>OW285200.1:0-10000000 GCA_935421205.1 Xylocampa areola
TGTTCTAGTAACCTGTTTATTATAATTTTGTATTAAAGAGCGAAATTTGTAGAAAATTAACGTATTTTTAGTGTAAATTTAGCGTTTATATTTTAGAAGTAGCAATATTTTCAATATTTTTTATGTTTTTTCTTGAATTAATTGAAAAGTATTAATCAAAAAATTCTTTGGTGACCGGATTTGGATTGGGGACATTTTTCCCTATCTCCAGATACCAAACACAACTGCATTAGGCCTGATATTGTAGATTTTAGACTTCATTTGACATATTTAGAGTGGCGCGGACGCCATCTTGGAAATGAACAAATGCGAATATCTCTGGAACCAGCGCTCGTAGCGAATTGCGGTTCTCTTTAGTGTATTAAGCTATCGATTTAGAATACCAATACCGGGCTTTTGGCCGGATTCGGGTTGTCACATTTTGGTGCACGGATCTCGCCAGATTCGTGTCGGGCGCGAAATTCTACGCACCCTAGACCCCAAAACCGCGTTTCTGCGACCCCTGGGGCCAGAGTTATACTAAGTTTAAGACTGACTTTGACGTTTGCGGCGCCATTTTGAAAATCTTCAAACGCCTATAACTTATCATAGCATTAAGATATTTTGTTGGAATTTTTTGTGTTGTGTTCGGTGGGGTTCAGAGCACATGCCCACGCTGTCAAAACCCGGATTGGGACCCTATAAATTTCTGTGGCCGCCGGTGGTGCTATCGTACGCGGGGCGTCAAGAACAGCCAGGAGAAACAAAGACCGATTTTCTGCGACCAGTAGGGACCGAGATATTGGCATTTTAAATTAGTCCGCGCATAACCCGGTGTATAATCCGAAGGCGCGCACTTGCTGTATCTCGGGAACTATTGGGTGTAGCGACCTGGGATTTTTTCGGGCACCCTTGGCGTGCTGCGGGCTACCTCCGGAGACTACAGGCATCCTTCTGCCTCTTCTTCTTTTATCTTCTTCTGTTTTCTTTTTCTTCTTTCTCTTCTTTTTGATTTTCTTTTTTGGAGTCTGTCTTGGGGACCTCAGCGAGCACCTGAACACGTAGATTTTTGGCAACTACGTACTAAATTGACTTTGTTTTGTTTGTACAAAAAGGGAATTTCTCCCTTTAAACCGTTGACATTGACTGATTAGCGTTGATTTGCATTATTGCAATAACATTTAGATTAATTTAGGCTAGGTATACACTTTACATTTATTTTACAATTTTAGTGTTAATATTAGTTTATTTAAACTTTTATATTCTCTAATTATATATCTTGTGATTTTGTGACTTTGCGTATCTCCCCTTCATTATATCACCATGAGTAACCCCACTTCGAAACCATCGCCAAAGTACCCTGCAAGCAGGAGAAGCTTAAGTGGGGCTCAAAAGTGCTCGTCTTGGCTCCAGGAAGCCATGCATTACAGTAAGAAAGCCAAAACGGCCCTAAATGAAGCCAAGAATTTAAAGGGAGACCTAAAAGTGCTGAATTTTGACATGATTGACAGGTTGACTTCGTTGGTTGGTGATATGGAGAAACATTTTGAACAAATAGGGGGTGGGGAAAAGACGAGTAAGTTAGGAGAAACAGTTGACTCCATATCTGAGACTGTTACTACAAATAAGGTATTTTTGCAAAGAATGGGAGAAAACCTCGAACAGAGGTTTAAGGAATTAGAGAGTAATTTAATAGAAAGAATAGAAGAGGGTGTTGAAATGATTAACACAACCACTTCTATGGCAAAGGAACGCCAAACGGAGGAAACCTGTACGCTAGTAACACAGGTGGTGAATAAAAGTACTATACAAATTGAAAACTTTGTGGATGGCTCGTTCGATGCTTTTATTGACAGAATAGACGCGCAAACAGAATTGATAGTTAAAGAGGTGAAAGAAAATGTGGAGGTCCTAAAATCTAGCCTCACATCTGCACATGAGGACAGAGAGATTGTGGGAGAAATACGAGAAATAAAAACTGCAGTGGAGGGTCTCCAGATACGGGATCTCATGCCTGGAGTTTCTCCCTCGTACGCAGATGCAGTAAGGCAACCAAAAACACCATGGGAGCATAAGCCAACACACTCCCTCATCATCTCTTCCACTGAGGGCACGGACACTTCAGGTGAAGTGGTCGAACACATCAAAGGAGCGCTGGACGCCAAGAAAAGCGGAATTCGGGTGGAGAAGCTGAGGAAAATACGGGATGGGAAGGTCATCCTCAGCTGCTCCACCAGAACGGAGCTGGGTAAGGTAGAGGCTCAACTGAAAAAGAACGCGAATATCGTCTTCGAGGAGGCGAAAAATAAAAGCCCGTTGGTAATACTTAAGAATGTATTGTCCTATAACACCAATGAGGACATTAAGGCCGCCTTACATAAGCAAAATGACAACTTATTGGGGGACCTTACGATTGACATAAGCCAAGCTGAGGTCATGTATAGACGCAGGGCTCGAAATCAACATGAGTGCCATCTGGTGCTCAGAGTGACGCCCGCACTATACCAGAGGCTACTGTCAGTCGGCAGAGTATATATAGACCTTCAACGCGTCCGTGTGGAAGATCAGTCACCTTTAGTGCAGTGCACTAAATGCCTCGCATATGGACACGGGCGCAAAATATGCACAGAGGCCGTAGACTTCTGCTATTATTGCGGAGGCCCCCATCTAAAGGCAGAGTGCGAGCAATTCCTGGCGGCCCAAGCACCGACGTGCAAAAATTGTGTAAAGGCAAAGTTAAATGATACCGCTCACAGCGTCTACAGTGATCAGTGTCCTGTTCGAAAAAAGTGGGACGCGCTAGCGAGGACGGCTGTAGCTTATTGCTGAAGTCGCCGCTGGCGTCCCACATAACAACGTCACCGAACCGAGCACACCTGACGTCCATCCACATTTTATAATAGGGCACATATTAAAACAGAAACATCAAAACTTTAGGAAACTAGGCAACAAAAATTTCGATATGAAAATATTAAATAAAAAGGCCTTTCAAAATACTATAATACTTACACATTTAACTAAATTTGCAGATCCAATGAATTGGACGAACTTTCGTTTGAAAGCAAGCCAATCAAAGTGCAGGTTGGTCAATGTCAGCGGTTTGATAAGTCTTAGGTATAAACTAATATATGATGGGTATTAGAAACTATGCTTGTTTTATATTTTGATATAAATATATAAAAAGCATAATAAGAAAATAGTATAGTAATAGTTGAATGTAACGCTAAATAAAAAAGCCATAAAATATTGTTAGTGTTAAGTATTGTATTGAGAAACTGTATTAGGAACTGTTAAGCAAAACATATAAATGTATAAGTAAAATAGTGCATACCATGTATGTATGATACATGTACATACACTATGTAATGTAGAAGGTAAGTAACTATAAGATACTAAATAACAGAAAAAAGCAGCAAAATAATATAAAATGAAAAGAAAAAACAAAGTATACAAAAAGAAAAATAAAAAGTATAAAAATAAAAAACAAAGTATACAAAAAACAAAACAAAACATCAAAAAAAAAAAAAAAAAAAAAAAAAAAAAAAAAAAAAAAATTATAATCTACAATTTTAAGATAGTCTCCTAGTTAATAGAATAGTAAGAAAATAAATTGTCATAATATATGTTAATGTATATATGTGATCCCTTTAAAAAAGACAGAAATGATTCGATAACAAATTGTTTAAGTTAATCAGGATATAAACATGTAATAATAAAAGTACATGAAGTAAGTAAGGTGTAACAATATAAAGACATCAATTAACCATATATGTTAAGAACGGTACTGTAATAAAAAGTAGCCATAAATGTAAAGATTATTATCTGAAATAAAACCGTGTTGCGAAATTATTCATCCACCAAAGGGCCCCGATTATGTTGGGGGAGAAAACGCGGTCCGGACCTAGGTCCGGGCATTTAAAAAAAAAAAAAAAAAAAAAAAAACCTAACCTAACCTAACCTAACCTAACCTAACCTAACCTAACCTAACCTAACCTAACCTAACCTAACCTAACCTAACCTAACCTAACCTAACCTAACCTAACCTAACCTAACCTAACCTAACCTAACCTAACCTAACCTAACCTAACCTAACCTAACCTAACCTAACCTAACCTAACCTAACCTAACCTAACCTAACCTAACCTAACCTAACCTAACCTAACCTAACCTAACCTAACCTAACCTAACCTAACCTAACCTAACCTAACCTAACCTAACCTAACCTAACCTAACCTAACCTAACCTAACCTAACCTAACCTAACCTAACCTAACCTAACCTAACCTAACCTAACCTAACCTAACCTAACCTAACCTAACCTAACCACAGTCCCCCGCGCGCGCGATCGCGATCGGATCATTTTTGCGTCGCTCCGCGTACGATAAATCCAAAAATTCGTAAAAGTTTTACCTACAAAGACACAAATAGTACCAAAAGTTGCGCAAAAGTGCCAGTGACCTAGTGGTGACATTAGTTTTTATCGGACAGCCCAAATTTAGTGCATAATTCAATTTTAGTGAAAAAAATTACCGTTATTCCGTGCAAAAACAATTATTAACTCATAACTTCAGTTTTGTCGCGAGAACCTATTGTTTTTAATTTACCATAGTTTAAAGTAGTGCTGCTTACACATTCTGTGAAAGTCTGGGAATTTTCCATATCCGGCTTCACAGTTTTCCATCAACTTTTACAAAATTTTAACCATAGTGCGAACTTTGCAACAAGACTTTGCCTATTCCTGTGACTAGTTAACTTACATATTGGATATCATTCGTTGTGCTATCTAATCGACTACAACTCCTGAAAGTTTCGTGAAGATCAGATAAAGCGTCACGGAAATATAAAGGTTTTTCCCCGCGTAGACTATTTTTCCAAATCGGAAAAGGACCGGAAATACTGACATCGAAGATCCTGCGGATAATTCTTTTTATTTCCTGGCATCCGTTCATTCTGTGCACATACACCCTAGAAGTTTGAAAGTTTTCGGCCTTTAACTTCAGTGTTTTCCATCAACTTTTGTCAAAATTTACCAAAAACTATTTTGTGCAACACCTCTGTGCGTAATTCTGTGACTTTACAATTTAAATTCTATATACTAGTTGAAGTGCAATCTCATTAACCATTCTAGCTGAAAGTTTGAGAGAGATTTGTCAAGGATTCACGAAACTATTACGGTTTTACCACAACACGGGATTTCTCGTTAACGATAAAAACGCGGAAAACTAGTATTCAAGATCCTGAGGGTGATTCTGGTTCATTGGTGGCATCCGCCTTGTCAGTACCTTTCTGCTGATACCTCTCCCATTCTAATCCATCAATTTTTGAAGCGATACTAGGTCTATTATTACTGTAAAATTTTCCACCAATTTCATTAATTATTATTTTCTGATTTTTTCCATAAACACATTGTTTTTATTTTACTATTAGCTAGGGAATTAACTAACATATCGCAGTTTTTAATTTTATAATATTTAGATAAGTAGCTCTGGATATATAACACTTCCACTAAGACAGTATTTTCTGTGACTCCCATTTTTTATAAGCTGAACGGGAGTCGCTATAACTCGTCACCTTAACGTCCCCGAGTAGATCTTAGACCACGACACATAGGTTTTGTCCCAAGGGCTATCGTATGCCCTTACTCCCATCACTCTAGGACGAACTAAAAATTTACTCGGGGTAAATTATGTAATTATCGCCGATCAAAATTTTTTACCCATTTCTTTGATTACTTTAAAACCATTCATCTTAAAATAATTTAGTTTTCACTTCAATATTCGCCTAATTGGCACCTTTCATTTGATACCCACTTCATATATATATTTTTTTTTTTTTTTTTTTTTTTTTCATATCTGTCCCTAGTTTAGTCATGTAGTATCAGATAGATAAATAGTCGCTTTTTTCCCATACCCGTCCAAACATGACTCCCCCCGCAATCGACATTCCACCCCTTCCCGCATCCGCCACCGATGCTACCAACATCGAATCATGCGCCAACATTATCAGCACGCTTGCGTCACACATTACGCGGACCATCGGCGAAGGCCGCAGCGTCACTGTGCTCAACAAGCGCATAATCCAACAGGCTGCCGAAGAGATACGCAGGGCCACACTACTGCTCCCTAAATTCTGCGATGCAGAGACGGAGAACGCACCACCACCTTCCGTACCTCAAACGCATGAAACTCTTAAGGCGGAAATCATCACCTGCGTCCGCGAGGAACTCATCAGGCATCTAGCTCAGTTCGAGAAACAACAAGCACCAATATCATACGCCCAAGCGGCAGCACCCACATCACCACCACGCACAGAGCTAATAAAACTTACAAAACCACCTCCTAGCAGACCAGCCATCATAGTGACCTCGAAGGATGACGCCCACTCCCGCCAGCAGGTGGTTGAGTCATTCAAGGCGAGCGTCAACTTCAGGACCACCACGTATGCCCCTGTACGGATTCAAGGAGTGTCGAACAATAAACTTAGAGTAGAGTTTCAAAACGAACGACAAAGGGACGAGACATTAAAACTGCTCAGCTCGGCTCCGTCTCGAGTTAGCGCAGAGCCTGCTCGCGAACTCCGGCCCATGGTGATACTCAAGGGCATATCAACCGATACACCTTCTGACGACCTCATAACGATCATCAAGGGTCAAAACGAAGAGATTGCAGCACTCATATCACACGAAGAGGACCTCAAAATTGCCTTTAAGAGGAACAACCGCAACCCAAATCTTTATAATGCCGTGCTACAAGCTAAGCCGAACATCTGGCGAAAAATGACAGAGATGGGCAGGGTTGCCATTGACTACATGCGCGTGCACTGCGAAGAATTCTCACCCTTCACGCAGTGCCAAAAGTGCTACCAATTTGGGCATATCAAAGCCAAGTGCACATCAACTGAGGAACCCTGCGCCTACTGTAGCGAGCCAAATCATCAGGCACAAGCATGCCCGCTCAAGGAGAAGAAGGGAGCGCCTAAATGCGTCAACTGCTGCAACCACAACAACAAATTTAAGACCAGTTATGACATCAAACACAAAGCCAATTCACCCAACTGCCCCGTCATCAAGTCCATGCAGCAGCGTATAAACAACCGCATTAACTACGGACAAGATTAGTAACAACAGCCATCACAAAAGTTAATATCACTAGAGTGCAACATACTGATTCAAACATAGCCCTGACCAAATGCAAAACGAACATAAATATGAATGATGATGTGGGGGCGATGTATCAAATAGCAGAACCCCCACAAACACATTCACACAAAATGTGCAGGAAACCAGAGCACAAGATATAGGCAAGCTACAAAAACGGGAGCAAACAGAAGCCAGAGACTTAACATAACAGAGAGAAAGCTAAATGAATGCTAGATGGGGGGGCAATGTATCAAATCGCAGAACCCCCCCAAATACATTCACAACAAACTAGAAGGAAACGAAAGCAAAGATACTGTGACATAATTAAATAAGAAGGAAGAGACCGACGCTAAGAGTGTATAACTTACATGAATGATAGAAGGGGGGGTAATGTATCAAATAGCAGAGCCCCCCCAAATACATTCTCACCAATGAGAATAAACAGAGAGCATGAGAGAGTCTCACACTATTTAAAACTAACCAACAAATATAATAAAAAAAAAAAAAACCTAACCTAACCTAACCTAACCTAACCTAACCTAACCTAACCTAACCTAACCTAACCTAACCTAACCTAACCTAACCTAACCTAACCTAACCTAACCTAACCTAACCTAACCTAACCTAACCTAACCTAACCTAACCTAACCTAACCTAACCTAACCTAACCTAACCTAACCTAACCTAACCTAACCTAACCTAACCTAACCTAACCTAACCTAACCTAACCTAACCTAACCTAACCTAACCTAACCTAACCTAACCTAACCTAACCTAACCTAACCTAACCTAACCTAACCTAACCTAACCTAACCTAACCTAACCTAACCTAACCTAACCTAACCTAACCTAACCTAACCTAACCTAACCTAACCTAACCTAACCTAACCTAACCTAACCTAACCTAACCTAACCTAACCTAACCTAACCTAACCTAACCTAACCTAACCTAACCTAACCTAACCTAACCTAACCTAACCTAACCTAACCTAACCTAACCTAACCTAACCTAACCTAACCTAACCTAACCTAACCTAACCTAACCTAACCTAACCTAACGCTCCTCGAATTGCTAGAGGGGGAAGAGGTCCACGTCCAAGCTTTTGCTGACGACGTGGTCCTCGTTGCATCGGCTTACTCGGTCGAGGAGCTTGAGTCAATGGTCAATCCTGTACTCGAGACGGTCGCCAACTGGGGTATGGAGAATAAGTTGCGGTTCTCCCCTCAGAAGACATCGCTTATGGTGGTGACGAGGTGGATGAACCCTCCCGTGCCCCGTATCACCATGGCGGCCGTTACACTAACATCTGTGGAACATATCCGAGTACTGGGATTGATCATCGATAGGAATTTGACGTTCCGAGACCACATCCAAGCGGTCTGCGCGAAAGCCGCTGCGGTGTATAAAGGCCTGGCTAAGGCAGCAAAAGCCTCGTGGGGTTTAAGCCCGGAGATAGTCAGGCACATATACATCGGGGCGGTCGAACCGATTCTCCTGTACGCATCGTGTGCATGGGTCGACAGCACGTCGAAGAAGTACATCGTCCAGCGCCTGAGGTCGTCGCAGCGTTTATTCGCACTAAAGATCGCGAAAGCCTACCGCACCGTCTCTTTCGAATCGGCGGTGACGATCGCGCGTCTGTTGCCGATCGAGCTGCGGGCTCGTGAGGCGGCCGAGCTATATACGGTGAAGCGAGGAAGACCCCTGCCGGAGGCGGGGGATCGGCAAGTCGAGGCAAGGACTCCGTTCTTCCGCTTGCCGCATCCCGCCCTCCGGCCGGAGGTGCGCTACACCGTGTTGGACCGCCTCGATAGTAGCGAGCCTGGGGCAAGACCATGCGCCCCCGTCAGCATTTACACTGACGGCAGCAAGATCGAGGGGAAAGTGGGATGCGCGATCTCCTGCTGGCGAGACGGTGGCGAAGTGTTCAACAAGAAATACCGGCTGGAACCATTTTGTACGGTGTTCCAGTCCGAGTTGTTTGCGCTTCGCCAAGCGGTAAGGCTCACGATGGAGGACCAGCGTTTCAGGGAGTGTGACATATTGAGCGATTCACGCTCCTCCCTGGACGCAATGGGTAACCCGCGGTCCACGCACCCGCTGGTGTGCGACATTAGGAAAAGTCTGTCGCGGGCTGCCGAACAGGGCTGCATAGTCAATCTCTGGTGGGTGCGCGCTCATGTCGGTACCATTGGCAACGAGCGCGCCGATGAACTCGCCAAGCATGCAGCCCTTTATAAGAAAACGGCAGCAGACTACGACAGATTTCCGCTTTCGTACGCCAGACGGGCGATACGCCAACGTACCCTGAATGCCTGGCAGCAAGAATATACCCTGTCCGGAAAGGGCAGGATTACCAAGTTGTTCTTTCCGGACGTGCGCCAGGCATTCCGAACAATTGGGAGGGTTGGCGTGTCCTACTGGAAAAGTCAAGCGTGGACCGGACATGGCGGCAATGCCGCGTACCTCCATCGTTTTAAACGCTGCGACGACCCGGGCTGCTTTTGCTCCCCTGACGCCGGGCAGACAGTCGAGCATGTCCTTAATGATTGTCCGGCATTCAGCTCTCGAAGGTTGCAGCTCGAGTTCGAGGTCGATGAGTCTCTATCGACCTCAACATGGAGCTCCCTTCTGGCCGGCAAGATTTCAGGACCTAAATTTGCCGACTTCTGTATCGGTGTCATGAAAGCAGTGGCACTTAACAATGGTGCCACAGCAGTTGATTGACTCAGCTCAAACGGAAAGGGAACGAAACAGGAAAAAAAAAATAAAAAAAAAATACAAAAACTAAAACGAGATGATGAAGGACGGAGAGAGGAGAGTTGTGTAGTAAGTAAAAAGTTAAAAAGTTTTTTGGGAAAAGTGTCGTGGGAATTTGGGATGAAAAGGGTAAAAGAAATATTAATAAATATAATTTAAAGGTAAAACGCAGACGCAATTTGCTGGGCACTCCAACTAACAATAAAACAAAAAAAAAAAAAAAAAAAATATATATATATATATATATATACAAAAAAAACAAGTAGTAGTACTGTCCAGCAGATGTGCGAATGTCGTCATTTTTGTAAAAAGAATTTATCAATATAATATATTAGCTTTTAGTATAAACATTTATTTGAAAACTACAAGGACCCTGAAAAATTACATCAGGGGGTGTGTGAACTTCCATATAAAAAAAAAAAAAAAAAAACCTAACCTAACCTAACCTAACCTAACCTAACCTAACCTAACCTAACCTAACCTAACCTAACCTAACCTAACCTAACCTAACCTAACCTAACCTAACCTAACCTAACCTAACCTAACCTAACCTAACCTAACCTAACCTAACCTAACCTAACCTAACCTAACCTAACCTAACCTAACCTAACCTAACCTAACCTAACCTAACCTAACCCAGTCACAGTCCCCCGCGCGCGCGATCGCGATCGGTTCATTTTTGCGTCGCTCCGCGTACTAAAAATCCAAAAATTCGCAAAAGTTTTAGCTACAAAGACACAAATAGTACCAAAAGTTGCGCAAAAGTGCCAGTGACCTAGTGGTGACATTAGTTTTTATCGGACATTCCAAATTTAGTGCATAATTCCATTTTAGTGTAAAATTTCACCGTTATTCCGTGCAAAAACAATTATCAGCTCATAACTTCAGTTTTATCGCGAGAACCTATTATTTTTAATTTATCATAATTTAAAGTAGTGCTGCTTACACATTCTGTGAAAGTCTGGGAATTTTCCACATCCGGCTTCACAGTTTTCCATCAACTTTTACAAAATTTTAACCATAGCGCGAACTTTGCAACAAGACTGTGCCTACCCCTGTGACAATTAAACTTACATGTGTTATATCAGACGATGTGCCATTAAGTCAGCTACCACTCCTGAAAGTTTCGTGAAGATCAGACTAAGTGTCACGGAAATATAAAGGTTTTTCCCCGCGCAGACTATTTTTCCAAATTGGAAAAGGACCGGAAATACTGACATCGAAGATCCTGCGGATAATTCTGTTTATTTCCTGGCATCCGTTCATTCTGTGCACATACACCCTAGAAGTTCGAAAGTTTTCCGCCTTGAACTTCATTGTTTTCCATCAACTTTTGTCAAAATTTACCAAAAACTATTTTGTGCAACACCTCTGTGCGTAATTCTGTGACTTTACAATTTAAATTCTATATACTAGTTGAAGTGCAATCTCATTAGCCATTCTATCTGAAAGTTTGAAAGAGATTTGTCAAGGATTCACGAAACTATTACGGTTTTACCACAACACGGGATTTCTCGTTAACGATAAAAACGCGGAAAACTAGTATTCAAGATCCTGAGGGTGATTCTGGTTCATTGGTGGCATCCGCCTTGTCAGTACCTTTCTGCTGATACCTCTCCCATTCTAATCCATCAATTTTTGAAGCTCTACTAGGTTTATTATTATTGTAAAATTTTCCACCAATTTCATTAATTATTATTTTCTGATTTTTTCCATAAACACATTGTTTTTATTTTACTACTAGCTAGGGAATTAACTAACATAACGCAGTTTTTAATTTTATAATATTTAGATAAGTAGTTCTGGAAATATAACACTTCCCCTAAGATAGTATTTTCTGTGACTCCCATCTTTTTATTTGCTGAACGGGAGTCGCTATAACTCGTCACCTTAACGTCTCCGAGTAGATCTAAGACCACGACACATAGGTTCTGTCCCAAGGGCTATCGTATGCCCTTACTCCCATCACTCTAGGACGAACTAAAAATTTACTCGGGGTAAATTACGTAATTTTCGCCGATCACAATTTTTTACCCATTTCTTAGATAACTTTAAAACCATTCATCTCAAAGTTATTTAGTTTTCACTGCAATATTCGCCTAATCGGCACCTTTCATCCGATACCCAATTCATAATTATATATATATATATATATATATAATTATTTTTTTTTTTTTTTTTTTTTTTTTTTTCCGTCTTTAGTTCAGTCATGTAGTCTTACCATCAGATTGATAAATATTTGCATTTTTCCCATACCCGTCCAAACATGACTCCCCCCATAATCGACCCTCCACCCCTTCCCGCATCAGCCACCGATGCCACCAACATCGAATCATGCGCAACCATCATAAGTACGCTTGCATCACACATAACGAAGACCATCAGCGATGGCCGCAGCGTCACTGTGCTCAACAAGCGCATAATCCAACAGGCTGCCGAAGAGATACGCAGGGCCACACTACTGCTCCCTAAATTCTGCGCTGCAGAGACGGAGAACGCACCACCACCTCTCGTACCTCAAACGCATGAAACCCTTAAAGCGGAAATCATCACCTGCGTCCGCGAGGAACTCGGCAGGCATCTAGCTCAGTTCGAGAAACAACAAGCACCAATATCATACGCCCAAGCAGCAGCACCCGCATCACCACCACGCACAGAGCTAATAAAACTTACCAAACCACCTCCTTGCAGACCAGCCATCATAGTGACCTCGAAGGATGACGCCCACTCCCGCCAGCAGGTGGTTGAGTCATTCAAGGCGAGCGTCAACTTCAGGACCACCACGTATGCCCCTGTACGGATTCAAGGAGTGTCGAACAATAAACTTAGAGTAGAGTTTCAAAACGAACGACAAAGGGACGAGACATTAAAACTGCTCAGCTCGGCTCCGTCTCGAGTTAGCGCAGAGCCTGCTCGCGAACTACGGCCCATGGTGATACTCAAGGGCATATCAACCGATACACCTTCTGACGACCTCATAACGATCATCAAGGGTCAAAACGAAGAGATTGCAGCACTCATATCACACGAAGAGGACCTCAAAATTGCCTTTAAGAGGAACAACCGCAACCCAAATCTTTATAATGCAGTGCTACAAGCTAAGCCGAACATCTGGCGAAAAATGACAGAGATGGGCAGAGTCGCAGTTGACTACATGCGCGTGCACTGCGAAGAATTCTCACCCTTCACGCAGTGCCAAAAGTGCTACCAATTTGGGCATATCAAAGCCAAGTGCACATCAACTGAGGAACCCTGCGCCTACTGTAGCGAGCCAAATCATCAGGCACAAGCATGCCCACTCAAGGAGAAGAAGGGAGCGCCAAAATGCGTCAACTGCTGCAACCACAACAACAAATTTAAGTCCAGTTATGACACCAAACACAAAGCCAATTCACCCAACTGCCCCGTCATCAAGTCCATGCAGCAGCGTATAAACAACCGCATTAACTATGGACAAGATTAGAAACAACAGCCATCACAGAGTCAACATCACTACAGCGCAACATACTGATCCAAACATAACCCAGACCGAAGCAATACGAAAACAAATATGAATGATAGATGTGGGGGCGATGTATCAAATAGCAGAACCCCCACAAATACATTCACAACAAAATGATAATAAAAGGAGAGCACAAACGGGATTTAACAAAGAAGACGGAGATTGTAATATACAGAGATGAACATAAATGAATGATATATGGGGGGGTAATGTATCAAATAGCAGAGCCCCCCCCTAACATACATTCTCACTTATGAGTATAAAATGAGAGCATGAGAGAGTCTCACACTATATTAACCTAACCAACAAATATAATAAAAAAAAAAAAAAAAAAAAACCTAACCCAGTCCCCCGCGCGCGCGATCGCGATCGGTTCATTTTTGCGTCGCTCCGCGTACTAAAAATCCAAAATATCGGAAAAGTTTGCGCTACAAAGACACAAGTAGTATCAAAAGTTGCGTTTAAGTGCCAGTGACCTAGTGGTGACATTAGTTTATCCCGGACACCCCAGATTTTGCGAAAATTTCCATTTAAGTGACATAATTTGACCGTTATTCCGTGCAAAAACCCTTATTAGCTCGTAACTTCAGTTTTGTCGCGATGACCCATTGTTTTAAATTCACAATATTGTAAAGTACTTCTGTTTACACAACCTGTGAAATTTTGGAAATTTTCCGTCACCCACATCTGTGTTTTCCATCAACTTAAATAAAAAATTTACTAAATTTAGTTCTGTGCAACAAGACTGTGCATATTCCTGTGACAATTTCAATCACGTTTAATATACCAATCGATGTGTCATCTTATCGGCCACCACTTCTAAAACTTAAGTGAAGATCGGACTAAGTTCCATGGAATTATAAAACTTTTCCCGCAATCACACCTCTTTTCAAAAACAAAAAAGTACAGGAAATACTGCTTTCCAAAATCGTGCGGCTGATTCCGATATATTAGTGGTATCCGCCTACTCTGTGTTCATATTCACCGAAAATTTGGTTCGTTTCCACGACCAGCTTCAGTGCTTTCCATTAACTTTTCTAAATTTTTATCAAAGACATCTCGGTGTAACAACTCTGTCAGTGCTCCTGTGACTTTTGAATTTAAGTGTTATATGCTTATCTTAGTGCAATCTCATAACCCTCATTCCCTGAAATTTTGGAGTACATCTGAGAAGGATTCGTGAAACTACAACGGTTTAACCATAACTTGGGACTTTCTCGGAAATGTGGAAAGTGCGGAAAGACTAGTTTCCAAGATCGTGCGGGTGATTCTAGTGCATTGGTGGCATCCGCCTAGTCAGACCCTTCCTGCTCACACCTTTCCCATTACAATCCATACATTTTTCAAGCAACACGAGTTATATTTAGATTATAAGATTTTTTAACTAACTTCATAAAGTTTTATTTCTAGATTTTCTTTCTAAACACAGTGTGTTTGTGTTACATTTAGCTAGGGTATTAAGTAACATAACGAAATTTTTAATTTCATAATATTTAAATCAGTAGTTCCGTAGATATCAAACTTCCCCTAAGTTTGTGTTTTCTGCGACTCCCATTTTTATGTATGCCGAACGGGAGTCGCTTTAACTCGCCAAGTAAACGACTCCGAGTAAATCCAAGACCACAGCATATAGTTTTTGTCCCAAGGGCTATCATATGCCCTTACTCCCAGCACTCTAGGACAAACTAAAAATTTACTCGGGGTAAATTACGTAATTATCGCCGGTTATAAATTTTTACCCATTTCTTTAATAACTTCGTTACCGTACTCCGTTACATTATTTAGTTTACACAACCACATCCGCCTACCTTGCACCCTTCTGGTGATAATATATTTATATATATATACATTGTTTTTTTTTTTTTTTTTTTTTTTTTTTTTTTTTTTTTTTTTTTTTTCTTTTCTCTTCTTTCTTACAATTGGTACATGATGTAGTTGTCACGAAAAATTTTTTTTTTTTTTTTTCACATACCATCTCATATACCCGTTTAAACATGACTCCCCCCGTTATCGACCCTCCACCCCTTCCTGCATCCGCCACCGATGCTACTAACATCGAATCATGCGCCAACATCATAAGTACGCTTGCGGCACACATAACGCGGACCATCGGCGAGGGCCGCAGCGTCACTGTGCTCAACAAGCGCATCATCCAACAGGCTGCCGAAGAGATACGCAGGGCCACACTACTGCTCCCTAAATTCTGCTCTGCAGAGATGGAGAGCGCACCACCACCCCCCCTACCTCAAACTCAAGAAACCTTCAAGGAGGAAATCATCTCCTGCGTCCGCGAGGAACTGGGTAAACATCTCGCCCAGTTAAACAAGCAACAGGCACCAATATCCTACGCTCAAGCGGCGGCACCCACATCACCACAACCCACAGAGCTAATCAAACCCAACAAACCGCCTCCTAGCAGACCAGCCATCATCGTGACCTCGAAGGATGACGCCCACTCCCGCCAACAAGTGGTCGAGTCATTTAAGGCGAGCATAAACTTCAGGTCAACCACGTATGCCCCTGTACGGATTCAAGGAGTTTCAAACAACAAACTAAGAGTAGAATTCCAAAACGAACAACAAAGGGACGAGACACTAAAACTACTCAGCTCGGCTCCGTCTCGAGTTAGCGCAGAGCCTGCTCGCGGGTTTCGGCCCATGGTTATCCTCAAGGGCATATCTAGCGACACATCATCTGACGAACTCATAGCGATAATCAAGGGACAAAACGAAGAGATTGCAGCACTCATCACGCACGAAGAGGATCTCAAAATCGCCTTCAAGAGGAACAATCGTAACCCAAATCTCTATAATGCTGTGCTGCAAGCTAAGCCGAACATCTGGCGAATGATGATAGAGATGGGAAGAGTCGCTATTGACTACATGCGCGTGCACTGCGAGGAATTTTCACCCTTCACGCAGTGCCAAAAGTGTTATCAATTTGGACACATCAAAGCCAAGTGCTCATCAGCTGAGGAACCTTGCGCCTATTGCAGCGAGCCAAACCACCAGGCACAAGCATGCCCACTCAAGGAGAAGAAGGGAGCGCCTAAATGCGTCAACTGTTGCAACCACAACAACAAATTTAAGACCAGCTATGACACCAAACATAAAGCCAACTCACCCAACTGCCCCGTTATCAAATCAATGAAACAGCGCATCAATAACCGTATTGACTATGGACCAGAATGAAGTAAAATCTCTACAGTGCAACAAACAGATCCAAACATGCCCCTAACCGAACACAATAGTATCATTAAATACGAATGATAGATGTGGGGGCAATGTATCAAATAGCAGAGCCCCCCCAAATACATTCTCACTCATGAGTAACAAACGAGAGCAAGAGAGAGTCTCACAGAATTCTTTAATGAAACCAACAAATATAAAAAAAAAAAAAAAAAAAAAACCTAACCTAACCTAACCTACAGACAGTCCCCCGCGCGCGCGATCGCGATCGGTTCATTTTTGCGTCGCTCCGCGTACTAAAAATCCAAAAATTCGTAAAAGTTTTAGCTACAAAGACATAAATTATACCAAAAGTTGCGCAAAAGTGCCAGTGACCTAGTGGTGACATTAGTTTTTATCGGACACCTCAAATTAAGTTAATAATTCCATTTTAGTGACAAAATTTCACCGTTATTCCGTGCAAAAACAACTATTAGCTTTTAACTTCAGTTTTGTCGCGATTACCTATTGTTTTTAATTTACCATTTTTTAAAGTAGTGCTGCTTACACGTTCTGTGAAAGTTTGGAAATTTTCCACCTCCAACTTCATAGCTTTCCATCGACTTTAACAAAATTTCAACCATAGTGCGAACTTTCCAACAAGACTGTGCCTACTCCTGTGTAAATAAATCGTTCATGTTCCATACCAATCGATGGGCCATTTAGTCAGCCATCACTCCTGAAATTTTCGTGAAGATCGGACATATTTTCATGGAAATATAAGAACTTTTCCGCGCTCAGACTTCTTTCCGAAACCAGAAAAGGAAAGGAAATTCTGGTTTCCAAGATCGTGCGGCTGATTCTGGCATATTGGTGGCATCCGTATATGCTGTGCACACATTCTTCAAAAATTTGAAAACTTTCCGACATTAGCATCAGTGCTTTCCATCAACTTTTATCAAATTTACCCACAAACATTTCTGTGCAACATCCCTGTGCGTGCTCCTGTGACTTTTAGAGTCAAGTGTTATATACTAATCAAAGTGCAATCTTGTTACCCACTACTCCTGAAAGTTTGGAAGATATCTGTGGAAGATTCGGCAAATTGCAACGGTTTCACCGCAACTCGGGACTTTCTCGGAAATGTGGAAAGTGCGGAAAAACTAATTTCCAGGATCGTCCGGGTGATTCTGGTTCATTTGTGGCATCTGCCTAGTCAATACCTTTCTTTTGACACCTTTCCTATCCTAATCCATCAACATTTCGAACAGTAGCAGATATATTAAGATTATAAATTTACCACTAACTTCACAAATTTTTCTTTTCCTGATTTACTCATAATCTCATTGTTTTTGTTTAACTGTCAGCTAGGGAATTAAGTAGCATAACGTAGTTTTTAATTTCATATTATTCACATAAGTAGTTACAGAGATATAATACTTCCCCTAAATTAGTGTTTTCTGTTTCTCCCATATTTTTATTTGCCGAATGGGAGTCGCCATAACTCGTTACCTTAACGACTCCGAGTAAATCAAAGACCATAGCACATAGTTTCTGTCCCAAGGGCTATCATATGCCCTTACTCACATTACCCTAGGACAAACTAAAAATTTACTCGGGGTAAATTACGTAATTATCGCCGGTTATAAATTTTTACCCATTTGGTTGATAACTTTGCAACCGGTTGCCGCAAAATTTTTTGGTCTCCACCATTACATCCGCCTACCCTGCACCCTTCTGGTGATAATATATTATATATATATATATATAAGGTCCTAATTTATTAGGTAATTTCCTTTTAAGGGGTTGATGTATAAGTCATAAGTATTCAAATGCACAAGGAAATAAATTGCCAAAGCACACTTTAAATTAATAATAATAAAAAATTATAATGTTCGATTATTGCTCTTTACTGATTATGCTGTCCCCGAGCCGCCGGAAGGAACTACCGCGACATGCCCCCCCGCAAGCCCGCACGCCCCGCCGCCGCCCCGTCTCCTCGTCGCGTCAGCTGTTACTACCTACTTCTCTCATCGTGTGGTTGCTGAACAACCTAGTCTCAGAGTTAAAACCACCCGTAGGTTACTGACATGGCTTTACACACCATCGAGAACATCTCTCAGGTGTGCTGATTTCCTCACATGTTTTCCTTCACCGTTAAAAGCAAGTGATAATGAGTTTATAATACGCACATGACTTCGAAAAGATAGTGGTAGTGGTCGCTGATTCGAACTTGCGACCTTTGACTCAATCCAACGGTCATACATCTAGGCTATCACTACCTACTTAGTTGGCACGACCTTTTCCCGCGCT
Organism: Xylocampa areola; assembly: GCA_935421205.1. Lineage (NCBI taxonomy): Eukaryota > Metazoa > Arthropoda > Insecta > Lepidoptera > Noctuidae > Xylocampa > Xylocampa areola. The sequence goes on from OW285200.1 coordinate 18,860, forward strand.
AACAGTCAACGCACCGGGCAGCCGGGGTACATGACCGTAGGTAAATACTAGGTAAAAGAAGGCCACGACAAAATTCAGAAAACCTACAGACAGTGACGTTGTATACCTATCCTTTATGACAACTTAACTAATAAAAAAGTTGCAGGATCATTAAATGTTATAATTTTACACGAAAACATCTGTGATTCGAAATTCCCATCACGCATAAACCGGGCTTTGGACTGACAAATTAGTGTAATGCTATGGTCAATAATTACGTTAAATTGATAGCATGTAGGTACTACGTAGGCGTAGGCTTGCATTAATGTACAAAGGTCATTACAGAAACTTGGCTTGTTTAAAAGTTTGAACCACACATAAGTACCTACAACGACTTTAATTAATTGAATACTTAATTACTTACCAATAAATTAGAATAAGATTTGACAAACATTTGTAAATAACTCTTGTCCTTGAGATCACATCACTTACGTATTCACTTGAAGTTACTGCTTTACGAGACACTTATTTACACGAAATCAGTATCAACAACACTGTTTGGTTGGAGACTTTAAAACGGAATCACTTAGGTATCTACTTAGATCTGTTGCGGCGTACTTGTTGTTTTCCACTAAGCTCGTAGTGACGTAGCAGAGCCCTATAATCATCACAGAAGTATTCTCCAAATAGCGCAATTATTAGATTTTTGAACCTACGAATTTTTCGATTGTACAAAAGCGCCGTGCTGCAACGCTTTGTCGTCATCGGATCATCAAACGCGCCGGCGCCGACTGAATTACTTTGTAGGCATACAATCACTCGCAGCGGGCTGCGGTGGCGAGCGGCGGACGGCGGGCGGCGGGGAGTGGCGGCGGCGTCAGCGTCTGTTGTGCTATCTCTTCCTTTCGTATTAATCGACGACACGCTTACTCTTTCTTCCTTCCGGGAAGTATGTGTGCGAACTGTCACCGTCGGCTTCTTTAACGGTCACGTACCTACTAAAATTAGTATTTAATTTCGCTTGTGTCGGATACCATCAAAGAATATCGGCTTGTTCTGTCGGCGATAAACAAAGCATAAGAAAGACCATGCCTACCGAGTAGTTCAAAAATACTTCCGTACCTACTTCGTAATTTCAGTCAGCTGCATGGTGCGGTGCGGTGATGTACGATGGTTCGGTGACGGGTGACGTTGCAGCGGAATGACCGCGACGCTTTTGTACAATCGATAAAAAATCGCAGGTTCAAAAATCTAATAATTGCGATATTTGGAGATTACATAAATGATGAATATGGTGAACAATCAGTATGTTGCAATAGATCTATTTTGTGATATCTAAATAATAATCTCGTAACAGTTGTAAAATACCTAAGTGATTCCCATTAAAGTCTTCAACCAAACAGTGTTGTTATTACTGAGTTTGTTTAAATAAGTGTCTCGTAGAGAGGTACATTCGAGTAAATACGTAAGTGAAGTGATCTCAAGGACAAGGGTTTTTTCAAAGTTTTTGTGAATACTTAATTTAATTTATTGGTAAGTAGGTAACAAATAAATTAAAATAGTTGTACTTAAACTGCCTCGTTGATCTAGTGGTCCCAAGCGCGACTGCTGAGGTCTCGGGTTCGATTCCCAGGTCGAGCAGTGTTATTGGGTTTTTCTATTAGAAAATTCTTGCAGGTTAGAATTGTTCCCGGTAGATGGCAATAGGCTCACATGGGACTTAATAACAGCATTGGTGAAATGTGAGTGCACAAATGTGTACACCTCTGCCTACCCCTTCGGGGAATACGGGCGTGATGCTATGTATGTTTACTTATGTATTTATGATTCAAACTGTTAATACACGCCAAGTTATTGTTATAACCATAACATTAATGCAAGCTAATACCTACGTAGTGCATACTATCAATTAAACGTAATAATTGATCATTGACAACTTTCTAGTACCTAATCGTTAAAATTATTTGTCAGTCTAATCCAAAGCCTGGTTGAGTGTGATGGGAATTTAGAAATACAGGTGCTTTCGTGTAAAATTTTTAAAATTTGCATTTTTTTTATTCGAGAAGGTATCGTAAAGAAAAGTTGCAACGTCATTGTCTGTAAGTTTTCTGAATTTTTTCGTGGCCTTTCCTAGTAATGTAGTTTCTAGCTCTAGAGCCCCGGGTCACTTGGGTCACTTGGCTGTAACGCGGGAAAAGGCCGTGCATAAGTAGGTACTAAGTAGTAAAATACTGTGGCGGGGCGGCGGGCGGGGCGCGCGGCGCGCATTTCAGGTAATTTACCTACGCGCGGCTCGGTGTGTAAAGCCATGTCAGTGACCTACGGGTGGTTTAAACTTTGACACTATGTTGTTCAGCAACCACACGATGAGAGAAGTAGGTAGTAACAGCTGACGCGACGAGGAGACGGGGTGGCGGCGGGGCGCGCGGGCTTGCGGGAGGGGGGGGGGGCATGTCGCGGTAGTTCCCTCCGCGCGGCGCGGGGACAGCATAATCAGTAAAGAGCAGTAATCAAACATTATAATTTTTTATTATTATTAATTTAAAGTGTGCTTTGGCAATTTATTTCCTTGTGCATTTGAATACTTATGACTTACATATCAACCCCTTAAAAGGAAATTACCTAATAAATTAGGACCTTATATATATTTTTTTTTTTTTTTTTTTTTTGTTTTTTTTTTTTTTCTTTCTTTCTTTTTATCATGTAGTTAACACGATTTTTTAGATTCGCTTCCTTTCTACATATACCCGCCTAAAAATGACTCCCCCTATAATCGACCCTCCACCCCTTCCCGCATCCGCCGCAGATGCCACCAACATCGAATCATGTGCAACCATCATAAGTACGCTTGCATCACACATAACGAAGACCATCAGCGAGGGCCGCAGCGTCACTGTGCTCAACAAGCGCATAATCCAACAGGCTGCCGAAGAGATACGCAAGGCCACACTACTGCTCCCTAAATTCTGCGCTGCAGAGACGGAGAACGCACCACCACCTCCCGTGCCTCAAACGCATGAAACTCTTAAGGCGGAAATCATCACCTGTGTCCGCGAGGAACTCGGCAGGCATCTCGCTCAGTTCGAGAAACGACAAGCACCAATATCATACGCCCAAGCAGCAGCACCCACATCACCACCACGCACAGAGCTAATCAAACCTAACAAACCGCATCCTAGCAGACCAGCCATCATAGTGACCTCGAAGGATGACGCCCACTCCCGCCAGCAGGTGGTCGAGTCATTCAAGGCGAGCGTCAACTTCAGGTCAACCACGTATGCCCCTGTACGGATTCAAGGAGTGTCTAACAATAAACTAAGAGTAGAATTTCAAAACGAACAACAAAGGGACGAGACACTAAAACTGCTCAGCTCGGCTCCGTCCCGAGTTAGCGCAGAACCTGCCCGCGAACTCCGGCCCATGGTAATTCTTAAGGGCATATCAACCGATACACCTTCCGACGACCTCATAACTATAATCAAGGGACAAAACGAAGAGATCGCAGCACTCATATCGCACGAAGAGGACCTCAAAATTGCCTTTAAGAGGAACAACCGCAACCCAAATCTTTACAATGCCGTGCTACACGCTAAGCCGAACATCTGGCGAAAAATGATAGAGATGGGCAGAGTCGCCATTGACTACATGCGCGTGCACTGCGAGGAATTTTCACCCTTCACGCAGTGCCAAAAGTGCTACCAATTTGGGCATATCAAAGCCAAGTGCACATCTGCTGAGGAACCCTGCGCCTATTGTAGCGAGCCAAACCATCAGGCACAAGCATGTCCGCTCAAGGAGAAGAAGGGAGCGCCTAAATGCGTCAACTGCTGCAACCACAACAACAAATTCAAGAGCAACCAAGATACCAAACACAAAGCGAACTCACCCAACTGCCCCGTCATCAAGTCCATGAAGCAGCGAATAAACAACCGCATTAACTATGGACAGGAACAGCCATCACAGTAATCAACATCATTACAGAGCATTATCTAGATCCAAACACGGCCCTAACCGAACACCAATGCAATTACTAAATACGAATGATAGATGTGGGGGCGATGTATCCAATAGCAGAACCCCCACAAATGCATTCAAACATAATAAGAAGAAAAGGAGAGCACAAAACATTGTAAGACAACAAAAACGGGATCAAACAGAAACCAGAGACTGAACATAACAGCGATAAAGTTGAATGAGTGATAGATGGGGGGGCAATGTATCAAATCGCAGAACCCCCTCAAATACATTCACAACAAACGTAAAAGAAACGAAGGCAAAAGATACTGTAACATAATTAAATAAAAGAAGGAGGAGATTGCAGTAAAGAGTGTATAACTCATATGAATGATAGATGGGGGGGTAATGTATCAAATAGCAGAGCCCCCCCAAATACATTCACACTTATGAGGAACATATGAGAGCATGAGAGAGTCTCACACTATTTTAACCTAACCAACAAATATAAAAAAAAAAAAAAAAAAAAAAACCTAACCTACAGTCCCCCGCGCGCGCGATCGCGATCGGTTCATTTTTGCGTCGCTCCGCGTACGAAAAATCCAAAAATTCGTAAAAGTTTTAGCTACAAAGACACAAATAGTACCAAAAGTTGCGCAAAAGTGCCAGTGACCTAGTGAAGACATTAGTTTTTATCGGACATTCCAAATTTAGTGCATAATTCCATTTTAGTGAAAAATTTAACCGTTATTCCGTGCAAAAACAATTATCTGCTCATAACTTCAGTTTTATCGCGATAACCTATTGTTTTTAATTTACCATAATTTGTAGTAGTGCTGCTTACACATTCTGTGAAAGTCTGGGAATTTTCCACATCCGGCTTCACAGTTTTTCATCAACTTTTACACAATTTTAACCATAGCGCGAACTTTGCAACAAGACTGTGCCTACCCCTGTGACAATTAAACTGACATGTTATATATCAGACAATGTGCAATTAAGTTAGCTACCACTCCTGAAAGTTTCGTGAAGATCTGACTAAGTGTCACGGAGATATAAAGGTTTTTCCCCGCGCAGACTATTTTTCCAAATTGGAAAAGGGCCGGAAATACTGACACCGAAGATCCTGCGGATAATTCTGTTTATTTCCTGGCATCCGTTCATTCTGTGCACATACACCCTAGAAGTTTGAAAGTTTTCCGCCTGTAACTTCAGTGTTTTCCATCAACTTTTGTCAAAATTTACCAAAAACTATTTTGTGCAACACCTCTGTGCGTAATTCTGTGACTTTACAATTTAAATTCTATATACTAGTTGAAGTGCAATCTCATTAACCATTCTATCTGAAAGTTTGAAAGAGATTTGTCAAGGATTCACGAAACTATTACGGTTTTACCACAACACGGGATTTCTCGTTAACGATAAAAACGCGGAAAACTAGTATTCAAGATCCTGAGGGTGATTCTGGTTCATTGGTGGCATCCGCCTTGTCAGTACCTTTCTGCTGATACCTCTCCCATTCTAATCCATCAATTTTTGAAGCGATACTAGGTTTATTATTATTGTAAAATTTTCCACCAATTTCATTAATGATTATTTTCTTTATTTACTCATAATCTCATTGTTTTTTTTTACTCTCAGCAAGGGAATTAAGTAGTATAACGTAGTTTTTAATTTCATAATATTTAGATTAGTAGTTACTGAGATATAACACTTCCCCTAAGGTAGTGATTTCTGTGACTCCCATCTTTTTATTTGCTGAACGGGAGTCGCCATAACTCGTAACCTTAACGTCTCCGAGTAGATCTAAGACCACGACACATAGGTTCTGTCCCGAGGGCTATCGTATGCCCTTGCTCCCATCACTCTAGGACGAACTAAAAATTTACTCGGGGTAAATTACGTAATTATCGCCGATCAAAATTTTTTACCCATTTCTTAGATAACTTTAAAACCATTCATCTCAAAATTATTTAGATTTCACTTCAATATTCGCCTAATTGGCACCTTTCATCTGATACCCAATTCATAATTATTATTATTATTATTATATTTTTTTTATTATTATTTTCCTTTTTTTTTTTTTTTTTTTTTTTTTTCATATCTGTCCCTAGTTTAGTCATGTAGTATCAGATAGATAAATAGTCGCTTTTTCCCCATACCCGTCCAAACATGACTCCCCCCTTAATCGACCCTCCACCCCTTCCCGCATCCGCCACCGATGCGACTAACATCGAATCATGCGCCAACATTATAAGTACGCTTGCGGCACACATAACGCAGACCATCAGCGAGGGCCGCAGCGTCACTGCGCTCAACAAGCGCATAATCCAACAGGCTGCCGAAGAGATACGCAGGGCCACACTACTGCTCCCTAAATTCTGCGCTGTAGAGATGGAGAGCGCGCCACCACCTCCCGTGCCTCAAACGCATGAAACTCTAAAGGAGGAAATCATCTCCTGCGTCCGTGAGGAACTTGGTAAACATCTCGCCAAGTTCGAGAAGCAACAAGCACCGATATCATACGCCCAAGCAGCGGCACCCACATCACCACAACCCACAGAGCTAATCAAACCTAACAAACCGCCTCCTAGCAGACCAGCCATCATAGTGACCTCGAAGGATGACGCCCACTCCCGCCAGCAGGTGGTCGAGTCATTTAAGGCGAGCGTCAACTTCAGGTCGACCACGTATGCCCCTGTACGCATTCAAGGAGTGTCGAACAATAAACTTAGAGTAGAGTTTCAAAACGAACGACAAAGGGACGAGACATTAAAACTGCTCAGCTCGGCTCCGTCTCGAGTTAGCGCAGAGCCTGCTCGCGAACTCCGGCCCATGGTGATACTCAAGGGCATATCGAGCGATACATCTTCTGACGAACTGATAGCAATCATCAAGGGGCAAAACGAAGAAATTGCGGCACTAATCACGCACGAAGAGGACCTCAAAATTGCCTTTAAGAGGAACAACCGCAACCCAAATCTGTATAATGCCGTGCTACAAGCTAAGCCGAACATCTGGCGAAAAATGACAGAGATGGGCAGAGTCGCCATTGACTACATGCGCGTGCACTGCGAAGAATTCTCACCCTTCACGCAGTGCCAAAAGTGCTACCAATTTGGGCATATCAAAGCCAAGTGCACATCAACTGAGGAACCCTGCGCCTACTGTAGCGAGCCAAATCATCAGGCACAAGCATGCCCGCTCAAGGAGAAGAAGGGAGCGCCTAAATGCGTCAACTGCTGCAACCACAACAACAAATTTAAGACCAGTTATGACACCAAACACAAAGCCAATTCACCCAACTGCCCCGTCATCAAGTCCATGAAGCAGCGTATTAACAACCGCATTAACTACGGACAAGATTAAAATCACCAGTCATCACAGAAATCAACATAATTACAGAGCAACATCTAGATCCAAACATGACCCTAACTAATACAATATGAACATAAATATTAATGATAGATGTGGGGGCAATGTATCAAATAGCAGAACCCCCACAAATACATTCACACAAAATGAGAAGGAAATGTCTGCACAAGATATCTATATAGGCATACTCCAAAAACGGGAGCAAACAGAAGCCAGAGACTGAACATAACAGAGACAAAGCTAAATGAATGCTAGATGGGGGGGCAATGTATCAAATCGCAGAACCCCCTCAAATACATTCACAACAAACGAGAACGAAAAAGAAAGCAAAAGACACTGTTACATAATTAAGAAGGCGGAGACAAGTAAAGAGAGTATAACTCATATGGATGATAGATGGGGGGGTAATGTATCAAATAGCAGAGCCCCCCGAAATACATTCTCACTCATGAGTAACAAACGAGAGCAAGAGAGAGTCTCATAGAATTTTTAACGAAACCAACAAATATAAAAAAAAAAAAACCTAACCTAACCTTTTTTTTTTTTTTTTTGAGGGGGGAAATGCAGTCGCATTTCCCCTCCGCTACGGGGGGTGACGGAAGGGGGTATGTGGGACTCTAACCCACTAAAACCCCCCCGTGAGCAGTCCTCCGCCGAGATGGGGCAAGATAGGGTCGCGGTAGCATTCACCGTCTTGCCCCGGCGGCAACCTTTTTTTTTTTTTTTTTTTTTTATGTGGAGAAATGCCCTCGCATACCGCTCTGACACGGGGAGACAGAGCGGTTATGTGGGACTCGAACCCACTAAAACTCCACAGTATACCTCCTCAGCTGCTTGAGGGCGGGACGCGGGAACGCTCTCGCACACAACCGCGAACCCGCCCGCAGCCGGACTCCTTCACGGGGTTGGGTATTGCACCCCCCCGCTACGGCACACCAGACTAATGGCGTGCCGCAACCACCTCGGAGACCATGTGCAATGGCACCAGACGACCCCGTGTCTGGACGCCCAAGGTCCCCTGCGACGGGTCAGGTCTGTGGCCCCGCCGCCTGCCACTACGGCCGCAGAGGATAGGGAGAGCGGCGCCTCGCAATACCGGCACTCCTCTTCCCCTGCGGCCCCACCGCGTCCGCCATCCAACGGTGGCGGCCCCGTCAAGGCCGCGGCAGGTAGGGAGAGCGGCGCATCGACATACCGGCACTCCTCTCCCACCGCGGCCCCCATCCCTCAGCTGCGGTGCCGCCCATACGACGCCGCAGCCCACCTCAGTTGCGGCACCCCCCATAAGGCCCGCAACCTACGCCGGCGCCGCTCCAACATGGGCTTGAAGGCAAAGCCCTGAGGAGCGGCCCTCCTCGGGTTCCGTTAGCTTCACCGTGGGTGACCAAGCCACGGCTACTAGAGCCCCCCCACCACGACAAGGTGGAACCCCTGGGGGGGCCCCGGCGGCAACCTAACCTAACCTTAATTCCACCAAATCAAAATTCCACCTGCTGTCGATCACGAGCCCCAGATAACGCATGCTCGACTCGACCTCGATGCGGACCCCACTGATGGTAATGTGAGATCCTGAGGGAGGCGCTCTCCGTGGCCCGTGGAAGCATAAGGCTTCAGACTTGGTAAGCGCCACCTCCAGCCCCAGCATGCGGATACGATGGACTACCTGAGCCACCCCTGCAGTGGCGAGACGGGCCACCTCACGATATGTTCTCGCCCGGGACAGAACCAGTGTGTCGTCTGCGTAACATGTTAGGCTGACATCTGGAAAATTCTCCCCTCGTAAGACCCAATCGTATCCGATGTTCCACAGGAGCGGTCCTAGGACAGATCCCTGTGGAACACCACACGATACACGCCTCTCGCATATCCCATCGCGCCCAACATACAAGACCGATCTGTCCCGGAGGTAGTCCGCCACAATCCGCTGTAGGTAAGGAGGCAGCTGGTGAAAGCGCAGCGCTTCCCTTATACAGCTCCAGGGAAGAGTGTTGAATGCGTTGGCGATATCAAGGGATACCGCCAACATCACCCCGCCACTCGCCACCGTCTTTTCCGAAAGAGCCCTGACACCAGAGATTGCGTCGATGGTCGATCGGCCCACTCGAAAGCCGAACTGATATTCAGATAGGTCTGGTCCCACTCTGGTCATGTGCTTGTCGATCCAAGCTGCGATGATACGCTCGAATATTTTTCCCACCTCGTCCAGCAGCACGATTGGACGGTACGCGGAAGAAGAGTCCGCAGGACGCCCATCCTTCCTAAGTAGGACTAGCCGACCCGTTTTCCACTGTTCTGGAAAATGTCCCTGACCCAAACAGGTGTCGAAAAAAGTCGCGAGTCGAGAACCCAGTGCCTTTAGCGACAGAACCCAAGCACGACCTGGTACACCATCGGGTCCTGGGGCGGTATTCTTGTTCCGCAGCCTCAGTACAGCCGCATCAAGCTCTGCGTGGGTGATCTCTGGTACCTCATCTTCTTCGGTTTCCACCAGAGGTGGTGCCATCGATGGAGGCGTGTGTTCTCCTCTGTTGGGAAACAAAGAAGACACAATGACCTCCAGAAACTCAGGTTCAAGGGTCTGCGTCAGTGGGGGCGCCCATGGACGGAGTTTACCCCGAACCCCGCGATAAGGTCGTCCCCACGGGTCGTGGTTGAGGGACTCCAGGAGCTCATCCCAGGACGCTTCTTTTGCTCGTTCAATGCTCAGCTGCAGTTGCAGCTTAGCCTCCCTGTACGCCGCATACAGCTGAGCTTCGACTGCAGAGTCCCTGTATCGCCTTCTTCGGTACCTGGTATACCGGCGCCTGACCGAAACGCAATCCACCCTGAGGTTTGATAGTTCTAGCGACCACCAATATACCTGGCGCCTGGGAGAGTACGACTTGGCCCGGGGCATGGAATAGTCGCATATTTCCGTCATTGCCTGGCGGAACCAGGCCGCTTCTGACCCGACTTCCACGAGTCCGACGGGAGCGGGGAGCCAAGACTGAATGATAGCGGCTTCCCTTAACATGTCTCGGTCGAGCTTGTTCAAGACCCACCTCGGACCTGTCGCACTGGTCTGACTCGAAAGGTTAACGCCATCTTCCGTTTGAAGCATAGAGACTTCAAAACGGATGTATCGATGGTCCGAGAGGGTCTCGACGCCATCAACCACTCGCCAGTTCTGGACCCTACGTGCGATAGCTGGACTGGCGAAAGACACGTCGACAATCGATCCGCCACTTTGTCTTACGCACTTATGGATCGTACCCTGGTTAAGCACAGAGAGCCCAACCGAGATTGCCCATTCCAGAAGTGTATCCCCACGAGCATCAGTGGTGGGACTTCCCCAGGCCGTGGACTTGGCGTTCAAGTCTCCCAGAATTAATACGGGATAAGTATGGTTCCGCCGAATAAGAGCCCCTACATTATCGAGAAACAATTCAAACTCAGCAAGGACCCTATTCGGTGAAAAATATACTCCCACAACCAAAATCCCCCCCACCTGTGCCGCGATGCAGCCCGACAGCCTATCTACCGCCACCAGGGGCACAGAACCAGAAACTGGCTGCGATATGATGGCCACAGTACCGCTCAGGTCACCCAACCAATTGTCCCTGGACGGAACGAAGTAAGGCTCCGCCACCACAGCCACTTGTATCAACCACTCCGCCATGCTCTGGAGCAGAAGATCCTGTGCTCTGGCGCAGTGGTTGATGTTGCTTTGAAGAAATTTACAAGCCATCAAGTTGTATTCATTATTGCCTCCTCTTCTACAGCCTGGGTTGGTAAAGGCTGGGTGGTTTTCTCGGTGGGCGTTGAGTTTACGACCCTGCGTACGAGGTTTCTCCCCCCAAGTCCCCGTTTGGCGGCAGTACACGTCTTGGAGCCAATACTGTGCTCCGATGGCCTATCCGTCGCTTCGCACAAGGGGCAGTGCGGTGCCGCTGAGCACTGACTTGCAACGTGTCCCGGCTTACCACATCGGTAGCAGAGACCACTCCTGTCGATTTCTTCAGTGCAGGCGCTTTGCACGTGGCCATTTTGCAAGCACTTGTAACACCGCAGTGGCCTAGGTGGCAGAAGTTGCACCCTTGCAGAGACCCATCCAACCAATACCAACCTAACCTAACCTAACCTACTACTACAAACTTTTTTTTTTTTTTTTTTTTTTTTTTATGTGGAGAAATGCCCTCGCATACCGCTCTGACACGGGGAGACAGAGCGGTTATGTGGGACTCGAACCAACTAAAACTCCACAGTATACCTCCTCAGCACGACCCCGTGTCTGGACGCCCTAGGTCCCCTGCGACGGGTCAGGTCTGTGGCCCCGCCGCCTGCCACTACGGCCGCAGAGGATAGGGAGAGCGGCGCCTCGCAATACCGGCACTCCTCTTCCCCTGCGGCCCCACCGCGTCCGCCATCCAACGGTGGCGGCCCCGTCAAGGCCGCGGTAGGTAGGGAGAGCGGCGCATCGACATACCGGCACTCCTCTCCCACCGCGGCCCCCATCCCTCAGCTGCGGTGCCGCCCATACGACGCCGCAGCCCACCTCAGTTGCGACACCCCCCATAAGGCCCGCAACCTACGCCGGCGCCGCTCCTACATGGGCTTGAAGGCAAAGCCCTGAGGAGCGGCCCTCCTCGGGTTCCGTTAGCTTCACCGTGGGTGACCAAGCCACGGCTACTAGAGCCCCCCCACCACGACAAGGTGGAACCCCTGGGGGGGAACCTTTTTTTTTTTTTTTTTTTTTATGTGGAGAAATGCCCTCGCATACCGCTCTGACACGGGGAGACAGAGCGGTTATGTGGGACTCGAACCCACTAAAACTCCACAGTATACCTCCTCAGCTGCTTGAGGGCGGGACGCGGGAACGCTCTCGCACACAACCGCGAACCCGCCCGCAGTCGTCCGTTGCCGGACTCCCTCACGGGGTTGGGTATTGCACCCCCCCGCTACGGCACACCAGACTAATGGCGTGCCGCAAACACCTCGGAGACCATGTGCAATGGGTGCCAGACAACCCCGTGTCTGGACGCCCAAGGTCCCCTGCGACGGGTCAGGTCTGTGGCCCCGCCGCCTGCCACTACGGCCGCAGAGGATAGGGAGAGCGGCGCCTCGCAATACCGGCACTCCTCTTCCCCTGCGGCCCCACCGCGTCCGCCATCCAACGGTGGCGGCCCCGTCAAGGCCGCGGCAGGTAGGGAGAGCGGCGCATCGACATACCGGCACTCCTCTCCCACCGCGGCCCCCATCCCTCAGCTGCGGTGCCGCCCATACGACGCCGCAGCCCACCTCAGTTGCGACACCCCCCATAAGGCCCGCAACCTACGCCGGCGCCGCTCCTACATGGGCTTGAAGGCAAAGCCCTGAGGAGCGGCCCTCCTCGGGTTCCGTTAGCTTCACCGTGGGTGACCAAGCCACGGCTACTAGAGCCCCCCCACCACGACAAGGTGGAACCCTTGGGGGGGACTGGGGGGGAACCTAACCTAACCTAACCTAATCTAACCTAACCTAACCTAACCTTGAGGGTCGAAGCCCCGGCCTCTCCGAGCTAACGCCCTCCCACACCCTACTGGTAAGCTACAAAGTCCCCACTGCAACTGCGGACCAAATCTTGGAGCAGGTCAAGGGGGGCGTCGATGCGAGACAGCTCGGCAACGGGGTGCAGCGTATCAGGAAGGCCAGAAACCAGAAGGTGTTCCTTAGCTGTGCCTCGAGGAAGGAGGCCGAGACTCTCGGCAGACAACTGCAGTTGGTCGCCGGGGAACTGGTGGTCGAGGACGCTGCCAAAAGACTCCCACAAATTATAATTTGGGATGTGATGGCAGCGGAATCGGATGCCCAGATAGTTGCGTCGCTGCGTGGGCAAAACTCCAGGCTTTTCGAGGGCCTGACGTTGCAGGAGGATGCGAAGGTGAGATATCGCATCAAAGCGAGGAATCCCCTGCAATGTCACGTCGTCCTGGAGTGCACGACCAGCTTATGGCGACGCATAGTTGAGGCAGGTCGGCTCTTCATCGGATGGCAGCGATGTCGGGGGGAGGAAAGATCTCCACTGGTACAGTGCGGCCGTTGTTTAGGCTTCGGGCACAGTAGAGGTATGTGCAAAGCCGAAGTGCCCGGGGACGTGCCTGTGCGCGCACTGTGCCACGTCGGGCCATTCCGCTCGGGAATGTCCCAAACGAAGAGTCGTCCCACCTAGTCCCCCGTCATGTGCCAACTGCATGAAGGAGAAAAAGGGGAGCACCGACCACGGAGCTTTTAGTAACGAGTGTCCTGTGAGAGCCAAATGGGAAGCAATAGCTAGGGCCTCGGTCAGTTATTGCTAAAGTCTCCACAGTCAGCACCGGAGTAGACACGAACTCGCGGGCACCGCGCCTCTTCTTCGTCCAGTGCAATCTTAGGAGATGTAAGGACGCCACGGATGAAGTCTTCGGGGTTGCCGCGCAACGTAAGTGTGACATCCTTCTGCTGCAGGAGCCGTATGTGGGTAGGACAGGAGAGATGTCGCACCGGCGCGGTATCCGGATATACCAGAAGACTGGCGTCCGGACGAAGAATGTTAAGGCTGCGGTATTGGTCCTTAGGGATGAGTTCGTGGTCCTGGTGGACACAAAGTACGTTACGGAAAACTTCGTGGTCGTAAAAGTGGCCCGATCCGGGGGAGAACACCTTACACTCGTGTCATTATACTTCGAGGGCTCCGAACCGTTGGAACCCTACCTAAACGCGCTCTCAACGGCGATACCCCCCGCCGGACAAGTAATCATGGGGATTTTAACGCGAAGAGCGCATGGTGGGGTAGTTCGGAGGAGGACGACCGAGGAAAAGTTTTGTTAGAGTACTTGGCGTCCTCGGGGCTGCACGTAGTTAATGAAGGTGCAGTACCCACCTTCGAGGTGTATCGCGGTGGCAGATACTTTTCGAGTATCGTCGATGTGACCCTAGTAACGGAGGCGCTATTGAGCAGTGTCTCGGGTTGGAGGGTTGATCGGACATTCTCACAGTTGTCTGATCATAATAGTATAACCTTCCAACTGGAGACAATCGCCTCCGGGGGTCCACGACCCACGTCTGCCACCCGTAAATATGACACGAGGAAGGCCAATTGGTCGCGGTTCCGGGGCGCTCTCCAGGAGAAGTTGGAGTTACTCGGCGTCCCTGCAGAGAACATTGCCACTCTGAGCGGGGACGACCTTGAGTCTTACATAGATAGACTCATGGAGAGCGTCGAGGAAGTAAGCGAGGGTGTTCTCCCGCGTATCAAGCCACGTCAGGCGATAAAGAACCCGTGGTAGACTCGAGAGTTAACGGAGAAGAGGCAGGAGGTGGTCAGACGTAGGCGGCGATTTAGAGGAGCGAATCCGGCTTGGAGACAGCTAGTGGTCGAACATTACCTGGAGGCGCTCGTGGATTACAAGAGCGCCATAAACCAAGCCCGCACCACTAGCTGGAAGAGTTTTTGCTCCGATATGACCCGGGACAAGGTATGGGATGGGGCCTGGCGAGTCATCAGGCGTTGCACGGGACCCATGGTGACAGGCGTCGAATTAAAAGACGATCAAGGGAACACCCTGTCACCGGCAGAATCTGCACGTCTGATGGCCGCCACGCTCTTTCCCGACGACTCGCCTGATGAGGACACTCCCGAACAGGCTGAGCTTCGCCGGGTCATGGAAATTCCGCCGCCGACGGATTGCCTCGCTCCATCGGGTCCACCGATTACGGGTTCGGAGCTCTTCGACGTGCTGTCGACAATGAACCCCAAGAAAGCGCCGGGATGTGATGGTTTAACCGTCGACATCTGCAGGGCAGCGATTGGAGCCGACTGCCAGGTGTTCCTCGCCGATTTTAACAGGTGCCTAGAGCTAGGACTCTTCCCCAGAAGATGGAAGGGAGCCCGGGTTTGTGTGATTCCCAAACCATCTAAGGGTGATTACACAAACCCGAAGGCCTACAGACCGATAGGCCTGCTCCCGGTGATGGGGAAGGTCCTAGAAAAAATTATAAACAACCGTCTCCTGTGGCACCTGGAGGCTAGAGGACACCTTAACACTAGGCAGTACGGCTTCATGCCACAGCGCGGCACCGAGGACGCCCTCTATGATTTGGTGGCACTCATAAAGCACGAAGCGTTTACGCAGAAGAAAATCGTCGCTGTAGTGTCACTGGATATAGAGGGTGCATTCGATCATGCTTGGTGGCCGCAAATTAAGGCACAGCTGCTGGCCAAAAACTGTCCTGCGGATGTATACGGTTTGGTCGGTAGTTACCTTACCGACCGAGCCATCACCATCGAGCATTCCGGCGCTTCGGTCGCAAAGACCACAACAAGGGGTTGCGTACAGGGGAGTATCAGCGGACCGCTGATGTGGAACGTCGTTCTCGACTCGCTCCTCGAATTGCTAGAGGGGGAAGAGGTCCACGTCCAAGCTTTTGCTGACGACGTGGTCCTCGTTGCATCAGCTTACTCGGTCGAGGAAATCGAGTCAATGGTCAATCCTGTACTCGAGACGGTCGCCAACTGGGGCATGGAGAATAAGTTGCGGTTCTCCCCTCAGAAGACATCGCTTATGGTGGTGACGAGGTGGATGAACCCTCCCGTGCCCCGTATCACCATGGCGACCGTTACACTAACATCTGTGGAACATATCCGAGTACTGGGATTGATCATCGATAGGAATTTGACGTTCCGAGACCACATCCAAGCGGTCTGCGCGAAAGCCGCTGCGGTGTATAAAGGCCTGGCTAAGGCGGCAAAAGCCTCGTGGGGTTTAGGTCCGGAGATAGTCAGGCACATATACATCGGGGCGGTCGAACCGATTCTCCTGTACGCATCGTGTGCATGGGTCGACAGCACGTCGAAGAAATATATCGTCCAGCGCCTGAGGTCGTCGCAGCGCTTATTCGCACTGAAGATCGCGAAAGCCTACCGCACCGTCTCTTTCGAATCGGCGGTGACGATCGCGCGTCTGTTGCCGATCGAGCTGCGGGCTCGTGAGGCGGCCGAGCTATATACGGTGAAGCGAGGAAGACCCCTGCCGGAGGCGGGGGATCGGCAAGTCGAGACCAGGACTCCGTTCTTTCGCTTGCCGCATCCCGCCCTTCGGCCGGAGGTGCGCTTCACCGTACTGGACCGCCTCGATGATAGCGAGCCTGGGGCAAGACCATGCGCCCCCGTCAGCATTTACACTGACGGCAGCAAGATCGAGGGGAAATTGGGATGCGCGATCTCCTGCTGGCGAGACGGCGGCGAAGTGTTCAACAAGAAATACCGGCTGGAACCATTTTGTACGGTGTTCCAGTCCGAGTTGTTTGCGCTTCGCCAAGCGGTAAGGCTCACGATGGAGGACCAGCGTTTCAGGGAGTGTGACATATTGAGCGATTCACGCTCCTCCCTGGACGCAATGGGTAATCCGCGGTCCACGCACCCGCTGGTGTGCGACATTAGGAAAAGTCTGTCGCGGGCTGCCGAACAGGGCTGCATAGTCAATCTCTGGTGGGTGCGCGCTCATGTCGGTACCATTGGCAACGAGCGCGCCGATGAACTCGCCAAGCATGCAGCCCTTTTTAAGAAAACGGCAGCAGACTACGACAGATTTCCGCTCCAGACGGGCGATACGCCAACGTACCCTGAATGCCTGGCAGCAAGAATATACCCTGTCCGGAAAGGGCAGGATTACCAAGTTGTTCTTTCCGGACGTGCGCCAGGCATTCCGAACAATTGGGAGGGTTGGCGTGTCCTACTGGAAAAGTCAAGCGTGGACCGGACATGGCGGCAATGCCGCGTACCTCCATCGTTTTAAGCGCTGCGACGACCCGGGCTGTTTTTGCTCCCCTGACGCCGTGCAGACAGTCGAGCATGTCCTGAATGATTGTCCGGCATTCAGCTCTCGAAGGTTGCAGCTCGAGTTCGAGGTCGATGAGTCTCTATCGACCTCAACATGGAGCTCCCTTCTGGCCGGCAAGATTTCGGGACCCAAATTTGCCGACTTCTGCATCGGTGTAATGAAGGCAGTGGCACGGAACAACGGTGCCACTGTAGTTGATTAACTTCGTCAGAATATGGCTACGATGGACGGTGAGTGAAGGAAAAAATAATAATAATAATAGTAACAATACTTAATTAAAAAGGACATATCTTGAATAATAATAACATAAACAAAAGTAATTTATAATTGGAAATATATAAATGAAATGCAAAAAAAAAAAAAAAAAATTTTTGAATATGTGAAAGCTAAGTTAAATATAAATTGATAATATTTTAAATTAATGGAAGGCCAGCGTAAGTTTGCTGGGCACTACAATTACTACTAATTAATATAAATACTAATTTATAACAAGTAAAACAAAAAAAAAAAAAACAAAACACAAAAAAACAAAAAAAAAACAATATATATGTATATATATGTAGTGGTGGTACTGTCCAGCAGACGGACGAGTGCCATACATTTGCAGGAAAATTATCAATTTCCTTCTTTTTATTTGTTTTTTCAATACTTTCAGCTGACAAGGGCCCTGAAAAATAATATCAGGGGGTATGTGAACTTCCCTTAAGAAAAAAAAAAAAAAAAAAACCTAACCTAACCTTTTTTCTTTTTTTTTTTTTTATGTGGTGAAATGCCCTCGCATACCGCTCTGACACGGGGAGACAGAGCGGTTATGTGGGACTCGAACCCACTAAAACTCCACAGTATACCTCCTCAGCTGCTTGAGGGCGGGACGCGGGAACGCTCTCGCACACAACCACGAACCCGCCCGCAGCCGTCCGTTGCCGGACTCCCTCACGGGGTTGGGTATTGCACCCCCCCCCCCCCCCCCCCTACGGCACACCAGACTAATGGCGTGCCGCAACCACCTCGGAGACCATGTGCAATGGGTGCCAGACAACCCCGTGTCTGGACGCCCAAGGTCCCCTGCGACGGGTCAGGTCTGTGGCCCCGCCGCCTGCCACTACGGCCGCAGAGGATAGGGAGAGCGGCGCCTCGCAATACCGGCACTCCTCTTCCCCTGCGGCCCCACCGCGTCCGCCATGCAACGGTGGCGGCCCCGTCAAGGCCGCGGCAGGTAGGGAGAGTGGCGCATCGACATACCGGCACTCCTCTCCCACCGCGACTCCCATCCCTCAGCTGCGGTGCCGCCCATACGACGCCGCAGCCCACCTCAGTTGCGACACCCCCCATAAGGCCCGCAACCTACGCCGGCGCCGCTCCAACATGGGCTTGAAGGCAAAGCCCTGAGGAGCGGCCCTCCTCGGGTTCCGTTAGCTTCACCGTGGGTGACCAAGCCACGGCTACTAGAGCCCCCCCACCACGACAAGGTGGAACCCCGGGGGGGAACCTAACCTAACCTAACCTAAACATTTTTTTTTTTTTTTATGTGGAGAAATGCCCTCGCATACCGCTCTGACACGGGGAGACAGAGCGGTTATGTGGGACTCGAACCCACTAAAACTCCACGCTAAACTTCGCTGGAAAGCACACGTCAACAAGAAGCGAGCTGAACAAGACCTGCGCTACAAGAACATGTATTGGCTGTTAGGCAGAAACTCAACTATGTCAGTACACAACAAATTGCTCGTTTATAAACAAGTTTTAATGCCAGTATGGACTTATGGTATCCAGCTTTGGGGCTGTACTAAACAAACCAAAAGAGAAATCATCCAGCGAATCCAAAACAAAGTAATCAGGGGTATTCTCAACGCTCCCTGGTACATCAGGAATAGTGACTTCCATCGGGACCTTAATATGGACGTCGTAGCCACAATTATTAAGAAATACGCAGAAGCTCACGAACACAGACTTCACCAGCACGTGAATGTTGAGGCTATTCAGCTCCTCGACCACACGGACGTAGTAAGAAGACTGAATCCGGACCAAACCACATGAATTTGTGTAGTGAATTGTGAAACAGTCAAAAAATAAAGTGATAAGTGCTGACTAAGAACACATGAAAAAAGTGTCGTAATTATAATATTATAAACTAAGAATAGTTATTAGACGTATTCTACCTATTATGATAACGTAGCAATTTAGGTTAAAATTATATTACTAATTAGCCTAGTTTAGGCTAGATTGTAATTAAAATAAAGTATTGTCATGATACTGTATAATAATAATCTGTTAATTTTGGAGTCGGTGCCTGTACTGGGAGAGGGTTATTGTTTTCCTCTTGTTAGTCACTTATGTTCGTTGTGCTGTGGTTATGTTACCGGCCTTTGTATCTGGTTGTAAACCCAATATACATCAGGCACCGACTCCAAAATTAACAGATTATTATTATATATTGTTCTTTTAAAATGATTTTATTATAAGCAAATTTTGATATTATTTTAAACTTTTTAACTTTTTTGGCAATACAGGCATGATGCTATGCATGTATTGAGTGGCATGAACTGTACATGAACATGCGATTACAGCAATTGAGAGTGATTTGCTATAATTCATTGAAGAGTTCCATCGTCTAACTTCGAAGATCTTCATCAGATCTTTACTAAATTTAAATGGGACCACCTCTGGGGACTACTCTTTCAAAAAAAGATATCGACGGACATACATAACAAAACATGGTAGCTACTGTAAAACGTTGAGGAGTTCCCTTGACTGTCCTTCGTCTTCATCATCAGACCCCTAATTACAGTCACAATCCATCTAGGTGTAAAGTTCTCATCAATACAAATTAATCAAGCCCAAACACCAGGTAATTGCTGTAAATCTTTAAAGAGTTCCCTCGACTGTCTTTCAGCTCCATTATCAGATCGACTCCACACCTTCATTAAATAGTAGTGCTTTAAAATACTTAATGAAAAAATTAACAAATGCACTTGTCGCCCCTACAATTTTCGAAGGTTTCCCTCGATTTCTCGGGGATCCATCATCAGATCCTGGTTTCCTTATCATGGTACCACCGTTGAGATTTCTTCTTTCCAACAAAAAAAGATTTATCAAAATCGGTTCATAAACGACGAAGTTATCCCCGAACACACATAAAAAAAAAAAAATATATATATACGGTCGAATTGAGAAACCTCCTCCTTTTTTGAAGTCGGTTAAAAATAAAATGTTGTCGATATTTTTTTACCATTATCATAGTAATCACATAATATATGTTTGAAATAATTAAATATTAATTTTAAACAAAAAATGAAAACCGCCTTCAAAAATAAATAATTTTTTGTTTAAAATTAATTTATAGTGTATCTTAATATTCTGAATAAAGCACCATATACATGTATTGTGAGTTAATAAAATTGAAGTAGAGCCGCATAGTCATACATATTGTCACTATATTATGAACACTATTTATATATTCTAGTTAATTAACTAACTATTGTCATGACACTCTTGCGCTTATCATGTACCGTAACTATGTGATAACTGTGCAAATATCAAACGGTAGACACGATAAACAAGGAATTGTTATTTCTATAACATTGATTGTATCGGCAGACGATATGTTAGTAAGTATTAGGAAAGTAAGTATGGAGTTTGCATCTGTTCAGTACTGAGACTGCTATACCTGATACAATATCTGTAAGATATCTGACGTGCAAAGTGCAATTTTCATTTACAAGTTTTTGCTCATTTAAAAAGTTTTGTATTTATAAAAACGAAAAACGTAGAAGTACGACGTAACTTATATATATTTGTATAGCTTACAGTAATGTAAACTGACTATGTTTTATACAATCAATGTATACACACACACAACATGTTAGTTCTACTTATTGTGTTGTGTTCGCCTCTAAAATACTCATGTTTCTGTCGAGCGCTCTCCACTGAACTCACTTTGTTTGTTTAGGATCGTTTACCAATAAGAGCCGCGGGCTACGCACTGTTTTTATCTGTCAGTACACACGAGCTCTCGTGAATACGTTGTATATTGAAGAGAGTTTCTCAAACGATTGATTCTTAGTTGTCATATATTTTATTATTAGTTAATAATACTATCACAACACAATGCCGTTTTGAATTCACAATCAAAAATAATTATATCAAATTCTGAAGAACGAAAAATATTGTAAATGTAATCATACAACTGAATCGCTTGAAATGAGTCGCAATATTGCGACAATACTGCGAGCGGCGCCGCGCGCGTCGCTAGCTGCATTTAATATCGCGCGTCTATTTAAACGCGCTCCACTCAGCAGCTCGCTCGTATTTTTTTCTACAATTTGATCCATTAACAAACACAAAGAACCAGCTAAAAACATCACGTACACAACAGGTAGGAGGTTCGCGAGCATTGAATAGCGGCCACTCACACCGCACTGAATGACGCTTGATGAAATTACGAGAACCGCGCCCGCTCCGCCCGTGCGCCCGCCCCGTTCCCCGCTCCCTGCCGCTCCGTGCCCGCCGCCTGCCGGTCCGCGCCACACTGAAGTGTTTCATTAAGAATACGGACACCAATTTATATACGTACCTAAATAGAATTAGTAAGTGTACGGGAGTGGTGCGCTCTCGGACCGAATTGGTAATTTCTTTTGGTCACAAATGGCTCCTTTTACCTAACGACGCGAAGAGACAGTCGTCCGGAATAAATGATGTAACATGAATGTGGCGACGGTGACCGTTTGTATTGTGAGCAGATTGATACGTGCACTGCCGGCCGGCTGGGGCAGGAGTCCGCGCGACCTCACAGATAGTCATATGAAGGCAGCTGACTAAATTCCTTCCTACAGAACAAAATGAGGAAACCAATGCAACATCTGTACTTAATAAACTTCATTACTTAATGATCGTTTAATGTAAACTAATATTATTAAGAGAAAAGAATAGTTTTTTTTTTGTTTGTTAAAAACTAAAACTACTCGACTGATTCTAAAAAATATTTGACTAGTAGAAAGCTCATCCTCAGTGAGGAAAGCTTTTGTTTTTTTAAATTGGGGTTCCCTTCGAGACCTCCAATAATGTAATCCAAGGATTTCAAAAATAACCTCTAAAACTCCCTAGATCAAGTGCGTTGCGAAAAATATTGATCATAATACAAAATAGTTAATTATATACCTACTGGAAAGAGTATGAGAGAAAGAGTCTCGGGCCCGATTTTTATGAAAACTAAAACTTCAGTGAACCTGTACTGCATAGAGTGTTGCCGAGGAATATTACTTTAAAAAAAAATCCATCAGTACAATTTGAGTTTTCAATCTAAATCGGGCCTGAGACTACTTTGAGTATTTTTCGCTCTTCTTTTTAGTTTCGGATTTAGCCATCTACGATCACATGAAAAATTTTAATATAAAAAATCCTGTATAGCTATCAAGATCACATCAATATCTACCAAAAAACCCACGATACCATAATAACAGATATATTATCTAGCTATTACAGTTAAATCACTATAACAATTTTTTTTTTTGGTTTTATACATCTGTAATTATATTATAAAGAGGAAACATTTGTACTTTAGTAAGCGATAAAGTGTGAAACTACTGAACCTATTGTACTAAATCTTTCGCCGTTAGAAATCTGCTTTATACAGAAGTAACATAGGCTATAATTTATTTTAGTGTAATAATAAGTAGTGCAACCCGTGCGAAGCCGAGGCGCCTCGCTAGTATTCCTTATTTTTTATTTTATTTATTCTCGATGAATTCGATCAAATTGTTTTAATTAAAAAAATGTTATGAATTACTTTACTATAATTTGTTAGGCCCAAAATAAAACTGTCAGTATCTCTGCAATAATGACTGCATATTTCAGTACGTCTTGTATCTATATGTGTCTCCGGGGCACTCGTTTAGTTCTTTTCACACTGCCGCCGCCGGTAAAACGTCGTGAATATTTTGTGAGTGCAGCGTTGTTGAACGCTCGGCTGGCGAACACTCGGCTCATTACTTATTTGTTAATAAAACAGCGGACACGTCTGCACCCGCACGTCCTCCGCACCCCGCGCCCTGCGTCCACGTCCCCGCTGCTGAAACTGAAAAAATATCCTTGTCGTGTAATATTAACACGTTACTGTACCACGCTACTATTAATTGTACCGTGGTACAGTAACGTGCTTTACTCCTGATTGCAGAAGAAACCCGTCACAATACGCACGAATCTCTCAGACAGTTGCAGTGTTCTCCAGTGGAGATGTATTCGTCACAGAAACAGTGATGTTTAGCGCGGGCCCTCCATGTTGATTACTTTCCTTTTGTGTTGTAAGGAATGAACTTTGGGTTGTATTATATTGTCGCTCCGCTGAGCCGTGCGGAGACAACGTCACATCGACCGAATTCATCGTGAACGTAATCAGGAATATAGAAAGCCAGGAATCGACTGTGGACAAAACCTCTGCGAAATCCACTCAAAGAATAACAATAACGCACGTCTGTACAACCTATAAATCATACAAACTAATAAATTTGCATCAGAACTCAACAAACTGTAACCTACTCCAAAGGGCACTTTGAGGAAAAGTTTGACTTAAAAGAGCAGCGGTCAAAGCATTCTCTTGAATGCTTTGACCGCTGCTCTTTACAGAGTTTTAGTGAGTCGATAAATAAAACTGAAACGACCTCCTTCGACAACTTTAGTTTCCTGTATTCAGAAACTAACACCAAGGAAGGTTGATTTTAGATACCCTTTATATGATTCAAACTGGACATGCCCAGTAGTTATTTTCTATATTATATTTAACGTCGTAAATGTTGGGAAACTGGCGAGAATCCACAGCAGATAGCGAAGTTGTCACAACATTTTCTATAGAACGTTCGCGCGCCGCCGCCGTAATGTTTTCATAGCGGTTGCATATCATTCAGGCTGCAGGGACGACTCGTTAAAATTATAAAATAAAAAGACTCTACAGAGCCTCTATGCAAAATAAAAAACTTTTAAAAAGAATAGTAGTTAGTGCCGTCGTCAGTCCGTGCAGTGTCTGCGCTATATCATCTCGGTTTCATTTTCTTTTCATCAAGGTATCTTCACGCTCGAGGGACGACGTCTCCGCGTGAAATCCATCCCGCGACCCCCTCCCGTGCCGCCCGCACCCCGCGCGGTACAGGACCCCTCTCTGTCGTCTGCGTCTCCCTTTTCATTTTGATAACGTTTTACATTTTTTAAGTTTGTTAGTGCTACAGTGAAATGAGAGAACACTTGAAGCCGTCCGCGCGCCCCCGGCCGCCCGCCGGCCGTCTCTTGCCAATGTCTGAGTCCCAAAACGTCTTCAAATTTGAATATTTATAGCCCTTATTTACGAGCTTCATTTTATTAAAATGTATAATTGAATACATCACGAACAGTAGGTAATTGAGGAGATGATGTGACTAATTAAATACGTTTTCGGATATAATTTAGAACATAATAAATTTGACTTCGCTACAAATACAAAAGGTTTTAAACTTATACCTAATATTCGTTAGTTTTTCGAGATATTTCTGGGATCCTATATATTGAGGTGATGCGGTGAGTTAGTTGTACGCTTAGTGATATAAGAGAGCCGTCTTGTAGTTCGCACGCGTCGGGCCAGTGAGCGCGAGCTGCGCCTTGACGATCGCTTAATATCTATTGATAACTCATCGTATCTGGGGGCACGGCAGTGCCCCCGCCAAGTCTCGCGCAAAGCAGGCACGGCCGTACCATCCTTTTCTCGAAGCCATTCGCGGCCCTTTTACCCCCCCTATATCTTCGCTGCGGACATAGCTGGCAGTTTGA
Organism: Xylocampa areola; assembly: GCA_935421205.1. NCBI lineage: Eukaryota > Metazoa > Arthropoda > Insecta > Lepidoptera > Noctuidae > Xylocampa > Xylocampa areola. The sequence goes on from OW285200.1 coordinate 43,795, forward strand.
ACTTTTGGTAACCAAGAGTAATCATTATAACTAGCCAAACTTCCAAATTACATGATATTTGAGCCTATAGTTTACGAGTTATCGTCGATCAAATTTACATCATTTTGTCACTCACTGACTGACCGATCATCAAAAATCTAAGATACTTCTAGCAGACCTAGAACTTAGAAATTTGGCATCAAGATAGGTTATTAGGCACATATAATAGAAAAATTATAAAAACACTAATAAATAGTTAATTATAGAAAACAATTTTATATTTGCCGTTTTGCAGGAATATTGTGTAAGAATTTCGACTGCATTGTTAACTTTGTTCTTTGTTTATGTACAAAAAATATGAAATTGGTATAGATTATTATTAAATTGTTATTTATTAAAGTTAAAAATAAACTGAATAGAAATGTTTGTGTACAACATTGGAAACTTCTGCCTACCCCATCGGGCAATACAGGCATGATGCTATGCATGTATTGAGTGGCATGAACTATACATGAACATGCGATTACAGCAATTGAGAGTGATTTGCTGTAATTCATTGAAGAGTTCCATCGTCTAACTTCGAAGGTCTTCATCAGATCTTTACTAAATTTAAATGGGACCACCTCTGGGGACTACTCTTTCAAACAAAGATATCGACGGACATACATAACAAAACATGGTAGCTACTGTAAAACGTTGAGGAGTTCCCTTGACTGTCCTTCGTCTTCATCATCAGACCCCTAATGACAGTCACAACCTATCTAGGTGTAAAGTTCTCATCAATACAAATTAATCAAGCCCAAACACCAGGTAATTGCTGTGAATCTTTAAAGAGTTCCCTCGACTGTCTTTCAGCTCCATCATCAGATCGACTCCACACCTTCATTAAATAGTAGTGCTTTAAAATACTTAATGAAAAAATTAACAAATGCACTTGTCGCCCCTATAATTTTCGAAGGTTTCCTCGATATCTCGGGGATCCATAATCAGATCCTGGTTTCCTTATCATGGTACCACCGTTGAGATTTCTTCTTTCCAACAAAAAAATAATTATCAAAATCGGTTCATAAACGATGAAGTTATCCCCGAACACACATAAAAAAAAAAAAAATATATATTTAAACGGTCGAATTGAGAAACCTCCTCCTTTTTTGAAGTCGGTTAAAAAGCAGCAGCTGATGTAAAAGACGTTATTACGTCACCCTAAAAGAAAAGAAAGAGACTCACCTACGAAAAATAAATGAGATCCCACCAAAAACATTAAATGTAATAAATTAATTTTAAACAAAAAATAAAAACCGCCTTCCAAAACCTACTACACTAAAAAGTTTAAAATAATATCAAAATTTGCTTATAATAAAATAATTTTAAAATAACAATATATAATAATAATCTGTTAATTTTGGAGTCGGAGCCTGTACTGGGAGAGGGTTATTGTTTTCCTCTTGTTAGTCACTTATGTTCGTTGTGCTGTGGTTATGTTACCGGCGTTTGTATCTGGTTGTAAACCCCACATACATCAGGCACCGACTCCAAAATTAACAGATTATTATTATATATTGTTATTTTAAAATTATTTTATTATAAGCAAATTTTGATATTATTTTAAACTTTTTAGTGTAGTAGGTTTTGGAAGGCGGTTTTTATTTTTTGTTTAAAATTAATTTATTTTAGTCTTTTTAGTTTTAAGTCTAATATATATATTGTATAGGTCATATATAAGTTTGTATACTTCATAAATAAGTTAATTTAGTAATTTAATAATATGGGTAGGCCTTCGAAAGCCGCTAGGACTTAATAACTGCATCGGTGAAATGTTTGTGTACAACAGTGGACACTTCTGCCTACCCCATCGGGCAATACAGGCATGATGCTATGTATGTATTGAGTGGCATGAACTATACATGAACATGCGATTACAGCAATTGCGAGTGATTTGCTGTGATTTATTGAAGAATTCCATCGTCTAACTTCGAAGATCTTCATCAGATCTTCACTAAATTGAAATGGGACCACCTCTGGGGACTACTCTTTCAAACAATTATATCGACGGACATACATACAAAACAAGGTAGCTACTGTAAAACGTTGAGGAGTTCCCTTGACTGTCCTTCGTCTTCATCATCAGACCCCTAATGACAGTCACAACCTATCTAGGTGTAAAGTTCTCATCAATACAAATTAATCAAGCCCAAACACCAGGTAATTGCTGTAAATCGTTAAAGAGTTCCCTAGATCGTCTTTCGGCTCCATCATCAGATCGACTCCAGACCTTCATTAAATAGTAGTGCTTTAAAATACTTAATGAAAAAATTAACAAATGCACTAGTCGCCCCTACGATTTTCGAAGGTTTCCCTCGATTTCTCGGGGATCCATCATCAGATCCTGGTTTCCTTACCATGGTACCACCGTTGGGATATCTTCTTTCCAACAAAAAAAGAATTATCAAAATCGGTTCATAAACGACGAAGTTATCCCCGAACACACATAAAAAAAAAAAAAAAAAAAAAAAAAAAATATACTGTCGAATTGAGAAACCTCCTCCTTTTTTGGAAGTCGGTTAAAAATGACAAAAATTAAAAGTACGAAAACTTTAAATAAAAAGATAAATTAGTTCAGCAGTTTCAACACTTGCATTACAGATTTTGATAAATATTTTAGTGAATTCATTTGTAATAGATAACTTACAGATTAGTTACTTAAGTTTTCGTGTAATGAGGATTAGTTAAGTTCAATATTGAAGCATTTGAAATTAAAATAAAAGCACAATATTGTTTTTAATATTACGTGCCTCATATTTCCTTGTCAAACCCCTGTTATTATGCTATGGCAAAACAATCGTTACGTATATAATTACTGCAAACAATTAAGTGCAACTGTATTGCACGCAAGTATATCATGTCATAATAATTATTGACGGTCTATTTACAAACTAGGACCCATACTTTGAATATTTAATCTATTCTATCCATTACTGCGGGAAATTGCAAGATACTATAATTTTGTGCTTTGCAACTGTCACACTGATATGGTAATTGTCGTCTTCAAGTCATCTTTAGGGACGTTATTGATACCTACGGATATCGATATATCGGCGATATATGAATTAATCCGACATAATATATGGGTATCAGCGATATTATTATCTGAGACATCGATGCTGAAATTTAAAATTTGATCATGATTGATTATATCTCATCTTTACCGTAATACCGGTAAACGTCAGCACCACATACACACACATACACTGGGTACCTCTAGTATCGAAATTAAATTACTAAAAATAAATTTAATTTTTATTTTCGCAAATAAGTACTTCTGTTTTATTTAGCCCAGGAATCGAACCGACTTAATATGCAATAATTAAAGTCTGTATTTTTATGGCACCAATTTTATAACGGCTTCTATGAAATTCACTAAATGTATCCGGGTAGGTATCGATATCGGCGATACCCTTTTTAAAAGTAAATTGGTATCGTGTCTCTATATCGGGGCATCCCTTGTTATTTTATACTAGTTTCCGCCTTTGGCTTCACGCGCGTAGTTTGTGACTTTTAAATTTAACCCAACCGCCAATAACAGCAAAATGTACCAAACTGATATCTGTGACGTTTAGTGAATAATTTATACTTAATTGTTCTTCCAGAAAATGTAATAAATTCTTCGGGATAATAACCTATTTGCTTCTCCGAGTCTTTGAACAATAGTTTGTGTTTACAAACAAATATACATTTCCGGATATATTATATTAGTCACAATTTATCTTTTATATAGACAACGAAGACTGTTATTCAAATTTCGAAATTCAGAAGCGAGAGTTATTGTAACGATAAAAACGAATCTGTAGTTTTGATAATACATTGTATTGTTACAGAAACACCGAGCAGAAACATAACATTTTGTTTTAGGTTCTAAACATGTACGTTTTAATTGAAATATGTAATCTGTATTGGCAGTAAGATACAATCCATCTGTGACTCCAGGACTCCGTGCGCACTGAGCGTGGCGCCTCACTTGCGTTGCCTGCGCGCGGTGGGCTTTTGCCGCCTGAGTGCGAGCGCGGCGCGGGCGGCGGGCAGCGCGCGCTCCACCGCTCACCGCGTGTATCACGTGTTTGCACTCTTCGCCACCTCCACCTACGTATTGCAACAGTTCATATACGCTTATCAGGCAAGTTACATTTTAAGTTTATGCTCTTTGATGTCAATTAAATACGTACAAAGTTTAAAAAATTCAAAAGGGCCCGTGTTTTCATTTAAGTTTTTTTTTTAATTTTTGTTCAACTTTTATTACTTACGTGCATTCTTCGGAATTGCCGTACTAGTTTTGAACCCGAACGGAGCTCTTAGAAGTGAGCTGGGTTAAGGACGTCAAGAATACACGTGAGTAATAATCGTTGAAGATATTTTGGGCCGAGTTGCCCGCGTCTATAGGAGTGCACCCTTAAAATGGAAACCCAATACATGGCCTCTTAGTGGTGCAAAAGAGGCAACACAAGTCCGGTTAACGACTAACTTACAACGGCTGGTTACCATCCACCGGACAAAGCCTTGCCGTGAAGTGATTTAGTAATGTTTCGGGATGTAGTCCGGTGCAACCGTTGTTGGAGACGGGACTGGGCAGTTGCATCAATTCCTCAACTATCGTTCTCCCCAAATCTATCCACTCTACTTAGAGTGATCTACGTGATCCATCTTCGGCCACACCGTCGCTTACTATCAGGCGAGTTGGTGGCCAAACATAGATCCATTTTAGATAAAAAATAAAATAAATTAATATGAATATATACAGGTGAATTTTTCAAGTGGGCGTGGATGGATAAATCGGGAACAATAAGGAACAGTGAAAAACACTCAAAAGAGTCTGGGGCCCGATGTTGACCAAAATTAAAAATTAATAAATGTTTTTATACTGTACAAGAATTCTTAATGTAGTACTGTATGGATTTATTTATCTAAAGTTGACATCAATTATTGCTTTTTGCCAATTTTTTCATCGTGCCATTCAAAAACTGTGAACTATTCTAGGACCACACCACCGCACAGCTTCCAAAAAATATGATAGTTCCAGTTTTTTAGAACAAAATATAAATTATTGCTTTCATTATTTTTCTTAACCGACTTCAAAAAAGGAGGAGGTTTCTCAATTCGACCGTATATATATATATATGTCGGAGATAGCAACACTATTTTACATTATTGGTGTTGCAACACCGAGCGCTATGGGCCGTCGGTGACTACTACAGCGAGAGGAGGGAGGACGTTACTACGTTAGTTCATAGTTCAGATGCAGTTATTAAGTCCTAGTGTCTGTCGAAGGCCTACCCATATTATTAATTTAGTGCAGTGCGATGCGCGCTCGGATAGGTACGGACGTGTCTCCACAGTACGAGTATTAGTTATTCGCGTATTGCGCGGCTGTAGCCGCTGCACGTCATTGTCGCTATGAGTTCACAACAACTTATAGCCAACGAGCTGTTGGCATTCATACAGCATGCCATTGACACCATGGTCGAGGTCAGCATTTTGCAGATCTGCAAGTCTAACTTCAAAGAGGAGGAAATAAGCAGTGGCAAGATGCTGCTCTTCCAAACGAAGGTCGACCAGATGTTGAAGGTTGACCCATAGGAGAGATGGAACCGAGAAGAGCATACAAGACATTATCACCTTGTTGAAGGTGACCGATCCAGACGACGTGCCCGCTTTCGTGGCGAAGGAGCTACATAGGCTGCCCCCGTCACATTCGACCACGTCGATGTCACCAGGTTGTTGAAGGACATTATATTTCTGAAAACAAGCCTGGCTGAGGTGCAGTGCAAGTTAGAGGTGTCGAATAACACCATAAGTGAGCTACGTGCCGAAGTAGTGTTGTTACGCAATGCTGTTACTGTGAGTAGGTCGCCTACGCTTCTAAGGTGAACACACGACGTGGGGCGCAAAATGTTTCAATCAGCAGTTTTGAGTAGGCTGATGCGTCACCAACTGTAAAAATTGCCGACAATGCAATCCGACCCACCACCGATCGTCCCCCGACTCCAGTAGAGGTGACGACATGCGTTAGTACGTCGACCCCGAAACGTGCTTACGCTGCTATCACTGCCGCCAACAACCCCGCTGCGTTAAAATCCAAGCAGCAAGGAGGGGAACAGCAGAACCACCGTGAACCCATTCACAGGGATCTGCCACAGTGCGACAAGGAGGGCTTCATAAAGGTTGAGAAAAAGAAGAGAAAGCCCACTTGTAAGAATCAGTGTGGTATGCACCGACTGGACCGAACCATCTGCTGCGTCCGGCTGTGCCCGTGACGCCGCTGTACTTGTCCCGGCTGTTTTACTCTACAAAGGGCGAGGAGATTGTGGAGTATATTCGGATCAAGACCAAGTTCACACTGAGGGTCGAGCGGTTGGAGTCTCGACACAATGCAAACTTCAGTTCATTTGTGGTGAGAGCACCAACCGAACATCTGTCGACCTTTATGAACCAAGAATTTTGGCCGAGAGGTTTAGTGTTCCGGCGATTCCGAGGCCGGATACCTGACACCGCGCGACACACGACGCCGACTCTTCGTGTAAATTAATATTATTATGTTTATATATAGTATTGTATGTTAGTTTCTTAAGTTTTATATTGTATTATAGTATTTTTATTTTATATGGGCCGTGTAGCCTGATTTAAATAAATAAATAAAAATAAAATAAAATTACTAATTTAACTTATTTATGAACTATACAAACTTATATATGGCCTATACAATAATATATACGTCGCAGATGGATTGTAGAATCAGCTGTTTTACAAAACTACTAGCTGATTTACAAAACAGTACTGCTATGAAAAAAAGCTGAACAACGTTTAGCGGTTTTACATAATTACTGAACTATAACTCGCAGAATTGTATGAACGTTTTGCGTTTGTTGTATAAAGGTTTTATTTAGATTTGATTTAAGTGTCATTTTTATGAATAAATCAGTTGTCATCTGAACTCTCTTGTTTCATTACACAACATGGTGGCAGCGGAAAAAATATTTTCCATTTAAATATTTTTTAACCAGTTATCGTGGATAATATAAAATAAATTTGTTATGGAACACGCGCGGCCACCGGGAGAATTAAGTATAGAGGGCAGCTCCGTCGGCCGGGCCGACGCATGGAAGAGGTGGAAGCGGCAGTTTCTACTATTTTTGAAGGCATCGGGGGTGCACCAAGAAGAATGTGATGTACAGGCCAGTCTTCTTATTAATTTAATTGGACCAGAAGGTTTTGATGTTTATGAGACTTTTACATTTGATGCGGATGCAAAAAAGGATGATATTACATTGTTATTGAAGAAATTTGATGAGTATTTCGGCATCAAACAAAATATTACTTTAGCCAGGTACAATTTCTTTACTAGAAATCAAGATATTGGAGAATCCATCGATCAGTATGTAACTGCGTTAAAATTATCAGCCAGGATTTGTCAATTTAAGGATTTGGAAAAAGAACTCATCCGAGACCGTATTGTGTGCGGTATAAAACGTACGGTCGATCAATATTTATCATTTAGGAAATCATCTAAAGTGTTTTTTTTTTTTTTTTTTAATTTTTTTAATTTCTATTTTTCAAAGAAACATTGAAAAAATAATAGACAAGAACGGGGCTTGAACCCGCGACCTTTGACGTTCCGTGTCATCACTCTACCAACTGAGCTACCTTGTCGTGTTCAAACCTATTGAATTTTCAATCCTCTTTGTATACGTCTTAAGGAGACGCCTGGTGATATTTATCTAGTAATCATTACAGATTTACTAAAAATCTTCTGCATTAAGGTGGTTTTACATTTTTTATGGCATAATTGGTTCAGATATTGAGTGCGCATCGGAGTTTTTTTTACATCAATTAGTTTTTGGAAAGAGTTTGTATTAGTTTTAACAAATAAAGCAGACTCCATAATGTACAATGCAGGTACAGTTAATATTTTTAGAGACTTAAAATAAGGTACACAGGTATCAGTTATTTTAAGACCACAAATTGACCTAACGCATCTTTTTTGCATCTTAAAAACAAGCTCCTTATCAGTAGACTGCCCCCAAAAGATAATACCATATCGCAGAACTGAAGCCACGAGCCCGTGATATGCTGTCAGTAGTGCCTCTCTATTAACTTTTTTCGAAAGTTGAAACAATGCATACGCTGATTTACTTAGTCGTTTACAGAGTTCTTCTATATGAGGTTTCCAAGTGAGTTGATTATCAATTAATATGCCCAAAAACTTAGCCTCACTTACTTCTTCTATTTCACAGTCTTTGTATGTTATATTAATATTTGTGATCTTTCGCCGCTGGTGAAATTGCATAACTTTTGTTTTATTTAAATTAATAACTAAATTATTATTATTAAGCCACTTTATAATGTCAAGGAGAGAATTATTGATGTCAATTTGATAATTACTTACATTTGTACATTTTATCACAGCTGTACTATCATCCGCAAACAGAATCATGTTATGACGTGTAACTTTAGGTAGATCGTTTATATAAATCAAAAACAGGAGCGGTCCAAGCACACTACCTTGTGGCACGCCATATTTAATATATCTAGGTTTGGATCTATATATCATTTCCAATTTATTTTTTTCACATATTTTTAAGACTTCTGTGCATTGAGATCTGTCGGTTAAGTATGACTCTATGAGTTTGAGGATGTTTCCTCTTATACCATAGCCGTATAATTTGTTTAGCAATATCTTATGATCCACATAGTCGAAAGCTTTGGTTATATAAATGGCAATGTATAAATGGCACAAACTGAATTCCTTTCATCGACAGAATTCATTATATTAGATAATAGGTCAAATAGTGCCATATTAATGGTAGTATTTTTCCGGAAACCTTTTTGTTCAGTACAAAATAATTTATACTTTTCGAAATAAGCGTATATAGAATTATAAATTATTTTTTCTAATATTTTAGAAAATATTGGTATTTTTGCTATTGGTCTATAATTTTTTGCATACGTTTTATCACTTTTCTTATAGAGGGGTTTAATAATGACTTTTTTGAGATTATTTGGGTATATACCATCTGCAATGCTCAAATTAATAATATGTGCTAGTGGCGTCGCTATTATTTCCTTAACATATTTTATTACTTTAGTGGACACACCATCATATCCGACAGTATTTGTGTTTTTAAGGCTATTTATCGTTTTTATTATGTCAACATTTGAAACCGGTAGCATAAAAAGGGATTGTATTGATATATTTTCAAATATATTTTTATCATTCGTTATGTTTGGTTTAATATTATTTACAACTTCATCAATAAAATAGTTATTAAGTTCATTTGCGATATCTCTTGGGTGTGTTAGCAAAAGATTACCTTTTCTTATAGATATAATTGGCTCAGGGGGCAAACAAAATCTAGATTTATTAATTAATTGCCAAGTAGCTTTTGATTTGTTTTGAGACGTATTTATAAAATGGTTATTTTGTGTTTTCTGAGTTAGCTTTATTATTTTCTTATACAGTGAAGTGTAATTTTTAAATATTTGTTTATTTTTTGGATTAGGATTAAACCTATATTTCCAGAGTAATTGTCTTTGTTTTTGACTACATATTTTTATCCCGCGTGATATCCATTTAGTTTTTTTGTTTTTTTTTTTCGTTGGAAAACATAATTTATAAAGAAGCGAAAAATCATCAATGAAACAATCATAAGCTTTGTTTGCATCCTTTGCATTGAACACTTGCATGAAAGATAAACGTTGTAGATGATTTTTAAAATTAGCTAGGTTATCATTAGTAACTACTTGGTTTCTTATTTTCCAAAATTTTAATTTGCAAGTTCTGTTAATTGGGACTTGGAGTATTTGGCACGTGTGATCTGAAAGAATCAGATCAACGATTTCTGTCTTGCATTCTTTTCGATAGTTGTGTGCGAAATTATCAATGCATGTGTTACTGCCCAATCTAGTAGGTTTATGAAGGGCCAGTTTTAAATTATATTGTAATAGAAAATATTCCAACTCTAGCGTAATGTTATTTCTTTTTAGTACATCAATATTGAAATCTCCCGTTAAGATGATCTTTTTTTTGTATTTAAACAAATTTTTCTTAAAATTTTATCAATTCTTTCATAAAATACCGTATAATTATGTTTAGGTATCCTATATAAGTATAATATAATAATATTGTGACATATCAATTCTAATGCACAGCATTCAAATATTCCGGAGACTGACTGTTTTCTTACGTCTGGTATCTCTCTGTACTGTAATTCTCTTCTAACAAAAATACAAGCCCCACCGCGTTTCGCGTTTCTTGAGAAAAAAGCAGCAAGACAAAAGTTAGGTATATGCAATAAGTCTTTGTAACCTGATTTAACGAAATGCTCTGTTATACAGATGACGTCTATGACAGTTCCTTTATTATGTAGCTCTTCCAATTTTACCATAAGTGCATCGGATTTGTTCATAAGTCCCGCTATATTTTGATGCATAATATGAAGGTAGTTACAGAAAAAACTGAGAATTAGTCTGTGGTATTAGATATGAGTCCTTTTGGAAACAGTCCACATGCGGGTTTACAGTATTCAGGTTGTTGATGCATAAGATGAGATCTAGCAAGTCGAAAATAACAATGTTCAAACCTTTATTATTTAAAGTATCGCTGGCTATATGTATCGTAAGTATAAGGTAGGCTGAAATTAGAGTCTAAAATGAAAGCATAATTATAAGTTTCCACATTTAGGTAGAGTAGGTTGCTGAAAGTCTCTATCCGGCTATTATACATAAGATTCGCATTAACCATGTATTTAAAAGTTGGTAAACATATTATGAAGTTTGTGTGATTTAATTTTAATAATTTGTCGCGTATAAACATTACGAGTTCTATATAGTTATGCGTTTTTTGAAAGTCATCTTCTCCTATATAAATAATACAGTAGTCAGAGTGTGTGAAATTTCTAACTTTTTCATCAATATGGTCCAAGATAAGCTTTAAACCACATTTTGGTTTACGATAATGGCAAATTTGATAATTATTTAGTTGAGTTTTTTGGGTAATTTTATATATTCTGTTAGAAGTTTCACTGCTTATAATACATAATTTTTGACTAGTAGATGACTGTGATAAATTGATATGCATGTCACTCCGCGATACTATTTGAGCAGTGCTTGAGAGAACTGCATTTGTGCTGTCTTCGTTTAAAGGTGTAGAAGAATGTGAATTCCCAATCATTTCCAATGTTTGTGTTTGTTTCGTTTTGGTACTAATCTTATTATTTGTGTTCTTCTTTGGTGTTATTGTTCTGTGTTTATCTGGACTATTCGTAATTTTCTTATACATATAATTTTTCTTGATAAAATTTTCGTTACTTTGTTTAAGTTTAACATTTTCTAATGACAGTATCTCAATTTCTTTATGTGCGCTACTCAACTGAGACGTTATCTTTTGAATCTCATCTTTTAAAATTTTTATTTGATCATCGTCGTCGTCCGATATATCTGGCATGCTGCTCGAGGTATAATTTAATGTTTGTGAAATAATGTCATCATCGTTGTTGTTTGATTCCGATCGTGTGCGTGTACGGCGGAACGTTATATTCTCAAGAAAGTTCATTATGGTATATTCTTTGTGCTCAAAATATAAATAAATTTGATCACTTTTTTTTTAGTGACCGAAGAAATAAATCAACAAATATCACTACAGACTGTGGGAATCGAACTTACGACATCATATTAAACTTCTGTTCAAACGGTTACTTAAACCGCGAGGTCAGGAGAACAGTTACAGAAGCCTTCAAATTATCGATGTTATTGTTTAAGATCCGCAATAAACCTCCTTTTTGTTCGATAGATGTCACTTTACTCAATAATTATTCGTTCAGAATAATGTTTTTTAGTTGCCACGCATTTTAGAATTGACAACACTCGCTTCATTTTAGTCTATGTGAGATGCTCTAGTAGATGGTGCTGTGTTATGTTTTTATCACAACATTCAAATAAAAAACGAAACTTGGATATACAATTTGGAAAATTAAATAATATAACCCGTAATATAATGAAGATATTGTAGTTTTCTAACACTTTGATAGTAAAATTCGGGTCTTAGGCACATATCACTTAAAATTATTTGTTTATTTAATAAAGTCACTATTTCACATAGTTCCTGTTCCACTCGGTTTTTAGTATTTAGGCACAAAAATAATCGTCAATAACACTGTCACTGTAAGTTTATGTGTCCAGATTCACTTTTATGCACTATATTAAGTTTAAAGTTTGACAAAACTATTATTTATAAATAAATTTATCAGGAGTATAAAATGCTCTATGTTTACATGTCAGCGCCACCTGACGAGCGGCACCACGTGCGGTGCGAAAGCTGGCAGATTCAGGTGAAATAGGACATTGTTTGACATGTGGAAGGCAATGCACTCAGCCCATGTCCAGCTATTTTAGTACAATGTTATATATGCGGAAATCATGGGCATTTCGTTAGAATGTGTAAGATAAAACGAGATGTTAAGAAAATGTATGACATAGGAACATGTGAAGAAAGTGATAACAAAGGTTATGATTGTGAGTCATTTTTTATATCAGTTTTTTATAATGTTTCTGAGATTAACTCGTCGTCTGAGGAGTGGTCTGAAATACTCCGCGGGGAGTTTGGTTATGAGAAATTTATATTAGATACAGGAGCTGACATCAATGTTTTATCATACAAACGTTTTTTATCACTAGGATATGTAGTTACGTTAATTAATAGTAATCAACGGGTTAAACTACAGGCTTACAATGGTGATTATATTCCTATTAAGGGTATCTGTATTTTAAAATGGTGGTATAAGAACATTCCGTATGATTTAAGGTTTGCAATTGCAGCTATGGATTGTCAAAGTGTGCTAGGATTGCAAGCTTGTCTAAATTTAGGATTACTTAAAAGAGTTCATAATATAAATATCTCTTATTATGATGATTTATTTAATGGTTTGGGTTGTTTGCCTGGAGAATATCATATTGTTGTGGATAAAACGGTGATGCCTATGATTTGCCCGCCTCGTCAAGTACTGTTAGGATTACGTGACAGGTTGCAAGAGGAATTGAATAGGATGGTTGAGTTAGGGGTCATTAGAAAAGTGACTCATCCAACTCTATGGGTGAATTCATTAGTCATTGTAGCTAAGAAAAATGGGCAGTTACGAATATGTTTAGACCCTAGGCCGCTTAATAAAGCTATACGTCGTGCACATTTTCAATTGCCAACAATAAATGAATAAGCTTCTAAGTTGCATGGTGCTAACTATTTTTCAGTTTTAGATGCAAGTTCAGGATTGTGGTCGGTAAAATTAGACAATGCAAGCACAGACCTGTGTACGTTTAGTACACCATTTGGGCGATACCAGTATTTACGATTGCCATTTGGATTAAGTTGTGCGCCTGAAGTATTTCATGCAAAAATCAAGCAGCTTCTTGAAGGATTAGAAGGAGTAGATTCTTTTATCGACGACATAATTTGTTGGGGTAAAGATAAAAATGAACATGAACGCTTACAGGCACTGTTAAATAGGGTCCGGGAAATTAATTTAAAATTCAATAAAGCTAAATGTAGAATATGCGTCGAAGAGGTTATATATTTAGGCCATATATTTAATAAATCTGGCATGAAAATGGATCCGGAAAAAATAAGGGCTATTAATGCCATGCCTGAACCAATAGATAGAAAGAGCTTAGAACGTTTTTTGGGGGCTATAAATTATCTTTCCAAGTTTCTCAAATAATATTTCCACTCACTCGATTATTAAAAAAAGATATTTTATGGAGTTGGGAGGATGGACACAGAAATGCATTTAACAAACTAAAAAGACTAATTTGTAATGCACCAGTTCTGGTATTGTATAGTGTTGGTGATCCCGTTGTGTTGTCAGTGGACGCGAGCAGTGTTGCGTTAGGCGCTGTGCTCATGCAGGGGGGGGGGGGGGGCGTCCAGTAGAATATACATCTCGTACGCTCACAGATAGTCAACAAAGGTACGCTCAAATTGAGAAGGAGATGTTAGCCATTGTATTTGCATGCGAGAAATTCCACCAATATATTTATGGAAAAAATGGTATAATAATTGAAACGGACCATAAACAGTTGGGAAGTATTTTTTAAAAATCCTTAAATTCTGTGCCTGCTCGTTTACAGCGGATGATGTTAAGAGTACAAGGGTATGATTTATCAGTGATTTATAAACTTGGGAAGTTTATGTATATACCTGATACATTGTCGCGGGCGCCTCCACCAGATTTATACAATGACAATATAAGTGAGGCTATATTATGCCAATTAAAAATGGTCATTAACAATATTCCTATGTCTCATAATAAATTAACACTGGTGAAGCAGCAAACTAGTCGCGATCAAACTTTACAGAGGTTGTTACAATACATTAGTCAGGACTGGCCTAGCAAATTTAAGGTTTGTCATGATTTAAGATATTTTTGGTCTTTAAGAGAGGATCTGTATTGTGTAGATGGTGTTATCTTTAAAAATAAACAGGTTTTGATACCAACTTCGATGCGGTATATGTTAAAACTTATTCACGAAGGACACTTAGGTATTGACCGTTGTAAGAAACGAGCCCGCGAAGTTTTATTTTGGCCAGGTATAACAAATGACATAGAAAATTTTATAAAAAAATGTAGAGTTTGTCAAGAAAATTCTAATAAGCCAAGTCGAGAACCTATGATTTCTATAGATATACCTGAATTGCCTTGGAATAAGATAGGTACCGATATTTTTGAGTATGGAAAGAAAAAATATTTAATTATAATGGATTATTATTCCGGTTTTATAGAGATTGCATACTTGAGAGATATTTCATCAAATTCAGTAATAAATATTATGAAAGAAAATTTTGCACGATATGGGATACCCGATACTATTATCAGTGACAATGGTCCACATTCAGGAAGAGATTTTAAAAGATTTGCTTCTGAATGGGGTTTTAATCATGTCACTTCATCTCCGTATTATGCTCAATCTAATGGAAAAAGCGAAAGGGCAGTGCAAACTATAAAGAAGTCTATCGATAGTAGATCTGATTTTCATTTAAGTTTGTTAAATTATAGAAATACACCGTGGGAAAATCTAAAATCTCCTGCGCAGCTTATGATGGGCAGGAGACTAAATTATAAACTTCCAATCCATCCTGATTTGCTAAAGCGAGAAAATTTTAACGATGAATTACAATATTCAAATTTATTAAAGAGACAAGTTAAAAGTAAATCATATTATGACCAACAATGTAAGCCACTACCTGAGCTGAATATTGGTGATGATGTTATAATGTTAGAAAATAAAAATAACCGAATTCGTGGTCGGGTGATAGAAAAGGCATCGCTGCCACGCTCATATTTAATAAAAAATAAAAAAGGTCTTTTTCGACGTAATCGCCGACATTTGATTAAAATTACGTCCGCAAATGAGTTGTCTGATGATGATGACATTTACATTTCGGGAAACGACGAGGAGGATGAGGATTATGAACCTGGA
Source organism: Xylocampa areola (assembly GCA_935421205.1). Classification (NCBI taxonomy): domain Eukaryota; kingdom Metazoa; phylum Arthropoda; class Insecta; order Lepidoptera; family Noctuidae; genus Xylocampa; species Xylocampa areola. The sequence continues at coordinate 59,290 of OW285200.1, forward strand.
GCTAATGATAGTGTAGGCGGGCGTTCTTCACCTCCTCAAACCCGAAGCAAGTTTAAATAGAAAGGAAGATGTTATTGTATTGGTTTGTTTGTTTAGTTTGTCTCAGTACATTGTTTGTTTAGTTTATAGTTTACTTATTTTAATATAGGGGAAGATGTTGTATAAAGGTTTTTTTTTTTTTTTTGTTTCGACAACATTGTATTGCTATGTAAATACTTAATTTATTCCTTAAAAAAATTATGTAATATTTAAATAATATTAAACACTATACACTATAAAACTATAAAATAAATACTATTCTAAGTTTAAAATAAAATAAGAAAATTTACTCAGGCGTCAAAGTATTCCTCCGCGTCGCTGTCTTCAGGAAAAGTGCCCAGAAGACTGGCAGCATTACCCCGTTGTATGGCAATGCTTATTCTCTGACCGAGATATAAGCCAGCCCTCTGGTCACGTGAAGTGTCGACCAGTCTCCGCGAAAGTTCTTTGTGCAGTAGTCGTGCACTCGGACCCCACGTCCCGAGCGTCTCGACCCCAAACGGCTCAAAGTCGTAACAGCCGACTAAATTACACTATTTGCGCCGTTTGAGGGTCTCTGCGGCTGAGGCAGCGGCGCCCGCACAGCCAGCCGAGCTTGGAAGGTGAGATGGAGCAAGGGTGTCGACACATGTTGCGTCCCACACCAAAGGCCTACCCATCTTCCACGGCACTAACGACATACCATCTGGTCTCTTACCATCGTCCCGTGCCAAGCCATTGGGTTCTAGTACAGCTGGCACGCCGGCGGTGGCGAGGGCACGGCGGATGATGTCGTTTAAGTTAGCGTGCCGCGCTATGCGGCCTGCGCTTCTACAGCAGGAAAGACCGTGGTGTCCGAGGCTGTCGACAGCTTCGCCACAGTGACAACGATGCGGAGCAACACAAGGAGCGCCTAAGCGTAAACATGTAGCGAGCCGAAAGGTCGTATCGTCCAACATTGTGCCTATATTGGGCGACGGAAGTGCCTGAAGCCAAAGCCCTGACTCCCATTCTCCCACAGCCAGAAGGCGGGCGCGCTCAGCAGCATTGGTAGTCGTATTAATTAAATTATTCCGTACCAACCTGCAGAGCGGCTCATCTCACTGCCTCTGGGAGGATGGGTGGGCAGGCAAAACTGTATCCGGGCAAGCTATTTTCCAGGCATTCACAGCATCGGACAGGCACGGCACCTTGAAGTCAATCAGTGAGGAAGCTACAATTTTCCTGGTTAACTTCTCAGTGCTGTGGACCGAGGACAGGAACGCCGGTAAACTTACACTGGAAATTTTACGGACGCCGAGACCACCGAACCGAATAGGTAGTATGGCTTGTAGCCAAGCTCGGTCGTCCAAAGCCACATTTATAATTGATGTTAAACTATTTCGTATAATTTGGTCTATTTTATCTAAAATATTATAATGTTTCCATAAGTGAGAGGAACGAAGAATATACATAAATTTTGGGCCGAAACAACAATACCTAATTATGGTAAATGCCGAATGTATATTAATTTTATGGATCTTTTCGGAAATACTGTTAAAATTTTGGATTTTTTCTTCAATGAAACTAGAAAAAGATTCTTCGAAAATTGGCGATCCTAGGAGGTGATGGGAGCTTTTTTCCAAAATTTTGATATGGGGTGCTATTGTGTTGAATTTTTGCATGATTGATAGTCTATCTGAAGTATCCGAAATGAAAATTTCACATTTTGATGTGTTAAGGTCCAGGCCAATAGATTGAAAGTTATGTTTTAGAAAAGCAAAATCGTTTATGACTGTATCTACATCACCTCCTAGTGTTCCATCGTCTAAATACCACAGATTAAATTTGGAATTTAGTTTTTGGATAATTGGGTGAATAGCCAAACTGAAAATAACTGGCCCGAGGGGGTCACCTTGTTGACAGCCGACTGCAGATTCCAAGAGATCGTCCTTATAAGATAATTTTGATGGATGCCTATAGCATTGCCAAAGGAAACTATAAATTTCGGGTATTTCCTTTTTTGCCTCTGCCAACAAAGTGTCCCTGTTTACAGAATTGAAGGCGTTTTTTATGTCAACCTTAAGAATGACCTCACCTTTGTTCTTGTGAAGATAGGTAGACAGTGCATGTACGGCAGCCTCACAGCCCCCTTTAGAGCCGAACCCTAATTGTAGGGGCAGGAATTTTCTGACGAGACTTTCGCTATAGCGTTTACAGCAAATTTTGGCTGCCATACGCCTGTAGGTACACCCTACGGCAATGGGACGGATACCGCCATCTTTTTTGCGTAGAGCGCATAAATTAGCCCCATACAACACATCGATGACGGCATCAGTCACACCGCCGGAGAGCATTAAATTGGTCAAAGACGTGAGCTCCTTCAAGAGCGACTCACCAGCAGCTCCCGCACTTGGACTTAACAGATCCTTTAAATGTTGTGGTGACAAGCCATCGAGACCGCTGGCGGAGCTGCTTCTGAAGGGACCCACGGCTGCGACCAACTGGGGACCTGAAACGGTAAGGGTGTCAGTATTTGGATCGGGAGGGTCAGGGAAAGAGAGGTCATCCGTTGGAGCTGGATGCTTGCTCTGCAGAGCTGTAAAGGTTTCTGGAGAGCAAGGCGCCACCACATCGCTACTAAAAAGAATCCTGGCAGCTCCACTTATGTCACCTTCACTTATCTTTGTTTCTACAAGGTGATATGCGTCTTTGCGGGTATGGTGAAAATTTTGAGCCGGTAATTTAAGATCTGAAGTAAGGGTCGAAACATTACAATTATCTTTAATTTGAGTTGTTAAAGTTTTTGTACTTGCAAAATTCTTTTGAATATGAAGGATGCGATAAGGGAAGGTAAACAATTGCTCCCAAGCTCTAAAGGAGTTTTCCCGTGTCGCCCGATGAACGCAACGTGCCAAACTTTGAGCTACCGATGGTCTAGCGCCACGGGGAACTCTCTTTAACACCGGACATGAATGTTTTAATTTTGATAGTGTTTTCCAAAGGGGTGTGTTGTGGAGTGGTATGTCATTTGAAGTAGGAGTAGTGGTACTGGCAGTATTGAGGGGGCTTAAAGGTGCATTTATGGCTTTGTGAACCTTACCAAAATGTGTCTTCAAGCCCCGCTCACCTTTGAAGTATCGTGCTTGGGAGCAATAGGGGCATCTAACCAGGATGTCAAGCGATGTAGAAGGTTGACTGACCATGGGCGTATCGGCACCGCTACTGTCATTTTGATGCATTTATATCTTAATTAATATAAACATTTATAAATATTAATAACAATGAATTAATAATAAATTAATTTTAAACAAAAAATAAAAACCGCCTTCCAAAACCTACTACACTAAAAAGTTTAAAATAATATCAAAATTTGCTTATAATAAAATAATTTTAAAATAACAATATATAATAATAATCTGTTAATTTTGGAGTCGGAGCCTGTACTGGGAGAGGGTTATTGTTTTCCTCTTGTTAGTCACTTATGTTCGTTGTGCTGTGGTTATGTTACCGGCGTTTGTATCTGGTTGTAAACCCCACATACATCAGGCACCGACTCCAAAATTAACAGATTATTATTATATATTGTTATTTTAAAATTATTTTATTATAAGCAAATTTTGATATTATTTTAAACTTTTTAGTGTAGTAGGTTTTGGAAGGCGGTTTTTATTTTTTGTTTAAAATTAATTTATTTTAGTCTTTTTAGTTTTAAGTCTAATATATATATTGTATAGGTCATATATAAGTTTGTATACTTCATAAATAAGTTAATTTAGTAATTTAATAATATGGGTAGGCCTTCGAAAGCCGCTAGGACTTAATAACTGCATCGGTGAAATGTTTGTGTACAACAGTGGACACTTCTGCCTACCCCATCGGGCAATACAGGCATGATGCTATGTATGTATTGAGTGGCATGAACTATACATGAACATGCGATTACAGCAATTGCGAGTGATTTGCTGTGATTTATTGAAGAATTCCATCGTCTAACTTCGAAGATCTTCATCAGATCTTCACTAAATTGAAATGGGACCACCTCTGGGGACTACTCTTTCAAACAATTATATCGACGGACATACATACAAAACAAGGTAGCTACTGTAAAACGTTGAGGAGTTCCCTTGACTGTCCTTCGTCTTCATCATCAGACCCCTAATGACAGTCACAACCTATCTAGGTGTAAAGTTCTCATCAATACAAATTAATCAAGCCCAAACACCAGGTAATTGCTGTAAATCGTTAAAGAGTTCCCTAGATCGTCTTTCGGCTCCATCATCAGATCGACTCCAGACCTTCATTAAATAGTAGTGCTTTAAAATACTTAATGAAAAAATTAACAAATGCACTAGTCGCCCCTACGATTTTCGAAGGTTTCCCTCGATTTCTCGGGGATCCATCATCAGATCCTGGTTTCCTTACCATGGTACCACCGTTGGGATATCTTCTTTCCAACAAAAAAAGAATTATCAAAATCGGTTCATAAACGACGAAGTTATCCCCGAACACACATAAAAAAAAAAAAAAAAAAAAAAAAAAAAATATACTGTCGAATTGAGAAACCTCCTCCTTTTTTGGAAGTCGGTTAAAAAGTAAAACTAATGTCGAAACATTTTTGACGGCCACGGGATGTCACAGGACAAGTTGATTGGTGATTGGTTGACCGTCGCTGTGGATATTATTTGGCCAATCCGGTGCCGGCGTCTTACGTGGTGACCGTTGCCAGGCGACTTAATTTATGATGTCTCGTCCACAAATATCAATAAAATTCACGAATGTTCATTTTTATCTTCAGGACCAAGATGAAGGTCCGGATAATGCGGAAAATTCACGCTACTTGTCGCTTGTAGCGTCAAACACTTTCTATTTTAGCGTTTCAACAAATAATTTCGCTTAAATAATAATTATATATGTCGTGACGGATCAAACGTTACATTAATTAAATATTTTAGACGACTGTAATCTGAGTTAAAATTTACGCTCAGAAAGGTTTTATTTAGATTTGATTTAAGTGTCATTTTAATGAATAAATCAGTTGTCATCTGAACTCTCTTGTTTCATTACACAACAGCGTTTAACAATGCAGCGGGTCAACGATCAGAGAATATGTAAAACAGTGTGAAATGAACTGTCAGATTGTTGATTTTAGTTCGAAATTTTATCGCATATGGCTCTGTATGTCTTAACAAGAATAACCTAACTTTATTTTACTTGTCAATAGCAAAAAAAAATGATGAAAATGTTGAATGACGTAAATACTAAACCACTATAATATTCGACAATATATCGGGATTGTGAAAGAAAATAAACGAAATTGATTCATGAGCGAGAGAAGCGAGCTCGGTAGTTTCGTGTATCCCGATACGGACAGGTTAGGTTCTCTCTCTCAGTACAGGGACCGACTCCAAAATTAACAGATTATTATTATATATTGTTCTTTTAAAATTATTTTATTATAAGCAAATTTTGATATTATTTTAAACTTATTAGTGTAGTAGATTTTTGAAGGCGGTATTTATTTTTTGTTTAAATTTAATTTAACACATATAATAAGCATTACAACTATGTATTGTTATCCACACATGTTTTTACAAATAAATATATCTTTATCTTTATCTTTATAAATTACATACCTAGTTTATAAGTAATTGTTCAAAAGAGAGGCTCGTGGCTAAGTAACAGCTAAATAGATCCATCGATCGAGGTAATGCTGTGCTAGCCGCGGTCGGTCAGTGGATGGGTGTCCATGATTTCATACCGAGACCCCTCCGTGCCTCGGAGAGCACGTTAAGCCATTGGTCCCGGTTGTCAAATTAACTGGGACTGGGGAAAGGCTAGGCAGAAGACGATATTGTTCAAAACCCTACATAAAATGCAAATATTAAGGCAATTAAGTCTAGACTAACTACTTTTTATTTTATTATTGATCATCATAAAGTTAGATTACTTTGATTACTGACGATATCATGGTAACATAATAAATTTAACCAACCTGAATGAAAGCCCGTATACAAAGTTTCGTGAAAATTACATCGTCCACGTAAGCAGTAACAAAAATGCTTATTAAATAAAAACTACTGAGCCAAACTGAATTAAATTTTTACGGGACCAAGCGCCAAGTATATCAAACAAAATAGTTTCATAGAAGTGGGATCTGAAACATCGGAGTAATCGGTGTACATATATATAAAAAAACTACTAATTGAGAACCCCCTCCTTTTTGAAGACGGTTAAAAACTAAATAAACCACCTTTGATGAACCACTATTGATACCAAAAACCGAAGAGGTGTGGATGTTGACAGCGACCACCACTTGGTGGTTGCCCAATTTAGGCAAAAAGTTGCGGTAGCACGACCAGCCGGGATGGGGAGAAGGACGAAAAAATTCAGAGACCCTGACACCAGCATCAATTTCAAACTGGAACTCCGTAACCGTTTTTCCGAACTCAAAACGGAAGAATATTCAATAGACCAAGAGTGGAACCACATCAAAATGGCCAACATAGAGGCCAACTTCATCGTCTTAGGGCACACCACACACACGCGCGAGGACTGGATGTCGCAATCCACATGGAAGTTCATTAACAACCGCAGAGAACTTCATTTATAACTGCTAGGAACCAACGAGGAGCCACTACAAGCCGATCTCAGACAGCAGTACCGTCAGACTCGTAAGAAGATCTATCGTAGCTCGCGAAAAGATAAGATGATATGGGCGGATAACGCCCAGCTCGCTGCTAACTCCGGCAAACTGAGAGAACTGTAATAGGCGCCTAAAATCATGGCAGGGAAGACTAAGTCTACGCAAGAAGCCTCTAAAGTTGAAAGACTGATAGCTTATTGTGACATCAGAAGGGCAACTACAACGCTGGCGTGAACCTTTTGAGGAAGTTTTCCGCACCACAGCATTTACCACGCCTGATGTACCGCAAGATACACCGTTACCACCAAGGCCTTTTGATATCAATTTTGATCCACCTACATGCGGCGAAGTGGCTAAAGCAATTCTCTCCCTGCAAACTGGTAAAGCCCCTGGCCTCGGCCTTAAAACTGCGGAAATGCTGAAAGCCGAACTTATATCCGCCGTCAAGGTGATTGAAAAATTTGATCATATTCCCAAGCAGGCGTTCGATTGGAATCCACAAGGAAAGCTCAAGCGTGGCCGTCCCCACGTTAAGTCCCTGGTAACGCACAGTTGCAGATGAGGCGAAGAAAATCGGGGAGGCGGGGAGTGAGATAAAACGTGAAGCTCAAGACCGAACGCGATGGAGGATCACGGTGGATGCCCTTCGCCCCATCCAGGGGACATAGGACATTAAGTCTTGGAGTTGTATTGGGGCGGCCCTTGTCTACCATCGAGTGCCGACTTACCTCCACCGTGAGGGTGAGCGGTGATCTACCCGGGTTGGGATGGATGGAATCGGCGAGAGATGTCGTGCGGTGTTGGCAGGGTTCGGTACTGGGTCCACTCCTGTGGAACATCGGCTACGACTGGGTGCTGTGTGGGGCGGTTCTCCACGGCGTCGGCGTATCCTGCTACGCTTTCTTTACTGCCCCCAGCAATAACACCAAAGTTATTGGAATCTCTGCGTCCATTATCTGTACCGCGTCATACGTACATACTATTAGAAACTTACATTTGTAGTTGGAGAATAATTGTCAATGTCGTATATAGATGTAGGGGTTTTTTTTTTAGCTGCAATGTTACTCAATTCAACTTTTCGTTGTTCTTTTCTTCGTTTGTCTAATATTTGGTAATTTCATGGTTTCACGAACTTCAGTAATGTTAATTAAACGAAACCCTCGGTGTGCGAGTCGTCTTTTTAATACGGATATAATGCATGGTTTTGGCTTCTCTCTCCGGACCGCGAATGCAAACAGACGTGTGCACTTTTTACCACAGTTTTTAATTTAAAAATATCTTACTTTTAAATAAAAATATTAGCTCTAAAAGCTACGATAAGTACCAGGCGCGCATAACGCAGCAAGTGGTCGTACAGAGAGTGTGCGCAAGAGACAGCAACTATCGAGACAAGTATATATTCCCGTCGAAACCATCACGGAGGACCGACAACCGTCATCTGTCATTGTGCTGTCAGCTGCCATCTGTCACCGGGTTGTCAGCTGCCATCTGTCACCGGGTTGTCAGCTGTCATCGTCAAGTGACATCGTAAATCGCAGATAAGTGTTGCCTCCTTAAGTTCATAAATCCTTTGCACTTATTATACCCTAGTATCTTGGAGCTAGCAATATGAACAAATCTTTTTCTGACGGTTATACTACTGAAATGGGTATTGATGTTACCCCTCCCAATTACATCTCCCAACGCACTAAAAGGATGAGGGAAGAAGACTTACCCGCGGAATTCTGCAAATTTAAAGAAGAAATGAAGGAGCTTTTTACATCCTTCATAACTAATCAGCAAACTGAGTTAAAAAACATTAAAAACCATTAATTTAAACATTACCGCAAATCTAAAAGAGATTAATGTTACAAATAGCAGTATAGAAGCATCAATCACGTCTTTAATGAACCAAAATGAGGAGCTTAAAAATAAAATAATGCAGCTTGAGTTACAGTCGAAAAAAGACAAAGATTATCTGGGGGCACGGCAGTGCCCCCGCCAAATCTCGTGCAAAGCAGGCACGGCCGTACCATCCTTTTCTCGAAGCCATTCGCGGCCCTTTTACCCCCCCTATATCTTCGCTGCGGACAAAGCTAGCAGTTTGAACTTTTGGTAACCAAGAGTGATCATTATAACTAGCCAAACTTCCAAATTACATGATATTTGAGCTTATAGTTTACGAGTTATCGTCGATCAAATTTACATCATTTTGTCACTCACTGACTGACCGATCATCAAAAATCTAAGATACTTCTAGCAGACCTAGAACTTTGAAATTTGGCATCAAGATAGGTTATTAGGCTCATATAAAGGAACAATTATTAAAACACTAATAAGTAGTTAATTATAGAAAACTATTTTATATTTGCCGTTTTGCAGGAACATTGTGTAAGAATTTCGACTGCATTGTTAACTTTGTTCTTTGTTTACGTACAAAAAATATTAAATTGGTATCGATTATTAAAGTTAAAAATAAATTTAATAGAGTTAATAATTCATAATTAATTAAATGAATAAATCTAAAAAACTTAATTAAAATATCAATGTAATGCAATAAATAGTCTGTGCTCGCTCGATAGATGGCGTTGTACCGGGTTTGTAAATCGCGCTATGTTTTCATTACAGGGCGTAATTTATATAGAAGTTTAGAAAATCTTGAATATTTTCGTATGATATCTATCTACGAGTATCTATAAAAATAACCACTTAGAAACTAAAATTTATAATAACAAAAATTTATATTCGGTGAAACGAAGTTTGCCGTATCAGCTAGTTAATAATTACTTAAATAGTTAGTTATTAAAAATACAAATTTATATACATAGTTAGTTTATTATATACTAGCTGTACCCGTGGCTTTGCTCACCTCAAAGTAATCTTGACGCCAAACATTTCAATTATTCATACATACAAACTCAAACCTGATTCCCATCGAGGTAGGCAGAAACTATAGATTTTATTGTACATACGAGTACATGAGGAATGCATGATAGGTGTTTCAGGTTTATAAACCTGTCCTGTTTTGAGAAGGTCCGGTACGTTCGTTGATGTCAGACCCTCCACCCCTTTCAGTTTTTACTTCTCGTAATAATCCATCTTGCAATAATTTATTTTTGTTTATCCTCATTGACGCCACCCATGAACAGCCAACCGTGAGTTTTCAGATACTTGAGAGTTGCCCTAGTCACGCACACTCATTTTCTTTTCTTTCAGAGTTCGTTATAGGTTCCCTCATCTCATCCATCTTTTGTGATGGACCAGGCATTGATGACGACATTGATAATATATAAGACAGCAAGCGAAACACATAAATGGTATTAAACGGAAAAAGAAAACGGTCGCTAACAGGATTCGAACCTGCGCCTCCCGGATAAATAGTCCAGATGCTCTGACCACTAAGCCATTTCGACCTTAGCTCACCACCGCGAAGATTTATCTTTAATTGTTAAGGTAATTGCATTCTTTACGACATTGTATTAACTGCAAAGTTAGTCGTGTCGGTTCGGTCATAGGGACTGAATGGATAGCAATGACGTCGCCAAAAGACGTGTATAGGGATGAAGAATTCGCGGTGGTGAGCAGAGGTAGAGATGGATTAGTGGTCAGGGCGCCTGGAGTATTTATTCGGGAGGCGCAGGTTCGAATCCTGTTCGCGACCGTATTCTTTTTCCATTTAATATAATAACTTTAGAGTTAAGATAGAGACACGGAATGGGCTCTAAGAAAAGCAGCAGCTGATATAAAAGACATTATTACGTCACCCAAAAAGAAAAGAAAGAGACTCACCTACAAAAAATAAATGAGATCCCACCAAAAACATTTGATGTAAAAAAATGCCAAGTCTCTCTATGCAATCATTCCACCGTAAAAAGTTTTAAGATCTCATAGAAGCCAAGTCCTATTCAATTTATTTTGTAGTTAGTTATCTATCAACATTTAGTGACTGTATCAATAGTTTTATTTACATTATAATTATAGTGACTTGGCAATGAGCACAAATTAAAAGCTGCTTGCTGTGTGGAATTATGTGCGACTTTTTTGACGAATAAATATTATTATTGACGAAAATTATCTATGAGTACTATGATTAGATTAACTGTTATGCTGATGTGTGATTTGATACACAGACATGATTTTGCGGCCAATTAGTAGTTATGATCACCATCGACTACGTGCGCGTTTATATTTTTAAAAAGAACTATGTTTATTTGAAAAGAACATCACAATTATTATCTATACCCATGTTTAATGGGTAAATCAAAAGAACTCAACTAATCCTGTGATATTAAACTTTACACGTGCGTAATGCGTTACTTTCACCTCCTGCAAATATGCCGTTTTATATTTGTTTCTTCTTGTGCTCATTGCCAAGTTTGTTAAGTGAATCGCAGGTGCATAGCCTGCTACTACAGGCATGACTAATTATTATTATTGCTTATATATTAATGTCTTTTGTAAATCAATTTCCACTAGCACTTTTGCGAGTCACACATATTAGTATTTCTTGGTTTTCATATGTTTTATACTACTTGTTAACACTATATCAATGTAACATGTCAACAAGCAAAAACTCTATTTTAGAGCATGCTCACCATGGGATACAATGTAAATCACCTACACACATACATTCCACTATAAACTCATTCAACAAAATTCAAATAACAACAAACCAATCACTTAATACACTAACACATCTCAATACTGTACACTCTAAATCAAAACTTTTTCATATCTTTGTTAAAATATTGGCATATATTAAATATTTTAAATTTTATAAGCGACTTCATACAAACATACATCGTGCGGTACACCTATTGGATCTCTCAAATAATAATGGACAGTAACTTAAACACACTTTATGAGTTAGATCACACAGAGATTGCTAACTCCGCCTTAGTTGATATCGAACATATATCAAATTTGAACTTTCAGAACTCAAACTTAAAATTTTTAACTCAAAATATAAGAAGCATTTACAGCAATTTTGACGACTTAGAGATAAATTTATCACTGATAAAGTTAAACGTGGATGTACTGATTCTCACAGAGTGCAGATTAAACACAAATAAACAAATACCGCTACTAAATAACTACACTTCCTTTTTCACATCTAAACAGTTAAACCAAAACGATGGCGTAGTAGCCTATGTAAGAAATAATCATACGGCTGTAGTAACAGAAATAAATATAATGCATCCATCTGCTCTCCAAATAAAATTCTCGAATTTTACTTTATTAGGTATATACCGTTCCCCATCTGTTGCCTGCGCTGATAACTTCATCGCCTCTTTAAATAATTATCTCGAATCGTGCAGTTCACATAAGAATATACTTGTTATCGGTGATATTAATATAAACATAATCGGCAGGCCCTCAGAAATGTCTACGCAAAGAACAAATAGACTAAACTACTTAAATATGTTATCTACACATGGTCTTCTCCCGGGACACTGCCTACCCACTAGAGAGAAAAATTGCCTTGACCATGTCATTCTAAAATTGGATAAAACTAAAAACTCAGTCTTTGTGGCTGTGTTAAATACTACAATAACGGATCATGCTATGGTTTTCCTAAATATATCCAGTTCAAATAGAAAACAAAGTTCTTTTTCAAGTTCCAAGATGGTCACGGATTATGATAAAGCCTTAAATTGCCTTATCAATACAGACATTTCAATGTTCGATGCATACACGCCCCCTGATGACTTCGCCAACAAACTTGTGGAAGTTATCATGGCGTCTCTCCTCTCAAATTCTAAAGTAAAATCTGTTTCTTGTTCTAAAAAATCACTAAAACCCTGGATTACTACAGGTGCGCTGAAATGTTTACGGCTCAGAAATAAAATGCATCGACAGACAAAAATAGATCCCTACAACGTTATTTTAATTATAACATATAAGCGCTTCCGCAATTATTGTACCAGTTTGATTAAAATGATTAAAGGAATATATTACAGAAAACAAATAGAAAATTCAACACATAGTCCGAGACTACTTTGGTCTACGATAAATGATATCTCACAGTTTAGACACCCAAAACTTCAAACAGTCATCTCCTCAATAGTGTACTGCAACCGCTGGATTCCTTAAATCGAGTTAATCAGTTTTTTATTACTATAGGTAAATGTTTAGCGGAGAAGTTAATAAACCAAACTGGCTTGCCGAATTTAAGTGGTCACAGTACAACTGGGTACATTTGTGAAAGTTCTTGTGCCTCCTCCTCTTTTGTGATGCTGGAAACCGATCCACAAGAAGTAAACAGTATTCTTATGAGTCTTGATTCAAACAGTGCGCCTGGTGGTGATGATATACCAATAAAATACTTGAAAATGTCTAAGGACTTTGTCGTGCCTTTGATAAGCCGCCTAGCTAATTTATGCTTTAAAACTGGAATTTTCCCCAAAAATTTAAAACGATCCGTAATTACTCCTGTGCATAAGGGGGGGAACGTAAGCGATGTGAATAACTATCGACCCATATCTGTGTTACCAGCAATATCAAAAATCTTAGAAAAATTAATCAATAAGAGACTGACTAGCTACCTTGATAAAATATTTTTTTTTCCTGTGGCAACATTGTACCTAACAGCTGATTTGAATTTGCTCTTGTAATTTTAAAGTTTGTTAATTAATTTATTCTCATAATTAAGCCCAAATCCAATTTAGTCACTAAGTAAAATGTTTGTTATGTGTATGTCGTGTATAATAATTACAAAATAAGTGATAGTTTTGTGTATCAACGAATGTGAATAGTTGACAGGTTACCGGTACATGGAAATCTTGCATTGTCATCCTTAAATCAGGTACAATTACATTAAATTTTACTCATTAGTTTATGTATGCTTGCTATATTTCTACCACTTTTTAATATTAAATAGTTTTTTTTTTTAAGACAGCGACCAATATAAATAACTTTTACAATACGTAAATATAACAACTTGAGGTGTGTTTGTGAGGTGACACAACTTCTTCGTGTATAAAATTATACTTTTCTAACTCCTAATCTCTTAAATCTACTTTCGCGTAACTTCTCTCTTTCTATCTATATTTAATTTCTTTCCTTATTAATCATGATAATGACTCGCAAAGCCTATGCTCGCCAGGAAGAGTCCAAACTACAACTGGCTTTGAACGAACTAAAGGCATCAAAGGAGTTGTGTGACCGACTGATTGAGGAAAGGGATGATAATGAAAGAGAACTGCTGAATATGCTAGAAAAGAAAAAAGTGATAAAAAGTGAAATGGCACAGTTACATATTCAATACACTGATGCCATGATTACTCGGGACAGACTCCAGCTTATTGTAGACAATTTCAAACAATGTAGCATTGAGTATGAAAGTGCTCTTAGTAATATAAATTTCTTAAAACAACAGTTAAACGAGGCTCAGAGTCAAATAACTGAATTACAAACCACAAATAATATCATAACAGTCTCGTTGAATCAAAGTCTGTTTGATGAGCTGGTCCCCACTGCCCCGGCCATGGTTTCTACTTCATTTAACAGAAACCCTTCTCACGCTATAGCTTTGACGTCTGACTATCAACAGTCATATAACTCAGTGAAGGTAGTTAAATGCAGTAGAAACACGGTAAAAATATATATAAAAATTAACAAATACATTACTAAAACTCAGAAATTAGTTAAAAGGCAGAAGTTCTTTATCAAAAATGTAAAGTTGAATAGGGAAAGGCTTCGACTTCTTAAACAATTAGATATGTTTTCCTTTAACCTAGAACAAACAACCAGGAAATATGAAATTATACATATATATACTCTTTTGTTTAATCTGCATAGCATATACTCTTTTGTTTAATCTGATCAATAGTGAGTTTGGAAAGGTTTTTACCTCAAGAACATTATCGGTCAGTGATCGCGTTTGTTTTTCAGATTGGGCTACACCAGGCATTTACAGAAGTAGACAAAAGTTATATGAACTGTATAGTGAAAGAACATACAATCATAGTGAGGCTTTTCAAGAATATGTAAAAAAATATTCTAAAATATTTAAACGAGCCTGTTCCACTGCAAATCAATAATATGGACATTAAAGCGGATGTGGAGGTGGCAGCTGAGTTTGAAAATTTCTTTACCAATATTCCTATTCTAACAACCAAAACTCTGCTATCTTCGTCCACATCTGCCTATTCTATACTAAAAGAAAGTGTAATTGAATGTGACAGATTTTTTGAATTTTCAGTTGTGAACGCGCGAGACATTATAGAAACCTTCAAAAGTATTGATATGAAAAAGACTGCCGACTTATGGGGGCAGACTGTTCAGACTATCTCTTTTATAATTGATGTTATTTCACCCTACTTAGCAACTGTTTTCAATTCTTGTGTCGCATCTGGCGTATTTCCTGACTTGATGAAACAAAGCAAAGTAATCCCACTGTTCAAATCCGGCAGCACCTCTGATCCCACAAATTTTCGACCTATTTCTATTTTACCCACATTAAGTAAAATCTTTGAAAAACTAATTCTAGCTCAAATGTTAAGACATTTTAATAAATACAACTTACTTCATACAAAACAGTTTGGTTTTACTAAGGGTCGTTCAACTACGGATGCGGGCGTGGAATTGCTGAAAAATATTTTCGAGGCCTGGGAGCACTCGCAAGATGCTCTCGGTATTTTTTGCGACTTATCCAAGGCCTTTGACTGCGTACATCATTTTACACTCATCAGGAAATTACACCACTATGGAGTAAGGAACAAGGCTCTCGACCTTTTGACTTCTTATTTAAACAATAGAATTCAAAGGGTCGATGTTAATGGTAAGAAATCTGCAGGTTCTGCAGTCACTATGGGTGGGGGGTTCGATTCTAGGACCATTTCTGTTTCTTATTTATATCAATGATCTGCCTTATTATGTCAAGGATAAACATAAGATTGTATTGTTTGCGGATGACACGTCTCTCATTTTTTAAAATAAGAAGACAATTAAAAAAATTAGACGAAGTCAACAATGCGCTCTCTGATGTTGTTCGGTGGTTCAATGCAAATAATCTTCTTCTAAATCAAAATAAAACTAAACTCATTAAGTTTTCAACGCCAAATGTTCGGCAGTTACAAACTAATGTATTACTTAATAGAGTAGATTTGAGCCCTGTCGAGTCTACGGTTTTCTTAGGAATAACTATTGATGCTAAATTACAATGGGGCCCCCATATAAAGAAATTGTCTGGTAGACTTAGTTCAGCAGCCTATGCTGTAAGAAAAATTAGACACCTAACCGATGTGGATACAGCTAGATTAGTCTATTTCAGTTATTTTCATAGTATTATGTCATATGGAATTCTTCTCTGGGGAAACTCTGCGGATATTTATACCATCTTTGTTTTACAGAAAAGAGCTGTTAGAGCTATTTACAACCTGGGTCCAAGGATATCTCTCAGAGAGGAGTTCAAAGAGATAAATATTCTAACTGTTGCTTCACAATATATATACGAAAATTTATTGTATGTGTATAAAAATATTTCAAATTTTACCAAACTATCTGATGTTCATAATGTTAATACTAGAAAAAAACACAACCTTTCTGTACATGCCACTCGATTCCACAGAGTAGGCAAATCGTTCATGGGTCACTGTATACGCTTTTATAATAAGCTGCCCATTGATATTAGAAATTTAAGCTACAATAAATTTAAAAAACTTATAAAATCCAAACTATGTAAAAAAGGATATTACACAATCTCAGATTACCAAAACGACAAAAATGCATGGGACTGAGTGCACTGTGCAAAAAACTCTTGACATGGAAAATACATATTTAATGCATTTTATTGACATCCTAATGACATTTTGTAAACAATTAGGAATATTTCTGACATTCCATTTGACATTTTGTGAATAATTCATTGTAAATGTGAGCATCATGTAGGATAAGTACTTTTATATCATGATTCGTAACTGTCTGGTGGTTTTGAGTATTTTAGCTGGCCTACGAAAATGTCCTGCCGATCTGGTATCGTCTTGCGACGGGTCGTTGAGTTCCCTTAATTATGGTCGAGCTACACGATGACTGATGCATACGTGCCGTCAGTAAGGACAGGTCAACTTGAAACTGCTATGGCTCTTTCTTCAATAGGCCACTCCAGACGCCCTACATGATTACGCTCACATAGCCTTATATACTGATGTCTGGACTTGAAAAGAGACTGTGACCTCTGAGTTTGTTTCGGCTTTTCTTCTCAGAGGTAGTCAGACAGGAAAAGCCGGCGCCTTCTAGTTTTTAATTTGACATGTAAAAGAGTTCCAAAAAACCTATTTACAGAATAAATGATTTGAATTTGAATTTGAAATACAAGATTCTTTCAAATGCACAATATGGGTTTAGAAGAGCACGTTCAACACAAGACGCTATCATGGCTCTTACATCCGAGGTCGCAAGTAAAGTAGATAAGAGTCATAAATGCTTAAATGTTTTCTTAGACATCAAGAAAGCGTTCGACACTGTTTCCGTTCCTATCCTTTTGAACAGACTTGAAAGTATAGGAATTAGAGGTGCGGCTCTCTCTCTATTTGAAAGTTATCTCAAAGAAAGAAAACAAATGGTTAAAATAAATAACCTAACAAGTGCCGAGGACGATATCTATTACGGAGTACCAAGGTAGCGTATTCGGCCCGACACTATTTTTAGTTTATATAAATGGTTTATACAGACGACACTGCGGTTGTTTTTTCAGAAACTTCATGGGAGATGTTAAAAATCACAACTGAAAAAGGTTTGGCACTGATAGCTAGCTGGCTTAAAACAAGCCTCCTTACTCTAAATGCCGCTAAACTAATTTTATTTGTTTCTCTCCAAACCAAAGGACACAGCCTGGTTCAAACTTTGAAATTAAAATTCACGCCTGTCAAAACAGCAATCCACCTGACCCAATCTGTGATTGCCAAACTATTCAGCAAGTTAGCCACACAAGATATTTAGGCATAATAGTTGACCAAAGACTTTCATGGCACCCTCATATTGAAATTCTTATGAAACGAATTCGAAATTTATATGGATATTTAAAACCTTACGACGTGTTATACCCGCTCAACTTATAAATAAAATATATATTGCCCTGGCCCAATCGGTAATAACATATTGTATACCAATCTGTTTCGGTGGTGCCACCAAAATTAAATTTCTTGACTTGGAGAGAGCACAGAGATCGCTTATCAAGGTTATGTACTTTAAGCCCTTCAGGTACCCTACAACCGACGTTTATAAGGATAGCAATTTGCTTTCAGTCCGAAAACTCTACCTTTTAAATATAACACTAACCTTGCATAAGTCTCTTCCTTTTGACCCAGCTACCCAAACCAGAAGACGCAAAGACATAGTGGCTCACTCTTCTAAGATAAGGACAGTGTTTGCTCGACGGCAATACATGACTCAGTCAACCTTTATCTATAATAAACTAAACCGTAATCTAGACATATATCCATTACTGCTATTTAAATGTAAAAAAACATTAATAGAATGGTTAAAAACTTTAACATACGAAGAAACTGAAAATGTCTTGATTAGAATATGCTAACACATAACTGCATTCTCACACACCTACACAACACACCAGCTTACACACACTTACAGTTTACACGCAACACACAATCTCTTGCACCACCCTACATACACAAACACACCCTTGCTTTTACCTTTATATACACTAACACAACCTCATTTACCCCCTACATACAACAAACACACCTACTCTCACCCCACACGCACACACACAATCTACATAAACAAAGAGCTGCTTATAATTTAGGATTTCTTTTTATTATTTGTATTCAATTTTGTATTATTCTCATCATTTTTATGTAAATATATAAGGGAAGAAGCGAGACAGCCCCAACACAAGTGCTTTATGTAACTTACTGGGGCTACCTCAATTTATGTAAGGTCACAATGTATGAGTTGAAAAATAAATATTTTTGTATTTTTTTTTGTATTTTTTTTGTATGGTTTTATATACCTTTTTTAGCTTCTACATTATTGTGAGAACCCCGTAAACTTGTCAAATGCGTTGCTATTCAATGAATAAGTTTTTTATAATCATTTTAATTAATATTAGTGACTGCATCCGAGATTACGTTGATCTCACATCGAACTTACAGAAATTGTGAAAGATCGACATTTTGGACTATATTAATGCACTTCAATTCTGACCTTTCTTAATTGCCTTTGTATGCATTATATGAAATAAAAACCTTTGACTTGACTTTAGGAGAAGAGTGACATGGATAAATTGTCGCAAGTGATGTTTGTGATGTTGTGCCACGTGACCTGCGTCGCTAAACAAATTGTGTTTCACCTGTACGCGGACAAAATTGACGAGCTGATCTCAGGTCTGGACGGTGAGTGTAAGCGCGAGTGTACGTATTGGTGTGTTTGTGTGCGTGTAGAAGCATGCACGGGTGTATACAGCGCGGTGGTGTGTGTTGCAGAGCCGCTACTGAATCAGTGTGCGGGCGCGCGAGGCGAAGGGGGCGCGCTGCTGCAGGCCACGGCGCGGGGTGCGGCGCGGTTGCTGCGCACGTACTCGGGCTGCGCGGTCGCAACGTGCTTGTTGTGGATCGTGTTCCCTGTGCTCTACCGGATTCGAGGAATACCATTCGAGTTTCCTTTTTGGATTGGTTTTAAATACGAACATAATTTAGTGTAAGTCGTTACTTACATTTAAAAGTACTTATATAATTTATTTCGGACAGCTCTGTTTGGATAACCGTTGAGATCATGCTTGTCAATATTTTGATGTTTTGTGCAGATTTGGGGTAGTGCTTCTGTATTCCTTCTACACCACGAACCTGGTCGCGGTTGGTAATACGTCGATGGATGCATTTATGGCTACAATCCTAGATCAATGTAAAACACAACTAAGAATTTTACGGTTTGTCTCAATACTATGTTTATTATAATAGTCAAATATTATTATTATAATAGCCAAAATATCAATATAAATTAAACTTTGCAGTGGCAAGTTATCATATCAGTACTACTGTGGTTACGACTGGGCAGAAATCTGAGAGTTTACATCATATTATTAACCGAATTCCAAAAAGGAGGAGGTTATCAATTCTGTTGTATAATTTATATTTTTTTAATGATTTTTACCTCAGAACTCCGTCATTTATCATCTGATTTGAAAAATTCTTTCTTCATTTGAAAGGATATACTTTTAGATTGGCCTCACAGAATTTTTATTAAAATCGGTTTTGTAGTTTATAAATCAAAATAACTGAAAAATAATATGTCATCCAAGTAAACAAAATGGTGTTTATGGTCTCCAGAATAGTTCTAATGAATTGCCTATTTTCCAGCTTCATCATCAGATGACGATGATGAATCCGGATTAAACTACGTATTTTTTTTTTTGCTATTAACGGGCTTTATTTTCCTTTCTTTTCGTGCAATAGTCGGTTCAGCGTTCACAACAGTAAAAGGAAGTAGTGTTAACATCTGACGATGTTTGAGTAGTATGTAAATAATTAATAATTTTTAGTGTAAAGAGTTTTGAGTATGCACTCAAAACTCTTTATTTTACGCAGTTCACTACTCTCTTTTGAAATAGAGTTAGATCTAAAATTCCTACTTTGATATAGGCGTTTCTCCTTTTTTCGCAATTGTCTAATATGAGTAGCGCGTTGAGTACCCACTCATATTCAAAAAAGCAAGATAAAAAATATATTTTTAAACCTCTGCCTACTACTTCCGCGAATACAGGCGTGATGCTATGTTTATGTTTATTAGGTTACACTACTTTTATTACTGACAATATCACGGTAACTAATAAATGTGACCAACCTAAATGAAAACCCGTATACAAAGGTTCGTGAAAAAATGTCATCGTCGAAGTAAGCAAAAAAATCTCATATATGCTCATAAAATAAAACTACTGGGCCGTAATTAATTAAATTTTTATGGGACCAAATGGCATGTATACCGCATCGAACAAAAAAAATATCACAGACATAGGTTCAGAAACCTCGGAGTAATCGGTGTACATAGACACAAAAAAATACCGTTCGATTTGAGAACCTCCTCCTTTTTGGAGTCGGTTAAAAATTCTTATTTCTTGTAACAGAAGGAATTTCGAGACTTTGCCGGAGAGAGCGAGTGCTGTGAACATTGAAAGTGGAGACAACTACGACACAACACTGCACAAGCTGTTCGTCGAGTGTTTGGTGCACTACAACAAGATCACTGAGTGAGTGTGCGCCGGAGTGTGTGTGTGTGTGTGTGTGTGAGCGCTGTCTGTAGGGAGTGATATTATATGTGTGCTATGACGTCGTGTGCAGGATGTGCGCGGTGCTGCACGAGGTGTTCGGCGTGCCGCTGCTGGTACAGTTCGGTGTGGGCGGCTGGATCCTGTGCATGGCCGCCTACAAGATAGTTAGCGTGAGTGTGCGCCTAGGGATTGTGTTAGTCGGGGAGTGTTGGTGTCCCTCGGCCCCGCAGTGGTCATCTGGCATCTGTTGAATGATTACAGCTGAACGTGCTTAGCATCGAGTTCGCGTCGACCACATTGTTCATCATCTGCATTCTGATAGAGCTGCTTCTATTTTGTTATTACGGCAATGAAGTCACAGTTGAGGTATGCGATAGAACTCGTTATGTCAATTGCAAGTGGTCAACAGACTGGTAGTGACGGCGGCGGCGCGTTGCGTGTTGGTGTTGCAGAGCGAGCGCGTGTCGCAGTCGGTGTACTCGATGGAGTGGCGGCGCGCGCGGCCGGCGTTCCGCCGCTCGCTGGTGCTGGTCATGGAGCGCGCCAAGCGGCCGCTGCGCCCCGCCGCCGGCCTCGTTATACCGCTCTCACTTGAAACATACGTCACGGTAAACTTGTGTGCATTGTGTTGTATAATTGTAATAACTTCGACGAATAGATCTGATCAGCTCTTTTTATGATTTTCAGATATTGAAGTCTTCGTACAGTTTTTATGCAATGCTGCGACAAACGAAATAAACGAAATATTGTATAATAAAAAGTACTTATAGCAAGTCGCAGTAGTATAGCGACATAATTAATGTATTTAGCACTCAGCACACGTAATACTGTAGTAACAGTCAATAAATAAATACAAATAATAATTTGGATGTTCATATACTGATTTGAAACGTTTCTTATGCCTAGAGGTTCCTTGTTTCCGGTGTTCGGTTCACCTGGTCACCACCACCACCACCATAAGGGATCTCACATTATCGATTTGTAGTCTCTATTAATACGTTCAAGAACGTTTTCTTCAATAGCATCTTCTCTAAATAGATTATAGTAACTGTACTACTATGTCGATTACTTAAGTTCAATTTCGCGTTATTTAATTGTAATATACCTATTTTACCACAATGATGTATGGCGATTCACCTCTCCAAAGCTAAGATGATGACTTTAATTATTATTATTTTTTAAACTTTACAGGTAATTACACAAATTAAACATTTAAATAAACACAATCACAAGTTTTCACTGCTAACAAAAATTAGTGTAGAATTAACTAATCGCCAGTAGACGCAAACAAATAAAGTGCACATGATTGTTGGAAATAGGTATCACACAACACTTAGAAAGTTAGAAATTCTGGTGCAAAAAACGTCAATATCCATATATAGAGTCGTGTCATTAAAACATGTAGGCACACATCCGCACCAGATAGGAATGTTGGCTGCAGGCACAACTGGCCGCGCGAGTGTCCGCGGCTCAGTTGCACTAATTTAACTTTAAATGTAACCTACATGTTACTGTTTCATTTTGACAGAATTTGCATAGAAACCTGACAAAATAATATTGTAACACGTCGGTTAGTTTAGTAACGTTGACGCAACCGAGCCAAAGAGGTTATGTTTACTAACAGTGCCGAGGGAATGCGTAGGCCAATTTTGTTAAGTAGTTCAGGGCAATCGGAAATACCATTCATGACCTTAAGCAAAAAGTTAAATCGTAAATTTCTCTTCGTTTATGCAAAGGAAGCTAAATTTTGTTTTATTGTACATACCTTAGAAACTGTTCAGAATTGCAGTTCATAGTAACAGGTCATAAGTGCAGTGGCATGCTAAGGAATGTATTGGCATGAGCACACTTTTTTTTTTTTTTTTTTTTTTAAATGGCCTCTTGCAGAAACCCATATGGGTTTTGTCTGCGTAACGGGACAATATCTAAGGCGAGGCAGTTTGATGCCTCCAGCCAGAGCATATTTTAAGATACTACAGACTAAGCAACAGCGCTAAGGGCGTCCCCTGCGGAACCGAACCTCGGCTTAGGACGTTGCTGAGGGGACAAATAGGGACTAGCTGAGTCATATCAGTTTCCTTATTATTAAGGGACGAATTTAAAGCTACTTTTGACTGTCCTGTTGGTCTAGTGGTTAGTAGCCCTGACTGCTAGGCCGGAGGTCGTGGGTTCGATTCCCACCCAGGACAAATGTTTGTGTGATGAGCACGATCATTTGTTCTGTGTCTGGGTGTAATTTATCTATAATATGTATGCATTTAGAAATATATAAGTATGTTTATCAGTTTTCTAGTACTCATAACACAAGCTCTGCTTAGCTTGAGACTAGACGGCGTTGTGTGATAGTTGTGGAATATTTATTATTAATTATTATTATTATTACTAGCTCGGCGCGGGCTGGCTCGAGCAAGGGTCGGTGCGGACATGATGAGACATTTCGCGACGGACGCGGACCTCGCCGGTGAGGTCTATAACGAGGCGGTCGAGCGTGTCGGAGTGTACTTGTGTGTCTGTTAGACTCTTGAGCTACAGTGATCCTATCATCGGGACGGAGGAGAGCGTGACGTGGTCGGCGGATTTTGTTGATCTGGGACGGCTTGTAATCAGCGGAAGAGACAACTAAGGGATTCGGATGATTAGGGGCAGATTCCAAGTATCTCTTCGATGCCCTTTTCATGAATTGCCTAACGGTAGGCACTCTGAGGTCGAGGTGGAGTTGAAGGTACCTAATGAACCATGGAGCGCCTGTCGCTTTACGAAGGAATTGATTTTGCAGGGTTTGCATCCTATGGATTTTGTAATACTTAACGTGTGCGAACACGACGCTAGCATACGTCATAATGGGTCTAATGCACGTAGTATTGAGCCTAATCTTAAGGTTAAGTGACAATTTACTGCGCGCATTTGTCATGGGGAATAGACGGCCGACAGCGATGGCTGCGTGGTTGCGTACCGTCTTAATGTGCGGTCGGAAGGACAGTTTGTGATCTAGAATCACACCCAGGTATTTGGCTTGCAGTTCCCAAGGGATTGGCTTGCCGAACATTGTAATAGGTCGAAGCTGGGGAAGAAATTCCTCGGCGCCCGTTCTCCAAAAGAGAACGGCGGCGCTCTTATCTGGATTGACCTCAATCCTCCATTTCCTGAACCAAGCGCCTAAGGCGTTGGCCGAGGTCTGGAGATATCGGGTAAAGCAGTCAAGACTCCTACCGGTGTAATAGATGGCCGTGTCATTGGCAAAAAGAGCTAACTTGGTTTTGGCACTTTTGGGAATATCGCTGGTGTACAGCGCGAAGAGAAGAGGTGATAGTACAGAGCCTTGAGGGACTCCGGCTTGGATCCGATGAAGGGACGATAGAACGCCCTCTACGCGATAGCGGAAGCTACGGTTCGATAGAAAATCTCGAATGATGAGTACGAGACGGTCAGGCACTTGGAATTGGTACAGCTTATAGATTAAGCCGTTGTGCCAGACCTTGTCGAAGGCTTTAGCTACGTCGAAGAATAATACGCGCGTTTTCATCTTGCCCATGAAGCCTGCGCTTATGCGCTCAACAATACGGTGCAACTGATGGATGCATGAGTGTTCAGCTCGAAAGCCAAACTGCTCGTTAGGAAGAAGCTTATTGGATTCGGCATAATCCCTTAAACGAATATAAATTAGCCTTTCATAGATCTTTCCGAAGACGTTTAGAAGACTGATCGGGCGATAACTGGTCGGCTCGCACTTGAGCTTACCGGGCTTTGGAAAACCTATAACTGTTGCTAGTTTCCACGATTGTGGGAAGATATTGTTGGTCAGTGCTGCATTGAAGATGGCGGTCATGAGTACTATCAGAGGTGCGGGGAAGTATTTAATCACTTTGTTGGTGATCCCGTCTGAGCCTGGGGCCTTCCTGGGTTTGAGGTTCCTCACGATCGTTCTGACTTCGTCTACGGTGACGGGGGGCAAGGGTTCGTCGTAGTCGTCTGGGGGCGGGAGTGCAGTTCTACGTTTGATTTCAGCATCAACTTTGGACAGGTGAGCTTTGTCTACTGGTACAGTGCTAGGCGTATATTGGGCTTCTAAACTGTCCGCTAGTACTTCTGACTTTTCGTCGTCATCAAAAGCAGGTCGTTGATTTGGTCTATTGAGCGGGGGTATAGCGGCGCATTGATCGGATTTTAATTTCCGCTGCAATTGCCAGAAAGTTTGATGGGTGGGTTCTATATCATCGAGCATTTTGTACCATTTAACTACCCGCATTTCCGATATGCGCTTCCTCACAGCACGCTGTAAGGTGCGCATATGGATACGGTTAGCTTCATTGGGGAAACTGTCGTAGGCACGGATAGCTGCGTTTTTCTCCGTCAACAGTTCACGTACATCATCCGGCAGATTCCAGCGGTGTTCATCCACCTCCTGGACTTGCCGTGAACATTCGTTCACTACGGATTGCACGTGACTGGTGAGGGAGTCGATCGCAGTCACCGTGTCAGCAACAGACACTATATTATCGGGTATTGAGTCTAAGTGCACAGAAGAGGTCGACTTGAGGCGTTCCTCTAGTCTTCCCCAATCCGTGGTGGTTTAAGTGGGGACAGGTTGATCTGGGTCTGAGGGACCTGAGCGGGGGCCTAATTCTAGGATTACTGGTCTATGGTCAGAGTCAAGCTCTTGTAGCGTCTCTATAAAACGTAAACCGAGGTTTACGTTCTTTAGAATCGCTATGTCGGGTATGTCAGGTCGGTGGTTTACATTGTTAGGGAAGTGGGTAGGGCTCATCGGGGCGATGATATCGAAGTTAAGTTCGATACCTAATCGTTCGAGGTGTAGGCCTCGTGTCGTCGTCGTATTGCAACACCAGGATTCATTTTTGGCGTTAAGGTCGCCAGCAATGATAACTGAGTCGCTCAGAGCAAATAAGGATTTAATGTCGGGAGCTAAGTTAACTTTAGAAGTGACTTTAGGTGGAAGGTATGCCGAGACGATGGTAATCGGCTGGTGTCCTGTCATGCCTAGCCGGCATATAGAAGCCTCTATGTGAGAAAGAGGTGGGAGGTCCATAGGGATGCAGTATAACGATTTTTTTAAATAAATGAGTGTACCGCCCGCCTGGCAACGGGTTCTGTCGTTGCGCACTATTCTATAGTTTGCAATTCCAGGGTTCCTCTGGGCGGATTTGAGAAAGGGCTCCTGTACTAGGAAAACGTCAATTTGATGTCACGTAAGAAGGTCGCGATTTCGTCACGTTGGCCGTTTATGCTATTAGCGTTAAAGTAACCTAACTTAAGGCATCGGGGCTTAAATTTACTATTTTCGGTAACCATTAGTTACCGTTAAAGTTCTAAGAACTACTTCTAGGTCCGATCCAATCGTTATCTGACTGCTAGAGCGAGCGGGGCTTAGCCTAGGAACGAAGGCCTGTTTAGGGGCGGCCTGGTCCCGGGTTCAACTAAAGCGCGGTATTAACGCGTAATTCATATTATATGCATAGTGCAATGGTGTTCTAGCCCTGGAATAGCTCATTATTCCGCATTTTGCTACATTAAAATAAAGCTTGTTTGTATTGCTCCACTGCACTATGCGATCAATATCACCTTGCAACCTTTCCGCGTCCGCAGCATCCGCTATCGACAGATACACCTTGAGGTCATCTGCAAACAGTAGACTACCGGCATGGTGAACAACTGCAGGCAGGTCATTAATAATAAAATGAATTCCAATGGGCCCAAATTTGACCCTTGACTTATGCCCGGAAAAGTAAAATATTCCCTAGATTTATAACCTGCGTACTCCACATACTGCCTGCGTTCGCCAAGGTAACTCGCGAAGAATTCCAGCATGTGTGACGTGAAACCCAACGCCGCCAGCTTCGACAACAGCACATCGTTATCAACAGCATCGAAAGCGTTCTGGAAGTCGAAGTACGCGCAATCTACCTGCCCTCCTGCAACAATGACTGGTGTTATATATGTCATAAACGATAATAAGTTAGCCGTACTTCGCCCCGGTCGGAAACCATGTTGTGCATCAGTCAGTTGACAACTGATTTACGAATAAATACATGCGTGTAATGCAGAGTCGAATACCTTAGCGAACGCAGACAATACTGCAATCGGCCTATAGCCACTGACATCATCCTTTCCACTCCCTTTAGGAACCGGTATATCTCTAGTCACTTTCCAAAAATCTGGGTAATGGCCTTCCTTTAAACACAGATTAAAGACGTCCAACAAGGGTTTACAGAATTGAGAAACCTCCTCCTTTTTGAAGTCGGTTAATAAAATAGCAGCCGATCCCTACAGTAAAATGCCATAGGACATAATGCTGTGGAAGTATGCAAAATAAACTAGTCTAGCTGTAGCTTCATTTGTCATCTGTCTTATTTTCCTAACAGCAAATGCAGCAGAACTCAATTTGCCTGTAAGAGCCTCTATATGAGGTCCACATTGCAGTTTAGAGTCCACTGTGATGCCTAGGCCTATTTCACACTTTACCATCAAGATTCACATTTGACCTACGTGGGGTACATTTGGGGTAGAGAATCTAAAACATTTGATCTTTTTTTAATTTAGTAGAAGATTGTTGACAGAAAACCAGTTAAATACTTTACTATGTGTATTATTGGGTTCTATCTAATCCCTGTCAAATCAAATCAAATCAAAATTTCTTTATTCAAATTAGGCTAAAAATTTGCGCTTTTTGAACGTCAAACATTAAGACAGCCCCCAATAAAGCCCACCCTTCACCGCTTCCTAGTGTTTTAGCTGGAAAGAAGAAGCGGCGCAACAAACTTCCCAGCAACACGTCTGTCTGTATCAAAATTATTCATAGATTCTATACAAATCTAAAATTGAATTTATATAAAATAATTATATCTAGTGAGATAAAATATCTTGGGCACAGTTAGCTAGCACGAGCCTATGTAATATGCATGCCAATGCATGAAAATATTAAATGAATCGAGAAACAATGTAAAATTACCGAAAGCGTCCAATCTAAAACTATTTCGTATGAAGGTCGTACCCACTTACACATGCCAAGAAATAGAAACTGCACATTAACTAGGACCAGGTATACTTTCTATTAACTTTGAATAAAAGAGATGTATCGTCAGCAAAGACTATATTTGACATTGTATCCTTAATTATATGAGGAAGATCGTTAATATAAACAAGGAATAAAAATGGGCCCAAAATTGATCCTTGTGGTACACCCGTTTTAACAAGCGCGCCTGTAGAAGTTACATTGCCAATAGCCACCTTTTGTTCACGATTCGACAATTATGAATTTAAGAGATCAATTGATATACCTTGAATTCCATAACATTTTAACTTTAGTAAAAGCGTTTGGTGATCAACGCAGTCAAATGCCTTAGAAAGATCACAGAACACGCCTATAGCATCCTGTGAATCTTCCCAGGCCTCCAATACTGTTTTTAAGACGCTTATATTAGCTTCACCTGTAACTAACTATGTAAGAAAATCTTGGAAGTTAAATTTGATCCACTTCCCGGTTTTTGATTGAGCTGAAATTTTGCATACACGTTTAGTTTGGATGACAATGCACGGTGAGCTAAGTGAGGTCATTCTAAATCCAATATGGCGGACTCCCAAAGATGGCAGACAGTAATTTTTTATGCACTCCCCCGATATGGATATCAAATGTAAGGTTTTTTGAGAAGAATATGAAAAATAAAATGACGTCACCCTAAATCCAACATGAAGAATACTGGGGACACGACGAGTGGCGGAAATACACGAGTACTTCCGACATTGAGCACATCGACGGCGCGTGCAAAACGCTACGCGGCGCGATGCAGCTCCAGTTTGACTCCTAACGGCTCCTTTTGAGTTCGAAATTAGTCGGGCAATCCCGAAAATGCAGGTGAGTATTAAACGGTGAATTAATTGATATGCATATGTCTCACAAAAAGTAGTAAAAAAAAAAGTGAATATGGTACCTAACAACTAAGTGAGTAATTAGCTTATGACGTGCTTGCTTATGGCACAACTTATTAAACTTATTTATAAATTATTATGTCTGACACGGATCTTTTGAATCCGATGGCAATCGTTCGAAAACATCACAAGAGTAGGTACTATTACCTACACGTACAGCCGGGATGGTAGCGTTCACCGGAGGGAGATTACGTGCCGGGTTCCACAGGGATCGGTTTTGGGTCCACTGTTGTGAAACCTTGCATACGACGCGGTTCTGCGGGTTGACCTCCCCATCGGCGTTAATGTCATTTGCTACGTAGATGACACTCTGGTTTTTGCTGGCGGGGACACCTTCGAAGAGACCATTCGGCTTTCCGAGCTTGGGGTGGCAAGAGTCGTGGCGTCAATCCACGGGCTGGGTTTAGAGATAGCGCCTCATAAAACTGGGGCGCTATGGTTCCATAAACTGGCGAAGAGCAGAGAGCCACCCAGCTCGTCAGTCCGAGTAGGAGATGCGCAAGTCCAGGTGGGCCGGTACATTAAGTACCATGGCCTAGTCCTGGATGGTCGATGGGGCTTCCAGGAGCATTTCGAGCGCCTGGTCCCCCGGATCGAGAAGGCAGTGGGTGCTCTGCACAGACTGCTGCCCAATCTTAGGGGACCTCGGGAAGAAGTTCGCCCCTCTATGCGGGTGTTGTGCGATCGATGGTCCTTTATGGAGCGCCTGTTTGGTCGAGTAGATTAACAGGCGTCCGAAGTTGTAGGACTAAAATCAACAGCCTGCAACGCACGAGGATACCGAACCATATCCTTCGAGGCGGCTACTCTCCTGGCACGCTTTCCACCGCTGGATATCCTGGCGGATATGGGTGCAAGGGTCTATGCCCGGATCCGTGCCATCCGCCAAAGTGGTAACAATGTGCCAGGAAGCTCATTCGTTAGGTTGAGGCGGCAGGAACGGCGACACGCGCTCGAGCTGTGGCGCGAGCGGCTACAACTGCCGCAATATCGCGCAAGCGCGTTGTCGAAGCCGTTCTGCCGCACTTCGAAGCCTGATTGAAAAGAGAGGAGTGCATCTCCTACAGGCTCACTCAAATGCTCAACGACCGGTTGCTTCGGTGAGTACCTGAACGGGATTGGGCGAGAAGCTACGGCAAATTGCCACCATTGCGGAGGTAGCTCGGATTCAGCACAGCACACGCTCGAGGTGTGCCCTGCGTGGGTAGCTGAGCGGCGGGTATTATGTGCCAAGATTGGGCGTGACTATCTTTGCCAGCAGTAGTAAGTGCTATGCTGGCAGATTCAGCGAACTGGTATGAAATGGCTTCCTTCTGCGAGACCAGAAGGTTATGGTCCAGTAGGACGCCGCCGAGCGGGAGCGTGAGAGGGCCGATCCCGCTCGGAGAAGAAGGCGTCGAGGAAACAATCGCCTCGGCGCCTAACAGCCGAAACCCCGCCTGTAAATTGAATAAGACAGGCGGGCCTTTGGGGTCACGGGTGCTTAGAGCGGGGACTCTGTTCACCTATCATGTGATCCCAGAGAATACAGTGGCACAGTGGTCACGTGCTACCGTGCATGGGCTAGGCTTAGGGGAGACCCCTTTGCAGTCTCCCCAGGGATGTGCCTTAATAGGCATTGCATAGCGGGGGTACTGGAGCTGGTCTATTCAGAGGACCCAGTGCCCCCCTCCATATGCTGATGGTGACCACCGGGGTGGTTTTAGTGAGGTAAGAATCACACACTCCCCGGTCTTATCCCCAAAGACCGGGGACTTTTTTTAAGGTTTCACCCCGAAAAAAAAAGGTATTAGGTACAGACACCTGGCCCCCTCAACATTCTGAATATTCATTTATTTTTATTCTTTACTTTAACCGCCACCTCACGAGATGTTAAGCGATGGTGTGGTCGACGATGGAGCACGCTTGCAGCAACAACCTGTTCATCTGACTTCCGACTGATGCTCCTACTCCGACTAGTCCTATAACGAACCGACCACCGTTCCGTAATGTGTCGCAATGCTCTCGATGCTATAGTATGCATATAATATAGTCCGATGAATATATCTGTCGATTATCAGATTATACGCTAGTGCTGAAGTTGAAGGTTGACGTTGTTGGTTGTGTGCAGGTCTCTGTCATCGAGCAGCGTGTCGACGCACTTGCGGCTGCTGCGCTGGTGCGGCTACTGCCGGCAGGCGGCGGGCGGCGCGCGCGCAGGTCGACTGCACGCGCTCTATCGCGCACTCACGCTTGCACTCACCTCGCTCTACTTGTTACAGGAGTGCGTCTACGCCTATCAGGTGTCGTTTTATACTTACTGTGTACGGGCACTATTTTGGTACAATACTATATGGTCACCAAAATAATTAAACACATCGTCACAATACTCAGCTTGTCGTGTGGCTGATGACTAACCCAATGTCGGAATTTAAGCCACCCGTAGATCTCTGACACGACTTTACACACCATTGAGAACATGTCTCAGGTGTGCTGGTTTCCTCACGATGTTTTTATTCACCGTTGTAAGCAAGTGACAGCTAATTTCTAATACGCTCATGACTCGAAAAGTCTGTGGTGCGCGCTTTGGATTCGAACCTGCGACCTTTGACTTGCCAGTCCAACGGTCATACCACTAGGCTATCGTTAAAATAAAATTTAAATTATTTATAACGTTTTTTACCGATGAGTTCAGGTGCAGGAGGACATGGACAAGTTAGCGCGCGTGATGTTTCTGCTGCTGTGCCACATCACGTCCATCGCGAAGCAGCTCGTGTTCTACGTGAAAGCGGAACGCATTGACGTTATGCTCAGCAAACTGGACGGTGGGTGCGGGGTGCGGGGCGTTGGGCGCGGGGCACATGAGCGAGGCGCGGGGCCGGTAGCAAAGAGCAGCAATTGAGAGTGCGCTGTCTGTCGCAGATCCGCTGTACAACCAGCGCTCGGAGGCGCACGAGTGGCTGCTGCGCGTGACGGCAGTGCGCGCATCGCGGTTCGTGCGCGCGTACGCCGGCTGCGCCGTGGTTACCTGCACGCTGTGGATCACTTTCCCCGTTATGTATCGCCTTCAGGGACAGCCTGTCGAGTTTCCTTTTTGGATCAATGTTGACTACACTCGATCATCAGGGTAATTGCATAACTCATTTGCTATACTCAACAGTCTTCAATTTCGTACACATTGCCCATTATGTAAAATGAAAATCCTTTTCCCCCTTCTCTATAGCCAACACCACCACACAGTATAATTTACATTGCATAAAACTGTCATAATGAAAGCTATTAGTATTGTAAGTAGGTGGCGCGCTTACCCTTTAGAAATGTTCAAACATAGATAAATGACTCACATGGCCGAGTTTCAAATATAAATGGCTAGGTTGGTAGGTGTCTGTAATGGTTCATGCCTGGAGGCAGGCGAATAACACTTGAACAAAGGCGAATCGGATTGACTTTACTACCGGCCCTTTCGGAAGTAAGGGGAGGGTTACTGACATCGCCACATTCGACCAGCTTTCCGCGGCTTTTCCTTCGAGGTATTTGCGCAGTCGCTTTGTGGTTAACACTCAGATGGTTTTAGGTTCATCTTGGTGCTAGCGTACTCGTACTACGTGACGACGCTGGTGGGCATCGCCAACACCACGATGGACGCATTCATGGCCACCGTGCTCAACCAGTGCAAGACGCAACTAAGAATACTGCGGCGAGTAGCTACCATGTGTTATGTGTAAAGTGGGCCAATATCCAGAATTACAAGTTGTATATAATTAATTAGTCGCGGGCTCAAGCCCCGTTCTTGTCTATTATTTTTTCAATGTTTCCTTGAAAAATAGTAATTACTATAGGCATTGTATGGCCTTAACATGTATAAAAAATGTATAATTGTATAATTATGTTACAGAATGAATTTTGAGTCGCTGCCTGACCGGGCGACAGATGTTCTCAAGATGCATTCAGATCTGTCATACGACGCAGTACTCATGAAGCTCTTCCGAGAGTGTTTGATGCATTACGAAAAGATTACCGAGTATGAATATTTATATGATATAACAAGTTCTTTGCGGATGTTCTGTATTCTATTAAAATATATGAAACCTTCGCTAATTCAGGACAACTAGGGTGTTACAAGACATTTTCGGAACGGCCATTTTGATTCAGTTTGGCATAGGTGGGTGGATACTGTGCATGGCTGCCTACAAGATTGTTAGTGTAAGTACTAGCATTATCTGATATTTATATCCATGTCCGTCGATTCACAATTCTAATTAGATGTGATGATGTCTACAAAGACTGCAAAATATTACAGTATTTATTAATGTTACATTAACCCAGTTGAACGTGCTGAGCGTAGAGTTCGCGTCCATGACTCTATTCATCAGCTGCATCCTCACCGAGTTGTTCCTGTACTGCTACTACGGGAACGAGGTCACTTATGAGGTGAAGTATCATAGCGACCGTTGATGCCACGGTGCGCTATCGGCGCGGTACTGGACACGTTGCGTGTTGGTGTTGCAGAGCGAGCGCGTGTCGCAGTCGGTGTACTCGATGGAGTGGCGGCGCGCGCGGCCGGCGTTCCGCCGCTCGCTGGTGCTGGTCATGGAGCGCGCCAAGCGGCCGCTGCGCCCCGCCGCCGGCCTCGTTATACCGCTCTCACTTGACACCTTCGTCAAGGTACGGACCATATAACAACTACGATCTTACGACATCACATAACCGCATGCGCACCCATTTAACATTACTTTTGCTTGTTTCAGATAATTAAATCATCGTACACTTTTTACGCGGTACTTCGCCAGACAAAGTAGCTATATAGGCATTGCATTAACTTTTGATTGAATTATCTGATGTTCACAAGTCTATTGTTCTTACAACTAGATAGCTGTCAACGCTTTGTTAATTAGTTACGCTTTTTATTAGCTCTGGCTGATGTGATAAAGGGAAACACTTTGAAACTTTTGAATTCGAAAGTTTAGAACTTACTACTTGTACTACTTACTCGACTTGTATCGTTGTATGTTCACTATAGCTTTTGCGCATTTAGCCTAATTTGAATTAGTCTTTATCCTTAACAATAATAATATTACAAGCCTGAAACTGTTTGTTACTTCTCGATACCTTGTTCACTAAACCGATTTCAGCTAAATTTAGCACAGAAATACGCCATATCTTCTCATGTATTCTGAGTGTGACTACCGAGAAACACGGCGAAGCCCTGGCTGTGTCTCTCGACATCTCAAAAGCCTTCGATAGGGTCTGCCACGAGAGCTTCAGATAAACATATAAACACATTTATTGGTAATTTAAATTAGATGACAATATTTAAAGTACTATTAATATTATTTGAGATTAATTTTACGTTACACTATTAATTACAATTATTTTAATTATTATTATTTCTTTTATTCATTAAATTACATATAAATTATATTTTTAACTATATATTTATTTATTTATTTATTCTTCTTGCACTATATATATACAAAGGCGGACTTAATGTCTTAGGCAGCATATATCAATTACAAAAAAAAAAAAATACAATATAGCAAACCACCGGCCTCGGGAACAGGGTCCAAGCTACCGGTGGTTAGGGCCTCATAGAAAGGAACCTCCTCACAATGCGTGCCGTGTCGAGGAGTACCACTTTCTGTATCAGGCCCTTGACCCAGCCGTCTAACGAGAGCCTCTTAAGGTGTTGGTCAAGACTCTTCGCTGTCCGTTGGTCGTCACGATTATCACAACGTTTTAATCATTATACCTATTATTATAATTTTTTTAATAAAAATTATCACACAATAAAATCGTCTAATTAAACCATCACATTATTTAGCATTATTATTCAATCGCATTCAATTAGTTTGCAATGAAAGGTATATTTTGAAAAGCTAAGCTAGCTAAAGCTTAAGATTCATGAGGAGAATTTATGGAACGGTGTGTTAAATGAACTATAAGTAAGCATGGGTTTGGTGAATGAGGTTAGTATAGATGAAGTAAGAAAGGCAAATAAAAGTATGAAAAATGGAAAGGCCAGATAATACACCAGTGGAAGTATAGAAGTTATTAAGAGACTTTATTCTTCAATAAGTTTATGTCCCACTAGAATGGTGGAATAGTTCGCTTGTGCCAATCTCTAAGAACAAAGGTGATGTACAGAATTTCAACAACTATTGAGGAATAAACCTTATTTCGCAAAGTATGACAATATGGGAGAAAGTTATAGAGATAAAGTTGCGAGAGGAGAGTATGATATCTCCAAATCAGTTTGGGTTTATCCCAGGTCGAGGAACAACGGACGCCATATTTACATTCCGCCAATTGTGCGAGAAGTACAGCCGTGCACATAAAAACTTGCACACTGTGTTCATTGATCTGGAAAAAGTGTATAATGGGGTACCTCGGGATGTGTTATGGTGGGCTTCGAAAGAGAAAGGTGTGCCTGTGAGGTATGTGGAATAAATTCGTGCTACGTAAAGTCAATCCAATACATACGTTCGGTCAGCTGCTGGCAACACCGACAAGTTCAGTGTGGCTGTAGAACTGCAGCAAGGGTTGGCTTTAAGTTCTTACCTCATCCTGATGATAATGGACACTCTGACGTTGGAAATACAGGAAGGCACCCTAGTGAATGCTGTTTGCCGACGACATTGTTCTTGTCGGAAAAGATGGGTCTTTTTCCATTTAATATAATAACTTTAGTGTAAACGAGTTTATGGATATAAAAATGTAATGCCTTGTGACCCAAAAGTTCTGCATGTCATGTTTTATCTTAGCTAATGTACTCGTATATGCCATGTGCTATTCTAATTTGTATTTAACACCACTTTATACCATGGTTTACGCAAATAAATTATTATTGATTATTGAAAACGAAGTACCACCCTGATTTGCCGCATGCATATAGTAAACCAACAAGGAAAAAAAGCAACAATATAGAGGGGGCTATAAAAAACAATTAGCTAAAGTTCAGAAAGAAGAAATGCTCGTGAAAACACTAGGGCGCCTACCAAATAATAATAATAATAATAATTGTTTATTTAGAAAAAAGTTCAATACAGTTAACAAATTATCTTACAATAAAAAATAAGTACAAATTGCATAATTGCCTGAACTAGGTAGAAACCTGTGACTCAGGCTATATAGTGCATGCTTGCAGTTTTATAAATTAACAATAAAATTAACTTAAAGAAAAGTAGTATAGTGATTACAAATTATTATATTATAGT
The DNA here is from genome assembly GCA_935421205.1 of Xylocampa areola. Lineage (NCBI taxonomy): Eukaryota > Metazoa > Arthropoda > Insecta > Lepidoptera > Noctuidae > Xylocampa > Xylocampa areola. The sequence goes on from OW285200.1 coordinate 95,276, forward strand.
AGTGATAAGTAATTTATTACATTATGAAAGCAATTTATTTGCAAACTACGAGTAAGTCTTCTGTCTGTTCGTAGGAAATGCTTTGCAAATATTGACCTATAACATTTTTACAGCTAAAATAGTCTAATCTATAAATACTTAGTTCTCTATTTAGCCTATTGTACAAAAATGGGCCTAAGAAGGTAAAAAATCTCTTTATAAATACATATTTTGAGGTGGAAATTGAGGTGCAGACGATATCATTCCGTCTTTTGTTAGTAATGTCAGCATTGTAGGTTAGCATGGTGTGCTGTTTTAATATTAAGTGCATAATGAAAAGTTGACGAACAGTTAACACGCTGCAGGATTTATATAACAGATGTGTAGGGAAGAAAAAGGGATGAAAGTTAGCTACTTTTAAGATTGCTCTCTGAGCTCGTTCAAGAGGAAGTATATTAGTTTTTGGTGCACCGCCCCATGAAGTAATATAATATTGCAGAATAGATTGACATAGAGCTAAATAGACTTGTATTATTAATTTTTTATCTCCAATTGAACGTAGTTTTTTAAATACATATATAAATTTACGCATTCTTTTAATCAGATTGTCGATGTGTTGTTTAAAGGAGAGTGTATCGTCAATTACAACCCCAAGATATTTTATGTTACAAGTTTTGAGGATAATGGGACATTTACACGTATTAACTGAAAAGTTTTCACAGTGATGTGCATATATATGAAGGTTAGTAATATTAAGTAGAAGCTTGCGCATGGAGAAGTGAATATATTTTGTCTTGTCAGCATTTAATGTTAGTAAATTGCGTTGAAGCCAATTATGCACAGAATTAAAACCTTTTTGAGCGTTCCTGTAAAGTTCACTGCTAGTTTTAGCGGTAAAAATTAACGCGGTGTCGTCAGCATATGATATAATCTTGCCGTGTTCAATATTTAGGTTATACAAGTCATTTATATATACCAGGAATAGGGTAGGGCCCAAAATACTTCCCTGTGGAATACCAAAACCAGTGTTTTTCTGATCATTGCTCGTAATATTATCGATTTTAACACACTGATATCGATCGTTTAAATAATCAACAAGGAGTTTCAATGGCACACCTCTGATTCCTATGGTCTCTAACTTGTATAATAGTATGGAAACAGACACTGTGTCAAAAGCTTTCGCTAAATCAAGAAAAATTCCCAGGGACTGGTTCCCTTTCCCGAGTTCTTGTGTGACATAATCGGTCAGGCTATGTACTGTATCAGCTGTGGATAATTTGGCTCTAAAACCAAATTGCGCAGGTGAAAGGAAGTTGTTTTTTTCCAGGTAGTTAACTAGTCTGCTATTTATGATTTTTTCCAATATTTTTGATATTGAGGGTAGTATCGATATTGGTCTATAATTGTTAACTAGGTCTTTGGTTCCAGATTTATAGATAGGGATTACTACTGCCTTTTTAAGACATTTCGGAAAAACTCCATTAGAGAGACATAGTTGGAATATATGGGTTAAGGGAGGTACCAAAATATGCTTAAAAAGTTTAAGGATCTTATTACTTATACTATCCCATCCGACTGCACAATCATCCTTTAACCCTGAGATGATTCGAGCTATTTCATACTCATCAGTGTCTAGCATGGCAAAAGATTTCAAACTACAAACATTGTTTGATAAGGTGTAGTTGGTTGCATACAAGATTGTTTCGGAAACTGTTGGGCAAGGTTTTTTCCTACATTCACAAAAAAAAATATTGACATTATTAGCTGACAAAAGTGGTGAGAGATTAGTAAGTAATAAACTCGAATTTGATTCCTATGATATTTATATTCCCATATAAATGAAATGAAATCCCACCAAAAACATTTCGTGGAAAGTTGGTAATCAAGATAAATCTTTGAAAAGCATTAAAGCATGCTTAGCGAACTCTAAAGTTACAATATTAAATGGAAAAAGAATACGGTCGCGAACAGGATTCGAACCTGCGCCTCCCGGATGAATACTCCAGGCGCTCTGACCACTAAGCCATCTCGACCTCTGCTCACCACCAAATTCAAATTCAAATTCAAATATTTTTATTTCAAATAAACCATATTACAGGCACTTATGAAAAGTCAAAACTAGGTGCACGGTTCCAAGGCGTTGATCTTATGGAGAAGAGCCGGCAAGAAACTCCATAGACACTCTTTTTAAAATAAATTGGTTTAACAATAAATAAGGTAATGTGAGAATAATGCAGGTTAATGAGCAGACTAAGAAAGGAAAGTAAACTTATATAGCCTTTTAAAATGATTGCCAAGGCAGTTAGGAGCCGACCAGTCCCGACAGACAGCACCCGTTCACGAGCATGACGCGCACATCAGCCTCGCTTAGCTCAACCATTTTGTAGGGAACTCGACGACCCGATGTACGACGCCACCATCAGCACATTTTAGCGAGCATGACAAACTCGTAATGCCTGACAATAGGCAGTATGTATGTAATATGAGATTAAAACTAACATTAATATCCACATGATGCTCACATTTTACAAAGTTATATATTATGGAAAATTTCATAAAGAAATAATAATGTAAATTTAAAACTAGTAGGTTCGATACTACACACCGCGAATTCTTGTTCCATATTTTTAACACGTCTTATGGCGACGTCATTGCAATCAATTCAGTCCCTATACTGGTGACCGAACCGACACGACTAACTTTGCAGCTAATACAGTGCCGTAAAGAATGCAATTACCTTAATAATTCAAGATTAATCTTTGAAAAGCATTAACGCATGCTTAGCGAACTCACGAGACTGAGGCGCTCTGACTACTAAGCCAAGTAGTCAGAGCGCCTGGAGTATTCATCCGGGAGGCGCAGGTTCGAATCCTGTTCGCGACCGTATTCTTTTTCCATTTAATATTGTAACTTTATGAGATCGCTAGTAGAGCCAAACTCATAGCTGAGCTCGGATGTGTATCACGCGTCACAGTCTACGAGGCCCATCCAAAGTCCAAAGCTCTACGTGCTCTAGAATGCATCTCATTTATAACAATGAATAACAAATGACTCTACCTATAATCCCTGACTCTACATCTTGGTTAAAAAGTATGGCTATATATACAATATATGCTAACTTAACGGACAGGTTAGGCTCGAATGACGGGGGCCAGTGAACGATTGTAGCGGGCGAATTACACCCGTTTCCCTTACCATACCTTACAGATACAGAAAGAAGAGCCCTGCGAAGAGTCCTTCGACACGGCCACAGAAAGAAAATTCATAATACAGTATCTTTTCTTTTACTTCAGTGGTGACTGGCCATTGAATATACCTATACAATAAATAAAACTTTCTGACTGTAGATAAGCTATTCTGTATTACGTCTAAACGTGGGCAGCAGTTTTGGTAAATATATCGCAATGGCAATCCCGCTGAACATTTGAACAATGTTCAGCGGGATTGCCATTGCTGTTTACATAACGGATCTGTTTTGTAAAACAGCTACTTATGTATGGCGCTGGCGCTCGTAGTCAACAGATTGAGAGGCACGTGGATCGCGGGCCGAGACTATCCTATTAGGCCGCGGTCACTATCGCTCTCGATCGCTAATTGGATGGTGCTCGCGCAGAGAGCCCGATCTTATGCCGAGATCTACTTTCAATAAAGCATCCTCTCGTCGGTTTGTTTACGGACGGCCGCTAGAGTACCATGTATAGATATGTTATCTGTTATTATGGCGGTGGTGTCGTTGTGTGTGTAATGTGAAAGAAAGAAAGAAAGAAAAATATTTTATTTGATCACAATACCACGAGACACACAACAGACAAACAACTATAGTTTTTAACACAAAAATAAAACGAAGAGAGTTAACATGTTATTATTCTAAGTACAATAACGTAAGGAACGTTAATATTATAATTAGAAAGAGATATCATTAACGAGTCAGATTCCATTGCTATTCATGTGCACATGTGTTGTGTGATGAGGTCGGCGCGGCGTCGCCCGGCACACGTAATGTGACTGCAGTGTGACCGCAACGTCGCCGGCTCCACGGACACACCACGCTTCACACATAGCTTCATTTAACTGCGACGTGACAGCAATTATCATTGTCATACTGAACTTGTACCAATTTTTCAGTATGAAATATGAAAGGTAGCGTTGTTTCACATTTATAAGAAAACAAAACCAACATAAATATGCCTCCACTCATATTGTGTGACAGGTGGGGCCACTCGAAGTCGCGGACAGTCAAGAGTAACTACAGCACAACAACAATAAACCTGTACTAATATAATAAAGCTGAAGAGTTTTAACGCATGTGTAGCGAACTCTAAATATGTATAGCATATACATAAATGATAGCGATGAAGTCACCTAATGGTCTCGTTATGGGCCTTGATGCCAGAAATGAAAAGATAATAAATTATAGAAAAAAAAGACTTTGAGAGAGAATTTGGAGTAGTGAGCAGGGGTCACAACCATTTTAAGCTTTCCACAAAAATATCTATTACCGTGTTTATCCGCTTGTTATTATTCAATGTGCATCTGTAACGTAACTCTCACTTTATTCAGATATTACCTGAAAGGCGAATAAAAATACAGCGGCTACACAGCGCATGGCCGCTCATTGAGGGACACTCCAGAGGGTAGCGGAGGATGGAGGGCGCTCATCGCCCTTTATCAATTTAAAAATGTATGGCATTCCAAACCCGGCGCTTAATTAATTATTAAAAAAAAAAATACATTCTGAAATAGCCGCGTGAAAAGGTTGACAGGGAGCCTGATCCTGCGACAGATCAAATGGATCAGTAATTAAGCTTAATTGTTGAATATAGCAGCCATACAGGAATTGTGTCTGCCCTGAAAACATAAAAATGGGCGCATAGGTAAATATAATTTTACAATATTTTAGGCAACTGCCTACAACACAAATAGGGCCAGTGAATATCCCTGAAATAGATACCTAATAATAAAAATAGGTAATCACATGTATGTAGGATTTTAAGACCATCATTAGACTTAAAATGTTAATAATTTAAAATGCTGGAAAATTTTATTTTTTCTCAAATGTAAAGAAAGAAAGAAAGAAAAAGCTTTTATTCCCCTAAAATGGGCACACAGTAAAGAAGACATCACATATAAAACTTGCAACCATGTAATGTGTACACCATACTGGGATTGAATGATGACTGTGTCGCCGTCGTCACCTGCCGCGTCACTGCGCTCCACACAGCTGAGAGACGTTTTAAGCTAAATTTGCTACAGTTCATTCTACATCTACAAATAAATTATGGTTAATGAATTATCCTAATATGTTTGTAGCAAATCAGTCTGGCTCAAAATAACCCGTGGAAGTCTTTATTCACTTTCTTTCTTTCTTATCGTGTGGTTGATGAACAACCTAGTGTCAGACTTTAAACCACCCGTAGGTCTCTGCCATGACTTTACACACCATCGAGACTATCTCTCAGGTGTGCTGAATTCCTCACAATGTTTTCACCTTATTAAGCAAGTCATAATTATTAGAAATATCCTTTTCCATTTAATATAATAACTTTAGAGTTCGCTAAGCATGTGTTAATGCTTTTCAAAGATTTATCTTGAAGTCATAATTAGCTTATAATATGCACATGACTTTATTCACTATCAGGCGAGGAGTGCCGTGCAGCGCGCTAGGTGCGGCGTGCATAACTTCAGCCAAATTGTAATTACTTCTGCACGAACATACTCGTACCAGCCGCAGACATTGCTCACTTTCAACCACATACATACACACACAACAACTGCAGCCGGCGCTCGCGCTGAGCAAACAACGTTTTATACTAATTATTCGCTTGTTCGGTACATTAGAATAGGTAATCATCTAATGATTCTCATGCTTTTTTAACCAGCGAAAAAAGGAGGAGGTTCTCAATTCGATGATTGATTGATTGGCATCAATCCCATGTTGGTTGATTATAACTGTATTTAATATTATCTTTATTGATTCTTTTATTTGACGCTGACAGAAATTTGTTATTTTTCAATAATCAGTTATTTTTCACCTTTTGGTTCGTTTTTTTTTTTTGTGTGTGAACGTGTTTAGTATCGGAATTATTGCTAAAGAAATAAGTTAAGTAATTAGTGCGGTATTCGAACCAGTGATGCTCGCCAAACCATGGCCGTGTTTAGAACACGGCAACTCAGCTATCACGTCAGTGTTATCGTTACTTAGGTGGTGACATCTACTTATGAGCTGTAGGTACCCCTAGTGATTCATGATATAATTAATCTCACCAAAAACATTAAATGTAAAATATGCCAAGTCTCTCTATGCAATCTTTCCACCGTAAAAAGTTTTGAGATCTCATAGAAGCCAAGTCCTATTCAATTTATTTTTTAGTTAGTTATCTATCAATATTTAGTTAGTGTATCAATAGTTTTATTTATATTATAATTATAATGTCTTGGCAATGAGCACAAATTAAAAGCTGCTTGCTGTGTGGCATTATTTGCGACTGTTATTGTCGAATTGAGCTGAGATTACCTATGAGTACTATGATTAGATTAGTTGTTATGCTGATGTGTGATTTATGATACACAGACATGATTTTGCGGCCAATTAGTAGTTATGATGACCATCGACTACGTGCGCCAATACATATTTAAGTAGATCTAAGTTTATTTGAAAAGAACATAACTATTATTATCTATACCTATGTTGAATGGACAAATCAAAAGAACTTAATTAATCTTGTGATATTAAACTTTACGCGTGCGTTATGCGTTACTTTCACCTCCTCCAAATATGCCGTTTTATATATGTTTCTTCTTGTGCTCATTCTTCTTATCGACTGGTTGATGAACAACCTAGTGTCAGAGTGTAAGCCAGCCGTAGGTCTCTGACAGGGCTTTACACACCATCGAGAAAATCTCTCAGCTGTGCTGGTTTCCTCACGATGTTTTCCTTCACCGTATAGCATATGTATACCGTATATGCATAGAGAGACTTGGCATTTTTTACATTTAATGTTTTTGGTGAGATCTCATTGATTTTTTGTAGGTGGGTCTCCTTTTTTTCTTTTTGGGTGACGTATTAATATCATGTACATCAACTGCTGCTTTGCTTAGAGCCCATTCTCTATATCTATCTTAAACAAATAAAGTAACAAACTAACTGTTTAAGTAAAACTAAATAACTGTTTAAGTAACAAACTAAATATTTAACAAACTATGTATATAAATTAGTATTTTTAATAACTAACTTTTTAAGTAGGTAACTAATAACTAGCTGATTCGGCGAACTTCGTTTCGCCAAATATAAATATATGTTATAATATTTTTTTAGTTTCCATGTGGTAAAAACCACTAAGAAACTGTAAGTGTAAATGTCAATATCATACGAAAATATCCAAGATTTTCTAGAGTACTATTTATACTACGCCCTGTAACGAAGCTATAGTTCGATTTAGAAATCAGCTACAACGCTATCTATCGAGCGAGCGCCATTATTGCATTACATTGAGATTTTAATTAAGTTTTTTAGATTTATTCATTTATTGAATTATTATTAATCCTTTGTATTTTTTTTTATCTTGAATAAATAACAATTTAAAGTAACAATTTTAAATGGAAAAAGAATACGGTCGCGAACAGGATTCGTACCTGCGCCTCCCGGATAAATACTCCAGGCGCTCTGACCACTAAGCCATCTCGACCTCTGCTCACCACCGCGAATTCTTCTTCCATATTCCAGAATCCTGTTCGCGACCGTATTCTTTTTCCATTTAATATTGTAACTTTAGAGTTCGCTAAGCATGCGTTAATGCTTTTCAAAGATTTATCTTGAAATAACAATTTATTAATAATCTATACCAATTTAATATTTTTTGTACGTAAACAAAGAACAAAGTTAACAATGCAGTCAAAATTTATACACCATGTTCCTGCAAAACGGCAAATATAAAATTGTTTTCTATAATTAACTATTAATTAGTATTTTTATAATTTTTCCTTTATATGTGCCTAATAATCTATCTTGATGCCAAATTTCAAAGTTCTAGGTCTGCTAGAAGTATCCTACATTTTTGATGATCGGTCAGTCAGTGAGTGACAAAATGATGTATAACTTTGATCGACGATAACTCGTAAACTATAAGTTCAAATTTCATGTCATTTGGAAATTTAGCTACTTATAATGATTACTCTTGGTTACCGAAAGTTCAAACTGCTAGCTTTGTTCACAGCGAAGATATAGGGGGGGGGGGGGGGGTGAAAGGGCCGCGAATGGCTTCGAGAAAAGGATGGTACGGCCGTGGCTGCTTTGCTCGAGACTTGGCTGGGGCACTGCCGTGCCCCCAGATTTAAATTTATTAGATTTCAGATTTCTGAATAAATAAAGGAACATTATTGTATAGTTTTCTTTTTATGAAGAATCGATCTACATTTGGCCACCAACTCGCCTGATGCTAAGCGATGGTGTGGCCAAGGATAGAGCACGTAGATCCAGAAAAAGTCTATTCACTCCAAGTAGAGTGGATAGATTTGGGGAGAACGATAGTCCGGGAGTCGATGAAACTGCCCAGATCCGTCTCCCACAAAAGTTGCACCGGAAAACATCCCGAAACACTACTATGTCATTTCACGCCATGGCTTTGTCCAATGGGTGGTAACCAGCCGTGGCCGAAGCCTCCCACCAGAGTTGTGTTACCTGTTTTGCACCACCCAGGGCCCACGTGTAGGGATTCCATTATAAGGGTGCACTCCTACGGACGCGGGCAACTCAGCCCCCAAAAGTTTAATGCATATAATGAAGCTATTATTATTGATTAAACTAATTTAAGATTGATTGTTGTTAAACTAGATCGTGGTCGAAAAAGTTTATTTGCATTCCGGGATCTAAGTCTAAAAGATACTTATGGTTTTTTACTTGTAATTAAGAAACATGGAATAGTCAACATTTTATGATTCCTGAAAATTTGACGACATGACCCTAAGACATTTCTTTTGCATAATAAAAACTCTGTCTATCTCAACACACCTACCCCATAATACAATGGCGTATCTAAGAATAGAATATTCATAGCCATAATAAGCAGGGATGGCAGCCTGTTTTACCACTACTTGACTTATCTGTCGTAAGTGGTATATGAATCTATTTAACCTGGAACATATATCGTCTATATGGTGCAGAAACTATCTTTGATAATGCCAAGAAATGTGAACATAGATGACTCTTGTATTGTTGACCCATTTTAAGAAACATTAAGTGTTGGTTTGGCATATTTTTTTAGCCTTTTACCTTTAAGCTATTTGTTTCCATTAATGTTATTGTTTTTTCAAGTGCTGAATTTATTTCATGTTCATAATACCTTTTGTCTGTTCCCTTGATCACAACTGTTGTATCGTCCGCAAACAAAACACTTTCTTGGCCTATCACAGATGGTAGATCGTTTATGTAAAGTACAAACAACAGTAGTCCCAATATACTTCCTTGAGGAACACCGTGTTTGTTTGTCAAATACAGAGATTTATATGATTGGAAGGTTTTTAAACTCAACACATTGCATTCTGTCATTTAAGTATGGTTTTATCCAGTTATAAGCCGGTCCTCGGACTCCATACACATATAACTTAACGAGTAAGTGTTCATGGGAAGCAAAGTCAAATGCTTTACTCATGTCCATAAACAGATCACTGACTTAGGTTTTTGTATCGATGCACTCTGTTATACATTTTATTAGCTTAAAAGTACTACTTAAATGTCGCTCAGCAAAGTTTTGCTCAAACTGAACTTTAGTTTGACGCGCGTTCTTAATCACTTACGTAAAACCGGTAACGAATCGAAAAAATAGATCTTTAACCATTATTAAAAAATGTCGTGGAGGCCGAGCGGTTACGGGCCTGCCTCCTGAGCAGCAGGTTGTGGGTTCAAACCTGGCATGTACCAATGTGACTTTTTCAATGTCGTAATGTAGTTTCTTAGTTAATCATCATAAGACATCGCAGACTAGACTTGGGCAAAATGTAATCAGATTAAGGATTAACGATTACGATTATATTTTGTAATCATGATTACAGATTAACGAAAGTAATCAAAAAAGTAATCATTTCAGTGATTAATGATTAATAGTTTGTAATCGTATTCATGATTACTTTTTTTTATTACTTTTTTAATTACTTTTTTTGACTACTTTTTTTATTACTTTTTTTGATTACTGTTTTTGACAACTTTTTTTGATTATGAACGATTTGCAAATGTAGCTAATCGGTTCAGGCTTATATATGCAGAAGTTATGGTGGAATAAAGAAATACATACATGAACCGTAAAAACAAAACAAGGTGTTTTAGTGCATGTTGTGGCAAAATGAAAATCAATCAAATGTAACCAATAGCTAACACAACATAACATAACATAGCATCACGCCTGTATTCCCCGAAGGGGTAGGCAGAGGTGTACACAATGGTACACCCACATTTCACCAATGCTATTATTAAGTCCCATGTAATAGGTGGTGAGTCTATTGCCATCAACCGGGCACAATTCCAAACTCCGGGCTGCTACTGAGAAATTCCTAATAGGAAAACTCAATAACACTTTGCCCGACCCGGGAATCGAACCCGAGACCTCCTGCTCAGCAGTCGCGCTTGGGACCAAAGTCAAAGTCAAAGTCAAAGCATTTATTTCAATTACACCGTTTACAGGCACTTTTGAATTGTCAAAACCGCTAGACCAACGAGGCAGTGCCATATAGACTGAAAAGGTGATGTCGTCAACGTGAGATATATGGATGTGGAATAGCTTAGTCGTGCAAGTTTAATTGGCACATCTAGCTCTACTCGTCTAGGAGATCCATTTGCGGCCACCAAAGTACACCTTCAGATCATTCCAGCTATTTCTTAGGTAAGATCTCATCATAACTAACAAAACTAACTCAAACTCGGCACACTTAGCTCTACTAGTCTAGGAGTTCCAGTAGCAGCTACTGAAGTACACCTTCAGGTCACTCCAGCAATTTATTAGGTAAGATCCAAAATCAAAAAAATCTAAATCATTTATTTTCAAATAAACCATTTACAGGCACTTTTGAATTGTTAGAAGTTAGCTGCCACGTTCCAAAGTGCAGATTCCTATGGAGAAGAACGGCCAAGAAACTCCACGGTTACTCTTTTTCATCATATAGGTTTTTACAATAGTATTGGTTACACTGTTTTTGTTGCAAAATAGTATGTGAGAACAATGTAAGAGTAACAAAAATACTACCAATACTAAAAGAGTTTAGTTTAACAATTCAACATTTTGCTATGACAGTTTAGAGATGACCAGTCCCAACCGACAGCGCCCGTTCACGAACATGGCACATGCGTCAGCATCACCCAACTCAACCATATTGTAGGGAATCGAATGACCCAACACACACGCCACCATCGGCGGGACATTTTAGTGAACATGACATACTCTATCTGCCAGAAAACAATAAAAAATAAACGGATTAAATCATTGTAAATGGTTACATAGTACTCACATGTACATTATTTATAATATTGATTTTAATGCATTTACAAAAGCAAGTCTGAAATTAAAAATAATCCTAATAATATTTATATCTGTAGACCGAGTTGGCGCTGATATCTGACTATCTCTGAGATGTAACGCCGAATCAAACTCAGAGGTCAACGTCTCTTTTTAAACATAATAGTACATATCTATGTGAGTGTGTTATGACGAAAGAGCCATAGCAGCTTTGAGGTGACCTGTCCTATCTGACGGCATGTATGCATCAGTTATGGTTGAGCTACACGATGTGTAGCTCAACCATAACTAAGGGAACTCAACGACCCGTCTCAAGACGATACCAGATCAGGAGGACATTTGCGTAGGTCACATAAAAAATACTCAAAACCGCCAGACAGTTAATGAGGTTCTTAAATTGCTGGCCCACATAGTACTCACATTCACATTTCAAAGGATCAATAAATCCCATCATAAATAACAAAATGAGCCCAAGCTCGGCACACCTAGTTCTACTCGTCTAGGAGTTCCAGTAGCAACCATCGATGTATCCTTAGCGGACAGACATTCTGCATCAAAACCGTCTCCCGCACCCCTACAGTGCATCTGGTTTTTGGAATATAGTCGGTCGGTACCCTATAAATCCTTTTTCGAATTCTAAATTATTTTTAATGTAACAGAGATGGAAAATCAGATATACTTTGAAAATTTTGTTTACAACTTACGTTAGATGTGGTTTTGGTGCAATCAAAATAATGAATATGACAAAAAAAAAAATGAAAATCTAACCCCTAAGACGACCCACTGACCAATAAGCTGGTAAAACTGAAGCATACGTAATCATGTAATCATGATTACTGATTACTGTAATCAAGATTAACGATTAAAAGTAATCATGATTAAATGTAATCATGATTACAAGAAATGTAACCCGCATGATAATAATATTAATTTAAATGCGAGAAGGTATTACATACTCTTTGGAGAATACCAACGTTTGGTAAAACGAATTGCAATTGATCGCATCTCAAACGTCAAAAAATGGCGCCAAATTTAAATTTATTAAATACATGTTGTTAAATAAAAAAAAAAAATTTATATGGACAAAGAAATGAAGAAAATATCCTTAATAGCATAAGTTGGAAGAAAGGTGAAACCTGCTTGCTATGGTACTCGTAGCAAAGTAAGTAGTTATCAGTCACCTGTAATTTTCATGCTCTTGTTACATATTTGTGATATTCATAATTTTGCACTAAATCTGGTTCTATTTATTATAACCGTATTGCCAAGGAATGCTTCTTACAAATTATTTTGTTTCCTGATTTAAATGTAAAGGGACAGGATATTCTTTCTATATAAAACAAAAAAACAAGTTGACGAATCTGGATTACTATATTAACTGAAGCAGACCATCAAATCCTGGTTATAATGGATGACCAAGTACACATAGATCAAAATCCATATGATGATGGAGCGGAACGTTTAGGTATGTAGTATTAATTAATATTTACTATGATGATATTATACAACCACCACCTATTTACATGGAACTTAACCCTTAGGGGAATACAGGCGTGATGCTATGTATGTATGTATATTATTCAATGTACTTTACGTTTTTTTTTTCAGGCGTTTTTTGCCCTATCGTAATTGAAGAGATGCACTTTGTGCTGCAGCATAATGTCTTTTAGCAATTTCAGAAGATGAACTAACTCTTTATTCTAAAAATAATGCAATTCATGTAAAAATAGTAATTATTATAAATGAGTATGAATATAAATTAAATTTTAACAAAAAATTAAAACCGCCTTCAAAAATCTACTACACTAAAAAGTTTAAAATAATATCAAAATTTGCTTATAATAAAATAATTATAAAAGAACAATATATAATAATAATCTGTTAATTTTGGAGTCGGTGCCTGTACTGGGAGAGGGTTATTGTTATCCTCTTGTTAGTCACATATGTTCGTTGCGCTGTGGTTATGTTACCGGCCTTTGTATCTGGTTGTAAACCCAACATACATCAGGCACCGACTCCAAAATTAACAGATTGTTACTCTTTGTATTTGTTTTTATTATATCTAAAACAATCGTTAATTCCGCAGACATTTGACGTGATGTATGTTGTGAAATGAAACAATATGAAAACTCAATTTGTTTATTAAACATTATGAGGTCAGTCGTGTGACAACGGGAACGCTTACAGTTAACGCAATACTATGTACAATGGTGTGCGCACGCGCGGCGGCGGAGACGGTGGTGGCGGTGGCGGCAGCGGCGCGCTCACAGCGGGTCGGTGCGCATGCGTGCCGCGAGGTACCTGCAACACGCAGCTGTGTAAGCGCGGGGCCGGCGAGCTAGGGGCGGCGCATGCGGCAGCGGGACCACTACGTCATACTCGCAGCTATCGCTCTGGAACTACGTTATGTCGGCGAGGTGACAGCACATATCGCGTAGGTACTCGCACATCAACATCACCTCCTATAATCGTCCCCTTAACAATTAATATGTAGTTTTATGTGTGCCCGGGCGACTGATGTAGGCAGTCGAGTATCCGCGCGAGTAACGAGTCGAGTATGTGCCTCTAGTGTCCTACTGGGATCTACTCGCTGCTCTACGTCCTACGCCAGGTTGGGGCGCGGCGGTGGCGGCGCGCTCATGCAGCTAGTCGGCATGCATTCGCCGTACTGTATCGCCCTAGAGTAGTGAGTCAATAAGAAGCGCACAAGCCATGCTGGGTGTCAGGAGCCGGGTCTCTAATGGACACCGCTCTATGGAGTATATTACCGAGTCTAACGGTCCTCTATATCGTCTTCTTCTTAGAAACGGTGGCTTTATCGGAAAGAGAAAATTCTAGTTTACTATCTTGATGACGTGTTCGTACTCTATATAATAATTTAAGTGCTAATTATACAAATTTTTGGAGAACGGTGTATAAACGTATTTATAATATAAATGTATATAAACTGATAATTGTAAATACTTGTTGAAATGCAGAGTTTTCAATTCCTCATTTTTAGCTGTATATGGTAGATTACGTTTTCTATAGAGTATAAGTATGCCTGTGTGTATGTCACCTGACGGAGGGCGCGGCGACGTGTCGCGCGTGTTCGCGGCGGCGTCTTGATCGCGCCGCGTGGCGGCCTCTTGCCGCTCGGCCGCCCTGCGAGCCATACACCGTGTCCTCCGCGCTCGATTCCATCGCCGGCAGCGTGTCTGACACACACGACTCCCACGTCATTCACATAAACAGATGGGTTACTCATGAAGTTAATACCAATTCCAATCCAATTCCAATGTTAAATCAAGACATTAAAATAACGTGTAATGTCAAAATTAATTTACCTACGCCATATTTATTTCAATTTTACAGCATGTTGGTTTATTAGTATCACGATTATTTAATTATCTTTAACACACGAACGCGCATAGTCATTTGTGTTTGGCGCTGCGTGTGTGTGTGTGTGTGTGTGTTACCAGAGAGGTGCGCGGCGGGCAGGCGGTACAGCTCGGCGGCGCAGGCGGCGCACGGAGAGCCACTCGACTCCGAGTCACTGTCGCGCGCGCGCCCGTACTCTGCACCCAATATGTTATTTTTAACTCGCTTTAAATAGTACATATTAATAAATTTTAAAGTATAAATTATGAACAAAAAATTAAGTGGTGGTGGATGGCCAATTCCGAAACTTTAATGGAAAATGGGGGAAATTACTTAAAGGTTTTGATGAAAACTAAAACTATATCATCGTTTTATTGAAAAATCAATATTCCTAGCTAGAAATCGAGCCCGCTGATTTTGGAAAATAAAAATACCCGGTGTAATTATTACATCCGATAGTGTTACTAATAAGGATCAAATTCTGGAACATTTATGTCAAACTATATACATCGATATCGTGACTCACTCACTGACTGACTGATGATCATCAATCGTTAATATAGATAATGAATAGCAAAGGGCCTAAAATACTCCCTTGTGGTACACCTTTGCCAGCTATTTAATAATGCGGATAAGTACTTATTTTCGACTTTTGTGATATTTGAGGTACTAGATATTTCAGTTTGTTGTTTCCGTGAGATCTCTAGCACTTCCTTCCCACACGCGTCCAATTTATACAATAATATTTCATGATTGACGCAATCAAAATCCTTCATCATATCCATATTAAGTGGCATTTTGAGGAAGGTATAATACATTACCATTTGTTCTTCCACAAGAATATTTTATTTTCCATTTAATTATACAGATTGATAAAGATAACTTTTTCAAAAATTTTCGGTAAAGGTAGGTATTAGGGATATTGATCTATAATCATTAATATTTTCTTATCTGTTTTTTAAATATTGGAATAAAAATAATTTTGCTGATAAAACCCCATATTCAATGCATTTCCTGAGTATATAACACAGTACTGTAGCTAGAATTTCTAATCAGACCCTGTACGGTTAGTATTTTTAAAGGGTTTTATTATTTGAAAGATGTCTTTTGGGGTATCCAGATTCATAAAAAGTGAATTTTAATTATTATATATGATTTTATAATGTGGGGTTTTACCAATAGATTGCTTATTTGGTATTTGAATCATTTTTTTTTGAATTCGTTAGCTGTTTGCAGTTTAATCTGAGATTAGTACATTCACAATTATTTTGTAATTTTTTTATATCTTGATATTTGTTTATAGTTATTTATTACCTTCCACGTGGTTTTGGCTTTATTTTTCGAAGTTAAAATAAACAAACGACCATAATGGATATTAAAAGGTATCAGAGTTTGCTCTCAGCGTAAACGAAAGATACCCAGGATATTCAAAAAATCATCAAATATAAAATTTTCGACGAATTTAATTGTATTAGAGGGACTATATTTTCAATTCGGTATACCAATGTGTGAAATTAAAACTTTCTTTGACAGGATATATTAGAAGTTGAGCAGTATGTTCCGATAATCTTTGACAGGATATATTAGAAGTTGAGCAGTATGTTCCGATAATCTTTGACAGGATATATTAGAAGTTGAGCAGTATGTTCCGATAATCTTTGACAGGATATATTAGAAGATGAGCAGTATGTTCCGATAATCTTTGACAGGATATATTAGAAGTTGAGCCGTATGTTCCGATAATCTTTGACAGGATATATTAGAAGTTGAGCCGTATGTTCCGATAATCCTAGTTCTAGTATTTCATATTTGGAGCCCCTGTGATTTCAAACAAAGTTCATTAATCATTAGTTTAATTCAGGTTATAGCTTGCCAGTAGTTGATCTAATTCTATTACACTTGTAACTCTTTTTAGCCTTTTGATGTTAAAATCACTACATATAATGATTTTCTAAATTCTTAATCAAGTTTTACTGAGTATTTCATTAAATTTAGAATAAAGAAAAAATATATTAACCTTTTCTAGTGCTTAGTTAGTAACAGAACATAAAAAAACGCCGTAAGGTAAACAGTAAATGCCGGTTGACAAACAAGAAGAAAACAATAATCCTCTCCCAGTACAGGCATCGACTGCTAAAATTACAAATTATTATTTTATATTGTTCTTTTAAATTTATTTTATTATAAGCAAATTTTGATATTATTTTGCGCTTTTTAGTGTTTAAGTAGGTTTTTTATTTATTTATTTATTCAAACTTTATGAAACTTTTCAAGTTACAAAGGCGGACTTAATGCCTTGGGCATTCTCTCCCAGTCAACATGGCAGGTGCAATAAATTTCCGATAAACAAAGAAAATTAATAGAACATAAATATTGATATTAAAATACATACAATATGAACAATAAACTAAGGAAATATACATATATACTTACTTGAATATTAACATTAAATAAATAGTAATAATACATATAAATATAGATAAATACATACATATAAAAGTTATAGATAATACTGACAAGATTCCGCTGTAATTTCGCTCAGAAAGAACCTCCTAACTTTCCACTTGAATGAGAGCCGACTGGTGGCCAACCTGATTTCGAGAGGTAACTTATTCCAGAGAAGAATAGATTGGATATGAAAAGAAGAGTGAATGAAATCAGAACTATGAGAAGGGCACAAGAGAAGAAGATTATTCGTAGAACGTAAGTTTCTAGAGTGAGAAGAGCATAGATATTGAAATTGAGAGATTAGATAAGCAGGAGGAGACGGAGAATTAAGGAGAGAAAAAAGTGTAGTCAGCGCACGCGACTGCCTTCGCTGACGAATTGGCATCCATTTGAGTTCAGCTCTATAAGTGGAGACATGATCATACTTTCTAAGATTAAAGACGAAACGGATACAGTTGTTTAACAAGCGGTCCAGCTTATTAAGAAAGTCTGAATTTAGGTCGTAATAGCACATGTCACCATAGTCAATTATGGGAAGGATTAAAGTTTGCACAAGCATTACTTTGGTTTTAATGGGTAGGAAGTTCCTCAAGCGATAGAGAGAACGCAAAGTCCAATTGACTCGTTGGCTAACATGAGTAACTTGTGTATGCCAATTAAGAGATGAGTCAACATGTATGCCTAGGATTTTAACATTCGAGCTGACTGGAATGACACATCCATTAAAAAGAATAGGAGGAAGAGACCCAGCGACAACTTTATTCATCATACGCAGACTTCCTATTATGACGGCTTGACATTTTGTGGGATTTACAAATACACCAAACCTACTGGACCACTTATTAACAGCTTCTAAGTCGCGATTTAGCTTGTCAATCGCGCCCGACAGGTTGTCTACATGTGCTTGAGCATATAGCTGGAGGTCATCGGCATAAAGATGATACGAACACTGAAGACTGGAAGTGATGGAATTTATGAAAACAGAAAATAACAATGGAGATAATATACCGCCTTGCGGGACACCAGCATCCAGACCTCGCCAATTTGACGATGTCTTATCGACGCATACTGCCTGCTGCCGCCCGCGAAGATAAGAAGAGAACCATTCCAGTGCCTTGGGAGAAACCATGATGTGAGAGAGAATAGATAGGAGAATTTCGTGACGGACGGCATTAAAGGCATTAGAAAAGTCAACGAGCACCAAAACAGTGAGCTTAGTACCCTCCATACCTTCTCTAATGTCACCAGTCACTTTAAGGAGAGCAGAGACAGTGCTATGCCCCGGTCTGAATCCAGACTGAAAAGGGCTGACAGGGTTGTTATGGTGAACAAAATTAGAGAACTGTTCGTGTACACATGCCTCCAGTACTTTTGAAAGAAAGGGAAGGATGGATATGGGTCGAAAATGGTTGGGAAGGGAAGGATTGTTAATCTTAGCTAGTGGGCGAACAAAAGCCCTGCGCCATATATCTGGAAATTGACCTGATTCTAGGGAAGTGTTAATAATGTGGGAAATTGGTAGCAGGAGGTGGCTCAGGATAGGGATAACCACGCTACGACTGATTTTATCGTAGCCAACAGCCTTGGATTTTATGGATAAAATGAATTTCTTGATTTCTCCCACGGTGACTGGAGAAAAATTAAAACCTTCAATGTTGGGACGAGAGAGGCCTACAATATAGTCAACCGTCCTACAAATGGTTTGACGATCCAAGTTTACCGAAGTGATGAAATGATTATTGATATCATCTAAACCAATTGAGTTCGGGAGATCCAGTTGACGGGCCTTACCGATACCTAATGTTCCAAGGAACTTCCAAATATCGGCGGGAGAGGAAGAAGTTATGTTATCAAGAATATGGCGGCGTTTAGCATTACGTATCATTTGATTACATTGATTCCTAGCTGCTTTGAAGAGGCACCAATTCTCATCCGACCGATCCTTCTTGAATCTACGGAAGGTACGATTCCTGCGCCTCATCGACATTCGTATCCCTCTCGTCATCCAAGGAGCTGGTGGACGTTTAAGTTTTACTTTCTTTACAGGGGCATGAACATCATAAAGCGCAAGGATCCTACGGTTGAAGATAGTCACCTTGTCATCAATAGAGGAGGCTGCTATAAGATCATCCCAGTCAAGTTTCGAGGCATCCTCGCATAACTTCTCTCCATCCACACGAGTCAAACAACGCATGAGCAAAACTTTAGGAACAGGTTTGGGAGCTTTCAACGAGTAGGAAAGGTAAACAAGATCATGATGGGAAAAACCAGGAGCAGGATATTGGCCGTGAGAGGAAACCAAGGATGGGCAGGTCGTCAGGATAAGATCGAGCCAAGTATCCACTCCTGTAATATTACAGTGAGTGGCTCGGAGTGGTAGAATGTGGAGACTAATCGACTCGATCACATGTAGAAGCTTGCGGGAACGTGAGGAATTACAATTAAGGTCTGTATTGAAATCCCCCATGATGACATGGTGTGCATATACAGAGCCAATGGACTCCAAGGCTAATTCCAGATTATTAAAGTAGTCAACAGCAGGAGGACAGTAAACAACACCAAGAAGTGTTTTAACCCCATTAAGACTTACCT
Organism: Xylocampa areola; assembly: GCA_935421205.1. Taxonomy (NCBI): domain Eukaryota; kingdom Metazoa; phylum Arthropoda; class Insecta; order Lepidoptera; family Noctuidae; genus Xylocampa; species Xylocampa areola. The sequence goes on from OW285200.1 coordinate 115,156, forward strand.
CAATAAAGAGATATTCAACGGAAGCACTATAGTTTGAAGGAGAAGTAGCGACAACCTTAAACGGAAGATCACCACGAAGGTAGATAGCAACACCACCCCCCCCTTTTCCAACACGGTCATTCCGAATAAGATTAAAGCCTGGAAGGGTAAAAGTGACAGAAGGAAGATGCGGTTTGAGCCAACTCTCGGAAATCAGGACCGCATGAACATAAGCGCCATCAAATGCCTCCAACAATTAATTGAAATGACTAGGCACACTTTGAGCATTAATGTGGCAAACATTAAATATTTTTTTATTCGATTGGGTAAAACATTGACGAACAAAGTCACCAAGGGTATCGGTCAGGGAGCAAAAACTAGCATCGGATGATAAATCACTGGAATCATTAACAGAATGAAACGAATCATTACTGGAACTATATCTGCCTAGCCTTTTCCCAATTACATTGGGGTCGGCTTCCAGTCAAACCGGATTCAGCTTAATACCAGTATTTTACATGGAGCGACTGCCCATCTGACCTCCACAACCCAGTTACTGGGTAACACGATATCTTGTGGTATGACTGGTTGTCAGACATTCGGGCTTCTGACTACCCGTAACGGCTGTCATAGATCTTAATTTAACAACCGGGACCGACAGCTTAACGTGCTCTCCGAGGCACGGAGGGGTCTCGGTATGAAAAGATGGTCACCCATCCACAGACCAACCGCGGCAAGCTCAGCTTAACCTCGACCGATCGATCTGTGCGGCTGTTACTTAGCCACGAGCTCCTCTAGAGAGGAGTTCCAGTAATGTCTCCTCTAGAGAGACATTACTGGAACTCATTAATAAATATATACTAAAATATAAATAATTAATATTTAAAAATACAACTATACAAATAAACTAAAGCACAAAGTGCAATCCAAATGATCTTTGCACCACCCGCCAGCAGGAACTATACTAATATAAATCTACACAAAGAATAACAGAAAAAATATTTTAACGAAAACACAATGAAAAAAAAAAAAATATGTTGCAAGTCGCAGAATGGGGAAAGCATAAAAATAAAGCCATACAAAACTTAATTAAATATTGAACATAACGGTGTAACAAAACGCATCTAAGTTCATGGACAAAAGAGGCAATGTCAACTGTCACTTCAATAAAGTGACAACGAAATGACTTATTTGACAATTGTCAATTAACAATAACATTAGAACAGTGCATGAAGGCTCTTTTGAACTCCTGGAATGATATGTGGCAACAGACCAGTCTTTTAAAAGGGAAATATTATGCGTCTATTCAGCCCAATATTCCCTCTAAACCCTGGTTTTTTAAATCTAAAAATATTAGTAAATTTCTTACTTCTCTCATTATCCGTCTCAGAATAGGTCATGTCTGTACCCCTGTCTTTTTAGCCAAACTTCATATTCGCGACAATTCTCTCTGTGAATGTGGCATGGATGAGGGCACCTTAGAACATTTGTTTTTTTTCTGTCCCAATATATCTGTCCCTCTTTATGATATCCTTCCTAATAATATCCCTAGGCCTATTAATATTCCTTTTCTTCTAACGCTTGTTGGTTCTCCTTTTATTAAAATTCTATGTAAATTTCTTACTGTAAATAAAATCAGAATTTAAATTTCTTGCTTTCCTGCCTAAAAACGTATTTTTCTGGTTTCATTTGATTCCCTTTAATCTAAATACAAAACTTTTAATTTCTCAGAACCTTGTTGTTGGTACACTAATCTAAGTTCTGATAATTATTAATCTCTATTGTTTATTCTTTTTTTTATTACTAAACACTAACAAAACACTAATTGCTTTACTTTTATTGTGAACCGTACCTTGGCTTTCCCACTGGTCAAATTTTGTTATTGTTTAAAACGTGTTTTATCCAACCTTGACATTGGCAGAATCATCGTTAACCCGATGGAGCCATAATTATCCAAAATTGGAATTGGAATTGGTGCATGAAGGCGAAAATATTATTACATGCTTTCCTGGAAAGTAATAATTAGTAAATTAAAAAGTAATTATATTATTTCATGCTTAATACTATTAATGGGTACTCGGTTTCAAAACAACCGACATTCTTAAGCCAAAATTCTAAAATGTAAGTATTTTTGTACCTTCAAAAAAAAAAAAGATAAAGTAGACATTTATTATTACCGAATTTCTTATGTATTACTTTTTTCAGGCTTCTTCTTAGCTGTTGCTGATGATTCACCTGTCCTTTTTGGGTACTTAACCAATTTTTGAAGGCGGTTTTAATTTTTTGTTATAATTAATTTTATTTTTAACTTTTTAGTTCTAATTGTAATATACAATTATATTATATAGGTCATGTGAACAATTACAATCCTGTTCTACTGAGTTTATGGGAAGTAAACATCGATGTGCAGCCGCTATATTATTATTTTTCAAAGTTTATAATATATTTCTAATAGGTGAGGTCCCCGAGTATTCAGTTCTCGAGTCGCAAAAAGTATTGCTGGGTTCTTCTGTTATGAAATTTTCAGTAGCAGCCTGGAGTTTAAAATTGTGCCCGTTTAATGTTAATAGGCTCACCACCTATTGCATGGGACTTAATAATAATAATAATCTAAACTTCTTAAGTCCATTTTGATAGCAAAAATTTATAACCACATTGACAATAATTCGATCATGTCTGCCTCTCAGAATGGATGTAGGAAGGGATCCCGCGGTACCAAGGAGCTACTCCTCATTGATATGACCATAAGCCAACAGGTTCGACGTACTCGCAAAAATCTGTCAACATGCTGGATAGACTATAAGAAGGCCTACGACTCCGTGCCCCATGCGTGGCTCTTGAGGGTGCTGGAGTTGTATAAAATTAATACAACTATACGCGCTTTCTTGAAGTCATGTATGGAGCAGCGGAGAACAGTCCTTCGCTATCCAGGATGTGGACAGATTAGAGGGAACGCTGAACCTATTACAATCAGGCGGGGTATATTTCAGGGTGACAGCCTAAGTCCCTTATGGTTTTGTCTATCTCTGAATCCTCTTAGTACTCTGCTGGAGGATTCAGGACTAGGCTATCGGTTGCGAAGAGGTGGTCAGATTATCTCTCACCTTCTTTATATGGATGACCTTAAACTGATTGCTCCAACTGAATTGCAACTGATGGGTTTACTTAAATTAACAGAAACCTTTAGTAACTCCATCAGGATGGAATTTGGAGTGGCCAAATGTGCGGTCATGCATGTGAAGCGAGGTGAGTTTGTGGAATCTGAGGGAATTCAAATCTCAGATTCCATAAAACTTCGATCACTCTCCTCAACCGAAACCTATAAATACTTGGGTACGTCGGAGGCTTTGGGCATCGGTGACACAAGCATGAGGCAATCGTTAAAGGAGCGCTTTTTTGGCCGCCTGAATAAAGTTCTGAATAGTCTTTTATCAGGCGGCAACAAGGTTCGCGCCTTTAACGGTTGGGTTATGCCAGTCCTGATGTACTTCTTCGGCATACTCAAGTGGACTCAGACAGAGCTGGATACCTTGGACAGAAAGGTCCGGACATTTCTTACTGCAAATCGGATGCATCACCCACGATCTTCGGTGATGAGACTGTACATACCGCGGAAGTGCGGGGGTCGAGGCTTTTTAAATGCAAAGACCCTCCACAACCGTGAGGTGTGCAGTCTCAGAGATTATTTTTTCCAAACCGACATGGGCATGCACCGACATGTAGTGTCAATGGACAAAGGACTCACCCCGCTTGGTTTAGCTAAGGAGAACTGGCGTAAAACTACCGTACTTGGCACCGATGACCACAAAGAGGTATGGTAAGGTAAGGAGCTACACGGACGCTTTTTCCGGGCCCTTCATGGGCCTGATGTAGATTTCCTCGCATCAATATCCTGGCTACGTTTCGGTGACATCTTTGGGGAAACTGAAGGGTTTGTTTGTGCAATTATAGACGAAGTTGTTATGACGAACAACTACCGGAGGTATATTCTGAGGGATGGAACAGTTGACATATGTCGGGCATGTCATCGTCCGGGTGAATCCCGTAGATACATCATCAACTTGCACTGCAATACAACCTTGTGGAGTCTGAAGTGCCATACTATAGGTATACACCCGATCAAGTTCTCGAAAATGGTCATATCACACTGTACTGGGATCGATTTAACATCACTGATAGGACTATTGTTGCCAATAAGCCTGATATAGTGGTGATAGATCGATTAGAGCACCGCACAATGATTGTAGATATCACTATCCCTCATGACGAGAACCTCGTGAAAGCAGAGAAAGATAAACAAATCAAATATCTTGATCTGGCGCACGAGGTTGTCGACATGCGGGGCGTGGACTCTGCAATCATTGTACCGATATTCGTTTCGGCTAACGGACTAATATCGAAAAGCCTTGATCAACATCTTAAAAGGCTTTCGCTAGGCGGCTGGATCAAGGGCCTGATACAGAAAGCAGTACTCCTCGATACGGCACGCATTGTGAGGAGGTTCCTTTCTCTGGAGCCCTAACCACCGGTGCCTTGGACCCTGTTTCCGATGCCGGTGGCCTACTATTTTTTATATTTTTAAATGTATATTGTTTTTTTTTTTATGATATACGTATAGTTAAAAATGTAATTTATATGTAAATTTGAAAAATAAACGAAATAATAATCGTTTATTTCTCGTCACAACAATTAGACATGAATATGTTTAGCTATTCTTAAATGTTAAGTTGTACAGTCTAGTATGTGTAAGGAGCTGGTGTCTGTTGTAGGTACAACTCGATCTGTACTACAGACCACCAGGTCCTCACCCCACACAGTTATATAATTACAAGTTTTAATTAATTAGGAGGTTAACAAAAATCTTATAAAACTACTTTTACTATAATAAAGTTATTTATATATGTGTATGTGACGCGTGTGTGGGGGTGTGTAAGGGTGTGTGTATGCGTGTGCGCGTGTGTGTGAGTGAGCGCGTGTTAATAACTACCACCAGTACCAGTTCAACAGTGTATACCTCTGCCTACCTCATCAGGCAATAAAGGCATAATACAATGTATATATTGAGTGGTATGAACTATATACATGAACATGAGTTTACAGCAATTGCGAGTTATTTTCTGTAATTAATTGAAGAGTTCCATTGTCTATCTTCGAAGGTCTTCATCAGATCTTCACCAAATAGTAATTGGACCAACACGAAGGACCACTCTTTAAAAAAAAAGGTTCAGTGAATTCGGTTCACAACTGGCGAAGATATTGAAACAAGTGAGCTAAGTTGGTCATTATAGTCAAGGTTGAACTGCTAGCCGAGCTATACCTAGGCGAGGTTAGTAGTGGTGGCGAGAGATTAATGATAATAGCTCACGCGTGTCATACAGCGTATTTCAACAAATTGCGAGGAAATAATATAATAATATAATTAAATAAGCTTATGGTTTTGGTTACATTAATTGTTATTTGTTAATGTTACCCAAATTCAATTAAATATGGTTGTTCATGAATCTTTGAGTTACCTGGTGTGTGCGCGAGGAGGTTGGGCCGCGGCGGCGGTGCGGCCAGGTCCAGCGGCTCGGCGCGCCCGAACGTGTGCAGGTGCAGCGCGCACGCGCCGCGCTCGCCGCCCGCGCCTGCGCACTGTGCACCGGCCGCGCCCCCCGCACTTCCCACGCCGCCCGCGCCGCCCGCGACCCCTGACATGCTAAACGTCGCGTACGGACTGATCTCGTGCAGCTCACGCGGCACTACAACACAACAGCGTTTCCATAAATGCTTTTTATAATATAATTAAACGATATATATGGTTATTCCTGTCTATGTCATCATCTTACATACTGTATAATGAATAAAAATCTATTAGTGTAGGTAAGAGCTGGATCTCGATTATAATAATACGATAGTAATTGTACACTGTTCCATAGTACAGCTATGATGTTGAACGGATGAATGCAGTATAGTGTTACCGTCCGGCGGAGTGAGAGTCTTTCCGTTTCGTTTGCTGGGCTCCGTGGTGTACAGCTGCGGGTGTGGCTGGCACACCTGGTGCAGCGAGCACTCGCGCCGCAGACATGACGCTGCCTGCCGCCGTCGAGCTAGCACCAATCCTATGCAAATTAAAACCACCCAGACATTGGTTTGTTGAAATTGATTGTATATCAGATTGAGGTGTTGTGGAAAATGAGTTTGGTGACGCTGTGAGGCATAGATACCGGCGAGTGCGGCGAGCAGCACGGCCAGTCCGCCGCCGAGCAGTGCGGGCGCCAGGCCGCCGCGCCACAGGGCCGCCGCGCCGCCCGCCGGCCCCACGCCCCCCTCCCCGCCCGCTGACGTCACGCCGCGTGCCTCTGCCGGTACCTCCACCGCCTCGCCCACGCGCTCTGTGTGGGCACATCATCGTTGTAGCACAGTGTAAAGATCCCTCCTCCATACAGGCATTAGGCTTCGAAAACACTGTGATTGTAGTCAATAATCACTGGCCTATTATAATAAAACAACTTTTAACCGGATTAATCGCGTGTATTATTGGTTTTTTGTTTTTCCTGACGTTTCGAACACTTTGCAGCGTTCGTGGTCGCAGGAGGACTAAGGTGTCAGGTGTCTCAACAGTTTATTTAAAATTATTTCAGTCTACCGTACATATAATTGATAAATTCATAAAATTATTTTTGTCTCTGATACATGTTTAAAACTAAATCGCGACGGTATTTCCTAAGACTATCCCTGAGAAGAAATACCGAAACAAACTCAGGGGTCACAGTCGTTTTAAATTTAGAGATACAATTTTACAATTTTATCGAATTATAAACTAAAAGGTGTTCCGATGCACGCAGTAATCGCTCACAGTATCTTGATTTTTCTTGTGACTTGACTTTGTTTGGTTAGTTGAGCTAAACAAAGTCAAGTCACAAGAAAAATCAAGATACTGTGAGCGTCAGGAAAAACAAAAAACCAATAATACACGCGATTAATCCGGTTAAAAGTTGTTTTATTATAATGTGTAGTGATCGCGCAAACCTAAGATATTACTATAATCACTGGCCTATCTTGGTGTTACTACATAATGTCACAGCTTTGTCTTTTGAAAAGTGTCGTTTACATGGTAGTATACGAAGATGGTCGTACGGTTCACGTACAAGCAAGTACTTTGTTTACGCCACGACGTTTTATATTATTTTTACACATTCGACTTTAGTTGACCAATAACTGTCATAGCAACAAAACCACGGATTATCATCCAACATAATTGTAATCATAATTGAAATTAAAAAATAAAGTCTCCTGCCGCGCCTGACTGTTTCCGATAAATTCAAAAGTACAGAATGGACTTTCATGCAGTTTTCACCAATAGATGGAGTGAGTCATGAGGAAGGTTTAGGTGTATAATTTGTTCAATTATGACGATGATTGATTGTTGAAGATGTCGGAAAAATCAAGCCGACTGGAAGTTCGTAGTCCTGAGGTAAAAAAATAATGTATGGTGTGATTGTTCCTGTTTTATAGGTCTATAGAAAAGTCCGGTATGGCAGTTGTCTTTTCTTTAAGGATAGCTCACTACATATACACTTTCTAACTTATAAAAAAATGATCACTTATAATGCGGTAATTGGAAAGCTATTTAGACGGATACAGTATTTACTGGCGGAGTGGTTCGAGAGGAGACATTCCGGATGACGCAGATGCTCTCGGACTACGGGTACTTCGGGAAGTATCTGCGTCGCATAGGTCGGGAGCCGACATTGAGGTGCCATCACTGTGACAGCTGCCCCAAGGACACGGCACAGCACACACTAGAGGTGTGCCCGGTTTGCCGTATGGAGAGCCGTCGCCACCTTTTGTGAGGAGGTGATGCTTGCGAAGGAGGGGGCGGAAAGGGAGCGAGAGGCGAATTCGTCCCACCCCTGCCGCAGAAGACGCACCGGAGTCGGAGGGCTCTTAATGATCTCCGGCCACCGTGAGCTGTGGCCTGCGGGTGACGAACTTGGATACTTCGTTGCCCGACCAGTGACAGGCCCGAGACGGCGGGGCGCCGCGATCTGGCGCGCACAACTCCGTGGAGTGTTTAGCAGGCTAACTGCGGCCGACCTATACAGGCGACGGGGTGACGAGCCATAACCTGGGTTGCGGTGAATAGAGTCGCGATCCCGGGACCCCGATATAAGTTAGAGTAGGACCGCTGTGGTTTTTAGTCGGTAGGAGCCCGGCACAACGTCCATGAAGGATTTTCCAAACTAGAAAAAAAAAAAACTGATACAGTATTAATCCTTATCAAATTTAATACTTTTGTTACCTTTAGCATTTCATGCACGCTATGATAATCCTTTTCACGACACAATTTAAACGAATATTATAGGAGTTATCATGAAATAAAAAAAAAAACGCGAGAAAAATAAATTCAAGCGGTCTCACACCAACGACACTCGCTTGATGCAACCATCTATACTCTTTTTTTCTTTACCTGTCCTAAGTAGTAAACAATCACCACGCGGTCGTAAATCACATGATTGCGCCTAAATCACACACGTTCACTTCGTTTTAACATCAGAAAGAAACACATACGATATGATTTACATCAAAAACTGCTTTGAATAATCAATATAAACATATTAATTTCTATTATTTAAATTGGACATTTCGATACTCTACCACTCTAGTTTACTCTTTGAAACGAAATATTATGTTTATTAATAAAGAAATCCTTTCATTAACAATTATAGATAAATCTTTGAAAAGCATTAACGTATGACTAGCGAACTCTAAAGTTATAATATTAAATGGGAAAAGAATACGGTCGTGAGCAGGATTCGAACCGAACAGGTGACCGAACCGACACAACTAACTTTACAGTTAATAAAATGTCGTAAAGATACCTTAACGTGTCGATTCGGTCACCTGTATAGGGACTGAATAGATAGCATTGACGTCACCAAAACACGTGTTAAAATGTGGAAGAAGAATTCACGGTAGTGAGCAGTGGTCGAGATGGCTTAGTGGTCAGAGCGCCTGGAGTATCGAATCCTGCTCACGACCGTATTTCCATTTAATATTATAACTTTAAATCCTTTCGTGTTTGCATCTAAATCATAAAACTAATATTTTGCAAAACAAGTGTAAATTCATATAAAGCGCGGAATAAATTTGCAATACGTGTTCTTGAATTATTTAAGGGATGTGAGATTTGTGAATTGTATAATTAGTGTTTTTATTTCATATAATTTACCGTCAACTCTGGGCTCATTTACGAGTGCCATCAAATATTAAATCAGGTAGGTACTTTTAATAACATACCCCTACAATGGAGTATGTAACTCTCTAGGCAACGACGCAGCGGACGAGCTCGCAAGGAGAGGATCGAGTGTTGGCGCTATAGGTCCAGAACTTATAGTACAGTAGTAATATTTATAGTAAGTAATATTATAAAGCTGAAGAGTTTGTTTGTTTGGTTGAACGCGCTAATATCAGAAACAACTGGTTCGAATTAAAAATATATGTGTTGGATAGTCCATTTATCGAGGAAGGCTATAGGCTATATAACAACGCTACCACCAATAGGAGCGGAGCATTAATGGGAAATATATTTAATATATTGTTTTGGGATCTATCGATTTGTTTATATCTAGTATAATCCGTTCTTTTTTATAGCTTTATCAATTAAAAGTCCTTCTTTATACTTGAATGTGAGAGCAGTCGTGACTATGTCCCATCCTTGGTTGTTAAGTTTCTAAAAATTTGTATTTCCATTCCTTCCAGTCAGAATTTACTGTTAGTTTTATCACCATCGAGCTATACCAATCCAAACTAGATTTTTCTAAAAATAATCTCAATATATCTATTTTTGTTTCATCTTTTGTTATATTAAAGCGTTCACACTCTTTTTCAAAATTCTCTATCCATTGCATTGCATTAGGATTCTTGCTTGTCAATTTTTCAATAATAAATTTCTCTGAAACATGTTTTAGGTTATGTTGATTTCCTTTCTTTGTTGTAGATTCTATTAATTTTTCCAGGATATGTTGCAAACTGTCATCTTTGTCTCTTGGTCGTTTTGTGCTCATTTCTTCTAAATATTGATCTAAAAATTGCATATTACCTTCCTCATCTGTATATATTTACTTTAGGTCTTCATCCAATTTTATCCATATTTTTCTACTTTGGTACCTTGTCTTTTTGCTATTTTTTATTTTTGAGAATGTGTTCGATTTAACAATATATGTATGATGAATCACCGGCTTCAGTTCATCAGGTAAAACATAACATTTTCCTTCCTCTGTAGATATTGAGGTTATGGCTAATACTTTAGATTTGCCATCATTTGAGGCTATCATCGTAAACTCAAATTGCAGCCGGTCCATCTTCTTTTAGTTAACGAAAATGTCGTTTTATAAGATGTATTATTGAGGATTTTCAAAATAAACTACAAATTGTTTCTCTGAAAATACAAAGATCTTGTTTTATTTAACACGCTTTTACAATATTACAACAATTATCGTTTAACTGACTATTACTCTTAAATCTCACCTGAAAATACAAAGAAACGACATTTAAAGTTCACTAATATCGTCTCCTCAATTATATCCTTTAATGTATCTTTCTACAAGTTTATTTATTACAATAAAATGCACAAAATAATCTGAGCATCATCCGCCCTTGAATCGCGCGTCACTCCGATGCGCCCTCTACCAACTTCCACAGACAACTTATAAAAACGCGAACCGCGGCAAATTCGAATTAGTGAAATGTCATTTCATTACATATAATATATATATACTTAAATAATGCATTATTTGCGAAGGTGTTTTTATATATATGATATTAATCCTTACGTTTTTCATCACAAGTATTTAATTTTGTCAAAATTGCACTTGACAGCATTTTATTTCAATGAATATCTTAGGAGATATCATAGTTTTAAAATAACTCCACAACAAAATAATGATCAAGTACCACGCGTGCATTTATAACATAACATAGCATAGCATCACACCTGTATTCCCCGAAGGGGTAGGCAGAGGTGCACACAGTCGTACACCCACATTTCACCAATGCTGTTATTAAGTCCCATGTAATAGGTAGCCTGGTAGATGGCAATAGGCTTACCACCTGACTGGCTGACTGACTGGCATTGCCATCTACCAGGCACAATTCAATACTCCTGGCTGCAACTGAGAATTTTCTGACAGAAAATCTCAATAATATTTTGTCCGACCCGGGAATCGAGCCCGAGACCTCATGCTCAGCAGTCGCGCTCGGTTCCACTAGACCATCGAGGCAGGCGCATTTATGATGTGCTAGGCGTGGTCATTAGGGGGAAGGGCGCTGGTGGAATATAAAATATAAAAAAAATTGGTTTAAAAATGTTTTTTTACGTTAAAACTTCATAACGTAGTCCTCAGTATCTGCTTTGCATTGGGCCGAGCTAAGTATCAATATTTTAAATTATTATGAATTTGTGTTCATACACGACATGGTGTTAATTTACGACATCCACGCGGACGGAGTCGCAGGCACAGCTAGTGTTATATGTACTAATAAATTAAAACATTTTGTTTAATTTCTATTGCGCATTTTGTCAAAAATATGGTGGTGTAACCTCCGTTAAGTGTAAGTGTGGCGGCCCTGTAGAGCGCGGTGGTGTCGCCGGCCGGCGAGCGCGCCTCCACGCGCACCTCGTGCCACGTGCCCGGCCGCAGGTCGTTGGCCTGGCGACGAGTTAGAAACATATGACACTGAAGTGGCACTCGAGTATCGTACACAACAAGCGTGTTCATGGTCGGTACCTCAGCGAACTCTCCATCAGTGAGCAGTTGGCGCCAGGCGCCGCCGGACGCGGGCCGCACCGCCAGCGCCCAGGCGGCTACAGGGCAGCGCCCGCCCCACGTCAACAAGTTCAGGCGGAGCGTCGTGCTGTTCGCCCACACGAACTCCTTGCCCGGCGGCTGCTTAGCCTCTACGCACAATATAGCTCTCATACTAATGTAACATTTTAAGGACGAGCAATATACAGAGCCGGTGGCAGTTCGCGCATGCGGTGCGAGGAGTGGGACTCACTGTCGCCGCGGGTGCGCGCGGACAGCGGCGCCGACTGCGGCGAGGCGCCGAGCGCGTTGTGCGCCTGCAGCCACACGCGGTAGCGCGCGCCGCACGCCAGCCGCGCCACGCGTAGCGCCGTGTCCGCCGCCGGCAGCCGCCGCGCGTGTTGCCCGCTCCCCGTGCCCGCCGCGCCCCCCACCCCCTCCACCTCATCCTCGCGTGACCACAACACCGTGTAGCCTGCGGCGTGTACGATGTTGATGTTTAGAATTTGTAGCAATTCCACCTGCAATGGACGCTTGCAATTGACAATTGTTATTAACCGAGTATGTGTGCTCCGCCATCATGTGGCTGGTCCCAGGCGAGAAGCAGCGCGTCCGCGGTGGCACTGCGCAGGCGCGGCGCGGGCGGTGCGGGCGGGGCGCGTACACTGAGCGTCACGCCTAGCGTGTCTGAACCCAGTGCGTTGCGCACCGCACACGTGTAATTGCTCGCCGACAACACATCAACCTCTAAATAAAAATAAAAAAATATCAAAAAATTAAAACCGCCTTCCATAATCTACTTAAACACTAAAACGTGCAAAATAATATTAAAATTTACTTTCTATCAAATAATTTTAAAAGAACAATATATAATAATAATCTGTTATTTTTGGAGTCGTTAGTTTAAGTAGATTTTGGAAGGCACTTTTTAGTTTTATATACATACATTGTATAAGTAATGTAAACAATTACAACCCTGTTCTGTTTAGTTTATGGGAAGACATGAGATTACAGCAATTGCGAGTGATTTGCTGTAATTAATTGAAGAGTTCCATTGTCAATCCAAATTTAAATGGGACCACCTCTGGAGACTACTCGTTCAAACAAAAAAGATTCAGTGAAATCGGTTCAGAACTGGCGAAGATATCGACGAAAACCAAATACAAAAAAAAAAAAATACTAAAAAAATTCAGACGAATTGATAACCTCCGTCTTTTGGAAGTCGGTTAATTAAAAATCCTTAGTCACTAAAACTAACCATCGTGGACTACATGACGGAGCAATAAGCAAAATGACATAAGAAAATATAAATGCGTTCTAATTCAAAATCGTGTTTTCATGTTTTATGAAAATTAATAATTAATAATAAATTATACATCATTATAATATTTTACTATGTATGATGAGATCGCCATCGTCAGTGAGTGTATGCGCGTTGGGCAGCGGCGACCAGCGCCAGCGCAGCGGCGGCGCGCCCACCGCCGAGCAGCGCAGGCGCACGCGTGAACCCCACGCCGCGAACACCACACGGCTGAACGACGAGATTCTAGCCGATACTGTCGATTAAATGCAATCAATTAATACGTTTTATAATTATTTTTTATATTAATATGTATAATAGTGTGAAGACATGGTCCCATGGAACCGGCGAGTACCTGCGGGCGCGGGCGCGGCGGTGACGACGCGGCCGGGCGCGCCGGCGCCGGCGGCGGTGGCGGCGCGCAGCCAGAACTCGTACACGGTGCGCTCGCGCAGGCCGCGCACGTCGCGCCACAGCTCGGCCGCCGGCTCCTCGCCCGCCTCCGCCTCCACGCGCTGCGCCCACTCGCCGCCCACTCTTCAGTAGATAAACCAGTATGTAATACACCACTACATAAATCGAATTGTATAATCGCTTCGGGCTCAGCTCATGATTAATGCTCCAGTTCGAAACTAGTCGATAATAATAATAATAACGGCGGAGTGCCTATGCAAGGCATGATCTAGTGGCCAGGATAATTCACCAGCAACTTGCTCTGCAATACAACCTTGTGGAGTCTGAAGTACCATACTAGGGGTATACGCCCGATCCGGTTCTCGAAAATGGTCATATCACATTGTACTGGGATCGATCTATCATCACTGATAGGACTATTGTTGCCAATAAGCCTGATATAGTGATGATAGATCGATTAGAGCACCGCAAAATGATTGTTGATATCACTATCCCTCATGACGGAGACATGAGCAGAGAAAGATAAACAAATCAAATATCTTGATCTGGCGCACGAGGTTGTCGACATGTGGGGCGTGGACTCTGCAATCATTATACCGATAGTCGTTACGGCTAATGAGCGGTCACGCAAGTTGAACGATGAACCAAAATCAAAAAAATCAAAATCAAAATTTCTTTATTCAAATTAGGCTAAAAATTAGCGCTTTTTGAACGTCAAACATTAAGACAGCCCCCAATAAAGCCCACCCTTCACCGCTTCCTAGTGTTTTAGCTGGAAAGAAGAAGCGGCGCAACAAACTTCCCAGCAACACGTCTGTCTGTATCAAAATTATTTATAGATTCTATACAAATCTAAAATTGAATGCTGGGTAGCAGTGGTCGTACTTGCCGAGCTCCCTGGTGAACAGCGTGTAGTGCGTCAGCCGGCCGGCGGGCGCGCTGGGCGCCAGCCACGTGACGCGCACGGCATCCGCGCCCACCGCCTGCGCGCGCACGTGCTCTACACCCTCCGGCACTGACACAAAACCATCACGGACGTGATTACCACATAAATTACTACAGTTAATTTATGTCACTCACTGTAACACTGGATTTAAACTTGTACAAACCGTCCTCCCTTGTGGCACAGTAGATAGGCGGCGCGGGCGGGCCCAGACCGGCGTCGGCGCGCGCGCGCACCCACACCGAGTAGTTTGTAGCGGCGCGCAGCCCCTGTAGCGTGGCCGAGCCACCCAGTCCTGCGCGCGCAGACATACTTGCTTCGCCACCGCTCCACGCTATACCGCACCATCACAAATGCACTACATAACCTCTAACACAGTGTAGATTGTATTCACTTTTAATAACAAGGCTAAATAAGCGATTCTCGTCTAGTACTTACACGGAATGAAGTGCATCGGCGTATAGTGCAGGTCATACCCGCGCAGTGCATGCACGTGAACGGCGGACAGAGGGACCCAGCGCACCCGCACCGAGCGCGCCGACAACGCCTCGCAAGAGACGGAGCCCGGCGTCTCCTCCGGTACTGCGCCATGAAGTTACAGGCAAATTTCATATATGGGCGAAAACAAGCAACGGTTTGAACAAGTTATGCAAAGAATATGAAAGACCCATATTATGTCATTAACAGTGACTTGGCAAGAAGTGTGCTTAACCATAAGTTTTTGAAATCTTAATAATCTATTGTATTCTGTTAATCTTAAGACCTCCATCGGCGGTGGTGGCATACACGGTGGGCGAGTGCGGACCGGCGCCTGCGCGGTTGTAGGCGCGCAGTGAGAGTGCGTAGCGCGCGAAGGGGCGCAGGCCGGCCAGCACCAGCTGCGCGGCGCTCCAGCCGGGCGCGGCGGCGCGGCCCGCGCGGCCCTCCGGCTCGGCGTCCTCGGCGCGGCCCATCGCGCGCCACGTGGCCACGTATCCCAACAGTTCACCGTTCCAGCTGTCCTGAGGCGGCGCCTATTAGAGTGTTACATATACTCTACTATCTGTTAGGATAGTTTTTAAAATATTGAGTCATGTATTCATTTTTAAGACCCACTAAAGCGGAGTATACTCACAGACCACGAGACCTGCAGTTCGCCGGGACTGGCTGCTCTCACTCTGACATTCTGTGGAGACGCAGTTGGAGCTGGTGGAAAACATGAACAGTCACAAGATACCTAATCGTTGTTGTGAAACAGAATCTAATAAATAATCAATTTACCTTCTTCAAGGGTGGTGAACATCAAAGGTTCCGAGTGAGGCGACTGTCCCACGTGGTTGGCAGCCGTCAGGCGCAGCGAGTAGGCGGCGGCCGGCCGGAGCCCTTCTAGTCGGGCAGACAAAACGCGCAGCCCGTCCGCGTCTATTCTACAGAAACAAAACAAACCTACAGAACCCAGTGAGGTCATAACTATAACGAAATTAATTTACGTCGCGCGCTGTGACATTAAAGGATAAACATTGGTCGCGTGTGTCCACCTGTCGTCGTCAGCGTGCAGCGTGAGGTTGACAGTGCTGGCACGCGGCTCGGCGCCGGGCAGCGCGTGCAGCGCCGCGTAGTGGGCGCGGTAGGCGAGGCGGGCGACCGGCGCCGGCGCGCGCCACGACAGCCGCACCCAGCGCGCGCCCACGCCACGCAGCTGCAGCCGCCGCGGTGCCTCTGGGGGCTCTGATACCAACACCAAATGCCATGACTGTAAACCACGATACTGCAAACCTTTAAAGTGTAATCAGCCATCTTGATTTTCAAAATTGCGAACATGTTTAGTAATTATTTTGAAGTGAATTTTGAAGGGGGATGATGATACCAGATTTACGGCCCGTAGGTCGTCAGGAGGTCAGGAATCTCATAAATTCAATTTCAATTCAGAATTTCTGGTATTTGGAAAATAATAAGAATTTCACAAGCTCAAATTCACGAGAAAAATTACTTGGACATGACAATCTGAGTATTGAGCACGTAAAACATGGTAACCGTCATCTGCTGATGATGTTGTACACGATATGTTTGGGATATTCTTATCTAACTATTCTATCTCATGTTATGAAAATTTTTGTGGTGCCTTTAAAGGTTTATATGAAATACTTTTTATTTAGATTTCATTTTGGTTTCCCAAACATTTCAGAAGTTTTTTTTACAAAATAGTGAAATATTATGTAATTTTGTGTCGGCGCCAATTCCATGTTGCATTTGATTATCCCTAATTTAATGATGTTCGTAGATTGTTTTGTTGGTTGTTAGTAACACTGAGGAAGAATAAGATAACATTTTAATTTTCACTTTTCGGTTTCCTCTTTTCTGTGGTACAAAGTGGTTTAAAGCAGGTCTAACCAAGTCAACGTGTGGTGAACTGCATCCTCTAATGGCTAAGAGATCAGCTGTAGGACCGACGGCTTTAGATGCTCTCTAAAACACCGGGGTGTCACACTGCCAACTTTTGAACTCTGGGCTGTTACAGAGAATTTTCTAACAGAAAAACCGAAGTCTCGGCTCGGGCTCGCTTCGCTCGCTCATGGATCAATTTCGTTTATTTTCTTTCATAATCCCGATATATTGTCGACTATTATAGTGGTTTAGTATTTACGTCATTAAAAATATTCATCATTTTTTTGCTATTGACAAGTAAAATAAAGTTAGGTTATTCTTGTTAAGACATACAGAGCCATATGCGACAAAATTTCGAACTAAAATCAACAATCTGACAGTTCATTTCACACTGTTTTACATAATCTCTGATCGTTGACCCGGGTTCATTCAATTCTGCGTGTTATAGTTCAGTAATTACGTAAAACCGCTAAACGTCGTTCAGTTGTTTTTCATAACAGTACTGTTTTGTAAATCAGCTAGCAGTTTTGTAAAACAGCTTATTCTACAATCCATCTGCGACATACATATAGGCCTACCATTGATGAAAATTTACTCGGAAAATAATCAAGGAGTAGCTAGTTATTTTTAACCGACTTCAAAAAAGGAGGAGGTTTCTCAATTCGACCGTATATTTTTTTTTATGTGTGTTCGGGGATGACTTCATCGTTTATGAACGGATTTTGATGATTCTTTTTTTGTTGGAAAGGATTCCAATATCGTGTGATTGTACAGTATCAGTTACGAACATTAATTTGGTGTAAGTCACTTTTGTTTCTCACAACGAACGATTGTCACGCATCTTAATTTTATCGTTTTTAATGTATATCGGTTTTATTTGCACATTCTCAAAGTTTGGAAACCTCTTTAGAAAATGAAAATTATAAATACGTGTCGTAAATGTACCTTCGACGTGCAGGTACATGAGCTGCTCGCTGCGGCCGTACTGGTTGTGCGCGTGGCAGCGGTACTCGCCCGCGTCCGCGCGCTCCGCCGCCCGCAGCGCCAGCGTGGAGCGCAGCCCGCCGCGCGTGCGCGTCTCCTGCACCGACCACCTGCCGCCGCGCAACCCGGTCCACGGTAACACACCAATACCTACACCTTAACGTACGCCGTGCTTCCGAAACGTCTATCTCTGACAAGACAAAACTGAAACTAGCTAATAGTGTTCATTGATTTTAACATAGTAATGTACGATAATCGGCTGAGATCGATAATAAATATATAATAGGTGGGTTGTTATATGGGACCTGTAGGAGGAGAGGTCGAGGCGCTGTCCGCGGTGCGTCCAGTGCACGTGCAGCGGCGCGTCGCCGAGCGCGTGGCACGCCAGCGCCGCGCCCGCGCCGCGCACCATCGACATGTTACCGCCGGAGCCCTCGAAGTGCGCCGGCTCTACACATGTCACGACAAAACTAGACTACTTCTATTGATAAGTAGCTTAGTAGAAACCGAGTGAAAACCAAGTAAGAACCAGTGGAAATCAAATAGATAAGCAAACAAGAATATAATCACGCCAATGCGCAATGCGTGCAATAGAAATTTTAACCCAATAAGTTTAAGTTCCCGTATGTTGACATACGGGAACTTAAACTTTAAACTTTAGGTATATCAGTTCAGGGGGTTTATATAGTTGGGGAGTTCTAGCAACTGCCCTGACCCGTCTCCCACAACGACTTCGTCCGGTGGGTGGTAATCAGCCGCGGCCGAAGCCTCCCACCAGAGTTGTATTGCCTGTTTTGCACCACCCAGGGGCCACGTGTAGGGATTCCATTTTAAGGGTGCACTACTACGGACGCGGGAAACTCAGCTCTCGAAAATCTTGACATAGTGGCCGAATCCACTGTAAAGATACATTTGGTTCGTAGAATGAAGACCGAAGATTCTCAAAGTGACCATCACAGATGACGTGACGAGACGCCGCCATAGAGTCCAACTGGCACTGAATATTAAAGGAGTGCGTTATTATGGCGACTGTATTGTTTTGTATCTTAATTTTCTCACCATGTACAGTGACATTGACGTGTTTTAGGAGCGGCGGGCCCACCCCGTTGTCGGCGACGCAGCGGTACAGGCCCTGGTGCGCGCGCGCGGCGCCGGCGGCGGCGAGCGTGCCGTTCCGCGCGTGTACCCCACCGCCGGCGCCCCACCCCCCAGCGCCAACCTGCTCCCACTGCTCGCCGTTCTCGCTGCTCAGAGAAGCGCCTTCGCCTAAACCGCAAATTAAATAATCAAAAGATATAACTAATACAAAACAAGTTCAAAAAGCCTCCTCCATAAGAAGCTGTTACTGACCGATACGTCTGTACCACGTGATGGTGGGTGCGGGGTATCCTTTAGCAGCGCACT
The DNA here is from genome assembly GCA_935421205.1 of Xylocampa areola. NCBI lineage: Eukaryota > Metazoa > Arthropoda > Insecta > Lepidoptera > Noctuidae > Xylocampa > Xylocampa areola. Next base: position 134,333 of record OW285200.1, read on the forward strand.
CCAGTGAGAGCGGCGCTCCGAGCAGGACGGCCGCGTCCAGTGGCTCCGTCGCCCACGAGGGCGCAACTGTTCGGACAACGTTATCAATGCAGATGAGACTGTGTTTGTGTGGTCAAGTAGTGGTCGCTAGTATCGTATTGCCTGCATCAGTAGTGCGTCGCGACTCACCCTTGACGCTGAGCGCGGCGGTGTAGTTGACGACGGCGGCGTGGTTGGACACGCGACACGTGTACTCGCCGCTGTGCCGCGCCGTCAAGTCCGAGAACATCAGCAGAGAGAACTCGTTCAGGCTCTTCTCTTCTATCTGCACAATCACGCACTGTGATACTACAACTATCGATAATGTTTACTACATTCCTATGCAATTTATCTCTAACAAGGCAACGCAACAGAAACTCCTCCATAGTCCCTCATTTGCTCGTGAAATGGTGACTATAGCATTTTATTAGATTATTATTTTATAAGGACTAAGCCCACGTAAGTTCAACAATATATCACGTAGGTAGTACTAGTAACCTGCAAGTTAGGTGGCAGTGGCTGGCCATCCTTTAGCCACGAGAAGTACATCGGCTTGTCTCCGGATGACACGCCGCACAGGACTTGCACTGAGCTACCCTCCGTCAGCTCCGATGAGAACATGAATGGCGAAATTTTCGGAGGATCTACAAAGAGAAACGAGTGTCTTACTTCGTAATCAGAACATATTATAATATGGCAGGCTATGTATTGTATGATCTGAAAGAAGCACTTAACGTAACTTTTACTGTCTAATGATTTTATTTTCTATTTTATCTAGTTTAGTTTTTATGGAAACATTGAAAGGATATGTCATGTTCGGGGCTTGAATCCGCGACACTTGCCATGTCGATACCGTTACCATGGCAATGCTCTGACCAACTGAGCTACTATCGAATTTACTATCAAAGTTCCCTTCCTTAACGTATTGCCAATGCAATGCGTATGGCAAGTGTCGCGCGTTAGTATCGCACGCACGTGCACTGTGAGTAGTGAGTGGTGATTGGTGAGTGGTGTGTGGTGAGTGATGTGTGGTGAGTGGTGAGTAGTGAGTGGTGAGCGGTGAGTGGTGAGTGATGAGTGGTGAGTGATGAGTGGTGACTGGTGACTGGTGACTGGTGACTGGTGACTGGTGACTGGTGACTGGTGACTGGTGACTGGTGACTGGTGAGTGGTGAGTGGTGACTGGTGAGTGGTGGGTGGTGTGCGGTACTGACTGCGGACTTGTATGTCGATGTCGCGGCGCGCGGCGGGCCCGCTGGGCGCGGCCACAGCGCACGCGTAGTGTCCCGCGTCGGGCGCCAGTGCAGGCGCCAGGCGCAGCTCGGGCCCACGCGCGCTCACCCTGCCCGCCGTGCCCACCGCCACGCTTGCGCCGCGTCGCCACCACGATATCGAACTGACACGTCACCAAAGTTTTATATTAGCCCCTAACCTAAAGCATATTACTCTTATGAGCGACCCACAAATACTCATTTCACCCCAACCAGACTTTATACCCCAAAATTCCGCCGCCCTAAATATGTCCCAGAACATATTTCGAGTACGAGATGACGTAAAGAGTTCGAGTCGACTGCTGAGGAACCATGATATACATATGGCCGTGAAGGCGGATATCAGGATGTTTTAATATATTGATGATAGTTGGATGATGTGTTAAATATGTGTAACTCATCCTCCTATTACTACCTAAACAATACATATTTAAATCTCTACTTAATATAAATTAAAGTCGTTTCCCGCGTCTATCTGTCCCTCTGTACGCTTAGATCTTCTAATCTACGTAACGGATTTTGATGCGGATGTTATCAAGTAGGATTTTGTACTTTCGGGAATAAAAATATTTATCCTTATCTAATTATTACTATTAATCATTTATTGTAGACTTTTCAATGCTTACATTTTACAACATGTTGTGCGTTAAACTATAATGATAAATACAAATAAAAATTAAATATGAAGCTGTAGCTATATTTGACGGACATGGAGGGCAATCCAATGTTGTACAATAGGACTGTCAAACCTGTCCGGTATTACTTTCAGAATGCTGTTGGTGCAATTAAATAAGTAAAAAAAAAGTTAAATAAGTTTAAAATTTGCTCTTTATAGCAAATCATTATCATTCATATTTTAGAAGATATTAGTAATATTACAGATGTAAAATTATCAAAAGTCGTAGCGGCGCGTGTCACAGGCTCAAACATTTGACGTTGCAGGCTTAGATTTGAGCGTTGAGCCTTTTTCCCATGGACAGCTATAGGCACTTTGGAGAGTACCCTCTAAACAAAATATGTTTGTATTGTCTCATGAAAGAACAGCTGTAAATATTGTATATACGGCCATCCTGTAGTATATTATAATCATGATAGCTATGACACTACAATAGTACCTACATTGCACCGTGTGAAGCCGGGGCGCGTCGCTAGTAATATTAACCTTGAACCTTGGAGAAGTACATAGGCTTTTGTTGCGCACTCCATGTCGCGGGTACCACAGCACTAGCACTAGCAGTAAGGTGTGTAAGTAGTACCTAGTAGTTGCGCCCGCGAGGGTCGCGGACTTAGTATATAGCGTGTCGTGTATGAATCAGTAATAAGGTATATAAATCAAAACGTTAACACTCATGTCAAGCGCACACTGACGCTTGTTTTTGCTATTTATGTAAACAGAACATTTTTGGAATCATTATTTCCGATTACTATAACGTTAAGTCACGTACACCTACCAATTGATAATGTTAAAAATCTATAGCTCTGTTAGGCTCCTAAGGGCAATACGTAAGTGATGGTACTGCTCCAGTTAAAATCCTATTGAATCGATCAATTGTTTAAATAATGGGAGCGACTGTTTAGTTCCTATTCGTAATAGCGTGATGACGTCTATTTAAAATATTGACCCGTAAGTAAAACTGTATTTAGTGTCCTATATAAATCAATCGGTTCTTCAACGTCATATTATCCATTAAAATACACAATTACCTACTTGTGAGAATGAATATATGTTCTAATTTCCTACTTTCTTACATAAAATACATACCTAGGTTGCACAACTTTTTGCCAATAAGCAACTGCGTGATATTTTTTTTTTAAGTTTCGTCGACAAGTTAGTTACCCTTCAGTAAAAACCCTAACGAATTATATGTACAACTTGTCAACTTATAGTTTCCCCCTGTACACCTGGGCCTCCAATAAGGCACCGCTGACATCAATTAAATTAATAAATTTATACCTAATCCCGTACTTTCATACTGCATAAAATAAAGAGGTATCTCATGATTTACTTGATTCATTCTGATAAAACACACAAGTTTTTAAATTGGAGTAATACCTAGACAACTGTAAAATTACAAATTAGTAAAAACATAAATTTTAAAATTATGGTTTTGTTTTCTATTGAATATTTCTAGCCTCCAAAAGTTTTTCGTGAAAGAAATATTCATAGTACAGTATCTTTTGGACCGCGATTGTACCTATCAGTATTTAAAAAGACTTCCTCATGTGTAAGGGGCTAGCTAATGATATCGAATAATGTCCAGAGCCTATCGCTAGTGTTAAAGAGGAATCATCCTAACAAAATGCACCTCTATGGACCTGATCGGATATCCGGCGTAGGGGCAGTAGATGGTGGCGTTGGCGCCCGCCACCACGCGCACCGGACCCAGCGCGCGGATCGACGGCGGACCTGCGCACACACACGTACACTGTTATACTGGTGCCTGGTCGACACACACAGCCTCGCACGTCAAGTCTAATGAAAAGAGGACGCCTCTCTTACGTGTAGCGGGCAAGCATCATTTATTATAATTATGCATTACATCATATTTCATAAATAATTATATTAAAATTACGTACATATATTGCATGGAAGCGTCTGACTAAGTGAATAGTGAAGTCCAGTAGTAGTGAGTACCGTATATGTTGAGGCGGGCGGAGTGCTGCGCGTGGCCGAGCTCGTTGTGCGCGCGGCACGTGTAGCGCCCGCCGTCAGTGGCCGACACCGCGCTGATGTTCAGCACCGACACCACGTCGCCCGTCACCGACGTCTCCTCGCTGATGAAGTACCTACACAACCGAATATTGAGGGTAATACAGGGTGTTGTGCGACGCTACGGTTAAAGGACACGATCTTTTTTCTTATATAGAGTCTGTTATGGAGGTGCGACCGCGTTGGACGACTTCCAAGAAAGTAGTGTGTGTTAGTGATACAGGCCTGTGCTGCGCGCGGTAGTGGTCGAGCGGCTGGTCGTCCAGCAGCCAGGCGAGGCGCGGCGGCGGCGAGCCCGACGCGGCGCAGCGCAGCGACACGCCGCCGCCCGCGCGCAGCGCCTGCTCGATGAACGTGTAGTGCAGCTCCGGCGATGAGTCTGACCGTAACAGATTCTCTCAGTACTCTTCGTGTGCACGTTTTTAACAATCATGTAAAATGCTATATTTATGTAAGAAACATTTTAAAATGCATTTAAACATGCTTTACATGAACTTGACGTTTAATCACATGCTATTGAAGCAGTAATTTATAGATACATAAAAGATAACAATTATCTATTTCAGGTTGCTTCAAAATAAAGAGAAAGGTCTGTAATACAAAAGCTCATAACAATGAACGAGCGGTGCGAGCGGTTGGGCTCACATAAAGATAGTCAGAGCAGATACACTGTGAAAAATGTGCGAAACGTAACACTGGCGCGTGTGCCCCCGTGCATATCACGATAGCGCGGCACGTGCGGCCGATGTGTGCACCGCCTGACCGGCCGGCGGCGGCGGCGCGCGGCGGCTGCCGGCGCGGCGGGTCCGGCGCGCGGCGGCGGCCGGCGGGTCCGGCGCGCCGTCCATACATCCATCACGGCAGGCTTTTGAGCCTCAGTGTGCACGCGAGCACACTGCCTGAACGCTGACTAATGAGTTTTGGAATTACCTTTAGAAACGTTCATAAATTTTCGTCCAACAGAGTCAAAATTTAATAAAGCCACTGTTGACCATTTGTATAGTACAGAGCGACGTGTGAGTGTTGAGCTCGATAATATGTTATACACGTGCGTTATTTACATGCATACATGTTACAATACCAAGTACTCCACAAACGCAGTGAGCGCACGTTTTATAATTGATACAGTATTTTGGTATTAGCTCAGAGCGAGCGCGCGCGCTCTTCATAGTGGAGATAGAATAATATAATATCAGTGTTATGAAATTGAAGTATATTACTGAAAATTTTCGAATAACAGCAGCAGTGATTAAGATAATACTGCAATTTGATAAGGCATAGTCTGAAATAATCTGTGATTAACTAGAGAAATGTAACGCCGCGCGCCGTAGCTACGCCGGCTACGATACGCAGCTACACATTACCGATCGGCTACGATACGCAGCTACACATTACCGATCGGCTACGCACCGCTACAGCTGGCACTAACATTCGATGATTTTGTTTCCTATTAGTTAATCGAATACCGTATTCAATACTTTTAATTTGTTACACGACTGCCCAAAAAAGGAGCGAACTTTGTTCCAAGCTGCCTCATTGGTCTTGTGATTGCAAGTGGGCAATATTGCACGTGAAGTTCTGTGTTCGATTCCCGGGTCGGGTAAATAGTTGCTAGGTTTTGCTGTTACAAAATTCCCAGAAGCAGCTCTGAGGAACACGACAATATGTACGCAGTACACAGTCACCGAGTACACTCGAGTGCGGCGTGTGACGCGTCCTTTGTGCGCTCGAGTGCGGCTCGTGACGTCACCGGGCCCGCCGGACTTCGGCCAGCTCCTTTGACGCGCTGGCCGCGATTAACCCGCAAATATCCGTAATTGCTATAGAAATGTATCACCTTCCTATATTCATTTCAGCATGATGTTGTAGAGTTTCTTTTAACAAAGGATCGCAAGCGATGTTTGGCAGACCTCTGCCTAAAATGGCAGTAAAATCGATATGGGCCATTGTACACGCACATATCACAGATGCAGTTATTAAGTCCCTCAATGGTGATGGTCTCTGCCATCTACCGGGCACCATTCTGCTTGACGTCATTGTCATATCTATTCAGTCCCTATACAGGTGACCGGTAAGCATGCGTTAATGGTATTCAAAGATTTATCTTTAATGTATCCTTAATGCTCTGCGTGTGGAAATAAATATATTCTTGCTTTCTTCATGACATAGAGTTTTGTAAAATACGTACAATATTTACAAACTAAACGATATGAATCCGAAAAACCAATATAAAATATTATACACATCAGAAGTCGGTACTGCCCCCCACCCCACCCCCCCCCCCTCCTCGGCCCCGCGCGCTGTGGCCGCTGTGACTCATTGTGCGCGGGTCCCAGGCGCACACAATGGCTGCGAGGACGTTTCAACAAATGTCAATCGCTGATTGATTCCGACTCCAGCTCAGACGACACTACATTCAGATTGATTATGTTTCTATCCTGCCCCCTCTCCCCAATCCCCTCCTAGCCCTTGTGAGTTCCCCGTGGCCCTCACCTCACGTCACTTTATAGTGGAATCGCTTTTATATAATAAACGGAGACCCAAACATTCCTAACATTTGAAAAAAATGAAATGATTATGAAATTATATATTAGTGGACACCTTGCTCCGGGTAACTCCTACTTGACTAGCTAAGTAACTGAGATACATTACATAATATATAATATAAATAGTTTGGGGTAGGTGGTAGTTTAGGAATTCTATTTGCACCAAACACCTGCCTTTAACTCTTCGTTTTTTATTACTTAATAATTATTATTTATGTTTCTCACAATGAATTAGATGCAATACATTGCATAGGTTAGATGCTAGTCAACATGATTGCAGATAATCTGAATGGTGGAGTTTGTGGCTGATTTAAGTTTTTAAAAGACCTGTACGACAGGTCACTAGGAGTCAGGCGGCAGCTGTATATAATGTTAACTTTACTGATCAAAATATACGCAAGTTGAGACAAGTAATAACGAACTAAGTTATGTAGAAACGGATGGCCTGTGGCTGGAGCGATGAGGCCGTAAATAATAATCATATGAGCCATATTAAAAAAAAACAGTTAGTTATGTGAAACATGGTGCAGACGTCGGCAGGTGCGATAAGATCTGCGCTAACCTGACTAATACAGTGACTGACCTCCGAGGCGCAGCTCGGCGGCGGCCTGCGCGGAGTCGGTGCCGCGGCGCGCCACGCACTGGTACAGGCCGCGGTGCGCGCGCGCCACGCCGCGCACCGTAAGCGCCGCGCCCGCACCCGCGGCCGCGCCGTCGTGCAGCCACGATAAGGCCGCGCGACTGTCCGAAGCGCTGCAGTTGAACTGCACCGTGCTGCCAGTGTCCGCTACCTGCCATCACCGTGTTTTAATCCGCACTCAACATAGCGATTAAATTATAAGGAAAACTGAAATGTGGCCAGAACTAACAAGCCAACTTGAATAAATGACCAACGTTGGCAACAAATAACCAACGTTGGCAACAAATAACGAGCAGGAGTCGTGAAAAAACGCCTAGTTTCAATAGTGTGTGGTTTCAGTATTAGAAACCGGTATAGGGTTTGCTATTTTAATTTTATTGCTCTAGAAAACTTAGGCACAGCTACAATACAGTTAACACACAAAGAAGTTGTAAAAAAGTCACTAACAATTTCATAAATAAATTATGAGTATGCTAGAACAACTTGTCAGATAGGTTACAAGTTTAAACACAATAATACAAAGTAAGAGGCATTGATCAGTGAACAGTGATAGACTTGTGTGAACGTTGGCTTAGCAAGTACAAGGTTGAAAGTTCCAACCCAAAGCACTAGTGTGGTCTGAACTCAACTATCCTAGCTGTTGCAGTAGTGGCGTGTGAACGAGTCATGGTGCTGCGGGGATGTTGCGGGTATGTGTTGTACTCACGACGACGGTGGGCGCGACGGTGACGCTGAGCGCGTCGAGCACGTGCAGCGTGGTGTGCGCGGTGGCGTCGCCGAACACGTTATAGGCCTTGCAGATCCACAGGCCGGCGGCGGCGGGGGCCGCGCGCCGGACGCACTGCGCCGCGCCGCCGCCCCAAGCCCAGCTGTCCGCCGACGACTCTACCGGCTGCAGGCGGCCATCGCGCTCGCGGTACCACCTGACACAATGCTTTACAACTTACAACTTTATATTATTATAGATTTTGCGATTGTACCCACAAATGTAAAAAAAAGATTAGTTGCGAATGGCTCGTGTGATTTCATAAAACTCACGTGTAGTGCGGCGCGGGGTGGTCTGAGGCGACGCACGGCAGGCACACGGCGTGGCCGGCCGCCACGCTCAGCTCGCCGCCCGCCGCCACCAGCCGCGGCGCCGACGACGACGACGCCGCTGCACACACACACACACACAAGTATATATCATAACAACATCGCATTTTTCTGCATAAAGATTGGCGTTATATGGAGAAGATCAACACCCAGCCTTCGGTGGATATGGGTTGATAAAGAGCGAGACAGAGAGAGATTTGTATAAAATTTTAATGACGTTCTGCTTTATGAGCCATTTTAAAATTGCCGAAAGCTTTCAAATGATAGCTACTTATACTTAATACTGATACTTAATTGTGATTGTAGTATGTTGATATGGTGGGACTCACTGGTGACGGTGAGGAGGGCGGCGCGCGCGCGCTTGGTGGTGGCGGTGAGCGCGTGGCGCGCGAGGCAGCTGTACGCGCCCGCGTCCGCCGCGCGCACGTCGCGGATCAGCAGCGTGCTGCCCGCCACCAGGTAGCGCGACTCTGCACACACCGACACCGCGTGACGTCACACTACATGCCGCCCCACTTAGCACTAACACAACTCAACGATATGTGCCTCTCTCAATCATTGAAAGATTGTGAATACAACGACGGATCTCAATAGATGTATTTGATAATCTCCCATGACCAACATGTCATCAGTTGTAGGTAGGTGTATAAGAATAGACTGCCTGCCTTCTTACCTATCAGCACAGCACAGTCTGAGCTGCTGAAGTTAGGGTTAGTTACTTTAATAGCGCGGGCATCTACTAAAGAAGAGTTTTTGAATAATCCTGTCACTAAAAGAGAAGGAAGCTTGTTTGGAAATTTTGAAATTTTTGTTTCCTCAACTAAAAAATTGGTATATAAAATATGCGATTCAGTATTTTTGATATTTAACGAATTTAGGGATAAAATATGTGTATGTTCACCCGTCATTTAAAAGTAAAATACATGAAAATTGGAATTTTCACAGATAATTGTGGAGCGAACTCTAAAGTTATAAATTTTTATGGATAGAAAAAAAGGGCCGTGAGCAGGACTTGAACCACCTCGCGCCTCCTTGATAAACACTCCAGGCGCTCTGACTACGAAGCCATCCTGTTCTCTCCTCACTACTCCAAATTCTTGGTCCACATTTTAATACGTCTTTTGGTGACGTCATCGCTATCTATTCAGTCCATATACAGGTGACTAGTCTTCTGATGAGCATTTAAGAATCATCTTGTATTGTTGGTGCATAACAACAGCTTTAATGCGAATTATGTTTGACCTGCTCGCTCCCACCGCGTTCATTGTAGAAGCTCTTTGTTGGCTACACCGGACGAAGTATGTAATATTTGAGCCCTATATATATAAATGAATCAGAATACTGATATTATCCGAAGAAATTAATATAAAGAATCGAGTGGGATGTGTGTCTATCTTTGTAACAACCAACTATGAGGCGGCTGCCGTGTCTCAGCGGCGCATCATAACATCTCGCATCGCGTCTCCTGTCAGCGCCTCGTGCCGCTCACATTGCTAGGCCTCGCAAATTACAGATATTGCTTTAATTAACGTTACTCCGCCAGAGATATAAATATGGCACCAAGCACCCCTCCTCTACGGAACATTCTTCGCCACTTTTCGAGGTTCTTGACCTTTCCTTATCTTTGGTTTTAATTAATAAAATAAACTTAAGTAATCCGCAGCAAATTATAAAGCTAATTAAACACTGGGCTGAACATAAAGTGTGCGGAAAATAACAATGTTGAGTGAGGACCTTATTCCCTTTAGTAACGCGAACCATCTCAGGAAGTCGGCATTAATTAATAAAGTGATGTTAAATAAGGCAGCGCGGCCGTCGGGCTGCGGCAGGGGTGCTGCCCGCGCGGGGGGGAGATGCGCGGGCGGCGCGATTCCAGATTTATTGTCGTCGTCCGCTTACCGCCGGCCGCGCTCCGCTCGGCGCCGCGACGTTTTTCCGTTTCAAGAGCGCTCGCCAGGATTTATGTGCGTCAATAATTACTCGCTTTTATTAAAAGGAAAACGTTTTGCGAGCACCCGACGCAGTTAGATCGTTACATTCATTTTTCTGTAGACAGTAGTAACTAAAAATGTATCACCAGTCATGTCGAATTGAAGTTTACATTTTAATTAGTGTTTTAATGATTAATTTTATCTAAATTAAATAATCCTTATTACATATATGCCCACTGTAGAAGTTGATGATAGATAATAAATGCTTATTTCTATTAAAACAGTCTACACAGAATAGTATAATAAAGGAGCGAGGGAGTACGCGCGACGTCTGTTGATGCTGTCTATTGACGTCATCATTATCCCGCAACATGTATTCTTATTCCATACATCTTTATTAGCTGTCATATCGTCAGTCACTCCATTTCTAGCCATATCACATTAACACAATCCATCCATCACTTCCTCGGTCTACCTCTACTCTTATAGCCATCTACATTCATACTCAAAACTTTCCTCGTCAGATGACCCGCACCCCCCGCATCACATGCCCATACCATGCTAAACGATTTCTACACAACTTCAGTCACCGGTGCACTTTCACGCTTCCTCTTATATACTCATTTCTAATTCTATCCATCCGCGTCACACCACACATCCCTCTTAACATTCTCATCTCAGCTGCACATAGTTGTCTTTCTTGTTCTTTGATGCTGTCTATTGACGTACTAACTCAATATTAAGGTCGATTGTATGAAATTAAGTAAAGGGTCATTATTCGCGAGATTCTTTGCGTTATTTTCGTGACGTTACAATTTTTATGAATTTAACTAGATTTTAAAATTTACTTTAATTAGAGTTAATTGTACACAGTGAACTTGTATTAGTGAAATGATTAAAATTTACATAAAATGAATTTGAAATTATAAAAGCAGCCATCGACTTCAAAACGAGTAAATTTCTTACATAATAAGCGCGACTGCTCAGCGTGGTCTCGGGTTTGATTCCCGGGTCGGGCAAAGTGTTATTGAGTTTTTCTGTAAGAAAATTTCTCAGTAGCAGCCCGGAGTTTGGAATTGCGTCCGGTAGTTGGCAATAAGCTCACCACCTATTACATGGAACTCAATAACAGAATTGGTGAAATTTGGGTGTACAACGGTGTACACCAATACCTATCTATAACTTCAGACATTGAGTCAACGCTCCGGCCGGTCGACGCGCGGCCCACTGTGGTGCCCACATATATTACACGCACACTACTACACAAGCATTTTTATTATTAGAGAAACTAGTATATAGGCTGTTTTGTAAAAAATATTCCAATATCATTACGTCTCACTGTGGCCAACACACCTATGATCTGTGATCAGTTCCGTGAGTGTGGACTGGCAGCGAAATGACCCATGCTGATCCCAAATGGCCCATCTGTAACCTGTGTACTATCCGTGTGTTACTTTAGGTCACATGGTGCACACATCCTGAACCTATTTATTGATGATATATGTTAGATTGAAGCTGTAGAGCTTATAGGGCTTACGTACTATAGCGCGTGTAGCTTACTAGATGAGCTTCTTGTAATAATTTCATGATAATTATTGTTCAACGGTTATTACCCAAGCGCATTCTTCGGGATTACCCGACTAGTTTCGAACTCGAATGGAGCTCATATTCATGAACTGTGCCCGGGGCGATGTCGCGAGTGAAACTCACGACAGTTATAATAACAAAAATAATTTCATCTATAGTTTTTGTTCTCGTATCATATGTATAGTGCCAGTAAGTCTTAGAATAAACTTACTTAATTTTTGTAATGTCTATACTAAACCAATGTCATTGTTCCTTGGAATAGAAAGCAAAAGAAAGAAACAGCATTTAAGGGGAGTATATTTCCGCATTTGTAATGTATTCCGATTTGCGTGCAGGCCGGTGTAGTGCCGCTTCACTAACTGGCCAGGCTAGTAGGTACCTGGTGAGGGCGGGTCGAGGTGCAGCACGCTGTCGCCGCGGTACCAGAGCGCGGGCCGCACGAGCGCGGCGTCGCGCGTGGCGCCGCACGTGACGGCCGCCACGCCGCCGAGCGCCGCCGAGCCCGCCGCCGCCGCCGCCTCCCAGCCCGCGTCCGACACTGCACCGATGGCGACGTGCGCATCTCAATCACAAACCAACCGACATCACCAATATCATTATGTTTAGCTATTGCATAGGCCACATTGTGGTTACCTGGTTGCAGAGTGACGTCACGCGACAGCGCCACGCCGTGCGCGTTGGCGGCGCGGCACCGCACCGTCGCCGTCGTTGTCTCGTATGCGCTCGATGGCAATATCTCTAGCGTGCCGTTGCTGAATATTCGTCTGTATGGTAAACACAGTTAATACACTAAGAACTTTAATTGATGAAATTTCTCGATTACTACAGTAGTTAGGTAGGTACGTATTGAAACACTGAGTCTGAGAGTGAAGAATGCCACAATATAAATGACGAAAATAACGAGAACAAATTTGAAAAGCAGAGTAATAATGAAACAATTAAAAGATTCCGCGAGGAGCGTCAACGACTCACGGCACAAAGACAAGGCGAGGCGGCGACTTGAGCCTCGTTATGAGACCGTTTTGTCGCTACCGAGGAATATTATAATCACTCTCATTTCACTTAATTATCGCCCAGAGTGGAAAAATGTTCTAGCAATATATCTCAAGTTTCAATAAGTATGTAAGTGCGGCCTCATTGGTACCAATAAACACAAGGCCGCCACACGTGTTGTCACTGTTGTTGCACTTCTTACTTTGTTTTTAATAAAAATAATAAATAATGAATAAATACTTCGTCTTCTTCTTTCGTGTAGTTAAGAACCAATCTTGTGTCAAGAGTTGTTCAAGCTGCTCTGACCTGGCTTTACGTGCACCTTTTTTAGGGTTCCGTACCTCAAAAGGAAAAAACAGAACCCTTATCGGATCACTTTGTTGTCCATCTGTCTGTATGTCTGTCCGTCTGTTGTCAACACCCTTTATCTCGGGAACGCGTAGAGGTATCGAGTTGAAATTAAAACTATATACTCAAGTCTTCAGTCCCTTGAAGCTGTGAAAGAATCTAACTTTTAAGTTAACGTAAAAATATTCCGGTTGTTATGCCGCAAAAACCGTAGGTATATTTCAACACTTTCAAGGGAATCAAAATGTATAGGGTACTTTCCGTTGACCTAGAACTATGAAATTTGGCAAGTAATATCGTCTTATAGTGCAAGTACCTACAGGGAAAATCTGAAAACTATACATTTGTAATTAAATGATAATAAAATTTAGGCTTTATAGGTTTTGGAAACTGAATTTCAGGAAAAGCTCGGAATAGATTGCGAGACTCGATTCCTGAACTATTTATAATTATGTATCTACAAATTTTTATGGAACCCTCGGTGGGCGAGTCCGACTCGCAGTTGTCCGGTTTTTTAGTTTTATCAAGTGTCGTGTGATCTCAGATGGCACGAGTGTGCGAGTTTCCGGCAGTCTGTTCGGTGGATAAACGTGCCACACGGGTTCCCTCATCGCGGACACATCCAAGAACATCGTGCGCATTATCCTTGTAGCTGCATAGTATAGTCGAGTAGCAGTGATACCTGACACCGGGCTGGTCGTGCAGCGGTGAGCCGTCGTCAGCCAACCATGAGAGTTGCGGCGGCGGGTCGGCGCGCGCGGCGCAGCGCACGCGCACGCCCGCACCCGCCGCGAACTGCACCAGCGACGGCGGCTCCACCACGAACGACGGCGCCAACATCGACAGATCACCGCGCGCCACTGTGTACAAACACCATACGTGTCACCAGCTTACATACAATTAATACTTACAGCGGATTAAGACTAATATTTTTTTGAATTTAGTTTTAATATTCGTTGTAAAAATTTTAAAGGTTTTGATTTTTAAGTTTTTATGACTGTAATCAATCATTCTATGATCTTCTTTCTGAAGACCGGCTGGAAAACTCATTCACCATCAAAATGATGAACGGAGAAACCGTCAAAATTAATGCCTCAAGTGATGAATCATATAGAGCCATCACCCAGCTTCTAACTAGTAGCAAATACCTGTGGCATTCCTATGAAAATAAGCAGGAAAGACCTATACGAGTAATGGTTAAAAAATTACATTACACCTGCGAGCCAAACAGAATTGTTGAAGACCTACAAAACAAAGGGTATAAGATTGAAGAAGCAGTAAACAAATTGAGATGGAAGGACAAGGTACCACTCAATATGTTCATGCTTACTTTTAAAAATGATGAGGATATTACCAAGATATTTGGGATAAAATCCATATTAGGATGCAAAGTCGAAATGCAACCACTGAAAACATCTAAACTAGTTCCACGATGCAAGAGATGTCAGGCCTATGGTCATCCGCAAAAGTATTGCTCTAAAGAACCTAGATGCGTAAAGTGTACAGGTAAACATCTTACCAAAGACTGCAAGAAACCAGCAGAAGAAAAACCAAAGTGTGTGCATTGCGGCGCACCACATCCTGCAAACTATAGAGGATGTATGGTAGCTAAAGAAATGCAAGTCATAAAGAACAAAAAGGCTAAAAAGACTAACATTTGCAATCAGCAACAAGGATCTGACATAAAACAGGTACCTACTGCTAAGAAAACCCAACAGGCACAGGTAAAAAAGAACATAACCTATGCTCAAATAACAAAAAACAATGTAAGCGAGGATAATAACCAACAGCACCCAACCAGCACCATCCTAGAGGGAAAACTGGACGAAATCATTAAGCTCATGTCCGCATTTGATAGCCGACTTAAAAAACTGGAGAGCAGCAATAGGAATGCTGCATCTATTACCAAAAAATGACCAGATCATAAAAAAATATGGAATGGAATGCTAATGGCCTACTGCAACATCAAAAAGAGTTACAAATAGTCCTAGACACAGAAGATATTGACTTATGTTTAATATCTGAAACACATTTCACAAAGCAATCCCATATAAAACTTAAAGGTTACAAAGTATACCATGCACTACACCCAAATAATACTGCTAGAGGTGGCAGTGCTATTATAATAAAAGAACATCTCAAACATTATGAAGAAAAGAAATACGAGGAGCCTGAAATACAAGCTGTCTGCGTATGTGTCAAAACTAAGCGGTACTCTATTTTAATAGCAGCCGTTTATTTTCCTCCAAGATATCAGCTAAAGAAAGAGAAATATGTCAGCTTCCTCGAGAACTTTGGTGAAAGATTCATCATTGGGGGTGACTTTAATGCCAAGAATACCCATTGGGGCTCAAGGCTCACTACAACAAAAGGTAAAGAACTCCTAAGTGCGATAAAATATATGAAATGTGATGTAGCATCTTCGGGGAAGCCAACCTATTGGCCTACAGATCCTCAAAAAATTCCTGACCTCATAGACTTTTTCATATATAAGAACATATCACCTGACTATTTTGATATTACTGAAATGTATGATATGAGCTCTGATCACTCTTCTATAATTCTTACATTAAGTGAACATATTATACTTAAAGAAAATAAACTAAGATTAGTAAATAAAAATACTGATTGGGCAAGTTTCAAAACCGACTTGGACGATGCTATCAATCTAAACGTACCATCAAAAAAGCCTGTACACTTGGATACAGAGCTGGAAAAGTTCATTTTAAACATTCAACAATCAGCATGGAGAAATACACCAAATATATATAAAAGACGAAAAGAAACTTCGTATCCGAAAGAAATCATAGACTTACTACACAGGAAAAGGTTACAAAGAAAAAGATGGCACCTGACTCGTTTCCCAGAAGACAAGAGATTACTAAATAATCTCACAAAAAAGTTACAGAGAGAAATTAAACAGTTCAACGACAAATCTCTGAATTGTTATCTTAAAAAGCTAACCAATGAACGCAGTACAGATTATTCGCTCTGGAAAGCTACAAAAAATATGAGTAGGCCAGTTTTACAAGTTCCACCCATCAAGGAAGAAAACGAAACGTGGGCTATTAGTAATCTACAAAAAGCAAAAAGGTTTTCTCAACATTTGGAAAGTATTTTCAAACCAAATGATGATCAACCAAGTGATCTTCTTGAAGAGGAAATCTTGCAAGAAGAGTTAGAGATAAGGCTTACAACACCAAGAGAAGTGGTCAATGTAATTAAACATAATATCAATCCTAAAAAATCACCAGGATATGATTTGATTACAGGAGAAATTTTACACAACTTGACACGTAAAGCCATTGTCAAACTCACAACTCTTATAAATGCAGCATTTAGGTTGAAATATGTGCCTAATTTGTGAAAAGTTGCTGAAGTTATTATGATAATAAAACCGGGGAAACCTCCGTATGAAGCAACATCATACCGACCAATTTCATTATTACCTGTAATATCAAAACTATTCGAGAAGCTATTCCTTAAACGGTTAACACCTTTGTTGGATGAAAAAAACCTGATTCCAGAGCATCAGTTTGGATTTCGAAAAAATCACTCTACAATAGACCAAGTCCACAGAATTACAAATGTTATTGAGAAAGCCCTAGAAGAGAAGAAAGTTTGTACTACAATATTCCTAGATGTGGCACAAGCCTTCGACAAAGTTTGGCACAGAGGTCTCACATGTAAACTCAGAACACTATTGCCCAAACAATTTTCAGACATACTCGAGTCATACATATCCAGCAGAGTCTTTCGGGTCAGACAGGAGGATGCCTACTCTGAACTAAAGGAAATAAAAGCTGGGGTACCACAAGGGAGTGTATTAGGTCCGGTCCTGTACTTACTTTACACGTGTGATATCCCAAAACTAGAAAATAATATCATTGCGACCTTTGCTGACGACACAGCCATAATGACTATGGGCATCAGTCAAGAAGAGGTAGGAGAAAAAGCTCAAACTGCTATTAATCTCGTGTATAACTGGACAAAACGGTGGCGCATAAAGCTCAACGAATCAAAGTCGGTTCACGTTGACTTTACCAACAAAAAACCGAACTATAATCCGGTATACTTAAACGGACAACAGATACCACACGCGAATACAGCTAAATACTTGGGTATGACGCTTGACGCTAAGCTGCGCTGGAAGGCTCACGTCAAGAAGAAGCGAGAAGAACTGGGTCTTCGCCACAAAAAGATGTATTGGCTCCTTGGTAGACAATCTCAGCTATCAATACACAACAAACTTTTGTTATATAAACAAGTCCTGATGCCAGTATGGACATATGGCATACAACTGTGGGGTTGTACCAAAGAGAGCAATATAAAAATCATACAACGTTTCCAGAACAAAGTGCTCAGGGATATCGTGAACGCACCGTGGTACATAAGAAATGACGATCTCCACCGGGACCTAAACATGGAGTTCGTGGACAGTATTATTCAAAAACATGCCGAAGTTCATGAACGCAGACTTCATCATCATGTGAATGTTGAGGCTATCCTGCTCCTTGATAACACAGACTTAGTAAGAAGACTGAAAAGGACTAAACCTTTTGAGTTAGTATAGTGATAATATAAATTAGTGATAGTGAACTAATAACTAAAAACACGTGAACAAAGTGACTTCGCCTTAATAGCCGCTAAGAAAGTGCCAATGGACACATTCTTAGAAATAATATTATTAGAATTCAAGATATGTCTTTGAAAAAGCATTAACGCATGCTTAGCGAACTCTAAAGTTACAATATTAAATGGAAAAAGAATACGGTCGCGAACAGGATTCGAACCTGCGCCTACCGGATAGATACTCCAGGCGCTCTGACCAACTAAGCCATCTCGACCTCTGCTCACCACCGCGAATTCTTCTTCCATATTTGAACACGTCTTATGGCGGAAGAAATGGAAATGGAAGAAGAATTCGCGGTGGTGAGCAGAGGTCGAGATGGCTTAGTTGGTCAGAGCGCCTGGAGTATCTATCCGGGAGGCGCAGGTTCGAATCCTGTTCGCGACCGTATTCTTTTTCCATTTAATATTGTAACTTTAATATTATTAGAAGTTTAAGTTAATGTAAAATTACTTATTAGTCTTATAGGCTAGATTGTAATTATAATTAGGTACTAATTAAATTAGAACCTTATTCAACAAAAAAAAAAAATTAAAAAATACTGTAATCATAACGCATTTATAGGTTTAGCGTTCTCATTAATAAATGAAATAAGTCCAAACACGAGGTAGCTGCTGTAAATCGTTTAAGAGTTCCCTCGACTGCCTTTCGTGTTCATCATCAGATTAAGTACAGCTTACGATTATGTAATAATAGCTGTGCCCCGCGGTTTCATCCTCTTATAATTACCTACTTAGTACTAACCAACAAACAGAAAATAATTCACAGTTCTTCTCTTCTCGCTAATGCTCAATTCTCAGTGAGATATTCAATGTGACTTAAATTGGTCTTAAACCATTTTAATTTAAGTACCTAAAAACAATATTAAAGTCTAGCTGAGAGGTATAGCTTGGTGTTAGATAGCCTATAATATTTTCCATGAGACTGGCTCCTGTAACCAAAAAAAAATTGTGTTTAATCCGCCGGTAGTTTCAGAGACTAGCGCGTTTAAACAAATCTAATTTCATTTCAAAGACATATCATTGACATGTAGGTCGCTCAACACATTTTAATCCAGGTTGTTCAGAAGATTGCTTAATGAAGTTTAGTGTAGTCACCCTTATAAAAGTTTATTCTGTATCGTATCAACGTCCTCTAAATCGGGCCAACTAATAAACGGAATAGAAATATCTTATAATATCTCTTTGTATAAAGTAATAGTCGAAAATTTAAGTATACGCGTAAATATAAACTTGGAGCGAAGTAAAGCAATAAAAGTTTATTTTTTCTTTTTATTTAACTTCTTCTGGCAACAATCACAAATGTATCCCAAGATGCGAGTCCGAATGGAAAGCGGTGGCATCGCGCGCACAAACAAAGACTAACTTTAAGCCACTTAAAACTCTAACAGCGCAACTTCAGTTTTAAAATCGTTTGACCTAAAAAAGTCGGCGTTCGGCAGCGATCGGCTGCGATGGGCGGCGGTGACCGGCGGTGACCGGCGGTGACCGGCAGTGACCGGCGTCAACCCGAGCCGCGCCGGAACGACACGACACTACTTTGTAAAAGTTGTTCCTCCGTCAGCTCACAGAATTGTCCTCAAATGTGTATTCAGTTAAGTTTGTTGCCACTCATTTGTTAGAATTAGTTTCTGTTTTACTTTTACAATTAGCTCCGGCGGCCGCCGTGAAAAGTAACAAAGTTATCGAGTAGTCGACTTTAATTAAACGCGCCCGACCGTGTCGGTATTCATGTCAGTCCTTTGTTTATACAAACAAAAATCATTGTGTGCCAATTAACGCCACCATCGGCAGTATCGATATGTGAAACGCGTCAAATTAAAGTAATCAATACGGTATTCTGTATTAAATAATTACGGTATTCTGTAGTACCATTACCAATCTGGTATAAGAGAAAAATATGAAAAACTCTCTTGTGAAGGGATGCTCGACTAGGAGCAGGCATCGAAGTGTCAAAAGGAATGTCAGCGCGTCAACACCAGCCCCATACGTCACACGTCACACGTCACGAGCCTCGCGTGACGGGGACGCACCGGGCGCAGTAAGTACACCATAAACATCACTCGCAGATTCCACTCGCGGGACGTTATAACTTAGTTCCATGATGAGGAAATGTAATCAACTATGTTTTGCGATCAAATATCACAGCTGTAAAAAAAGGATATCCCTAATAGTTAAACACTCATCTAGACCCGATTTAATTTATTTATAAAACGGGTTATACAGAGGATTCGAACCTGCGCCTCCCGGATAAATACTCCAGGCGCTCTGACCACTAAGCCATCTCGACCTCAGCTCACCACCGCGAATTCTTCTTCCATATTTTAACTCGTCTTATGGCGACGTCATTGCAATCAATTCAGTTCCTATACAGGTGACCAGAGCAGAGGTCGAGATGGCTTAGTGGTCAGAGCGCCTGGAGTATTTATCCGGGAGGCGCAGGTTCGAATCCTGTTTGTGACCGTATTCTTTTTTCCATTTAATATTGTAACTTTAGAGTTCGCTAAGCATGCGTTAATGCTTTTCAAAAATTTATCTTGGGTTATACACACTTTAAAAAAATGAGCAGGCTAAACTAAATATAGATAGATCTATATACTTGCGAAGGTAAAAAATTGAACATGATAACAATAATATTTCTATTGTGTCTGGTTTCCATTTTTTACGTTACCAGATACTAAATGTAGAAAAATATAATAATATCAGTAGGTAACGATGATGGTGCATCAGTCAGGATTGTAATAAAGTAACGCTGCTAGGTTGTCGCCGCGCGCCGCGCCCGAGTCGAGCGGTCCTCGTTCAACAGTGATTGATATTTGATTGAGTAGGTCGCGGCGTTTGCTTCGCTAGCGCTTCGTATCTTAAGTCTTTTATGTATCTATTCTATTGCCTGTACACTGTTTTATTTTTTTGAATTACAAAATAATGTAATTTTCTTTGATGATACGTTTTTGGATGGCTTTTGCATCAACATTACGACGAACAGACGATTTAAATTGTGCCTGGTCTGTGATATGTGAATGAAACTTATATATTTTTTTCCTTTTGAGGAAAGCTCGCTGTTGGGTAAATGTGACCTAATTCGATCGCATCTTCAAAGTAGCGTTGTTGTGGTGTCTGTACTCACGCGTAGTAACGAGGAGTGGCAGCAGCAGCGGCAGCGGCGGTCCGGCCATGTCGCCGGCGGCCGCTCCGCTCCGCACAGCACCGCACCGCCTGCGCACACACACAAACTTATGAATTAACTGAAAAGGATTGAATTCAGTAAATGTAGGAAATACGGATCTTTGTGCGGTGACCAATTAAATGTTTATTATGATAAAACAACTTTTAACCGAATTGCGACCACGAACGCTGCAAAGTGTTCGAAACGTCAGGAAAAACAAAAAACCAATAATACACGCGATTAATCCGGTTAAAAGTTGTTTTATTATAATGTATAGTGATCGCGCAAACCTAAGATATTACTAAATGTTTATTCTTTCTTTTTCTTTCAATATTTTTCCGTGGTTCCATAGTTTTGTTACAGGTGGTATGAACATTAATGTCATACCTAAGATAAACCTTGAATAAGCGAACACGATGCGATTGCGAGGTTCACGTCATAATAACATATAGTCGGCCGCCGTCGGGAGCGGCTCCTGTGTCTCTTATTATTCCGGGACACACACACGCGCCACTCAGTTACAATTAGTGGGGAATGACGCGCGGATCACAGACCTTCGTCAGTGCGTCGCGCGGAATTATTTAAACTGGTCTGCCAGCCAAGTGAACACGACAGATGGAATGTGGCCATCACTGCATACGTAGGTACTATAGGGACATATGTAGGTACTACGTTTATATCGATATGTCGCAGATGGATTGTAGAATCCGCTGTTTTACAAAATCTCTAGCTGCTTTACAAAACCGTACTTTTTTATAAAACAGCTGAACAACGTTCAGCTGGATTGCCATTGCGATATGTTTAACAAAACTGCTACCCACCTTTAGACGTAATGCAGAATGACATATCTACAGTGGGACAGGTTTGTTTATTGTATAGGTATATTAAATGGATAGACACCACTCAAGTAAAAAAAAGATACTGTATTCTGATTTGACTTTCCGTGGCTGGGTCAACGGAGGATCCTATTTTTGTGTCTGTAAGGTTAGAAAAAACCTAAACACGAAGAGGATGACGGGGGTAGTTCTTCGAACTTCTAACGTGTCCATGTCGGGATACACGAAACTCCCGAGCTCGCTTCGCTCGCTCATGGATCAATTTCGTTTATTTTCTTTCATAATCCCGATATATTGTCGACAATTATCGTGGTTTAGAATTAACGTCATTCAAAATTTTCATCATTTTTTTGCTATTGACAAGTAAAATAAAGTTAGGTTATTATTGTTAAGACACACAGAGCCATATGAGCCATATGCCAAATTTAGAACCAAAATCAACGATCTGACAGTTAATTTCACACTGTTTTACATAATCTCTGATCGTTGACCCGCTGCATTGATAAACGCAAAACGTTCATACAATTCTGCGAGTTATAGTTCAGTAATTATGTAAAACCGCTAAACGTCATTCAGCTGTTTTTCATAACAGTACTGTTTTGTAAAACAGCTAGCAGTTTTGTAAAACAGCTTATTCTACAATCCATCTGCGACAGATATATCCCATTGTTCATAAATCACCATGGTCACATGGTATCAGCGAATACTTATGTTTACTTTAGATAATTAAGTGGGGATTTTATATTTTATTTAATTATTTCAAACATATATTATGTGATTACTATGATAATGGTAAAAAAATATCGACAACATTTTATTTTTAACCGACTTCAAAAAAGGAGGAGGTTTCTCAATTCGACCGTATATATATATTTTTTTTTTTTTATGTGTGTTCGGGGATAACTTCGTCGTTTATGAACCGATTTTGATAAATCTTTTTTTGTTGGAAAGAAGAAATCTCAACGGTGGTACCATGATAAGGAAACCAGGATCTGATGATGGATCCCCGAGAAATCGAGGGAAACCTTCGAAAATTGTAGGGGCGACAAGTGCATTTGTTAATTTTTTCATTAAGTATTTTAAAGCACTACTATTTAATGAAGGTGTGGAGTCGATCTGATAATGGAGCTGAAAGACAGTCGAGGGAACTCTTTAAAGATTTACAGCAATTACCTGGTGTTTGGGCTTGATTAATTTGTATTGATGAGAACTTTACACCTAGATGGATTGTGACTGTAATTAGGGGTCTGATGATGAAGACGAAGGACAGTCAAGGGAACTCCTCAACGTTTTACAGTAGCTACCATGTTTTGTTATGTATGTCCGTCGATATCTTTTTTTGAAAGAGTAGTCCCCAGAGGTGGTCCCATTTAAATTTAGTAAAGATCTGATGAAGATCTTCGAAGTTAGACGATGGAACTCTTCAATGAATTATAGCAAATCACTCTCAATTGCTGTAATCGCATGTTCATGTACAGTTCATGCCACTCAATACATGCATAGCATCATGCCTGTATTGCCAAAAAAGTTAAAAAGTTTAAAATAATATCAAAATTTGCTTATAATAAAATCATTTTAAAAGAACAATATATAATAATAATCTGTTAATTTTGGAGTCGGTGCCTGATGTATATTGGGTTTACAACCAGATACAAAGGCCGGTAACATAACCACAGCACAACGAACATAAGTGACTAACAAGAGGAAAACAATAACCCTCTCCCAGTACAGGCACCGACTCCAAAATTAACAGATTATTATTATATATTGTTCTTTTAAAATGATTTTATTATAAGCAAATTTTGATATTATTTTAAACTTTTTAGTGTAGTAGATTTTTGAAGGCGGTTTTCATTTTTTGTTTAAAATTAATTTATAGTCTTGTTTTATTTAATTACTTGAATGTGATCCACAACTATTTTAAAGTGACTACACTACTACATCATGTATAATAAAATAAAACTGTTTCACATAGAAAACATATTTTTCCTTTAGTTTATTATCGAGCTTCCAGTAAATATCATGATTTACAATCATTGCCTACTCACTCACGTATATTTCATATCACAAAAAAAAACGTATTTTCAATCATAATTTGTTCGTAAAGTTAATACCAACTATGTATGTGGATATATACTAAGAAATTGTAAATGTGTGTGTCCCCAGTTCCTGAGAGGATATAATACAGAGGAGATTCTAATGTAATAGTAGTTGTGAAATTGTAAATGTGTGTGTCCCCAGTTCCTGAGAGGATATAATACAGAGGAGATTCTAATGTAATAGTAGTTGTGAAATTGACCAATAAATTAATTTAAATTAATTAATTTTCGTACTATTGTATTGAGTCCAATGTGTGGTGGTGGTCAGGCATTGCTTTGTGCGGGTGACGTCATGCGGCCCGCGCTGTACGCTCCACCTGCCCGCTGCAGCTCCGCACTATCGTATCGTATCTCGTATGCTAGTACTGCCGCCGTTCAGCTATTCAACAACTAAATATGTTTGATGGTATTGGTTGTATCGCCACGGGACAATATTACCGGCTCCGAATCATAGTACTATCCCCTGCAGTAGATGTACAATGAAAAAATAATCAGTTTCTGTTAAATCTGTATACTCGTGAAAGTACAAAATTGTACTTGATAACATTTATATTTCTATTGCGTCTCGTTATTAGCGAGTCAATAGATTAAAGTGCATCTGTTTGGAGCTAAAACTTAAACTGTTTCAGCCGGTTTTCCAGTCGACCTAGTTTTTGCTTCGTCTACAGAGGAGAATAATCTTAAGCGGGACACAAAATATCTGCTCGGGGACTAAGTTTACGAAGCAGCGGGCTTTGTGTGCTGTAGCTACGTAGGTACGTACTCGTCGTGAATACTTTCAGTTATGATAGGTGGAGGGTTTACTCTAGTTCGTTTTGTTTCGCAATCACTTGTTCCGAGTCTCTTAACAATTTCCGGTGGCATTAGATCGGTTTTCTAGCGATGCTCTACACTGGTGAGCGCGGGTAGGAAGGGGGATATAATGTGTGACAATAGCTAAAGAGTCAAGTGAAATAGAATGGCTCACGCTTTCTTTGCGCTAACTTCATGATATTCTTAAATTACTGATTCATAAAGGCACATAAATTAAACTAGTAAAATTACTCCGGGCGCACGTATTTGCGGCTAATAAACTGTTGATATTCTCGTAAAGCCTCACAGGATTATAAGCGCGTATAAAGTGCTATACGCATTAGCCGGCACCGCCGGGGGCAGCAGCTTCATAAGTGGTGGCTCACAATAAGATATGTGTGTGTGTGTGTGTGTGTGCAGAACACTCGGCATGCAGTGGATTGATATAAGCGCGTGAGTGGCTTCTAATTGTGTTCAAGCATCTATCCGCTGCGTCTAAATAAAGCGGACGGCGCGCGGCACAGGGCTGCCCGCGCACTCGGCGGGGAACGTTATGAAATATTAATATTTTCCTCTTTCTGCTGCTAAATATTAATGAAACGCTTCATTTCGATTTTTTGTTGAAATTAAACACTGGCAAATGTTTATTTGTAAAGGCATTGAAACACTTTTCCTGACTTAAAGATACAGAAGATGTTTTAAACATAAGTACACGTCATACATGTAAATACAATACATTGGTCACTGTCAGCACTTTGTATTAGAAAGGTATTGTATTATTAAAATATATTAGTGGGTAAGTTAGGTAAATAAAACTTGTTTCATTAAAGAATTGGACCACAGCTAATAAAGCTGATCTAATGAAGTATTATGTACGTGGTAGATGAGGTTAAGTGGGGTTGGATGTAATATAATAATATAACATCACGCATGTACCTCGAGGGGTTAGACAAAGGAAAACTATTGTGATAGGCGGTGAGCCTATTGCCATCAATCGGGCAACGTTTCAAACTCCGGGCTGTTACTGAGATTTATCTAAAAGAAAAACTCAAGAACACGTTGCGTGACCCGAGTATTCAACCTAGGATATTTACAAAGGCCGTCTTTGTGAACATTAGACTAAGGAGGCAGTTGTAAGTTAACATAAAAGTATTAGTGTTATGGAGTATAAGTTAAGATGATGGTGTTACTTCCTTAGTTAGAGTGTAGTCTCCCCCCGCACCCCGCACCCCACACCCGGCGCATAGTATAATGAGGCGCAGGTCCCATAGCGGCTCGTATCAATGGCGCGCACTATCGCTGCACTTGAGAAGTGCCCTCCCCCTCTCCCGGCGGCCCTCACCCCTCACCCGACGTTCAGTATCACGTTACATGTATTATAGTCAACGGACCGCGAGTGAAACTGATGACAGAAACTATACCTATATCTCAAATATATTGAATGAGTCTAGATTGTTCCGTATTGCTAACACAGTAACATAATTCAAAGCATCATAACATAACATAGCATCACGCCTGTATTCCCCGAAGGAGTAGGCAGAGGTGTACACAATTGTACACCCACATTTCACCACTTGCTGTTATTAAGTCCCATGTAATTGATGGTGAGCCTATTTCCATTTACCGGTCAGAATTCCAAACTTCGGGCTGCTACTGTCTATTTCTTAACAGAAAACCTCAATACAACTTTGCCCGACCCGGCAATCGAACCTGAGACCTCATACTCAGCAGTCGCGCTTGGAACCACTAGACATCCTTCAAGAAAATAAAACAATAAAGAATTTTTGGCTTGTGACACTGAGTAAGCAGATTCATACTTACTCAGTGCAGCTGCACACATCATCTTTGTGTGTGGTTTCGCTGCGAGACTTCAATTTGGCCATAAATAAATAACTTTCCAAATAACTTTCTACTAACTACCTGAGTAAATTCTTCTGGCTGACAATCCCTACGTCAGTCACTGGTCGTGATCCAATGGAACAGTATCCAATAAAGATTTAGTACCAATTTTATTATTCCAAATGTAAGCCTTCATTATAGACGAGAAACCGAATGGCAAACGAAATTCCAATTACTAATTATTATAGTAGGTCGCGCAATTAGCTGTGGTTATTTCATTTTGGTAAATTGCTATACACGCCTGATTGAACCGAATATACGGACTATTAATTTGATTTCAATGTGAATATATAATATCTGTATACGTAAAAAATTCGACATCAAAATATGTGACAAGAGGCGCATGGAACTAAAATCCGAAGTAACATCATAAGTGTACTACATAACTACATAATAAAGAAAGCACGGCATTATGATGCTGAAACTTCAGTGTGTAATATAGCAGTTGGGAAGTTGTTCAGCAGGCGAGCATCCGGCCGCGCTACGTACGTTGCGACTACGACGTAGCGGAACGTAGCCCGTAGCCGTCCGTAGTACTACGTAGCGAATGTTAATACAACGTGATTTACAAAATGTGGCGTTAAGAGATTAAATCCTACACGACGTCGTGCATTAATGCTAGCGTGCTAAGTAAGTGAAAGGTGCATTATCCATGAAGCAATGAAGACACGGGCCTGTAAATTATAATATATTTTTAAAACACATTAACGCATGTGAAGCGAACGAAATTTCTTACAGAAAGAAATTTTAGAGAAAGTATTACTTGAAAGTAAATCATAAATATAGGAAGTGAGAAGGAAGTTAGCAGCGGCGTCGCATCGGTGCGCTCCAAACTTGAAGTTAGTGTAATAATGTTATCAGACGAGTGGAACTCTCGCCGAACTTAATAATGTTCCAGCGATTGGGACGTGCGGCCGCCGCGGGGTGAGGGGCGGGAGACGAGGGGCAGGGTAGTGTCTGAGCGGATATTATAATATGGTAATGGACACTTTGAAGATTTTGTACGTCATTTGATATTCTCTTGACTGTTAACTTCTTCAATAGTTAAAGTAAATCATTCTTGATCTTATCGTATGGCTGATGAAAACCAGGTAAGGTAAGAGCCTAGTGGTATGACCATCAGGCAGTCCAGTCAAAGCTCGCAAATTCAAATCCAAGACACGCACCGCTAACACGTGCAGACAGAGGGTTTTGTGTGTCTATAACTTCACGTCATATTTACAAGATCAAGTGTGACCGGATAGGGAGGCAGAGAGCACTCGCTTTCCTCGACGATGTCAACCTATTTCTCCAGTCTCGCGACAAAGATCAATGCAACTTGATCCCAACGTCGAGATAAAATACGACAAGATGAAGAATAATTTAGTTAATTTGTAGAATAAGTTAACAGTCAAGAGACAATCAAATGACATGCACAACTGACGGTGGGTTAGTCATCAACCACACGCATGAGGAGAGAAAGAGAGTGATGTTTCTAGCTCGACTAAGAACGAGTAAAATCAAATAATTAAATATGGAAATATGTCTCGGAAACATATAGGCCACCTGCATTTCCTCGTAGCCATCTTAGTTAGTGAGCGACGCCTTACTTGGAGAGGGTCAGCAGTAACAATGAGCATCAAACTGTGGGATACTAACAACATACTACAGTGAGGTCAATACTGCGCAGGTATTAATTAAAAATAAAAATAAAAAACCTTTATTGTCCAAAGAAATGTTTTACAGGCTTGTTTAGTTATAAAGTAAACTATGACACATTTAAAATAAAAGAAAAGTACAATAGTAGAAACTGTGAGCCCCAAACTAGACAGTGAGTCTGTATCTCAGGTCTAGTATTCATTTTACAATTAGACATAAAATAAATCCGTACGTTAGCATTTCAAATAATTATGATCAGAGATCAAAAAGTGTAAAATCAAGAATATATAAAAAATAAAAAGAAGACATGGGACCGGGGTTCAGATTATTGTCCCTGCATGTGTGTGAGTGTGTGCGCGCGCGCGCGCGCGCGCGTGAGTGTGTGTGCGTGTGTGTGTGTGTGTGTGTGCAATTGTATGAATAAATGTTAACGAGACATTTATGTAATTTTTTATTATATTATCCCACTGTTTTGGAGTTCATTTGACAAAACACGCAATTCCGTAAATTCCTATTAAGGGTTTCTTAAACATTTATTAAATAGACAGCTCATTGGTCTCATTGGTGTAGTTGAGGACTTGTTCGAGCAAAGTGTTATTAGATTGGTCCATACAGGAATTCTCACAAAAAAAAAAAATATAATGCATTATGCTAGCGGGTGGTCATTTAGCGATTTCTGAGTAATTGTCTGCGTATGACGTCGTTTTCCTGCTGCCACCGTAATCCGTGACCTACGAGAACAACACACGCCCACGGCCTGCAACGTGTTACATCTCACAATACCTTCACCTACACACTCGTCTAGATTGTCACCTCTCTCACTTATCTCAACTATATTTGGGTCACCATTCAGACTTAATTTATGCATTATTCTCACATTACCTTATTTATTGTTAAACAATTTATTTTAAAAAGAGTGTCTATGGAGTTTCTTGCCGGCTCTTCTCCATAAGATCAACGCCTTGGAACCGTGCACCTAGTTTTGACTTTTCATAAGTGCCTGTAATATGGTTTATTTGAAATAAAAATATTTGAATTTGAATAATAATTATTATATCGCATTTATAATAATAATAGAATTATTATTATAAATGCGAAAGTTTGTAAGGATGGATGTTTGTTCCTCTTTGACGCAAGCACAACTGAACGGATTTGTATGAAATTTGGCATACAGATAGTTTATAACCTGGATTAACACAGATACGTTTTATCAATCTAGATGAAGAGGCGGCAGAAGGTGCTGGTTAAAAATAAACTGCAAGTTGATGCCCAAACCGATATCTTAAGGTTGTATAGATTATCGGCATTACGGGTCAGTCGTACTTCGTTGAATATAATGTGTTAATGGTCATTGTATATCATTTAAGGCTTGACGGTATCACTCCATGCTTTGCAGGACATGTTATTTCATCGGTATAGCTTTAGACACAATATGTTAGTCCTGTTACATTTTTGTGGTGATAAAATAGGACCGCAGTCATTGAACTAATCAAAGTCCCTTCAGTAAGACTTTTAGAAATTGTCCTGGTTACAGCAAGTCCAGATTAAACTCCTACTCATGTATTCTTTTAATTAATAATTAAGCTTTATCAATAAGAAAATTCCTACGTCTATCATTGAATATAAAAAGCCGTAAATAATTTTAGACTGTGCTATATGCCAAGAAATTTCAACAAAATACTACTGAAAACACTTGATTTGATAAAACTGTATAGTTTTCTTAGGCGAATCAATCAATCAATTTAAGACACTTATCATTATTTTTTATGTAAGGACTAAACTTACCACAAGATCAATCCAATCCAAATGAGCAACCTACAACATGTCACACACAGTCAGGGGACACAAAGTGTCAATACTAGGGACACAACAAACTTGTACCAACTCGAAGTTGCAGAGCAACAGAACGCGCGACGTCGCGTGAAACTTGCGGCGCGCAGCGTCGGGGAGCGGCGTGTACACGTGGGGCGCGTTCGGGTGCCGGCCGCCGAGTGCCGCGCGCCGCCGCCCGCCTAGTCGCGCTGTCTTGCAAGGGTAATTACCGACCAATTGTATCACGATGCTGGCTGTTAAATGATTTAATTAACCCGCAATCGCCACCCGCTCAACCAAGAACGCTGAACTAGCGCTACGGCACTACGCAACTACGTCGCTACGTGAGCTGTACGACGTAGTATTTTTATTGTTTAATTCAATCCAAGATCAAACTGTAGTTTGAGAATAATAGTTTCATAATTACCAAAACTGCATTTTGTATGTTGTTAGTTTTTTATGTTTATGTACTAAATGCATCCTATAAATACTTAACTCTAGTACAATAATCATGTATCTCGCCAACACAAAAGCTCCCAAAGGATGATGCAACAATCCAGTTTATCAATTGCAGTGCGATGTTATTGAGGTGAGTGGGATTGTCGACCGGCCACCACCTGAGAGCTATCTGACTCGGCATAATCCTCCAGAGCTCGTCAATATGATCGCAACTGTTTATGCAATGGATTGCACAAAGTATTGATGGCAATTAAGTATTTATTGATGTGGTCACAGTATATGCAAACCTATAAGCACACGGAGGAGGCACATTATATTATACTATTGAAGATATCCGAAAACATATATGTTACTGTATCAGTGTTAGTCCACCTCATTGTTTGTCACATATTATTATAAAATATATTAAGAAGAGACAATTTAATTATATCTTCTGAACCTTGCAAAATAACAACATAGCAAGAAAATTTTAGTGAAAAATCTTATTTTATTTCCTAAAATTTTAATTTAGATCCGTTTCGGAGCCTATTAAAGATAAACTTTCAGACAGACAGACAAACATTCTAGAAACCGTCATTTATTATTCGGCATCGTATAAATACTACAGTTTTTACTTGAATTTTGGCATTTATTTTGAAATCTCTTCAGTTTTAGTTATTGATATAGGTGTATTACGACATTGAGTTATAATATAAACATAACATAGCATCACGCCTGTATTCCCCAAGGGGGTAGGCGGAGATGTACATAGTTGTACACCCACATTTCACCAATGCTGATATTAAGTCCCATGTAATGAGCCTATTGCCATCTACCGGGCACAATTCGATATGACACAAGCATTCGACTACGTTGACCACACTATTTTAAATAATAAACTAGCCACATACGGCGTTATAGGGAATGTTCTTAAATTAATTGAATCCTAAATGTCTCATAGAAGGCCAATCACAGCAATCTCAGGAATATATCGCACCAAAAAAGCGACTACGTTTTTGTCTGAAGGACGTATAGTGAAATTCGGTGTACCCCAGGGAAGCGTTCTGGGACCATTATTATTTATCATATACATAAATGACTTTCCGAAATCTATTGAGCATCCAATGACTCTTTTTGCTGACGATAGCACAGTCACAATAGCATGTAAGAAAACTGACAGATATGAACTTGACATTAATAATGCTTTAGCTTCTTTAATTTACTGGTTAGACAACAATAAATTTAAAAATTAATTTAATAAAAAACTAATCTTGCATTGCAGTCAAAGAATATTAATAAGAAATTACGTAAATTATAAAAATCACACCATATGCGGAGTTGGTAATACCAAATTCCTTGGACTAACCATTGACAAAAAACTTGATTGGAAAGATCACATTGAAGAAATTAGTAAGAAAGTCAGTAGTTCTTCCTACGCATTGCTTAAACTTGCTCCAATCGCAAATACGGATACATTGCTCACTGCTTATCACGGACTTGTTGCATCGATCCTTAGATACGGCATTATTTTCTTGGGAAACTCTACACACAAGGATGTTATATTTAGAATGCAAAAACGCTGCATAAGAGCTATGTTTGGTCTTAAAATTACAGACAGTTGCAAACCATAATTGATTAAACATCAAATTCTCTCACTTCCTTCCTTGTATATATTAGAAACAGTTTTATTTGTTAATAAATTAATTTTAAACAAAAAATAAAAACCGCCTTCAAAAATCCACTACACTAAAAAGTTCAAAATAATATCAAATTTTGCTTATAATAAAATAATTTTAAAATAACAATATATAATAATAATCTGTTAATTTTGGAGTGCCTCGTTGGTCTAGTGGTCCCAAGCGCGACTGCTGAGCATGAGGTCTTGGGTTCGATTTCCAGGTCGGGCAAAGTGTTATTGGGTTTTTCTGTTAGGGAATTCTCATTAGCAGCCCGGAGTTTGGAATTGTGCCCGGTAGATGGCAATAGGCTCACCACCTATTACATGGGACTTAATAACAGCATTGGTGAAATGTGGGTGTACAAGTGTGTACACCTCTGCCTACCCCTTCGGGGAATACAGGCGTGATGCTATGTTATGTTATGTTATGTTATTATTATATATTGTTATTTTAAAATTATTTTATTATAAGCAAAATTTGATATTATTTTGAACTTTTTAGTGTAGTGGATTTTTGAAGGCGGTTTTTATTTTTTGTTTAAAATTAATTTATTTCAGTCTTTTTAGTTTTTTGAATTAAGAAACCTCCTCCTTTTTTGGAAGTCGGTTAAAAAGAATCCCCAACTGTTTCCGAAGTCTTCAGATGGTTCCGAAAGAAGTCACCGTGATAATCGGAGACTTTGTCTACATAGTGCTAGAACAGCTCTCATGAGTAAGAATGTATTCTGTATGGCCCCAAAATTATACAACAAGGTACCAAAGGCATCCAAGATTTAAAAATTAAAAGTTTTAATATAAGCACCAAGAAACTTTTAATAAATAAATGCTACTATAATGTTGGCGATTATTTAAATGATGTACTTTAGACTTTATGTTACTGCTTGTAGATATATATTTTTTATCTTATTTATTTTTGCTAATGGACACTAATCAATAATTAAGTTTGGCATTACCTATTAAAATCTTATTAATTTATATTATTATTACATTTGTACGCCTTTCTAAGCAAAACATGTTGAAACTTTTAATCTTAAAATCGTTCCAACTGATTGTGAAACCTACACGGGTTTTTGACAAATAAATATCTCTTATCTTATCCCTTATCTAATTCCAAACTCCGGGCTGCTACTGACAATTTCCTAACAGAAAAACTCAATAAGACTTTGCCCGACCGGGGAATCAAACCGTTCATGTTCAGCAGTTGCGCTTGGGACCACTAGACCAAGGACACTAGAACATTGAGTTATATATGTATTACACTAGCTCCTGCCCAGGACTTTGACTTCGTGGACTTTAGAATTGGGTCCAGCTGTGCTAAAATAATTCTATGTTTAAATTTCATATAATTTGACGCAATAACTACTGGAAGGATGTCCAGTAGTTATTGCGTCAAATAGAAACGAACATCCATCCACCCATCCTCACAAACCGACGTATTTATAACATTAGTAGTATCTAATAAATTGATTGTGTGTCAAACTATAACTGATTATTTATTTACTTAATTTATGGCATAAACTAAATACGATGAGTTATCAATAGATAGTAAGCGATCGTCAAGGCGCAGCTCGCGCTCACTCGCCCGACGCGTGCGAACTACAAGATGGCTCTCTTGTATCACTAAGCGTACAACTAGCTCACCG
Source organism: Xylocampa areola (assembly GCA_935421205.1). Lineage (NCBI taxonomy): Eukaryota > Metazoa > Arthropoda > Insecta > Lepidoptera > Noctuidae > Xylocampa > Xylocampa areola. The sequence continues at coordinate 168,102 of OW285200.1, forward strand.
TATCACCTCAATATATAGGATCCCAGAAATATTTGGATAAACTAACGAATATTAGGTATAAGTTTAAAACCTTTTATATTTGTAGCGAAGTCAAATTTATTATGTTCTAAATTATATCCAAAAACGTATTTAATTAGTCACATCATCTCCTCAATTACCTACTGTTCGTGATGTATTCAATTATACATTTTAATAAAATGAAGCTCGTAAATAAGCGCTATAAATATTTAAATTTGAAGACGTTTTGGGACTCAGACATTGGCAAGAGACGGCCGGCGGGCGGCCGGGGGCGCGCGGACGGCTTCAAGTGTTCACTCATTTCACTGTAGCACTAACAAACTTAAAAAATGTAAAACGTTATCAAAATGAAAAGGGAGACGCAGACGACAGAGAGGGGTCCTGTACCGCGCGGGGTGCGGGCGGCACGGGAGGGGGTCGCGGGATGGATTTCACGCGGAGACGTCGTCCCTCGAGCGTGAAGATACCTTGATGAAAAGAAAATGAAACCGAGATGATATAGCTCAGACACTGCACGGACTGACGACGGCACTAACTACTATTCTTTTTAAAAGTTTTTTATTTTGCATAGAGGCTCTGTAGAGTCTTTTTATTTTATAATTTTAACGAGTCGTCCCTGCAGCCTGAATGATATGCAACCGCTATGAAAACATTACGGCGGCGGCGCGCGAACGTTCTATAGAAAATGTTGTGACAACTTCGCTATCTGCTGTGGATTCTCGCCAGTTTCCCAACATTTACGATGTTAAATATAATATAGAAAATAACTACTGGGCATGTCCAGTTTGAATCATATAAACGGTATCTAAATTCAACCTTGCTTGGTGTTAGTTTCTGAATACAGGAAACTAAAGTTGTCGAAGGAGGTCGTTTCAGTTTTATTTATCGACTCGCTAAAACTCTGTAATCTTGAATGCTTTGACCGCTGCTCTTTCAAGTCAAACTTTTCCTCAAAGTGCCTTTTGGAGTAGGTTACAGTTTGTTGAGTTCTGATGCAAATTTATTAGTTATTGAATTCAAACGGGACTTAATCGCGCTAAAAGAGTCCCGTTTGAATTCAATAATTATGTGTTCGAATCGCGAAAGTTTAAAAAGTACAAATTTATTAGTTTGTATGATTTATAGGTTGTACAGACGTGCGTTATTGTTATTCTTTGAGTGGATTTCGCAGAGGTTTTGTCCACAGTCGATTCCTGGATTTCTATATTCCTGATTACGTTCACGATGAATTCGGTCGATGTGACGTTGTCTCCGCACGGCTCAGCGGAGCGACAATATAATACAACCCAAAGTTCATTCCGTACAACACAAAAGGAAAGTAATCAACATGGAGGGCCCGCGCTAAACATCACTGTTTCTGTGACGAATACATCTCCACTGGAGAACACTGCAACTGTCTGAGAGATTCGTGCGTATTGTGACGGGTTTCTTCTGCAATCAGGATTAAAGCACGTTACTGTACCACGGTAAAATTAATAGTAGCGTGGTACAGTAACGTGTTAATATTACACGACAAGGATATTTTTTCAGTTTCAGCAGCGGGGACGTGGACGCAGGGCGCGGGGTGCGGAGGACGTGCGGGTGCAGACGTGTCCGCTGTTTTATTAACAAGATAAGTAATGAGCCGAGTGTTCGCCAGCCGAGCGTTCAACAACGCTGCACTCACAAAATATTCACGACGTTTTACCGGCGACGGCAGTGTGAAAAGAACTAAACGAGTGCCCCGGAGACACATATAGATACAAGACGTACTGAAATATGCAGTCATTATTGCAGAGATACTGACAGTTTTATTTTGGGCCTAACAAATTATAGTAAAGTAATTCATAACATTTTTTTAATTAAAACAATTTGATCGAATTCATGGAGAATAAATAAAATAAAAAATAAGTAATACTAGCGAGGCGCCTCGGCTTCGCACGGGTTGCACTACTTATTATTACACTAAAATAAATTATAGCCTATGTTACTTCTGTATAAAGCAGATTTCTAACGGCGAAAGATTTAGTACAATAGGTTCAGTAGTTTCACACTTTATCGTTTACTAAAGTACAAATGTTTCCTCTTTATAATATAATTATAGAAGTATAAAACCAAAAAATAAATTGTTATAGTGGTTTAACTGTAATAGCTAGATAATATATCTATTATTATGGTATCGTGGGTTTTTTGGTAGATATTGATGTGATCTTGATAGCTATACAGGATTTTTTATATTAGAATTTTTCATGTGATCGTAGATGGCTAAATCCGAAACTAAAAAGAAGAGCGAAAAATACTCAAAGTAGTCTCAGGCCCGATTTAGATTGAAAACTCAAAGTAGTCTCAGGCCCGATTTAGATTGAAATACTCAAAGTAGTCTCAGGCCCGATTTAGATTGAAAACTCAAATTGTACTGATGGATTTTTTTTTAAGTAATATTCCTCGGCAACACTCTATGCAGTACAGGTTCACTGAAGTTTTAGTTTTTATTAAAATCGGGCCCGAGACACTTTTTCTCATACTCTTTCCAGTAGGTATATAATTAACTATTTTGTATTATCATAAATATTTTTCGCAGCGCACTCGATCTAGGGAGTTTTAGAGGTTATTTTTGAAATCCTTGGATTACATTATTGGAGGTCTCGAAGGGAACCCCAATTTAAAAAACAAAAGCTTTCCTCACTGAGGATGAGCTTTCTACTAGTCAAATATTTTTTAGAATCAGTCGAGTAGTTTTAGTTTTTAACTATAACAAACAAAAAAAAAAGTTATTTTCTCTTTATAATATTAGTTTACATTAAACGATCATTAAGTAATGAAGTTTATTAAGTACAGATGTTGCATTGGTTTCCTCATTTTGTTCTGTAGGAAGGAATTTAGTCAGCCGCCTTCATATGACTATCTGTGAGGTCGCGCGGACTCCTGCCCCAGCCGGCCGGCAGTGCGCTTATCAATCTGCTCACAATACAAACGGTCACCGTCGCCACATTCATGTTATATCATTTATTCCGGACGACTGTCTCTTCGCGTCGTTAGGTAAAAGGAGCCATTTGTGACCAAAAGAAATTACCAATTCGGTCCGAGAGCGCACCACTCCCGTACACTTACTAATTCTATTTAGGTACGTATATAAATTGGTGTCCGTATTCTTAATGAAACACTTCAGTGTGGCGCGGACCGGCAGGCGGCGGGCACGGAGCGGCAGGGAGCGGGGAACGGGGCGGGCGCACGGGCGGAGCGGGCGCGGTTCTCGTAATTTCATCAAGCGTCATTCAGTGCGGTGCGAGTGGCCGCTATTCAATGCTCGCGAACCTCCTACCTGTTGTGTACGTGATGTTTTTAGCTGGTTCTTTGTGTTTGTTAATGGATCAAATTGTAGAAAAAAATACGAGCGAGCTGCTGAGTGGAGCGCGTTTAAATAGACGCGCGATATTAAATGCAGCTAGCGACGCGCGCGGCGCCGCTCGCAGTATTGTCGCAATATTGCGACTCATTTCAAGCGATTCAGTTGTATGATTACATTTACAATATTTTTCGTTCTTCAGAATTTGATATAATTATTTTTGATTGTGAATTCAAAACGGCATTGTGTTGTGATAGTATTATTAACTAATAATAAAATATATGACAACTAAGAATCAATCGTTTGAGAAACCCTCTTCAATATACAACGTATTCACGAGAGCTCGTGTGTACTGACAGATAAAAACAGTGCGCCCGCGGCTCTTATTGGTAAACGATCCTAAACAAACAAAGTGAGTTCAGTGGAGAGCGCTCGACAGAAACATGAGTATTTTAGAGGCGAACACAACACAATAAGTAGAACTAACATGTTGTGTGTGTGTATACATTGACTGTATAAAACATAGTCAGTTTACATTACTGTAAGCTATACAAATATATATAAGTTACGTCGTACCTCTACGTTTTTCGTTTTTATAAATACTAAAGTTTTTAAATGAGCAAAAACTTGTAAATGAAAATTGCACTTTGCACGTCAGATATCTTACAGATATTGTATCAGGTATAGCAGTCTCAGTACTGAACAGATGCAAACTCCATACTTACTTTCCTAATACTTACTAACATATCGTCTGCCGATACAATCAATGTTATAGAAATAACAATTCCTTGTTTATCGTGTCTACCGTTTGATATTTGCACAGTTATCACATAGTTACGGTACATGATAAGCGCAAGAGTGTCATGACAATAGTTAGTTAATTAACTAGAATATATAAATAGTGTTTATAATATAGTGACAATATGTATGACTATGCGGCTCTACTTCAATTTTATTAACTCACAATACATGTATATGGTGCTTTATTCAGAATATTAAGATACACTATAAATTAATTTTAAACAAAAAATGAAAACCGCCTTCAAAAATCTACTACACTAAAAAGTTCAAAATAATATCAAAATTTGCTTATAATAAAATAATTTTAAAAGAACAATATATAATAATAATCTGTTAATTTAGGAGTCGGTGCCTGATGTATGTGGGGTTTACAACCAGATACAAAGGTCGGTAACATAACCAGAGCACAACGAACATAAGTGACTAACAAGAGGAAAACAATAACCCTCTCCCAGTACAGGCTCCGACTCCAAAATTAACAGATTATTATTATATATTGTTCTTTTAAAATTATTTTATTATAAGCAAATTTTGATATTATTTTGAACTTTTTAGTGTAGTAGATTTTTGAAGGCGGTTTTCATTTTTTGTTTAAAATTAATTTATTTTAGTCTTTTTAGTTTTAAGTGTAATATATATATATTGTATAGGTCATATATAAGTTTGTATACTTCATAAATTAATTAATTTAGTAATTTAATAATATCGGTAGGCTTTCGAAAACCGCTAGGACTTAATTACTGCATCGGTGAAATGTTTGTGTACAACATTGGAAACTTCTGCCTACCCCATCGGGCAATACAGGCATGATGCTATGCATGTATTGAGTGGCATGAACTATACATGAACATGCAATTACAGCAATTGAGAGTGATTTGCTATAATTCATTGAAGAGTTCCATTGTCTAACTTCGAAGGTCTTCATCGGATCTTTACTAAATTTAAATGGGACCACCTCTGGGGACTACTCTTTCAAACAAAGATATCGACGGACATACATAACAAAGTATGGTAGCTACTGTAAAACGTTGAGGAGTTCCCTTGACTGTCCTTCGTCTTCATCATCAGACCCCTAATGACAGTCACAACCCATCTAGGTGTAAAGTTCTCATCAATACAAATTAATCAAGCCCAAACACCAGGTTATTGCTGTAAATCTTTAAAGAGTTCCCTCGACTGTCTTTCAGCTCCATCATCAGATCGACTCCACACCTTCATTAAATAGTAGTGCTTTAAAATACTTAATGAAAAAATTAACAAATGCACTTGTCGCCCCTATAATTTTCGAAGGTTTCCTCGATATCTCGGGGATCCATCATCAGATCCTGGTTTCCTTATCATGGTACCACCGTTGAGATATCTTCTTTCCAACAAAAAAATAATTATCAAAATCGGTTCATAAACGACGAAGTTATACCTCCTCCTTTTTTGAAGTCGGTTAAAAACCTCCTCCTTTTTTGAAGTCGGTTAAAAACAGTGCATAAACACAATCTACATTAAATGCTTCTAAACGTAATGAGAATATTCAAAATATTTCTAACGTATAACTGACAGACAGACACCCGTTCCGTGCAGACTGCCTGTGTATGTGTGAATGTTGTGAGAGATTATGTATGACGAGCAGCAGCGTTCATCGGTGTGTGTGCAACTTTACGCTTTTTGAATAAGACCTCCTTAAATATGTGTGCTGTGTTGCTGAAAAACTTGCCTCCATTTATGGCACATAATGTTTCATTTTCTTTGCTTTTTCAATTACAGGAAAATAATATTATGGCTACACTTCAGCATAAGCGACATACTCAAGCGTTTGATATACCTAGCATTTAAAGTTATGCGATGGCCTCTTAGAAATGGAACTGAAAGAGACTAACAAGTCCTATTGAATAGCAATACTAAAGGAAATTTATACTCGTTTGAATCGTACGAAAACATTTTTGTCCAATTGTATGCGTATATGTCTTAACTAGGTATTTATTTTAATGATATAGATTACAATGAATGGCTTTAAAGTAAAGTTGAAAGTTATGAAGAGAAGCCATCACAAAGGCGGTGGTTCAGTACAATGATCTGCTAAGCGGTATTTATTCACAAAGATCGTGCGATAGGGCGGCGGCGGTAACTCCGTTTAAGTAAGACTTTAGAAGTCGCTCAGATAGTGTCAGAGTGGCGGCGCGAGGATCACGGACTAGTGACGCGCCACTCCGCGCTCGACCGACAGGAATGCTCTATTTTATTGAGTGCAGGATATCTTTCTCAGAAGTTTATTCGTTCATAATGATACATTTTTAAATGCATTAGCGCTACGCATCCGTAGCGAACTCTAAACTTATACATTTTTGTAGAATGAATAATACAGTGAGGACATGATCATCTATTCAGTCTATATACAATATTGAACCGACACGACTAACGTCGTGCAGATACGATATCTGAGGATGCCTGTCAGAAAATGCATATGGCATTAAGATGTTCGTAATATATAAAAAATACCTTAATAATATAGATACATTTTTCAAACGTATGAACGCATGCGTAGCGATCTCTAAAGGTATATTCTTTTCTGGATAAACAAATATGCTTGTACGCCGGGTTTGTGTACCGCCTCCCGGGTGAACACGATGATGTCTGACGTATTACTGTGGAAGAAGAATTCAGAATATAAGCAGAGGTTAGTTAGCAAAGCAACTGGAGTTTTCATTCGGGGTAAGCAGGTTCAAATCCTGCATACGATAATATATCTCGTTTAAAAAAAAGCTTTATTCGTTCATTATGCAAAACCGTTCACATAACTTCAATATTAAACATTAATATACCTTGAGTGTTAGGAACACCTAAGGTATATTTAGATATGAAATTATATAAAGTTTTGTACGATATTATCATTAAATCGAGAAAAACACAAAATGTATTTTATGATACCGGCAACCCCCGCATGCTAATCGCTTTGTTAATTTGAATAATTTTGCAATTAAATTTATCATTCTGTTTCCTTTGGGTCCACATGTATTATACATACCTACGCGTTATTCACGTTGTTTGGTGATAAACGTACTACGTAACATTGGCAATCGTTAATCGGCTCACGTTACCAATGGTGGCTGTGTTCGAGTGCGTGTCGCATCCCTATTGTGCCGGACGCACGGATTACCCAATTACGTACTCGCCGGCGAAGTTTTCACTTCAATCACGTCACGGCGCGGCGCGCACCACACTGGTTGAATCACACGAGCATTGTTATACTCCACCACTTAATCTCTTCAACTCTTAGACTACATGGACACTAATATTGTGTGCGGGTTGCAATTCTGTACAGAAATACTTGATTGTATTGTCTCACTGTTCATGTACTAGGTTTTTTTCACAGTTGGCGCAGTGGAGTAATTGGTTCCTTATATCATTACTATGTATGACCTACAAAAAAGTTAAGTCTTAGTGCGTCTGTGCGTACTTTAATTGTGTCTATAAATGCATCCATAATAAAGGAAGAATTCCTAGTGTGGCAAAGTGAAATCCTCCTGTCATAACAAGCACACTGAAGGTTTTTGAAGTATTACATTCATATTATATTTCTCTTTTCCTTTCATCCCATTCAAGTGTCATTGAAGACATTCAAGCCCTTAGTATCAGCGAGGCGGATGAAGTAGTCACCTATAGACACAATGATGTACTGTGGTACTTTACACTTGTTGATACGTGAACAAGTACAATCGATACAATTCTTCAATTTGTTGATCCGATTTGTCGTTGTCATGTTTCTTTGTGGGAAATGAGTCGTGAATTAATTATTAAGTTTCCCTTATGAGACCCCAATACCTTTTATGAAACATATATGAAACCGTATTTAATTCATATCGTTTTGTAAGAATGTTTTGTGATTACAATATTAAATGGAAGAAGAATACGGTCGTAAGCAGGATTCGACCCTGCGCCTCCCGGATAGATACTCCAGGCGCTCTGACTACTAACCCTCTGCTCACTACTGCGAATTCTTCATCCACATTTTAACACGTCTTTTGGCGACGTCATTGCTATATATTCAGTCCCTATACAGGTGACCAAACCGACACGACTAACTTTGCAGTTAATACAATGTCGTAAAGATGCAATTACCTTAACAATTAAAGATTTATCTTTGAAAAGCATCAACGCATGCTTAGCGAACTCTAAAGTTACAATATATCTTTAGTATCTTTTTCCATTTAATATAATAACTTTAGAGTTCGCTAAGCATGCGTTAATGCTTTTCAAAGATTTATCTTTAAATGTTTTGTGTTGTTTTGCCATGTACATGTACATATATATTTCAAGATCCCTACTTTTTAATGAGATTTGCACGTGTGCTCTACAACGTAGTAATATCCGGAAGGAAATTACTAAACCCGCATTGCATAAACATGGCAAACAGAAACAGCGCCTCTTGCACTCGCGTTGTGCTAACACATGTGCAATAAATAACGATAGCTCGTAATATTGTTTACGAAGCGCGTGCACTGATTGTACACAAAAATACACGCGTTCTAACATACTCACACATATGCATCGTTCATTTAAATGCAGATGTTTTCTTACTTCTCCATCAAAGGCTGTGTGAAAAATGTACATCGCACACATGTGTGATAGCGTGCATATGTTCCGGCCGACGTTGGAATAAAGTATTAAAACAATATAATGTAGACCGTGACGGGTGTGTGCGGCGTGGGGTGCGGGGTGCGGGGTGCGGGGTGCGGGGTGCGGGGTGCGTGGCGGAAGTGTTACAGGTGCAGGTGCCTCCGATATTGTTTCTAAAACTATTTGTTGTGTGGTACAATGTATAAGAATATAAGCATGTCTATAAAGAATATTATTTGCATCAAGTTTGCTTGATTTTGTGACATCACATGAAAAATAACTCTAAAAATCTCAACATACATCCCGGAAGTCATCCTGGTATTAACGATAGTGAAAACGCAGCCAAGCAGTACGTACAGCTTAGTATAGCTAACAGCAGAAACTTAGGACTTCGACTCTCCTAGTCTTTTTATGGATATAATGTCGAATTTCACAAATGTTATTGTATTATTGTCCGCTACAGCACAAGGCGGGCCCCACCACTCAGCGCGCGGCACGAGATGAACGCACTCGTACAACAAGTGTGGCGCTGTGCGGCCACCACTAGCTGCTAGATGCTAATGTCCGCAAAAATATGACCGCTACAGATGTACACCGCACTTATTACTATAACGGTTATCTAACGCTCGCAACCGCAGTAGTATTTTTATCCTGTGTGTTATTCAACTTAAGCTTCGTATTGTATTGTATATCACGTTATGCACCAGAGTTGGAATAAGTTATACAGACAAGTTTAGTACTGCCCGATAACATGGTACTGTTCGGGAAAACTACTAACTGTAGGTGCTACGCGTCCGCTACGATACTGCTACGGCAGCTACGTCGTAGCGCAATATGAGGACATTGATCACAAGTTGTGCGTTGAGGAATCTTGTGCATATTTGGAACATTAGCGATATCACAACATTGTTTATTGTTTAATTTAATAATATTTTAGTTAAATTTCTTAAACTTTGTTTCCAATATAAAAGACAGACGGAATACAAAGATGAAATCTAACCTTTAATGTTTGAATTATTTTAGGCGTAATTTCTCCCGTTGTCTCTCTGCTCGTTGGTGTAGTGGTCCCAAGCATGACTACTGAGCAGGAGGTCCCGGGTTCGGTTCTAGTCGGGCAAAATGTTATTGAGTTTTTTTAGGAAATTCTCAGTAGCAGCCCGGAGTTTGGAATTGCACCCGGCAGTTGGCAATAGGCTCACCACCTATTACATGGGACTTAATAACAGCATTGGTGAAATGTGGGTGTACAATTGTAACCCCTTTGGGGAATAGAGGCGTGATGCTATGTTATGTTATGTAATTTCTCCCGTAATTTTTTAAATTATATGTTAACAAAATATAGCAAAACTCAGATTTGAGTTCAGTCAATGAGTACAAGAATAAACAACGTGTAGATACATTCTACAATTATACTACTCTTAATGTCATCTCCACTACTGTACACAGACATGTCTAGCGGCACACACTCGCTGCAATTTGTATGGAAATGTAACATGTAATGTGCAGTGTAAGCACTTGGTCGTCTCTCGCTCAATAAAAGAGGAAATATTTAACACTGCGATGTTCCCGGCGGCAGTCTGAGGCTGACATACTGCCAATTTGTTGCAGTCGAGTGCCGGAGAGACGACACACTATGAGAGAAAGCAGAAGGGATAAGCGTAACACTTCGAGAGAATACATAAATATTGGCACCAGTACAGCTTGAATGCGACGCTCGCAGGTTGCACGCGCTGCCCAATATTTTTGTGTCGCTCGGTGTCTGTGTGCGCCTCAGATTGTAGTTTTGGAACATATCCAACTACCCGATTCCACCTGTAAGCCTCGCTTAAATCAGGATCTACAATGGTCACTAACATTTCCATGCTGGTCGTTTTCCAGAAAACGTATAGTGCATTTGTTTGGTGCGTTGTGCAGAGTGAACCTTTTGTAATACATACTAAGTGGCGCAGTGTTTGTGTTCTGTATGCATGAGGGTTGGTTGAGACCGCTTTACGTTTATCGCGTCAACTAATAGATATGTTGAACGACAACTATTCTGAGTTGTTAACATATTGTGACTCCGCAGCACGTTGTGTAGCTGCTGGATTAAAAGGAGATTAATTATAGTTTAACGGTTTTACTCACGCGCATACTTCGGGATTGCCCGACTAGTTTCGAACTCGAACGGAGCTCTTATTCATGAGCTGAGCCCGCGGCGATGTCGCGAGTCAAACTGTTCACCGTCAGTTCCCGAAGTATGCGCGTGAGTAATAACCGATAAACTATAATTAATATGAATGTGTCTCACGAAAGTTATTATATTAAAAGGAGATGTCATAACATAGTATTTAAAGGTAACATGTACATGTACGGTACAATTGTCTATGCTTGTTATTTAAATATAATTATTATGTATTAAGTACGTTGCTATGGGGAACGGGGGCCATGACTCAAGACAGATTGCAGCACAGCGACTACATTGCATGCTCGAAAAAAAATACCCCTTTACAAAAGTTTCTACTGCAGTGAGTAAGGTTCACATTGTACATTGATGGATAAATCCGAAATTATAAGGAATAGCGAGAAATACTTCAAATACTCTAGAGCCGGGTTTTGATGAATAACCTAGCCAGGAATCGTACCTATTGACTTTGGAAAAAAAACTGATGATGCAGTTTTAGTTTGGCCATCCACGCCCACTTCAAAAATTCCCCCCATTTATAGGTACGAGTTGAAGTGTTGTCGGGACTAGATATAAGACGTAACACGGGCGTCGTGCGAAACTAGTAGAAATATTATTTTCTTGTATAAACAATGTTCTTTACTAATGCGCGTTATTTATGCCCATTCTATATATTTTTGTACCCTCCGTCGCTAAAACGTGTCGCTAGTAAGGCACACTAAGTAAATAAGAGGTAAATAAGTACGTTAGCGGTACAAAGGGAAGTCATGTCACAATGTTTGTCGACTCTTGTTATTATAATAATCCGTTCAGTCGGACCACGGTGCTCAGTGACGTCACACCGTAACGTGTACTCATATAATCTCCAGCTCGGCGACCTCCCGGTACGAGTTTTGTTTTTCTGTGTTTTTTTTTTTATTATTTTGTGACTCTAGTTTATTATTAGAAAACAACTACTATTATATACGTTATTATGAATATTTACGTGAATATATTTATTTTAATAATTCAAGATAAATCTTTGAAAAGCATTAACTTTAGAGTTCGCTAAGCATGCGGCTTAGCGAACTCTAAAGTTACAATATTGAATGGAAAAAGAATACGGTTGCGAACAGGATTCGAACCTGCGCCTCCCGGATAAATACTCCAGGCGCTCTGACCACTAAGCCATTTCGACCTCTGCTCACCACCGCGAATTGTGCATCCATATTTTTAACACATCTTTTTGGCGACGTCATTGCTATCTATTGAGTACCTATACATAGTATTTATCCGGGAGGCGCAGGTTCGAGTCCTGTTCGCGACCGTATTCTTTTTCCATTTAATATTGTAACTTGAGATATTTAATAATGCAGGAATAATGTCACATTATAATTATATAAGTAGTAATTACAGCCGTTAGATAACATAGACTATAATAATGATAGAGGGGCATAGCGGTGAGCGGCTGTTTGTTGAAGCGCTCGCGACTGTTTGAACTAAGTTTATTAGTTTGTAAGTAATAGCGAGTTTATCAGCGATTAAATTCTCTTCGGATTCACTCCTGAAAGTGGATTAATCATGTATACATAAGAACCACCGCTGAAGCTTATGAAGGGTACCGTCAGTTACAAGACAAACGTAATTAAACTAAGAATTATATACGAATATGTTTTCTAGCTATATACTTCAGTCTTTTGTTATAATGTTATCATTTCAATGACCTGCCAAATCCGATTCGAGTACAGGTGAGCTGACATCGCTGTCGCAGAACCAATAACCACGCGATTAGACTACTCGCGGCGCAGAATGCAGCCACGACACCCGATGTAACACCAGCGATTATAAATGTATTTATATTAAATGCAAATGCCTTCAACTGTTAATTAAAAACCAAAAAATAAATAAACTGAGAATTACTTCATGTGATTTTATTGGTTAATCTACTGACAAATTTCATAGATCTCCGAAATAATTTGTGTTTGTCCAGCTGGAGAACTGCACAACTGGCTTAAAATGACAATATATTTCAATTTGCTATTGTGCCATATGCTCTAAAAAGTAAAAATCTTGTACCGTCTCCTCGACTACTAAGACCGATTTAAAAATTTTCATGTAAAACCATCATGCTGTTACTAGCTATATCTCCACAAACTTCGGCATTTATTTATAAGTGAAATACATTACACAAAATTGTACATAATAAAAAGCAAATATGAATAACGTAGCGTTATACAGTAACAACCGTCATGTTCACTGACAAATTAAATTAGATTTAAATCAGAAATTAATTTAATAAATAACTTTACAATTGGATTAAGCGCATGACTGGGCGCGTGAGCACGCTTTACAAAGTGATCGGGAGTCGGAATGAAATGGCTGCTCGCAATAATACGCCGCGACGTGCGGCGGGAGCAGCCGCGGCCGAGCGAGCGGCGCGACGTGCTCGCCGCCCGTGTGAGTAAACACTTTATTTTCATATTTTCCAGCAATGTAAACATGATACAGAGCTCTTAAGGGCGTATCGTCTCTGAGAGCGTGAGTTTTATTTGACATACCTACTTTAAGAGATTTGCACCCCAACGTGTCGATATTTGTCCGTCCATAATACGAGACTCGCATTGTATGTCTGTCGTGTTGATATTAGGGTGCGCAAAATATAATTTTAAGTATACTATTTTAAGCATCACATTTGCATATTTAATTTATGTATCACCACCTCCTCATTATTATATGCATATTTTCCTCGTTTTAGACAATATGAGTAAATATCCAGTGCGGAACATAAAACAGTCCTGATAGAACTGAACGCGCAGTTACATACATTATGTTAGTCAATCTGCCTAGTCTTTTACAATTATGTTGGGGTTGGTTAGCAGTCTAACCGGATGAAGCTTAGAATTATTATCATGGAGCGACCGCCGATTTGATCTCCACAACCCACCGGATAATACGTTATACTGTGGAAAAAAAAATTACTGGCGGGCTTTCAGGTGTCTGAAAACATGTATTGGTAACATTATAGATCTTCATTTGAAGTTTAGATAACTTCAAATGAATTTCTCGAAGGGGTAGGCAGAGTTGTGTATACAGTTGTGCACCCACATTCCACCAATACTGTTATTATATAATTAATGTTCAGCCAATTGCCATCTACCGGGCACAATCTCAAACTCCGGGCTGCTACTGCTAATTTATTTACAAAAAAAATCAATAACATTTTGCCCAACCTGGGAATTGAACCTGAGTCCTCATGCTCAGCAGTCACGCTTGGGACCACTAGACTAACGAGGCAGTTGAACTTTACATGTTGGCGCTAATCACCTCGTTGAAATTCTTACACGAATTTTATGAACCACGTTAGTTAAGAAACATTGTTACCAGGAACCGTGACGATGATTCCAAACAATATTGTGGGACGTACCTCCTATATTAGTTGATATAATATTTGGGCATAATCTGTGTGTGTGTACGAGTGTGCATGTGCGCGTGTATAATGCACTTGTGAACGACGCGTGTCTCGCTACAAGACGCGGCCGAGCGTCACACCACCCAGCTGGCGGAGATGAGCGCATATTCATACACTGCCGGAATACATAATAAGTCAGCGCAGTGTTACATGCTCGTTTAGTACGTACACGGTTTTTAATATAATATTATGAATAATAAGAGAGTCTGTGATTTGGCTACTGAGCCAACTGCATATAAAATGATTCATCTAACTAAGCTCTAAAAAACAAAGGTTTATTCGTATAATTATTAAGTGAATATAACACTGTGGTGTGTATAGTGTACATAACATTTACAATAAGCGTAAGACCACTCGCTGTGTTTGACATGAAAAATGAACCGAATAATAACAGTTGCTCGGAGGGTGAGGCTGGGGCATAGAGCGCTGCCTGCACTCTAACTAACCAAAATTACACGAAGTTAAATTACTCATTAAAGTTTCATGTTACTGACATTCTACTAAACAATACTAAAATTATCCAAATTTATGATCCCGTATTATTATAACATGAAATTATTTCGATCCCATATTATTTTATCACATCGATAGTTGAGGTTTTATGGTTTTATTCGCAAAATTAAGCATTGACTTTGTGATGACACCTAGATCACTAAGGGCTGGATATGTTTCAGATAAAGGCAGCGAGTAGTTCTAGCAGGAGTGCAGCAGCGCACGCGTGCACTGTGACGTCACACGCCATCCGCACGGCCGACACGTTACTCACAGGTGAGCACAGATACACATCAGTCTACAACATTTATTATAATGGTTCTAGCGCCTCAATATCGTTCGTGTAATAGAACGGGCTGGCTTCTATTACCTAGGTAATACTCGCTGAAAATATTATGAGAGGGAATGAACACCGTAATCACGGAGTACTGAAAATAAATGACTTTGTCTAATGGAATCTGTTCATTCTTCCCAAAATTTTGTTCGTAACAGGATTACTCGTGCATGTACGTACTGTTACATCTCCTACGTTTGCTAAAACGAAAGTGTAAAAATGGTGCGCCTTTTCGTTAGCGGTGTCATGGAGTGGTGTTGCTGACGCGACGCAACACGCCGGCGCCGGCACGGACAGACAATGGAGGCAATAATTCGCTGAATCTGATTAACCAGCTCCTTGACCTTATTCGTGAGAGTAAGTCGCTGCGGACCCGCGCCGCGCCCTCCATCGGGAACAATGAACACCTATAAACGTAATTTATAATGCTGAGATACTGAAAGGGTTGCTACCTACATTTGGTACCTTCAAAACTAATCCTAATCTTGAGTAAGAAATTAGAGTAGGTTTTCGCATTATCACTTGAGTATAGAGGCTGTTAGGTTTTATCTCATTAATATAAAATTCAATGTCTTATTAGAGAATAATTTGAGGTGTTTCATAAGATTTATAAAAATATTGCATATTTACTATGCTTAAAGTTTGTGTCTTTCTACATTGCTCAGACAACTAGGTCGTTAAAACTATTTCTTATGTTTTATTACTGTGAAAAAAGCTTAGAGTCTTGGTTCTCAAAATCCCACGTCTATAAAATAAATTCGCTTCAGTCAAAGTGTTGCACGCGCCGAGTGTGTGGCGACCCCGGCGAGTCCCGCGGCGCCTCACTATTTACCTTTTATGAGTTTTCATGCGTCACCTGACTCGTTGTACGGAACCCGCCGCTGAGATTAATAGGCCCATACATTTACTTACACCTACTAAAATCCCGGTTTATGCTGACATAAACGTGTTCGGGAACATTGACGTCGTGTAAGCTGTTTCTGTACAATAATTCGGAGTATTTTATTACTATTACATAACGGCTCGCGTCGAATCGTTTGTTGTATTGAATTACATTTTTTATAAACATGTCATCGTAGAGGCGTCGTCTGTCCAGAACAGAGTTTATGTCATAATTAGATGCAAGTGGCCTGAACGTTCACAAAATAATATATTTTTTGTACTTATATAATAACCAAATAAATTGGAGTGGCTAAATAGATTGACAGATTTACGAGGTCAATAAATACATAATATTAATTTTACACGACTGCCCATTAAGTTAGTTATGTTTTTATGGTTGATGAATATATGATTGTGTGTGTATTGATCTTTTGAAAAGTGAATGTAGGTACTATGTGGGCCAGCAATTCCTCACCTCAACCTCATTGACTGTCTGGCGGATTTGAGTTCTTATAAGTGATCTACGCAAATGTTCTCCTCGTCTTGTATCGTCTTGTGACGGGACGTTGTAGCTCCCTTAGTTATAGTTGAGCTACACGATGACTGATGCATACGTGCCCTCAGATAGTACAGGCTGCTATGGCTCTTTCCTCAAAAGGCCATCCCAGACGATCGTTGCATAGTTACATTCACATAGATATGTACTATTATGTCTGGATTTTAAAAGGCAAGTTGCCCTCTGAGTTTGTTTCGGCATTTCTTATCAGAGATAGTCAGATAGAAAACGCCGGCGCCATCTAGTTTATAAAAATGACTTGTAAAAGTGTCTTCAAAAGATCTATTTACAGAATTTTTTTTTTATCATTTCTTTATTTATGTATTTAAAGAAACTAAAAATATCGTGGGGTGCTCGATGTCAATTGTTGTAAATATGTTATTGAAGCTATTATATAATATCTTAAGAACCACGCCACGCTTCTTTACGATAAAATGTTTTTTTCAAAAATCACTCTATCTTATTTTTGCATATATAGAAAATTATTTTCTACTTTTTAGTTCGACTAGTTACAAAAGCGTGTATTTTAGTTTTTTAAACTTTTATTTATTTTTGCTTTTTTAGTCTTATGCTTTTCAAAGATTTATCGGAATAATAAGATTTTGCTCGTCATTTTGGAGCGTCCACCATATTGAATTTAGTGTGACAACATTTTATTTTTCGTATTCTTCTCAGCAAACCCTTTCATTTGATACCCATATCGCGGGAATGCATAAAAATGCGTAGTCCGCCATCTTTGGAAGTCCACCATGTTGGATTTAGAGTGACGTCATTTTATTTTTCGTATTCATCTCAGCAAACCCTTTCATTTGACACCCATATCGCGGGAGTGCATAAAAAATTACTAGGGAAGTGGGTCAAATTTAACTTTCAAGATTTTCTTACATAGTTAGTTTGTTAGTTAGTAAGTTAGTTACAGGTGAAGCTAATAAAAGCGTGTTAAAATAGTGGCTGTGGTACACAAAAAAGTGTGAAATCAAAAAATATTATTCAAACATGGCAGGCGTGAACTTTTAAATTTTTAAAATAATTTCATCTTGTTCATACCTTCTCAAGTGTAAGCAGAGGCAATTTTCAAATTTTTCCGAAGTATTAAGTCCCAATTTGGAAGTTTTGGATAAAATATAAGACAATATCTTAACCGTACTTACTTGTACAACACAAAAGTACGTTTCTTTATTAAATTTTAAAGAGCTCTGGAATAATCTGTCGTAAATTCGTAGTTAGCATTACGAACTCGGCCGTGTCCTCCAGCGCGCGAGCCAATTTCAGGCTAAGCCGGTACTTGTGCCGCGCGCGCCGCCGCCGCGCCGCCGGCCCCCGGTGCCTACTAATGTTCTGCCAAACAATACATTTGCATCGCTCAGAGATACATCAGATATCTATACTAGTACACTTGACTGTCCTGTTGGTCTAGTGGTTAGTAGCCCTGACTGCTATGCCGGAGGTCGTGGGTTCGATTCCCACTCAGGACAAATGTTTGTGTGATGAGCACGATCATTTGTTCTGTGTCTGGGTGTAATTTATCTATAATATGTATGCATTTAGAAATATTTAAGTATGTTTATCAGTTGTCTAGTACTCATAACACAAGCTCTGCTTAGCTTGAGACTAGACGGCTTTGTGTGATAAGTTGTGGAATATTATTATATTATTATTATTACTTGTGACGGATATCTACTACTAGCTAAATGAGGCCATTACGAACAAGGATGAATAGCTTCGAAATGTAATATAAAGATTACATTATATGTAGGACTAGTTGGTGCCCGCGACTTCGTCTCCGTGACAGAAGGTAGCCTATGTCTCTTGAACTCTTCAAATTTAATAAATAAAAAATAATCTTTGGACAGAATAAACTAATTTTGTGAAATATAATTTTAAACAAAAAATAAAAACCGCCTTCCAAAACCTACTACACTAAAAAGTTTAAAATAATATCAAAATTTGCTTATAATAAAATAATTTTAAAATAACAATATATAATAATAATCTGTTAATTTTGGAGTCGGAGCCTGTACTGGGAGAGGGTTATTGTTTTCCTCTTGTTAGTCACTTATGTTCGTTGTGCTGTGGTTATGTTACCGGCGTTTGTATCTGGTTGTAAACCCCACATACATCAGGCACCGACTCCAAAATTAACAGATTATTATTATATATTGTTATTTTAAAATTATTTTATTATAAGCAAATTTTGATATTATTTTAAACTTTTTAGTGTAGTAGGTTTTGGAAGGCGGTTTTTATTTTTTGTTTAAAATTAATTTATTTTAGTCTTTTTAGTTTTAAGTCTAATATATATATTGTATAGGTCATATATAAGTTTGTATACTTCATAAATAAGTTAATTTAGTAATTTAATAATATGGGTAGGCCTTCGAAAGCCGCTAGGACTTAATAACTGCATCGGTGAAATGTTTGTGTACAACAGTGGACACTTCTGCCTACCCCATCGGGCAATACAGGCATGATGCTATGTATGTATTGAGTGGCATGAACTATACATGAACATGCGATTACAGCAATTGCGAGTGATTTGCTGTGATTTATTGAAGAATTCCATCGTCTAACTTCGAAGATCTTCATCAGATCTTCACTAAATTGAAATGGGACCACCTCTGGGGACTACTCTTTCAAACAATTATATCGACGGACATACATACAAAACAAGGTAGCTACTGTAAAACGTTGAGGAGTTCCCTTGACTGTCCTTCGTCTTCATCATCAGACCCCTAATGACAGTCACAACCTATCTAGGTGTAAAGTTCTCATCAATACAAATTAATCAAGCCCAAACACCAGGTAATTGCTGTAAATCGTTAAAGAGTTCCCTAGATCGTCTTTCGGCTCCATCATCAGATCGACTCCAGACCTTCATTAAATAGTAGTGCTTTAAAATACTTAATGAAAAAATTAACAAATGCACTAGTCGCCCCTACGATTTTCGAAGGTTTCCCTCGATTTCTCGGGGATCCATCATCAGATCCTGGTTTCCTTACCATGGTACCACCGTTGGGATATCTTCTTTCCAACAAAAAAAGAATTATCAAAATCGGTTCATAAACGACGAAGTTATCCCCGAACACACATAAAAAAAAAAAAAAAAAAAAAAAAAAAAATATACTGTCGAATTGAGAAACCTCCTCCTTTTTTGGAAGTCGGTTAAAAAAGGTTATAATACTCCCAATTACGCACAATATGTTTGTGTCAAAGCTATCTACACTAGTTTTGTACCTTTTACGTGATGTTCGCATAAATAAACGGTAAACAGACATAGAGACAAAAAATTCAAACATGGTGCAACTGGGTTCTGTTGGCTTTCAGTGACCACCCCGACAATTGTTTTTGGAAATCCTTTTCATGTACTCCACCTCTACAGATTTATTATATGTATAGATATCAGGAGTTGGTGGTAGTGAACATCAATATTGTAAGTGAACACGTAAGTACATATTGTTTCCTTCTAATGGACCTTATGAATCCACTGATCAATCACATAATGTCTATAAGAGTAACCCAATCACATTTTGTTTGTGTTGGTACAGGAGCTAGTATCTCAGAAGCCTGAACATTCCGAAACCTTACTTGTATTAGAACAATGGAGCGGCTATTGTGTACGTAACGAGTGTAGTTCGCTCAACATTGTCATATCAGTTTTCAGAGCGTCTAAAAGCCTTTGAGTGGCCGGTAGCGGGTGACGTCCGTGACCGTTGTGTTCACAAAGGACGTCAAGGGTCGAACATAATTGGTCAGTCGCTCATCTAACCGCTCTACAGCCGCGCTCTCGGTGCAATACGACAGTGTTTGTAATATATCCTGTGGCTTTTAGTAGTAGTAAAACGCGGCGGAATGTAGCGGTTGTGAAGTTTATGTAGTGAGCAAGTGCAGCGTCATCAACAAATTACTCGTGATGTATGCACGCGGCTTGTTCACCAGACAGATAGAGGAATCACCTACACAACTTGATACGACTAAATACTCCCGCCTGAAATAGAACGAGCGCGGCATACTGCGACCCGCTTTACTGAAGTGGCTTACGTCAACGAGTGTGAACTGATTAATAATGTAATACGATAGTTTCTGCAACGTCATCAACAAATTGCGTCTTATGTGTGTGTGAGCGGGAATAGGTGACGATTACCGTTGCGAGGGCCGGAACAAAGCACCGGCCGGTCTTACACTAACGACATCCTGTGTCATCCCCCCCTGCCTGCCTGCCCCTCCCCCTGACACGCGCGGGAAATGAGAAAAGTTGGCGCTTCCAAGGTGCTCGTGCACCTCACATTTATTTATTGAACGACCTTTGAGCCCATTTTGAATTTCACCCGACGACCGTTAAGGCTTCGATGTTTCGACTATCACAACTTTTTCAATATTTACTTTTATTATCCCTTTGTTTCTATTACGTGAACTCGCCGGTGTCTTCTACGATACACAAAACAGACGTTTTCTTTGTTTGCATGAATATACATTATGTTAGCTTACAGCTGTAGTAGCAACGTAATATTAACAGAGACTCGTATTTGTATCGGAGGGCAACACTGCGGTATTTGTTCACAGCAAACTAACATTAAAGGCATCGTCGTGCTCCACCCGCCACACCGGCACAGACGGCGCGGCGCGGGCGACCAGTCCGACACACAACATATGCATCCGCCATTAGCATTTTATCCTTCTGTATAATCTTATTTCGCTTTTTGCTGTTTAGGAGCCGGCGCTGAAGTGCGACCGGCGACTATTGCAATGAATGCAGCATATTACATACATATTGCGACAGTCCCGCAACGCGATGCTTATATTGTATTCAATGTTCCGTGACAACACTTTTAGCATAACATATACTATATTGACGAAATTTTGGTGTAAAGGGGAGTTATATTTGATACACACTTTTAGCGTAATAGTCCGTGTAATCTAATAACTATACAAGATTAAAAAAAAAACTGAGGAATTTTGAAAATTTAATAGATACGAACGGTACTCAAGAATGGAACAAACATATTTTTTTACAAAGATTTTCTAAAAAAATATTAATTGAGCCTGTATAGTTATACAAAATCCAACAAATAAGTATTTTGGTAAACAAGAACCTCGTTAAACTTCCGTTTCTTAAAAATAAAGTTAGACAACGTGTTCACTTTGTAGGTAGCACCACCATAATAATAACGATATTAATAAACTACAGGTACTTTCATTAAAAACATTCTAAGTCAGATAGTACATTTTTGTTCGCGTGACATCTATCTGTGGAATAGTTTCTGTCTCGCGGTGTCTGTGATAACCAGACGTCCTTTGTCGAAACTTTGAAATCCGTCGCTTCATATATACACCCGTACACGTGTAGCTAGGGTGCGGTGTAATGTGCGGGACTATTGTCGTGAGTCGTGTAAACGCGCGTGTGGCGGAGTGGAATCAGAGGCTTACGGTAATCTCATCGGATCGGAGTCGCGCGAGCGATGCCTTACCTGTCGACACCTAATGTGCCAAGAGCCTAACGTTATACCCGACTTATACGAGTGCGTAGTTACAGCCGGTATACCCTTCTTATATATATAGCTACTGCTTCGACATACGACTCTATGTCGTGAGTAATAAAAGGCCTCTAGTAACCAGTGTATTAGGTCGCTTTGTCTGGGGATTTGAGATTTAAGAGATACGAAAAATGATATAACAAATTCTGATCGCAAAAAATATATGTACTCACAGTCACATCGGGGGACTGAAATGGAATTCCCTAACACATATAGTAATCATTCATTCATTTTATGTACATCTGTATCGCACAGATCTGCATTTTATTTCAAGGATTCTAAAGCTTACAGACAACGTAATGAAATGGAAAGCATCAAGCTTTAACTGGCAAATAAGCGAAAAGCTGGCGTTATTTAATGGCGTCTTCGGGGGCGATGTAAATTGACGTCGGAGAGCGCCAGTGTACACGCCGCGTTATTTGCGAGGTAACAATAAAAGCATCGACTGTTTACTGAGTAATCGGATTAGCTCATAAGACGAGAGCCGCACTCGGCACTCGGCGCTCGGCGCTCGGCGCTTGGAGCCGATATGATCGTGGTAAACTAAACGGGTATGAACACAATATATTCTCACGTTGGAATTTTGATAATAACATCTTGGGTGCTCGTATGTAAGATAATGGAATTGGTTCACTTTATGATATTAAAGATATATGTATGTAAGTAATATTCATAGAACCTTATATCAGTTAAAGTGATAGACATGTGTTTGTGTGTAACATCGACGTGCTCATATCACTTTACGACGCTGAACTTCATTACTGGCAATCTAAAGTTGACTTTATTATGTCGAACTCTTAATACATGTGATGTAATTTTCGGACCATTAATTTTATTTACATACCATTTTATATTCCTCGTTTACAACAATGGTCGCTTTGAGTGCTATGAGAATTATGGTGGGTATGCACGGTCTGAGGCACACGTAGGTGAGTGAGTGGCAATTTGTGGCGGGTCAATGGCAATAGTTGGAAAACGGGTGATGGTTCCTTTCGGTGGCAAGATGGTCGGATAATATTGTCACTATCGCTGGAAAAACCTGGATGAGACTAGCACAGGAGCGTGGAGATTGGCACGAGTAGAGGGAGACCTATGCTCTGCCGTGGGTGATGTTGGCTGTGGATGATGATCATGTTTATCAAGCTTTTATTTAGTTCCACTTGTCCCGTTGTCCGTCTGTAATCAAATTTTGCAAGTTAAATTTGACACACTTCCCGGTTTCCGACTGAGCTGAAATTTTGCACGCATGTGTATATCACGTGAGAATGTAATATTATGATGACATGAAGCTGATCTGATGATGGAGCTGGAAGGTGGCCATAGGCACTCCTTAATAAAACAACATTGGCTCGCTAGATTCGTCTTGACGAGTACTTGATCCTAAATGGTAGCCAGGGTTTGAGATGAAGCTGGAAGGTGGCCACAGGATCTCCGTGATAATACGACGTAGCCGCATCGAGTGAAGGCTCGTTTGATTCGTCTCGATAGATACTTTGGTCCTACATAATATCCATATACAATTCCATCAGATTTGGGAAATTAAGTTCGTTCCATTTGTTATAAATGTGAATTTTATTTGATTAGATGGATAACCCAATGCCAAGGTGAGCACGTGACGAGGGCTGCATGGTATGAAGGTGTATAAACATGTCATATCGCTAACGTTGCGCCTCAGGGTACCAGGGCGAACCCTGTTATACTGAAGCCTTTATCACCCTACAAGACTACGGAAAAACGACGCTACGCGCTACGAACTACGCCGTCGTAAATCCCGAACCAGAAATACCAAAAAGTTATTAATAAAAAGAAACAAAAAACCATTTTGATAAATAAAAGCGTGTTTAATTTTGACTACAAGAGAAATAAAGAAACTGCAACGAGCGTACCTATAAAATTTTATATTTCTCATCCGAATTAAATAATTTGTAACTATTTAGTTCTTTGTATTAACAAGCAATAAAAGCTTGTTTCAATTTTTATTTTTTATTAAAAAAAAAGTTTACTTGGTACCTATATAGGTTATCAGTTTAACGTAATATTTCACTGGATAATGGTTCTGTCTGTTAGTATTAACTTGACGTAGTGAGGTGACGTGACCTCGGTTACAGGTAATGTTAACTCGTGTTACCGCATCGGTGTCCGTCCCACATCGGACATACGATGTGAACTGATATTTATTATAAGTTCTCTTAAGCCAACAGTCTTCAGAACTTAATACTAATCTTACGACTGACCAATGAAGAATTACCTATTCTATTCAGACATAGTATTAATTTATTTAACTCTTTATTGCATTACTAAAACAACAAAAATTGTACGGTGTACGTACATGGTTTCATAATATTTTATTTTTTGTTAAATAAGTAAGTAGGTTGTAGGCTCGCGTATTTGCACTTTGATCGCGACCCACATTTGGGAGTGCATTGACATACGACAGAGCAAAACCTATGTATTTTTGTACATTACATTTTTATTGTAAATTGACAATTTATTTTAGTGTTCAATTAGACGTGGTTTGAATCGGACAACTTGCATTTTCATTTAGAGTCATACCCGTTGAGCACTCACTGACATTTGACATTTTCTGCATGCATTTTTTATCATTTGCACTTACATATAAATGTTGAATTAACACGATCAACATTTTTTTTTTGGTCCTTCGAGCCGGATAGCTATGTTACATCCCGGAAAGGATGGCCACACTAGAGTTGTCACGTTACAGACTGCAAAAGGAGAAATTAAACGACCGATCACAAAACTAGTACCACTAGTTGAAGCTGAACCGGAGGATTGCAATGATTCCGTACCGAAAAACAGACGAACTAGATCTAAAAAAATAATTTGGAATAGTTTACTTTGTTATACATTGATGCTAGTTATGACATTATTTACACCCACTCTTCAACAAGACATGAAGCTTACCCCTTTGACAAAAAATCAAACAATTTATTTTGACAAGATTGCAGATTTACAAGAAATAAGAGATGAATGGAAACTAGTATGTTATTACAACATGACAAATTACTGGCGAAATGTTGATACCCTGCAACAATTCGTAACGCATATTAAACAATTCCGATGTGATGGTTGGATGATGCAGTTCCATATCTTGATTAACCAGCTTGAACAAAACACAAAAGAATTAGATTATTACAATGAACTATTGAGATCCCAGCGGTTAATCCAACACAGGGTCAAAAGAGGATTAATCGACGGAGTTGGATATATTGCAAATTCATTATTTGGAGTATTAGATCAACATTTTGCAGATAAATATGAAGATGACATTAAAACAATCCAGCACAATGAGAACCATTTATTACAGTTGCTAAAAAATCAGACAAGTATTTTGGAATCTGAACATAACATTGTACAGCGCAACGAAGCTACTATGGTAAAGCAGCTGAACTTAATAAATGAGCACCTAAATACTATAGAAAATAAGACACAGAAAGATAAAAAGAACCGACTCCAAAAATCTTTCTGTTAGGTAAAATTGCACTAAAAAGTAATAAAATAATTGCATTATTTACTTACTACAATTTATATAAAATTTTTTTTTTAATTTTAGAGGATTCTGAATAAAATCAATTTATTAGGACAATAATATACAATTATTATTATTTTTGGAGTCGGTGCCAGACAAACTTTAAAAATATTTAGGAAGTTTCCTAAAATTTACAAAGTATATTTAAAGGTACATTAACCATCATTATTTTTACGATAATGTATTATACCTAATTGAACCTATTTGCAAATGAACACAACAACTGCCTAAAGCGAACGTAATACGCTACTTCATGAATGTACTTACACGTTTATTATCCTTTACTCCTTGTTTATTGTATAGGTATATTAAATGGATAGTAACCATTCAAGTAAAAAAGCGATACTGTATTCTGATTTGACTTTCCGTGGCTGGGTCGACGGAGCCCCGCTTAGCGGGGCTCCTATTTTGTGTCCGTAAGGTTAGAAAAAACCTAAACACGAAGAGGATGACGGGGGTTGTTCGCTCGCTACGCTCGCTCACGGGCCCCCGTCATCCTCTTCGAACCTAACCTGTCCGTGTCGGGGTACACGAAACTCCCGAGCTCGCTTCGCTCGCTCATGGATCAATTTCGTTTATTTTCTTTCATAATCCCGATATATTGTCGACTATTATAGTGGTTTAGTATTTACGTCATTAAAAATTTTCATATTTTTTTTTGTTATTCAGAAGTAAAATAAAGTTAGGTTATTATTGTTAGGACATACAGAGCCATATGTGACAAAATTTCGAACTAAAATCAACAACCTGACAGTTCATTTCACACTGTTTTACATAATCTCTGATCGTTGACCCGCTGCATTGATAAACGCAAAACGTTCATTCAATTCTGCGTGTTATAGTTCAGTAATTATGTAAAACCGCTAAACGTCGTCCAGCTGTTTTTCATAACAGTACTGTTTTGTAAATCAGCTAGCAGTTTTGTAAATCAGCTAGCAGTTTTGTAAAACAGCTTATTCTACAGTCCATCTGCGACATATCCATATCAAAGTAGGAAATCTAAATCTGAAGCTATTTCAAAAGAGAGTAATAAACTGCGTAAAACAAGAAGAAATTAATTTAAAAAAAAACTGACTAGCGTATGTTACTGACGGGACAGTGTAAGGATTCTAACGATACCCCATATATCGAAATCAGTTCAGATATTTAGAAGTAATGGTGGAATAGGTAAAGAAACTCACAAACATACTTACATACATACATACTTATATTCACTCCGTTTTTTGAGCACTCGTGTAAAAAGAGATGTTTGAGAATGCGGTCTTACACTAAAAAGCACTAAATAGCAAAAAAAATATTTTTCCGGTGCTTACCTTCCGGTTTCATCATCATCATCATCATCATCTGATGATGAAGCTGGAAAATAGGCAGTTCATTAGAACTATTCTAGAGACCGTAAACACCACCGGAAAGTCACAAGAAAGCAAAATACACCATTTCGTTTACTTCGACGACGTATTATTTTTCAGTTATTTTGATTTAAATACCAAACTACTAAACCAATTTTCATAAAATTTAAATGGGACCAATCTGAAAGTAAAACCATTCAAATAAAAAAATAATTTTCTAAATCGGTTCATAAATGACGGAGTTCTGAGGTAACAAACATAAAAAAAAAAAAAAAAAAAAAATACAACCGTATTGATAACCTCCTCCTTTTTGGAAGTCGGTTAAAAATTGATACTTCAAACGCCTTCTACATTATAACATCGGCAATAGCTGCAGAAACAATGGTTCAGAATCTAAAAGGTATACAACAAGCCCTAGTCAACACGTTGACAAATATGTACAGAGGACATATTGATATTCACTTATTATCACCAAATCAAATGCAGAGCGAATTGGATAAAATAGCTCGACAATTACCTCGCGACTGTACGTTACCTGAAGTTCTGAATGACGTCAGAGAAATCTACAGGCTATTCAGAGTACGTGCACGTATTACACAGCAATATTTATTGATGGAAATAAAAATACCGATTTTAAATGATGCACTATACGAATTAAACAAATTAATCAGCATACCTCAACGAATTGACATTAATCGAGTGATGTACGTTATCCCAAACTCTGAATTTATTGCATTTAACGTTAACCAATACTCGTTTATACCCTTAGAACGGAATGACATCCAAGAATGTCAAAATGTGCATGACAAAACTCTTATGTGCAAATTAAATCACCTAATATATAGCACTGGCGATCGGCGTAAGTCCGTCTGTGATATACAGCTGATTAGGAACAACGAAGAACATATTGTGTATTGTCATACGGAAATAAAAGTATGTGCTGACAAGTGGGAAAAGTTGCATAAACAAAACACATGGTTTTATTATTGTTGTGGCACGTGTGAAGTACAATTAGTGTGCGGGACTCCAATGACATCGGAGACGTTACGTCACACGGGTCTGATAACACTTAAACAAGGATGTGAATTGCAAGGCGATGCATTTATGCTGTATGCAAATAGAGGACATATAAGTAACATTCTAGTTCATGAACCAAATGCTATGATACCCACGATCTCTCCCATCAACAATATTATTAACACCTCTGTTCGCAACTCATCATTGCATATTGAAACCCACGCAGAGATATTCAAGAAGATCAATACAGAACTGAGCTCGATTAAAGAACAATCGAAGCTAGAAACCATGTCGTCTCATGATGTCCATCACTATATCATGATATATGTCGTCATAACTTTTAGCGTTGCACTGTTTGTAACCTCGGTGTACTATTGGCGAAAAATTACAATGATAAATTAATTTTAAACAAAAAATGAAAACCGCCTTCAAAAATCTACTACACTAAAAAGTTTAAAATAATATCAAAATTTGCTTATAATAAAATCATTTTAAAAGAACAATATATAATAATAATCTGTTAATTTTGGAGTCGGTGCCTGTACTGAGAGAGGGTTATTGTTTTCCTCTTGTTAGTCACTTATGTTCGTTGTGCTGTGGTTATGTTACCGGCCTTTGTATCTGGTTGTAAACCCAATATACATCAGGCACCGACTCCAAAATTAACAGATTATTATTATATATTGTTCTTTTAAAATGATTTTATTATAAGCAAATTTTGATATTATTTTAAACTTTTTAGTGTAGTAGATTTTTGAAGGCGGTTTTCATTTTTTGTTTAAAATTAATTTATTTTAGTCTTTTTAGTTTTAAGTGTGTTATATATATATTGTATAGGTCATATATAAGATTGTATACTTCATAAATAAGTTAATTTAGAAATTTAATAATATGGGTAGGCTTTCGAAAGCCGCTAGGACTTAATTACTGCATCGGTGAAATGTTTGTGTACAACATTGGTAACTTCTGCCTACCCCATCGGGCAATACAGGCATGATGCTATGCATGTATTGAGTGGCATGAACTATACATGGGTATGCGATTACAGCAATTGCGAGTGATTTGCTGTGATTTATTGAAGAGTTCCATTGTCTAACTTCGAAGATCTTCATCAGATCTTCACTAAATTGAAATGGAACCATTTCTGGGGACTACTCTTTCAAAAAAAGATATCGACGGACATACATAACAAAACATGGTAGCTACTGTAAAACGTTGAGGAGTTCCCTTGACTGTCCTTCGTCTTCATCATCAGACCCCTAATTACAGTCACAACCCATCTAGGTGTAAAGTTCTCATCAATACAAATTAATCAAGCCCAAACACCAGGTAATTGCTGTAAATCTTTAAAGAGTTCCCTCGACTGTCTTTCAGCTCCATTATCAGATCGACTCCACACCTTCATTAAATAGTAGTGCTTTAAAATACTTAATGAAAAAATTAACAAATGCACTTGTCGCCCCTACAATTTTCGAAGGTTTCCCTCGATTTCTCGGGGATCCATCATCAGATCCTGGTTTCCTTATCATGGTACCACCGTTGAGATTTCTTCTTTCCAACAAAAAAAGATTTATCAAAATCGGTTCATAAACGACGAAGTTATCCCCGAACACACATAAAAAAAAAAAAAAAAAAAAAAAAAAAAATATACGGTCGAATTGAGAAACCTCCTCCTTTTTTGAAGTCGGTTAAAAAGGCTGGGGGAGGGTCCGCGAGATGCCCGAAGCAGAAGCAGACGAGAAGATGACATCGAGGAGGGGTACAGCGTTATCAACAAACCGGACACGAAAGTGCATAGTGAAGTGAATACGGTGCAAAATGTTGAGTCCTCGAGTGCAGTGAAATTTGACACTCATAGACATAGTGACGTATGTTGATTAGGGCAGTGGGGCATTCCACTTATAGAATTTAGTTAACATTTTTACATATTCTACATTTTTTATATTGCTTTTCTTTGTATTGTTATTTGTTTACATGCTACATTGATTTGTCATTCTTTTGGACTGGCAATATGTACGGTGTACGTACATGGTTTCATAATATTTTATTTTTTGTTAAATAAGTAAGTAGGTTGTAGGCTCGCGTATTTGCACTTTGATCGCGACCCACATTTGGGAGTGCATTGACATACGACAGAGCAAAACCTATGTATTTTTGTACATTACATTTTTATTGTAAATTGACAATTTATTTTAGTGTTCAATTAGACGTGGTTTGAATCGGACAACTCGCATTTTCATTTAGAGTCATACCCGTTGAGCACTCACTGACATTTGACATTTTCTGCATGCATTTTTTATCATTTGCACTTACATATAAATGTTGAATTAACACGATCAACAAAAATGTAGGACATATTCTATTAAAAAGAAGTGCAATGGGCGGCCATAGTAAGTAGTAGTCTTAAATTATGTAACTTGTAACCCTTACATTATAATTTGAGGTAAGAAAATGTTGAACTAAAAGGTCTACGTTGAGTTCTTTCAATGCAGTGATCTTCAACTACTGACTCTGCACTTTGTAATTGTACGGCGGCACTTCCAATTATCAAAAACGGTTGAGTTCGTAACTGCGTGCGTCGCGGAGTGCGGTGGTCCCACGGTGGGCGCCAGTGAGCACCGCCCGTGAAATTACGAGCCTAATCAACATGGCTCGCCGTAAAACTTAGCATGGCGTGAACACAATTTCCTTCAAGGTTGAACTCGAAAACTAGAGAGTACATTACACTCTCTTGTTGAATTCCCCATGGAGTACCCACTCGTAGTTAGATGCGATATTGTTCTCTGGCAGCTCGATATTAGCTTCTGACATTACAGGGGACAAATGTATAGCCATTACATCGGGCACAATTCCAATTCAATCTGAAAATTCTCAAACATAATTTGTTATACCTTGAAATTGCAATATTGGACCTAAGAACCCGCATTTATTGACACTAAATCAATCAAGTAACCTGGCCTGGAGCGCTACGGTGTCGCTCACGTACTGCGCAATAAGCTCTTCATTCATAACTTATCTATGGCAGCCGGCAGCCGTCTGACGAAGCCTCTTAATTGATTCTTTGATTGAGTGCACTAGGATTCCTGAGACTCTCACTGAATCTCCTCTCCCAATAGAGTTTACAAGAACGCCAATTAGCTGTCTTTACAATCCTAGTTTGTGAGAATTTCTTGTTTCTTCGGTAAGTGATTAATAACTTTGAGTGTAATTAGAATAATATAATTTTTATTACAAGACAACTTAAATGCAATTTTACATAATTACCTAACGCCATAGACTGTCTGTCTAGGATTGTTTTAGTTATAAGTCCTAAGATACTGGATTTTGATAAAAACCAGTTACTAACGACCATTACTGAAAGTTACGTTGTAGGTACTAGTATACAAATATATCGTAAAATTTGAATCTTTCAAACCAGAAAACAGGAAGGCAGAGATAAGAATAAAACCGTAATTGCTACCGAGGAGCGTATATCAAAGCGAGCTCGATGCATCAGCACGTCTGACATAGTCATAAATCGCGGGATGGGGCAATATTTCGTGGGCCGGAGTCAAACTCGCGGGTCGGGGCGGTCACACCGACCGGCCGCCGGCGGTATCGAGCGGCGCCGGCGCGACCACCCGCACGCTCCGCCGGACACCGGGTCCCCGCGCGGACTCCACGCCATCCGATCACGACGAACTGCTCTATGCAATTGGATTAGTCACGTTCGATTAAACACGCAGAATGTACTGATAATGTGCTCGTCATAGCTTAATGCTTGAATGGAATTGAAAAGATGACTGTGACGCAGTATGACGCCGCATCATCGCAATTTTCGGAATGTTCTGTGTACCCAACTACCGATACCTTCATGCAAACATTCTTTAAAATAAAACTAGGTACCCGATGATGTAAGGAGCCTACGATAATATAATTAAGTCAAGTAATAGATTGTTGTACCTTAGTGGTATACAGTCCCTGATGCTTTTATTTTGCATAGCTCATGGCCTGTCGCCTGATGTTCGTAAGACGAGAGCCGATGGAAGCATAATCAAGATTAACTAAGAACCTTTTGTAAGCTAAACATAACATAACTTTGATAACGCAGAGAAACAAAGACTAGCCACCGTCTTAGAAATTCGGAATTATCTAAGAGTATATTGAATGGTGAAGCTATTCATTCAGTGAGATATCGGCTCTGCATCATAAGTCATAGGGTCGACATTGGCAGGCGGTCAGGACTTGCCGGTATGAGATTTGCAGCCGCGTTACGTAAGGGGCAGTGCTTTGTCACTACAGTTTGACCGGGTACAGAAGGTCTACGCTATAATGTGTATTTACGACGACAAGATTTTGCGAATATGTACGCGAGTGACGCAATTATGTCTGTAGAGAGCGGACCGATTGGTGTGGCAGTTCTGTCCCATTACTCATATGTATTATGCTACACCAAAGGCTTCAGAGCCTCGAACACCGGCGTAGAGTTGCGAGTTTATCGGTTTTTTATCGAATACATTATGGCGAGTGTGCCTCGGAGTAGCACAACTTATTTCCTCCATCCCCTTTCCATTATCGGATAACCAGACGCACGGCAAAGCGTCATCGATGTATGGTAGATATTCCACCTGTGCGTACAAAGCTTTTTGCTTTCACATTCATCATACATACCGCTAAAGAATGGAACTCTTGGCCGCAGTCTGTATTTCCTGATATTTACAATCTGGGCGTCTTAAAGTCGCGAGTGAATAGGTATCTTCTAGGCAAGCGTGTTTCATCGTAGACCGCATCGTCGCTTTACATCAGGCAAGGTGTGGTGTTTAACCAAAAATTAGCAAGCCTATACTGAAATAAAAAACAAAAACAAAACAAAACAAATCTTGGACTCAGGTAACCAGTTCAGTCACTTTGGGCTGAGGCAGAATACACCGCATGCAGAGACAAGTTGTGACCTTCCAAAAGACACACCGTTCTATTTTCTAATGTTCGCGCGGTTTTTCTGTGCTTTATTTTGTAGTGTATTTATGTCACTGTTAGAGTTATTATGCAACGTCGATACAGTAGGTTTTATTGCAGCCGCGGTACCTTCTGTTCCATTCGGTCACACGCGCGGTCGTCCGGCTTACTGCGGACCTTCATATTATACTACCCCGTAACATGTTACTACTTACCGTAACTTTCGAGAATCGACTTTTCTCTAATAAGTGTTTCTCTAGGTCTTCAGTTATCCTAAATCCATTTTTAAAATTTTGCAATTGTACAATAAATGCTGAAGTCGATATAAGAACCGATTCCAGTAACATCATGAGAATCTTTTTGGATTAGTAAGTCAACTATCAGACTACTCGATATCTCATAGAAGACCCGTATGGTTAAAGCAACCAAGAACATCTTATTATAAAACTAATTCATATGAATAATTATCACCTTGCTCATACGCTACTTCAAAACGAAATTTGGGATCACTGAAGTAAATTAGTTTAATCTTAATATTACTGAGTTTATAATTACTATCATTATAACTGGTGACGCATTTTATAAACGAATGTTTACTTACTAGATCGTTATGAACGTCGAAATTAAACGAAAGGTGTTATTAAGAGTTTTTTAAAGAATATAGCTCCCCAACATTACGTACAAATAAATTATATTATTGTACTTTAGGTTATTAATATAATATACTGGTAAATAAATGTGTTCGCTACATCACAATATTTTATTTCACACAAGAGATGCGGGTGTAACGTATTCACTGGGTACTATATTAGTGTGTCCTACTGCTCGTGTCAAAGCTTTTCGACCGTCATAAGGGAAAATCGTAGCACCGTCGATAAAGTGAAATTTTCCTGGAAAACGATTTTCTCTCGTAGGAAAATGCTTTTATATCACATTCAACGTCTGACGTGAACTGAAATCACAACAGAGACCTGTTGTATGCAGATACATATGTTCACGTGAAATAAATACAATATAAGAATATTCTTATTTTAAATACAAGAAATGTAGTTTACATATTTACATGTACACAAAGAAAGTTGCTCACTATTTTAACGGAGTCAAACAATAAAAACAGAGTGTGTACAACGTTTTATTTATTATGCAATATTGTGTTGTTACATATTAAATTTTAAGGATAATTATAATATATTATTGCGCAAAATATCTAAGTTAAATTCTACGAAAACCTGTAAAAGAATCATAATTACCTACTTTCAGAAAGGTCGTGAATGCTGTAACTGAAAATTATTACAGGTCATATTACCGGCGCGCGGCTGCGTACTAACAATAAATAAGCGCACGCACAAAGTAACCTTTAGCCCGATATTATTCTCCTATAAGCCAACCATAATATTAATAAAAATAAAGAATTGCCTACAAAGCGAGCGCTTACGTAAAGGTTGTTCAAGCAAACGACACGTCTACAGCAGTAGAGCCTGGAGTTCTTTGATGTGAACAAAAACAGCGCTCGCGAATACTATCTGAAACCTGTTAGCGAACGTATGTTTTCATGAGCTTCCATAATAAATGTAAAGAAAAATATCAATGAACGTCATGTATGATGTATGAGTAGGTAAGTTGGAAGAGACTACACGGTTAGTATCGACTAGCAATTTATGTGAGCGACGCAAAGTTAAGATTTTATGTTTCCCTCAGTTTTACGATTCACGTAGAAAAATATCATCAGTTTCAGATGACTGACAACAATAATATTCTGTCCGACTAACCGACTATATATGAAATTTATATATTAATAAATATGATATTGGAGATTTATTTATAAAAATCGTACGTATATACTTTGATTTGGTGATCTGTATAGATCTTGCCGATTATCGCAATTTCAAAACGAGACTCGACTTAAATCTACCTAAGAGTATTTTGTTAGTTTGCAGACTTCGCGAGATTTGTGAGAGCACCTTAGGAAACGAGTTTGTGCTCCCAAGCGGCCCGGCGCGGCGCCGCGGTGCGAGGCCGCCACGACTGTTTGCTACTTTGAATCTCAATGTTATAGATGTATGATACGACTTGAAGCGAATAAACGAACTACAAGATTTGAGAAGATATGATACGGCCAAATATTAGTGAACGTATCAACAATTATTATGATGATTCTCATTATTTATCCGATAGTTGATCTGACTGAAATTGTATTAATTTTGTTAAATCAGTTGTAAACTGTTGCGGATAATTCATGGTCTGTCGTACAATAATAATCCTTAATGTAACTTTGCTTTTTATTTAAAATAGATTTACGTTTGGCCACCAATTCGCTTGATAGTAAGCGACGTGTTTTTGTTTAATAGTTTAGCTTTTTTTTTATTATACTGTAAATGTGAGTACCATGTAACCATTTACATATTCTACATGAATATATATATTTGATTATTGTCTGGCAGCTAGAGAATGTCATGCTCACTCAAAAGTCCCGCTGACGGTGGCGTTTGTGTTGGGTCATTAGATTCCCTACAATATGGTCGAGTTTAGTGATGCTGACGCTGGCGTCATGTTCGTGAACGGGCGCCGTTGGTTGGGGCTGGTCATCTCTAAACTGTCATGGCAAGGTTTTGAATTGTAACTAGACTCTATAGACTTCACATTACATTGTTCTCACATATGATTTCTATATTATAAATACAATGGAACCAACAATATTGTAATTGTTTGATGAAAAAGAGTAACCGTGGAGTTTCTTGCCCGTTCTTCTCCACAGGAATCTACATTTTGGAACGTGGCAACAAGTTTTTTTTTGACAATTCAAAAGTGCCTGTAAATGGTCTAATTGAAATAAATGCTTTGACTTTGACGATGGGTCGAGAATGGGGTTAACTAGAGTTAACAATTTAAACAAAACCTTCTGTTTTAAGTTTACTAAACACTACGAAATAAACACGAAAATTAAACATACTCGCATTCGGTCAATAAATCTAAATGAGTGTGCTGAGTCCAGTGTTTGACAGTGTGCGATGAGCCGCTAATTAGTAGCGCAGTGAGTGACTGTCGGCTCATGAATCCAGGTCGAGTGCGACAAGCTTGCCTCTGTGAGGAGGGCGCGCCGTGGGTATCCATGTCACATCACCATATCGATGCCGATACACTTGATTTTAATTAGATGCCGCCATATCCTATGTGACGTCATAGCAGTATATTAGATGAAGAGACAATTAAAAACTGTATTGACTCATTATACTTATGAATATCCTTCTACTGTTCGAGGAACATCAGTGCGCATGATGACATTCACATTATTTTAGGGTAAAAGTGGAGATAAAATTTCACGACTTACAATAAAGGCAAGTTATGTGCAGGCAAAGCTTTAGAGCGACACAATATCGGTACCTAGAACGGTTTATTGTCAGCTGCGAAGCCGCAATGTTAGCTACGAAGCTCATTGATATATTATATTAGTTGGTGTCCTGTTCCGGGCTCCCGTACATCTCAATCGATTATTGGCAGGCGAACCTTGCCCGACGTATCGAGTAACCAGGTCGGTTCTCTATTTGAATATAATTGCGTCAGTAGACTCGCCGCCTTTTACCATTATTATTGGCTGTTAACTTCATTCCAAATAGTATAATTTAATTGAACGCACCGAATGGTTTCTCTTTTGACTTTGTAGCGAATCATCAATTTTAATATTTCCATTCCAATTCATTAATGGAATTGTAAGTCAATACGGTTTGATACTTTTGTAGGAGAACGAGACGGTTTTAACTGGAATACTTTAATGATTCATGCGCAACACTGATTTATTTCTGATATGATGACTACAGATGATTTGTTTTGTGTAAAAATATTTGTATTATAATATTATTAATATATGTACGTTATAAACTCAACACTAAGCGCTCGGTGCCCGTTGCTAGTTTTGGTCAGCAGATTTGACCTTTGAGGTAAAGCAGCGCTAGACTGGTCTGTATACCGATTGGTTACCGCTAGAAACATGTTTTATGTGAGAATCTGGTGCATTCATTAGGGTAAGTCAGCGGCGACACTAATGACGAAGATGATAGTAAACAACAAAAAACTTGCGGTAGTACGCTATCAATATCACGTTCAATTAATATTACAAACCAACAGAGAATATTGTTATACAGTGGTATAGCGGACTGACCCTTCGAATTGGTACAATAAGCTGATTGTACAAAGCCTTAGTGTCTCCGTGCTCAGTACCTCAAACATACAACATACATGGTTCTATTATCTCGTCCTACTGTACACAGGAAATTGTGTTCAGTGACGTCATTAGTGAGCGTCGCACAGGAAGCGGATGTTGTGACATTTTCCCGCACATTGTCCGAGGGCTCATGCATGGGCAGGTTATTGGAGAGGTTTCATAGGATGATTGGCAGTGAACAGCGCTGATTAAGATGAATGAATGAAAAAAAGAAAGTTAGTTTTTGACCAATTCAAAACCAGTTACAATTATACACCCATATTTCACCAATACTGTTATTAAGTCCGGAACTTCGTGGTCCTACTCAGAATTTCCAAACAGAAAAACCGAATTACACTTTGCCCGACCCGGGAATCGTACCTAAGACCTCATGCTCAACAATCACACCTGCGACCACTAAACCAACGAGGCAATTATGTGATGGAAAAGTATTGTTAACGATACTACTAGAGGATAACAAACTGAAATATATTGAATTTCCTGTCGCATATCTGTGTCATGCCTATAATTGTATTTGTTTGTCTCACACAGTAATTTTTTGTGTTGGATGTATAATTCTGATCAACTTCTTAACTGTAAGAAATTGATATACAAGGTTTTAAATAATATTATATAATGTATCATAACATTATCATTGTAGCAGTATAACCAAAACCTGA
The DNA here is from genome assembly GCA_935421205.1 of Xylocampa areola. Classification (NCBI taxonomy): domain Eukaryota; kingdom Metazoa; phylum Arthropoda; class Insecta; order Lepidoptera; family Noctuidae; genus Xylocampa; species Xylocampa areola. Next base: position 205,984 of record OW285200.1, read on the forward strand.
TGAGCCAAATAAAAAAAACATTAACACCCAGATCGCAGTAGTGTTCGTGTATCATTTCAAAAATTCACTGTACAATATGTAAGGAAGTACGCCTAGTTCCACCATTAGAACATACAGTTCACAAATATACAGACGCATCGGTATGTTTGTAAATGATCGATTGTGTAATGTCTGAGAGTTGGAATATCAATCATGCTGGAAATGTAGATGAATATCACACGATGACGTATTGTCATAACGTTAGTTTTAATAAATTGCTACTTAATGTGTAAAATAAATAAGTTTAATATAATTATAAGCTTGATAAGTTAAATGTAGTTTATTTCTAAAAAGTTTACGTCGGTTTTATTTGCACTTTAAGAGCACGTTTCCATTTCATAAAGATAAAACCTTACTAAACATATTAACTGTAACCCTCTCAACACCCAAACGTTACATTTCATAGTTGTGTGACTTATCACATCCGTAATGTTTAATTAGATCCCAGCGAGTTATCTTAGGACAAGTTAAATAGAGGACAAACAGCTTGTGACCGAGTGTAAACTGTTGCGCGGGGTCCGGCCGTAAATAAATGCCGTCACATCAGCGCCGCTACACGTATCTGATTGGGTCACGGCGCCCTTTGACAGATCCCATTGAGACCCACACGGTCGGTAAACAGTGTCCTCTCTCACACACACACACGAAAATTGTAAGTTGCTCAATCAAGTAACATCACACGCACACAGATGTGGGTAGTTACGTAAAACCTAATCAACCCATATCCACTCGGTGTCGTCTACAGAGTGCTTTGACACGCCTTCAGTTCCAGCGCTTTTGTTCGCGGTGACGTCACAAGATCAATTAGTCCCTGACTTGACTCGGCTCTATCGTGAGTGTACTGCACTTCAATATATATTTCTATATGTACGTTGTCTTTTCAATTTCTTTTCTAGTAGATTTGGATGCTGGGTTAGTTTGCATCGGGAATTTCCCGCACATTGTACCTCGCTCATAATGTGCTAGGATATTATTTATATCTAAATCAGGGGCACTCGATTTTCCTAAGCATGTTATCTATGTGTGTGTATAAATTCCTTCATTGTCTCCGTGTGTGTCGTGCAGTACTGAGGTCCAGTGATCCTTTGAGTCCCTTCACGGCTGGCCGCTCATGGGACGGTCGGCGGCGCGCTCGGGGACGGCGTCCAATAAATACCAGCATGTTTGACAACCCTTTGGAGCAAACTTTTGAATCTTACCATTTACGAGGGACGCTTCCGTTCTTATTTGATTTAAATTGGAAACAATTTTGTACATGTCTGTAAAGTTGTTATTTTATAGACACAACGTTGATCACTTCTGTGATGATATTGAGATGAGCGTCGCAAGTGTTAAGTTTCAGATTCGAGCTCAAGACGAGCATGATAATATTTATATATATAGAACACCTCCTTTTATATAGGAATACATATACCTACTTAGTAGTCTAAAGTCATATATCAATACTAAGTCTGTTTACTTTAAGAAAGCGTACACAACACTAGTCTTTTGATAATTGAAGGCATATACTGTAACAATTTCGATTAACAATTTGTTTTCAGAGAAAATCAAATCTTATGTCTAATATCATGATTATTCTTTAAGTCCATGCGTTGTGCATGTCTCACTAAATTGAACACATAATAATTGCCAGATTAGTGATTTAAACCATTATAAGCGTAATGTAAACGAGGGTAAACCTTTTACTCACCTAATTTACTTGTACATAAAACATTTTGGGCGACGTTATAAGCTCATATTAAGTACCTCCAGTAAATAAATAACGGTAATTTATTCCGTATCATACCTTAATGCCCACAAACTGTTATCTCGCGGCGACCATTTAGATGGCGATTAAAACTTGTTCGTGGTATGTGCGAGTTTAACTGGTGCTTGGATTCATTGCAGGTTTTTTGTTGTAAGTACATACATACACGAAGTCTGTTCGTGTCCGCTTCGTGACGTGAAAGAGAAATAAAGTGTTTTGTTTGGTGAGACAAGGGTGTATACAGTGTTGCTCGGTATGGCTATGGTTTTTCGTAAATAATATAGTTTCTCATAAGATCTACCGTGAATCAGACTCCTCGCAGATTATAGTTACATTCTAAACTTTTAGGTGTATTTTTAGAAGTATCCCTGCTTACTTGTTATACTATACGACTTTTTACATCCATCACAGAAGTGGACCCACAAAATGTATTTTGTGAATTTTCTCGCTTTACTATTACATTTCCACGTTGCCAATAATTTTTCATTACGCGTTCGCACAATGTACGCGTGTAGCGCAATTTAAGTGATCGCTGCCATACGCCGCGGTGCGCTCCGACGCCGCGCGAGCGCGTCCGTCATCGTTAGTGCGATTATAAATAATGACGACGATTCAACGCGATTTAACGCTCCCACTATATCCTGCATGAAATATGGTGTGCCATATTATGTAAGAGTAAAAAAAAAACATTATTTTCCCCGGAGAAGGATTTCTGTTGTATGTGCAATGTGTCAATCAGACAGACATAAAATCCCTACAACTAACATTATCTATATTATTATTTTACTTATAATAAAATCGTAACTCGAAAGCCCGAAAATTTCAAATTCGCTTTTTGGATTTTTTTTCTTTCGTAATGTGTTATTTAATCGATACTATTGCCAAATCTGTCGTTTTTAAAATTTGAGTATTTTTGTCTGTTTGTATGTCCGAGGTTGGCGTCCAAACCCAGAAAAAGAAACATCTGAAAATTTGTAAAAAATATCGTCAGAAGCCGGGTCAACTTATAGGCTATTCAAAATTGCGCATTTCCTCAAGGGAGCTTAGCAGTGATGTTAAACATCTCACACTATGAATCTAAATTGGACGGATTTCAATAAAAATGGCACGGTATCAAAAATGATAAGCATTGCAAAAGGTATCATTGCGCTTTATCATATGGGGACCAAGCATTTACCGGTTTTGTATTTTGATTAGTAGATTGTGAATGCCTATTTTAGCAACATTGTCAACTGATTAATTAGTTGCATACCGTACACAGGTGACTCGCACAGTGTAAGTGTGACGATCGAATCCCGTCACGGGATATTATTTTTGTATATTTTTTAATTTTGATAATACAAGGTTTATCTGTTATTTCGCATAAAAACAACGTTATTTTAGTTTTTCCGTGTCTTTCTGTAATATAAACCCACTTTTTATGTGTTTCACTTGCTGTCTCATATCAATATGGTGAAGCACAGTGAAGATGTTAAACGTTAGCGTTATGTAATTTTTTTATCAATCATATCACATCATTATCATGGTACTTCTTTCAATAGAAAAGTCATTTTTAAACCCTGTAATAAATTATATAAAAAATATATATATATAAAATGGATCTACGTTTGGCCACCAACTCGCCTGATGGAAAGCGACGGTGTGGCCGAGGATGGAGCACGTATATCCAGAATAAATCTATTCACTCTTAAGTAGAGTGGATAGATTTTGGCAGAACTATAGTTGGGGAGTTGATGCAACTGCCCACTCCCACAACGGCTTCGTCCGGTGGATGGTAAACAGCTGTAGTCGAAGCCTCCGACCAGTGTTGTGTTGCCTGTTTTGCACCACCCAGGGGCAACGTGTAGGGATTCCATTTTAAGGGTGCACTCCTACGGACGCGGGCAACTCAGCCCCCAATACCTATTTAGTAACAAAACTGCACATTCCCTCAGCCTGGCCTTAGGATTAATTTAAATGCCTAATCCATAAGTAGGTAATAGCGAAACATCAAATAAGCATTACTGACGATTTTGTTAGAGGCTGTCCAGCTATTGAGGTGATTGGAGAGTACATTCTCGATGATACCCAATGAAATACCGTGTAAAACATTGCTTAATCTCAGCGAATGTTCACTAAGCGGAGATTGGAACAGAAAAAACTCCATTATGGAACTCAACAACACTTTTTTCGACCTAGTGATCAAACCCAAGACTTACCTACGCTTATACTCACTTGCAACCAATAGACTAATAACTCAGTTTTTCTAAGATACTCTTTACACTGCACAAGATTGATGATCATTAATATTTTCATTTTTAAATGAAGCTGCAGTGACAGAAACTGAAAAAATATGCTTAGAGTCATGTTGAAAAGACGAGGCAGGTGTAAGTGGAAATTCTGAATTCCTAAATAGATATAAACTGACCCACCGAAACTCACTAAAAGGTCAAAAAAGTAGTGCTCACAACCAGCACGCGTGTGTGAACAGACGTATGAACGTGATAGAAGCAAAAAGAGTATGTAAGGCTTAATCTTAGCAGGTGGCGTTCTATAGTCTCTGCCCACCTGAAGCCTAGGCCAAAGACGTGAATTTATGTATGTACCTATGTATATGACATTATCATTTTGGCCAACACATATTGCCATGCCGTCAGTTCTGCGCCTAATCTCACTCCGGACGTGTCGGATTGCCATCCCACCGGAATACGTGAGTGAAGAAAGAGGGAGTGCACTCCATAGAGATAGGGCGCCGGTACAGTCATTCGGGAACGTTCAGTCGGGAGTACTCCCGATATGGAAGAGGTGGTAAAACATCTCGGTATCTCCAATGTATCGGTAACGGCGGCTTATCAAATTTTTCGGTAATACTATTGGGAAACGGAAAATAACATAAGATCATCTATGTCGCATCTAGCTTTCAGCTGGTTGTACTGCTGCCGAATTCGTTCATCGTCCGTGTTTCTCAATAAATATATATCTGGTGGTTTTCAAGGCTCAAGTGAATAGGTATTTAGTGGTCAAGCGTGTTCCATCGTCAATTACATCATTGCTTAAAATCAGGCGAGTTGGCGGTCAAACGCAGGCCCATTGAGAATAAGTAAAAATCTAATTGATGAGTGGAATCCTAATATTGCATCGTATAATCTACACCACTTCAAAAGCTGTATCCGACAGCTGATATAGCGCCCCCTCATATCTACAGCCAAGTCGCGTGTGCTGTGGAAAAATCCAAGCAGGAGTCAGACCCTAGACACCCACTATATGACGGCCAGTTACCAGCACAACAACTAACCACCTAACAAGCCAGGCACAGTTATTTAAAACCGACCGAGGCAGTGTCAGAATGCCCAGTCGAGACTCACCGCAAAACTGAGGCTAGGAACTTTTCCACCACCCGCTAACAATTTAAGCATAAAGTGAACCTACCTGAAAACAATTTTGGACACAGCAAGTGTGGATCTAGGCAACCAAATAATTAAAATTGTACCATCGACATGAAGATGAAGAATCGTTTATTAATTATATTGTAAAGTAATCCTAATCCGGATAAATACTCCAGGCGCTCTGACCGCTAAGCCATCTCGACCTCTGCTTACTACCGCAAATTCGCATAAAATCTGTACGATATTGCATTAACTGCAAAGTTAGTCGTGTCGGTTCGGTCACCTGTATAGGGACTAAATAGATAGAAGACGTATTAAAATGCGGAAGAAGAATTCGCGGTAGTGAGCAGAGGTCGAGATGGCATAGCGGTCAGAGCGCCTGGAGCATTTATCCGGGAAGCGCAGGTTCGAATCCTGCTCATGACCGTATTCTTTTTTCCACTAAAATTTATAACTTAAGAGTTTGCTATGATTTATCTGTATGAGTTTGGGTTGCTAGGGCAACTGTCAAGTATCTGAAAAGTTACGGCTGTCTGTATGAGGGTGGCGTCAATGAGGATAGACAAAAATAGAATAATGCAACAATTATTACCAAAAAAGGAAAGGGTGGAGGGTCTGACCTCAACGAACGTACCGGACCTTCTCAAAAAAGGCAGGTTAATAAACTGAACCGTCGAGCATGCATTCTTCATGTATGTAAGATAAAAGACTAAAATAAATTAATTTTAAACAAAAAATAAAAACCGCCTTCCAAAACCTACTACACTAAAAAGTTTAAAATAATATCAAAATTTGCTTATAATAAAATAATTTTAAAATAACAATATATAATAATAATCTGTTAATTTTGGAGTCGGAGCCTGTACTGGGAGAGGGTTATTGTTTTCCTCTTGTTAGTCACTTATGTTCGTTGTGCTGTGGTTATGTTACCGGCGTTTGTATCTGGTTGTAAACCCCACATACATCAGGCACCGACTCCAAAATTAACAGATTATTATTATATATTGTTATTTTAAAATTATTTTATTATAAGCAAATTTTGATATTATTTTAAACTTTTTAGTGTAGTAGGTTTTGGAAGGCGGTTTTTATTTTTTGTTTAAAATTAATTTATTTTAGTCTTTTTAGTTTTAAGTCTAATATATATATTGTATAGGTCATATATAAGTTTGTATACTTCATAAATAAGTTAATTTAGTAATTTAATAATATGGGTAGGCCTTCGAAAGCCGCTAGGACTTAATAACTGCATCGGTGAAATGTTTGTGTACAACAGTGGACACTTCTGCCTACCCCATCGGGCAATACAGGCATGATGCTATGTATGTATTGAGTGGCATGAACTATACATGAACATGCGATTACAGCAATTGCGAGTGATTTGCTGTGATTTATTGAAGAATTCCATCGTCTAACTTCGAAGATCTTCATCAGATCTTCACTAAATTGAAATGGGACCACCTCTGGGGACTACTCTTTCAAACAATTATATCGACGGACATACATACAAAACAAGGTAGCTACTGTAAAACGTTGAGGAGTTCCCTTGACTGTCCTTCGTCTTCATCATCAGACCCCTAATGACAGTCACAACCTATCTAGGTGTAAAGTTCTCATCAATACAAATTAATCAAGCCCAAACACCAGGTAATTGCTGTAAATCGTTAAAGAGTTCCCTAGATCGTCTTTCGGCTCCATCATCAGATCGACTCCAGACCTTCATTAAATAGTAGTGCTTTAAAATACTTAATGAAAAAATTAACAAATGCACTAGTCGCCCCTACGATTTTCGAAGGTTTCCCTCGATTTCTCGGGGATCCATCATCAGATCCTGGTTTCCTTACCATGGTACCACCGTTGGGATATCTTCTTTCCAACAAAAAAAGAATTATCAAAATCGGTTCATAAACGACGAAGTTATCCCCGAACACACATAAAAAAAAAAAAAAAAAAAAAAAAAAAAATATACTGTCGAATTGAGAAACCTCCTCCTTTTTTGGAAGTCGGTTAAAAAACCAATAATACACGCGATTAATCCGGTTAAAAGTTGTTTTATTATAATGTGTAGTGATCGCGAAAACCTAAGATATTACTAACATTATTATATTTATATATAATTATTTTTTTATATTTAATTTATATAAATTATTATATTTATATATAAATATAATAATGTTGGTTGTGGGGATTTTGGATATGTAGGCTAAATAAGATTATAGTATTTCCTAAGATGAACAGAATATTTCAAAACAGAGTGGTACGCTAAGATAAACGACCCTTCCGCATTAAGAGTTATTATTGCCTCGCTTTAGACACGACTGTTCGGTCATCAGCTTCATACCCACCAACCACATAGAGCGTTAGTCTAGTTATAACCATCATATATACCGCTGCGTGTTTACTTATCACATTACATGCATGCGGGTCAGTAATAATCGCGCAATCACAACATAGTTGTCATTGCGTTGTGCGGCGGAATGCCAGCGCTCGGGATCAGGTAACACACAATTACTGCACATGTACAAACTGTACATATTATAGTGTCGTGTGACGCGAGCTAGTCGTCCGTATTGATGCGACTACCTGCGATAATGTACCAACTGTTCACATGAAACAGAATTTAATTTAAGCACGCGAAGGCGAGACTGCCATTTGATAGATATTCCAGATATATATAATATTATCTACCAAGAGCATTTATAAACGAAACAGCTTTTCTTTATTATTGAGAAGTTAGTGTGAAATAAATCCAACTAAGTGTGGCTTACCACTATACTAAGGAAGACACGTCACCATAAAATAGCTATTTAAAGACACCTTTTCCAAGCATTTTTTAACAAAGACGTAACACAGACAGTAAAATAAAATGCAATATGTCTGCTGTTCAACATCCCGCGGCGTCGTAAACGTCACCGGAGCCGATTTACGGCGCGTTGTGTTTGAAATAGTAGCAGTTTATGCTTAATTAGCACTTATTATGGTTCCAGGGAGAGCACGAAACAGAACACCTTGTTTAAATACAATATATTACAAAAATGTAATAAACGGCACAAGTTGGAAAGAAAATTAGTAACAGTTTAAAAACCTTATTGAAGTGTTGTCCAAAGTTTGACGTTTAGATGTTGTTAATTTTCAGGGGCTTTTGGATCTTGCGCCTCGGTACATATATGCACTAACACTGAATAGTGTTGCCATACATGTTTTTCAATTATAATTTTTTTGATGCTTGTACCTTAATTTTTATCTCGTATCGTAAAGTACTATGTTATGATATATCTGCCTAGCCTTTTCCCAATTACATTGGGGTCGGCATCCAGTCAAACCGGATGCAGCTTAATACCAGTATTTTACGTGGAGCGACTACCTATCTGACCTACACAACCCAGTTACAGATATCTCGTGGTATGACTGGTTGTCAGACTTTCAGGCTTCTGACTACCCGTAATGGCTGTCATAGATCTTAATTTGACAACCTATGCTATATACTATGTTATAAAATATGTGCAATAAAATCCTGTTTCTACAACAGCCGTGACTACCGTCACCGGACACTTCTGTTTACTATAGGAGTAGAGATAGTTTGTACTGCCACGCCGGCGCCGCGCCACAGTATCTCAGTGAACAACTTTTAATAAATAAACTATTTTAATTACGAAACAGGACGCTTGTAGCTCAACTACTTTTATATTGCATGAACAGTATGATGCTCTGCGTCGTTTAGGATTTATTTATGTTTTGTGGCAATCAAGTTAGTTACTTGACAGACCACGAGGTATATAATCTATACATATAATAAATCTGTAGATATGGAGTTTCTGTACATTAAAGAGATTTTTAAATAATGCAACAATTTAGAATCGAACTTAAGATATCATGCTCAGCAGTTCCGCTTGGGACCACTAAGCCAACGAAATCACATAATCATACAATATTCTGTGGCTCGAAACATAAATGTTTTATTTACCAACTGTGCCTATGTAGGTATGGGCTATGAGTTGGCTAAAGTAATTTATCGTATAGATATTATAAATTCGAAACTTTGCGTTGATGTCCGGATGGACGGATGTTTGTTACTAAATCACATAAACTAACACATACTTAACGGATGTCGATAAAAGTTTAACTTAACGGTGTAGATTATACATTGGCGGCAAGTAACAATTTAAAGCTCAATGTTATAATAATAAATGGAAAAAGAATACGGTCGCGAGCAGGATTCGAACCTGTGCCTCCCGGATAAATACTTCAGGCGCTCTGACCAGTAATACAATACCGTAAAGATGCAATTTCTTAACAAGAATACGGTCGTGAGCAGGATTCGAACCTGCGCCTTTCCATTTAATATAATAACTTTAGAGTTCGCTAAGTATGCGTTAATGCTTTTCAAATATTTATCTTTCATTTTATAGTGTATCTGTCGCAGGTGGATTGTAGAATCCGCTGTTTTACAAAATCTCTAGCTGCTTTACAAAAGAGTACTGTTTTATAAAACAGCTGAACAACGTTCAGCTGGATTGCCATTGCGATACGTTTAACAAAACAGCTACCCACCTTTAATGCAGAATGCGCACCTAGAATGCGTAATGCAGAATGACATATCTACCGTGGGACAGGTTTGTTTATTGTATAGGTTTATTAAATGGTTCAAGTAAAAAAGCGATACTGTATTTTGATTTCTTTCCATGGCTGGGTCGACGCCTATTTTTGCGTCTGTAACGTTAGAAAAAACCTAAACACGAAGAGGATGACGGGGGCTGTTCGCTCGCTCACTGACCCCCGTCATCCTCTTCGAACCTAACCTGTCCGTGCCGGGATACACGAAACTCCCGAGCTCGCTTCGCCCGCTCATGAATCAATTTCGTTTATTTTCTTTTATAATCCCGATATGTTGTCGACTATTGTAGTGGTTTAGTGTTGAAGTCATTAAAAATTTTCATAATTTTTTTACTATTAACAAGTAAAATAAAGTTAGGTAATTTTTGTTAAGACATACAGAGCCATATGCGACAGAATTTCGAACTAAAATCAACAATCTGACAGTTCATTTCACACTGTTTTACATAATCTCTGATCGTTGACCCGCTGCATTGATAAACGCAAAACGTTCATTCAATTCTGCGTATTATAGTTCAGTAATTATGTAAAACCGCTAAACGTCGTTCAGCTGTTTTTCATAACAGTACTGTTTTGTAAATCAGTTAGCACTTTTGTAAAACAGCTTATTCTACAATCCATCTGCGACATATCAACTACGTGAGTGAGGCAGCGAGTGAAAACTAATAGTTTGTAGTTGTTACCTATTGAGTTTTATCTGTTCTGGTCACTATAATAAGCTTCAGTGCTTTAAACATTGCTATTTTAGATTACATAAACAAACTTAGTTTTAAAAAAGCTAGGAAGGTTGGTAAAACGTCTGGTTTCGTAATGGTACTATTTAGTATCACCTGACATAGTGGGCCGCGGGCGACGCGTCCCTTTTGTCTTCGCACTGTGACGTCTGAGCACCTTGGACAGCACAGAGCTCACCGGAAAATATTAACATTACGCTTTTAGAATTCAAAAGCATTAGTAGGGAGTACTGTCACAATGTTTCCATGTTATTACGGGTACGGTACAAGACACCACGGCCGTCAAAAGGGAAATAAACTTGACCAATCCAAGTGGTATGTAGATCATAACTGATAGCTTAAGCCTGTTTATGGCTTTAAAAGGAAATTAATGAAATACTGATTATAATAGTACAGAAAAAAAACTTGAGAGGTGTCAAGGGACACCCTGATGGAACGAAGCTAAAGAGAAAAAAAATAAAAATAAATATATATCTGGCTTGCTTTCTATAAGAGAGAGAGAGAGAGAGAGACAGACAGAGAAACATGCGCACGCCGCACGGCTTACAATAGCTTACTATAGCAAAAAGTGTCGTTACAACTTTTCGTCTTAATTTTTTCCGTCTAGCCCCCTTTCGCAACGCGCGATAAGGAACTTCCAAAAAACAAGATCAAATAAAATGACAAATAATCGTTACAAGTATTCAATCTCTTCTCAGAACATTCGTAATAGGAGGATACTGCACAACAAACAATTTTTATTTTCAATTTATGTCACCGAAACAATTCCGACGCGAGATCACGTCCCTTTCACATCTCCTACAATCATCGGTAGGGCCCCCCCGAGACGCGCGGTATCGCACCGGGTCGCACCGCGCCGGCCCTGATCGGGTTATCCACTGTTTGCGCTACACATCGGTGTTTGTGTTCGATCGCACACGTCCGCACACACGGCTACTCTCCCAGAGGATGACAACGCGTTAATTGGCCGTGATCTGTATCGCGGTGCTCCTCTAGAGACATAGTTATTAAATTGCCGGCAGCTGTGTTCTGCAATACAGGCGACTACGAAGTTGAGATTGACTTAAATCTGCGACGACGAAAGAATACTAATCTCTTAGTCTACAAACTTTATGGAGTGTTGATCTATTTGAAAAGTTGTGCGATGTGCTGCTACTTTAATATAATAATAAATCGACTACAAATTTTTGTTTACAAACACTACGTTTTAGCTACGTAGCTCGTAGCGCACAGTTCGTAGCAGTCGTAGAAGCGTAGCATGTGTCACGTATTCACAATACTTACATGAAATAAAAAAATAAATATTTTGGCTAGGCTAGGTGTAATCATTTTCAGCAGTTATTGAAAATCCCCGAGCCATCGCAAAGCCCAGCGACAAACATACACAGACAATATATTCACTATTCACGTACGAGTAGATAGAATCATTGAGACTTGAAAGCCATGTGTGTGGTTTAATATCGTCCACTAGTTTGAGGGCTGTGTGGGTAGACGGCTGGATGATATTATGCAATATGTTTACGGAGCAGTTTCAAAATTACTTATCGTGTTTGGCAACTCTGCGGGCTGGCCTCTATCTCGTGGCACAAAGGGCGCATGTCACGAGAAAGCGCGGGATTTACAACAAACTCATATTCCACAAAAGCTTTGTTGTGGTAATAGGATTCTGTGACATTTTCTATTTGTTTTGTTTTAACGTCATCTGTTAATCCTTAACAATGTATATACCTGTTTAAATTTTGGTTGCATAGCGAGGCTAGTCTTGTTAGGGTTCCGCACCTCAAAAGGAAAAAAACGGAACCCTTATAGGATCACTTTGTTGTCCGTCTGTCAAGATCCTTTATCCCAAGAACGTGTGGAGTCATCGAGTTGAATTTAAAACCATATACTCAAGTCTACAGTGCCTTGAAGCTGTGAAGAAATCTAACTTCTAAGTTAACATAGTAATATCTTAGGTTTGCGCGATCACTACACATTATAATAAAACAACTTTTAACCGGATTAATCGCGTGTATTATTGGTTTTTTGTTTTTCCTGACGTTTCGAACACTTTGCAGCGTTCGTGGTCGCAGGAGGACTAAGGTGTCTCTATATTATATATTGCTTACGTCATTTTAGTTACACTATATGACGAAATGAAACAATATCCTGTGACATGCACTGCGACATAATCTAGTAATCGCCTGTCGATATTCCATAGTGAGTATCGAGATTGAATGCAGTCTCTCTTGCAATACATTGCTGGTTGATACCGCATCTATATACTCCATACATTGTACCAGCCAGGCATGTACTACGATATCGTGAGTTATTGTTCACAATCGTTCAGTATACAATACAGGTTCGATGATTTATAGCATGACATTGATTGCGAATTATGCAGGCGGATTAGCTGTCATACATTATCGTATAAATACCATGTCATTTAACTATATCATATCTGCCTTGTTAATCTAGTGGTCCCAAGCATGGCTGCTGAGCATGAGGTTTCGATTCCCGGCTCGGGCAAATTGTTATTGAGTCTTTCTGTCAGAAAAATTCACAGTAACAGCCCGGTATTTTGTATCCTGCCCGGTAGATGGATATATGCTCACCACCTATTACATGGTACCATGGTACTCGTACTTAATAACAGAATTGGTGAAATGTGGGTGTACGACTGTGTACGCCTACCCCTTCGGGGATTACAGGCGTGATGCTATGTTATGAAGTTACGTTATATTATTTAACTATCATGTATATAGCCATAACGATTTACTTGGTGTTGTACGTGAATAGATATTTTGAAGCGTCCTCAATACCGTATTGTTCTCAGTCTACTACAGAACAAAATTGTTCAAGTCACAGTTATAACAGTGTAAGTTTAGAGTACTTGTCATATCATACGTGTGCACAGAACAAAATGATAATCCGCCAGTCACGAGGCGCGGCGTGACAGACAGTCGGGCGCGCCGGGCGCCGGGCGCCGGGCGCCGGGCGGCGGCGGAGCGCGGAGCGCACCGCGTGGAGCTGAGCGAGGAGCCGAGCGCATTATTAAGATTAAAGAATGAAGTGCTGAGCGAACACTGCTCTCAATTATAATGGCTTGCACGTGTCAGGTTACGTCACACTGACAGCGGGACGTATTTCATATGTGCGGCTTGAGACGAAATATTGCACTACACCATCGCCGGAATTACTGGTGTAGCTGGGCTGTGGCTTCGATTCCCGTATTATGTTTATGACTTAGTAAGTTAGGTCACTATGTGTAGGTGATGTCGCCTTGAGATTTTTTTTGCATTGAATTTGCAAACGCACTCCGGTCACAAGCAACTGTAAAAATATTTACCATTTGTACAAGTCAGCGTATAAAAACAAATCTAGGCTGGGCACCACTTCAGCACTACAATAGTATCCACGATAGTATGCACGAAACACACTTATGTTGGAACACTAATTCGTACCACAATACAGTCGATGGCCCTCGAGCAGACACAAACAGTAATCAAATTGGCACGCCTCTGTGGTCAGCGACTGACGGACACACTAGGCTAATATACTTTTATATAGGACATCTCATACTTTCGTCTGCAAATATCAAATAAAAGGAGAATATTGGCAATATATTTTATCGCGGAGATCGTAACGTTTGATTAGAGAAGACAATGTCCAACAGACAACGTATATTGAATATGACTCATGTGATTGACTCAGGATATTTTCTTCTGAATATTGTAATTAGGTATTCCAGGATTCTACTAACAAAGTGAAAAGAATTATACAAAACTGACACGAATTGCGGGAAAATTATGTTTGTTCAAATAGTTACTGATGAAGCACATTGATTTACAACTCTCTCCACTCCGCCCTCACCGCCGCTGCTCGCTGTCTGTGAGGCGCACATGGTTCTCTGCCATTAGCTAATTGCTCGGAAAAATGTCACCTTTTGAGCGGCGCCCTCTAGCGAGTGAATTGTTAACACGCGTCTAACACCGCCCGCCGATATCTGCACACATTGAACGCTTTCATACACATTTAATTAGTGAGATTGAACGAACCTGGAATTTTTGCTGCTAGTAACGTAGATTTGTGATAAAACGTATTTTATAGAAAAGCTTGTGTTGTGATTTTAGCCGGAGTATGTCAGTGATACAGTGTTATTGCCACAATAAAGTGAGTGGATTAAATAAACAGAACAAAACTACTCGCCACTACTACAATTACATTTGGATGCAATCATTATCTTAAGTAAAGGAATGATTGAGTAAATTATCTCCGTACGAGGCTTTTCTAATTATAGTTCTTTTTCTTTATATAGCTTATACCTGAAACTGGCATCTGTACTAAATTTAGTTTATACAATATTATGTTTAACATAACTACACGATGTTAGTGAGATCATAACAATAGAATACAGATCTCCCGTACGGACGCGGACGGTCGCCACTCGCTACACGGAACAATCGCGAGGTATCGCCGTAATTACCGCTCGGTAACCGACCGGTTACTGATATGATGTTATTAGTGCACAGAAGGCTGCTTTTATTAAAGCTATTTTAGTCAACACAAAATTGGTAAGAATTGTTTCACTGAGAGTAACACGTCTGCCGTGAAAGTAAGTAATATGTCTCATATTGTTTCAAATGAGTGACATTTCTGCAATTGTAAAGGTATATTAAGAATGTTTTTAAACTAATGAAACAATAAGACAAACTTTGGTAATAAATAAATTATTATGACTATTATTTTAATTAAGCGCAGACAATTTTTTATTCCACTGCCGTGTTAGACAATTAACCCTGGAACTCAACCACTGAACCATAGCGCTGGTCCAATAAAATATTATACAAAGCATACACGAGGCGAGCGGTCCTGGAGGCACGTTTTAGCGTAATTAATCTTAGCGCCATTAAACTAATGAGCACAAAGAGAGGCGTCTAATTAGCTCAGCGCTAATTGTTTTAATAAACACACCACTACGTTGTATTATAACGAATTTTAGACATTAATACTATCTTGTTATGATGGTTTAATAAGCGATAGTAATGAGAAATGAATGGAAAATGCTTCTGTTAACATGTTCCATCCGTGTGAGTAGGAACGAGTATCAATTAAGTTCAACTAAACAGTTTTGCTATAGGTAAATTCATTTAAGTGATGGAATCGATTCAATTTTAAGTGTGCACTTTCATCGATAGTATTTGAATGTTTGTGCCACTGCGCCCGCCACGTTTATATTTGTGGCCGTTTCAATATTTTTGTGACATAGGTTTTTGGTACATGTAAAAGTCAATAACCTTATTTTTTTTTACTACATATAACTGTTAAAGTAGTGAATTATCTATTACATGGGGCTTAATAACAGCATTGGTGTAATGTAGGAGTACAACTGTGCACACCTCTGCCTACCCCTTGGGGGAATACAGGCGTGACGCTATGTTATGGTAAGTACTGAATTATCAAAAGCCATTGATCTTCATTACTTTAAACATTTGTAATTATTACTTTATGATAAACAGTCATTGGGATAGGTATACTTAACAAAATCAGTTATGTTCCTGTATAATTTATATTATATTTATTGTAAGCTACGATCATGGCAAACAAAGGAAGTGAATCCGTAACTCAGTGAAGAATATATCAATAAATCAACACAATGCAATTTATACAAATAAACACATAACATTACTGTCGGGACTCAGAGGGAGCACACGGCAGCTGCGGCGCCTCCCACACGTCGGGAGGGACCACAAGCGCGCCGCACACGCTGTCAGCGCTCAAATTGTATCGACATCTTACACCTAAGCTTCTTATTCAGGAGTTCAGTGTGTGGGGGTATGTTACAATCTATCTCGCCAGGTGCACAACACCCAAAATTATACGTAATCATTGTAACTGTGTCATTGGTGTAGTAAATTCAAATTCATTTATTTCACATAGTACAGCAGTGATAGTCTAATAGTATAACCGTTAGACTGACAAGTCAAATCCAAGGCCACTGACATTTAGAGCCATGTGTGTATTAGAAAGTAACTATCACTTGATTATAGCGGTGAAGGAAGACATAGCGAGGAAACCATGTCACAGCTATGTGTGGTTTAAACTCCACTAGGTTGTTCATCAACCACACGATAAGAAGAAGAAGAGGCGGTACCTACATAATATATTAGGTAATTCTCAGCAACAGTCCGGAGTTCGAAATTATATCCAGTAGATTGAAATAGGCTCATCACCTATTATATGGGATATTAACAATAGTCAAGCCTCGTATTATTTATTTGATTTGCCAAAATGTTAAAATATAAAAAGTATAATAACGTATCCCGCTTGAGAGATAACACCGCTACTAGTTTTGTACGTTCTGAACACGTGAACGAACTGAAACGTAGAGATAAAAATATTTGCTAAAAATCAATACAGGTTCGCTCGCAGTATACTTAATTAATACGTTACATGTACCGTGTATCGGGTATCGGTCGCCGGCGGCCATATTCATTGTGAACCTCTTCGACGGTGATTCAACAACCTGCCCGGAACATGCGGCGGTTCTGTAAAGCCTTGTGTTCACTAGCCACACGTACTGTTCACACAACATTATAGCAGCGGGATGAGCAACTACATCTGATTACTAATTCTATTACTGCTGTGTTTTGCGTCCTGTAGCAACGTTGCTGATCATGTTGATCGTCACATGCATCTGCATAATCTGCGCACAGGCGTAATGATATGCTATTTATCAACATAGCATAGCATCACGCCTGTATTCCCCGAGGGGGTAGGCAGAGGTGCACACAATTGTACGCCCACATTTCACCAATCCTGTTTTTAGTCCCATATGTCATAGCTGGTGAGTCTAATACTATCAACCGGACACAATTACAAAGTCCGAGTTGCTACTGAGATTTTCGACAAAAAAACTCAATAACACTGCTTGACTTGGGAATCGAACCCAGGAACCTCACGCTCAGTAGTCGCCTTTGCGACTACTAGACCAATGAGGCAGTTCATCACATGTTGCGCGTCAACTGTTGTCTCGTGAATACAAAGCTTTATTTCCTTTGTTCATCCTCACGAAACATTTCATTATTTGTACAACATGGATTCATTTCCATTCCGACATTAAAACACAACTAAAAACATATTGAATTGTTTATCTTTTTGAATGCACACGTATTGAACAAAGAAAAGAAAGGTAACGCAAGAGGGAGTGATGTATTGAAGTTGTAGACTTTCATTGTACAACTGGATATTATACTTGTAGATAGTAATATTTTAGGCTTTCACTGTCACAAAATATTACAATACAACAACTTTTAATCGGATTAATCAGGTATATCATTGAATTCGAATTCGAATACTTGGCAGCTCTGTTTCATATTTTATTGCAATACTTGTTAACGTACTGAGGCTTCAGGGCATCAGCAGTGTGTAAGAGACAGATGCCAGAGTTATCGTAGTGTCTATGTATGTAGTTGCAAAAGGCATAATAATATCTCGACTTGTTACAGTCCTGCAGCAAACTTAGAAACGGAATACACATTCATATTCAAACACGAACATAAAGCGCACATGAGCTACGAGTGAAATACACGGCGCCGACTAAAATAAAAATCTCTCAATCTCGAGTGCGAATCTACTGGCCAATAAACAAATTTAAACCCATATGAAGCGGGCAATGGGGCCGTGTCGGGCATTAAGTTGGCGTGTAAGTAGGCAAACGGCGCGCGGAATGGGCCGGGAGTGGGAACGACGCAGGCAATATAAAACGCGAGAGAACGCATGCTAAGTGCGCGCGCACTATTGCCAAGTGGCCGTTACGCTGCTTATGCTATAACTACGCAGATTAGAATATGCACGGCATTACGTAAGTGGGCGATATTATCTCAATAGTTATAGAGGCATTTAGCGCTACTGGAAACCACATTTAGCGTAATACGGTAAGTAAAACAGAGATATAGCTTTAGTGCGACATATTACTAGAAGCGTCTTTAACATTCTCTTATTTATTTATTTATTCTACTGCTAATTACTTTATTTATTTGATATGAAATATTTGTATTGGGAGTGATTGATTGCAAGTACTCGCTCAAGATCATTTGTTCTGGAAATATATGGAAGATTACTACCTCTGACAAAGAGTAATTAACGAAGTAGAGAGTTAGTATTTCTCTTCAAACAGAAACAATTGCACTGGATCCTATAACCACGCAGTGCTAAGCAGCACTGCCTCATTTGTTTAGTGGTCGCAAGCGCAGTTACTGAGCGTGGGTCGGGCAGTGTTGTTGAGTTTTTCTGTTAGGAAATTCTCAATAGCAGCCCAGAGTTACGAAGTCTTGGCATCATGACACCTCCGTGTTTTGTAGAATACGTAAAGCCGTCCATCCTACGACTGATCTCTCTCTGGTCGTGTCGGATTGCCGTCTAATCAGACTATGAGAGTAAAAAAGAAAAGGGAGTGCTCCTGTGTTTGCGCATACATACATGTCGGCGGAGATAGGTCGGTACGATCGAACATTCAGTATATTATTAATCAAGTAGTGATATATTTTATGGCGGCTGTATGAGATACCTTTAGTGTAAAATACCTGCCCAATATTTAGCTGAACACATCGCGCTCCGTGTCCTCGCTCACAGCTCCACTACTTACCGAGTCATGTTACTTAGTTTGAGTAATGTGCGCTGATGTCCGCCGTCTGGTTTGTTTAACGAAAGCAACGGAGAACAATACCTTCAGTGCGCTGGTTCATATCATGTTTGTGGGAGCTGACGGGAATCGACGGAGTGCAGGAGAAGGTACAGTCCTGGATTTAAATCCGCGCCTCCCGGATAAATACTCCAGGCGCTCTGTTAAATCAACCATCTCGGTCTTTGCTCACTACATCAAATTTTCCTTTAACATTTTAAAGACTTTATGGTGTCGTACTGAAATGTATAACTAGATTTATCTGTATAAATAGTATGTACACATTATAATAAAACAACGTTTAACCGCATTAATCGCATGTAGTATTGGTTTTTGTTTTCCTGACGTTTCGAACACTTTGCAGCGTTCACAGTATGTAGACACACAGCTGTTTAAATAACTTATGTAATATAACATGTTTCAAACTTATTCAATCTCGGGGATTATAAGTTGCTTGTAGTGCTTTACACGTGGGTATCGCTCCTCTTGTGTACAAACACGGTCACCTGTGAACAGGTACGCGAA
The DNA here is from genome assembly GCA_935421205.1 of Xylocampa areola. Classification (NCBI taxonomy): domain Eukaryota; kingdom Metazoa; phylum Arthropoda; class Insecta; order Lepidoptera; family Noctuidae; genus Xylocampa; species Xylocampa areola. Next base: position 225,670 of record OW285200.1, read on the forward strand.
TAGTTTCCTAATCCAATATTCAAAAAGACAAACAAGCGTACATACCACGTATCGGAAAGAACTCCGCAACCCGTCCCTAACTCCGAACAACATAACTCGGGAACCATCCCTTAAAGGCTTAATGCCGTAGTACGTAACGGATCGCAACGCACCGGAATATATCAACATGATTGAAATAAGAATTTATGAAAATTTCACATGCTTGCGAATTATGTTTAAGAGGGAAGTGTATCAGATTGAAGGCAGGTAACAATTTAACAAATTAACTAAGAACTCTATCTGTGGTAGGCGACGTTATTACCAGCAAGTGCACTCATAGCCATGTCATCAGATATCGCAAACAGTGACGCCGTGACGTAGGGGAAGGAATTACCTCAGTGTACAATGCAATGAACACTGTGTGAGTTTTTGTTTCACACAAAAACTATAGATAAAGTCATCGCATATTACATGTAAGTCAACGTCGACATAAATCACTGTGGCTTCTGGTATATCTAATTAACACCGACCAAAAAATACAATTTCAATATCTAGTAGAATATGTGACTATTAATAGTGTCACCAATTCCGACCGGGACATGCCGGACAAACACACAGAGTCCCTAACGTAACGCAGTAACGTCCCTAACTGGAAACTAAACAAGTTCCGGAACACGCCCGACTGGATTAACTGGCGCTCCTAATAAACTTTACGTTTTATCCTGTTCACCACTCACATATACGAAGAGAAGGTCCATCACAAACAACTCACCAATTCCAATGGGAATCAAAATAAACAAATGAAGTACGAATAAACTGCAACAGTTGTTTAAACTGTTCTTTATACAGAACAGTTTAGCGATAGCAATTTATTTGTGTGAGGTGCAGTACACCTTCTGCAATTTCTATCCTCCGGGAGATCTGTAGTTTTTATTTCATCAGCAGGGTATATAACATTAGAGCACCTTCCGAGGGGTGCCTTCGGTAATAGGCTGTAAAGTTTAAGTGGTACCTGGGTTTCATTACGCGCGGCGCTCGCGTTATCATCGTTCCGGAGTTATTGCGTACACAGATGGCAGCGGGTCGCGGCTAACAGACGTACGTCATTACATTTCACGTGGAATTCTTACCCACACATACACAAAATTGGTCGGTCAAATACATGAACATACTAAGAACATGAAGTTGAGCTGTGTTGTAGACAATGAACGGCCTAAGATAGACGTTTTTAATGAACACTAGATTCTGTAAATCTTTTTATGTTCTTATAAAAATATGTATTTATTTGTTTTTATTGTAACGTTATAATGAACCACCGTAATCTGTATTGTCTAGAATTATAAAAAAAAACTGTAAAGCTTTGAACACAATACTTTTAATTATCAACTTTGTTGTACGTTATTATATAGTTCGGAATATTGCTGGGATCTGTTTACCTGCTTCTTTGTTTTTTATTTCGGTTGTTACATTCCTTATTCTTAAAGAACTGAAGGCAAATTAAATTACCTATACTACGAATAATCCGAAAAGATTAGGTGCAGTTGCGTATGTTGGCTAAATATATTAATCAGCCATCTCTGCGCAATGTTTTATTGTTGTCTTTACTCTACCACTTCTCCCAGTCCTGTCGTACCCAGTCACATTTGAATGTATATAGCCGGCAAAAATATCAGCTCACAAAACGTAATCCCCAAATGTAAGTACACGCGCGCGGAAGAATTCCTCTCATTACACGGAGTGATCCTTCCCTCTCTCGCGTTAAGTTGGAGTGCAATTAATTACACGTCGAGAGCGCGACTCATTTCAGATGAAAGGAGAAAGAATATAATAGTGTCGCCTGTTACCTCGAGAGGCGACGCAGTGTTTGTGGGCTGGGACATAGATAGCATTCGTCGCTTAGTGCACGCACACAGATATAACGATGTTCTACGCGGAATTCTAAGGACGGTGCGAGTGAGTGCCCTTACCTCACATTGAATTTCGAGTGAATGAACGTTGGCTATGTGTGTGTGATTCAATTGTGCAATATACACAGTAAACTATCCGTACACAGTATAATCTGCGGCGTTATAACGTTGTTTATGTGGTTCGGCGGGTTTATGGGGCTCGGTGGAGACACCGAGAGCTACAGATGCTAGACAATACGCTTTGATTGCTTATATAAAGCGAATTGGTTTTCCGTACTGTGGACATTAATTTGTGAAACGTACGGTGAAATTGAATATAACCTTTTATGTGTGTTGTACGTAAACAGAATACGAACATAACACAGCTGAGAATCATCACATTACCAAATAACGATCTTTAGTTATGATACTGGCGCTAACGGTGGCTCGACGGGTGCACTCCTCAAATTTAAAAAGTACATGCTGATAAAGGGATGTGAAAGGAGTCGGACCGATTTCTATGAGTTGGTTTATGCTGAAAATTGCCATAAATCCTTTAATTTTCCGTAGTATTACCTTGCTCCTTCCAATTTATTGGGGGCGCAGCATGCCTTTTCCTTCTATATCGAGATACACGGTAATGTGTCCGCCAAGTTTGGCAAGAAACGATTGACGCACGGCCACTGTGCTCCCCCTCCATAACTAAGAAACTAATAGGCTTACATACCTGTAGCCGTGTTTGCATGTTTAATAAAACTTGTTTAGATATTAAGTATCCAAAATTTCAAACCTCAAAAAAATATGGTTTTCGAGTTATTAGAGTCTGAAAAGTACCATTTCACTGACTCACTCACCAAAATTCTAGGCCACTTTTATGTGACTTTAGAACTGTAACATTTGGCACCAAGCAAGGTCTTTGTCTAACACAACTAAAAGAATAAATACAAAAATTGTGAATTTGTAAATATGTGACGAACAAAACGTATAGGAAGATGGTGGTGCAGTTGGAATGTATCGAAGGACATACATTTCAACCACAATATAAAAAATGTGTACCATGGCAAATTTTATGTCGAATGTAATGTTAATCAGTTGAGTCACCTTCGTAAGAATATTAAATTATATGTAAATATTTAGATTAAAATTTGCCAAGTTATAAAATGTTTATAAACGTTTTCATAGCTAGTTATCATTTGAGAAAGTGCGATTGAACTCGGCGTTCATTTAGATCTCACCACTTTGGTCGGCAACACCGTCAATCGTTGGCGTCATTTGTTAGCACCGACTTTGGCTTCTTTTACACTTTTTTTTTTAACCGACTTCCAAAAAAGGAGGAGGTTTCTCAATTCGACAGTATATATTTTTTTTTTTTTTTTTTTTTTATGTGTGTTCGGGGATAACTTCGTCGTTTATGAACCGATTTTGATAATTCTTTTTTTGTTGGAAAGAAGATATCCCAACGGTGGTACCATGGTAAGGAAACCAGGATCTGATGATGGATCCCCGAGAAATCGAGGGAAACCTTCGAAAATCGTAGGGGCGACTAGTGCATTTGTTAATTTTTTCATTAAGTATTTTAAAGCACTACTATTTAATGAAGGTCTGGAGTCGATCTGATGATGGAGCCGAAAGACGATCTAGGGAACTCTTTAACGATTTACAGCAATTACCTGGTGTTTGGGCTTGATTAATTTGTATTGATGAGAACTTTACACCTAGATAGGTTGTGACTGTCATTAGGGGTCTGATGATGAAGACGAAGGACAGTCAAGGGAACTCCTCAACGTTTTACAGTAGCTACCTTGTTTTGTATGTCTGTCCGTCGATATAATTGTTTGAAAGAGTAGTCCCCAGAGGTGGTCCCATTTCAATTTAGTGAAGATCTGATGAAGATCTTCGAAGTTAGACGATGGAATTCTTCAATAAATCACAGCAAATCACTCGCAATTGCTGTAATCGCATGTTCATGTATAGTTCATGCCACTCAATACATACATAGCATCATGCCTGTATTGCCCGATGGGGTAGGCAGAAGTGTCCACTGTTGTACACAAACATTTCACCGATGCAGTTATTAAGTCCTAGCGGCTTTCGAAGGCCTACCCATATTATTAAATTACTAAATTAACTTATTTATGAAGTATACAAACTTATATATGACCTATACAATATATATATTAGACTTAAAACTAAAAAGACTAAAATAAATTAATTTTAAACAAAAAATAAAAACCGCCTTCCAAAACCTACTACACTAAAAAGTTTAAAATAATATCAAAATTTGCTTATAATAAAATAATTTTAAAATAACAATATATAATAATAATCTGTTAATTTTGGAGTCGGTGCCTGATGTATGTGGGGTTTACAACCAGATACAAACGCCGGTAACATAACCACAGCACAACGAACATAAGTGACTAACAAGAGGAAAACAATAACCCTCTCCCAGTACAGGCTCCGACTCCAAAATTAACAGATTATTATTATATATTGTTATTTTAAAATTATTTTATTATAAGCAAATTTTGATATTATTTTAAACTTTTTAGTGTAGTAGGTTTTGGAAGGCGGTTTTTATTTTTTGTTTAAAATTAATAATGGAATAGCTTTATAATCTCATTAAGAACCTCCTTTTTGTCCATATCGTCCTCCTTTTTATCTCGATCGATTCATAATATAAATAATAACTTTATTATAAAGATAGTGTTTTACTGGCAACATTTCTATATTAAATATTGAAAGCGATGAGAATAAAACAACAAAACGAAATAACTGGGCCGTGTTTTAGCGATTTCCATAAAATACTACAATAAGCCGGCTTATTATCCTACGGTACTCAATTGCTGGGCAAACTGTAAATCTAAAGGAAATCTGTTCAGAATCACTTGATAAACGTGATTACAATTCTAGAGACAAACTTATCTTGGAGAAAATTTATGAGCAAATTCATTTGTTTAAACGCACGGAACACCCTCAGACATCTTTATAGACGTTAGTATTGTACTCATATACATATTTGTACTAAATTTTTCTACTCATCTGGGTCTTTCAATTGTTGTGGCTAATTTATAATTTGATGAATATTTATGTATAATTATTTATGTATGTATAAAATATTTAACATTGCGAGGAAATAAGAATTTATGATGCGTATACTGCGCAACATTTAAAGCATTCGTCTGTTGTTATTGTTCGTCTTTATATTTTGTTCAAGTAACTCGTATATTCTGTGTTCACTTGGAGCGCTAAGTTCCACGTCACTTCTCAGCAGCTCTATTCGAAGTTGTTCGGTCGCTACATTTTCTCTTCGGCACGTCTTCTCTCAAGTTACCGGCATTAGAAATTAAATAAGGACTGCGGCACGTGACGCGATTACAGTGTGCCGCTGGCTGGCGAGCGCGGCACGTCCGCGCTGTGTGCAACTCGCCTAACCGCAGTAATTGTTGTATGGTTGCAGCTGCGCTATTAGCGAACGCTAATAATTTCAAGAAACTATTGTTTACAAAGAGCTCTCAAAGATAATTAAATAGCAAAATTTACATAATAAATAATTTCATTTAATATCAGAAATTAAAGTTTCCAATGACAGAAACAATAGGTACAGAATACCATCAAATTTAAACTTAGTGTTATTTACAAAATACTTGAGCTGAAATACAATACTAATTTTCATTATGTCGAATAGATAAAAGCTTTCTGTTCGTAGTACGTACGTACCTACTGATAAATTTCCCGAATTTGTTTACTTATCAGACAAGTTAAATACAAAGAACCTCTCTAAGTTAAGTAAGTTCCTTCTGTTCAGCGCTTTAGTGTAGTGTTCGGAGTGGAGTAGGACAGCTATACACGAGCTTAGTGACGCTATCATCAGCCGCTTATCTCTGTGTGTCTTGTATAAGTTACGCCTCAATGACGCGTTCAGTTTGTCTAGTATTAACTCGTATTGCGTGTTGACTGCCTCGTTGGTCTAGCAGTAGCAAGCGCGACTTCTGAGCATGAGGTCCTGGGTTCAATTCCCAGGTCGGGCAAATAATTATTGGGTTTTTCTGTTAGGAAATTCCCAGTAGCAGCCGGGCAGGAAGTTGGTGGTACTCCCGTGCTTCGGAAAGCACGTAAACCCGTCGGATCTGCACCTGATCTCTCTCCGTGTTGGATTGCCGTCTCATCGGACTATGAGAATGAAGGAAAAGGGAGTATACCTGTGTTTGCGCAGAAACTTGTGCACTATAATATCTCCTGCTTACTTGGATAATCTCCGTGGAGATCGGCCGCCGTGACCGAAATACGGTCGGGAGGTGTATTTTATTTTGCTGGTTCAGTTTGTCCAGTTGATACGTAGCAGTCTTATTTGCAGCTGATTTGTATTTCTTTAATTATATTAAACTTCTTCAAATAAATGGGAACAGCAGTTCGCAGTTTCTTTTTTTATTGACGAATGTTGATGTATAGCCAAATAGAGCCATTATAGTGACTGCATCATCAGCCCGTTGTCGAGAAAATATTCCGTGAGTCTCTCCCTAAATAAAAAAATTCTGTCCAGTATTATATAAGATGCGCATTTCTTCGATCGAGACCCGTAGTTAATAAATCGCTTGAAATTTTGTTTCCATACATTATGTACTGTGACGGTCTGTCACGTATTCCTATTTAAAAATAAATAATATTTCATTTATAACACTGTCACACGATATCGGGCCACTTAGGAACACATTAAATCTTAAATTTATGGGTAACGGACTAGGAACAAGTGTTAGCCATCGGTTAAGATGCAATGTTTTTACAAGCTCTAAGAATTTGGTGAAATATGCAACCTTTATGAGAGATGCACAAAAGAAGTGCCACATCTGTTTAAAGTAATTAAGACGACCCAAATCAATTGAGAAGGCGACCCAAACGAAACAATTGAGAAAGTATACAAAAAGGGTAATAAACATATCATGTTAAAGCATGGGAATATGGTCGGAACGAGGTAAAGTGGGAGATTGAGGATCCGAAGGACGGGGCAGTTGGTTTTAAACCACACTAGGGGTCGGACGTCAGCTCTTGGGCTATAATTAAGTTAGAATAACCAGGACAGTTGGTCTTGGGCCACAGTAGGGAACGCACGTCAACTCCAGAGCTATAGTAGGATTATAATATCCTAGGCAATCGGTTTGACACCGGAATAGGGATAACACGTTGACTCTAGAGCGACGCGTAGGATGTGTCGTAAGAGGAAAGAGGCTCTAATTAAGTTGTCTTAGTTTTGTTTAGGTCTAATATAAGTTGCGAGTGTGCAAGTGTGGGTACCTGAACTTATGGAAGGGTGAGTGCTATATTATATCTATCCCAGGCTGATATCATAATTGTTTATGTACGTATATTTTCCACTAATGATGTTGACAGACAGACACGAGCGTGTTGTCTTATAGTGGTACTTGTTGTACGTAAGGTATTCTTCCAAGGATGGGGCAATCACAACTATCACAAACCAATCTATATTACACCAGTCCAAGGACTGCTAGGGACCATGTCTCCACGAGAGCATGATGCAGGCGCTGCGCCGCTGGAAAGCCGCTCCGTTGCTAGACAAGGACGGTCGCACGGTTGCCGCTCAGAAGGCCGCCAGATGTCACACCCAGGGTTAACCAGTTCGAAAGGACTGTTAGGAACCATGGAAGTCTCCTGCGTATTCCGGGTGCTACTGTGAGGTAGCATGCAAGTTAAAGACTGACCGAATACCTAACGCTTGCGTAAGGTATTCTTCAACAACCATTGGTTTTATATATGTCCTTAGCAACCCTCTCTAAGTCTCTTTTGATTCGGAATATATATTGTAACTATTGTCCTCCATGGGTGGGAGAGTGACCAGTCTGGGCCGAGCTCTACAGGGCTGCGCGGCATTGGTGGGGCGCAGCCCCTTCCCCCACTGGGGGGGAAGCCCCATAAGCATTACTTTAGGAAAAATGAAAATTTTATTAGCCTGGGTCTCCGTGGAACAGTCACATGTGGTGCCGTGACCAGGATTCTCGTCATTAAATGTATTGATTCAATTCAGTACAACGAGAAAGGACAATTTATTGGGTTACTACAATAATAACACAACGTAATAACATAATTAAAATATTGTAATAGACGACAAAAATGAACATGGCCATAGTAATTTACGACTAAGTTAAAGTATCAAATACAATGACACTCATAGGATTGTCTTATAAATATTGATTTAATACAGTACAACGAGAAAGAACTACTTATTGGGTTACTACTCTAATAAGACTACGTAATCACATATTTAAAATATTATTATAGACGACAGAGTAATTTATGATTAAGTTCTATATAATGTCATATATGTACGATAACAATCATAGGATTGTCTTAGAAGTACTGATTCACTTCAGTACAACAACAAATAATTAATTTGTTAATACATAAACGCAATACGTGAATGTGCTAGTGTAATATTTGTGTGATTATCTTTTGCTTGGGTTCGATTCCTACAAGCATGAAATGTTCAAAACAAACGAGATTGTTTTGTGACGGTGTGGTTGGTGATGTGAGATTTATGTTTGTGTATAGAAGATACTGGTGTGCCTTTGTTTAAAATTTCAGGATAATTTAAAACTCTACGAGCGGCTGCATTTCAACACTTACTTCATTGGTTGCAATCGGATTTTAGTCGTCTCAAAATCAGCTATGGCGATAGCTTTTATAGCGTGACTACTGTTGCGAAGCTAAGTTTTTATTTTATTTATACTTATTTGCTTTTCGTGATGTCATATGCCTTGTATATACAAATTATATAAGACAAGTGCATTATGGTAATATTATTGTGTAATTTGTTTCTTATTGAAGTTTTCACAAGAACAGGTGACTGACTTCGATGTCAGTGCGAAGTGTGATTTTGTTATCTAATTATTACTTAACTACTTCTGTGCTGACAAAGCACCGTTCCAAAATGTCTTCCTAATATGTAGAAGCATTGTGTCTTAACTGAATGGTGTATACAAATACTACAGACATTTGCTTTTAGGCTTTAGCCAATCTGACTAATGCTACTCTGACTTATATATTGTTCTAGTATCTGGACTACGAACTACCCTCACTCAATATATTTAGAATCTGAGGGGGGAACTAATTTAAATTATTGAGTATTGTAATTATGATGTATATCCACAAAATATATTGTGTAGGTTTGGCCGAGTGTCTAGTTGGTTGTAATATCTCAGAATCAGAGGGGGGAGGTCTAAGAAGGATATATTCTAATAAGGTCATGTGCGAACTATTTCAGAGACCATGGAATGCAATTTCATCAACTGATCTGGTGTTACCGGGCAAGACAGAGTCGGAGAGTAAATTAGGAGAGGCCTGCGTCCATCGGTGAACTACGTTCACTAAATTGTGCTGACAACTGTAGGTAGCGTGGTTCGATATCACACTTGAAAAGAGACTCCGGTATGTAAAATTGCATTTTAGGCATGCTTAAGTTTGCTGAACTAAATCAAAGGTGAGTTATACCACCTGGATTTAGGAATTACAAGTATTTGAATCTCATAAAAATGATAGTCAATCGCAACATGAGATACGATGGAGATGATCATATTATCATGATTTTTATTAAGTTCATTATACTTATTTCCAAAATAGTCACCTTACTTGACGAATATAAGTAGGGTTACGAATTGAAAACATGTAACTATATTTTTAAATTCTAAGAGAACTAATTAGAATTTATTCAATTAAGAATAGACGCCAATACGGTAATAGGACAGGTATGTGCTCTTATTGGACTTCAAATTCTAGTATCCCTGGTTAAGCAATAGGTTTCAGTTGGAATGAGTTTAGGTAGCTGCTATTGATTGTTATAGTCTGCATTTACGTCTATGTTAGACACTGGCGAAGAATACTGAATATTCACTGGAATACTGAAACTACGTTAGATGGCGATATAAAATTTACTTGATGATTGAAGACACCATAATTAGTAGTAAGTAATTATCGCCTTACACTAATACGGTTGTGCTTTATACAAATAATTCTTACTGTCAAAGTAATCATATATATACGGAAAAATCTATAAAGCACTTCGTATTCTTAGAGCCAGTTTGTTGAACGACGACTGGGATATTTGTTTTAAGAATACAGAATAATATTAATTCCTCGCTTTGTTTTCCGTTTTTCTATCGCCACACAAATCTACACTAATTTTAGTGTTTGAAATAGCGAGTTTGATTATGGTTTCTCTATAGAGAATCCTTTGTTTCTCTATCGTTATAATAAAAATAGACTCATGGCGATTGCGAAAAATTATATCAATTTCTTACCTCTTCTCTAGAAACGCTAATTATTAGTGATGTTGAGATGTTTCCGAGTGTTCCAAACTCGATAATTATAATCGTTAGTTACCTCACAGGTTCATGGTCCACAACACAGATACAATTGCCGTGTATCATAAGTATATGATCCATCGGACAGGGAAAAATAAAATTCCAAATGACGATGGAGTATCTTAGTCTCAATGATAACTGACATAAATTCAGATAAAGGCTGAGCTAGATCAAAACATATAGCTTGTATAAGCTGTAGCGAGTAGCCTTTACCTCATGTGTGACGTATTACAATTTACCAGAATCCTTATTAAAAGTTGACTCTGAAAATATTGACTGTGAATATATTTATGAACTAATACTCAAAGACTTGAAAGAGTATTCAAGGTTGTAAGATGAGTATTATAATACTGAGTCGAAGGGTTTCTTAAACTCGTCGAAAAGAATGATAATACCTCATTGACTTGTGCAAACTCGACCGCTATATTGCGCCAATCGTTTGCTAATAAGATGAAGTAGTGTAACGATTTCTCGTTTCAAATCTAACGACAAAATAATTTACGAAAATCCTTATTGCTCATACCAATAACACATTGAAACCTTCTTTCTTATCCTTGATGAAAAAGAATAGTTAAGTCTATTGTGAAAGCTCATCCGCTGTACTGCGTCCCGCGTCTGATTTTCAGAGGGGGGAATGTGACGGTCTGTCACGTATTCCTATTTAAAAATAAATAATATTTCATTTATAACACTGTCACACGATATCGGGCCACTTAGGAACACATTAAATCTTAAATTTATGGGTAACGGACTAGGAACAAGTGTTAGCCATCGGTTAAGATGCAATGTTTTTACAAGCTCTAAGAATTTGGTGAAATATGCAACCTTTATGAGAGATGCACAAAAGAAGTGCCACATCTGTTTAAAGTAATTAAGACGACCCAAATCAATTGAGAAGGCGACCCAAACGAAACAATTGAGAAAGTATACAAAAAGGGTAATAAACATATCATGTTAAAGCATGGGAATATGGTCGGAACGAGGTAAAGTGGGAGATTGAGGATCCGAAGGACGGGGCAGTTGGTTTTAAACCACACTAGGGGTCGGACGTCAGCTCTTGGGCTATAATTAAGTTAGAATAACCAGGACAGTTGGTCTTGGGCCACAGTAGGGAACGCACGTCAACTCCAGAGCTATAGTAGGATTATAATATCCTAGGCAATCGGTTTGACACCGGAATAGGGATAACACGTTGACTCTAGAGCGACGCGTAGGATGTGTCGTAAGAGGAAAGAGGCTCTAATTAAGTTGTCTTAGTTTTGTTTAGGTCTAATATAAGTTGCGAGTGTGCAAGTGTGGGTACCTGAACTTATGGAAGGGTGAGTGCTATATTATATCTATCCCAGGCTGATATCATAATTGTTTATGTACGTATATTTTCCACTAATGATGTTGACAGACAGACACGAGCGTGTTGTCTTATAGTGGTACTTGTTGTACGTAAGGTATTCTTCCAAGGATGGGGCAATCACAACTATCACAAACCAATCTATATTACACCAGTCCAAGGACTGCTAGGGACCATGTCTCCACGAGAGCATGATGCAGGCGCTGCGCCGCTGGAAAGCCGCTCCGTTGCTAGACAAGGACGGTCGCACGGTTGCCGCTCAGAAGGCCGCCAGATGTCACACCCAGGGTTAACCAGTTCGAAAGGACTGTTAGGAACCATGGAAGTCTCCTGCGTATTCCGGGTGCTACTGTGAGGTAGCATGCAAGTTAAAGACTGACCGAATACCTAACGCTTGCGTAAGGTATTCTTCAACAACCATTGGTTTTATATATGTCCTTAGCAACCCTCTCTAAGTCTCTTTTGATTCGGAATATATATTGTAACTATTGTCCTCCATGGGTGGGAGAGTGACCAGTCTGGGCCGAGCTCTACAGGGCTGCGCGGCATTGGTGGGGCGCAGCCCCTTCCCCCACTGGGGGGGAAGCCCCATAAGCATTACTTTAGGAAAAATGAAAATTTTATTAGCCTGGGTCTCCGTGGAACAGTCACAGTACCTAGATAATTATAATCAAAGAGAACAGCTACATCGGTGCCAAAGTTGCATAGCATCACGCCTGTTTTCCCGGAAGTGGTAGGCAGAGGTGTACACAGTTGTACATCCACATTTCACCAATGCTGTTATTAAGTCCCATGTAATAGGTGGTCAGCCTATTGCCATCAATTGGACCAAAGTTGCATATGCCTAGATTTCTTATATTTCAGTTTTCGTTTTTAAAGACCGACTAGACTGAAACCTCTATGTCTCGTTCTAAGCGATGAGGTAAAGTTAAAGTAAATAGTTTTCATTCAATTACATTAGCCGCGGTTTTAATTCCACGAGTGTTTGGATCAACCTTACCTTAATTACACTCCGTAGCTCAGCGTCAGCAACAATAATGTACAGAAGGACCACCAAACATGCAAAATAAACAAGAAAAAAATAAACATTAATTTTAATTGAATTTTATTTCACTATTGCGTCAATACTAAGTTGACTCCGAACTGACGTCAGTATCTATGGTGTGACCGGTAGGTGCTACCTACTACTACTACTGGTATATCAGTATATTGAGTCAATTTAAATTAGGGATATTAAAAACATTTATTGTTAATAGTAAATAACTCTACATATCGTCAAAAAGGCAAAGATTGAACATCACATTGTGAGCATAGCTGATCATCAATTAATTGTTGTTCACCGGTTATTTATTTATTTACTAATCACAAAATACACAGCTCTTAGAAATTACAGATTAACATATAAACTATCTGTTAAAAGTGTATTTTTCAGGATTGCCTGATTATATTAAGGGCTCCGTTCGAGTTCGAAACAGGTCGGGTAATCCCGAAAAATGCACGTGAGTAGTAACCGGTGCACAATAATTGTAATGAATATGTCTCACGAAAGTTATTATGCAGATACTGCCGTCCTTCGTCCCGGAACTTACGCATGTAGTTATGTCACCAACACTCGTTTTCTCCCACATTGAATCTCTCTTTGTCATAATTCGTTTCATCAGCCTTGTAATGCAATTTCCACGCCCGATCTCAAAAATATCTCAAATATGAGCCTCACATACCAACGTTGCGCGGACTAGACCTTCTAATGCAGTGTATCCGTGTCAGCACGTAGTTACCTACAAGGAATTCTAATAGAGACACACTTTTAGAACCACCCGAGTGGAATGATTGTCAAGAAGAAGAGGACTGTTCAGCGCTGAAATAATAAATTATTTAAAGTAAAAGTTTAACTTTAATTAATATGGTAATATCGGATATCATTCCACAAAGGAGGAGGTAAAACTAAGCCTAGTGGAAACAATTGAAAAATAACAATTTGATACTTTCACCTAGGTATATTTATTTGGTGCGGATATTTTTTAATTAATTCCCGGCTAGAGGTGGAACCGACCTGGATAGTGATCCGGAATGTTGCGAACGAATTTCATTTACATTTTATTGTTTTATTTTTCATCAATTAGTCGGCTTGTTGTTGGAACCGATTCCGTAAGCCGGTAGTTAACAACGGAGTTATTAGCTTTTAAATTTCAATATAATGGTTTTCATTATATTATCGTCAGTTCTTATTATAGTAAACCAGTCCATTTTTAATGCTTATTTTTTATGTAGAATAGCAATAAAATGCTAAGGATACGTAATAGGCAACCAATTTATTACTGAAGAAAATTTAAATTAAGTAATGTAATAAGATAGTTACCTTGCACACAAGAACGTTTATCTACACGGAAGATTATCTACAAACGACGACAAATCTGGAAAAAATATATCAACTCAATTAAGACGTATTTTGTTACCTCGCGCCAAAATATATTACAAATTACAAAGAACGTCGCGTCAGATATCGAGCGCGTCTGTGAGGCAGCGCCTAGTGACACTCGACATTGAATCCCCAGCTCATAATTAAATCAACATTTTATTAAGTCGCTGTTCACTTGGCCGAATAAAACGTGGTCCAACAAAAGTTGAGCGAATAAAACGCGCCATTGCACCATTGACGAGTCCTAATTGAGAACAATAAATTCAAGATATTTTGTAGAAGGAACGGACGATATAATTTTATTAGCCAGTGGAACAGTAAATAAGAGAAATTCATTAAAATACAGCCGCCTGTTACTGACGGCCATGCAAACGATCGGCTACAAAGTGAATAAATATGTATTGTCGAACACAGCAAAGTGTATTTGTAATATTATACACGTTTGTTTAAATACGTCAAATAGGTTAGCTTCAGGGATTTTTTTAATTGAATTGATATCTTGTTTTTCATCAATTTTAAATGTATTAGTGCGCATGTTGTCCTCAACCAGAATCTATTTCACCTCAGAGTGGCTGGACGGCCGCTACTTTACATTTTATGCAACACCTTGGAGGCTACACGAAAACTTTTATAACGTTTAACCTGGAACTTCACTGAGAAAAAGAAACTTACACTAAAGTTTAAACTGCTTTCAAAGGACCACACTGAGCACGTATACAGTATAAAATCCGAGAGTTTCAAACAAAAAGTGTTATTAATTATTAGTTTGTATTACATAAGTTCCTCTAAGCGTTATATTGGTAGCAGTCCGGTAAAACAAACCGCTAAAGGAAAGTACAAACACTGGTAATGAACGAGCATTGTGGTTGGTATTACGCTTCTAAATCAGAGGAGACTTAATTAGCGCGAACATAATGTAATACTACGAACAGATTAGCGCACGGCCAACCGCAGCAAACAATCTATTGCCAACATAATGAAACGGACCCTGTTACTGGTGCACTTGCTTGCACGGGTCAAGCTTATTATATACACTAGCTTATACCGTGGCTTCTGTTGTAGATTTGACATCAACAAAGTTATACAACGAAGAAATAAAATATCTATAAATAAATCAGCCTAAAAGACTTTTAATTTGCAACGCAGTAATAAACCTATATTTTTGATCGTAATCTATATTGCTGTAGAATTACACTTATTTAATTATTTTTTTAATTAATTTTCCTTACCTATAAAATATTATAGTTGAAAAGTGAGAATCGTGCAAGGGAAATTTAAAATGTCAAAACGCACGCTATTGGATGAAGTGAAACGTGACGTCACTGTCTGCGATGACAATATCTCGAGTATGTTATTACTGGGTGTTTATCATGTTTTGTGATTCTTTTTGAGTTTTAACGTTATTCTTCATAGAATATCCTTTCAATAAAGTTTATAAATCGTTAATTAAACACTCCATACTATACAAGATATATTTTATGATGTGTACTCTGACGTCAGAGAAAGCGCGCCAAGATGGCGGCGTTTCAATAGCCCGAAACTGATTGCAGGTTTGTTTGATAATTATAATACTCAATAATCATATTAGAGATATTTTTTCGCGGTAATGTACCAACGCATACAGTCGAATAAAAATATTAAAAAAATACATGCAAATACCCTATTCTCTCATTTTCAAGACACAAATTGATTAAACATATATGGACTTCAACATAATTTTAGTACTTTTATTATTATTACCTGTATCGAATGTAACAAGGTGCACGTTTCACCAAGTTTTACACGGATTTCCAGAGCGGGTAGTGAAGCAATACTAATGGCCCGTAATTTATTCTAGAGCTAGTTATGTGCAAAAAGGGTTGAGTTTTTCCTTGCAAGACAAATTGTCTGCGCGCTCAGTAGGTACTACGAGTACGTTATTCACGATTCGGTCTTACTTTTCGCATATGTAAAGAGCTTTATTAGTAAGTATATTCATATTAGTACCAAGATCTTGTGCCTATATTTTTTCAACATCTCTAGCACTTTAATAGATAATAAACATATATATATGTGTACTTCTTTCTTCGCTAGGAAAGAAGTAAACTACTCATCTGTCTTTCTTTCTTTCTAACATAATATATAATATACCTTCGACTGCCACGCTCTAGACTAGAAGAAATATATCAAATAGGTCTAGGTGTCTAACATTAGTTTCAAGAGTTTAACAGACAATCTGCAGGAATGTCATATAAGTTAGTTCAATGATGTTGTATGTACCCGGGGGATGACACTAGTGTGCACGGCTCTAGAGGTACTCGGCCGAGCACACTTCAGGGCCCGAGTGGTGTTGGCGAGATGTCGTGCTGTTTGAGATAAACGAGTGCGGTGCTCAGGAGAAGTGCTATTGAATGATTTACGACTAATGACAATATTAATAAAAATTCAGGTGATTTCTTCACTCTGTTTTTGGATATTAACCACATTATTTTGATCTGCCTTATCCATAAGCAATAAAACTACGCTGAAAATATAAATATCCGCATCAATCTAAAAGTACTTTTTATCTTCTCTCCCTTTTAATAAGTATTTAATGTTGTAATAATATTATAAACGTAGACGAGACGTCAACGGCCGTGAGCTCTTCAATAAAGGTTCTGCCACCGTTTTTCATTTAAATTATTTACGTCCCTCGACAGGCGAGCGGACGACGCGACGTAATGATCACAATAGGTCCCGTCGCGTCGGACCCTTCGTATATTGAGCCATGGAAATGTGTCATCAAATTAAAGTCGCATTATCAACACATACCCATACCTAGGCGAAACTCCATTCTCTGTTTGGTAATGTTAACCGTATTTTGATTAACATTATTTATCTACAAAGAATACAAAGAAACAATTTGAAGTTAATTAATCGCATTTTATTTTATATAGGTACATTGAATGCCATAAAATATTGCGAAGTATCCTTAACTTACTTGCATTTAATATTCTATAGAGCAATGAAAATCCTGAGGCGGTGAAGGCGAGCGCACACAGATAAGTTTGCGCTCGCTCCGCTTATCCGGCGGCACGCGCGGCCGGACTCACAAACCATCGAAGTTGTATTTGCCGCAGGATTGCTGACCGCAGCCCGCCAGCCCGCCACCTCATACATCTCGCCCTCTCGTCCTACATGTACATGTTGACTCGCTTTATTTATTACGTGATGGTTTATCTTGATGGAGGAAACTGTTCCCTTGCTCTGATTGTTTCTCCGAGTATATTACTGAACAAGGATGAAGGATTGTTGAGTGTATTTACGAAAGAGAAATGAGTTTGTTAAGGGTTACATTTCGGGATAAAAACGAGTTATTGTATACCTAGCCTGGTAGTACGTGAATATTACATGATTTAGGGAACGAAAACATAAGAAATCAAATTTAGTATATAAAAGACGAGATGCAAAAGCAGTTACACGAGAATCTACTTAACCACTTCAGGTGTAAAAGTAGCTAGAGATACCATTTCAATTAGATGAAACTTTTCAAATCCAATAATAAATTCCATTTCACTCTGGAAAACTTTGTAACCTCATTTTTAGAAGATTAATTAATCTTCTTTCCAATTATTGTAAAACAATTTTAAGGTATACATTTCAAAGTACGCTAATATACTTTGTACACCGTACAAAATCACGTTTCCAACATGCAAATCGAGTTATAAAGTAGCAGCCATTGATTAATTATTTTCTGGGGCGCGCCAATTGAATTAGAGATTAACGCTAAGCTCGCCCTAGCCTGCGGCGATCAGATCGCTGTGTCAACAGATTATTATTAACTCTGGGTTTTAAATGTGTTGATATGAATATACCGTCACTAGATAGAAGGAATTCTAAATAAAAACATATTTTAAACGATTACGTATGATATGAAGTACGTCATTGATGTAATTGCATGAAATCAAACTTTTCTGAACGATGTGAATTTAGGAAAACTTTTATTAATGAAACTCTTATTCTTAGAAATAAGAGTATGAAACAGCGGGAGAGTACAATTACGTAAGTGATGCATCACGCGAGCGTCGTCTAGTTTAATTTTAATTACGAGCGCACGGACCGCTCGCTCCGCTCTGAAGCCGCTCGCTAATGACGTGCCGCGTGTGTACTTAGCCTAACAATCATCTGTTGTAATTCCACTATGTATTTGCCTTGCATTAGTATAATCGCCAAGTATGCGTGCTGTACGCTACATTGTTAATGTAACCAGCTCTCGCGTTTAATTTATCTGGAAATGGAATTAATGAATCCGAGTAATGATCGCGCACCGTTCCGCTACTTTGAATGAACATTGAACCCAAAACTTTGGTCATATATGAAATAGTAGTGGTCGGAACGCATGGCGCGCGCCTCTAACAAATGATACGCATTAGCTCGGAAACAAAGCGCGTATAAATGAAAATTAGCTGAAAAGCGTTCCGGTGTTCGTCACCTGCGCGAAGTGCGTTCGAGTGGAGAAATTAATATCCGGGCGGGAGCCGCATCGTTTCCGGGTCAGCGCGCCCGGTTGCACCCCCTCCCGACCTCCCCCCGACCGCCCCTCCCTCGCCAGACTCCCACTACCCCGAGGGAGAGTGGTCGCTGAAGGAGGATAATTAAACTGTTTCATTATGTCGGAGAGACGGCGAGTTAAGGCGATCGGATGCAAATTTTTTAAAGTTTAGTTTTATTACACTCTCCCCGTAGCTTCTGTTTTATTTTTATACCGCGCTTAATGACGGTGAAAACTAATGAATACGCATACTTAAATAGTTTCAGAATGTAAATATTGTAATAGTTCTTTGTTTTACAGAAAACTGAATTTTTGCTTGTGCGTTGTGGGAGGAAAGCGGCGGGAGGAATGAATCATAATCTGTCATATGCAGGTGTACCGGTACAAGAACACGGGCATATCAATATACCTGTAGGGCTTCTATTATCGTGAAATCATTCGGCAGTAAACATAGGCCCATGACAGGCAGCACGTATCAACTATGGTTAAAGTTTTAAATGATGTAATCTTGAACTAAAATGTGTCTAGAGATACTTTTTCGTGTATCCAGACACTAGAAACCCTCTGTACTGGTGTTGTTCGACACCATTAAACAAATGTAGCAGTGTAACAAGCACGCGGCAAGCAAGCCGGTTCACTTGCAAGTAATATTAGCGTCCTGTCGCAGCGCAACTTGTAATTAGTTTAGTGACGCTAATGGCTCGTACGTGGTGGTGGCCGGCGACTGTTGTTGTTTACACAATCAAGGTATTTTAAACCAATAGTGATATTGCAATGTTGGCACACAGTTTTTCATTAGCCCTCAGCGCCCCTCCGCAGGGTAAGAGCCTCCCTTAACTCTTTCCCCTCCCCCTGCCTGCTGGTGTCTGGGGACAATCCTTTAGATAAGAGTCCAGATCACCCCGTCACCTCCTCCTTTAACAGAAAGCATTTACAGACAATTGAGTTTTTCTTTATTACACTGCATTTTTTTTGTTTCGTTGTAGCTGTTGTGAATATATGAGGGATGAGTTTTTCACTAATGGGATGTGATATACATATTGTATTTAGATGCTCAATTTTATTCACGGGTACCTCACTTCTGTCACGAGATTGTATGGGAGTACTCAATAGCCTATCAGTCTGGCTCAGGTAGTACTAGTAGGATCGATTGTTATACCTACACGAGAGACTAGACTCGCATACCATGTGCATGAAATCAGTAATCGTATCCGCTGCCGACAATGTAAACATAATCAATAATAGGTAAGTAGCATATGCATTATGTTAATCCATAGATTTGAAACACCAGTGTTCTGCGCTCCCGCTCAGATTTTTCCGGTCCATTTGGCTTTCGAGAACTATTCACCGAATTCGGCTCGGAGCTTCGTACTCTGTGTAGTCGACATAGCATTTGAGTCGAAGCCAACTGCAGTACACTCACATACTGGCATCTAGAACTTAGTACGGACCAAGAAAGTCATGTAATATTATTGGTATCGAAATATCATAGGAATGGTTGCTAATGTTGTTATGTTTTGTTGAAAGTTGTAATTTCATTCTTATCTTTATATGAAGAGCAAGAAAAATCCAAAGGCATAAGACTGAATAACCAAGTTTGGGCAACGGCACTGTCGACATAACACTAACAGCTATTTCTGTACATAGATGTACGTAAGAACAGTCACCTTCACAAGTGTGCATGCAGGTACAGTCGTAGGGTGAAGGGCCGCGCCGGGCGGACACTAAGCTCATTTGTGGCAAAGGATTCATTTTTCACGCGGTTAATAAAGTGCCTGTTACTGGCGCCCTGTTCCGTACAGATCGCGCGGTGCAACGAACGCGGAGTTTGTGTTTGTGTCATCTATATATATAAAAATAAATCCCTATTTCCCTTGGTCACCCAATAACTTGAGAACGACTGCACCAAATTGTATAATTCATTTATTATATACCTAAGTTTATCATTGTCAGGACAAGGTTTTTACGTAAGTTTTTTTTTTTATAGTACGGAATAATTTTTAACAGGGCGGCTGATACCGCGGGGCACAATAGTTTATTAATAAAATGTATCGTTTGATCTGTTAATGATGGGGGTTAGTTAGCTGTAGTAGAGTGTGAATACGAATACAAATTAATTAACATTAAATAAAAAGCGGCTAGCTATGCTTGAAAATCTATGAAAAACAATACCAGCGTGCAATATTTGTTTACCTAACCAAAACGTTACGCTACGTTCCCAAATTAAATCGGGAACATTTTGTAGTGTTTTCAAATTCCACAACAAATAACATACAGAGTTGTACTGCATTGTTGTGAGCGGCTGCCGGCCAATTTATTCAATTCACTTGCAGCGGAACAATGTATCGACACGAGAGCCACCCGACGATGTTCCAAGGAGCGGCTTTCAATTATTATTTTCTGTCTGTGGCCGCATTGTTCGGGACACAATAACGTAGATATTGAATATTCTATGATTTCTGCGCCCCTGATACCGACAGTGGAGAGCCTCGAGATCTTTGCATGCCTCATAGCGGCTAAATTATTTCTTGAATTGTGTTGTTTGAAGCTTGAGATTTTTTCCTTTTCTTTTATGATGTAGATCAACAGTTTATTTGTTACTTGGAATATTATTAAGTTTAGTATTTAGTCACATAAGGAGTAATCTCTGACACGATGAATCTTAGCATTTCAGGAAATTCAACCGAACTGCTTTAAAGCTGAAATAGGCAAAAGCAATCATATTATCAATTTTAGTTTTAAAAACTACAGAACCATTCTACAGAATTTTTATTCTAATTCAAGCAATATCAGCGAGGTCATCGGATCAGCAGTAAAACTCTCTTGTTCAATAACTGGTTTGTGCAGCGCTGCGGATGATAAACCGGGCCATAACTCAGCGGCGCTCGGCTCCCAGGCCAGCGGCGCGCGGCGCGCGGCGGTCGCGGACTCTCTCACACGATTAACTCATTAGATTAGTTACTTCATGCTCCGCTGCTTGGGAATTGGATCGGCTTTCTCCGGAATCTGAATTTAGTTGAGACGTTCGTAATATTCTCGGGTATATTGTGAAGTTAGGACTCAGTCGTACAATTAGGAATTGCCATTTTCAGCTATTGTTTGGGAATAGTCCAGATTGAGTTGTCAATTACTACTGAAACTCATCTCTCAAGAGAGTGGTTTGGCTTGTAAGAAATTAGCGAGTCTGGTATTTAAATAGTTCTCAGTAAATTGTCAGTGAAGTCATGAAATTTTTCCCGTCGAGTTCCTTTTCAAAGGATTTCGTATATTCGCTCAAACTCTTTAACTGTACGTCTATCATTCGTCTCCCACGCCGGCAACACACTGGCAAGCGAATAAACGCGGAACATATAACGCGCGCCGCTTCCTCACAACATGTGACGTCACGTTATAAATTCATGATCTCAAAAACATGAGCACCATGAATGGAGTCTCACTGTTGTTCACTGAGCGGACTTTATTATTCAAACTCCATTACCATAATATCATAGTCCTCTGAAACAAGTGCTGCATCTGACATTATTATAATAAGAACCTAGTCAGGTCCGTCTCCCGCAGCTCAAGTTTCTCTGTTATTATAATCTTTAATATCGACTGCTTTGCAGCTTTGTTTATTCTACGCCGTGCCTTGTAGAGAACAGTTTAGTATACACGTGCCCTTTTCTCCTCTAGACTGGTGCTTCACATTTTTGTTGAAGTTAAAGGCAATCAAACTTTTGTACCAAGCAGGCAAATGGGTTTATAATGTATCTGCTTTGGTCCGGAATAAAAAGCTTTTGTTTCTTTCTTAGATTTCTTTTTTATCAAAAATTTATTTGTGGTTAGCCACCAACTCGCCGGCTAGTAAGCGACGGTGTGACCGAGGGTAGAGCACGTAGATCCAGAATAAATCTATATATTATTCAGAAATAACATAAACAAACATAGCCTGTATTACCTGAAGGGGTAGGCAGAGGTATACACCCACACTTTACCAATGGTATTTTTTATTAAGCCCCATGTAATAGGTGCTGAACCTATTCCCATATACGGGGCACAATTTCAAACTCCGGGCTGGCGGGAATCGAACCCGAGACCTCATGCTCAGCAGTCGCGCTCGGGACTAAAAAAAGCTATCACGATATTAACAGCCTTCCTTATAATGGAGGATCGCCCTGTACATAATTTATTATTATTTAATTTTCTATTTATGGCTGCATATATATCAATATTGTCTGTGACTAATAACTAACCCGTAACAGCTTCTTTTTAATCGAGATCATACACAATATGAAAAAGATACTAGGTATCAAACTCAAACTCATTTTTATTTTATTACAAATAGACCTTATTACAGGCACTTATGAAAAGTCAAAGCTAGGTGCACGGTTCCAAGAAGTTGCTCTTATGGAGAAGAACCGGCAAGAAACTCCATAGAAACTATTTTAAAACTGTGTTCTTTACAAACAAAATTTATTAATGTGACAATAATGCAGGTTAATGTTGAAGAAAAAGTAAAATTTTAATTATATAATAAGCCAAAATTATAACCAGAGCTATTACGAGCTGACCAGACCCAACAGACAGCATCCGTTCACGAGTATGACGTGCGCATCAGCATCGCTAAACTCAACCATTTTGAAGGGAACTCAACGACCCAATACACAACGCCACCATCAGCAATTAGTGAGCAGGACAAACTCATTATACCCGGTCATAGGATGTTATATGAGAGTACTTATTTAATGTAAAGATTAACATTAATGTCCACATGTTGCTCACATTTTACAGAACAGTAGTAACAATGTAGTATGTAACAGTTTTCCAATGATCCGCACTCTCTATGAATAACTCTTGTTAGTCTTGTAGAAAGGTAATCTGTGGATGAGTATGTAGTATGTATGTATATAGCCCCATCTACTCACATCTGTGCAATATATTCTATGAAGCTATGGGTGGAACTATCGGAATTTACTTAGTTAATTTTAAGTTTTAGAATACTATCGGCTGTAGTTGGGGCATACACAACCAGCACTCCAATCCAAGGTGCCGTCGGGGAGTGACTGTAACAAATATCCAAATTTAAATATTTACAAAGTTATTCAAGGAAATGGTTTGGTGAAAAAAAAAAAAAAATTGAAACCCTTTGATATTGGAAAATAAATGATGTCTTCGATTTTAGGGACATGAAAAACTGCAAAAAATCTGTTTTTTTTTATTCGTATTGGGAATCGAACGCGTATAAAATATATAGTTTTTTCTTTCTCTAAAATTAAATACTTAAATGCTTCTAACTCAATTTTAACCCAATACTTTTTTTGATAGTCATGTGACCACCCTGATCTACCTCCATGAAACCCACCTGTATATTGAGAGCCGGTCGTGTCACGCGGCCGGTAGTGGCGGTAGCGCCACACGCGGCCGGCTGGTCATGCCAATCAACGACCGCAAATCAAACGGCGGCAAAGCGACAATTACCCTGTCAAGCAACTGTTTGAGCTCACACATACTAACACACGGCAAACGATCCGGATGGTGGACCTGCGGTTATTGTGCTAGTTAGGGCGGACTCGAAACGTGTGCTTCATAATTATAAGCCTCTACATTATTATTGGAACGGGTTTACTTAAAAGTTACAATATTAAATGGAAAAAGAATACGGTCGCGAGCAGGATTCGAACTTGCGCCTCCCGGTATAGGGACTGAATTGATAGCAATAACGTCGCCATAAGACGTGTTAGATATGGAACAAGAATTCGCGGTAGTGAGCAGAGGTCGAGATGGCTTAGTGGTCAGAGCGCTTGGAGTATTCATCCGGGAGGCGCAGGTTCGAATCCTGTTCGCGACCGTATTCTTTTTCCATTTAATATTGTAACTTTAGAGTTCGCTAAGCATGCGTTAATGCTTTTCAAAGATTTATCTTGGGTTAACTTAAGTTTATAAATTCTTTTTATAAGGGTAATAAGTCAATCACATTACAAGTAGTAAAATGTGCAACACGGCCAATGTAACAATTTTTAATTAAATTTTTTTGAGTACCGGAGTATTCCTGTGTTGTTAAAATAAATCATTTTCCCTTACAAATATGCCTCTTAAAATGAACTATAATTGTATATGACACCTTATAAATATATTAAATAATAAATGTATGTAATCGTCATGTAACTGCTCAGTTGGCTATTGCATGAAACAAAAGGCTATTACTGTAAACTCCGTAGTGTTAGTAGTTGTTTAGTAACAAGTAAGATAAGTATTTCGTTTGTCCAAATTCAGTTTTGTAGAGAACGGTCTAAGTACAAGCGCAGACACACTTGAAATGTTAATTGATTACTTAACTGAGATAGGCATCGGCCCCAATCCACCGCCCTGAAGTGAATGGTATATTCACTGACGAAAACTCAATTAAGTATCCCTCACAATTGGTATAAGGACCGTTCCTTTTTCCAACAAAACGGCCATAATATAATTGAGGCTATACGAAGAGAATGCGATTTCAAAAGACTTTATGAATATTATCTGGCTGGTACCTCTTTTGTTCTGAAGCAAATTGAATTCAGTTGTGAAATGAGTCCACATTCCTAGCTTGTCGGGCACAGTCCGACTCTGTAGTGCAGACTTATATCAAGTGTTCTATATGGGGCGCCGGCCTTGCCCCTTACAGTTACTGCAGGAGGAATGTTGCTGACGAGTAATGAGGGAGTATTGCGTCTGTTTTCAATAGAGTAGGTAACGGCGGGTCACTAATTTGTCTATTACGTAGTTAATCGCGCGTAATCTCCTGTGTAGACAAAGCTATGCTCTGATACGTCTACAGTTCATTGATACCGATATTAAGCCTCATGATTGAGCTAGATATGAAGCCTATGTATATTGTCTGTGTTATTGTATATTATATTAATAATTATGAGATACGTTACATAATAATTTCCAGTAAACCTTAAGAGTGTACACAACTTGGAGCTATCCAGTTAAAACAAACACGATTATATAACATCTGCTGTTTTCCTTTAGTTGACTTTGTCTATTCAGCCGAACGATACGCAACGGGGAGATAAATCTGAGAGGAACAATTCAATCAAGCGATAAAACGATAAAATATGAACAGAAACAAACTGTATGAGATAGAAATAATGAAATGTGAGACAGAACAGCATCGTGTTATATTGTAGCTATGCTTGTCTACAATACTGTTACGCAATTGAACGTAATGCACGGACGTGAAGGAATTGAAACATATAGGTATTTTCTTGGGGTTATTTGCTTATTTTCTACATTTGCTGCCCGGCCGATATATATTGCGAGCTGGATTTTTATTTTAGTGAATGTTTGAATGCCTTTGCGTCTAAGAACTGTAGACAGGCAAACGACGTTTGTTTGTACAGTCAGCAATGTATACCATTGTTATACTCTTCTAGTATTCCAACGGTTCGGTATCACATCTTCACAAAAGTATTCTCATTTTCTAATGCAGAGTAAATGTATGTCGTGACACTTTTCAATCAATCTAAAACAGCACTGACTTACGGTGGAGGAAACTGGATTTAATGATCTACAATGTAATGCTCACACTCATGCCATGGTGATCAAAGCTTTGTTTGACTGCCTCGTTGGTCTAGTGGCCTCAAGCGCGGCTACTCAGCGTGAGGTCCTGGGTTCAATTCTCGGGTCGGGTTTTTTTTATTGGGTTTTTCTATTAAGATATTTCTCAGTAGCAGCCCGGAGTTAGGAAGTTGACGTTGTGACACTCACATCCTGCGAAGAGCATCTAAAGCTGTCAATACCGCGCCTGGTACGCGGATTGTAATTCGGATTCATGAGTCCCATCGGACTATGAGAGTGAAGGAAGAGTAAAGAAAAGGGCCGCGGTGACAGAAAATACGGTCGGGAGTATATTATTTCTTTAAATGAGAAGAGACACTTGCTTAACCAAACCAAATATTACATTAAGGTGGTGGGACATAGATAGTGGGCGGATCATCATGTGTGTTATTGCTTAATAATACTTGGGATTTAAGCAAAAGTTGAATGGAAACCTTTACCTGGTTGTGAATGGTGGCCATGCAAACGGTAAGCAATCACGCTGGATGACAATCAGTGGGGCGAGAGTGTAGGGGTGAGGGCAGCGGGGCAAGGGGGGGGGACGCGGTCAACGCAATCAGACCCGGTTTGTGTACTTAGTACATAGTGCTTAGATTGTTTAGAACTACAGTCTACAAAATGTACGGCAAATGTCCCATGTTGTCATACGGAGAAGGTACGACCATCGATATTAATACTAGTTGATGTGCGCGCACGTTGCGCTTGCAATAAGGCAAAGATGGCGGGCGACAATGGGATCCGCTCTATTAAATCCAAATTTTCAAGCTAAATCATTGTCACGAAACATGAAATCGTAGACTCCATAATACTTTTTTGTATACACTAGCTGTGCCCGTGACTTCGTCGGCGTGTATCTCGGAAAATAATATCATGTTGTATATGAAAACAACGTGATAATTAAAAAATATAAAGCTAGTTACGTTACAGTGAAAACCTTAAAGTTATAATTTTTTGTGGAAAAAGAATACGGTCGCGAGCAAGATTTGAACCTGCGCCTCCCAGATAAATACCCCAGGCGCTCAGACCACTAAGCCATCTCGACCTCTGCTCACCACCGCGAATTCTTCTTCCACATTTTTAATACGTCTTTTGGCGACGCTATCTATTCAGTCCCTATACAGGTGACCGAACCGACACGACTAACTTTGCAGTTAATACAATGTCGTAAAGATGCAATTACCTTAACAAATACAGCAACATTAATGCATGCTTAGGGAACTCTAGAAAGTGAAAACCTTATCCAAATCGGTCCACTGGTTCTTAAGTTATAAGTTTGGAAAGATAGATAATATCTCCAACAATCGCGGTTTCGGCTTCAGTGTCGACAGTAAAGTACACCCGATTTAAATTTTGGAAACATATTCAATGCACAGAAATAGTAGGTTCACAAACTATTCCATCGCTTGAAGTTGCATCACAAACACGGAACATCTTCAAAGAATTCTATATCGCGTAAGTGCGACCTCATACCGTCGCGCGTCGCCGCGTTACTACGACCATAATTTGTAAGGACCAAAACCCGTCTCTTCTGTAAATCTATTTACTTAGTAAAAATACATAATTATATTGCATTGCAACTGTGAGTTTCACTTAAATAAGAAAATGTCGGTATATTGGTACCATTAGCACAAAAGTATGTAGTTCAATATTCATGCGGCTATCAGTTCACGCGAGTACGGTCAACAGAAATGGCGCGTATTTATATTTCTTCGGGTTTGAGACTATGCGCCGGCTAGTGGTGGTACGCAGTAAATAATATGACTTGCAGAAGTTTCACGTCTAACAACATAGTTGAAGGCATCCATTGAAATAGTTACTGATATAAAGTTGCTAGTACATTGGGATAGTCCACTACCATCCAAAATATAATACTAATAATAATACTTCTCCAGACAGTATTTCGGTCACGGCGGCCGATCTCCACGGAGATTAACCAAGTACGCAGGAGATATTATAGTGCACAATTATGTGCGCAAACACAGGTGCGGAGTGCACCTGTGTTCCTCTTCCTTTATTCTCATAGTCCGATGAGACGGCAATCCTACACGACCGGAGAGAGATCAGGCGCAGGACCGACGGCTTTACGTACTCTCCGAAGCACGGTGGTGTCACACCACCAACTTCCAAACTCCGGGCTGCTATTGAGAATTTCCTAACAGAAAAAACCCAATACCGCTTTGCAACAGGGCAATTATCATCCAAAATATTGATTCGTTAAAAACATAACAGTAATAACAAGTCCTAACAGTGTACGCATCACTGTATGGTGGTATATTCACCGGGAGATGTTATTGATCTCTGTTGCCATATAAAAGCCACAGAAAGACAATTAATATTTACCAAACAGTTTAAGGTACTCTATATATATCAACTCAATATAGACAAATCACTACAATCTTCAACAGCAAATTATTATGCACATGAGATAATCGAAAGAAGGTTCTTTCTCACGATGAACGGACTGGACATTCTGTTCTCTTTTATATGTGGCGGTCGTAATATCCGCGCACATCCGTCGGTGCGGATATTAATATCCGGACGGACCGCATCAATTTCGACTCCTCACCGGCCCCGGCACTACGGACCATTTCAATAATATACTTTTTGATACACCAGCACTTTCCACTTCATATGTTAATGACGGAACCAAGGAAACGATGGCTATATATAACGGTAAATAAATTGGAAGAAAACACCGAAAAAAATGGGCAATTTAAGTGGTAATACACACACTAGCAACCGATTGTAAGCATCGTTGTGATCCGCAAAACGCCGTTTATTCTGAAGTAAAACAAGCGTACACACATGAAAGGTAAGTTACACAGAAAAGTGTACAACGCTCAAGAATACGAAATAAGGAAAATAAGACTAATATGTAATTCTTAGAGAGCAGCGAAACCTATACATATCTGATGTGAGACGATGATACATACATGAATTTACGCGCGGAGGCTCGGGAGGAATTTGTTCACATCATTGATTCAGTACAGGTCTGCCGTGTTTAACCGGACGACTAGGCCGGATTGCCGGCTGCACAGCCGGATAGCTCCACGCAAATAAATCGTCACATTATACGGGCCGGTTGGTCCACATTATAATTGCGGCTTGCAACGCTACGGAATTACCTGGTCATGTGGCGAGCTCCAATTGCTCATGTGGATGTAATTGTTGTGCGATTACATAATCCACATAGGTTTATATAATATATGTACATATATAATACATACAAGTCGTAATGTCTTAAATTTATTGTTACACAACTTTTCACCGAATTAATCACGAGTACTATTGGGAAGCAAGAGTTGCTTACTTTCGCGACTTATATCATCTCTTGTGGCCTCTAAGTAACGAACATATAGTTAGAACCTGTTTGAAGGCTGATTTTGCACTCATATATATTTCACGGATATCGTATTGAATAATGTGCTTTTAAAGCTAATTCAAAACATCGTGAGGAAACCAGCACACCTGAGAGATGTTCTCGATGGTGTGTAAACCATGTCAAAGACTTACGGGTGGTTTAAACTCTGACATTATATTGTTCATAAACCACACTATAAGAAGAAGTGTTTTTAAAACAATGAGTTCATTAATATATACATTTTCCTTGGTGTTAAATCAAAATGTATTAAATTTTTTGAACTTGCCCGTTATTATCCTGTCACTGCGAATAAAAGCAGGTTAGTAAAGACGAGTTTGATTATAGGATTTGTTTAAGACACTAACTTTTATAAAATCTGTTTATCAGCAAAATAATATGACAGTAATGTAAAAGCCACTAACAAGGTTTAGTCATTTTTAATGTCAAGATAAAAGTATTCTTTTAGGCTTTACCAGGAGAAGGATGTCGGCCATCACAGTAAGGTGTCACGTAGCGTGATATACATCGGAGACCGGCGATATAATAATGGCATTAAACTTCT
Source organism: Xylocampa areola (assembly GCA_935421205.1). Classification (NCBI taxonomy): domain Eukaryota; kingdom Metazoa; phylum Arthropoda; class Insecta; order Lepidoptera; family Noctuidae; genus Xylocampa; species Xylocampa areola. The sequence goes on from OW285200.1 coordinate 255,685, forward strand.
GGCGCGGGTCCAGCGGCCGCGGCCGGCCACGAACCCGCGCCCCGCCAACGCTTTTTTGGAACAATCCGCCGGGCCACTCATGCTGAAAATAACGTTCAAAAACGAACTGGCTTAAAGAGATTAGTCGAGGCCACGCGATTTTTATTCGTAAGTCGGATTATAGAACGTTTCCCGTGAAAAGTCGAGTTACATTTACAATATCTTTAGCCTTTGTGAAAAAGGACTTTCTACGAAAAAGGGACAGTTAATTAAATTCGCGCAATCAAATTACACGAAACGCCCGTCATAAAATCTATTCATTAACATTTACTATTAAGTGGGTCGTGACTTGCGAGCTATTCACAAAGCTTGGTGCCGTAACAGCGACAGTTTGTTCCTCTCTGCGCTCCGTTATTAAACTTTCAATAGAGACAAAACGTTAATTAAAACCGTAATCCGCGTCCAAACGGAGCTCATATTTGTGTCGATGCGGGGTGTATTAAGCGGCAATTACGCGCGACCGCAGCCACCGCGCGGCACCGTGCGGCGGCGTGTGGTGCCGTGCGGCGCCGCGCGTGATGTAACGTGTGTGTTACGAGTTCCAGTCGAGACGCGTTATTGTTCTACTGGCGCGGTTTGTGGTTACGAGCGACGACGAGGCTCTTTAAAGCACTTCTTCATATTAGTACTTAACAAAGCAGATAGTATATAATAGAAGGCTAATAAAATTGCGCGGAGTTTATATCTGTTATAGTTCATATTGACGGTTCTTTTATTACAAGCTTTTATTTAGTTACACTTGTCCCGTTGTCTGTCTCACTTTCCGGTTTTCGGTTGAATTGAAATTTTGCACGCAAATGTATATCGCGTGGCAATGCATTATTATGATGACATAAAGCTGATCTGATGATGGAGCTGGAAGGTGGCCAAAGGATCTCCGTAAAAAAACAACTAGTTTGACTTGTCTTGATGAGAACTTTGGTCCTACATAATATACAACCCCATCAGATTTGGGAAAGTAAGTTCAATCAAAATCAAAATCAAAATCAAAATTTCTTTATTCAAATTAGGCTAAAAATTAGCGCTTTTTGAACGTCAAACATTAAGACAGCCCCCAAAAAAGCCCACCCTTCACCGCTTCCTAGTGTTTTAGCTGGAAAGAAGAAGCGGCGCAACAAACTTCCCAGCAACACGTCTGTCTGTATCAAAATTATTTACAGATTCTATACAAATCTAAAATTGAATTTATATACAATAATTGTATCTAGTGAGATAAAATATCTTGGGCACAGTTAGCTAGCACGAGCCTATGTAATATGCATGCCAATGCATAAAAATATTAAATGAATCGAGAAACAATGTAAAATTACCGAAAGCGTCCAATCTAAAACTATTTCGTATGAAGGTCGTACCCACTTACACATGCCAAGTTCGTTCCATTTGTTATAAATGTGAATTATATTTGATTAGATGGATGACCCAATGCCAAGGTGAGCACGTGCCGAGGGCTGCATGGTATGAAGGTGTATAAACATGTCATATCGCTAACGATGCGCCTCAGGGTACCAGGGTGAACCCTGTTGTACTGAAGCCCTTATCTCCCTACAATGGACCTCTGTGGGGAAGGACCGTTTATATCATATACACGTGGGAACAACATGATCAAAAAAAAAATGTAGTTTCTACACAAACAAAAAGACGTTTAGAGAAGGACAATTGAATTGAAATTGAAGCGACAGGAGAACATTGCTAATGAAAGCAATGTTCACGAGCGACAACGTTTGGAAAAACAACAGTACCTTAATATAGAGCTCCACTTTACTTTATACAATGTTAAATTTTAATTTTCTCTGTGTGTACATAAATAAATATAAATAAATAGAGAAAACATATCGTTAGAACAACGCTCTATTAGGAAAGATATCGATACACCGCCGCCGTAGTAAATCCCGAATCAAAAATACTAATAAGTTAAAAATAAAGATAAAGTTCGTTTAAAACAAAACTTATTTATTTATTTATATTCTTTATTGTACACCACTAAAAATATACAAAAGGGAAACAATTTTATATTCGATTTGATTTCTTTATTTTATTTTCAAGTTTGTAGATTGTTCTTCTGGACTTCTGCAGTGTGTATGACAAAATTAATTGGTCTATATTTTCTTTCCATTTCACGTCAAAACTTAAACAGCTCAGAAACAAGGAAATTATAAAATAACTTAATATCATTGTAGCGTTTCCACAAGCTTTATTTCCAGGCACGAATTTAAATGTAGCTTTAAACTGTTCAATATTATGATTAGTTTCTTTTATGAGGCCTTTATAGCCCGTTGCAACTTCTGTTTGGTAAACGATCGATCGTTGAGGTTAAGAAACGTTGGTGCGACCAATCTGTTGTGTCTGACGTTAAACCGTCGGTCCCAGCTGTTATTCAATTTGTTGACTCACTTATTAGTAGACACAATAGAAATAATAATGCTATAAAGTACAATTTTGTACCTAAACGAGCATTCATTACATTTTCATTTGCAGTCGTTGAGCAAAGTTAGAGGTACCTACGGGAAACTTGAACAACTCTTGACACTAAGTTGGTACCTAACGACACAAAAAAAGAAGAAGAAATATTTATATTAAAATGTAAATTTTTCTAAAAGAATAATAAATACTGGGGCTATCAGGCTATCAACAAAACCAAGAGAATATATAGGTAATCTAAGTATAATGCATATCCTACTAAACCACTAGCTGTGCACATATTCTCAATTTGACTAGATACAAAGCATTTGAAAGCGTTTAGCTTAATGGCCATACGAGTCTTTGTGCATAGCTAATTCAATTGCAAAACAATATCGGAGCTCGCGTCAAATGATCGCACCACAACTGATCCGGCGCATTATGAGCTGATGCAAATTAGTGCGCGCGTGCGGCCGCGCGGCATGGCACACACTGGGGCATAATCTGCGGATGAGTCGCCAGAAACCATGGTAATTAGAAAAATATCTATAGTTATAATAATATCTGGCCTGACTCAATTTTATATTCACTTGAAAACGGCTCGATACAGTATGCTCGTTTGCTTATTTAGACTATCATCGTTGACTGCTGTAGCAAAAAAGCAAAACAAGTATTTCTAAAAAGAGCAAGCGGGTGTTCATTGAAACTGCGTCATTATAGTCATAAAATTTTAAAAATTGCTTTCTGCTAGCGACTCTCTTTGACATCCCATTTTTCGTCGAACGTCATAGCTTCATCAACGAAACAACGCGTAGGTGACGTTGGGTATCACGAAGCTGAAGCGTCCTACTGCCTAATTGACACATGTATCATGCGACAGTTTTCGCAGTGTGTATCCTAGCTAGTGCGTTCATTTGGTGCGGTCGGGCAGTGCGGCTCGCGCAATCAGCCAATCAGTGCACTAAACATTTTATATTAGCCGACGGGCGGGATCAACAGCGACAGTCGCGGTCTCACTGATTATATAGCCGGTTAGCGGCGCCCACCGCGTTCGAGTGATACATTCATTTAGGTAATTAAATGCAACGAATGTTTTGGTTGAATTATTATATTACTTTTATTTTCAGAATTTAAATGGTTTTTGTTAATGGGATAGTGAGCAATGGAGCATGGTCACCCGATGGTAAGCGGTCAACATCACAACTTCTTCTAAAGTACGTGAGTAATAACCAGTCAGAACTTGATACTTTCTGATGAACATACCACGTAGGTCGGTGTACCTATTCAGCAGAGTAGCAATGCAACCACTGATTCAATCATTAGGTGGCATACAAACATGGCTGAATATTGATTATTTAAAGCAAAAAAAAAAAGCTATATGGTACTCTCTTTGCTTGAAAATAAAAATTACAGTACATAATAGATCTTTATGTCGAAAAATTTTGACGGGCTTTAATTTTTCAATCTGAAAATTATGAGACTTAGGTTCCGTATTCACATATAAATTGAAACTAAGTGGAGACCGCAACTGCTCTTCCTTTAGTTAGTTATACAAAGCGTTTCTAAGCAAACTAATTCCTCTGAACCAGATGCATCCTCACAAGACAAGTAACAAATAGACTACCTATTTCACTAAACTACACAGATGCAACATACTCGTACGTCTCCTTAATCCGACCAGACGTGCGAGTAATTAATTTTAAAATCTCCGCACAATTTGATGATCAATCAGACGAACGTACGACACCGCACGACGCCGCACGATGTCGCCCGATGTCGCCCGATGTTGAACGATGCCGAGACAACTGTATTAATGGCAGACGGATCCGGACTTATGAGCCAGACAGAATAATAGATTAGTTTCATCCATCAGGAAGCCAGTCCACGACAAAGGCTTGGCTCTGGTGGCATTTAAAACTACCCCTCTATATATGCAAGGGTATTTACACCTTACTGGTTTGAAATAAGAATGAAATTTCTGTAATTTTAAAATGTTTAACGTTTGGTCTAAAATTAAAACAATTATGCATAAATCAAATTTAATTTTATTGGTAGATTGTATAAATTAATTTAAAAACAAAAAATAAAAACCGCCTTCAAAAATCTACTACACTAAAAAGTTCGAAATAATATCAAAATTTGCTTATAATAAAATAATTTTAAAATAACAATATATAATAATAATCTGTTAATTTTGGAGTCGGTGCCTGTACTAGGAGAGGGTTATTGTTATCCTCTTGTTAGTCACTTATGTTCGTTACGCTGTGGTTATGTTACCGGCCTTTGTATCTGGTTGTAAACCCCACATACATCAGGCACCGACTCCAAAATTAACAGATTATTATTATATATTGTTATTTTTAAATTATTTTATTATAAGCAAATTTTGATATTATTTTGAACTTTTTATTGTAGTAGATTTTTGAAGGCGGTTTTTATTTTTTGTTTAAATTTAATTTATTTTAGTCTTTTTAGTTTTAAGTCTAATATATATATATATTGTATAGGACATATATAAGTTTGTATAATTCATAAATAAGTTAATTTAGTAATTTAATAATATGGGTAGGCCTTTGAAAGCCGCTAGGACTTAATAACTGCATTAGTGAAATGTTTGTGTACAACAGTGGACACTTCTGCCTACCCCATCGGGCAATACAGGCATGATGCTATGTATGTATTGAGTGGCACGAACTATACATGAACATGCGATTACAGAAATTGCGAGTGATTTGCTGTGATTTATTGAAGAGTTCCATCGTCTAACTTCGAAGATCTTCATCAGATCTTCACTAAATTGAAATGGAACCATTTCTGGGGACTACTCTTTCAAACAATTATATCGACGGACATACATACAAAACAAGGTAGCTACTGTAAAACGTTGAGGAGTTCCCTTGACTGTCCTTCGTCTTCATCATCAGACCCCTAATTACAGTCACAACCCATCTAGGAGTAAAGTTGTCATCAATACAAATAATCAAGCCCAAACACCAGGTAATTGCTGTAAATCTTTAAAGAGTTCCCTCGACTGTCTTTCAGCTCCATGATCAGATCGACTCCACACCTTCATTAATAGTAGTGCTTTAAAATACTTAATGAAAAAATTAACAAATGCACTAGTCGCCCCTACAATTTTCGAAGGTTTCCCTCGATTTCTCGGGGATCCATCATCAGATCCTGGTTTCCTTATCATGGTACCACCGTTGAAATATCTTCTTTCCAACCAAAAAAATAATTATCAAAATCGGTTCATAAACGACGAAGTTATCTCCGAACACACAAAAAAAAAAAACGGTCGAGTTGAGAAACCTCCTCCTTTTTTGGAAGTCGGTTAAAAAGGAATAAAAAGAAAAGAAAATCTGCTTCGGTCTCCTAATGGAATTAATAAACCATTATTATTATTAACTTCGAGGGCACAACAGGCTAGGTTAATTACTTGTGACATTGTATCTAAATTTATTAGTAAAGATAGTCGTTCCAACATCACTATATTATAAATGCGAGCTCAATGTAGTCATTAATGTTCTAGAACTTGAGTCTCTGAAGAAATTGCGTTAACCTGTGTTTCTATCGGAGTTGGCATTCTTAGTATCGGTTTGCTCAGTATATATATATTTTTTTATATTATTTCACGCATTAACCTACATTACTCTCGGATATTTCTGAACACAAAAATGTTACAAAGCAAGACTGTACTTATTATTTATTTAAAAAGAGTGTCTATGGAGTTTCTTGCCGGCTCTTCTCCATATGATCAACTTTTTGGAACCGAGCAACTAGAATCATTTGACGTTTCTTAAGTGCATGTAATTTCCCTATTTGAAATAAAAACCTTTTGACTTTGACTTTGACTTATACATCCCATATACCACAACAATGTGACCGATCGCTTGCTTCGAAATTGTATATATAATATTATGAAGTTAATTTACAACAACCGAACACGAAAAGGAATAATTAACAAACATGGATATAATAAGATCTTAAGATATATTTTAAAAGTAAAAATAAGACATAAATGTAGGGTAGGAAGAATCGCTGCTTCCTCGTAGCTTCCACCGCGCGCGGTCGGTGGTAGCAATCACGTGAGTAATTAGAGCGACCGATACGTGCGCGGAATGCGACACACGACCGCGCTGTATTTGTGTTAGTGGTCAGCGCGCTCAAACACCGCGTGGTCAGCTCGAGCGCCGCGCCGCCGGTGACTACCCCGCCTTATAGTCCCGACGCGAAAGGTCACAGCTCTTGATTAAATTTATCTCCTTAATGAAGGTCCCGTTTTGTCAAGTGTCTCATTTTTACTCGACAGGGAAAGGTTTTTCACGCTCCTTAATTTTACAATCCACGGCCTGAACGGTTAATTGAATTTCGTCGAGTCGAGTATCGCGGGGCTTGTTGTTGTCGTCAGCTGAAAGTGGTGAATCCGATTTGGGTGATGTAGGTAATTCCATTATTTACGTGCGCTATCTGCCTTGTCTTATTTATGATCGGGAATTAATTTCACTTTGTAATGAATACGATTTTGTATCCAATACAACAAAAAATCTTTAGATATAGTTATCAGTTATTGTTCACCGGTCACTACTCACGTGCATTGTTTGGAATTGGCCGACTCGACGTGCCCTTAGTCATGAGCTGAGCCCGCGGCAATCCCGAAAAAAATGCACGTAAGTGGTAACCGGTGAACAATAATTGATATTTATATATAGTTTAAAAAAACGCGTGCATGTACTTGTATTGTTAATAAATTTCTTTAATTAAAGTGCTTCATTTATTTTTATACAATGATGAAGCTCAGCGAGCCCGGAGCTAATAAAGCCCGATAGAGTCATTCACTACGTTATAAAATCCTCTCAATATGTTAAAGACGAGGCGCCGGGCGTTGGCGAGGATATTGCAAACCTCCAGTCGGGTCAGTCGTGCAAACATCGCTCGTTCCCGCCGCTCTCTTCGCTCTGTTCACTTTTACCGCTCGGCTATTGGCATAGAGCAGCTAATTGGAAACTCTGCAACGATAGAACTTAGAGCTTCCGATGCGGATGAACTGATTTGTTTGAAGGGTACATCGTTTTTCACTGTCTATTGAAACTCTTTAATAAAACCTGTTTAAGTAGACATCGCTTTAGGAGTTTTGTGTTCAAAATATAATAAAAACGGAAACATGTTACGCTTCTACGAAAATTTATGTGTTTTGTCTGGTTTTCTCATTGCTGACGTAATGGGTTACTTATGTAGTACCTACTTACGTACTTCATTGATTATAATAAAACTAATACCACGTTTCGAACCTGCGACCACGAACGCTGCAAAGTGTTCTAAACGTCACGAAAAACAAAGACACAACAATAATACACGCGATTAATCCGGTTAAAAGTTGTCTTATTATAATGTGTAGTGATCGCGAAAACCTAAGATATAACTTCATTGATATTATACGTCCTCCACGTAGATTTTTCCGATTTCCGTAATATTTCATGGTACCTAAATATGCATAAATATATATGTGAAATCAAAGTCACATATTTCTATTCATTGAATAGATTCAGGCGTTATCTTGCGGAAGTCCATTACAATGGATGCAAATAAATACAATATCTAGCTACTTCTACAATATTGAGGGTAATCATGAAAATTGCAATTCGCTCAATATTGTGGAAGTAGCTAACTATTGTATTTAATTGCATCCATATTTTTATTCATTGTGGAAAAGCTTACAGAATAATAATGTTATCGAAGGTAAAATATTAATTGTCGTTTACAAATTACGAACATTTAGGACATAATTTAGTACAGGATAAGTAAATAGATCCCAAGTATATATCTAACTATAAATATTAAACTTGAATGCTAAGTGTAAAGGATCGGGATGTTCAGCAAGTTTTGTACATAACTAACTTAATTGAAGACGTCAACAAACTTAATTTACACCGAGATAGTAACTTGATTATGAAGTTCAACTCAATTGCGAGCTCCGACTCAAGACGGTCACTTGAGTTCTGCGACAATTATCCCAATTGGATGGATGACCAGCTCGTCTTTGTTCACGACTTTACTCCGAAACTTTTAACTTTCTAGTTAACTTGTGACAAAGGCTGATAACGTAGTAGTTTCAACTTATTCGTACAACGATCACATCGCACGGGGTTCTTAGTTATGTGTGTACTCATCTTTATTTGCCAATAAAAGCAGATAATAACATTTTTAATAAATAATATCACTACATGTTATAAAACAAAGTCATCCGCCGCGTCTGTCTGTTCGCGAAAAACTACTGCGCCGACTTTCATTCTGTTTTCACTAATGGATAGCGTGGGTCTCGAGGAAGGTATATAATTAGTCAAGCTTTTGTATACATTGGCTAAAATATAATGATATTTGTTGCAGGTGTCGGAAAAAAATAAGCCATGTGGGAGCTTGCAACGAAAACGCTGCCTTAACCCTTTGAGATAACAAACTGATGTATGGTGGAATTGTGTATCTTATACAGGTCTAAAGAATGTCCGCAATGGCATAAGTCTATCTCTTAAGGATAACATACCATATCCATTTTAATACTTAAATAAATGGGCAATTATAAAGCGGTGATTGGAAAGTAGGAACGGTATCAAAATTTCATGATTACTTTTGGTCGCGATAACCGATATCCACGCGGGAGACGCCGCGGGCATCAGCTTATTAAATAAATTCGACTTTGTCTCTGTCACCTCTAACCTAGACTAGAGTCAAGAGAAACACCATTAAAAAGAAGAAAAAAAAAATTGGAGCGATTTCAGAATTATGCGGACAAATAAAACAGGAATAGGGAAGGCCAGCGAAGAAGCAAAAAAATACCGGAAAAAATTAATTATAACAAAAACACAAATAATCTTAACAATTTTAAAACATAAATTAAGGCTCAGTGGTCAAACTAGTACAAATAAAATAATAGAGTATAAATTTATGTAAAAAATATTCATACACAAGAACTTAAGTTAGTAAGATCGGAGCAAGATCTACCGTCTTTAGAAGTATTCTTCATGTTCATAAATTCCTCATACAAGTTGGTTCAACTACACTTAGCAAAGTATACTGATCTCGAAGAACTTCCCTATATCGGCGATACGATTACCGTCAGAACTAAATGTATAGGATTCTTGGAACATGGTTATGGCCGCAAGTTCTTGAGTTGCAATAACTTTCAGAGTTAATATCACTGCAGTCGCTAACCCCTCGAGACAAACTGCGCTGCTTTACTGGCTACTAGTTTATTTTATTACCCAACTTTATATACAAGTCGGAAATCTATTTATTTATAAACTTATTTTTATGTTGAAGTAGGTTCCGTTTGGCAAGTCTGTGTATATTAAAGAGGTAGGTCTGGCTCGAGTATATTTTCTAAACAAATATCAGTACAAATGGGACATCATTTTGTTCTGTTCTTCTTGGGAAATGAACAGGATCCCGAAAGCCTCCGTCACTGCAAATATTTATTATAACAACCGACTCTGGAACAATATTAGAATTTCATTCATTTGTATCTATGGATGAGCTCTCGTTATAAAAAATGAGAACAAACGCTTTGAACAGAGCACCGGAATGTGAGTACAGCATAAGTTACGTTCGTTCGCTTTTAATGTATAAAAGCTAGGTAGATACCTGGCTGTACAGACGCTCGGGTTACTATAGAACCGAGTAGATCTCGTTCCTATAGTTACCCGAGCGCCTGTAAAGCATTCTCAACATTCTTTGATTTGCTAAAGACTAATTTTACCGGAACTTTTTACCTTACTATATTGTACTAATTGATCTCTAAAATACTGCAAGGGACACTACTTGTTTTTTTTTATGAATACTTTATAAGTGGGTACACGCTCCGTGCCTACAAAGTAATGTAAGTGAACGCCGCGGGAATGTGTAGTAGAATATATTAATTATGTTTGATGATGAAAACATAGACTAATACTGTGTATCTATAAAACGAAGCTTCTGTGAAGAGCTACGTGCTAATTAACATTCAGTTTAGAGCGGGGTCCTAGGGCAGGCAAGTTGGACTATGTAATAATTCTTCAACGTCAAGTAAATTGAATTAGTTGTCGGATAGTTCAGTTAATTCTACCTAATAGACTCCCTCAGACGATAACACTCACACAACGAAATAAAGTGCAGAAGTACTTTAACTTCTTTATTCTTCTTCAAACACACACACACACACACAGAAACACACACGCACACACACACACACGCACACACACACACGCACGCACGCACGCACGCACGCACGCACGCCTGCACGCTAACCCGCACGCACGCACGCTCGCACACACACACACTCACACGCGCGCGCGCGCGCTCGTATATATATATATATATATACGGTATTTAAATAACTAGGTACTGACATGACACTTTCCACGAGAACTCTAATAATATCGTTCGGCACGTTCGAAAGCTTATCACAAGAGATAGAACCTCGACCTAGGCCAGTAGTATTGTAATCACAACTCTGATATGTAATTGCTAATGATACCTTTTGTTAATTGGAGGTCACGGTTGGAAGTTGAATAACATTTTCATGTAATATGTGTCGAACAGATAAATCTTTCAAAAGCATTATCGCATGCGTAGCGCATACTAAAGGTAACTTTTGGGGAAATAAAAATGGCGCATTGCCCACGACCATATGTTATTAGTTATCATCATCATTATCATCCCCCTGCCCTTATCCCAATTTAATTGAGGTCAGCACAGCATGTATTCTTCTTCAATACATCTGTATTAGACGTCATATCGGCAGTCACTCCTTACATATCTTTAACACAATCCATCCATCGCTTCCTTGGTCTTCCTCTACTCTTATAGCCATAATTAGTGTCGTCTTAAATAACGCACATGAGTGGACCTTCTGCGCTTATTCTGTGTTAGTACTTTATTAAAGCAACTTTTATCATTAGGACCGTCCTTTATTGTATGACGCTTTGTCCTCTCGTCCTGAAGTAATTAGGACTCTGGCAGATATCTGAAGTGCCGTTCGAATAACAATAGCTCGATGGGTAATTGTCACGAGATTGGAAAGTTGTGAATTTTAATGAGACCCCGTACATCTATGAAATATTGTGATAATATTATCAGTTTTACTGTTACTGCTGTGTAACTCGCGTCGCAGTGTGATTGTAGTTGTGGTAATAAGAATCCAATGGTATAGTTACGAAGTAACAATAATTGTAAGTTATTTGTGGTCGGCGCAATATTTTGTTCTGTTTAATTCTCCTCTATCAGTCGTCAGGTTATCATTTACTCCCTTTTCATTCATATCATCCCTCACAAAATCCATCCATCTTTTCTTTGGTCTCCCTCTTCTCCTCTATCCATCCACATTCACATTAATTACTCTCTTAGTCACATGTGTCTCATCCATCCTCCAGCATGAGGTCCTGGGTTCGATTCTCGGGTCGGATAAAGTGTAATTGGGTTTATCAATCAGAGATTTTCTTGATAGCAGCCCGGAGTTTGGAATTGTGCCCTGTAGATGGCGAAAGGCTCACCTCCTTTAGGGACTTAATAACAGTTGTGGTGAAATGTGGGCGAACAACATCTGTACACCTCTGCCTACACCTCTTCGGGGAATACAAGCGTATGCTATGTTAAGATTAACTTTTATTGGTGTTCGGCTATCCGGTTCAGTAATACTTACTGTTCCGGACGATTATTAATATTACTTAGAAAATATGAACATTTATTAGTGCCTACTTGATTTGTACCTATATTTATATTTAATAAATAAATGAGAGGGGAAGACATGTGCGGGGGGAGAGGTTGCCGCCGCGCGCCTAACGACTAATCGCGCGCGCTCTAGACATATAGCGTCGCATGTATATGTGCGTAGCAACACGGCGCGGTGCGCTGCCGCCGCGGGGCCGCTCAGGCGCTCGCCGCGCCCGCCTTGCCAGTTCGACCAACCGCCTAGCCGCGTACGCACGCGCTTCACGCGCACAGGTCTTCCTCTCCATTATTGTCAATTGAAGGCCTACCTATCATTTCATAGACACCCAAGGCGATAGGTACTACAGCTAACCATTCCCGCGCAATCCAGTCAAAAGTGTGCCCGCCAATTATATATTTTGGCCGCGCACATTTATGGTCCTTCGAGCCGGATTCAACGTGGGATAAAAGCTACAGGTAACAGGATGCCGGTCACCAGATCGACTGGTCGTTCCCGCGCACCGGAGACACAAGAACTCGCGTATGACGCCGACAATATGCCGTTAGCGTCGTCCGAAATTGCCGCCGCCATCTTGTCGTCAGCCGCCGCTGCCGCGCATGAAACCCCAACGACCGATGAAACGACCACCGCTCCTATATCATCGCCATCATCGAAATTGCGAAAGTCAAAACGCGCGTCGCGCCTCGCAAAAGCTAAAGAAGAGCTCCTTCAACTCCAGGTCGAACTCGCAACCGCCCGTATCGCGGCAATTGAAGACGAGTCTGACAGTGATGACGTCAGCAGTGAAGTCTCCATGCAACAAACGACAAGGAGAGTAGGTACATGGCTGAACGACAGCCAACCTCACCTCGCCGTGGCCACCACCACAAACAATAACAAGTTGTATGAGATACCTACTCCTTCTGCCGCGTTACCACCGAATCACGCTACGAGTGCCAAGTGCGGACCTATTGTACAAGCCGACGTTCGCGCCATGAACGCTCAGCCCGCCTTCTCGTCAGCGTTAGATACCTACCGGCGCGTGCCGCCCGCCTGTACGCACGCGCCACCCGCCGTCACCGTCGCCTCGGTGAAAAGTCACGTGGACGCCACCACGAGCCCGATCCCCATGCTGCCAATCGCAACCGGCAACACCGTGACACACGATGCCGTCACGCCACGCACCGACCTACAAGAGTTAGCCTCTGCAATCGCCCTCGCCGCGAGATCCAACCGATTTATCGGTGACCTGCCTGCCTTTGACGGATCTCACCAACAGTGGCTCTCTTTCCGCGCGGCGTACCTCGAAGCGTCATCTGTATTATCAGAATCTGAAAACATCGGAAGATTACGTCGTTGTTTACGCGGGAAAGCACGAGAAGCAGTATCAAGCTTGCTTATGTACGGCACCGCCAAGTCAGAAGTAATTATGAAAACATTGGAGGCCCGCTTCGGACGCCCGGACACTATAGCCCTTGCCGAGTTAGAATGTTTACGTTCACTGCCGCGACTCAGTGATACGCCTAAGGATATATCTGTTTACGCTACCCGAGTGACCAACATAGTTGCCACGCTGACTGCATTGAACCGGGTTCATTACCTGTACAATCCCGAAGCCACCAAAACAACGATAGAGAAGTTAACCCCAGCCATGCGATATCGGTGGTATGATTTTGCCGCCGAACAGTCGCCAGAAGAAGCCGATCTTCTGAAGCTCGCGAGATTCCTAGAACGTGAATCCGACCGATGTAGTCCTTACGCCCAACCCGAGAACAACGAGTCATCTACGCGCCGAGTACATAAAACTTTTAGTACGATAGGTAACAACAGTGCGAAAAATAAAAATACCTACAAGTGCGCCGAGTGCTCCGTGGATGACCACAAAACAGCGGAATGTCAGAAGTTCATTGACGCAAGCAGTGATCACCGGTGGGATGTTGCAAAGTCCCGACGGCTGTGTTTTGGATGTTTCCGTTTACGAACGAAATCTCATCATTGTATACGAAAGAAGTGTGGGATCAATGAATGTAAGTACACTCACCATAAATTGTTACACAACAATAACACACCATCGGACAGTGAAAAGAGTGTCGTAAATACAGAGACATTAGCATCGGCTCGCGTGACAGGTATACATGCGTACTTAAAGATCATACCTATTCGCATCATCGGACCGGCGGGAGAGGTCAACGCCCACGCCCTACTCGACGACGGGTCAACCGTCAGCATCATCGACTCAGCGTTAGCAGAACAAGCTGGAATTACTGGCCCACTCGACCCACTCTCCATCAACGCCATCGGTGACTGCCAACTGTCGCTATCGAACTCACGCCGTGTCACGCTATCGCTACAAGGTGCGACGTCGAAATCTTACAAAATCCACGCGCGAACAATGGGCGACATGCATCTGTTATCACAGACGGTGTCAGAAGAGGACGTACTCGGCTGCCCTCACCTTGAAGATATCACTACCCATCTGGTTTATGATGCAGCAGAGCCACGTCTTCTAATAGGACAAGACAACTGGCACCTTCTGTCCGTCACGGAAGTACGTCGAGGGGATATGCATCAACCCGTTGCCTCATTAACACCATTGGGGTGGGTACTGCACGGTGCTCAAACACGGACGTTAGGCCGACCCACAGATCACGTCAATTATGTTAACCCGTCGCATGATGTTAGCATGGATGAACAATTACAAGATTATTTTTCATTGGAATCGTTACTAATAACACCAAAAAGACCTCAAAACGACCCAGAGGAGCGAGCCATGGTTAAGCTGAAGTCCGAAGTGCGAGTAAATGAAGCCGGCGAGTATGAAGCGCCACTGCTGTGGAAAAGTGATGACGTCACCATGCCGGCGAATTACGAAAATACCTTGCGTCGACTTCATAGTGTTGAAAAGAAATTGGATCGTGATCCAGCACTGAAACAGAAGTACGGTGAGCAAATGAAAGCGCTGATTCAAAATGGTTATGCCGAGCCCGCACCTACCGTACCTAAGAAAAAGAACGAATGGCGATGGGTAGCCGCCACGAGTAATGTACCCGATAACGCGACTCGTGATGTACCTACAGACTTAAACTCACGTCATCGCTGGTACCAAGGGCCGCAATTCCTGCGAGAACATCCGTCAACATGGCCATCAAACAAATCCGAAATTATTATCACCCGTGAAGAAAAGACGATAATGTCATGTAATGTTGTCAACACAACAATAAGTTTGAAAAACGTAATACCTAACTACAATAACTTCAATAAATGGGAAAGACTACTGCACTCTACAGCACGTGTATTACAATTCATTGAGTGTTGCCGCCGCCCTAAGATCAACGACACCGCCGCGGCCGCCGACTCCGTCAATGCCTACAAACGAACAAAGAAAAACACAGAGACTGACCTAGACTGGAATAGGCGTACGCTCAAGAAATTAAATATTAATGAAAATCACGTGAAGTGTCAAGAAGGTAAATACTTACCGATAGAATGTAAACATTTACAACGAGCTGAAAACCTTTTAGTAAGATTATGTCAAGAAGAGAAGTTTGGCACCGAGATAAAAGATCTCAAGAATAAAAAAGCCATATCTAGTACTAGCCGACTACGCTCAATATCTGTGGAACTGATAAGCGGCGTTTTAGTAGTAAAAACTCGAGTTGGCGCTGCGTATGGGCTCACAGAACATCAAAGAAACCCACCGATACTCGATGGTGACCATTACATAGCCCGATTATACATAGACTATGTTCATAGGCGTCTACTACACGCCGGAGTAGAGCATACAATTAATGAATGTCGGCAGCGTTATTGGCTGCTCCGACTTCGCCCCATAACCCGTTTCATTGTCCACAGATGTCTGCGATGTCAAATCAATAAGAACAAGCCACCAGAACCGTCAACTGGTGACCTACCCCACTGCAGACTGGCTCACAACAGTCGGCCCTTTACATACACTGGGGTGGACTACTTCGGCCCACTCTCTGTCACTGTGGGCCGCACCGTTCAAAAGAGGTACGTCGCGCTCTTCACTTGCCTAACGACGCGCGCCGTACACCTGGAAATGGCTACCACCCTGAGCGCTGAGTCAGCTGTCATGGCGCTGCGCAGAATGATTGCGCGCCGTGGCTGCCCCACCGAGGTTTGGTCTGACAATGGGACCAACCTTCGAGGCGCCGATAAAGAACTGAGACGTGCCATTGACAGAGCCACCCAGGACGAGACTAGCAAGCGGGTAATCAGCTGGCGCTTCATACCTCCCGGCGCACCATTCATGGGCGGTGCCTGGGAACGCCTCGTAAGAAGTGTGAAGACCTCACTGACTGCCGTGCTACATGAGCGTCATCCTATTGAAGAGGTACTGGTCACGCTACTCGCCGAGGTCGAGTTTACGGTAAACAGCCGGCCTCTTACCCACGTGTCGGTGGATCCCGATGACCCTGAAGCCCTAACACCAAATCACTTTCTACTTCACGGACCCGCCGCTACATCCTCACCTGGCACATTCGACGATAAAGACCTTATCAGACGTACACACTGGCGCGCGTCCCAACGCCTGGCTGACCTGTTTTGGACTAGATGGGTACAGGAATACTTACCTGAACTGCAACGCCGGAGACAGCCACACGGGAAAGGCCCTGTATTGAAGATTGGAGATGTCGTGCTCGTGGCCGACAACACGCTGCCACGAAACATGTGGCCGATGGGTATCATCATTGCTACTTACCCAGGTAAAGATGGAGTCGTGAGAGTAGCCGACGTCCGAACGAAGGGAGGTGTCCTGCGAAGACCTACCAAGAAGCTTGTGATCTTACCGACGGTGCCAGAACAGATCGCCCTCCAGCCCACTGATAATTGAACCGCCAGCCCGGCAGACGGTTCACGGCGGGAGAATGTTCCGGATGATTATTAATATTACTTAGAAAATATGAACATTTATTAGTGCCTACTTGATTTGTACCTATATTTATATTTAATAAATAAATGAGAGGGGAAGACATGTGCGGGGGGAGAGGTTGCCGCCGCGCGCCTAACGACTAATCGCGCGCGCTCTAGACATATAGCGTCGCATGTATATGTGCGTAGCAACACGGCGCGGTACGCTGCCGCCGCGGGGCCGCTCAGGCGCTCGCCGCGCCCGCCTTGCCAGTTCGACCGACCGCCTAGCCGCGTACGCACGCGCTTCACGCGCACAGGTCTTCCTCTCCATTATTGTCAATTGAAGGCCTACCTATCATTTCATAGACACCCAAGGCGATAGGTACTACAGCTAACCATTCCCGCGCAATCCAGTAAAAAGTGTGCCCGCCAATTATATATTTTGGCCGCGCACACTTACTATTATGGTCATCAATTTCTTAAAAGGAAATATTCACAGTAGCTACTATATCAAACGTCTCGGTTAGGTCTGTTCATTCTCTTCTCAATTTTATACAAACACATAAACACTATAAACAGGTGAAGCCAATATTTACCTTACATTTTCAGCGCAAATAGAAATTCTTTTCACTTTATGAAGGTAGTTATGTTACAGAAGCCGTGCAATTACAATATCTTTATTTCTTCAGTGTTATTTACCAACAGCGTGTATGAAGGCTGTGAAAACAAAACGCTCGTTGTTTCTTATTGTAGCCTGCTTCTGTATTCATGATGTGCCGTATCCGTCCTGGACTTGTCGTGCTAAGCAAACACGCACCGAAGGTCCATTCAAGACAACACGGGAAACTGTAAGCTGAGGCTACAAATATCCGTCCATATAAACTGCCTCGTTGGTCTAGTGACCCCAAATGCGACTGCTGAGTATAAGATTTCGTGTTCGATTCTCAGGTCAGGCAAAATGTTATTGGGATTCTCTATCAGAAAATTCTCAGTAGCAGCCCGGAGTTTGGTATTGTGCCCGGTATAGGGCAATAAACTCACCATCTATATTACGTGGGACTTAATAACAACATTGGTGAAATGTGGGTGTACAATTGTGTACACCTCTGCCTACCCTTTCGGGGAAATATAGGCGTGGTAAAGTAAGCTGGGTAGACCACACTACGAATAAGATTTTTTTTCCTTTTCTTTGAGGATTTTGCAACCGGTTATTAATAATTTGCAAATTCTTTGTGAGAATACGATTAACTGGTGAGATTTATTCTTCCAGTGAAAAGTTTACCTCTCTATGTTATTAATTATGCTTTATATAGTAACGTCCCTTTTCACTGGTACTCTCAAAGCTGAGGCTAAAGGTTTGTATGTTGTTTGATGCTATTAGCTATTTGTATGACTTTACTCTTTGGAATGAGTACCTAAATTAGGAATTATATTAGTGTTTATTGTTTGTTCTTATTTTTATCTTTCCCTGTAACTCAAAGATTGACTGGCAGAGAATGCTGTTTTATCAATGTGAATAAAATTAATACATTTTATAGAGGCCTATCCATTTATGCATTAGTTTCAGTTCTTCAGAGTCACATAAATGTACCCCAAGCATTCATCATATGTAATTTTCGACGGGCCTTCTGTTCTTATATTTTCTTTTAACGATTTTGTACGAGGACTATTACGTAGTTACGCCTACTTCACGACGACGTATTGATATTAAATTGCCGAAGTATGGCGCTGGGAACCATTGAAATACAAAAAGTACTTTACATATGTACATACTTATTTGACTGTGGTATATTTTCAAAGCTGTTATTGCAAATGTTTTGTGTCTAATCTATCAAGTGTTTTTTTTAAATATTTTGTTATTCATCTAGTGTAATATGTATAAATGTTGTATACATAACAACAGGCATATGTACAATTTCAGAAATAGTCATTCCGGAATTACACAGTACTTGTCCAGCTACCAAACCTAATGAAAAGCGCACATCACTTATCACTTAATCCATTCATACATAAATTCCTTTTAAACAGGACTTACACAGGGAAATGCTGAAAAATGCTCGTTACGGCGGTAAATGCCCCAATACACTCGCCACTCGCACGTTAAGCCGGTTGACGAGCGAGCCCGTAGCCGCGGGTGCATCGCGCTAAATAGCCTTTTGTAGAGAGACGCGCGGAAAGCGCAGAGCGACAGATTAACTTTGTTAACTCGACGCGCAGACGTGTGTTGTGGCATTTATGAATTTCATTTAAGCGCTTATGAGTTTGGTTTTGGATTAACTTTGAATACGGAGTTAAAATCTGTATATACGACTATATTTCGTACCAACCATGCTTCTCGCCGCTACAGTCAAAATTCAAAGCATTTATTTCAATAAGGCCATCCACAAGCACTTTTGATGAAGCACTTGGTTGTTCTACGTGTTTTTCTATATCGTCCACAATAGTCTAATGTATTTACACAGTCACAAATATCTAATAATAATTATAAAGAAATCTTTAAAAACATATTGTTAATCGAATTAAAGCTACAATTTCGAGGAAGTTTTCGAATGAAGTTGATTTATTAATACAGACCAAAGTCAGTTCAAGTACGTCACGTATACTCGGGTCTTAAGCTCGCTGCCGGAGCCTGCGCTCCTACAAAGCCAATAAATTCCAGATTCCAGCTTTAAGAGCTCTATCTAGGTAGAACCGTAAAGTATTTACTAAATGCAATTAAATACAGATTTCAATTCTGATACGAACAGGAACATAACGAGTTTGTTTGTTTGTAACAAAGCTCTTCTGATAGTCACAAAAGTTAAAGCATGGATTTGGGTGAAGAACTTTACTGAATATGTTCTATTAGATAATCAAAATTCCTGCATAATTAATTTATAGTGCTGGAGTTACACTACCCGGGATTGTTGATTTATGATTTAAAAAAAAAACATTTGTATGAATATATGTACATGATGTTACACGGTCACATAAATATTGAAGGCAGTGCAATACTATGTGTTAACTTAGTAGAGTCACAACATCATCCGTTGTAAATTAATAATCCCGTAAAATATAGGTAATTAATTCCTTCTTTTTCTGCCTTCTTTTATTACTAAACTAGCTGTGCCTCGCGGTTTCATACACGTATAATTATATTTTAATTACCTATTTAGTACTAACCAACAAATAGAAAATAATTCACAGTTCGTCTCTTCTTGGCAATCCTTGGTTCTCGCCGGGCAGGGTTTATGCGTCACACGGTTCGTTCGCGTAGGTGTTTGAATTATTTTCATTTTCCATTGTTTCCTAAACTACGCGTCCAAATAACATGCTATAAACGACAAAGTACATCGTCATAAAATTGTCTCGATTATGAAGTAAGTTTTCAAGATAAATCTTTGAAAAGCATTAACGCATGCTTAGCGAACTCTAAAGTTATTATATTAAATGGAAAAAGAATACGGTCGCGAACAGGATTCGAATCCTGTTCGCGACCGTATTCTTTTTGAATATATACTTTGAAGTAAGTTTTGTTCGTAACAATTAATATGCCATACCTAATAATAATGCTCGAAATCACTTTTTAATGTTTAATAATTTCTTGGCACAACATACAGTATTGTGGGTTATGTAGATAATAAAGATATAGGCATATGGTGTATCGAACTTTTTTGTATGTACTAATGACCATTCTTTTTGTAGAACTGTTATTGATATTGAGTTCACTTTAAACTGCGGGGTAATTCTGAACTAAAAGACGTCTGAGTTTTGATGATGGTTTAATGCGACTGACTTAGGCTAAACAGTTTTAATAATATTTACGATCGTTACACACACATGCAAAATCATCACACATACAATGTACTAAATCAAACATCCCGCCCACCAAAGGGCTATTCAAGGCCTTTAAGCAGCTTAAATAATAAACTAGACATTAACTACTAATTAAATTAAAGAGTAATGATATTTAGAATAAATTTAGTAGCTGACACTATGAAAATGTAAATAAACCTACATCAAGTAAATACAGAATGTAATTACATCAATAGAACATAAATGCCAAGTCACTCGGTATTTATAGGTAAAGGGCAAAGTTTATTTATTGCCCTCTGGACAACACTGTCACCACACTTAACACTATACACTCTAGTTACACCGTCTGCTCCTGGATGTTTGTCCACTATCCGACCTAACACCCATTTGCCTGGGGGTAAATTGTCATACTTTATTAGTACAATGTTTCCAATCTCAAACTCTTGGATTTTATTAAGCCATTTAGGTCTCTGTTGCAAACGAGACAAATATTCATTTTGCCATCTCTGCCAGAAGTGGGACAGCAGCTGTTGCATGTGTTGCCAACGGGATAAGCGGTTCGTAGATATGTTTGTCAGGTTTGGGCTTGGAATAGTAATGGGTGCTTCGCCGATTAAAAAGTGACCTGGAGTCAGTGGCGCTATGTTATCTTGGTCATCATCGTCAATCGGACTTAAAGGCCGAGAGTTGAGACAGGCTTCTATTTGACAAAGCAGGGTATCCATTTCCTCGAAGGTTAAATGCGTAGTCAATACTCTTCTCAGGTGATGTTTTAGAGATTTCACACCTGCTTCCCATAGACCACCCATGTGAGGGCTGTAGGCAGGTATGAAATGCCACTGTGTGCCGTCCAGGGCGAGTGATTCAGCTATCGGTCCCTCAAATTGTAATTTTGCATGATTCCAATCAGCAGCAAGTTCTTTATTTGCTCCTACAAAATTTCGACCTTGATCGCTCCACAAATGAGCACATTTCCCCCGTCTGGCAACAAATCTTCGAAATGCTCCAATGAATGAGTCGGCAGTAAGATCTCCCACGAGTTCTAAATGTATAGCCTTGGTAGACATGCATATAAAGACAGATACATATGCTTTAGAAGTCTTCGCTCCTCGGCCTTTGGACATCAGTATTTGGAAGGGCCCAGCAAAGTCTACTCCACTGTGTAAAAAGGCTCTTGCCGGTGTAACACGTTCTTTGGGTAAATCTCCCATTAGTTGAGTCCTATTTGAAGCGCTTTGTTTAGCGCATGTTAAACATTTATGTATTTTAGTCTTTACCAGCTTCCTTGCAGTTAGGATCCAAAATTTTGTGCGTAAGTAGCCTAACATTAACTGCACTCCTCCATGTAATGTTTTCAGATGCGCGTCTTCTACTATGAGTGCTGTGAGTGCATTGTTGCTATCCAAGATTATAGGATGTTTGCCGTCTTCATCTAGGTTAGCATGTCTTAACCTACCGCCCACCCTGAGTATGTTCTCTTGGTCTAAGAATGGCTGTAAAGTTTTCAACCTACTATCCCCTTTTAAATGCTTACGTTCTGTTAAACTGTTTATTTCCACTTCAAAACATTTTTTTTGTATTATCTTGATGCATGTCTTTAACGAATCATCCAACTCTTTTGTAGTCACCGCTTTATCTTTATATATAATTTTACTACCCTTAAGAAATCGCTTACAGTATGTTACTGCTTTCAGCAGTTCCTTTAAATTCTCAAAGTCTTGAAATTTCACCGCCAAATTGTTTTCATTTTCTCTTTTCATATTGCTTTGTATATTTTCAAGTCGTTCTAAATTTGTAGTTATATTACTAGGTCTATAATAAGGAATCTCTCTTTCATCTAACCACTCAGGGCCATTCCACCACATCTTGTTTTCCTTCAAGTTTAGTACATACAATCCTCGGGACGCTGGATCCGCAGGATTTTCGTGCGTTTGGACATGAAACCAATTTTTGCCTATGTTGTCTAAGACCTCCACGACTCTATTTCTCACGAATGTATGCCATTTACCTGGGTCTCCGAATATCCAGGATAAAACGATAGTCGAGTCAGTCCAAGCGAAGATCTGGTTGGCTGGTATTCTTATGGCCTCCTTTATTTGCTTTAGGAGTCTTGATAGCAAAACAGCACCACATAATTCGAGACGTGGCAAAGATAACGGTTTAATCGGAGCCACTCGTGTCTTAGCCGCAATCAAACTAGTTTTTATTTCACCATTATCTTGTAGTACCCGGAGATAGGCTACTGCTGCATATGCTTTATTTGACGCATCGCAGAAACCATGAACAGTAACCCCTTGCATTGAATTTGACAAAGTAAACTGCCATCGTTTCACTTCAAAACTGTTTATGTTATGTAAGCTACTTCTTAAATCAAGCCAAGCTTCTTCTATAGTTCTATCAACCTCTTCATCCCAAGAAATGGTTTGTAACCACAACTTTTGAACGAGTAACTTCGCAGGTAAAATAGCAGGTGCTAGCCAGCCGAGCGGATCAAACAATCTTTGAATATCAGCTAAAATTATTCTCTTCGTGATCTTCTCAGCCGCAGGAGGTAAGTTCAATCTATATTGAAATGTATCTTTTCCCATATCCCAGCTCAAACCAAGAGCTCGAATGGTACCATCAATTGTAATATCTACATTCGCATGACAGCTCCTTTGTGATGGCTCAAATTGTTTCAGGAATTCCGCGGTATTTGAACACCATTTTTGTAGAACAAAGCCTCCCTTTCTAAGGACAATATCTACTTCTTTGGCGGTTTTAATAGCTTCTTGCAGTGTATCCGCCCCGGACATTAAGTCATCCATATAAAAATCTGTCATGATGACTTTGGTAGCTTCTGGGTAATTCTGGCCTTCATCCTTTGCCACTTGTTGCAAGGTTTTTACAGCCAAGTAAGGAGCCGATGCGATCCCAAAGGTGACTCTGGTTAATCTGTAGTCTTTCACAGGATCGTTGCTATGCTTGCGCCAAAGAATACGTTGTAAGTCTCTGTCTTTCTTAGTTACTAAAATTTGACGATACATTTTCTGTATATCAGCGAGGAAACACACCTTCTTCATCCTCCATCTCATAATAAGATTTCTCATATTATCTTGCAGCTGTGGTCCAACTAACAGTTCGTCATTTAACGATATATTATTTTTTCCTTTCTGTGATGCATTAAATACTGTTCTTACCTTAGAAGTTTCTTTCTCTTCCTTTACTATTGCATGATGTGGCAGATATACTGATGGATTTTTTATTTCCTCTATTGGTACTTCCTCCATGTGATCCATCTGTTTATATTCTTCCATTACATTCACGTACTCTCTTTTTAATGCTTCGTTTTTTTCAAAACGCCTTTCTAATTGGTAAAGTCTTGATAATGCTATGTCCCGTGTTTGTCCTTGTGTTGATAATATTTCGTTCTTCTTAGGTAATTCTACAATATACCGTCTATCATCTGTTCTGGTATAAGTGGTTTGGTATATATGTTCACATTTTCTTTCCTCTGGAGTTAGCACTTTCTTGTCTTCAGTTTCTATCTCCCACATTGTTTTTAACAGATCGTCTAGGTCCAGGTTTAGGTGCATAACAGAAAAATCATATTGATGCGTATCATCTCGTACTTGCCCAAAGAGGATCCATCCCAAGGAAGTATTTTGTGCACATGGACAGTCAGGAGGACCCTTGATTACTTCACTCTTTAAAATCTGGGCACAAACTTCAACACCTAATAACATGTCGATGCGACCTGGTTGATTAAACCCAGGATCGGCTAAGATCAGTCCTTTTATGTGTGCCCAGTCGCTAGTAGGTAGTGTTTGTGAAGGTAACATCGTCGTGAGTCGCGTTGACATAACGTAAGCTTTAACTTTAAGTTTGAAACTCTTGTCGTGGCTTGAAAGAATCTCGATTTCAGTAGCGTGTTTTACTACAGTCTGGGTGGAACCAATTCCCGTAATGGTACCGCGAACAGGTATCCTTTTGAGCCGTAGTATTTGGGCAGCGCGCTCGCTGACAAAAGTTGCTTGGGAGCCCTGATCTACTAAAGCTCGTAATACTGTCGTCCGCCCCGTTTCATCTCTGACTGGTAGGAGAGCAGTAGCCAGTAGCGCTGTGGACGTATGTGTGGCAAAATAAGACGACAGCTCAGCGTTTGGTTCTTCCTGATCGGTAGTATTTGAGATATCTTCACTTTCAACCTGGCTATGATGTGCTTGAATATCATCAGGTTGGTTAGAGGGTGACACCTGCGAGCTTGTATGCACTAATGTGTGGTGACGTTTATGACACTTTCGGCAATGCATATTTAATCGACAACGTATTGCAGTATGTCCAGTGGCCAGACAATTAAAACAAAGATTGTGTTTTTTCACTACCTCACATCTTTCGTTTGGTTCCAATTTCGTAAATTCCCCGCAGTGGCTCAATGTATGATTTTCGTTGCATAATATGCAATTTCTTACTTTTGTTGTGTCTGACGTTGCAACATGGACTGTATTCTGGCTTTTAGAAGTAGACTTCTCCTTTGATGGTGGAGTAATAAGTTCAAGTGTGCGAAACTTCGTTTGGAGAAACTTGATCAAATCATCCCACTTAGGTAATTCGTCCATATTTTCCCGGTAAGCAAACTCTTCCCAATCTCGATGTGACTCTGTGTCCAATTTCTGAACAACCAGAAATATAATCATTGGATCCCAAGAATCGGTGGAAATATCGAGGTTTTTTAAGCTGTTCAAACATTCGTTTGTCGTATCCAATAAGGATTTAATGTGATTGGCAGTTTGCGACGGGATTTTTCGTTGATAAAACAATTTCTTCAAAAGAGAATTCACAATTAGCTTTTTATTACCATAACGCTCGCCCAGTGCATTCCAGGCTTGCTGATAATTTGTTTCAGTGACTTGAATATGTTTCAGAAGAGCTTGTGCATCGCCAGTAATACTGCTTTTTAAATAATGTAGCTTTTGTACCTTACTTAACGACGTATTTCTGTGCACCAAAGAAATAAACAAGTCTTTAAACGCCGGCCATTCGTCGTAGATACCGGAGAAAATAGGCAGTTCAATCCTAGGTAATTTAACCTGTCCTTCCACAGACGAACTTGCTTCCCTTTGTTGTGAACATGTAAACGTTGATAATAAATCTCGTAAATCAGCCAGTATACAAGAATATAGGTCTTCGTAAATGTAGTAGTCTTCATTCGTAAAGTACGATATATCCGATTTTTTCTCCTTCGGTACACATTTAACCAACTCTTGATGTGCATTTCTAAATATACTCCAGTATTCACTAATTGATTGTATACGTGTTTCAATATATCCTTTTGTAAGTCGTTGCTTAGGACATTTTTTTAGATTTACTTGCGCTTTTCTCAACAATAGTGCGGTATCTTCCAGTATCAATAAACATTGTTCTGGTGTAGACATATTTCTGATTACAACTTTCCAAACGATCTAAGTGATAATTATCTTCAAACTCGTAATCCGTAGGTAATAAAGTCAATCAGTTTTATTTAACTTTTAAATATTATGCACAAATAACTCATTAGCACGAACACTTCTTATCTAAGGAATGCAGTTCTTTTGTCTTGAGTTGGCCACCTGGCTAATCCTTTTGTATTGCACTCAAAGACAAACGTTGTATGTAGCACACAGATCCGGCTCGAAATTCAACCATATGTTATTGATATTGAGTTCACTTTAAACTGCGGGGTAATTCTGAACTAAAAGACGTCTGAGTTTTGATGATGGTTTAATGCGACTGACTTAGGCTAAACAGTTTTAATAATATTTACGATCGTTACACACACATGCAAAATCATCACACATACAATGTACTAAATCAAACAAGAACATTATATTTAGGTATCACTAACCATTACGCTAACGCACGCGGATAAAGAAGTTCGGCAGCTCTTTTTTTTTATTAATATTAAAGGCTAGCTGAGAGGTGTACCCGAAAGTTAGGTAGCCTATCCTATTTTGGCTATTATATACAAAAACAATCTTTATCCGACTGGTAGTCCCACAGATTAGCCCGATTAAAAAAACAATGGAACAAAAAAAAACTTCTATTAAACTATTTAGTATAGATATAATTAAACGCCAAATCTTTGAGGGGAACGAGGTGTGGTGTTCCTCCATAGGTCTGATTTTTTTTTTTTTTTTTTTTAATGGCATCTTGCAGAAACCCAGAGGGGTTTTGTCTGCGTAACCGGATAATATCTAAGGCGAGGCAGTTTGATGCCTCCAGCCAGAGCATATTTTAAAATACTACAAACTAAGCAACAGCGCTAAGGGCGTCCCCTGCGGGACACGAACCTCGGCTTAGGGCGTTGCTGGGGGTACAACTAGGGACTAGCTGGATCATATCAGTTTCCTTATTATTAAGGGACGAATTTAAAGCTACTAGATCGGCGCGGGCCGGCTCGAGCAAGGGTCGGGGCGGACATGATGAAACATTTCGCGACGGACGCGGACCTCGCCGGTGAGGTCTATAACGAGGCGGTCGAGCGCGTCGGAGTGTGCTTGTGTGTCTGTTAGACTCTTGAGCTACAGTGATCCTATCATCGGGACGGAGGAGAGCGTGACGTGTCGGCGGATTTTGTTGATCTGGGACGGCCTGTAATCAGCGGAAGAGACAATAAGGGATTCGGATGATTAGGGGCAGATTCGAAGTATCTCTTCGATGCCCTTTTCATGAATTGCCTAACAGTAGGCACTCTGAGGTCGAGGTGGAGTTGAAGGTTCCTAATGAACCATGGGGCGCCTGTCGCTTTACGAAGGAATCGATTTTGCAAGGTTTGCATCTTATGGATTTTGTAATACTTAACGTGTGCGAACACAATGCTAGCATACGTCATAATGGGTCTAATGTATAGAGCCTAATCTTAATAGCTTCGAAGCTCGGGAAGAAATTCCTTGGCGCCCGTTCTCGAAAAGAGAACGGCGGCGCTCTTATCTGGATTGACCTCAATCCTCCATTTCCTGAACCAAGCGCCTAAGGCGTTGGCCGAGGTCTGGAGATATCGAGTAATGCAGTCAAGACTCTTACCGGTGTAATAGATGGCCGTGTCGTCGGCGAAAAGAGCTAACTTGGTTTTGCCACTTTTGGGAATATCGCTAGTGTACAGCGCGAAGAGAAGAGGTGATAGCACGGAGCCCTGAGGGACTCCGGCTTGGATCCGATGAGGGGACGATAGAACGCCCTCTACGCGATAGCGGAAGCTACGGTTCGATAGAAAATCTCGAATGATGAGTACGAGACGGTCAGGCACTTGGAATTGGTACAGCTTATAGATTAAGCCGTTGTGCCAGACCTTGTCGAAGGCTTTAGCTACGTCGAAGAATAATACGCCCGTTTTCATCTTGCCCATGAAGCCTGCGCTTATGTGCTCAACGATACGGTGCAACTGATGGATGCATGAGTGTTTAGCTCGAAAGCCAAACTGCTCGTTAGGAAGAAGCTTATTAGATTCGGCATAATCCCTTAAACGATATAAATTAGCCTTTCATAGATCTTTCCGAAGACTTTGAGAATACTGATCGGGCGATAACTGGTCGGCTCGCACTTGAGCTTGCCGGGCTTTGGAAAACCTATAACAGTTGCCTGTTTCCACGATTGTGGGAAGATGTTGTTGGTCAGTGCCGCATTGAAGATGGCGGTCATGAGTACTATCAGAGGTGCGGGGAAGTATTTAATCACTTTGTTGGTGATCCCGTCTGAGCCTGGGGCCTTCCTGGGTTTGAGGTTCCTCACGATCGTTCTGACTTCGTCTACGGTGACGGGGGGCAAGGGATCGTCGGAGTCGTCTGGGGGCGGGAGTACAGTTCTACGTTTGACTTCAGCATCGACCTTGGACAGGTGAGCTTTGTCTACTGGTAGAGTGCTAGGTGTACATTGGTCTTCTAAACTGTCGGCTAGTACTTCTGACTTTTCGTCGTCATCAAAAGCAGGTCTTTGATTAGGTCTATTGAGCGGGGGTATAGCGGCGCATTGATCGGATTTTAATTTCCGCTGCAATTGCCAGAAAGCTTGATGGGTGGGTTCTATATCGTCGAGCATTTTGTCCCATTTAGCTTTCCGCATTTCCGATATGCGCTTCCTCACAGCACGCTGCAAGGTGCGCATATGGATACGGTTAGCTTCGTTGGGGAAACTATCGTAGGCACGGATAGCTGCGTTTTTCTCCGTCAACAATTCACGTACATCATCCGGCAGTTTCCAGCGGTGTTCATCCACCTCCGGAACTTGCCGTGAACATTCGTTCACTACGGATTGCACGTGACAAGTGAGGGAGTCGATCGCAGTCACCGTGTCGGCAACAGACACTATATTATCGGGAATTGAGTCTAAGTGCACAGAAGAGGTAGACTTGAGGCGTTCCTCTAGTCTTCCCCAATCCGTGGTGGTTTTGGTGGAGACAGGTTGATCTGGGTCTGAGGGACCTGAGCGGGGGCCTAATTCTAGGATGTCAGGTCAGAGTCGAGCTCTTGTAGTGTCTCTATAGAGCGTAGACCGAGGTTTACGTTCTTTAGAATCGCTATGTCGAGTATGTCAGGTCGGTGGTTTACATTGTCAGGGAAGTGGGTAGGGCTCATCGGGGCGATAATATCGAAGTTAAGTTCGATACCTAATCGTTCGAGGTGTCTGCCTCGTGTGGTCGTCGTATTGCAACACCAGGATTCATTTTTGGCGTTAAGGTCGCCAGCAATGATAACTGAGTCGCTCAGAGAAAATAAGGCTTTAATGTCGGGAGCTAAGTTAATTTTAGATGTGACTTTAGGTGGAAGGTATGCCGAGACGATGGTAATCGGCTGATGTCCTGTCATGCCTAGCCGGCATATAGAAGCCTCTATGTGGGAAAGAGATGGGAGATCCATAGGGATGCAGTATAATGATTTTTTATAATAAATAAGTGTACCGCCCGCCTGGCAACGGGTCCTGTCGTTGCGCACTATTCTATAGTTTGCAATTCCAGGGTTCCTCTGGGCGGGTTTGAGAAAGGGCTCCTGTACGAGGAAAACGTCAATTTGATGGTCACGTAAGAAGGTCGCGATTTCGTCACGTTGGCCGTTTATGCTATTAGCGTTAAAGTAACCTAACTTAAGGCATCGGGGCTTAAATTTACTATTTTCGGTAGCCATTAGTTACCGTTAAAGTTCTAAGAACTACTTCTAGGTCCGATCCAATCGTTAGCTGACTGCTAGAGCGAGCGGGGCTTAGCCTAGGAACGAAGGCCTGTTTAGGGGGGGCCTGGTCCCGGGTTCAACTAAAGCGCGGTATTAACGCGTAATTCATATTATATGCATAGTGCAATGGTGTTCTAGCCCTGGAATAGCTCATTGGCAATTGTGGCATTGCCCAATGTAGCCCGACTTGTGCGGGTTTTCTACTTTAATGCCAGAAAGATGGCACAATGTTTTTAAATTATACAGTGCTTTCGAGCCCGGGCCCTGTTCGCACACTACTAGCACCATTGCGAATGGTGGTCCACCACGGGCGCGGTGCATGCGGTGCACTTCTACGACCGGGATCTGTTGCGACTTAAGGTCGCTAAGAATCGACGATGTGTCGATCTCAATGGGTACTCCGCGAATCACGACGCGAATGAGGCGCTCCTCTTGAAGGGCGTATGTATGGAAGGATACTGACTTTTCCCGAAGGAGGTTGGTCAGTGTACGAAAGTCACTGGGGAAGGGCACCTGGACTTTGATGCCTTGTTGGGTATTCCTGGCCTGGGTGTAGTTGACTTTCTTGTCAACACACCACTTTGAAATATCTGTCCACTTCGCCTTGTCTTGAATATAGATAGGCGGAGGGGTGGGCGCCTTTTTTGGAGCCTGAGGAATTGAGTGACAGGGGCTCGCGGGCCTAGAGATTGGAGCGGCGTCCATAGGGGCCGGGGGCTGAAGGTCTGTAGACTGAGTTGCCTCAACGGTTTTGAGAGCTTTGGCGGGAGCTTGGCCGGCGGCGGCTTTTTTGGCCTTACGGGCCCTCTTTTTCCCCTTACCGACTACGGTGGTGTAGCCGTCAGAGGATGTAGACGATCTGCAGTCCGAGGTTTCAGATTCGGAAGAGGATGCTTCCATAGCAACATCCATGAGTTTGGGCGGAGACGCTAATTCCTTTGTTGGCGATGACAAAGGAACTTTGGACTTTTCGTGGTCATTGTTCTTATCGAACAACGGATTAGTATCGCACAAAGGCGACAATGGAGACAAAGGAGACAAAGGCGGGGACGGGTCGGGCGATTCTGGAGAATCGCGAACAATGCGAGGCGGCACAGCTGCGTTCACTTTGGGGACGCCGCCGCGTTTACCTGCTATGGGTTTAGGGAGAGCGTTAGAGTCTACTTTACGTTTAAAGTAGGCATCAAAGTATTTATCGAAGCGTGGGTCCTTAAAAAATTTATCTAAAGAAGACGCATAGTCTGCGTCTGAAAGGTCCGTCATTATGGAACTTAGCGCATAGAGTGCCTAAGTACCTAATAATCCTAAACCTAACTCCCCGGGAGGATAAGCCCGGGAATGTGTAACCCTCCTTGCCGGGTGTAGGCAAGGAGGTGAGTACCTATTGGTGAGCCCTAAGCTTGTAACCCGACGCCAGTCTTATTGTGCGAACGGGGCCCTGACCAGTCTAGTGCGAAGGGTGTAGACACACCCGACCGACACTAGGTGAGTAGCTGAAAGGGAAGCAAGAGACTAGAGTCGACTAGGAGATCCCCCAAGGCCGATTATTCTAGCTCCCGTCCAATTGACTGCCTCACCCTGAAGGGGTTTCGGCTGGGTGTATCGGGTCAACACCCTCTCGGCTTCGTTAACACCGTAAGGTTTCAACCGAGAACCACGAAACTGTGGATTTGCCTTGAAGGGGTAAGAAAAACACACGTTTTGACTGTACTTTGAAAAAGACAGATAATCAGCCGCCGCCTCGAAAAAGGCACCTTTTGATTCAATGTGGTCGTAGCTAGTAGATAGCTAAGGAGATAGCTACGGCAGGGCGTAGCGAATAACGATCACAGACACAACACGGTCGATATCACGAGGAGCGACACGTCCGTGCGCGGCGAGCGTTGGGGCGAAAGTCTGTACTGGTCTGAGTATTGTTAGCAGCAAAAAAAGATTAGATTCAAACGATGCCGAAATGGACGGGTCACTTAATTTACGTTAACATTTCAAACGGATACCGTGGCACCAAGGTCCTTACTATTCACACGTTCTATTTCTATATTGCCGTGTTAACCTTACCTCTTAGTTAACTCATAAAGTAAAATACTATTAAGACACAGTCGGAACCATACAATAATGAATCGGGTGTGATGCAAGGCGATTCATTATTATGTCTGGTATGTGAGTCTCGGAACAGGGATAGTCTAAGTTTTGAGCCGTTTAAATATGATCACTGATTAGATATGAATTGATATTTTGTTGACATCTTAAATTAACCTCTTGTATCTCGGAACGTAGATCCACGTGTCTGGAAATGGTGAAACTATATTCTGATTAGCTGTATATCATCAAATTCAAATTCATTTTTCATTTATTGCGAACATAGGTAGGCATTACAAATCATCATCTGCCTAGCCTTTTCCCAATTACATTGAGGTCGGCTTCCAGTCAAACCAGATGCAGCTTAATACCAGTACTTTACATGGAGCGACTACCTATCTGACCTCCACACCCCATTTACTAGGTAACACGATATCTCGTGGTATGACTGGTTGTCAGACTTTCAGGCCTCTGACTAACCGTAATGGCTGTCATAGAACGTGCTCTACGTTAAGCCGTCAGGCCCAGTTGTCAAATTAAGATCTATTACAGCCGTTACGGAAAGGCACGAAGGGGTCTCGGTACCTATGAAACGATGCTCACCCATCCACAGACCGATCGCGGCAAGCGCAACTTAACTTCGATCGATTGATCTATGCGGCTGTTACTTAGCCACGAGCCCCTCATTACAAATGATTTTACAATATTATACAATATGAATGTCTATATTCCGCCTTACGGCATGCAAC
The DNA here is from genome assembly GCA_935421205.1 of Xylocampa areola. Lineage (NCBI taxonomy): Eukaryota > Metazoa > Arthropoda > Insecta > Lepidoptera > Noctuidae > Xylocampa > Xylocampa areola. Next base: position 288,480 of record OW285200.1, read on the forward strand.
ATCATCCGTAAACTGTGTATTGTCCGTACCCATAGGTGTAGATACTAAACGCGGCAACTCTAGTCGTCCGTGTACCAACCTGATGACATAAGCCTATGTATGCTCCTTTTTTTTTTTGAGTGTGGAAAATCCATCATGGACGCTGTGCCGGACTCCTACCGACTAAAAACCACACGGTCCTACTCCAACCTTTACCGAGGTCCCGGGTTCGTTGCAGCAATCACCGTGACAAATTTTATTTAAATCCAAGCGTGATATTTTTCTGCAATGTTTCAACCATATACAACATAGTCGTAACTCAAATCTATTGACGAAAAAGCTAGTTTGAAAAGTGGAATGCTAGGTTAAGCCGGGCTGCTATCTGTTTCTCGGTTGAGTGGCCCGGGATCGAATACCGGCCGCCGCCGTCCGCCGCGAGATTGGACACCGCGCACCGCCCCGCCCCGCACTGCCCCGCACCCCGCCAGTATCTGTGTTTGTGTCCCGGGTTATTTACTGAGCACTATGTAAAGACGAAGATAGGGTTTGCCACAAGTACATAGGTATACAAGCTATTTGATTCTTTGGTGAACAGTTCAAACAGTTTTATTTGAATCTTTGTAACATTAGACTAGCCCGGGTCTAATATTCGTTGTGGGTGCCTACTCGGTTAATATTCGTGATATACAAAAAGGTTTGTAAACGCCTGTTTCCCCAATGGCAAAGCTTGGTGTAATTAACTTTTATTTGGCTCGTTATTAGCCATTAAGTAAACGGGTATGGTCGCGAACACATTCCTTTATTAAAGTCATAAATAATGCTCGTGGCGCAAGACGACAAGTCTGTAAGATTTAGCAGACTTTATGCAGCAAACGTACCTAATTAATTTACTTATTACCAACTTTGAGTTTTAAGTCATTTAGGGAGTAGAACATTTATTAGGATCGCAGGTCCGGATTAAATGTAAATCTGATTAAAACAAGACTCTGTACAAATATATTGCGGATGATGTATGATAAATTTATATTTCGCAAATGATAAATAAACGTACACGTAAAAGTTAGAGCATCTGTAATAGAAACGTGGCCGGATCATTACACAACATAATATTACGCTCGCGGTCGAGTGCACCGCCGGACGGGGAGCGACCAAGGAGGGTCACGACTTGGTAAAGCGAAGAAGGTCAACTCATTGCATTGGTAAGGAAGTTGTAGGTTATAATCGTTTCAAAGAGTGAAAGTGGCTTCCTAGTGTGGTTGATATTTTTAATAACGATATTCTATCAACTTCTGCAGTTAAATATAACTTCATCACTTATTTATTTTAAAGAAAGATTACAGCATAATCGCATTTTTGTTTTAATGGAACTAAAATTATATATTATCATAAAGATGCTAATTACAAGTCTCCACATATTTATTATGCGACGCCATTTTTACAAAGTTATTTTATCGTGTCATGGAATTGGACGGTTTAGAACTTCTGCAGTTTTCTATAAATGATGAGGGCAGTCGTCCTGCTCCTGTGAGATTGCGCTGTGGTCAGTCAAGCGCGCCACCTGACAGACTTTATATTAATGATACCATTTCAACGCTAGCTTGTGCCTCTTGGGGTATGTAGTTTTCTTAGAAAACTCTGATATTTTTTATAGCTTAATTTCAATCATTATTTTCATTAGGTGGTTTCGTGTAACATATGTATCACCGTGTATCATAATTCAATATCAAAATGCATAAAAGTTGTTATGTAAAGAAAAATACGGTCGTGCGCAGGATATATGAAGAGATTTAACCAAGCCATCCCGACCTCTTCTTCATCCGACCCTCTGAGGTCGGGTTGGATTACTTAGCAAAGCCCCTGTAGTATTTATCCGGGAGGCGCGGGTTAAAATCCTGATCAAGCCCGTTTTTTTATTTCCACAAAAGATAATGTTTAGAGTTCGTTAAGCATGCGATAATACGTTTCAAAAAACTATCAGTATCACAATACAGTTCTGAAAAATAAAACAACATAATTAACCTTTCGGCTCAGTAACGTACAGATCTGTACGTTGTAACAATAAAAATCTATTGTGTCTGCTAATGACTGACGCAACAGCTTAAGCATCGTTCTGTTCTCTTATTAGGTAAAGTTGTACGACAATGTTTCTCAGGAGCACTACACTTAGTTGGGCTCCCATCCTCTACAGTATCATAAAGGAACACGACCATATAATGTACCCTCACGCCATTACAGCCGTCCCGTGCTTCATTCAGACCCACACAGCGCTCGTGCGTGATAACAGTGGCCAGTGGCATGCTGCCAGAGTATAGCTAATCACTACTAACTGTGCTCACCGTATTATGCTATCGGAATTAAGGTGCTTAGCTCAGGTTCGTATTCCTGTTTATGTTGTAGTAATGTGGGATAAAAGAGAATTACCAGGTGCACATTAATGTATATTAGTCATTTGTTTTGCAAAGGGAAATATTCACTTTATTTATTTGAGGTTTTTTCGGAGCATAATGTAATGACTTGTACGTTTCTTATATTTCAAATCATCGTGTCAACTCAGAGATCTCTAACGACAGGTTGAGTCCTAATTTCGAAAAAATAAGAAGAATTATGGATTATTGTTCAATTACTCAACAAACTAACGGAAAATGAGTCACAAAAAAAAACAGAGACTACATAATTTAAATTAATTATATCTTACAGGAACGTTAGATACAATAAATTAACTGCCTCATTGGTCTAGTGGTCGCAAGGACGACTGCCGAGCTTGAGGACCAAGGTTCAGTTCCAGAAGTTTTCCTGTTAGATAATTTTCTGCAGCAGCACGGAATTTAGAACTGTGCTCGTTTGATTGTAATAGGCTAACCATCTATAAAACAGTTAATAATATCATTAGTGAAATGTGGGTGTACAACTGTGTACACATCTGCCTACTCCTTCGGGGACTACAGGCGTGATGCTATGTTGTTGTTGTAACAGGTAAATATATACATTATACTTATAACTTTTGAATTAGTTGGACATTAATTAAGTTAATTTTTAATGTTTGTCGCCCTCTGCTCAATCACTCGGTGTTATTTCACGGTACCTAGACAAGGAAGTTGCTGATAGCCTGTTTGTATTCATGGAATTTCACGGCTCAAATGAATTCAAATTTCCGTACAGGTCAACAATTTTGGGTGTATTTTTTTAACAACTATTATTTTAAAGATAAATCTTTGAAAAGCATTAACGCATGCTTAGTGAACTCTAAAGTTACAATAATTAATGGAAAAAGACGTCGCCATAAGACGTGTTAAAATATGGAAGAAGAATTCGCGGTGGTGAGCAGAGGTCGAGATGGCTTAGTGGTCAGAGCGCCTGGAGTATTTATCCGGGAGGCGCAGGTTCGAATCCTGTTCGCGACCGTATTCTTTTTCCATTTAATATTGTAACTTTAACTATATCTTATCTTTAAAAATAAAGTACTTACACACCTCAATCAATTCTGTTCAAAGTAAATAAGTAGGTATTTAAACAAATCGTGCAAGTTGGTACAACCGGTGCTTACGGTGGTTGGCAGCAATGTTGCAGCGCGGTACATCTTGCTTTATTATGCTAATCTAACTCACATACGTCTGCGGCGCACTTATTTCTGAGAACACGCTTTATAATAACCTCGCATTCAAGTTTGCTCCATCTCTGAGAGTAACAAAAGTGATAAAAGCAGTTAATATAAACAGTTTCAGTCGTACATGGCGAAAATGAATTAATAGGATTGTTAACGATTGTATATTCAAAGCGCTATAAAAAGCGCTACCGGAGTATTAATAAAAGTCTCATCATGTCGGCCCGGACCCTTGCTCGAGCCGGCCCGCGTCGAGCCAGTAGCTTTAAATTCATCTCTTAATAATAAAGAAACTGATATTATCCAGCTAGTCCCTATTTGTCTCCCCAGCAACGCCCTAAGCCGAGGCTCGTGTCCCGCAGGGGACGCCCTTAGCGCTGTTGCTTAGTTTGTAGTATTTAAAAATAATAATAATATATGCTTGGGGTGGAGACATCATACTGCCTCGCCTAAGATATTGTCCGGTTAAAAAGCAAGAGGCCATATAAAAAAATATATAGTAAAAGTATGTTCAAGCAATGCGTTATCCACACTATTTTGTAATGTCTTGTACATGTTCTCTATCTAGTGTGCCAAGAAGCCAGTCTCACCAACTTTTCCGACTGATACAGCCAAGACTATAGCTGACCACAGTCTCGCCGGATGCTCTGGAACACAAGTTTAATTCTAAAAGAACTCGCTCACCGAACGTTATGTGGAAATATAATAGGTAGGTACGATTAATTTCACCACAGATAGCTAACGGAGCTAAGCGGATATTTCTGAGCACAAAAATGTAACAAAGCAAGACTGTACTATAATTTTATTTAAAAAGAGTATCTATGGAGTTTCTTGTCGGCTTTTCTCCATTTGATCAACTTTTTGGAACCGAGCAACTAGAATCATTTAGCATTTCTTAAGTGCATGTTATTTGCCTATTTGAAATAAAAACCTTTTGACTTTGACTAACAACAAAAAATATTGATGGCTATACAGAAATATGTTGATATTTGTGTATTTTGGTTCTGTTCTATCATATTGAAGCGCGGAACTCGGAAGAAGGTAAAATAAACTTGACTGCCAGGTACTGTTCATATACAAACTACGTACTGTATGTAAGCCGTGCGTACATTACACAAAATATTCACACGACGTCGTTCACCGAGTGCCATTAGCTGGTATATGTATCAAAATAAGTAATCTATCCTCATTCCCTTCGCGGAGGTGGCACAAAAGAAACCCATTAGAGCCCGGTAAACACCTGAAGGCAATTCTCACCCAAATTACCTTCCGCACGTTTGGAGAAACAATAGGAGCCCCCTCCCCCCACCCTCAACCTACGGAAAACAGTTTTCTTTTAAGATCGGTGACGGTAATTAACAATAGACTTGTGATAGATGGCCTTGTTCAATGATGACTCCAAGTTTGCTGACAGTTAAGTAAGTTATATAGCTTCACCATGTCCGTCATCATCTGACAGACTTTTTCTGAGTACGTCTGGGCAATTTTTTTCAACATTTTACCATGGCTATTCAATTTAACCTTTATATTATACTAGCTGGTGCCCGCGACTTCGTTTGCGCGACTAAAGGTAGCTTATGTCCTTCCCCAAGATACAATCTACATCCTTGCCAAATTTCATTATGATCTGTTCAGCCGTTTAATCGTGAAAAGGTAACAAACAAACATACAAACAGAATTACGGAAAAATAAGTAAAGTTTCAGGTTTACACACTTTTATCTTTACCTACTCAAGAGCAACTCTATACTGTATCCACCTGAATAATGTTGAACATAGGCAGGCAGCAGATACTTTATGTGTATCTGTTTTTTACCTGGAACAAATATAACAAGCCCAACACGTACTCACGATAATGAAAAATCAATTTCCGAGAAAACGAGCTCCCTTCGCCCGCTATAATATTACAACAAGGTAGTCCCAGTGTTGATTAGTTGAATAGCGAAAATTTCTTAAAAGGTAAATGTTTTATGAACAAATTTTGTTCACTTTAATTAAGGGTGGCCGGGGCCTCCCCCCTCGCCCCTGTCAACTGTCGCAGGCCCGACATTGCGTACGGCAGCGACTTACAAAAGCAAAATATTTTACAAAGAGCCTTTTAACAGAGTAGGTACACTTGTTCAAAATACGGGTAAATACTAGAGCCGAGTTTACTACGACACAAGATAGACGTTACTTACCAAATTTTATTAGCATTCTCTTTGCGCTTAATTTGCAAGGGCTACTTAGTTCGGTGCCTTCGAATAAGATATGCCTTTAATTAAATATTCGTCTCGACACGAGCTGGAACCGAGACTCTATAAATTAGCTGGTGATATTAAACGGATTTGAAGCTACTACCATTAACAGGTTTAATGAGAAATCACTAGTTTTGCAGATAAACGTGTTGTGGATAAATCTTACAAATGCCATAACGCATGCGTAGCGAAACTCTAAAGTTATATACATATTTTTGTAGAAAGAAAAATACAGTCGTGAGCAGAATTCGAACCTGCGCCTACAGGATAAACTATACTCCAAACGTGTTGTGGTTTTGTGGTGAGACTGAGAGCAGGCATTAATTTTAATGAAGAAATGAATCTAATGTTTTTTTCTTCGGTATAACACGTTAAATAAAAGTTTTGGGGCACAATACTGTAACATTTATAAAAACCTCAAATACAGAATGTAATATTTGGGTGTAGTCTAGTCCACTCAGTAACTTTGAGCTTGCTTCAGATTTCCTGGTTTTGGTTCCAAGGTGTAGGTAACATATTGTGGTCCGTAGCTACGAGGGTAGACTACACAATTTAAACAAGTAGCTGCGTCACAAAAGGTAGCTCTCACTAATGTTGAACCAGCGTAATGGAAAATGTTTACAGTAACTTAATTAATAATAACGAACAAAGAAAAAAATACAAATCGTAAGTAGCTTTTGTTGTGCCATACAGGGTCCATAATGATTCTTGTTTCTTTACAACACCATAAGTTTACTTACATATTTTCTTTATTTTAATATTAGAATCGTTTTTGAGTTATTGTATACATGTCGGTATAGTGTAGTTTGTAAGTAATTCGATTTAATTTCATTATACATGTACATGAATACAAATAAAATGTGGAATCATCAGAACAGCTCCATGGTACCATATTATTGTTTTGTCACCGAAGACATATCTATACCAAATTTGAATCCAATCGGATATCAGAAAGTGGTTCTAATTTAGCTTTCAAGATTAGTGCCGAACATACATACATACATACAAACATTGCAAGTTAAATAAAAGCTTGTAAGATATATATTGGTTTCTCATACATTTCTCACAAACAATGAAATAGTAAATCTGTGGCACTAAATAGGTATTTTAATTTTTTTATAGCTATGGATCTAAATATCAATCGTTTTAAAAATACCTATTTTTGTTCCGTACGGTAGGTACCTTCCAACATTTACCTACTAGAAATAATTTAAAGTTTATTGAACTTACAATGTTATTTAAATACTATATAGCCTAAACAATTAAGAGCTTTATAGACTTCAGTCATGTTTTGCCTTTTGAACGTCTAAATTTTTTGACAACCTTAAAAAAGCTTAAGCCTTTTCAAGGCGTAAAGGCCTCTAACCTTTTTTAAAGTTAGTAGGGGTTAACCTTGAATAGGTCTAGCCACGAGGACTAAATTGCTTTATAATTTATTAGCCTACAGTCTTTAAATTAACATTCAAGTCTTAATAAATTAATTTTTAACAAAACTTAAAAACCGCCTTCAAAAATCTGCCACACTAAAAAGTTCAAAATAATATCAAAATCTGCTTATAATAAAATAATTTTAAAATAACAATATATAATAATAATCTGTTAATTTTGGAGTCGGTGCCTGTACTGGGAGAGGGTTATTGTTTTCCTCTTGTTAGTCACTTATGTTCGTTGCGCTGTGGTTATGTATCTGGTTGTAAGCCCAACATACATCATGGAGTCGATCCACAATTATGACCGAAAATACTATGATGAAATAACCATTCGATTTGCGATATAATGTTACAGGTTGTGTGGGGCAGTGACGTCAGCGGCGAAGAGGCATAGCAGCTCAACGGTCAGCACCCCATCTGCACGACACGACCGATGTTATCGTGTTGATTGGACGAGGTTTATGTAGAGCCACGGACTTCGTATTTGATATAGGTAAATTCAACTATATTCGCGACAATCTAAGAAGTTCGATTTGACTTCTTCTTGAGTGCCGTTTTCAATGTTTGTCGAACTATTATGTGCCATAAAAAACGGTTTGTGTGACAATGATGAAACAGCCAAGCCATTTAGCCTTTTTAACCAAGATGTAGAGTTTGTAGAGTCAGGGATTATAGGTAGAGTCATTTGTTATTCATTGTTATAAATGAGATACATTCTAGAGCACGTAGAGCTATATACTTTGGACTTTGGACAGACCCCGTAGACAGTGACGCGTGATACACATCCGAGCTCAGCTATGAGTTTGGCTCTACTAGAGATCTCATAACTTTTTAACAGGGAAAGCATTATGAACTTGGGTTACCAATTTATTAATTTTTCCATCGATTATAAGCAAATCTTAGCCAACATACAAAACTTTAGCTTTCTAGGACCTCAGGATGTAACCTAGGTATTTGATGATCATCAGTCAGTCAGTGAGTGAGTCACGAAATCGACGTATTTCAGATATCAATATATCGGAAACTATAAATGTTAAATAATTTATACTTAGTGTGTTTAATAAGTCGGATAAGAACACCTTTGTCCTAAAAATTTCAACTTTCTAGCATTATCCAGATCGACGCTATGATGGCCCGAAAATAGGACGAAGCGCTTCCAGAAAGGGTAGCTAGTGCCCCGCTGGCTTCGGCTGGTCTTGGCGGGGGCACTACCGTACCCCCAGATATTTTATTCACAGCCACTAGAGTGATACGGAATGGGTTATTGGGTTTTTCTTTCAAGAAATTCTCAGTAAAAACCCGGAGTATGGAATTGTGCCTGGTAGATGGTACTAGGCTCACCACCTATTACATGGGAAATGTGGGTATGCAACAGGGTGTTATCTCTGCTTACCCCTTCAAGAAATACGACCGTGACTATGCATATAAAAATAAGTTTATTTAATAGTTTCATAATATACCTAAGTAGTTAACAAATGATGTTGTAGTTTCCGAAACTTATATCTCTATAAAAAACACACCTTTTTGAGGAATAGTATAGTATACGAGTACATATGTATATGCGTTAGTAATTATTGTTCACCGGTTACTACTCACGTGCATTTTTCGAGATTGCCCGAGTAGTTTCGAACTCGAATGGGGCCCTTAGTTAGCTGCGCCCGCGGTAATGTCGCTATTTAAACTCGGCAAAAATGTACGTGTGTAATAAACGGTGAACAATAATGTATATGAATATATTTCATGAAAGTTATATATATATATATATATATATAAATGAAAAAAAAAAAATAGATTACAAAAATATTCGTTAGCGTTAATAGATTAATTTTATATTATACACTACTAGTGAACTTGTTAGCCTTTTAACGTAACTCTCTACTACTTTCTAACAGAACGGAATAATGGTGACAGTTTATAATTATAATTGCAGTATTAAACATTATCTGGGCCCCTTCTATAGAGCGCACCGGACCAGCAATACTACGGGTAAAATGAAGTAGGATTGTAAAGCGTGCTAATCCTTAAGTTAAGGCCACGACCACTCCGTCGAGAGTATATCGATGAAGAAACAGAAGTAAATAGTTTGCTGTCTCCTTTAGAAATAAACCCTAGCTTGGTACCACACCCATGGAACGTGTAAACGGGCCAAACTTTACCAGAAACCGCACAATACTCTCTATATGTATTGTGGAACAGTGTCCTATCTCTAATCCTCTAAACCACAACAAGGAACTCTCTTTATCGGATTAGAGACCCGTATATCGCCCCAAATTGTTTTCGGGTTAAAATTGTGTTGAGAAGCGGACATTAATTTACGAATGAGTTAGGGTGATGTAATATTGTCTATAGCAAGTTACGTAATTGTCTTTCTATATTCGTATGTATCGTATTTTATATAACTAAAATGACAAAATAATCCGGAAATACCTGGTGGTGATGTCTTAAATATATATTTACATCATAGTATATAGATCATCATGCTTAACGCACATAAGCATTAAGCATTTTATAAAAGAAAAAATAGTAGAAAATGCAAAACAGCAATTCCCGCCGCAGTACTTACTTATGTTACTGCTATGTTCCCAGTTGTAATGTTTCTTCTGTACTTCGAAACTTCGCTTATCCCATAAAAGAACGACTCCGTTATAAGGTTACCCCGCTCGAGGCGCGGCCCAATAATGTGTACAACTGCAAAAAGTGCTATCGTCTAACTTTCCAGGCAATCGTACTTGCGTGAGAAAATAAACATCAGATACATTTCGTTTTGTTCTCTCAACGTAACTACGTTCAGCTTATTACAAGAAAACTCCGCAAGCCCCACGACACCGAAAATTGGTTCCAAAATTGAATTCCAATAATTGTGTTTTCAATGGACGAAACCCACAATGTTAACGTTCTTTTCAGTTCGAACAAAGAGAGTGAAAACAAAACAAATAATCGTGAAATAATTCAAAAGGCGCTTTGCTGTGGAGCGAGGCGGTCATCTCTCGACCAACTTTGCGTGTCTTGCAAGCCAGTGTGTGCTGCAAAATTATGCGGACAATTTTCTCAGTTTGTTTGTTCAGCTTTCACAAGTAAAACTATGAAAGCAATCTGTAAAATTTAGAGCACAATTTTCTGCGCTTAAGTGTTGTAATGTTTTTGTGTGGCGTCTTCTTCTTTCATGTTGGTTTCGATGGTGCATTTTAAGCAGAAAACATTCGAAGCTTGTTGTTCTGGTGATAAGTATGAAATGTATGTATTTGCTTTGTAAGCGCTCATTTCAAAAGATAAACTTATATAACCCCTTAAATTTTCTTCGCTACCTTGATGTAAATTAATAAACAGTGTAAACATAAGTACCAGAAATGCAAACTAGCCTACGCACGCATGTGTTAATGCGTTCCATTGTGAGCAATAGCAGTTACCAATTTAATATTCATATTTCAAAATAAAAATATAAAATGTTATATTTTGTTCTACCTATGTATATAGAGTTCTCTTCGCCATCACAAAGTAACTTTGTTGTTATTTTATAATAGTATATTTGTAAATATTCACTAAGAAAGATATATGCAAAATTAGTCACATCCGAGTAACGTGCCATAACTAAAGTAGGGAACCAAAAAATATTAAAGAAAAGGAAAATAAAAATATTGTGGATTCTTAGCAGTAAGATGTAAAGTTCTAAAGCGGTACTGTGGAGAGACCGAAAACGCTGAGTGACGTGAAACATACCGCTAGTAAGGTTAAGAATGCTGGGAGATGTAATTACAGGTAAGGCGTAACTTAACTAAGTATACAATAAAGCGTTCAACTAAGTTCTTGAAGTCTGATTATCCTACGTTTATAAGTTGACTAAACTCGCGACAATCTAAGAAGTTCTATATCTACGTAAGAAACTGAAATACAAATTCATAATCCTAAAAAATTACTATGTTACCCATACACTATAACAACGAGTGTCATTCGTGAACCTCAAGTTTACTTTACAATGAAAAAATGCACTAAAAAAAGAAACGTCAAATCGGACTGCTTAGATTGTCGCGAGTATAAGTGTTCTCGAATTTATACATAACTCTTAAGTTAAAGTTAGAACATAACATGGTATATTAAGGTTGCTTACTTTACCAAAGATTATATAAGATTAAAGATAAATCTTAGAAAAGCATTAACGCATGCTTAGCGAACTCTAAAGTTATTCTATTAAATGGAAAAAGAATACGGTCGTGAGCAGGATTCGAACCTACGCATCCCGGATAAATACTCCAGGCGCTCTGACCAGTAAGCCAAGTATAGGGACTAAATAGATAGCAATGACGTCGCCAAAAGACATGTTAAAGTATGGATGAAGAATTCGCAGTGGTGAGCAGAGTTCGAGATGGCTTAGTGGTCAGAGCGCCTGGAGTATTTGTCCGGGAGGCGCAGGCTGGAATCCTGCTCACGACCATATTCTTTTTCCATTTAATATAATAACTTTAGATTATATAAGACTTATGTACATTATTGCATGCTCATATTATGCAGTAGAGTCTTCATTACTGACATTTAATTTTAATTTAATAAATATAAAGTGGATTCACAAATATAGTGCTCATACCGTACATAAGCGGTGAGAGCACAGCACGACATGCGCGAATATAATCAACTTAATGGAACGCCTCCTACCGCATGAGATAATACCGCGCGGCAAACGTCTAGTACCGCCGAGCGTCGCCGCATTCCTGCTACATGTCTCTCGAGGCTTCGTATAATGTTATTTAAAACATTTTCAGACAAAATTATGGACGTTATACGCTGTAATATACAGGTACAGTCAGTTTTGTATGTTCAACTTCAGGTTTTAATGCCTGTGACAAAGCATTAGTAGTTTTAAGAAGGTTTGAGTAGTAACACGAGTATTCATGGAAACCCTTTACAGTTACTGTGAGCCTCTACTATCCTATTGTTGGGCAAAGGTCTCCCCTCATGCACGCCAGCTCGCATGCAGTCGTCACGCTCGAGAGCTATATAATATATCTGGGGGCACGGCAGTGCCCCCGCCAAGTCTCGAGCAAAGCAGGCACGGCCGTACCATCCTTTTCTCGAAGCTATTCGCGGCCCTTTTACCCCCCCTATATCTTCGCTGCGGACAAAGCTAGCAGTTTGAACTTTGGTAATCAAGAGTAATCATTATAACTAGCCAAACTTCCAAATTACATGATAATTGAGCCTATAGTTTACGAGTTATCGTCGATCAAATTTATATCATTTTGTCACTCACTGACTGACCGATCATCAAAAATCTAAGATACTTCTAGCAGACCTAGAAGTTTGAAATTTGGCATGAATATAGGTTATTAGGCTCATATAAAGGAAAAATTATTAACACACTAATAAGTAGTTAATTATAGAAAACAATTTTATATTTGCCGTTTTGCAGGAACATTGTGTATGAATTTTGACTACATTGTTAACTTTGTTCTTTGTTTACATACAAAAAATATTAAATTGGTATAGATTATTAATCGTGCTATGTATAATCAATCCAGTACATATGTCCGGTCAGCTGCTGGCAACACTGACAAGTTCAGTGTGGCTGTAGGCTTGCATCAGGGGTCGGCTTTAAGCCCTTACCTCTTCCTGATGATAATGGACGCTCTGACGTTGGACATACAGGAAGAGGCACCCTGGTGCATGCTGTTTGCCGACGACATTGTTCTTGTCGGTGAAGATGGGCCCCAGACCCAGAGCAGACTTGAGAAATGGCAAAATAATCTGGAGAGTGTTGGTCTAAAAATCAGCAGAACCAAAACAGAGTACATGTTTTGTGATTTTGGCGATCTCTCCAGTTTTGGTGCTATAGCGCTGGGTGGTGCGCTATTACCAGTCTGCTCCGACTTTCGGTATCTGGGTTCTATCATACAATGCGATGGCGAAATAGACCGGAGCGTCAAGCACAGAATTAACACAGGGTGGATGAAATGGCGGCAGGTCACGGGAACTATTTGTGACCCCCGAATTCCCCTTAAACTTAAGGGGAAAATCTATAAAACAATTATTAGACCTGCTGTCTTGTATGGTTCAGAATGTTGGCCCACGAAGGGAATGAATGAAAGACAACTACATGCAGCTGAGATGAGAATGTTACGAAGGATGTGTGGTGTGACGCGGATGGATAGAATTAGAAATGAATATATAAGAGGAAGTCTGAAAGTGGCACCGGTGACTGAGAAGTTGTGTAGAAATCGTTTAGCATGGTATGGGCATGTGATGCGGAGGGATGAGGGTCATGTGACAAGGAAAGTTTTGAGTATGAATGTAGATGGCTATAAGAGTAGAGGAAGACCGAGGAAGCGATGGATGGATTGTGTTAAAGATGATATGACTAGAAAAGGGGTGACTGACGATATGACAGCTAATAAAGATGTATGGAACAAGAATACATGCTGCGCCGACCCCAAATAAATTGGGATAAGGGCAGGGGGATGATGACATAGATTATTAATAAATTAAAATTTATTAAAGTTAAAAATAAATTTAATAGAGTTAATATTTCATAATTAATTAAATGAATAAATCTAAAAAACTTAATTAAAATATCAATGTAATACAATAAATAGTTTGTGTTCGCTCGCTAGATGGCGTTGTACCTGGTTTCTAAATCGCACTATGGTTTCATTAGAGGGCCTAATATAAATAGAACTTTAGAAAATCTTGGATATTTTCGTATGATATCTATCTATCTATGAAAATAACCACTTAGAAACAAAAATTTATAATAACGAAAAATATTCGGCGAAACTAAGTTTGCCGGATTAGCTAGTTATTAGTTACTTATATAGTTAGTTATTAAAACTACTAATTTATAACGCTAACGTGTAACATCTTCACTATACTTCACCATATTGATAATATATAAGACAGCAAGCGAAACACATAAATGGTATTAAACGGAAAAAGAATACGGTCGCGAACAGGATTCGAACCTGCGCCGCTGTTCGCGACCGTATTCTTTTTCCATTTTATATAATAACTTTAGAGTTTGCTAAGCATGCGTTAATGCTTTTCAAATATTTACCTTTAACATAAAAATGGATCTATATTACAAACGGACACGCAAAACTAAAATAAAGTTGTTTTTCTGCGAATAAACAGAAATATTGTAGTCACTATAATTACAATGTAAATAAAACTATTGATACAGTCACTAAATGTTGATAGATAACTAACTACAAAATAAATTGAATAGGACTTGGCTTCTATGAGATCTCAAAACTTTTTACGGTGGAAAGATTGCATAGAGAGACTTGGCAATTTTTTACATCAAATGTTTTTGGTGGGATATATATAATATAATAACTAAGCAGGCATTTGTCAAAGATTATTTATCACCAAATGAGCCCGGACATTATATTCAAAAGTCGTGCATACAAACTGAGTTCTTACATAGTTGAGCGCGGCAAGCACTTTAGAGTGCCGTTTGGATGCGCGCGAACAAAGACTTCCACTACAAATAGAGCAACAACAATTACATCGTACACACTCTCCGCGAACACAGTATCTACAGACACAAGCCTCGCTAAAATAGAAAACTTTACGAATATATAGGTACAAAGCGTCTATCACCCCGGGAGACGTTTGAGGGTATTACAGTAATAATATACCCGTCATAATGGACCGCAATATCAACTGCTATAACACAGATTTAATAAATATCATCTCGAGCTTATATCTACGACGTGTTTAATATAGTACGGCCCACGCCGGATAACACGGCGAGATGAATGACGCACCTGTTGTAGATCACAAAGGAAAAATTATGATGCCTGAGAGGCATTGTGTGACGAATAATGAGGGCTAATGTTTATTATGTCGTGTCCTCGTACCTCGACCGGACGGACCAACATTTTCTCAGAATACAAGAGAAACAGACTCGCTAGCTACAGAGCTAATTGAATGAGAAAACGGATTACTATTGTACGTATAATGTAATGAGTTTTCAGGACGCAAGAAATCTCAACAAAAAACCTAATCACCCCAGACCCACTGCGTACTGTGGGACGTAGAAATAGAAACGACGCGATGTATAACAATAACAATTCCATTACCACTCTTGCAGTAAAAACTGTTCAACATTATGAATACCTGGTTCCATACATGTAAATAAGACGAGAATAAACCTTTTTTTTTCATTTACATAGATGTCGGATCCTAAGAAACGCGTCATTATTACAATAAACCCTAAACGAAAATAAGAATGAACATTCGGATGGGAGAATTAGAAAAGGTATATTTTTTTTGTCGTTTCATAAAAATGTTACGCGAATATTATGAGAGTTTTATATCAAAGTTATATTGTTGAATGTTGGTACATTGTTATCATTAAAAGTTATTAATACGCCAAGTTTTAACGACGTACATTTTTGTAAAATCCGAAGCTCAAGAAAAGTAGTAATGATCATGTTAACGTGTATGACGTAGGATAATCTCCTTTCCATATCAAGAACGCTGATATTGTTAAGATAATTAAATGCAATTGGTATATAGGTAATATTCATCCTCTGTGTGTACACAGTACCTAAACGGATTAAAACAAATCTTTGTATTAATGTTTATCCTGTAATAAGCTTTCACAAAAATCGAATGAAAGAACCTGATAGCCTAGCTTGGCTTGGCACTTCATTAAAAATATGTAGCAGCCCATGATAATAACCCTACGCTGTAGCCTCCAAGCTCCACTAATACAGCGCTCACATCATCTTGTAAAAACTCGCCAAAAATAACCTCGTCGGGTGTAAGCCGCGTGTGTCGGCGCGCTCAGCGATGCGCACTCAATCCGGTTAGCTCGCCGACAGCGACGCGCAGTAATCTGCGCGCTAAGTAGGTATGCTGATACCATTAAATATATGCTTACAAGATATGTGACATAATACGCTTAATATTTTTATGGTGTAAATGTTCCCTCCGCACCATCAATAACTACCGTAATATACTCCATCATTCCGACGACCGTGATTGAAGCAATATTTTATCGCCATCGTTCGATGCAGACATAAATGGTGGCCTATTTTCAGTAGACGTAGTTAATAAACTTATAATTAAAGTTATAATTTTTTGTAGAAAAAGAATACGGTCGTGAGCAGTGAGTGTGTAGATGTTGGGAGAACGATAGTTGCGGAGTTGCAACTGCCCAGAGGTTATAGCTACGACAGAATAAATATATTTTAACTGTAGGTAAGAGTAATAAATGTAACTTCAACCAAAACATCCGCCATTGTTTAAAATATATCTGTAAACCGTTAATGACACAAAAGCCCTTATCAAAGACCTTTGCTAACTTGTTTAATTTGTTTATTAACTTGCGACTTTCAACGCCGCGAAGTTACGACTTTGTAGACAAATTACAAAATACCTACAGAAGTTCCATTATTACAAAACATAAGCTTGGGGCTAATATTATATTTACTTAAATAGTGAAATCATGGTTAATAGTTGACCTTTTCCATATCCAATCCTATAACATTTATGTATCTACCTAGTAGGCCTCGAACATGGCATTGTTCTGGTGTGCTGGTTTCCTCACGATGTTTTTTTTCACCGTTTGAAGCAAGTGATAGTTGATTTGTAATACAAACATGTTTTCGTAAAGTCAGCCTTAGATTCGAACCTGTAATTTTTGACTTGCCATCGAACGGTCTACTCTCATACACCACCAGTCAAGTCATAATAATTAGTCAAACAAAAAGATACAATTTTACAAAATTGTATAGCATATACATGTAATTTGAATTGGTTTGTTGTTTGTTTGTGTTCAGTTTAAATATTTCTGTCTTTTTTCCATATTTTTGACATTTCTGGATTTATTGTTTTTATTTTATACGATTTATTTTGTTGATGTACATTTAATACAAATGTATAATTTGTTTGACACCTGTGTTTGTAAATTTACTTATTACGATTATCTAACTGCTAGTATGGAATCCTACTAGCTTTAAATTTACATTATCATTTATTTAAGAAACATTCCTTAATATATCCCTATCATTGTAAAATGTGAGCATCATGTGGACATGAATGCTAGTTTCAATCTCATATTACATACACACTGCCTATTGTCAGGCATTATGAGTTTGTCATGCTCGCTAAAATGTCCTACTGATGGTGGCATCGTACATCGGGTTGTCGAGTTCCCTACAAAATGGTTGTGCTAAGCGAGGCTGATGTGCGCGTCATGCTCGTGAACGGGTGCTGTCTGTCGGGACTGGTTGGCTCCTAACTGCTTTAGCAATTATTTTAAAAGGCTATATAAGTTATTGTTTCTAGCGATTTCCTTTATTATTTTGCTCATTAACCTGCATTATTCTCACATTACCTTATGTATTGTTAGTCCAATTTATTTTAAAAGAATGTCTATGGAGTTTTTGGACGGCTCTTCTAAAGCTACCAGAGCTTTAACTTTTCATAAGTACCTGTAAAATGAACTATTTCAAATAAAAATATTTTAATTTAAATTTGAATGTAATGTCAATAATTCATAATATTTATTGCCAGTGTGAAGCTACGAGCACAATGTGCTCAATATATTTTCGCGCACGATCGAACTGGTGCTTCTACAAGTTTTATCATCCATTGGTAAGTGCCTGTATTGTGCTGGCACTTGTGACGTCACAGATCCCGACCTTGTAAGATTTAATCGCGAGTTTTTAATTTTAGTTGTTAACGAGTTTGGTGAGTTACTCACGGCTCGCTGGAGAAGTTTAACATTCTCTTTGATACTGAGCCTGTTAGCGGGGCTATTAACATTGTTCATTAATATTTATACGATCATTAAAATTTTATGGTTATTTGCTATCAAAATTGCATCGCTGTTCATCGCTAGAAGTTATTTTGTAACCAAGAATATTTTATACCACACGGAGGCTTAACCTGAAGAAACCTTATCCACTTTAAAATTATAGAATCAGGTCACACCGAAGAAGCGGTTAATATACTTATATTAGGTCTCGTTTATGTTCATGTATGAAACGATGTACATAGAATTTGCTTTGAAAAAATTTGGATTTTTCATAACTAAAAAAATATGCTTATCAAAATAATAATCAAAATTATACAGGATGAAATTGAATTCCCTGGAAATATTTTAACCTCATATTCAAATTTGACTACATACGCCGGTAGTAGCGTAAGTAATAATATACTGTAGTAAATTAACTATTATATTAGGTACTTCAGTTAGCGGACAAATTTTTTGATTAAATATTTATTTCAGTTTAATAATTAACTTTGTATTATTTATTACTTTATCGTTTTTATTAATTCGAACTTTATTGAGATAAATTTAAAGTATTATCAAGTTTTTATTTTGGTCCGTTTTGATATACTATATTTTTTGGTAGAAATGATACAGTATCATAACTAGAATACGAGGTTACAATATTGCCAATTAATTAAATTCCATGCCGTATATTCTACCACAAAACACTTTAATTATTAAAGAAACACCTTTGTTTCACAGCTCCTGCAGTACACATTTTCATTCATAATCCCAGGTTTAAATAATCGTGCCGACAACAATAATTCTTGTATCCGTGAAATATCGACACAGATAAAAATGATGGGATGATCGCGCCGTTTGCGCTCGACTGTCAACACGCCGCGATATTAAACGGAATTATTTAAGACAGAAATTATATCCATACCGGAATCATTGGTTGTTGAATCAAGGTACCATTCCAATGGTTACCGTATGTTTTGGTCCATTATGTGATCGCTTGTTCGTAAGCTATCCTTTTAATATTAGAAATGTGAGTTTGTATGTTTCTTAATCAATCACACAAAAACGGTTAAACTTGGTATAGGAATAGATTGGACCTTAGAGAACGACCTTTAATTGCGAAGACGAAGTCGCTTCGGATGTTTTAATACGTTATTTCTTGCGTTTTTCTTACGGCTTCATTGGTATCGCTATGATTGACTTGTATGCTACGTTTCTTTTTCTCTCTAATGTGGCAAATATACTATCGGCCAACCTGAATGTAAGTGGTAACCGTAGCATTTGTAGCCTATGAACGGAGACAATACCAGAAGTATCACTCACGCGTTGTCAACCCTGTAACATGAACCACTGCAACGGCAACATAGGCGACATCCAAAATGAAATTAATTAAAAAATTAAATGCACGTCTGCCTTGTCTATTTTATATGTCACACCTTTTGGTGTACTATAGCCACTATATTACTAAGTTTGTAAGTATGGATGGATGGATGGATGTTTGTTACTCTTTCACGTAAAAACTACTGAATGGATTTTAATGAAACTTTTCAATAATATAGCTTATACATCAGAATAATACATAGGTTACAATTTATAAGGATATTGTGTGAATTGTCCAAAATATGACGATAAGTGTCAAGTAAGTAGGAAAAAATCTACCATCTGCGAGCTTTTTTGGCGTGCGCTGCCTAAACCCTTTGACATATAACAAAATGATGTATGGTGGAATTGTGTATCTTATATAGGTCTACAGAAAAATCTGCAATGGCATATGTCTATCTCTTAAGGATAACATACTACATCCATAAACCTTTCAGCTCAGCAACGTACAGAATTATACGTTGTAACAATAAAAATCTATTGTGTCTGCTAATGAGCGAGGCAACAGCTTAATACTTAAAAAAATGGGCAATTATGAAGCGGTAATTGGAAAGCGTGACCGGGATCAAAATTTCATGATTACTTTTGGTCGCGATATCCGACATCCACGCGGGCGACGCCGCGGGCATCAGCTAGTGGTGGAATAAAGAAACTCTCAAAAATATATACATACATAAATGAACACATAAAAACAACAGTATTTTTTTGGGCAGGCGTGTGGAAAGTAGATCCTCTACTTACTACCAATACAGTGCTTTAGGAGCACATTGGACTTCTATTCTTGCAAGGAAAGAGCGTTCCTGAAAAAAGTTATGTAGTAATATATTTTCATAAAAAACACGGTCATGAGCAGGATTTGAACCTGGGCCTAACAGATAAATACTCCAGGCGCTCTGCCTACTGAGCCATCTCGCCCTCTGCACACTATTCTGATAAAAAACTGTTCTCATCAGTTCGGTTTATTTGTTCGCAGCAGTTGAAGTAGGACAATTGTGTTAACAATGCCATTAAAAATAAATTTTCTACAAGAAACCCTTGCCTTCTAACTGTACACTAAACACGCTTTAAGTTCTTCCAGCAATAAAGCTCTAAACTGTCTCAAATGTTCCAGCGCACCTTTGCTCACTAAACTGCACAACGACGAGGCTGTGTGAAGTGTCTCGGAGTTGATCTGCGTCCGCGGTGCTAAATAACTGCACACAAACTGTACAAAGGTATTAGTGGCGCCTGCACTCTGGTTCTGGGTGGTGCGTGGATGAGGAGTGAGAGGACAGCGGTTGGTATTACACTATGAAAGTTCTCTAAATAGACCCTTTCAGGTATTTATTTTTAAAAGAAGAAAGTTTTAGATGAAAAGTGAATCCTTCGGGTAAGATTAAAAAAGAAACTTGAAGGATCTCAGAAATTACTTAATCTAGGAAGTAATCATATAAATATTTATTCAAATTCAAATTTAAATATTTTTATTTCAAACTAGCTGATCCGGCAAACTTCGTTTCGCCGAATATAAATTTCCGTTATTAATATAAGTGGTTAATTTCATAGATAGATAGATATCATACGAAAATATTTAAGATTTTTTTTAATTCTATTTAAACTACGCCCCGTAACGAAACCATAGTGCGATTTATTATTTATTTAAAGTATACCCCGGCTATCCTTTATTATACCCAACACTATTTGTGTTGGGTATAGTGGGATATTTTAAATTGGAAACACGACGTGAGGTGGCACTGGCTACATATATGTTTAAAGTATTGCGCGGAAAAACCTTTAACCCCGATATTTTAACGGAAATACGTTATGCGTGCCGGATGAGTACGTGGGAAGGCGGCGGCGGCGGCGCCCGCGGCTGCTGGCGGTGCCTAACGCGCGTACCAACTTGCTGGAGCGAGTGCCACTGACGCGCGCCTTGCGCACGCTCAATACGGTGGCTAACCATATTGATATATTTACGTGCTCACTAAATGAGTTTACTAAAGCCACTTATAATGTAATTTGTTATAATTCATAGATTAAGTATACATAAGTACATTAGACATTATTTTAGGCTAACCTTTAAATAAATGTAAATCTGCTCTATCGCATTTGGTTAACCTATAAAGA
This sequence comes from Xylocampa areola, assembly GCA_935421205.1. NCBI lineage: Eukaryota > Metazoa > Arthropoda > Insecta > Lepidoptera > Noctuidae > Xylocampa > Xylocampa areola. The sequence goes on from OW285200.1 coordinate 309,946, forward strand.
TAGATTTAAGAACAGTGTAAATAAATAAATAAATTTAGAAACAGGTACAACGCTATCTATCGAGCGAACAGACTATTTATTGCATTACATTGATATTTTTATAATTTTTTTAGATTTATTAATTTATTTCCTTATGAATTATTAACTCACTCATTATACGAAAATATCCAAGATTTTCTAAAGTACTATTTATACTACGCCCTGTAACGAAACCATAGTTCGATTTCGAAACCAGCTACAACGCCATCTATCGAGCGAGCACCGACTATTTATTGCATTACATTCAGATTTTAATTAAGTTTTTTTTTGGATTTATTAGTTAAATTAATTAATAACCTTTGTATTAAATTTATTTTTAACATTAATAAATAACAATTTATTAATAATCTATACCAATTTAATATTTTTTGTTCTTAAACAAAGAACAAAGTTAACAATGCAGTCAAAATTGATACACCATGTTCCTGCAAAACGGCAAATATAAAATTGTTTTCTATAATTAACTATTTATTAGTATTTTTATAATTTTTCCTTTATATGTGCCCGATAATCTATCTTCATGGCAAATTTCAAGGTTCTAGGTCTGCTAGTAGTATATTTTTGATGATCGGTCAGTCAGTGAGTGACAAAATGATGTAACTTTGATCGACGATATTTATCGATCCTTTGAAATGTGAATGTGAGTACTATGTGGGCCAGCAATTTAAGAACCTCATTAACTGTCTGGTGGTTTTTGAGTATTTTTTATGTGACCTACGCAAATGTCCTCCTGATCTGGTATCGTCTTGTGACGGGTCGTTGAGCTCCCTTAGTTATGGTTGAGCTACACGATGACTGATGCATACTTGCCGTCAGATAGGACAGGTCACCTCAAAGCTGCTATGGCTCTTTCCTCAAAAGGCCATTTCAGACGATCCCTGCATGGTTACACTCACATAGATATGTACTATTATGTTTAAAAGAGACGTTGACCTCTGAGTTTGTTTCGGCGTTTCTTCTCAGAGATAGTCAGATATCAGCGCCAACAAGTTCAACAAACAAAGGAAAACTCTGTCTACAGATATAAATATCATTAGGATTATTTTTAATTTCAAGCTTGCTTGTAAATGCATTAAAATTAATATTATAAATAATGTACATGTGAGTACTATGTAACCATTTACTATTATTTAATCCGTTTATATTTTATTGTTTTCTGGCAGATAGAGTATGTCATGCTCACTAAAATGTCCCGCCGATCGTGGCGTGTGTGTTGGGTCATTCGATTCCCTACAATATGGTTGAGTTGGGTGATGCTGACGCATGTGTCATGTTCGTGAACGGGCGCTGTCGGTTGGGACTGGTCATCTCTAAACTGTCATAGCAAAATGTTGAATTGTTAAACTAAACTCTTTTAGTATTGGTAGTATTTTTGTAACTCTTACATTGTTCTCACATAATATTTTGCAACAAAAACAGTGTAACCAATACTATTGTAAAAACCTATATGATGAAAAAGAGTAACCGTGGAGTTTCTTGCCCGTTCATCTCCATAGGAATCTACACTTTGGAACGTGGCAACTAACTTCTGACAATTCAAAAGTGCCTGTAAATGGTTTATTTGAAAATAAATGATTTTGATTTTGATTTTGATAACTCGTAAACTATAAGTTCAAATATCATGTAATTTGGAAGTTTAGCTAGTTATAATGATTACTCTTGGTTACCGAAAGTTCAAACTGCTAGCTTTGTTCACAGCGAAGATATAAGGGGGGTGAAAGGGTCGCGAATGGCTTCGAGAAAAGATGGTACGGCCGTGCCTGCTTTGCTTTGCTCGAGACTTGGCAGGGGCACTGCCGTGCCCCCAGATATTGTTATTAAAAAAAAAATGCAAAAAGAATCTCTTGGTTCGAGATTCGATCTTCATACTTACGATGTGCCAATCACCTATGTATGTCGGAAATATATTGAAGAATAGGATCGGAGGTCTGTTTGTCTGACCGGATTTTAAGGGTAATAGTAAATAAAACCAATATTAAGGCTCTCCGCCACTGAGAGCACGTTTACTTTGGGTTAGTTATTAGTAGTGAGTCACTTTAAATTACAATGTACAATGTAGGTACAATCAGATGTCTAGATAGATAAGTCAGAGCGTAGAGGTCCGTCCGCCACGACGGCTCACAAGAGACTGCCGTCCTCCCTCCACTCGCCGTAGTCGCCGACTGTCCGTAGCACTCGATGTTGGAACACCAATAATATAAAACAGTGTTGCCATCCGACATGTACGATATGCAACTAATTAATCAGTTGACAATGTTTCTGAAATAGGCATTCTCAATCTACTAATCAAAATACAAAACCGGTAAATGCTTCGTCCCCATATGATAAAGCGCAATGATACCTTTTGCAGTGCTAATCATTTTTGATAAACTATACAATAGTGCAATTTTTATTGAAATCCATCCGCCTTAGCAGTATCTTCCTAAAGCCATTTGCTCTTGAAGAAACTAAGAATGTCATTATGACTTTAAATAACACCAACGCGGAAGGTTATGACGAAATTGTGACAAAAGTTCTAAAAGCTAGCTTACCCGAAGTAACTCCAGTACTAACGCACCTAATAAATCAATCATTCTTAGAAGGCGAATTTCCTGACTCCTTGAAGTCATCTATTGTTAAGCCTCTATATAAAAAAGGGGATAGGTCAAATTTAGCCAATTATAGACCTATCACACTAATACCAGTCTTATCTAAAATATTTGAATCAGCAATGCATGGCCGTCTAACGAGTTTCATAAAAAAACATAATATATTGAGACATGAACAATACGGATTTCAAAAAGGTAAATCCACAACGTCTGCATGCTTTGATCTTGTTAGTAATGTAGTAGAGAAACTAGATGCTGGTAAATTGGTAACAGTAGTTTTCTTCGATATGTCGAAAGCCTTCGACTGCGTATCTCATGAACTACTGTTACAGAAGCTCGAATGTAACGGTATTCGAGGACAAGCACTAAACTGGTTAAAAAAATACTTGGAAAACAGAGAACAATGTGTCGAAGTTACGAATATTAACAAAAATAAAGAGTTATTAGCTTATAGATCGGCTTTTCTAACTAATAAATTTGGTGTGCCACAGGGCAGCGTTCTGGGCCTTCTTCTGTTCTTGTTGTACATTAATGACCTTCCAGATGTAACGCAAAACCCTCTTATTTTATTTGCTGACGACTTATCTTTAATCATGACATGTAATAATAACTGTGACATTAATAAATACACTCTTGACATAAATAATACCATAAAATCTATTATATACGTAGGATGGCTTAATATTAATAATTTACAAGTTAATTTGACAAAAACTAATTTTATACAATTCAGTACTTATAATAAAATTCACAAAGAGATACACTTATTTTATGATAACGACCGGATACACCAAGTAAACGAAACGACATTCTTAGGAATTACTCTAGACAAATACCTCAACTGGACAGCACATATTGGTAAAGTTTGTAATAAAATTAACAGGTTTGTCTATGTGTTGTATAAACTCCGAAAGACTTCGACACGCAATACGGTGTTAGCAGCGTACCATGGATACGTGTCGTCTATCTTAAAATATGGATTAATATTATGGGGTAATTCCACAGATGGACATAGAGCTTTTTTAGCACAAAAAAGGGTGTTAGGGCAATTGCTGGTATACCACCATGGGAATCATGTAAACCACTATTTAAAAAATATCGGTTACTTACCCTGCCCTGCATGTATATTTTCGAAGCAGCCAAGTTCGTAAAATTAAACCCTCACCTATTCAAAACGGCTAAAGATATGTTTCCTAGAAATACGAGAGATCCAGACAGAATTGTATTAAGAAAAGTCCCTAAGACAACAATGTACTTAAAAAATTGTTATGCTATGTGTGGCCGGATATTTAATAATATTCCTGATGTATTAAAAAATATGAATGTTTGTAAATTTCGTAGAAAACTTAAGCTTTGGCTGATAGAAAAGTCTTTCTATTCTATTGATGATTTTATGTGTAAAAAATGGTCTCTCGAATAATATTATACATTAAAAAAGAAATAAATAGCTCTTTATAATGTTTAATTGTAAGTTGACATTATAAATCATCTTATTACCTTTTGACATTTAAATTAAATTAAATTAAATTAAATTAAATTTTCTTTATTTCAGGCAATTTTTAAACCCATAACATACATAAATCACAAGTATCAAAGACATATATATAAGTTCTAACTAAGTAATAACAATATAAATTTTGTAAACTTAAACCTATATTTAAGGTAACACTAAGTAAGTACTATTCATAAGTCTTTTATCTCTCTTCTAAGATGGATACCATGGAACACAGCAGTCACAATTCTGTTACAGCTCATGGCTACTCTTGTGTAGAATGACACCCTGAGCTTCTGTATTAGCGCGGAAAAACCAGCAACTCTGCTCTCGGTGAACATGTCAGTCGCACTACACCGCCAGGGCAAATTCATCATGGCCCGGAATGCATTATTATATTGTACACGAAGAGTGTTATATGCACTCCTCGTGTACCGGTACCAGAGTTGGCTGGTGTAGAACGACTGACAATACGCCTTGAACAGCGTCACCTTAACTTGTTTCGAGCAGTGATAAAAACGTCTGGCTAGCATGTTACTTCTACAGGCAATACTGCGTCTCTGTCGTTCCATATCCTCGTCATCCAATAAGTTTTCGGTTACAATATGCCCGAGATATTTAAACTTAGTAACAATTTTCAAAGTCGTTCCACATAAATTTATAGGGAGTATTACATCAGGGCCTTTTTTATATTTAAAAATCATAATTTCAGTTTTATTTACATTGTACGTTAGGTGGTGTCGAGTTGCATACTTCTCACATATGTTTATTAACTGCCTAATGCCTTTGACCGACGGACTAAGCAGCACCATGTCGTCTGCATAACTAAGGTTATTAACACGCACACCGCCTACTTGGCATCCGACTCTGGTGCTGCTCAGCTCCTCGATCAACTCGTTTATATACAGGTTGAATAAAACTGGCGACGTCAGACCGCCCTGCCTCACTCCGCTTGTTAGCTTATAAGACTCCGACAGAGCATTATTCCATTTGACCTGATTAATTTGGTTGGCATACCAGTATTCCAAAATGTTTACGATTTGGAGTGGTACTTTGGTTTTTCTTAATTTTTCCCATAATATTTTGTAGTTTATCGTATCAAATGCGCGACTCAGGTCTAAAAAACATGAATAAACTGTTGTGTTTCTATTTAAATACTCGTAAACTGTATTTTTCAGAGCAAATATGGCTAGATCGGTAGAACAGCCTCGTCGAAATCCAAATTGTGCATTATTTAATGGTATATTTTTTTCATCCAGATGGTTCATAATAATATTTTCAAACACTTTAGAAAATATAGTGGCCAATGAGATCGGTCGGTAATTCAATAAACTAGATACGTCACCAGTCCTATTCTTTACTATAGGAACAACTATAGTTCTCATAAAATCTGCAGGTAAATAACTATGAGCGATACATGAATTGAACAGCAAGGTAAGCTTATCAAAAAGTAATACAGGTGCAAATAGTAGGTGCTCGACGCTGAGTCCATCGTGGCCCGGAGATTTGCCGCGCTTCATGCGCGTGACACACCGGTACACGTCCTCCGCCGTGACGCATAGCGCGGTGCTGCCCTCGTCGCGCACGTGCGCGCTCTCCGCACCACAATGGGTCCCGCGACTTACACTCTGACTATTGGAACAGTTAAAGGCAGACTGGGAATGTGGTGGAGGATTAAATTTATCAACAAACAAATTAGCTATACTAGATGGGTCCTGGTTTCCTTCAATAGACAAAGGCCTATTTGACTTGTAGTTTAGTTTATTAGTTTCTTTCCAGAAATTTCCAAAGTCTTTGTTAAATCTGTACGTGGCTACAATATCCATTTTTATTTTTGTTTCGTTCAACTGACACCATCTAATTTTATTTTTAAAAATCTTCCTGCTATGTATCATATCCTCATATACTTTACCCTGCGTAGGGCGCCCATAAAAGTTCCACAACTGATAGTACTGCCTAGCCACAGTGTGACAATCTTTTACATGGTGATTCCAACCAATTACGGGTTTTTTCCTACCTTGTGCTTTACCCCTATATGAGTGTTTTGCAGCTTTTGCTATACTATTCACTATCTGGTTATAATATAAATCAATTAAATTGTGATTATTACAATCATTACAGGAATCTACTTTACAGGTGATAGTGGGCCACTCATATGAATTTAAATACTTAAAACATAGGTTTGTATAATTACATTTCTGTTCTGGACTCCTATCACCCCATATAACTTTATTAATTGTGTGACTATGTGGTTTATCAATCTTTGGTATTAATGTATCAATATTGCACTTAATGATAATAGGGAAATGATCCGAATAATATACATCATTTAAAATAGAAATACTTTCAACAATATTTAAACCAGCCTCAGTGACAATACAGTGATCTAACCAGCTCGTGGTTCCGTGTGCGTCACTAAGATATGTAAACGAATTGGAAGACAGGCCAAGCAAGGCAAGATCAGCACATACCCATCTCTGGTCGTGACAGAAATCTAACATTTTACCTCCGAATAAGCTACTCGAACGCGAGACATCCGCATTAAAATCACCAAGCACTATCACAGTTTCTATATCGTTAGTTTCAATTACGGCACTAATAACACCCAGACATTCCGTAAACAGCGGTAGATTGTCCGCGTCCTCCGTAGGCATGTACACCGACATTACTATGAAGCTACGGCCGTCCGATAGCTGTATACACACGGCCGCGACGCGCGTCGATCCGGTATCGATTGGTCTTACATTCGGAAATACAGATTTTTTCCATAGTATTGCCACTCCTCCATAAGGTCTTCCTTTAAGTACGCCCGACGTCATATCCACCGCTGAAACTCCCTGACTGGAAAAATCGGCATGAATTTGGTTTAGATAACCTAGGTCATCTGGCAGTAACCAATGTTCCTGGAGCGCAATAATGTCATGTTCTTCACATAGGTCGACAATATGGTTAACACATCGTTTTACAGATCTACAGTTGAAAGAGACTATGCTAGTTCTCATTATTATTCGGTCTTGAATTATGGTCGTCCTTATAAAACTTGCGTTTAAACGTATATTTTCTATATTCCACTCCACAAGGCCAAAATTCAGCGCTAAGGAAAATACTTTCCTGATCTTGGTTAATGGTAACTTTAAATGAAGAAAATGCAGTCTCCTTGTATTGGACAAGTTTCTCAACTTTTACGACCGTGTGTCCGCAATCTTTGATAAAATCGCAAATGTCGTTTTCCGTAGTATGTTTCTCAAATCGAGATGCGTATATGTATGATAATTTCGGTACTATTTTAAGTTTGCTAGATGTCAATATAGCTTTTCCCTGCTTGTTGGGGTTCCTGTTGCCTTTGTGTATCTTTTTCTTTTTGTTTACGACAGTCGTAAAACTATCATCAAAACTTATGTCTAGCAGCTCGGTAGGTTTAGAAGTGTTAGTTGTATCGTTGTCGGTAAGATCAGCTGACGGGTTCACGCGGTCAGGCGTATGCGAATGCGCAGGGAGCGTAGGTGTAGCGGGCGCGGGGGACGTCTTTCGTACGAAAGCAGTGGCAGGCGCAGTGGTGCCGCTCTGCGCGGGCGTGAGGAACGGCAACGGTGTCGATGACGGTACACCGCACGGCGCATGCGCGCTGATTGCTGTTGGCTGCCGCGAAGACGACGCAGTCGGGACTCGCTTAGCTTCGTTATTTGAAAACGGGCCGTTGCAAAATTTTGTGTCAATATTTTGTTTACTTTGTTGCAGATTTTGGCTATTTTTAATGTTTTCTATCTCTTGCTGTAATTGAAACAATTCCGAGGACTTCACGTAATCTGTTTGAATACAGTGGATGTTTTGTTTAAGCACTAAAATATCTTTAAGAAGGCTCGTTACATCCACGTAATCAAATGTCACTGGTGGAAGACGATGTAAGTCCTTCGCCACGAAGGTGGGCAGTGACGCGGGTTCTGTTTCTTTTAGAACTTTAATAATATCTTGTAGTAGTCTTTTATTCTTTCCGTCCCCTTTCCTTGTAGAACGACAGTTTGCTGCTTCGAAGAGAATGGTCTTTGCAGTAGAAATATCAGCCTCTTTAAAGTTCGTTTCACATATCTGCACCAAACTAATTTCGTCCATAACATCAATTTTACATTGTAGAAAGCACAGTAGTTCGTTAATCACTAGGTTATTGCACTGATTCGACATTATTATTTCGTTAGGTAGTAGTCATAGATGCGTTGACGCACAACCGTACGCGGTAGCGGCGCGCGGGGGACTGGATTATAGTTTTTGCTTTTGACATTTAATAATTTTACTTATGGAAATCTAATATTTTTACTTAGTGACATTATCAATATTTGGGTTTATTATGTTATGAATTTGCATGTCGCGCTGCGGCAAAATGTATCGGGACCCATATTTATATTTTAATTTTCACCATCTGTAATATACCTACATTTTAAGCAAATAAACGATTCTATTCTATTCTATTCTATTAGATTCTGAGCGTTAGATGGTTATAATCACTGCTCAGCTCCCTTGAGGAAATGCGCCATTTTGAATAGCCTATAAGTTGACCCGGCTTTTGACGATATTTTTTACAAATTTTCAGTTGTTTCTGTCTCTTGGTTTGGACGCCAACCTCGGACATACAAAACAGACAAAAATACTCAAATTTTAAAAACAACAGATTTGGCAGTAGCATCGATTAAATAACACATTACGAAAGAAAAAAAAAACAAAAAGCGAATTTGAAATTTTTGGGCTTTCGAGTTACGATTTTATTATAAGTATAGATAAACCATATTACAGGCACTTATGAAAAGTCAAAACTAGATGCGTTATTTTTATGTATTATTGTTGTAAATACATCTTTCTGATTCAGTTCCCGAAATGATCCGCTTTTCTCCGATCCTTCACACCACACGTCACATTTTGGAGTTGCAACGAATTCAATTAAAGTGGGATGCGACGCGATGCACACGCTGGCGCCCCCCCCTCCCCGCGTGCCTCACCTCCGCCGTACTCATCCTAGAGCATGTATTGCTATGCGACGTCTTGCTACCAGGAAACAGATACAGAAGACCAGGTCAAAAGGAACAGGGCTAGAGATATTATGTTTGTGTTGGCTTGATTCACTTAATAGCTTTAAAATACTAAATAGCTGAAAATGTCTAGTTTACTATTATTGGGGTGATAATATTTTTGCTATTAGACTGCTTTTGTACACTCTTCTTCTATAGCTTTAATAAACAGGTACATTAAACGAGCATTGAATTAACTTGACCTTCTGTGCCAGCATTGTTATTTTGCTTCCTCTGCACTTACGATAATAGGACGATACTGTGCTATAATGCCAATATTAACCAAGTGGGCCGTTTCGGTGATATGTGCACCCGCTTTATTAAAGAGATCTGTATGGAGCATTGTTTGAACTTAGTTTTCTGCGTGTACATATACCACGAGTGTTCTCTCACGTTTGTTGAGATATAGTTTACCACCATATTACTATTGTTATTTTCTAATCTAAAGTTAATTTTTGTTAGTTTTAAATACAACTAGATTATTATATACATAGATTTAATTTTTAGTGTCGTGTGCGTGATTTTTAATTTAAATTGTCAGGGGCCAGCTGCAAATCAGTGCTGTGCACCAGCGCAGCATATACCGAGCTGGACCCCCTGTTACACGTGTATTGTTTTTATTGTATGTTGTATAATTTATGTAAAGTGAGTGTAACAAAATAAATGGTTTAAATGGTTTAAATGGTTTAATAGGCGAATGATACTGCGCTGTAATACCAGCATCTTCTGATTGCGCTATTGTAGTAGGTATTATGTGCACCCGCTTCATGGAATGCGATGAGCTTCAAATATAAATATAAATATATTTCTGATTAAAATTTTTCATACACACATTTTATTTAGAAACTGATCCAATCTTTTGAGCCTCCTAATGAATTTAAGGTTGAATGTGACTTTGGTATAATATAATGTTGTTTTGGTTCACAACTATGCGCATTATTTCCAGCCTTTATTTAATTATTAAATCGACCCTATCTGAAAACCAGCGCTGCCACATTTTTGATGGGGCAGCATAATTATGCTGAGATGGGGACCTTTTTGGTCTCGTACAGGTTGTCCTTAATATAGTTTATTTTCAGTTTTTTTATCCTTTTTACTCTTTGCTTGTTTTCTTTATTGTTTAAGATTTTGTTTAGTATTCAGTAAGATGTCAGACACCTTGAGACTAAATAAATATTTTTCTTTCTTTCTTTTTATTTATTTATTTAGTTTTTATAAAGCGTCGTTAGTCTGGTACTCGTAGGCTATTCATTTGATAGCCTCTTTTAAATTTGATTCGCTCTAGACTATAAAAGGTTCCTGCAGTCACTATGAGCGCAGTACATGCCAATGTATTTCATGAATTTTACGACTCAAGATTTTAGTTACAAACAATGATGTTAGGAAAAACGTAAACCGTGTTATTTTACGAGACAGAGCATAAGCAGTAAATAAAATTGAAGCAGCGCACTAAAGAAACTTTACAACCGCCCGACCATCAAACCATTGTATTGTGTCGAATGAACGTGCACGCCTTTGTGTGTGTGTGTGTGTATACTTGAATTTTCCGATGGATTTCTCTTATGTACGTGCATAGTAAGTAAATTTCCTCTACTTAAGCATTTTCAAAGACTTGCAGGAAATTATTCGAAAGCATAAAACTCCTCCAGTAAAATAGTAAAATAACTTCAAACAAAAACCATTTTTTTCTCTAATTATAATGATGATACTAAGAATACAAAATATAGTTTAAAAAATTGGGATTTATATTTTTGATTCTATCATATTCGGCCTTAACAAAACTTAGGTAGGTAGAAACCGTATTAGGAACAAGAAATTAGGTCACCGTTTTATGACCACGCCCGAAAAATTAAGAGCATAGGAGGTTTTTATAATGGAAATAAAAGCATCCGCTGTCAATAAATGCGTTAGAAGTAAGGAATAGGGGAGGATGATTATTTTCTACGAATAAAATTTAAACTAAAGTAAGTACTTAATGATTCAAGTACTCAGTCTTATTGCACTGGCTCTCGGTATTGTTACCGATCGCAATAAAGTCTGTAACAGCAATTCTCAATAGCGTCCCCCTCTCTCTCATCACCGAGTTTGAAGCTCCGAAGGCGGCAAGAAGCACAAAACATTTCATTTCCAATCTCGACTCTCATTGTCGCTGCGAATCATTCAACTAGCGAGTTCCGCAATAAACAGCGGCACGGGATCGGAACGACATCGGCACGACATTGGCACGGTATCGGTACGACGTCGGTACGGCACGGACGCTAATATCGCGCTGGAGAACAATATAATTGGATTCCGTCGGCGGCATCCCGCTTGGGTGCCATTAGGGCTATTGCACACGTCATACTCTTAGCATCGGCGATTTTACGATTGCATCGATGCTGCCTGGATTGCGACTCCACAGCATAGGATTGTGGTATCACAATTGGGGATTTTAGCGATGTTGTATTGCGATTGCGCATCGGTTTATAGGAAACTGATTTATTCGTCTACTTAAGTCATACCTTTATAGATACAAGTTTATAAAATTATTTGAAATGTAATATTCGATCCCTCCGACTATCTAGTCGGACACAAGTGAGTGAGTTATCGCTTACAGGTGCTTAGTATCGCGTGTACCTGGCCCCTAACCCGGCGAGGCGCGGGTGGGACTCGGCCCGCTGCACCGCCGCGCCCGTCAAGTGACATGTACGTAATGTCTTCACCAAACCCGTTTAGCCTACTTCCCGCAAATGCATTATCTACCTATATACTTGAAAGTGCACCTTGAGAGTATTATGAGAATATAATAAGATAGTGGAAACAATGTTATACTGGTTAAGTGGTATAATGTTGTGTTGAATAATATATTATTTTCTCCACTATGCTGCATAACATGGGCCTCCCGACAACTTTTCCTGATAATTTGACTTACCTGGGAGGACATTAATATGGAAAAATTTAAGTATCAGTGAAATACCTCGCAATGAACGTAGTAGGTAGTTCCTTTGTGTTTGAGGAGAGGCACCGAGGCACCCACTCGCAGCGAATAGTTAAACCAACCATGGATAATACCTGTTCTATGAATACATTGAGCAAATATTACTTTAGAGCGTACAAATTAATTTAGTTAGACCTCGTCCCGGCTCGCTGATGTTTGCAGCAATATTTCCCAGAGGAAATCTTGATTTTACGCCTGTTTGCGAAACTAATATTATCGTGGTAACATTCGATGAAAATATTCAGTTGTTATCGATACAAACCTGAACAAATAGAGGACTGTTGACGACAACCTCTGATGTCTTTATATCGAAATGTTTTTGGAGACCCGCAGATAAATAAACAACCCGTTATAATTTCATTCGTTCAGTGTTCAAAGCAACACGGCCATCTTTTTCTAGTTAAAACCGAGCGTTGGCAAATTGTAAAGGTGTTTTGGTCACTAGGATTTTAATAAGGGAGTTTAATTGAAATTAATTCGGCGAACTTCTATAAGTAGCATAATATTTTATATAGAAAACTTGTGAGTCACGTACAATAAGACGGATTTTCTTTCAGTTAGTCAAATTAATAAATGATCTTTCCTAAATACTGATTGAATTTTTGGGAAATAGTACTTATGATGTATTTAATACTTATGTTTAATCTTGAATCTGTGAATAATTATGTAATGTTACTTATTGGTTATTGCAAACAAGCATCGGAAAATACCTAGACGATAACTACGGCACCCATCCTTTCTCATATTCCATTTCATAATCGGCAAGTTATTCTTATATGTCAACGGTTGATAACACAAAATAGGACGGGATGGGGGACAGGCCCCCGGGGCGGGGGGTGGTAGTGTAGGACAGCGAGTGGCTCGATGACTGCGAATGATTTCCGTTTGATGTCCGGACGCGACGCTCCCTTTTACATAGACTTAAGGAACTTTCGAGAGACGTATTTTGCCAACTGATTGCTTATTGTTTTATCTGCAAAATATTGTATTTTTATTCTGACCAACCATCAGGCTTGTAATCTTTGCTGTAATGTGTTTTCGTAAGTCTTTTGTTGGATAAAAGTAGGCCACAAGTAAAAAGAAGTTCATCTAAATAAATATTAAAACATATTTTTCAGAATATATATATGGAATATAGTTCACTCACTATCATGGATGACACAATTCTGGGAACATATTATATATGTAGGTATTATTAACTCTCCATTGCACACAAAATCTAATTTGGAAACCATTATTGTGTTGTGACAGATTATTAATGAATAACAGCAAACATATAGATACATCCTAGTATAAATAGCACTATTTGAATCTTATACCATGTATCATCCGCACATCCTGAATATATGCATAACAATCAAACACCTAAATTACTGACACAGTGTAAACACAAGACTATCATGATGTAATTCGAACATATACCAATGGCAATTATATAGACTAGCAGTTGCAGTGGTGGCCATGTATATCGTTCTATATTGCGACATGAAAAAAAAACAAGCAGATTGCTTTACAATTGCTTTCAAAATAGATAATAGGTTTTGTAAACAAAAGCGTTATGTCCAGTACTGTCTGCAAATGCATTAAAGCTAAGACAGTTCCTCAAACAAAAGGAACAAAGCGCTGAAACTTTTGAAAGCTATCACGACTGTAACAGTTAAAAACTCCGGGCACTTTGTAAACAACAACAGTAGCCAACAGTTGAGGGAAACTTAATTTGAGCCGAGTCTTGTCTCCGAATGTCCCGGACTTAGTGTGTCTACTCGGACAGAGTGCCGCGGGTGAGGCTCACATGTCGCAGTATGTCATATACGAGGAGGCTCGCATATACTCATAAATTAAAGTTTCTGACAATTATACTTTTACTACAGTAATTGTGATAATTATTTAATTAAAATAAAATACGAAAACAATAAATATAATTATAATAAAACAACTTTTAACCGGATTAATGGCGTGTATTATTGGTTTGTTTTTCCTGACGTTTTGAACACTTTGCAGCGTTCGTGGTCGCAGGAGGACTCAGTTGTTTTATTATAATATATAGTGATCGCGAAAACCTAAGATATTATAAATAAATATAATATTTACGCATATAAAGCAATCGCATATAACACAAATGTATGTATATTCAGAATAATTATGTTGATAGTTATAACTACCGTTAACAGTTTTAAAAAGTTCAAGTACCTACTTTGTAAACAATATAGCCATCAAACAGTAGTATAGAAACTTTAAAACATACAAACTTTTGTACGAAACGTTGAGTTGTGTTTTTTTTTTTAATTCGTTACTTTATTTCCGCAAGAATCGTTCTGTACTTCTTTTCTGAAATATATTACTATGAATAAGATACCTAGATACTGTAACTTCTTTGTAAATGCCAAAGGCAGCTTACAAACAATCATAGCTACGAAGCTTGCAACCCAATCTCTTCTCAATGTCCGTCAGTACGTACCGACAACGTCTGAAGTCGGTCAGGTGGAAGGCCTCGAGCGAAGCCGACACCTTGCATTGAGGACACGTTTCGTCAATATTACCTATAGCCTGTATTCAATGGACTATACATACCTACCAACTGTATTGTTCTCTTAGTAATTATGCTCTGGACGCAGCATAATAGATATATCTGATAATGTATTATAGTGGTATAGTGTCCATGTCTTAGTAATACGTCTGAAATACAAAAGAACGTGTTTTCCGACAAAAATGTATACATATTATATATTATTTGCCCGCGACTTTGTCTACGTGGACTATAGAATTAGGTCGAGCTGGAATAAAAAGTCTCCTATGAATTCTTCTTCTTAATTATTGCCTCACTGCTGAGGATCGTGACTACAATATTCACTGTATGTCTCCATTTGTTGCGATCTGCCACTTGGTGGAGTGCGTTATTGACCGTCATCTGAAGTTGATCAGATAATTGATCGGTCCGGCGTTTTGGGCTCCTTCCTGTGGGTCTTTTTTCTTCGACTTTTCCTGTCACTATCACTCGCTCCATATTCTATGTATAAATCCAGGCTATAAACTATCAGTGTGCCAAACGTCATCCGAATCCGTTCAGTAGTTTATTGCATGAAAAAGTAACAAACATCTATCTATGCATCTATTCTCATAAACTTTCGTATTTACAATATTAGAATGATGTTCTGTTGCTATCTTTATCTTTGTTGTTATAGTCCCCAGGTGTTTCTGCAGCTGAAAAGACTCCGCCATCTTTTTTCGCGGCTGTCGCCAATCGACGAGATAAGTAAATCAAAATATGACAGCAGCACTGAACATACAATGGATTGGTATTCTAAGGATGACGACATATATACTACATCTATATATGTACCACTGGTAATAGAAGGAAGAAAAATAACATTTTAAAAGAAATTTGTCCGCTCGAGTAACGGGCGACCGTTACCCATAGGTAATAAATATTTCATGGTATCAATTTCATCTCGTGCGACATGTCCACCCAGAGTATTGATCGTTACGTATCACATACTGAGAGAGCATTTTGTAACTGACAGGTTTTGTCCCTAATGGACGAAAAGGTTGACTCTATTTTAGGATTTGCTTTTGTTATGATATATGGATTAATCTTTCACTAGTGTTTCTAGAACAAAGCCTCAATTTATTTTAAGTCCCTTACCTTATGAAAAGGTCACATATACATTTTAAATGTGATATTTAATTGGACTCGTATAAAATGATAACCGCGCGGGCTGATCGACTCACGTAGTGAAACTGCGCGTGATGCCGTTGTGATTCAATACACACTGACACCCCCCGCGTCTCAGAATGCAATTTGAACTGTCAGTCCCTGTTATTATATAAATAAGATAATATAACAGTTACTAAGGATAACCTGAAAGTCTGATAACCGGTCTGACCTTAGGACATCGATATTGCCCAGTAATTGGGCAGCGGAGGTCAACAGGCAGTCCTTGTAAACTGATATTCAGGATCAGCCGTATTGAGTTGGAGTGGGGGTCGACCCGAAATAATTGGGAATAAGCTCGGCTGATCATGTAGGGTCTGTCCTTGTGTTTTAATATTTAGTGCCCGAAATGCCGAGGGTTTATTTCTGTATATTTTTTATTAGCACGAGTGGGTTTAAATGGAAGGCGTGCAACCAATATATTGTATTACACATAACTTGCCTAAAACTAATTGAAGCTTTAACATAGTTTTATTTAAGACCCGAAGTTATATTTAGTTTGAAGTTCTAAAGCATAGGAACCTGACAATAACTAAGATTAACTGCTACACGCTGCTAAGTGCAGTAATTGTTCAAGAACACCGCGCGCCGCCGCCGCCACCGTGCCGGCTCTCATTATCTAAGTTTGTTGTGAAGACTCTTGCACAAGACATGCACACTTATCTAATAATAATTAGAGGCTTGGGTAGAGGACTGGCACGCGTGTCTAAGTATATCCAGACGCTGAGTTTAAAGTTGATGTACAACAATAGGGACCTTCCTTCCAAATAAGGGACCTAGATTTTCAAGATCTGTTTACGGATGAATCGACGAAGATTCTATTATCATGCCAGAAGTACTGTGAGAGGGATTCATGAAAGAGTTGTTAACCTTTTTTTTTATTTTTTGAAATTTATCTGTTTCGTGTGTTTTGTATATGTTAAGTAGGTTTAGGTCTTGATTTTGTGTTTTGTTAAAAATCTTTATTTTATTTACTATAATTGGCTTTTAACCGTGGTAATTAAATAAATAATCAAATAACGGGGCTAAATGTCTAACACGCTTAGATTGTACGGTCTGCGAGAGCATTGTCACAGTCAAGTATGCGATTGAACAGCGGTAGTTTCGATATTTCATGAAGCTTTTCTTAAGAGGGTAAAAGGGTTTTGGAAATCATGTTTATGTGTCAGTACCTACCGGTGATCATTGGAATTTATGCTCTTTAATAAGCATACTGTGTGGAAAGCCTCAAACTCTGACAAACTATCCTACCTTTAATTGTATAATTCAAAAAATGAATGAATATTAAAATACGTTTACATAGTAATGTCTTAGGTTTTCGCGATCACTACACATTATAATAAAAGAACTGTTAACCGGATTAATAGCGTGTATTATTGGTTTTTGTTTAACAAATGCAATTTTCCAATTTGTGAAACAAAATAATTTTGTGAATTTTATGATTTATAAATAAGTACGGTAGATAATTTTATAGAAACTGTTATGACGCCTGACACCTTAGTCCTCCTGCGATCACGAGCAAAAAACCAATAATACACGCGATTCATCTGGTAAAATTTTGTTTTATTATAAAATACGTTTATTTCACAAAAATGATTCTTGCATTGAATCTGCAAGGTTCACGACTTGAATATGTTTTTTATTTTCTTTCTGACGTCACTAAAATCGTTGGAGGGTAATTTCTACTTGACTGGACAACGGCAAACGCAGATGGCTCTCAGCCGGAATCTCGAGTGGGATGCTGTGTAGAAAGTATAGCGAATGTCCCGAGAAATATATTTATTCGAAGCTTCCAAATTGGATTTGTTACTAGGTAGTACTACAATAGTAGAGCGCCATATTGCACTCTCGGTAACGTCTTCGAGTGAAATTGGAATACATACCAGGGTTGGTACTGGTGCAGTCGTGCTCGGAGCACTTCAGGCTGTTCGCTATGTAGGTACAATGTAACAAAGACAGTGTTTTATTTATGAAGGTTCACGAACTTTTAAACGTCGACAGGTAGAGGAAAGGAACCGAAAAAAATAATTGTTCACCAATTTTTTATTAATGAAAACAACACTTAATTTGAGTGCTACCTGTAAAACATTTAATTAAAATTTTCCTTATTTATTTTCATTATAACATAACATAACATAACATAGCATCACGCCTGTATTCCCCGAAGGGGTAGGCAGAGGTGTACACAATTGTACACCCACATTTCACCAATGCTGTTATTAAGTCCCATGTAATAGGTGGTGAGCCTATTGCCATCAACCGGGCACATTTCCAAACTCCGGACTGCTACTGAGAATTTCATAACAGAAAAACCCAACAACACTGCCTGATCTGGGAATCAAACCCAAGACTCATGCTCAGCAGTCGCGCTTGGAACCACTAGATCAACGAGGCCTTCCTTATTCCTTGTTCTTAGAAGTCGAAGAGATGGTATAGCTTTTATACAAGATAAATCTTTGAAAAGCATTAACGCATGCTTAGCGAACTCTAAAGTTATTATATTAAATGGAAATATTACGGTCGAGTAGAGGTCGAGATGGCTTAGTGGTCAGAGCGCCTGGAGTATTTATCCGGGAGGCGCAGGTTCGAATCCTGTTCGCGACCGTATTCTTTTTCCATTTTATATAATAACTTTAGCATTTATACATATTAGAGCATCCTAACACATAATGTTATGTCAAATTGTAAGCTGATGCTATTACACAAACCAGTAACACAATTACTCCTCGACAATTCCATTCAACGATCTTTCTAAAAATTAATAACACAAGGAATCAATTTCAGAATGATGGCCAGGGATCGGGTAGAATCAATTCTTGCAAGCTGTGTAGTTGGTACTCGTAAATACATTGTATCTACGGGTATAATTTCCCTCGAGTATAAATTTCCTATAAGCTTAGCGTAGTGGATAATGTTCGTAAACGGCACCGCCAATTATTTCTCATTCCGAATATTCGAGGGTAGATATTTATTATACAAATTATTTATAAACATAGCATAGCATCACGCCTGTATTCCCCGAAGGGGTAGGCAGAGGTGTACACAGTTGTACACCCACATTTCACCAATGCTGTTATTAAGTCCCATATAAAAGGTGGTGAGCCTATTGCCATCAACCGGGCACAATACCAAACTCCGAGCTGCTACTGAGAATTTCCTAATAGAAAACTCAATAACACTTTGCCCGACCCGGGAATCGAACCCGAGACCTCCTGCTCAGCAGTCGCGCTTGGGACCACTAGACTAACGAGGCAGTCTACATTATTATTTATAGGATATGTATACAAGGGTTTTGATCCCCACAACCAAATAAAACAATGGTCCTAAACGGATAGATTTCATAAACCACACAAAACTACTTACTTAACATACTTCGACAAAGTTCATACTCCATCTAGCGAGGAATCATTTAAACCGTATATTCGGCGATGTTGGTGTTTTACAAGACCAGCTGCTATTAAATACTTGTACTTAAAGCGCCATCTACTCGCAGTTTTTCAGAATGGAATACAACAAGACTCACAGCTCCATACCGAGCTCCAGCTACCCTTACACAGATGGCGTTCAACCAAGAGCGACGGGACAGTTTACCTCTACATTAAGTTTTCAACCAACTAAAAGATGGCGCTTTGGAGAAGTTATTAAAAGTAACGTGATTTATTAGTAATTAGCGACCCGCCCCGGCTTTGCACGGCTATAATTAACTTAAGTAGGAAACGAGTTTCCAAATTTTCAGCTTTTCCGATGTATTTTCCAATAATTTTCATTCCTTGTCCTGAAAATTATGAACACAAAAAAAAACAGCCATGTATTGTAATATGTAACCATATTGCTTGTTGGTATACCAAAATATAGATGTTGTATTGCCGTTCTTTTATTTTAGGCTTAGGACAGTATTTATTTTTAACCGACTTCCAAAAAAGGAGGAGGTTTCTCAATTCGACCGTATATATTTTTTTTTTTTTTTTTTTTTTTTTTTTTTTATGTGTGTTCGGGGATAACTTCGTCGTTTATGAACCGATTTTGATAATTCTTTTTTTGTTGGAAAGAAGATATCCCAACGGTGGTACCATGATAAGGAAACCAGGATCTGATGATGGATCCCCGAGAAATCGAGGGAAACCTTCGAAAATCGTAGGGGCGACTCGTGCATTTGTTAATTTTTTCATTAAGTATTTTAAAGCACTACTATTTAATGAAGGTCTGGAGTCGATCTGATGATGGAGCCGAAAGATGATCTAGGGAACTCTTTAACGATTTACAACAATTACCTGGTGTTTGGGCTTGATTAATTTGTATTGATGAGAACTTTACACCTAGATGGGTTGTGACTGTCATTAGGGGTCTGATGATGAAGACGAAGGACAGTCAAGGGAACTCCTCAACGTTTTACAGTAGCTACCTTGTTTTGTATGTATGTCCGTCGATATATTTGTTTGAAAGAGTAGTCCCCAGAGGTGGTCCTATTTCAATTTAGTGAAGATCTGATGAAGATCTTCGAAGTTAGACGATGGAATTCTTCAATAAATCACAGCAAATCACTCGCAATTTCTGTAATCGCATGTTCATGTATAGTTCATGCCACTCAATACATACATAGCATCATGCCTGTATTGCCCGATGGGGTAGGCAGAAGTGTCCACTGTTGTACACAAACATTTCACCGATGCAGTTATTAAGTCCTAGCGGCTTTCGAAGGCCTACCCATATTATTAAATTACTAAATTAACTTATTTATGAAGTATACAAACTTATATATGACCTATACAATATATATATTAGACTTAAAACTAAAAAGACTAAAATAAATTAATTTTAAACAAAAAATAAAAACCGCCTTCCAAAATCTACTACACTAAAAAGTATAAAATAATATCAAAATTTGCTTATAATAAAATAATTTTAAAATAACAATATATAATAATAATCTGTTAATTTTGGAGTCGGTGCCTGATGTATGTGGGGTTTACAACCAGATACAAACGCCGGTAACATAACCACAGCACAACGAACATAAGTGACTAACAAGAGGAAAACAATAACCCTCTCCCAGTACAGGCACCGACTCCAAAATTAACAGATTATTATTATATATTGTTATTTTAAAATTATTTTATTATAAGCAAATTTTGATATTATTTTATACTTTTTAGTGTAGTAGATTTTGGAAGGCGGTTTTTATTTTTTGTTTAAAATTATATAGCTGTGTAGTGTTTAATTTGTACATATTTAAATATAAATTATGTTTGTATACATTTATAAATAGTCTAATTGAAATACATGCTTTTATAACAAAAAAAATATTTAATTAATAAAAAAAATAGCATAATTTTCTAAGGAAAATGATACTGAATAGAAATTGCCAGGCGACTCCTTGAGACCAGAAGGGAAACTTGAAATTTAATGAGAGCTGAGCATGACATGATAGCTCAGTTGGGAGAGCAATGGTACACGGTACGTCAATGGTCGCGAGTTCGAGTCCTGTTCGTGTTTTACGTGAAACTATTTTCAATGTTTCCTCAGTAAATAATAATCACACATGGCGTTTACATGGATAACAAATATTATGAAAAATAAAAAAAGCAGGCCTGCCATGTGTGAACTAAAAAGTGAATGAAAAACAAGGCACGTGAGGAATTTTCATCGCAGTGGGGAGACAGTACTGTGAAACATGTTCTTATAGGTCCCCCGACTATTACCTGCACACGAGCTTTTAATTTTTTTTTTTTTTTTTTTTATTGTTTAATCTAGTGCAACTAATAAACGCTGGGATACCTTCCTGTCATTTAATTTAATTATACCGAAAATACAATGGAAAAGTTTTCCGCAACTATTTACTTCAAGCACTATACACAACACACACATATTCATGGATCGGTTTCCCAAACGCTTCCGCAAACCTGAAACCCAAACGTTAGTTTACGGGAACCTTCGTATTATATCAAAGGCTACATTTAGTTTGGGGTCACCTATGACTTATTCTGTAGGCAGGTAAGATCATGTCTCTAGCAGTCACATGTGACAAGATTTGAATTAAAGAGAAAATTATGATATAATAATGAATTTATGTAACAAAAAGTAGCACACGCAGTATGGACATTTGTAAAACTTGAAAAAAAAATTTTAAGTTCCAATGTTAATTTGAAACTGAATTTCGCTAAGCTCTCGTAAAAAATAAACAAATCTATAGGATATGCTTCAGATAACGTATATATGCTTATATACGTTATCGGAAGCAGACTTAAAATTCACAAAGATTATAGTAATTAATATCTTAGGTTTTCGCGATCACTACACATTATAATAAAACAACTTTTAACCGGATTCGAACCTGACGTTTCGAACACTTTGCAGTGTTTGAGGTCGCAGGTGGACTGAGGAATATTTATCAGGGAGGTGCAGATTCGAATCCTGCTCATGACCGTATTCTTTTTCCATTTAATACAATAACTTTAGAGTTCGCTAAGCATGCGTTAATGCTTTTCAAGGATTTATCTTTAATTATTTAGATAGTAGTATAAACATAGATAGAGTAAAAATATCATTAAATTTAATGTAGAATCTGAGAACTAAATATCACCCGGAAGAAAGATCATAAGATTATGAAATCTAAACTAACACATATATACATAAAATGGGGCTAATTAAAACACTTTTTTGCATTGGTTTTTCTTAATTTTTTTAGCTGTGTCAAATAAACGTCAGTAAACTATATTTGGAAAAGTTATAGGGTGAGAAGTGGCCTTAATTTCACTCTCTCTATGCCACAGACAAGCCAAAAATTACAACTGAACATTTATTCACTAAGAGATCTATTGCTTCTTTGGGGTTATTTGGAATGTAATGTTAATATATGAACGGTATTCTTAATGAAAGTGAAGCTATATTTGGAATATTTAACAAAATATTCCAAAAAAAAAAAGGGCAAGCATGATCTATCTTCTATGTAAATAAAAATGAACCGCTAAGTGTGTTGCTAAGCGCAAAACTCGAGAACGGCTGAACCGATTTCGCATTTTTTTTTTTGCGTTTGTTATTGTCAGGAAAAGGGTTTTATGAAAGAAAAATATAAGAAAGTTGCAAGCAAAATTACGTGGGTGAAGCCGCGCAGGACAGCTAGTTTCAAATAAAAATGTATTGTGCAAAATGAGTTAGCTGTGCACATTCAATAAAACAACTTTAGTCAATCACAACATTTATTCTTCTTCTACGAATTATTATTTTGAATAATGTATGTAGGTACTATTTAGTCACACTGGTTTCGCAATGTTAAATACATAGGTAGGTACGTATTTATGTACAGACGCCAGCACGTCAATCTACCCAAATCTGTCAAATTTTACCAATCGAACATTAACCTTCCACTATTGTGATGAGGTTGAAAATCTATTAAAGTTAAAAAAATTACAGATTGAGGTAGGTTGATGTGCTGGCGTCTGTACCAACTTTTAAATGGGTAAGTACCTCAATAATAATTATAAAACAATAGTTGACTACAAAAGTAAGACATCTCTTGAAAGCTTGCCTACAAAAAGTGTCATCACAAAACTGCATTTTATAAGCTTAATTTAAGTGAGCCATTTTGAATTTCTTCTATTGCATTTTGCAAATCTTCTTTGCAATAACTCAAGTAAGGTGAATGATTCTTACCATTGCGTGAATTAGTAAACTTTCGTTGGTAGGTCCATACCATAGTAAAGTTCATATCTGAAGCAAATAAATACACATTTTTTCAATAAATAAATACGCAGACGCATGTCCGTAATTTCGTTTAATGTTATCGTAAATAAATATAAGTACTTATAACGAAAAAAAAAGGAATCTAAAGAATAACTATTGATCATTCAGGTGCGACAATCAACCATGCAGGAAATGTTCTTTAATTTTATACAGTGCAGTTAAGGTAAATTATTTTGTGAGTATGCCGAGAAATATCTTGCCCATAACATGCTCAAAATGCGCAATTGGGACTATTTGGAACTATGATTAAATTCCTTGGCAATGTATAACATGCTATAGGGGCTATTTGAAACTTCGTTCCAATTAACCCCAAAACAGAAACCAAATAGCCCCGTTTAGAAAAATCGAAATATATGCCAGCTCGAAAAAGGTAGAAACTAGCAAATAGAAACACTGAAAAGCGCCTTAAACACACTATTACTTAGTTTATTCAATTTCTTACATACCTGTCTAGATTTTGAGTATCAGACGAAAGTTATCCTGGGACGAAATACACCAAAAATACAACACTTTATAAAATTACAAGCTGATGCACTTGGAAAGACAATGACATTAGTTGTCACTGTATTGCCAAATGGTAAAATATAATTCCTACTGTTCTCAGATATAAATGTCCACATGATAAAAACTTTTTTTTCGTAAATTTCAAATAGCCTCGTGAGTTCTAAACAACCCCATGTTACGGTATCTACTATAGTTATCAAAGGCAACTTTCACGTCATTTGCAGAATACATACAGGGAGGAGATTCCTTATGAAATTTCGCTTAACTAGTTAATAGTAACTCCCTTGGATTAGGAAATTTGCACCCAAGTGCTGTGGACAGCGCCGACGGCTACGCTTGAGCAATCCACGCTATACAATATTAAAATCTACCTAATCAAAGTTCTAAAGGTTAAATAGGTACTTGATCACACACGCGGAAGCACAAAAATTTTAGTGGTGTGGCCGTTGGACTGCAAGTCGAAGATCACAAGTTCGAGTACTTGTCTAAAATAGCAAAAGTAAGTATCGTGAGGAAATTAACACACCTGAGCGATGTTTTCAGTAGTGTGATAAAACATGTCAGAGACCTACGGGTGATTTAAACTCTGGTTGTTCATGTCAAGGAATCACACGATGAGAAATGTAGACAACCGGTGTAAGTTTAACTAGTTTTTGAACAATCTTTGTAAAAGCAACTTTTAATCGGATTAATCGACTGTATTTGTTTATTGTTTTTTTTTTTTTGTTGACGTTTCGTGCACTTTGCAGCGTTCGTGGTTGCAGGAGTCAGCGAGTATTTATCCGGGAGGCGCAGGTTCGTATCCTGCTCACGTCCGTATTCTTTTTCCATTTAATATAATGACTTTCCTATCTAAATATTTTTATTTGATAGTTCACGGTTTTTTCCTAACATTAAAAATTATATCCTCCGTGTGAGTTGAAACCGTGAACTAGTCAGATAACTAGGAACAACCATATTACCCACACTGCTATAATTCAGATAACTTTAACGTGGGTAACATACGAACCTATAATTCCATTAGTTTTATCGTAGTGACGTCACATAAAGCCTTCCAAAGCGTCATATGAAAAAGTAAAGTTAAATGTTCGTGTGAAATAAATAAATTTTAATTAAAGCGCGTCCGGTTTGACGGCGACGGTGACAAACGACTGGCCAGCCGCGCTGCCTGAATTCAATTGAATCCTCCATTTTGTTGCTCCAAGACCAAATAAAAGGATATAACTATGTTGTATCACGACCAGGTATAAATTAATAGAATCTTATATTTTAGGGTATCCGTACTAGTATGTGCCTTATTCCGTAGACATAAAATTTATTTCATATTACATTATTTTCAAGTTTAAATTTCTTTTTTTTTCTATGTAGAATGTTACGGAAAATAAAGAAAGTGCTTGAAACTAAATAATAGTTTAAAAAACACGTTTTTGTAACTAGTCGAACTAAAAAGTAGAAAATAATTTTCTATAAATGCAAAAACAAAATAGAGTGATTATGAATAAAACATTTTATCGTAAAAAAGCGTGGGGTGCTTCTTAAGATATTATATAATAACTTCAATTAAATATTTACAACAATTGACATCGAACAACACCCATCTCGCGGGAATGCATAAAAAAGCCTAGTCCGCAATCTTTGGAAGCCCGCCATGTTGGATTTAGGGTGACGTCATTTTATTTTTCGTAATTTTCTCAGCAAACTCTTTCATTTGGTACCCATATCGCGGGAGTGCTTAAAAATGACTAGTCCGCCATCTTTGGAAGTCCACCATGTTGGATTTAGAGTGACGTCATTTCATTTTTCGTATTTTTCTTAGCAAACCCTTTCATTTGATACCCATATTGCGGGAGTGCATAAAAAATTACTAGTCCGCCATCTTTGGGAGTCCACCATATTGGATTTAGAATGACGTCACTTAAGTCACCATGCATTGTCATCTAAACTATACGTGTATGCAAAATTTCAGCTCAATCGAAAACCGAGAAGTGGGTCAAATTTAACTTCCAAGATTTTCTTACATAGTTAGTTACAGGTGAAGCTAATAAAAGCGTGTTAAAAAGAGTGACCATGGAGTTTCTTGCCCGTTCTTCTCCATAGGAACGTGGTTTCTGATAATTCAAAAGTGCCTTTCAACGGTCCAATTGATATAAATGCTTTGACTTTGAACAGTCTAATGAATAGGAATCTCTAAAGAAAAGTAAGACTGATTAAACATCTTTATTATATAAACACTAGCTGACCCGGCAAACGTTGTTATGCCATATAAATAAAAAAATTTGGGGTGGACTACCCCTAACATTTAGGGGGATGAAAAATAGATGTTGGCCGATTCTCATAGATACCGGATAAGCACAAAAAATTTCATCAAAATCGGTCAAGCCGTTTCGGAGGAGTATGGCAACGAAAACTGTGACACGAGAATTTTATATATTAGATAAAAAAAATACAAAACATTACGGCGTGAGGTAATGAACAAACGTGAGCTTAGCTGAATACTGAGTTTTCGAGCAGCAAACCTTTGAGCTCATTTAGGAAAATTTAAACTTATAAAGAAAAGCTAGGCAAAGAATATCAAAAATATTTTGATTTTATAATGTATGCAGTTTTCCGTCGTCGTTGACTAGCGTCGTCGTCGTTTTGCACTGGCTCACACAAACGCAAGTGGCGCTTTTGTTTCTGGCCTTAGAATGCAATCCAGAGCATTCCCAGTTTGTCCTCAATCCAGACCTTCTGTTTTAATTCCCAACTCTTTCGCTGCACAAGTATGTGTGCGTTTGAACTGCTTATATTCAAACACTTCTGGAATTTAGGTCACATGACAAGGCTGTACGAGGTTGAAGGACTTCCGACGGTATTCCTAATTTATGAAGGAATTATAGTTTTGAAACCGTTCTAATAGTTGTCAAACAATTAAAAGCAAGCACATCAACCAGTTATAACACATTAGTTTACAAAAAATATGTTATGTTCTTATATCGATGACCTTAATATCTGCTTTCATGTCCTAATATCCTGAAAGCAGATATTAAGCTCATCGATGTCGATCGTATGTCATATTGATTAAGTATCCCCGTAAAGCCAAAATTGAGTATTTCTACTTGGAAATGCAACGCATTGAAATAGTAAACGATTTTTCTATAAATTTTTACATTTTGGTATTCCCAACGAATCTATTATTTTATCCATATAATTCAAATTAGCATCACGTTATCACGCACGGCCTCACCGAGGTGCTGTCAGTGACAGTCGGCTGCGGTCGCGTCACGTGAGAGACCTTTCCGATGTACACCGTCGTCCAGTGCGGACCAGCAAATATAGTGGCACCGAACTGACCTTAATACGGACCGTGAATATCGTTTAGTAGGTAGTTGATAGATGATAAATACTATATAGAGTAAATTTTTCCAGTGGGCTAGGATGGCCAAATCCGGACCTATGGGCTACTAAAACAGTGTCATAATTCAGTATGCGTTGTTTTTTCTCTAATCAACGGGTTCGATTCTAAGTTAGGATATTGATTTTTCAAAACTCCAATTATGTTGTTCTTGGTTTCATCAAAATAATAATAATAATATCTTTATTTCATAAAGTGGTGTAGTACAATTCTCTAAATAATTTGAGACACAAAAACACTTATGTTCACTACAAACCCACTAAAATGGGGCCTGAGACTAGTTCCGGGCCTACCCATCCACACCCACTTCAAAAATTCATATTTAAGAAATTTAGCAAAATATGCGAGAGATCGCGCGTGATCGTGCAAAATAGAGATTTCCAGAATTGGAGGCAAACAATCACTTCGGACAGCTGAGCCAGAGGAATTAGTTTTGCAAAATATACTTAATTAGTTTTTATCCTCTTGTGTCATCTCATTACGAGGTCCGGAGGTCAAATCATACTTGTTGATCTTGGACTTGTAATTATTCAAAATTACATACATCATTATATATTACTACTAAAATAAGCATATTTATCTGAGATGTTCGTTTTTTTATACTTATAATGTTACAGGAAAGGTCCTGCGTGACAAACGGCTGTGATCGTCTCCCTTATAAGTCTTAATTAACTACCTCTGTAATGTTTACTTCAATTCATTACCAAATAAGTGATCTCAGTCAAATAGTTCGTGGTGTAGTGCTATGCTAGCTCTGGTGTATTTCCTCAGGTAGTTCACACAGTCCGTCTTCATTTCCGGCCCGAGCCATGTACGAAGACATTCCAAGTAAGTTACACATTGTAGCTGGTAGCCTTATGTGACCTTCAAGAGAGGAATGCTAACTCGAATATTCATGCCGTGAAAAGTGTGTTCAACTATATCGATCTACAATGTTATGACTTTCTGCGAAACTTTGCCTTCATCGTTCTAAAGTTTGCGACGAAGAACGCAATTGAGCGTGAATGTATTTGTTGCATTTCCATTTCAGGTAGTACGATACGGTTTTCTTTTTAGGAGATAACGAGAAGACTGGAGTTTGGTATTGATCTAGTAAATATCTATAGGCTTTTCCACCATGTTATCATCATCTGCCTAGCCTTTTCCTAATTACATTGGGGTCGGCTTCCAGTCAAACCGGATGCCTATCTGACCTCCACAACCCAATTAATTGGTAACACGATATATCGTGGTATGACTGGTTGTCAGACTTTCAGACCTCTGACTACCCGTAACGGCTGTCATTGATCTTAATTTGACAACCGGGACCGATGGCTTAACGTGCTCTCCGAGGCACGGAGGGGTCTCGGTATGAAATAATGGTCACCGTTCCACAAACCAACTTCGTCAAGCGCAGCTTAACCTCGATCGATCCATCTATGCGGCTGTTACTTATCCACGAGCTCCTCATTTTAAAAGATCATCTATTCCTCCATTTTATGAGATCTTTATATTTTAAATCATCAAGGCATTCTCTCTCATAATCCTACTTTCTACTTATATTTTAAATGCGAAAAGTTTCGAGGATGAATGGATGTTTGTTACTCTTTTACATAAGAACTACTGAACAGATTTAGATGAAATTTGACACACAGGTAGTTTATAACTTGGATTAACACAGAATATTTTTATTCCAGCCAACTTTGAAGTCCACACAGACGCTGTCGCGAGTAGAAGCTAGTAAGTCAATACGAATAAAAATCAATTGCCGCATGTATGAAAAATCCTCACTTCAGGACGGCTCGTTCGATTTATTATTGTTGTGTTCGCAATTGTCCGATAGATAATTTCTTTTTATACTACAGGAGATTTTTGAAAAACCATATGACAGTTCGAAAATTTGGATGGTATTTTTATATAAATACCTCCCGTGTGGGTCCGGATGGGTCGCTAGTCATCAATACCAATAAATAAAATTGAAGTGTCTGTTTGTCAAAATGTCAAAGTAATAGTTTAGTTTGAACCTGCGCCTCCTAGATAAATACTCCAGGAGACTCCTGAAGTATTTATCCGGAAGGCGCAGGAGCGCTTTAAAAAGCATTAACGTATGCTTATTAATGATTTATCTGTTAATGTCATTGTATGTATCTGTTTTAAATTCCTCGATTAAACGATTATTATTAACATAGCTTAGACAATTCATGTATTCAACTTTTAAGGCCAAAACTTTTAATGTCTCAAGTTTTTTAAACTAAAAAATGTAAGCACTACAAAAACTTATCTAAAAAGCTCTTAGCCTGGGATGGCCTTTGGTCCAACTTCACAGCCTCTTAATCATTTTTCCTGTCACGATTAATCGTCAAAGTACTGGGATCAGATTAAGTCAACTAAGTTCTGCGGGTCTTGGGTGAACGCCCTCCGTAACCGTTTGGTCTTTTTCGTATAAACTAGAAGAGGGATTATTTTAATAAGTAGTCGTCTAAAATGAAGGACACTGCTTTCTGTTTTAATCTAAACTTTGCGCTTATATGCAGTCCAATTTATATGAATGCAATGTTTAAACTTGATGTTGCAGCTCACTGCTCAATAACAACTGCGTGGATCATTCAATCAAGAGGGTAAGTTGATATATTTCACACATTGTGACTTTATTTTGACATTTGAATAGCTTGTCCTCCAGATATTAGAAACCCAATTGTTAATACGTTAAAATAGCTAATTCATTGTGTAGTGGGCAACGGCAGCGTGATAACAAATGATCTGTATATAATTTTAAACAAAAAATAAAAACCGCCTTCCAAAACCTACTACACTAAAAAGTTTAAAATAATATCAAAATTTGCTTATAATAAAATAATTTTAAAATAACAATATATAATAATAATCTGTTAATTTTGGAGTCGGAGCCTGTACTGGGAGAGGGTTATTGTTTTCCTCTTGTTAGTCACTTATGTTCGTTGTGCTGTGGTTATGTTACCGGCGTTTGTATCTGGTTGTAAACCCCACATACATCAGGCACCGACTCCAAAATTAACAGATTATTATTATATATTGTTATTTTAAAATTATTTTATTATAAGCAAATTTTGATATTATTTTAAACTTTTTAGTGTAGTAGGTTTTGGAAGGCGGTTTTTATTTTTTGTTTAAAATTAATTTATTTTAGTCTTTTTAGTTTTAAGTCTAATATATATATTGTATAGGTCATATATAAGTTTGTATACTTCATAAATAAGTTAATTTAGTAATTTAATAATATGGGTAGGCCTTCGAAAGCCGCTAGGACTTAATAACTGCATCGGTGAAATGTTTGTGTACAACAGTGGACACTTCTGCCTACCCCATCGGGCAATACAGGCATGATGCTATGTATGTATTGAGTGGCATGAACTATACATGAACATGCGATTACAGCAATTGCGAGTGATTTGCTGTGATTTATTGAAGAATTCCATCGTCTAACTTCGAAGATCTTCATCAGATCTTCACTAAATTGAAATGGGACCACCTCTGGGGACTACTCTTTCAAACAATTATATCGACGGACATACATACAAAACAAGGTAGCTACTGTAAAACGTTGAGGAGTTCCCTTGACTGTCCTTCGTCTTCATCATCAGACCCCTAATGACAGTCACAACCTATCTAGGTGTAAAGTTCTCATCAATACAAATTAATCAAGCCCAAACACCAGTTAATTGCTGTAAATCGTTAAAGAGTTCCCTAGATCGTCTTTCGGCTCCATCATCAGATCGACTCCAGACCTTCATTAAATAGTAGTGCTTTAAAATACTTAATGAAAAAATTAACAAATGCACTAGTCGCCCCTACGATTTTCGAAGGTTTCCCTCGATTTCTCGGGGATCCATCATCAGATCCTGGTTTCCTTACCATGGTACCACCGTTGGGATATCTTCTTTCCAACAAAAAAAGAATTATCAAAATCGGTTCATAAACGACGAAGTTATCCCCGAACACACATAAAAAAAAAAAAAAAAAAAAAAAAAAAAATATACTGTCGAATTGAGAAACCTCCTCCTTTTTTGGAAGTCGGTTAAAAATACTGTATGTGATTAAACATAAAGTCCGGACTACACGCTCACTCCGCTAGCTGCCAAATAAGGTCAACACACTGGACCCAATTTTCCGATTTAATCATATGAAGTCATCCGCACCTGCAGCAACCCAAACAGGTAATCTGGGTTAATTACTTTCGTGAGACACATGCATATCAATTATTGTTCACCGGTTACTCCTCACGTGCATTTTCGGGAATTGCCCGACTAGTTTCGAAATCGAACGGAGCCCTTAGTCATGAGCTGAGCCCGCGGTGATGTAGTTTGAATCGCGACAAAAAGAAGTGCATATATTTGCACAGATATTTGCATGACCCTCAATATTGTGGAAGTAGCTAGACATGGTATTTATTTGCATCCACTGTATTGTGGACTTCCGCAAAGTAACGCCTGAATCTATTCAATTTTAAATATTATTTGGACAAATATAACATGGTGTCGAAATTATTACAATAGATTCTGTAACTGATTGAAATATAAAAACGCGTGAGATACCTTTAGGACACCGGGTCGAACGAAGTTCCTTTCGCTATATATAAAGAATAAATAAAATAAATTGCGTCATCTGTGAATGTTGCCCGAACTAATATATGGATAATTAGTATACAACCAACATCAAAATACAGTAGTATCGCTCAGAATCCACAGATAGCGTAAATAAAATAAATCAATTCGATGCAAAAGAACAGTGGGTTTATGAGAAGATTGAGAGAGAGAGCCAGACAGATCGAGAGGCATACACTGCGGTCAGCATTCTTCGTTGCGATGAATTTTTTTCCATCTTTTTCCTATCCGCCGAGCGTCCGAAGTGTCGTTAAACATATTCAAGGAAATACGTACCAATTGAAAAAAAAATAGATGAAACTAGATACTGCAAGTATTTTTTTTTAAACAATGCCCCACACTAGTAATTTCTTCCTGTATCGTGGGTGCGTTTACAGACATATAATCTCACAAGCACACAAACACCCAGACCCGGAGCAATTATCTATAGATCGTACAAATATTTGCTCCGTGCAGAAATCAAACCTGCGACACGCAGCGCAGCAGTCGGTCTCTCGACCACTGCGCCAACCGCGCTATCAACAATGGTTCTGTGTTTGCCTTGGTATGCTAAAGTCAATTCTGCGGTGGTTTTGGTCCGTCCCCCCTTGAATGCCACTCTAGTTGTATGATTAGTCCTACTAATTAATTTAAGACAGATAGGAGAGCTAATTAACAATAGAATGCGGCTCGATCTACCGCCAGTATAATTAGCGTGCGGAATGCGAACTCATTACGATTTGATACCGACACTCGCATCCAATTTGCAAATAGTATTCATAAGGAGTAGGTAGCTACATGTTTTCACTCGAATTTGAATATTATTATAATTTAGGACTGGATTATGAATATCTCCTCGTAATCTTCGTGCAAGTCGTATTTATTACTTGCTAAGTAAATATGAATTAGGAGCTGATGGTAGCGACACAGTCAGTGTAAAGAGTCATATCCTGCTACAACATAGAAGCTTGTATTTGAGTGTTGTGTAGGTAATTATCAGTATCTGCCTCGTTGGTCTAGTGGTCCCAAGCGCGACTGCTGACCAGGAAGTCTCGGGTTCGATTCCCAGGTCGAGCAAAGTGTTATGAAGTTTTTCTGTTAGGAAATTCTCAGTAACAAACCGGAGTTCGGAATTGTGCCCGGTAGATGGCATGGATACATGGGAGTAAATAACAGCATTGGTGAGATGTGGGTACGCCCACATCTCACTGTGTATGTACACCTCTGCCTACCCCTTCGGGGAATACAGGCATGATGCTATGTTATATATGTTAACTTGACTGCCTCGTTGGTCTAGTGGTCGCTGCTGCTGAGCGTGAGTTCCTGGGTTCGATTCCCAGGTCGGGCAAAGTGTTATTGGGTTTTTCTGTTAGGAAATTCTCAGTAACAGCCCGGAGTCAGGAAGTTGGTCGTGTAACACCCCCATGCTTCGGAGAGCACGTAAAGCCGTCGATCCTGCGTCTGATCTCTCTCCGGTCGTGTCTGATCGCCGTCCCATCGGAATATGAGAGTGAAGGAAGAGGGAGTGCACCTGTGTTTGCGCATACACTTATGCACTGTAATATCTCCTGCGTACTTAGCTAATCTCCGTGGAGATAGGCCGCCGTGACCGAAATACGGTCAGGAGGAGTATTATGAATGTTAATTATCAGTCGCGCTTTTGAATATATGTGGCTACTGTAAAGGATCTCTGAAACTCTCTATGTTAAAATAATGGTCATCTAACATCAAACTTTCTGCTTTTAGCGCGTCTTCGCTTTGCTGAGTTATCCTTTTAAGGAATTATATTTAAGCCACGAGCCCTACAAGTCGCTCATGAGGATATTTAATCAAAACACGTAAATATAACTTCCGTTGAACTAAAACTATTGTGTACCGGGAAGTACTTCCACAATAGTCGGTAGTTACACTCGAAGCTATTTACTATTATTTGCTATGCATGATGCATTCAAGGGTTATAGTAGTTCACAAGTGATTCTCAATAGTAAGTACTTTTATAGTTTGGTTGTCATGTACAAATATTGTTGAATGTACTTCACGTTTACTAGCCTATTTTTCTATTATTTATCTTTGGCATTTTCCTACTAATATTGTCGTGGTGGCCGAGTGGTTACGGGCTCACCTCCGGAGCCACAGGTTGTGGGTTCAAACCTGGCATGTACCAATGTGAATTTTTCAATGTCATATTTACTTTCTTAGTTCATCTAAGACATCACAGACATACGGTGAAGGAAAACATCGTGAGGGAAACCTGGACTTAGTAGTCTGAAATCGCCAACCCGCAGTGAGCTAGCGTGGTGATCAAGCTCGTGCCTTCTCTGTATGAGAAGAGGCTCTTGCCTTACAGTGGGACAGTTATGGGCTGTTTTTTTATATACCTACCTAATGTACCTACTGCACTAAAGTTAAAAATAAATACAGAATAGTTGAAAAAATAAATATAACTACAAATTAATTCAATATACATTAATCGTAAAAAAAATTACACCTGTTATTAAAAGATCTAACATCTGTATTCTCATTTTATTCATCCTCTCAGAATAAAAAAAACGTCGCATTGGACTGCTTTAAACCGATGATGTTATTTGAATAAAATCTAGTCCTGCGTAGGCAATTCCCAGAAGTTATTACATAGTATAAATAAGGCTTTGCAGACTTACACAATAGACGTGTTAGCCCTCAGCTCTATTGGGACCGTAACACTAACAAGCTCGTTCCAAAGAAAAACTGGAGCTTTATAAACTGTATACTTTATCTAAATCAATTTCAAGTACTTTCAAATATCTGTACTATTTAGTAAGTGACGTGAACGAGTCACGTCGCTCCGTCAATCAAAGCTATCAGCATCCCGTAACAGATTAGTATTCAGTACGAGAACGACGCGACGCACATAATCAAAAAGAAATATTTTGTTACATTATGTGCGTTCGGAGATTACCAACACGTTGAGTACAGGAAACATGTGACAGGAACATACAGAAGGTTCACGTTTGAGTTATATCGAATATAAGATATAACTATATCGTATAAGATATATCGAACCTTTATATGTACCTATATACTTTTTTGTTATATGCACATGCTTGTTTAGAACTGAGAAGGCATTAATATTAATCACAATATAATTTATTGTGAGATGATGTCGCAGGTCAAAAACTCAGTTTGACTCGTGACATCACCGCAGGCTCAGCTCATGACTAGGGGCTCCGATCGATTTCGATACTAGCCGGCTAATCCCGAAAAAGGCACGTGAGTAGTAACCGGTGAACATTAATTGATATGAATATGTCTCACGAAAGTTTTTATACAAAAATTGATCACAATGATGTCCCCCGGCGCATTGAAAAATTAAGACCGATAAGTCGTAATATACTCACAATTTTTCTTTATTTTTTTGTCTATATTGTCTTAGATTAACTAAGAACGTGTTTATGGCATTAATTTATTTGATTTAAACCCACAACCTGTTACTCAGCGCACGTGACATTTAACCCTTACGTCTTGATTACACACGTTCCTTTCATTTCACTGAAATCTTGTAGCAACATATATAGCAACTCCTTCCTTTAAAAATAACCTGGTAGTACCTAATTTCGAGACGTGCAAGTGGTATAGTGACGCCAACGTACCTAATGCGGCAATCATCGGTGATTTTTGTTTTGGTAGGCGAACGACTGAGAATAAAGTTGGATAGGGGTTCATTCGCATCCAAACCTAGTAATTGAATATTAAATGAGTTATAACATCAATTCAATCAAGTTCACGTGGCGAGTTAGATAGAACATATGGCTTCTAACTTTCATTTTACCTTGTGCGTTATGACTTCATGGTATGGCGCCCGCAGTTGAAATCAAAACTTGTACGTAATGGTCCTTCTGTACATTTCTCTATCAGGAATCGTATTAACTTTGCGCTTATTGAATTGTATTAAACAACGTAATACGTAATTTCAATACGAATGCCGACGGAATTTGTGAACAAGAAAATTGAATTTGATTTTCTTTCGGGTTACGTAAATCAGTAACGAGTTGTTATGTGTCTTCGAGGTGTGCTCGTCATTTCCCGCGTGCCATTGTTATTTAACTCGATTAGTAGAACTTGAGTCTGGGCCGCAGTGAATGGTTAAGTATTCATAGCGAAATACACAAGTATGTCGTGTTATCGTGTAAGATTTTTTAATTGTAGATGTAGGAATGTGTTATTTAAACGCAAAAATATGAAATATAAATATCGTGTGTGATTTTTAGTCTGTGCAAATGATATCTACCGTGTATCAATTGTATTCCATTAGAAAGATTTTCTGATTGTATTTATTTTTCAAAAAGCTAGAGTACCTATGTTATTTTTTCAAACCAACAACAAAAAATACATTACCTATAAGTATTATCATTATATAAAAATCCTTAAATTTAAACCTGCTCACAAACGTTTATGTGCCAACACAGAAATGTGACGAAGATCTTCCTTTTTATTAGCTTTGGTTTTTATAGAGGACAAAGGTACCCACGGCGTGACCGTCATAACTCTCGCAAGTAACGAAGTCTCCCCAAAGGTTGCGGAAACATGACAATAGGCATTACGTCACGTGAGCGACAAAACAAATGTACGAAGAGAATGCCTCGTCATGATTACAATTATTCGCTTTAGTGGTTTAAAGGTCGGGTGGACTGAAGCTGAGATAATATCTGAATTTATTTATAATATTATGCAAAAGTATATAAATATGATAAATGAGGGGCTCGTGGTTAAGTAACAGCCGCACAGATCGATCGAGGTTAAGCTGTGCTTATCGCGGTCGGTCTGTGGATGGATGACCATCATTTCATACCGAGACCCCTCCGTGCCTCAGAGAGCACGATAAGCCGTCGGTCCCGGTTGTCAAATTAAGATCTACGACAGCCGTTACGGGTAGTCAGAGGCCTGAAATTCTGACAACCAGTCATGCCACTACATAGGTATTGTGTTACGATGACACTAGATGGTGTGGAAGTCAGATAGGCAGTCCCTTCATGTAAAATACTGGTATTAAACTGCATCCGATTTGACTGGAAGCCTACCCCAATGCAATTGAGAAAAGGCTAGGCAGATAATATAAATATGATAAAAGGTAATATTTATAGTATACTTTGTCTCGTTGGTCGATTCCCGGGTCGGGCAAAGTGTTATTGATTGTTGTTATTATTGAATTCTCTCGCAGCATGGGGTTTGAATCTGTGCCCGGTAGGTTAAAATAGGCTCATTACATAAGACTTAATAACTGCATTAGTGAAATGTACTTAGATGTACAACAGTACTCTTCTGCTTAATCTTTCGGGAATAGAGGCGTGATGTTATGTACTTAGACGTATGTTTTATACTTAACCAAAAACCACATTTTTGTAAATGCACACCTTCGCTTTGAACCCAAACGTATTAATTAAAACATTTGCTTATATAGTAATATCTTAGGTTTTCGCGATCACTCCACATTACAGCCTGCTGTGATCCTTGGTCGACGGTGGTTCAGTTTAAGTCATCACTAGGCAAGATCTGTCTGTGTATATGTGTCTGCTAAAAGTATTTTTATTATATACTAGCTGTACCCGTGGCTTTGCTCACGTCAAAGTAATCTTAACGCCAAACTAAGATTTCAATTAATCATACAAACCAACTCACACCTGATTCCCATTCCAGTAGGCAGAAACTATGGATTTTATCTTACAGACATGAAGAATGTATGCTCGACGGTTCAGTTTATTAAGCTGCCTTTTTTGAGAAGGTCAGGTACGTTCGTTGAAGTCAGACCCTCCACCCCTTCCTTTTTTGGTAATAATAGTTGCATTATTCTATTTTTGCCTATCCTCATTGACGCCACCCTCATACAGACAGCCGTGACTTTTCAGATACTTGACAGTTGCCCTAGCAACCCAAACTCATACAGATAAATCATAGCAAACTCTTAAGCTATCAATTTTAGTGGAAAAAAGAATACGGTCGTGAGCAGGATTCGAACCTGCGCCTCCTGGATAAATGCTCCAGGCGCTCTGACCGCTATGCCATCTCGACCTCTGTTCACTACCGCGAATTCTTCTTCCACATTTTAATACGTCTTCTATCTATTTAGTCACTATACAGGTGACCTAACCGACTCGACTAACTTTGCAGTTAATACAATATCGTACAGATTTTATGCGAATTCGCGGTAGTAAGCAGAGGTCGAAATGGCTTAGCGGTCAGAGCGCCTGGAGTATTTATCCGGATTAGGATTACTTTACTAAACGATTCTTCATCTTCATGTCGATGGTACAATTTTAATTATTTGGTTGCCTAGATCCACACTTGCCGTCTCCAAAATTGTGTTCAGGTAGGTTCACTTTATGCTTAATTTGTTAGCGGGTGGTGGAAAAGTTCCTAGTCTCAGTTTTGCGGTGAGTCTCGACTGGGCATCCTGACACTACCTTGGTCAGTTTTAAATAACTGTGCCTGGCTTGTTAGGTGGTTAGGTGTTGTACTGCTAACTGGCCGTCATACAGTGGTTGTCTAGGGTCTGACTCCTGCTTGGATTTTTCCACAGCACACGCGACTTGTCTGTAGATATGTTGGGGCGGTATATCAGCTGTCGGATACAGCTTTTGAAGTGGTGTAGATTATACGATGTAATATTAGGATTCCACTCATGAATTTTTACATAATCTCAATGGGCCTGCATTTGACCGCCAACTCGCCTGATTTTAAGCAATGATGTAATTGACGATGGAACACATTTGACCACTTTATATATATTCACTTGAGCCTTGAAAACCAACAGATATATATTTATTGAGAAACACGGATGATGAACGAATTCGGCAGCAGGCCAATCAGCTGAAAGCTAGGTGCGACATAATGATCTTACGCTATTTTCCGTTTCCCAATAGTATTACCGAAAAATTTGATAAGCCGCCGTTACCGATACATTCGAGATACCAGGATGTTTTACCACCTCTTCGATACCGGGAGTACTCCCGACTGAACGTTCCCGAATGACTGTACCGGCGCCCTATCTCTATGGAGTGCACTCCCTCTTTCTTCACTCACGTATTCCGGTGGGACGGCAATCCGACACGTCCGGAGTGAGATCAGGCGCAGAACTGACGGCATGACAATACGTGTTGGCCAAAATGATAATGTCACATACATAGGTACATACATAAATTCACGTCTTTGGCCTAGGCTTAAGGTAGGCAGACACTATAGAACGCCACCTGCTAAGATCCTTACATACTCTTTTTGCTTCTATCACCTTCATACGTCTGTTAATACACGCGTGCTGGTTTTGAGCACTACTTTTTTGCCTTTTTAGTGAGTTTCGGTCGGTCAATTTATATCCATTTAGGGATCTCAGAATTTCCACTTACACCTGCCTCGTCTTTTCAACATGACTCTAAGCATAATTTTTTCAGTTTCTGTCACTGCATCTTCATTTAAAAATGAAAATATTAATGATCATCAATCTTGTGCAGTGTAAAGAGAATCTTTGAAAAACTGAGTTATTAGTCTAGTAGTTGCAAGTGAGTATAAGCGTAGGTAAGGCTTGAGTTTGATCACCAGGTCAAAAAAAGTGTTGTTGAGTTCCATAATTGAGTTTTCAGTAGAGCTTGGGTCTGGCTTGTTGTTTATTTTTCCAACATTTAATACCCGATCTATAAAACGAATGCCCTAGATGCAGGTACTGATAGTCTGTTCCAATCTCCGCTTAGTAAACATTCGCTGAGGTTAGGCAATGTTTTACACGGTATTTTATTGGATATCATCGAATGTACTCTCCAACCACCTCATTAGCTGGACAGCCTCTAACAAAATCGTCAGTAATGCTTATTTGATGTTTCGCTATTACCTACTTATGGATTAGGCAATTAAATTAATCCTAAGGCCAGGCTGAGGGAATGTGTAGTTTTGTTACTAAATAGGTATTGGGGGCTGAGTTGTCCGCGTCCGTAGGAGTGCACCCTTAAAATGGAATCCCTACACGTAGCCCCTGGGTGGTGCAAAACAGGCAACACAACACTGGTCGGAGGCTTCGACCACGGCTGTTTACCCTCCACCGGACAAAGCCATTGTGGGAGTGGAGTTGCATCAACTCCCCAACTATCGTTCTGCCGAAATCTATCCCCTCTACTTAAGAGTGAATAGATTTATTCTGGATATACGTGCTCCATCCTCGGCCACACCGTCGCTTGCCATCAGGCGAGTTGGTGGCCAAACGTAGATCCATTTTATATATATTTTTTCTTTTTTTTAATTTATGACACAGTTTAAAAATGACTTTTCTATGGAAAGAAGTACCATGATAACGATTATTTTTTTTATTTTTTTATCAATCAGATCTCATCGATCTGATTGATAAAAAAATTACATAACGCTAACGTGTAACATCTTCACTGTGCTTCACCATATTGATATGAGACAGCAAGAGAAACACATAAGAAGTGGGTTTATATTACAAAAAGACACGTAAAACTAAAATAACGTTGCTTTTCTGCGAAATAACAGATAAACCTTGTATTATCAAATTTAAAAATATACAAAAATAATATCCTGTACCGGGATTCGATCGACATACTTATTCTGTGCCAGTCTCCTATGTATCGTATGCAACTAATTACTCAGTTGACAATATTGCTAAAATAGGCATTCACAATCTACTAATCGAAATACAAAACCGGTAAGTGCTTGGTCCCTATGTGATAAAGCGCAATGATACCTTTTTAAGTGCTTATCATTTTTGATAAGCTATACAACAGTACAATTTTTATTGAAATCCGACCAATTTTAATTCTGAGCGTGAGATGTTTAACATCACAGCTCAGCTCCCTTGAGGAAATGCGCAATTTTGAATAGCCTTTAAGTTGACCCGGCTTCTGACGATATTTTTTTAAAATTTTCAGTTGTTTCTTTTTCTTGGTTTGGACGCCAACCTCGGACATACAAACAGACAAAAATACTCAAATTTTAAAAACAACAGATTTGGCAATGGTATCGATTAAATAACACATTACGAAAGAAAAAAAAAACAAAAAGTGAAATTGAAATTTTCGGGCTTTCGAGTTACGATTTTATTATAAGTATAGATTATACTTATATCTCTTTGCTATGGAAGTCACGTTTATACGCTAGGATTAGAGGTAATAGATGGTAGTTAACATAGTCCTCCCGTTAGTTTTGACCTCATCAAATTAAAAAATAAAAGCCAAAAAGGGGTCAAAAAACGTTACATTTCATATTTTGCAAAGGCCAAGAGTAGCTAGAGTAGATATTTAACTCCCACTCTTATACAGGAAATGACACCGAAATCGGTCGAGTAGTTTCATAGATATCGAACGTAAACGAGTGGTCGGTAATATTTGTGCGGGATATGATCCGGAATGATTCGCATTGAGCGGCACACAATTACGCGGCTCGCTTGTCAAAGCCGCCAACGATGTAATTACACACGTATAAATATAGCTACGTACATGATATGTAGGGAAATTACCCACATATGTATATGTAAAGACCGTATGTATGTACATCAAATATATTAACACCATATATAATGTCTGTATTGAATAAATTATTTATTTTAATTCGGGGATTATTTAGATATTTTTCTTTGTAAATAGTTTCGAGTACGTGTTTTATTTTAGGTAAAACAAAAGTTAACCTGTGGACGATAGACTTTATTAATTCGTCATCTGACCAGCAACAGGCCCAAGACAGCCACGCGCAGGACCTGTACGCGCTTAACCCCGGTGAAGGCTACAGGTGAACCATGTGGTTTTAGTAATATCTGAGGTTTTCGCGATCACTACACATTATAATAAAACAACTTTTAACCGGATTAATAGCAAACACGACCGTCCAAGTACAATGACCGTCAAAGTACAAGAACAAAGCACAAAACCAATCCAACTGCGTCGAGGGGTAAGACAGGGAGACGTAATCTCTCCGAAACTGTTTACCAACGCATTGGCGGACGTTTTCAAGACGCTTGATTGGAAAGTACGAGGCCTAAATATTAACGGTCAGTTCATCTCACACCTCCGATTCGCAGATGATATTGTCATCATGGCAGAAACTCTGCAGGAGCTGGAAGAGATGCTAAACGGCCTGAGCAATTCTTCAAAACGGGTGGGTCTCGGGATGAACTTGGATAAAACCAAACTCATGCACAATGGTCACGTTTCTCTAAGCCCTGTAGTCGTAAATGGCGCTAATCTCGAGGTTGTGCAAGAATACATATATCTTGGACAAACTATACAGCTGAGGCGGCACAACTTCGAGAAGGAAGCGAACAGAAGAATACGCTTGGGCTGGGCGGCATACGGGAAGCTGCGTGCAATCTTTGAATCGTCGATCCCACAATCCCTTAAGACCAGGGTATTTAATCAGTGCGTCCTGCCTGTAATGACTTACGGAGCCGAAACATGGACACTCACAGTTGGTCTAATGCACAAATTTAAGGTAGCTCAGCGTGCAATGAAGAGAACGATGCTCGGGGTTTCTCTGGTGGATAGGATTCGCAACGAGGTTATCCGCCAGAGAACTAAAGTCAGTAAGAAAGAAGTAATCGATATTGCTCGCAGAATCAACACGCTGAAATTGAAATGGGCTGGCCATGCCTGCAGACGGACAGACGGTCGATGGAGCAGACACGTGTTGGAGTGGAGACCACGTTTGGGCAAGTGTAGTGTAGGACGCCCTGCGGCACGACGGACCGACGATTTTAAGAAGGTGGCTAGCAGCAGATGGATGCGGGCTGCCCAAGACCGGGATGGTTGGCGCTCTTTGGGGGAGGCCTACGTTCAGCAGTGGACGGCGATAGGCTGATATGATGAATAGCAAACACCGCAAAGTGTTCGAAACGTCACGAAAGTCAAAAACCAATAATACACGCGATGAATCCGGTTAAAAGTTGTTTTATTATCACGTGGTTTTAATCGGTAGCTGTCCGGCACAGCGTCCATGATGAGTTTCCTCACATAAAAAAACTGTAAAATCTAGGACATCAAATGTTTAGTTTTACAAGAAGCACTACAAAGGACGTAGAATACAATAGACTTTATTATGCATAGTACCTGCCAGTAAAATACTAAGGAGTTGTACAATAGCCAGGTATTACCTAGGCCTGCCTCGTGGCGTTACTGTGCCGACCAGACAAAGGACAGATGGATGGTCTTAAGTAATTTGCCATGTTCCTAATGAACCACTTCTCACAATCGATATCGACTGGATTCGATGACCTCGATCGATGAATATTGAGTCGGATGAATTGAAACCTAACTGAAATGCATAAAAAGTTAATTTTCAGTTACAGAAAAAAAAAAACATATGTAGGTAGTAACGCAGGCATAACGCACTCTTATAGTTCTTTGGCGTTGTCGAAAGTCTATTATTTGGTTCATGTTTTCTGTAGTTTCCTGTCCCTGTCAATTGTATGTCAATAAAATAATTTTATGAATTTTATCAATTATATGTACGGTAGACAGATATAATTTTAAATAAACTGTTAAGACGCCTGACACTTTAGTTCTCCTGCGACCACGAGCGCTGCAAAGTGTTCGAAACGTCAGGAAAAACAAAATCCATTAATACACGCCACGATTAATCCGGTTAAAAGTTGTTTTATTATAATGCGTAGTGATCGCGAAACCTAAGATATTACTACGAGATTTTGATATATCTATACTTATAATAAAATCGTAACTCGAAAGCCCGAAAATTTCAAATTCGCTTTTTGGTTTTTTTTTCTTTCCTAATGTGTTATTTAATCGATACTATGGCCAAATCTGTTGTTTTTAAAATTTGAGTATTTTTGTCTGTTTGTATGTCCGAGGTTGGCGTCCAAACCAAGAAAAAGAAACAACTGAAAATTTGTAAAAAAATATCGTCAAAAGCCGGGTCAACTTATAGGCTATTCAAAATTGCGCATTTCCTCAAGGGAGCTGAGCAGTGATGTTAAACATCTCACACTCAGAATCGAAATTGGACGGATTTCAATAAAAATGGCACTGTTGTATAGCTTATCAAAAATG
This sequence comes from Xylocampa areola, assembly GCA_935421205.1. NCBI lineage: Eukaryota > Metazoa > Arthropoda > Insecta > Lepidoptera > Noctuidae > Xylocampa > Xylocampa areola. Next base: position 354,079 of record OW285200.1, read on the forward strand.
ATAAGCACTGCAAAAGGTATCATTGCGCTTTATCATATGGGGACCAGGCATTTACCGGTTTTGTATCTTGATTAGTAGATTGTGAATGCCTATTTTAGCAACATTGTTAACCGAGTAATTAGTTGCTTACTGTAAATAGGTGACTGGCACAGTATAAGTGTGACGATCGAATCCCGGTACAGTATAATTATTTTTGTATATTTTTAATTTTGATAATACAAGGTTTATCTGTTATTTCGCAGAAAAACAACGTTATTTTAGTTTTTCGTGTCCTATTATAATGTAAACCCACTTTTTATGTGTTTCTCTTGCTGTCTCATATCAATATGGTGAAGCACAGTGAAGATGTTAAACGTTAGCGTTATGTACATTTTTTATCAATCTTAAAAATTATTTCCATAGAAAAGTCATTTTTATCCTCTGTAATAAATTATATAAAAATATATATATATAAAATGGATCTACGTTTGGCCACCAACTCGCCTGATGGCAAGCGACGGTGTGGCCGAGGATGGAGCACGTAGATCCAGAATAAATCTATTCACTCTTAATTAGAGTGGATAGATTTTGGCAGAACGATAGTTGGGGAGTTGATGCAACTGCCCTCTCCCACAACGGCTTCGTCCGGTGGATGGTAAACAGCTGTGGTCGAAGCCTGCGACCAGAGTTGTGTTGCCTGTTTTGCACCACCCAGGAGCTACAACTCAGCCCCCAATACCTATTTAGTAACAAAACTACACATTCCCTCAGCATGGCCTTAGGATTAATTTAATTGCCTAATAATTGCCTAAGTAATAGCGAAAGATCAATTAAGCATTACCTACTGACAATTTTGTTAGAGGCTGTCCAGCTATTGAGGTGGTTGGAGAGTACATTCTCGATGATATCCAATGAAATACCGTGTAAAACATTGCTTAACCTCAGCGAATGTTTACTAAGCGGAGATTGGAACAGACTATCAGTACCTGCATCTTGGGCATTCGTTTTATAGATCGGGTATTAAATGTTGGAAAAATAAACAACAAGCCAGACCCAAGCTCTACTGAAAACTCCATTATGGAACTCAACAACAGTTTTTTCAAACCTGGTGATCAAACCCAAGACTTACCTACGCTTATACTCACTTGCAGTTGCAACCACTAGACTAATAAGTCCGTTTTTCTAAGATTCTCTTTACACTGCATAAGATTGATGTTCATTAATATTTTCATTTTTAAATGAAGATGCAGTGACAGAAACTGAAAAAATTATGCTTAGAGTCATGTTGAAAAGACGAGGCAGGTGTAAGTGGAAATTCTAAGATCCCTAAATGGATATAAACTGACCCACCAAAACTCACTAAAAGGTCAAAAAAGTAGTGCTCACAACCCACACGCGTGTATTAACAGACGTATGAACGTGATAGAAGAAAAAATAGTATGTAAGGATCTTAACAGGTGGCGTTCTATAGTGTCTGCCTACCTGAAGCCTAGGCCAAAGACGTGAATTTATGTATGTACCTATGTATGTGACATTATCATTTTGGCCAACACATATTGTCATGTCGTCAGTTCTGCGCCTGATCTCACTCCGGACGTGTCGGATTGCCATCCCACCGGAATACGTGAGTGAAGAAAGAGGGAGTGCACTCCATAGAGATAGGGCGCCGGTACAGTCATTCGGGAACGTTCAGTCGGGAGTACTCCCGGTAACGAAGAGGTGGTAAAACGTCCCGGTATCTTCAATGTATCGGTAACGGCGCCTTATCAAATTTTTCGGTAATACCATTGGGAAACGCAAAAATAACGTAAAATCATCTATGTCGCATCTAGCTTTCAGCTGGTTGTACTGCTGCCGAATTCGTTCATAATCCGTGTTTCTCAATAAATATATATCTGTTGGTTTTCAAGGCTCAAGTGAATAGGTATTTAGTGGTCAAGCGTGTTCCATCGTCGATTTCATCATTGCTTAAAATCAGGCGAGTTGGCGGTCAAACGCAGGCCCATTGAGATTATGTAAAAATCTAATTAATGAGTGGAATCCTAATATTACATCGTATAATCTACACCACTTCAAAAGCTGTATCCGACAGCTGATATAGCGCCTCCACATATCTACAGACAAGTCGCGTGTGCTGTGGAAAAATCCAAGCAGGAGTCAGACCCTAGACACCCACTGTATGACGGCCAGTTACCAGCACAACACCTAACCACCTAACAAGCCCGGCACAGTTATTTAAAACTGACCGAAGCAGTGTCAGGATGCCCAGTCGAGACTCACCGCAAAACTGAGGCTAGGAACTTTTCCACCACCCGCTAACAAATAAAGCATAAAGTGAACCTACCTGAAATCAATTTTGGACACAGCAAGTGTGGATCTAGGCAACCAAGTAATTAAAATTGTACCATCGACATGAAGATGAAGAATCGTTTATTAATTATATTGTAAAGTTATCCTAATCCGGATAAATACTCCAGGCGCTCTGACCACTAAGCCATTTCGACCTCTGCTTACTACCGCGAATTCGCATAAAATCTGTTCGATATTGTATTAACTGCAAAGTTAGTCGTGTCGGTTCGGTCACCTGTATAGGGACTAAATAGATAGAAGACGTATTAAAATGTGGAAGAAGAATTCGCGGTAGTGAGCAGAGGTCGAGATGGCATAGCGGTCAGAGCGCCTGGAGCATTTATCCGGGAGGCGCAGGTTCGAATCCTGCTCACGACCGTATTCTTTTTTCCACTATAATTTATAACTTAAGAGTTTGCTATGATTTATCTGTATGAGTTTGGGTTGCTAGGGCAACTGTCAAGTATCTGAAAAGTGACGGCTGTCTGTATGAGGGTGGCGTCAATGAGGATAGACAACAATAGAATAATGCAACAATTATTACCAAAAAAGGAAGGGGTGGAGGGTCTGACTTCAACGAACGTACCTGACCTTCTCAAAAAAGGCAGGTTAATAAACTGAACCGTCGAGCATGCATTCTTCATATAAAATCTATATTTTCTGCCTACTGGAATGGGAATCAGGTGTGAGTTGGTTTGTATGATTAATTGAAATCTTAGTTTGGCGTTAAGATTACTTTGACGTGAGCAAAGCCACGGGTACAGCTAGTAAGATATAAAATAAAGGCATTAATGGCCGTCACATATATTATAATTATAATGATTATTTTCTAGTCAGTTAAGAATGATGATGATGGATATATAGTCAGACGTACATTGCTTATACAGAAACATATGTTTCTAGTTTAAACGTACAAATCGAGTCCATAAACGAAAACCAAAATTTCGTCAAGAAATAAATCAAATTGAATCCCAAGTTATTCTTGTCCGTCCGACCGTGTCTGCTGACCCACATACATTCTGTAGGAATCCATCAGCGTCACAACAAGACGGTCAGCTCCTTCGGTCGTCGCTGAACATCCGTGTGTACACGACGTATTGTCGGTACGTGTGTGTACATTACGTCAGAATGGTGCGCCCAAACTGCATGTAGGGTGACCACGCCGCGCTGGCGAGACTCGGGTTGATCGAAAATAAATTAAATAATGTGTTACAGCTGATAAGCTTAGACAAATTTTGCAACTGCTGACTGCCAGAGTCTGGTGTCGTTGGTCGTCGTCTAGTCTCGTTGGTCTAGTGGTCCCAAGCGCGACTGCTGAGCGGGAGGTCTCGGGTTCGATTCCCGGGTCGGGCAAAGTGTTATTGAGTTTTTCTGTTAGAAAATTTTCAGTAGCAGCCCGGAGTTTGGAATTGTGCCCGGTTGATGGCAATAGGCTCACCACCTATTACATGGGAGTTAATAACAGCATTGATGAAATGTGGGTGTACAACTGCGTACAACTCTGCCTACCCCTTCGGGGAATACAGGCGTGATTTTATGTTATGTTATGTTAAATATTGCAACATATACATATTGTACTGGTTTTCTTCAAAATCTCATTTGACTTACGACATGTTAAAATGAAGTGTTTGCACGTCATTTAACAACGACAAAACATGCTGAACAAAATAAAAAAAACCTATCTATGTACCTAAACACTATTGTATACACTATAATTAAATTATAATCTTAAAGTTGAGTGCTTCTAAAATTTCGCCAATTGTAGCTGAAAAAAAATAACATAGCATTAAGCTTGTGTTCTCCGAAGGGTGTACAGTTCATTTAACCATATTTCACAAAAAATAAACTTATATTATATATATATTATGATATCCATCCATTCACCAAACAATATTCAAGTTAAAGTAAGCCTAAATAACATTTGATTAGACTATAATTTATTTGTGAAAAGAAAAATATGGTCGTGAGCAGGATTCGAACCCTGCGCCTCCCGGATAATTACTTCAGGCGCAGAGGTCCAGACGTCTCAACCTCTACTCACTTCCAAGAATTCTACTCCCACATTTTAATACGTCTTTTGTTTGTCATTTACAAATTTATAACTTTAGAGTTCGCTATGTATGCGTTAATACTTTTCAAAGATTTATATGTATAGACTATATATAGTAAGTAGCACTAAAAGAAGCGTGTTTAGTAAGTAGTACCGAGTAGTATATATTTTCATCTACGTTCCTACACACAGCGAAAGGGGCGCTCATATTGATTCATTTCGAGATACTTTTGTCGCAACCCCACAGTTTACCGATGCCACTATTTATAGGCCTCATTTATCCCCTAAAGGGTCCTATTCAACGGGAAGAACTTATTACTATTGAATGAGAAAAAAGTCCAATCCAGTGCAATATATGAACATGTTTGGAGCAATAAGATTCAGTTAGACACCTTTTAATAATATTAAGAAACTTAACGTAGCTCATACCGATAAATTTTTGAATAGCATTAATGCTTTCTTAGCGAACCTTTAAGTTATAAATGTGGATGATTCACGGTGGTGAGCGGAGGTCGAGTTCTGGCTCTGGCTTAGTGGTCAGAGCGCCTGAAGTATTTATCCGGGAGGCGCAGGTTCGAATCCTGCTCGCGACCGTATTCTTTTTCCACAAAAATGTATAACTTTAACGTTGCTCCTTTGAGTCGATACCTATAAGGAAGGAATTGGTTCTGGTATTTAAGGACGTCTTCGATAAACTAACTAATGAACGCGTTCTAACTAACTAATCCGATAGATTTTAGATTACACTTCTAGTTCTGTTAATGAGTGAAACAGAGCGTGATCCTAAGTGATCCCCAAAATATAATTTACTAATAGACTTTTTATAGACAGAGGACTTTAAGACCGGACACAACACAACAATTTAACGAAATACAATGTAATATCTTAGGTTTGCGCGATCACTACACATTATAATAAAACAAATTTTAACCGGATTAATCGCGGTTTTTTGTTTTTCCTGACGTTTCGAACACTTTGCAGCGTTCGTGGTCGCAGGAGTCCTCCTGAAATACAATGTTATAACTTAAATAGGTGATCAAATGACTGTTATACAGTTTATGGAGACTGTTAATAAGATTTCTTTATTGCGATGGGTTTCAGGACAGCTTACTTACTTAATTCTCGACGATCATTATCATCATCCCCCTGCCCTTGTCCCAATTTATTTGGGGTCGGCGCAACATGTTCATTCTTCTACTTTCTAATTGTTTGTGCTGCTAAAGTTATGGCAATGTTTTATGACCGGCCGCCTGCCTGACGTCAACCCTCATTGGGAATGCTGTTGTTCGTGGTAATCGCCACCGATACGGTCGCCTTCTATCTAGCTATGTCACACCAAATGTTTCCACCACCAGGTTCTAATGTTATCCTACTAACATACTCCACTAACCGGCCACTTAATTCTCGATGATATCAGATGAAAATTAATCTCCCAGAGGCTCGATCGTGTCTCGTGAAGAGCAATCGCATGGCACCTATGTTGCACATAACTATGTACATACATGAATAATTGGATGCGAGTGGATCGATGACGCCGACATGACGCGAGCCTCTCACACACGCATGCACACACACACACATATACATGTAGTGATATAGAATGCACAGAAGACTTAAACGAGAAATTTTGCATTGTTGCATACTTCAAAACGAAGAGTATTGGCATACTGTATCTGTAAAATGGTCTCAAACATCATGGAAAAATACGTAAATTTTAATCATACGTTGTTTTTAGTATCGACTTACAGCGGGTTGATGATTTTCGACCATAAAATCCAGATTTCCTTACAATATTACCGCTCGTGATGTCTTAGATTTACAATAAAATACTAACTAACTTACCCATATAAGCAGTGATAGACCGTTGAACTGACAAGTCAAAGGTCGCAAGTTCGAATCTAAGGCACGCACCACTGACTTTTCGAAGCCATGTGCGTATTATAAATTAATGATTTCTTGCTTAAAACGGTGAAGGAAAGCATCGTGAGTAAACCGGTGAAGCTAGGAGATGTTCTCTGGTGTGTAAAGCCAGAGGCCTACGGGCGATTTAAACTCTGACCCTAGGTTGTTCATCAACCACACAGAGAGACATATATAACTTATATTAATTACAAATATTCTTGTAGAAGGAGATAAACGGAATACAGATTCTAAATACATTGAAACATTATCTCTTTTTATTAAATAACAATAGGTTGAGAATTAACTGTGTGTCAGCGACATAAAGAGTGGATGCGGGCGCCCCCGGCGGAGATAGTAACGCTTACGTTTGTTTCATAATATTAAATGTTCATTAAAACGACTAACTCCACATAACTGTATCGCTTATTTCCTGATTTTGGACAAAGATTACTAAAGCAAAATCCTGGGTCCTCTTAAATCGAAATTCGAAAGTCAAATAATAGTATGTACTCATTTATATTATTTTTTAGTATTTATCCGGGAGGCGCAGGTTCGAATCCTGCTAGCGCCCGTATTATTTTTCCATTTAATATAATAACTTTACAGTTCGATAAGCATGCGTTAATGCTTTACAAAGATTTATCTTGAATTTTCTCAACACTATACTAAGCCACATTGCAAAAATCGTGTAGTACAATGATTCCTCCACACGTGTGCCGCATTGCATGTAGTGTTAATCCCGCGGCGTACAAACACACCGAGGCCGGATAAATAATTATAAATCGCCGTGAAATAATAATAATTTCACATTCCCCGTATTACTATTGTGGCCGACATTTTCCTGGATGTATTTATTTTGTTGAATCAAATAGGTCAAGTCAATAATCAAGCCTTTATAGTAAATAAAACTTTGGGTACAGACATGCATTCACGCCTGTCTCCTTTTGGGGTAGGCAGAGATCAGCGGGCATCAAAAGACTATAAATTTTCATTTAAAATATATTTTCATTATAAATTGTTCGCTAAGCATACGTTAATGCTTTTCAAAGATTTATCTGTATTACTTACACTTTTTTTTGTTTGATGATCAAATTATTTATGAAATAAAAATATATTTCAATTAATAGAATGTGATATTGTAGAAGAATTCTGATTCCTAGAGTGTGTAAATCTAGTAAATGGTGCGACTTAGGTAGGCAAATTATTTGTGTTTGAGTTTTGATAGGTTGTGCGAGTTTGGTGAAAGGTATATCGGTTGGGTATATTTTTTGTGTTTAGTTCTGCAGAATCTACGACTTAGGTAGAATGTGTGAGTCTGGTAGAATTTGCGAGTTTGGTAGAATGTACGAGTTTGGTAGAATGTGTGAGTCTGGTAGAATTTGCGAGTTTGGTACAATGTACGAGTTTGGTAGAATGTATGAGTTTGGTAGAATATGTACATTATCTATGAGTGTCCCTACAAAAATCACACATATTTGTACCTAAATATGTGTGATTTTTGTAGGGACACATTTGGCATTCCAAAAAAATATACCCACGTGATGCAGCAATACATATGTTATATGATAAACGTTCATACCTACTTGTTCCACGAGGTGTACGTATACGAACAGCGCATTAATCTAATTCCGTAGTTAATTACTGCTTGTTCCAGTAGATGTAGATGGTGTAATTTATCTATAATATGTATGCATTTAGAAATATATAAGTATGTTTATCAGTTGTCTAGTACTCATAACACAAGCTCTGCTTAGCTTGAGACTAGACGGCGTTGTGTGGTAGTTGTGGAATATTATTATTATTATTATTATATAAGCTCAATCTAGTCACACACAATGTATCGATAGATCCCGCGGCTTTGTGGCTTCCTCATAGATCGACGTTGCGAGCAAGGTAAGTGACGGCTCTTAAACAGTGTCGACATTCCAGTTAAGCTGACAAACTTTCAAACAAATATCACACACAGGTACTGAATTGATTGCAATGACGTCGCTATAAGACGTGTTAAAATATGGAAGAAGAATTCGCGGTGGTGAGCAGAGGTCGAGATGGCTTAGTGGTCAGAGCGCCCGGGAGGCGCAGGTTCAAATCCTGTTCGCGACCGTATTCTTTTTCCATTTAATATTGTAACTTTAGAGTTCGCTAAGCATGCGTTAATGCTTTTCAAAGATTTATCTTGAAATATCAACATAACATAACATAGCATCACGCCTGTATTCCCCGAAGGGGTAGGCAGAGATGTACACAATTGTACACCCACATTTCACAAATGCTGTTATTAAGTCCCATGTAATAGGTGGTGAGCCTATTGCCATCTACCGGGCACAATTCCAAACTCTGGGCTGCTACTGAGAATTTCTTAACAGAAAAACCCAATAACACTTTGCCCGACCTGGGAATCGAACCCAAGACCTCATGCTCAGCAGTCGCGCTTGGGACCACTAGACCAACGAGGCAGTTGGTCTTACAATGGATATAATATATACGAAATACCTGGATACCTGTATTACTTTTCTATGTAGGTACCTCCGGAACAACAGTGATTACCTAAGAGGTTTGTTAGAATCATCGCAAATAGAAATCGATAGTCTCTGCCTACCTCAATCGAAACAGGCGTAATTTTATGTATAGTAGATAAAGAATATGAGCTTGATGTATAGTTTCACTGGATGTGGTTTTGCATTGGCATGAACGCAGTAGCAAGAACATCGTTGATGACTTATACTTCAGGAAAACAGAGAGATTGTTAAATAGTTAAATGGCTTGGGACAATGAACAATTCATAAAAATACAACAGGGGTTATTAAGTCGTTAATTTATTATGATCAATTTTAATGACCTATTGTTCATTAGGCTGCCTTGACGATCCGCAGCCCTGTGCAATATTACACTTCCTTTTACCCGTTTGTCCTTACTGGAAGTTCTCAAAAAAGGACAGGTCAAGCGAAACTTAAACCAATGAGCATATATGAAGAGGTTAATGAACATTAGATAAAGCGGTTGAGGTGTGTCTGAATCGTAGCAAGTGAAAATTGATAGTCTTTTGATGCCCGCTGATCTCTGCCTACCCCAAAAGGAGACAGGCGTGAATGCATGTCTGTACCCAAAGTTTTATATACCTATAAAGGTTTGATTATTGTCTTGACCTATTTGATTCAACAAATACATTCAGGAAAATGTCGGCCACAATAGTAATACGGGGAATGTGAAATTATTATTATTTCACGGCGATTTATAATTATTTATCCGGCCTCGGTGTGTTTGTACGCCGCGGGATTAACACTAAATGCAATGCGGCACACGTGTGGAGGAATCATTCTACTACACGATTTTTGCAATGTTGCTTAGTATAGTGTTGAGAAAATTCAAGATAAATCTTTGTAAAGCATTAACGCATGCTTATCGAACTGTAAAGTTATTATATTAAATGGAAAAAGAATACGGTCGCGAACAGGATTCGAACCTGCGCCTCCCGGATGAATACTCCAGGCGCTCTGACCACTAAGCCATCTCGACTTCTTTCGTGTTGAGAAAAGATTAGTAGAGTATCGTATGCAGACTATAACGTTATAAGATAATTGGTCAATTGACGCGATTTATAATTGTATTGGAATAGATTCAACTCGATACGATTCATTTCAATTTTATTTTATAAATGCAAGTGACGTCCACCATTTTATATTATGCAATACACACACAGACACTGGTATCGTTTTTTATTACTATCGAAACACTAACTCGAGTTTTGATAATTCGGTATATAATAATAATTGTTATTGTGTATAACATATATTATTATATTTGGAAAATATAATATAATTATAGAACTTTACTTGTATGCTACGGCAAACCCAATTGAGAGTGGCATAACGGGTGATGATGATGATGATGACTTGTCATGGTCTGACAACAAGCAGGTTTTAGTATATATTGAACAACTTAAATTGCTAGATATCTCAAAATGCACTAAAGAGACAAACAGGTCTCCCTGTGTCGTGGACCACGTTATAATTCGATACATTAATATTAACGCACGCGCTTATAATCAGACCAATGCAAATAACGTTATATGGAATTAATGTTCTGTTCTGATACGGCGGCCTTCCAAACGAATGTTTATTTATTTGTTTAGGCTAAATTAATATACGTATGTATTTTTATTGGTAGTATTTGAACAAACACAAACTGTTGGAATCAATCAATGTGTTTGCAAGAGTCGAATTTGTTTTTTCGTAGTTTTGAGGAATCGAAATCGTCATGATTCCTACAATATTTTTTGTTTCGCAATTTTTAAATAATTTATTGCAAAATGTTAGTGTTATTCAAAATTTATTATAATGCCAGTCGTTTTCTATTTATAATTACATGCATACATGATATATAGACTCGATTTGGTCACCATGATTCTGACTATCTCTTTCCCTTCATCTATGTTCATAAAACATAATTTCACGATAAAATAATAACACAACATAAATCTAGTTTTTTTTTTATTTAAAACACAAACACAATCGGCGGTCTTATCGCGAATAGCGAATAATAATAATATTTATTGGAAAGATTTCAGTCACACATCACGTTTAAATGTTAACCTACTTATGTTGCCGCCTGTAGTGATTGAAATCTCAATTTAATTAAATGATATCACTTATTTAAAAGTTTGCATTATATATTGGTGCTCGTGACTGTACAACTGTGTACGTACTACCCCATCGGAAATTACTATGTATGTTATATTAAAATAAGTTGTAAAAGTTAAGGCTTTAAGTTCTATATCACAGAGTCAACACAGACAAGCTCATCCGGCTGCATCTCTGTAAGATCGCCAGTAACACAATAACCGAAGGTGTATTCGTTCAAAGGCTCGTCCTGCAGCAAACTGTATTAAAATGGCCAAATTGGTTTAGTGCGAGCGACGACGCCGGCGCGGCTTGCGAGACCGGCCGATACAAACCTTGTTAAGATTACATCACCATAGTATGGAGGGGTACCATGCTGAAGATTGGATACAGGCACTTGTGTGTTTAACGTTGGCAAAAGGAGTTCAGTTTGTTTAAATGATCTTACAATTTATCATTAGGAAATCGACTATAGAATAGGTTTTAGTGATTTTGGGAAAAGAACATAAAATTGGATAGCTACTTCTACAATATTGACACTAAACTTATGACTACCCGTCATAAGTTTAGTGTCACTTAAACCAATTCTAAGTTATTGAATAGATTCAGGCGTTACCTTGCCGAAGTCCATTGCAATGGATGCAATCCTCAATATTGTGGAAGTAGCTACTTAATGTATTTATTTGCATCCAGTTTATCTTAATATTATAGTTGTGATAAGACAGATTTTTATTTGAAACGCTCACTGTATGGAAAAGTAACAATCATTTCGAAGAAAAGTTGCCAGTATAAAAAACAAATATAATAGGAACTAAAAAAAATGTTATAAAAACAAACATTAAACAAATATATATGTAGTTGAGCTCCATTCTTTAGATAAAGTATTGACTCGTCAAATTCTCATATCCTATCATATATTATAAGCAGTCGATCACAAGGGCAACGTCCCACTGATTGTGTCTGTATCAGGGGCGCGCAGCACTAACTTTGTTATATCGTCACAAAACGTATTACACGGACACGACACAAACATTGTTCGGAACGTATATTTTTAAATTTCAAAGTAATTTATCTAATTTACTTTGAATCACTCTACACAATTCTTGTTATAATCTTATAACAAGAATTGTGTAGAGTGATGGCGTACCACTTTTTCGGTAATATAAACACTAACATATCATCACACACGTATTTCTCTAAAAGTAAAGTAAGTTTCACCGCCGTCACTAAGTTTAATATAAAACTCATTGGTTTCTACCGCAGTTGAGTTAAGAGATAATTTCTTGGCTGTACGCTACGACGAGCTCATCGTCGAAACAGCCTTGGGATCGACCGAGCGTGCAGCGCTGATTCAAACAGTTTTCATTAATGCGGTTATGCTCGTCGACGAACTTCAAAAACCAGCAAATGGCTCGGACCTTTCCTATAAACAAAAGAAAACTGACTTTTTCTCGAATAAAAATATTATAATCAGTTGAGAAAATACCATAGTTATAATTATTTGGATAGCCTATGCACGTGACAAATTGTTTCGTCGTACGCGCGCTATAGGTCCCGTGGCTCAGTCCGAAAAGAAATCGGTCCGTGCGTTCTACACTTCTTCGCATAAGGCTAGCTATCAGACAAAGCTACCTAAAATATGCACAGACTGACGTGTGAGCTAACATATTTGTTGACAGTACCTCCCCCCTCCCCTTCACTTGTCACCCCCCACTTCTCTGCCCTCAAATAGCGAGTGGCCAAGCTGCTGGTGGACCAATTGTGTTATTCAAAGAGGTTACCTCTGGAGCTTAGATTATTGAATGGTTGGATAAGGATATAACATGAGTACCTTGTTCATGAGTTTGCTTACATATAAAAGCCTTTTCACAGTGGATTTCAGTGGTGAATGGCTCCAGATGAAGATATTAATCGATAGTAGCCCTAAATCTGTTAGAGGATCAATAAGTCGCTTTACAATTTTGTAAAACCATTCTTTATTTTCTCTAATATACTTTCTTATCGTGCTCTTGAAAATCTAAGCACCTTTACTGAAACGCTAGCAAGTATCTTAGGGAATTGTAGAATTCCTTACATTCGGAACATTGGAGCAAATGATCGAATTAAATTTAAACTCTATACCTACTGTTATTTCACAAATATTTAGTATCACTATCATAAACCTGGCGACCTGATGCGCCGTGAACTCTCCTCGGGTCTTACTGAGAATACACGTAATTAATATGAAATAACTAGGTGTAGAAGGCATATTATAATTATTGATAGTTTCATAAGGCGGAAGTCATCCTGTATATACCATACATACTTGTATGGCTGTCAATTTAGAACCATCTTAAAACTAGATTGCTACATAATAATAATTTTGAAAAAAAATATATAATATACCTCTCAAACAATTATATCCCAGCACTTATTAACATGTAAAAATGTCGGATAACAATTATATGCATTGAAATAATTAGCATACAAAGATCTCTAGACTTCTCTCACTCCAAACAAGTGAACAAAGATATCTCGTATCAGTCCTCGCTAAGACTGCAGCTGTCTGTTTTAACAGAAAATACTATCGCAGAACGCTCAGAACGTTCCACGAAGCTCCAAAGTGGTCTAATTTGTGAAACTAGGTTAAATTAACATACGTGCGAGGGAGACCGAAGACGAGCATGGTATTGTTTACTCATCGAGTGGCAGTTGGCTTGGAATTAACAAGTTTGTTAATAAGACAAGGCTGTTTGAAGAGATGTGTGGCGGCGCTCAATTAGTTTAGAGGCAGGATTCTGGATGGGTTTTCAGGTTTGTATTATTAAGCCACTCGTAGTATTTGAAAAAGAGTTACGTCATAATATTAATTGGAAAAAAAAAACGGTCGTGAGCAGGATTTGAACCTGCGCCTCCAGGCACTCTGACCACTAAGCCATCTCGACCTCTGCTCACCACCGCGAATTCTTCATCCACATTTTAACACGTCTTTTGGCGACGTTATTACTATCTATTCAGTCCCTATACAGGTGACCAAACCGACACGACTAACTTTGCAGTTAATACAATGTCGTAGAGAGGTAAGTTCCTTAATAACTAAACATAAATATTTGAAAAGCATTAACGCATGCTTAGCGAACTCTAAAGTAATAATATTAAATGGAAAAAGAATACGTTCGTGAGCAGGATTCGAACCTACGCAACATTATAAAAAAATAAACATGACTCCAAAAGTCACTGGTGCGTGCCTTGGATTCGAACTTGCGACCTTTGACTTGCCAGTCCAACGGTATTGCCACTAGGCTAGCACACTCTCGCTAAAAAGTGTCTCCAAACTTCTTACCTAATATTAATTTTGTTATCAATACTGTTAATATAACTTATAACCTATTTGTCCATAACAAACACCATAGCTTCATGCCTGGATTCCCCGAAGGTGTAGGCAGAGGTGTACACAGTTGTACACCCACATTTCACCAATGCTGTTATTAAGTCCCATGTAATAGGTGGTGAGCCGATTGCCATCAACAGGGCACAATTCCAAACTCCGGGCTGCTACTGAGAATTTTTTAACAGGAAAACTAAATAACACTTTGCCCGACCTGGGAATCGAACCCAAGACCTCATGCTCAGCAGTCGCGCTTGGGACCACTAGACCAACGAGGCAGTTGGTCTTACAATGGATATAATATATACGAAATACCTGGATACCTGTATTACTTTTCTATGTAGGTACCTCCGGAACAACAGTGATTACCTAAAGCCTAGATTCTAACACGAGGTGTGTTAGAATCTAGGCTTTAGGTAATCTCTTAGGAACAATTCCCTAAGAGGTTTGTAAGAATCGTCGCAAATAGAAATCGATAGTCTCTGCCTACCTCAATCGAAACAGGCGTAATTTTATGTATAGTAGATAAAGAATATGAGCTTGATGTATAGTTTCAACCCGAGATCTCCATTATTTACATATTGTGTTGTAGCTGTTTATTGTCCCATATGAAATCAAATAAAATGAAGGGACCGCTCATTGAATACTCAGTGATCACTTGACAACCGCGAGGTTCCCGCAAGGAGGCCGCGGTTATATTTTGTTATACTCTATCGCAAACGCAGCACTTCAAATGTTGCAACCATTATGTAAATGAGCCGGTTGTAGTCGATCCTAGAGGAGCAATAACGTGTTAAAGACGTCGTGAGTGCAAACATTATACGTAATGTGCAGCGAGCAGTTCTCTCCAACAATTTACATGATGAAGACATGGAATAGCATCTTCTTATAACGACGCGTAGATTAAACAGAGGTTCTGGGAATTTCAAATAATTATACCATTGGGCATCTAGATGCACTGCAAGTTACCTTCCCTACCTTGTTGCTATTCCACCAATTTGCACTAATTTCCAATCATCTTTTATAATGCGTACAGCTAAGGAGTGGAACTCTCTACCTGCTTCTGTGTTTTCGAACGCATTCAACCCTAATATTTTCAAAGTTAAGAGTTAACAGGTTTCTTCTAGGTAAGCTCACTCCATCTTCGACTTTGTCTCTGTCACCTCTAACCTAGACTAGAGCAAAAAGAAAATCCGTAAAAAATAAAAACAAAAATGAAAACCAGTGGGTCTCTTTTTTATATTGTAAAACATATTTTATGAATGCTATACTCTACAACACTACAACGCACATTAAAATCATTTCTTACAGTATATATTTTCAAAATTACGATTAAGAAATAATATTATGTCCGAGGAAAATTCTGCTATACAAAACATTAAAATTCCATCCAGGCTGTTCATATCACGTTAATTCTCATTAGGCACTCGTTTATTGAGCGCTGTAAGCTTACATTACGCTGTGCACAGACAGCGGGGATTAACGCAAACAGCGCGGATTGGACGCGGGATCATCCTGGTAGCTGACGCACCCACTACGTGTTATAAACATGCATGTGTGAGATGGTTGCGAGAGTGAAGGATTATGTAAACTCTGAAATCCATTTTCAGAAAGGAGTTTGTAACAGCCAACTCCAGCTTCTCACGACAATGACTTTTTTAGATATTAAGTACGACGCTATAGTATTTTGCCGATTCCATAAAAGTTCGTAGAAAACTTCAACAAACTAGCTTGAACAATGTAAAACAGTTAAACATCTTAACCATTTTCATGTTCAAGAGTGAAAACACAAATACATCTATTCTAAAGTTACGTCGAAATCTTACACAGACAGAGACTGGCGTGGCGCGTCAATTTCCTATATACTTGCATAATAGAAATGTCAAGAGATTATGTAAATATTGTATAATGGCTTGCCTTATTAAATTTGGATATAAAAATGATTATTTATCTTTATGTAAAGCCGTTTAAATTTCTTCTCACTCCCAGTACACTGGGATTCATGGCGAAGTCTTGACGACCTGCTTCACTCATTTTAATGCGCCTAAACTCAAATGTAGTCATTCTTAGTACTGATAGTTCTATAAAAGCGAAAGTTTGTCGAGATAGATGGATGTTTGTTACTCTTTCTCGCAATAACTACTGAAAGAATTTGGTTAAAATTTGGCACACAGATAGCTTACAACCTGGATTAACACATTTTTTTTTTCTCGGCTGAACGCAATTATGAATTCCAGGCAGATGAAGTCGCAGGCAGCAGCTAGTAATATAATGTACGTTAGAGGACCAGATGGGAGACGCCTTCTGACTAGACATCGAACAAATTTGCTCGCCACTTTTGGCGGGAGGTGAGCTAACACACAAGCACTTGACTAAAACGAAAATAGCTCTCGTCATTACATTGACAGTATTAAATACAAAAAAAAAAAAACTAAACACAAACAAAAAATTGTGTTACACACGATTAAAATCGTGTACTATCATTATAACCATACTGGTAAAAGGTACCTTTATATGATTGCGATTAATATGCCGGTGGCGAGAGGGGTACGCTCGCTAAAACTACTCCAGTACTAATTCCTTCGAGTAATGTATCGATAAACAACAATATGCTCGCTGCCTTCACAGGAAGCTTAAATTTACATCAGTGTATGTTCGACAGTACCTTTGTACTACAATGGGAAACATTGAACTGATATCTCACATAAATGGAGTTATCCCGGCGCTTATCATTTAATTAGTCATAAGAGGATTATTGAACCTGTGGTATTTCACTATTTACAGCACATCACCAATTACGTAGCTCTCGTATTATCGCTTATTCCAACCTACAGACAAAGGTATTAAGCCCGGTTCCATAAAGACCCTATACGATTCCAATTCAAGCTTCCATGAGCATTGAATGCCCGTTCATTTATTAACTTAATAAGATTATATATTATATACCTGCAACACATACGTTCGTATAAATAAATAACACCACGCAAGTTATAATATGAATTATTTCTACATCTTTAGGGTTCCCGTAAATACCTACCTAATAATAAATGATCTTATGGAGAAGAGCCGGCAAGAAACTCCACAGACACTTTTTTCAAATTATGTTCGTCACAATAAAAAAATATTAATGTGAGAATAACGCAGGTTAATGTTATAGAAAAGAAGAGGCAAAATTTTAATTATTTAAAAGCTAAAATTATAACCGAAGCTATTACGAGCCGACCAGTCCCAACAGACAGCACCCGTTCACGAGTATGACGAGCGCATCAACATCGCTAAACTCAACCATTTTGAAGGGAACTCAACACAAGACATTTTAGTGAGCATGACAAACTCATAATACCCGGTCATAGGCTGTTATATGTGTGTACTTATTTAACGTAAAGATTAACATCAATGTCCACATAATGCTCACATTTTACAGAACAGTGAGGCTATAAAAAAACTAAAAACTTACCAGTGATAAGCAAATTTCATGAATCTTTTTAGTTATGTGTATTTACCACAATTTTGATCTAAGTATTGCATGTTTGCGCACGCCGTGGTTTGCCCGTGATTTCACCTAAATTAATCGGTCCTATCTGAAAACCAGCGCTGCTACATCTCGATGGAGCAGCTTATGCTGAGATAGGGGCCCTTTTCGGCCTCGTACAGGTTCTTAATATTTTTAATGTTTAGTTTTGTATAATTTGTTTCGTTGTCTAGTATTACCTGGTTACGAGACTGAAATAAATATTTTTTCTTTATAAGACATGATACAATATTTATTAAGAAAATTACATTAAATAACTATAAAAAAGAAACAGTTAAGTCAAGTAACAATACAGCAAACCAAATTTTTCGCAAATTTAAACTAGTAGCAGAAGGTACTAGATCAAAATAATTGTAATGTGATAATGTAAGTTTTACATAGATATCAAGAAAAAACAAATATATACAGGTATAATTCAAATAAATCTTTGAAAACCGCATGCTTAGCGAACTCTAAAGTTACAATTTTAAATGGAAAAAGAATACGGTCGCGAACAGGATTCGAACCTGCGCCTCCCAGATGAATTCTCCAGACGCTCTGACCACTAAGCCATCTCGACCTCTGCTCACCACCGCAAATTCTTCTTCGATATTTTAACACGTCTTATGGCGACGTTATTGCTATCAATTCTGTCCCTATACAGGTCTATTATAATTATATATATCTGATTGTCAAAATTAGTTATAATAAAAACAATAATTTCAAAAGGCATCTGTTTACACATGTATATTCATGCAATAAATAGTGCCAGTGGGTCGCTGTGTGCAGGAGGGGATCGTACGCCAAACATCCCTATCTTCAATGTAGTGTCTGATACTATAATACGCTTAACACCTAACGAAAATATTAAAGTTTTTTTTGCCTTGCAATATGCTAAAAGCGTTATTCATGAGTCAAACAAATGTTCAGAGATTGACAATGTTCATTTAACTATGAACATTCAGCGATTTAGGTACGACTTTAACCACTTTAATGAAGGTTCATCAAGTATTAAATAATGATTCCAATCTATTCTGAACAACTATGTCATGTAATTTGAGCATAAAATATATATAGTTTTCTAATATAGAAAACATTCCGTAATTTTTTTTATATTTACACTCACACATGCTAGGTTTTGAGTCAATGCCAACGAAATTACGCCAACACAAATTTTACTGCTAGTTTAAAATGAAAGGCAGTCTAAGCTCAATATGGCAGCGTTATAAAGTTAGCAGAATTATTTGATCAATACCCTTATGTTAATGAGGTCCGCCCCACTCACAACACAAACACTGGACTGAACCTAAACTAGCAAACTACAAGTATGTTTTAAAACAGTCGTTTTATGAGAGTTACTTTATACTATAGATAGATCTGAGGGCACTAGGTAGGAATATGTAGTTAGTTCCTATGCCATCGGTAGGTTAGCATTGATACAGAAACAAACTTAGGTCCTGGTGGCATTCTGATCGGGTCTGTTGGCTGGTGCATTATAATCAAATCTGTACAGAATTAAACGTAATTATTATAAAACGAGGCACACACGCAGACAGTGTGGTATAATATTCAGCGTGGAGTTACAGCACGCGTGAATCATTGACGGCCGGCTTGCTACTGCAGCCCGTCAGCAACATTTTGATGTCACAATTGCCAATGTCCGATATATTTGGGAAAAATAAAACGCCATTGTCGTATTATCTAATACAAAAAAACAACGATCGCTTCTTAAGATCTTTACTTCAATTAAATATTTACGATAAATGTTTTTTCAAAATTAATCGGAAAATAAAAATAAAAATTAAAAAAAGGGGCTATGAAATTAATGATGATGAAGGGTGAGAAAATAAATAATTAGAAAATAGGTAATTTGGGTAAACCTGTAAGTCAATGTTCAATTAAGTAGTTCTTAGAAATTTAAAATACGGATAACCATTTCAGATTACAGAGTTGTCGTATTTGCCGAAGTGTTACTGGCCCCTCTCTTGAGCCACAAGTTGTGGGTTCAAGTGTAGCATGTGACTTTTCAATGTCATATTATGTAATGTTTGTAATTTATGATATCATAGATTGTACACAGTGAAGGAAAACATCGTAAGGAAACATGGTCTGAAATCGGCAACCCACAGTGAATTGGAGTTATGAGGAGATTCTCCTCTACTCATACATGGTTAAAAACTCACATTCTTACTCACACTTCCCACGTACACTTACACTTCGTACTCTCACTTACACTTCACACATACTCCTCGGCGGCTTTTGTATCATCTCTGTTAAAAAAAACCTGTCTTTATATATATATTATTATATTTTTGTTTACATCTTATCATACACTGCCTGTGTGCTGCGCTAGCAGGCCACGACAAATTGTGAAATGTGTGAAATGTCTGGGTATCCAAGATGCAGGCTGCGCCTAGTTTGGGACTGGGCTGATAATTTTTGTAATGGCACTGTTAGATTTAACTATTTTTCGTTAAGTACTAAAATGTATTTAAAATAACGTGTAACTGTGTTTGGTAAATAAATTATTCTTTATTTATTTATAATTAATTAGTGATGATCATTACTCGTGCCTTCTCTGTATGAGAAGAGGCCCAGTGCAGGCACTGGAACAATGATGGGTTATAGAAGAATTGGAGCTATTCACTGAATTCTAAATTATTTGATGGATATTTTCTACGTATTTGTCCAGTTTTTATATTTTTCAAAAGCTTTTACTACATTTTCCTTGAAGTTATACATAAGAATGTACATAATATATCTGGTAAAAAATACGACATAGAAAAGAAACGCTTTTTAGACGATGGATCGCATCTATTATTGTGTTCGTAATCCGAAGTTCCAGTTCATAAACCACTTAAACCTGAAAATATAAAATTTGGTGAACAAGGATACCTCTAGGCTTACCAAATACACACAGGTTGCAAAGTTAATTCATAGTTGAATGATGTATTGACAAGTATCGACACATCATTAAAGTATAGGGAAGTCGTCCCTATACACACTTACTTTGTATATGGACTTTTACTGCAGGAAGATCTTAATTGTTTTCAACACTACTGCAGTGTTAACAAGCTGGATTTAAACGTCTCCAAGTGCTATGTATGTTCCTTTAAACGCAAGCCTAATCCCATCATTTTAAATTATAAAATCTTAGATGCCATTATAGCCAGGGTTAATACAATTAAAGACCTTGGAGTTTCGTTTGACTCAAAACTATTATTTGATAAACACATTTACAACATTGTCAACAAAGCTTCTAAAGCACTAGGTTTTATTCTAAGAGTTTCGTCAGAATTTAGGAGCATTAAGAATATAAAAAATGTTATATTGTTGTTTTGTTCGTAGCCACCTCGAGTATGCATCTCAAGTATGGAACCCTAATTATAATATTTACATCAATCGGATAGAGAGCATTCAAAGAAAATTCTTAAGGCACATTCAATTTCGTTCTAAAATATATTTACCTACTTATCTCAAACGGTGTAAGAGATTCCATATTCTTCCACTTTATGAGCGACGAAAAATATCGGATTTAGCTTTACTATTTAAAATCACAAATGGATCTTCCAACATTTCCGAGTTAGTTAACAAAGTAGGACTGCGCGTACCGTCTGCGTTTCTGCGTAGATCTCAGTTGCTGCACATTCCTGAGGTACGTTGTACCTATAGGCAAAATTCTTACCTGGTGAGGGCTAGCCGTATGTACAATGCGACCTGCCTGGAAGTTGATATCGATATTTTCAACACTAGTGTTTCTAAGCTAAAAAAAACCTTGTGTAATCACTTTTTTGACCATCTACTGTAATCACCACAAAAAATATATTACAAGCGATCATTGTCATAAATTAAAATAATAAGTGAATACTTATTGTACGCGATCTTGACGTCATATTAATTGTTTGGTTCTTTTTTGGTTATTGGTGGAAACTTGTAATTGGCCATATTAATGTTACTTTTTTATAAATACTGTATCTGCCTAGCTGTAAGTTTTCCTAAAAATATAAAATAAAATAAATAAAATATAAGGTCCTAATTTATAAGGTAATTTCCTTTTATGTGGTCAATGTGTAAGTGATAAGGATTCATTTAAGTCATAATTCAATTTTATACAACAACTTAACTTTTTTCTTAATGTTCGCCGTTCAAGGAGCAGTTTTCGTCTTGCTAGTACTACGTTAATTTCAAATAATTTGTTATATCCATTTAATTCATAGCTTAAGTGAATGACTTATATATCACCCCTTTCAAAGGAAATTACCTAACATGATAAATTAGGACCTTATATATATTCGTAAGAATGCGTTAATGCTTTTCAAAGATTTATCTTTATGTGAATAATAAATAAGGTAATTGCATCTTTATGACATTGTACTAACTACAAAGTTAGTCGGTTCGGTCACCTGTATAGGGATTGAATAGATAGCAATGACGTCACCAAAACACGTGCTCAAATGTGGAAAAAGAATTCATAGCAGTAAGCAGACGTCAAGATGACTTAGTGGTCAGAGCGCCTGGAGTATTTATCCGGGAGGCGCAGGTACGAATCCTGCTCACGACCGTATTCTTTTTACAATTCATATTATAACTTTAGAGTTCGCTAAGCATGCGTTAGTGCTTTTCAAGATTTATCTGTATTTGATATTTATAGAGCATACAAATATTTGTTCCGTGCGAGAATCCAACCGCATGCAGAAGCTGATCTCTGAACCACTGCGCTAACCGCACTATTGCACATTGTGTTGTTTATTATTAATTTAATATTGTTTTTTTTTGTTCTTTATCGAAACGATATTCCGTCAAACATCGATATGAGAAAAAAAAATGTATCGCTTCTGTATTAATGATAACTTGAAATAATAGTCCGTACATTATTTTTACATTTGCTTGCACTATTGTAAACGAAAACCTCTCCAACCGTTTCAAATTGTTTCTATAACACGCGTGTATTGTTTTATTCACAACAACGCTACAATAGTGATTAGCACCGCTGTCCGGCGTCCAATCACTGCGGGATCAGATCAGATCGGATCGAATATCGGTTAGATTGAATCCCGCGACACGAATCGCCGCGGATTACAACCGCTCACTCTATTATTCAAACTCCTATCTTCCGCGTGTGTGGTGCCAGTGAGAGCGAGCTACAGAGTATTAGATTATTTATTAGAGTTTCTCTTGTCCACCCTTTCTATTAGTTATAGTTAACGTATAGACTATAAAAAAAATTTCGTTAGCAAAAAATATATCGTGTTGTATTCTGATAAGCTGGCTGTAACATTCAACTTTAGACATTATGCAACTGCATTGCTAGTTTGAGAATTACGAGTTTTTTAAATACTAGTTGATGTGACAACTAAAACAACATGGATAAATATGACTTATCAACTGCACGTTATTCTCGCTGTCAGTGTAACGCCATGTACTAGCGCAGCCACAAAACATGAATATTCAGCGTTCACTCAGCGACGCGACGCTGTGGGTTTGTTCCAACAATACGCGACTCACAATAACATTAGACAAATACGAGTCGCCCGAACTTGCCGCGGAAGGAGGAAGTAGGCCTGGAGCATATACTTGCCGACAGCAATATGCGAATGTTTTTTGTACGTGATAAGTGTTCAATAATGTTCACCGGTTACTACTCACGTGCATTTTTCGGGTTTGCTCGACTAGTTATTATACAAATATGGGAGAAGTGAACCTGAAAACTTGTTACAGATACATCAATGGTGCTTTAAGGAATTCAGAGGTATAGTTAAAAAGAGTAATTGTCTGTCAGCGGCTTCGTAGCTGATTCCGACAATGGATTGAGAGCTAGCAAGAATTCTATAGGTACATCACATCTTCTAGGTTGGGTTTTTCTACGATGAGAACGTCGAGAATCGGTCTGGACGTTGGAGTGCGATAACGCAATAAGAGAACTCAATGCTAAAAAGAGAGCAATCTTCCCACACCCACTTGTCACAAAGCCATCGCTAAATAATCACGGTCGCAAGATGTACAATGTGTGCGCTCCCTAACTTGGAGTGCCCGACGTATAAGTAAATTTGAATGTAGGCACTTTGCTGATTGCTAGCTTAGGCCGCAGCTTACGACGTTTTATTCGCGTAAGTATTTATCACCACATGTGATTTAGTTTGAGTAGAGAACGTACAGGCATATATATATATATATATATATATATATATAATAATACTTTGTTTTCTAAATGATTTCATCAATGTGTTTCATTAAACTCATCAAAATACTTGAAAAATGGGAATTAATTTATGTAACTTCAAAATATAAATTATTTCTAGACTGTCTTGAGACATTTTATCCATTCCAAAGTTTGCAAGAAAATGCTTCCTAACATAAATATTTATTTAAGTCATATTCATTGGTTATTAGCGGTGGCCTCAACTCAAATAAACGATAACTTACAATCGTTTAATAAATAATTTCAATCGTACCCATCTATACCCACTCCATTGTTCTCACTCGTCATAATTACTAAGATTTCTTACAAAAATACGATTAGCTGCATTAGTGTCAGTATTAAGGTACCGGGGTGGGGAGGTGCGCGGATAGGAAGAGGAAAACGGCTGAATCGCGCGAAACTTTAAATTGAACATAATTTGCGCTAAGCCGCTGAATGCCGCGCCGCGATGTGGACGAGCGATGCGGGGCCGATTGTACGCCGAGAAATAATGTAAAGGCATATGGGCAGTTGTCAATTTAAAAGGGTTACTGTCAAGTTATATGTTCTTCCCATATTTAAGCTACAAATAAACTTGACATGGATATTTATTAGATTTCATTTGACGTACTCAAAGGTTATCAAATTATTATAGTTACTCGGAGTACCAATATATCAACTTACTATTTAACTACCTCACTTTCTTCTTACATTCTACATAATAATCACAAACTCAACCATTTTAAATACCCAACATAATAGATGTAGTTAATCGCTTTAACGGGCCGTCTATCAGAATGAGCGCGGAAATGCTTCAGTGTATAAAATAAGTGTTGAAAGTTGAAATATCTTTGAATCCGCTCGGTTAGCGCGGTATCTGCGGCCGGCAGGCACTGTCAGACACTGATAAAAACCACAATACTTACACAACAGAAGACCCATTGCGAGGAGTAACTCACACATCAAGTCTTGCTACCATTTAGGTATACGAGAATATCCTACATCTCTAAAATTATACTTAACATGCGATGTATTAATGGTTCTGTTTCGTTAGAAGTTTTTTAGAGTTGTGCTGTTTTGTGTGGAGTAGGTTTTCTGCTTTTGTTCATTTAGTATGAAAACTCTGGTCTTACCACTCAACTAGTAGACGGAGCAAGTTAAGCCTGGATTGAATTCAGAGGATTTTGTATTTGAACATCTGTGAGTTTATACTCAACATTGTAGATAGGTAATCTATATAATACATTGTTTTTTTTTTAAGACTCTTTTGTCTAGTGGCGCAAGCGTGACTGCCGCACGTGAGGTCCTCGGTTCGGTTCCCAGGTCGGGCAAAGTGTTATTGGATTTTTCTGTTAGAAAATTCTCAGTAGCAGCCCGTAGTCTAGAAGTTGGTGGTGTGACACCCCCGTGCTTCGGAGAGTATGTAAAGCAGTCGGTCCTGCGCCTGATCTCTCTACGATCCTGTCGGATTGCCGTCCCATCGGAATATGAGAGTGAAGGAAGATGGTGTGCTCCTGCGTTTGCGGATACAATTGTACACTATAATATCTCCTGCGTACTTGGCTAATCTCCGTGGAGATAGGTCGCCATGACCGAAATACGGTCGGAGGAGTATTATACACTCGACTCACGAGGCTTGTACTAATGATTGTTATACCCTAATTACTATGACCATCGTAATTCTACTAAAACCTTTGTGCTCTGGTTTACTTTGTAAAATGTTATATTTTAATTTTCTCTGTGTGTACATAAATAAAAAAATAAAATATTATTACTCGTATTTTCAAAAGGCATAATATCATTCTCGCCTGGTCGTAAACATAAATTGTATTATAAGTGTGGTAGGCATTCAGACTACGTTGTTAGTGGTGGTCGGATTGCCGTCCCATCGGAATATGAGAGTGAAGGAAGATGGTGTGCTCCTGCGTTTGCGGATACACTTGTACACTATAATATCTCCTGCGTACTTAGCTAATCTCCGTGGAGATAGGCCGCCGTGACAGAAATACGGTCGGAGGAGTATTATATTATTATTATTATATGTATTGATTTTAAAACGAAATTGTGTACTGTTATTAATATTTTTAAAAGATCACTTCCTAATATTCCAAAGACCAATAAATTAATAAAAATCTGAATCAAATTTCCACAAAAGAACGCAACCATCGATATGGTAAAATTAACTTCGATGAATAAAATTTTCAATAAACCTTCACAAGCCAATAAGAGGATTACACCTATTCAAGCTTTGACATCAGGCCCTGTCTAAGTACCGAAAATTAATAATATGATAAAAAGTGTGTAGACCTATAGAAGTCATAGAACAAGCAAGTATTCATCCATTCATGGAATAAAGTTACTGAAACACTTTTGTAGCTTCGGCATGGAAAAAAAATCCGATAACTTTGTGGGTTGTTCGTGAATACTCGGGAGTGTTTACGCGACTGTTACTCAGATGTCGCTAGTCGATCGAACATATTTTTGTATCATCTTATTGCGTTACATAACTTTGGACGACAAGTTACCAACTATTTCCTGAATAAAAAAGTTTTATTGGGTTTTTAGATATATATAAATCGGGTCTAGATCGCGATATTTTCGTATCAAAAGGTTTCTACGGTACCTTTTTGTTTCATAACGTTTCGACCGAATTGCATCGGCCGTAGTCACATTTATTAGGATTTAGTTATTTAGTTTTATTAGGTTTGTCAAATTAGTTTAAATTACACACATCAACACGGTCTAGGGATATTTCATACTCAATTAAATAACTCGAAAAGTACTGGCCGCATTGGAATCTTTTATACACCGATTTGTTTGTAATTATTTATCTCAGACTAATTCCAAATTCAAATTTTTGAAAATTCTTTTGTTTCGGTGGCATAAAAATGTCTTGATGTGTAGGAGAGGGAATTTTCATTTGTGCGAAATTTAGAAAACAATACGAATTACATTTAGTTACAGTTTTTTTTCATTTTTAAACGAAAGATAAAGTTAAAATTGAGGTATTGTAGCCATGCAACGCCAACATTTGACGAGGGCGGAGATGTTACGAGCTGTGGGGCATTCCCACAGCTCGAAGCTGGGTCTGTTCAGCGTAATGTTGCTGAGGCCATAGGGACCCACCAAAATGTAATTTCAAGATTGTGGACACGCTATCGTGCCACAGGTGAAGTAGCGGAGAGGCACCGGGGGCCAAGTCGCATCACTACCCCCAGACAAGACCGATTTTTGCAAATTACTGCGCGAGCTCAACCAAATGCAACGGCGACTCAATTGGTCCAAAGGCTGCGAGTGGAACACCAAGTGCTTGTGAGTGACCAAACTGTAAGAAGGCGACTGCATGAAAGCAATCTACGCTCCCGTAGACCACTCCGGGTCCCACCTTTACGGAGCGGCAATCGTGGACGACGATTAGAATGGGTTCGGAACCACGTGGACTGGGGCCGTGAACAATGGTCCAATGTGCTGTTCACGGATGAATCCAGGTTCGGCTTCCATCCAGATTCACAAAGGACGCGTGTTTGGTGAGTTCCTGGACGATGGAGTCGCCTTCAGAACCCTCAGGAAGTTCACCCATACCAAGGAGGAACAATTATGGTTTGGGCAGGAATTCGTCTTGGAGGACGGATGGATCTCGTTTGGGTGCGGGGCAATATGACGGCAGAACGATACGTCCAACAGGTGCTGGGGCCCGTAATCTTGCCCCACAGAACACAAATGGGGCAAGATTTCCTGCTCATGCACGACAATGCCCGGGCACACACGGCGACAACGGTAGCAGCTTGGTTACATACACACAATGTTAGGGCCTTAGACTGGCCTGCTCAATCGCCAGATCTAAATCCCATTGAGCATGCGTGGGATATGCTGCAAAGAAGAGCTCTGAAGGAAGTTCCTGAAAATCTGGCTACAGAAGATCAACTTTTTGCGCACCTCAGAAGGACATGGGACAATATTCTGCAGCAAGACATTGACAACCTTGTTCTGAGCATGCCGAATCGTTGCTGATGTGTTATGAACATCATGGGCGCTTTCTCAGACTACTAACTTCAAGTTTATAAACACAAATTAAATGATTTTTCTATTTTTTTCAGTTTTTACTCATAAATTAAAAGTTAATTCATATACGGTTTCCGTCTATGCTTCATTTTTTTTCCATAAAATCCTGAAATTTTAATCGAAGTACCTTAACCATTACTAGAAAATGGTAGAATATTAAATAACGTATCTTTTAAATATATACATGTCATATAAATAATTAACATATTGATAGTAATTCGCTTTTTTAAAAATATCCCTAGACCGTGTTGATGTGTTTACTTCGGTACGCGTAATTTATTCGTAACTAACTGGGCCCGCGACATCGTTCGCGCGGTACTTGGATAAATAACTCGATACATTTATTTTTATATCTTCTGAACCACGCGTGATATCGAAATGCAAGATGTTGATTCAACATTATAGTTAATACTTATGTTTATTTTAAATCCGTTGATCTGGAGCCTATTTGAGACAGACATACAGACAGAACATGTCGTAATGATAATTTTGCATAAATCACCATTTTGATAATTTCCACTTAAATTTTGGCATATATTTTAAATACACAGACAGACAATTTATTATAATAAAACAACTTTTAACCGGATTAATCGCGTGAATTATTGGTTTTTGTTTTTCCCGACGTTTCCAACACTTTGCAGCGTTCGTGGTTCAGTCCTCCTGTGACCACGAACGCTGCAAAGTGTGTAGTGATCGCCAAAACCTAAGATATTACCAGACAATTTATTTATTGGTATAGGTACCTAGATTTTGTTTGATTCAATGATAAATCTTATTTGTATGAAAATGTGTTTATCTGTTCATAAAGTGTTAACATATTTATTTAGAAACATTTATTCCTAGAAGTGATATGTGCTATTCAAAAATAACGCTTCTGAAATAAATAGAAATTTAAAATATTACCTTACCAAAAAATCGCAGGCAATCTTTAGTGAATAAAATTCATGAAAATTCAATTGCATTCCTTTTAAGAGCTCGTCTGAATTCGACTTTCTGTTTGATCCAGTTACGAACGATTATGATTCTATTGGATTATAAGTTATCGACGCCGGCGACTTCACAGATTTGCATTTTAATTGAGTTAAATGTTCTGACGCATTTTGTGTTTCAAATTGAGTTTTAAACTACGTTAAGATGATTTATTATATCTATATCTAATATTATATATCCGGAATATGTTAATTTGTTACTTATATTAATATTAAGAGATTAAAAAAAAAAATGCATAGAGAACATGACGCAGAAAAACCAAGAAAAACACACACAACATTTATTATTCCGAAAAATGGCTTTGTTTTCCAGGGAGACATATTAAAGTTAAAAATGTATAACTAGTAATATCTGAGGTTCTCGCGATCAATACACATTATAATATAACAACTTTTAAGCGGATTAATCGCGTGTATTATTGGTTTTTGTTTTCTTTAGTCCTCCTGCGACCACGAGCGCTGCAAAGTGTTCGAAACGTCACGTTAGGAAAAACAAAAACCAATAATACACGCGATTAATCCGGTTAAAAGTTGTTTTATTATAAAGTATAACTAGATGGCGCTGATATCAGCTTAGTATAGTATGACTTTTATTGGAGGTCGGGTTAAATTTAAGTGATACAAATTGCGTGAGAGAAGTCGTCAGCCGAAACCAATATTATAGTAAGTAAGATTACGATTGGTTATCTCTCCTGATAAAGAAAAGGCTACCTTCCTCCAGTCACAAGAGGTAACTTACGAGATTATTTATTGAAATAGATAAATTATATCAGTGTTTACAATATAAATAATAGACGTCTTATTATTAATCTTATATATTATTAAAAAAAACGATGTCTAATTAAACTAATGAACATTTGCACACCTCCTTGAGGGTTAAAATTCAGTGAAAATTATTATGTATCTTCTATCAGCTTTCTGTACCTGATTTATGCAAATAAATTATGATTTGATTTGAGTTACAATTCTACATGAATTCGGATAAACTTGTATCTCGGGTATCTATATTTATTTTAATATTTCCTATTAATCATGACTACCTTATCAGAGTTAATTAATGAATATGTCCAGAGATTAAGTAGCATCATTATCCTGGAGACTCATAGTAATTTTATGGTTATATACATAATGAACATATTTTTGAGGCCACAGGACTTTTTTTTTAATAATTCGGGGTCGGGCGCGTGATGAGTAATTCTGTTAGCGTCGGACACTTGCGTGTGACTGAACCCGTAATCAATCATGATTTATGATTGTGATACAAATATACGTAAATTTGATCAACATTTGGTTGCGTTGTGAAATTATATTTATTTACGAGTTAAACTGCGCGGTTGGCGCAGTGGTCGAGAGACCGACTGCTACGCTGCGTGTCGCATGTTCGATTCCTGCACGGAGCAAATATTTGTACGATCTACAGATAATTGCTCCGGGTCTGGGTGTTAGTGTGCTTGTTCTCACATATATATTTATATGTTTTATATGTCTGTAAACGGACCCACGACACAGAAATAAATTCCTAGTGCAGGGCAACGTTTAAAAAAAAAAAGAAAAAAAAAGAAAACTTATTTTTTTAGAAACTCGTAAAATTTTAAGGAATGAATTATAAATATTTGTAAATTTAAGCGTCTAGTTTAAAATTGCCTTATAAATAGGTTTCCAATTAGCAAGATAAGCAAACAGAACAACACAAGGTATATGAGGTATATAAAGTACAAGGAATTAAATATGCAAACATCGTTCATAAAAGATAAACAGTTTCAATAGAAATACCACTATTAAAACACTACCCGTTCTCATTATCGCCGTAGTTTTGTTTTTGCAATGGGTAATAGCCCTTGTTACAATATTATAAGGTGCGTTATACCCTAAACTGCTTATGAAAAGTCTTCAGCAACGATATTCCTGAAACGCCCGAAAACTAATTTCAAACATTTATAAGCACCTACAACCCGACTGCCTAATTTAATTATTAATCGAAATTCGCACAATAGGAATGAAACAAAGCCACGTTAATCTGTGCAAAACACGGTCTCATATTCAATTATGTCCGAAACAAGCGAATACGAAATGAGGCGCATACCTATACGAATGTACATATAAAAGTTTACCACGGACATTGAGGAGCAGAGAATCAATTGAACCACTGGTTTATTGGAACATCTGTGGTGTGAATATTTTAGTCTGTGTCGCGTAGAGGAGCGGAGTTCGGCATCTCCCGCCATTCGCAGGTTCGGTGTGTAGACGCGCGGTCCTCCGCTACGGCGTAGTGCTACGGCTACGCCATCGGAAAGTATTTCGCGGGTGAACTTTTGTGTTGAATAGTTTATTATGACTGAGTGCTACGGGATGTTTGCTCAAGGAACTTGAACATTGAGTTAGTGCCGCCGATATTGACTCAATAGTTGTAAGTGTATTCCCATGTTCTATACATATAATAAACTACTGCCCACTGTCCTGTCCTTTATACAAATTAATTCACAAGGAAAATATATTGTGGGAGTTCTGTGTTTCCTGTTCTGAGGACATATCAGTCCAGTATAATGATGATTAATATACTATGTCTCATCGAAGATGTATTTACTTTCATTATGTATGTTAACAGTGAAGTTTGAAGAGCTTTAAAATTTTCATGAGCTTTAAATTAACCAAATATTTAATATTAAATTACTTCTAACCAGCATGATTTATATAAAAGAGGATATCAACTTTATGGAAAAAATTAACAACATCCTTAAATTTAAACTAAATACCTATTAATAAGAATAAAAAGCCAAACATTAAATACGAACGCTTCTGACCACAGAGTACTATTTAAGTTACAAAGAGTTAACGCTTCGACTTCCGAGTCGCCGCGGAACAAAGGACCAAAAATAAATATAATGTTAGTGCGGTCACTTGCCGCGCATTACTGTTGGCCTTATTTAATTGTAGTGAGTCTGGGAAACACTACACTAATGTGAAAGTATCATGTGTAGTTGTGGACTACCATAATATATTTATGTACGTATTTACTATAGAGGGTATAATTACCGTACGTTTAGCATATACAATTACATGTAGATGTTTCAGAACTAGTACATATAGAACTCAGTTAGTTGAGTACTTTTTATTCTTAAATAAATTTATGTTAAACAAGCTTCTGCTCGCGAATTCATCTTCGTGGATTTCAGAATTAGGTCCAGCCGGGATAAAAAGTACCCTATGTGTTAATCCAGGTTATAAACTATCTGTGTGCCAAATTTCATCCAAATCCGTACAGTAGTTATTGCGTGAAAGAGTAACAAACATCCGTACATACAAACTTTCGCGTTTAAATTATTAGTAGGATTTTAAAGTTGTTTAATAACCGTTTTAACTTACTACGTTAACACAATAATAATTTTAAACCAGTATTAAATGATATTGCACTGATCTGAAATCGTATCTAGTTTATTTGTTTAGATACACCAGCATACATTTTAACGAAGCAAGTGTGCTCTTCTAATTATAGAAGACTACATTTACTTTAAATCTAGGCATTTTTTTGACAAATGAAAATAAAACAACACAGTCACTAATTTCCTACAAGGTAAAAAAAAAAAGATTTTATGGGTTATTATTATACACACATCAACATGGTCTAGGGATATTTCATACTCAATTAAATAACTCGAAAAGTACTGGCCGCATTGGAATCTTTTATACACCGATTTGTTTGTAATTTATCTCAGACTAATTCCAAATTCAAATTTTTGAAAATTCTTTTGTTTCGGTGGCATAAAAATGTCTTGATGTGTAGGAGAGGGAATTTGCATTTGTGCGAAATTTAGAAAACAATACGAATTACATTTAGTTACAGTTTTTTTTTCATTTTTAAACGAAAGATAAAGTTAAAATTGAGGTATTGTAGCCATGCAACGCCAACATTTGACGAGGGCGGAGATGTTGAGAATGCTGGAAGCTGGGTCTGTTCAGCGTAATGTTGCTGAGGCCATAGGGACCCACCAAAATGTAATTTCAAGATTTTGGACACGCTATCGTGCCACAGGTGAAGTAGCGGAGAGGCACCGGGGGCCAAGTCGCATCACTACCCCCAGACAAGACCGATTTTTGCAAATTACTGCGCGAGCTCAACCAAATGCAACGGCGACTCAATTGGTCCAAAGGCTGCGAGTTGAACACCAAGTGCTTGTGAGTGACCAAACTGTAAGAAGGCGACTGCATGAAAGCAATCTACGCTCTCGTAGACCACTCCGGGTCCCACCTTTACGGAGAGGCAATCGTGGACGACGATTAGAATGGGTTCGGAACCACGTGGACTGGGGCCGTGAACAATGGTCCAATGTGCTGTTCACGGATGAATCCAGGTTCGGCTTCCATCCAGATTCACGAAGGACGCGTGTTTGGCGAGTTCCTGGACGATGGAGCCGTCTTCAGAACCCTCAGGAAGTTCACCCATACCAAGAAGGAACAATTATGGTTTGGGCAGGAATTCGTCTTGGAGGACGGACGGATCTCGTTTGGGTGCGGGGCAATATGACGGCAGAACGATACGTCCAACAGGTGCTGGGGCCCGTAATCTTGCCCCACAGAACACAAATGGGGCAAGATTCCCTGCTCATGCACGACAATGCCCGGGCACACACGGCGAGAACGGTAGCAGCTTGGTTACATACACAATGTTAGGGCCTTAGACTGGCCTGCTCAATCGCCAGATCTAAATCCCATTGAGCATGCGTGGGATATGCTGCAAAGAAGAGCTCTGAAGGAAGTTCCTGAAAATCTGGCTACAGAAGATCAACTTTTTGCGCACCTCAGAAGGACATGGGACAATATTTCGCAGCAAGATATTGACAACCTTGTTCTGAGCATGCCGAATCGTTGCCGATGTGTTATGAACATCATGGGCGCTTTCTCAGACTACTAACTTCAAGTTTATAAACACAAATTAAATGATTTTTCTACTTTTTTCAGTTTTTACTCATAAATTAAAAGTTAATTCATATACGGTTTCCGTCTATGCTTCATTTTTTTTCCATAAAATCCTGAAATTTTAATCGAAGTACCTCAACCATTACTAGAAAATGGTAGAATATTAAATAACGTATCTTTTAAATATATACATGTCATTTAAATAATTAACATATTGATAGTAATTCGCTTTTTTAAAAATATCCCTAGACCGTGTTGATGTGTTTATATTCAGATAAACAAGACAGCACACGAAGGTTACTTCAAAGAGTTAGTAGTTCTGGAAGTTTGGTCTTTGAGAATCACTTTAAGTTACTGATAAAGTGTGTATTGTTTAATTTGAGAATAGCACTGACCTGTAACCACAAACCTTTAAGAATGGAAATTACTTAGAAACTTGAACTAAGACCTAAAAAATTAACAAGTTGCTATAGTTAATCCAGCGTTATCTGGACGCTTTATTAATACCATATTTAATTTAAAATGCATTAATCTCAATAAATATATATATTTTATATAATAACTTTCGTGAGACACATTCTTAATAATTATTGTTTAACGGTTACTACTCACGCGCATTCTTCGTGATTGCCCGACTAGTTTCGAACTCGAACGGAGGCTTAATTCATGAGCTGAGCCCGCGGCGATGTCGCGAGTCAAACTGGTTTTTCAGTTCGACAGTTTTTTTTTATTTATTTTTTATTAAAGTTTGTTAAATCCGAATAATTTCTTAGTGCACTGTTAGCTTCGTAACATTCTAAAGTTGAACACATGAATGTACAATGAGATGCATGTTTTTCAACAACCGAAAAATCATTTTACTGTTTGAATAACGTGTTAATCAAAGCTGTAGTTACGTATCGTTGGTTGAATTTCGGCACGAGACATGTACTATACCTTATTATTGACTAGAAATAATTATTCTGCATTAAGCAGGTAATGTGTTCCAAACGACCGCGTTCTGCGTTAGACACTTGATCCAATGGTTCAGCCGTAGTTTACAAATACAGATAAATCTCGAACTCTAAAGTTATAATTTTTCCATTTAATATAATAACATTAGAGTTGACTAAGTATGCGTTAATGCTTTTAAAAGATATATCTGTATTTGTTATGGTACTTGCATCTATATAAGATTGTATTAACTGTAAAGTTAGTCGTGTCGGTTCAGTCACCTGTATAGGGACGAAGTAGATAGCAATGGCGTCACCAAAACACGTGTTAAAATGTTGAAGAAGAATTCGCGGTAGTGAGCAAAGGTCGAGATGGCTTAGTGGTCAGAGCGCCTGGACTATTTATCCGGGAGGTGCAAGTTCGAATCCTGCTCACGACTGTATTCTTTTCCATTGAATATTATAACTTCACAACAATATTGTCTGGCACATATATTCAACCTAGGCACAGAACACATGTTGAGTTTACGAATATATATTAGACAGTTGCTTGTTCTACAAATTATCTTTACATGTCTTCACTTAACGACTTGATCACTCGATCTTAACCCTAAACTTTCGTTCATCGGTTTGGTAGATAAACTCTAGTTGGTAACATGTGTATGCTAAAGATCAAACCATTACCCTGATTACATTCTTACATAAACTGTTACTTCAATATTTAATTGGTATTGATGGTTTTTTGGCACATGAGAGGGGCTCATGGCTAAGTAAAAGCGGCATAGATCGATCGATCGATGTTAAGCTGCATTTGCCGCAGTCGGTCTGTGGATAGGTGACCATCATTTCATACCGAGACCCCTCCGTGCCTCGGAAAGCACGTTAAACCGTCGGTCCCGGTTGTCAAATAAAGATCTATGACAGCCGTTACGGGTAGTCAGAGGTCTGAAAGTCTGACGACCAGTCATACCACGAGATATCGTGTTACCCAGCTACTGGGTTGTGGAGGTCTGATAAGCAGTCGCTCCATGAAAAATACTGCTATTTAGCTGCATCCGGTTTGACTGGAAGCCGACCACAATGTAACTGGGAAAAGGCTAGGCAGATGGTGTTTTGGAACATATGCATATGTACAGTAATAATTCTCAGTAATAAGTAATAACAACAAATATGTAACACGCAACAATTATATGAAAATGTAATTTTAAATTCAAACCACATACATATTTAGATTCCTATGCATCATATATTTATTGTGCGCCTACAGTTTCCAATTTCACGCGCTATTTTTTCTGTCAGCCAAAACTATACTCGCATCAATCAATCTATTGTATGGTGACAAACAAACGAAATTGGAAACAAACTGCAACATGTTATATAATACGACGTCACATTAAATGTAATTACTTGACTTGCCTATGATCATACGCCATGTCAGTAACTTAACGAGAAATTAGTCAAAGTTAATTAGATTTCAGTTATATTGGGAGTGTTTAATTTGTAATTAAAGGTTTGTTTACTCTAAATACGCCTCTAGCG
Organism: Xylocampa areola; assembly: GCA_935421205.1. Classification (NCBI taxonomy): domain Eukaryota; kingdom Metazoa; phylum Arthropoda; class Insecta; order Lepidoptera; family Noctuidae; genus Xylocampa; species Xylocampa areola. The sequence continues at coordinate 390,473 of OW285200.1, forward strand.
TTGTTGGTTCATTTTGGTGGTTTATCGGGAGCTTTGGGGAATAACCATTGCTACATTATCAATATATACAAGCAACAATAGCTCAATAGGTAAACTGTCGGCATTTGAACCGACACCAGCACCCATTTATGTGAACTATCTTGCAGCGTTATAATAAAACAACTTTTAACCTGATTAATCGCGTGCATTACGAAGACGAACGCTGCAGAGTGTTCGAAACGTCCGGAAAACAAAAACCAATAAGATAAATCTTTGAAAAGCACTAACGCATGTTTAGCGTACTCTAAAGTTACAATATTAAATGGAAAAATATATATATATGGAAGAAGAATTCACGGTGGTGAGCAAAGGTCGAGATGGCTTAGTGGTCAGAGCGCCTGGAGTATTTATCCGGGAGGCGCAAGTTCGAATCCTGTTCGCGACCGTATTCTTTTTCCATTTAATATTGTAACTTTAGAGTACGCTAAACATGCGTTAATGCTTTTCAAAGATTTATCTTGAAATGACTAAGAATGAGCGTAACCATTCACAATGAAGATCACTATTCCTTCACAACTGATTTAATCTCGTGTAACTGAGGTGTATTGTATTAAAAGAAATTGTTTTATTTAACATCAATGTGGAATTTGTAGACATTGGTATTATTTTGGAAGATTTTAAATAAAAAAAAACATTTATTTCGGGATTTATTTCCATGAATTCCACATAAACGCATCCGATTATTATAAATCATCCATCATTCCCCTGGTCTGTCACGGTCTGTGCCACAGCAAGGTCAAAAACCTCCTTTGTCTGTCACTTACCGTGGGACGGCAAGTGACAGGAAGTATGAAAACGTTTGACGAAAATACGTATATCTGTGGAACTAAATGCCCTATCTCTGTTATTCTAGTGTTATTATAATCAGGAATAACAGGGCTAGCAATATAATATTCACTGTTGCCAACATTACCCACAATAGAGGCGCGATAAGTCACGCAAAATTTTCCGATTTTTCCGCGTGAATTTTCCGGCATTTTCGCGAACTTTTAATTTTCTTTTGTAAATGTTTTGATGCTATTATCCTCTTTTTTATTTTTTTATCGCGTAGAGTGGTTAATAAACTATAGAAATGAATAGTACCGATACGAAAAAATTTAAGTTTTAATTGAATTTTTTGTTTTTTTAATAAAACAATAATAATAATTCATTTTCCAATTTCCCTTTCAAATTACTTATTTATTAAAAAAAAAAAGACTCGAAACTAATTTAAAAAAAAGGAGAAATTTCATACAGATTACGATAATGTAACTATGTTGTATACGATTCTTATTGGAATATTGAGAAATCGTTGTTTATATTAAAATTGAAAAGGGGCGGGGCTACGGTAACGGCCATTTTGACATTTCGCAGATTTAGCCTGACAAGAGCCATACCAGGGTAAAGGATAATACCAATTATCGTGTTACTTATAGCAGAGGTAAATTACTAGTTAAATTAAGTGCATAATATTACATGACACTTTGATGCAAAGTGTGAAATATAAATATGTGAAAATATTATAAAGCGATTTATTAGTTCTAATTTCAATTATCAAAATCTTATTTATGCATGTGATTTCTATCAAGTCCTAGCCTTGGACAGAATTGGTTAACCTACGCACTTTCAATAACAAATTGTTTGATAAGATATCTCCCTTCCATTGTTTTCGGAAGTTTTTGTTCACCTCCTTCTTTATTTAAGTGATTGGTAAGAATTAATGGTTCGATAAAAATTATAACTCATCCACTCAACAAGGGTCTACAAATAACTGGTCTTTAATGCTGAGATCCTCACCTTTTGTCGATTGACTGACTACGATCAACAGAATTGAGGACAGCACTACTGCTATTCGAACCTATTCAGATACCATTTGTCTTGTTGAACTAAGTTCAAATAATTTGTCCGCAGGTCGGCTTTTCTCGCCCAACATGTTGGCCAGCAAGCTCCCCGTCCTACTTCTAATCGTCACTACCGGTAAGTCATCGTGCCATTTTATTATTTCAGGAATTTATTTGGCTATTCATCGAACCTATTATGGCGGATTTTATTCACCGATATAGACCTATTAATACCCTGTAAACGAGTAACACGTTTAATTCTAGGATATTGTTAATAGAATGAAATGAAGCGATTGAAAATGCAACCAACCACGAACATACCGTATTTACATTTTCGCGTAATTTGCAACCAAGAATAATATTTAATATAATAACTTTAGAGTTCGCTAAGCATGCGTTAATGCCTTTCAAAGCTTTATCTTGAATTGTTAAGGTTATTGCATTCTTTACGACATTGTTTTAACTGCAAAGTTAGTTGTGTGGGTTCGGTCACCCGTATAGGGACTGAATTGATAGCAATGACGTCGCCATAAGACGTGTTAAAATATGAAAGAAGAATTCGCGGTGGTGAGCAGAGGTCGAGATGGCTTAGTGGTCAGAGCTCCTGGAGTATTTATCCGGGAGGCGCAGGCTCGTATCCCTTTTCGCGACCGTATTCTTTTCCAATAATATAATAACTTTAGAGTTCGCTAAGCATGCGTTAATGCTTTTCAAAGATTTATGAAGAATAATATGAAAATGTAATCATAATTTGTACAATTTTGAGTTTTATAGGTATCTGCTATTTAATTTTAAATAAATGAATAGTCCATTCAAGTACTTGAGGGTTAAAATTGCACATATTCAATAACTATGAGAGGGTCCACGATACTTAATTTAAAACTTTTCGATGCCCACCATTACAGAAACTGCAGACAGAGCCCCTTTAGTTCCGTCATTTGGTCCTCCAGTCCAAGTGGGTTCGTTACCAGCACGATTGCGACACAAGGCCTCGGCGGCTGCCCACTACATAATTACTTAATGGGATGAAGGTTTACCGTGTGTCGGCGCAGTCGAGAGCTTCGAGTGGTCTTTTGAGTTTAATTGATTAATTTATCGGCGTATGGTAATCAAGTACGGAGTGGAAATTTCGTATAACAAAGGCTTTTCAGTCTTCATAGCTTGAGTAGTTTATAGACAATGCTAGTCCATCCATCCATCCACGGTCGTATGCTGAAATGTGGGTTGCACTGTATACACCTCTACCTACCCCTTTGGAGAAGACATGCGTGACGCTATTTCGTGTACTTATTGAGCAGTGGGTAATAATAAGCTGTGGATGATGATGATGATGATGATGATAATGATGAGAATTAATGTTCACATCCACTTTCATTGTTCTAGATACCATTTTTAACCGACTTCCAAAAAGGAGGAGGTTATCAATTCGGTTGTATTTTTTTTTTTTTTTTTTTTTTTTTTTTTTATGTTTGTTACCTCAGAACTCCGTCATTTATGAACCGATTTGGAAAATTATTTTTTTATTTGAAAGGATTTAGTTTCAGATTGGTCCCATTTAAATTTTATGAAAATTGGTTTAGTAGTTTGGTATTTAAATCAAAATAACTGAAAAATAATACGTCGTCGAAGTAAACGAAATGGTGTATTTTGCTTTCTTGTGACTTTCCGGTGGTGTTTACGGTCTCTAGAATAGTTCTAATGAACTGCCTATTTTCCAGCTTCATCATCAGATGATGATGATGATGATGAAACCGGAAGAGAAGCACCGGAAATCCGTCTTTTTTTTTGCTATTTAATACTTTTTAGTGTACTCGTAAGACCGCATTCTCAAACATCTCTTTTTACACGAGTGCTCAAAAAACGGAGTGTATATAAGTATGTATATGTGTAAGTATGTTTGTGAGTTTCTTTACCTATTCCACCATAACTTCTAAATACCTGAACTGATTTCGATATATGGGGTATCGTTAGAATCCTTACACTGTCCCGTGAGTAACATACGCTAGTCAGTTTTTTTTTTTATTTAATTTCATCTTGTTTTCGCAATTTATTACTCTCTTTTGAAATAGCCTCAGATCTAGATTTCCTACTTTGATATGGATATGTCGCAGATGGACTGTAGAATAAGCTGTTTTACAAAACTGCTAGCTGATTTACAAAACAGTACTGTTATGAAAAACAGCTGAACGTCGTTTAGCGGTTTTACATAATTACTGAACTATAACACGCAGAATTGAATGAACGTTTGCGTTTATCAATGCAGCGGGTCAACGATCAGAGATTATGTAAAACAGTGTGAAATTATGTCAGTTCATTTCACACTGTTTTACATAATCTCTGATCGTTGACCCGCTGTTGATTTTAGTTCGAAATTTTGTCACATATGGCTCTGTATGTCCTAACAATAATAACCTAACTTTATTTTACTTCTCAATAGCAAAAAAAAAAAATGAAAATTTTTAATGACGTAAATACTAAACCACTATAATAGTCGACAATTTATCGGGATTATGAAAGAAAATAAATTAAATTGATCCATGAGCGAGCGAAGCGAGCTCGGGAGTTTCGTGTACCCCAACACGGACAGGTTAGGTTCGAAGAGGATGACGGGGGCCCGTGAGCGAGCGTAGCGAGCGAACAGCCCCCGTCATCCTCTTCGTGTTTAGGTTTTTTCTAACCTTACGGACAAAAAAATAGGAGCCCCGCTGAGCGGGGCTCCGTCGACCCAGCCACGGAAAGTCAAATCAGAATACAGTATCGCTTTTTTACTTGAATGGTGACTATCCATTTAATATACCTATACAATAAACAAACCTGTCCCACTGTAGATATGTCATTCTGCATTACGTCTAAGGGTGGGTAGCAGTTTTGTTAAACGTATCGCAATGGCAATCCAGCTGAACGTTGTTCAGCTGTTTTATAAAACAGTACTGTTTTGAAAAGCAGCTAGAGATTTTGTAAAACAGCGGATTCTACAATCCATCTGCGACAGATATATATGGGCAGCGCGTTGAATAGGTCTACCCATATTCACTTCCGATAAATCAGTTAAGGTACGCAAGATTCACTAAAAAGTAAGAAATAAAATAATTTTTAACAAAAAAAAGAACCGACTCCAAAAATCTTTCTGTTAAGTAAAATTGCACTAAAAAGTTATAAAATAATTGCATTATTTACTTACTACAATTTATAGAAAAATACTTTTTTAATTTTAGAGGATTCTGAATAAAATCAATTTATTAGGACAATAATATACAATTATTATTATTTTTGGAGTCGGTGCCAGTAAAGGACAATAAACGTGTAAGTACATTCATGAAGTAGCGTATTACGTTCGCTTTAGGCAGTTGTTGTGTTCATTTGTAAATTTTTTCAATTAGGTATACATTATATACATTATCGTAAAAATAATGATGGTTAATGTACCTTTAAAAAAGTTTGTCTGGCACCGACTCCAAAAATAATAATAATTGTATATTATTGTCCTAATAAATTGATTTTATTCAGAATCCTCTAAAATTAAAAAAGTATTTTTCTATAAATTGTAGTAAGTAAATAATGCAATTATTTTATAACTTTTTAGTGCAATTTTACTTAACAGAAAGATTTTTGGAGTCGGTTCTTTTTTCTGGAACGACACAAACACATAACCACATCACATTTCCGTTGCATCCAACGAATTCATTCATCAATTCTGATTTATAGTTGGACACGGTTTACTAAACAAACTTATACGAAATCACAACAAGCTGTAATCAACTTTAACACGTTGTAATAAAAACTAACGCGACGGCATACAAGAGTTTGTTTTATTAAAGCCAAGGAAATAAGAACTTTTATGAAATAAAGATAAGGTTCAATTTGCAATACTATGAGAATTGTATGGCCATTAATGCAGCGTATTCATATTGTAATAACTTGGAATTGTTTTTGATAATCCAGTTAGTAATGTCCGCGATGTTAGGCAGAATATTGTCGCTGAAGCGATTTACATAACCTTTTGTAATAGGTAACACAATGATCTGGTCATCTCATTTACATTATAGTGGTTAAACAAGTTTGAGCGCCATTTTGGCCTGTTTCAGTGGAATTTTAAGATGAACTGTTAAAAGTTATAAAAAACAAGATTTAATTACCGTGAAATTCGATTTTTGGTGCTTTGTACTAAGTATGATTATACAAAAGTGTTAAAAATCCTTGTTTATCTACCAAATTAGGTACATATTATAACATGTAGTACATTTCTAATAGGTAGGCACACTTTGTCATTTACTACAATGATGATGGAGAAATGTTTTTCAAATATAACTTTTCTTGCCTTTATTTTATTATTATTTTATTTTCTGTTGTGCATAAAACACTCTAAGGAAAGAAAGAAATAGGTGCTAATCATATTTATTTTATATTTCATGTTTGTTGCTAAAAACAAACAGCAATTCAAACTATAATATAAAGTATGAAGTACCCGGAAATAAATTCTTAGAATTGTAACATTTAAACGATTTAACAACTCGAGTCTCTTCAAGCTGCAGAACCCACTTCAAAACGTTCCATTTTACTGGAAAGTCATAAAACAAATCGCCGCCCGCTATCATCCATTATTCCGTCCACATCAGTGCAGTACCGTGGACACTTGAATAAAAGATGTGACAGTAATAAATATTGGCATTACAAGGCGTTGGGACAATCTGCATGTGCATTAGTATATAAAGTAGGTGTCGGCGGTGCAAGACTCATGTCGTGTGCGTGATAGTCTGCGAGCGGGACGAGACATAGGCGGTAGCGGGAGCGGGCGTGTGACGCGAAGAGATAGCACGTGACACAGTAGAAGGTATCTGTAAAATGCGTAGGAGATGATGCTGCGTGTGAGTTTTTAGGGTGATATTACATTTTTATAGTTAAAAATAATGTGATTTGCATGCTACATATTAGTTCTGGAAAGGTAATATTTATAGAAATTGTGTCTTCATTCATTACCCAAGTAAATTATTTATGAATTTTCCTTGCCACTATCTGCAATGACGGCCTCATTGGTCTAATGGCCGCAAGGGTGACTGCTAAGCATGAGGTCCTGTGTTCGATTCCCAGTTGGGAAAATAAATTCTCAGTCCTGAGTTTGGAATTGTGCCCGGTTGATGGGAACAGACTCACCACAATGGGACTTAATATCAACATTGGTGAAATGTGGGTGTACAACTTCTGGGGGAGACACCTCTGCCTATCCTCACGGGGAATAGTGGCCTGATGCTATTTTGTTATGTTTATCAGCCATGCCATGCATTTGATGCCGTCATATCAGTTAACAAACAAATATTAAGGAAAAGACTTTTCATAAGCTTCTACTATATCATCATCCCCCCGCCCTTATCCCAATTTATTTGGGGTCAGAGCAGCATGAATTCTTTTTCGACTTTCTAATTATTTTTGAAATTGCATGCTGCTACAGTTTTGGCAGTGTTTTATGACCAGCCGCCTCCTTGACGTCAAGCTTTTACTATGTAATTAATTGATTTATTTAACAATTTTGAATGTCACAGCCGCTAACCGCTCATAGCTTCCCGGAATACTTATAAACCCATGTCACAATCGTGTAGTTTGAACGTGTCGCGAGAGAGATTGGTTTTAATATTAAAGGCTTATACCCGCCTCGGAGGCACTCGGATTGTTCTCTGTTGGACTGAATGCTCTACATGCACTAAATGTGTAGTTAAGACAGAAGTACCGCTGAATAATTCGTACAGTGGAACACACATGAAATTTTGGCCAGATAAAAAATCGTACAGAGTGGAAATTTATAGCAGTCTCTAAAGCGGAAGTAGATATCTCAAATATTGATGACTAACAAATTTCACTCAAACGGAATAAACTTTTAACATAAAATAGAAATTCCGAATAAATAAACGGGGAGTGTACTAATAAAAAAAAAACTATATTGTACAAGTATCACTTTCTCTGATGAACTGGAGCAAATATTTGTATGATCTACAGATCATTGTTCCGGGTTTATATATATATAAAAAAAAGAACTGAAAAAAAAACGAGTTGATATGGCATCAATTCAAGTGGTCAAGTAAACTAAATTTAGAACATTGCTGTCTAAATAATAGTTCCAATAACAGCGAGACGAGATAAATTAAGAGACGTCAAACTCTAATGTCAACCTAAAATGTTTATATAATTTTAGTTTAACGTCTCTAATTTTAGTGCTCACTGAAAAGTGTGCCGAGTAAAAATGTTCGGTGATTTTAATTAGACGTGCCAATTGAAAATTAAATTTGACGTGTCTTAATAAACCGCATCGCACTTCAATTGACTGTTAGTAAAAGAGAACAAAGTTCTTATTTTACTTTAGTTAAGTTACATCAGAATTGATGCCACTGTGACGAAAAAGTTAAGTATCTCATTCGGCTTTGTGGAGAGTGAGCCTTCTTTTATTTATGTCATACAACAGAATACATGGTCGTATTTAAATTTGAAGCGTTTGTTGAATTAAGGGTGTTATGCACGCTTGTAACTCAAAGCGGGCGTGATGCGCCGTTTGTTTGAAGTCGGGCACAAATAATGGATTTTGTTCAACTATTATTGTAGCTTAGTTATAAATTTAAATTGCCATTCAACATCATATTACAGGTCACGTATTGCTCCCAGTCTTGTCATTCTCTTGCTCTTCTGAGAGTAACTTCTTCACGTCAATTAAAAGTTTTATAACAAAGCTTTTTCTATATGCTAACGTTGTAGTTTTGTTCACGGAACTTTTCTAAAATTTTAGTTGGCAATTTTGGCAGATACTAGTTTTGTGTTGTGGTTTATAAAACTTGTACCATCATCATCAAAATTCCCTACAAGTTTACTGTTGGAATATGTCTTCCTTAATTCACGTGAATACTTTCTTTTGTGTCCATTAACAATAATTGCCTACAGTCACTGCTGATGTTTACTAGTTCAAGCAGATTACAATAGAAGAGCTTTCTTTAGAAAATTGGATATTATTGTCATGATTCTGGGTCTTCCTTAGACATGAACTACATTAATAGGTCATGGAAGAAATTATATACCCTCTTGAAGTAAGTTCTTCGTCATAATTCACGATACCCATGGGCACAGGGGTAGCCTATTCGCCCTGAATCACGACATAGTAATGCCTTGCAAAGTATACAAATTTTCCAAACATCTATTTGACGAATATCAATTGCTATTACCAAAATACGATATTATTTTCATGATAGATACTTGAGGAAACAACATGCTACTACGATATTGATAAAGGTAAGTGCACGTAAATATATTTACCACCATACAAATAAACAATTCTCCGAACTCTATATCTGATTGTTCAAAGAGGGCGCTTCCCCGAATAATAATATATGTGCAGAGTAATATCTCTTACACCTCAACTTCCGAGAAATATTGTTAATTTAAATTACAATGATTAAAATGAGAGCATGCACTGCTGATAGGGATTTATTAATTACTCTCGTCGTATGTATAAAATATGAGACGAATTTAACTTATACCGCGAAACAAATAAATAGTAAAGTTTGGCTTTAAAATCTTTACAGACAGTCAGTGAGCGTGAGTGACACAACATTACTCGAAAAGTGTTATATTGGGTTTAAAGTATTTGTGTTATATTCTGATATATCTTCAAAGGGATCGCAATAAGCGCACACCTGCAACCTATGTACGAGTAGTAAGGTTTATCTAAAAGTAACGGATAAACTTCTTTATATAACTAATAACTCCATTACAAATATTATATCAGTGAAAGAAATAAGTAATAAACTGAGAGTTATTAATAAAAGACACTTAGTTTTGACTATATATTGGTCTCAAGATTTTATTATATCATTTAACTCTGAGCTAAATAAAAGCTCGAAATTATTTGATTGGGTCATGCAAGTTTTTGCTTTTTTCTTTTATCTCTGTTTATATGCTTATTTTCTGAGTATAATAAAATATAATTTATCTATTTATTTACCTCTCTACTACAACTTACAGCTTGAATTATAGAGCAAAGTCATAGAGTACCAAAAAATTTATGCTACTTTCCTAACACTTGACTAAATCCCATACTATTATATATAATGTTGTGCTGTTACATCTGTGAAAATACTTAAATCTACTTCCAATAAAAAATCGCCACGAGCACCTCTTAAAAATTCAAAGTTCAATGCACTCCATACGGTTCATGATCATACATCGCCATATTAATGTACGCCCAGTCAACTCCACGTGATACCAATCGTCGGACGATATTTCAAAATGAGAATCACTAATGATTTCTCTCATCGAAAAAATATACGAGTTTTTTTTAATATAAATTTTAATTCCGACATTCCGTCCGTGCATCAACATATCTATCACGGGCAGCCAGCGCGAATATCAAAGCTTCGCGGTTTCATCGACGGAAACCCCACCACCCTGTATACCCCTACTTCCACAAGACCAGTGCAAATAGACCCCTCCACTTATCTTACATACGCGCAGAGTGTGTTCCATTAACACTGGTCCATGCATGTAACATTGCCCCACTTTTTAATTACATGCATCATACCGCCCGAGTGCAATTTTAAAAAGGATTTCGAGGTTATAAGCTTCAAGCATTGTTTTAATTTCTTTGTTTCGTTTGGAAATATTTTGATACTATGTTATAATAAATATACATTTCTTTATTATTATTTTGTATTTAACTTTTTTTAACTAATTGCATAGGTAAACGCGAATAGTTCATATAAAAATATGACATTTCATCTTGTTTCACATCATGACGTAACTCAGGTAACGCTGTGACGTAATTTACAATCATCCCTTCGCTGTCAGATCAAATTAACCAGTCGCATGGACGTCTGTCATGGCCGCCGTTCGCACCAAATAGCTAGACGCCATATTGGAACTTTATACAAAGCATACATTATAGTTGAGGTTTCAAATTAAAAATGATGATTGTATAGAAAAGTGCATTGATTTGATAATATTGTCCGATTCCTAATAAGGACTTGTGTCAGCGAGATAATGTAAATATTTAGGTACTTAGGTACATAGTGTAAGTTTATTAAAAGTTTTGTTTATTTATTTTATTTTATTTTATTTATTTATTTTATTTTGGCTTCAATCAGTCAAATATAAAAAACTTAATTCATTTTAACAATTGTTTTTTTTACAATAGACCTATAGTGCCGACAATATGATATAATGGTAAAAATAACTACAAACTCCTGATAAGGAAAGATGCGTTAGAAACACATAATTCAGAACATAAGTTAACTGAAATGACATTAATAGTATTATAATGAAGGTAAGTCTTAATTAGGTGATGATCTACTTTTTAGCCTTAGTTTCAGATTATTAAGAGAAATGTTAAAAAGATGTATATCTGTAAATTCTCTATTATAATTGTTAGTGGAACGGTATAAAAATGAATTACGAGTATAAGTTTTATTTAGTCGAGGAAGAACAAAAAGTGGTTTTGTACGTGAGGGGCGTACGGGTAGGCGAGCGTGAGCTTTTAGTGATATTTTGCCAAGCAATAATGGTGAATCTGTCAACGAATTTAAAATATTGAAAAAATGAATAATGTCGAACATGTTACGTCTGTTACGAAGACTTATCAGTTTATGTCTACGCAATGAATCTTCACATGAAGCGACGTAGGTATTGTTGCGATAGTTAAGTGATTTTAAAAACTGTTTTTGTATTTTTTCTATTCTATTTATATGTATGTTAAAACATGGGCTCCATACAGTGCTACAAAAGTCTAGAATAGAGCGGACAAATGAGAAATAAAGAATTTTTAGAGTCGTAACATTTTTTAAAGGTTTACTGATTCGCAAAATAAATCCTAGGGTGCGAAATGCAGAGCTTACTATTCGGTCTATGTGATGAGTAAATGTTAATTTGGAGTCCATGATGAGACCAAGGTCTAATAGTGGAAACTCTTTTAAGAATTGAGCTATTTATGGTGTAGTCGAAATTAATTGGGAGAGTTTTCCGCGTATATGACATTATAAAACATTTATCAATATTGAGATATAGTTGATTTGCTGTAAAATAATTATACAAATTTAATAAATCACTTTGTAATTTAGAACAATCTCCAACAGATTCAACCTGAATATCTTAGTGTCATCAGCGTAAAGTAGGTGCTTACTGTGGTTAAATATTGATCCGATATCATTTATGTAAAATTAATTTTAAACAAAAAATGAAAACCGCCTTCAAAAGTCTACTACACTAAAAAGTTTAAAATAATATCAAAATTTGCTTATAATAAAATCATTTTAAAAGAACAATATATAATAATAATCTGTTAATTTTGGAGTCGGTGCCTGTACTGGGAGAGGGTTATTGTTTTCCTCTTGTTAGTCACTTATGTTCGTTGTGCTGTGGTTATGTTACCGGCCTTTGTATCTGGTTGTAAACCCCATATACATCAGGCACCGACTCCAAAATTAACAGATTATTATTATATATTGTTCTTTTAAAATGATTTTATTATAAGCAAATTTTGATATTATTTTAAACTTTTTAGTGTAGTAGACTTTTGAAGGCGGTTTTCATTTTTTGTTTAAAATTAATTTATTTTAGTCTTTTTAGTTTTAAGTCTAATATATATATTGTATAGGTCATCTATAAGTTTGTATACTTCATACATAAGTTAATTTAGTTATTTAATAATATGGGTAGGCCTTCGAAAGCCGCTAGGACTTAATAACTGCATCGGTGAAATGTTTGTGTACAACAGTGGACACTTCTGCCTACCCCATCGGGCAATACAGGCATGATGCTATGTATGTATTGAGTGGCATGAACTATACATGAACATGCGATTACAGCAATTGCGAGTGATTTTCTGTGATTTATTGAAGAGTTCCATCGTCTAACTTCGAAGATCTTCATCAGATCTTCACTAAATTGAAATGGGACCACCTCTGGGGACTACTATTTCAAACAATTATATCGACGGATATACATACAAAACAAGGTAGCTACTGTAAAACGTTGAGGAGTTCCCTTGACTGTCCTTCGTCTTCATCATCAGACCCCTAATGACAGTCACAACCTATCTAGGTGTAAAGTTCTCATCAATACAAATTAATCAAGCCCAAACACCAGGTAATTGCTGTAAATCGTTAAAGAGTTCCCTAGACCGTCTTTCGGCTCCATCATCAGATCGACTCCAGACCTTCATTAAATAGTAGTGCTTTAAAATACTTAATGAAAAAATTAACAAATGCACTAGTCGCCCCTACGATTTTCGAAGGTTTCCCTCGATTTCTCGGGGACTCATCATCAGATCCTGGTTTCCTTACCATGGTACCACCGCTGGGATATCTTCTTTCCAACAAAAAAAGAATTATCAAAATCGGTTCATAAACGACGAAGTTATCCCCGAACACACATAAAAAAAAAAAAAAAAAAAAAAAAAAAAAATATACGGTCGAATTGAGAAACCTCCTCCTTTTTTGGAAGTCGGTTAAAAAGTTAAAGTGCAAGGGTCCCATATGAGATCCCTGGGGGACTCCGGAAGAAAAATAAAAATAAAAATTTATTATCGTGGTGTGTGATAAAAAAGTCACACAAAATGAGTAGCTTCCATAATTAATAATATGCTTAAATTTCGATAGTTAAATTAACCTATATCTACTTTAATACGGCATCTTAGGATGTTACCAATTACCACAAAATGAAATAACTTTAGTATACTCGCCATGTATATCTATCTACATCGTGATTAACTAGCGTCATTTGGTACGGAAGGATCAAGGATATACAACGTAGGAGCATTCTGTTAACACGTTCGGATATCGCCACATCGTGACCCTTTTCACACGACCGAGCAAAAAGGATGCTTATAATATCCATAGTTAACATGCTCGTGTTCAGATATAAATAACTTTAACTACGGTCAACAAACTAATTTACTGAAATTCTCCAACGGGCTATTTGGAAATTTCATCTATTTCTATTAGTATAAAGTCAGGAAACGATTATGAAACTAAACACTGAAATTGTGAGTATGTATCATGAAAGTGGGACCGTAATAATATAAATTCAAGCGAAATATTTCCTTAAAAAAAATATTTTGCTTTAGATTTGAAAACTATATCCTTTTAAAACCACTTAAAACATGGTCACTGTTTAATATGCGGCCACATTAAGGACTATGAAGTTTTGAATCATAAAACGGAAAGTATTAATTCCAAATCCAACAAAAAATACCGAAGGTACTGTTGGTAATTTATGTTTACATAACAAGATCTTAAAATATTTTGTGCTTTTTATAAATACTTGTTGGTTGTTTTTTGTTAGCCAGTAAAACACATAACATAGCATAGTACTTTTGACGCGCAGTTCAACACATTTCTTTACAAAATTGTTTAATATAATCCCGTGGGTGGTTATGTTCAATCACTGTGCTCAAATATTAGCTCGGGTCAGCGTGATAGATCAGCGGGCGTTGAGTCGCGACAGTGACGCGTCACGCTGCTGGCTGTGCCTGATCGATGCTGAGTATCTATTAAGCTGACACTGCAACTTATATTTTCTAACAGATCGTCCTTTTCAGTATCAACTTACGTAATGTTTTACAGCTAGTTTTCTAGAATAAACTAAACAAAATAGATTGAAAACTGTTTTCATTTTTTTTTAATAAGCATATTACATTTGCAGATCTGCAGCTTTGTTTGTAAGTTCAGAGGTTTTAGAATTCAGAATAAGTATTATTATGTAATCGATGTTAACTTACGCATAAAAAGTCTTTGCCCGTTAAATTCCATAGCCCACAGAGTTCCGATTCAATTGGTATTTAATCTCTAATATAAGCCGGAACGAGCTAGCTTTATTCAATCTATTTGAACAAATATTCGAAGGGTTCAACCCTGATGGATCTACCCTGTAAATCTCGTCACAAACCAGTGATTCTGCGTGATTGATTGTTGAAATTATGGCTCTAGACTTTAGGTAAACTCAAACACTGGCCTCTGGATAAACACATAACTGAGTTATCCTAAGAGGAAAGGAATAATAACGCATAGTCATCTTTGCTCAGAAAATTCGCATCGTCTAATAAAATCCTGCCACGGGTTATTTTGAAAACTTAACAAATATTGGCGAAGGGTCAGCGCCGCCATGACGAATTCGGTGTCACGACATTGTCTATTGGCATAACGTTATGTGTGTCGGGATTCATAATATATTTAGTTCCTTTTCCCTTGTCTTAATGTCGATTTTTTCTATACGAAATACGAATTCTTGACGAATCAAAAGTAAATTTAAGTCAGTGAATGTGCTATGGGTGTTATGAAGAAGCCAATGCAATTTTGTATATCAAGTGATTGACAGTCATATTTAGTAAGGTTTGGCGATAAGTGATTACTCTCATGTTTAAGGCTCAATTGCACCAACTTAACTTTACCTGTAACCAACGTGTTATTGTGTCAATTTGATAGAATTTTTATGGAAAAGCTGTCAAAATAAAAAGATACATGTCGGTTATGGTTAAAGGTATGTCGGTGCAACTAAGCCTAAATAACAACTAAAAGAATTACACTACATCATTAACAGTTTTAAAATTTTGTAGCAACAAGACTTTTCTAGAATTTTCCACAATCGGACGTTAGATATTACCTCAACCATTGTCCCGCTATTGGCACATAGCGTGTCTACGGACGGACTTAACGAACTGGTTCTCAATGTTATTTCCTCGGAAGCTCATCCGCGAAACGACATTAAATATCACATGTGATTCGATTCTGGTGCTCACACGTAATGGTACTGATGTTGCAGTCAGCTATATCGATGCATTGCCGTCTTTGTTCCCACTTGTAATCTGTTTTTATTATATTAATGTTACTCTAATATTTAATCGCATTATTAAGCAAGAGTACAATAAATATCACTGATTGCGCACTCGTTTATTCTAGTTACCGTTTTTATGCTGTATCTATGCTTTAAAAAATCCAGTTTCTTACAGTAATCGATACAATGTATATTTATTTACGTGTATTATCGTGTTATTATCACGATATCAGATGTTGTTTAATTCAAGCATTATATGGAGTAAGTAATATTAACAAATAAAGTATAATGAATGACCCTGTGAGGACACGTCAGATACGGTGACACTATCCCGCTAATGGCTGTAATGACTGATGCGATGGCACTCTACAATAATATGTTGATACGACACCATTTGGATATGGGATTGCACATATTAGTAAAACTTTACATAAATATACAATGACGTGTGCTGAGGCATCAGACTGACATTGCTTATTAGAGACTAAGGTGATGCGATTGCCATGCTGTCGTAGTAATGTTATCACGACATCATTTCAATGGAATAAACGACAAACCCGCATACACACACCAAATTTACTGAATGAAAATGTTGCATTATTTTCATTTATCAAGGCGCGTATTTTAACACATTTATAAAACATAGTAACAAGATCGTGAAGAAAACTTTAACAGCTAAACTCAAACTGTTCTCCTAAAAATTATTAGTTCTATAATAAGTAGGTAATTATTTTGTTTTCTAGACCGTCGATTTGGTCAAAGTATTAGTCCAAAGAAAACCAATGATGAATAGCCAGATGTCTGACGAAGTCGCAGATACGGCGACATTGTCACGCTAATCACGACAGTGACCGATGCGATTGTCACGCTACGATATGTTGACCGTTTAGTTAAGGGGTTACACGTAAATGAAAGTTATGAATGATAGTAGACAGAGTAGTGACGAAGCTTCAGATATGACCGACGTTATCACGCTCGTCGAGTGATAGATGTGATATGTATTCGGACACAAGATTATAAAAATATCTTAAGTATAATGTGTATGTAATTAAGACATGTTATTCTTAGCTTAATAGTGTTCAAGTTGTGAAATCTTACGTTAGCAAAGATGAGTAGGTAGACGCGTGATGTGGCAGACAGATAGAGTGACACTGTCCTACACGTCACATTATGACGTGATCGATTAGTTGGACGATATGACGTTACGCCATGTTAAGTAGGAAATAAGCTACGATTTTTAGAGAATAAAATATTTCTACAGTAAAACTAATTCCTTGTTTCCAAATATACATTAATTATAATAATAATAATAATATTTTATCTGATAATTTGAATCTACTGCTATAATTTTAGCATAGAAAGAGGAGGTGTCGTTGTTCTAATGAAAAGAAAGACACCTTAACTAAGTACTCCTCTTTACGACATTGTATTAACTGCAAAGTTAGTCGTGTCGGTTCGGTCACCTGTATAGGTACTGAATAGATAGAAAGAAAGAAACGTTTATTGGACACAGTTAGTAAGGACACAATCAAAAGATACAAATTTACAAAAAAGTTAGGTAGCTAGCGGGCGTTTTGTGCCTCACGGCTGCGCCAAAAAGGTCCAGTTCAGCAAAATGCCAGACCACTAGTGCCTGACACTGATTTTCAACTGGACCTTAACCAAATGAGATAGCATTTACGTCGCCAAAAAGACGTGTTAAAAATATGGATGAAGAATTCGCGGTGGTGAGCAGAGGTCGAGATGGCTTAGTGGTCAGAGCGCCTGGAGTATTTATCCGGGAGGCGCAGGTTCGAATCCTGTTCGCGACCGTATTATTATTCCAATTAATATTGCAGCTTTAATTACTCCAACGTCTTAACACAGGCACACAGTCTTAAGCGATAAATAAGCGAAATCCTTAGTATCAGTGGATTAATTAGAAATTCAGCGTGCCACGTGACCGGACTACGAACAACCGGCTTTGGCCCGGCTGCCGCTCCGGCTTAGAGCCCCGGGCTTCGGAGACCACCCCCGGATTATCATGTTGACTGCGACGCGCAAGAACTGTGCCACTGTTTGCTGATGGTATTAATTTTGATTGGTAAGCAGACGCTGCCCTTGGTCCTAAGAATACAAGAGTCTATAACTTTTCGGTGCGTCGTAAGCTGATATCTTTTATCCATACAAACATAAACTCACGCTTAGGGGTAGGCTAAACCTACAGAACGCCACTTACGAAGATCCTTACTTACTTCTTTTGCTTCAACCACGTTCATGCATATATTCAGACACTCACACTGGCTGCGAGTACAATGGACCTAACCTTTTAGGAGGACATCAACAATAAGGTCAGTATGTCTTTTTAAGGCATCCCCTTCCGACTTATCCACTTACACCTATAGAGCAGTGGTAGTCTCGTGGTATGACCGTTGGACTGGCAAGTCAAAGGTCCCAAGTTCAAATCCAAAAACACAAACTTTTCGGGTCATGTGCGTATTAGAAATTAGTTAGTTATTACTTGCTTAAACCGGTGAAGGAAAACATCTCGAGGAAACCAGCATACCAGAGAGATGTTCTCGATGGTGTGTAGAGCCATGTCAGAGACCTACGGGTGGTTTCAACTCTGACACTAGGTTGTTCATCAACCACAACAAGATGAGAGAGAGAGACTTACACCTGATGTTGTAAATTACTTGTAGACCTTTTTAACCGACTTCCAAAAAAGGAGGAGGTTTCTCAATTCGACCGTATATTCTTTTTTTTTTATGTGTATTCGTGATGTATGTGGGGTTTACAACCAGATACAAAGGCCGGTACCATAACCACAGCGCAACGAACTTAAGTGACTAACAAGAGGATAACAATAACCCTCTCCCGGTACAGGCACCGACTCCAAAATTAACAGATTATTATTATATATTGTTATTTTAAAATTATTTTATTATAAGCAGATTTTGAAATTATTTTAGACTTTTTAGTGTAGTAGTTTTGAAGACGGTTTTTATTTTTTGTTTAAAATTATGTAAATCGCCTTTCGTTTATTCTATAGAAACGTTAGGAAATGAAACGAAACCTATGTATCATTTGGCGTTTTACTATATTTACAATAGTTATGACAAAACAAAGAACTAGCCTATTCTCAAAAAACCTTCGTAATACGTCGTCAGATCCACGAAACACAATAGTGATTATAGAAACAGGAGCAGAAGATTGCTTTCATCCTGTAATGCCTTTTTTTCCAAAAACATTGGGGTCAGTGGGCTTACTCTTGAAAATAATTCTGCTTGATTGACATTGGAAATATGTCAGTTCATACTTTTAAATGCAAAATGTCTAAAAAATAATTATAGATTCGGGATAATATGAAGACAACACGCTTTAAAATTGAGGCAACTGTAATGTATGTATGTTTATTTTAAAATTATGTGTATTAAGGCGTCTATTTAATGTTGATCAAACAGATTAACAACAATAAATGTTATTAAAAACTTTAAACGTATTTTGTAAAATATTTTAAGCGCGCCATATACTTTTCTTCAAGATAAGGCCCAACCACACCTAAACAACCAAAAAACACTAAATCACCAGTCGTACTCGTGCTCTCTCACATTAGGTATTCTCGGCTAAGCGGCGTCCGACGTATTCCCGCCGCTCTCTGTTTGCTTTTACAATGGAAATTATTCCAGCAAGTGTAACGATGATGCGTCCCTCAGGACCACCCGCGGATACGATTAAGTATGTGTTGAAAGGAGGTAGCGGGAGCGGATGGTGTCGCGATTTGCTTGTAGTGGGACTAAGGCGATGAAGTAACCATTTTTCTTTTTGAGTGATGGAGCGTTCCCCCCTTCGCATTTGTAGCTACATTACATTTAAAAGTACCTAGGAAAGGACATGCTGAGTCGATACATGAATATAAATGATCACTTGACATTCTAGGACTTCAATGTCAAGTGTAATTTCTACGTACTACGTAAAGTTATCAAAAATTTCAAGTACAATATTGCAAAGCCGACCTACAATTCTAAGCTCAATTTATTAAATGAAAACGTTCCCGCTCTCTGGCCCGCTATGCACTAGCCGGAATATTTGACTTGCTGATACCAAGAACAGTTTGATGGGAACTTTACAATATCTGGCCTCGAGAGTACCGTACAAACGATCCTCGCATTAGTACCTCTTCGATCTGAGACGTTGTCTTATTGGGAATGTGGCCTGTAAACTTGTGGTTATGAGGGAGATAGCGCGTTGGGGTCGAAGTTGCGTAATGTTCGTAACTGAGAGTTTGGTGATCATTGAGCTGGATGTTATGTAGGTAGTTGTGAATGTTCTGCGATTTGTTCATATACATTAGTTGGTACCTACAGATATATATAATAACTAAATATGCTGTAATAAGTAAATGTAATGTTCGGTTAAAAGAAATCAAAACATAGGTTATTTGAAATGCACTATTGTAAGTAATGTTTGTTCGGTTTTTATTATCGTAAGTTTATTGGAAGACACTGACACCCAAAAAAGAATACATATATACACTACCAATACAGGAGGTTCTATATAGTTTGTATCATGTACAATAAAATAGACACTTTCGTACTCACTTTCCGTTAATTCCGTTCCATTTGTATTTCATAAAATTCATAATCAAAATATTTCCAAAATAACATCAGACGCGTATATATATATATATAATAATTATATTTATGCGATGGGATTTTATAGTAATATGTATATATATATTCGTGTGGTTATGTGTGTATGTAAATTATGTTGTTAGGTAATTGTTTAGGAGGTAAACACGAGCCTACGCTGTACTAACACGAGGTGTTTATACTATGTGTTGTGTATCGTTCGGCATATGCGGCCGCTATTAATATTGTTGTTTTAGTGTTGTAACCCAGTACGCACATTTGTTGCCATAATTACTGTTTTTGAATGAACAAAACATTCAAGATAAATAAATACATTTTCATACTATGCACGGAAGGTATGCTTGTATTTTCTCAGTAATGGTTGGCAGAGATAATTGTATTAAATATTCGTATCTATTTTCGACAATACATAATTACTTAAGACTAGGCTAAAGCTTTTTTTAATAAATAAAATAAAACTATTATTTATTCTCTTCTTTAAAGCGCCTGGAGTATTGATCCGGGAACGCAGGTCAAATCCTTCTCACGACTGTATTTTCTTTCCCCAAAAAAATATAATTTTAAAGGTCGTTAATGTATTTAAGAGATTTATCTGTATAATTTAGTCTATACTATGTTTATCTATCCTACCATCCCACTTCCTGAACACCACATTGACTGGGTACCACCCCATGTAATAAAAACGCTGCTCGGCCGATATTAATGAGGCGATGCGGCCGATCGCTGCAATCAAACCGGGATTAGATCGGTGCTGACAAAAGTGCTCACTCTTGTTCAACCGAAGTTGCATTGTGAACCTCGGAATTGATTTTTGTTACTATTTGAAATGTCTAAGTCACTTGAATTGAAATTGTCGTTTTTTTCAAGGTGGTAGATGAATTCAAATTCAAATTCAAATTCAAATATTTTTATTTCATATAGGCCATATTACAAGCACTTATGAAAAGTCAAAGCTAGGTGCACGGTTCCAAGGCGTTGATCTTATGGAGAAGAGCCGGCAAGAAACTCCATAGACACTCTTTTAAAATAAATTGGTATAACAATAAATAAGGTAATGTGAGAATAATGCAGGTTAATGAGCAAAATAATAAAGGAAAGCGCTAGAAGCAATAACTTATATAGCCCTTTAAAATGATTGCCAAAGCAGTTAAGAGCTGACCAGTCCCGACAGACAGCACCCGTTCACGAGCATGACGCGCACATCAGCCTCGCTTAGCTCAACCATTTTGTAGGGAACTCGACGACCCGATGTACAACGCCACCATCAGCAGGACATTTTAGTGAGCATGACAAACTCATAATGCCTGACAATGGGCAATATGTACGTAACATGAGATTAAAAATAACATTAATGTCCACATAATGCTCACATTTTACAAAGAAATGTTAATATAAATTTAAAACTAGTAGGAATACTAGCGGTTAGTTAATGGATATGTAAATTTACATAAACAAACAAGTGTCAAAAAAAAAAAATACAATTGGAATAATTGTACTACGTCAATAAAATTAATTGTATAAAAATAAAAACTAGTAATTACAAAAGTAATCTGTTGAGGTTACATTCATACATGAAATAAATTAGACAGTGCCAGTGGGTCGCTGTGTGCAGGAGGGGATCGTGCGCCAAACATCCTTATCCTCAATGTAATGTTTAATACTATAATATGCTTTAGATATTAAAATGCGTTTGATCACTACCTTAAACTTATCATCTGGAAGATCTGTAATATTAGATGGGATCTTATTGTAGAATCGAATACTGTTACCCATAAATGATTTGCTAGTCTTCCTAAGCCTAAAACCGGGGACTATAAGCTGGTGCTTATTACGAGTGTTTAAATTGTGGTTGTCACTCTTCTTATTGAAATGGGCAATATTTTTGCGAATGTACATGATATTACTGAATATGTACAATGATGGCAAGGTAAGTATATTTATTTCCTTAAACAATTCACGTAATGACTCACGACAGCCAAGATTATAAATAGCTCGGACTGCTCTTTTTTGTAATATAAAAATAGTCTCAACGTCAGCAGCCGAACCCCACAGTAAGATGCCATAGGACATAATACTGTGAAAATAAGCAAAATATACTAGTCTAGCCGTTGCTACATCTGTCATCTGTCTTATTTTTCTAACAGCGAAAGCAGCAGAGCTGAGTTTGCCTGCAAGTGACTCTATATGAGAACCCCATTGCAGTTTGGAGTCTACTGAAACGCCTAAGAAAACAGTTGACGGAACCAAATCTAACACCCTACCATCAAGTTTTATATTTGAATTTATATGGGGTACGTTTGGTACGGAGAACCTAATGCATTTGGTCTTATTCGGGTTAAGAAGAAGGTTATTAGCAGAAAACCAATTAGATACTTTCATAAGTGTATTATTGAGTTCAATCTGATCCCCATCCTTTCTATTTACTTTGAATATAAGGGATGTATCATCAGCAAAGAGGACCATATTTGTCATGATATCCTTGATAAAGTAGGGAAGATCATTAATATAAACTAGGAACAGAAATGGGCCCAGAATTGATCCTTGAGGCACCCCCATTTTGACAATTGCACCTGTCGAAGTTACATTATCAATAGCCACCCTTTGATTTCGATTCAACAAATATGAACTTAAAAAATCAATTGATCTACCTCGAATTCCATAGTAATTTAATTTCATAATGAGCGTTCGGTGATCCACGCAGTCAAAAGCTTTCGAAAGGTCACAAAACACTCCTATAGCATCTTGAGCCTCCTCCCAAGCCCCCAACACTGCTTTGATCACAGTGGATCCGGCATCAACTGTCGAACGTCCCCTAGTAAACCCAAACTGTTTGGCATGCAATATTTTATTTTTATTAAAGTAAACTAACATTTGGTTTAGCATTATTTTTTCAAAAATTTTACTCAACACTGGTAGCACAGATATTGGCCTATAATTAGATGGGTTATTATGGCAGCCTGATTTGAAAATGGGTACGATTTTACTTAGTTTCATAAGATCGGGAAAAACACCCTCTGTGATGCAACGATTAAATATTGACGCCAGAATTGGCGCTATCTTAGCAATTATTGATTCAACCGCCTTTATTGACAATCCCCATAAGTCCTCAGTTTTCTTAATGACAATTGTTTTAAATGTTTTTATTATATCAATGTGGGTTATGAGATTAAATTCAAAGTTTGTGGAGTGTAACTCAACGCTTTCCTTTAAAAGAGACTCGGCCGCTATAACAGACGACGAAAGAGACTTTGTAGTCTTTATTGGTATATTAGTGAAGAACTTTTCCAAGAATTGTGAAAAGGACAAGGAATGAAAGGACCAAAACGTAAAAAAAGTATCGTAACACCGTGGTGTTAAGTCAAGAATGCGTTTTTTAGGATTGTTGTTTTTTAACAGAGCAGTCAGACGAAGGCTGTTAGAAAATATTTAATTTTATAAAAAAAAAATGCTTTAGGAACTCTTTACATAACCGCAAAATAATAAAGAGCGATCTATTTATTGGTAGTCAATCAAGTAAATCATAATATCAAAAAAGTTTTAAAAACGATCTCTTTTTGTCTAATGTCTTAGACAGAGTTCCAAAACCGTATTGGTTTAATAGGTATTCTACATAAAATTCTCTAAATATAATACATGTAATATGCTCTTTGATAACCATTCAACAATATTTAACTGCCGTATGATGAGGACCTCGTATTTTATACTTTTTACTCAGACAGGCGGAGTGTAGACCTTGCCCGAAATAACTGCGGCCATGAGGACAATGGTTCGCGGCAACAATGACAGTTCGTGGTACAGTCGCTGGTGTATACAATGCAGTAGACGAAATGTATGGGCGCGTACCATGCGGGTACCGTTTCCAGTTTGTTGCATATGTGAATGTGTGTTGGAGGGTTCCATTGAAACATAAGACGTATTGGGAAAAGAAAAATGTAGATTTTTTGTTCTTTGTAACAATTTGGTATGTATACTTCCTCCCAATTATTCCAATGTCAAAAAAAATAAACAATTTTTATATGATGAAATGAAAATATTAAAAAAAAAACAAAATTTACTCGTTATTTCTGGTATTTGTATTCAGAATTATTATAATTATATACGATACATAAAAAAGCAACATTATTTTTTATTTATTTATAAAACCTACACTCATGTAGATCCTAACAGGATCATTATCTAACTAAGACTTGTAACTTTTAGTAAATCTAGGATTCTATTGCTCATACCAACCCTACCTTAAAGGAGCATTACCTCAGCATTGTACCGCCGGCTACTGTCAGTTCGCCACATGACATCCAAAACGGTACTATGAACAGAGTCCCGTTGTTCTCTAGTTGAAGAGGTCACATATATTTGGTCCTATGGCTCTTACTAAATTAATAATAAAAATTTATAAAAATGTTATGATGGTTACAGCTCATTGAGTTGAAGGTTACGGGCTCAAACCTGGCATGTAACATGTAATATTAAATTTTGACTTGACATAACAGACATAACAGTGAAGAAAAATATTGACGAATCCTGAAGCTTATGGTCTGATATTGCCAACCCATAGTGAGGTAGATCAATACCCCTTTAATGGAACAGTCATGGGCTGGTTATTTCATGTCGTCTGCTCAGAAGATCAGCCTCGTTATCAGGAGAATCAGACCAAACTTTTAACTAATAATGTTATGTACACCATGCAAAATAGCAGGTAGTTAATGCGTACACGTTATGTTTGCTGGAATTATCCCCAAGAATTAAACGAGTTTTAAAGTGGCAGCCATTAAATATGAAACGAAACAGTTTTGTCGTGAAAAAGTTTAAATGAATTAAACTGAAACTGCCATTCACAAGTTGTATGATATCAATGGATCTGTGTGTCCGCTAAACCCTGTTTATTTCATAGAAGGCAACTTTTTTTAAATAAGGAAAATGTATGCTGAGTAAGCTGGGGAGCAATACGGTGTGTAATAAGCCCGATGACATCAAGCATAGTGGCTGCGTTATCAGTCATGCGGTAGTTGCATTGTTACTCAAAAACGCAAGCTTCATTCACGCGTACCGTCTAATATAGTTGTTCATCTTAGATATTCTATAACACCTTAGTTAATATTCTAAATCTTAAACATCTTAGACTGTAATTTATAATTATTGATTGATTTCTTTCATCATGATTGTAGTATAGTACAGATAAGATTGGGGATCGCATTGGATCGGGACATGCACATGTGCATGGGATATTTAACATGCAATACATTTATTTTTTATTAACACGCTATTATTAGCTTCACCTGTAACTAACCATGTAAGAAAATCTTGGAAGTTAAATTTGACCCACTTCCCGGTTTTCGATTGAACTGAAATTTTGCGTACACGTTTAGTTTAGATGACAATGCATGGTGAGCTAAGTGACGTCATTCTAAATCCAATATGGCGGACTCCCAAAGATGGCGGACTAGTAATTTTTTATACACTCCCGCGATATGGGTATCAAATGAAAGAATTTGCTGAGAAGAATACGAAAGATAAAATGACGTCACCCTAAATCCAACATGGTGGACTTCCAAAGATGGCGGACTAGGCATTTTTATACATTCCCGTGGTATGGGTATCAAATGAAAGGGTTTGCTGAGAAGAATACGAAAAATCAAACGTTGACACACTAAATTCAAAATGGTGGACGCTCCAAAATGGCGAGCAAAATCTTATTACTCAGATAAATCTTCGAAAAGCATATTCTATGGGCCTAGTTACCCGAAATAAATGAATTTTAATTTAATTTTAATAAGACTAAAAAAGCATAAATAAATAATAGTTTAAAAAACTAAAAAACACGCTTTTGTAACTAGTCGAACTAAAAAGTAGAAAATAATTTTCTATAAATGCAAAAACAAAATAGAGTGATTATGAATAAAACATTTTATCGTAAAAAAGCGTGGGGTGCTTCAAATCAGCATAAAATCATTTCCATTCAAAATAAATCCGATATACTGTGCCCGACTTAACAATTTTATGATACAAATAAATTGGTACGTAGAGATACCATAATATCTACGTACGAATATTTGCGGCGGACCGCATATAAATTATTTCATAACGAAATTAAACGAGGTATATCAGCTTGTATTACGTTTGTGGAAAATAACTGTGTGTCTGTTCAATTACTATGTATCGTGATATGTGTGAAATGGACTATTTGTAATTATCCCTGCCTTATGTTATTGAATGTTTCATTACCTAACATAGCCCCATCGAAATTACGAATATAATTGGTGCTTGAAAATGCTTTAGGCAATTATTGACTACGCCCAACTATGCTATAACATATTATCAGGAATTTACAGCAGCTCGGCTCGATAAAACTCTTGCTTGGTACAATCTACAATCATGTATGTCATCCATGCGGGTAGTGAGTGATTTCTCTTGTAATAGTGGTGAAGCCGTAATAAAGGAAAATGAAACAGGTGATCTTTGCATTCAATATAAGCAACCTTCTTCTTCTTCTTATCATGCGGTTGATCAACAATCTAGTGTCAGAGTTTAAGCCACTGGTAGGTCTCCGAGATGACTTTACATACGATGTTTCCTCACGATGTTTTCCTTCACCGTTATAAGCAAGTGATAATTAATTTATAATACGCACATGACTTCGAAAAGACAGTGGTGCGTGCCTTGGATTCAAATTTGCAACCGTTGACTTTCAGTCCAACGGTCATACCACTAGGCTATCACTGCTTGCAATATAACTAATTAAATACGAAAAAAAAAGCATCAACTGTGAAGAATTTTCATAATGCTTTTTATTCCTTCTTAAATCTGGATGCAGTGCAAGAAGATTAAGAGCTTTTAATTAAAGTAAGTGCTTTGCCATTTAACAGTATAATCCCTCATTTAATCTATCACCAAACTACCTTTCATCTTGTCATATCAGCCCGTGAGACAGGCACTTATGACGTCTTTGGATACGACGCCGAGCTTCCTGAGCAGTATTTAATACTCTAAAAGACAAGGATTGTAATTGTAAACACTACTCAAGATGCATAACTATGGCACATCGAATGTCAGGCTTTTGCTCTGCCTAACAGTCGACTAAACACATGCCCTACATACGCAAAGCAACATCTCCACCAATTACGTAACACAGGTTAGATCTAATCCACATATTCTGTACTCGTACAAATTAAAATGATCACGGATGGCTCAAACCTCGGCTGGGGCAGTAATTAATCTAAAATCAATAAGCCCACTCGAGCCCAGGCGCGAGTGCTGTATTTAATGCGATGCCCACTCCTATATGGAATAATTCCGGCTGACCATACGTTATATATCTGTATAACGGGGCTGTGTTACGTGTGGATCGATGTGCAAACGAGGTGGGTTTGCATTATTATGTATGTATTGTACGAATTTATCTAATTTATGTATACAAGCTTAGATCATCATACATCGGGAAAATTGTATCCAAGCTTTTCTTTTTGAAGATATAAGGCTAGGTCTACCTAGGCTTTCCCAATTACATTGGGGTCAAACCGGATGCAGCTTAATACCAGTATTTTACATGGAGCGACTGACCTCCACAACCCAGTGACTGGGTAACACGATATCTCGTGGTATGACTGGTTGTCAGACTTTCAGGCCTCTGACTGCCGGCAACGGCTGTCATAGATCTTAATTTGTCAACCGGGACCGATGGCTTAACGTGCTCTCCGAGGCACAGAGGGGTCGTAGTATGACATGATGGTCACCCATCCACAGTCCGACCGTGGCCAGCGCAGCTTAACCTCGATCGATCGATCTGTGCGGTTGTTACTTAGCCAAGAGCCCCTTCAACAAGACATAAGTAATTGATTTTAATTGTGTTTAGAGGAAGATAGGCCAATCTAGCACTTACAGCCTTATCCTTAAAAAAACCCTGTCTAATTTAGGTGGACACTACACAGTTTGCTAAAAGCACTCACTTTATAAACCCATGGAGAATAGTGAGCTAGCTAACTGAGGGCCCAACTGTCTGCAGACTGTTATGAAAACTAGACTCAGATCACTAAATAAATTTATATAATTGAATATTCGTTCCAAGCAGTTCTGAGCTGTTCACACACCTGAACGAAATTAAATCCTGACAATGCATCAACACGGGGCCCCAGTCATGACGTCCGCAATTTGACTGCACATTGAAGCGTCACAATAGATACGGACGTATTGTGACGCCGTGCATTCGAATGCGACTCTTAGGACCATAGTCGCTGGTCCTTCGACGTGTTGAGCATTTGTATCGGTGACTTGCTGGCTTGCAAATTGTTTAGTCGCAAAGTTGTCGACAATGGAACTGTAGAGTTTTGAATGTAAAGGTTATAAAGACACTTCACACTGCACTCTTGGGAAATTTATTTCTTGTAATAATATTAAGTTTTAGGTAAAGCTTGTTCTAAGTTATAATGTCATTCAAGTAATTAAGTAATGATAGCAAACAATTATTTTTTCATAACTTGTTATTCTGAATGTGTTCGACGACAGTGTGCATTATATAATTTGTTTCGTAAGTTAATTTATAAGAAAATATAACTAAGTGCTGCATACTGATAATACGGACCGTATCCACAAGAACTATTACAACCATAACTCCATAGTATTGCAGTAAATTCTTAATTATATTTCACCGTCTAATAATTAACTACTTGTGAATTGACATAATATTTACTTACTGATTTGGGTAATTTGATTACTATAATTATTTAACTGCCGAATTCCGAAATACTCCCAGAGACTTTCAAATACCTATCGAAACGAGCAGTGGCCACGAGTGAAGTGTATCAATATCTTGAGGCAGTTCACCGACTGTTGCAATTCAAATGGCCCGGCTGCGCTGACGCGGCGCTCCGAAGCCTTTGACGAGTCGCCTCCGACGATCGACGCCACGACCGGACTTACAGGGTTAGCAAGTTTAAAATCAAATGTAGGTACCGAATATCCGTAGAGCGTCGGGTTGTTGGAAGTGCCACTAGGAACTTCTGTTTTGATAATTATTTATGATAAAAATAAGAAAGGATCATATTCCATCCGATAGTACCCAGTATTCTTATGAATGCACAATGGCTCTCTCACTTTAACTTAAGATAAGCATTTTCGCAACTAACTTACAAGTACAAATAAAAGATCAAAATTTCTTCAAATCAATTCTAATTAAATTTTGTGTAATTTATTGTAAGCCAAATATCAAAAATCTAATTCACATCCTTGCTTTGGGCAGTCAAAAATCTTTGAGATATAAGTAGTCTTTTTATTTGATAGTTGTAATAATTTTCTCAGCTATTAATGATAAGCCTCCCTTGATACCAACCCTACGAACGCTGCTGGAGACAATTGTGCTCCGAGAAAAAGTATCCCCTTTGTCTGCTGATTGGATTTTAGCAATTGTTTGTTCCGGACCGTTCCGGATTGTACGGCGACGAGGTGAGGCACCGAATAAAACCGGATTGCGATCAATCAGACGGAACGGATTCACAACAAAGAGCATCTAGAAGATTGATTAGACTTTTTCCATTTAATTGCAAATGCATTGGGGTCTATTTCGTATTTCCTTTAAATTAAATATTAGCTAAACGTTATTTTTGTGACATATTATAACAAATCTGTTTTTCTTTTTTATGATATAATGGTTATTATAAAAATTATTTTTAAACAAAAAATAAAAACCGCCTTCCAAAATCCACTACACTAAAAAGTTTAAAATAATATCAAAATCTGCTTATAATAAAATAATTTTAAAATAACAATATATAATAATAATCTGTTAATTTTGGAGTCGGAGCCTGTACTGAGAGAGGGTTATTGTTTTCCTCTTGTTAGTCACTTAAGTTCGTTGCGCTGTGGTTATGTTACCGGCCTTTGTATCTGGTTGTAAACCCCACATACATCAGGCACCGACTCCAAAATTAACAGATTATTATTATATATTGTTATTTTAAAATTATTTTATTATAAGCAGATTTTGATATTATTTTAAACTTTTTAATGTAGTGGATTTTGGAAGGCGGTTTTTATTTTTTGTTTAAAAATAATTTATTTTAGTCTTTTTAGTTTTAAGTCTAATATATATATTGTATAGGTCATATATAAGTTTGTATACTTCATAAATAAGTTAATTTAGTAATTTAATAATATGGGTAGGCCTTCGAAAGCCGCTAGGACTTAATAACTGCATCGGTGAAATGTTTGTGTACAACAGTGGACACTTCTGCCTACCC
The DNA here is from genome assembly GCA_935421205.1 of Xylocampa areola. NCBI lineage: Eukaryota > Metazoa > Arthropoda > Insecta > Lepidoptera > Noctuidae > Xylocampa > Xylocampa areola. The sequence continues at coordinate 420,989 of OW285200.1, forward strand.
CATCGGGCAATACAGGCATGATGCTATGTATGTATTGAGTGGCATGAACTATACATGAACATGCGATTACAGCAATTGCGAGTGATTTGCTGTGATTTATTGAAGAATTCCATTGTCTAACTTCGAAGATCTTCATCAGATCTTCACTAAATTGAAATGGGACCACCTCTGGGGACTACTCTTTCAAACAATTATATCGACGGACATACATACAAAACAAGGTAGCTACTGTAAAACGTTGAGGAGTTCCCTTGACTGTCCTTCGTCTTCATCATCAGACCCCTAATGACAGTCACAACCTATCTAGGTGTAAAGTTCTCATCAATACAAATTAATCAAGCCCAAACACCAGGTAATTGCTGTAAATCGTTAAAGAGTTCCCTAGATCGTCTTTCGGCTCCATCATCAGATCGACTCCAGACCTTCATTAAATAGTAGTGCTTTAAAATACTTAATGTAAAAATTAACAAATGCACTTGTCGCCCCTATAATTTTCGAAGGTTTCCCTCGATTTCTCGGGGATCCATCATCAGATCCTGGTTTCCTTACCATAGTACCACCGTTGGGATATCTTCTTTCCAACAAAAAAAGAATTATCAAAATCGGTTCATAAACGACGAAGTTATCCCCGAACACACATAAAAAAAAAAAAAAAAAAAAATATATATACGGTCGAATTGAGAAACCTCCTCCTTTTTTGGAAGTCGGTTAAAAAAGAAAAACAGATTTGTCGTTGTTTTGTGTTCTTTCTTGCTTTGCATGCACACACAATAAGAAGGAGGGTCGTGGATGCACAACGTAGTTTCAGAGTTTAAGCTTCCGTAGTTCACTGACATGGTTTTACACACTGTCATCGCTCAGGTGAGCTGGTTTCCTTATAATGTTTTCCTTCATTGTTTTAAGCAAGTGATAGTTAATTTTAATAATACCTATATTACCTAAATCAAGATACTGTGAGCGATTACTGCGTGCATCGGAACACCTTTTAGTTAATAATTCGATAAAATTGTAAAATTATATCTCTAAATTTAAAACGACTGTGATATCCGAGTTTGTTTCGGTATTTCTTCTCAGGGATATTCTTAGGAAATACCGTCGCGATTTAGTTTTTTAAATATGTATCAGAGACAAAAATAATTTTATCAATTATGTACGATGGACTGAAATAATTTTAAATAAACTGTTGAGTCGCCTGCCACCTTAGTCCTCCTGCAATCACGAACGCTGCAGTGTTCGAAACGCCAGGAAAAACAAAAAACATAATACACGCGATTAATCCGGTTAAAGTTGTTTTATTATCTATATCATCTTTAGTGAAATTTAGAAAAAAACTTGGTATCAAATTATTCGGGCCCATAAGTCTTTGACTATTACAGTTTTTAACCGACTTCCAAAAAAGGAGGAGGTTTCTCAATTCGACAGTATATTTTTTTTTTTTTTTTTTTTTTTTTTTTTATGTGTGTTCGGGGATAACTTCGTCGTTTATGAACCGATTTTGATAATTCTTTTTTTGTTGGAAAGAAGATATCCCAACGGTGGTACCATGGTAAGGAAACCAGGATCTGATGATGGATCCCCGAGAAATCGAGGGAAACCTTCGAAAATCGTAGGGGCGACTAGTGCATTTGTTAATTTTTTCATTAAGTATTTTAAAGCACTACTATTTAATGAAGGTCTGGAGTCGATCTGATGATGGAGCCGAAAGACGATCTAGGGAACTCTTTAACGATTTACAGCAATTACCTGGTGTTTGGGCTTGATTAATTTGTATTGATGAGAACTTTACACCTAGATAGGTTGTGACTGTCATTAGGGGTCTGATGATGAAGACGAAGGACAGTCAAGGGAACTCCTCAACGTTTTACAGTAGCTACCTTGTTTTGTATGTATGTCCGTCGATATAATTGTTTGAAAGAGTAGTCCCCAGAGGTGGTCCCATTTCAATTTAGTGAAGATCTGATGAAGATCTTCGAAGTTAGACGATGGAATTCTTCAATAAATCACAGCAAATCACTCGCAATTGCTGTAATCGCATGTTCATGTATAGTTCATGCCACTCAATACATACATAGCATCATGCCTGTATTGCCCGATGGGGTAGGCAGAAGTGTCCACTGTTGTACACAAACATTTCACCGATGCAGTTATTAAGTCCTAGCGGCTTTCGAAGGCCTACCCATATTATTAAATTACTAAATTAACTTATTTATGAAGTATACAAACTTATATATGACCTATACAATATATATATTAGACTTAAAACTAAAAAGACTAAAATAAATTAATTTTAAACAAAAAATAAAAACCGCCTTCCAAAACCTACTACACTAAAAAGTTTAAAATAATATCAAAATTTGCTTATAATAAAATAATTTTAAAATAACAATATATAATAATAATCTGTTAATTTTGGAGTCGGTGCCTGATGTATGTGGGGTTTACAACCAGATACAAACGCCGGTAACATAACCACAGCACAACGAACATAAGTGACTAACAAGAGGAAAACAATAACCCTCTCCCAGTACAGGCTCCGACTCCAAAATTAACAGATTATTATTATATATTGTTATTTTAAAATTATTTTATTATAAGCAAATTTTGATATTATTTTAAACTTTTTAGTGTAGTAGGTTTTGGAAGGCGGTTTTTATTTTTTGTTTAAAATTAATTTTTCATCTACGATACTTGTAACTGTGACACTTGATATAACGTTACCCCACTAATGACGCTGCCCTAAATGAAGGTCACGCCAAACATGTCCCGGGACTTAATGAACCTTTTCGAATGGTCGTCCTAGTCCCTAGACGACTGGAGGTACAGCCCAGACACCTACCCTCACTGAGATCCCATGTATATCTGACCACTAATAGGGTCATGTTTGATTTTATGTTTTAAACTTACATGAGATTATGCTGACCTTTACAATAACGTGTATATTTATAATTAAATTAAACAGCTTACTAATTCTAATTAAAAATAAAACGTGCGCAAAGAAATTACTTAAGAAATATTCTTTAAAGCATCGCGTTTGTATTCTGGTTTATAAATATATACAAGAAGTACAATCTCGTGACTACATCAACGAGTCCAAGGCGATTTTTTTATTTTTTTTATTTTTATTTAAAAAGGTTTAGTTTGGTATCTATAACTACAAAATATTTAGTTTAAAATACTGAAGCAACAAGAATGAAACTGTAGTAATATCTTAGGTTTTCGCAATCACTACACATTATAATAAAACAACTTTTAACCGGATTGATCGCGTCATTCGCGTCATACGTGATTAATCCGGTTAAAAGTTGTTTTATTATAATGAAACTGTACTTCTATATATTTTAGGTAATAGACAAACATAACTCATTTAGAACTAAGTTAAAATTTAAGCCACATCGCCAACCCTGTGCACGCAGATCGCGGATCGGTCTCAAGCCCACCATTATTACCTGTCTGCAACGAAGTTATGTCATTCAGAAACCCACGCCCGTACCCCGACGCTGACAGGGTTAGTTTCTACGAAGATTTACCTGAACTCACTATCAAATCACTTTAGGGTATAGAAAAGGGGAATAGTCATTTAATTTATATGTTTTCTTTTCTTTCTTTCTTTCTAATGTCATTAAGTAGCTTGCTTATACCTGTGTATAAAACTCGGTAACGTTGACTATCAGTAACTCAGCCATTAAAGAAGAATAAAATAAATATAGTAATAGTACTAAAATGTTATTGAAGAAATATGAATTGAGGGTTATGTGTCCGAGAATATAATATGTAGTGCGGTAGGCATTGAACTTGAACCAAATAAAAACTATGATTTAGGTAAGCTCACTTCTTTGAAGAGGTGGTTGTCTTACTATAATCCCTCTAAATTGCTATATCTAAGGAAATATACGGTCGAGTATTGATAGATTTTCCCGTAAACCACACAGCTGTATAATAATGGAAGCCATTATTCGGCGGTGCGTGGCGTAAAATCGTACGTGTGCCTTCGAGCAAGAATTTAATCAGATTGCTTTATATGAGCTGACAATCACTTCACGTAAACCATATCGTGTGTGTAAAGCCCAGGTATTTTCCGCTCCGTCCCGTGCAGGCGATAATGCAAACCCCGACAAAGACGGGCATAACGTGGTGGCCGGATCAAGACGTTATTACCTATCGACGCCGTCCCACCTCTAGCGATAGCACGCCCCGCATTGTTTACAGGAAGATTGTTTACAAATTGTTAGGAAATGCAATAGCTTGTATGAAAGAGCGACGAATAGAAGAGGACATTAATTCCAACAACCTTTTACAGGGAACTACGTTTTTTTATTCCGCCAGTCAAGGCATTTGTTGCAGTGTTAGAAGAACAGTGATTACAACAAACATTTAATTAATTTATATTTTATAAAATAACTTAGGCACGATACGAATAGTAAGTCTTATTTTTATCAAACACTTTTTTTAGATTACTAACAAACAAATCTTTCTAAGATTAGAAAACTACATGTAGTGAGTAAACCTGTATCTATAGAATTCTCAACAAAGGTATTCCACCAATAAAATTAAAAATTCAAAATTCAAATATTTTTATTTCAAATAAACCATATTACAGGCACTTATGAAAAGTCAAAACTAGGTGCACGGTTCCAAGGCGTTGATCTTATGGAGAAGAGCCGGCAAGAAACTCCATAGACACTCTTTTTAAAATAAATTGGTTTAACAATAAATAAGGTAATGTGAGAATAATGCAGGTTAATGAGCAGACTAGAAAGGAAAGTAAACTTATATAGCCTTTTAAAATGATTGCAAGGCAGTTAGGAGCCGACCAGTCCCGACAGACAGCACCCGTTCACGAGCATGACGCGCACATCAGCCTCGCTTAGCTCAACCATTTTGTAGGGAACTCGACGACCCGATGTACGACGCCACCATCAGCAGGACATTTTAGCGAGCATGACAAACTCGTAATGCCTGACAATAGGCAGTATGTATGTAATATGAGATTAAAACTAACATTAATATCCACATGATGCTCACATTTTACAAAGTTATATATTATGGAAAATTTCATAAAGAAATAATAATGTAAATTTAAAACTAGTAGGTTCGATACTAGCTGTTATACAATCGATATGTAAATTTACATACCCAAGAGTCAAATAAAATAATAATACAATTGGATTAATTGTACGTCAATAAAATAAATTGTATAAATTAAAAAAAAAAATAACAAAAATCAAAAATGTCAAAATAAAGGAAAAAACATAGAAATATTTAAGCTGAAAGCAAACAAAATGTCGCCATAATCAAGTAGGCAAGGTGCCAGTGGGTCGCAGTGTGCAGGAAGGAATCGTGAGCCAGGCATCCCTATCTTCCATATAATGATTAGTACTATAGTACGCTTTGGACATTAATATGCGTTTAATAACAATCTTAAACTTGAAATCCGGCAGTTCAGTTATATTAGAGGGGATCTTATTGTAGAACCTAACACTGTTACCCATAAATGACTTGCTTGTCTTTCTAAGCCGAAAGCCAGGTACTATAAGCTTGTGCTTATTACGCGTATTTAAATTGTGGTAATCACTCTTTTTATTAAATTCGACCATATTTTTACGAATATACATTATGTTACTTATTATGTACAAGGATGGTAAGGTGAGTATATTTATTTTCTTGAATAATTCACGGAGTGACTCACGGCAGCTAAGGTTATAAATAGCTCGGACTGCTCTTTTCTGTAATATAAAAATGGTCTCGATATCAGCAGCTGATCCCCAAAGTAGAATGCCGTAAGACATAATACTATGGAAGTATGCAAAATAGACCAGCCTAGCCGTAGACACATCAGTCATCTGTCTTATTTTCCTAACAGCAAACGCAGCAGAGCTCAGTTTTCCTGCAAGTGCCTCAATATGAGGTCCCCACTGGAGTTTAGAGTCCACTGTGACGCCGAGGAATACAGTTGAAGCAACCAAATCTAGTACTTTACCATCAAGTTTTACATTAGAATCTACATTGGGCACGTTAGGTATAGAGAACCTAATACATTTCGTCTTTTTAGCGTTCAATAGAAGGTTATTGGCAGAAAACCAATTAGATATTTTATTAAGTGTATTATTAGGTTCTACCAGATCCTTGTCCTTTCTATTTACTTTGAATATAAGTGAGGTGTCATCCGCAAAAAGAACTATGTTTGACATTGTGTCCTTTATGACGTATGGAAGGTCATTAATATAAACAAGGAACAAAAAAGGGCCTAAAATCGATCCTTGTGGCACTCCCATTTTAACAAGTGAGCCTGAAGAAGTTACCTTATCAATAGCTACCCTTTGTTCCCGATTTGTCAAATAGGAACACACAAGATCAATAGACCTTCCTCGAATTCCGTAGTGTTTTAATTTTAGAATGAGCGTTTGGTGATCCACGCAGTCAAAGGCCTTAGAGAGGTCACAAAATACTCCTATAGCATCCCCCGCATCTTCCCAGGCCCTTAGTACTGTTTTGATTAGGGTGGACCCAGCGTCCTCTGTAGACCGGCCCTTTATAAATCCGAACTGTTTAGAGTGAAGTATACCGTTTTCATTGAAATATTCCAACATTTGATTCAACATTATTTTTTCAAAAATTTTACTTAAAGCGGGTAATATAGATATGGGCCTATAATTAGATGCATCGCTCGAGCAACCTGCCTTAAAAATGGGTACGATTTTACTCGATTTCATAAGATCAGGAAATACGCCGTCTGTGACGCAAGTATTAAATATTGATGCTAACATTGGTGCGATCTTAGTTATTATTATTTTGGGGTATTTAACATTTTTTCTTAGCCTTTTGGCTAGTTATAACTACATCTACGAGCCTAAGCTAAGTAAATGTAGCGTGTGGTGTCATTTATGTTGAGGGTGTGTTGTGTTTAAATGTTAATTTTCTTCTATTTGCATGAACTTTCTTACTATTCGGCAGGTGTTGAGAATGGCCGCTTTTTGTAAAGATATATAGGTCGTTTCCTTCAGATCTATTTGTTTAAGACTATGCAGGAGATGATTTGGTATAACACCGGTGGTAGAGAGGACTATAGGGATTATATAAACTTTTTCTTGTCTCCATATTCTTGCTACTTCTTCTTTCAGCTCAGCGTATTTACTTATTTTTTCGCTTATTGTTTTCTGTAAATTATGTGTATTGGGGACTGCAATGTCTATTAGGTAAGTGATTTTATTTATTTTATCTTGTAGTGTTATGTCCGGTTATAACAGACCTGAATGGTTCTGTCTGTGAGTATAGCGCGGTCGTAGTAGAGTTTGTGCGTGGAATTTTCTAGGACAGTTTGTGGTGTGTATTTATTATTATTATTATTATTATTATATATATTAATAAAACTGATACAGCTTGAAGCCCAGATCGAGATGTTCCTATAGCTACTCTTGCACGTCGACAAAGCGTCAAAGATTGTTTACAAATTGTTTGGACGATGCAATCGGTTCGAGCTAACACCGTTACGGAAGAAAGGGAGGTAAAACATTTACGTTTAATCCTCTGAGTTGTGCCCTCATTACTGAGGATTGTGACGCTTGATCGATGAGTTGTGTCTAGTTCTGTGTAGCAATAGTAGAGCCTTAAGTTGTTACCTAAACCTAAAGTGTTGATAGAGATAATAAACATTTTTGCATGTTGGATAGAAGTGTGTTGAAATGTGAAAAGTTTCCGCAAATACCTTAAACTAATATTTTTAACTGTAATACATACCACTAAGCCATCTCGACCTCTGCTCACCACCGCGAATTCTTCATCTATATTTTACACGTCTTTTTGGGGACGTCAATGCTATCTATCGTATTAAAATATTGTATTAGATGTGTGAAAATATGGATGAAGAATTTGCAGTGGTGAGCAGAAATCGAGATGGCTTAGTGGTCAGAGCGCCTGGAGTATTTATCCGGGAGGAGCAGGTTCGAATCCTGCTTGCGACCGTATTTTTAACTTTTTCCATTTAATGTTATAACTTTAGAGTTCGCTAAGCATGAGTTGATGCTTTTCAAAGATTTATCTTTAATTGTAATACATACTTTAACAAAAGATTTATTCGTGTCGGCTGTCATTTTGACAAATTGTAAAATTTTACAATCTACTGTCAGAGTTTAAACCACCCGTAGGTCTCTGACATGGCTTTACACACCATCGAAAACATCTCTTAGGTGTGCTGGTTTCCTCACGATGTTTTCCTTCACCGTTTTAAGCAAGTGACAATTAATTTATATTTCGCACATGACTTCGAAAAGACAGTGGTGCGTGCCTTGGGTTCGAACTTGTGACCTTTGACTTGTCAGTCCAACGGTCATACCACTAGGTTATCACTGCTACAGTTATGTACAATGACATCTTACAATAAATGTGAACAATATTTTGACGTCAAGCATAACAAAATAACATTACCAATGAAGCTAGCACAAAAGGCAGATGCGAGATTTAAGTCGACTCATCCAGACGTCTGTTATTTATCGAGACACCTCATCCTCCGGGCAACAACGCGCCGTTCAAGGTTACAAAGGTTTACAAATCGTTCACTAGACGATGCAACCCGTGCGCGTGGTAACTAGTTGTAAAGTTCAAGATAAATCTTTGAAAACTAAAGTTATTATATTAAATGGAAAAAAAAAAACGGTCGCGAGCAGGATTCGAACCTGCGCCTCCCGGATAGATACTCGCGACTGTGTTCTTTTTCCATTTAATATAATAGTTGTAAAGTATTTCAAAAAAAGCTAATTTGTGTGTCCGTCTTTCAATATTTGGATTCAGATTTGAGTAAAGAATCTGAAATAACCGGATGCAGCTTAATGTCAGTATTTTACATAGAGGGACTGCCCCTCTGACCTTCAAAACCAAGTGACTGGGGAACACGATATCTCGTGGTAAGACAGGTTGTCAGACTTTCAGGCATCTTACTACCCGTAACGGCTGTCATAAATCTTCATTCGATAACTGGGACCGATTTTTTAACGTGCTCTCCGAGGCACGGAGGGGTCTCGATATAAAGATGACGGTCAGCCATCCACGGACAGACCGCGGCAAGTGTAGCTTAACCTTCATCGATCGATGCATAACCAAATCAATCAATCGGAATATTCAACGAATAAATCGTAAAGAAAAGGTACAATTCTCAGAAGATACATTTACTTGTAAAATTGAGTTGTTTTAATTTAGAACAACGAATTATCAATCCGATACGGCTTGATTTAATTAAGAAGTTTGTATCAAGTTCGGATCTTATTGTAAACATTTTAATGGAACAACAAATACACTTCTTGAGACCTAGAGGCCAAATTGTCTCACAGTGGAAAGTGAAACATGGAAAATGTATTCGCAAGTAAAAATTATATTTACCAACACAAAACCTTTGTGTGATTCTGCGTGTATGTTGTGTTATAATTTCTTAGTAAAAAAATAATATACGTACTTATATAATAATTTATAGTAACAACATTGTGGTCAGAAAATAAATGTCTTTTGGGAATAGAAATTGAGAAAAGATCTCAATAAGATTACGTTTCAGTAAACTTTTTAAGTAGGTATCATTTATATTTTTTTCCATTTTATTGTTAGCTAGTCTTAAAACCCTATAAGTTAATAATAAAACAACATTTTTTTCGTTCAATGACAAGTAATATAAATATATTATCTTCACAGCAGGCGCTTGTAACGCGAACAATTGACTTAATCTCGGAACCTACTTCATTTACTCAAGTGTAGATATCATTCACAGTCCAGTGCACCGCTAATAATGACGTCACGCTTTATGAGGAGCCTCAAGTATCAAAGATAAACGAGCAAACGCTTCGTGCGCTCTGACGTCATAAACCGTCCAGTGGGCAATAACGCCGTCCGACCGGACCGCGTATAAACCCTTTGATGCGACTGGAAACTGGCATCTCGTAGAATGAGTTGCCAAAGAAGTTCAACTTGGTATAGCTTGCGACATGTTGAAACTACGGGGCACTGCTCGTATAAGAGCCAGGCCCGTGTTGGGTAAAAGCGTTATCTTTTTCATAACTGACTGCTGATTGTGACCATTGCTGAATAATACTTTCCCTTGGGATGATAGAGAACATAACTATAAATCGTATTTGTTAGAAATTTTATTGTAAGACATTTTTATTCCTTAGTGTTTGAAAAGGCCTGTCATCTTTATCATTTTACAATGCGGACCGCATCACACAGTGAGACTTCTGTTTTATCTTTCATGTAGTGACAGTGTCGTAGTGTCGTACCATTCCGCTTTACGACCGCACTTCACTGCACTCGAGGCTTTGCGTATTCGCGTATTGTCCGGCGATTCGGTTAACCCATTTTCGTCCGTTTTTATAATCGTTTGCCCTACATTCTGCTTATTTTTAATACGAATTGCAGTACGAATATTTACAAAATAAACTTTGGAAATGCAATGTTGTTGTAGGTATTGAAACATGCTTCAGCCGCCACAGAGAAATATGCAGCTGTAATTATCGAACTCTTAATTACCTTTATACAAAATTAACGATGGCGAATAATTCGTTTGCTGAAAACTCCATTTAACAGCGTTCTGCGCAGGAAGGCATCAATCGAAATATTGGAAGTTTTAATTTGTTCCAGCAATAAATCCCTGGCGTGTCGTATGAAAAAAACACCAGTTTGCAGTTAATGAAAGCGGGGACGTGCTGGTTCATTGGGATGCTCCGTGTACGCACGCCTCGCCTCCAGCGACCTGCCGGGTTAAAAAAGGGTGGGGTGCGGGGACACCCCGAAATGTTGATTTAACTTATTTGAAACACGCCCCGAATTGATTGTGTAAATAAAGGAAATTAATTTGTTTTTGTGCACGAACGATCCTAATTGTCGATGGGTTTAATTGTGTGTTCGGCACAAAGCTGTTTTTTATTTGCTTAGGGATGATAATGCGTTTTATAATATCAAGTAATATGCATATGTACACAGATTAGTAAGCAAATGGAGTTTTCTATTTACATGCGGCTGTGTTGATTGGCATTGCGTTGCTCTTCCACGCACGTTTTGTATATTATCTGTGTCATAAACACATGGAATTATTTTTGTTATTAGCTGAATAACAACCCTTATACATTAAAATCTTAAGTAGTTTATTGTCAATGAGATATGAGATATATTTACTCTGATTAAAGCTAATGTATGGTACGTATAAACTATAAAGACTAACACGACAATACCTTGCACACAATCCATACATCGGTCACACGCCATGGTCTCTTCAGTCTCGCGGTACTTTCGTGCAAGCACGCTGGTCTAGGTACTACCACACTAGCACTAAACTGTGTTGGCACGCTCCCAAGCCACTAGACACCAGCTCAGCCTTCGGCTGACTCCCAAAACTTGCGGCTTAAGGAGCACCTGTTCGAAAGTATTATTGGAAACTTTTGGAATCTTAATCATATGTGACGTTTTACAAGATTTCAGCAGTAGATTTAAGCTTTGCGAATTAAATCATTAATGTGAATATACCCATTTATAACACTAGCTGTGCTCCACGGTTTCATCCGCGTATAATTATAATATAATTACCTACTTATTAAAAACGAACAAATAGAAAATAATTCACAGTTCGTCTCTTCTCGACAATGGGCGACCGGGGTTGCTTGTTCACGTGATTTTTGAATTACTTTCATTTTCCGTTATCTTCTAAGCTATGTGTTCAACATGCCAAAAGATGAAAATTTTATCTTATTAAAATTTGTCTTAAACTTTTGTTCGTAAAGATTAATATGCCATGCCTAATAATAATGCTCAAAAATCACTTACATGATAATTTTCAATATTTTTTGTCACAAAATACCAAATTGTGGCTTATGTTTACGAGATATATATATAGTATTAAGGACCAATATTTTTGTAGAACACTGTATCACTAACCATACCGCAATAACGCATGCGGATAAAACAGTTAAAAACATACATATTTAAGGCTAGCTGAGAGGTGTAGCCTTACGTAAAATAGTCTATACTATTATTGCTCCTGAATCTTAATGTGTGAATGGGTATGTTAAACAAAAATATTTTTTCAAATACTACTTGTAGTTTATAAGATTAGCGCGCTTAAACAAACGAACAAAAAATCTCTTCAGCTTTATTACTTAATAATGTTTTTCTATTATTAAGTAATTCCCAATTAAAGGTTTAGCAAGGGTGATGATACAATTAAAAATTCTACTCTTATTAAACAATTAAAAATTACGAAGTTAATATTAGGTATGTATGTACTTTTAACACAAGCAAATCAAAAAGAAAAACACCATAAAACGTATTTAAAAGTGGACGAAGAACTAGCCATAGAAGCAATGGTTAAGATAGCCAATGATTCTACCCATGCAAACTATAAATTAATAATGATCAGTTACTTGACGAACCGTTAACGGAGTCGTATCTTCAATTGACCTCGATCTCGCTTGATGAAAAGTTTGTTTAAGATGAGATTAATACCTTCCTGGCTATTGAGTCCCTATTAGAGAGATACTGTGAATATTAATGTAATAATGCTTAATAGTTTCTATATACACACGACAATTCAACCTTGACTGACTCGTCAGTCTAGTTGTCGCAAGCACGACTGCTGAGCATGAGGTCCTGGATTCGATTCCCAGGTCGGGCAAAGTGTTGGTATTTTTGTTAGGAAATTCTCAGTAGCAGCCCGCAGGAAGTTACTGGTGTGACATCACCGTGCTTCTGAGAGCACGTAAAAGCCGTCTGTCTTGCGCCTGATCTCTGTCACATTGGAATATGAGAGTGAAGGAAGAGGGAGTGCACCTGTGTTTGCGTATACACTTGTGCACTATAATACTCGTATCTCCTGCGTACTTGGCTAATCTCCGTGGAGATAGGTCGCCATGACCGAAATACGGTCGGAGGAGTATTATACACACGACTCACGAGGCTTGTACTAATGATTGTTATACCCTAATTACTACGACCATCGTAAGTCTACTAAAACCTTTGTGCTCTGGTTTACTTTGTAAAATGTTATATTTTAATTTTCTCTGTGTGTACATAAATAAATAAATAAAATATTATTACTCGTATTTTCAAAAGGCATAATATCATTCTCGCCTGGTCGTAAACATAAATTGTATTATAAGTGTGGTAGGCATTCAGACTACGTTGTTAGTGGTGGTCGGTGCCAAATCTGGGACATAGTTACAAACGACAAATGGAAACTGTTGAGTTTACCGACTGCTTAAGCATAATGCGCTAGCGGTTTTCTATATAAAATTTAATCCAAAGAGGTCAAGAGCGAACAGTTTTGATTAAAAAACTGGGTTAAAAGTATAATAATTGGGTTTACATTTTGGTGACAGTGAACGAGTACTTACGGATAATTTTCAAATAAAATGAAATATCACTAATAACATTAATTGTTCGCTGGAAAATTTTAAGCTAAGTGTACACTGGATGTCACAACGCGCTATAAAGGCAATTAGTGACAATGGTACGTAGGTAATGGCCTATATGGGCCAATGCGCGATTTGGCGCTGAGCCAGCGGCCGACAGCGAACGGTACGACACTACGACAGCACCGCCTTGCAATAAGTAACAGAAAAACCACTACAGCAAACGCGCTTTTAGCAACTAATTCTACTAATACTAATTCACGTATGGAATTAAAGATAAATCCTTGAAAAGCTTTAACGCATGCTTAGCGAACTCTAAAGTTATTATATTAAATGGAAAAAGAATACGGTCGCGAACAGGATTCGAACCTGCGTCTCACGGATAAATGCTCCAGGCGCTCTGACCACTAAGAAGACTGATAACTGCAAAGTTAGTCGTGTCGGTTCGGTCACATGTATAGGGACTGAATAGATAGCAATGACGTCGTCAAAAGACCTGTTAAAATATGGATGAAGAATTGTGGTGGTGAGCAGAGATCAAGATGGCTTAGTGGTCAGAGCGCCTGGAGTATTTATCCGGGAGGTACAGGTTCGAATTCTGTTCGCGACCGTATTCTTATTCCATTTAATATAATAACTTTATAAGTGAAAGTTTGGTAAAGTATATGAGTACGAGAAGAGATTATAAGAGATCCTTGTCCAAATTATAGTCCATGCAACGTCCTGTCGAAAGGGTGACCAAACTATTTATAGGTATTGATCTCGGTGAGTACCGTTACCAGTGCTATACAGGTTTAGTTTCAAGACAAACTCAATTTACGAGGGTTGTGAACTGGATTACGACAGTCTGCGGTTTACTTAATAGAGGTGGAATGTAAAACGGCTTTCAATATACTGCGTTCGTTTTCTCATCTTTGTGTGAAGAACTCGGTTCCTAAAAATTGTATGGAGTTGACTTTCTGCATCTAAGTATTGAGTAACAATACGCCGTCCCTGTCACACGTCGGCGTAGTCACCGGAAAAAATGGCCGGTATTTTTCATTCGTTTCGAATATCAAACATGATAGGCCGAATTTTATTAAATATTTTACATTTTACACTTTACATTTACTGCCTTTCGCTACATGGAAACGTTCTCCCATAAATGTTTTAACGTTCCGATGATATTGAAATTTTCATACCAGTCAAATACGATATATTATTTGGATTGTTATGGAAATCATGCCTCATTGCTTCTTGTGTAAATAACATCTTTACTTCAGCGAACGAAGCATTGGAGTATTAAACGACTGGTGAGATTAAAATCCCGAGTTCAATTTATTGAGTGTTTTTTCCAGGTATTAGGTAAGTAACCTAGTCATATTAATCAATACGGAATCGTCCTTTGAAATCAGTAATGATTTATAATAAAACAAACTTTTAACCGGATTAATCGCGTGTATTATTGGTTTTTGTTTTTCCTGACATTTCGAACAATTTGCAGCGTTCGTGGTCGCAGAAGGACATTTACTTAGTATCGATTATTTATTTAGTACAGATTTGTTTCGATCTTAAAGATGAGAGGAGTTGGATGAAAATCCTAAAATGATTCAATCATTTTCTTGCTCAATTATTTTCTATTCCGTCCATAAATCCCAAAAATAGTGAACCCAACAAAAGTTGGCGACTATTACATTATATCGATTTCCGATGCTCATATAGGCACTGAGGGGCTTGATATTAACTGACTACAGATCCGAGCAAAGCGGCTTTACAATGACTGTAATCTTACTTTATTACCCGAAGATAGGTAAGTACGGCTTCATTAATACCAGATTGGTAGAGACGCCACGCTTTGAGACGGAAAACCCTTAGTATGGTAAAGGAAAGGTTCTTAGATGAAATGTTATTAAGAATTTTGTGGTAGATCGTCGGTCCGTCCCATTGTTATTTTCGACCCATATTAAGCTTGAAATTAAGGGTTCAGTGGTAACACTGTTTTTCGTTTAGAAAATTTCATATTTTTTTTATTATGACTTGATAAAGATGTTACTGTCCGAAGCCAAATAGGAAGGCGGGGCTCCTATTTTTGTGTCTGTAAGATCAGAAAATACCGGTTTTGTAAAACAGCTGATTCTCCAGTCCATCTGCGACATATACATCAGTAAAAAATCGTGAGGAAACCTGAACTTGATGGTCTGACATCGTGCTCTCTTTGTATCAGAAGAAGCCATTGCTCTGCAATGAGACAGTTATGAAATAGCTATGCAATGTACTTATGTAATATCATCAAATATCGAAGTAGCTACAAAACGGCAGTTACATAATTTCACAAAACAATATTGAAAATAGCTTTAAAACATTTCAAATCCACACGACCAAAACGATCGTACTAGAGTACTTCCGATTACTCCCGAATAGCCCCGAGGCTTTCGATAATTCGGTCTGCTCGAACCCAAGAGTGACATCACAGACCTCTTGTGCACACACGTGAATTGAAAACGTAATAATAAGGAAATTCAGGGAGCTCTACGAGTGTACACCCTGAAGTAAAATTGATTTCGTTTACCTTGTGCGCAAATAGTTCAAGTAACGTTATACGAAAAGAGGAAAAAAAACGAAAATCCTGAAAATATTTTTTCGTGTATTCCACTAACAAAGTGTTCCGGATAAGTGCAAACTCTATTTGTAACCATCAGTATCTAAAAATATTGTACAATTCTGTCAATCTGTCACATCATACAATCTAGACATTATAAACTTTCTTAAAATGTATGTAATTAATGCAATTCGAAGTATACGATCTAAAGGGTTAGTTGAGCACAGAATTGCGGTATTGGAACATAATTTATGACGAATTTAAAATGCCAATAGCGTTTTAAGTACCTAATAAATTTACTGTTTCCAGCTGTTATTGAATTTAGTTGAAATTTGGTCAATCCTCCTGCATTACATTTAAGGTAAAAAAAAAAAAAAACAAAATAATTGCGATCTGTTTCATGATAAATATTCTACAAATGAATGAATAAAATATTTCACGAATTCTTTTAATTTTAACCAACAAGCTAATCCCAGGTCCCACTTCAATCGTCTATAACAAGGAGTCAAATTAGAGCAGTGAATGGACCTCTAATCCTCTTTCAAGACTCCCATTCCGACATTAACGATGTCTGTCGGATTTACTCCTTTATTAAATTCACTGCGAACGGCGAACCGTTCCGAAGTGCAAACACAATACGACACTGTGTAACTGGGTGCCAGATTACAAGCCATTGTAGCATTGTCGACGTGGAGCACGCCTGTTACAAATGTTGTTTTGGAAAACGTTTTTGCTTGCTATTATGTTGATGTACGCTTTGTGCGAGATGGTGAGTTGTTTTATTACTTGTTCAGGTGTGTTTTCATAGGCTTATACCAGGAAATGTTGAAAATTCGAAATATAATTAATGCTTAGTTTCAACAACCATGCGTACAAAATGCATATTCCAAGGACTGACGAATTATTAGTATACTACGACACTAGATTCTTATTTATTCACCGGTATCACGTAGTACATGTTGTTGGGCTGTGTAATGCCCGATAAAAGTTTCAATATATGAATATTTAAAATGAAAAGATTTACAAAATCTCTGCCCAACTCAAATCTGTCTTAAATAAGTATACCAGTCAACTGAAAGAAAATATTTGGATGAATCTGGCAAAATTGCAGCGCAATATCGCGTCCGTCACGCGCGGCGCGCATCACTCCGCGTCTCACGTGAGTGGCATTGTGCGCGGCTCGCTGGCACAGCGGCTGACTGACGCAATGGAAGGTCTGAGCGATGCACTGACGGCGGAACATTGAGGCTGATATTGTTCGAATGTAGCCTGGCCGATGTACTTACAGCGGCTTTGTTTAAAGTTTTTGTGGATACTCCTAGTGAAGCGATCTAAAAAGTGAAAATTAAAAATCCAGAAACAGTCAATCAATATTGCGTCCAACATGCATGGAGCAATGTGCGTTCTGTGTGTTCGGAAGTTTGGTTTCTGCAGACGAAACTGTAATAATGATGATCTTGATGACCACTACCAACCGATTTCGATGAAGATGAAAAGCAGATATCCTGAAGACTACCAAAACTAGGTACTCACTTGGACCGACCAACGTACCTAGACTAGCGTGAAATGAAACCCGCTATCAGTGCTTGAATGATGGCATGGATGACTCCCTGATCGCGGTATGAGCTTAGGTTAGACATTCGTGATGAACAGCAAACATGAACCCAGAGTGACTCTTATTAGTGATCATGGATCAGACTTCTCACATTGATTTCGGTGTGAATAATTGACTAAGGACGTCTGTTCTAGTCACAATTGGTGCACGATCACTAAACTACTCATTTGCCATTTAACTGAATAGATGTGTGCACATGGTGCTTCTTGGCTAACGTTCAATTTCAACATATTTACGCCAAAATTGAAGCTACATATAAAACTTTATAGTTTCAGCTCTTCATTACTTTAAAAACATGCTAACATTTTCATTCAGTTTGATTTAAATATTTGCTGAACTCAACTCCTATTAAGCCAGGGATTAGTGGAAAGTAGGGAAACTTTGACCTGGAAAGGAGCATCAAAGGCAAATAGCAATAACAGCAAGAATTTGTTGCTTCTCACAATTCATTCACCTTACGAACATTGTGTCGTGCTGGATTCAGTACACGGAAGTATGTACACAAATTGTTTGGTATCATTAATCACGCGCATTGCAGCCACAGATTGCCCCCGCGTTGGTTAATCGCTTGCCGCATTCCTGCCCAGCGACCTACCTTCTTTACACAGGCATCACTGTGAGCGTAAAGTTGATTTTTTCCTAACAATCTATGTGGTAAACATTGTTTTGTATATCCGTAAGCTGCACCAATCGCCCGGCGCTATTAATCGCCTGCAGCGTTGTAAACGCAGATTGCTCGACGTTAAATTATCTTGGTCTAGTGGAAGTTTCGGATTCTATTTCTATGCTTCTACATTGATGTTGTGTTTATCAAAAAGCGAAACGAATAAATGCTTAAAATTTTAATTATTTTGCGTTAAATGCATATTGACTAAAATCTAAAAAAATTGGGCATGTTCAGTTCATGATTTAATTTTACAGCCCTTAGCCATTAGCCCTAATTAATAATTATAATGTCAGCAACCTTAATATTTTTCATATTAAATAATTCGTTAATTTTCTTCTCCGTTTTTTGGGTATTTTACGATCAAGTAATTTTCTTCTAATATAATTAGCAAAAATAACAAAAACGCTTCAAGTAATTACCTGACCTTCTTTTAAATTAAAATTAAGTGTGGAAAAGAGTCCCCGCCGACAGCGGGCCCCGGCCTCATATAATATTACTGCCTCTGTTTAACTTTAAATTGTTTTCGTGGAATCCTAGACGGCCATTGTGCGATATATTAGGATTTTAAGTGGAATTTCGGACGGAATGGAATGATAGGTCTAGATGGTAAAAGCGGTCGGGTATTGGGCTGGCCGAGTATGCGCGAAATTTCATGGTGAATTCTTAATATGCTAGATTTCTCAGCGATGGGATGGAAGATTTTTCGTTTACTTTTCAATATTAAATATTATGTGTGTGAATGTGGATGTTTTGATACGTTTATATAAAAGGGTGTGCGCCTTCAGGGAATATGAATGAATTGAAATAATTTCGTATATTGGAGTTTGGGAGGTTCGTTGAGAATTCGATGGTATATGATGCAAAATATAGAACTGATATATTATTATGTATTTTCTTTACCAACATTTTCTTATAAGCAGTAAACATGGGGCATTGCTTATGAAAGCTAGTTATAATACACCAGTAGTTGGACCTTCAAAAGTTAAATGAAACTAAATTGATTTGATAAAAATTATGGTATATTGTTTGCTTGTTCTTACACGTCCTTATTATGTTATGTAGTATACTGAGAAACATTAATGAGGTTCCCCGTCAGTTCAATTAATTCCAAGTAATTGTTTCAGCTGTTTTGTTCAGTCCCGCGACCTATATCAATGGAAGGCCTCTGTCAACATTAAATTATTTCAATTTAATTAAATTCTACCAGTTAGTTTCCATTAATTACTATACCCCCTTTATAACGTAGTTTGAATTGTATTTCATCGGTCGTGGCTAGCTTTCACTTTGGATAAACTATATATACTTATAATACTTTATTTCAATAATATTAACAAACTCGTGGTACGTAGAAATCAGCAAAGGGCCGGTACCTGTATCCATATGCAACATCGATCTAGCTAAACTCAAGTCCATAGGGAGCTGTTGGAATCATCGACCATCATCCATTTAAACATCCTCGCAATCTTTTTCAATATGCGCGAAATAGTTTACTTTCATAAATAAATTAATGTTTCCTGACGCCTATAAGACCAAAAATACATGTATTTTATACATTACACCTTATTACCAGAGGAATTTCCGTCGACTTATAAACTTCCATTTGTAACTTCGCGACGAAATTCAAATTATAATAAGGATTTACAAGGGGTCCGGTGTCCTCCGTCAGTCCATCGCACGCGACGAAGACTAATGGTCGCCCGTTGACAATGACAACTAGTGAGGAGCCAGCTCTGTATCGATGACCGTAAGCTCGAGAATTTTCTCGAAAGCTTTGTTAAATGTTGGTAGCAAGATTTTGTATAAAGAAATAATATATGTTGCGTAAATACTATTATAAAAAACCTATGCATTAATAAATATGTTCGTGTGTTAGGACACTGTGATAAATAATAGTTTATTATGTAGTTCCATACCCTAGATAATACACATAACCGTAAGACATGGACCTCTTCTAATATAAAGAAGGCACGAGCATTTATCACAATTTGTGTTGTCGAATTGAGACCATTGATCCGTCACGATGATTTCCTTCACCCTATACCTGTTTGAACCCACAATTTGTGGTTCAAGATGCATGCTGCTCTCGGCATATCCCGGCATTTATTTATTCGGTATATAAAATCATTTTAAAAGAACATTTTTGGCCAGTTACATCAAGCGAATTCCATTTTACATTCAATTCTTCCGAAATTTTCATATTTGAACGAAAAATTCGGCCAAATTCCGAAAAAAGTAGTTTTGTTATTAAAACAAATATTTAAGCCATATACCGACGTGCCAGCGCATTCGTTTCGAACCTGGCATTTGGGGAATATTCCCTGCTGCACGGGAGAAAATAATGGACACTAAAACTAATTGTTCCAGCATTGTCAACTCTATTTTGACAGATATAAAATTGAATATTAAAAACTATAAACGTGGCTTCTGTTTGCACAAATCCGATCTATTGACGCTAAAAAAGCAGCCAGATATTGTTTTCACGCTGTGATTACTGATGTACTATACAATGCAATACCAAATAAAAGAAAGAAATAATAATATAATAGATCGCGTTCCAAAATGAGGTTATTTTCAATAATATTCTTATATACTTCTCAGAGACAAATAATAAAAATAATTGAATAATGAGAGACCAAGCACACCGCAAAAAGCGAGAAAGGTACCCGTCTAAAACTTCTATCACTCTCTGAAGGACTCCTCAACACATCAACACAGCTTTGATACGATGAACTCAAAGTCTCTCCAAACTCGCACTGTACTAAATTCATCCAGCCCTTTCTTAGGCGGAATTATGACGTAATCAAATCACTGGCGGCGAGATTACACGGCCGTGTTTATAATTTTAATTAGTTTGGGAACTCGCCGAGACTTCGCCGCTCGCAACTTGTGACGTCATCTTAACACCGTCTATCTTGATTCAATGTTTGACTTCGACGAGCTAGTGTTAATTATGTGATAATATTGTTTGGTTTATTGATAGGGGAGTGTTGGATATTCGCAGTTCAGTTTACCGTGTAAACGTTCTGTTTTCGATGCAAAATTGTGTATTGTGATGTGCCGATCAATTATTAGAAACTTAATCATGGTGATATCTTTCTCGATGACAATCTACCAATCGACATCGAACCAAACTTTGTCTTGACTGATGTAACGTAATTATAAAACTTGATTAAATATAACCAAATTTACAACTCTATCAGCTTTCTTATACTGCAAAAAGCGAAATAATAATCTCAATTAATTCATAATAAGTATCTCATGAATGTTTCCTTTGCCGATAAACAAACGCAATATTACATGGTACTCGTTATTTATTTAATCCCTCAAGGGAAGCTCTGGAATAATGCTCACAAAGTAATTCTTGGAATATTCTCGAACGTGAAAATCGTTGCTCTTAATTTGAGTGGATTTAAATTCTTCGTTATCCTTTTCACGGGAATATTTATAACAGAAAATAGATATTTACAAACATTGAAGGTTTAATTACAAATCAGTGAGTTTAGAGCGACAAAGGTCGCGTCTGGTGGGATTGTCGACAAAATAAATAAGGGATTCCCGTCGCCGCTGACGTTTACAATTAACGACCGGTGTCGTGTCGTTGTCGTGCCGCTGCCGCAGACCTCCTTTTACAATGAAATATTTTCGAAGTGGAGTGAAATTGATGAGAGTCTTGTGTTGTTGGAAAGCAAGATATATTAATGATTTTAGTACATAATTAATCTTAAAAGTGTATTTTGGTTATTTATTACAATGGGACTCTTACTTTTTGACATTGATGTACACATAATTTATTTCTTTAGTTTAAATAAAATGTTATGCTACCTGTTGTAGATAAAACATTTTCTTTAAATTTGTTATAATTATGCTCGTCTCCCGTGGCTATCATCAGCCACAGAAGTGGGTAGTAAAACTTACGTTAGGATCTTCAAAGTAATTTATTTAGCTTCCCTTCCTTTCTCTTCCACAGGGTGTGAATCGACCCTGATACTTGAGCAGCGCTTATCAAATAAAGATCTATGACAATTCTTACGGGTAGACAGATGCCTGACAATTAGTTCTACCGTGAGATATTGTGCTACTCAGTAACTGTGTCGTGGAGGTCAGTAGGGCAGGCACTCCCATGTAGAATGCAGGTATTAAGTTGCATCCAGTTACAGTGGAAGCCAACCCTAAAGTAGTTCGGAAATGGCTAGGCACATTTATAAGACTGCTTGTGAGGATACTGAGAGTATTTTGTCGTGCGACTGAACGTGCAACTCTTGTTTAGTATATGGATTTATTGAACATAAAATAATATAATAATTTATTGACACTTGAGGTAACAAATTAGCCCTGTCTATTGAACTAGGATGGCCTATATGACAAGAGTCAGACCTTGTACTTACAGGGTTCTGGTTAGATGAAGACTGCCTCGTTGGTATAGCAGTCGTGAGCGCGATAACTGGGCGTGAGGTACTGGGTTCGTTTCCGAGGTCGGGCATAACGTTACTGGATTTTTCTGTGAGGAAATTCTCAGTAGTAGCCCGGACTTTGAAAGTTGGTGGTGTGACAGCCCCGTGCGTTCGTGAGCACGTAAAGCCATCGGTCCTGCGTCTGATATCTCTGCGTTTGTGTCGGATTGCCGTCTCATCGAACTATGAGAGTGAAGGAAGAGGGAGTGCACCTGTGTTTGCGCTTACACTTGTGCACTATTAAATCTCCTGCTTATTTGGCATATCTCTGTGGAGATAGGCCGCTGTGACCGAAATACGGTCAGCAGAAGTATTATTATTATATAAAGTGCATAAGAATAAGCGTAGTATTAAACTAAAAACTACCAATCCAATGATTTTACCAAAATCTACTACGCTATAATGTATTGTTATATTATTTGGTAGCAATTTTGCCTAATGTTGTTATTGTCTTAGTTTGTGTTTTGGAAATAAGAGCCTTTAAAGTTGGTTTCATAACACATTAGCACACTTAACTTCATTGAACTTTTTTGTCAACCGAATAATCTAAAAGCCTCCGCGCCTTTTACTGGAATTTAATTTACTCTCGATCTCTCATCCCGAAGTTGACAACAATTATTGGAAATGCTGAACGTTCATAAATAATAAAACACGCAAAATTCTCAAATCTCTATGGAATTATTAAAATATAATTGGATTTTTTTCATATGGGTCCTTATTGTACGGTTCAGGGAAACCGGAGGTGACCCAGACGAGGTCGCAAAGAGATTACGACTCAAAACGATGTGCTTACCCGTTTCTCGTAAAGGTCAAAGGAAGTTATTTAATTTGTGCGAGAGATGGGAGCGCGCCCTATATGTCTGATTTGCTAGAAACCTGTTTTGTTCCTAGAAATGTATAGCGGCAACTTGTCACAGTGAAAATTGCGATTGCGCAATACCCAGTGTAACAAGTCTTACCTCAACTTCAAAGTGCTTTAAAGTCAACGAGAAAATAAGTTTCAGAAATATCCATCTGCATTAAAACTTTGTGTTGTCTTCATAAAGTCGAGTAGCCAACCTTAACTTTCTTGAAGGATTTAGAAATAGTTCAAAGAATATAAAAATGTATTCTTGGTAGTTTTAGCCGAACCTACGCTTCACTAAAACATCAAAGATCTACGGAAGCTGGAAATAAGCTCCTATTGAATAAATCTAAAAAGCAATATCGGCTACCAAAGTGCTTTTAAACGCTCGCCCACCTGACCAATAAATCGGCCATTAATATTTTTATCAGGGCCGCGTACTTGTAACCGCAGTTCGGTAACTGTGCGCTACGCATACTTAGACGAAGCGGTTAGGGTTGTAACAGCGCTTATTACGGAGCCACGCGTAATATTTAGCCGTGGCCCGCGGCTGTAATTACAGTGGGTCCAATTACGCAACACTACTCAATTTCTATCACTACGTGCTGTATAAAGGGATTGGGGGCTGGGATAAGCGGTAGGTTAAAGCGATAAAGAATCAAATTATACAAATTACCGTCATCATAGTTGAAGTTCCGAAGTTTAAGCTTCTTAAAAACTGTACATTGAACTCCGGGTATTAGAACGATAGTAATAGCGGGGTGAAATCTTTAGACCTTTTATTTGTACATGTAGGAAGCATAGAACTTTGAAACGTCCCGCCATTTGAAATCATTATAAAGGGACAAGGAAAATGAGCAAACTTCACTATACTTTTAATTATTATCTATAAGCACACAGACGCTAGTAAAAAATACTATTAAAATTTACAAAAATTTTATATTTTCATTGGTCCAGATAGCACAAATTTTACCTTGTTTCAGAGACAGAGATCTTTTCCCTATTCTTAGCCTTTATATATTTTCCCCAAGTCCTGAAATTCTGAAGATCCGTTTTACTTCGTTCTTCTTACCATTCCCACCTTCTCCGCTATCGCTCATGCCGCAAACCGGCGCTGATTCCATCGGACGTTATACCTTTATTAGTGCGGCAGACGTTCTGTTATTGGTCCGAACGGCCTGTTACCGCGTGTTTAGGGTTATTACCCCGTTAGCGCCGCTTATGGGGACTTTCTTTGAATACTGCGGCTTATGACCACTACTTAGGGGGGGATATTGTTGTAGTGGTCTTGGAAGTAGGAATATGGTTTCGTACAGTTTAACTTACTTCTATATATTATTGAGGCTTTGGATGAGCTTGATTGAAGCTTGTTTGTTCAAATTCTGTCGTTTTGATTACTTGCTTTAACCCTTTCAATGACCCAGATTTAAAACTCTTTGCTTTGTCCACAGGGAACCTGTTAAAATTAATTTATTATATTTTTATTATAAACAACATATAAACAAAGAGCCTACTGATAATCTTATTTTGATTGATTCATTTGTAAGATGATTCATGATTTATCAGACCGCGGTCCGGTTAGTGGAGTATGATAGTAAGATAACATCAGAACCTGGCGTATGGATAACATTTGGTATGACATAGCTAGATAGAAGGAGACTGTATCGGTGGCGGTTACCACCAACAACAGCATTCGCAGTGACGGTTGACGTCAGGCAGGCGACCGGTCATTAAACATAGCCAAAACTTTAGCAGCATGCCAGTACAAGTAGAGAGTATGTATGGGAGAAAAATACATGCAGCAACGACCCCAAATAAATTGGGACAAGGGCAGGAGATGATGATATGATTAATGATTTATCACAATTCATGTTTAAATTTGGTTATGTTATCGCAAAATGATAGTTTATTTAATATGTTATACAAATGCAAAATTATTTGTAATCAGAACATAAAAAGGGACAGCTTTTAACCGGATTAATCGAGTGTTATATTGGTTTTTTGTTTTTCCTGACGTTTCGAACACTTTGCAGGAGGACTCCTGCGACCACGAACGCTGCAAAGTGTTCGAAACGTCACGAACATACACGCGATTAATCCGGTTAAAAGTTGTTTTATTATAATGTGTAGTGATCGCGAAAACCTAATATATTATCATCAAAAGGGACTTACCGCATGGTGAATACATATCTTCTTCAAATCGTTAAAGCTAATCTGGCTATATGAATGACTTGTTCACAGTAAGATCCACATCATAATATAATATCTGTACTGCCTCTTACGTCACACACGACAACAGATAATAACAACGAGCACTGTGATCTGTAAAGCCTTTCCTCTGATTACTTTATCAGTACATTATTGTGTTGAGCTATATAATAGGCAGTTTTAGGAAACAGGTCAGCAGAGTGGGCGGTGGCCTAGCAAATAGCTATTAGTTACGCACTATTGCTACCTTTAAAGTGCAACGTTGCTAACTGGCCTTGTGTGCTCGCTTGTGAGAAAATATGGCCAATAATGTGACAGCAAGTTTACCCGGATAGGTTCGGTATGGATTAACATACTGTGAAGTTATTATATTAAATGGAAAAAGAATACGGTCGCGAACAGGATTCGAACCTGCGCCTCCCGGCTGAATACTCCAGGCGCATTTAATATAATAACTTTAGAGTTCGCTAAGCATGCGTTAATGCTTTTCAAAGATTTATCTTGAAGTAACATACTGTGTTTTATTGATATTAGAAATATGTTTCGTGGTAATAATAATTTATAAGTAATATAACACCAGCCCATAACTGTCCCACTGCAGTGCAAGGGCCTCTTCTCATACAGAGAAGGCTTGGTGATTTCATATCATCATTCATAATTTCTCTTTTTTTTTTTTCCTTCACCGTTTGTCAAGCAACCGAATATAAATAGCAGATTGGTGCGCAATGGTATTTTAATTGTAACCCTGTATGTTAAGGTAATAATATTTTTTGTACATATATATAGCTTCACGCCTGTATTCCCCGAAGGAGTAGGCAGAGGTGTACACAGTTGTACACCCACATTTCACCAATGCTTTAATTAAGACCCATGTTAGGAGGTAAGCCTATTGCCATCAACCGGGCACAACTCTAAACTCAGCTTTTACTGAGAATTTCCTAACAGAAAACCTCAATAACACTTTGCCCGACCCGGGAATCGAACCCGAGACCTCCTGTTCAGCAGTCGCGCTTGAGACCAATAGAACAACAAGGCAGTTAGCCTTGATTTTACACGACTACCCAAAAAAGGAGTGTTACGTTTTAAGCCGACTTTTCGTATAACTTTTACAGTATTGAATTTCGGTCCTACAGCCTTTTACTGAAACTGAACACTAGAAACGATATTATCATAACCTCGTCGGGTCCATGCATATATTATAATATTGTGTGCGAAAATTATGCAAATAGAGGTAACTTAACTTTCATAATAAATCATGTAGAATGTTCTCGCTTGATATAACCGTGCTGACGTGTTGATTGTGTCTAGTTGTTGATATGTTAATAGGTATCATATTATTGGCTATTATGAGATGTTATATGCATATATGTTGCGTCGTATCAAACTAATACATTAATATATCGTAATATATTATAACTTTAGCAGCATCTAGTACAAGTAGAGAGTATGTATGGAAGAAGAAAACATGCTGCGCCGACCCCTAATAAATTGGGATAAGGGCAAATAAAGGGGTGATGATGATGAATATATTATAACAAATATTCAATGAATGCCGGTGATTACATTTCATGAAATCTAAAACAAATAATATCACATCATTATGACTTTAGTTCCCGAGGGGTACGCAGAGGTATACACACATTTTACCAATGCCGGTAGGTCTATTGCCATCGTAGTGGTGATGGCTGCAACGAACCCGAGACCTCGGTAAAGGTTGGAGTAGGACCGTGTGGTTTTTAGTCGGTAGGAGTCCGGCACAGCGTCCATGATGGATGTCGAAAAAAAAGGCCTATTGCCATCGGCCGAGCCCAATCCAAAACCTCGGGCTGCTGCTGAGAATTTCCGAATAGAGAAACATAGTAAGACTTTGCCAAACCCGGGAATCCAACCCAGGACTTAATGATCAGCAGTCGCCTTTGCCACTAGAACAAAAAACAGACGGACTGTATAAAGTATAATAAATATACTTCAACATTGCTGTTAAAATGTGTTTTTTATGTACAGGTTTACAAGTAGTTTAATTTAATCAAAGATTTGATCACAAAAGTGAAAATTATCAAGAAATTCAAGAGATCAAAATTACAGCTGACACAGCCCCTCATTATTCATCTATAACACCTCGAAGAATACATAAGCGGCTATTTCTAAATGAGTAATTTCACCAGTATCTTGCGACTGAACGTGCAACTAACGCAAGCCTAGCGTCAGGGCCTCTCGCAAAGCAATTAGAGCCACTCAAACGTATAATGGCCACGAGACGCTCGGCGCAACGGAAACCGCTGCAGCGTAACATTTGCGCCACACTCACTATTATGAGCTACTTTTACTTTGTTGTTTGACGTAGTTTTGTTAGTAATATTATGCATTTTTTAGTTACTTATCTAGTGTTTATTGATAGTCGAAATATGTTTCTTGGCAATAACATTAAATCAATAATATTTTTTCCAGCCCATAACTGTCCCACTGCAGGGCAAGGGCCTCTTTGCATACAGAGAAGGCACGAGCGTTGATCACCACGCTAGCTTACTACGTGTTGGCGATTTTAGATCATTAAGTACAGCTTTTCTCATATAGTTTTTTCCTTCACAGTATGTCAAGTATGTAATGTAATAATACTGTACGGTGCAACCGCACATTATAATTATTGCACAATCATCAAATATGAAATGTATTAATTTCCATTCATTTTACTGTATTCAGTTCACGTTCGGATCGCGTAACAGCAACACCTATCACTATCATTATCATTAGTTAAGAAGTGGACTCAATATACGCACCTATCAAGTATAAACTATAGTTTTATTCAATATCACTAATTATCAATAGCTATCAGCAAAAGACGTACGGTGACAACCATACATCTTTTTGGTCCTTCGAGCCGGATCCAAATCAGTGACAATTCGGTGAATATCAGTGACTATAAATATCATTATCAGTGAGTGACTATTTCGACTCGGACTGTGCAGTGCTACTAGCAAGGCAGGAGCACTACCCAGGGAGTTGCAGCACACAAGTAAGATCGTTTTGATTTATACCTCTCTTCATCATGGAAGCTATTCACGTAAGCCAGGCCGAAATCATCGACGCTATGACCAAGCTAGCCGTCAATATAAAGAAGGATAGCTTAAGTCGTAAGGTGGGTGATTATTTTAAAAGGCGGATGGAAGCACTAGAATCTTATTGGGCTGACTTTCAATATAATCATGATCGGCTTTGTACGGAGGAAAGTAGGTCTCACCCGTACTTTCTTAAGAGCGAGTATGAGCGGGCAGCAGAGTTGTATAGGTCTGTTAAGGCGTTAATCAATCAACAGCAAGGATTGATAAAGGCTGGACAATCTATTGCCTCGGATCAGAAGGAGAAGCTTCAGCAAGGAAGCCAGCCAGCAGGCGCACCTTCAACAAGTAAGGAAGATGAACAGGCAACAAGAAGTTTGTCTCCAGAATTGGCATCAAGAGGAACATCCAGCAAGACGGATGAAATGCTCAAAAAACAGTCCAGTAACATCAAAGCATTTCAGCGAACAGTAAGAAATCTTAATTTAGACGAAGTTTCCGAGAAGTGGGAAATGGAAGATGCTCTAAAGACTCTTCAATCAAGATGGTCGGTAATTGATACTTTGCACTGGGACTTGGATGGAGAATTGGGAGAAATAGACTATCATTACGAACAAAAGTACTCTGAACAGGAGAAAATATACAATGACTTAAAACGGGCTATAAATAGCAAGCTATGGTCTGTGACTCATAAAGTAAAGTCAACACCTAAGTTGGATATACCTAATATTAGTGGGTCTTATCAACAATGGACTTCATTTAAGGACTTATTCACTGAAACAATCCACAGTAATTTTTCTTTGTCTAATGCCCAGAAAATGCAGCACCTCAAAAGCAAATTAAGGGGTGAACCAGAAAAGCTAATACAGCATCTGGCAATATCATCTGATAATTATAACATTAGCTGGGAGATTTTAAATCACCGTTATAATAATATCAAGTTAATTTGTAGTTCTCATTTGGATACACTATTAAACCTCCCGGCGGCGTCGCAACATGCGACTGTCAATCATATCAAGAGTCTGCATGACACTACCGTCGAGAGTTTAAACGCTATCAAGAACTTGGGGGTGGACGTTAGTTCCTGGGATCCTTTACTTGTTCATCTACTGTCTCCAAAACTTGATTCAGAGAGTTATGACGACTACGTCGCGTCTTTAAGGGATCCAAGGGCTCTACCTAAACTACAAGATTTTTTATCATTCTTAGAAAGTAAATTCACTGCAATGGAATCTACACGCAGGAAACAAGACAATCAGTCTCACAAATCATCAAATTTCAAACAATACTCGTTTGGAGGAAAACAATCAAAGCAATATCATAAATTGCAACAAACATTTGCTGCGCATGGTGATGGGGTTTCGCAATCTAAAAACAGCAAAAATACGAATTCAACCAAATATTATAAATGCCTTATTTGCAAGACGAATGCACACGGCATATATAATTGTCAGCAATTCCTGGACATGTCACCACAAATGAGACGCAAGACATTGACAAAACTAAATATGTGCCAAAATTGTCTTTATTGTCATAATGGTAAGGCTTGCTTTCAAGTACCAAGTGTCGTGAATGTAATGGAAACCACAACTCATTACTACACGAAGCATTTACGCAATCAATCCACACATCCGTTGACAACGCAGCAAAAGCGCCCGAAAACACGACACGCGCTACGAAATCCGAAACGCCGCAGCTAGCGCGAGGAAACTCACACGTGTCATTGCGACAAAATATGCAGGATGTACTATTACCTACTGCAATGGTCAAGGTCCAAGCAGAAGATGGATCGTTTCAGATCTTGCGAGCACTTTTAGACCAAGGCTCACAAATATCCCTTATCAGTGAAAACGCCGCACAATTTCTGGGCATATCGCGCAAGAAATGCCCGGGCGTTATCTGGGGAGTAGGTGAAAAAGAGAACAACTGCAAGGGTATCATGAATATCAAGTGTGCATCAATGAAAAACAACTTTGAGTTTGAAGTTGATGTTTACATCATGAATAAATTAGTCAAGAATTTACCTAATTGTACATTTCAAAGACCAACTTACTCGTATTTGGAAAACATTACGTTAGCAGATCCTGATTTTAATATAAGCCGACCTGTTGATTTACTTCTTGGTAGCAGTATTTACTCAAAAATATTATTAGAAGGAATCTGTAGAGAAACTGAGAATTCCGCATCAGCACAAAACACACGAATAGGTTGGATATTAAGCGGAGATATCATACAGTCGTTTCAATGCAACGTAATTTTACATAACCTAGACGACATTCAGCAATTCTGGGAAATAGAAGATATCACTGACAAATCTTCTTTATCATCAGGAGATCAGCAGACAATGGATTTTTATCAGAAAAGTACAACACGGCAAGAGGATGGTCGCTATGTAGTAAGACTGCCTCTGAAGTCCAATTTTGAAGAATTATTAGGAACCTCCAAGCCGAAAGCTATAGCACAGTTCAAATCATTAGAGCGGAAGTTTATGAAACATCCTGACGTCCAAGATGAGTATCAAAAATTTATGACTGAATATCAAGATTTAGGGCATATGAAACTTGCAAGCAACAGCTTAAAACCCGATTGTTTTTTAACACACCATAGCGTATTGCGGCCTGACTCGACCACTACAAAACTTAGGGTTGTGTTCAACGCGTCTGCTAAAACATCATCAGGCTACAGTCTAAATGACGCTATGGAAGCTGGGCCTAATTTACAACAGGACCTCCAGTCTTTGATTCTCAAATGGAGACAGTACAAATTCGCATACACAGCGGATATTGAGAAAATGTTCCGCCAAATTAGGATACATGAAGATGATCAGCGTTTTCAGAAAATTATTTGGCGTAATTCATCACCAGATCCAAATATTAGTAATAATCAGTTACAGGAATATCAATTAACTACGGTTACCTACGGCACAAAAGCCGCACCGTTTCTTTCGTTGATGACATTAAAACAGCTAGCACGTGATGAGAGACACAATTACACAAACAGTGTAGCAACAGAAGTCCTTGAAAATTCACTGTATATGGATGACTTATTACATGGGTCCCATTCACTTGAATCAGCAAAAATACTCACACAAGACCTAATTCGACTTTTGAAATCGGGAGGTTTTAATCTCAGAAAATGGAAATCAAACGCACTTGAGTTATTAGATCACATTCCAACCAATAATAACGCGCAAGATAGTTTCAATATAAAGCAATCAGAACTTACGAAGACTTTAGGTCTCATCTGGGACCCCAAGGAAGATACTTTCAGATTCGAATTAAAAATAGAAGTGTCATCGTCACCAGTAACAAAAAGATCATTATTATCAGATATATCAAAGTTATTTGACCCCTTGGGATGGCTATCACCTCTGTCTACAAGGCTAAAAATAATTTTTCAGAACGTATGGTTACGTAATATCAAGTGGGATGATCCCTTGCCCGAAGATATTCTGAACGAATGGATAGGCGTCAGAGATAACATTGGTCGTGTAAATCAATTACAAGTACCACGTTGGGTAAGCACAACGGAACGCGACAGTGTAGAATTACACGGATTTTGTGATGCGTCACAAAAGGCGTACGCGTGCGTGATATACTGTCGTATCAAAGGGAGTAAGCAGTCAGCACCGATACTTTTAGTTGGAAAAGCAAGATTAGTTCCGACCAGCAAATCAGTATCACTACCAAGATTGGAGTTATCAGGAGCTCTATTATTGTCGAAACTAATGTCGAAAGTTCAACAGTGTCTATCAAATTACAACCTAAGCATTTACGGTTGGGTCGACTCAATGATTGTGTTAGGATGGCTGAATGGTGAACCAACAAGGTGGAAATCATTTGTAGCAAATCGTGTACGTCAAATTACCACAATCATGCCTGCTAATTGCTGGCACTACATCAAATCATCAGAAAATCCAGCAGATTGTGCCAGTCGAGGCCTGAATATGAGTCAACTTGAAGGACATATTCTGTGGTGGAAGGGTCCATCGTGGCTTTCTAGTTATGAAACTGAGAAGGAACCAATATCAAAAACTTTCACGACAGACGAAGAAATTAAAAAGAACAACAACAAATTACAAGTAAATGTAACTCAGAAAAAACATGACTGCAACATAATAAGTTATTTAATATCAAAGTATAGTTCATTCACACAACTTATTAATGTATATGCTAGACTTATACGATTATTCAAACGATTACGATTCAAGGAAAGCGCAAAGTCAAGATATTTGACACTACAAGAAACAAGAATCGCAAAATTAAAGCTAATCAAATATGTTCAAGAAACAGATTTTTCAGAAGAAATACATAAATTACAACAAGGTAAACCTATCTCTAACAAGAGCAAAATATTGAATCTGAATCCGTTCCTCGATCAAGACGGCATTCTCCGAGTTGGAGGAAGGTTGAATCGTGCTAACATCGATCATCAAATGAAGCATCCAATAATTTTATCAAAAAATTGTCGCTTAACGGAACTAATAATTGATGAAGGTCACGTTTTAACATTTCATGGCGGACCTCAAATACATCAGCATTTATACGTCAGAAATATTGGATCGTTGGCGGAATCAGAGCCGTCAAATTCCGGGTTCGACGTTGCGTTAAATGCCGACGTCACAACCCTAGCAATCAGCATCAAATAATGGGAGACTTACCACCAGAAAGAACGAACCCATCACGCCCTTTTCAGAAAGTTGGTGTCGACTACACAGGTCATGTCTTTATCAAAGCCAACAAGGGTCGTGGGATAAAGACGACTAAAGGTTATGTTGCCGTATTCATCTGTATGGCAACTAAAGCAGTTCACTTGGAGTTAGTCTCGGATTTGACAACATCGTCATTCATTGCAGCTCTTCGCAGGATGATAGCTCGAAGAGGACTCCCAAGTGATTTATTTAGTGATCAGGGAACCAACTTCATTGGAGCCAATAAGGTTCTACAGAACGAATATAAAGTAATTCAAAGCACTTTTAATGAAGAATTTCAAGCAGAAATTACAAATATGGGAATTGAGTGGCACTTCAACGCACCTTCATGGCCATCAGCAGGGGGCCTATGGGAGGCAGCCGTTAAAAGCCTTAAATATCACCTAAAAAGAGTGGTGGGGGAACAAAGATTGACATTTGAGGAGTTTAGTACCTTACTTTATCAATTAGAGGCTTGTCTTAATTCCCGACCGTTATGTCCATTGACCGAAGATTCAGCAGATCTGAACTATCTTACTCCCGCTCACTTTTTATCAAGTGGACCGAACTTGACTTTATATGAAACTGAGAAAAATTTACGTACAAGATGGAATTTATCTCAAAGAATCTATCAAGATATTTGGAAGCGGTGGAGTTGTGAATACTTGGCACAATTAAATACAAGAAGTAAATGGAGACGCCCTCGAGAGAACATCAAAATCGGTGACTTGGTGTTAATTCATGATGCCAATCTATTACCAGGAAAGTGGTTAATGGGGAGGGTGACACAAGTCCATCCCGGCAGTGATGGATACGTCAGAGTAGTCACACTTCAAACAAAAAACGGATTTATGCGTCGACCTATCGTCAAGTTAACACTATTGCTAGATTGTTCAGAAGAAGAAGACAAGCCAGTGTCGTCTTCAGACCAACTGGTTACCACAACAACACAACAAATCAATCAAAAGACAACAAGACGAGGACTTAGTTACTCATTTGCAACTCTAATGTCCTTACTACTACTTGTATTGTCCATGCTTTGCAACGTGCAAGGGGCATACAACATAACACATTTACAAGGCAATCAAGCAATTTACTTTGACAAAATATCAGAAATGAATCTCATTCAAGATCAGTGGAAAATCGTAGTATATTACGAGATGCAGCCGTATTGGCACGGATCAAACATATTTAATGTATATATGAAACACCTTGACAACCTATGTTTACAAACAAAAAGGAGATCCCACTGTGACGTTATCGTGTTGCAACTACGTCACAGATTCATGGAACTGGAGTACTACGACCGCATGTTGCTCAATCAGCAGTTTGGAGCACATACGCGCACGCGACGAGGTCTTATCAATGGGATCGGTTACGTTGCGAATAGTCTCTTCGGCGTACTTGATGAGCAATTTGCCGAACAATATCAAAAAGATATTAACTTAGTCAGGCAAAATCAGAAACATTTATCATTACTATGGCGAAATCAAACGTCTGTTATTGAAGCGGAAAACAACTTGCTTAAACGAGTAGAAGAAACAATGGAAAAACAACATAAAATATTTAATCAGCACTTGATAAACTTAGACCAAGCTGTCACCAAATTAAAAAATGAGGTGGAGAAAGTAGCAGTCAATGAAGATTTCATTTTATCAACATTGATCGCAAACAATATACTCAACAGCTTAAAGAATATTCAAGATTCTTTGTTGGATACGATCACTAACGTCCAACACTTTAATGTTCATCTTATAACACCGGCTCAACTTCAGGATGAGCTGAATATCATTTCTAATCAGTTGCCCAAAGAGTTATCATTACCTATCAATAGCATCGTAACAGACCTATACAAAATGTATCAAATTATGCAAGTTCGAGCTCGTATGACACGTGAGTATTTCATATTTGAAATACAGATTCCTCTTGTAAACCGAGAGAGTTATGACATCTATCACATGATTCCGATTCAGCATCAAGTAGAGAATAGTATGCTTAACGTAGTACTAATATCAGAGTATGTAGCTATCAATATCAGGAAGGATACATACTTACCTATCTCTGCATATGAACTACAAAAATGCATTCGATTAAATGCCAATACAAACCTTTGTCAATTGCAAAAACCAATTTATCAAAGAGATTCAGATCAAAATTTTTGCATCAAAAATCAAGAAGTAGATACATGTTCAACTATCACGGCTACATGCAAAACAACATGGACAGAGCTTAATGTAATAAACACATTTATAATCACTTGTTGCGGCCATTGCACTATGCGGATCATATGTGGGGATCAAGTTACCACTGAACAGGTGACTGGAGTGAATATAATAGCGCTCGGAAACAATTGTATCATCAAGGGTGAGACCTTTATTATTACGTCACATAAACAACAAACGCTTGACATGAAAGTTAAGCCCGACGTCATTGCCGTAGAGATCGCTCCCGTCAATAACATAATCAATTTATCATTACCCACCAGCGATTACAAGCAAGAAAGTTATCAATCATCTTTGAAAAATATCACCGAACAAATTGAACAGATGAAAGCAGCATCAATACAGGAGCCCGTTGATGATGGTGTATCTTATCATGATATGCACCATTACGTAGCTATCTACTTCTTAGGCGCGGCAGGGCTAGCCTTCGCTGCATTTGCATTTGTACGCTCGCGAAGGCGCAACAGCGTGCAGCTAGCACTTACACCTGCTCAACCCAACGTACACTATCGTGCCAGTACCAGTGATCTGCCAAATCAAGGTGATCAATGCGCAAGTGAAGTGTTTCGTAGTGATCAGTGCGCGAGTGTTACAAACATTTCAAGTGTATGTGTAACCGATAAGGCGACTTCGCCTGTTGTTAGAAAATGTAGTTTTAAAACATCATCTAACAATTTAGCAAATTAAGTTCAATTGTTCCATCACCTTGTATCATCAGATCATACTAACTTCACCATCTCTTCGCATCAGGGATCTCGCGGCCGGCAGTATGTACGGTGCAACCGCACATTATAATTATTGCACAATCATCAAATATGAAATGTATTAATTTCCATTCATTTTACTGTATTCAGTTCACGTTCGGATCGCGTAACAGCAACACCTATCACTATCATTATCATTAGTTAAGAAGTGGACTCAATATACGCACCTATCAAGTATAAACTATAGTTTTATTCAATATCACTAATTATCAATAGCTATCAGCAAAAGACGTACGGTGACAACCATACAAATACTTTATTGAATCTATTAGTTAGAAAACGCGTGATCATTCTTATTTCTTCTAAAGGTTGTCTATATCGTCAGAACTATGAAGGCGAGAAGATGCGTTTTTAAAAAATACATTCAATTTTTTAAAACGCATCTTTGCAAGAATAATGAACATTTTATGTTTAATTTTTCATTGGTTATTATTATACTAGAGTTCAGTGCTACTCATATAACTGTGCTGTAATTGCGTCACTAGCACTCTTCGACAACAATTAAAGCCACTCAAAACTGTAATGGTTCGTGCGAAGTGGGCAATTTGTACCATACCATGGATAGTCGGAAAAAGAAGTGGAAGACCCTCATTATATATGTATTTTGTTTCCGTTTTGTAAAGTTTCCTTTTTATTAATATTTATTTTGTTATAATAATTAATTAGTGTTAAAGTTTTTTTATTGCAGAAATTTTAACGTGAATATTATTATTCGCAGATGGATTGTAGAATCAGCATAACTACTGAACTATAACACGCAGAATTGTTTAACTTTATTTTAATTTTAAGTCAGTAGCAAAAAATGAATTGATAAGATTTAGAATTACGTAAATACTAAACCACTATACTAATCGACAATAAATCGGGATTATTAAAGAAAATAAATTAAATTGACCCATGAGCGAGCTGTTACGATTTCCCAATGTTCCCCAAATTCCTTAAACATCACAAATACTTGCTGATGTCAGCTAAAGCCCCTCTACTCTGCAAAAGTGCATCATCAGCACTTTTGCACGCCCATACTCAGGGCGCCCGCGCTCCCGCAGTCTACATTTGACAGCGCGGTTGGCGCAGTGGTCGAGAGACCGACTGCTGCGCTGCGTGTCGCAGGTTCGATTCCTGCACGGAGCAAATATTTGTATGATCTACGGATAATTGCTCCGGGTCTGGGTGTTTGTGTACTTGTGAGATTATAAGCTGTAAACGCACCCACGACACAGGAAGAAATTCCTAGTGTGGGGCAACGCTTTTATAAAGAAAAAAAATTAAGAAAGAAGACATCCTACCTCCGTCGCGACACTTTCCTATGCTACCAGTTAGCAAAAGTTCTAAATCTGTATTTCTAAATCTAATATATTACTAACTCAATTAAAGTGTCCTTTTTTTTAAAATTCAAATTCGGGAGTGCCGTATAACAGAGCGAAGTTCGTGTTTAGTTTTTTTCTGACCTTACAGACACACAAATAGTCGACCCAACCGCGGAAAGACAAATTAGAATACAGTATCTTTACTTTTACTTGAGTGGTGACTATCCATTTAATATACCCATACAATAAAGATATCTATCTCACAGTAGTTAAGTCAATCTGCGTTGCGTCTAAACGTGGTCAGCAGTTTTGTTAAACGTATCGCAATGGCAATCCAGCTGAACGTTATTCAGCTACTTTATAAAATGGATCTGTTTTGTAAATCTGCTACCAGTTTTGTAAAACAGCAGATTCTACTATCCATCTGCGACATATACATAGATCCGAAGAACAAAATTGTCTTTGACTATTTATACGTGGACGGCGAGTTATAGTTAGAGGCTAAGGTAACTATTACAAAAATCACGAGAAAAATGGGTTTAATAATAGTTTAATCTTCAACGATCAATAAATCTGTTTCTACTAAAATTAACTTGCGCTTTTTCCTGCTGGATACAGTCCTGAGAAACTCCACATATCACATTGTTTATACTTCTGTCATTCCTTCAGTATTAAACTTGGGCCACACAATCGGTAGTGGTGTGGAGAACTCGACTAGTTCACAAATAGCCAGCTTTCTGCTTTGTTGCGCGCGGTACGATTCTGCTTATTTCGATATCATTCCATTATGGGACTTGATAAGAAAGATTTTCTTTGCAAATTCTCAACTATTTCACTTGTTGTCAAGAATGTTTGAAAAGGCTATTTGTTTTCACTCTGCTGATATATCTTTTTATGTCTTGAGCCTTATTTTATCCCTTTCATTGTGATTGCCTGCGTCAGAATTTACGTTAAAACTATATATTTTCCATCTCGTTATTAATATTACGTCACCAGCGCGTTTCGTTTTTACTTTAATGCAGGAGATTCATCAAAAACATTCCCAGTTTACATGTTAATTTTTGTTTCATTTCCGACGTGGCAAATGTAAAATTTGCAATGCGAGGGAACAACATTTTTACCATTTTAAAGGCGGATCAACTTCAGAAATATATCATTACGGCATGTTAATTGCGGAGCGTTATAATGAACGTGATATTTTGAATAAAGTCGTAATATACTATGTATGTAAAATTATTCGTAGTTTTAGGTACAAAGGTTTTGTGAACCGCATTTCAGTAGTTTGTGTTCGAGTAATTTGGGGCTTCGTTATAAGCTCTCTGATGCGGTTTGTTTTGATAATAATGGACGTAATTTCAATTGTAGAGGGATCACAATCAAACTTTAATGAACTATATCGATACTAGTATTTATATCCCGTACAAATCAACTGAAATTAATTCCTGTATATTTCAATGAACATATTTAAAGTTATCAGTATCTCCTGCTTCTTCTTATCGTGTGGTTGATGAACAATCTAGTGTCAGAGTTTAAACCATCCGTAGGTCTCTGACATGGCTTTCACACTCTCGAGAAGATATCATCAGAGACATCTCTCATGTGTGCTGGGTTCCTCACGATGTTATCCTTCGAAGTTTTAGGCAAGTGATAATTAATTCATAATACGCACATGACTTCGAAAAGTCAATGATGTGTGCCTCAGATTGGGACTTGCGACCTTTCTTGGCAGTCTAACGGTCATACCACTAGATTATCACTGCTTATATAATATTATAATAGTATCAAAGTTATATGTTTAACTGACAAGTAGTGGGCGTAGTACCTTTGTGATCAAAGTCACATTTTTGTTGTCATGTATCAAACATTTTTGTTCAATGACTAAGTTTACTTAACTTCGACTTGCGCTTTCAGCTTATTTAATAAATATTCCATTCATTTATATATTTTTTCCCTGAATAGGATACGTCTATTACGCACACACTAAAAATAAATTAAGCTAAAACAAATAATAACAGGATTCCAATTAAAAGTCAGCGCCTAACATAAAGTAGTTGGTCAGAGAAAATATTCATTTTAACCTCAAGTCTGGTGTTAAGGGTAAGATTACCCATCTTAAAGTGGAACGGGGTCATATTCCGAGTTCGGGTGGTTCCATACTTGACCTCTTGCCGTTTCGCGTCTTTCGGCGAAATTGATTGTATAACTAACACGCGCGTAATATCCCTAGGGGCGGGCAGACGTAAGGGATAACTGCTTCACGAATGACTGATTACGATTTAATAACTATCAGAACACGAAGGGGTCAGACAGATTTATAGCTATTTCGTATTAACACCTAACGATCATCCTTCCGAAATTATGGTTCATTACCGCTTGTGAATGCGGTTATATTATATGAAAATTTCGAACCTGCATATATTTTACATTGTTGCAGCAATTACCTATACATAAGTACAGTACTGAGGGTACTCTTTCCGGGAGGACCCATCGTAGCGTCAACGCAGCGGCGACGCAGCGTGGCAGCGGCGTCGCGTCTCTCATTACACGTCTCAGTTGTTCTAATTGCTTTCCGGGCGCGCGTGCACGGCCCGGCTGCACAAAATACACCTGCATGCTATACTTTATTACTGTGCTTGTTTGTCGACGGTATCGCACGGAAATGTGTGGTTTAGCGAGTAATTGAGTAATTTTGCATGCGAGGTAAGTACATACGCAAATGTGTTTTTGAATTTTTTACTAGACTGTGTGGTAGCAGTGTGAACACAGCTAGCTACTGGAATGGTGTCCGTAGATGAACGAACAATAGTAACTCCTTAACTAATGATCTTCATGGTTCTAGATAATTAAGCAAGAATACGGCCTCCACTAAAATTATGTCTATCATTAATATAATTTATTATGGCATTAATAAGTTGTAATCACTTGTACTTATTTACGTACTTATATTTGTATAGTAAACATCATTACGATTACTTATCATTAGATAAACAACTATTACAGGCTACCAATCAGTACATAGTACAATACAATTACATTATTTCAGTGTTCCACTAATTAGTAGCACTCATCGAATAGGGTTGGCGAACCA
This sequence comes from Xylocampa areola, assembly GCA_935421205.1. NCBI lineage: Eukaryota > Metazoa > Arthropoda > Insecta > Lepidoptera > Noctuidae > Xylocampa > Xylocampa areola. The sequence goes on from OW285200.1 coordinate 461,855, forward strand.
CTCGGTCAGTAGAAGATTCTCTAAAAACATCTCATTCAGGTCGATGCATAATTCATTTGTCATCGACATCAAACTTGCATGCGCCAGCCCTCGCTCTGAGGTCACATCAATTTTTCAACAGAACCGACTACTACACGATACATTGCGCGCTCGGCTCGTACGACAATAGCTAGAGCGCTCACCAGCTGCTCATTGGACGAACGGTAGTAAAAAACGTTTGTTATTTCAGTAGGCTCCGAGTAGGATGGTACATAATGTTTCATAGTTTACGTAACAGTTTGTATTGTCTTGACGTCATTTGTGACTTATAAGAATCACTACTAAATATTAGTTTTGAGAGTTTAATATACATTTAATTACTAAAATACATTAAAGACAAACATTCATAAATTAATTTAAATTTAAAACACATTTTTATAAGTAATTTGTTCAAAATTAACCATTTCACATAATTTTGATTCATCCTTGGTATAGAGCGAGCGGTGCTCTGATTAATACCTCTCTATGCAGATACTAATGAATCAATCAATTGGAGTAGCGGCCGCAAATCAAACAGAATCTCATGCATGAGAAGGTGGAATCTAATATGTACGAATGGCTGTTGGCTCCACAATATGAGGTTAGTTTATATATCTACTAGATTTTCAATTGAGAAAAGGAAATAAATCTTATTTGTATTATTACTACTAGATTAAGTACTTCAATAGTTCTTATATTATGTATAAAAACAGCAACAGAATTAATTAATAATGATTTCTTTAAACATATACACGATATTTACATAACCTGAACACGAGACTTGAGAACTTGTGTACTGTTTGCTGATGACATTTCCCTATTAGTTCCCTGTAAAAATAATAATAACATTAACTTGAATGAAACATTAAAAAACTTATTAGATAAAACGATAGACTGGATGACTGAACACAATCTAGAAATTAACTATACTAAAACTAAATTAATGACATTTCACCCACCACAAAAATCACCACTCACTTTAAACTTTGAATATAAAAACACAAAAATAGAAATGGTTCAAGAGTTCACTCTGCTTGGCTTAAATATAGATACTCATGTCAACTGGAAATCTCACATACAGAAAATTAAAACTAAACTATCGAAATTCTCATATGCCCTCCGAGAAATAATAAAGACCACTAATTTACAAACCGCGCTTACAACATATTACGCTTATGCCTCCGCATGGCTAAATTATGGTGTCACCCTATGGGGAAACAGCACAGATGCACCCACCCTGTTTATTCTGCAAAAGAAATTGATAAGAATTTTAGTAAACATTGAAAATACTGAAACATGCAAGCCCCATTTCCAAAAGCTAAAAATACTAACCCTCCCCAGTATATACATCCTAGAAACTTGTAAATTTGTAAGAAAACATAAAGATTTTTACACAAAAAGAGAAGAAATACAAACTCGCTACGCTCTAAGACATAAAAATAGATTAAACCTACCTAGCTCAAAAATGAAAATGCATTCATCTAGTCCATATGTTATGTCTATAAAAATATATAATAAGCTACCTGAAGATATTAAAAAGGAAGACAAAGATAATACATTCATAAACAAATTAAAGAAATTATTACTCCAAAAAGGCTATTACCACATAAATGAATATTTAAATGATAAATTTTAAGGATCCTAACATAAAATTTATGATAATAATAAATAAAGATAATATAAATGCCTCGATAAGTATTATAAATTAAATGCCAACTTAACATAATAACATAATACAATATAATAAATAAGTAAATAAATATTGATATTGTATGACTACAATAATATATAAACAGTACAAATATCACTATGTTATTTCTATGTTACATATATATCTTTATCAATTATTACTTGCTTATCTAGATAGGTACCTACTTAAAATTATAGGTAGGTAAAAATTTTAAATATAAATAAGTAAGTACATAATTATAATTAAAAATAATAAATACATATATTAAAAACTATAGATACTTACAATAAATATTAAATTAAGAATAGCAAATAGGTATTCTACTACATATATAATAAATAATTTATTTATGTAGATATTTTAATAAATAAAAAGAATTACTTACCAATGCTATAAGTACCTTCTTACAAATGTTCTTCCTCTCTCCTAATGTTTGCGTGCCCAACAGGGTCCACGATGTACTACATTATTTTACTTACCATCTTCAAACACCATTGTGGAAAGCAAATAAAAATTTTGAGTTTGAGTTTGAGTTTGAGACTGTTGAACTTGAAAAGTTACGGCTATGTGTAACCGCTTATCGAAGCTCCGGTTTTGTGAATGTTATTTCAAGTAATACTTGATGATTGAATTTATTTCTGACACAAAGATTATCAAAACTGCGTACAAAAAAATTCATAATGAACAAATAGATCTTTCAATTAATGTTCACCGGTTACTACTCACGTGCATTTTTCGGGATTGCCTGACTAGTTTCAAACTCGAAAGGAGCCCTTAGTCATGAGCTGAGCCCGCGGCGATGTCAAAACGCGACGATCGAGTTCGAAACTAGTCGGGCAATCCCGAAAAATGCACGTGAGTAGTAACCGGTGAACATTAATTGATATGAATATGTCTCACGAAAGTTTTTATACAACAAATAGATCTTTAAATATGCCAAATATGAACACTTTAACTGTTTCATATCAAAGAGCAATATTGAATTATTATATAATCCAAAGGTAATGTCCTGTCTCGTGTATATATTTCACAAGTTTAATTAAAAGCTTTTTTTGCGGAACCGCAGGACTTGACTGAGAAAAATGAGTTTTCCACTACATAGTTACCCACATATAAATGGAACAGAAAAGTCTTCCTACAATCAAACCAACTATTGCTATACATTGCTGGCCCAATATATTTATACTAAGCTGTGATAGCCTAGTGGTATGACCGTTGGATTGGTAAGTAAAACGTTGGAAGTTGGAATCCAAGGCGCGCACCACTAACTTTGCGAAGATGATTGCGAGAATGAAATTTGATATGCGTATTAGATACCTATTATTTATCACTTATTTTGAAGGAGACCAGCTTACCTGAGATATGTTCTCAATGGTTTTTAAAGCCATGTCAGAGGTTCACTGACGGTTTACACTCTGACACTAAGTTGTTCATCAACCATGCGATAAGAAGATGATTGCTGGCCCACTTATTAACTTCCAAAGTTCCTCATCTCGTGACCTCTCAAAAGATTTTGAGCTTCAATTATTCTCCAAAAGGAACCGAAGAGACATGTGTTATAATTACAAGACTAATTAGAGACACGTGTCGGCATGGTACAGGAAATTCAAACTCGCTCTTTCACATTAGAATAGATGGGAAGGAAATCATTGACAACTTTGTAGATATTAATGGGAATGGAATGAAACTAGCACATGTACCGTAGAGATTTTAATTACGTATACAATGTAGGTACATAAACATAACGATTGTATTGAAAAAAGTAAGGCACACTAATTCCATCGATGCAGTTATTAATTATCGTAACAAGGCATCACCCCTGTATTTCCCGAAGGGGTAGGCAGAGGTGTAGACAGTTGTACCCGCACATTCACTAATGCTGTTATTAAGGCCCATTATTAGGTAGTGAGCCAATTGCCAGGCACAATTTCAAACTCCGGGCTGCTACTGAGAATCACCTAAAAGGAAAACTCAGTAACACTTTCGCCGACCCGGAAATCAAACCAGGAACCTAATGCTCAGCAGTCCGGCAAGACCACAAGAAGAGCGCAAATGCTTAAAAAAGGTCCTAAATTTCAATAAGTTAAGTATGTTTCTAACCTAACTTTGATGTACAAACTATATGATAGTGCGCTTTTTCTTAGTAACATAGCGTTAATGTATTATCTCCAACATGTTGGAGCATATCTCAAGGAATGCATCGCTGTAACTTGACAGCCGCCAGAAGTAGACGAAGTGCACGGAGCTATGTCTGAGTACTGCTGAAGTGCAGTAAACACTAGCGCATCGGAATTGCTAATCGTGCCGCCATCCACAGACACACTCCACTGCGCGCTGCACAGCCCAGCTTTAAACGCTCGCCTAGAATCTGAGTAATGGATGCAAGACATGTCATTAAACTAACTCCGTAACTTTCCGAGATATCTTGTGATCGCGAGACAAAGACTTTCGTTGTTGAAGATTTTTCAACTCTTTGTGAAGGGAGCTTTATTAGGTGTAATGTTTAAACTCGTGATTTTTAAAAGAAGGTTCTTTGTCCTGGAAGGAATCGTGATACTGGTAATCTCAGTCTGATCCTCGTATTTTTTTTGCAAGGTACAGTTTGATCATTAATCAAACTGCAAAAGAAAGGGTAGGGTTATTTCTTATATACCTACGTCGTTCATATAGTTGCAAATGTAACATTAGGGGTCTTCTCAGTGACTTCAGAAAAGATGATGATCTTATAGTGCATTGCTAATTATAGTCATACATAACCAGCCTATTACAGTCCCTTAAGAGCCTCTTTTCATACAAAGGAGACACTAGCATGGATCACCACGCTAGCTCACTGCGGGTTAGCGTTTTCAGACCATCGAGTCCAGGTTTCCTGATGATATTTTTCTTCACCATATGTCTGTGATGTCTTAGATGAACTAAAAAAGTACATATGACACTAAATAGTCACATTGATACATGACAGATTTGAATACTCAACCTGTGGCTCAAGAGGTGGCCTCGACAACTCGGCCACCACGAGATTACATTATAGTCATATCAGTAACAAAATGATGGATGCCAGCATTAAGGCCCCCACGATTTATGTCGGCTGCTGTTTGCATCACATACCCACGTATGTTAGTTCCACGACAGTTTGTGCAAACAAGTGAGCGGGTATTTGTCACCGTTAGCGTACGTACGTGCGTCGTGGCGCGTGGGCCATGTTGTCGTGACGCGGCACGATCCTGACGCGCCGGTGTCACGGTGCCGCACGTGTCTCATGTTTAGGATGTAAAGTTTATCTTAGAGCGTTTGTCACTGTTTAAGCTAACCCACATTGTTTCAAGTAATTGTACGTATTCATAGACATAAATAAGAATTAATTTGCCTTATGATTAATAATGTTAGGTCTAGATACTTAACATTATTAATTATAAGGCAAATTAATTCTGATTACCATTTCTATGAGTCTGGCTTCTAATAGACAAAGGTTATTGTTGAATAATTAATTATGCAATCAGCGTAAGTTTTATACAATGTTTTTTGTCTCATTTTTTTCGTTTAAAAAAAAAAAAACGTTGCCCCACTCTAGGAATTTCTTCCTGTGTCGTGGGTGCGTTTACAGACATATAATCTCACAAGCACACACACACCCAGACCCGGAGCAATTATCCGTAGATCGTACAAATATTTGCTCCGTGCAAGAATCGAACCTGCGACACGCAGCGCAGCAGTCGGTCTCGCGACCACTGCGCCAACCGCGGTGTCAACAAAGCGATTGAGCATTGCAGAAATACGACAACTGTGTTTCCGAACGTATTCAACCCTAATCTCTTCAAAGTTAGAGTAAACAGGCTTCTTCTGGGTAAGCTCACTCACTCCATCGTCGACTTTGTCTCTGGCACCTCTGACTTAGACTAGAGTTGAGAGCAAATCCATAAAAAAAACTTATCGTTTTTTCAGATCTGTAAGCGTTTTAAACTAACACACTATGCTCAAAATGATGTAAACAAGAAACGTTTTTGAATCAGACCACAGTGCCAACTCACCTTCGTCAAAACTTGCCATTAAGACTACTGTACAAAACTTTGCCTTCATTAGCGAATGCAACAACATCGGCGAATTCCCGAAGACTCCTATATTAATTGAAGAACCACAACTTGTCTTACATGTGCATCAAACAGACACAAGAGCTCTCCACGACGTTGTCATTAAACAACGCCTCAATTAAGATCTGTATTGTACTTAAAGTTTTCTGAAGAGGGATTCAAATTTGGGTGGTGAATGTTTGTGGAAACTTCACGTGTTTGCTTTGTTCGGAACAGTTTCGGTTGAAGCATATGTTCTCTAGCCGTGTAAATTTAATTGAGTGCAGTGATCGAACTAGGAATAAGAAATGACACATGAAAACAAATATACAACAATGATAATAGTTTCTATTAAAGGAAGGAAAATGGGAAATCAACTTGAGTTATTGCGTGATTACTTGTCTGAAAGAACACAAAAGATTAAAATTGGTGACTATACAAGTGATAGTTTACCCATCACCCACGGAGTACCTCAGGGTAGTGTTCTAGGCCCTACGCTGTTCCTAGTCTATATCAACGAGCTAACAAATATTAATATTGAAAATTGTAAAATCATCTCTTACGCAGATGACACTACCTTGACATTCCATGGTGAAACTTGGAGTGAAGTGTTTCATAAGGCACAACAAGGTTTTAACATAGTTGCTGAATGGCTTGCCCTAAATTACCTTTCACTTAACACAGAGAAAACTAAATATATCCCATTCTCAATTCGCAACCCCGGGAAATCCTTACTACCAACGCATCATATCATAGCTCACACTTGTCACACGGAAACTTTATGTTGTTCTTGTCCCTCACTTGCCGCCGTTGAATACATCAAATATTTAGGCGTAACGTTTGACAGAAACCTGAATTTTAAGAATCATATTATTAGTCTTTCTAACAGGATCAGGAAACTTATTTATATATTTAAGCAAATCAGACACTCGGCCACTAGCAAAATAATGAAAATGATATAATATATAACTATTTAATAGTAAAACTTACCTTATCAAGTTTACGTTCTTTTACTCCTCATTCGTGCTGCAAGTTATAAAAATACGTAAATCACCTTTTACGTACAATATTCCTCATATACAATATATCTTACCTTACTACTGGATAGTTCCATAGTGTCCTTAACTATAACTATAAAATTGTAAAACTTACCTTAGATTATTTTACTCATGTGTACTAAATTATAAAACTGTTTAACTCATTATATTGATAGTTCCTTAAGTCTTTTAAAAATTAAAATTACAGCTTTTAAATTCATGAGGGTGGGCGCTGATGCCTATATTACAGGATATTTAATTATCTTAGCTTAGGTATTAGCTTCAACTCTTATATGTTTAATTTAGAAACCTTTTAGCCATTGTTGTGTATAAATCTATTTTTGATTGTATGTTGAACATGAAAGGTGCAAATAAAGATTTTTAAGATTTAAGATTAAGATTAAAACAAGGATGCAACCACATGCCAAGTATGATATTTGGCAAGATGAGAGAAATAATAGCCGTTCACTGTGAACGCAAACATTGAAAAGTTAATACAACTGCGTGTGCCAACAGGAACAATAAAAACGTTATCACATTAATACTTTATCGGAACCAAATTTGTAAAAGCGATAGGAGCAGAATTCTATTCGGATGCCATTGTTAACATTTCAAAGCAGCTGTTGGTATTTGACATCTCATTTGAATTTAATCTGTTCAATGTTGGCTGCGCGCGCTATTTGTGATGTGAAATTTTGATAGCGTTTGTAGAGTGACCTCTGTATTTGTGAACGTACGAGTGCGGGCGAACTGTTGGTTAAATTGAACAGGTACAATGTAGGAGTAAATATAATTTTGTTGTTTTGTCTAGTAGTTGCTGCACCCGTCTTGTGACCACAAATAGTTACCATACCGTTTGTGATCATCTACGCGTAATGTCAAGGGCAAAGCAATGTTCTTCATGTTACGACTCACTGTATTATCTTAAAGTGGTGGATGAATTTATTTTTTTTACAAATTAGGCATAATACTGTTATTACTTGTGAACTTTTACGTATCGCTGTACAAAATATGTTTTGATACTAAATTAATAATAACGTATCTAATCGTAATCGTACGTCATATCTACGTAATCGATAATTACGTATCGACACATATTTTACTTAAATATTAATTACCTACTCATTATTGTTTATGAATATCGATTTCTGTAAAATAATTATTTAAAGCAACAAAGAAATAATAATACATTTAACAAACCATGAAAGAGCCTGATAAAACTATTTAATATTGCGTAACCAAGCATAAAGTTTAATCAAAATAATCAAATAATATGCTTCAATAAATACGAACAAATTTATCGGACTGTCAATTACAATTCCCCCAAATATCTGGTTTACATTACAACATGGAAGTATATACAAATAAATATTGCTTATAACATTTTAATTTTAGATTTAGAAATATTATTCATTTGATCACACTACCAACCAATATCAAATATTGAAAAACGGGCCGGCAGATATATTTACGTCAACGTAAAAATATATGAAGAATGATCTGGATTTGACGAGGGCAGTTCGCAGAAAGTGCAGTCCAAGCCACATCGTCTTTATGGGCTGAATCTGGTGGTAATGACTCTAAGTCTATATTTATTATGAACCTTCAAAACCTTAAACAAATATGTATCGATAACGCTAATGTACCTTATAACAAAAGTAGATTCGATTTGAAAGTAACCAACTTAATCAGACTTAGCAACGAGCTCGACAAAGTAACAACAGATCCTATTAAAGATAATCGTCTCAGATACTTCCCACGGCCGGAAGTACCGACAACCACTGGGGACGAACAATAGAACCCGTGTTTTGTTTTAACAAAGGATTTATCGGCCACTTATGGGATATATTCAGCAGTGTTTGCTGGAGAGGCCTCGCTCAATAGCCGGTTAAAAGATCAAAAAGAATGTTTGGTAGACACGTTTAGGGATATTAAATGCCTGCTTAAAATTACGTTTTGTTTAGATTCCGTTTTGTATTTAATGAAAATAAATGTTATCTCATACATGCATATGATCCCACCTGTTTTTCATTGGAGTAGGCACAGACTATTGATTTCCATTTGCCACGATTGTGACACTCCTCTTTGTTATGTCACCAAAATTATTTCATTAATCTACATTCTCCCTTTACATTTTAACCATGATTTATGTGAAACAGAATATCCTTACGTACTCTATACATTTATATCAACATAAACAGAAAAATATTGTTTATCGTCCTTGTACCACAAACTGCTTTTAATTTAACCATCTCATCTCATTCATGGCCACTTCGCAAGATAAGTGAAATGTCTTCGCACCGCAGCGCTGTCACTAGCATCAGATATCTTTGGAACAGTTCCGACGCTCCCTGCCACATTGTAGGCTTCGATAGCGTCATAACAAGGTACATTGTATTGTGATACACCGTCTGAGGCACGGGATAGATTAATGAGATTGGAACTTCATATTATATTTGCATTTGTAAAGCTGATGTATGAAGTTTTGATCATTGACTTTCTGTTGTTTTAACATAATCTCGGAATCTGAATGCTTTACGGTGGATAGAAAAATACGGTCGTGGGCAGGATTCGAACCTGCGCCTCCCGGATAAATACTCCAGGTGCTCTGACCACTTAGAGGTCGAGATTGGTTAGTGGTCAGATCGTATTTTTCTATCCATGAAAAAATACTTTGTCGAGTCGAACTAAAAAGTAGAAAATTATTATATATTTAACTTAAAAAAAAAAATATAATCATTAATAAAAATATATATAATTTTATCGTAAAAAGGTGCTCCATAGAATATTTTAAATATTTTATTGACAGATACTGGTAAAAGTATAGTCATTATAAGTTGTATTGTTGTAGTTGTATCCTGATCAGGATAATCGGACAAATTTAATAAATAAAAAAAAAGAAATTGTATTGTCATCGGTCCTCGATAAGTTTCAATTCAATCCGACGTTTTAAAGTGGGTCAAAATCACGTTCAAAATTTCCGTTACATAGATACATTTCGTATATCCCAAAACGGAACAGATTATCTTAGTACATTTTATTTATCAAGAACTCCGAAGTAATCTAATTCCTTTCATCCAGAGACGTTGCTTGTCCAATTATGCAGCCAGTATTACTGTAATGATGCAAAGTACCCTGACGGAGGAGGTGGTCCGACTGAGATCAGCTGTCAAATCAAGTGAACTCCCGCCGGGAACAACTTCGCGGTAGAGGTCGCTTAATGTGACTCGTGGTAGATTTATGAACTGAGTTTCTGTTTACCTAAGTGTTTTAGTTGAGCAAGATACTGTGAATAAATCAACGGGGTTTGGTACAATGTTTATATCAAATTTTATACTATGCAACATTAAGCAGCTTAACAAAGATTTAGAGTACCAAAATAGTAATTATGTAGAGATTTTCTATTATAGAATTACAGTAACAACCCCTTAAACTAAGTTTGTAAGCTTATAGTATGCTTTTTATTGCAGTACACTAAACAAACACTAGCGCAGTTCCAACAGACGCATGAGCAATGCCATGTAACGTTTATTTCAGAAGCGAAAACAGCACTAGTTAGCATAAAAAAATAAGTTTTAGGTACCTTGGCGGTGACTATAAAACGATAGATTTTCGTACTATGGAACCGAGGAAGCTAATAAGAATTCCTCTCATTTAATTAATCTTATTCCTGTCGTACAAAACGGTTTTTGTTCAATTTAATGGTATCTTGTAACGTAGCGGACGTACCCGCTTCGAGATCAAATGTCAAATCAAATGAACTACCACCGTCGCGTCGCCACAAAGAGGAGGTAGCAATTTGTAATGGATAATAATGTCGTTTGTAGGGGAGTTGTATCGAATATGAACTCTTTAAGGTTTTGATTGAATAAATTACACAGATAATACTAGCCATAATATTTAAATAGTAGCTGACTACGTAGACTAGGTAAAACTATCGATATTTATATAATAATTTTAGATCCTATTATATCTGCGTTAAACTATTATCGGATATTTTTGAAGTCTATAATTAAATTTATCAGACCAGAATACCAATTTGTTCCTAAAGTATCTTGGAGAGAAAAATGAGATAATGAAGTGTCTTTTACAGCTTCAGCACAACCATAGTTAACACCAACTTTATTAAACTTGGAATCCTTCAAAATATGACGAGTTAATTAACAAATTCTACTCAAATATTTTCTGCAGTCCTAACGATCTTTGAAATTTGTTCCTTTTAATAAAGATTTAAGCTCCCTTTATTAAAGTTGGCGTTAAGCTGTGGTTTAATATATTTATTTATAGGTAACCAAGTTAAGGCCGTGACTAAATTTATACTTGTAATTATATGGAAGCGACCTCTGAATATATTAGTGATGTGAAGTTTATTAAAGACATTTATCTTAATTTTGACTAACTTAGTTGTGTCTAAGTTTCTGTTATATTGACTTTGTTTGGTGTACCAACCAAACTTTGTGATGCTTAGTTAGTAACCAAATGAGAACATATTTCAATAGTGGATGATGTAAATACATATTCATATACATAAATAAATAAATCCTTATTCGTATAAACATTTAAGTGATTTTAGACTATCATTCAAAACATTTTATTTTTATTGACGTTTTTACAGTATATATTTTGTAAAGAGCCTAGGTCACGTTTGCTTTAAATCTTTTTACAAAAACTTTTCTAGGTTTGGCCAACAAATTGTACTAATATCATTAGTTTCCCCTATTCTGGGATCTAGTTTGTGTGGGTGGATCAGCATCATAATTCCACGCACCGTTTGCGCCTCAAGTATTGTGAACTCAAATTAGTGTTTACGAAGCATAGGTCGACATGTGATATGAAAGAAATAAGGAAAAATATGAACAGTTGTTACATGAGTTGGGTACTTGTGGCAGAGAAAAAATATATTTCAAGTGAATAGGTTACTAAGTCATCTAAATAAAAATATATATCTAAATATAACTATTATTATCATCTAATAAGTTAACGTAATTATGTATGTCTAAATAAAAAAAACTCGTTGTAGTCAAGTTCCGGTAACTGGTTAAACATTCAAAAATTACTAAGATTAATAATAATAATTTATTTAATAATAATAATAATTTATTAATTGTCATAAATAATTTTATTCCCTAGACCCCACACAAGGATTCCCTGTGTTGTAGGATCTAGTCTCTTTCAATCCGTTTACATTTAAGACAACAATGATAAAGTTTAGAAAAAAAACAAACAAACATGGTGTGTGTGTGTGTGTATGTGTGTGTGTGTGTGTGTGTGTGTGTGTGTGTGTGTGTGTGTGTGTGCGTGCGTGCGTGCGTGCGAGTGTGCGTGTGTGTGTGTAAGTGTGTGTTCGTTAAATGATGTGAAAGTATTTTATTATCTTACTTGCTAATAAGCCAAACTAAGCTCTTGTAATGTCACATGGGCCTCAAGGCCTTAGCGGCCTTACCTCAAAACTCTTACCATCTATAACTTGTAGTAGTATAAGTATCTATACTCTACATAAACTGAGTTTCTACAGCTACACAAATAAATCCACATATCATCACAAAATTCTATATTATTACACTCATTAAAATAAACCCATACAACTGAGTCTACCATATTTGTATTTGCACTTACTGTTTCAAAAATGTATTCAGCATATGGAGTAACTAACCTAAATTAAAGAAGTGTGTTGCACGACGTCGCATCCTCCTAATGAGTGTCTCTGCGAGGTGGCTCGCTAATGAACTCCCGATGTGTACGGCGGTATACGTTGCTATTATAGTTAACGTACTGGTGCACCGCAATTACTGGAAAATTTAAGGATATTTTGGGGGAGATATTTTTTATGATAGCAAGAACATCAGATATATTTATATATGTGATCTAAGCAATACTGCTAATAGTGACTGGCGGAGAATTCAGATAGAACATGATGATTGACGTTTAAATCAAAATTAAAGTAACTAAAGTAAATGGAAAAAGAATACGGTCGCGAACAGGATTCGAACCTGCGCCTCCCGGATAGATACTCCAGGCGCTCTGACCACTACGCCATCTCGACCTCTGTTCACCACCGCGAATTCTTCTTCCATATTTTAACACGTCTTATGGCGACGTCATTGCAATCAATTCAGTACCTATACAAGTGACCGAACCGACACGACTAACTTTGCAGTTAATACAATGTCGTAAAGAATGCAATTACCTTAATAATTCAAGATATGTCTTTGAAAAAGCATTAACGCATGCTTAGCGAACTCTAAAGTTACAATATTAAATGGAAAAAGAATACGGAAGAATCCATATTTTAACACGATTTTTATTTAGACGTGTTAAAATATGGAAGAAGAATTCGCGGTGGTGAGCAGAGGTCGAGATGGCTTAGTGATCAGAGCGCCTGGAGTATCTATCCGGGAGGCGCAGGTTCGAATCCTGTTCGCGACCGTATTCTTTTTCCATTTAATATTGTAACTTTAGAGTTCGCTAAGCATGCGTTAATGCTTTTTCAAAGACATATCTTAAAGTAACTAAATTTCCAAATGAAGTAAAGAATGAGAATAATATTGAGGCCTTGCGCGCAAGAAAAGCTTTTCTTTTTCAAGTGGTAATTGATTTTGTTTGATGCGTCTAGAAAAAGGTAGGCCGCTCTTGTGACCACAGCCAAAATTGACATATCGTATTTAAAAACTCACCATTATATAGAAATTTAGCCAATGCTGCTTCATTTCAGCCTGTGGCTTCAGTATTAAATGTGGTTGTCAGTCCCATTACCAGTTTTGTTATTTCACTACTGCAGCCGGCAGATAATATTTTTCTTTCAAATTCCACAGAGCACTAAAGCAGGCCATACCTTACAACGCTTGAACTTCGGCGCCGACTTACACTTTAGATAAATGAAATATTTAGTTCACAAGTATTTCCAATACTTGCCCTTGTTTATCAATAGTTTCGGCATTCTTGAGTACAATAATATAAGATACTTATAGCGCTATTTCTACCAGTAAATTGTTCTAAGTTTTATGAGTGCCTATTGTTTTACTTGGAATTCAATTTGAAAAATGCTTGTTGTTTATGAGTGTATACTTCAGTTTAACCTTTCAGTGATGACTGGCATGCTAGTAATGTTTTAGTTTATGACCATGCATTCGTTCGTCACGTAGATGGTTGGATAGTTGAAGTTTTATGGCAAAAGTAACAGCGAGTTGATTAAATTTTAAGTGCCTTCTGTTCGTGTCTCTTTTTGTATTTCATTACTTCCTAGTGCTTCGGAGTTACGATTTTTATATTTTGCAGATTTCGGTATCTGATCGCAGACTTATTTTTATTATGGTACAAAAATTGACTGTAAAAATTATAACAGTACCTTGGCCTATAACAAGAGATTAATACCTATGGAGCAATGATGTGGTGTTTCTTTGAAAGGAAGGATCCTCCTTCTACGGTGGATGATATTGGCGAATGGCGAATGGCCAACAGCTAAGATCGGCCGTTTGTAGATTTGGTTGTATCCTGTTCATGATCATACATGTTAACATATGTCCCTGTCCCAGCAGACATTACCAAACGGCTCAACGCACTAGATAAATTAAAAGTAACAGAGTAAAACTCGGTACGAGCGTCCCCCGCGCCCCACCAACCCCCGCTCGCAGGGGATGCGTGTCCCCCGGCTCGTGAAATGTGCCACTTTGATCATAGTTTCTTTGTAGTTTCCACCTCGGTGGCGCGGGAATGTTTGGAGCGATGAATAATTGCATGCTAATACCCGCTTTTTATAGGTTAAAATGTAAGATTTATGGGTTGAATAAAATTATTGAACGGAACAAGTTGAATAAATTATGGTAACCGAGCTGTCCTGTTACCGATTTATCAGTGTTGCATATTTTTGCATTTTTGCTTGATTATTTTAAAAGTTTAGTATTTGATGTGGTAAACCAGAATCAGTTTCCAATAAACCTAACATTTTTTACCCAGCCAAGTGTTGCAAACCAACCTTGTCCAAGTTGTAGTAACCCCACAAAGTTTTAATAGGTGTAATGATCTGTGAAGTGGTCGCCGGTCGCCGCCCCGATGGGGGGCTGATTGTTAGTTACGTGTTAAATGCTTCACCCCTCGGGGCTGGTAATTATGGTGTAGGTAGGCAGGGCGGACTAATGTGTTTGCGAGTTTAGTCGCCATGTCACAAACATAGGAGGACCTGGTTTTTGTTTCGGTTTTCTGGTGTTATTATGAATACAACAAGCCAAGGGTATCTATACAGTGTTCATTTATCACTTTGTATATCATCACCATCATCATCATCATCATATCAGCCTATCGCCGTCCACTGCTGAACGTAGGCCTCCCCCAAACAGCACTAACCATCCCGGTCTTGGGCAGCCCGCATCCATCCTACTTTTGTAAGGAAATATGTTTTCATAATATATTGATTTTAATCAGACGTACTAATATATAGCATGTATCTATCCTTCTTAAGAGCTCTCCGGTAATTTAATACCCTTATTCCATAAATGTTCATTGATGTGTGTCACTTGTGTTCACAGTTTTAAAGAACTAGAACTTTCTTGTTTTACTTAAATTATACAAATACATTATATTAAATGCTGACTCGTTGGTCTAGTGTTCCCAAGCGCAACTGCAGAGGATGAAGTCCCGGGTTCGATTCCCAGGTCGGGCAAAGTGTTATTGAGTTTTTCTGTTAGACGTTAGAGTTCTCAGTGATAGATTGGAATTATGCCCAATAGATGACAATAGACTTACTACCTATTACATGGGACCTAATAACAGCATTGGTAAAATGGTTTCACAAGTGTGAATCCTCTGCCTTCCCCTTCGGGTAATACAGGCGTGATGCTATGTTTATTATACAAATACAAATTCAGCATACTGACACTACGCTTATTACGTGTTTTCTGGTAATCGCAAAGATAAGCACAATATAGAACTCCGTGTAACAATACAAGCTCTTGCATAATTCTTAACCTGCCTTACCACCAATTAACTTCAATGTTGCCGCGAGCGATAAATCCGACAGTGTTGCATTAATAATGCTCGCTGGCCATAAACCGTACGTGAATATTATACCGTTGCGCCGACAATGTAAAACAAACCGCGCCTCCAGTTCGAAAGTCGTTAATTGTTCGTTTCACTTTACTAAGTTGTAACCACCTTTGACAGTTGATTTCATGGTAAAATCTAAACCGTCAGTTAAATTATACAGTACAAAAAGTTATGATAAAGTTTAAATTAATGCTTGTTTTTGATTTTAGAAGCAAAACTTTATATGAAATACGTATCTTTACTAAAATGGCCAAAAACTTAATTTGTTTACATTAAAGTTATAATTTTTTGTGGAAAAAGAATACTTCGAAGCTGCGCCTCCCGGATAAATACTCCAGGCGCTCTGACCACTAAGCCATCTCGACCTCTACTCACCACCGGGAATTCTTCGTCCACTTTTTAATACGTCTTTTGGTAACGTCATTGCCATCCATTCTGTCCCTTACACATTATAATTTCCACAAAAATTATAACTAAGGTTCGCTAAGCATGCGTTAATGCTTTTCAAAGATTTATCTTTAATTGTTTACATTATTTCTAGAAATTTCTTTATGGATCAGTGAGGTTACTCGTGAAACTAATACCAATTCCAATCCAATTCCAATATTAAACAGACGCCTTAAAACGACGCGTAATATTAAAATAAAATTTATCGAAATTATAATATAAATAAATCTATTTTTTTATAAAATTTCGATACTACAATTATTTTTTAGAAACTTTCGTACTGTCAAAATTTTTGCATTTTGACAGTACGAATTGACTACTATATTTCCAATGTCAATCGAGCGGAATTATTTTCAAGAGTAAGCCTACAGGACAATGGTAGAAGGCAAACACGGTTCTATCATAATGAGCATCGTTCCTGTTTCTATCCCGTGAGTCTCCTCTATATATACGTCAACCTCCACAGCCCCTGGGTGTCGTAAGCAGTGACAACTATAACATGCGTTTTGCATCAATCTACTGTCATCAATCATTTTGCCAATATATAATGTCTTTCTGGTACTTCCCTTTGTTGGAATCTATAAAAATAAATATATTTATTAATATTTTTTTTAACTAAGTCGCAATTTCTATTACAATTATACCAATTTTGGAACCTCCAGACTTTTTTTCTAATTATTATCTGTGTTATGGAAAAAATATATGGGGTTTTTCCTGAAGGAAATTTTCAGTAAACTTCTCGAGTTTGGAATTGTGGTTGACGGCCGACTTCGACGCAGTGAAACCAATGATATTTCGAGAAGGCGACAGGGTCCAACTGGCGTTCGTTTTATATAGCTGCCTTGTTAGTCTAGTGATCCCAAGCTCGACTGCTGAGAATAAATTCCTGGGTTCGATTCCCTGATCGGGAAAAGTGTTATTCAGTTTTCTGTTAAGATATTCTGAATAGCAGCCCGGAGATTGAAGTTGTGCTCGGTAGATGACAATAAGCTCTTACCTTATAACAGCATTGGTGAAATGTGGGTATACAAGTTTGTACACCTCTGCCTACCTCTTCACGGAATAAGACCTGATGCTATGCTATGTTATGTGCAGCTTACTCTTCCTTTATTTCTGCCTATACATAAAATATTGAACTAGGTACATTAGAATTAAATAAAAAATACCCAAGAATATTCAGAACATGTTCTCTTAGCAAATATAGGCAACGTAAACAAATACATTGAGTAAACATTGTAAATTGAGTTGTATGCGAGACACCCCTGAGCTCCGGCCTTCCAGCCAATCCTTTAATATTTGTCAATTTTTTGGCCAACTGCCCCATCACGACTGGCTGGTTGGGGTTAGGGTCTAGTTGGAGATTTGATCAATGTTTAATGTTTATTTAGGATGTAAATAACTATATGCATGAAGCTAAATATTATCAAATTACATACTAATGGGAGCAGACGTCCGTGTACAGGTCTTTTCGACAATCTTGTCGACTCGGTAATAGTTTTTATGTATTGCATTTTATCGTTTTATCAACACATTGTGTCAAATTTTACGTTTAAAATCGACAAACGTGACGACAAAAAGAACCAATAACGAATCAGTAACGTTTCTTCCAAATGACGTAATTGCAATTTTTAATACGCTGTACACATAACACATTTTATACATAAAAAAAAAAAATTAGTTCACACATTTCTGCCTATCCCTTCGGGGAAAATAGACGTAATGCTATATTATATTGTGTTAAAATTCAGTTGAGTATACAACTCTCATAATTATTATTTTCTATGAACTTATAGTTTATTTTTACTTTAAAAAAATGTTAATTATTTAATTTAAAAACATGTTTTTATAGCTTTATAAAAATATTATTTATTTTAGCTTTTTTAGTCCTGAATTCCTGAAAATCCTGATCAGCAAATCAGACAAATTTAATTTATTGTATTATCATCGGCCCTTGGTGGGCGAAGTTTCAATTCAATTCGACAGTGTTCAGAAGTGGGTGAAAATCACGTTCAAGGATTCCGTTACATAGATACATACCAAACTAATAAAAGCGTGTTCAAAATAAACCATAACCAAACTCCTGCGGTTTCAGTACTAATTGAAACTCTGATACACTCACTTATTAACATAAAATAAAAATAAGTGGAATATTAGTTTGACGAGAAGTAAATTAATGTTATATGCTGGAGTAGTTTCCAACGTTCAGAGTCCCTCGGGGACTATGGATGCAAGCACTCGAAACGTCGGAAAATGTAAAAAGTTAAACAAACTAGGAACTAATGTAGAACTAAAATCAGTGAATATAAAAAATATGTTTCATATTAAGATTAAATGCTCGTTGGTCTAGTGGCCCCAAGCGCGGCTGCTGAGCATGCGAGACCTCATGCTGCTAGGTTCGATTCTCGGGTCGGGCAAAGTGTTATTGAGTTTTTCTAGTAGGAAATTCTCAGTAGCAGCTCGGAATTTGGAATTGTGCCCGGTGGCAATAGGCCCACCACCTATTACATGGGACTTAAAAACAGCTTTTGTGAAATGTGGGTGTACAACTGTGTACACCTCTGCATACCCCTTCGGGGATTACTGTCGTGATGCTGTGTGTGTGTATTTATATTAACATGGGACGTTCAATATCCTTACATACTAAACACAGGGATAAGTGAGACGCATCTGTAACAATATTTGTGACAGACAGACAAAGTGGAAACATAAACGTATATTTTTACTATTTTGGCAAGGGGGTTCCTTGTTGCTACAAAAATACTATGATCAAAATGCGTTAAGTTTCAAGCATAGTAATTATGATCAAAATATCTGATTACATTTATATAACGTCGATGGCGTGGTTGAGAAATCGACTGATGTGCTGCGTGTCATGAATTCGATTCTTATGCATTTTTCAGGATGGCCCGTTTCGGACTTGTATATGCATACATATAATTGAGTTAGTCATGTGCAGAGCCCGGGGCGATGTTTCAAGTAAATAGTATTAATATGTACGTACCTCATGAAAGTTATAATAAAAATTGTGGTAAGTACCTCTTTGCATGTCATGTGGGGTTTCTAATGCAATTCGTTTTATAATTTAATTAAATCGTATTCACCATTTATAATCATTAAGGTCAGACATCACCAGATATTTGCATATGTGATTTCTTGACTAAGTGTTTGAAACATGGACTAGTTTTAAGATCTCATTCTGTACAACACTTAGGGCAAATAAACTATTATCTTATCTTATCTTATATATAAAAGCAATAACGTAAACAAAGCGGTTCAGCACAAATTTTTAGTGTCTGATGAAATTTATAATAAAAATTCTAGTACAGTATTATGATGCTACGATTAAAAATAAGCATTTGCAAGAACACTTAAATCCTAAATGTCATCACCAATTTAATAACTTTAAACCAATAAACACAAGTTCCTAATACTCCTGCTTGTAACACCAATTAAGCTGAACGTGCTGGCGCCAGCTGCGGTGAGCCGCAACAGTTCAACGACTCAACTTGACAACTTGAACTCAGCAGATTCTGATAGTTTGGCCATTGTCACTGCGTACATGTTAAGCACTTTGGACTCTCCTACCTATCAAGGTTTTCATTTTCTACGTTTATGAGGATTAGAATCCAAGGATACATAAAACTGAGATCTTAAAAGAAACTGTTGTAGCGGAACGCTGACGCGCATATTATTGTAAGACCGGAGTCACACAGCGCTGGGAACTTTAGTTGTCCCGTACTCCGCACTAGAGACGCGCGCATTAGGCCACATTAGCATTGTTGTAATATAAGTAAATAAATACAGATAGTAATGTTATTATATTAAATGGAAAAAGAATACGGTCGCGAACAGGATTCGAACCTGCGCCTCCCGGATAAATACTCCAGTATAGGGACTGAATTGATAGCAATGAAGTCGCCATAAGACGTGTTATGGAAGAAGAATTCGCGGTGGTGAGCAGAGGTCGAGATGGCTTAGTGGTCAGAGCGCCTGGAGTATTTAACCGGGAGGCGCAGGTTCTAATCCTGTTCGCGACCATATTCTTTTCCCATTTAATATAATAAATTTAGAGTTCGCTAAGCATGCGTTAATGCTTTTCAAAGATTTATCTAATACCGTTAGTAATCTCAAAAGTTTATTTATTTCTCTCTCTGTACTCAAATAATGCAGACAATACACGCACACACAAAGCTGTCTTGCTGGTGTAGTGGCCCCAAGTGCGACTGCTGAGCATGAGATCTTGGGTTCAACTCTCAGGTTAAGAGTTAATGAGTTTTTCTATTAGGAAATATTCTCAGTAACAGCACGGAGTTTAGAATTGTGCCCGGTAAATAGCAGTAGGTTCACCAGTTATGACATGGCATTTAATAATAGCATTGATTAAATATGAAATGAGTGTAGAATTGTGTACACCTCTGCTTACCCCTTCGGGAAATACAGGCGTAATGCTGTGTTAGTAGAACGAATATTAGAAGCAATTAGTATTAGTTTGGTTGGAGCCAAGTCGCAGTTAAACTGTTCAACTACTGTTGTTCTTGTGACGTAGGTAGGTAAGTACATTCCGATCAATTAGTGGTTTTGTTGAGGCGTTAGTTGCTTGAAGTACTTACGCGGTACACCTACAGGACCACTGATAGATATATTATGAATATTTTGTGTGTAGATGTGTTATTGGGTTTTTCTGGTAGGAAATTATCAGTAGCAGCCCGCACTTCGGTATTGTGCCCGGTAGATGGTAATAGGCTCACCACGTATAACATGGGACTTATAACAGTATTCTTAACCGATTTCAAAAAAGGAGCATAGCCATCGAATGAAAATCTTAATAATCAAAACCATTACCTGAAAAAACAATACAGGCCCCTAATTTCTATGGTATGTACCTACTTTGTTAAAGACGTGTTCGTGGTTTCTTGGTATATTATTTTATTTCGGTTATATATTGGTATACTATATTAGTTTAATTTATGAAGACGATTTTTATAATCACTTTTTTTTGCCAGAATTCTTTTTAATTAATAATTAATTATTGTTATTTACCGGTCAGTGATTTTTGGTACCTACCCATTATGTACTAGACAATGCATTATGGATAAAATATTGTTTTTGTATTCGATATTTATTCATTTGTATACCAATAACTACTATTACTATGTTTTAAATCTTACTATCCTATGTCACCTAGGATAATGTAAAAATTCTAACGATAATTTAAACGGAAGGCCCTAGACTAACTTATATTTCAGTTATAGCTTGAGTAAAATTCAATAAGTTAAATAGTGGTTTTGTGTTTTTTGGCTGTATTATGCAGTTGAAATAATTTATTTTATTAAAATAAAAAATTGTAACTTGACAGAGAGAGAGAGACGTGTAGCTGGGGTGTATGTTGCGCAGCTTCTTCACTAGGAAGCGGTGAAGGGTGGGCGTTTTTGGGGACTGTCATGTAATGTATGACGTTCAAAAAGTATCTACTATTTCAAATAGTCTAATTTGTATAAAGATATTTTGATTTTAATACCCCATGTATCTAAATCGGTTCGGGCGTTTATAAGTTATGGTGGAATAACAGTATTTCCAAACAAACAAACAGACAGCGCGGTTGGCGCAGTGGTCGAGTGACTAACTGCTGCGCTGCGTGTCGATTCCTGCACGGAGCAAATATTTGTACGATCTATAGATAATTGCTCCGGGTCTGGGTGTGTGTGTGTGCTTGTGAGATTATATGTCTGTAAACGCATCCACGATACAGGAAGAAATTCCAAGGGTGGAGCAAAGTTTAAAAAAACATGAAATCTGAAAACTTACGACTCCTCTTTGGGCAGACATGTATAAAGTATTAAAAGCAAATAACATAATAAACTTAACTTTGTCGTCTTCGCGGGTAGATAAGCAGCTAATGCGCTTCCGTCTTTTTGTCTTCGTCGTTGCAGTTTAACAGAACAATTCCAATGAAACAGAATAAAAAACAACTTCAGCGCTTTGGAATTTGAATCCGCTTTATTGAAGCTTGTTCGAGTTTGATACACTAGCACTCGTAAAGGCTCACTCGTAAACTGTCGTGTATTTCTTTTTAATATGTAACGTTAAAACGCGCTGTATATTTTAGTAAATTAAATCAATAACTCTGTTTTTTTTTTCTTAAAGTTGCCCCTCTCCATTCTTTCCTGTATCGTGGGTGCGTTTACTGACATAATTTCACATGCACACACAGCCAGACACGGAACAATTATATGTAATCATACAAATTTTTGCTCCGTGTAGGATTCGAACTCGCGTCACGCGGCGTAGCAGCCGATCTCTCGATAACTACAGTAACAGCGCCTTCATCGTTATACAGCTTTTTAATATTATTGGCAACACACGTGCCTACTCATTTATGTACATAATTAAAATAAATTACTCAAATAATCTAAGAAGTTTAAACAACGCTTAATTTGTCATTATCGAACAAAGTTGAATCGAGAAAGCTGAAAATAACTTGACGAGTGTAGATATAAGATTAGATGAGTGAGACTTGAGTGAATGTCATTATCGTCAAAATAGGTATTAGTAATTGCTATTACAAATACTTCACATAACATAGGTTGTCAAATTAAGATCTATGACAGCCGTTACGGGTTAGTTAGAGCCCTGGAAGTCTGACAACCAGTCTTACCACTAGATATCGTGTTACCTACCTTAACCCAGTCAGTTGTGGAGTTCAGATAGGCAGTCGCTCCGTGTAAAATAATGTAATTGGGAAAAGGCTAAGCAGATATACTTCACATAACATAGCATAGTACTTCTCCTGTTTTCTCTGCACTCAGAGTAGAGGGTAGGCAGATGTGTACACAGTATTACATCCACATTTCACCAATGCTGGTATTAAATCCGATGAAATGTGAATGGTGGCGAGCCTATTGCCAATTACCGGGCATAATTCCTATTGGGCTGCTATTAAGAAAAAAAAAACTTCATTCGGTGCCACTCCATTACTCGAGGTCGGCCGACAGCTTTGTAAACCCGCACTGTGCTTTGCCAAGTGGAAGATGTGTTCAACGTTGGTAACTGTCCTGTCCTATCCTGTCTTGTCCACTCCCTAATATTCTACAGCCACAGTTTCTTTCTTCTTCCAACACGTCTCTTGCCTTATATCTTTCCCAGAAAAATAAGTTCTATCAGTTGATATCTTTCGTGCCTCAACACGTCACCAAATTTTCTAATAGAAAAACCCAATAACACTTTGCCAAACCTGGGAATCGATCGAGCAAGTATTTTTTTCTCTTTCTTTTTTATCAATGCATCGTTTTGTTAATTACTTTCTCATACCGAAACTTTGTACTGTAAAATATGTTTTTTAATTTCTTCGCTTGAATTAAAACGCAACAATAATGGTGGAAGTGGAAGGAGTTTCCGTTAACAAACTAGAAACTTTTAATTAACTTGCCGCCTTACAATGAAAGTAATGACTCCACCCGACGCGCCAAATAGTTCAAAATTGAAAATTTAACTTCGCTTGATTAATTGAGATGAAAACAGTTTAAATGCATTGAACCAAGTTTTTGTTATAGAACTAGCAGTTAAAAGTTTACTTGTTAAGATCTAGTGGCTACTGTACTAGTCAGGGTTGCTAAGTACAGTTGTACTATCTTGTAAGCTACGTTTATACTCTACTCGTAACGTTCAAAATTATTGTTACATAACTTTATTATTAGTGAACATAAAAACATAACATATTATCACGCTTGTATTCCCCGAAGAGATAAGCAGAGGTGTACACAGTTGTACACCCACATTTTACCAATGCTGTTATTAACTCCCATGTAATAGGTGGTGAGCCTATTGCCATCAACCGGGCACAATTCGAAACTCTGGGCTACTACTGAGAATTTCCTAACAGAATAACACAGTAACACATCCGACCCGGGAATCGAACCCGAGACCTAGTGCTCAGTAGTTGCGCTTGGGACCACTAGACCAACGAGGCACTTTGGTGGTCGCTACTCCAAACAAGATCTCAATTCATCATGTTTTGATGATATCTTTTAATTTAAAATTCTTGTCTTTCATCTCCATTTTCACTTTAATTATTCCAAATCTCACACTGTTCCGTGCTCATGAAGAGGTAGAAAGTTTTGCTCTTCACGTGTCAATATTACAGTTATGATAAATATTGTATTGTCATATTACGTATATAGAATTGAGTTGAATTCCTTAACCTCTTTTGTACATAGTGTCTCCTTTAAGCAGTTTTGCATTTAACGCCAAACGTAGTATTGTTGACTTAAGACACATAATCAACTAATTACTATTTTCCAAAGAACTACTAATTCTCTTAACATAATCAACTGCTATTTTAGTCCTCTTAACTTCCTCTTCTCCCTGTCCTGGTCTCAAGTTAGTATCGGTGCAATATGTATTACTCTTCTATTCTCTTCTGTCAGTCGTCAGGTTATCGTTTATTTCTTTTTCTTTCATATCATCCCACACACAATCCTATCATCTTTTCTTTGGTCTCCCTTTTCCCATTTCAGTCCTCTTAAGATCGAATACAATTTTCTTGTCAGTCAGGACATTATCACTTATATATTGTTGTGTCATAACTTCCACATTAACCAGCTATTAAACAAAATCCCCAAAAAAAAACATCAAACCAAGAAACAGCCCGCAATAACATTATATTTTGATAGCGGAACCCCAAAGCGGTGGCACGACAGGAAGCTTGCCGCCGCGAACATTAAAAAAGGAGAGTTTTTCATAAACCGAGCGTTATTAAGGCCGGCGACGCAATATGTGGGAAACAATTGTACGCGAACAATGCGGGCCCACCATTGTACCTGCGAACGGATTAATTTGGCGCTCAGCTGAACCCCACGACGCCGACGTGCCCTCGAGATGTTTGTGGATAGTTTTTGAATTGATTATTTGAAGCTTACACTGATTTGCGTTTAGATTTTAATAATGAAAACATTTTTGATCAGAAATATTTGTAAACTCCAGTGATGTTAAAACTATAAGTTTGTGTTCCTGCTATGTAATGGGGGAATTGTGTAACATCATGAAGCCTAGACCCAAAGATTTTGTGACACTGACTGTAGCTATACAGTCATACAAATGTTTAATGTTTCATGAGGTGATTGAACGCTTAGTGCTGAATACTTCAAATAAGTATCAGTTTGTTTTTGAACTCCAATACTTTAGACAATGTCTTTGGTCTCAATGCACTTCCTAAACCTAACAAAATTGGTGTGGCGTCTGATACTTGACATAGGTCTTGACATCAGAAACTGGCGCATGGATAACATTTGGTATGACATAGCTAGATAGAAGGAGACCTTATCGGTTACCAACAACAAAATTCCCTAAGAGGATTGACGTCGGGCAGGCGGCCGGGCATAAAACATAGCCAAAACTTTAGCAGCATACCAGACAGTAACAAGAAGTTTTTATTATTATTTACGCACCCTTTTATTTTTGAAAATGGTCGGATTCTAGGCGAAGATATTTTAACGATAATTTAAATTTTAAAAAATCGCTTTACGTCAATGAAGTAGCCGTCAAAAGCAAATAAAAAAATAAAAAAAATAAAAAACAAAGAAAAAAAATGTTACACCACGCAACAATTTTCCTTCCGCAATAAAATTGCATCACTGCCTAGGAACAACTTAGGTCACAAAGCGGAACACTATATCAATGCCAAGCTAATAACTAAGTTAAATAACTGTAACGTGGCCACTGCGGGCTTAGCAATCATAACTTTGCACTTAAGCTGTGGGATCCCAAGTTGGAGCCCTTTGCAGTATACTCTGCAGAGTGTAGTTTGCTGAGTACTCGGTACTCGGTACTCAGCACTAGTACTTACGGGATAGAGCTCCGTAGCTGAGCTTGATTAGCACAAGATTGAATTACGGTTAGCGGTTTTGATATAAACGGTTGAATTTCGAGGTTTGGCTCATGTAATGTTACAGTTGTGGAGATATAATACAATTAAAAAAAAAAACCTTCCGACCGTATGTCGGTCACGGCGGTCTATCTCCACGGAGATTAGCCAGGTACGAAGGAGATATTATAGTACACCAGTGTATGTGCAAACTCAGGTGCACTCCCTCTTCCTTCACTCTCATATTCCGATGGGACGGCAATCCGACACGATCGTAGAGAGATCAGGCGCAGGACCGACGGCTCTCCGAAGCACGGGGGTGTCACACCACCAACTTCCTGACACCGGGCTGCTACTGAGAATTTCCTAACAGAAAAATTCAATAACACTTTGCCCGACCTGGGAATTGAACCCAGGATTCCTCAGGATACTCACTGTGGAAATGTCATGTAATTAAAAAAAAAAAAAAAACTTTTTTTCTTTCCTTTCCAAGTATATTTTTAGTGTAACTATGAATGATTGATTGAGGAATAATGTGATAAGACAATGTTGCGGTCTAAAAAGGTATAACGTTAACTACCTGTTTTATACACATTTACTTAAATGTATTAGTCCTTTTACGTGTGCGTTTAGTTTATTCCATCTTTGTAAGATCTTTTATAAACTCTTATATCAGTAAAAATTTTATAATAAAATAACTCTTTAATTAATTACCTACATGCCGGACAAAAAAAAACAAAGCCTGAAAAGAGGGTTTGTTCTTAACATCTTGGTATCAAAAATACTATTTAGTAGAGGAAAAATTCTTAGAAAACAGAGACGTGATTCATTAAAGTTCATAATTAACTATCTAATGATTATCCAGCCAGTGTAAAGCTTAGTCAATAGTTGAATACACTAACTCGTTCAATATTATTCTCTCGATTTGTTTCCGCTTTGTTTTGTCATGTAATGTTTTGCGAGATGGAGCGGTTTGGGTTGTGTTTGACATATGAAATATTAAATGAACGACATAAACAACATTTCTATTGTGTCGTGGCTGCTGTACTCCGCTTTGTGACCGCTTGGTGCCGAATCAAACCGCTCACGTACGCTCCAATATCATTGTCTAGTAGAGAATTTAGTTTTATTTTATTCTATTTTATATTTTTAGGAAAACTTACAGCTAGGCAGATACAGTATTTATAAAAAAGTAACATTAATATGGCCAATTACAAGTTTCCACCAATAACCAACAAAAAAAAAAAACAAACACCAACATTTGCGCAGGTTTTTGGCGTTTTGTGGTAATTGCTTTTGGGTTGATATAATAAAGATAGGATTTTGTTTCGGTATACCTATTTGAAATAATATTTATGTTCTTTATTAAGCCAGAAGTTTTTGTAACATGCGATGTGATTGTTGTACATTGCACCAACTCCAACTAACTTGTAATCCAAATAGCTAAGAATTAATTATTATTATTAAGCTGTGTCAAAAAACAGAATATATTTATTTATATATTTCACACATACATATCTAGTAATGCTATTACAGGCTAAACTGAAAGCGACATTGTAATATAATATAAATACATTATATTACTAATATGACTATTGCATAGGGATAACGTTGCCCCACATTATAATTTTCTTCCTGTGTCGTGGAAGCATTGACAGACCTCACAAGCACACACACTTCCAGTCCCGGAGCAAATATCTATAGATCATACAAAAAGTTATTATAAAATCACAAATATTAATGTCAAATGCAACTTGATTGAAACAAACATAAAGACATAGATAAATCATTGAAAAGCATTAACGCACGCTTAGCGAACTCTAAAGTCATAATATTAAATGGAAAAAGAAAACGGTCGTGAGCATTCGAACCTTAAATTCAGATACTTCATATAATATATTTTTATTTTAAACCAATGTACTTACCAACTTTTAGTGAGTAGAGTTTTAGATACAATACTTAATGGAAGTGTCCATCATCCGTCATCAGTAACTGTATCGTCCAAGCTACTTGTTCCACCAACCAAACAGGGTCCACTATGATGTTGGTTCACATTACGTGAGCGTCCGGGACGGCTCAATGTTCGGCGTTTGCAATGCTAATAGAGGCTTGATGCGCTCCCCACTAACTCGCTTTGCATCTTATATTGTTTGGTACCGGGATCGAGTAACTAGCTCTTTGAGGCCTAGTCCTACGGACGATAAGTGAATTTATAGAAGATAGGTCTATTTCTGTTTTGTTAAATGCAGCAATATAGATGGATCGTGAAGTTGTGATGTATTTATGCTTCTACTTTTTAATATATGTATTCTGTAGCTACAACCATGGTCCCATACCACAAAAAATAACTACAGAACTGTGGGGTTACTCTTGACACTAATACCAATTCCAATCCAACTCCAATATTAAATGGACGCCTTAAAACAACGCGTAATTAAAAAAATATACCTACATCATAGTTGCCTCAATTTTAAAGCATGTTGTGTTCTTAATATCCCAAATCTATAATATTTTTTCTGACGTTTTGGCATTTAAAAGAACGAACTAACATATTTCCAATGTCAATCGAGCGGAATTATTTTCAAGAGTAAGTCCACTGATTATTTTAACGTTTTACTCTGGGTTTGAAAGTTTATTCAGGTTAAAGTTTTACTTCATATTTATTTGTCCAGTTCATGTGATATTTTAATCTTCGAAAACAGAACAATTCAATAACCAATAAAATAACACATGCAAATATAACAAAGGTGTACACTATTGTACACCCACATTTTACCAATGCTATGAAAGCTTCTTGCCAATTTTCCACTCATTTTCCTAATAGAAAAACCCAATATCACTTTGCACAACCTGGGAATCGAACTCAGGATCTATCGAATTACATTCTCTAGAAGTTGCAATGTTTGCTAGATCAAATCCAATTCCTCGCTTCGGAGACACTATTCCGCACACGGCTAAATACGCGCTAATACATAAATCAATAAATAGGGGTGGTTACTTATTTATTTGTATTTATGTATTTGATGTATTTATAACTGTCGCACTGTAGGGAAAGGGCCTCTTCTCATACAGAGAAGGCACGAGCTTAATCACTATGCTAGCTCACTGCGGGTTGGCGATTTAGAAATAGAGAGAGGGTTTGGGTGGGGGTGCATGTGTTTATTTTGTGTTATATGCGAGTTTGTTTCTAATATAGCATTAGATCAGATTTTAACAGAAAATAATTATAATTGACTAATTATGCTTTATTGTGTTTCTTATTTTACATTAATTATATTACTAGTTTTGACGTCAAATAAAATGTTGAGATTGTTTTAATTAAAGAAATTAATGTTTCAAGATAAATCTTTGAAAAGCATTAACGCATGCTTAGCGAACTCTAAAGTTACAATATTAAATGGAAAAAGAATACGGTCGCGAACAGGATTCGAACCTGCGCCTCTCGGATAAATACTCCAGGCGCTCTGACCACTAAGCCATCTCGACCTCTGCTCTCCACCGCGAATTCTTCTTCCATATTTTAATACGTCTTATGGCGACATCATTGCAATCAATTCAGTACCTATACAGATAGAGACGGAGACATAAAAATTTATTTTTAAAGTATTTATATTAATATTTATACGTCGTTTTAGACTGAACGTGGAGGTTACTCGAAGTTAATACCAATATTAAATCAGTGCCTTAAAACACTTTGTAATGATAAAATAAATTTACCTACATCATACTTATCTTAATTTTAAAGCATGTCGGCTTATTAGTATCCCGATTCTATAATTAATTTTAAGACATTTTTGCATTTAAAAGTATGAACTGTGGGGTTACTCTTGAAACTAATACCAATTCCAATCTAATTCCAATATTAAATAGACGCCATAAAACAACGCGTCATATTAAAATAAATTTACCTATATTACTGTTGTCTCAATTTTAAAGCATGTTGTGTTGATAATATCCCGAATCTATAATTATATTTTAGACATTTTGGTATTTAAAAATACGAACTGACATATTTCCAATGTCAATCCAGCGGAATTATTTTCAAGAGTAAGCCCACTGATATATTTCCAATGTCAATCGAGCGGTTTTATTTTCAAGAGTTAGCCTACAGGATAGAATTTAATCTTATTATAATAACTTATTATGCTCTTGTATATATAAATATGTTTTACGTATAAATAAATCTTATCTTATCGGGCTCAGCAGTGAGCTAGAGACCAGTAGACCAATAAATATACTCAATGAATAAACCAAAATGCAATACTAACTACGACATTACTACTAGATACTTTCATAACATTGGTTCAAAGTAAAAGCATTTAATACTACAACAGCAGATATTCAGACAGTAGCACGCGAGAGACGGCCGCGTGTGTAAGTACGTACTTACGAAACAATTGCGAGCATGTAATGTCAACTTTGCAGACCTACTTAGAGGGAAACTGCAAGCTAATGTACTAAGTAAAGTACTTTGTGTGCGTACTTTTTACATTATATGAACATTCTCTTTTTTACTCTGTGTGAATTTCTTTGTTTATGTTGCATAGCATAGCATAGCATTACGCCTGTATTCCCCGAAGGAGTTGGCAGAGCAGCAATTTGTAAACCGTCAACGCCATTATTAAGGTCCATGTAATAGATACTGCCTCGGCGTTCTAGTGGTCGCAAGCGCGACTGCTGAACAGGAGGTCTCGGGTTCGATTCCTGAGTCGGGCAAAGTGTTATTGAGTTTTTCTGTTAGGAAATCCTCATTAGCAGCCCGGAGTTTGGAATTGTGCCCAGTTGATGGCAATACGCTCACCACCTATTACATAGAACTTAGTTACAGCATTGGTGAAATATGGGTGCACAACTATGTATACCTCTGCCTACCCCTTCGGGGAATATAGGCGTGATGCTTTGTTATGTTATGTAATAGGTGGTAAGCCTATTGCCATTTACCGGGCATATTTGAACTGCAGAAGAAACATTTTCCTATTTAGTATCCAATTTATTTCGTTTGAAATCTGAAACTGATGAGAATACGTTTTATCAATTTATTTACCTACCTTGTTATCTTCAATCTATCTGCTATCTGATTAAATAAATATGCTCTCGAACCAATTCGGTCACGTCAATATCTACACGGAGATTAGCCAAGTACGCAGGAGATATTATAGTGCACAAGAGTATGCTCAAACACAGGTAATCTTCCTTCACTCGCATATTCCAATGGGACGGCAATCCCACATGACCAGAGAGAGATCAGGTGCAGGACTGACGTCTTTGCGTGATCTCCGAAGTACGGTGATCACACCACCAACTTCTAACTCAGGGCTGCTATTTCCTAACAGAATAACCAATAACACTTTGCCCGACCCGGGAATCGAACCTAGGATCATGCTCGGTAGTCACGCTTGCAGCCAGATTGATGAGGCAGTCATGCATTATTAAATATTTCTATATCTAATAATATAGAGTGGATTTAACTTTTTTCTAAAACAGACAAATACTATACCAAATACAAAGACTATAAACATAACAGCATCACGCCTGTATTCCGCGAAGGGGTAGGCACAGTTGTAAACCCACATTTCGCCAATACTGTTATAAAGTCCCAAGGTGGTGAGCCTATTGCCATCAACAGGTGCTTCCCACTCCGGGTTGCGATTGGGAATTCCTTAACAGAAAACCTCAATAGCACTTTGCCCGACCCGGAAATCGAGCCTGAGACCTCCTGCTCAGCAGTCGCGCTTGGGACCACTAGACCAACGAGGCAAAGAATATAAGATTTTAGTAACACACAAGACATTGAATTATAGTTTGTATAATAAAGATTATCCATTTCGGCGCGATCCCATCGGCTAGCCTTTGCAATATATTTACGGTAAAAGTTAAACGCTTATAAATCGCGCAAGTTATTAATTACCGTCGTCCGGGCGTCGTTAATAACGGTCGCTGGCGCGTTTCCGCCGGAACTACGCGACTCTGCGCCCCCAGCTCAGAACTACCCCTTTTAATCTATTTGGGATTATGTGTTATTTTAGTGATTAGAGAAAGTAAAGCTTCCGTTGCAGTTTTAAGTTGAAATACATAAGTCCAGCTAAGAAAATTGAAGAATGATCAAACGACATGATCTTCTTCTTCTTATCGTGTGGTTGATGAACCTAGTGTCAGAGTTTAAAGCACCCGTAGGTCTTTGACATATGTGTCACACACCATCGAAAATATCTCTCAGGTGTGCTGGTTTCCTCACGATGTTTTCCTTCACCGTTTGAAGCAAGTGATAATGAATTTATAATACGCACATGACTTCGAAAAGACAGTGGTGCGTGCCTTCGAATCGAACTTGCGACCTTGGACTTGTCAGTCCAACGGTCATACCACTAGGCTATCACTGGTTTACTACATGATAATTATATATGATACATTGTGCTCAAGTTTTATTCATTGCATTTTTTTTTTTATCGATATCCATACATGTTTACTGCTAAGGTTCATGTATTGTATAATCAGAAAAATTATGTTGTTCGCAGCGCCTGGAGTATTTATTGGTGGCGTAGGTTTGAATACTGCTCATCACTCTATTTTTCTTTCCAAAAAAAAATACAAATTTAGAGTTCGCTATATTCGTTTATAAATAATTTTGTGTTTGGCACTTTTAAAAATGCTGCTGCATTATGAGTTTGGAATCGTTTTGAAATAGAGATATCTTAAATTAATTAAGAAATATTATATTGTGTCATCTGAATAGTCGTATTCTTCCACGCCAGGTTCATAAACCTTATGTTGTTTTTTAAGAAGTAGATAAAAAAATATGGGACATCAACAATAAAGTCACTGATTTAAATTGAATGGATTATCATAACCAATTCATATTATAACACTAGTTTCTGCTCTCTGCTTACCCTAAGAGGTTCGAGTGTTAAATATCATGACGTACCAAATAAACATGAACGCAATCATGTGAAACTTTTGTAATTTTATTCTCTCTCTGTTTAATTATCCCTAGAAAAATATGCTGCTTCGTAGAAAAAAAAATGGAGGTGCTTTCAAGGTCATATTTAAGCTCTGCGTCAAATTTCGTTGAGATCGATTCATGAACTGGATACCAAGAAGTAACAAAGAGACAGACACACTTTTAGATTTATAATATATGTTGTATAATTTAAAGGCTTAGGCTTACTAAACCTTTAAAAATCATTATATTTTGTATTTTGACTAGGTAATGAAATTATTGGTCCTCTATCGTTCCCTAATTAATTCATTGAGTTAGTGTTAGCTGCACACATATTCGGCTCAAATACCAATTGAATATAAAATACAAATATTAGCTGGTAGTTAATATGTTAGAGTTATGTAGTTCTGCTTGCGAACGGCGATGGCGTGAGTTTCAAACTTGTGTAAATTAAGCTGCCTGCACTTTAAACTAGTGATTTATATTGGAGAACACCTGTAGTTAAATGTAGTAATTATATAATAATTGTTTATTGAGTCGTTGGTCTAGTAGTCCAAAGAGCGACTGCTGAGCTTGAGGTATTGGGTTCGATTACCAGAACAAATTTTTATTGAGTTTTCTATTAGAAAGTTCTAGGTAGCAGCCCAGATTTTAGAATTGGTAGATGGTAGATGGCAATTAGCTTAGGACTTAATAACAGCGTTGGTAAAATTGTATTTATCTCTTTACCCCTTCGGGAATGTCAGGCATGTTAATGCTATGAAATAATTGTTGAATAAAGTTACAATATTAAATGGAAAAAGAATACGGTCGCGAACAAGATTCGAGCCTGCGCCTCCCGGATAAATACTCCAGGCGCTCTGACCACTAAGCCATCTCGACCTCTGCTCACCACCGCGAATTCTTCTTCCATATTTTAACACGTCTTATGGCGACGTCATTGTAATCAATTCAGTACCTATACAGGTGACCGAACCGACACGACCAACTTTGCAGCTAATACAATGTCGTAAAGAATGCAATTACCTTAATAAAAGAGCACGCGTTAATGCTTTTCAAAGATTTATCTTGAATTCTTGAATGATACATACATCTCTCAGGTGTACTGGTTTCTTCATGAAGATTTCCTTTTCTGTATAAAAAACCTAGTGTCAGAGTTTAAACCACCCGTCTCTGACATGGCTTTACACAACATCGAGAACATCTCTCAGGTGTGCTGGTTTCCTCACGAGGTTTTCCTTCACCGTTTTAAGCAAGTGATAATTAATTTATAATACGCACATGACTTCGAAAAGGCAGTAGTGCGAGTCTTGGATTCGAACTTGCGACGTTTGACATGTCAGTCCAGCAGTCATACCACTAAGCTATCAGTGCACCAGTGGCAGTTACTTAGGACCTTATTCTACCTAAAAGCTAAAGTATAGCACAAATGCACTGCCAATGTATATTATAATGAGGCTGCACGTAATTATCCACGACCAAACATTGCAGCGTTGGGACAATACATACACACACACTCACACAAGCACGGGCTGACTGACTGCTGACAGCATTGTTTGTATGCACCGCCCGGGAACAGGAGCTAGAGTCCCGGAGCATGTATAGTGTTCCCGTGTTAAGTTACTATCAGATATTACGTTTAATGAAAATGAGTGTGCAGTTCTATCTAGCTTTATTTATTAGATGAAAATTTTTGTCCGAGTAACTTGTCTATGTGTTAGTTTGATGTTAAAAAGTGATTGATGATGATTTTATAAAGAAATCATGTTAAATAATATCCATAGAATGGCAGGTGATTTAGGTTAAACAAAAAGTAGCATGCAACTTAGATCTCGTGTTCTTTGAATACTTTCATAGACTATTCAACGATATTTGAGTGTCAAACCAAACTATAAAAAATAAAGAAATATATTTTACGGTTTGTAATAGTCAAATCATACATCGATTGATGTTGAGTTTGTTAGTTGAGGTAGAGAACACGTTGCACCAGATTCACTAGTTAAGTTTATTTAAGTTCAAAGTTACAGTACTAGAGTAAAAGGCGATTATTTCTCTCAGTTGTTGATAGCTACACAGTTATAAGTTCACTATACTTTAAATTGTTAATATTGCTATTTTTATAACATTAATTATGACGCGCATAGTGGGCCTGAAGTAGGTTTCAGCGTAAGCGGAAAAATGTGCGACGATGAGACCGTACATATATACGAATTTAAATCATCAGAAGTGGCCTGACACTTTTTGTTAACAACGAGGTTTTGAACGACGTTCCTTATCGCGCGTTGCGAAAGGGGGCTAGACGGAAAAAATTAAGACGAAAAGTTGTAACGACACTTTTTGCTATAGTAAGCTATTGTAAGCCGTGCGGCGTGCGCATGTTTCTCTGTCTGTCTCTCTCTCTCTCTCTTATAGAAAGCAAGCCAGATATATGTATATTTTTTTTATTATTATTATTATTTTCTCTTTAACTTCGTTCCATCCGGGTGTCCCTTGACACCTCTCAAGTTTTTTTAAGTTTATGTATATGCATAAAAGAAAAATTGAATTCGTAACGTAGTCGCGATTGTAATAAATATACCAACCAAATTGAAAACCTCCTCCTTTTGAAGTCGATTAAAAAATATGTTGCCTAACAAAAATTTTAATTATTAATTAATAATAACATCGCATAATATTCATACGGCTAAACTAACTTTACACGAACCTATTAAACATAAATATTTATCCAGCGTTTATTCTCAGCAATCAACATTCCGCGCCAGCAGGTCCCAAAGTGGTTGTAAAGTGTGCACGAAAAATATTTTTATTTTGAATACTTATTCGTTTCAAAGGCTCTGGCGGATTTTTGTCAACGCATACGTTCACATACGGCATGCCGTCCGTCGTTCCGCGAATACCTACAGTGGTATGTGAACCAAGTACAATAGGACCATCTGGATTCACCGCTTTCTGTCCAACTACCGTATTTTGTTAATTAAAAACACACATATTATACAACCCGTCTGTGTTGTTCGAAACTTTGAGATTTTTATTACTGTGTAGATTGTTTCAATTGTTTTTATGGAGTAGTAGAGTCTCTGTATGAATTATGAAAATTCAAAGGAACACAATTATGTTTAGCGCAGGAAATGTAAATATAAACCGCTGAGAGAAAGTTCTCAAGATGGGCTACGAGCTACGTTACTACGTTGCTACGCATCTGCGTGACTAAGAGACTACGCAGCTACGCGCTACGAAGCTGTATTGTAGTAGTTTTTGACGAATATTGGCAATTGAGAACTTAATTTATAACGCATTTACGTGAATATGTTTGGCATAATAATTATGTTATGCAGTTTTATCAATATTTAACATTCTGGTTTATATAATTTGGAATTGTATATTTTATATTATATTCTCATTAAAGCAATACAAAACACCTCAAATATTATAAACGCACGAACACATATAACCTAGGAGTATAATGTGAGTTGGGAACAAAGCGTCAGTGTGCGCAGCTTCCGGCGCGACTCCGGAAGTGACGCGGCGCGGCCGGCGACCTCTGGCGGCGCGTAATTAAATGCAAGTGTAATTGCGCCCCGTAATTATCGAGACGGGGTTACCGACCTCACGGGAAATATCTATATTATACCTACTTTTTCTTCTCACATCATGTGATTTTAGGAATTGAATACATTCAGGCGTTACTTTGTGGAAGTCCATTACAATGGATGCAAATAAATACAATATCTAGAGTTCGCTAAGCATGCGTTAATGCTTTTCAAAGATTTATCTTGAATCTAGCTACTTCCTAAGATTTTGGGAATACTAATAGTTATAACATAATATAACATAGCATCACGCCTGTATTCCCCGAAGGGTCAGGCAGGTTGTACACCCACATCTCACCAATGCAGTTATTAAGTCCTATGTAAAAGATGATGAGTCATCAATCGGGAAAAAATCCAATCTCTGGACTGCTACTGAGAATTTTCTAACAGAAAAACCCAATAACACTTTCGCAATCGAATTCGGGACCTCACGCTCAGTAGCCGTGTTGGCATCTACCAATGAAGCAATTAAGCATATATAATCTAGATAAATATATAATGTCTAATATGCAAATGATCCAAAAGGCCTTGGATTCGAACTTGCGACCTCT
This sequence comes from Xylocampa areola, assembly GCA_935421205.1. Classification (NCBI taxonomy): domain Eukaryota; kingdom Metazoa; phylum Arthropoda; class Insecta; order Lepidoptera; family Noctuidae; genus Xylocampa; species Xylocampa areola. Next base: position 499,090 of record OW285200.1, read on the forward strand.
GACTTGCCAATCCAACGGCAAACCACTAGGTTGTCTCTGCTCTTCAATGTTACTGCACACCAAATTATACCCAGCTTATATGCGCGCAAATCAATACAGGGTATTGTGTTAATGACCGTTAATTATGACCGGTATTACGTCGACAACGGATGGTCCGGCCATCTGTTACATTACTGACACGCTCTTAGTACAATCAGTTATTAAATACAGTACGAAAACTGCGTTACAAGCAATTGTTTCTTAATTAAAACAAAAGATATTTATTCCTTTCTTATTTTGCTCATTAACCTGCATTATTCTCACATTACCTTATTTATTGTTAAACCAATTTATTTTAAAAAGAGTGTCTATGGAGTTTCTTGCCGGCTCTTCTCCATAAGATCAACGCCTTGGAACCGTGCACCTAGTTTTGACTTTTCATAAGTGCCTGTAATATGGTTTATTTGAAATAAAAATATTTGAATTTGAATTTGTGTAAAGAAATCTAACTCATGCATTTGCTTTAAAGTTTCTGATAAGGAACGGAAGGTAGATGGTCCCCTTTATATTAAGATAAATATTGTTTTGATAGGTCATTGCAATTATGTTTAAGTTAAGTAGTAGTATTAGACCATTTTAGTTATTCAATGTTCGCTTTTTAGCCGACGAACAAATGTTTTGCTTTTCTATCTCATTTTTTAAAGAATGATCCGATTTCGATTATTTTTATTGGATACAGTATACCTTGAAAATGGAATCAAAGGATCATTATATTACTTTAAAGAAATAATTAAAACAAAATAAAAATAAGCACCCGCGAATTCCGCGCCATTTTTTTTACGCTATACGTAAATAATGTAATTTTTTTACCGTCGTCACAAAATAAATTAATGACATCAATTTAGTAGCTTAGTTATTAAGGAAATTTATTTAATTTTTCGCTTTTTAGTTTCTTTCTTCGTCAGTTTAATTTTGTAGTTAAATATATTTTTTTAGGTTTCAGAAAGCATTTGAATTTTTTTATGTCCCAACACTGACTATGGAACAAGATAGACACAAAAAATATAAAAGTACGGGCAATTCTGGAGATTACCTTTACGGAGGGCACCTACATAACCTTAAACATTTTAAAGGCCATCAAAGCATGTCACCCATTCCGGCAGTATTTATCCAATATAAAGGCGCATAAACTAATTTAATGTTCGTCGTATCGACGAGCTCGAACACCCTCTTTAGTGCTCGACGTTTAAACGTATGGGCGTTTTATGGCCTCGGAGCTGTAACGTTGCGTTTTATGGCCACACTGCGCCAGTAATACACTCTGACAGTTTTTATAAGTGTTATTATTGATATAATGGGCGTTTTGGGAGGTTCACTCAAGCGGAGGCATAGACATGGATAAAAGATAAACTGGTCCTATATTCACTGTCACACATAAAAATATAACACACAAATAAGGCGGCCATGTTGCACCTTCAATCCGCAGGCGATTAAACGTATTTTTGTCGAATTGCCTATGAAAGTTGGGCCATCATGACTTGCAAAGATTATAACTTTAACGTATGTTACTTGCGTGTCTAGTTAAGTGTTAAGTGTCCTAAAGAGGACCCAGTTTGATTGTGTAGTTACTCTTTAAACAATATTTCAATGAAGTGGCTAGAGTAGCCCTTGATACTGTAAGGTAACATAACACATGTTTTTGTCTTTATTTATTGGCAACTTTTGAACACAGTTCATGTTAGTTCCATCGTAACTGAAACTTAGGCTGTCTCGCAAAGAAAAGTTAAATTTCTACTAACTAATCCTTAAATACTTACTAACTAACACATAAATACCTTTAGCCTCACTTGACATAGGCTTCGATAAAATGCTATTAAATTTTCCAAAGTCTAGCCTGTTTATATTTAAGTCCCAAATCATATTGTTTCTTTCAGATTCGTTTCTGACACATTCAACTAAAAAATGATGACCTCTTAATTAGCAGAACTTACCTTTTTCATCAAATATGCAAAAGCTCTCAATGACATGTGTCCTGAACTTAACACCTTTTTATTAGGTATAAAATTTTCTTTACTTTAATGCGAAAAGTGCTACAAAAAGCCTATCTCTAAAAGTCAAAACACTAACTGACACAAGAAATTCACCGCGCAGTTGTTGGTCAACTAAGTTTAAGGTTAAACTGAAGTTAAGCACCGCTTCAGTCATTAGACGAGACAGCCGTCTTGCAAGCACTTACGTGACTAGTCCGACTTAATGACTCTCCTTGCCGAATAAAATTATATTATAGTCAAGATCACGTCATGGGGCAAAAATGGTCGATATTAGACGATGTTTTTGTAACGGAATCGAAATGTACCTATCGCATTAGAGCTAAGCAATAATTTGGTCTTCAAATTGAAACTCAAAATAAAATATATATTTCAGATAGACCAGATTACAGGTCCTTATAAAATGTCAAAGCTAGGTACACAGTTCCAAGAAGTTGGTCTTGTCTTCTAAGTTGGAGGAGATCCAGCAAGGAAATTCTTAAAAAAGCTATTGAAATTATATGTTATTTACAATAATCATTGATATAATTTGATAATAGTGCAGGGCAACATGAATTTTAATGATTTATAAAGCCAAAACGATTTCAAAGCAATTACGAGCTGACCCGTCCCGACAGACAGCAAACATTCACGAGTACATATGATGTGCGCATCAGCATCGCTAAACTCAACTATTTTATAGGGAACTCGACGACCCGATAGACAACGCCACCATCAGCAAGATATTTTAGTGAGCATGACAAACTCATAATGCCTGGCCCTAGGTTATATGTATTTTTAACCAACTTCAAAAAAGGAGGAGGTTTCTCAATTCGACCGTATATATATTATTATTATTTTTTTATTATTATTTTTTTTGTGTGTTCGGGGATAACTTCGTCATTTATGAACCGATTTTGATCATTCTTTTTTTGTTGGAAAGAAGATATCTCAACGGTGGTACCATGATAAGGAAACCAGGATCTGATGATGGATCCCCGAGAAATCGAGGGAAACCTTCGAAAATCGTAGGGGCAACAAGTGCATTTGTTAATTTTTTCATTAAGTATTTTAAAGCACTACTATTTAATGAAGGTGTGGAGTCGATCTGATGATGGAGCTGAAAGACAGTCGAGGGAACTCTTTAAAGATTTACAGCAATTACCTGGTGTTTGGGCTTGATTAATTTGTATTGATGAGAACTTTACACCTAGATGGGTTGTGACTGTAATTAGGGGTCTGATGATGAAGACGAAGGACAGTCAAGGGAACTCCTCAATGTTTTACAGTAGCTACCATGTTTTGTTATGTATGTCCGTTGATATATTTTTTTTGAAAGAGTAGTCCCCAGAGGTGGTCCCATTTAAATTTAGTAAAGATCTGATGAAGATCTTCGAAGTTAGACGATGGAACTCTTCAATGAATTATAGCAAATCACTCTCAATTGCTGTAATCGCATGTTCATGTATAGTTCATGCCACTCAATACATGCATAGCATCATGCCTGTATTGCCCGATGGGGTAGGCAGAAGTGTCCAATGTTGTACACCAACATTTCACCGATGCAGTAATTAAGTCTTAGCCGCTTTCGAAAGCCTACCCATATTATTAAATTTCTAAATTAACTTATTTATGAAGTATACAAACTTATATATGACCTATACAATATATATATAACACACTTAAAACTAAAAAGACTAAAATAAATTAATTTAAACAAAAAATGAAAACCGCCTTCAAAAATCTACTACACTAAAAAGTTAAAAATAATATCAAAATTTGCTTATAATAAAATCATTTTAGAAGAACTATATATTATAATAATCTGTTAATTTTGGAGTCGGTGCCTGATGTATATTGGGTTTACAACCAGATACAAAGGCCGGTAACATAACCACAGCACAACGAACATAAGTGACTAACAAGAGGAAAACAATAACCCTCTCCCAGTACAGGCACCGACTCCAAAATTAACAGATTATTATTATATATTGTTCTTTTAAAATGATTTTATTATAAGCAAATTTTGATATTATTTTAAACTTTTTAGTGTAGTAGATTTTTGAAGGCGGTTTTCATTTTTTGTTTAAAATTAATTTTATTGTAGGCATGCCGTGGGCGTCTTTATGAATTTGAAAATCTCGCATTTGTACCTAAAACAGTATGACAGGAAAGAAAGAATCAATATGAGAAGCTTATGAATATTGTGCAATAATTTATTTAATACACTTCGTATATTTAAACACATTGATATTAATAATGAGTCACATCTATCTCTAGACACATTTATAGGTTAGAATTTGTACTAGGAAATTGTAAAAATTTGGTCTAGTGGTCCCAAGCGGGACTGCTGAGTAGGAGGTCTCGGGTTCGATTCCCGGGTCGGGCAAAGTGTTATTGAGTTTTTCTGTTAGGGAATTCTCAGTAGCAGCCCGGAGTTTGGAATTGTGCCCGGTTGATGGCAATAGGCTCACCACCTATTACATGGGACTTAATAACAGCATTGGTGAAATGTGGGTGTACAACTGTGTACACCTCTGCCTACCCCTTCGGGGAATACAGGCGTGATGCTATGTTATGTGAACGTGACGTGCATTCTACTTGAAACATTTGCGAAAAAATGTTGATGTCATAAAGCGTGATCTGTATATTGCTGTCTCCACCGAATATTTATTCGTAATGGGCATTAAAAAGTTATTGTCTACGGCTACGTGAATTGCTACGGCGTAGCCGACTACGCATATTTCGTAGTATGTTGTGGGGAATACAGGCGTGATGCTATGTTATGTTATGTTATGTTATTTCAGTTATCAAATAAAACCCTTTTCAATGCAGAGATTTGCGTTCTAAAGGCATATAAAATTTTAAAAGTTCATATTAATAATTTGGATGGGATCGTTTCCGAAGGCTTTAGTTTGACTTGTATGGAGCTCAGCTGACCTAGTTATGAGGACGGATAGAGGAGTTCTTGTTTTGTAGATATATAAGCGAAGTTGCCAACTTTCCAACACTTTTGCTCTGTATATTTTTTATTGGGAGACACGAAAAAAGTTAATTATTGGTTTAATTACCAGCTTTAATGAAGTTATGATATAAAAAGAATATTAAAAGAGTTCGCTAAGCATGCGTTAATGCTTTTCAAAGATTTATTTTGAATATTAAAAGACTTTAATTAACTAAATCTACGGCTTGAAATATAATGCTGTAGTTGTGTGTTTTATAAAAACAATTACTTGTGTTATTAGCAATTCTTAGATTACCTATAAAGATCTATATCTGTTATTGCGACTTTTTCTGCGTGGCAAAAGGTAGTCTATGACCTTCTCCAAGGTCTTACCTATCTCCTTGCGAAATTCAGTTAGTAGTAGTTCTTTACGATCTGTTCAGCCGTTTAGTTGTGAAAAGGTAACAAACAAACTAACAAACAGAGTTACTTTCGCATTTATAATATTATTAGATTATTCAACATTCTTTAGTTACTATTTCTATAATTTCTCTCAACCTACATAATATAAAACATAAACATAACATAGCATCACGCCTGTATTCCCCGAAGGGGTAGGCAGAGGTGTACACAGTTGAACACCCACATTACGCCAATGCTGTTATTAAGCCCCATGTTATAAGTGGTGAGCCAATTGCCATCAACCGGGGACAGTTCCAAACTCCGGGCTGCTACTGCGAATTTCGTAAGAGAAAAACTCAATAACACTTTGCCCGACCGGAATCGAACCCGAGACCTCATGTTCAGCAGTCGTGCTTGAGACCACTAGACCATCGTCACAGTTTAATATAATATTAATGCAAATACACAAAATTACATCGAAAAGTAAAACACAAATAGTTCAAAACAAGATCAACCGAAAGATAAAACAACAATACAAAAGCAATTCCCAAAAATACACAACAATTTCACCTTAACAGCATTATACATTGAATTTGCATAATCAAAATATTCGGTCGTGTTCCATTCATGGGCCGCAGTGGAGGCGATCGTCCGGACAATAACCGTTTCGCGCCAAGCTCAGCAGGCCGGTGACCCACTGAAGGTGGTTCTTGGCAAATTTCAATTTGCCTCGAGGAGTCTGTCGTGCATGCATATTGGCATATCAAAGACCTTTTCGGCATGGACCGTGTTATAAGCGGTAGCGATTTGGAAGCTATTGTTTTAATTTCATTTAGGAAGTCGTGTTACTGAATCTTATCATAAAATCGAAAACTTGTACTATAGAAAGATAGTTATTAAGACACATTTTAGTGCCGTTATTATAATAATTCGCACCAATATGGACTAGAGTTATCCAAATACTCCAATGAAACAAACAGCCATGCCGTGAAGTGACCTAGTCGTGTTTCGGGATGTAGTCCGGTGCAATCGTTTCTTGGAGACGGGTCTGGGCAGTTGCATCGACTCCCCAACTATCATTCTCTCCAAATCTATCCACTCTACTTGGAGTGAATAGATTTCTTCTGGATCTACGTACTCCATCCTCGGCCACACCATCGCTTAGCATCAGGCGAGTTGGTGGCCAAATGTAGTTAGATCCATATTTTTATTTTAAAAAACAGCCTGAAATAGTTTTAAACTTAATTATACTTCATTAAATTCTGAAAAACCGTATTCTAAGAATTTACCTGTATAATAGATCCAACATTTCCTATATGTCTCAAAACTATAAAAACTGCAGGCTCTCCTAAAGCTCTTAACTAGTACCATACGAACAGCCTATACGGTTTGAAGTTACAGCCTTGTTTAGGGCCCGAAAGGGTTAAACGATGCCCGAATGGATTACGTAGTTATTAATGAGGTACCAAGGATTAAATATAACTAAATGGATATTACAATGACCCTTGCTTCTGTGCTGGAGCGGTACTCTTTAAGTGTGGAATTAACCCTGAGCTCATAAAGGTGTTTTTAGGCGCGGATTCCGAACCTGTTAAAGTAAGTCTGTGTGACGCTTGTCTTTGTACAGAAAAATTCAAATTATGGATATGTAAGGTGGGTTCTACACGGATATATAAGGTGGGTTCTAAATTTTATTTAAAACTACGTTTAATTTAGTAATATCTTAGGTTTGCGCGATCACTACACATTATAATAAAACAACTTTTAATCGGATTAATCGCGTGTATTATTGGTTTTTTGTTTGTCCTGACGTTTCGAACACTTTGCAGCGTTCGTGGTCGCAGGAGGACTGTTTAATTTTTACTAAGGGTTTGTATTCAAATATAAACCTTTATACCACATTCGTTGCGAGAATCAAACTTGTGACTGATATTGTAGGAAGCTATTTTATCAATTCTTTATTCTAATTAAAATATCATCAATATAGAAAGAAATATCACTTTATATAAATTTTCAAATGAAAAATTTCCATCGCTAGTTGCAGCATTGGTAATTGAATAAAAATAAAATAAACAAAAAAAATGCTTAATTGTGTTAATAAATACTTTTTTATTTCATAGTTTTATGAGCACCAGTGTTTTTTTTAAATCTCACTAACGATACCGGATACCGTAATCGGTTCAGGCATTTAGAAGTTATAGTGGAATAAAAAATCTCGCAAACTTAATATATACATACATAAACCCTAAAAATATAACACTCCTTTTTTGGGCAGTGGTGTAAAAGTAAGTACTCCCACTTACCGAACTGTTACATAAACGGTATATAAATATAATGTACATTGCGAGCACTCGCAGTAGGTATAGCATCCTGTCTTTTGTCTACTTTTATTAAGGACACTAACAAAGACGAACTTCACTTCTTTCCGGCAGTTTTATTAACAAAAAAGAAATGTCCCAGCGAAGTCCTGGCTCTGTTTTATGTAAAGGAAAGACTTTATTAGGATATTTTCTTAAACGACACAAATTAGAGAAGGTTTTTGTAAGAAGTTTGTGGCTAATTGTTTGAATCGCAGTAATTTTGCCAAATGTGTGAATAAATGTGATTCTGGCATATTTTCTATTCAGAAAATTAAAAAAAGTAAGTAAGAAAAGTCTGCCGTCGTACTCGTTTCCGTGATCACCGTCGCTTTTGTTTTTAATCAAAAATGGATATACGTTTGGCCACCAAGTCGCCTGATGGTAAGTGATGGTTTGGCCGAGGATAGAGCACGTATATCCAGAATAAATCTATTCACTCTTAAGTAGAGTGGATAGATTTGAGGAGAACGATAGTTGGGGAGTTGATGCAACTGCCCAGACCCGTCTCCCTACAACAGTTTCACCGGACTGAATCCCGAAACACGACTAGGTCGCTTCACGGCATGGTGATCGTCCGGTGGGTGGTAACGAGCCGCTGCCGAAACCTCCCACCGGAGTTGTGTTCCTTGTTTTGCACCACCCAGGGGCCACGTGTAGGGATTCCTTTTAAGGGTGCACTCGTACGGACGCGGGCAACTCAGCCCCGCAGTTATACGTCAACAACGTTACAAATGCACGAGAAATAGGAACAAAGGTTTTCAACAGCACAACATATAACATAAATACACCGCACAGGGTTGTACACCTATTGTTATGGTTTATACCTATATAAACAGCCCTTTCTAATAACTCAGTAAATACCATGGCTTTCTAACAATGGTTTTCGCATATGAGCCTACATTTAGCACATTATCGCTATACTTGGCGAGAATTGCCATCAATAAATCTCGCGTGGAAACTCCTTAAGCTTAGTATTTTACTGAAATGAGGAAAAGTGATTCATAGACGCACGATTTAGGGAGTTTCAACTACCAGTCAAAGTTATTCTTAAAAACGATGAAGACCTTCTTGTCTCCAACGGATTTGTCACATCAATAAGTTGGTGATAATGAAAGTCGCTTGTATAAATTGAAAATTAATAATAAATAAAGACAAAAAAAATTAATTATATTAAATAGAAAAATAAAACGGTTGTGAGCAGGATTCGAGCCTGCGCCTCCCGGATAAATACTCCAGGCACTCTGACCACTAAGCCATCTCAACCTCTTCTCACTACCGTGAATTCTTCATCCAAATGTTAACACGTCTTTTGGTGACGTCATTGCTATCTATTGGGTCCCTATACAGTTCATCGAACCGACACGGCTAACTTAGCAGTTAATACAATGTTGTAAAAATGAAATTACCTTAACAAAAACAGATAAATCTTCAAAAAGCATTAACACATGCTTAGCGAACCTTAAAGTTATAATTTTAATTGGAAAATGAATACGGTCACGACCGTATTCTTTTTCCTCCTGCGCCTCCGGGATAAATACTCCAGGCGCTGACCACTAAGCCTTCAGTCGAGATAATATAATCATAAGCATACGTTAATGCTTTTCAAAGATTTATCTGTACTCTATACTTCATTAGGTTTATCTGTAGATGATACTGCAGTTCAAATAAACAGTTTCAACTTATCTGCTCCCATAACAGAAAATGAGATATAAAGCGAAGGGCTTATTTGATCGTTACTCCATCGAGTGCGTAAATACAAACTCGAGCAGTTTCGTTTACGACGTTGATTTCCCTTAGTTTTTATCTGTTTGGTATAAATCTATAAACACATAGGTAGGCCAAGTTATGCAATTTGCCTGAAACTGGAACTCCCATAAAACAATATCGGAACACCTGGCGTTGTGTTTAGTGAAGTGGCGAATCGATACTGGGTTTTGTTCACGAGTCGTTGAATTAGAAGTGATGTTATTTGGTTTGAGATTTTTCTTATTAATATCGAAATGAATGAATTGGAATAGTCAAAACTCATAAATAAATACTACAATCCAGGGTCTAGAACTTAATTATAATAAAAATCAATTTAAGAGTAATATATATATATATTGCCTCGTTGGTTAAGCGGTCTCAAGCGCGACTGCTGAGCAGGAGGTCTCGAACCGGGTCGGTCAAAGTGTTATTAAATTTTTCTGTTAGGAAATTCTCAGTAGCAGCCCGGAGTTTGGAACTATACCCGACTGATGGCAATAGACTCAACACCTATTTATTACATGGGACTTAATAACAGCATTAATGAAATGTGGGTGTACAACTGTGTGCACCTCTGTCTACAACTTCGGGGAACACAGGCGTGATGCTATGTTATGTTAAGTTTAAAATATAAAATCAAGCAAGTTCGACGTAAACACTGAGAAATCAGATTGCATTGCAATATACCTACACAGCACAATAATCACGTGTTTAAGCTGTAAAAAATTTAAGCCCAATTTAGGATTTAGATCTAACATTGTAATAATCTTTGACAACGATTTACAATCAACCAACCATACTTTTTGTTACCTCAGCAAGAAAAAGTACAGCAGAATAATATCGATCATCGCACAATATCTCCACATCACTACACAGGCGTTAGGCCAGGAGCTCGTATATTTTACGTCCGCGTAACACGCTTAAATGCTCTTTTTATAGTCGCGGAGACGGCCTGTAAATTTGAGTGGTGGCTGGCTTAAGCCGCTGTAAGCCGCACTACGTGTAATTTCGTTTTATTAACTTCTCTCACACACTTTATTAAAGTCAGCCTCATGATATGAATGTTAGGTATTGTAGCATTATTTTTGTTGTTTATTTGTTGTTTAATTTGCTCCTGTAAAAATTGAGATTTATGATAATCTTATGCAAAATATTTTTGAGGGATGTGGCTGAGTAACAGCCACACAGAGCGATCGAAGTTAAGCTGCGCTTGCCGCGGTCAGTCTGTGGATGGGTGACCATCATTTCACACGGAGACCCCTCCGTGCCTCGGAGAGCACTTTAAGTTGTCGATCCCGGTTATCAAATTAAGATCTAAGATAGCTGTTATGGGTAGTCAGAGGCCTGAAAGTCCGACAACCAGTGATACTACAAGATATCGTGTTACCCAGTAACTGGGTTGTTGAGGTCAGATAGGCAGTCGCTCCATGTAAAATACTGGTATTAAGCTGCTTCGGGTTTGACCGGCTAGGCAGATTTTTTATGAAAAATATTTTAGTAGTTAAGTTTGGTTATTACCAAACTTAACTACTAAAATATTTTTCCTTTTCGAAAATAATTAGTAGCCACGCAACAAATATTTACATGTACTTATTGGAATCTATTTCTAATTATTGCGACTGTTATATTGTTCTACAACCCATAGGAACCACAAGTGATAAATTGCAGATGAAATAAAAAAAAATGCATTACTATAGTTTTGTGATTCAAAGAACAATATCTTAATACCGACGTGATTCTTTAAATTGGCATAACGTTTTAATTTATGAAACGATTGACATCAAAAAATCACTAAATGTTAAGTAAAGTTTACCACAATATATTAGTGAAAACCACACATCTAAATCGAATAAGCCGTTTCTGATATTAGCGTGCACAAACGCACAAACAAACAGACAAAAATTCTAACAATAATTGTTTAGGTGCTATTTGCGTTGATAAAGGTCCCAATAATATTTTTTCCCATATATCTTCCATGTACAGACAGCGATCCGCTACATTTTTATTATATGTATATTGGATCATTATAGATTAAACCTTATTATTAAATAAATTCACGTAAGCTCTTGAGCAAAAACAACTTGAAAATCAACAAACTTCATCTAAATAAACACGACGACGCGGTTAACGCGAGAATATCAAGTCTAACTAATTTGCACAACGTCTAATAATAATAAGTATACATCAAAGGAGTCTTGTCAAAGAAGATTCCGTCGTGAATTGTTGTGCGACTTACGACAATTAGCGCGGTCGCACGACAAAGTGACGAAGCACTGGAATTTTAATAAAGCGTACATGAAGTTACAAATTGCCAGAATGCCGGAGTTCCAGCGTGTTCTGTATAGCTGTGTCTTAAGATTAAGGTGCGGTTCCCTGCACGCGACGCTCATAAATCTAGAAGGCGAAATGTTTATGTCAGGTGTTCTGGTACCCGTTTGTTACATTTTTGTTTAATTATGTTTGAAAGAAATATTTGAAAGGGCATGGTCACGATATCTTGTGTCCTTTTGTACGTTGTCCAAACAACTTTTTGCTAATATATAATCATACAGCTTTCTGTGAAAAAAGTTAGTAAATAATGTATTGTATTCTTGGAAATAAAACTAAAGGTTATCAGCTTAGAGAGGGTTTTAATTAAATTTTGAGGCCATGCCTTTACTAGTTCTTATTTTTCAAAGAAAAATATTACATACAAACGGGACTCAAATCCGTGACCCTTCTTATGCCGTAACATTGTTTACCAACTGCGCTACCGTGTCGCTTGTTCATATCTATTAAATTTCAAGTTCCCTTCTTTCGTTGTGATATCTTTAGCAAATTACAGATTACATACAATCATTTTCTATATCACCTACAAATATAATCTGATAAACGAGTTGAGAAGTCAATAGACTTGCAATTTTTAAAACGCGTGACAAATTGTGACTGTCAACCGTCAGAGATCATGACAGATTTTACGTTCAGATACGTTATTAACAGAATGGTACGTCATACAGCCGCGGTAATGAACCGCGGTACGCGCGGGTATACACGACTCCCTTTGACTCGTAATCAAAAGGCACATCCAATAACTCATAGGAGTTGGTACGCAGTTGCTAATTACGTACACTCGTCGACTGACACATGCTAATATTCAGGAGCGCACCGCGTCTCCGCGCCTCTAATTGTTTACGCCTTTCGGCTCACATTAATTGAGTTACCGTTGGAAACTTCCTTTTATACCCTTAAATAAAACGCTCAAGACGTAGGAGCTAATCATTTTCTGACAAATAATTAAAACGATGCCAATTATCGGCAACCTTGAAGTTGTTTTGCTGTAAGTGTTACATGCTCGTTTCAATCACCGAAATTAGGATGAAGACGTATTACGAATGGTAGTTTATGAGGTCCTAAAAGGGAAGTGGTTGTTACGTTTAATGTGACTGGATGTTACTTCCGAGTGGATGGCGTGATCGTTGTCATTAGCGAACTGTTTAGAACAATTAGTTGAATCTTTATATATACTTCTCTTTGCATAGCTTTCTTAAGTCTGTGTGGAGACTTTGTTTTTTTATGTGAGTTGACATTTAATAGTGCCCATGAATCGTAGAGCAAATTATTTTTTCTAAAACAATAATTAATTTAAATTTGGTGTGTTTGTGCAAAAGGTTTTCGTTGAAACTTAAAATAGTCACAAAATTAATATACTACAAATCACCTAGATGAATGGACCTAAAATAAAGTTACAATATTAAATGGAAAAAGAATACGGACCTCTTAGAGGTCGAGATGGCTTAGTGGTCAGAGCGCCTGGAGTATCTATCCGGGAGGCGCAGGTTCGAATCCTGTTCGCGACCGTATTCTTTTTCCATTTAATATTGTAACTTTAGAGTTCGCTAAGCATGCGTTAATGCTTTTTCAAAGACATATCTTGGACCTAAAATACTTTTTAACGAATGATGATTCACGAATTCAAACAAGTTTCATTATTTTTTTCCAATCCTAAACTCTAATACGATTACAATACCGATGTAACTTCAATCTCCACATATTTATAATTCCCTTTTCCTTCCACAGTGTCGCCAGCATCGTGTCAGCTGCTGTTCCTGATGGAGCCTCCTCCACGGCTGTCGTTCTCCAACAGTACAGGCGCCAGGGTGTCGTGTGCAGCTCACGGCACTCCGGCTCCCATCATATCCTGGCTCTCAGAGGACGGAGCACCAGTGTCTGACGTAACCGGATTAAGGTACTGTACTTAGTGAAATCAGCAAAATGTATAAGACGTAAAACATCAACTGCCTCGTTGGTTCAATTCCCAGGTCGGGCAAAGGGTTATTGGGATTTTCTATTAGGGAATTCTCAGTAGCAGCCCGGAGTTTGAAATTTAGCCCAGTAGATATGGAAAAAGGATCACCATCTATTACAAGGGACTTATTAACAACATTGGTGAAATGTGGGTGTTCCAGTATGTACACCTCTGCCTACCCCTTCGGGGAATACAGGCGTGATGCTATGTATGTAAAAGGTCATCACACATACTCTACCAGCCAAAAGTTAAATACTGATAAATCCTTCTAACGGTTTAACGCATTCGTAGCAAATCCTACTCACGACCGTATTTTTCTGCACACAAAAATTTATAACCGTCGAGATCGCTACGCATGCGTCAATGAATTTGAACTATTTATCTGTAAATGTTAAGGTAATTTCATCTGTATGACGTTGTTTTAACTGCAGAGTTGGTTGTGTCGGTTCAGTCACCTGTATAAGGATGAATAAATGGCGATGACGTCACCAAAATACATATTAAAATGTGGATGAATAATTCGGAATAGCGACCAAAGGTCGAGATGAGTCAGTGGTCAGAGCGCCTGGAATATTTATCTGGGAGCCCCAGGTTCCAATCTTGCTCACGACCGTATTTTTAATTCCACAAAATTTAGTTAAAAACTGTATCCTTAGAGAAATAGTAGATGCACTTTGGTTTGCTAGGAACTATAAAATCTTCGCCCGCGTAATTTTCGAAAAACGGATACAAAGTTTTTGGTTCACATATTAATAACATTATTTCTTTAAATTTTGCTAAATAAATAAATATGATTTGTTATGAGTGTGACATGCTCTTGCAATGAACCGATTCTGAGAATAATTTGTACGTATATCGGTTGGTTACATACCGGCGGATTCTAAAACTAAGAAGTAAGTTCCTGGTAAGACTCAAAGCATTTTTTAAAGTAATGGCCTCTTGCAGAAACCCAGAGGGGTTTTGTCTGCGTAACCGGACAATATCTAAGGCGAGGCAGTTTGATGCCTCCAGCCAGAGCATATTTTAAGATACTACAAACTAAGCAACAGCGCTAAGGGCGTCCCCTGCGGGACACGAACCTCGGCTTAGGGCGTTGCTGGGGGGACAACTAGGGACTAGCTGGGTCATATCAGTTTCCTTATTATTAAGGGACGAATTTAAAGCTACTAGCTCGGCGCGGGCCGGCTCGAGCAAGGGTCGGGGCGGACATGATGAGACATTTCGCGACGGACGCGGACCTCGCCGGTGAGGTCTATAACGAGGCGGTCGAGCGCGTCGGAGTGTAAGACTCAAAGCATCAATGATTGATTTATTTATTGTATATACTTTCCGACCTACGGGAATAACTTACAGTACTGGAATGTTTGATTCTTTTACTGTTTTAACCGTCAGACCATTTGTGAATTCGATTGAATACGTGGTATTATGGTGGAACAGCCAGTACTCAGCTAGAAGACTTCCTATGTCCCACGTATTGAAGATCATTCTTCTTAAATTTTTTTTGCTGGCAAGTTTGAACGTTCAGCCAGCAATCTCTCCGAACCTTTGAACTAAATATTGTGGAAATAAAAATACGGTCGTGAGCAGGTTTGCAACCTGCGGCGCCCGGATGAATACTCCAGGCGCTCTGACCAATGACTCATCTCGACCTTTATTCACTATTCCGAATTATTCATCCACATTTTAATATGTAAGAAAGAAAGAAAGAAAGAAACATTTATTTAGCCACAGCTCAAGAGACACGGTATACAATAATATATGCAAAAAACTTAAAAATACTTAACCCTACAACCTACATAACCTTAAAAATACTAAATATAATATAATATAAGAAAAATAAAATGTCTTTTGGTGACGTCATCGCCATTTATTAATACTTATACACGTGACTGAACCTGTGTGCTGTTATTCAGTCCCAAGTAATAGTAAATGGTGGTGAGCCTATTGCCATTAACGAGCACAATTCCAAACTCCGGGCTGCTAATGACAATCTCAATGTAGAGATGAATTCTATTTCTGAATTCTAAAAACTACATAGTTCGCACCCCGGCGTACCGCAGCGCTCTAAGCTGATCGGTCATCTCTACACAAACGGTTTAAACCCCAAATTTATAGCTCGTTAATCTTGTCTGACCCTTCCGCGTCATTGGTTCTGAATGAATTAATGGCTGCCCTGGCCCAGGGGATTAGCGTGATGCTTGTCCGACTACGAAACGACTCCGTATGGAGGCATCGGCCCGTGAATATTGCGTGACGGATGGTTTCGAACCGCCTCATTTGTTCACCACGATAAACTTCGAAGGTTTCATTGATACATTAGCGGTGTCATCGGATAGGTTATCTAAGGGTTTTGGATGTCAGCAGACGTTGATTTAACAGAACAGTTGTTAAGGTGTTTACTGGTGATGAGTAGTGTAATTTGAAGTATTAAATTGGTCCAAATTGAGATAACTAGTTTCATTCTCAGCACCTATATAATGGGACTAAACAACAGCATTGGTATGCAACTTTATACTGTACACCTCTGTCTACCCCCTCGAGAAATACAGACGTGACACTTAATTATCGCTCAGAAAAAAAAACAAACAAAAAGACCAAACGTAAAACCATTTCGGACGAGAATTAAAAAAATAGCAAAACGCGCTGACGTCACAAAGAGGGCTCAGATATCAGCAGCTGACGTCATATCGCATTCTGTGTGCTATTCGTTTAGCGCTCGGAGTCAGCCTGTAATCCTGCGGGCCAGATTAATACTCACATCGGCTCTTTGCCGTCCATTCGTGAGTGATGTGCTTTTACCGGGAGTTATCTCAAGTCTATTAATTTTTGAGATAAGGGATTCCGTTTGAATTTGAAAAATATTAGGCTGTATCAGATTAATAGTCTGTGGTTTGGCTGCGATATGAAAATGTAGTTTTACTTGTTAGACAGAGAAGTTTGTGAGTTAACTAATTCTTGCGTATTAAACTGGTCACTACATTGACACAACTATCAGGTTGGGTGAACATACGTGCTACTTTTCTGCTATTGACAATACAATTTTAAATACTGCCTCATTGGTTTGTGGTCGTAAGGGCGACTACCGAGCCTGTCCTGGGTTCAATTACCGGGTCAGATAAAGTGTTATTGGATTTTCTGTTAGAAAATTCTCAGTAGCAGCTCGAGTTTCGAGCTGTGCGTTGATGACAATAGGCTCACCAACTATTATATGGGACGTGGGTATAGTCTATGTATAAGTCTGCCTACCTCTTCGGGGAATACAGGCGTGATGCTATGTATTCATGAAAATTTAAATTAAGTAGAGACAGTCTCGCAGACATGCAAACTATATCCTCTGCTCAAATGAAGATTACTACTTTTATCAAATAGTACTTATTTTAAATAACTACATATATATTTTTACACGACTGCCCAAAAAAAGAAGTGTTATGTTTTTAGGGTTCAAGTATGTATGTATGTATGTTTGTGAGTTTCTTAATTCCACCATAACTTCTAAAGGCCTCAACCGATTTCGATGTATGTATTGTAGCGGGTAACATAGGCTAGTAAGATGAATGCGTGCATTTAATTTTTTAATTAATTTCATCTTGTTCCGTACGTTATCGAAGCCAGCATATTCACGGGTATATTCAATGACTCCTATCTACCAACACATCAGCTGCTCCTGCTCAACTTGTGCTCAATGGTCCGTTAACTGCGTCACTTATGAGTATCGCTTCACTGAACCCTGAGCATGTTATGTTCATAAAACTCCTTAGTTTCGTCTTGTCGAGATAGACATTATGAACATGTCTATTTTTACTTTTATAAAATCATATGTGTCTGGTGCTTGATCTTTTTAGGAAAGCGCTTTTTAAGTGACGGGATTCCTTAGATAGTCACTAAAAACCATAATCATCAGCTTAAAACTCTAGGTCTAAGGTATAAACCGGATTGTTCAGTATATATATTTTTTATATTATTTCACGCATTAACCTACATTGCTCTCGGATATTTCTGATCACAAAAATGTACCAAAAAAGACTGTACTATTATTTATTTGAAAAGAGTGTCTATGGAGTTTCTTGCCGGCTTTTCTCCAAATGATCAACTTTTTGGAACTGAGGAACTGGAATCGTTTGACGTTTCTTAAGTGCATGCAATTTGCATATTTGAAATAAAAAAACTTTTGACTTGACTTGAAATAATAAGTCTACTACTGGATAAAGGCCGTGAGGCATGTGCATGCTAAAGCCATAGCGCTCTAAAAATAATGTCACTGTGAATGTAGTTTTACTATATACTGTACCGAACGTGTTAAATACAGTCAAAAAATGTCTGACACATCATTTCCACATCACAGAATCATCAGCGAAAAAACTGATCGGTGTTCTGAACCAATTTTCAATTTTCATTAGCGTCCGGCCAATTTGGCGCAACGCGCTGTAGGGGCGGCGAGGCGCGGTCGCTGCGTGATAAATGATTGATAAATTATGTATATAAACGGTGGATAGGAAGCAACGAGATGGAAGTGTAGAGCGATTGGCGGAGCTATTAAAGGAGGTTTTATCACTGAAGAAGTCATAGAAAAATTCTTATCGTATCAAACACAAACAGCAGGTAAATTTTCAACGAGAACCCAACCATATATAATAAATAAACAATAAACCATGAATGAATGATGCATTTAATATAACTAAAAAAATCATATTTGAGCTCATACAAATGTGAATGTTGGTACCCAAAACAAAAGTTAAATCTTCGGACCAGTCGGTCGAACGCTTGTTCCAAACGTTAGGAAAAACAAAATTAATCCGGATATAAGTTGTTTTATTATAATTAGTGATCGCAGAAATCTAAGAATAATATAGATAGATATTTAAAACGCATTATTGCATGAGTAGCAAACTTTTAAATTACATGTTTTTATGGGTAAAAAATATATAATTAAAGACATTATTAAAATTTTAATCTTACCTTGGGTACCAGAGTTTCTACAAACACTACGTGATATTTATATTTTCTACTTGAAATACGAGTATAGTCATATTTATATAACACACTATTACGCACATGGTTAAAAATTTGTATCAAAGATAGTTTAGTAATCTTTGAATGATAGCTAAATAGAAAGCGCCAGGCATCTCCTTATAACGAGAAGGGGACTTGGAATTAAATGGATGCTAGCATGACACGATAGCTCAGTTGGCAGATCCATGACACGGTACGTCAAGGGTCGCGGGTTCGAGTCCTGCTCGTGTCTATTATTTTTCAATGTTTCCGTAGAAAATATTAATATAGGCATTACATGGTGAACATTAATTGATATGAATAAAAAACATTTAAAACATCAAAGATAGCTTTCTATTTTTTCTTATTTTTTTGGTTTGGTTTATTTTTGTTATAAGTTTACTTACATGTGAAGAACGACGAGAGAGACTGGCCTCCACGACACAGGGAATCCTTTTGAGGAGATACCTATATGCTTTTTTTATTTACATTCTGCTCAATTAAGTATTTTGTATATTATTAATTGAAATTCCTTTCGTTTTATATATTATATAAGGTCATATAATATCTAAAACGAAGTTATCGTTTCAATATTCCATTTGACTGACTTATTTTAATTTCAAAAGCAATTACTTGTTTCCGTAGTCACAGGATTTAATTAGTTATACAGACGATGAAATAAATGGAATATTTTCGTTCCAAATAATTGTTCTCCGGTTCTCGGAAACAAAATATTGATTTATAATGTTAAATATAGATACGATATAAAATATAATAACCCTTTCCTGGGAGGGATCGCTCACGTTCTAAATTGTAGCGGCACTCCCACTGGTTTTACAATTAAATACAACAATGACAAGGGTTTTCGCAAATAATGTAATATACAATGTTTGTTGTGTATTATGATTCTCATATTATTAGCAGTTAGCAGAATTAGATTGTTGTCTGTTTCCAACTAGTTCAACACCATAATTTCTCCTTTCAGCTTGAATTCAATATTCAATTCTTGTAATTTTGTAAACTTGTGATTCTTGAAAACAAGTCATGGCATTACGCTTGTGTCCTCTATCAGCAAGGCAGAGATGTACACAGTTGTTCACCTACATCTTACCAATGCTGTTATTGGCTCTTTTGTAATACGTAGTGAGCCTATTGCCATCTACCCAGCTACGTCTTACACTTCAGTCTAAAACTGAAAAGAATGTAACAGAAAAAATATTGTATTTTTATTTCATGTTAATTTAATTTTTAGTTCTGCTACGAGACTGCAATAAATGCTTTCTTTCTTTTTCTCACGCTTGTAACCACTAGACTAATAAGGCAGAAAAAATTGTGATCATCGATACCTTACCCTATTCTTTAGTCAAGCTCCACTGCCCGCTGCCTCTCAACACTTGTTCGTCCTACATCATGCAGTTCATATTCGCGTCATGCCGACCGTTTGTCTTCGTTAACGTAATAACCTTCTGACGTAATAACCCCGTGATGGCGTCTCCAGAATACGGCCGCGTCAGCCGATGTCACGCTCTTATACAGGATATTTAGTGTTATTAGCTGTCGCACGAAAAATATGATAGCGGACCGATAATTATTCTGTGTTTCTTTACTTACTGCGGCAAAATGGAGACCAAAAAAGAGTCTTCTCAAAAGAGAGTGATGAATAGGAAAGTAGTTCTTTTAAAGTAACTATAAAATGTTATCGTTATAGAATATATATATCACAAGAAAATTAAATCTTCTGACTATTATAATCTGTAATTTCAGGGGCAGGCATGTTTTTGGATGTGCTACATATTGCGCGGAGAAGAAGAATAATTACTATGATAGGGATACACTGGACTTTATTTAACCCTTTCCCTGTACAGTGCGCCATAAGAGGTGCATGACAATTGTTTAACTATCGTTTGATTCGCGCACAGTAAACGTGTTACGCCTTCCCTAATTATAGGTACACTATAATTTGCTGCGGCCTCTATATATTTTCTTCATCACCATAAAAATACCCTTCCTAATACCCCATACAAGTTTGGCGTACAAAAACTGCTTCCTCCAAAATATTACATCTAAGCCTCGGGGCCAGTTCACGTCCCGGCGTCGTTTATCTTCATTGCTCTAATAATGTGCTGTACGCCAATAATTGTGGATGATATATTTACCTACTCACCAACACAATCCTTCATTCTGTATCATCTCTATTTCAACTGAATAAGGTGTATTATTCTCTGAAGTAATGTTGTCATTTATATGGTAATATATTCACTTACCAAACATATCCAGTTAAATTGAGTCGGTGAATGGTCCTCAGTGATGTTCGTAATGTTTTTCATTTGCGTTTTTCATATAATTTTTGCAATTTAAATTTCCTACCTAAAGTGTTATTGGATGTGTTATAACCACATTTTCCTAAAGCTTTGGGGTTTTAAAAGTAATCGTTTTACATCGCTTTTTATATAAGGTTTTTCATTCGTTATTATGTTAGCGTTGGTTTCGATTTCCATTCGAGAGTTTTTGTTTTTGTACAGTTGGGATTTCATAAATAAAGAATCCATCAAAAGTAAAACATATGGGAAATTGCGTTTTAAGACATGATATTAAATAAGTTTTAATTCTATAAACTTTTAGTAATAGAAAATTGCTCAATACAATAATAAGTCCAAGAAATTTTGATGTAGTAGCCATAATTATCAACTGTAAAAAATTACTATCACACATTGTCAACAATTATTATAGAGAAATATGAAGTATATAAAGATTACAACACTCAAGAACTTCACACAAAGCCAAAGGATAATTCGCTTATCAATAATTTCAACTTGATTTGTAACTACCGACAAAATTTAATCGTATTCACAAAACAAACTTTCAAAGTCATGAACTGTATAGTACAACTTTATATGTGCATAGATTGGACACCTTATATGGTGGTAATAGGGTCCGGTTTTCTTTGTCGAGGTGTGTGTGAGGTGGTAATGCCGTCATATTTCAGTGGGTGGCCGCCTATTGAGGCGTGAACCGCGATAAGGTCGACGTCTCACTACTGAGCGCCACTTTTGGGAACTAAATGTTGCGGTAACCTTAAACGTTGTTACCTTGAGAATTTATTTTCAACGTAAGTGCACATATATGCTTTTACACTCAGGCTAAAGTTTAACCAACGCAAGAATGACTGTTTTCGTGGGACTATTTTAATATTTTGACCGGTTATGTGTAAAAAAGCTGTAAAATATACGAGTGACGTTGGTAAAATCTAGCCTTCTAAGTCTTAGGAAAAATGTGTACGTAACTGTAAATTTTAATGGATAATGTCTCAGTTTTTGTATCGTTTAATTTGAATTCGCGCTACATGACAATATTGTTTCAATTGCTGATCACAATTTATGATATATTCCAAACTTATTTACATCTACAATTGAAATGACAGTTCCAATCATACTGCCAGCATAGTAAGAACATACAATTTTATTATTTGTGCCTATTTATTGATTGCAATTAAAAAGTTACAAAATACTAAGATCACTTTAGTTTATTAAGTTTTCTTGATTTATCAGAAGCCTCCAAATGATTCAGCTGAGTAAGTAAACTACCCTCTTTTGTGGCCAATACCGAAATTTGAGCAGAATCCATAAAACACGGTTATGTGTCATCCGATGGCGACACCGCCATAGATGGCGCATCTATTCAATAAAACATTTTACGATTCTTGGAAGAAGACACGCGAATTACCATACATGTGGATGATGAAATGTATGATAAAATGTTACATGTTGAATTAATTGTATGAACCGATTTTTTTTTATTGTTTATGTGTGGAGATTGTAATCTATTCACGAGGAAATTTGGAGATCTTATGGTTTATTACTGTCTGGCTATATATGAGGATATTTTGTACTTAAACGGATATCAATGTTTTTTATAATTTAAATACATGAATCTGAGGTCTGTTCACGTCTTGCTGTTTTATATTACTAAAAAAAATAATAGCAAATTGACATTTAGCACAGTAGTTACAAGGAAAAGTTGACAAAAAAAAAACAAAGTGGTATGGTTAGGGTTAAATAATAGTTAAATAGTTTAATAGTAAAATTCGTGCGTTGAGTTGCATATTTTTTGTTGTCAACTTTTCCATGTAATTACTGTCATAACAATAACACAGTAATTTGTCAGTTACGGTTAAATATGGAGCTTTAAAATATTCTATCCTATTTTATTTTGCCTTTTTTTACTGCCTCGTTGGTTTAGTGGTCAAACGCGACTGCTGAACTTGAGGTCTGGGATTCGATTCCCAGGTCGGGAAAATTCTCGGTAGATGGTAATAAGCGATGGTAATGAGACTTAATCACAGCATTCAGCACCTTTGTCTATCCCTTCGGAAAATACAGGCGTTATGCTAAAATGTATTTTAATTTAAAAAGATAGCTCTACAACATAGATTAACACCATAACACTGATGTTATTTCATCCCTACAACATATCTACATCGTGCAGGAAGCGCAATGATATAAGCTATAGTGATACATAAACGTCACGTCTCGACTACCCTCAATCTTAACAAGATCGCCGGCCGGAGCGAAATGAAATATATCGCGAGACACATCTGCTTAGCAACTAAATAGATATGTTAGGTTATTCCATTTCAACAATGTTTTTAAATGTAAGGTAAAAGTTTAGCAAATATTATGTTCCGTGGGTTTACTCTTGAAACTAATACCAATTCCAATCCAATTCCAATATTAAATAGACGCATTAAAACAACGCGTAAATTTAAAATAAATTTACCTACATTACAGTTGCCTCAATTTTAAAGCATGTTGTCTTCATATTCTCCCCCAATTTATAATTATTTTTAGACATTTTGGCATTTAATAGTACGCACTGACATATTTCCAAAGTAAATCGAACGGAATTATTTTTAAGAGTAAGCCCACAGATCTTTTTGTGGTCCGCATTAATACTATCTATATATAATTATGTGAAGAGGTTTTTTGTTGTCTTGTTGTTTATTTAAACGTGCTGATCTCTGGAACTACATATCAAATTTGAAAAAATGATTTTGTTTACGATAGCCAGATTTATATGGAATAGTATATCTAAGCTATTTACATCCACCGGAATTATTTACAATTTTTCAAGGAAACTTTGATAAAATAATTGACAAGAATGGGGCTTTTTTGTAGTTCTGTAAACAGTTGTTAAATAAATATCGCTGGCGTCTCCTTAAGACGAATACAAGGAGGATTGAAAATTCAATAGATTTGAACACGAGAAGGTAGCTCAGTTGGTAGAGTAATGACACGGAATGTCAAGGGTCGCGGGTGCAAGCCCCGTTCTTGTCTATAATTTTTTCAATGTTTCCTTGAAAAATAGTAATTAATATTGGCATTACATGGCCTCAACATGTACCTATAAAAAATATCATTTCATATGATCTACCGGAATGATCTGATTCAAATTAACTCCCACTGCTAGGTGAATTCTAAATTCATTAATTCTGATTAATATATGAGGATAACTTTCATCTATTTAGACTCTGAAGTTCCATACCTACGCATCGTTTGTTATTTTGCATCTTAGTCAAAATCATCATTAATCCCTTGTTATTGTACCTAACTAGATTCACTAATGATCCCTCAAAGCTCGGGAGTTTCGTCAGATTATGTATTGATGTTATGATTTAAGATCAAAGTATCGCGTACAGATTCAGCTGCTTATGTTGCTATGACAACCACGCACATAAATAACGAAAATAATTACAGATGTCTGTTAAGCTACTGTATATCCTCAGCAACCTAGGCTAATGTCATGTTATTCAAACAAAACAAATAAGCCTCGTATATCTTTACAGCGCTTAGTAACTGGGATCAATAAGATGTCTAATCTGCGGGGTAACTTGCAATGACGATACATATCAATTTGCGATACCTTGCACCGTATGCTCTAAAAAGTTAAAATCCTATATACTACCTCCTCGACTATAATACGCAATGTATATTGTCAAACTGTCCAGATGAAAGTGATTGCAACTGAAAGTCAGTTCCGCAATTACCGGGCAGGTTATTGAAAATATGTAGAGTTGTTTATTTAACAACTATTTAAAAACATTTATTTCTAATATTTTTCTAATTAACTAAGCAGCAATAATGAAATATCCATATTTTCGTATTGCTGCAATCTTTACTAACTACAAATAGATTGTAAAGAAGAAGAAAGAAGCGGCAAAAATATTCTGTACATAAGTTAACAGAATCCCTGTCTATGAAGCAGACACAATAGTTAAAAAACCACCGTGTACCATATGTGGTTCATTGGGCACTGAACGGGTTAAATATGACCTATTTAAACTTTTACAAAAGTAAACACTGAACAGGGACATTCAACTAAAAATCAAATCCATCAGTCGATAACTGCCAAAACCGATATATCGTCGATATGGGCCAACAATACCAGCACTATCTACGACTACTATAGCGCTTTGTAGACAGTAAGTTGGTACGCGTTCGATCGCTGGATGAATTTTTACAATTTACATGAAAATTGGCGTTCGCTGACGCGTGTGCACAATTATCGGTGCGGACGCCGGACGCCGGTCGTCAGCCGGACAACGGACGCCGTGCTGTGCTGTCACACGAAATTTTTGTTCTACGCTTTTTTGGGTGCCATTCTGAATTATTTTATTCTAACGCAAATGGTCTTGCAAAAGTTGAATGAAAGATATTCTCTGTTCTAGAAATTCAGTGATATTGCGTTTAAGTTTCCGTTGTCAATTAGTATTACTCCTAATTTTTAACGCTATAAAAATATACTTTTCTCATTATCCCGATTAAAAATGACGCTTAGAAAACGCCAGTTAAAAATACAATAAAATATGAACCCACAAAAATTCACAATCATATTATACTTTAAAATGTGTTTTCGGGTCGCCGTATCCAAAGCGTTTGTTTTCCGCGAGGCGTGTCAAATGTGACGATATTTTACGGGTCATACGCAGCGAAACCTGTTTGTCAGCTCTCCTATCTCTTCCACACATGTGGATGTTAATTACGCTTTGTTAGTCAGTTAAATTTATACACGGATATAAAATAAAAAAATACACAAAAAGATTTGATATTAACATACCTACTCCACGCCATTCGAACATTTTATAATCGCATCTTGTTGTTTGTCAAAAATAATTCTTATAAAAAAATCGTACGTAAAGACTTATTACGGTACAGTACATATGTATTGTTATAGATAATCTATGCTTTGTTAAATTTAGAAATAAATGCGTAGACTATAGATATACTTACTGACTTAAAAATCGTCTTGTTATATGCTAACTTGGCGACGAATTTTAAACCACTCATAGTCCTAGTCCTTACTTTACTCACTATCAAGAAAATTTCTCAGTACGGTGCTGGCTGGCTACCTGAAAAATGTTTTCCTTCACCGTTTTAGTAAGTTATAATTAATTTATAATACACTGAATTGATTACGAAACGTCAATGGTGTCTGCCTTTTGTTTGCACCTGCCATCATTGACATATTCGTACAAAGGCCACTAATATGAACTGATACAAATTCTACAAATATATATTATTCTCTTTAAATCTGCCATAACCCGATTTTAAAGCATGTCCACAGAACAAATTAGCGTTGGTCCATCCAAGACGATCAATCATCGCCACTGTAGCGTGTATAACTTCTGACGTCATTAATATAACACGAGTGTGTCCCGTGACGTCATTGGCCCCATACGTCTCTGTCAGGCCGGTACTGGGAACTGGTAACCGATTGCTGTTCACTTGTTTCATTTAAAGCGGTTTGGTATCGGAGGAGATTATAAGGTCATCCATATATATCACAGTTAGGGGTTTTCATCAAAATGATATTAGGATAAAAATTTATAAAACAAAATATTTTGATTAGATAAGAAATATTTGTTTTACTAGGTTTTTTTTAATTTAACTGGCGTTTTGGTTGTCCCTGCACAACTGCTGAGGGTTTGATTTCGGTGGCTGGGTGTTTCTATTATGAAATAACAACATGGAGTATGAAATTCTACCCCATAGATAGATAGACTATAGGCTTAACCTATTGGTACATGGGAATTGATAACAGAATTGGTGAAATGAGGGTATACAACTGTGTAAACCTTTGCCTACCCCTTCGAGAAATACACGCATGATGCCATGTTATGTGACGATTTGGTTTCTTTTGTATTAACAACGGTCATATTTATTTAGTTCTCAGAATTCTTAGAGATCTGTAAGGAAACAGTCGTTGGTCCATCTAAATACGTATTATAATAATTTATAATCACAATAATTCTAAGGAACAATATCCAACACGCTGTTACCTCTAGACTCCGACCATTGATCTCTCTGACCGCTTGGAGACACCATCGCTCTTACAACCCCAACACATTTATTTTATACTACGTGTTATTGTGACCCCTGTTCTTTTGTTCTGGATTTCCTTGTGGATATTTGTTTGTTCAATTTTGTCAATATATTGTATTCTGTATTTTATATGGATATTACTGTATAGAGACCAGACAGATAGCGGTGACCTCACCATAAGACGTATTATAAAAATGTGGGAGAAGAATTCAGAGTAGTGAGCAGAGGTCTGAATTAATTAGTGGACAGCGCGCCTGGAGAATGCTACAGTTTTATTTTTATTCCGTTTTTTTTTTGGCATTATCTTCTATCGTCGTTTAGTATATTGCGAAGATTAATAACACTAACAGCAAAATACAGATTATTCATATTTAACATGAGTAACAAACAAAACCTTCGTCATTATTTAAATTAAATTCCTATAATTCATTTACGGTTAACATAGCCTTGACTGCAAAAGAGCCAAACGCCTTGTTAACTCCATCTCTTCACTATTAACCTTCACCGCGTGCCTGCAACTAAAATTTTCACTGGGGGCTGAAAAAGCTGGCACATAACAATCTTTTGGTAGCTTGGATGTCACAAGAAAAATTAAGGTTAGAAAAAGCTCAGACGTTATTAAAAATGTAACAGATCAACAGAATCTAGAAAGAAAATTTATCAATTCAAAATTACAGACCCTAGTTCATTCACAAGCAATTATCACTTTAGGTCTCCCTAGTGAGTTGATCTAAATGCCAATTGGAACACCAATCATTGCGACTAAATTAGACTTGTTTCCATCAACGTTTACGCTGTTAGTTTACAATTATCACATATGCCATAATTTGTTACTCCACTTGTGGGGGGACAAGTGGAGTAACAAATTATTCCTTGGTAGTCAAATAATCGTCCCAACGGTTGAACACGGTTCCCTGCAAAACCTTGCTCGTGAAGTTTGCCAAAATTTCGCAAATATAGTTAAAAGTTTTCACGTATTTTGTGTTAATGTTTATCAACCGCAAAACAAAAGTTTTCACCATGGAATATTACGAATGTCGGCTCTGGCAATTTTCGTTTAAAGCAAGTCTTGTTGTGAATATGATTTGATTGCTTATCTTTGAAATATTCAAGTCTGTTGCTATATTATGTTATCAACTGCATACCATCAAACTATTTCCCGCCTAACTCCCGCAACTTAGACACCGTCAGTCCACGTCACGTCTATCGTCCGTCGCAGTCCACTTCACTTGCATCATTTCCGTGGTTGACAAAAGCCGTTAAGTGCTGCGCATCGATCTCGTCGCCCGCTCGTTAGTGATGGACGTAGTTTGTTCTACACGCTCCTGCACATCGGATATTGCATCTTTGTTATTTTCTAACGATGAGAGGTTGAAGATGGAAGATTTTCTCATTTCGCAATACTTGTAAATCTTTTTTTGTATTATATTGTATATTAATACTATTTTAAAGTCGATATTATTAGATTTTAAAGTCAGCAAATGATCAACTGAATTCGAAATACCAACCCATTGTATTACCGAGAACGTGCTGTGATTTCCCACAATCTTCATTAGCTGAGAATTTTCCACTCACACGAAGCGTTTATTAGAAAACTTGCCACTACTCTGATTAGTTTTCAAGCGAGTAAATATTACTTGCTGTATTAACCATTTATTAAAGTGAGCGGGACTCGCCAGCGCCGCGCTAGCGCTTCGCCAACGCCACGTCAGGGTCTTAGTTCAGCGTTAATCCTTAGGCTATTTACAATACCTATGTAAAATTACGAGGAAACTTTGCTTCGTGTTCGACGTAATCCTTGGAAGTGCGAGATCAATTTGTGTTATCGTTTAAGCGTTAACGTTTAATCTGTGTTTTACTAAAATTTGTAATGTTCGGCGCTGAAGTTTAGTGAATATTATAATACTTAGGATTTTGTTGTGAGATATAGATGCTAATATTTGGAGTTCAGAGTTTTGAAGACTTGCTTTTCGAAGTGCTGATATTATTTGGATGATAGTGAGTTGTAAAATAAAAACAATTAATAAAATGTACAAAGTTATTTTAGGACAAAGTTGAACCACATTAACCCGCATCTAAATCTCTTCATACCAAATAATGCACAATCAAGAAAAGTAAATAAAGAAGAAATCTAGAATGGTCCCAAACATAGAACAGTCACACAATATAGACAGCAGTTGTTTGGACCTTTAATTTAACTTTTATTCTCTCTGGTGGGCCTTAATTTCAGTTGTGAAATTTGTTCCTGCGTGTAATTCATGCGGGCTTCGTTTGTTATTTGCTTACGTTCAAAGCACTGTGACGTTGGATTTTTGAAACACAAAAGAAGTTATACAAGACTTATCACTAGTATGAGGTTAGAGAGAAAAAAAGCTAAAATGACTTTCTCCTAAAGGTAGGGGTGCTCATTTGGTGATACAATTATGTAAAATTGATTTGTAATCTAGAATCTGAAAATTAGTATTTATCGATTAATAACTACATAATTGGTTTACTGGTCGCAAATGCGTATTCGAGGATTAGGCAGATATTGATTGAGTTATTCTGTAATTCAATTTTCACTAACAACCCTGAGTTTGGAATTGTGTTCAGTATATGTCATTAGACACACCATTAGGGTTGCCACCCGTACTTTATTATAAAGTATTGTACGTTATATCAGGTAATTGTACTCTATACCTTGTGAGCACAATAAAGTACGCGAAAATACTTTATTTCACATGATTTGATTTCTCTGATTTATGAGATTTTTTTAAATTTTGTATTTGTCTTATGTTTAGGAAATGGCGAGAGGAAAGAAACAAAGCGTCTCCGAATATGATAAAATAATAATTACTTATTTACTTTAACCTTAATATAGACTGTAAAAATGTTGTGCAGCTGTTTAGCAGTGACAGTTATTTGTTAAAAATTGCTAAATTATATAATACAAAATATGTTTTTAAGCAAATTAACAAAAATTAAAACGTCAGGGAAAACAAAAACCAATAATACACGCGATTAATCCGGTTAAAAGTTATTTATTACAAATTAACAAAGTTAAGTAAAACGTACTTTATTTTGACACAGTGTACTTTTTTTCTAACTTTAATAAACAATATACTTTATTTGCACAACAAAAAGATGGCAAACCTACACACCACCTACTTACTAATAACTGCTCATTGATAAAATGTGGATACGCACAGTTCTGTCTACCTCTTCGGAGAATACAATCATGATGTTATGCTAACTAATATCTAACAACAGGTATCTAAAGTTCTCCTCCATCAATGCATTTGTAATCAACAATGCCATCATCGCATACTGAGGTTATCACAGTCCTCAGGCTAACCGCATGACAAAATCTTCTTACAGACGTGTACACAGCTGTACTCATAGATTTCCCCAATGCTGTTAATAAGTTTCATGTATAATAATTGGTGCAGAACATAATTCCATCTACCGGGGACAATTCCAAAATCCGGAAGCCCCAATAACCTTTTAATCGAACCCGACCCTGGAATCGAACCCAAGACCTCGACAACCAGGCAATATTGTTAAAATAATCAAAATCCAAATTATCTTTATTCAAATTAGATCATTTGAAATGGTAGATGGAGAGAAGAAGCGGCGCAACAAACTCCCCAGCTAAACGTCTCTGTCTGTCAAGTTACAAATTTTACAGAAATATACATTTCAGCTAGCACTCACATCATAATAAAGATAATATATTTAGTACATGAATCGTATTTATTTCTGTGACGATTATTATGCAAACCCAATTTACACGGGATTCTAAGACGCGGAAGTAATAGAAAATCGCCAGTGAGGAGCTGTAAAACCGAGGAACTTGTACGACAGCGTAATAAAAGGATTTAAAGTTTGATTTTTCTATAGAAGAGAAGTTTATTACGTTACGTTTCATTTCGAGCAGCAATTTTGTATTTTGTTACTATGTTAGTTTTACACAGAAATTGTAACGTTTTGTTATGGAATTGTGTCTCTATCAGTTTAAACTTTATTGTGGTAGAATTCGGCGGAATAGTTATTTATATTGGTTACAATAGGTGAGTAATGAAATTATTTTTGGAATCTTCCGTTTTGAATTACATTTTATCATTAAATTTATATCTATCCATTGTGTGTATAAAATAAACTACAAATATAATAGAAATTTTCTTTATGGAATTACAGTATAAGTTTACCTGAATAATATATTTATTAGTAATATCTTAGGTTTTCGCGATCACTACACATAATAATAAAACAACTTTTAACCGGATTAATCGCGTGTATTATTGTTTGTTTTTTTACCATTAATACACGCGATTAATTCGGTTAAAAGTTGTTTTATTATAATATATTTATTACTTTATCGATTTTTCTATTTTCAAAGTAGTAGTAAGTAAGTAGTAGTAGTATGTTATTTCTTAGCCATATTTTAGATATTCGCGATCACCGCACACTTCAATTTAAGACAACTTTTAACCAATTTTTCACCGTGGGAGAGCCATGCTTCGGCACGAATGGGCCGGATCGACCGGAGTGATACACTCACAGAAAACCGGCGTGAAACAACGCTTGTGTTGTGTTTCGCCGAGTGAGTGAGGGTACCGGAGGCCCAAACCCCTTAAAAGGCCGGCAACGCACTTGTGACTCCTCTGGGGTTGCGGGTGTCCATGGGCGGCGGTAATCGCTTACCATCAGGCGAGCCGCCTGCTCGGTTGCCCCCTATACCATAAAAAAAAAACAAATCAATATAATACACATGACTAATTCAGTTAAAAGTTGTTTTATTGTAACATTATTATTTTATTTTTGAAATTCAGATAGCAAAGTAAACATTTTCCGTATTGAGGTTTTTATCTCAATGCAATTGTTTATTTCACGATTCGCTCCATTCATAATAAATGTACACAAGGAAAATAATCTAAATATTTTCCTCGACCAAAGCTTACTTAAAATTCTTTTACTTTTTCTTATCTCGCTACTTCGGTGCGAACATTGTCACCTAATCTAGAAACATTGTTCAACCAACAAAAGATATCCATTAAAATTAGCTCATTCAATCTAATCTTTTTTTATGAAAGACTTGCTTTTCATTACGGAGCTGTGTGTAAAATACATTCAAAGTGTGCTGGGTCGTTATCCTGGTACATAATGTTCGGTGTACCCCAGGGAATCTGTTGGAAAATTGCGCGGACAAAAGGTATCGAAGGATAAGCTGTTCGTGTCTCGCTCTGTACTTGTGAGAACAAGAATTTCACTCACACATCAACTCAATTTTTCGACGGTGACTCACACTATGAAGAGTTTTGTGTGTACCGTGTAGTGTTGAATCTTCAGGTCGAGTATCGCACACAGATAAATTGCAGGACAGTGACGTAGATAGCTGAACATTTGTATAATAATAAAAAGTACGACATGTGCCTGTGTGTGTGCTTGACGCCACTGCACTGTCGAAGGGTGTCCTAAGTTTTGCATGTGTGCGTGGGTTGATTGCGATGAAGTGGGTAGTCTGTCCTTGTACTTGGAACCAGATTCAGGTTTGTTAAAAATAATGTCTTGCGGTATGAGCCCCTCATTTCAACATCGGAATTCCTTTGTCCGCCGTCAAATTGTTAGGATTTCACAGTATTGTTATTTTTATACATTTTAATGATGACTGGATTCCAATTTAAATATTTTTTCATTGTAAAACCTACGCAAAAAATACTCATGTAAATTACGATGATAAAATGAGATATTTTTTACAATATCATTTTGGAATTAGCTTACAGAGCTTTGGCATGGATAGAAAATACATTGTATTCCAAGAGGAAAACGAGTGTGCCTTTTTCAATCCGAATTTAACGACCCTATTTACATCTGGCTTTATCAAGTTTAGATTGTTTCAAGAGTTATCTGATTGAATGTACAACTTTATTACTGCCTTCAGCTATATTTTAGTCAATTAGAAACTAGGCTCAACTTGACGTATTATCATAATATTCAAGATCCTTGAAGGCCTATATAATCCCTGGATTATCGTCAACGGCCTGGCATTGTAAGCCGGGTCTACTCTCGATAAACTCGAGCTAATATTAATAATGTTAGCTTTACATAGAATTGTTTCGTGCGCGTTTGTCGAACAAACAATCGGCCCTTTGGGTTCGCTCGTAAAACCGGCCTGCTCAGTATGCCCTACGCCCTACATTATGAGCATCGAAACTGTTAAGGTTGGGTGCAAGTTAAAAGCGAAATAAGACAAGAATAATAAATATTTTAAGATGATAAAGTAAAAAAAGATATTAATTACGTGTGATAGATAGTAGTAGGCATATAACAGCATCACTCAAATTTTAAGTGAAATATTGTATTTACCTTATTAGATCAGACAAAAGGTGGCCTATGTCCTCTTCCAAGGTCCAATCTATCTCTTTACCAAAATTCACCAATACTGGTTTAGCTGGCTTATACGTTAAATCTTAAAAAAAAAAACAGATTTATCTATGCATTTTTAATATCAGTGGGGTTAGGTATACATATTCATTTTCATTTTTATTTAATATTTATAAGGAGGGGCTCGTGGCTAAGTAACAGCTGCACAGATCGATCGATCGAGGTTAAGCTGCGCTTGCCGCGGTCGGTCTGTGGATGGGTGACCATCATTTCATACCGAGACCCCTCCGTGCCGTCGGTCCCGGTTGTCAAATTAAGATCTATGACAGCCGTTACGGGTAGTCAGAGGCCTGAAAGTCTGACGACCAGTCATACCACGAGATATCGTGTTACCCAGTAATTGGGTTGTGGAGGTCAGATAGGCAGTCGCTCCATGTAAAATACTGGTATTAAGCTGCATCCGGTTTGACTGGAAGCCGACCCCAATGTAATTGGGAAAAGGCTAGGCAGATTGATTTATAAAATACGACAACAACTTTAATTATGCTAATGCCTGCGGTATACAGGCTATATTCCATTGTTGCAATAAATATATTTCTTTCAAAATTTGCATATTGCAGTGACCATTTGACGGACAAGTCAAAGGTTGCAAATTTGAATCCAAGGTATTTGCAAGGTAAGTCATTTGCAATTCAAGATAAATCTCTGAAAAGCATTAACGCATGCTTAGCGAACTCTTATGTTATTTTATTAAATGGAAAAAGAATACGGTCGCGAACAGGATTTGAACCTGCGCCTCCCGGATAAATACTCCAGCCGCTCTGACCATTCTTCTTCCTGGTCACCACCGCGATTTCTTATTCGCGGTGGTGAGCAGAGGTCGGGACGGCTTGGTGGTCAGAGCGCCTGGAGTATTTATCCGGGAGGCGCAGGTTCGAATCCTGTTTGCGACCGTATTCTTTTTCCATTTAATATAATAACTTTAAGTCATTTGCGTATTAGAAATCATTAGCACTTGCTTGAAACAGTGAAAGAACACGGAACACGCCGGAGAGATGTTCTCGATGATGTTTAAAGCCATGATAGAGGCCACGGACTGTTTAAAGTCTGACACTAGGTTGTTCATCAACCACTCGATAAGAAGAAGCATGTTGCTCGTGCTCAAATAATTTCGCACCAAGACAAACCCATATCCAATACCCGCTTGCCCATCAAACTCCACACCGTTCAACAAACAAGCTTTGCCCAAGTTTTGCCAAATATTTGCCGGCGCTCTGCGGGCTAGTTTGAATTGGCCAGGCCTTGCCCTCGTTGTGTCAATTGATACCCTTGATGAATTTGTGCGGGCATAGACGCATAGACTATTATTTGAATATAGGCTGTTTGAGTTTGTTAGTGAAAGTTGAATAATTAATTAAAATATTGTAGCTTTGTCTGGATTTAGGTACTGTCGCCCAATATGATTAAATGGTTGAATCAATTACAACTGCAAACGGTATAATGTTCACTGAATTCTTTTTCCATTTAATATAATAACTTTAGTGTATAACGTGTTTACTCACATTAGGGAATTATACTTATATTTTTTTTGCGGAAATAAAAATGCTGTCCGGAGCAGGAAGAAGAAAGCGTTCGAACCTGAGCCTACCTACCATACTTTAGGCGCTATGGCCACTTAGCCATCGTGACCTCATCTGCTTACTACTCCGAATTCTTTTTCAATATTTTAATACGTCTTTTATGTCGTCAAAAATTAGAGTCCTTATCGTTTTTCGCATTCGAAGATCAGACATTTTTTAGTACACATCATACCACTAAAATTACATATTTTTATTTTAATAATTGTTTTTTCAGATTAATTGCCTCGTTGGTCTAGTGGTACCTGATGCGACTGCTGAGCATGAGGTTTCGGGTTCGATACCCGCGTCGGGCAAAGTCTTATTTGAGTATTTCTGTTATCTTAAAATTCTCAATAGCAGCCCGAAGTTTGGAATTATGTCCGGCAGGCTCACCACCTATTACATGGGACTTAATAACCGCACTGGTGATATGTGGGTGTATGTATACACCTCTGCTTACCTCTTAAAGGTAAACAGGCGTGATGCTATGATATGTTTTTTATTTATAAATCTTGAAAATATATGATTATTATGAAATGTCAAACAGATTTTAGTTCCTTGGTTATAAAGAGTAGGTATTAAGGCAAGAAACTCCGCACGTCTCGTCGACGGCATACATAAAATTCTACATAAAAATGAGTACGCATCGCAGCTCATCACCCGAACACGTAGGCATTCACACATACAAGTACATACGCTTCTAAGAACATTAGATTAATATTCATGTATTGTAATGAAAGCGAATAATATCACAGCGACTGACGTGCCCACCGCGCACCGCACTCAGGATTATGAGGCGCCTGGATGACGACTTAATACTGACGGAGCTGAGACTTACTGACGTTGAACCTACATTGTGTTTCAAATACGAATTACAGGCTTTAGTATGTTTTGGACTTAACATCATTTTCCTTGAAACAACTGTCATATAGGTACCTAATGTTAAAGGTATAACGCCTGTATTTTCCGAAGGCATAAGTGTACACAATTGTACACCCACATTTAACCAATGCTGTTATCAAGTCCCATGTAATAGGTGGTGAGCCTATTTCCATCTATTGAGCACAATATCAAACTCCGGGCATCTACTGAGAATTTCCTAACAGAAAAACTCTATAATTTTTTTCCCGATCCGTGAATCGAACCCGAGACCTCGTGCTCAGCAGTCGCGCTTGAGACCACTAGATGAACTAGGCAGTATATGCTCACAATATAATTATGATAATAGTTCACATAGCAATGATCAAATCAAATCTTCTCCTTAGTCAAATTCTTCATTGCTAAATGAAGATGACCATTAACGACTATAAAAAAACGACTATAGAAAATTATAGTCGGTATATTATAGCAGGTATTGAACCTACAGCTAAAACACTAGGAAGCGGTGAAGGGTGGGCTTTTTTGGGGGCTGTCTTAATGTTTGACGTTCAAAAAGCGCTAATTTTTAGCCTAATTTGAATAAAGAAATTTTGATTTTGATTTTACAACTCCTAGATAAATACTATAGACTATCTTTTGCCTTCAATTTTTAGCTTGTTTTAGGGCAGTCATTATTAGAAGACCAGTGAGGGCTGTTACTTGGTCACATCATCGCTTCGGCTAGATGACTGACCGCGGCATGTTTTTCCTTCTATATTCCCCACAACCACCAGCTTAACGAGGTTGCCTACCTGTCTTCTAACATTATGCCGCGTGTCACAGGTTCGATTCCTGCACTGAGAAAATATTTGTATGATCTACAGATAATTATTCCGGGCCTGGGTGTCTGTGCACGTGAGATTATGGGCCTGTAAACGCACACACGAAATAAATTACGATTCTTAGCTGAAGTAGGTCAATTAAGAATTGCTGACAAACTGCTATCATATCTATTCAATAATAAAATAAATAAACAAATTCAATCGGCATGAGTACAAAGCCTATCTATTTCGTTAAGCTCAGCTTTGAGCAATCTTTTATGGGAACTTATACCAACCGCCGAATCCCTTAATTCCGTTGTAACCCGAACTTCGCGCACTCGTCCCACAGTGTTGTTCAATATTCGTGTCGTCGTGAATAATTCATACATTACACACATACGATTAGGATGTTCGTCAGATTTTATTTTTCCTTCCTTAAACCGAATTACAATTGCAAATGTGTGCGGATCACAGAGTGGGTATGTATGGTACATGGTACACTATTATTGTTATAGGTTTCGGATGAATTAGGGTTTAATTGTCAATACAATTTAACACCCGTAAATGGACTGAATGAAAGTCGATTTGAATTTTTATTCATTTTGCTTGAAATGCGTAGTAGATACGATAGGTTTTGTATTGTATCTACGACAGATTTTATGACAACACATTTTTTTTTGTTAACGTACCTCAATGGAAAGTAAAGCTGTCAACGTCCTGATGTCAATCATCGCGATATGTAAAACAGTAAACCAATACCGAAATAAATCGTGGTTTTAATATAAAAGCGAACCAATACACAGCAGTGGTGATATAGGGTTTCACAATCATAGCTACAAAACGATTCCTGATAAGAAGGCGCTAAGTAGGAGACCGTAAACGAATTCAATAATAAATAATAGATGTTCGTGAAAGCGAGATAAGTGTTCTAATCACATAAACTATACAAAAGTTATAGAAACATGGTATACCACAAAGTATCAACAACAAAAATTTCCCATACGCATCGTGACATCTCAGCGTAGCATACAATCCGTAGCAAATCACAACTTACTACGAAATATGCGTACTCGGCTACGACGTAGCAATTCACGTAGCCGTAGACAATAACTTTTTAATGCCCATTACGAATAAAAATTCTGTGGCGTCAGCAATATACAGATCACGCTTTAAGACATCAACATTTTTTCGCAAATGTTTCAAGTAGAATGCACAGTCACGTTCACATAACATAGCATCACGCCTGTATTCCCCGAAGGGGTAGGAAGAGATGTACACAATTGTACACCCACATTTCACCAATGCTGTTATTAAGTCCCATGTAATAGGTGGTGAGCCTATTGCCATCAATCGGGCACAATTCCAAACTCCAGGCTGCTACTGAGAATTTCCTAACAGAAAAACTCAATAACACTTTGCCCGACCCGGGAATCGAACCCGAGACCTCCTGCTCAGCAGTCGGAGTCACGTTCAAATATTATAATTATTTATGAAAGTCTACGTAAAAAGTGATGGTTGGCGCAGTAGTCATAATATCAGTTTACACGTATTTGTACGGCCTTCAGATAAGTTTTACGAAGTCTGAGTGTCGATAATAATAATAATAAATAATAATAATCATTTATTTCATCAACAGTTGTACATAGAAAGACATCAAAAAACTTTAATCTATATAAACATCACCAAGATAAAGAGCAGCTCTGGTACCCATGATAAGATTTAACTTGTGTTATGGGTACCAGGTCCCTCACACAATGCTTAGGAAAATTAACATAGACCATACCCATTCAAGCATGTACTACATGAGTATACACTAATGTGAACTTTTTTTTCTGTTTATTATGCAAACTAAAGAATATAAGTTCCTAAACAGTTATTATAAAAATAATTGTGGGTGTTCTGAATAATATTTTTAAAGTTATAAAATTGATAATGTGAGTAGATGTTCAGTCTCATTATAGGATTTAGATAAAAGCCATTTCCGAATTGTCTTTTTACATAAATATTTGCAAAGTGGGTAGATATTACACTGTTTCTTTATTATATTGTAGAGGTGGCCCCCAATAACTTGATAGTGCCGACCTGCAAGGGTTGTTTTGAATGACTGTATTGGACACACTTGATAGGCTCGTCGCTTTTTTGATTTGCTGTTATCGAAGGGTAATGAAACATGTCTTCTTAAAACTATATGCAGCACAAAAAGCTGTCGTACTGAGAGAAATTGGCATTCATCATAAAGCATAGTAGTAGGGTACCTGTAGGGTTTACACGTCATTACCTTTAGTACAGCTCTCTGTGCCCGTTCTAGTTTCAAGAAGTCAGTTTTAGCAGCACCACCCCATACTGAGATACAGTAGCTTAATATTGACTGGCACAGGGAAAAGTAAACGATATTTAGTACACTGGCATCCGCGGATTTTCTCAGTTTTTTAAATATATAAATAAGTTTACGTACTCGTGAGGTAAGGTTTTCCAGCTGATATTTCCAATTTAACTGATTGTCAATAGAAATTCCAAGATATTTGATGTTTTTCGATCTGGTGAGAGTAGGACAATTACATGAGATGGGAGTGGAGTAAGAAGTGCAAGAGTGAGCCTTTAGGGGAAAGTTGTCTAGAGAAGGTTGATTGGAAGTTTTCAGTGAGAAGGTAAGGTAAGTTGTTTTTGAGAAATTTAGGGTTAATATATTATTCGATAGCCATTTTATCACTTTACCAAGAGCCTGTTCCGCCGATGCAAATGTAGAAGACCAGTTATGGCCATGAACAATCAAGGCGGTATCGTCGGCATAAGTGAAAATAGAACAGTTGGAAAGGGAAAGATTGCAGAGGGAATTTATATAGGTCAAAAAGAGAGTAGGGCCCAATATGGAGCCTTGGGGTACGCCGTAAGTAAGTGAAATTTCATCAC
Organism: Xylocampa areola; assembly: GCA_935421205.1. Lineage (NCBI taxonomy): Eukaryota > Metazoa > Arthropoda > Insecta > Lepidoptera > Noctuidae > Xylocampa > Xylocampa areola. The sequence goes on from OW285200.1 coordinate 538,771, forward strand.
TGGCTATTGTGTCGATTTTAATACTCTGGGTTCTATCAGAAAGGTAGTTTTCAAAGATCTGGAGAGCATGGCCACGTACTCCCAACATATTTAGGTTATTTAAAAGATGAGGAAGGGACACGGTATCAAAGGCCTTCGTGAGGTCCAAAAATACGCCTTGGCATTTGAACTTGTTATCTAATTTGTCCACCACGTGATCAACAAGTGCTGACACTGCATCCTCCGTGGACCTCTTGTGCCTAAAACCAAACTGATTTGGGGCTAATATATTGTTGGTTTCTAAGAAATTAATTAGTCTAGAGTTAAGAATTTTTTCGAGTACCTTAGAAAGTGTTGTTAAAATTGAAATTGGTCTATAGTTAGTCACTTCGTCTCTATTCCCACCCTTGAAAATAGGATGTACGACAGCTCTCTTAAATACTTTGGGGAATCTACCATTCATGATAGAAATATTACAAATATGGGTAATAATAGGAACCAGTGTACCATCACAACTTTGCAACAACGTTGCTGTAATACCATCCCATCCTACAGCAGCATCCTTTCGTAGACTAGAGATAATTTTTGCTACTTCGATTTCATCCGTAGGAAGGAGCGTAAGTGAGTTTATAGGACTGTTTGTTGGACTTGGTGGCAGAGACAATAATAACGCTCTGTGTTTTTTGGCTAAATCACTACCTATGTTAGCGAAAAAATGATTAACCCTATTAATCGAAGAAATATTGTCTTGTTTCAACCTTAATAATTCCAAAGGGGGGTTCCTTGTGCAATCCGTGTTTATAATACTTTTAATGACTTTCCACGTAGCTTTAGGGTTATTTTGAGCCTTATAAAATTCTTGTTTCTCGTGTGCTTGCTTAAGGTTTTTAAGCAATTTGTTACAGAAATTGCGGTATCTTAAATAGGTTATTTTCAACGTATAATTGCTAGGCTCGGTTTTAAATTTATAATTCATTGCGTTTCTATTCCGAATACACTTAAGCAGTCCGAGTGACATCCAAGGTTTCAATAACCTATTTTTGGAGGAAATATGCTTTATTATCGAGTTTTGCTTAATTATTTGTCCAATGGTCATTACCAACATCTCCGCGGCTAAGTCGGCATCTATACAGTTTAGTACTTTGCTAAAATCTGTGCCTAATATGGTTTGGACAACAGTGGCATTATCTACTTGAACACGGGTTAGTGCGCGATTGGTCTTAATTGATTTCCCCTCAAGTCTAAGTAGGATCGGAGCATGATCGGTTATAGAAGTTTCAAAGATAATTGTTGTACTTTTGAAGTCAGACTTAACGAAAACATGATCGAGGCAGTTGTCTTCGCGAGTGGGGAGGTCATGTGTAGGCAATAAGCCATGTAGTGCATTTAGGGTCAAATATTCGTGAACTGACTGGTTATGGTTCGTTGTAGAAATATTTATATTTATGTCACCCATTAAGATAACATTACTTATGCTGGCAACACTTCTGAGAATGTTATCCAAACTATCCAAAAAGTTTGTAGTGTTTCGGAAGCTAGGTGACCGGTATAATGCGATAATTACCATATTATGGTGTTGCAATTTACACATTAGACAATTTGCTTCTGAAATCATAGGTTCGGTAACTGAGTGTGATAGGTTTGTTTTGATGTAAACGATAATTCCATCATTTTGGTTCCTATTATTTTTAGTTTGATATGCTACATATCCTTCCAGTGTTGGAGCTGTTGGTGTTTTGCTAAGCCAACACTCCGATAAGATTATTACTTCTGGGGATATTTTGGTTGTAAACAAAAATATCCTAAATTCGTCAATGTTACGATTTACACTTCGTATATTCAAATGTATAATTTTTATTGCACTACATGATGTGCCAAGTATACTAGAACATTGCTCTGGTTTACAGACCACTGATCGATTTTTTATACCAATCAATGTATCTAGTTCCTCAGATATGGAATTTATTTCCAGCATTTGTACAAAATAATAACTCCATAGAACAATGACTCAGGGGTATCGAAGCCGGTTATCAATAACTTGGCATGAAAAGAAAGGTATTGTAAGACATTGCGATAGAACTTAATTTCGACTGAAGCAATAAAAAGGTAGTGGTATATATTGTATACAATTGAGGTAGTGGTTGCAGTTTTTATACAATAATCAGAATAATTTAGATGCCATGGTGTAATGTGTATGATAGGGTTATATGTTATGAAATACGGTAATATACTTGATTCTGTCACCAGGAAAGATAATATGTAATAATAGGTACTTTTGGAACCGATTTTATGATAATTCTGTGGAATGGAAGATATGTTGTGTGTAAAGTGTGTATTAGATTCAATAAATTTGTGTGTATGTAAATTATAATAGTAGATTTTTGGAAATTGAGATAACAATATGAGGTGCAGTTTGTACCTCTTGACCCGTGCAGAGGTTTTATTTGTAAAACGTTGTGTATTGTATAAGCTTATTTCACACATGATACCTTGATTGGATATGTTTTCAACATTACAGCAATAGTAATAGATAAATATATAATAATAAATTCCATATGAGTGAGTACATGGTTTTTTAAATATGTAGGCTTTAAGACAATTTATAATTATTTTTATTATCTTGACCAAGTAGTAAGAAGGCTAGACATTTTGACCAAAATATTACAAAAGAAGAGTATAGGTACGTTAGTTTATTTACATTGGTTATAATAAATTCACATATTGAAATACATGCTGAAATATCATGCAACAAGTTTATGAGAAGAGAGATAAAACTATTGATTTTTATATAACTTTCTAAGACATGATACGGAGGTAATGCTAGTGGAATCCAGGCCTTCGCGTTCTCTAACAAAAATTTTACCATTTTGATACCAACAAAACTTATATTTATTAGTTTTACAAAAATTGCGTGCTTCGTAATATAACTGTCGCAGGCTGCCGGGCAAATATTCCGCCACATAGATAGGGCTAAGTGGACCGCTAACACCGATGTGCCCCGTATTTAGTTTTTCGGACGTGGGGAGACCTTTATTGAACGAGCGAGTAGCATTTAAGATTTGCGTTTTGGTTGATACACTAAGAAATTCAGCCACAATCGGCCTAATGGAGCCTTTTTTACCAGGCAAACGGTAAACGTCGCGTAGTTCACTTGCTTTCACGGAAACCTGTACAGCACTGCAGGTCTGAACCACAAGGGATGTTAAATCGCCGGCGGTTTCCTTCTCATTTTGCGGCACGTTTCTAATTTCAATGGTGGAAGAGCGAGAACAACGTTGTAGATCACTAACCTTTTTTTCTAATTCAAGAATATAATTACGCTGCTCTAATCTCTCCTCTTCCAGTTTGAGGACCGTTTTTCTCATACTTTCGTAGCCAATGTTCATCATGGTAATTGATTTTTCTATTTCAGTATTGCTTGCTTGAATATCTCGATTTTGCTGCTTCACCTCGGCAATATCAGATGTTAATTTATTAAGTAGGGAAACTTGATCTGATTTCCAGGACGCAAACATACCCGTAATTTTGTCCTCAAAAGACTTCCATTCATTTTCGGGGGAAAAGTCTGGTCGGAAGCGCTTGTTCCTGGCGGTTACATTAGTTGATTCGGTCTCCGTATGGCTGTATATATTATTATTATCCGATGTTTGCATTAATATATTTTGATTCTCAGCGCTAGGACCAGATGGAGGTGTTCTGATAGTTTTCGACATCATAAAATAGTGGCAATGTTGTTTTGCGTACACTCGTAAATAATCTTTAAAGCGAGCTTCGCAAACGGGTTACTAGTGTCGTTGGCTGCGAGCTTGATACGTCACTGCCGAGCAACCGCCGTACGCCGTTTTCGCACTTACGCTGTACGCAAAACCGTGATGTTCCCGTGCACTAGCCGCACCGACCGTTGAGTCACAGTAGTCACAATGATTTGCACTATTTACGTAAAGATTTTTAATTCACGTTACAATATTGAGATTTACTTTATAAAAACTGTTCAGAGGTATTAGTTAAGATTTAATATTAATTAGTTTTTAGCTTTGGAGCACTTTATCTAGGATTTTTTTATTTTACAAACTGGAACAAGTACAGAGGTTATGTTGTCGACTACAGGACAGGATGGACAGGATGTGAGATTGGTGTGTACACGCACCCACCATACAGAAGATAGTGGGGCGGGGGGGCTCCGTTTTCATTAATAAAAGGATAGCTTCGGGTATGGCCGTTGGACTGACAAGTCTAAGGTCGTCAGTTCGAATCAAAGGCACCACTGACTTGTCGAAGTAATGTGGGTATTATAGATTAATTATGACTTGCTTATAACGGTGAAGGAAAACATCGCGAGGAAACCAGCACACCTGAGAGATGTTCTCGATGGTGTGTAAAGCCATGTCAGAGACCTACGGGTGGTTTTGACTCTGACACTAGGTTGTTCATCAACCACACGATAAGAAGAAGAAAAATAACACATGCTATAAATTTGTAAATGAATATTGCATCTTAATAAACATAACATAACATAGCATCACGTCTGTATTCCCCGAAGGGGTAGGCAGAGGTGTACACAGTTGTACTCCCACATATCACCAATGTTGAAGTCCCATGTAATAGGTGGTGAGCCTATAGCCATCAACCGGGCACAACTCCAAACTCCGGGCTGCTAGAGAATTTCCTAACAGAAAAACTCAATAACACTTTGCTGGACCCGGGAATCGAACCCGAGACCTCCTGCTCAGCAGTCGCGCATGAGGCCACTAGACCAACGAGGCAGCTATAATACTCGTGTAACAGTTTATAATCTTCCTGTATATACTTTACAATTTGGACACGATTTATTATTTCAACGGAATGCTGTATGTAAATATGTGCAAAGGTTCCGGCTTGAGGTCGTCAGTCAGTGTTTATCAAAGGCTTCGCGGCGCTAGTGACAGTAGCCCATAGTCACTTTGACGCGCGCTAATTGGGATGTACTTAATAGTCTACACTCAAGTTGATGGTCGCTGAAACTGTATTCTATGTACTTTTGAGAGTACAGTCATGCTTAAGTGAAACCGTATTTATAATTTTTTAGGGTTCCGTACCTCCAATAGAAAAACGGAACTCTTATAGGATCACTTTGTTGTCCGTCTGTCTGTCCGCCTGTCTGTCAAGACTCTTTATCTCGGGAAGGCGTGGAGGTATCGAGTTGAAATTAAAACCATATACTCAAGTCTACAGTCTTTTGAAGTGTCCTGTGAAAAAAACAAACTTTTAAGTTAACGTGGTAAATACGGCCGTTTATGCGGCAAAACACGTATATAATGTATTTATAATATGTACCTACAAATATGTACGGAACTCTCGGTGGGCGAGGCCGACTCGCACTAGTCCGGTTTTTAATTTATTGTGATACTTAAATCTATACCTATATCATAAAACTGGAGATAGCTTGTAATCTTTGGAATCTTCGGCTTTGAAAAGACAATGCATTTGTAAGCCCAATTCTTGACAAAGGTTATAGAATATTTAACATCACGCTACGACCCTTAAGAATCCAAAAAAGTGGGTAAACCCGCGGGACACAGTTAGTAATAAATATTATGTAACAGTGGCGCCAATTCTAATGTAGCAAACTAAACTAAATTTAGAGCATAGCTGTCTTTTACTAATCGTTAATATAAGAGCAGGACGGGATGACATCAAATTCAAATTTAATCATGTCAACCTAAGTTGTCCATACAATTTGCGTTTGACGTCTCTAATTTTAGTTGCCACCTAAACCTGTGCCTCCTAAAAACGTTCGGGGATTTTAATTTGACGTGTTTAAATTTAAATTTGACATCTCTTGATTCGTCCCATCTTGCTCATATAGTAACTTTTGGTAAAAGACAGGAATGTTTTAAATTTAGTTTAGTTCGCTACATTAGAATTGACGCCAGTATTTTGTAACAACTCGCTTACATACACAAATGGTAAAACGTACTAAATCTTATCATGTATCGTACGTTTATATTATCAAAACATAGAACAATAGTCTCGAGGCAAGCATTTGCTTTCCTTTGATGTTTTACTTTGTCAGAGTAAAATAGGAAATGTATATGTATGTATATTACAATCTGAGAATAAATCCTTGCCTCTTTGGCCTAGTGGTCCCAAGCGGGACTTTATAGCAGGAGGTCTCGGGTTCGATTCCCGGGTCGGACAAAGTGTTATTGAGTTATTCTGTAAAAAAAAACTCAGTAGCAGCCCGGAGTTTGGAATTGTGCCCGGTCGATGGCAATAGGCTCACCACCATGGGACTTAATAACAGCATTGGTGAAATGTGGGTGTATAACTGTGTATACCTCTGCCTACCCCTTAGGGCAATACAGGCGTGCTGCTATGTTGAGAATAAATCCATGATTTACATATAGACATGCATTCTTTTTATATGTACTATGTTGTGATTGTCTGTAAATTGTGTATTTTGTGTTGCAACAAATACACACTTCCTTACTTCCCTAATTAATAAGACACGAATAAATAAAAAAAAAGCATTTGTAAAACTTTCTTGTAAGCATTCAAATTCTTCCGCATCAAAGCAAAGCTATCAAAAAAATTGTCATAGAACTTTGACAGCATTCGACAATGTCAACAACTTATTTTTATATTCGTAGGTACGGGGTTTATTCTGAAAATCCCGCTAATGTTTCGAAATTAATTTTAAATGATTTAGCTTATTTCTTTACATACATACATAAACTCACGCCTTTCTCCCATGGGGGTAGGCAGAAACTACAGAACGCCACCTGCTACGATCCTTACATATGCCTTTTGATCCACGTTCATACATGCGCGGCGGTTGCGAGTACTACGCACCTTACCTTTTTGGAGGATAGCACTAATAAGGTCAGTGTATATCCTTCTAGGATGCCCCCTTCCCGCATTTCCACTTATACCTGCCTTGTAGATACCTTTTGTTAACCGTCTTTCATTCATTCTCTCAATATGACCAAACCATCTTAGCATTATCTTTTCAATTTTCGTCACTACGTCTTCTTTTATACCGCAACGTTGTCGTATCACATCAATCCTCAATTTATCATTCATAGTCACACCACACATAGTTCGCAAGGAATGTATTTCTACAGCATTTATTCTACTTTCATGCCTCTTTTTCATTTTTTTACATATCCACACTAATAGTATTATAAATGCGAAAATAACTCTGTTTGTTTGTATTTTTGTTTGTTTTTTTGTTACCTTTTCACGACTAAACGGTTGAACGGATCATAATGAAATTTGGCTAGGAGATAGATTGGACCTTGAAGAAGGACACAGGCTATCTTTTGTCACGCAGACGAAGTCGCGGGCACCAGCTAGTTCTCTATAAATATGGCACGGGAAAAAGTCAAGAGCTTGTAATACTCATTTGGCTATAAATTAATTTTAAACAAAAAATAAAAACCGCCTTCCAAAACCTACTACACTAAAAAGTTTAAAATAATATCAAAATTTGCTTATAATAAAATAATTTTAAAATAACAATATATAATAATAATCTGTTAATTTTGGAGTCGGTGCCTGTACTGGGAGAGGGTTATTGTTTTCCTCTTGTTAGTCACTTATGTTCGTTGTGCTGTGGTTATGTTACCGGCGTTTGTATCTGGTTGTAAACCCCACATACATCAGGCACCGACTCCAAAATTAACAGATTATTATTATATATTGTTATTTTAAAATTATTTTATTATAAGCAAATTTTGATATTATTTTAAACTTTTTAGTGTAGTAGGTTTTGGAAGGCGGTTTTTATTTTTTGTTTAAAATTAATTTATTTTAGTCTTTTTAGTTTTAAGTCTAATATATATATTGTATAGGTCATATATAAGTTTGTATACTTCATAAATAAGTTAATTTAGTAATTTAATAATATGGGTAGGCCTTCGAAAGCCGCTAGGACTTAATAACTGCATCGGTGAAATGTTTGTGTACAACAGTGGACACTTCTGCCTACCCCATCGGGCAATACAGGCATGATGCTATGTATGTATTGAGTGGCATGAACTATACATGAACATGCGATTACAGCAATTGCGAGTGATTTGCTGTGATTTATTGAAGAATTCCATCGTCTAACTTCGAAGATCTTCATCAGATCTTCACTAAATTGAAATGGGACCACCTCTGGGGACTACTCTTTCAAACAATTATATCGACGGACATACATACAAAACAAGGTAGCTACTGTAAAACGTTGAGGAGTTCCCTTGACTGTCCTTCGTCTTCATCATCAGACCCCTAATGACAGTCACAACCTATCTAGGTGTAAAGTTCTCATCAATACAAATTAATCAAGCCCAAACACCAGGTAATTGCTGTAAATCGTTAAAGAGTTCCCTAGATCGTCTTTCGGCTCCATCATCAGATCGACTCCAGACCTTCATTAAATAGTAGTGCTTTAAAATACTTAATGAAAAAATTAACAAATGCACTAGTCGCCCCTACGATTTTCGAAGGTTTCCCTCGATTTCTCGGGGATCCATCATCAGATCCTGGTTTCCTTACCATGGTACCACTGTTGGGATATCTTCTTTCCAACAAAAAAAGAATTATCAAAATCGGTTCATAAACGACGAAGTTATCCCCGAACACACATAAAAAAAAAAAAAAAAAAAAAAAAAAAAAATATACTGTCGAATTGAGAAACCTCCTCCTTTTTTGGAAGTCGGTTAAAAATAATTGCAACTAGAGTGATAAGAAATTACAAACTCACGGCCTCTCAATCATATCAAAGTCCAACGTCTTAACTGGTTTATAACCTCTTTGATGGTTAATGACAAGTTTGATTAATGATATTTGGTGCTGTTACAAATGAAAGACTGAATTAATTATCACCCAATTGGTTATCGATTTATCACCGCAGTCCACGATGGTCATAAATCAAACCACGCTATAACGAAAAAAATATGTCATTAGGGTATTTAATTGTTCTTTGACTGTTGGTAGCACAGCAAATTAACATACACATTTAATAAAATCCTGATTTTGAGCCTTTTGTGTTGTTGTATTTAAAGACGCCTAAAGATATTTTTCGGAGACTGCTTGCCACTTTATGTGACCAGAGAGCTGGCTTGTTCCTAGGTCAAAGAATCAGTACCTATTATCATTCCACGTGGCTACACTGTCAGTTTTCTGGGCACCTTCCCAGAAAACAGCGATGTGGAGGAATACTTCGACACATGATTTTTTCTTTATAGTGTATAGTTTGTAAATAATTTAGTATTCTATTTAGTTAATGATTACATAAATCGATAACTATAAAAACAACTTCCAATATTAATATTGCACACAAAATCGACTAATGAGCTACCACAGGTTCCCCGGCTGGCGACATCGCAATGAAAACCGCATACATCTCGTCAGACGCCAACATTACGTGTCACATAAAAAGTTGCGTCGTCATCCTTACTACATGCACCCTTCAGTAAAGAAGGAAGACAGATATGGTAAGAAGCGCAGCATGTTCTTATAGCTTAAGTAATCTGCAAAGAGAAAATACTGTGTTTGAGCAACGTTTAGAGGCGAAAACGGCGTTTGCTAAAAGACATTAAATGAGTTATGACATTAAAGATCAATTTCAATACTTGATTTTGATAGTGACGTGATGCAACTTCGTTATTATGTTGTAACAAATATTATCATTAATACTTGTAACGAATATTATTGATAAAAATTTAGATGACTTGCGAAGGCAGCATTGTAGGTGATCACAGGAATTTGACACAAAATTATTGTCATTTAGTATCGAATTGACGTGAGTTACAACTTGGACTTTAATGACTCAAAAATTTTCGTACTATTTGAACACTCATAATTCGGCTAAAGAACACATTACAGAATACGAGCTTTGCCACATCCACCTTATTTCTGCGACCCATGTTCGCGACATAATCCAGCCCCATGCAATATTCATGCGGTACGAGTCACGTAAACACTGCCATGATTATTTTATCGCGACCTTATACTCTTATTGGTGATACGCTTCTTGGGCCGGATGGATGTGGCCAGGGTAATACGGGCCCAGGGTCGACCAGGCTTGGGAATATTTGAGTAGATCATCTAGAGACATCTGTGCTTTTCTTTCATCTTTGATTGATATTGTAAAGAAAGGATATCATTTAATAGCTTTGCTTCCATTTTTGAGAAATTTATCGACCTTGGAGGCCGTCCATTAATCACGTGAGGCTAGGGGATTTGACAAAAATCACGAAATATCACAAGAGGGGAGGGGGGTGTAGTAAGATATCACGTGTATTTAAGTTTTGTATTTAAAGATAATATTCTAAAAAAATTAAGATTCTTTGTAGGTACTAAAAATACAAGTGATTTTGGGTGGGTTAGTCTCAAACCTCACCACGTATCACCAAGGGGGAGGGGTTTAAAAATGCTCAAAGAAACATCACGTGATTAATGGATGACCCCTGTATGGAATATAGTGTCAGAATAAATATCCCTTTTAACAATTAAACAACGAGAGTGATAAGTAGCTACAAACTCACAGCCTCGCAATCATATCAGTCCAATGTCTTTGATTTAGCACTGTAATTATCTATATTTAATGGAATATTTATACAAGTTGTTGAAGTGTTCTGACCAAATGATAAAAAAATATGCTTAATCTTGTCAAATTACTTAAAAAAATCTACAGTTATATATTTAATAGCCAAATTTTTTTTCAGAAAACCCCCGTAATTCGTCGAAAGGCTCTAGAAATAAGTTTTCGGCATTGTCAAAGCGAATTCTATGCCTGTTTGTTTTTGTAATTTAGCACGGGTTTTTCTTCTGTCGGGTGCAGCGCAGCACAATCAGCGAATTTGTTTGTTTACAAATATCACTAAACACTAATAAAACTTTAATGCTACTATTTTGACACGAACTACAAGAAAGTTGACACTAAAAAGTATAAAATAAAACCGGAGGCATCTAGGACGTAAAGAACGTCTACCGTAAATATGCCTCCGACTGCATGTTATAACTTTTATAAAAGGACTAGCTGATGCCCGCGTCTGCGCCCGCGTAGATGTCGGTTATCGCGACGAAAAGTAATCATGAAATTTTGATCCCGGTCCCGCTTTCCAATGACCGCGTTATAATTGCCCATTTTTTTAAGTATTTAAATGGATAGAGTATGTTATCCTTAAGAGATAGACATATGCCATCGCGGACTTTTCTATAGACCTATATAAGATACACAATTCCACCATACATCATTTAGTTATATCTCAAAGGGTTTAGGCAGCGTTATCGTTGAAAGCTCCCAGACGGCTTATTTTTTTCCGACACTTCCAACAAATATCATTATATTTTAGCCAATGTATACAAAAGCTTGCCAAATTATATACTAAAACCTTTCTCTTGAATCACTCTATCTATTAAAAAAAACCGCATCAAAATCCGTTGCGTAGTTTCAAAGATTTAAGCATACAAAGGGACATAGGGACAAAGAAAGCGACTTTGTTTTATACTATGTAGTGATATTCGTTTCTTCATTTTCATCTAGTTTCCCTTCTTTTCAGTGCAGTTGAGTTTTTTGTTTTTGCATGCATGGCACATTTAATTTACGACGGTGCGGTTGGCGCAGTGGTCGAGAGACCGGCTGCTGCATCGCGTGTTGCAGGTTCGATTCCTGCACGGAACAAATATTTGAATTATATACAGATAATTGTTCCGGGTCTAGGTGTGTGTGCATGTGAGATTATTTTGTCTGTAAACGCACCCACGATACAGGAAGAAATTCCTAGTGTGGGGTCATTAAAAATAATAGTCGAGAAACCATGTAGTCAAAATGAATATAACGCGAGTAATTTCAATAGTTATCGGTTCGTTACCAATATTATCTGAATTGTGTGTTGGTAATCGATCCCGGTACTAATGACGGTAGGTATGTAATATGACCCGATGTGGTAACAACTGCGGTACAAACCACTAAATCATGTATTAATGATCATTGTTATCGAATTTTAATTAGGCAGCATTATGGCATTTAATTATAAATAGAGGAAGCTTAGCTATGGTTCTACCTGAATACGACTATTGGCCTATATGCGACAAAATTGGTGCTTTAACACAAACAATTCCAACATGATTAGACTTGTCTTTTGAACAATTTTGACCATATTTCATAGGAATCAGGAAGAACGGCAACAATTGAGGCAAATTGGGAATGAAGCGGGATTGTAAAATTCATTTTTGGCATAAAATTTGTATAATAAACGGTGAAATTAGGCCCTCCAATATGTACGACCATTGTGAATTAATTTACTTGCGATCGGAGAAGGGAGATTTTCTCTAAGTTCATAATTAATATTGTAGAATATTTTATTAGACATTGTAATCTGACACTGTAAGCTAGTGATCAAAGTTAATTAATTTACTTGGTACCTGAGATACAAAAGCGATTCACTTTACGACTAATTATGTAAAAATAATCATAAGAAGTGACGGAAAGATATTGTATGTACTTCACTTTCAGAGTCAAAATTTGTTTTCACAAACAGGTTTTACTCATTCCTAGGCCCTTACCTCTACAACAAGCTAAATAAGAAATTATGTATATATGACTTTAATTATTTTAATTCTAAGTTAATTTTATATGATCACCTACAAACTTTGACCTATGATCAAACCGAATCTCTAATAAATATTATTAAATAAGTAAATCTACCTGTATCGTATCTTTATTGCAATTATTAAACTTATTATTGTCTCCATGTAAATTTTTAATTATTTTGTAATGTTAAATATTGTTTAAGAATCTTGTGTCCCTGTAACATGTTGTAAGCACTCTTGCCGCCTGTGACACAGGGTTATCCTAGTACAGGCACCATAGAATTTATACCAATATGTATTAATAGTGTAGTTCTAAGATTTATATTGTATTTTACCTTTTATATTAGATTTTTTTATTTATATATTTATAAGGAATTTTAGTAAATAATCTGGTACCTTACTTAAGTCAAGTAGACTCACAAGCAGACGGACTACTGAATAAAAGCCGGTGCTATCGCCCATAACGCGTAGTGATGCAATGCATAACGTGGCCGCATTTAAGGAAATGGAGTATGATTTTGAGAGATGTGACATGATTTTGAAGGTTTGATTGGAAGATGGAACCCCAAAGTACGCAACAATGACACACTGACAGTCGCTAGAACTCCCTTCATGGCTGGAAAATGCATTGAATCTGTGGTCAAAACAATATTAAACCTGCCTTTCAAAACTAGCAAAATTTCTTCCAGACATAATTTTTATAAGCTCAAAATTTAAGAGCTGCTATAAATCCGGCGTCAGATCTATAGCACAGCAAGTATAACGTGCACTATCGTTTTAAACGCGACGGTTATAAATGGCGCGAGCCACAGTCCGACCCGACTTCCATTCAAACGTTATTTTTCTTACATTCACCGACATTTTTTATCCAAACCAAAAATCGTGGCTCATTTATCTTATTCACAAACCCGTAGATTCTATTAAAAAGATTTTCGTATTCAAAAACGCCAAGGAATTGAATCGGAATGGAAAGGTACAGTATCTGGGTGATTAATTACGACGACAGTCACAAAAGTGAGTGTTTTGTTTCAAGTTATCATTTGTGTTCAAAGAGAATTATTCAATGAAAAGTTTAGACACTATGAATAGGACGGTGTCTGAGGCGGCCGCTAAGAAAAATCGTTTTGAATTTGAATAATTTAAGTCTTGAGGAGAGTCGTTGTTTTAATTACTGCGGTTTGGGGACTGGCTTTCATTATTAGAAAACGTTTTCTTACATAAATTCTGAAGGTGATAAATTGTGGCAACGACCTGATTTTATTAGGACTTAGTTTGCAAAACCTTACCTTAGAACAAAGATTCATGTTTTCCAATATCGAATACATAACTCAGACTTTTTAATCTCACGGGATATTCGATTTGTGGGAGTTACGATGACCACTTCAGTTGTCCAATTGAGTGCGACCGATGTTTGATATGACGCATCTAGTTACAGATTTATTTAATTGACATACAAACTGGGCAGATGCCTCGACTGTGACGCAAATATGGCATTTGATAGACTTTACTTTCCACTATATATTATTATTTAGTCTCGTCCTTCTATCTTCCAGCTGTAATGACAATGAAAATTTTATCACTATCGAATAAAGATGTTTTATTAAAACCTTACAAATCAGGGGCTTTTGACTTGTTTATAAGGTTTAAAAAATTAAACGATTGCTCATTAATAAAGTAAATTTAATGCTCAAATTGATATAGTAAAAATCAAATAATCATTTGCAATTTAAAGACGGCGCGATTGGCGTCAGTTACGTCGGAAAAATTTATTTGGTGCTAAAGTAAAATATGAGAAACGATACACTATGATAACTGAAACCCCAATATATATAATAAAGTTCCTGCATCACAGGAAGAGCATAAAAATTTATGTAATTTTTTTACTGAACTTATCGACTTAACACTCTAAGGTTCCAAGTGATCGCAAGTTATTACCTAAACTAAGGTCTATCGTAATTCTCTTTTGGACCTCAAAAGTCGACGATGGGAGCCGTTAAATCCATGATTGAAGAACCTCCTCCCTGACCCGCTCACGTAACAACCTTTTTTATCTATCGTAAATTTTGTATGGCTGGCTTTGGAACGTTTTTTCAGCTTACTTCAGAGAGGAAGGTAGATGCTTACAAAAATTTTGGTTTAGAGAGGCTCTGCGAGGCATTAACAGCCTTACACTGCTCTAGCACATGAAAGTCCAGTTAATTCTTATTTGTGAATGTTGAAGTTTTCAACCTACGAAAACGGGGGATGATCTTATGTCGACGCGTATATTTTTTCATATCTATCATAGAACTTTTTACAGAATAGCCCATTTTTTTTATACATGGAAAATACTTCAAGGTTAGGCCCATATAAGTTTAGAAAAAAAATAAACATCCTTGAGGTGAATAGCAGAAAAATTAGGGAATAATAAAATTTTCTACTATAAACCGATCCTTTTGAAACTTTGCATACTTAATGTTGTTTTGATGATATTACAACATAATGAAAACCTGGACTTAATCTGATGATGCAGATGAAATACAGTTAAGGGAACTCCACAATGGTTTACAGCACCTCGTGTTTAGGCCTTTTTCTTGAAGAGAACTTTATTCCCGGACATTATTATATCCACTAAAATTAAAAACTTTTTAACAAAAAGATCTACCGATAGAAAACTGAAGAATGAACAATAAAACGATATCTAAGGCTTAATAACTAAGTTTAACCAATTTGAGTCCGCAATTTGTTTTTATTTTTTTCGAAATTTACATAAAATGTAAAAGAACATTATAATTGCTTGAAATTTTAAGTAGTACGTCGGTGTTTGGAATGGTTTCCGATACTTACCTGACCTACCGGTGACCTACCACATCAGACTTAATAAAATCATTGGTGCAATATGAACTCATGACCTACATCACACTATATCTTAAAACCAGCAATTTTTGTACTTTTAAAGAAATATTAAACAAAGTTCGGAAACAAACAAACAGAGACCAGACTAAACTAACAGTCAACGATTGTTCCCTGAAGCAACGATACTTCAAACAAAGTAACTTCGTAGAAGATCTTTAAGTTTTTGTTACATCTCGAACAAACTTCCTTTAGAAAATTTTTAGTCTTTTTTTTTGAATTAACGGGCGACGGTCCGTGAAGTAGGGACGTCCGTCGTTAAAATAATTAAGCCTTTTTACTGCAAAATGCAGATTTTGATCGTAAAAGTGAACTGTAAAGTTGACGAGGCGTCACTGTATAGTAAGCTTATCGGTAGAAGTCACGCGAGACTTAGTGCACTGGGTGTCATTTAAATAATTAGCATTGAGGATAATTGATTCTGAAAAAAGTTTTAAAATTTCATTGTGTTTTTTTATTAAAGAGGTCGATACAAAATAGAAGGTATTAAAAAGGTTGAATAACTTTGTCGTATACAAAATAATGATTGAATCTATAAATAATTGCGATTCATGAACTAAATTTAATGTTTTTTTTGAACTCTGAATTGAACTCTAAAGTTATTATATTAGATGGAAAAAGAATACGGTCATGAGCAGGATTCGAACCCGCGCCTCCCGGATAAATACTCCAGGCGCTCTGACCACTAAGTGGTCAGAGCGCCTGGACCGTTTTGAAATAATTTTGAGTTCAACATGATTTTAATGTAAAATGTCGATTGATTGAAGTTTGAAATTTTTTTCAGGTAAGAGAGAAATTAAGCCAAAATTTTTTTTTTGTTGACCTTTAGGTAATTGCTCAAATAACTTCAAATGGCAATAGCTTTCTTAAATTTATCATATATAGCGCCATATCTACAAAAATATAAAAAATCTAATCAATCCATCTCTTCCCTCTACGAAGGTGACGCAATTTTATGACCGTTGGACTGACAAGTCTAAGGTCGCAAGTTCGAATCCAAGGCACGCATCAATGTCTTTTCGAAGTCATGTGCGTATTATAAATTAATTATCACTTGCTTAAAATGGTGAAGGAAAACACCGTGAGGAAACCAGCACACCTGAGAGATGTTCTCGGTGGTGTATAAAGCCATGTCAGAGGCCTACGGGTGGTTTAAACTCTGACACTAGGTTGCTCATCAACCACACGATAAGAAGAAGATTGTCAAAATAAAAAGCTATTAGACCAGTTGTGTAATTACCAACCTCGAAACGTTGTTGATAAATCTAATGGTTGTGTTTTTACAACTGTACCTATTTCCATTCAAATAAATCATGTCAATCAATTTCAGTTCTGTAAATAAACGAAAAACTTAGACATGTACCGTGTACCTGTATCACAAATGTCTGTAATGGCCGACAACCGGTACAGAGAAAACGACTAAACCATTCGCTTAGTTCCCAGTCCGTAACTTTTATATTAAGTTAGAAAACACTGTTCCGGCAACAGGTGACCTTATTTACAGCATCTTTCTACTGGCTCCGTAGAACAAATCTTAAACAAGTGTAAGAAATGATTAATAATATTGTTCGTAGATACAGATAAATATTTTAAACGCATAATCGCAAACGTATCGAACTCTGCAGTTGTTTTTGTTGTAAAGAAAAAAAAAAAAAAAAAGTTGTGGAATATTATTATGATAAAAGAAAAAAAAATCGTGAGCAGGAGTTGAATCTGCGCCTCCCAGGTAAATATTCCAGGCACTCTACCAACTAAGCCGAGGTCGAGATGACCTGTGCTCACTACTCCGAAGTCTTCTTCCAAATTTTAATATGTACAATCGATTGCCTTAGTTAGCTGAGCGCCTATGATTTTATCCGGAATTTATTCGGAAAGCGTCATCTAGACCGTATTTTTTTCTACAAACTTTATAACTTTAAATATGCTTAGTTATCGAAGTTTTTTTTCCAGTTTTGAAACTAGTCGGGCAAACCTGAAAAATGCGCGCGAGTAGTAACTGTTGAACAATAATTAATATAAATATGTCTCACGAAAGTTATTTATTTATTTTATTAAAATAAATAAATAACTTTAAACTTTAACTTTTAACTTTTTGGAATGTGAGGGTGAATAAAAGATATTATACAAATAAGAATTGATTGACACCGAAACCTTCCACATGACGACATTCTTCTTGTTGTGTCGGCTAATGTCTATAACCCATCTTTTGGCCTCTGCCATGGCTGAACATACCAACCAGCGTATATTTCAGGTGTGCTGGTTTCCTCTCGATTTTTTTCTTTACCAAGTTTTAATTAATTTATATAATGATTACGAAACGTCCGTGGTGCCTGCCTTGGGTTCGAACCTTTGAATTGCTAGTCCAACGGTCATGTCACTAGACTATCAGTGCTACATGGTCCATTCTTATTATTTATTTTATTTATTTTATAAAAACGTTGCCACACTCTAGGAATTTCTTCCTGTATCGTGGGTGCGTTTACAAAAATTTTATCTCACAAGCACACACACCCAGACCCGGAGCAATTATCTATAGATTGCACAAATATTTGCTCCGTGAAGGAATCGAACCTGCGACACGCAGCGCAGCAGTCGGTCTCTCGACCACTGCGCCAACCGCGCTGACATCAATTAACGAAATAAAAATTCTATTTCGTTTACGATACAAAATTCAAAGCACCATTATCCTTTAGGGTAATTTCCTTGAATTCTAAAGGTATGTTCAAATTGCCCACAGGAGCGCTCTTCCGAACGGCACGTTGTGGCTGGGCGCATTCTCGGCGGCACAGTATCGCAGTGACGTACACGCGGCGGTATACCGCTGCCGTGCCGCCAGCACCGCCGGCACCATACTGTCGCGCGACATGCGTCTTGAAGCTGGTAAGTGTGAAAACGGCTTTATTTTTGAGTAGGTATATACAAATATATGTTTTTTTGTATTTATATTAACCCGAAAATAGTTTGTGCAGAATCGATTGTAATAATTTTTAGACCATGGTATATTTTTTCCAAATAATTTAAACGACATCCCGCGTACTGTGTCCAACACAGTTCGCGTTGGACGTACTACGCGGGATTCCAGCTGCGCTTGCGTGTGACTTTGGAAGTTTTCCTTAGGCATTTTTAAATGTTTGGTACAGGTTCCTTATATGAATAATATATGTTTTATGTGTCACGGGCTTCGTATATACTAAAAATAATATAGTATTGTCTTACTATTTCACAAAGGTTTGTAAGGTGACTAGACTTTTATTGGTCATGACTTAAGGTTCAAAATGTAACCATTTACCAACCTAAGTTACATAGATTATATCTAACTAATTAAATAATACAAATATCTATACAATGCATAGCGTTTTTGTTATCTGTGTTTTCTGATTGTGAAATCATATGAATTTTATAAACAGGTCATTTACTGTATAAAGCTAGCTCACTGCGCTGACACGCAATCATGTGATAATTTGAATTAACCTGCTTATATTAACACACTATTTCACCCCCTGAACCGACGTTATAACTGACTTTAAAGGTAAATACAGCAAACTATCAAATAAGCATAATTTACGTAGATCGCGGCGACCGCAGACGCGCGTCTCGGCGCGTGACGTTGTGGTCTCGTCTCAGACGTGTACACTGGAGCGTTAGTGCGTGCGTCGCTGGAGAAGGCGCAATATTATATTATTAGATACAATTTCTACCTAAAAATGTTTAAAGCGATATTAAAGTATCGTATAAATTGTTTAATATCTTAAAATATGTTTTTTGGCGTTGGTTTGATGACACCAACGACGTCATCAACGGGATTCCGTAATTGCCCGACTTGTTTCAAACTCGAACGGAGTCCTTAGTCACGATCTCAGGCCACGGCGCTGTCGCGAGTCAAAATCGTTTAACTATTTTGTATAATAACGTGCATTTTCCCGGATTGGCCGACTAGTTTCAAACTCGAACGGAGTCCATAGTCATGAGCTCAGGCCGCGGCGAAGTCGCGTCAAAATAGTTTGACTCAAACTGACGAAAATAATTTTATGTAATACAATCGTGTATTACATAAAATTACATAAAAAAAATATAATAAATATAATTACATTACATTTATAGCGTAATTGAAACATAACTCTAAGTTACTACATGTACGACGATACAATACGTAAATTTAAAATGCGTTGACACAGTAAATCATAAGCTCTGTCCTGTGATCGGGCACGCGCGTCACGCTGCGGTGCGCACAGCTGCAGTGCGATATCTTGTTTGTTTTTTATTTGAATGTGCTAATCTCTGGAACTACCAGTCGGATTAGTTTTTTGTTTGCATTTGATAGCCCAATTTTTGAATAAGGTTATAGTTTTTATAACATCACGCTACGACCTTTCGGAGCCGTGCAAAAATATAAATTATGCAACCGAATTGATAACCTCCTCCTTTTTGGAAGTCGGTTAAAAAATGAAAAATGAAAGCTAAGCGAAAACAAAGCAGCACGAGCGAGTGATGCACCGTGGTTGCTCCGAAATAATCCGATTTCTTTTACTAGGTTTAAAAAGTACAATTTTGAAAGATTTTATCGGTACCTAACAGAATACGATATAATAAGCACTTTTAATGACTGACATGTAAGTCACTCGATGTTGAATGGCAAAATTACTATAAGTCTTATAATTATTAACTACCTGTTTTTTTGGTCCAGTATTCCTAACCTAACTTAACCACGGTTACTGAGCATAAGGACCGGAGTTCAATTCCCAGGTCAAGCAAAGTCTTATTAAGTTTCTCTGTTAACATAATTCTCGGTGAGCCCAGGCTTACCAGTTATTACATGAAAATTAATAACTGCTTCGTTGAAATATGGGTGTACTCCTCTGCCTGATCCTACAGGGATGTAGGCGTGATGATCTGTTATATTAGTAAAAAAACTTCTAAACGCATTAAAGCATCGCGAACTATAAAGTAATATTTTTTATGAAAAGACATAAGAAACGGTCGTGAGCAGGATTCGAACCTGCACCTCTCAGATAAATACTCCAAGCGCTCTGAACAACAACATTAATTGTGTCCTTACTGACTATTAGATAAATGTTTTTGCAGCTGCTATACGCAGGAGATAATAAAGTAACGCAAGGTTATCTTACAAATGAACAATATAACTATATTCTGGTTAAACCTAAATCTTTGAAAAGCATTAACGCATGGTAAGCGAAATCTAAAGTAAATATTAAATGGAAAAGAATACGATCGCGAGCAGGATTCGAACCTGTGCTTCCCAGATAACGGTTTTAACTGCAAAGTTAGCCGTGTCGGTTCGGTCACCTGTATAGGGACTGAATAGATAGCAATGACGTCGCCAAAAGACGTTAAATATGAATGAAGAATTCGCGGTGGTAAGCAGAGGTCGAGATGGCTTAGTGGTCAGAGCGCCGAGAAAGAATACGGTCGCGAACAGGATTCGAACCTGCGCCTCCCGGATGAATACTCCAGGCGCTCTGACCACTAAGCCATCTCGACCGTATTCTTCTTCCATTTAATATAATAACTTTAGAGTTCGCTAAGCATGCGTTAATGCTTTTCAAAGATTTATCTTGAATAATATAATAACTTTATATTCTGGTTAGTTTTGAACCTATATCTACTAACCACATTTGTGCCTACAACAAATCATTCGGGTCCTCATTAGAGACAGCATGTAGGTGGCGCCATGCGGCAGCTGCGGTATACCGCACGGAAGCTACGTGATTAATTCTGCTTTATTCAATGGTCAATGACTCTTCGTTTATTCCCACGCTTTTACGCTTTAAAATCCCGTAATGGGGAGGGTATTTGTTTCAAGGGCATACGCAAAAAGGTGATTTAAAACATTATACCCGGACAATGTGATCTCGATGGATATGAAAATAAGTTAACAGCTCAAATTCTTTATCAAATACATTTGATTATGATTTTGGAAAATCTCTAGTATGATGTATTCACACTCGAAATATAATTTCAAGAGCTGTTGAAATTTTTATTTTTGCTTACCTCTTTGGTACACCAAAGGGTCCAGTTAATAGGAAATAGTTGAAGAGGTCCTGTGAAGTGGAGCTGGGCTGATAACCCCCCTCCCCTCTACTCCTCTTGCGTAGAGCCTGTCACGCCGAAACGCGTGTAATCCGATGCCTACCGCTCACAGAATACTTCGTACAGTCTCACTGCACATAGATTATTGAACAGACATGATCACTCGATAAATAGGTAACACAATCTTGGGTCGTTGTGTTCCCTAAAATACGGTTGAGCTGAGCGATGATGATCCATGCATGTGCTCGTGAATGGGTGCCACAAGTTGGGACTGGTCAGCTCAAAACTGCCAATAGTAATAACTATTATTACGATATTGATTTTTCTATTGTAGGTACCTACGTGTCATATCTGCATCGTTATCACATGATGATTTTTAGCAATTTACCGATAAAATTGTACCAAAAACATAAAAGTAACAATGATAGATAGATAGATAAACCGTTGTTTAACAAAGGACTTTCTTTCCCATTCTTCTCCATAGGTATCTACATTATGGAACGTGGCATTTCTTGATTATATAAAGTATACATTTTATTGGAAAGAAAAATACGCTCGTGAGTAGGATTCGAGCCTGCGCCTCCCGGATGACGAAGCATTCGGGGTAGTGAGCAGAAGTCAAGATGGCTTAATGGTCAGAGCGCCTGGAGTCTTTATCCGGGAGGCGCCACCACAGTTTCTCTATCCGTTTTGAACCACAGTTTCTCTATCTGTTTTTGTATAATAAGTTTCCCTATCTGAGGGGCTCGTGGCTAAGTAACAGCCAACCAGATCAACTTTTTTGGAACCGTGCACCTAGCTTTGACGTTTTATAAGTGCCTGTAATTTGGTCTACGTGAAATAAAAAAAAATTAAAATTGAGTTGAATTGAAATTGAGCCACACAGATCGATCAAGGCTAAGCTGCGCTTGCGGTGGCGGTCTGTAGATGGGTGACCATCATTTCATACCGTCACCCCTCCGTGCCTCGGAAAGCACGTTAAGCTGTTGGTCCCGGTTGTCAAATTAAGATCTATGATAGCCGTTACGGGTAGTCAGTGGCCTGAAAGTCTGACAAGTAGTCGTACCACGAGATATCATGTTAACCAGTAACTGTGTTGAGGAGGTCAGATAGGCAGTCACTCCATGTAAAATACAGGCTGTATCCGGTTTCCCTGGAAGCCGACCCCAATGTAATCGGGAAAAGGCTACGCAGATTGATTGAACTTTCCCTATCTGCAACTTACCTAGTCTGTGTCCCCATGCCAACGTGACGTCGCTCTCTATTCCATTAGCGACGTTTTTCTCCCAATAAGCACTTAAGCAAGTTTAAGAGGCCCATCGTCGCTAAATTGTGTATTTCCTTGAAAAAAGTTGATTGTTTAATTTTCATCAATCAAGTTAACGTTGGGAAAGGACACGAAGCCAAACGAAAAAAAATCTAAAGGAGAGTTTTTGTGCTCGAGTAACAATTTTGCTTATGATACCGATCGCGATAAATTCGTGAAAAATATAATTTGAAAAAGCTTCAAGTCGCGAGTGAATAGGTTTCTTCTAGGCATGCGTGTTCCATCGTAGACCGCATCGCTTTACATCAGGTGAGGTGTGGTCAAACGCAAGCATATAATAAAATAAATATATAAAATAGCTTATATAAAGTTACTGTAGGCATACATATGTAGATTTCCTACTGTAACATACTTACAGATAAATCTTTGAAAAGCACTAACGCAGGCCTAGCAAACTCTAAAGTTACAATATTAAATGGAAAAAGAATACGGTCATGAGCAGGATTCGAACCTGCGCCTCCCGGATAAATATGTACACATATAGTATAGAGACTGAATAGATAGCAACGACGTCCCAAAAAGACGTGTTAAAATATGTAAGAGGAATTCACGGTGGTGAGCAGAGGTCGAGATGGCTTAGTGGTCAGAGCGCCTGGAGTATTTGTCCGGGAGGCGCAGGTTCGAATCCTGCTCGCGACCATATTCTTTTTCCATTTTATATTGTAACTTTTTAACATACTTTTTCTGAACAGCCTTTGTAACAATGCAATTCATTTAACTCTCTTAATATTATTATCGTCAGTATTACCTACTGATGGCAGAATGGAACACTGGAAATCCTAATGTATTCTGGACGTGTTGTTCCAAGCGCTATCGAAGTTTGCTGTATTATTTAACATTACATTGCCCGCTCCCCAGTTCAAACGATTACAGCTGGCGATAGAAAAAGACCAATGGACTACGTAATGAAATTCAGTGTTAAGCACGTATTTTCTTTAAAGTTTTGTTAAATCTCTTTACAAACGCTTTGTTAATCTATATTTCTTAGTACGGACTATTTAAGTACTTTATATACCATGTTAATAATAAAATAGGTACCTACGATAGATATTCAGATCAATCAAATTATATAATACCTATTAATTAGATTATTTAGAGTAAATTATTAAGTTTTGACTGCCAAATTGATCTAGTGGTAACAATAGCGACTGCCGAGCCTAAGATCCTGGGTTCGATTCTCAGGTCGAGCATAGTTATTGGGCTATTCTATTAAGAAAGTTTGAGTAGCAGCCCGAAATTGAATTGTGCGCGGTTAATGATAATAGACTCATCACCTATTTCATGGGACCTAATAACAGCGTCGGTGAAATGTGGGTGTACAAATGATGTGTACACCTGTGCCTACCCCCGCGTGGAATATAGGCATGGTGATATGTTTGATGTAAATTTGATTTATTAGATCCGTGTTTCAATTCAGTGTTTAAAAACAAAATACGTTTCAATAAATACGCATAGATGTTCTTATGAAAAATATTAGTCAACATAGGATTTTTAATTTAATTATAATCGGACCAATCTGAAAGTATATCCTTACAAAAAAAAAAAATATTTTCCAAATCGGTTCATAAACGACGGAGTTCTGAGGTAACAAACATAAAAAATACAACCGAATTTATAACCTCCTCCTTTTTGGAAGTCGGTTAAAAAGTCAAAGGTCGCAACTTTGAATCCAAGGCACGCACTACTGAGGACTGTCTCTCTCACTCGAAAGTCATGTGCGTATTAGAAATTAATTATAACGTACTTAAAGCGTTGAAGGGAAACATCGTGGGGGAAACCAGCACATCTGAGAGATGTTCTCGAAGGTCTCTGGTGTTTGAAGCCATGTCACACACCTACGATTGGTTTAAACTCTGACACTAGGCTATTCATCAACCACACTCTAAGAAAAAAATTACTTTAATGTCCCTAGCAACCATTACACTAATCTACCTATAGCCATTATAAACGTCCATGGCACACGAACGTCCCATGAGATCTCCCATAAAAACTTGATACAATTCCCGAAGTATTATCGAATCAGCACCCTTCAATTTATATATTTGATTACGTGCGCTAAACGGTTAAGATCTTTCTTTGTCGTGAAGAAAAACACGTCGGAACGTGACCTGTATGCTTATATTCAATCTAACGTCTGAAGGGACCGAGTGTGACAGGAATTTGAAATGACGTCGCCTGGGAAAAATGAGAACTGACTTGTGTGAGCGGTCTCCAGAGTACGAAACGATTTTTGCTCTCGTTGGAACTTTGTCGAAGTGAAGTTTTGTGGTTCCTTGTCGATATGAAGCGCAAGTTTGTTTAGAGGATGGTGATAGTGACGCTGCTAGTTTAAATAGAACTTTTACTGAAGTAGCTGGGTAGGGAATTCGCTTTTGGTATGTCGGTGAGTTTACGTAAGTTGCAGCTCCATAGTTTAGGTGTTACGTCCCATTTGCCTAAGTATATGATACTTGGACTAATAAAGTTTTCTCAAATAAATAGAGGTCTTCAGTTGAAAATATACGTGATATAATATATATTTACGACATTTTAAAATAAACTGCAATGTCTGATTTACCCTAGTGAAGAACTCCTAACATCAAACCTTTGACCTATGAGCCAATACTTACAAACGACCCTCCAACACCGCTCTATATCACTTCGCAATGAAATACCAGTCTTATCACCGACTAATACGGTTTTAATTCCCCCGTTGATGGCGGCCCTTGACCTCCAGTATTGACATGCTAAAGTCGGGATCAATCTCTCAGCCTGCGGAATGCAAATACAATTCTTTATAGAAGAGGTCTGGAGGGCCGCCGTAAACCTTCGAGATTGAGGTCTGTGCCCCTCAATATCCCCGCTTTGTGCAAGGCGCGAAAAAGGTCCGTTAATGGAATAAGGCCCGCGAAATACGGACGGTGCTCGAACGTCCAATTTTCGTCGGGATTTTTTTGATGTTTAGGTGAAGGAATTAGGGTGGATCGGGATTTGGCTGGTCGATTTTATTTTTGATGGGATGGAGATAATGGCTTATGTTAGTGGATGTTCAGATCGAAAACTCTGGGGTGTGCCCAGATTTATGATCAGTTCAACAGATAGATAGACATTTTTCGGATATAAATCACGCATTCTTTTCGAAACTGGTTACTAGAAATATTATTTCATATCGTTTACGAACTAAGAAGAATATTTGTTTTACTTCAAATAAACCGAATCATTTATTCACTGCAATGATTGACAGTCTATTAACTCCACGTAATAAGATCCGTTCTCTTGACAATGCAGCAATATCTTGACATCCATTCCAAGCTTTTAGGTCATTTCTAAATTTTTTAACCTTAACGTGATTCGTTCTAAATATAGATTTTCAACGAATATCTTCATAGGTAACTATACGCAAAAATCCTGGTACCCCCATAATAGCATCTTCTCACAAAAAACAGTCGCCTACAATCTCGAAAGTCAGCTTTCTGTGAACACTTATCGGCCGCTCTTGTATCAGCCGATTTGCCACTCAAGGTATCTCGGCGGGCTCTCAACGGCTCTTTTTGCGCAGTCGAACAATGGCGTCCACAATGGCGATACGATGTAAGCCCCGCTTTACAGCCGTATCGGAGATTGAGCGCTGTTTTGTCGCGTGGATACGGGACGATAAGTGGGTTGTTTCTTCTGGATGTGGGTTGGATGTTCCGTGCGTAGCTTATGTGGAGGTTTTGATAGAGTCTGCTGTATTGACTTACTGCTGTAGCTATCCAGCAGTGTTTAATAACAGATTTTTACTTTGTTAAATAAAACACCTATATTCGAAATGTCAATTCTGAAAACAAAAAGCCACTAAAGTAAAAAAATCTCGAGATAATTTCTATTTTTCGATACACCCGCACATGAAAGTAAATGGCAAGAGGAAATTAATATAATATAAAACATTACATTGCGATAAAATTAATTAATGTTTTAACGTTGAACGTAATAAAGAATCCCTACATAATAGTCCAGAACAATTTTATCGGCACTACAGAAATTATATTCAAAAACACAACTGTAGTAAATCAAAGTGCCTTAAACTTGGAAGTTTATCGAAATTACACAAAACATAATCCCGCTTTATAACCGGGACTAAACAAATGAAGTTGAGCGTTTTCCAAAAGTCCTTCTGCCGGGAGTGGAATTAATGGCCCTCGAGCTGTTGAGTAAAAAGGGCTTTTGTTCCTGGTGGACTGAAGGGTGGTGCGCACTAAGCAACTGTCACGTAAGGGCTTAGGGCTGATGCTGATGTGTGGTAATGTATAGCTATGTATAGAGCTATGGGGAACGGAATGAAAAGTCATTTCGTGATTGTATGAGAGTAAGGATTTAATGAGACTGGCCTAGTTTTGCTCGGCTAAGGATATGTGTGTATGTGTAGGTTGGAGACCATCCACTTGATAGACATCTCTTTGTACTCTTACTGTGGAATTATTATATAAGTTAATACAAAATATTTTTTTGTATATATTAAAACTGCTATCAGTAGATAGCAGTTGACTGACTGACTGCGTCGTTAGTCTAGTGGTCCCGAGCACAACTGCTGAACATCAGGTCCCGGGTTCGATTCCCGGGTCAGGCAAACTGTTATTGGGTTTTTCTGTTAGAATTGCTCAATAGCAGCCTAGAGTTTAGAATTGTTACTGGTTGATGGCAATAGGCGCACCACCTTTTGCATGGGACTTAATAAGAGCATTGGTGAATTGTGGGTGTACAATTGTGTACACCTCTGCCTACCGCTTCGGGGAATACAGGCGTGATGCTATGCTATGTTTATGTTGTTTGTTCATAATCAGTAACAGAACCGTAATAATTTTTACACCATGTTATTAATATTTAAACCCGCTACGCGTTGGATACAGTATTTGACGCCCTAAGCCAAGGCCCCTACCCCTTAGCGTGTTGTCGCTTAATTTATAAGTTGAATGCCCAGGAAAGCCCGGTTAAGCAGTCGACAACCTCTTAGGTTGACCTGCGAGATACCAAACAAAAAAAAAAGGATACAGTGCGCGGCCATCAGCTGCGCGTGGGAGTAACTTTGTGATTTTTCATTAGACATTTTAAATTTATTGGTACAGGTTCTTTAAATGAAAATATTAGACCCGTATTTCGGGTTTCGTATATACATACATAACATACCATCACACCTGTATTCCCCGACGGGGTAAGCAGAGGTGTACACAGTTGTACATCCACATTTCACCAATGCTGTTATTAAGTCCCATGTAATAGGTGGCGAATTTATTGCCATCTACCGGGCACAATTCCAAACTCCGGGCTACTACTCAGACTTTTCTAATAGTTAAGCTCAACAACACTTTGCTCAACCTGAGAATCGAACCTAGGATCTTAGGCTCGGCAGTCGTTATTGTGACCAGTTAGATATCAATGATTGTTTGCTTATTTCCCAAACACAGTCGGCTGATGAGCAGCTAAAGCGAGCAACTAATGACTAGCTTGTATTTTGTGCCTCTTTCATGCACGATTCCGCTCAATAAATTCAACTGGTTACTATGCACCTAAAATTGTACTGCTTGGAAGAATTCCAAACGATCTCCTCATAGGAAACAGCTTGAACATAAAATGGTATTTTACTACATCCTCCTGTCATATCAGTATATAAATGTTGGAGAACAAACATAGGCTGCAATGGACTACAGCATAGAAAGATTTTATAAAATTCAACACTATTGGAGAGCCTATTGCCATCTACCGGGCACAATTCCAAACTCCGAGCTGCTACTGAGAATTTCCTGACAGAAAAACCCAATAACACTTTGCCCGAACTGGGAATCGAACCCAAGACCTCATGGTCAGCAGTCACGATTGGGACCCCTAGACCAACGAGGCAGTTATTTAGACAGGATTAGTAGATTTAAACCCTACATAGCCATAGCAGTGCTCTGCAAACTGATGCCATGCGTGGCAACTGCATCGCCACTACAGTTTAGATCAACCATTGATAGATCATCTAGTGCTAGATATTTTATTATATGTAATATATTTTATTGGGTATGAGAAAGCATTACCTTGTACAATTATTTATGTATCACATTTATGTTAATGTTGGTGTATAATTTCAAAGATTGGGCCTTTCTTCTTGAACATACATCATCATCAGCATCCCCCTGCCCTTATCCCAGTTTATTTGGGGTCGGCGCAGCATACCTATATCTGGCATGCTGCTAAAGTTTTGGCTATGCTTTATGACCGGCCGCCTGCCTGACGTCAACCCTCATTGGGAATGCTGTTGTTGGTGGTAACCGCCACCGATACGGTCTCCTTCTCAAACTCAAACTCAATTTTTTTATTTCAAATAGGCACTTAAGAAAAGTCAAAGCTAGGTGCACGGTTCCAAGAAGTTGGTGTTATGGAGAAGAACAGGCAAGAAACTCCATAGATACTCTTTTAAAATTATGTGTTCTTTACAATTTAAATTTATTAATCTGAGAATAATGCAGGTTAATGTTGAAGAAAAGGCAGAATTTTAATTATATAAAAAGCCAAAATTATAACCAGAGCTGACCAGTCCCAACAGACAGCACCCGTTCACGAGTATGACGAGCGCATCAGCATCGCTAAACTCCATTTTGAAGGGAACTCAACGACCCCATTAGCAAGACATTTTAGTGAGCATGACAAACTCATAATACCCGGTCATAGGCTGTTATATGAGAGTACTTCTTTAATGTAACGATTAACATTAATGTCCACATAATGCTCACATTTTACAGAACAGTAGTGAAGCTATAAGATATAATACAATATTTATTAAGAAAATTACATTAAATAACTGTTAAAAAAAAGAAACAGTTAAGTCAAATAACAATACAGCAAACCAAATTTTTCGCAAATTTAAACTAGTAGCTGCTATCTAGCTATGTCAGACCAAATGTTATCCATGCGTCAGGTTCTGATGTTATCCTAATATCACGCTCCACTAACTGGCTTCTTGAACATACATAAAACAAAAATGTTTCAGAAAAATAAACAGTCACAAAAAGTTAATATAAACTGCCATTACGTACCAATTGTCGAAATTAAAGAACAGGAATCTGCAGAACACTCGTAATTCACTGACCGCACATTCCAACTTCCTATTGAACTTAAACAAAATTTATTCTTGAGTGAAAAAAAATGTGATTAGAATGTTAAGTGGAGTTTTTGCAACATTTCCTCGAGGAAAGTTAATTAGTCGGAAAGTCGACGGTCCGCTGTAATGCCCCGCCAGATGTTCCTTATTGCTGTTCGCTTTACATACATAATGATGTTTAGCTGACCAAGTTCTGAGGTAAAATGTTCTGTGAACAGCACCTTTATATCAGCTGCAATCTTGATGAAAGTTAATTTTTGGTATAATAATTCTCGTGATAATGATTTCATAATAATTATTCATTGTTCACCGGTTACTACTCACGTGTAATTTTTTGACTCGCAACAACACCGCGGGCTCCCTCGAAACTAGTTGGATAATCCCGAAAAATGCACGTGAGTAGTAACCGGTGAACAATAAATCAATAATTAAGGTTGACATTGGAGTCAATTCTAATATATCGAACTAAACTAAATTTAGAGCATTGTTGTCTTTTACTAACCTTTACTATAAGATCAGGACGGGATGACGTCAAATCCATATGAAATCATGTCAACCTAAACGTTCCACACGTTTGGCGTCTCTAATTTCAGTAGCTACCTAAAACTGTAGCTACCTAAAACTGTGCCTACTAAAAATGTTCGGAAATTTTTATTTGACGTGTCTACATACGAATTTGACATTTGTTGACTCGTCTCATCTTGCTCATAAGTAACTTTTGGTAAAAGACAGAAATGATCAAAATTTAGTTAAGATATAGAATTAACGCCATTGTTACCTGAGACACATTCATTTCATCCACTTGCATCTACTTTCGGAATAGCCGATGAACAATAATTAATAGGACAACATTGTGCCTCTTGTGTCCCCGGCCCTTGCCCGGACAGTTCTGGGCTGGTTATATATGGCGATTTTATGTTGAAACATAAAAATTTATGGTCATATTTTACGGATTTTCATTTATTCTATAGTTTTGCTCGTAGAGTAACGAACATTAATATGCTGTTCCATTTAGTTTTAAGTACCTAATCGGTTTCAGTAATCTGAATTTCGGACGGCGCGATTGGCGCAGTGGTCGAGAAACCGACTGCTGAGCCGCGTGTCGCAGGTTCGATTCCTGCACGGAGCAAATATTTGTGTGATCTACAGATAATTGTTCTGGGTCTGGGTATGTGAGCATGTGAGATTATATGTTTATAAACGCAGCCACGACACAAGACTAAATTCCTAGTAAGGGGCAAACATTTTTTATTTTATTATAAAATATATATCTGGACGATATAATTTTATTCAATAAAATTGATTTGATGAATATATTAAGTAACAATCTTGAAGTTAACATTTCAAAGTTATATTTTGTTCAATCAGATTATGGTTGACGCTGTTTAAAATTTGATAGCAACGTGAAATTGAAGTTCCCTTAATATAAACTGTACCAAAGTTTTCTTCAGTAATCTCGCTTGTATCATTGTATTTGTTCGCGCATTATCTGAAATGGCTAAGCGTTTTCTAATAGAACTTTTATCGTTACAAACTGTAATGTCCCCGTATCGTAATGGAGTACCTGCGTTAAGTGAGGGGGACTGTGCTTTAAACGTTTTCAAACCCATAAAATGATGAGGGCTAAGCTATGAGATACACATAGCTATCTAAATTGTAAAGAACATAACTGAGAGAAAATTACTTGATATAAAATTTGTGCATTTTGACTACAAAAATACACTTGCTAATAACTTTTATAATTTTTCCATAAGATTAGTCTTAAACAGTAAAGACTGTTATTAGTAACAGTTTTTACTGTTTATGACATATTTATGGAAAACTGCCTCGTTGGTTTAGTGGTCCGTAGCGCGACTGCTGAGCAGGAGGTCTCGGGTTCGATCCCCGGGTCGGGCAAAGTGTTATTGAGTTTTTCTGTTAGGAAATTCTCAGTATCAGCCCGGAGTTTGGAAACGTGCCCGGTTGATGGCAATAGGCTCACCACCTATTACATGGGACTTAATAACAGCATTGGTGAAATGTGGGTGTACAATTGTGTACACCTCTGCCTACCCCTTTGGGGAATACAGGCGTGATGCTATGTTTTAGTAACAGTTTTTACTGTTTTTTATCATATAGTTGATGGACAACTTAGTTTCAGAGTTTAAAATACGTATACGTAGGCTTCTACTATAACTTTTAATATCACCGAATACATCACAGGCGTGTTGGTTTCCTTACGATGTTTTCCTTCACTGTTTTAAGCAAGTTATAATTCATTTTTAATACGCAAGTGTCAATAGTCACATTGCCACAAGTCGGTGGTAATTGACTTGGTTTTGAACTTGCGAACTTTAACTTCACAGTCCAACGGTCATCGTTAAGATGATATATAAAATATGTGCTTAACTAGTAAAATTTCCCCCCCAAATAAAAATTTCACGTCTACACGTAATTCAATTTCCTTCCAACCAATTGTTTCGCCGAAACAGGAACCAATAAATATTATGAATAATTAAAAAAACAACCGCCAGTCTTTCGCGGCAAGAAAACGGTTCGAACGAAATCTATTTATTTCTTATACAAAAATTAATCGAGTCTGTTTATGGAGGGAATCCACCGGGACCCGTTGAGAACACGTTTTTAATTTACAAACAACTGCGCAGCTTTGATGTCGCACAAAACGAAATTAATTAAAGAAACCGATTTCGCAAGCCGCCGGTCGGGAAATGAAGTATTGAATTTTTATCTTGTAAGAATAAATCGCAAAGAGCCGATTAGAGTAAAATTCCAATTGGAAATCAGTCTGTTCATTTGGTTTTTTTCTGGCGGCAGTTCAATGTTTACTCAAACTCGGTAGGCAAAAGATTAACACTTCGTTACTGAAATTTGTTATCCAATCAATTTATTGGCTGGTTCTTTTATTTTCTTGCTGATTTACGAATTATTTGTCTTCAGACACAGTTACTTACTATTTCGTGATTTTTTTTTATGGTTTGAGCCGTGGTAATCGTTTTACTAAATAAATTACGGGTCTTTAAGAAATTCATATAGTTTGATCGGCTTAAGAACATATTCGCCTTCCCTTCACCGCTTACTATGTTGATTGGCTAGGAACAAGAAATGGTTTAACTAACTTCCCAGCAACACACCCTTATCTGTCATACAAAATAAAATATATAATTCATATCAATCATTGATCACCGGTTACTACTCACGTGCATTTTTTGGGATTGCCCGACTAGTTTCGTACTCGAACGGATCCTTTAGTCATGAGCTGAACCCGTGGCGATGTCGCGAGTCAAACTGATAATATAGTCGGTCAATCCCGAAAAATGCACGTGAACAATAATTGATATGAATATGTATCACGAAAGTTATGATCATAAAATAAATTTATGTCAAAATCATTGCCACTTGAGACAGGTAACGGAACATAGCAGTAGTAAAGCAGGTAATTTAATACATAACCGACAATTTGAATTGGATCTTCGAGCATTATACGTAGGTATACCCCGTAATGACCGCCCGGAGACGTACCTCGTAAAACGAAACAGCTCAAAGTTCCACCGCAGCGATAATTGGCTCCACAATACAGTATGATACTCATTTGCCTGACAGACTAATGCTTCAGTTAACCAACATTTTGTTTGGAACCATCGGTGGCGAGGGAAATCAGAGTCCGGCGGATGTTTATTATTCAACGCGGACTCGCCGCGGATTTCATTACCAGCGGATCTCCCGCGGGGTGGGGGGTGACATCTTATTATTTTTGACTGACTGTTTTGTTTATTAATATTTTACTCGATTGGCAATTTGTTACTACTTAGTTTTAACTGCCTCATTTGTCTAGTGACTGCAAGTACAGCTGCTGAGCGTGAGGTCCTGGATTCGACTCCCAAGTCAGGCAAAGTGTTAATGGGTTTTTCTGTTCGGAAATTCTCAGTAGCTTCCCCGAATTAGGAAGTTGGCGGTGTGCTTCGGAGAGTAGATACGTAAAGCCATTTATCTCAGGCAGTGTGTACTTAATCTCTTAGCAGCTTAAATACTCTAAGCGCAAACAAAAATAATCGTAATGAGTACAAAAAACAATCTAATCTATTCATAACAATACTCGATGACAAACAAACTAAATTGTGATTATGTAAGTAACTTACGACCAAACATACATCGTCTGTGAACACGTCGCATTAGACACATTTTAATGTATAATTCGCTGTCAGACCTCATGTAACCTTCTCAGCTGAGTAGGGAACTGAAGGCACTTCTATTATCCCCTCCCACTAACGCGTTACCTGATTGCTGTCACTTTACCAAGATATTACAGACTCCTGTTTCAATTTGGAGTTTTAATTAATTTAATGGTTTTCGCTCTGTTTTGCTGGAGTGGAACGCGATTGGAGTAAGCTGATTATTGTCTTGTGCGGTGTGGTGGAGATAGATAAGTCTGTGGGGGTTCATAATGTTATATTGTTAGATTTGTGAGCAGTGATAGCCGTAGGGTATGATCGTTGGACTGGTGAGTCAAAGGTCGCAAGTTCGACCACTGCCTTTCGAGTCATGTGCGTATTAGAAACCAGCACACCTGAGAGATGTTCTCGATGGTGTATAAAGCCATGTCAGAGACTTACGGGTGGTTTAAACTCTGACATTAGGTTGTTCATTAACCACACGATAAGAAAGAACATTACAAGATGACTAAGTTGTAAGAAATATCCTTAACCTACAATATAATGATTTTACTATATTTCAAATAAACTGAAATAATACGTACTATATTATTCGTAGAATCTATAATCTATCATCACGCCTGTATGCACCGAAGGGGTAGGTAGAGGTGCACATAATTGTACAATCCTGTTATTAAGTCCCATGTAATAAGCCTATTGCACCGACGCGGCACAATTCCAAACTTCGGGCTGCTATTATAATGAAACAACTTTTAACCAGATTAATTGCGTATATTATTGGTTTTCGGCTTGCTACTGAGAATTTAATAACAAAAAAACTCAAAATACTTTGCCTGACCTGGGAATCGAATCCGGGGTCTCGTGATCAGCAGTCAACGAGGCCGTGGAAAGAATGACAGTTACATTTAGAAATTAGGAAGACATCATGATATTGAACACGCTTTAATTGAAGTATACTAGATTTTAGAAGCATAGTCACGATTTTCTGAATACAAATTCAAAAGGTCGTGGATTTTGCTTTTAAAACTTGCGGTAGGAAATATACAAAATGTCTCAACCACATGGAAGACCATTCGCATTTATAATTTCGAAACATGAAACCACAAGACATACTTATAATTGAAGAATCAAAATTACATGTGAATAAGACAGATAGCAAAATGAAATTCACGTGAAGCGCTCCCGGGCCTCAAACTTAATAATTGAATTAAATTGAAACAGTAGAAAAAATCGGATTAGGTACAACAGTAACAGATTGTGCTAACTCGCTTTCAATTTAAATATAATCTTTTTTTAGATACCCTCCCATTACGAAGTTTTATTTCCAGAATTCAAACATTCGCATAACTTGTTGGTCGTGTGGTCCAAAGCACGACTCCTGAGCATGAGGTCTCGAGTTCGATTCCTGGGTCGGACAAAGTGTTATTGAGTTTTTCTCTTAGTGATTTCTTAGTAATTCTTAACAATTGTGCCCAGTAGATGGCATTAGGCTCATTACCATATGGGATACGTGAAATGTGGGTGTACAACTGTGTTCACCTCTGCCTACCCCGTTGGGGAATACAGGTGTATGTTATGTTATGTTAACTTGTTTTTAAGCAGATCACACTTCTCGAATTTCAAGTAATTTCAAATGTAAGTAACTTTGATCATATTTCTAACAAGCCATAGGTACATACCTACGTGTTACATAACTTATTGCCGGTTTCTGAAGTCCCCCGTAAAATCTTTAATAACTTAATTACTATGTTTCAAGGAAACATTGAAAAATAATAGACAAGAACGGGGATTGAACCCGCGATCCTTGACATTCCGTGTCATCACTCTACCAACTGAGCTACCTTGTCGTCCGAATCTATTGAATTTCAATTATCCTTGTATTCGTCTTAAGGAGACGCCTGGCGATATTTATTTAGCAATCACTACTAAACTCAGCGAATACTCTGCATTTGTAAAGCGCCGAACAACATCCTAATCGTTTATAAATGTTAACTTGGAAAATAGTAATTATTATAGGCATTAAATGACCTCAACATGTATAAAAAAATATCATTATATATATGATGTTTAATAACTATTGAACCTCGGTTAATAATAAGTGTCACAGCGTTACTGGATTAATTTAAATGAATCAATCGATATCTATGTAGCTGTAAAATTTATTTTATTATTCGAATTTGTCTTAATTACTAATCTCATTTATAATAATATTTATTTTAGAATAAATTAGTAGCTCGGCACTGTTTTAGTTAATAATTCAACAATCAAACCCCAACGTCACCTGTTGGTACACAGTGAACTAAATATATTAATGTTATTGTAATTAATGAACCGTCAAATACAGTTGTTGAACTGATGAAAGACGCTGGTCAGATAAATTAATCTAAGTTTATCTTGATATCTCAAAGTAGCCAATAGCGTAACTCAGTAAATACACTTTCGATAAAAGTATCTGTGAAACCGTACCAGTGTAGTATTAATTACTGTAGTTTAGTTTTTTTTTTGACATTGTTTAATGGCTATACTTTGACATTCTTAACTATAACTGACATGAAATTAATGTATTTGAACTTGTAAATTTGATTTGTTAACGGCCGACATTTGTATACTTTGTTGCTGATGTACTTTCATGATATTTTTAATTATTGCTGTTAATGTATCTACCTATTATTCAATATTATATTTTAAATGTATTTACATAATCTAAAACTTAAATAATAAAATTAAACCGAATTATTTACAAACTACTATATCTACAATTATTTCATGAAACCACTCAAATTTGTATGTCCTAGAGGCAAAACATAGCGCGCCAATTATTTAATAGCTGCAAGACCTATATCATGTACCTATGATTGACAGAAATTAATGATTTGATTTGATTTATTTGAACTAGTTGTCGCCTGCGGGCTGAACTTCAACCATAATTCATTTAAATTTTAAATTTGAACATTATTAAGGTTCTATTTTGTATGTGCGTGTTAAACGCATGGTAGTGCCTGTAATGTTTTTTTTATTCATTAAATGTATTTCTAATAACATATTGACTATATTATATAAAAATATAAGCTTTCTGCAATCCTTTTCCATATAAACTTTAACTGTGCCATTTCATACGTATTTTTAACATGTCCACGTATCTATATATATAAAAATGAAACCCGTTTTCCGTTGTCACGCCATAACTTGAGAACGACTGAACCAAATTGGATAATTCTTTTTCTGTTTTGTTCATCATTGTTAGGACATGGTTTTTACATAAGATATTATTTTTTTATCGTACGGAAGTTTTTAACGGGGCGAGTGAAACCGCGGGGCACAGCTAGTATTTTATAAAAATGGGTACAACGTTTTTGCTTCACGTTGAATATAATAATCATCATATGATGATGATTATTATATTCAAAGATTAAACTAAAAAACACAGAAATTCAATGTGCCGAATCAATATGTAAGAATATCTTTCAAATGTTTCGTAAACACAATAGGTGAAGGCTATCTGTCTTATTTATTCCCAAACGTCTGAAAAACTTCGGAGTCTTTGATACGTGACTAATATTCCAGTTTTCCAAACAGATAAATCTATCTTGAAGGTCTTACGAGAACCGTTTTGTTTGTGGACCCAAATCAACTAGAAAATAGCTATGGTATTTTTTGCACGTATCACACATTGTGTCCATTATTGATATTATAATGCGCAGTTTCAACAAATATATTTTATGAAAATTATCAATCATATTTGACGTTTAGAGAAATTAATAAATGTTACAAAACATTCATAGTAATTATCTCTATTAAGTGCAATTCAGTCAATATGCAAACATAAATAATTATAATATTAAGATTTATATGTATCTCGGCTCGTGGCTAAGTAACAGCCGCACAGATCGATCGATCGAGGTTAATCTGCGCTTGCCGCGGTCGGTCTGTGGATGGGTGACCATCATTTCATACCGAGACCCCTCCGTGCCTCGGAGAGCACGTTAAGCCGTCGGTCCCGGTTGTCAAATTAAGATCTATGACAGCCGTTACGGGGTAGTCAGAGGCCTGAAAGTCTGACAACCAGTCATACCGCGAGATATCGTGTTACCCAGTTACTGGGTTGTGGAGGTCAGATAGGCAGTCGCTTCATGTAAAATACTGGTATTAAGCTGCATCCGGTTTGACTGGAAGCCGACCCCAATTTAATTGGGAAAAGGCTAGGCAGATATATTAAGATTTATATGTATTTGTTAAGGTAATCGCATCTGTACAACGTTGAGTTAACTGTAAAGTTTGTCGTGTCGGTTTAGTCACCTGTGTTTAGGAACTGAATGGGTAGCCGTTTGATGGGTAGCAGTGACGTTATGTCACCAAAAGACGTATAAAATGTGGAAGAAGAGTTAGGAGTAGTGAATGGAAATCGGGATATCTTAGTTGACGGGGCGCCTGAACTATTTATCCAAGAGGTGCAGGTTCAAACCCTGCTCACGACCGTATTTTTCTTTTCACAAAATGTTTTAATTTAAAAATTTATTTTGCGTTTACAATATAAGACCACCTTTTTGGAACCGTGTAACTAAAATCAATTAACGTTTCATAAGTTCATGTAATGTTCGCTAAGCATGCGTTAATGCTTTTCAAAGAATTATCTTGAATTATTATGGTAATTGCATTCTTTACGACATTGTATTAACTGCAAAGTTAGTCGTGTCGGTTCGGTTACTTGTATAGGGACTGAATTGATAGCAATAACGTCGCCATAAGACGTGTTAAAATATGGAAGAAGAATTCGCGGTGGTGAGCAGAGGTCGAGATGGCTTAGTGGCACCTGGAGTATTTATCCGGGAGGCGCAGGTTCGAATCCTGTTCGCGACCGTATTCTTTTTCCATTTAATATAATAACTTTAAAAAGTTTTGAGTTTGACTTTGAACATAACTAAGAAAGTGAATGCACCCACGACATTGATAGCTTCCCACGGCTTATTGGCAATGATTTTTCGATGGGATTCTAGTCTGACAGAATATGTGTTTAAGGCATGTTTAAGGGCAATATGTTATTTGAACACAATTATTTTTAACCTTAGAGTTCGCTACGCAAGTTTTTTTTTTCAAAAAAAATACTCGCATATGTGAAATTCAATAAAAATGCAAACAGAAACCATTACATTTCAGTGTTTCAGCGCAGAAATATTTTCCATACCAAACTCTGTTTGACCAACTATTAATTAATCTAACAAAATAACTACCCAAAGCTAAACTATTAAACAATAAAGGAAACTATAAACTTCTAACCGTAACCCCAAAGCCTATAGTACAAAGGGCGTCCAAACTACACATAATTGATGCATGCAGTAACCGCTAACCCAATTCCACTGGACGTGGGCCCCGTTTAATTAATGACGTCACTCGATGTCATGTCATCATTACGGGGGGCGGGGGGAGAGCTGAGAGGGGGGATCAGATAATGAGTGACACACTGATCTATGAGAGTGGGGTATCGAGCGAAGTATTACGAGTATACTGATAGATTTAGGGGATGATTTGTACACTGAATACTTCGTACTAAGCTTTGGTGGCTAGCCCGATAGTTAGCTGATACACTTTTAGAGCACAGACATTCTGGTACATAACCCAATTCTACTACAGGGCAAGGGCCTCTTCTCATACAGAAAAGGCACGAGCATTGACCACAATAGCTCACTGCTTGTTAGTGATTTCGGACTATTAAGTCCAGGTTTCCTCACGTTGTTTCCCTTAATGTCTGTGATATCTTAGATTAACTAAGAGGGTTAAAAGTTGTTTTATTATAATGTGTAATGATCGCGAAAACCTAAGATTGCTATGAAGGTAAATTTTGTAAGAAAACTTGTATTTTCACTAGTATTTTTCAGCCATTCTCAAAACACCAACACGCTTACAGTTACAGACGGATATATGGATATTATTTCGAAGGTGTACGCAGATATAACCTGCATGCTGTGTAAATAGTTTATGGTTTGCGGTAATTGCGTAACGGGTACTCGAAACGCTAATGAACTTGTTAGAGAATTTCCCGGAATAATTGACTGATTCCGCTGAACGGATTAGCTCTATTATGATTGATTCTACAATGAAACTCAAGGTAATTTATATGGATTATACACTCAATGGTTCTAAGGCAGGTAATCTATAGCTGATGATACCTACTAATCTGGAGAGCCTTACTACTTCAGACAGAAATGATACCATCCTTAATTACGAAGCACAGATCGTCCTTCTAGACACAAGAAAATGACTGGTCTAAATACTAACAGAAATCCTGACCACAACTAAGATAGATAGGTGATATCTTTATTCAATACAAAAAAGATACATGTTTACAATGAGTGACAGATACATTAATATATATTACGTTACAATGGCTGACAGATCAAAGATATTAAATGAAATCAGGCTTTCATAAAACGTCTTCCCGTTCTATAAAGTACTCCTATATTTTCGGTGCTTTACAGACAAATAATTTCACATACACACACACACACCCAGACCTAGAACAATTGACTGTAAATCATAAAATGTTTGCCCCTCGGCGCCGTCAAAACTTAGAACTCCCAAAGTGAAACCATATTCATTCAGTCTCGTATTTCCATTACTATTCATTGCTGGTTATATTAAACATCCACCATATATTTCACTTCTATTACAGTAATGGATGTGCCATGGGACGTGCGGGTCCAGTCTTCCCACGGCGTGGCCGGTGGGGCTGCCCTGTTGACTTGCACCGTGCCGTCCATCGTGAGGAATCATGTCACCGTCACCAGGTGGTTCAAGGACGGAACTGTGCTGGCCCCCTTAGCTGCTGAGGCTGGTGAGTTTATATAATTTGATAATTCTTCAAACACCTTAAAGAGAGGTTCTTAGCTAAGTAACAGCCGCACATATCACGCGATTGAGATTAAGCTGTGTTTGCCACGGTCGTTTTGTGGATGGGTGACCATCATTTCATATCGATACCCCTCCGTACCTCGGAGAGCACGTTAAACCGTCGGTCCCGGTTGTCAAATGAAAATCTATGACAGCTGATACATGGAGTCAGATGCCTGAAAGTTGGTATTACCTAGTAACTGAGTTGTGGAGGTCAGATAGGCAGTCGATCTATGTGTCGCAAACTACTGATATTAAGCTGCATCCAGTTAGAGTTGAATCCGACCCCAACGTACTTGGAAAAAGGCTAGGCAGATATATGGTATATCTGTAAACTTCTAGTAGTTGTAAATGTGTGTATGAGACAATATATTCGTATCAATGCTTCCATATATGATCAAATAGTTCCATCTTATAAAGCTAGGCTAGCTGGTGATACAGCCTAAAGAAGAAATGTGGTTAAAGGATGTTTTTTGGCATCCTTATATTTTGTGACGGAATATTCAAAGACAAAAGTGTGTAACAACGTACGTATACCTAAATTTAATAAGAGTAACGTTCAATAAGAATCTTTAGTAAGTAATCATAATAAATAAAATATTCAATCATACCTATGCCAGACTTCAGTCTTCATCGAAAGTATTTGAATATCATAACACCAATAGATCTGAAAAACTTTGGGAAACGAAGTCATTAAATATGATTGAGGACTACATAGAACTTTTTATTTTCATAGGAAAATTATATGTAAGTTGAGTAATCAGTGAACAAAGTTTTTATGTACATTATTATTACTGTTCGGGAATCTTTTTATCAGGCCCAACAATGAATTCCCGTCTGTCGAACATGTTTTTCAAACGTAACCCTCCCAATAGATACAGTCGTCTGGAAAGTTTCCAACAATACCGACTGCGGACCTTATAAAATCGAAATTAATTTTCGCGAAGGAGCCAAACGGCCGATTATTGCTTTCGAAAGGAGAAAATTAAGAATTTTTCGTTAATCCAAGTGTAGGAAACGGCTGTCGGCGACAGGAACAAGAGAGCTGAACTTGCTTTATGAGTTCCGGGTCCTCGATTAGAACCAGAAAATTCGATTAATGTTTTCATTTACGGACGCTTCCGCTCTTTTTCGATTACTCCTAGATGTAATGACTCATTCAAATTCTTGGACATTTTTCCGAGAAATTGTTTTTTAAGCTCAAGTTTAATTTGTTTGACAAACTTTTGTTCACGTTCAGCGGTTTTGGCAATTTTCGTT
Organism: Xylocampa areola; assembly: GCA_935421205.1. Classification (NCBI taxonomy): domain Eukaryota; kingdom Metazoa; phylum Arthropoda; class Insecta; order Lepidoptera; family Noctuidae; genus Xylocampa; species Xylocampa areola. The sequence continues at coordinate 580,994 of OW285200.1, forward strand.
TGTTGTTTATTTTTGTGAGTTTGTTTATTATAAAAGCTACAGAAAATGTTAGTTACAAATATATTGTTTTAGATTGATTACTAGTAGGTATCTTAGATTATATCAATTAAGTATACTGCTTTAAAATATCACGGTATCGTTCGACTGACTATAACAACTTCCGCATTGATAATAACGAAGCGAGCGAAATATTCAAACATAAACAGACGGGAATACAATTTTATCTTAAACGAGCAACAAAATACAAACAGATTTACAAAGCCGCCACTAAAATGCCCATTGGTGCCGAAACTCTGAGATAAGGGAGCGTCCCCGTCGAATGAGCGGTGCGTAACACAATTATCGACTCGAATTCGCTCTGCTTCAAACGTCTTAATTAATACAAAGCCCCTTAGGATTCGCTTCTTGCATTGCGCAGCGCTAAAATGTAATCCGTTTTATAAATGGTTCTTGACGTTTGCCGTATGGTGCTCGTCTACGAATAGTTATGAAGTTGTACCTTATCGCGAGATTGAGTGTCTTATCGCGAGTGCCACATTTATATAAAAGAACAACTTTCCAAAATTATAATTTTGGATGTAGAAAGTTGTTCTTTCAAACAAAATGACAGTTATAACTGTCATTTTGTTTTTTGTACGATTGTAGAGAGGTGGACCTAATGCCCGTGGAATTCTGTAGAAGTCATCCTTAGGTTGGAGCAAAAACAAAAAGGACCCATGTGCACATAAAACGAACTTAATTTAAAGAATAACACCTTTAAGTAGATATTGAAATAAATATACTATACTAATCTTCTAATAACTACATATTATAAAACAAAGTCCTCCGTCGCGTCTGTCTGTCTGTCTGTTCACGATAAACTCAAAAATTACTGCACCGATTTTCATGCTGTTTTCACCAATAAATATAATGGTTCTCGAGAAAGGTTTTAGTTTATATTTTGTCAAGTTTTTGTATACATTGGCTAAAATATAATGATATTTGTTGGAGGTGTCCAACGGTGTTCCAACAAAAACGCTGCCAAAACCCATTGAGATATAACAAATTGATGTATCGTGGAATTGTGTATCTTATATAGGTCTACAGAAAAGTCCGCAATGGCATATGTCTATCTCTTAAGGATAACATACTATATCCATTTTAATACTTTAAAAAATGGTCAATTATAAAGCGGGAACGGGATCAAAATTTCATGATTACTTTTGGTCGCGATAACCGAAATCCACGCGGGCGAAGCCGCGGGCATCAGCTAGTCTAATATATAAAAATCTCGTGTCACAGTGTTTGTTATCGAACTCCTCGGCTTGACCGATTTTTATGTTTTTTTTTGTGTATATTTGGTAGGGCTGAGAATAGGCCGTAGGCTATTTCATAAGTTTATGCACATTACATACTCCCATATTACCTAATACATACTACAAAGCCAATAAAATGGAAACAGAGATATATTGAGCCATCGCTTAGCATTGTTGCTAATAACGTTCAGATATCCTTCAATTTTTATAATTTATTTAAATTAACAAGACGAAATTAATTATAAAAATAATAAAAAGCACGCCTGTCTTATGGGAATAATATATTTTTATTTGACACCTTTTTGTGTACCATCGCCACTATATTAGATTTTTTAAATGTTACTAGCCTATGTTACCCGTGACAATGAAAGGATTATATCGATAACCCTTAAATCTAAATCGGTTCGGGTGTTATAAAGTTATCGTGGAATAAAAACTCTCAAACATACATACTCATTTTGGGCAGTTGTGTAATTAAAACAGTCAAAATCAAAATCAAAATCAAAATTTCTTTATTCAAATTAGGCTAAAAATTACGTCAAACATTAAGACAGCCCCCAAAAAAGCCCACCCTTCACCGCTTCCTAGTGTTTTAGCTGGAAAGAAGAAGCGGCGCAACAAACTTCCCAGCAACACATCTGTATGTATCAAAATTATTTACAGATTCTATACAAATCTAAAATTGAATTTATATACAATAATTGTATCTAGTGAGATAAAATATCTTGGGCACAGTTAGCTAGCACGAGCCTATGTAATATGCATGCCAATGCATAAAAATATTAAATGAATCGAGAAACAATGTAAAATTACCGAAAGCGTCCAATCTAAAACTATTTCGTATGAAGGTCGTACCCACTTACACATGCCAAGAGATAGAAACTGCACATTAACTAGGACCAGCTTGGCTAATTCAATAAATGCATTTTAATAAATTAGGAACTACGATCAGCAAGACGACCAGTCACCAGTAAAAGAACGAGTCATTGATTAACACAGTTGCTAATGGCTAATATCCTACAGCTTATATAATTTACATAACGTAAAAAGCAGAATTATTCCTTAAACATAATTGGCAGGATTCGCACCATAATATTATTATACAGTAACTGATGCTTAGCAGCATAAAGTCAGCAGCATCCTACCGTCCTCAATATCCCGTATCTAGTGAGTATTATAGGATTACCCGACAACGGCACAATTGTGTTGACTGTTGAATTAATAATCGTCCACAAGATAACATTTCCCCGTTCAGACATGTACAATCAGTGGCCATTGAATTAGATGAGGTGGCTCCTTCAAAGCAGATTAATCCTGTATATGAAGACCAGGCAATTAGAAAATGGATACATCATAATCTCTTTACGTTTATAGCTGTTTTATTATAAACAATAATAACAATTTTAAATGTATACTAATTACTCATACTCATGTACTCGTAGTTTCGACAACTTAATTCAGCTTTTTCTCAAAAGATTCCAAAGAACTTAGCATTGACAATCATAAATTTCCCAACTTTCTGAGAATGTGATGTCGAAACAAAGGTCACTCCAGTAACTTCCTTAGCCCCAGTAGCAAATACTGACGAGTTGCTAATCCGTCTCCAGAGACTACCAATAAATTAGCTTTTTCTCACAAAAACTTGTGAGGAAAGGAATTCAGCAGACGCCGTAATAGGCCCTGAGTATTTTATTAAGAGTTGTTCGTATACTTTTGCTGATTCTGAAGGCAAAATAGCAAAAAAGTTTACTTTCCTTTTATAAATTATCTGCTGTTAACAGTAATTACGGCGTAATATTATATATTTTCCCGCAAAATTGCCCTTACATATCCATATTTAAAAATGCAAGTTACGTTTGAAGCAAATATTATCAAGATTGGTTCTGCTGCGAAAAACACGTATAGATTACAAAAACTCAGACACACTTTCGCAGCACAACATTATGATGTGAATTATGATTTGCATTGTACAGATAATATAGATATTGAATTTAGTAGTTGGAACAAATAAATTTATTCCCTCAGACTGCACTAAATACAACATTTCCATTCAACGAGTCCATGCTGAATTCTTTGCCTAGTCCTTTAATAAAGAAGAACAGGACAAATTGAATAGGGAACTTTTCTCAATTGTCGGTGCGGAGCGGCAATAAGATTCAAACTTTACGTAAAAGTTAAGCGTCGCTAATGCAAGTTTTATGTCCGCCTTTGATGCAGTTGCGAGGAATTACCACTCTTTGCTTAAACAGATCAACTGTAGAAATGATGCTGGAAGAGACTTTGTTGAAGATTCATTAGGCATTGTCTTTTCGAGTTCGATTTACAAAATTGTGTCTATTAGTGCGTTATCGGTACTTGTAAGACGTTAATTAACTATGAACTGAGGCCTATTTATTCCCTATAATGTCTCTGCCTGTTTTCCTATCGGAGCCCGCTTCCAGTCCACCCGGCGGTAGCTCAATGCTAAATTGAGCGACCTTTTACATTGCGCAACTGCTTCAATATGTCCTTCAAAACACAATTTCTGGATAATTCAATATCTCTTAAGAAGACTGGTTGGGAGATTATCAGGCTATTTTAAATCGCTCCTGATTTATTTTAGTTGTAAGACTTATTAGTTGGAAATCGATACTGTAGCTTATTGTAAATAGTAAAGGCTTACAATTTTCAGTCAGAAAACTTTAAGAAGTTTAACAAAAAGTAGCTAATTTGCACCATCTAGTGTTCCCGCCAGATGCAGTTTAGCTCGCGTCGGTAGTTGGCAGTTTCGCCGGCGTTTATGCAGATTACCCGCTCGCTTGATTTAATATCCGCCCGCCAGTTTGAGGAACTCACTGTTACAGCTTCTGCTACACGGCATTCTTTACATTCATTTACTGTTTGTTAGATGAATATTGTCTTAAGTTTCCTGTTAGTGTGCAGAAGAATTCATTATTTACCCAACTAATAATCTACCGCAATTACTTTTATATGGATTTAATTTTCAATTATTTACACTACATTATGCTGAATTGCGGCCCTTTTGGCACTACAATATTTTGTCATATTTAAATTTATTATTCCTAATATTTTAAGTGATGGCAATCTGTTGTTTTTTTTTCTGTTCAATAAACTTATTGATTTCTTTTAACTTGTTTGCCATATTATTTATATAAATACATAATTAAAATAAGTAGTGGGTACTTAATAAGACGACCGCTGTAGAACAGGACAATACATCATGAGTGTGCACATTTACTACAAGCGTCATGTAGCACATTTCGCTCAGCTGAATTTTACAACTTTCCGGAAAATAAATAGCTAATGTATTCTACATGTAATGTTACTTCGCAAATGCTTTCCGCGTCAGGATAATAGGGAGTGAGATGTTTATATATTTCCATAAAACTGAAAGGGGACTGAAATTTGTAATGACACTAAATTAACTGAATATTTCCTTTCGTAATTTTCAAACAACGTCAAATTTTTTTTTTCAACATTTCGCGATCAAGGTTTGGACATGGGCCTCCCGCATAAATACTCCAGGCACTCTGACCACTAACCCCAAGATAAGCGAATGAATATAGAGATGTCGAGATGGTTTAGTGGTCAGAGCGCCTGGAGTATTTATCCGGGAGGCGCAAGTGCAAATCCTGCTTGCAACCTTTATAGTTCAGAGTTCGCTCCGCATGCGTTAATGTATTTGAAAGATTTATGTAAACCGAACTTTATACATCTCAAAAATCTAAGTGATATTTTAAAACTTGACATACCCCCGTTTATTTCGTAAAATGCTGCTCGTAATATTTTTTTTACTTTGGGAGGTTATAAAATGTTATGACCGCTAGATTAATTAAAAAAACCAAAGCCAACCTAAATTTCATTCCAAACGCCATAAAAGTTTAGTTTACATAACTCAAATTAAAAAGGCAACGTCTTCCATTTTAGTGTGTATTTTTACTGGCCCTTATCGACTTGGGGCAGACGTTTTACCAGCTTATCTTGCGTCACCCATCGCGCCTCAGCTAACTCCCCAACTATATACATTCATTTAACAGCTTCAACATTCACTTTTATGGTTATTTGAATGACGTACCGTTCATAAAGTCGACATAAAACAACTTAGGGCTGCGATAAAGGATCAGTTAATTTTTGGATGACGTTCTTGTCTCTTAGGATCATATTCGATATTTTTTCAAACCCATAAGGAAAATGTTCTTTGATAGCCCGATTAGCATTAATATGGTGGTGTTTTTGTTGTTGCTTTCGGATATTCGAGTGTGAATATAGTGTTAGTTACTTTAAAGAGAAGAATATAATAATTTAGAAGATATACTATTGGAAAAAAAATTATATTTTTTTTATAATTGTATTCCCCAAAGGTGTAGGCAGAGATATTCAAAGTTACATACCCATATTTTACCAATGCTGTTAATAAGTTCCATGGATAGGCTATTATCCTATTGTCATCTAATGGCCACGGTTCCAGAGACTGGACTGCTACTTATAATTTTCTAACAGAAAAACCCAATAACATTTACCCGACCTGAGAAACGGACCTAGGCTGTACTTGAACCCCTTGACCGACGAGGCAGCGTTTCCTCCTATTAGGAGTAAACACATACATTTACAATTTCAATACGCAGTCACAACACACCAGCATTTCGTATAGAACTTATTAATTTGCTTGTAATATTTAAGTAGAGAAGATAAATAAATACTAGATTGCCGACATCGCATCGTCCATCCAGACAGATACTTTACAAATTTAATCATAAATTATTCTCTCAAAAGTAATTTAACAACTTTCAAAACGTAATTAAAAGTAAATCAGAACGTTCTTATTTTATTCAAGAGTGAGTTTTCTTGTTGTTCATGCCCCACTCTACTGTCTCGGCTAAATTAAATTTCTTCAAAAGAAACTAATTTAAATAATAAATTGATATTCATGATTCTCTTTCAGTATTAAAGAAAGTAATTTTATCAGGTGTCAGATACCGTGGGTAACATTTCCACGCTGCTTAGTTTCTCTCGAGCGTTTTGAATTATTCTAGGTAATTAAATTATATGTTATTTCTGGCGTTGAGTTATTGTTATGCTGATTCCACCAGAAAATACATATCCATTTTTCAAATGTTTTATCGTATGCGTAACGAACTCTAAAGTTATATTTTTTAATGGAAAGATATATACGGCCTTGAGCAGGATTTGAACCTGCGCTATAAATACTACAGGCGCTCTATCAACTAAGTTATACTGACGACTGCTCTATCTACGAAATTATTCTTCGATATTTTAATACATCTTATGGTGACGTCACGCTATTGTTTCAATCCACAAAAAAAAAAAACATCGGAAAAATTCCAAGATATTGCAATATTTGAGTAAAGTTATTTTTTTTAGTGTAACCTTGCGCTACGAACAATACTTATACAATATGTTTATGGAGTTAAACCAGTATATTGTTCTACTGGTAGGTACTTTAGATTTATTTATGTACATTTGTTTAATTTAAATATTAATTTTATAACTCCTTGTCTGAAGCATCTGTTATATCATAAAAAAAAAACAATTAATTTTAATTATAGCCAACACACAAACAACTATTTCATTAGTTGATTTTATTTAGTTGACAATCGACAATATTTCCGAACAAAGGGCTCAAAAGGGCGCGTTAATTAAAACTTCGTTATACTGTTCCGCGCCGTCGGACAAGGCGTCACGTTATAGTGACGTCACACGGCAGATGAAACTCAATTGCATGACGCGATTCGTGAAGGCGTACGGCGCAATTGCCATTATACTGTTGTTGCATATCAATCAGACTTCATTTTGAATTTGTTTTAATATTTTTTTCCGGAATCTGCTGATACTGTTTTTAGTTTACGACTTAAGTATCTAGAGATAGCGTCGCAATACATGTATGGCTTCTGATACTTGTATTTATCAGGAGGTAATGTGATTAAAAAAAAAACTAGTTTTAAATAACATACTTCTCTAATTACAGCGAGGAAACAAATTTACTAAGGTGTCATAGTTGAGTTTATTCCCCGCACACATGTCGATAAGCGTACAAAACTTTTGAAGAAATTACAAAATATTCTGCTTTTCACTATTGTTCACCGGTTATCTTTTATTATTTGACTCATGATATCGCTACGAGCTTAGCTCATGACTAATGGCTCCGTCCAAGTTCGAAACTAGTCAGGCAATCCCAAAAAATGCAGGTGAGTAATAACCGGAGAACATTAATTAAATATGAATGTGCCTCGCGAAAGTAATTATACGAAAATAGTCAACTTTTATTTTAAAATTAACCCCTGCATCTAACAAGTAAAAAACGTTTAAAGTAAACAAAGTAACAATAGTATCGACTGGATCAGTTAACAGTCGACAATCCTGAAACAAAGCGCTCAAGCGCGAAGGGGATCCGTCGAGGTAGTCGCGCATTTAGAATTCATTGAAAAAGTCCCGCTTGAAAGTTATCTGATCGTAAACGGTGACGACCGGCGAGACGGTGCCGGGGTACGCTTCGACACACAAGTGTTTTGAAATGGTTGCCAAGATAATGTTGTAGGTGTTTCGGAGTTTACTGCTAATTAGTTTTGTTGTGAGTGTACTGCATGGGGTGGAAACAATGATGCGGGAAGTTGTAAAATGACGTCTCTTCGATACTTTGTTAACGATTATATTTGGTTATCGGTGTTAGAGCGACTGTGGGTGGATTTATGGAGTTTCTTGCCTGTTCTTCTCCATAGGAAACGTCTTAAAACGTGGCAACCAGTTATGATAATTAAATAGTAAATTTTCATAAGATATATTAAGTTATTCTTAGTAGTACTTTGATTGAGACTAATGATTTCAAACCGATCCAGCCAGTCCCCTGCTGTCCTCCCACCAGCGACGCCCTAAGCCGAGGCATAGGGTGCCATTAGCGTGTTCTCGCTGAATCTATAAGTTGATTGCCTTGGCTGGGGCCTTAAAATTATTAAGGCAACCACAGGAAAGTTCTGTTAAGCAGTCGACAACCTCCTAGGTTGACCTGCGAGATGCCATACACAAATTAATTATATTAGATTTTCATCGAACTGGTAAAATGTGTATAAATCGCGAAAGCTTAAAATCAATTATTGATATAAATAAATTCATGATAATTTATAAGATTATTGATGGTGTACTTAAAAATGTTAGATAGCTTTTGTATCCGACTGTCCATAAAAAGAGTACGTAACGTCGGCGTCGCGCGTCGGTCAAATGGTGTCACCCCCGCGCTATAAATGGGTAAGTGCACTCGATCGAAGTTGTCTCCTAATTTCAAAGTCATGAGCGGTTCACTGCCTCCACAAATTATAGTAAAGCAGCGGTTAAGAAGGTCCACACTTGAAACGAAAATCTCTATTGAGAGCAAAAACAATTCATAAAGTTAATCCAGTATACATATAAACTGATGGAAGTACCGTTTACCATAGAGAAACACCTAACATATGTTTTGTGTATTGATGTCACGAATATGTTTAGTTAGTGTTAGTTATTGGAATCTTGTACTTAGTAGGCCTTCTGTTTGGACCGATAATGTAGTAATACCTCCCCTCCCCAACCCACTCCGTCGCCTTTCCTATGTCACTTCCACTTCCTAATAGGATGTTGGAGGATGCTGATGGATGTATTGAAAGGGAACGTTGCAGTTTAATTAAATAGAAAGCTTGTGTGCACCGCCATGCTTTGACCTGCATTGGTGTTATCGATACAATAGCTCCGTGTACAGCCCTAACACTAAGTACTTGTAGAATAAACGTAGTCGACATACTAGCTAATATTGTGAAATGGATATCGTCTTATAATGACTACTTATTGTCGTCTGCGTCCATTTTTTTTTTTTTTTTTTTTTATGGAATAGTGGGCAACCGAGCGGACGACTCGCCTGATGGTAAGCGATTACCGCCGCCCATGGACATCCGCAACCCCAGAGGAGACGCGAGTGCGTTGCCGGCCTTTTAAAGGGTTTGGGCCTCCGGTACCCTCACTCACTCAGCGAAACACAACGCAAGCGTTGTTTCACGCCGGTTTTCTGTGAGGCCGTGGTATCAATCCGGTCGAACCGGCCCATTCGTGCCGAAGCGTGGCTCTCCCACGGTGAAAATTAAACACTGACTACTATTAATGAAAAAATTATTAATAGTGGTAGAATATAATTAATTAATTGATAAGTCACTGTAGGTATGATATTAATAATACTAGCGACTGAATTTTCGGTCACGGCAGCCTATCTCCACGGAGATTAGCAGAGTATAGAAAAGTATACAGGTGCACTCCTTTTTCCTTCACTCTTACAGTCCGATGAGACGGCAATTCAACACGGCCGGAGAGGGATCACGTTTTTCGTGTTCTCTGAAACACGGGGGAGGCACACCAACTTTCTGACTCCGGGCTACGATTGAGAATATCCGAACAGAAAAACTCAATAACATTTTGCCCGTCAGAATCGAACTCAGGACCTCACGGTCAGTAGCCGCACTTGCCACTAGACCAATGAGGTAGTTAGTGTAGGTATAATAATATGAAGGGTGAAGACGGTCAGAAATTCCACAAAATATAAAAAATATATTTACTACCTCCTAGCTGATGCCCACAGCTTCGCCCGCGAGGCTGTCGGCTATCGCGACCAAAAGTAATCATGAAATTTTGATCCCGTTCCCGCTTTATAATTGCTCATGTTTTAAAGCATTAAAATGGATATAGTATGTTATCCATAAGAGATAGAGATATGCCATTGCGGATTTTTCTGTAGACCTATATAAGATACACAATTCCACCATACATCATTTTGTTATATCTCAAAGGGTTTAGGTAGCGTTTTCGTTGTAAGCTCCCAGACGGCTTATTTTTTTTCGACACCTTCAACAAATATCTTTATATTTTAGCCAATTTATACAAAAACTTGATAAATTATATACTAAAACCTTCCTCTTGAATAAATTTATCTATTTGAAAAACATAGGGACAGACAGCGGGAAGCGACTTTGTTTAATACTATGTAGTGAAGTAATATTCGGGGTTATTTTCGTTAAAACTGTTACAATATTTGCAAATTATGTTTGGGCGCCCAAACCCTAACGTAATTCCGTTACTTGAAATTAAATATCACGTTAGAACATTTGCTACGGCGCGCGCGCCTTTTAAAACGTTTTGTTTATTTCAAGTTTATTATTTGGCTAGCAATATCACGTGTCTTGTATTTTACACTGTAAATCCTTAGAACTAGTAGTTATCTCGTACAAACTCAACTATGTAACTTTATGGATCCACTTTGGACGACTGAGGAACGCTGCAGCAACCCTACGCAACCAAGCATACCTAGGAAGTTAACTCTTTTTTTTTTTTTTGAAATGGCCTCTTGCAGAAACCCAGAGGGGTTTTGTCTGCGTAACCGGACAATATCTAAGGCGAGGCAGTTTGATGCCTCCAGCCAGAGCATATTTTTATAAACTACAAACTAAGCAACAGCGCTAAGGGCGTCCCCTGCGGGACACGAACCTCGGCTTAGGGTGTTGCTGGGGGGACAACTAGGGACTAGCTGGGTCATATCAGTTTCCTTATTATTAAGGGACGAATTTAAAGCTACTAGCTCGGCGCGGGCCGGCTCGAGCAAGGGTCGGGGTGGACATGATGAGACATTTCGCGACGGACGCGGACCTCGCCGGTGAGGTCTATAACGAGGCAGTCGAGCGCGTCGGAGTGTGAGTTTAACTCTCTAATGATCTTCTCATATTATTAAGTTTCTCCAGGTGGGCGATATATCGTGGGAGGCAGCCGCAGCGACATCCTGGTCGTCCGTGACGCTCGCCCTGATGATGCGAGCTCGTACTCTTGTGAGGCGCAACATGTCTTGACCGGGGAGAAGAGACGGAGTCCCCCTGCTATGGTCACTGTTTCACGTTAGTATGAATTTTTGTTTTTTTTCTAAACATCGTACAAATTGTAATGGAGAAGAATTTGGAGTAGTGGGCAGAAATCGGGTTGACTTAGTAAGCAGATCACCTGGAGTGTTTCTCCGGGAGGAGTAAGTTCAAATGCTGTTTAAGACTGTATTTTAATTTTCACAAAAGCTTATTCTCGTAAACTTGTTCGGGTTTAAAAATGCAAGCTAAGAAGCAGTTGTGTTTAGCCTAAGGAAAATTTAATTTATCAACAGGCAAATAAATTTATTATTTCTTAAATTTAAGTAACAGAACTGTCTTATAAACTGATCAATGTCTATATTAAAATGGTTCCATTTTGCAGACGCTACTTCAAGTATGGCACCACGAATGCTGGCAGTATCTGAAGACGAGATGGTTCCTCAAGGTGGTGACATTCGTCTCGTATGTTGCGCTATTGGAAGTCCACCACCTACGTACAGGTAATAACCACAAAAAAAATACCAGCGAGAGAGGAAAGATTCGTACTAAATGGAAATTTTTACTAAGAACACCTGAAATTGGGTAACCCACTTGGCGCTGTTCCCATTGCACCAAGACAGCTGTTCAACGATCAAACAGACCAAAATAATTCCATTCCAAGAATATGAAAATCCAAACGGGTTCATTAAACGCCAAGCTCACGTGACACGTGTCATTAAAAAGCCGAAATTTACTCACGTTCCAATTACGTCCCTTATTTATTAAGTGTTCTCTTTTTCATGAAATGACTTTTGAAAACCAGAGGCCATAAAAAATCTGTCAAGTTCATACTAAGTAATTTTGCCACCGCCTCCTCACAACGTGACCAAAACGGTATCCACCAAAAACAATAATGTAGGTACTGTTCTTTGTTCTACATAAGCGAGGCTTTTCCCAGAATTAAAATTAATAACTTGTAGGTGGGTGTCAACTCGAAAGTAATATTGCGCTCAGGTTTATAGACTTACGCGTTACGGCTGACCTACGCTTATATTTTTAATGGATTTTTTATCCCTCCGTAATTGGGTTGCTAAGGTTAAATAATTGAAGGTCTGCGAAAAAAATCAGTAATCCGTCACATATACTTGTGCTTTCTAATCAACACTGAAACCATTAACAAGTATTTCTGAAAAACTAAAAATTGGCAAAATATTCCATTTATTCGCCTTTTACAGCGCGTTCAGTAAATCTATGCTAGGAAACAATAATTATATTGTATTTTGTTTTCTAGTCAGCAGATAGATTTAAAATAACATGCATGAGATTAATCATAATATTTTTTTTCTAGTTGGTTTCGTCACTCCAACGGTCGTCTAAGCCCTGTCTCCAACAGCATCAGGATATCAGTGTCGGAACAAGTACTGATCATCCGTCGAGCCCAGCTGTCCGACGGCGGCGTCTGGACATGCAGGGCTCACAACCAGTTCGGAGAACAGAGACGTGATGCCAGACTAAGGGTTCGGTCTAGACTGGTTGTTAGCGTCCATCCACAATTACAGGTGAGATATAGTACATTTTTTTTGTGCACGTTTCGTATTATCGGTCGGACAAAAATCTTACGAGTTAACAAGAAAGAAAAACACTAGTTTCTAGTAGAGTATTATGCTTTCCAAAACTATGCATACATTGAAATTGTTATCCATACACGTGCTCGATGTTCCACGAATATTTTTGTGTAGACTTCAAACATTACAGAATACAAAACGTGACCAATACGTACAACTTGATCATATTATTCTCTACATGTCAGAGAATAAACAGCGTACGTTTCACTCCCAGAATAACCTACGAATGCGAACATTTCCTTTTATTACATAAGGACAGCTAACAGAAAACACAATTGTCCCAACGTCCCAACATCAGTATTTGGAAGAGCAGCTAAATTCCCGTCAGCGTTGGGTGACGTTGCAAAAATTGAAAAATAAGTATTCAGATCACAGAGGAGACACATCGCGCGATGTGATCCCGGCGTCCCGCTCATCGAATATAGACAAGATGGGCGAGGTGTGTCTGTTAGCGGAGTAGATTATTTTGGATCATCGGAGCGTCAGATATACATTTATATCTATAGCTTACTGATTTGAGAAGCGTTTGCAATGTATAGACTACTAGTTGGTGCCCGCGACTTCGTCTGCGTGACAAAAGGTAGCCTTTGTCTTTCTCCAAGATCCAACCTATCTCCTTAAATTTTATTATCATCCGTTCAGCCGTCTAGTACTGAAAAGGTAACAAACAAACTAACAAACAAGCAGACTTACTTTCGCATTTATAATATTAGTATGGATTACAAAACAACTGGTATGACACTGCTATATAGCTTGAAATGAAGCAATATGGTTACGATTATTTCAATTTCATACGCAGAAGGAAAATTTAAAAAATATCTCGTATATTTTTTTCGCTAACAGTCACACCACGCATCAACTTATTCAAATTGTTTATCTAAAGAATGCAGATAATATAATTTTCTTCGTATCGACAGTTAACTATTAAATTGATTGCTAATGTAATATTTTTATTAGTTAGCTGTTATTATAAGTACGGGTTGTGGAGAGCAGATAAGCAGTCGCTCTTTATAAAATACAGGTATTAAGCTGCATCCGGTTTGGCTAGAAGACGACCCCAATGTAATTGGAGAGGCTAGACAGATTGATTGACATAGAAATAATTCATTATGTGGTTATTAAAATTTGTAATGTCTGTTAAAGGCCGCTAAAATTTTAAGTTCCCGTTATTTAAATAAGACCTATTATGTACATTTGGTTTATGAATAAATGTTTTGAGTTTTGAGAATAAAAATCTCCATTGCAATGACATTTGAGAATGGTAATTACAAGCCAAACACTATCTCCACCCCTCAAAAATATTTGTCAGTTCTTCTAACAAACATCCAGTTAACTATCAATACCTACACTAAAAGCGGAAAGATTTGTATTTTTATATTTTTGTATGTAACGAATAAACTCAAAAACTACTAGCCCTATTTCAAAAATTCTTCCGTCATTAGAAGCTACATTATCCCTGAGTAACATATGCTATATTTATTACTAGAAAATATTAGGAATCCTTACTAAAACTTCAATAATGTAACCCAAGGTGTAAATGTTCACCCGCGCGAAGCCGGGACGGACCGCTAGTATGTTATAAGAAAGCGTTACTAAAAACATAACATACGTAACATAGAATCATGCCTGTGTTCCCCGAATGGGTAGGCAGAGGTGTACACAGTTGTACACCCACATTTCACAATGACGACAATGACGCGTGTTGCTTTCGTATTATATTTTATCACGGATTTTTTTATAACAAAAAAAATATAACCAGAATTCCAACAAACATGTTCCAATTTATCATTCACTGTTATAAAAAATTGCACAAAGCAACATTAAACTCACCTAGTATTTAAAAACATCAATAACGAAATCAAAATCAATCATCGTTCGTACACCGATGCTACTAACTGAAAAATTAATAATATTATAGACGTTCCTCACTTTTTCTGTCTACGTTACTTAGAAAAGAAGTCGGTTGATCTGAAGACACAATTTAGAAAGTTTTAATTAATGAAGTCAATTCCAGAACTTTAAAACTTCGAAAAGTATTGCGACCACCATAAATTGGCCCATATTAAAATCAACATTGCGACAAACAAGCCTCAAAAACAAATTAACACTTGACACCTATTGTTTCATTTCTAAATGCTTATTCTGATCTTTAATTAATTCTACGTCTCAGACCATCAAATTTAATAAAGCGCGCTTGATTCGCTGTATTTAAATTCACAAGTAAATATTGCTTGTACATAATTTGATTAAGGGTTGAACAAAAGTGTTTTCATTAGTTCATTTCGACATCAAAAGTTTGGTAATAGCTCTTTGTACAAGTCCTTTCAGCTAGTCAATTATATATTATGTAGGGTTTATATAGTTCAAACAGATGCGGCAAATATAGGCTTTCTCCTCGGCTACCCAATTAGTTCAGAATGCCAATATTATAAGATTAGAACAATGGTTTTAAATTTTTTGGTGTAGAGTTAATTAACCATAACATAACTAGCTGTGCCCCGCAAACGTTATACTGCCATATAAATTTTCTGGATAGGGCCACCCTTATCACCTAGGGGTATAAAAATAGCCTACGACCTATTCTCAGACCTACCAAATATTATACACAATGAAGTTTGATAGCCAACACTGTGACACTAGATTTTTATTTAATAGATATAACATAGTATTACACCTGTATTCCCAAAACGGTTAGGCAGAGGTATATAAAGTTACAATAATGCTCATTGTCTGAAAATTTCCTACCAAAAAATAAATTTTAATAACACTTTTCTCAACCCATGAACCGAACCCGTGACCTCATGCTCAGTAAGTGCACTAGGAAACGCTAGACCAACGGCAGGCAGTTCAAAGTGAAAGATGGATATCAATTATTGGATTTTTAAGTTTTAAATAATAAACCTCGCAATCTACAAAATACTAGTCTTGTAGTCTAGTTTATTTAATATACATAAAACGGTTGACACTATTCTAAATTCGAATTAGAATTCCTTGTCCAACCTTTGTCAATTTATGGATGGGTGCTGACGTCTGTCGTTGGTTTACCTATCCCTTATTTACCTTTAAATTTGGTCACAATATGAAAAAGGGAGATCCATCATTTGAGTCTATATCCAATCATTATTTCTTAAACTCCATTTTCAAAAAGATGTCAGCTAATCTTTACACTGACTTCTGATTCTATGTTCAAAATCATGTCGCTCTCTACTCGGCGTTCGATTTCTAACTGCTCCTTTGAAATCGTCTCTGGTTGCAATTCTACGTGTAAACGGTTCTAAAGGATGAATAGGTTCCCTATACTTCACTATAACGACTTCACTTTATACCGACAACACTATTAGTTTAAACGAATAACCTTGAAAAAGAAATTCTTTTTTTTTTATTATTACTAGTATTACTATAAAGCTTTCCGAGCAAGATTCGAAACTTTAATTTTTTTGTGTGGAAAGTCCATCGGACATTGTGCTGCACCCTCCTCCAAATACTTCAGGCGCTCTGACCCGACCACTGAGCTATCTCACCTCTGTTAATTATTCCAAATTCTTCTTCCACATTTTAATACGTTTTATGGTGACGTCATTGTTTCATTCAGTCCCGATACTGACTGAACCGAAACGCCTAACTGTCCAGTTGATAAAAAAAAAAAAAAAACATTTAGACTTCGCCACGCATGTTTCAATGCCTTTAAAAGATTTATCTGTAAAAAAATACTATCTTTATTGACATCTATTTCACTATCAATACCAATATTCATAGTGTGTAACATAATATATAATGTATCTTTGACCATAACAATAAATTATTCACGTACTATGTTGAATAGCGTGCCTAGCCAATATCCCTTGTCACAGGGTTGTCACTGCGCCGGACATAGCATTGGTATAAGCCGTTTTGTGTTGAGAATTCTCAATTGTGAATGGACTGCCCTATCACTTCCTTATTGCAGATTGGTTCCCAGTAGACTTAAAGTCAAGCTCTAGTTGTTCTCGGGTTTAACCATCAACTATGAGGTCAACAGCATATTTAAGCAAGTTTGTCAATTCGTGTGATATGATAAAATGTTTTTTTTCAAAATGTTCTTGTGGTAACTTGAGGATACGTTTTCTTATAAATTGATATTTATGATGTTTTAATTTTAATTATAACTTACTTTATGAATTTTATCAATTATATGTACGGTAAACTGAAATAATTTTAAATTAACTGTTGAGACGCCTGACACCTTAGTCGTCCTGCGATCACGAACGCTGCTATGTATTCGAAACGTCAGGAAAAACAAAAACCAATAATACACGCGATTAATCCGGTTAAAAGTAGTTTTATTATAATTTAATTAAAACTGTTAGTAGTTCAGATAAATCTAGACACACATTGTCACATGCTTAACGAACACTAGTTACACATTTTTGTGAAAAGAAAAAATATTAAATTATGAATGAAACGAATGAAAGCGTCTTAAAACTGTGTATTTGAGGTATTTATTAGTAGAACGTGAAGTGTCCATGACAACATACTCAATGCAAACATTTTGGTCGCTACCTTTACCAAATACCGTTACTTTACGTTTTTACCCTTACAATCGTCGACACATGAAATTGCATTACCGGCCGAGTAAAGAGATACACTTGAATTTCAATTCTCAAAAGTAATTCCACCTAATACTAAATGTATTTGAAAGCCTAACACATCGGATCAAAGACTATTAAAGGCAACCCTACCGTTTGCTCGCAACCCTAATAATCCAGTTTGAGCGTGACGTAGTCACTAGGTGATGTCCTTTTGAATAATACATGAGGTCGAACTTGAAGGCACGTCTTAGCAACTGGCTCGTATTTGTCGCTTGTTTATCGAGTTCCGACAGTTGGGGTAATTTAGTTAATTTGTTTCTTATTTGTCACCTGTCGCGATATGAGACTACTATTGGCTTGAACTGGATACAGAATGCAATGTGTATTGTTCCATGGTTTTTGGTCAATTTATATGTCTTGTTTAGTTGAATGGTTGAAAAATAATAGGAAGACTCACTAAAGTACAGCATTTATTAACTCTCCTTTAAGTGTAGACAAGTTTTTTAGTGTGGTAAAAAACACAGAGTTTTAATAAATTATAATTATTATGGTGATACTTACTGTGGACATATAACATAGCTATATTATATGTTTATAAAGTTATATTTTTTTTTCTGGAAAAAGAATACGGTCGTAAGTAGGATTCGAACCTGCGTCTCCCGGATAATTACTCCAGGAGCACTGACCGCTAAGCCATCTCAACTTCTGCTCACAAGCGTGAATTCTTCTTCCACATTTTAATACGTCTTTAGGTGACGTCGTTAAAAAATATAATTTTAGAGTTCGCTAAGCATGCGTTAATGCCTTTCAAAGATTTATCTGTATTTATATGTTTATGTTATGATACTTAGGTCTCGGGTTCGATTCCCGGGTCGGGCAAAGTGTTATTGAGTTTTTCTATTAGGAAATTCTCAGTAGCAGCCCGGAGTTTGGAAATGTGCCCGGTTGATGGCAATAGGCTCACCACCTATTACATGGGACTTAATAACAGCATTGGTGAAATGTGGGTGTACAATTGTGTACACCTCTGCCTACCCCTTCGGGGAATACAGGCGTGATGCTATGTTTTATGTTGTTATGATACTTACTGTGCCCAATACAAACACCGACATTTTAAAACCACCGCTTTTCTTACAGGTAGCTAACTCGGGTAGTTCAGTAACCTTCAACTGCTCAGTGGAAGGTGGTGACGCTCGGGTTAGATGGCTGCATGACGGAGTGCCAGTGGGAGGAGGGGAACGAGTGCTCAGAGTGCATGGCGTCGTCAGGGCACACAGGGGCATGTACCAGTGCTTCGCCGAGAGGGACTTGGACAGCGCTCAGGCTGCTGCTGAACTGAGGTTGGGAGGTAAGAGGATCCTTAAGTTAAAAACAACGTTTACATCTCCCAAGGAGAATGTTTTGATAAACAGAACAGCTGTTAGATTCCCGAACACTTCACGGAAACAGAGTATGTATGCATTAGGCTTTTTGGGTGGGTAAATATCTACGCCTAAATCAATATCTAGCTTGATAATACTGTAACGTATGTTGAAATTTGGTTAAGGCGATTCATTCCTGCAAATGGATCCCAAAAAGTTATTTTGATGGACTGGCTACGTACCAATCAAGGAGATGAAAACAGTAGAAATTAAAATACCATACAATCTGGACACTATACGATACCGAACTGAAATCAAAATAGCTTTCAACTGCAAAAGGATATAATTCACATTAGATGCCTTAATTTAAGATTTTATATTATAATGATAATCAGTCGTGTATTCCCCGAAAAGTTTAGGCAAAGGTATAAAATTTATTTCTAAATTCTAAATCTATTTCTAAATCAGGCTACAAGGCCCATATAAAATACAAATACTATAATACAATATAAAACTTAAGAAACTAACATACAATACTATATATAAACATAAAAATATTAATTTACACGAAGAGTCGGCGTCGTGTGTCGCGTGGTGTCAGGTATCCGACCTCGGAATCACCGGAACACTACACCTCTCGGCCAAAATTCTTGGTTCATAAAGGTCGACAGATGTTCGGTTGGTGCTCTCACCACAAATGAACTGAAGTTTGCATTGTGTCGAGACTCCAACCGCTCGACCCTCAATGTGAACTTGGTCTTGAGCCGAATATACTCCACAATCTCCTCGGCCTTTGTAGAGTAAAACAGCCGGGACAAGTACAGCGACGTCACGGGCACAGCCGGACGCAGCAGATGGTTCGGTCCAGTAGGTGCAGTACCACACTGATTCTTACAAGCGGGCTTTCTCTTCATTTTCTCAACCTTTATGAAGCCCTCCTTGTCGCACTGTGGCAGATCCCTGTGAATGGGTTCACGGTGGTTCTGCTGTTCCCCTCCTTGCTGCTTGGATTTTAACGCAGCGGGTTTGTTGGCAACAGTTATTACAACTACATTCATCATTATGGTGTCCTGTAATGGAGGGTGAGCCTATTACCACGAACTGGGCATAATTCAAGGCTCCGGGATGAGAAATATTATAAATAACAATACCCAGAAAGACACCTGGGATTTTGAAAGTCCACAATTTTTAATAATTATAACACAGCCATAATTTCAGACTAAATTAAGCGACAAAATACATTAAAGCTAACCTAACACCTGAACCGTAATCAGTTGTGACCCAATTCCATCATTCAATGTTAGGCCTCTCCAAAAAGTGTTAATTCTACTTGAAATGTTTTTATTTCAATAGACCTTGAGAAGCACTCTTAAATTGTCAGAAAATTTGTTCGTTTCGTCGTGTTGATTTTGTCTTTTTAGTGTGAAATCTTTGGAGTATCTTTTGAATACGGACTGAGATCTACATTATTTCAATGTTCATAAAATTTCTAAGGTATTCCGAATCGATTGTGTAAATGTATGTTTTATAGTCAAATTAAGTTAGTTATGAAGAGGAGAAGATTACAGATCAATATTTCAAACACATAAATGCATGCGTAGAGAACTCTAGGTTTATAATTTTTTAGAGGTAAATCTTCGAAAAGCATTAACGCATGCATTAGCGAACTCTAAAGTTAATATTTTATTGTGGAAAGGAAAATATGGTTGTGAGCAGGATTCGAACCTGCGTCTCCCGGATGAATACCCCAGGGTAGTCTACCAACTTAGCCATGTCGACCTCTAGAGAGAGCCTGAAGTATTAATCCGTGAGTCGCAGGTTCGAATCTCGCTTACGACTGTATTTTTCATTCCACAATAATTTACAACTATAGGGGATGATTAAATTTTGTAGTTAACTTAACGTACAAAAACTTTTTTGATTTTTTGAATGGAACGTTTTCTAGTATTAAATTCTTCATTTTATCATTTATAGCCATCAAAAGCGTTGATCTGTAAGATTTCTTATGACTTGCTCTTATTTCTAATAGCTCTATTTATTTTATCTCCGATTCAGAAAAAGTCGATAGTCCTTACGGAATTAATTCCCTTCAACAAATGTTTAGTCCCATGCCGAGGGTCCATTTGGAATTAATGGACGGTTCAAGGCCATCCACTCGTATTTGTTTAGGACTTGCCAGTTTCGGATTGTGTTTTTGGGATTACCACATCGCGTTTATTTCTACCTTTTGTTTTTATTTTGTTTGAACGATGTTGAAAGGGGGAACTTTTAACAATTATAATATTGACTTTATATAAAATGCTGCAAAGTACTGACTAAAGCCTTAGTCAATAAACATTGAGAATTATGGCGTAATTGCGACTTGCAAAAATCTACACACTGCCTAACGCAACGAACTTCTATCTCTGGGTGTCATCATTATACATTTTATTATTAGATATAAATGTCAGTATTTGAGATGAATATTTGTTCTATTTTCGCCTTCTAGAGCATATATAAGCCAGAAAACGTAATTCAACTATCAAACATAATTTACCAAAACAAAATACCACAGCAGCAACTGAAAAATTTCGTTTCTCGAATCGAAAATTGCTTCCTGATTGGTCGATTAACGACCTTTGAGAGCCGATTGGCCAATGAGCGAGCACTTGGGCGTGTAATTACAAATGGTGTAATTTTGCGGAGTGCAGTGCGGTGCGATTTCGTATGTCGTCGGGTTATTGATTAACGGGAGCAGTAATGACTGGACCGGCCATGCGTCACCCGCTGCCGTGACCGACGGCCCCAGTTGTACGTGGCAGCGTATTTGGCTCGTAACCTACGAGTATAATACAATTCTGTGGTTAATCTAAGGTTGGACCAATAAAAGCGTATCCCTCATGCACTTAACTATATTATGAATACAGAAGTATGGAAATCAAAGGTTATTAACTGATACTTTTTTATATATTTTACTAAGATCTAAGTTGTTTTGCATATTTATGCTAATACGGTTAATATTATTGTCAAAATGTTGTAGGAACCACTACATACATTTACATAACTAGAACTAATAAGGTGATTTGATTTACTTGACTGATGTGGAAGTATCATTAAAGATTTTTTCACCGTCCCTTTTTGCACAATGCCTTGACGTCTCGACCAGGTTGCACCGATCGTGGTAACAAGCAGACTCAAAGGTATTTATTGCGCGTTAATTCCTGTTAGTTACACATATAGTAATATCCCTTTTTGTACACACAATATGTGGATATATGTGTATATCACATACTATTGGCAAAACTATACTTAATATCTGCAATTATCTCACCCTGAAAACAGTACAATCTCCGTTATATAATACTCTATAAAGCTACATAATCCCGCTGCCTCTCATGACTCGAAACATAATCCATTTACCCGTACGGAGCGATCAATTCCGGGCGTCAAACACTGGGCCTGACCCGGCACAAAGACATTGTCAACTCTATGACACACACCAAACCTGTTACTGCATATATTATATGCGTCCTTTGTCCAATGTAGGTCATGTTATACAGTGTGGTAGAAAAAGCTTTTGCGGTCATTGTGATGGTGAAATAGTGCATCTATATGACGTGCTAGACATGTCGTGGGAGGTACCTAAATTTCTATGAATAGTCTTTCTTTGGCTACTGTGAAATGCTTTGGATTGATAAAATGATAAAGATATTTAACTACCCCCTCCCTCCTAAGACCCATTGTTCATAGATAAATGCTCTTTATATTTATTTATGCACAGTGCCTTAGGGTCGGCCAAGGATATCCGTATACCTCTTCTTATTTGAGACTAGACAATTTTATCGGCTCGACAATTGAACGGATTAATAAACAGGGATGTCCGAGCTATGTATAGTAATATATGCTCGTATGTGTGTACTTTGTTAGCTATTATATGTATTTATAAATACATTTTATTTTATTGAAAGTTAACCTCTCGTCTCTGGAGGAACCGACAGTCATGGCGACATAATCATTTCCATATTTATTTATTTTAGAAAACCAACAGTTAAGCAATAAAGATTATGTAATGTACAATAGGTAAGTGTCAAAAAGACAAGTCTAAGTTTTCACCAATAATAAAAAATATGAAAACTTGAGACTACCTCGTTGGACTAGTGGTCCTAAGCGCGACTCCTTAGTATGAGGTCCTGGGTACAATTCCCGGGCCAGGCAAAGTGTTATTGGGATTTTCTATTCGGAAAGTCTCGGTAGATGGCAATAGGCTCACCACTTATTACATGGGACTTAATAACAGCATTAGTAAAATGTGGGTGTACAACTCTGCCTACCCCTTCGGGGAATACAAGCATGATGTTATGTTATGTTAAAACATAGACTAGATTAACAGAATAGGTACAATAGATTGTCAACACTTGAAAAACTCAAGGTAAAACATCCTTCATGCCGTCTTAGTGACATGTGGATCAAGTAAACATTCTTACCAATGTTATTCAAAACATAAGTTAAATATATTCAAGTTAATATTTTGACATGGCTAAAAATCTTCATCACAGTGGCAACACCGTCTTTTGCAAGCACGTAAGTAAGTAAAATACGTCGCTGCGATGGTACAGAGTGGTTCTAAGCCTTTAGTTAAGTAAAACATTCTCTGTGCACTGCATACTACTCGACAAAGCAGCTACTGTGTATTCTAATGAAATGTACAGAAAAATACACACACAGAGCAAACACAGTCCTATTAAGCTGGAATTTTGTCATTCCATTGCAAAGGAACGAGAAAGTACTCGTATTTACGTGAAAATTCTGAGAAACGCTGCATATGTTTTGAAAAACAAATTTGGTTTGCTATTGTTTAATCAAATAAATAAGATTAGGAATATTTACACCTATTTGTTTAAAGATAATATTTCTGAGATATTGTAATGCTACATTGACTTTAGAAACTTGGATAATATTATGGCAAAGTGCTATTTAGGAAATTCTCGATAGTAGCCCGGATATAGTAGATAGTAGCCGATAGATGGCAATAAGCTCACCACCTATTACATGGGACTTAATAACAGCATTGGTGAAATGTGAGTGTACACTGTAGAACTATGTACACTTCTGCCTATCCCTCCCGGGAATACAGGCGTAATGCTATGTTATGTTATTTTATTATGCTTTTGAGCAATTATATAGGTGACCAACGTGGTCAGCACCTACTATTGATGTACGGACCCGTCCCTGGAATCCAGTCCCGTTTATGACAATTCCGAAAATTGTTCTTAACAATTAATGGACTGCTGACTCCGGAAGCACTACCATCCATGACGGTACACCTTACCTATAACTATTACCTCCCACTGCGTCGGTTATGGTGGCCATAACTTGCGCAATAATGTCGCGGACAGACCGTAAGTCAAACTGCGGGATAATCCGGATAGCTCTAATGGAATAATAGAGACGATCTATGACGTCATATATTTTACGTACGGACAGCATTACTGAATACCAGTGAGCTGCAGCTTTTATTATTTCGTATTTCCGTGTGTATTTCAAATAATTGTATATTTAATATGATGTTTTTTATTAATTTTCTATACATATAGATTTAAATACAAACAAAAGTAACTTTTGTAATTTCAATGTAACAGCTTTTTACGAAATACTTAAGAAAGTATTTATGGTACTTATGAAAAAACTGTCTGTTTGTTCCGGCTGATCCCAAAAATGGTTGGACCGATTTTGATGAGACTTTGACTTCGGTAGATAGCTGATGGTGTAAGGAGTAACTTCGGCTTATTTTATAAAATATAAATATAAAGTGCTATTTGTGAGTCCTGCGCCAACAATTCGCCGGCGCGGAGTGTATTAGGGACTTCCTCATGATTTTGTTCTTATTGTTGAATATGTCAAATAATGTTGATACAGCTGCCGCACTGGCCTAGTAGTCGCAAGGGCGACTGCCGAGTATGAGGTTCTGGGTTCGCTTTCCGAGTCAGGCAAAGTGTTATTGGGTTTTTCTATAAGGCAATCCTCAGTTATAGCATGGAGTTTGAAATTGTGTCCGGTTAATAGCAATAGGCTTACATGGGACTAAATTACAGCTTCAGTGGAATATGCAACTGTGCCTACCCCATCGCAAAATACAGACGTGATGCTATCTGAAATAATGATAACCTAATTCAACTGTACTGTCCAACACGATGAAAAAAAATTGCGTTAACGACTTCCAGATATAAATTAATCTGAAACCTATACAACATTTACACATTGATACCTCGAATGTATCCCAAGCATTGTCTGACTCGGACATTCCACAGCTGATCTCGGGAAGTCCTTACGAAAGCGTAAATACTGCGACTCGAAGTAAGCGCCCCTGTCCATACTTTTCGCCCGGCACGGAATTCCAAGATTTTAAGAAGGAAATTCATGAAATGCTATTGACCTGGAAAAACGATCAAGAATTATTCTTCAAAAAACATTGTGATGACCAAAACTCCTCTTTACATAAAATAACCAAAGAAATAGCTGACCTTAAACTCCAAGGCCTGGCCATCCAAAAGTCTAATTTCGAAATTGAAAAAACAGTCACTTTTATTAGTAAACAATACGATGACGTAAACAAACAACTTGAAGTACTGAAAAAAGAAAAACAGATGTATGTTGATTCTATGAAAAATCTGGAAATGCAAGTACAAGACTTACAGCGGTCAACTAGGCAGTCTAGCATAGAAATCCGTAATATTGCACCAGACAAAGAGGAGTCAGCGTCGGATCTTTCTTCAATGATTACCAAGTTGGGATCAACAGTCGACATGATGTTGGATGTAACACATATCCGGGATATTTATCGCCTTCCAGGCAAAAAAGATACGATTAGACCCATCGTTGTTGAGTTCGCGAAAGTTCAGATGAAAATCAAGTATTGGCATCCGTCCGCAACTACAATAAAAAGCACCAGGATACTGACCGTTTGAATACCCATTGTTTCGGCTTGTCTGGAGATCGTCAACCTGTGTATATATCAGAATATTTGCCTCCCAGCTCTAGAAAACTGCTATTTGCGGCTAGACAATATGCGAAGCAAAATAAGTTTGAATTTTGCTGGACCAGTAATGGAAATATATTCCTAAAAAAATCACCAGGAGACAAGCAAATCCTGGTGAAATCAGAGCAAACTTTACGCGAATTACAAGTGAACCAATGACTTTATTTTCTAGGAGTCAACTTTCTAGTAATTAATTTAATATTAATAGATTTCTCTTGTTAACCGACTTCCAAAAAAGGAGGAGGTTTCTCAATTCGACAGTATATTTTTTTTTTTTTTTTTTTTTTTTTTTTATGTGTGTTCGGGGATAACTTCGTCGTTTATGAACCGATTTTGATAATTCTTTTTTTGTTGGAAAGAAGATATCCCAACGGTGGTACCATGGTAAGGAAACCAGGATCTGATGATGGATCCCCGAGAAATCGAGGGAAACCTTCGAAAATCGTAGGGGCGACTAGTGCATTTGTTAATTTTTTCATTAAGTATTTTAAAGCACTACTATTTAATGAAGGTCTGGAGTCGATCTGATGATGGAGCCGAAAGACGATCTAGGGAACTCTTTAACGATTTACAGCAATTACCTGGTGTTTGGGCTTGATTAATTTGTATTGATGAGAACTTTACACCTAGATAGGTTGTGACTGTCATTAGGGGTCTGATGATGAAGACGAAGGACAGTCAAGGGAACTCCTCAACGTTTTACAGTAGCTACCTTGTTTTGTATGTATGTCCGTCGATATAATTGTTTGAAAGAGTAGTCCCCAGAGGTGGTCCCATTTCAATTTAGTGAAGATCTGATGAAGATCTTCGAAGTTAGACGATGGAATTCTTCAATAAATCACAGCAAATCACTCGCAATTGCTGTAATCGCATGTTCATGTATAGTTCATGCCACTCAATACATACATAGCATCATGCCTGTATTGCCCGATGGGGTAGGCAGAAGTGTCCACTGTTGTACACAAACATTTCACCGATGCAGTTATTAAGTCCTAGCGGCTTTCGAAGGCCTACCCATATTATTAAATTACTAAATTAACTTATTTATGAAGTATACAAACTTATATATGACCTATACAATATATATATTAGACTTAAAACTAAAAAGACTAAAATAAATTAATTTTAAACAAAAAATAAAAACCGCCTTCCAAAACCTACTACACTAAAAAGTTTAAAATAATATCAAAATTTGCTTATAATAAAATAATTTTAAAATAACAATATATAATAATAATCTGTTAATTTTGGAGTCGGTGCCTGATGTATGTGGGGTTTACAACCAGATACAAACGCCGGTAACATAACCACAGCACAACGAACATAAGTGACTAACAAGAGGAAAACAATAACCCTCTCCCAGTACAGGCTCCGACTCCAAAATTAACAGATTATTATTATATATTGTTATTTTAAAATTATTTTATTATAAGCAAATTTTGATATTATTTTAAACTTTTTAGTGTAGTAGGTTTTGGAAGGCGGTTTTTATTTTTTGTTTAAAATTAATTTATTTAAACTTTAAATTCAAAGTGATTAATTATAAAACTTCATGTAAGTACGAACGGTCATTACATAACTATTACATTTACACAATAAATATCTACTCATTTACTTCACCTGCACTCACTTCCACATATTTACACGCTTACACTCTCAAATGCACGCAAACGTCCTTTACTCTTGAGGGTATACCTCTAAGTATTCTTGCAATAAACAGAACACCACATGCACCTGGTTCATATTTTTATGTAATTAATTATTGGAATTCGATAATATAACCTCAGAGATTATGACAGACATTGACACATCCACACAAATTAAATGCCTTAGATTGGATAACCCCGGGTTGTGTTCTTCTGTGCTGAAATATAACGCTAACACCACTAATTCTCTTACTGTAATAACGGTAAATATACGCAGCGTTAATTGTAACTTGGATAGTTTTCTCTTATTTGTTTCTGAACTCGATATATCAGTTGACGTCTTTATTTTAACAGAATCTTGGATTAACGACCAAAGTATTATACCTATAATAGCTAACTACACCTCAATAAGTACTAAAAACAGCCTTAACAAAAATGATGGTATCATTGCCTATGTTAGGGAAGAATTAAGCTATACCTATAATGAACCAAATATTGAGGAGGGAAATTGTCTTGTTGTTGACTTTTCTAATAGCTATTCTATTGTATGTTCATATAGACCGCCGTGTTTTCACAACATTACAAAATACATTGATTCATTAAATTTAATATTGCAGAACTGTAACACACCAAATGTCATATTTACAGGTGATATTAATTTAGATATTATAGCTGAAGACTTGTCTGCCAATACAAACCAATATCTGAATTTGATGGCTTCTTATGGTTTGAAACAGGCAGTAAACCAACCGACTAGAGTCAAAGCATGTTTAGATCATTTTATGGTCAAAACCATATGTCCTGTCCAATCTATAGTATTCAACGAACTTACAGATCATTCCCCCATCCTCCTGTATTTGGAAAAAACCAATATATCAAAACATAAATTATTGCACACCAAAACAACAACTTGTATAGAAAATATTAAAAACGAATTATGCACAGTACAATGGGACGAATACTATGAAATATCTTATATAAATGTGAATCACGCTGCCGACAATCTGTTAACTCTTTTGCAAAATTCTATCAATAGTAATACGAGGACAATACAAGTTTCAAGAAAAAATAGACCACTTAAGCCGTGGATCACAGCAGGGGTACTGAAATCAATTAGGCAACGGGATAAACTTCATAAAAAAAGTAAAACCTCAAGTGACATACAATTAAAAACATATTATATTGCGTATCGCAATAAGTGTAATGGAATAATAAAATTATTGAAAAAACAGTATTACCAGTCACAATTACGTAAGAACCACGGCAACATCAAAGAGACTTGGAATATAATAAAAGAGATATGTCATCTCAACAAAAAACACCAGTTTCCAAAAGAACTTCTTGCGATTAAAGATAATGCTAATGACTCTCTTAATTTTATTAATGATTATTTTACTTCAGTAGGCAAGAATCTTGCTAACATTACCCTGGACAATCTTCAAACCAATGAATGTACTTTGGCATCCAAAGCAATATCCATTAATGCACCTTGCAATTCTATGTCGCTCACTCCCACAGATCCTATGGAGGTAAAGGATGTTATAATGGGTCTTAAAGCCAATAGTTCTCCTGGCTGGGACAAAATACCCACTACAATAGTTAAACAACTATGTTTAATTATATGTGCCCCAATTAGTCATCTTTGTAATTTGAGCATAAGCAGTGGAATATTTCCTTCTTCCTTTAAGAAAGCTATCGTTATTCCTGTTTTTAAGTGCGGTGAACCCGATCTCCCTAGTAATTATAGACCTATCTCGCTGCTAAGTGTATTGTCGAAGATACTTGAAAAAATTGTCAATAGGAGGCTAATGAAGTATTTAGAATCTAATCGAATCCTTTCAGACAGACAATACGGGTTCAGACATAATCGATCGACAGGTGATGCAGTACTTAAGCTGAGCTCTAGTATAACGTCTTACCTGGACAAAGGAGAAAAGTGTGTGGGGGTATTCCTGGACCTACAAAAGGCATTCGATACGGTATCTATTCCTATCCTAATATCGCGACTCCAGAACTCAGGTATAAGAGGAGTCCCTCTTTTGTGGTTCCAGGACTACCTTTCAGGTAGGGAACAGTGTGTTAGGATTGGTGAGCAGCTGAGTAATGGTGGTATCTGTACTTACGGTGTTCCTCAGGGAAGTACCCTGGGTCCGAGCTTATTCTTACTTTACATTAATGAGCTATGTGATATTAAAATTAGTAATGCGGAGACTTTTATGTTTGCTGATGACACGGTCCTCCTATTTCACAGTGAGTCGTGGGTCAAAGTCAAAGATTGCGCTGAGAAAGGGCTGAGTCTTATTACACAGTGGCTGGAGAGAAGTTTATTGACTCTCAATCCAGGTAAAACCAACTACCTGTGCTTTGGCATTACAAATTCAGGAGCTCCTAAAGATTCTTTTTCAATCAGAGTGCATACATTTCCATGCAACTCTGTTACTGCCTTTAACTCCCGCGCGAAGTGCAAATGTCCCGTATTGACTAAGGCAAAGTGTATCAGGTATTTAGGCGTCATAATAGATGATAGGCTTAACTGGGGAGCGCACATCGAGGCAGTCGTGGCTCGCACCAGGAAGCTTATATATATATTTAAGAATTTGCGCACTGTAGCTAGTAAGGCCCTCCTAGTCAATATATATCTAGCTCTTGGACAAAGCGTGCTCACTTACTGCATCTGTGCTTGGGGTGGGGCTTGTAAAACTAGGATGATACATCTAGAGCGCGCACAGAGGGCGCTATTGAAAACTATGTTAAAACTTCCTTTTCCCTATCCCACTGCTGATTTGTATGAGGACGCACAAGTATTGAGTGTTCGCAAGCTATACATTTTTGAAGCCCTCCGCCGGTATCATAAGTTAAGCATTCCATCAATGCATTCAACTTTAAAAAGAAGAGAGCGTTGTGTACCCTCTAGGGTTAATACCAAATTTGCTCAAAAGCAGTATGAATTTCTTGCACCATTTCTATATAATTCACTAATTCGGTTTAAACAAAACATTAAAAACTATACTAACTTTCAAATTAAGATAACAATCAAAAATTGGTTAACTCACATGAACTATGATAGTATTGAATCCCTATTTGTTGTTCCGGTATAATGCGTAAGACATATACACTTAAAGTATTCGTGCATATCATTACAAGTATAAAAGACATTACATTGGCAAACACGTCTTCTCACTCACGCACACCCAAACCTATACACACTCACTCAACCACCCACACACGCAAACGCACACTCTCTCACTCACGCACACACGCCCACACACACACACACACACACACACACACACACACACACACATGAACACACACACACACACACACACACACACACAAGCGCGCGCGCGCGCGCACACGCATCGTGCGATTTTTGATGCCATGCGATGTTTCTTTTTTTTGTGCTTTGCTTTGTACTCTTTTCTTATATAACTTTTTATTTTTATTTTTGGTTTTTATATAATGTGAACATAGATCATTGTAAAAGGAAGGAACTGATCTCCAAGATACAGTTTTTTAACTAGTTTGGAGGTCAGGGACTTAAAATTGTGGAACATGTATTAAGTTCATAATAAAGATTATTATTATTATTATTATTATTATTATTATTATTGAATATCTGGCATCCATTTGCATAAAACCACATATTCAGCCGAGCCAGTGGTTTAGGAAGCCATGTCTAACTGATTTGTTGCGTTAGCCAATATTATACGCTGACGCATTCACAGAATTCGCAGATGCTATTGTTAATGTCCTATGTGAGTGGTATGTGGGTACCTCCCACTACCAAACACAATTGAAACGTTAACCTAGCCTTTTTCCACTGTATCAACTCGAACCATTCTAGTCTTATGAAAGAAGAAAAAAAGGAAAATGAGGCAGAAATGAAGACGTTAAGTAAAAAGAAATAAGTGAAGGAAGAAGAGAGAAAGAAAAACGTTTCAAAACCAAAATTTTCATTATTCAAATTAGGCTAAAAATTTGCGCTATTTGAACGTCAATAATTAAGGCAGTCCCCAAAAAAGCCCACCTACACCGCTTCCTAGTGTTTTAGCTGGAAAGAAGAAGCGGCGCAACAAACTTCCCAGCAACACGTCTGTCTGTATAAAAACTATTTATAGATTCTATACAAATCTAAAATTGAATTTATATAAAATAATTTTATTTATTGAGATAAAATGTCTTGGGCACATGTTAGCTAGCATGAGCCTATGTACCAACGCATAGAATTATTAATTCTGACATACGCAAGACAATACAGCAATATAATCACAAACAATAGATGAGTTAAGAATGTATTCTCGTTATTCTATGCGATGCCACAAAATGACCCAGTCTCTGCTCTATGCTGCAGCGTTGAGAAGGTGCCACGCTGATTTTCAGCTAGGGCTCCACACTAAAACCACAGATGGTCTCAGCATGGGATACTAACTACCAATATTTCAAATAAAGTAAATCCGAGGAAATGACTAATGGATTGTGAGAAAGGCGATATTGTTAGGAAAAAGGGATTATAGGATTAGCCTGATGTTTGTTTGCAATAGTATGTAGTCATTAAAAATGTCAGACCAGGCAAGTCTCGTTGGTTTAGTATTTCTAAGCGCGACTGCTTAATGCTTAGCATCTTGGGTTCAATTCGCAGATCGAGCAGTGTTATTAGGTTTTTCTGTCAGGAAATTCTAAGTAGCAGCCCGAAATTTTAAAATTGTGCCCAGTAGATGGCAATAGGCTACATGGCACTTAATAACAGCATTAGTCATACCAAATGAATATGCGCTTGTTTTAATTGCATTCAAACACAAGCTCCCATTTTACAAATTTCCAACAATGTCACGATCATTATTTATTAAGCTGCATTTGACCCAAGAAAACGCTTGCATTAAAAAGCGTTATAAATAACAAAATGTGAAAAGCCCGAGCAAGCAGCTAAGCCCCCGTTAATTCTTCAGACTAAGATCAACATTCCAGACGAGTAGTTTCTTGCGCCTGCAAACTTCGCGATGGCCTGTTTTAAATATTTTCATTCGCGGCTTCAGCTTGAGTTGGGCAACAGTTTAATACTTGTTAAAACTCCTTTGAATTAAAATAGTTTCACAAGATATGATCGTTCATTTCTGTGATATAAGTAATCTAGATTCAACTCGGTAAACTTTCGCTGCACCGAAGTATTCGGAGCAGGTTTTATCTTTACAACTAACGCCATCTATTAGCTTTTGTGTGCACTTACTGCTCCCTTCTTTGTGTGGGTGTCTTTTCTTTCTTAAGATTTTTTTTTTCTACACTGTGTTCATAAAATAAGTACTATGTACTTGTGATTAATTTAATATTTCCAACATACATGCTAGTAAATACATTAGCATCTTAGAAATCATTTTGTATTTCAGTTACACGAGCGGTCCTGCCCAGACTTTCTTCATTTCTTTGGCTTTGGGTTTAGTATTTCTAAGGGTTTCTTAAAGCTAGATAGGTTCTACCGTCGCTAGGAATTATTACCTGCCTTTTATGGGATAATTTTATTCGGTTTATTTTGTGGCTGATTTCGTAACTTTTTGAAGGTAACTCCTTTTTTACCATGGCTCGTTTTTGTCAAGCTCCTCCCTCCATCCTGTAAGCTTGTTATTATGTATATTAATCATAATAGGCATGATGACTGATTTTGAAATCTCCTTTTCTATTAATATATCCTAAAAACACATTATTTCAGCAATAAACTTAGTATTAACGCAAATAATTGCATTTTAATCTATCTACCTTAAATTAAGCGCGAGACGGTGTCATGGCGTCCTTTGTGACGTCACAGTAAACATTACATTGTGTCTATGCTGAACCAAGAACATAGCATAATATAGCATCACGCCTGTATTCCCCGAAGGGGTAGGCAGAGGTGTAAATAGTTGTATACCCACATTTCACCAATACTGTTATTAGAAAGAAAAGAAAGAAAGAAAAAGTTTTTATTTAGTTCCATGTAACAGGTAATAGGTGGTAAACCTATTGCCATCTACCGGGCACAATATCAAACTCCGGGCTGGAAAATTTCTTAAACCCAATAACACTTTGTCGGTAATCGAACCCAGGACCTCATGGTCAGCAGTTATCCACTAGACCAACGAGGCACTAGGCCACAACGAAGAAAGCCTAAAGTTTACAAGTTTCATCAAAACGCATTTTTACAACAAAAGTTCAATCAACACGTACGGAGGTGATCGACATTCACTGAGGCGTGACGTCATTCGCTGTGATTGGTATTTCAGTTAACATGACCGATTTCAGTATTTTATACTTTTACTTTATTGAAAATCTTATAAATCTTAATGTTTATTAAAACAAGGATTTCTTTTAGAATCCTGCGTGTACATACATTTTTCTCTAAAACCATTTAGTAGATTCTTTTATACTGTCATCATGCCTATGTACGTATAACTGTCCTGTCATTAATCAATTCTGTTCATCTAAGCAGTATGTACTATAACAACAGTGCACGCTGAGTAGCTTTCTTTCTTTCTTCTTTCTTTTCTATTGTGTTTACCACATCACTAAAATCAGTCTTACTAACACGAAAATCATAACAGTAACATCAAAATTTCCGCTCATTACTAGTTCCCGGTTTCGAATAATGCATAAGGCATCACCGTCCGGCGTGTGGCAGATAAGCGCATCGCTCACAATTATACAATTAGCCGACTATCAGCGGGCATCTGATATAAATTCGTGCAAAACGATGCAACGTTTACAAGAGCTAACGTTGTGAGCGGGCGCTGTGCCAAAAGGCGTGGGGACTGAGTGATAAGTGAGCGCGGGTATTCTATTAAAATTCTTCCATTCGTTATCTTGATAATCTTACTTACCTATTTAATAAGTCACATGATAGATGGGTTGCCGTATGTCCATGTGCAGTCTTTAATCACCTTCATCACCTTACAAAAACTCATATATGAAAAGCATTAGCGATTTGCCATGCTGCGGCTTAGTGTAAGTTTTTTTTAATGTAATTCAAAGAAATACATAGTTTCAATAAAATTAGGAAATTTCGGAATTATTGCATATTGCTTAGTGATCAAGACAAAAGAGATGATCTTTCTTCACACATTAATGCGTTTTTTATCCGTTGTTATTGTATATGTAATGCTTGAAGTTTAAATCACACATAGATTCATTGCGCCCTTAAAAATCATCATAAATAGACAAAAAAATCTCATTTCCGCGTGGGAATTGTTACGGGACTTGCACCACAGTATGAGTAAAATGCCATGCTAGCGATCCAGATCCATCATATACAACCCGCCAGTTCTCTAACTTACGCCACACGCTGACATATTGTCTGTCACGGCGTCCGGTACGGCCTGTAATAAAGCTCTCAGAAACGCTAGCCGCTCACAATTTAGACCCTCATAATTCCGGCGGCCATTGTATTCATTCGTTATTATGTTAGTGTTGCGGCTAATTGAATTTATTTTCCAAGATTTATGAACGCGGACTGTTATGTTAGTGTGGTTGTTTTGGATGGTAAATGCAATGAAATTGATGTTGTATTCAATTAAGCTGTGGCCCAATAAAGATTAGATTATCTACATTAAATAAAAATCAACCAAAAATAAATATAAAACTTGTATGAATATTTAACATTCTTCATTTGAACATACAAAAAACATAAAACAACTGCCCCACAGCAAGACAAGGAGTAATATTAATCGATTTTAATTCGCAGTAGTGATCAGAGATCAGGAGGGCTTAGCTAGTAGAGCGCCTGGAGTAGATATTTATCTAGGAGGCGTGGGTTGAGACCCTGCTTACGACCTAACTTTTCTTTCCTTAAAAAAATCTAACTATAGAGTTCGCTACGCATGCAATAATGCGCTCGAAAGGTCTGTAATAATCGTCATTATTTATTTTACCCAATTTTATCACGACATAATTCAGGTACTAAAATGTAGATATAATTATATGGAGTTCAAATACGACCCACGTAGGATAAAATAAACAGATTATGAACGGAGTAGCCAACATTATATGCAGGTTCTTGTTGGCTAGAGACCGAACAGGGATATTACTAATGCAGCACGTTTAATGCGATGCATTAAGTACACGCTTAAGCTTAATAGTCTTGTTGTTACGACTATAGTAAATTGCAGGAAATTATAAGCAAGTAAAACTATGAAATGAATTGAGTGGACTATATAGAATTTTATTTATTTATTTAAATATAAATATAAATTTTAATATAAACGTTGCCCCACACTATGAATTTCTTCCTGTATCGTGGGTGCGTTTACAGACATATAATCTGACAAACACACAAGAATGTTAGGGAACTGTTAGTAAACAAGTGTGACTACTCTATAAAAGACTTCCTATCTATGTGGAATTCGCTGCGCTCCCGCAAGGGGGCGCGACGAGCGGTGTCGGGGCTTCGCCCCCTGACCGCGGAGGCTATACCTCGGTCCGAAAAGTCGGACCCGTCATTGGGTTGCCCTTAGTGGCAAGGCATGACTTAACGTAAACCGCCTATGCAGTTTACGTTATGTATTATTGTTATTATGTATTCAGTAGGAGCGCCGCGGAGGTTTGTGTTACCGCTATCTTCACGGCGCCTCGGCGGTACGTCCCCGCCAGGTGAGACCACCGGTTACCCGGTGGAGGCCCAGTGAAGAGTAACCAGCGACAGAGGCGCCGACTTAGACGCTCCCTACTGAGGATGCTGGCCCCCGTCTGTCGCGCTTCCAGGTCGAGCCGGTCACGTTTCAAACAAAGGGGCCGTGGTGTGGGTATGAGCAGTAGTGTAAATGTGTTACACTGCTCAATGTTTACGTTTGAATAAGTAGCGCGCCCGCGCCGCGTTATTCAACGTGTTATGTATAGATGCTTGAGTAGTTATGTTTGTATGTGTTTTCACTACGCGCCGTGCCTATGTAAACTTAGAACACTACGCGCAGTGAGTGGATGCGTTATGTATGTGTGGAGTAATTTTTTGTTGGAGTGAGTCGCGTGTATATGAGTACGACTCACTCGGGTGTCAAGTAGTGGGTGGGGTACGGGAAATATCCGTGTCCGCCAGCAAGTCGCGAGGTAGTCGCTTGGCGTCCGGCGGGCGCGCGTGCCATGGCGCTATCTGCTTAATATGGGGTAAGGCAGACGCGTCGGCACGCGCGAACATATTTTTTGTGAGGCGCCCTACGAAGTCCTCCAGGCTCTCAATCCCGAGGTCTCGTTGTATGACATCGTTCCTCACGAGGTGAGGGGCGGCGATGATTCTCCGCAGTGCGATATTTTGTTGCACGCGGAGTAATTTGCGGCTCGACTCACTCGCGAGGGCGAGCCATGCCGGGGCGGCGTACGTCAGTAGCGGGCGTATATATGTTTTATACACGCCCAGCTTGACGCGCGTCGGGAGGCGGGACGAGAGCACCGGGTAAAGTAGGGCGCGGGCCGACTTACCTTTGCTGACGGTCTTGAGCACGTGATATTTCATTGTGAGCTGCCGGTCTATGGTGACCCCTAAGTACGTTACCTGGGGTGACCACGCGACCTCGGCTCCGTGCAGTTTTAGGGGTGGCGGCAGCGGGACGCGGCCGGTCAGTATGGCTTGAGTCTTACCTACGTTGACCGACAGGCGCCACTTCGCCAGCCACTCGGGGAGCAGATCTAGGGCGCGCTGCATCTTGACGGCCGCGTACCTCGCATTCATCGAGGTGGTTATGTACGCGGCATCGTCGGCGTACAGCGCGAGCGTCGAGTCCGGTGTGGTGGGGATGTCGTCGGTGTAACACGAGTAGCATAGCGGCGAGATACAGCTGCCTTGCGGTACGCCCGCCGCTATCGCGCGGCTACCCGATAAAACACCGTCGACTATCACCCTGAAACTTCTGAGCTGTAGGAAAGAGGAGACCACTTTAACAATACGACGGGGCGTCGTCGTGAGAGAAAGCTTGTATATGAGGCCGTCGTGCCATACGCGGTCGAAGGCCTTCTCCATGTCGAGAAATACTGCGACCGCATACTCCTTCTTGTTCATACAAGTAGTGAGCAGGTGCAGTACTCTCGACAACTGGAGCGTCGTACTATGCTCCGCCCTGAAACCGAATTGTTCGGGGCGGGGTAGCGTGTGTGGGGTGAGGTGTCGCAGCAGGAGCTGTTCGAACACCTTGGAGATCGTGGGTAGAAGGGTGATCGGCCGATAGCTCTCGGGCTTCAGCACGTTCTTGTGCGCCTTGGGCAGCATGATGACGCGGCCCTCTTTCCAGACACAGGGGAAAGTACCGGTGCGCATCACACCTGTAAACAGGCGCGCCAACGCCGCTATAGTGCGGAATGGTAAGTGGCGCAGCACTGTATTTGTGATGCCGTCCGCGCCGGGGGCCTTTCGCAACTTAGTGCGTTTGATGGCGCGTGCTACTGCGCAAGGCGAGAAGCTAATGGGATCTTCATTGGGGGCTATCGGCGTGGAGAAGTACTCGACAAGGTGCTGCTCCACTGCTGCAACATGCTCGAGTTCCTCAGTAGCATTTGGTTGGAACTGACGCTCCAGGTGATCGGCGAAGATCTCCGCGCGGCCTGCCGCGGTATATCTTAACGCCCCGTCGTTGCTACGTAGAGGGCGCACGGGAGCCGGGGTGTGGGTGAGTTGGCGGCACAGTCGATGTATGGCCGGCCAATCACCCTCTATTGCATCGATGTGCGACTCCCAGCTCTCTGCGTTGTGTGCCTCCAACTCGGCCTTAACCTTCTCCGCGAGACGGTTGAGGTCGTACTTGAGGTACGGGCATCGTGTCTGTTGCCACCGCTTGCGCAAACGTCCCTTGCGCGCAATCAGTGCTCTGATGCGGGGGGGTAGGGGAGTGAGCCTCCCCCGGGGTTTTGTAATTACGTCGGTCGCCTTTTCTAAGGCGCCGCGTATACAAGCGGTGACCTCCACTGCCAGCTCGTCAACGTCCGCGGCGGTGATGATCGGCCGAGTGGGTGTGGTGGCCTCCATCACCTCCGTGAAAATAGCCCAGTCCGTTTTCGGACGTGGCGCTGGTGGTGTTGATCGCGTCGGCATACCAGATAAGACGACGAGTACGGGTAAATGATCCGATTTCATCTCGTCGTCTAGAACCTGTTGTGTGACCTGGCAGTGTAATCCATAGTGGACCACTATGTCGAGCACGTCCGGTGCGTGTAGGTGGTTGTCCGGGTAGTGGGTGGGTATCTCCGGACCCGACACCGTGTACCCGCGATTTTCTGCATCGGCGAAGAGTCGTCTGCCCCCGGGGTTCGTGGTTAGTGCGTTCCACGCTGGGTGCTTACAATT
The DNA here is from genome assembly GCA_935421205.1 of Xylocampa areola. Classification (NCBI taxonomy): domain Eukaryota; kingdom Metazoa; phylum Arthropoda; class Insecta; order Lepidoptera; family Noctuidae; genus Xylocampa; species Xylocampa areola. Next base: position 619,651 of record OW285200.1, read on the forward strand.
CATGTCGCCGGCGATTAGAGTAGGCCGCTGTGTGCTACTTAATAGGCCCCACAGTTCGCTCACTACTAGCGAGACTGTGGGGGGCTTGTAGCAGGCGTAGATGTTAATATCTTCGCCGGCCATGTGTAGTTGTACACCCAGGGCGGTGAAGCTGTTGGGTGACACTAAAGGGAGCTCTTCATGCACGACTCTTCGCTTTACAAGTACCGCCAGGCCGCGGTAGGTAGTGCCGTGCGTGGACCTCTCGTCTAGCCTATAGACGAGGTAACCCGGGACTTTGACTTTGTGTCCCGGTCCCAGGTGAGTCTCGTTTATAAGCGCCACGTCTATGTTCTGTTCCTTGAGGAGGAGGCGGAGGGGCGCGACCTTATTACGGAGGCCGCGGGCGTTCCAATGCATGACCCTTAACGACTTAGCCATGGTAAATCGTTAAGAGTGCGGCCAGACCGTCTAGTATTACTAGTTCCGCGTCTTGTCCCTGTCTAATGGCCTTAATAAGGTCCATTAGAAGTTGGATAGCGCAAGCGGTAAACCTTTGTTTCTGCCTACACTCGTCCGGTGTGGCATTGGTGTTAATGTTATGCGCGCGCTGCGCGCCCTCTTGCGGAGCGCGGCGCACTTGTTGCACTCGCACTGGTAGTTGCGAGTTAGTGCGCGGTGCGGTCGCTGAGGGGGCGCTAGCTTCTACGTGGGATGGCAGTTTGTTTACCTTACCCACCATTGCGCCCACAACGGAGGTGGTATCGGCAGACTTGTACGTCGCCTGCGCCGTTTTGGTGATAAGGTCGGCTTCCTGTGACTTTTTGTGAGCGGTTTCGGGCGCGGGGGTGGGTAGGGATTTCTTACCCTTCCTCTTCCCCCCGCGTTTCCTCTTCCTCCGCCCCGTGGAGCTCGCTTGGATGTTGGGATCGTTCGCGGCTGCCATAAGTGACGCGTCGGCGGTCCCGTCCTGAGTAGGTACAGCGTCTGTGCGCTGCCTCTCGGGGGCCAATGTAGGCCGGCGCGCACTTTGGGTGAAAGCGACTGTGCCCGCTCGCTTATTTGCGATTTCCCTCTGGAATGCGGGGCACTTTACGTTATTGGCGGGGTGCTGCCCGCCGCAGTTTACGCATGTCGGGGGGTCCGACCGCGGGCGCGGGCAGTCCCGGGCCGCATGTTCCTCGCCGCATCTCACGCATGCGAGCGGACGATGGCAGTGGTGCGAACTGTGCCTGAATTTTTGGCACCTGTGGCACTGTGCGGGGCCGCGTTTCGCACGCCAGGCCTCGATTTTGACGCCGCGCATACACATAAACGTATTGATATCGTATATGGTGCGGACGTCGGGGGTCTTTTTGAGGACGGCGTGGAATACGCAGCCGGGCCTTCCCTGGCGCGCATTAATGTGGCGCACGTACTCGGGTTCGTATCCCAAGTCGCGGAGCTCCTCCTCTATGTCGGCGGGATCCGTGTCCGCCGGTAGGCCTCTGATGGCGACCTTCATGCTGCGCTCCGCCGGCAGCGAGTACGCAAACCATGATAGGCCGCTCTCCTTCTCGAGGTCAGTCAGGTACCTTTGCACCACCCTGAACTCCTCGTCCGACTCTGGAGAGAATCGGACGCCGTTCTGGTATGGCCGTGCGTTCGGGGGCCGGCCCAACTTCGCGCTTAAAGCCCTGAAGTGGGCCGCCCAACCCGGCATCCTCTCGACTACGAGCGGAGGGAAGCGAGATTTCTTTTTTGCGGCCGTTTTGGTAGCGGTTGCGTTGGCCGCAGCGGTGGGTGGAGGTCTCTTCCTCTCACCCGATGGGGTAGGCGGGCGGCGCGCCGCCTCGGCGAAGGATAGCGTCTCGGTACTGCCCTTGTTACGCGGGTCGTGCGACCGCTGCGGTAGCGGCGGCTCCAAGCAGTATCGCTTGGCCGCCTCGTCCGCGGCGGCGTCGTCGTCGTCCGGGCTGCGTTGCCTTCTCTGCGGCCGGGGGTCCAGGGTATATTCATACCCAAACCCCATTGAGTCCATCGGGGACGGAGCGCGATCCGTCCCTGGAGTAGCAGTGCGCGGGCGCGATTGGTAAAGTGATTCTGAGTCACTTACCTGCCGCTCGGTGAGCGAGCCCCTCGACGCCACCGACAGGTCCGACCCGGCGCGGGAGGAACATGCCGATAGCACCGCGGGGGAGTCCTGCGCGGCGCCGCGAGGTGGCGCCGGTGAAGCGGGAGTGGTGTGTTGCACGGCGGCGAAGCGGTGACGCATGAATGCGTCCGGTGAGGGCGTCCTCGGCGCTGGCTGAGCGGTCGGCGCAGGCGGCGCCGGGCTCGCCAGCATGCGGCGGGACGTCGGTGATGCGGCGCGCGCGGCCGGGGCGGCGCGCGTCGGTGTCGGCTTCATGGGTGCACTCGCGGTACGCGCGGTCGGCGCGGATGATCGCGGGGGCACGGGAGCGCGCACGTGAGGTGCGGCGGCGCGCGTTGGCAGCGCAGCGGAGCGCGCGGCGGGTGCGGCGGCGCGGATCTGCGAAGCGCGGGCGGCGGACACAGCTGGCCCCGGGGGACCTGAATCGGTACCGGGCGGAAAGCTGTGGGCCTTATGGGCACTGCGTGCTGGCGGCTCGTCGACGGCGTCGGCGATGCGCGCGTATACGCCGACGTCGGCGGAGAGGCGGTGGCGACCGGTGTCGGATGTCTCGCGGCGGGCGGTGCACCGGGCAGCGGGTCCCCGAGCGCGGGGAGCGACACTGTCCGGTCCATCGTCGGGCGGTCATTGTTCGGGGATGCGCGGCCCTCGCCCAGGGATGTACGGGCGGTGGGCTTCGGCATGGCGAGTGTACATTCACTTGTCACTGTTTTCGTGTCCTATCACTCACTATATGGCAGCTTTAGTTTTGGCAACGTGTACAAAATAAAACATGTGCACTGTGCACGTGGCTTCCGCGACCACTACGGTGTGACGACACACCGGGCGGCGACTTGGCGGCCCCTCTTCCGTGCCCACGGAAGCGCATATGCGCTTTCGCGACCACCGAAGAAGGAACCGGTTACGTGGTCCGAGCGACTGTGAGAGGCTTGGCGCGCGTGGGGGTCGACCTAAGGCTCACAGTTGGACCACGAGCGGATCCTCAGACTTCCTATCAGACAAATCATTGCGACAATATACACCCCCCCCCCCCATTCGTGATGCGTTCAGTGGTCCTCTAATGTGTACCTACTTTAATTCGTTTTTATTTTTTTCTGAGAAGTTTAGTAATTAAAGTATTAGTAATAATAATGTAAATTTAATTTCTATGTAAAAAATTTATGCCCTATAGGCAGGACGTAGCGGATCACAATTTAATTATTTAGGACCTGTATTATGTACCTACCTATGATCCACAATAATAAATAAAAATAATTGCACCCTGAATTTCTGTGTTTATTGTGCCAGGAAGGAATTCTCCGTTTTTCTAGGAAGTGTTTGGAAGAACCTGCCTCGTTGGTCTAGCGGTCCCAAGTGCCACTGTTGAGATTGAAGACTTGAGCTAGTTTCCCAGGTCATGCAAAGTGTTATTAGGATTTTCTGTTAGGAAATTTTCAATAACGGCCCGAAGTTTGGAATTTTTCTCGGTAGTTGCTAATAGTCTCGCCACCTTATTACATGTGACTTAATGCATTGGATAATTGAGAGTGTTGTAACTTTACGTACCCTTCAGTAGTGTGTACCCTTCCGTGAAGACAGGCGTGTTGCCATACAGTAGGAAAAATCGAGTATAATCATCATCGCATTTTTTCTCGTCCTGCTTACTTTGGCATATAACACATTATTTTCCATCTATTGCTTTTCATAAACAAAATATATTCCAGCAATAACTTTACCGTTCCATCTGACGCTTCACTGGCATCACTCAGTATCTAACATATATAACATAAACAATGATGTGTCGGCGTCACGAGTGCTATAAATCCCCCGCTAATGGCAGATACCCGGTTATGATGCGTGATAAACGGCCACCATACATTTGGGTGTACATCGCTGATTGGATTCTGTTGTGACGTAAGACTGTTTGTTTTGGAGATTATTTCTTGGCTCCTTATTGCTGGAGGTCGTGTGGCTATTTGTAATGAACAGACCGAGTTGTTATTGCTTTGATATAAGGTCAAGCATTCGTGTTGGTGGTAGCTCTGATATTATTCACCGATACGGTTTGATTGGAAACCGCACATGTGTTTTATAGCTGTAAGATATTAGAGTAACCTTCGTTAGAGATCAATTTTAAATGGAATTAGAATCATCCTTTGTACTAAATGCAGTCATCGTCTCACTTATGTTATAATTTGGCAAATGATCAACAATCACTTCAAGCAAGCAGCAATCGATTTTTCCATAGTCCAGTGATCATCTTGTTGATCATCTTCGCTTAAGAAAATTAGTGCCTTGAGTTTTACTATTTCTTTTCAGACACGGCTCCAGAGCTCCACTACACTTTCATAGAACAAGCACTCCACCCTGGACCAGCATTGGCATTGCACTGCGCTGCATCTGGTAGTCCACCGCCGAGGTTCACTTGGCTGTTGGATGGACAGGCTGTTGAAGACCACAGTACGCCACAAAGGTATTATATTATTAGATAAATCCTTCAAACAATATTTATAAAAATGACCTATAGTTTACTATTCTGAATGACTACATACATATAAAACAAAAATGTGGCCCTGTTTAATAAGCAGTTGGGACTGTAAGCTTTTCTAAAAATGAAGCATATTGACTGTACCTGGTCACGGCGATTATTCAGCTAGAATTGAATCTGGGTGATTTTTGACTCGTTAGAATATCATATAGTGAACAGAAAAATAATTCAAGATAAATCTTTGAAAAGCATTAACGCATGCTTAGCGAACTCTAAAGTTACAATATTAAATGGAAAAAGAATACGGTCGCGAACAGGATTCGAACCTGCGCCTTCCAGATAAATACTCCAGGCGATCGGACCACTAAGCCATCTCGACCTCTGCTCACAACCGCGAATTCTACTTCCATATTTTAACACGTCTTATGGCGACGCCATTGCAATCAATTCAGTACCTATACAGGTGTTTTTTTTCTTTTTTATGGTATAGGTTGCAACCGAGCAGACGGCCAATATTGTAACTTTAGAGTTCGCTAAGCATGCGTTAATGCTTTTCAAAGATTTATCTTGAATTATTAAGGTAATTGCATTCTTTACGACATTGTATTAACTGCAGAGTTGGTCGTGTCGGTTTGGTAATATTGTAACTTCAGAAAAATAATGTTAGAGAAAAAAAAACGTAGCATGAATGAGTTATAACTTCACGTTCCAAGTTTAGGAACGAAAATCCCGAGGGATCTTTACCGTTTGAAAGTAATGAAGACAACATTTTTATCCCAAATCAAGACTAACGCTATAATAAATTCTTAGTTGTAAATACTTAATACTTTAACAATCCGCAAAGCTGGCACAATAATTTGTAAATCTGTTCATCCACGTGAGCTACTTTTATTAATGAATATAACTCATATTATTATTTTTTATCAATGACAACTCTTACCCAAAAAGAAAGAGTTATATTCATTGATAAAATGAATTGATTTAATGTCTGGTGCCATCACAAAATTCAATAGCTTTTTTACATATGAGAGATAGATTCTTAAATAATAACCACTAGACTCTTTGCATCTGTTGGCAGAAGTATAACCCAGTTCATGAACTCCAATGGAGACGTGGTGAGCTACCTGAACCTAACATCGGTTCGACCTGAGGATGGTGGCCGGTACACCTGCAGGGCACACAACTCTAGAGGAGCTGTCGAACATTCTACGAGACTTAATGTTTACGGTCAGTACTTTCTCGACCTTAGGAATGTAACTGTACAATTTATCAATTGGTTCCTTCGAGATCATCACTATCCACAACCCGTTTTCACCCACTGCGGACCTGTTTCTGTTTATATCCATTGTTTCTGTTTATTTCACACTTCTGTGCTAGTTTCATACGGGTTTTTCCAGCAACGGTAACAAAACAAACGGTTTGCTGGATTGATGTAATTATTTATACAGCGTTTAGATAATTGTGTCCCAATTTCAATTCTGCGTACGTATTGGCTATCTCGGCTACCAACCAAATTGATGGACACTTTGTAGTACATTGCGTAGTAAGTTTTTAATATTTTTGCTCATCATAGACAAGCTGTAACACACGACGCAATGTACTACAAAGTGTCCATCAATTTAGTTGGTAACTGAGATAGCCAATAGGTTCGCTGAGGTCTCAAAAATTCTGACGATTGCTTTATGTGGTGTTCAATAACGTGTGCATGAAATACTTTAAAGATGTCTCTCATTCTTCAATCAATGATTAATCTTCATACGTTTTTTATATTTTTTAGGTCCCCCATCTATAAGGAGCATCGGTCCAATCCGTGTGGTAGCCGGCGTGAACACCACCATCTTCTGTCCATTCTCCGGATTTCCAATCAGGTTGATGGAGGTGCATTTGCTTAGTAAAATTATAAGTTTCATTTTTGTTTTGTTATCGTAGTTCGGTGTTAGATGACCTTTACTCGACCCTTTGTCCAAGTCCTTGAAACTTGTTGTGTATTATGATTTTTATACTTTATCCTATCATTTTCCTGGTAAACATTGTTTTAGTACTATATCCTAACGTATCTTTGTAGTTAATCCATAAGAATCCTGGGGTATTACCAATTTACATTATGGTTTTGTAAATAGTTGATATACTTATTATACATACAGATATAAGAATAATAAGAAATTCACCAGCAGTCGTAGTTCAGTCTCGTAGTAATATCCATAGTGAGTCGTCCTCGCAACTCTAACCAGATTTTTCTATAATTCAGTGAGATTCGCTGGCAACGTGGCGGTCTAGACGTGAGTTCTACCGGAGGCCGTGCATTATCGGGAGTTGGAGGGGAACTTCTGCTGTGGCCAGCTGAGCCTGCTGATGCTGGAGTATACTCCTGTAGAGTCACGTCACCATCGGGACAATACGCGCAAAAAGATGTCCAGATTTTTGTCAGGAGTAAGTGGGTCTACATTAAGAAAGTCGATGTCACCATACATGAATTTTAAATCTAACATCTCTATGTAATTCATCCGGGGGTGCAAGTTCAAATCCTGTTCACAACCGTATCCATCTTTCATTATAAAACTATAACTTTATCGAAGTTTCTTTTAGCTTTTAATGTAACAAAAATATTAAGGAACTCAACTTGTTGCAGATCCCCCGAAAATTGCTGGATTTTCTTTCCCAGCTGACTTAGTAGAAGGCAGTTCAATACAAGTACTGTGCGGCATCACTTCTGGTGACAAACCTGTCTACTTTTCCTGGCTCAAAGATGGACAGCACATACCGTCTACCTTGCAGGTACACTATCTAATATTTTGCACATGTTCTCCTCATGTTTAAATTTAAAGCTCTAGATTTAGATATTTAAAATTCAGTCTTTAAATCCATAAAAACTGATTTTTATCAAATTGAATTTGTTTTAGGTTCAAGAAAAGTCACTGGATGAGTTCAGTTTTCTTATATTTTCTCACGTAACGTCGAAGCATAGTGGGGATTATACTTGCGTGGCAAGCAATTCTGCCGCCGAAGTCAATCACACAGCAAGATTAGCAGTTAAAGGTAAGGTGATTCCCATATAACTACTTAACTCCGTTTCTGATGGTGAACTCTTTTGATGAATTCCTTATTCAATCAATATTATTAGCATTATAATATCTATAAAAGATGAGAGAGATTTTGGTGACGCCATTATCGGGCCAGATAGGCATTTTCATTCTTAATTAAATGAGTATACAAATATCCGAATGAGACAATTTAAAGATCTTTTAAGTTTTAATTATTTTCCAACGGTTATTACTCACATGCATTCTTGGGGATTGCCCGACTAGTTTTGAACTCAAACGGAGCCCTTAGTCATTTGCTGAGCGCGCGGAGATGTTGCGAGTCTTTTAAGTTTGAGAATCATCATTCAATTTTAATTTGATTCCAGTTGCCCCATCATGGGTGTACGAGCCTCAAGACGTGTCAGCTCTTCTAGGCACTCAGATTCTAGTTCACTGTGCCACTAAAGGATATCCAGAGCCAAGAGTCTCCTGGTTAAAAGGACACGGTGAGTTTCAATGTTTTTAAAAATGTTTACCCAAAAGAAGTCACTTGTATTTGATACAAATGTTTCTTTCTGTACTTACCTTCTTACTTCACCATATATATCTTTCGGTCCGCGCGCATCTCGATTAACACCCGTCGATGAAGGCCGGTCACGGCAATGTGCAATAAGGCACACTTGCGATGGCGGGCGCCGAAACCGATTGGATGGCGGCGCTTTCCGGGACTTGAAGCGAGCTTATTAATACTATTACTAATATTGATATTTTTTGTTATTATATGCAATTATGTCCCTTGTTTTGCTTGTGTTTGTGTTCTTATAAACTGAGTGCTTCTATTACTTCTTGATGTGCGTGATTACCTTTCTGTATCTGTGTTTTTAATAAAAAATAAAAAACTTTCTTACCTGTTAATTTTCTGACTGAAAATAATATTTAGTTATGACCTGATGTGGTGTATATTTCTTCCAGGATCAGGTGTAAGTGATTTCCGGCCGGTATCGAACCTAGATCTTCAGTTCTCCATGCTACCCAACGGGTCCCTCAGCATAGCCCCAGCAGCTCATCACCACGAGGGACAATATATGTGTCGAGCAGAAAACGGAATCGGACGGGGATTGTCGAAGATTATAGCTGTTTCTGTCAATGGTAGGTAATGAACCTTCTAATTTAGTAAGAATTACTCGTAAATGCATTTGCCTAAGAAAAATTTGTGGCTGACAATAACTAATACCTTTTTTTATGTTCTCAGAACCTGCCCACTTTGAGTTTTCATCGCGAAATATGACCGTCAAAAGGACTGCCCAGGCGACGCTACAATGTGATGCGCGAGGAGACCCGCCCATACAGCTTCAGTGGACACATAACATGAAACGAGTAGATCTTACGACTTACAGGTAAATTAAATTACCGTCGCTGTTATATTAAGAAAACAAAGAACTAAGAATGAAACGTTGAAAGAAACACTTTATCCACACAATTAATCCTGAAGTTTTTTAACAATCTATAAGTATGCTTTTATGTGGTTTAAATTAAATAAATATTTTGACTTTGACTTTGATCCGATACAAAAGCAAGTTCCCTAAAACAGTTTTGAAGTCAACAGATTTATTTCCCAAATATCTGCGTTATTAATTCCAAAATCTATTGCTGTTTTCAGAGTATCAGTATCTGAGAAACGGTCAGAGAGTGGTGTTAGCTCTCAGCTGAGTATCGCGCACGCCGAGCGTCATGATTCGGGCGTGTACCGCTGCCGGGCAGAAAACGCTTATGGAAGAGACGAATTACTTATATACCTCGCTGTACAGGGCAAGTAAACTCAGAATAGCCATAGCCTTTACGAATTGTGAGATTTAAATTTTTTGCAGTGAGTAAGCCCCTTGACACCCTAAAACTTTTAACATACTATTTCCAACTATATCTCACAGAGTTCCCCGAAGCCCCCCTCGGTCTGCACGTGTCGCGTCGCTCAGGCCGCGGCGCCTCCGTCTCGTGGCGGCGCGGGTACGACGGCAACGCTCGCGTGTTGCTGTACCGCCTGCAGTACCGGGTCGTGGGGGATGCCAGGAGGCCTGATGCGGGAGATTGGGCTGAAGCCCCCACTCGAGATGTGCCCGCTGATAGAGTACTCGAAAGGTAAAATGGAAAAATTATCAACTTCGAAATTATTGTACATTCAATTTTAAAACTCTCAAAAATGTTCAGTATCGTTTTTTTTATTTAATTTCCACTGTAGAGCTGTAGCGAACCTTATGTATTCGGTACTGAGTAACGGGTACGCCATTTAGTACCGAGTACCGAAACGTTACTCACGAATGCTTTCCATTACTCGCATTTTTCCTATTTTCGTACTGATGTTAGTTTGATTGTATTTTATGTTAGAATATTGTATTAATTTTGTTTTCAATAAATAATCTTTGATACCTATTTGTTTATTTTTAATTACTCGATGCATGATGGATTGCAGTGTTATTGTGATATTAGGTACATATTCTCACGGATAAAATATTCAAAGCAGTAAATCCATTGCAAATTCAGTAGTTTTCCGTCAGATCCTTGGAGTAATTAAATTATTCCCTTGTAGTTCTCACCAATTTACTTACTAAATTTAGATTGACATATACAAAAGTGGTTCAAAATACGGTATTGTTCAAAAATGCACCTTAGCAGCTAGGTATGTAACGTATAAGTATGTTTTCTACAAAGTACGAACGATGCGACGTCAACGTTATACCGGACGCAACGCGACTCGATGAGTTACTCTATGTTATTAGATATTGAAAGTAACGAGTAATGTAACGAGACGATAGGAACGAGTACTGATGGTTATAGTAACGAATACATATGGGTACGCTATTTTTCGTTACTTTTGCACCTCTATTCCACTGATAAGCAATCTTTCGTTCTACTGAATGAGTTAAGAATGCCTTTGTTATTTGCAATAATAATTTAGATGGCCTAAAATTCAATGGATAAAACTACTATATTACCTAACCCAAAATATCATATCCATTACAGGCAGGATCCAGACTCTAGCTCAGAAGTGAATCTGGAATATCGGGTAGAAGGTCTCCGGCCTGCCACGGCGTACGCGTTGAGGCTTGCAGCGGTCAACGCCATTGGCGACAGCGACTACTCCGATCCTGTCATTGTGCAAACTTTGGAAGAAGGTGAACATTATAATGCCAATATTACGATTCCGTGATTATGAATAGTTGGTTGTTTTCCTTGGGTTGTCACTATATTTAATATTTTTTATCTGCAGCTCCATCTGAACCGCCTCACAATGTACAAGTACAGGCGACTGCTCCGGGAGAATTACTTGTCAAATGGCAGGTAAATGTAATATGCACAATAATATACGTTTCATATCAATTATTATTCAGCAGATACTACTTACGTACATTTTTTCGGGATTGCCCGACTACTTACCGGTGACTAATAATTAAATGTTTCACAATTTATTCTATCACAGGCATTTAATACAAATATCCTACTAATATTTACAACTTGGGTCCTAGAGTTTCCCTCAGAGAAAAATTTAAAGAGATCAATGTCCTGACTGTAGCCTCGCAATATATATATGAAAACTTAATGTATGTACGCAAAAACATTCAAAATTTTGTTAAATTGTCAGATGTACATACTATAAATACTCGGAAGAAACACAACCTTGCTGTACAAGCTACTCGTCTCCACAGAATAAGCAACTCGTTCATGGGTCAATGTATACGCTTTTTCAACAAACTGCCCATTAACGTTAGAAATTTACCCTATAATAAATTTAAGAAAGCCATTAAAGCTATGCCGAAAGGGGTATTACACTATCTCGGAATGTTTAAGCGATAAAAAGGCATGGGAGTGATATGAAAAATGCTTAATTATATTGTTTTGATTTTACCTGACATTGTAATATGAAAAAATTTGGACATCGTATAATGAAAAAATTTGACATTTAAATAAGATAAAATTGACATTGTAATATCATAACAAATAACATTCTATTATTTGACATTTTTTATTGTGACATTCCTTATAATACAGAAATTGTGAATGTGAGCATCAGGTAGGAAGTTTTTCTTATTTTTTTATTTTTTATTTATTGTTATACATATTTGAAATCTGGCGGTTTTGAGGTTTTTATATGGCCTACGCAAATGTCCTGCTGATCTGGTATCGCCTTGCGACAGGTCGTTGAGCTCCCTATAACATGGTTGATGCATGTGTGCCGTCAGTTAGGACAGGTCAACTCGAAACTGATATAGCTCTTTCTTAAAAAGGCCATTCCAGATACCCTGCATGGTTACGCTCACATAGGGATGTTTAATGATGTCTGGACTTTAAAAGAGACCTTGACCTTTGAGTTTGTTTCGGCGTTTCTTCTCAGAGGTAGTCAGATAGGAAACGCCGACGCCATCTAGATTATAATGACATGTAAAAGAGTTTTTAAAAGACCTACTTACAGAATAAACAATTTCATTTCATTTTTATTATAAATAATTGATAATTAATCAATTTGATTGATCAAATACATATGAACTTATTATTTTGACAGGCACCACCTCAAGAATCCTGGAACGGCGAACTCCTCGGCTACGTAGTGACCTGGCACGAAGCGTCATCTTCAGCGGACAACAAGACGTCTGCCCTCACGGCCGCAGGTTGGGGCGCGTCGCACGCGGTGCTGGTCGCGCTGCGCACGCACGCGCAGTACGAGGTCCGGGCGCGCGCCTTCAATGCGGTCGGCGCCGGGCCGCCGTGTGCGCCGCTGACGGCTACAACTCTTGAAGGAGGTGAGACTGTTGAACATCATTAGTGAGTGCTTTAGATTTAAAATTTCCAAAACAACATATTTCAAGGACGTGTCATAAAAAAATACGTTTTACTAGTAAACTCTGCAGTTCTCTTAACCTAGTTCTATTCAAATCGGGTGTGACCCTCTATTACAGCTCCAGAAGCCCCCCCAGAGCGAGTTCGCTGCGAGCCTCTGTCGGCGCAGTCAGTGCGCGTGTGGTGGGAGCCACCACCACCTGCGTTGAGGGGAGGAGTGCTACTCGGATATGAAGTGCTATACGAGGTAAGTTTATAGTAACAATTCACTTAAAAGTAAGTTTATAACGTTTCAATCATTTCTATAACAAAGGGTGAAAAGTGTATTAGACGACTGCTGAAAAAGAGTGTTATGTTTTTTTATTTAAATCTTTTTCTAACCCTTGTGCGGGTTATTTTTAATTCACCACAAAGTAAATTCATCACATTTTTGTACAGTCCATACATTAAAAGTGTATTCGCCACTTGCATTAAAAATATGACTAAATTCGTCACAAGTCTTCATTAAAGGTATATTATTTTTGCAAAAAATACTGGTAGCACGTTATTGGTTTAAAATACCGAATTAATATGTTTAAGAATCGACAATAGGGACACGAGAACTAGGTACTAAAAAGAAAATAAGAATAACAGGAATTCGAAATCAGACATAATTGTTAAATTAATTCTACCACCACTTTACAGACGGTCGACGAACTAGAAAGTCAAGTGGAGACCCGTCGGTCGGGTGGAATGGAGACTGTCCTGCAGGCGTTACAGCGAGCTGCTAACTACAGCATTGCGGTGCGCGCCAGAACTGCTGCCGGCACAGGACCTACCTCAGAACCTGTTTACTGTGTCACGCATGAGGACAGTGAGTATGACTAGTTCTCGTAAAATGTACATCCAAGTGTGCAGTAAATATAACTTATTACTCATTGCTTCAGTACCGGGAGCTCCTATGGACATAAAAGCGGTGGCGAATTCTGAAGATACAGTGATCGTAAGCTGGTTAGCACCGCTGCAGAAAAACGGCAAAATAAAACACTACACTGTCTATAATAGACCACAAAGGTTTGTTTTATCTTGGATTAATATAGAATTTTCTCTGTAAATTTAATATTAGGTACTAAAAGATTATCTAATCTTATAATCTTGGGTTTCTGATTGTATCGTGAATAATGAATGACAGGACAGGGCAACATTCCCAAATGATGGTTCTTCACAAAGACGAAGAAGAAGAGTACCAGGTAGAGGTTCGAGGTCTGCAGGAGCATCAAGTGTATGAGTTCTGGGTGACAGCGGCCACTGCTTCTGGTGAAGGGGAGATGAGCGCTATTGTAGCTAGGAAGCCTAATCCCAGAGGTGAGTTTACATACTTTATATTTTAAAATATCAATGATTTTGTTAAAAGTGTCAATTTTTTTTATTGCTTACTGGTTACTAACTGTTTGGGATATTCATAAAACCTTATATTTAAAAAAACTGAGACTTGGCGTCCCACTAATATTATATAGGAAATCTGTTTAAACAATTTATTATTTTTATTTTTTAGCTCCAGCTAAAATAACATCTTTTGGACGTCGGCTTGAAGCAAAACAAGGTAGTCGTGCTCGAGTGTGGTGCGGCGCGGCGGGCGCGCCCCCCCCGCACCGCGCGTGGGCGCGCCGCCGCCCCGCGCCGCCGCTCGCGCACGATAACAACTACCTCATCGATGGAGCCTACCTCATTATACTTAGTGAGTATCGACTACCAAATGAACCAACACCTTCAAAGAAATGGTCGGTACCGACATGTAATAAGTACACTCCATCTAATGCAGATGAATCTCAGATCCTCTCTTAATAATCTTAAGTGGCATAAAAGCACCAAGGTAGCCTCCGAAAAACAACATCTTGACCACGAATACGCTTACCTGTTGATTACTGTTTTAAAAGGTTTCCAAACAAAACCAATGACTTCCAGACGTGGACCGCGGATCTGCAGACAACTACACGTGCACAGTACGCAACCCCTGGGGTGAGGAGCGTGCGAGCTGGGAACTGCGCGTGTTAGGAGTGCCGGCACGACCGCAACTAAGATTAGCTGCCGCTGCACCTGCCAGGCTTCACTTGGTGTGGGAGAAGCCGCACACGGGAGGATCTAGTCTCCATGGTATAATTGAAACACTTTCCTAAAGTAAGAAAGACTAAGTCTTCATATAAATCAACTTTAAACACAAACAAGTTTTTACAAGTGACTTAATACGTGCAGCGAACCCTGAAAAATTAGTATTTTTAACCATCTTGATCCTTTTACAACTATCAAAGCAAACTCTACTTGGTAGAAAGTATTTTCTTATCGTATGGTTGATGAACAACCTAGGTCTGAGTTTAAACCACCCGTAGGTCTCTAATATGACTTTACACATAATCGAGAACATCTTCCAGGATTGCTGGTGCCTAACGGTTTTCCTCCAAAAAAGTCAATGGCGATACGACCTTTGACTTTTCAGTCCAACGGTTATACCACTAGGCTATCACTGCATGTGGAAGAAAGTATAAGGATTATTTATCAATAAGATTGAAACGAGCTAAACAGGTAGAAGAACGCTGTTCTTAAAGCTTACCTAATAGAGTGTTTTACCTTGTCCAGGCTACCTGATCGAACACTGCCGGTCTGATGACGTGAAGTGGATCACGACTCGCTTGCCGGCCGACAGCCGCGCGCACTCGCTGGAGCGGCTCGCGTGCGGCACGCTGTACAGGCTGCGGCTCACGGCGTACAACGTGGTGGGCTCGTCGCCGCCCAGTGACGAGCTGGTGGTTTCTACTAAAGGAGGACGTATGTAGCATTGAGGTTTTGTTTTTTTAATAATTCTTCAAGAAGTATCTCGGTCAGAGAATACGCATTGCCATACAGCGGGGCGATGCTGCCAGTCTTCTGGGCACTTTTCTAGAAGACAGCAACGCGGAGGAATAGTTTCACTTATGTAAAGTATTAAAAAAAATGCGTTCAAAGTTGTACTTTGAAGGGATTCGTCCCCAATAAATCTACCTAGCCTTTTCCCGACTACGGTAGGATCGTCTTCTAGTCTAACTGGATCGACAGATCGACTGCCAAGTCATTGAATAACGCGATACCTCGAAGCTAGACTGATTGTTAGACTTTGAGGCATCTGATAACCTTTACGATTGTCATAAATTTGTAGCGGTAAACCCAGCATAACTTTAATCAAGTTGAACCATCTGGCCATAAAATGGCCATAAGCCGCTTTAAAATTCAGCCCTAATAGTTATATACAAACAAATTTCTCTTTTTCAGCATCAAAAGCGTCTCCAGAAAAGGATTTGATTACAACCAACAGCTCCTGCGTCCGTCTGAATCTGCTGACATGGGATAGCAACGGATGCCCTCTCACACAGTTCACGGTGTCTGTGAGGAGTTTCGAGGAATCCTCGTGGATCACCCAGACGGTGTCGCCGGCAGCCCAGCCGACCGTTTTATGTGGGTTGACGGTAGCAACCTGGTATCATTTGAAGGTGGTCGCCACCAGTGCCGCGGGGACGACACTGGGAAATTATTACTTTTCGACTTTAACTGAGGGTGGAGGTTAGTGAATTTTCGTGATTTTAATATTAAATCTAGACATATCCTGTAACGGATTTCTATTTAAAATAAATATCCAGATAAAGAAAATTATTTATAACCTAGTGTTCATGAAATAAAATACCAATAAAGTGTAAACTTGTCCTCTTAATCTAGACCGCATCCCAGCGCCAGCTCACTTTCCTCCCGGTGGTGAGGAGGGCGAAGAGCGTGCGACTGCGGTATTGGCTGCAGCTGCGTGTGGTCTGCTAGCAGCACTGCTGTTGTTAGCTGCACTTGCATATAAACGAAGGTAATTAAGCAAATTAAAAGGACCTTTAGATTCCTTCAAATTGAGTTTACTTTGACTCTTGACCGTCTTGCACGAACAATAGTGGAATAATTCGTTTTATAAATTCCAAAATTTTTGTTTTTTATCTATTTCAGTCCATCAACAAAGTGCTTTAGAAAAGGTTACGAGCAAGGAGATATATCTGAAGAGGAAGACAAATCAGTGGAGAAAAGGGATAACCGCCGGAATTGTCAGCAAGTGTATACCTCGTCACCCATCAAGCATCCTCTTGGGAAGAAGGACCAACAAGGTACATAAGATTCCATCTTTTTTGTAGTATACACTTATTGCACTTATGTGCTCCTTTCTATGCCAAAAAAATGTGAATGAATTTCCTTCCCGTCTAAAGAAAATTTGTTAACGTATAGTTTGATCAGCTTTTTTAATTTTCTGGTGTAATTCGCTAATTAAAAGTAAACCCACCACCTTGCCATGACCGACATCATGACATATGAGCCGTATCTTGAGATGGCTGGGGGCGCAGCTCCCTTAGCCAGCATTACGGCCCGCAAGCGCTTCTTGAAGCTCTACGAGCTTTCTTCTTTCTTCCTTACAACTTTCCCCTTTCAGGGGCGGTGTGCACAAAATGATGGTCTTCGACTAATCCTTTATGCGTTCCTTTCCGCTCGTAGCATCATGCCACTTATGCGCGAAACCCTGCAGTCTCTTAAAGTCAGCTAATTTGTAGCAGTTCACTATAAAGAACATTTTGATTATACACAGAAATGTACGAGATAAGTCCATACGCTACATTCAGCATGTCTGGCGGCGCAACAGGGCCGGGTGCGGAGGAGGGCGCGGGCGCGGGCGCGGGGGCGGCGGCGGTGGGAGGGGGCACGTTGCGCACGTTCGGGCGCGCCGAGCCCGCGCCGCTGCAGGCCGCGCCGCCGCGAGCGCATGTACATCATCACTTGCATCATGAGAATGCGGGTGAGTAAATCAATACTTAATAGGGTTCGTAAACGAGCTATGAAAATTCCATCTTTTAAGGTATTCCAATAGATATTCTCCCTCTGTAATTTTGCGCAATACCTCCAAGTAAATACTCTGGGAACTATATCGCCGAGTAATAGAGTTCATACATTATATTAATTTCTCCCTATTAAGACAACAAAGTTTGACTTCCCAGGTATTTCATTGTATTTTACCTCAACAGACGAGTACACGCTGTCACGCGCGATGACGCTGATGGTGCGGCGCTCGGAGTCGGACTCGGACTCCAGCGGCTCGCCGTGCGCCGAGTGCAACTCCAGCGTTTCGTACAGAATGCCCGTCACGCCCGGGAAAGGTACAATATACTCTTAAACACAATATTGGGATACTGCCCTAATCGGACAAAGTCGGTTGACAAAAGCATTTGTCCATTAATCGGGCAAAATTATGAGCGTAAAAATTATATGTCTTAATAGCTGAAAAGAAGTAAGAAAACAAATAAAATTGATTAGTTTGTGTGTAATGTGAATGTGTTTTTTTACTAATAGTAGACGAGGTATTCCGCGCGGTGACGGACTCGAGCGCGGAGTCAGCGGCCGACGCGCGCTCGGTGTCGCAGCGGCCGCACGACAAGTCGCGTCGCAGGCCGCGGCGGCATCACACGCCTACATCGTCTAGGTAAACTAAATATTAGGTAAACCACTTTCTGAGTAGGTATAGGAATTTAAGTATCAACTCCATCCGTTCTCTATTCTAAATCTTGAGTTAATTTAAGCTCCAATACGATTGATTTCTATAACAATCTGATAATGATTCCGAGAAACGACAATTCATGTTTGGTTAGGAGATTAATAAGACTACTAAATACTTAATGGGCCAAAATTATCGACACCTATTGAAGAACATCATGACTAATAAGACCTTAAAGTACCAAATATGTATTACTTAAGGACTAAGATCGTGGACACCTATCGAACAACAGAAGAACTTTCTAAAGCAATAATACAACCTTCGTCATCTGTCACAAGATGGCGCTATTTCCAACGCATCTTGTTACTTTACTTGATTGTTGATAACACAATGGATTACTAGATGGCGCTATTATTTAATTTCAGATACCAACAGCGGCAGGAGCAAGAGAGAAGAGATTTTACGATACACGTATAAATACGACGACAATAAAGACTGCTACAAGCGAAATACTATTATATTGTTACCTAGCTAATTTACCGTTTTAGCTATAAGAGATTTTAACAAGAAAAATGAAAATGTAAATATTTTAGGATGTTTTGTACTGTGTTGGATTTGACAAAAAGTAATGCGGCCTATTTGGTGTCACTAAAATGATAATTTTATTATTGAAACAAGGTGTTTCTTCTAAACCAACATTTTGTAGTAAATCCATAGTCGGTAAATTAACTCATACACTATAACAATAGTTATTGGAAACTAAACAAACCCTGAATCATATCTGACGGATTGTAAAAAGTAGAAAATAGATTTTTAAGTAATAAGGTGTCAATAAAAATAAGTACAAGAAGATTTTATTGTTAGTTTTAATGAATGAGAAAGTATGATATTTCTGTTGTCGAACGGGCTTGATGTTTTGATTCTTGGAATGGTTTCATGAGTGTGTTTAAAGTGTTTTGTATTACATTTAAAATGCTCAAAATATGATTGATACGATTAATTTTAAATTTGTATTACGATTTTTATATAAATTTTGCCCAGAGATGGTTTTTTAATGTGTTGTATTGTTAAAATTTTGGTGACTTTATTTGCCAATTTCAATTTTTTTTTACAATAAGGCATTAATTATACAGAAGAGCCACAACTCTAGCCAATCGATGTCAATTAAATTGGCATCAGTTATAGAAACAAAAAAGCCAAGTTCTATTAAATATAATTTTTATTTGAATTAGCACATGATACTGAAGAACTGATAAAATGCTGATTTTACAACAACTATTAATCTAATATTAACAAAAATCTCATTTTTTTAATCGAGATATAAAAGAGCACTGTGTTATCATCCTCATTATAATCAATTGCAGCGAGCCATATACATAAACATTTATATATAATACCATAACTTGTTTGTACTCTTAATTTAGTACTCTTTTAATAATTTAACTGTAGTTATAATAGAAATAGCAATAAACCGATCTACTCAAGTCTTATGTTAACTGTCACTGCCTACGTATTTGCTAATGTAAATATTTTAATGGAAACAAAAAATAAAATCAAACGATTCGTACACTGGGTTTTTTATTTCGTTCGTTTATAATATCACCAACTTCTACAATATATTTCACTACAGTATGCGTTTGCCAAGAGTATGTAACATAATTACGAGGCTATGAGCGTATACTGCCAAGAAATGTGACTGCCAATTTGTCACTGACGAAACCGTGTCACATTGTAGCAATGTGTATACATTTTTCCACATATTGGGGGAAAAAGCTATCATCAGACCGAAGAATATGAATTAAGCAAATAACTTATGGCCTTATGAAGCCTTATGAAGAATATAACATAAAACCTAGGTGATATAAGTCAACTAACATAGTAAACTCCAATCTAGAGTTAATTACTTTTAATTACTATCAATAATAATTCCCCTCTTGCCGTCCATTGTAACATTAATAAGACCCGTTCCTAGCGCTAATGAGATAAAATGTAATGATAAAATTTCTAATATATTCACTACAAGCGTTATAACAAAAAACATAGTAACAAGAACGAAAAAATTGACCACAATCGCAACCACATGGACAGAAATAATTCCAATAGATAAACAGACCAATAAATACTTTTCAAGTAAGATTAACTTGTACCAGAACAGTTCTCTCATCGTTACAACTCTAACTAGCTAACATAACGCGCAGTCCTACATCAATAGTTTTCTTGGCATGGCTATGTTTGCTACAACTTGGCCATTAACTGCGTCTACGAGCTCCAAGATGTTTCAATTCTCTATTTGGCAAGCGGCCACTGCAAGATTATTATCTACACTATCTATGGCGAATGGCGATCATTCTGTATGGGATTGGGAACATGTAAAATTATGTGAAAGAGTTTGTTACTTTATTTCTTGTTGAGACTTCGATCTTTTGTGGTTCGGAATGTTGGCTCACATAATAGATGATTAAAGACACAGCTGAAATGAGAATTAATAGAGATGTTTGGTGTGATGGATCTGTAAGTGGCGATAAAAGGACAATGGAAATACGATGTGGTGGCATGAGGATCACGTCAACAGGATTTTTTTTTTGTATGAATGTAGATGTACAAAGAGATGATAAAGCTAGAAGTAGAAGGACTACTGAGATGGTGGCTGACAGATATATATGAAAGAAAAAGATATGCTACGAACAAACAAATTTGAATAAGCAAAAGGATATATATATTTATACTTCTGTTGACATAAATAAGCTAGTAGCTCACTGTGAATCCCTACAGGCCGATAATAGTTTAAGGGTGTATTTTCTGCAGGATAAAGGAGGCTTGTGACTACGTAACAATCGCACAGATCTATCAATCAAGGTTAAGCTGTGCTTGTCGCGGTCGGTCTGTGGATGGATGACCCCTCCGTGGCTCGGAGAGCACGTGTCGGTCCCGGTTGTCAAATTAAGATCGATGACAGCCATTGCATGTAGTCAGAAGCTTGAAAGTCTGACAACAAGTCATACCATGAAATAATATGTTACCCAGGAACTGAGTTGTGGAGGTCAGATAGGCAGTAAATCTATGTAAAATACTGGTATTAAGCTGCATCCAGTTTGACTGGAAGCCGACCTCAATGTAATTGCGAAAAGGCTAGGTAGATTGAAACAACATAAGTACCGTTTTCGGGACGTTTGAAAGATCAACATTTAAAAAAAAACTTGCTGAAAGCCCTTCGAAAATTTCAAAACATTTTTATTTCGAATGTTTCAGAAAACTACGCATATTTTATCAACGAGTATACGCTAAAAAGTGCGTAAGATTTTATATCTAGACGTTTAATAAAGTTAACTTAAAATAAACGGGTAGAAACTCGTTGGAATTCACTTAGTAGCTGATAATAATCGATTTGCTACGACGTAGCGAGGCGTAGAGTTTGTACTACTACGACGCTACGGGGCTACGCGGCCACCAGTATCTAATAATAGCGAACAGAGAACAGCTGGGTAGAAATATCGAGATCGTAGACTAACGAGACGGTAAACATTGTTCAATTAGTTTCGTACCTTGAATCTGATATTTCTCGTTTATTATTGAATTACAAAGGGAAATTATTAAACTTTGTTACTCTTCCGGGAATTTCGTTAAAATAATATAATTATGTTTAAAATGATACAATATTTTAATATTTCAAAATTGCGTCGTATTGAAGTTTTGTTACTGTTTTTGGTCTTAACATTAAGATTCATAACTTTAACTTATTTACAGGAAATTGCTAGTTTAAACAGTAAGTACTGTAAACACAGGTTTAATTGTTTTTACAGTTTATTGTTACTAACACAAATTGAAATGTCTCATATAGAAATTGATACACTTTTCTTGATAGGAATAATTAATTTACGTTAGTTTTAAAACACTACACAACCTCGTTGGGCTAGTGGTTCATGGTAGATCTTCGATTCGATTCCCAGGTTGAGTAAATTATTATTGGATTTTTCTGTTTCGAAATTCTCAGTAGCGGCCCGGAGCTAGAGATTGTGCCTGGTAGATGGCTATATCACCACCTAGTACATGGGACTGAATAACAGCATTGGTGAAATGTGGGCGTTTAAATGTGTATACCTCTTCGGAGAATACAAGCGTGGTGCTACATTATGTTGCAATACTACATAACTGTTCGATTATCTTAACAAACATAACAACGCGTATATCCGTCTATACCCACTACTTGTACACGTGTATGCACTAATTGGTCCACCGCAGAGCAGCGGTCGCGTGATAAATTGCTGCTGCCATATGTTACCGCAGGGCTGGCTCAATGGTACCTGCAGCTACTGATATATAGCTGCATTAGCCTTACCCTGTACAAGTGGACATACGGTACATGGTAATATGATGCATTTAAATAATTATGGTTTAATGAACGTAAATTAAGCGAAATAGGTGTAAAACATTCGTAGCAATTGGAAAGCTTTTTTTTGTCAAGAATGGGCCACCAACTCGCCTGATGGTAAGCGACGGTGTGCCCGAGGATGGAGCACGTATATCCAGGATAAATTTATCCACTCTTATGTAGAGTGGATAGATTTTGGGAGAACGATAGTTGGGGAGTTGATGCAACTGCCCAGACCCATCTGTCTCCCACAATGGTTGCACCGGACTACATCCCGAAACATGACTAGGTCGCTTCACGGCATAGCTTCGTCCGGTGGATGGTAACCAGCCGCGGCCGAAGACTCCCACCAGAGTTGTGTTGCCTGTGCAGCACCACCCAAGGGCCACGTGTAGGGATTCAATTTTAAGGGTCCACTCTTACGGACGCGGACAACTCAGCCCTCGATAATCAACTATCGATTGCCTACCCCAATGGATAACTAGCACGTATTTATTTAAAAGGAAAGACCTACTTTCTAACATAATGATCAACGTACAGTTTAATAAGTGGGTCTAGTAACTTGAGATTTTATAAGTATCAATACGTAAATTACTCCACAAACTTTTTGGATTTTTCTGACCACTACCTAGTCAACCCAATCCAGATGATTGTGGAGGTCAGATAGGTAATCGCTACATTTAAAATACTGGTATAATATATATAAGCCGCATGATATTAGATTCAAAGCAAACTATTGTAGTTGGGAAATAGCTAGATCGATTTTACTTTAAGTTTTTAGACATGACAGAGTATATCACTTTGTACATGTCATAAATTGTATAACAAATTGGTAGTAAGTATATTTGGTACATACTTGGGCATTAAACAATATTTTTTTTAGTTAACTCATCAATCAATTATACCACTAATTTCAATTAAATCGATTGTAATTATTTTAATCTAATAAATGTTTAATTGTCAGGTACAATTAATTGCAATTAAGTTAATTGATCGTCGATTTTAATTAATTAAATTGTGATTGAAAATTTAATCGGTTTCTGCAATTAATATTTCAATCAATTATGTTAAAAATCGTCTAAATACATGAAATAAATTAAGATTATTATAAAATAACAATATAATATATTTAATGTTATGTATTATATTATTTGTGCTTCCAAAAACGTACTTTATTCTTAAAATAGGTGGGGATGTATTGAGTATTTATGTTTTAAGCTTAGTCTTTTGTTGTGCTTAATTGTTCGGTCGGTTGGCAGAATCACAGCGTATGAGTAAATGATAAATGATTTTATTTCTGTAAATAGATCTGTTGAAGACACTTTTACAAGTAATTTTTATAAACTAGATGGCGCCGGCGTTTCCTATCTGACTATCTCTGAGAAGAAACGCCGAAACAAACTCAGAGGTCAACGTCTCTTTTAAAGTCCAGACATAATAGTATGTACATATCTATCTCACATAGATGTAACGATGCAGGGATCGTCTGGAATGGCCTTTTGAGGAAAGAGCCATAGCAGCTTCGAGGTGAACTGTCCTGTCTGACGGCACGTATGCATCAGTCATCGTGTAGCTCAACCATAACTAAGGGAGCTGAACGACCCGTCACAAGACGATACCAGATCAGGAGGACATTTGCGTAGGTCACATAAAACGACTCAAAACCGCCAGACAGTCTATGAGGTTCATGTCTGAATGAATTTCTGGCCCACATCGTACTCACATTCACCTTGCAAATAGTGCCTAATAGAATAACAATATTATCAGCAATATTGAAGCGCAATCCACCCATAGAGAACTCAAGAGTTCATACGTAAACGAGAAGATCGTCCTTAAGTCTTTCATGGACCGATAGTTCGTCCAGACATTTAAAAAAACTTCTTCGTCTTCGGCGGCCCACTGTGTGGAGGAAGGATATATTATTGTGTTTGCTAGTATCTAAAAAAGCAATCAATTGTTAATATGTTAATTAAACAAAAAATTTAAATAAAAATATTCATTGTTGATATTAGTGGCAGAAACGATTAACAATTAGTTATAATTGCGACTGTTCACAGTGACAATTAAATAATTTTAATTGTAAACAGTCGCATGTAAAATTTGATTTTCAGTTTTTAATGACAATTAAAAACGTAAATTAAATTGTAAGTTATTAGTTGCATTTACAATTAAATTTTGCCTAACCCTGATAAGAAATAAAAGAACTTAAGAATACAAAAATATTACAATTTTTATAAAACTGTCTGAATTTCTTTAAATGAAAAATTAGAAGCTTGAATATTCTGTAGAACGAGACAGACTCTAAAATTTTGAATTTCTTAAACGATATGTACTTTTTACTTGTAGTATAAGCTATACTAGAGACCCGCCCCGGCTTCGCACGGGTAGCACTTATTATTATTATTACTGAAATAAAAAATAACCTATGTTACTCGGTAATGATATAGCTTTACATCGGTATTTTCTTTTTATTTGTTATGTATTTTTGACTTTATCCATTACAAACAAACATACAAACAATCAAATCTTTTCTCTTAATAATATTAGTTAAGATAATATGGTTCATGATTATGGGTCAGTGTGGACAGTTTCTGAAATTATTAAAGACAAGGAAAATTGTCGTAAGGAGCCATGTATTTGATTTTAGAGAAAATAAATACTAATCACTGACCCATGTCCACCCATGATATCGCCTTGTATCCTTAAAAACATCCATAAAACGATTCAATTTATTTTTATAGTCGTATTAGAATGCAGTGGCTTTTAATTGATCTGAAAAGTTAATAATTAAAAAGCAGTGTTTTCTGAACTAAACTTTTTATCCCAAATATTCATGGCGTAAAATACAATGTTTGTAGGCAAACAATAATATGGATACAGATAATTTTTTTTAAAGCATAAACGCATGCATAGCTATCTCTAAAGTTATGAATACTTGTGGAATTAATTTTAAACAAAAAATGAAAACCGCCTTCAAAAATCTACTACACTAAAAAGTTCAAAATAATATCAAAATTTGCTTATAATAAAATAATATAATAATATAATAATAATAATTTTAAAATAACAATATATAATAATAATCTGTTAATTTTGGAGTCGGTGCCTGTACTGGGAGAGGGTTATTGTTTTCCTCGTGTTAGTCACTTATGTTCGTTGTGCTGTGGTTATGTTACCGGCCTTTGTATCTGGTTGTAAACCCCACATACATCAGGCACCGACTCCAAAATTAACAGATTATTATTATATATTGTTATTTTAAAATTATTATTATTATATTATTATATTATTTTATTATAAGCAAATTTTGATATTATTTTGAACTTTTTAGTGTAGTAGATTTTTGAAGGCGGTTTTCATTTTTTGTTTAAAATTAATTTATTTTAGTCTTTTTAGTTTTAAGTGTAATATATAATATATATTGTATAGGTCATATATAAGTTTGTATACTTCATAAATTAATTAATTTAGTAATTTAATAATATGGGTAGGCTTTCGAAAGCCGCTAGGACTTAATTACTGCATCGGTGAAATGTTTGTGTACAACATTGAAAACTTCTGCCTACCCCATCGGGCAATACAGGCATGATGCTATGCATGTATTGAGTGGCATGAACTATACATGAACATGCGATTACAGCAATTGAGAGTGATTTGCTGTAATTCATTGAAGAGTTCCATTGTCTAACTTCGAAGGTCTTCATCGGATCTTTACTAAATTTAAATGGGACCACCTCTGGGGACTACTCTTTCAAACAAAGATATCGACGGACATACATAACAAAACATGGTAGCTACTGTAAAACGGTGAGGAGTTCCCTTGACTGTCCTTAGTCTTCATCATCAGACCCCTAATGACAGTCACAACCCATCTAGGTGTAAAGTTCTCATCAATACAAATTAATCAAGCCCAAACACCAGGTAATTGCTGTAAATCTTTAGAGTTCCCTCGACTGTCTTTCAGCTCCATCATCAGATCGACTCCAGACCTTTATTAAATAGTAGTGCTTTAAAATACTTAATGAAAAAATTAACAAATGCACTAGTCGCCCCTACAATTTTCGAAGGTTTCCCTCAATTTCTCGGGGATCCATCATCAGATCCTGGTTTCCTTATCATGGTACCACCGTTGAGATATCTTCTTTCCAACAAAAAAAGAATGATCAAAATCGGTTCATAAACGACGAAGTTATCCCCGAACACACATAAAAAAAAAAAAAAAAAAAAAAAAAAAAATATACGGTCGAATTGAGAAACCTCCTCCTTTTTTGAAGTCGGTTAAAAAGAATACGGTCGTGAGCAAGATTCGAACCTGCGCCTCCCATATAAATACTCCAGGCGATTGGACTACTAAGCCTTCTCGACCTCTGCTCACTACCACAAATTCTTATTCCACATTTTTAATATGCCTTTTAGTGACGTCATTGCTATCTTTTCAGTGCCTATACAAGTGACTGAACCGACAGGACTAACTTTGCAGTTAATACATTGTCGTACAGATGGAATTTACCTGAACATATACGTGTTGGAGATGGCAACACTATTTTACGTTATTGGTGTGGTAAAACTGAGCGCTGCAGGCCAGTGAAGGAACACTCTCTTGCGAGCCGCCGTGGCGAACAGACCTCTACACCCTGACTTATCTAGAACTCTGATATTTGAATACCTCCATTGTACATTGTAATATGAAGTGACTCACTACTAATCACTAACCCAAAGCAAAAGTGCTTTCAGTAGCGGAGAGCCTTAATGTTGGTTTTATTGACGACTACCTATGAAATCCTGACAAATAGGGACCTCCGGTCCTAGTCTTCAAACTATTCTCCGTCATACAGATCTCAAACATTTTAAAAGCACTAACGCATACATAGCAAACTCTAAAGTTATATTTTTGTGAATATTTTGGAGCTAAAAGTTACCATTCTTCCCCTCAAAGATTCATTTATTGTTTGACAAAGTTCTTCCTGTACCTTCTGACCACTGCTTAGAATAATTCTAAATCGAATCTTGACGATTCCCAAAGTGAAGTCCATATAAATATTCCATTTAATATCGTGATCACATGCGATGGGACCAATTGGCACGTATCAAGAGTGCAGCGTCCGGCGTGAATGTTAAAATGCTGAACACTTCGGAGCTGTGCAGCAATTCTGAAGGACGAATAGAGTGACGAGCAAACCAGTGAGTCTAGTGGGAATCACAATTTGTGAGAACACCTACTGTATGAAAAAGCCGATTAAAGTGATTTAGTATCGAGTTCTTGCAGGATACATAAATACAGGCAAAAACTATTAGTGATTTTTTATTTAAGGTATAAGTGACTACTCTTTACGGGATAATTTTAAATTGGAACGGGATTTTTTATGACCTGCAAAGCTATTGGATACTTCGCCTATAATCGAATTGATAACCACTTTATAGTACATTGCATCGTATATTATACAAGCTTCTCGATGATGAGTAAACATTTTAAAAACATACGGTGCAATGTAATGCTAAGTGATTAAATCAATACGATGGTATAGGATGGATGGATAGGTACTCTAATCATGCAACGAGTTCATAAATCGAAATTAGAGGAGTCACTCTACTAACCATGTTAAAAATAATTATGTGTGTGACACCCCCGTGCTATGAACAGCACGTAAAACCGTCGGACCTCCACCTAATCTCTCCCAAGTCCTGTCGGATGGCCGTCCTATAGGATTGTGAGAGTGCAAAACAGTGATAGCCTAGTGGTATGACCGTTGGACTGACAAGTCAAAGTGTTTAAAAGTTTCGTCTTTTCGAAGTCATGTACGTATTATAAATTAATTATCACATGCTTATAACGGTGAAGGAAAACATCGTGAGGAAACCAGCACACCTGAGAGATATTCTCGATGGTGTGTAAAGCCATGTCAGAGACCTACGAGTGGTTTAAACTCTGACACTAGGTTGTTCATCAACCACGCGATAAGAAGAAGAAAATCTCGATTCCATATCACTTCGCCAGTATAAACAGTTCATGTAGTAGTGGCTCTCCAGCGGTTCCTACTCCACTCGTTGAAGGGGATCAAACGTAAAATTTTACAATCTCCGCTCCGATTCGTTTGATGTCCGCATTTATGTGGTTCACTTTCAGAGTGGAGTGTAAGTATTTGTTTTTGAAAGATCTTCGTTAATGAGATGAGGGGATTAGACAGTTAATCGAACAAGTTCATTACTTATTGTTGACATCTTCATGACATAAATGAAGATGATGCGTTTCGGTATCATTCATTCGGACATTATACCAAAGTATTTTCTTGTGTTGTTTAAAATATTAAAGAATTGGATCCTAAACCTCGGATTAATCGGCGTACGTAAATAAAAAAAAAAATACCAAACGAATTGAAAACTTCCTCTTTTTTGAAGTCGGATAAAACATAGCTTCACATTAAGAATTTCTTCCTGTATCGTGAGTGCGTTTACCGACACATAATCCCACACATACCCAGACCAGGGACAATTATTTATAGATCATACAAATATTTGCTCCGTGCAGGAATCGACCGTGCCACACGCGACGCAGTAGCCATGTGTCTCGACCACTGGGCCAAACGCGCCGTCAAACTGAATATGTAGTACTGATGCATAAATGAAAGGAAAAAAAGTGTTTTTATTATGTATTAAGCAATAAATCCCTGTAATTATGTGGTGTTTACACATAGGCATAAAGAATTGTGGAGTTTTTCTTTTATTAGTATTATGTTCTTCGAAATTAATATTAATTAAAACAAAATAGTTATTTGTTGTAATTTTTTTATTTCCTTCCTTTTATTTCGTCATTCAGTTATTATTATTATCAAAATAGCAGATTAAAAAAAACCTTCACTTCCTTAAAATATTTTAACGCTAAGTTATTAGGTATTTTAGTAATATCATTTAGAGGTTAATATTGTAGCGAGCTATAGCAGAACATGGCTCTCACATCACTACATATTATAAAACAAAGTCCTCTGCCGCGTCTGTCTGTCTGTCTGTGCACGATAAACTAAAAAAATACTGCACCGATTTTCATGTGGTTTTCACCAATTTTTCACTTTTTAGATAGAGTGGTTCTTGAGTAAGGTGTTAGTATATAATTTGTCAAGTTTTTTTATACATTGGTTAAAATATAATGATATTTGTTGGAGCTGTCGAAAAAAAATAAGCCGTCTGGGAGCTTTCAACGAAAACGCTGCCTAAACCCTTTGAAATATAACAAAATGATGTAAAGTGGAATTGTGTACCTTACATAGGTCTACAGAAAAGTTCGCGATGACATATGTCTATCTCTTAAGGATAACATACTATTTTAATACTTAAAAACATGGGCAATTATAAAGCGGTAATTGGAAAGCGGGAATAGGATCAAAATGTCATGATTACTTTTGGTCGCGATAACCGACATCCACGCTGGCGAAGCCGCGGGTATCAGTTAGTAATACATAAAACTTTATACCACACGTCTATGGCTAACCACGCTTAAGTTTACCTGTACTAGCACTCATTTTAATTCTCTATACGCCACCAACGTCAAGAAGTGTCCTTTACCTTTCTCAAGTCCGAACTTCAAAAACCCGCCGTGTTTACTACCTACTTACTAGGTGCCACTAACAACCAACCATACCACTTTAATTATAAGATAATAGAGTCCACATTTCAAAAGCATTTCAAATACGAACTGCTATGATTATTGGTATTTGAACGCATGCGCGCTATAAACGGCGGCCATTTTCAGGGAAACCAACACTGTGCAAGCTTTTGTACACACACAGACACTATTCACGCACTCATACAAAAATGTATCAAATTCTCCGAAGGATACTGACGCTGTGTGTGTACTGATTGGTGAGTATGTGTGTGTGGGATGCTGAATAAAGCCGCATCCATATGGACGTCGGCTGATTGAGTTCGTACGATTGTTTGCTCGGGACTCGGGTCTGTACGGATTATGGGGAGTTTACAAACGCCGAGTGCTTGTACTAAGATTGGCAATACTTTCGATTATTCCTGACACGTCTTCTGAGTGTTTTCATGGTACATAAATATAGTGGTGGTAAAAATGGTTAGCGGGTATGTGCTTAAAATTGCAGATAGTTCCTACAATTACAAAAAAATTTTGCTTATCGAGTTTTGAACTACAGAAATGACCATACATACCTTTAAAGGGAGATATATTTATATAAAAAAGCTTTATTTATTTATTCATTTGCCAGCATGTGCATCAACACGTTAACCCTGCTACTGCACTGCAAACACTGAGTATGTGTTGAGTCATATTTTCTAGACACGGTGTAATAACTTAATAGTTAATGCTAAGTAAGATAATTCATACCTTTTACCCTGCCCATGCTAAAACTGCGTTAGTATTTATGTATGTAAGTTTAAATAGCCCGCCCTTCAATTTCATTTGAAGGACGGGCTTCGGGCCATTATAAAATTATATCATAAGGATCACTAAACATTCAAACTCATATTCACGTTTACTTGGTAAAGTCAAACGATCGCTTCATTTCAAATCACAAATCTCTTTATAAGTGTAATCTACCGATTTAATTCAATAAAATTAAACATCAAACGAAATTAGACGGACACGTTTGATCCCTACGTGTTTACTCGTGCGGCCAAATAAATCGGACACAATAAAATTCGTACCGACAGCAACAAATTTGTTAGAACGCACCGCGTCCCGTCAAATTGCCGCTGAAAACACCGAGCCCATGTTAAAATATTTACACAATTTATTCAGGAAATTTTCGCCCTCTGGACGCGGCTCTACGTCTGACCTGACCTGGCTTGAGAGGGACACAGATTTAGTCAGCCTCGCGCCGCCACCGCCGGCGGGTGTTCGGCAAACGCGCTCTTTTACCATCCACTGTGTCCATCCCTCTCCTGCAAACCGATACCACCGTTTGTGCGAAAGAAAGGCACGAAAAAACGCGTTAAAATAGGTACGTAGTAATTAAGTGTGACCGGCGAAATGCAGGGTTAAAGGCTTCATGAGTGCAACCGTAATTAATATTTTGATATTGAGTTTATTGTACCAGGAAATGTATTCGGGCGTCGCACGAACGTGAAAATGTGAGGTTATTTTTAATGTTTTGTAAGATTTGTCAGCTGATATTAATTGTTTTCGATTTCTCGCAAGAGTAGGTAATTATTTTGGTATTATTAGGGTCAATTTGATTCATAACCATGCGGATATTCTACACATTATTTATGTGTCATTCCTTAACAATATAAACAAAGGATATACTTAAATTTGATGTTAGCACCCTTTGGCTAGGTGTACGTAATCTGTAAGTGTGTCAATCGTACAGCATCCCCGCTAGAGCGGTATATGTGTCATCATTAATGACTAGGAACAGCGCAGCCTGCTAATGGTATGTAATTTGTAACCCCAGATTACATAGAGTACAGGGTTTGACTAACTTTGTAAACATTGCTCACAAACATTTAGTGTATTTGGATTTCAACTCAGGAGTCTAGAAATATTAGGAACGATTGCGATTAATTAAAAAGTCTGAAGATATAATAATATAAATATTTTTTTAATTATTATTTTACGGTTTCGGTAAATGTTATCTATGTATGTGCTGTTTGTGTTCTGGGCAAGTTACTGTTTATATTAGTGATTATTGTTCGAACTTCTTCGTGTTTATGAAGTGATCAATGTCAAGAAAACCATTCACACTACAACTTCACTTAATAGATTTCTGTGTTAAAATACTTCATATTCATTAGACATGAATAGCTTACAGGCCATATTTTTTTATTTATATTTTGTAATAATAAAATGAATCAGCAAAACACACGACAAGATTTACCAATATCTAATAATCTCACCAAAATCTATTGTTTCATATAAAAACAAAACAAAATGACAGAAGAACCCTTGTCAATTTGCGTCATACTCAAATAACTTGCGGTTACAAGTACATACCATAGCTTCTAATGTAGCACGAGCGGCTTCGGCCCACACTATTAGGAAACACATTTCCTTGCCCACACTTTTACAACTTTCAGAACGATAAGTAGATGATATTATGTCTGTTGTTTTTATTTCTTTCCGGAAACGGAATTATTTTATACGCAATGTTCATGTTTAAGGAATGAGAAGCATTGATTTTGAAAATTATGATATTTACTCACAAATTTTTTGATAAAATAATAGTATAGATATCGGACACTGATTTGACAACTGATTATAAGTGTGGAAATTTCGGAGTAAAATGATCAATCGATTAATTGATGCTTAATAGAAAAGTGAGTTAACCTAAACTCAGTCGTAAGTGGATCATCACATCATCCCCCTGCCCTTATCCAAATTTATTTGGGGTCGGCACAGCATACCTATATCTGGCATGCTGCTAAAGTTTTGGCTATGTTTTATGACCGGCTGCCTGCCTGACGTCAACCCTCTTTGGGAATGCTATAAGTGGATATGGGTGGAAATAGTAATGATGATTATGTTGAGTGATAAGAGACCACACCATGTCAGCACTGGGTAATTGAACGCCAGACAATTCGTAACCAACGTCGATGACGTGTCACTGGGAAGTTTGTCGCGCCGCTTGTTGTTCCAGCTAAAACAAGGAAGCGGTAAAGGGTGGGCTTTTTTTGGAGACTGTCCTGATATTTGACGTTCAAAAAGCGATAATTTTTTGCCTAATTTGATTAAAAAAATTTGATTGATTGATTGAAAAAATACATAATCATGTGCTAGAAACACAATTTTTAAGCTATATCGCAATTACAAATAATATGTTAAAAATTTACCACTATATATCTCGTAATTTTCGGTAACCCCTTTGATAAGTGTGGTAGCTTTTGCAGCGTTTATTGTGGAAGAATAATGTGTAGCTATAGCGTTGCTGGGATGAATTAAACTTTGATAATCATAACACAAAATATTTGAAAAATACCAGACCTATATATCGATACGTTCACTATCAAAATATAGACCTTAGGACGGAACCAATAAAATTTCCGTTTCTAGATGTCTCTACTTCCGCATTTTCATTCGTAATACGAGGTCGGAATAACTTTCGAGTTTATTCTTACTTTGTTCACTTATTATTTATACGAGCTAAGTGTAACACGTAATTTTCTTATACGTAATTTGAATAATGTGTGGGGTGAAAGAATAACAGCAGATGGGAGCCCTCCCACGCTGACTGTGATAGTCACCGGAGTGAAATGAATATAATGGCTCAGCGGATAGGCTTACGGGTAACACTTGTCTCCAAAGATATCGTTAATATGTTTTGTTATTAGAACGATTATCAGAATATCAAGCAATTTAATTAATAAACCAACGTTTAGCTCGAAGCGATGTTTAGTGTTGAGGAAATGTTTAATGATGTTGTTTTATTTATTTCGCTTTGAACTCTTGGATTTAGAGATCACAATGTTTTGTGAAACGAGAGTTTAATTACGCGATTACTTTTTAATATTGGTTTGAAACAAATGCTTTTTGTATCATATATTATCGTAAGACAGTGTATGTTTAAGATAAGATTATAATTCATTAATTGCCTCATTTGTCTAGTGGTTCCAAGGGCGTTCTATGTTCGATTCTCAGGTCAGACAGGTTATTGAGTATTTCGGTAAAAAAAATGGATAGCAGCCTAGAGTTTGGATTTGAGCCAAGTTAATGGCATAAGCTCACAGATTAAATAAGAGCATTGGTGAAATGTGGGTGCACAACTGTGTACACCTCTACCTATCCCATCGGGGAATACAGGCGTGATGTCATGTTATCGTAAGTACATTATATTATACACTATGCTTGACTCTAAGTTCATTTTCATCATTTTATCAAAAAATGCCTAATTGTCTCACCTTTTTCCAGTGTTTTTGAAGCTGTCAACGTCATTGAATCCATCAGTCGTTCTGACAGCAATCCCTAGTAAGGAGTAATACTATCGTGTGCGCGTTACGTGATGCGACTATTAACAAATTCTGAAGGTAATCAGGTCAGCAGACGCCGCGCTGACAATTGGGATGTCACGACTGAAATAGCGGTTGAAAGTTTTCTGATTTCAAAGTTAGTGTTGAAATATTGACTGCCTTTTAAATGAAGCCAGGGAGTGTCGATAATTTGGTTTTCAGCAGCGTGCTCTTTGGGATTCGAATTCTGTATTTGCATGGCCTCAAGATATTTTGTTGAAGTTTTTGGTATTTATATCTGCAATAGCAGCGAGAATGGATTTTATTCAGACAAAATTCAATAAATATTTTATTGTCGTCTCCTATGCAGGTCGACAATGCTTAGATAGAGTTTCAAGCTATAGTTGGTAATCGAGTGATGAAGTCAAGCAAAGGTATGCGCGGTTAGTTCATGGATAAGTGATCGCAAGGCACAATTTAAAGCTTCGGAGGGCAAGTTAAACTGTCAGTCCCAGCTGTTGTTAATTAAAAGAAATTTCTAAACCAAATCAGAGGCCTACGATCTGCTTGCGATCAATTTTAACACTAGCTTGGCTCTTGTAGTATGATTACATGAAAAAACACATAACATGGCATGACGCCTTTTTTTGAGTGTGGAAAGTCCATCGTGGACGTTGTGCCGGACTCCTACCGACTTAAAACCACACGGTCCTACTCCAACCTTTACCGAGGTCCCGGGTTCGTTGCAGCAATCACCACTACCCCAGCAGGTTATGGTTCGTTGTAGGCTTGCCACAGTTAGCCAAACACCTCCCTAAGTCGCTCTGCGTGGCCGTCTCGGTCTAGACTGCTGATCAGGCGGCGAACCACCCATGCCCGCCGCCCGCAGTCCACGCCTCATTGTGGCCGGAGATCGTTGAGCGAACATGACGCCTGTATTCCCCTAAAGGTAGGCAGAGTTGCACACAGTTGCATTCACACAAAAAAAATATGTTATTAAGACCCATGTGCGATAACCTATATAGGTATTTGCATCTATAGGGCACAATTCTAAACTCCGGAGTACGACTAAGAGTTTTAACAGAAAAATCCAATAAAACTGCCTGACCTAGGAATCGAACCATCAGCTCCACAATCATCCTTAAGACCACGAGGCCGTCACACAAAAGACGAATTTTAAAGAGGTTTAAAAAACAAGAAACCCTAACTAAGTGTACATGAAGTCTATCGTTTTGTAAGCAACAAACTTCCACTATCACTGATGCGACACCGTTACTAATGTGCGCCATGAATCGTACGTGACGCGACTCGGAAGCGAACCGAAGGCAACCAGGTCAACAGACCCGTTCGCCGGGTTTAGGGCAAGTTCACTTGTACCGGCTGCTTGTTTAAGGGAGTGTAATAGTAGGATGGAACTAAAGTTTGACTACTGTTTAAGTTAAAAATAGTGATAATTTTTACGATGATTCGAACCTGCATTCATTCAGTTTCCTGTATAGCGACTGCATAGATGGCAATGATGTCACCAAAAGACAATTAAAATGTGGAAGAAGAAGACGCAGTAGTGGGCAGAGGTCGCGATGGCTTAGCGGTCAGAATGCCTGGAATATTTACCCGGGAGTTACTGGTTCAAATCCTGCTCGCGACCGTATTCTTTTACCACAAAAATTTATAACTTTAGAGTTCGCTAAGCATGCGTTAATGCTTTTCAAAGATTTATCATATTAAAAATAGTGATTTACATCTTTCAGTAAAATTAAGTTGAGCTTGGGAGTTGATACACCGCCCCTACAACAAGGAAACCTTTATTGCTTTTTGATAAATCCCTTAAGGGTTCCATAAACAAACATTTTATATTATACACCGTGTAAGAACAAAATAAATGTAAATGTTAAATAAAATATAATACAGTACACTACCTGCTTCGTTTTTCTAATGGTCTCAAGCGCGACTGCTGAGTATGAGGTCTTCGGTTCAATTCCCAGATCGGGCAAAGTGTTAGTGGGTTTTTCTCATACGGAATTCTCAATAAAAGCTCGAAGTTTAAAACTGCACCTCGTATATTGCAAAAGGCTTTATATAAATAAAATAAAAATAAGAAAGCCTTTATTTTCCTTAGTAAAAAACATATACATAATAATTAAAAATAACTAGTTATAAATACTTCTTAACAATCAAGGATCCCTCTTTGGGAAAGGCCTCCTCCATTTGTTGCCATTTTTTTTATATCTTCTGCTATGGTGAACCAGTTTTGGCCCGCCGTTTTATTAATTTCATCGGCATCAGTTTTTTTGTGTGCAAAAGGATTTACTACCTATTCAATGGGATTTAATAACAGCTTTGAGAAATGTGGTTGTTCAACTGTGGACACCCCTGCCTACACCTTCTTCCTAAAACGTGATGATAGAAGCGGTGTAGTACAATAATTTATAGCATACATACAAGTACATAACGGTAACTAAACAGTAATTAAGTTTAATTTTCCATCTAAAATTTCCACCTACACAAGGGTCTACGATTCTCGTAGCGCTGCTACGCCGTAGCGCGACTACGAGTTCAAATGAGTAATTAGGGAATTTGTCATGAGCCCAGCGTAGATTTTCGTAACTTTGTAATAAAATATGTATTTTGTTAGAATATACTTTCCTAGTGTTCGTTTTAGAGCCCGTCAGAGAATATAGAGGCGGGGAAGAATGATAATATTTTATTTTTTTGTTGAATGAGGTCGTTCTGTGTTAAACATTGAGTTCGTGTCTCATTCAATTTCAGAAATAAATAATTTTATTCGGTTATATAGTACACTTGGGAGATGATAACTCGAAGCGTGTCAATGAGATGTTATATTAGTAGAGTTAATTTAATTTTTGCTATATAGCTACAGCGCACACTCGATAGTTAACGTAACATAGCATCACAACTGTATTTACGATCTGTCATGCCTGCGTCCATAGTGACTCAAAACGACTGTAAATCATCATGGATTGTTGTGGCGGGACCCCCACCGTCCCCATACCGCCACCTAGCAAATCGGTATTACGCCGGCAAAGGTGTTGGGGCGAGGTTGATGGTGTTACGCAAATAAAAGGTAATGCGTCGACATGTCTGCCGAGCAGGTGAGGAATCAACCCCTGGGCCCGACGTCAGCCCCTCCACAGGCCCCGGTCACTCGGCCCGCGCTTCAGTCGCCCTGTTGGTCATGCGATTGAACCTTGTCCAGTTCATGTGAGAACCTCTCAGCACCAACGATGGGAGCAGTGACAATGTGGCCTCGTCAAGCCCGACATAACGCTTGAGCTCTTTATAAGAGCTCGCGCTCCACACGCCGCGCCAGGACAGTGTGCAGGAAGTCGAGTGAACGCTCTCTTTACAAGGTAGTCCTAGTATGCCGGCTACTTTCTCGACGAGCTCCACGTGATTACCGTATTTATTACGCTTCTCACGATGAAGCTCATCAAGTCGGCGCTGGCCCGAGACCACCTGTGCGTCCACTATCACTCCCACACCACTCCTTGCTGCGACTATGTCGGGCTTTCGCAGACCCAACGCGGTCCTGACGTGCGGCTCCTTCACTACCGTCCAGAACGTAAATCAGTATCAGAGGTGTACACAATTATACATTCACATTTTACCAATGCTCAATTTAGTCTAATGTAAAAGGTGGTGAGCCTATTGCCATCGATCGGGCACATTTCCAAACTCCGGGCTGCTCCTTAGAATTTCCTTTAAGAGAAGCAAATAACATTTTGCCCGACCCAGAAATCGAACCTAGGACCTCACGCTCGGCAATTGCTCTTGCAACCACTAAACCAATGAGGCAGTTAAACCGTTTAACCGATATTTATATACTAGTAATATCTAGCTTAAGACGCTATTGATTAAATAACTCAATCTACATAATGGATGAATTATATGCTTTCTGCACTATTTTTTTATGCTACTGGGGCAACCGTGCAGTCGGCTCGCCTGATGGTAAGCGATTACCGCCGCCCATGGACACCCGCAACCCCAGAGGAGTCGCAAGTGCATTGCCGGCCTTTTAAAGGGTTTGGGCCTCCGGTACCCTCACTCACTCGATGAAACACAATGCAAGTGTTGTTTCACGCCAGTTTTCTGTGAGGCCGTGGTATCACTCCGGTCGAGCCGGCCCATTCGTGCCGAAGCATGGCTCTGCCGCGGTAAAATACCTTAACCACACCATTTTGAATGATTGTTGAATTCCAGTCGCTACAAACATTTGTAAGACCTAATTTCACAAATAGATGTGAGAGGTGTGTATAAACATATATATCGAATATATAAAAATATCGTGTCACAGTGTTTGATATCGAAGTCCTCCGAAACGGCTCGACCGATTTTTATGAAATTTTTTGTGTGTATTTAATAGGTCTGAGAATAGGTCGTAGGTAATTTTTTATACCCCTAGGTGAGAAGGGTGGCCCTATCCAGAGTTTTTTATGACAGGGCAACGTTTACGGGGCACGGCTGGTATATATATATTTATACCACCTAGAAACAATTCAAAACGTTATAATTTATTGTGTTAACTAAAATATGGTCGAGAGCGAGATTTGAACCGGTATCTTCTCGATAAACCCTACACGCTCTCTGCCTACCGAGCCATTACGACCTCACCAAATGACGTCACCAAAATATGTATTAAAATGTGGAAGAAGAATTCGCGGTAGTGAGCAGAGGTGGAGATGGCTTAGCGGTCAGAGCGCGTGGAGTACTTATCGGGGAGGTGCAGGTTCGAATCCTGTTCACGACCGTATTTTTCTTTCTCTGACCCATCTTGCCATTGGTCTTCCTACACTCCGTATGCCGACTCTAGACCGCTATTCAGTCTGGGATCTACTCCACCTACCATCACCACATCTTGCTAAGATTCCTTCCCAACGCCACTTGATTTACAAATACTGACACCAATATCCTCAACTTTAGTCCTTTTTCTGATATCACTATTTTTAACTTAAACAATAGTCAAACTTTAGTTCCACCATATCATTATACTTCCTAAACCAACCAGCCAGTACATAAAGTGACTTAGAAAAATCAAAACCAGAACTACAAAAGCTCAAGCTAGCATTAAAACTCGATTCCCAAAATGAACAGGTATTATAATAATCTGTATCTTTTGATAAGATCAATATCTCCGTCTCCCGTAATACCTTTTTGTCAAGGGACATGACATATTAACAATGTTGCGGCGACAGCTAAGCATATGCGACCTTGCCGGCTAATATATTATGATACAACTTTGTATTTATGTAAAGGCTTCTTATTACTTGTTCGACTTTGTTTATACCACGTACAGACGTACCTACTTAAATAATAGTATTAACCTTTAAATGCTAATATATTTATAATACCATTAACTGTGTGTCATATACGAACACATCCGCATAATAATTGAAAATTTAATACAAGAGGTTGAAGTGTTTGCTGAATTTGAAAGTCGATACCTGTCACTGCCATGTGTCCTATTAAAATCCATATTTATATTAGCGTGATGATGCATATTTACATTAAATGGTTAAATATCACTATAGTCAAAGTTACAATTTATAATTGAAATTAAAAAAAAATTGTTAGCTATCAGAGCGCCTGGAATATTTATCCCGGAGGCGCTGGTTCTAATCCTGCACGCGACCATATTCTTTTTCCAAAATATATATAACTTTAGAGTTCGCTATGCATGCGTTAATGCTTTTCGAAAATTTATATGTATGTATATTACCTATTCAAATACATGATTATAGTTTTATTATGTTTCCTGAACCACTAAGCTACGTTAAAGAAAAACCTCATCAAAATCGGTCCATCGGTTATTATGTTTTAAGTCATCATTATCACGCCTGTATTCCCTGAAGGGGTAGAGAGAGGTGTTCACTGATGTAAACCCTAATTTGACCAATGCTGTTACTAAGTCCCATGTAGGTATTGAGCTAATTGCTATGTACCGGGACAATTCCGAACTCCTAACATAAAAAAAAACCAATTATGTATTGCACACCGATTACTACTCACGCCCATTTTTCAGAATTGCCCGACTTGTTTCGAACAGCTTGACTCGCGACATCGCTGCGAGCTCAGCTAATTACTAAAGGCTCTGTTCAAATTCGAATCGAGTTGGATAATCCTGAAAATGCACGTGAGTAGTAACTGCTGGACGGTAATTAATATGAATATGCCTCATGAAAGTTATATGAGAATAACAACGTTTCTAAAAATGATGATTTTGGCTGTTTGATCGATTGTACAGTCACGAGCACAAACATGTATACATTTGCACTTTTTAAACTCCATATTATTAGTTATCTGAATAATATAGAAGTATTAGTGTATATCTATATGTAGAAGGAATGGTTCTTCTATCTGTGTTACATACCTAATTGTCTTAGTAATACACAATAGAGATATTTTCTGTGAATTTTTAAAAGAATGTGGTTTTGGTGGTCTGACAAAAAAAATTGTGGAAAAATAATCAATTTACAGTAAAATTATATTACATTTAATTTCGTACTTCAAATAAATCTTTTGTTTTACTATTTCATATACACAATAGGCACCATATGAATGATAATTCTTACCATGAATGTAAAACCAGCATTTCAATTCAGTCTCACCGGGGCAAAGGACGAGGGAAGTTTCCACCATAGAGGCGCGACGAGGAAGGGAAAATACGCTACTTTTTACGCCATTGAATGGATAGGCCCCATGGGATGACCGTAGCAATTTCCTTTACCTCGCTATAATGCCTTAACAAGTAATTTTATTTTAATTTAACACATTTCACTAGAGGTATGTATCTCCTTGATTCAGATTTATTTTATAATAAAACGACTTTTAACAGGATTAACCTTTCGGCTCAGTAACGTACAGATCTGTACGTTGTAACAATAAAAATCTATTGTGTCTGCTAATGACTGACGCAACAGCTTAATCTCGAGTATTATTGGTTTTTGTTTTTCCTGACGTTTCGAACACTTTGCAGCGTTCGTGGTCGTAGGAGGACTGAACGCAGAATGACCACGAACGCTGCAAAGTGTAAGTGCATAAGATATTACTATCAGATTTATTTGTTAAAGATTAAGATAAATTGTTACGTTGTGCTTTAAAGCTATTAGAAGCGGTATAATTAATTTTGTAGTACATATTTGAAGTTGACTCCATAATACATCGTTTGTACTGATTTTGTCTTTCAAAAACGTTTAATATCCGAGTTAAGTTGCGGCTTAACACATCATAATTGTTTCTGTCAATACCTCATATAATACTGCAGCTAAGTACTTATAAACCGATCCCAAATCACAGACGTAAATAATTAGTCGTATCAAATCTGCCGTCACTTTGAATAGATCCCCTTTATTATTGAAGCTCCCCCACCTCTTGTCATGTCATGCATAATTGATCTCGCAGGCTCGCTGGTGGCTTGCCTGTCTATATCTTCGCGACTGCTATCGGATCAAACTAATTTGACCGTTATTAGAAGGTTGTAAAGTCGAAGGAGAATGTAGTGTTATGTTTGTGTCCGCAGCCTAGACAAATAGGAGACATTGCGAAAGCAGATTGGAGTGTAAAAGGAAAAAAGTCTTTCAGACAGTCTGCGTGTGCTTGTGTGCGTTTGTTTTGTGTGTCTGTGTGTGAAGCGTCCACTGAAGTTTGAATTCACACTTCACGTGAGTGTGCAGTAGAGTGAGCCAATTGGGGTGTTTGTGTATGAGATTGTTAGTTATGTATAAATATTTATACTATAATAAACTGTCTATACCAAAGTAAACATTTTATGCAGAATAGTATATAGAAAAGTTTTTAAAGAATTTTAAGACAAATTAACTGCAAAGTAGTCGTGTCGGTTCGGTCACCTGTATAGGAACTGAATAGATAGCAATGACGTCGCCAAAAGACGTGTTAAAATGTGGAAGAAGAATTCACGGTAGTGAGCAGACTTCGAGATGGCTTAGTGAGAGCGCCTGAGGTATTTATCCGGGAGGCGCAGATTCGAATCCTGCTCACGACCGTATTCTTTTTCCATTTAATATTATAACTTTAAATACTCAGTACATTTTTAGTTATTGATAACAATAATATATTTATTAGACCAACACAAACAAAATGAGTGAGTCATTATTATAATCTGATGTCCTTGTAAAGTTAATACCAGGGTAAAAAGTATCAAGAAATTGGTCAAGACACTGAACCGGTAATTAACATTATGTGTATGTATATAGTAATCAATGTTAGTAATTAACATTATGTGTATGTATATAGTAATCAATGTTAGTAATTAACATTATGTGTATGTATATAGTAATCAATGTTAGTAATTAACATTATGTGTATGTATATAGTAATCAATGTTAGTAATTAACATTATGTGTATGTATATAGTAATCAATGTTAGTAATTAAAACCGAATGTATCACTTTCCCTTGTCGCTTAGTGCTAAGAATGGAATAAATAATAAACTTTCAACACACTTGCTCGTAAAGTGATTCTTATTGCATCGCTTTTAGGTTCATAATGCAACTAATTACAAACTAATTACGTGTGTTTTCTTTTATTTTTTCGGCGAGTTTTTGCGCGCGCATTTGGAGCTCGCGGTTCCTGATCCCCTGGCACTATTCCACGCCATTTTTTTTGTTTAATAAGTATTTAATTGTTTTTTCCTCGCAAGTATATTGATAACGTCAGGGGACGTGTGAGCAATGGTCATTATACTCTCGCTTGTATTACATACGTCGCCTGCAGCTAGCTGCATTCCAACATCAGGTTGTGAATCTATCAATTACTTATACCTATTAAACATTTGATATGCCTTAACAAGATCCGCTGTAAGCAGATTAGAAAAAATCTGGAAGAACCGCAACATCACCAAAAATACAAAGGTCCGCCTAATGAGAATACTGGTAATAAAACAACTTTTAACCGGAGGTCCTGCTGCGACCACGAACGCTGCAAAGTTTTCGAAACGTTAGGAAAAACAAAAAAAAATACAATAATACACGCGATTAATCCGGTTAAAAGTTGTTTTATTATAATGTGTAGTGATCGCGCAAACCTAAGATATTACTATGAGAATACTGGTTTTAAAATTTTTCTATACGCCTCAGAGACTTGGACGATTCGACTTCAAGATCTACGTAAAATTGACGCTCTGGAAATGTGGTGTTGGAGACGGCTACTTGGAATACCATGGACTGCACGCCGTACTAACGTCTCCATCATAAAAATAGCACGCGACACCTTTTTAACATGATTAAGTCCTCCAGGTATGTGCCAGATGCCAGGTGTGTGAGATCTAAGAAAGGTTATCGATCCTGTTATTCACCGCAATAGTACATCCCGACAGCATTCTCCTTGCTTGATAACTAACTGATGACAGGAACCACATTCGATAACGGGCAGCCCGGCGCATACTAAAGGCACGCAGGATGCCTCAACCATCAACACCTAAATGTTTGAAGTACCATCTGTAACTTTCAAGGCTTGAAGCCTAAAGTTTTTTCACCGTGGGAGAGCCACGCTTCGGCACGAATGGGCCGGCTCGACCGGATTGATACCACGGCCTCAC
Organism: Xylocampa areola; assembly: GCA_935421205.1. Taxonomy (NCBI): domain Eukaryota; kingdom Metazoa; phylum Arthropoda; class Insecta; order Lepidoptera; family Noctuidae; genus Xylocampa; species Xylocampa areola. The sequence goes on from OW285200.1 coordinate 663,443, forward strand.
AGAAAACCGTCGTGAAACAACGCTTGCGTTGTGTTTCGCCGAGTGAGTGAGGGTACCGGAGGCCCAAACCCTTTAAAAGGCCGGCAACGCACTCGCGACTCCTCTGGGGTTTCGGGTGTCCATGGGCGACGGTAATCGCTTACCATCAGGCGAGCCGTCTGCTCGGTTGCCACCTATTCCATAAAAAAAAATATATATATATATAATATTGATTTAATAAATTATTGTCAGTAAATATTAACTGAACCACCGAGTTTGAAAAACTTGTCTGACCATGAAATTCAGTTCATAGTTGAAACAGGTGGTGAAGGTGTTGTTTTTAAAACCTCCATGCCATACTCAAGCTGTTAAAGGGGCTGTAAAAATTACAATGGAAGCTGCCACTTCACAATGCACAAAAATGGCACGATTAGGTGCAATAAAAGTCAAATTCGATTCATGGAACGTAGTGCCTAAATTTAAGAAAAAACATACGTTTTCGGGGAATTATAAATTTATAATTTTTATAATAATTTAATTAAAAAGTTATAATGTTTTTTGATTTAGATGGTTAATACTTATTCGAATTATTCATTGTGTATCGTTTATCGCCCATTTACCATTAAATTAAACTTAATATTTGGCCATGACTGCACTAGACTTTTCCTATTAAATTTAAATTTTTGAGGTCAGTGCGGAGGCAGAAGATAATTATCAAATTGATTGAAAATTTACATTATATCATATTTTAACATATGGCACCAATCCCCTTCTATTAAAAAATCGAAATCTCAAAAATAATATTTCTTCATACATCCGTGCTCCACCCTAATGAATATTCCTCATGAAAGTTATAATACAAATACTTTACCCCGTATTATGAATTTCTTCTTTATTGTGGATGCGTTTACTGATTACAAATCTCACGTGCAAACAAACCGTGACCCGGAATGTTTTACGCAGCCGAAATCGACGCGATAGCCTGTTTCTCAATCACTACGCGAACCGCGCAGTCAAACTTATTTGTTAACTAAAAATAAATTGTTTCATACGACACCGCAAAAATTATACGGCATAAACGCTTATAAAAGTTTTTTTTTTATCGTGTGGTTGATGTATAACCAGCGCCAGAATTAAGGTCGCCCGCAGGCTTCTGACATGACTTTAAACACCTTAAAAAATATTCTCAAGTGTACTGGCTTCCTCGCGTTGTTTTCTTCCACCGTTTTAATATGAATTGGATTCGAACTTGCGATCTTTTACCTGCCAGTCTAACGGTCCTATCACTAGGCTATCACTGCTATACCAACAGATGATCTTAAAATTTTATCCTTATAAAAAAATCAACTAAAACTAAAGATAATGAATCGAAACAAGGACAATTCCTCAACATGTAACGGTGAGCCTCTTCGCTGCCCCTTCCCTCCAATTATTCGTTTGAACTAATTATGAATGTATCAGCGTTCGTCCCAATAAATCTTAGGGATGATGCTTGGAATTCAAACTGGCAAGTTCCTTTAGTAAGTAGAAATATAAAAATTTGCATTACGCATCTATTTATACGAGATGTTCATGTGTCACGAGTACAAACATGTAAACACAAACTTTTGAAAACTTACCGACAATATCTCTATTGTGTATTACTAAGATCATTAGGTATATAACACAGAAAGAAGAACCATTCCTTCTACATATAGACACACATTAATCTAATATATAACAATCTCGTGTGACAGTGTTTGTTATCTGGGGGCACGGCAGTGCCCCAGCCAAGTCTCGAGCAAATGCGTTACTTTCACCTCCTCCAAATATGCCGTTTTATATTTGTTTCTTCTTGTGCTCATTGCCAAGTCACTATAATTATAATGTAAATAAAACTATTGATACAGTCACGAAATGTTAATAGATAACTAACTACAAAATAAATTGAATAGGACTTGGCTTCTATGAGATCTCAAAACTTTTTACGGTGGAAAGATTGCATAGAGAGACTTTTTAATGTTTTTTGTGGGATCGTACTTCTCCGAAACGGCTTGACCGATTTTTATGTAATTTTTTGTGTATATTTAGTAGGTCTGAGAATAGATCGTAGGTTATTTTTTATACGGTGATAAGGATGGCCCAGAAAATTTATATGTCTGAACAAGTTTGTGGGGCACAGCTCGTACTTCTATTATTATTCAGATGACTATTTATATGGTGTTTAAAAAGTGCAAATGTTTGTGCTCGTGACTGTACCCGTGCTACATTTATAGAGCAAATGATGAAAAAATATGCTTATCCATCTCAAATCACTTTAAAAATTCTGAGGTATTTAATAGTTAAATGGTCATATCGAAACACTCAAAGTCATTAGATAAATAATACTCAGGACGGGCTTTGAGTTAGCATTATTCCTGTCACGATCACACCACTGTCAAAGTGAATTGCAAGATAGAGACGGAAACATTGCTCAGTAACTAGTAATATTTATTTATTTTCATAGCCACGCTTATTGCCTTACTTAAGAAGCGCATTATCTACATATACACTAATATTATAAAGATGAAAGATTTGTATTTTTGTATGTAACGAATAAACTTAAAAACTACTACCTCGATTTCAAAAAATCTTCCATCATTAGAATGCTACATCATCCCTGAGTAACATAGGCTATATTTATTACTAGAAAAGATTAGGGATCTTTACTAAAATTTAAATAATGTAACCCAAGGTGTAAATTTTCACCCGTGCGAAGCCAGGACGGACCGCTAGTCAATAATAATTATGAATCCTGTTGATGCCACTAAGCTGATTAGTGAGGAGTTGTGGTGGAGACTAGCTGCGCTACTTCTTTAGTCGGATTATGTTCGAGTGTTACTAGTTTACATATAGTGCCGCTTTCTGTTGTAGTCTGAAGTTTAGGAATTATAGTTCCGAGTAGTATCTCTCTCTAATGACGTCATAAATAGATGAATAGCTTCAAGGAGTGATTAAGTACTAACTACCTGGAAAATGTTAAACAATGCAGAAATTCTAAGGTACGTTATGGGAGGGAATTTGTCATTCGTGGTTAAGACTCATTTCTACCTACAAGGAGCATCACTATGTTCTTCTAAACTAATAATATTATAAAGAGGAAAGATTTGTATTTTTGCATTTTTGTATGTTTGTAACGAATAAAATCAAAAACTAATAGCCCGATTTCAAAAAATCTTTCACCCTTTGATTGCTACATTAACCTTGAGTAACACAAACTATATTTATTACTAGAAAATATTAGGGATCCTTACTAAAACTTCAATAATGCATTATTGTAAGGTGCCCAAGGGCCCAAGAGTTAAAAAAAATTGCCATAAAATGTCTTTCACCGCATGAGCTGCGGAAACTATTGATAAAACAAAAAAGAATTCTACAATATTAAAGAACATATCAATATCTTCAAAAACCTTCACGTTTATCCCGAAATGTTTAAAAAATAAATGTCCACCTGTATGAAGCCGGGACAGGCCGCTAGTATTAGATAAGTTTGGAGAACAAAAGCACTTGAGATTTTGAACTTAGTTTCCTGGTGATCACTGTGCTTGTGACAACGATCAGTGCAACCTGATCGAAACGTCAAGCGATTCAAAGGTATTTATTGCGCGTTAATTCCTGTTAGTATATAGTAATATCATGCAACGCGATAGTTTAAAAGGTAGTATTGCTCTGATGCAGTATCTGTCGAAACTAAACAATGTATATTTCTTTCTTTCTAATAACTGTACTAAATACTGTACGGATTCTTTCCTTTTATAATTATATGTATTGGTATGTAGCTATATTAGAGTTAGCGCTGATTTTCTAATGTTCGGGTATGACGCGTCTTTATATAAAAGATTACTGGTGATGCTATGATATGTTATATTACTACGACTGTCTCATGTACATCACGATTGAGGAGCTAAAACACCGATCTTAATAATTCTTATATAATGTTTTTGTAGGAAATTTGTAGAATAATGTAAAACCAATCTCGGAATTTGTATAGAAAGAACAAAAAAGTTGAGCTCCTTAATACTGATGTCCGCCACCCCATATCTCGGAAACTATTTAACGCACGACGTTGACATATTATAAAAAAAAATATCTACCACATATAATACTAGATTTTAATTAAACTGTGTTGACAACTTCCTACGATAAAAGTAAGGAGCAAAAATTTCTAAAATGCTACTTTACTCTCCGTTAAGTTGCATTAGTACTCGTATTTTATCAATCTACTTTCTCAAATACTTCCCATTAGAGAAGCAGGAGAGACATTGTCAATAAGAAATGGAGTCGCGTCTCGCAAGGACCATTATTTTTTCCTAAATCGTTTTGTCTCACAAACTTCCATTATTACAAGTATTTCAGTTACGACAATCATAAAAACAAAGAACTAAGATTAAAACTCGACCCTGACGCCTTAGTCCATCAAACCGATCTTATCAACGATTTATACGAATAACCTTTGCCAACATTTCCATCTAACTATAGGAATTAAAACAGTAATTTCTAGAAAATTCTGGAAGTTTCGAATGGCGTCGAAGCGGTGACGTAATCAAGACCAAAGAGTACAAGCACTCGCTTTAAATTTTATCTGCATTCAGAAAAGTTCTGAAAACTTCGGTTGGTTCGTACCGCAGTAATATCATGAAAAGGGGTTTCCTTTTATTTGTTTTTTAGATTTTACTATAATTTTGGAAGGGGGAAAGGGTAGAGTACATCCGTAGTTTTGTTTTTCGAAAAGTTATAAGTGGTTTCTTGTCGACCTCTGTAGAGAAACGTGTTCTTCTCTCTATGTAGTATTTTTTGTGGGATAATGGGCAACCGAGCAGACGGCTCGACTGATGGTAAGCGATTACCGCCGCCCAAGGACACCCGCAACCCCAGAGGAGTCACAAGTGCGTTGACGGCCTTTTAAAGGGTTTCGGCCTCCGGTACCCTCACTCACTCGGCGAAACACAACGCAAGCGTTGTTTCACGCCGGTTTTCTGTGAGACCGTGGTACCACTCCGGTCGAGCCGGTCCATTCGTGCCGAAGCATGGCTCTCCCCCGGTAGAAAAAGACAACAAAAAGACAAGACACTCAAGATAAACTTTGAATATTATCTATAGTTACTTTAAGTAACACGTTTGGATTGACACGATGGCATTTATAGTGCCATCAAGAAAAGTTGGGGAGATAGGTCGTGGACTCTTTGGCTCAGTATAAAACTAAAAGCAAATGAATTGTAGATAATAAAATATTGGATATGAAAAAGTTTGTTTTACGTTCCCATACAAATCTAACTTATCCGGCTTACATGAAACTATTACCATAAAAAGTCTAGAGAACAAAATATCACGAGAGGATATAATAATAAGTTTATATTTTATGTTTTCCTAGGTCCGTGAAACCGAGAAATTATCTTTTTTCTTTCTACTGTAATAGAACTATATAATCCTGATGGTTCTTCGTCGAGTAGGTTTACGAATTGATGAGTTACATGATAATGTGGGGACATCATGAATACTAACTACTAGTGCTAGACATTTTTAACGATTTTATGACAGATATTTATTATTATTATTTATTTTAATATCAATTTATGTATTGGTACAGTAAAACAAGAGTTTATAAATTCAAGATAAATCTTTGAAAACCATTAACTCTAAAGTTATTATATTAAATGGAAAAAAAGATACGGTCGCGAACAGGATTCGAACCTGGAGTATTCATCCGGGAGGACCGAGGGACCGTATTCTTTTTCCATTTAATATAATAACTTAAGAGTTTATAAAGATCCCTACGAGGTTGTTAGTGTTACATTGTAAATGGAAATCACTCACTCGCTGTTAAGGACTAACTTATTACAATATACTAACAGGAATTAACGCGCAATAAATACCTTTGAATCGCTTGACGTTTCGAACAGATTGCACTGGTCACAAGCAGACTGCTACCTAGTCGAAACGTCAAGCGATTCAAAGGTATTTATTGCGCGTTAATTCCTGTTAGTATATAGTAATATCATGCAACGCGATAGTTTAAAAGTTAGTAAGGACTAACTTGCCCAATAATTATATGACAAAAACAAAGTCATCGCTATCAGAGAAGATATGTTGTATTTTTTATAGTAATATCTTAAGTTTGCGCGATCACTACACATTATAATAAAACAACTTTTAACCGGATTAATCGCGTGTATTATTGGTTTTTTGTTTTGTCCTCCTGCGACCACGAACGCTGCAAAGTGTTCGAAACGTCAGGAAAAACAAAAAACCAATAATACACGCGATTAATCCGGTTAAAAGTTGTTGTATTTTTTATTTGAAGAAATATATTTTTTGTGGAAAGAAAAATACGGTCGTGAACAGTATTCGAATCTGGGCCTACCGGATAAACACTCCAAGTGATCTGACCACTAAGCCATCTCGACCTCTGCTCACTACTCGGAATTCTTCTTACACTTTTTAACACGCTTTTATTAGCTTCACCTGTAACTAATTAACAAACCATGTAAGAAAATCTTGGAGTTAAAGTTGACCCACTTCCCGGTTTCCGATTGAGCTGAAATTTTGCATACATGTTTAGTTTGGATGACAATGCATGGATAAGTGACGTCATTCTAAATCCAATATGGCGGACTGTACGATTTGCTGAGAAAAATACGAAAAATAAAATGACTTCAACGTATAAAACGTTAATAAAATAATTAAACCGTACAGGGGCCCATTAGAATACCTTAAAAAAACTTCAAAATCGGATAAGCCATTTTCGAGTCTTTGAGAAGTGTATGATTTTAACACACATAAAAAAAAATTTCATAGTTATCTATTGTTTGTAATTAAAAGCATAAAGTAATTGTTCTGTAAATAAAACACCTTCAATAAAATATAAATAAAATGTTAACTGGTATTCGGAAACTACTAAATCATGTTTCCGAGCGTTCGTTTAGCTTAAAAACGTCTGGAAACTTTAATTGAAACCATTTATAATTATTCTAAACTGAACTATATATTATTATTAAATTTTATTACAGTTCGCCAGAAGGCTGCAGGGGCAACGTCTTTATGCTTGTGACGGTACTTTAAACTTTCGCTTAACTTAAACACCAACTATACAATTTAATAATTTACTCGTAAATTTTGAATCCATACCTTTAATTTAAAATGTATGTTGAAAGTTGCAGTATATTGTGTTTGTGTTTGGTCTCCAAATTAGAGTATGAATTTATTTATATAATAATTCTGATCCTTTTGTTTCTTGAATAATATTTTAGTAATTTACCTCTTTGGCGCGGTGGGTTCTGACTCCAGGAATAAACCAAAATGAGAAGTGAGAATTTTATATCCTTTATTCACATTCCTTCTTTAAATGCAAATCCTAGTTACAAGTAGTGACCAACATACATTTGCAAACAAAGTTTAATCAGAGAGAGGATTCTCCTTCCGGCCGCAGAAGGCGCTCGAGTGACGGCGGCCGCAGCGCAGCCCGAGGGCTACGTAGTATAAAAAGGTCGTGCACCTACGCAACCGCCAGTGAAGTCCCCGCCGTCGATGCGGCAACACGTATGTGATGTCTTACTGCTAAAACCTCTCTATTTGAAAGAAAGAAAGAAACACACATTTAAGAAAATAGGATCTAAAACTCTTAAAAAAAACACAGGTGTGTACCTAACTCCAATAAACAAAAGAAGACGCACCGACGCGGACCGGTACACACATGGTGTGATGATATTTATTACTGATAGTATTTACTCCTAGCGAGTATTATAGCTACACCCCTCTCTGTCCACCCTAACTCTTATAATTGCGACCTCGTAAAAGAGATAGCAGTAGAATTAAGAGTCGTCACACAGAAGCGCGGGCGCGACGGCGACGTGCACTCATTTATCAACGCTACGCTTCACTTTACTAACTTGTCACAGAGATTTATGACCCAACGAGCTTCGTAAAAATGTGTTATGACTTATAATTATATTTTTGAGTGCTCAGTTTAAGGAGAAGATGTAGACAACTAGGTATGAGCGTTATTGACCGTTTAAAATTAAGGTTTAGTGGTCTCAAGTGGGACTGCTGAGCATGAGGTCCTAGGAATAGTGTTATTAGATTTTTCTGTTATGACATCCTCAATAGCAAACCGGAATTTGGAATTGGTTTCGGTAAATGGCAATAGACTCCACACACATCACCATCATCATTCCCATGCCCTTATCCATATTTATTTGGGGTCGGCGCAGCATGTATTCTTATTCCATACATCTCTATTAGCTGTCATATCGTCAGTCACTCCTTTTCTAGCCATATCATCTTTAACACAATCGATCCATCGCTTCCTCGGTCTTCCTCTACTCTTATAGCCACTACATTGATACTCAAAACTTTCCTTATCATATGACCCTCATCCCTCCGCATCACATGCCCATACCATGCTAAACGATTTCTACACAACTTCTCAGTCACCGGTGCCACTTTCAGACTTCCTCTTATACATTAATTTCTAATTCTATCCATCCGCATCACACCACACATCCTTCGTAACATTCTCATCTCAGCTGCATGTGATTGTCTTTCATTCATTCCCTTCGTGGGCCAACATTCTGAACCATAGAAGACATCAGGTCTAATAAAACTGACTCCACACACATGGGTCTTAATAACATCATTGGTGAAATGTGAGTGTACAACTGAGTACTCCCCTACCTACGCCTTCAGGGAATATAGGCCTGATAATATATTATATTATTTTAAAATTAAGTCACATGTATCTCTAGCAAAAACTGTAAATAAGAAACTCTTCTGTATGTTCTAGTCGATCAGTTACGCGTAATTATGTCTTCTTTGCATTTGATTATTCAATTTCTCAGATATAACTGTTAATATTCTTATAAGTAGCCTAGTGGTATGACCGTTGGACTGACAAGGTGGCAAGTTCGAATTGAAAACACACACCTTTTTGAACTCAACATTTCGAAGCCATGTGCATATTAGAAATTAATTTTATCACATGCTTAAAACGGTGAATGAAAACATCGTGAGGAAACCAGAACACCTGAGAGATGTGTGTAAAGCCATGTCAGAGAGCTACGAGCGGTTTAATCTCTGACACTAGGTTGTTCATCAACCATACGATAAGAAGAAGAATATTATTACATAGTTATACTTATACTACACTAGAGAGAAAATTATCGATTGCATTTAGTTTAGCTTATCCCGAGAGATATTCTAATGCTTGTAATTCCCAAAGCGTTGGTATAACATTCTCTATATTTGACGTACCTAAATTAATCTCATATTAAGAATCTTATTTCAACTGAAACCTAATTGTCCTACATGTGAAGTGAAGCAACACTTCGGAAATTCGAAAAATCTGATTACGAAACTTAATGGAGGTACCCGCAATTTCACTTTCCCTAATGTTCCTAATGATCAAGGGGACTTAATCCCCATAAGTCGTCGGAAAATCTTTTACACGCACGCAAAGTCGCGGCAAAATGTGAGTTTATAATATAAATTTTGGAAGCAAATATGTACATAATATTACTTCGATATAGCTACAAGAAGTGTAATCAATTATAACACGCGTAATTGTGCTGTAATTTAATTAATTAATAAGTGCGGTTGTTCGCACACATTTATCGGTTTGCATTGTATTAAACAGCAATTTGTAATACAATTTTAATTAAGTATGAATGTTACTTGTATTTTGTTTATTTGTGTGGTTTAATACACTTGGTGTTTGTTGTGTTTTCGAGAGCATCGGCATTTTTTTATAGTTGACTCAAAGTCAAAGTACCAATTAAATAATTTACACTTTGGAATTGTTAAAAAGTCACACATTTTTGTGGAAAGATAAATATGGTTGTGAGCAGGATTCGAACCTGCGCCTCCCGGATAAATATTTCAGGCGCTCTGACCACTAAGCCATCTCGACTTCTGCTCACTATCCGCCGGTTCGAATCCTGTTCGCGACCGTGTTCTTTTTCCATTTAATATGATGACTTTAAAGTTCGCTAAGCATGCGTCAATGCTTTTCAAAGATTTATCTTTAAATTATGATTTAGTAACCTAAACTAAATAGTGGCGGTGCGAGCCGAGACCGCACAGAAAATAATTCTATTAACTTATTCAAAGTATTCATGTTTAAAGAGAACTTATAAAGTGCCAACGGACGGAAAAGTGTTCGCGAAAGTTCTCAAGTTTTGCTAAGTCTTGCAGTTACTTTTTTCGTTTAATCCGCACAAGTTTTCCTTTGTAAATGTTTCACTCGCTTCTCAGATGAATGCATATACTGGCGATATCGAAAACTCGAACCGTTTAACCTATTTAATTGGGTTTTGCGCGTCGAAGTACGCTCAGAATTTATCCTCGTAATCGTTTACTGCTGAACTCATGAGAAGAATTTTGACCTATTTCATTTGTCATAAGTAATTCAATTTGACGGGTGGTTGGTGCAGTAGTCGAGAGACCGACTGCTGCGCCGCGTGTCGCAGGTTAGATTCCTGCACGGAGCAAATATTTGTATGATCTAAAGATAATTGTTCCGGGTCTGGGTGTGTGTGTGAATGTGAGATTATGTGTTTGTAAACGCACCCATGATACAGGAAGAAATTCCTAGTGTGGGGCAGCGTTTTTTCGTGGGAGAGCCATGCTTCGGCATGAATGGGTCGGCTCGACCGGATTGATACCACGGCCTCACAGAAAACCGGCATGAAACAACGCTTGCGCTGTGTTTCGCCGAGTGAGTGAGGGTACCGGAGGCCCAAACCGTTTAAAAGGCCGGCAACGCACTTGCGACTCCTCTGAGGTTGCGGGTGTCCATGGGCGGCGGTAATCGCTTACCATCAGGCGAGCCGACTGCTCGGTAGTTGTTGAATGATACAAGGTTATATATGTTCATCGATCACTTTATGTCACTAAGATAGTGTTTATTCAATTCGATTTAACTAATCTTCACTCAATTAAAATCTTTGGATCGACCAATTTGGGTGTTTTTGTTGTATTTGTAATTATTGACAAGGATTGAATAAAAGTTTTTTTTTTTTTGTTGAAAATTGAGCTGAAATTTCGAAAATGTTTGATGTTATTTTTGTATAAATAGTACCAGTGTGAAGTTGCGGCGGGTCACTAGTTATGAATAAAGTCCATTGCAGCATTATGCTGCATTTTCCAATATGTTCGAAAATTAATAATCAAAGAATGAGATACCAGTCTCTCGCACTACTACAACTGCCTCTTTGGTCTAGTGGTCCCAAGCGCAACTGCTGAGCATGACGTCTCAGGTTCAATTCCCGGGTCGAGCAAAGTGTTATTTAGATTTCTGTTAGGAAATTCTGCTACTGAGAATTTCCTAACAGTAATCTGCCCGGAGTTTGGAATTATGCCCAGTTGATGGCAATAGGCTCACCATGGGATACATTGTACTTAATAACAGCATAGGGGAAATATGGGTGTATAATTTTGCACACCTCAGGGGTAGGCCCTTCGGGGAATACAGGCGTGATACTATGTTATGTTATGTTAAGAATGAGATACCTAATATAAGTTTTTTTTTTGTTTACAGATGTCGAGCTACCCAATGTGAGAGTAGGAAGGCCTAATTGACAATGTAACCGGAGCTGGAAGTGACGTCACAATGTGCTCCTGGGTGGTGTCAGCCCTCATCATCCTGTTTGCCATGGGTAAGTTTCAATATACACCATTTTTTAAAGTTGAACTATTTGGTAACATAGCCAAAAGGCTATATTTCCAACGCTACCTATCGTGATTAACAGTATTTATAAACATTATAGAACATGGCATCATCTCTGTCTACCCCTTTGGGAAATACAGGCGCGATGCTATGTATATATGAACCTTCTTCGTATCGTGTTGTTGATGAACAACCTAGTGTCAGAGTTTAAACCACCCGTAGGTCTCTGACATGGCTCTACACACCATCGAGAACATCTATCAGGTGTGCTGGTTTCCTCACGATGTTTTCCTTCACCGTTTTATGCAAGTGATAATTCATTTATATTACGCACATTAGTTCGAAAAAGCATTGGTACGTCCTTGGATTCGAACTTACGACCTTTGACTTGTTAGTCTAACGGTCATACCACTAAGCTATCACTGCTACCTATCATCATCATCACCCCCCTGCCCTTATCCCAATCTATTTGGGGTCGGCGCAGCATACCTATATCTGGCATGCTGCTAAAGTTTTGGCTATGTTTTATGACCGGCCGCCTGCCTGACGTCAACCCTCTTTGGGAATGCTGTTGTTGGTGGTAACCGCCATCGATACAGTCTCCTTCTATGCCATACCAAATGTTATCCATGCGCCAGGTTCTGATGTTATCCTAATATTACGCTCCACTAACCGGGCTATAGTAACATATACGGCCTACAATCCGTACGATACCTAAATAGTATAATAATTCACAAAACTACCACTAATAAATTTCAGTTTAACAAAGCATAGCAGACGATCTAAACCACAATGGTATCAATTAATGCGTTTTCTCATGTTACCCATTGGAAACACTTAGAGGGATACTGTAGCTCTCACGTCAGTACCGGTGAGCTAAGTTTACCAATTAATACAATAGCATAGACAATTTGATACTTTCATAGAGCAAAGGATTTCTTAAAACATGGTTCTATAATAATCATCAATACATATAATAAAAATGTAACGGTTCGCGGTCTGTACATGGAAGATATTTGAGAAAAAATATTATTGGGACCTTTATCAACGCAAATAGAACCCTAAACAATGATTGTTAGATTTTTTGTCTGTTTATCTGTTTGTATGTGCGTTTGTGCACGCTAATCTCAGAAACGGCTTATCCGATTTAGATGTGATTTTCACTAATATTTTGTGAACATAACATGTAATGTTTGTTTCATGTCAATCAGTTCATAAATAAAAAAGTTATGCCAATTTAAAGAATCACGGCGAAAATTTGTTAATTATGAATTTGTGTTCATACACGACATGGTGTTAATTTACGACATCTACGCGGACGGAGTCGCGGGCACAGCTAGTAACAAATAATTATGTAAAATCTTAGCAAATATAAAGCGTATTTTACCCTTCCAGGGGATGTCTTAACTAGTCATGTAAAATATTATGTTTTGACTACTCGGTCCGGTGTGTAAGGTCTTGGGTTCTGTTCTCAGATTAGGCAAAGTTATGTAATAGTATTGTTGTTCATAGTAGTAGCTCAGGGTTCGGAATTGTACCAAAATAGACTCACTAACTTGGGACTTCATAACAAATCGATAACATATGGGTGTACAATTCTACACCTCTGCTAAACCTTTTGGCAAATATAGGCGTTATGCTATTGTTCAAGATAAATCTTTGAAGCATTAACGCATACTTAGCGAACTTTAAAGTTATTATATTACATGGAAAAAGAATACGGTCGCGAACAAGATTCGAACCTGCGCCTCGTCGTCGAGATGGCTTAGTGGTCAGAGCGCCTGGAGTATTTATCCGGGAGGCGCAGGCGTTCGAATCCTGTTCGCGACCGTAGTTCGTAGTACTCGCAACCGCCGCGCATGTTGACAAGATGTATGTAAAGATCGTAGCAGGTGGTGTTCTGTAGTTCCTGCCCTACCCCCATGGGAGAAAGGCGTGGGTATGTATGTATGTATGTATGTGCCCGCAAACGTTGTTCTGCCAAATATTTTTTCTGGATAGGGCCATCCTTGTCATCTAGGGTTATAAAAAATATCCTAGGATCAATTCTCAGACCTACCAAATATACAAATAAAAAACATAAAAATCGGTCAAGCCGTTTCGGAGGAGTTCGATAACCAACACTGTGACACGAGATTTTTATATTACATTTATTTATAATTCAGAAAACCAACAGAATAGCATGAATTTAAATCCTTATATTCAATTTACGTTGGTAACCTTTCTTCACTCTAAATTCTTCAAAGATAATCAATTTAAATTGCTTAATCTAGAAGTTAGTACGGGATTAACATGAGCGTGAAGTTTTTGTTGAGCTTGATACGAGTACGTACCGCGCTAGACGCCTGAGGATTAGTCTTACGAGTAACTTTACTGATTGAGTATAGTAATTTAAGCATGCATACGAATATATTAATATTAATTTAAGCTCACAAACGTATCTCTCTCATATTAACGTAATTTAAACTATTTTATACTTAAATGTTATAATTTTTTGTGGAAAAAGAATACGATCGTATGTAGGATTCGAACCTGCGCTTCCCGGATAAATACTCCAAGCTCTGACCGCTAAGCCATGTAGACCTCTGCTCACTACCGCGAATTCTTCTCCCACATTTTAATACGTCTTTTGGTGACGTCATAAGATTTACCAGTATTGTATACTTGGTTCTATTCTCTTTTTGTGCAGGTTCAAGTATCTTTTGTAAGTCATAACGTAACATAAATGCACTTTACACCAAAAACAGAATAAATAAAAACATAAATATAAAAAAAGTACAATCGGCGGTGTTATAGCGAATAGCGATTTCTTCCAGACAACTATGTGGACGTAGTTGGAGCTGAGCACACAAGAGCCAGCATTCATTTTCATTCATAAAGTGTTTTTGGCTTATAGTCCAGCGGGCTGGTTGTAGATGGCTTTAATTTTTATAGTCTGACAATACATAGCATCATGACTGTATTTCCCGAAGGAGTAGGCAGAGGTGTACACAGTTGTAGACCCACATTTCACCAACACTTGCTATTAAGTCCCATGTAATAGGTGGTGAGCCTATAGCCACCTAGCAGGCAAAATTCCAATAACACTTTGCCCGACCTGGGAATTGACCCCAAGACTTCATGCTAAGCAGTTCTCTGACAACATACATTGAATCAATCTTTGTGCTCGAGATGGTAAAGGACATTTAATATTTTGAGGATACGGTGGACAAATTAAAATGTATTGTCATCAAGTCAGTTGTGCAATTGTTCCTGCCAATATCACACTCGTCCAGACCGTATTTCGGTCACGGCGGCCTATCTCCGAAGAGGTCAGTCAAGTACGCAGGAGATATTATAGTGCACAAGTGTATGCGCAAACAAAAATGTGCAATCCTTCTTCCTTCACTCTCGCAGTCTGATGGGACGGCAATCCGACACGACCGGAGAGAGATAAGATGCAGGACCGACGGTTTTTACGTGCTGTCCAAAGCACGGGGGTATTATTCCTAACTCCGGGCTGCTACTGATAATTTCCTAATAGAAAAAACCCAATAACACTTTGCCTGACTACTTTACGTGAGGTCCTGGGTTCGATTCCCAGGACCTCACGCTCAGCAGTTCCGCTTGCGAACACTAGACCAATGAGGCAGTCCCTACTAATATCACCAGGTAACTGAAGGAAGTTTTCCAGAATTTATATGCTTTAACTTTAACTTTATTTTCCGTTCTATATTCACGGGAAATCGTCCCCAAAATGAAGATCTTTCACCTCAACCTTAGACCCCGCCAAACAAAGAGTCCCCAAGACAAAGCTCCAACAAAAAGCCGGCCCAACTCGCATTCAATTTGCCACGTGACATTTCACTTGAACTTATCTCAGTCATCATGGACACTAGAGATATAGTTGCAGAAGGATCAAACCATAAAACACACTACAATAAAGTCACACATTGACGCCGCGTACAGGATAGACCAGTACAAAAAAAAAACGCACTCACATCCACAGGCGCTATAACGGTGTTTATTTTTTTATTAAAAAAAAATCTGAAAGCAAAATACGGTCGTGACCAGGACCGTATTCTTCAAACCTGGGCCTCTCGGATAATTACACCAGGCGCTCTGACCAACTTAGCCATCTCGACCTCTGCTCACTACTACCCCGAATTCTTATTCCAAATTTGGTGACGTTATCGCTATTTATTTTGTCCTTATACAGGTGGCTGAACCGATACAACTTACGTTGCAGTTGTTGGCCAGAACACCTGGAGTATTATGCTGTAAATTTAGAAAGAAAGCATTTATTTCAGTCTCGTGGACGAACATAGTTTTTAAAATAGCAGTTTTTTTTTGCGTTCGCTACGCATGCGTTAATGGATTTGAAATATTTATCTATATTTTTTCGTTTTATTTTATTTAGTGCCTATGCGTGCGTGACGTTGGTTTCCAGTTAACCTTCTGCACTTTCTTCTTGCCTTCCTTTGTCTTTACTACTCCTTTGTCTCCAAAACGGTTGAAGAAAAAATTCTATTATCATTTTAAGGAGTTTTTGCAATTATGGTTCCGTTTTTCGTCCACGCTTTAGATATAAAGTAACGGAATAGGTCCCATGGGCGTTGTGAGAGACTAATGGATTATGGCGTTGAAGCCTTTTTTCCAGCAGGGAGCCAATATCTCTTACCCGTGAACTAATAGCGTCACTATGACATTTTTTATAACATTTATTTTTAAAAAGCTGTGCCCATGACTAGATACATTTGCGTGGGACTTGGGACAAATATTTTATAAATATTTATAATTTATCTTTTGATATTCTAATATTATATAAAAATCTCGTGTCACAATGTTTGTTATCGAACTCCTCCGAAAAGACTTGACCGATTTTTATGTTATTTTTTTGTGTATATTTGGTAGGTCTGAGAATAGATTGAATGAGGATAGCCCTATCCAGAAAATTGAATTGGCAGAACAACGTTTGCGGGGCACATCTAGTATATATAGCTGAATTTGAAATAATACACAAAAAAAATACAAAATATTTTGAAATCACACTTCTATTTTAGTAATATCTTAGGTTTGCGCGATCACTACACATTATAATAAAACAACTTTTAACCGGATTAATCGCGTGTATTATTGGTTTTTTGTTTTTCCTGACGTTTCGAACACTTTGCAGCGTTCGTGGTCGCAGGAGGTCCTCCTGCGACCACGAACGCTGCAAAGTGTGCAAACCAATAATACACGCGATTAATCCGGTTAAAAGTTGTTTTATTATAACTTCTATTTTATTTATTGGTAAAGATAATGTAGGTAGCACATTGAGTAATAAATTTCATATTATATGACACAATCCTTTCATTTATTAATCAAATATATAATCAATTATGAAAACTGGTTACTTGTATACGAATGACCACAACCTCATCTGCCCTTAAAAGCTGGCTTAAGATGTCTTTTCTAAAAATGGTACATAAAATATTTCATTCCCTTTCAAGTTTGCGAATTACTCGTTAGTAAATAATAAAAATGAGTTTCATAATGTCTCGATGTACTAAAATGAAACGTGATTTATACATTTTGTTAGCTTATTATAATATATATATATTTTTGTTTACCTTTGTCATCGCCGCTAGCGAATAAATTGAGCATATCCTCCATTACCATCGCATCTCATTGATTTAAATATCTAGAAAACCCAAAATCACTAAGGCATTTTTTTTACGTACTTTATATAAGAGCTTATGTACATATGTCGACGAAACGGCAAACTACAGTTGCAGTAAGTATTTTCGCTCGATTCAATTTCTTTTATATATCTCTATAAATAGAAATAGAATCGAGCAATTGAAAAATACTGAAACGACTCAAGAATGTCTGAAATTATAGAATTTCAGATATTTTTGAGTCGTTTTATGTGACCTACGCAAATGTCCTCCTGATCTCGTATCGTCTTGTGACGGGTTGTTGAGTTCCTTAGTAATGGTTGAGCTACACGATGACTGATGCAGACGTGCCGTCAGTTACAACATTCCAGACGATCCCTGCATGGTTACACTCACATAGATGTGTACTATTATGTCTGTACTTTAAAAGAGACGTTGACCTCTGAGTTTGTTTCGGCGTTTCTTATCAGAGATAGTCAGATAGAAAACGCCGGCGCCATCTAGTTTATAAAAATAACTTGTAAAAGTGTCTTCAAAAAATCTATTAATATAAATAAATTCATTTATTTTAAATAACTTTGACACATAACCGGGTAAGTCTTATCTTATACATAAACCAAAACAAATCTTTACAAAATGATCGAAAATAATCCTCAACTTAATTAATTCTTGTATGGACACTGAACACCCGTCGGTCACGGAATTAAACAAATCCGATGTTTTATTAAGCAAATCCTCTTTGGCGCTTAAAATGTGTACACGAAAATGTATTCCGTATACATACGAGCCGTAGGGCTGTCGTGACATTCTTTAAAAACAATTTTTTGATTAAACAATCCGGATATTTTGCCTCCAACGATTTAAAAGGTTTTCTCTTTTTTTGAAAGAACATAATTTAGATAACTGTATATTAAAGCCACGTCTTCCTTAAATATGCATGATTACGTGATTAATCTTAATCATGGTGCTCATCTACTACTCTTCCTTATCCTTAATCTCGCTTATAAAAACCGGTTGCCTCAGCGCTTTAAAAATGTCTACCTTCTTTTAATACTTTCCACTTTGATCATAACGTGCAATAAACAGGCTACAGAGTGCTAAAGCGCTTTCGGCTTAAAATCCCAAAGCGTGACTAAAAAATCCCACTTCCGGAGCACTTGCAAAGAGGTCAGCCCTGCGCGCCGGGGACTCATCAGCGAGCGAGTCCAATTTACATGTTAATTGACGTACGTCCGATGAAAAATCACGATACATGACACCCTTTGTACGTCCGGCGCGCAGAGCACGAGAGAAGGGTTTAAAGAGGACCGTATTGCAACCTTTGCTTTTTGTAAGGGTAAGTTTCAAATTTATTTGCTGTTAATCATATACATACAAATACATCTTGCTTATTTTTATTTCAGTGAAAAATTTTACAGCTGATCATGAGGCTATCTTTAAGTGGTATAACTAACGGTCAAGGGGCAAATTGAACACTGACACACACATACATCTAAATAAAATAAAATAAACCTGTATTTCCTTATCTTTAATTTCCGTTTCAAATGTTGGTATTTGTTTGATAGAGTATAGTTAGTCAAAGTCAAAGTCAAAACTGAAAGTGTTGATTTGCATAAAATAGGTGGTACAATATCTTTAAAATTAAAAATAAGTTATGATCTCTATTTAGCTAACATGCTAAATCTGATATATCAACAACACAAATATATATTTTTTTATTTACAATTAGACAAATATTTACAATTAAACACTATACACTATACAGCTATAAAATAAATACTATTCTAAGTTTAAAATAAAATAAGAAAATTTACTCAGGCGTCAAAGTATTCCTCCGCGTCGCTGTCTTCTGGAAAAGTGCCCAGAAGACTGGCAGCATTGCCCCGTTGTATAACAATGCTTATTCTCTGACCGAGATATAAGCCAGCCCTCTGGTCACGCGAAGTGTCGACCAGTCTCCGCGAAATTTCTTTGTGCAGTAGTCGTGCACTCGGACCCCACGTCCTGAGCGTCTCGACCCCAAACGGCTCAAAGTCGTAACAGCCGACAAAATTACTATATTTGCGCCGTTTGAAGTTTGTTGTTTCTGCCCAAAATTTATGTATATTCTTCGTTCCTCCCGCTTATGGAAACATTACCATATTTTAGATTAAATAGACCAAATTTTACGAAATTGTTTAACATCATTTAATGTGGCTTTGGACGACCGAGCTTGGCTACAAGCCACACTACCTATTCGGTTCGATGGTCTTGGCGTCCGTAAAATTTCCAGTGTAGATTTACCGGCGTTCCTGTCCTCGGTCCACAGCACTGAGAAATTAACCAGGAAAATTTTAGCTTCCTCACTGATTGACTTCGAGGTGCCGTGCCTGTCTGATGCTGTGAATTCCTGGAAAATAGCTTGCCCGGATACAGTTTTGCCTGTCCACCCATCCTCCCAGAGGCAGTAGAATGAGCCGCTCTGCGGGTTGGTACGGAATAATTTAATTCATACGTCTACCAATGCTGCTGAGCGCGCCCGCCTTCTGGCTGTGGGAGAATGGGAGTCAGGGCTTTGGTTTCAGGCACTTTCGTCGCCCAACATAGGCACAATGTTGGACGACACGACCTTTCGGCTCGCTACATGTTTAAGCTTAGGCGCTCCTTATGTTGCTGCGCATCGTTGTTACTGTGGCGAAGCTGTCGACAGCCTCGGACACCACGGTCTTTCCTGCTGTAGAAGCGCAGGCCGCATAGCGCGGCACGCTAACTTAAACGACATCATCGGCCGTGCCCTCGCCACCGCCGGCGTGCCAGCTGTACTAGAACCCAATGGCTTGGCACGGGACGATGGTAAGAGACCAGATAGTATGTCGTTAGTGCCGTGGAAGATGGGTAGGCCTTTGGTGTGGGACGCAACATGTGTCGACACCCTGGCTCCATCTCACCTTCCAAGCTCGGCTGGCTGTGCGCCGCTGCCTCAGCCGCAGAGACCCTCAAAAGGCGCAAATACAGTAATTTTGTCGGCTGTTACGACTTTGAGCCGTTTAGCTAACATGTATTAACATGCAAATTAAAAATTGGTTTATGTCATGTAAACAGTTATTTATATGCCACTACTTAAGTTTCTTAGACATCAACAGTAAAGGGCCTTCTTTGAATTTATTTGGAATCTTGATACTTTAACATACATACCATAGCAGCTTTTTCGTATTAGTGAGGTCTTTGGGCAAAATCCCATTACAAGTCTATTAGACGACCTTGTGATCCTAGGATAGACATCAGTTGCAGTTTTAAATCTTTGAGGATGCGGTTTTACAATCTAAAAAAATTCTAAAATGTACTTTCCTGTAAGAGTAAGTATACCCAGCTGGACAAACAATAGCTAGTTAGTTATGTATTGCCTATTGTCTAAATATTAGTAAGAGTTCGTTTTTGTTATTGTTTATGGACCCCTCCTCGGGTGAAGGCCTACTCTAGTCATTTCCATTCATCTCTATCCTCGCCGATAGTTTGCCAGTCTTTTCCTATTAATTTGGTCAATCATCAGCTCATTTTCTTTCTTTCGGCAATTCAATCGGCAAAAGAGTAGGGAGACCGAAAAAAAAAATTGGGCTGACACATACATTTATGGTCTTGAAACCGTTTGTCTGATATGTATCAGCTGCCATCAATTAGTTATTCGAGGATTGGATGGATAGACAAAAATAAGTTTTAATTTTTACATTTGTTAAGATTTTTAGTTGTTTCACAATAGTCGCTATGTAGAAATAGAAAGAGACATTTATTCGCAGGAACACGTGTAGCCTTAGGAGGTCGCTTCAAAGAAAATTGTTTCAGACATCATTTCCTTAACTTGTTTATTTTTATAACCCTCTAATATTAAATTTCTTTAGGCCTTATAACCCGATCAGCGGAATGAAAGTACATTTTTTTATGAGTGGCAATAAAAAAATAATATAAAACAATAAGCAAAATCTTTTTACAGACGTCACGAGAACAACGCATTATATTTTCAATTTATCGTTTTATATTCTAGACGAACAACTGTGCGTACTTTTGATACCTCGTCATGTAATGACCGCCAAATTTGTCGAATCGATAAAAGTTTAAATGTATTGAATTTAAAGTTATAATTTTTTGTGAAAAATGTAGACGGTCGTGAGCAGGATTCGAAACTTCGCCGCCTGGATTTTCCACAAAAAAAACTATAATTTTAGAGTTGGTTTTCAAAGATTTATCTGTATTTGCTTAGGTAATTGCATCTATACGACATTGTATTAACTGCAAAGTTGGTTATGTCGTTCGGTTTCCTGTAAAGGGAATGAATGGATGGCAATGACGCCACCAAAAGACGTATTGAAATGTGGATGAAGAATTCGCGGTAGTGAGCAGAGGTCGAGATGGCTTAGCGCGATGGCTTAGACCGTATTCTTTTTCCACAAAAAAATATAACTTTCAGAGTTCGCTAAGCATGCGTTAATGCTATTCAAATATTTATCTGCATGTATTGAATTTTAACGTTTTATCAACAATTTAAGTCAAATTTGACCTTTAAAATCGTCAAATATGTCGCCAAAAAGACCCGTGCTCGTATTGCGACTTCAACTAGATATCATGCTTCACATAAAATGACTAATACCCTAGAGAACCCTAAAACACATAATTGTATTGATTCAGATATGCAGTTTAACTGTCTCATTGGTCTAGCGATTGAAGTCCTAGGTTCCATTCCTGGGTCAGGCAGTGTTATTGGGTTTTTCATTAGCAGCCCGGAGTTTGGAACTGTACCCGTTTCATGGCAATAGCCTCACCACTTATTACATGGGACTTAATAACTGCACCCATAAAATATAGATGAAACTGTGTTAAACTCTGCGTACCCCCTAGTTGAATACAAGCGTGACGATATGTTTTACAGTCCAACCAAGAAAAAAAAAATATAATCCTATCTTTAGCAGAAAAAAATGATTTTTCTAAATAAATTATAACAGTACGGCGTTGAGAGGACATTAACTGATAGAGTTGTGTATCTCTATATGTATATCCCTCCGTTTGGTTCGTGGATATAAGACACTACAACACAATATTATTGTTTTCACACAAATAAATAATGCTAAGACAGGAATTGTGTAATATTTCATAGCTTTGCTTGCTCAGTATATAAACATAAGTATCAATTGGCTTAATGTGATGTAATGTATCTCAAATATATTGGGATAATATTTCATCGTTACGATCTGTTTACATGCTAGTGAACCAAGATTAACAACCTCGAAGATTAATAGGAATCCTTCCAGGCTTGTAAACTGAGGACAACCTATCAATATGTCTCAAAAATGATATAGTTATATACACAAAAGAAGTTATTGGAGACTGATTCAATAAACTATTTAAATAAATGAATATGCCTATGCCTAAACAATATGTTAACACAATATGTTTTGCGGTTCTTATTGCACCGCTTTTATGTTGATTCAGAATAGGGATTATTATGCACACGTGTTTTTCACTTTACCTCGCTGTATTAGTACGGTAATCTAAAAAAAAGAGCAGCGTAACACATTTTATTTTATTTTTAACCTTCAGCGAATTTATTGATGCTTGAAAACACTATGCTGAGATTAATATTTTTTTGTGTAAATATGACAAATAAATATTTTAATTCATAATATACATACTAACATTACGTTGGGTTATAAATAATTTTTTTATTATATTTGAATATTGGGCTGTTTCGCAACTTCATCAGTGCTTCTCTATCCATTTGCGCGCGCACAGATTAGACTCGGTGCGCGAAACAAGAAGTCCACGCGCCATTTTAATAATATTTTCCTCAAATGTTTGTTGAAAAACGTCGTATGAAACTCATGAGCATTGTTCATTACACTCGAGGTTAGATAGCAGCTCCGAGCCACAACGCTTAGCTTACTTATACCGATTGTAATGTACTATTAAGATGACAAATTAATCTTAGGAAATCATGAGAAAATTGTGTCATGCAATTATATCTCTCGTTAAACAGATTCAAGGTGAGTTACCCAAGACTAGCGAGACTATAAAATAAAATTACTAATTCAATACTTACCATTAGCATGAACACGGAACGTTTCATAGCTATTCTGCGTTCTCAATTGGTACCTCGTACCGTACCTACGACATTAATAAAGTAGTAAATACCCACACACATTAATGAATACGGTATGTAGTAAGGACAATATTCGCGTATGTGTGTGTGGAGTTAATGATGTGTGTGTAGCAGCATTCTTCTAAGCCAGTCTTTCCCAACGTGGGCGATAACGCCCCCTTGTGGGCGCTGCAGGCCTAAAGGGGGGCGGTAAGAGACCCAGAAAAAAAAGGGGGCATTGTGTAGGCCTCTAAGCACTAGAAGGTATGCTAAAAAAATCATTATATAACTATCAATTTGTTTGCCAAGCGTTATCTATTTTATTTTAATTATATGTGATATAAATTAAACACGTTATGGTATTTCCTACAAATTTATATCAATAATGTTTTGTGGTTGCTACGCGACCACTCCGTGAAGCAGAGCCGACACGATATAACTGTATTCGCCGCAACCCTGACAGTTTATGGTCCGTCGAAAATGTCGTCAGATTCCGCCACTTTATGGATATTTTAGGGGGCTAAGTTGCCCGCGTCCTTAGGGGTGCACCTTTAAAACAGAATCCCTACACGTGGCCCCTGTGTGGTACAAAACAGGCAACGCAACTCTAGTGGGAGCTTCGGCCGCGGCTGGTTACCACCCACCTGACGTAGCCATGCCGTGAAGCGACTTAGTCGTGTTTCGGGATGTAGTTCGGTGTAAACGTTATGGGAGACTTAAGAGTTAATAGATTTATTCTGTATATACGTTCTTCCTCTTTCTCTTCGGTCACACTGTTGGTTACTATCAGACGAGTTGGAGGCCCAATGTAGATCCATTTCATAAAAAAAATATCATTTTGATAAAAATAAAAATGGTGTTACATGGATTATTTTTGGGATATTGACACTGAAACGAGCACAACAGTTTTATCACAAATGTTATTGTTAATTAAATTAAGTAATAGTTAAACCGTGTGTTGTAGTTAACAAATCAAAATTAAGAATAAAATTAATTTTATAAAAGGTTCAGCGGTTTGACCGGAAGTTAATAGCATGAATGATTTAGAATAATTTCACAAATTTACATTTGCATTTATATTAAGGCACCCTTTAAATATTCAAAATTGTGATCTTAATGAAAATCGTTAATCTGGGAGAATAAATTAACAGCTGACTGTTGCTAAGACCTCCTGAGGTAAGACTACATTCTGCATTATCGTAATATTATCAGTTAAGTACTCAAAGCCCTTTGCAGCCTCTGTACTTATTAGCTATATCGGTTACCATCGGATAGATAATCACTTTGAAGAGTAAAAATATTATTAAAAACTTATACCGCAATATACTTTATAGTAACCTCTAATTTGTTGGTTACTGAGGTAACCAATAGGTACGCAGGTCGGTATTTGCTGAATTTAACCTGAACCTTGTAGAAGATGTTGAATAAGCTTCTAGTTTTTGATCATATCATCCTTATAATTATCTGGCTCAGTTAAGAATATAAATCACGATATTCTGATCCCAGTATTAGAGACAACTACATGGCCCAACTATTTAATAACAAGTTGAAAAAATAAAAAATACGCCTGCCCTGCCACCTAGCCAAAACAGTGTAAGGATTCTAACAATACTCCATCCATTTAAATTGATTAGGGGTGTAGTTTTTTTTTTTTTTTGAAAAAATAAACTCATAAACATACATAGGTAGTACATACTCACATACATGAACCCTAAAACGTAATACTCCTTTTTTGGGCAGTCGTGTAACAAATAGCGTACATCATCATTCACGTCGGGCTGTTCATGTCAGCCTGCTCCTCCGAGGGGCATTTCAATTAAAAGTGACATAACATTTATAAAGTCGTTTTCGTTTCGCTTTGAGCATTGCTGTACCAGTCGCGTACCCCTAAGTACACATGAAAATCTTCATCATATTTACGTTAGAAAATGTCCAGTGTTAAATATGCTGGCTGACTATGCTGCAATTAAATATCTGGAAAATGTAGCCCTGCAGGCACGAGGTGGTATTTCGATGTTTTCTCTTTCTATCATTGGTCCACTCGCAAATATTCACTACTAAACATATTCTTTTTAGATACTGTTATAATAATATAAATATAACATAGCATCAAGCCTGTATTCCCCGAAGGCTAGGCAGAGGTGTACACAGTTGTACACCAACATTTCACCAATGCTGTTATTAAGTTTTTCACCGTGGGAGAGCCACGCTTCGGCACGAATGGGCCGGCTCGACCGGATTGATACCACGGCCTCACAGAAAACCGGCGTGAAACAACGCTTGCGTTGTGTTTCGCCGACTGAGTGAGTGAGGGTACCGGAGGCCCAAACCCTTTAAAAGGCAGGCAACGCACTCGCGACTCCTCTGGGGTTGCGGGTGTCCATGGGCGGCGGTAATCGCTCACCATCAGGCGAGCCGTCTGCTCGGTTGCCCCCTATTCCATAAAAAATAAATAAAATAAGTCCCATGTAATAGGTGGTGAGCCTATTGCCATCAACCGGGCACAGTTCCAAACTCCGGGTTGCTACTGAGAATATTCTAACAGAAAAACTCAATAACATGTTGCCCGACCCGGGAATCGAACCCGCGACCTCATTCTCAGCAGTCGCGCTTGGGACCACTAGACCAACGAGGCATCTGTAACATCTAATCTAGATATACATTTATGTGGAAAGAAAAATGCGCACGTGAGCAGGATACGAACCTGCTTCGGTTCAGTTACTCATAGGGATGATGTCACTATAAATTGTATTAAAATATGGAAGAAGAATTCGGGCATTTGCCAGAGTGCCTGGAGTATTTACCAGGAGATGCAGGTTTGAATCCTGCTCCTGACCGTATTTTTTCCAACACAAAAATTATGCTACGCTACACTAACGCTATGCATGCGTTTGAAAGATTTTGTTTGTACTTGTATAAAAAAAAAAGTGGCCCACACTCGGAATTTCTTTCGCGTTTACAGGTATATAATCTCACAAGCAGACACACAGCCAGACCCAGAAAAAATATCTAAAGATCGTACAAATATTTGCTTCATGCAGGAATCGAACCTGCGACACGCGGCACAGCAGTCGGTCTCTCGACCACTGCGCCAACCGCGCTGTTAATTTAAATTCAAAGTAATGATTTTTAAAAAGTTTAGATACCCCACTTATTTACTATTTTCGGGAGTATCATTACAGTAAGACAACTTTTTATAAAAAATATCTTAATATTACAACAGGAAAAAAACCCGATTTCTCCACAAGGCGCTGAAAGTATAGTCGACCACAAAATTTCTTTACCATATTTGACAAAAACTTCCAGTAAATTAAAATGTCAATAAGGTTGACAGTATCTGACTGACACTTTGATCTTGTAAGCGAAAACAGACCTTGTCATATTATGATGTGCAAACAAAATTCAGAGTGGTAAAGCAATTATATGGTCGACTATACATAATCTATTTTGTTACCTCATTGCCAAACATATTTTGCTAAAAAATTAAAAAACTTGGGCCACACGTTTACAACAGGATATCAAAAGATGCGCAGTTGCGAAATTGCACTGATAGTTCATGCAGAATTGTAATTGACAAATTTCTTAAGACATTAGACTAAGAAGATACAGAGAAAGTATTGCAAATCTTGACGTAAATCACACATACACTCAAATCTTAAATACACATTTACACAAATACACTACTTCACATTTATAAAACAAAAAATAAAATAGATGCATAATTAGACAAACAAAACATCTTCATCTTAGACAGCCATACAAAAGCCATACAAAAATATATATATACAATATCAAGTTTGTAGATTAATTAAGTTATTACCATACTACTAACCACCTTAATTATATCTAGGTATTTAATCATAAGAAAGTATAAAATGTATTGACACGTTATCTGATTTTTTTTACATACATATGACGGTATTCAGATCTCCTCATAGCGGTTATATTTTGTATATTATTTGAGTACTACAATGTTAGAATACCGCCACTGTGTACCTCTCAAAGCAAACGTGTATTCTTTGTGTTTAAATTATTCATTTAATACTACGGAGTTTACAAAAAAGTAATAATAATGATTTTCAAGGATGAGTAGGATTGTTCTACTGTGATACAGTGATTACTAGTACGGAGGACAGTGCGATTCAAACCCAACAACCAGTTTAAACTGCTTCAAAAATGATTGCACAAGTCTAAACTGTAAGTAGTCTACAATCATTATTTTTAAAGTTTAAATTTATCTGTAAGATAATATAATGTATGTATTCATAAACATAGTATTAAAGACCACATTTTATGCTGTAAAAGGACAGAAAGCTGCATAATATCCTACTAAATAAATGCGAAAGTTTGTGAAGATAGATGGATGTTTGTGACTATTTTACGCAATAACTACTGAACAGATTTATATGAAATTTGACACACAGGTAGTTTATACATAGGATAGTTTTTACCCCGACTAGGCCCAATTTCGAAGTCCACGCAGGCGAAGTCGCTAGCAGCTAGTAGATTCTGACTTGTACTTGCTAAAACACAAAACTACTCTACAAAGTCAATCTGCCTAGCCTTTTTCCCAATTACATTGGGGTCGGCTTCCAGTCAAACCGGATGCAGCTTAATACCAGTATTTTACATGGAGCGACTGCCTATCTGACCTCCACAACCCAGTAACTGGGTAACACGATATCTCGTAGTATGACTGGTTTTCAGACTTTCAGGCCTCTGACTACCTGTAACGGCTGTCATAGATCATAATTTGACAACCGGGACCGCCAGCTTATCGTGCTCTCCGAGGCACGTAGGGGTCTCGGTATGAAATGATGGTCACCCATCCACAGACCGACCGCGGCAAGCCCAGCTTAACTTTGATCGATCGACCTATACCGCTGTTACTTAGCCACGAGCCCCCAAAACTACTCTACAAAGTAAACCTTGATACAAAAGCATATAGAATGCTACAGTTATCGCATACATCTTTCAAATTTAATTCTCGCCTTCACCGCTATATTAAAATGTAATGAGCTTCAAAACATTTTCATTAACTTTTAGACGCAAGACGCCAAACTTGTTGTCTGCTTGTATATATGCTAATGTGTTTGCGTGCACCCCTAACAGTATAACTAACTTTGCAATTTTATGTCCTAAAACTGCAACACAAAGTTTATTTTTGAATGGCGACAGTAAAGGAATGAGATGCGATGAACGACTGAGAGAATTAGAAGGATTTGGTATATTGCTTTTTTTGTTTTTCCTTATAATGAAGTGTCATTAAGGCGTTTCTTGCGGTAAAAGTTCTTTTAAAGGGGCTTTGCCTCGAGTTGTTTTAAAAATTAAATATAATAAATCTTTCCAAAGTATACCACTTTTGCACACTGCTATTATGTCGCTTAAATAAAAATTTCAGAATACTTATGGTGCACAGATTTACTGATAAATCGATCAAAAATTGTTTTTATATAAAAGATATCCGTAGTTATAGTTCGTGGGACAATATATGTAATAAACTATTTTATAAACTGCTTCTTTGGTCTAATGGTCCCAAGCGCGACTGCTAAGCATGAGGTCTCGGGTTCGATTACGGGGTCTGACAAAGTGTTATTGAAATTTTCTGTTAGAAAATTCTCATTAGCAGCCCGGAGTTTGGAATAGAGCCCGGTTGATGGCAATAGGCTGAACACTTATTACAAGGGAATTAATAACAGCATTGGTGAAATGAGGGTGTACAACTGTTAACACCTCTGCCTACCCCTACGGGGAATACAGACATGATGCTATGTACGTATATTTCTCTAATAACCTAATTATTAAATGGAGGACGCTGTTTCTGTATCATATACATAGCATCCTTCACTTTATCTCAACCCAGTTCTCACCACATCACACTTCGCTTACTAACTTAACATCCACTGACGTCACACTCCACACACACAGACACAAACACACATACTCAGTTCCCTTGAAGTGTAAAACTGCTCGCAACAAACTCGTCATTCATACGTGTCGGGCGTCAATTCGGCCTCGACGTCAAATTGTGTTAACCCTCCGTCCGTCTGTCGGGACAATCGGATTGCGTCGGTTCAACTCGCTTATTAGATTCCGCTGCGACTCGCTTGGGTTAACCGTTGGAAAATATTAAGCCTATTTCTTGGGGGGTAAACAGAGTTTGAGGCGTATAGAGTAATATTCAAAAAGGTTAAAGTGGTTCACACTTCGCAAAGCAGACACGTTTTAAATTACCAAACATAACATAACATAGTGTCACGCCCATATTCCTCGAAGAGGTAGGCAGAGGTGTACACAATTGTACGCCCACATTACACCAATGCTATTATTAAGTCCCTTGTAATAGGTGGAGACCCTATTGCCATCTACATCTATCTACCCATTATAATAAAACTAAATATTCATTCAAGTTCTCCATAACTTTACTATGTATTGTGTAAAATTATTTTTTATGAGGTAAAAAGTCAATAAGAAGGAGCAAGTGAAAATACGAGTTTTTGATTCCAAAATATGACTGCAGTATGCTATGCGGAAAAGATTACACGTCTACATAATTGTACATTACTTTCCTTTTACCCGACTGCCCCAGAGGAGAGTTATATTTTATAAACGTTGTTCCGCATAGGAACTTCTTTATTGTGGATGTGGTTACAGATACAAATAACACATGCACACAAAATCAGACCCGGAATAAGTATTTGTGAATCACACAAACATTTATCACGTGCAGCGAAACACCCAAACACTTGCCCGCTGCGCCAACGCCATAGAATAGAAAAAATGACGTCAAAATTATCTATATCTATACTTAATATTATAAAGCTGAAAACTTTGTTTGTTTGGTTGAACGCGCTCATCTCAGGAACTACTAAAAGGAATTGTTTTTTTTTTTGTTGGATTTACAATTTTTCGAGGAAGGCTATATAACATCACGCTACGACAAATAGGAGCGGAGCATCAATGAAAAATGTTGCAAAAACGGGAACAAAAATTCCTTGTGAGATTTTCCGTTGCGTAGGCTGCGCAAACGGTTAAAGTTACGTAAAAGTCATGTATGGCGGAATTGTTTGCCTTTATAAGTCAAAAAATGTCCGCAACAGCATATGTCTATCTTTTAAGGTTGACTCATTATAACCTTTTTTTAGGGTAATCAAATTTGTTCTAAAATAATGCATTATTTGCGAAGGTGTTTTTATGAACATGATATTAATCCTTATTCAAATAAATACGTTACTCATCAAAAGTATTAAATTTTGAACAAAATTGAAGATAAATAGATATATAGATAGTTTGAAAATAACTCTGCTAGAAAATAATTATCATGTACCACGTACGCATTTATGACGTGCAATGCGATCATGTGGTCTGGTGGAATATCCACCAGACCCATTTTAGTTGATATTTTCCTCAAACTAATGCGTGTATAACCGCGGGGCACAGCTAGTCTTTGAATAGAACTATCCTCAATAACTTTCAATAAGTGCAGTGGATGCAGGCACCCTTCAAATCGGATTCCAGCCCGATATGAAATGAAAGCATGCGGCGATGAAAGAAAAATATACGAGAATATAGTAACAACGACATCCTCTTATGCCTCGACAAGCGAGAACAAGCGAGAAAGTAGAAGTTTACTTTAGAAAACTGTAAAGTATTTACTACTTACTCAGAGAGAACACCTCAGGCGAGTCAGTGACTGTCGACGATCTATAAAATTATAATGTAGGATAGTACTGAATTGACATAGCATAACGCCACTATTCCGCAAAGGGGTAGGCTGAGGTGTACACAATTAATTGTACACTCGTACACCCACATTTCAACAACGCTGTTAAGTCCCATGTAATAGGTGGTGAGCCGATTGCCATCAACCGGGCACAATTCCAAATTCCGAGATGCTACTGTGAATTTCCTAACAGAAAAACTCAATAACACTTTGTCCGACCCGGGAATCGAACCCGAGATCTCATGATTAGCAGTCGCGCAGGTACCACTTGACCAACGAGGCAGCTACGAGGTACTGAATTGAATAGTAAAATAATTGTTTAAAATTATATATAACTTTGCAACTCAGCACGAGCTAGTGTTGATGCTATGCGATACTTTAATGTCCATGTCTTACCACAGTATAATATCTTTACCGAATATAATTATGGATTTTTGTATATCTATAAGGAAATTGCCAAAATTTACGCTGGTTGAAGAAATATTGGGTTAACGCAGTAAACTGTTCACGATTAATTAAGTGTAGCCTTTGAGAACAAGTTGTATTTTCTCAAAAATATACTTGTTTAACTGAGAATAGCATTAGACTTTAATATACCTAATTAAATATATATTTTTATAGTAAATTATAATTTTCCCTCTCAAACGAGGCTCTAAGCACCTTTTTTGTTGGCCGAATATTTTAGAACCTCAAGAGTGTTAATTTAAGGGTTGCATATTAGAGTAGTACCAAAATACGGACTGCGTGGTGACTTTTACAGAAATAGAACGTAAGTCCTAACTTATCCCCGTGGGCGTAGGAAACAAATACAGTACCGACGCGGTATGAAGTGGGTGTCAAGTAGGGCATCTAAAAATATCATAAAACTTGAAATGTCATGTAACATAGAAAACTCTTTTTTTTATTAACAAATCCATCAAGAATTAAATCTATGGCAAGCGGGACGGATCGCTAGTAAAATAATAATAGAAATATCTAGGAAACTTCTACAACAAAAAGTATTGATGAAAAAATTATTGTTTAAAACATCTAAAAAAAACCCTTTTGTAACTAGACGAACTAAAAAGTAGAAAATAATTTTCTACAAGTTAAAAGGAAAATAGAATTAAAATAAAAAAAATATGTTAGAAATATATATATATATATAATATTTAATTGTTTAATTGTGAATATTTTATTGACACATACTCTTTACCTCAAGATCAGACGCTATACTACGTTCTTTCGAGCTATCATGACCTATGATAGCGTCGTGTTCGCACACGTGAAGGATCAGTAGTCATTATAAAATATCAAGCACCACACAACAGCCGGTCTCTCAACCACTGTGCCTACCGCGTATTGTATTGTCATCGGTCCTTGATAAATGTGTTCAATTCAATCCGACGTTTTAAAGTCGGTGAAAATCGTTATCAAATATTCCGTTACATAGATATATAAATACATAATTAAGAATGGATTTGTAATAAAGAATATGATTATGATTATGATAACAAGCTGATAAAAGTTTAAAAAAAAACTACTACATGCAGTTGCATATCACCATGCCCGTATTCCCCGAAGGAGTAGACAGGGCTGCTACTGAGAATTTTTTAACAGAAAAACTCAATACCACTTTGCGCGACCCTGTAATCGAACCCGAGACCTCGTGCTCAGCAGTCGCGCTTGGTACCACTAGACCAACGGGGCAGTTGAGATACATTTGAGGAGGCTCAATCAGTGGGCTTTCCCTTGAAAATAATTCCGCTCGATTGACATTGGAAATATGTCAGTTCGTACATTTAAATGCCAAAATGTCTAAAAAATAATTATAGATTCGGGATAATATGAAAACAACATGCTTTATAATTGAGGCAACTATAATCTACATAAATTTATTTTAAAATTACGCGTTATTTTAAGGCGTTTATTTAATATTGGAATTGGTATTAGTTTCAAGAGTAACCCCACAGGCTTTCAAATGCTCAACGCAATTTACATAGATACCGCTCAAAGCCATATCCTATTCTTCATAGTGATGACAATCAGTTTGTTGACACACTGCTGTTTACCAAATCTTGTCTACCCATAAAGTGTTTTCAACGCATTGAACTCTGTAACAAGTTCGTAATGTGTGAGACTTGCTTCTATGAAAACATAGAACACTTTGTTGGAATTAGTTTCTGCGCAGACTTCAAATTGCTTTGTAACCCCGCTAGTGGAGGATGCTTACCTGCATCGAGGAAACTTGAGGTTATCAAGACAACAGCGTCTTTGTGAGTTTTCTTCGTTATTGGATATTTGCTTGCTGCTGGTTTGCGGCATTCTAAAAAGTTTTAAGAGTGGTTACGCAAAGCGAATTGCTGACTTCCAGTTGTGATTTCTAGTACCGAAAAACATAGCATCATCACGCCTGTATTCCCCTAATGGGGTAGGCAGAGGTGTACATAATTGTACACCCACATTTAACCAATGCTGTTATTAAGTCCCATATAATAGGTGGTAAGTTTATTGCCATTTACCGGCCATAATTTCAAACTCCGGGCTGCTACTGAAAATTTCCTAACAGAAGAACCCAATAACGCTGCCCGACCTGGGAATCGAACCCAAGACCTCATGCTCAGCTGTCGCGCTTGGGACCACTAGACCAACGAGGCAGTTAGTAGTAAGGTAGTACCAAAAGAAGATGAAAAAGTTGGAGGACTTGTGACGTCATGTCGAAAAACATTTGCATTACCTGCAGGACATTTTTAAGTGTCTGTGGTGAGTTAAATGTTTAGAAATGTGGTTGTTTCTATTTTCGTGCAGGGCCTGATTTTTTTTTAAGAATGTTTTGTTTTTGTTTAGTATCCTGACAATGTTTTTGTTTTTACCTATATACTACAACAACATCAATATTAAGCGCATTTTATTGAAGGGAATTACTTTTTTTTTAGATTTATTGTAGTATTGTGTTTTCAAAATCAAAATCAAAATCAAAATTTGTTTATTCAAATTAGCAACGTCAAACATTAAGACAGCCCCCAAAAAAGCTCACCCTTCATCGCTTCCAAACACTAGTTTTAGCTAAAAAGTTTTAGAACAAAAGTTTCACAGTGAGCTTTTATTGCGTTCAATTATTATTAAGCACTATTTCTTGAAAAAATTAAAAATACAATTAAACGTAACTACGAATTAACAAACGTTTGATAGGATAATATAAAAACCATGTATTTCTTATAAAAAAAACATCTACACTTATCCAGGTTAACTGGAGTTACATTCGAAAGGACCAGGTGACTTATTCAATTACCTGAAATATGTACAATCCAAATTTTCCTTAGAATCAGCTTTATACAACCCTATTACTTCAAACATACTGTCACGTCACAAGAATTAGCTGTGACGTGTCTTTGAGCATACACTATCTCCAAAAATAAAAATGGAGGCAAGAGAGTTTGCAGTGCTATTCCAAATAAATCGTGACTGACGTTCGCCGAGGGCGCGCCGGCGCCTCCAGCAGCATTTTAACATGGCGCTTGGCCATTTTTCAAACTCCTAAACTTTTATTTGGGTAAAATATATGTTAGCATTCCCATTGTTCGCCGGGATTTAAAAAAATCAAAAACAAAAGAGCATAGAGTTATGACGAGTTGAATTGCTGCCTCTATTGTTGTTGTTTCTGTGGGTTTCAATTTGAACGCGAACAGAGCGTTAGTTGAAACATTTTTGTTCACAGTACGTTAAAAATAGGCCAATGGAAAGTAAATAATGTGCGAGTAGAAAAATTATGTAGCATGTGGGGTAGGAGTCCCTTATTTTTATACTCATATTCTATCATTCGGGTTCATCAGAGCGACTCGCAATAAAACCAAAACGACAGCTACACCCCTTGATACTTTTACGTCATTTACAAGCTGACTCATTGGTCTATTCGTCGCAAGAGCCGAGCATGAAGTTCTAGGATCGATTCCCGGGTCGGGCAAAGTGTTACTGGGTTTTTCTGTTAGGAATTTTTAGTAGCAGCCCGGAGTTTTGAATGCCTGGTAGACGGCATAGGCTCAACGCCTGTTACATGCCGCTTTATAACAGCATTGATGAAATTTGGGTGTTCAACTGTACATCTCTACATATTCCCTTGGGCAATACAGGCGTGATAATATGTTATGCTATTTGCAAACTTAAGTCTTTTTGTTAAAATATATATTCATTATGGGTGTCTTGGGTACAGATTATTAAACCTATATAGTATTTGTATCAACAGGCTGACTATAAAAAGCTACTAGATCTGCCTATTTGTTATTGCTTTTTTTTGTATCGCTCTAAGCTAACAAGTAATCTTACAGTGAGTAGACGGAGTGTAATAATCTTTTTATTGCGTACATCGAGTTACCTAGTGCCGTTTTTATCTCATTACTAGATGGAAAATGAAAATAAATGTAAAATAAACAAACATAGCATCACGCCTGTATTCCCCGGACGGGTAGGCAGAGGTATAGACACTTCTACACTTACACTGCACTAATTCTGTTATTAAGTCCCATGTAATATGTGGTGAGCCTATTACCATCTACCGAACACAATTCCAAATTCCGGGATGAAACTGAAAATTTTCTAACAGAAAAACTCAATAAAACTTTTCTCGTCCTGGGAATCGATTCCAGGACCTCATGCTATGCAGCAGCCGCGCTTGTGATCACTAGACCAACGAGACAAACAAGTAAAATTAGAATATGAAACTGATTTGACTCGCGACAAGGACGCAGGTTTACCTCATGACTAAGGGCTCCGTTCGAGTTCAAAACTAGTCGGGCAATACCAAAAAATGCACGTGAGTAGTAACCGGTGTACAGTAATCAATCTGCCCATACCTGTCCTACTGCAGGGCAAGCCTCTTCTTACACAGGAAGGCACGAGCATTCATCACCACGCTAGATTTGCTTTTCGATTTTTCTGTTAGGATATTCTCAGTAGCAGCGCGGTGTTAGGGGGTTAGCGATGTGAGACCCCGTGCTTCGGAGAGCACGTAAAGCCGTCACTCTTGCGACTGATCTCTCTCCGGCCGTGTCGGATTATTGTCCCATCGGACTATGAAAATGAAGGTTGTTGCACTTGTGTTTGTGCATACATTTGTGCACCGATGCAGATTTGTGCGTGACCGACATATGATCTGGAAAAGTTTGAAAAAAGTAATGTGCTTCATAAAATAGGATAAAATAAATTATACTACCAGAGCGATAAACAAAGGGAATTTTGTAGATGATTTACAGTAGGTGTAACACTTTATTTGTCCAGTTACGATGATATTCAACAAACAGCGCCATTACGACGGCACCGTCTCACGTCCGGCGAGTAAAATATAAAGTGAGAACATACGGTATGCCATTTTGAACGGGTACGATGGAGGATCGCTGATATTCTCTTCCTGATAATCGCCACAGACTAGAAAATAGTTCAGTCATCGGTGACTGGAACCCATTCTGTTTAAAGTATGTAAAATCATTTTTATTCTTCACACATAATATGTTATAGTACCTATAGACACTTCTTCGAAAACTTTCGGATAGGTATAATAATGAAAATATTTATTTTAAAAATCACAACAACTGACATGTACTTGACGGAGAATGGTTTGAAGAATAGGATCTGTGTGGCTGTTACTTAGCCACGAGCCCCTCGTGCTCCTGTGTCTCACGAAAGAATTTAACCAAAAAAAAAACCGACAAGGGTATTCTCATTTTAATAATAAAAAAAACTGTCTGTTTTAAAGTATTTATCGTACAGTAAATTAGTTTACATTTATAGGTTATGTTATTATATCACCGCGGACACTCGTATACAATGTAAATGGCATTGCTCAATGGTGGCTAAAATCGTTTGCCGCGGAATTAAACAACGCAGTAATTTTAAAATTATGTTACTATGTAAATATATATAACTAGCTGTACCCGTGGCCTTGCTCACGTCAAAGTAATCTTGACGCCAAACTAAGATTTCAATTAATCATACATACAAACTCAAACCTGTGGGCTTACTCTTGAAAATAATTCCGCTCGATTGACATTGGAAATATGTCAGTTCGTACTTTTAAATGCCAAAATGTCTAATAAATAATTATAGATTCAGGATATTATGAAGACAACATGCTTTAAAATTGAGGCAACTATAATGTAGGTAAATTTATTTTAAAATTACGCGTTGTTTTAAGGCGTCAATTTAATATTGGAATTCGATTGGAATTGGTATTAGTTTCAAGAGTAACCCCACTGATTCCCATTGAGGTAGGCAGAAACTATAGATTTTATCTTACATACACGAAGAATGCATGCTCGACGGTACAGTTTATTAACTTGCCGTTTTTGAGAAGGTCCGGTACGTTGGTTGATGTCAGACACTCCACCCCTTCCTTTTTTTGTAATAATTGTTGCATTATTCTAATAATGTCTATCCTCTTTGACGCCACCCTTATACAGACAGACAGCCGTGACTTTCAGATACTTGACAGCTGCCCTAGCAACCCAAACTCATACAGATAAATCTTCGAAAAGCATTAATACATGCATACAACTTAGTTTTAGTGGAAAAAAGTATACGGTCGTGAGCAGGATTAGAACCTGCGGCTCCCGGATAAATGCTCCAGGCGCTCTGACCGCTATGCCATCTCGACCTCTGCTCACTACTGCGAATTCTTATTCCACATTTTAATATGTCTTTTGATGACATCATCGCTATCTATTCAGTCCCTATATAGGTGACCGAACCGACATGACTAACGTTGCAGTTAATACAATATCGTACAGATTTCGAATTCGCGGTTTACTACCGCAGAGGTCAGCTGAAAGCTAGATGCGACATAGATGATCTTAAGTTATTTTCTGTTTCCCAATAGTATTAACGAAATTTGATAAGCCGACGTTACCGATACATTCAGTCGGGAGGAGTCCCGACTGAATGTTCCCGAATGACTGTACCGACGGCCTATCTCTATGGAGTGCACTCCCTCTTTCTTCACTCACGTATTCCGGTGGGACGGCAATCCGACACGTCCGGAGTGAGATCAGGCGCAGAACTGACGGCACGACAATATGTGTTGGCCAAAATGATAATGTCACATACATAGGTACAAACATAAATTCACGTCTTTGGCCTAGCCTTCAGGTAGGCAGACACTATAGAACGCCACCTGCTAAGATTCGTTCATACTCTATTTGCTTCTATCACGTTCATACGTCTGTTTATACACGCGTGCTGGCTGTGAGCACTACTTTTTTGACTTTTTAGTGAGTTTCGGTGGGTCAGTTTATATCCATTTAGGGATCTCAGAATTTCCACTTACACCTGCCTCGTCTTTTCAACAGGACTCTAAGCATACTATTTAACACGCCTTGTTTGCCAAGTCTTGTAGGACTTTTATTTTTGGTGAAACTTCAGTTCAAAAGAAATTTTAGTACCATAATTGTTAGGGTGAGCACAACGTTCTTAGTTATTACCCTTGGTTTAAAAAATAATAATTTTAATCGAATTCACAAAGGATGATAAAATAAATAATTCAAAATATCATCGATAATGTACTCCCCAACCACCTCAATAGCTGGAAAGCCTCTAACAAAATCGTCAGTAATGCTTATTTGATACTTCGCTATTACCTACTTATGGCAATTAAATTAATCCTAAGGCCAGGCTGAGGGAATGTGTAGTTTTGTTACTAAATAGGTATTGGGGGCTGAGTTGTCCGCGTCCGTAGGAGTGCACCCTAAAATGGAATCCCTACACGTAGCCCCTAGGTATTGCAAAACAGGCAACACAACTCTGGTTGGAGGCTTCGACCACGGCTGTTTACCATCCACCGGACGAAGCCGTTGTGGTAATTGGCAGTTGCATCAACTCCCCAACTATCGTTCTGCCAAAATCTATCCACTCTACTTAAGAGTGAATAGATTTATTCTGGATATACGTGCTCCATCCTCGGCCACACCGTCACTTGCCATCAGGCGAGTTGGTGGCCAAACGTAGATCCATTTGATCATATTTTTTTAATATAATTTATGACAGAGTTTAAAAATGACTTTTCTATGGAAAGAAGTACCATGATTAATGATGAGATCTGATTGATAAAAATTTTACATAACGCTAACGTGTAACATCTTCACTGTGCTTCACCATATTGATATGAGACAGCAAGAGAAGCACATAAAAAGTGGGTTTATATTACAAAAGGACACGAAAAACTAAAATAACGTTGTTTTACTGCGAAATAACAGATAAAACTTGTATTATCAAAATTAAAAATATGCAAAAATAATATCCTGTATCGGGATTCGATCTTATTACTTATACCGTGCCAGTCACCTATGTATGATATGTAACTAATTACTCAGTTGACAATATTGCTAAAATAGGCATTCACAATCTACTAATCAAAATACAAAACCGGTAAATGCTTGGTCCCCATGTGATAAAGCGCAATGATACCTTTTGCAGTGCTTATCATTTTTGATTAGCTATACAACAGTGCCATTTTTATTGAAATCCATCCAATTTAGATTCTGAGTGTCAGATGTTTAACATCACTGCTCAGCTCCCTTGAGGAAATGCGCAATTTTGAATAGCCTATAAGTTG
Source organism: Xylocampa areola (assembly GCA_935421205.1). NCBI lineage: Eukaryota > Metazoa > Arthropoda > Insecta > Lepidoptera > Noctuidae > Xylocampa > Xylocampa areola. The sequence continues at coordinate 703,148 of OW285200.1, forward strand.
ACCCGGCTTCTGACGATATTTTTTACAAATTTTCAGATGTTTCTTTTTCTTGGTTTGGACGCCAACCTCGGACATACAAACAGACAAAAATACTCAAATTTTAAAAACAACAGATTTGGCAGTAGAATCGATTGAATAACACAACACGAAAGAAAAAAAATCCAAATAGCGAATTTGAAATTTTCGGGCTTTCGAGTTACGATTTTATTATAAGTATAGATAATACTACTAGCATGTAGGTAGATTTATAACATGGCACTATACGCAGTAAAACAATTTTATTTTATTACCTTTTAAATTATAATTATTTCTGTAAATATATAATAATTATACTTTTACACGTCAATCAATTTGTTTTAAACTAGATGACGTCAGCATTTATTATCTCGGAATCCTCTGCGTAGAAATACTGAAACGAAACAAAATCAAAAGTGAACGTCTCCATAATTTTATTCAATGAAGTGTAACCACCATCTCTAAAATTGAGCCAAAAACAAGCATTATTTTTCTTTATTTTATATACATTTTGTGTATTTACTTTTCATGTTACTGATATTCAATTTTCCAAAGTAATTTAAAGTGTTTTTTTATATGTTTAACTTAAGATACACAAAGCAGCTGCGCGTTTCTCACACTAGACAACCCTGTGTTTCCACACTGAGTGCTTCTATTTTTGGAACTAGGGTATGTTATCAAAGCAGGCAATAATATCATAAACGAGCTTGCACCCTGGGGGTGGCAGCGGCACTCGAATAACTTAGCGAGATTCTTACAACTCGAGTGAGACTCTAGGTTTCTTGAGCTTGATTTAGCTTTTCTCATTAAATTAAATATGCTATATATTTCAAAATACTTAATGTTTATTATTTTTACAGTATTTCAAAATCATGCGAAAGAATGAGTTATACATTCAGCGGTAAAATTTGACGATGTGTAAAATCTCACGGTGACACCACATCTACAAAATTATTGACGTTTTAATAATTTTAATTCCTTTAATTACGTTTTTTAGCATCACTAAAATCCATTCTTCTGAAATCCATCAAAGCAATTACTCAAAAGCGGAAACCTTAATGCGTCTCCTAAATTTCATAGAAGCATACACACAATCGGCTCGGCGCCGGTTCTTTGAGCCAAGCGAGCACAAAGAGTGACGTCATTGTCCAGAGACAAGCAAACCTGAACAAAACGGACTCGGCTAGATAAAAGTATTAAACGCTCCGAATTTGAAAGATTTCTCTTTCTGTATAGTAGCAAAGTAAGTAATAGGTATGTTTTTGTATTACTTTTGGAAACACTGTTTCAGTGAATTGAAAACAGGCTAGGAAGTTTATCCAGTTTATATATCAGGTTTATCAGTTTAAATATCTAGGACATTACGTAACCGACGACCTTAATGACTAAGCATTAGCAGCCATAGAGAGGGAACGTAGGGCGCTGGCAGTCCGATGCGGTATGTTGGCACGAAGGTTTGCACGATGTGGTGAGCAAGTCAAAGTAACGCTGTTTAAAGCTTACTGTCAGGTGTTCTACACGTGCAGCCTTTGGACCAACTATACGAAGCGCACCATCAGCGCCCTATGGGTGCAATATAATAATGGATTCAGGATGTTGATGGGGCTGCCCCGCTTTTGCAGTGCATCTGGTATGTTCGCACAAGCACGGGTTGATGGCTTCCATGCTATCGTGAGACAGAAATCTGCCTCGTTGCTCTGCAGATTGCGGGCCAGTTCCAACTCCATCCTGAAGAACATAGCAGGGAGGTATGACTCTCCCATATTAGGTGATATTGTTCGTGGGTGTATCACGAACAATAATATAGTCACTAAATACTAAAAAATAATATTACTAACATAGATATAAGATTGATTGTTTACTAACCCGCTATGGATACACTGTCTGAAATAAAGATTATTTTAAAGTTACAATATTAAATGGAAAAAGAATACGGTCGCGAACAGGATTCGAACCTGCGCCTCCCGGATAGATACTCCAGGCGCTCTGACCAACTAAGCCATCTCGACCTCTTAGGCTTCTCAGCGTAACTTTAGAGTTCGCTAAGCATGCGTTAATGCTTTTTCAAAGACATATCTTGAAAGATTATTTTATTTTATTTTATTTTATTTATATATTGTAAATTGTGGAGATGATACATAGAGTCATTTGTAGCAGTCTAAGCCTAATACGCTATAAAGATTAGGCCGTTTTAATTTTTCTTTTTTTAAAATTTTTCTTTTTTACTAACAATAACGAACACAAAAAAAAGAATTATCCAATTTGGTGCAGTCAAGTGCAAGTTATGCGCGTACAAACATTTCGACGATTCGTTTTTATATATATGATTAACACATGCACTAAAGCTAAGCGTTGGTATATCAGTCAGAGTCAGTTTCTTTTTGAATATCGTATGGTAACATCACTTGGTTGTTTGGGCGTCGGTGGTGTAAAAAGAAAAACTTGGCCGATCTGTAAAGGTATTACGAGGTATCAAGATTCGAATTTGTTTCCAGAAAACAAATTTACGTTTTTACCCCGAATAAAATGGAAAACAGAAGGCCCGGGCGACCCGACCCACGCGGGTGTTGGCGCCCGTCACTTTTTGTGTATGATGACATTATTGTTGATTTTAGAAATTTGCTACTCTCTTGGCAATATTGTGCTAATTTGGGCACAAACATTGTGCATTTTAAAATGTAATTATTATGTTTACTTTCACGCATATTTTATGTTTCTTATTTTATTTGGTAATGTGTTTGGGACATATATAGCTCTTTCGGATTGACAGATTTTTTTACATACTCTATAAAGATAGTTAAAATACCTTATTGGCATAATTTTCAGTTTCTCAGAAATAAGAAGATTTGCAGTAGTAGTGAAGGAAAAGAAACTATCTGACGTAACTAACAGCTCTTAGATTTGTGAGGCGATGACCTCGTGAGAGCGAGGGGAGGCGTTGAATGCAAGTGGCACAAAAGTGTTCTAGGGTAGGAATTTCATTTAGCTACCTATTTTATTTCATACATACGCATCACACCTGTATACCCTGAACGAGTAGGTAGAGGTGTACACATTTGTACAACCACACTTCACCAATGCTGATTAAGTCCCATGTAATAGGTGGCTCGTGGCTAAGTAGCAGCCGCACACATCGAATTATCAAGGTTAGCCTGAGTTTGCCGTGTTCAATCTGTGGATGGCTGACCTTCATTTCATACCAAGACCGCTTCGTGCCTCGGCGAATACGTTAAATACCCGTTAGGGATACTCAGAAACCTGAAAGTCTGACCACCGGACTTACTACGAGATATCGGTTACTGGTAACTGGGTTGCGGAGGTCAGATAGGCAGTTGTTTCATTTACCATACTGGTATTAAACAGGTTCCCTGTCTTCGAAGCAGACACAATAGTTAATAATCGCCGTGTATCATATGTGGGACATGGGACAGTGACAGGGTTAAGCTGTTTCCAGTTAGATGGTAAGTGCAGCTTAATATCCATCTATACTTAGCCACGAATCTCACAAAAGGTATAATAAGATTAAATATAATTATAAAGAATTTTATTGTATGAAAAACAGAATTATCCAAGAATTATCACTATTGCTTAGACAAAGCAATATGTGAGCGCGCTGGAACCACACCTTACTTAACACTAAAACCAAATACAGGTAAATCTTCGAAAAGCAACGCATGCATAGCAAACTCTAAAGTTATAAATTTTTGTGGAAAAAGAATTGGGTTGTGAGCAGGATTCGAACCTGCGCCTCCCGGATAAATACTCTAGATGCTCTCACCACTAATCCATCTCAACCTCTATACTTCACTTAAACCAAAACGAAACATTTGCACATTCCTCAAACCTCTCTTCAGTATATGCTGTAGAGATAGCAAAATTGGATCATTCAGCTACAGGGAGCTGAGAAACGGTGGCAATAGTGAATACCGACACGAGCAGCCTTCAAAACTGCATATTTATGCGCGAGCAAATACAAGCCCGTCTGTGCACGTATTTTTGCTGACGGTACCGGGAAGGTGCGATTTAACTGGGACTGTGTACAGCTTTCTATATTAAGATGAGTGGCGGCTGAGGTAGGGTCATAATTTTGGCCAGTTATAGGTTTTTTTTTTATGTTGCAGGGTGTCTTTAAATTAGCGGAACCCTTTTAGAATCACTTTGTTGTCCGTCTGTCTGTCTATCCGTCTATCTGTCAAGATCCTTTATCTCGGGAACACGTGGAGTCATCGAGTTGAAATTAAAAGTATATACTCAAGTCTACAGTCCCCTGAAGCTGTGAAAAAATCAAACTTCTAAGTTAACGTAAAAAGGATACGGCCGTTTATTCCGCAAAAAACGTATATTTCGACACTCTCAGAGGAATCAAAATTTTCGATGACCTATAACTATGAAATTTGGCAAGAATATAGTCTTATACTACAAGTACAGGGAAAAATCTTAAAACACATTTACATTTGTAATTAAATCTTAAAAATATCCGACTCGCACTTGTCCGGTTTTATGAGTTCGAATATCTGCGTGATTCTAGTTGGACTGAACTAGAAGGTATAAAATATACAGCCTACGACCTATTCTCAGTCCTACCAAATATACACAAAAATCGGTCAAGCCTTTTCGGAGGAGTTCGATAACAAACACTGTGACACGAGATTTTATATATTAGATTAGAAGATTTATCTAATGTTCTACAAAATAGGTTGATGAATCTCGTTGCCCAGCTTAATGAATTTATTTAATATACCACAAAGTTTTATAAATCAATTCAACAGATCCCCAACAAAATCAAATTGATCCAAAACCAGTTGGAACAACAGTAATCCAATCGCAGTTCCCATAATCCAAACTTAGTTATATAACACATTATTATGTTAATTCCAACACAACATTGTGGCAAACGCTAGTTGAATCCAGTTTACGGGGGAATGGCGTTTGAAATTCAAATGGCGTATTATACATATCAAGGCAGCCGTCTGTCTGTCGGCGGTAACCACGTTAAGGCAGTTAACCCGATGTCTAATTTGACAAATCTCGGTTTAACCCGGAATCTACAGAACCAACGATAACAACCTTTGGATTGAGTGAAATTATTTTTGTCTTTGTGATTTCGGCTGTTGGAAATGACGGTTGTGTCCCATTTTAGTGACTATAAATGACCTAAATCCCAGCATGAGAATATTTAATTTTGAAATGAAGTTATTTGCCAACCAGAAGCAGTATTTTCATTTGCACTCGTTTCTTTCCTAGATAATTCATTTCCTAGATAAAAACTCTTTATTTTTTTGTAAATGCCATGAAATAAAATAAACAGAATAAATTAAAGCAGTAAAATTAATTTTAAATTAAAAAAAAAAACTTATCATCCATCTTCTTTCATCCTATTCTACTAATGTTATAAATACGAAAGTTAGTGAGGCTGGATGGACGTTTATTTCTCCTTCACACAATAACTGCTGAATGGATTTGGATGAAATTTTGCAATTAATTTATAATCCGCAACAATACATAGGATACTTTTTATCCCGTCTGGATCTAATACGAAGTCCACGAGCAGAAGCTAATTCACCAATAAGAAAGCGATATATCTATACATAAGCATAATATTTGACCAATGTATGTATTTCCCCGTGTATTTCACGGCCCGTCTCCTACACTGAGACTACTACAGAGCCATTGGCTCGTCTCGTCAATGGACACGATTTGTGAAACTTGCTAGTTGTTCCTCACCACAGATATCTTTGTGCATAGGTAGGTATATTGAGAAACTACGGGCTGTGTATCCACATTTATGTATATTTGATTGCGACCGGCTCGCTTGACAGGCTTGGCGTCTTGTTTCTAAAATGTGATTGATTATGTTAAAATTTCGTTAGGGCTAGAGAGATGACGAGGGAAGGGCATCGGTTCCATAAAATTATAACAATCTAAGTTTAATTCGGCAGCTGAAATTTGATTTATTGGCAATATTTTAACGTCGTATTCTACTAGTGATACTGTATCATTTAGGCCTCAAATATCATATTTCAAAATTGTCAAATAAAAATATACATGCAGAAAAGTAATATGATTCACCGCTAGTTAGTAGTAGTAAGAAGTAGTTAATTTCTTATGCGATATTATTACTGATGCTACTACCGGCGTGCGCTGTCGATTTTGATATACGACATTTGAGGCCTTAATTATCATGAATCTATTCATACGATGTTAAAATATTTATCATAGCATGATGCCTATTTTCCCCGAAGGGTTAGGTAGAGGTGTACACTCGTACACCCACACTTCATCAATGTCAAATATTAAGTCCCATATAATAGATGGCGAGGCCCTATGGCCTCGCCATCCATTATAGCTATCTCTCTACCAGATACAATTCCGAACTCTGGGCTGCTACTGAGAGAAGTTTCTAACATACTCATTAATACTGCCCGACCCGGTAATGGCACCCGAGACCTCATATTCAACAGTCGAGCTTGGAACACTAGACCAACGAGGCAGTTAAAATATTGCCAATCTATTAAATTTCATCCTGATGATACTGTCTGGTCGGAATCTACAAATAAAAGGGTAAAATGGTTAGATAGAATCAAATGGACAACTAGCTATCATAGTGCGCGAAAAGTTCGCAATGACCCACTTAACATTTCACAGACGAGACCCTAAATTCAGTGTTCATTTTCAAACTTAGTTTTTATAACATATTTTATCTAGATAGCCGCCTCATTAGGCAGGTAAGTTAGGATCTAATCGTTGTTAAACCTTCTGGCTAGTAGAACTATATCGCGTTAATTGCAGACCTTAATGACTGCTTAAAATGTTCAATCCCTTAGGAAACCCTTTCGTAGAATTTTATATCAGTTTTTATATCGAGGTTGTACCAAAAATTATACCAAGGGCCCATTTATGATTACCGAGTTTCGCGAAGGTCTATTGAAGCAAAATAATAGGATTCCCTCCGATAAAAATACAATACAATTTCCAACTTGTAAGAATTTGCTGAAATGTAAGTAAGTTATTGTAACCCTCACAGTTTCGCGGAAACGGCAAGTTTTCTGTGAAAATTCTATTTATAAAAGTTATATTTATAAATCTTTGTGAAAAGAGGTAACGATGCAATGTTCCGGGTAATGTGAGGTTATAGTGTGGGATGATTGTTTGTCCTAACGTTTGAAGGATTAAGATTAATATTTAAAAAAAAAATATAAAGAAAGAAAGGAAAAATAAAGAAACATTTATTCAGCCACAGCACAAGAGACACGGTACGGTCTCACAAGCACACATACACCCAGACCCGGAGCAAATATCTATAGATCGTACAAATATTTGCTCCGTGCAGGAATCGAACCTGCGACACGCAGCGCAGCAGTCGGTCTCTCGACCACTGCGCCAACCGCGCTGTCAATTAGCTAAGTTGCATGAGTGTGTGTCTCACGGCTGGACCAAATAGGTATCCAGATCAACTTAATGCCAAGTAGGAGGATCTACCTACTAGGCGCTGGTTTTCGTCTGGAACCTGTACAAAATGCTTCACGATATATATTATATGAATATGTCTCACGATAGTTATTATACAAAAATATTACAATTAAGTACCTACCTATATTACTAAAATTTTTTTTCGGAATTGGCTACAGTGCAGCGGACTGATGCATATACTACTAAAGCTGATAAATTTCAAAGTGATGTACCTTTTGTTTCATATCGCATTTTTTTTTTCTTCTTGGTCCCTTGAGTCATGTATATACTGCGATTGTTTACATATTATGTCTACTTTGCAGACAAGAAAGTTGTTAAGCATCGTTATCTTATGTTTATTCCTACTTAATATTATAAATGCGAAAGTTAATGAGGATGTATAGATGTTTGTTACTCTTTCACGCAATAACTACTGAACGGATTTAAATGAAATTTGCAACACTGATACATTATAACCTGGATTAATACATAGGATACTTTTTATACCGGCTGGGTCCAATTCTGAAGTCCACGCAGACAAAACCGCGGGTAGAACCTAGTGATTTCATAATTTCACTAGCTGACCCGGCAAACGTTGTTTTGCCATATAAATAAAAAAAAATGGGTTGGACTACCCCTAACATTTAGGGAGATGAAAAATAGATGTTGGCCGATTCTCATAGATACCGGATAAGCACAAAAAATTACATCAAAATCGGTCAAGCCGTTTCGGAGGAGTATGGCAACGAAAACTGTGACACGAGAATTTTATATATTAGAAGATATTATTGCGTACCTATATTTTTATTAATTATTTTTTAAGCTGTTGCCTCGCTCATTAGCAGACACAATAGATTTTTATTGTTACAACGTATAATTCTGTACGTTGCTGAGTCGAAAGGTACTTACGCGCATTCTTCGGGATTGTCCGACTAGTTTCGTATTCGAACGGAGCCTTTATGACGCGGGCGCCGCGAGCTCAGCTCATGTATAAGGGCTCCGTAATAACCGTTAAACAATAGCCTACATTTTTGTCGATTTTATAGTAAACACATTATTTTTATCAAGCAATTGACCAATGTATTAGCAAGCAAGAACTCAATGCTTAGTGCACACTGTTCCACTGAGACATGTTGGTGAAAATATGCTTTTACCGACTTCATATCTCTCTTTCGTCTTTCCCCAGGTGGTGAAGGCCAGGAGCACGGGCCGGTGTTCCTGATGGAACCACCACCACGGCTCGTATTCTCCAACACCACGGGTGCCAGGGTCTCGTGCGCGGCGCACGGGTTCCCCTCACCACAGATCGCGTGGCAGCAGCCGGATGGTGCGCAGCTTGATGATGTGCCGGGGTTGAGGTAAGTGGTAGTAAATTTTGGTTTTATATATATTTTTTGTGGAAAGTAAAATACGGTTGTGACAGGATTGAAGCCTGCGCCTCCGGATAGATACTCCAGACGTTTTGACCACTAAGCCATATCGATCTCCGCTCACTACCCTGGATTCTACTTCCAAATTTTTTTATGTCTTTTGGTGACGTCATTGCTATCTATTCTGTCCCTTTACAGGTGACTAACATAACATAGCATCATGCCTGTATTCCCCTAAGGGGTAGGCAGAGGTGTACATAGTTGTACACCTACATTTCACCAATGCTGTTATTAAGTCCCATGTAATAGGTGGTGAGCCTATTGCCATCAACCGGGCACAATTCTAAGCTCCGGGCTGCTGCTGAGAATTTCTTAACAGAAAAACTCAATAACACTTTGCCCGACCCCGGGATCGAACCCGTGACCTCCTGCTCAGCAGTCGCGCTTGGGACCAATAGGCCAACGAGGCAGTTTACAGGTGACTAAACCGACATGACTTGCATTACAGACAATACAAAGTCGTACAGTCACCTGTACTTAATAGATAGAAATGACGTCACCAAAAGACGTATTAGAAATGGGGAGTTGAACATTGAACGTTGAGTTAAACAAAACAATTAAGTATTCATGCAATTTATATTACAGGCGAAACTGAATTTATTTTATAAAAAAATAATACTTGAGAACATTTATTTTACATTTGATTCGAAAATAAGTTTAGTAAGTAGATTCTTTATCCAAGTTTAAACTTTAGATGAAATTGAAATAGAAAATTATTTATTTATAAATATAGGTAATCCATGGGATGTTGATGGTTGCGTGTCTATCTATGTTTTGCGGTAAAGCATATATGGAGGAACGAGGTGTGGTGTTCTTCCATTGAAAAGGGAGAATCCTCCCACGAGGCGGGTGATATTGCCTTCTGGCGGACCACGGCCCGACGGTTAATGTCGGGCGGTTGTATATATACGGATACACCGTCAAACTTTGATTGCGCGATGCAGCGCGATTTTGTGCGTAGTATCTATGTAGCGTGGTAGATGTCGGTACACATACAAATTTAAGAATAGTTTTAAATAGATAAATCATAAGTTTTAGATAAAAAAAATACGCATTTTTAAAGTAATTAATATAGTAGTTTAACTCCGTTTGGAATATTCTTGGCTATTAAATGGTTAATATGGTTGGTATGATTTTTTTTTTTCTCAAAAACATATTTCGTTAATACGTTCACCTAAGGTTTTTAAAATATCTAAATGAAAAAAAAAAAAAATTAAGCTGTTGCGTCAGTCATTAGCAGACACAATAGATTTTTATTGTTACAACGTACAGATCTGTACGTTACTGAACATTTAAACTGACCTGACTTATATTAATTCTATTTTTCAAAGAAATATTGAAAATATAATAAACAAGAACGGGGCTTGAACCCGCGACCTTTTACGTTTCGTGTCATCACTCTACCAACTGAGCTACCTTGTCGTGTTCAAACCTATTGAATTTTCAATCCCCTTTGTATACGTCTTAAGGAGACGCCTGGTGATATTTATCTAGTAATCATTTACAGATTTACTAAACTCAGCGTTACCACTTTGCAGTTGTAAATCGCCGAACAACATCCCAATCCTTTATAAATCATATATAATTATATTTTTTTAATACATGTTGAGGCCATGTAATGCCTATATTAATTCTATTTTTCAAAGAAACATTGAAAAAATAATAGACAAGAACTATTATTTTTTCAATGTTTCTTTGAAAAATAGAATTAATATAGGCATTACATGGCCTCAACATGTATTAAAAAAATATAATTATATATGACTTATATTAGATTAGTTTTTATAACAAAAATAACGATTTGTTTATAAACTTAATTTCAAGTGACAACAACAAAGTACAAATAATTATAATTTCTGATAAACTCCTTTTCTCAAAACTTCTTAATCAAAATCATTTAGATTGCCATGCATTTCCTTGACAACTGCATTCTAGAAGTCTAGAATTTGCATTGTTTTAGTAATACAAAGGAGGTATTATACAAACCCCAGACCTCTATCTCTCAAATCTAAATTGTCTGACACTAGCATGAACCAAACCTTTGACTGTAAATAACATGCAAATAATATTTCCTTCATAGTGATTCGATCCTGAGGCTCAAAGTTCACCCAGAGTTCATTGACATGTCCGACTATGTATTGGGAAGCCTTCTACGAGATAGATCAAACCCACATCTGCTGAATCTGAATTTTGTATGACTTTAATATTATTCTTGTTAATATGTGGTTGATAAACAACGTCATTTCAGAGTTTAAACCACCCTACCCACCCCAGCACACCATCGAGAACATCTCTCAGGAGTGGTGTTTCCCTCGCATTATTTTCATTCACCATTTTAAGCAAGTTATAACCTATTTATAATACACACATGACTTCGACAAGGCAGTGGTGCGTACCTTGAATTCAAACTTTGACATGCCAGTCTAATGGTGGTACCACTACGCTATTACTGCTTAGTTTTTCTACTAGGGATAGGCAGTAAACCTAGTAGACCTAAACTTTTAAACCCCATTCTAGGTTCCATGTACGGGGTACAATCCTATAGCTTTTTACCGAGCACTAATACCGAACGTAGTGAATACCTATTGAATTAATTCGTAAATTAACGGCGCGGTTGGCGCAGTCGTCGAGAGACCGGCTGCTGCCTCACGCGTCGCAGGTTCGATTCCTGCACGGAGCAAATATTTGTATGATCTATAGATAATTGTTCCGGGTCTGGGTTTGTGTGCATGTGAGATTATATAAACGTCTGTAAACGCACCTACGATACAGGAAGAAATTCCTAGTGTGGGGCAACGTTTCAAAAAAAAACAAGTGACATTTTGAAACTCATTTATTTATATCGGAAGCCGAACCTAACAATATGACAAGAGGCTAAGCTGATGAAGACATAATGATTTGGGAGTCGAACTAGTCTCTTACGACCTGTACTTGCCATCACTTGCCCCATGACACAGATGTGTAAGTATATAAACACGTACAACTTCGGTTCGGAAAGTCTTGTATAATATAAGAGGGATCACACCGCCACCTGGTGCCACTGAATTTTCCAAAACAAGGAATTCTGTTTTAGAAGAAAGTGCCGGGAATTACAATAAGGAGTAGAATGCTGAGAATATTTTAGAATAAGAGATGTTTTGTGTATATTTTGTGTGGTATGATGAGATTGGTTTGGGAATACAATGATGTCGGAGTTCGAGCAAGACGTTACGTGGATAGATATTTTTCTTTGTTTGAAATCCTTTCCAGTTGTTTGTGGATTTTCTATTTAACTCTGTCGTACTTTTTGAAAGACGGTCTTATTTAAAAAATATTGTCAAGGTACATCTAATCTTCTAATATATAAAAATCTCGTGTCATAGTGTTTCTTGTCGAACTCCTCCGAAACGGCTTGACCGATTTTTATGTTTTTTTTTTTGGTTTGTGTATTTTTGTTAGGTCTGAGAGTAGGTCGTAGGCAATTTTTTATACCCCTAGGTGATAAGGGTGGCCCTAACTAGAAAATGTATATGGCAGAACAGCGTTCGTTTGATTATAGTCTTTGATTTTACAAGGAACAACTGACTAGAGAAGAAACTCACCGTAGAGTTTAAAAAAGGTCTGGTGGTCTCAAGCGAGACGCTAGAGCATGAGGTCTTCGGTTCGATTTCCGGGTCGGGCAAAGTTTTATCTGGTTTTTCTGTTACGAATTCAAATTACGACGTGTCGAAATCGTGGACTGTATCTGACTGTATGTGGTATTTTTGTTGGTAGATAGTGGGCGGAGGCTTGGTGGCAATTCAAAGGACTTTTTACTTTTACAAACTATCTATTTTTGAGCACAACACAGAAACACATCTGCCTTGCCGGCAATCCAAAATTCGTGTGAGAGAATGAAACAATGAATGAGTGAGAAGTATGGTAGATAGAGCGAATGAACAATATTAAAATTGATACCATATAAGAATTAAAATAGCTATCTATTACATATAATGTTTTGTTGGTGTTGCCAACAATGAACAGTTTGAAATTTTGCCCGGTAAGCTCACGATGTTTTACATGGGACTTAATAACAGCATCGGTGACATATGGGTGTACAACTGTGTATACCTCTGCCTCCACCTTCGGGGAATACAGGCGTGACGCTATGTTGCTATTCACACAACATTTATATAGAAGTAATACCAAATTACTATGATCTAGAGATAAAGTAATAAAGGCAGCCAAAATACCCGTTTAGGAATAATAAACTTTCGCCTACAAATTATAATTCTGAATTTATTAGGCGATAAATAATGTGATTATTACATAAATAAAGCTAAACAGGTGCTTTGATTGCTACTGAACTAGGCAACTAACAAATTAAAACAAAGAAACGCTTTAATCTTTCAATTTCATGCATAGTCTAGAATATTTATTGTTTTTTATTATAAAACTAGATGACCCGGTGTACTTCGTATCACCTCGAATGTGAAATGTACGAACAGGAAAGTAGGTAGAACAGTTTATATGGGCAAATGGAATTGTTGTTTTTACTATCTTCCTCGCAATTTTTCTAAATTTTCTCAACGTTTACACCTTCCCTGAACTACGACAAACATTTAAAAACCAAAATCTGCTAAATCGGCCCGGCTGTTTTCGAGTTTTAGCGAGACAAACGAACAGCAATTGATTTTTATATACACCTATAGATCCACCTCCTTCAATTTGGCCACTGTCTAGAACCACAGCTTGTATATGTCGCAGATGGATTGTAGAATACGCTTACTGTTTTGTAAATCAGCTAGCAGTTTTGTAAAACTTTACAAAACTGCTAGCTGATTTACAAACCAGTACTGTTATGAAAAACAGCTGAACGACGTTTAACGGTTTTATATAATTACTGAACTATAACACGCAGAATTGAATGAACGTTTTGCGTTTATCAATGCAGCGGGTCAACGATCAGAGATTATGTAAAACAGTGTGAAATGAACTGCCAGATTGTTGATTTTAGTTCGAAATTTTGTCGCATATGGCTCTGTATGTCTTAACAATAATAACCTAACTTTATTTTACTTGTCAATAGCAAAAAATGATGAAAATTTTTAATGACGTAAATACTAAACCATAATAATAGTCGACGATATATCGGGATTATGAAAGAAAATAAACGAAATTGATCCATGAGCGAGCGAAGCGAGCTCGGGAGTTTCGTGTATCCCGACACGGACAGGTTAGGTTCGAAGAGAGATCCTCTATCCTCTATCACTATCCTATGCAACAAGCCTCCAAAGCATCCAAAATTGAATCTCACTGAAGTGTAAAATAATTTATTCCGGAAAGTACTTTGATATTAGTCTGACCTTAACATTAACGTTTAAACATCTAAATAACAAACATATCACTGCAAAGCTATCACTTGAGCAGTGTATGACTGTTAGATTGGCATGTCAAATGTCGCAAGTTCGAATCCGAGCCACTACCACAGACTTTTCGAGTCATGTGCGTATTAGAAGTTAATTATCAGGGCCTTAAAACGTAACTGCTTCGTTGGTCTAGTGGTCCCAAACGTGACTACTGAGCAGGAAGCCTCGGGTTCGATTCCCGGGTCGGTAAAAGTGTTATTGAGTTTATCTGTTAGGAAATTCTCAGTAGCAGCCGGGAGTTTGGAATTGTGCCCGGTTGATGGCAATAGGCTCACCACCTATTACATGAGACTTAATAACAGCATTGGTAAAATGTGGGTGTACAATTTTGTACATCTCTGCCTACCCCTTCGGGGAATACAGGCGTGATGCTATGTTATGTGTTATGTTATGCTATGACTTAAAACGTTTAAAAAAACATCGTGAGGAAACTAGCACATCTGAGAGATATTCTCGGTAGTGTGTAAAACAATGTCAGAAACTTACGGGTGGTTTATACTCTGACACTAGGTGGTTCATCAACTACACAATGAGAGAAGAACGACCGCTTAAACATCTAAGTGAAAAATATCTGATTGAGGAAAACGCGAACATTTTTCAAAAGCATTGCAGATTGTTTAGATCACGCAATAACATATAAAAGAGAGGAAAATAAAATATAACATGAACTTAGCGGCCAGATAAGAATCGAAGCAGCTACTTGAGATGAGTTCTCAACTCAGCGACGAGTAAATATTGCTAACTGAGAGCGCTTCAGTGAGGAT
The DNA here is from genome assembly GCA_935421205.1 of Xylocampa areola. NCBI lineage: Eukaryota > Metazoa > Arthropoda > Insecta > Lepidoptera > Noctuidae > Xylocampa > Xylocampa areola. Next base: position 718,193 of record OW285200.1, read on the forward strand.
CGCCGTGTGTAGTTTTAGTTTCGACAGCCTGTTGTCTTGTTTCGTCGGATCGGATGTAATCACTCAGTCGTTCTCTCGTTAGTATTTTGCACTTTTCAAAATATAGTACTTTGCAGATAAATCTTTGAAAAGCATTAACGCATGCTTAGCGAACCTTAAAGTTATAAATTTTTGTGAAAAAAGAATACGGACGCGAACAGGATTCGAAACTGCGCCTCCCTGATAAATACTCCAGGCTCTCTGACCACTAAGCCATTTGAGCCTCGACCTCTATGTACTTTGTACATCTTTCTTTATGAAGTCGAGATGGCTTAGTGGTCAGAGAGCCTGGAGTATTTATACGGGAGGCGCAGTTTCGAATCCTGCTCGCGTCCGTATTTTTTTCCTCAAAAAATTATAGCTTTATAATACTTTGTACGCCTTTCTTTATTAATATGTAAGTATTTAATGTTTTGGCTTGGCCGTTTATTGTTTGTGGAACTATTACGTGATTTATACTTATGCCTCCGTCATATCCTTCGTGTTAAGGTTTTTTGTAACCTTACAGACTCGAAAATAAGAACGGGACTCCGTCGATCCGGCCGCCGAAGGCAAAATTCATTCAGAATAAGGTATTAGTTTGTGTTAGTAATTTGTAATTGACGTTGTTCAACCAGGTATAATGTTCATGCTATTGGATTCAATAGGGAAAAAATTATAAAAATTTGATTAAAAGGCGCCACAATGATTGTCGATATCACTATCCCTCATGACGAGAACGATGGTTAATGCTCGATGATATAGAACCCACCCATCAAGCTTTCTGGCAATTGCAGCAGAAATTAAAATCCGATCAATGCGCCGCTATACCCCCGCTCAATAGACCTAATCAACGACCTGCTTTTGATGACGACGAAAAGTCAGAAGTACTAGCCGACAGTTTAGAAGCCCAATGTACGCCTAGCACTCTACCAGTAGACAAAGCTCACCTGTCCAAGGTCGATGCTGAAGTCAAACGTAGAACTGCACTCCCGCCCCCAGACGACTCCGACGAACCCTTGCCCCCCGTCACCGTAGACGAAGTCAGAACGATCGTGAGGAACCTCAAACCCAGGAAGGCCCCAGGCTCAGACGGGATCACCAATAAAGTGATTAAATACTTTCCCGCACCTCTGATAGTACTCATGACCGCCATCTTCAATGCGGCACTGGCCAACAATATCTTCCCACAATCGTGGAAACAGGCAACAGTTATAGGTTTTCCAAAGCCCGGTAAGCTCAAGTGCGAGCCGACTAGTTATCGCCCGATCAGTCTTCTAAACGTCTTCGGAATGATCTATGAAGGGCTAATTTATATTCGTTTAAGGGATTATGCCGAATCCAATAAGCTTCTTCCTAGCGAGCAGTTTGGCTTTCGAGCCAAACACTCATGCATCCATCAGTTGCACCGTATCGTTGAGCACATAAGCGTAGGCTTCATGGGCAAGATGAAAACGGGCGTATTATTCTTCGACGTAGCTAAAGCCTTCGACAAGGTCTGGCACAACGGCTTAATCTATAAGCTGTACCAATTCCAAGTGCCTGACCGTCTCGTACTCATCATTCGAGATTTTCTATCGAACCGTAGCTTCCGCTATCGCGTAGAGGGCGTTCTATCGTCCCCTCATCGGATCCAAGCCGGAGTCCCTCAGGGCTCTGTGCTATCACCTCTTCTCTTCGCGCTGTACACCAGCGATATTCCCAAAAGTGGCAAAACCAAGTTAGCTCTTTTCGCCGATGACACGGCCATCTATTACACCGGTAGGAGTCTTGACTGTATTACCCGATATCTCCAGACCTCGGCCAACGCCTTAGGCGCTTGGTTCAGGAAATGGAGGATTGAGGTCAATCCAGATAAGAGCGCCGCCGTTCTCTTTTCGAGAACGGGCGCCGGGGAATTTCTTCCCCAGCTTCGACCCATTACCATGTTCGGCAAGCCAATCCCTTGGGAACTGCAAGCCAAATACCTGGGTGTGATTCTAGATCACAAACTGTCCTTCCGTCCGCACATTAAGACGGTACGCAACCGCGCGGCCTTCGCTGTCGGCCGTCTATTCCCCATGACAAATGCGCGCAGTAAATTGTCACTTAACCTTAAGGTTAGGCTCTATACTACGTGCATTAGACCCATTATGACGTATGCTAGCGTCGTGTTCGCACACGTTAAGTATTACAAAATCCATAGGATGCAAACCCTGCAAAATCGATTCCTTCGTAAAGCGACAGGCGCTCCATGGTTCATTAGGAACCATCAACTCCACCTCGACCTCAGAGTGCCTACCGTTAGGCAATTCATGAAAAGGGCATCGAAGAGATACTTCGAATCTGCCCCTAATCATCCGAATCCCTTAGTTGTCTCTTCCGCTGATTACAAGCCGTCCCAGATCATCAAAATCCGCCGACCACGTCACGCTCTCCTCCGTCCCGATGATAGGATCACTGTAGCTCAAGAGTCTAACAGACACACAAGCACACTCCGACGCGCTCGACCGCCTCGTTATAGACCTCACCGGCGAGGTCCGCGTCCGTCGCGAAATGTCTCATCATGTCCGCCCCGACCCTTGCTCGAGCCGGCCCGTGCCGAGCTAGTAGCTTTAAATTCGTCCCTTAATAATAAGGAAACTGATATGACCCAGCTAGTCCCTAGTTGTCCCCCCAGCAACACCCTAAGCCGAGGTTCGTGTCCCGCAGGGGACGCCCTTAGCGCTGTTGCTTAGTTTGTAGTATCTTAAAATATGCTCTGGCTGGAGGCATCAAACTGCCTCGCCTTAGATATTGTCCGGTTACGCAGACAAAACCCCTCTGGGTTTCTGCAAGAGGCCATTTAAAAAATAAAGAGAACGATGGTTCTAAAAATGATGCGCCGAACACGAATATGACATGTCTATTTCAATATTTACCGTGTCTTGAGGTAACTGCGAAGATTTATCAAGTGAATGGCGGTAAATCTTCGAAACGAACGATGATCACAGAACGTTGTATACGTGTAAACGTTTGTAAACCTATGTTTTACTGGAAAACCTTAAGATTTACCGTAATTCGGGGAAAATGTTAGCATTTACTGTAATTCGGGGTTTTACAGTAACATCTAACCAAACAATTATAGTGTTGAGCCAAAAACTCCAAATCATATAACACCTTTCAGACAAACTAAATCAAGACCGCCTCAGAATCAACTATCGTGTGCGCAAAATTAGCAAATACTCATCGCGAAACACCTTCAGAATTTCAATGAAACAGTTTGTGGCGCAAACGGTATATCTTTAAAATAATCCAAGTGTCGGAGCGTAGATTCTGGATGAGAGCCATGAAATATGTATCAGACATTGTGAATAGTTCACCTCCGGCTGGGAGTACACCGAGAGCGAGTGTGTGTTGAACTTTTTTTTATTTTCCGTCTGTACAGATATCCTTTGTGAATTTTTGAATGTTCGTTTGAGATTCCTTTGTGTTGGAAATGAAATATGGTTTTAAGGTATTCTATTTAATTACATTATATTTGTTCATTTCTATTTAAAGATATAGAAATCATGTTAACGCGGCATTCCTTAAGTGTTTTCAATTTAATATTACGGGTTACGGTACTAATATAAAGAATGAAATAGATAAAGAAAATGTTGAAAGTGGCAAGGTTACAAAAATACAAACGAATCAGGAGGCACAGATGGAGATACAACTTTATATTCAAATTCCGAACGGTTCGTTTAAATTTCACAATGAATTTATAAATCAAACAACAGTGTGACCACCACTTAACGTTATCAAAATTCATATTATACAATCTCCTTCGGCGACCTTTATTCAAAATAACGTATAACTATTATTTGCACCACCTTCATAGTGTGCCTAAACTAACATTCAATATTATAATATGACCTGAGCCGGGTGGGGTCTATTAAAACCCCGGGCTCTCATAACAAAGTTCCAAAGTAATATGCTGATAAAATTCTCTTGTGTTTACTAACTCTCGGTCTAATCGAGTGTGAAGACCAATAGTAACGCATCAATAGATTTATTAGAGTTTGGAAAGTATATATGTTTTAGATACATATAGATAAAACACTAAGCATGGATGAGGGCTAATAATTTTCACTTCCAAGTATGCTCATGGAGGTATATACGATTTAAAATTACTTAAGACCTAAAACGGTTACAAACTCACCTCTTACCAAGAGTAATTATTATTTAAAGTTATTATATTAAATGGAAAAAGGATACGGTCGCGAACAGGATTCGAAACTGCGCCTCCCGGATGAATACTCCAGGCGCTCTGACCACTAAGCCATCTCGACCTCTGCTCACCACCGCGAATTCTTCTTCCATATTTTAACACGTCTTATGGCGACGTCATGTCATGTTTGCAATCAATTCAGTCCCTGTACTGGTGACCAAAGATGTATCTTGAATAATTATTATTTATTCTTTAATAACAATTGACAAACGAAACCGAAACACAAGTTGACATTATCTACATTTAGCGTACTTACTAATAATAATCATATAAAATACTTTTTTTTTTTCTAAATCAAATCCCATTGTACTCTCAACTCAACATCTACACAATCGACCAGCCAGTTATTTTGAATTCTCTCTCATATGAATGAAACCCTTGAATTGTAAGCGACACTCCGTCGAAGTTGCTCGTAAATGCTCGTCTTTCTCGTTTTGCCGCCACATGTGACTTGCATGCGATACGTACGTCGAAACTGATATAGTTCTGAGTTTCTGATACAGCTAGCCACGGTGATCGGGAAATAAAACAAACGTCATGTGGGAATACAATTTATAATCTGTGTTCCGCATCTTTGCAAGTCTCGTACACAGCTCATGAAATGCGCTTTATGTATATTTTACAAGCTTTTATTTTAACTTGCAATGTGTGTATGTATGTATGTATGTTCGGCACGAATCTTGGAAGCTAAAATAGAACCACTTCCCGATGTGTGATTGAGCCCAAATTTGGTGGACATATGTATCTTCGATGACAATACAATAATATGGTACCATGGAGCTGTTCTAATGATGGAGCCGGAATACGGCCATAGAAACTTCTTAACTAAACAAGATAAACTCATCGAGTTTGGGCTTTTATTTTACCTATGTTACACAAAATAAATATTCTTATTCTTAAGCTTGTTTAAAAAAAAAACTTATGACTAATTAATTTGTTTATCCATTTGAATAAAAAAAGAAAGGAAACTGAAAGATATTTTACACTGATATCTGTATATTAATTTAGTTTGCTGATAATTGAGACCTCAAATTGTTAAAGTGTCTTCAACAGATCTATTTACAGAAATAAAATCATTTATCAGCTAATTAATGATATTTCCTTGCTACTGTGCCTTTACGCAGGATATCAAAGTTGTTCAATCGTAAGTAAAAATGGTTTTCGACCATCAGTATATTAACAAACTAAGGTAATATACTAATAATAGCAATATGGAAGGATCCAGGAACACTTTTTCTGTTAATGTCAAATAAAAAAGACATGAAAACGTAAGTCCTTAATGAAGTCACATTTACTAGAGCGAGTTTCACACATATAAGCAACATAGGTGCGTATGTTTATAACGATGGTTGTGAATTAGGCTCTTGGGTGAGCTTAGAAGTAATTTTCCAGAACTCTGTTATTTTTATCGCATCAGTGAGGCAACATTAAAGGATGCGAGATTAAAGGAGCTAGGGTTTGTAATTATTTTAAGGTATATTTTTACAAGATATGATGATATTTCTCCTGCGAAACTCGTTAATACTGTGTTGGTAAATCTCTTTCTTTCATCTATAATAATAGAATAAAGCTGGAAATTATGTTTGTTTTAAGAATGCGCTAATCTCTAAAACATTTAGTCGGATTTGAAGAAATATGTTTGTATTTTATTGCCATATTAGGGCTATTTAAGCCTTAACATCACGCTGCACGATGTCGCCCTTAGGAACCAAGCAAAAAGAATAAAAGTGGGTGAAACCGCGGTACACAGTTAGTTATATAGCAATATTTTTCTGGTCATATTCTATACCTACATCCCCACAGCATTAACGATACCACGACACAATATTGTACAGCAAGCACAACATTGTACAGTAAGCACAACATACTATAAATACGGGCCCGCCTCGCTTCCTGATCACACTCGATCAATAGTTAGCTCTATATTTGGAAAACGGGACTTCTAACTATAAAATGTCAGTCCTAGAAATAGATAGGATTTCGTAGAATATCAGCTGGATAATGCAAGAAAAAATAGGACATGCATAACATTGAACAAAACTTACAAAATTTGATCAGTTGTAACATATCTATACCATAATACCGCCTCGTTGGTCTAGTGGTGCCAAGCGCGACTGCTGAACATGAGGTCTCGGGTTCGATTCCTGGGTTGGCCAAAGAGGTAATGAGTTTTTCTGTTTGGAAATTCTCAGTCGCAGCCCGGAGTTTGTAATTGTGCCCGGTAGATGGCAATAGGCTCACCACCTATTACATGGGACTCAATAACAGCATTGGTGAAGTGTTGGTGTACAACTGTGTACACCTCTGCCTACCCCTTAGGGGAATACAGGCGTGATGCTATGTTATGTTATAATGTTATAAAACTGAAAGATCTGCAAATCTGAAAGATTTATCTGCAAATAAATTTTTCAGACGCATTAACCAATGCTATGACCAACTAAGCCACCTCATCCTTCGAGGAAAGATTTGTTTGTGTGTAATCAATAAAATCAAAACAAAAATCAGTTACTGAACTGATTTTAATAATTACTTCACAATTAGAAGAAACATAGACTATATTTTATTTCAGTAATATTAATATTTCACCCAAATGTATCTATATACTTTTACAGTTAACTGAATCCACAAGGGCGAAGCTGCGAGCACAACTAGTATACAATATATTTTATAAATAACACCACCTCATCCACAACTCGTGAAGGCTAGTGGCTAAGTAACAGCCGTACAGATCGACCAATCGAGGTTAAGCTGCGCTGGCCGCGGTCGGTCTGTGGACGGGTGACAATCATTCACCCCAATGTGTCTCGGAGAGCACGTTAAACCTTCGATCTTAAAATCTATGACAGCCGTTACGGATAGTCATAGACCTGAAAGTCTGACAACTAGTCTTACTATGAGATATCGTGTTACCTAGTAACTGTGTTGTGGAGGTCAGATAGGCAGGTGCTCCATGTAAAATAGACTGGTTGATCTGCATGATCTAATTCCTCCCTGCCCTTTTTTTCTATCGGACGGCCAGAAGCACAAAAAGGCGCCATCGGTTTATGGTTGATATGCCAAAAACTTGAACGAAGTGCTTTGATTCCACGTTCATTATAAGAACCGCGAAACAGTGGAATGCGCTCCCGGAGTGGGTTTTCCCCGATAGTTATAATCTGGGTGTCTTCAAGACGCAAGTGAATCGGTTTCTTCTAGGCAAGCGTGCTCCATCGTAGATCGCATTACCGCTTAACATCAGGCGAGATGGCGGTCAAACGCAAGCCTAAAACTAATAATAAAAAAAAAACTGGAAATCTACCCAAACGTATTTGTTTATCGTATTTTTTTTTTTATTAAAGCTAAGCAGACTTATTAATAACATAGCACGTGAGGTTTTGAACACGATATAACCTCAATAAAATCCTAAGTTACAAAATCATTGCCTAGCATCCACTACTTCTACACAACTTAGTTTAATTTACCTCGATCCAATTTTAACCATCAATTCTCACTCGAAATAGGAATCAAATATTTATGCCCATATTTCAAAGACCAGGCAGCGCCAAGATGTGACACTAGTTTGTAAATAAATTTTATTTTACGCTATACTCCAACCCCGTGTGTCGTAATAAATAACCTCTATATTTTCCGTACAACACAAATACAAGTGATATTTCAGACGTCATATTCCCCACAGAGGACCGCAATAAGCCATCCAAAGCCAAAGTATAAGCTTACTGGACTTAACGGCTATATTGTGCCTAAGTTTTTGAATTTTATCGCTCGGCCTGCAATAATAAAACGATTAACAGTACAACTGACGTCACGACTGTATTCTGTGATGGCTTAGACAGAAACGTACTGTTACAAACAGAAATTTTACCCACGCAAGTTTTCAGTATTTTAATCACAATGAGTACATTTTTAACTTAGAAATCACACGTCGCCCTTGTTATATTTCTAAATAGTTGGTGTGGGTAGTAACAGATTAAAGATGGCCGATAGGATTTTTCTAGTAAAAATTCCAACAGTTCACAAAATAATTTAACGCTATGGGATACATCAGGCAAGTTGATGGCAAAACATAGATGCACATTAGATATTAAAAAAAAACAGATGGTCATTTTAGATAAGTCTTACCTAAAACGAATTTAAACAACAGTTCTGTGATCTCATAATGCCTCAAAAAAAATATACAAAAGTGGGTATTTATTGTTTATTTTCTATATATATGTAAGTATTTATATATTAAATATTCATCATGTATCTATTTATATTATGCATATTGTAATTGGCTGACTCCAAAAATATTAATAATTTTATATTATTGTCCTAATTTGAACATTGATTTTATTCAAAATCCTCAAAATTAAAAAAAAATGTTTGTATATAATGCAATTTTTTTTTTACTTTTTAGTGCATTTTTACTTAACAGAAAGATTTTTGGAGTCGGTTCTTTTTTTTGTAAAAAATTTATTTATGTACCTATAGTTTCTTTTTAACCCCTTTTTCCTCTCTATTTCACCCAAAGGTTGACTATTAGAGAATGCCTCATGGCATTAAGTCCACCCTGTGTACCCTCTTTGTAAATGAATAAATAAATAAAAACCCAATACACTGTCTGACTTAGGAATCGAACCAATTTGGAGTTACAGTCAGCAACCACACGTCTGGCCACTAGCTCAGTAAAATGAAATATATCTTATTCTTAGTCTAAATCCCTTGTACAAGGACCCTTAGAGGTAATTCGCCTTAAATACTGAAATAAAAAAGAATGGCGTGCAACATTTTGTGTATCGCCGTCAAGAAGACGGATGGCCGCGTTATCTGGCGGTGATACGCATCGCGTCGTATTTCTTACTTATCGCCGAGCCAGTCAGAGATCACCAGTCACGACCAGACTGACACGCAAACCGGGGGTAAGCAGGTGATTTTTTTAATAGCTGAAACTAATTATAACTAAAAAAAAAACAGTCATGCCTACAGTAAGTTTATGACATTGCCAGATTGTCGAAATACAATATTAACGATGTCTGTATATGTGTACGAATTTAACAGGATTCCTTGCGAAATTAGAATATTAAATATCACTTTATTCAAGAAAAAATTGTACGCATGGCTGAAAACACAACATTTTAATTCATTAAAGTAATTCTTTGTCAATATACTATACTCACTCAATTTTAAATGCTATACTTTATTTAACAGAACATAATTGACTTAAAAATATATACTGTAACAGTTTCTTAAACGTATTATGCAAATAAATACGTTTAAGAAGTTTTCAATCATATTTTACAATGCGCTCAGCAAAGGAGTGGAACTCTCTACCTGCGTCTGTGATTCCTAACGCATTCAACCCTAATCTCTTCAAAGTTAGAGCAAACAGGTTCCTTCTGGGTAAGCTCACTCCATCGTCGACTTTGTCGTATCCAGCGATTTCAAAACAATGTACTCAGGGATATTCTCAACGCTCCCTGTTACATCAGGAATAGTGACCTCCATCGGGACCTTAATATGGACGTCGTCGCGACAATTATTAAGAAATATGCAGAAGCTCACGAACACAGACTTCACCAGCACGTGAATGTTGAGGCTATTCAGCTCCTCGACCACACTGATATAGTAAGAAGACTCAAACGGACCAAACCACATGAACTAGTGTAGTGAATTGTGACAGTCAAAAAATATAGTGATAAGTGCTGACTAAGAACACATGAAAAAAGTGTCGTAATTATAATATTAGAAACTAAGAATAGTTATTGGACGTATTCTTAGTACCTATTATGATAACGTAGCAATTTAGGTTAAAATTATATTACTCATTAGCCTAATTTAGGCTAGATTGTAATTTAAAAAAAGTATTGTCATGATACTTTATAATAAAGAAAAAAAAATCATTAAAAAAAGTTGCATGTAGTTTTATTTTCTTCATATAAAAAACAAATTAGACTTTCAGCGAAATCTACCTACCCACGATATGAGTTTTATACAAACAAAATATCTTAAATAACTTTATTGTTCTTCGCAAACATTAATACGTAATCAAAATATTCAGTTTAAGAACCACTCACACCTGTTTTTCAAAACTTCTGGCGGCGACAGTTAAAGCTCTAATAACAACAAAATCTCTATAAGAAGAAAGACGCCCTTTGAGGACACATACATGGCAATTCTGTTTGTCTCTATACCCTAAGCCTTGCCCGACAAGAAAAGCCTTGTATAGTCACAAATTATTATTTTACATACCACTTTCGGACAGAAGTTTAGATCTCCTCAAATAGCAGGGTTACACAGGTGGCATTACGTAAGTTTAACATTCTCATCGATATTATGTTTAAACGCACTAACACAATCATGCTTAGCAAACTCTTATGTTATTATTCTGCCTAGCCTTTTCCCAATTACATTGAGGTCGGCTTCCAGTCAAACCGGATGCAGCTTAATACCAGTATTTTACATGGAGCGACTGCCTATCTGACCTCCACAACCCAGTAACTGGGTAACACGATATCTCGTGGTATGACTGGTTGTCAGATTTTCAGGCCTCTGACTACTCGTAACGTTTGTTATAGATCTTAATTTAACAACCAGGATCGACAGCTTAACGTGCTCTCCGAGGCTCGGATGGGTCTCGATATGAAATTATGGTCACCCATCCGCAGACCGACCGCGGTAAGCGCAGCTTAACCTTGATCGATCGATCTGTGCGGCTGTTACTTAGCCACGAGCCCCACCGATGACGTTATTACTGTGAAAAAAAAAAACAATACGGTCGTTGACAAGGTACAAACCTGCGCCTCCTGGATAAATACTCCAGGCGCTCTGACTACTATGTCACCTCAACCTCTGCTAACTTAACCGAATTCTTCTTCTATATTTTAATACGTTTTTTTGGTGAAATCATCGCTATCTATTCAGTCCCTATACAGATGACCGTTATCCGGGAGGTGCGGGTTCGAATCTTGTTCACGACCTGTTTTTTTTTTCCATAAAAATGTGTAACTTTTTAAAGATTTACTGTCGTCTTCATATCTTATGAACAACCCAAGAATCTGACATGGCTTTACACACCATCGAACACCTCTCAGGTGTGCTGGTTTCCTCTCAATATTTTTTTCACCGTTGTGAGCAAGGGAAATTTTATAATAATAGGCACATGACTACAAAAAGACGGTGGTGCGCGCCTTGATCTTTGACTGCAAGTCCAACAGACATTTTGTGTTACGTAAAAATATCCATCTAATCTAACTTCGTATTTATAATATTAAGTAGGTTTTTTTTCATCCGTGATACACCACACATCTCTAAACCCACAGAATAGAAATAGAGAAACGTTCGCTAGAATAACGTGTACAACATATCCTTTAGTTAACCTATTTGTCCCAAACGATAGTCGGAATTACTTTTCCATCAGATTATCGAAGTACAGAACCACTATATATAAGATTCGTTAGTAAGCGGATAGTTCGATTGCCTCAGCCTATTGCCTCGAAAGCCATCTCCGAAGGTGCTCCTTTGTTATCGGATGCCGAAATTAATTAATTTCTTACTCCCTTTGTCTATCACGTATTTAGTTTGTGTTGTAGAGAGAACTTAATGTCAAAATATTTCTGTATGTTTAACTATAGTATGATTGTGATTGTTGAAAATTATTAAAAGGAAATAAAGGCAAATAGAACTTGAGACTTGGTGATAAGTCAAATTCAAAGGTTTTTATTTTATATAAACTATTCAAAGGCACGGTTCCAAAAAAGAGTTTCCTATGGAGACGAATCGACTAGAAACTCCGTGATAACTTTGGTAACTAAAATTAATATTCTTACTAATGTAAACATTCAGCTGAAGGATACAATTTGTTTTCGATGTATGTGATAAACAAACTAAACTATCACCTGTATAGGGACTGAATTGATAGCAATGACGTCGCCATAAGGCGTGTTAAAATATGGAAGAAGAATTCGCGGTGGTGAGCAGAAGTCGGGATGGCTTAGTGGTCAGAGCGCCTGGAGTATTTATCCGGGAGGCGCAGTTTCGAATCCTGTTCGCGACCGTATTCTTTTTCCATTTAATATTGTAACCTTAGAGTTCGCTAAGCATGCGTTAATGCTTTTCAAAGATTTATCTTGAATTAAACTATTCCTATTAGCCTAAATACTAACTGAAAACTGCATACATCAGGCACCGACTTTTTTGAAGTCGGTTAAAAATATTCAATCGTTAAACATTCCAAACAAAAATTACAAATCACGAACAGTTGTCTATGGAACCACGATATATTGCGGTAAATTTATTTTATTTATCGATAAGTTTCACTTCAAAACTTAATTTAATCTTTTGGTATATTGCAAAACAGTTTGTTGGCAGTCTCTGTCAACCCCATTGGAAAACAGGCGTGGTCGTATACATCTTTAGACACAATATGTAACCCAAACCCGCTCATACATCAGCCATGTACCTTGCTCATACAATAGGACAACTAATCAAGGATAACATATTGATAAACCTTCGAAGGTACGGCGGGTAATTCGCAGATATGGCGGTCGCTTCGAATAAAATAATTTTGGTGGAAATTTCGACAACGAAATCATGTGACATGTGAAGATAGTACAGATAAATCTTGGAAAATCTTTGTTCTTTTATTTTCAACAAAAAATATTAATTTTAGAATTCGCTAAACATACTGACTGCCTCGTTGGTCTAGTGGTCCTAAGCCGACTGCTGAACAAGAGGTCTCGGGTTCGATCCCCGGGTCGGGCAAAGTGTTATTGAGTTTTTCTGTTAGGAAATTCTCAGTAGCAGCCCGGAGTTTGGAACTGTGCCCGGTTGATGGCAATAGGCTCACCACCTATTACATGGGACTTAATAAAAGCATTGGTGAAATGTGGGTGTACTACTGTGTACACCTCTGCCTACCCCTTCGGGGAATACAGGCGTGATGCTATAATGCTATGCTAAGCATGCACTAATGCTTTTCAAAGATTTATCTTTAATAGTTAAGGTATCTGTACGACATTGTAACTGCAAAGTTAGACGTGTCGGTTCAGTTTCATGTAAAGGGACTGAATAGACGGCAATGACGTCAACAAAAGATGTATTAAAATGTGGAAGAAGAATTCGCGGTAGTGAGCAGAGGTCGAGATGGCTTTGCGGTCAGAGCGCCTGGAGTATTTATCCAGGAGGCGGAGGGTCGAATCCTGCTCACGACCGTATTCTTTTGCCACAAAATTTTATTACTTTACTGTGAAGATAGGTCAGTACACTTTACATGTAAGGTTAAATTTCGAAAACATAAACAATGGTTTTATTCTTATGTAGGTGAAAGGTTTGAAGACTATGGTCAGAGGTCTCTCTGTCTGTCAGGATTATAGAGGTAATCGTCAATAAAACCAACACTAAGGCTCTCCGCCACTGAGAGCACATTTACTTTGGGTTAGTGATTAGTAGTGAGTCACTTCATGTTACAATGTACAATGTAGGTATTTAAATATCATTAAATCAGAGGTCTAGACAAGTCAGGGTGTAGAAGTCCGTTCGCCACGAAGTGAACTAACGTAGTAACGTCCTCCCTCCTCTCGCCGTAGTAGTCACCGACGGCCCATAGCGCTCGGTGTTGTGTCAGAGTGTCTGTGATCGGATGTGACGTAGACACCTACAGATAATGCACATTAACGACACTCTAATCTTACAGCGACATCTATCATAACTAACTAACACTAATTTAAATATCGGAGCGCCGTCACTTATATACTAAAATCAACATGCACAACAAACACAGAAAAACAATTAAGAAGCGTCGCATATCGTGTCTGTAAACAACACGTATTCCTTTCAGTCACCTAACCAACTTGTCCTTAAAGTTGTATTTGGGTGACAGAGGGTGACGGAGCTATACATGTTGAATAGCTCCATCTCCCTCTCTCAACCTAACTACGATCACATTAACATCTTGGTACAGCTCCAGATTAGCATGCAAGCTATTCATAATTCTCGCGTGACGTCGGTAGCAATTACCGGCGTAATAAATAGCTGAAACAAAAGAGTTTGCACAAAGATCCTTTTGTTGGTAATGTTAGCTTGTTTGTTCGGTATTACGTCACATGATTGAGGGGTGGTTTAGATTAAGGGTATTTGTTTGTATGTAGCCGCATGTTCTTTATTGAATAAGTCAATGTTTGCTATAACCTATTTTTTTCTTATCCGAAATGGTTCTACGTTTGGCAACCAACTCGCCTGATGTTAAGCGACGGTGTGGCCGAGGATCACGTAGATCCAGAATAAATCTATTCACTCTAAGTAGAGTAAATAGATTTGGGGAGAACGATAGTTGGGGAGTTGATGCAACTGCCCAGATCAGTCTCCCATAACGGTTGCACTGGCCTACACCCCGAAACACGTCTAGGTCGTTTCACGGCATGGCTTCGACCGGTGGGTGGTAATCAGCCGCGGCAAAAGCCTTTGCACCACCCAGGGGCCACGTGTAGGGATTCCATCCCCCAGGGATTCCAACTCAGCCCCCACATATATAGGAGAAATCGGGAAGTAATTTGTACTTTGCAGCTTCTCATTTCTACAAACTCATAGCCCCTTTCCCCACACACTCACAAATGTAGCAATGCCACATTTCCAATAAATATACATTTTTTTTTATTCATTATTTAACAGCCCAGTTGGCGCAGTAGTCGAGAGATCGGCTTCTACGTCGCGCGTCCCGAGGGCGATTTCCACACGCAGCAAATATTTGTATTATCTACCGATATTTGTTCCCGGCTCAGGGTTTCTGTGCATGTGAGATTATGTGTTTGTAAACGCATGCACGATACAGGAAAAATCCTTTAATAAATTATATTTTTGTAACTATCTCCGAGGAACAAAATACTATGATAAGTATTTGAACCAAAATACTTACCTAGCTTAAAATTATTTGTTTGTACACCTCTGCGCACCCCATTTATAATAACATCAACATACATTACTACCAGTAAATACAACAAAGGAATCGCGTACAAAACGGTCTCTTTGTTCCGTATTTATGTCGTAATTAATAACTAGACAAACGACATGTGGCGGGGTGTAATGTTATGTAATACTCGGTGTAAAAGTTAAAAATAAATCAATAACATAGCATCACGCCTGTATTCTAGGGGGTAGGGGCAGAGGCGTACACCCATATTTCACCAGTGCTGTTGTTAAGTCTCATGTAATAGGTGGTGAGCCTATGCCATCCACAGGGCACGATTCCAAACTCCGGGCTGCTACTGAGAATTTTCTAACAGAAAAACTCAATAACACTTTGCCCGAGCCGGAAATCGAAACATATATATCTGCCTAGCCTGCATGCCTAGTTTTTTTTTTCAATTATATTGGGGTCGGCTTCCAGTCAAACCGAATGCAGCTTAATACCAGTATTTTACATGGAGCGACTGCCTATCTGACCTCCACAACCCAGTAACTGGGTAATACGATATCTCGTGGTATGACTGGTCGTCAGACTTTCAGGCCTCTGACTACCCGTAACGGCGGTTATAGATCTTAATTAGACAACCGGGACCGACGGCCTAATGTGCTCTCCGAGGCACGGAGGGGTCTCGGTATGAAATGATGGTCACCCATCCACAGATCGACCGCGGCAAGCGCAGCTTAACCTCAATTGATCGGTCTGTGCGGCTGTTACTTAGCCACGAGCCCCTCTTGCCCTCCCTTCTTTTTCCGTTCGGAAATCGAAACATATATTCAACATAAATAAATAAAAAAAAAAAAACCATCGCTTTCTCGGTCTTTTTCTACTCTTATAGCCATCTACATTCATATTAAAACAATTAAGTAAAATTAAGAACATGTCAAATTTATTGTGAAACTATTTTCTTGAGAAATGCTCTATAACGAACGTACAATGTTTTTATGTACTATAGCTATAAAAGCTGTGAACCCATTCACTCTAATTAAGACTCGTATTTTCTTTTCTAAAACAAACGCAAGAAATATAGAAGTGTACCCTTTGTTTGTCCGAACACTTTGTCACCATTAGAACATCATTGTGACACATTATAAAGATATCGTAGCGTTCTCGTAGACTCGTAGCACTTAGACGTTTGCTACGAAATCACGTAGCCATTATTGACTAGTTGTGTTTTTTTTGTTCTGATATAATTGTTGTTATTTAACAAAGAAATATTTACTTTTTGTAAGGTAAGACATTGTAGGATTTTCCAAACAAAAGATAAAAAAAAAAACATTCTAATTGGTTATTATATTTACTTGTTATATTTACGCGTTCATTGTTATGTCTCGTCACCGAGGCTTCCAACTAAAATCAAGGTTATTTGAGAATAAACAAACAATGTCAGATCAGATATCTAAAAAATCTAGAGCTATTTTATTTGTTTTAAACATAACATAGCATCACGCCTGTATTCCCCGAAGGGATAGGCAGAGGTGTACACAGAGTTGTACACCCACATTTCACCAATGCTGTTATTAAGTCCCATGTACTAGGTGGTGAGCCTATTGCCATCAACCGGGCACAATTCCAAACACCGGGCTGCTACTGAGAATTTCCTTACAGAAAAACTCAACAACACTTTGCCCGACCCGGGAATTGACCCCGAGACCTCCTGTTCAGCATCAGCAGTCGCGCTTAGGACCACTAGACCAACGAGGCAGATTATTTTTATTATTGTTTTAAATTACCAACACTGCTGATTTACACAATTTTATTCCTAAATGTGCATTTAATTTAAGGTCATAAATAAATAACCTCATTATTCTACCGTGTATAGCATTCTTATTCCGTGCTTTGATTACGTCACGCATGTTCAACAGCCTATACTTGTTACATTAATTAATTAATTATTCATTTACTAACATTTCCGGGCCGCGAGCACGAAACTGAGGAAAAAACGCCTTATCATCGGCATTTATTTAACCCGAGCGCTTGAACGAAGTGTTTTTGTAAAGTGATTTAAACCTTTAGGAGTGTATTGTGTATAAAACTAATATTTAATAAGCAAATCTGGTAAAAAAAAACGAAGTTGTTTTAACAATAGTTCATGACTAAATATTTATCATCATCATATCAGCCTATCACCGTCAACTGCTCAACGTAGACCTAAATTAAATATTAACTGATACAAATGATAACTTATGACGCATTCAAAGCGATACCAGCAGATTACGATAACTTGAATTTTGAACAATTTATGTTCATGAAAAAATCTTACGGAAGTAAGAAATAATGGTATAAAGCTACATCTGGTTTGGCTGGGGGTCGACCCCAATGTAATTGGAACAAGATGAAATTGATGAAAATGCTTAAAAAAGCACACCTTCCATTTTTTTTATCTGACTTGCCTATTTTACTCGGGGTAATGTAACGATTCTAACGATACCCTATACATCGAAATCAGTTCAGGCATTTAGAAGTTATGATGGAATAAAGAAACTCACAAACATACATACATACATACTTACATACATACATGAATCCCAAAAAAATTACACTCCTTTCTTTGGGCAGTCGTGTAAAAAGGCTAAACAGTCTTAAACAACTACACGGATATTTTGTAAAAAAAAAATCGCGAGGTGTATAGGAGAAAAGAGGAAAGGGGAATTTTTACCCTAAAGTGGGACAAACCAAACTCTTATTTTTTTGTAACTAAAGATATGTCTTTGAAAAAGCATTAACGCATGCTTAGCGAACTCTAAAGTTACAATATTAAATGGAAAAAGAATACGGTCGTGAACAGGATTCGAACCTGCGCCTCCCGGATAGATACTCCAGGCGCTCTGACCACTAAGCCGTCTCGACCTCTGCTCACCACCGCGAATTCTTCTTCCATATTTTAACACGTCTTATGGCGACGTCATTGCAATCAATTCAGTACTTACAAGTGGCCGAACCGACACGACTAACTTTGCAGTTAATACAATGTCGTAAAGAAATACAATTACCTTAATAATTCAAGATATGTCTTTGAAAAAGCATTAACGCATGCTTAGCGAACATACTGTAATAAAATCATAAAAACTCAATATTACAAAAACACAATATTACAACAAAATAAAAACCTATATTTTCAGTTAAGCAAAACAAAAATACCTCTCGTATAAACTTCAAACGTAAATATTAAAACATCGAACAAAAACAATCATGGAACATTACGCAATTTAAAATATTCCGGTGTTGTCGGGGAGAATGCAAAACTGCAGCGGTCGCGACAAAGCGTCGGGAACCGAGCGAAACATTAAGAGCGGCGGTAAATCTAAACTTGTACAACTACTTGGTAAAGTAACGGGGTTTATACACTGACTGTGGACGTATTGTGAGCCTTAGCCAAAGTGCTCATACCCAACAATGCTGTTTGATTTAGTACATTGTATGTGTGATGATTTTGCATGTGTGTGTAACGATCGTAAATATTATTAAAACTGTTTAGCCTAAGTCAGTCGCATTAAACCATCATCAAAACTCAGACGTCTTTTAGTTCAGAATTACCCCGCAGTTTAAAGTGAACTCAATATCAATAACATATGGTTGAATTTCGAGCCGGATCTGTGTGCTACATACAACGTTTGTCTTTGAGTGCAATACAAAAGGATTAGCCAGGTGGCCAACTCAAGACAAAAGAACTGCATTCCTTAGATAAGAAGTGTTCGTGCTAATGAGTTATTTGTGCATAATATTTAAAAGTTAAATAAAACTGATTGACTTTATTACCTACGGATTACGAGTTTGAAGATAATTATCACTTAGATCGTTTGGAAAGTTGTAATCAGAAATATGTCTACACCAGAACAATGTTTATTGATACTGGAAGATACCGCACTATTGTTGAGAAAAGCGCAAGTAAATCTAAAAAAATGTCCTAAGCAACGACTTACAAAAGGATATATTGAAACACGTATACAATCAATTAGTGAATACTGGAGTATATTTAGAAATGCACATCAAGAGTTGGTTAAATGTGTACCGAAGGAGAAAAAATCGGATATATCGTACTTTACGAATGAAGACTACTACATTTACGAAGACCTATATTCTTGTATACTGGCTGATTTACGAGATTTATTATCAACGTTTACATGTTCACAACAAAGGGAAGCAAGTTCGTCTGTGGAAGGACAGGTTAAATTACCTAGGATTGAACTGCCTATTTTCTCCGGTATCTACGACGAATGGCCGGCGTTTAAAGACTTGTTTATTTCTTTGGTGCACAGAAATACGTCGTTAAGTAAGGTACAAAAGCTACATTATTTAAAAAGCAGTATTACTGGCGATGCACAAGCTCTTCTGAAACATATTCAAGTCACTGAAACAAATTATCAGCAAGCCTGGAATGCACTGGGCGAGCGTTATGGTAATAAAAAGCTAATTGTGAATTCTCTTTTGAAGAAATTGTTTTATCAACGAAAAATCCCGTCGCAAACTGCCAATCACATTAAATCCTTATTGGATACGACAAACGAATGTTTGAACAGCTTAAAAAACCTCGATATTTCCACCGATTCTTGGGATCCAATGATTATATTTCTGGTTGTTCAGAAATTGGACACAGAGTCACATCGAGATTGGGAAGAGTTTGCTTACCGGGAAAATATGGACGAATTACCTAAGTGGGATGATTTGATCAAGTTTCTCCAAACGAAGTTTCGCACACTTGAACTTATTACTCCACCATCAAAGGAGAAGTCTACTTCTAAAAGCCAGAATACAGTCCATGTTGCAACGTCAGACACAACAAAAGTAAGAAATTGCATATTATGCAACGAAAATCATACATTGAGCCACTGCGGGGAATTTACGAAATTGGAACCAAACGAAAGATGTGAGGTAGTGAAAAAACACAATCTTTGTTTTAATTGTCTGGCCACTGGACATACTGCAATACGTTGTCGATTAAATATGCATTGCCGAAAGTGTCATAAACGTCACCACACATTAGTGCATACAAGCTCGCAGGTGTCACCCTCTAACCAACCTGATGATATTCAAGCACATCATAGCCAGGTTGAAAGTGAAGATATCTCAAATACTACCGATCAGGAAGAACCAAACGCTGAGCTGTCGTCTTATTTTGCCACACATACGTCCACCGCGCTACTGGCTACTGCTCTCCTACCAGTCAGAGATGAAACGGGGCGGACGACAGTATTACGAGCTTTAGTAGATCAGGGCTCCCAAGCAACCTTTGTCAGCGAGCGCGCTGCCCAAATACTACGGCTCAAAAGGATACCTGTTCGCGGTACCATTACGGGAATTGGTTCCACCCAGACTGTAGTAAAACACGCTACTGAAATCGAGATTCTTTCAAGCCACGACAAGAGTTTCAAACTTAAAGTTAAAGCTTACGTTATGTCAACGCGACTCACGACGATGTTACCTTCACAAACACTACCTACTAGCGACTGGGCACACATAAAAGGACTGATCTTAGCCGATCCTGGGTTTAATCAACCAGGTCGCATCGACATGTTATTAGGTGTTGAAGTTTGTGCCCAGATTTTAAAGAGTGAAGTAATCAAGGGTCCTCCTGACTGTCCATGTGCACAAAATACTTCCTTGGGATGGATCCTCTTTGGGCAAGTACGAGATGATACGCATCAATATGATTTTTCTGTTATGCACCTAAACCTGGACCTAGACGATCTGTTAAAAACAATGTGGGAGATAGAAACTGAAGACAAGAAAGTGCTAACTCCAGAGGAAAGAAAATGTGAACATATATACCAAACCACTTATACCAGAACAGATGATAGACGGTATATTGTAGAATTACCTAAGAAGAACGAAATATTATCAACACAAGGACAAACACGGGACATAGCATTATCAAGACTTTACCAATTAGAAAGGCGTTTTGAAAAAAACGAAGCATTAAAAAGAGAGTACGTGAATGTAATGGAAGAATATAAACAGATGGATCACATGGAGGAAGTACCAATAGAGGAAATAAAAAATCCATCAGTATATCTGCCACATCATGCAATAGTAAAGGAAGAGAAAGAAACTTCTAAGGTAAGAACAGTATTTAATGCATCACAGAAAGGAAAAAATAATATATCGTTAAATGACGAACTGTTAGTTGGACCACAGCTGCAAGATAATATGAGAAATCTTATTATGAGATGGAGGATGAAGAAGGTGTGTTTCCTCGCTGATATACAGAAAATGTATCGTCAAATTTTAGTAACTAAGAAAGACAGAGACTTACAACGTATTCTTTGGCGCAAGCATAGCAACGATCCTGTGAAAGACTACAGATTAACCAGAGTCACCTTTGGGATCGCATCGGCTCCTTACTTGGCTGTAAAAACCTTGCAACAAGTGGCAAAGGATGAAGGCCAGAATTACCCAGAAGCTACCAAAGTCATCATGACAGATTTTTATATGGATGACTTAATGTCCGGGGCGGATACACTGCAAGAAGCTATTAAAACCGCCAAAGAAGTAGATATTGTCCTTAGAAAGGGAGGCTTTGTTCTACAAAAATGGTGTTCAAATACCGCGGAATTCCTGAAACAATTTGAGCCATCACAAAGGAGCTGTCATGCGAATGTAGATATTACAATTGATGGTACCATTCGAGCTCTTGGTTTGAGCTGGGATATGGGAAAAGATACATTTCAATATAGATTGAACTTACCTCCTGCGGCTGAGAAGATCACGAAGAGAATAATTTTAGCTGATATTCAAAGATTGTTTGATCCGCTCGGCTGGCTAGCACCTGCTATTTTACCCGCGAAGTTACTCGTTCAAAAGTTGTGGTTACAAACCATTTCTTGGGATGAAGAGGTTGATAGAACTATAGAAGAAGCTTGGCTTGATTTAAGAAGTAGCTTACATAACATAAACAGTTTTGAAGTGAAACGATGGCAGTTTACTTTGTCAAATTCAATGCAAGGGGTTACTGTTCATGGTTTCTGCGATGCGTCAAATAAAGCATATGCAGCAGTAGCCTATCTCCGGGTACTACAAGATAATGGTGAAATAAAAACTAGTTTGATTGCGGCTAAGACACGAGTGGCTCCGATTAAACCGTTATCTTTGCCACGTCTCGAATTATGTGGTGCTGTTTTGCTATCAAGACTCCTAAAGCAAATAAAGGAGGCCATAAGAATACCAGCCAACCAGATCTTCGCTTGGACTGACTCGACTATCGTTTTATCCTGGATATTCGGAGACCCAGGTAAATGGCATACATTCGTGAGAAATAGAGTCGTGGAGGTCTTAGACAACATAGGCAAAAATTGGTTTCATGTCCAAACGCACGAAAATCCTGCGGATCCAGCGTCCCGAGGATTGTATGTACTAAACTTGAAGGAAAACAAGATGTGGTGGAATGGCCCTGAGTGGTTAGATGAAAGAGAGATTCCTTATTATAGACCTAGTAATATAACTACAAATTTAGAACGACTTGAAAATATACAAAGCAATATGAAAAGAGAAAATGAAAACAATTTGGCGGTGAAATTTCAAGACTTTGAGAATTTAAAGGAACTGCTGAAAGCAGTAACATACTGTAAGCGATTTCTTAAGGGTAGTAAAATTATATATAAAGATAAAGCGGTGACTACAAAAGAGTTGGATGATTCGTTAAAGACATGCATCAAGATAATACAAAAAAAATGTTTTGAAGTGGAAATAAACAGTTTAACAGAACGTAAGCATTTAAAAGGGGATAGTAGGTTGAAAACTTTACAGCCATTCTTAGACCAAGAGAACATACTCAGGGTGGGCGGTAGGTTAAGACATGCTAACCTAGATGAAGACGGCAAACATCCTATAATCTTGGATAGCAACAATGCACTCACAGCACTCATAGTAGAAGACGCGCATCTGAAAACATTACATGGAGGAGTGCAGTTAATGTTAGGCTACTTACGCACAAAATTTTGGATCCTAACTGCAAGGAAGCTGGTAAAGACTAAAATACATAAATGTTTAACATGCGCTAAACAAAGCGCTTCAAATAGGACTCAACTAATGGGAGATTTACCCAAAGAACGTGTTACACCGGCAAGAGCCTTTTTACACAGTGGAGTAGACTTTGCTGGGCCCTTCCAAATACTGATGTCCAAAGGCCGAGGAGCGAAGACTTCTAAAGCATATGTATCTGTCTTTATATGCATGTCTACCAAGGCTATACATTTAGAACTCGTGGGAGATCTTACTGCCGACTCATTCATTGGAGCATTTCGAAGATTTGTTGCCAGACGGGGGAAATGTGCTCATTTGTGGAGCGATCAAGGTCGAAATTTTGTAGGAGCAAATAAAGAACTTGCTGCTGATTGGAATCATGCAAAATTACAATTTGAGGGACCGATAGCTGAATCACTCGCCCTGGACGGCACACAGTGGCATTTCATACCTGCCTACAGCCCTCACATGGGTGGTCTATGGGAAGCAGGTGTGAAATCTCTAAAACATCACCTGAGAAGAGTATTGACTACGCATTTAACCTTCGAGGAAATGGATACCCTGCTTTGTCAAATAGAAGCCTGTCTCAACTCTCGGCCTTTAAGTCCGATTGACGATGATGACCAAGATAACATAGCGCCACTGACTCCAGGTCACTTTTTAATCGGCGAAGCACCCATTACTATTCCAAGCCCAAACCTGACAAACATATCTACGAACCGCTTATCCCGTTGGCAACACATGCAACAGCTGCTGTCCCACTTCTGGCAGAGATGGCAAAATGAATATTTGTCTCGTTTGCAACAGAGACCTAAATGGCTTAATAAAATCCAAGAGTTTGAGATTGGAAACATTGTACTAATAAAGTATGACAATTTACCCCCAGGCAAATGGGTGTTAGGTCGGATAGTGGACAAACATCCAGGAGCAGACGGTGTAACTAGAGTGTATAGTGTTAAGAGTGGTGACAGTGTTGTCCAGAGGGCAATAAATAAACTTTGCCCTTTACCTATAAATACCGAGTGACTTGGCATTTATGTTCTATTGATGTAATTACATTCTGTATTTACTTGATGTAGGTTTATTTACATTTTCATAGTGTCAGCTACTAAATTTATTCTAAATATCATTACTCTTTAATTTAATTAGTAGTTAATGTCTAGTTTATTATTTAAGCTGCTTAAAGGCCTTGAATAGCCCTTTGGTGGGCGGGATGTTTGATTTAGTACATTGTATGTGTGATGATTTTGCATGTGTGTGTAACGATCGTAAATATTATTAAAACTGTTTAGCCTAAGTCAGTCGCATTAAACCATCATCAAAACTCAGACGTCTTTTAGTTCAGAATTACCCCGCAGTTTAAAGTGAACTCAATATCAATAACAAATGCACATAACATAAACAGAATTCGCCAGTTCTCGAAAGGTTTAGGTCAATGGTGTAGCTAGTGCTTTGCCCTTTCATAACATTTGTCGATTTCATTACTTACATAGTACAGAGGTTGGGGCCCTTGTGGCTTAGGGGTTATATCGGTATCATAGATACAGCAGATACAGCGGTAACTACGCCACGTATTGTGGACATCTACTTTTTTCTGGTACAATTATTATATCCCATGACACCACCACCCAAAGCATGAAATTTTAAGTTTATACAGTAACGAGGTTTACACAGTGTGAACGTATTGTGAGTCTTATTTGGAGTGCAAATAAATACAATATTAACGGTAGTCATGCAATCACCTGTGTACAACTCGCTCGCACGGAAATATATGCACATATGCAAGCGATGAAAAAATTTCCCTATGGGGGCATCATCAGGAGTTTTGTGTGCACCGAGTCAACTCGGTGATGGACACTGCACAGTCTAACAGGTCCCGCATATTAGGAGTATGAATAATTACAAAGAACGTTTGAGTGCTTTCGATAAAAAAGGGGCTTGAGTACTGAGTGAATAAACAATAGAAAATAAAGTATTTTTCACAAAAAAAATTACCACCGAACGAGGAAATGAAAAAGTGACTGACTTGACTGAGTGTAACTTACTTTGAGTCGGCGCCAATTCCATGTTAAAATTAAAATCATGATGAAATGGTTTTATTTTGTTGCTATAATACGATCTACAAAACACAGATATTTGACAGCGCGGTTGGCGCAGTGGTCGAGAGACCGACTGCTGCGCTGCGTGTCGCAGGTTCGATTCCTGCACGGAGCAAATATTTGTACGATCTATAGATAATTGCTCCGGGTCTGGATGTGTGTTTGCTTGTGAGATTATATGTCTGTAAACGCACCCACGACACAGGAAGAAATTCCTAGTGTGGGGCAACGTTTTTTCAAAAAATAAGTAAAAGATAGGTATAAAGTTTAATGAAATAAGCCCAAACACGAAGTAGTTTCTGTAAACCGTTGAGGAGTTCCCTCGACTATATTTCGTCTCCATCATCAAATTGACTCCAGGTTTCCATTATATTATTTATTTTTAACAAACTTAATGTATGTAAAGTTTCAAAAGAATCGGTTGACATGTGAACAATCTATAATTCCTTTATTTTGTATCCACCTTTAGGGGTGAAATTTATATGAGACCAAAAGTTACAATATTAAATGGAAAAAGAATACGGTCGCGAACAGGATTCGAACCTGCGCCTCCCGGATAGATACTCCAGGCGCTCTGACCAACTAAGCCATCTCGACCTCTGCTCACCACCGCGAATTCTTCTTCCATATTTTAACACGTCTTATGGCGACGTCATTGCAATCAATTCAGTACTTACAAGTGACCGTTTTTTTTTTTCATTTAATATTGTAACTTTAGAGTTCGCTTAGCATGCGTTAATGCTTTTTCAAAGACATATCTTGAATTATATGAGACCAACTTGAAAGTCTCCTCCATCTAATAAAAAAGAATCCTCAAAATCGGACTACTCTGTGGAAAGTAATGCGCGGTCAAAAACTATACGCGTTGACATGAAAACCTCCTCCATTTTTCGTCGGTTAAAAAATTCAGTTCAGTGTACACTCATTCTAACAACACTACAGCGGGTTGCAACTCCGTGACGAATAAAAAACTACGTTGTATAGTTTTGGAGACTTTTGAAATTTGCAAAGTTTTCGTAGTGTTTTCACAGAAAGATCTTCAAGTCAAGAGGTTAGTTACTGATGCAGTATTATATACTTATGTAGTGTATTGTATACACTTAATAGTTGGAAGTATATCAATTAATGTTCACCGGTTACTACTCACGTGCATTTTTCGGGATTGCCCGACTAGTTTCGAACTCGAACGGAGCCCTTAGTCATGAGCTGAACCCGCGGCGATGTCGCGAGTCAAACTCAGTTGGAAGTATATTTATGTGGGAATTAAAATCAGAGAGGAGGTGCCTTTAACTTAAAGTCGGAACAAATTACTGCACAATACTGTTACTTTCAATATTTTCCACGTAATATACGTACTCTACATTGTATAACATATTATTAATATTATTTATGATTTTTTTTAAATTACTAATTAAATATTAAATACCTTAATGATTTATTATATAATATTGTGATTTAATTCACTTGTGACTGAACGTCTCATTCAGAGAGTTCAAAATGCTTGTGCTCGTTTTTGTTTCACAGTGCCTCCACGAACTCATGTTACACCTGTTCTGAATAAGCACGCCATGCTAAAAATGAAACTGCGTCGTAAACTACACCTGGCTTGTCTTCTTTTTGGTGTAATAAAATACAAGGAGCCATCTTATTTATATGACAAACTCAGTTGGGTCACAGGTCTAAGGAAATGCGGGGTTAGGCGATGCGCACAACAACTTTCTATTCCAACCCACAACTCTGCAGCATTTAGAGGTAGTTTTCGTTATGCAGCATCAAAAATTTGGAATAACATACCACCCCCTTTGCGACAAATAAACAATTTATTCACTTTTAAAAAACGACTAAGGCGGTACTTTATTAATGCGCAGTATGAATTGGGTAACGTGAATGTAAATTTATCGGTTGTTGTGGGTATGAACATCTAGAACCTTAACTATCGGGCATACCTTTCGTGGACTTAAATTAAATTGATCTGAAATACGTTATTAATTTTATTATATAGTTTAATTAATATATTGTTGATTGAATTGTAGGGGTATTAATTTAATGTTATTCATAATTTTATTAGTTATTTATTACTAATTAATAATTAATTTTATATATATATATAGTCGTTAGAATACACACAATTTGAAACAATACACACATATACACACACTTTGAGTACACCATCCACTGTTGGCATCCGTGGAGCATTTTGTACAGGTTCCAGACGAAAACCAGCGCCTAGTAGGGAGATCCTCCTACTTGGCATTAAGCTGATCTGGATACCTATTTGGTCCAGCCGTGAGAGACACACTCATGCAACTTAGTTAATTTTTTTATTTTATTTTTTATAAATTTTTTTTTATGTCAGTTACTTGTTTTAATTTTGTTTTTTTTTATTTTATTTTTCTTATATTATATTATATTTAGTATTTTTAAGGTTATGTAGGTTGTAGGGTTAAGTATTTTTAAGTTTTTTTGCATATATTATTGTATACCGTGTCTCTTGAGCTGTGGCTAAATAAATGTTTCTTTCTTTCTTTCTTCTTTCTTTCTTTCTTAATTGTTTAATTTGATATTGTATGACCATAGTTTTTTTTTTACGTTTTGTATTAAAGTTTTTTTTTTTAAATTGGCTGTGACATCTTTTTTAAGTAGGCCTAAACTGAAAATCAGCGCTGCAGCCAACAATGCTGCAGCATAGAGCTGAGATTTGGGCCTTTTCTGGCATCGCACAGAGTGGCAATTATAATAATAAAAATAAAAATATCTTTATTGAACAAAAATTGTTTACATTACATTTTTGTATGGCCCTGGACCCCACACTAGGATTCCCTGTGTCGTGGGGCCCAGTCTCTTTCAGTCCACATAGATAATTATAAATATTCACAGATTTTCGTCTTTATATTTTAACTTTTCTTTTTTATATTATTATGAGTTATTCTTTGTATGTATGTTGTTGGTTTCATGTCTTCTGTATGCCAGACTAAACCATTTTTTTTTCTTTCTTTCTATAACGTTATGTGGACTGTTCTACAGAAAACGTAGTATTTTTTTAATGTAATTTTTTGATGTTGTACTTGTTATTATGTGATTTTATGTAGTGTGCGTTAATTGGCGGTTTCTTTCTTTCTTATTTTCTTTCTATAAAACAAAGTCGCTTTCCGCGTTTGTCTATTTATCCGCTAACTCCTCTTAAACCACGCAACGGATTTTGATCGGGTTTCAACCAACTTATCTATAGTAATATTATAAAGCTATAGAGTTTGTTTGTTTGGTTGAACGCGCTAATCTTATTTTTGTGTTGCATAGTTCATTTATCGAAAAAGGCTATAACATGGTCATAACGGGGGGGGGGGGCTGTAATATTTTTAGTAGGTTTTTTTTTTCTCAAATTAACGGGATATAACCGCGGGCAGCTATTATATTATAATTAGCCTAAGTTACTCCGAATTACGGTTCCACAGGCTGAGTGTTAGTTTACGACATCCACACGGACGAAGTTCCGGGCACAGCTAGTAGATAATATTCATAAACATAACATAACATAGCATCACGCCTGTATTCCCCGAAGGGGTAGGCAGAGGTGTACACAATTGTACACCCACATTTCACCAATGCTGTTATTAATTCCCATGTAATAGGTGGTGAGCCTATTGCCATCTACCGGGCACATTTCCAAACTCAATAACTCTTTGCCCGACCCGGGAATCGAACCCGAGACCTCCTGCTCAGCAGTCGCGCTACGGACCACTAAACCAACGAGGCAGTTAATATTCATAAGTGGTTTATATATATATTACATCCTAATTAAGTTTATTTGTAGAAAAAATTATATGTATATAGCAAATAAGTCGCCAAAAAATAAATTTACATAGCTTACGTAGGCTAAACGTTACTTCACTTTTTTTTCTAACTTTATACCCGTGCAAAGCCGGGGCGGGTCGCTAGTATTCCTATATTTGTATCCATAATATTGCATGGCATAATAAAGCTTATATTTGTCATTTTACAAACAAACACTATATTACATATAAAATAATATATAGTGGATATATTTCGTGTTACATTGCAGTAAATAAAGCGATTTGTGCAAATATTCCCATTTCCCAATGCAATCGGGCCGGTCGATACTAGCGCCATTGATTGAGGAACTTGTAGTGGTCGTAATTGGGAACTGATTGGAGCTAAAGTTAGTTATAGGCCACAACATTGTTTGATATTTATGACCAAACTTATTCATGTCGAATATTTTCGAATGGGGACTTTAGTAACTGCATAATTCACTTTTCATGTATATTTTCAGCGATTCGATGACTAGGCTTAAATATTCATCAGTACTAATTATGTAGTCCTCCAGTTTAGCAAGCATGGCTGGAGATTCAGAGATAATTCTATAATGGATTGCCACTTTGCAGTACATTGCGTCGTGTGTTATAGCTTGTCTATTAAGATCTAAAATATTATAAAGTCTACTACGCAATGGACTACGACGGTATGTGCTACATTAAAGACATTAGTATATTTAAAGGGGTTAGGGTACACCCAAACGTGGTGGACGATATTCGGCGTCACGCAAGACTGGATGTGGATGGCGTTATCACGAGACCGCTAGAAATGGAGGAAATTATAAGGGGCCACCACCAACCATAAATGGGGATTATCTAGACCGCAATGATAATGATGATGTTGTGGTATATTTAAGGGCACCTACCCTGCGTTATTCTTGTAATTGATATGAAAAAAAGAAACGTAGAGCAGCTTTCCATGTAACTGCATCGTAACAGAAAAGAGAAAAGTAGAAACTAATTTAAAAAATTACACACACACACACACGAATAACATAACACTCCTAATTTTTGGGCAGTCGCGTAAAAATAGAAGGGTATGGGACTGGGGAATGACATATAGTAGAAAAAGATTCACGTTCAGATTTTAGTTTTTATGACAGCACGTAGGACGATTTTATATGAAGTGGCAAGTTTGGTGTGACCTAGTTTCCATTTAGTTTGAGAACATACGAAACGTTGTTGTCTTTGTGATTAACAGAACTAGTCACTACATTGAAACAGAGAAAGCCAAACTACTACAGAGTACAACAAAACTGTTTTTTTTTTTTGGGACGTGGCCTCTTGCTGTTAACCCATAGGGGTTTGATCTGCGTAACCAAACAATAGCTATATAGCTATGGCGAGACAATTTGATGCCTCCAGCCAGAGCATATTTTATAATACTACAAACTAAGCAACACAGCACTAAGGGCGTCCCCTGCGGTACACGAACCTCGGCTTAGGGCGTTGCTGGGGGGACAAATAGGGACTAGCTGGATCAGATCAGTTTCCTTATTATTAAGGGTCGAATTTAAAGCTACTGGCTTGGCGCGAGCCGGCTAGAGTAAGGGTGGGGGCGGACATGATTTATTTTGAGTCAACACAGATAAATGTATAGTAGGTTGTATATTATACTAGCTATGCCCACAACTTCGTTCGCATGGATGTCGGAAACTAACAGTCAGCCCGCGGAACCATAATTCCTTTTCTAAACTTTCTTTTAAAAACTGCCTAATTAAATTGTTAAAACATCAACTATCTGCCAGTGAAACGTTTAAGAGATTAATAGGATCAGACAGAAAATACACAAATTTTTAAAGAATATTTATATTATTGTATGTACCGTATGTACTTTATGCATTAAATATAAAGCTGTTATTTTGACATTACAAACATCAGCATGTTTTACAAATTCGGTTCTGGGCTAAAACAAAAAACGCTGCAATTTTTCAAAAGGTAAGGAAAAGGTGTCCTGAGAACCCGCTAAAATTAGTAAGTACCTCTTAAATAGAGTAAAATTAATTGCCATATAACAACAAAAAGAAATTTTAATCAATTTAATTTTACAACATGGTGGAAAATTTATGTATTTATTCTTGAAAAAACAATAACAGTATTGTCACCTCCAAAAATACAAAACAATAGTATCCGTAGAAATTAGGTCACCGGCTAACACCACTGCTGCCAGTAACCTTCTATGAAGATATCAAAATATTTTCCTATGTTCTAAAGTAAAGTTTAAAATTAAAATCTACACGTATAAAATAACAGGTATTAGAAATTTAAACTTTTAAATGTATACGGATAAAAAATGTAATTGCATTAATGCATGTGTAGCGAACTCTAAATGTATAAATATTTGTGGAATGAAAAATACGTCCGTGAGCAAGATTCGAACCTGCGTCTCCCAGATAAATTCTCCAGGCACTCTGACCACTACGCCATCTTAACCCCTGCTCATTACTCCCCAATTCTTCCACATTTTAATACGAATTTTGGTGACGTCATTGCTATCTATTCAGTCCCTATACAAGTAACTAAACTTTAAAGTTACAATATTAAATGGAAAAAGAATACGGTCGCGAACAGGATTCGAACCTGCGCCTCCCGGATAGATACTCCAGGCGCTCTGACCAACTAAGCCATCTCGACCTCTGCTCACCACCGCGAATTCTTCTTCCATATTTTAACACGTCTTATGGCGACGTCATTGCAATCAATTCAGTACCTATGCAAGTGACCGAACCGACACGACTAACTTTGCAGTTAATACAATGTCGTAAAGAATGCAATTACCTTAATAATTCAAGATATGTCTTTGAAAAAGCATTAACGCATGGTTAGCGAACTCTAAAGTTACAATATTAAATGGAAAAAAAAAAAAAAACTTCATGCATGCATTAATGCTTTTCAAAGATTTATCTGTATTTGTTAAAGTAATTGCATCTGTACAACATTGTATTATTTGCAAAGTTAGAAGTAAGTCGTGTCGGTTCAGATAGATAATTATATTTAACAGAAATACTATTCAAATTCACACGTAGTTGGAATTCCAACCATTATAACATTGGCACGTCGTAGCTAAAGAGATAAGCAAGTTACTGCACAAAGCCTAGAACCGGCCAGCTAATGGTGTAATAGCACTAGTCACATTAACGGTAATGAGTCCACTTAACTAAGTGTGCGTCGGATGCACAATTCAGTAATAGTTTCACGGCTTGATGGATCATTACAGAGTGTGACAGAGTCAAGTTTAAAAGGGCATAAATACATACCTGGCTCGTAGGTCCCAAATCGTGACTGCTAAACATGAGGTTTTGGGTTCGATTCCCAGGTCTGGCAAAGTGTTATTGAGTTTTTCTGTTAGGAACTGCTCAGTAGCAGCCCGGAGTTTGGAATTGTGCCCAGTAGATGGACTTAATTACAATATTAGTGAAATGTGGGTGTACAACATTGTACGCCTCTGCCTATCCGTTCGGGGGACAATGGCGTGGTGCTCTCTCATATTTAAAAATACATACAAGTTCTTGTTAAAATTAAAATTGTTGTCATTTACTCTCTTGAAAATTGATTATCATAAGGCAATCGTGTTAATGACCAGCGAGACAAATGACAAACAAATGCTTGATAATACCAGTCGATCTATATGAAAAATTCAAAGAACGGAAAGCGACGCCCTAAGCCCAAACCGTTAGATAATGATGTAATAGCACTATTGAAATTAACGGTAATGAGTCTTCCTAGCTAAGTGCGCGTCGGATGCACAGTCCGGGTGATGACCTCGTAAAGGGATTATAGTTTCACGGCTCTTCGGAACGTTTATGAGGACGACAGAACACACATCCGCTGGAGAGAATTAGAAAATCTTCTAGGTTTTTTTTTTTTTTTACCGCTGATGTAGCTAGACTTGGTCAATACTATTTATAATTTCTGCACGCTCTGTAGCATAAACGACTTAATGGAATTTAAAATTCAAGTTGTAAAATGCTTTGACCGATCCGAGTAAAAGGTGAATCCCTTATAGCAAAGGACTCGCTAAATCTTATTGTAATAAAGCAATTTATTTGCAAGTTTCAATATATTAATATTAGCGCAGTTTCTCAAGATTTGAAACACATTTCAAAGCCACTGCAAGGAGATTAGTCTGTCTTAAGTATTCAGAACTAAAATAACTTCTTAGAAACTTCAGAACATAACTGTTTAATTATCATCATCATCATCATACATACAATAAAAATGTAACGGATCCCTGTCTGTACATGGAAGATACATTAGAAAAAATATTATTGGGACCTTTATCATCGCAATTAGGGGTGCTATTTCCGTTGATAAAGGTCCCAATAAAAACAATGATTGTTAGAATTTTTGCCTATTTGTCTGTGCGTTCGTGCACGCTAATCTCAGAAACGGTTTATCCGATTTAGATGTGGTTTTCACTAATATATTTTGATAAGCTTCACTCAAAACTTAGTGTTTGTTTCATGTCAATCAGTTCATAAATAAAAAAGTTATGCCAATTTAAAGAATCACGTCGAACATTTGTTAATTATGGATTTTTGTTCATACACGACATGGTGTTAATTTACGACATCCACGCGAACGGAGTCGCTGGCACAGCTAGTTAGCTTTTTCAATCGACGACGTAAATTTTCAGCTACAATAAAAAGTAGAAATTACTACTATATATTGTACACATATTAATATTAATTTTACAAAACACATACATAAAGCGACGTGGGTACCACAGCGAATTAATTTGCCATTTCTCGTGTTTCGGAACCGCAGTGTCCGACATAAAGAAAATCGTGTTTGACATTATTTCATAGCAAAAACTAATTTGTTTGGTCCACGGACGTAAACTAGGACTCGGTCCAAGCTTCGTGCTGGGAATTATGACAATTCTCTATAATGGACTGGACTGATTATGAATACGTGTGTGTTGGAAATTTACGGGAATGGAACGTTTTTAATAAATCTAATATGTGGAATAAATGGTTATTTCAATTTATTTTAGAGTATTTTTGGGAAATACACATGAGTGAAATTAATTGGATATTCCGTCCAATAAATGCACGTTTGCTTGTAAATTATTCATTTGTTATATCGTGAATATTCTGATTTCAGACAAACGGAATAACTTAGTTTAAGATTTGGGTAAACACAAAAATGAAATATTAATAAATTTATTATATTATTTATTATTTATTATACCTAAATAGATATAGTGACAATTTAAAAATAATATGTAGATGGTTTGGTCATGTAGGATGGATCAATGAAAGTCGAACAAAACGGTTTGCAAGGCAGGTGTAAGTAGAATTGCTGGGAAAGGACGCTCTAGAAGGATAATTACCTCATTTGTGATCTCCTCCAATAAGGCCACGTGCGTCACTTTTACACATCTGGTCATCTCCGGCGTGCGTGTATGACCTGATGTGTAAACGTGCATGAAGTATAACATTCGTTTGTTTAATCCTCGGCTCAAATATTGTCAAAAATACTTGTTACACTTCCAAACTATGTCACCGATATTTTACAAGCAGCAACAGGGCACCTCAAAAAAACCACACATTTCTATTTTCACAAACCCGTAAAAAAATATCGTGCGAACATTTTGTCTCTCCTGTTGCAATTCGGGTGCAAAAACCTTCCACCAAAATGCACCAGCCAATTTGTCCGGACAATAAATCAGTCATATTTGCCCGAGGTTTAACATCGGCGCACGGTTCTGTCTCCACATGGCCAGGTGGGGTGGCATTGTTCCACATAATGTCTTGTTTTGCTCCTCTTTATGCATATTCATGTGGTTTATCCGAGCCCCGGGCCGCCGTTGTCGAACGAATTAACGCGAGACTATATTTTAGGCAGGAATAATGCTTTAATGTTTGGATGGGTGAGCTTAGTTTTGTTGGACCACTGAGAGTGTATTTTGATAAACTTACAGCTTTTCATCCATTTCCATCAATTTGATTAGAAATGATTTCAGTATCCGTTAGGTTAGGGTTAGGCAAAGTATTTTTATGTTTTATATTTTATTGTTTTTCTTTAATCTCGGTGATAAACTTGATCCTTTGGAGGGCTTCCCTGGAGACACAGCTCAAACCCGCAAAGGGCCCTATGAGAGTTTTATTCTTAATATAGTTGGGACACCAACTGTTCAACCAACTCTCCATTAGTGCCCCGTAAGGATACAACCATAGACAGTTCCCGACAGATGAATTATCACTCTATTTATGGCCATATATAAATGTGACATCTGTAACTGTGTACTTCTGTTGTCAAATAAAAATTTACCTTTTTATTTATCTTATTGCTATATTTTATTATTTTTGTTTCCCTTTCATCTCGGGATTAAACCCGGTCCTTTGGAGGGCTTGCCTGGAGACACTGGTCTAACATACAGAGGCCCCTGTGAGAGTTTTAATTTGAGTTTAATTGAGTTGGGACACCAACCGGAGACTCTCCATGATACTATAGAAATACAGCCATGGAGAGTTCCCGATAGGTGCAGAACTATTGAGACTTGTAAAATTACATTTAAGGAAATGATCTATTGCTGTGTTGCGCTACATGGGCTATTTAAACTATATTTTATTATTATTATTATGGGCCCGTTGCGTCCCACTGTAGGGCGAAGGCCTCCGTTCCCACTATCCAAGTTTTTCGGTCCACTGCAACTTGTGGTCAATACCTTTGGTATGAGTCCAACTCATGTATGCCCAGAGGTAGTAGATACAGTAACATGCTGAGGCATGCCGGTTACTTGACGCATACGATCTTTTATTAATTCTAATTCTTGTCGTCTACAACGATAATTCATGCCTTTTATTTTGTAATACCCATTTTTGATGTTAAAACATTTTTTACAGTCTCCTTTCTCTCGAGAATAAATGTGAAAATGTTAAACATAAAGCAATAATCTCAAAGTGGCTCATGTACTAAATGAGTGCGAGTAAAATGGTATATCATAAAACTTCAAAGTCTCTCTCATTTAATTTATATTTTCCCGATGTTATAATTATGTCCTAAACTCACCCCGACCGTATTTCGGTCACGGCCTCCTCTCTCCACGGAGATTAGGCAAGTACGCAGGAGATATTATAGTGCAAAAAGTTTATGGACAAACACAGGTGCACTCCCTCTTCCTTCACTCTCATTTATTTATTTACCAATTACAATTGTCCTTACAGGCTAACCCAATACGACAATGTAGTCACAATTGAGATAAATGGTGAAGTGTCACCCTCTGGAATTCCGCCAATGTACAACTAAAAATATCCAATTCCCGCGCGACAGTGTTAAGTATATCTGTTGCTTTAACCACCGGTGCATACTTTAATATGTTAGTACGACATACTGGGACCTCAAACTATTTCTTGGCCCTTAGCGTAGTCTGGTATTAGGGACGAGCAATTTAATTGACGTCAATACGTCTGGGTTGTTTAATTTCCCACGGAACACCTGAAATACGTATTTGGCTAGAGCCAAGTTTCGCCTTACTTTGAGCTTATAATAACCAACCATAACTATAACAAAGAGGGTTGGATACATAAGTGGGTAAAAAGGGTACACTCCATATTGTTTCATCATATTCCGATGGGACGGCAATCCGACACGACCGGAGAGAGATCAGGCGCAGGACCGACGGCTTTACGTGCTCTCCAAAGCACGGGGTGTCACACCATCAACATCCTGACTCCCGGCTTGCTACCGATAATTTCCTAACACAAAAATCCAATAACACTTTGCCCGACCTGGGAATCGAACCCAGGAGCTCACGCTCAACAGCCGCATTACTACAAAGAAACTGTATACTAAATGGAATAAAATAGCCTGTAATTTTTTTTTTTTTCATAATTCTTCTTTCGCCCTTAGTGCAATTTTTTGCTGCTCAAAGTCTCTGTTGTCATCCAATAAAATAATTTAAAAAATATCTCTACTGTCTCTTTGTTAATGATACTACGGTTACACAGTCTAATGTTATCTTTATTACAACCACATAAAGCTTACAATCGACGTAAGGTATCTCTATAAATATTTGAAACATTAAAGGCCCGCGAAATTACGAGTTTCCGTGGAGATAATTAGCGAAAATGTTCTAGTATTGTTTCCTAAGAAATATTTCTAGCGAAATTGAATCTTATTGTTATGATATTTGGATGTATTTTCTGTTTTATTTTTTTATTCGAAGTCGAGACCTTTGTCGCGTAGTTATTTCAATTTCCTTTTATCTCTGTTCTGTGAGGTTGTCAGAAACTTTGTGTCGGTGTAACTAGTGCACTGGATCACAGACAGTTGATTGACTGTTAACATTCTGCGCTAGATCCTTCGTTTGGGAATTATTTTTGAGCTGATGGGGGCAGATGTTTTTTTATTTCCTATTTATTTAATAGTTATATTATCATGTACATGGGGTCTGCCATGTACATTAAGACTGTGTCGTTGGTCTGATTTACAGGTCAGACAAAGTGTCATTGAGTTTTTCTATTAGGAAATTCTCGATAGCAGGCCGGAGTTTAGATTTGTGCCCGGTAGATGACAATAAGCTCACCACCTATTACATAGGACTTAATAACAGCATTGGTGAAGGGTTTACAACTCTGTACACTACTTCCTATCCCTTTCGGGGAATATAGGCATTAGTTAAATTTGTATGTGTGTATTCACACTTAATGATTAAGTTTAATAGGTAAATAAAATTGTAAAAGTGTATCTATAAATTACTGAGATATAATAATTCACTTTATTCCGTCTCGTTCGAAACTCCAAATTAGTTAACTAAAGCAGTATTTTATTAAAATCATCAGTTTTTTTGGTTAAATTATGTGATGAATTAATTATCAATGATATAATTAAAATGATATGTAAATACGTTACCACTGTTACCACTTTGCCCGCCCTGGGATTCAAACCCATGGTCTCATGCTCAGCAGTCGCGCATGGGACCACTAGACCAACGAGGCAGTAAAATATAAGTAGTCATTTGTTTTTCATAAGGATTTATCAATAGTCTTGTGTTCTACGACCAAATTAATTATTTAATTTGACAGGGAAACAACTTGAAATCATAGTCAACTTATTGACCTTACTAATCAATTTAATTTAAATGTCCATAAGGCAACACAATCCCAACATCAAAACCGACTAAATAATTAAACGTAGCACTAACTAATAATAACTCAAAACTCTAGCTAATTTAAACACAGTTCCGAAATTCGTTTCAAATCCCATTTGCAAAACGTTTCTGAATCGTAACACTGAAAACAGTCTTCTACACCTAAATTTGAATAGGATTTTACCGTTTGTCTAGCAAATTAACAAACAACTCGGTTAAAACATCGTCCGTCGAGGTTATTACCGTCTAAGCTGGTGCTAAGTCAGCGCGGTCTCTTCGGGAACGTTCGGGTCCTGTCGTAAATCTTCGGGTGACGTTTGATTTATCCGGGGCGGATACAGACGACTGGACAGTTATGGGATTTTGCTGAGAAAACTTTTACTTCAGCATTGTGTCGAGTTTGGGAATTGGTTGGAGTGGAAATGGTTAATGCACGAGATTTATTATTTTGCTGAAGAGGAAAACGCTTTTTACGACTCGACGGCGAAGTAAATCTATTTTTGAAGGCACACAATAATATTGTAGCAGAAAAAAAATCTCTTCTAAAATTTTAGGCCACAAAAATATATTACATCTGCAAACCACCTTCTTCCAATTGAATATACAGCATTCACCAACATTTTACCTTTTATAATATATTGTGCACAATATTTTATACCGAATTAATGTCGTTTGATATACCTCGACATTCTATATATTTTTAGCGCGGTTGGCGCAGTGGTCGAGAGACCGACTGCTGCGCTGCGTGTTGCAGGTTCGATTCCTGCACAGAGCAAATATTTGTACGATCTACGGATAATTGCTCCGGGTCTGGGTGTGTGTGTGCTTGTGAGATTATATGTCTGTAAACGCACCCACGACACAGGAAGAAATTCCTAGTGTGGGGCAACGTCTAAAAAAAAAATTATTATATATATTTAGTAAAAATATGTTTATGCTGTATATAAGAAGTGAATAGCTCTTATAATAAGTAACACATAACATGGCATCACGCCGGTATTCCCTGGGAGGTATGCAGAAGTGTACACAGTTGTAGGCCCACATAAGTCCCATTTAATAAGTGGCTAGTCTATTCCCAGACCCGGCGCAAACTACGAGCTGCTACTGAGAATTTCCTCGCAGAAAAACTCAATAAAACTGCCCAACCCGGGAATCATACCCAGCACCTCTGAAAAAATGAAGTATAATACTGCTTATTGTGTAATATCAAACCGATCTCGCTCGGAGGTATCAATTTCAGCGTATTCTTATGTAATCGAACCAAAGCAAAAGCATTACATCACGCCTGTATTCCCCGAAGGAGTAGGCAATGCTGTTATTAAGTTCCATGTAATAGGTGGTGAGCCCATTGCCATCAACCGGGCACAGTTCCAAACTCCGGGCTTCTACTAAGAAATTTCTAACAGAAAAACTCAATAACACTTTGCCCGACCCGGGAATCGAACCCGAGACCTCATGCTCAGCAGTCGCGCTTGGGACCACTAGACCAACGAGGCAGTTTGCATTTGAATCTCAACATATTATTATTTTATTTTACACAACTCAAGTTTATATAAAGCGTTTCTACGCCCGTAAATCGTTCGCCCTGAAACGTCGCACTCAATGAATTTCAATTTTTAATAATAGTCTGACTAAAAGTTTATTTAAATTTACATAATTTGTAGTATTTCAAAGCGCCCAGTTAAATGTATTTCGAGGGTCAGTCGCAAAGTTAGGCGTGAGGCTGGGGGTTTTATTTTTACATCATGTGTACGTATTTGGAATGAAAGAAAAATGTAATTAAGCGTTTTAATTGAGCTGGAGTTTTGGCAAGGTTCATATTTACCCACTAGCGTTGAGTTGCTATATGTGTTTATTTATAGGTAGGTTATGGCAATCTGTTTTATAATTTATTTTTTGTATTTTTCTATGTCTCTCTTCCCGACTGATAATCCCATAGTGGTGGATGCAACCTTCTTATTCTCTACTTCACTCTAACTTTAACATCTGTAAAGTTATAAATTCTTGTGGAAACCGAAAACGGTCGCGAGCGGGATTCGAACCTGCGCCTCCCGGGTAAATACTCCAGGCACTCTGACCGCTAAGCCATCTCGACCTCTGCTCATCACCGCGAATTCTTCGTCCACATTTTAATACGTCTTTTGGTGACGTCATTGCTATCTATTCAGTCCCTATACAGGTGACCGAACCGACACAACTTTGCAGTTAATACAATGTCGTTAAGATGCAATTACCTTAACAAATTTATAACTAAGGTTCGCTAAGCATGCGTTAATACTTTTCTAAGATTTATCTGTATTTAACATCTGTGTTAGAAACGTTACATTTTTACCATATTGTTAAGTGCGACATCTATGCACTAGGTTTTAGGTCTCCTTCGAGATCTCTTACCACACACCGCCTTCCACATAATTTTGCGGTCTTCTTTAGGATGTCACATGCACCCAGATTACCACACGTACAAATACAGTGTGTAGCAGAAGTCTGTGGGCATACTTTGAGGGGTCAATCAATGTTCATATTTACTCGACCAGAATGTGTGTAGCGGTTTTTGATGCTTGAGCAGTGATAGCCTAGTGGTATGACCGTTGCCATGCACCACTGTCTTTTCGAAGTCATGTGTGTATTATAAATTAATTATCACTTACTGAAGACGGTGAAGGAAAACATTCTGAGGAAATCAGCACACCCGAGAGATATTCTCGATGGTGTGTAAAGCCATGTCACAGATCTACGGGTGGTTTAAACTCTGACACTAGGTTGTTTATCAACCACACGATATAGAAGGAAGCGCAGTTTTTTTTTTCCGCTTTCAAAGATGGTTACATAGATAAATAGTATGACTGATTTGTGTTACACGTAATAACTTATAGTATATAACTTATACTTAATATAATAACTTTAGAGTTCGCTAAGCATGCGTTAATGCTTTTCAAAGATTTATCTTGAATTATTAAGGTAATTGCATTCTTTACGACATTGTATTAACTGCAAAGTTAGTCGTGTCGGTTCGGTCACCCGTATAGGGACTAAATTGATTGCAATGACGTCGCCATAAGACGTGTTAAAATATGGAAGAAGAATTCGCGGTGGTGAGCAGAAGTCAAGATGGCTTAGTGGTCAGAGCGCCTGGAGTATTCATCCGGGAGGCGCAGGTTCGAATCCTGTTCGCGACCGTATTCTTTTTCATTTAATATAATTGGTCACATAGTAAATGAGGATCAGAATGATGACTGTGATATTGAAAGGGAGCGAAGAGCGTTATCGATCCGGTATAATATGCTGGCCCGTAGGTTTGCACGATGTACTAGAGAAGTGAAACTTACTCTGTTCAAGGCGTTTTGCCAGTCCTTTTACACGTGCAGCCTATGGGTTAGACATACGCAGAGGTCCTATAATGTTCTTCGTATCCAGTACAATAACGCCTTTAGGGTGCTGATGGGGCTCCCGCGGTTCTGTAGCGCGTCGGGGATGTTTGCTGAAGCTGATACAGATAGCTTTCAAGCTGTTATGCGTAAGAGAACAGCATCCCTGATGCGAAGGATTCGCGGGAGCGCCAACAGCATCTTAAGGGTGATAGTGAATAAGCCTGATTGCCCGTTCCTGGGGCATTGGACCAGTATGCACAGCTACAGGTCTGGTGCAACGGGAGGGGCTAATTATAATTATAGGTTTATGAATTAGTCCTAGTCTTAGTTTACTTAGTTTAAGGTGGAATTTTACTAACATAGTTGTATAAGTGTTACTAACCATTATATGAATCTTTTGTGTTCGAAATAAAAATAAATAATAAATAATAATAATAATAACTTTAGAGTTCGCTAAGCATGCGTTAATGCTTTTCAAAGATTTATCTTGAATTACTAATATTTATTAATCTGCTACTTGCTTTTGACTAAATATCAAGTAGGTTGAGCTACGTTTGCGGACGTCAGTTCATGTATGGGTCACCATAAGTTATTCATGTTGGTATTACACCGCTGCGCGACGCTTGCTAATGCAGCTTGCGTCCGCCATATTTGATGAAAACGTTTACTAGTCCCAACTTAGACAAAATCCTTGTCAAATATTTTAAGGCCCACTGTATGGTTGACAAAAATATTAAGTACTTACCTACTAGCTTCTGCCCGCCATTCCTTCTGCGTGGACTTCAAAACTGGTTCGAGCGGAAATAAAAACTACCCCATGTGTTTTTATTCAGGTATACAAAAAAATACAAATATATTTATTTCAATAACAAGTTTTTCTTTTAAACAAGATAATGCCTGTTTCAGGACATTCCACTCTACTGCAACTTAGATTTACGTGTGTAGATGCAACATATGTATTGATACTATCTGTGTGCCATATTTCATCTAAATCCGTTTATATTCATAATCATTTATTGCTTTCATACTGTTTATAAGATGTTACCTTAGAGGACTAGACGGGAGACGTCTTCTGACTAAATATCGAACAAATATCCTCGTACAAAAGAACTTGTACTAAAGCGAAAATAGCTCTCGTCATTACATTACCAGTATTAAAATACATAAAAAACTAAACATAAACAAAAATTGTGTTACACGCGATGAAAATCGTG
The DNA here is from genome assembly GCA_935421205.1 of Xylocampa areola. NCBI lineage: Eukaryota > Metazoa > Arthropoda > Insecta > Lepidoptera > Noctuidae > Xylocampa > Xylocampa areola. The sequence goes on from OW285200.1 coordinate 760,948, forward strand.
TACTATCAATTCTATTTTTCAAAGAAACATTGAAAAAATAATAGACAAGAACGGGGCTTGAACCCGCGACCTTTGACGTTCCGTGTCATCACTCTACCAACTGAGCTACCTTGTCGTGTTCAAACCTATTGAATTTTCAATCCTCTTTGTATACGTCTTAAGGAGACGCCTGGTGATATTTATCTAGTAATCATTTTACAGATTTACTAAACTCAGCGTTACCACTTTGCAGTTGTAAATCGCCGAACAACATCCCAATCCTTTATAAATCATATATAATTATATTTTTTTAATACATGTTGAGGCCATGTAATGCCTATATTAATTCTATTTTTCAAAGAAACATTGAAAAATTCTTGTCTATTATTTTTTCAATGTTTCTTTGAAAAATAGAATTAATATAGGCATTACATGGCCTCAACATGTATTAAAAAAAATATAATTATATATGATCGTGTACTATCATTGTAACCTTACAGGTAAAAGGTACTTTTATATGATTGGGAATCATATGCCAGTGGCGAGAGGGGTACACGCGCTAAAACTACTCCAGTACTAATTCCTTCGAGGATGTTACATAAATAATAATGTTTTAAATATGAACCCCGTTTGGGCACGGCAACATCTGTCATACAGATTTATTATATTTGGTTACTGCTAGTTACTGTTCAGTAGTTATTGCGTAAAAGAGTAAGAAAGATTCATCCATCCTCACAAAGTTTCACATTTCTAATATCAGTAGGATAGGATAACACTGTCAACCTTTTATTTAAATAAAATAGCAGCCTTACAAAAAACAGCTCTAGAAATTCTATATTTATAAGAGCAGGCCCAATTATTCATAGTAACAGATTTGTGCCTACGGGAGCAAATTCATCTCCGTATCATTTGTGGAGATAATCCAGGTCGTTAGTACATCCATGCGTGAAACCTGTAGACGTTTCGTTCAGAGGCCTCATTATTTTCCATCATATTTTTTACCGCTTTAGCTTAAGCGTAAAGAAATTTCTATGTTCAATGGAAAATAAATCGTTAGACTTTTGTAGATGTTTCGGAATTCAAAGCTAATCATAAACGACTGAACTTAAGGAATAAAAACATTTTCTGAAACCACCTGTAAGTATATATATTTTTTCTGTTTTATGAATCGATGTCTAAATAGTTAAGAAGACGTAAAACCTCTGTCGTAAAAAAGCAATCTACACTAATATTATAAATTGCGAAAGTAACTGTCTGTCTGTTTATTTGTTATAGTTTCACGCCTAAAACGCTTAACAAATTTTGATGAATTTTGCTATAAATCAATCTCATTGGACCTTAGAGAAGTACATAGGCTACCCTTTGTAATGCAGACGCGGAAACTAGCACTAGCTATATTATACTATAGTAACTTAAACAACTTACTTACTAAGCGTTGTTGTGCATCAAGGAGGTATGCGACATATCGAGCTGATTGTATTAGATAGATAGATGAAGCGTTTATTTAGTGCAATATAGGACACAAACAATAAGAACGTATTTATAAAAGACAATTAAATATGGTATGGTAGTAGCACGATTGAGTGGGAGCGCAGTAACAGCGTGCTGTGTCACTCACTCCTTGACACTCCGTCAGTACAGCCGTCTCGCTCGCGCAGGAGCCGAGAACAGTTGATGTCGATTATTAACGAAAACCTTAAATTAACATAATTATGCAGCAAAGTGCATCCATCATTCTGTGCCCCCAACATTAAAGTGCAGAGATTACTGCAGTTTAATACTGGTAGGGTAACATTACTTCCTGATATACAATACTGTTATATCCGCATCTAGATCTAGACAGAGCGATCGCGGTGCCTTACTTGTTATAGAAGACTACATTCTACATAAAATAACCTAGCATCACGCCTACGCCTGTCTCCCCTAAAGGGGAAATGAAATGAAATGAAATAAATACACAGTACACACACACACATATTGGTGTGAACAGTTTTACACCCATATTTCAACAAAGATGTTATTAAGTTGTGTAATATGTGGTGAGCCTATTGCCATCTACCGGGCCCATTTCTAAACGCAGGGCTGCTACTGAGAATTTGAAAACAGAAAAACCCAATTACACTTTGCCCGACACAGGAATCGAACTCAAGACCTCATGCTCAGCAGATGCGCTTCAACCCTATAGACCAACGAGGAAGTCAGATTTCTATCTATATCTCTAAGTTTTCCTAGTAAAAGAACAAATTCATGAGTTTCCCTTTTCCCCATTACGACTACACATTTATATAAATTAAAACGTTTTTACACACTTCTACAGAAATAAAAGGGTTTATTTTATGATTTTAGAAGTTAAAGTTCCCAGTGTCGTAAATCATCTTGCTAGCAGAGCTCGCTTTGCAAGCTATAAAAGTAAATAAAATGGTTATGGCCTTTCTTGTTCTCTCCGCTCTTTTACGAGACCCGAGGCGAAGATTAACACGTTGTCTCTGTGGCCTAGTGACAACAAATAAGCCAGCGAAACTTCAAATCCTAGATTCAATTCGTAGATATAATATTCAGAAACATCGTTTACTTTAATGTCTTAACAAAATAAAGCCATACCGTTACTGTACCATCTCTTCACATAAGGATGTGAAGATACGTAACGAAGGGTATTTGTCGAGCCTTTTCCAAACAATGTTGGGATCGGTTTCCAGTCTAACCGGACGCAACTTAATACCAGTATGCTGGACAAGACTTAAGGTTAATAATAAAACAACTTTTAACCGGATTAATCGCGTGTATTACACATACACTTTGCAGCGTTCGTGGTCGCCCTGCAAAGTGTACAAAACATCAGAAAAATCAAAAACCTATAATACACGCGATTAATCCGGTTAAAACTTGTTTCATTATAATATGTAGTGATCGCGAAAACCTAAGATATTACTAAGAGGTAAGGTGTTCACCTGCAATCGGGAGGAACTTATGAACGCTGACGAAGGCGCTGTCCGTGAGGCGCAATACTGAGCTAACATAATATGGTTCGTGCCATCGATACGATACGATAAAAGATAAATACCAGTATTTTACATGAAGCGATTGTCTACCGAACCTCTACAACTCGTATTAATTTTTAATAACGCATATTCTTCGGGATAGCCCAACTAGTTTCGACTGAGTTTGACTCGCGATATCGCCGCGAGCTCATGAATAAAGAGCTCCGATCGAGTTCAAAACTAGTCGAGCAATCGCGAAGAATGCGCGTGAGTAAAAACCGTTAAATAATAATTAATATGAATGTATCTCTACAACTCAGTTACTGGGTAACACCATGTCTCGTAGTCGTAGTACGACTGGTTGCCAGATATTGAGAAATCTGACTACCCTAGCGATTGTTAAAGATATCTAATGGAAAATCTGAACCGGGGACTTCATGTGCTCTTTGAAGCATGGACTTACTATAGTCACTCGTCCACAGATTGAACGCGGCAGGTGTAGCTTAACCTCGATCTATCAATATGTGCCGATGTTACTTAGCAACGAGCCCGTCTCTAGTCTCTCCAAGTTGACTATAAAGGTTATACATAAATAATTACTAATAACAAAAGCTGTTAGACCTTCTTTTTGTTTTTACAGAAGACAAAATTGTTAGAACTTAGTATTTAAGGTAATTGTTTTTCAACATTCAATCTTTACCGGCACCCTAACTCCAAGTCTATTAGGCGGCTCATCCATCTGATAGCGCTTTTTATTCTCAAAAGAAATAAAGAAAATAAGTCCGGAGTTAATCGGATTTTAACAAAATTGTCTTTATATTATTATATGTACTTTGTTCTTTTGAGCGTATATTTTCTTTTCCGACCGTTTAGGCTTCTTCGGTCGTTTGTGGGAGTTGAAGTTACCGAGTTTTTTAATCAAGGTTCGTATATGTTGGGTATAGGTATGTTGTTGTGAGTGTCCATATTCTATTCTATTCTAAAACAATTCATAAAATGTTATTTTTTGGGGTAATTGGGCTACTCAATTTTAATAGAAATAGCTTTCATTTAAACAATTCGACATTATACATTGCGTCCAATTTGTAGTCAAGGATGTGGTATCAGATTTTTAACCGACTTCAAAAAGGAGAAGGTTCAAACTCAAACTCAAAACATTTATTCGCAAGCCAAGTGTACATAATAGGTCTCATTTATATATTGGGAACTTAAAGCTTAGCGGCCTTTGACAGGCGTTGCAAATTTGAGGGCTAAAGTATTTACTTAATAATTAAATGTTATTTAAATGTTCTCTATTCAGTCGGCCATTTTTGTTTTATGTATGTATACCGATTACTCCGACGTTTCTGATCGCATTTCTGTGATTCTTTTTACTGTTTAAAGCATATGATATGTACGGAAAATGGAAAAATATTGTCCTAGCAAGCGATTCGCGCGTTCAAATTGCTAGTCTTTCAAAGATAAAGTCAAATAATTGATTTTAATTAAATTCAAGGTACTTTTGAAAGTCAAAAAATACCACGTTTCAAAATGTAAATTCCTTTGGAAAAGAATGGAAAAGAAATTCTATACTATTTTGAAATTTTGTTTAACAAAATTTTTGGTACATTTAATATGTATTTAGTTAAAAGAATAAATGAATCCAGGGTGATTAGCATTACATTTCTTCAGTAGGGTTACTTTTGAAAATAAATCGAATAGATTGATACTGGAAATATGTCAATTTGTACTTTTAAATGGCAAGAGCTCTTAAAATAATTAAAGAATCGGGATACTAATCAACTATTGTGCTTTAAAATTGTGATTACTGTAATGGAGGTAAATTTATTGAAAGGCGGTGATTTAACAATGGAATTGGTCAGTATTTATATGAAGAATGATGAGAGTCCACTTATAAAAAACTACTTATCATTTCTCTGTGTTCCACTCGACAATGAGACAAACAAGATCAAATTAGTATAGGGACTGAATTGATAGCAATGACGTCGCCATAAGACGTGTTAAAATATGGAAGAAGAATTCGCGGTGGTGAGCAGAGGTCGAGATGGCTTAGTGGTCAGAGCGCCTGGAGTATTTATCCAGGAGGCGCAGGTTCGAATCCTGTTCGCGACCGTATTCTTTTTCCATTTAATATTGTAACTTTAGAGTTCGCTAAGCATGCGTTAATGCTTTTCAAAGATTTATCTTGAAGATCAAATTAATTAAAAAGCACGCCACCATATGTGTGTTCTTTTTTAATTCACGCCTTTTTGTGTATCATAGCCATTTTATTACAGGTTTTTTTAAATCCTACCAACCTATGTTACCCGGGACAGTATAAGGATTCTAACGATACCCCATACATCTAAATCGGTTCAGGCGTTTAGAAGTTTTTTATGGTGGAGTAAAGAAACTCACAAACATACATACATACATACACATTTACGTGCGTATACATAGACCCTAAAAACATAACACCGCTTTTTTGGGCAGCCGTGTAAAAACATTCGCTTGCAGATATCTTTAGCTGAACTAGGGTTGTGAAAATATGTTTGTAACTTTCTTTCCCGTAAATAACGGAAAACAAAAGTTTCGGAAACTACGCAGAAGATCTGTCACAATAACTTTTTCTTATATTATGGGTTATTCTTCTATTGTCATGCGTATAAGCATGTAATCTTTGCTAACAAAGAGTCAAGGAGCAAAATATGCGCATTTCATCCCGTTTTCGTATAGTGTGCGGATATTTAAGGAGAGCCTTTGAGAAGCGATCCAATATATTTATGTTTTACACCGTTCCTATATTCAAGTCACTACATGTTTCTCTAAAGAATGTAGAATAAGGAATGCTATTTAAAAGATAAGTTTGTACAGTTGGTAGTTTTACTTGAGAGTTATGTTTTAATGTTAATATCATGATGATGATTATGATAATAATTTTGTTTCATCTCGTATCGGCTGATGGGATCACTTCTTTGAGAACCTCCACCAGATCACTCCTAATTAAAAGCACAAATTACTAAAAAAAATTTACTCTATTTCTGTCTACGAACATTTTGAAATCTTTACCGGATCTCCCTTAATTAGAATAGCAATATTTTTTGAGCTAACTCAGTGAAGCCTTCCAATTAGCATGAAGTGGGCTGATCTAAAAAACTCAATTTTGCGCCGGCAATACTTTTACAGAACCTTCCCAAGTTGTTCGCATCAGATAAGGAAATTGAACTTTCAAGATAACTTCTAAAAATGCGGCAAAAACAGAAAACTAAAATGTCATGGGCATTTCTATTTTCGCAGTTAAGCTTATCGAAATTCCAGAACTGTATTTTTTTTTATCTTCATTTATTAAGCATTAATATAATCTGAAAATACAGTTCTAGATAACTCAAAGATTGTGATAAAAAAAAAAGTTTAGTATCTTCTAACATCTACTAGATGCAAATAAATACAATATCTAGCTACTTCCACAATATTGAGGGTAGTCATGCATTACTGTGCATTGTCTGTGCACCGCCCGCCCGCAAATATATGCACATACGCAAGCGGTGACCACCACCAACTACTCTACACGTCTTTCGTCTTCCCACGAAGCATCATCAGGAGCCGTGCACTACACGGTCTAACAGCCTGAATCTATTTACTAACTACTTGACTTGAAGCACGAAAACTTCAGAGAAGTTTAGTAAATATAAAATAAAATAATCTAATAAACCGATCGCACAAGTTCATCACACCATAAGTTGTAGATTCCTAGAAAACTTCGCTTAGATTGTATATATAACAAGAAACCTTAATATAAACAAGGATTACGTGTTGCCAAAATTACGGCTTCCAAAATGCTAAACAAAATGTAAAAATAGACTATGTACCTACCTAATTTGTAAGATCACTTGGTTATGCTCTCAAAAGTAAGTAGATAATCTTTAAGTTGTGATATCTTAAGATTGGTTCCGTTCCCTGATCCAATTCCTTGAAATTAGACATGAAGGAAGCCGAATACCATTAGTCTTTCCAAAGCCTCTCAATGATACTTTCTGAGAGATATAATCTCAGTAAATCTTCTAGATTTTATGTAAACTCTTGTACTTACATATGCCCAGACCTTCATTAAAAAAAAAAATTTTAACAAAAAAAAGAACCGACTCCAAAAATCTATCTGATAAGTAAAATTGCACTAAAAAGTTATAAAATAATTTCATTATTTACTTACTACAATTTATATAAAAATATTTTTTTAATTTTAGAGGATTCTGAATAAAATCAATTTATTAGGACAATAATATACAATTATTATTATTTTTGGAGTCGGTGCCAGACAAACTTTAAAAATATTTAGGAAGTTTCCTAAAATTTGCAAAGTATATTTAAAGGTACATTAACCATCATTATTTTTACGATAATGTGCTATAGATACCTATTGAATCTATTTACAAATGAACACAACAACTGCCTAAAGCGAACGTAATACGCTACTTCATGAATGTACTTACACGTTTATTATCCTTTACTGGCACCGACTCCAAAAATAATAATAATTGTATATTATTGTCCTAATAAATTGATTTTATTCAGAATCCTCTAAAATTAAAAAAATATTTTAATATAAATTGTAGTAAGTAAATAATGAAATTATTTTATAACTTTTTAGTGCAATTTTACTTATCAGATAGATTTTTGGAGTCGGTTCTTTTTTTTGTTAAAAATTATTTTATTTCTTACTTTTTAGTGAATCTTGCGTACCATAACTGATTTATCGGAAGTGAATATGGGCAGACCTATTCAACGCATTGTCCATATATATCTGTCGCAGATGGATTGTAGAATCCGCTGTATTACAAAATCTCTAGCTGCTTTACAAAACAGTACTGTTTTATAAAACAGCTGAACAACGTTCAGCTGGATTGCCATTGCGATACGTTTAACAATACTGCTACCCACCTTTAGACGTAATGCAGAATGACATATCTACAGTGGGACAGGTTTGTTTATTGAATAGGTATGTTATATGGATAGTCACCACTCAAGTAAAAAAGCGATACTGTATTCTGATTTGACTTTCCGTGGCTGGGTCGACGGAGCCCCGCTTAGCGGGGCTCCTATTTTAGTGTCCGTAAGGTTAGAAAAAACCTAAACACGAAGAGGATGACGGGGGCTGTTCGCTCGCTACGCTCGCTCACGGGCCCCCGTCATCCTCTTCGAACCTAACCTGTCCGTGTCGGGATACACGAAACTCCCGAGCTCGCTTCGCTCGCTCATGGATCAATTTATTTTCTTTCATAATCCCGATATATAGTCGACTATTATAGAGATTAAGTATTTCAAAATTTTCATCTTTTTTTTTTCTATTGACAAGTAAAATAAAGTTAGGTTAATATTGTTAAGACATAGAGAGCCATATGGGACAAAATTTCGAGCTAATATCACCAATCTGACAGTTCATTTCACACTGTTTTACATAATCTCTGATCGTTGACCCGCTGCATTGATAAACGCAAAACGTTCATTCAATTCTGCGTGTTATAGTGCAATAATTATGTAAAACCGCTAAACGTCTTTCAGCTGTTTTTCATAACAGTACTGTTTTGTAAATCAGCTAGCAGTTTTGTAAAACAGCTTATTCTACAATCCATCTGCGACAATGATTTCAAAAGAAAGGATACGCCCATCTAAACATTTTACAGAAAACCTCTTCATACAAGCAAAAGTAGCGCCATCTGTCATAACTCATGCAAACTACGTGAGCCGTAGGTTTCATAGGTCGAAGACTAAACCTTGTACGTGCGTACATGAATTTATTATCACATTTTAATAATGGTCAATATTTTTATACACACATCAGTCACAAACTGAACTGAGTTTTTACCCGACTGCGCTAGAAGGAGGGTTATATTTTTTCCGGGTGTATGTATGTATATTTCTTTGGCACGCTCTGTAGCCTAAACGGGTTGATGGATGTTAGCTTGAGAGGTGTCGTTAGATTATATTAGTTTTTTAAACTATAATTTATTGCGATAATAATACATGTCACAAAAAAACGTATGTAAAACCAATTAATATCAATCAGCTTTATTTGAAATTGTAAACAATATTGTTATAATAATTAAGAATTAACATATTAGGTACTATCTAAAATTACTTACACTAAGTTCTTAAGACAAAAATAAAACAAATAAAAAATGACGTTCTTTCAACGTTACATCGCGCGCGGTCGGCCACACAATGGCCGCCATTATGGACTTCGGTAATAAAATAATTATACCTTTAAAATGTGATAATTTAATAATTTAATTGGAACAGAAGTAATCTAGGGTTATTTATCGATGATACGATATCCCATGTTCCTTTTTAATCTTTGTATCTTAATTTTTGCAGCCTTTTACCACGCAACTAGGCATATTTATGACAACCAAACACTCGTTCTCTCCTGCGTGCGGTCCACTGTCGACTGAGTGGCGTTGGCCCTAAACTGTCATTTTAGGGCCAACGCGTTGGTGCCATTTAGTTTCGCGGTCGGCCGGGTCCTTACGCTAGTAATATATATGTCAATGATCTGCGACATATCCATATCAAAGTAGGAAATCTAGATCTGAGGCTATTTCAAAAGAGAGTAATAAACTGCGTAAAACAAGATGAAATTAATAAAAAAATAAATAAGAAACTGACTAGCGTATGTTACTCACGGGACAGTATAAGGATTCTAACGATACCCCATATATCGAAATCAATTCAGGTATTTAGAAGTTATGGTGGAATAGGTAAAGAAACTCACAAACATACTTACATACATACTCGTACATACTTAATATTAAATAGCAAAAAAAAATAATTACGGATTTCCGGTTTTTATCTTCCGGTTTCATCATCATCATCATCATCTGATGATGAAGCTGGAAAATAGGCAGTTCATTAGAACTATTCTAGAGACCGTAAACACCACCGGAAAGTCACAAGAAAGCAAAATACACCATTTCGTTTACTTCGACGACGTATTATTTTTCAGTTATTTTGATTTAAATACCAAACTACTAAACCAATTTTCATAAAATTTAAATGGGACCAATCTGAAAGTAAACCCTATCAAATAAAAAAATAATTTTCCAAATCGGCTCATAAATGACGGAGTTCTGAGGTAACAAACATAAAAAAAAAAAAAAAAAAAAAAAAAAACAACCGAATTGATAACCTCCTCCTTTTTGGAAGTCGGTTAAAAATAGCGTCATATGTCTACAAATACATAAAAGTATGAGCTAGACAGTTTATTTTTCAAAGACGGCGCGTGACGGCGCGACACTGCTAACGAACACGGACACCCTTTGAGAACTGGCCCGCGAAAATTTACGAGAATCGCTGAGTGATACGAAATTCAAGCTGTTAGCGAGTGTCTCTATAATATTATTTATTCATTTAATAGAACGGCCGACGTCAGTAACACTATTTACAGAAACAAGATAAATAATATACAGAAATAAAACGTCGATTTATCTGTATTTGTTAAGGTAATTGCATCTGTATGACATTATTTTAACTGGAAAGATAGTCGTGTCGGTCCAGTCAAGGGACTGAATAGATAAACATAACGTCACCAAAACACGTATTAGAATGTGCAAGAAGGATTCGGGTCAGTCAGCAGAGGTCAAGTGACTTAGTGGTCAGAGCACCTGGAGTATTTATCCGAGAGGCGCAGGTTTGAATCCTGCTCACGACCATGTTTTTCTTAGTATTTCGAGAACGGTTTGACAAAGGTATATGTTTATAGGTTCACCAATATTTCACTGAAATCGTTGTTAAGCTCATATAGATTAATATGTTGTGAACATATTGCCATCTACCAGGCAAAAATTCAAACTTGATGGGGAAAAAAAACCTGAATAACACATTTCTCGACCCGGGAATCAACCACCTCATGTTTAGCAGTTATGTGTCCACTACACTAATGAAGCAGCTGGTGAACTGCCACAGCTCACGGTGACATTTATGCGCCTCCAAGAACATTTTTGGTCATATCGAATGGTTCTTAATACCGTTGGTATATGTAACTAAGTTCCAATGATGTCTACTCGCTACCTCAGCTAACTTACACCAAACTCGACACCCTACGAGATGTAACGAACGATATCGCGAAGAGATAATTATAATTTTTCATCCTATATATCCACTTATTTTCCAAGTAAATTTTTTTTAGGTATGTAGCTTTATATGTCACACATTGGAAACAAAAATGGCACAATCCAAAAAACCGACGTAACTATATCGCCCTTTAAAGAAATGAATATTTTTATAATGACTGTTTCTTGAAAATAATTGATTGTACATCAAACATTGCGGTTGTATTGATGAAAAATTGTATAAATATCGTTATTTTTAAAGATTGGTTTATAAATAATAAACTAGTGATTGTAACACGAACTCATAACTGCCATTTTTGTTTTCAATGTGCGATGTGTCAGTAGGAGTATTTTGCATGCTCTTCTCTTCCGAATCATTTTAGCTTGTATTGGCTGCGAGGAACAGGTTTATTATCAAAATTAGCCTCGAAAAAATGCAAATCCTGTTTACTGAACCAAAATACCTAACCACGCTGATTTTTGAACAGCTTAAATTGTATAACAAAAAAAAAATATGACCGTTTCTATATGAAATGTTTCCAAAAATATTGGCCTCATAATTTATCCGCTATATTAAGTAGAACACAAATACTAACAAAGACCGATTTCCGAAAGTCTCCTTCATCCCTCTGAAATTACATTACGTACTTTAATGGGGACGCCAGAAATTTATGTGAAAAGTTTACACCAATAACTTGTGTTCGGAAGGATGATAATGAGGCTGGTCACCCTACAGGTAATTGGGTATTAAAGTGGTAAATGGATGAATATTAATAGACAATTTGTTAATATTGTGGATGACATAGAATCATGTCTGTATTCCCCATTCCCATGTCATATTAAAGGGTAGGCAGAGGTGTACACATTTGTATACCCACACTTCACCAATTCTGTTATTATGTCCCGTATGTGGTGACTCTATTGCTATCTACCGAGTACAATTTCAAGCTCCGGGCTGTTACAGAGAATTTCTAATAACACTTTACCCGACCTAAAATCGAACCCAGGATCTCATGCTCAGCAGTCGTGTCCGGTACCACTATAAAAAGAGGGCCATTTATTATTGCCCGCATCGTGCAATCATCGCATTATTATGCAAAAAGTAACTCTCACATTAAATAATAATATAAAAATTTTGAACGTGTCCAATATCGGCCACACAGTTGTTGATTTACTGTCGAACGACAACAGGGTGTCTATCAGATTTATAATTGGATATTAATATCAAATGATTACGTCATCATATGACGTAGTAGGTTCAACATGAGATTCTACACTTTCAATTATTTCTCTTTCGTACACAATACATTACATGATTCACTTTCATAATAATGTGTATACTAGCTTCTGCTCGGGCCTCCGACTGCATGTATTTTAGAATTGGGTTCGGCCACGTTATATAGTATCCTATGTATTAATCTCCTCGTAGGTCTAGTGGTTGTAAGCGCGACTGCTGCGCGGCAGGTCTCGGGTTTGATTCCCGGGACGGGCAAAGTGTTGAATTGACTTTTTCTAGGAAATTCTTAGTAGTGCCCGGGTGATGGCCATAGGCTCACCAGCTATTACATGGGACTAAATAACAGATTTGGTGGGATGTGGTTGTACAACTGTGTACACCTTTGCCTACCCCTTCGGAGAATAGTTCCTAACTCCGGGCTGTTACTGAGAATTTCCTAACAGAAAAACGCAATAACAATTTGCCCGACCTGGAATCGAACCCAGGACCTCACGCTCAGCAGCCACGCTTGCGATTACTAGGCTAACGAGGCAGTCTTAAATATCCTATCCTACTAATATTATAAATGCGAAAATTTGTGAGGATGGATGGATATATGTTTGTTAGTCTTTTACGCAATAACTACCGAACGGATTTAGGTTAGATTTGGCACACAGATAGTTTATAACCTGGATTAACACATACGATACTTTTTATCCTAGCTGACAATAATTTTGTGTTGAATAATTACGCCTTTGTGTAACAATTAACCACTCTTTTTACCTTTCTATATCACTTGCCTATAAATTTATGTAGATAATATGGAATATACAATTCAACGTCGCATAAATTAACGCTTACAGAATAATCTTACACTGTTGTTACTCCGAACGTCGCCCCGTGCAGTGTATGCGGTTATTGTGACGTCATTGTAGCAATATCACAGCACCACAAAGTACCAGGGACGCATAACAAGCGAGCAGTGTAATCAAATCAGACATGATTAGCTCGTGCTACTCACCGTGATTGAATCGAAGCATTATTGATAGCTAATTGGCAAATTGATATGTTAACCTACAAAACCATAGTCACTACGAACTATCATACCATACATTCTACTACTGGAACAATATTATAGCACTGCAAGGTACCAGGGTTGCATAACAAGCGGATAGTGACATAAAACAAATCAAATCAAACATAGCTCTTACTGTACAGTAAAAGGGCTGATAGAACGGTGGGCAGTTGGACGCTGTGCAAGTATGTACGCTTCCTTAAAATAGAATTGTATATTTAATTAATATATTTTAAGTTTATGTATCCTTACTGCTCTGTGTGGAAATAAATGTTTTGTTTCTTTCTTTCTTTCTTCTAGATTCTGACTTTAAATATGAAATTGCTACAACACTATCGTTGATATGGTATTCGATGGAAAAAACTTCAATGCATATGGGAATACCAAAATAACGCATGTTTCTGATAATTTTACGAGAAGCCAGCAATGGCAAGTCCCACCCGAAACCCTCGCCCTACAAGGACACTAGTCAGCTCCTCTGCTGGCAGTGTGATGAGGTTTTCAAAAATAAGTTTGGGTTTCCTAGTCATTAGAAAGATCAAGCTAGAAAACAAGATTACTTTGAGTCGCTGTCACTATAAATATAAATTAATATACGAAAAGATTATTTATTGCAGAATCTCCTACATTTCTGTCAACTCAATGATATCGGTGAAGGTGCATGGTCCCATAAAACGAATTTGCATAGGTAGACATCTATAAATTCACCCAGCTTAGTCACGTACAAATTTAATATTTTTCCAAATATTACTTCTCACCGTATCCGCACCTGACAAGTTTTCGGCCGCCTAAGTAAACATCCCACTGGTTTGCACCTCAACCCTGACAAATACACTACCTCCTTTATATACTACATACATTTATATAGATATCTATTATATTATATTCTCGGGCCACGCAAGCCAGTGGTGACATGATTAATGTTTACATTGGACGACGATGCTCGGCGTCAAATGTTGATATTATAATAATAATATTTGCCTATTACATAGACATTTGATCAAATAGATAATTATAAGGTGTTTGTGTTAGCTATGCATATTTGTATTGATTGATTATTTGTGCTGTACTTACCTATATAATTATATACCCATACTGGCTGACCCCGCAAACATTGTTCTGCCATATAAATTTCCTGTGTAGGGTCACCCTTATCACTTAGGGGTATGAAAAATAGATAGTAGCCGATTCTCAGACCTACTGAATATGCATATAAAATTTGGTAAAAATCAGTAAAGCCGTTTCGGAGGAGTAAGGTAACTAACATTGTGACACGAGAATTTTATATATAAGATGTAATCTTGTCGTGGTGGCCGAGTGGTTACGGGCCCGCCTCCTGAGCCGCATGTTGTGGGTTCAAACCTGGCATGTACCCATGTCACTTTTTCAATACCATATAACTTTCTTAATTAATCTAAGACATCACAGACATACGGTGAAGGAAAACAGCGTGAGGAACCTGGACTTGGTAATATGAAATCGCCAACCCGCAGTGTGCTAGCGTGGTGATCAAGCTCGTGCCTTCTCTGTATGAGAAGAGGTCCTTGCCCTGCAGTGGGACATTTATGGGCTGGTTATTTATTTTTATTTATTTTTTATTTAATCTTGAAATATCAGAAACTAGTTTAGTAAACTCCCAAAATTAAATTTGTATTGGATAAGTTCAGTAAATCGACCAGAGATACGTATATACAAATCAAGTAATCGTTGAATCTACTTACGTTTATGCGTGGGGGCTTTTTGAGCACCCTACCTGAAGATGTTGGTGTGCCCGTGGGCGTTCTCATTTCACACTGAAATGCTACAATAATTTGGACAGGCTTTGCAAATGTAAACGGTTGTAGACTCGTGTATTGAAAGGTCCTAACAGTCATTCAGAGTACTAAGAACTACCTTAACACTAATTATTTCAAAATATGATAAACTATATACTTATTTGTTAATAGCCTGCTGACTGTGATGTTTTTGGTTTGATCCACGAATGGGGTAAAGCGTCTTTGGGTTTTTGTAATAGGAAACATAACCATCCCATAACTGTCCCACTTCAGGCCATGGGCCTCTTCTCATACAGAGAAGGCACGAGCATTGATCACCACGCTAGCTCACTGCGGGTTGGCGATTTCAGACTATTAAGTCCAGGTTTCTTTACGAAGTTTTCCGTCACAGTATGTCTGTGATGTCTTAGATGAACTAAGAAAGTAAATAACACATTGAAAAAGTCACATTAGTACATGCCAGATTTGAACCCACAACCTGTGGCTCAGGAAGCGGGCCCGTAACCACCCGTCCACCACGACAGAGCCACGGCAGAGTAATAGGAAAGGTAGTCCATAATTTATAATTATTTTTGTAGATGGCAATAGGCTCGCTACCTATAACGGTATCTGTAAAATGGGACTCTACAACAGTACCTAAGATAACAGGCGTGATGCGATATGTTTATGTAAAACATCTTAAATATAATAAGCTAATATGTATAAGTTTTCCGATTCCAATCAGATAGAACTCCCAATATGGCCACGCAACGCGCCACGAAGAAATTGCTTCTATAATAATTTAGGCAAAACTCTTATAATATTGTTACCTCGGAGTTATCCGTAGATTTCCCTTGAGAAATGTACCTCCTGTTCAATGATGACATGTATGTAAAATTTGCTTCTAGTCCCCGTGATCGAGTGGGGAATATCAGTAAATATATATCTTATAAAATATTTATTCACATATATGACGAAATAAAGGGGCTCGTGGCTAAATATAATAAATGGCCGCACAGATCTATCAATCGAGGTTAAGCTACGATTGCCGCGGTCGGTCTGTGGATGGGTGACCATCACTTCACACCGAGACCCCTGCGTACCTTGGAGAGCACATTAAGCCGTCGGTCCCGGTTGTCAAATTAAGATCTATGACAGCTGTTACGGGTAATCAGAGGCCTGAAAGTCTGACAACCAGTCATACCACGAGGTATCGTGTTACCCAGTAACTAGGTTGTGGAGGTCAGATAGACAATCGATCCATGTAAGATACTGGTATTAAGCTGCAACCGGTTAAACTGGAAGCCGACCCCAACGTAATTATGAAAAGGCTAGGCAGATTGATAAATTAAACAATAGCTTCACTTGAAATTGCTTGTAGTGCTTTTGACTTTCTTTTTTTTTTGTTGTTGTTTATGCTCATAAATATTCAAACAATTCTAATTTAATTATGAAATTTAACTGGTCTCTGTAGAACCTTAGAAACATAACAAATATAAAGCTGAAACGGAACTTGGTCCAATACAAATAAATATACTATGTTATTTCACGTTGACTTTATTCAATTAATCACTGAATCGAATGTCATTTACAGCACCGTATTCATCCCGAATTTCATTCTAAAAATATAAACCAAAAACTTGAAACAATAAGTGAAAAGTAAATATTTTTCATATTTACTGAAACTTCCGAATACATATACCGAGGTTATTAACATTTTACTGCGCAAATAAATTATTAAAAAATACTCAACTACATTATGAACAGGTAAATTTTTCGGCCTCAGCTCAGTAAAATAAAATTCTCGTTAATTAAAACGCGAAACGACTTTTACCTCAAATTATTATATATAAATTTGAACCGAGCTAGGGTTACAAATGTGGGGCTGTGGAACTCTCACTTTTCTCTCCAAATATAGGTCTTCCCTTTGGACCTCTGGAATATATTATTTACTCTTCATAGTGTCAGTGGTTTGAAGTTCTCATGCAGCTGAGATGAGAATGTCAAGAAGGATGTGTAGTGTGACTTGCATGGATATAATTAAAAACTACAATATAAAGGAAAGTCTGAAAGTACCGCTCACCAAAGAAGTTGTGTGGAAATCGTCTATCATGGTATGGAATTGTGATGCGGAGGGATGAGGATCAGGTGACGGATAAAGTTTTGTGTACGAATATGGATGGCTATAAGTAGAGGACGGCCGAGGAAACAATGGATGGATCGTGTTAATATATAATATATATATGATGACATGGCTAGAAAAGGAGTGACTACCGAGATGACGTCTAAAAAAGATATATGGAAGAAGAATACATGTGGCGATGACCCGAATAAATTTGAATAAGGGTAGAGATGACGATGAGGCCCAATGGTTCGAAGTTAGCCTAATATCAATTAACAGCGATCACCAATTAGTCTATTCAGGATTATGGCTCTGACCGTGCAATTTGTCGTGAAGGGTTCAACGGGAAATCTATGATAAATTCCACAGTAATTGAAGTCACAAGACGATATCCCTGGGGCTCATTTAAGATCAATATTGTATTAACATTATTGAATAGTAGTATCAGTCTCCACTATGATGCTAAAAGTCGCTTTTCATCGTGATAAGAACTGAGATAATGAAATATTCTTATTAGAAACTTAGACCAGTAAAATTGCTTCAAGCAACGCAATTATCCATGAATATGTATTTCACCTCTAACCATTATTTATTTTACGACACCCAAGAGAAGGTCACCTCAAATAATCATAGTCTAGGGACACAAATGTAAGTAATCACGTTTGTTATAAACGTGCAATATCATCTCTAGGTATTTTGTCACGTGCCTAAGGAATCTTTACGTATCCAGGACTTTTTATTATTCCCAAAACGATGTCTTCAGAACTAAGTTACAGCATGACAGACAATATGCCTTGTTCAGCGTTGACTTTCAAAGTCTGGCGTTTTTGTTTTGGGCGAATGAAGATGAATGAGTTATCGTTTGGAGTTAGAAAATTGTTTAAAACAAAGAAAGTTGGTGACAGTGTGGTATCAATATGTTGTGTCCCTTAGGGAGGATCTTAGAATATAACCGAGTAAAAAACGAAAGATGACGAACAAAAAATACATCTCGTAAAAGTTATTCGCTTTAGCTTCTAGTTTGCCCGATTAATTTCAAGCTCAAACGGAGCCCTTAGCTATGAGCTGAGTCCGCGGCAATGTCGCGAGTCAACCACCGTAGAAGTAACCGGTGAACAATAATTAATATGAATGTGCGTCACGAAAGTTACCTATTATATAAACATCATATAAAGTTATAAATCTTTATTATTTATAGGCATTTGATTACGTAGACCATAATATACTAATAAAGAAACTTGACGCTTACGGTATAAGAGGCATTGTTTTAGACTTAATTCGATCCTATTTAACGAACCGGCAACAAATAACAGAAATAACTAGAGTCAATCTTATAACAAAAAATGATGACACATACACCTCTTTCAAGCGCGATGTATCATATGGTGTTCCCCAAGGGAGTGTACTGGGACCACTCTTATTTATTATATATATCAACGACTTGCCAAATGCAATGAACCAATGAAAATTTGTTAATTAAACAATATGATGTATATTTCCTAAGTCAACGAAAACATTTCCTTATGACTTACTCCACAATATTCCGAATCGAGTCTAAATATAGAGAAATAAGAAGTTAATACTTAGTAAAACTAAAAGTGTGAAAACCCTTACAGCTACACGTACGTCACAGCCCCTAAAACGATTAAAATTTGACATCAAAGAGCCACTCGTCAAGCGCCATGGGTGTACTTGTAAAATTGTACGTATGTCGGGGCTTTTATATTTTATACACACTTTCAGTACAGTTAACAACTTATGTAGGTTAATATTGTAAAGAGTTTCCAAAGTGGGAATGAAAATTTTCTAGATAATATTATGAGAAATTATAGCCCGGTTAGTGGAGTGTGATGTGGTAACATGAGAACCTGGTGCATGGAATACATTTGGAGGAAGGAGACTGTATCGGTGGCGGTTACCACCAACAACAGCATTCCCAATGAGGGTTGACGTCAGGCAGGCCGCCGGTCATAAAACATTGCCAGGACTGTAGCAGCATGCAATATCAATAACTATTAGAAATTGGAATAAGGATACATGCTGCGCCAACCCCAAATAAATTGGGCTAAGGGGATGATGATGATTATGAGAAATTGTGTGTCTGTGTGTAAAATTTAAAAGAACCAATTGTTGCTTTTATTTGATACGTATTGTGTGTGTGGGCACTAACGACAAACATTGTGTTGAAAGTTCTTCGAAACCTGAAACCAAAATTAAAAGTTTCACGCAGAATTTATGTTTACCATTAGCATTACCTGCTATTCAACGTTATTTAGAGTACAACGAGTCTTATTCGAAAAAAGTTTCCATTCCTCGGTATATTAGCTAGTTTCCTTTTAATGGTAAAAATTAAATGAGACTATAATTTGATATACTATAAAAAAAAAAATACCCTTAGAGAAGCATTTTTATTTTGCTGGTACCATGAATGTAGAAAATTCTAATTATAAAATATAACCCTTGGAAGTTATGACGTAGATCTATAAACAATTTAAAACACCATTCTTATCTTTTAAACCATAACCCAAAACAAGCTTTAATAAAGTTCTTACAATGAAACAGAATTTATAAGCGGAAGTAAATTGTTTTGCAAGTGATTTAAAATGGCTACCTACTTTGGCGGACACGTAACAGGTGTATGTAATAAAAGATATCTTTTACAGAAGTCCCATTCAAAACAAAACATGATCAAACGATCAAGTTCTATAGATGTAAATATAAATACGTGACAAAAAAGCAATTTATATAGTAATACCTTAGGTTTTCGCGATCACTACACATTACTTATAATAAAACAACTTTTAACCGGATTAATCGCGTGTATTATTGGTTTTTGTTTGTCTAATGTTTCGCACACTTTGCAACGTTAGTGGTCACTGGAAGTAAAGAAGATTTATCCGATTAAAAGTTGTTTTATTAAGCAATTTATATTTAACATCTTAATTTAAGTAACTTCTTTTGGAAGGGTTAATAATAATATATAAGTCAAATACATTAATTTATGCCAAGTATTAAATGGAAATCTCTGCCTAGCCTTTTCCAATTACTTTGGGGTCGGCTTCCAGTCAAACCGGATGCAGCTTAATACCATTATATTTAACCGACTTCCAAAAAAGGAGGAGGTTTCTCAATTCGACAGTATATTTTTTTTTTTTTTTTTTTTTTTTTTTTTATGTGTGTTCGGGGATAACTTCGTCGTTTATGAACCGATTTTGATAATTCTTTTTTTGTTGGAAAGAAGATATCCCAACGGTGGTACCATGGTAAGGAAACCAGGATCTGATGATGGATCCCCGAGAAATCGAGGGAAACCTTCGAAAATCGTAGGGGCGACTAGTGCATTTGTTAATTTTTTCATTAAGTATTTTAAAGCACTACTATTTAATGAAGGTCTGGAGTCGATCTGATGATGGAGCCGAAAGACGATCTAGGGAACTCTTTAACGATTTACAGCAATTACCTGGTGTTTGGGCTTGATTAATTTGTATTGATGGGAACTTTACACCTAGATAGGTTGTGACTGATGATGAAGACGAAGGACAGTCAAGGGAACTCCTCAACGTTTTACAGTAGCTACCTTGTTTTGTATGTATGTCCGTCGATATAATTGTTTGAAAGAGTAGTCCCCAGAGGTGGTCCCATTTCAATTTAGTGAAGATCTGATGAAGATCTTCGAAGTTAGACGATGGAATTCTTCAATAAATCACAGCAAATCACTCGCAATTGCTGTAATCGCATGTTCATGTATAGTTCATGCCACTCAATACATACATAGCATCATGCCTGTATTGCCCGATGGGGTAGGCAGAAGTGTCCACTGTTGTACACAAACATTTCACCGATGCAGTTATTAAGTCCTAGCGGCTTTCGAAGGCCTACCCATATTATTAAATTACTAAATTAACTTATTTATGAAGTATACAAACTTATATATGACCTATACAATATATATATTAGACTTAAAACTAAAAAGACTAAAATAAATTAATTTTAAACAAAAAATAAAAACCGCCTTCCAAAACCTACTACACTAAAAAGTTTAAAATAATATCAAAATTTGCTTATAATAAAATAATTTTAAAATAACAATATATAATAATAATCTGTTAATTTTGGAGTCGGTGCCTGATGTATGTGGGGTTTACAACCAGATACAAACGCCGGTAACATAACCACAGCACAACGAACATAAGTGACTAACAAGAGGAAAACAATAACCCTCTCCCAGTACAGGCTCCGACTCCAAAATTAACAGATTATTATTATATATTGTTATTTTAAAATTATTTTATTATAAGCAAATTTTGATATTATTTTAAACTTTTTAGTGTAGTAGGTTTTGGAAGGCGGTTTTTATTTTTTGTTTAAAATTAATTTTACATGGAACAAATGCCTAACTGACCTCCAACAGTTACTGGGTAACATGATAATTATCTTGTGATATGACTGGTCGTCAGACTTTCAGGCCTCTGACTACCCGTAACGGCTGTCATAGATCTTAATTTGACAACCGGGACGACGGCTTAACGTGCTCTCCGAGTCACGAAGGGTCGCGGTATGATATGGTCACCCATCCACAGACCGACCGCGGTAAGCGCACGAGCCCTTAGTATACAAATAAATAATCATGATACAGACAGACGTGTTGCTGGGAAGTTTGTTCCACCGCTTCTTCTTCACAGCTAAAAAACTAGGAAGCGTTGAAGGGTGGGCTATTTAATCCTTATTGGTTCTTGACCATTTAAAAAGGAGTTGCCTTATTTAGGACCCACATGTATACATATAAATTATATACCTCACATGATGATTTATGGTGACCTATTTTTTTGTCGAGGACCAATCTCACATCCTTATTTCGTCTTTGTTATTAAAGCGAGTTCGGCAAAATAATAATAATGCCGTCACGACCAAGTGTCGAGTTGTTCTGTATTCATATTGAGTATTTCATTTGATGTGTGTTTTTGCGTGTGAAAGGTTCCTGTTTATTTTCCTTCAACGCTATTTTTGGAATAATATTCGGATATGATGTGTCTGGCATAAATATATGAGTAGTTTGGTCGAAATCGTACCAGTGATACATACATATATGTATAGCTGCCTAAGGCACAAACCGAATGCCTAAATAGTGGTAACTCTGTCGAAATGTACTATTCATAAATCAGAAGTTCAATTACCCAGCAAACTGCCAACCCAATAGCGCTCTCGCTGCCATATTTTAACTAGCACCACTTTACGTGTAACATTCGACAGTTGGTCAGTCTAACTTTCAGTCCAATTGCTTACCTAAAATATGGCCTCACCTTTAAAATATTCCCTGAATTTCCCCACCCGATCTCCGACACCAATTACGGACCGCCATTCCTTTTTTAAAGGCATTGCAATTCGTTCTTAATTCCATCTTATCCTTTTTTCATTGAGGAAATTACAGCCAGGAATAATTTAAAGAATTGCGCGCGGTTTATGGTTCGAAGTTTAAATTCTTAAGATATTGACCGTTAGGTTTTTGTTTCGAGTTGAGGTAGTAATTTGGGGTATTTTTATGTGCTTTTGTACAGGAAAAGGGCGTTAGGTACTTATAAAATTATGATATACGGTGTGGTATATTTTCTTGTATTGAGGAAGAGCCAGGCGTCCTAAGAATTTTTTTTAAGGGCCGTTTCTGATTGGGTACACAAAACCTTTTCACGTGTTACCTGTTCGCATCTATCAAATTTCGAGTTCTTTTCGTCTTAAGGAGACACCGGCAATATCTATTTAGCAATCATTGCTAGGTCGAATCCCATTCGTGTCTCATTGATGATCGTGTAATCTTGAATGTTGTCTTAAAAAATAATAATCAACTATTGTTTTAATGTTTTCAATACCTTACATCTCCTCTTCTTCCACAGACAAGTCCTGGACAACGGCACGCTGGTGTTCCTGCCGTTCAGCGCGGTGCAGTACCGGCAAGACATCCACGCGACAGTGTACCGCTGTCGCGCACACAATGCACACGGTGCCATTGTGTCTAGGGACATGAAAACGCAAGCAGGTCAGTGGAAATACATATAAAGCAAGAATAAATATAAACAAATCTAGTGACATTGATAGCTTTGATTAAACGTATTTTAATGTGACGACGAGATGTGTACACCTCTGCCTGCCTCCTTGTGGAATATAGGCGTGATGATATGTGAAGACGTATTTTTTAGACCAAAGACTAATAATATATTAGTTATTTGTTTTTAATCCCTTCAATGTACGCTACGATTTTTTTTTAATACCTTTGCTGGGGCAAGGTCTTTGAGTGGGCTCTAGGGATATCTTCTTGTATCGTGGGTGTGTTTACAGACATATAATCTCACATGCACGCACACCCAGACCCGGAACAATTATCTGTAGATCATACAAATATTCGTTCCGTGCAGGAATCGAACCTGCGACACGCGACGCAGCATTTGGTCTCTCGACCACTGCGCCAACCGCGCCGTCAAAACGTTACTAAATACATAAGTGAGTTTCTTGTATGACTCTGTTAATACAGGAAAATCTGAAAATCTGACTTTGGAGACTTTAGGCCTTTTAAAGAAGGAACATTTTTGATGTTACTCTGGTGGGAGGCTTCAGTCGCGGGCTGGTTACCACCCACCGGACGAAGCCATGCCTTGAAGCGACCTAGTCGTATTTTAGGATGTAGTCCGGTGCAACCGATGGGGAAGACGGGTCTGGGCAGTTGCATCAACTCCCCAACTATCAAAAGTTACAATATTAAATGGAAAAAGAATACGGTCGCGAACAGGATTCGAACCTGCGCCTCCCGGATAGATACTCCAGGCGCTCTGACCAACTAAGCCATCTCGATCCTGTTCGCGACCGTATTCTTTTTAGAGGTCGAGATGGCTTAGTTGGTCAGAGCGCCTGGAGTATCTATCCGGGAGGCACAGGTTCGAATCCTGTTCGCGACCGTATTCTTTTTCCATTTAATATTGTAACTTTAGAGTTCGCTAAGCATGCGTTAATGCTTTTTCAAAGACATATCTTGAATCCCCAACTATCGTTCTCCCCAAATCTATCCACTCTACTAAGAGTGAATAGGTTTATTCTGAATCTACGTGTTCCATCCTCGTCTACACCGTCGCTTACCATCAGGCGCGTTGGGGCCAAACGTAGTACGTTTTTGATAAAAAGAAAAAAAAATTGTCGTGCAAATAGAAACTAACGAAGTAATAACAAATTTTCTATTTCCTTAAAAAATCCTTTCTACAAACCTCATAAATAACATAACGTTACCAAACAAATAATGGTACTCTAATGCATGACGTCACAGGGTATTGCGTAGGCAATTTACCGCTCGTTAGACCGCGTTTCTACTCAAATTGCTGTGTGGGAGGTCCCTGTACCAATAATATTTTCTTTATGTGTTACGCCAAGTTTCCACACGCATGTTTGGGTAACTAGCTTAATATGTTTATGTGTATTTAGTACGTTTATTGGTGGGTTTATTTGTATAATGTTGCTTATTATTATAATTATTTGGGATATTAGAATCATCGGCACAGGTTCCTGTTGTGGAAGCCTTTAGGCCTTTTGTTAATTGTTATTCTTTTGTATTATCTATACGACTACAGAGAAATCGTATTATGGGTATAATTTCTTATTAAAATATGTATAAATATACATTAATCGATCTTGATATCAACCTGCGTAATACGAAGTCAACAAATATACATATAGAATTAAATATAATACTTTATTAGCGAGAATAGATTACAAAGATGTTTACAGACAACACATTTATCAAGTAATTTCTTTTCTAGATCATAATATGCCATATAATCTCTCTTCTTGATCATACTATGAACTTAGTCACCGCTAACGTAGATTCACTTTTATTCAGATCATTAATTAATTATCCAAAAACATTCTTACACTAACATAAAGGCCAAAATTGAATAACATTTACCGCATAATTTCACCACGTTTCAAAACATAAAGTTCTAAGTTTATAGATCAGACTTTTCTGTTGTTTCTACCAAGCGTTGAATAAAATTAGTAAAGCTAATGCTTTTATAGCAATTTGTTATTATATAATTTTTACGTGTCTCATGAGTTTAATCTATATGGGTTTCAGTGCTATATAAATCATCATCATCATCATCATCATCATCATCATCATCCCCCTGCCCTTATCCCAATTTATTTGGGGTCGGCGCAGCATACCTATATCTGGCATGCTGCTAAAATTTTGGCTATATTTTATGACCGGCCGCCTGCCTGATGTAAACCCTCTTTGGGAATGCTGTTGTTGGTGGTAACCGCCACCGTTACGGTCTCCTTCTATCTAGCTATGCCACCCCAAATGTTATTGATGCGCTAGGTTTTGATGTTATCCTAATATCACACTCCACTAACCGGGCTATAATTAATTTAAGTGTACGAAACCTAGCTTTAAAGCTCAGATTAAAGATATCATTTTGAAAGATAAATAGCAAGCAACTATTCAATATGCTCAATTCATTAATTAACTTAATCTTACATGTATATTTTATGTAAATTAAATTCTTTAAATTATTATTTGAGTACATACTGTCTAGAGTCCATTCGCATGGTTTATACACATTTATGTTAAACAGGGAAACCTATTATGAGCCCTACAAATTGTTTTTATATTTCTGTAATATTTTAATGTTTCGCTGTTGGTTTTCTGAATAAAGAAAAAATAAAAAATAAAAAAAAAAAACGGCCTACAGTCCGTACGATACCTAAATAGCATAATTATTCACAAAACCAACAAGTTCGGTCTCTGTTATAACAACACACACGATTCATCTTGACTCTCACAGGGTTTAGGGTACTTCAATCGGAACTTCAGTGCTATATAAATACTTGATTAAAACTATAGTAAGTCTTCGTACATCGGAGATTTCAGAAGAGTAATCATTATGGCACTGATAGTCATCAGCTGAAATAGTTAACGGAGTTATAAATGATAATATTAGGCTTGAAACTATTCAGCATTGAACCAGTACAAATAAGAACATAGTTATAATCATTAATCGCCATGTTTGACAGACTCAATAAACTATTATTTTTTTGGCAACAGTTTTGGTTCTTTCTCTTTTTTAAGAAACATAATCTATAGAATCTTTACATGTCGTTCGTTTGGAGTATATAATCTATGGTAAAACTCAAATTATTAAAAAAGAATACCAAGAAAAGTATTATAAATTTATCAGTAATAATTCTATTTTTCAAAGAAACATTGAAAAAATAATAGACATGAACGGGGCTTGAACCCGCGACCTTTGACGTTCCGTGTCATCACTCTACCAACTGAGCTACCTTGTCGTGTTCAAACCTATTGAATTTTCAATCCTCTTTGTATACGTCTTAAGGAGACGCCTGGTGATATTTATCTAGCAATCATTTACAGATTTACTAAATATATCAGTATATCATCAGTAATAGTTCTGTATTATGTACACACTCGGTCGGTTTTTTATACTCAAACCGATCATGAATTTGATATAAAGCAAATCCGTGAACTTTCACTTTATCCTAAAACTTGGAATATAAAGAAATATTGCCGTATGATACAATATACGATAACGTTACGTTTCGGCTTTCCAACTTCAAAGATTGAGTCGAAATTACGTTTATGACGTCAACACGCACACATGCATAAAGACTTATGTACTTATACGCTTCACAGATGATGTATGAAAGCTGATATTTTATTTTCTTGCTGGGTTTTGCAAAAAAGTGATGTTGGTGATTTATTTATATCAATATGATGAAGACGAGCTTACAGTTAGGTTTTCGTTGATGAATTGGATAACAAAACTGTTGAATTGATTTTGGATATATATTTCGGGCTGGGTAACACTATTTCCTGGTAGGACTGGTTATCAGACATTACAATCGGGACCGACGCCGACGGCTTAACGTGCGCTCCATGGCACGGAGAGGAGCCTCAAAGTACACGATACGAAATAATGTTCATCCATCCACTGACCAACCGCGGCAAGCCCAGCTTAACCAAACTATTAATGTGGCTGTTACTCAAACTACGGACACTTCATAAAAGTAAAAATGAAATAAAGGAATAAAATAGAATAATATTTTTCAAAACCATTTCATAGGTATATTAAGTCTGCCCAGGCTTTTCCCAATTACATTGGGGTGCCGACCCCAATGTAATTGGGAAAAGGCTTCCAGTCAAACCGGATGCAGCTTAATATCAGTATTTTACATGAAGCGACTGCCTATCTGACCTCCACAACCCAGTAACTGGGTAACACGATATCTTGTGGTATGACTGGTTGTCAGATTTTCAGGACTCTGACTACCCGTAACGGCTGTCATAGATCTTAATTTGACAACCGGGACCGACGGCTTATTGTGCTCTCCGAGGCACGGAGGGGTCTCGGTATGAAACGATGGTCACCCATCCACAGACCGACCGCGGCAAGCGCAGCTTAACCTCGATCGATCGATGAGTGCGGCTGTTACTTAGCCACGAGCCCCTCTCATTCCTATCATTAAATTAAATAAGATTCTAGATATAAGCATAAGTAATAAACAGTGTAGTATAATGTAAACTAAGCACTTAAAATCACTGACCTACTCTGATACGGAAAATCACTGACCTACTCTGATACGGAAAATCACTGACCTACTCTTATACGGAAAATCACTGACCTACTCTTATACGGAAAATCACTGACCTACTCTGATACGGAAAATTTGCTTACTGTTGTAAAATAATAAATTAATTACTCTCTCTATATTGTAATAGTTTTAGTAAATTTTGTTTTCTTAAGTATTGTTTAATAAATGTAAAAACGCTGGTATTAAGCTGCATCCGGTTTGGCTGGAAGCCGACCTCAATGTAATTGGGAAAAGGCTAGGCAGATATTATATATTATATTATAAGTATTGTTTAATGTTTACAGTTCATGTATGGTAATAATTAAGATCACTTTCATTATTCATATTACTTGCAGTCACTTTTTATTGGGCAAAATAGCCTGAAACACAGGTTTTAACCTAGTTCAGGCAACTAAGCTACAAAATCAGGACATGTTACCGAATGTTTTTATCTGTCGTCGTAATATAATTATTATATATGCTTATTTATTACACTAACCATAATTTTAAGTTAATTTTGATGTATTATAATTGGGTTTTTATATATGTAAATAACGTATTATAAAAAAGTATTATTATAAAAGTATTATCATAAAAAAATAAGAAAATACACAATAGCCGAGACGAGAATGTAATTATGTTAGTTCTTGTGTGTATTATTAAATTTACTGTTTAGTAATCTACAATTATAATGTCAATATTTTTATTATTCCCAGCTTTTAACCCTATTACTCTCATACACAGTAAATACCCTCATATTTAAGTCCCCAAAACATCTTACACACAAAAAAATATTACAAAAAAACATTAAATTACGTTCTTTCCTTCCTGTCGTGGCTACGGGCCGTGACGTCACAAATTCTCCGCTCGCTCCCCTCGTAATAAAGTTATGAGATAATTTGTAAACATTTACTGGGTCCCGCGACTCTGCGCCACTCTTGTTCTTAAGTAATATTGAGTTCAGTGCACTGAATGGCGATTGGGAGGAGAAAGGTCCCTCAAGGGTGAATGAAATGATGATTTTTATGAATTTATTAAGAACTATGATCTATTTCCTATGTATCTAGCTGTCCCTCTTTATCTGTCTGCCTGTCTTTATAAGTTTAGACTGAGTTTCGAAAACTTTAAATAGTATTAGTAATTATTAAATTCTCAGGCAATCCCGAAGAATGCACGTCAGTAATAACCGTTGAACAATAATTAATGGAATTATTAAACATCTAACCGTTAAAAAAGTTGCCTGCCTCGTTGGTCTAGTGGTCCCAAGCACGACTGAGAGCATGAGGTCTCAGGTTCGATTCCCGGGTCGGGCAAAGTGTTATTGAGATTTTCTGTTAGCAAAATTTTCATTAATAGCCCGAAGTTTGAAATTGTGCCCGGTAGAGGGCAATAGGCTCACCACCTATTACATGGGACTTAATACCAGCATTGGTGAAATGTGGGTGTACAACTGTGTACACCTCTGCCTACCCATTCAGGGAATACAGGCGTGATACTATGCTATGTTAAGAAAGTTAAATAGATAAAAGAACAGCCACAAATTTAACAAGATAACTCTTTAAAAAGTCAGTAACTTTAAAAGAGAAACTTCGAAATCGCTGCAAAGATCGTGAGACTTCAACACAAAGCTTGTAGTACATCTGATTACATTATGTGGTTTGAACACATTCCCGCCTAGGCAGCTTATATCTCGTTGGTTCTGACTGGCGATCGGTCGATCGCTTCGTTAGTAGTGACCGAGAAGTGATTGACTGAAGTGCAGTCCGTATGGAGTTTAGAGTGCAGCTGTTCAAATAAGTTTGAGGTCTGTTTTTTAGGTATTTATGATTCATAAGACGTGTTAAAATATGGAAGAAGAATTCGCGGTGGTGAGCAGAGGTCCGGATGGCTTAGTGGTCAGAGCACCTGGAGTATTCATCCGGGAGGCGCAGGTTCGAATCCTGTTCGCGACCGTATTCTTTTTCCATTTAATATAACAACTTTAGAGTTCGCTAAGCATGCGTTAATGCTTTTCAAAGACTTATCTTGAATTATTTATGATTGTTAGCAATTTTTGTAGAAAATAAGAAAATTGTTTACTTTAGAAAATTTTTGTGGAAAGGCTGACTAAGAAAATTGATTACAGTTTGCCACCCACGTGATAATGCGTTTGAAAGATTTATTTGTATTTGTTAAAGTTATCGCATCTGTACGACATTGTACTAAAGACGAGGCGCGAGTTTAAATCCTGCTCACTAACGCATTATACTTACCACAAAAAAGAAATAACTTTAAAATTTGCTAGGCATGCGATAATGCATGAAAGATTTATCCCAACAAAAACATTTCATGAAAAGTTGGTTGCCAAGACCCTCTAGCGGAAAAGTTGGACCTGTTCTGCTGTGGTCTAAATGAATTTAAAATTTAACCCTGTTTTTTATTTGTTACATTAAATGTCGTAATTCAATCCAGTAATTATTGAATATATATGTAGTATTAGATAACTGCAATATCGCATTGGGTACCTGTAATAATAATTGTAAGTTTTGGTTGAAATAAATAAATAAAAATAAAATAAATAATGCTTTCACTGTTAAAAAGTTAAGAGATCTCTAGTAGAGCCAAACTCATAGCTGAGCTCGGATGTGTATCACGCGTCACAGTCTACGGGGTCTGTCCAAAGTCCAAAGTATATAGCTTTACGTGCTCTTGACTGTACCTCATTTATAACAATGACTAACAAATAACTCTACCTATAACTCCTGACTCTCCAAACTCTACATCTTGATTAAAAAGTACGGCTTGGCCGTTTCATCATTGTTGCACTAACTGTTTCTTGTGGACTTCAATGTTATGTAACGTAATAGTTCCACCAACATTAAACAGCCAAGCCGTACTTTTTGACCAAGTTTTTTAGCTGGAAAAAGAAGCGGTGCTATGAACTCCCCGTTAACAAGTCTCTCACAAAAATGTGTCTGAAATACATTAGAAACGAAAATCTAAAAATTAATTTTAACAAAAAATAAAAACCGCCTTCAAAAATCTACTACACTAAAAAGTTCAAAATAATATCAAAATATGCTTATAAAGAAATAATTTTAAAAGAACAATAATTATATAATAATAATAATCTGTTTTCCTCGCGTCGGTATCCTGGCTACGTTACGGTGATCTCTTTGGGGAAACTGAAGGGTTTGTCTGTGCAATTATGAACGAAGTTGTTATGACGAACAACTACCGGAGGTATATTCTAAAGGATAGGACGGTTGACATATGTCGGGCATGTCATCGCCCCGGTGAATCCCTTAGACACATCATCTCCGGTTGTTCTCGTCTTGCTAACGGCGAGTACTTGCACAGGCATAATCTAGTGGCCAGGATTATCCACCAGCAACTTGCTTTGCACTACAACCTTGTGGAGTGTACGGTGCCATACTATAGGTATACACCCGACCCAGTTCTTGAAAATGGTCATATCACATTGTACTGGGATCGATCTATCATTACTGATAGGACTATTGTCGCCAATAAGCCTGATATAGTGGTGATAGATCGATTCAAGCGCCGCACAATGATTGTTGATATTACTATCCCTCATGACGAGAACCTCGTGAAAGCGGAGAAAGATAAACAAATCAAATATCTTGATCTGGCGCACGAGGTTGTCGACATGTGGGGCGTGGACTCTGCAATCATTGTACCGATAGTCGTTTCCGCTAATGGACTAATAGCGAAGAGCCTTGATCAACACCTAAAAAGGCTCTCGCTAGGCGGCTGGATCAAGGGCCTGATACAGAAAGCAGTACTCCTCGATACGGCACGCATTGTGAGGAGGTTCCTTTCTCTGGAGCCCTAACCACCGGTAGCTTGGACCCTGTTCCCGATGCCGGTGGCCTACTATTTTTTATATTTTTAAATGTATATTGTTTTTTTATGATATATAGTTAAAAATGTAATTAATATGTAAATTTGAAAAATAAACGAGAATAATTTGTTAATTTTGAAGTCGGTGCCTGTACTAGGAGAGGGTTATTGCATTCCTGTTGTTAGTCACTTATGTTCGTTGCGCTGTGGTTATGTTACCGACCTTTGTATCTGGTTGTAAACTCAAAATACATCAGACCGACTCCAACAAAAAAAGAATCATCAAAATCGGTTCATAAACGACGAAGTCAACCGCGAACAAACAAAAAAAATACGTCCGAATTGAGAAACCACCTCCTTTTTTTGAAGTCGGTAAAAACTGGAAAATAATGTTTAAAAGTTAGTATAGCTTGCAATAAACCATTTTGGTGTGTGAAAGGCTATTTGGTTCAAGTGTAATTACTGTGCTTTAAAAAAATTAACTTTAAAACTATAGCTTTTAGAGACCTTTTCATATTCCACTAAAATGTCGCTTTAGCCAATCACCTATCGATTTATTTATTTATTTCACCATATAATTCTATCTTTAAAGTAGGTACTTATTTCGTTCTTCACCAGATAGAAATTACTTCAGGCGTAGAACTAAGCAATTATGTTGGTTATTACCCCATCTCATATGCTCATAATTCGTCAATTCCTCCCGGGCCACAATTTGAGTAACCGTTCGCCTGCCCTGTGGCGGTGCTTACGTCATACAGTAATTAGTGACCGGACTCGCATGATAGCATATGCGCTGCATTGTAGACACAGTATAGACAGATAGTTATGTAATGTCAACAGAAATCTTTTATAATCACAATGTGTTTAGTTTTCCTGTGTGCATTGTATATTGAATTTAAATGACTTTGATAGAAGTTACATGTCCGCTGGCTCTTTACAAACTTTATTTTTTAATGATTTAAAAGTCATAGTATGTACATATCAAATTGATATTAAGCGCCATCCAGTGACGCTTTCTTAACCTTAATAGCTCTCACTAAAAAACTACACAATTTATTAGAATAAAAAGTTTCCTTAGTATGTCCTGTTCGAAGTTGGGTTGAAGCTTTATGGCAAACAGATATATTTATTATTATTATTATATTAGGAATTAGGTTATGGATATGAAACGATTATTTTAGAAACAAGTTTCAAACTTTATCTTAAAGAACGCATCTTTCTTCTTGTTTTACCTCCTTTTTTAACCGACTTCCAAAAAGAAAGAGGTTATCAATTCAGATGTATTTTTTTATGTCTGTTACCTCAGAACTCTGTCATTTATCAGCCGTTTTAAATTTATTTTTTTATTAGTATGTATTGTAGCTATGGGAGAGGGGCTCGTGGCTAAGTAACAGCTGCACAGATCGATCGATCGAGGTTAAGCTGCGCTTGCCGCGGTCGGTCTGTGGATGGGTGACCATCATTTCATACCGAGGCCCCTCCGTGCCTCGGAGAGCACGTTAAGCCGTCGGTCCCAGTTGTCAAATTAAGATCTATGACAGCCGTTACAGGTAGTCAGAGGCCTGAAAGTCTGACGACCAGTCGTACCACGAGATATCATGTTGCCCAGTAACTGGGTTGTGGAGGTCAGATAGGCAGTCGCTCCATGTAAAATACGGGTATTAAGCTGCATCCGGTTTGACTGGAAGCCGACCCCAATGTAATTAGGAAAAGGCTTGGCAGATTGATTGTATTGTAGCTATGCTAATATGCTTTCTGATTGGTCCCATAGCTACAATATCGTATTAATGTCCTACTTTTAAATATACTTGGCATATTTTAGGAAACAGCCTAAAAATTTTCAAAAGCTTGACTTGCTGCATCCCAAAAATAATAATAATTGAATATTATTGTCCTAAGAAATTGATTTTATTCTTATTCGTCTAAAAACTTTGATATTTGTAAGTAAATAATGCATTTTTTCTCTAATTATTACATATCCGAAAAATTATTGGAGTCGGTTTTTTTTTGTTAAAAATTATTTGGTCACTGTGTTCACTAAGCTATTCCAATAATTATCAGTACCTACAGCGAAAATCCTTCTTTGTACTCGAAGCGGCAGCGGTAGGCGGTAGTGGTTCACCAGCGGTAGGGGTAGCTTTTAATCAAACAGCCCGTTAGCTGCCTGCGAGTAAAATTAGAGATAAAATCAACGAAATAGATCTAATGCGGTAATTATAGCTAAACGTATTACGTTATTTTGAATTGGCTTTGTAGTGTTACTGACAGCGTTCACGTTTAATAGGTAAGTGGTTATGTTAATAGTATGGTATATTAATTAGATGCCAGTAGTTATAGAAGGTATAATAGGTGAAATGCCGGTAGAGGACGATGCCGGATATACACTGACTGTATTAGTGATGTTTTCTAAAAAAGTAAGGTGCATAGTACTCACAACCGGCGCGCATGTACGTACAGATATATGAACGTGGACGAAGCAAAATGTCAATCTAACGAAATCCTAGCAGGTGGCGTTCTGTAGTTTCTGCTTACCTTCATGGGCGAAAGGCGTGAGCTTATTTATGTATGTATAATAGTGATAAGTATCTATATAAAAAATGGCATTTCATCCAACTTGGTTCATTAGTTTTTGCGTAATTGAGTAACAAACATCCAAACATCTTCACAAACTTTCACATTTATAATATTAGTAGAATAGTAGGATACGATGATGGTTCCTCATCTCCTCCGTTTTTCATTATCCTTATGGATACCTTCTACCTGGTTATTGTATCTCAAAAATATATATTAATAAACAAAAACCAGACTGTACTGAAAAGCGGAAAACAAGATGAAAATAGATAAAAAAATATCCTTTTCTAAAAATTATAACATGAAGTTGGAGATATAATTTTACGGTCGACGTTCGGTACATCCTAGAATTCCTAGATGCATCTCATATGTTTAAATCCATCAAGCTGTTTAGATTACAGGGCGTGCCAAAGCTATAGACAAACCGCGCCGAAGAAATAGACATACAAAGACACATACACTCAGAAACCATATCCGTCCTTCTGAGTCAGTCGAGTAAAAGCTATTTTTTCAGAAGACTGGGTTCTGTAGAGAAAATATGATGAATATACCACGGACCATAAAAAAATACGGACAGAGCGCTGCTTTCGACATGTGAGAAGCATGGCTAGTCATACAATTTTGCTTGTCATACACGAGCTAAACGAAAACAAATACCTAAAACTCATCCACTTGGCGCCAGTACGCTGCGTGTGTGTGTGTATATCTAATGACAAGGCAAGGTCACATCTGTATTTTTTTTAGGATCTGTGAAATATATATTTAATTTTATTGTGAGTTTATTGACACAAGTTATTGAACTTGGCGGGCTCTAGTTAAGTAAATGTTGCATTAGAGAATAAGAATAGAAGATATGCAAATTTAGAAATCTAGCTTCATAACAATTAAAATGCAATTAAAGTAACCTTTAGGTGTATATCGTGTTACCCAGTTACTGGGTTGTGGAGGTCAGATAGGCAGTCGCTCCATGTAAAATACTGGTATTAAGCTGCTTCTGGTTTGACTGGAAGCTGAACCCAATGTTATTGGGAAAAGGCTAGGCAGTTTTTTTTTATTTATATTAATTATGTTATATTTCTTTATATCAATCATAATAGAGACCTATATTATATGTATAGAGAGATCCTCTTCATATAGCTCGCTATAGAATTCGTGTTCCCGATACGGAAGCCCCACACAATAGGGTGTCGGGTTACAGCGTCCCATTGTTGTCAGATGCTGTGCTCGCATGTACCACGCTATGAATTTGCGTGCGCCGGAAGATAAATGTTTTCACTCTGTTATTGAGTATTTTTAACCGACTTCCAAAAAAGGAGGAGGTTTCTCAATTCGACAGTATATTTTTTTTTTTTTTTTTTTTTTTTTTTTATGTGTGTTCGGGGATAACTTCGTCGTTTATGAACCGATTTTGATAATTCTTTTTTTGTTGGAAAGAAGATATCCCAACGGTGGTACCATGGTAAGGAAACCAGGATCTGATGATGGATCCCCGAGAAATCGAGGGAAACCTTCGAAAATCGTAGGGGCGACTAGTGCATTTGTTAATTTTTTCATTAAGTATTTTAAAGCACTACTATTTAATGAAGGTCTGGAGTCGATCTGATGATGGAGCCGAAAGACGATCTAGGGAACTCTTTAACGATTTACAGCAATTACCTGGTGTTTGGGCTTGATTAATTTGTATTGATGAGAACTTTACACCTAGATAGGTTGTGACTGTCATTAGGGGTCTGATGATGAAGACGAAGGACAGTCAAGGGAACTCCTCAACGTTTTACAGTAGCTACCTTGTTTTGTATGTATGTCCGTCGATATAATTGTTTGAAAGAGTAGTCCCCAGAGGTGGTCCCATTTCAATTTAGTGAAGATCTGATGAAGATCTTCGAAGTTAGACGATGGAATTCTTCAATAAATCACAGCAAATCACTCGCAATTGCTGTAATCGCATGTTCATGTATAGTTCATGCCACTCAATACATACATAGCATCATGCCTGTATTGCCCGATGGGGTAGGCAGAAGTGTCCACTGTTGTACACAAACATTTCACCGATGCAGTTATTAAGTCCTAGCGGCTTTCGAAGGCCTACCCATATTATTAAATTACTAAATTAACTTATTTATGAAGTATACAAACTTATATATGACCTATACAATATATATATTAGACTTAAAACTAAAAAGACTAAAATAAATTAATTTTAAACAAAAAATAAAAACCGCCTTCCAAAACCTACTACACTAAAAAGTTTAAAATAATATCAAAATTTGCTTATAATAAAATAATTTTAAAATAACAATATATAATAATAATCTGTTAATTTTGGAGTCGGTGCCTGATGTATGTGGGGTTTACAACCAGATACAAACGCCGGTAACATAACCACAGCACAACGAACATAAGTGACTAACAAGAGGAAAACAATAACCCTCTCCCAGTACAGGCTCCGACTCCAAAATTAACAGATTATTATTATATATTGTTATTTTAAAATTATTTTATTATAAGCAAATTTTGATATTATTTTAAACTTTTTAGTGTAGTAGGTTTTGGAAGGCGGTTTTTATTTTTTGTTTAAAATTAATTTATAACAATAGAGATGCGCGGTATGTATTTTGTCGTTATGTTAGGACATATATGTTGTTGCTTTTAAAATTTTTGGTGTTATTTTATCTAATGAGTATAATTTTGTTTTACAAATTGATAGTCTCAAAAAAACGGGTTCCTTAAAAACATATATTATGTCAATTAAAAATAAATCTTTGAAAAGCATTAACTCGCTCAGCGAACTCTAAAGTTATAACGTTAAATGGAAAAAAAATACGGTAGTGAGCAGAGGTCGAGATGGCTTAGTGGTCAAAGCACCTGGAGTATTTTCCGGGAGGCACAGGTTCGAATCCTGCTCACGACCGTATTTTTTTTTCCATTTCATATTATAAATTTAGAGTTCGCTAAGTATGCGTTAATGCTTTTCAAAGATTTATCTTTAATTGTTAAGGTAATTGCTTCTTTACGACATTGTATTAACTGCAAAGTTAGTCGTGCTCACGACCGTATCTTTTTTCCATTTAATATATTATATCCATGAAGCCGTTCATCTGTCCACCTGTTAAGGCCCTTTTTATAAGTAACATATAGAGATATCAAATTGCAATTAATATTAAATATCTTGTGGAACTGCCTCGTTGGCAGTGGTCCCAAGCGCGACTGCTGAGTATTTCTTGATTTATTTACACAGTTCTTATATCTATTTTTACAGGTAAATAAGTTTCAAATTTATTTAAAATTTTCCCAAAAGTAAAGTCCAATAATCTATAAATTATAACAAATTACTTTGTAAGTGGCTTTAGTAAATTCATTCAGTGAGCACGTAAATAGATCAATGAGATTAGCCACTGTATTGATCGTGCGCAAGGCGCGCGTCAGTGGCGTCATGAGGTCCTAGGTTCAATTCCGAGGCCGGGCAAAGTGTTATTAGGTTTTTCTATTAGCAAATTCTCGATAACAACCCGGAGTTTAAAATTAAAAGTATGTAAAGTTATTATATTAAATGGAAAAAGAATACGGTCACGAACATGATTCGAACCTGCGCCTCCCGGATGAATACGCCAGGCGCTCTGACCACTAGCCATCTCGACCTCTGCTCACCACCGCGAATTCTTCTTCCATAGTATGTACTGCCTACCCCTTCGGGAAATATAGACATGATGCTACGTTATGTTATTAAATACAAAGTCTCCTGGAAGTATAAAAAAATAAGATTTTTAATTGTCGGAATCAAAATATTGGCACCCACTTGAGCGTATATTTTTAATTCCAACGGATGATAGGTAAGCTACATTAAAATCAAAAACATATAAGTTATACCAACGCGACTATATACAAAAGAGTACATACGATAGTGTCCATCATTTAACTTACAAACCGCAACAGATGAAAGTGCTCGAAATTGTGTTAATATAACATAGTAATATTATAATATTGACTGCCAACTCCCCATCCTTTAACCTAACCTCATGTTTCCCCAACCTATTAACTTCGTTACCACAATTTCCCCAACCCGACATATAACAAGAATCAAATAAAACTGTACATTTGAACATCGTTATTATTAACTGGGCTGTTAGCGTTACTCGTGACATTTATGACCGACCCGGGAAACTTGAAAAATTGCTTCACTATAACCACTGTACAATGAGGAACAGAAGATCAAGTGGCAATGAAACTGTGATACGAAATGACAAAATTGACTACAGAATAGACTATTTTTGTAATTCTAAAACTTTAGAGTTCGCTAAGCATGCGTTAATGCTTCAAGATATGTCTTTGAAAAAGCATTAACGCATGCTTAGCGAACTCTAAAGTTACAATATTAAATGGAAAAAGAATACGGTCGCGAGCAAGATTCGAACCTGCGCCTCTTGGATAAATACTCCAGGCGCTCTGTTCACTAAGCCATCTCGACCTCTGCTCACCAACGCGACTTCTTTATCCATATTTTAACACGTCTTTTGGCGACGTTATTGTTATCTATTCAATCCCTATACAAGTGACCGAACCGACACGACTAACTTTGCAGTTAATACAATGTCGTAAAGATGCAATTACCTTAACAAATACGTACATAAATTAAATTATATCTTTGAAAAGCATCAAAGCATGCTCAGCGAACTGTAAAGTTATTATATCGGTATCTAATGTTAGAAACAATAATTTCTCTAAGAATAGGAAAACTCCTCAGTCTAAACGCTAGATTGCTGGTAACCACAAAGCCAGCGTTCTTGCATGACTGGAATACCACAAAATCAATACCACGATTATTCTTGGGACCTTTAGTTAAGCATTGATCCCACCCTATGTTCACCATCATATCGTCGCTTCTCGCTTCTATATTATTCATCATCAACCCCCTGCCCTTATCCCAATTTATTTGGGGTCGGCGCAGCATACCTATATCTGGCATGCTGCTAAAGTTTTGGCTATGTTTTATGACCGGCCACCTGCCTGACGTCAACCCTCTTTGGGAATTTGGAATTGGTAACCGCCACCGACGCGCCAGGTTCTGATGTTGTCCTTATATCACACTCGACTTACAGGGATATAATAACATATACGGCCTACAATCCGTACGATACCTAAATAGCATAATTATTCACAAAACCAACAAGTTCGGTCTCTGTTATTGTCTAGGCTTAGACTTTATTCCTATTATTAGGTCTGTGTCGATAGGAGCTAAAAAAGAACTCGACGAAGATTTTATACATTTATTTAGAACTTCACTTTTACAAGTCTTTGGCAATACGGTATACTGTACGAGTTTTATATAATGCAATGGTGGTAGACCCGCACTGACCGTTGCGCAAGCGCTTTTATAGCCAACATCGTTGGGAGTAGGGGGATGGAGTGGCGTCCCGCACCCCGCAGTCCTGTGCGTTAACAGTTATAACAACACACACGATTCGTCTTGACTCTCATAATCTCAGAATCAATTTTTTTGAACAATTTCTATATTATTATTCAACAAAAATACTGTTTACAGCCATAATAATGTATTAATTTAAAAATACCTACACTACACAAGTTTATCTTTTTACAATCAGCGATTGTATCTAGGCTTATTGTTATATGTGTGTTAGATTGATTTCAGCTATTGTATGAAATGAACCTTCTTTTTCTGTCATTATTGTGTCATAACAAACTCGTTACGTCGAACGGCGGCTTATTAAAGAGCTGTGGTCTTGTTTTCTTTTAATAGTAATAAAACTATATCATGATATATATATTGATGTTAATGTGCGAAAGAAACTTTTTATTATTATTAGAGGGACGCAATCATATACCAACAGCATAATTCTAGTACTTGGCTGACTAATATAGTTTTTTTTTATACAAGTAAAACCGTTAGTAATTACGGCTAAGTATTATAAAAATGTATTTGTTTATTTATACCAGAGTGTCGTGATGGCCGAGTGGTTACGGGCCCGCCTCCGGCGCCACAGGTTGTGGGTTCAAACCTGGCATGTACCAATGTGACTTTTTCAATGTCATATGTACTTTCTTAATCCATCCAAGACATCACAGACATACGGTGAAAGAAAACATCGTGAGGAAACCTTGAATTAATAGTCTGAAATCGCCAACCCGCAGTGAGCTAGCGTGGTGATTAAGCTCGTGCCTTCTTTGTATGAGAAGAGGCCCGCGCCCTGCAGTGGGACAGTAATGGGCTGTTTTATTTATTTATTTATATTTATACTTCTATGGATGGTACATAAGGCGGACTTAATTCCATATGACATTCACTGCCAACCTTTGGATTAAAAAAACGATCAATGTAGGTACAAAAAATAAATATTGAATAATTTTCCTACTAACATAATAAA
This sequence comes from Xylocampa areola, assembly GCA_935421205.1. NCBI lineage: Eukaryota > Metazoa > Arthropoda > Insecta > Lepidoptera > Noctuidae > Xylocampa > Xylocampa areola. Next base: position 801,579 of record OW285200.1, read on the forward strand.
CTATTTATGTATAAATATGTAGCATTGTAAGATGCAGATAATATAAATATAATATATACTATAATATCAACAACTTACACAATAACTAATAAAAATAAAAGATAAATATTTATTATAACTACCTATGTGGGAGAGCTAATATGATAATTACTAATTGCACTGACTTCAAGTAAAATTCACGGACTTGACATATAAACGAAAATTTGTTTGGAGGTTTCTTCATATTAAGGGGAAGCACGTTTCAGACTTTGATTGCTGAAACAGTGAATAAAATAAATAGAATATTGTCCTAGTTAGTTTTATACTACTAAAACCTAACCTAATACTATCTAGCAGATTTCAAACGTTGGTTTCAACTATATTTCTAATAAAGAACGCTCACAATCATCACAGTATAACAAAAAATTCAAGAATAACATGATATCAACTTTCTTTTCTCTTTCAATAAACTTGGATAATAACAAACTCTATACTAAGAATAGGTACACCTATAATCCTGCATGACCTACTCCTCTTTGAAGCTTAAAGTTTCCTGATAAAACTCCTAAGCCCCTTCATCTCACTACAAACAAAGGACGGCGAAGTTAATCAAATTTTTACTCTAACCGAGTGAAGGAGGATAAAATGAATAATACAAGCGCACCAGTGAACTTTGTTTCATTACCCGTCCCGGGGTCGTGTCGCCTCATCCGCGTCTCGGCTCCGTCTCGTTCCATTTACGTCAGGATATCGTAGTGTCTCCATCGCGTAGCTAAGGCTTCTCACAGACTTTTCATAAAATTTTGTGAAATATATTGGGAGCGCTGTAGACTTGTGTATAAAGTAATTATATAATTATCATTTCTTATTTATAACGTCCAAAATATGTAGTTTGGTAATAATGGATGCAATTAAATACAATATTTAGTTACTTCCACAATATAAAATAATGTTCACCGGTTACCTGTACCCGGCACGTGAGTAGTAACCGGTGAACATTAAATGATATGAATATTACCTCACAAAAGTTTTTATACTTCCACAATATTAAGGGTAAACTTTACGACCTAACAGCTCTTGAGGATGCCCTGTAGGGGGAAGGGGGGAGCGTGTAGAGTAGTTGGTGGTGGTTGCAATTTTTAACCGCTTGCGTATGTGCTTAGATTTGTTGGGCGGTGCACAGGTAATTGCATGACTACCTTCAATATTATGGAAGTAGCAAAATATTGTATTTGCATCCAATGTAATGGACTTCCACAAGGTAACGCCTGAATCTATTCAATACTTACAGTCTGGTAATATTTAGATAGCTGAAATTAACTATAATATATTTTGTGTAAACTCCCTTGAGTTTACGATACGGATACACTATATAAACACACTAATGTGTTAATCATTAATCACGCTGTTTATTATGTAAGTAAATATTTGTTATAATGCAGTAAACCACGACCGTCAAGGGGATTTGCAATTAGGCAAACTGTACTGCCGTGATAATGATTTACTGAGATTAGCAATTCGGTTCCCACAGTGCCATTAAAGCAGTACTCTTTGACACCCGTATTTTATAGCGGTTGTTAGGTGGACGAAATCTATAAAATTGAAATCTATAAGTGAAATTTTTAGTGGAATATGAAATGAAACTCGAAAGTTCACCGGTTTTGTCAAAGTCAAATTTTAGAAGGAGTATATTATGTTATTTATATTAAGTATTAGCTACGACAGTACTTACGTATTGTTAAATGGGAATATCTAAACAGGTTTATGTTTTAATAAATTTATTAAAAAAAATGGAAATCAATTGAATAACTTCACAACGTTTACGCGGAAACCGCTATTGTCAGAACGAATCAAGTAGTGCCGGGACCAACGACGCCACGGAAAACCATAGACTAAAGCTACTGCCGTTAGAATTGACTGTCTTTATTTACCTTATTACCGCCTTACAGTATTTACATCAACATTTTATCAGGTTACTTTCAGACACGACCTGTGACACGGCAGAATCGCGAACCGACTTGATCACTAATCGCAAATACACATCCATAATGTAAAAGTGACTCACGAAAATTTTGAGCAATGATAGCCTAGTGGTATGACCATTGGACTGGCAATTCAAAGGTCACAAGTTCGAATACATGGCACACATCACTGACTTTTCGAGTCAGGTGAAGGAAAATATCGTGAGGAAACCAGCACACCTGAGAGATGCTTTCGACGGTGTATAAATCCATGTCAGAGGCCTACGGGTGGTATAAACTCTGACACTAGGTTGTTCATCAGTCACACGATGAGAGTGAGACGAATGTTATTATAAAAATATATATATTCGGTTAAAGATTACCCATTGTTCCCGAGAGCAACTCAATATCCAAGCGGTATAGCTGAATTGATAGTACATTTGAGTCCTAAAGCGAAGAGTGATCCGTCACCTTATCGAAGACGTTTCCTCTCCGTGTGATGAATTGAGAATGTATTTGTAGGAAACGTCGCGCTGTAAACTTTATGCCGTCGTAAGTAATAGGACGCGTGTATCGTGTTGCGTATTGCGATACAATGTTATGTCAGACTTTACGATACGTTTTTTATTATTTTATCTCTTCCCGTTCTTGTAAATGATAATATTATTTTGATAAAGATAATGATGATTAAATAATTAAGGCAATAAAAAACCTTTATAAATCATATATAATTATATTTTTTAATACATGTTGAGGCCATGTAATGCCTATGTTAATTTCTATTTTTCAAAGAAACATTGAAAAAATAATAGACAAGAACGGGGCTTGAACCCGCGACCTTTGACGTTCCGTGTCATCACTCTACCAACTGAGCTACCTTGTCGTGTTCAAACCTATTGAATTTTCAATCCTCTTTGTATACGTCCTAAGGAGACGCCTGGCGATATTTATCTAGTAATCATTTACAGATTTACTAAACTCAGCGTTACCACTTTGCAGTTGTAAATCGCCGAACAACATCCCAATCCTTTATAAATCATATATAATTATATTTTTTAATACATGTTGAGGCCATGTAATGCCTATGTTAATTTCTATTTTTCAAAGAAACATTGAAAAAATAATAGACAAGAACGGGGCTTGAACCCGCGACCTTTGACGTTCCGTGTCATCACTCTACCAACTGAGCTACCTTGTCGTGTTCAAACCTATTGAATTTTCAATCCTCTTTGTATACGTCCTAAGGAGACGCCTGGCGATATTTATCTAGTAATCATTTACAGATTTACTAAACTCAGCGTTACCACTTTGCAGTTGTAAATCGCCGAACAACATCCCAATCCTTTATAAATCATATATAATTATATTTTTTAATACGTGTTGAGGCCATGTAATGCCTATGTTAATTTCTATTTTTCAAAGAAACATTGAAAAAATAATAGACAAGAACGGGGCTTGAACCCGCGACCTTTGACGTTCCGTGTCATCACTCTACCAACTGAGCTACCTTGTCGTGTTCAAACCTATTGAATTTTCAATCCTCTTTGTATACGTCCTAAGGAGACGCCTGGCGATATTTATCTAGTAATCATTTACAGATTTACTAAAAAGGGTTCAAGCCCCGTTCTTGTCTATTAGTTTTCAATGTTTCTTTGAAAAATAGAAATTAAAAAACCTTTATTTGGTTAAATGGAAAAATAATAACTAAGTAGTTTAGAGAGAAAATGAATAGGTACCAAGCCCTAGGCATATATAGTTTTTGGGAATTGAGTTGCCCGTGTCCGTAGGAGTACACCCTTAAAACTGAATCCCTACACAACCCTGGGTGGTGCAAAACCGGCAATACAACTCTGATGGGTGGCTTCGGCCGCGGCTCGTTACCACCCACCGGACGAAGCCATGCCGTGAAGCGACCTAGTCGTGGTTCGGGATGTAGTCCGATGCAATCGTTATGGGAGACGGGTCTGGGCAATTGCATTAACTCCCTAACTATTATTCTCCCCAAATCTATCCACTCTACTTCGAGTGAATAGGTTTTTTCAGGATCAAAAAAGGGAGCGGGCTCAGCACATGTTCTGCTCTTATCAACGCTGGTTTTCAGTCAGTTTGCAAGGCCAGTTTCAGGATATGCATTATGTTATTTACAAATCGAGAGAAAATCTAACTTTATGACTAAACCTCCATCAATAAGTCAATCTTAATGTTAATAGCAATAGCAATATCAATTCTCTTCATAAATAATCCAAACGTAATTGTAGACAAGGATTATAAGTATTAAGTAGGTTTTATTAATACAAAAATCTGGTGGGCTTGACTTCTACATAAATTACTTGGCAGCACTCAGGCTTTTAGCTCTGAACACTGAAAACGCTTTAAGATTTCCTGGGTAGGTATTTATTATACATTTTGGGTTAATTATTATTTATTACACACTTGCGACTCCTATGGGGTTACGGGTATCCACCGGCGGTGGTAATTGCTGACCATCATCCCATAAAAAAAGTAAAGTTAGTAATAAGTACTTAAGTTTAAATTGGATACTAAATTATAAAACCTAAAAAAATAGATAATATAGAAAATAGAGGAAAATAAATATTTTTTTATCAATGGAAAGTTAGTTATGACCCTTCATAACTAAACTTTGTTTGAAATCTGTGCGGGTTACTTAGCCACGAGCCCCTGGCTGATGTCTACAGTAGACATAATAAGGAAATTAATATTTGACAGTATAATTTAGGAAATTAAAAATGGATGCAAATAAATACAATATTTAGCTACTTCCACAATATTTTTTGGTGTATAATATTGTTGAAGTAGCTAGATATTGTATTTACTTGCATCCATTGTAACGGACTTCCGCAAAGTAACGCCTGAATCTATTCAATACTTAGAAAATTGATATAATTTTGATGATTTAATATTATATTATGGCATTATCATATGAAACTTTTGTTGTTTGCTTTCTTATAGACTTTATAACCGAGCTGATTCATTCCCATCGATGTATTGGCAAAACACATAAAATAAAAAAGCAAGGTACAAATTTACTTCTATCTCCACTTTCATATTACAATCAAAACTATAAATGTATGTGCCCATAAAAGGCAATCTAACTCAAAATAGTTCGTAACTGTAACACAAAGCGATAAGAATAACGAAGGCGCGTGTCAAATGTCGTACCCTCGTCCGTGGCGGATAAGCACCGAGACAACTAGCTGCCCTGTAGGTATAGTTCAAAAACACAACATTGTACTCAAATTATAGTAACAGAGGGACTAGAATATAAATTTCGCGGATGATACCTATATAGCAACAATAGATAAATCTTTCACCTCAAACGCATTAACGTATGCGTAGCGAACTCTAAAGTTATATTTTTTTTTTTGTGGAAGGAACATGTACTCGTATTTGTTAAGGTAACCGCATCTGTACTTTCTGTCTCGCACAACAAAACTGTGGAATGAACTGTCACCTGCAGTATTTCCGGACCAATACGACCTTCAAACCTTCAAGAAAAGAGCGTACTCCTTTTTAAAAGGTCGGCAACGCACTTGTGACTCCTCTGGTGTTGCGGGTGTCCATAGGCGGTGGTAATCTAATAGCTAATAGGTTAGGCCTTAAATAGAATATTTCAAAGGCATGTTATATTCTATATAACGCTAACTTCATCACATATAGCCCAAATCATATTCAGTCCTATCAATTATTATTCACCGGTTACTACTCACGTGCATTTTTCGGGATTACCAAACTAGTTTCGAACTCAAACATCAGTCAGTTTTACTAATTTTAATAATAACTGTTGAACAATAATTAATATGAATTTGTCTCACGAAAGATATTATACAAAAAAGCAGTGTTATTGAAAGCATTTTTTTTTTTAATTTATCTAAGTTTGGCCTCCTACTCGCCTGACAGTAAGCGAAATTGTGGCCGAGAATGGAGCACGTAGATCCAGAAGAAATCTAAGTATTCACTCTTAGTAGAGTGGATAGATTTGGGGTTTGATGATGCGGGCACATAACTGGCGAACAATAATTGATATGAATATGTCTTACGAAAGTTATTATTCAGTTCTGTTCAATCGTTTTTGCAAGTTACGTAAAGAGAACTAACACATTACAAAGAATGGCAAAGCTATCCGTCACAAGTCGCACCCTCGTCGGCGAAATAAATAGCTGCCACCGTTTATGTACAACAGCTCTACGTGAACGATATCAAAGAAACTAGGACTTTTTCATGACTTTTGGAAGTATTTCAGTATTTTTATTTTTAAGAATATGGTGGTACAGACACAGGTCCTAAAAATAAATAAATGTTCACATATTCTGCCACACAATATGGCGTGGAAATAGACACTTTTTTTTTATAAAAAAAAAAACAATACAAACCATTTCATAATCTGATTTATTATGACTGTAAAAAAACCATTCGATCACCCTTACAAGATAAAACGTATAATGAAACAGAGTCTCTCTTGCAATCATTTTTATGAATACTAAACATAGACACTATATGCATGACTCACAAACACATACATACATACACACACGACTCATTCACACTACACACTCACTTACCTGTACACTGATACACATACATTAGTTTCAAGCCAGATGCAATAACTTGTTACTGTCATTTTTATGAATAGTAAACATAGACACTACATGTATTACTCACACATACATACATAAACACACAACTCATTCGCAATACACACTCACTCACCTGTACACTGATACACATACATATCATTAGTTTTAAGGCAGATGCAATAACTTGTAACTGTTATTTTTATGAATAGAAAACATAGACACTACATGCATTACTCACACATACATACATACACACACGACTCATTCACACTACACACTCACGCTACACACTCACTCACCTGTACACTGATACACATACATATCATTAGTTTTAAGCTAGATGCAATAACTTGTAACTGTTATTTTGCTGTGGCTTGCAACTATGTAACAAGTACACTATCTTGCCACCCCAAAGGCTTACGGCACTGTTTCTTTTTACAACAGACTATACTGTAGCCTATCTAAGAGGACAGTACCTCGACCAGTTTAATGTAGTGTAATATAATTAAGTGTTCTCTTAATATAAAGGTTTTTCGTAATGCACCTTCGACGAAATAAAGTTATTTTGTAAATGTTTTTTTTTTTTATAGTTACACGTAGGCAATAGCTAAGTAGCAACAACATTGTAGGGGTATGATGAAATGAAGGTCCATTTGGGATATATAATAACTTTACTGGTACCAGTTAAATATACAGATATAAAATATAGAATACACTAAACTACGACCTAACTCAGTGGTTGCGGGGAGACGACTGCTGCGCCGCGCTAATGCAATGCGCATCGGTATATAAAACTAATGCGTCAGCAGTGTCCCTACAATACTCCCCCCTTTACAAAAAAAATGTGTCTAGAACCTGTTAACAAAATTTCTATTTAAAATATAATGATAATATAATTGAATCATACATGATTGAATCACAATGAACTGGTAAGTAGTTACTAATAATAAACATAGCTATCGTGTTACTTGAGCGCCTTAGTGCTAAGTCAACAGAAATTTTATAAACGGTATGTGTACCTGAACAACGAACTAAATTATAATTATGAATAAATACATTCTAATGACTAACACAATAACGAATAAAAAAAAAACAATACAACATGACATTAAGTTATTACTAAATGGGTACCATCAAGCTTAACGTTCACAAAATGATGTTGCTCTTCATAAGACGCTTTTGAAGCTGAACGTACGAAGCAGCAAATTTGTGTCTGCGACGTCCACCATGCCGTAGCCATGTGATGACAGGTTGCGCCATCCAACACTGGTGCGGTATCAATCCTCGCCCCCAAGTGTGATACGCCAATACGACGCGCGCACTGTGCCGTAGAGTGCCGCCGCCGTGTTCCATGTCATCCATTGTCCTCGGGTATGCTGCGCTATCCTCGTCTTGGCGCGGAATCGGGCCTCGCCGCCAAGGTTGATACGCCTTACTCGTCTCGCCCCGGAAACTCCTGTGCTGTATTTCATGGTGGTCGCTATACTTGGCAATCCGTGTTGTGTGTCCGTGAATTGGTCTGGAGTTAGGTCCGCAGCCCTTTTGCTGCCCCAGCAAAAAGGGCGAGTCGCCTCCCATATTGCGTGTTCAGGTTACCTCCATGCACGTCCTCTGCTGCCAAGCTACACATGCGCGTATTTAGTTACCACGCTGTCCATGTGCACGTGTGTCGATGCCACGTAGTTCCCGTACGCGTGCTCCGTTTTCACGTTGTCCTCAGCGAAAGCTGCATGTTCAATGTCGAAGGGTCACCAATGTAGGGGTATTCGCAGTTCCTTGCGCGGTTTCTATAACGCAGATGATACCGGCACAACCATTTTGGATTGTCTGGTGTTATACTTGTTCGTGATTTTGATCTCGACCGACTTCTGCCACGATAATGCGATCGGTTGTCCCTATTGTTTCCGACTTGTGCTCGTAGGGCTGCTACCTCCAACGTTAATTTATTGACTTGTGATAGCAGTTCTGTCATGACTGACGGCTGTTCACTGGAAACTGTGCACACATCTCCTCTATTATTTTCCATAATCTTGTCTGCAATACCGGAGAGATTGTCGAGATTTTGATCTTGACTTACTGTCAACACAGCGCGGACGTGGTTCGGGAGTCTGGACGTCCATATATTGTGTAACGTTTTATCGGGTACGTTAGTATTCTTCGCAAGTTCTCTCATGCGTCGTAGGAGCTGTGAAGGCTTTTGATCACCGAGCTCCAGTTCGCCAACTAACTTTTGAAATTGGCGTTCTTCCGATTCCTCATATACAGATAAAAGTCTGTCCTTTAAGGCTTTGTATTTGTTAGTATCTGGTGGTGATATTAAAATGTCAGATATTTGTCGTACCGCTTCTTTTCCAAGCTTGGAGACCGCAAGGCTGTATTTCACGTCGTCGCCTTGTTTCTGCGGAGCCATAACGGTTTCAAATTGCGCGAACCACACTCTGGGCATCTCGGTCCAAAACTCGGGTATCTTTGATGAGACCGATAGGGATGCTAATTCACCAGTTGCAGCGCCACTAACAGCACCACAGCTTGAAGAGCTCATGCCGCCGCAGTTGCTTGCCAGACTCATGTTTCAGTAACTATGAAATCTATGTGGATACGTCGGGTGAGATCACGTCGGTTGTAATCACGTCGGTTGTAATCACGTCGGTTGTAATCACGTCGGGGTCACCAATGTAGGGGTATGATGAAATGAAGGTCCATTTGGGATATATAATAACTTTACTGGTACCAGTTAAATATACAGATATAAAATATAGAATACACTAAACTACGACCTAACTCAGTGGTTGCGGGGAGACGACTGCTGCGCCGCGCTAATGCAATGCGCATCGGTATATAAAACTAATGCGTCAGCAGTGTCCCTACAACATTAATAAAAATGTTAGTCCCCTAAACCTTATTATATTAAAAGACGTACACTTTTCTAGTATACTTTGCACTTTGTTTAAGCCCAACACATATAAAGGCTCATTGGTATGGAGGCCGCAAAGGTGACTACCGAGCATGAGGTCATGATTGATGGGTTCGATTCCCGGGTCGGGCAAAGTTTTATTGAGTGTTTCTGTTAGAAAATTCTCTACTATGAAACTATGCCCGGCTGATGGCAATAGTATCACCACCTATTACATGGGACTTAATAACAGCTTTGGTGAAATGTGAGTTTACAACTGTGTACATCATTGCCTACCCCTTGAAGAATTATAGGCGTAATGCTATGTTAGGTTAAATTATAAATAAAGAGTTATTTTATGATTATGGATTTAGTGAGAACAATTTAAAAGAGTAGATTCAGCAGATATTTATTGTATGCAGATAACATAAGGTTTTAATTAAATAATAATAGCAGTCACTTAAACTAACAATATGATGATTTTGAAGATGACATTTTTGCAAAAATGTCATCTTCAAAATCATCACAATAATATACTATGTAATTAAATTCCCCATACCTATATTGTTAAATTATAATTACTTCCAAGTCAATAAAAAAAAATTAAGTCTATTTTTAACGCCCGACGCTTAAAGGGGGGTGTTATAAGTTTTTAATAGATTCAGGCGTATGAACGTGGACGAAGGAAAAGGCATATGTAAGGATCGTAGCAGGTGGCGTTCTGTAGTTTTTGCCTACCCCCATGGGAGAAAGGCGTGAGTTTATGCATGTACAAGAGACATTTACAAGAGTCAAAGAACGACAAACCTATTTAAAAAAAAACTTATTCTACAACTTTTAAGAGATATGTTTACAAAAATAAAAATCATTACCAACAACTCCTAATTAATTACTAGTAAAAAGCTATTTAGTTCATCAATATTTTAGTAAGCATTTTTGCACGAATTAATTCTTTATACTAATTAAATTGAGAGTGATAGATTATTATTTAGGTATTTACTTATTTTCTCATTAATTGATGTCTACTGTATTTAATGCTAGGTGGTTCCAATAATATATTAACAAGCTTTTCTACTTTACTTTCAATGAATAAGGTACATTTTTGTACAGAAAATATTCTCAAATATACGATATTGTTTTTATTTACTTTAGTAAATTTCAACATTAATGTTTAACAACGCTACAATATAAATAGAACATATTATTATATAACAAATAAATGCATCTTATCTTATCTTATTACACGATACTTAATGTCAACTGACAAATACAACTACATTTTAAGAGTTACAATATTAAATGGAAAAAGAATACGGTCGCGAACAGGATTCGAACCTGCGCCTCCCGGATAGATACTCCAGGCGCTCTGACCAACTAAGCCATCTCGACCTCTGCTCACCACCGCGAATTCTTCTTCCATATTTTAACACGTCTTATGGCGACGTCATTGCAATCAATTCAGTACTTACAAGTGACCGAACCGACACGACTAACTTTGCAGTTAATACAATGTCGTAAAGAATGCAATTACCTTAATAATTCATGATATGTCTTTGAAAAAGCATTAACGCATGCTTAGCGAACTCTAAAGTTACAATATTAAATGGAAAAAGAATACGGTCGCGAACAGGATTCGAACCTGCGCCTCCCGGATAGATACTCCAGGCGCTCTGACCAACTAAGCCATCTCGACCTCTGCTCACCACCGCGAATTCTTCTTCCATATTTTAACACGTCTTATGGCGACGTCCTTGCAATCAATTCAGTACTTACAAGTGACCGAACCGACACGACTAACTTTGCAGTTAATACAATGTCGTAAAGAATGCAATTACCTTAATAATTCATGATATGTCTTTGAAAAAGCATTAACGCATGCTTAGCGAACTCTAAAGTTACAATATTAAATGGAAAAAGAATACGGTCGCGAACAGGATTCGAACCTGCGCCTCCCGGATAGATACTCCAGGCGCTCTGACCAACTAAGCCATCTCGACCTCTGCTCACCACCGCGAATTCTTCTTCCATATTTTAACACGTCTTATGGCGACGTCATTGCAATCAATTCAGTACTTACAAGTGACCGAACCGACACGACTAACTTTGCAGTTAATACAATGTCGTAAAGAATGCAATTACCTTAATAATTCATGATATGTCTTTGAAAAAGCATTAACGCATGCTTAGCGAACTCTAAAGTTACAATATTAAATGGAAAAAGAATACGGTCGCGAACAGGATTCGAACCTGCGCCTCCCGGATAGATACTCCAGGCGCTCTGACCAACTAAGCCATCTCGACCTCTGCTCACCACCGCGAATTCTTCTTCCATATTTTAACACGTCTTATGGCGACGTCATTGCAATCAATTCAGTACTTACAAGTGACCGAACCGACACGACTAACTTTGCAGTTAATACAATGTCGTAAAGAATGCAATTACCTTAATAATTCATGATATGTCTTTGAAAAAGCATTAACGCATGCTTAGCGAACTCTAAAGTTACAATATTAAATGGAAAAAGAATACGGTCGCGAACAGGATTCGAACCTGCGCCTCCCGGATAGATACTCCAGGCGCTCTGACCAACTAAGCCATCTCGACCTCTGCTCACCACCGCGAATTCTTCTTCCATATTTTAACACGTCTTATGGCGACGTCATTGCAATCAATTCAGTACTTACAAGTGACCGAACCGACACGACTAACTTTGCAGTTAATACAATGTCGTAAAGAATGCAATTACCTTAATAATTCATGATATGTCTTTGAAAAAGCATTAACGCATGCTTAGCGAACTCTAAAGTTACAATATTAAATGGAAAAAGAATACGGTCGCGAACAGGATTCGAACCTGCGCCTCCCGGATAGATACTCCAGGCGCTCTGACCAACTAAGCCATCTCGACCTCTGCTCACCACCGCGAATTCTTCTTCCATATTTTAACACGTTGATTGCAATGACGTCGCCATAAGACGTGTTAAAATATGGAAGAAGAATTCGCGGTGGTGAGCAGAGGTCGAGATGGCTTAGTTGGTCAGAGCGCCTGGAGTATCTATCCGGGAGGCGCAGGTTCGAATCCTGTTCGCGGCCGTATTCTTTTTCCATTTAATATTGTAACTTTAGAGTTCGCTAAGCATGCGTTAATGCTTTTTCAAAGACATATCATGAATTATTAAGGTAATTGCATTCTTTACGACATTGTATTAACTGCAAAGTTAGTCGTGTCGGTTCGGTCACTTGTAAGTACTGAATTGATTGCAATGACGTCGCCATAAGACGTGTTAAAATATGGAAGAAGAATTCGCGGTGGTGAGCAGAGGTCGAGATGGCTTAGTTGGTCAGAGCGCCTGGAGTATCTATCCGGGAGGCGCAGGTTCGAATCCTGTTCGCGACCGTATTCTTTTTCCATTTAATATTGTAACTTTAGAGTTCGCTAAGCATGCGTTAATGCTTTTTCAAAGACATATCATGAATTATTAAGGTAATTGCATTCTTTACGACATTGTATTAACTGCAAAGTTAGTCGTGTCGGTTCGGTCACTTGTAAGTACTGAATTGATTGCAATGACGTCGCCATAAGACGTGTTAAAATATGGAAGAAGAATTCGCGGTGGTGAGCAGAGGTCGAGATGGCTTAGTTGGTCAGAGCGCCTGGAGTATCTATCCGGGAGGCGCAGGTTCGAATCCTGTTCGCGACCGTATTCTTTTTCCATTTAATATTGTAACTTTAGAGTTCGCTAAGCATGCGTTAATGCTTTTTCAAAGACATATCATGAATTATTAAGGTAATTGCATTCTTTACGACATTGTATTAACTGCAAAGTTAGTCGTGTCGGTTCGGTCACTTGTAAGTACTGAATTGATTGCAATGACGTCGCCATAAGACGTGTTAAAATATGGAAGAAGAATTCGCGGTGGTGAGCAGAGGTCGAGATGGCTTAGTTGGTCAGAGCGCCTGGAGTATCTATCCGGGAGGCGCAGGTTCGAATCCTGTTCGCGACCGTATTCTTTTTCCATTTAATATTGTAACTTTAGAGTTCGCTAAGCATGCGTTAATGCTTTTTCAAAGACATATCATGAATTATTAAGGTAATTGCATTCTTTACGACATTGTATTAACTGCAAAGTTAGTCGTGTCGGTTCGGTCACTTGTAAGTACTGAATTGATTGCAATGACGTCGCCATAAGACGTGTTAAAATATGGAAGAAGAATTCGCGGTGGTGAGCAGAGGTCGAGATGGCTTAGTTGGTCAGAGCGCCTGGAGTATCTATCCGGGAGGCGCAGGTTCGAATCCTGTTCGCGACCGTATTCTTTTTCCATTTAATATTGTAACTTTAGAGTTCGCTAAGCATGCGTTAATGCTTTTTCAAAGACATATCATGAATTATTAAGGTAATTGCATTCTTTACGACATTGTATTAACTGCAAAGTTAGTCGTGTCGGTTCGGTCACTTGTAAGTACTGAATTGATTGCAATGACGTCGCCATAAGACGTGTTAAAATATGGAAGAAGAATTCGCGGTGGTGAGCAGAGGTCGAGATGGCTTAGTTGGTCAGAGCGCCTGGAGTATCTATCCGGGAGGCGCAGGTTCGAATCCTGTTCGCGACCGTATTCCTTTTTCCATTTAATATTGTAACTTTAGAGTTCGCTAAGCATGCGTTAATGCTTTTTCAAAGACATATCATGAATTATTAAGGTAATTGCATTCTTTACGACATTGTATTAACTGCAAAGTTAGTCGTGTCGGTTCGGTCACTTGTAAGTACTGAATTGATTGCAATGACGTCGCCATAAGACGTGTTAAAATATGGAAGAAGAATTCGCGGTGGTGAGCAGAGGTCGAGATGGCTTAGTTGGTCAGAGCGCCTGGAGTATCTATCCGGGAGGCGCAGGTTCGAATCCTGTTCGCGACCGTATTCTTTTTCCATTTAATATTGTAACTTTAGAGTTCGCTAAGCATGCGTTAATGCTTTTTCAAAGACATATCATGAATTATTAAGGTAATTGCATTCTTTACGACATTGTATTAACTGCAAAGTTAGTCGTGTCGGTTCGGTCACTTGTAAGTACTGAATTGATTGCAATGACGTCGCCATAAGACGTGTTAAAATATGGAAGAAGAATTCGCGGTGGTGAGCAGAGGTCGAGATGGCTTAGTTGGTCAGAGCGCCTGGAGTATCTATCCGGGAGGCGCAGGTTCGAATCCTGTTCGCGACCGTATTCTTTTTCCATTTAATATTGTAACTTTAGAGTTCGCTAAGCATGCGTTAATGCTTTTTCAAAGACATATCATGAATTATTAAGGTAATTGCATTCTTTACGACATTGTATTAACTGCAAAGTTAGTCGTGTCGGTTCGGTCACTTGTAAGTACTGAATTGATTGCAATGACGTCGCCATAAGACGTGTTAAAATATGGAAGAAGAATTCGCGGTGGTGAGCAGAGGTCGAGATGGCTTAGTTGGTCAGAGCGCCTGGAGTATCTATCCGGGAGGCGCAGGTTCGAATCCTGTTCGCGACCGTATTCTTTTTTCCATTTAATATTGTAACTTTAGAGTTCGCTAAGCATGCGTTAATGCTTTTTCAAAGACATATCATGAATTATTAAGGTAATTGCATTCTTTACGACATTGTATTAACTGCAAAGTTAGTCGTGTCGGTTCGGTCACTTGTAAGTACTGAATTGATTGCAATGACGTCGCCATAAGACGTGTTAAAATATGGAAGAAGAATTCGCGGTGGTGAGCAGAGGTCGAGATGGCTTAGTTGGTCAGAGCGCCTGGAGTATCTATCCGGGAGGCGCAGGTTCGAATCCTGTTCGCGACCGTATTCTTTTTCCATTTAATATTGTAACTTTAGAGTTCGCTAAGCATGCGTTAATGCTTTTTCAAAGACATATCATGAATTACATTTTAAGACTATGCATTTGCTACGACGTAGCTCCAATACTACGCCGTAGCAACCGCGTAGTCTTTCATTCTGAAATGCATAATTAAACAAAAAATAATGTCATTTTACATACGGATATATTTTCGTTTTTTTTTTATATTATCGTTAACGATATATTTGATATCAACTAAAACCGTAAACTATTAACGCAAGCGTAGCGAACTCTTAAGGTACAAATGTGTGTGGAAATAAAAATCGGTCATGTGAAGGATTTGAACCTGCGGCCCCGGATGATTACCTCAGGCGCTCTGCCAGCTAAGCTATCTTAGCCTCCGCTCAGTATTCCGAATTTTTCTTGCATATTAATATTCAATGTCTCTATACTTCATCAGTCTAATAGCTACTTGCTAACAGGTAACGTAAAATATTACATAACAAAATATATATTGAAAAGTCATGACGAGGAAAAAGATCTTGATACAATCCAAAAAGCAGATTTAGAGAAATTTTTCTTTTCCTGATAAGATCATGCCTTTCGAGAATATCTCAAAGTTCTTTTTCCCTGTCTTAAAAGGAAATCGGCTGTTCTACGAACTTCAACATAATACAAGCGATATTTGTTCTAAGTTGTCAACAACGGATCGAAATTCAAGGAATACACGAACAGCATTAACTATTCACACACTCCATCCAACCCACTTTTGCCTAACAACAAACAACCACGATTTATAATTTACAATGATGGCTTAAACCGTCCCTTATCAATCACAGATTGGATAGAACCTCGTATTGAGGTCGGTAATATCTCTCGATCGAAACATATCTTCATTTGTGTCGGATAAATCATGCTGCCTCTATCAAACCGTGACTTAGATACGAACTGATTGGGCGTTGCAATGTTGGAGTAAACAAGGAACGCGTTTGGAATTATTGTAGACTGGTGATAAATTTCAACATACAATATATATAGGTAACCTTTGTTTTCCTTTGAGGTTCTTAGAAGGAGATGTTCCATATTTTACATTCGGGTGTTTTTTGAGTTCTTGGCTTTTCAGCAACTACTTCACTCCACTTCAAATAGAGAACTTGTTGAGTGCACCTCCTGAGCTCCAAAAGTTATTTATTTATCCGGGAGATGCAGGGCCAAATCCTGCTCACGACCGTATTTTTTTTTACTACATTAATTTATAACTTTACAGTAGGCATACCATGCGATAGTGCGTTTGAAATATTTATCTGTATCATCACAACCGATAGCATTGATAGCCTAGTGTGTTGGTAGCAGTGGTAGCCTAGTGTAGCAGTGATAGCCTAGTGATATGACCGTTGAACTGAGAAGTCATAGGTCGTAAGTTCGAATCCAAGGCACGCACCACTGACTTTTCGTAGTCATGTGCGTATTATACATTAATTATCGCTTACTTAAAACGGTGAAGGAAAACATCGTGAGGAAACTAGCACACCGGAGAGATATTCTCGATCGTGTGTAAAGACGTGTCAGAGTGCTACGGGTAGTTTAGCCTTTTGACTGCCGGAACGTGGATCCACGCGAGACACAATGCAATTTTTATTGTGTCTGGAAATGCGACATACGAGAGGTTAAACTCTGACACTAGGTCATTCATCAACCACACGATAAGAAGATGGAGATCACAACCGATAACGTCAGACATCGAAACTCTTTAGGTATCGGGTTGCTGAATCAGATGCCATTTCATTGGAGTGGGTGAAGGTCCTCCTTGCTGAGTGCGCCTCCTGGATAAATACTCCAAAAGCTTTTATTTATCTAGAAGACGCAGGTTTGAATCCTGCTCTCGACCGTATTTTTTATCCACAAAAATGTATAGCTTCAGAATAAGCCTGATCAGGCAGTTCTATGAATGATTTTAACTGATTCTCTGTTTGTGAATTAGACTTAGTAATTAATCACCGTGTCTCCTCGAACCTCGTCAGAAGTAAATTAAATACCATTATTTTATATATTTAAATCAAATATACAACGTATCACCAATTATTGATCCAAACGTTGATTTAAAAGGCTTTATGAATTACTGTGATTGGTGGACATTCCCTCACCGTGGATACAAGCCCAATTTATAAATATTTAACCAGCTTACCATTGTTTGTTGATTTAATAAATAATTTTCGAGATGCACCTGATATTGTTAATGAACAATAATTAATTATTTAAGCTTGGGCTTAATGTTATTAATGGTTTCCGGCCCTCATGGACATAATTACAATTACTATAAAATCGTCATTTATAATTAATTGACACCCAAATATTTCATTCCCTGATCGATCTCAATCCGTCAAACGCTTTTTTTGTTTTCACAGTGTCGATGAATTGCAATCATGCAGCAGCACTGGATGTGGTTTTAGTATTTAATTTGACAGCGGTACTAACTTTGAAACTATCGCGTTGCATGATATTATTGATTGATGGATTGAGTTCCAGCACGCAAATCCTCTCATCTAATCGCCACTTTTATTCAAGAGCAGTGCGTGAAGCTATTGGTATCCAAAAAATAATTATTAACAAAAAATAAAAACCCCCTTCAAAAATCTACTACGCTAAAAAGTTCAAAATAATACCAAAATTTGGTTATAAAATAATAATATTAAAAGAACAATATATAATAGACTCCAAAATTAACAGATTATTATTATATATTGTTCTTATAAAATTATTTTACTATAAGCAAATTTTGAATATAAAATATGAAAGTCGGTTAAGAAAACGGACACAGTGAGTGTATTGTGTCGCGGCCTTTATGACAATAGTGAAAACATGGAGGTAGATGAAGAAAAATCTACCGCGACCATGACGGAGTAAACTCGCTGCATCAGTCTGCTTGTGACCACGATCAGTGCAACCTGGTCGAAACGTCAAGCGATTCAAAGGTATTTATTGCGCGTTAATTTCTGTTAGCTGACAATGGTATTTCAAAACAATACAATATGTTTAATAGCACAACAAAACAAAGATCCCATCTTAAGAACAAGATGTATTTTTTGGCCACTATTAACATAGTTTTTTCCTTGAATGTAAAGTACTGTTTGTCTATACGGCGATTATTTTAACCGAGAATATTATACGAAATTACCATAATGCGTTCACATGTACTTTAATATCAGGCGGAATGGTAATGTGATCCGCACGAATATCGTTCAACGTTCCCATTTTAAGATAATACTTATGACATTAGCCGATAGTAAAAGTTGAGCAATCTCTTTAATTAAAACTCAGTTTTGTATTGAGTGTGCAAAATTAGTGCGAAACATATATCTCTCTGATTACAACTAAGTGTAATATAAATGTTGTAAATACTGATAAATCTTTCAATTCTTTGCATTCATGCGATGCGAACTTTACAGTTAACGTTTTTGAGGAAAGAAAATTACGGTCGTGAGCAGGATTCGAACTTGCGCCTCCCTGATAAATCTCGGCAGGTTCAAATCCTGCTCACAACCGTATTTTTTTATAATATCGTCTAGGTTCCACGATCACTATACATTATAATAAAACGACTTATAACCGGATTAATCGCGTGTATTGTTGGTTTTTGTTTTTCCTGACATTTCGAACACTATGCAAAGTCTAAGAATTCTACTTGCCAATGCAGCTTATTATAATTTTCATAGGGCCAATAGACCAACACTGTTATTGTCGCCAACCTGTTCAAATTAGGAGCCGCAAACAATCATAAAGTTTAAATTAAATTGAAAATCTGTCTACCAAATTAAACTTGTTTCAAAATTACTTTTATTAGACAAATTGTGTTAACCACAAAATGGAGATCAACAAATATAATTATTGTGTTCACAAGACCGCAGTAAAAACGATTTAACTGTTCCTATTAAATTTGACCTTCACAATACAAGAAAAGAAAATCTCAGGAAAGTCCCTTTTATTTGTACATAGCATAAAATTGAATTATCATAGCATAGCACCATTCTATAGGTGGTTATCAAAATAGATAATAGGTACAAAAAAAAAGAGTAACCGTGGAGTTTCTCGCCCGTTCTTCTCCACAGGAATCTACACTTTGGAACGTGGCAACTAGTAAATTTTTTTGACAATTCAAAAGTGCCTGTAAACGGTCTAATTGAAATAAATGCTTTGACTTTGACTTTGTACACAGGATTTAAGAATTAAACCTAAATATCAAAGTTAAAAATCCTCCTAAAAATTAGTTTACGTGAATATAATGTGAAATGTAAAGCGTTATATTTATTGTGTGGGCAATAAGGCTAACAGGTAAGACACGACCCTATTCAGCCCCCTTTTAGGACTTATATTTTTTCATTTTTTTATTTATTGGTTTCTTTGATATATTTTCATGCGTGGGTTACTAATGCCTTTTTTATAACAACCAAGTTTAAAGGGAGCCAAAAATAATATAAATACCCGTTTTTTTTTTTCGTATCAATGTTTATGAAAGGAAAACCTTATCAAATATTCTCTCGGTACTAGAAGCATATTTGTTTCCAAGTTCATAAAGTCATGTTTTCAAATATTTAGAAAATTAAAAGATTTATCTTGAATTATTAAGGTTATTGCATTCTTTACGACATAGTATTAGCTGCAAAGTTGGTCGTGTCGGTTCGGTCACCTGTATAGGTACTGAATTGATTGCAATGACGTCGCCATAAGACGTGTTAAAATATGGAAGAAGAATTCGCGGTAGTGAGCAGAGGTCTAGATGGCTTAGTGGTCAGAACTCCTGGAGTATTTATCCGGGGGGCGCAGGTTCGAATCCTGTTCGCGACCGTATTCTTTTTCCATTTAATATTGTAACTTTAGAGTTCGCTAAGCATGCGTTATCTTAAAAGATTAAACTTATTTTCCAAAAAAATAAATGGTGTGCTTTAAATAAATATAACTAGACAGACGAATTATATACTCAGATATTACTATAAACTTCAAGAATTACCGCGCATTGAATATTTGTAACTGTTTATAGTGTGTCGCATCCTTTATGATAGTAATGAAAACGTGAAGGTAGATGAAGAAAAATCTACCACACCAATGACGGAGTAAACTCGATGCATCAGTCTGCTTTCGACCATAGACTAATATATATAGAGACTTGTGACAAAGATCAGTGCAACCTGGTCGAAACATCAAGCGATTCAAAAGTATTTATTGCACGTGAATTCCTGTTTGTTTATATCATGCAACGTAATAGTTTAATAGTTAGTATACTCGGATCTGTTATAGTACTTTAAGGGAGAGAAATATGATGGTCCAATTGAGATACAATAACTTAACTGAATTACTGATCTGGTAGCAGTAATTAAGGAGCTATATATGTACTTATTATCTACTTTAATAAACTATAAACTAACTGTGTAGTTGCGGGGTGACGACTGCTACGCCGTGCTAATGCTGTGGGCATCGATATATAAAACTAAAGCGTCAGCAGTTTTATTTTTAAATTAGTTATTGGCTTGCGTTTGACCGCCGTCTCCCCTGATGTTAAGCGATGTTGCTGTCCACGATGGAGCACGCTTGCCTAGAAGAAACCGATTCACTCGCGTCTTGAAGACACCCAGATTGTAACTATCGAGGAAGACCCACTCTGGCAGCGCATTCCACTGTTTCGCGGTTCTTATAATGAACGTGGAATCAAAGCGCTTTGTTCGGGTTTTTGGTATATCAACTATGAACCGATGGCGCCTTTTCGTGCTTCTAGTTTCCCTACAGCATTAACTAGTTGTATAGAGCTACACTAACTGTCACTAATGTGTATTTTTCAAGGCTTATCACCGGTGTGCTTCTACTAACTTGATGTCTCGCATTGCCTAGCGCAGTATGTAAAACTAACGGTGTGTAATCCTTCCCCCATTAAACATACAGTTTATTTAATAGCTTAAATTAACTTCTTAAAACCTTTGTGAAAGTCCATTATAATATATGCCATTAAATATAATACCTAGCTACTTCCATACTAAAGAAGGTAGTAATGTAATTACCTGTGCAAATATATGCACATACGCGAGCGGTGAAAAATCGCAAATGCCACCAACTTACTCTACACGTGTTTCGTCCTCCCACTGGGCGGCATCAGGAGCTAGACCGTGGATTAGATCATGTAGTGTCCAACTCAACAGTGTGGAAGTGGACTATTTATTTGCATGCTTAGCGTTGATACCTCTATACCTACTGGCTATAATACCTGTCCGTTGATCCGAAGTCGGTACACAGCAGTGAATCAACCGGACAATTGATTTACGTGCGCCGGTGAATTACGGCCTGTGACGCAGTTTAGATTTCCTCCCATTAACCGTAAGTCCGTCACTGACCGTATCGTGATAAATACTGTGGTTATAATTGATTAATTACATATATATATTGAAAGGACGATTAATCATTATGGGCTAGTGTCGGCTTATAGTTACAGTGTTACAGTAATTTGTCAGTCGTTATTGACATTAATAATGATTCAAAATTGCTGAGTTGAGTGTATTTTATAGTAAATTAAACTACTTTGCAGTATATTGTTTAGTACAGTATATTATTCAAACATCATCGATCAAGATCTTTTTACTTTTTTAACAATGATAGCATTGGTAATTGATGCCATTAATTCATAAATGTATGATGTATAATTTATAAATATATGGATGCTATTTGAGTTTGTTTAGTAAGAATAATTCTAGCGGTTTCATCTCCTTTAAAACTTTGAGAGAAACTATTGCCCTCAATTACTACACGCCTAATATCCGAACTGCATTCTTAAACAGTCAGTATTACCCACTCGAAAAAATTTAAACATAATAATTATAACAACATAGGTTTTCGCGATCACTACACATTATAATAAAACAACTTTTAACCGGATTAATCGCGTGTATTATTGGTTTTTGTTTTTCCTGACGTTTTGAACACTTTGCAGCGTTCGTGGTCGCAGGAGTGCTCCTGCGTGCGATTAATCCGGTCAAAAGTTGATTTATTATATTTATAACAACATAAGCTATATAAGAAGATATCACTCTTATTCTATACTATATCCTCAATTACCGGTCAAAACTACCCAGTTGTCAATAAACTTCTGGTTGACAACCGGGGCTGTACATCATAACCCTGTGTTGTTTCTCCCGGGGCTATAATAATAAAACTTTAAGCCGAACTGTCTGTTTAACTGACGCATTACATTAACGAGTTTCTATACGAGACTGGATGTAGTAAGGCAGTATTAGATTTTATGAGTGACGTGAGAGGTGCAAATGGACAACCACTCTATGAGTACTTTTAACGTCTAGATATGGTAGGGAGATGCTGTCTTGAATGCGATCACATTCATCGTAGATATTTTCATTTAGTAATAGCCTAATTTGCTTAATTTAAGTGTTAGATTAGGTAAGCAAATAAATTTTAAAAACACATATAAGTTGCAAAGGCCTAAGGTTTTCAGTTTTTGAGTAAACGTAACATAGCATCAACATAGCATCACGCCTGTTTTCCCCGAAGGGTGGGCAGAGGTGTACACAATTGTACACCCACATTTCACCAATGCTGTTATTAAGTCCCATGTAATAGGTGGTGAGCCTATTGCCATCTACCGGGCACAATTCCAAACTCCGGGCTGCTACTGAGAATTTTCTATCAGAAAAACTCAATAACACTTTGCCCGACCCGGGAACCGAACCCGAGACCTCATACTCAGCAGTCGCGCTTGGGACCACTAGACCAACGAGGCAGTTGAGTAAACGTCTTGATATTTATTTGCGTGATGTTGAATTTATATTTATTTTTTTATGACATGCTATATTGTCTCTGATTTGTTATGTTGTTCTTACTAAGAAATATAATATATATTTTTTTGGTCTTTAGTTTTGTCTATGTGTTAACTTTCAATTTCGATGGTTTTTTTTTATCAAAAATAGTTCTATGTTTGGCCACCAACTCGCCTGATGGTGAGGGATGGTGTGGCCGAGAATGGAGCACGTAGATCCAGAATAAACCTATTCACTCGTTAAGTAAAGCGGATAGATTTGGGTAGAATGATAGTTGGGGAGTTGATGCAACTGCCCAGACCGGTCCGGTGCACCGGACTACATCCCGAAACACGACTAGGTCGCTTCACGGCATGGCTTCGTCCGGTGGGTGGTAACCAGTTCATTTGTCCTAAAGACATTTCTAAATAACATTTTCGCATGTCGCGTAAGGTCAAATATGAGGAAACTAATATTGACTCTGCATCCATCTGTCTGTACCCATGTTTTTAGCGAAACAAATGATTTGATTTGGATAGGAAAATGCCGACATTATATAAATTAAACATATTTGACGGATAGTCTAAATTCGTTGAATGTCCACGTAAGTAATTACGGTTCACTGTGCTTTCGAATGACCGGACTTCGAATGTTTTGGATAGATTAGTGTTGTTCCGCGATTGTGGACACAGGATTATATCGATCGATTCGAATAGGGAAGGGCTTTTCATGGTTCACAGGTGAAGTTGAATAAATATTCAATTCAATAGAGTAATATGTTCTTTTGGGAATTTATGTATTTATTGTATTGCTATTATAATCACATAAATAAACTCTACATAAATATCCTCATCGAACACTAACATTATGCGACACACATACATCGCGACATAATTTCCACGACATCAAAAAATCACCTCGGGTATTCGCTTAACTTCGTATAGAAGCCGTCCGTCCCTAACTCGCTAACGAGCCAATCCCGAAATGGAAGCGTTCACGCGTTGCCATCAGGGCGCAAAAAATCAGCCATTTTTGATGTTACACCCATAAGCTTTATAGCCATGGTGTTTTTATGTTCTCTGCTCGATCGAGAAGGGTGTGGGCTAATCGATTATACGTTTTATAAACATGTTATGGGTGATTTAAGGATGTTATATTTAGGCGGATATTTCTGAAAGCAGATAAAGGTTTCAGACTTGAATTCAAACATAAATTTTTAACCTGTGGAAGAACATTTTGTGTTAAATTGGAAATAAACCTGAGAAGTCGGATATAGCTAAAAAAAAACAATATTCTTTACAAATCGGATTAAAAACCAAAATTTTTTATTTGTAGATCATAGGTAGGCTTAAGTTGTAAAATATAAATTGAAGTAATCGCTAGCTCTTGCCGTATTAGGCGTACAAAATTCTTCTTAATCTAATTATAATTTTTAATTTACAACTTATTACAATGGGATTATAATAAAAACAATAACCCATTCAACAGAAATAATAATTATATAGATAATGCAATTTAATACAAACGCCCAAATTGAGAATTAATTACAATCACAACAGTACCCGTAACTTAAAACTTTCCCAATAAATCATTGCGTCATTAAATTTTAGCTCAATCATTAAAATAAATTAATTAAACACTGCAAATTCGAACACAATATTGTTTATATTATTTCCCGTTCACTATCAAACAAATACCTACAATCATATTTTAATGCTATTATTCCACAAATGGATGGTGCCGGCCATCCCGGCGGTGTGATGCATACACCTCTGACGGCACCCACGGGAAAAGATACGACATTTCTATATATCCTGGAGATACTATAATAATAATAATATATCCTTGTCGTGGTGGGGGGGCTTACGGGTATGAGTTACTGGATTAATGGACTTAACAACTCACCATAATACTAATTTATTAACACCTACCCAACTAACGATCCCCAAACCCATCTAATGGAGAATATTATGGAAAGTCAGACAAAAAGATATAGTTTACGGCCGCTGCCCGGGGGTCGCCGGGGCGCATCTGGAGCCGACGCTGGATGCCACAGCATGCGAACCGTTGGCGACGGGGGACTGAACAGGCGGGTTCCCCTCGAACAAAATACTACAGCCGAACGATCATCTCCACTCTCATCTACTGCACCATCAGAACGTTCACTCTTCTCCAATATACCATCACCATCATCAACCCATAGCTTATTTCGATCGCCGAACTCATCACCGTCATCCTCATGCACATACTCATCCCGAACTACGAGGTCAACGGCTGTTGTGCAGGAGGTATTCGCCATTAACCCTGCACCCACTGTTGGCCCTACACGTGCGCGAAAAAAATGGACTGAAGATATGAACCGATTTATATGGCGCACATACCTTTTGATAACCAAATGTGAGACGACACAGATGAATAACTATCTGGAACATTTACACCAAGAATTTGACAACAGGTATCCCGAAATGCAAGCCACTCGACAACGATTAGGAGACCAAAGAAGGGCTGTATTAAGAAGGAAATTATTGTCACAGCATATTCTAGATGAAATAGCTTCCGAAGTAAAAGAACACTTAAAAACTGAAAACATTAACCATTCACCTATACACAATTACACTGATCCCGTAACACGTCAGCCCTCACAAACGAATGCTGTAAACAATACTAGGATGAAATGGACAAATGCGATGAATGAAGATATAATCAGATTTTATTTTGAAGTAACTGAATTAGAGATAAATAAA
Organism: Xylocampa areola; assembly: GCA_935421205.1. Lineage (NCBI taxonomy): Eukaryota > Metazoa > Arthropoda > Insecta > Lepidoptera > Noctuidae > Xylocampa > Xylocampa areola. The sequence goes on from OW285200.1 coordinate 827,368, forward strand.
ACTGCGTACCGTAGGAAGTTGTATGAGTTATTCATAGAAAAACACCCAAACCTATCCAACCTCACTGAACAGAGAATTGCAGACCAAAGAAGACTAATATTCAGCAATAAGATGTACAACAATAGAATAACTGAATTGAAAAGGGAAGTTGAATTAAAACTGATAGAATTGAATAACCAACCACGACCTGAGGAAGAGCTAAATCACTCTATGACAGAACAGACACAACAAAACCAATATGAAAATACAACAGACAGTACATTCACACTCACAGAAACATTGCCAATAACTAATGCAGTAAATGAAAACAATTTAATCCATAGTAGCATAGAAACTAACCTAACAAACATTGAAACAGAATTTAACAACGCTCTTATAAGATTTAGTACCCTTAATCCCGAAGCAAGACCATACATCCCAAAACAGAAATCGTCACGTAAATTTGCTCAAATTATCCACTGCTTGAATACCGAAATTATGCCGAAACATTTGAACCACGAATTAGAATTCACTTCACTACATACTTTAATATACTCAGCAGCCTTTACAGCTGCCATTTGCAATGGTACTAAATTCAACACAGAAGAAAATATAGCCAGAAATAGAAGAAATAGAAAACCTACTTGGCAAAGAAGAATTGAAAGTAGAATAGAAAAATATAGATTAGAAATAGGAAGATTAACACAATACATAGTAGGAAATAGAAATCAGAGAATCCTAAAGACCGTAGAGGAAATAAAGAATAAATATAAAACACATTCACAGCACGAGGAACCCAACAGAGAGCCACAACATTTTCTTGATACACTGAAACAAAAACTAAATGCGATTTCAAATAGACTTAAAAGATATTTAACTTGTACTAAACGCAAACAACAAAATGCAACCTTTATAAATAATGAAAAACTATTTTATAGAACTCTAGGCCATAATCATCAATTGAACACTTCACAATCTGCTGAACATGCATCACCACAACACTTACATCAATTTTGGGCAGGCATTTGGGAAAACCCAGTGCAACATAACACTCATGCTGACTGGTTACAAAAAATAACAGATACAACAAATATAAACCAAATGATATTTGAAAACATCCCAGTTGACACATTCATACAGATCATCAAACGCACTCATAACTGGAAGGCACCGGGTACCGATAATATACACAATTATTGGTATAAAAAGTTCACCTGTACATACCCTTACATCCATAATCACATTTGCAAATTCATACAATCACCAGACACTATACCACCATTCATAACACATGGAATTACATATATGCTACCAAAAGGATCAGACCTTAAAAATCCCGCAAATTACAGACCTATCACATGCCTACAAACTATATACAAGATTATCACGGGATGTATTAGTGAAATAATTTACAGACACTTAGATCAATACAATATTTTAGCAGAACAACAGAAAGGTAGTAAGAAAAATAGCCAGGGATGTAAAGAGCAGTTAACTATAGATGCAATAGTGATGAAACAAGCGCAAACTAGAAGCAGAAACATTCATACTATGTATATTGACTACAAAAAAGCCTTTGATTCAGTCCCCCATAGTTGGCTTATTTATGTATTACAACATTACAAAATTCATCCCAGTCTCATTTCATTTTTAAACACAGTTATGTTCCAGTGGAAGACTAAATTAAAATTAATTAATAATAGCTCATCATCTACAGAACCAATAAAAATACAAAGAGGCATATTTCAGGGAGACGCGCTTAGCCCACTATGGTTTTGTATAGCACTTAACCCATTATCTGAACTCCTTAATAGTACTAATATCGGATTTAAATTAAAATGTAATAATTCATTCCAAATTCTCTCACATTTACTATACATGGATGACATTAAAATTTATGCAACAAATAACACCGAGCTTACAAAATTAGCTGACATCACCCAAACATTTTCAACAGATATCCAAATGGAATTTGGGGTAGATAAGTGCAAAATACACTCTATCAATCGTGGTAAAACAGAAAAAAATGCATATATACTCGATACAGGTGAACAAATAGAGCCCATGGATGAACACAGCACTTACAAATATTTAGGTTTTCACCAGTCTAAACAAATTCAGCAAAAACAAACAAAATTAGAGTTAACTAAAAAATTCAAAGCAAGAATAAATCAGATTTTAAGAACCCAACTAAATTCACGAAATAGCATTAAAGCCATAAACACGTATGCAATACCGGTCCTTATTTATTCCTTTGGAATAATAAATTGGTCCCAAAGCGATTTAATTAAATTACAGCGCACAATCAACACACACATGACAGCCAACAGAAAACACCACCCCAGATCATGCACACAGCGTCTCACACTACCACGCCAAGATGGAGGGAGAGGCCTCATCGACGTACAGAACTTACACATTAACCTCATAGATAAACTTCGCAAATATTTCTACGCCAAAGCCGAACAATCGCAACTTCACAAATACTTAACAGATATAGATAAAAAATTAACTCCTCTTAACCTATGTGACAGAACTATTCAACCGAAATTGTTAAGTAAACAGCAGAAAATAGATTTGTGGTCACAAAAATCTCTACACGGAAGACATCTCGCCGATCTCAGCCAAACACACGTCGACAGAGAAAAGTCGAACGAGTGGCTGCGGCGCGGAGAGCTCTTCCCGGAGACAGAGGCTTTTGTGATTGCTATTCAGGATCAAATCATTGATACCCGTAATTATCAAAAATACATAATCCGTAGCCCTAACCTTCCCACTGACTTATGTAGACGATGCCATAGTAGTTCTGAAACGATCCAACACATCACCGGGTCTTGTAAATCTATAGTACAAACAGACTATAAGCACAGACATGACCAAGTTGCAGCAATAATTCATCAAAACCTAGCGTTCAAATATTCATTTATTCCGAAAAAAATTGCCTATTACAAATATAAGCCAAATACCGTTTTGGAAAATAATTTATTTAAAATCTATTGGGATAGGACAATCATTACAGACAAAACCACACATCACAATAGACCAGACATAACGATATTAGATAAAATTAAAAAAACTGTTTTTATAATTGACATAGCGGTATGTAACACACACAATCTCCTCACTACGCACACAGAAAAAATGACAAAATACATAGACTTGGCTACCGAAATAAAACGGCAATGGCAAGTAGATACAGTAAAAATCATACCCATCGTCATGTCCACAACTGGCGTAGTCCCGAAAACACTTCCGAATAGTCTTAACACACTTGAGATGCCGAAATCCACCATCACACTCTTACAAAAAGCCGTTCTACTCAACACATGTCGTCTCACACGCAAATTTCTCGCTTCATCTTCCTCATAATTTTTATCCCACTGGCACACTTGGCTATGGCCCGTGTGTCAGTTCCTACCCCTTTCTTTACTTTAAAATAAAAGGGAGGCAAAAAAAGCAAAAAGCAAAAATATTAATATAATAATAATAATATTCCACAACTATCACACAACGCCGTCTAGTCTCAAGCTAAGCAGAGCTTGTGTTATGAGTACTAGACAACTGATAAACATACTTATATATTTCTAAATGCATACATATTATAGATAAATTACACCCAGACACAGAACAAATGATCGTGCTCATCACACAAACATTTGTCCTGGGTGGGAATCGAACCCACGACTTCCGGCATAGCAGTCAGGGCTCTAAACTATGAATTGAATATAACTTGAAAGTCTGCCTGAAAAGTGCTAAAATACTAGAGAGCGTATTTCAAGGAAACAGACTGGTAGACCAATTCGATGTAGGAGATTAAGCGGAAACACTGCCGACGAATCGACATAAAATCACTTTCATAACTTTATTTTGTGCGAGCATAACTTATTTGATTGTGTGTGTAAAACAGGCAGTTTAGAGTATTTTATTGAAGTAATGTATTGAAAATAAAAGAATTTGTGATTGCTTGTTGTATTTTTTGTTTATTCACATATACTTTATTCAATTTATAATGAAAGGTTTGTCGAAAAGCTGTCTTTTCAATAAACATATGACATTTAAACGCTACATAAACTGAAACCTACTTGGAAATAAGCACATTTTAAAATGAACTTGCTAATTCAAACTTCTATCGTTCATCGTTGAAAACTTCATATCATTCCTATGAATTTCCCTCTCCGAAAACCAATCAAGTCATTTCCCTCAATAACTACGGAGTGGATAGTCCCGTCGCTCCCACACCAGCGAGTAAATCTCAGTATATCGGAGCGCAGTCCATTAGGACGTCCCGCCAATAATTCAAGTCTGACAACTGCATTACAGGTTCCGTTTGGAGATAAGGGGTGGTTTGGACTGCATACAAATGTACTTTGTGATTAAGCAAAAAGGTTTTGGTGTATGCTAATTTTTTGGGTGTACTTTTTACTGTGTGGATTTTACCTAAATTTAAGAACACTCTGCGTAGGTGATGTTTGAGATGGAAGTTATTTTAGATGCTTTTGCTTTCCAAAAGGGGCTCGTGGCTAAGTAACAGCCGCACAGATCGATCGATCAAGGTTAAGCTGCGCTTGCCGTAGTCGGTCTGTGGATGGGTGACCATCATTTCATACCGAGACCCCGTCGTACCTCGGAGAGCACATTAAGCCGTCGGTCCCGGTTGTCAAATTATGATCTATGACAACCGTTACAGGTAGCCAGAAGCCTGTAAGTCTGACAACCAGTCATACCACGAGATATCGTGTTACCCAGTAACTGAGTTGTGGAGGTCAGATAGGCAGTCGCTCCATGTAAAATACTGGTATTCAGCTGCATCCGGTGTGACTGGAAGCCGGTCCCAATATAATTGGGAAAAGGCTAGGCAGATATATTGCGTTCCAAAAGAAGTAAAGATCTAGATCGCGGTAAATACTACCTAGTAGGTATACGTCTATTATTTTCAATGAAGTAATTTATAGCACGTTAACCTAAATAACCTACAAATAAATGTAGAGATAGTGGCATTTTTATGACAAACGGCAAAAGATAATAAAGAAAAAGAAGAGGACAGATAAAAAGTTTATTGTTTCCTTTCCCAGACAGTAATAAAGGCCATTCAACACGGTCGCCAGACTCGATTTTTTATTACAATATAATTGAGATTGTTAGATTAACTGGTCGAATAAAACCGAAACTCGGAGAAGTCAATTTGGTAAAATTGGAATTTGTTGGAAGTTGGTCTGGGTAATGAGTGTCGTCTAAATGTATTTAAGTGAAATATTGTAGTTTTGGCAAATAAGACGTTTTTTACGGTTTCCTCTGACTGGTAAAACAAAGGTTACATAAAATGTGTATAATTTAAGCAAATTATTTTATCGCCTTATTTATATTTTGTCTGAATTTGTTTAGGCATTTTTTTCTCAGAGATAGATAGGATATGCCTTCTTGATCATAATTATATGTAACAGAATTTGAAAACATCTATTTTCAGAAAAAACAATATCAGTTATCAGTACCTGAATTACGAGTATGCATGAGATTAAAGATTTGAAAAGCATTAACGCATTCTTAGCGAACTCTAAAGTTATAATATTAGATGGAAAAAGAATACGGTCGCGAGCAGGATTCCAACCTGCGCCTCTCGGATAAATACTCCAGGCTCTCGACTCTCAGTCGAGATGGCTTAGTGGTCAGAGCACTTGGAGCCTTCATCCGGGAGGCGCTGGTTCGAATCTTGCTCGCGATCGCATTCTTTTTCCATTTAATATTATAAATTTATGCATAAGTTATTTGAGAAAGTTAAAACTTGGGAATAAATGTCACTATTATCACTCACTCATTCATTTCACATTCATTCATTCATTATCACAAACGTCACTTAAACATGACTCTAAGCTACACAGTATAACAAAAAAAACAAGTAAAACGTTTAAGAAGAAAATCACTGCGTGAAAGTTTTTCATATAAATAATTCTTATTCTCCGAAACTTGGCAACGTTTTAGAGTTAATTTTTTCCAGTTGACCGAACAAACAAGAGCGCGAGTGCTTGGCTCTCTATTGCACACAAAAATTTTATACTTAAAGATAATTCTACGCTTTTATCTGGATTAAATTTACGTATACATAACTCTACAAAGGTTTTCTAATCATAAGAGTCATTTTCATTAAATATACTTTTTTTTATATAATTCTCTTATCGTAACACATTTTGTACCTTATTTCAATAACATTTAGACTCACATTTGCTTTTTAATTTCGTTATTACGGCCACTGATTTCCTGCTGTAAATAATTTTGGGGGCTTTATGAATTTGTGAATCCATTATAATTCCTATGTTATTACTTTATTAAAATTACTGCTTTATTCGTTTAAGACATGTCTTTGGTTACACGCGAACAGATTAATATGCTGTGCATGTTTTAAGACGTATAATTTTACGCTTTAATGGATTGAATTGAAATTCTACCGTAACGTGGTTTTAGGGGAAAAATTGGCATCGCCCTAGGTGTTAAAAAAGTGACTAAATATCAGTAAAGTGAGTACTGATAAGGTTAATAAAAAATATAGAGCTTAAGAAAAACAATTGTATGATTCGATCATTTGAATGAAATCTCTTTCGATTGTCGATTTATTCATCTTAACCAAAATCTATGTAATTAATACCAAAAATCTTTTGGTTCCATTTGAGTTGATCTGCGTTTGATCACAGCGAACAATCGAAGAACAGCCTACAATCGAAAAACTATCGATCGTTTCTCATCGATTGTAAACTTATTTATACATCGCTATTGATTATAAGCTGATCAATAATTGCTAATGCAAATGAACATCCATTATATAGTCTACTCCTGACAACATAATACTATCCAGGCATTATATTATAATTACATTTCGTTACAACTATCTTGTATTTAGCAGTCAACGCTAATCATCATCATCCCCCTGCCCTTATCCCAATATATTTGGGATCGGCACATCTCTATCAGCCGTCATATCGTCAGTCACTCCTTTTCTTGCCATATAATTTTTAACACAATCCATCCATCGCTTCCTCAACCAGTTAATCGTAATTTTCAGTATCAAGTGAGCGTTTATGATAATTAGTAATAACATGCTGTAGGACTATTAAATGCAATTACCTTTGTTATCGTTTTACTTGGAATTGTAATAATATGTTATTATGTTTCTTGAATATTTTACTACAGCCTAAGTAACTCATGATCTACATCAAAGTCCAAAGCTTAAATATATTCCGACAAAGTACGCTACCTAATAATTTTATATAAATTGCTTTTTCATAATTCAGCAACGAATAAATTCGTCCATCAAGTTTGATAACAATACATTTAGATATGATAATGATATCGTTGAAATATAGCCCGCTGGGTTCAGCTATTAATTTTATCATTACGACAGCTGAAATAATTGACGGCTCGGCTCGACGGCTCACTGGTATGAACTTACCGATGCTCTAGGAGAGCTCCCAATTTATTCGCTAATGAACGATTTAGAGAGTCTAAGATGCCTTTATGCACTCGAAGCCGGATTTAAGTGGAAGAGTGTTAAGTTTCGGAGATTCAAAATCAAATATGTAAGGGGTGAAGTAACTTCATTAAAATTTAATTGATACGGAACCTTTAAAGGTACTTACTAAACATAAAAATAAGTGTTGCAGTTTGTGAGGCGTAGTTTTAATTAATTTATGCTTGTGGATTATTACTTATTTTGAATACGATATTCTGCATAATTTAATTAAACTGAAACAAAACTGCCGTACTATAAAAACTGAATAGACCTTAGATTTATTACAGCGACCTGAAATAAGTTATATGTGAACTCATGCTTCCTTTTTATAGCCTTTTTTTTTAATAAAAACGTTGCCCCACACTAGGAATTCCTTCCTGTATCGCGGGTGCGTTTACAGACATTTAATCTCACAAGCACACACACACCCAGACCCGGAGCAATTATCTATAGATCGTACAAATATTTGATCCGTGCAGGAATCGAGCCTGCGACACGCAGCGCAGCAGTCGGTCTCTCGACCACTGCGCCAACCGCGCTGTCACGCTGTCGCGCTGCCTTAGATAGAAACTATAGAACACAACTTGCTATAATGCGCATTATAACAAACGTGACACTCTTGTAAGCATTTTAAAAATAATTACTACTCGACGAAACAGATATGCCCAATTATTTTATTTATCAATTATTTGACCTTCACAAAATGCAGTCCCGGAATCAGCGTATAAATGTGATTAGTTCATAGACTGTATTAATCGAGTCCCGCATAAAATATACAGCACGGGCAGATCGGGACGCTTTAATTGAATCAAATATGTATACAGGAGCAAGACGCGGACCGAGATGTAATTCACTGGGACTAGGGGGGGGGTCATTTCAGTTATTCAAAACTTTACTAGATATTAATTTTGTAAATTTGGAAACGTATTGCGGCGTTTCTTGAGAGTAGACGAGGCAGTTTGGGTGGTTTACGGCATTCTTTTAGATTTTTAGCTGCTTGCGTTTAAAATGTTAGATACATATGTTGTTAATAAGCAGAATATGGTATCGTTCCTTAACCACCAACTTTTACATCTGGTACCACCTGTATTCTATGCAAATAAATATTTTCTTTCTTTCTTTCTTAGGAAACCGATTTAGGAGATTATTAATAGCGGTTATTAGGAGAGACATTAACTGTTTTGTTTGTGTTCTTTAACAGATGGTCTGTAATATTGTATCGCCCAAATTAATTAAGGAATACAGAGATATTTTAATACGTCGTATTAAAATAACTAAAACTAAAATTTTATGAGGCCTGGGTTGCCCACACCCGTGAAAGTGCACAAGCAATACAAGTCTGGTGGAAGGCTTCGGCCGCGAGTGATTACCACCCTCTGGACGAAGCCATGCCGTGAAGCTACCTAGTCGTGTTTTGGGATGTAGTCCGGTGCAACCGTTATGTGAGACAAGTCTGGGCAGTTGCATCAACTCCCCAACTATCATTCTCCCCAAATCTATCCACTATACTAAAGAGTGAATAGATTTATTCTGGGTATACGTGCTCCGTCCTCGGCCACACCGTCGCTTACCATCAGGCGAGTTGGTGCCCAAACGTAGATACATTTTTGATAAAAAACAAAAAAAAACACCAATTTTTTTCTAACACAATTATCCGGGCCTGCTCAACATAAACGCCCGTATATTTCGTGTCGCCAGTCGTCGCGTCTGCAGCTTAACGAGTTTTCATTAAATTCTGTGAGTGTTTATGAAAGTTTGACTTCATCCGAATTTACCTCTGTAGTGTCTCCCAGCACCGTAGCAATGTCGTCTCAAAGGATAGCAGCGAGACAGGTAATTAAATGATATTGAAATTGAAAGTCTCAAATGGTACGATCGAGAATATTCTCAATAAAATATATCTATACAAGCTTTTATTTATTTTAATGTGATTTAGGGAAAATTTTGGAAAAAACAAGACACTACAATACACAATTTCCTATCTAAAATAATTCGTCATACCGATATCAAAAGCCATTACGTATAATATCTCTAACTCAAAAAGCTGAGATCTTCCAGTAAAGATAAGGGAAAGAGCAAGCCAGGGATCAATTTAAATATTTTTCCCTTTACTAAATCATTGTAATATTCTAAATGGACCTTTGGTACTGACACTTTTACGAGTATTTCCAGACCTCAACGGAGGCGTTCCAACAAACCTCATTTTATGTACATTACTCTTAATAAATCTTAGGCTAGGTTTAGGTAAGCGTAAATTGCGCGCGTAACTTACGCTCTTTGGACCACAAAAACTAAACTCACGGTGCCTTTAGCGTAGTTACGTAGGTGAAGATGGATGGACACAACAACATATTACACGACATCGTTGGTCAAAAATTACTATGACTAATAATATAATAGCTTAACGTGTTCCTTGGTGTACTGGAATTTATCAACTAAATGACTGATAAACGACAAAATATATAATAATAAAAATTTTACTGTATACATCGATACCAACACTTCTGCAGCGTAGAAATCAGTAGGCCTACTCTTCAAAATAAATCCACTCGTTTGACATTGGAAATATGTTAGTGGGGTTTCTCTTGAAACTAATACCAATTCCAATATTAAATAGACGACTTAAAGAAACGAGTAATTTAAAAATAAATTTACTTAAATTACAGTTGCTTCAATTTTAAACATGTTGTCTTCATAATATCCCGAAACTATAAAATTATTTATTAGACATTTTGGCAATTAAAACTACTAACTGACATATTTCTAATGTCAATCGAGTGGAATTATTTTCAAAAGTAAGCCCACAGTTCGTACTTTTAAATACAAGAATGTCCTAAATATAATTCCATAATCAGGATACTAATAATCCACCATGCATTAAAATTGAGATAGCTGTGATATAGGTGAATTTATTTTAACATTACACTTTGTTTTAAGTCGATGATTTAATATTGAAATTGGTATTCATTTCAAAAGTTACCCCCAGATCAGCTAATAGTGAATAACCCAATTCAAATTGTACATTAAACTCTTTAAATACATATTTTATGCTTGTGGTAAATGACAAATCTCCTAAAGATGTTGAGGTTCTAGGTATACGTGGGAAACAGAAAACGTGAGTTACTTAAAAAATAAATAACATTTTAGCACAAAACTCGTTTTGGATGTTAAAAAAATAAAAACCGCCTTCCAAAACCTACTACACTAAAAAGTTTAAAATAATATCAAAATTTGCTTATAATAAAATAATTTTAAAATAACAATATATAATAATAATCTGTTAATTTTGGAGTCGGAGCCTGTACTGGGAGAGGGTTATTGTTTTCCTCTTGTTAGTCACTTATGTTCGTTGTGCTGTGGTTATGTTACCGGCGTTTGTATCTGGTTGTAAACCCCACATACATCAGGCACCGACTCCAAAATTAACAGATTATTATTATATATTGTTATTTTAAAATTATTTTATTATAAGCAAATTTTGATATTATTTTAAACTTTTTAGTGTAGTAGGTTTTGGAAGGCGGTTTTTATTTTTTGTTTAAAATTAATTTATTTTAGTCTTTTTAGTTTTAAGTCTAATATATATATTGTATAGGTCATATATAAGTTTGTATACTTCATAAATAAGTTAATTTAGTAATTTAATAATATGGGTAGGCCTTCGAAAGCCGCTAGGACTTAATAACTGCATCGGTGAAATGTTTGTGTACAACAGTGGACACTTCTGCCTACCCCATCGGGCAATACAGGCATGATGCTATGTATGTATTGAGTGGCATGAACTATACATGAACATGCGATTACAGCAATTGCGAGTGATTTGCTGTGATTTATTGAAGAATTCCATCGTCTAACTTCGAAGATCTTCATCAGATCTTCACTAAATTGAAATGGGACCACCTCTGGGGACTACTCTTTCAAACAATTATATCGACGGACATACATACAAAACAAGGTAGCTACTGTAAAACGTTGAGGAGTTCCCTTGACTGTCCTTCGTCTTCATCATCAGACCCCTAATGACAGTCACAACCTATCTAGGTGTAAAGTTCTCATCAATACAAATTAATCAAGCCCAAACACCAGGTAATTGCTGTAAATCGTTAAAGAGTTCCCTAGATCGTCTTTCGGCTCCATCATCAGATCGACTCCAGACCTTCATTAAATAGTAGTGCTTTAAAATACTTAATGAAAAAATTAACAAATGCACTAGTCGCCCCTACGATTTTCGAAGGTTTCCCTCGATTTCTCGGGGATCCATCATCAGATCCTGGTTTCCTTACCATGGTACCACCGTTGGGATATCTTCTTTCCAACAAAAAAAGAATTATCAAAATCGGTTCATAAACGACGAAGTTATCCCCGAACACACATAAAAAAAAAAAAAAAAAAAAAAAAAAAAAAAAAAAAAAAAAATATACTGTCGAATTGAGAAACCTCCTCCTTTTTTGGAAGTCGGTTAAGAAGTTTCATATCCCTGTGCATTAAACCTGTTCCGTAACAATCACTTTAAAGTGCTCGAGTTACGCTCGGAGCGTAACCATCACTTTACAGTAGGTACTCGACTTTATGCTCGTGAGACGAATGCTTTTATTATTGAAGTTTGTAAAAGTTTGTCAAAGACCGCTTCGGTTTTATCTTGGCTGTTTTATTTCCATGCTGAGTGACAATTATAATATTTTTCCGCACATTAAGGATTTGTTTTTCTTTTCTAGTGTTGCCTCTTCTAAAGTTTGTTTTTACACGGAAACAAATTCGTATAGTTCTAATGGTATGACACCACTGGGCTATCACTGCTCATAGGAGAACTATTGTTGGATTGGTAAGTCAAAGGTCGCAAATTCGAATCCAAGGTACGCACCACTGACTTTTCGAGGCATATGCTTATTAGAAATTAATTATCACTTGCTTAAAACGGTGAAGAAAAACATCGTGAGGAAACCTCAACCTGAGAGATGTTGACCCTGCAGGTGTTTTAACTGCCGCGGCTGCTGGTGGTGCCAACAGCACGCACCAACCTCTTACACCAAGCGCCAATGTCGCGCGCGCTGCGCACGCTCAACGCGATCGCTGAGCATATTGATTTGTTTTCCTGTTCGTTGAACGACTTCACAAGGACCGCATATAGGATAGTATGTTACGATGTTTCAGAGGTTTAATTGCCATATGTTTTTAGAATGTGTTGTGTGAATACCTACGCTTAATGGAATTAATTTATATTTAAGAACATAATTCACATCTCTGTCGCATTAGGTTAAGCTCCTGTTATGATAGAATATGTAAGTGTGAAATAAATAAATAAATAAATAAAAAAACTTGATTAATAATGAATATTGTATTAATAATGAATATTGTATTAATAATGAATATTGTATTAATAATGAATATTGTATTTCGTCCCGGTTAAATTTCGTGTCATTATCACCGAGAAACACGAGCCCGGCGACGGCAATGAACTCGTAGAAGATAGTAGAAAGAGGGAGAGAGTGACAAATTAGAATTTATTTTACTTTTTTAACTGATGGGGTAGCTTTTTCCATACTATTAATCAAGATAAAACCTCTACAGTGTCATCTGTCATTACTAGAACAAGAGGCCTCATGGAAATACACGAATTCGTTGACACCAGTAATATCATGGTAATTATACGTGCACGCATTATTTTATTTATTAATTTATTAAAAACTAACTCGTACTCACAGTTATAAACCACACAAACAAGTTGTAGGACGGTAAACAAAAAAAAAAACTTTAAAAAAGGGTTCAATCATATAAATCAAGATAAAATATAGTAATTTAGAAAACAGAAAAATCTACATTAAACAGTACAATAATTTAGAAATTAAATAAAAAAACTAAGTTAGATTATATATTAAAAAAACCAGTCAAGTGCAAGTCGAACTCGTGCGCCGAGGGTTCCGTACCTACCCATTATACCGTCTGTCCGTGTGTCACCACCGATTTTCTCAGGAACAGGTGGACCTAGCAAGTTAAAATTTATACCAGATACTGAAGTCTATAGTCCCTATTAGGTGTATAAAAATCAAGGTCCCGAGTCAACACTATAAATAGATATGGGCAAATTTAGATTTTCGCGAAAACTTGTCAAAACCATTTTTTTTTAATATCTTTAATAACAAGTTCTTACAGCACAAGTAAAGGAAAAATTCCGAAATAAAAAGATGAAAATTAAGGAAAATTTTGGTACTTACAAGTTTTTGCGAAAATCTAAATTTGCCCATATCTTTTTATAGTGTTGCCTCATTATTCACAAATAATTAACTTAATATTTCTTTAAACAACCACCTCTTCTACTACCAAACATTCGCAGTGCTTTGGAACACTCAGTGTATAATTTGGGGAAAAATGAAAGCACCCTTCGGTCTAATCTAGCGCCGATATCCCTAATAGGTTTGCGTTCCCTAAACGTATTTGAAATTATGTTAAACGCATACAATACGATGTCTCAGGCTTTTATCATGATTACCTTCAATCGCTTTAGGAGCAACATCGCCTTATTTGTGTCGTGTCGTGAATCTGAAACAACAGACAACAGTGGGGTTACTCATGAAACTAATACCAATTCCAATCCAAATCCAATATTAAATAGGCGCCTTAAAAAGCGCGTAATTTAAAAATAAACTTACCTACATTACAGTTGCCTCAATTTTAAAGCATGTTGTCTTCATATTATCCCGAATCTATAATCATTTTTAAGACATTTTGGCATTTTAAAAGTACGAACTGATATATTTCCGATGTCAATCGAGCGGAATTATTTTCAAGAGTATATAAGGTCATAATTTATTAGGTAATTTCCTTTTAAGGGGTCAATGTGTAAGTGATAAGGATTCATTTAAGCCATAATTTAAATATTTTTTTAAAATTTTTTCATCTTGTTTGCCGTTCAAGGAGCAGTTTTCGTCTTGCTAGTACTGTGTTAATTACAAAACAAATGTTATTTCCAGTTAATTCTTGGTTTGAGTGAATGTATTTGACTTAAATATTAACCCTTTCAAAGGAAATTACCTAATAAATTAGGACCTTACATATTCAAGATATGTCTTTGAAAAAGCATTAACGCATGCTTAGCGAACTCTAAAGTTACAATATTAAATGGAAAAAGAATACGGTCGCGAACAGGATTCGAACCTGCGCCTCCCGGATAGATACTCCAGGCGCTCTGACCACTAAGCCATCTCGACCTCTGCTCACCACCGCGAATTCTTCTTCCATATTTTAACACGTCTTATGATGTCTTTATCACGCCATAAGACGTGTTAAAATATGGAAGAAGAATTGGAGGCGCAGGTTCGAATCCTGTTCGCGACCATATTCTTTTTCCATTTAATATTGTAACCTTACATATTGTTTTTACATCATACATCGTACCCACTGATATATTGTTTTTTTATTAACACTGGACAAAAAGGATTATAAGGCTCAGTTGCACTAACACAAATTTAACTCTAACCGACGTGTTACTTTATTATTTTGACAGCTTTTCTATGCAAATTTTGACAAAATTACACAGTAACATTCCAAGATAAATCTGTGAAAAGCATTAACGCATGACATTTTCCATTTAATATAATAATTTTACACAGTAACATGTTGGTGATTAAAGTAAAATTAGTGCAATTGACTTTATGATATTAGTGTAATTAATAGTATGCTAGTAGAAGCTATATTAATCATCATCATCAATACAAATAAATAAAATTGAAGTGTCTGTTTGTAAAAATAAATATTTTTTTAGCTCATATGCCTATAATGTCTGTCTGTTTGTTTCGGCTAATCTTTGAAACGGCTGGACCTATTCCGATAAGATTTTACTGGTAGGTAGCTGACTATATAAGAATAACTTAGACAGACTTTAGAATAATATAATTATACGCGGGTGAAACCGCGGGGCACAGCTAGTCTATTATAAAATTCTGACAGTAATATGTAACTATACTTGTCCACGTAGATTTAAGTCCGGGTTTCGACTGCTTCGTAATCTAATCTAATGATTAAGGTAGCTTCATATTTAAATTCCCGAAAAAAGACCTCCTCCGAATCTCATTAACTAATAGTTTAATTCCGGAACTGACAAACAAAAATTGGACACATTTTTAAGGCCCTGCAATTAGTTAATTGCAACTCCGACGCTTTTTAAGAATATCGTAAGTCCAGACAGTTTTTCTCGCCTTAGAAGAAAGGAATGCAAAGGTAAATAGTGAGCCTTTTGCCGCGTCTAACAAGTCATGTTTAAAGTTGCAACATGTAGACAGAGAGGCGAAGTCCGCCAGACGTCGGCGAAGATTTGAGTACCTTTACAACTTGCATGCAACTGCTTGAAACCAACTCTACTTCTCTACTACTTTTTATTGCATGTTATGTGAGCATGTGTGCTGGGCGGATTACTATGACCTGTGAGGTAATTGCGTAATTTACTTTGAATCGTTTTCATTTTGACAGTTTTACAATATCAATCAATCAATATATATATTACTGAACATATAAAAAAAGATCCCTTAACTGTCCCACTGCAGGGCAAAGGCCTCTTCTCGTACAGAGAAGGCACGAGCATTGATCACCACGCTAGCTCACTGCGGGTTGGCGATTTCACACTACCAAGTCCAGGTTTCCTCACAATGTTTTCCTTCACTGTATGTCAGTGATGTCTTAGATTAACTAAGAAAGTACATATAACATTGAAAAAGTCACATTGGTACATGCCAGGATTTAACCCAGAACCTGAGGCTCCGGATGCGGGCCTGTAACCACTCGGCCACCTCAACATTTCGACTTCAGACTGAACATAGTACATTTAAATTACATAACAAGATGTTGTGTGAATGCGCAGTTCACAATAGTCTACCAATTCAGGCATGAAGATAGAACACACAGAGTGGTACAAATAAGAACACTAATAAATTAAATATATGTCACGATTTTTTTGGTATGTAATTTTATAATAATTCGGACCTAGAAATCACACGCCAAAATGTCAATACGGAATGACTAGAACAACGTATTGCTATCCGACAAATACTCTTTTACTGAATAGTACGTCTTATTTGTCAATAGATCCATTACTTGCTTTGTTAAAAACATTCATATTTTTATTTTTATTTAAAAAAATCTTATTATATACTGACTTTTTATGCTGTCTGCAACGTATTTTATTTTTGTGCCGCGTGCTCTTTAACGTTTCGAATAAATGAATCTTTCACTAGTTTTAAATATGTATCAGAGACAAAAATAATTTAATCAATTATATGTACGGTAGAATGAAATAATTTTAAATAAACTGTTGAGACGACTAACACCTTAATCCTCCTGCGACCACGAACGCTGCAAAATGTTCGAAGCGTCAGGAAAACAAAAACCCAATAATACACGCGATTAATCCCGTCAAAAGTTGTTTTATTATAATGTGTAGTGATCGCGAAAACCTAAGATATTAATAAATGAAAATGGTTTTTAACAAATAAAACTACTTCGTACACATACAGACAAGGGAGCGTCAATAGACGAAGATTCTTAAAGAAAGGTTTACAACTGTCGGTGCTTTGTATACCGCATATCGCCCTCACACACCTCTTTTGAGCTTGAAACACTATCTCTGTATTTGTGGAGTATTGTAAAATTTACACAATACATTGTGTAAGTTGCGCAAACAAGTGTGAAGTTTGTCACGATCAAGTACCTACTGAACCTGTTACAACTTTGAAATGCAGAATATTTTTGATTTTAAGTATTTTGAGAATTATTAATTCAAGTCATACTCGCGACATCGCCACTGGCTCATGAATAAGGGCTCCGTTCGAGTTCGTAAATAGTCGGGCAATTCCGAAGAATGCGCGTGAGTAATACCCGTTGAACAATAATTAATATGACATTCATATTAATTATTGTTCAACGTCTCACGAAAGTTATTATACAAAATTTTTTGATACTACATGTAATGAAATACAATAATTGTCTTATAAAACGAACTCCGTGCCTGTAATGTGTCATGTACCTACCCCTAGCACAAGAACGTCATTGACCATCTCTGACTAACAGCCAACGCTTATATTCCCTCAGCGATCTATGCGAAAATTGACTTATTTAGGTACCTATCTACTATTTCGTTTAATATAAGATGAAGATTTCCCTAGAGCGACGCTTAAAAAAGTTATCGAGTTTGCAAAGGGGACGAAACACAAAAGTTCTAAAGCATCTGCTACAGAGTTTCACTGCATGCAAGGAAAGTTGGTTAAAAAAATAACAAGCTAGCATAAGTTTTTGAACGTCTCGCTAATGCCGAGTCAGGGAGTTTTTATTTTGTCACCCACTTTAAAAAAGAACTTATTAGATGAAACAGATTTTTTTTTAAACTATAATTTTCGTTTTTTCTACCTATAACATAACATAGCATCACGCCTGTATACCCCGAAGGTAGGCAGAGGTGTACACAATTGTACACCCACATTTCACCAATGCTGTTTTAAAGTCCCATGTAATGGTCCAGCGACTAGGCCCTACCCAAGCCTGAAGCTCGCAGATCACGGTTATCTCAAAGGTTTTTAACACAATTTCCGTTTATTTTATGTTTAATAATATTTCTTGCCGATCTAAGAAATAATGATGAAGCAATTTACTTCTAGGAAACCAGAAAATAGAAATGAAAATATAATATTGGTTACATATTTGACGTTACACTGAGTACCCCGAAGCCTGAACAAGTGCCTGAAGAAACGGCGCGCGGCACCGATTCAAATACATTATCAGAAATTCAGAAATTATTTATAGACGTAAATCACGGCTGTACTCGTTTGCAAATACTTTTTATTCACAGAAACCGCTGCGGTGCGCTTGAGTTACAGTTTTACGGTTAATTAATCAGTATCAAAGCCAACAGGTTTTTTTACAGTTATTTCTGTATAAACGATCTTTTGATTCGTCTGGAATTGATACTTTTGGTATAATTTTGAAGCTTACTTTATTGCGTTACTCGCGTTTTATATTCAATAATCGGAAAAGTGGATTCATTCGTGTTCAAAATGAGACGTACAGCTATGTTTTGGACTATGAGCGATATATAAGGTTTTTTAGGTTATTCCCTTTGAAAGAGTTAATATTGAAGTCAAATACATTCACTTAAGCTAAGAATTAAATGGAAATAACAAATTATTTGTAATAACCATAGTCTAGTACTGTCCAAGACGAAATCTGCTCTTTAAACGGCGAATATTAAGAAAAAAATAAAATTGATGTAGAAATTTGAATGATGGCTTAAATTAATCCTTATAACTTACACATTGACCCCTTCAAAGGATTAGATTAGGACCTTATATGTATGTATTTTGTGTTTTTATAGTAATTCATTATCAAACTGTACATAACACTACTGCATACCTCTCACTCATGATGAGTGGTAATTTCAACTTCTGAGTCATACCCACTTCACATCTTCTGCATCCTTCTGACCAGCTACCATTTCTATTTAATTAACTTCATATCTTTGTCCTCAGTCGTATGGCAAGACTGGCAAGTGCACGTGACGTCCACGCCGTCCGAGACAGGTGGTCCGGCGCTCCTCACATGCGTCGCACCAGCTCCGCTGAGGGAGCATGCGTCCGTCGCAGCCTGGTACCGAGATGACTCAGTACTGCCCGCTGCTGATCATATGTGTAAGTAATTAAGTCCTTGAAGGAAGCTGAATGCTATTGACTCGAATAGTAGACAAGAATGAAGGTAGATAACATGTGATAGAAGTCCGAGGACATACTTTGAGGGGTTAAATTTTACTATGGAACCAACAAACAAACATGCGAAAAACATCAATTTCCATAAAAAAAATCATACCTACTTACTAGAAAATGTATGGAGCGGCTCATATCTTTTTAGCGCTTTCGAAGTTGGTTCGGTAGTAAAACTTGTTCGTATACAATGAGTACACTGAACTCTCAAAATATGACTACATTCTTTAGTTAGACGTATTTCTGGGATATTATAAAAGTAAATACAAAAGTATGTATGGTAAAGTTATAATATTAAATGGAAACAGATACGATATGTACTTTTTTAACCTCTTGTGTCCCACTGCTGGGCAAAGGTCTCCCCCATATTCTTCCACACCTCTCTCTGTGTGGCAATAGCAGGCCAGGTCCCGACAAATGCAACTAGGTCATCATGCCAGCGTTTTCTAGGCCTATCTTGGCGACGCCGCCCCTCTTCAGGCTCCCAATGTGTGACTCTATTCCACCTATCCGGGTGCATTCGGCAAATGTGACCTGCCCAATCCCATTTCAGTCTGGCAGTCTTTTTTTTCGAAATATATTATATTTACCCTCATCCCATTTATTACAAAAAGAAAAAGAGTTTTCTACTGTGTCCCCTGTGTATTTATTTTGTTTCAAGTTGATTAGGGATTTCAGCACATTCAAGTTAAGGCACGCTGAAGTGTGTCGGTGTCCGCAACCACAATAAACCATTTCAGAAAAGTTTACTTCAAAGAGCGAATTCTACGAAACTTTTAGGACTCGAGGGAAAAATTAAAATGTCGTTTTTGTTTGATTTCCTTCTTATGGCAAGACCTTTTACTTTAGTAACTGTTTTGTTCCTCACAGCTGGCTCCACCCTTCTGACGGACGAGGGATGGCGGATGATTGTCAAATCAGTTCGTGTCGAAGACTCCAGGGCACAGTATTCGTGTTCAGTCCTTGATTCACTGACTGGTGAAAGGCGGAGAAGTACACCAGTCAATATTGATGTTTCACGTAAGTAACATGCCTGACGTTAGGGAGAAAATTAAAGATTGGCTAATCAGATAAAGATACATAATTGAACTCTAAAGTTACAATATTAAATGGAAAAAGAATACGGTCGCGTACTAAGCCATCTCGACCCGACGTACAGGTCAAAGCGCCTGGAGTATTTACCCGGGAGGCGCAGGTTCGAATCCTGCTCGCAACCGTATTCATTTTACATTTAATATTTTAACTTTAGAGTTCGCTAAGCATGCGTTAATGCTTTTCAAAGATTTATCTTTCCAATATTTGTTGGAGAACTTTATATTCAAGGCCAAGACATTTGTCAAGGTATTTACATCCATAATGGGTTTTTTTCAACGTATAGTTTATTTCAGGTACACAAACCACTTTATAAAAAAAAATTAATGTAATAAAATTCTTACATTTAAAAAACTCATTAACTTAATAATAATTAAAAACTTAACAGAATGAAATCTGGTAGAATAATTTGGATTGTAGCTTAGATGTGTCATGTACACAGAGTGCGGACACAAACATTGAATACTAATATAAATATTGAATACTCAATCAGCGAATAAATATCTTATCTTATATCTTGTGGAATATTACACGTAGCTACTGCAACATCGTAGTTTACTCGTAATCATACTAATCAATATGATACATATAAAAGGCCGTATGCGGCTTGTAATGGATTGGTATCTGACCGACCATGCTCACCGCAATAGGTTATTTCACCTAGCTCAGTCTCACAATATTTCGTGTTATATTAAATACGACAAATAATGACAGAACATTTTTACTTATCTATCGCAGACTTTTCATTGTAATTCTATGAATTACATAAAATTTATAAATATGACACAAAAACTCTTTGATAAAAAGATGCCTAGAATATTATAAAAGATCTCCCTAACATTTGCAAAAGACATTCTTCGAAATGAAACAACTTTTATCCAACCTTAAAATCGACTGACTAGCCCTCTTGGAACTAACAAAGAACTTTGAAAGCACAAATAGCGATTATGACCTTAAGTTACAATATTAAATGGAAAAAGAATACGGTCGCGAACAGGATTCGAAACTGCGCCTCCCGGATAGATACTCCAGGCGCTCTGACCAACTAAGCCATCTCGACCACTGCTCGCCACCGCGAATTCTTCTTCCATATTTTAACACGTCTTATGGCGACGTCATTGCAATCAATTCAGTACTTACAAGTGACCGAACCAACACGACTAACATTGCAGTTAATACAATGTCGTAAAGAATGCAATTACCTTAATAATTCAAGATATGTCTTTGAAAAAGCATTAACGCATGCTTAGCGAACTCTAAAGTTAAAATATTAAATGGAAAAAGAATACGGTCGCGAACAGGATTCGAACCTGCGCCTTCCGGATAGATACTCCAGGCGCTCTGACCAACTAAGCCATCTCGACCACTGCTCACCACCGCGAATTCTTCTTCCATATTTTAACACGTCTTATGGCGACGTCATTGCAATCAATTCAGTACTTACAAGTGACCGAACCAACACGACTAACTTTGCAGTTAATACAATGTCGTAAAGAATGCAATTACCTTAATAATTCAAGATATGTCTTTGAAAAAGCATTAACGCATGCTTAGCGAACTCTTTACGACATTGCATTCTTTACGACATTGTATTAACTGCAAAGTTAGTCGTGTTAGTTCGGTCACTTGTAAGTACTGAATTGATTGCAATGACGTCGCCATAAGACGTGTTAAAATATGGAAGAAGAATTCGCGGTGGTGAGCAGTGGTCGAGATGGCTTAGTTGGTCAGAGCGCCTGGAGTATCTATCCGGAAGGCGCAGGTTCGAATCCTGTTCGCGACCGTATTCTTTTTCCATTTAATATTGTAACTTTAGAGTTCGCTAAGCATGCGTTAATGCTTTTTCAAAGACATATCTTGAATTATTAAGGTAATTGCATTCTTTACGACATTGTATTAACTGCAAAGTTAGTCGTGTTGGTTCGGTCACTTGTAAGTACTAAATTGATTGCAATGACGTCGCCATAAGACGTGTTAAAATATGGAAGAAGAATTCGCGGTGGTGAGCAGTGGTCGAGATGGCTTAGTTGGTCAGAGCGCCTGGAGTATCTATCCGGAAGGCGCAGGTTCGAATCCTGTTCGCGACCGTATTCTTTTTCCATTTAATATTGTAACTTTAGAGTTCGCTAAGCATGCGTTAATGCTTTTTCAAAGACATATCTTGGATTATGACCTTCTTTGTTAAATTGGTTCAATTAAAGAACTTTTTGATTATCTAATTTTAAAATAATTAGTGTTCCAAACCCTAATATATTATAAACGTTAGACAATGTAATTTAAGAGCGGAATCAAATTAGGAGTAAATCTATCAAATTGCTCTTACCTACTCTGCTCAATGCTCGTTCCTTCTCTATATCTCTTCTCTCTCTTTTTGTCACGGGCTGGTTATGTCACATCAAATCAAATTATAGGCCAAAATACAGGTGGAATAAAAAAAAATCTCTGTATGAAATATATCCCTTCTTTTCAGCATACAGTAATAAAACATAATGAAAACCAAATAAAATACACATCATTTCACAAATTTAATAATAGCATAAAATTTTGGAATTATTGTTTAATACTGTCAACATTGTGTAATTAATTAATATAATACAAATTTTATAATATTTATTTAATAATTAACCACATCCATTTTGTTCCTAGTCAGTCAGTAATATTTATCAGCACAGAAAACAATTTTTCATAACCAACTCTTTAAGATCTACAAATCAATCTGTCGAACGCATGCGTAACAAACTTTTGTGGAGATAAAGGCACGGTGTGGAAGAAGAATAAGAAATATTCGGTATAGTAAGCAGGGATCGCGATCAGTCTCAGTTAGCAGAGCGACAGTAGTTTTATATTTTTTATATTTATCCGAGAATCTCAGGTTCAAATCCTGCCCACGCCCGATTTTTCTTCTCACAAAAATTTATATCTTTAAGAACTTTAACAGACCAATTTCAAGACCGGTCATTGAACATAACTTCTATTACAGCAATGAGCGTGGCAGCAGCCCCGCGCAGCATCACCCACGGCCAGTGGGAGGCAGCTGTGCGAAGAGGAGGTGACGTGGTGTTGCCGTGCCTGGTGCACGCCAACCCTCCCGCCACCATCACGTAAGTAGCTCAGTTAGAATAACAGTCTATATTATGAAGAATTAAATCAGGATTCAAGCAGTAAAATGCAGACTCCGGAGAAACAATTAAATTGTATCCTTTCGATTTGGTGACTTCAAGACAAGGCCACGTCAAACGTCATTCGGAATGTACGACTTTATATTTAATCGATTATAACTGTCATCGGTACGAGACACAACAACTCAACTAAATATGTAGGGTTACAATTATTATTATGTTGTTGGTAGCTACTATAAGGAGAAAGTGAAATAATTGTTGAATGAATAAGTTCAACTGAAAAACTATAATTGCTCAAGTATTCATCATAGACGCATCTCATACACACACTCGCTTTATCCCAATTACATAAACCATACTAATAATCATATCATACGCTTTTCCTTTTACCCACACACACACACACACACATGCACACGCACACGCACGTCTTCATACACCACACGCTCAACTTGCACGATACACACTCACACATATACTGGATTACAACTATGAGACACACAAAATACACAATACACATTATATTGCTTAGGTTCTGGACGAAATTTGTGTGAAATAAACTTATTTTTATTTAAATATTAATATAAGTATAGGAAAGCAAATCTGATCTTTTATCTGTAAATAGCACAAATTAGGTTATGGATAGAAGCTTGCTAGAGGATAACGCTGATGAACTTTGAACTTCTGAATTTATTCTGTGATTTTAATTCTAAGAAGAATATCGAAAATCCATAATATAAAATAATAAAATATTTCAAGAACAACAGTAGATTGCATAGTCATTATAAAATTTTAAATTCGAAGAAAGAATTCTAACCAAAACGTAATTTCGAATTTTCCTTAATTGTTGAAATGTTCTGTCTAAAAGCATTAATTTATAGAAATGTCTTATTACAATATTTCTATCGTTAATTAAAGCAATTTGGACTGACAAATGTCTCGAAGAGGGAAAAAAGAATTGTTAAAAATATTAATTGTAGCTTAACAACTATGATTTTGAAATGAAACTCGGAGTTTATTTAGTTAATTGAAGAATATTTTAAAGGTAAAAACAAATAAACAATCTTTGATAAAGACTAAAATAAAATAAACAAAGACAATGTTTCTTTTTTATTGTTTATTTATTGTAGTTTCCTAAATCATCTTTTAACTGTTATTATCATGACACATTGGATTTTACAACTCTATATTTTTCACTACTTAATTTTACAATTCAGCAACGATAAAAATATATTTGTACCCCAAAGTAGTATTTATGACCTGTGATCTCAGTTTGTTGACCTACTCGTAACATCGACCTGTTTATTCTAGTCCAGACATCCGGCAATACCGACACATACTTTATTTAGCCATATGAAAAGATACAGAACTTGATTATTACATGAACAGTATATTAGGAACACATTGATTCGAGGCAAACAAGCTCATCATACATTTTTCTAGAAAATTATATTACTCAGCATTGTAGAATGAAATATGAATGACATATCTAGCCATTATAAGTTTGGAATCCAGATATAAAATTGTATATTTCCTTTGTTTATAACACGTTTTATTACCTTTCGGCAGTAACCTGTCTTTTTTAATACTGAAAAATATATTTTATTAATAGCCTTACTTCATTGACTATACAAGTACACAAATCATTCCCTGTTTAATCTGGAATTATACCACACCTACATATTTACCATGCGTTGTTTGACACAATAGTTACAACGAACACTCATTATACACTTCCGATACTAAGATTGCTTATCTGCAGTGAGTGGAATCTCTAGTAAACAGTTTACTTACGTGACATAGTATATTGTTACGAACTATGGGCACCTTCAGATGACCGAATATTGCGCTCGGGTCTGTTAAATGTATCTGCAATATGACTCTTGTTTGTAAAACAAAGGCATTGTTTATAGAGTAAGAATTAAGTAACTCCCTCGTTGATCTACTAGTCCCAAGCGCAACTGTTGAGCAAGAGGTCTCGGGCTCGTTTCCCGGGCTGGACAGTGTTATTGAGTTATTATGTTGGGAAAATTTTCAGTAGCCGCCTGGATTTTGGAATTGTGTCCGGTAGATGGCAATAGGCTCACCACTTACTAGATGGGACTTATAACAGCATTACTAAAATGTCTGTGTACAACTGTGGATACCTCTGCCTACCCTTTCGGAGAATACAGGCGTAATGCTAACATAGCATGTTAAAACAGTAAAATTCTTCAGATCCTGGAAGTCTTATGAAACCTACACTTGATATTCTGAAATCGCCAATACGCCAGGCACTGCCCCCATTTTCCCAACTACATTGGGGTCCGCTTCTAGTCTAACCGGATGCAGTACCTTAAAATGGAGCGACCGTCTATCTGACCTCTACAACCCAGTTACTGGTAACACAATATCTCGTGGTAAGACTGGTTGTCAGAGTTTCAGGCTTCTGACTACCCGCAATGGATCATAGATCTTCATTTGACAATCGGGACTGATAGCTTAACGTACTCTCTGAGGCTCGGATCTCGATATGAAATGAAGGTCATGAATCCACAGACCGACTGAACCCCGATCGAACGACATGTGCGGCTGTTGTTTAGCTCGTGGCTAAACTCGTAGCCCCTCTGCCTGCAAATAGTGGGACTATAAATAAAATACCTCATAAACAGACATTGTCATCGTAAGAAAATGGCTGGCTGATATTGTACAATATTATTATTATTATAACACATAACAAAGCCCTTTTATTCACAGGAGCACATCAAGAAAACTATAAGCTTCATCCCTAGGTAACATTGAGCGGTATTACAGACGGTATTACCAATTCATTTACGTTATCCTGACCAAACGGGCCTGGGTACTGGCTAATGTAGGCAGGGTATACAACCCAGGGGTGTCGTAACTACAAGCTTAGAGGGAAAACTAAGAAAAATTATGAGGTAATACTGACGCAATAGTTAGGTATATTAAACGGAATCAAATAGGTAGTGTGTCGGTTTGTGTGTGTGTGTGTGCTGTGACGATTTAATATGTGAGTATATTACGGTTTGGAATAGGGTTGTGTATTAACACAATTATCTTAAAAATAAATAATTTCGAAGGAATTACACAATTAATCAGTGCGCATTTTATCCACACTTTTGTTTTGTGGTACACAAACACATTGGAATTATTACGATGGATATACGAGTCTGGCTATAAACCCTGAATTTAAGAGCCCGTTCCACCAACAACTGACAACCGACACTCAAACAAAGCACCACACATAACTACACTAGCAAATTCTCCAACTGGAAGAAATCATATCTCAAAACAAACATTCACCGCAAACTCCGTTACCAACTGTATTCTAAAAACAAAACAAACCCAGCAAGGTAAACTGCGCATCACAAAGAACACATAAAGCCGTGCCCAGACGTCGTAAGCGCTGAGTGCGTACGACAGCCCCGCGACTCCCCCGACGACTCGTAAACTGGAGGCCACTAAAACATAATTACCTCTGTACTACGTGTCAGCTCTAATGTACTTGAATTCTTTGTAATTAAGATTTTCTTAGCGCTTAATTTTTTATTGAGGAAGTTATTTTGGGAACGTGTCAGGATTTTTCCTTCAAAGTTGACGGAAAAACACGGATTTTTATAAAGAAGTGTGCACATTGTGCTCATTATGTCATCAAAAGATATCCGATCACTCCAATTTTTACAACCTTAAGGTAAATTAAGTTAAAGCTATGTGATCGCTATGGGCAGATGGATCTGAAAATTAATGAGGAGGAAGTAATTCTCAAAGCCAGGATAATACATTTAATAAGTAATCAGATATCCCATGATAAGGGAATGATGTCTGCAGTATAGTATGTACCTTCTTTATAAAACCTATATCAGTCTGAACTTTGACACAGTGTACCTGAAAAAGCTCCAGTCATTAGGAAAGCTAACGCGTGTATATCTTTACATCATATTTATAGCTTACATTTAAATCGTAATCTCTCATAAATAACATTTACAGGTAGCAACTAACGAACTCCTAAAATAAACATTAATTAACGCGAGGGTCGGCCACATTTCACAAAAATATAAAATGGAGCCCGCGGTGCAGCTAGTGCTCAAAGCCACTTAAATCAGCGCTCGCAAGTGCGCACGACTACACACTAACAAACTGCGCTTTGTTTGCGAAATATACGATGGCACGCGGTTTTTCATCCACCGTATATTTTGTTACTACCTCATTGGTTCAAAGCGCGAATGCTGAGCGATCTTGGGTTTGAGTCCCTGGTCGGGTAGTATTGTCGGGTTTTTCCGTTAGAAACTTTTCAGTAGCAGAGTCCGGGGTTTCAAATTGTGCCCGATAGATGGCAATATGCTTACCACCTTCTTACATGGGACTTAATAACGGCCTTGGTGAAAAGTGGGGTACAATAGGACCATGCAGCAAAAGGGGGGCCGATCCATATTTTTGCTGTTACTTATATTTTCCCCTAAAACTTTGACAAAAATTAGGGCTATCGTTTGATGCATGAACGAGGCAGATCCGACGAAAATATGTTAATATGTTTATATTATACCATATAATTAATTGTAAGGCATTAGTGTAACAATTAATTTCTAAAGACCTTGCTGCAAGGTCCTCTGTACACCTCTGCCTCTCCAGGGAACACAGTCATGATATTTGTTTATGGTAATAAAATTACATTTATATTTATCTTTTTGTAATAGATTTCTATTTTCAATACGATATAGTCATTTGATCTCTCTTTCAATCTTACGCGTAGTAAAAACTTGTCTTAAATCAGTGTTGTACAAGTAACCCTATAATTACTGACTTGCCTTTATGACTTGCCTAATGACTAGATCTAGGACTGACACACAATTCTCATGTATCAACTCATGCGAATAAAGTATTCGCATCTGGCGGACACTTATTCGTCAACTACTTAATATCATCGGTTTTTAACCAACCCGACATTGCAACGGGTTAATTTTAATTACGTATAAAACTTAAATCTTAATATTAACTCGAACTTACTAGCACATTGTGTTGTATAGTGATATTTTTCAAGCATTAACGCATGCTAAGCGATCCTTAAAGTTATACATTTTTGTGGAAAAAGAATACGGTCGCGAGCAGGATTCGAACCTGCGCCTCCCGGATAAATACTCTAGGCGCTCTGACCACTAAGCCATCTTGACCTTTGCTCAGCAAAGTTAGTCGTGTCGGTTCGGTCACCTGTATAGGGACTAAATAGATAGCAATAACGTCACCAAAAAACGTATTAACATGTGGACGAAGAATTCGCGGTGGTGAGCAGAGATCGAGATGGTTTAGTAGTCCGAGCGCCTGGAGTATTTCTCCTGGAGGCGCAGTATCGAATCCTGCTCGCGACCGTATTCATTTCCCATAAAAATTTATCTACTATTTTGTCTATTATTTTTCAATGTTTCTTTCGTAAAAATTGTAAAATTGACATTGTTTTTCATATTTTTTCGTTGTTATGGTAGCTGGATATGTAAAGTAAATAGTTATTTCCTTATCAATTTAATACTCAACTAAAACTCACACACTCTTTTTGCGATGTATATGACGGAACGTGAGGTTTTGCCCTGAGTGTTTTAATAACTGATTTTCATTTCGTTACTAAAATTGTATGTTTTTTCATCATTGATCTGGTAGTTGACAAAAATTAAAGCTTGCACGTGCCGGACACAAACAATCTGGGCTTTGTTTGCGAGTTATGCGATGGACCTGGTAGGTATTCCGTCCACTGGTTTTAAATATTTTTAAATTAATGTTATATTTTATTTATTTTATATCATATACAATTATACAGGGTATCCAACACAACATTCTGGGGGTGATGGCTTGAGTCAGTAGTACTGACTCAAGCCATCATACTGACTCAGTACCTACCAACTCAACACAATATATGTTCGGCAAAATATTACGAGTTTCGATCTATGCAAAATGTTGTACTACAATAGCTTATTAGGCGAAATTAAGACCCTATTTAAAATAACAATTAAGAACTTGACGTTTAATATCCGCATTCGTAAAAGTTGTACTTTATGTACTCACTGCAATTTTAAATAAATTCTGTTAAAATATCCAATGTGTAAATGTAATAATAATGTTTGCCATATATAAAAAAGTATTTTTAATGTAAAATGTTACTATGTATAAATAAAAAAATACATTCAACCGCATAAATAAACATGAAATAAAATATATTATGTATAATTCATGTTTTTACAGTTTAATAAAATATAAATAAAAAACTGTGTCCATAAAAAAATTAAAGCAATAAATTGCAACCCTAAACGAGAGTTTTCATTTAATTTTTCCAACAAATATTTTTCATACCGAGTTACAAATCATTCTTTTATTTCTCGTCTATACAATTATGTTGAATAGCCCAAAAATAATTTACGGTCACGAACATTGGTACACACAAAACGTTTTATCTATTCCCCATTCCCCATTTAGATAGAAGTTGATTAATATCTTGTAAATTACGCGGAGTAATTTCCATTACTCTTTTACTTCGGGGTAACAAACGTTTTTATCGGAGTATTGGCAGGAAATTCGTGCTTAGCCAGCAAGAATGTCAGCAATAAATCATTTCTATTCGAAAACAAGCAAGCTTGCACGAAAATATTATCGGAGTAATGGCTGAACTTTGGTGTTCAACACGTCGTATTTGGTTCTTCGTTATATTTACGAACACATCTTGTATTTTCAAGGAATAAATCTGTTATTGTAATTGGACTCATTTATTTTGTTAAAAAATTACTATATAATTTGTCTGCGACTGCCACATTGGACTAGCGGTCGCAAGCGCAGCTACTAAGGGTGAAGTACCATTTCATTCCATGTGTTGGGCAGTGTTATTGGGTGGTTGTTTTTTAAGAAATTTCCAGTAACAGCCCGGAGTTTTGGAGTGTGCCTAGCTGATGAAATATTTACAACACACGATGTGTAACAGAACAGAAAGTGGTCCGTCAACCAATAAAGAATTATTATGGTAAGAGAACCAATAAATATATGATCCCTACGTTATATAATAGTAATGATTGGCTAAGGAAAATCACAAATAAAACAAGTAAAATAACCTTAAAAAATAAGTAAAAAAATATGTTACTTACCAATTCCAGTATAAATTTAAATTGATAACGACTATAGATTTACCTTTTAAGTTGCTACCAATTAAACTATGTTCTATGTTATGTTAACCTAAACCAGATGTTTATTGAGCGCTATTCCCGCCGACAAACTGACACACAGTTTGGTGGGTTTAATTATTATGTATGATGTGTTCAAACCAATAAACGCTTTAATTCTTAAAAAAAAAATCTTATTCTTCTGATGGTAATAAACCTGCCAGCTATTACATGGGACTTAATGGAGATCAGTATAATATGGAGTGTTGTACAACAGTGTCCATTTACTCCTTTGGGGAATAATAATTGTAGTTTTTTTTTTTACTAGATCAAGCGTCTTACCAAATCATAATGAAAAATATTCTTACCTAATTATCTCGTTTTTACGTTAGACCATTTACGTAGTTATATAACAAAGATCCCGTATTTCAAAAATCCAGCTAAGTCAAATATCGTCCATATATATATGTTGTTTCTAGGATGCCTCGATGATCTAGAAATCACAAACGCGTCTGCTGAGCTGGATTGGATTCCCGAGTCTCACAAAGTCTTGTAAGAATAACAGATAAATCTTTGAAAAGCATTAACGCATGCTTAGCGTATGTAAACTATCTTTATAAAATATAACTTTGTTGTAGGGATTTTCAATTAGAAAATTCTCAGCAATAGCACAAAATTTGCTGTTGATGACAATAGGCAATAATAAATGGGTTTTAGTAATGGCATTTGTGAAATGTAGTGTACCACACAGTAAACCTTTACTTACCCCTTCGGCGAATACAAGTGTGATGGTATGTTATGTTAGTGTTGACTGGCATCGCACCAAGTGAGACAAATGAACGTCCTTGTTCCGCAGGGTTTTTGTGTGAAGTTTTGGAAACCCTAGTTAGAGTGTTATGTTTTTTATATTTTGAGGATCAACCCTTGTCTGTCAACCCTTCGTATCGCCTCCAATTACTGTGACTGAGGACCTGTGTTTACCCACTTGACGTCATGTTTTTGTTTTCATTAATAAAGGCAAGGGTAGGTAAAACGCTCCCTTGAAAAAATAAGGTGTTCATATTTAAAATGCAATTAAAAATAAAATACAATATGTAATATAATATTCTTGAGGATATTGAAAGAAAGAAAGAAATTGTTTTATTTTGGCAGATACAAGACATGACTACAATAAAATATTACTAGACACTAATATACTAGAAATAAAAGAATACAAAATATAGAGGTAAAGAAACGCATACAAAAATAAAATTAAACAAAATAAATAAAATATAATAAATAAAATAAAAAAAACAGAAAATTACGGCCCATAATAATAAATAGTACGTATATACTTATCACTTTATGCAATTCCAGAAAAGGCCCCAATCAGCAGTGTTATTAACTGCAGCGCTGTTTATGTTTATTATTAAAAATTGATCTACGCTTGGCCTCAAACTCGCCTGATGGTAGGCGACGGTGTGGCCGAGGACGGACCACGTAGATCCAGAAGAAATATATTTACTCTTAATAGACTGGATAGATTTGGGGAGAACAATAGTTGGGGAGTCGATGCAACTGCCCAGACCCGTCTCCCACAATTGTTGCATCGGACTACATCCCGAAACACGAATATGTCGCTTCACGGCATGGCTTCGTCCGGTGGGTGATAACCAGCAATAGCCGAAGCCTACCAGCAGCAAAAAAAAATTTATGGCCACCATTATCTCACATGACAAACTGATTGATGACACATAATTTATTGTCTTGAAGTTAACATGCATAATTCTAAGACAATGTCAAGGTAAACCTTAGGGAATGCCACAAATTTATGACCCTCCTAAAGCAATAACTTTTACTGATTTTCAAAATATCGACATAATGTAGTCTCTCCTTGGTTACTATTTTCTCCAAAAACAATAACTATTTTATCGACAGAAGTTACTGGATGACCAATTAATTAGTTAAAGATGAGAGACAACAAATACTTCAGATATTACTGCCTCGTTAGTCTAGTGGTCCCAAGCGCCACTGCTGAGTATGAGGTCTCGAGTTCAATTGTCGGGTCGCGAAAAGTGTTATTTAGTTTCTCTGTTAAGAAATTCTCAGTAGCAGCCCGGAGTTTGGCATTGTGCCTGGTAGATGGCAATAGGCTCACCACCTTATTACGTGGGACTTAATACCAGCATTGGTGAAATGTGGGTGTACAACTGTGTACACCTCTGCTTACCCCTCCCTCCTCCTCGGGCGTGACGCTATGTTATGTTTATGTAACTTCTGAAATATGTAGCTGCTTATTTGCTTTATATTTATGTTATAGATAAATTACCAGTAGGTATAAACGTGTGTACATAGTCATATTTGTTCTGAAAGCACGTAGGTATATATGCAGCATCACATCTGGCCGTAAATACCCATTCATTGCCATACTAGACCTACCCCAAGAGACCAATACAGCAGACATAAATAATTGCTTATATAACTACGTGACAATAGGATTAGCAGCGACACAAGTGGGGAAAAGCCCTTAATACGTACTTAATATTATTATATCCTCTTTCGTGATCAATGAAATGGGGTAGGTATGATCGGACTATGCGATGATTACGCACAGTCATAATTATACTAGTAATTTTAGACTACAATGAATAGCCCGGTTAATAGAGTGTGATATTAGGATAACATCAGAACCTGGCGCGTGGATAACATTTGGTGTGACATAGCTAGATAGAAGGAGGCCGTATCGGTGGCAACGACTCCCACAGTTTAAGATTCTCCAAACAGAACTTGTAACAAAGAATCCATCGCCTTGAACGATTTGCATTCATCACAGTATCTCTCTAATGACTTTCTAACACAAGCTACTTGTAGATACCGATTCTCATAATTGACTAATCTAACATTATATATGTATAACTAGCAGATGCCCGCGGCTTCGCTCGCGTGGATGTCGGTTATCGCGACCAAAAGTAGTCATGAAATTTTGATCCCGTTCCCGCATTACAATTACCGCTTTATTGCCCATTTTTTTAAGTATTTTAATGGATATAGTATATTATCCTTAAGAGATAGACATATGCCATTGCGGTATTTTCTGTAGACCTCTATAAGATACACAATTCCACGATACATCATTTTGTTATACCTCAAAGGGTTTAGGCAGCGTTTACGTTGAAAGCTCTCAGACGGCGTATTTTTTTCCGAAACAAATATCATTATATTTTAGCCAATATATACAAAAACTTGACAAATTATATACTAAAACCTTTTTCGAGAACCACTCTATCTATTCGTGAAAAGAACATGAAAATCAGTGCAGTCCTTTTTGAGTTTATCGCGAATAGACAGACAGACACAGAGCAGGACTTTGTTTTATAATAATATGTAGATATAGTATTTCTTGTCCAGTCGATAACGAAGTAAATAATGATATCCGTGTAAATCAAAGCGAACACTCCTTGCTGTTCGTAACAAACCGATGTTTCCATTGTCTTTTCTCATAATGAAACCATCTATTAATCAAAACTTGGAAAACATGAGGAGTTTCACATTCTGCTATGATTTATTATCAATTCGCTGATAAAACGCGAATCAAATTTGCAAGTTTATGAATATAATAGATTAGATAATGTAACGTAGTCCCTAAGGGGGTAGGCAGAGGTGTACACAGTTGTACACCCACATTTCACCAATGCTGTCATTAACTCGTTGGTTTAGTGGTCCGTAGCGCGACTGTTGAGCAGGAGGTCTCGGGTTCGATTCCCGGGTCGGGCAAAGTGTTATTGAGTTTTTCTGTTAGGAAATTCTCAGTAGCAGCCCGAAGTTTGGAAATGTGCCCGGTTGATGGCAATAGGCTCACCACCTATTACATGGGACTTAATAACAGCATTGGTGAAATGTGGGTGTACAATTGTGTGCACCTCTGCCTACCCCTTCGGGGAATGCAGGCGTGATGCTAAGTTATGCTGTCATTAAGTCCCATGTTTTGTGATGCCATCTAACAGACACAATTCAAAACTTTCAACAATATAACTCTTTGCCCGGCCCATGAATTGAACTGGGGTGCTCATGCTCAGCAGTCGCGCTTGGGACCACTTGACCAGTGAGGTCAGAATAGCTGATTAAACATCATTTAGCTATGAGGATTCTCTTTTTGCAGTATTTAGTTTTTTAAGTACTGTGCAAGTTACATGTATCTCAACAAAAACAAAAATTCTACAATGCCATCTCGACCTCTGCTTACTACCCCGAATTCTTCTTCCACATTTGAATACTGCTTTTGGTGACGTCACTGCTATCATTTCAGTCCCCTTACAGGTGACAGTACCGACCTGATAGCTTTGTAGTTAATAAAATGTCGTACAGATACAATTACCTTAACAAATACAGATAAGTCTTTCAAACGCATTAACACATGCCGAGCTATCTCTAAAGAAAAAATATTGATGAAAGAAAAATACGGTCGTGAGCAGGATTCAAACCTGCGCTTTTCAGATAAGTACTGCGGGCGCTCTGACCCACTAAGCCATTTGTAAAGGGACTGAATAGACGGCAATGACGTCACCAAAAGACGTATTAAAATGTGGAATTAGAATTCGCAGTAGTCAGCAGAGGTCGAGATGGCTTAGCGGTCAGAGCGCCTGGAGTATTTATCCGGGAGGCGCAGGTTCGAATCCTACTCACCACCATATTCTTTTTCCACAAAAAATTATGACGTTAGAGTCCTATAACCATGCGTTAATGCTTTTCAAAAGATTTATCTGTAGATTTTTATTTTATATGTTTCATAAGCAAAGTCCCGTACACCTTCCATTTCCCTCCCATTACCCATTCACTATGGCAAAGATAAGATTGTTAATAATATATTAGATGACGAAACCGACAGACAATGCTTACACGCAGAATTAAATTAATGAACCCAAAAGTTGCCTTCTCCAGTTCAAGCTTATTACATTTTCTAATTCTCCATGGTGTTAATATAGGAACTGAGTGAATAATTTAGTGGCATCCACCCCACGTGACCTAAGGGTGATGTTACACGATGTAGGGCGTTGGACTGAGTCTGTTTTTTAAGACAGATTTATTATTCGGCTCTCTTAGACAAAAGGGCAGTATGTAGGTGCCCTAAACCTCAGAAAAAATCGGTTAATTCAACATAAATCTTTGAAAAGCATTAACGCATGCTTAGCGAACTCTAAAGTTATTATATTAAATGGAAAAAGAATACGGTCACCTGTATAGAATTTGGCTCATAACATTATTTTAATACCTAAAAGAGAAGTTATGAGATGTTTTTACTGTGATTTCTGTCCATCCTAAGGTTGTCTGGAAGAAATCCACGTGTAGACGGCCCATTGTACATACATTGTAAATTCGTTTAAAGTTTTATAATAGTTTTTAGTGTAAGTATAATAAAGAGTATTTGTATTGTGTTGTATTGTATTGAGATGTTGAAATGTCTATTATCGAGTTCTGATTAAATGCTTAACATATATTTATATATAGACGCAAAGATTCTGAAATTTTTATTGTTTTTATGAATAGGTACACAGGTCTTTATATTAATCCCAGACCAAACTACAAGAACTTCAATATGAGATATGTGAAAATTTAAATTAGCCAACACGGACCTTTAAAAAATACGGACGGAGCGTTGTGTACGACATGCGAGGATCATACCTAGTCATCCAATTTCGCTTGTAATACACGAGCTAAACGCATAAAAATACTTAAAGCTCATCCAACATCGGTGCCAGTACATTGCGCGTGTAATCTATGCTTCGCTTATGACAAGGCAAGATTACATCCGAATTGTTTTCAGATCCGTGTTAGCCAAGCCAAAATATTCTAGTTATTCTAGTTCGTCTCCTAAACTCAAAACTTGAAACTATAAAGTAATTTCCTTTGAAGGAGTTAATGTATATAAGTCAAATACATTAACTTAAGCCAAGAATTATATGGAAATAACAAGACACAAACTGCAAACTGAGTTGGTGTATAAGTTAACCCTTTAAAACGAAGCTTAAAGTTAAAATAGGACCTTTTGTATAATATCTCATCGATTCCTTATAATTGGTCAGATATGTGTACAGTCTGAAAATAAAGACCAAAACAAACTCAAAGAGCAAGGTTCTCACACATTGACACGGAGTACCCCCTAGAGAATGCACCAGTCTTAATATGTGTGTGTGAAGTTGCTCTTGCAACCTACCCCTTACTACTTAACATTGTAGTCGACACACAATATTGTATACAAAAGACAATTGCAGCTATCTTTGTATCACGTAAACAGACCAAAGGAACTATGACCGCACGGTGTCGCCCTTTCAATTAGCATGGTCGTCTCGGAGTTCTATTTAGCCAATTACGTGAACTTAACAAACAGACAACTCTGGGTGAATCCACATGTAGTAAATTCATTTGATAAAAAATGATTTATAGTGTATAAGTGTATAAAAGAAATATTTTAACGTAGGTAAGAATTTGCAATATTTAAGCAGATATTTTAATTTTCAAAGCCAAATAAATTAAGAGTTCGTTGAGAAGATTAATGGTAGGTAGGTAGTGATATGGTTGGCGCAGTTGTTGAGAGATCGGTTGCTGCGTTACGGGTCGCGGGTTCAGTTGCCACACGCAGCAATATGTGTAACTACAGCCTACCTACAGATACTTGTTCCGGGTCTAGGTATATGTGTAATTATAGATGTGATATTAAAGTTTTGTAAGTGTACTCACGACTGATAATGAATTTCCTAGTACAGAGCATTTTTTTTTATCTAGTGGCGTCCCCTGTTTCTCTGCCTTTTTTATTTTGCCCGGCTCCTAAGAATCGATGCGTGATATTAATAACTGCTAACGTTTCTCAAGAAATATGCTATGAAATGCTAAAAAATTTAACCTAAAAAAAAAAACAAATTTATCTTATAGTTCCAGCGATTAGCGCGTTAAAACAAAGAAACTCTTCAGCTTTATTATATTAGTATAAATAACTATTTCCCCATGTTTTTTAATGTTTAGGTGTCATATTTAATTATCATTATAGCCTATGTCACTGCGCAATTTAGACGAATCTAACGACATCTCATAATTATGTGAAAATCCATCAAGCGGTTTAGACTATAGAGCGTGCCAAAGAAACAGACATACTAACATACATACACTCGCAAAACATAACCCTCCTCGAGGGTCAGTCCGGTTAAAACAATCTCGTATCGTCAATTTGCCCGAAATGCGGGATAATTCTGATAATATCCTCGTGCCTAACACATTTTCTTGAGAGAAAATCGAATCACAAATATTACGTCACTCAAAATCAGTTCCAAGTAATCGAATACAAAACAAACAGTAGCACTATCGCGCCTACAATTTGCATGGTGGTCTTCAAGTTTAGTTCAACCAATTACCAGTAGGTAAACAAGCAACGTGCGAGTGTAGTTAACGTATAGGTTCACGTTTACGAGGGCCTCTCGTTAACCCACGTCCTTCTAAGTTTTAACTGGTGGGTTTGGAAATATACGTATCGTTGGTTGGTGCGTAGTCGTAGAGCGTGGTTATTGGCTTTAAACCTTTTTACGTAACTAACATACAGATTATTTTCAACTGATAGATTATTTAAAAATAAAACGTGTTATAGCAATACTTTTTAAAGTTATTATATTAAATGGAAAAAGAATACGGTCGTGAACAGGATTCGAACCTGCGCTTCCCGGATAAATACTCCAGGCGCTCTGACCACTAAGCCATCTCGACCTCATTGTTCGCTAAGCATGCGTTATTGCTTTTCAAAGTTTTATCTTCAATACTTTTTATTTCTAAAGTCTGTATTTTTCCTTACTTGTTTTATTTAGCAGGTTTGTGGTAGGAAATTTTGGTAGATTAGAAAAATCTTCTAGATGTAAGTTACATAAGTAATTAGCCGCCTGAGACTGGATTTTGATAAAATCAAAGCGCTGTCCTAGAGTAAAATTAATTCCTTTTCTTTATTTATAATTCTATTTTACTTTTCACGTCGTTTGTACAAAATATCTCTCTAAAATATATTTGGCAATTCGTTTTTTTTTTATGACTGTCAGAATCCTCGAAGTAAACGCAAAGGGCCCGCTCCCAATATCTATTCTTATGTTTCCACATACACATGGAAAGTTATTTCCCAAGTAATTACACACTCGTGCGCGCAATATAATTTTATTGGAAAGCCCTTCGGTTATATTTTAATTGCAGAACAAAGGTGGGAACTGTATTAAATAATTAAACGCCCCTGTAATATCTTTAGGATAGGTATTATCTTTTTCTTTTGTCATAAATATTGGACATTAAAGATTGTATTTACGTGTTGACGATTATTGTAGGTTCTTTTACAAATTGTTTGATTAAAGTGCGGTACTCCAATTTCTAAAAGCTAGTTTTTTATAAGCCTAAGTGATCCAGCCCAGCTTTACTCAACGACAGCTTTTATGCTTTCCGTGAAAGTTAGTCAAATATGAATTGGTACTCGTTTTTTTTTTTTCATATATTGATCAATTATTACGCTCTAGTGACTAGCCGTCTAAAATCCTTTGGTTAAATTACAGAGAAAATTGTGCACAGTCAGACAAACGCTGTGGAGGACCTTGTTAATGCTATATATTACTATGCGTAGTGCGTGCCAAATCAAAATTATTGGTTTACTTCACAGAGCTTCATAGAATCAACAATAATAAAGATGAAGTCAATTAAAAAAAACATACCTATTTAAGCTACTATTTTTTTTAAATTCTACTTTCCTATGTTACCCGTGACAATTCAAGGATTCTAACAATACCCCATACATCTAATTCGGTTCAGGTGTTTAGAAGTTATAGCGGAATAACGAAACTTACAAACATACATACATACTTACGTGAACTCTAAAAAAAAGATTTCACGTTATCTATAAAGATCACTGAATGACGTCAATAAAGAAATTAAGCTCAATACCTATACAAATTTTTACCGTGGGAGAGCCATGCTTCGGCACGAATGGGCCGGCTCGACCGGATTGATACCACGGCCTCACAGAAAACCGGCGTGAAACAACGCTTACGTTGTGTTTCGCCGAGTGAGTGAGGGTACCGGAGGCCCAAAACCTTTAAAAGGCCGGCAACGCACTTGCGACTCCTCTCGGGTTGCGGGTGTCCATGGGTGGCGGTAATCGCTTACCATCAGGCGAGCCGCCTGCTAGGTTGCCCCCTATTCCATAAAAAAATAAAAATAAAATACAAACTAAAAGTGTTGTAAAAAAACACCAACCGATTACTGAATTTCAAGCTATCTTATTTCTTTTGACCTTATCCGGTTTCTTATTCCCAACCCAATTTAATTTCTCAAGTACAGTGACTGTAATTACATTCCCGAAACAAGATATTATGTTCAACGTGTTTCGCAAATAAAATATGGAAATACATCCACATGTTTATGTAGAGGAATAAAGGAGTATACACGATATTGTCTGAGAGGGTCCGCACATCCCCGAACAATACTTATTACGTTTGGGACAGCTCGGCGCTCGACAAGCTCTGTTGACCTACAGGTAAAGGTGACCTACTTTAAATGTATTCCTGTTTTAATGTCCATCTGTGTTATTTATACAATTTGCTTTTAATCAGTTATTTTGGAATTGCACATCCTAGGAACTCGGTGTATAAGTTAGCTCTGTAAAGTATTTATACTTCTATAATTAATTTTGACTGTCTCGTTGGTTTTGTGGCCCCAAGCGCGACTGCTGAGCAGTAGGTCTCGGGTTGGATTCCCGGGTCGGGCAAAGTGTTACTGAGATTTTCTGTTAGGAAATTCTCAGTAGCAGCACGGAGTTTTGAATTGTGCCCGGTTGATGGCAATAGGCTCACCACCTATTACATGGGACTTAATAAAAGCATTGGTGAAATGTGGGTGTACAACTGTGTACACTTCTGCCTACCCCTTCGGGGAATACAGGCGTGATGATATGTTAGTTATGTTATGTTTTAATTAATTTTCAATAGAATTATAATACCAATCTATAAAATTTACTACTTATCAGTACAAACCAAAATAATTATAAAATTAAAATAAAAGTATTTTAGGTATCTGGTAAGGTGCCCACAAGACTGGCAGTATTGCTACATTTAATGGCAATGCTAATTCTCTTACCAAGAAACAAGCCAGCCCTCTAGTCACGTGAGTAGTATTTAATTATGTAGGTACAAAGTACGAAAATGGTACATAATCCCATTAATACACATTTGCATTATTAATTTCTCCGAGAATACCCATTCATCACGTCCCCAAAACGTCCAACAATTTTTAACAGAAGCCCCCGACGATTCTTTTACAGTATGTAAATTTTTGGGCACTTAACAAAGTTAGGCCCGAAGCCGCACTTTCTAGGTTGTCTGATGTTTAAAACATTCTGCTGTTATTGTTTGCATGTTTCATAAAGGAGTGTTCGGGCACATTAACGTAAGAGCACAGTTGAGTACTTTGTCATCACAATTCGCGCCACTGCCTGTTTTGGGAAAGGCGTATAGCCGATTGTGAGCGACAAGCGAGTATCATAAACATTATTTTCGGTCCCAATGGGCATATTTTCGTTAAAATAACTTGTTTGTCTTATACAACACAGTTAAAATAAATATAAGTATGTATCACTTATTTAGGGGCTGGTGGCTAAGTAAGAGCCACACAGATCACACGATCGATTGGGGTTAAGCTGCGCTTGCCACGATATGTCTATGGATAGATGACCACCGAAACCCCTCCGTGCCTTGGAGAGCACGTTAAGCCGTCGGTCGCAGTTGTCAAATTAAGGTCTATGACAGCCGTTACGGGTAGTCAGAAGCCTGAAAGTCACACCACGAGACATGGTTTTACCCAGTAATTGGGTTGTGGTGGTCAGATAGGCAGTCGATCCATGTAAAATACTGGTAATAAACTGCATTTGGTTTGACTGGAACCCAACCCAAATGTAATTGGGGAAAGGCTAGGCAGATGGTATGTACCGTTAATTTAATTAATATATTTTAATTTACATACACGATAAATTACACAGTGTAATACATAATTACAACGTGTAGTAAAACCTTATCTTGAATCTATGTAGTATTTTAACAATGGATACGTCTTCGTCCTCCACATCCCCGATTCACCCACTACTGTGCATAGACCTGTTTCTGCTTGTACCATTCTCCACACTGTACTAGTCTTATCCAGCGATGATATTCCGGGCGATGGGTGTACCGTATTGTTGCACCCATCATCGCCCAAAAATATTATGCCCAGCTTTTAATGGCAAAATGCCTGACCGTACACAAATCACCAAGAAAGTTATAAATAATTAAATATATTTAATCAAGACAAATCTCCGCTGCCTGCTCGTAACGGCACTGCACCTCAAAACTCAGCAATAACCCGAACATTTGTCATGTGTCAAGCGGCGCGGTGTCTGACCGCTAATGGATCTCCGACGAAATATATCAAGATCTGTGCCGCCTACATTACGATGTGCGTTATTAATTATCGCGGGTTGTTCATCACGCCA
Source organism: Xylocampa areola (assembly GCA_935421205.1). NCBI lineage: Eukaryota > Metazoa > Arthropoda > Insecta > Lepidoptera > Noctuidae > Xylocampa > Xylocampa areola. The sequence continues at coordinate 869,439 of OW285200.1, forward strand.
GCTGCTTGCATCGCTGGTGAAGGTTTCAGGGGGTAAAGAAAGATGTGTGGGCTTGATGGGCTGAGGTTGACAGGTTTGAATTTTAGTAGGAAATTTGTGAGTCATGATTTGCGATATTTTACTTTGCTTCTTTGAAAATTTCTATGAAACCAGATATACGTACAAAAAAAAATTTTCAATATAGAAAAAGATTTGGCACTAAAAATATTACGAAATACTATTTTTGAGAAAGAATATAAGAACCGCTTTTTCAGATGTGTCAACACTTTGCCTTATCTATGACATCCGAGTTGGCAACATTTCATTTCCCACAGCATTAAGCTGAAACTTGACACCGACCCAAATTATTCTGTCAATTTGAGTATAATATATTAAGTAGGACAAGACAAACTTGAAATGGTAGTAGCCAAAATTTGAGACAAAAACTGGGACACACAATAATGCTTGTAGTATTAAGCATAAGTGCTCAAGTTAAACTCAGGCGCACGTCGGCTATTAAGCACTTGGCAAAAGTTCTGTATCGAAGTGCTGCAAGTTGCAGTCGTTAGTAAAAAGTTTTAAGCATGCCATGACTGTATTATTGTCATTGCACGTTTATGCTCTTGAGTTTTTTTAAACGGAAGCGTTTTTCCTTCTTACTTTTATCGTATCGATCAATAACATTTTTACACGACTGCCCAAGAAATGAGTGTTATGTTTTTAGGGTTCATGTATATATGTATGTAAGTATGTTTGTAAGTTTATTCCACCATAACGTCTAAATGCCTGAACTGATGTCGATTTATGGGGTATCGTTAGAATCCTCACATTGTCCCGAGTAACATAGGCTAGTCAGATAAAAAAACTGCAGGTGTGCTTTTTAAATTTTTTATTATAATTTTTTTGTCTTTCCATGTTTTAGCCACACCGACGGCATTGATTGTGGCGTTGTATAGATCCTCGGTGGAACATACTGATAGAAGATTGGGCACGTTATTATGTGCCACTGTTTGTGGAGAGAAGCCACACTCGCATGAGTTATCTAAGCGTTAACCTGACTTGCACATATTTTCTTTGCACTGGCCAACTTGTTTCCGGAGTCTAATCAAGACTAGGATGTCGGCCATGGTAGATCGTGTCCAGAGGGAATCTTTCGAGTGGGATGGGCGATACTGTTAGATATCTGTCCTCCAAAGGTCAAGCCTAGATTTTCCGTTACATATTTTTTTTAATCGTTTGTCACCTCTTTTCTTTAGAGGAATTAGTAAATTTATCGTAATAAAGCTATGTACATTTGCATTGTAACTGTATGCACATGAAATATTTACGTCATGAAAGAAATATTGATTTGCCGCTAAGCGAAAAATAAAACAGATGTAGAACTGTTCTAATTCAAGATGAATCTTTGAAAAGCATTAACGCATGCTTAGCGAACTCTAAAGTTATTGTATTAAATGGAATAAGAATACGGTCGCGAACAGGATTCGAACCTGCGCCTCCCGAATGAATACTCCAGGCGCTCTGACCACTAAGCCATCTCGACCTCTGCTCACCATCGCGAATTGTTCTTCCATATTTTAACACGACTTATGGCGACGTCATTGCAATCAATTCAGTCCCTATACTGAGAACCGAAACCGACACGACTAACTTTGCAGTTAATACAATGTCGTAAAGAATGCAATTACCTTAATAATTCAAGATATGTCTTTGAAAAAGCATTAACGCATGCTTAGCGAACTCTAAAGTTACAATATTAAATGGAAAAACAATACGGTCGCGAACAGGATTCGAACCTGCGCCTCCCGGATGAATACTCCAGGCGCTCTGACCACTAAGCCATCTCGACCTCTGCTCACCATCGCGAATTGTTCTTCCATATTTTAACACGACTTATGGCGACGTCATTGCAATCAATTCAGTCCCTATACTGAGAACCGAAACCGACACGACTAACTTTGCAGTTAATACAATGCCGTAAAGAATGCAATTACCTTAATAATTCAAGATAAATCTTTGAAAAGCATTAACGCATTTCTTGAAGTTTAGTTAATTAACTTTGCCTAATCCTGTATACATGTTAACAAATCTACTTATTCAAGATAAATCTTTGAAAAGCATTAACGCATGCTTAGCGAACTCTAAAGTTATTATATTAAATGGGATCTTTTTCCATTTAATATAATAACTGTTCTAGGTTGCTACAATGAATTTCTTGATTATAAAACATAATTTTAGTTGGGCTCATATCTGGATCCGAGCGCTATGAAGCGCTCGGATCCAGATATCAGAGCCAATCTAAACAAGGTCTAAAATTAGGTAGTGGTCGCAAGGGTGACTGCTGAGTGTGAGGTGATGGGTTCCTAGATCAGGCAATGTTTTTGGGTTTTTGTATTATTCCTAATACAAAAACCCAAATCTTGAGTTGCAGCCCGGAGTTTAAAATCTTTCCCTAATAATGGCATTACTTGGACTAAATAAACAGCATTGGTGAATATGAATGTATTATTATCTACACCTCTGCCTACCGTCTCAGGAGATACAGGCGTGATGCCACGTAGAATATATGTCTGCAATTCAATAGCATATTACAAATACAGTACGGCATCACTTACCCGCTCTCGCTACCTCTCAACCCTTGCCCCATTCTGTCGTATGAACTGAAAAGCGTCTAGTTGAAAACTTGTATCGATAAATAGCGGACGCCGGCGGCAAATCTTTAACGCGTTCGCTTGCTTATCGGTATATACTTTAGTTGTGAATGTTCCGATGAAGTTGAAAGCAGTTTTAGTTATGTGTTGTAAATTGTTGCAGAATGTATGTGACAAGCGTGAGGCGTTAGAATGATTTGTTTTTTGAAGACGCGGTTAAACTTTGAGGCTTACGATTATTTTTAGGGATTTAGGTAATATGAAATTACGTAAAGTCATTGATGAGGAATAAATAAGTTTTGAGTCTCTTCTTTCATAACATACATAGCATGAAGCTTGTATTCCCCAAAGGGGTAGGCAGAGACACAGTTGTACACCGAAATTTCACCAATGTTGTTATTAGGTGCCATGTAATAGACGGTGAGCCGGGCACAGTTCCAAACTCCGGGCTGGTACTGAGAAATTTCTAACAGATAATTAAATAACACTTTGCCCGACCTGGGAATAGGACCCTAGACATCAAGCTCGGCAGTCCAGCTTGGAATCACTAGACCAACCAGGCAGTTCTTTTCTTTCAATAGTCATAATATATTTTTACTCCTATGGGTTATATTTTACAACCAAATGCTGTTTATTATTAATATTCTCCTAATTATACTTCTTCGATGGCAAATCAAATTGTATCAACCCAAAACCCTACTACGATAACCGCATTGTCAGTAGCGTCCATGAGGTCATTTAACGTGCAGGTATCAGGGTGCCCAGGGCACGATGTCAAGTGTTCCATCGTTTGCGGAACAGTACCACACCTGCACTCCAGGTTGGAATCTTTTATATATCCCCACCTGGACAGGTTTTTCATAAATCTCAGAGATGTCAGCTTTTTACCTCTCCTTTTAAGGTTATCGGCGACTGAGTGATAAGTTTCAGTCGCCAATCACCGTAAAAGGTGAACTTAAATAACTGAAATGATTTTACTTTGGCATTATGAAATAGTCCGCACATACATTTTATACCACATGATATCATTATAACTGTATTTTATGCCATTGTAAACTGCTCTTTCTACACAAAAATGATTTCGACCATACATTTAAACTAACGTAATAAAAAAGGGCTCTGTGTGTGACGTCCTATCGTCGATACTTGTTTATTTCCCCTGTCGACGATCCAGCCATCCATCTCGCGCAACCCGCCTGTCCGCCGTATCGATACGTCACACACAATAATATATTTTTCTATGACATCCCAACACGCGTGAAGCTGGTTGCACACTGGACGAGTTCAGCTTTACATTCTTCATTGCAAATAGGAGAAGATTTAATTAATGTTGCCTTACAAAGTATCATGATCTAAATATCAGCCTTGTATATAGGTAAATATATCCATTTCAAAATTCATTTAAATGTATATTTTCGATATCACAAACATTTCATTAACCTTTACCGTAACCAGTAACCAAAATTACTGCCAGATTAAATTTACTAAATCTCACTTGAAACTTATAACAACATCGATCAATAATAATTACTTTATGTCCTAACTGTACAATGTCTGGCCTTTAAAGTGGGTTTCAGTCTAATTGGCAAAGGTCGAAAACCACACTGAGTTGGGTAACTATAACGATATTATTTTGAATAAAAACAATAATTGTTCATGGACAAAAGAATATTAACAGACGCATCAGACTCAACAGTAGATCGTAATCGAGCGACGATGTAGTTTGACTCACGACGTCGCCGCTCATTTCATGACTAAGGGCTCCATTCGAGTTCGGAACTAGACGAGCAATCCCGGAAAAATGCACGTGAGTAATAAACGTGGAACAATAATTAACCTGAATGTGCCTCATGAAAGTTAATAGCACATGTTTTGGGGTGCCCTTACGAGGTTTTGATTGTGAGAATTTATAAAGTGCATGAACGCATATAAAAATGACAAAATCCACAGAGAGGACTCACTTCTTTTGCGTTTGGTAGAAGCTGGTCAAACACCTACATTTCAGCAGACATTCGCACATAAAAGCATTGGATACATTATTTGGACACAATGTTATGGATGTAAAATTTTGCATTACCGTCCAGTGAATATAAAACCTTTACGTGAGTAACCCTTAAATATATAGGAGATACGACATTTGTCACGACTATTTATGGGATTGGCCATGTATTCGCGTAACGGTAAGGGACTTGTGAGTGATTTATGGAAATCCCATAGTGTCTAGACTATATTTGTAACGAATGTCATGAAAATTTATTGTTTCCGAATGTGCTTAGCGAGCAATTCTTTTGCCAAATCTTTATTGTCATCAATCTTGACTGATTCTCATAGAGGAAATAAAAATTTATTTGTTTGTTTTTATGACCGTAACAATACCGTACCACGTAATAATGGCAGTAACAATTATTAATATTATTTTATTATTTCTTGAAATCAGACCATGATCCATAACGAGTTAGTATAATTAATTATAGCCTATGTTAGTCACTATAATTTTAAATAATTTATTTACAACATAAATATCAATAATTTGTACAAACAATCAGTTCATATATCTAAGCCCTGCCGCTGCACTGGACTCGACGGTGTGCATACGAGTCCAGTACCGCAGAAAGGGGCAGTCAGGTTTGTTAACAATCATTCCTAAGATACCATTGGCGCTCCCCCGAATCCTGTGCATCAGGGGTCCTCTTACGCATAATTTTGACTGATAGATAAACTCTCCAAATAAAAAAATGGAGGATAACCATAAGTAGCATAACGGAAAAAACTTAAAATGAATTCGTGGGTATTGAATGATGTGTTTAAGGCAAAGGTATTTAACTTTGTTGAGATTATAAGCAAGTTATTTGTATATTTTCTTTCTTCCTTAATAATTCATTGAGCTTCACTAGGCCTCTGGAGGCCAATAACAATAAGGTTCTAAATGATGGTTCACTATCGGCGGTTGAAAGTGTAAAATATTAATATAAGATTTAACTACAGTCAAATTGACATTTTAATATTTAACAATAGGTATTTACTTGAAATACTTGTGGCAGCTTCCAAAATTAACATTTAACAAATCTTATCGTGTGGTTGATGAACAACCTAGTGTCAGAGTTTAAACCGCCCGAAGGTCTCTGACATTGCTTTACACACCATCGAGATCATCTCTCAGGTGTGCTGGTTTCCTCACGATTTTTTCCTTCACCGTTTTAAGCAAGTGATAATTAATTTCTAATAAGCACATGACTTTGAAAAGACTGTGGTACGTGCCTTGGATTCGAACTTGCGACCTTTGACTTGTCAGTCCAACGGTCATACCACTAGGCTATCACTGCTATATATTTAACAAATAACCTCGCTTTATTAAAGAAAATTCAACTATTAAACACAAAAAATACCGCATTATTATTAGCATTCCATTCTTCTCGCGAGCGCTAGTGACGTCACAGCTCCGGAACGAATAAATCAGAGTGCTCGGAGCTGTATCCGCTGCCTCTCCGCCATGCCACCGTCACCGCTACCGTTTCCGGTTTTCTGTGAGGTAATGAATTGCTGTTATGTACCTTCGCACCCTCTGCAGACATTCAGATATAATTGTCACAGTTTTCCAACGGTAAACGCGGGTATTACTTAACAGTGATTTTTTTATTTAACTTATTTTTCAATGAGGAAAAAAAACGAGGCCTACATTTAAAAATATAAAGTATAATACACGTGGTTCTGTCTAATGTTTAGGTGATTAATTGATTGAGGTGACAAAGTAATTTAGGGGTCTTTTGAAATTACACCACAGAATTGACCATGTAATGCTATTAATTTTATTATTATAAATTGAATTTGTATATGTAACCGATGATAACTTTGCATGCCGTAACTGGTTGAATGTGGATAAGGACTGCCTGTGTTTTATGACTAAGAACTTATTGTACCTATGTTCTGCAAATAAATAAATCAAATCAAATTAATTCTTATTCAGATTTTCCTTTCTTTCTTTATAACAGAGACTAGCATCATGCCTGTAATCCCCGAAGGGGTAGATAGAAATGTGGACACGCATAATTGTACAGGTACACCCACATTTTACCAATGCTGTTATTAAGTCTCATGTGGTGGTGACTGTGATGAGCCTAATGCCATCTACCGGGCACAATTCCAAACTTCGGGCTGCTACTAAGAACGAATCCCAATTACACTTTGCCCGACCCGGGCATCGAACCCAGGACTTCATGCTTAGCAGTCGCGCTTGGGACTACTAGACGACGAGGCAGTTCGTGGCCTTTTTATAATTTCCCATAACCATAATAATCACGATAATTTCCATAATTCGATTACCATAATAGGTTCAAACCGCACATATTCTCAAATCATATTTGCATTCTTTCTCCCACGATCCTTTACACAAATACAGAGAGCATCTTCTGTCACTCCCTGGGGAGTAGAACAAGCGTTTTCCATTACGGGCCACAGATAACTAAGTGAAGCCTTTGCGGGCCAAGTTTGTGGGATATTGGAAACCGGTGCAATGGCACTACGGAGATTTGCGTGTACAGCATTCGGGGATTTTTACTCCTATGGGTTATATTTTACAACCAAATGCTGTTTATTATTAATATTCTCCTAATTTTCATATTAAGATACTTCTTACTTCTTCTTCGATGGCAAATCAAATTTTATCAGCCCAAAACCCTACTACGATAACCGCATTGTCAGTAGCGTCCATGAGGTCATTTAACGTGCAGGTATCAGGGTGCCCAGGGCACGATGTCAAGTGTTCCATCGTTTCTGGAACAGTACCACACCTGCACTCCAGGTTGGAATCTTTTATATATCCCCACCTGGACAGGTTTTTCATAAATCTCAGAGATGTCAGCTTTTTACCTCTCCTTTTAAGGTTATCGGCGACTGAGTGATAAGTTTCAGTCGCCAATCACCGTAAAAGGTGAACTTAAATAAATGAAATGATTTTACTTTGGCATTATGAAATAGTCCGCACATACATTTTATAGCACATGATATCATTATAACTGTATTTTATGCCATTGTAAACTGCTCTTTCTACACAAAAATGTTTTCGACCATACATTTAAACTAACGTAATAAAAAAGGGCTCTGTGTGTGACGTCCTATCGTCGATACTTGTTTATTTCCCCTGTCGACGATCCAGCCATCCATCTCGCGCAACCCGCCTGTCCGCCGTATCGATACGTCACACACAATAATATATTTTTCTATGACATCCCAACACGCGTGAAGCTGGTTGCACACTGGACGAGTTCAGCTTTACATTCTTCATTGCAAATAGGAGAAGATTTAATTAATGTTGCCTTACAAAGTATCATGATCTAAATATCAGCCTTGTATATAGGTAAATATATCCATTTCAAAATTCATTTAAATGTATATTTTCGATATCACAAACATTTCATTAACCTTTACCGTAACCAGTAACCAAAATTACTGCCAGATTAAATTTACTAAATCTCACTTGAAACTTATAACAACATCGATCAATAATAATTACTTTATGTCCTAACTGTACAATGTCTGGCCTTTAAAGTGGGTTTCAGTCTAATTGGCAAAGGTCGAAAACCACACTGAGTTGGGTAACTATAACGATATTATTTTGAATAAAAACAATAATTGTTCATGGACAAAAGAATATTAACAGACGCATCAGACTCAACAGTAGATCGTAATCGAGCGACGATGTAGTTTGACTCACGACGTCGCCGCTCATTTCATGACTAAGGGCTCCATTCGAGTTCGGAACTAGACGAGCAATCCCGGAAAAATGCACGTGAGTAATAAACGTGGAACAATAATTAACCTGAATGTGCCTCATGAAAGTTAATAGCACATGTTTTGGGGTGCCCTTACGAGGTTTTGATTGTGAGAATTTATAAAGTGCATGAACGCATATAAAAATGACAAAATCCACAGAGAGGACTCACTTCTTTTGCGTTTGGTAGAAGCTGGTCAAACACCTACATTTCAGCAGACATTCGCACATAAAAGCATTGGATACATTATTTGGACACAATGTTATGGATGTAAAATTTTGCATTACCGTCCAGTGAATATAAAACCTTTACGTGAGTAACCCTTAAATATATAGGAGATACGACATTTGTCACGACTATTTATGGGATTGGCCATGTATTCGCGTAACGGTAAGGGACTTGTGAGTGATTTATGGAAATCCCATAGTGTCTAGACTATATTTGTAACGAATGTCATGAAAATTTATTGTTTCCGAATGTGCTTAGCGAGCAATTCTTTTGCCAAATCTTTATTGTCATCAATCTTGACTGATTCTCATAGAGGAAATAAAAATTTATTTGTTTGTTTTTATGACCGTAACAATACCGTACCACGTAATAATGGCAGTAACAATTATTAATATTATTTTATTATTTCTTGAAATCAGACCATGATCCATAACGAGTTAGTATAATTAATTATAGCCTATGTTAGTCACTATAATTTTAAATAATTTATTTACAACATAAATATCAATAATTTGTACAAACAATCAGTTCATATATCTAAGCCCTGCCGCTGCACTGGACTCGACGGTGTGCATACGAGTCCAGTACCGCAGAAAGGGGCAGTCAGGTTTGTTAACAATCATTCCTAAGATACCATTGGCGCTCCCCCGAATCCTGTGCATCAGGGGTCCTCTTACGCATAATTTTGACTGATAGATAAACTCTCCAAATAAAAAAATGGAGGATAACCATAAGTAGCATAACGGAAAAAACTTAAAATGAATTCGTGGGTATTGAATGATGTGTTTAAGGCAAAGGTATTTAACTTTGTTGAGATTATAAGCAAGTTATTTGTATATTTTCTTTCTTCCTTAATAATTCATTGAGCTTCACTAGGCCTCTGGAGGCCAATAACAATAAGGTTCTAAATGATGGTTCACTATCGGCGGTTGAAAGTGTAAAATATTAATATAAGATTTAACTACAGTCAAATTGACATTTTAATATTTAACAATAGGTATTTACTTGAAATACTTGTGGCAGCTTCCAAAATTAACATTTAACAAATCTTATCGTGTGGTTGATGAACAACCTAGTGTCAGAGTTTAAACCGCCCGAAGGTCTCTGACATTGCTTTACACACCATCGAGATCATCTCTCAGGTGTGCTGGTTTCCTCACGATTTTTTCCTTCACCGTTTTAAGCAAGTGATAATTAATTTCTAATAAGCACATGACTTTGAAAAGACTGTGGTACGTGCCTTGGATTCGAACTTGCGACCTTTGACTTGTCAGTCCAACGGTCATACCACTAGGCTATCACTGCTATATATTTAACAAATAACCTCGCTTTATTAAAGAAAATTCAACTATTAAACACAAAAAATACCGCATTATTATTAGCATTCCATTCTTCTCGCGAGCGCTAGTGACGTCACAGCTCCGGAACGAATAAATCAGAGTGCTCGGAGCTGTATCCGCTGCCTCTCCGCCATGCCACCGTCACCGCTACCGTTTCCGGTTTTCTGTGAGGTAATGAATTGCTGTTATGTACCTTCGCACCCTCTGCAGACATTCAGATATAATTGTCACAGTTTTCCAACGGTAAACGCGGGTATTACTTAACAGTGATTTTTTTATTTAACTTATTTTTCAATGAGGAAAAAAAACGAGGCCTACATTTAAAAATATAAAGTATAATACACGTGGTTCTGTCTAATGTTTAGGTGATTAATTGATTGAGGTGACAAAGTAATTTAGGGGTCTTTTGAAATTACACCACAGAATTGACCATGTAATGCTATTAATTTTATTATTATAAATTGAATTTGTATATGTAACCGATGATAACTTTGCATGCCGTAACTGGTTGAATGTGGATAAGGACTGCCTGTGTTTTATGACTAAGAACTTATTGTACCTATGTTCTGCAAATAAATAAATCAAATCAAATTAATTCTTATTCAGATTTTCCTTTCTTTCTTTATAACAGAGACTAGCATCATGCCTGTAATCCCCGAAGGGGTAGATAGAAATGTGGACACGCATAATTGTACAGGTACACCCACATTTTACCAATGCTGTTATTAAGTCTCATGTGGTGGTGACTGTGATGAGCCTAATGCCATCTACCGGGCACAATTCCAAACTTCGGGCTGCTACTAAGAACGAATCCCAATTACACTTTGCCCGACCCGGGCATCGAACCCAGGACTTCATGCTTAGCAGTCGCGCTTGGGACTACTAGACGACGAGGCAGTTCGTGGCCTTTTTATAATTTCCCATAACCATAATAATCACGATAATTTCCATAATTCGATTACCATAATAGGTTCAAACCGCACATATTCTCAAATCATATTTGCATTCTTTCTCCCACGATCCTTTACACAAATACAGAGAGCATCTTCTGTCACTCCCTGGGGAGTAGAACAAGCGTTTTCCATTACGGGCCACAGATAACTAAGTGAAGCCTTTGCGGGCCAAGTTTGTGGGATATTGGAAACCGGTGCAATGGCACTACGGAGATTTGCGTGTACAGCATTCGGGGACTATTTTTGGCTGGAGGTTATTGTGTTAGTAGCTTTTGGTTTTGAAGGCTTGTTGAGATATATTAGCAGTGCTGTTTTATCATGTAAGATAAATGATAGTTAAGTAATTTTATAACCAGATATCGGAATAGACATGGAGTATAATTATAACTCGCTTTGAAATCCTGGAATGATCACATGACGTTTCTATCCCGCGATTTAAAAATTAAAAATGATTTATTCCACTTTATATAATCGTATTAACTTATTATTTCGAAGAACCTTAATACGTTTATAGAGCCGGTGTTGAAACCGTGTTAGATTTCAAGATTTCACAAGGAGATATCCTATATTCTATGTTTTTTCTTTCTTGAAGTTTAGTTAATTTACTTTGCCTAATCCTGGTATACATGTTAACAAATCTACTTATTCAAGATAAATCTTTGAAAAGCATTAACGCATGCTTAGCGAACTCTAAAGTTACAATATTAAATGGACGCGTACCTTATTCTTTTTCCATTTAATACTGTAACTTTAAATCTACTTATCTTTATTAATCAGTTATAGCACGAGATACCGTGTTACCCAGTAACTGGGTTGTAGAGGTCAGATAGGCAGTCACTCCATGTAGAACACTGGTATTAAGCTGCATCCGGTTTGACTGGAAGCCGACTCCAATGTAATTGGGTAACGCTAGGCAGATTATAATCCTATCACTGGTACAAAATTTTCTATTTTGGGCTAATGAAATACTTCGCTATCAATTACTGGCATTCTTTATGACATAATATTATCGTCGATCTGCCAGCACTTCGTAGTGCCAGCGATATACTTCCACTGACTACAGTTATAGGCAACAATACTACCAAGTTTTATTGCCTTAAATAACACTTACATGTGATTCCTTTTCAACGCCCTCCGATTATAAATAAACTCGAAGATAAGGGTGCTAGGCTCACACTGAATTCATTAATAATAATAACCTATTCTAAGCAGCCTCTGCCAATATGCTGAATAGGCAATACTTGCGCATAATTTATTGTTCAGGCCGCAGTAAATAATGCCGGTTTTGTTTTGAGTTTGAATATTTAAAAATTGTTCGATATTTGTAAACGTAAATCCTCGAAGGCTTATGGCTAGCGGAACATGATTGTTTTACAGAACTCAAACAGAATAGTTCACACAACGTCTTTTATTTTTTGTTACAGTGAATATTATTTTCAAAAAATGTGTGGTTGGAATACTAATTTTAGGAAAAAGGATTGAATTTTAAATTGAAAAAACAATAAATTCTTTGTATGCGATTAAACGTTTACACCAAACTTATTTTTGTCTTAACATTCGTAAATAACAATGTATGTATACGGCACTAAACTCCCCGCTTCCTTATGTTACACATAATATATTTTGCACAAAACGTTTCAAGATACTTACGACTTGTTGACGTCACCCATCAACGCAGTCATAAAAACGTGAAATTTACCGCCCACGAACATTGAAAGAAAGAAAGAAAGAAAGAAAGAAAGAAAAAGTTTTATTCTGGACCAGCACAGGAAGCAAAAGAACATAACTAAAAATAAAATAAAAAATAAAATGTGTTTAAATAATAACCATAACAAAATTATAACCTAACAGATAACCTGTGCAAGGCCAAAAAAGGCTCCTATCTCAGCATAATGCTGCGACGTTGATTAGAATATCGCAGCGCTGATATTCTGATAGGGCCCATCGTGATGCCACGGACAGCCACGCAACCTACATCAGCTATACATAAACATTAATAAGAGTAATAATTTATAATAAATAAATAAATCTACCAAACATAATAATATACATACACAAATACATAGATAATTTTTTTTTAAATATAATAATAATTGTTATAACATAACACAATAACATTTGTTGGCATGTAGAAATTAATATAAGTATTTTTTTTTTATTATTTTTTTGTATTGAGCTGACAACACAGATGTGTTAACCTTTCGTGCTTCCACTTCACTTGTCTATGACTTTTGACATGTCAAAATGGCAAGTGAAGAGACGCCAAGGGATCAGCGTAAAGATTAAAAACGATTTACAATGACGAAAAGAGCAAATAAACAAGAAGTGTTTGCTTTAAAACTAAAACATTATACTTTAAATGTCTAGTATAAAATTGGCTTTCGTATACATAATGGCGTGTGTGTGTCGTGAGTAATAGCCTTGTTTGCCGATTATGCCAGGGTGTTGTGTATATGAGTATTGTTGCGTGTTTATTGGAAGTATAGTAAGACAGAAGACAATCATACTCCGATCTGTTCGCCCTTATCTGTTGTGTACAGACTTAAGGTACGTTTATACACTTTCCTTTTGAGTATTCAACAAGTACTGTTTATATTTAATGCGAAAGGTATTCACGGTTTTTATAGCACGAAAAGGGGGCGGCAAGTCATTCCAGCAGTGAGTCGCAGCGAATTTGAAGCTGCCACGAAATGCAGCTGTTTTGTGCCTTGGGATTGTCAAGCGGTAAGCAGATGACCGAGTTTGTTTATTATGATAGTCTCGTGACCAAGACAATTTATTAAATAGATAATCTGGTTTTTTCGTCAAAATAACGCCGAAAAGCAAGGTAGCTAAATGTAGCTTTCTGCGTGCCGACATCTTCATCAGATTACCTTTATTTAAAAACGGTGTTATATGTGATCGTGGAGGGACATGGAAACAAAATCTCGCACAAGCATTTTGCACTCGCTGTATAATTTTTTCTGTTCTACCGAGGATACAGGTCCCATACACAGTGTCAGCGTAATTCAGCTTGGATAAAACTAGTGACTCACAGAGCATGACACGCATGTCCACACTTATGTAGGGACGGATACGATACAGTAGTCTAAGACGATAAAAACAGTTGCGGACAGCCTCCAAAATATGAGTTTCAAAAGTGAGCAACCCATCAAACACCACCCCTAGATTACGAGCTTCTTGAACCCGTTCGATCGGACAGCCATTGATCTTGAGGTTGAGATCATACGCTAGTGTTTTGTGTATACAATCCTTAGAGCCCATAATTAGGAACTTGGACTTGTTGGGATTTAATACTAATGAATTCCTCTTTGCCCATATTGCAACTCGATCCAAATCCTCATTAACTTTATTTACTGCTTCACTAGTGTCCTGGGAGTGAAAGGAGAGGTGCAGCTGCAAGTCATCAGCATATAGGTGAAATTTGGTGCTGACCATACAGTTGGTAATATCAGCACTGTAAAGAATGAACAGAAGTGGACCAAGGATGGATCCCTGAGGCACACCCCTGTTCACATACCTTGGTCCAGAAGACACAACATCCCCATCTTTTTCATTTGTAAACTGAACCAACTGGGACCGGTTACTCAGGTAACTATCGAACCATTTGATAGTATCAATATGACAACCGTAGTACGACAGCTTGGAGAGAAGGAGAGAAGTGTTGATAGAGTCAAAGGCACGAGAAAAATCTAGGAGGACGAGCATGGTTGCCATGCCCTGATCCCTGGCTTCCAGTATATTTCCAACTACATCTAAGAGTGCTGTCGCTGTGTTGTGCCCTCTACGAAATCCTGATTGAGCCATTGGTAAAATCTGATGTACCTCAAGGTATTCTCTAAGTTGGCCACACACAACCTTCTCTAGGATCTTGGAGAGACAAGGCAAGAGACTAATAGGACGAAGGTCCTTTACACCAGTTGGGTTGTTTACTTTGGGTATGGGCCTAACTATTGCCATTTTCCACAGATCCGGAAATGAAGAGGTGACCAAGGATCTGTTGATGATACATGTTATTGCTGCAAGTGTTCGCGGCAAAGTCATCATCAACATCTCCAAAGAAATACCATCAGAACCCTGAGCATTGGACTTGAGGCTGCGTAGTAGTTTAAGCACATCATCCTGATTAACCTGTTTCAATTGAAAATTGGTAGTTCCATATCTATGGAATTCATAATAAGTCATATCTGACATTGCAATCGTACCACTTCCTGGTACATCCAAAAAATGTTCATTAATAGTATCAGGGTCATTGCAAAAAAGAACATTGCCGATGTATATAAAGTTGGTGGGCCCAGTCAGGAGCGATTAGCGATTTGACAAAGGTATTATGAATCATCAGACAGCTATGGGAAAGAGATGTTACACTCAAGATCATATCTACCTTTCACCTGTAAACTTTATTATTGTATGGTACTGAATAATTTGATTCTTTTTCATTATTCATTTAGAAGAGAGACAACACCCTATAACCTTATAGCTTTAAAAGCTTAGCTTCCAGTTCCAATTATCGTTTTGTTTAGATTAGAAATCGTCTTAAATTAAATCCAAAATCTCTCTAATAGACATCTTAGATTCCTATTACCGTACCACAAGTATGACTTGAATAACTTCCGTCCTCGAAGCCTGCATCAATTTATGACGTAAGATCAAAACCACACGCTTGCGCACGCTCCCCTGGGGTTAGGAAAACGAGAATTTTGCTGCGATCATATAAATAAAATCTGCGGAACTCCAGGCGCAAGTTACAGGAAACACTGTATTCTTCGTAGAAAATCTACAAGCTCACGGAAATTATTATATTGCGTTCTATTCTGTCTTTAATAATTAAAAGTTATTGTTCTCATTTTGGAAATGTCTCCAATTAAAGACGTTAGATATTTCCTTAAAAATTTTGAGGAAATCTGATGGAATTCTTTCTTAAAATTTCCTATTTCTTATGTTTTGTGGTATGATGTACCAGTACAATTAGAAGTGTATTACAGAAATATCACAACGTAGTTAATTGTCAGGCGCTGCTCTCTCGTAATTTAAGCCACGTCTTATATCCCGGGGTGAGTCAAGGCTGTATCCGTCACGCGCCGAGAACCGCCCCTGGGGAGAAGATCAGCATCAACTTTTTGTCATGGTTAGATACAAAATGAGACCAATAAACACAATCTTAGGTGCATAATGTACACATAATATTATACAAAATGAGACCAATAAACACAATCTTAGGTACATAATGTACAATTAATATTGACGATAGATATAGATACGTACACAATTTTGATGTTCTAGATATCTTCTTCTTATCGTGTGGTTGATGAACAACCTAGTGTCAGAATTTAAACCACCCGTAGGTCTCTGACATGGCTTCACATACTATCGAGAACATCTCTCCAGTATGCTGGTTTCCTCACGATGTTTTCCTTCACCATTTTTAAGCAAGAGATAATTAATTTATAATACGCAAATGATTTCAAAAAGACAGTGGTCTTGGAATCGAACTTGCGACCTTTGACTTGTCAGTTGAACGGTTATACCATTAGGCTATCACTGCTCTATGTTCTAGATAATTGACGGTGGAAGTGCAAGTGTTTGTTTAGAGAAACCCGAATGCCGCTTTTGATCTTGTCTATGACACAATTGGTGTTTTATTTCCGCGTCTCAGTTTTGCACCAAAACAGCTTGCATTTAACGTTATCTCACATATTAGTTCTCTAGTAGCTTACTTTTATAAAACGCCAGCGCTGTTTCTTTTAAATTAAGCACGCCAATAATTTTTCTTTGGCTTACACTAGTACTATTGTTAATAAAGGCCAATTTATTCCACTGTTTTTTTCTTGTTTTTTACCAACAATTGTAAAATTAAACAAATAGATTGATATCAATACCGAATCATTAGCATTGATTGATTGTCAATCTATCAATAGGTCTTGACTACTTTTATCTGTTGGATATCTTGGAGCCTTTATGCATCATACAATACAATACAATATCTTTATTTGTCTGAATATGGTCGTTACAGGTCTTAAAATTAGATAATTAGTACATCATATTCTGCCATCGATGGCGCGCAAATTCACAAATTTCATAACACATATACCTATACAAAACATGTAACCCAATCCCTTGCCTCTCGTGGTGGTATCTTCTATGCCCCCAGGGAGGCTTTCCAGTCCACTACTTTGATTCCCATACAGCAAACCAAGTTTGTTTGAGTCAAGAAATCTACTATGCAATTTCGCAGAATTTTGCATACGTAAATACGTGTCTGCGGGGCATAGTGTGATTTCGTGTTGAATAGTACAGATTTGGATGTGAGATATAAACCAGTTTTAGATTAGAGACTTCACATTGTGTAATACATAGATAAGTATACAATAAAAAAATACTGAGTTCGTGTATAAATTAGAAGACAATACTTGCATTTACGGAACCCAGAATTTATATTGTAATATGATGGCTCTTAGAAAATAAAGCTATATCTAACTATTATACGCTATCACATTAATAAAACCACTTTCATTTAACAATTACCGTGGCCTGTTTATACTGTATTGAATTTTTTTGAGTGCCTCCCTCAGAAAAGCCACCTAACAAAACGCACATAGTTTTTTTTGTCTAGTAAATTTTTTGTACGTTAATTATAAAAGCTATATAAATAAAAATCAATAGCCGTATATACGAAAGATCATCATTTAAGAACGGTTATACCATGTAGGCTGATGTTTAAAAAAACATTAAATATCCATCGGAAATGTAGTTTTTTTTTTGGTATAAAATACATTCGTGCGAAGCCGGAGTCGTCGCTAGTAAATACATAAAAACTCTTATCCAGTATACAACATACCATATCGGCACCGCGACCTCTCTTTTCTTACACCGTATTTATCCCAAGGCAAGCCAAGACTGTATCCATCACGCGTTGAGTGCCGCCCCCGGGGAGACCGCCGCCTTACCGACGTTACCGCTTTGATTCCCGTCTCTATCACACGTGCGTTTGATTTGAGAAACGATGCGACATCGTACTATTCTGCATATGATTCTAAAATTAAATATCTACGAGCTAATATTTGCGAACGTAGCGAGGTTGTGCTTTTGTGTTTTTTTTTTTTTTTTTTATATTTGTGTAACACCATCAGCCTCGCCCCAACACCTTTTCCGGCGCAATTCCGATTTGCTAGGTGGTGGTATGGGGACGGTGGGGGTCCCGCCACAACAATCCATGATGATTTACAGTCGTTTTGAGTCACTATGGGCGCAGGCATGACAGATCGGCTTACAATAGGTTTATGTGGTGTGAGATTTGATCACCAGATGTTGATTTTATCATTGAATTCCATATGTAGGTTAAAATGGCTCATTCACATAAAGCAATAACGCGTACTTAGCGAACTCTAAAGTTATTGTATTAAATGCAAAAAGAATACGGTCGTGAGCAGGATTCGAACCTGCGCCTCCCGGATAAATACTCCAGGCGCTCTGACAACTAAGCGTCTTATGACGTCGCCAAAAGACGTATTAAAATATGGATGAATAATTTGCAGTGGTGAGTAGAGATCGAGATGGGTTAGTGGTCAGAGCGCCTGGAGAATTTATCCGGGAGGCGCAGGTTCGAATCCTGCTCATGACTGTATTCTATTCGTATTTTAGAAATTTCCTAAATGTCGTTCAAACAAAAAATTTGTATAACGAGGTGGAGTTAAACAAAAGTGATGCGACCCGAATCACAACAAAAGCTAGACAAAGTGTTCACAATTCTATAATATCATGGAACACAATTAGCCATGTTCCTTTGATTACAATGCAATGCTATTAACTAATTTAAACTAACAAGTGATTAAAAGCAAGTCCGTTGTTATCCTATGAGACCCTTAATGAAAAGAGCTTGTGGGTGTGTGTGTGCAGCTTTGTCTTTGTGTGTGTAAGCAACAAAGGAGTTCATTTCTAGTTCAAATACAAATAAATGTTTTGAGCCTTCTGAGTAAGCAGAATTAACCCTGTTAGCGCAGGTATACGAATAGTGGACTCTTAGGGTAACTACAGAACAGCAAGGAATTGGGACATTCCATATTGGGACATTTTCGTAACGCTGGTTATAATTCCATTACTTAAGAGCTTTTTGTTTTACTTATTATTTATTTTATTTTAACATTTACAATATCTTGGGGCTGAGGGCTCGTGGCTAAGAAACAGCCGCACAGATCAATCAATCGAGGTTAAGCTGCGCTTGCCGCGGTCGGTCTGTGGATGGGTAACCATTATTTCATACCGAGACCCCTCCGTGCCTCGGAGAGCCCGTACTCAATACTCAATATTTATTGCTTTTCCATAATGTACATTTGTAACCGTTGGTATGTTAAAATAAATATAGAAACAATTATGGACCCTGCTGGGCACAGCATATTTGTAGAGGAGAGGAAGAATGCTTTCTTATACTACTTTTACTTAATTTACTGTTAATAATTATATTTCTTTGTTTACTTATATACTATATGCCTATAATTTGTGCTTATTTAGGTACCTATACATCTATTTTATTACATTATATATTAACTATTAAATATTATCATTGCTATATTATAAACTATTAATTAAATTGCACTTATTAAGTTAAGTTAAGTTATATTATTAAATATTATATACATGTATATAAGTAATAATTTCAATATATTATTATTTTTATATTGTACTAGCGGTCCGTCCCGGCTTCGCACGCGACTATAATTTGAGATTTAAACTATCCTATCTCTCAAGTTGGATCGAACTGCACATGGTGTGCGAATTTTATTATAATCGGTTAAGTGGTTTAGGAGTCCATTGAGGACAAACATTGTGACACGAGATTTATATATATTAAGATTTTTATTTTATGTAAGTATATATAACATGTATGTCTATTATGTCATTTTAAGGCTATTCATTAAATATTCATTTATACTGTAGAAACATTTGTCTATTAGGAAGTTCTTTAATTTTTCAACAAAAATATCATATTTAGATTCATTTTTAATTTGTTCTGGTAGCTTATTGTATATTTTTACGGACATGACAAGGGGACTAGAAGAATGCATTTTTATCCGGGATGTAGGTAAGTTCAGTCTATTTCTATGCCTCAGTGTATATTTATTCTGAATAGTTTCCCTAGTGTTGTAATATTCCGGGTATTTGCGCACAAATTTACAAATTTCTAGAATGTAGATGCAGGGAAGGGTAATTATTTTTAGACTTTGGAAGTGCGGCCTGCAAGACTCTGTTTCTTTTATATTAACTAAAATTCTTATAAGTTTTTTTTGTAATGTGAAGACAGTTGGTGCGTCGGTGCTATTTCCCCATAGAATTATTCCATAAGTGAACCAAGAATAAGCGTAGGCGTAGTAACTCATGAGCGCCGTTGAGAGATCTGTGGTCTTTTTGACCTCGCGTAGGGCATAAGAGAATTTTGCTATTTTTGCTCGCACTTTCTTCACATGCGGTTTCCAGTTAATATGGGTGTCTATTGTTATTCCCAGTAGGGTGAATTCATTTACAACCTCTAACGTGTGTTTTTTAAAGGTGAAATTTATATTTATAGGGGAATTTTGGTACGGAAAAAAAGATATAAATTTTGTTTTTGAAAATTTACTTCTAGGTTGTGTTCTTTCATCCAGTCAACTATTGCAGTGATAGTAGAATTTAGTTTTTCATTTAAATTTACGTTTGTTTGACATGATATTAACAAGGATATGTCATCCGCAAAGAGCACACTAGTAACACGTAAAGCCGTCGGTCTCGGTTGTCAAATTAAAATCTATGACAGCCGTTACGGGTAGTCAGAGGCCTGGAAGTCTGACAACCAGTCATACCGCGAGATATCGTGTTACCCAGTTACTGGGTTGTGGAGGTCAGATAGGCAATCGCTCCATGTAAAATACTGGTATTAAGCTGCATCCGGTTTGACTGGAAGCCGACCCCAATGTAATTGGGAAAAGGCTAGGCAGATATATAACATTTACAATATCTTTACAGATACATAATCAATACGACAATGAAAGCTTAAGTATATCTACTATTAACAAACACATACTTACTTTTACTAACTGTCAACAATTGTTCTCAGCACTTTTTAAAACAATGGTAAAATGGAAATGCATGGTTCGTATTAACTTTTTTTTTTATCAAAGATGGATCTACGTTTGGTCACCAACTCGCCTAATAGTAAGCGACAGTGTGGCCGCGTATGGACAACGTAGATCCAGAATAAATCTATTCACTCTTAGTAGAGTGGATAGATTTGGGGAGAACGATAGTTGAGGAGTCGATGCAACTGCCCAGACCCATCTCCCACAATGGTTGCACCGGACGACATCCCAAAACACGACTAGGTCGCTTCACCGGGGCCGAAGCCTGCCACCAGAGTTGTGTTGCCTGATTTGCACCACCCAGGGGCCACGTGTAGGGATTCCATTATGAGGGTGCACTCCTCCGGACGCGGGTAACTCAGCTCCACAACCGAACATACAGCAGATTTAGGTACTTTTACAAAATTTTGTGTTATACCGAGAAACGATATATCTACATATTTGTCTAAGCCTAAATTAGATCTAAAATAACCCTAGGTACCAACACTTTTTTGCTCGTATTCTCCATAGATAAAGCAAAACACAGTAAATTGGTCGAAGTTGCCGACGTAAAATCGAGTTATCTATGCAAATGAGGGAAATTGGTTCCTGTGGCTTTTGTGGGCGCTGAATTACTCTGTAATTAAATGCCCACGCTGTTAATTAAAGAACTGTTCCTTTACAATCAACAGTATTGTATTTTACTGTTTTGCATTGAGAGATGATTAGGTTATGGGACTATAACAGTGCTTAAGAGGGGCTCGTGGCTAAGTAACAGCCGCACAGATCGATCGATCGAGGTTAAACTGCGCTTGCCACGGTTGGTCTATGGATGGGTGACCATCATTTCATACCGAGACCCCTCCGTGCCTCGGAGAGCACATTAAGCCATCCGTCCTGGTTGTCAAATTAATATCTATGACACTGTTACAGGTAGTCAGGGGCCTGAAAGTCTGACAAATAGTCATACCACGAGATAACGTGTTACCCAGTTAGTGGGTTGTGGAAGTCAGATAGGCAATCACTCCATGTAAAATACTGGTATTAAACTGCATCCGCTTTGACTGGACTAGCCGACCCCAATGTAATTGGGAAAAGGCTAGGCAGATTGAACAGTGTTTAGAAGTTTCTTAAAACAGTATTAGCAAACTGCTTTAGCAAATGTGAGTCTTCATCAATAATGTTACGTTAATTGGCTTTTGTTTCCAAAGTTCGATTGCCAAACAAATCAAATAGCCTAAAGATGCAATAAATGAATACACGCTGGTATTAAAATGGTTGTTTTGCCGCGGCAGAACGAATTAATTAATTCATCAACTTGAAAGCGTGAGAAACAATAGAAACTCACTTATTATTACCACAGCTAATACCTAACGCAGCACTTCTCGAACTTCTTCTCGAAGCGCACACGTGGGGCAACGACCGTGCGGCCGACTGATCCGTCAGCGCCGCGCAAATGTTGGTATTCTGTAGGTACTATTGGTTCGGGGTCGCTTTTAAGTTTAGTTTTTCACGATAATGCCGTCATTTATTTATTCTAATAAAAAAAAATGGTACTACCAAGACAAAATATTTTTATTGCGAGAAAATCACTATTAAAATTACAGCGTGTAATTATTGTTTATAAAAAAAAAACATGCTTAGTAATTAAGGAAAAATACATTTTCAGCATCCAAGTAACGCATGGTCAACATGTCACCTCGACCGCGTTGACCTCCCAAACCTAATTACGTGGGTCACAAGGACCCCAGCTATTGCGACGAACGACAAAAAGAAAGTCGCACGCGGCGACTTGTTCTTATTAAGAAATGTATTTGGTCCCAGAAAATGTTCTGAAAATAACTCATTACGAACGCCGTTTCTGTTCAATTTGCTTTTAATGTAGCTTTTATGAAAGTATTTTATTTTTATTTTCATTTTCCAAGTAATTATATTATACCGTTAGAGGTAGAGTGACTTTGAGACGGTTATTTTTATAATGGAAAATGTCTGAATTCTCAATGTCATGTCAACCTATTTATTAGACTGCAAACTTTCAGTTTTTAGTCAAATATTCAGTTTTTAACAATACGAAATATGATAAAGCTACATATTTTGCTAACATAAGGAAGTCTTTCAACCTGAGAGGCACTATTTCATCTTTCTTTCACAGTAAAGTTCGGAAATATTTACAAAACCTTCTTCTTATCGTGTGGTTGATGAAAAACCTAGTGTCAGATTTTAAACCACCACAACAGGTCTCTGACATGTTTTTACACACCATCGAGAACATCTCTCAGGTGAACTGGTGTCGTCACGATGTTTTCCTTCACCGTTTTAAGCCAGTGATAATTAATTTATAATAACGATGATGACTTTGAAAAGACAGTCTATCCCTTGGATGCGAACCTGCGACCTTTGACTTGACAGTCCAACGGTCACACCACTAGGCTATCACTGCTATTGTAAAAATTAAAGAGCTTTTATGATACCTGAGATACATCCATCCTTAGGTTTAACCTAGTTCAGGTAGAATGTCATTATGACATTATGCCACATTAGATTTTAAGACCTATATCGTAAACATGTATGTACGTTTGTTTAGGTATTTCATTAAACAAACAATTTCAATTATAACTTTCACAGCCCTATACGTATTATATAACTTGACTTGCCTTGACTGCCTCGTTGGTCTAGTGGTCGCAAGCGCGGCTGCTGAACGTGAGGTCCTGGGTTCGATTCCCAGGTCGGGCAAAGTATTCTTTGTTTTTCTGTAAGGAAAGTCTCCGTAGCAGCATGGAGTTCGGAATTATGCCATGATCGCAATAGGCTCACCACCTACAACATCGGACTAAGTAACAGCATTGGTGAAGTATGTTTGTACAAGTACAACAATTGGGTATACCTCTGCCTACCCCTTCGGGGAATACAGTCATGATGTTATTTATGCTTATTATATTGTT
Source organism: Xylocampa areola (assembly GCA_935421205.1). Lineage (NCBI taxonomy): Eukaryota > Metazoa > Arthropoda > Insecta > Lepidoptera > Noctuidae > Xylocampa > Xylocampa areola. The sequence goes on from OW285200.1 coordinate 893,388, forward strand.
AGTGGCATGATATGTATTCCGGTATATGAAAAGTTATTTAATCAGCCGTCAGACTCCGGGGAGTCGGTTCACAAGCATGTTCCAAGTACATGCGTATTATAGTATCGGTTACAACTCCCTTCGTCAGACCGACCGTGACTTGAAACACCAAGAGTGGTGCCAGCTTGAGACTTTTTAAATGCACCATCATCATCTTCAAACATGTTTGAGCAATCTATATGAGGACACCTCTTTGTAAGGCTCTATTTACAAGGAAATAAAGTTGGGATGTAATTTGTTTTAGTCCTAAAAGTACGTACTAAGAATGACTTTACCTCATTACTTTTTCGTGTGGTGGTATATCTACTTCAGTGCCAATGGCTTTTTTTTTAGGTGAAAGCTATACATAGGTACAGCGTGATTGCCAATGTAATAAAAATGTGTTGTTTTTGTCGTGTCATTTGTTTTTTTTTATTATTATATTATTCATTCATTTCATTTCATTTAAAAAAACGTTGCCCCACACTAGGAATTTGTTCCTGTGTCGTTGGTGCGTTTACAGACATATAATCTCACAAGCACAAACACACCCAGACCCGGAGCAATTATCCATAGATCGTACAAATATTTGCTCCGTGCAGGAATTGAACCTGCGACACGCAGCGCAGCAGTCGGTCTCTCGACCACTGCGCCAACCGCGCTGTCGATATAATAAGAGATTGTGCTTATATGTGCAATTTTTTTATTATTAGTTTCTTTTCTTTTCTTCAGTCCGTCACTACACATTATAATAAAATAAATTTTATGCTGATTTATTCGGTTTTTCCTGACATGACGTTTAGAATACTTAGCAGCGTCCATGTAATAATAAGCTATTATTATCCTATAACTGCCTCGTTGGTCTAGTAGTCCAAAGCGTGACTGCTGAGTAGTAGGTCCTGGGTTCGATTCCCGGGTCGGGCAAAGTGATATTGAGTTTTTCTAGTAGGAAATTTTCAGTAGTAGTCCGGAGTTTGGAATTGTGACCGATAGATGGCTTACCACTTATTACATGGGACTTAATAACAGCATTGGTTAAAGGTAGGTGTAAAACTGTGTGCACGTTAAGCTATGATACGATGTTTATTAAAATGACAAAAAAAAACATAAAATGCTTCTTCTCTTTGAGTTTTTTTTTCCTTTGTTTAATAACTTCCAAACATCTAAAAATAACTCCAGGAACTTACCTTAATGATCACATTGTTTAATCGCTCCAAGTTTCTAAGTTAACTGTTATTTTCTATTAAATTGAACCGATTTTCTTTGATCAAAGTTTCGATGTACAGTGATCAGTGCCGAGCGAGTGACGTAACAGAATAGCCCGGTCACGTTACAAAGCGTCCGGGCTGGAACTTTACAACTTTCATCAACTTCATTTTAAATTTAGGTCATTTGGTAATGATTAGCCTCATTACCAAATGACCTAAATTTAAAATGAAGCTAGAAAAAATAGTCTCGAGCACAAATAGGAGGCAGTATTGCCAGTATAAAATAAACGATCTAAACACTGAACTAAAGTTGTAAAGTTCCAGCCCGGACGCTTTGTAACGTGACCGGGCTATTCTGTTACGTCACTCGCTCGGCACTGATCACTGTACATCGAAACTTTGATCAAAGAAAATCGGTTCAATTTAATAGAAAATAACAGTTAACTTAGAAACTTGGAGCGATTAAACAATGTGATCATTAAGGTAAGTTCCTGGAGTTATTTTTAGATGTTTGGAAGTTATTAAACAAAGGAAAAAAAAACTCAAAGAGAAGAAGCATTTTATGTTTTTTTTTGTCATTTTAATAAACATCGTATCATAGCTTAACGTGCACACAGTTTTACACCTACCTTTAACCAATGCTGTTATTAAGTCCCATGTAATAAGTGGTAATAATAACTTCCAAACATCTAAAAATAACTCCAGGAACTTACCTTAATGATCACATTGTTTAATCGCTCCAAGTTTCTAAGTTAACTGTTATTTTCTATTAAATTGAACCGATTTTCTTTGATCAAAGTTTCGATGTACAGTGATCAGTGCCGAGCGAGTGACGTAACAGAATAGCCCGGTCACGTTACAAAGCGTCCGGGCTGGAACTTTACAACTTTAGTTCAGTGTTTAGATCGTTTATTTTATACTGGCAATACTGCCTCCTATTTGTGCTCGAGACTATTTTTTCTAGCTTCATTTTAAATTTAGGTCATTTGGTAATGAGGCTAAAGCTACTTTAATTAAAAATTATGCACTTCGATTTGTATGGGCGTATACGCTTAATATTTCACAATTTACGTTTTTTTGTTGCTTAGACAGTTTAATCTATCACACGCATTCGTAGGGAACTCTAAATCATCTTACTTCATCAAAAAAAAAATGCTTTACATAATTTTTGTAATATCAATTTATATACGCTGTAATATTTCCATTTCTTCACCACAAATTTACGTCATACCTTATCACGTTTATTATTTACGTCATACAATTTTGATTTACGCAAAGATAAGTTTGATACTTATAATGATATTGTCTGCTGAACACGAGGTCTTGAGTTCGATTCCCGGGTCGGACAAAGTATTATTGAGTTTTTCTGTTAGGAAATTCTCAGTAATAGTCCGGAGTTTGGAATTGGCAATAGGCTCACCACCTATTGCATGGTACATAATAACAGCAGTGGTGAAATGTAGGTGTACAACTGTGTACACCTCTGCTTTCCCCTTCGGGGAACATAGGCGTGATGCTATGTTATATAATGTATAAATTTGATAACCATAGCTTAAGCATGAAATTCTCCAACCAAGTATCTACATAATATCACAATGTAAAAATCGTATCAAACTTTATTTCCAACTTAACTACAAAGAACTAATTCCCAAAACAACGACAAGGACTAGACTTGGAAAGCTCAACCTAAATCCTTCCAGAAAACATTCCACGAGCCAGTTCCTTCTCTGTGGTAATGACCGCGGAGCGTGCCGTTGCCTGGCAACCGTCCTATGTGAAAAATAACGCATTAACGAGGGACTTTTGACTCAGGGTGGAAAAAAAGTGCGGTCTAGTTCAGTAGGGGGACACAGGTTGTGTTCCTCACGAGTTTGTGAGTTAATGAGATTCTTAAGATGTGTGGGAAAGATCGGATTTGAAAAGGAACCGTGTTTTGTGTTCTATTCTTGATGCGTGATGCTTTGTTTTTTTTAATGAGCAGTGCTAGCCTAGAAGTATGCCGTTGAACTTTTGAGTCAGCGGTACTAAGTTCGAACGCACAGACTTATTGTAATCGTGGGTAGTAAAGGAGCTGACCATACCTGAGAAATGTTATCGATGGTGTGTACTAATGTCAGGGGTCTGCGGGTAGTTTAAACTCAGGACCGGATACGGAACACAGTACTGCGCCTCAAAACGCAGATCGTCGAAATCACTCACAAAGCTGCCAAGCTCAAGTGGCACAGGGCCGGACATGACCACCGTATGTCAGATGATTTATGGACTATCCACTACTAAGTGGATCCCTAAAAATGACCAACGACATCATGGCAGACCTAGGCGCAGGTGGAGGGATGAGTTTGACGCCTACATAAAGAATTGGCCCATATTTACTCTAGATAGAGAAAAGTGGAAGAAGGAAAGGGAGGCCTTTGCACAGCAGTGGGATAAATGAGGCTTAAATAATTGGTTGTTTCTAGAAGAATGAGCAATTTGACTATGCTGATTAACATTTGAGAACAAATATTTTCAGTGTCAGTTTTATGTCCCAAACTGATCAAATTAAAATTCAACTCGTTTATTCTGACAATAGGTCTTTACAAAACTCTTTTACATATCACTGTTTTATTTAAAAGGCATTTCAGCTGTTCAAATGGAAGTGTTTTCAAGCAGGAATTTAACTAGTAATCCTATAATTTGTATGTTTCACTGTTACTTAATATACATCATATTACGACTATAGCACTTAAGCATCCGAACGCCACCAAGCGTAGGCTTTTAAATTTAATGAGGACTTCCGGTTACAGGAAGTGATGTGAGCACACTCCGTATAAAAACGTCTGTTAAGAAGGATGTTGGCCATTCATCCGAGGATCCGCTTTGTGCGAGGGGATGGCATCCAATGGGGTGTTCGACACTTTGCCCTGATTGAGAGGGTACCCAAAGATTTAATGTGATTATTAGGAACTTTACAGAAATAAGAGTGTACAATGGTACCTATAATAAATGTTAGGGACAATTTTTATGTAAAAGATATTTGGTATATATTGTATTTCTGTTAGTTGCAAATTGATCCATCTTATTCATGCTGGTCCCAAGTTACTTAGAGTCGACGCTATATTTTTTTCTGTTCAATTATTTCCTGTCAGTCATCAGCGGCACCTTAATATTCACACCCCTTTGAAAATTCACTCCTACCTGAATCAATGTCTTCTAACTTAGAAGAACAGTATAAACGATGATAATTAAACTAAAATCACTATGGGCTCACGTGAGCTGATCCATTGCCTTACACACGAAAGCCTTCGAAAGCAACTAAACTCGCGACAATCAAAGAAGTCCGATTTGACGTTTCTCATTTTACCTTTATAGAATCGTCTACCGTAAGAAATCGAAAAATAAATATAATCCTAAATAATTACTACGTTACCCATACACTATAACAACGAGTATCATTCGTAAACCTCAAGTTTAACTTTATATTGAAAAAAAATGTCGCGAGTATAGTGGGTAGGTGAATTTAACAAACCCTCATTTATAAGGAAGTTGGAGTTAGTAACTCCAATAAAACCCCATAATAAAAAGAGCACCTGACCGCTGCGTTGGCCCCTTAATGAACAACTTTCTCTAACTCTATTTTCCTTTCCAGATGGTACCGCGAGACTGGAGGCGGTGTCCTCCGGGAAATCCGTGACGGTGAAGGCGGAGGCCGTTACAGCCGAACGCACGACGCGCTCGGCATCCGACGCGCGGAAATAGCCGATGGTGGCCGATGGGCTTGTCGGGCAGCCAATGCTCATGGACACCTGACATTGAGACTGCATTTGGCAGTGCGAGCGCATCTTACTGCGCATGCACAGCCGCATACACAGGTCAGTACTTATAAATATGTGTGGCTTTTGCATTTGAAGAATTATGAATGGAAATATGGTAGTCATTCTTGTTGGTCTAATGGTCCCAAACGCGACTGCTGAGCATGAGGTCTTGGACTCTATTCCCAGATTGTACAAAGTGTTATCGGGATTTTCTATTAAGAAATTTTCAATAGCAGACTTTAGAATTATGCCTGGTAGATGGCAATAAGCTCACCACCAATACACACGGTACTTATTAACAGCATTGGTGAAACATGGATATAGAACTGTGCCTGCCCACAGCTCTGCCTACCACATCGGGAATACAAGCGCGATGCTATGTTATGTTTTTTCAGGAGTTATTCAGGAATACATTCTGCCTACAATTTCGATCGTTAGAGCAGCCACACCCAGAAATTACTTTTTTTTTTGTATTTATGGCATCTCGCAGGTCATCCTAGGAGGTTGTCGACTGCTTAACCGGGCTTTCCTGTGGTTGCCTTAATAATTTTAAGGCCCCCCGCCAAGGCATACAACGAAGCTTTGGATAGAGAAGTTATAAGTATGTATTTATGGACTAAAATGGCGTCGGTAAATCAAAGCGGAACCTCCACACTTAGGTCGTCTAAGTCGTCAACGCTAAGAACTTATTTCAGAAAACTCAAACGAAAGTTACAACTTTAAACGACGTTTATTCATTCTACTAAATAATTATAAGAGGAAAATAGTTTCAGTCTTTTTGACGTACTCCTATTTCAAGTAATCTAATTAGCTGTGTTTTTAACCGACTTCCAAAAAAGGAGGAGGTTTCTCAATTCGACAGTATATTTTTTTTTTTTTTTTTTTTTTTTTTTTTATGTGTGTTCGGGGATAACTTCGTCGTTTATGAACCGATTTTGATAATTCTTTTTTTGTTGGAAAGAAGATATCCCAACGGTGGTACCATGGTAAGGAAACCAGGATCTGATGATGGATCCCCGAGAAATCGAGGGAAACCTTCGAAAATCGTAGGGGCGACTAGTGCATTTGTTAATTTTTTCATTAAGTATTTTAAAGCACTACTATTTAATGAAGGTCTGGAGTCGATCTGATGATGGAGCCGAAAGACGATCTAGGGAACTCTTTAACGATTTACAGCAATTACCTGGTGTTTGGGCTTGATTAATTTGTATTGATGAGAACTTTACACCTAGATAGGTTGTGACTGTCATTAGGGGTCTGATGATGAAGACGAAGGACAGTCAAGGGAACTCCTCAACGTTTTACAGTAGCTACCTTGTTTTGTATGTATGTCCGTCGATATAATTGTTTGAAAGAGTAGTCCCCAGAGGTGGTCCCATTTCAATTTAGTGAAGATCTGATGAAGATCTTCGAAGTTAGACGATGGAATTCTTCAATAAATCACAGCAAATCACTCGCAATTGCTGTAATCGCATGTTCATGTATAGTTCATGCCACTCAATACATACATAGCATCATGCCTGTATTGCCCGATGGGGTAGGCAGAAGTGTCCACTGTTGTACACAAACATTTCACCGATGCAGTTATTAAGTCCTAGCGGCTTTCGAAGGCCTACCCATATTATTAAATTACTAAATTAACTTATTTATGAAGTATACAAACTTATATATGACCTATACAATATATATATTAGACTTAAAACTAAAAAGACTAAAATAAATTAATTTTAAACAAAAAATAAAAACCGCCTTCCAAAACCTACTACACTAAAAAGTTTAAAATAATATCAAAATTTGCTTATAATAAAATAATTTTAAAATAACAATATATAATAATAATCTGTTAATTTTGGAGTCGGTGCCTGATGTATGTGGGGTTTACAACCAGATACAAACGCCGGTAACATAACCACAGCACAACGAACATAAGTGACTAACAAGAGGAAAACAATAACCCTCTCCCAGTACAGGCTCCGACTCCAAAATTAACAGATTATTATTATATATTGTTATTTTAAAATTATTTTATTATAAGCAAATTTTGATATTATTTTAAACTTTTTAGTGTAGTAGGTTTTGGAAGGCGGTTTTTATTTTTTGTTTAAAATTAATTTTTAAACACAGTTATGTTCCAGTGGAAGACTAAATTAAAATTAATTAATAATAGCTCATCATCTACAGAACCAATAAAAATACAAAGAGGCATATTTCAGGGAGACGCGCTTAGCCCACTATGGTTTTGTATAGCACTTAACCCATTATCTGAACTCCTTAATAGTACTAATATCGGATTTAAATTAAAATGTAATAATTCATTCCAAATTCTCTCACATTTACTATACATGGATGACATTAAAATTTATGCAACAAATAACACCGAGCTTACAAAATTAGCTGACATCACCCAAACATTTTCAACAGATATCCAAATGGAATTTGGGGTAGATAAGTGCAAAATACACTCTATCAATCGTGGTAAAACAGAAAAAAATGCATATATACTCGATACAGGTGAACAAATAGAGCCCATGGATGAACACAGCACTTACAAATATTTAGGTTTTCACCAGTCTAAACAAATTCAGCAAAAACAAACAAAATTAGAGTTAACTAAAAAATTCAAAGCAAGAATAAATCAGATTTTAAGAACCCAACTAAATTCACGAAATAGCATTAAAGCCATAAACACGTATGCAATACCGGTCCTTATTTATTCCTTTGGAATAATAAATTGGTCCCAAAGCGATTTAATTAAATTACAGCGCACAATCAACACACACATGACAGCCAACAGAAAACACCACCCCAGATCATGCACACAGCGTCTCACACTACCACGCCAAGATGGAGGGAGAGGCCTCATCGACGTACAGAACTTACACATTAACCTCATAGATAAACTTCGCAAATATTTCTACGCCAAAGCCGAACAATCGCAACTTCACAAATACTTAACAGATATAGATAAAAAATTAACTCCTCTTAACCTATGTGACAGAACTATTCAACCGAAATTGTTAAGTAAACAGCAGAAAATAGATTTGTGGTCACAAAAATCTCTACACGGAAGACATCTCGCCGATCTCAGCCAAACACACGTCGACAGAGAAAAGTCGAACGAGTGGCTGCGGCGCGGAGAGCTCTTCCCGGAGACAGAGGCTTTTGTGATTGCTATTCAGGATCAAATCATTGATACCCGTAATTATCAAAAATACATAATCCGTAGCCCTAACCTTCCCACTGACTTATGTAGACGATGCCATAGTAGTTCTGAAACGATCCAACACATCACCGGGTCTTGTAAATCTATAGTACAAACAGACTATAAGCACAGACATGACCAAGTTGCAGCAATAATTCATCAAAACCTAGCGTTCAAATATTCATTTATTCCGAAAAAAATTGCCTATTACAAATATAAGCCAAATACCGTTTTGGAAAATAATTTATTTAAAATCTATTGGGATAGGACAATCATTACAGACAAAACCACACATCACAATAGACCAGACATAACGATATTAGATAAAATTAAAAAAACTGTTTTTATAATTGACATAGCGGTATGTAACACACACAATCTCCTCACTACGCACACAGAAAAAATGACAAAATACATAGACTTGGCTACCGAAATAAAACGGCAATGGCAAGTAGATACAGTAAAAATCATACCCATCGTCATGTCCACAACTGGCGTAGTCCCGAAAACACTTCCGAATAGTCTTAACACACTTGAGATGCCGAAATCCACCATCACACTCTTACAAAAAGCCGTTCTACTCAACACATGTCGTCTCACACGCAAATTTCTCGCTTCATCTTCCTCATAATTTTTATCCCACTGGCACACTTGGCTATGGCCCGTGTGTCAGTTCCTACCCCTTTCTTTACTTTAAAATAAAAGGGAGGCAAAAAAAGCAAAAAGCAAAAATATTAATATAATAATAATAATATTCCACAACTATCACACAACGCCGTCTAGTCTCAAGCTAAGCAGAGCTTGTGTTATGAGTACTAGACAACTGATAAACATACTTATATATTTCTAAATGCATACATATTATAGATAAATTACACCCAGACACAGAACAAATGATCGTGCTCATCACACAAACATTTGTCCTGGGTGGGAATCGAACCCACGACTTCCGGCATAGCAGTCAGGGCTCTAAACTATGAATTGAATATAACTTGAAAGTCTGCCTGAAAAGTGCTAAAATACTAGAGAGCGTATTTCAAGGAAACAGACTGGTAGACCAATTCGATGTAGGAGATTAAGCGGAAACACTGCCGACGAATCGACATAAAATCACTTTCATAACTTTATTTTGTGCGAGCATAACTTATTTGATTGTGTGTGTAAAACAGGCAGTTTAGAGTATTTTATTGAAGTAATGTATTGAAAATAAAAGAATTTGTGATTGCTTGTTGTATTTTTTGTTTATTCACATATACTTTATTCAATTTATAATGAAAGGTTTGTCGAAAAGCTGTCTTTTCAATAAACATATGACATTTAAACGCTACATAAACTGAAACCTACTTGGAAATAAGCACATTTTAAAATGAACTTGCTAATTCAAACTTCTATCGTTCATCGTTGAAAACTTCATATCATTCCTATGAATTTCCCTCTCCGAAAACCAATCAAGTCATTTCCCTCAATAACTACGGAGTGGATAGTCCCGTCGCTCCCACACCAGCGAGTAAATCTCAGTATATCGGAGCGCAGTCCATTAGGACGTCCCGCCAATAATTCAAGTCTGACAACTGCATTACAGGTTCCGTTTGGAGATAAGGGGTGGTTTGGACTGCATACAAATGTACTTTGTGATTAAGCAAAAAGGTTTTGGTGTATGCTAATTTTTTGGGTGTACTTTTTACTGTGTGGATTTTACCTAAATTTAAGAACACTCTGCGTAGGTGATGTTTGAGATGGAAGTTATTTTAGATGCTTTTGCTTTCCAAAAGGGGCTCGTGGCTAAGTAACAGCCGCACAGATCGATCGATCAAGGTTAAGCTGCGCTTGCCGTAGTCGGTCTGTGGATGGGTGACCATCATTTCATACCGAGACCCCGTCGTACCTCGGAGAGCACATTAAGCCGTCGGTCCCGGTTGTCAAATTATGATCTATGACAACCGTTACAGGTAGCCAGAAGCCTGTAAGTCTGACAACCAGTCATACCACGAGATATCGTGTTACCCAGTAACTGAGTTGTGGAGGTCAGATAGGCAGTCGCTCCATGTAAAATACTGGTATTCAGCTGCATCCGGTGTGACTGGAAGCCGGTCCCAATATAATTGGGAAAAGGCTAGGCAGATATATTGCGTTCCAAAAGAAGTAAAGATCTAGATCGCGGTAAATACTACCTAGTAGGTATACGTCTATTATTTTCAATGAAGTAATTTATAGCACGTTAACCTAAATAACCTACAAATAAATGTAGAGATAGTGGCATTTTTATGACAAACGGCAAAAGATAATAAAGAAAAAGAAGAGGACAGATAAAAAGTTTATTGTTTCCTTTCCCAGACAGTAATAAAGGCCATTCAACACGGTCGCCAGACTCGATTTTTTATTACAATATAATTGAGATTGTTAGATTAACTGGTCGAATAAAACCGAAACTCGGAGAAGTCAATTTGGTAAAATTGGAATTTGTTGGAAGTTGGTCTGGGTAATGAGTGTCGTCTAAATGTATTTAAGTGAAATATTGTAGTTTTGGCAAATAAGACGTTTTTTACGGTTTCCTCTGACTGGTAAAACAAAGGTTACATAAAATGTGTATAATTTAAGCAAATTATTTTATCGCCTTATTTATATTTTGTCTGAATTTGTTTAGGCATTTTTTTCTCAGAGATAGATAGGATATGCCTTCTTGATCATAATTATATGTAACAGAATTTGAAAACATCTATTTTCAGAAAAAACAATATCAGTTATCAGTACCTGAATTACGAGTATGCATGAGATTAAAGATTTGAAAAGCATTAACGCATTCTTAGCGAACTCTAAAGTTATAATATTAGATGGAAAAAGAATACGGTCGCGAGCAGGATTCCAACCTGCGCCTCTCGGATAAATACTCCAGGCTCTCGACTCTCAGTCGAGATGGCTTAGTGGTCAGAGCACTTGGAGCCTTCATCCGGGAGGCGCTGGTTCGAATCTTGCTCGCGATCGCATTCTTTTTCCATTTAATATTATAAATTTATGCATAAGTTATTTGAGAAAGTTAAAACTTGGGAATAAATGTCACTATTATCACTCACTCATTCATTTCACATTCATTCATTCATTATCACAAACGTCACTTAAACATGACTCTAAGCTACACAGTATAACAAAAAAAACAAGTAAAACGTTTAAGAAGAAAATCACTGCGTGAAAGTTTTTCATATAAATAATTCTTATTCTCCGAAACTTGGCAACGTTTTAGAGTTAATTTTTTCCAGTTGACCGAACAAACAAGAGCGCGAGTGCTTGGCTCTCTATTGCACACAAAAATTTTATACTTAAAGATAATTCTACGCTTTTATCTGGATTAAATTTACGTATACATAACTCTACAAAGGTTTTCTAATCATAAGAGTCATTTTCATTAAATATACTTTTTTTTATATAATTCTCTTATCGTAACACATTTTGTACCTTATTTCAATAACATTTAGACTCACATTTGCTTTTTAATTTCGTTATTACGGCCACTGATTTCCTGCTGTAAATAATTTTGGGGGCTTTATGAATTTGTGAATCCATTATAATTCCTATGTTATTACTTTATTAAAATTACTGCTTTATTCGTTTAAGACATGTCTTTGGTTACACGCGAACAGATTAATATGCTGTGCATGTTTTAAGACGTATAATTTTACGCTTTAATGGATTGAATTGAAATTCTACCGTAACGTGGTTTTAGGGGAAAAATTGGCATCGCCCTAGGTGTTAAAAAAGTGACTAAATATCAGTAAAGTGAGTACTGATAAGGTTAATAAAAAATATAGAGCTTAAGAAAAACAATTGTATGATTCGATCATTTGAATGAAATCTCTTTCGATTGTCGATTTATTCATCTTAACCAAAATCTATGTAATTAATACCAAAAATCTTTTGGTTCCATTTGAGTTGATCTGCGTTTGATCACAGCGAACAATCGAAGAACAGCCTACAATCGAAAAACTATCGATCGTTTCTCATCGATTGTAAACTTATTTATACATCGCTATTGATTATAAGCTGATCAATAATTGCTAATGCAAATGAACATCCATTATATAGTCTACTCCTGACAACATAATACTATCCAGGCATTATATTATAATTACATTTCGTTACAACTATCTTGTATTTAGCAGTCAACGCTAATCATCATCATCCCCCTGCCCTTATCCCAATATATTTGGGATCGGCACATCTCTATCAGCCGTCATATCGTCAGTCACTCCTTTTCTTGCCATATAATTTTTAACACAATCCATCCATCGCTTCCTCAACCAGTTAATCGTAATTTTCAGTATCAAGTGAGCGTTTATGATAATTAGTAATAACATGCTGTAGGACTATTAAATGCAATTACCTTTGTTATCGTTTTACTTGGAATTGTAATAATATGTTATTATGTTTCTTGAATATTTTACTACAGCCTAAGTAACTCATGATCTACATCAAAGTCCAAAGCTTAAATATATTCCGACAAAGTACGCTACCTAATAATTTTATATAAATTGCTTTTTCATAATTCAGCAACGAATAAATTCGTCCATCAAGTTTGATAACAATACATTTAGATATGATAATGATATCGTTGAAATATAGCCCGCTGGGTTCAGCTATTAATTTTATCATTACGACAGCTGAAATAATTGACGGCTCGGCTCGACGGCTCACTGGTATGAACTTACCGATGCTCTAGGAGAGCTCCCAATTTATTCGCTAATGAACGATTTAGAGAGTCTAAGATGCCTTTATGCACTCGAAGCCGGATTTAAGTGGAAGAGTGTTAAGTTTCGGAGATTCAAAATCAAATATGTAAGGGGTGAAGTAACTTCATTAAAATTTAATTGATACGGAACCTTTAAAGGTACTTACTAAACATAAAAATAAGTGTTGCAGTTTGTGAGGCGTAGTTTTAATTAATTTATGCTTGTGGATTATTACTTATTTTGAATACGATATTCTGCATAATTTAATTAAACTGAAACAAAACTGCCGTACTATAAAAACTGAATAGACCTTAGATTTATTACAGCGACCTGAAATAAGTTATATGTGAACTCATGCTTCCTTTTTATAGCCTTTTTTTTTAATAAAAACGTTGCCCCACACTAGGAATTCCTTCCTGTATCGCGGGTGCGTTTACAGACATTTAATCTCACAAGCACACACACACCCAGACCCGGAGCAATTATCTATAGATCGTACAAATATTTGATCCGTGCAGGAATCGAGCCTGCGACACGCAGCGCAGCAGTCGGTCTCTCGACCACTGCGCCAACCGCGCTGTCACGCTGTCGCGCTGCCTTAGATAGAAACTATAGAACACAACTTGCTATAATGCGCATTATAACAAACGTGACACTCTTGTAAGCATTTTAAAAATAATTACTACTCGACGAAACAGATATGCCCAATTATTTTATTTATCAATTATTTGACCTTCACAAAATGCAGTCCCGGAATCAGCGTATAAATGTGATTAGTTCATAGACTGTATTAATCGAGTCCCGCATAAAATATACAGCACGGGCAGATCGGGACGCTTTAATTGAATCAAATATGTATACAGGAGCAAGACGCGGACCGAGATGTAATTCACTGGGACTAGGGGGGGGGTCATTTCAGTTATTCAAAACTTTACTAGATATTAATTTTGTAAATTTGGAAACGTATTGCGGCGTTTCTTGAGAGTAGACGAGGCAGTTTGGGTGGTTTACGGCATTCTTTTAGATTTTTAGCTGCTTGCGTTTAAAATGTTAGATACATATGTTGTTAATAAGCAGAATATGGTATCGTTCCTTAACCACCAACTTTTACATCTGGTACCACCTGTATTCTATGCAAATAAATATTTTCTTTCTTTCTTTCTTAGGAAACCGATTTAGGAGATTATTAATAGCGGTTATTAGGAGAGACATTAACTGTTTTGTTTGTGTTCTTTAACAGATGGTCTGTAATATTGTATCGCCCAAATTAATTAAGGAATACAGAGATATTTTAATACGTCGTATTAAAATAACTAAAACTAAAATTTTATGAGGCCTGGGTTGCCCACACCCGTGAAAGTGCACAAGCAATACAAGTCTGGTGGAAGGCTTCGGCCGCGAGTGATTACCACCCTCTGGACGAAGCCATGCCGTGAAGCTACCTAGTCGTGTTTTGGGATGTAGTCCGGTGCAACCGTTATGTGAGACAAGTCTGGGCAGTTGCATCAACTCCCCAACTATCATTCTCCCCAAATCTATCCACTATACTAAAGAGTGAATAGATTTATTCTGGGTATACGTGCTCCGTCCTCGGCCACACCGTCGCTTACCATCAGGCGAGTTGGTGCCCAAACGTAGATACATTTTTGATAAAAAACAAAAAAAAACACCAATTTTTTTCTAACACAATTATCCGGGCCTGCTCAACATAAACGCCCGTATATTTCGTGTCGCCAGTCGTCGCGTCTGCAGCTTAACGAGTTTTCATTAAATTCTGTGAGTGTTTATGAAAGTTTGACTTCATCCGAATTTACCTCTGTAGTGTCTCCCAGCACCGTAGCAATGTCGTCTCAAAGGATAGCAGCGAGACAGGTAATTAAATGATATTGAAATTGAAAGTCTCAAATGGTACGATCGAGAATATTCTCAATAAAATATATCTATACAAGCTTTTATTTATTTTAATGTGATTTAGGGAAAATTTTGGAAAAAACAAGACACTACAATACACAATTTCCTATCTAAAATAATTCGTCATACCGATATCAAAAGCCATTACGTATAATATCTCTAACTCAAAAAGCTGAGATCTTCCAGTAAAGATAAGGGAAAGAGCAAGCCAGGGATCAATTTAAATATTTTTCCCTTTACTAAATCATTGTAATATTCTAAATGGACCTTTGGTACTGACACTTTTACGAGTATTTCCAGACCTCAACGGAGGCGTTCCAACAAACCTCATTTTATGTACATTACTCTTAATAAATCTTAGGCTAGGTTTAGGTAAGCGTAAATTGCGCGCGTAACTTACGCTCTTTGGACCACAAAAACTAAACTCACGGTGCCTTTAGCGTAGTTACGTAGGTGAAGATGGATGGACACAACAACATATTACACGACATCGTTGGTCAAAAATTACTATGACTAATAATATAATAGCTTAACGTGTTCCTTGGTGTACTGGAATTTATCAACTAAATGACTGATAAACGACAAAATATATAATAATAAAAATTTTACTGTATACATCGATACCAACACTTCTGCAGCGTAGAAATCAGTAGGCCTACTCTTCAAAATAAATCCACTCGTTTGACATTGGAAATATGTTAGTGGGGTTTCTCTTGAAACTAATACCAATTCCAATATTAAATAGACGACTTAAAGAAACGAGTAATTTAAAAATAAATTTACTTAAATTACAGTTGCTTCAATTTTAAACATGTTGTCTTCATAATATCCCGAAACTATAAAATTATTTATTAGACATTTTGGCAATTAAAACTACTAACTGACATATTTCTAATGTCAATCGAGTGGAATTATTTTCAAAAGTAAGCCCACAGTTCGTACTTTTAAATACAAGAATGTCCTAAATATAATTCCATAATCAGGATACTAATAATCCACCATGCATTAAAATTGAGATAGCTGTGATATAGGTGAATTTATTTTAACATTACACTTTGTTTTAAGTCGATGATTTAATATTGAAATTGGTATTCATTTCAAAAGTTACCCCCAGATCAGCTAATAGTGAATAACCCAATTCAAATTGTACATTAAACTCTTTAAATACATATTTTATGCTTGTGGTAAATGACAAATCTCCTAAAGATGTTGAGGTTCTAGGTATACGTGGGAAACAGAAAACGTGAGTTACTTAAAAAATAAATAACATTTTAGCACAAAACTCGTTTTGGATGTTAAAAAAATAAAAACCGCCTTCCAAAACCTACTACACTAAAAAGTTTAAAATAATATCAAAATTTGCTTATAATAAAATAATTTTAAAATAACAATATATAATAATAATCTGTTAATTTTGGAGTCGGAGCCTGTACTGGGAGAGGGTTATTGTTTTCCTCTTGTTAGTCACTTATGTTCGTTGTGCTGTGGTTATGTTACCGGCGTTTGTATCTGGTTGTAAACCCCACATACATCAGGCACCGACTCCAAAATTAACAGATTATTATTATATATTGTTATTTTAAAATTATTTTATTATAAGCAAATTTTGATATTATTTTAAACTTTTTAGTGTAGTAGGTTTTGGAAGGCGGTTTTTATTTTTTGTTTAAAATTAATTTATATGTTCTCGCAATGTTTGAACTTCCATTCCTCGTAACGAAGCTGAAATATCACCAATAAACTCGATACGAAGAGCTAATATTTTTTTATAGGAATGAGGTCGAAATTGCAAAGAGACGGGTAGTAAAAGCTTTTTAATTAATTATGTAGGGTAACAAAAAGGTGCATTAATGCAGCGGGCGCGTTTAATAGGTCGCGGTAGCAGGCAATGTCGGTTATGACGTCATCTGAGGCTTTAATGCGTTTGAGGTGAGGTTTTATCGGGTCATATTATCAACTGCCTCGTTGGTCTAGCGGTCTCAAGCGTGACTGCTGAGCATGAGGTCTCGGGTTCGATTCCAGGGTCGGGCAAAGTTTTATGGAGCTTTTCTGTAAGGAAATTCTCAGTAGCAGGTCGGAGTTTAGTATTGTGCCCGGCAGATGGCAATAAGCTCACCAACTAACATGGGACTTAATAACAGCATTGGTGAAATGTGGGTGTACCACTATGTACACCTCTGCCTATCACTTCGGGGAATACAGGCGTGATGCTTTTATGTTTATGTTTTATATTAATGTAATGTAAAAGTAATGTCAATGAAGTCGTGTTGTTGGCAAACTGGAACAACCCACCTCAAAATAGGAACAATATTAATATGAGCTTAATTCCAACTTAAATATAACCACAACCAACATAATTATTGCTCTGTCATTTTGAGGGGCTCGTGGCTAAGTAACAGCCGCACAGAACGATCGATCGAGGTTAAGCTGCGCTTGCCGCGGTCGGTCTGTGGATGGGTGACTAACATTTCATACTGAGACCCCTCCGTGCCTCGGAGAGCACGTTAAGCCGTCGGTCCCGGTTGTCATTTTAAGATCTATGGCAGCCGTAATGGGTAGTCCGAGGCCTGAAAGTCTGACAACCAGTCATACCATGAGATATCGTGTTACCCAGTAACTGGGTTGTGGAGGTCAGATAGGCAGTCGCTCCATGTAAAATACGGGTATTAAGCTGCATCCGGTTTGTCTGGAAGCCGACCCCAATATAATTGGGAAAAGGCTAGGCAGATATATTTTGACAGAATTTACATACAAATACTGACAAAATAATACAGTAACACGTCGGTTTTGGTTACAGTTAAGTTGGTTCAACCGAGCCTTATACCTACCGGTTAATTTATGCTCTTTAGTGAATAATAATTATTACGTATCTACATTTTAGAATGGTTCAAATCGTTTAGCATGGGCATGTGATGCGGTGGGATGAGGATAATGTGACAAGAAAAGTTTTGATTATGAATGTAGAAAGACCGAGGAAGTGATGGATGAATTGTGTTAAAGATGATATGGCTAATAAAGATGTATGGAATACTCGCTGCCCTTATCCCAATTTATTTGGGGTCGGCCCCCAAATAAATTGGGATAAGGGCAGGATATGATGATGATTCTAGAATGGTTCTATAAAATCCTTTTGAATAGATTCAGGCGTTACCTTGCGGTAGTACAATATATTGTGAAAGTAGCTAGATATTGTATTTATTTGCATCCATTACAATACTTTTGTTTTGAATATGCGTACATTATCTTCTACAAAAGAGCGGTAGAAAAAAGCAAAGAAGTGAATGTCAAATGTCAAATTATGCAATCCACTAATTCACTTGCACATTTTATAGGCCATAAGTTATTTGAAAAAAGGTTTTATTTTAAGGAATCGAGTTCGACATATAGGCCATCCAAAATGAACTACACCTCTTACAGATATTTGCACGATAAATATGCCTAAAAACAAGTTTTTAAAATTTTCATGATAAATCTTTGAAAAGCATTAACGCATGCTTAGCGAACTCTAAAGTTATTAAATTAAATGGAAAAGAAAACGGTCTCGACCTAGATCGATGGCTTAGTGGTCAGAGCGCCTCGAATCCTGTTCGCGACCGTATTCTGTTTCCATTTAATATAATAACTTTTAAAATTTTAAATAATTTTAATTAAAATATCTTAGGTTTGCGCGATCACTACACATTATAATAAAACAACTTTTAACCGGATTAATCGCGTGTATTATTGGGTTTTTTTAATTTTATTTATTTGTCTGTTTGTTCAAACTAAACTTCAAAACGGCTGGACTGATTTTGATAAGATTTTACTGGCAGGTAGCTGACTAAAAGGAGTAACTTTGGCTAATAATAATATAATTATACGCGGGTGAAACCGTGGGGTACAGCTATTTCTTCAGATAAGTATGTACCGTGCCCTTTAGATACAATCCAATTGACCACTCCAATCCCGAATCGTTGTAACATCGTTAGGGCTCCGATCTAATTCAATAAAACCAACTTCTTTCTTCAACGACTTCACTATTTGCAGACCTTTGTAAATATTGTAGTTGGAAGTGCGAACCTAAACTGCCTGCCAAGATTAACCTCGCTTATCCAATTAAATATTTAGGCTAGTTCTATACAGAATCGGATTTTAAAGCCGAGATATTTTCTTTTTTGCAAAAGACTGCTATTTGCTTTTTCAAATGCGAAACTGTGATCTGTGAGGCGAATAACGTGTGACTGACTTTTTTATTTGTCACGGAATGTTGCCGAAGAGAAAATAACGACAGAATCAGGAAATTCGGTGTGCTTGCAATGCGAATGCTTTATGGAGATCTGAAAATATTGTCGTTGTTAATGTGCTTTTACAAAATGTATTTTAACTTCGTCTAAAACGAGCAATGATTTTGCCCTTTTTTGTCACGTCTTTGTTGAATTAGAAATGATACTGGAAATTACCCAATGGATAACATCTAAGGTTAAATTTTTCTTAAATCCGAAACTCCCAAGTTATATCCGATCTATTGTAGTTGTAGGTACAAAGATTTTTAATATATTATCATAACATATTTTGCCAATATTGCCCACAAGCTAGTATTGGTTGAGATTCTGTCCAGTTAGTCGCCTAATCATTCCGAATAGCCGTACTTTAATATTATCCTTCCGAACTAGCAAAATCTACCTAACTCAGATAAAAATCTAACAATACGGCAGCCCCTAATCGTATGCTACCACTACCATATTAACAAGGTGTCCGTCGCAATTGTTACATAGACTTAAACGCTACCCTTCCTGATTGTTTCAGATTGGGCCGGATAAGGCCAACATTCCTAGACCCGGGACTTGTTACCGCAGACCCTTTTAAGGGCCTCGAATTGCAAATCACATTGGTTCAACAGTCCCAAGACTCGTACCGTAGTACCGCCGTTTGAGAAACAAAATTCTGAGAATGTTTTGGAGATGTTATTTTTTTATGTGCTCGTTTTCGCTGCGGGCGTTATAAAGTTCGCTCTCGCCAATTTTGTTTGGATGCAGAGTATTTTAGCTAAAATGTAGCACAGCGGCCGGTGGTGGCTTTATGCCCGGTTCGAGATAAAATCTTAGGGCAGTGTTTCCTTGGAGTAGTTTCGTGTTTTTAACTATGCAGTAGACGTTTAGTAGGTATTTTGTTACATCGTTCTCTTTTACGGTTATAAAAGATATTAGGTCCATTTTTGTTTATCAATATTTTATTAACAACAACCTACTTTGAAAGACTATGATTTAATTATGTATTCACACGAAAATTCTATTTTGTAATCAAAATTAATTTCGACACGAAAGAATTTAATTATCACCAAGAAGTACAAATGACATGTTATGTAAGAAAAATATCAAAGCAAAATCTCAATGAATTCGCATTAACAGTTCAGTGAAATTACCCAATAATATCAACACAAAATTGCAACTAAAGGAGGTCATGTCATATCATAACTATGGTAGCTTGCACTTTAGTCTATAAAAGGCTATCAAATGTTAAAGCGGCGTACAATCAGTGAACTTACTCGTAATTTTGCGAAATGATCGGTCGAATGTGCGAAATAGCTGCTGATTGCAGCTCGTATCGGTTCAATCGCTATTATTATAGCGAGCGTTTGTGTTCCTATATTGATTTAGCTCACAGTTCAGTTTTAATAGGAAGTTATTGGCCATTAGATTTCGTGTTGTATTATGCGACTGGTTTCATTGTGTTGCTTTTTTATGTTATTTTCTTATGCTAATTAAATAGTTTACACGGACTGTCGCCGGCTCAAGCCCCGGTCGTGGCTATTATTTTTCAATGTTTTCTTAGATTTTATTTAATTAATAAAGGCATCACATGGCCTTAACATGTATAAAATCAATTCAATGTCAAAAATATAATATATTTTCGCTGTGGGAGGGCCATTCTTCGGCACGAATGAGCCGGCTCGACCGGATTGATACCACGGCTTCAGAGAAAACCGGCGTGAAGCAACGCTTGCGTTGTGTTTCGGCGAGTAAGTGAGGGTACCGGAGGCCCAAACCCTTTAAAAGGCCGGCAACGCACTTGCGACTCCTCTGGGGTTGCGGGTGTCCATGGGCGGCGGTAATCACTTATCATCAGGCAAGCCGTCTGATCGATTGACCCCTATACCATTAAAAAGGTTATATATATATCTAATATTTAATATAGTTTTCATCGTTATGGAATTTTTCTAGTTTTTAATATTATCTATTATCACTATGTGTCATCCAGTGCGCCTGTTAATAATGAATTTTCATGCACGCTGTAGCTAAGAGTCTAAAGTGTTTTAGTGTTCTAACCAAACGATTTCACATACTTGGTACCTATACAGGATGGATAATAAAATTTAGGGTTAAAGAACATTATTTCTCATTAGAACATAGCAGTTCACTTAAAATGAGATTAACAATAACACGACTTAATATCTAAATATAAATTTCAATTCGCCTCGGTGCTTTCTTGTTTATATTCCACAATTCTTAAGCTATCTAATATAAATATAGGAATTTAGTTTGGTCTTAAAGATGTTACAGCTTTTACATTGTCGTAGGTCATTAAGTAAATTATTATACAGCTGTCCTCCCTCAAACAATATAGTTTTCTTGCCATATGTAAGTGTGCGTGAGTTTATTTCTGTTTCTTAAGTAATGAATGTGCGTCTTTTGTGTGACTGTTATGTTTGAATATTTATTTATTTATTCATTCATCAACAAATTTTACATTTGTGTCGAACATTTCAATTAATTCCAGTGGTCATAATTAAATCAGCAATACAAATAAAGTCACGATAATAAAAATATGTCATTCTACTAAGTTTCAATTACAATTTCACAAATATCATGTCATTCATATAATAATAAATCATTAACAATTATTTAAAAAATGTATCTTTGAAAAACTCCTTGACACTATAGTAAAATTTCTTCAACAACAATGCTTTTAATTCTCTCTCGAATTCATTTGCGTTCACTTTAGTATTAAATTGCACCGAGTGAATGCTGCTTGTAATTATGTTTTTTATTAGAATGCATGTGTTATATGTGTCGATTGAGTGCAGTACAAATTTAAAAGAGTAATCGAATTTCGTAATGATCCTTGTATTTACACTGGACGACAAATAATTAAGTAATACAGCAATTATTTTCATACGCAGATCATATTAATATCATGTAACGATATTAAATATTGAATTAATTACACATGATGAAATAAACAAACAATAAACACAGACATTTGCGTATCGCAATTAAATCGAAAGTCAAATTGGTATTCCATCGGCTAAATAAACAGCAATCACCGGCATTGTTCAGAAAAACCAGGCATTTTGAACATTTCATTGTGCACGAAGTTATTGTTGGCAGGATATTTGCGACGTAAAATAAAATAAATGCGTCCCGATACCGGGCCGCAAACATTACGCGCGCAATTATAGATAGGGTTGACGCGGCTGAGATAAAATATGAATTTAGCATGACATTTATAAAGTATATAGACAGAATTGTTTACAAGTAAAATGTATACCCAAAAACTCCTTGATTTATTATAGCATTAATATAGGAAAAAGGGTACTTCGTCTTTGTCATAGCAGAATAATGTTTGGGTTGGCTCGGCAACTGACAGTAAAGTGGGTTATAAAGAATAATAAAAAATATTTTTGTGCAGATTGATAAGTTAATATAAAGAATGACTGAGCTTTATTTTAATTTATAAGAGGATAAACAAGTTTTTGTTCTAGTTTTTAGGCTTTATAATAATTGCTAGAATCTGTTGTCGATAGATACTTTTTCGACCTGTTTCGCCGTTACCCTTATCATCAATCTGGTGAATTTATTATGTGACTTATTAATGCATAAAATTTACATCTATAAAACACAACTTTAAGAATAACTTGGAATACTTACATTTTGCTGAAAAATATAATGCTGACTTATCTGCGAAGTATAAATAGAGGACAGCAATTTTTTATTCCGCATGACAACCTTACATGGAGATCGGTGTTTGTAACAAAATTATTGATATTCGTGCACGTATATATTCGGTTTAATTAAACGGGCCGTCGTAAAAGCAAATAGTGTCGTTTATTAGCAAATAAACCTCCTGTTTCGTTATGAACTCTTGGTATTTCTTTGTGTAATGTACGTAGAATGAAAAGACAAGAAGATGATGAAGTAACAGTCACTAAATGTTTTATAGTATAACCAATTGTGGTTACCGGCAAAGAATATACAAGACCGTATCAACCGTGCGTTCTGTGAAATTGTAAGGGATAATTAATATTATTGAACAAAAAAAATCTCAACTCTGCCTAGCCTTTTCCCAATTACATTGGGGTTGGCTTCTAGTCAAACCGGATCCAGCTTAATACCAGTATTTTACATGGAGCGACTGCCTATCTGACCTCCACAACCCAGTTACTGGGTAACACGATATCTCGTGGTACGACTGGTTGGCAGACTTTCAACTGCTCTCCGAAGCGCGGAGCAACTTAACCTCTCTCGGTCGATCTGTGCGGCTATTAGGTACTTAGCCACGAGCCCCTCTGAGCTAATATAATTGAACAATATTTTTAAATCAACCACCATTTTAGATGGTTTGTTAAATCTGTTTGTTTAAGCCATATCACACTCAACCAACTAATTTCTCCGCAGGTAGTAAATAGTGGAGGAACAGCGATCATCAACTGCACGTGGGGCGGTTGGCCTGCCCCTCGGCTGGAGTGGCTCCACAACGGTGTACCCCTTGGCGCCGGGGTAGCGGGAGGCAGGGTCAGGGTGCAGAACAACGGGGAGCAGTTGGTCATCTCCTCAGTGCACCGCGCTGACAAGGGAGTGTACCAGTGCATGGCTAGGAATGAGAGGGACTCGGCTCAGGCTAGCGCTGAACTGAGGCTAGGAGGTGAGTTCGAATAACCACAACATAACCAGCCCATAACTGTCCCACTGCAGGGCAAGGGCCTCTTCTCATACAGAAAAGGCACATTGATCACCACGCTACCTCTCTGTGGGTTAGCGATTTCAGAACAGCAAGTCCAGTTTTCCTCACGAGGTTTTCCTTCACCGTATGTCTTAGATTAACTAAGAAAGTACATATGACATAAAAAAGTCACATTGGTACATGTCAGATTCGAATCCATAATCTGTGGCTCGAGATGCAGGCCCGTAATCACTCGAACATCACGATGAGTTGGAATATATAATTACTGTTTTGCCCAAACGAAAACCGAAACGAACGATCATAAACGTCAACATTCATCGCTTGATTTGAGTGATCAATTACCTGAATGTCAAATGGTTCAGACTGTTTTTCTTTCTTCAAATTCTTTATCTTCTTTCTCTCATCCAGACACAGCACCAGAACTTCAATATACGTTCATAGAACAAGTCCTACGGCCAGGACAGGTGGTAACCCTCAAGTGCTCTGCTGCTGGCTCACCACCACCACACTTCACCTGGATGCTCGACGGGCAGCCACTAAACACTATGGCTAGAGGACACAGGTTTGTAGCACCAGAAACTACTTTGTTAACATGTTAATACTTTGTTGACTTTTATAGATTGGTGAGCACACAAATGACGCATGCATTACTAATTCGCCAAGGGGCTTAAACCTTGGCCTTAACCTGCAATTTAGCCAGCATATTTTTAAATTAACGTTAACTTTGTTATTTACCTTACCTACCGAGTTTTCTTCACCGAGAGGAATACATAGATCTCATTGGTTCCTCTCTGTATCATATGTAAGAGTAGATATCATTAATTCCACGATTAAATTTAATAATTAGAAAGGTAGCTTTACCTACTTGTCATATCATGAGAAACTCATTACCATTTTGTCACACACACTTGCGTTACATCTATTTCTGACAAAAACCTGTCTGGCAGATACAGCGTGGAGCAGTTTACGACCAAAACGAACGATGTGGTGAGTTACCTCAATATCTCGGCAGTGAGGTCAGAAGACGGAGGCCTGTACACGTGCAGGGCGGCAAACTCGCTTGGGGAAGTGTCACATACGTCCAGACTCAATATTTATGGTACGTCATATAAATAGTATCTTAGGTATTCGCGATCACTTCACATTATAATAAAATAACTTTTAACCGGATTAATCGCGTATTATTGGTTTTTGTTTTTCCTGACGTTTCAAACACAGCGTTCATGGTCGCATATATATAATCTATGGTCGCAGGAGGACTAAGGTGTCAGGCGACTCAACAGTTTATTTAAAATTATTCCAGTCTACCGTACCTACATATAATTGATAAAATTCATAAAAAAAACAGATATATATTTAAAACTACAAAAACGCGACAGTATTTCCTAAGACTATCCCTGAGAAGAAATACCGAAACAAACTCAGAGGTCACACTCAGAGATACAATTCTAAAATTGTATCGTATTATTATCTAAAAGGTTGTCCGATGCACGCAGTAATCGCTCACAGTATCTTGATTTTTCTTGTGATGTGTAGCTTGGGACTTGATTATTTTCAATACAGGGTTCCAAACAGGTGGTAACTGCCAACCATCTGCTCTATTGAAATTCGGGTGTATTTTTTATTTCAATAGCCTCGTAGGTCATATTCTTCACGACAGTGTCTATTGTAACTTTGTATTTGCGTTTATTAAATACATTTTTTATTTCAGGTCCCCCTTACGTGAGGTCCATAGGTCCAATAAGAGCAGTAGCAGGGAGAGAGTTGGTTTTATACTGCCCTTATTCTGGGTACCCAATCAGGTAAGCAACCCTCGATAGTTAACTTTACATACGGTACGAATTAAATAAGTGTGACGCTCTGAAGTTAGCCTCTCCGCGTGTCGCGCATGCATACTACTGTTTTGGCCGTACTATCGACTACCGAGTAGGTTTTCGTAGACGACTTCAGAGCGGCACACTTATTTAATGCGTTCTGTACATGGTTAGCCGAATACATCAAAATAAACGGAAGAACTGCACAAATTCAAAATTGTTTTTTAGTTATAAATGTTTGTGGAGAGACAAATACGGTCTTAAGCAGGATTCGAACCTGCGTCTCCCGGATAAATTACCTGCTCCCAACTGTATTTTTCTTTTCACAAAAATGTATAACTTGAGTTCGCTACGTAGTCGTTAAGACGTTAGAAAAAAAAACTGATAATTAAAAAAATAAACGTCCTATATTTTCAGTTCTGTAAAATGGGAGCGAGATGGTAACCCGGTGGAATGGGACAGCAGTATAGACGGCGCCCTGAAAGTTTCACGAGTAGAACCTTCATACGCCGGCGCCTACACTTGTGCGGTAATGGGCCCGCATGGCGAGATAGCCCGAAGGGAGTTGCAGCTTGTTGTTAGCAGTGAGTTAATTTTGGCCTACAAAACTATAGTTTAGTTATTCCTATATGACAATCCAAATTAAGACTACCTATATAAAATTAAAATTTAATTAAATAAATAAATTATAATTTTTTTAATTAAAAGAGACATAATCATCATAATAACTATTTTTCAAGGAAGCATTGTAAAATAATAGACAAGAACGAGGCTTGAAGCCACGACCCCTGACATCCTTGATTTTTTCTAATTAATATAGGCATTACATGTCCTCAACATGTATAAAAAAATATAATTATATATGATTGATATAAACATGCTGTCATTATTCAAATACTTATTTGGTGAGCCTTTTCCATCAATCAGCCACAGTTCCAAACTCCGCTCTTATTTTTTTTTTCTATCAGATAAACCCAATAGCACTTTGCCTGACCTGGGAATCGAACCCAGGACCCAAAGCTCGGCAGTCGCCTTTGCGACCACTAGACCAATGAGGCAGTTAACCAAAATATTGTATTTTCTCAGATCCCCCAGAAATAGAACCGTTTTCCTTTTCTGCTAACTTGCAAGAAGGTAAACGTGCCCAAGTGAGCTGCAGCGTGACGTCAGGAGATATGCCCGTCCACTTCACCTGGCTCAAAGACAACGCCCCCATTCCTTCTAGTTTACAGGTCAGTTCACAATAATAATTCACAAACAGTTCACAATGACAGCGCGGTTGGCGCAGTGGTCGAGAGCTCCGTGATTCGACTGCTGCGCTGCGTGTCGCAGGTTCGATTCCTGCACGGAGCAAATATTTGTACGATTTATAGATAATTGCTCCGGGTCTGGATGTCTTTGTGCTTGTGAAATTATATGTCTGTAAACGCACCCACGATACAGGAAGAAATTCCTAGTGTGGGGCAACGTTTTTTTTTCAAAAAAAAAAAAACAATTTATGCACCTCGTAAATATTGGTTGACAGTGTGATTCTTGAAGTATCCCAAGTTCGTTGCTTTTGCGATATCATAATAATTAACAATAGCACAATTCAACACTAGTAACTGAATTGTGTTTTGTAAATGATTTTGATTGCTGGCCCGTAAAATCTGCAAGCAAGATTTTGCCATCATAATAATAAAATATTCGAAATGTCGAGGACTCCTAAAAACTAATTCAAGAATCAACCTTAGCAATCCAACCCTCTAAAAGCTTTCCAAAATATATCTTCAAAGCCCGGCCTGGTTGTATAGGTGGAAGAACGCGGTGCTGATTTTTTCAGCAACCTCGTATTCAAAGAGGTGTCTGCCCGCCACAGCGGGTTGTACACTTGCGTGGCCTCCAATACCGCGGCCAAGGTTAACTATACCGCCGAACTGGTGGTGAAAGGTAACCGCCATGTCAATATGCACAAGAGCACCAAGCACTGTCATGATGTCGATGGGATGTGGTAGCGCGGGAAGGGTTTATACCATAGATAGACATTGTTCAACCACTCGATAAAAAAGCCAATTAAAGGTGGAACCCCTTTTTCTAATGCAGGGCTTCTTATTTTTACTGTGACGCCCTTGGTAGTTCGCTATTTTTTTAGACTCCCCCCCCCCACTCCTTCTGGCCAAATAGTGCCTACCAGTGTGTAGTTCTAGCCAAGTAACAAGTTATCATAAATAAAACAAATAACGTTTACAATTTTTTTAACAGGACGTCTAATGTAGATTGCCTGTCTGTTGAATTTACCGATTGTATCGCCATACCGTATGTGGCCGCCTCACGACGCTCCCGGGATGCCACGACGCCTCAGGGCGTCGCGACGCACAGTTTGGGAAGCCGTGGTCTAATGTATTAAATCGATCGCAAAGTGGATTTTGCGAAGTATGATTTGTGCTTCCAACAAACAAACTTATTTGTGCTTACAAATTATGTTTATTTCAATATAAAAGTTTCAACTTCGTCGACACTTGACAAGGGTAAATGGAGATAACAAGCACCTTTAACTTTGTTTCCTCCGATGAGTTGTACATATATACTGTTTTAAATTCCAATTATGCCCTTTGACGAACACGTTAAAAAATATACAAGCTGCATTTAAAGCAGTTTTCGTCCACAATACGTCTGGCAATAAATTCCCAAAGTTATGTTTCACAGTTAACAAATACTCCACTAAACCGACCGCGCTTCCATCATCAGAGGCTAATCACGCTTGCACAGAGCACAGACTTGTAATTATTTTGTCTATACTGTATGCTGGTTTCTTTGCAGGATCACAAAAGTACCACAATGTGTAGTTATCTGGTTTTTTAAGGAAATAACAAACATATTGGGTTTATTCATATTGTCGTCGCATTTCAAAGAAAAAACTTTTAATCCTCTTACATGTCAGAAACACAATCGTGTTTTCTTTTTTATTGGACCTCTTCAAAACTTGGCATTTTATATCGCGCAATTTGAATAAACGCCATTGAAACTAAATGCACTTTTGTAAGCACTTTATTCACAGCGCACATTTATTTTCCACAACAAATATTTTATCACATAAATGTATAAATCTTTGAACATTTTTCTTTCGCACAGCGTTGGATTTCAGATGGCTTGTGAAAATGGTAAATTTTATTTATAAGTATTTCATATTTGATACCGCAATACGACCGCTCATTACTATTAATTTTATTATACAATATTTTAATTATTAATTTATATTTAATCGCTAACAGCGTAAATTAATATTTCTCGTGATTGCGGAAAAATATGGAAAACACATAGTTAATAGTGGTGATTTTTATGATGACTCGGTATTATTTTAAGTAGATAATGTTAAAAATATATAATTAATATAGAAAAAAATATATATTTTGCATTTGCGGAAAATTTTATGCTTAGTTTAGAATTAACTGCAAGCATAACAATACATAAGATCTAATACATAAGTATATAAGAATAAAAATTAATCTTAAAACAATTATATCATATAATAGATAAGCTGCTGAAGGAAAAGGTAAATAATAATAATACATATAGGTACGTATATTTTAGTTACGCGAACAATGTTTTAGATAGTAAGCCGTCATAAGCCTGTACCTAATTATTATTTATTTTACTTCCATAATCAAAATAGAATCCCATATTTGATTTAAAAAATCTTTACCTATTTGCACGCTGCAGTGTCTCCCAAATGGGTGGTGGAGCCCAAGGACGAGGCTGTCCTGGCAGGTGAACAGCTGGCTTTGCACTGCCAGACCACGGGGTCGCCAGCCCCTCAAGTCACCTGGCTGAAACAAAGAGGTAGATTGTTATAATCTGATTTCGCTAAAATCCCTTGTAAATATAATACTGTTGCTACGTATGATAGTTAAAAAATCTAATGTAAGGTCAGCCTAAGCTCAATTAAGTAATTTACCAATTAAAACCAATTAATTAAATCAATTTATTTATTTTTTAAACTAAATGTAGGTACACTAAGATTGCAACTTTTAAGAAATTGTATAATCAACTAAGTAACGATATCAAAATAATATTTTACTCCCAAATCGAATGTAAGTGCAATAATTTATTTAAGAATGCCGTAACACAAGGACCCAACATACACAAACTTAAAAATTATAAACAAATACAGATAAATCTTTCAAATGCAACACATTATCGCATGCGTAGCGAGATTAGTTCTTCTTTTTGTGGAAACAAAAATTTTTGCATGCTTCCCATCAATATATTAATGAGAAATGTGCTAGAATTTTTGTAGGGTATTTATCTGAGAGACACAGGTTCAAATCCTGCTCACAACTTTACAAGGCTTAATTTAATAAAATGTAATTTATCTCCGTATATTATGCAGGGTCGTCAACAGACTACGTCCCTCTAATAAACCTGGGTGGAAGATTCCAGTTTCTATCAAACGGAACGCTGTGGATCGAGTCAGCACTGCCCTATGATGAAGGGAACTACATGTGCAAATCAGAAAACGGGGTGGGATCCCCGCTTACCAAAACTATATTCGTATCTGTCAATGGTAAGTATACCCGTCACAATCGAGATGACGATAGCAGTGACAGCCTAGTGGTATGACCGCTGACTTTTCGAAGTCATGTGCCTATTATAAATTAATTATCACTTGCTTAGAACGGTGAACGAAAACATCGTGAGGAAACCAGCATACTGGAGAGATGTTCTCGATAGTGTGTGAAGCCATGTCAGAGACCTACGGGTGCTTTAAACTCTGACACTAGGTTGTTCATCAACCACACGATAAGAAGAGGTGATATTTTTGTATTTTGTCAACAATAATTTTGTCATTATAAGGGACCGAAGCAGTACACACATAGATTTTTAAAAGAAAATTCTTTGTTATTCCAGCTATGAAATGAAATAGTGAAAGATGCTGAAGAAATAAACTGCTTATGATGCCCTCTGTCATGATGCAATTCTGGCTTTGCATTTCTGCAGCCGCTGCATTATATCTGTGACAACTCTTTTATTCACTTTCCCCAGAGCCTGCGCGGTTTGAACTGACATCTCACAATATGACAGCACGACGAGACGTGCCGGCCACGCTCGTGTGTGACGTGCGCGGAGACAGCCCTATCAGAGTTACATGGGCACACAATATGAACCACTTAGATCTAAATACTTATAGGTAAGAACACTTTTCTAACTCATTTGAAATGTGCCTTTTAGCAATATATTTTGAGAATCTTCTCCTAGGCGTCACCGGACATTATTTGATTTCATAAAGAGTTATCAAGATGGAAAAGGGCTGGTTATTTATATTTAAAAATGTTGCTAGTGCTTTATCTAAACTGCCTCGTTGGTCTAGCGGTCCCAAGCGCGACTGCTGAGTATGAGGTCTTGGGTTCGAATCCCAGGTCGGGCAAAGTGTTATCGAGTTTTTCTGTTAGGAAATTCTCAGTAGCAGCCCGGAGTTTAGAATTGTGCCTGGTAGTTTTTTTTTTCTGTAATAATGGGCATACGAGCAGACGGATCGCCTGATGGTAAGCGATCACCGCCCATGGACACCCGCAACTCCAGAGGAGTCGCAAGTGCGTTACCGGCCTTTTAAAGTGTTTGGGCCTCCGGTACCCTCACTCACTCAGCGAAACACAACGCAAGGGTTGTTTCACGCCGGTTTTCTGTGAAGCCGTGGTATCACTCCGGTCGAATCAGCCCATTCTTGCCGAAGCATGGCACTCCCACGGTAGATGGCAATAGGCTCACCACCTATTACATGGGACTTAATAACAGCCTTGGTGAAATGTGGGTGTACAATTGTGTACACCTCTGGCTACCCCTTCGGGGAATACAAGCGTGATGCTATGTTGTAATATAAAACAAATTCCAAATATTGCTAGCGTTATATTGCTTATATATTTCCAGGCTAAGCATCTCTGAAGCAAAGACTGATAGTGGTTTAAGATCGCAACTGTACATCAGCCGAGCGGACCGGCAGGACTCCGGTGTGTACAAGTGTCAAGCAGTCAACGCGTACGGTCACAGCGACCATTATATTTACCTTTCCGTCCAAGGTGAGTTGAAGTACAATATTGCCAAAAAAATATGACAAACTGAAGAAAATCTATTTCTAACAACTTTTACATAACGTATTCCATTTTATTTTCCAGAAAAGCCCGACACACCCCATTCGCTATCGGTAACGGAGATACTGAGCCGCGCCGTCAGGTTGTCGTGGAGCCAGGGCTTCGACGGCAACTCACCGCTGGTCGGCTACACGCTGCAGTACTGCGCTCTGTCTGCTCAGGGCGCTATCCGCGTCAACCAGTGGGACGCGGCCGTCACACTCAACGTGTCCGTCCATGGAATCGCGCACTCGCATGTCACGTAAGTTAGAAAAGTTTTGACATTCCTTTTGTGTGTGAATAAACTTATCGAGTAAGGAGTAATAAAGTTAATTGGCGAACCTGCCCTTAACTTCCATCACCATACCACCCGCTACACATTAATCCACCACAGTAACTTTAACAGAATTTTCTGCGTGGCACCATCAAATTGTTGAACCAACTTCAGTGACGGGCTTTCCAAATAGATAGGATATAGGGGGCCTTCAATAAAAGAGGGCATCTCTTTTTACTGTAAAAGGTCCGCAACGCAACGCCAACTCCAGGAGAGCCGCCCTGACGTTGCGAATATTCTTGGGTGACGTTGATCGCTATCAGTTGACACGCAGATTCGTTTGCTCAAATTTAGTAAGAAATATTTGTACACCAGCAATGGTAGAATATATTGAACGCAAATTTTGTTACCGTCATTACTGTACTATATTCTCACAAATAAACTGATCTTTCTTTCTTTATTTATTTCTTTCTCACTGTACCATAAAAACACCCTCTTCCAAGTCAGTAATTATGAGTTACGTATGGAGTAATTGTAGAACTGTGTTATCCAATATTTCAGCCTAACCAAAAAGGGTGATATACATTACGAGGCTCTGTTGAACAGTCTGAAACCCCACACGGCCTACATGATCCGAATAGCTGCCATCAATCAAATAGACAGAAGTGCTTACACTGAACCAGTTGTGGTAAAGACACAAGAGGAAGGTGAGTACTAAGCTAGTTATATTATGTTGAAACACCTAAAATGTTCTACGACTACATTTTATTAAGTCATAGTCCAAAACTCTGATACCGCTTCCAAAGAATAAAACAAGATCCATTGAGGAGGTACGGTATATGCAGCCACAAGGCTAATTTTATGTTTCCTGTATTAGCTCCTACTAACTGCCTCGTTCGTCTAGTGGTCCCAAGCGCAACTGCTGAGGTCTTGGGTTGAATTTTGAGGTCGGGCAAAGTGTTATTGAGTTTTTCTATTAGGAAATTCTCAGTAGCAGCCCGAAGTTTGGAATTATGGCAATACGCTCACCACCTATTACATGTGACTTAATAGCAGTATTGGTGAAATGTGGGTGTACAATTGTATAAGTACACCTCCGCCTACCCCTTCGGGGAATATACGCGTGATGCTATGTTATGTTATGTATGTATTAGCAAAAGCTTATTCTTTTCAACAATCATAATTTATTCTATTCTTAAAATTATTTAAAAAACAAACCGGCGAAATAGTGAGATTCACAAATGGACGCATATATTTCACTCACCAGCGCCATCTGAAGCACCTACCAACGTGCACGTAACTCCTGGTGGTCCCGGCGAGCTGCACGTGTCATGGCGGCCGCCGCCCAGAGATGCCTGGCACGGAGAACTGCTGGGATATTCCGTCACCTGTACTGAGCTCAGTCCTGCTGCACCAGCAATGAGGAATTCGACCAGGTATTATTAACTAAGATTATGTTATGAGCCTCTTAACCAAAGAAAAAAATCAACAGAAACAACACAAGACTCTAAAAATGCCAAAAACACAAATATTAGTTATTACGATAAATATCTACTACTAAATCTTTTATCAGAATTAGGTAACTATCTAGCAGGCAAGTAGGTACGTACTTAAACGTTTCCCCTAATATCTTTGGTTTTCCCAGAATATGATTAAAATTATTTTCTTTTCCACATTCTTCAGAACGCTTACCGTCAACGGATGGTCAGCTACCGAACTAAGTTTATCAGCTCTTCGCAAGTTCACGCGGTACGAGGTGCGCGTCAGAGCATTCAACGGCGTCGCTGCGGGACCTGCTTCAGCGCCTGTCTCAGCTACCACGTTAGAAGGAGGTAGACTTTGAACAGTT
This sequence comes from Xylocampa areola, assembly GCA_935421205.1. Classification (NCBI taxonomy): domain Eukaryota; kingdom Metazoa; phylum Arthropoda; class Insecta; order Lepidoptera; family Noctuidae; genus Xylocampa; species Xylocampa areola. The sequence goes on from OW285200.1 coordinate 927,223, forward strand.
TTTATATTCCTCTACGGCATGATATATGTAATTCAAAAATAATAAATTTACAATACAAAAGGATCCCATGACAGTTAGATATGACCAGCCCTGACGAACGACACCCATTCACGAACATGACGCATGTCAGCCAGTATCAATCATCTAACTTAACCATATTGTAAGGGATTGAATTGAGAAATACAAGAATGACAGAGTGGATGAGTGACAAAAGTTCTTAAAACAATAAGATTATATTTTGAATCCGACAAATCATATCACGCAAAAAAAAAAACTCCAAAAGCGTTTAATACACACTCCTGAATAAAATTTATTTTTATTTCAGTACCAGAGTCTCCACCAACGAGAGTGTCCTGTTCAGCCCTGTCGTCTTCTAGCATGAAAATATCATGGAACCCGCCGCCCATCGGGCAGCACGGTGGACTCATACAAGGATACAAAGTTATTTATTCTCCACTAACTACTGAACATTGTAAGTCGGGTGACTCGAATGGCATGTACATGCAATGTAGATAAGATAAATTCTTAGTATATCTATTCTATTTTCAGTGGATGTAGGCGAGAGTAAGCGGGTGACAACCACGGATACATACCTACACACTCTTCGGAAATACACTAACTATTCCGTACAAGTCCTGGCCTTTACTAATGCTGGAGATGGCAAACGAAGTATGCCTGTATACTGCATGACTGAGGAAGACGGTGAGTCCAAGAATACAAACAGCAAATATGATAAAATAAATAAACGTTAAAAAAAAAAACTTCTAGTGCCACAGAACATAACTCGTGTTCTTTATGTTTCTGAACATATGCATCAGGCATCTAGCCATCAATCATTAAATTTCTTAAAGGCTTCTAGGTGCTGGTTTCAGTCTATATTTGAAGTCGTACGTACATTCTAAAAACCTCCGACCCTTAACCTCTTGTCTGCCGGAACGTGGATCCACGCGAAAGACAATGGAATTTTATTTATGTCTGGGAATGCGGCATACCAAGTTAAGGCACTTTGGGGATATAAGCACGGAGCGTGGGATTCTTACCTCACTAAAACCTATGGTGGTCACTATAAGCACTTGAAAGGTTCCTCTTAAAAGAACAACTCCAGGATCTCCGTTGTGCAACGACTATTAATAGGCACATCACTGGGCGGACTGTAATTGGGTCGCCCCTGAGCCTCACTGTACACGTGATAGACTTTTATCTACCTTATATTTTTTTTTAGATTTGTATAAATACTGTTTTCATTGCGATTGTCTCAGTTCCGTCCGCACCCGAGAAGATTAAAGCGTTGGCATACTCCAGCGACTCGGTGCTAGTCAGCTGGCTGCCACCCCTGCACCCCAACGGGGTTATATCACACTATACAGTTTACTACAGAGAAGCTGGGCGGTGAGTGCAATAATGTAATGTTAAAGAGAACATAGAAACTAAATGTACATCCATCCTTTAACTGAATAAAAATAGTACTTATAAAAAAAACACTATGACTGAGATATAAGTCAGCCCTCTAGTCACGCGAAGTGTCTAACAGAAGGCATTAACAGCCCGGTAGGTAACTACCGGGCTGTTAATGTAATCTGTCGTATGTCAATACGGTTTGCCCTAGTAGAATAGCAAACTGATACATCATATCATTTTTTTTTCAGCCTTGGCAAGCATTCAAGTTTCACAGTTCCAGCGGACAAGAAGACTGACACGGAGCTGATGTTCCAAGTGCGGAACCTGATGGAGAACCAACTATATGAGTTTTGGGTTTCAGCCACCACGGGCTCCGGGGAGGGGGAGTCTACACTCGTGGTGGGACAAGGACCTAGCTCCAGAAGTAAGTAATGTGTCTGGAGGTATCTAAATAAAGCAGAAGTTTACTTTATCCAATACGAAGCATTTTAAAGACTAGACTTGCGGAAGTCAATGGATGCAAATAAATTCAATATTTAACTACTTCCACAATATTGGGGGAAGTTATACAATTGTCCGCTCGCAAATATTTCAAGTCCCGTGGGGCACGGGGAAGCACGTGTGACTTTTTGAAATATTTGCGGCCTCGGGTGGTACACAGATAATTGCATGAGATATTTTTTAGCATCCAAGACCTTTTAAATCTACCGCCATCGTCGAAAACCGTGCTAAAAGAGGTTAATTTATTTTATAAGAACCGTTGACGATATAGTTTTTACAATGTTCCAGTACCAGCCCGCATAGCATCATTCGGTCGCTGGGTGTGGGTGGGCGCGGGGCGCGGCGCGCTGCTGGCGTGCACGTGCGTGGGCGCGCCCGCGCCGCGCTCGCGCTGGCAGCACCGGCGCGTGCCCGTCACGCACCACCAGTACTACCAGGTCACGCATCGGGGACATCTGCATATACGCGGTACGACACAGCGCAACGAACACACAGATTCTTATCACATTATATAAAAAAACTAGCTGTGCCCCGCAAACGTTGTTCTGCCATAAAAGGAGGAGTTCGATAACAAACACTGTGACACGAGATTTTTATATATTAGTTATTTTCAAAATCTTTTTCACAATATAAACCAGATGCATTATTAACAAAAATCGTCGATGGGGAAGTGACGTCAAATTATTCAACAAGTACGTCAGAACTTTATCAAGAACATACTTTACCTGAAACATGCCATAAACATACAGAACAAAAAAAAAACTTTTGTCGATTAAGTAATATAGCCAGACGTCTCCTTAAGACAAGAAGAAGGGAAGCTGAATAAGTTTCTTTGAATATCTAGTCGGGAGAGCCATGACACGATATGTAAAAGGTAGCGCAAATTAGTTTTCAATGTTACCTTAGTAAATAAACCTTCTGTTGATAACCTAAAGAATAACATTCGCTATAACCACCCAACTCTAACCCACAGAAGTGAATGAGCAGTCTTCAGGGAACTTCACCTGCACTGCCAGCAACACGATCGGCGAGGACACCATCGTCTACGTGGTGGTCGCCATCATGCCTCCCGCAGCCCCCGCACTGTCGCTGCAGTACACCACCACGTCGAGTATCAAACTGCACTGGCAGTTGCCAGGAGAAACTACTGAGCCTATATTAGGTAAAATGAGAATTTGAACCTTCAATTCTGCTTAACAATTCTCAACTTGTGGAATTCCTAGTCCTTGTTCTAGTCTAACTGAATCCGATGGGCTAATTGCAAAAGGTATATTTGATATTACTAAACTCCATAGACTAAAGTAAAAAATGCTAAAAGAGGCATAAATGCAAACTTATCTTTATTACAAACTTTTTTTTGTCCTTAAGGTAACTTTCGTGAGACACATTCATATTAATTATTATTGTTCCTCGTTGGTCTCGAGGTCAACTGCTGAGCATGAGGTCTCGGGTTCGATTCCCGGGTCGGGCAAAGGGTTATTGAGTTTTTCTGTAAGGAAATTCTAAGTAGCAGTCCGGAGTTTGGAATCGTGCCCGGTAGATGGCAATAGGCTCACCACCTATTACATGTAATAACAGCATTGGTGAAATGTGGGTGTACAACTTTGTACACCTCTGCCCACCCCTTCGGGGACTACAGGCATGATGCTATGTATGTATATTATATTTATTTCAGGCTTTCTCCTCCACTACAAGCAAGCGTCAGAGAGTGAATGGCACACAGTGGATCTGTCTCCCGAAGTGAACTCCTACACAATGGACATGCTCAAATGCGGTTCTACGTATAACGCGAAAATACAGGCGCGGAACAAGATATCTATAGGCCCACCCAGCGATGTGCTTACTGCTACCACGAGAGGGGGGCGTGAGTATTAGATATCTTTTAGCTGCCCTAGCACACAGCTTCAAATCTTTGTTTTTTAGTGACTCGGACTCGTAGACTGAGTCTACCTTTGAAACTCAAAATCTAAAAATTAGAACCCATGTATTTGTCCAAGATAAATCTTTGAAAATCATTAACGCATGCTTAGTGAACTCTAGATTTACGATATTAAATAGAAAAAGAATACGGTCGCGAACAGGATTCGAACCTGCGCCTCCCGGATAAATCTATCTTGAATTATTAAGGTAATTGCATTCTTTACGACATTGTATTAACTGCAAAGTTAGTCTTGTCGGTTCGGTCACCTGTATAGGTACGGAATAGATAGCAATGACGTCGCCAAAAAGACGTGTTAAAAATATAGATTAAGAATTCGCGGTGGTGAGCAGAGGTCGATATGGCTTAGTGGTCAGAGCGCCTGGAGTATTTATCCGGGAGACGCAGGTTAGAATCATGTTCGCGACCGTATTCTTTTTCCATTTAATATTGTAACTGTATATTTGTATTCATACCTTAGTAATGAAGACTTAAGTAAGAGGAATATGCTGTTTTTCTTAAAGGTCCCAAGCCCCCAAAACCAGAAGACCACGTGCACATGAATTCAACAGCAATAAAGATCAATTTCTACGCGTGGCGGGATGGCGGATGCCCAATACTCGGATTCAGAGTATCATATCGAAGAGCTGGATCTGAACACTGGATTAAGGTAATGTGTTTTTTTTTAAGTTATTATATTTAACAATGATAATAAATTATTCAACTTCACCAGAAGTTGAATAATTTATTATCACTACACCAGTACTAGAAATTATTAATTAAAGAAATCAATCAATCAATCAGTTTATTTTTTAAACGCAAGAAATACTACCTAGTACTACTATAAGTTAAGCTAAGTCCTAAGTTAAGCAAATGTAATTTATAATAAGTTAGTGCTTGCCCTCAAATTTGCAACGCCTGAAAAAGGCCGTTAAGCTGTACATAATATTTAAATTAAGACCTGTAATACCTTAACATGCAAATAAAGACTGAGTTTGAGTTTGAGTTATTTGTCAAACATAGGTGATTACATAAAGATCTTAAATAACTAGGTAGTACGCTATGTTTTGTCATAAGACATACAAATATAAAAATATGAGATCATTATTATTAAAACTCAATTGTCAATATTCAAAAATAAATTATTATATAAATTAAGCTTATTACTAAAATGTATTAAAACCGATATAATAATTGGTTATTTAGGAATTCGTCAAAAGTATAATAAAATTTGTCAATCAGTAGCGTAGTCAGAACTTTTTTAAACTTTAGTAAGGTCTTGTTTTTTATGTCATCAGGTATTTTATTAAACAATTAATTTTATCAGGTTGGCGATGGACTTAGTTCCGCAAGCCATGTGGTGGGAGAGCTGACGCCAGCTACTTGGTACGAACTGGCCGTAGAAGCTTACAGCGACGCAGGGCTCGAACGAGTCACCCTGACGGCTGATACGCATACCCTCGCAGGAGGTAAGTAATAAAAAATTGCAAATAAATTCGTTTGTTAAGCATGGAACAATAGATGAGCAATAACATGCATTGCCGTCAAAAAACAGATCAAGACAGAAAACTTTCTACGACACTTCTCGTAGACTAGAGACATAGCAAGACCTCCCTGTTTTGTATAGTGTGAATCTTATATAAGTTATTGTCACTGTGCAGGTCGCATCCCTCCAATGAAGCCGTCGTCCCCGCTGTCGGGCGCGTCCCGGCCCGCGTCGCTGCGCACGGTGCTGGTGTCGTGCGTCGCAAGCGGTGTCGTCATCGTCGTCACGCTGGCGGCTATAGTGTGCCTCGTGCACGGGAAAAAGAAGTAAGTGGGTTTCAACTAAGCTACAAAGAATAGGACCGTCAATGAAATTGTGCTAATCGCAAGGAGAATTTTAAAATAATTATCATTTTCTTTACATAATTAATTTTTGATAAAATCTTAGAATTACAACATCTAATGAAGGTGTTTGATTAGTTTAAAACGTTATTTAAACTGTTTTTGTTCTGTTAATGTCTCAATGTGGCGGCAGGTCATTCCTATTCTTATTGTTATTCCAAACTCTATTTGTTCCAGATTCTTCTGCATTTCAAGTGACCACTACATGAGGGATGACAGAAAACTAAGCGAAAGCAATGAAGCTGAGCGAGAGAAGCTAAGAGAAGGACAAAAGCTATACTCGTCATCTTCTATTAACGGGAACGAAAAGTCCAATGATGACTCATCAGGTTAGTATCATCTACCTTCTTTCACAATATTACCAATATCTAAAGACTACAGTGAATTTTCTGCGGTGCCTTACCTACAACTCGATGGGAACATAACCTTGTTCACTGGATTGGTAGCAACCAAAGTATGTCATGAGCGTGTCAACCACTGAATGGATTCAGGATTCTACAATGTTTTCTGTGGGCACTTACATGAGATAGTTAATGACCTTGAGGGTAGTCATGTAATGATCTGTGCATCGCCCGCCTTGGACACTGCACGGTCTAACAGCTTCTCATGATGCCCCGTGGGGAGACGTAACACTTATAGAGTAGTTAGTGGTAGTAGTTTTTAATCTTTCGCGTCCCTAGGGAAGTAATTACTATCGTAAGATACATTACAATTATGTGGTAGGTTCTATGCGATGACAAATAGGAATGCCCTTCCGCCATATTGTGACGTTACAAGACAAAAACCGATTTAATTGTGTTATAAATCAATCAAAACTTCAATAGATGTTGTAATAAGCATTACCATTTTGTAAGATTCAATATAGAAAAGAAAACGATAGTTAATTAGTAATAACTTTAATTGTAAACCATACTTTTCAAGTGATAGTTGAGATATCGAGGTCATTGACGTTCCTATTGTTATCGCAATACACTTGCTTTTGAAGCTGTATCTGCCTTCCTCTGCATACTAACCCTTAGTTAGGATGCCAAGCTGTTAATTAAGGCTCTACTATAAGGTGTACGAGTAGCTAAGTAGGATTCATACCATTATGTAACCAAATTATTGTAATCTTCATTATTAATCCCTAGCGGAGCTTTACGAGATAAGTCCGTACGCGACGTTCGGCGTGTCTGCGGCACATTCCTTGCAGTTCCGCACATTAGCAAGGCGCGAAGATGACGCGGCGCCACCGCATCGGCGACGACATCGTGCCTGTGATCATTACAGATACGGTAAGCTGACTCTCTCGTTTACATTTTGAATATTTTTTTTTTTTTTATAAATCTTTCAAACTCATTACGTATTCGTAGCGAAACATTAAAATTATATAAACGTTTGTGTAGAAAAAGACGGTCGTGAGCAGGGTTTGAAACTGCTCCTCGAACTATCCCGAATTTCTGACCTCTATTAGTGAATCCATATGACCTATTAAAGTGTGGAAGTAGAATTTAGTATAGTGCTCAGGTATCTATAGTGATACTAAATTCTACTTCCACACTTTAATAGGTCATATGGGTCCGTGGTCATATCGTTAAATTATCGCTCTTTAGAGTAGGTTCAATCCTATCACGACGACAGTATTTAGCAAAAAACTAAAAAGCACAACAACTACCGGATTTAAAAAAAATATAGTCGGAACGTTGCGTACGACACGTGAGAAGCATGCTTAGTCAATTTCACTTGTCATACACGAGCTAAACGCATACAAATACTTAAAACTTATCCACTCGGCGCCAGTCAGCGTACTGGCTGGCGTGTGTGTGTGCGTAATATATGCTTCGCTTATGACAAGGCAAGGTTACAACCGTATTTTTTTCAGATCCGACTAACCTTTTTTGTTTTTTGGCGGTTATTATGGTTACTTTTTTACCGTCAATTAGTGCTGAGAATCATGCGATAGTACACTGATTAGTAAGATATGGTTGGTAAACTAATAATCGACTACACATTATTAATATAACGAATCAAATAACAGTCACACGTTATTTTATTCATTTATAAGGAGCTGCTATTCTACTACTACTGCTACATTACTAAATTAGTACGAAGTTACTATGTATAGATAGATTGAGCCACCAGAATACTTATCAACTTTGATCGGCGGCTTCGCTTAGTTCCGACGGATGATTGTTATACCGACAGATGAATCGAGTCTGTCTAAATGCTCGACAGTGGAGGCGCGACACCGCATGCGCGCGGCGTGTGCCAGTACTGGGGGAGGCGCCGCGCCCAATAACTGGAGGGACACGCACACCGACTCCGATGACAACAGCGACAGCGCTGCCAACACTACTACTAAAGGTTATTTATAAATTGGTTATTCTTGAGTATCTATGTTTAACTATATCAGTACATAACTCATTGTATTCTACCTGTATAAATAACCTTGACTGTAGAGCAGATACTATATGATCGTGCTAGGTATTACTCTTTATTTTATTACTGACAATGGCCTTTTGCAGTAAGCCCGTACGGATTTTATCTGCATATTCGAACAAGATATAAAGGGATGGCGGTTTGATGCCGCCTGTCAGTCTATGTATCTGGAAGTGTCGTATTCATTTAAACTTTTATAGCCAGGGTGGAATTAGTTATAATTAACATAGGTTTGTCCTTCCCACAGGTTCAGGCACGTCTCCCTGCAACAGCGCGTATGGCAGCGGTCGGCGAAGCGCCCGCACGACCAGCAGGTAGAACTCAGGTACCTTCCCCGCTCACTCCTCACCACTCGCCACTCACCGCTCACCTTAATCCATGCACCTCCATTATTTATTGTTGTTCTGATTTAGTCCGACTAAAATAATGTTCTTGAAGTTTTGAGTTGGAATTATTTTATTTGACCCTTCAGGCAATGTTAAGTTTTATGTGATGTCTACTTAGATGCTGTTATAGTTGCTGTAACACAAATGTTGTGTGTATTATATTATATAAATACAAATGCAGATAGCTGAACTCATAATCAAGTTATTTTATTTGTTCACAGATCCTTACTAGTTGTATCGCTATTTAAATTTACTAAAATATTCATAATATTCAGCATTCATATTTTCATAGCCATGCAATTTCTAATTATATTAGAGCTACTTTAAATATATCCAACATCAGCTTAAAACAAACCAGCTTTGCAAAAAATTTATTCATAATAACAAAAATACAAAATTTGTGATAATATTAAATACAACATAGTATACATTTTACAGTGGAGGCCCGAACGGGAGCGACGGCCTCTCGGGGAGCTTCGCCCCAGTCCCCGCTGATATATCTTCTTTAATTGACAAGTACAAAAACTTTATTACATACTTTAAAGACTTAGTTAATATGCATATTATATCTACATACAACAAAGCGCATTTTATAAATATAAATAATAATATATTTTTTCTCTCTGCAGATATCAACAAAGAAAAGAACAAGAGCGACGTGAATGTACAATTCACGTGTAACAATAAACGATATTAGTTAATTTACTAATTGAACGAGTCCATTCACACATTGTGAAATTTTACGTCTTACTATTAAGTATGAGGACATTTTCTATTATTATGAAATATAAAGAAAGTGTCGAGTAATAATTATAATTTATAATAAATTAAAAAACCAAACGGCTAGTTTGCTGTCAATTGTTTGTGTAAAATTCATGTAAAAAGGGCTTAATTCATGCATGTGATTATGTCATATACTGTGACTCCCCATTCACATAACATGTTAAATTGTTAAATATATTATTTAAAATAATGTGATTTATTTAAAGCTGTTAATCTATGACAGTTTAGATTTATAAAAGGCATCTAATAAATTGTAAATATTAGGAGATGTTATATATAATTAGTGTAATCGTGCCGTGAGATTTATAATTCTACAAAAAATGTGGAAATATTGTTGTCAATATTGTTGTGATTCAACAATTTGGAGCTCGCTTTTTTATATAAAATGCAAGCTCAAATTGTTAAATCAATGTGCTTTTATAAAGATCTCGGGGCAAACTTTGCTGTAAAAATATAAAACGTGCATCGGATTTAATTAAAATTTCTGAACCATTGAAAATGTCTACGCATGGCGTTTAATCGGATGCACTTTATATATTTTTAGTCCAAAATAAAAACTTAAATTGATTTATTACAATGATGTAGCTACTAAGTAATTTTAACGGCTGTTCCAAACTGCAAAAGATACATATCATTAAAATAGACTGCCAGTATTTAAGTAATTCGTAATTCTTTTTACTATATTGTTGATTAATATAGTTAATTAGGTATTGATTATACACTATTGTATAAAAATCTTTCTATATACATGTTGTGTAATAATAAAATTATTGATATTAGTGCGGAGGATGAAAATAAAGATGTGTGTTGTGGTATGTAGTTTTGTTTTTTTGCATTATTGAAACCCTCTAGTTAGTTTCATACCTACATTTAAATTGAAAAACGTTATAACAGTGACATGTAGGAATTCAAACATTTTAAGATTTTAGGAATAACTTCACTACGATTCGTATTGCAATAATTGTTTTTTTTTTGCTAATAAGACTGTCAGTTGCTATATATATTGTACTTAGAATATATCTTCAGTAGGCTGCACGTCCGTTCATGGTAAATTGGTAACCCTTTTGACTTTGAGCTGACATATCGTAGTTAGGATTTCACAGACGTGCAACCTACTGCACTTACGACAATTGTTCTAAAAAAATGCAATGTTGGTGGTTGGAGTTCACTCCGTGCTGTTTTATGGAAATAAACTTGGTACTATAAATAAGCGTAAATAATATAATTCGACACAAAATATTAAATTACTGTCTCAAATATAACAAGAATGTCTAGTGGTCCCAAGCACGACTGTTGAGTATGAAGTCCTGGGTTGGATTGCCAGGTCCAGTGTTGCCGATGATGATTGACTATCGATAGTCAACAACATAACGATACTATCGATAGTATAGGTCCCTTTGAGTTAATTAACTTTCGATAGTATTGAGTAAAAACGAACAATAGTTTCCATGGTACCGATAGTTTAGTACTATCGATAGTATCGATAATACTATCGATAACAATAAACTCATAGGGACTAAAACTATCGATACGCTTATCGATAGTGTAACTGACTTTCTACGGCAACAATAGCAAGGTCGGGCGGTGTTATTTTTTTTTCTGTTAGGAATTTCTCAGCAGCAGCCCGGAGTTTGGAATTGTAATCAGCTGGCCACATCAGATGGCAATTGGCGCGCCGGCTCTTGCATGGGACTTAATTACAGCATTGGTGAAACGTAGGTGTAAAACTGTCGTAATAATACCTATATAAAAAAAAAAACATTTCTAGTGACTCCATTCAAATACTTTGCTGTTTTATATGTCTATATAAAATGTGTCCCTGATCATTTCAAATCTGCCTCTAGTGTATCATAAGTTTTAAAATTGAGAGTTTCAAGGTTAGCAGGTCCCATCTGTTATATGATAATCTAGAAATGCTATATAACAATAATATCAATCAAACAAAATATACATACATTAAATGCATAAATTATTAGCAGCAATCAGTAGATACATTATTATTTTACGTCAATATATATTTTATCGCCTGCAGTCCGCAGTTAAACCACAAGATCTTATATGAAAATATAAAAATCTGTCTCTGTACATCAGTTGTAAGATATCTATGGTGGAATCCTAAACAATTTCTATACTATTTTGCTAATCTTCATGAAAGGTAAGTATAAAAGCCAAGAATTTACTTAAGCCTTCTGCCTAGTCAAACCGGATGCAGCTTGATACCAGTATTTTACATGGAGGGACTGCCTATCTGACCTCCACAACCCAGTTACTGGATAACACGATATCTCGTTGCATGACTGGTTGTCAGACTTTTAGGCCTCTGACTACCCGTAACGTCTGTCATAGATCTTAATTTGACAACCGGGACCGCCTCGGTATGAAATGATGGTCACCCATTTACAGACTGACCGCGGCAAGCACAGTATAATCTTGATCGATCGATCTGTGCGGCTGTTACTTAGCCACGAGCCTCAAAAACCAAGAATATAACTTGACAAAAAAATACCTCAAATGATTCTAACATATGCATAAAAAGGTTCTTTGTATGGAATCGACTAAATATGCAAATCGATTAAATAGTCAATTTAGTAGAAGTCTCTTCACCATGAATATAAATGAATTACGAACAACACTAGTAACTACTTAGCGCGCTTATAAAGCGGTGTCGTCCGTCGTTAATTTTGCAAGAAATTATTTGTTATTGTACTATTAGACAGAAATTTTGTCAATGAAAACATTCTAATTAAATAGAGTTTGCCTTTAAATAGTAATAAAAACAAAGAAAATTTTATAAACACATAGTGAGTCCGTCGTATTTCAATTGTTTTGATGCCGTTCACCTATATTGATTTATCGTATGCCAGTGACCTGTTTTTAGTATTTGTAATGTGTAACCCATATTTAATTATTAATATAATTTGAAACAACATTAAGGGTTATTAGAAATGGACTTTGATAGTTAAATCATAATAAGAAAGCGTTATGAGGTCGAAGTTCGTCAGTGTGGAAGGGGTCCGCGATTTTTTGTTTAAATTATTCTAGTTTCATATTTGGAACGTTCCAAAAGATTTTATAATCGTTATGGTGTGTATGTTTCACAATGATGACGCCTATTGAGGAGAAGAAAGATGAAAAGGTAAGCAATTCATTAGTTAAAACCAGTAATTATTGTTCTGGCTTTGTGTTACTTGGTCAGAGGGTATCCTCTCCAGTATCCATTTGATCTGCATGGTTGTTAATCTCACTAAGTACTCAATAATATTATTTCTAAAAATTCCATATAAAAAAAATGTACTTCCAGCTCTTCTTGATAACAAATTAATACTTTGAAAATCTAGTTTCTTCTACTAATCAAATTATTTCATATTGAATTTTAACAGCAATTAATTGTTTAGTCATATGCTTTATTTGTTCACTCCATTATTTAGTATATGTTTAGAACTAACACTATATTTTTTTATTATATTAAGCTGTTGCGTCAGTCATTAGCAGACACAATAGATTTTTATTGTTACAACATACAGATCTGTATGTTGTAACAATAAAATGATAATAAAATGTTTTTTCGGCTCAGTAACATACAGATCTGTACGTTACTGATCCGAAAGGTTTAACCTTTCGGCTCAGTAACATACAGATCTGTATGTTGTAACAATAAAATGATAATAAAATGTTTTTTCGGCTCAGTAACATACAGATCTGTACGTTACTGAGCCGAAAGGTTTAACCTTTCGGCTCAGTAACGTACGTAAAAAAAATGTACTTCCAGCTCTTCTTGATAACAAATTAATACTTTGAAAATCTAGTTTCTTCTACTAATCAAATTATTTCATATTGAATTTTAACAGCAATCAATTGTTTAGTCATATGCTTTATTTGTTCACTCCATTATTTAGTATATGTTTAGAACTAACACTATATTTTTTTATTATATTAAGCTGTTGCGTCAGTCATTAGCAGACACAATAGATTTTTATTGTTACAACATACAGATCTGTATGTTGTAACAATAAAATGATAATAAAATGTTTTTTCGGCTCAGTAACATACAGATCTGTACGTTACTGATCCGAAAGGTTTAACCTTTCGGCTCAGTAACGTACAGATCTGTATGTTGTAACAATAAAATGATAATAAAATGTTTTTTCGGCTCAGTAACATACAGATCTGTACGTTACTGAGCCGAAAGGTTTAACCTTTCGGCTCAGTAACGTACAGATCTGTATGTTGTAACAATAAAAATCTATTGTGTCTGCTAATGACTGACGCAACAGCTTAATAGGCTACTGCAGCCATAATTTTAGCCACTGCCCTGTATTTCAATATGGAATGTTATATGCACAAACACTAAACAATCATAAACACTTAAACCTCTGTTATGCCGCTTTTCCAAACACAATTAAAATTCTATTGACTTTCGGGTGGATCCCCGTTCCAGCAGATGAGAGGTTAATTAGGGCTTGAAATATATTTTTATTAATTTATATCATTTTTATTATAATTAATGTATTTTAATAAATTTTGGTGAGAACTAAATTATTTATTTAGATATTTATATTTTACCCAAAAATATTGTAATTTTAAATTACATGTACATCTACTGTAAATTGAGCCCACAGGAAGGTCACCTGCAGGCAACACTTGAGCTGCAACATCGGCCTCAGTAAAGGTTAAGGGACTGTGGTTTTAGTTGGTAGGAGTCGGGCACAAAAGATTTACACACTCGCATAATAATAAAATAAATAACAAGGAAGTATGTACATTCCCTTTTATTAAAACATTACTAATGTTTCTTGCTTAAGGCTTTAACATATATAATACTAACTTTTTAGTAATCATGTAGCTTCATTAACTTGTATTTTTGTCCTATCAGTAAAATACAAGGTATTTTTATCCTATAGGTTAAATACATGGTATTTGGCCACCCTGAAGAACCCTTTCTATGGTTTTTGTTAAATACCAGTTCCTACTCACTGAGATTGTAAAAAATAAGAACATTGATGTTGGTCTGTAGAATTGAACATTCAATAAAACAAAAAAATTATGAATATGGAGTATTAATTTTTTTTAACCAAATCAAAGTCAAAATCAAAAATATATTTATTCAAATTAGACCATTAGAAATGGTACTTTTTGAACATCATACATTACAATAAGACAGTTCCCAAAAATGCCTACCCTTCACCGCGTCCTAGTACTTCACTGGAGAGAAGAAGCAGGCGCAACAAACTCCCCAGCTACACGTCTCTGTCTGTCAAGTTACAAATTATACAAAAAAAAAAAAAACATTTCAGCTGGCACTCATATACAGAAAAATAAAATAACTACTATTTACCTCATTCACATCAAATGTGTTCAAATAACATCTACCTATCTTTTTGTATTTTCAATTGCTTTTCTTTACACTCTTATTATTTTAAAGAATTCTTGCTATGTCCACTTGTTTTCATATAATGTGTGTTTTGTTTTCTACTTTTGAAATTGGTAAAATTACCAAAAAAATATTGTTAAATGATGTACCATAATGTACCATGAAACTAACCAAGCAATTTAAGCTATCCTCTTACATTAGCTTGTGTAAACAATTACTAATACCAATGTTTGTCTGGCTAAAATATTCAGTAATGGATTACTAATTAGTTTGATGAATCCCATTTCTGTAAACAGAATGGTAAATTAATGTGTTGTAAGTTAATTATAAATATAACTTGAATATGACTTTAAATAATTCCTGCATACAAAATAAGGATTTTGTCAGTGAACAGTTAAAAACAGATTTGGATTTCTAAAAACTGATCACAAAATGTGAAGTATTACTCAATAGACAGACATTGCAGTCTTCATTTTAAGCTGTTCCGTCAGTCATTAGCAGACAATAGATTTTTATTGTTACAACGTACAGATCTGTACGTTACTGAGCCGAAAGGTTAACCTAAGTTTTATCATGTAACTAGGCATTTACCTAGCCTAGTTTATGAAGTTTATGCTATTTTTTATGCAGTTTATCTTTTTTAGTCCTGAAATTGTTAATCCTGAAGATCCTGATCAGGATAATCGGACAAATTTATTAAATGATTGTATTATCATCAGTCCTTGATAAAGGTGCGAAGTTTAAATTCAGTACAATGTTTTTTTTATTTGTGAAAATCACATTCAAAGTTTCCGTTAAAAAATATATTAAAGGTTTTAATTTTAAATCTATAACTGCCTATAGATATAAATTTCTTGACTAATAATAGGAATTAAATGTAAGGTTTTTGTTTTCTATAGATTGGTATTTTTGAATATTTTTAACAAATTTCAGTACAAACAAAATGTAGGAAACTGCCTAATCAGAATAAAACAGCAGACATTATCATAAATATTTGTAAATATTAGTAATTATTTTACTCCATACATAAACTCCACAATGTTTCCAGATTCGCACAGGCATGGTGCAGGTCTCGGATGGCAAGTCCCGTCCGAGGCCAGCACGGCTGGTGCTCACCATGGACGCGGTGACCGTACAGCGCGAGGCCCCCGTGCCTGTGCAGCCGACTAAGGACAAGAATGTGCCGCATGCTAGGGTGAGTGGCTTTTTGAAATGTGGACTATTTATGGGGAAGTTTCTTGCCCATTCTTCTACATAGCAACCTAAATAATTGCCTAATTGGTCTAATTGAAATAAATGATATAAACATGACTTTAAAACTGTTAAAAAAAATATCCAAGCCAAATAGTAAATCATCATTGGATGCAAATAAATAGAATTCCTAGCTACTTCCACAATATTGAGGGTAGTCATGCCAAATACCTGTGCACCGCCCGCTCGCCCGCAAATATATATATGCACATACGCAAGCGGTCAAAATTGCGGTGGCGGACACTGCACGGTCTAACAGCTCCTGATGATGCCCGTGCGCCGTGTAAACGTGTAGAATAGTTGGTGGTAGTTGCAGTTTTCGTATACAGTGCATATATTTGCGGGCGCGGGCGGTGCATATAAGCATGACCACCTTCAATATTGTGGAAGTAGCTAGATGTATTTGTCCATTTTAATCCACTGTAATGGACTTCCGCAAAGTTAAACATGAATCTATTCAACTTAATCAGAGTATTTAGGAATGGACTGCGACATCTCAACAAGTTTGTGCAGGTGAACTCGGGCCCGATTATGATGAAAACTTAAACTGCAGCATTGGATTTTTGAAAAATCAGTATTCCTAGCATCAGTAATCGAACCCGCTGATTATGGAAAACTTTAAAATGTGTTAAAGCTTATTCTATCTATCTAAACATAACACAAATCTCAACATTGAAAATTCTGTTATAATGTGAATAGCTCTAACTCTTGAACATCCGCCGATTTGCCGTGGCTTTATTTCATGATTAGTTAGCGTAAATTATATACATTAACCTTGGATGTTTGAAATATTTGATAGCATATCCCAACCCTTTGGCATTCTTGTCAACCATTAACGGGATGCTTCAGTAACATTGCTATTTTAAACAAATAAAATATAATAATACTATAATTATTTTGTTGACGAGGCGGGAAAGTTCATGGTCGCGTTTGTATGTTCTATTTAGGGTTATCGCGAAAAATACGGAGTATAAAAGTTAAAGTACGATTTTCACTGCTCGTAACTGTTTTACTCACGATAATTTTGCGTTGCGTTGGTGGTTACTATACTTGCTAACCTTAACTGTCAGTATATACAAAGTAAAATCAAGAAATGGATTATCTAAACTACCAACTTATCGTCAAAAATATAAAATAGTTGTATAAAATCATCATAAATGGCAGGGATAATCTCGGAGACTGACTGAATACGAAAGTTATGCATCGGTTTTACAGAGACAATCGTCGTGTTATCTCGTATCGACACAAAACAATGGACAATAAAGGTGCCATAACTGGGTCATTTCCAGCGCAATTTCAACTAAACCCTCCATTCCCGATATTAACCTCAGTTGTCCTCACAGTTGTTTTCAGATACACATAAGTGCTTAATGAAAATAGTTTATGGGATTTCGTTTGAACTTGCTTGCATATCCTACACCCACTTCTGTCGGAAGGGGGTGTAGGACGGTAGATTGCCGTTTTTGGTAGCGTAGGATTGACTAATAATACAGTTAAATATGGTACTACATGTGAACGTTAGCACAAAATGAAATCTTAATAATCGTGCGTTGTCATTGAGACTCGATAATTTAGAGGTATGTGTATGTATATTTAGATGTAGAGTTGTATATTTTGTATTTCAACAATCAAATGCGAACTCTGCTCAACAACCAAATATCACGCCAAAACATTGCCTCAGAGCCGTGGGCATTAGCCATAACAATTCCAACATAAATCTACGCAGATAATGATTTTTGCATGAACCCGAGAGCAAGCTAATGGGCGGTAGTTGTGAATTATTAAGCGCACAATGAAACATTTAGTGCAGGTAGCCCCGTGCCTTACTGAAGCTAAGCCGCGACTTGTGGATTCAAGCCGACCCTGTGTTGATTATATTCTATTATTTAGATTCAAATTATAATTACTCTCAGCACAAACAGAGGATTAAAAAAAAATTGAGATAGTCATTCCGACCGTGTGATAATGTACGGATTATGTTTAACCAAAAGAAGTTTGTCCTAGATGCGTTTGTTATATTGTGTTTTAACTGTTCTCGAATGTAAGATTTGATTAAGACATCACACCTATGCTATTTATCAATTGATAATATTACTATTAGTGTCCCCTGAGTTGCAACACTAAACATGCAAATCCAAATAGGCTTGACATACGACAAATATGAAACCCCAATGGCTTCAACGACAAACAACTTTCATTTCACGACGGAGTCATCACCATCGATAGTTTGAATTATCCCCTCCAGTTTCTTCTTTGCTGGTTTCATCATCTTTCTCACTACGTAAAACCTTGAAGATACTCTCCAGCAACATATGTGTATTTTTCTAGGAGCGTATGGTCCAAATCACGCGGCTAAAGGTCGGTGGATTGGGGCTGAGCATAAAAGGTGGCGCGGAACACAAACTGCCCATTCTTATATCGAAGATATACAAAGATCAGGCGGCCGACCAGACCGGGCAGCTGTTCGTCGGTGATGCTGTTATTAAAGGTAAGTACCAGCTAGATTTACTTTGATTCATATTAAAAACATTTTCAACAGTATTTGTTGATCTATTAACTCATGGTGGATGGAAGTTAAGCATTCCAGTTGCAGGATATCCTCAACCTGGTCAAGCTACCTGGTGGAGTGGGGAACCCTACAAAATATTTTCACATAAAGATCCTCCCAGACTTTTTGTGAAACTGTGGGTTCAATCAAAATCCAAAAAAAGTATATAATTGTGTGTTGTGTTTTGAGACGACCCGAACTTCGAAGCGAAGTAGATAACAGATATAGTAAAATACGGTAATTTCTCAGCGTAAGATATATGTATAGATAAAACGTTGTCTTGAACCATCCCTTCCTGCGAGTTGCCTGGAATCAAATCCCAATAAGGGTTAATTAATACATATAATGTACAGTAAATTATTTTCGGCCTCTTTTGTTTATGCTAATCGGGTCGGTACTAAAATGGAATTCGTGGATGAGCACAAATATCAACAGGTAACTAACCCATTGGTTTAGATGATCGGATTAAGTCTCAGGTTACGCCGCGCTATCCCTTGAACTCTTGGTTATGAGGTCAAACCTCATAGTAAACCACCCACTCGTGCATTATTTAGTACTAGCTGTACCCGTGGCTTTGCTCACGTCAAAGTAATCTTAACGCCAAACTAAGATTTCAATTAATCATACAAACCAACTCACACCTGATTCCCATTCCAGTAGGCAGAAAATATAGATTTTATCTTACATACATGAAGAATGTATGCTCGACGGTTCAGTTTATTAACCTGCCTTTTTTGAAAAGGTCCGGTACGTTCGTTGAGGTCAGACCCTCCACCCCTTCCTTTTTTGGTAATAATTGTTGCATTATTCTATTTTTGTCTATCCTCATTGACGCCACCCTCATACAGACAGCCGTAACTTTTTAGATACTTGACAGTTGCCCTAGCAACCCAAACTCATACAGATAAAACATAGCAAACTCTTAAATTATAAATTTTAGTGGAAAAAAGAATACGGTCATGAGCAGGATTCGAACCTGCGCTTCCCGGATAAATGCTCCAGGCGCTCTGACCGCTATGCCATCTCGACCTCTGCTCACTACCGCGAATTCTTCTTCCGCATTTTAATACGTCTTCTATCTATTTAGTCCCTATACAGGTGACCGAACCGACACGACTAACTTTGCAGTTAATGCAATATCGTACAGATTTTATGCGAATTCGCGGTAGTAAGCAGAGGTCGAGATGGCTTAGCAGTCAGAGCGCCTGGAGTATTTATCCGGATTAGGATTACTTTACAATATAATTAATAAACGATTCTTCATCTTCATGTCGATGGTACAATTTTAATTATTTGGTTGCCTAGATCCACACTTGCTGTGTCCAAAATTGTTTTCAGGTAGGTTCACTTTATGCTTAAATTGTTAGCGGGTGGTGGAAAAGTTCCTAGCCTCAGTTTTGCGATGAGTCTCGACTGGGCATTCTGACACTGCCTCGGTCGGTTTTAAATAACTGTGCCTGGCTTGTTAGGTGGTTAGTTGTTGTGCTGGTAACTGGCCGTCATATAGTGGGTGTCTAGGGTCTGACTCCTGCTTGGATTTTTCCACAGCACACGCGACTTGTCTGTAGATATGAGGGGGCGCTATATCAGCTGTCGGATACAGCTTTTGAAGTGGTGTAGATTATACGATGCAATATTAGGATTCCACTCATCAATTAGATTTTTACATAATATCAATGGGCCTGCGTTTGATCGCCAACTCGCCTGATTTTAAGCAATGATGTAATTGACGATGGAACACGCTTGGCCACTAAATACCTATTCACTTGAGCCTTGAAAATCAACAGATATATATTTATTGAGAAACACGGAAGATGAACAAATTCAGCAGCAGTACAACCAGCTGAAAGCTAGATGCGACATAGATGATCTTACGTTATTTTCCGTTTCCCGATAGAATTACCGAAAAATTTGATAAGCCGCCGTTACCGATACATTAGAGATACCGGGATGTTTTACCACCTCTTCGATACCGGGAGTACTCCCGACTGAACGTTCCCGAATGACTGTACCGGCGCCCTATAGAGATATCTATGGAGTGCACTCCCTCTTTCTTCACTCACGTATTCCGGTGGGATGGCAATCCGACACGTCCGGAGTGAGATCAGGCGCAGAACTGACAGCATAGCAATATGTGTTGGCCAAAATGATAATGTCACATACATTGGTACAGACATAAATTCACGTCTTTGGCCTAGGCTTCAGGTAGGCAGACACTATAGAACGCCACCTGTTAAGATCCTTACATACTCTTTTTGCTTCTATCACGTTCATACGTCTGTTAATACATGCGTGCTGGTTGTGAGCACTACTTTTTTGACCTTTTAGTGAGTTTCGGTGGGTCAATTTATATCCATTTAGGGATTCAGAATTTCCACTTACACCTGCCTCGTCTTTTCAACATGACTCTAAGCATAATTTTTTCAGTTTCTGTCACTGCAGCTTCATTTAAAAATGAAAATATTAATGATCATCAATCTTGTGCAGTGTAAAGAGTATCTTAGAAAAACTGAGTTATTAGTCTATTGGTGGCAAGTGAGTATAAGCGTAGGTAAGTCTTGGGTTTGATCACCAGGTCGAAAAAAGTGTTGTTGAGTTCCATAATGGAGTTTTTTCTGTTCCAATCACCGCTTAGTAAACATTCGCTGAGGTTAAGCAATGTTTTACACGGTATTTCATTGGATATCATCGAGAATGTACTCTCC
Source organism: Xylocampa areola (assembly GCA_935421205.1). Classification (NCBI taxonomy): domain Eukaryota; kingdom Metazoa; phylum Arthropoda; class Insecta; order Lepidoptera; family Noctuidae; genus Xylocampa; species Xylocampa areola. Next base: position 948,389 of record OW285200.1, read on the forward strand.
AATCACCTCAATAGCTGGACAGCCTCTAACAAAATCGTCAGTAATGCTTATTTGATGTTTCGCTATTACCTACTTATGGATTGGGCATTTAAATTAATCCTAAGGCCAGGCTGAGGGCATGTGCAGTTTTGTTACTAAATAGGTATTGGGGGCTGAGTTGCCCGCGTCCGTAGGAGTGCACCCTTAAAATGGAATCCCTACACGTTGCCCCTGGGTGGTGCAAAACAGGCAACACAACACTGGTCGGAGGCTTCGACTACAGCTGTTTACCATCCACCGGACGAAGCCGTTGTGGGAGTGGGCAGTTGCATCAACTCCCCAACTATCGTTCTGCCAAAATCTATCTACTCTACTTAAGAGTGAATAGATTTATTCTGGATATACGTGCTCCATCCTCGGCCACACCGTCGCTTTCCATCAGGCGAGTTGGTGGCCAAACGTAGATCCATTTTATATATATATATTTTTTATATAATTTATTACAGGGTTTAAAAATGACTTTTCTATGGAAAGAAGTACCATGATAATGATGTGATATGATTGATAAAAAAATTACATAACGCTAACGTTTAACATCTTCACTGTGCTTCACCATATTGATATGAGACAGCAAGTGAAACACATAAAAAGTGGGTTTATATTACAGAAAGACACGGAAAAACTAAAATAACGTTGTTTTTATGCGAAATAACAGATAAACCTTGTATTAACAAAATTAAAAAATATACAAAAATAATATATCCCGTGCCGGGATTCGATCGTCACACTTTCACTGTGCCAGTCACCTGTGTACGGTATGCAACTAATTAATCAGTTGACGATGTTGCTAAAATAGGCATTCACAATCTACTAATCAAAATACAAAACCGATAAATGCTTGGTCCCCATATGATAAAGCGCAATGATACCTTTTGCAATGCTTATCATTTTTGATAAGCTATACAACAGTGCCATTTTTATTGAAATCCGTCAAATTTAGATTCATAGTGTGAGATGTTTAACATCACTGCTCAGCTCCCTTGAGGAAATGCGCAATTTTGAATAGCCTATAAGTTGACCCGGCTTCTGACGATATTTTTTACAAATTTTCAGATGTTTCTTTTTCTGGGTTTGGACGCCAACCTCGGACATAAAAACAGACAAAAATACTCAAATTTTAAAAACAACAGATTTGGCAATAGTATCGATTAAATAACACATTACGAAAGAAAAAAAATCCAAAAAGCGAATTTGAAATTTTCGGGCTTTCGAGTTACGATTTTATTATAAGTATAGATTATATATGTTCTGTATTTCGAGTTTCTGATGTTAGACGAGCCAGGCCAGTACCCTGGGTTAAATTGAGAGAATGTATAGCACACAAAATGGTAACCCCAGGTCCTTTCTTTTTTCAAATCCAAGCATCCGTCGATCTCTTATTTCGCAAATAAATTGTAAGGCATACAATTATCCACCGCCTCATTACATTCAGTCGTGCTAAATAAAAAATGCACACGTTTCACGGACATCCTGTAGTGTCCCCCCATGAATGTAGATTACAGTTAATTCTTCGAATTAGTTGTAGTGCGTTCGTCCCATCCAATTGCTTAACAACTTGCAATTAAAAGCTTCTGGATGCAAATTGGACGTCTGTTGTGCTAATAATTAAAGACAATCGAAATACACTGGGGATTTAGATTGTAGGATCATTTTTAGACGTTGTGTAGGCTTACTTGACGGATTGGCAGCTGCAGCTGTGGCATTTGAATTTCTCTCGCCAGTCAGTGTATTTGCCACTGTTATGTTATGTAATACTGTTTTTTGGAATCGTGACTGATTATGATCTTTTGGATTATCTCTTGAAGAGATATAAATCATGCTAGCTTGCCGTCTTGGGATTTTAAGAGCAAGATGATTTAAGATATGTTATCTTGAATAATCTTAGGTAACCTTGGGTGGGTGCTTGAGGAAAATCTTGAAGGTTTCGCTACCTAATGCCAGTTCTCCACAAGACTTGCGAATATTACAATTTGTAATAATAAACGTGAAGGACAATTGGTTTACGGTATATGAGTGTTCAGCATTTCATCCAATTATGTACTGAAATGAATACAGTAAATTCGTACAGCTGAGTCATGTCTTTCTTGAAAATAAAGGTTATTTATTTCCAAAACGAGTATCTTAACAAAAAAAACTTTGTATTTTCAAAAATCATTTCACATAAGCGTCACGTAAACATAGTCACTGAAATCTAATGAGTGGGCTATAAATATGGACAGGCTAGTGGGTAATGTGGAACAATAACAAATTACTTTTCTTATTCAACTCTCTATATATGTATAGGTTTATGATGCAGCGTCCAGTTATAAAACTCTTCTAGAACAAAGATGATTTTACAGAAGCGACGCTGTTGTGCAAGAGTTTAATATAATTACCGGGATCAAACGGCAGAGCTATAAATACGCGCTAGAATGTGGAACAATAATTACGGGTACGAAGTTCTTATTGCATTCTCGTACAAGTGGTATGATAAAATGTAATCATGTTGCATCTTCGATTTAAACATATGACTCGTCTGTAGGGATATTCCCTATATTCGTGGAATTGAATTCTGTGGGGCTTCAAAATGCCATTTTAAGTTAGATTTATTGTTAACTAGCTGTGCTACCACGGGAAAAGTTTTTAACAAAACCCTGCGGTTTTACCCGACCCGTTAAAAACTTTTCCCGTACGATTTAAAAAAAGACTTATGTAAAACCCTTGTCTTGACAATGAGGAACACAACAAAAAAATAGTTATCCAATTTGGTGCAGTCATTCTCAAGTTTTGGCGTGACCAAGGGAAATAGAGATTAATTTTTAACCGACTTCCAAAAAGGTGGAGGTTATCAATTCAGTTGTATTTTTTTTTCTTTGTTTGTTATCTCAGAACTCCGTCGTTTATGAACCCATTTGGCAAATTTTTTTATTTGAAAGGATATACTTTCAGATTGGTCCCATTGAAATGTTATGAAAATTGGTTAGGTATTTTGGTATTTAAATCAAAATAACTGAAAAATAATACGTCATTCAAATAAACGAAATGGTGTATTTTGCTTTCTTGCGGCTTTCCATTGGTGTTTACGGTCTCTAGAATAGTTCTAAAGAACTGCCTCTTAACCAGCTTAACCGGAAAATAAGAAACGGCAATCCGTCATTTATTTTTCTTTATTTTCATACGTTTAAGTGTAAGCCCGCATTCTCAAGCGTCTCTTTTTACACGACTGCCCAAAAAACGGAGTGTTTAGATACACTCCGTTTAATACTTAGGTATTAAGTGTACAAATTGTATATTATTGTCCTAATAAATTGATTTTATTCCCCGTTTTATTACCCGTGCCATATTTAAGGAGGTAACTATACTTACCTCCTTAAATATGGCACGGGTAGGTATAGATCAACACCTTGCTAGCCTGCTTAAGCCAACCATATTTCTCACATAGGCCAACTATTATGCGATAATGTAAATATATAATAAAAAAAAATAGAGTATTCTGAATAAAATCAATTTATTAGGACAATAATATACAATTTGTACACTTAATACTTAGATACACTCCTTTTTCATTTCCGCTTATACTGCTCACAAAAAAAAAATGAACAATCAGATTCGCCCGTGTGCTGGCGCGACAAAAGTCTAAACCCGGCCAGAACCACCACAAAACTAGGCATAGGAATTCGCCGTCCTTGGACAGTGCTAACAACTTAGTCTTTTAGGGTTTTTGTTATTAAGGAACTGTAGAATTTTGAAAGTTATTTCACATGCACATGCATATTTTTGTTTACACACTCCCCTACGTTTTAATACTTATGAAGTCGACTATCGGTCCAAAAGTCGAAGTCGAGTAGGCTGTGCGGTGTCTTAAAATCCGTAATGAAGGATTACCGCTAACCACGCACTTTGCATTAATCACAATTCAGTGCTGTTCTGAGTTAGCTACTTAAAGTCTGATATATTGATCTTGACAAAATTTGAAAGCAAAACACTGTCTATAGAGAATAATTGAAACTATAGATAACAGGAGAGGGAAACTGATTGGCCACTTGATACGACTCGACAACTACTTTAAAACCATTTTACAACGAAAGAGAAGAGGTATTAAACTACCTTTGAAAGACTGTTGAAGGAACATTCCTGGTGTGGTTGAGAAATATTACAACTTAATTTGCTCTCTATCCTAGTGAACGGAGAGTACATAACAGCATGCAAGCACGATGACGCGGTGAACATCCTTCGTAACGCGGGAGACATCGTGGTGCTTACCGTCAAACACTATCGAGCTGCCACGCCTTTCTTACAGAAACAGGGTGAGTGGTCTTAGCTTAATTTCATCCTGATAATTTATGATTTTTAGTGATGGCAAAAGGAGGATGATACATTTTTGGTACTCGGAACTGGTGCCCGTGTATTAATGTTGAAGCAAAAGGAGAGGATCGTGGCAGGTGGTGTTCCATAGTTTCTGTCTACCCCCATGTGAAAAAAGCGTGAGTTTATGTATGATGATAGCAAACATCTATCGTATCTATACATATCTGTCTGCCATTATTTTATTAACACCTATCTTTAATTATGACCACGTCTTTATAGAAGTTTTCTTATTTGAATTATTATCCTTCTAGCTGATGGTGCTTCAGATACAGACAGTAGTACCGGCGACGACCACCCTTCTCTTCACAATAAGACTGTTGATGCCAATTGTAATACTGAAAAGAGCACTGAACAAACAAATGGTGGCTGGCAGGTACGTCAAAATCGTGAATTTTTGTCACTTATTTCGCGGACAGTCTTACTTCGCTTACCCCCCTTTAAACAACCCCTAGCGTTAGATTAATTGCTTATACAAGCAATGACTGCGTACTTCAATCTATTTAGTTTTTAAGGTTATTATGTTTTATCTGTGGTGGATTATTTATATTATAACATCTATGTAAAGTATCTATGGCTGGTTGTTAGATTTTTCCCGCCAAGATGGTCAACTTTTATTTAAATTCTCTTTGACGTTGTAAATTTGACGAGGAATATAAATCTTCGTTTGTCAGCTATCTCATTTTATTAACTTCCATTGTCTGCACAGCGTCACGCTAGGGTCTATTCTCGGAAATATAGATCCGAATCTATGACAGGAAGTAAAATAATTTAACTTGATTGTATGCAGAGCGCCTGGACAGACGGCGAAGAGAACAGTCGTCCGGGCAGCGCCACCGGGTCCGTGCGCGGCTCGCGGCCGCCCTCCGTCGCCTCCGACAAACACGACGCGGGCCGGGAGTGGCGGGACGTTATATCTGGTACGTGTATTTTACATGGAGCGACTGCCTATCTGACCTCCACAACCCAGTTACTAGGTAACACGATATCTCGTGGTATGCCTGGTTGTCAGATTTTCAGGCCTCCTCTGACTTACCAGTAACAACTGTCATAGATCTTAATTTGAAAACCGGGACCGACGGCTTAACGTGCTGTCCGAGAAACGGAGGGGTCTCAGTTTGAAGTGATGGTCAACCACCTACAGACCGACCGCGGCAAGCGCAGCTTAACCTCGATTGATCGATCTGTGCAGCTGTTACTTAGCCACGAGCCGATTACACTAGCAACTTTATTACAAATTTTTTTATTTACTAGCCTATTTTACCCGGGATAATGTAAGGATTCTATCGATACTCCATACGTCTAAATCTGTTCAGGCGTTTAGAAGTTATGGTGGAATAAAAAAACTTACATACATATTTAAATGTACTTACATAAAACATAACACTCTTTTGAGCAGTCGTGTGACAAATATATTTTCTAATAGGTTTTCTAATGTCATTGTAATCTGCATCTTGAAATCACCAGTTGACCGACTGCAGCCTATATGACCGCCATCGTAATCTTCAGTTTTTTGGTTTCAGTACCATTGATGATGGGTTACGTGACGAGGTACGTCTTAGGAACCGATAAGCTGCGGCCTGGTGCGTTTGAGGTACTATATTTTAATTTTTTTAATAATTTTAAATTGTATAGACCCCCTTTCTCCTCCTAATATTCAAACCAGCAATGATTATAATGTTCAGGTTGTTAATACATATCGCCCCCTTTCAAAGCTAGCCTAAGTTAGCCATTCAAGAACAAAGAAATAATTATTAAGTTTTTGATCATACGATATTCGTCCATATCAGGTCCGCGGCGCTCGTCAACACTTAACAACAGGAGTCATCCACGCGGAGGACCCGGCCGCGCTGTCGCACTGGCTCAAGAGCATCTCTGATAATATCGTGGGGCTCACCAACCTACAGGTTAGTGCTATAGCTAGTGACGTCACACCTAACTAACGACTGTGTCATCCACGCGGAGGACCCGGCCGCGCTGTCGCACTGGCTCAAGAGCATCTCTGATAATATCGTGGGGCTCACCAACCTACAGGTTAGTGCTATAGCTAGTGACGTCACACCTAACTAACGACTGTGTCATCCACGCGGAGGACCCGGCCGCGCTGTCGCACTGGCTCAAGAGCATCTCTGATAATATCGTGGGGCTCACCAACCTACAGGTTAGTGCTATAGCTAGTGACGTCACACCTAACTAACGACTGTGTCATCCACGCGGAGGACCCGGCCGCGCTGTCGCACTGGCTCAAGAGCATCTCTGATAATATCGTGGGGCTCACCAACCTACAGGTTAGTGCTATAGCTAGTGACGTCACACCTAACTAACGACTGTGTCATCCACGCGGAGGACCCGGCCGCGCTGTCGCACTGGCTCAAGAGCATCTCTGATAATATCGTGGGGCTCACCAACCTACAGGTTAGTGCTATAGCTAGTGACGTCACACCTAACTAACGACTGTGTCATCCACGCTGACAGTTGTGTGCCACTCGGCGACTATCGTGTTACACTTGTTGACTATCGACTGCACTCAACTGTCAGATGACATTTAGTGTCTGACAAGTGGGGTCACTTGTAAAACACCACCAATACTTTGGGCATTAACGACTGAGACTCGGTGACTGACAAGTGGTAGGCATACGGTGACAGAAAAGGGACAATCGATGAGTTAGAGTGTTAACGCATTGACAAATAATACTTGGAGACTGTTGTGACTCGGTGACTGTTGATTTGCACTCTTAGGCCCTTCATACATAATGATACGCACAAGATAATTCAGTCCATACAATAGACTACTTGTTCGCTACTCGAGGTTCGGACATTACGTTACTGAACCCAGAAAATTTGCATTTGCAACTCACCGCTACGACATTTTTAATAAATGATTTCAGTGACGAAGAAATTTATTTCTAATTCTCCCCAATCTTCTTGGCCATATCTTTTCTCATATATTGAGGCAATTTAAATTTGTACAGACATGATTATTTTTCTATTACTACAGGAAAATTAATATTGAACAATTTTTCTGTCGCCGAGATCATGGTGGCTATCTCGAGACTAGTAACGGTCGTGCAGGATATCGGTAGCGAAATGCCATTAACCATACAAAAAATGTGAGATATTCTTCAGTAATTTATCTTTGAGACTCACGTTGGATACTCTAGTATCCAACGTGAGTGACGTCTACGTCACTCATCTGTAAGCATCGTAATAAGAAGGGTCTTAGACTGTCGGATGACACTCGGAGACTGACGCGAAACACTCTGTGACTGACAAATGAGTCACGGTGACTAATTATTATGTAACTTACTATGATCAATGTGTGACACAAAGTACAAGACAAGTGACACTCAATTACAGTCATTACTGTGACCGACAAAAGACCCACGGTAATTTTTATGTGACATTCGATGTTTGACGAGTGAAACGTTGATATACTAGTGCACTCGGTGACTGATGAGTAATAGACGGTGACAGGCAAGTGACACGCGGTTTTAGTTGAGTGACAGTCAAAGACTTTGGCACACCCTGAAGTGACATTATAGTGGTACAAGCTGACAACTGACCCACCTGAAGCCAACAAAGTGGGTCCCGATTATCGCCTTGCACCTTTAATGTTCATCCGAAACGTATAATTCTTGTTTGTACGCTCTAAAATGTCCGCTTCCTGAGTGATATCCTCTATTCTCTGTGATATGTTGAGCCCAACGTGTAGTGTATACCGCGTCCCCGTCAGATGAAGCTGTTCAACCGTCACTTCGGGGCGGGCGAGCGCATCGAGTACATGGGCTGGGTGCACGAGGGCGTGGTGGCGGCCGCGCAGCCGTGGCAGACGTACCGGCCCAAGTTCCTGCTGCTCAAGGGCACTGACGTCATGCTGTTCGACGTGCCGCCGGTCTGTACACGGGGGTTTTGTATAAAACATCCATTACTACTGTCTCCAAATAGACGAAAACAAAATTGCATTCAACAGTAAATCGAACAGTACTTTTATTTTTGTTTGCAAGAGTGTATATTATGCGCACTGTTTTTACTTAACATTATAATATTAGTGCTAAAGTAACAATATTAAATGGAAAAAGAATACGGTCGCGAACAGGATTCGAACCTGCGCCTCCCGGATAGATACTCCAGGCGCTCTGACCAACTAAGCCATCTCGACCTCTGCTCACCACCGCGAATTCTTCTTCCATATTTTAACACGTCTTATGGCGACGTCATTGCAATCAATTCAGTACCTATACAAGTGACCGAACCGACACGACTAATTTTGCAGTTAATACAATGTCGTAAAGAATTCAATTACCTTAATAATTCAAGATATGTCTTTGAAAAAGCATTAACGCATGCTTAGCGAACTCTAAAGTTACAATATTAAATGGAAAAAGAATACGGTCGCGAACAGGATTCGAACCTGCGCCTCCCGGATAACGTCGCCATAAGACGTGTTAAAATATGGAAGAAGAATTCGCGGTGGTGAGCAGAGGTCGAGATGGCTTAGGAGTATCTATCCGGGAGGCGCAGGTTCGAATCCTGTTCGCGACCGTATTCTTTTTCCATTTAATATTGTAACTTTAGAGTTCGCTAAGCATGCGTTAATGCTTTTTCAAAGACATATCTTGAAATATTAGTGCTGTTATAAAAAATATTTTCACCCTCGCAATTGTGTTGAAAAATATCGTATGAAACGTGTGAGCATTAGGAAAAATACTCGTGTGTATTCCGACCGATCCGTGGCTCGGGTCGGTAATTGGTTTTAAGTGTAATGACCAACTTATTCCACTTGTGTCTCGTAATGTACTATTAATTAAAATGAGACACCTTGAACTGTAATTTATCGCTCCTGCAATGTCGGTACCTCACACAAGTTATTCTGTAATGTACAAATTGATGTGAGCCCGCACACCGGTCCGCGCCGCAGATGAACATAACGGAGCTGGCGAAGTGCCCGGAGACGCTGAAGGTGTACCAGACGATGTTCCGCACGGTGAAGGAGAGCGAGACGGTGGACTGGCGCCAGCACTGCTTCCTCGTGCAGAGCAGCGCGGCCGGGCCCGCGGGCGCCGCGCCGCCCGGCCCGCGCTACTTCAGCGCCGAGACGCGCCAGGACCTGCTGCGCGTGGAGGCCGCCTGGACCGCCAACATCGTCAACTCCGTCATACGCCTCGGGGTAACCGCCACAACACACACACACACACACACCTACTACTCATTAACTAACCTCCTTGAAATGTCCTCATTCGAAGCCGAAGCGTTTATTTCATCTACGTTTTGTTAGCCAACTCGCCGGATGGTAAGTGACGGTGTGGCCGAAGGAGAGCGTGTAGTAAGAATCTTCTACTTGCTCACCTTCGGCCACTTCTTTTAATCTTTCCACAGAAATGTATAACTAGAAGGAATCTATTTACTCTAGCCTGGAATATGTCTAGATTATATTTCTCAGGAGGCACGGAAGACGGCAGGAAGATCCATTCCATTTACATGCACTTGCTGAAATGTTAAAAACTAGTTGCCACATTCCGATTTAGATGAGAAAGAATGGGCAAGAAACTCCATTGTTACGTTTTTTAACCGACTACCCAGAAGAAAGATTGTTTTTCGGGTGCATGTATGTTTAAATACACAGTGGGGATGAACGTACGACATTAAATTCAAACACAAGTATTACTAGTCTAAAGATATTACTTTAGACTTATAAAACACATAACTAAATTAATAGATGGAAATTGAAAATTTTAAATTTTAGAGCTAAAAAATATTAAAATAATTGGAGTAAAAAAATAACACAGTTTGTAATTATCTGTCAATGAAATGACTGACCTGTTGTTTGAACGGCAACGTCGCCTCGTCGTGCAATTTGAGACCAAGAGCGGTTTCAACAATTACAAAATGACAAAATATCATCTTTGTTCAAGCAAAGTAAAGGCATTTTTTTTATAATTATGTCCAATTTTCCTCTTCATGCACAATTTCTTATCCGTTGCCATATGTTTTAACTTTTCAAAAAGAAGAGTATTTTTTACTTTAAGCTTATTAATATATATATTAACTGGTTTATGCTATCGAAGTACACACGATTGTACTTCGATAGCATAAACCAGTAGCGATAGGACCAGTGATCGTGCCGGCCAGCCACCGGTAGAGTTCTTAACGACCAATCCGCTGATGTTCAAACACGGCGTTTAATGTTCTGTATCAGCCACGACGGAATGGGCAGGTGCACCATCCAATTGGTGATACCATAAACGACTAATGATAAAATTCGTCCAAGTTATCAGTAACACAACAGCCAGATCACAATTAAATATTGCTCGCGCGCTCCGACTCTTACGCAATCGAAATAGTCTAATAAAAAAGGCACGTGCTCTCCCAAAGGACATCATTTCCGTACTGACCCAGTGGCCGCAATAGTTAACAATTAAAATTTCGCCAAAAATCATCCTTATTCCTTTCTCTGTCGTACATGAGGTTTTAATTACGCACGTATTCGAGTGTGTAAGAAGTATTTCTCACTTCCTGTTTTAATTTGTCTAGTTGAAGGACGTCTAAGCGGCAACGTGTATCACTTTTCTCTGTTTTTTATTAATATTGTGAAGAAGAGATCAATGAATTGGCACGGGTTTATGACCTAATGATCTTTGCCTAGTAAAATGTTACTACATTTACAGCATGTTAAAAAATAAGAAAATGAAATAAAAAAACCTGCGTCTAAACTATTCATCCGATTTTAATGTGTTTTTAGTGTACGGTCAAAGAAAGAGGTACGCTATACCTGTTTTTTTTTTTAATGTCGTACCGTCGTCTCCGCTCAGTTTATATCTACTAGCGGGCCTGGCAGACGTTGTCCTGCCCTAACCCTAACCTACCGAGTCTAATTGGGCATGCATGAAAAAGATAAGGTATATTTTTATATATTTTTTCGAATGTTTAGCTAATTATGAAAAACTAATTTAGCTATTTTATTTTATATAACTTTTTTTTTTAATTATTTTACCCAATTGCCCAATTGTGTTTTCAAACCATTCAAGAACCCATGAAATATACACACAAAATTTCATTCAAATCGGTCCAGTCATTAGGTGACAAACATACGTAGAGAAGAATTATATATACTAAGATTTCTTTGGCATGCTCTGTAGCCCAAGTGGTTTAATGGATTTTAACATAAATGTCATTAGATTCGTCTCAGTTGCACGAGTGACTGAGGCCATAACAATATTCAAATATGCTCTAAATTACTTCGCAGTTGGCAATTGAAGTTATTTCAAGCTAAACTATGGATAATAACTATGGATAATACATTTTGGTGGGTCCCTATGGCCTCAGCAACATTACGCTGAACAGACCCAGCTTCCAGAATTCCCACAGCTCGTAACATCTCCGCCCTCGTCAAATGTTGGCGTTGCATGGCTACAATACCTCAATTTTAACTTTATCTTTCGTTTAAAAATAAAAAAAAACTGTAACTAAATGTAACTCGTATTGTTTTCTAAATTTCGCACAAATGAAAATGTCTTGATGTGTAGGAGACTACACATCAAGACATTTTTATGCCACCGAAACAAAAGAATTTTCAAAAATTTGAATTTGGAATTAGTCTGAGATAAATTACAAACAAATCGGTGTATAAAAGATTCCAATGCGGCCAGTACTTTTCGAGTTATTTAATTGAGTATGAAATATCCCTAGACCGTGTTGATGTGTGTATAATCATGGGTGATTTTAATACTTGTCTGCTTAAAAAGGATCACCGTTCATCTTCTCTGTGTTCAATTCTTAATTCTAATAATCTGTGCATACTTCCACTAAATGCCACTCATAATTTTCCAAATTCTACTCCTTCACTTCTTGACCTGGCCTTTGTTTCTGCTATTGACCACGTGGCTAAGCATGACCAATGCTCAGCAGACGCTTTCTCCTATCACGACCAAATTTTTCTCTCCTATAAAATTCGCCCTCCTAAGGCTAAATCTAAAATTCTTATGCAACGCAATTTTGGCGGTATGAACATTGCCAATCTTTGTGAAGATGCTAACAATATAGACTGGACTGCTCTTTCTAATACTGCATCAGTTGATGAAAAGATAAACATGTTCACAAACACTCTTGTTCAACTGTACGACCACCACGCACCTATACGACCAGTTAAAGTGCGACATTTGCCGTCACCATGGCTAACAAATGAAATTAAAGACTTGATACATAAGAAAGCGACGGCAAAGTCAAAATATAAGTGTCGGCCTTCGGACGCAAATAGGGACAGATATGTCTCAATACGAAATGATCAATACGAAAGATGCCCATATAATTCCATTACCTAAGAAGTCTAATCCCTCTTCCTTTTCCGAATATCGACCTATATCCATTTTACCATTCCTATCTAAAGTTCTCGAACGGCTAATACATAACCAATTGAGTACTTTCCTCTCCAAAAACAATCTCCTTAATCACTTCCAATCAGGCTTTCGGCCAGGTCATAGCACTACCACTGCTCTTGTCAATATTACGGATGATATCAGGTCAGGCATGGAAGTCGGAAATCTAACGGTACTGGTATTACTGGACTTTAGTAATGCTTTCAATACCGTTGATTTCGATATTTTGCTTGGCATATTATGCTCCCTTAACATATCTCCATCGGTAATTGACTGGTTTTGTAGTTACGACCAGACAGTCGCCGGCAGCGAATTTGCTTTGAAGAAACCTTGTCTTCCTGGAGCATTACTTCCGCCGGTGTACCGCAGGGTGGCGTTTTATCACCTTTACTTTTCGCAGTTTTTATAAATTCTATCTCTGATCTACTACTTTCTTCCTACCATCTTTATGCAGATGATCTACAAATTTACTCTCAAGCTCCACTTGGGAATCTTTCCGATGCTATCAATACAGTTAACAGCGATCTTGCCCGTATTTGCGATTGGAGCAGGAGATATGGTCTGACGATTAACCCTGCCAAGACGCAAGTTCTTATGGTTGGTAGCTCGCGGACTATTTCCAGAGTAGACTGGAATACAGTTCCAAAAGTTCAGTTTGACAACTCTGTGGTTCCGTTCAGTGATAAGGTTAAAGACCTCGGTATATTCATCGACAAACACTTTTCCTGGATGGCGCAACTGCAGGAAGTTAGTCGCAAGTTGTTTGCATCTGCAGCGTCTTTAAAAAGACTCCGAAATTTTCTGCCAACAACCACCAAAGTTGCGCTTGCTCAATCACTTCTTCTTCCCATCCTTGATAATGCAGATGCCAGCTATCTCGATCTTACTGAGGAACAACTTAATAAACTTGAGCGGCTTAAAAATTTTTTGTATCAGGTTCATATTTGGTCTACGCAAATATGACCATATTTCAGAATTCCGTGTTAAGCTCAAGTGGTTACCGATTCGCCTTCGCCGGAATACTCATATCCTTTCGCTACTCTATAATGTACTTTTCCTTCCATCTACTCCAATTTACCTTAAGAAACGTTTCGAGTTCCTTGGTGACACTCACACGCGATATCTTAGGTCATCGGATAACTTGAGATTGAAAATGCCAATGCATTCTACAACATTTGTTGATATATCATTCTCAGTACAGGCCGCTCGTTTGTGGAATGCATTGCCAGTGCCAGTAAGATGTGCACAATCTTTGCCAGTGTTCAAAAGGCAAGGAACATTACTTGTCGCTTAGTACATCGTGATTTACATACTTAGTAGTTTATTATTTAAATTGTATGTATATGTATTGTAAAAATTATATATCAAAATATATATGATATATATGTAGTATTAGTGTTTAAGTTTATGTAGGTACCTACTTTTATTTGCACCACACAAACCCCATATGTCTTACTGTTCAAATTAAATCCATCCAAAGGTTGCCTGGTAGAAATCGCAGACAGCGATAAGGCCGCCCATTGTATAATTTAAAACCCAAATATTTTCTGTCTGTATATGTCCATTTAGTGTACAATAAAGAATATATAAATAAATAAATAAATGGTCTTAAAAATTAAAAATACAGAATTATGGACCCTCTCGGGCACAGCAAAAACTTAGAAGAGAGGAGATTTATCTTTCGAGATACAAAAGCTCGTACCTTATATTGATTATTTGCAGGAGCACTTTGCTGGCGTGGATTATTAGAGATATGAGCCTATAATAACTGCATTGCAAAAATAATCTACTAATACAGAATAATTACACTAACGACGTTCTACACTTTGGTAGCGGTCTAATTTTAGGAGCGACTTATTATTTTGCGTAGTCTTTATTAACATATCGTTCTGATCATTATCAGGATAGTGGCATGTTTTGTTGTGGCTTAAACTATGCATAGAATAAAACTCTAATAATGAAAATAGGCAGTTATATTAGAGCTGTGGGCTACTTGTATATTGTTCAGCGGTCCGCGGGGGGCGCGGCTGCGCGCGGCGCTGCGAGTGGAGCTCGTCCATGCGCCGCTTGAGGTGCGGGTAGGGCGCCACGCACGACAGGAAGCCCTTGCTGTCCAGCCTGCGGACGTTACGTATATATGTTGCTTGTGTTATGTTGCTGCGGCTCTGAGCAGTGTACACGTGTCACCTACGTGGTTATTAACACAAATAAATAAAAAAATCGCGCTTATCATTTTGCTTTCAACTTTAAAATAGGTAGGTTGCAAACTAAAATAATGCATAGATGACAGTCTCGCAAGCTTCGCAACGTTTTCCAGGAATATTCTTGTTGAAAGGTAAATAATTTAAAATATATAATTACGTATGATATGAAACATATACCCACATGTATATCTCGGTAATTTCTAGCGCGATGATAGAAGCTGTTCGTAGCACTCCCGGTGACAAGAGAGCGTTCTCACCAAAGAACGCGCCGTCCCGCAGATGTGCCACCTGGAACACCATGAACATATACATTATATTTTCCACAGAAATATAATAGGAGCGAATTACTATCATAAAAAGGACTTCGTCCCTAATTAAAGTATGGCAGTTTGGGACGTAAAACTAACATAAATATTGTCATTTCGTCAGTCCTGTGGGGTAGTTTCGATACTGACTTTCAATTGCAATAACTTTCATGTTGACAGTCACATATGCATTACGTCGATCTTATTAGTTATTTGCCCCCCGAGCGAGGCCCCGTCATTGTACTGTATTTAAATAATTCAGAATTCAAGCAGTTCCTGAATCTCCCTTCATAGATAATTTTGGTAAACACACAGGTTACTTTTTATTCGATTGATGCCTCGGGTACTTAAGCACAGCACAAACCTCTCGCCCAGTGGCGTCCATAACAGCGACAGTTCCAGATGATATCAGATGTATAGATTGGCCAGGCTTGTTGCATTCCACTATTGTCTGAAAACACCATTTTAGAAAATGTTTTTAAGTTATTAAGAGATCCATTCCTTAATGTGTTGGTTCCTAAAATATCAACGTAGAAACAAATGATAGAAAACCTTACCTGCCCAGGCATATACAAGACTTGGGATAAACTGAATATGATAGAGTTTATCAAAGCGACAGGCATGTCCTGGAACATTGGCACGTTCATGACCAGTCGCTTGCAGCAGTACATGTTGATGTCCTGTCTGATTTGCTCATTGATCGTGTTCTTAATCGCCTCCTCGTGGAAGAAGTGCTCGTTAAACTTATAGTTTATGAACAGTCTGATCTTCCTCTGCAAGTACTTCGGCAACCGCATGAAGTGCATATACTCCTCCAACTCTTTGGATTTTCCGCTGAAGCAATACGTTTCGTACTGCCTGTAGATGGCCAAGCGCAATAATGCTGAGAATGCATATGTCAGGAAGAGGAACCCTATGAGTCCCATACCTGATGATAACAACAACTCAGGTACGAAATGAGTATCCAATGGCGTGTAGTAGCCAGCTCCAATACACAAACCACACACCAAATAGAAATTCGTGCTATACTTTTGAAATAAAGAAGTACTCTGTTCGTATCTCATAATGGTGAATCGCTTCAGCCATGCTATGAAACTATCGTCTATGTCGTAGATGTGGTAGCACAGCAGAGGCACTTGGTAGTGAACATATGTCATCCAGTGAAAGAACATTATCAACATTGCGAAGATCTTAAGCGCCACGTAGTTGATGTAGGTCAGTTGAAGCTGACCAATGACGTTTTTCCATTGTTTGGATATAGATACTGTTCTTAGGAGTTTAAAGATAAACATGGCCGTGTGTGACGGATACTCGCATTTGTCGAAAGGCACGATGAGTTGTAAAGGCAAAGTTCCTATGAAGTCCACAATGAAGGAGGTTTTTATGTAGTTTAATGATATCCGTTTGGGGTCAAGGATGATGATCTTGTGTTCGTGTTCGACGAAGCCGGTGATGAATAAAGTGCACACGTTCAGGAACGCGAGAGCGTCCGTGAATAAGATGAACGAGTCGTAAACCTGCGGACCTAGAAGTAAATACGTTCGTGTAGTGTGGAATTATTTTTAGTCACTTTGATATCTACTTTAGTATCATGACGTCTACTCCATTGTTGACTGATGTCGTTCCAATTAAAGCAAAAGGTTAACCTAACAATCTAATTCCCCAGCAGTAGTATACCTGACCATCTTAAGTATAGAACTAACTTTATTAAGTTACCTAAGCCAGTAAGTCTTGACAAGTTTTTGTTAACTTGCAAGATATTCTTTATTGCGCCACGCTGGGTGCTAGTCAGATACGAGCATTTATTCATCATGTTAGCCCATTTTCACCGAAAAATCAATATCGAATCGTGTTAACTTTTACTTACACATTATAAAAACTTGCACGGGCATGTAGAGTAAGGCGGCGAACACAAAGAACAGCTGTATACAGTCCCAGTAGTACTTGATGGGGCTGTAGGGGTGCCAGATGAAGCTGTGCGTGTGCCGCTCGCGCTCGTCGCGCAGGCGCTTGAGGCTGCGCGTGAACAGCTTCGTGCCGTGGTGCCACGCGCACGGGAGCGTCAGCTGCCGGGACACGCACAGCTGGCGACATACTACACGTTACCATTTATTTCGGTTGAATCATTTAGGGACTTGGGCACTTTTGAATTGTTAGAAGCTAGCTTATGGAGAAAAATGGGCAAACATCTTTAAACTTTGAACGTCCATTAAAGTTCGGAAGCTAAAGTTTTTGTTCCAAAGTAGTAGCTAAATAATTATTTAGCTTTTTTGATCAACAATACAGATTGGTAGTCTTTTACCTGTACCTAAGTTAAATCAATATGTTAACGAAACTTTAATTGTAAGCATTTTATGTGTTCTTAGAATCCAGATGTTTGGTGTTTTGGCGAAGCAAAAACAAAACAACAATTTAAAAATCAGTTATCAATTTTGTATCTTATTTATCTAAAATGGATCTAAGTTTGGCAACCAACTCGCCTGGTGCTAAGCGACGGTGTGGCCAAGAATGGAGCACGTATGTCCAGAATAAATCTATTTAATCTTAGGTATAGTGGATAGATTTGGGGAGAACGATAGTTAAGGAATTGATGCAACTGCCCTGACCCGTCTCCTACAACGGTTGCACCGGACTGCATCCCGGAGCTATCCCCCCAGCGCGCGGTGCCCGGCCGAGGCCGAAGCCTGCCACCAGAGTAGTGATGCCTGTGCAGCACCCCCCAGGGGCCACGAGTGGGGATTGGAGCACTCCTACGAACGCGGGCAACTCAGTCCCCATCGATAAAAAAATGATTAAATTTCAATTACCTGTTTTTGAAAAAAGTTTGCAGTAGGAGCCACGTCAGCACATTTAGGTGCTTGCCATAATGTACATACATGTTTACCGTCGCCATACATTCCTGTGGGTTAGTGAATATTGGTCATTGGGAAATTATATATAAATAATTCACACGTAATTCACACACCATTCATTAACTAAAAATATTTGCAATTCAAGATATAGAAAGAACAGCTACCGAATAACGTGGACCAAATCTTATAATGACTAATATGCACTTACCTTCTAAGTTAAACTTAAATTAATATCGTAATCGTAAAACTACGTAAATTATTAAAGTTTTTTTTTTTTGCAATTCTCTAGTCTGATACAAAGTCTAGACGACGTTGACGTTGTCAAAAGTCTTTATGATATGTGGGACACAAAACTATTTTCACACTTATGAAGAAAATAAAGTGTAATTCAACAAAAATTTTGTTAATTTGATAAAATCCAAGTCACGAGATCCATCACCTTTAAAATAACAAGTCAACGCTAATTATACGAAACTCGGAGTTCGATCCTACAGATTTGTGTAGCGTGGTGTATATTTGTTGCAGAAGAAGACGTTTACAGTAGTGCACATGGGGCGCGCGGCGGGCCTGACGCTGGACTGGGCGGCCGGGTTCTCGCTCAGCGAGGGCACGCCGCACGCCAAGCCGGTGTGGGCATACAGGTACACTACACTACACAACCTGACGCTGGACTGGGCGGCCGGGTTCTCGCTCAGCGAGGGCACGCCGCACGCCAAGCCGGTGTGGGCATACAGGTACACTACACTACACAACCTGACGCTGGACTGGGCGGCCGGGTTCTCGCTCAGCGAGGGCACGCCGCACGCCAAGCCGGTGTGGGCATACAGGTACACTACACTACACAACCTGACGCTGGACTGGGCGGCCGGGTTCTCGCTCAGCGAGGGCACGCCGCACGCCAAGCCGGTGTGGGCATACAGGTACACTACACTACACAACCTGACGCTGGACTGGGCGGCCGGGTTCTCGCTCAGCGAGGGCACGCCGCACGCCAAGCCGGTGTGGGCATACAGGTACACTACACTACACAACCTGACGCTGGACTGGGCGGCCGGGTTCTCGCTCAGCGAGGGCACGCCGCACGCCAAGCCGGTGTGGGCATACAGGTACACTACACTACACAACCTGACGCTGGACTGGGCGGCCGGGTTCTCGCTCAGCGAGGGCACGCCGCACGCCAAGCCGGTGTGGGCATACAGGTACACTACACTACACAACCTGACGCTGGACTGGGCGGCCGGGTTCTCGCTCAGCGAGGGCACGCCGCACGCCAAGCCGGTGTGGGCATACAGGTACACTACACTACACAACCTGACGCTGGACTGGGCGGCCGGGTTCTCGCTCAGCGAGGGCACGCCGCACGCCAAGCCGGTGTGGGCATACAGGTACACTACACTACACAACCTGACGCTGGACTGGGCGGCCGGGTTCTCGCTCAGCGAGGGCACGCCGCACGCCAAGCCGGTGTGGGCATACAGGTACACTACACTACACAACCTGACGCTGGACTGGGCGGCCGGGTTCTCGCTCAGCGAGGGCACGCCGCACGCCAAGCCGGTGTGGGCATACAGGTACAATACACTACCTACTCTAGATATTGGCGTCAATTTTATAGCAAACTAAACTAAATTTAGAGCATTACTTGTCTTGTTGTCTTTTATTAACCGTTGTTACTATAAGAGCGGGACGGGATCACGTCAAATTCAAATTTAACCTTGTCCACCTAAAATTTCCATACAGTTTTAGTTTGTCGTCTCTAATTTTAATGGCTATCTAAAACTGCTTACTAAAAAAGTTCGCAGATTTTAATTAGACGTGCCTAAATTCAAATTTGACGACTCTAGTTTCGTCCGATCTTCGAGAGTGTAGTAACTGGTAGTAAAAGACAGGAATATTCTTTTAGTTTAGTTTGCTACATTAGAATTGACGCCATTGTGTTTTCCTCACTAACAGAGTATGGCGACATTGTGTCGTTAACACCTCCAATCTTAGTTTATTTATTTGGGATTGGTTAATTGATACATATCAAAGGACCAAAATTTCAGTCGGTAATTTAAAGGTGCAATGGCCTCCTGCATTCAATTTATATTAAAATTTGTAGGTTTTCTCAACTTCGAGGCTCCAGCGATGATGGAAAATCGAAACTAAAACTCCACTTTCAAGATTCTGAGACTAAAGTAATTGAGACAAAGGTGAAGTATTTTCAAATATGTATTCTGCAATTAATCTGCTTTACTGAAAACGTATTTAGTCTTCACTTCATAAATAATTATTGTTTCAGGAGCTAGAGTGTCAGATCCTGCAGAGCTTGTTGTTCTGCATGCACGCGTTCCTGACGGCCAAGGTAGCCTCTGTGGACCCCGCCTTCCTCGCCTCCATACACCACAACTAGAACATACGCGCCGCGGAACTGTAAGCCATCGTATTGTTTTACCCCGTATCGAGTTGGACATACAGGTTGTTAGAAACACGTTACGAGTAGAACTAATGGATGAATTGGAAATAACAGTACAGTAACATCCAATATCAATGTACAGAAATAACGTTTTGGGTAAATGAAACGAATAGGAAATAAGATTTCTAAATGTAATCATCCAATAGTTCTTCGTGTAAGACCTCATTTGATTGTAGTTAGTAGCATCTTGTATGTAAAATTGTTTAATAACCATGCCTTGTGATTTAAACGAAATACGGGAAAGTGGAATTTGTAGATTTGTAGAACGGGTTTATACGATTGACGAAATAAAAATGATGATACAATGATGTAGCGGTGTTGGGTTATGGATTTTTATCACTTTTATTACATTGCAGTGGATAATATGTAGTTTGATACAGGCAGTCTTATCGAAACTAAAAGCCGAAGCCTTGGGCAGAACATTTAGTTGCCGTGATACAGAATAATGCATAATTATTCTATTTAGTTAAAGGCCTAAACACTTCCAACCCAAACAGCGAATATTGAAAGACTAAAACTAAAAAGATAACAGTGTTATTTCTATCAAATCTATTTTTGAATCTTACTATCGTTATAAGGGTCAAGTTTGTAAAGATGCAGAACAGTTTTACAAATATCGCACCCTAGTCTTCCTTGTACATAATTTCTAAAATCTTCTATTTATTACTTGAAGTTTTCCAGAAACACTATTTAATTCATTTGAATCAGTCTTTCGCGTTTTGAAACTTCCATTCTTCACGTGTATATTCTTCAGATTTTCTCAGCTATTACGGGAAGTGTGTAGAGATTCATGATTATGATACAATATCGGGTGGAATGTGGTTACGACCAATCTTAATTATAGGTAACAGTATTTGTAAAGATTGCTAATAGAATATCTATATAAATGTCAGATATTTCTTTGAAGACAAAGGATTCTAAAATTTTATAAGTTACAAGCGACTTGGGTCATTTGGAACAGCGTTGCAATGGTACGTCAAGTATTTCCTGTGTAAGTTCCGTTTGCGTATATTCTGTTTTAATGATCTGCTCAAAATATATAGTAAACAATAGTTTGTTTTCTGCTTTTCTATTGGTCATATTCGTTTTAAAAAATATCTAAAATGTTTATTTTTATTCTCAATTTTCACATCTCTACACACATCCTCGATTTATCGTTAGTAATTCCCTTACTAGTCGAAGAGTCTATTAATTTAAGATTGTCCATTCCGATCCAAAATACCTTAAAATTGCATATCTAGATTCACTATGTTACATTTTAATACCTCTATATTAACAATGACGATCGACAAATAACTATATTATATAATTAACTAAATTATAGCGTAAAATGTCTTTGTAAACGACAGCCAGAAAATCTGTAATGCGAACCACAGAACTGCAAATAAGTACCTATGTACTTTAAATAAATAAACTATTCCCTACGAAGATTACGTGGCACTGAGCTAAACTCAATTATTGTAAAATAATCAGTGAAGGGCGATGAGAAAATAAACAGATGTTTGACCTTTACTATGTGCCGTGTGTATAAAACTAAATTGATGAATGCTAATCAACAGTGCAAAAGTGCAAACATTCAAGTCATTTTGTACAAAAGTATGTAGTATAATACAATGAAGTAGATAATCTCACACACAGTAGTCGGCCATTCGCCCATAATTACCTACATATTTTCGTTCGTTTTGAATATGGATATAATGCTACAGCATTGAAGTTCAAATAGTGTAGTAAATTATTGGTTTCCCACTTCAGTTCCAGTTTGTAACAAACATTAATAATGTCGGTATTTAAAATATTTTTTCAAGAAAGTGAAACTTCTCATTTTTGTAACCTATAGTACTCAGCGCACCAAAGATTTTATTGTTTGATTATTTCAAGGTTGTTAACGGTAGACATTGTGTACGTGATATTTTCTCAAGAAAAGAGGCTATGTAACGACTGAAGAGAATTGAAGGTTTGCAGCATAGACTTTGTATTAATATGATAGATGAGTTGATTTGAAACAAAACCTCTTAAATTATTGATGGTCATAATGTTAAATTAACGTATTGTTGCTCAAAAAGGATGGAATTTCATGTGATGGCAGCACCATGATACATAAAGGTGACAAAACCAGTTAAGTTGACCACCATTTAATTGTACTGTTTTGGCCATCTCATCACTCATCTATCGCCCTTAATATGAATTCTTCGCTGAGCGTGTAGAGGTATTTTATTAGAATTATATATAAAATTAAAAATATTTGAAATTGTTTGAAATCGGTAAACTTTGCGCTTGCTTCATATCATTAAATTTAAGTAAATGAATTATATCGTCGCCACTGATATGTTATTGAAATCATAGATTTTCCTATACAGGGCTTTACTCAGTGGCTGTTTGAGTGCTTGTCAGATTATGTTCTAACGATATTATTATATGCCCCGATAGTGCATTATTTTTATTATACATAACCTATTTTGAATTATTGAATGCTGAAGTGAAACTTCTATAAAGAGTATCAATCAATGATAAAATAAGAAAATAAACACATAAAACAACTTGTATAGTCACTGAGTAATCTCAACCCTATATAATTTGTTGATATAGAATTTTATATTTTATCTGTAAATCTATCTGCCTTGAGGCTCTATATAAAATAGTATTTACCTAGATTTATGTATCATTTCTATGTGATCATATTATTAATGAATAAAAATTGATTGAATGAATTGGTTAGAATATTGATTTGTGTAAGAAATCGTCTGGATCATATTGTTTAACATGTTAACGATATCTAAATCTAGTTGTTCATTATCGATATAATTGTGTTGCGTAAGAAAGAGATGACGTTATACTTTCGAATAGTGTTCTCTTCTCAAACGATTGAGGAAGTATACTTGGATATAAAAACAAGCTTTATAAGTAAACGATGTCGGTAATAATGAACACTGACTAGACTGATATTATGAGGGACTAAATATCGACAAATATCTGATCTGTATATACACAAATATGCAGGTATCGATACACTTCTTGTAGATATTTAGCTAGTCGACTAAAATCGTTATAAAGTTGTGTTCCAACCAAGTAGTTAATTAAATACAGCGTAGAAAATACCAGACCATTTCTTATTAGACTAAAATTGTTCAACACATTTGTTTAGATACTTATGAAGTAATTGTTGAAGTAGGTGTTCAGCTAAAGAATTTAACTGTTTCATTTGTATTGTGTATAGTTGGTTGTATATTAAAGCCTTGTGTATTGTCAATTTGTAATAATGTCGATTGTAACTATGGTAGGGTTCGGATGTTGAATTAGGACTATATCTTTCACACGCTCTTGACTTCTATAGTACTTGTAATGTTTATGATTTAATTTTATATCATTAGTTAAACTTTTTAGGGGAAAGTAAATAACCGAGCTTTGGAATAAGGAAGGCGAAAATTGTGACTAATTTAGTGTTCCCTTCAGAGAATTAACTACGAATTAGAATTAACAATTTATAAACATTGTCATAGCTGCAGTTGATTAAATAAAAAATAGTTAAAAAAGGTGTGTGACAGATATGGACCAATTTGTACGTATATAGCACAGTATTACATTATAAATATACTCCCGACGAATATTCACAATATTTTAGATTTTATTTCTACATAATATTTAGATTGTTATTCACGTATTAGTTTTGTGAATAAATACCATTAATGTCGGACATTATGCGAAGTAGTTGAATAATTCGGTAATCGAATATTTTTAAATGCGATTACGCTTTCGTCATCGTGCGTGCGCGTGCATACGTGTACAATTACATATATTATTGTGTGTATTATATTATATTGATGATATACATAACGTGATTTGTCATAATACTCCTCTATTGAGACTGTAAGTTAACTTTATTTTGCCGAAATGAGGCTTTGTCTAGTTTATTTAAGCATTTTATATTTAAGTTTATCATAATACATTTACATACATTATTATACTGTCCATGTGATGATTAGAATTATGTTTTAAACCAATTAATTGTTTAATCATAATGACAAACAAAAACCTTTAATGTCACAATTTTGAATAGTTATTTTTATTGACTATCCACCATTATTTAAAGCATGAGCCTCTTATAATATTTTTATATTGCTAGCGTACAATATGCTCATTTCTACCCTTAAAATGGTATGTATATGTAATAACTGTAACAGATCAATCGATTAGTCAATTTAGAGAAAATACTCAAGACTGAACTTGGATGTTGTGCGAACACTTTGATTTAAACTCATGCTTCATACGAGGGCCGTTTTGTAACCAAACGCTGATACTCTAACTCACAGGCTCAAATTTTGTGTTACTTTACCATTAAAAGCAATTTATTGGTTAAATTTTTTTTTGCAAAATAATATTATAATTTTTATTTTAATTACGTGTAAGAATATTACTATATTTATGTTCATGTCAAATTCAAAAGGTAAAAAGCAGTTCGCTAAACCAATTTCATGTTCTATTATTAGCACGTTTTCAAAATGGTCCTCGATGTACAAATTATTTACTTTAGCTATGAATTGTCGATTGTAGCAGTATTTAACAAGTTACGTAAGTATAGTTCAGGTAAAAGAAACAAACTTAACGAATATAGGGCTGAAGGCTTATTCGACACAATGTTATCCACCTATATATATTTTTTTTGATATATTTATTTCATATTCAAATAATGTGTGGATTTTATTAACCAAGTATGTCGTATGGCATGATTCAACTTCAGCCCACTAGTAATCTCGGCGCAGAGTTTGAAAAATCTCGATTAGAACGCGGTCCAATCAATTTTACTAACAAATGGATCGCGGGGACGCGGTGGTGCTGTTGGGAAATGAGAATAATTTGCTAAAATATTATTAAATTACTATTTCCCCACTTAAGCTGCCGCTTTTTAGTAATTGGTGACGTCAGAGTGCCACTGTCGCTGAAACTCTTCGAAGAAAATTTTGTATAAGAAAGTAATTTTTTATCAGTTCTTACTATAAATAGATTAGCGAATTTATTGGAATAACTGGATAGAATTTATAATTTGATTCTGTCTATGAGGGATAAGCGATGGTGGTGCATTTTATTTCTGTCAGCTATCTCACAAACCGCCCGAATATGTGTAAAGGAAATGTACCACGTCTAAGTAGGTAGTGGCTAACGCCTAGTTATTTATACCTATTGTTGATTAATGTAACTATATTGTATCCATTAGTAAAATATTAATTCAATTACTAAATTTGTTTTAATTTTCAAACGACTTCAGTATGGTTTTTAACCGATAAAAAAAGGAGGAGGTTCTCAATTTGACGCGTATTTTTATTTAATTTATACATTTTACATATTTTATTTACTCGCATAACTTTTTACAGAGTGGTCCGATTTTGACGATTATTTTTTTATTGGATACAAGGTACTTCCAAGTTGTTCCCATATAAATGAGACCTACATTAGCCCTAAAGTCCACTCCTAAGGGTGGATAATAGGAAAAATTGGGAATGATTGATTGTTCACATGTAAAATTCAGTTGAAACTTTGCATATATAAACCAGCCCATAACTGTCCCACTGCAGGGCGCGGGCCTCTTCTCATACAGAGAAGGCACGAGCTTAATCACCACGCTAGCTCACTGCGGGTTGGCGATTTCAGACTACCAAGTCCAGGTTTCCTCATGATGTTTTCCTTCACCGTATGTCTATGATGTCTTAGATGAACTAAAAAAGTACATATGACATTGAAAAAGTCACATTGGTACATGCCAAGTTTGAACCCACAACCTGTGGCTCAGGAGGCGAGCCCGTAACCACTCGGCCACCACGACATTGCATACATTATGTTTATTGTGATGACACTACAACATAATGGAAACCTGCGGGGTAACTGCGGAACTGACTTTCTATTGAAATCGCTTTCATTTTGACAGTTCGACAATATACATTGCGTCTATATTATGAGTCGAAGAGGTGGTATAGGATTTTCATTTTAGAGCATACAACGCAATGTATGGCAAATTGATACAGACATACATACATACAATCACGCCTGTATCCCATTGGGGTAGGCAGAGACTATCGATTTCCATTGGCAAATTGATATGTATTGTTATTGCAAGTCAATTCCGTAATTACCCCGCTGGAGTTAATCTGATGATGGAGACGAAAGATAGCCGAGGGAACTCCTCAATGATTTACAGCAAGTACTTCGTGTTAGGGCTTACTTAAGACGTAGCTATGTTTTATAGCACAAAAAAAAAACAACATTTAACACAGATTATTAAATTACAGATAAGTATAATCAAATGCAACATGGATTTGTGCTAGATTTTATTCAGTACCTATACTAATCAATTTCAAATTCAAAACTCCAAAAATCGCGTCGGTCCATTTTCTAGTAGAACAATGATTTTTATACCTGTTAGGGCCATGTAATGCCTATATTTTTTTTCAGGTTTCTCATTAAGACGAAAATAAGGAAACTTGAAATAAAGATGCGACCAAGCGACACGGTAGCTTAGCGGGAGAGCGATGACACGGATTGTCAATAATTGGTTATAACATGAAAAATTATTGAATATATCAGAGGTTTTGAAGGTAAATGAAACACGTATTTTATTATAATAATTTTAATCCAAGCTTGAGGAACAAAGTAAAGCTACACAAAGGGTCACAAGCGACACGCTCCAGCTCGACACAATGACAAACTAACGACGCAGTACTAAATGTTCTGTACGAGGGTAACCTAAAGTTATTAATGTTTGTGAACTTGAGTACTTTACTGACGAATTTGTGCGAGAAATATGTTCAAATGAGGTTTAAGTAAACATCGTAGATATTGCAATACCTGCAGACTTCGTTAATCAGAACTTGGTAGTAAATTATTGAATCGAATAGATAAAATTCTATCATAACAATGCCTTGAATACACAAAATATTTGGTGTGATATTATTTTAAAATAATTTACTTAAACAAGAATTATCTCAACTGGAATAGCTGTAAGTGAATAAGTCTGCAGAAGTTAATTTATTGTTAGCAAACATTATAATAAAAATAAATATATTTAATAACACTAATTAGACAAAGCACATCAAAGTTTGCAGAATCGTATAAAACAGGAATAACACACAGCTTCGAAAGCAACACCGTCCTAATACACATAACATCGATATAATAAACATTTAGTTATGTAGTACAGTTATGAGTTTGTATATTATAAACGGAAATCATCTAAAATAGTGGCTTTATAGTACAGAGTAATTTGTGCGTATCTATTACGTCTCTACACAATATATGTATATTATTACGTTAAAGTAATGAACGGGAACATTTGCGGGTAATAATGTATCAAAAATGTTTTGTGTGTACATTTCAACCAATTATTTATAAATATAATTCAACATCTTTATTAAATTTCTCGAATCACTATCGTAAAAACAGTCCCAATTATTACTCTAACCTAATTTCTTAATGACAAATATCTAAACTACGAAGGTTGATTCATAAGTCTAGATTTTGGAAAAATACAAAAGTTCAATAAATCAACAATTTAGGCTACGGACCTACTCCCGTCGAAATATTGTCTGATCACTTTTATTGTCTTCAACTCTATCGAAATATCTCCTACCAAACGTCAAATATTTTTGATAAATCGCATTTTGGATCTATTTTACTTTGAACTCTACGTAATAAGAATTTTGATATAATTTAGAGAACTGCAGACTGTTCTGTTTTCTTCATTTTAATCACGGACCAAAAAATACGGGCGTTACCCTGTCTATAAATCATGGTCAAAGCAAGAAAATGACCGCAATTTTTTAGCATGTGGTGGTTAGGGGGCTGCCAGAAAAAACATCAATTTGTCCCCTGTATTTAGAAACAACAAAAATAATAATAATAAAGCACTACCTTATGCAAAAATCTAATAATATTACATACGGTGGTTGACACCGCGACAGACTAAGGCGAAGATCGAGGGTTGAGCTTGACTCCTACAGGAAGGACAGGCCCTCATTAGCAAGGAACAGAAGTGTGAGGAAAAAGGGAAGGGATGCCTTTGTCACTTGGACAATATATACTAGATAGATAGATTACACACCATTACTTTTGAATTAATTCTTCCCACTTATCGAAAACCGATTACAATATTCTATCTGTAATTTTTATTCTCAATATACGAAATGTAGGTAAAACATTGAGTAAAACATATAGTTATTAATTATTTTCAACTGAAAGCACTGTAGTCTGTCTGCCATTTTCTTCTATCCGATTTTCAACATACGATAACATCGTTATTCATGGAAAAAACTTACAACACCATCATAGTCTATCAGCCAACATTGATAGATAAAATTTACATAATAAATAAATAAAAAATGAGATTCAGAAACACTACGTCCGTATTTTTTGTAAGTCCGTGATTTTGATAAAAATTTTCAATAGTTTTCGTTATGGCTTGTTAATTTAATATTATAGTGAGATATACTTTTCACATGAACAAATCTGGTTTGTTACATGAATTTAATTGAAGTTAATTGATACTTTTTCGCATACAATACTCGTTGGCGAGAAATTGACAATATCCAAATTTTTCTTTTGACTTACATAGTGTATAAAAATATCTAAAGATATCAACAGGGTCGAAATAAGTTTATGATATAAATGTTAATACTCTGTCAAAGAAACAAGCTCTCATATTTATATAAAAATTATTATAGTTCAGGACCAGCCCAGATTCTGAATAGTTTTTATCTACTTTAAATTTTTTTATTTAGGTATTTTCTATGAACAGGAATTAATATCGAATTATATACCTTATACACTTTCTAGATTCTTTCAATGACAGTACACTAACATTTGTTGTCAATATCATACACATTGAAGCAGTTTTTATACGATAATCAGAAAAATAAAACAATCATTTATATCTAATAAACATTTTTCTACAACGATCAACATTCAATAGGGGCCAGTGTACACCGATGCGATGCGAGCACTATACAGTGACGTAAACACCACTAAACATTAAATACACAACCGTCATTTAGCCTGTAATGCATGGCATGGAGGAAATTACTTATGTAGGAGAAACAAATAGTTGACAAACATAGGTACTAAAGCAAATGTCATTCAAGTTCCAAGCTTGACATCAAGTTGTTCATGGATAATTATATAGTGATTACGTCTTCATAAAATTACAGTTTCTAAATTAATGGATACCAACTTTTCTGTTTTTTTTTTAATATTTATGAAATGCCTGTTATGATTTTTATGAAAACTTAACCACTCCATAATCACAAGTAGAAATTTAGAATTATATATATCTTTGTTCATTATCAAAATATTTATTGTCGTTAATTACTATAGTCACTATTTCTTTACAAATACATATCTAATAATTTTATTACCTATGACTATGGGTTTGAGTCAAACCTGCTGACTCAGAGAAGATATGCTTTGAACACGACACAATTTAGTCTACTTTAGATTTTATTTTCCAACAGCAATTATAATCTACAACAGTATACAATATACGCGATACATGTACATTTAAACATGTATATAACTACGATCATATAAACATTAAGAGCTGAACATGCATAGTCCACACATGTTCTATATAAAGCCAAATACCAATGCATTTTTATGTTTATTTATAATTCATTAACGAACTTAGTTTCGTTTGAGACACATCTCTATAAATTAAGCTTCGCTACTACAGAAGTAAGTTGGACAGACCAACTAATAGAAATGACCAAAGTGCTCGCCTATCAAAAAACAATTTATTTGAAGTTGATTAAGATACCTTCCGTTCCAAATATAAATGTTTTCTTGTTGTAGATTAAAATAATGTTATTGTGTTGTGCATAAATGTAAGAAAACTTAGATTTTTCAGAGATCACAAAATCACATTCTATCAAAATATAAAGTGCAATGTTTAAAAAAAATTAGGTACCACCTAATAAATCAATATAAATTCATCAAATTTTCAGTTGTGATCTTATTAGTAAAATAATGGTACTTTGTTCCTTTATCAGCCTTTGTATACTTTATCCAACATTTTCCTCCCAATTTACTCAACTATCTATTCAAATAGAAGATAGTATAATTGTGCTAATTATGTAAACAATATTAATAGAAAATCGCAATAATAAAGGCGAGTAGTAAATCAAGTAAGTGAATGTACCGAATACTATAATGCAGAGTTCATAATGCAGAGATCACAAGTATCATAAGATGTCACAGAACACTAAAGCATGGCCCTAATAGATACTAATTTATTTTATTATACCTATCCTAACTTACTACCTATTACATCTAGATTGTATGAAAAACGAGAACAAACCGCATAATTATTCCTTTGTATATTCATACAGTTGAAGTTACTTCGTATATTGCATTCTGTTCTCATTTTCAAATTATTTTATTTCAGTCACTACATAGAAAAGGATGAAACTTACATAAAAACTAATCATTTCGATCGTTCTAACATTAACGAAATTGATATTTAAATATTTGATATAATAATTTATGTATTCATATATTTCTTACTGTCGTAACACTAGTAGAAAGCTCGAGTTGAAAGGAGACTCATAAGAAGTCAACAACCATACTTCCGTGTACATAATGAAGTGTCATTAATAGGCATGATGACAGTATTAAAGAACCAAATAATTAATGGTTTTACAGGTAAATATAGGCACAAAGGATTATAAAAATTAATAAGATTTACTATAAAATAAAAGTAGGTATAAAATGCTGCAATCTGCCATGTTAATCACAGCGAATGACGTCACACCTCAGTCAAATGTCAATCGTCGCCGTACATTATGGCTTCAACTTATGTCAAATATGCTGAGGCATGACGTCAAACTGCCTCGTTGGTTTAGTGGTCCGTAGCGCGACTGCTGAGCAGGAGGTCTCGGGTTCGATTCCCGGGTCGGGCAAAGTGTTATTGAGTTTTTCTGTTAGGAAATTCTCAGTAGCAGCCCGGAGTTTGGAAATGTGGCCGGTTGCTGGCAATAGGCTCACCACCTATTACATGGGACTTAATAACAGCATTGGTGAAATGTGGGTGTACAATTGTGTACACCTCTGCCTACCCCTTCGGGGAATACAGGCGTGATGCTATGTTATGTTATGACGTCAAAACGACGCCATGACACCCAGCAGCGTTTTCGTTAAATCAAATTAAATAGATTAAAATGCAATAATTTGCATTGAAACTTAGTTTATTGCTGAAATAATGTGTTTTTCTGATATAGTTGACGTGTACCTACATTATAAAAGGATATATTAAAATCTGTCATCATGCCTATCGCGATCTGGACATGAACTTGTTATTAAATTGACTGACACTACTTCCCATTTTCCAACGAATTTCCTTTATTCAAAACGTACGATCGGCCGTTTCCTCAAATCCACATCCATCATGAAATTATATAAGATGTTAAATTTTTTTTTTAATGGTGTAGGCAAAGCCTTTGATATGGAAACCAAAGTTCGAACCCAAAACTTATTTTTCGGTAAAACTTATTTAATTAATCAATGTATCAGACATCGTTTAGTTAAATATATATAAATAATGACTGTAGCGTTTACTGCGTTTATTATGGACATTGTTTTTATGAATTATTTTTACACAGAAACTTAGATAAATAATTTTACCAACACCGTGCACCTTCATTCTCGCCGTGTATTATGTTCATAAAATTCGTTTGAAATAGTTCATGTTCACATCGCTATCATTTGAACTTCATTCTATACTTATATAAATATACCTATATTACTTTGAGCATAGCTTTGTGCTATAACCACGTCTTTTTAGAGACCCGAGTTTGGATCGCAGAACATCTAGAGACCATACGATAAAATCAAAATATTACCCATTTAAAATAAACTAAGAATTTTTTCTTAAATTTAAAAAATATTTACCACACGTACACCTACTATAACTAATAATATTATGATGTCTTAAAGTCTATTAAAGCTATTTCACTAATTTATTTATAAGTTCCATTAATTTCAAGGTTTTTTTTTAATGACACACTAACTATTCCTAGAAATAATACTGAAACAGAAGTATCTAAATTGTATATTAATAAAGCTTATACTACGTCTATTAGTAAATATATTGTCAAAAATTATTATTGTCATAATAATGTCGAATGTGTTTTTTATCTTACACAATATCGACAAAACACTTGTGGCTCAATGTCACATATTAAAACGAACGTATGTAAAGTAAACCATTTTAAGTATATTGTATATTATCATAGAATTTACCTTTCAAATATTTTTTATTTGTTACGATTTCATCGCATATTAACTCGACTTTTATTGTCATTGAGGAAGAACTTTAGAGCAGCATAGATTAACACCTATTTTTTATTAACCATTGGTTGTCTATATTTTTTTAACCTGCATCCATGTGAATGGGATTTATTTTTATTCTATAAAAGCACTTTCCCCTAAAACTACTAACATCAAACATCAAACAAACATACATTTAAATACTAAGGACGTCCAGATTTGTCACTCGTGGCTTGAACTTGTTCAGAGCTGTATAAAGATGTTCCTACCTTTCTATAACATTGGACGAACCCTTAGTCACGCATGACAAATAAGTCTTACCATCACACTAGTGTCTAACACAGAATATAAATTAAAAAATCATACTACAATACCAAAAAGGAAAACCCCTAAAAGTTTGCTAAAGCTTTGAGAACACTACATTACTTATAAAAGCAGCTTATATATAAAATTCACATATTTAAAACAGTTTTTATATATAATATAGGAATATAAGGGTAAATCAAATTAGTTGGCGGAACTTTAACAGAATAATCGTAGGAGGTAGGCACCACTTTACTAAATAAATGCTTTTTCACTGTCGGGGTCAACAAACTTTCACCCATATATTAACTAATCGGCGGCCTGGCGTCGTCACATAGGTGATTCATTGACCCCGAGGGCAAATCAAATATTACTATTAGCATTCTGTTACTTCTAACGATTATTCTGATAATGTTTCGCTAGCTAATTTAATTTAACCTTACATATCTATGTCACTGTTAAATGACCGAGTACCCCGAGAAAAAGTATCGAGGGACGCAAGGTGCGCCCAGTCACAGTGTAAAGTCAACTTGCAAGTCACGGATAAACTTTAATGCAATATCGACTTCGCTTCATAATAAATGATTTACTATCACAGCTTCAAATAATTTACATCACACGATATACGAGTGATATGTGAAAATATTTAGCCATCATGTCATAGTTGAAAGCAATATTTAAGTCAACTCCCCAAGACACATATGGGTCGGGACTTTCGTGTATATATTTATTGTATATATCTATATATATATATATATATATATTTCATTTTTCTTGATAAATTGACTTACCTACTATATGTTACGATTGTATATTTTTTATTATTGTCATAATTATTTATTTATTGTCATTATTAAACATTTATTATTGTCATCATTCGTCATAATCTTAGTACTCTGCAAAATGTGCAGTCATAACATCAAGGTTAATTTGACACCACTTTGGAATAATATATTTTACTTACGAATTTATCCAGTTATTTAATTAATATAGGAATATAACATAATTAAAAACTTTAAAACTCTCAATTTATCTTTTTTATAAAATGCAAATTAATAAGACGGGACTTTTGTTTGTTTTTTCAAAGTGATGTCATATCAATATATTTTCCTTTATATGTCTTCTGATTTGGCATTATCGTCATTATATTGCAAGATCTGCTGGTGTATCCAAGGTATAAACTTGGGCACGTACGCATACACTCCCGGCAGGCGCGGGTGGGCACACTTGATGCCCCACGACACGATGCCGCCGACGTACCAGCGCATGGCGTCGTTTGGGTCTTTGCACAGGAGAGGCCCGCCTGAATCACCCTGAAAAGCAAATAAAGGAAGATTATACTTTAATACGTTCAGCGTGCAGCGTTCGTGGTCGCAGGAGGACTGACCACTGACCACAAACGCTGCAAAGTGTTCGAAACGTCAGGAAAAACAAAAAACCAGTAATACACGCGATTAATCCGGTTGAAAGTTGTTTTATTATAATGTGTAGAGTTCGCGCAAACCTACGATATTCATATAATCATTTATTTGGAGTAGGTATAGCCCTTTACGGAAGTGAAACGTGGACAATGACACAGAAACCAAAGATCTTTTAGAAGCCTTTGAAATGAGGTATTGGATAAGGATGGAAATAATAAGATGGACAGAAAAAGTAACAAATAAAGAGGTGTTGAAAAGAGTAAATGAGAAGAGAACACTCATCAAAACGATTCAAACTAGGAGAGGAAAGATGATAGGACATCTTATTCGACACGACGGTTTCATTACAATACAAAATACAAAACTGAAGGGAAGATAGAAGGACGGAGAAGCAGAGGTAGGCCACGAATAAGCTACATGCGCCAAATTAAAGAAAAGGTTGACGTTATATAAGGAGGTTAAGGAGACTGCATTGGAGAGAACTCCATTAGCTACACCGAAAAGAGCAAGACTCTTAAATTTGAAGAGAGAGAGAGAAAAACTGCTAACATAAAAAATATTTGTTGAATTTGGCCTCAGTGGATTTAGGTAACACGTTTAAGTGAAATAAGGAAAGAGTACCCTTGTTGAAATTGGCTTTTATTCCTCGAAGCGAATTGATTCAAATTCACTGAACCGGTAAGTTTTCCACGATTCAAAAAAGTTTTTATAGTTTCATTAATTTTAGATTACAGGTTTATTATCACGTTTCGCAATAGAAAAATATACCTCTGTAAAACCGGTCGGTATGCCTACACTAAATATGCATCGCGTACCGTATATTAATACCCATAAACACCTTAGGAGGGTCTCTTTAGGCAGCTGGGTCAAGGGCTTAACGCAGAAAGCAGTAGGTACTCCTCGACGCGGCGCGAATTGTCAGGAGGTTTCTTTCTCTGGATCCCTAACCACTGGTAGCTTAGACCTGTTTCCGACGCCGGTGGCCTACTATTTTTTTATACTTTTAAATATAGTATTGTATTATATTATTTAAAATCTAAAATTATTAAAATATTTAAAATTATAACATTTAATTATGCGATCTCTTTGAATTATGCTATTCCTACAAATCACAATACTATTTTCTCTTACTTGATTATACTAGTGTATGGTATAAACGTTTAATAGGCGCTTTTACATATCCTAGAAGCTTGTTACGTCACCTTTGTTCACACTGTCCACACGATAGTAGCCCTTACCCTTGTTCCTTGTCATCATATTAAAAGTGCTGACTGGCTCAAATTTAATGCTATAGTTGCATCGGGTGCGAATTAATGGCCTGGGTGATCCAACAGTTTATGATGTGTACATAAGTTATATACATATAACTCTATGCTATGAAGATAGTTATAATATATCATATACGTCTCTGGGTCCAAAAAATTTAATATTTGCCATACTTTTAATTCGTGCTCATAACCGGATATTAGGTCATCAACGACGTAAATTAACTGACAGCTCAACGGCACAGTGAATACTTACGACAAGGATCACCAAGTGACGAAATGAGCACGGAACTAAAGTGTAATTTGATCATTGCTCCTTTTCATTAGGGTACATTAATCAACTTGGGACGACCGTATCTCTTCAATTTATTTATTTAACTTGCGATATATGGGTGTAAATGATCACTGATCATAATGTATCACCATATTCAACCTTATGGCATGTAAATATAAATTAATTATTATAACATTAATATAATATAAATAATAGACTTTTTCGCTAGCTCTGTACGTGCCTTTATGCAATTTAATCAAACCTAAATGACCTAGAAAAAAATCGTGTAAATGTTGCTAACTCTGTGATATTACTTTGTTTAGTAACAAAATATGATAAACATAATAAAAAACTATGGGTCATATTGGAAACAGCCCTCGGAATACCCTGCAGCCTACCAGCCCTCATAGCAAGTCCCAAACACCATGCCATGCAGCTGATGAAAAAATTTAGTCACTGGACAGCAGTGAGATTAGCAACTGGATGACCTCAATAGAAAAATGTCTAAATGAAGTCTGCACTATTGCTCAGGAGGGAAAACTGGACTCCGAACAAAAGCTGAGGATCAGTGCCTTATCGCGCAAGGTAGGACATGGCGTTTCCCAAATGGCAGTGTTCTACCAGGATTTGAAGCAAAAGGCCAGGGAAGTCCAAAACTGTCTTCAAGGGATGAGAGAAAAACGTGAACTTACGGATTGCTTCGATCATTTCCAAAAATCGATTCAAGAGTCCATCCAAGAAAACTGTGCCAAATCTATGACGGTAGAAAAAATTACCTTTGCCGACATGGTAAAAACCAATTAAAATAACTATTTTGAAGAAAGAAAGAAAGAATTTGCGCCCCAATAACCTAAGCTCTCTTGCCATATATCCAAATGATAAATTGAAATCTAGTGAAGACACTAAATCTCTTGTCCAAAAAATTATATGCCCAGAACAATTGAAATTGCATGTCCGAGAATTGCGTAAAACCAAAAACGGAGGCGTAATTATCACAACTGAGACCAAGGAAGACATTGAAAAACTTAGTCAATCGTCAAAACTAAGTAGTTCTGGCTTGAAAGTGGAAGAACCGCACAAGAGAAGACCAAAGATTATTGTTATGGGAGTACCCTCCACCCTAAGCGACCAAGAAGTCTACGACTGCATCTATGAGCAAAACTTAGCTGACAAACTGCCTAATTTGCACCGTGACACTTTTTTGTCATCCATAAAGCTAAGTCACAAGTCGGGTAAAAAAGAGGGACCTACATGCAATTTTATTTTCGAAGTACCAGCCAGTATAAGAAAGGCGCTTATTAACCAGGACCGAGTATTCATCAACTGGACATCCTGTACAAGGACTTCACACGATGTTTCAAATGCCATTAGTACGGACACGCTGCAAAGTCTTGCCGGGAGGCTACCTATACCTGTGGACACTGTGGTGCACAAGGTCACCAGTCAAATGAGTGTACTAAAAGTGCTGAATCAACACAGTGTGCAACATGCTTGCGATTCAAAAAACCTAGCAATCACAAAACTGGTGATCTTGAATGCCCCGCAAAGAAAATAGCTGAATCCCGGTACATAAACTCTATTGACAATAATGAGGGCGCGTGAAGACGGGCTCCGTTTTTTTACGTTGTTACGTTGTTGTTACGTTTGAATGTGCATAATTAGTAGTAAAATAAACAAATGAATAACCTTGGTATGCGTTACATCATAATATCCATGTTAGCCTAGTTTTCAAAACTGACGATGTGAACAAATTTTTGTCCTACTTTATTAAAAACATAACACAATGTAAATAGTGCTTCACACAACAAAATAATTAAAATACTTATATACAATTTTTATCTACGTTTACACTAAATAGGTACGTAAAATAGCAATCTATATTATTAGAGCGTTGTTTTAAGTTATTAATATTATACTTCATTTTAGTACACTAAACCTTTTAATGAATTCATTGTTAACTCTGTTAATTTAGTCATTAATATATACAAAATCTAAGGAATTTGTAAGTAGTGTTTAAAGCTATGTTAGAGGCTTTCGGGCTGATCAAACCTAGACACTAGGTTGGTCATCAACCATACGAAAGAAGAATTAGTTATAGAAAGAAATGTTGGATCAAATGATTGTTTTTATTATTAAATATTATTATAATAAAACAACTTTTAACCGGATTAACCGCGTGTATTATCAGGTTTGTTTTTCTTGACGTTAAAACAAAAACCAATAATACACGCGATTAATCTTTAGATATTACTTTGTGATGCATATTAATATGTAGAGTTTTGTTAACCCTACATACATCCATTACATTAGCTGTAGCTTCAGTTTCATCGTCGGACAGCATCATATAACTACATAAAATACCAGTGAAATATTGGTACGCTTCAGTGAACCATTAAAGTGTAGCGCTCATAAAGAAACTCCAATGAATTGGGCGAACGAGTGGAGTATAGACGAAGCTTCTTATTGGATGGTTGCTAGCAAAGAGATGTTTATTGTCGTCGTCTTCCAACGTACTCACTTATTGGATTTACCTATTGGCTGAACAAATATTTGCTTGGGGCCTTAATAGAACATTTTTTAGTTTTATTGCTTTACTGGCATGTTTTCTTAAGAACTTTATTAGTGTGTCAAGAGCTTTTAGTTTGTTTAGAAGAGAAGGTTTTTCTAAAAAAGTAAAGTAAGATAAAAACAAATTATCTTAAAGTAATGAGTGCTTTGCTAATATAACTTCTTTTCAATATTCTTAATATTTTCCTTCAGTGAAATAAAACATCCTTTGACGTTGACACTTCACGTGGCTAGAATTTTACTTAAGGGGTAGGCCTCTGCCTACCCCTTAAGTAAAATTACAACTGTGTACACCTCTGTGTACACAGTTGTACTCGCACATTTCACCAATGCTGTTATTAAGTCCCATGTAATAGGTGGTGAGCCTATTGCCATCAACCGGGCACAATTCCAAACTCCGAGCTGCTACTGAGAATTTCCTAATGGAAAAACTCAATAACACTTTGCCCGAGCCAGGAATCGAACCCGAGACCTCCTGCTCAGCAGTCGCGCTTGGGACCACTAGACCAACGAGGCAGTTGGTAAAGTAACTTTATTGTTATAAGCCGTTTGTGCTGGTACATAAATTTTATCTGAAAGCAAATCTAACATTACAATAAAACAACTTTTAATCAGATTAATCCCGTGTTTTATTGATTTTTATGTTTCCTGAGGTTTCAAATGCTTATTTTTACAATTATGTACTAGCATAGATAGTATGCACTAACAGGAAAGATGCTAAAATCAGCATAAATAAGTTAAGATGAGAATTTATTGCATCTAGAACGTTGGAGAAACGAGTTGTTTACTGCTTTCTCCATTATCTTGTTTATTGTGAACTCGTTCAGTGATCCTATTTAATTAGGCAATAATTTATTCAAAGGCTTATTTCGTGTTAAATAACTTGGAGTTATTAGCGACAGTACAGTGTTTTTGTTTAAAGAACTGTTATGACTGATTGGTTTGTGATTCCTCTGAGTTTTAGGTAAGTACCTAATTGTACTATATACAATAGTTTTAGCAGTTAGTCTCTCTTCTGTAAATTGTAATACATATACTAAGGCAGTTACATAACTGTTTCCGTAGATTTGACGTACCTATCAAGATCGTGTAATGCCATTTTATTGTTTTATTACTATTGACCATTGTTTTTGGACATATACAAAAATATGCAAACCTATTATACAATATAAGTTACAATAGAATACAATTTCAACAATCGGTAGCATGTTGAGAATGTTCGTTCGTCTCTAGTCTATGTATATACCTGTATAATATATTTTTCTTTTTTTTTTAAAGTGAATTACTTGAATTTTTTACACACCGTTGTGTTTAAATAGAAGTTGTACTTGTTATTCCGAAATTCTTACGGAAACGGGAATTCCGAGTTTTTTGCGAAGTTTAGATAAAAACAATTTGAAAAATCTGACATAGCCACAGCTAAGCGGGACCGGGTATAGCTTGTCTTATAGGATTTTATTCACCATACTAATATTTTATAGTAGTTCCCTGTCGTGCTCATTTAAATATCTTGTTGACCTATCATGTTGATGTGACTAAGTACGTTGTATGGTGCATTATTTTTTATTTTGGTAGACCATCTCCGTAAGAATGTTATTCGAATTTGACTGTAAAACAAATCCTTTACATGTATCGTTTCTTTTATTAAAATTTACCTGTACGTATTAATGAATTCTAAAGAAATGCAGGTTTAGTATTGGCAATATAATATTTTTCCATCGGCATATTATCTGTGCAACCGGAAATAAATGCCTATGTCTGTTTGTGAATACATTTTACATAAACAGAGCGTTCCATTAATATTTGTCGTACATAGGTAGTTGTATTTGAAACCTACCTGACAAGCATCCTTCCCGCCCTCAGGGTAGCCGGCGCAGATCATGCCCTCCGTGACGTTGAGGTCGCGGTGCTCCAGCCACTGGTTGCAAAGGTCCCGGTTGAGGACCGGCACTTCCACCTCGTTCACTGCCGGCTCATATTCCGATACTGTGACAAAATATAGCTACTAATGAGGTGGAAATATTTTGGTTTAATGATGATACTCAGAGTCATTGAAACCAGATAGGCGAGTAAATATAGATACCTATATAAAAATGGTTTGACCTTTATATATACTTTTTTACATTTAAAAGTATTGCTGTGCAAAATCAATGCATATTATAAGTCAGGATATAAAATTTAATTGCAAGTTGTCTAGTGTTTTGTAAGTTACGCTTTGGAACAAAATAGATTTTTTAATGGACTTACGTTCTTTATCATCCCGCTTTCCCCAGCCGATGACAGTGCAGAGTGTGCCTGGCTTTAGAACGCGGTTGGCAGGAGGCAGGCATACGGGCGACACTTGTTCGTGATACCGCACTCGAACTGATAGCTAAACGTGATAACCATTCGTTGTTAGTAGTGATATCAATTCTGGCTAATGTTGCAGCGCCGCAGTAAAAACGATTTAGAGTTCAACTTATTCATGCAAACAACCTTACTAATGGGTTCTAAATAATTAAATTAAATAGGAACGAGATATTATAAAATCCATAAAAGAGATATTAAAAGTGTTTGTTTTAAAACGTTCCGTTAACATGAGAAATCAATAGCTTTCCTGCTCTATAAAAAAGTAATTACGGTATAATAAAAATGTACTAATTACCTGAAATA
Organism: Xylocampa areola; assembly: GCA_935421205.1. Classification (NCBI taxonomy): domain Eukaryota; kingdom Metazoa; phylum Arthropoda; class Insecta; order Lepidoptera; family Noctuidae; genus Xylocampa; species Xylocampa areola. The sequence continues at coordinate 989,743 of OW285200.1, forward strand.
GAGCGATGTCATTGTCGTGCGCAATGCCGGAGTTATACTGCGGGTGCGGGGCGACGCGCTTAACCTTCACCTTCTGACCGTAGTACGCGTGCGAGCGACGCCGCGTGATGCCCAGCTGGATCGTCCAGCCGTTCACGTCCGTGTGACTACAGGATAAAGTTACATGTAGACTAATACCTATCATATTGGATTTTATATCGCACGTGGTAGGTAGTTCAGTTTAGTTACTTAAATGTGAGCTAAAATAAGAATTTGTGCGGTAAAAATACAACCACATAAAGATTATGAATTCACATTGTTATATCTACAAGTATTTTTCTTTCCACATAAATGTAGAACTTTAGAGTTCGCCATGCAAGTATTTGAAAGATTTATCTGTATTAATCAGAATACTTTGAATGTGATGCCAGCTACTCTGAAAATAACTACACCGTTTTCTAGTTATTTAATTTTACTCACTTCCCAACGCAATGCGCGGCGGTCAACACCCACTGGTCGGCGATGAGCACACCTGCACAGTAAAACACTTCCTCAGGTCCACCGAGGATAGCGGCCAGGAAGGGCCAGTCGCCTGGAGACGCTTCCACTCCACCCACGATGCGTTTTTGCGCCACGCCTATTGTACGCCGCTTGCCGCATTCTGGAGGCAAAACACCACAGGGAAATGAGGAAACGAATTAGCATTGTTACATTTATCTTAATGAGCTTTCGAATAGTTTTTAAATGACCACGTACATACAATCACGTCTGTTTACCATAGGGGTAAGTAGGCAGAGATTAACGGTTTCCGACCCTGACCAAAAAACATTGTGTCATCTAAAATAAAGCTCGAATGAAACAGTGTTTAATAAAATCCCATTGGCAACAATTAACACTACGTGTATTTTTCCACGCCGACAACACCACAGAGCAAACAAGTACCTCAAAAAGTAAATATTAATTCAATTGTAATTTCTGCTTGTTCGCACAAACGCTGGGAAAGCAAAAATTAAACTTGTAAAGCTGAACTTCTCTATTCAACCCACTTGACGTCCAGCGCTTTCCAAATTGAAATTTAAGCACAACCCTTTTCCCGAGACTGACAAACATATTTTTTTCCACTGTTCAAGTTAAAGTAAGGGACATTGGTTTCACCTTTTAGAAACTGATATAAATTAAAAACGACGGGCGGTCACAACTAAAGTTGATTATAGCAGTTGAACTAAGTGCGTGCGTCATTTAGTGATCTGTCACATCTGCTTTAATCAACTTTTATGACCGATATTTTATTTTAATAACCTTATCATGTTATACCACCAGTTTCTCGAAATATTGTTATTTTGCCTTCTTGGTCTAGGGTTCCGCGATTGCTGAGTGCTCATATTGAACGGATTCAGGCGTCACCTTGCGGAAGTCCATTACAATAGAGGCAATGAAATACAATATGTATCTACTTCCAAAAAATTTAGGGTAATCAGCAAATGTTTAAAGAACTAAATATTCTTCTGTGGAGAATAAGCAGCCCGTAGTTTGGAACTGGAACCTATTACATGGGACTTATTAACAGCAGAATTTATTAATTTACTTTCGGGGAATACAGGCGTGATGCTATGTTATGTTAAAAATAAATAAATACATTATATTATTATGACCGAGTACAATGTTATAGTATATCAAATTCTTCTGGCCTATAAAGAAATCGTGAGTTGTGCATATTTTTATCATACAAAATCAACAGGCTCCAGGTGGCCCGCCAGGAAAAACCCGCTTCACGTTTACACCTTAGACCGGCCAGCCACCTGGCCCAACCTGACAAAAACATTAAAATTTAAGCAATCGTGTCGCGCCCACAAAGTATAAACAACGGATTACCAACGGTTTGTCCTTTTGTAATTAATGAATTTTTCTGACATTTCATTACCGTGAGATGTTTGGCATTGTTTTGCGGTTGAGATAGCGTTCTGTGGCTCGATACTTTAGATTTTTTTAGATTGTGTGTTCAAGGTACAAGGCTTGTCTAGGTAAAAGGTAGGTTTTTTTTTAAACCTTGCCCCTTTCTAGTAATTTCTTCCTGTATTGTGGGTGCGTTTACAGACATATAATCTCACATACACACAACCCCAGACCCGGAACAATTATCTGTAGATCATACAAATATTTGTTCCTTGCAGTCTCTCGACCACTGCGCCACCCGCGCCGCCGTATAAATAGTCAGCGCTCTATAGTGTGATCTTAATATACTTATGAATGATGGTTAGGGTAGGTACAAATGCTGAGTACTATCTTCTGTAAGAGAAACCTTGTTATTATTGCTGTCATAGGTACCTAAGCAGGTATTGCGCCTTATCTTTCTGCAAAAACATTTTCTCTCTAACACCACCCACGGACAAAGACGAGAATAGCTGCTAAAACTCAACTCTGATTTATCAGAAATTGCTTATAAATAACTCCTAACTTAATAAATAAATAAATCCTAAACGCCAGAAATGCTAACGTTTCGATTTGCGAAAATACAAGGCTTAGTCAGTGACTGAATATAAGACTCGGGATTATTGGCAACAGCAGGGAAGGCAAAATAAACAATGGACTAGGGTTTACGTAACAAACCACTTAGAGGTTTCGTTTTTTTCTCATCAGACGTGATATTGCAACGGATAAACTAGTTATTGTGCTCCATGAGATACAATGAATCCAGAATTGTTGTTGCTAGATATTTATGACATGATAATAGGAAATGGATACAGAAATGTGTTTGTCATTGAAGTATTCGTATTTTCTGGATAACCCAAGTAAAGTGCAATAATCATCGTGTCAGCTTGTTGCTTGCTGTTTCATTTGATAAACCAGAAATTTATTATTATATGGAGCTTTTTAGTTGAAACAGAACTTGTCGTATTTAGAAAATGTAGGAAACTCCTTTGAATTGTGTGAAGAATAGAAACCAGCTTATTATACACACAAATCATATATTTCATTAGGTATATGTATTTAGAAACTAAGCTCCGGTGTTATGTAGGTATAATACAAGTACTCATTCCTAATTCGATCAGACGCATATTTGCATTTCCGAACTCCTTTGTGAAAGTTCTGTAAATATGTTTGTTCCAAGATCCCTGATTAAATGCATTATACACGCCATAGATCCTATTTAAATGTAATTAATGGTTGTGTATTACTTTATCGTAGAGAGCGGCTACGTCGTAGCAAACCACTACACTGCCGTAGCAAACTCCTACGCTGCCGTAGCAAGCTGCTATGGTGCCGTAGCAAACCGCTTCGGTGCCGTAGCATACCGCTACGCTGCTGTAGCATACCGCTAAGTTGCCGTAATACTTTTCAAAAAAATACATCGCGTTGTGTTTTTGTCCTTATAGTCAATAGAAATAATCTGTTTTTGACGCATATTTAAGTTTATACCTAAATAATACTAACCCTAATACCTACCTAAGTATTCAAAATATGGTACTCTTAAACAAGACAAATTTACATCTAAAACATTGTTTATCTTAAAATTTGTACGAGTAAATGACAACGGCATCTATTCGGTAATTCCCCAAAGTTATCGCCCACCTGCTAACCTCGGCATCGTTTATAAGATGAGACAGGTGACAACGAACGATTACGAAGACAATTCGTTTACCTGACGCCGATGAATAACTACCTAGCAGGCACCGTGGAAATATTTCGTTTATTTGGATTGATGGTTGCGAAAAAAAAAGGAAAATGTTGGAAGCATTTTTTTGGAGGGTTATTAGGGCCTTTGGCTTACGACGTGTGCTGTGTGTAAACAACAAACATTCTGCTAAATGAAACACGACGCTATATACGATTTTTATGAAATGTTTGTTTTTATTAAATTAAATCTACTTTTAACCGGATTAATCGCGTGTATTATCAGTAATACACGCGATTAATCCAATTAAAAGTTGTTTTATTATAATGTGTAGTGATCGCGAAAACCTGAGATATTACAAAATTTTATTGTTCGTTCGCAAGCTTTTTTACGTGACATTGAGACATAAGATTCGTAGACATTTATCGTTGCCTAAAAAATCTCATGCACATACAGTTCGTTCTTAAACCGACTTCATAAATAGTATTTTTAAAAGCTCAGATTACATAAATAAAGTGTATCGCAATCATACCAATGTTCTACTTAATCTTACAACAAAACAATATAATTTTACTATACTTATGGTAAAGCGAGGATAACAAGATCAAATAGTTATTATTACGTTTGTGCTCTTGATTCTTCCTTTATATTCTTACCAAATCACTCCTCACATACATCGATTCAAAGTGATACATACAGCGAAATAAAATAACGAGACAAACTTCCCTGTTCAAAAATGAATACAAATGTGTATTTTTTATTTCTTCATCGTAAAAATACAAGTACAGTATGAGCAATGAGACGATAGAATTAAATTGGTGAAACTTATGGCCAGTCGTTACAGGTAATGAGACCACTCTGCAATATCTGTCGAGGAAATTTGAACCTTACTCACTGAGCTTTATAATCCACATTTGTGTAGAGCTAATTTTATTTATGGGCACTCGAAAGCTTTGATGTAAGGCTCTTTAGTATTTTATCAGTTTACATTTTAATTAAAAATTTCTATGCAAAAAATGGAATTGGAAAAATAATGAGGATTGCGAGTTTCCTTGCGATAGACACAGAATATAAAAGATGATCTGTGAGATTTTTATTCGTTAATCAATCTTTTATATCTTGTAATGAAAACTCAGAGATGGGCAACCATTGTCACCAATTGGGTTTCCTAACGATGGAAGAAGGGTCGAGGACGTCCTAGGAAGCAGTGGCAGGATGACATCGACGCTTTTAACAGAGATTGGATCGAGGCGTCAAGGAACCGAGATCTTTGGAAAGATCAGGGAGAGACCTTTGCCCAGCAGTGGGAAACAATAGGTTAAAAAAAAGCTCATTGGGAGAAAGGTCAGCGTCAAAATATATTACGTTAATTATTATATCGTATCGTTCATTTTGAAATTTTAATGATTGTAAGATTTAAGATTCAATAATAATTATAAGCCTATAACTCGACAGAATAGAAATTCTTAGCATTTTAAACATACCAAATATTGAGATGCCTTAAATTGTAATCTATAACGTTGATTGCAGGGTGTACGTTGTTAGGTTTACGGTTAGGTTACTTCAGATTGGATACTATTGCAAGATATTATATAAAGCTAATATTCGAAGAATGCTTGGGTTAGATCGAAGGGTACAGACGAGGGCAGGGTCAATAATATAAGTAAATAAGTACACTCTAAAGGACGTACGTGCTTTGATTTCGGAATACATACGATAGATGAGATTATTTCCATAAATCGTAATAATAATATAGTTTGTATAAGTATAATAATATATTGTTTTCAGCTAAACTAAGATAAAGATAAATAAACATTGCTTAGCTTTATTCTTTTTTCTGTCACACAAGTGTCAAACTACAAGTGCAAGATAGAGACAGGAACAGAGCATGTTTTTTTATGTTTGCCTATATGTTCTAAGCACGGTTTAAACTCGCAATTACTTTCTTAATATATCATCATGAAGGGGCAATCTATGAACCAGATTGATACACAGGGTTATGCAATCTTCTGGTAGTAATTTGAATACAAGTTGAATATGAACATAAAAATATTTTATGTTCCCTCGGATACTTTATTCCAGGTTCCCGAGGCTTCTATCCCGCATTAACATTTTAGAAAAAAAAGTAACATCAGGAATACGCTGGTGATGCACATATGGTACATTTCTTAACATAGTAACCGACATTTGAACAGAATTGACCCAGAAACATTTCCCTGACCTGAAGGGAATAGCTGATTGCGAAGTATATGAAGTATTACTTCTTGAAGTTACGGGCTCTATAAAGAACACTGCTTAGCATTTCCTACTAGTAAGTCAATCCTACGTAAAGACAGCTTTGTTTTCTTATTATTTTACTAAGAACTTGGTGCTAAGCCTCGATTCAGTTGTGCATTTTTTTTTTTCAAATGACTTGTACGTCGCCGTGATACGAAACAAGTTGTTGTGCGTGCGTGCGTGAGTGAATGTTGAGTACCTGTATGTGTGCAAGTGAGTGTGGGTACTTGTATGAAGCTATTTGTGCTTTATGTATGTTTTTTTTGTGTGGAAGTAACGGTAATTATAGATGTATCTAATCTTAAAGATAAAAAAAAATGGCTTTTTCCCATAATCAAATTCGTAACGTCGGAAACAAAAGGACCAATTTACGAGTATTATAGCCACAAAATTCAGCGATACACAACGTGATATAATCATACTAACTGAAGGAATCATTCTCTTAAAGCCGTAGATGGACGTATTCCGAAAGGCAAACGGTCCTTCAAGTAACATTGGGGCAAAACCCGGTCGTCGGCCCGCCGCGCCATTGCGTAAGTACTTACTACGCGCGATCGATAATTTTTTAAGACAACAATTTTTAAGCCATCTCGAAGTTTGGAGTTTAATTATTAAAATAATGTCTTAATATATTATTTATTCAGCGTGAAACTAAAATGGTACATCTGTATACGAAAGGGGTAAGCAGTATGTCTGTTATAAAATATCTATGGACAATTGATACTTGTTTTCCTTAGAGATTTTATAACAATATTTTATGATCTCAAATTCAATAATAAACAAAATAAAACGAAACACAAAATTGTTTGTTATTAACTAGTTTTATCATTTTGCAAGGCAAAAGAAACATGCGGAACTCGTTATCAAATTATAATTTGTGTTTGCTAAATAGTATGTCTTGTTTTGCACTAAATAAACAATAATAATAATTTCAAAGTCAAGTTTTTATTTCACATAAACTAGTGCACTTATGAATGGTCAAAATTGAGGTACAATTTATCCATAAGTACCTTAAGGTTTAACAACGATGCCACGTGATTTATTATTAAAAGAATCCGTGCACTTAATATTTTTGTAACTGCCGTTAGGTATACCAATTCTGTTACTCAATGTATACGATTGTATTATTTATAATTTTGCTAACAATAGTTGACCCTGAGTCGTCCAAATTTGCTTAAATTTTAGTTTGATCGTTAGGCGGTGCTATACCTAACGAGCTAATATATATTACATGTACCGCTATATTTATTAGTATTTGACGTTTACACAACCTAATTAGTAATACTGCATATAAAGTCCATTATTTTCGAAATTGCCATAAATATGATCTCTCAAAAATTATATAAGTACCCTCGCCGCTATCACAAATTTCAGACAACCACTGAATAAACAAGCGGAGTTGATAAAATTTTATTTTTCCATAAAATCCTCTTATGAGGACTTCAAAGAGGCCTTTGTGTAACGACTTTGGTTTTCAATAATAAATAAGTCCTCTTAGATATTTTCTGTGAGACTTTCCCTTTTTGATGGGCGAAAACAAATGGAAAAATTAGGTTATTGCGTTATTGGTACCAAATAACATTATCTTACCTCTGACTCACAATAAGTTATTTACACAACATTCTACTATTCTAGCTAGTTATGGGTCCTATGTATTATAATTATTCTGAGTTTTCGGAGGAATAATTTAATTTAATTATTCCAATGGATCTTCTGTGTTGGGGCCATTTCTTTTTCTTTTCTTTTGGAAGACATTTATCGCAAAAATATCTTTCAACCTCTGTAGTAGTTATTTCCCGGTTTCCTGACCATTTCGCTAAAAATAACAAGTTATATTTCCTAAAGTTACAATATTAAATGGAAAAAGAATACGGTCGCGAACAGGATTCGAACCTGCGCCTCCCGGATAGATACTCCAGGCGCTCTGACCAACTAAGCCATCTCGACCTCTGCTCACCACCGCGAATTCTTCTTCCATATTTTAACACGTCTTATGGCGACGTCATTGCAATCAATTCAGTACTTACAAGTGACCGAACCGACACAACTAACTTTGCAGTTAATACAATGTCGTAAAGAATGCAATTACCTTAATAATTCAAGATATGTCTTTGAAAAAGCATTAACGCATGCTTAGCGAACTCTAAAGTTACAATATTAAATGGAAAAAGAATACGGAATAATAAATATGGAAGAAGAATTCGCGGTGGTGAGCAGAGGTCGAGATGGCTTAGTTGGTCAGAGCGCCTGGAGTATCTATCCGGGAGGCGCAGGTTCGAATCCTGTTCGCGACCGTATTCTTTTTCCATTTAATATTGTAACTTTAGAGTTCGCTAAGCATGCGTTAATGCTTTTTCAAAGACATATCTTGAATTATATTTCCTATTTTTATATTCCCGGCGTTCATTGAATATTCCTTGCGTTAAAAGTTAAGTTACGAATTTTTCTACTTTCACAAAGAATAAATTAAAACATCACATAGACATAATAAATACGGTCCAAACTTTACTTAAAAGCACTTCGCGCGGTACACCAACTTGTTTAGTGAATAAATTTCTAATTTATAACATCATAATGTTATTCGTGGCTACCCACTGAAAGAGTTCGTGCCTATCATCAGCTATGCTTTGTGAATATTTTGATAGTTTAAAAGTTATATTGTACACATCGAAATTAAGTCTGAAAATACGTAATACGTTGAATAATATCAATAAATCTACAAAAGATATCGCTAGCTATGGTTTTCGATATAACAAGCCATCCAAGCTACTGTTTTGCTGGTGGTTTGAAACTGTAGAATAATCCTCTTATTCACTCTTACTCTGAAATATGAGGAAATTGCTTCCGTCACATCACAGTCGATCGATTGAAAAGTCCATCCTACAAACAAGGCGGCCTCTAACAGACAGGAAAATGGCTCCGATGAAGATAAGAATCTCATCAACTTTATCAATAAGTCGAGTGGGCTTAGTGCTACGTAATTCGTTTTGTTTTACATAATTGCAAACAAAACCTTTACATTTTTACACTCCTCTCCGCTATGACAGATTTTATAATTAAAAGCCATTTGTCTTGGCAAATTAGATTTCATTTTGTTACGTTGGCGACTGGACGACCTCAGTCAACTTGACATTGATATAATTTTTTTTAAGACTAAGTGCTGTTTTGCCCTGGATCAAGTTGTAAATTTATGAAATAAATGGTATATATATATATATATATATATAACGTATTTCATTTGCTGGAGTACTGGTTTTAATAACCTATGTTTTTGGTGAATCGAGAGCCCTTTTTAGGTATTTTCTGTAATATTTTCTTTTTATAAACAGAAAATAGAAAACTGAAAAAAAAATATGGTAATCTAATGTTATCATTATTATTTATTTATTTATAATACACAGAAACAACTTTTTTATATTTTTTTGGTTTTTAAGCATGTTGTAGGTTAGATTGTTATAAATATGTGACTACCATTCAATTTCTAATAATGTTAAAGGGCAACTTTCAACACGAAGAGCCCGCGGCCCTTCACTGCTCAGGAAACATTAGGGAGCTGAGTGGCGGCGACGCGACGTCCCTATCTGTTTGTGTAATGATGGCTCCGTTGTGTTATTATACTTCGATTGGAATATAAAAGCTATTTATGAACGAGTAGCGTAATAGCTGTGCTTTATTGAGGAAATATTATGTCGATGTATGTAAGAGAATATGGGTAAATCGATTTGGGGACGAATTGATTGCCTCGGTGGAGTAAATACGGTTTCAAACAATTTCTGAAACTAATTATATTCGTCAGTCTTCTCTATGCTTATGGTAATAATAAACACTATGATTAGGCTAATAATAATTATATGCTTTCTTTTGGATATCATAGTTAGGTTATATGACTATTAAGGGTGTTAATCTTCGTATAAAAAAATATTTCAAGGTTCAAATGTCGAATACATTTCCCACATTATGTCACGTTTGGCAGATATTATAAGCTCCAAATAATTCCGCCTACTTTTATTTAATTGATATTAAAAGCTCCAAATAATTCCGCCTACTTTTATTTAATTGATATTAAAAGCTCCAAATAATTCCGCCTACTTTTATTTAATTGATATTAAAAGCTCCAAATAATTCCGCCTACTTTTATTTAATTGATATTTGTGTACGCCTACGCTTATTATAAAATGTGTTTAAGTCGTGTGACAGTGTTGTGTTGCTATAAAGAACTTTAAGGCGCATTGATTTATATTTTCATGTACCGACATTCGTTTTTTTATTTCACTTGATTTTTATACCTGCTCGCGAAATCTTTGATCCGACCTTTTTATTGTTAAAACAATTATTAAATCAAAATTATATCACCTGATCTCAATACGGGAGTTTCATTGAAGTCTACTGAAGCCCCAACATTTTGGCGACCGTGACAGGACCTGCAACTTTTGACCAAAATAAGTTCGATCATCGCGACGACGACCCGCCGGTGTAGCTATTACGCCGCAGCCAATTTTTATCCAAATCAAGCATCATTCTTGGATTTGCTGGAGGTGTACCAGCCATTGCAGCCACCGCCGGATAGCGATCAGCATTCAGCATCGTACCGCAGCCTCGGCCAATGCAGCTAAGTGCCCTTTTTTCCTTGTGAATTCCCTCTTACCTACCTACCCTTACCTATTCATACCCTATACCTTTTAGAAATCTTCGTAATATCTATTTTACATAGTTTCTATGAGTGCATTAATTGGTGTCTATAATGATAAAGTAATTAAACTGCAATAGGTAGTTCATTATAGATTAATTAATAATAACGGTAAACGTTTTAACCATTGAAACAAATCCAAGGCTATCTTCCTATTGTATAGTTTGTTTTCTATAATCTTACAGGATTATTACCTAAAAATATTAGCATATATTTCACCCACTTCGCCGAACATTCCAGGTCTACTATTCCGGGTCACGTTGCTTCGGGCTACCTTGACGTGTTGCCGTGTGACCGGAGCGGAGTAGTGCCTACTGCAGCACAGGGCTGGCCTCAGGTGACGTTAGGCGAGGAGCGTGAGCTAAGTTATACCTAATTTTATTTCTCTCAAAATATAACCATCTTTGTGCGTAGTTATTACCATAATCAACCCTATAGGTTTGTTTACAATACATTAATTAAATTTATATTAAAGTACATAAAGTATTTACAATATTTACAAATTTTCAAGTTTACAATGGGTAAAGATTATGGAGGTGAAACTAGCACAAAGGATCCTCAATATTTACAGGATCTTTTAGTAAAACGCAGTTCCATAAAAGGTCAAATCACAAAATTCAGAAACTTTTTGTCTAATATTACCTCTAAAGAAATACCTTCTCAGATTGAGTTAGCTGAATTAACATTAAAATTAAACAAGTTTGAATCTACTTATAGCCGTTTTGACGACTTGCAAAATCAGATAGAAGTGTTAAACTCGGACAATCTACCCAATGAGATAGATGAGCGTGATACTATCGAGCAACTTTTTATATCTAACATTGCAATTGCACAAAGTATTATACAAAAACACAACTCCAATCGACACGATGAAAGTAATTGCAAAGATTTAAATTCAAGTCAGTTAACTAACGGTCAGTGTAATAATGACCTTCATGATGTAGGTTTTAAATTGCCTCGTATTCAAATTGCTAAGTTCGACGGGTCTTACTTCCGTTGGCTTGAGTTTCGTGACACATTCTTATCTATAGTACACAACAACGACCGGATCGCTCCTATTCATAAGTTCCATTATCTTATGTCGTACTTGACTGGCGATGCAGCGCGCATTATAACTAACTTAGAGGTATCCAACGTTAATTATACGAGTGCTTGGAAATTATTATGTGAAAGATATGATAATAAACGACAATTAATAAGTCAGCATATAAATTCATTGTTACATACACAGCAAATCACACGTGAGTCAGATAAATCTTTACGATTTTTTGTGGATCATATAACTAAAAACTTACGTGCTTTAACTAGTCTTGGACTAGGTACAAGTGAGTGGGATATTTTAATCATTCATATAATGAGTTCCAAACTTGATAGTCATACCATTGTGAAGTGGGAAGAGTACCGTGGCACGTTGAATACAGATATACCCAATTTGCAACATTTTTTCAAGTTTCTTATTGATCGCGCTGATGTACTTGAGTCAATAAATCGAAATCTTTCATACCCTAAAACTAAGACTCAGACAACATCGAAACCATCAGTGTCTAATACTAAGTCTCATCAGTCATACGTTTCTAATAGTGAAGGCAGTGATATTTCTGATATATCTTGTGGCGTTTGCAATGGTAATCATCGCTTATATGACTGTCCCACCTTTTTGGGTAAGAGTGTGGACGAACGTATCAGTGAAGTAAGCCGATTGAAGTTATGTCACAACTGCTTAAGGAGTGGACACTCTGCACGCAATTGTCGTATGCACCCGTGTCGCATGTGTAATGCGAGGCACAATAGACTTTTACATAAAAACCATAATAGTTCCAGTGTTGTCACCACTTCACCCGACACCACTAATAAGGATACTATAGTGAATTTTTCTAATCAGAAGGCCAACCAAGTTCTCTTGTCTACTGCCTTTATTGAGGTGTCAAATCCGATGACCAATCAAACACATAAGGTTCGCGCTTTGATGGACTGCGGTAGTCAATCCTCATTTATTACTCAATCCCTTAAAACAAAACTTTCTTTACAAACTAATAATACTTTGCATGTTAATATAATTGGCATAGGCAATAAGTCCACCACTCAGGCTACAGAAACTTGTGTGGTGCAGTTGAAATCTTTAATGAAGCCTTTTAACGTCACGTCTACATTTCTGGTGCTGCCAGCGTTAACCGGTAAAATTCCTAAAATTCCTATTGATGTTAAACAACTTAATATTTCCAGTAATATATTTTTAGCAGACCCTAACTTCCACCAACCAGCACCTGTTGATGTTCTCATCGGTGCTGATCTTTTCTGGGACATTCTTGGTCGCGAGCAACTGTCTCTCGGTCTTAAGTCCCCTATATTAAGAAGCTCTCATTTCGGTTGGTTGATTTCAGGTCCTATTTATTTGGATTTACCCACTAACAAGAGATCAAAAAATACTAATATAAAATGCAACCATTCAATCGTTTCTTATATGCCATCTGAAGATAGTTTACATCAGGAACTTACTAAATTCTGGGACATAGAAAATGTTCCCCAAGCAAAAACTCTTATGAGTCACAGCGAGAAGGCATGTGAATCACATTTTTTATCTCACACCTTCCGCCTGGAAAGCGGTAGATTCTCAGTAAGTTTACCTTTAAAGGACACACCTGACTGTCTAGGTGAATCCTATTCACTAGCTAAAAAACGCTTATTAAATTTAGAAAAGCGATTTCGTAAACAGCCACATGTCAAATCGCAATACGTAGAGTTTATGCGTGAGTACGCAGACCTAGGTCACCTTTCAGAATCCAATGTACATATACCTTCCACATCTTATTTCCTTTGTCATCACGCTGTGTTTAAGGACAGTAGTGAGTCGACAAAGATAAGAGTTGTATTCGATGGCTCGGCTCCTACTTCATCAGGTCAGTCTGTCAATGACATCCTCTTGGTTGGGCCTAATATGCAGGACTCGCTTTTCTCTATCCTAGTAAGAGCTCGTCAGTATAAGTACCTTCTCACTGGTGACGTCGAGAAAATGTACCGTCAAGTCCGTGTCCATGAGGAGGACCGCAATCTTCAACTCATTTTATGGAGAGAAGATGAGTCTATGCCCATCAAAACGCTACAATTAAGTACTGTGACTTACGGAATGGCAAGTTCTAGTTACTTGAGCACTCGGTGTCTTTGGCAGATTGGTGAAGAATCCTCTGATCCTATGGTGAAAGACATAATACAGCATGATTTTTTCGTAGATGATCTAATCACAGGTTCTGAAAGTGAGGATAACTTACGTTATATCCACCAAGCTGTAACAGAAGCATTAAAACAAGGGTGCTTCAATCTTCGTAAGTTCAAAACGAATTTACCTTCTTTATTCAATTCAATTAATCACACTGATGACAATCTAATAGTTAGTGAGTCAACTAGTACTTTGGGTATGGGATGGAACCCATCTACCGATCAATTACACTTTCCTATTAATGTTCCACTTTCCTCTAATAATCATTTAACTAAACGATCTTTTCTTTCCGGTTTATTTAAAATCTTTGATCCCTTAGGATTGATCAGTCCGTGCGTCATAAAGATGAAAATTTTATTACAACAACTGTGGCTGCAAAATTTAACTTGGGATTCTCCAGTCCCACATGAAATTCAAAGAGACTGGGATATTTTTGCACAATTTTTACCTTCTCTTCTTACGCTAAATGTTCCGCGGCGTGTTCTTTGCGATGAACCCACATCTGTCGAACTGCATTCATTTAGTGACTCATCACAACATGCATACGGAGCTTGTATTTATTTACGTTCTATTAACGCCGCGAACGAGATCACCGTCAAGTTACTTTGTTCTAAGTCCAAAGTAGCTCCGATTAAAAGTACAACTATTCCTCGTCTTGAATTATGTGCTGCTTTACTAGCAGCCAAGTTATGCAAGGCTGTGAGGAAATCACTAAGATATGAAGTTAAACATCAAATTCACTGGTGTGATTCTTCGGTAGTATTAAGCTGGCTTCACACCAGTTTTAAAAGTTTGAAAACCTTTGTAGCCAATAGGATTGCTGAGATCTGTGAGTTAACAGATGCTTCATCGTGGCGCTATGTGCCCACGTCTGTCAATCCTGCAGACCTCATATCTAGAGGTATCAGTCCTGATCAACTCGGCCATAACAAGCTGTGGTGGTCAGGCCCTGCATTCCTCACTGAGCCTGAAGGTAATTGGCCTATCTTAGGAAATAACAAGAACGATATTAATAATTTACCAGAAACTAAAACTAATTATATTAACTCTAATGTTGTTACTCAAAATGAACCTATTATTCAATTTAAAAACTTTTCTAGCTTAACTAAATTAAAACGATCTTTTGCTTATGTACTAAGATTTATTAATAATTTAAAAAATAAAGGTAAATTTCTCGGCAGTTTATCTGTTGATGAATTAAATAAATCGTTTCTTTATTTGTGTTGTTTTGCTCAGCAGGAATCATTCTTGAGTGAATATAATTTATTAAGTAACAACAAGACTTTAAGTTCTAAATCAAATCTTTTATCACTGAATCCATTTTTAAGCGATGACAAAGTCATGAGAGTCGGTGGCCGACTAGGCTCATCTGATTTTAATTATAATAAAAAACACCCGGTTCTGCTGCATGCTTCACATCATTTTACCAAGTTAATATTCGAGTACGAGCATAAACGCGGATTACATGCCGGTCCACAGTTATTGTTAGCCATTGTTAGGGAATATGTTTGGCCAATTAACGGCAGACATTTAGCGAGACGCACTTTTCATAACTGTTCTAGGTGTAGGCGCCTGCAGGGTAGAACTATTACACCTATGATGGGACATTTGCCCTCACAACGTGTCACGCCAAATTTTCCTTTTCAAGCAGTGGGAATTGACTTCGCTGGCCCATTTCTAATTTTGAATAGAAAGGGACGTGGTGCCTCGTTAGTAAAATGCTATCTCTGTTTTTTCATATGTTTAAGATATAAAATTTCACACCTTGAAGCGGTAAGCGATCTTTCGAAAGACGCTTTTGTTATGACGTTCCGTAGATTTGTGTCACGAAGAGGCAGGCCAGCGGAAGTATTCTGTGACAACGGACGCAATTTTGTCGCAGGGGCTAAAGAAATTAATGATTTTTTCAAAACTTACCATAGTGATCTGTCTGATTTTGCATGTGCAGAAGGCATACAATTTAATTTTTCACCAGCTTACGCTCCTCACTTTGGTGGAATTTTTGAGGCCGGTATCCGCTCAGCTAAGTTTCACGTTAGGCGTGTAATGGGTAATTCACATTTAAGCTTTGAAGAGCTTCAAACTCTTTTCGCACAGGTGGAAGCTATCTTAAATAGTAGACCTCTTTGTCCCTTATCCGCCTCTCCTGACGATTTCCATTGCCTTACTCCCGGGCATTTTCTCATTGGTCGAGCTCTCACCGCACTACCTGAACCTGCTCTGGAAGACTGCAATCCAAACAACTTGCAACGCTATGCTAGGCTGCAGCAAATACATCAGCATTTTTGGCGACGCTGGCAATGCGAGTATATCGCCGAGTTACAACATCGCCGCAAATGGAAGACCAATACCGCAACTGTTAAAATTGGAGACATGGTTTTGCTGCAAGAGGATAACATCCCACCCCTATGTTGGAGACTGGGACGCATTTCAAGGCTGTTCCCAGGACCGGATGGAATATCGCGCGTCGCTGACGTGAACACCACTAGAGGGATTATACGACGTCCTTTGGTTCGTGTTTGCCCTTTGCCTACGGAAGAGGAGTTATTGAAGGGTTGAAACCGCTGCGTTTCAACGGGGGGAGCATGTGTACGCCTACGCTTATTATAAAATGTGTTTAAGTCGTGTGACAGTGTTGTGTTGCTATAAAGAACTTTAAGGCGCATTGATTTATATTTTCATGTACCGACATTCGTTTTTTTATTTCACTTGATTTTTATACCTGCTCGCGAAATCTTTGATCCGACCTTTTTATTGTTAAAACAATTATTAAATCAAAATTATATCACCTGATCTCAATACGGGAGTTTCATTGAAGTCTACTGAAGCCCCAACAATATTAAAAGCTCCAAATAATTCCGCCTACTTTTATTTAATTGATATTAAAAGCTCCAAATAATTCCGCCTACTTTTATTTAATTGATATTAAAAGCTCCAAATAATTCCGCCTACTTTTATTTAATTGATATTAAAAGCTCCAAATAATTCCGCCTACTTTTATTTAATTGATATTAAAAGCTCCAAATAATTCCGCCTACTTTTAAACACTTCGATACGAAACACATATACATACTTACCGTTTAAAAGCCTAACGGCACCTTTCACTACAGTTTGCAAAGCTCTCCTAAAACAAAAGTTGATTCACCCTTCTAAACTGACAAGATTGGATCCGCTCGGAGCCTACGTAAGTACGTTATGTCTGCACTCAACGAATGTCAAATGCCTTGCCACTTTCGTAGAAATAACAGAGAAAGAAAATAAAATGGGAACATTGATTTAGAGAGCCTGAAGATACAAGGATTGATCCATATCGAGATGAGAGTCTTGTCGGCATTTCGAATAAAACTTTTTGGTTTACAGTGGTTAGTTGTTCATAGTATTTAATGCTTATAAAATCACAGCCTTATTCTACAAATGTACTATATTTATATGCATAAAGCTAGGATAAATATTAAATATATGGTTTTCTTGACCTCATACTGGAATTATAATGTTCATCTGAGCTGAGAAACTCCGTAGCAGAACTCTGCGTCAAACGGAATTCTGAATAAGCTTTTTGAGTTCACTGGTAATGAGTGCAAAGTAGACTAAGGTTGCAAAACGACGAAATAAATATGCATGATTATATTTCTCAATATTTATTCTTTTATTTTTACATTGTTTTAATTCACTTACGTTTAATGGAAGAATAGATCATTATCAAAAACAAAAAAATAACGTACAACAATAATTGTCAGGTACGTTTAAAAGCTCTCCCATAATCATAAGGCCGTTAAAGCCTCTAACACGATCACGCGCCACACTGAGTCTATTGCTAGCCTCCCGTTCAGCTTGGGGCTATTAGCCAAATTGCCGGCTATCAGCGTATTTGTTTCAAACGTATTGATGAGTTTTGTAAATTTTATTTTTGAGAAAGTAATTTAGATGAAATGGAATGCAGCATTTTTATAGCGTTTTTTAAAGCGACAATCAAAAGAGTCTGGAAAAAGTTAATCAGCCGCTATTTATTGTATCAAGTTGAATAGTCCTAAATTTAATTTATTATTGGCAAATGAATATTGACAAAAAAAATTATTCGAGGCACGGTTTTTTTCCATATACATAAAATTATGTAGGTATACAAAATTCTAGCTATCCGTCCATCCGAAAACAACTGGAATGGTTCATTCAGGCATTGATTCAACAAATTGACTGAGTTACTAAAATAAAGAGCATACTTAAAATGACTTCTGGATCTTTCGTGAGATTGGATGGATTCATCTGATCCACATATTCCGATATTCTAACACAAAATAGTAAATCTGACTCACCATAGTTGTTGCAGACGAGGTGAACTCTCGGTGAGCCCGATCTACATTCCTTCAGCTCTTTCAGTAGCCCTCCCTGACTCCTGAGGAAGTTGCGATACGTCTGCGCAGCGCCGTGCTCGTGCACGAAGCTGGCGCGCGGCCCCGGGGTGGCGCTCACGTTCACTGCCGCCTTTATACTACTCTCGGCGGGCCTGGTCTCGTTCAGCACTGCCTGGCTTTTGTTTAGCCAACTGTGAGAAAGACAAAATGTTAAAAAGACGAGTACCAAATAATTTTATTTAAGAAAAACGGCCTAGCCTTTTTGCCTTCTCGTATAAATGGATGCAACTTATATCAAAATCAAAAACACTATCTCGTGGTAACATATTCCGTAACGGTTGTCATACATGTTACATGACTGCCCAAAAAAGGGGTGTTATGTTTTTTGGCAATTGGCATTCACGAAGGGATCTCCATAGGAAAATAATGGTTACCCATCAACAAACCGACGCGGCAAGCCTAGTTTAACCTTGATCGATTGATCTGTGTGATTGTTACTTATCCACGAGCTCCTCCTTATAATAATGAACTTCTGGTGGGAGGCTTCGGTCGCGGCTGTTTACCACCCACCGGACGAAGCCGTGCCTTGAAGCGACCTAGTCGTGTTTTGGGGTGTAGTCCGGTGTTACCTTTGTGGGAGACGGGTCTGGGCAGTTACATCGACTCCCCAACTATCGTTATCCCCAAATCTTATGAGTGAAAAGATTTATTGTGGATATACATGCTCCATCCTAGGCCACACCTGCGTTTACCATCAGGCGAGTTGGTGGCCAAACGTAGATACATATTTAATAATCAAAAAATGGACGGAAGATATATTTTATTATAGGTTTAAGCACATTTTATCTGAAAGTCGTTATAAAATTTAACACGGCACCTTGACAATTTAGCACGTAAATATTACTCAATAATTCTGTAAACATTTACAGCTAAACCGAGCACAACAATCGTACGATGTGTAGTTTAGACCACAAATATTCAGTGAATGTTGCGTGTGTGCTAACTGAACTAATGGAATAAATTCCGTAGGTAAAGTCCGAGCTCCACCGCGCGCAAAAGTGCTTTTAATTTAACTGATTGCATTGCGCCACTATCCTATAAGTGAATTTACATTGAAATACACTGTTGTGTAAAGCTTCACCTATATCGACGATGGCTGACCACTAGAGCAGCATTTCAAATTAATCTTTATTGCATATATAGTATTTAAAAACATAACACTCTAAAGGTATTAAATTTCGTGGAAAAAGAATACGGTCATGAGCAGGATTCGAACCTGCGCCTCTTGAATAAAACCTCCAGGCGCTCTGACGGCTAAGCCATCTCGACCTCTACTCACTACCGCGAATTGTACTTCCATATTTTAATACGTCTTTTGTTAACGTCTTTGCCATCTATCGATTCAGTCCCTTTACAGGAAACCGAACCGACACGACTAACTTTGCAGTTAATACAATGTCGTACAGATGCAATTACCTTAAAAAATACAGATAAATATTTGAAAAGCATTAACGCATGCTTAAATAACTCTAAAGTTTTAAATTTTTGTGTAAAAATAATACGGTCGTGAGCAGCATTCGAACCTGCGGCTCCTGGCGTTCTGGTCGCTAAGCCATCTCCACCTCTGTTCTCTACCACGAATTCTATACAACACTCCTTTTTTTGGGCAGTCGTATAGGAAGGTCGTTTTGCACCGCGCGGCCGTTTCTACACGTTTGTTCACACTGTCGCCGTCGGCTGCTGCTTCCACGGTATGATTTAGCTTTAACATTTTTGTCGGAAGATGATAAACGTTGCCTTTGATGAACTTCATAAAAGCAATTCACGACGCGTGGATAGTGATGGAAAATTGAAATTGAATAAAGTGTTATGATCATAGACATGTCATGTTCAATAAACATATTCCTATCGATACAACCTTAGCGTTCGATAAGGACAAATATTTACAGGATCTAAATCTTAACTCACGAATATCCAAGGATGGAGCACAGCTTCAATGCGGTGTCAGCGTCCAGGGTGGAGATACAGGCGGGGAACCAGGAGTGGTTGGCGGCGCGGTACATCTGCAGCTCGCCACGACCAACGTCGCCGTTGGCTTGGCTCAGACGCACTAGTGCAAAAATATTTTTAGCTCAGTAAGGTTTCATGGCGACCAGATAGTGGGGAATTATTGAATTGTTTTTTCTCCTCATCTAAACTGAACTGGTGCAGTAATCTTTGAACAGGTTATATTAAAAAGCCGTTAAATAAGAGTTAATTAAACAACGAACATAATTTTCGCAAATACTTCAGATACACATCATATTTTGACTGGCGGGCGTGGAGAACAACGTGGAAAATACCGCCTTGTAAGGTCCGTCTACACTGCGTCGAGCATATTTATGCTATAGGAGATTTTTCTAGAAATTAGTTTTTAGTTATTTTGGATAAATATAGATTTATCGTATAACGTATAATAAGTACGAGTATAGATGTCGATTGTTTAAAGTAGATAATTAAAAAAAAATCACAACTCGATTTTTTTTTATTTTTTTTTAATCGTCTTTAAATATGTACATATAAATACCAACTTGTGTACGTATCGAATAGTATCATAAGACTTTAAATATTCATGTACCTAATAAATTTAAGCAGAAAAACTAAAATAGAGCTATTGGCTCGACTCCTATCTTTATCTTCGGTGACAGCTTTCTGCCATAGAAAATAAATCCGAATCTAGCACAAGAACAAGTTCTTGGCACAAAACGAAATCATGATTAGAAATTGCAAAATTTGCGGATGCCTTTTGGCAACACTACCTCAAAAATAAGGTTTGCAGAGTGGGTAGTTATAATTATTACTGTTTAGCTCTTGTTCTGCTTTCTTTGTAGGTACATACCTAATATATATGAATATTAGTATCGGTCGTTGATTGGACCACAATGCTATACTTACCTACTGCTCTATTGGATTTTTACTGTCCATAAAATATCAAGATCAACCAAACAAAAAGTAGCCTCACAGCAGTTCCTCTCGTCCTGCCCCCACGGACAGTCGAGCTTGCCGTCACACAGGTGCGCCTGCGAGATGCAGCGCTGGTTGCCGCAGTGCACCTCGCCGCTGCGCTTGCACACGCGACAGTTGAGCTCGTCCGAGCGGTCGGCGCAGTCCACGTGCCCGTCGCAGCGCCAGTCGTGCGGGATGCAGCGCCGGACGTCGCATTGGAAGCCGGTCGGGCATACTGGAATATGAAGAAACTTCAGCTTTTGCCAATATTGTCTTTTATGATTTCTGTTTTATGTTTTATTTCGCCGAAAAGCACGGGTATTTAATATAGTTTTCAATGGGATAATGTATAAGGATCTATTAATATCAGGAATAATCTCTAATTAACCTATATATAGGAGAGATCAAACAACCAAATCAAATGTTTAATATATTGGAAATGAGTCAAATACATAATGCCTTGTTCTAATTTGTTGAAACCATAGGCATTATGCCTATGCATGCTAATCACTTATTACCATAAGGGTGACATTTGGTGGACCATTTGGAGTTCAGCTGAATTGGGCATGCCTGATTTTTCGTAAGACCGGCTAACGGAAAAACCATTTGGAGATTTTTTGATTATGTGCTATATTTTGTTAATTTCCACTCATAAAAGTAAGAGATTACAAAATAAAAGGCAAAAATAACTAATAACCTTCATTTGACCTGAAGTCCTTGCAGTGACGTCACATGTTCATATTTTATATAATCTGTGGACTGAAGGTTACAGGGCATTTCTCATTAAGGACATTTCTCATTCTTAGTGATGCCAGATTACTTGAAGGAAAACTTTTCTGGCATTTTTATAGTGAAGCTATTTTAACTAAAATCGCATTTCGTGATACGAATGTATTTTATTTTTTGACGTAAGATTACTATGTATTTTTCTACAAGTATATCAAAATAGATCTATGCCCAAAAACTTAAAAAACATGCGTTTTGTATTAATAAACATCAAAATTTTAATACTAGGGCTGGCAACACTTGTCGGTTTGAAGTTTGTGACCTTCATTTGACATTATCAACTGACATGAAACTGACACCTGTTTGTTTTAGTTCGTTTAGAAACTAGGTGTGTTAAAAATTTCTGAACACATTACGTCATTTGGGCAAATATTTTTAAAAATTATAAAGAATTAAATAATGGTCTAAAACATAAAATAGCCAAATTAGTTTCTCATAATTAGATAAACATTCGAAAAAATATATAAAATAAATACCTTATTTTCTTCATGCATGCCCAATTGCCATTGCGATACGTTTAACAAAATTGCTACCCACGTTTATACGTAATGCAGAATGACGTATCAAGTCAGACAGATTTATTTTATAAAAATGGATATGTAATACCTACGTTCCTAATGTGGGTTAAATTAGTTTGGACTGTTCGTTCAAATAATAATTAGATAGCAACGAAAAGGCCACATCAAAGGTCAGGATCTCAACGACTTATCAAAGACTCCAGAAAAAGACCTTATTATTTTTGTATGATTTCATCTTTATTATACGTACCTATTATTTCCATAAACGTTAAAGTATCTTCAACATACCTGGCATTGCGTCCCTGAAGCGTGCCTCGCTAACTTCGCGATTGCCGAGACACACATCTGTGTCGGTGGACTCCGGAAATATGTCGCATTGGAGATAGTCCGGCATCGTCAGACCGAATACTTCCAGAAAGAAGCCACAGCGCCGCATAGTTTCTGTGTGGAAGAAGTTGAAATAAAGACTTAAAAGTAGAGTTCAATGGCAAAAGAAATTAGGTATAAGTACTTTTGTACAACATTTTTGTTGTACAGTAGAGGCTGCACGTCAGTGGTTACAAAACCAGTTTATATGCTAGCCCCGCATTCTATTGAAACTCCCTATTACGATAATGCTATCATGGACGTGTCATCCAATATTTAGCACCTACCTACCTAGGCTTTATCTTATATTTGTCTATTTTATAAAAAGCTATGAACTTTTTTTTTGTCTTGTTCAGTCCTTAATCTAATAATATTTAAAAATACGTTTGTCTAATAATTTTGCATTTCATTTTTATTATACTGTAAATGTGAGTACCATGTAATCATTTACATATTCTACATGATTAAATATATTTGATTATTGTCTGGCAGCTAGAGTATGTCATGCTCACTCAAATGTCCCGCTGACGGTGGCGTTTGTGTTGGGTCATTAGATTCCCTACAATATGGTCGAGTTTAGTGATGCTGACGCTGGCGTCATGTTCGTGAACGGGCGCCGTTGGTTGGGGCTGGTCATCTCTAAACTGTCATGGCAAAGTTTTGAATTGTAACTAGACTCTATAGACTTCATATTACATTGTTCTCACATATGATTTCTATATTATAAATACAATGTAACCAAAATATTGTAATTGTTTGATGAAAAAGAGTAACCGTGGAGTTTCTTGCCCGTTCTTCTCCACAGGAATCTACACTTTGGAAAGTGGCAACTAGTTTATTTTTTTGACAATTCAAAAGTGCCTGTAAACGGTCTAATTGAAATAAATGCTTTGACTTTGACTTTGAACTAAACTTTACACGTGATCAAGCCTGTTTTCCACTGCCTCGTTGGTCTAGTGGTCCCAAGCGCGACTGCTGAGTATGGTCTCGGGTTCGATTCCCGGGTTGGGCAAAGTATTATTGAGTTTTTCTGATAGAAAATTCTCAGTAGCCGCCCGGAGTTTGGAATTGTGCCCGTTAGATGGCAATAGGCTCACCACCTATTACATGGGACTAAATAACAGCATTGGTGAAATGTGGGTGTACAATTGTGTACACCTCTGCCTATTATGTCCTTCAGAGTGCTATTGAATATGTATACGTAATAATTATTACCATTATTCATAGTCTTGGCAACGTTGCAGCGATTACACTACCCCTTAAGACTTAATCTTACAAAACTATCCAGCCAGAGACCTTACGTGTCCCATGGGTCAATTGCGTTCTAAGTAAAAAATACTTATCATAGCCTTAAGACTTCGCTCCGGACATATTCTTTCGTTTTTTTTTATAGAAATGGTTTTTTACCTAACTTCAGATTGAGGTGTGGTGGACGTTGACCCCTATGTCTTAATGGAATAGGTCCGAAACGAAGATATTTGAATTCACGTATTTATGACATTGGCTTTTGCAATTCTATACCAGCTTTTCCATCGTCAGAAAAAGGTAAACTTTTTATATGTTAGCAATAATGTGAATTACTTATGTTTGTGTAGATCTATTTTTGGTTTTGTCATACCTGGGTGATATGGCCTCTAAGCGAGAAAAAACGACAAAAAAAGACTCCATCGTTTCAGTGATTAAAATGGAAACATGAAAGTAGAATAGTAAGGCTGCCTCGTTAGTCTAGCGGTCCTAAGAGCGACTGCTGAGCATGAGGTTTCGGGTTCGATTCCCGGGTCGGGCAAAGTGTTATTGAGTTTTTCTGTTAAAAGATTCTCAGAGGCAGCCCGGAGTTTGGAATTGTGCATTAGAAGATTCTCAGTAGCAGCCCGGAGTTTGGAATTGTGCCCGGTAGATGGCAATAGTCTCACCACCTATTACATGGGACTTAATAACGGCATTGGTGAAATGTGGGTGTGCAACTATATACCTCTGCCAACCCTTTCGGGGAATACAGGCGTGATGCTATGTTATGTTATGTTTTATGAAAGTAGATGTATCAACAAAATTCTACAATATTTTCTGTATATCTTACTTACCATGACACAAACTTCTGCAAGGCCTCACCATGTGCCCCAGGGGCCCACACTTGGGAACAAACAGAGAGCACAGAAATAGTGCTGTCAGATCGTAACAGCGGACGTCTACCACTGCTTCGTATACCTCCAAATCCTGGGAAAAGAAAAAAGTGGTTCAAAAATCTAAGTTAATCCTCATTTAGAAAATAAGGGGGCACTAGTTGTTGTAAGAATGTCCTATTGTTTGGAAAGTGAAAAGGTCTTAATGCTTATACCTATCTTTATTGATGTAGGTATTGGTAAACTTCGCTAGAATTAAAAACGCAAAAAGTATGAATGAGTAGGTACTATATAATTATGTATTAGCGTGTTATCAAATCTCTGTTAACAATTAGGTACGTACCAAAATCCGACTTCTGTCTCAAATGAGAAATGTTTTCCAGAAAACAGTTTTCTGTTAGTTCAAGATAACAATAGCTAAGTAGGCACGGACCTTAAAAAATACGGACGGAGCGTTGCGTACGACAAGTGAGAAGCATGCCTAGTCATTAAATTTGGCTTGTCATACACGAACGCATACAAATACTTATAACTCATCCATCCAGTCATACATCGGCGCCAGTACCTACGCTGCGTGTGTGTGTGCGTAATCCATGCTTCGCTTATGACAAGGCAAGGTTACATCCGTATTTTTTTTCAGATCCGCGTAAGTAGGTATATATATTTCTCGTAATCTGTGAAATATGTTAGTGATACGCCCACTAACAGATTGCGCAGTTGTCAGATGAGATATGCCGCCTACGGACACGATCCTCTCGGTCGTCTCGAACTTACGTCGGTAGACCAACAGTCTATCATTGTACCTACTATGTTCTTATTTCATTCCTTCATTGTAAACATAAAGAGTATGAATAGAGTATTTGAAAAGCTATATACTAGACGCGTAAACATTGTTGTTTGGATCTTTAAGATACTTTAATTCTTGCTCGGATTTACACATACAAACAATGTTGTTTATCTTTAATTATAAGTAAGTGTTTAACCTAAAGTATTAACAGGTAGAAAATATAAAATTCTAAACAACATTCGTCTCTACTTCAAGTGTTCTAGATAAGACAAGATTTATTTATTCCTCTCTAATAAGCAAGCCATATCGCTGAGGTCGATGACGACGCAATGCTACGTTTTAATAAACATTGCTCGTTAAAAGCGGGCTTTGGAGTCTAACGCTGATATTTTGCTTGTCGGGCGCGCATTGTTTCCGCGACAATGATTGATTCGCGTACGAAAGGGTTCAGCTAATGGTTATTGATGTCACCGCGTCATTCGCTGTTGTGGTCGCGGTTGGCAGCCTGCGGGTAATATACTGTGAATGAAAACGTTCCAGTAGATATCATTCTTTGTTTGCGGTAATGTAAATCCGATAAATGGTTTTTCTGGTAATTGCAGAGAATAGTGTAGATTTATCAAAGATTCCTAATGGAATGAACATGTAATGCGGAGTAATGAAGAGTAAGTATGTGTCGAAAGAAGTTTTGAGTAAACTGAGGAAATAATAGATTTATTTATTTATTTATTTATTTATTTATTTATTAACTTACATCACTATCATTACAGGAATTTCCTAATTCAATAGTGTGGCCATAATTACAGTCTTATTATTTACTATAACATATTATGTACATTGCGATTATTTTGAACTCACTCAGAGAACAATTAAAGAGATCTATGCTATGTGCTACGTCATTAAGTACACGCAAGGTGCGCGTTATCGGGGCTTTACTCATTAGGTTGGTCCTACTACTGGGCAGCGCCAGTAGACATGGCCGTCTCCTTCGCAACACGTAATTGTCGGGCACACACAGGTTTATTTCACTCAATATACCTGGGTTTGAAGTCTTGCCACGCAATAATTTAAAAATATAGGTAGCAAGTGCTATGTCCCTCCTTGTTTCCAATTTATTGTATCCCACCATGCCTATAACAAACAAAGTTGGATACATCAATGGGTAAAATGGATATACACCATACCGCCGTAGGTACAGAAACCTAGTAAATTTATTTTGTATACGCTCCAGCATGAGACTGTATTTAGCTTCATGCGGAGCCCATATGATTGCGTTACATTCGAGCTGACTTCTTACCAATGCATTGTACAAAGTAGTTAGCGCAGCAATGCTTGTGAAACCCTCTGCTCTTCTTAGGACGAAACCTAGGCTCCTATATGCTACCTTGAAGGAATTAGAACCTACTGGAGTAGTTTTAGCAGGCGTACCCCTCTCACCACTGGCATATGATGCCCAAGCAAACCTTTATAGCTTTTACCTGTATGGTTACAATGATAGTACATGATTTTAATCGTGTGTGACATAATTTTATGTTTGAGTTTAATTAATTTATGTGTGTTAATACTGTTAATTTAGCGACGGAGTTATTTTTACTTTAGTGCTACTCGTAGTTCTTTTGTGCTTGTATGTTACCTCACTCCCCGCCAAAACTGGCGAGCAAATTTATTCGATAATTTGTCAGAAACCATCTCGCGTCTGGCCATTTAAGGATGATGACTCTAAACAAGTTGGGATTAACACAGGAGAATGAGGATGGTTCTTGGATGTTCCTCAACGTTTACAATATGTATGAAATGGGACCAGCTATAACTAGCTATACTAGTAGCATTATAATATGATCTGTGGTAACAGTACCTATCAATAGGTATCTTTTTTTTATGGAATATGGGGCAACCGAGCAGACAGCTCGCCTGATGGTAAGCGATTACCGCCACCCATGGTTAGGGCCTCCGGTACCCTCACTCACTCGGCGAAACACAACGCAAGCGTTGTTTCACGCCGGTTTTCTGTGAGGCCGTGGTATCAATCCGGTCGAGCCGGCCCATTCGTGCCGAAGCATGGCTCTCCCACGGTGAGAGATCTACGTACTGCTACGGCTCTGAGAAATATTTAATCATCAGCATATTATCTAAATGATATAGAATCTAGGTACCTACTGATTTCTCCTAAATTCTTCCAATATTCGTATGATATAATTACAGCAAGCACCAAGGGAGGCGTGACCTGACACTTCGAAGAGAGATTAGTGCGGCCGGCGAGCGTCGAGTACACAAATTAATTGGCCTATAAGCTCCTTGATCTGTGCCTAGTACGTTTTGGATCAATTAATTTTCGCTTAGAGGATTTAAGAGAAACTTCGTTGCATAGACGTAGGTACTTATTGTTGTAGAAGAGGCCGGCAAGTGAACAAAATAATATTCTTTTGATTGACCTTTCTGATTCTGTGTTTTAACCTTAACCCTTAACCGTAACATTTATTGTTTGGGCAGTCGTTTAGAAATAAGATAAGGTCCATCATATCACTATGACTTTTAAACTGCAAGGGATGAATAGCTTTTCTTTTGTTTCTTGTTGTTAATAATGCTCAAAATAAATAAAGAATTTACCTAAAGTAAGGATATCTTCAACCTTCATCTTGACAAATATTCTAAAACGTATAAAATACTTGAAAATATTGCACGTAGGCTAATTAACGAGCTGCCGGGGCCCACCAAGTGTCTGTTTAAGCTTGTTAATGGCATTTTAACGATTTACCTTAGATTCGGGCAATTAAACCGATACCACTGAGTGGTAACGTCTTTCGGGTTTCGAGCTCTATAACCTTCTGATTGAACATTATTTATTAAATTATAAATTAATTTTCCCTATAACTCTAATGAATATATTGACCTTATTTCGTAATCGTTACGAAATCTGAAAACAAATTAGCAACAAAAAATTTACATTACTATTAAATATAAAATAAGATGGCAAAGAGACGTTGTCCGCTACGAATTTAATTTCAAACAGATTATTTACCAACCGAGACTTACTTATCACTTAGCAAACAATTTCGCGGCTCTGTTTGTTCCAATGGCAATTAAACTAATATCACTAGCAAACGAAACTCATCAAATCGGAAACTTAACGTATCAAAGTGTTTGAGCTGTTTATTTGACTAAACAAGTACGGGGATCTCGTATCAATAATTTCGAAAACTAAGCAAATAACCCGTTTTCGGGGAAATGCGTAGATATCTCCGCACTCATAAACATCGACTAGCTTTTGAAGGAATCTTACGATTACTTAGTTACCTTTCCTACATACCTACTGATTGGTCACAAACTTCACTGATTTGCCACTGTTATGATAGCGCAGTATTTATTTAATAAATAGAAAGCACTATTTAGTTGATATTTGCTTTAGAACTGCAAAAAATATATATATGTACTTCTACTGTTGACCCTGGAAAAATTATAAACTTTTATCTGACTTCTGTGAATGCGGTGTTAAAAAACTGAGTAAATTAAACCGGGAAATATGTACCTAAGTAGGTAGATATATTTAGTGATCAAAGGTACACAATTGATAGGTATCTACACAACGTTTAAGCTACTCTGAATTGATAGGCAAAGAGGTTGCATACTGACTGATGGGACGATTCTGTAAAGTAGATATTAGGTTGTTGATGAAATAATCTATTCCATGTCGTTCAAAATTAATAAAATGCCATTAATTTTGTATCGGTAGGTAATACCGCAGGAGTGTAGTGTGATGGAAATTTTGTGATTCTAGTGGTTTAATGGAAGTGCTTCGAGTTGTTACAGACCCAAAAACTGAACCTTTTTGGCGCAGCCGTGAGGCACACAATGACCGCTCAACATTCATACCTGTTGTCTTTTGTATATCTACATTAATTGTGTTCTTACTGACTGTGTCAAATAAACAACTTGATACAAAGTTTAGGTCGCATTTTAAAGAATGGACAAAACAGAGGTGCATATAATGGCAAAAAATACAGTCTAGATAGCCTAAAAACATCCAAAGAAAATCCAACCTGCTGAGCGTCCCTCTGTCCAAAGTGCCCGATGTAGTTAGGGAACACAGTGAAGTTGTACGGTATCCTGTGCTGCTGGCAAAAGTTGACGATGACGGGCAGACACACCCCGGGCGCCGGGTTCCGCGCGCCGGGCGGGTCGGTCGGCGCCGGCCACGTCACCACCGTCGATCGGTTCACCACTTGGGACACGTACTGGGGATCATGAGGTCAGAATTAGTTAAATGTCAATTTTGTTTTAAACAATATTACACAGTCGGTTTACATGTCTACATACAACTCACGCCTTTCTCCCATGGGGGTAGGCAGAAACTACAGAAAGCCACCTGCTACGATCCATAAATATGCCTTTTGGTTCGTTCACGTTCATACACGCGCGCCGGTTGCGAGTACTATGGACCTTACCGGCCTACACACGTCTAATTTAAGAGTAATCGACACTTCACGTGATCAAAGGGCTGGTTTGTTCCTAAACGAAATGATTAGTATTGCCATACAATGTCGCAATACTTCCAGTCTTTTTGGCGTGCTGCCAGATGACGGCAGGGCCAACGGATATTTAGATGACTGAATTTATTTTTTTGCATATAGTTATGTTAGTTTATGTGTACGTATTTTAATTTTATATCTACAGTTAGAGCATATCTACACACATTTTAATAATAGTATAGTTTAATATGATAGAAGTACTATTTGGTACTATGTACGTACAGGTTTAATCTGTTTCCTTCAAGAAAATCCTTTACAAATTTTCTAAAGCCCAAAAAACAATATGTATCCACAACAACGCGTCCTTCACAATGTGCCCATTGTTGTAACTCTCACAAAACAGACAAAGTCGGCCAGGTAAGACGGAATTGTTGCCCAAAGCCAGATCCCGACTTTGAGCAACTAGGACAATAATTGTTTTGTTAGCAAAGCTTTTTGCCTTTCCTACGTTTTTGTGGTCGGAATGGCTTCAGCTGTATGCAAGTTGTTCAGTAATCGAGTCGTTTCGTTTTGTTGATTTCTTTATGGTGAGGAACGGAGCGCTTTTTTTTAAGAATGAATTAAGCTCCAACTTTTATCCTAGTAAAAGCTGGTGTGGATATAAAAAAATACTTTTTGTTATAAAATTTCCCAGAATATACGTTGAATTCTAATACCTAAGTTTAGTTGTTTTGATTGTGAATAACTTTAGTATAAGTTCTACCTACGAGTACTTTTAATTTTGTATTACTATATGCTACTAGGTCATGTTCATAATTAAGGTTTTATTTATGGTAGATATGTTCACCAAGCAAACGATCTGCTGTGATGCATGTGGCGTGTCATCCGATGACGAAAGATCAACCAACCCGCCGCCCGAGAACCCCAGAAGAGTCACTGGTGCATTTCAGATCTTGTACATTTTAACAAGGTCATGATATCACTTATTGTTCAACATTTTATTGATCCGTTTTGTATGTGTTTTTCATATTAGATTCTTGATTATAATTTAACTCTTTCAATGGCTAATACATTGCCGATATGATAAATACGTTATTTAAAGAGTTAAATGAATTAAGAACCTATTCATAATTATATATATTTTAATGATTACACGTACGTATTCTCATTTAGACCAAAATATTCAACGAACCTGATTAAGAGTAGGCATGTGTCCCCGCAGACTGTATTGTAGGTACCAAGTCCCGGATCGTTCCTGAATATTAAATGCGAGTTTCGCTCGAATCTATTTTTACATCACAAGTAGGTAAGCCTACTTCGACGTATCAACATTAGACTAAAATTATCTCACAGTGTTATGTCTGTAAAATTATATTTATATACCCCGACACATATAAATAAGTTATTTGTATACAGCTATTGTTGAAGTTATTGATAACTGAAATAACAATGGTTCTATATCGCAGCCCGTTTCGCAAACTTAAAGAACTTTTTAAGAAGATTGTCTATGTAACTTTTTGGGTTTACCATATCAAGTCAATATCTATGTTTATTTTAAGAATTATATTTGTACATTATGTCTCTGATATTAAATAAGGCATTATAAAAAAAAAAACATTACAATAAATGATAAATAGTGAAGAATCATATTCTTAATTATATATAAACGCCGCATCAGATTTTGGTTCAGATAATCTACCTTAACAATAAAATCAAAAAAGTAGTGCAATAAATATTTGATCTCTCATTGCTTTCTATGTCTAATATCAATTGTCTCACCTGTACTGCGGGGTTTGCTCTGAAGTACGCGAACAGCGCGCCGGTGATGGCGAGCAGCGCGACCGCGTTAAGAGCCAGTTGCATTAGCCGGAATTTGTGCGGGTTAGTGTCGGTGCTGGTGCCTCGCATGTCACGGAGCATCTAGTGAAAGATAAAGTTACTGTCAAAATACATTTGACAAAAAATTATATCTTTGTTAGGGTGGACCTAATCCTTAACTCCATCAACTCATCTTATTTCTTCTCATTGTAACAATATTTTTTAGACAATTTTCGAAACAGCAATACCATAAAAACTTAAAAACATTTAAGACAATGACTCTGATAAAAACAAAAGTTTATTAATAAATTAAACTCATCTCTACTACCTATGCTTGTAACATAAATGTTTTGCTCTTGAGTTCTGTCTCATATAAAAAAACGTACTTCGTTTATTGTCTTTTTAGAGCTTAAAATAAAATAGCTCCAATTACTGCAGCTTTAATATTAAGTTTACTTCATTATGCCATGGCTAACAATATCTTCATGGAGTACAACCTTATTCGAACCCCGGAAGGCATGCATGGCTAAATTGTACAAGTTAACCGGCTTAGAGTCCTGATGCCACATGGCGCTTATAACAGTATGTCTACACACAAAAGCTTCTTTGAGAGCCCGTTTTATCGCTGTCTGCGTGATATTATTTGAAGAGAAAATCAAGCTACATACGAAAATAGTCATTCTTGAAGCACATATTCAACAAATACTATTCTCACATGTGTCAAAGTTGGTTTAACTGAAAAAGCCTTTACTGATTTGATGGAACCACGACTTACTGACATAAATGTCGAGTGGTCCAGAGCGCGACTACTGAGCATGAGGTCTCGGGTCCGATTCCCGGGTCGGGCAAAGTGTTATTGAGTGTTTCGCTTAGGAAATTCAAGATACAAGTAATCATGCGCTCGTAAACGGACTTGTTTTTTCAGTAATTTTCATTTGCAATAGTGTACCCGTCCAGTTGTCACCTATATCGTGCACACTTGCTTCACGGTTTTGCGAAAAACATACAATACATTGCAGCAAAAGAGTATCGCTGGCAATATCTATAGCTGAGCTATTTCTCAGCAAAATTGCCAAAAAGACGCATATATTTTATAGCCCGCTTACGAGTCCTATTATAAAATCTATGGCCTGAAAAATGACTTAATCCGAGTAAAGAATATTAGTAAGAAAGGAAATAATTCAAAGAAGAAGACACGTGTAACAAGTCTAGGATTTTCCTGAAGCCTATTTAGTCTGTCCTCAATCCGCTCGATTTAAGTAACGACGAGTCAGACTCGCGACATAGCTGCGGACTCAGCTCATGAACAAGGGCTCCGTTCGAATTCGAAACTAGTCGGGCAAACCCGAAGAATGTACGTGAGTAGTAACCGGTGAACAATAACTAATATGAATATGCCTCACGAAAGTTATTATACAAATTTAAGTAACCTGTTCAAATTTCCATGATCATTAACGGCAGTTTCTCATGAAATTCTAAGAATACGTTTGTGTTGCAGCTGGCTTTCAAAAAGCAGTTATCTCTAGTTGCTGTAGGTCCCGTTATGAATGGAGCTCGGGGCGGCAGCGCTTACCTACTCGCAATTGTTTTACATTCAATACCATACTCCTGGCTTTGTGGACTCCACACTGATACCGTTGTTACGTAATCTCTATTCAGAGTGCCCACATTTGGAATAACTTCTTGTTTTGAGATTTTAATACGTAATTTAAACCTTGGAGCTCTTGTAAATTAATGTATGAATTTCTTCCGGGAATGGGACTTTGAGCTCCTGATAATAAGCTTTTTATTTACTACTAGCTAACTCAGACAGACTTTGTACCGTGCAAAGAAAGAAACATTTTCAGTTTTTCTAGAATTTTCCAATATAACGGGTAACTATTATAATTTTTATTTCCCTAACAACCTTATTCGGACCATTAGGAACATTTTAACAAATTTGTCAATTCGGTTCACCTGTTATCAAATTATATTAATTATAATTTTTTATGGAAAAATAATACGTAATATTATTTAAATCTATGTATAGGAACTGAATAGATGGCAATGACGTCACCGAAAGACGTATTAAAATGTGGAAGTAGAATTCGCCGTAGTCAGAGTGCCTGGAGTATTTATCCCGGAGGTGCAGGTTCAAATCCTGCTCACAACCGTATTCTTTTTGCACAAAAATGTATAGCTTTAGAGTTCGCTAAGCATGCTTTAATGCTTTTCAAAGATTTGTCTGTACTATATACGTAATTATTGTAAGTATGTATGCTAAAGCTACCTAGCTTTGTGGTTCAGTAATCTTGGGCTCAATGAACGGCCAGGACTGAACATATTCATGATAATTACGTTCGGCAGGTGACCTTCATATTTCAGGTCGAATGAAATGGATTAATAGGTACTCTTTGAATATTCTGAGCGGCTATATCGACCATTAAGGTTTGATAAGTTAGGTCGAATAGATTTTGGTAATAAGCTGTTACTAATGATAAGAAGAAACAGAGTATTAAATTGTTTCTGAGCTTTATAAGCAATTGCTTCGGTGATCTCGTGGTCCGAAACGCGACTTCTGAGAATGAGGTCCTGAGTTCGATTCCCAGGTCGGGCAAAGTTATGTTGGTGATATCTTAGGTTATCGCGATCACTACACATAATAATAAAACGAGAGGGCTGAATTAAAAAAAATAACATTGCAGCTTTAGTAATTATTTCTCCTAACTTGTTCTTTAATACTTGTCTAGTGGACCCAAGCGCGACTGCTGAGCAGGAGGTCACGGGTTCGATTCCCGGGTCGGGCAAAGTGTTATTGAGTTTTTCTATTAGGAAATTCTCAGTAGCAGTCAGAAGTTTGGAATTGTACCCGGTTGATGGCAATAGGCTCACCACCTATTGGACACATGGAACTTAATAACAGCATTGGTGAAATGTGGGTGTACAATTGTGTACACCTCTGCCTACTCCTTTGGGGAATACCTACAGGCGTGATGCTATGCTATGCTATGATATGTAATTAAAATGTAAGAAAATTTGTGGAAATTTTCAAATCAATTTGTGAACATTTTGAATAACTTTCACGAAGATTGTTTCTGACTAACCTAACTTAAATAAGCTATGTATTTATTAAGTACCAAAACAAGAGTACATTCCTACAGACAGTAATACAAGAAAATATGAACTAACAAATAGAAACTCTTTCGCAATACAATACAGAATTACTCCCCAAGTTCCACCTAACACGGGACGCAATCTTGACTCATGTAAACAGTAATATGTGGCCCGGGCTGTACACTCCTTCCTACTATACGTAGGGGTGGGTGTATACCTCGCCGCGCAGATATGTATGTGGTGAACGTTGATTAGAAACTTCCAGATTGTTTGAGGAAACTTAGAAGGATGGACTTTAAGATTTTATTAAAAAGTAGAAGGAAAGTTGTGAGTGCTTGTATGAGCATGTAGGGCTTAATCATGGGTTTGTCTTTGCGTGGCAGGTTATGTCACAAAAACTTGTATATGAGAAATATTCGATGAAATCATTGTTGAAATTATTTTAGAGAAGTAACTAATTAACTAATTAGAGCGCATGTACGAAGTGTGTCTATTGCCCTCCGACGAGCACAATTCCAAACTCCGGAGACTGAGAACTTCCACATAGCAAAACTTTTTTTTAAGACGCTCTTCATCCTCTCTTTTATATAAATCTAACTTTGCTGTGCCCGACAAGGTCCTTAATTGTTTCTATACACCAACTGTTATATGTAAACATTATGGAATGCAATAAAGTATTGAGTAAACCCAATAATACTGTCCGACCTAGGATTTCAACCCAAAACCTCCCGCTAGACTAAACTAATGATGCAGCTTATTTCAAAAATGTATCCACTAAGTATTACATGGGACATAATAACGGCATTGGTGAAAGGTGGATAAAGATAAGATATATTTATTTTGTGAAACATGAGTAGGTACAATTAAGGTGTAAAATAAAATATGAGGAAAACAATAAAATAGACAGATGTACAACTGTGTCTACGAACTGTGTCTGTGAATACAACGTGATACTGATAGACGTTTTTGTTTTTAACAATTTTCATGTTTAAATTTACAAGTATCCAGTAAGCAGCTTATTTAGTAATAACAATCGATCTCCGCCGAGTGGCCCGGGCCTCTCAGTATCGCAATCAATAGTCTCGATTTATTTGATATAATCCGATTACCATTCTAAAGTGTTCCAATGATTGGATATCGATTTTCATTTAATCGTATTTAATTTTGAGTAATTTAAAAATGCTTTTACACGAGGATTGTCTAACACTTTTGAAATGCTTTGTAATTGCCTACTTCTAATAAATTAAGATCGTATAGGTTTTAATTTTACGACACGATTTAGTGCAATATTTTTACAAATATTGTATTGTGAAGTTATATTTATTTTTGCAAGTAGAATACTGTCGTCCTATCTTTAATAATTACTAAATTAAAATTATAGTCAAGATAAATATTTGAAAAGCATTAACGCAGTCTTTCCCAACGTGGGCGATAACGCCCCCTTGTGGGCGCTGCAGGCCTAAAGGGGGGCGGTAAGAGACCCAGAAAAAAAAGGGGGCATTGTGTAGGGCTTTGGGGTCGATTTATAATTTCATCTACCTAGCTAGGAAGACTCTTAGACACCGACTGAGCTCTCGACTCTCGACTACATCTTGTGAACATCAACTAATATTAATTAAGATATAGCTCAAACTCGGTTCGATATAAAAGACCGCGGGCAATCATGTTTTAACAAGTTTTTGTTAATTATTCCGAATTGTACATTCCTATACCAATCGGCTGGTTCTATAATACTTGTTCTTGCTTGTCGAGTACGATTGGGCGTCGAATGAGATAAACGAGTTTATGCACGTTTGTCTTATTCCTGTTGGTGCGTGCTGCTTATGCAATCCTATATAAACGACGTAAATTTATTTTATTTTCATTTGCGGTTTCGCGCATAATACGTATAGATAAGCAGTACTTGATTTCAACACTTACGTATTTCTTAAAACAAAACAATGTCGGAAGTAAAAAAGAAGAGACGGCAATACTCTGCGGAATATATTAAATTCGGATTTATTGAAAATCCCACAAACCCGTCGTCGCCTTTGTGTCTTCTATGTCTAAAAACATTTTCGAACGAAGCAATGAAGCCTTCAAGACTGCAAGATCATTTGAATAAAATGCATCCAGATAAGACAGAAAAGAATGTAGCATATTTTCAAGACCTAGAGAAGAAGCATAATACTCAGCCAAGTGTATCAAAACTATTTTCGGCGGCTGCTAAGCAAGATGACGACGGACTACGAGCTTCGTACAATATCTCTTTGTTAATTGCTCAAAAAGGCAAACCACACAACATCGGAGAAGAGTTAATTTTGCCAGCAATAAAGGAAGTAATAACTACTGTGCTTCATAAACCGGCCGCAGATATTATCCGAAAAATTCCTTTGAGTAATAATTCTGTGCAAAGACGAATTGATGAAATGGCTGAAAACATTGAAGAATCATTGTACAATCATCTGAGGACTAGTCAATTCTCAATTCAGCTCGATGAGTCCACTTTACCAACTAATGAAGCGTTGTTGCTATCTTACGTGAGGTTTATTAAAGATGAGAAAATACGTGAAGAACTATTGTTTGCCAGAAATTTGGAGACAGATACAAAAGGCGAAACCATATGCAATACATTGGAAAAGTTTTGTGAAGAGAAAGAGATTCCTTTGAAAAATATTATATCAGTTGCTACGGATGGCGCTCCGGCTATGACAGGGCGCCATAAAGGCTTCATAGCATACTTAAAGAATAAAATTCCAGATGTCCTTGCTATACATTGCGTTATTCATAGACAACATTTGGTTGCTAGAAACTTAAGTGAACGACTATTTCAATCACTGCAATATGTCATCAAAGCAGTCAATAAAATCCGTAGCAGCTCTTTGAATGATAGATTATTTCATCAGCTTTGTGTTACTAATGACGAAGATTTCAACCGTTTGTTGCTTCATACTGAAGTTCGTTGGCTGTCAAGAAGCAATTGTCTGATTCGATTTTACAACCTGTTTGACTCTATGATAGAGTTCTTGGAAACTAAAGATACAGAACTGCGCAACAAGCTCATAACATCAAAGAATGATATAGCTTACATGACAGACCTGTATAAAATGTTCAACGACATGAACCTCCAACTGCAAGGCGATGAACTAAATTTAATTAAAACAAAAAATGTCGTTGCTGCTTTCGCAGCCAAACTGCTTCTGCACAAAAAGAATATGGGCAGACGTGAGTTTCACAATTTTCGGAATTTATCAGTATACTGCAGTAACGACGACTTGTTTGCCTACTGCCAACATTTGGAAAACCTCCACATTGACTTCACCGAACGATACCAGGACATTTTAAACTTGGAAATACCAGACTGGGTGTTGGATCCGTTTTCAAATGTCAACACAGCAATGCCACCTCAGCTGGAAGAAGAACTTATAGAATTGACAACAAACGAAGAAATAAAAATCAAGTTCAAAAATGGATATCAAGAATTTTGGCTACAAAAACCGATCCCGCAATTGTACCCTGGATTGTGGTCAATTGTTCAACGATTTTTGATAGCATTCCCATCGTCATATTTGTGTGAACGTGGATTTAGTGCTGTGGCAACGCTGCTTACTAAAAAGAGAAATCGTTTGCGTGTTACCGAACGTGGCGACTTGCGGCTGTTTTTGAGTAAATTGGAACCTGATATCAACAAACTTATTGAACAGCATCAGATTCAACCTTCACATTAGTTTTTATATAAGAATTGATTATGTTTGTTTTATTTTCAATAAAAGATACTCTGTCCGAATACTATAAATTTGCGTTTCAATAATCAGTTATAAGTACTTAGCGGTTTTTAAGTATGTTTAAAAAGGGGGGCGTTAAAAAATAATTTATTCTTAAAGTGGGCAGTAGACAAAAAAAGGTTGGGAACCCCTGCATTAACGCATGCTTAGTGAACTCTAAAGATATAATATTATATGGAAAAATAATACGGTCGCGAACAGGATTCGAATCTGCGCCTCCCGGATGAATACTCCAGTCGCTCTGACCACTAAGCCATCTCGACCTCTGCTCACTACTGCGAATTCTTATTTCATATTTTAAAATTCCACGTCAAAAAAAAGACGTGAAATTATATAATTATTTGTAACATATTCTTTGACACTGATCAAAATAAAAAAGCATTTGTTCAAGAGACTTTCACATTATCAGAGACAATGCAATCTTAAAATAAAATGTTTTCGATACAATTCCCAGGTAAACTTGACACGACTCTATAAAGTACAAGAGATACAAGATTCAAGGAACTAATGGAATTTACAATATCAATCTCGCTTTTGTTACGAGTTTGAATTTTGAACGAATGCGGTGCAATATCTCGATATTGCTTATTCGTTGTGTGGGTTTTAGACAGTGGTGCGATTTTGCAACTTTTTCTTACAAATCGTAATCTTTTTTATAATTAATGAATAAAATAAAGCCTTTGCTGAATGCAGGTTTCGAATCAAAAATCAAAAATATCCTTATTCAAATTAGACCTTTTGAAATTGTAGTTTTTGAACGTCATACATTACAATAAGACTGTCCCCAAAAACACCTATCCTTCACCGGTTCGTAGTGATTCACTGGAGAGAAGAAGCGGCGCAACAAACTCCATAGCTACACGTCTCTGTCTGTCAAGTTACAAATTAAACAAAAACAAAAAATACATTTCAGCTGGCACTCACATCATAATACAGACAAAACAAAATAACTACTATTTACCTTATTGAATTTAATAGCGAATGTTGATGACTTTCTAACCTTAGACCACTTAACCAATTTCTAACATATTGTTAGCATAGCACTGTCTCATGATTAAACTTTTTTAATAACTGTCTTGTTGGTGTATTGAGTTTTTCTGTAAGGAAATTTTAAATAGTAGCCCGGAGTTTGTATTAAATGGGATTAACCCCCACTTCTTGACCCCACCTAATACATTTAACTTTATAACAGCATTGGTAAAATGTAGGCGTACAACTGAGTACACTTTTGACTACCCCTTCGGGGAGAAATACAGGATGCATTCTATGTTATGTTATGTTATGTTTATTATTACCCCATTTTATGATTCGTTAATGCGTGATGATACCTCAAATTAATGAGACTCAAAAACTATATGAAGCTAAAATAAAACTTGCATCCAAATGTATATTCCGTATACCTATCCGTTAGCTCTTTTGGCGTGGACTTCAGCTAGGTACCCAAAGGTTTTACCGTAAACACAGCAAACGCTTAATGCTGCGTGATATTTTAATTACAACGTGGCGCTTGCTCGCGACACTAAATTTACCAGTGGCCATATGTGTCATAAACTTGCGGGAGAAAACACTGTTGTTAGTTACTTTTATAGCATTTCGCTGAACACACGGATTTTTGCAACATTTGCAGCGGTAAAATGTTTCTGCTAACGACATTTGTGTTCCGATTTTCAGATCGTGGTGGTGTACGTTGTGAGGGAAATATAAACTGACTTCTGACACTAATCGCTTCGTGTACGAACTGTTTCACACTTTGCAAATATTCACCAACACATATCTCTACATAGTATAAAACAAGGTCGCTTTCCGCGTCTGTCTGTCTCTTTATCCGCTAACTCCTCCTAAACCACGCTACGGATTCTGATGCGGTTTTCACCATCGTGTAGATAATTTTTCACAGATGGTTTGTATATATAATACAGCCTAATAAAGTTTTTGTTGCCGAAATCTAAATTTACATGGCTTACGTAGGCTAAACGTAATTTCACTCTTTTTTTCAAATTTATACCATTGTGAAGCAGAGGAGGATCGCTATTGATAGATAAAATAAAGTATTACGCACATAAAAGTGAAGAAAGTAACAACCCAGCCGTTTTTGGCGCAGACAAACGTTCAACTGTCTGACATTAAGTAGATACAAATGATATCAGTACACTAGGCTTCTTCCTAAGTTTTGCCCCGTTTTGATGGAGCCAACATAAGGTCTACACAATCAAATAAAGCAAATAGTACTCACCCTATGATGTAAAGACATGTTGCTCCCATTTTGGAACCTGACAATCGTCTGCAGCGACGCCGGTGTGGACATACTCTTTGTGATGGACCCATTCCCCGAATCCCTGTCATGCTGCTCCTTCAGCAGCAGACCCCGAGCTATCTTCGCGTTCAAGCTCTTGTTCACATGCTGGTGAGGCAGTAGAGGAGCCTCCATGGTCTTCGTCGTATACGACGGTGAGGAAGTCTGACTAAACGAGTCCGACGACACGTTGGAGTCCTGTCGCACGCTTATATTTGACCCTGAGCTTGGAGACCGTTTCATTGGCGGAGCAGTATTTTGAGGAGGTAGTGGGGCAGGAGTAAAGGGCGTAGAATCAGGAATTCTTTGAGGAGGAGCTCTTCTGATGCACAGTGGCTGTGGGTTTCTGTTGCAGTCCAGTCGTGGTTGGGGTTGTACTGGGGCGATGGTTCGTCGATTGCCGTTGGGGTCTGTCTGTGGGGTTGTGGTGGGTGGTCTCGGCGGTGTAGGCGGTGGTACCCTGCGCGGTGGCTGTGGGGAGGACCGGCGTGGCGGCGCGGGTGGCGGCACCGGCAGGGGCGTGGGCGCGACTGTTGCGGTTGTGCGCTGTGGCACGGGCGGCGGCTGTGGCTGGACTGGCTGGATTTGTTGTGGTGGTGGCTGGAGCTGCACCAAATAATGTTTTACCCATAAGTATTGAAAAAACCTTAATGGTGATAAAAATATGCAGAGTATAAGTATCGTATTGTGCTTCAAGACTAGCACGAGAGCAGTTTTTACCTTCATGATAGGCCTTGGTGGCGCAATTCTTGAGGGTGGACAGTATGGAAGTGCGTCCGAGGGACAGTATACAAAGCCGGCAGGTCTCTGCGGCTGAGCAGGCGCACACGCCGCTGTGGAATGGCGCCGTGGCGTACCGGTGCTCGGCCGAAGCAGTTCTAGGAGCTTCTCGCCCGGCGTCGCCGCCAGACTGCCGGCGCGCCCGCACCTATGGAAGATTAAAAGGTTAGTAATTATGAAAAATGTAAAATATTATGGAGATTACTATTTAAATCTCTGTTGCTTCACCGAAAGTAGGACATTTATGATATTTTAATGAATTTTGTTCATCGTATTTAAAATTTAAAATTTATCTTGCTATATGCAAAACAGACTCGTCAGTAAAAACATTTTCCTGCACTTTGTCTACCACTAATTAAAAATGCATAGACCTGATACAGTGACAGTGGCGATAATATCGACGTCACTAGTCGGCAAATGAATAGAATTCATTGGCAGTTGAAAGGCGGCTGCCTAACGACTGGGCGGACGGCACTGGTTCGGACGCACATTAATTCAGCGTATCTACGAGTTAACGAACTGTCGACGTATTGCCAATGAATGTGTATTACGATTGGCGTGCACCATCTTTAGCATGGTAGAAATAAAAATATGAATATAGTCGACATAAGTACTTACTCGTTAGTTTACGGATGATCCACGGAATCTCAAAATACATAACTAAACTACAGCCCTAAGTCCCTTCACAAAACACCATTGTTTTCCATTAAAGCCCCCCAACGGCACAGTGTAAACACGTGTTTTTGTACTGAAGTGAATGGTAGCAGACTCACGTCCCGGCGATTACATGTCCGGTACTGAATGGAAGTGGGCCAGTACTGTACAACGGCGAGAGACTGGCCGGTGGAAATAGCGTATGAATTATATGTGTAGTAATCATCTGACATATCAAATGCGAGAGCATCTCGAGTATTTCAAAGTAGGCACTGGCAACACTTCATGCCTTTGTAACATAAAAGTAGACAGGACAAACAAGGAATCATTATAGAAGGTAAGCAACACGTGCGAGGTGCACACACACAAAAACACATGTAACAGACCTATAGACCTCTCACAAGCCCTTGGAAACCCAGCCAATTGAGACCAATGGGAATAGTTTTGAAATGGGTACATAAAGTTCAATTTTTTTTGTGGGTAAAATTACTGTCGGGCGGAAGATTTCAACTTGCACCCCCCGGATTAACAACTCCATGCGCCTTGTCAACGAAAGAAATGATAGCCTAGTGGTACAATCGATGGACTGAGAAGTCAAAGGTCGCAAGTTCGAATCCAAGGCACGCACCACTGACTTTTCGTAGTCATGTGCGTATTATAAATTTTAATAATTATTATTATATATATTATATTGAGAAACCTTTTCTTTACTGTAACTAGTAGATCTCGGATTCGATTCCTAAGTCGGGCAAAGTGTTATTGAGTTATTTTGTTAGGAAATTCTCAGTATCAGCCTGAAGTTTGAAATTTATTTAGATATAAACAATTACTTTGTATCTCATTTTAAGTGAACCTATGTATTGTTCTTATGAGAATAAATTCTTTAAACCGAAACCGATTACCTGCTTACCGTAAAATAAACGATACATTAAGTACGAGGTACGCCATTTTCTTATCATATTTTTCAACAACTATGCGAAGTATCTACCTATATTTTAATTTATTAAAGCTAATCACTTCCCATGCAGTAACAGCCTAGTAGTATAACCGTTGGACTGGCAAGTGAAAGGTCGTAACTTGGAATCCAAGGCAATTACTTAAAACAGTGAAAGCAAAAATCGTGAGGAAACCAATACACCTGAGAGATGTTCTCGATTGTATGTTAAGCTATTTCAGAGGCCTACTAGCTGTTTAAACTCTTACACCAGATTGTTCATCAACCTTAACAAGAAGAAGAAGAAGGAAAATCACTTCCTAGTACTTAAGTTTAAGCCATAAAAGCTTTTTATGTAAATAGTCAATAATATAACCCAATATTAAACCTTCAAATGTCAAACAGTGAGTCCATTGAAAATTAATTATTATTTCCATAATTCGATTGTTTCCACAGACAAAAGGTTATCAAACGTCACAATTAACTATATCGATAAAGAGCGTCCCTATAAATTCCACACACACATTCCACTATAACGTAGGTACCTATGTACCGACGTACAATGCACAGCTAAACAGGAACAGCTAGTGATGTCACCCGGTGATCACGGTTCCGGCCGATGAATGGTTTGCATGCCTGTCCGGACACGTTCGTTGCTGTCCGGAACGCGTTAATGAACAT
Source organism: Xylocampa areola (assembly GCA_935421205.1). Classification (NCBI taxonomy): domain Eukaryota; kingdom Metazoa; phylum Arthropoda; class Insecta; order Lepidoptera; family Noctuidae; genus Xylocampa; species Xylocampa areola. The sequence goes on from OW285200.1 coordinate 1,033,907, forward strand.
GCTTCACTGTCATTGATTACTACGTTTGCTTTGTGTTTTACATTCAATAGGATTGTTGTGGCTTTAGTTAACTAAATGGAAATGTTTCTGATTGCTCATCTAACCTTACTTGCGACATGGTTTTTGTACGGGTAGTCAAGAATAGTGTTTTTATCTGATAATTCATGTTTTAGAGGAATTATTCTTAGATTTATTATGAGATATGTGAACAAATACCTACAGCATGGGCTGTAGGTATTTGTTCACATATCTCATAAATTCCGTATTACTCGGTTTGTTGTGTAATACTAATGACTACCCTACACATATTATTTTTAGCATCGCACATGATAACAAGAATATATTTATTATTCTTCCTGCTTCGTCTATATTATTTCTCTGTTTTTTCTTCTCTCTCTATTCTCTCTCTCTCTATTACTGTATTGTCTTTTCTCGCGGCTAAATAACGGCCGCAGAGATCGATAGATCCACGTTAAGCTGCGCTTGATCAGGTCGGTCTGTAGATGGATGACCATCATGTCTTACCGAGACCCTTCCGTGCCCCGGAGAGCACGTTAAGCCGTCGGTCCCGGTTGTCAAATTAAGATCTATGACAGCCGTTACGAGTAGTCAGAGGCCTGAAAATCTGACAACCAGTCATACCACGAGATATCGTGTTACCCAGTAACTGGGTTGTGGAGGTCAGTTAGGCAGTCGCTCCATGTAAAATATTATTATTAAGCTGCATCCGGTTTGTGTAGAAAGGGCTAGGCAGATTTCATTTGATTTTTACTGTATTAACATAACATCATAGCATCACGCCTCTAATCCCCGAAGGAATAGGTTGAGGTGTACACAATTGTAAACCCTCATTTAGCTACTTCCACAAAATTGAGGGTAGTCATGCATTACCCGCCCGCCGCACGTGTAGAGTAGTTGGTGGTAGTCGGAATTTTCACCGCTTTCGTAGTTGCATATATTTGCGGGCGGGCGGGCGGTGCACAGGTAATGCATGACTACCCTCAATTTTGTGGAAGTAGCTAGATATTGTATTTATTTGCATTCATTGTAATGGACTTCCGCAAAGTAACGCCTGAATCTATTCATAACCCTCATTTCACCGATGCTGTTATTAACTCCCATGTAATAGGTGTTGAGCCTATTGTCATCAACCGGGCACAATTCCAAACTCCGGGCTGCTAATGAGAATTTCCTAACAGAAAAACTGAATAACACTGTCCGATCCGGGAATCGAACTCGAGACCTCTTGCTCAGCAGTCGCGCTTGGGACCACTAGACCAACGAGGCAGCTTTTACTGCATTGTCTTTTGCATGTCGGAATAAACAATTTTTCTTAACTTTTATTATATATTAATCACAAACTATACTTAAGTCAAAGTCAAAGTCAAAGGTTTTTATTTCATATAAACCATACAAAGGCACTTATGAAAAGTCAGAATTTACGTGCACGGTTCCAAAAAGTCGCTTCCTATGGAGAAGAACCGGCAAGAAACTCCATGGTTACTCTTTTAAACTGTATATCTTTTACAATTTCTGTAGATACAATTAATATAAGTAAGGAGAGTATCCAACAAAATCCGCTCTAAATAACTGGTGTACTCATTTCTTTTGACCCTCCTACGACTAGCAGTAAAGCGACATCAACTGTGGAAAAAAATAAAGGAGCCTTTTATTTATTGGATTGGTCAGACAGCGCGCTCGGCGGCAAAAATGTCGGATTAGTTTCTCGGCTGAATTATCTCACTTCGGTACAGTTTAAAAGCAAACAAATAAACAGCGAACTGTTACCGACCAAATTTTGCTTGCTTAAGGCTTATGGTAGCAAAAATGTTGTAATAACAACATTTAGACTGCCTATCCACCGGAGCGGGGCGAGGCTGCGGTGAGCGAGATAAAAATCCACCAATAGAAAAGCATAAAATCTCCGCTCCTCTTGAGTGGACAGGGAGTTGCAAAATAGTTAAAAAACAATTATTTGTTTTATTCTGGCATCTCACTCATAACTCAGAAAGCACTTCAAACTCAGAAAGCAAACACACAAAACCTTCAAAAAGCAGTAACCCACGAAGCACAAACAATTACTAACACACACATCCAATCCCACGTTTACTCTGAAACCCCATAATAAACACAAAAACCACACTACATAGAAATCCCGTGAAAATTCTCGACGGTTCCATCCATTAGGGTAGTAAATGGTGCGACTAATGGGGCGCTGATTACACGCTCGTAATGAATCGAATGCCTCAGACTTTGATTCCGACGGTCCGACTCCCAGGTTCAATTCCATTAATTTTATTGCTGTGACAGATGTGTTGCTTTTTACACAACTACCCAAAAATGGAGTGTTATGTTTTTAGCGCTCATGTTGTATGTATGTTTGTGTTTCTTTATTCCACCGTAACTTCTAATCGCCTCAACTGATTTAGATGTATGTGGTATCGATAGAATCCTTAAACTTTCCTGGGTAATATAGGCAGACTGCCCAAAAACAACAGTGTTATGTTTTTAGTGTTCATACATGAACTACATGTATGTATAAAGTTACAATATTAAATGGAAAAAGAATACGGTCGCGAACAGGATTCGAACCTGCGCCTCCCGGATAGATACTCCAGGCGCTCTGACCACTAAGCCATCTCGACCTCTGCTCACCACCGCGAATTCTTCTTCCATATTTTAACACGTCTTATGGCGACGTCATTGCAATCAATTCAGTACTTACAAGTGACCGAGCTTCTTTTTCCATTTAATATTGTAACTTTAGAGTTCGTTAAGCATGCGTTAATGCTTTTTCAAAAGACATATCTTGAATACATGTATGTATGTTTGTGAGACACGTTTTTAATCAATGAATTTTTTATTCCGTTGTTTTATGTTAGAAACCATCCACCCGCACGACGTGACAGAGTCATTGCAGCCGATATACCTTAATTTCGCTCAGGGAACAGCTCTTCTTCCTCTCTATTTTTTCAAACTCTCCAGCTTGCCTACGAACTCGTCCCGGTATTCTCCGCAGTACCTTCCGCTCGGTAGCTAGGATTTTTCTCTCGTTCTTCTGGGTAATGTCTATGCTTCGCAGTCGCATATATAGATGGATCTCATTACGTACAGTCTTATAAATTCGAATCTTTGTATGTCTTCTGAGGAGCTTTGACACGAGTGACATCCTGTGATCTTTGTCTATTTCATCGTGTCTATTGTCGATGTCAATTAAAGTGCATTCGATATATCGGAATTTAGCCACATCTTTGTAAGCTATGTTCCCCACCTACTATCTCAGTTGTTCATGTCATCCAGAGGGGTATGATTCGACTGCTGTGTCCAACAACTGCCGATTGATTATCGTGCTCTCCGAAGTACGAAGAAACTCAGAGGAAAGGGCTCCTAGCACCACCATGCCACGACAGACAGACTATGCAGCTCAATTACTGTTCATCGGTTACTACTCACGTGCATTTTCCGACATTACCCGACTAGTTTCGAACTTGAACGGAGCCCTTAGTCATGAGCTGAGCCCGATGAGCGGCGATGTCGCGAGTCAAACTTTTTACCCGCGACATCGCCGCGGGATCAAAGGAACAAGGAGTAGCAACAGGTTATAACTGTTTATTTCTATGTAAATAGAGGAAAATTACATTAACATTATGTCAGCGATGTAGCTCGTCGGTTTGATGATGTTTTTTTATCATTAAATTAATAATACGATAACTCTATATATATATTTGACGGCGCGGCTGGCGCAATGGTCGACAGACTGTCTGCTGCACCGCGTGTCGCAGGTTGGATTCCTGCACGGAGCAATTTGTATGATCTACAGATAATTGTTCCGGGACTGGGTGTGTCTGCATGTGAGATTATGTGACTGTTAATGCACCCACGATACAGAGAGAAATTTCTAGTGTGGAGCAACGTACAAAATAAATCTATGAAATGAAAATCTCGTGTCACAGTGTTTGTTAGTGAACACCTCCGAAACAGCTTGATCGATTTTTATGAATATTTTTGTGTAATTATATATGTAGTTAGTAGCACCAAATATATATTAATTTGTGTATAAAATCTCATGCACCTAGTTCCAATGAAAACGAAATATTAAAACTTTACAATGTAATAAACTGTTGTCCGAGCTTTACAAATCAATGTTTGAATGTAGCAACGATATCTAATGGGTTCAAATTACAAAGTCATAATATAACTAACTGATTGAAAGCCTACAATCGCTGATATTGAATCGTGTATCTACGCTTAATCTCTTTGCCACGATAAAGAACAGATATATCTATTTAAAATTAGAGTATGAGTTGCCTGTAAAACTCACTCATCTAATTTTATACTGAAATACATAAAGATTCTTTTTATCATATATAATGATATTTTTTTATACATTTTGAGGCCATGTAATTCCTATATTAATTACTATTTTTCAAGGAAACATTGAAAAAATAATAAACAAGAATGGGGTTTGAACCCGCGACTCTTCACATTCCGTGTCATCACTCTACCAACGACAAGGTAGCTCACCTTTGTCGTGTTCAAATCTATTCAATTTTCAATTCTCCTTATATTTGTCTTAATGAGACGCCTGGCGATATTTATTTAGCAATCATTTACTCTACAGATCTACTAAATCTGATTCTTTTTTTATAAGACATGTATACAAGCGAAGTTTGTTTCTGCGACACTTGCCGAATCGTGCCAAAATCCGGAAAAATGTCGCGTGTTACTAACCAAAAGTAACTTGTTTAAAATAAAGCATTAACGCAAGCATAGCGAACTCTAAAATTATAATTTTTTGCAGAAAGAATAATACAGTCGTGAGCAGGATTCGAACCTGCGCCTCCCGAAATACTCACTGCCCCGAATTCTTCTCCCGCATTTTTAATACGTCTTTTGGTGAGTTCAGTACCTTTACAAGAATAAATATTAATAATATGATACAAATGGTCATCCCTTGCAGAGGGATCACTTCCGCTCAACGAAACTCGATATTTCGTAACATCGCATGATTGCTACTCGAGTTCTCCATTGGTCGGACATCGCATATGAACATATGGTTTATGAAGTTTCGCTTTTCAAGACGCTTTACGTTTCGTTTTCCTTTAGAAATAAGATGATGGAACATTGCTTGTGCCATGTACTTAGGTTGTGTTTTAATACCTTATTAGGTACAAAAACAAATTCTAAATTCCATGGTGATCCTAAATTTATGATAATAAATCTAACGTTCTGCTCCCACAATCAAACCAATAATACGGTTTTATGAGACTTCGTTTTGCTTTTAAGTTGTTTCTGTGTAAATATTTTAATTAAATACCTAATAATAATTAAAGTTCAGTGTAACGATAATGAACAGGAGTAGCGACTTTTATCGTTTATCGTCTACGTATCGGACGCAATGAATCTTCACACAACGTTGAACATACAGAATATTAAGTGTTTTTTAAAGTTTATTGTCACAAAAAAACATACATTATAGTATACACTGATTAACAAGATGCTAACTACGGATATTGTGAGACCTGCCTCCTATACTAGGATAACCTGTATCTTAAGAGACAGTGTTCAGCTGTGAGATTGAAAATAGGGATTTACAACTGCGGACTGTGCCCAACTAATGTTCGTGTTAACAGTGAGATTTATATTTCTTTTATGCATATTATATTCGATGTTAATATTATGGCATTATTTAAGTGAATGACACTAACTTCTTAACCCATCCGTCCTGAACATAACCCTTTGCCTAACAACTCTCCCCAATTTCCTGTCCTGCCGTCTGACAGCTTATTAATCTTAACAACGTCACCGGATGTGACGTCACAAGCGAGCCTTCGAAGAAACGATGACATAAACAGAAGCCGTATTATGAATGCAGAATAGGACGGATATTTCTTATATTTGCGAGTACGTGCTTTAGTTTGTAGCCCTATAAGATGAGCCTCGAAGGCTCCACTTTATATCTTCTATCATAAAACCCGAGTTATTAGGTACATACGTATGTTATATTACCTACAGTATTAACGTATAAATTTGAACCATACTTTTACGCAAACTTGCTCTTGTATCATTTATTAGTAAAAGTAATTTTAAAGCATTATTAGAAGAAAGAAAAGTACGATCGTTTAAGTATCTACTCTCAACAATAAAAAAGTTGTATAAATATTGCCTAAAATAAAAAATAAAAAGCACTCACTGCTCATTTGAGTCCCATGGACAAAAAAACATGGCTTGGCTGTTTAATGTTCATGGAACTATTACGTGACATAACATTAAGTCCACAAGAAACAGTTTGTGCAACAATGACATAACGCCCAAACCATACCATTTAACCAAGTTTGTAGAGTGAGCGCTTATAAGTAGAGTTATTTGTTATTAATTATTATAAATGAGGTACAGTCAATAGCACGTAGAGCTGCTATATACTTTGGACTTGGATAGGCCTCGTAGATTATCACGCGAAATACAAATCCGAGATCAGTCACGAGTTTGGCTCTACTAACTTCTCTAACAGAGAAAGCATTATAAAGTTGTGAGTCTTGGCAATCAACTTTACATGAAATGTTTTTGGTGGGATTCGTTATTATCACTTACTGTACCCGACAACATTATAAAGAAACAAGAGCATGTGTGAAATGTTCTCGATGGTGTATAGAGCCATGTCAGTGTCAGAGACCTATCGGAGCTTAAAATATTACACTAAATCAATCATAGAAACAATTATATGATCAGAAAACACCGCGTTATCACTAAGTATGCTGAATTTGTCATCGCCAGTTACTAATTTCAACTTAACTACGAAGCTTCAGTAACACAGTTAAAGTAACAATTCGGAAAATTTAATTTGCGTGTACCGCAAGACGTTGGGGGAAAGGGAGGGGAGCTGGCAAACTTAACGGTCTCGCAAATTGGCGTGATTAATTGTGTTTCAGTGGAGACATGTTGCCGAGGACATGTTGAAACGAATGTTCGATGATCAATACGAATGTAATTGAATTGAATTTATTTTATTTTATTGGTTTTGTTACTTCAATAATTGGTGGCTGGTCTAAAATTTGTCAGTATCGTATTATTAATGTCGTACTAGGCCGACTGCTCCATTGGTCTAGTGGTCGCAAGGGTGACTGCCGAGCAAGAGGTCCTGGGTTCGATTCCTGGGCTGGGCAATATGTTATTGGGTTTTTCTATTAGGAAATTCTTAGTATCAGAGTATGGGACTTAATAACAGCATTGGTGAAATTTGGGTGTTAGTTTTACCCTTTTTACCTGTTATGCACCTCTGTCTGCCCCCTCGAGGAATACAGGCGAGACACTATGTTATGTAGTGACCGAGTGATAATGGGTCCGCTTATTAAGCGACACGTTGTGGATTAACTGGCATGTACAGTCAACTGAACGACATTAGTAACGCTTGAATTACGAAAACCGTTCTTACTGCTACGACATGAAGGCGCTGTTAATGTCAAATTATTACCATGCATGTGCGGTGGACTGTACCAACTGTGACTTTTCCAATGTCCTATTATATCGCTACTTTCTGGGTTAATGGCACAGACTTACGGTTAAGGAAAACATCGTTAGGGAACCTGGACTTAATAGTCTGGAATCGCCAACAAGCGGTAGAGTGTGGTGACCAAAGCTCGTGTCATTGTCCTGCATTGTGTCAGTTATGGGCTGATTATGGTTTGTTATGTTATCGTATTTCAGATTGTCTTTAGTAATTAGAAACAGATGTAATTGATTTAAAGGCTGCCTTATTATAAACTGCCTCGTTAGTTTAGTGGTCCGTAGCGCGACTGCTGAGCAGGAGGTCTCGGGTTCGATTCCCGGGTCGGGCAAAGTGTTATTGAGTTTTTCTGTTAGGAAATTCTCAGTAGCAGCCCGGAGTTTGGAAATGTGCCCGGTTGATGGCAATAGGCTCACCACCTATTACATGGGACTTAATAACAGCATTGGTGAAATGTGGGTGTACACAATTGTGTACTCCTCTGCCTACCCCTTCGGGGAATACAGGCGTGGTGGTGCTATGCTTATTATAAATTAACATAGCATCACGCCTGTATTCCCCGAAGAAGTTGGCAGAAATGTACATAGTTGTACACCCACATTTCACCAATGCTGTTATTAAGTCCCATGTAATAGGTGCTGTGCCTATTGCGATCTACAGGGCACAATTCCAAACATCAGACTACTATAGAGAATTTCCTAATAGAAAAACCTAATAATACTTTGCCCGACCCGGGAATCGAACCCAGGACCTCATGCTCAGCAACCGCGCTTGAGACCGCTAGACTAACGAGGCAGCAGTAATTATAATAATCGCAATTATATGAATATATTTTGCACTAATACAAACTGTGCTAATCTTTCATAACTCTTTACAGGACAGGTGATAGCCTAGTGGTATGACCGTTGGACTAACAAGACAAAGGTCGCAAGTTCGAATCCAACGCACCACTGTCTTTTCGAAGTCATGTGCGCATTCCAAATGAATGATAAATTGCTCAAAATGGTGAAGGAAAGCATCGTGAGGAAACCAGCGCACCTTAGAGATGTTCTCGATGGTGTATTAAGCCACGTCAGAGACCTCCAGGCGTTTTATACTGTGACACTAGGTTGTTCATCAACCAGACGAAAAGAAGAAACATAAGACAGGACAGGTTTTTCTATTTTACCTACTAGACAACTATAAAATTTTATATTTAGAACACTAGGAGAACGTTGCGCTACTTCCAAGCTTTCACTTTTAAAATCAAGTAAATAAGTTCGCACTAAAATATGATGTTACATGAAAGCAAATATTACCTCCAATACATTTTAAGTCGCCCTGTGACTCGTACATCATGTCAACGCAAAGAAATATTTCTAATGCAAATAAATATTTTCTTTCTTTCTTCTTTCTTTCTTAACCTCTTCCAGGTTGCACACAGCGACATATACCTATAAGTTCTTAATGTTCCTCTTAGTAAAATCACTACACAAAGTAGGTACCAACTGGAGCTCATGTAAATTTAATATCAAATATTCTTGTAAATTACTTGGACCTGTTCCAACGCTGTTCGCTAATGGAATGGGCATACTATTTTGTAGGTATATATTATGTACTTAGAGATTTTTGAGACATGGAGCCTTGACTTATTAAATATTTTACGTGCAGACATCTATTGTGTAAAAAAAGGTTATGTTTTATTATCTTCAAGATAAATCTTTGAAAGCATTAACGCATGCTTAGTGAACTCTAAAGTTACTATGACATCGCCAGAAGACGTGTTAAAATATGGTTAAAGAATTCGCATTGGTGAGCAGAGGTCGAGATGGCTTAGTGGTCAGAGCGCCTGGAGTATTTATCTGGGAGGCGCAGGTTCGAATCCAGCTCACGACCGTATTCTTTTCCTTATTTGAATATAATAACTTTTTTTATCTTCTTCTTAATATCTTCTGGTTAATGAACCTAGTGTCACCGTTTAAATCACCGGCACATGGCTTTACACCATCGAGAACATCTCTCAAGCGGAGCAGTTTCCTCACGATGTTTTAATTCACCGTTTAAAGCAAGCGATCAAATATTTCAAAACATTTGAAATATTTGATCGCTCATTTGTGAATTTGATCGACCGTTTGTGAAAAACGCCGATTATTACAAAAAAAAATTACATTAATTGCCGAGAAAACTTGCAAGGTGGGGAGTTCTTGTTACGGAGGCGAAGACTCACTGCGAGCTACTGATCCAGAGGAGTTAGTAGTTACAATATTAAATGGAAAAAGAATACGGTCGCGAACAGGATTCGAACCTGCGCTTTCCGGATAAATACTCCAGGCGCCAAAAGACGTGTTAAAATAGGGATGAAGAATTTTATTCGCGGTGGTGAGTTGAGGTCGAGATGGCTTAGTGGTCAGAGCGCCTGACGGAAGGCGCAGGTTCGAATCCTGTTCGCGACCGTATTCCTTTTCCATTTAATATTGTAACTTTAGAGTTCGCTAAGCATGCGTTAATACTTTTCAAAGATTTATCTTGAGTTAGTAGTTATTTAGTAAATAATGGGTTAAAATAATAACAATTAGAAACAAAAAAAAAACACTAGACGAGACCGGGGAACTTGAATCAGGAATCCGAAATGTGTTGTAGATTGTGATGATGTGAATAAATAATTTAATAAAAATTTTGTTCCAATAAAATGTCAAGACGAGTACAACAAAATATAACTCTGAAAGGTTAACTAGCGCCATCGATAACACTCGACCCAACTCGGACGTATCCTATCCCGGTCCTCCGGGCCGCTTACCTAGCAATCAGCTCGGAGACACTCCTATATCATCCCAAGGTTGATTGATGATATTCCCAGACACCGCATTTGGGCCAAGATGTCGGTGAAGCCTAAGCAGTTGAACGACGTGACTAAATGAGACAAATTTGTCTCATACAAGCGACGGAGGGCTCTGATTAATTACTGTTAGGAGGTTATGTTAGAGCTTTTAATACCTGATAGGAATTTGGGGGGTGTAAATTGTTGTATTGTTTATAGGGTGGATTTATGAAATAGAGATTGCTTTAATCTGAAGTTAACACAAGATGATATTAACTAAAAAAAAAACATAGGGCACGTGCCTTGTGTAATAGTTTTTTATTACGCACCTTTTTGTGTAACTCCGTTAAATCTTACAGCTTATGTTACCTGGGACAATATAAGCATTCTAACGATACTAAATACATCTAAATCGGTTCAGACGTTTAGATGGTATAGTGGAATAAAGAAACTGACATACATACATATTTTAACTCTAAAACATTACACTCCTTTTTTGGGCAGTTGTGTAAAAATACGGTCGTGAGCAGGATTTAAACCTGCTCTTCCCGGGTTCTTGTGGTGAATGCAGTTGTGATCCCAGGACCCCGGCAAAGGTCACGGTACACACATAACATAGCTTCACGCCTGTATCCATTGACCTGTGTACACCCACATTTCACCAATGTTATTAAGTCCCTTGTAATAGTTTGCGAGTCCATTGCCATCTACCGGGCAAAATTCCAAACTCCGGGCTGCTACTGAGAATTTCTTAACAGAAAAACTCAATAACACTTTGCCCGACCCGGGCATCAAACCCGAGACCCCATGCTCAGCAATCGCATTTAGGACCACTAGACCATCGAGGCAGTTAATATTGTAATAGAGTAATGCTCTTCCAAGATTTCTATATGTTATGATTGCTCACTATCGCTTACATCATCCTACTAATATTATAAACGCGAAAGTTTGTATGGACGTTTGTTACTCTTGCACGCAAAATATACTGAACTGATTTTGATAAAATTAGGCATACAGATAGTTTATAACCTGGATTAACCCGGCTGGATCAAATTCTGAAGTCTAAGCAGACGAAGTCGCGGGCAGAAGCTAGCCAATAATAATCCTAATACTAAATTCATAGATATACGAAAAACGAATTAAAACTCAATCATCCTATCACGAATTACGACTATTAATCTAATTTTCAATTTTAACTTTCTCTACACATCAAGATCCAAAGTTAGTTATCGATCTTCGATGGCGGAAAAAAACTTTGGAAAACAAACTTCTATGAGATTTTCTGAATTTTTCTGGAAAGCAGGAAGGTAAATATGTACTTTTTAATTTCCTCTAAGAGATGAAGTTTCGTTATAAAGACTTCGTTAACACATGGGTCATTGTACGAGAGTCCATAACTATTTGTTTTATAAAAAATAATTAAGAAAACGTAGGAATATGGAGTTCAAAGGCTGTGAATTTCTTTTAACAAGATGAAATAAATTAAAAAAAACGCCTGCCATTTTAAAAATCTTACTAACCTATGTTACCCGGGATAATGTAAAGATTCTAACGATATCCCATACATCGAAATCGGTTCAGGCATTTAAAAGTTATGGTCGAACAAAGAAACTTACCAACATACATAGTTACATACATACATGAACCCTTAAAATATAACACTCCATTTTTGGGCAGTCGTGTAAAAAGTGCTTTGAAGAAATCTTGCGATGGCTTAAATACTAAACCTACGTTGAGTCCTAATTATACGAAACAAGAAAAAGTATTGGATACTCCCAAACACTCTCATTGATAATACAAATAGATACTGTATTCCCCAAAGGAGTAGGCAGACACATTTATTAGAGGGCTGAGTTGCTCGCGTCCGTAGGAGTGCACACTTAAAATGGAATTCCTACACGTGGCCCCTGGGTGGTGCAAAACAGGCAACACAACTCTGGTGGGAGGCTTCGGCGGCAGCTGGTTACCACCCACCGGACGAAGCCATGCCGTGAAGCAACCTAATCGTGTTTCGGGATGTAGTCCAATGCAACTGTTGTGAGAGATGGGTCTAGGCAGTTGCAGGAGCTTATTGCTATCTACCGGGTATAATTCCAAGCTCCGGGGCTGCTTCTAACAGAAAAGTTCAATAACACTTTGCTCAGCCCGGCAATCATACCCAGGACCTCATACTCAGTATTCGAGCTAATAAATTATTTAAATATATAAAAGTTTTATTGGTCGAATTACTGTGTAGTCCACCTAACCTTGTTGAATTTAATACACGCAAACATACAACTTTATACCGGAATTATTCACTATTTTAGTTTTACATATTACAATTCAATTTTTTTTATGGGATTGTTGGCAACCGAGCAGACGGATCGCCTGATGGTAAGCGATTACCGCCGCCCATAGACACCCGCAACCCCAGAGGAGTCGCAAGTGCGTTGCCGACGTTTTAAAGGGTTTGGGCCTCCGGTACCCTCACTGATTCGGCGAAACACAACGCAAGCGTTGTTTCACACTGGTTTTCTGTGAGGCCGTGGTATCACTCCGTTCGAGCCGGCCCATTCGTGCCGAAGCATGGCCCTCCCACGGTAGAAGTACCTACACTGTTCAACAAAAGCTAGAGATTTATACGTGGTTGACGGAAAAGTGGTTTGGTTAAGTAACTTATGCCAAAAAGAAAAACAGGAACTGATATTAATGATATTCTCGAGCAATGTAAACGGGAGATGGTGCTCAAATGTGACTCTAAATGTAAATGCAGCAACGATAGCGTTTCTAGTGTACCAGTCTGTCAAAAAAGTCGTGGAAATAATATTTTGGGAACTTGTACTGGTAACGCTAAATTACTATCAAAGTACTCAGTTTGTACTGACAACACTAAAATTACTATAAAAGTACTCAGTTTGTACTGGCAACACTAAATGACTATCAAAGTACTCAGTTTGTACTGGCAACACTAAATGACTATCAAAGTACTCAGTTTGTACTGGCAACACTAAATGACTATCAAAGTACTCAGTTTGTACTGGCAACACTAAATGACTATCAAAGTACTCAGTTTGTACTGGCAACACTAAATTACTATCAAAGTACTCAGTTTGTACTGGCAACACTAAATTACTATCAAAATACTCAGTTTGTACTGGCAACACTAAATTACTATCAAAATACTCACTTTGGTCGTAATATAGTGTTGCCAGTACAAAAAAAAACAATAGATCCCAAAACATTATTTTCATGACTTTCTTGATAGACTGTATCCGTTATTAAGTCTAATAAAGACCTATTGGTTTCTTAAAAACACTTTGCTATTAGGAATATTGTATTGTATTGTGGTGATCTGCATAAAGTGGGTGGCAGGGGCAGAATTAAAACCGAGGACTGAGCCTAAAGGCGTACGTTTGGAAACACATAGGTCTTTGCTGTGTTTTTTTAGTCCCTTTTTGGACATGGGTCCAGCAAGGGAATGCTACGAATAGACTGGTGATGAAGATCCTTTTTTTTTCATGTGTTTATAACCCATTATAGACATTTTGTCGGACTCCTACCTACTAAAAGCACCATCCTACGCTTACCTTTGCCGGAATCTCGGTATCGCAACTATATTCACCGTGACCTCGGAAGGTTATGTTAAGTCAAATATATAGACCTATTCCGTCATTAATACAGGCCGGTTGCTGTCAAACTGCACTCAGACACTCCAGACAATAGTGCCGCTGTCTCTTCGGGTCTGAATTGAATTTGAATTTGAATATATTTATTTCGAAAGACTTTTTTTTTTTAACAAAAATGGATCTACGTTTGACCACCAACTCGCCTGATGGTAACCAACGGTGTGGCCGAGGATGGAGCACGTAGATGCAGAAGAAATCTATTCACTCTAAGTAGAGTAGATTGATTTGGGGAGAACGATATATAACGTTGGGGAGTTGTTGCAACTGCCCAGTCCCACAACGATTGCACCGGATTACATCCTGAAACACGACTATGTCGCTTCACGGCATGGCTTCATCCGGTAGGTAACCAGCCACGGCCGAAGCCTCCCACCAGGGTTGTGTTGCCTGTTTTGCACCACCCAGGGGCCACGTGTAGGGATTCCATTTTAAGGGTGCACTCCTACGGACGCGGGCAACTCAGCCCCCAGAAGTCGGTCTGTACAAAAGTTATTGCAATCTATTAGCCGTTATCAGCTGTCGTCCGTCCATTTATCAGTGCTATCAGTGTCACCAGGTGCCACAGATTGTACACTGTCTACCTATTGTTCATCAGTTTTTAGTCGACAGCCGACATTAATTGATATAATGTTTTAATGGCCCCCGAACAGGCCCCTTTTGTTTTCAATGGTTTATTAAATTTGTTAGTGATAAATGTCTGGACCGTTATCTGCAAAGGGTAGGCGGGGTTATTTTTAATATACGGTTTGTTGGTGAAGGTAGGCAATATAGATGTATGATAAATAGCAAATTTGAGTACAGTATTTTATATTTATTTTGGCCGTGTAATACCTTTATTAATCAATTAATGTTCACCGGTTACTACTCACGTGCATTTTTCGGGATTGCCCGACTAGTTTCGAACTCGAACGGAGCCCTTAGTCATGAGCTGAACCCGCGGCGATGTCGCGAGTCAAACTGGAGCTGCATCGCGCCGCGTAGCGTTTTGCACGCGCCGATGATGTACTCGGTGTCGGAAGTACTCGTGTGTTTCCGCCACTCGTCGTGTCCGAGATATTGTCTTTACTATTCATGCCGGTGCATACTGCGCTGACTGTGTCACACTCCAGGCTTAACTCACTTTCATATGACGTGGACTTCAGAGCTGGTTTCCAAGCAGGGGGCAACGTCCAACCACTGTCTCTGTTGAAGTTCGGGCGACGGCTTATTTCGATAGCTTCTCGTACTTTTCGCGGTACGAAGTATTTCTCCCTCGCTAGTACGGATGCTTTATCGAAACGTATAAAATGAGCCGCGCCCGTGCTGCAAGCGTGTTCTGCAACTGCTGACTTGTTGGTGTCCATACTCTTCATACTACGTATGTGTTCATTCAGCCTGGTTGCGATATTGCGACGAGTTTCTCCGATGTAACTCAAGCCACAGTCGCACGGTATTATGTAAACGCCGGGGACGCCTAATGGATCTTTGTCTTTCGGTGAACGTAGCAGTTGTCGTAGCTGTCCGGGTGGGCGGTAGACCGTCTTAATACTATATTTACGTCTGAGTATATGGCCTATCTTGTCCGTAACTCCTCGAACGAACGGTAAAAATGCTGGAGTACGTTCCGCGCCCGCCCGTCGTCCACGACCCCTGTCCACCGTATTCAAACTACGGATACACCGACGCCACTGATACCCGTTGCGCTCCAGTACCTCTTATAAATGACTAAGTTCTGCGTCCACGTACTGAGGATCGCATAAACTGAACGCCCGGTCTATCAGAGTTCTGGGTACGGAAAATAGGTGTGAAGGATGGTGATGAGAGTCTGCTCGTAGGTACCGGTCAGTATGTGTCGGTTTCCTGAAGACAGTATGGGACACATGACCGCTAGGTCCACGGATCACGAGAAAATCCAAGAATGGCAGACACCCATTATTTTCTTCTTCTACTGTGACAGCTATTTTCCTGTGTATACCGTTTAGGTGCCTAGTAAATTCCACCAGCGTGTCACGTTCGACAATAGCAAATATATCGTCCACGTATCGCCACCAGTATCTAGGTCTTGTTTTAGCGGACTCCAAGGCCTGGTTTTCAAACCACTCCATAAATATATTGGCTACTACCGGCGCTATCGGTGAGCCCATTGCCACTCCATCTATTTGCAGGTAGAACTCGCTCTTCCACAGAAAATAGCCACTTTTCAAGCAGTAATGTATGCACTCAATGTATCCAGTAGGTAAATTAGCACTCAGTTGAAATAATATTTATGACCTCATCCACTGGTACATTGGTAAATAGTGAGGTGATATCAAAGCTGACCATTAACTCTGTGTCCTTTCACATCATCGGCGGGTGCAAAACGCTACGCGGCGCGATGCAGCTCCAGTTTGACTCGCGACATCGCCGCGGGTTCAGCTCATGACTAAGGGCTCCGTTCGAGTTCGAAACTAGTCGGGCAATCCCGAAAAATGCACGTGAGTAGTAACCGGTGAACATTAATTGATATGAATATGTCTCACCTTTATTAATGATTATTCTCTAAAGCAACATTGAAAAATAGATATCACTAGGCGTCTCTTTAAAACGAGAAGAAGGGAACTTGAAATTTAGTAGATGCGAACAGCGACAAGGTAGCTCAGTTGATTACATTCCTTTATGGTACATTAGCAAAGCAAATCTTGCTAGGCAAGGCTAGCTATGACTGCCAAAAAAACTTCATACAATTTCATATTATTCCGAATTTCGATAGAGTAAAATTTTTTAGTTCTTTTATATAATGTATATAACTTTATTATTTTATAACTTGTGGTGAATTATTAATGTGAAATTTATTAACTTCATACTCAACACGTTTATTGCATTCCACAAGTATGAAAATATAAAAAAATATGCCTTCTGTTTTCTACCTTTTGTCGTGCCCAATACCCACATAGGATTCTTGTTTCTTTATATGATTTAATTACAAGACACAAAATTTGGATATCATGCAATGCAATGTACTAAATCTCATCTCCCCTTTTCCAAAAGTTCGATAAAAAATAACAGTTTATTTACCATCTGGAAGGCAAACAAACTCGTTACGCGATTAGGGTCACCGCACATTAACCACGCGAGCCTTTTCACGTGCAGATCGGTCGCTCATGATAAATCAACACAAATATTACGTACTGTTTGCTTATAATCATAAATTGGACGCGAATGTAGATTCATCTAGAGTAGATAATACAACGTTTATTTTTGTTTCGTAAATATTTGGTGGAGTGTTGGTGTAGAATAGGATATCTCTGGTTAACCATTTCAGGGGATACAGGCGTGATGGTGTGTTATGTATTTTTTTCTCCTTTTTTTTAAATTGTTATCCCACCCTAGGATTTTTTTCCTGAATTGTGGGTGTTTTTACAGACACATAATGTCACATGCACACATGCTAAGACCTAGAACAATTATCTGTAGATCATACAAATATTTGCTCTGTGCAGGAATGAACCTGCGACACGCGGCGCTGCTAATAGTTTAATCGAAAGTTTTGTTAAAACAGGCAACACGACTATAACAGGGGTCGTCAAAAATATGTCAATAACCTGAACCCAAAGAGTAATTGCAAGATATATATGTTCAAACATATATTATTATTGTAAACCTAAATAAAGACTGCACTTGTAAAGTTAAAAAAAATTGTGGAATAAGAATTTGGTCGCGAGCAGGATTTGAACCTGCGCGTCCCGGATAAATACTCCAGTCGCTCTGATCACTAAGCCTGCTCGATAATATTTTGTATATGACGTCACCAAAAGACGTATTAAAATATGAAAGAAGAATTGGCGGCAGTGAGCAGAGGTCGAGATAGCTTAGGGGTCAGACCGCCTGAAGTATTTATTTTATCTCACTACCGTATTTTTCTTTCCACAAAAATTAATAATTTTAGAGTTCGCTGTGCATGCGTTAATCCTTTTCGAAGATTTATCTATATTTTATTTGTTTAATGGAAGTAATTTGATCAATTAGAGAACTGTTAAATTAGTAAAATAATACTTATTTAAACTAATATAAAAAAGCTGCACTGTATGTTTTTTTTTCTGTTACAACTCGCTAATCTTTGAAACTACCACTCGAATTTGGGAAAATATTTTTGTACTTCATAGTCCACCCCTCCGTGCCTCGGAGAGCACGTTAAGCCGTCGGTCCCGGTTGTCAAATTAAGATCCATGACAGCCGTTACGGGTAGTCAGAGGCCTGAAAGTCTGACGACCAGTCATACCACGAGATATCGTGTTACCCAGTCACTGAGTTGTGGAGGTCAGATAGGCAGTCGCTCCATGTAAAATACTGATATTAAGCTGCATCAGATTTGACTGAAAGCCGACCCCAATGCGATTGGGAAAAGGCTAAGCAGATATAGTCCAATAGTTGAGAGCGGTTATGGGACTCTTGGGAGACGAGTGAAAAGAAAAAAAACGGCAAAAACCGATTAAACAATATCTTCAAAATCTTATGCAGAATCTAATAAACATAATATATTTATGAATAAATTATTATAATGTTATTTAAATTATAAATTTAGATTATAAATTTCTTTCACTAAAGCCATTATATTTTGCATCTCACTTTATAAACATCTTTACCCAGAATCCAGAGTAATGAAGTGATGCTGAAGTTAATCTTATTTGAAAACTAATGAGAGAATCAGCCGTCGCCGCTGCACTTAAAACGTGTAATTCTGGTTTAACTCTTTTAGACCCAACAACGTTATAATAATTATTATATATATTCATATTTTTGAAACATATTAATGCCATGTAATGCCTATATTTATTACTATTTTTCAAGGAAACATTGAAAAATAATAGACACGGACGGGGCTTGAACACGCCACCCATGACATTCCGTGTCATCATTTTACCAACTGAGCTACCGTGTCGTTGATCGTGTGTATTAAATTTCAAGTCCCCTTGTATTCGTCTTAAGGATTCGCCTGGCGATATTTACTTACAAATCCACTTAATCACCAATGCTGTTATTAAGTCCCATGTAATAGGTGGTTAGAAAAATAGTTATAACGTTATATTATTAGGCTCTTTCTTTAACTATCAACGAAGAACCCAACTGTAGATCTTACTAAATAGAGGAATATAAACGGTAACCAACCTGCGACAAAAATACACTAACCTAAGAAATTAGTAACTGAGCCAACTGTCAACTATGTCGTGAAAATTAACAATTAAAACCAAAAGATCATATTCTTATCAACAACTTATAATAAAAGTAGTCGGCAATACTTGCAGAGTCTGTGGACGACAGTTCAGCCTTGCGGAAACTTGGCAAAGACACGCTATATTAGTTTGCGCGGCAAACGTTGATGTAACTGATTTCATACCGAGACCCCTCCGTGCTTCAAAGAGCACGTTAAGCCGTCGGTCCTGGTTGCCAAATTAAGATCTATGACAGCCGTTACGGGTAGTCTGAAAGCCTGAAAGTCTGACAACCAGTCATACCACGAGATATCGTGTTACCTAGTAATTGAGGAAGCCAGATAGATTCTTTAGATCAGAAGATTGTGGAGGTCAGATAGGCAGTCGCTCCATGTAAAATACTGGTATTAAGCTGCATCCGGTTTGACTGGAAGCCGGCCCCAATGAAATTGGGAATAGGCTAAACAGAAATACATATAAGTGTATGTATTAACTCCGTATAATATATCAACACTTAAAAAGAAAGTTAAAAATAATTAAGGACCATCAATACTTGAATTTGTTAACAGTTAAGCGCCATCTTGAAACTACATTTTCGCTGATGTTAACGCAGATGTTCGTGTATTGAATGTATCAGTACAATTCGGCAGAGCGAGTGGTAATTATGTTAGCTTTATCGGCAAGCAGTGTGTTCAACAAAAAGTTCGCGGGTTCGAGCGCTGCGATCTAATATTACGTACCACAAAAAAATTAACTTAACAGTTAATTCAATTAATAAGTTTACAAAAAGCATAGATAGTAGCTCGGTATTCATAATATTAAGAATTAATTCAAACAACACCAATAAACCTCAAGTTGCCAACAAATCCGTTTAATTAAAACATAAGACAAAAGTTTCCTCAATAAGCGTGCCGCCGCCGCCGCCGCACAGTGGGTCGAAACTATGATTTTAGTGACTTAGGGCTCAACTTTGCTTTTTCACTTTTTTTTTTATGCGGATGGGTAGAGCTCATTAACCTCAATAATAATTGTTCTGATGTATTTTTTCCTAAACTTTATACTTTGGGTAGAAAAATGTGTTTTGTTATTTTTTTGTATGGAGCGGATCAAATAACCTTAAATTCCTGCTAAGTAGCGTGTGATCCCGCGTTGAAACTTTATTTTTCATATACCTTGTCTAGTCTATTATCATTTGATGCTATTAACGTGTGCATAAAGTTGCAACTCTGCCAAATAAATGGATCGAAAAAAATGAAAAAATATATCGAATAAAAAGCTACATTTTTTACTTTCGTAAGTTCTTTTAAGTTAAATTTGATATGGAATAGTAAGTAAAAGCACGTAATAATACACATAGTTACTTAACAACTAACAACAATACATTTAAAAGGTCCCTAATTAGCTTAAATTTACTAATATATGTAGTATTAGTAAATTTGTAAATTTAAGCTAATCACACTAATCATAATACATTTAAAAGGTCCCTAATTAGCTCAAATTTACTAATATATGTAGTATTAGTAAATTTAAAGCTAATCACACTAATCATAATACATTTAAAAGGTCCCTAATTAGCTTAAATTTACTAATATATGTAGTAGTAGTAAATTTAAGCTAATTAGGGATCTATGAATTTCAATTTCTTTGTTTTAATGACTTTAGCATGTTTATGAAATGTTATTTTAAGTTAGATTTAATACTGAATAGTAAGTAAAGATAGGTACATAATAATACAAATTAGTAAAGGTAAACTAACATTACTACAACTAACACAAGCAAACTAAAAACTAACTATAAACAACATCAAACATTACTATTTCCTTTCAATTATGAGTTTGACATTTATAAACTAATAAAAAAAACAAGAAACTTACAAACTACCAAAAAATCTTATTCACTATCGCTATGACTATCTTGTAAATTATCTACATCAATAAAATCTATATCGGATTCTGTGGGAAAAATCAGCAGAAGCTCTTTGACTTTTGGAGAGAGAACCATTATATTTTGTTTCACCATTCGAGGTCTTAGACTTGTGATCTTTGGATCAGAAGACAAAAGAAGATTGTGTATAATATCCTCATTTGTCGCCGTTCTACTTACCTTTCTAGAATGACTCTCTCTATATTTCCGGAAATCTTTATTACGAGCTTACACTCTTTAACTTTTTCTAGATCTTCGGGGTGATTTAGTAAATGGTTCATAATTTTTCCTACATCCTCATTTCCGGTGTTTCTTAAACTAGCAATTGTAGTAGCTTTAAGTTCATCCGGGGATAACGAAAGCGATTGGTTAATTTGATCAACGCGTCTTCGTTTTTGCCTGGAGCCCAATTCCTCGAAAGGTTTTCGAGGTGTAAATGTAGATGTCGAAGCTTCTGTAGTAGATGGTGGTAGATTTTCGACATCTTCAGTATTACAAATCTCGAGCCTTTCCTGTTCAGTGTTCACAGCTTCAGGTATCATTCCTTCGGGCCAGTTTATTGCACGTTCCAACCAATCACCATTTTTTCTTACAAACTGTGCTAACGTGCGACTACTTCGTTCCCATCTTGCACTTATATTTGAACAAAAGCGCGTACAGAATTTTTGGAGCTCAACACTGTTCTCTTCGGTCACGTTTATTTTATGTTGTAGGAATTGAAAGAATTTTTGACTATCCGACAGTGACTTGACCTGCTCTCTTAAAATCATAAATAAATCTAAATTGTTAACTAAATTATCCATTATAACGAAAAAGGGACGATCAGAATCACGAGATGTTAGTAGTAGTACGAATAAACGAACACTAGTTAGTATATAATAAATTATGGTCATTTTATACTTCCAGAATCCAGTGACAAACAATGTTTACTAATTTTTCTACTACCCTCATTAACTAATTATCCTAATTAATATTACAGTAATGACTAAAAGTGAAAAACATTGTTTTTTTATAAGGTAAAAGGTTAAGCTAATTACAGTAATTAAACACACAAATAGAAATTAATTGATTTCATATCCACATTTTTAAATAAAGGTCCCTAATTAGCTTAAATTTACTAATATATGTAGTATTAGTAAATTTAAGCTAATTAGGGACCTTTTAAATGTATTGTTGTTAGTTGCTAAGTAATTATGTGTATTATTACGTGCTTTTACTTACTATTCCATATCAAATTTAACTTAAAATAACTTACGAAAGTAAAAAATGAAGCTTTTTATTCTATGTATTTTTTAATTTTTTTCGATCCATTTATTTGGCAGAGTTGCAACTTTATGCATTTGTTTATAGCATCAAATGATAATAGACCAGACAAGGTATATGAAAAATAAAGTTTCAACGCGGGATCACACGCTACTTAGCAGGAATTTAAGTTTATTTGAGCCGCTCCATACAAAAAAATAACAAAACACATTTTTCTACCCAAAGTATAAAGTTTAGGAAAAAATACATCAGAACAATTATTATTGAGGTTAATGAGCTCTACCCATCCGCATAAAAAAAAAAGTGAAAAAGCAAAGTTGAGCCCTAAGTCACTAAAATCATAGTTTCGACCCACTGTGCGCCGCCGCGTGTAAACGGGCCGTCAGTTACAAAGTAAACTCCACGAGATCACTAACTAGATTATTATGAATTTATAACTGGCTAGGGCAAAATGAATCAAGAAAAATAACACTTACACCCCGCCAAGAACCGCTTTATTGTTAGTTTTTAAATATTATTATATATTTGTATGATAACTTTCGTGAGGCATATTCATATTAATTATTGTTCACCGGTTACTACTCACGTGCATTCTTCGGGTTTGCCCGACTAGTTTCGCAAGCGAAGCGGCATGCGGCGCGATGCAGCGGCGTTCTGACTCGCGACACTGCCACGGACTCAGCCCATGACTAAGGGCTCCGTTCGAGCTCGAAACTAGTCGGGCAAACCCGAAGAATGTACGTGAGTAGTAACCGGTGATAAATAAATATGAAAGATAAATCTTTGAAAGCATTAACGCCTGCTTAGCGAACCTTAAAGTTATAAAGTTTTGTGGAAAAAGTTTTGTGAATACGGTCGCAAGCAAGATTTGAACCTGTGCTGTGTGTGTAGCGTAGGCGCTCTGACGCGCTGTAACGCCTCTCTGAAGGTAAGCCTAGCTTACAGAAGGATTATGAAGAGCACATCGCCAGAAAAGAAGCTTGCAACGAGGAAAAAAGAAAAGACAAGGAAAGAGCAAACAAGGACAACAAATTCATTTCTGCTACATTCGATCTACAGTCTATTTTACAAATACCTAGTGGCGAAGTCGGTCTTTTATACTATTCGAGAAAACTAACAGTTTACAATTTATGGATATACGAAAATGCTTTGCCTAATGAAGCCTACTGTTTTCCATGGAACGAACTAAACGGAAAGAAGGGAAGTTCAGAAATCGGTTCGATTTTGTTAATTTACTTGTCTGAGTATGTACCTCCCAATTTTGAAGAGTTGGCTTTTTTTTCGGATACCTGCGGAGGGCAGAACCGAAATCAGTATGTCGCTGCATTACTTTTTTGGGCTGTCCAGAAGATTGATCACATTAAAATCATCGAGCACAAGTTTCTAGAGAGTGGGCACTCATATATGGAAGTGGACTCAATGCACAGCAGCATTGAGTCCGCCAAGAAACATACAGCAGTATCTGGGGGCACGGCAGTGCCCCCGCCAAGTCTCGAGCAAAGCAGGCACGGCCGTACCATCCTTTTCTCGAAGCCATTCGCGGCCCTTTTACCCCCCCTATATCTTCGCTGCGGACAAAGCTAGCAGTTTGAACTTTTGGTAACCAAAAGTAATCATTATAACTAGCCAAACTTCCAAATTACATGATATTTGCGCCTATAGTTTACGAGTTATCGTCGATCAAATTTACATCATTTTGTCACTCACTGACTGACCGATCATCAAAAATCGATGATACTTCTAGCAGACCTAGAAGTTTGAAATTTGGCATCAATATAGGTTATTAGGCTCATATAAAGCAAAAATTATAAAAATACCAATAAATAGTTAATTATAGAAAACAATTTTATATTTGCCGTTTTGCAGGAACATTGTGTATGAATTTCGACTGCATTGTTAACTTTTTTCTTTGTTTACATACAAAAAATATTAAATTGGTATAGATTATTAATAAATTGAAATTTATTAAAGTTAAAAATGAATTTAATAGAGTTAATATTTCATAATTAATCAAATGAATAAATCTAAAAAACTTAATTAAAATCTCAATGTAATGCAATAAATAGTCGGCGCTCGCTCGATAGATGGCGTTGTAGCTGGTTTCGAAATCGAACTATGGTTTCGTTACAGAGCGTAGTATAAATAGTACTTTAGAAAATCTTGGATATTTTCGTATGATATTGACATTTACACTTGCTTAAAATTTATTATAACAAAAATTTATATTTGGTGAAACGAAGTTTTCCGGATCAGCTAGTTATTAGTTACCTACTTCAACAGTTAGTTATTAAAAATACTAATTTATATACATAGTTAGTTTGTTAAATATTTAGTTTGTTACTTATACAGTTATTTAGTTTTACTTAAACAGTTAGTTTGTTACTTTATTTGTTTAAGATAGAGATAGAGAATGGGCTCTAAGCAAAGCAGCAGCTGATGTACAAGACATTATTACGTCACCCAAAAAGAAATAAAGAGACTTATCTACAAAAAATCAATGAGATCCCACCAAAAACATTAAATGTAAAAAAATGCCAAGTCTCTCGATGCAATCTTTCCACCGTAAAAAGTTTTGAGATCTCATAGAAGCCAAGTTCTATTCAATTTATTTAGTTATCTATCAATATTTAGTTAGTGTATCAATAGTTTTATTTATATTATAATTATAATGACTTGGCAATGAGCACAAGACCGAGCAGTGATAGCCTAGTGGTACGACCGTTGGATTGACAAGTCAAAGGCCGCAAGTTCGAATCCAAGGCACGCTCCACTGTCTTTTTAAAGTATATACCTAATATGTATAGGATATCATTAATTATACAATAAATGATATGTTCAGCTATGTCCCGTCATTATGGCATATACATATTACAAATATATTAGGTACATAACATTAATAATTTATATAATAAAAACGCTAATTATTGGAATTAAACACTATGAATTAATTCCAAATCATCAAAAGCATGTGTACTTAAGTGGTTATCAAAAAAAATACAGATATCAGAATAACAGAATGTTAGTAACCCTCAGTTGTAAACAGTTCAAGCGTCGCACTAACTACCAAGTTTATTAAACTTATAACCTTGTTAAAGTTGCTCTGATAACCGGGTTGTTAACTTGACAAAAATAAATATTAAGTTTGTAATAAGATGTTTCTGTCACTACTACTTATAATCACTGTATTCATACTAATTTAACTTTTGTGTATGTGCGCTAATAACGTCTATATGTGCGTGGATAAGCCCGCGTGATGTGTCGGTCAATAAATCGGTATGTCAATAGCTGTCATGTGTTTCACTTGTCCCCATCCTCCATCTCAACAATAAATCTGAAAGTATGTCTCTGTTGTTGTTTAGTAATTCTTGATATCATAATCCCACCAAAAACATTAGATGTTAAAAAATGCCAAGTCTCTCTATGCAATTATTCCACCGTAAAAAGTTGATCGACGATAACTCGTAAACTATAGGCGCAAATATCATGTAATTTGGAAGTTTGGCTAGTTATAATGATTACTTTTGGTTACCAAAAGTTGAAACTGCTAGCTTTGTCCGCAGCGAAGATATAGGCGGGATAAAAGGGCCGCGAATGGCTTCGAGAAAAGGATGGTACGGCCGTGCCTGCTTTGCTCGAGACTTGGCGGGGGCACTGCCGTGCCCCCAGATAAACCGATTTCATTGAAATTTTGCACAGAGGATAAACACAACCCGAAAAAACACATAGCATAGGTATAAACTGATAGTATTTAAACTGAAAAACTGCTTAGTTTCAACGGGAGAACTTTTATAGTTTAGAAGGAAAATAACACTAGATGAATGCAAATAAATACAATATCTAGCTACTACCACAATATTGAGGGTAGTCAAATATACGCACATACGAAAAATTGCAACTACCACCAACTACTCTACACGTGTTTCGTCCCCACCACGGGGCATCATCAGGAGCTGTTAGATCGTGCAGTGTCCGCTAGCGAGTAGCCACAGGTATTTGCCTAACTACTCTCAATATTGTAGAAGTAGCTAGATATTGTATATTTGCATCCATTGTAGTGGACATCCACAAAGTAACGCCTGAACCTATTCAACACTAGATGGTACTTATATCAATTTGGTATGGTTAATTCCTTAAAATAAAAAATAAATCCTTTTTGATTAGATTCATTTGCGAGGGACAAATTACGTGGACAATATCGGGCGAAAACTAATAACATAATACCACGCTTCTTTTCCCCGAAGAGGTAGGCAGAGGTGAACACAATTACCCACATTGCACCAATGCATGCTGTTATTATGTAAGCCTCATGTAATATATTACGAAATTTTCAATAGCAGCCGGGAGTTTGGAATTGTGCCCGATAGATCGCCATAGGCTCACCACCTATTACATGGGACCTAATAACGGCATTGGTGAAATGTGGTTGTACAACTGTGCACACCTCTGCCTACCCCTTCGGAGAATATAGGCGTGATGCTATGTTATGTTTGAAGTAAAATATAAAGCTGGATGCGCACTTACCGTCCCTTGACGGAATCGTTGTCGTCGTCTCCGGAGCCGTCTCCGTGTAGCTGCATGCCGCCCTGCGCCCACGTCACCGTCAGCCAATCTGGGAAATACACATGTTATTTGTTAATAAAAGAGAAATCAACTGATGTAAGAACTATGGTGTGCATTTGTGATCAAATTATACAAGCTGAACTGTACCCGTGAAATATTTAAGGAGAATACTTTATCAGGGATACTTCTTCTTCTTCTTCTTCTTATCGTGTGGTCAATGAAAAATCTAGTGTCAGAATTTAAACCGCTCGTAGGCCTCTGACATGGCTTTACACACCATCGAGAACATCTCTCAGGTGTGCTGGTTTCCTCACGATGTTTTCCTTTACCGTTTTAAGCAAGTGATAATTAATTTCTAATACGCACATGACTTCCGGTCTTAGAATCGAACTTACGACCTTGACACTTGAACTGACTTGTCAGTGCAACGGTCATACCACTAGGCTATCACTGCAATCACTGCTACTGACCACGAATCAATATAAAAAATAAATAATATAAATATTCTATAAAAACAAAAAAGTTATAAATATTCTATAAAAAACAAAAAAGTTATAAATATTCTATAAAAAACAAAAAAGTTATAAATATTCTATAAAAAACAAAAAAGTTATAAATATTCTATAAAAAACAAAAAAGTTATAAATATTCTATAAAAAATTATAACTTTAAGGTTCGATAAGCATGCGTTAATGCTTTTCAAAAATGAATCTGTAAAAAACAATATCAAATAAAATATTTTTTAGGATTGATATTTGTAAATAAACAAATTCATCATATGTTACTCGTCGCGCTAAACCAATCCATGCAAAACCACCAAAATATTTCAACTTGTGACAAGTAAAATAAATTATAGAGTTGACCAAAATACTATCAAACTTGAACCCATTTGAACGGTCTTAAAAAAATCAGTGCTACCCCTAATTTCTATAAGAAATCCTTTCTACACAACCAGGAGGCCCAACACCTCCCCTATTCAAACTTAAATAAACTCCCACTTCAAATAAAGAACCGAGAGAGAGGAAAACTTCTCCCAGCTGTCAGTGCAGAGAGTTATATAAATCATTTGGCTCCACACGCAGCTTTGAATAGGAAGTGATAACACGGCTGTATCTGACGCTCCTTGTTAAGAATAATCCGGTCGGGCCACGTTAGGGGAAACTGATTGCATACTGAATACTATATACATAAAAACATGAGAATGTATGTCTAGCTGTTGTTGCCTTTCACGGCTATACGGATTTTGTAATACGGCACAAAATCAAAATATTTTTATTCAAAATAGACCATTTGAAATACTTTTTGAACGTCATACATTAACAAAAAACGAAAACTCAATAACACTTTGCCCGAACCAGGAATCGAACCCGAGACCACCTGCTCAGTAACCCCAACGAGGCATTTTAATTGTTATTTTTAAAAACGTTGTCCCATGTGCAATTCCTCGTGTATCGTAGATGCGTTTACAACAAACACATAATCTCACATGCACACACTTAAACCCGAAACACTCATCTGTAGATCATATAAATATTTACTCCTAACGGGAATCGAAACCGCGACACGCATTGCTGCAGGCAATCTCTTATCAGTCAGTACAAATGTGCAACCTATCAGTCAAGTGACAGGCAGTTCCTATAAGTAACTATAACGCATTTGAGACGAAAATCAGCTATAAAAGGGAATCCTATTTAACAGATTTATCGGTAAATTGAGCGTAAGCTTAGACGTAACTTGACATACATGGCTTAAAGGGCATTACGATTCCCCAATGAGATTATAGGCCGACGGTTGCTGTGATATTAGAGTAAATAACCTTCTTCGGCGAAAAATAATAATAGATAACTGCAAAACTTGGTTTTGAAAGTCGCCATCATGGACCTTAAAAAACTGTTAAGTGTTTAAACATGTGAGAAGCATGCCTAATCATCCAATTTCGCTTGTCATACTCGAGCTAAACGCATACAAATACTTAAAACTCCACTTTGCGCCAGTACGCTGCGTGTAATCTATGCGTGTGAGCGTAATCTATGCTTCACTTTTCCAAGGCAAGGTTCCATCCGTATTTTTTTCAAATCCGTGGTCGCCACAGAGGCAGAACATGAAAGAAAAAAAAATTCAAATCATGACGTCTGTATTCCCCAATTAAGTTATAGCTATTAAGTTCCATGTAATCGGTGGTCAGCTTATTGCTATCCACTGGGCACAATTCCAAACTCCGAGCTCTATAAAGAATTTAATGATAATGTACAATCCGGGAATCGAACTTAGAATCTCATGCTCAGCAGTCGCGCTCGAATTGACTAGACCAACGACACAGTTTCACTGTCTTTGTTATAAAAAATCCATCTTTATGTTTACGTCTACTTAGTAACAAACTTCTACGTAACTCCACACTGATTATCAGAGGCGGTACGCTTCGCAAATCAAACAAAAAAGTATCTGGAACACTTTGTACCCTGATCAGGGACTGTCCCTTCAAGAGTCCCTTCTGAGATTTGCTCGATCGGTAATTGAATTAAATAAGGCTAATGGGATGAAGGGCTCTGATTCCACACAAAGGGCTTCCTTCAAATTATCAGCGCGCATATATCGGGTAATGTGAGGAATTTTAATAAAGAAGTCTTCTGTGTCAGTTTAGGGGCGATTTTCGAGAAAGGGCTGAATTTAGGTACACGTGTAAATTTAAAAGCTATGTATTAAGATACAATTTATGTAATTAAAAAATGTATTGTGATTAACCTTTAACTGTAATGTCTTGTGAATGAATAATGATGACACAGTTGGTGCAGTGCTCGAGAAATCAGCTGTTGGGTCGTGTGTAGCGAATTCTATTTCCACACGGAGCAAATATTTGTGTGATCTAATATTTGTGCACATGATATAAGTGCCTGTAAACTCACCCATGATGTAGGGCAGAATCCTAGTAGATATGGGACAACGTATAAAAAAACCACATGAATAAATCGTAGCAAACACTAAGGATGTAAATTTTTGTGGTAAGAAAAATACGGTCGTGAGCAGGATTTGAACCTGCGCCTCCCCTATTTATACTTTAGACGCACTGACATCTAAGCTATCTCTCGACCTCTGCTCACTACTCCGAATTCTTCTTCCACATTTTAATATGTCTTAAAGTGACGTCATCGCTATCTATTCTGTCCCTGTACCAATCACATGTATCACCTGTATTTTCTTTCTACAACTTTTTTTTTTCTAAAACATAATTATAAATAACCGTTTCTGAGATTTTTTACATAACTAAAACCAATGATCTTAATCACGTTCAAATCATCGAGATTAGTAAGATGTCTGCTGGCCTCGAACTAATAACATCAAGCTCACCTAATCCAATCCTACCAAATTATATGATAATACCTATTTACCCATGACCACGATTTCCTAGAATATCCCGCGTAAATATTTAATAAGAGGAGGCATTAACGTTTTTTATTACAGCAGCGTTTTCCTCGCTCGCTTTCGGAATATAAGCACAAAAAAAATCTTAAAGCATTCGATAATGTTCATTAGAAAATACCTAAACTGGAAAGAAAGCTTCCTTTGACCGGCTCAAGGACTCACCCCCCATTTCTCAATACCGAGGACTTGGAATGTCCAGAATTGTAAAAGTGGCCTACACCCTTGATGGCAGCTTTTATTGATGTGTAGTCTTCTTCTTATCATGTGGTTGGTGAACAACCTAGTGTCAGAGTTTAAACCACCCGCAGGTCTCTGACACGGCTTTACACACCATCGAGAACATCTCTCAGGTGTGCTGGTTTCCTCGCGATGTTTTCCTTCACCGTTATAAGCAAGTGACAATTAATTTATAATAAAATAAAATTTTAAATAAAATTTTGACAGCGCGGTTGGCGCAGTGGTCGAGGGACCGACTGCTGCGCTGCGTGTCGCAGGTTCGATTCCTGCACGGAGCAAATATTTGTACGATCTACGGATAATTGCTCCGGGTCTGGGTGTTAGTGTGATTGTGAGATTATATGTCTGTGAACGCACCCACGATACAGGAAGAAATTCCTAGTGTGGGGCAACGTTTTTTTAACAAAAAAAAAAAAAAAAAAAAAAATACGCACATGACTACGAAAAGTCAGTGGTGCGTGCCTTGGATTCGAACTTGCGACCTCTGACTTGTCAGTCCTACGGTCATAACATGGTCATACCACTAGGCTATCGCTCTTATTTATGTGTAGTAACAATTACACATAAATAACAGCCATAATACATATGATAAATATACTGACTTAATTAAGTTTAGAATCACCATACATCTGCCTAGCCTTTTTCCAATTACATTGGGGTCGAGTTCCAGTCAAACAGGATGCAGCTTAATACCAGTATTTTACATGGAGCAACTGCCTAACTGACCTCCACAACCCAGTTACTGGGTAACACGGTATCTCGTGTCAGGACTGGTTGTCAGACTTTCAGACCTCTGACTACCCGTAACGGCTGTCATAGATCTTAAATTTAGGATCACCATGTTATTTAGAATAAGTTTAAAATGGGTATTACTACAAAAGGACTAATAATGAGGTCAATCTAAATGATCTCAAGCTGTGAGACAACACGATAACACGATATCTCGTGTCAGGACTGGTTGTCAGACTTTCAGACCTCTGACTACCCGTAACGGCTGTCATAGATCTTAAATTTAGGATCACCATATTATTTAGAATAAGTTTAAAATGGGTATTAGTCCTTTTGTAGTAAAACCCAAAAAATGTGGAAAGAAAAATACAATTGTGAGCAGGATTCGAACCTGCGCCTCCCGGATAAATATTCCAGGTGCTCTGCGAAGTACCTGATTTCGACTTCTGCTGACTACTACGAATATTTCTCCCACATTTTTATACGTCTTATGGTAAACGTATCTACGCTATCTATTCAGTCCCTATACAGGTAACTGAACCGACACGACTAACTTTGCAGTTAATTCAATGTCGTACAGATGCGGTTACCTTATAGAAAAATAAATAGGAAAGGTATGTCGTGAGCAGGATTTATACCTGCGCCACCCGAGTAAATACTCTAGGCGATGAAACTTAGAAAAACGACTTACTTCTCGACGATTCCCTAACGCCGCAATAACCCAAAACTCCAGAAAAACAAAGAAGACTTACTTGAAGTAAATATTATTTCTGTAATAAAATATCAGCTGTTTCTTTTCAATCTAAAAAGGAAAATGTTTGCCTCCAAGACTCAAAACAAATTGTACCACGAAGAAATTCATTTATTTACGTAAGAGTGGTAGGCATGACAACACCGCGCAATCCCTTTCACTACACTATGAATTTCGTGAAAATCTCTCACAAAGGGACTCGGTACAATAGATTCGGTTATTCTTTGTTTAACAATTAGAGTGGAGTTTAATGTTTTTGGTTTGTAATTAATGTTACAAAAAATAATGTTGAACGGATTCCTTTTTTTTTTTGTGGAATTATTTTAGCCGTTAAATCTTTTTTCCATTTAATTTAACGTATATCGGGGCCAAATACGAAATCTTGCATTCGATCTTTACATCAATTCCCCAAACCTATTAAGCTTAAATTTTGCACGCACGTTTGATTTGGTAACAGCACAGGATAAGAAAACATAATTTTTTTGATGTTTTTATTTTAAGTGCTACGTAATTCAACCTAGCTGCTATATAAACACACAAATAACATAGCTAAACCAGCATTACCTCGTATAAAGGCGTTAACACAATATCGCCACAAAGCATTCCTGAAATATTCACAATGCTGCCGTGAATTCATATCGCGTGACACGCCGAATAGCGCGCTCCTGTGAAAAGGGTTGGGACGGTACAATCCTATGTTCAACTAGCAAATAAGTAGGTTTCCATATAATGTAAATTCACGAGTTATCGATGTTGCTATTTACAAATATGTGGGATAGCCTTACTATTGATGGATTTTGGCATCTTGGTTATGTTACAATTTCCTGTTTTACTGATTAATGGTACCACTTTATAAGTTATACACTAGCTACGTACTAGTACGAAAAAAGTAAGCCTATGTCTTTTTCCAAGGTCCAATCTATCTCTATACCAAAATTAATTAAAATTGGTTGAGGTTTAGGCGTGCAAACGTAACAAACAAACAAACTGAGTTACTTTCGCATTTTTAATATTTTGGTTAAAGGTACCTGTTCGCGACCGTATTCTGTTTTCCATTTAATATAATAATTTTAGAGTTCTCTAAGCATGCGTTAATGCTTTTCAAAGATTTATCTTGAAATGTCCAATTGAAGTTATAAGTTTTTCTTATAGAAAATTCTAATTTATCATGTCTCAGTAACCTGGATTCGGAATTTTGAGTAGTAGATGGCAAATGACTTAAATGTGAGTATATTACGGTACACCCAAAAGTGTACACCTCTGAGTATCTTAACTTGAAAACCGAGACCGACGACTCAACGTACTTTCCGAGGCACGGACGGGTTTCGGTATGAAATCATGGTCACTCATCCACAGACCGACCGCGGCTAGCGCAGCTTAACCTCGATCGATCTGTGGGGCTGTTACTTAGCCACGAACCCCTTTGATGACTTACGTACCTATGATGTTAATAACAAACATTTTGTGGAGAGTCAAAGATGGCGGTTTGTACAAAGCGAGAGGTGTTGGCCGCCCGCCAATGACCATAATGACTCCTCTCGTTGACCCCCGAGGACTATCGCCCCTGATTTTGAGGGCTAGCATAACAAAATACAGAGTCGGAGTGCCTACATGCTGAGGGTCGGAATTCCATCTCATGAAAAGTGATAAAAGAATTGCACTCACATTGACCAACTCAGTATTGTAGCAGTAATAGCCTAGTGGTATGACCGTTGGACTAACAAGTCAAAAGTCGCAAGTTCGAATCCAAGGCACGCACCACTGCCTTTTCGAAGTCATGTGCGTATTAGAAATTAATTATCACTTGCTTATAACGGTGAAGAAAAACATCGTGAGGACACTAGCACACATGAGAGATATTCTCGATGGTGTGTAAAACCGTGTCAGAGACAGACGGGTGGCTTAGATTCTAACACTAGGTTGTTCAACAACCACACGATAAGAAGAAGAAGACCCAACCTAGATGTCTTCCGGAAGATAAAGAGAGTG
This sequence comes from Xylocampa areola, assembly GCA_935421205.1. Classification (NCBI taxonomy): domain Eukaryota; kingdom Metazoa; phylum Arthropoda; class Insecta; order Lepidoptera; family Noctuidae; genus Xylocampa; species Xylocampa areola. The sequence continues at coordinate 1,067,913 of OW285200.1, forward strand.
GTGTGATATAAAAAAAAACCTTATTTGGGGAAGACAACAATACATACACACATAAACTCACGCTTTTTTCTTGTTTGCCCATGAGGGTAGGCAGCTATGCTATAGAACGCCACCTGATACGATCCTTACATAGGTACTCCAGTTGCTCCGTCCATATTTAATGTTTTTGGGTTTTTGATAAATCGTTGCCCCACACTAGGAGTTTCTTCCTGCATCGTGGGTGCGTTAACAAACACATAATCTCACATACACACATACCCAGACCCGGAACAATGATCTGTAGACCATACAAATATTCGTTCCGTGCAGGAATCGAAAGTGAAGTAAAATGGACAGATCTGGCCCAAGCCCCCTTTGAGTATTTTAACTATTCCTTATATTTTGGTTTTGGCCATCTTGAAACGCCTACTTGAAAAATTCAGCCTGTTGTTATAAGCTGTGGGTGAACCATAACCAAATAAATTGTCAAAACATGATGAAATTAATAAAAAAAGCTCGCCTGCCATCTGCGAATTATATTTTTTATTTCACCCCTTTTTGTGTACCATAGGCACTATGTTACTATATTTCCTCCTCTCTATGTTTTCCTTCTCTATGTTACCTGGGACAATGTAAGGATTCTAAAGATACCCCATACATATAAATTGGTCCAGGCGTTTAGAAGTTATCGTAGAATAAAGAAACTCACAAACACACACACACACACATACACACACACACACACACACACACACGCACACGCGCGCGCGCGCACACACAAATACACATTAGAGATACATACATACACCCTGTAAATATAACAATATTTTGGGCAGGCGTGTCAGAAGCCAGAGATCCACCACAAGCCAGATATCATGACGACGAACCTGTTTATGCGAAACCTTTCTAAAGTTAACATATAAAACTAATGAAAATCTCATGGCCTTTAGGGACCCTTCTGGTTTACTAACATATTTGTATTTACGTACTTACATTTTGTAAGTTACGTGCGAGATTTTCATAACATATTATGCAGAGTAGCAAAACGTCAGATATTTGAAGAGGGTAGATTGAAACGTCTCGAGAGACGTTTTTCCTAGTAGTTTTCACTCACACTTATTTCGTTCGTGTCTATAGGGAATATATTATGTTTACAAGATTTGGGTAACTATGTGTCAATTCCTTGTAGAGTAAAAATTACTGATGTGATTATTTTGTCGGCAAAATTATGATTAATTTACTTTTATCCATTACGTATGGGATAGGCTTCAAGTCTAACCGGATACTGCTTAATACTAATTTTACATATAGGAACTGCCTTTCTGAAATCCACAACCCAGACAGGTATTGGGTAACGTGATGTCTCGTGGTAAGACTGGTTGACAGCCTGACAGTTTAAACCCAATGGATCGATCGGTACGGCTGAAACTTAGCCACGAGCCCCTCTCTCTTCATTAATTATATATACATGATAAACTATGTTTAAAAATGAGTACCTGGATGACAGAGATTTGCTCGTTTTTTTTTTTTTTTGGTAAAACGACGTCTCGATTTATCGCCCCCGAAACCCCCTGCATACTAAATTTCATGAAAATCGTTGGAGCCGTACGTACCTTTGTAATTTTTTTTATAAATTGAAGACTCAAACTCAAACTCAATCCTTCCTCTTGGAACACTTTGTACATTTGTGGAAACCCGTATAAAATCCGTTTAATAGTTACGCAGAAAATTTTGCACCATAGATACGGCGGACATACAAGATATATGTACGCCTACTACAGTTTCACAAAACGTATTTTGACAATCATCACGACAAAATCTAATATTGGGTTACAAGCAGCAAACAACTTCATTTATTTGATATCTATATAACCAAAGTGGAAGTCAATTCACATATCAAGAGAGTAAATATATTCCTACAATCAAATAAATAATGTCTTCCTCGAATACATCGAAGGAGTACTTACGAAAAACCAATAACTTAACATATTTATATGGAATGATCACTATATAGTGTAACAAAAAATACATTTATTATCGAGCAAATAGTAAATACATCACGTGATATTACTACGGAGAGGAGACATTATAATTTATTATACTATTATGAATACGTAGAAGCAGAATATATTAAATATTCCATAGTGTGGTATCTATGAATTCGTCTAAGGGTAATACTGTACTAAAGGATATTATGCATTGTTTTATATAGTTTCTTTAGCTTCAACATTTTGTAAATGTGAGAACGCCGTAAACTTGTCAAATGCGCTATTCATTTAATAAGGCTTATGTAATTATCTTTTATATTAGTGACTGCATCCAAGATTACGTTGTTTTTACATCACGCCCAAAATTGTATATACAGAAATTGTAAAAGATATTCATAATAATATCTTAGGTTTGCGCGATCACTACACATTATAATAAACTTTTAACCGGATTAATCGCGTGTATTATTGGTTTTTTGTTTTTCCTGACGTTTCGAATACTTTGCAGCGTTCGTGGTCGCAGGAGGACTAAGGTGTCAGGTGTTTCAACAGTTTATTTAAAATTATTTCCGTCTACCGTACATATAATTGATAAATTCATAAAATTATTTTTGTCTCTGATACATATTTAAAACTAAATCGCGACGGTATTTCCTAAGACTATCCCTGAGAAGAAATACCGAAAGAAACTCTTTTACAATTTAATCGAATTATAAACTAAAAGGTGTTCCGATGCACGCAGTAATCGCTCACAGTATCTTGATTTTTCTTGTGACTTGACTTTGTTTGGGACTTGATTATTTTCAGTACAGGGTTCCAAACAGGTGGTAATTGCCAACCATCTTCTCTATTGAAATTTGGGTGTTTTTTTAATTTCAATAGCCTCGCGGAGCATTCTCGGTATATATCGGTTTTCTTTCGCGAGTATTTGGGGTTTATCGAAACGTAGAAACGTAGTAACCATGGAGTTTCTTGCCGTTTCTTCTCCATAGGAAGCGACTTTTTGGAACTGTGCACGTAAATTCTGACGTTTCATAAGTGCCTTTGTATGGTTTATATGAAATAAAAACCTTTGACTTTGACTTTGAATGTGTACGATAGTTTGCCAATGACTTGAAAGCCTATATGTTCTCTATACCTCGGCCTCCCCCCTCGGTGAATACAGGCGTGATAATGTGATAAATTTCATTACAAGTAATTAGATTTGACAAAACAACGTAGCTATGTATAAATAGGGTTTAAATACTGCCTTGTTGGTTTAGTGGTCCCAAGCACGACTGCTGAGCAGGAGATCTCGGGTCCGATTCCCGGGTCGGGCAAAGTGTTATTGAGTTTTTCTGATAGAATATTCTCAGTAGCAGCCCGGAGCTTGGAATTGTGCCCGGTTGATGGCAATAGGCTCAGCACCTATTATAACATGGTTATTAATAACAGCATTGGTGAAAAGTGGGTGTACAACTGCGTTTGTACACCTCTGCCTACCCCTTCGGAATACAGGCTTCCGTTCCGTTAACATTGAGTTCCACCTCGATATCCTGAGAAATATACATAGCTGTAGTATTAGGTAACAAAAACTTCAATATCTTCTCAATATATTACCCTAATCTCAATCTACCTTTCCCTTTAATTTCAACATCCAACTAATATACGAAACCTATTAAAACCAAGAGGATATAATGTGGTCGCTGCAGAACCCTATTTTAATCGAATCTCGGCGACTGATTTATGCAAAGCTATGAGTTATTTGCCTCCATATTACCTGACCTTAAGGTCTAAGGTCACTCTGCTACCCGTCCGTCATGCCTTTGTTATTAAACAAAAGAGGAATTAATATTATATTTTGTGAGGAACTTGAAGAATGCTAATTTTGAGCCTTTGAAAACCTAAAAGTTAACTTATTTTTTGTTCGAAAAAATAATACACATTCTTGTGTTGGACTTCCTAAATATGTTGAAGTAAGCCATCCACTAAGCCGCTGCCTACTAAAGCAGAGGGTTTACTAATAACTAATTACAGTATTTCTATATTTTATTAAGATACCTCAATATAAACATCATTCTTAGCAGTTATTAACAGTATGAACACTAACTTTACGCGCACCGCAAAGACGTATTGACAGCCCATTTGTCAAACTCTCACTGATAATTTACATTCTGTCAGGGTTATGTATAATATACCTGATGATGGATGATGCGGATATTTTATAACATTTTCGTATAAATGCAGAGGTATGATAATGAAGCTTTTTTGTCTCATCTTCCTTTCGTTAGAAATTCAATTTCAAAAAGCACAGATAGCCACATGTATATACAAAACACTCAATAGACAGCAAAGATGTTACCAATGTCGTATTAAATGTAAAAGAAAAATGCGTAGTGAGCAGAAGTCACGATTAGTCGTCAGAGCGCCTGGAGTACTTATCCAGGAGGCGCAGGTTCGAATCCTGCTCACGACCGTATTGTCTTTGCACAAAAATTTATAACTTTAAAGATCGCACCGCATGCTTTACTGCGTTTCAAAGATTTATCTGTAAAAAATTATAACTTTAGTAAAATAGACACGTTCTACGAGTCATTAAGATACTCGAAAAAAACCTGTTTACATTTAATTGTTAAAGGTTCACACTGTTGTTAACATTCCATCGATTTTGTTATTAAGTCCCCCTTAAGTAAATGGACACACTTCCATACTCCGGGCTGCTGTTGAGATTTTTTTACCAGAAAAACTTTAAAATTGCCTGACCCGGGAATCTAGCCTAGGACATCATGCTCAGTCATGCTTGCGACTTCTAGACTAATGAGGCAGTAGCAGACCATATAAAGTTACCATTCATTTTGCAATAATTACTCACATCCAATGGAAGCTGTGCCTCGGAGAGCACGTTGAGCCGTCAGGTCCGGTTGTCTAATTAAGATCTATGACAGCCGACAGAGGCTTGAAAGTCTGACAACCAGTCATATCATGAGATATCGTGTTACCCAGTAACTGGGTTGTGGAGGTGAGATAAGCAGTGACTGGAAGCCGACCCCAATATAATTCGGAAAAGGCTAGGAAGATTAATTGACCCGATGGAAACCCCAGTCACAGTTCAATAGATTTACATTACCTTACACAAAGCTAGCCTTTCACATGGTAGCGATACTTACCATCAAATAGATGAGTCTGAATAAGTTTTATGATAGTAATAAATCTCAGACGAGAGCTAATAGGGTTGTCTTGTTGTAGTAAACAATAATATACCTATCCGTAACTGCCTATTTCGTTTAGTGGACCCAAGCGCGACTGCTGAGTATGAGATCTCGGGTTCGATTTCCGGGTCGGGCAAAGTGTTATTGAGTTTTACTGTTAGAAAATTCTCAGTAGCAGCCCGGAGTCTGGAATTGCGCCGGTATGGCAATAGGTTCACCACCTATTACATAGGACTTAATAACAGCATTGGTGATATGTGGGTGTACAACTGTGTACACCTCTGCCTACCCCTTCGACTCTACGATCGCTAGCAAAAATCTCCACATAATAGGTGCCTGAAAATGGACGACGTCGCCGAGGCCGGCCCAGAAACAAGCGGCGGGGTGACCTGGCTGCGTTCCACCAAGGCTTATTCGAGATGGCGAAGGGAAAAGCTTAGGGAGACCTTGGCCTAGCATTGGGAGAGTATGGACTAACATAAAAAAAAAGCAATATGTTTTATCAACTTATTTTCTACAAAGGAAGTGAATTTGATTACCTATAAATAAAGATAAATCTTTGAAAAGCATCAACGCATGCTTGGCGAACTGTAAAGTTATTATATTCAATGGAAAAAGAATACGGTCGCAAGCAGGATTCGAACCTGTGCGTTCTAATCCTGCTCACGACCGTATTCTTTTTCCATTTAATACCTATAATAAGGTGGGCAGCTTTTTTTGATTATAACAGCATGCTGCAGTTATATGGAGAGGTTCGCCTGATAGTTAATTATTTGATTGATTATTTGATTTACCTTCAACGGGGACTCGGCGTAAATTGCATTGACAGAGTGTAGAACGTCGTTAGTGGTGGCCATATACCACACTTACATGAATATTCTTGTTTGTAACATGAATGTGCTACGTCCACGGTTAGTCCACACCGATGATTTTCGGCAAGCAACACCTTTGTGCCAGCCCTATGTTTGTCAGTTTAACTTAGACAATTAAGCGGGGACCCCGTTACTACTCGATAACGGTATTATAGAAGTTTGAATCAATTCCCTGATTTCTTATTGGTAAACTTTTAGATTGGAATCGTAACACTAAATCGTTCTCCAATCTTAATATTCAATCTATTAAAAATCGATTGAATATGAATACATTTATGTATAAGATGCATAAAGAAGCAAGCCTCGTTTATGATGCACCCTTAACAATAGAACCAAAAGTTAACTTCTAACATCAAATCGCACCGAGTTTTGTAAAAAAAATATAGGAATATTACTTTTACTTGCATTTTCAACCTGTAATTGGACCGTTGTACAGTCGCTTAAAATTGTGTACAAAAATGTCCGGTCGGTCCACCACATTTGGGGACATTGCACCAACCCTAACAAGCAGCGTGTAACCCTAACCAAAGTTCCGGGCTCTTTTGTCATTTAAACCACCATAATTGGTCGTATCCTAACTTGACTCTTACGACATGTATGGATCGTGTGATGCAAATGATATATGACGTTGTAAACTGCGAACAAACTGTGAAAAAAATGCTAAAAAGCATGAAAAGGTTTTTATTTTTATTTGGATGATTACTATTTTCTAAGGGAACATTGAAAAATAATAGTCACGAACGGGGCTCGAAACTGCGACCTTTGATAGTCCGTGTCATCGCTCTCACTGAGCTATCGTGTCGCCTGTTCACGTCTATGAAATTTCAAGCTCCCTTCTATTCGTCTTATGGAGACGCCTGGTGATATGTTTCTAGCAATTATTCACAGATTACCAAACTCAGCGTTACTACTTTGCAGTTGTAAAGCGCCGAACGACATCCCAATCCAATAAATCATATTTATTGACGAAAAAAAGAGAGGAAGAGGAAAATAGATTTGGACAATTTATTTAACTGATTGTTACTGGCAATAATGTTAGAGTTATTCAAACCACCCACTGATTTGATAACAATCGAAACTGAGGTGTATTCCGATGCAAGGAGACATAGCTCAACCACGACAATCATTCAGGCTGTGAATCGTAATTACATTAAAATCGCATCACAATCCTCGCCTTCGGCTCGGCTGGAATCCAACCTCGAGTATAACGGCCAACTTAGTATGTTATGCTACCTACTATGGTACTATTGCTACCTATTTTATCCTAAATATCATGAAAAATATGATAAATATACAACTATTATACATTAGACTATATTTTATGGAACATAAGAGATTTACAAAGGTCAGTTGCGATGGGAAAGCCCACTTGGCTTCGTTCCCATTATTGTGGCCAGCTGTTAGGGCGGTCCAACTGTGGAGAATATTCATAGTTTTAGTAAATCTCTATACCTTCCCTGTACCTATTTACAATAATTTATTGGTATAATAACTAAAGTGCACACATTTTTTACCCCACTGTCCCAGAAGGAGGGTTATGTTTTTCGAGTGTATGTATGTATGTTTATTTCTTTGGCACGCTCTGTAGCCTAAACGGCTTGATGGATTTAGCATACGAGGCGTCAGTGAACCGTTTATATCAAAATGCAGTAGCAGATGCTACGAATAATACTCCTCCCGGCCGTATTTCGGTCACGGCAGCGTATCTCCACGGATATTGGCCAAGTACGCTAGAGATATTATAGTGCACAAGTGTATGTGCAAACACAGGTGCACTCCCTCTTCCTTCACTCTCATATTCCGATAGGACGGCAATCCGACACGACCGGAGAGAGATTAGGCGCAGGACCGACGGCTTTATGTGCTCTCCGAAGCACAGGGCCCCAGGACCTCTCGCTCAGCAGCCGCGCTTTCAACCACTAGACCAAAGAGGCAGTGATGCTACGAATAACTAATAAACAAATAACTACGATATAACGAACGTCGGCCGTAATATAGATATAGAAAACGATATTCGTTTCTCATTATTCATCTTGTTTCCCTCTTTTCAATGCAGTTTGTTTTTTAATTGGTTAACATAATTTTAAGAAACATGAAACGCTCAAGTGTGAGTGGTACCCACACAACATTAGACGACGAGAATGCAGGCAAAGAAGGAGGTGTAGGATGAGCTTGACTTTAGAAAGAAAAAGTATTTACTTTAAACATAGAGGAGAGTCGTTGGTCCACTACATTCCTTCCAATCTATGAACTGTGTAATAAAATAAGACGAAGCAACCAACTATCCAATTTTTACTCACTGGATTTGCCTGGCTTGCCATCGCATAATTTACAACTGAAGGCTGGCTCGGTAGTCAGCACGCTTCGAAATATTAACCAATCAAAACTGTAACGGAACGCGTTTGGTGGTGAGAAATCTCATGGGCACACGCGACGATAATCAAAGGAAAGTTCAAAGGTGAGGAAGTTCTCATTCCGAGAATTCCGATGATCCCAACCGTCTGGTCGTATCTTTTGATTATAAAGTTACAATATTAAATGGAAAAAGAATACGGTCGCGAACAGGATTCGAACCTGCGCCTCCCGGATAGATACTCCAGGCGCTCTAACCAACTAAGCCATCTCGACCTCTGCTCACCACCGCGAATTCTTCTTCCATATTTTAACACGTCTTATGGCGACGTCATTGCAATCAATTCAGAACTTACAAGTGACCGAACCGACACGACTAACTTTGCAGTTAATACAATGTCGTAAATAATGCAATTACCTTAATAATTCAAGATATGTCTTTGAAAAAGCATTAACGCATGCTTAGCGAACTCTAAAGTTACAATATTTTGATTATGTTGACTTAGAAGCTTGAATTTACAACTTTTTTATACCTAGGGACCGTAGAATTGACTCATTGGTCTACTAGCCCCAAGTGCGACTACTAAGCATGAGGTTCACGTTCAATTCCCAGGTCGAACAAAGTATCAGTGACTTTTCCTGTTAGAAAAGTCTTAGTATCAGCCTGAAATTAGAATTATGTCCGGTTAATGGCAATAGGCTCGCCATCAATTACATAAGATTTTATAAACAGCATTGGTGAAATGTGGGTATACAACTTTATATACCTCTGCCAACCCCTTCCGAGTATAAAAGCGTGATGTTATTATTATGGTGTGGACAGGTCGAATTTAGTATTTGATATTTATTACAACTTGATAACTCTACCAGTTATTGAGACAAAGGGTATTCACAGATGTATAGACAGCAAAGTAATCCTATAATGATTCTGTTGTACAACAAAGTCATCCCATAACGGTTCTGTCGTATGATCTTATAACGGTTCTGTTATACAGCAAAGTGATCCTGTAACGGTTCTGTTTTACAACAAAGTGGTCCTATAACGGCACTGTCGTAAAACAAAATAATCCTATAACGGTTCTGTCGTATGATCTTATAACGGTTCTGTTATACAGCAAAGTGATCCTGTAACGGTTCTGTTTTACAACAAAGTGGTCCTATAACGGCACTGTCGTAAAACAAAATAATCCTTAACGGTTCTGTTGTACAACAAAGTGATCTTATAACGGTTCTGTTATACAGCGAAGTGATCCTGTAACGGTTCTGTTATGCATCAATGTGATCCTATAACGGCTCTGTTGTAAAACAAAATAATCCTATAATGGTTCTCTTGTACAACAAAGTGATCCTTTAACGGTTCTTTTATACAGCAAAGTGATTCTATAACGGTTCTGTTGTACGAAAAAGTGATTCCATAACGGCTCTGTTGTAAAAAAAATCCTATAACGGTTCTGTTGTACAACAAAGTAATCTTAATCAAATCTGCCTTTTCACAATTATATTGAGGTCGGCTTCCATTCAAACAGAATGCAGCTTTATACCAAAATTTTACATGAAGCGACTACGTATCTAATTTCCACAACCCCGTTACTGGGTAATACAATATCTGGTGGTATAACTAGTTGTCAGACTTACAGGCTTCTAACTAACCGTAACAGCAGTTAACGTGCTCTCCGAGGCACGGACGGGTCTCGGTATGAAATTATGGTCACCTAACCACAGAACGACCGTGGCAAGCGCAGCTTAAACTTGATCGATCGATATGTGTAGTTGTTACATAGCCACGAGCCCCTCCATCCATCTCCATAAGGTTTTCAGCATACAACACAATCATATTGAAACGTATTTAATACTAGTTGTATTTCAACCCTCGCCCACTGTATCAATTAACTCTCAGAATTAATTTAATTAGCTTTAAACACATACATTGGAAACTCCCTTTTGTATGCATTATTGGATAACTATTGATCAAAACATATTTCTGTATAATAAACAGTTATTTGAATCATACTGGGCTGCTTTGTAACGCAATTTTGATTAATTGTGTTTGCTTATACATACCATAGCATCATGCTTGTGGGGAATACAGGCGTAGAAAGTAGAAAGCTTAAGCAGAATTGTACAGCCATATTTCGCCAATGCTAATTTAATATACATATCAGAGACCGGTCGGTACGATTTTTTTTCGGTCACGGCGGCCTCTCTCATTGAAGATTAGCTAAGTACGCACGAGACATTATAGTGCAAAAGTGTATGCAAAAACACAGGTGCACTCCCTCGTCCTTCACTCTCATATTCCGACGGGATGGCAATCCGACTCGAATGCAGAGAGATCAGGCGCAGGACCGACCACTAATTTCTTAACTACAAGATTAATAAGCAAGTAGGTACTGACATCTATTTCTGTACCACGTGTATCTATCACATTCCTGGTTTCACGAAACTTTCGCTGAAATAGTTGTATTGTTCCAATATAATACATTGTGTACAATTAAATTCTACAATAGTTTGAGAACTAATAATTGTAAATTAATAATAATAGTGTCTGTCTTATTGTAAAGTTAACAATGGTCTGCCGACTTTTGACTCATTGTGCTTAATTTTAACTGTATTGTTTAGGTAAGTAGCTTTTGTTTAGTAGTAATTACAATTAATTGTAGTGGTTTTAACCGTCTAGCAGTAAAATTGGTAAAACGGCCTCTTTGCCTCTTGGAGACAGTATCGATGAAATATGGGCGTACAATTTCATCAATACAACATCATCCACAGCCCGACTTCACACGCTGCAGGGTGTAGGCTTCTCTCTGCTTTTACCAATCTCCACGCTTCTGAGCTAATGTTATATATGTTTTTCCAGCTATAGTAGCAATATTATCCACCCATCTTGCTTCTGGGCGACCAACACATCTACGAGTCATCCTGACACCCTGACCTTGAACGCCACTCGGTCACAGCGGTCCACCTGTCATCATAACGCCAAGCCAGGTGTCCTGCCCAACTCCATTTCAGTTCCATCACTTATTTTCCAATCAAAGACCTTTTTACATCTTCGAATTTCGATGTTTAGAGCATGGAACGCTTTGTGCAACCCTAGATCTATTTTTGTATAATAACTTTCGTGAGACACAATAATTATAGTTAACGGTTATTACTTAAGCGCATTCTTGGGGATTGCCCGATTAGTTTCGAACTCGAACGGAGCCCTTATTCATGAGCTGAGCTCGCGACAATGTCGCGAGTCAAACTGTTCGAGTATCCCGAAGAATGCGCGTGAGTAATAACTGTTAACTATAATTAACTCTTAATCTGTACAGAGTGTCCTGCATCAGCGTTCACGTCAGATTACTCTCACTAAGTGTGAATCGGCACGCACTGCCTAACCCAATGGGGCAACAGGCTTGATGTAGGGATGTATGCTTTTATTAGAAGCCTGCAAACTGTGCCTGTCTAGGTACTTCTTCTGTCAAAGTTTACCATAGATTTCAAGATATCGTTGCAAAAGGTTATAGTAAAACAACTGAAGGTATTATGTAAAATAAAGAAGAACATAAATCAATTATACATCATACTAATACTACAACCTTATTATCAACCAATAATAATATTTTATGTACAAATTGAACGTAACATACGCTTAAAACAGAAAGAAATAACAAAACTATAAATAATACGATATAAAGTAAAGTCTACGAATACTTTTTTGACATAAAAAGACAACAAGAAATGTGTACCATATCGTATATACCCAATGATAACTTGTCATCATTAAAATGGAAGATGAAAGAAAAATATAATACTTTGTACTTACAAGAAATTCGCTTAAACTACAAAAATATATGACAGCTAAACTCCCAGGTGGTTCCATTAGAACTTAAATTATTGCACTGAATGTCACACTAAGGGGCAAGGTTTATTCACTGTGCGACAAGATAAAGTAAAATTATGTAGAAGGTTCACTCCTATGAACCTCTCCTATGGCAGCACAGTTAGCTTAGTGGTCAAGACCGGCTGCTGCACGCATTTAGCGTCCGGTACTAAGCTGTTAGACACACGCTTAACCCATTTGGTGCAGCCTTTTTGTTGTTGTTTGTTTTTCTCTGTGTTGTTTCCAAATAAAATATTATTTCTTTCTATTTAATTTAATTCCTGCACATAACAAATATTTATTCATCTACGTCTGGTATAAGTCGATCGAACTGGGTGTGTACATGTAATATTTGTGTAAACGCATCAACTGACGACGCGGCTCGCGCAGTGGTCGAGAGACCGGCTGCTGCAGGAAAAAAAAAATAGTGTGGGGCAAAGGTGTCAATATTAAAAAAAAAAATAGTGAGAAATTCTTAGAGTGGAGTCAGTGCAGAAAGTGAGGCTAGAACCCAAATATTATGTTGACCCGACTAATTATTTACGTTATTCGGAGGGCACTTTATATCGTTAATTCGGCTGCTGATAATAAAATACAATAACAACAGTCACTTCAAACTGCCTATTGTCAGGCATTACGAGTTTGTCATGCTCGCTAAAATGTCCTGCTGATGGTGGCGTCGTACATAGGGTCATCAAGTTCCCTACAAAATGGTTGAGCTAAGCGAGGCTGAGGTGCGCGTCATGCTCGTGAACGGATGCTGTCTGTCGGGACTGGTCGGCTCCTAACTGCCTTGGCAATCATTTTAAAAGGCTATATAAGTTTACTTTCCTTTCTTAGTCTGCTCATTAACCTGCATTATTCTTACATTACCTTATTTATTGTTAAACCAATTTATTTTAAAAAGAGTGTCTATGGAGTTTCTTGCCGGCTCTTCTCCATAAGATCAACGCCTTGGAACCGTGCACCTAGTTTTGACTTTTCATAAGTGCCTGTAAGATGGTTTATTTGAAATAAAAATATTTGAATTTGAATTTAAGCCAAGTCAGAGCGCCGGGCAGCTTAAACAAATTTGATACTAATTAGGCTAAGAAAAAATTATAAATTGTTGATATTTTCCGTGCACGTTTTGTAGTAAGTCTTCTGTTATTTCTCATATAGTGGTCTTGTAGCTAGTAGCTACATACATAGTATATAATGCTATGTGTAGACAGAGATATATAGCAAAATATGCATATAAGATTATCTTCAATTAATGCGAGTACAAGTCGTGTTCGTCGAGACATTTCGTGTATACACATACTTGCAAATTAAGCAACTTATGTTTAATGTGATTTTAATAATAATTATTTTATTCACTAATTGCAACTGAACATATTATATGGTTTTATAATTACAGTCGAGTATTATTAATATTCATTTTGAGCCCTAATTTAATAGTGTTTTTTTTTTGTTAGATTGTGGCCCTCCAATTCGGGATGAAGATCTGTTTTAACGATTAGAAGACACGAACTAGCTCAATTGTTAATGACATAAGAAATTTGAGTCACGGATTCTCAGCCAAGTTTTTCTAAACTTAAGTCAATGAGGACTGAGATCGGTTAATAAAGACACTGTAAAAACCTAATTGGTACAAATCTCGAATCAACAACAAGCTCATCAAGAAGCCATCACAGATACTGACTTCTATCTGTTATACAAGTGATAGCGAAGTGATAATTAACAATAGTAATATTATTTTTATTTGTATTCTACATTCAACGACGCTCGATCATTAGACCACCGTTCCAATTGTCGCGGTGGTCTAATGATCGAGCGATTCGATTCCCGCAAGAAACAAATATTGTTGTGACAAATATTTTGTTTATGCGGGATTCGTGGCCGTCAGCGTATCTACAACTGCGTCGTTGGTCTAGTGGTGGGTTCGATTCCCGGGTAGGGCAAAGTATTACTGACTTTTTCTATAGCAAAGTTCTCAGCCTGGAGTTTGGTAATGTGCCCGGTAGATAGCAATACGCTCACTACCTATTATAATTATGGGACTTAATAAAAGTATTGGCGAAATATGGATGCACAACTGTGGACAACTCTGCCTACCTCTTCAGGGTAGAGAAGCGTGATGCTATGCTCGTACACATCTACTATACAGGACATAATTTTAGTTTAGGGTTATGTATAAAAGAATATACGCAGATCTAAACGTAATGTTTAGTTTACGCCCAATTTTCTTAACAGTAATTACCGAATCGGACCAACACAACGCCCCATCAAAACTAAGTTTGACAACAGTCGAAGTACAAGCATTAAGAACGTTTAACATAAATAACCGTTGGTTAAGGACCCGTTTCTTAGACCCTCCACAAAACATACCCTAAGCTTTAGTTACTCAGTATAAACTCAAGTTGTTAACGACAACTTGAACAGTTGTTTAATGACAAATAGCAGAAACATTTGTTGCTTTTTGTTACCTTGATCTGTATTTATTTATGGTAAATCGGGATACTGTCTCATTGGTCTGGTGGTCCCAAGCGCGATTGTTGAGCATAAGCTCTCGGGTTCGTTTCCCGGGTCAGTCAAAGTGTTATGGAGTTATTCTGTAAGAAAATTTTCAGTAGCAGCCTCGAATTCGGAAATGCTCTACATGCATCTACGAGGCACGTAGATGGCAATAGGCCACATGGGAGTTAATAACAGCATTGGTAAAATGTGTTTGCATACTATAAGCAAATAATACAGGCCTGATGCTATGTTTATGTTATGAAAATATTAAAAGCAAAGTTTTTAATGTTACACACACAGTTAAATTTATATTAGATGTTACTCTAAACTTGGCCTCCAGTGTACACTTACACAGATGTAAGAGGGTGTTAATTACAGTATTGTTTAAACGATATCGTCTCAACGCTTGAGAATAAGCTCTGTCTGTTTGCTTAGTTAAATTCGCTTAAATACAATTGTGTGGATACAGGTGGATTTCAAGGAATTACAGACGAAGGTGGCGTTTATTCACGAGATAAGGAAATGTGTATAGGGACTGAATAGATAGCAATGACGTCGCCATAAGACGTGTTAAAATATGGATGAAGAATTCACGGTGGTGAGCAGAGGTCGAGATGGCTTACTGGTAGAGCGCCTGGATTATTTATTCGGGAGGCGCAGATTCGAATCCTGTTCGCGACAGTATTCTTTTTCCATGTAATATAACTTAAGGAAATGTGCTTCAACTTGAAAAGGAATTAGTTAGGAATGACGAACTATCACGTTCATTTATACAAACATTTAAATTAGACACGACGCTCATGGGTAAATAACCATCTGACGAGGTTAAGCTGCGCAAATCACATTTGTTCTGTGGATGGGATCATCTTTCAGATCAAACCAAAAAGGACGTTTTACTGTTGGTGCTGATTCAAATAAAGATCCTGTACAGCCGTAACGGTAGTCCGAAGCCTGAAAGTTTCACTAACAGGAATTAACGCGCAATAAATACCTTTGGATCGCTTGACGTTTTGACCAGGTTGCACTGATCGTGGATCGTGAAACGTCAAGCGATTCAAAGGTATTTACTGCGCGTAATTCCTGTTATTTATACATATAATAATATCACGCAACGCGATAGTTTAAAAGTTAGATACATCAATTGATATCGGGTTCAGTTATGCAATTGCTTTATTTAAAACACTCTTGTTAAGATATATCTAGTTGGACTTGAAGCTGACTTCAACTTAATTGGGAAAAAGCTGGACCAATTTTAAGCATAATTATTTAATTTAAACGGTACATAAGTAAAGTAGACTCTAGACAAAAGGTACAATTTTAAGCAGTAGTGTCGGAACAGAACATCATACCTACAGCTGGTTCAAAGTCTTTAAAGATCGGTGTGACATTGTGCTTTACGTTGGGCAAAGTTTATCTTTATGTTTATAGAATAGCATGAAATGGTACTGCTACTATCACCCTGAATCATTCGACTGCTGGGCAAAGGCCCTCCCCCATAAGAACAACTCATATTCCCCATGACTTCTACACCTTTTGAGCCACAGCTAATGTGGTTAATCTTTTATTTTACTCTTTTTAACTTAACCAACCGAAGAAGACTCTGGGTATTTCTTCTTCTTATCGTATGGTTGATGAACAACTTAGTGTCAGAGTTTAAACCAGCCGTGGGTCTTTGACATGGTTTTACACACCATTGAGAACATCAATCAGTTGTGCTGGTTTCCTCACGATGTTTTCTTTCACTGTTTTAAGCAAGTGATAATTAGTTTATAATACGCACTTGGATTCGATCTCACAACCTTTGACTTGTCAGTCCAACGGTCATACCACTAAGCTAAGCTACATCAGTGATATCATGCTTACCAAACTGAGATAGGTATTGGAAATGAAATCAAAGTGGATTTTTGACTATCATCACAGTTTATTATTATAATACAATTTAACCACTTGAACATAAACCAAAATTGGCCAATTAATTTCAAAGACATAAAGATGGCCATAAAACGAGGAATCTCCTTGAACAGGCCCATGGTCCAGACATTACTTATAAGTAGCAACTATAAACCTCGGTTTATGTGCTTCTAAGTTTTTACACGACTGCCCAAAAACGGAGTGTTATGTTTTTGGGGTTCATGTTCGTGGGTTTCTTTATTCCACCATAACTTCTAAACGCCTGAACAGATTTAGAGGTATGGGGTATCTATAACATTCTTATATTATCCCGGATAACATAGGCTAGTAATATTTAAACAAAATAGTAATGAAGTGGCTATGGTACACCAAAAAGCTGTGCAATAAAAAAAAACACACTTGGCAGGGGTGCTTGTTTTTTTATTAATTTGGTCTTGTTACTATAGTTCTATGTATCTTACAATTAGCAGTAATAGCCTAATGGTATGACCGTTGGACTGGCAAGTCAAAGGTCGCAAATTCGAATCCAAGACACGCAATACTGACTTTTCGACGTCATGTGCGTATTATAAATTAATTATCACTTACTTAAAACGGCGAAGGAAATCATCGTGAGGAAACCGGCACACCTGAGAGATTTTCTCGATGGTGTGTAAGGCCATGTCAGAGACCTACAGGTGGTTTAAACTCTGACACTAGGTTGTTTATCAACCACACGATAAGAAGAAGAAAATTATCTTACATACCCATCGATAAACCTGCTTGAGAATTTGAACATGAGAGAGACTATGAATTATATGGAATGGACAAATTAAGAATTTGAACATCATCTAATTTGAGGTTTGTTAAAAATAAATTTTTGACGGAGTTGTATTACGATGTATGGCAGTAATGGTATTTTAGCAATTCTCGAAGTATATAACAACATAAACATAACATAGCATCACGCCTGTGTTCCCCGAAGGGGTAGGCAGAGGTGTACACAGTTGTACACCCACATTTCACCAATGCTGTTATTAAGTTCCATGTAATAGGTGGTGAGCCTATTGCCATCTACCGGGCACAATTCCAAACTTCGGGCTGCTACTAAAAATCGTCTAACAGAAAAACTCAATAACACTCTGCCCGATCTGGGAATCGAACCCGAGACCTCATGCTCAGCAGTCGTGATTGGGATCACTATACCAACAAGGCAGTTAAGTAATTATGTTGACGTAAACTTAGGAAAACGAAAATTATTTGCAATAAATGAGCCTGGTGCGGTATTGACGACGTCAGTTCTAGTGACGTCACTAATTTTAAAGACTTGGGTGGATAATCTATGCCGTTATATGTTTTTCTTATTGTTTTTTCACGTGGGTCCATAGTAAAACTGCGATTGGCATGTATATCATCCGATGTTATTTGTAAATGCACACCAATTGAAAAATAAAGCGAGAATTGCAACGTAAAACCACATTGTGCAGTCCCACCTCTGATTTTAATTTATTTAATTTTACTGGTAGATTTTTTACATAAATAGCAGAGCTGTCCAGCTCTATAAAGCGAGTATTCGTTTATTCCCGCTGGCTGCAGCACAACTGTAAAACGTTTCCATTGCAATTTGCGAATAAAGTTGCAAAATAACAAATGAAAATCGACTTCCGATAAAAGTTTACTGAGTTTTTATTACTTAAAAAGAAAGAAAAAATAATTGGTGTATGTGTTTTTAAATATAATAGTTGATACTCTATAGATGATGTGGCCCTTCTATAGGAGGGGCTCATGGCTAAGTAACAGCCACACAGATCGATCAATCGATATTAAGCTGCGCTTGCCGCGGTCGGTCTGTAGATGGGTGACGTTCATTTCATACCGAGACCCCTCCGTGCCTCGGAGAGCACGTTAAACCGTCGGTCCCGGTTTGTCAAATTAAGATCTATGACAGTCTTTATGGGTAGTCAGAAGCTTGAAAGTCTGACAACCAGTCGTACCACGAGAAATCGTGTTACCCAGTAAATAGGTTGTGGAGGTCAGATAGGCAGTCGCTCCATGTAAACTACTGATATTAAGCTGCATCTGGTTTGACTGGAAGCCGACCCCAATGTAATTGGGAAATGGCTAGGCAGATATATAGTTGTTTACTCTATAGGTTTTTTGGTTTATATCTAACAACATAATAATTATGTTGTATTAACTCCGACCACGATGGATCACGAGATTCGTGGCAAAAATAATAATTAAAATCCTTGAAACTCATATCAAAGGCTAACTACACGAGCGAAAAGGGTCCAAATTGAGAACTTCATAAAGTAAACTTTATAAAAGTTGGTGAGTTGTGCAGTTGACACACGGGGGCTATTAGGAGAGCTTAGGTACGCTCGTGTACACTCAGCTCAAACAGGACGCTGTGCTCGGGTCGCCGCCCGCTTTCCCTAAGACCTGTTAGCCTAAGGACGGACAAGTTTCGTAATATGAAATGCATAAGAGCAACTGCTCTCAAAGTTCGCAGAGTTGAGAGAATTGCATCGGACAACAGTTGACACGTTACAGATATTATTCAACGTTCTAATTAGGACTGAGAAAGTAATTTTGTGTCCGTCGAAGCCATCTTGACTTCCACAAGGTTCTCACTCAGAGAAGAAAAGAGTTTTTATCGATAACTCTCGGTTTTGGTGATTTTATTCATAGATTAATGGTTGTACAAGCAATTTTTCACGGTAAAGGTATCTTAAATTATATGTAATTATTGAATTCAAACGGGACTTAATCGCGCTAAAAGTATAATATTTATTTTATCTCGACGTTTCGATCAAGTTGTATTGATCGTGGTCACGAGTAGACTGGAGAATGCGGGTGTCATCGTCGGGAAGAGCGAATGGTTTTTGCATCCACCCGCACTTGATCTTGTAAATCCGTTTTCATGTTATAATCGCGACACACAACACTCACGACATCTATCGACTCCTATGTAAAAGATTATCGCGAACATTTGCCAATGACTGGGTTCCAAGCCGCCGCTAACTTAAATCCGTCTTCCCGGTTAAAATTTGGATGTTTTTTAATTTTAACCGCTTCACGTACAATTCTTGAGTAATAATGACGTTGATTGAAGACGATTTTCGGGTCGTGGAGTTCAATCCAGTGGTTGGGTCCCGACTCAAGCAAATGCTCAGCGATCGCAGATTTCTTTACCTGGTGGTTTTTTACAGCTGCTATATGCTCTTTGACTCTTTCCGGTATGGTTCGCTTGGTCTGTCCTATATAAGATTTACCGCAACTGCAATCAATTTTGTAAACGCCTGGAGTCTGCAGAGGTGTCACGTCTTTGGGTGTACGGACATGCCTTGCCAACTTAGATAATGGGGTAAAAACAGTGTTTATAGAGTAGTATTTTATATTATATGCCCAAAGCCTTTGATTAAAACAAACAAACAAAATACAAAAGCAGATTTATAATATTAGTAAAGACTAATAAGGATTAAAATGTCGTGGTGGTCGAGTGGTTACCGGCCCACTTCTTGAGCCACAGGTTGTGGGTTCAAATCTGGCATCTATCAATGTGAATTTTTAAATTTCAGATGTACTTTCTTCTAATCTAAGACGTCACAGACATACGATCAAGGAAAACATCGTGAGGAAACCTAGACTTGATGGTCTGAATTCGCCAACCCGCAGTCAGCTAGCGTGGTGTTAATGCTCGTGCCTTCTATGTATGTATGAAAATGTTATGTATTTAATAAGGATTTGTCTATTCGTATTTTAAGCAGTTAATAATAATATACTCCCAATCGTATTTTGGTTACGGTGGCCTATCTCCATGGAGATTAGCCAAGTACGCAAGTGCACTCTTGCTTCTTTCACCCAGAGTCCGATGGGACGGCAATCCGACATGACCGAAGAGAGATCAGCAGAGAGCTTTACGTGCTCTCCGAACCGCAGGGGTGTCACACCACTAACTTCCTAACTCCGTGCTGTTACTGAGAATTTCCTTACTGAAAAATCCAATAACACTTTGCCCGACCTGGGAATCGAACCAAGGATCTCACGCTCGGCAGCCACTCTTGCGACCATTAAGCCAACGAGGCTGTCAATACATACGTTCAATGAATGCTATAATAAATAATTTATGACATTTGAAAAAGAGTAACCGTGGAGTTTCTTGACCGTTCTTCTCCACAGGAACACTTCGGAGCGGGGCAACTAGCTTCTGACCATTCAAAAGACTAAGTATATGGTCTAATTGATTTGTTTTTTGACTCTGAATGCTTCATAGAATATATTTCTTGTATACTACTATTTTGAGACCAAAATCGTATTCTGTATTAACAAAAGCGAAGCGATAACCTTAAACTTGGGAACTCGCCAAACTAAGCCTTCACCGATTTACTGAAGTAGGTCAAACTATTTATAGTGAGGTCATTGAAGACATTGTCCTATAGAGCTAGGTTTTGTTCTACAATACTAATGGTCTATAATGCTATTGTTTCATAAAACAATAAACCAATTATTTAGTATTACTTATTGGCTGATTATAAACAACTTTGTTGATTCATTGAATAGTGTTTCGCTAACTATAAGCTGTGGTGTGAATGGCCATTAATAGAGTTTGTAAGTCATTCAAACAATAGGTCAATAACTATGTGGTAACAATTATGCTGTTTTAGTGTTTAGGTTAAACAATACGTGGATTTAATAATAAGAAAACGACAATAATTTAAGAATTAGATGTGTTATTACTTTATTATTTATTTTGGTGTACGGCCGACCCACATTATATTATGGTTGTGTGTTTATATTTTATTTTATATTTAAGTGTCTGCTGACACTTAGTTATTATTATATAAATAGTATGTAATTATATGAATAAATAGAGTATCTCAAGAACACGCGTAGTATATGATAATATAAGATTGGGTTGTCATTTCGGCGTCTTAGAATTGCAGTGGTAACGCTGAGTTTAGTGATCTGTAAATGATTGCTAGATAAATATCGCTAGGCGTCTTACAAGAAGTAAGACAAGAAGAAGGAAACTTGACATTTAATAAATGTGAACAGGCGTCACGGTAGCTCAGTAGTCAGAGCGACGACACGGATTGCCAAAGGTCGCGGGTTTGAGCCCCGTTCGTGTCTATTATTTTTCAATGTCTCCTTAGAAAATATTAATGAAAGTTATAATTTTTTGTGAAATGAAAATTACAGTCGTGAGCAGGATTCGAACCTGCACTTCAGGCCTCAGTCCCCCCTACAAGTGACCGAACTGCAAAGCGGATCGTGTCAGTTTAGTTACCTGTATGAGGACTAAATAGATAACAATGACGTCACCAAAATACGTATTAAAATGTGGGAGGAGTATTCGGGGAAGTGAACAGAGGTGGAGATGGCTTAGCGAACAGAGCGCCTGAAATATTTATCCGGGAGGCGCAGGTTCGAATCCTGCTCACAACCGAATTTTTCTTTTCACATTTTTTTTTTATTTTAGAGTTTGCAAACGCATGCAAAAATATTTTTGAAGGATTTATCAAATATAAATTGTATTTCATGTTACGAATAAAAAATAATATTTGTATTTTACACCCTTAAAATGTATAAAGAAAATATATAATGATAAACAAGCAAGATGTTGAAAATCCAACAATAATGAAATTCATAAAGCTGAAGGAACATGAAACAATTTGTTCCATTAAATTCGTTGGATACTTCTTACATTATAACTTCAAGTTACGCACCAAAGTTGTTCCGGCTCAGCTCGGAGTTACAAAACCGAGTTATCGAAGTGTTACCTATTAAAACATAACACTCCTTTTTTGGGCAGTCGTGTAAAAAGTGTTTTGAATGTTAATTTTTATTATAAAGCCTACGATTTTAAGATTAATTATTTAGATTCTGCTGTTGGCGCAATGGTCGAGAGACCGGCTGCTGCGCGTGTCGTAGGATCGATTTCTGCATGTTGCAAATATTTGTATGATCTACAGATAATTGTTCCGGGTCTGGGTATGTGTGTATGTGAGATTATGTGTTTGTAAACGCACCCATGATAGAGAAATAAATTTCTAGTATGGGGCAACGTTTAGTGTAAAATAAAATTAATTTTATTGACAAAGTTATTATATTAAATGGAAAAAAAAACGGTCGCAAACAGGATTCGAACCTCACGAACAAATACTCCAGGCGCTCTGATCGCGTAGCGTATTTATCCGGGAGGCGCAGGTTCAAATCCTGCTTGTGACCGTATTCTTTTTCCATTTAATATAATAACTTTAGGGTTCACTAAGCATGCGTTAATGCTTTTCAGATTACTATTTTCTATTTAATTAATGATGTGATCTATTCAGTCCCTATAGAATGAACTGAACTAATAGCGGTGACGTCATCCTCAGACGAATAAAAAACCATCACACGACACATTTGCCATATTTTATATTAATTTATTGCCCGAAGGAGTACACAATTGTACCTACACCCACATTTCACCAATACAGTTAATATTATAAAGTCCCATGTAATAACTAGTGACCCTATTGCCATCTATCGTGCATATGCTGCTACTGAGAATTTCCTAACAGGAAATCCAAGTAACACGTCGAAGAGGAATCGACCCCGAGACCTCATGCTCAGCAGTTGCACTTGGGACCCCTAGACCAACGAGGCAAAAAGTTGTAAAAACTACGTATTTTTATGCCATTCAGAGGTTTCCAATTTCCAACTACTATAGTTACCAAAATTATATTAAAAACGTATTAAAATATGGAAGAAGAATTCGCGGTAGTAATCAGAGGTCGACATGTCTTAGCGGTCAGAGCGCCTGGAGTATTTTATTCGGGAGGCGCAGGTTCAAAGCCTGCTCACGACCGTATTCTTTTTCCACAAAAATTTACAACAAGAGTTCGCTAAGCTTACGTAAATGCTTTTCAAAGATATATCTGTACTAGTTTCAGTTGTTAACGAAGGTCTAAGCTTGTCAGTACATACGATGCATCAGTCTGTAATCCGCATCGATTGAAAGTGCGGACCGGCTGGAGTTCCCTATCCTTGTAAGTCTTCATCCGTCCCGTCTTAGGGGATGTACTTGTATACACGGAAGGAAACATGGGTTCAACAAAGCTTCTTGTCGAGTTGAAGATACAAAATGTTTCTCTGAACCGTTTTTATTGTAGCTTGTTTTCTTTTAATCTTCTTGACGTATCGACTGCCTCGTGACTGTTGAGTATGAGGTCCAGAATTTACAGCGAATCCCAGGGCAGGCAAAGTGTAGCGGCCTGGAGTTTGGAATTATGCTCGGTACATAGTAATGGGCTCACCACTTGGGAACCACATGGGAATTGATAGGCGATTGGGAACAGCATTGGTGGAATGAGGGTGTACAAGTGTGTACAAATCTGCCAATCCCTTCGCGAAATCGTTTACACAATAATTACTGAACGGATTTGGTTGTGGCACACAGATAGTTTATAAACAGAAGAAGTGATAGCCTAGTGGTATGACCCTTGGACTGACAAGTCAAAGATCGCAAGTTCGAATCCAAGACACTCACCACTGTCTTTTCGAAGTCATATGCGTATTATAAATTAATTATCACTTGCTTAAAACGGTGAAGGAAAACATCGTGAGGAAACCAGTACACCTGAGAGATTTTCTCGATGGTGTGTAAAGCCATGTTCGAGCCCTACGGATGGGGAAAATTCTGACACTAGGTTGTTCATCAACGATACGATAAAAAGAAGAAGTTACAAACTTCTCGGTATAACATATAGGATTCCTCTTAAACCGGCAGAATTTTGAGGTCCACGCAGACAAAATCGCAAGCAAAAGCGAGTACTTTATATAACTACATATAATAAAGATACCCACGTCAGTTCATGTTATGTAGTTAGCAGAAGGCAAGTGGCGGGGCACTGATAAGAAATTCTGTCGACACTACCTCGAGGTGGCCAATATCAACTTATTAATCGTAATGATAATCATTTAGAGGTTATGAGGCACTGACCGTACATTCTGGTACATTCTAGCTTACTAAGAAATAGGTGAGGATGATAAAATTAATATTGTAGCAGTAAGAATGTCCAGTGAAACATATATAATATTTTCTGACAGTAAAAAACAATAATTGATGCAGGAATTTGATTGAAGTTAAAGTTATTAGTATTTAATAGATAGAAGCGTTATCTTACGTAAGTTTATTTTATTTACAATATTGAGAGTCATGTTATTCAAACACGTATAGGGTAGTGTTAGTGCGTACATGATTGGTTTTTGTTTTTCCTGACGTTGCGAACACTTTTATGATCATATAAATTGTGTCAATGTTTGTGTGTGTAAATTGTGAGCAATACGTTTGTGAGCAGGATTCGATACTGCGCTTCCCGGATATATACTCCAGGCGCTCTGATCGCTAAGCCATCTCGACCTCTGCTCACTACC
The DNA here is from genome assembly GCA_935421205.1 of Xylocampa areola. NCBI lineage: Eukaryota > Metazoa > Arthropoda > Insecta > Lepidoptera > Noctuidae > Xylocampa > Xylocampa areola. The sequence goes on from OW285200.1 coordinate 1,092,967, forward strand.
GCGAATTCTTCTTCCACATTTGAATACGTCTTTTGACGTCATTGCCATCTATATGCAGGTGGGCTGGCGGTGCACAATTGATTGCACGACTACGCTAAATATTGTGGAAGTAGCTAGATATTGCATTTATTTGCATCCATTAAATTAATATTTTTTAGGACAAAAAGAATACTGTCATGAGCAGAATTTGTAGGTACTTGCGACTAGGCCAAGGATACTCTTAGGCCACCCTTAATTCCTAATTTCGTACACAGTGAAAGATAAAGTGTTTAGGTATTACTTATTATTGTATTATAAAGGGTAAGGTGTTAATTGTTGATTACTAAATAAATAAATAAATAAATGAAAATTATATGAAGATAAGTGGTTAACATTGACTTAATTGTCAGTGTTGCCAAAATAAATGTGTATTTATTTAACTAAAATTATTCGGTTCAAGAAATTTTTGATAATATCTTCGAAACACATTTGTTATTTTGCTGGCTTGACAAAATTCTTACGGACATAGCTCAGAAGCTATTAAGAAATTTCAAATGAAGAAATAAAATGTTCGTGAGAAGTTGCGACCGGCTTCCAGTACGAATACTTACTTAATTAATTTTGTCGGGTCTTTGAACAAGTGACGTATTAGGCTACATTGTGATTTATGTACTTTGCAACATTTGCCTTTAAGACATTTTATTGTTTACGATTTCTTCTAGTAGCTTTTCGTTTCGAAGTAGGCTGACTTTAGAGTTACGATTAACGAACGAAATGCACTGAAGGTACAAATGCGATACCGATGCTCGCTTTCGTGTTGTTTCGCAGGTTTTCGGGCGTGTTCGTATGTTTTTGTAAAGATCGGCGATTTTGTGTACTTGGACTTTGCCCAGGAGACTTTAAAGGTAACATTAAAAATACTAAGTACGAAAGTAACGTGTTTTTTTTTTTCCAATACACTTATCTGATTTTACAATATTCATTTTGCCGTACCACGAAAACTTATTAGGGAGTACTGGCGAGCCGTTTATGTAACTAGTTTAATTTTATTATCGTTAACAATTGTAATGATTATTTGTACATTTATCACATTTTGTGTGAAAAAGCGTTTTGATTTGTAGGTACTTAGAACTTTTCGAACTAGTTTTGTACAATGTTTGTAAATATTTCGGAAGTTTATTTAGGTAATATGGAATTAAGTATGCTGCAATCCTCATCCCGTAAACATTATTAGTTTTGGTAGTATGTATTTCTTTTTATGTGAACTAGATCTCGAGAACGTCGAAGTACACTATAGATCTCAGACTAAGGCCAACATCATGATTTTTAGCTAAGCACTATTCCTGTCACTGTCACATATTTGTCAAACTCAATTATAAGATAGGGACGTAATATTGCTAAGCCGAAACACGTGTACAATATCTTGGAGACAAAATCTGTGTAATCTGTCATTCTATAGAATAACTAGGGGTTCTATAGAATGCGTATAAAGTTCAGGCAAAGGTGTAGTAAAATTATTTCATAATTTACCCGGGTATTCTATAAAATACCGAATATTCACACGGCAATGTGCTTAATACCCAGTTAGTTGTATGACGGGAGGGCCGGCAGGGTTTTATTTGTCCTTAATTTTTTGCTTTACTTGATCTTCTCGTAGCATTCTATTCAATACTAAGACATTACATACAAAGAAAGAAATCAATTTATTAAAAACACAAATATCACACACACGAAGAGATCACAGTAGGTTACGTCTATCACGTAAAAATACACATATTAATAAAATAAAATAAAAAACAAAGAAAAAAACAAATTTTGTACACAGTATTAACAATAGTAATAATAGGTAGCTTGTGACGTCGCCGACGACGCGGCGGCCCACGCGTGCAGTACCGAGATTATATCATCCAATCGGTTTCTGCTTACTCTCAGCAGTGATGTATTTCACTTTGCGGCGAGCGGACGATGGATGTCAATTGTGACGTGCGCGCGCGCCGGCGGATTAGAATAAAGAAACTGAATAGTGGCGCCGCAAGCCATCCAACGACAACAATATTTTTTTGTTAACAAGAACAAGATATAAATTTACACTAATCCTATGCTGTGCCACCACCGCCAGATACCCCTGAAGCAACACAGTGTAGTCACCGAAAGTCCAACCCGTAAGGTGAGTGAGTGTTGTAATATTTACTTAGGATTCCATTATTCATTTTTTGATTCATTAAATAAGCTTTATTTTACAATAAATCATTTTATATTTCAGGATTCCTAAACTAAAGTATGCGTAAGAGGTGCGTAGCGGAAGCGGCTTGGCGTGTGTATACAAGTGCATGTATAGCCATATTATCAACACGCGTCGCTGGACACGATTTCACCTACTAATTGGCCATAATCCTGAGGTAGATATATACAAATTTAACGTGAATATATAAACAATATATTTCTTAACTCATTACGTCATAAGTATTTTTGTTTCCAGGCTACGAGAATTATCTAAAGGTAGACGAAGTCATGCGGTCCTGCGGTGCGTGTCATCACAACTGGACTCCGATCCCACAGATAACGTAAACTATATTATAGCCTCTATTTTTACATAGCAGTATTAACTAGCAATCTCGGTGTGGTATTGAGTCTCTAAAAGGCAACAGCTCAGCATAATGCTGCATATAAACACAGCGCTGATTTTCAGCTGAGGCCTCAGGTGGCTAATAAAAAATCATAGGTTCGATAGACATGAAAATAAATATTATTATTATTAGTCATAAAAGCAAAAATAATTCATAAAAACATTGAACAATGGAGTAGTACAGTTTAACAAGGATTAGGCTAATGATAACCGATTGATAAAATATTTTATACAGTGTCTAGACGAGCAAGACCAGTTGTATAGAATTACGAGGTATTCTATACAATGACTAAATGTATTATATATAACTATTCTATTACATTTCTAAGAATATTTATTTAATGTCAAAATAAAGTATTTATACCAATTAGGCAGACAGTTTTGGAATGTCAAGATATAGTTTCAAATTAGTATTAACTTTAGATCTGTAGAATTAATATCAATTAATTACTTTCTAAGAAATTGATGTACCAAACTCATAGTTAATTAATAGCGTTTGGAGACTAATCTATCAAATTCTCTTGGAATTATTACGAATAATAATATTGTATTGTGGTTCATTCAACTTCTTTGAAAGACAGATATTGAATATTAAAGTATAAAGGCCGATGACTTACGAATAGATAATTAAACCTAAAACATAAATCAATTAATTGCCTGTGTGTCGTAAGGATTCGATCGCGTTCAAATAGGGAGATCACTCCTTCCAGAATTTCCAAAGATCATTTTTGAAGCGTTTAAATTATAGTTTTCGTACGGGAGTAAAATGATGCAATAGAGATAAGGCACATTTCGTACAGGAATATTGATTTATTGATACTATTAAACACGATTAAGCACAAACAAACATAATAGGCAGAACGTGGGCGCCGGTGAGTGGCGGGCGCACGCGCGCGGTGTAACCGTGTCAAACGTCGTAGCAGCAACATGCGAACTAACTGGCGCCGCGCACGCTAGCGCGGACGCGCTTGCGTCCTCCCCCTTCACCCCTCGAGACTGTAACCGTTAAAGCGGGCGGGAAGACAGGCGCGACGGCGGCCGGAAGTACGCGGGTTTGGATTATTTGCGACACACTCCCCCTCTAGACTAGGAGAACGGCCTCGTTCCTGGACTAGCTCGTGACCCTCGTGCTTCGGGCGTCCGCGACGTCGTTTAGGTATGACAGGATTGGGTGGTACGTCATGTTCAGTACCACTGTCGACGAATGGCGTCAAATCCTGTGAATGGTATTTCCCCAAAGAATCCTCAGGATTTCCTATACGTGAAATAATATAGGTGGTAGGGCTGACTTTCTTAGAAATTTCATATGGACCATCTCGTTTAGGTACAAATTTTGCAGTCAGACCTTTGCTTCCTTGGCTGAGCACGTGAGACCGGACCAGTACTTTATCTCCTACTTCGTACACTTGACCAGGTCGACGAGATTGATCAGAAACCGTTTTGGACTGATCTTGATGTAATTCGACTCGTTCACGAACTGCAGATAGGGAATTAACAAAAGATCTCAGATAGGGAGTGATTTGGGGAACGAAGTTCTCTTTATCGAGGATAGCCCGCAAGTCATGATGCGCATCAAAAGGCGTACGCATCTCACGGGCGAACATCATATTACCTGGGGACATTCCAGTAGAGATGCAAACAGCTGAGTTCATGGCGAAACGGACCTGAAATAAATACTTCGGCCAAGATCGGTGCTCGTTCTTTACCAGCATGGAAAGTTGCACTTTCATGTCCCGATTTTTCCTCTCGGCTGGGTTCGCCTCAGGGTGGTATACGGGAATTAGGTTCTGCCTAATCCCAAGTACATACATACACTACTGCATGACCGCTGAAATAAATTGTACACCATTATCAGAGACGATGCGCCGGGGTAAACCGTAACGCATAAAGTACTCCTCTATCATGACCTGTGCACAATTTTCAGCAGTGGCGTCTTTTAAGGCGAACAGCTCCACCCAGCGAGTGGCAGTGTCTTCAATCAGAAGCACCCACCTTTCACCAGCATCCCCTTCGGGTAGAGGACCGAACAGGTCTACAGCGAGAACTTCACCTCGTTGATTGAGCACTGGAGTTTGAAGAAGACCAGTTGGCTTCATATTGGAAGCTTTATACTTTTGGCATTCCACGCACTTCTTGAGATACTCGCTAACGTATCGGCGCATTCCAGGAAAGAAATAACGGTGGCGAATGCGATGCAGAGTGCGCTCTACGCCTTGATGACCGGCGGTGGCTGAGTCATGAAACTCCTTTAAGATTTCTTCTCTTTTGGAGCTAGGTACCACAAGTTGTACCTCTTCAGATTCGGAGTCTTGATCGTATCGGTAGAGGACACCGTTAGACATAACATATCCTCGTTCCAGCCAGCGACTAGAGGTAAGTTCATCAGAATTCTCTAGTTCTTTGACGATTTTCTCAACCTCCGGGTCTGCAAGCTGTTCCTGCCTTAACTCAGCAGGGCTCTTAGTGGGTAAGTCAATTATCACTGAGCAGACACCGCAACTGTCACGCGTATCTTCGGAACAAACTGGCCTGCTCAGTGTATCTGCCACTACATTTGCTTTCCCCGGGGTGTACTGATATTGGATGTCGAACGACTGAAGTTTCAGAGCCCACCTCACTAATCGGCCTGTAGGGGACTTTAATGTCATTAGCCATCGAAGCGGTTGGTGATCGCTACCGATAATTACCGGGTGACCGTCAAGATAACATCTGAACCGCTCCACAGCCCACACTACAGCCAAAGCCTCTCGCTCTGTAGTGGAGTAGTTGCGCTCAGCAGTATTCAGGAGGCGGCTGGCGTACTCGATAGGTTTTTCTTCTTTGTCCTCCCCCTGGAGTAAAACGGCTCCAATCGCGTAATTGCTCGCGTCGGTGCGAAGGACAAAGGGGCGATTAAAGTCAGCCTGGATAAGTATTGGCGCTGAGGTAAGAAGGCGTTTCAGCTCTTTAAATGCAGTGGTCTGCGCGGTACCCCAGGTCCAGGTCTGTTGTTTTCGCGTTAGTTTGGTGAGTGGTTCTGCCACAGAGGAGAAATTCGGAATAAATTTCCGGAACCACGAACTTGTTTGTAAAAAGGTCCGAAGGTGTTTTAAATTGTTTGGTTCCTTCATGTCCAGTACGGCTTGAACCTTTTCAGGATCAGGAGAGACACCCTGCTGCGTCACCACGTGTCCCAGGTATTTGACACTTTCCCTGGCAAAAACGCACTTCTCCCGGTTCACCCGCAGCTTAAATTCGCGAAGCCGACTGAACACAGCCTGGAGATCCTTAAGGTGCTGCTGGAAACCTTCAGATATTATTAAGAGATCGTCGAGATAGGCCAAGATTGTCACGTCAGCGAGAGATGAGCAGGAGCGCAATCGATCGATTAAGCGTTGAAAGGTCGACGGAGCATTTTTAAGTCCAAAAGGCATGCGCTTGAAGCGAAATGTTCCCAACGGGCTTATGAACGCAGTTTTGTCCCTGTCCTGCTCATTAACACCGACCTGCCAGTAACCTGATCGGAGGTCAAGAGATGTCATGTAACAATCTCTCTTGGTTGATTGTAACAGCTCATCTATCAAGGGCATTGGATAATGGTCCGTTTTGGTCACAGCGTTCAGGCGCCTATAATCCACGCAGAAACGGATGCTGCCATTCGCTTTGGGAACCAGGAGTGCTGGTGAACACCAGGCGGACTCACACTCCTCAATTATATTGTCGTTCAGCATCTTCTCGATTTCCTGACGCATGACTTCCTTTTTGGCCGGGGTCAGTCGGTACGGAGGTACAGAGATAGGAGGATGCTCACCTGTTTCTATTCGATGCTCAGCAAAAGGGGTTGGCTCTCCCCCTGGCTGGAAAATATCAGAATTGTCAACCAAGAGTCGCGCCAGCAAGCTCCGGTCAGGTGAGTTTAATAGTGTACCCTCGTCATCCCTTAGTACGTCAGCCGAGGAACAGGAAGAAAGGTCTGGTAATGATGAGGGTTCAAAATTCATTTTGTAGTGAACGTCGCGGTTATCAGCAAAACACCAACAGCTTTGATGAAAATCGAGGACAACCTCGGCGGTAGTCAAGAAATCCACACCGAGCAATGTTTCATTATTGCGTGCCTCAGGGAGGATAAGAAAAGGGGTCTTTATGACCTTGTCTTGTAAATGCACGTCAAGGGTAGTAATGAACACGTCCAAGTCACGAGCCTGCCCATCGGCGAGTTTAATGCGTCTTCGCGCCGGTTCAAGAGCGTGTCCCTTTCGACTGAGGAGGGCGTGCAGCGTGTGTCCCGCGATACAGTGTTTAGCCCCGGTGTCAACTAGCGCGGTCCCCGACGAACCTAATATTTTTATATTAAATATCGGCCGTAAAACTTCCCGAAGTTTTCTGTCGGAGCCCTCACCGGCGCGCGCGTTCCTTACATTACGAACATCAGTAACACACAATTTACTAAAATTTACAGAATTATAGAAGTTACAATTAAGTCCTTTTTCAAGTTGAACGTTATTATCACAAAATACATTTTCAGAGAAATCACAAAAATCAACGTGACCTTTGACCTCACAGCTGGTCGAATGATCGTATGACCTTGAGGGGTCCGAAACCTTATTTGGTACAAAGTTACGGTTATCATAATTTATCGCATAACTGTACTCGGGCTCATACGTCATACTATCACGGGGCAATTGATCATTATTTTCATGTTGAGAATTAACATAAGCATCAACATTGTTATTATTATTATAACATAAAGTAGACGAAGTAAAATCTTCACATAAATTATTATGGTTAAAACACTTTCCCGCGCGACTATATAAATTTTCGGAACGAAATTTGTTACGCTTTTGCGATTGAGTGTACTTGTTAGAATCGTCACTATAAAAACTTTGTTCGTTATTATTAATATTATTATTACATTTCTTACAATTTTCACGAGTCACATTTTTAGATCCGCACTTGTAACAAGAAATAGAGTTATTAGGTTCAACTGACTCACCCTTGTCCGCCAACTTACGACATTGTTCGCGCTGGTGTCCATAGTGCTTGCAGTAAACACAGAATGGTCGCTGCGGCTTTGTTGACGTAGATGGTGGTGGCGGCGAAGTAGGAGCGCGCGCTTGCGGCGTGCGCGGCGCGCTTGGAGCACGCGCGGTGCGCAGTGGCGCCGGGGGCGGAGCGCCGGCGTGCGACTCGCTCGCCGACTCGTGCGGCCCCGCGCTCCCAGCGGAGTTTATTGGGCGCGCGTTATACGTTGCGGGCTGAGTAGGCGGTGCGTATGTACTCCGTTTCGTACGCGATGCAATGGATGCGGAGTTTTGCAATTCTCGCTTGGTTGACTCGTTGATAGAATCTTCGATTATTCTAGCTTTCGTTAGCAACTCGGTAAAATTACCGACTTCTTCTCGTCGTAATCTTTTACGTATTCTACGATGTAGTAGGCCATATATCATGTCTATTTGTACCTTGATAGACAGATCGTTCGCTGGTAGGCGTGTAAGGAGTGCTCGACTTTTCGCCACGAAGATATCCGTTCGTTCGTCGTCACCCTGCTCGGCTCGAAATAGTTCCCGATAGATTTTTTATTCGGGGCGTCGATCGCCGTACGCGTCACGTAGGTATTGTATTGCGTCTTTCCAGGTTTTGACCTCTGCACTCATACTCAGGATACTCAGGATACTCAGCCACCAGGTTGCTGCTTCGCAGGTAAGTAGCATAGACATGCCTTTAATAGCAACATCATCGTAAATATTTGTGCATTCTTTATAGGCTTCAATGGCATCGATGAACGTTTCGACGTTTTCCTTCTCCGCTCCGGAGAATCTGGATGAGCATCGTGAGAAGTTGCCAGTCTGCTCCGCCGCACTCGGCGCTGGTGCCGGTGATTGAACGGTCGGAGGTGACGTAAATGTCGACAGGCGCTCAAGCATGCGCTCACAGACCTCTGCATTCGATTTTTGAATCGTTGATAGTAAAGCGGTAAAGTTATCACGAGATAGCGTGATGCTGTCGTTGAGTTCCTCGTCGTGCGAACCATTGAGGGACTGCCGTTTTCGTGTTCTCGGCATTGTCAAACGAGTGCACTAGGTATATGAGTTTATCACACACAAAGTAGGTATTTCACACAGTTTATTCACTAGGTACTGTGGCATTCGGGCCTACAGTTGGGACGCCATTTTCGTACGGGAGTAAAATGATGCAATAGAGATAAGGCACATTTCGCACAAACAAACATAATAGGCAGAACGTGGGCGCCGGTGAGTGGCGGACGCACGCGCGCGGTGTAACCGTGTCAAACGTCGTAGCAGCAACATGCGAACTAACTGGCGCCGCGCACGCTAGCGCAGACGCGCTTGCGTCCTCCCCCTTCACCCCTCGAGACTGTAACCGTTAAAGCGGGCGGGAAGACAGGCGCGACGGCGGCCGGAAGTACGCGGGTTTGGATTATTTGCGACATAGTAGAATATATTTATTTGGACAATAAAACACAATTATTTACTAGTCCACAGTTCAGAGGTCCCGTTGCTATAAAACATACAGTGGGAGGCAGTGACCTCGTCTCCATCGCAACACGACGAAAGATCATTGTCGCACAACCTGTTTCGATACCGGATATTTCAGAATATCAATAAAAAAATAGTATAATTAATTATGTTTCTTATAATTACATGCTATTTGACTGATAGTTAATAATAATGAAAAATTTATAAAAGGCCTATATTTAAATTAATATTTAATAAAATTAATTAAAATTTTGAAAAGGAAATATTGAAATAAAATAGTCAAGAACGTAAATCTGTAAACGATTGCTAAATAGATTTCGCCAGGCGTCTCTTTAAGACGAATACAAGGAAGCTTGAAATTTAATAGTATCGAACAACGATACGGTAGCTCATGGGAGAGTGATGACACGGACTGTCAAGTGTTGCGGATACATAGGTATATATATTAATTTAATGTCGCCATGAAAGAGCCACATTTGTACTATTATCGTTTAATTTTTATTCCTATCTTCTGAGCTTTTAGTCAACATAGAAGTAACTATGCTAACTCGAATAACTATCACGTATTTTCTTATAATCCCAAAGCTCTTAGTAATTAAAATTATTCATATAAACCATCTTCCAGCCAAAAAGGATTTACAATATTCTTTCAACACTTTTCACATGATCAGAACAATGATGTACAGAAAAATATGCAAAGTACAAGCATATGATCAAAACCAAATACCATTTGAATGTATGCATGTGTGGGTGTTGTGTATTTGTATGTATGAAGTGTGTGAGTGTGTATGCGTGTTTTTATTTCAAATCAAGGAGTTTATTAGGTCGTCATTCATCATATCCAAAAGTATTTTCCTATACGTATTTAATTTAGTGTTTAAAATATCTAGATTAGAGAAATTATTGTCATAGCACCCTTTAATCCTACTGATATTGTGTATACAATTGTGTACACCTCTGCCTCCCCTTCGGGGAATACAGGCGTGATGGTTATATGTGAGCTTTGAACATATTATATTCATATGTATATATGTTCTGTGGGTGAACCTATAACCTCCCAATTGGCGTTTTCTAAATTCTTCATCGTATCTAGTGACGGGACCCAGACTAATTAACTATCTAAGGTGAGCTCCCCAAATAAAAAAAATCGTTAGTGTTAGTCTAGACAGGTATCTTTTATTTTAGTCAACTTAAAGGTGCCCAAAGTAACCACGGGTGAAGGTTTTGGTAAGGTGAAATTTCAAAAATGTTGTTTCAATGTAAACTTTTTCAGTTTAAAATTATTAAAAAATATAAAGTAAGGACATAAAACTCTGTGGTCACCGTTGGTCTAGTGGTCCCAAGCGCGACTGCTGAGCATGTGGTCTTGGGTGCGATTCCAGGGTCGGGCAAAGTGGATTGGGTTTTTCAGTTAAGAAATTCTCAGTAGCAGCCCGGAATTTTAAATTGTGCCCGGTAGATGGCAATAGGCTCACCACCTATTACATGGGACTTAATAACAGCATTGGTGAAATGTGGGTGCATAATTGTGTACACCTCTGCCTACCCTTTTGGGGAACATAGGCGTGATGCTATGTTATGTTATGTAATAATTCGTCGAAATCCAAATGCATATGTAACGAGAAAGCAACATGGATCCTAGTGACCAAACGCACAGTGGTCGACCTTGGCACGTAAAGGGCTCCGAGATCCCGGGTGCGGGTTCAAACGCATCATTTCCTTTTACTAGACGTAAGCCTTTCTTATAGGATCCTTTAAACAATATTTTGTCTAGCAAAGTTTATAATTTACATTGCTTATGTACCACGTCTGGAGGCTTAGGAAGAGCCTATTGCCATCTAACGGGCAACTCATCTCCAGGCTGCTACTGAGAATTTCCTTGCAGTAAAACTGATAACACTTTATCTCACCCATGAATCACACCTAGGACTTCACGCTCAGCAGCCACATTTGCAGTCACTAGAGCAATGTGACAGTAACATTTTATAACCAGTCCAATAGATGATTTAATAGTACATTATGATACAAGTGCCCTAAGTTGTTGAATTCTGAAACTCGCCGAGGCTCGGTTAGCAATGACCGACCGAGACATGTTGACCATTAGGGCACGCGGCTCATACGAAGTTTTTCAACACTCTTGTGAGGAAAAAATGAATAAAATATCATTTTGCAAAGACATTCAAGTATATATATTTTGTAATTAAGATGGCGAGCGAATTTTTTTTGTTCGAACTCCGCGTCTGTGATCTGGTAGATATCAGACTCACTGATGAAGATGCCAAACCGCGTAATATTATAAAAAAATATAATTAATACATTAAAAGAAATGAAGAAAAAGCACGCGTGATTAATAAGACTCATTGTGACTCATCGTAAAGTGGCTCTTTTTGCAACGCTTTTATGTTCATAATACAGCTTAAAACATACGCTACTACTTTTTACTCACTACATTCAAGGACTCTTACACTATCGCACTAGTACGAGTCTGGTGAGCTCACGCTTCTTTGGAAGCCTCACACCCGAAGCTCGCACAGATTCAAACATTACAGCTATAGCGCGCGTAAATAATATCCACGCCACTTTAATCGGATCGAAATCAGTTCATGAAGTTTTATCCTCACAAATTTGTTGAAAAACATCGTATGTAACTCGTAAGCAATTGTCATCATAATTAAGTAGTCTCTGTTGCATTACAACCCTCGCCTGCGGCTCGGGCTTCAATCCAGCCCTTGTATCATAGTGTACTATTCTTATTCAAATTAAGCCTTGGAGCGGTTCCAAGGACTGGAGAGGTACTGGATTTTCGATCAGACCCGAATATTGAAAATTGAACCAATATACATAATACAACAAACGTTTTCAACTTGAGATAATTAAGAAAAGAAAGAAAGAAATAAAGAAAACATTTATTTCCACACAGAACAGTAAGGACACATAAACTTAAAATAGATGAAATAAATATACAATCCTATTTTAAGAATGATTTTGACTGAATTTCTTTATTTACATTATTGCTTTATTTATAGATATATGGGGAGACGTTATAAGTCATCATGATGTTAGCTTCGAGAGCAAAAGGAATAAAAAGGATGATTTGAATATACATATATATGTATATGCATATATGTATTATTATATACCTATGTCCCCAGTAGATGACAATAGGCTCACCACGTATTACATGGGACTTAATAACAGCATTGGTGTATGAATGTGTATATCTCTGCCTACCCCTTCGGGGAATACAGGCGTGATGTTATGTTTGTTTTATATGTATATATTAATAGCATTATGCCTGAATTCCCCGAAGAGAAAGACAGAGGCGCACACAGTTGTACATACCCTTCATCGATGCAAATATGAATTCATATTTATATGATCCGATAGTGATCAGCCTTTTGCTATCTACTGGACACAATTCCAAACTCTAAAACTGAGAATAAACCTAACCCAAAAAAAAAACAACTGCTTTTTGCCCAACCAGGAAATCGAATCAAGGACCTCATACTCAACAGTCGTCCTTACGACCACTAGACCAAAGAGGCAAGTTAACAAGCAGTAACATTTATACAATACTAGTGAAACAATTTTAATATAAAAAAAAAAAAAACATTTCAATTTATGAAAAGTATACGTTTGAAAATTCTTCGTATCCTTATAATGTATTTGAGAGCCGCAATAATAATTTAAAAATTACTAATAAAATATAAGTTATTGTTCCCCTGTTTTCGTCTGAAGAATGTGCAATGTTCCACTGACCTTTGAAAGACGCCATATTGTGTGCGCGCGGTCGAATATTCAGTTCTCATCTATTAGTTGCTGGCAGTCTCCACGTCAATGTCCTCGAAGACTTGTCACAGCGCTGCGTTTACCTGATTAAACAAAAATTAACAATTATTGACGTACATTGGGATAAATAGTCATATATATTACTAATAATTACTATTTAAAGGAAACATTGAAAAATAATAGACACGAACGCGGCTCGGCCACCGACTTGTGACAGTCCGTGTCATCGCTCTCGCAACTGAGCTATCGTGGCGCCGTGGTCACTTATATTATTTTACTACAATGTTTCCATAAAAATAGTTATTAAAATAGGCATAACATGGCCTAACATTTGTATAAAAAAATATTGTTATATATTAAGAATAAGTTTAATCGCCTTCATATTAAGACAATTTTGGGCGTATTCTCAGTCGAAATTCGAATATTGTAAAAATTACACGTTATATTAAAAATGTTCAAGAAATTACTATCAGTAACATATGAATTGGGCGTTAATGGATTCTCAGAGGACTATCATTCTGTAAGTAACTCTCATTTTACATAATCGTCTGGATATCCACTTATTTATTTAAAATATTTATACGTTTATATAAAAATTTTACCTCTAAGATAGCTTTTAAAAAGGAAATAGGCCGAAAAGTAATTTCATTTGATTGTTCTTTATAAATGCTAGTGTAAAGTACAATGTCCATTTTCTATGTTTAATTGAAAGCGGAAAAATCATTGTTGCTAAGCGAAGCATTCCACCTTTGTAAGACTTGACAGAAATAATAATTGCTTTGCTCAGGGTCTTTACACGTTTCGTTTGTATATTTGTATTATATTTAATTTAATAGTAGATACCTACATAAATGTAGGTATTTTATGAAACAGTTTTGTGATGATTGAAAAAGATACGAACCTTCTAACAATTCAACAAAGAACTATTGAGTAGAAACTGGGACTGAAAACCGCGCCAAAACTGACAGCTGTCAATTGGCGTACTTTAATAAACGTAATGACTTGGCACTGGACTGTGGAAATTAGTTATTCAGGCTGACTTTTGAAGACAAACTTTTCTTTTACTTTTAATTACTAAATTGTTCAAATCGTTATAAAGGATGGGCAGCAACATAATTATATTTATATTATTAAAATGTTTCGACCACAGTTGGCCTTGCACCTGTGTGTTACTGTCCTAGTGGACCATTTAAATATACACGTAGTGAGCAGATGGGTTTCTCTACTAAAAGTCAGAATTTTAGATTCCATATCAAAATAATTTTAAAAAGTATAAGAATTCGAATTTGAAACAGTATTAGACGTTTGATTAAGTCTTTCAGGACCCATAATTTCCATAATAAATAAACTGCTTGAAACCAACAATACTTTCTCGTAGAGTTATGAGAACTCGTATCGCATACTAGCATAGTGACAAAAGAGAAATACACGGAGAGCATCGCCGCGGGCGTTCTTGTTCATCCCACCCTAGGGGCCTTTACCCCTTGTAGTTATCTCGCTTGAAGTTGAGATATATTGCTCAAAGACATAGCAACGGATGAGTCAAGTATATAGTATGAAGATACACTTTTCAGCAAGGCAAGATATTGATTAAAATGCTACGGTTAGCCTAGTGGACGAAAGATTCGATTGTTGCGTGGAAAAAGTACTTGTATTACTTACACATAACTGTTCCAGGTGTGGATTTTGGACTGTGTGATTCATGTCCCTTTAGCTTAGTAGGCACAAGTGCGACTGATGAGCATTCAATCTTGGGTTCGACACACGGGTCGGAAAGAGTGTTAATAGGATTTTTTGTAATAAATTCTCGTAGCAGCCCGGAATTTGGAGTTGTGCAAGATGATTGCAATAGACTCACTACCACCATTTAATGTGACTTAATTACGGGGTCGATGAAATTTGGATGAGTATTACTGTACGTTCTACCCTTCGGGGAATTTAAGCGTGATGTTATACAATAAGGTTTCCAACGCGATAAAATCCCGTAGGCATTGATTTGTTTGAGTTGCAGAAGTTTGTCACTTTTTGAGCCTGAGTTTCGGGGGCTAAAGTTGCCCGTGACCTGGAGTGCACCCTTAAAAAGGAATCCCTACACGAGTGGTGGTGCCAAAAGGCAACAAAATACTGGTGGGAGGCTTCGGCCGCGGCTAGTTATCACGCACCGGACAAAGCCATGCCGTGAAGCTACCTAGTCGTGTTTCGGGATGTAGTCCGGTGCAACCGTTGTGGGAGACGGGTCTGGGCAGTTGCATCAACTCCGCAACTATCGGTCTCCCCAAATCTATCCACTCTACTTTAGAGTGAATAATTATATTTCTTCTGTATCTTCGTGCTCCAACGTCGCCTTCACCGTTGCTTACCATGAGGTCAGTTGTTGGCCAAAAGTGGATACATTTTTGATAAAAAAAAACTACAGTAGCCTACAGAGACGCATTGTATCATGTTTAAAAAGTAAAAGTAACGACACCTACAAGATATTTTATTACCAAAACGAACCAGTGGTGCGAACATGTACCTTTGTTCATGTCGATAAAGTTGTCGAATTTATATAAATATCGATAAAAATACATAATTTTATCGTTATCTCAAAATTTTCTGACTTTGACGTTTATAAAATATAACCACCAAAAAAGGAAACAGAACAGTTAATTTTTTTAATGTTATCATTTACAAAACAGAGGCTCGTGTTTGATCTTGATGAGAACTTTAGATCTTTAAAGTTCTCATCAAGATCAAACACGAGCTAGCTGCTGTAACCCGTTGAAGTTTTCCCTTGACTGTCTTTCGTCTCCATCATCAGATCAACTCCAAGTTTCCTCTTAAGTCTTCCTCTTGTCTCCATTAAGCTGTAGTGACACCAAAACAACATATATGTGCAAAGTTTCAACAGCATCGGTTTACAGGTAAAATATTAATAATTCCCTATTTTTCCTTTTATCCACTCTTAGGGACCAACTTAATCAGAATAAAATTAAAAAAAATATCATCAAAATCCGCCTACCCTGTAACAATTTATGCGTGGTCATACATAAAAAATATACGCATCGAATTGAGAACCTCCTCCTTTTTTTTCGTCGGTTGAAAATCAACAAATGTGTATAGAAAAAAAATCCACGCTCGAATCGCTGAGTTATCCAGACAGTACCCTAAAAAAATATGAAATTCGACGGTGTTAAAACGAAATGTATATCATGTTGGCGTTGCGGCGCGGGATTCATTTCCTGGCGCCGTGTTTCACGACCGTGATGGAAGCGGAGTTCTTTTAATGGCAATATCATTTTGTTATTACATTTTGTTTGAGTTTTTGTTATGCTGATTGTTTTTCCAAGTTTGTATAAAGACATTTCGGGATGTTTTAGACGCAAAGTTTGTAGGGCTAAGTGGACTTGGGAGTTCGCAGCAATCGACAGTAACGTATCAAAACGATGAGCAGTTTGCATAGAGGTCGAGAGATTGACTGATGCGTTACGTGTTGCGTTGATTTCCGCGCGGAACTCATATTTCTAGGACTTTTAGATAATTGTCGTGGTGCCACAGATTGTGGGTTCTAATCAGGTAAGTACCAATGTGACTTTCTTTCATCTTAGCTTATCTGACATCATAGACATACAGTGAAGGAAAACATTATGAGAACACCGGGACTTGATGATATGATATCACCAATCCGCAGTAAATTAGCTTGGTGATCCATGCTCATACCTTCTCTATATCAAAAGAGGCCCTAACCCTTTAGTGCGACAGTGATGGATATGTTTATGTTATAGATATAAAATAGTGTGTGTAAGATTTTTATAAAGTGCAAACTCACCCACATTACAATAGAAATACCTAGTGTAACAAAGTTTAAAAAAAATAATACTTTTATGCAATTTTTCCTTTGCTTTTTAACAAAAAACTTGTAATCCTTATCCCATAATATAGAAACTTTCGTTTCACTACCAGCTGCACATAACAAAATGCATGTCATCTCGCTAAGTCACATCCACTACCCTTTCAAAGCGAGCGTAAAATAATCCGTACGTCACATGTTTAATTAAACGTAATTAAACGGGAACAAGACGCGCCCTTTCTTAATTAAACATTAATTTGATCTCCGCACGCAAGCCTCTGCATATATGCCTACTTACGAAGATAGAACATGTGAGCACTTTGGGGGACAGAAATATATTTTTTAAGTGGAACACAGTGATGGAACAGGTATTTTTAGAAGGGGGGGAAAGACAAGAGAGGTTTAAGGAGCTAATTTGTAACATGTATTCAGATTATTGTATAATAACTTTCGTGAGACACATTCATAGCAATTACTTTGTTTTTTTTTTTAAACTTTGCCCCACACTAAGAATTTCTTCCTGTATCGTGGGTGCGTTTACAGACATATAATCTCACAAGCACACAAACACCCAGACCCGGAGCAATTATCTATAGATCGTACAAATATTTGCTCCGTGCAGGAATCGAATCTGCGACACGCAGCGCAGCAGTCGGTCTCTCGACCACTGTGCCAACCGCGCTGTTAACGCTGTGTACTTTGATTCATATTAGTGTCAATTACGAGTGTCACTCGCGACATCGCCACGGGCTCTGTTCATGAATAAGGACTCCGTTCGAGTTCAAAATAGTCGGGCAATCCCGAAGAAAGCGCGCAAGTAATAACCGTAAAACATTAATATGTATTCAGATCTATAAGCTTACTTCAGATATCCCTTCCGTGATTTGATATTACAATATTGTAACAAAGATAAGAGTATTATTATACAAAGCTCCATAGAATATCTAAAGCGCAGAATATATTAACATGCCTTAAACGCTTAAGTAATACTTACTATACAAAAGTATTTAAATAATCAGTTTAAATACTTTGAAATATTTTTCTAAAATAATAAGTCTTTAATTAATAAGTCTTTAATTATCCAAAAAAAAAGATTTTCTCGTACAAAAAGTAAAAGCACGCTTTGACACTGCGTGTTGGTGATTCAGTACCAAAATAATGCTTAAACTTAAAATATTATAACTTGGGACAAATTTGGCGGAAAATTTATTCAGACCTGAACAAATAAAAAGTACAAACACACTTGCAATAAATATGGGAACCACCACAAACCCGCCGGAGTACACGCGGACTGAATAAATACACTCAGCGTATTCTAATATTCTTAAACATTTCACAGAAACACTTAACCGGCATTTAACCCATTTTCAGAATTCGGTCCTAAGTTCCGCAAATAACGAGCAGCTGACGTATTTTATTTAAAATGATGGTGATATAAAATATTTTCCGTAACTGACACAGTCCTCTACTCGTATAGAGAAGGCATGCATTGATCACCACGCTAGCTCACTGCGGGTTGGTGGCTTCAGACTAATTCAGTTTTCTTTATGAAATGCCCCTTCATCCAAAATTATGTCTTAGATTAGTTGAGAACCTAATGCAAATATAACATTACGTAAAATTGTCACGCCTGTATTATCTGAAGGTACCTACCGTACAGGTGTACACACTCACAGTTTTACACCCACATTACATCAATGATTTATTAAATACCATTTAATAGGTGGTGAGCCTATTGCCACCTATCAAGCACAATACAAAACCCGGGCAAAAAAAAAAGAAATAATCACAATAACACTTTGACGATACGGAAATTGAACCCAGGACCACATGCTGAGCATTCACTGACCACTAGACCAACGAATTATTTATTTGAAGGACTTTTTCGCTTAGCTAAGAAAAATCTTCAATAGAAAAACAGGTTGTAACCTAAGTTTGAGTTCAAGAACGTTATCTTCGAGTTATATTGAAAATTTTAAATTCTATTCAGTGAGTTTCCCGGTAAAACCTATAACCGATTCCGATAAAGTCGAGGTATTCCTTATACCGTCTTTACGCTGTGACTGCATAGAATGGTCTATATCATATTATGTTCCTGCGTGCACGGTACCTACCTAGATCTATCTCGAGAATATTGCAATTTATATGAATTCATTTCTTCGCTGCATATTTGTGTTGAATAAAATCTTTTTTCATTCTTGTTAACGGTCGCACAAACTGCCGGAGATTACGGAGTATTTACTTTAGAACTTTTTTGAGCAGTATTGGATCTACGTTTTGCCACCAACTCACCTGATGGTAAGCGACGGTGTAGCTCGGATGGAGCACATAGGTTATGAATACATTATGTATGTGCTAATCTATGTGCTAATCTATGTACTTATGATATTTATATAAAAATGACTTTCACAAACATAATATTGTTCAAACTTTATGAATTTATAAATGTTTTACTACAATCAATCTATGAAATAGTGGATAAGCAAAATATAGATAATTATCTATAGAAAGGTTAAAATTAAAACGGTCTCATGTCGGTATGTTCTTTATCCAAACTAATATTAAAAATGGGAAAGTAACTCTGTCTGACTGTATATTTGTTACATTTTGATGAATAAGGACAAAGGAAATAGGATTTTTTTCCCAATTGTAATTAATAGGTACGACGTTGTATTCATTTATTATTTTCCGACATCCAGTTGAACGGAGTCGCGGGCAAAGCTAGTATTTTATATGCACTTGTGATGCGGAAGAGACAGTATAGTTAAACAATTGCCGTGCAATATATGGGGGGTGCCCAGCTGCACCACTGCACAGGGAAAGGGTTAATTATAAATATTGTATTATGCCGGCTGATGAGTTCATTTAAGTCTCTTATCATAGATTATGTTAATTTACTCAAAAATGAGATTTACTGAAACATGTGCTGAATAATCCTCACAGGTCAGTAATATTAAGCTTATTATGAAATATATTGATCATTATTAAAATTTCTTGTTGTTATTTATCACATTTCGGTGGAAAGCGAGCGGAAAATGACGACTTAAAATTTAATCATTTTTGCTCATTGCGCGTCACTTTCATTTTCATTTACTTTATTAATAAAGGATTGGAACCTACGCCTCCCGGATAAATACTCTAGGCGCTCTGGCCGCTAAGCAAGGGTGATCTCTCGCTTCCGTCCGTGATTAGACACATGGTCGGGAGTGAGAGCGCATGGGAAGCCGTCGCCAACTTCTGCGAGGAGGTGATGCTCGCGTAGGAGGCTTCGGCAAGGGAGAGAGAGGCGAGCCCCGTTTATTCCTGCCGCAGAAGGCGAAGCAGGCGCCGGAGGGCGCTCAACGATCTCCAGCCACCGTGAGCCGTGGACTGAGGGCGGTGGGTATGTGTGGTTCGCCGCCTGATCACCAGTCCTTCCCGAGACGGCCACGCACGTTCGACATAGGAAGGTGTTTGAGCAGGCTTACTGTGGCCAGCCTGCATAAATCCCGGGGTGTCCGTTGAAATATATTCAACGGACCATAACCTGCCAAGCTCGCGATGATTGCTGCAAGGAACCCGGGACCTCAGTAAAGGTTGGAGTAGGACCGTGTGGTTTTTATCGGTAAGAGTCCAGCACAGCGTCCATGTAGGACATTCCAAAAAAACTAAAAAAAGGCGTTCTGACCACTAAGAATTTGGAGGGGTGAGCAGAGGTCGGGATACCTTTGCTCACCCCTCCAAATTCTTCTTCCACATTTTAATACGTCTTGGGTGACGTCATCGCTATCATCAATACTAATAAATCAAATTGAAGTGTCTGTTTGTAATGTCAAAATTATAGCTTCATTTTTAATATCATACAGTTATTTGCACGATACTTATTATTAAAGATTAGTTTTTAGAATTGTTGTCTATCTGTCTGTTTGTTCCAGCTAATTTTTGAAACGGCTGGACCGATTCTGATAAGATTGTACTGGCAGGTAGCTGACTATAAAAGAAGTAACATAGGCCAATTATATTAAAATTATACGCTGGTGCACCGCGGGACACAGCTAGTCTAATATAACATAATATAGCATCACGCCTATATTCACTGAAGGGGTAAGCAGATGTTTACACAGTTGTACACCCACATTGCACCAATGCTGTTATTAAGTCTATTGCCATCTACCGGGTACAATTCGAAACTCCGTTCTGCTATTGAGAATTTCCTGATAGAAAAATGCAATAACAGTTTGCCCAACCCGGGAATCGAACCAGAGACCTCAAGCTCAGCAGTCATGCTTCGCTATCTATCGGGTAGCTGACGTATTTATCCAGAAGAAGCAGGTTCAAATCCTGCCCAAGACCATATTTTTCCTTACACAAAAAATTTAAACAAATTAGAGATTAATACTAATCTGTTTCCCTAAAATTGTTATTAAAGCCTACCCTTTACGAAGAAGTCACAACCAACATGTTATGGAACAAAATAATACGCTATATTGTGCCGCCAGCCAGTATGTTCGGCTTACAAACCTCCATGGTTCATTACGACGCCGTAATAGGATTCGATACCACTAACGTATCTCAGATACTACAATCCGACTGTAATCCACAATTTAATTTATATGTAACTGCCTCGTTGGTCTTTGAGGTCTCTGGTTCGATTCCCGGGCCGAGAAAAGTGTTACCGAGTTTTTCTGTTAGAAAATTCTCAGTAGCAGCCCGGAGTTTGGAATTGTGCCCGGTAGATGACAATAGGGCTCGTAGCTAAGTAACAGCCACACAGATGAATCGATCGAGGTTAAGTTGTGCTTGTCGTGGTCGGTCTGTGGATGGGTGACCATCATTTTATACCGAGACCCCTCCGTGTCTCGGAAAGCACGTTAAGTCGTCGGTCCCGGTTGTCAAATTAAGAAATATTAGAGCCTAGCAAGCTAGAAGAGATTGCCTAACATCTGTGTAACACCATAGTGTTACACAGATGTTAGGCAGTCGCTCCATGTAAAATACTGGTATTAAGCTGTATCCAGTTCGACTGGAAGCCGACCCCAATGTAATTGGGAAAAGGCTAGGCAGATATATAGATAGCACTAGAAACACCACCTACTACAAGGGGACTTAACCTTTTGACTGCCGGAACGTGGATCCACGCGAGACACAATGCAATTTTTATTGTGTCTGGAAATGCGACATACGAGAGGTTAATAACAGCATCTGTGAAATCTGGATATATGTACAACTATGTATCTACACCTCTACCAGCCCCTTTCGAGGATACAGCACAATGCTATGTTATGTTATGATTTAATATATAATTATGAATCGATTAATTCTATACCGTAGAATTGGAAATTGAAAATACATTTAGTCTTATCTTATCGTTGATAAACAGTAAGATCATTTATTTTTGTTCAATAACTTTTGTGAGACATATTCATATCAATTATTGTTTACCGGTTACTAGTCACGCGAATTTTTCTCGAGTTCGAGTTCGAAACAAGTCGGGTGATCCCGAAAAATGCACGTGAGTAGTAACCGGTGAAAAATAATTGATAGTAGCATTTATTCGAGTTACACTAATAGTCAAAATACACATTACATAGCATCACGCCTGTATTCCCGGAAATGGTAGGCAGAAGTTTACACAATTGTACACCCACATTTCACCAATGCTGTTATTAAGTCCGATGTAATAGGTGTTGAGCCTATTGCCATCTAACGTGCACAATTCCAAACTACGGGCCGGTACTGAGAATTTCCTTCGCATGCGGAGCGACATCTAAAGTAATAATTTTTTGTGGAAATATAGTGACGGATTATTTATCCGGTAGGCTCAAGTTCGAATCCAGCTCACGATAATTTTACGTTTTTCACAACAAAAAAAAATATCGACTGCCCCGTTGGTCTAGTGGTCCCAAGCGGGACTGCTGAGCATGAGGTCTTGGGTTCGATTCCCAGGTCGGGCAAAGTGTTATTGGGATTTTCCGTTAGAAAATTATCAGTAGCAGCCCGGAGTTTTGAATTATGCCGGTTAATGGCAATAGGCTCACCACTTGGCGCTTAATAACAGCATTGGTGAAATGTGGGTGTACAACTGTTTACGCCTCTGCCTACCCCTTTCGGGAATACAGGCGTGACGCTATGTTATGTTATGTTTACACAATATCCCAATATTGAAACCGATGCATAATCTCAATTCTCATAAGCGTGTTTATTACAATAACATCAGTGAGCCGACAGAGATTACCAAACAAACAATTGGCGTGGAAACCCGATAACGATTCCAGTGAAACACTAAGCTGCTTCTGTACGTAATATCAATCCATTATTCGGTAAACATCAGTAGAGTTTAGTGAATTCTGATAGATCTTGCGTTAAAATCTCGGTAAATATTTATGTGCAGTTTAATTTAATTAATAATCCTATCTCCATGGAGATCAGCCAAGTACGCGAAAGTGAGTGCACAATTGTATGCGCAAACACAGGTGCACTCCCTCTTCCTTCACTCTTATACTCCAATGGGATGGCAATCCGACACGACCGGATAGATATCAGGTGCAGGACCGACGGATTTACGTGCTCTCCGATGCACGGGGGTGTCACACCACCAACATCCAAACTTCGGGTTACTACTGAAAATTTCCTAACAGGAAAAACTAATAACATGTTGCCCGACCTGGGAATCGAAACAAGGACCTCACGCTCAGCAGCCGCGCTTGCGACCACTAGACCAACGAGACAGATTGTGCTGACGTTTTTTTGCATTTTATCGTTTGCATTGATAAACATACCATGGCATCACACTTATATTCCCCAAGGGCGTAGGCAGAGATATACATACACAATTGTACACCCACATTTCACTGATATCTACTGCACAGGGAAAGGGTAAAGTCCCATGTCAGTGTGCCTCAACCAGGCACAATTCGAAACTCCGGCCTGATATTGAGAAAAAAAAATCGTTACAATCTAACCGTCTATAAGGTATTACAATATTCTAAAGTTACAATATTAAATGGAAAAAGAATACGGTCGCGAACAGGATTCGAACCGCGCCTCCCGGATAAATACTCCAGGCGCTCTGACCACTAAGCCATCTCGACCTCTGCTCACCACCGCGAATTCTTCTTCCATATTTTAACACGTCTTTTTGGCGACTTCATTGCTATCTATTCAGTACCTATACAGGTGACCGAACCGACACGACTAACTTTGCAGTTAATACAATGTCGTAAAGAAACCAGCAAGCAATTACCTAAATAATTCAAGATAAATCTTTGAAAAGCATTAACGCATGCTTAGCGAACTCTAAAGTTACAATATTTTTAAGTCTTTTTTTGGCGACGTCGTTACAATATTCTTCCTCTCATTAAAACCTACCAAAATCCGTCAAATACAATTTTATAGAGGCAGCCACATCCAACTTGGGACAGGACAGTTTGCAACGAAAATTGATATCCAAGGCAATAAAACAAATTTACGAGCAGTATCGCAAACAATACAGGTGTCGGAACCTGTGATATATTGCCGCACTATGAATACGTACATTAATATTTATTATTGAATGTACTTGCGCGGTTATTGAGTTATTTTGTTAAAGCAATATTGAATTTAACTTTATCGTTAATCTAGTTGTCCCAAGCGCAAATACTAGGCGTTAGGTCCCGGGTTCGATTCCCGGGTCAGGCAAAGTTCTGGTTTGTTTTTCTGCTAGGAAACTCTCAGTAGGAGCCCAGAGGATAGAGTTCTGCCCGGTAGATGGCAGTAGGCCACCTATAACATGGGACGTAATAACAGCATTGGTGAAATGTGGGTGTACAGCTGTGTACACCTGTGCCTCCCTTCGAGGAATACAGGCGTGATGCTATGTATCAATATAGAATATACATCATCGGCCTTCTATTAGATGATGAGATTAAATAAATCTTTTAAGCGCATTAACATAGTCAACTTGAAAAAAAATACTGTCTACACCTCCCGGATACATACTGATTAACTACAAAGTTAGTCGTGTCGGTTCAGTCATTATCAGGTATAATTATAATAATCGTTTGCTCACATACCCACCTTGCACGCGGACCCTATCAAAGAAAATTGGCCACTGCAGTCATATGATTAATATCTACACGGAGTTGAAGCAGTCACCTTTGCCGAAATCGGTGTGGAGAGATCATCATCATCAGGGACTGAATAGATAGTGATGTCATCTATAGTGAGCAGGGGTCACGACAGATAAGTTGGCAGAGCGCCTGGAGTACCGCAGGGTCAAATCCTGCTCACGACGTTCTTTCCACTAAAATGTAGTACTTTGATGAGATAGATTTTTCCAATGGTAAATAAAGGTTGATATTTTAATCGCATCACTTACCGTCATCACGCACTAGCATATATTCACACTATACCTCGACACTAACGATATAAAGAAACTGGAAGAAAATCGCATTAACAATTACGAAAGGTACGGTATAACATTTGCACCGGGCGCAACCGACGTGGCACACCGCGGCCGCCTCGGACAGACTGACGGTGTAAAAGCGCTTTCTTCGTGATGCAATAGCCTCTTCAACTACCCACCTTCGCCTACAAAATTTTCCTATCCACTATTGATTTTAAATATACATACTAAGAAAGTAAGATTTATGATACAATCACTAAATAAAAATAAAAACTATTGAAACTCACAAATAATATGAAGTTATCAATGATTGTTCACCGGTTACTACTCACGTGCATAATTCGGGATTGCCCGACTAGTTTCGAACTCGAACGGAGCCCTTAGTCATGAGCTGAGCCCTGAGTTTGACTCGCGACATCACCGCGGGCTCAGCTCATGACTCAGGGCTCCGTTCCAGTTCGAAACTAGTGCACGTGAGTAGTAACCGTTGAACAATAATTGATATGAATTATGTCTCACGAAAGTTATGATACATAAATATTAAGTTAATTTGGAAGTTATTTGCTTTCATAAATTCCAAAAAACATCGGGCCTTTCCACGAGCTACCGCTTTTTTTATCTTTGAAATCACAACTCATGATAAACCAATTATAATGTTAGAGAGATGATAAACTGAAAACGTCTTTAAAGTTTGGGCAAATTGAGGTTTCTGCTCGAACAAACTTTTATTACTTTTTGTGGGGGAAATAGAAAAAACAAGCGGTCGCCTTAGGTAAGTTCAAACCCCTTCATTTTTCAAGAAGGTTATTTAGTGGTGACCGGTGACTATCCGAACACGAGCAATGGAGGTGGCATAGGAGGTATATTCTGATATATTAATGTGATTCTAAAAATGAATAGGCCTCCGAGCACGAATCTTATTGACAAACTTGTCGACTCGATAAAAGTTTTTATGTATTGAATATTATCGTTTTATCAACACTTTATGTCAAATTTGACGTTTAAAATCGACAAACTTGTCGACAAATAGAACCGTGCCCGCACCGCAGGTTCGCTTTACAAATAATGCATGCGTAGCTAATTTTAAAGATACCTACAAATCTTGTGGACAGAAAATACGGTCGTTAGCAGGATTTGATCTTACGCCTCCCGGATAAAAAGAGAGTAAAGGTCCGGATAGCTCAGTAGGAGCAGCTCCTGGAGTATTTATCCGGATCCGTCGTTCGTTTAATTTTCAAATGAATAACCCATATTAACACATAGAATAATTTTTATTCCGGCTAGACCCAATTCTAAGATCCCACGCAGATGAAAAAATTAATTATAACTAAAATAATTATTATTTAAACTAGTCAGCTACTGGCTTGAGCCAGTGGAATCAACTTCTGCATATAATAGCCTATTTCAAATGAAAACTTTTAGCCATTGGAAAATTTCACAGGCAATTAAAATATTTTTACCTGACTAAAAGCAAAGGGACCCCTATAGACAATTCAATTATAAATTTATATTCAGAGCCCCGTCGGCCTTATTTTTATTTGAAATCTTTATGTAGGATTTTTTGTTAATGGTAAATTTAGCAATATACGTATATATATTTATATATATATCTTCTTAGATATATATATATATATCTTCATTTGTAAAGCTAATAAATGCGTCTGTTTGTGGGGATGGATATATTAAGACAACATCTCAAACACGACGAGTGGTGGAAACACACGAGTACTTCCGATATGTACTCGGTACATCAACAGCGCGTGCGAAACGCTACGCGCCGTGATGCAGCTCCACTTTGAATCACGACATCGCCGCGGGCTCAGCTCATGACTCAGGGCTCCGTTCGAATTAGAAACAAGTCGAGCAATCCTAAAAAATGCACGTGAGTAGTAACCGGTGAACAATAAATAATATGAATAATATTCATTGAATATGCCTCACGAAAGTTATTAAACAAAGATAATATATATTACTATGGATAGTACCTATTTTTTGCTCAATAATAGAAACGATTGAACAGATTTGGATGAAATTTTACTATGTTATAGCTTATAAACGAGAACATGAGGTAGGTGTTTTTGCGATTATCAAGATCCACACAGGCGGAGACGTGAGCAAAAACTATCTTAAAATAAAGATCATGCCATGGCTAACTTTACCAAAGACATAAACCACGGTACCCATAACAGTAATACCTTTGTCTACCTAATATTTCTTCAGAAGTCGATATTTATTGTCAAAGTTAGCACTAAACGGCCCAGATGGTGGCTGAACTTGACCCAAATAAGACGTTCGGGGGTCGGGCTGTGCTCGAGTGGTGCTCTCTCCCTCCATTGTGTATGAAAGAAAGAGATGGACTTAAGGGCTCAGGAGTGTGAGCGATTAGTGACATGAAGGGACGAAGGAGGAAGATTGCGTCGAATTTGTTTTTTTGTTTGGGAATACAGTGTATTTGTATCTGGGTTTTGTTTTGAGTGTTGTGTTTTCCTCGTTAGTTGAGATCTGGAGGTAATATTTGTTTAATGCATTGTTTTATAGTAATATCACCTAGAACATTTATTAATTGTTTTTTAAACCCTTCTTACACATTTCTATTTTACAACATTCTTGATTCTCAGAGCGCAGCTTTTATAGTCTTCGTTCGATCTCGTTTCAACGTACTAAAAATATAACTAACAATACCTACTAATATTTGGTCCTTCGAATCGGATCAGTTTACATGAAAACACACTTCAAACTTAACTTACTACGCACTTTATGCATAGTACTCATTCAGTATTGCAAATACCGTCTTTCCAGACGGTTTGTAAACAAACGTTTCACAAAACCAGTAAACAACTATTGTTTCTTAGTTTCAATAACAACAAGGAAAAAAAGAACCCAAAACTGTATGATAGTTCAGTTTTATATTATATATATTATATTCAATAGTATTCTCATACCATCTCTAAAAACTATATATATTAGCCAAATTTACATGCAAACATTGTTAAAAAAATTATGATGGCGTGAATTTATAAAATATTTTAGGTAATATTAGGGAACTATGGCAAAATTTGTAATATATTTTACAAAAATCCTTCATCCACAGTTCCCATTACGTTACCCTGTTACGTTGCGCATTTTTTTTTATACAAGATTATAATTAATAGCCATATGTTGATATGTTTGCAAAAATATGGATCCTGTTATCCGAAATAAAGGTTTATTTAATTTAGTTTAATTTAAATTAATTATTTATTTGTGAATTCAAAAACCGTACGTGAAGTCATTATGTAGGCGTCACGAACAGTTTAAAAATAGTCAGTGTTCAATACCACAATTAGAAATTAAAAGAGCGCGTCATTTTCTCTATTCTTTTTCATTATCATCCGGAGCACGACTCTAATGGTAAGATGCAGTTTTTAGACAAGAGTTGGAATGAGCCTAGAGGTTCATTGAATAAATTTTCATCGAGTTAAGACACTGTTTTAGTTTAATTTATATTTAAACTTACTTCCAAACATTTTTACTTGTAAAACTTTGTGTTTCGGAAGCTCAAAGTTCCTTGTTAACGATGTTTATTAAAATATTGGTGCTCAGACTTTCATATCACTGCTTCTTGAAATTTTAAATTAGGAAATCTCACGATTTGAGTCGTGAAAAATTTCTTACTTATTTGGAATTTATTTAGATATAGTTATTTATAGTTTCAATTAGAATATCTGCTTAATAGTATAGTAGACAAATAACGCTGCTCTTTTGTAGTGTTGTGTTGTGTTGGCAGTAGGGGGGGCGGGGCGTTTTTGTTCATTATATTGCCAGCGCAGCGATTCCTCTTACAATGTTGGCAACGCGCAAGTGCTACCCCTCGTATTGAAAGCCGCTAGCCGCTTCACATTTGGTGAAAAGCTAATTGTCAAATTAAGGTCGTCGGCGCAGTGGGTGACAGATTGGCTGCTGCGCCGCGTGTCACAGGTTCCTGCACAGAGCAACTATTTGTATGATCTACGGATAAATGTTCAAGGTCTGGTTGTGTGTGTGTGTATGTGATATTATGTGTTATTAAACGCACCCACGACACAGGATGAAATGCTAGAGTGGGGTAACTTAAAAAAAAACCAAAATGCTATAAATAACCTGCTATTACTCTCAGTAGAAGGAACGAATGATAACTTAAAACCGTTTTTAACTACGAATAATAAAAGTGATTCCGCCATTACTGGCGTGAAAACTCTGAAAAAATGCAAATGGCCGACCTTCGTTGATTACGGCCTATATAATATGTGTTCTCCGGGCAGGGTCACGTTATTAAATTGGCTTGTAAAACGGCCAGCAGCGGTATTTGGTGACAGACGGGGTATGTATCGGTATTTTGTGTTTAATTGCTTCAGAGTGGGGTCGCTAGATATGTTTTATTATTACACCACTGCCCAAAGAAAGGAGTGTTATGTTTTAGGGTTCATGTATGTATGTGAAATTCTTTATTTCACTATAATTACTAAATACCTGAACCGATTTATATGTATAGGGTATCGTTAGAATCCTTAAATTATCCCGGGTGACATAGGCTAGTAAGATTCAAAAAATATTTTTTGGTACACAAAACGGTGTAAAATTAAAATTAAAAATATCACACGTAACAAGCGTGCTTTTTTTATTAACTTTATCTTGTTTTATAGTAGTTAGGTTAGATATTAAAGTAGTTTGGTACAATTATTAATACCAAGCTATGAAAAATTGCAACTATCATCAATACTTTACTTTTACCACAGAAATGTATTGGAAAGAAAATGTGGTAGGTGGTAGTAAAAGGTTAGATCCACCCGAGTTAACGGTGTCCTCTCTTATGTGCTGCGACGGCCGTGTGGTTTTAGTCGGTAGGAGTCCGACATATCCCTCGCCATTAGGTAGAGGGCACCCATGAGGTTTCCACAGGATAATTAAAAAAAAAAGTTTTAAAAACGTTGCCCACACTAGGAATTTCTTCCTGTGTCGTGGGTGCGTTTACAGACATTTAATCTCACAAGCACACTAACACCCAGACCCGGAGCAATTATCCGTAGATCGTACAAATATTTGCTCCGTGCAGGAATCGAACCTGCGACACGCAGCGCAGCAGTCGGTCTGTCGACCACTGCGCCAACCGCGCTGAAAATATATTGATTAAGTAACTATGGAATCTGTACTAATATTATGAATTCAAAAGTAACTTTATCAGACTATTTGTTTATTACGTTTTCATATCTAAATCGCTGCACTAATTTTGATGAATTTTGGTGTAGAGATAGACTTGACGTTTGAGAAGGGCATAGCCTACTTTTCGCTACGCAGACAAAGTCGCGAGCGTCAGCTAGTACGTATATTATATGTAGTTGTGGTGACTAGCGTAATACTCAGGTGCCGTATTAATTAAATCCCTCATTAAAACCCGCAACTTATGTTCAACTGTACTGACCTATATTGTAATATATAACTATTACATAACTGTAAAAAATACAGAATTTATGTATAAAGTTACAATATTAAATGGAAAAAGAATACGGTCGCGAACAGGATTCGAACCTGCGCCTCCCGGATAAATACTCCAGGCGCTCCGACCACTAAGCCATCTCGACCTCTGCTCACCACCGCGAATTCTTCTTCCATATTTTAACATGTCTTATGGCGACGTCATTGCAATCAATTCAGTACCTCTATACAGGTGACCGAATAAACTAAACAAATAAAATAAAGGCCGAAAAAAATAAAATTAATATTGTAACTTTAGAGTTCGCTAAGCATGCGTTAATGCTTTTCAAAGATTTATCTTGAATTATTAAGGTAATTGCATTCTTGACGACATTGTATTAGCTGCAAAGTTGGTCGTGTCGGTTCGGTCACCTGTATAGGTACTGAATTGATTGCAATGACGTCGCCATAAGACGTGTTAAAATATGGAAGAAGAATTCGCGGTGGTGAGCAGAGGTCGAGATGGCTTAGTGGTCAGAGCGCCTGGAGTATTTATCCGGGAGGCGCAGGTTCGAATCCTGTTCGCGACCGTATTCTTTTTCCATTTAATATTGTAACTTTAGAGTTCGCTAAGCATGCGTTAATGCTTTTCAAGGAATGTATGTTTGTTAGCTCGACTAAAATTTTTTAAATCTTTGTTTTCAAAATTATTGGTTTTTTATTTCCATGTTACACTTAATTATGAAGAAGTTTTAATTTCAAAAGCTTTCAATGAAATAAATCGTATACATCGTTACTTAATAAAATAAACAACTAAAATTATAAAATAAAATAAAATTATATATTGTATCTCTGAAAGACTAGATTCCGGGTAACAAGACAATTCTATGTAGAGTGTGTGTGTTACAATTCGCACATTCTGATTGTATTTCCTCAACGATCCCAAGAGTAAATATAGTACCTATTGTAATGGTCTAAACTCCCAACTGACAAGAGCTTTTGGTTCCTTTTAAAATAAAATATCTTCTTCCCAGATTGTTGGTATTGCAACATAAGTAAAGTATAGCCTGTAATACGGATGACATGTACAATCACTCTTCTGTTATTATTTTAAAACAAGATGTTGCAGTTTATTATACCTAAAGTTGTATATAATTATATTTATATCTATATAATATTTATTGCAGACTAGGGACACACTGTTTTTTTTTATGTTTGGACGAGTCCTCTTTCAGTTAACCCATAGGGGTTTGATCTGCGTAACCGAACAATAGCTATGGCGAGACAATTTGATGCCTCCAGCCAGAGCATATTTTATATTACTACAAACTAAGCAACACAGCACCAAGGGCGTCCCCTGCGGGACACGAGCCTCAGCTTAGGGCGTTGCTGGGGGGACAACTAGGGACTAGCTGTATCAGATCAGTTTCCTTATTATTAAGGGTCGAATTTAAAGCTACTGACTCGGCACGGGCCGGCTCGAGCAAGGGTCGGGGCGGACACGATGAGATATTAAAGCGACGGACGGGTGACCCACCGGCTGCGCATGGGTGCAATTTATATACCGTCCAAGTTTCTGATTTATCCAGTGGGTTTTTAAATTTTTATTTCACCCTAAAAATCATCGATATCGGTGGAGCCGTCCTCAAGTGATGAACTTTAACACATGCGCCATTAGATTTTTACTTATATATACATCATACATCTAGCTTTCAAAAATTTTTTTCATAGAAAATTTTTAGTGATATTAGAAATAAATAAAAAAGATATTTACCATGCTTTGGCACGAATGGGCCGGCTCGACCCGTGTCACGGCCTCACAGGAAACCGGCGTGAAACAACGCTTGCGTTGTGTTTCAACGAGTGAGTGAGGGTACCGGAGGCCCAAACCCTAAAAGGCCGGCAACGCACTTGTGACTCCTGTGGGGTGGCGGGTGTCCTTGGGTGGCGGTAATCACTTACCATCAGGTGAGCCGTATGCTCAGTTGCCCCCTATCCCATAAAAAAAAACCGGAAAAATCGGTCAAGCCTAAAACCGCCACATAAATACAATGATCGTGACAGTCATTACGGATGAATACTCGGGTGTCCATTTCAATTCTAGCAGGTAAAATAGTTTAACAGTATTACGCCTATATTCCCTGATGGAGTAGGCAGAGGTGTGTACCCCCATATTTCATTTCACCAAAGTGGTTATTACGAGCCATGGTGGTGAGCTATCTACCCGGCTCAATACCAAACTCCAAAAAGTTATTTAGATAATGAAAATAGCAAAATTTCTTATGGTTACTATGCCAGTTAGGAGCTGCCGTATCGTCTTTAACCCCAATGTTCCCACAAAAACCTTTACTTATTATATTGCGTATTATAAACTAATTATCACTTGCTTAAAACAGTGAAGGAAAACATCGTGAGGAAACCAGCACACCTGATTGATATTCTCGATGATGTGTAAAGCCATGTCAGAGACACACGATAAAGAGAAGAAGAAAAAGTCTTAATTAAAGATGAATCTTTGAAAAGCATTAACGCATGGAAAAAGAATACAGTCGCGAGCAGGATTCGAATCCTGCTCGCAACCGTATTCTTTTTCCATTTAATATTATAACTTAAGAAGTCATAAAATTGCAGACATCAGTAAGTACTCTTTATGAAACAATCGGAAAAGTGCAATAGCCCCCAGATAGCCAAGAAGCCGAGCAACACAGTTGAGATCTGGATAGGCAGATGAATTCTCTTCTATCATAATAAACAATTGCCGACGGCGACGACGTTAACCCAGAAAGTAAAGCATTGAGTGACAGTGATGATTAGATTGCAAATCCGAATACAGCCCCTAAAGTTATTGTAGTGGATTTATAGTGACAATAGAGGTATTTAGCATATATATTGATATTTTTTACACATTTTTCAAGAAAAAATTAGAAAATACTAGACCAGAACGAGGCTTGAACGCGCGACCCTTATCATTCCGTGTCATCACTCTACCATTGAACTAGAGGATTGGGATGTTGTTCGCCGTCTTACAACTACAAGTCGGTCGCGGGTTCAAGCCCCGTTCGTGTCTATTATCCTTAAATGTTTCCTTGAAAAATAGTATTTAGTATAGTTAGGATTAATTAGTAATAGATTAATCAAGAATAATAGATGTTTTTACTATATTTTTATGGAGACGGCGTGATTATGGATAACATTCTTACGTAGATTTAAAGCAACATAAATAATTTAAGCTACTTGATTAAGTATCAAATAAGATTCCCAAATAATTAATCAGTTTTAACAAATTAAAAACCATCTGAGAATCCAAGAAAGGTCCATTATTTTTGCTCAAGAATTTGAGCTTTTAAGGTGGCGTTAATTGATCTAAATTAATTAAGAGTTCCTTTGACCCCACTTTTAACTTTGAAAGACCATGTTTTAAATTAAAATTATTAAACTAGAACGTTAAGACAACGCATAATATAGGCGTTTTGAAAGTTATTCCGTTAACTACCGTTGACAATTATATTGTTTTGTTGTTTTTACAAAACAACACAGTAATTAATAATTTTATGTAGTAAATATTTGTTATATTCCATTTGAAAACAGCTATTTAAAAAATAAATTTATAAGTAATTTTAGATTATTTATTTATATTGGTCACTGGATAAAAAAATACATTATAACATATCCACATGCACAAAAAAAAAAACAAATTAAAAATAAGCAAAAGAAACACCACCAGCAAATCACAAAAAACACACACACTTTAAAAACTCACCTTTTAATTAACTATTAAAATACAAATAGGTAGAAAATACGTGAGCCGTTCATATATATTTGAGAGTCGCGACGGCGCGGCGGGCACGCGGCCCACCGCAGGCGAACTGTGACGACGGGCGGGACGTGGAGACGTCCGCAGCGACGCGCGTAGGCGGGCGTCTGGGCGAGCTGGGCCCCCCGCATCACTCCCTCCCGCACGCCGCCCCACCCCGCCACACCTTGATGCTTATTAAAAAAGTCCGACGGAAAAGGATTTATGCCTCCTTGGAATTCGTTTGTCGGTTGCCGGTTGACGTTGTTTCTAATGATTTCTTGTTTTATTTGTATGGTTTATTCATTAATTTATTAACAAGATTAATTTTAAGTATTTTAATACTTTTTTTTTGGAAAAACTTACTAGTATGTTAAGTTAACCGTATTAATCGCATGTATTTAAATTTTTTGTTTTTCCTCCAACCACAAACGCTGTCATCTTGCGCACGCTGCAGTGTTGGAAACGTCAGAAAAACAAAAATCTATAACATAATCACACTCGATTAATCCAGTTAAAAGTTGGAACATTATAATACGTAGCGATAACAAAAAAAAATTTTTTTCTTTATTTTATGTCAAATATTTTAATTATATTTCAGTGCTCACTACAAGTTGGCAGTCGCTTCATGTAAAATACTATATCCGGTTTGACTGGAAGCCGACCCCAATGTAATTGGGAAAAGGCTAGGCAAATTATATATTTGAATTATATTTGCGTTTGTCAAATCTACGCAAATAGTCCACATAGCATTGACAAGTGGCACGACTTATGAGTAAGCCTTCACATGAAACTAGCTATTTTATTTTACTGTATACCTACCCTCGTTTTCTTAGTCTGTTGTCAGTCTCCTTTGCGTGAAGGAAAATGTTGCGCTTGTCTAGATCTAAGTATTAAGTTTCCTATGTATTTTGTTACGACTGCTGAGTATGAGATCTTGGGTTCGATTCCCAGGTCGAGCAAAGTGTTACTGGGTTTTTCTGTTAGGAAATTTTCAGTAGCAGCCCGTAGTTTGGAATTGTGCCCGGTAGATGGCAACAGGCTCACCACCTATTGCATGGGACTTAATAACAGCATTGGTGAAATGTGGGTGTACAACTGTGTACACCTCTGCCTACCCCTTACCCCTTCGGGGAATACAGGCGTGATGCTATGTTTATATGTTTTACAACACCTTACGACGAATTTTGTAATTTTATATCTGCTGAATATCCTCTATGTTGTTGTACAGTTCTCTGCTAAAATAATGTAATGCATTATTAAGCATTTACTGTAGTACAAATTAGTTTTGTACGAAATAAAATAAGTACATCAAAAAGAGTTTTATTCATGAATATTTTAATGCGCTCAATCAACTTTTCAATGTCCCCTTTGAGAGATACTTATTTACTTATTACAAAGAGAATAAATAATTTATTCATGGGTATAAATCAATTTACGTGGTAAGAATATTGCTCCGGTTGAAACCGAACTGGTTGTCTGAAACCGACAGGAAAATATACATACTGGATATAAGTTTAAATTATCTGCGATTTTCAAAAGAAACACATTATTTTTCCAACCATGAATAAATAATAAAAACACGTCACGTCTTTACTTAGTAAAAGGGTTGGGAAAAGCATTCGGTACCATATAATTGGGGGCGGCTCTAGAATGCCATTTATCGGGCCCACTTCCAAACTCCGGGCTGCTACTGAGACTTTTCTTACAAAAGAATCAAATACCACTTTCCCGGAGCTAGCAATCAAACCCGATCGAACCTCAAGGACGGAGCAGTCTCTCGTCACAAAGTGGTTACAAATGCAAGTTTTTATTATATTGTCTCCACTAGGATATTCTTTCTATACCTTGGATGTGTTTAAAGAGACTTATCTCACATTCAAATATAATTAGACACGAAACTTAAAAAAAAATTGAAGACGTATGTACGTTTGGCCTTCAACTCTCCTGATGGTAAGCGACGGTGTGGCCGAGGATGGAGCACGTGGACCTAGAATAAATCTATGCACTCTTAAGTAGAGTGGATATATTTGGGGAGAATCATAGTTGGGAAGTTGATGCAACTGCCCAGACCCGTCTCCCACAACGGTTTCACCGGACTACATCCCGAAACACGACTAGGTCGCTTCACGGCATGGCTTCATCCGGTGGGTGGTAACCAGCCGCGGCCGAAGCCTCCCACCAGAGATGTGTTACCTGTTTTGCGCCACCCAGGGGCCAAGTGAGGGATTCCATTTTAAGGGTGCACTCCTACGGACGCAGGCGATTCAGCCACCAAATGATTATGTGTTCATACAAATATTTTAATACTTTCTACAGGTTCATACAAATATCTCTGGACTAGTCAGTTAGGTCATTAGTCAAAGGGCCAAGGATCGCTACTAAAAAGTAGGTTTACTGAGTTACAATACATTAGGCTAAGTAAATACGTGTTCCGCTATCGACTCGCTAAGATCAC
The DNA here is from genome assembly GCA_935421205.1 of Xylocampa areola. Lineage (NCBI taxonomy): Eukaryota > Metazoa > Arthropoda > Insecta > Lepidoptera > Noctuidae > Xylocampa > Xylocampa areola. Next base: position 1,129,709 of record OW285200.1, read on the forward strand.
TTACTATGGAGCTTTAACCATGGAGTTTCTTGCCCCTTCTTCTCCATAGGAATCTACACTGGATCGTGGCAACTAACTCCTGAGAATTAAGAAATGGCTGTTTACTGGCCTTAATTATACCTGTCTCTATAACTTAAATTCAAATTAAATATTCTGTAAAAAGGTTTTTTGGAACTCTTATACATGTCAAATTAAAATCTAGAAAGCGCCGGCATTTCCTATGTGACTATCTCTGAGAAGAAACATCGAAACAAACTCAGAGGTCACAGTCTCTTTTAAAGTACAGACATCACTATATAAGGCTATGTGAGCATCATCATGTAGGGCGTCTGGAGTGGCTGGTCCTTTTGAAGGGAGAGCCATTACAGTTTCAAGGTGAGCGGTCCCAACTGACGACACGTTTCTAAGTTAACAGAAAGCTTTAAAAAAAAACAGAACTTAGAGAAATCTTTTTTTATGGGATATCGGGCAATCGAGTATACGGATCGTCTGATGGTAAGCGATTACCGCCGCCCACGGACACTTGCAACCCCACTCACTCTCTCGCCGAAACACAACGCAAGCGTTGTTTCACGCCGGTTTTCTTTGAGGCCGTGGTATCTCTACTCCGGTCGAGCCGGCCCATTCGTGCCGAAGGATGGCTCTCCCACGGTAACTAAGACAATTTTTTATTTAAATAAAATTCATGTCTTGTATGGTACCGTGAGCAACCACAAATATTGAACATTAACTAACGTGTTCGATGCTATCACACGACGCGGCTCCGTGACGTCATCACTCACGCGTGAATAGATAACGCTAATTCTTTTTTAAAAGGCCACCCAACCTTTGTGCTGTATTATTGATGATTCGATTAAAATGTAAAAGGGTAACATTTGTAACAGTTTCAGTGGTCTTTTTATTTATATTTTCTTATATTTTGGATGCAAATAAATACAATATCTAGCTACTTCCACAAAATAATCCAAAAGAAGTACATATTATATGACTTTATTTCTTGAAAATGCAACCGTGGCTATAGCTCCGAGCTAGAATAGGTTTATTTAGTCATGAACGAAAATGCTTACCTAACCTCTCAATGACGTCACATAAATCATCTTTCGTAGATGTTATAAAACCAGAGATGTATGACATCGAAAGTCACATTGCTACACACCAGGTTTTTTATCCCCAACCTCAGGCGCAAGAGACGGACCCGTAACCACTCGGTTACCACGAAATTGTGGAAAACATAGTGGATTTTCTCAAAACAATAATTATCTCTCCCTTGAAGCAACTATGCAAAAAACTAGCATTGCAAAGAAACCAGCACATCTGAGAGTCATTCTTAATAGTGCGTAAAGTCGTGTCAGAGGCATATCGGTGGTTTAACCCTTTCTCTTTCTAATGACCCACATGTGGTACACAGCGATTGTTTTACAACTGTGTCTGCTTCGTGGACAGGGAATGTGATTTATAATAACTTTCATGAGACACATTCATATTAATTTTTGTTCAATGGTTATTAATCACTTGCATTCTTCGGGATTGCCCGACAAACTACCAAAGTTTGACTCGCGACATCGCCGCGGGCTCAGCTCATGACTAAGGGCTCCGTTCGAGTTCGAAACTAGTCAGGCAATCCCGAATAATGCAATTGAGTAATTTCCGTTGAACAATAATTGATAGGGAATGTGTTAATCAATGAGGGAAATGACCTAGTCCAATTTAAGTACTTAGGACATTTATTGACTCCTACCTTGAAAGATGACGCGGACGTTGAGCGGGAGCGGCGGGCGCTGTCGGTCAGAGCGAACATGGTTATCCGCAGGTTTGCACGTTGCTCTAAAGATGTTAAAATAACTCTTTTTAGAGCCTACTGCACTACACTGTACACGTGCAGCTTGTGGACTGACTATACGCAAAAGTCTTACAGCGCCCTTCGTGTCCAGTTCAATGACGCGTTCAGGATGATGTTGGCGCTCCCCCGCTTTTGCAGCGCATCGACTATGTTTGCAGAAGCGCGCGTGGATTGCTTCCACGCCACTATGCGCAAGAGAACCACGTCGCTGGTGCGGCGAGTGCGGGGGAGCGCTAACAACATGCTGGCCGCGCTCGCGGGAAGGCTTGATTGCTCCATCATCTCCCACTGTTGTAAGCGACATGTGGCAGGCTGATGCGACTGACAGACCTGTTTTTTTATATGAATTATGAATGTTAATTGAGTTATTTTTATTTTATTTTTAGTGTTAGACTTATTATAATGTAATTGAATTAAGTAAATGAAATTGTTTTTAAATATTGTGTATGTAATGTGACTGTGTAAATGTATTGTTTCTATTATGAGTCAGTGATACTTGAATTAAATGATTTTATTTTTATTTTATTTTATTATAATTTAAGCTGTTTAAGCTAGGTCAAAGGGTATCTATCAAGTGGAACAGCACGCTCCACACGCCTCACACATAATCCAATGAAACACTAACTCACATCTATAATATTTATGAGTGAAATTCTCAGTTACCAGGGTATCAAATGTTCTCGTTTCGCTGAAATCCCGGAGGCACGCAAAACCGGCATGAGCTAGACAAATGTGGTGTATTATTCAGTATTACAACAATTGCTTGCATTTATTCCTCGCGTAGATTTTACACGAATGCCCGAAAAAAGGAGTGTAATATTTTTTAGGTTCGTGTATGTATGGAAGTATTTATGTATGTATGTTTCTAAGTTTTTTATTCCACTATAACTTCTAAGCCCCTGAACCGATTTAGATGTATGGGGTATCTTTAGAATCCTGACATTGTCCCGGGTAAATAATGTAGTCTGCCTAGCCTTTTCCCAATACATTGGGGTCGGCTTCCAGTCAAACCGGATGCAGCTTAATACCAGTATTTTACATGGAGCGACTGCCTATCTGACCTCCACTACCCAGTTACTGGGTAACACGATATCTCGTGGTATGATTGGTTGTCAGACTTTCAGGCCTCAGAATACCCGTAACGGTTGTCATAGATCTAAATTTGATAAACCGGGATCTAAGGCTTAGCGTGCTCTCCGAGGCACGGAGAGGTCGGTATGAAATAATGGTTACCCATCCACAGATCGACTGCGGCAAGTGCTGCTTAAACTCCAGCAATCGATCTGTGCGGCTGTTACTTAGCCACGAGCCCCTCATATAATGTAGCAAGATAATAAAGTTTTTAGGGGATAAATTAATTTTTGTATTATATTCATCTTGTTTTAGGTATGTTTTTTGTCTGTTGATGAATTTTGGGAATTTCAAAGCCTTTTCAAAGTTATTGTACACTAGGAATTTCTAATTAAGGTTACGTTTGTCAATACAAATCTCACGTGGACACACCTCTGTACTCGAAACAATTATCTATAGTAATATAATGGAATAATTACATACAGCAGATTAATATTAATACTGTGGGGTTTTACGCTAGAATAGCATCACACCTGTATTAGCTGAAGGGGTAAACAGAGGTGTACACAATTGTACCAACACCCACATTTCACCATTGCTGTTATTTATTCCCATGAAATAGGTGGTGAGCCTATTGCCATCTACCGGACATAATTCCAAACCCCAGACTGCTACAGTGGGAAAAATCCAATAACAACCGCGTTGGTCTAGTGATCCCAAGCTCGACTGCTGAGCATGAGGTCCTAGATTCGATGCCGGGATTGGACAAAGTATTAATGGAATTTTCTGTTAAAAAATTTTTGAGTTTGGAATTGTGCCCGGTTGATGGAAATAGGCTCATCATGGGACTCAATAAAAGCAATGGTGAAATTTTGGTATGCAACTTTGTATACCTCTGCCTACCCCTTCGGGGAATATAGGTATCATGCCTATGTATATTTTGACAGACTCACGTATCGAATCCAGGACCTTTAGCTCTATAAAATTGCTTGCGACAACAAGATAACATAGTCCTATGAATCATTTTTTTTTTTATATTTGAGATTTTTAACTTTAAAACTGAGCAGTGAAAGCCTAGTGGTATGACCGTTGGACTGACAAGTTTGAATCCAAGGCACGCACCACTGTTTTTTCGTAGTCTATATATATTCTTTATTGTACACACGATACCTAATACAAATTATAATAGTGAAAAAGGATGTACAAAGGCGAGCTTAACCCATTTATGAGTTTTCTTACAGCAAACCTTTGAGTGATAGAGAGAAGAGAAACAAATATGAGGACAGAGTCAAGTGTACAACATGAACAGAAGAAATAGGAAGAGTGCAGAAATCCAGTGCCATACATACTAGGCTACCAAATATATATTATAATATATACCTACTTATATAATGTTGTATCATATACTACATAAATGACTACTTAAACCTACCTATATATATATATTAAATATATATCGCATACCTAATATCTATATCGAAAGGAAATGCTCCCTGACTCTTCTCTTGAACACATCTAACGAAGGGCTATCACGAAGTGTATGTGGAAGAGCATTCCAAAGGCGCACTGCACGTATAGTAAATGATCCATCATAACGACTTGAGGTGTGACGAGTAGTCCGGAGAAGAAGAGATGACACTAAGCGACATGGTTTCCCCCTGGGGATAAGATACTCAAAGCGTTCCTTAAGATATTTTGGGGCATTAGGGTTGTGAAGAATAGAAAAGAGGAAAGAAAGAATGTGAGCATCTCGACGCTGCCGAATAGGTAGCCACTTCAGTCGCGTCCGGAAATCTGACACATGGTCGAACTTCCGAAGGCCAAATATGAAGCGGATGCTTAAATTCTGCAGACGTTCGAGTTTATTGACGAGTTCTTCTGTTGCGTCAAGAAAACAAACATCAGCATAATCCAAAAGTGGAAGAAGAAGAGATTGGGCAAGAGTTATTTTAGTTTGAATTGGCAGGAACTTCTGAAGACGCTTGAGAGAGTGAAAGGAGCAATAGACTTTCCTGCTTACTTCTGCAATGTGAACATTCCAAGATAAATTGCTGTCTATGATGACTCCCAGATTTTTTGAGCTTTTGGAGTATGGTATAGAGATAGAATCATACACAACTGGCGGGAGAGACTGGTGATCCAAGAGGTTAAAGAAGTACCTGCCACCAATAATGAGAGCTTGTGATTTTGTGGGATTAACCAAAAGTCCAAAAGTTTTAGCCCAATCACTGATATTATGAAGATCATTATTGATGGCAGTAATAGCTTCAGAAACCTCCTCAATTTTAAAATGACGATAAAGTTGCAAGTCGTCTGCATAGAGGTGATAGTGTGAAGCTAAAACTTTAGTGATGGCATTGATAAAAACAGAGAAAAGAAGAGGAGATAAGACGCCACCCTGAGGTACACCCGCAGCTAGATCACACCAGTCTGAGAAGTTTTCATCAGAGCGCACCAACTGCGAGCGACCACGAAGATAGGAATTGAACCAAGCAATTACAGAAGGTGATATATTCAGGGAGGACAAGATTCCTAAGAGTATGTCAAAATCAACTGAATTAAAGGCACTGCTAAAGTCCAGCAAAACAAGAACTGTGAGGAGTTTGTTTTCCATGGCCAGTCGGATGTCGTCAGTTATTTTCACAAGTGCTGTTACGGTGCTATGACCGGGGCGGAAGCCCGACTGGTAGGGACTAAGCAGGCTATTAGAGGAGAGATAATATGTCAATTGATTGTGGACAACACTCTCAAGGACTTTGGACAGAATTGGAAGTATGGATATCGGACGGAACTGGGATACTGAGGAAGGATTAGATACTTTAGGGAGCGGTAAGACATGCGCCTTTTTCCAGATAGAGGGAAAAGAGCTGGTCATAAGCGAATAATTTATAATGTGTAGAATTACAGGAGCAAGTTCATCTAGGATGGGAAGAAGCATTTGGAGTTGGAGGCCATCATCGCCCACCGCTTTTGTTGTCATGTGCGTATTATAAATTAATAAAGCGGAGAAGGAAATCATCGTGAGTAAACCAGCACACCTGAAACATGTTCTTGATTATGTGTAAAGCCATGTCAGAGACCTACGGGTGGTTTAAACTCTGACACTAGGTTGTTCATCAACCACACGATAAGAAGACTTCAAAACTAACATTAAATAAAATGACACTACCTTTTTTACAATCCCTTTGTGACCTTGAACAATGCCAAGGAACTTTCCCCCATGTGATTGATCTTCGTACCCGCATTATCTTGATTAATGTCTTTGACGCCGGCTGTCCATACCGAACGTTACGTTAAACCTTTTGTAATAGACTATTTACTATACATCTGAGACATTTTCTGTACTTTTTGTGAATTTGGAAGAAAATCGAAAAGTGTTCCTTGAAGACTTAGACATAACATAACATAGCATCACGCCTGTATTCCCCGAAGGGGTAGGCAGAGGTGTACACAATTGTACACCCACATTTCACCAATGCTGTTATTAAGTCCCATATGATAGGTGGTGAGCCTATTGCCATCAACCGGGCACATTTCCAAACTCCGGTCTGCTACTGAGAATTTCCTAACAGAAAAACTCAATAACACTTTGCCCGACCCGGGAATCGCACCCGAGACCTCCTGCTCAGCAGTCGCGCTACGGACCACTAAACCAACGAGGCAGAAGACTTAGAAAGTTTTTTTTTTCTTTTTCAAAGCAATATTTTTCTAATTATAAAACATAGAGCGAGACTACTAAGCATGATGTTCAAATCCCGGGTCGGGCAAAGTATTGTTGCGTTTTTATTTAAGGAAACTATCAGTAGCAGTCCGGAGCTTGGAATTGTGCCCGGTAAATGGCAATAGGCCCACCACCTATTACATGGGACTTAATAACAACATTGGTGAAATGTGGGTGTACAACTGTGTACACCTCTGCCTATCGCTTAGGGGAATACAGGAGTGATGCTATGTTTTACATAAAATGGCTGTTTAATTGCCATATAATTCTAAAATGCACATATACTATAAATTTTATATAGACATCTGTGAAAAAAAATTTACCAACTAATTCTAATTCAAAAATATTAAAATGATAAATTTGTACTCATCATTAATTAATATTATCTGTATCTGACGTAAATTTCAGACAGTTATAGAAAACAGCAATGGGGGTTTTATGTTGAGAGGAATAAGAAGAATCACATAAAACCAAATCTAAATCAAGTAAATGCATTTCTTTATCATTTGGACATCCATTTTGCTTATTCGAACCGTTATCGTGTCGTTATGTAAACAAAAATATAAATTATGTTATTTACTATGTTACAAACGCATCAGCTGATCGCTAGACGCCGTCAAAATATACAATAACAGCGTTGCTACGAGCCCACGCCGTAGCTACTACGCTCGTAGCGTGTAGCGTCTACGCCCACGCGTAGCAACCGCGTAGCTCGTACGTATATATTTTATTGTGGCGGGATCGAAACGTTTAGGCTGTCCTACTTTCGTTTGTTAGACTTTAGGAATATATTGTGGATCATATATGTAGATAGAATATTATTGTAATGTAAATAAAATCTGATTAAAACTAAAATTTATAAAAGTGTTCTAATTGAGGCGATAGAATTTTTATTCGACATTATCCGTCGGGCTCTGGCCACCGCCGTGTACCAGCTATTTTAGAGCCCAATGGCTTGGTACGGGACGATGTTAAGAGACCAGACGGCATGACGCTACTGCCTTGGAAGTGGGGTAGGCCTTTGGTGTAGGACGCAACATGCGTCAACACCCTTGCTCCATCGCATCTTTCCAGCTCGGCTAGCTGTGCTGGCGCCGCTGCTGCTGCTGCAGAGACTGTCAAACGGCGCCAATATAGCCATCTTTTGAGCTGCTACGACTTTGAGCCGTTTGGGGTCGAAACGCTCGGGTCATGGGGTCACAGTGCACGCCAGCTTTTCAAAGAAATTTCTGGCAGATTGGTCGACACTTCACGTGACCAGATGGCTGGCCTGTTTCTTATTCAGAGAATTAGCATTGCCATTCAACGTGGCAAAAAACTACGCCTTGTTTTATGTTATATATTTTACTTTTACTATCATTTTCTTGTACATAGTTAAGTAGTTATATATATATATATATATAAGAAATTGATACTATTTAATTCAAATATTAATAAAAAGTATTTACGATAGCTATATTTTTATTCTATAATAAATTATCTTATTTATTATAATATGTAGTGATTGCATAAACTTAATATATTAATACATAATCGTGTATAAGACATACACGGATACAGTAAGTAGTTAGAAGATTTTAAAAAGATCCGTTTTAAGAATACTATTTTATTAATCTACCTATACTATAAGTTAAATTCATTGGCTCAAAAGACCAAATTCATTGGCTCAAAAGACCAAAATCCGATCTCTTTCACTAACCTCCAATAACCTTGGAAAATAAATCTTCTCTCGACGATGTTATCAGGTGAATCATTGCATCATTATACATTCATTTCGATTCCTTTTAAGAAAACTTAATCTTCTACATTTCATCGGAACAATGTGATTGTGCACTAAGACATTCCCCCTGCCCCCCTATCTCCCTGTACTAGGATAAATCAAACTGCTACAGACTCGCAGTGGTCGCTTTCTTCGGTTTTAAAATATATTGATCTTAATAATCGTCCGGGATTATTTTTCAACGTATAGTTGTTTATGATCTAAGAGTGAAAAGGATTCCTAATAAGGATAAATTTTAAATGGACGGCTCTAAACTAGATTAATATATAATATTTTAAGGAATTATTGAATAATAATAGACACGAACGGTGTTTGAACCCTGACATTCCGTGACATCACTCTAGCAACTGAGCTACCGTGTCGATGTTCGAGTCTATTTAATTTCAAGCTTCCTGGTATTCGTCTTAAGGAGCCGCCTTGCGATATTTAAATAGCAATAATTTACAGATCTACTAAACGCAGCGTTACCACTTTGCCGTTGTAAATAGTAATTAATATAGGCATTACATATTACACATACTTAACATTCAATGAATTCAATGAGGTAAATAGTAATTATTTTATTTAGTCTGTATTATGATGTGAGTGCCAGCTGAAATGTATATTTTATTTGATTAAATTAGACAAATTTGTAACTTGACAGACAGAGACGTGTAGCTGGGGAGTTTGTTGCGCCGCTTCTTCTCTCCAGTGAAGCACTAGGAAGCGGTGAAGGGTGGGCGTTTTGGGGGACTATCTTATTGTAATGTATGACGTTAAAACAGTAAAATTTTAAATGATCTAATTTTTATAAAGATTTTCAAATGATTTAATTTAATATAATACATTGAAGATATTTTATCGGTATAATAAAGTTGAAATGTCCAGCGGGAGAATTTAAGGACTAATTGTTTTGATTGAAAGATCATATTTTCACTTGTTTTATTTATTCATTATTATCTTCTGTGTTTCAAAAATATTTGTTTATATAGTATCTTCAAAGTAGTCCTGCACCAATGCACAATTACCACTGCCATTGGGCAAAATGTTCATAATATCAACCATCATAGATAAATATCTCATACCAAATTCACAACTCGATACATAAAACCGCTCCCATAATAAATAAAAATCCATCGATCATACATCAACCGAACTGTCGACAAAAGAATCGATCGAGTCTTTCAACACTAATCATTTTGATGCCAATCAACACTGCGATGTGAAATTCAATTTTAAATTTGGAATGCCAATATTCGCGAGCGGTGGGAGATCGTTCGTCATCAAACGAAGTTGTCCGATTGAATGCGAATGTGTTTAGTGAGGGGCTGAAACGTGGCTGAATTGAAAATGAAGAATCAAGATCTTTAAGCATTTAACGAATGCAACATTTATTTATTTATTTCACCACTTACAAAAATGTTTACAGGTAAAAACCCAATGCAATAATGTAGTACTACAATGTTTACCTTTTAAGTTTTGTTAATTTATAATATATAGTGCAACATTTGGGAATTCACTCAGTGTACTAACAAAAAACAACATAAACAATATAAATATATTATTTAACAGACCTTGAAAGCGTTACAGAGAATAAGAAAAAGACACACGACATAAGCAAGCTACGTCAAAATGGAATTTAAAACCATAAATCAACGTCGACATTCGAAAACAAAGTCACTCAAATTAATCGCTCAACACCTAATTACAAGACCGAGCAAGTTCAAAACCGGTTTTCCAGTAGCCCATCACTACGGTAGCACATTAAGATCGGGTCCGATACTGCGGTGTCACCCCCAGCTCTAATGGATTGATTCTTTCTCCAAATGGGTTCTACCTCCCGATACTGTTACCAACTGTTCTTGATATATTTGTTTGCGATGCTGAATCATTTGGTGCTGCGGTGTATTTGATTTCAATAAGGTATCTATCATTATGGTTAGAATTCAATCTGCAGGATAATTGACCTGACTCTCAATTACAGATAAATCTCTGAAAAGTAATAACGCATGCAACTGCAAAGTTAGTCGTGTCGGTTCGGTCACCTGTATAGGGACTGAATAGATAGCAATGACGTCACAAAAGACGTGTTAAAATGTGAAGATGAATTCGCGGTAGTGAGCAGAGGTCGAGATGGCTTAGTGGTCAGAGCGCCTGGAGTATTTATTCGGGAGGCGCAGGTTCGAATCCTGCTCACGTCCGTATTCTTTTTCCATTTACTATTATAACTTTAAAGTTCGCTAAGTATGCGTTAATGCTTTTCAAAGATTTATCTGTATTTGTTAAGGTAATTGGTAATTGCATCTTTACGACATTTTATTAATTGCAAAGTTGGTCGTGTCAGTTCGGTCGCCTGTATAGGAACTGAATAGATAGCAATGATGTCACAAAAGACGTGTTAAAATGTGAATGAAGAATTCACGGTAGTGAGCAGAGGTCGAGATGGCTTGGTGGTCAGAGCGCCTGGAGTATTTATCCAGGAGGCGCCGGTTTGAATCCTGCTCACGACCGTATTCTTTTTCCATTTACTATTATAACTTTAAAGTTCGCTAAGTATGCGTTAATGCTTTTCAAAGATTTATCTGTATTTGTTAAGGTAATTGGTAATTGCATCTTTACGACATTGTATTAATTGCAAAGTTGGTCGTGTCAGTTCGGTCGCCTGTATAGGAACTGAATAGATAGCAATGATGTCACAAAAGACGTGTTAAAATGTGAATGAAGAATTCACGGTAGTGAGCAGAGGTCGAGATGGCTTGGTGGTCAGAGCGCCTGGAGTATTTATCCAGGAGGCGCCGGTTTGAATCCTGCTCACGACCGTATTCTTTTTTTGACTCTCAATTCTTTCATTCTGACAATTTGAGAATGTATATTACCTACACTGCGTCCATCTTATTAGTCAAGGTTTTGGTATATGATTTTTTCTCTTTAGAGGATATGGTGTAATGTATTGGCAATTGCCCCGCTAGTATTAAATCCACCCTTATTGTTAAGAAAATAATGTTGCTAATTTTCAGGAATGGCATCGGAGCCAAGTGTAAATCTTGTATCTCTTTCAGTTGTTGTTTGGAAATTCTTCTCGTTATAGTGTTGATCAAAGGCATTTTTATATGTTCTCGGACAAGTACTTAGCCACGCAAACAGCATCTTCTGTGACGTTGTATAGATCCTCGCGTGTACAGGTGGTAGAAAACGCTGCACAAGTTATCAGATGTGCCGTTGTTCGCGAAAAGAAACCACACTCGCATATGTTATCCGAGCTGCGGTACCCCATCTGCATAATATATTGGCAATTGAAAGTGGTAAACTGCCTCGTTGGTCTAGTGGTCCCAAGCGCGACTGCTGAACAGGAGGTCTCGGGTTCAATTCCCGGGTCGGGCAAAGTGTTATTGAGTTTTTCTGTTAGAAAATTCTCAGCTGCAGCCCGGAGTTTGGAATTGTGCCCGGTTGATAGCAATAGGCTCACCATCTATTACATGGGACTTAATAACAGCATTGGTGAAATGTGGGTGTACAATTGTGTACACCTCTGCCGACCCCTTCGGGGAATACAGGCGTGATACTATGTTATATTTATGAAAGTGCTAAAACAAACGTAGTACAATTCTATCAATAATATGATATATTTTTAAGCGCTAATTTGCTTTCAAAAAAAAGTAACAAGTATGCACATATCATAAAGAAAATATTCAAAAGACCGCAAAGCAACCTAATTAAAAGCGAAATTTCAAAGACCTTTACAATTCGAATCCCCACAAAATATTTTCCATAGATAAATAATCTTTGAACATTTATTTGGCTTGACGACAAAGATGAGACAAGAAATATAATCGAATAACTGATTTGAAAAGTCCCTCGAGAACTCTATCAAAATCAGTCTCAGACGTTTGCGAAAGATAAAGATTATCTCAAGATGGAATATTTAGAAAATTTTGTTTTTGTAAAATGGACGATTTGAGGCAATTTTCTGTATTCGCTAGGAAACTGATTTAAATTAAAGGGTTGAATTAAGGTTAGCTTTGACGTTTTGAAGGGTCGAGCTTTGAGGTTTACCGTTATAATGATCGTGTCAACATCTTTGAAGTTTCAAATTTAATCAAAGGTAATTAATTATATTTAATATTATACAAGAGACCAGCTGGTGGTTGATAGAGAGAACTGAAGATTATTTCTATGAATTAACTCTATATAGCAAATAAGTCTTTTTATAAGTAATCAAAGGAACAAACTACCTACAGATCTCAAGATAAATCTTTGAAAAGCATTAACGCATGCTTAGCGAACTCTAAAGTTACAATATTAAATGGAAAAAGAATACGGTCGCGAACAGGATTCGAACCTGCGCCTCCCAGAGGTCGAGATGGCTTAATGGTCAGAGCCCCTGGAGTATTTATCCGGGAGGCGCAGGTTCGAATCCTGTTCGCGACCGTATTCTTTTTCCATTTAATATTGTAACTTTACCTACAGATCTGTCTGACGGATCGGCAAAACCATATTTTTCGATCAAGCAGTGACACGTTTTCGTGACAGCGCGGGGGCAGTGGTCGAAAGACCGACTGCTGCGCCGCGCGTCGCAGGTTCGATTCCTGCACGGAGCAAATATTTGTACGATCTACAGATAATTTCTCCTGGTCTGGGTGTGTGTGTGCATGTGAGATTATATGTCTGTAAACGCATCCACGATACAGGAAGATAAGTGAGGAGCAACGTTTAAAAAAAAACTAGAATCGGTTTATAGGTAGAGTTATTTGTTATTCCATTGTTATAAATGAGGTACAGTCAAGAGCACGTAGAGCTATATACTTTGGGCTTTGGATAGGCCCTGTAGACGCGCAGTACGAATTGGAACTCAGCTATAGGTTTGACTCTACTAAAGATGAAAGAAGATTTTAAAAGTGAAAGCATAATAAACTTGTGAGTCTTGGCAACCAACCTTTCATGAATGTTTTTGGTGGGATAAGATTTCTTCGTGTAATAACTTTCGTAGGGCATATTCATATTTTTTATTGTTCACCGATTACTACTCACGTGTATTCGTTGTTATTATGGAATGTTTTGAAAACCAGGCCTTGGAGTCTGCCATAACAAAGCCAAGTTACTAGTGGCGGTATTTAGATGAAGTATTATTAGTATAGCAGTTATCGACCGGGATGCACTTGGCGTATTTACAGATCACCTGAACGTGATGCATAGAAAGATAGAAGTCATAGTAGAAGAGCAATGGAGTTCTGCCATTTTTGGACGTTCTCGTCATCCGAGAACTTCACTTCATACGGTTCGATAAAGCATCCGTACTAGCGAGGAACAATACTTCGTTCCGCGAAAAGTACGTGAAGCTATCGAAATAAGCCGTCGCCCGAATTTCAACAGAGACGGTGGTTGGACACTGCCTCCTGCCTGGAAACTAGCTTTAAAGTCTACATCATGTAAAAGTGTGTTAAATCTGGAGTGTGACACAGTCAGTATATCGGTACCACGAACACGACGAATGACGGAGATACACGATCTATCCCGACGGCGGCACCGGGTACATCATCAGCGCGAGCGAAGCGGCATGCGGCACGATGCAGCGCCAGTCTGACTCGCGACATTGCCGCGGACTCAGCTTATGGCTAAGGGCTCTGTTCGAGCTTGAAACTAGTCGGACAAACTCGAAGAATACACGTGAGTAGTAACCGGTGAACAATAATTAATAAGATTTCTTCTCCTTGGTTTGCTGTTACGCATTACGTAGTTGACATGTAAGTGTGAAGAATAGAAATTAAGAGGCTCGTGGCTAAGTAACTGCCGCACAGATTGATCGGTTGAGTTTAAACTGGACTTACGCGCCTGGCCTGTGGATGGGTGACCACCATTTCATACCGAGAACCGCTCAGTGCCGCGAGCGCACGTTAATCTTCGATCCCTGGTAGTCAAACGAGATATATGATTAAGTAGTAAGAAGTATGTTTATATGAATTCCACCCATGCGAAGCCGGGGCGGGATGCTAGTAAGGTAATAAGGCCACACGTAATTTGATGTGCACTGAGCAGATTATTTTATCTTTTTCGGAAAATAAATAAATATATTCAGTACACCGTAAATCACGGTCACAGTGTGCTGCAACTTACACGGTAATTGCATGGCCCACCTTACACTATCTTTAAATTAAAATATATTTTCGGACCCACAACTTAATATCCATTTTTCAATGCTCACATTAGAAGCGAGGCCACGGGGCTGGTGATTCGCAGCTGCCTTAGATGAGCGATAGACGTTTATCCCCCAAAAAAAGATAAACGACCGTAAAGATAAGAGAGTAAATCCTTTTTATACAAAATAAATAAACCTGTCGGCACTTCAAACAACGTTGTGAAAGTGACGAATCTCGCATTACCATCACAAAGCGGGAAACCTTTGGAGTTAGCATAATGTAGTCAAATCCGAACCGTTCACTACGGCCTACAATGTAGATAGTTATGTTCTTACATACTGGTTAGAGAATCCCGTCTCGTATGATATATCATACGAGACGGGATTCTAGGTACCCTGAAATATGTATATTTACATGATCACGGTCTAACAGCTCCTGATGATGCCCCGTGGGGGTATTATGTACGGGGTAGTAGGTGGTAGTTGCAATTTCTCATCATTCATATGTATGTGCAGTGATAGCCTAGTGGTATGACCGTTGGACTATTAAGTCAAAGGTCACTGGTTCGAATCCAAGGCACGCACCACTGTCTTTTTGCGTATTTTAAATTATTCGTATTAAAACGTTGAAGAAAAACATCGTGAGGAAACCAGCACACCTGAGAGATGTTCTCGATGGTGTATAAAGCCATGTCAGAGACCTACGGGTGGTTTAAACTCTGACACCAGATTGTTCATCAACCACACGATAAGAAGAAGATTGCTTACATATGCGTGCATACACCTATTTGCTGGCGAGCGGGCGGTGCTCAGATATGTGAAAGTAACTTTATATTGTATTTATTTGCATCCATTGTAATGGACAGAGTAGACCCAGTGATATGATACTTTTACACATTTCACCAATGTAGTTATTAAGTTCCAGGTGATATAGTGCAATAGATGACGAGCTTATTGCCATCTAATGGGCACAATTGTAAAGTCCGGGCTGCTACTGAATATTTTCTAAAGGAAAAACCCACTAACACTGTGGAACCCGGGAATTGAAACCAGGGGTCACGCCAAAAACTCATTAAGAAAGAGTCAATATTTACCTTAAAAATTTTATACTAGTATTCATTAAGTATCGTAGCTTTCTTTAGTCAAGATCGGTAGCAGTGATAGCCTATTAATCATTATTTAACGGTTATTACTCACGTGCATTCTTCGGGATTGCCCGACTAGTTACGAACTCGAACGGAGCCCTTAGTCATGCGCTGAGCCCGCGGCGATGTCGCAAGTCAAACGCAAGTGAGTAATAACCGTTGAACAATAATTAATATGAATGTGTCTCACGAAAGTTATTATACAAAAAACGTGATAGCCTAGATGTATGACCGTTAGACTGGTCAAAGGTCATAAATTCAAACCCAAGGCTCGCATCAATGACTGTTCAAAGTGATGTGCGTGTTGGCTCGGTAATTACCAGACACAATAGATGTTTATTGTTACAATTTAGTACTTCTCCCATTCGAAGAGATAAAAAACCAACTCACCTGAAATATGTTCCCGATGAAGTATAAGCCCATCTCAGAGGCCTACGGGTGCTTTAAACTTTGACACTGGGTTGCTCATCAACAATACGATAAAAAGAAGAAGATCGGCAATGTAGTAAACTTTAATAACCGTAGTAATTCACAAATCTCTCATTCTGATTTTCATTAACTAACGTATTCTACCAAAAAAAAAAAATGTAACATTTATTTATTTTTAAATCACTTACAATATCATTACAGGATATCCCAATACGATATTATAAGCTTAACTTAATCTATTATAAAATATACACTATCATATTTCAGAATTAGAAGTGACTAACTTTTCTGCTACTTCCGTGAATTTCGACAGGGTACAGTGAAATGCATCAATATGCTTAGCTATTAAATTAATAAGCCGTATGGCACGTGACAGAGGTGCCCATTTGAGCAAGTTGGTTCTCGACACCGGCACACTGAACGTGTTGTGGTGGTGGCGCGCGCCCACATAGCCCGCGGGCGCGCACAGGCACAGTGCCTGCAGCACGTCGGGCTGATGCAGCTGGCCGCGCAGCACACGCCACACGTAGCGCGCCAGCGCCACGTCACGCCGCACGCTCAGCCGCACATACCCCACCATGCCGAGAACGAACAAGCTCGGGTACATAAGCGGGTACGCCGTATTCTTTAAAGTACAACAATCTAGTGAATTTATTTTGGATTTTCTCCGCCATAAGACCATATTTAGCCTCATGGGGATTCCAGATAATTGCAGTCGATTCTAAGTGACTTCTAACTAGTGCGTTATATAACATCTTTATAACCAATAGATTATTGAAATCTTTACAATTTCTTAATATGAATCCTAGATTCCTAAATGCTTTACCATAAATTTTAATAATATGCTTACGAAACGTTAGCTCTGGTACCATTAATACTCCTAAGGCCCGGGTAGAATTATAGCGCGGAATCAATGCGTTATAATTCTACCCGGGACTTAGGAGATATGGACCCCCTTGAATGGCATGGTGAAAACAATATATAGACATACGATCGCAGCAATCGCAGGTCATTTGCTGTTAGTTATTGAAGAATTCCATTGTCTATGACTGAAGATCTCCATCAAAATCAAAGACAAAAGTTTTAATGTCACATAAACCAATTTAAACGGCACATATGAAATGTCAAAATTTAGATGCACGGTTCGAAAATAGTTGATTCCTATGGAGAAGAACGAGCAAGAAACTCCATGCTTACTCATCAGATCCTAATAGATTAGATATATACTAAAACCTTCCCTGAAAAATGGGTATTTAAATAACTAAACCCCATCCAAATCGATTTAGTAACTTTTGAGAAAATCGCTGACATCAAACATTCTTACGGGTCGAATACAGAACTACCCTTTTTCATGTTGGTAAAAAAACAGAATCAGCTTGCCGCGAAATTCTCGAATAACAATACATCTAAAACTCTCTCAAAAAGCACCGACACTTATCAACAAAAAACAAAGGAAACATTGGAAAAGTTCAACAAAGCTTTCTAGCATGGTCCCCATAACTTTCTCATTTCACTTTAACATTAAAAATGAACTTGGAATAAGTTAACTGCGCAGTTAAATCGGGCCATTAAATTTGAGTCAAGTGTCGGTTGCGCCGTCTCGCAAAGCGCAGCATCTTTTGCAGCTGCTAATGTAATTATCGCAGCCGCTAATTGACTAAGGAAACGTTCCTAAACTTAGTTTTCTCGCAAGTAATTTAAAAGTGATTTTCGTTAGTTTGGTTTAAAATTTAAGTTTAAATTGTTTTTCTGCTGTGTACGAGTGCTACACAGTACCTATCCATCTGTGGGGTTACTCTTGAAATGAAAATAAATTCTAATCCAATACCAATGTTAAATATGTATCGGACTAGCCTTATTCCCAATTACATTGGGGTCGGCTTCCAGTCAAACCGGATGCAGCTTAATACCAGTATTTTACATGGAGCGACTGCCTATCTCACCTCCACAACCGAGTTCCATATCTCGTGGTATGACTGGTTGTCAGACTTTCAGACTACCCGTAGTGGCTGTCAAAGTTCTTGACTTGACAACCGGGACCGACGGCATAACGTGCTCTGCGAAACACGGAAGGGTCTCGGTGTGAAATAATGGTCACCTATCTACAGACTGGCCGCGGCAAACGCAGCTTAACCGCGATCGATCGATCTGTGCGTCTGTTACTTTGCCACGAGCCCCTCTTACCAATGTTAAATAAAAGGTATAATGGTAAATAAACCTACATCATAGTTATCAAATTTTTAAAGCAAGTTATTTTATTATTGTCTCGAATCTTAGCTTAGCTAGGGGCGCCAACTGCTTGGGGCCTCCAACACCCACGAGAAGAAAATAGTGGGTGCAGAGCAACCATGATCATAGGTAGGTAGTAATACTAGTGAACCAAAAAGTTAAAAATCTATTAAATAAAGAATATGAAAAGTTATTTAATATATGCAAAATACTACCAATAATTATGAAAGCAAAAATCACGATTATTTTAGAACAACATAATAAAACATTAAAAAACAAAAAAGAGTCCACAACTACCCAACTCGCCTTTCTAAGAAAAATTAACTAAATGTACCTAAAGTAAGCAACTATTATAGTGAAGAACTAGGAAATGGATAACACCTAAATTAATTAATTAGCTACCTAAAGAATATACCACTAACGTTAAAACTAAATTTCAATTAAAACGAATTTAACTAAAACACAATTTGTCACTATGTCCACAGAGTAACTAGTCACTGAATGTGTGCATTTAAAAATTGATATCATTGTTACACACTTAAGAATAAATATAAAGATGTGAGACCTCCTTACCGACAAACTGTTTTCCAGTTATATTTTTGAAAAGCAATAAAAAAGGTATATAAGTTACCAGATTGCAAACGTACGTGTCTTAGTAAGTAGTTGTGATGATGCGCAAACTCTTTCTGTCCTGTCTGTTCTTCTGGACGTGTCAGAGTTCTACTGGACGGATTTAGAAGCGAGTTTCTTAATTATGTAGGTATCTATTTATAAGATGGTGTGCAATTTACTTCACGAACTTCACCAGTTATTTTAAACTAGTGACCCGCCTAAGCTTCACACGGATAGTAGAGCATCAGTGTCACTTCAGCCAAAAACTAACAATTATAACCATTCGAGTTTCAAAAGTCCTTATTTTAGGAAAATACGCGCTTTATTGATCGGGTCATATAGCAACAGTGGGCGACAGCGGGCGGCGGGACGCGGGGGTAGTTGCATCAAGGGCATCCCGTCGTCGGTGTGAGACCGCATGAATTTATTTCCTAACGCGTTAGTTTTTATTTTGCGATAACTCCTAAGATATTCATTCAAATTGTATGGCTATCGAAATGTGCATGAAATGTTTAAGATAACTAACTTATTTAATAAGAAGTAATACTGTAATCGTCTAAATAGCTTTCCAATGACCATATTGTACATGACCATTCGACAATCATTATTCAATAAATTTACACAAAACCTTAACTAATTCACATGAATCCCTCTGTCTATTGGTGAAAACTGCATGAAAATCCATTCAGTACTTTTCGAGTTTAGTACAGACAGGCAGAAGTGGCGGGGGACTTTGCTGTTTTATCATAATATGTAGTGACGAGACATCAAATGGGCATGAGCACCCACGAGATTTGCTAAAAACCGGCGCCACTGTTATACTCAATATTATTATAACATAATATTTAAAACAATGATAAAAATCGACCAACACCACACAAACTGGCTTGCAAAAAAAAAACATACCAAGAAAACAGCGCGGAAGAAGTGCTATTTTCACTAAAATACAGGTCAAATTTCAATGTCATCTCCAGGAAGCGATGGCCAGATGACGTCACAGACCCGACCTGGTACTGGTGTGCTGAATAGCCTACAATCAAATAAATTCTATACAACAGATCAAAAATGGCCGACTGTGGTCTTGACAGTAACAGGCAGGCAAGAAACTTTGAAGTAAAGATTTTAAAAGAAATTTTGTTGTCTAAAATTATTTGAAGACAGTCTCTCCGTAGATAAAAATACCTCTATGTATGTTGAAACTTGGTATACTTTATGGCATGTTTTTTTGTGCCGATTAGGATTAAAGAATACAAGAAATATAAAAAAAAATACAATTAAAAGATACATTCAGTTAAAAGTTTCCTTGATACTTGAATGTAATTAGACCTAGCTAAATATATAAATAGCTACCTAATTAAAAGTAAGAAATGTTTCATCCAAAAATTGTTACTAATGCTACTTATTGAATTTATTTTAATTTGATTATTTTGAGAAAAACTATGAATACCTATCCATCCATGCCAAATATATTATATTTTGGCATAGATGGATAGAATTATAAATGAGTATGTATTTATTTATTTATTTATTTTATTTTATAGTTAATTAAAACGATTAACAAAAACCAATTACATTAATTAACTTAGAAATATAAAATATAGGTACACAGAACATAGATATTACAAACATGTGCCTATATATATTACAAACTATAAATTACAAGTTACTTTGGAACCAAACTGGAACCGTATATCGGTTCTAACTAATGCGGAACAGTAGACACTCTCGCATACTTTCTCTCGCAAAACATCAAACACACTCGTATAATTTCTCTCCATCCATCAACAAACACATCACTTTCTGGATATTCAATCAGGAGGGCGCTGAGCACCTCGAGAGTGCGACAGATTGGTGACTGGGCTCTAGCAACTGTATGACATGGTGGCCGCGCAAATAGTTTGTGTTGCTGACTCCGACGACCAAGGCAGTTACCGGGGACATTCAGTCTACAGAAACGATTATGGAGCTCGGGGCAGTCAATTTTTCCACGTAGAGTTTTAAAGGCTACTGTTAGCTGATCGAAGCCTCTTCTTACCTCAAGAGAATTAAATCCCAACGTTCCCAAGAGATAATTAGTTGGGTACATGAAAGGGTAATGATGGTACAGTTTTTTAAATAAGAACCTGAGGAACGTTTTTTGTATTTTTTTAGCATCAGGATTTGGGTTGCAGTGTAAGGGTTCCAAACACAAGCGCTAGTCTCAAGTTTACTACGAACCAGGGTGGTGTATAGAAGCCTGATAACCTGTGGGTTCGTGAAATCATGTGCATCGCAAAACGAATCCCAAGCGCTTAAAAGACTCCTTAGCAAGGTCGGAAACATGATTCCTGAATGTCAGACCACGGTCGAATGTCACTCCCAAGTCCTTCATGTTGGTGGCACGAGTGATTTGTTGACCATTTAATATATAATTATAGGGAATTGGTCGTAACTTCCTGCCGAAAGTCATGACATAACATTTACCAGTGTTGAAGAATAGTTTATTCTTAATACTCCATTGGTAAACGATGTCCAGGTCATTTTGTAGGAGAACACCATCTTCAGCCGACCCTATTTCCATAATTAGCTTCAGATCGTCAGCGTAAAGTAGGCATTTCGCAGATATGACATTATTTACAAGATCATTCAATCATGATCAGAAAGAGAAGTGGACCTAACACGGATCCCTGACTGACACCTGAAAGTGTATTGTACGGCTGGGATTCAAAGCAACCATGCCTAACAAACTGCTTCCGATCTCGCAAATAGTCTGCAAAGAAGTTGAGTAGACCTGGAGAGAAACCAATGTCTCCTAATTTAGTTAAAAGGATATCATTATCAATCCTGTCAAAGGCTTTGCAGAAATCAAAGTAGAGGACATCCACTTGCTTGCCATTGTCCAGGCCTCTAGATAAAAGATCGACGTGAATCATTAGATTCGAGTTGACAGAGCGACCTGACCGGAAACCGTGTTGAGCATCTGATAAGTACAAGTTAACCTGTTTATAAATTATCGTGTGAAGCACGTGTTCAAAAACTTTTGCAACGGTAGGCAAGACAGCGATGGGCCTGTATTTTTCCACACATAATTTGTCACTAGTTTTAGGGACAGGAGTTACTCGAGACATTTTCCATTGCCTAGGGCACACACCAGACCGGAGGGCTAGGTTAAAGAGATGACATATAGGAGTTACCAGGGTTTCTTTGCATCCCTTCAGAACGTAGGCGGGAACGTTGTCAGGACCTATCGAGCTACAGGGTCTCAGTTTGTCTATCCCATTTCCTACATCCTTGGGGGTTAGAGACGGAAGGGGTATATTACCACCCTCAGTTCTCAGAGTCAGGTTGTTTGGATCTAATTTGGGTTTGTCGGGCAAGAATACGCTAGCAAAATACTGAGCAAATGCCTCGGCTGCTTTGATACCTGAACTAAACTCTCCGTTGTGTGAAACATGTGGTTCGAAGCCACCCTTTGATCTCAGGCTGGATATATGCTGCCAAAACTGACGTGGGTTCTTTTTTAAACTATTTTCTACACTAAGACAGTATAGTTTATAGGCGTTCTGTGTCCGTACTTTTAACTCTAACCGTAAAGCACTAAACTGTTCGTATATAAGTTCGCATCGTGTAATTTTCCATTTTTCATGGAGTTTATGTTTAAACTTAATATCACGGACTATGTCTCCAGTGAACCAAACTGGGTATCGCCTGTTACCGATAGAGTGTCTCTTCTTTTTAGGAACGGAAGACTCAAATAGGTTGTAGATGATAGTGTAAAACTCATCCGTAGCTGAACATGAATCGTTACATTTAAGAACCCTGTCCCATGAGACTAGGTGTATTTGATCGTAAAATAACGCGTAATCTCCCTTGCTAAAGTTCCAATCATTACTTCGATCAATGTTACTAGATTCTAATTTTTCACTCCCCTTATGTGCTCGAATGGGAACCACGATATCTAAAGGAGGGTGGTAGAGATCGATTGAAACTAGCTCTCTGCCCACAATATATTCACAGGTTACTCCAGCGCCCTTCCGAGTGAAAACCACATCTAGCTTACTCCCGCGCATATTCATCACTTCATTCATATCAGCTAGATTACAAAAGTTAAGAAAGTAACAGTAATAATTGTTGATATTTACAGATGCACTCCTTAAGTTGAGATCACCTAAAATTATTACAAATCCGTTTAATTTTAAAATGAAGCTCTCAACCTTGCAAAACCATGTCATGTAATCATCGTCGGTTGCAGTAGGCTTGATATACACGACACAAAGAGTTACATTTAAGCCATGGATTATGAGGGAAGCCCACATATCCTCGCCATAGGCCGTCTCGAGTTCTAGCCGTCTTCTTAAGATGAGGCCGGGGCGCACAGCAAGTAACACTCCACCTGCTGCAGTCATTCTGTCTCTGCGTAAGATGCTCCAATCCCCACATGATACCTCAGAGTCCTCTACCGATGTGTCAAGATTAGTTTCTGTCACGGCTACTAAATCATGTTCGGTGAGCATTAAACTTGATCTCCATGTGGGTAACTTGGTTTTCAGCCCACGCACATTTTGGTATAATAATCGTACACACTCATTACATTTACCAAGGACAGGTCCAGCGGAAAGGTTAAAAGGTTTGCTGGGTTTCATCATTTTTAGCACGAAAGGTACGGCGCCATGGTTTCACACAGATATCCTCAGCCCAGTTTTGTGCAGACATAACTTGCTCAGCCAATCTTGATGGTACTCCTAATTTAAAGGATGCGTAATTACCACGCGCTTTGAGAACCTCCACGGTGCACACATCACTTCCACAAATATTAGTCAGATGCTCACGTACCTGGTTGTCAGATGTACCTTGCTTCACATAGTAGAGATGCAGATATCTCCACCTTTCCGAGGCTTCCAATTTAGTGGTACCTGGTGCCGCGGTCCCACGCAACACAGAACTAAGTGAAGCTTGTGGGCGCCGGCGTTGGACCTTTGTCCACCCATCATCAGCAATAATAATATAAAATAATATAAATAATGTATATAAGAGGAAGTCTGAAAGGGTCACCGGTAACTGAGAAGTGGTGTGGAAATCATTTAGAATGGTGTGAGCATGTGATGTGGAGGGAACATGTGACGAGGAAGACAGAGGAAGCGGTGGATTGATTGTGTTAAAGATGATATGGCTAGAAAAGGAGTGACTGACGATATGACAGCTACTAGATGTATGGAAGAAGAACACATGCTGCGTCGACCCCAAATAAATTCGGATAAGGGCAGGGGGATGATGATGACGATGAGTTAAAGTCATGTAATCCCTATGTTAACTGTAAATGATTGCTAATAAATATCACTAGGCGACTCCTTAATACGAAAATCAGGGACAAATAAAATTTTATAAACGCGAATAAGCGTCACGATAGCTACGGAGCTATCGCTACCCTTGTGACTGCACAAGGGTCGCGGGTTCGGGTCCCGTTCGTGTCTAAAAAAGAAATCATATTACTATGAATACTTTTCATGAAAACATTTTCTATTATCACATCACAGGTTTATTCTAGTACAGGCATCCTACATTTTAATACCTTTATAGTTTCTTAGTTTAATATTGTATTTTTACCATTTGTATACTACGAGTAAGCTAGCTGGTGCTCGCTACTTCGTCTGCGTGACAAAAGGTAGTAATGTCTTTTTCCAAGGTCCAATCTATCTCCTTGCCAAATTTCATTACGATCTGTTCAGCCGTTTAGTCGTGAAAAGGTAACAAACATACAAACAAACAAAGTTACTTTCGCTTATAATATTAGTATGGATAAATAATTTGAATATTAGCGATAGATACCATAAATATGATACTTATGTCTATAGGAGAATGTTCAATATTCAATAACATCATAATCGGAATCTGATACGGTAATTAATTAACAAGATATGAGCCATCTATTCGTAATAGTGCGACAATACAGTATATTGTAACCACATTACGTGATCCGGTTAGCATTAATGTGGTTACTGGTAAGACATTGGCTGAATATGTACATAAACTAAGTGCTAATGGTAATTGTAAATGCTGTAAGGCTGTATATAACTCAAAAGTTTAGTTGGCGCGGTAAAGCTTATAGTAGTGCGCATAAAGCACAGTACAGACTACACGATACTATTCTACAATACAAGGTATTTGGAGGCTGAGTTACCCGCGTCCGTACGAGTGCACACTTAAAATGGAATCCCTACACGTGGCCCCTGGGTGGTGCAAAACAGGCAACACAACTCTGGTGGGAGGCTTCGGCCGCGGCTGGTTACCACCCACCCGATGAAGCCATGCCGTGAAGCGACCTAGTCATGTTTCGGGATTTAGTCCGGTGCAACCGTTGTGGGAGACGGGTCAGGGCAGTTGCATCAACTCCTCAACTATCGTTCTCCCCAAATCTATCCACTCTACTTACAGTGAATAGATATTTCTGGATTTACGTGCTCCATCCTCGGCCACACCGTCACTTACCTTCAGGCGAGTTGGTGGCCAAACGTAGATCCATTTTTAAGGGATCAATGTGTAAGTAATTTTACTGTCCGACTCTGGGAAGTATAAAATTATACTTCATAACAATAAAAATCTATTGTGTCTGGTAATTAGGGAGCCAACAAATTACACCATTTTTGTATAATAACTTTCGTAAGACACATTCATATTAGTTATAGTTTAACGGTTATTACTCACGCGCATACTTCGGGATTGCCCGACTAGTTTCGAACTCGAACGGAGCTCTTATTCATGAGCTGAGCCCGCGGCGATGTCGCGAGTCAAACTGGTTTGTTGTTAAAGTTTGACTCGCGACATCGCCGCCGTTATAAAAAAAAAACAATAATGTATAAAAACACTTCGTATATATAAGATTTACAGTCTAATTACAATATAACACTTAAAGGTTTAACTGAGTTTAGTAAACCTAAAGACTGTAAAGTTACAATATTAAATGGAAAAAGAATAGGGTCGCGAACAGGATTCGAACCTGCGCCTCCCGGATAAATACTCCAGGCGCTCTGACCACTAAGCCATCTCGACCTCTGCTATTGACATTGTATTAGCTGCAAAGATGGTCTTGTCGGTTCGGTCACCTGTATAGGTACTGAATTGATTGCAATGACGTCGCCATAAGACGTGTTAAAATATGGAAGAAGAATTCGCGGAGGTGAGCAAAGGTCGAGATGGCTTAGTGGTCAGAGCGCCTGGAGTATTCATCCGGGAGGCGGAGGTTCGAATCCTGTTCGCGACCGTATTCTTTTCCATTTAATATTGTAACTTTAGAGTTCGCTAAGCATGCGTTAATGCTATTCAAAGATTTATCTTGAATCTAAAGACTGTAAATCTTATATGTAAGAAGTGTTTTTTATAGAACATAACATTTTTTTTTACATTAATTTATTAAAATAATACCCCTACCGGTTGCATTCACCGCAAATCCGGTAGGATGATTAATTCTTAATCTGCCAAGGTTGGCACTGTTAGAAAAAAATTAAGTTTCTGATGACTGAAAAACGAGTTCTGAGTCTGAAAAAATGGCAACCAAAGCAGTATTAAAAATATAACTTTTACTGTACACTAACATTTATATTATAGTTATCTTAGATAAGGTTCATTGCAGCAGTTCGATGAATTCACAGTCTGCAAAGTTATAATATTCATTATAAAAGTAATATTTTATGTTCTCCAATATTTCAAATAATACCTTTCTTTAGACAATTATTTTGTACTTACGCGTATTGAATTAGAGATAGATTCCATTACATTGATGATAAACTTTTATGAAATTGACGTTTGATGCATGGAATAAAATAACATTAAATCTACTATCAGACAACAAAATATATAAAGATTTACTTTGAGACAAGTTGGTGATAAGTTTATTCAACTTAAAATGTTGTAGGTACATATTAGATTTAAGTTTTGAGTACCTGCGAATTACTAAATATAAATAACTGCTTTATGAAACAATAATAGTGTTTACTATGTATATAATTTCGTACCTATGTGTACCTACTATGTGAAGTGTAATTGTGTCCGATAATAAACTAATCTAATATTTAGAGGGCTCGTGGCTAAGAAACAGCCGCACAAATCAATTGATCGAGGTTAAGCTGCGCTTGCCGCGGTTGGTCTGTGGATGGGTGACCATCATTTCATACCGAGACCCTCCCGTGCCTCGGAGAGCACGTAAAACCGTCGGTCCCGGTTGTCAAATTAAGATCTATGACAGCCGTTACGGGTAGTCAGAGGCCTGAAAGTCTGACAACCAGTCATACCACGAGATATAGTGTTCCCCAGTAACTGGGTTGTGGAGGTCAGATAGGCAGTCGCTCCATGTAAAATACTGGTAATAAGCTGCATCCGGTTTGACTGGAAGCCGGCCCCAATGTAATTGGGAAAAGTCTAGGCAGATATAATAAACTAATCTAATATTTAAGCTAGTTTGTATGTACTGATCTAATAATGATAGATTTAAAAAAAATACATATATAAGCCAAATTCCTTACCTATATTTTAACTAGCTGTGCCCCACGGTTTCACCCGCCCCGTTAAAAACTTTGAGTACGATAAAAAACACTTATGTATTAACCTTGTCCTGACAATGACGAAGACAACAAAAAAAGAATTATCCAATTTGGTGCAGTCGTTCTCAAGTTATGGCGTGACCAAGGGGAACAGGGATTCATTTTTATATAATTACTAGCTGTGCCCGCAAACGTTGTTTTGCCATATAAATAAAAAAATTAGGGGTGGACTACCCCTAACATTTAGGGGGATGAAAAATAGATGTTAGCCGATTCTCATAGATACCGGATAAGCACAAAAAATTTCATCAAAATCGGTCAAGCCGTTTCGGAGGAGTATGGCAACGAAAACTGTGACACGAGAATTTTATATATTAGATATAGGATCTCTATAATGTTGTATATCATTCCCAGAATGTGATCCCTCTTAGCAACCCTATCGGATGATGAAATAATAGTGTTGGTTCTATTTTTCCAAATCAATGGGTTCGATTCTGGACTAGGAACATGATTTTTCAAAAATCCACTGACCCAGTTTAGTTTCCATCAAAATAGGGCCCGAGACTCCTATATGTATTTTTTGTTATTTTTTATAGTTCCAGACGTTACCATCCTCGTCCACTTGAAAATTTCAGCCTGTATGTGGCTCTGCCTACCCCAATGGGAAACAGGCGTTATTATATGACAGGATATAACTCGGAGTAAGTAATTTGACTGATTCGTAATTATTCAAGATAAATCTTTGAAAAACATTAACGCATGCTTAGCGAACTCTAAAGTTATTATATTAAATGGAAAAAGAATACGGTCGCGAACAGGATTCGAACCTGCGCCTCCCGGATAAATACTCCAGGCGTTCTGACCACTAAGCCATCTCGACCTCTGCTCACCACCGCGAATTCTTCTTCCATATTTTATTATATAGTCTTATGGCGACGTTATTGCTATCAATTCAGTCCCTATACGGGTGACCGAACCGACACGACTACAAGTTAATACAATGTCGTAAAGAATGCAATTACCTTAATAATTCAAGATAAATCTTTGAAAAGCATTAACGCATGCTTAGCGAACTCTAAAGTTATCATATTAAATGGAAAAATCGTGATTCGTAATTAATTTGGTTCGTCCACTGTGCTCTTTTGGATACGTTATTTGCCTAGACTTTTCCAACTTGAATGAGGTCACTAATCTAACCAGTTGCGTCGCTCCATTCTATTGGGTTTTATTTTATATAGTAATGAGTATGATATTTTTTTTCGTGCGTAGGGGATGTTAGCCCTGTGTCAAAGCGTGTAGGTCTTTAATTAAGGTTTTCAAGCATTATACAATTAGTATCAGAAATGCGTGGTTTAAGAATCATGAAGAGAATCGAATAAATATTTAATAACATATCCAGCCCATAACTGCCCCACTGCAGTGCAAGGGTCTCAACTCATACAAAGAAGGCGCAAGCACTAATAAAACTATCAGATTCTGTACTTTTCACGATGTTTTCCCTCATCGTATGTCTGTCACTAAGAAAGTACATATGACATAGAAAAAGTCACATTGATGTGAAAACACCTGTCAGATTTGAACTCATAACTTGTGACTCAAGAAGCGGGTCCTTATCCACTCAGCCAGCACGAAACTTAATATTCAAAAGGTTATTATAATAAGCTTAAACTGTTTCACTGCTAGGCAAAGTCTCCCAACTCTTCTTCCATTTATCTCTGTTTGTAGCCATGAGGGACCAGTCTTTTTGGATGAAGTCGGGCTCTTCCCTCCATCTCCGTCTGGCCTGCCGTGATGTCGCTTTCCCTGTATGATCTATTAATCGTTTGACATGCGGCAGATGTGTCCAGCCCAATTCCACTTTAGCATGGCAGCTTTACGAGTGACGTCGGTTATATTTGTATTCAAAAGCTACTTTAACCAATTAATACTGAATAATGAAGTAAATAGTGAAAAAAAACTTGCATTGTTAATACTTAATGATAGAGTTAATGATGTGAAACATTTATTTTAATCTTAAAATCATCGATATGACTGATGAAGCAAAATAATTCAATTACAGAATAATCTGTTTTGATGCAGACATTCGTCGTTTACCTATTTATCAGATACAGAATATTCCCCTTTCCATGGTATACGCATTTCTGGTACACACTGTATTTTAATATATAATTTTTTAGATACTAAATGGCCCGGTTAGTGTAGTGTGATAATAGGATAACATCAGAACCTGGCGCATAGATATAATTTGGTGTGACATAGCTAGATATAAGGAGACCGTGTCGGAGACACAAGGCAGGCGGCCGGTCATAAACTATTGCCAGAACTTTAGCAGCATGCAATTTCCAAAAACAATAAGAAAGTGAAAGAAGAATACATGTTGCGCCGATCACGATATTTTATTTGGGATAGGATGGATGAATTTATTAGATACTAATTATATTAATATATTTTTAATTTAACTTTCAACAATGGAAACGTTTGAGGGCTGAGTTGCCCGCGACCGTCAGAGTGCACCCTTAAAATCCCTACACGTGGCCCCTAGGTGGTGCAAAACAGGCAACACAACTCTGGTGGGAGGCTTCGGCCGCGGCTGGTTACCACCTACTGGACGAAGCCATGCCGTGAAGCGACCTAGTCGTGTTTCGGGATGAATTCCGGTGCAACCGTTGTGGGAGACGGGTCAGGGCAGTTGCATCAACTTCCCAACTATCGTTCTCCCCAAATCTATCCACTCTTCTTGACGAGTGAATAGGTTTATTCTGGGTATACGTGCTCCATCCTCGGCCACACCGTCGCTTACCATCAGGCGAGTTGGTGGTCAAACGTCGATCTATTTATGATTGAAAAAAAAAGTAATACCCAACCTTCTTAGTGTAATTGTTTTTAAAGTAACTCCTAAGCAACTTCTGACGAAAGTTTCAAGAAATTATGTAAAGGTCGTTTCGGTACCGAAGCAACCACCAATCATGAAATATTGCCTTAACCCTAAACCCACCTCATATCACCGCCAACCCGCATTAGGAAAGTACGTGACAAAACATAATACGTAATAGTAAACATATATAAAAAAATACCGCCCTCCCTTTCTACGCATCTTGAATATCAACCGCGCGATACTAGAAGATATTTATTTGAAAACTATCGATACAAATATACTACAATCGGGACACGTGGCCTGCCCACAGTAACAATATCGGCTAATGGCACGACCTTATTACAATGGTAGAAAGATCATTTTACAATGAATCGCCAACTTCCTTGGGCTTAGTCTTGGACAATTTTGTTCGCGCACTCTTCTTAATTCTTATTGTAACGGTATAAAGTTTTATTTTGATTGATTTGGTAGCAGATATAAGTTGGGAATATTTATACATGAGCCTGTAAGACAGCGTGTTCGTATTCGCAAAAAGTATTCGGTTACATTCTACACAGTCGATACTTTCTGATATAAAATCAAATTCTTACGTTCCCTGGGATGCCAACGAGCATTTGTTGCTGAACATCTAAAGATGGTGCTTTTGTTGAAGAGGCTATGATTTTTTACACGAGTGCCCAAAAAGGAGTGTTACGTTTTTGCCTTTTTTGTCGGGAACTCTGGACTGGTATTACACTCTACTTCCAGCCATTGGTACCTACTGAGCTTTGTAAACAATACGTAATTTTAGAATATGATAATTATGGAAATGTCACTATTAGTATTTAAGATAGAAAAACAAAACATAGCATTACGCCTTTATTACCTGAGGGGGTAGGTAGAGGTGTATAACACCGTCACTATCAATAATTGCCTCTCTTTGTATCTGACTCACATATTACAAATCAGTAACAGAACTCCGAAAACCCAAATCTCGCTTTATGTAATTTTTATACGTATATCGTGTGCTTCGTAGAATCAATCATTATATTAATTAAATTCATTAGAAATCGGGTAAAAGAGAATAAAACACTGCCTGTGGGTTAATTGTAGAGATGAGATAGAACAGTTCCGAAAACTAAGTATTTTACGAGAGTAGGCGGCACCTATTCCAGTTTTCAAAATACTTAGTTCAACTAGTCTTCACACTTAAGGATTCACTCAACATATTTCAATCCGTGGAAGAAAATATACTTCCATTGGAAATTTATCCGTCCCCCAATATAAATAAGGAGCTTAATCGCGTCTCCAAATAAAAATACTTCATCCCTTGGAAGTAAAAATACTTCCACTGGAAATGATTCCTTGCCCTCATTTAAATAAGGAGCACAAACGCACTTACAAAAAAATACTTCAAGTTTTCGAAGTACAAATACTTGCATAGGAAATTGATCCGTGCTGTCTTTTAAATAAGGGGTACTATGGCATTTGCAAGATGCTGAGTAAAATACTTTCAAAGTCTTGCGAGTATTTCGGGTCGGCACCTGGTAGGCGTACTTGCAAGCAAATATCTTTTTTTAAATCGCGTAAATATGCACCCTTTGTAAATATGCACCAACTAGTTAGGTACCATTCCCTAATGGTACCTAACTAGTTTCCTAGTCCAAGACCAGTAATTATTAAGTCATAGTATGGATTTAAGGACTAAGTACGCGAAACATAGTTGATAATTGAGACTAGGTGAAACAGGTGGAATAGGTATTTGGATCACGTTTTTTTAAAGACTAGGAATAGGTGTACCTTGTCCCAAATTTGCCTAGTACAACCCATCTCTAGTTAATTGTGATCGCCCGGGGGTTCTCATAGTGCCCTCGGAAGATACATATGTATATCTACTTACGTATAATATACAGTTCCTTATTTTTTATTATCTGTCGTGTTTCCAACTATAAAGAATGAAGGTTGAACTCGAAGCTAGGTGGAATTATTTGCGTCTTTATTTTCTGAGGTATATGAAATTATTCTGTAACATAGCATCACGCTTGTATTCCACGAAGGGGTAGACTGAGGTGTAACAGTAATGCACCGACATATCACCAATGCCATTAAGCCCCATGTCATGGCACAATTCTAAATTCTGGGCTGATACTGAGAATTTCTCAACAGAAGAACCCAATAACTCACCTGGGAATCGAACCCAAGACCTCATGTCCAGCAGTCGCGCTTAGGACCACTAGACCAACGTTGCATTCATCACTATCCCACTGCTGGGCAAAGGCCTCTTCCTATGATTTCCATGCATACTTCATTTTGTATCCAATATAAATCATCATGATACACACAGATGGATTTTGATTATTGATCATTTTGTGTGAAGATATTATAAAAGTACCAACATGAATTCTACAATTAAATTTTTTATTGTCCTTTCAAGGCACGGCAAAGTTGGTCAAGAGACCAGCTGTTGCGCAGCGTGCTGTCGATTCGATTCTCAAACAGAATACATATTATTTTTGTAACTTTAATTAAAAGTCACCTGTTATAAAAGTAACGTATTTAAAAGGCCAAAAGTCTCTTACAGAAAAGAAAAACATATACCGGACACATGCACTGACTAGAACAAAACTTTATTAGGGGCTGAGTTGCCCGCGTCCATAGGAGTGCACCCTTAAAATGGAATCCCTAGCAGGCAAAACAACTCTGGTGGGAGGCTTCGGCCGCGGCTGGTTACCACCCACCGGACGAAGCTATGCCGTGAAGCGACTTAGTCGTGTTTCAAGATGTAATCTGGTGCAACCGTTGTGGGAGACGAGTCTGGGCAGTTGCAACAACTCCCCAACTATCATTCTCCCCAAATCTATCCACTCTACTTAGAGTGTATAGATTTCCTCTGGATCTACGTGCTCCCATCCACTACCACACCGTCGCTTACCATCAAGCGAGTTGGTCGCCAAACGTAGATCCATTTAAAAAAAAGAAAAATGTACGGTGTTGTAAGAAGTAGAATAACAATAAAATAAACAATGATTTCATAAAATATTTTCACACTTAACCCTCTAACAGATCACGAAATAAGTTTAGAATAGACCAGCTAGTCTGGCCGGCGGAGCCTCGATTGCCGTACAACACGACCGATTAAAACTTAATCGGCACGCTCGATACACTGCCCGGCTGCTTTTACACCAAACGATATTTGTAACATAATATAGCATCACGCCTGTATTCCCCGAAGGGAGATACACAGTATTATAATAAAAAAACTTTTAACCGGATTAATCGCGTGTATTATTGGTTTTTTGTTTATCCTGACGTTTCGAACACTTTGAAACATTCGTGGTCGCAGGAGGACTAAAATGTCAGGCGTCTCAACAGTTTATTTAAAATTATTTCAGTCTACCGTACATATAATTGATAAAATTCATAAAATTATTTTTATCTCTGATACATATTTAAAACTAAATCGCGACGGTATTTCCTAAGACTATCCCTGAGAAGAACCTCATCCCAGACCGGTGAAGTGCCACAGTGCGTTTATTCTTGATGTCAGCTATGTGTTCTTTCAACCTGGTGCCAATGCTATGCTTTGTTAGCCCTATGTATGATAGCCCACAATCACAAACAAAAATAATTTTATGAATTTTATCAATTATATATACGGTAGGCTGAAATAATTTTAAATAAACTGTTGAGACGCCTGACACCTTAGTCCTCCTGCGACCACGAACGCTGCAAAGTGTTCGAAACGTCAGGAAAAACAAAAACCAATAATACACGTGATTAATCCGGTTAAAAGTTGTTTTATTATAATGTGTAGTGATCGCGAAAACCTAAGATTATACACAGTACACCTCCATATAACTAATGCTGTTATTAAGTCCCATGCAATAGATGGTCAGCCTGACCACTGAACAACCTGAGCACACTTTTAACTCCGGGCTGCTGTTGCGAATATCCTAACAGAAAAACCCAATAAAACTTTGCCCGACCCGGGAGTCGAGCCCGAGACATGACATACATACATTACTTTCACTACGAAAAAACGAACCCATAACTGATTTCAGGCAATCTACATCAGATTGCCTGTCTGTTGTCTTTACAGAGTAAGCGCCCATTATAAAAATTATAACCGTTATTTGGTTTATTTTTGATTACTTGTTACTAGGCTATAACTACACACTTGTAGGCACTATTTGGCCAGAAGAGGGGGGGGGGGGGGTCTAACAAAATAGCAAACTCCCAAGGGCGTCACAGTAAAAATAAGTTTGGGAAGCCCTGTAATAGGCCATCAAAGTGACACGCCCCCAGGGGTTCCACCTTGTCGTGGTGGGGGGGCTCTCGTAGCCGTGGCTTGGTCACCCACGGTGAAGTTAACGGAGCCCGAGGAGGGCCGCTCCTCAGGGCTTTGCCTTCACGGCCGGACGCGACGGCTGGAGCGGCGCCGGCGTAGGTTGCGGGCCTTATGGGGGGTGTCGCAACTGAGGTGGGCTGCGGCGACATATGGGCGGCACCGCAGATGAGGGATGGGGGCGCGGTGGGAGAGGAGTGCCGGTATGTCGATGCGCCGCTCTCCCTACCTTCCGCGGCCTTGACGGGGCCGCTACCGTTGGATAACGGACGCGGTGGGGCCGCAGGGGAAGAGGAGTGCCGGTATTGCAAGGCGCCGCTCTCCCTATCCTCTGCGGCCGTAGTAGCAGGTGGCGGGGCCACAGATCTGACCCGTCACAGGGGTCCTTGGGCGTCCAGACATGGGGTCGTCTGGCGCCCATTGCACATGGTCTCCGAGGTGGTTGTGGCACGCCATGTGTCTGGTGTGCCGTAGCGGGGGGGTGCAATACCCAACCCCGTGAGGCAGTCCGGCAACGGACGGCCGCGGGCGGGTTCGCGGTTGTGTGTGAGAGCGTTCCCGCGTCCTGCCTTCAAGCAGCTGTGGAGGTACGCCGTGGAATTTTTAGGGAGTACGAGCCCCACATAACCGCTCTGTCCCCCCGTGTCAGAGCGGGATGCGAGAGCATTTCTCCACATAAAAAAAGGCCATTAAAGTGGCAAGGGACCTAATCAATTCAAGACATGGAAAACAAAACCAAAAGCATCAACTCCTGAACGCGCTACCACCTTCTACCTGCACAAATAACTTAACTGCCTCGTTGGTCAAGTGGTCGCAAGCACGGCTGCTGAGCGTGGGGTGCTGGGTTCGATTCCCAGGTCGGGCATAGCGTTGTAGGGTTTTTCTGTAAGAAAATTCTCAGTAGCAGCCCGGAGTAAAGAAGTTAATGTAACACCCCTGTGCTTCGAAGAGCACGTAAACCGTTTTCTCTCTGGTCCTGTCGGATTGCCGTCCCATCGGACTATGAGAGTGAAGGAATAATATCTCTCGCGTACGTGGCTAATTTCCTTGGGATAGGCCGCCGTGACCGAATTACGGTCTGGGAAAGTATTATCATGTGATTACCAACTACCTACTTCAATGGTTCAATGGACCGTTCAAATTCAACTAATATGGAAATGGTCATGAATTACTTTAATATAAATTGCAATTATAATAAACTTTACGCAGTTTTAAGGAAATGAGGCACCAGTTTTAAACGCGCTCTATAAATGTATGGAAAATTTTAAAAATTAAAAAAATTAAAATAATATTTATTGACACAAATTGTTTGTAGGTACATACAAATGAATTCCCTGGCTCCTGCACTAGTATAACTGTATTACAGGAGCCAGTTTGTTCCCCTTATAAATAAAGTACAGATTTATGCCATTAAACATAAAAATAGTAGGTAGTTAAAAGTTGTAATAAAAAAAAAACAAAATAGTAAACTAATTAATGTAAAAACTTAAATTTTTGTATAATAACTTTCGTAAGACACATTCATATTAGTTACAGTTCAACGGCTACCACTCACGCGCATACTAGTCGGGCAATCCCGAAGTATGCGCGCGAGCAACAACCGCTAAACTATAACCAATAAAAACTTAAATTATTAGCAAATATGAAGTAGTAGAGGGAAGTGTGTGTGTTTGTGTGTGTGTTTGTGTGTGTGTGTGTGTGTGTGTTTGTCTGCGTGTGTGTATGTGTGTGCGTGTGTTTTAAATGTGTGTTTGTATGGATTACAGTGTATCAAATGATCATGAATCACATGGGTATCTAAGCAACTTTTATAATGCTTTCTATGGCATTATAGTCTAGGCTACCAAGCCATTTAAGTAGAATTTTTTTTTTTTTTTAACCTGTATACGGTTAAGTCTTCTAATTCTGTACTTTTTATCTAGCATGTTATAGATTCGTGGAGCTAAGAATGTGTAATGTTTTTGTGCGAAAGTTGTTTTAACACAAGGAACTGGACAACGAAATACTCTTATAGAAACATCAGGTAAGTTTGGCACAGTCCTACTATGGTATCTTCTAATTATTTCAAATAGGAACAGTTTTCTGACCGACAATACACTGGCTTGCTCGTATACCAAGGTGGTGGGATGTCTAAAAGGTAGGTACAAAAGAACTTTTAGTACCGCACGTTGGGCACGCTCAGCTGCAATGAGGCTGGTTTTGCCTGCGCCACCCCATGCACAAATGCAATATCTAATAATACACTCACATAGCGCCCTGTAGGTTTTAATTAAGAGTTGATGACTTGCCACTGTACGAAGATTTTTAAATACAAATATCATTTTCCTAATCCTCGCCACCAAAGATGCTATGTGAGCGTTCCAGGTAAGTTTTTCGTCTATAAACACTCCAAGGTATTTTATGGTGGCAACGCGGGATAGTGTATCACAGCTGCAGTTAGTGTAATCCTTTCCCTGGTTGCAGGGAAACGTATGTATCCTTAGGTGAGGCTCATTTCCAGGGTTACCTGATGCTGTCTTGCTGAAGCACATATATTTGGTTTTATTTGTGTTCAGCGACAGTAGGCTATTTTCCAACCACTTGGTCACCTCAGCCAAGCCACTTTCAGCCAACTCAAAAACCTGCTCCCAGTGGTTTGCGTGGAAGAGTAACACGGTGTCATCAGCAAACATAAATATATCCAACCCCGGCAAGGTAGCACGGCACAGTTGGTTTACATATATAAGAAATAGCGTTGGCCCTAGGGTGCTACCTTGTGGAACTCCATAACCACATGTTGCATCGTCACTTCGGTACTTATCTACACGTACATGTTGCGATCTGCCGGATAAATATTCTCTGAACCAATTTTGGGTTAGACCTCTTATGCCAGCGTTTTCTAGTCTGGTTAGTAGGATTGGTACGGATACGGTATCGAAGGCTTTCTGGAGGTCCAAAAAGACTCCCACACATTTATCCCCTTTATCTAAATATCCGGT
The DNA here is from genome assembly GCA_935421205.1 of Xylocampa areola. Classification (NCBI taxonomy): domain Eukaryota; kingdom Metazoa; phylum Arthropoda; class Insecta; order Lepidoptera; family Noctuidae; genus Xylocampa; species Xylocampa areola. The sequence continues at coordinate 1,167,338 of OW285200.1, forward strand.
CAGAACTGTTGTAAGAGCTAGAACCGCGTCTTCGGTCGATTTACCGAGCCTAAATCCGTATTGGTTACTTTCAAGTAATCTATTTTTTTCCATAAAAGTAATCAGTCTTCTGTTGACAAGTTTCTCCAGTATCTTCGATAGTGTCGACAGTAAAGAGATAGGCCTGTAGTTAGTTGGTTTATCTTTATCACCAGACTTATAAATGGGACACACTACAGCTTTTTTAAATAGATATGGAAATTTACCGGTTGCGAGACTCAGATTACACAAATGTGTAATTGGAGTCGCAAGTGCCGTGATATTTAGTTTAAGGATTTTTGTTGATATATTATCCCATCCCGGGGCACTGTTTGTTTTGAGTCCATAAACAATACCTCTTATCTCGTGTGGGTCAGTTGGAGTAAAGGACATTGATTTTTCTGGTGTATTTGAAACTTTAGCTTGACGTGCCAGGTCCTGTTCGTGCGTATTTGTCTGTTTTAGAATGTGACTAGCAAGTGTAGCTCCTATCGATGTAAAGTACGAATTAACCATGTTAAGAGATTTTAAAGGAGAGTCATGGAAAGAGAGGAGCTCTTCCGAAGATACTTTATTTTTATTTATGTTACACACTTCTTTAATTATTTTCCATGTCTCTTTTACGTTACCATCTGCACGGGAAAGCTTTTGTTGATAGTATTTTGATTTTAGGCTTTTAACTAAGTAGTTACACGAGTTTCTATATTTAATGTATTTTAGTTCTAGTTCTGTGTCATTGGGTGCTTTTTTTACTCTTTTATGTAACCTGTCCCGTTTTCTTATACACCGTACCACTCCTTTAGTTATCCACGGTTTAAGTGGCTGGTAACGTTTCGAGACTTTGATTGTAGTAGTGTTATTTGTAATGGCAGCTGTAAGCGCAGACATTATTAATATTGATGCGAGGTTCGGATCAGTGCTACAGAATACATTTTCCCAATTGACAGCGGAGAGTTGTTTTGTTATTGCTTCATAGTTAATCTTATTTTCATGAGATAATAAGTTCTTTTTTGTGACCGTAGCATTTTGTATGTATAACAATATTGGTTTGTGGTCAGTAAGTTGTTGCTCAAAAACAGCGGTCTTCCAAGTTCTACAACACTTAATCATAAAATGGTCAATACAGGAGTTCATACGAGTAGGCTTATTAACGCCTTGCCTAAGTCCATACATAGCCATTATATCTAGATATTCATGCCCTGTACCTGTTATATTATCAGGGAGGATATCAATGTTTATGTCCCCACTTAAGATTATATATGGTGTCTTAACAGAATGTAAAATATGTTCTAGCGAGTCTAAATAGTTTCTGGTGTTCCTAAAGCTTGGTGGTCGATATGAACATATGAATGTATAGTTCGGTATAATCGTAATAATAAGGCAATTGCCTTCTGAGAACACTGGTTCAAATGAAGATGCTATGAGCTCGTTTCGAACGTACACCACGACGCCGTCATTCTGGTTCAAAGTGGTTTTAGTCCAGAACATATTGTAATTGTCCATGTTTGGTGGTGGATTGTTGGCATTTGTCCAGCACTCTGTCAAGATTACTAGGTCTATTTGTATCTTTAAGGTGGATAAAAAGGCCAAGAATAGATCAAAATTACAATTAATACTTCTTATATTTAGGGTTATTACGCATAATGAATCTTTGCTGTTTTCATTATAATTGAGTGCATATGTGCATTGTTTTGCGTCACTTATCGAAATACATTCAACTATTCCAGAGATTTCGACTTCGTTAATTATATATTCGCTAATTTGATCGAATTTAACATATATGAATGATAAGCTCAGGATATGGGTCTTTGTAAACACATATTGATAAATTATTTAGTAATAATAAGATTTTGTAGTCGTTCGTACGCTTTTGTGACGCTACAGTTCTTCGTGTATTGTATTGTAGTATAAATGGTTCGTATTTTAATTTAATTTTTATGACCGGAGTGTGAGTAGTATTTATTACAGAAATGTTTGTCCCACATAGTTGATTAGATTTTATGTTTATTGAGTTGTTGTGTGAGTTGTAATTAATGTTATTTATGGTAGATGTAAGTATGTATAGAATGTGTGTTAAAAGTTTTACATGTAAGAATAATATACAGTTAAATATTTTTAAGTTTAAAATCTTAGCAGACTTATGTTTAAAATAATAGCAGAAAAAACAGGATAAACTACACGTTGCCACCAAAACTATACTAGGCGCTAGTCACTTTTGTTGCCTCAGTTTAAACAAATCTGACTCATTATCAATTCTAATGGATTTTTCACCTTCTTTGATTCGTAAAAATATTCTTCCATGCGATGTCCAACAAAAGTTGTAGTTATTATCTTTGGCGAATTCACGTGATTGGTAGAATAATTTTTTAATTTTATTTGTAAGACTTTCAGCGATGTAAATGGGTGAGTTTCCCTCAAGTTTAATGTGGCCAGAGTTAAATTTATTGTCTTTGTTTTCCTTGTTATATTGTTTAATGTTGGTAAGCAATTTGTCTTTTAACAACATACTATTGAACTCGGCAATCACCGGACCTCTCATCTCCGGCTTTTTGCTCGGTAATCGGAATACGTCCCTTATATCAGCATTCTGAATTTGTGTTTTTAGGGCTAGGCCAATATTCTTTACGAAACTAATTAGGTCTTCTCTTGTTTCGACTTGTTTTTTGGGCAAGTTCCTAATTTCAATACTCGTGGACTTGATTGTTTTTTCTAAGTTGTCTACTTTGTCTTCCAATAATTTTATGTATGAGTTGCTGTCTTTTCTTTCAGACTCCATCGTTTTCATTTTCTCCAACAATTCGTCGTATTTGTCACTCATGAACTGTAAATCAGTGCGTAGGCCCGAGTTCTGGTTTTTTATTTCCTCTAGGTTATTTTGTAACTGGCAAAACTTTTCACTTTGCTCTTGTCGAAGATTCGTAAACATTGACATAATATCATCTCGAAGTGTTTTGATCTCTTCCGTATACTCAGTGTCATGCTTACGCTTGTTACGGAAGGTAATTTTATCAGCAGACGAGTCCATCGAGGAGGAAGTTGCCAAGTTAGGCTCAGAGGTGCAGTGAGTTACTGGGTCCTCACTTCCCGTTATTTTAGGTGGAGTGCGTCTCAAGGGCATTTTTAATTTGTCAGTATATATATATTATCAATATAGTCAATGACCGGCGTACAAAATAAAGCAGTTGCAGTCATACGACGTCTTGCAACAAGAAAAGTGTTGTTCTTTGCGAGCAAACTATACATATGTCGCCGTCGAGGACGTGATTCAAAACAAAGATGACTCACCCCGTAAGGCGGCGGCGTAATTCGACACAGCGTGGAGCGCAAGCGCAATATTGATACCTGTTTCGCCTGTCACTTCGTCGCGTCGCAACCGACAGCCGAGCGGTTGCCGTCGCACCTTTCCGCCGTAACTCGTGATGGTTCGGGTTCAAATCGTAGCAGCCAGTCCGCAACGCTCCTTGCAACTATCTTCGGTTGTAAGCTAGTAGATATAGTTTTGTCCTTCTCTCGCCCCTCCCACTGGGCGGGTCAATGGCCTTTAGATCCCACAAGTGCAAGTAGGAATCGTAAAAACTCACAACAGCCAATAGCAATTATTTAAAATTAAATTTTTAGAAATACAGCAGTAGATTGCAACACACGACCGTTTGCGCGGACAGCTAGCGGGGAGATTTTGAATGGATATTGTTCGGTAAAATCGTGGTCGTCCCGTCCCCGTGCCGCGTGATATAAAGGCTCGGTCTCCACAACACCCGTTTGTGCGGATGCGATTCCCGCGCGGAACTCTGCCAACTTTTCAATAACGATATTTGTCCCGCGCTGGCGAAACGGAACTCAAAAGATTTCGAAATAAAATCCCTGAGGAATTAACGGATAATTATATCGGATAATTATATAAGAGTGATTATAGGTATTTTAGCCCGGTTACTGCCTGACTGTACTGACTACATGAGGTCTCGGGTTCGATTCCCGAGTCGGGCAAAGTGTTATTGAGTTTTTCTGTTAAAAAATTATCTCAGTAGCAGCCCGGAGTTTGCAATTGTACCCGGTAGATGGCAAACGGCTCACCACCACATGGGACTTAATAACAGAATTAGTGAAATATGGGTGTACAACTGTGTACACTTCTGCCTACCCCTTCGGGGAATACAGGCGTGATGCTATGTTTATGTTAGCCCGGTTAGTCGTGTGTTGTAGTAGGATAACATCAGAACCTGGCGCATAACATTCGGTGTGACAAACTAGATAGAAGGAGACCGTATCGGTGACGGTTACCACGAACAACATCATTCCCAATGAGAGTTGACGTCAGGCAGGTGGCCAATCATAAAACATTGCCAAAAAATTTAGCAGCATGCTATTAAAAAAAATGATTATTGAAGAAGAAAAGATGCTGCGCTGACCCCAAATAAATTGGGATAAGGGCAGGGGAATTATGATGATTGTATGTATATTGAAGTATATTTTGGATAAGTAGATAGTCTGTGGGTCAACATTATTATTTCCTTGTAGGTTTAAAATTCTCTGCCGTACTGTCCACCGGTGTATGGTGGCTGAAGGGATCTCTATGATGATCTATGATCTAATATGACCTATTATGGAACCCATCTATGTTTTCAGCAGCATCTTTAGACATATTAATTTATTGATATTTTTTTAATATTCACGACTAGTTTGGAACACCAACAGTGCCCTGAACTCTTTTTTATTTTTTGGACTGTGTAAAATCCTTCCGTAATGCCAGACTCCTACCGACTAAAAACCACATGGTCCTATTTTAACCTTTACCGTGGTCCCAGGTTCGTTGCAGCAGTCGTCGCGACCCCGGCAGGTTATAGTCCGTTGAACGGTGGCAGCAGGCACTCCAGGGTTTGTGCATTCTGGCCGCAGTTAGTCTGCACCGTTCCTACACTGTAGCGGACTTGCAAAGCATCCTGCGCGGCCGTCTCGGACCTAGCGTTGGTCGGGCTGCGAACCACCCACGTCCACCGCCCGCAGTCCACGGCTCACAGTGGCCGGAAATGGTTGAGCGCCCTCCATGAAAGTGAAGTGCCTCCTGTATCACACCATGAAACCACACGGTCCTACTCCAACCTTTACCGAGGTCCCGGGTTCGTTTCAGCAATCACCGCGAGCCCGGCAGATTATGGCCCGTTGAATTTATTTCAACGAACACTCCGGGATTTGTGCAGGCTGGCCACAGTTAGCCTGCTCAAACACCTCCCTATATCGCACGTGCGTGGCCGTTTCTGGCTGGATTGCTGATCAGGCGGCGAACCACCCAGGCCCGCCGCCCTCAGGCCACGGCTCACGGTGGGCGGAGATTTTTGAGCGCCCTCCAGCGCCTAGCTCGCCTTCTGCGGCAAGGGTGAGTGGGGTTTATCTCTCTCTCCCTTTCCGCCACCTCCTTCACGAGCATCATCTCCTCGCATAAGAGATCGCTCGCCCCTACTGCCCCGATAAGGTCGTGGCGCTGCTCCAAACCGAGCACACCTCCAGCATGTGCTGCGCCGTGTCCTCGGGTGCCCTGATATCTGCGAGCCGAGGTCTCTCAGTGAATTATGTATCCCACGAAAGTTTATAGTAAAAGGAGAATGGCCAGGATAGGGTTCCATGTATTGTGAAACATCGTGACCTATGCCATATAAAAGTTCAAAGAGAGCATTTAATTTCGTGTATAAAAGTACATTTGTATCTAGTGCAGGGAAGTAGAAGGGGACTTCTATCGATATATGAGATATGTTTTTTTACACGAGTTCCCAAAAAAACGACTAATGAGGTAGGGTTCATGTATGAATGTAAGTATGTTTGTATATGTGCGAGTTTCTTCCCAATAATCCAATCCCAATAACACTTTGCCCGACCCGCAGGAATCGAACCCAATACCTCATGCTCATAAGCCAGTTTCTTTCTTAATTTAGTATAGTTCTCCTGTTTTGAAGTCGGTTAAAAATAAATTAATAAAATAATATTCTCCACTAACCACATCACTTGTGTATAACATTCACAGCTCCGGGCACGTGTATCACTGACCAAAAGCTCTACCTATCTATATGAGTGGCAACAATCGTAATGGATTGGATTCGATGTGACGGTTTATTGTGTAACGGGGACGGGCGACAGCTACCGGTCGCCGTGAGTTAGTCCAATGTGATATGATGAATCCATAAATGCGAATGAGTCAATTTGCCTGTCTGTTCGTTACGTTTTTACGCCCAAACAATTTTTTTTTTAGATCGATAGATTTGGGTATCGGAGGAGGATACAAGGGTGCCTTTTATGGCACAAGCAAAGTCGTGGACCACAGCTAGTAAATAAAACACAAGTTTATTTATTAAGGTCTAATTTGGGCTTATTAGTTTAGGATCCTATAATTCTATAAAATGAAAAAGTCATCACCATATCTACGACATATAAAAAAATATAACTTTCGGCTCATACCGTCCTATCAAATTTTTTACTTATCAAACCTTGTGTCACACTAGAAGCTTTTCCTGTGTCGTAGGTGCATTTAAAAACAAATATAATTTACCATGCACACACACTCAAATCCGGAACATATGAAATATTTACTCCGAAATCAAACCCGCGACACGCTGCGAGCAGCAGTGTCTCAATCACGCCAAATTCTCTCAAACACATGAATTAATTAAACAATATAAACAAACCAATTGGGGGTAAATGCAACCACGAAGGAAAAGGAAATCTTAGTTTTTGACAAAAAAAAATGCCGTCATATTACCCAAAATGCCTTCTTTGCTACTGACGTCACTCATAAGACCCTTAATCAAAAACGGCAAGCCGCAGCTAACCAAGTACTTTTAAGACTATTAACCTGTAAATTCCTAAATACTACAGACTTAAAGTCCACGAAATTTCTGTAACTTTGCACAAAATAGCCATAAAACGGCGTATCTTTTAACCGCAGGAAACACAAACTTTTCTGGTTTATATTATTTTACAGACATCAACTGTGAAAACAGCTTAGCAAATACGTAAGTGTAACTTTTTCGAATACTCCATGGTACATAAATTGCTGCCCTTTTCCCATGGTGTAGGCAGAAACTGTAAAACCTGACGATCCTTACATACTCCAACAGGAGTATGTAAGGATTGCGACTGCTGAGCATGAGGTCCTGGGTTCGATTCCCGGGTCGGGCAAAGTGTTATTAAGTTTTTCTGTTAGAATATTCTCAGTAGCAGCCCGGGGTTTGATATTCTGCCCGGTAGATGGCAATAGGCTCACCACCTATTACATGGGACTTAATAACAGCATTGGTGAAATGTGGGTGTACAACTGTGTATAGCTCTGCCTACCCCTTCGGGGAGAACAGGCGTGATGCTATGTATATAAACATATAAAAGCTAAACACATACTTTTGAAAATTAAACTTTAATCCTACTTTTATAACCTGAGACTTAGAGCCGATTTTTTTATTTACAGGAATAGAAATATTTAGTTTTTGTTACAGGAATATATTAATTTATTTGAAAGATCAAAATACCATTTTTTTTTCACTAATTCATATTATCTGACAGTAAAAAAATCAACCTAAACTATGATTTTTTTATCACTTTGCGGAAATTGGGATTTCGAGCAATCACGCTTCTCAACGGCAACTGCTATAAAACGAATGTACATGATAAGCATGTGCTGATAACAATACTTTGTTGTACATCGCCTAAAAGATATTTTCCTGTACTAATACAGGCTTTGAACTCAAATCAATTTGTAACGGGTTACACGTGTACGTAGCTCTTATAATGAAAAGGCTAAAGTTCTTTTTCGTGACTATTTCTATATTTGTTGGCTGTTAAATACGAAAAGTGGGGAATATTACTATCTAATACCTTTAAACGAGCAATGCTTGTATATATTTATATAAACGGAGAATCTCGGAAACGGCTCCAACGATTTGGAGGTATATCGGCTCAACATATAAATCGATCTAGCTAGGTTTCATTTTCAGAAAATGTCGTTTTACCAAAACAATTTATTTTTTTTTGTTTTGGTTATCCAGGTACGATATTATTACGAATATTGACAACAGTGTTTTAAAAATGAACACTATGATGATTATGTGTTATCGGTGATTTCGTGTAGGTATATAGTTTTGATTATGTGTTTTAAGTATGAAGTCCTCTTCAGATGACAGAAAACAGTAAATATTATTTTAGTATTAACTATTATTCTAGATTGCGCTAAATTAATAGATAAGATGATGAGGTATGACGGCTGAGCATGAGGTTTCGGGTTCGTATCCCGGGTCGGACAAAGTTTTATTGAGTTTTTCTGTTAGTAAATTCTCAGTAGCAGCTCGGAGTTTGGATTTATCCCCGGTAGATGGCAATAGGCTCACCACCTACTACATGGGTCTTAATAACAGCATTAGTGAAATATGGGTGTACAATTGTTTACACCTCTGCCTACCCCTTCGGGGAATACATGCTGCAATGTTATGATGACGTAATAGTGCCAGGTGGCGCTGCGATCACATGAATTTTCTAGAATTTAGAGTATGAATGTGTCCGAACTTTTTGTATTTAAACGCCAATCAAAAAAGCTCAATCGAAAAAGTCCATAGTCGACCAACGTAGACCAGAAGTAGCAGAACAATAAAGGAAGACTGGAGAAACCAATCACTTTTTATTGCTCTAAGTGCGTAAACAAAACACAAGCATATACAAAACCGATATGGTATAGTGCCTAGGACTGTCACAAGACGCGAGGTGCGCGATCGCCCGCTGTTTGCCGTGCCTTCCTGTCGCACGAACGCGGGAGTTCGCGCTCCTCTGCGTCGTCTAGTAAAAAATTATAACTCTCTTTCGTCCGATTTAGACTTGTTTTCTATGTCAGTACCTAAATTTCGAAGTTCTCTTTTAAAAATTATAAATCCTAGTAATTAGTTATTTTGAAAGTTATTGTTGTTAGTATCTTAGCTGAGGATTGCTTTAAACTGTACTCGTGGTCTTTAACTAAGCTATTATTTATAAATTGTGGAGAACGTAGTTGATTACGCACTGATTATGTTCATAATGTGTACACTTATTGATATCATGTAGTGTGTAATTGTTTGTTTTTCCCTAATAAAAAAAAATAAAAAAAACCGAAGAAGAGTTTTGGTAGAAGTCTACTGTGAGCTAATCATAGCGATGTGCCCCATGGTCGGCGAATTCATTTCAAATATTTTATTTCGGACCAAAAATACATATTTAATTATTAGTACAGATTATAAACTATATAAAAATTACAAAAATCAACGAATAAAAAATAATTAGAGCTAAATATTATAAGAAGAAAACCTCGCCAAATTATTAACCAAAACCAAGAAATATTTCAATTTAAAATGGAATAGACACTTTATACAGAAAAAAATCTCGTAGAAATGCTTTTAAATGGAATAACATTTTTGCCCTCAATTTCAAAAGCACTTGAGGACAGCTCTGATCAAATAGCCGCTGGAACGTGTAAATAGCAGCGAAGCGTGGACCCGTGATACTTTGATGGCCACGTGTATTTGCGCTATGGTCTACTTAACTCCTTCTTATTAAGGTTTAATGTTATGTATAAAGCGCTTATTCGGCTGTGCGTTGTAATGTATAGGTATGGTGTAGGAAATTCCAGCCTATTATTACACGACTGCTCAAAATAAGAGTGTTATGTTGTAAGTATGTATGTATGTATATATGTATATAAGTATTTATGTATATAAGTATGTATATGTGAATTTAAGTATGTATGTATGTATGTTTGTAGGTTTCTTTATTCCACCATAACTTCTAAACTCCTGAACCGATTTAGATGTATATTGTATCGATAGAATCCTTACATTATCCCGGGTTACACAAGATAGTAAGATTTAAAAAAAATGTAGTGGCTATGGTACACAAATGGTGTAAATTAAAAAAGAAACACATGCTCACTACCGTGAATTCTTCTTCCACATTTTAACACGTCTTTTGGTGAAGTCATTGCTATCTATTCAGTCCCTATACAGGCGACAGAACCATCCATTTTTCTATTTAATATTATAACTTTAGAGTTCGCTAAGCATGGGTTAACCTTTCGGCTCAGTAACGTACAGATCTGTACGTTGTAACAATAAAAATCTATTGTGTCTGCTAATGACTGAGGCAACAGCTGCTTTTCAAAGATTTATCTTTAAATATTGTATTTATTTACCACACGACAAACTAACATCCTCATCCATACAAATAAAGCAATTGAATCCGAGGATCAAAAACACTTTGACCGCACCTTAACCAACAATTATTCCAGCTATGTGACCTTTAATTAAAACAGCATAGCAACCATTACTTCCTACGGTTACATGTAACATCAACAAAAAAAGGGGTTTTAATCTCACCGTGTCCAGAAATTTCGGTGAGGCCTCGTTTTTTTAGCATTTTAAGTAGCTGGGCAATGCAAAAAGTTTGCGTGTGTTAGAGATTTTTAAAAAAATATGAGTATGAATTTTCGGTTTGTTCCTGACTGGTCTTTTGAGCCGCGAAATGTCGCAATTACTATAAAAATAGAACATTTGAAAACTGTCTTGTTAGTCTAGTGGCCCCAAGCGTGACTACTGAGCATGAGGTCTTGGGTTCGATTCCCAGGTTGGGCCAAGTGCTATTGAGATTTTCTGTTAAAAAAAATTCAATTTCAGCTCGGAGTTTGGAATTGTGCCTTGGAGAGAGTAATAGGCTCACCACTTATTTATTACATGGGACTTAATAACAGTATTGGTGAAATTTAAGTGTACAACTGTTTATACATTTGTTCCGCGCAGAAATCAATTCCGGGACATCATGCAGATCATCTCGCAGGCGATCTCTCAACCACAGCGACACTTGGCTCTCAAATAAAAATCACTACAATGACGGCGCAGTTGGCGCAATGGTCGAGAGACTAGGTTCAAGTCGCGTGATCTACAGATAATTGTTCTGGGTCTCGGTGTGTATGTGTGTGAGATTATATCTGTAAACGCACCCACGAGACAAGAAGAAATTCCTAGTGTGGGACAACGTTTTATATGAACTAGCTGATGCCCGCGGCTTCACCAGCGTGGATGTCGGTTATCGACAAAAGTAATCATGAAATTATGATCCCATTCCCGCTTTCCATTTACCGCTTTATAATTGCCCAATTTTTTAAGTATTAAAATGGATACAGTATGTTATCCTTAAGAGATATACATCCGTACCACCATCGCGTACTTTTCTATAGACCTATATAAAATACACAATTCCACGATACATCATTTTGTTATATCTCAAAGGGCTTAGGCAGCGTTTTCGTTGAAACCTCCCAGACGGCTTATTTTTTTCCGACACCTCCAACAAATATCATTATATTTTAGCCAATGTATACAAAAACTTGATAAATTATACACACACAATTATACCTTCCTCGTGAACCATTCTATCCATTGGTGAAAACAGCATGAAAATATGTGCAGTAGTTTTTGAGTTTATCGCGAACAGACAGACAGACAGACGCGGCGGAGGACTTTGTTTAATAATATGTAGTGAAGAAAGTAAAGAAAACTCAATCAAGCACCGTTTTGCTATTCGGCTCTATAATGGGCCATAATGTTCAACTACCATCAAGATAACTCGATCACATCGCGGGTGACAGAAGTGTCACTCGGTGTTAATTCGGGTCACCCTTATCATTGCATTGATAAGGCCCCGACTATTAAGGGTGATGTTCTTAAATGATATAGTTATGTTATTAAAGATGTTTTGTTGTTACAAATTGAGTATCCATTTTAGATAGTTACGGTTTGTATCAAACTCAACCTAAATCAATTTTTTTTATTTCTAATAGACTAAATTACAGGTAGGTACTTATGAAAAGTTGAAACGAGGAGCACGGTTCTAAGAAGTTGGTCTTATCGAGAAGAAACGGCAAGAAACTCCATAGACACTCTTTTAAAATATGTGTTATAAACGGGAAAAATATCCCTATTGAGAGCTTTAGTTGCGTGCGCTGCGTAAACGGTTAAACTAACACAAAAATCATGTATAGCGAAATTCTTTAAAAGTTCTAAAACAAAGTTCGCGACAGCATATGTCTATATTTTAAGGTTGAATCACTATAACCTTTTTTATGGTAATCAAATTTGTTGTAAAATAATGCATTATTTGCGGAGGTGTTTTTAACAACATGATATTAATCCTCATCCAAATAAATACGTTATTCATCACAAGTAAATACTTGTGATGAAATTAAATTATTTTGAACAAAATTGCCCTTGACATCATATGATTTCAATGAATATCTTAGCAGATATCATATTTTAAAATAGCTCTGCATAAAAATAATGGTCAAGTACCACGCGCGCATTTATGATGTGCCAGGTAGGCAGTCTTGAGGGGTGGGGGGGGGGCGCTGGTAGAATGTATTTTAGTACACTGCAAGTATGTTTTTATATGATATCGATCTGTGTCGTTGCTACTTTGCCACGTCACGTCCACAATGTATGGTGTAATTAAAATCATTATATAAATCACAATAGACTAGAGATCAACCCCCACAGTAATGACATAGCATTTAGTATTCCTCGAAAGAATTTTGTTGAACCACATTTCATCAATTCCGTGGAACCTGGGAGCATTAAATCCCATTTAATACACCAAGGTGTGAACGGTTTGCTAAAAATTTAAATTTTAACTCGACCTGGGAATTAAACACAAAACTTCACACTCGCAACCGCGCTATCAACAAAAGACTAATGAATCAGCTCAAACCCTCATACTAATGAGAAGACATTATTATTCTGACAGCAATATAAAACCATTAAGGTTGGGAGTCGTCAGCCGGTCAGCTACGGTTTATAATATTCACATTCAACGCACGCGCTGCCCGGCATTAGTCAGGCTCCAATATCGAGTGATTAATGCGTCTGTCTTGTGGTGGTGACTGGTGAGGGTAGGTCATGAACATTGCAATGTGTATATAGTAGCTTCTCTTGTAACAATGAGTACCAAGTAACTGAACTTGTATACAAAAGGGTGCGCGGTAAAAATATTTAAATGTTCTCTAAAGTTATAAATTTTTGTGAAAAAGGAATACGGTCGTGAGCACGATTTGAAGCCGCGCCTCCCGGATAAATACTCCATGCGCTCTGACCGCTAAGCCATCTCGACCTCTGCTCACTACCGCGAATTCTTCTTCCACATTTTAATACGCCTTTTGGTGACGTCATTGCTATCTAATCAGTCCCACTTCTGTATATTTATAATTAGTTACTTATAGACTATTTAACTATGTACAAGAAATGATAATAAAAGTAAAATATATAACATAATACAAAGCGTGGTTTAGGCGTCGAAGTATTCCTCGGCATCGCTGTCATCCGGTAATGTGCCCAGAAGACTGGCAGCATTGCGACTTTAAATGGCAATGCTAATTCTCTGCCCAAGAAACAGGCCAGCCATCTGGTCACGCGAAGTGTCGACCAATCTACCAGAAATTTCTTTGAAAAGCTGGCGTGCACTGTGACCCCATGACCCGAGCGTTTCGACCCCAAACGGCTCAAAGTCATAGCAGCCGACAAGATTGCTACGAGTATATATTTCAGTCCCTATACAGATGACCGAATCGACACGACTAATAGATATATGTAGAGTTCGCTATTCATGCGTTAATGTTAGATTTATCTATATTTGTCTCTTTCAATCATTAGGCTTTTTTTTAAATTGAAAATGGGTCTACCTAGTGGCCACCAACTCGACTGATGGTAAGCAACAGTGTGGCCGAGGATGGAGCACGTAGATGCAGAAGAAATCTATTCACTCTAAGTAGAGTGGATAGATTTAGGGAGAACGATAGTTGGGGAATTGATGCAACTGCCTAGACTCGTCTCCCACAACGATTGCACCGGACTAAATCCCGAAACACGACTAGGTCGCTTCAAGGCATGGCTTCGATCGGTGGGTGGTATCATTTAACTCCAGGTTTTCATACGAACCTGATACTTTTGTGGGAGTGTGATATTCAACTCGTAAATTAGCCTTTTAACTTCATTGTTAAAATATTTATTGAAGTACTATTGACCTTATCAAAACAACGCCAAGTGCAATTTCATAAAACAAAGTGTGTTTCAATCTGCATCGTATATTTTATTCAAATATTCAAGTGCCAACCGATTTACCTCGTTGCTTGTTTACATAGAAAGCGATTGAAAAGAAAATAATACTTTATCTTCACGTTCACAGTAGATCGCGCGCATACACAATATATTTCTTCGTAGAAAGTACGCAAGGACCAAGTACTTGAACGGTGTTGCAGAGACCATTGTGAGATCGTTGTGCAATTTTCTATAAGTTGAAGATAAATCTTTGAAAAGCACTCTAAATTTACTATATTAAATGGAAAAAGAAAACGGTCGCGAGTAGGATTCGAACCTGCGCCTCCTGGATGTACACTCCAAGTGCTCTGACCAATAAGCCATCTCGACTTCCGCTCACCACTGCGAATTCTCCATCCATCTTTAACACGTCTTTTGGTGACGTCATTGCCATCTATTCAGACCCTTTATTTTTATTTATAACTTTAGAGTTCGCTATGTATAAGTTAATGATTTTCAAAGATTTATCAGTATAGTTAATTTTATACTATCTATTCACTCCATATAATTAAAAACAGTATTTATCCGGGAGGCGCAGGTTCGAATCCTGCTCGCGACAGTATTCTTTTTCAATTTAATGTTATATTAATAGAACCTTAATAACGTTCAAATTTAAAAGTTTAATGAATTATGGTCGAATTTCGGCTAGTGAGCGACCACTGGTATTTGTTAATTGACATTTTATTGAAAAGATATATGTGCGAGTAAATTATAAAGAACGGATTACGCATTTGTTTTAATTATGTTTGACGGCAAGTGGTAGTGATATCAAACTTCACCAAATGAATACAGATAAAACTTTCAAACGCAATAACGCATGCGGAGCGAAGTCTTATATTATAAATTTGTGTGGAAAGAAAATACGGTCGTGAGCATGGTGCGAACCTGTACCATGGTGTCAACAAAACACGTATTAAAATGTAGAAGACAAATTCGGAGTAGTGAGCCGAGATCAAGATGACTAAGTGGTCAGAGCGTCTAGACTCTAGAGTATTTCTCCGGGAGGCGCAGGTTCGAATCCTGCTCACGACCGTATTTTTCTTTCCACAAAAATTCACCCTGATAAACTTCAGTAGGTTCAAAATATATAATAATTTTGTTTTTATTTTACGTATTGCTATTCATGCTATTTTGGGAATTAGGATAACAAAGAAAGAAGGTGGGAGGAATAGTCACTGGCACAGAAATTAATGAGATAAATATATATCTGCCTAGCCTGTTCCCAATGACATTGGGGTCGGCTTCCAGTCAACGGATGCAGCTTAATACCAGTATTTTACATGAAGCGACTGCCTATCTGACCTCCACAACCCAATTACTGGGTAACACGATATCTCGTGGTATGATTGGTCGTCAGACTTTCAGGCCTCTGACTACCCGTAACGGCTGTCATAGATCTTAATTTGACAACCGAGACCGACGGCTTAACGTGCTATCTGAGGCACGGAGGGGTCTCGGTATGAAATGATGGTCACCCATCCACAGACTAACCGCGGCAAGCGCAGCTTAACTTCAATCGAACGATCTGTGCGGTTGTTACTTAGCCACGAGCCCCTTGATGAGATAAATAATAAAAGATATTTCTTTACTCGATATAAACACGCAAATAAGAAGCTAATGTTAAAAGATCACACTACACAAAGTAAAGAAATATAGCTCGCCTTTGAAAAAATACACAAATTATCATCTTCCAACGTACACAAGATTTAATTTAATACCTTGCGGTATTAAGAACAAGGTTGCAACTTGCTAACGAAGTGGTTGCAAAGAAGCTTACGCCAATTACGACAGGATTCGCCCTTTGAAGTCTACTTGATGCTAGACAACTTTGTGCTAAATATTTTATAATTTTCTCAGTATTAATAAATAAATAAAATGTTTATTAAACTGAAATAGTTGTTTAATGAAACACAAAAACAGCATTATATAAAATCGTTATGAAAAATCGTTTCTTGATATCGATATGGAGCATTCCCTAATAAGGTTGGCGACCGTAACCAGCTAACGCGGAACGACATTCGCTTCGTCTCATTTTCACAACCGGTAACGTCATGAGTTGGAATGAGAGGCAGCGGTTATATCAGTCCAACTGATATGATTAAGAGAAGTTACGTTAGCTACTCGAACGGTTATATCTAAGTTTTTTTTTTAAGGCGTAGGTGGTAACCGGATGAGACGGATCGCCTGATGGTAAGCGATTACCGCCGCCCATGGACACACGCAACCCCAGAGGAGTCGCGAGTGCGTTGCCGGCCTTTTAAAGGGTTTGGGCCTCCGGTACCCTCACTCACTCGGCGAAACACAACGCCAGTGTTGTTTCACGTCGGTTTTCTGTGAGGACGTGGTATCACTCCGGTCGAGCCGGCCCATTCGTGCCGAAGCCTGGCTCTCCCACGGTAGAGTGTAGGTTACGATATCTGAGTGTGTTTCGTTTAGTTTAGGTCGTTTTTTTTTGTTTTTTTTTTGTTTTTAAAAAAAACGTTGCCCCACACTAGGAATTTCTTCCTGTGTCGTGGGTGCGTTTACAGACATATAATCTCACAAGCACACTAACACCCAGACCCGGAGCAATTATCCGTAGATCCTACAAATATTTGCTCCGTGCAGGAATCGAACCTGCGACACGCAGCGCAGCAGTCGGTCTCTGGACCACTGCGCCAACCGCGCTGTCAAATATGAGAATGAGATATGAGTTATTGTAAAAACCGTTTTCTGTTTGTGTTATAGCGATATGATTTGTTATACGTGTATATCCGTTCTTAGATACGTTTCTCATGTCTGCACAACTGACTACGGTGCAGTTTATCTTGTGAAAACCTGAACTTAATGGTTTGAAACCACAAGCACACAGCGAGCAAATGTAGCCTGTATAAGTGCGTAGGTACTCCTTTCTGTGCAAGATGAGGACTGACTTATATTGAATTTGTTCATCTGTTTGTTAATTCATTAAATGCCTGAACTGCTTCGTTGGTCTAGTGGCCCCAAGCGCAACTGCGGAGCATGAAGTCTTGGATTCGATTCCCAGTTCGGGCAAAGTGTAATTGGGTTTTTCTGTTAAGAAATTCTCAGTAGCAGTTCGGAGTTTGGAATTGTGCCCGGTAGATGGCAATAGACTCACCACCTATTACATGGGACATTGGACTTAATAACAGCAATGGTGAAATGTGTGTGTACAACTTTGTACACCTCTGCCTACCCCTTCGGGGAATACAGGCGTGATGCTATGTTATGATGCTTTGTTAGTAGAGACTTTACCCAATTACGTTGGGGTCGATACCTAGCCTACAGCTTAATACCAGTATTTTACATGGAGCGACCGCCTATCTGACCTCCACTACCCAGTTACTGGGTAACACGATATCTCGTAGCTTACCACGAGATATTGTCTTGACAGGCATTCAGGTATCTGACTACCCGCAAACAGTCGTTGCGGGTAGTCAGATACCTGAATACCATGACTACATATGACTTTACTCAAATCAAATGTCTATTCATTTGACAACCAGGAACCGGTATAACGTGCTTTCCGAGGTATGAAGGGCTTTCGATATTGAATTATGGTCACCCTTTCATAGCCAAATCGCGGCAAGTGTAGCTTAACCTCAATCGATAGACAGTACGGCCGTTATTTAGCCTCGAACCCATCTTAATCACAATTACAACAGCAAAAATGTTGCCGACAAAATTGTATGAATACACGTAACTACTATTATACGTAACGACCAAAGATATTAGAAGGAAGGAGATATGTTGTGTGTTTCAAAATGTACGAGAATCTAGCGATCCGCTTTTGCCCCTCCATACAATGAGCACAATGTTATAATTGGCTACTCACGCTAAATAAACCAAATCCACAATGTTAGTAGCCAATCATGCCGATCGCAGGTACTGCCAACGTAAAAATATTTAATTCTAATAGACCGTGTAATTATCGATACTTGTTATCGATATTCTATATAACATTATTAAAATATATAGTGTGCTTGATTCACAATAGTTAATAAGAAAAATATCCATCTTGCAAACCATTTTAACCCCTTAGAGGATGTATTTCCAAAAAGCGTATTCTTATACTATAATTATGAACTTAGCACCAACAAATAGGAAATAATTCACAGATTAATTAATATTATTAGATATTTAAGACTAGCTGAGAGGTGTATCCGAATGTTAGATAGATATACAAAAATATTTTTTTGAAATCCTAATGGCAGTTCCGGAGATTAGCGCTCTTAAACAAACATACAAACAAACAAAAACACTCTTCCGCTTTATAATATTAGTATAGATTAATACAAATTATTCATGAAAAAGTAACAGTTAAAATTAAATTATGGATGGTACCACGCGACGCGTGTGTTTATTGAGAGTATCGGTCGCTGTTCTTTATATTACGTTTTTTATTGATCGATTGCTTGTTTAATTAATCGATAAGAAGCAATGTATTTCTTACAAAAATAAGAATGTCGTCTTGTTCCATCAAGCCAATTGTAACATAGTGAAAATAACAAGATTTTTTAAATTTATTGTTAATATAGTTAAATACAACAAAATTCGTGTACATATATATCATACGTGATACCTTCCTTAATAAAGGTATTAAATCACTTAGATTTTTGCAGTATTATTTTATCACCGTACAACACGGCATTTTCACAACATTTCACGTACGCGGTCAAATGTGAACTGATCTATTGAAACGGCAATTTTTCCCGACGTATGCAAATTGCTCTTATCGCGATCACGCGGACACGCCCACTTAACATTTCTCGTCCATTCTTATTTCTATGGTAACGACACATACATACAACAATACAGCCTGTGCATTCCCTCTCCCTTCACTCTCATAGTTCGATGG
Organism: Xylocampa areola; assembly: GCA_935421205.1. Lineage (NCBI taxonomy): Eukaryota > Metazoa > Arthropoda > Insecta > Lepidoptera > Noctuidae > Xylocampa > Xylocampa areola. Next base: position 1,186,349 of record OW285200.1, read on the forward strand.
GACGGCAATCCGACACGACCGGAGAGAGATGAGGCGCAGGACCGACGGCTTTACGAGCTCTCCGAAGCACTGCTAATTTCCTAACTCTGGGCTGCTATTGAGAATTTCCAAGCAGAAAAATCTAAGATATCGCTTTGCTCAAACCGGAAAACGAACCCTGGACCTCACGCTAAGCAGCCGCGCTTAGGCAGTTTTTTTATTTTATTCCATACACATTTAAAGATATTTGGTATAACTGTGTTTATGGCACGTCTGTATAGAGCCTTACTTACCCTTTTCGTTGTATAATATTTATATATTTCAAGGTTATATAGTAATATCTTAGGTTTGCGCGATCACTACACATTATAATAAAATAAAACAACTTTTAACCGGATTAATCGCGTGTATTATTGGTTTTTTGTTTTCCTGACGTTTCGAACACTTTGCAGCGTTCGTGGTCGCAGGAGGACTAAGGTGTCAGGCGTCTCAACAGTTTATTTAAAATTATTTCAGTTTACCGTATATATAATTGATAAATTCATAAAATATTTTTTGTCTGTGATACATATTTAAAACTAAATCGCGACGGTATTTCCTAAGACTATCCCTGGAAATACCGAAACAAACTTAAAGGTCATGTCAGGTCTGTATGTACACACGCTATTAATTCTGTTAAAAAAAAAAACTTTTTCAAGTATCTTAGTTATATTTAATCTCTAATCGTCAAAATAAAAACAAATCAACTTCAGTTGTTATAAACAAGAAAACCGCTTGAAAAAAATTAACGAAGTGTCGACATAAGAACAACGATACACTAACTCAATCAAGGGATTCGTAAAATCCAATTTAAACAGTACAAACTTGGTAAGTGCTACTTTTACAACATCATTTACCGTTTTCAAAACTCTTATAGATATAGTTATAAGGTTGAATATCGTTTGGTGAACGTGTAAGCTGAAGATGGTGTTTACTCTGAAAAGTTGAGCCTGTCATAGATCTATTATCAGTGCAAACATTTGCGATGGGTTCTGTTAATCACTGTTTAATCTGCTTACGGTTCATTACGATGGGGGCATTCACCTTTACTTCGTGTTTACTTAAAAACATCATTTAAAACTTAAGGGGAAAATCTATAAAACAATTATATTATTAGACCTGATGTCTTGTATGGTTCAGAATGTTGGCCCACGAAGGGAATGAATGAAAGACAACTACATGCAGCTGAGATGAGAATGTTACGAAGGATGTGTGGTGTGACGCGGATGGATAGAATTAGAAATGAATATATAAGAGGAAGTCTGAAAGTGGCACCGGTGACTGAGAAGTTGTGTAGAAATCGTTTAGCATGGTATGGGCATGTGATGCGGAGGGATGAGGGTCATGTGACAAGGAAAGTTTTGAGTATGAATGTAGATGGCTATAAGAGTAGAGGAAGACCGAGGAAGCGATGGATGGATTGTGTTAAAGATGATATGATTAGAAAAGGGGTGACTGACGATATGACAGCTAATAAAGATGTATGGAACAAGAATACATGCTGCGCCGACCCCAAATAAATTGGGATAAGGGCAGGGGGATGATGACTTAAAAACATCATTTAACATTATTAACGGGTTTTTGTTAATTTAGTGGTTGTTGTGAGTACGTATAATTTGTTAATTTTAAAAAAGCTAGCGCGATACGTGACCACTGATTTCGAATTTAGCAGTGAATACAGATGCGATTGTGGTATGCTGGCGAAGGTATGTGGAAGACTTTTCAAAACAAATTATGATTGTAACCAAGATCACAAAGAAGTCAAAGATCGCCAGTTCGAATCCAAGACACGTAATACTGACTTTTCGAAATCATGTGCGTACCTATTATAAATTAATTATCACTTGCTTAAAACGGTGAAGGAAAACATCGTGAGGAAACCAGCACACCTGAGAGATGTTCTCATTGGTGCGTACAGCCATGTCAGAGATCTCGGACACTAGGTTGTTCATCAACCACACTATAAGAAGAAGAACAAGATTATTCTTCTAAATTGCTGTGATTACGTAGGAAGAGCGAGGCTTTCCCAACACAAGTATGTTTTGATTATTTTCCGGGAAGCCCCGGCAACTTGTAAAAGATTTACTGAAATAAAACACATTTTTATTTTTATCTATTATTTAAATCAATTCAAATTATGTACATAAAAGATTTTGTAAATGTTGTACAAGTTTGTCTAAACAGACAGTCTTAAGTAATCTGAGGTGATATGTTTTCCCCGAAAGGGTAGGTAGATTTTTAATCTCATTGTGATTTATTATCGTTTTAAAATCCGTAAATATTATTAATTTGCGTAGCAATGTGACGACGGCTTCGTATAGTGATACAGAATGCCAATTGCCACGTGACGTTACATTGTTAGACTCTGAGACCTGTGGAATACAATCCAAGGCCCGCACTACTGACTTTTCGAAGTCATGTCCGTATTATAAATTTATTATTAATTGCTTAAAACCGTGAACGAAAACGTCGTAAAGAAACCAGCACACCTGAGAGATATTCTCGATAATGTGGATTGAAAATTGCCTATATGAAATTGGTAATTGCTTATATGACCCCTAATCGACGACATTTAAATCATCTGTCTGTCATGTCATAAGGCCAATGATGATCGATGCAGTCTCATCATCCATAAGTTTATAGGTACTTTTGATGTGTGTGTTTGGGTCCTCACCACAAAGGTTCTAAATACCTAAATCTGCTACTAAGATCATCAGAGCCTAATGGTACTTAAAATTAATTTACGCACATTCTAAAGTTGCCGACCATTTTAAATTAACTAAAAATACCTTTGGAGGGCCCCGTCTAACGCTTTTATAATACCCCATTAAAAAGATATCAGGGGAAAATTAAGTGAAAGAGAGTCGGTCTTCAATGAATATATCTTAGCACTAGTTTTGCATTTGGCTTCGCTTGCGAATTGTTTGTCTTTAGTGACTGAACCTAGAGTCAGAGCAACTAAATCAAACCGTAGGCTTTATTTTGAAGTATGAAATTATATCATAGACGCTGTGCTAGAGTCCTACCGAAGAGAACCACACGGTCTTGCACAATCCTTAAAAGGGATTTCAGGATCGCTACTGCATTCTCCGCAACTAGCCGCTACGACTCGGCTTAGCGACTACTATTAATTAACAATAGCCGGGACGGACGGTGCCACCCGAAGTACAATGCCGCTTAAATAAAAATGCTTCTAGTTATCACCCTACATATATTGACTGCACTAAGGGTTGCTTAACTTCAATATTCGTTCAATGTCCATTAAGATACTGTTAATCGCATAATTAACTAGAAGGAAGACTTTTATAAACGTAGCCGTAACGTAAGTCACTGAAATGAAGACTCATAAACGTAGCTGTAGCGTAATAGAATAGAATTAATACTTATATAAACGTAGCCGTAATGTAAGTAACTGGAATCGAGACTCATATAAACGTAGTGGTAACGTAAGTAACTTGAATGAAGACTCGTATATACATAGCCGGAGCGAGCGTAATTAACTAGATAATGAAGACTTATTTTAACGTAGCCGTAGTGATTAACTAGAATAAAGACTCATTTAAAATTCGCCTGTCAGTAATATTTTTATACAAATTACAACTCTCATTCGGTTCACATATTCTTCAACGTACAAACAGAATAGCCAGCAGTATTGTACATAAATATAGATTAATTCAATTAAGCGCATCCCCGGCCGGGTTGTGGAGGCTTCCGTAAAATGCCATTAATTTATTTCGACCGCCATTACAACCTACTTTTTAGAGGTCCGCGCGGGAAATCGATTAAAAATACCATTTTTAATTTTACACTGCCTCGTGGATTTAGTGGTCGCAACTAGAGGTTCTGGGGTCTTTTAGGCCCCTTAATTTAACGAATCACATTTTCTGTAACAACCTAATGTAGGTACATAAAATTCGTTTTTGAAGTTATGTTTGAATCCCGTTGCGGGGAATATATCTGTGGTCCCCGAACCACGGTAAAAGATTGTGTAGGACCCCGCGTGGTCATAAAGTCCGGACGGAATTCCAAGCATAAAAAAAAAATGTGCCGGGTTGATGGCAGTAAACTCGCCAGCTATTACATGGGCATAATTTTATTATAAACACCGTAATAAAAACTTAATAACACATGCATTGCAACAAGCATGTAGGTATTCCCTGGGAGGGTAGCCAGAACTGTACATAGTTGTCACCGACATTTCACCAATGATATTAATAAGTCCATTGTAATAGGTGCTAAGTCTGTTGCCATCTACCGATACTATCACTTTAATCAAACCGGGAAATAAACCCTCACGCTTAGCAGCAGCACTTATCACCACTGTTCACACTCATCACAATTATTGTTTATGCTGTCACTGTCTCCAGTGCTGAATAAAACCTTTTTCTGCCTATTTTTACTACTTCATCTATAAGTTTGTGGGTCCGTTATTCGCTTCGATCTATTAATACCTTATGAGTCCTAAATAATGGTTTCAGAATGTTGATGGGGCTGCCTCGCTTTTGCAGCGCGTCAGGTATGTTCGCTGAGACACGTACGAACTGCTTTAGAACAATAGTTAGGAAAAGAGTGGCCTCCCTAATGTGTCGCATGCGAGACAGTACCAACGGCCTTCTGAATACCATTTTAGGGAGAGTTGAATGCCCTGTCTGTGAGGCACTGGAACTCTGTACAAAGTTCTAGAGGTGATCTTTTTAATATTAAATAAATTAAAATTACTAACATAGTTATAAGTCTTACTAACAACAATCGATAGATGTATTGTGTGCTCTGAATTAAGTAAGTAAATAAAAATAAGTATAAAATGTTTATACAGAACCCAATACATTTTCACATTATTGTTCCACTTCTAATCCCAATGGCTTCAGGTGGCGGCCATGAGTTTCTTTAATTAAAACCCTCCGTCACTTCGCATTATGCCAGTTATTCCGACTCGAACCGATCGCATTTACTATATTTTTTATTGGTTAACTTTCTTCATTTCAAATCTTTGTCTTGAACTTGAAATGAGAGATTAGGTTTTATGTTCGTAGCTGAGGATGTAGTAATTTTATATTCCGTCTTATTTAAGTAATGCTAAACTTCTGAGTAGGTTTATAGGGAAAATCCCTGAATAAGGTGTCTAGTTACTTAATCTTGATGGAATTATTGATCAGTTTAGCAATCTGATAACCTCAAAGCTGCTCTGGCTCTTTCCTCAAACACCTTGTAGCGACATCTACCACGCTACATAGATACTACGCGCATAACGCACTGCATCGCGCAATCAAAGTTTGACGGCGTGTCCGTATATATACAACCGTCGGGCCATTGTCCGCCTGGTTGGAGGATCCTCCCTTTTCAATGGAGGAACACCACACCTCGTTCCTCCATAACCTCAAAGGACAATTCCTGCATGGTTACAGTCACCTAAACTTATGATTGATCGTAAAATATTGTAGAATGCGTTGGCATTTAAAACACTAAAAGAAAATGAGGAAACCAGCATACGTAAAAGATCTCGATGGTGAGTAAAACCATGTTGAAAGCTCTAAGGGTGTTTTAAACTCCCACACAACAGATTTGACACAGTTTATAGTGAATACATAAACACACGCCTTTTTCCCATGGAGGTAAGCAGAAATTAAGGAATGCCACCTGCTACAATGTTACACCGTTTACTTCATCCACGTGCATACATTTGGTCATATATGAACGCCGGTTGGGGGACACTAATAGTAGTCCTAATACATACATTCATATTATATACTCATTCTAAGGCATTATGAATTTTTCATACTCGCTAAAATGTCCTGCTCATGATGGCGTTGTGCATCGGCTCGTCGAGTTCCCTACAAAATGGTTGAGCTAAGCGAGGCTGATGTGTGCGCCATGCTCGTGAACGGGTGCTGTCTGTCGGGACTGGTCAGCCCCTAACTGCTTTGGCAATCATTTGAAAAGGCTATTTAAGTTATGGTTTCTAACGATTTCCTTTATTATTTTGCTCATTATATCAATTTATTTTAAAAGAGTATCTATGGAGTTTCTTGTCGGCTCTTCTCCATAAGATCAACGCCTTGGAACCGTACACTTAGCTTTAACTTTTCATAAGTGCCTGTATTATGGTCTATTTGAAATAAAAATATTTGAATTTGAGTGATTTATTTTATTCTTTCGCACATTAACTTGTATTTTTTACCGCCACAAGGTCGGTGCGTCCTTTCCCGGCAGTGCCACTTACACTTACCTTACTAACTGCCTGGTACCTTTTGTTGATCCTTTCGCTATGACGAAATCATCTAAGTAGACTCTTTTAAATTTTTGTCACTACAGCTTTTTTTAAAGCGCAATCTCGTAGAAGTAGATGTGAAACCATAGAGAATGCAGATTTGACACAGTGTAAAGTGAATATTCTTTCCATAACCAACTAACCTCAACAGCGCGGTTGGTGCAGTGGTCGAAAGACCGACTGCTGCGCTGCGTGTCGCAGGTTCGATTCCTGCACGGAGCAAATATTTGTACGATCTATAGATAATTTCTCCGGGTCTGTGTGTGCGTGCTTGTGAGATTATATGTCTGTAAACGCACCCACGATACAGGAAGAAATTCCTAGTGTGGGGCAATGTTTATAAATAAAAAAATAATAAAAAAAAACCTTTATCTTTTCGATTTTATTCCATGTTTCCTAATGGGTTTCTTATTTATTGATTCGTGTTTCCTTAAAAACGAGTAATTATGGTCGTGTCGTGCGATCGCCGACGCGTGTGACGTAACTAGGGCTGAAAAACGCTCAATAGAATATACATTGTAAATTGCGCCAAAATAAAGACTTATACATAGCATCACGCCTGTATTCTCCGAAGGGGTAGGCAGAGGTGTACAAACTTGTATACCCATATCTGAAAGTTGCCGTTATTAAAAATGCAATTTTTATTACGCGGCTGCCCAAAAAAGGAGTATTATTTTTATGGGTTTCCCTAACTTTAAAACGCCTGAATCGATTTAGATGTATGGGGTATCAATAGAATCCTTACATTATCTCAGATAAAATAAGTTTGTAAAAAAAAAAAAAAGCAATATGAGTGGCTATGGTATCTACACAAAGTGGTTTGAATTAAAAAAATATAATTTTCACAAAGCAAGCGTGCTTTTTATTATATACTAGCTGTGCCCGCAACTCCGTCCGTGTGGATGTCGTAAATAACAAATGTTCGACGTGATTCTTTAAATTGGCACAACTTTTTTTTATGTACCGATTAACCTGAAACAAACACTAAATGTTAAGTAAAGCTAATCACAATATACTAGTGAAAACCACATCTAAATCTGATAAGCCGTTTCTGAGATAAGCGTGCACAAACGCACAGACAAACAGATAAAAATTCTAACAATCATTGTTTTGGGTCCCAATAACATTTTTTCTCATATATCTTCCATGTATAGACAGCGATCCGTTACATTTTTATTAAATGTATTGATGATGGTGAAGCCCGGTGGTGAGCCTATTGCCATCACCCGGGCACAATTCCAAACTCCGGGCTGCTACTGAGAATTTCGTAACAGAAAAACTCAATAACACTGCCCGTCCCTGGAATCGAACCCGAGACCTCGTGCTCAGCAGTCACGCCTGGGTCCACTAGACCATAGAGGCAACAACTACTTAATTCAATTTAAATAAAACTTCTCTTCTACTAACAAAATTTCTTTTATTTAACTAATGTTAATATTTTTCCTATTTGCGTCTGAAACTAGTCAAGCAATGTCTAGCTGAATATTGCATTTTTTTTAATCTGTTAATATAAAAGAGGGGCTCGTGGCTAAGTAACAGCTGCACAGATCGATCGATCGAGGTTAAGCTGCGCTTGCCGCGGTCGGTCTTTGGATGGGTGACCATCATTTCATACCGAGACCCCTCCGTGCCTCGGAGAGCACGTTAAGCCGTCGGTCCCGGTTGTCAAATTAAGATCTATGACAGCCGTTACGGGTATTCAGAGGCCTGAAAGTCTGACATCCAGTCATACCACGAGATATCGTGTTACCCAGTAACTGGGTTGTGGAGGTCAGATAGTCAGTCGCTCCATGTCAAATACTGGTATTAAGCTGCATCCGGTTTGACTGGAAGCTGACCCCAATGTAATTGGGAAAAAGGCTAGGCAGATTGATTGATTTGTCAATATAAAAGTGTTATAATAAAACAACTTTTAACCGGATTAATCGCGTGTATTATTGATTTTAGATTTTCCTGACATTTCGAACACTTTCGAAGTCCTCCTGCGACCACGAACACTGCAAAGTGTTAGAATCGTCAAGAAAAACAAAAACCAATAATAAACGCGATTAATCCGGTTAAAAGTTGTTTTATTATAATGTGTAGTGATCGTGAAAACCTAAGATACCTATTCTAAAAGCGAATAAAATGTAGCTGACCCATTTCATATTAATCTAAGTATTTGAGAAAGTTTCACGTATCGTAATCTATCTGTCTCAAGTTGCTTACATAATTCTGCCATCAAACTTCCAAAGAGATGAAGCTCGGTAACAACGAACAAAGAATCCCAAGTGAGAAAATAGTCGTTACAGTACCCATCATATGGGCAGCAGGTGGTTTCAATCAGTAGCGATGACGATGCGGAACGCCTCTCCCATCAACACACCCACACCAACACTTATAAAAAGATCCTATTCCAGAACAAATGCCACACGCACACGTGCTCAAAAATTCCCTCGAACACACCAATCACGTCTCGATTTTGTCAGTGTGTGCGGCGTACTAAGGCCTGTCTGTGGGTCTCTTTTGCCGAGTATAGAGTGGGTTTCCCGCGTTTATCTCTGACCGTGTACGTCGCGTTAAAACCCTTTCCACGTTCGAGGAATTTTCCATCGCATGTAAAATAAATGGCCTACGGAACCCGACGCCCGGCACTGCTTCATGCGTACACTGTATGGAATTTAAATTCAAAACAAAATGTAGGTGGTCGGTTTTCGTAAATTTCACGCTAGAATTCAGTTGGGTTTAGTAAACAAAGTTTTAATACAGTTTAGTGGATCTGTAAATGATTGCTAAATAAATATCGCCAGGCGTCTCAAGACGAATAAAAGGAAGCTAAAAATTTAATATATTCGAGCAACGACACGGTAGCTCAGTTGGGGTAGTGATGCCACGGAATGTGAAGGGTCGCGGGTTCAAGCCCCGTCCGTGTCAATTATTTTTCAATGTTTCCTTGAAAAATTGTAATTAATATAGGCATTACATGACATTAACATGTATAAAAAAATATCATTAAACATGTAAAAGTTTGAAAAGATGTGTTTTTTGGGTTGTTTATTATAGTTACTACTCACTTGCATTTTTCGGTATTGGACGCAAGCCACACTAACTCGCGACATCGCCGCGGGCTCAACTTATGACTAGGGCCTCCGTTCGACTTCGAAACTAGTCGGGCAATTGCGAAGAATGCAAGTGAGTAACAGAGAAAAATGATTTATATACGTATCACGAAAGTTATTATACATAATTACGATGTATTAGTTACAATTGTGGATTATTAAAGGTTGTTGTTTGACAATCAAATGTCAAAACCTTAAGGGCTGTTAGCAGAGCGACCGTGTTTGGATAGGGTAGCTTTTTAAAGTATGCTCTTTCTTCTAATGTCGTGATGGCCGAGTGGTTGCCACCTTGAGCCACAGCTTTGGAATTAATTATGAATACGGGCGGATTTACTGACGCGTTGTGAGGAATTTTGCAATGCGCGGTAGTACCACACATACAAAGCATCACGCTTTTAACCCTAAACGGCTATTAAGTCTCAAAGTTTGGACTGTACTTGGGGTATTTCCCAACAGGAAAACTCAACAACACTCGGCCGACCCGGGAATCGTACCCTAGATCTCAAGCTCATCAGCCGCTCTTACGACTAATACATCGTTTTGTTATAATAACATTCGTGAAACATTTACATATAAATTATTAAAGATAAATCTTTGAAAAGAATTAACGCATGCTTAGCGAACTCTAAAGTTATAATATTAATAAATGGAAAAAGAATACGGTCGTGAGCAGGATTCGAACCTGCGCCTCCCGGATAAATACTCCAGTCGCTCTGACCATTAAGCCACCTCGAGCTCTCATCCGGGAGGCGCAGGTTCGAATCCAGCTCATGACCGTATTCTTATTCCATTTAATATTATATAAATTATTGTTGAGCGGTTACCACTCACGTGCATTCTTCGGGTTTGCCCGACTAGTTTCGAACTCGAACGGAGCCCTTAGTCATGAGCTGAGTCCGCGGCGATGTCGCGACTTAGTTTGACTCGCGTCCGAAAATTGCATGTGAGTAGGTGATCAATAATTGATATCAATACGTCGTAGGACCTCAACAATGTTTCATAAAATTTTGTTAAAATCGGTTCAGAAAATTAGAGGTCAATAAGTACTCAAAAATACGTATTAAAGATTTGTTAGGAACAATTTTTTTTGTGGAAAAGGTATACGGTCGTGAGCCGGATTCGAACCTGCGCCACCCAGATCAATATTACAGGCGCTCTCGCCGCTAAGCCATCTCGACCTCCGCTCACTATCACCACACAAAAAAATTATAAGTTTAGAGTTCGCTATGCATGCGTTAATGCTTTTTGAATATTTATCTGTATTTGTTAGGGAAAAGTTTATAAAGGTTAAATAAACAAAAGGAAGCGGTGGTGAATTTAAATTCAAGATATACAGCACACTTCTCAATGCCATCCTCAAGGGCGGTAACAGGAAGCCTTTACAAATTGGCGGGCTTACCGGCCCCGGTGAGGAGAGGACGGCGATTATCAAGAAAAGTTAACAAGAGAGCCGAGCCGTTGTCATGATACGACAAAAGTCAGGGGTTCAAAGTCCACTCGTGTTATTAGGGTTCCGTACTGAGGTAGGTCCTTGTGAGCAAGGGAAAATGACCCCTTGGTGTGCCTCTGTCTGTTCAGACAATTTTCTCAAGAACGCATGAAGGTTTCAAGTCAGAAATTTATATCAAATGAGCAGGTATATGGTCTCTTAGCGTTGTAAAAATAAAGTTTCTAAGTCAGCGCAATCAAATATAGTTTTTTTTTGTAGGGCATCTCGCAGCTCAACCTTGGAGGTTGCCGACTGCTTAATCGGGCTTTCCTGTGGTTGCCTTAATTTTAAGGCCCCCAGCAGGGCAACTAAGCGCCAACACGCAAATGGCATGCCTCGGCTTAGGGCGTCAAAAATATTGTCATTTATGCCGCATTATTTATAGGGTCTCGTTGACGTAGAATCATAAAATTTGGCAAGAAGGTGTTTTTGTTTCTCACAATACTAATAAAATATTTTTTCCGTAATCTGTCACTTTAGTCATAGTCATATTTATTGATAACAGAGGTTACACGTCATGTTTTACAATTTGTGTTTACATATGTATACCATAATATTGTATTTAAATTTCAATAGTAACAATAAGATCATAATAAAACAACTTTTAACGTTTAATCCGGTTAAAAGTTGTTTTATTATAATGTGTAGTGATCGCGCAAACCTAAGATATTAAGAATTAATAATAAATTAATAAAAATTAGTAATAATAAAAGTTATTTTCAGATAACTTAAAAAAAAACATTCGGAACCCTCAGAGCGCGAGTCCGACTCGCACCGGGCTTTATATATCCTTTTTTTATAATCAAAGACCACTAACTACCCCCACTAGCCCCACTAGGAGTGTCTCCAGTATTGTGGGTGGGTTTATAGACACAAATCTCTCATCCACCACTAGACACGGAAAATATATCTGTATATCATACAAATATTAGTTCCGTGCGGGAATCAAACCAGCGCCCCACGATGCATCAGCCGATCACTTGACCACTCCCCCAACCATACCGTCAGTTTATTCTCTACATTCAATGGTCCTAACAAAATTAAAAACGCTTAAGTTCCTTACTTAAAGATAAAAAAATATTCTAAGAAGTTCTATCACTTTGGCCTTGACTGATTTTGCAGACCTTAGGCTTTTGCAGTTTTGGTTGATGAACAACCTAGTGTCAGAGTTTAAATAACCCTTAGGCCTCTTGCATAGTCTTACACACCACCGAGAAAATCTCTCAGGTGTGCTGGTTTCTTCACGATGTTTTCCTTCACTGTTTTAAGCAAGTGATAAATAGTTTATAGTACGCACTACGCACATGACTTCAAAAAGACAGTGGTGTGCCTTGGATTCGAACTTGCGAACTTTGACTTGTCAGTATACCACTAGGCTATCACTGCTCTATTATACTGTATTGAGTTACATTCAAATGGATTGGAAGTCGACTCCAACTTAGGAAGAAGCACGAAAAAGGTAAAAACATTTGCCTATAATTAATGTAATTGGGCCCAGGCCGTTTTTAATTAAAAACAACACAGCTGCGATCAGTGCCTTTGATTTGAACTCTTAAAAATAAAGGTTGTATTCACTTTCTTTGTATCTTAGTATCAAAGGGAAGCAGGCCGTCTGAATAGGGGCAATTTGTAAGGGTTTCCTATTTCTAAAACGTATTACATGAAAGAAGGAATTTTCCAAAGAAGTCCTTTATTAGTGAGGACGAGAGTCTCTGAGAAACTGATTCGGACAAACTTTAAATTATATTTGTGTGCGTGATCAGAAATACATACTGAGTAACTCGTGTAGGCTTCTAGACCTAACTAAGAAAACTGACATAATGGAAGCACAGATTTTAACATACTTTGGTCGAACCATACAAATCTTGCCTATTTCCTATTGGTGTAGGCAGATACTATCGATGACTCTTTGCTACAATTCTGAGACACCTCATTTACATTTACTTCATCCATCAAACATACGTATTTATTTTTGTACTAGCTGTACCCGTGGCTTTGCTCACGTCAAAGTAATCTTAACGCCAAACTAAGATTTCAATTAATCATACAAACCAACTCACACCTGATTCCCATTCCAGTAGGCAGAAACAATAGATTTTATCTTACATACATGAAGAATGCATGCTCGACGGTTCAGTTTATTAACCTGCCTTTTTTGAGAAGGTCAGGTACGTTCGTTGAAGTCAGACCCTCCACCCCTTCCTTTTTTGGTAATAATTGTTGCATTATTCTATTTTTGTATATCCTCATTGACGCCACCCTCATATAGACAGCCGTGACTTTTCAGATACTTGACAGTTGCCTTAGCAACCCAAACTCATACAGATAAATCATAGCAAACTCTTAAGTTATCAATTTTAGTGGAAAAAAGAATACGGTCGTGAGCAGGATTCGAACCTGCGCCTCCCGGATAAATGCTCCAGGCGCTCTGACCGCTATGCCATCTCGACCTCTGCTCACTACCGCGAATTCTTCTTCCACATTTTAATACGTCTTGTATCTATTTAGTCCCTATACAGGTGACCGAACCGACACGACTAACTTTGCAGTTAATACAATATCGTACAGATTTTATGCGAATTCGCGGTAGTAAGCAGAGGTCGAAATGGCTTAGCGGTCAGAGTGCCTGGAGTATTTATCCGGATTAGGATTACTTTACTAAACGATTCTTCATCTTCATGTCGATGGTACAATTTTAATTATTTGGTTGCCTAGATCCACACTTCCCATGTCCAAAATTGTGTTCAGGTAGGTTCACTTTATGCTTACTTTGATAGCGGGTGGTGGAAAAGTTCCTAGCCTCAGTTTTGCGGTGAGTCTCGACGGACATCTTGACACTACCTTGGTCAGTTTTAAATAACTGTGCCTGGCTTGTTAGGTGGTTAGGGTGTTGTACTGGTAACTGGCCGTCATACAGTGGGTGTCTAGGGTCTGACTCCTGCTTGGATTTTTCCACAGTACACGCGACTTGTCTGTAGATATGTGGGGGCGCTATATCAGCTGTCGGATACAGCTTTTGAAGTGGTGTAGATTATACGATGCAATATTAGGATTCCACTCATCAATTAGATTTTTACATAATCTCAATGGGCCTGCGTTTGACCGCCAACTCGCCTGATTTTAAGCAATGATGTAATTGACGATGGAACACGCTTGACCACTAAATACCTATTCACTTGAGCCTTAAAAACCAACAGATATATATTTATTGAGAAACACGGATGATAAACGAATTCGGCAGCAGTCCAATCAGCTGAAAGATGCGACATAGATGATTTTACGTTATTCTCCGTTTCCCAATAGTATTACCGAAAAATTTGATAAGCCGCCGTTACCGATACATTGGAGATACCGGGATGTTTTACCACCTCTTCGATACCGGGAGTACTCCCGACTGAACGTTCCCGAATAACTGTACCGGCGCCCTATCTCTATGGAGTGCACTCCCTCTTTCTTCACTCACGTATTCCGGTGGGACGGCAATCCGACACGTCCGGAGTGAGATCAGGCGCAAAACTGACGGCATGACGATATGTGTTGGCCAAAATGATAATGTCACATACATAGTACAGGTAGGCGACACTATATAACGCCACCTGCTAAGATCCTTACATACTCTTTTTGCTTCTATCACGTTCATACGTCTGTTAATACACGCGTGCTGGTTGTGAGCACTACTTTTTTGACTTTTTAGTGAGTTTCGGTGGGTCAATTTATATCCATTTAGAGATCTCAGAATTTCCACTTATACCTGCCTCGTCTTTTCAACATGACTCTAAGCATAATTTTTTCAGTTTCTGTCACTATATCTTCATTTAAAAATGAAAATATTAATGATCATCAATCTTGTGCAGTGTAAAGAGAATCTTAGAAAAGCGGACTTATTAGTCAAGTGGTTGCAAGTGAGTTTAAGCGTAGGTAAGTCTTGGGTTTGATCACCAGGTCGAAAAAAGTGTTGTTTTGTTCCATAATGGAGTTTTCAGTAGAGCTTGGGTCTGGCTTGTTGTTTATTTTTCCAGCATTTAATACCCGATCTATAAAACGAATGCCCTAGATACAGGTACTGATAGTCTGTTCCAATCTCCGCTTAGTAAACATTCGCTGAGGTTAAGCAATGTTTTACACGGTATGTTCGGTGATGTTTCGCTATTACCTACTTAAAGAATACTACTGAATGTGTAGTTTTGTTACTAAATAGGTATTGGGGGCTGAGTTGTCCGCGTCCGTAGGAGTGCACCCTTAAAATGGAATCCCTACACGTAGCCCCTGGGTGGTGCAAAACAGGCAACACAACACTGGTCGGAGGCTTCGACCACGGCTGTTTACCATCCACCGGACAAAGCCGTTGTGGGAGTGGAGTGGCATCAACTCCCCAACTATCGTTCTGCCAAAATCTATCCCCTCTACTTAAGAGTGAATAGATTTATTCTGGATATACGTGCTCCATCCTCGGCCACACCGTCGCTTGCCATCAAGCGAGTTGGTGGCCAAACGTAGATCCATTTTATATATATTTTTTTTTTTATATAATTTATAGACAGACATAAGGAGTGAAACAAATTCAAATAGGTTTAAACGTAAATTAAAGTTATATTATTTAGAAATGTACTGAGTTTTATATAAGTTGCAATACCTATAGAATATTTAATTATAAGTACATTTAATTTGTAATGTCTAGAGACTCGTTGACCTCACAGTCAAACCATTACAACGGTTTTGTGGGGCTTAGAATAAAATATACCTACCTTTTTGATGTAAAGATAAATAAATAAATAAATAATATGATACAGTTTAAAAATGACTTTTCTATGGAAAGAAGTACCATGATTAATGATGAGAACTGATTGATAAAAATTTACATAACGCTAACGTGTAACATCTTCACTGTGCTTCACCATATTGATATGAGACAGCAAGAGAAACACATAAAAAGTGGGTTTATATTACAAAAAGACACGAAAAACTAAAATAACGTTGTTATTCTGCGAAATAACAGATAAACCTTGTATTATCAAAATTAAAAATATACAAAAATAATATCCTGTACCGGGATTCGATCGACATACTTATACTGTGCCAGTCACCTATGTACGGTATGCAACTAATCACTCATTGACAATGTTGCTAAAAAAGGCATTCACAATCTACTAATCAAAATACAAAACCGGTAAGTGCTTGGTCCCTATGTGATAAAGCGCAATGATACCTTTTGAAGTGCTTATCATTTTTGATAAGCTATACAACAGTGCAATTTTTATTGAAATCCGTCCAATTTAGATTCTGAGTGTGAGATGTTTAACATCACTGCTCAGCTCCCTTGAGGAAATGCGCAATTTTGAATAGCCTATAAGTTGACCCGGCTTCTGACGATATTTTTTACAAATTTTCAGTTGTTTCTTTTTCCTGGTTTGGACGCCAACCTCGGACATACAAACAGACAAAAATACTCAAATTTTAAAAACAACAGATTTGGCAATGGTATCGATTAAATAACACATAACGAAAGAAAAAAAAAAGAAAAAGCGAATTTGAAATTTTCGGGCTTTCGAGTTACGATTTTATTATAAGTATAGATATAGATATAGATAATAACTTTCGTGAGACACATTCATAATAATTATTGTTCAACGGTTATAATTCACTTGCATTCTTCGGGATTGCCCGACTAGTTTCGAACTCGACCAGAGCCCTTAGTCATGAGCTGAGCCCGCGGCGATGTCGCGAGTCACAATTTGTTTGAGTTTGAGTCCCGACATCGCCGCGGGCTAATAATACGTGTTTATTGTATACCTATAAAATAGAACATGGGCATGGAAATCATGGGGACAGGGGAAATATTTTGATGGAGATTTACTTAATATCCCATATGACTAAACCCCAGGTACGCACCTTTAGTCACATGGGCATATTGATAATTTATTATTACTCCCTAAAACGGTTTAGAAAAATATTACGAGGAAACCGGCACACCTGAGAGATGTTCTCGATGTCTGTAAAGCCCAGTAAAGCCATAATTAAATAATTGCATAATAATAAAACGTCATTAAGCTGCACGATAAATAAGAATCCTCCCAAAAAAAAAAAAAAAACGTTGATTTGAAAAGCCAATCCAATGAGAATTCAAAAGTATGTTTTTACATTAAGTATAGGCACTAAAAGTTTTAATCTTTTCAAGTCCAGTAACTCAGCACAGCCTTCGAAATAAACCTTCGTAGGAGGACAGATAGATTACCTGATAAGGCGAGATAGCGGATCTCTTAATTGAGTCGCGAAATAAACAAGAGAACTGCTGGAAAGATAAATAAGAAAGGAAAAATATATTTCTTACGCTGAGTTTCGAATTGCCTGGGATTTTTTCAGACTGACTGGTTATTAGATATTTCGTCAGATCAAGATTAAAGAAGTCTAAAATGTTAGAAACGAGTTTTGAAATATTAATCACAAATCAGTTATTTCATGTTTCATAGACTCATATACTCACAGTCACATTAAAATCATCATAATCCTACTGCATACATAACATAGCATCACGCCTATATTCCCGAAGGCGTAGGCAGAGGTGAACACAATTATTTCACCAATGCTGTTATTACGTCCCATGTAATAGGTAGTGAGCCCATTGCCATCAACCGGGCACAATACCAAACTCCGGGCTGCTACTGCGTTTTTCTAACAGAAAAACTCAATAACACTGCCCGACCCGGGGATCGCACCCGAGACCACTAGACCAACGAGGCAGTTCTCATCCTACTACTATTATACATTTGTATGTTTAAATGTTTTTTTGTATAATAACTTTCGTCAGACACATTCATATTAATAATTGTATAACGGTTATTACTCACTTGCATTCTTCGGGATTGCCCGACTAGTTTCAAACTCGAACGGAGCCCTTAGTAGCAGAGCCCGCGGCGATGGAACGAGTCAGACACTTGACCTTTTTATATAAATTTCAGCTTACTGCACTCCTTCTCCATATTAACCTTAACTATGCTTTGGCATCGTTAAGGTCTCACACACCTTCATGCGCGTAACAAGGTTAAATTTCACACTCCTTCGTGCGTATAACAAGGTTAAATCACACACTCCTTCGTGCGCGTTGCAAGGTTAAATCTCACACTCCTTCGTGCGCGTTGCAAGGTTAAATCTCACATTACTTCGTGCGCGTAACAAGGTTAAATCTCACACTTCTTCGTGCGCGTTGCTAGGTTTAATCTCACCCTCCTTCGTGCGCGTAACAAGGTTAAATATCACACTCCTTTGTGCGCGTAACAACGTTAAAAAAGACAACTTTTATTTTCAATTTATTTAAAGTTTCTAAATAAGTCGCGCGCTACCATGCAAGTTTATCGATTGTCATTCACTAAGTGGACTGGCAGCAGTAATTAGTGAGTAGCGGATGCAAACTGAACTCAGCTGATAATGACGCGCATCCATCAAACTTGGGGAGTTCTGAACAGGGTATAGACTTACATAACATTAGTATGCTTATGTTTTAGACTCGTGACAGGTGGGTGTTCAGTTACAATGTGTAATAGAAAGATATTTTTTGGGAAGCGTATATTAAAATAGGTTAATTACAATCTCGGGTGCTTGATCACTATAAAAAACCTAATTCCGTAGGAATTTGACTACACTACTTCGTAGTTCGCTACGAGTTGGCGTAGCGTAAATTTTGCATTTTTTGATTCCAGACATCGCTGCGGATTCAGATCATGGCTAAAAGCTAAATGGCTCGGTTCGAGTTTGAAACTAGTTGGGCGATCCCGATAAATGTACATGAGTAATCTCATCATCTTTTTCCAAAATTCATAATCAAAATATCTTTATTCAAATAAGACCATTTGAAATAGAACTTTTTGAACGACATATATTACAAGACAGTCCCCAAAAACGCCCACCCTTCACCGCTTCCTAGTGCTTCACTGGAGAGAAGAAGCGGCGCAACAAACTCCCCAGCTACACGTCTCTGTCTGTCCAGTTACAAATTTGTATCTTAATAAAATAAAAATATACGTTTCAGCTGGCACTCACATCATAATACAGACGACATGAAATAACTACTATTGATTCGTAATCTAAAGCCTCTCTTCTATCTTCAGGCTATCCGTATATAAACAAAATTTTACTACAGTAGCAGTACTCTTACATATTTGTTCCTATAAACTAACTCGAACCCAAATATTACGGCAATCAGCAAATTCTATTCAGCGATTCGCATTCCGAGACCTTAAGGCATGTCGACATATTTTCTACAGAAACAATACAATGGAACAGATGTTAGCGTATTTACATATGTTCTACAAATCTGTGGAAAATGGAATGGAGGGGAGTTCGATAAAAACGAATACAATACAAAACTATCGCATTTCTGAAGTCATATTAGACGATCTTCTTCTTCTTATCGTGTTGTTGATGAACAACCTAGTGTCAGAGTTTAAACCACCCGTAGGTCTCTCACATGGCTTTGCACACCATCGAGAACATCTCTCACGTGTGCTGGTTTCCTAACGATGTTTTCCTTCACCGTTTTAAGCAAATGATAATTACTTTATAATACGTACATGACTTCGAAAAAAGAATGGTGCGTGCCTTGAATTCGAACTTGTCAGTCCAACAGACATACCAGTAGGCTATCACTACTCTATATAAGACGATGAGATTTACGGATTACGAAATTTTGCGGATATTTTATTGTGATCAAACCAAATATACTCGCGACAATCTAAGAAATCCGATTTGACGTTTCTTTTTTGAGTGCATATTTTTAAGTTAAACTTAAGGTTTACGAATGATACTCGTTGTTATAGTGTATGGGTAACATAGTAATTATCTAGGATTATGAATATGAATTTTCAATTTCTTACGTAGAACGTCTACGTCATACAAAGGTAAAATGAGAAACGTCAAATCGGACTTCTTAGATTGTCGCGAGTTTAGTTAATAATACTTTTAATTATTACATTGTTTTTTTTTATTTATTTTTCCTGTTATAAAGTTCCCAATGAGGTAACTTTATTTCTATCACAATCTAGCCTAATGACTAATAAGTAATTTAATTTTAACTTAAACTGCTACGGTAATATAAATGTCTAAGAATCAGTCCAATAACTATTCTTACTCTATGTTAAGGCGCAGACACTTTTTATTCATGTGGTCTTAATTAAAGTACTCAACACTTTTTATCACTCACTGTTCATACTGTACACTGTTACATTGTTGCGGGCTTTTTTAGTAACAAATTTATCATGGTCTTCACTAGAGATCCAAACTGAATCATCTTTTTATTTTTATTTAAAATGGACCAGATTGCACTTACTTATTAAAAGTCGAAGCTAGCTGCACGGTTCCAAGAAGTTGTTCTTATACAAAAGCACCGACAAGAAACTCCATATATATTTTATAATTATGTGTTGTTTACATTTAACATTGATATGACGCGAGAATAATGCAGGTTAATTTTAAATTTAAGATAAAATAACTTGTTAAATAAAAAAAGCCAAAATTATAACCAGATCCCACACTAAACCTGCCTATGTGGTGGGGCTCATATAAATTATCTGCCAACCACGGCCAGCGCAGCTTAACCACAATCGATATATGCGAGCTCTTACTTCAAATTACAACACATTTATATCTTAAATATCTATAATTATACAGGCACTTATGAACGTCAGAATTTGCAAGGTTCTATGGAGAAGAATCGACAAGAAACTCCATGGTTACTCTTTGAATTTTTTTTTTTTTTTTTTGGATTTAAAAATACTGCCGTTAGAAAAATTCGAACGTGCGCCTCCCAAATAAATACTCCTAGCGCTCTGACCACTAAGCCATCTCGACCTCTGCTCCTTACCCTGAATTCGTCTCCCACATTTTATACGTCGTTTGGTGACGTCATTGCTATCTATTCAGTCCCCATACAGGTGACCGAACCGACAAGATTAACATTGCAGTTAATGGAAGTGGAAAGAATAATACGGTTGTAAGCAAGATTCAAACCTGCGCCTCCCGGATTAATACTCCATGCGCTCTGACCGCTAAGCCATCTCGACCTCTGCTCACTACCGCGAATTATTCTTCCACATTTTAATACGCCTTTTTTGACGTCATTGCCATGTATTCAGACCCTTTATTTTTATTTATAACTTTACAGTTCGCTATGCATAATTTAAAGATTTTCAAAGATTTATCAGTATAGATAATTCATTTGGATCTCCAACAGAAGATACACAACCGATACATATGTATAAAAAGTAAGTAGGGTACAAAAACTGGTATTAGTGTGATAATCATCAATCATCAATCAATACATACATATAATAAAAATGTAACGGATCGCTGTCTGTACATGAAAGATATTATTTAATACATTAATGAGAAAAAATATTATTGGGAACTTTATCAACGCAAATAGCACCCAAAATAATGATTGTTAGTATTTTTTTCTGTTTGTCTGTGCGTTTGTGCACGCTAGTCTCAGAAACGGCCGTGAGACGTATCTGATAGATGTGGTTCACTTAACATTTAGTGTTTGTTTCATGTCAATCAGTTCATAAATAAAAAAGTTACGCCAATTTAAAGAATCACGTCGAACATTTGTTAATTATGAATTTGTGTTCATACACTACATGGTGTTAATTTACGACATCCACACGGACGGAGTCGCGGGCACAGCTAGTCTAACAATAATTCTCATCGATACGCCTCATGATTGATAAGTGGGAGAGCAGCTTTAGAAGCCAGGTTTTACATAGCGTCGAACCCCTCAAGGCTAAGTAACAGCGAACCCGGTATAATACATTCTTATCGTAATTATATGCTTTTATGCTGTTTTTAAGTACCTCAAGTACTTAGATCTTAGGTACTTACGTTAAAAACTTACGGCGCTGTTCCAAGCCTCTCATATTTTACGGGATGAGGGCGGCAAGTGCGCTTACGTCACTCCAATAAAACTTCAGCAATTTATTTCAACAAGCAACAATAATAACCTTACCTAAAATGATTTGTTTTTACTGCTTTATGGGTCTAGTAGATTTAAGTACGGATCCTGAGCGTGGGGTATTAAGGATAAGATAAATGGACGAGAAACGCACGTGCGTTAGTTTAGTATTATTTCTGTGACTGACTTCAATTCTAAAGTAGCAAACTATACTAAATCTTGAGCATTGCTGTCTTTTACTTACCGTTACTATAAGAGCGGGACGGGATGAGGTCAAATTCAAATTTAATCATGATAACCTAAAATTATGCAATTTTTGTTTGACGTCTCTAATTACCTTGCATGCCTCACCAGTATGTAAACGCATGCTTTACGCATCATCATCCCCGTGCCCTTATCCCAATTTATTTGGGGTCGGTGCATGTATTCGTTTTCCACTTTCTAATTGTTTTTGAAATTGCGTGCTGCTAAAGTTTTGTCAATGTTTTATGACCGGCCGTCGTCCTGACGTCAACCCTGATTGGGAACGCTGTTGTTCGCGGTTGTCCTTCTATTGAGCTATGTCACACCAAATGTTATCCATGCACCGGGTTCTGATGTTATCCTACCATCACACTCTGTTGGAGCGCCTGCGCCATTAGTGTTAGCAATAAGTTGTCCGTCCTAACTACGTTAAGTTAATATTTTGTATGGCGTACATTTTTTGCATGTCATTATTAATTCATTAGTAAAGCTCTCAAGGTCTATTTTTTTCTTCAAAGTCCCTATTCCTGTAGACACTGCACTAACCGGGCCAAACGCATGCTTTATATTAAATAAATTATCTTTATCTAATTTCAGAGGCGACCTAAAACTCAAATTTTGACGTACCTAAATTCGAATTTGACATCTCTTGATTCGTCCTATCTAGCTCATATATTGTTTGTAAAAGACAGTAATATTCTTCTAAAAGTTTAGTTAGTAACATTAGAATTGACGTCAGTCAAACTACGAATGCAAGGTTGAGACGGGAACACAACTAAGTCAAACACGTGCTAAGTAATTTTTATTTATCTGGAGCTCAGTGTTTATTGGATTTTCTTTCGAGGTAACCTCGGCTTAACTAATACAGATAAATCTTTGAGAAGTATTAACGCATGCTTAGCGAACCTTAAAGTTATAAAATTTTGTGGAAAAAGAATACGGTTGCGAGCAGGATTCGAACCGGGCACTCTGACCACTAAGCCATCGTCGAGGTCAAGATGGCTCAGTGGTCAGAGCGCCTGGAGTATAGATACATTTGAATAATGTTCTAGAACATTGCCTCGTTGGTCTAGGGTCATATTATTGGTACATGCATTTCTACTGAACATTTCATTTATTACTATTTTGTAAACGTCCCCTTTGTAAAAGGTCACGTTCGTTTCGCCAACAGCGCGCATTTCTTTCCATTGCCTTGTCAGCCCGTTCGACTCTTCCGCTTATAACGGCGAGTTCAGACGGGGCAAGTCACTGGCGCTACAATTCGCCTAATCGGCATTTCTTTTGGTTATGTGTTTTTATACGTGAAAATTAATTATAGACATTGTGCCGGAGTCTAACCGACTAAAACCAACACGGTCCACGTTTACCGAGTTCCCAATGTCGCAGCTGCATTTGTCACATTTCCGGCAAATTACGATGAATCGACAGATATCATCAGTTGAGCAGTGATAGCCTAGTGGTATGACCGTTGGACTGACAAGTCAAAAGTCGCAAGTTTATCACGCAAGCAAGTGATAATTATAAATTAATTATCACTTGATTAAAACGCTGAAGGAAAACATCGTGAGGAAACCAGCATCTGTAACGTCTCGATGGTGTGTAAAGCCATGTCAGAGACCTACGAGTGGTTTAAACTCTGACACTAGGTTGCTCATCAACCACACGAAAAGAAGATCAGTTGAGCAGGTCAGCCACACTTAGTCTGCACAGACACACCAGTGTGGAAACCAGTTTTTTCCTGGAGTATAATTATAACTTAAGAGTTCGCTACGCATGCGTAAAAGCATTTTAAAGATTTATATGTATTTGTTAAGCATCTGTACGACATTGTATTATAACTGCAAAGTTAGTCGATTCAGATCAGTCACCTGTATAGGGACTGAATAAATAGCGATGACGTCATCAAAAGACGTTTTAAATATGGAAGAGGAATTTGGGGTTGTGAGCAGAGATAGCTTAGTTGGTAAGAGCGCCTGAAATAATTATTTAGGAGACGCAGGTTCGGATCTTCTCACGAAAGTTTTTTATTTCGCAAAAAAAAAATTTGGTAAAATTATATTATATTCAAGAATGGTGCCACCCCTACACCCTTCATTCAATAGCTAGGTTATAAAAATATTGGTAATTATTCAAAGCATCCGTCCGCAATGACTCAATGCATTTAAAAGATTTGTCTGTGACGGTAACATAAGTAGGTAGGTACTTAATAACCAATCAAAATGAGTTCGCCTAGTTTCAAGCAACAACATCTTACTCATATTTCTGATTTATTTAACCCTTCACTACTTACTGTCCTGAACACTAACTACATGTGAACCCGCCTTTTCTTAGCAACTCACAGTCGTCCAACGTTTTTCAATTTAATAACAAGATTCTTATGATTTTGACGGGTGAGAGCCGTTTTCTTATAAACCTCACTTTAATTGTTTGTCGACGCCGGAGCGATATTGCATTTCTACTGGAAGTACTTCTGATGGGATATTAATCCTTTCAAATGGAACTGGAGCCGGGTTGAGATCATTGTTTTGCGGCAGATAGGGACGGTGATAATTGGGGATAGCGCTGTCTCTGTCTGGCAGGCGATGATACGTGTGATGTTATAGGAAGTTGGCATCGTCGACGCTCTAGTTAACATGGATTTTCTTGTTAACTCTTAAGTTATAGAGGGTTAGTTTTGTTGAAAGGGGTAACTTAGTATACCTATTCCCTGTATAATACCTACTTGGAATTTTCGATATAAAATTTTATTTCTAGCCCTATTCACTGAGACTGGTATTTCCTATTAGGCAATCTTTCAATTATAATAATTATAAGTGATTTTTTTGTTGTGTGTGAAAAAAATTTACGTACGTAAATCTAAAGATTTGTGACCCTGAGTACCAATTTGTGTTTAATTAAGTTTATGTTATTAGTGTTACCATAACTATTGTGGCTTTAAGGGTTTATAAACCTGCATTTTCAACATAACTCGTGAACGCTATGAACTTCTCCAAGTTTTAAACTATCGCGTTTCATGATATTATTGTATGTCTAACTAACAGGAATTAACGCGCAATAAATACCTTTGAATCACTTGACGTTTCGACCAGGTTGCACTGATCGTGGTCACAAGCAGACTGATGCAGCGAGTTTACTCCGTCATGGGTGCGGTAGATTTTTCTTCATCTACCTCCATGTTTTCACTATTGTTATAAAAGCCGCTACACACTATACTCACTGTGTCCGTCCGTTTTTAACCGACTTAAAATAGCGACGTCTCCAAGTTGTCGCGTCGTCTACAATAGAAGACAAAAATGGCGCTGACGAAACATGTTTTGTCTCTTATAGACTTCTGTGTTTTTCAAAATATTAGGTAATGCTCATTATATCTTTTAACATCCCTTCTATAAATTACGAAGCGTTCAGAGCAATTGTACATTTGATACTGAACTCTTGGAGAATTTTGGACAGATAAAACATTGGACAGGGAATCGTGAAAGAAAATTGGGAGATCTTTGTCCAGCAGTAGGACAGTACAGTCTAGTCAAAAAGAAAAAATTGGGGAGAAAAACCATGCTAAACTCCAGGTTCGGTGCGATTTCCGGGTCGAGCTAAATATTATTGGATTTTCCTTTTAATACAATATAGAGGTTGAGTTTTGGAATCTTGCTCGATTTAGGTCAATATACTTTTTATATAACATGAAAGCGAACGGTAACGGAAACAGCACCAGTGTAGCATTATTTAGCATTCTTATTAATCTGTAGTATGCGAATTCTCATTTAGCATTTAGCTATTTAAATACAGTTGCGAAATTCTGTGAAGTGTGAAATAATCGCACCCACTTCGTTAGGTAGCGCGTCGCGGCAGCATGCGACGTGCGCTCTCTTTCGCATCCACGGGAATACTAACTTGCTATTAGCAAAATTTCTAATGTGTAGTTGCTAATTTTATCACGTGATCTCGTTCTCGAGGAGCGAGAGAGTGAAAAACGCGATATTAAACGAGCTTTTTAATTCGCATATTAACATGTGTTTATTTAACAAAGTCATATTAATTTAGCATTAGCATCAGCAATTAGCATGCTAAGACTCGAGAATTTGCATACTCATGAAGTGAATGCTAAATAGCATTAATTGCCATTACTAGCATCTACACAGCTGCCTAACCCTTAGCGAATTAGTAGTATGATGCTATGGCTATTTTGTGTACCGTACCATCTAACGTCATGTGTGCGGTACAAGTAGGTATTGTATATTCTCGTAACGCAAGGCTAATGGCCCGAGCACAGATGTGGCGCGGCTGCCTTTACTATTCGTAACTTCATGTGCGTGTTGAAAATTCCTGCGTTATAGAACGATGTTGAGTATTATTAATTACTCTAGTGTCGATTCCCGGGTGGAGCAGTTTTATTAGGTTTTTCTGTTAAGAAATTCTCAATGACAGCCCGGAGTTAAGAATTGTGCAAACTCTTACATGGGACTTAATAACAGCATCGGCGAAATGTGAGTGTTCTATAATACTCCTCTGCCTCCTCTGGCTGCAGATACAAGCGTGCCATTATATGGCAGCGCGGTTGGCGCAGTGGTCGAGAGACCGAATACTGCGCTGCGTGTCGCAGGTTTGATTCCTGCACGGAGCAAATATTTGTACGGTCTATAGATAATTGCTCCGGGTCTGGGTGTGTGTGTGCTTGTGAGATTAAATGTTTGTAAACGCACCCACTATACAGGAAGAAATTCCTAGAGTGGGGCAACGTTTTAAAAAAATATATATATAATACAAAATGTTTATAGCACAATTTGCATACCGATTTTTTTTTGTAATTGTTGTATGTATTAATGTAGTGCTGAGTTATTATTTTTATTGGTTTGTCCTATTATTTCAACTTCACACAAACAACTAGAAAGCAGGTAAGGGTGGGCATGTTTTGGGATTGTCTATTCTAATGTTTAACATTAAAAAATATCACTTATTTACTCTAATTTAAACAATTCACTAAATAATCGATATCAAAGTAATTTTTTTTTGTGGAGTTGTATTTATCCGGCTGGAGTATTTATCCGGGAGGTGCAGGTTTCGAACCTGACCGCTCTAACTCTGACCACTGGCTGGACTGTTTTTCGGGAGGCGCAGGTTCACACAACCATATTAAAATTTTTACAAAAAAAATACCTTTAGAGTTCACTATGCATGAGTTAATGCTTTTTAAAAAATTATCTGTAATTAATAATATTACTAATGGACGTAATACCGCATGTGTAGCGAACTCTAAAGCTATACATTTAAAAGATTTGTCTGTAATAATTAAATTCTAAGCACTTTCACCAAGCGCCCAAAAGACCTAACCTGAAAATTGAACTTGATATGTTCAGGTGAACATATTTATATGTAAGACAGAAGGTCAGATATTACGTCACACGGAAGTGCCAAATATCTGGTTACTTCGTCACGTGATGTGATTCACATCTAAATTCAGAAGGTGATCTTGAATATTGATCAAATGTCATACCTTCGCATCTGTGAAATCATCTTGAGGGCTTAATTTTTTTTGTAGTAATTTAGTTTCTGTAGTAACATTGTCGTGGTGGCTGAGTGGTTACAGACCCAGTTTTTGAGCCACAGGTTGTGAGTTCAAACGTATTTATATTTTTATTTTAGGCATTATACATTATTTTGAGTTACCCAGTGATAGCCTGGTGGTACAACCGTTGGACTGGTAAGTCAAAGGTCGCAAGTTCAAATTCAAAAGACGCACTGACTTTTAAGTCATATGCGCATTTGAAATTAATTATCACTTACTTAAAACGGTGAAGGAAAATAGAGAGCTGTTCTCAATGGTATGTAAAGCCATGTCAGAGACCTACGGCTTAAACTCTGACAATAGGTTGTTCATCAACCACACAATCAGACGGAAAGAGAGAAAAGCTACCAACAGTTCGACTCGTCTTAGATTAACTTAGTAGTAACATAGAAAATGGTTTCTTTATTCTTTATTGTACACACAAAACATAGCTTACAAAATAATAGAGTAAATTGATGTACAGAGGCGAGCTTAACCCATACATGAGTTTTCTACCAGCAGACCTTGGAGCGGTAGAAGTATTAGGAAAAGGTGAGGGTAGTATGAAGTATGCAACATCACATACTATTTTACAACAAAAACAGTGTAACCAATACTATTGTTAAAACCTATATGATGAAAAAGAGTAACCGTGGAGTTTCTTGCCCGTTCTTCTCCATAGGAATCTACACTTTGGAACGTGGCAACTAACTTCTGACAATTCAAAAGTGCCTGTAAATGGTTTATTTGAAATTAATGATTTTCAAGATAAATCTTTGAAAAGCATTAACGCTTGCTTAGCGAACTCTAAAGTTATTATATTAAATGGAAAAAGAATACGGTCGGTTCGGTCACTTGTATAAGGACTGAATTGATAGCAATGATGTCGCCACAAGACGTGTTAAAATATGGAAGAAGAATTCGCGGTGGTGACCAGAGGTCGAGATGGCTTAGTGGTCAGAGCGCCTGGAGTATTCATCCGGGAGGCGCAGGTTCGAATCATGTTCGCGACCGTATTCTTTTTCCATTTAATATAAATGATTTTGATTGTGATTTTGAAAGAATGAAGTAATAATATAAATACACATAAACATAGTCCTATTAAAATATACAACATGATACATTATATACTAGTACGCCTACATATATACAGCAAATCATACATACTTATTTATGAAAGGAAATGCTCCCTGATTCTCCTCTTGAATACATCCAGAGATGGGCTATCACGTAATGAGTGTAGAAGAGTGTTCCAAAGCCGCGCAGCTCGTACAGTGAATGACCCATCGTAACAGCTTGAGGCATGGCGAGGATTAAGAAGGAGAAGAGAAGAATTTGGTTATATTTAACATCATACATATAATACAAGCACGCCGGTTTCCCATTACGATAGACAGAGACTTTCGATTTCCACTTGCTCCGATTCTGCCACACCTCTTTCGCTATGTCTATGCTCATTTAGCGTCACATTTTATTTTGAAACCTTTCACAAAACCATATGACCTCCAACCCACACTGAGATTTGAATATTTTTTTCCATTCACACCATTAGATAAAGGATCCGTTAAAAGCCTATTAAACATTTGAAACGATACATTGACCTAAAAACCTGTTCGCTAAATCCCATAAAAAGCACCTCGATGTTCGATCCTTCATACAAAAGGGCGCGTTTTTCAATTCCTTTTGCCGCGAATCGCACGGTTGGTTCCGTATCACGTGTCACTACCCACGGTTTGAATCCGGAATTTACGTCAGCTACACTGTCAGATAAATTATGCTGCTCAAATGGCTCAAATAGAATGCTCTTATGGCTAAATTGTAATTCTCAAACCTAGTTTATTTTCTATTTTAATGGGTATTTTAAGCCTGTTGTTTACCTCATTGCCAAGATTTTCCTATGCATTGGGATGAAACGAACACGTGTTTGCTACTTCAAACCATTAAGGTGAAGACCAGACGCAACAAGACGCGTATTGAGTCAAGACAATGATGTTATCGCGTATGTATTCGCCGCTAGAGGCGCTAGTGTAGCGTGAGGTCTCCGAAATGTCAAAAGTCCCTATTTGTGGGTGGGCAACACGGGTTTATCCATAATTAGAATAACACAATACCATAAACACACGCTGTGTTTTGTTTGCAGATGACTTAAAAATATCCAGGCCTATTAAGTCCGCGCAGGACATGTAATTGATTCAAGAAAATAAAAATAATCTACATAAATGGTGTACTGACAATAATATGAATTTAAATATTGATAAATGCAAATGTATAAGATTTGTAGCGACATCTATCTCGCTACATGTAAACTACGCGCACAACACGCTGCATCGCGCAATCAACGTTTGACGATGAGAAAATCCGACCACATAATATGCATGCTGCGGTAACCTTTAATTAAGTCTTACACATAGCATAAGATTTTTAGACATAAAAAACATAAACGTAACCAGTGTAAGATTTGCTGGTATTCATAAATAAATAAAATAAAATAAATGATTTTTCTACCAGCATTTTCTTTATCTCAAGATGAAGGCCGCCAAACAACGGAAGCTTAGCGCTTACACATGTGTTGTATTTTAAAAATATGTTCCGAGAAAATGTTAAAAGATATAATAGGATCTTAGTCTGGGATGGATTTGTTCAGAGAGTTTAAGGGCGACACACATCTATAGGTGAGCTTATCGCCATAATTCGGTCATAATTCCAAACTGGGTGCTACTGAGAATACCCTAATAGAAAAACCAAATAACACCTTTCCCGACCCGAGGATCGAACCCAGGAATCTCACACTCGGCAGTCGTCCTTGTGACCAATCAGCAAGGCAGCTAAAATTTATAAACTTAACTAGTCCTTGAGAAAATTGAAATGAATGTAATAATAAGCATAGTAATACAATTGCGCGAGCATGCACACTACTCCGGATACTGCCGTTTTCGGGCGCCCGTGATTTGATTGGCCTAGCATGTGCCGCGTTTAGAGAACTTCGCGTACATAGTCTGCGTAACGCCTCGTTAGGCGTGTGCCGGCCCTTAACCTATAAAATTAAGAAATAAAACTTGACTCACTAGGTATAAGGCCCAAGTACGTAACAATGTTATTTTTAAATAGGTAGTATTTATCCTCGTAAATGATTTAAAATCTTTGACAAATAAATAAATTTAAACCGACAATGAATCCTTTTAATTATTGTAAGAAAGGTACACAATAGCAACTAAATAATTATTTTAATTGTTCTACTCTCATACACCCGCCAGTTATTTAGTATATGATGACGCTGATGATGAGCTGGTCATCATTGAGATATTAAATCATGATCAGGCTGGCCTTTCTCCTGGCCTACACAAAATAATAAAAGAATGGCGTATACCATACAATATTATAAATGCAATTAACTCGTGTTTGTTACCTTTTCACGACTAAACGGCTAAAAGGATCAATCAATCAATCAATATGTTTATTGCTGAACATAGTACATTTAAATTACATTACAAGATGTTGTGTGAATGCGCAGGTCACTATATTCTGCCAATTTAGGCATGCAAAATAGAACACAGAGTGGAACAATAAAGAAATGAATAAATTCAAAACATGTCAAGATGTTTGTATAATATTTTATAATAAATCGGACTTAGAAAGCACACGCCAAAATGTCAATACTAGGACAACGTATTACTATCCGACAAATACTCTTTTACTGAATAGTATGTCTTATTTATCAATAGATCCATTACTTGCTTTTTAAAAACATTTATATTTTTATTATTATTTAATATAGGATTCGGTAATTTGTTATATAGCTTAGGTGCCATTCCCAGAAAATTCTTATTATATACTGACTTTTTATGCTGTCTACAACTTATTTTATTTTAGTGCCGCGTGCTCTTTAACGTTTCGAATAAATGAAAATTGTTTTTAACAAATAAAACTACTTCGTACACATGCACACAGGATCGTTATGAAAGTTGACAAGGAGATAGATTATATCTTGGGGAAGTACATAGACTACCTATAGTCGCGCAGACGAAGTCGCGAGCACCAGCTAGTCATTTTATATTCTAATCTTCATTAATTAACTGTCACTTAATCTTTAAAGTTATTATATTAAATGCAAAAAAGAATACGGTTGCGAACAGGATTCGAACCTGCGCCTCCCGGATAAATACTCCAGGCGCTCTGACCACTAAGCCATCATGACCTATGCTCACCACCGCGAATTCTTATTCCATATTTTAACACGTCTTATGGCGACGTCATTGCTATCAATTCAGTCCCTATACGGGTGACCGAAAAGCCACGACTAACTTTGCAGTTAATAAAATATCGTAAAGAATGCAATTACCTTAACAATTCAAGATAAATCTTTGAAAAGCATTAACGCATGCTTAGCGAACTCTAAAGTTATTATATTAAATGGAAAAAGAATACGGGCCATAAGACGTGTTAAAATATGGAATAAGAATTCGCAGTGGTGAGCAGAGGTCGAGATGGCTTAGTGGTCAGAGCGCCTGGAGTATTTATCCGGGAGGCACAGGTTCGAATCCTGTTCGCGACCGTATTCTTTTTCCATTTAATATAATAACTTTAGAGTTCGTTAAGCATGCGTTAATGCTTTTCAAAGATTTCTCTTGAACTTAATCTTTAACTTCTTCTCTTTCTTGGGACACCTGGCTAGACTAGGTGACGGTAGGTGGTGCAAGACGTTAACAGAATGATGGCCAAGATCTGAAAAGCGACGCGTTGGACGTGAAGTAGCAAGATGGGTCGATGACGACGTTACCGGTGTGGGCCGCACCTGGATGAAGCTGGCACAAGACCGAGGAGAATGGCACAAGAAAAGAGAAGCCAATACTCAGCAGAGAGTGAAGTAAGACTACGGATGATGATGATGTTGATGAAATCTTATAAAATAATGAAAAAATACCAAAACTCTAAACAAAATAAAAGTTTCGTGAAACACAATTATAGTTTAACGGTTATTACTCATTAGAGTTTAACTCACGACATCGCCGCGGGCTCAGCTCATGAATTGAGCTCCGTTCGAGATCGAAACTAGTCGTGCAATCCCGAAGAATGCGCGTGAGTAATAACCGTTAAATTATAATTCATAACCCAATTAATTCGAAAACTAAAACTTCACTTCCAAATCCACGTAAAATATTTACGAAAAATCCCGCACGAAGTTACGTATGACGGATAAGCACATTCCTTTCAATATTCGTTATAACTCGTTCCGACACCGTGTCGGAAAAATCCGACGGCTCCCCCCTTCCTGTACGATGTAGGGTTACTAGACTGGAAAGTGGGGAAATGTTCTACCTATTGAAATTATTTGTATGCTTTAAAAAGGCCTTACCAACTCCTGGCTAAATATCAGCAGCATATATCGATCGGTTAAGGTGAAGCTGCGCTTGCCGCGGTTAGCCAATTGATAGGTGGCCAGCTAATAAAATGAGTAACAACAGTTTAACTATAAAAACTTTCGTGAGACACATTCATATCAATGAATGTTTACCGATTACTACTCACGTGCATTTTTCGGGATTGCCCAACTAGTTTGGTGGTTGGACGTTGCCTCCTGCTTGGAAACCAGCTCAGCGTACCTATTCGCTATCTCGGTTGCCAACCGAATTGATGGACACTTTGTAGTACATTGCGTCGTAAGTTTTTACTATTGTTGCTCATCATAGACAAGCTGTAACACACGACGCAATGTACTAAAAAGTGTCCATCAATTGGGTTGGCAACCGAGATAGCGAATAGGTACGCTGAAGTCCACGTCATATAAAAGTAAGCTAAGCCTGGAGTGTGACACAGTCAGCGCAGTATGCGTTGAAAGTTTCGCATAAATAGTAAAGACAATATCTCGGACACGACGAATGGCGGAAACACACGAGTACTTCCGACACCAAGTACATCATCGGCGCGTGCGAAACGCTTCGCGGAGCAATGCAGCTCCAGTTTGACACGCGACGCCGCGGGCTCAGCTCATGACTAAGGGCTTCGTTCAAGTTCGAAACTAGTCGGGCAATCCAGAAAAATGCACGTGAGTAGTAACCGGTGAACATTAATTGATAACAGTATAACTTGCTGTCCAGCAAGTTGAACTGCCGGTTATGTTTGTCAAACGTCAGATAGTTTGTCAGATCTTCATTTATGAAAATGGTTACGCTTAGTCACGTGCCTGAAAGTCAAAAACTAGTCTTACAAAAGATTTTATTGTGGAGCTCAGATAGGCAGTCGCTCAAGGTATGAATGATACAGTTTGGTGTTGGAGCTACATAACAATAATCTACACCCAAATTTTTATTACACCACTCGTTAAGTAGGATCATAAAATTCCTTACGTAGAGTAGAAATGTCGCGCGCTGCGGAACGCGAGGCCATTTTGAAGTCGTTCCACTACTAAAAATTTTCAAATATTACACGTTACGTAAACGTATTCACGTAAAAAACACGGCCGTGTCCACGACACAGCCACACCCCGTTTTTTTTTTTTGCTACTTCTTTACCTGCTTGACCGAAAAGAATTGATTCATGAAGTGTAAAGCCATGTTAGTGACCTGCGGTTGGTTTAAACTCTGACACTAGGTCGCACTTTACAGTTATAGGCCACGGTTATTGTGTGTACAATGTTCCGGGTTCCATTTCAAGGTTTCCAGATGTATATGTACTTTGTGACCCTTCTTGGATAAAAGACACATCTCAGTTTTCTGCCATCAAACCCTACACCACCTTTAGATAATTATTTAATGGAATTAAATCATAACTAACCAAAACAAATAATTTGCACGCATGACCTGTAATTCTTTGATTCGAATCAGACAATTATTAAAATCAGTTTACGAACACAACATTGTACGAAATTGACTGCTTAATGACTTGGCGTTACTAAGATAAGTTGCGTGAATTAATTAACAATGCAAATCTAAAATCTGTACACTTTAAGCCAAATAAGTAGATAATTATATAAACGCTAGAACAATAATTACTTTGTTCTACAATTACAAGGCAACAAAAACGTTTATCTTATTATAAATACCATATAAATAGATCGTTTTCGAACTTGCAGTTTTCAGTACCTAATCTTTACAAACTGTATATAAATCTTAATAAACAATACAACCTTCCATAAAACATTGAACTGTATAGTCAATTATCAGCCATGGATTGGTCGGTCTTGTTATATTTGATTGTGATATACGGCTCAGTGCTAGCACAAGAGTCGCCTGTGATATATGACGCGTACTTCGGGAAGCCTATCACCGAGAAGAGGAGTAACTACCTGGCGAACGTCGTCAATGGCACGAGGTGATAAATTAATAAAAATAATATATGATAAAATATTTTTGATAAGGTAAGGTGCGTAGTACTAACCGTCACGCATGTATCACCAGATGTAGGAACGTGGACGAAACAAAAGGCATATATGAAAGGATCGCAGTAGGTGGCGTTTTGTAATTTTTGCCTACCCCCATGGGAGAAAGTCGTGAGTTTATGTGTATATGTATATTTATTAAATATTTATGAACCGGAAACGTCTTTACGAACCATATATAATTATATTTTTTTAATACATGTTGAGGCCATGTAATGCCTATATTAATTTCTATTTTTCAAAGAAACATTGAAAAAATAATAGACAAGATCGGGGCTTGAACCCGCGACCTTTGACGTTCCGTGTCATCACTCTACCAACTGAGCTACCTTGTCGTGTTCAAACCTATTGAATTTTCAATCCTCTTTGTATACGTCTTAAGGAGACGCCTGGTGATATTTATCTAGTAATCATTTACAGATTTACTAAACTCAGCGTTACCACTTTGCAGTTGTAAATCGCCGAACAACATCCCAATCCTTTATAAATCATATATAATTATATTTTTTTAATACATGTTGAGGCCATGTAATGCCTATATTAATTTCTATTTTTCCTCTTTGTATACGTCTTAAGGAGACGCCTGGTGATATTTATCTAGTAATCATTTTACTGATTTTAGTAAATCTGTAAAATGATTACTAGATAAATATCACCAGGCGTCTCCTTAAGACGTATACAAAGAGGATTGAAAATTCAATAGGTTTGAACACGACAAGGTAGCTCAGTTGGTAGAGTGATGACACGGAACGTCAAAGGTCGCGGGTTCAAGCCCCGTTCTTGTCTATTATTTTTTCAATGTTTCTTTGAAAAATAGAAATTATCTTTACGAACGTTGAGCAATTTTTGGAAGGGGAATACCTTAAGTCCCGCCTGATCGACATGCTTACGTAAATTAATCAATAGTTTTAAGTTTCCTCTTCCGTCCCCATGACTGCCTATGTTTTTATAGTTGATGTTTAATTTGATTTAATAATCTTTTCTGTCGACTGACTGAACTTTATATAGATCCTGACGTATGCAATGTTTGTGCATTCCATTACATCGTCTATTGAGTAGAGGGACATAATAATGACATGGTGTTCGACATCACCGCACACACAATGATTTTCGGAAACATTTATCATTCGCTATTCAGCTAGGTTGTAAATCTACACGTGGGGGTCTAAAAAGGCCACTTTGGTTGAATCATAATAGGATCCTAATATGGACAAAATCATAATATGATTTGCGTGCAATTCAATACAATATACAATACAATACAATAAGTTTACTTGCTTGAAGTATGGTACAATACATAGGTTGATATAAAAAAATATTTGAAGATCTGCACACTTTCGTCGAAAAAACATAACCGACATGCAATTTTTTTTAAATTTACATATTATTTTGAATTAACTTAACATTCAATTTTATTGACCGTGCTAACCTTTACTATTAATAATTTAAATTAAATAATATCCACTAATTACATACAATTATTAAAATTATTCAAGAAACTCTTTAATATCATAAAAGCATTTTACATACAGCCAATTTTGCAGTTTATTTTTGAATAGATGAATTGGTAATTCTCTTATATCTTCATAAAAAGAAGTTCATCTATTTGACTGTTTTCTATGGAGATTCGTAAAATGGCTCACAAAATAGGAATTGCTAATGTGTCAAAGAGCAGAATCTTAAGAAGTTACTCAATTCATATAATGATTTGTTTTTAGGAGAAATACTCAGTGGCCATCTTAGACCCCCTGAGCCGATAGTCTATCAATAGCCTCCTGAGACCCAAGACCTAATTACGCACTTTCTATTGCCGAAACTTTATTTTTATGGCTTGGTACCACCTATAGTTACTCAATCTTTAGACAAAAAAAATCTACCCTCCCCCCTTTCGGCGTAAGGGTAGGTATCACTGATGATACTTTGGGTCGGAAATAGTATTAAAACATGCATTTTAGGAAGTTTTAATTAAGTCAAAATTAAAATTTGTTATATGATGTTGTTCTCAAACAATTTTTTTAAAGTTGTTAATCCATATATTATGGATGGTAATCAAAAAAAAAGTTTTGGTTGACATTCAAGCATATATATATTGCAGTCGGAACATTTTATAAATGTCAAATGACTGAAATTTTTGTTACGGCATTTGGATCGGTTATTTTGATTCCGCTTCGTACAAATCGGTAAATGTTTAAAGCTAAGATAAACCTTGATGTGAATAAATTAAGTGTTTTACCAAGTCAAGTTTCAATAAATACTGCAAAGTATCTTTGCTCTGAAGGCCAGATTTTGCGGCATCTTCTTTGCATTGCACCCACCCTCCAGGGGTAATAAAGTCTAAAAATTCAAGGTTGTCCTAATTGTCCATTTGCCAGATCTTCCCGCATATGATACTTGCCGATAATACGATCCAGTAAATCAACTCCACCCATGAATATGAATCAATGTAAGCTCCTTGCTTCTTACTCCAGCGTTGACATGCTCCTAATGGTTGAACACCGGATTCAGTTGATTCGACGTGAATCAGTTTACTGTCCAACACATAACAACAGCTAAATTACCATCACTTTTTACAACGCAATCGTGACTGCCTCTACCTGCTCTTTGTAATTTGTAATTGAATATATCCAGTGCCCAAAGTATCACCTATGATATCACAGCAAAATTAGTAAAAGAAGTAACTAATTTGACAGTTTTCCACGAAATTTAAAAAGTAACTCAAAATATATATTAGTTACTACTATTTAAACACAAAACAACAACAAACTGATATAAATTAATAATATTTACCTTTATATAAAATCGACATGGTGGTACTTGCAAAATATTCAAACTTTAACTGCCTGCAATTAACGTAATTTGACTACTAGAGAAATTGCTATTAACTGTAATGCAAGTGCATGTCTATTCAAATCTTCGACCGTAAAAGTTCTATCGAAATCCGTTTGGCGGCGTGGAAATAAATTATAAACTAAACATATCACTGGTGATACCAGGGGTCTCAGGAGGATAGACAACGAGCTAAGGAAGCTTGTTGTTACCTAAGGTTGTTCATGAGCAGGTAACGCAATTTGACAGAAGATTAAAGATTAACTCTCTGTACAGTTTGTGCACCATAGCGGTTCTGCCATGCCGCAAGGACGAAGGTCGTCGCGTGGACGGCACGTGTACTAACCCCAAGTACCCCTCCCGTGGAGCCAGCATGACGCCGCTACCAAGACTACTGCCTCCGCAGTTTGGACCAGGTATAAAATGATTAAAACAATTAGGGTGCAGGAAAACGATGTCAGAGACCCATGGGTGGTCTAAACTCTGACACTAGGTTGTCCGTCGTTCATAATATACTACAAATATTGTACCATCATGGCTGGACTTCCTGCATCATTATTCTATTCATACAAATGCCTACGCCATGACGTGATTAAAGTGAAATGTTACTTTCTGGGGGTTAATTAAAGTAAGTGTCAATTAAAGGTAGTAGAAAGGGGCTCGTGGCTACGTAACCATAATAGTGGATGGGTGACCATAATTTTATACCGAGATCCTCCGTGCCTTAGAGAGCACGTTAAGCTATGAGGAGGCCTGAAAGTCTGACAACCAGTCATACAACGAGATATCGAGATATCGTGTTACCCAGTAACTGGGTTGTGAAGGTCTGACAGACATGTAAAATACTGGTTTTAAGCTGCATCCGGTTGACTGGACGACCCCCATATAATTGGGAAAAGGATAGGCAGATAATTAAAATTAGTATCACTATGTCATCCATCCAAACCATAGCAAATAAATAAATTCGGAACCGACTCTGAAGACTTTTTAAAACTCCACTAAATACTTCATGAAATTCCTTATTAACTGCTTTAGAAAACTTAGTAACTTCTTTAATAGGTAACACCCTGAGGCCGGCGAAGGATGGGTCGGAGCTGCCATCAGCTCGGTACATTCGTACTTCGCTGATAGGAGACGGCTCCTTCAGGAACCACGAGTTCTCCACATTAGCAACACACTTCCTTGTGGCTTCGGCTGCAGATAACGTTGATCTTTTCTATTTATGTAAGTACTGAGTACGAATTTGCTTTTTGATTCGCCTATCGTTTTGTGTTCATCATTATCTCTGTGCCCTCATCCCATCCCATTTATTTGAGCTTGACGCAGCAATCTTCTTCCATAAATCACTATCAGCCGTCATATCGGCAGTCACGTCCCTTCTAGCTATATCATCTTTAACACAATCCATCAATTATTTCCTCGGTTTTCCGCCAAAACATTCATATTTAAAACTTTCCTCGTCACATGACATGTCCGTACGAGCCTATCGCTTCGTGTTTCTGCGTTATACATAGAAATTAATTAAAAGAATTCAAGTTATCAAGACTTAATAATGGATTTAATTGGATATGGAGAAGAATCTATGAAACACCGAATTTCTTTTATTCTAGATATTAAAAGTATTTTTCCTGAGACCTGATCTAGGAAAACTAGTTGTACTGCTTCCAAACATTTGGAATCATTTTTATAACTGTTGTTTTTGTAAATATCATGCTGCAGTGCAATAATATCATGCTCAAATGCATGTTACAGTTACTTACGGGCGCGTCAGTGACTGCTGCATTGGCAACACTCCTAACCGAGTGAACCCTAACTGCATCTCTATTCCTGTGCCTGGAGATGACCCTTACCTCCGACTGACCGGCGTTAGATGCCTCAATCTAACAAGGGTCACTAATTATCAGGACTATGGATGTCTTCCTAACTCTTTGCCTGTTGAAAGAGTAAGTGTAAAACACCACAAACTTCAGAATTATCCAGCGTAATATTATTCCATTTATTGCAATACTATGTAATACTTGATTCCATTTCTCAAAGTAATGAAATCTATTTGTTTTGTATATCTTATATATATAGTTAACCTCGAGGAGAGGCTCGTGGCTAAGTAACAGCCGCACAGATCGATCGATCGAGGTTAAGCTGCGCTTGCCGCGGTCGGTCTGTGGGTGGGTGACCATAATTTCATACCGAGACCTCTACGTGCCTCGGAGAGTACGTTAAGCCGTCGGTCCCGGTTGTCAAATTAAGATCTATGACAGTCGTTACGGGTAGTTAGAGGCCTGAAAGTCTGAAAACCAGTCATACCACGAGATATCGTGTTACCCAGTGACTGGGTTGTGGAGGTCAGATAGGCAGTCGCTCCATGTAAAATACTGGTATTAAGCTGCATCCGGTTTGACTGGAAGCCGACCCCAATATAATTGGGAAAAGGCTAGGCAGATATATATATATAGTTAACCATTATTCATTCATTCATTTATTATGGAAGGTACACCAAAATACAACTAATCATGCACAGCAAGAAGTACAACGGGCGGCCTTGTCGCACACAGCAATTTCTTTCAGGCAACTTTGGGATGGAAAAATAGGGATAAAATATATTTGGGGTAGTGGTGTACCTACTACCTACATACAAATAATAGTCTGATATACATATAAAAATAAACATATATATATATTCCAATATATGTCTTTGAAAAAGCATTAACGCATGCTTAGCGAACTCTAAAGTTACAATATTAAATGGAAAAAGAATACGGTCGCGAACAGGATTCGAACCTGCGCCTCCCGGATAGATACTCCAGGCGCTCTGACCACGAGATTTATTAGTCGAGAATTAGTCGAGATGGCTTAGTGGTCAGAGCGCCTGGAGTATCTATCCGGGAGGCGCAGGTTCGAATCCTGTTCGCGACCGTATTCTTTTTCCATTTAATATTGTAACTTTATATATATATATATATATATATACTAGTTAAATAAACATATATATTTACATAGAATAATACGACATCATTATTAATGACAGATGGACGGTAATACCGGTGCCACGATGACAGGTAATGTTCTCTTAGAACTTTCTTAAAAAGCGGAAGAGATTGAATAGAAACTGCTAGTGCATTCCACAAACGCTCTGCTTCAAAATCAATGCGTTTAATATTATTTTATCTTCGCAGTATTCCGTGGTAACGCCACTGCTGGATCTTTCTCTAGTCTATGGCAATATAAATGAAAGGGTCAAAATTATCAGAGAATACCAGGGTGGTAGACTACAATCAAGAATGGAGGGGAGGCGTGAAGTGCCACAGGGGAACAGCGCCTTTTGCATTAACAACAGACCTCCAGAGATCAGCTGCTATAACTTCGGTAAGTATCCCAAAACTACTGTGAAGTCACTTTGAGCGTCAAAATTGAAAGCGAAGTAATACGAAGCCATATTAATACATACTGTCTGAGAATCAAACAATGTGCAACAAACTATTTTTTCTTCTTAACCTTGTCTAGGACTGTGGGCTTACTCTTGAAAATATTTCCGCTCGATTGACATTGGAAATATGTCAGTACGTACTTTTAAATGCCAACATTTCTAAAAAAAAATTATAGAATCGGGATACTAATAATTCAACATGCTTTAAAATTGAGGCAAATGTAACGTAGGTAAATTTATTTTAATATTAGTCATTGTTTTAAGGCGTCTTATTAATATTGGAATTGGAATTGGATTGGGATTGGTATTGGTTTATAGAATAACCCTACTGGTTAAAACCTGACGAACATTATTTCCCCGTCGGAGATTAGGCGAGTCTATGCACAACTTATTTTTTTAACATAGCGTTAATGACATAGCATCACGCCTGTATTTCCCGAAGGGGTAGGCAAAAGTGAACAGTGTTGTTCACCCACATTTCACCATTTTTTAATGACGTGAAATGAAACTAATGATGACTTCTGCCAGAACAGTAAACTCTAGACTTGTGCCCGATTCTGACTCCAATCTTGCCCATTTTTATAGAAACTTTGCCCCACACTAAGAATTTATTTTATCTGTATTTTCTATGGTAATCTCATCTGAACGACATTCAATTAACTCCAAAGTTAGTCGTGTTGGTTTGGTCACCTGTATAGGGACTGAATACAATGACATCACCAAAAGGCGTGTTAAAATGTGGAAGAAGAATTCGCGGTAGTGAGTCGAGATGCCTTAGCGGTCAGGCGCCTGGACTATTCATCCGGGAGGCGCAGGTTCGAATACTGCTCACGACCGTATTCTTTTTCCACAAAAATTACATATAACTTTACAATGCAATTCTCTTTGCAGGAGATGATTACCAAAGCAACCTGCTCTCTGGTATCTATCTTACAACTATGTGGTTCTTCAGAGAGCATAATCGGATAGCTCGGCGGTTACAGGACATAAATGCATGTTGGGATGACGAGAAGCTGTTTGAAACAGCTAGGCAGATTAATATAGCGCAGTATCAGTACATATACTTTTATGAAATTATTCCGGAATTTCTTGGTAAGCATTTCTTACTTATTATTAGATTAAACCACTCAATGTTTCGGAATTAGCATAAAATAACCATTTTTATATAATAACCCTCGTGAAACACGTTCATATTCAACGGTTATTACCCAAGTGCATTCTTCGGGATTGCCCGACTAGTTTCGAACTCGAACGGATCCTTTACCGGGAGGTCCGTTTACACTCAACCACCACGACATATTTGGTGACATTCAGAATTGAAAAAAATACATAACAATAATAATGTCCCAACTCAATTTAGATTAAAACTCTCACAGGGGCCTCTGTGTGTTAGACCTGTGTCTCCAGGCAAGCCCTCCAAAGTACCGGGTTTAATCCCGAGATTAAAGATAATCAAAAATAATAATAATACTCCTCCTGACCGAATTTCGGTCGCGGCGGCCTATCTCCACGGAGATCAGCCAAGTACGCAGGAGATATTATAGAACGCAAGAGTATGCGCAAACACAGGCGCACTCCCTATTCCTTAACTCTCATAGTCTGATGAGTCGGCAATTGGACATGACCGGAGAAAGATCAGGCGCAGGACCGACGGCTTTTACGTGCTCTCCGAAGCACGGCTGTGTCACACCATCAACTTCAAAACTCTGGGCTAGTAATGAGAATTCCCTAACAGAAAAACCCACCCAACAACAATTACATTTCACCCGACCTGGGAATCGAACCCAGGACCTCACGCTCAGCATAGCGCTTGCGACCACTAGACCAACAAGGCAGTCAAAAATAGGTATAGATACCATATCTTCAATGAACAACTAAAATGTGACTAGAACCATGATACATTTTTATCAAAATTGACCACCGACTCTGTGGCGGACACTGCACGGTCTAACAACTCCTTAGGATGCCCCGTGGAGGGGGCGAAACACGTGTATAGTAGTTGAAGTCGGAATTTTCACCACTTGCCTATGTGGATATATTTGTGGGCGGGCGGGCGATGCACAGGCAATGCATGACTACCCTCAATATTGTGGAAGTAGCTAGATATTATATTTATTTGCATCCAAGATATAATATATCTTATATTCACGTACCAGATCAAAGTAATGATTGGCAGCCATTTTATGTATTTTATTGCTTCTGTGTACAAAACGTAAAGCTGTTTAACAGTTGTGTAAAGATGTTATACGACCGCTTCTCATTAATCGACAACAAAATAGAAGGTTCTGTTATCGACCCTTAAGTATGTATCTATGTCCGCGATTTTCCTAAAACTACTGATCCGATTTGGATGGAGTTTGGTAATTTATCTTACAACTCGATTCTCCCAGGACGCAAGAATTCTCTAGCAGAAGGCATCATTTACGAGACCGATGGCTACGTGAATGACTTCGACCCTCGCTACGAGCCTGGCGTGTTACGAGAGTATATCATCGGTTTCCGATGGTTCCACAATTTCCAACCGGGAGCATTGGAGTAAGTCATCATTCTCTAAATTGGATCAGCAAAAAACAAACCAGAAATTATCCATATCCGTATTGTCCCAAATACGAAGCAACAGGAGCATTAGTTATTGTTACAATAGTTGATAACAGGGACCGAAAAGGTTACCCGTATAGGGGTTTTAATCGGGTTAATTTTTAGGTTAACTGCCTCGTTGGTTTAGTGGTCCGTAGCGCGACTGCTGAGCAGGAGGTCTCGGGTTCGATTCCCGGGTCGGGCAAAGTGTTATTGAGTTTTTTTGTTAGGAAATTCTCAGTAGCAGCCCGGGGTTTGGAAATGTGCCCGGTTGATGGCAATAGGCTCACCACCTATTACATGGGACTTAATAACAGCATTGGTGAAATGTGGGTGTACAATTGTGTACACCTCTGCCTACCCCTTCGGGGAATACAGGCGTGATGCTATGTTATGTTA
This sequence comes from Xylocampa areola, assembly GCA_935421205.1. Classification (NCBI taxonomy): domain Eukaryota; kingdom Metazoa; phylum Arthropoda; class Insecta; order Lepidoptera; family Noctuidae; genus Xylocampa; species Xylocampa areola. The sequence continues at coordinate 1,230,547 of OW285200.1, forward strand.
TGTTTTAATTTTTAGGGTTAGCTGAAAAACCCTAGCGTAAAGGTTAACCCGTATTATTGGGTTAATCAGCCTATAATAACCGGTTCACGCATAAGGTTCGTTTTTGTTCATAAAAGTATGCTAGAAAGTGACGGAGACAGCACGCGCTCGGTGATTTGTAGTAGTTCCGTCTCTTTCATTCTGGTTAATCAGCAATATTTAAATGGTTAACCCATGATGCATATGGGTTAACCCCTATAAGGGTTAATCAAATATATGGTTATCGGTTTTACCGGTTAACCTTTTAACCCGATTAATCGGTCCCTGGTTGATAATATTGAATGACGTCTAGAAAACTGGTCCACATTTAGAATCTCTTACAGATTCTTAGCTTAAATTTACCACTCCTCCACAGACCGACCGCAGCAGGCGTAGCTTAACTTCGATCGATCGATCTGTGTGGCTGTTACTAAGCCACGAGCCCACCATACCCCTAGACTATCACAGCATTTTTTTTTTATTAGTTGCTATGTGTTGCCCATGTCCGTACTGATGCACCCTTAAAATGGAATCCCTACACGTGGCACCTGGTGGTGCAAAACAGGCAACACAACTCTGATGGGAGGCTTCGGCCGCGGCTAGTTACCACCCACTGGAAGCCATGCCGTGAAGCGACCTAGTCGTGTTTCGGGACTGTAGTCCGGTGCAACCATTGTGGGAGACGGGTCTGGGAAGTTGCATCAACTCCCCAACTATCGTTCTCCCAAATTCTATCCATTCTACTTAAGAGTTAAAAGATTTATTCTGAATCTACGTACTCTATCCTCGGCCACACCATCACTTACTAGCAGGCGAGTTGGTGGCCAAACGTAGATCCATATAGGATAAGAAAACTCTGAAGTTATTAATTATGTTTTTTCAATTAGTCTGTACAGGAACGGTAAGTATGCGGGCAGTAGACCTACACCAGATGACGCACTCAGGAGCGGTATCCTCGCTCTCAACAACACTGAAGCGGACCTCACGCAAGGATCGCTCATCCAACCTGCTGATAAGTTCGACTATGTTATGGCTCCAGATGTAATTACACCCTATAATTTTATTTAAAATTTTATCCTTGAAATGGAACCCATCTATAACTATGATATTTGTATTGATTAACTGCCTCGCTGGTGTAGTGGCCGCTAGAGCGGCTACTGAGCGTGATGTCCTGGGTTCGATTCCCGGGCCGGGCAAAGTGTTATTGGATATTCTGTTAGGTAATTCTCAGTACTACCACGGAGTTATAAGGTTGGCGGTTACCCCTGTGCTTATGAAAGCACGTAAAGCCGCCTCCGTTTTTTATTTTTGTGTGTAGAAAATCCGTCATGGACGCTGTGTCGGATTCCTACCAACTAAAAACCACACGGACCCACTCCAACCTTTACAGAGGTCGCGGGTTCGTTGCAGCAATCATCGCGACACGTAAAGCTGCATCCTGTGCCTGATCTCTCTCCAGGCGTGGCAGATTGCCGTGAAGGATGAGAGAATGCACCTGTGTTTTCGCATACACCTGTGCACTATAATAACTCCCGTGCACTTGGCTTATCTCCGTGGAGATAGGCTGCCGTCACTGAAAATTCGGTCGATAATAGTATATTTATTAGAAAGTATTTTTTGCCGAAAAACTAAAAACTGCTTTGAATCAGTTACTTAAAGCATCTCCTTATATCCTGTTATTTGAAATTCTATATCAGATTTTATTCCTGACAGCTAGCAGAACGTTTCTTTGCCGACTATCTGAGGGCATCAGATCTCCCAGCTACCGACATAATGAGGGGCCGTGACGCTGGTCTACCACCATACAACTACTACCGGAAGATCTGTGGAATGAAGCCAGCTAAGTACTGGGAGGACTTCTACGACACTATTGATAAAGATGTAAGTTCAAGAACAGAATAGAAGATGTTGTTGCGGTGCCTTACACCTGCAAAATGGTAACGCTGAGTTTAGTAATCTTTAAATGATTGCTAAATAGATATCACCAGGCGTCTCCTTAAGACGAGAAGAAGGGAACTTGAAATTTAATAGATACGAACATGCGACATGGTAGCTCAGTTGAGAGAGCCATGACACGGTATGTCAAAGGCCACGGGTTCGAATCCCGGTCGTGTCTACTATGTTTCTTAGACAATGATAATTAACATAGCCATTACATGGCCTTCACGTGTATGTATATTAAATATCATAAAAAAAAAGTTTTTTTTTGCTACAGTACTAATCTGATGGCTATGCTATCCAGTAGCAATAAAAATACGGTCGTGAGCAAGATTAAAACCTGCGCCTCCCGGATAAATACTCCAGGCGATCTGACCGCTAAGCCATCTCGACCTCTACTCACTACCGCGAATTCGTCTTCCACTAAGAAATTAATATTGGCATCTACAGGGTACAATTACAAACTACGGGCTGCTACTGAGAAATTAATAACAGAAAAACTACATGTGTTTTGTCAGATACTCTTGTTATTACGAGAATCACATGTCAATCTTTTCTTAACGTATGCTTGATGAACAACCTAGTGTCGGAATTTAAACCACCCATACATACTATTTATATTGCCGGGCCCGAAATTTGAAATCAGGACCTCAGCAGTCACCCATACGACCACTAGATCAATGAAGCACTTTTAACCAAGCTTTGACTAAATTATACATTAATTTCAGAGAGTAGAAACTCTCCGTCGTATCTACGATGATGTAGAAGACATGGAGGTTATGACAGCTATCTATGCAGAACGATTGATGCCCGGCACTTACGTAGGTCCAACGTTGTACTGCATCATGATACGCAACACACTGCTCTGGAGACGCTCCGACAAGTTCTTCTTTGAGCACGGAGACTTCCCAGCTGCATTAACAATTCGTAAGTAAAGTTAAAATATTAAATGGAAAAAGAATACGGTCGCGAACAGGATTCGAACCTGCGCCTCCCGGAAAAATACTCCAGGCGATCTGGCCACTAAGACAGAGGTCGAGATGGCTTTAGAGTTGTTTGTAACTTTAGAGTTCGCTAAGCATGCGTTAATGCTTTTCAAAGATTTATCTTGAATTCGTAAGTATTTGTTGTTATCGATATTAATTACACTCCTTTCCTCCGTTCTCAATCATTTAAGTTAAAATTACTTTTGAAATGTGTAATTTGATTTTGGATGATTTTTTGTACAAGTCCACTGATACCTGCGACTTCGGCCGCGTGGAATTTGATATAAATTATTAAATATTTTTTCGCCGGTAGGTACCTACCCCTAAATATTTAAAGAAAATTAGCCTTACTTACTCCTTATATAGTCAGCTAGCTACCTGCCAGTAAAATATTATCAGAATCGGTCCAGCCGTTTCGAAGATTACCCGGAACAAACAGACAGACAGACAGACAGACAAAAAATTTAACTGATTTTAGGCATTGGTATCGCGAAAATAACGGTATGACCTTAAAAAAAAATGACATTACAAACTGACACTTCTCTATCTTATATTTATTTGTATTCATGGTGATTGATTATTTTCTTAGGAAATATAGGAAAAAAAATTGTATTGAAATTCATTTAAAATGCTTATATAGGGTTGGGATGTCATTTCGGCGCCTTACAACATCAAAGTGGTAACGCTGAGTTTAGTAATGATTGCTAAAAGATCGCCAGGCACGGCAATCCTATGATTAAGAGAACTTGAAATTTAATAGATACGAACATGCGGCACAGTAGCTCAGTTGGGAGAGCGATGACACAGTATTTCAAAGATCGCTAATTATGTTACGTATTCTGGTCATAATTGCATTTTTTCAAAAAGGAAGTTTCAGTTCTGAGAAAATGTTAAGTAACTGTATCTGCCGGTTACGTTAGATTTGTTAAAAAAATGCGCTATCAATTATTAATGCTTAATAAGAGATTACCAGCTATATGGTTAAACCACACTCGTCGGTTATGTTTCAGCTCAATTAAATGAAGTGCGCAAAACGAGCATAGCACGCGTGCTGTGTGATAGTGGAGATAACGTGAAATTTATACAACCAGCAGCCGCCTTCAGAATAGGACCCGGGTAAGAAGTTTTGTTAGATACATAGCATAACTAGCTGCAAGGCAAGGGACTCTTCTCATAAAGAGAAGGCACGAGCATTGATCACCACGCTAGCTCACTGCGGATTGGCGATTTCAAACCTTTAGATCGACGTGTCATGATATTTTTCTTGAGCATATGTGAGTTACCTTAGAATAAGCAAGAGAGTGGATATGACATTGAAAAAGTCACATTGGTACATTTGAACTCACAACTTGTGACTCCAGAAGCGGGCCCGTAAAACACTCGGACGCCACGACATCGTTTTATTACAACGGTTTTTTTTTGTGTATCGCTTGGTTTTAAATTATACATTATTCTTCTTTAAAATGTTTAGACATCACTATGTCTTACTGCATTTATTCAAATTTATATACGATAAAAACAAATACAATATTCTGATTTGTAGAAAATGTACAAAAATTTTAAAAATGTGTATTGAATATTCACAGAGTTACTTACACGCACGCGCAGCTGGCAGCCCGCATATTATTTCAAATACAGCAAATAAATATTTTGAATTTGAGTTTGAATTTGAGTTTGTGTTTAATTTGAATTTGAATTTTGAATTTGAATTTGAGGTTGTGTTTAATTTGAATTTGCATTTGAGTTTGTGTTTAATTTGAATTTGAATTTTGAATTTAAATGCGAACTGTGTTTAAATATTATTTGGACAAACTATAACATGGTGTAAAAATTATTCATTTAATTATTATTCGATTCTGTTACAAATTCTGAACAAACTACCTTAGTATATAATACTGAAAATAATGTTGTACGATAATTTACTTTACACTTCATTCTAGGAACTATCTACTGCCGTGCGAAGAGATCCCTGGTATCAATCTAAATAAGTGGAAGGACCATTGGTGCCCTAAGGAACAGAAAAAGTGAAAAATGAGGATCATTTAGATATTATCAAAATACATAAGGTAAACAAATGATTGGAATGGAATTAAACGTTTTCGACTATAACTTACTTTTTGATTTAATTGTATCACGGTTAATGCTTGTATTTTCATTTTATTTCTTCCATTTGTCTGCCTGTCACGACCCTTTTATTTTCAGGAGTGCGTGAAGGTATCAACTTGAAATTCATATCAAATAGTATATAATTATGTAGTTCTACAGAACTGTAAAAAATTTCAAACTTCTTATTCAGTGTAATAAAAAAATACACCCTTTTATGTCGCATATTTTGGCACTCACCAACAAATTAAAACCTATTGAGTTGGTGGTAAGGAAACCAGCACACCTGAGAAATGTTCTCAATGGTGTGTAAAGCTATTAGTCCAAGATCCCAAAGCCCCCAGACCTTACTTATTTTCTGATGGATAAAATGTATACGACTGAGAAGTGTTTAGACGGAAGGTGTCTGGCATAACTGTCAATTTTTTTTTACAATATTCCGTACAACATACGTAAAAATCAGCTTTCAGGCTTTAAGTAGAGTAATATTTTTACGTACTTATAGCACCTGGCACCTGAGAATTGGCTGTCGGCCCAAGCTTGCAGGTATGTATGCGTTCACTGTACACTCTAACACAACTCTATCATATACATTTTGTCCTAGGTCCTGGATTCTTGCTCTATATGTCAGAGACCTACGGGTAGTTTAAACTTCGACACTAGGTGCTTCATCAACCATACGTTAAGAAGAAGTTTGTTATATCACGTAAAATTTATACTATACACGTATAAAGTACGTAGGACGCGAGTCCGACTCGCACATGGCCGTATATTTGTTAATTAATCAGTCTTACGACAAACAATATAACTCAATTAATTCCTGACAAAAATTAAAAAAATAAATGTAATTTTTCTCCAGGCATAATAAAAAAAAAACAGTGCATAAGTGATATTAGTATGTTAACCGTATCCACATACCAATGGACCAAGATCTGAACACAATGGGTGCCTGAATTTTTTTTCTTTATGATTTGGGTTTCTTGAATAGATTCAGGCGTTACCTTACGGAAGTCCTTAGCGATTGATGCAGTGTCCACCACCGAACGGTGGACACTGCATGGTCGGCACGGACGGCATTAGAGTAGTTGTGCAATGCAATTTTGCATCGCTTACGTATATGCATATAAATACTGCAGGCCAACTGCCACGTTGGTTTAATGGTCCGTAGCGCGACTGCTAAGCAGGAGGTCTCGGGTTCGATTCCCGGGTCGGGCAAAGTGTTATTGAGTTTTTCTGTTAGGAAATTCTCAGTAGCAGCCCGGAGTTTGAAAATGTGCCCGGTTGATGGCAATAGGCTCACCACCTATTACATGGGACTTAATAACAGCATTGGTGAAATGTGGGTGTACAATTGTGTACACCTCTGCCTACCCCTTCGGGTAATACAGGCGTGATGCTATGTTATGTTATGTTACTGCAGGCGCTCTGACCACTAAGCCATCTCGACCTCTGCTCACCACCGCGAATTCTTCTTCCATATTTTAACACGTCTTATGGCGACGTCATTGCTATCAATTCAGTCCCTATACGAGTGACCGAAATGATAGCAATGACGTCACCGTAAGACGTGTTAAAATATTCGCTAAGCATGCGTTAATGCTTTTCAAAGATTTATCTTGAAATTTAAGCACAGGTAATTGCATGACTACGCTCAATATTGTGGAAGTAGCTAGATATTGTGTCTGACCTCTGTTCAGCAACAGTTCAGTCTGGACGTATTCGTGCTAGTGTAATGATAGCCTATCATGATGTACTTAACCCCATTGCAACGGATATTGTAAGTACTACAAATTTACAATTGGAAACCTATTGGCTTGTATGCCAAATAAATCATGAAATAAAGTAATTAATTTTAAGTACTGACCTCTAGCGCTGCTAAGGGCGGGCAAAGTCATAAGTAGATTTCAATCTTCGGTAGGTTTCTCTGTTAGAAAATTCTTAGTAGCAGCCCGGAGTTCGGAATTTGGCGGTGTGACACCTCCGTGCTTCGCAAAGCCGTCGATCCTACGCCTGATCTCTCTACGATCGTGTCGAATTGCCGTCCCATCGGACTATGAGAGTGAAGGAAGAGGGAATGCACCTGTGTTTGCGCATACACTTGTGCAATATAATATCTTCAACGTTCTTGGCTAATCTCCGTAGAGCTATGCCGCCGTGACAGAAAATTCGGTTGGGAGATTTAACTTTAATTTCAAAGGGAATTGCCTCATTGGTCCAATGGTCGTAAGCGGGGCTTCTGAGTGTAAGGTCCTGGGTTCGCAAAGAGTTATTGTCTTTTTCCATGAGAAAATACCCCTGAATTTGAAATTCTTCCCGGTAGATGGTTCCTAACAGAAAAACCTAATAACATTTCCCGACCTGGGCATAAAAGCTAGCACCTTACGCTCAGCAGCAGCCCTTGCAGCCGCGAGACCAATAAGGCAGGTAAATTGTATTACTGGGCTATTAAAGTATCATCAATTGCTAGTCTAAACGTAATCCAATATTGAGTTATTGAATAAAATTTACACGCTATAAACTATTTTGTTCTAATTATATGTGCGAGTAATAGCCCATGTCACGCGAATTCACGTTTTTAACCGACGAAAAATAGGAGGCAGTTCTCCAGCCGAAACGTATAATATTTTTTTTCTTATGAACACGCGTTATTTTTTACAGAGTAATTTTTTTTATGAAAAATATGTCGTCATTTGGCCAAGAAATCGCCTGATGGTCAGCAATGTTGTGGCCGAGGATGGAGCATTTAGATCCAGAAAAATGTATTCTCTCCAAGTAGAGAGGAAAATTTTACCGCCGAAAAAGGAAACGGAAACGCGTAAAATAACTGAGTAATTAATTTTGTTTAATTTTGTTTTTTTATTTAACGAAGATCACTAAATTAAGGTAATAATCAAATGCAACACGTTATTCTGAAAGAAAATGGATTTAACATAGCATCACGCCTGTATTTCCCAAAGGGAAAAAAAATACATTTACTGCATATATATTTATTTATATATTCTTTATTGTACACTAAATGGACATATACAGACAGAAAATGTTTTGTTTTTAAATTATACAATGGGCGGCCTTATCGCTGTCTGCGATTTCTACCAGGCAACCTTTGGATAGATTTAATTTAAAGAGTAAGAGATATGGGGTTTATGTGGTGCAAATAAAAGTAGGTACCTACATAAACTTAAACACTAATACTGCATAGTACAGTGATACACAAATTAGAACTTTGACTTCCAAACTAAGTTACATTTGTACTATGGAAGTAAAGGCTCTCTCATATTCAAGTTTACATACACAAATATATACATATATACGTACTTAAGTATACAATAACCTGAAAAAAAAGATGCATGCAGAATGCATATAAAACAGAACAAGAAAAATCTAAAGATAATAATATATTAATTAATAATTTAAGACAAGGAACAGTGGTAACTAAGCGACAGTATTAAGTTTTTTTTTTTTAAACATTGCCCCGCACTAGGAATTTCTTCCTGTATCGTGGGTGCGTTTACAGACATATAATCTCACAAGCACACACACACGCAGACCCGGAGCAATTATCTATAGATCGTACAAATATTTGCTCCGTGCAGGAATCGAACCTGCGACACGCAGCGCAGCAGTCGGTCTCTCGACCACTGCGCCAACCGCGCTGTCACTGTATTAAGATAAATGTGTTGTGAGGTGTAATGTGTATTGTGTGTGATGTGTGTTTCTGTTTGTGTATGTGGTGTATTTGTGAGTGGTAGTGTGTGTGGTGTGTAGTGCTAGTGTCTATATGTATGTAGAGGTATGCATAGACTGCAAGATTTATGCACAGGTGTACACAGTTAGACACCCGCATTTTACCAATGCTGTTATTAAGTCCCATGTAATATGTGGTGAGCCTATTGCTACCTACCGGGCATATGAGAAACTGAGAGAAGACAAACTGAGAATTTACTAACAGAAAAACTCAATAACTCTGCCCGACCCGGGCATCGTACACGAGATCATCATTATCAGCAGCCGCGCTTGGGACCACTAAAGCAGTGAGGCATTCTAGATAACAATCAACTTTTCAATGACAGCGTGGTTGGCGCAGCGGTGGACAGTATGGCTGTAGCGATGCGGGTCGCTGTATTCAATTCCCACACGCTCGTAGCAAATATTTATATAATCTTCAGATAATTAATTCGAGTCTGGGTATGTGCATCTGAGATAAAATGTGGATCAAAGTTAAATAAAAACAATATCGCCGTATTTTTTTTTTATAAGGAACAAAGAACGGTTACATCAATTTATATATCACATCTTTTAGGTTCATGTAGATAAACGTGTAACCCACACTATTGTTCACGGATTCAAACAAGAGTAATAAAGAGGAAAGGACAGACGGTCACACATCCAAAAATTGTGCACCAAATATAACATAGCAATAATATCTAAAATAATTTTCTTAAACTTTATACATCACGAATGTTCACAATAGCCAAGGCTAATAAACAGACTTTATAACTCAATTGAGAAGCACAATTATTGGTGTTTATTAGCTATTATTGCTAATTAAAATGCTCATAAAATTGCAAGGCGAATTAACGAACTCGATCGTATAAATACTTAACTTTTCACACCCAGATATATAGTGTATAGGTAATAAAATATAAAGATACAGTAGTTTTAATTGTTATTTGTTGAAACTAAACAGAATTCTAAAGTTATTATATTAAATGGAAAAAGAATACGGTCGCGAACAGGATTAGAACCTCCACCTTCCGGATAAATACTCTAGGCGCTCTGAACACTAAGCCATCTCGACCTCTGCTCACCACCGCGAATTCTTCTTTCTTCTTTCATATTTTAACACGTCTTATGGCGACGTCATTGCTATCAATTCAGTACCTATACAGGTGACAGTGACAATAACTTTAGAGTTCGCTAAGCAAGCGTTAATGCTTTTCAAAGATTTATCTTAAACAGAATTCTTCTGGTTCTACGTGCCCCATCCTTGGTCACACCGCCACTTACTAATCAGAGAAGCTGGTGCCACGCAATGAAATTGTAAAGATATATACAAAGCTTTGAATCAAAACCAGCGTGTAATACTATCAGCCATGGATTGGTCCGTCGTGTTATCTTTACTTATAATAATCGAGTCAGTGTCAGCACAAGAGTCGTCTGTGCTGTATGACGCGTACTTCGGGAAGCCTATCACCGAGAAGCGGGGCGACTACCTGGCGAACGTCGCCAATGGCACGAGGTGAGTGAGCAATTTAACTTAAAACAACTTTTAACCGGATTAATCGCGTGTATTATTGGTTTTTGTTTTTTCTGACGTTTCGAACCGTGAGCTCTGAGTTTGTTCGGTATTTCTCTCAGGGATAGTCTTAGAAAATACTGACGCAATTTAGTTTTAATTATGTACTTACTAATTTAACTTAATTAACCGAAATATGTTGCGAGGGTACCTAGAAACGCCCAGTGCTAGTCATTGGACTGTTGGGTCTATCCAGCCGACCTTAGAGACATGCGCACTGAGCCAATACAGGACACAGGTGTTTTCGAAACGTAGTTTCTTCGACAAATACCTGCACGAAATGACGAAAGGTTGCTCCCGTGTGTCACCAGTGTAACTCCAGTGTGAATACGGCCCTTCAAACCCTGGCGCACAGTCCCGCTTGAACAATTCAGCGCTCTTCTCGGCATCGCTGCAGTCGTGACAAACCTCTCACTGCCGGCCGTGATCAGAGCCAGGGTGGACAGTGAGGGGGTTTGGGAGCCAGCCGTATAATTCTGCAAGGATGTCATTTCGCAGAGAGAAGCGGCGGGGAAGGCTGAGTCAGGGAAGATTATCTCTTCGCTGATCCAATCTGCCGCAGGAGGGCACAGGCAGCTTTAGACCGGACTGATGGCACACTGACTGAGGCCAGCGGGAGTTAAATTGCGGGGAGTCTATTTTCCGCATTGCACGGCCTTCGAGTTGCGTTGAAATCCCAAGTGTTCACGGAAATCACCGAAAGAGTGTTAAGGTTAATAGAAGTTCAAGATGTAGGGCGAACTGCATGGGTTGCGACTACCATGCTTTGCAGTTCTCACGGCGGCTCATCCACCCAAGCCATAGTAGGCACACGGTGGAGTATTTAGAGGGTGCGAGCTCTAAATAACCACACCGTCTACCCGAGTCCGGGTCAGGCATTTACTCCGTCACAAAAAAAAAACGATTTTGTTACCACTGACGTGGTTGCATGTCACATTTACAAAACCAGTCTAATCTAGCCTCACATATTATTGGTACTCCCTACTACAATAGGCCAGCACAAGGTCAAAGTGTGACCGCATTGGCTAAACTAAACAAGCAACATAATTATTAATATAATCAAGTCTGGTCCGGTCTAGCAAAAACACAACGTCTTTATAAATACGTTACCTACTACAATAAGCTTATTTAACGCCTGGGAATATATGTCATCAACGGATTGATTTCTAGTTTGTGCACCATACCGGTTCTACCATGCCGCAAGGAGGAAGGTCGTCGCGTGGACGGCACGTGTACTAACCCGAAGTACCCCTCCCGTGGAGCCACTATGACGCCATTCCCGAGACTACTCCCTCCGCAGTTTGGACCAGGTATGACACTGCATAGCAAAGAACCAGCTAAAAAAACAATGTAAGCAACTAATGCTGGGAACACCTTAATGAGTCTAGCATAGGAGCGTAGCGTTTAGAACAACGAGTGAGATGCCCTCATCCGGCAACGGGTGTGAATGATAAATGATGATGATGAAAAAATTAACAGCTTGGATGCAAACCTCTCAGAGAAATGGAAGATGGCACAAAACAAAGCATGCCTATTAAATTTACTATCAACAACTCGTTACATTGTCTATTTTTCTTCTGGGGTACTATTTAATGCCATCCATGACATTTACAATGAGGGTGACCTGCGGGTGTATTGGCTATCTCGGTTACCAACCAAATTAATGGTCACTTTGTAGTATATTGCGACATATGTTTTTAATATTCTTGCTCATCATAGACAAGCTGTTACACACGACGCAATATACTACTAAGTACTTATGTATTACGTTATGGTTGTCCAAGAGCAGGCTGCACCACATTGCAAAAATAGTAAGAGAGTCAGAAGTTTAACTAAGACATCTACAAACAATCTCGTTCTACCTACTTACTTGGTCAATATCCATAGCATACATCACCAAAGTTTTTTTCCATTTTAGTCGAAGAACGAACTAACGTTAGTATAGCACTGAACGTAGTAACGTACAGCGTCGGTAACGTCTCCTTATGATGTAATAAAGTGAAAAATGAATTTGACGTCACGTTAACTCGATTCCGGAGACCTCGGAGTACTGAACCATGAGGTGCAAGTTTAATTGTTGAAAGTGGTGGTATCGGAAATTATAATTTTGTCTTAATAATCTTTCTGGTTCAGGCAACACCTTGAGACCTGCGAAAGATGGGTCGGAGCTACCGTCAGCTCGATACATCCGCACCTCTCTGTTGGGAGACGGAGACTTCAGGGATCACCACTTCTCTACCTTGGCCACCCACGTGCTAGTAGCCACAGTCGGTGATAACGTCGATTTGCTTTACTTACGTAAGGAATTTATCTACCTATATTTAATTTCCACTTTTAGCAACGTCGAGCAAAATAATATTGGATTTTCCTTTTAATTAAGATCCGGTTAGTGGAGTGTGATAATAGGATAACATCAGAACCTGGCGTTTTTGCAAAATTTGGTATGACATAGATAGATAGAAGGAGACCATATTGGCGGTTACCACCAACAACAGCATTCCAAATGAGGGTTGGCATCAGGCAGGCGGCCGGTGTTAAAACATTGCCAAACTTTAGCAGCATTCTAGTACAAGTAGAGAGTATGTATGGAAGAAGAATACATACTGCGTCGACCCCAATTAAATTAGGATAAGGGCAGGGTGATGATGATTCGATCTGGTTAGATCTTTGCTGCTAATGCCTTTGTATGTATACAGTATGTTCTGTAAATACTAAGACATACTAAGTATAGGGGTAAAGCTGTTAGCTTGGGCGCCTACAAAGTTGACATTTACCACCGTGGGAGAGCCATGCTTCGGCACGAATGGGCCGGCTCGACCGGATTGATACCACGACCTCACAGGAAACCGGCGTGAAATAACGCTTGCGTTGTGTTTCGCCGAGTGAGTGAGGGTACCGGGGGCCCAAAACCTTTAAAAGGCCGGCAACGCACTTGCGACTCCTCTGGGGTTGCGGGTGTCCATGGGTGGCGGTAATCGCTTACCATCAGGCGAGCCGTCTGCTCGGTTATACAGAATTGAATAGATTCAGGCGTTACTTTGCGGAAGTCCATTAAAATGGATGCAAATAAATACAATATCTAGGTACTTCCACAAAAGGAGAAGGCATAAATAGAGGTGTGGCGTGCGGTTTTGGCTCACTCGGTGGCGGACACTGCACGGTCTAACAGCTCCTCATGATGCCCCGTGGAGGGGCGAAACACGTGTAGAGTAGTTGGTGGTAGTCGGAATTTTCACCGCTTGCGTATGTGCATATATTTGCGGGCGGGCGGGCGGTGCACAGGTAATGCATGACTACCCTCAATTTTGTGGAAGTAGCTAGATATTGTATTTATTTGCATCCATTATACAGAATTTTCAAAAGCATTGAAAAACTAAACTACCGCATTCGATTTTCCACCTTGTCAAAAGTTCTTTTTTTTTGTTATTTAATTTATATTATGATTTATAGAAATAAAAGATCTATTTCTATAAATCTATAACTTCTTGTGGAAAATATTATATTTATATATTTATATTTTATGTGCATTTAGGTAGGTACTGGCCTATGCTATTACCCCTCGCAATATGTCGTTCTATTTACAAGACACCCTATATATATCTCTGTTGTAGATATTCATTCACAAAAACAAAACACTACTATTTTTGTATAATAACTTTCGTGAGACATATTCATATCAATTATTGCTCACCAGTTTGGCTGCCTCGTTGGTCTAGTGGTTAGTAGCCCTGACTGCTATGCCGGAGGTCGTGGGTTCGATTCCCACCCAGGACAAATGTTTGTGTGATGAGCACGATCATTTGTTCTGTGTCTGGGTGTAATTTATCTATAATATGTATGCATTTAGAAATATATAAGTATGTTTATCAGTTGTCTAGTACTCATAACACAAGCTTTGCTTAGCTTGAGACTAGACGGCGTTGTGTGGTAGTTGTGGAATATTATTATTATTTTTGCTTTTTGCTTTTTTTTGCCTCCCTTTTATTTTAAAGTAAAGAAAGGGGTAGAAACTGACACACGGGCCATAGCCAAGTATGCCAGTGGGATAAAAATTATGAGGAAGATGAAGTGAGAAATTTGCGTGTGAGACGACATGTGTTGAGTAGAACAGCTTTTTGTAAGAGTGTGATGGTGGATTTCGGCATCTCAAGTGTGTTAAGACTATTCGGAAGTGTTTTCGGAACTACGCCAGTTGTGGACATGACGATGGGTATGATTTTTTTATTATTATAGTTACTACTCTCGTGTATTTTTTCGGGATTGCCCGACTCTCAGGGCTCTGTTTGAGTTTGAAACTAGTCGGGCAATCCCGAAAAAATACACGAGAGTAGTAACTGGTGAGCAATAATTAGTACACTACTATGCTTGAAGCTAATGATCTATATTTAATTTAGATTTACGTTTAGCGTTCCAGAAACCTACTCAAACACATTATTAATATTCAAATTTTTACAGTTCGATATGCGCGCGTCAGTGACTGCTGCATTGGCAATACTCCTAACCGAGTGAATCCTACCTGCATCCCTATACCTGTGCCTGGAGACGACCCTTACCTCCGACTCACAGGAATCAGGTGCCTTAATCTAACTAGGGTCATCACCTATCAGGATATCGGATGTTTGCCGAACTCTCTGCCAGTTGAAAGAGTAAGTGATTCAAAAATATATAATATAAATTGGTAGCTAGTCTTTGCCAACTGTCACTGGTCACTATCTGGGGCCCGAGTCTGCTAATTTAAAACATAGCATCAGGCCTGTATTCCCCGAGGGGATAGGCAGAAGTGTACACAGTTGAACACTCACATTTCACCAAAGCTATTATTAAGTCCCATGTAATAGGTGGTGAGCCTATTGCCATCTACCGGGCACAATTCCAAACACCTAGCTACAACTGGGAATTTCTTAACAGAAAAACTCCAAAACACTTTGCCCGACCCGGGAATCGAACCCGAGACCTCATGCTCAGCAGTCGCGCTTGGGACCATTAGACCAACGAGGCAGTCATAGATCGAGGCTAATTTAAATATTATAAAATAACATTCAATCGCCACGCAACTGCCGTACCATTAGGATGCCATTATACTTGTGACAGATTTGGTAGTTCGGTACAAAAAAGTAATTGAGAGACATAACATAAATCACTTTATTGTACATCAAAAATACAAAAAATACAGGAAATCTTACAAAATTTATAAGAACATATCTATCGCACTTCAGCGATCTCTTCCAGACAATCATATGAAAGAGAGAGAAGCGACTTGTAACGCACAAGAGTGATATATATGTGATTATAACGCACAATATTCATAAATTTCAAACAACTAGTAGATTATTAATAATGATATAATTATTCCCGTGCAAAATAGCAAATAACTCTATGGCAGTTGTAGGGTTTAGGGCCTTACACCTTTAGTATTTGATTGTTTGATACACACGATATTGATTGATTGATAGATTGATATTTATTGATATTATAATTGATTTGATCGAATGAGGGCACGCGGTATGAGAGATTTACGTGCACTGAATGTAGACAGTATTTGTATTATCTAGACAAACTCGGTGCAAGTAAAGTGCTGATATAAAGATGTGAACAATTGTACATTGCTTGCACTGTACAACAGTTAAATGGTGGTTCAGTCGAAAGTCTTTGGAAAACCAGTAGTCTTAATTAGCGGAATACCAAATAACTAAAATCATTTCATTGACTCACTATCAACATTCATCTGACACGGGCCACTGATATTATCCTTTTATAGTCATAATTTTAAAAATGCTTGCAGTATTGTAATATGAGGGGCTCCTATTTCCGCGTCTGTAAGGTCGCAAAAAACCTAAACACCTAACCTGTCCGTGTCGGCGTGCACGGGGTTTCCGAGCTCGCTTCGCTAGCTTTGCCTTCCACGTATTACATAATCGAGTATTTTTAAACATACGACGCCGTATGCAAACGGCGGAATCATACAAATTGCCTGTGACATATATACCAAAACGAAATTAACATAAAGTGATAATAAATAATTGAGATACTAAATTCATCAAAATAGTACATATATTCTTAGATTCTAACAAGTGAATTCAACATAACAAATTGAAATTCCATTACAGTATTCCCTACCTACACCCTTGCTAGACCTTTCCCCAGTATACGGATATACCGAAGCGAGAAGCCGAATGATCAGGGCCAACCAGGGAGGTCTACTTGCGTTCACGATGGAGGGTGACCGAGAAGTGCCCGAAGGCAACAGCGTCTTCTGCGACAACAACAGACCTCCTGAGACCAGATGTTACAATTTTGGTAAGACTGAAGTAATTTCAAAACGTATCCCTTGCCAGAGATCATTTTTTATAGTTGAGCATTTTCCCAACATGTTGAAATCTTAATATATATAAATCTCGTGTCACAATGTTTGTCCTCAATGGACTCCTAAACCACTTAACCGATTATAATAAAATTCGCACACCATGTGCAGTTCGATCCAACTTGAGAGATAGGATAGTTTAAATCTCAAATTATAGTCGCGTGCGAAGCCGGGACGGACCGCTAGTTCTCTATAAAGAATATTTTATTTAGTTGGAATACGAAACAATGATACAATCCTTTCAAATGATTACAGAGATCACGTTTAAAACTGGGTAAACTTATAACCCATGCTAATGCCCTCGAAATATAACAATATGTAGTTAGACGTGTGCATTTGTTTCCTACTAAATCTATATGTGTGTCCTAAATTATATTAGATAATATATATGCTTATAGTATTTAACTGCTTAGCCTTTTCCCAATTACATTGGGGTCGGCTTCCAGTAAAACTGGATGCAGCTTAATACCAGTATTTTATATGGAGCGACTGCCTGTCTGACCTCCACAACCCAGTTACTGGGTAAGACGATATCTCGTTGTATGACTGGTTGTCAGACTTTCAGGCCTCTGACTACCCGTACGGCTGTCATTAACCTTGATCGATCGATCTGTGCGGCTGTTACTTAGCCACGAGCCCCTATGATTATAATATAACTACGTAATATATAAAAATCTCGTGTCACAGTGTTTGTTATCGAAGTCGTCCGTAACAGGCTGACCGATTTTTATTTTTTTGTGTATATTTGATAGGTCTCAGAATAGGTCGTAGGCTATTTTTATACCCCTAGGTGATAACGATGACCCTAACCAGAAAATTTTAATGACAGAACAACTATTCAGTCATTGTGATAGGCTTAATAGGTGGTGATGACGTCACTATAAGATGTATTAAGATGTGGTAGCGGAATTCGAGTAATCAGCAGGTTAGGATAGCCCAGTTGGCAGAGCGCCAGGAGTATTTATCCGGAAAGGACAGGTTCAAATCCTCCCGTATTTTTCTTTCCACAATAATATGTAACTTTTGGTAAAGATAATATTTCCATTTGACAGGTGATGACTACAATTCCAATCTCCTCTCATCAGGCTACTTAGCAGCAATGTGGTTGTTCAGAGAACACAACCGGATAGCTCGTCAGCTAGCCAACATAAACCCCTGTTGGGATGACGAGAAGCTGTTCCAGACGGCTAGGCAGATCAATATAGCGCAGTATCAGTACATCGTATTTTACGAACTGATGCCAGAATTTCTAGGTAAGGATAATAAATAACGCTCGAGAATGACTTATGTCGAAATTAATTTAAATTGATAAAGAAATTAACTGAACATCATCTGCCTAGCCTTGTCCCAATAACATTGGGGTCGGCATCCAGTCAAACCGGATGCAGTTTAATACCAGTATTTTACATGGAGCGCCAGCCTATCTGACCTCCACAACCCAGTTACTGGGTAACACGATATCTCGTGGTATGACTGGTTGTCAGACTTTCAGCTACCCGTAACGGCTGTCATAGATCTTAATTTGACAACAATGACAAAAACAAAGGAATGTACTGAATATATCTAGTTAAATCAAAAGCAGTGATAGCCTAGTGCTATAACCGTTTGACTGGCAATTCAAAGGTCGTAAGTTTGAGCCCAAGGTACGCACCACTGACTTTTCGAAGTCAAGTGCGTATTAGCAATTATTTATCACTTGCTTATAACGGCGAAGGACAACATCGTGAGGAAACCAGCACACCTGAGTGATGTTCTCGATGGTGTGTAAAGCCATGTCAGACACCTACGGGTGGTTTAAACTCTGACAATAGGTTGTTCATCAACCATACGATAAGAAGATGTCAAAATCAAATACTTATCAAATTTTAGCAGATAATAACCTTTGGGCCCTTTTTGTACTTTTTACTGTGTGCCCTTTTTTGGAGATTTACTGTTATCTGCACAAAGTACAGAAAATAAAAGAATCGATTTCCAACTGTCGTATCTGCAATCTCATCTTTTCTGTGAACAACTACTGTGCCATCTACAAATAAATTCATATCAATATAATGTTTCAATTCATCTGTTATCTCAGGACGGAATAATGCTCTAGCGGAAGGCCTCATATACGAGACGGATGGCTACGTCAATGATTTCGACTCTCACTATGAACCTGGCGTGTACCGCGAGTATATCATCGCGTTCCGATGGTTCCATACCATGCAACCTGGGGCACTAGAGTAAGATCCCTTTCCAACATACTTTATTTTATCAATCTGTTTGCTCAGGATTCCAACACAAGATTTGGCTTCCGATGCAAGGTAATGGGTTCAATCTAGCAATTTTCACTGGTCATCAATACGAATCTCATGAAGATCAGCCTCCATAGTGTCGCTCCAGTCCTCGGAGGATACATTTGGTATTTAGTGTTTAATAGAATAGTTTTACAATTTCAAACAAAAAAAATATCCCTTTGCATATCGCGTCAATACTAATGCTCCTCCCGACCGTATTTCGGTCACGGCGGCCTATATCCACGGAGATTAACCAAGTACGCAGGAGATATTATAGTGCACGAGTATATGTGCACTCCTTCTTCCTTCACTCTCACATTCTGATGCGATGGCAGTCCGACACGACCGGAGAGATATCAGGAACTGAAACGACGGCTTTACGTGATCTCCGAAAGACGAAATTAATAAAAAAAAAATGCACTCCTGCAATTTTTTATATCTGACTAGCCTATATTACTCGGGACAACGTAAGGATTCTAACGATACCCCATAAATCGAAATCAGTTCAGGCATTTAGAAGTTATGGTGGAATAAACCAACTCACAAACATACAAATACTAACATACATACATGAACCCCTTAAAACATAATACTCCTCTTTTTGGGCAGTCATATTAAATTAAAAGAAAATCTTACTACGCAATCAATTGCCAGAGAAGATGTGATATTCTTGTTTCACAAACCATTTAAATGGCATAGCATGCATAGCATGCATAGCATCACGCCTGTATTCCCCGAAAGGGTAGGCAGAGGTGTACACAGTTATACACCCACATTTCACCAATGCTGTTATTAACTCCCATGTGGTGTGGTAGGTGGTGAGCCTATTGCCATCAACCGGGCACAACTCCAAAATCCGGGCTGCTACTGAGAATTTCCTAACAGAAAAACTCAATAACACTTTGCCCGACCCGGGAATCGAACCAGAGACCTCCTGCTCAGCAGTCGCGCTTGGGACCACTAGACCAACAAGGCAGTCCAACCATTTAAATGACAGCAAAATTACGCGACCTCTAAACTTATTGAAAATAAGAATTCGAGGTCGAGATGGCTTAGTGGTCAAGGCGCCAACTTTATTTTTCTGTCCACAAACATGTATAACATTAATCTTGCTTTCATTCAGTCTGTACAGAAATGGCAAGTATGCTGGTAGTAGACCTACTCCAGACGATGAGTTGAGGAGCGGTATCCTCGCCATCAATAACACCGAGGCTGATCTCACGCAAGGATCCCTCTACCAGCCTGCGGATAAATTTGACTACGTCATAGCCCCTCATGTAAGTACATCTCGCGTACCTATAGATACATACATAAGCAAAAAGTTCTGACATTGTATTAACTGCAAAGTTTGTCGTGTCGGTTCAGTTACCTGTGTAGGGACTGAATAGATAGCAATGACGCAACCAAAAAACGTATTAAAATGTGGAAGAAGGATCCGGAGTAGTGAGCAGAGGTCAAGGTGGCATAGTCGTTATAGTTGCGCAGGACCATATTCATCTTTTCGCAAAAATAAATAACTTATAAGTTCTGACATTTCATAGATTTTGCGTTGTCCATTTGACAGCGTGTTAAATGACGAGCATTTTAAAAATGACGAAATTTAAACCACTTGTATCCTAAAGTTACTATATTAAATGGAAAAAGAATACGGTCGCGAACAGGTTTCGAACCTGCGCCTCCCGGATAAATACTCCAGGCGCTCTGACCACTAAGCCATCTCGACCTCTGCTCACCACCGCGAGATGGTCGTAACGTAACTTTAAAGTTTGCTAAGCATGCGTTAATGCTTTTCAAAGATTTATCTTGTACTTGTATCCCCCATAGCTATTTAAACTCTTCCGTCCCTTTTGCCCTCTCAAGTCTCAATCTTATCCATAGTTAGCAGAGCGTGTTTTTGGCGACCGACTGGCGGCGGCAGACCTCCCAGCTACCGACATAATGCGGGGCCGTGACGCTGGTCTACCGTCCTACAACCACTACCGGAAGTTTTGCGGTATGAAACCAGCTGAGAAATGGGAAGATTTCTACGACACAATTGATAAAGATGTAAGGTATACTTTTAACGCATTTCTACTAATAGCGGTGGTTAATGTCGTGACGCCACTGCTAAGTCCTGGGTTCAAGTCTCGGGTCGGGCAATGTGCTGTTAGGTTTTTCTGATAACCCGGAATTCAGAGTTCTACATGATTGATGGTAATAGGCTCACCACAAAAGAACACCTCTTCCTACTCCTTTGGGTATATTAGCATGATGCTGCCAATAACTTGATTTTCGTTTTCCTTTAAAGTACTACATAATTTATAAAAAAAAAATTCAAACCAAAGGTTTTTTAATATAAGTTATGAAAAAGTAACTTTTAACCGGATTAATCGCGTGTATTATGTTCGTGGTCGCAGGAGGACCTGAGACCACGAACGCTGCAAAGTGTTCGAAACGTCAGGAAAAACAAAAAACCAATAATACACGCGATTAATCCGGTTTAAAGTTGTTTTATTATAATGTGTAGTGATCGCGCAAACCTAAGATATTACTTTATGAAAAAGTCTAAGAGTGTGAAACGTGTTGTTTAAATAATTATTAATAAGTCTCATATAAAATTAGCACATTAAGTTAAATAAATTGACAATACTCGGGAGAATCCTGCTCACGACCGTACCGTTTTTCCACCAAAAATTATAACGTTAGAGTTCGCTATGCATGCAATAATGCCTTTCGAAGATTTATCTGTATTAGTACACATAAGTCTACTTTCTTTTCTGTCTCTCCTCTCGCAGGGCTGCTGGAAGAGATTTCTTAAGAAATAAGCAGCACTTTTATATTAATCTTTCCTTCTTTTTCTTATCGTATGGTTGATGAACAACCTAGTGTCAGAGTTTAAACCACCCGTAGGTGTCTGACATGGCTTTACACACCATCCAGAACATCACTAAGGTGTGCTGGTTTCCTCACGATGTTGTCCTTCGCCGTTATAAGCAAGTGATAATTAATTTATAATACGCACATGACTTCGAAAAGTCAGTGATGCGTGCCTTGGATTCGAACTTTGACTTGTCAGTCCAACGGTCATACCACTAATTTTATAGTAAAATAAATAAATAAATTGAATCTACCATAATTCCAGAAAGTAGAAACCCTTCGTCGCATCTACGATGAAATAGAAGATGTGGAGGTCATTGTAGCTATTTACGCGGAACGCCTACTGCCTGGCACCTTCGTGGGCCCCACGTTGTACTGCTTCATGGTGCAAAACTTGCTGCTGTTCCGACGCTCCGACAAGTTTTTCTTTGAACATGGAAACTTCCCTGCTGCATTGACTATTCGTAAGTAACAATACCTTATATAATATTTCCCAGCAAAGAAAAGTAATGCCTCGAATGTCTAGTGGTCGCAAACGCGGCTGCTGAGCATGAGGTCTTGGGTTCCATTCCCAGGTCGGACAAAGTGTTTATTTATTTATTAATGGTATACCAACAGCAATACATGTTAACTATTCTAGAACTACAGAATAATGAAAAATCTGATATGCATGCCCATTATAGGTACAAACAGCATTCACCATTTAAACAAAGACAATACTAATATCTTCACCAATGCTTTTATAAAGTCCCATGTAATAGGCTTATGCCCTGCAGTCTTAGAGGACCAGGTGATTCCTTCAAGCCTGCAGTGGGTGATTAAAAGCCGCGAATGAAGATGATGTAATAGGTGATGAACCTATTGCCATCTACCGGGCACAAATCGAAACTCCGAGAATTAATTAATTAATAATAGTATTGTCTTTATAATAAAACAACTTTTAACCGGATTAATCGCGTGTATTATTTAAGTTTTTGTTTTTCTTGACGTTTCGAACACTGCAGAGTTCGAGGTCGCAGGACTAATTATTACTTGCTTAAAACGGTGAAGGAAAACATAGTGTGGATACCAGCACACCTGAGAGATATTCTCGATGGTGTGTAAGGCCATGTCAGAGGTCAACCATACGATAAGAAGAAGAAGAAGATCAAATCAATTCTAAAACAATGCGTAATATTAAAATATATATTATTTACCTACATCACAGTTTTCTCAATTTTGAAGTATGTTTGTAATGTAGAATCTTATTCATATAAGTATTTTTATACAATTTTTTGCAATCAAAAGTACGAACCGACATATTTCCAATGTCAATCGAAGGTATATATTTTCAAAAGTAAGCCTCCTGTTTTAGTTATAACCAATTGAGCCCCTGTGGAGCCTATTCGAGACAAAATTTCAGACAGACAAAAAAACTAAAAACTATAATTTATGTTAACTCATCGTTATAATAGTTTCCACTTAAATTTTTGTTTCCAATTTATTGTAAAATCGCATAAAAAAATTGGTACAGATGACTTAGACAATATCTACCGCAAATTACGTTTTTTTTTAACATGTTATACCTACTGATTGTATTTTTATAAATGATACTAGCTGGGCCCCGCAAACTTTGTTCTGCCATATACATTTTCTGGATAGGGCCACCCTTTTCACCTAGGGGTATAGCCTACGACTTATTCTCAGACCTACCAAATATACACAGATAAAAAACATAAAAATCGGTCAAGCCGTTTCGGAGGAGTTCGATAACAAACACTGTGTGACGCGAGATTTTTATATATTAGAACAGGGCTTCCCAAACTTATTTTTGCTGTGACGCCCTTGGGAGTTCGCTATTTTTTTAGACTCCCCCCTCCCCTCCTTATAGCCGAATAGTGCCTACCAGTGTGTAGTTCCAGCCTAGTAGCAAGTTATCAAAAAAGATTTATCTTGAAGTTATCAAAAACAAACCAAATAACGTTAAAAAAAAAATATTGTTGGCGCTTACGCGGTAAAGTCAACAGACAGGCAATCTAATTTTGACAGCGCGGTTGTCGCAGTGGTCGAGAGACCGACTGCTGCGCTGCGTGTCGCAGGTTGGATTCCTGCACGGAGCAAATATTTGTAAGATCTACGGATAATTGCTCCGGGTCTGGGTGTTAGTGTGCTTGTGAGATTTATATGTCTGTAAAACGTACCCACGACACAGGAAGAAATTCCTAGAATGGGGCAAGGTTTTCTATTAAAAAAAAAAAAAAATTTGATTGCCTGCCTGTTGACTTAATGAGTATATCGCTGTACCATATGTGGATCGCTTCACGACGCCCCCGGGATAATGCCACGACGCACGCGTCACAACGCACAGTTTGGGTAGCCCTGTATTAGAAGATTATTATGGTGTATAAAGCTTATTCTATCTGTCTATCTACTTATTCTAGCTCAACTAAACGAAGTGAGAAAAGCGAGCATAGCACGCATACTGTGTGACAACGGAGATAGTGTTAGACACATCCAACCGGCAGCGTTCTTCAGGAGAGGACCTTGGTAAGAAGTTCAGCTCAAGTCTAAAGTAATCATTACTTTTGTACTTATTCTTGATGAGTACTTCAGATACTCTCCCAGTTATTTGTGAAGTACAAAATACCTCTTCCAAATATATACCTCTAGAATTGGCTTCGTAATAAGAGCATAATACTATAAAACATACGATAAAAAGTACTAAAAAATTAGCTCGACGTAGCTCAACGAGTGCTGGGTTTGAAAATTTTCTACAACACTTTTATAAATACCGTTTAAAAAATATTAGCATAGGTACTATGAGTACCGCGCGTGGACAACATTTTTTATTTATTTTAGTATTTAGATGCAGGAGTTATTCCTTGTTGGAAAACAATTAAGTAACAGTTGGTAATTTGTATTTACCATTTCGGCGCTCCAACAACTTGATCTTATTGTAAGCTCACAGCTTAAAGCCATATATTTACCCAAAGCATTTAATTGTAAACACTTTATAATACGAACATTATTAATCAGGCATACATCTTAAGAAAATCGTATGAACTCAAAGGAAAGTTAGATAAATAAGTAAAAAGGGAAGCGTCTCTAAACATTTCTGGGCAACTTAATGTACAGTCCATCGGATGTAAAATATTGACTGCGCCGTACGTGCGGTAGATACCGATACGGACCTTTTAAACTTATTGGCTTTATGTACCCCATTTATTCACTGGTACCTCCATGTAAAGGATGCTATCCATCTATCACTATGACTACTAGCCTTGAGAATCACGTAACAGGGTGGGAATTAGTTCAAAAAGATGAATGGATAATGCCTTGATCTGCAACATCGCTAGAATGCAAGCTAATTCGTAGAGAAATTTCATCAAGGTAGGCTTAGCAGTTTAGCCTTGAACGATATACAACATTTAAAATATTAGAAGGTATTGGTACATTCATGGGGCGTGGTTTTATTTGATATCATACCGGTCACTGGCACTAAATAAAAAAAGTATGATGAGTGACTAAGTAGTGATCCGCATAAGTAAATGTCGGTAAATAATAAAGAGAAAATAAAGCTAGGTTTCGGGACAAAAAGTGTCCTATGTGTTTCTTCAGGTCGTGTTTAACTCTTCGAAAGGGATAATTAGGCTCATAATTAGGCTGTGTGCCAAATTTATTTGCAATTAATTGTGTGGTTAAGCCGTCAAGAAATAACAAACATACAGGCCCACTTTCGAATTTATAAATTATAAATAATATATACTTTCGGATTTGTAAATAATTAGTAATTAAACCAGTACACTTTTTGGAACGACCGTTGAGCATCTCATCCAAAGTATGTTTCCACTTTCAGGAACTACCCAGTGCCATGTGAAGAGATTCCGAGTGTTAATCTTAACAAGTGGAAGGACCACTGGTGCCCTAAGGACCAGAAAAAATAATTTATTTAATTACATCTTGACAACGGAACAATTACTATTTTATTTTATTTCTTATCAAATAAGCACAGCCCCACAGTGACCACCACTCGAAGTGAATTAACTACCAATATATTATTCAAGGAATCATTGCATTTTTTTTAGACCAGAACGGGGCTTTTACTGTAATGTCAAGGGCCGCGGGTTCAAGCCCCGTTCTTGTCTATTATTTTTTCAAAATAGTAATTAATAAGGACATAACATGGCCTCAACATGTATAAAAATATCATTATATATAAATAACCATCGATATATGACTCAATTTTAAAAGCATTTTATGACAAACAAAGAAATCAAAGTACCGAAGAGGCGCAGGTTCGTTAGGAGCCATCCAAAGGTATTAAAATGTATAATAAATACGAAAATTTGATCTCGACATCCTATCTCCACGTAGATTAGCCAAGTACGCAGGAGATATTGTAGTGCACAAGTGTTTGCGCAAACACAGGCGCACTCCCTCTTCTTTTTCACTCGCATAGTCCGACGGGTCGGCAATCCGATACGACCGGAGAGAGATCAGGCGCAGGACCGACGGCTTTACGTGTTTTCTGAAACACTGGGGTTACACCACCAACTTCCACCAAAAATCCAATAACACTTTGCCCGACCCGGGAATCGAGCACTAGACACCTGAATAAAAAAAAATACAAACTATTTTATTTCAGAAATGATCAGACGATGTGGGTTAAAGCCTTAGACCCCACACTAGGATTTCCTGTGTTGTGGGATCTAGGCTCTTTCAGGCCGTTAATGTAGAGAAAATTTAAAATGATAACTAATCTCTTAACATTTGCGGCAATTAGACCAATCGGTATATGAATTTCTTCCTGTACCGTGAATGTGCTTACATACTATAATCTCACGTGCACACGCGTGAATCGAACCCGCCACAAGCGGCGCAGCAGCCGGAACTTCGATCACAAAAAAAATTACTGTGGTGCGTGCCTTGGGTTTGAACCTATAACCTTTGACACACCAGTCTAACGGTCATACGACTAGGCTATCACTACTTGGAATAAGTAGATCTATTGTGACTAGTAGCTAAAATATTAAAATGTTTTTGTCGTCGTCTTTCATTTATTTGAATTTAAATTTGTTTTGACTTCCATTAAGATGGCATTGTGATGGCATGTAATGTTTATTCTGACAAATGGAATGCTTTCTTAACTTGGAATTTCTTGAACACGAGTAGGTACCGTGTTAGCAAAATATTTGTAAATTTTTATCCTTATATGATTTGTCACAGAATAAATAATAGCAGTTGTGTATGCAAAAATATTTTATAGGCAAGTAGGTATTGAGACTGTATTTTCAATAGCGAAATTTATTTATTTTCAATTTAAATTAATATCTACGCATGTTAATCACACAAAAATATGTGTAGATGTCGGTAATTAATATCATATTGCACTTGAACACAACGTCGCTATAGTTAAAATGAATTCAAAATTAAATACAAGAAGTTGATCTAATACCACTTGAATACGTAAAAGTTGATACATATTTACTTTAAAAATAAATACCCTTTGTTATCACTGCAGCTAAATCGATCGATTCTTCAACTGTATAATATTATTCATTAAAATACCCAAAGATATGTCGCTCTGCTAAGCGCTTTAAGTGATAGCATGATGAATATGTTTATATTTTCTGAGCCGCTAAGTTACGCTACAGTGAAAAACCCATCAAAATCTGTCTGTGTGTTTATTGGTTCGTAAGTTATAAGCGTTTGAATAGACAGACAATGTTTTCAAATATTATGCATATCATATTATGCGAATATTTTATTTGTTTTGAAAAATAATCAATATTACGAAATTTTACAGGTTTACAAAGTAATATATTCAATTAATGCGCCTGATCGGTCCGGATCAGTTCACATTGGAAAAGCAACTCAAGCCACATAATGTTTACGGAATTAAACGCAACTTGACCAACTTATTTATCTAAGCTGTACATTTCACGGAAACTCCACACTTCGCCTTCAACGAATCGTCCATTTTTGTTTGGAGTAGAACTCGTTATATCGGTAGGAAATAATAACAAACAATAATATATTTCTGGGAATATGTTTTATTCCTTAAAATAAGTGACATATCAACTACCAATTCTAACCTTTTCCTGGTAGGTATATTCTATATTCTGTTCTTTCGATGTAATCTATTCCCCAAACACATTCAGTTCTTACGGCACATCTGCGTCTCTGGTTGACTGTTTCTTGCGCCAAGGCCTCTTCAGACAAAGCATACATAACATACGTATTTCCATTATTATTTATAAGCATACATCACGTATTTCCTGAAGGGGTAGGTAGGT
The DNA here is from genome assembly GCA_935421205.1 of Xylocampa areola. Lineage (NCBI taxonomy): Eukaryota > Metazoa > Arthropoda > Insecta > Lepidoptera > Noctuidae > Xylocampa > Xylocampa areola. The sequence goes on from OW285200.1 coordinate 1,258,653, forward strand.
GTACACAGTTGTACACCCACATTTCACCAATGCCGTTATTAGGTCCCATGTAATAGGTGGTGGGCCTCTTCAGACGAGCTGCACCTTGTCAACGACAGTGGTAAATGTAGCCCGCGTGTCGACGGCAGCCACCTAGACGTGATGACGACTGTCTTTGACGCGGGTCGTCGACTCTGGTGTCGACGTGTCGGCTGCAGCTGTCGGGTGTGTCGAGAGCAGCCCTCGTTACTCCTGTCGTCGATATTATTCCACTCGTCTGTAAGAGCCAGTCTAAAAATAATATTTTTTTTTATCTGTTTTACATTTTGATACCAGTTTTTTTAGGAATCTATGTGTTAATTTAACCAAGCATGTCAGACCGCACACGACAGGGTTCCGTAGTCACATCCTATATGAAATCAATAATATCTCCGTTATAATAAGTTATTGAATTACGCCACAATCAGTTTAATTCACAGTAATTTTCTAATTCCTAATTTTAATCGATAGGGCCTTATATATTTATATGGGACTTAATAATAGCATTGGTGAAATGTGGGCGTAGGTACACCTCTGCCTGCCCCTTCGGGGAATACAGGCGTGATGCTATGTTATGTTATGTTATGTTCCTAATTACTTTTAGTAAAATATGGGAGGGGGAATTGTAAAACGACAAAAGGGTATTCCTAACTTTTCAATGGAATATTTCCAATGCCTCTTCCCATGATAATAACTATAACATTGCTTATTTGCCCCATAACTGGCCCACTACAGGGCAAGGGCCTATTCTCATACAGAGAAGACACGAGCATTGATCGCCACGCTAGCTCACTGCGGGTTGGCGATTTCAGACTACCAAGTCCAGTTTCCTCACGATGATTTCCTTCATCGTATCTACCCTTTTTTTTTCACTTATTGAACAAGTATAAACATAATATTAAGAATAATTTTACTTCTTGTTTGGGATTTCGGGGGAGGCGGGTTTGAACACCCAAAGCCCCTCCTGGCTACGGCCATGTCTTGTATCATTGTAGATATCGCTACAAGTTCAAAGCTAAAGCTTTCAGAAGTGTGACACATAGATGCACATGACAATATTTTAAAGGCTCCATGTTTGACAAGAGAATTCTAAAACAACTTGTATCAAAGTAATAGGTATAGGACTAAGGGTATAAAATATAGCACACACCTTTTTCCTCGATTATTTTTAGTCAGTTAGCGCAAGAAACAGTCATCATGAAATTTTTGACTATATTATTAATTTGTGTTTTAAAGTATAATGTAATATTTAGTTATCCTACTAGTGCGCAACTACAGAAAGTGCACGTGACAGAATTGGCGAATATAACGGAAGTGACGAATGTAACGGAAGTGACGAATACAACGGAAGTGACGAATACAACGAAAGTGACGAATATAACGGAAGTGACGAATACAACGGAAATGACGAATATAACGGAAGTGATGAAAGAAGAAAATGTGACGCCAGATCCAGAAGAGTTGGCAGAACTGGAAATGACCGAAGAACCAGATGTGTTTTGGGAAAAAGCCGAGAGAGCCAATCTAAAACCGGCGAGCATTTCTGTAATTTCTTGTCCTATAAGCTACTACCAAGAAGAAATTAGAATTGGAAATATATGTGCAAGGGTTCATAAATAAAAATACATTGTCAGATATTAATTAACTTGTAATTTTTTTTCTTTGTAAATCAAGTATCTTAAAGATTCAAGATGCAAAGAATCAAGGATTATGACGGCATTTGATTATTTTTCTTAGCATCGTCTAGGTAATTAAATTATCATCATCATCACCCCGCCCTTATCCCAATTTGTATAGGGGTCGGCGCAGCATGTATTCTTCTTCCACACATCTCTATCAGCCGTCATATCGGCAGTCACTCCTTTCTAACCATATCCTCTTTAACACAATCCATCCACCGCTTCCTCGGTCTTCCTCTACTCTTATAGCCATCCACATTCATATACAAAACTTTCCTCGTCACACAATCCACACTCGGATAACTAAATAGTACATTATTACACAAAATAATAATATAGCCATATATAAAGTATTTGGTATAGGAATTAAAGCGGCGACAAATCCAGAAGTGTTAGCAGAACCGAAAGTAACTGAAACTTGGGAACTGTAACTTCTGTAATTATATCAAATGATATATACTCCTCCCGACCGTATTTAGATCTCGGCGGCCTATCTCCACGGAGATTAACCAAGTACGCAGGAGATATTATAGTGCAGAAATATATGCGCAAACAGTGGTGCACTTCCCCTTCCTTCACTCTCATATTCCGATGGGACGGCAAACCGACACTACCGGAGAAAGATCAGACGCAAAACCAACAGCTTTACGTGCACTCCGAAGCACGGCAACCAACTTCCTAGCTGCCACTGAGAATTTCGTAACAGAAAAATCCAATAACACTTTGCCTGACCTGGGAAGCGAACCGTGTGGTACTGCGTGAGGTCCTGTCACACTCTCAGTAGCCGCGCTTGCGACCATTAGACCAACGAGGCAGTCTTCATATAATAACGTAGTGTTAAAGTTTAAATCCCACTAATATTATAACTGCGAATGTTTTGTGAAGATGGATGGATGTTTATTACTCTTTCTCTCAGTAAGTACTAAACGGGTTTGAGTGAAATTTGGCACACAGATCGTTTATAACCTGAATTAACACAGAATATTTTTTATCCCAGCTAGACCCAATTTTGAAGTCGATGCAAACGAAGTCGCGGGCATATTCTAGTGATGTTATAATTTACAAATTGCTGTAGCCGTAACACATATAAAATGTTGAAACCGTCATTATGAATCATTTTGTCGTCGGCATACTGAAGGTACCGTCAAGATGAAGTACTTCGTTGTGTACATGTTTTGTGTTTTAATTTTCTATACAGTGAAGTCTCACTCTCAGGGTATCAAAGAACAAGTAGATGAGATATATGTGACAGAAGCAATAGAGGATCAAACAATTGCATCAAATTCAGTTATCAGTATGGATCAGTGCCCGGGATCTGCCGTCAGAATGAACAACATTTGTGTACCAATTGATTAACTTACTTTTGGCTGTTTTCTTAGAACATCTTCATGCTGTGCCTACTGGACTTATAATGAGCTTTATAATTATATTGTGTGAGATATGATTGTTGTTTTATTATCATTAAATGCTAATTATATGAATAATGTAGATACACGTAACTGCGTAATTTTGAAAGATAAAGTGAGGAACAGCGTGATAAGGGAACGCTGTGGAGTGAAAGAGGATGTAGTGACAAAGATTGAGAAGGGTATGCTAAGATGGTTTGGGCACGTAGAAAGGATGGATGAAAGGTGATTGGCTAAATTAGTACATGAGGCGAGAGTGGATGGAAGTGTCGGGCCAGGCCGACCTCGACGAACGTACCGCAATCAAATTGCGGACGTTCTCAAAAAAGGGACAGGAGCCACCTAAATCGGCGAACATGTATGAAGAGGTTAATGAGCATAGATGAAGCGAAAGAGGTGAGAATCGTAGCAAATGGAAATCGATAGTCTCTGCCTACCCCTATGGGAAACAGGCGTGATTGTATGTATGTATGTATGTATGTAGATACAAATAAATGTTTAAAATTATTCATTAACGTATGAGTCGTGAATTCTTATTTTTTATGGCAAGATAGATAACGTCGCGACCAGGATTTAATTTACTAACTGCCTCGTTGGTCTAGTGGTCCCAATTGTGACTGCTGAGCATGAAGTCCTGGGTTCGATCCCCAGGTCAGGCAAAGTGTTATTGGGTTTTTCTATTAGGAAATTGTCGATAGCAGCCTGGAGTTTGGTATTGTGCCCGGTAGATGGCAATAGGCTCACCACCTTTTACATGGGACTTAATAAAAGCGTTGGTGAAATATGGGAATGAATACAGGCGTGATGCAATGTTGTGATGATATGTGACCAGGTTTTGAACCTTTCCCTTCCGGATAAATACTCCAGGCGCTATGCCAACTAAGTTATCCCGACCTTTGCTTATTAATCAGATTTCTTCTTCCACATTTTAATACGTCTTATGGTGACGTCATCGCTATCAATTCAGTCTCTATACAGTAACTGCGGTGCGAGCATGGTTCTTTTTGTCGACACGTTTGTCGATTTTAAACGTCAAATTTGACATAAGTTGTTCGTGTAACAATAAAATTCAATAAATTAAAACTATTACCGAGTCGACAAGTTTTTTTTTTTTTTAGAGATAACGTTGCCCCACTCTAGGAATTTCTGCCTGTGTCGTGAGTACGTTTACAGACATATAATCTCAAAAGCACACAAACACCCAGACCCGGAACAATTATCCATAGATCGTACAAATATTTGCTTCAGGAATCGAACCTGTGACACGCAGCGCAGCAGTCGGTCTCTCGACCACTGCGCCAACCGCGCTGTCTTTGAGTTTGTCGAAAAGATCCGTGCTCAGAAGCCTGAGCTGACATGATTAACTTTACAGATAATACAATGTCGTACAAAGAATGGGAAAGCACGGGAACAGATATAATTAAGCAAGAGTATGTAGAAGTCTGAAACAGGTGCTTGTCCAAGAAGTTCTGGACTATTCTGGGTTAGTTCTCCAAGTGCTCTATCAACTCAGCCCGTGACCATCGCTAGCTGAGTTTGACTTTCGACATCACCGCGGGCTCAGCTCATGACATGACTAAGGGTTCTCAGCCCGTGACCATCGCTAGCTGAGTTTGACTTTCGACATCACCGCGGGCTCAGCTCATGACATGACTAAGGGTTCCATACGAGTTCGAAATTAGTCGGACAATCTCGAAAAATGCACGCGTGTAAACCGGTGAAGATTAATGTCTATGAATATACCTCACTAAAATTATTATACGAAAATAAAATCGCTAGCGAAGTCAAATCTTTCCTTCACATTTGATTACATTTTATGGTGCACGTCACAACTAACTTTGCAGTTAATTCAATGTCTCAACAAACTGCTGATGTACAAAGTAGTATTGAAGCCAGTATGGATGTACGGCGTCCAAATTTGGGGAAGCACTAGCAACTCAAATATTGCTATGATACAGAGACTGCAGAATATCATCTTACGCACAATAGCAAATGTTCCATGGTTTGTTTCAAACAACGAAATTCATGAAAACCTAATGGTAAAAACGGTTAAGGAAGAAATTCTATTTACCTCCAAAATTTATCAACAGCGGCTCGCTACGCATCCTAATGAATAGGCAGCCCTATTAAGACTCCAAAAATACCCTAATTGCCTAAAAAGGCACGACATCCTGAAGCTGCAATACAGGATGTAGCAGCTCTGCAACAAGAGGAGTGCGCTTAATGGAGTGCACACTCGACCAACCTACAACGCATCCATTCATAGTTGCAAGACTGCTTGTGGATAAGCCGAAAAAAAAAAAAAACAATGTCTTACTGATGTGTAAATACTGATGATTAAACAGCGCGGGAGACTCAGAGGTTGAGCGAATGGCTGCTTTACCGCGTGTCATGGGTTCGATTCCCGCATGTCACAAATATTTGTAAGACAGACACACACATACAGAAATTGTTCTGTGTGTGTCCACGCGAGATCTATGAAAACGCACCCATCATACAAGAAGGAATTCCTAGCGTGGGGTATTTTAAAACCGCGTTTTTAGTCCTTGTGGTTGCAAGTGCGGCTGCTGGGATGCGGATGTCAGATTTTGATAGAGGTATATGAAACCCTAAAAATAGATTTCTTTAGACATCAATACATCATGTGAACAAATGATAATAATCTGTTTTAATGGCGTTAACCACGAGCCGTTGTCTTGAATTAAGTTAATCCAAAAAGGATGTTCACGTCAGACAAGCGATAAAAGAGATATTATGCATAATTTATTATATTCAACGTTACACACGTTGCATTAATGTGATTTTAATTCTAATAGGAAACGGAAACTGCAATTTATTTATAAATTACTGGAAGCGAGTATTTAGGATTGTTGTGCAGTATAATATTTTTTAACGTGTAAGCGAGTTTATGAGTTCAGATAAATATTTCAAATGACTCTAAAGTTATAAATTTTAGTGGAAAGAAAATAACGATCGTGAGCAGGATTCGAACCTGTGACACGCGGTGCAGTAGCCGGACTCTCGACCAGTGGGCCAACCGCAACGTCGATTAATCTATATATTAATTAGCGAGATAAAATTCAGTGAGAAATATTGAAACGAATGTCTCCATTCCTCTCGTTAAGGTTCTATATAGTCAGTAGGAACCCGGCACAATGTTCATGATGAATTTCCATGCTTTAGAAAAAACTCAGTTTTTATACAAAAAAAAACCGTCCAAGTGCGAGTCGGACTCGCCCACCGAGGGTTCCGTATAAATTTGTAGGTACGTGTTATAAATAGTTCAGGAATCAAGTCTCGCAGTTTTAGAGAGAAGACTATTTTTTTATGATTTAATTACAAATGTATAATTTTCAGATTTTTCCTGTACTTGTAGTATGTATAAGACGATATTACTTGCCAAATTTCATAGTCAGTAGTAGTCAATGAAAAGTACCCTATCAATTTTGATTCCATTGTGTGTGTCGACATATACGTTTTTTGCGGCATAAACGGCCGTATTTTTTTTTACGTTTACTTAGAAGTTTGATTTCTTCACAGCTTCAAGAGACTATAGACCTAAGTATACGGTTTTAATTTCAAATCCATACCTCTACGTGTTCCCGAGTTAAAGGGTCTTGACGGACAGACTGACAGTAAAGAAAGAAAGAAGAAAGAAAAGACGTTTATTCAACACGGACACAGCGACAACACAACAAATAATAAAAAATATTAATACTTTAAAACAAAACAAAAACACAAAAAAATAAACATTAAAAAGAAAATAATGCTGTCAAGTATGCCCATGCCGAAAGGGCAGCCAACTCAGCATTTGCTGGGCGCAGAGAGCCCAGCGCTGATTTTCAGTTGGTACCCCTGCAGTGACGCACGGACGAAGGCAAGCCATAAACAAAAATATATACAAATATATTTATATAATAAAAATAAAAAATAAAAGGAATACATATTGAAAATGTGTTATTAAATAAATAGTCAATAAAAAATATGTTGAATACTTAAAATAAACAAAAAATGTAGGTATAGTTAAATAAAGTACAATAGTAAGCAATACAACGGCGTAAACTTCCGGTTGTCAGTTATATTTTATAGCCGGTATAGGTCAGATCAGACTTAGTGACATTTATTTTCTATTGATCACATTTTTAACGGTCTTTGGGCAGAGTACACGCATGGCGAAATCGTTATACATACTCATGGGAAGGAATTTTTATTACATTAAACATTAATTAAATATACAAATTGAAATAAAATAAAATAATTACGTTCCCGTATAAATTCACTGGTCACTGCTGCAAATCACTCAATCATATGTCCCTGGGACTTAATGTATCGGTAAGTGCTCCAAATAGTAAAATAGAAAATGCACAATCAGAATTATAAAATAATCAATTAATTAAATAAAAGATTTATCGACATTAATGTTGTTGTACTCCATTTGAGAGGAAATAATAAATAATTTCAGTTTTAGTTTAAAGTGATCCTCCATATGGGTTCTTTTTTTTTCCTTTTGAGGTACGGAACCCTAAAAACGTATAATTTGCTACCAACTTAACCTTTTCACTAATCGCACCCACACCTGTAATTAATAATTATAACAAATCACTATCATTTACCCGAATAGCATAAATAAAGTTCAATAACTTCTGCACGTAACAAATATAGAAATCGCGCCGCCCGTCCGCGATGATCGTCAAATTCAGCTTCTGTCTTTTATTCATACATTTCGTGGTGTCCCAAGTGCTCTACGATGCTTATTTTGGAAGACCAGTGAACGATGACAGGGGTAAACAGTTGGAGTCTTTGAATTTGACCGGGTAAGTAGAAAATTATGACTTATTCTTATCGTGTGGTGGTTGAAATCAGTTTTTCTCGCGTTATGGCAAGCAACGGTGTGGGCGAGGATGGAACACGTACCTAGATCCAGAAGAAATCTATTCATTCTAAGTAGAGTGGATTAGGGGAGCACGATAGTTGGGGAGTTGATGCAACTGCCCAGACTCCCACAACGGTTACACCGGACTATATCCCGAAACACGACTAGGTTGGTTCATTGCATGGCTTCGTCCGGTGGGTGGTAACCAGCCGCGGCACCAGAGTTGTGTTGCCTGTTTTGCACCATCCAGGGGCCACGTGTAGGGATTCCATTTCAAGGGTGCACTCTTACGGACGCGGTTAACTCAGCCCCCAACTAGTCGATCTTAAATAGCTATAAAATATTTACTTACGTCCGATTAGACTAAGTTATGAATAAAAGTCACCTCGCCACTAGACTCAGGCTAGAGAGTGACTCAGATTGTCTCGTTGGTCTAGTGGTCCCAAACGCAACTGCTGAGACAAAGGGCCCGGGTTGGATTCCCGGGTCGGAAATGGTGTCATTGAGTTTTTCTTTTAGGAAATTCTCAGTAGAAGCCCAGAGTTTAGTATTGTGGCCGATAAATAGCAGTAAACCACATTGGACTTAAAAACGGCATTTTTCAACCAAAAAGACAGTAAACTGTTCATATTACCAAAGCATGTCTAACTAAAGTCTGTAATGAACGTATGAATGTCCATCAGGCCATGCACGGTGAAGGTGGAGCCGTGCAAGCAGAACGAGGGGCGCCGTATCGACGGCACGTGCGTCAACCCCGAGTACCCCTCCCGCGGAGGATCCCCGACTCCCCTGCTGAGAATGCGCCCTGCCAAGTTCGGCCTTGGTAAGATCAGACGATGTCACTGACAGCTGTCAATACACTATTCCTTATCATACTTTTTATAATAGCTAGTACCAGACTCATATAAATTCTCCTATCTAAACCAATCAATAATATTTTGATATCGGTATGTTATTTCAAAATAAGTAAATAGTAACAAAATGTTTGTGGAAACCACCATTTATACGATGCCTAATCATAAATGACACTTTTTAGAATGTACGTCTTTCTGTCTGTTGTTGGTGGCGGTTACCACCAACTAGGGTTGGATTTGATCTCTTCTAGTGAGATGGTGTGTCCTCCAAGATGCTAGTTTTTTGTGAGGTATACCGCCTCACATTCGCATAGGATGTGTATGGGCGTTTCATCGTTTTCGCAACAAAATCCGAGTCTTTTGTGTCACTTAGGCCTATTATGTGAAGGTGTTTGTTGAGTTTGCAGTGGTTTGGTTCGTAATTGAGTCCGGTTCAGCGAGAGCGCATGTTTTGTAAAACTTTTTTTGAAGCGTACAAAAAACTATATTATATCATGATTATGATATGATTATATCATTATGGTAATTTAATTTCCATTACATTAAAATTACAACACACAATTAATAAAAAAAAAAACGTCGCGTTTGTGTTGATTCTCGATTCTAGCAAATACGAGTAAGAAATAAAATTCAAAGTTGAATGTGACACAAATTAATAAAGGATTGGTTTAATTTGAAAATACACTCCAGGTAACAGGTTGCGACCTGCCATGAACGGCTCCGAACTACCGTCAGCGCGTCTGCTCCGCACAAAGATCCTCAGCGACGGCTTTCCAGAAGACCACCAGTTCAACACTTTGGCAACGCACGTCTTTGTATTTTCTATAGTGGATATTGCTGACTTGACTGTTTTACGTAAGTTTTTTTTATATACGTAATCTGCTTTATCGAGCTCTTCGAATTACGAGCTTGTGAAGCCTTTATAAATACATAGAAATGATCACATCTACTCGACCAAAATAGCAGCTGATTTATTTTCGCGATTTCGAAGTTGGTTCCATTAATTATTATTTAATAATAAAACAACTTTTAACACTTTGCAGCGTTCGTGGTCGCAGGAGGACTGTCCTCCTGCGACCACGAACGCTGCAAAGTGTTCGAAACGTCAGGAAAAACAAAAAACCAATAATACACGCGATTAATCCGGTTAAAAGTTGTTTTATTATAATGTGTAGTGATCGCGCAAACCTAAGATATTACTATATTATTTAATATTTTAATTTAAAAATATACATTGTATTACTTATAAGATCTTTATGTATAATACATAAAAAAACATATAAAAGTTGGTCATATAAATGGCTTCGGTCCCTCATAGAATGACTATGAACTAAGGTTACACGTTGTTTATAACTTAGATCTTAACTATGACTACAGGTAGTTAACTCTGCTTCAATATTGCAGTTGCTAAGGAACCTACGTCAAAAACACTAAATACGATGTAAAATCTAAACTTCAAAGTTATTTCATTTGCGTACTAAGCGCTGATACGTTTTTGTCTATAATTACACCTAATAGTTTCATCTACTTTTTTATCAACAGTTCGATATGCTATTGCCAGTGACTGCTGCCTAGGCAATGCACCCAACCGCGTCAATCCCCTCTGCATCCCCATCCCCGTGCCACAGGACGACCCTTATCTTCGACGCACAGGCATCCGTTGCATGAACCTCACCAGGTTCTCTACCTATCAAGAGATGGGATGCATTCCCAACACTTTGCCGGCTGAAAGAGTAAGTATATCATGCATTTCTTATACTTTTGTGGCTTCTTTATCAATGTTTAACAGTATCAGTCGGTAGCAGTGATAGCCTAGTGGTATGACCGTTGGACTGATAAGTCGAAGGTCGCAAGTACGAATCCAAACCACTCACCAATGACTTTTCGAAGTCATATGCGTATTATAAATTAATGATTACTTACTTAAAACGGTAAAGGAAAACGTCGTGAGGAAACCAGCACACTTAAGAGATATTCTCGTTGGTGTATAAAGCTATGTCAGAGATTTACGGGTGGCTTAAACTCTGACACCCGGTTGTTCATTAACCACACTATAAGAAGAAGAAGAAGTATCAGTCATTATTTTTTCTGATTTTATTCATGACTATAAGAATCACAAATAAGTCCATGCCAGCCCCATCATAAGACTATATTCTAAAAATACCTTTGATATTTGCTAAATAATTAACCAGAACTTAAATAATTTCGCCCCGCAGTACTCCCTCCCGACTCCGCTAGAAGACCTGTCAATAGTGTATGGTTTCTCGGACCTTCGAGAACAGCAGATTCGGACATACGAGGGTGGACTTCTAAAGTCAGATGACAAGGATGGCGTGGAGCGCCCCCCAGGCACATCGCCTATTTGCATCAACAACAGGAGGCCTCTAGAGAACGCCTGTTATGAATTTGGTAAGACGCAGACAGGAACTATATACATAAGTATATTCCTGATAACATTTTCGGTCACGGCAGCCTGATCTCCACGAGGATTATCTAAGCACACAGGAGATATGATAGTGCACAAATGTATGTGCAAACACAGTTGCACTCCCTCTTCCTTGACCCTCATAGTCCGATGGGACGGCAATGCAATACGACCGGAAAGAGATCAGGTGCAGAACCGACGGTTTTACATGCGCTCCGAAGCACGGTGGTGCCACACCACCAACTTCCTAACTCCGGGCTGCTACTGAGATATTCCTAACAAAATTCCCCATTTTTGGGGGCTGAGTTGCCCGCGTCCGTAGGAGTGCACCCTTAAAATGGAATCCCTAACGTGGCCCCTGGGTGGTGTAAAACAGGCAACACAACTCTGGTGGGAGGCTTCGGCCGCGGCTGGTTACAACCCACCGGACGAAGCCATGCAGTGAAGTGACCTAGTTGTGTTTCGGGATGTAGTCCGGTGCAACCATTGTGGGAGAAGGGTCTAGGCAGTTGCATCAACTTCCCATCTATCATTCTCCCCAAATCTCTCCACTCTACTTAGAGTGAATAGATTTCTTCTGGATCTACGTGTTTCATCCTCGGCCACACCGTCGCTTACCATCAGGCGAATTGGTGGCCAAACATAGACACAGTCTTGTTTTTTTTTTTAATTCATCTTATGTTGACTTCACCGCTATCTATTAGTTCCATCCTTAAGTCTTCGTGTCGGTTCGGTCACTGTAGAAACCGAATAGGTTGCGATGACCGATGACTCAGATACTACTTTCTTTCTTCGTCCATAATTTTCCAGGTGACTTTTACGACGGGAACGTGCTATCAGGCATCTACTTAACTGCGATGTGGTTCTACCGGGAACACAACCGCCTGGCGCGTAACCTGGCTCGCATCAACCCTTGCTGGGATGATCAGAAACTCTTTGAGACTGCTCGGAAGATCAATATAGCCCAGTGGCAGTATATGCTGTACTACGAACTGATGGCAGAGCTTTTAGGTAAGAAAACTATAATTATACTAACTTTTAAACTATCGCGTTGCATGTTATTACTATATGTGTATACTAACAGGAATTTAACGCGCAGACTGCTGCTGGCTACTTGTGACCACGGTCAGTGCAACCTGATCGAAACGTAAAACGATTAAAAGGTATTTATTGAGCGTTCATTCCTGTTACTATATAGTACAGTAAAATTATAATAAAAAACTAGAAATCTTACATTGCTAAATATATTCAGATTCAAATTTGATTATACCGGTATTAATACCCAGTTTCCTTAACGAATTTTAACTAAGGATGTACCTCCGGCTTGCGTAGTTAAAATGATGCAGCCAAGTTGGCCATAATAAAAATCGGTTTTCTTTCGTGATCTTCTGTTTCCTACACTAATTTTCCTGTCTAGAATTAAACATAACACTAATGCAAACATACTGAATTCGACAGTTAAATCTAACATTCCAGGGAAGTCTATAATTATGATCTACCAGCGACCCGCCCAGGTTTCGCACGCTATAAATTAGAAATAAATAGTGAAGTTACGATTAGCCTACGTAAACCATGTAAATTTATTTTTCGGCGACTTGGTTGCAACATATTCTTTTCTCTACTTATAAAAGACTTAATTAGGCTTTATTCTGTATATAGAACATCTGTTAAAAATTATCTAAACGATGGTGAAAACCGCATCAAAATCCGTTACGTGGTTTAGGAGGAGTTAGCGAGAAACAGACAGATAGACGCGGAAAGTGACTATGTTTTATATTATATAGAGAAGACGCCAATAAATAACATTGAAATGTACGTTTGTGATCTCAAAGTCAATGCCAAAATATTAAAATATATATATATGTGTGTGTGTGTGTGTGTGTGTGTGTGTGTGTGTGTGTGTGTGTGTGTGTGTGTGAAAACTGCTATCTATACAATGCCTCATTTTGCTTAGTTTAGGTAGTTCGTATATATTGATATTTAAAAAAGAAAGAAAGAAAGAAATTATTTATTCTAGTTTCAGTGCTGAATATACCAAAACCGTTGTAAAATTAAAATTTTATGAAAAAAGTATAGAACTTACTTAAATAGATGCTACATTTTACTAACTGCACGAGACCAAAAAAGGTCCCTATCTCAGCATAAGCGGCCAAATCGAAATGTGGCCGCGCTGAATTTCAAATAGGATAAATATTATGCCTCATCATATATAACCGTTTTTTTAATTTTGGTCTCTCTGTCTGTCCATCTGAAAGTTTGCCTCAAATAGGTTCTGGAAGGGGTCCCCGGAATTATATGAAGATTGTAGGAATTAAAACAGTAATTTTAACTTAAATGTTTAATTTCGATATTTTCCACATTTCGCCTATGCTGGTTTTGAGTCCCATGTGCCTATTGCCATCTACCGGGCACAATTCCTAACTCCGGCCCACTACTCAGAATTCCTTAACAGAAAATCCCAATAAAACTTTATCCGACCGCGGAATTGAACCCAAGACCTCATGCTGAGCAGTCGCATTTGGGATCACTAGACCAACCAGGCAGTTGTATAAAATAATTGATCAAATCAACCTGCCTAGCCCTTTCGTCATTACATTGGAGTCGACTTCAAGCCAAACCGGATGCAGCTTAATACCAGTACTTCACATGGAGCGACTGCCTATCTGACCTCCATAACCCAGTTACTGGGTAACACCATATCTCGTGGTATAACTGGTTGTCAGACTTTCAGGCCTCTGACTACCAGTAACGGCTGTCATAGATCTTAATTTGACAACCGGGACCGAGGAGTTGACGTGCTCTCCGAGGCATGGAGGGATCTCGGTATGAAATGATGGTCAACCATTCACAGAACAACCGCGGCAAGCGCAGCTTAACCTCGATCGATCGATCTGTTCTGGTTGTTATTCTTTTCTGAGTAGCTGTTACTTAGCCACGAGCCCTTCTTCCTCATCCAGTATAAAATGCTTGATTCATGAATATTATTTTCGATGAACCCAGGATGGAAGAACGCTCTCGAAACAGGCGTGGTCTACGATACGGATGGCTACGTCAATGACTTCGACGAGCGATACAAGCCTGGAGTCTACCACGAGTACGTAGTCGGCACTCGCTGGTTCCACACCTTCCAGGACGGGAGGACCGAGTGAGTATATCGACCATTGGTGAATACTGTCGAGTAGGCAACCGATTGCAAAGAAATCATGTATCTAGTTCATGGGGTCTCGGTAACCTTATTAGCTTCATAGTCTAGTTCAGGGTTTCTCAAACTTATGGCCCCACGTCAGGGGTACGCTCTTAAAACTACCAGACAATGGCGAAACCCTTTAAAAAATAAAATGTATCAAGTAAATATTTTGAACTAATTGAAGTTAAGGAAAGAAATTAAGTTAAGGAAGGAAATTGTCAAGTTAGTAAATATTTCTAATCGTTTTAAAATTATTACATATCAATTATTATATACATTGTAGACTTAGAATTAATTATAATTTTACATAATATTATTTTTCAATAAAACTACTTTTAACCGGATTAATCGCGTGTATTATTGGTTTTTTTTTTTGTTTTTCCTGATACCACGAACGCTGCAAAGTGTTCGAAACGTCAGGAAAAAACAAAAAAGAAACCAATAATACACGCGATTAATCCGGTTAAAAGTTGTTTTATTATAATGTGTAGTGATCGCGCAAACCTAAGATATTACTATTATTTTTCAAATTGTAATTCATTTAATAATGTTATTTTATTCATATTTTAAGATATTGATATCACAAATGGTACATTATGGACTCTGCAGGGCACGGCAATTTAGAAGGGAGGAGGATGCTATTTGTATTAACTTTAGTCTCTGCCAACCTCAATGGGGGATAGGCACGACTGTATTATGTATTTATACGGTGGTTCATCAACCATACAAGAAGAACGTTTAAAAAAATGGTTCTCTCTTGCAGTCTTTATAGCAAGAAAGGTAAATACCTGGGCACTCGCACCACAGTTGACGATGAATTCAGAAGTGGAATCCTGGAGGTGAACAACACCGAGGCTGATCTTACGCAGGGAGCTTTCAGGCAGAGAGCCGCTAAGTTCGATTACACAATCGAACCTGATGTAAATATTTTTATATTTTCATAACTCATAATATACTAATTATTTATATACATACAGATAAATCTTCCAACTGCCTCGTTGTTCTAGTGGTCCCAAGCGGGACTGCTGAGCAGGAGGTCTCGGGTTCGATTCCCGGGTCGGGCAAAGTGTTATTGAGTTTTTCTGTTAGGGAATTCTCAGTAGCAGCCCGGAGTTTGGAATTGTGCCCGGTTGATGGCAATAGGCTCACCACCTATTACATGGGACTTAATAACAGCATTGGTGAAATGTGGGTGTACAATTGTGTACACTTCTGCCTACCCCTTCGGGGAATACAGGCGTGATGCTATGTTATGTTATGTTATGTTAAATCTTTCGGTCGTTCGGTCACCTGTACAGGGGCCGAATAGATAGCAATGACGTCACCAAAAGACGTGTGAAAATGTAGAAAAAGATATCATGGTAGGGAGGAGAGGTCGAGATGGCTTAGTGGTCAGAGCGCCTGGAGTATTTATCCGGGAGGCGCAGGTTCGAATCCTGCTCACGGCCGTATTATTTTTCCATATAAATACAATTTATAATAAAATCTTCTGCCCGCGACTTCGTCTGCGTGTACTTCAGAATTGGGTCCAGCCGAGATAAAAAGTATACTATGTCTAAATCCAGGTTATAAACTATCTGTGTGCCAAATTTTATCCATATCCGTTTGGTAGTTATTGCGTGAAAGTGTAACAAACATCCATCCATCCTCACAAACTATACCTTTTTTTTTAAATCTAAAGCGTTGCCCCACACTAGGAATTTCTTCGTGTATCGTGGGTGCGTTTACAGACATTTAATCTCACAAGCACACACACACCCAGACCCAGAGCAATTATCTATAGATCGTACAAATATTCGCTCCGTGCAGGAACCGAACCTGCGACACGCAGCGCAGCAGTCGGTCTCTCGACCACTGCGCCAACCGCGCTGTCATTGATATCATTTATACATAAACAAACCTTGTATCACGCCTATACCGTCGAAGGGATAGGCAGTACTGTTGCACAAACATATTTCACCAAGGCAGTTATAGGTTCCATGGTACTGAGCCTATTGCCATCCACTATTCCAAACTCTAGGTTGCTATTAAAAAAATCCAAACAGAAAATTTGGCTCTAAGCCCGACCCGGGAATTTAACCCAGGCAGCTATAATGTATATCCCTACACAATATAGTACAGGGAATTTCCTATTATGTCAATTCTGTTCTTCAGTTCAATTCTTCATTATTATTTAGCGATAGAGGAATTCCGTGATGCTGCACGGATAGCAGCCGGTTTCTTTACACTGACCTTGAATGTTACTTATGCCTGACCTGACCTGACCATGACGTCTTGCGTGACTAATTTGTATTCGTAACTCCGAACATTAACACTCAAAGATTGGAATTGGAATCATAACCGAGAGTGTTTTTTCTTACAGATAGCCGAACGTGTCTTTGGCGAGCTTCAATCAGCGTCAGACCTCAGCGCTATCGACATCATGAGAGGTCGCGACCAGGGTCTACCTCCATACAACGAGTACAGGAAAATATGTGGCTTGCCCGTAGCCCATAAGTTTAAAGATTTCGAAGATACCATCTATCCTGACGTACGTTCCTTAACTTTATATATAAAATTCTGGTGTGCCATTATTTTCATACTAGACGGCTTGACCTTTGATGATATTCTTAAAGATATTTCCCAAGCTCGATTCCAAGGCACGCGCCACTGTCTTTTCGAAATCATGTGCGTATTACAAATTAATTATCACTTGCTTAAAACGGAGAAGGAAAACATCGTGAGCAAACCAGCACACCTGAGAGATCTTCTCGGTGGTGTGTAAAGCCCTGTCAGAGACCTACGGGTGGTTTAAACTCTGACAGTAGGCTGTTCATCAACCACACGATAAGAAGAAGACTGGACTTTAAAACTGGCCTTGAAGTCTGAGTCTGTTTCAGCATGTCTTCTCAGAGGTAGTCAGATAGAAAATGCCGCCATTTTAAAGAAAAAAGTGACAAACAAAATACGTTTTCACAGAATTAACAATTTGAAATTGAATTAGATCAGTGCCTGATAGATCAATATAATAATTATACTTATCAATGTTCTTCTTCTATTCCAGAAAGTGGAACAACTCCGTCGCATATACAATAATGAGGTCAATGACATGGAACTGATGGTGGCGATATACAGCGAGAGGTTGCTGGAAGGTGCCTGGGTAGGGCCGACCCTGTTCTGCATCATGGCGGAAACGCTCGTCAACTGGAGGAAGTCTGATCGGTTCTTCTTTGAGCACGGTGATACGTATGGTGCATTGACCCTTCGTAAGTAAATGATAAATAATGATAAAATAACTGCTCTTCCACTGTACTTCATGAAGATTTTTGGCATATATTTAATTGAAAAGAAAGAAAAAAAGGTTTATTGGCACATAAAAGAAAAAAACAACAGATTACAATATTAGACAAATACACATGGTATAAAAATATGTTATAGACAGATGTGGACAGATGTTTCTGTCAAACACGACAAAACATTGTAGTGCCAAAAGGGGCACAGCTCAGCATAATGTCGGGAGGCAGTAATACTGACCACCTGACGCTGGTTTTCAGCTGGAACCCACGAGTGTTATAAAATTTAAGATTAAAGATATACCTACTTATATATTTCATTGTGAATGCTTTGATAGAAACTCCATTATAGTCTTTAAAAGTACCTACAGCTAAGCACCTCGCACAAAACAGTCGGCCGGCTCGTTCCCGCAACACAAATCTAATGAGACGATATGTTCAAGATAAATCTTTGCAGGTGACCGAACCGACATGACTAACTTTGCAGTTAATACAATTTCGTAAAGAATGCCACCTGTAAAGGGGCTGAATTGATAGCG
This sequence comes from Xylocampa areola, assembly GCA_935421205.1. NCBI lineage: Eukaryota > Metazoa > Arthropoda > Insecta > Lepidoptera > Noctuidae > Xylocampa > Xylocampa areola. Next base: position 1,276,906 of record OW285200.1, read on the forward strand.
CAAATATGGAAGAAGAAATCGTGGTGGTGAGCAGAGGTCGAGATGGCTTAGTGGTCAGAACGCCTGGAGTATTTATCCGGGAGGCGCAGGTTCGAATCCTGTTCGCGACCGTATTCTTTTTCTATTTAATATAATAACTTTAGAGAAGATATGTATTTAAAATTTGACGGAGCTGAACAACGACGTTGAATTGCAGTTTCGATAGTATTTTTTATGGCTTACATTGTAGGGGACTGAACGATTAATGTTGTTTTTCTCAAGGGTTGGGCGCATCTGCCAAGATCCAAGAGGAATAAAAGACCTAATCCATACGATTTTTGACTATAAATTCATGTCAAGGTAAATCCTGCTGCGCCAGTCTCCGATGATCCCGGATCCTATGTCTCCTCTTCAATATCCTACATAACCCTACTTATCCCTCCTACTTGCGAGAGCGCTTTTCGTATGCTCGCCCTTCCGATGCCCCGTGCAGGTCCCACCTTAGAACTCTTCTTAAATTCCCATCTCACAAATCCGACTTCTACTCCTATTCCTTTTCTGTTCATGCTGTAAGATTGTGGAACTCACTTCCTCCTAGCATTCGTGACTCCAGAACAGTTTCCATCTTCAACAAACGTGTCAAAGAATACTTCCTCTCTACATTACCGTGATTGTCCTTGTGTATATATATTTATTATAATATATATGTAGAGCATATGTATGTAGTTTGTTATATTTACATGTATGTATGTAGTATATTTAATTTTAGTTAGTTATTTGATTAATTTTTCATGATTTTATATTTATTTTTGGTAACGCACTGTGTCTACATCTTTTTTTGTTAAACTCTCCAGTCACAGGTCTGCTGGAAGAAATTTCTTAATGAAATAAGCAGTACCTTTGTGCTCCACTTCACCTTGTACAATGTTAAATTTTAATTTTCTCTGTGTGTAAATAAATAAATAAATGATTTCGAATAGAAGCAGGACGCTAATAATCATATCTTCTGTACCTTTAAACGAGCAATTCTTATATATATAAGGTCCTTATATATTAGGTAATTTCCTTTTAAGAGGTCAATGTGTAAGTGATAAAAAAGGATTCATTTAAGCCGTAATTAAAAATTTTATAACCATTTTTTTTTTCTTTTCATAAGTTTCGCCGTTCTAGGAGCAGTTTTCGTCTTGCTAGTACTATGTTAATTACAAATAATTTGTTATATCCATTTAATTCTTAGCTTAAGTAAATTTATTTGGCTTATATATTACCCCTTTCAAAGGAAATTACCTAATAAATTAGGACCTTATATATATATATTATATACATATATGTATATATAATATGAATCTCGGAAACGGCTCCAACTATTTTTATGATATTTAGTATGCCCCCTGCATGCCCTGCTGATTCGGGGGCGATAAATCGATCTTGCTAGGTTTCAATTTTAGAAAACGTCGTTCTACCAAAAACAAAACCCGAAAAAAATCTCGGTCCTCCAGGTACTACAATTTAAATTAACAATTTTAACTAATTATTATAGCTCAATTGAACGAAGTAAGGAGTACCAGTGTGGCCCGCCTGCTATGTGACAACGGTGACGGCGTCGAGGAAATACAACCTAAGGCTCTCCTCAACGTTAGCAAGAAGTAAGTAACCCTCGATTATAGTCCTACTATACAATTGTTTGAATATCTCGTAGGGCTAGTGGTCACAAGCGTGACTGCTGAGCAGGTCTCGCGTTCGATTCCCGGGTCGGGCGAAGTGTTATTGAGTTATTCTGTTAAGAAATTCTCAGTAGCAGCCCATAGCTTGGAATTGTGCCCGGTTGATGGCAAGAGGCTCACCACCTATTACATGGAACTTAATAACAGCATTGGTGAAATGTGAGTGTACAACTGCGTACTCCTATGCTTACTCCTTCGCGGAATACAAGCGTGATACTGTTATGCTATGTTTATACAGTTATACGATGGTTCAGTCATAACTTGAACTGTCTTATTGCTCTAGTGCACGCCAGCGCGGCAACTAAGCGTGAGGTCTCGGGTTCGCCTATGAATCAATCGTCATTTCTTTTTACATATCTATAGATATTTCAGAATTCATATAATAGGTACATCGGGCTATTTTCCGTAATTCATAAAAATTAAGAATAGATATTTTACACCGTGGGAGAGCCATGCTTCGGCACGAATGGGCTAACTCGACCGAAGTGATACCACGGCCTCACAGAAAACCGGCGTGGAATAACGCTTGCGTTGTGTTTCGCTGAGTGACTGAGGGTACCGGAGGCGCAAACCCTTTAAAAGGCTGGCAACGCACTTGCGACTGCTCTGGAGTGTCCATGGGCGGCGGTTATCGCTTACCATCAAGCGATCCGTCTGCTCGATAGCCCCACATCCCATAAAAAAAAAAAAGAGAGGGCCTAGAGACATGATGTAAAACCGCCGTTTCCAGCTCTAAATGAAACCTTTTAGTTTCGCCAAGACTTTGTGACTATGTTTACTGCTAAACATAGCTTCAAGTAGAGTTCTACTTATCTCGGCATTGGCATCGACTTATTATTATGCACGAGAGCCAATCATGCAAAATAGGTTACGCGTCCTTGAGTGATGACGTGACCACCAACTTCTAAGAATTTTTGAAGGGAAAACTTCTTTGGGCGCGTTGAGCACTTTTTGGGTGATCAAAAATCATGGAACTGGCGTCATCGTCACCGCACGCTTCCCATGAGCTATATGTATACTGTGTATATATGTACATAGATATACCTTCGTGCGTTATTAGTACTATACAATTCACAAGTTACTTAGTTTTCACTTCTATCGGCAGTCCCCAAAGACTGCCCCGCATTTTTTTTCACTAACGTTATACATTCGCTTTTTTTGTTCTTATTTAAGATATATAGTCTTCATTTATTAGGTAACTTCCTTTGAAGGGATTAATATATACTAAGTCAAATACTGCATCCATCACATTCACTTATGCCGATAATTAAATCCCACCAAAAACATTAGATGTAAAAAATGCCAAGTCTCGCTATGCAATCATTCCACCGTAAAAAGTTTTGAGATCTCATAGAAGCCAAGTCCTATTCAATTTATTTTGTAGTTAGTCATCTATCAACATTTTGTGACTGTATCAATAGTTTTATTTACATTAGGTATAATTATAGTGACTTGGCAATGAGCACAAATTAAAAGCTGCTTGCTGTGTGGAATTATGTGTGACTTTTTTGACGAATAAATATTATTAATGACCAAAATTATCTATGAATACTATGATTAGATTAACTGTTATGCTGATGTGTGATTTGATACACAGACATGATTTTGCTGCCAATTAGTAGTTATGATCACCATCGACTACGTGCGCGAATATATATTTAAAAACAACTATGTTTATTTGAAAAGAATACTGCATCCATCACATTCACTTAAGCCGATAATTAAATGGAAACAACAGATTATTTGTAATTACTATAGTACAAATAAAATTATAACATAAAAGTCACGTATTTTTTATTTAACACGCTTTTATTAGCTTGGTATGTATGTATATAATATCTATGTGTATATGTATCCATTCATGTACGTATATATCTAACGTGATTTTCACCCACTTTAAAATGTCGGATTGAATTGAAACTTCGCACACTTAACAAGGACCGATAACAATACAAGACTGAAAACCGGCGTGAAACAACGCTTGCGTTGTGTTTCGCCGAGTGAGTGAGGGTACCGGAGGCCCAAACGCTTACCATCAGGCGATCCGTCTACTCGGTTGCCCCCTATCCCATAAACAAAATACAATAAATTTGACCGATTATCCTGATCAGGATCTTCAGAATTAACGATTTACTAAAAAAACTTAAAATAAATAATAGTTAAAATAAACACGCCTTTTGTAACAAGCCAAACTAAAAAGTAGAAAATATTTTTCTACAATAAAAAAATAGATTTATAATTAAATATCATTTTATCGTATAACATTATTTTCTACGTTTTAATTAAAAAAATAGATTTATAATTAAATATCATTTTATCGTATAACATTATTTTCTACGTTTTAATTAAAAAAATAGATTTATAATTAAATATCATTTTATCGTATAACATTATTTTCTACGTTTTAATTAAAAAAATAGATTTATAATTAAATATCATTTTATCGTATAACATTATTTTCTACGTTTTAATTAAAAAAATAGATTTATAATTAAATATCATTTTATCGTATAACATTATTTTCTACGTTTTAATTAAAAAAATAGATTTATAATTAAATATCATTTTATCGTATAACATTATTTTCTACGTTTTAATTAAAAAAATAGATTTATAATAAAATATCATTTTATCGTATAACATTATTTCTACGTTTTAATTAAAAAAAATAGATTTATAATTAAATATCATTTTATCGTATAACATTATTTTCTACGTTTTAATTAAAAAAATAGATTTATAATTAAATATCATTTTATCGTATAACATTATTTTCTACGTTTTAATTAAAAAAATAGATTTATAATTAAATATCATTTTATCGTATAACATTATTTTCTACGTTTTAATTAAAAAAATAGATTTATAATTAAATATCATTTTATCGTATAACATTATTTTCTACGTTTTAATTAAAAAAATAGATTTATAATTAAATATCATTTTATCGTATAACATTATTTTCTACGTTTTAATTAAAAAAATAGATTTATAATTAAATATCATTTTATCGTATAACATTATTTTCTACGTTTTAATTAAAAAAATAGATTTATAATAAAATATCATTTTATCGTATAACATTATTTTCTACGTTTTAATTCGGATATTAATATTGAAGTACCAAGAAATACATTCTAGACACATTCACGGCTAAAATGAATAGATTTCTTCAAGATCTACGTCCTCCATTCTCGGCCACACCGTCGCTTACCATCAGGCGAGGTGGCTAAACCTAGAAACATTTTTAATAAAAAAAATGTTTTTTTTTATATTCTAGGAACAAAATAATACCCTGTAAGCAAATACCCGGGATGAACCTAAATAAATGGCTGGATACTAAATGCTTTGCGCCGAAGAACCAATACGATGACAGCTCGAGGACAACCAACTACAACCCACTGTGGAGCGGCATTGGATATGATTATAAAAAGTAATAATAAAAACGTGTCTCCAGTAAAAATGGTTTTTGTTCTCTTTTCCTTGTCTCGTAATTTTGGCTTCAATGTCTTGGCGCCAAATCAAAAGTTACCGATTTTAAGTTAGCTTTAAGTATCTACCGATCAATTAAATTTTGTCCTGAAAGTGATGGAGACAGGACGAGGGTTTAAGTTACATGAAGGTAGTAATCATTATAAATAGATCTTACATTCTACCATAAAAATTATGCGCAGTAGTTAGTATGGTTTAAATTAACTTAATGATTTTTTTAAACTTATACATTTTTGTGGGACGAAAAATACGATCCGAACCTGCGCCTCCCGGATAAATAATCCAGGCGCTCTGACCGCTAAGCCATCTCGACCTATGCTCACTACCATTAGACCGTATTCTTTATTCAGAAAAAAATATAATTTTAAAGTTCCCTAAGCATGCGTTAATGCTTTTCAAAGATTTATCTGGAAAAATAAAGTTGTGAGCAGGATCCGAACCTGCGCCTCCTGGATAAATCTACAAGCGGTCGGACCACTAAGCCACCTCTGCTCACTAAACCGAGTAGTACTTCCCACAAAAATTATACTTTAGATTTCGTTACGCATGCGTTTGGAAGATTTATCTGTATTTTTTATTATTTCTTTAAATCATCAAGAAGTACCAATTAAAAAACAAACTCCCAGATTTAGTGATATCATTCAAATATGTACTTATGTAAAGTATATAAGGGATTAAGCAGTCTCAACAATGCTGACAAACAATCACACCTTCGGCTGAAATTCTTGCTGAAAACACGTCTCAGCGAATGCAAATGAGAAATAATAAGTTAAGGATTACGGACACCAATACTAGTGCCTACGAATACGAATGAAGCGAGTTCGACACGAAATACTATCGAACAAAACTCGAACAGTATCTCGCCTACTCGCAAAACGTAACCTTATTAATATTGATAAATCTTTGAAAAGCATTAACGCATGTTTAGGGAACTCTAAGAAAGAAAGAAAACATTTATTACCAAACCATATACCTACTACCTATACCATATAATATATAAACGATATACATAAATTTTGTTGTATAAAATTATAAAACAGATTATACAACAAAAGCGGCTTGGCAATAGGAGCTCAGCAGATGTTGGCAGTGCACAGACAACCGCGTTGCCGAGCACTTGTCAACGCAAATTTTCAATTTTCTCTAAAGTTATAAATTTTTGTCGAAAAAGAATATGGTCGTGAGCAGGCTTCAAACCTAGTGCGCGAAAATGTAGGTCACACACACTTTACAGTGAGCGGCAGTATCGGGCTTCACTCGTCATTAGACGAGGTACTGTTAGTGCTGTTTTTTTTTTTAAACCGTATTTGCTTAGGTTAGGATTTCACTTTTACTTAACTGTACCTTTACCTCTCCCTTTAACCGTGATAGCCTCGCTCATAAAAACTCCAAGTGCAAGTATGTAATCTATATCTATATCAATACTTATAATAAAATCGTACCTCGAAAGCTAAAAAATTTCAATTTCGCTTTTTCTCTTTTTTTTCTTTCTTAATGTGTTATTTAATCGACACTAATGCCAAATCTGTTGCTTTAAAAATTTGAGTATTTTTATCTGTTTGTATGTCCCCGAGGTTGGCGTCCAAACCAAGAGACAGTATTTTTTTTTTATATATCGTCAAAAACCGGGTCAACTTATAGGCTATTCAAAATTGCGCATTTCCTCAAGGTAGCTGAGCAGTGATGTTAAACATCTAACACTCAGAATCTAAATTGGACGGATTTCAATAAAAATGGCACTGTTGTATAGCTTATCAAAACTGATAAGCACTGCAAAAGGTATCATTCAGTGGCGGTACCTTCATATAAGCCCAAAAGCCCGGCTTGCCTTACTAAAATGCTCGATAGAGAATCAATATCAAACCCGAACAATTTAAAAGTTCGCGCGCTTAATTCTTATCAAAATAACACAAAGTATCTACCTATGCCACACTACTACACATCGCGATTGTTCGAGTTTCGCAGTTGCAGCATCTACATATAGCTATCTCGCTTACACGTACGGGCTTTTACGGGGCTTTCAAATACTATCTCTGTCTCTTTCGCACTTATAGCGATGTGCCGTATAACGAGTATATACCTTGTGCGTCTACAAATCGATCAGTATGGAAGATTTAAGCCGTGCATGCCTATGAAGTTGCACGCGTATGCACACCTGCCAACTCTGCAGTGTTGCCGTTTTAGCGACGTTGTGAGATCTTGGAGATTTTTAACGAGTTTGGAGACTTTTTTTAAGATTTAGCAACAATAAAACCTAGCGACTTTTTAAAATAATTAATAGTTTCGAGTCACGTGACACATAGATTAAAAATTATGAATTTGTTTATCGAATTAAATGTATTTACGAGTTATTAATATTATTTTCAAAAATACCAAAGTTTCAAATAAAATACATTCTATCATTATAGCTAAGTTTCATATTTTATTTCCATCAGTGTAAAATACCCTATTGCGACATTTAGCTAGATTTTTCATATACCTGGCGACTTTTTTTGCCTAAATGACAACACTGCAACTCTGCGTAAATAGTTCCTGACACCCGAGTGCAACTCACTTCAGTTTCATTTGCTTGAGTGGGAAAAGTTTTGTTGTTAAAGTTTTTTGTGTGTTTTCTTAGATTTTCTTAGTGATACAATTGTTTTGGTGACTTACAATTGAGGTAATTGTACCTTGTGAGGATTTAAAATGCGTTCAAGTTTTGATTGGCGAAGATAAGGTAAAATCTTTAAACTTTGCGCAGAAAAACAGTTAATTTCTTCATTAAAACCTACGCCTAATCTGTGTATTTCTCAGACTAGTAAATCGCATAAACGAAAATTTAATAGATCAGTGTATAAAACTAGTTTGATTGTTGGCTGTTCGCACACTAATAAGTCGTATTGCTGGTGCTGCATATTTTTTTTGAATGAAGATTCCGAATACATCTGGTTATAATGATTAGTCGATATTGTTTGTCATTTAGCACAACAGGAACTTCCTTTAAGACGACATGATGAGTCCAAAACTTCATTAAATAAAGGCAATTTTTTAGAACTGGTCTCGTTAATTTCAAAATGCGATGTCGTTTTAGAAAAGCATATGCAGCATCAGGAAAGTGACAAACCGGGGCCGAGAAGAAGACGGATGAATTCACTTTTAATTTATTGTACCTAACCAGTAGGGTATGAGAAAATTGCGATGATACATACGTAGGTACCTACATACTCAGTCCAAAAGTGAAATTTCTTTTTTTGAAATCGGTTAAAATTTTATTGGGCTTGCCTTATTTTGAAACCCTAGGCACGCCACTGGTATCATTGCGCTTTATCATATGGGGACCAAGCATTTACCAGTTTTGTATTTTGATTACACTGAGTAATTAGTTCCATACCGTACGTAGGTGACTAGCACGGTATAAGTATGAAGATCGAATCCCGGTACGAGAAATTCTTTTTGCATATTTTTTAATTTTGTTAATACAAGACTTATCTGTTTATTCGCAGAATAACAACTTTATTTTAGTATTGCGTGTCCATTTGTAATATAGAACCTTTTTTACGTGTTTCACTTGCTGTCTCATATCAATATGGTGAAGCATAGTGAAGATGTTACACGTTAGCGTTATGTACAAGTTTTATCAATCATATCTTACCATTTATCATGGTACTTTTGAACATTCCGGAATGCCAAGAAGGATAAAAAATGAACTACTGATGATCACAGGGTAACACAGCACATTCTCAATATTTTTCATTGTATCTGTATTGGGAAATTAGGCAAACGAGAATTTGTTGAAGAAATTGTATGCCTGGTCCTTCACAAAAGATGGAAGAGATGAGGGAATGAGTGTGCGTGACTAGGGTAACTGTCAAGTATCTAAAAAGACACGGTTGGCTGTTCATGGGTGGCGTCAATGAGGATAAACAAAAATAAATTATTGCAAGATGGATTATTACGAGACGTAAAAACTGAAAGGGGTGGAGGGTCTGACATCAACGAACGTACCGGACCTTCTCAAAACAGGACCGGTTAATTAACTTGAAACACCTATCATGCATTCCTCATGTATGTACGATAAATCTATAGTTTCTGCATACCTCAATGGGAATTAGGTTTGAGTTTGTATGTATGAATAATTCAAATGTTTGGCATCAAGATTACTTTGACGTGAGCAAAGCCACGGGTACAGCTAGTTTATAATATTAACGAAAAAAAAACAAAAATAATCAAAAATAGTAACTCAAAAGCACTCTAAAACCCAACTAGAACCGATAGTACCGTCCCCACAAAACCGAGATTCCCTCCCACCAAAGACAAATAACGGGCATTTTTATTTTCTTATGGAAATTAAACTGGAGTCCCGGTTAATATTGTTTCTACGAAATGCGTTGCGTTACTGCGGCTTATTTGACAGGCGATTGAGGCCGTTTTTATGGCCGACTGGGCGTACCCCACTGAACTTATAAATGGTAGCCACATTTTTGTGGTGTTCTATGAAAATATTTGACTTTATAAGTTTTGGTGAGACTTTGCAATGTTTATGTATTTTTAAAACTTACACACTTATTCTAAAATAAAAACTAAAAATGTCGTATCAGCAAAACCCAATAACACTTTACCCGACCTGGGAATTCAACCTTGGACGTCATGTTCGGCAGCCCTTGCTGCCACTAGAAAAAGCTACCTGTATCATCACTTTTTCTTTTTCTTAATTTGCAGGAATAAGTTAATACATATAAATATTTGAAAAGCACACAAACACATGCTTTGCGTACTCTAAACTTACACATTTTTGTGGAAAAATAATACGGTCGTGAGCAGGATTCGAACCTATTACCGCTAAGCCACCTCGACCTCTGCTCGCTACCGCGAATTCTTCTTCCACATTTTAATACGTCTTTTGGTGACGACATTGCCCTCTATTCAGTTCCTTTTTCTTTTTCCGCAAACATTTTGGTATTAGTAATATTATTTCTATAATAAAACCTATTCTACCAAATTCTAAACCTTCGGTCATGATAGCAATAGTAGGAAATACTATATTCTCCTTTGTACTGAAGACAACTTAACAACATTGAGACAAAGCCCACTGAATACCGAAGCCATTTTAGTGAGTTTCTGAATACGCTCCGAATGGAGGGCGATGTCTTTAACAATTCCTATTATTTATGATAAATCAAGTGGGTAATCAGTAGGGGTTCATGGCGTGTATAATTTTTTTGTTTTTCTTAAAGCTTCGAACTGTTAAGACAGATTGTTGAAACGTTGGCGCAGTGGTCGAGATCCGCTTCTGTGCCGCGGTTCGCGGATTCGGTTATGTTCCAAGTCTAGGTGTAGGTATGTGCATGAGAGATTTGTTTCTGTAAATGCTTTGAAATCTAAACAATGCAATGCATAGCAAGTGAGTTACAAGATTATGGTACTGGGTTATTAAATTAAATGGTGTTAAGGTCAACAGATCAGTCGACCGTGCCTACGTGCGAATAATAAAATGTACTTACGTATTGAATGTTCACTACTGAACTTATGTTTCTCGTAACCAAAATGTGCACCATAACGAGCGATACTTAACTGGGCACGTTGCCTATTGTTGTCTTTTAAACTAACTAACAACAGCACACTCCCACTCTTGCACGCAATTGAACTACACTTGTAATTGCATCGGTGTACACAAATTTTTTACGTCACTCCACAAATAAATGTCTAGCGGCGTACGGTTCGGGGACCGAGAAGGCCATGATACTGGGCCACCACGTCCAACTCACTGTGCCCCAAACCTGTCGTTGATAGCTATGCACTACATGTCTATAATGTGATGGTGCACCATCATGCTGGTAATACAGGTATTTCAAACTGCCTGTAATGCGATGCAATGGCGTCTGCCGGACTGGCGACCTATCCACGTACATACACACTGCACCACTCAACCTATCACCAGCGAGGGCATAGGTAAGTACTCGCGCACCATATCGACATATTCATATTTTGAAAAATGCGGCATTGTAGGTACCCGATCGTAAATTGTTCGCGCGCTATTTTACAATGTACACTCGTTCGCGTCAACCGACAGACTAACGAATTTCCGTTGAGCCTTGAGCTGCGACGCCGGCGTGCGCGGGTAGGTACGAAGCGCGAGCGCGAGCGCCGCCCCACGGGCCGCGCCACCCCTCCGTGGCGGTACCTACGCTGGGCCTTTGACGGCGCGCAGTGCGGTCTTTGTACCTACTACGCCCGACACAGCGATGGCTATAAAAATCCCCTAAGCTATGAAACGAAATATACGCAACATATTCGGTTTTCTAAGGTATACTTTTTTTGTTTGTTTTGTAATCAGTTACACCTATAGATGCACCTCCTTCAATTTGGCCACTGTTTAGAACCACAGCCTGTATATTAAAATAATACCTTTGTACTGATTGCGGTTGCGAGAGGAATAAATGCAAACATTTTAGTGACACCGTGTTCACCCCTAAATTGATAAAAGCGTACCAAAGGCGCATGGACTTACCCGAAAGCCAGCCTACTCGTCAACCTTCTGATATGCGCAGCAGCAAGCCACAACTACACAAGCACAACTTGATAATTAAGCAGCGTCATATTTATTGTACACGCACGGTCACTAGCGTGGGAACAGCTCGTTACCCAAAACAAGTTCAAAAGTTCGAAGAACACTTAGAAGTGAACACAATCTAGCTGTTCTATATGAGAAACAGTGGCGGGAGACGGTAACCAGGTGACAGCGCGACACTAGATCACAAGCGAGCGAGCATGCGTTTTTTTATGTTGAGGGTACGAGCGACAATTAAACAACTACTTGAGTTGGTTTTGTCCACAGCGGGGAGCGAGGTTGCGGGCGCCGCGATTGGTCGGCGCGTTCGGTAATACGAAATCGACCGACATAAGTTTCGGGCGTACGTGCATAGATGGCGCTTTACCAATCTAAGGTGAAACGATGTAAACATACATTCCTACATTATTAATCCAAAATATTTTAACAAACAACTATATAAAATGTTAAAGAAGTCATATCTTTTGTTAGTAATAAAATTTATCAATACATATAATAAGAATGTAACGGATCGCTGTCTGTACATGGAAGATATATGAGAAAAAATATTATTGGGACCTTTATCAACGCAAATAGCACCCAAATCAATGATTTTTAGAATTTTTGTTTGTTTGTCTGTGCGTTTGTGCACGCTTATCTCAGAAACGGCTTATCCGATTTAGATGTGATTTTCACTAATATATATTATGCTTCACTTAACATTTAGTATTTGTTTCATGTCAATCGGTTCATAAATGAAAAAGTTATGCCAATTTAAAGAATCACGTCGAATATTTGTTATTTACGACATCCACGCGGAAGGAGCCGCTGGCTCAGCTAGTTTAAAAAATAAAAATAATACAGATAGGTACGCAAGAACTAGACGATTGTTCATTGAATGGCGCGTTACTCATAGAGATATTTTGGTCACGGAAACAAATACTCATAGAATTGTTTTAGCTAACGGGTATTTTTTTTTTCGCAAATCATCTTTACAGCCTATAGATTAGCTTCAATAAATATTTCGGGTTAATAATAATGAAGGACCTTATATACGAAGTGTGGATGAACCTACCCGAAATCGATAAATAAAAAAAAAAAAATACCGACCGAATTGAGAACCTCCTCCTTTTTGAAGTCGGTTAATAAAGCTAAGTAACAGCCACACAGCTCGATCGATCGAGGTTAAGCTGCGCTTGCCGCAGTCGATTTTATACCGAGACTCCTCCGTACCTCGGAGAGCACGTTAAGCCGTCGGTTTCGGTTGTCTAATTAAGATCTATGACAGTCGTTACGGGTAGTCAGAGGCCTGAAAGTCTGACAACCAGTCATACCACGAGATATCGTGTTACCCAGTAACCGGGTTGTGAAGGTCAGATAGGCAGTCGCTCCATGTAAAATACTGGTATGAAGCTGCATCCGGTTTGACTGGAAGCTGACCCCAATGTAATTGGGAAAGGGCTAGGCAAATATATATGTCACAGATGGATAGTAGAATCCGCTGTTGTACAAAACTGCTACCCACGTTTAGACGTAATGCAGATATATTTGTGTCTGTAAAGTCAGAAAAAACCTAGACACGAAGATGATGACGGGGGTAGTTCGTTATAAGGGGTTCATTTCACACTGTTTTACATAATCTCTAATCGTTGACCCGTTGCATTGATAAACGCAAAACATTCATTCAACTTCAATAGTCCAGTAATTTTGTAAAACCGCTAAACGTCGTTCAGGTGTTTTTCATAACAGTACTGTTTTGTAAATCAACTAGCAGTTTTGTAAAACAGCTTATTCTACAATCCATCTGCGACATATATATAATTCTGTAATTAAGATGGCGAGCGAATTTTTTTTTGAACGCCGCGTCTATTATCTGGCAGACATCAGATTCACTGATGGAGATGCCAAACCGCGTATATTATAAAAAAAATAATTATATATCGTCATCCTCTTCGTGTTTAGGTTTTTTCTAACTTTACAGACACAATAATAGGCGATGCGGGGCTCCGTCGACCCAGCCACGGAAAGTCAAATCAAAATACAGTATCGTTTTTTTACTTGAATGGTGACTATCCATTTAATATACCTATACAATAGACAAACCTGTCCCACTGTAGATATGTCATTCTGCATTACGTCTAAAGGTGGGTAGCAGTTTTGTTAAACGTATCGCAATGGCAATCCAGCTGAACGCTGTTTTATAAAACAGTACTGTTTTGTAAAGCAGCTAGAGATTTTGTAAAACAGCGGATTCTACAATCCATCTGCGACATAGATATAATAGAAGACAACGTTAATTATTACTGATTGTAGTTCACTGCGAGCTTGCGGGCAATTAACCAAGTAAGCGGTTACACGTGTCAAAATATATTGCTAAACCTTTTGCGTTAAGTGGGGTGGTGGTAGGGTTATGTTATCGACATTGTTAAGCGTTGTTTGAAATACGTATCTTGAGTATTTCCCGTTAATTATTGTTTCGGTTTTACTCTAGCGTGTGTTTCGGATTTTTCGGCTCAAATAATAAATGCTCCAGGCGCTCTGACCACTTAGCCATCTCGACTTATCGTCGAGGGCTAAGTGGTTGCTTAGTTTGTCAGGGCGCCTAGAATATCCTTCTCACGACCGTATTTTGCTTTCGAGACAAATTATAACTATAGAGTTTGTTACGCATGCGCTAATATATGTTATTTAAACCATATATTAACCATATATTTACTCGACCCGGGAATCAAACTCAATCACTCAGCTGGCGACCACTACACCAGCGCGACAGAACAGTTAAAAATTAAAGAGGCATACATATTATTATTATATTTATAAATACATCCAACAACCCTCCTAGACCTCACAAAACTTTTAGATTAATTATATTAGTATGATAATAATTATCTGAATAGTATCAAATTAGAACGTGGAAGGCAAAACATGAGCGCATATGGTGTAGCGTGCATATTATGAGCTGTGTAAAGCCCACAGTTATACATCGAACTAGATATCGCAAGCGTACATACTTTGTGTACCTTTATTAGTTTCAATGTAGGTGCATAGATGCATGATTTTGGGGGCTGAGTTGCCCGCGTCCGTAGGAATGCACCCTGGAATCCCTACACGTGGCCCCTGGGTGGTGCAAAACAGGCAACACAACTCTGGTGGGAGGCTTCGGCCGCGGCTGGTTACCACCCACCGGACGAAGCCATGCCGTGAAGCGACCTAGTCATGTTTCGGGATGTAGTCGGGTGCAACCGTTGTGGGAGGCGGGTCTGGGCAGTTGCATCAACTCCCTAACTATCGTTCTCCCCAAATCTATCCATTCTACTTAAGAGTGAATAGATTTATTCTGGATTTACATGCTCCATCCTCGGCCACGCCGTCAGTTACCACCAGGCGAGTTGGTGGCCAAACGTAGATCCATATTTAATTAATAAAAAAAAGGAAAAATAAAAATAAATACCGAAATACCGAAATAAAGGCAGCGGGATGACGGTATAGGCGCTCAGCGCCAACTTGTACACATAACAACATAACATAACATAACATAGCAACACGCCTGTATTCCCCAAAGGGTAGACAGAGGTGTACACAATTGTACACCCACATTTCACCCAATGCTGTTATTAAGTCCCATGTAATAGGTAGTGAGCCTATTACCATCAACCGGGCAGAATTCCAAACTCCGGGCTGCTACTGAGAATTTCCTAACAAAAAAACTCAATTACACTTTGTCCGACCCGAGAATCGAACTCGAGACCTCCTGCTCAGCAGTCGCGCTTGGGACCACTAGACCAACGAGGCAGTTCTTAGATTAATATATCTTAGAGCTTGTACATTGCTTAGATTAAGTCTGCTATCCACAGTTTCCATAGTAAATATGAGAAAACAAATACACATTATAGCACAAAAATTATTGTATAATCTATCAAACGTAGTTCGCCAAGTGAATGGAGATGTGTTATTGTTATTTTCTTTCTTCTCCTTATCGTATGGTTGATGAACAACCTATTGTCGGAGTTTAAACCAGCCGTAAGCATATTACGTGGCTTTTGCACACCATCAAGAACATTTCTCAGATGTGCTGGTTCCTCACGATGTTTTCCTTCTCCGTTTTAAGCAAGTGATAATTTTTCAATACGCACATTATGTACTTTCGAAAAGTCTGTGGTTCGTGGCTAGGATACGAACTTGCCACCTTTAACTTGCCAGTCCAACGTTCATACAACTAGGCTATCACAGTTTGAGAAGAAGATTGCTATTTTGAATTTAATGAGTCCTTGGCTCAGTCTTTATACAATGAGGTGTACTTGCGGTATCTAGTTGAATATTAATCTGTGGTAAAGCCGTTGATGAGGTGCGCGTCAAGTGCGTCTAATTAGACCGACACACCACTGTTGCTGAGGTCTAGAGCCTTTATACAGCTCTGGGTATATGTAGGTTGGCTGCAAAGATATACCTTGCAACATTCTCGAAAGATTTAACATCACGCCTGTATATCCCGAGCGTTAAGTAGAGGAGTACTGTTCCATACCCACATTTCACCATACAATAGGTGGTGGACCTATTGATATCGACCAAAAACAGTTCCAAACTCCCGGATGCTACTGAGATATTTCTAATAGAAGCCCTATAACACTGTCCGACCTGAAAATCGAACCCAAGACCTCACAGCAGCCGCATTTGAAGACCAAAGAAGCAATAAGAAATCTCGAAATATTTGTAAATATACTTCACGTATGCAAATTGAGAACCATCGTCGACTATTTCAGAATATGCTGATACACGAGATAGCCTAACTGAATCAACTACAGACGCTTCGGTCGCAGCTGGCAATTTATTGAGTGTAACGAGAAATCACTTTATGTTCAACTTGTTTCTCATATAATTTCAAAAAGTCTGTAAGTTAATTTGAAAGGATTGTAAATAAATAAATAATAGTTTAAACGGTACATTTACGACAAGAACTTCTTGTCAATTAATGTTCACCGGTTACTACTCACGTGCATTTTTCGGGATTGCCCGACTAGTTTCGAACTCAAACGAAGCCCTTAGTCATGAGCTGAGCCCGCGGCGATGTCTCATCAATATTTGATATGAATCTGTCTCATGATAGTTATTATATAAGAACTTTTTTTTTTAGTATACAATCGTTGTAATTTTAATCATCCGTTATATTATGATATTTTTATACATGTTAAGGCCATGTTATGCATATATTAATTAAAACATTCAAGGAAACATTGATACATAATAGACACGAACAGGGCTTGAACGTGTCATCACCTACATGTCAAAGTGCAAGGCCGTCGTCTACCGACTGAGCTACCATGTCCTTGTTCGAAGCTATTGAATTTCAAGTTACCTTGTATTCGTCTTGAGGAGACACCTGGCGATATTTATTTAGCAATCATTTACAGATCTAATAAATTCAGCGTTACCACTTTGCAGTTGTAAGGCCGGCCGAACAATATCCCGTCCGTGTCTATTATTTTTCAATATTTCCTTGAAAAATAGTAATCCGTTATATTGTTGGTGGTTTTTATTACATACCACAAAGAAAGGTGATTTTTACTACCCAAATTTTATACACTTACATTAACCCGATTACTTTAGAAAATTACGCCAATTAGCCTTACAAGTACCTAATGTAATACACTCCAGGGTTGGTCTATTCAGTCATCAAATCAGTGCAATCATCAATGCCTTTCACAGATAGTGTTGCTAGGTTGACTATGTCAAATTTCGGGACAGGAGGTTATAATTAAAATATCGGGATTTAGGTTTTAAAACCGAGACAGCCGAAAAGCGCGTTCGCCGTTCGTACACTTTTTAACCAACTTCCTCGACCACACCATTGCTTACCAGCAGTGGAATTGGTGAACAAACGTAGATTCGTCTAGACAAATAAAAAAAAAACAGTGATTATGTTCATAATTAGAGATTGTTTCAAAATCGGGATTAAGGGTAAATCGGGACGCGTCCAAAACCCCTTGTAATTCGGGACGTCCCACGCAAATAGTGACACCTGGAAACACCATTCACAGACCACAGACACTATTTAAAACGTCTGTAACAAGCCATTTGGATTCCGTTAATATTTCGTTTCTCATTACAACATAAGCATTACTAAACACAACTGCCAAACAAAACGCTCCCCTTTTCGAAGCATTAATCCACACATTTTTATTCCCCCGATTACGTAGCATATATCTAGAAATATAGAGCAATTCTCTCGGGGCCCACCAGTCAATATTAATTGAGACCCGCGACGCCGGCCATATTTCATTATTTACACCCACAGCTAAGATTTCCAGTAGATATCGGAAATAGTTTGCAAAGATTTCCCAGAGCGCCTCACTACTTTCGAGTTCTTGCCGAGAAATTGAACATTTTTCTCTTGCATAAATCTAAAATTAGAAATATATTGGAATATTTTATAGATTTTATTGCGTACGTTGAGTGTTTAAGATGCTTCAAGGAATTGGTATTCCATTCAATGCTGGCGAAGCCGATGGCTGTGTTGTAATTACATAATTTTTACAACATTATTGTCACACATAATATCCGAATCCGCATATGATCACACTGTTTGGGCTAGCTGCCTTGTTGGTCTAGTGGTCCAATAGCGACTAGTGAGCATAAGATCCTGGGTTCTATTTCCGGGTGGGACAAAGTGTTATAGGGTTTTTCTATCTCAGTAGCAGCCCGGAGATTGGAATTTTGCCCGGTAGATAGCAATAGCCTCACCGTATAACTGTGTATCGAGACATCTGCTTACCCCGTGTATACCGGTGTAATAATATGTATCCATGGTGCTATATACGCATAAAATTGATTCTATCATAACATTCTTTTTACACGACTGCCCAAAAAAGAAGTGTTATGTTTTTAGGGTTCAAGTAGGTATTTATGTTTGTGAGTTCCTTTATTTCACTATAACTTCTATAAGCCTGAACCGATTTATATCTATAGGAGATATAAATCGGTTCAGGCTTGTATCGTTAGAATTCTTACATTGTCCCGAGTAAAATAGGCTAGTAAAATTAAAAAATATATATATAGTGGCTATGGTACACAAAAAGGTGTGACCAATCGGTGCGGTTACTACTCATGTGCATTTTTCCGACTAGTTTCGAACTCGAACAGAGCCCTTATTCATGAGCCGAGCCCGCCGCGCAAACTCCTTGCTTGACTCGCCACATCGCCGCGGAATCAGGTCATGACTAAGAGCTCCGTACAATCATTGACATAACATTCAACGATTTATTTCAGGTGGTTTACCTCTTGACAAGGTTATTCTTCCATCCGTAGGCCTCCGGCCTGTGACTGGCGGTTTCAAGTGCCCTCCAAAGCACGACATTATCATAACTTTTGAAAAGTTCTGTCTGAATAGGTATAATACATTTTCATCTAAGTTTTATGGATACATTTTTCCTGAATATCTTTTTATTGAATTTCTCGCCATATTGTGACTCGTGCGCTATGTCGAAGTTTCTAGTTTATTGCGACATTTCAAGATTGAAAGTTTTGATCATGAGAACGATTCTCAGAAGAGACCGTAGGATTGAAATGTGCCTTGACATTTCATACAGGTACAAACCACCCCCTCTCCACGTAAGGAGGCCGGTCAGTAGTACCTAACCTTCTACTTTTTTTATCCTAGAAACTGCAATTACCAATCTATCTAAAGAAAGAACATAGCATCACGCCTGTATTCCCCGAAGGGGTAGGCAAAGATGTACACAGTTGTACACCCACATTTCACCAATGCTATTATTAAGTCCCATGCAATAGGTGGTGAGTCTCTTGCCATCTACCGGGCACAATTCCAAAGTCCGGGCTGCTACTAACAATGTTCTAATAGAAAAACTCAATAAAATTTTGCCCTACCCGGGAATCGAACCCAGGACCTCATGCTCAGCAGTCGCATTTGGGGCAACAAGATCAACAAGGCAGTAAAGAGAGAACGAAACAATTTATTACCAAACATGATGGGTTCTGTTAAGTTTGGTAATAATGTAAAATGGAAACTAAAATAAACAATATGTTTACTACCACCATTCCACAGAAAATACACTAAACATAGTGCTCAATACAACAATTCAAACAGGAACAGGCGTTGTATAATAACTTTCGTGAGACACATTCATATTATTTATTGTTCAACGGTTAGTTAGACTCAGGGCTCCGTTCGAGTTCGAAACTAGTCGGGCAATCCCGAAGAATGCAAGTGAGTAATAACCGTTGAACAATAATTAATAGGAACAGGCGTTGCCTCTAGAAATTAGATACCTGAGAGACAGTGCATTATTCTAACTGAATTTAATTTTAATATTATAACTCCGCTACTAAATAACCTGAACAATATTATAAGCAACACACCATGCAAGCACTAGTAGATATAAAACTCATATAAACTAACTCCAAAGTCGTATGCAACAAGTTCATACAATTTTCCCAGTCCCAATCGACTACAAAAGTCAACCTTAAGACCACCACATAAAGTCTTTATTAACTGCACATATTGGTTTATTTCTTTAGTACACGGGTCACTATGAAAAGCAACTCTATTGCGATGGTATAATGGCTATATTAAACGCAAGTGTATATTAGTTTCCTCTAATGGGCTTTGTTGGAAATCGCAGATGCACGCTAGGATTAACCACGCTATAATATTATAGAGCTTAGTCCCCAGTAAAGTTTATTGTGCTGGGTTTTTATTTAAAAGCTTCAGCAATTTTTATGAGTTGGATATGGAATTATTTATTGGGCAGAACTACACCTACATTATTTCAAACTCCGTGTTTTCTAAAGTTTTTAAAGCAAATTTGCTTAATATCGCATCGAATATGAGGCTTTTGGGCTAGGGCCGAGTAAATTGATTAATTGAAGTAATGTACAAACCCAGTTACCAACATCCTATTTCGATGAATTTCGTGGTAAGTTTCAGATTTTGGTGTCGATTAACAACTTGTTAACAAACTAGATTAAGTACCTACTACTCAGTATACTGCGCAATAGATACTTCATCTAGTATAACCAAGTGAAAATTAATATTCATTGTAAAAATGAATAATAATTATCTTATCCTTTTGTGAGACACATTCATATTAATTATTGTTCAACTGTTATTACTCACTTGTATTCTACGGGATTGCCCGACTAGTTTCGAACTCGAACGGAGCCCTCAGTCATGTGTTGAGCCCGCGTCGATGTCGCGAGTCAAAGTGAGTCGGGCAATCCCGAAGAATGTAAGTGAGACCGTTGAACAATAATTAATGTTAATTACCGCTAAGAATATAAGATATTTTTAAGATAAAAGAAAACTTTTTTGTCATGTCGGAAATCCAACATGGCCACTGTCGCGGTCTTCCACCTACTTAAAACCACACGGTCCTGCCGTGTCCTCCAGGGTGCAGGTGGTCACCAAGATACATACATAGCATCACCCCTGTATTCCCCGAAAGGGTAGGTAGAGAACACAGTTGTACCCCCCCATTTCACCAATGCTGTTATAAAGTCCCATGTAGGGTGGTGAGCCTGTTGCCATCAATCGGGCACAATTCTATGTTCCGGTCTACTACTGAGAATTTCCCAACAGAAATTAACACTTTGCCCGACCTTTTTTTTAATGTGAAAAATCCGTCATGTACGTTTGCCGGACTCCTACCGATTAAAAACCACACGGTCCCACTTTATACTTTGTCCGACCTAGGAATCGAAGCCAAGAACTCATGCTCAGCAGTCGCGGTTGAGACCACTAGACCAACGAGGCAGTCATCTTAGTAATAAAAATAAATTTTCTGGCCGTTTTAGATGTGGCAGTTATCCTCTTACTGAATGTTTAGGTACAAAATGGGACATTTCATTCTTACTTTCACCTAGCTGTGCCCCGCGATTTTACCCGCGTATAATTATATTATAATTTGCCTAAGTTACTCCTTATATAGTCAGCTACCTGCCAGGAAAATCTTATCAGAATCGTTCCAGCCGTTTCGAAGATTAGCCGGAAGAAACAGGCAGACATACTGATTTTTAGGCATATGTATCGTGAAAATAACTATATGAGCTTAAAAAAAACTATTAGTTTGACACACAAACAGATACTTCAATTTTATTATTTGTATTGGTGATGATAAAAGTATTTGACTCTATTGACCCAGTAAGACCTTGATTAATAATCCCAGGCTGACAGGACACACTGAAGATGGAAGACTGAAGACTACCTTCGCAGTTGTCAAGTAGTCGGCATTGGAACTCGAAGTCACACGTACGATACCGGACACAGAATATAATAAAATTGAAAGACAAAACAAAAGAAAATAACTTCGTCTACTCTAAAAGATAAATCTTTAAAAAGCACTAACGCATGCTTCGCGAACTGTAAAGTAATAATATTAAATGAAAAAAGAACATGGTTTAAAAAAAAACATTTACTACTAAGACCTTTTACGGCCGCTTTTGAATTTTAGAAGAGTAGATTCTTATGGAGAAGAACCGGCAAGAAATTCCATGGTTACAATGATCGAATTGCTTCATGATGTAGTACCCTATTTCATCAACAAAATTTTTACAATAATGTAAATAAAAATATGTATCTCCGATTTTTTTTTCTATTAGGTACACACATTTATTTGCAGTTCACATCTTGGCGTTGACCGCCAGAAAATTCGGAATATTGCACTTTTAGATTAAACATGGCCGCGAGGCAAGACCGCAACATGCGACGAACACTACACGTCTAATAAAACATTCTTTGTATAACAGTTAGACATTGCTCACGGAAAATTAATACCTACAAGGCGCTTGGCTAGTTGCAACCGCTGGTCGATGAACATTCGTTATGGTTAAGCTACACTTAGCTCGGTCAGTGAAGAAGGGTGCCCGGTAAGAGAATTTCCATCCGAACATCTCCGTACTTCAATAGCCACGTTAATCCATCGCTGTTTTTAATTATAGCAGTCAATGTTCATGTTCAGAGAGAAGAATACATACATACATAAACTCACGCCTTTCTCCCATCGGGGTAGGTAGCAACTAAAGAACATCACCTGCTATGATGCCTTTTGCTTGTTCACGTTCATACATCTGGTCACACATGCGCGCCGTTTGCGAGTACTACGCACCTTACCTTTTCGGAGGATATCACTAATAAGATCATTGTATAACCTTCTAGGCCGTTCCCTTCTGGCATTTCCACTTACACCTGAAAGAAGAATACTTAATAAAATATTCATGTTCATACAAAAATGTAGATACAGTTTTATAATCTCTCTATCTCCCGTCAATTAAAAATACTTACGATGACGATATAGAAAGTAAAGTCATAAGTAATTATTGGATGCATATTTTTCTCGTAATCAATATTGTCTTTGAAAGTCTAAGAGACATGTCTTAAATTTGTGTCTGTGTTATAACGAAAGAAACATTGTTTATTGAAATGTCTTAATATGTTTTTGCAAGGCCAAACTTATTTTGATTTTTCGGTCGGATAACACCTACCAAATTATTTTTTTAACCTATCTCGATTTGTCGCTCTGCTGGGTCACCCTTGTGTCCTTCCATACTTCTTTTTTGTGGCAAAGGCAGGCCACCTCTTGACAAAAGTATCTTTCCAGTGCCAGCGTTTCCTAAACCTACCTCTGCGGCGCCCTTCTTCAGGCACCGACTGTGTATCGACTCCAGCCTACCTCTAAAGGTACATTCTACTAATGTGACCCGCCGAATCCCATTTCAATCTGGCAGATTTATACCCGTACAAGTACATACACAACACACAAATAAACTCTTGTACTACGAATTGGCATAACAAAACACAAATCTCGAAGCTGCGTCCCAATTCAAAAACACGAGTTATTCAATAATTCATATTGTTTTCACAGAAAACCATTAAAAGCCCCTTGTTTTTCAGTGCGGGGGCATTTTTTAAGCTGTTGCGGACAATAAAAATATGAGAGAGACGGGACGTAACACGAATAAAACGTTCTGAGCGAAGCCACAAAAGGAGCGAGTAAATAAGAATTATATAAAGTATCAAGATTTTGACAGCGCGGTTGCCGCAGTGGTCGAGAGACCGACTGCTGCGCTGCGTGTCGTAGGTTCGATTCCTGCACGGAGCAAATATTTGTACGATCTATAGATAATTGCTCCGGGTCTGGGTGTTTGTGTGCTTGTGAGATTATATGTATAGTTATGTAGTAAGTGTGTATGAAGGTAGTTGGGTGAGCGTCAATAAAAGTCTTATTACTCACGGTTATTACGTACGTATATTGTCCAACACAATAGTCCACACAACACAAAAGTCAGAAGTAAACGCACCCACGACACAGGAAGAAATCCCTAGTGTGGGGCAACGTTTATTTAAAAATAAATAAAAATAAAATTCATCTTTCTTGTCGATGAAAGTACCTTAGTTGGTTGAAAACATGCTGTATTTCATGGTGCATAACCTATGGTTTAACGCACTCTACGAAGCACGAAGACACTATGATATGAAAATGGTGAACGGTATCTTGATCACAGTGAGACGTAATGAGATAACAATAAAATTCAAATCTAATGTATTTACAACACGATAACGTACAGCTTTATATTTTTAACAAATTGAACCACGGTAAAAGGAAATTGAAAAGTGAAAAATTAAGTTTCTTAGTATTAATAACTGAGTATAACTAATTTTGAGGCAGTGGCCAATTCCACGATGCATATTAGATATAATTTCTTTAATTTAAAGATTTTAGTTGATTGTTTCAGGCAGGATTCGAACCTGCGCATCTCAGATAAATACTCCAGGTGCTCTGACCACTAAGCCATCTCGACCTCCATCGATTTTTTCCTTTTATTATAATAACTTTAATTATCACTTGACCAAAACGATGAAAGAAAATAATGTGGGGAAACTACCAAAAAATCGGGTGACAAAAAATGCTACAATTTTAATGGCCCCAAAATGGTCTGTCCATTAGGCACTGGAATTCACAACGACGTAATATTTCATTTTATACCAATTCGTATTTCAAGAATTATGTTACTAACCAAAATTGTATTTAAAGCAGTACATTTCATTTGTAATATTTAACTAACATGATTAATGAAATCACTACTAATTTAACTAATCAAATATTAAAATGTCTTGAAAGTATGTTAGCAGTATAAAAGACTTTTGTAACTTTTGTAGTGTCAGTTACACTAAAAAAATTACAAAAGTCTTTAAATTGCATCTTAAAATAGTTACACTTAGTAAAACAAAAATAACATTTTATATTTCTCTTTTTAGTTTCATTATTTTGTTGGTTCAATATTTTGTGAAAAGCTTTTATTATTTAATTTCTGTAGCTATAATTTACAAAACACAGCTAAGTCCAAAGTTCTCATCAAGATGAATGAAATAAGCTAAAACACGAAGTAGCTACTGTACACCGTTGAGCAGTTCCTTCGACTATATTTCGTTGCGAAAGACAGTCGAAGAACTCCTCAGTGCTCTGATCGCTAAGCCACCTCGACCTCTGCTCACTGCCCCGAATTCTTCTTCCACATTTTCGATTTCATTCGGGAGGTTATTTTTCGACAAAATTTACAACTGTTGACAAAGTTAGTCGTATCGGGTCAGTCACCAGTAAAGGGAATCAATAGATAGCAATTACATCCACAAAAGACTGTATGTGTGTGAAATAAGAATTCTGGGTAGCAGAGGTCGAGGTGGCTCAGTCAGGTCAGAGCGCCTGGAGTATTTATCCGGGAGGCGCAAACACGACTGTATTTTTCTTTCGACAAAAAATTATAACTTCACAGTTCGCTCCGCATGCTCTCATCTCATCTGTTTGAAATATTTATATGTATTGTAAAACGTATATAACTTACATTATAATGCTTTAGAATTTTCCGAGCTATCATCGTGATCGTACCGAGGTCCACATATCATTAAACCCCAACATAATAACACCTTTGTATGCATACTTATATAAATCCTGGCTCCGGATATCAGCAACAATGTCAAGGGTTCTTAGCATGACGTAGTTACACCAACCACCCGTATAATGGCTTAGAAAAGATGGAGAATGTCCCCTATTGAAGCGAGGTGAGGCAGCCGCTGTGAAATGACACATTCATGAGGAACTATACTGGGTATGATACACGCAATATTAGTTCAGTCGGTATGCGACAAAATATTAAATTGTTAAAGTAAACTCTTTAAGTATTGGCAAATCTTACATTATTCTCACATATTACTTTGCTGTTATTGTATATATTCCGGGTCTGAGTGTGTATGCATGTGAGATTATATGTCTGTAAACGCAACATTTAATTATAAAATATATATGTGACCGCTTACACATAAAAGTGCAGTCTCACCAACTAAATTCAAATCTAAACAGTTAAGTTACTAAAGGGAAACACGGATTAATTAAATAATAAGTAAATAATTGATTCTGCATCTTCAAATTGTGTGGGTAGTTTTAAGATTTGAACTGTGTACTATTAGTGTAATGAAATAAAATAATAGTAGGATTAGTAAACGTACAATTTAAAATATTTTAAAATGTAATTAATTTCTAATCAGATAATATGAGCTAGTTCAATATTAAATTAATTGTTACCGGAAGTTGTTGCATTGTGACATCCTGTTGTTCGTTAAAACACATAAAAAGGCTCGCTCTAGTGGGAGAGAAATCAGTATTGGATTGTATATATTTGATTGATCTGCCGAAAGTAACAAATAACCCCATGTCCCTCTTCGCTGATGACAGCACTGTAACAATTAAATGCTCTAATAAACAAAACTATGAAAATGAAATAAATAACACAATTAAATCCTTAATTACCTGGTTAAACAATAATAATTTAAAAATAAATCTCGATAAAACAAAACTAATGTATTTCAGCCAACGGTTAAATGTTAACGATAACCTGAATAAAAAAAACACTAAAAACACTATAATAATAAAACTATTAATAAAATTGATATAAGCAAGTTTCTCGGCCTGACAATAGATAAAAGACTCGATTGGAAAGCACATGTAGAGGAATTAAGTAAGAGACTAAGTAAATCCGCTTATTTACTCTACAAAATATCGACTGCTATAGATATAAATGCTAGGCTTACGGCATACCATGGCATAGTTGGGTCTATTCTAAGATTTGGTCTTATATTTTGGGGTAACTCGACTCATAGAGACATTATATTCAGATCACAAAAGAGATGTATAAGAGCCATGTTTGGATTACAACCAACTGACTCATGTAAACCCTACTTTGAAAAATATAAAATACTGACTGTCCCATCATTGTACATATTTGAAGTTGCTGTGTTCGTGAAATCCAACCCTCATTTATTTAAAAAATTATCGGATGTCTGTAACCGCAATCGGCGGGATAAAGACAAATTGTGTGTAAGACCATCCAATACTGCACTTTTGCATAAAAGTGTATTCTGTATGGCACCAAATATTTATAATAACTTACCACTGGAACTCAGAAACATTACTGCTATTAATATATTTAAAAAGAAATTAAGAGATTATTTAGCTTCTGCATGTTTTTACAGTATAACTAATTATTTATCAATGAGGACTTAATTTTTATGTACATAATTGTTGTTGTGACATTCTTTGTATAGCCAATAATTTAAACATATTTATTTTTAACTGTTAAAAGTGACATTTTATTCATATTTTAATTTTATTGAATACTTTTAATTTGATCTTAATTTTATATAATTAGCAAATCCTTAATTCATAATTAATATGATTTTAACTATTTAACTGCAACAAATGTATAAAATAAAATTTTCAATATTTGCACACCGTATTAAGGTCGAATATGACGGACTGTTGTTAATGTTATTATATTTTGTCATCCTTGTAACTCATATTCTAGCAAATAAATTATTCTTATTCTTATTCTTATTCTTATTCTTATATCGAACAGTGTACATCTCTTTTGTAAAAATATTTGTGTGAATCATTGTTGTGAATAAAACAAGTGTTTACAAGATATCTGAACATTATCATTTGGGATCCCCGAGCCCTCCCGCTCTTACATATGTATAAATGATGCCCGGTTAGTGGAGTGTGATATTAGGATAACATCAGAACCTGGCGCGTGGATAACATTTTGTGTGACATAGCTAGGTAGAAGGAAACCGTATCGGTGGCGGTTACTACCAAAAACAACATTCCCAAAGAGGGTTGACGTCAGGCTGGCGGCCGGTCATAAAACATTGCCAAAACTTTAACAGCATGCCAGATACAGGTATGCTGCGCCGACCCCAAATAAATTGGGATAAGGGCAGGGGGATGATATTATATGAATAAATGATGAAAAACCATGGAGCTTTTTGCCAGTTCTTCTCCATAGAATCTACATTTCAGACCATAGCAACTAGCTTCTGACAATTCCTAAGTTCGTAGTCGTACCTTGGGTTCGAACCTGTGACCTTTAAATGGCCAATCCTTTGCCGTGTATCACATGTATCATGAGACAGGGATGGCGTGGCTAGAAAGTATATTACACAGCCACGCCACCAAAAATGCATATTATCTCGCGGTCTAGTATAAGTTCATTAAATAATTAATGTATGTAATTTTCTTATCTTCGCATACCAAATCCCACATCTGAAATGTTCACAAATAGTTTATAATAAAATAGTTTTTGCTATAATTATTTCAAACTGCCTCGTTGGTCTAGTGGTCCCAAGCGCGACTGCTGAGCAGAAGGGTTCGATTGCCGGCTCGGGCAATGTGTTATTAAGTTTTTCTGTTAGGAAATTTGAATTTTAGGTTGATGGCAATAGGCTCACCACCTATTACATGGGACTTAATAACAGTATTGGTTAAATGTGGGTACATAGCATCACGCCTACCCCTTCGGGGAATATAGGCGTGATGCTATGTTATGTTATGTTGTGTCACAACCACAGCCAAAACAACACCAGCCTTTACTAGGACCTAGACTTACCTGTGTACCCCCAAGTTGTCCCTTTTAATGTTCGCCACAAAGACGATCACGAGAGTCGGCCCCTCATCAACGAGGCAACAATTTTGATTCCACACTTCATGTTTTTCGATACCACGGTCGATTACGTAAGACTTTTCCAACGAAATACGAGCTGTGTTAAAGAACATGTTGATGGGTACTTTATTATGAATTTTAAAAGTATATTTCAAGCATTGTCAGTAGAATGGGTACCTCCTATTATTCACATAGCATGATAGTATCACGCCTGTATTCCCCAAAGGGGTGGGCAGAGGTGTACAAAGTTGAACACCCACTTATTTGTCCGGGAGGCGCAGGTTCGAATCCTCTTCGCGACCGTATTCTCTTTTCTATTTAATATTGTAGGTTTGGAGTTCGCTAGGCATGCGTTAATGCTTTTCAAAGATTTATTTTGAACACCCACATTACACCAATGCTGTTATTAAGTCCCATGTAGGTAATAGTTTGTGAGCCTACTGAAAATTTCCTAACAGAAAAACCCAATAACTCTTTGCCCGACCTGGGAATTGAACCCAGGACCTCACACTCAGCAGCCCAACAAATCAAGTCAACAGTACATCTCTACGTAACTCCTCGGGAAATAAAGTCATAATACTAAATCCTTAAACTTACATATACACAACATCACGCTTGTAGTCCCCGAAGGGGTAAGCAGAGGTGTACATAGTTCTACACTCATATTTCAACAATGCTGTTATTAATAACAATACTATAAAATAACAATAATAACGTACTTGTACGTGGCTGAGCGGAAGGGTTAAGTGCCATGTAATAGTTAGTGAGCCTATTGCCATCTACCGCGATCCGCCATCTTGAGACCACGAGAACAACGAGGCAAGACAACAGTATCTACTACTGTATGTATCTCTTCGGGAAATAAATTCATTATACTCTTTGCCGGAATCTGTATTTCCCGATAATTACAATCCGGTTTCTTCTAGGCAAGCGTGTTACATCGTAGACCGCATCATCGCTTTACATCAGGCGAGGTGTGGTCAAAACCTAGCCTATACTGAAATAAAAAAATACTAAGTCCATAAACTTAATATTGTTTTTCTCCTTCAAAGTTATTGTCCAGGTACTTTGCACAAGAGATAACGAACCGTGAATATTGACGGTCCGGCCTACGGTCTTATATTGGAACATAAAACTATAGCCATACCCGTACCACCAAACACACATAAAATGAAATTTATTTCATGTCATTTGTTTTGTCTTGTTATGGTGAATGCCTTGTGACGTAAACGGTGGCAGGCCTGCTTCTTGAACAGGGTGGTGTGTACCAATGTGACTTTTTTAAGAATCATGAAACAGATAACTACTTGGGAGATTAACTAAGTACTTTCTTAATTAATAAAACAACTTTTAACCGGATTAATCGCGTGTATTATTACTACGCAGGAGGACTCCTGCGACCACGAATGCTGCAGTGTTCGAAACGTCAGGAAAAACAAAAATCCAATAATACACGCGATTGGTCCGGTTGAAAAGTTGTTTTATTATAATGTGTAGTGATCGCGCAAACCTAAGATATTACTTTCTTAATTAATTTAAGACATCACAAGCATACGGTGAAGGAAAACATCATGAGGAATTCCCAACCCGCATTGATCACCACGCTAGCTCATAGCTTGGTAATCAATGCTGCAGGGTCCAGACCTATTCTCATACAGAGAGGGCACTCTGATACTCTGTTTGAGAAGCGGCGTATAGATCCTAGAGTTTCCAAGGTCTTCAACCTCATAGTGCCGTGTGAATGCGTATAGCTTTCTGCATCAACATGATGGTAGCTGCTTAATGGCACACAACTGTGATAGACATCATAGACGCTGTAAACACAGTTTTTTTTTTTATAAATACCTATTATTTTGTATTAGCAGTAATATTTAAAAAAAAAAAATATTGTGGTTAATTCAAAATCATTCAAGACGATGGATTCCTTGCTACAAGTTCTGATTGTAGTACCCTAAACCCTGTGAGAGTCAGTCATGTGTTATCAGAACAGAGACTGAACTTGGTCGGTTTGTGAATAATTTTACTATTTAGGTATTTGTACGGATTGTTACCCGTATAACTATTATTACAGCCCGGTTAGTGGAGTGTGATAGTAGGATAACATCAAAACCTGCCGCATGAATAACATTTGGTGTGACATAGTTAGATAGAAGGAGATCGCATCGGTGGCGGTTACCACCAACAACAGCATTCCCTAAGAGGGTTGACGTCAGGCACGCGGCCGGTCATAAAACATAGCCAAAACTTTAGCAGCATGCCAGATATAGGTATGCTGCGCCGACCCCAAATAAATTGGGATAAGGGCAGGGGGATGATGATGATGATGATATTTATTTTATGTATGATCTTAGTGGCGTGATCAAATATAACTTATTCCTTACTATATATTAATACAATACGCAAACATCAAGAAATGAAGATTAATTAAAAGTTCTGCCTAATTGTTTTCTCATCAGAATTGGTGTTTTGTTTAACTTGATCCGAGGTAAGTGTAGCAAACACTTGAGTTTCAATAAATAAGTTTCAACCACAAATTAATAAAGTTGCGGTAATTGGATGATTGTATTAAAATCATATTGAGGTCTAATAAAGTATTGTACCTATACGTATTTAGT
Organism: Xylocampa areola; assembly: GCA_935421205.1. Lineage (NCBI taxonomy): Eukaryota > Metazoa > Arthropoda > Insecta > Lepidoptera > Noctuidae > Xylocampa > Xylocampa areola. Next base: position 1,308,243 of record OW285200.1, read on the forward strand.
TAAGTTCAAGTTTTAGCCTACGAATGGGTGAACCTCCTCCACAATTAAATCATTAGAAGTGCCCAAGATGGTAGTGCATCAGCGTCAGGCACTAGCGGTCTGGCATTTTGCTGAACTGGACCTTTTTGGCGCAGCCGTGAGGCAAACAACGCCCGCTAGCTACCTAACCTTTTTGTAAATTTGTATCTTTTGATTGTGTCCTTACTAACTGTGTCAAAAAAACGTTTTTCTTTCTTTCTTTCTTTCAAGATGTGTTACATTATTACTGCGCTTATGGTGTGTATACCACAAACACAGCATAAAAATCGTGTGCGTGTGTGTGCGAATAATTACGAGTACTTTACCCTGTGTTAATAATAATGTACTCCTCCTGACCAAATTTTCAGTGACGGCGGGTCTCCACGGAGATTAGCCAAGTACTGTAAGATATTAAAAAAACATCTTAATATATATAAATCTCGTGTCACAATGTTTGTCCTTAATGGACTCCTAAACCACTTAACCGATTATAATAAAATTCGCACACCATGTGCAGTTCGATCCAACTTGAGAGATAGGATAGTTTAAATCTCAAATTATAGTCGCGTGCGAAGCCGGGACGGACCGCTAGTATAATATAAACATAACATAACATAGCATCACGCCTGTATTCCCCGAAGGGGTAGGCAGACGTGTACACAAATGTACACCTACATTTCACCATTGCTGTTATTAAGTCCCATGTAATAGGTGGTGAGCCTATTGCCATCTATCGGGCACAATTCCAAACTCCGGGCTGCTACTGAGAATTCCCTAACAGAGAAACTCAATAACACTTTGCCCGACCTGGGAATCGAACCCAAGACCTCATGCTCAGCAGTCGCATTTGGGACCACTAGACCAACGAGGCAGTTATAAGGCGGTAAGATATTATAGTGCACAAGTACTCGTATATGCGTAATCACAGGTGCACTCCCTCCTTCTTCGCTCTCATAGTCCGATGGGACGAACGTCAGATACTACCGGCGAGAGATCAGGCGCAGTTTTCACGGCTTTACATGCTCCCCGAAGCACAGGGGTTTCACACCGCCAACTTCCTTACAGCGGACTGTTACGGAGAATTTTCCTAACAGAGAAACCTCCAATAACATTTTACCAGACCCGCAAATGAACTTAGGACCTCACGCTCAGCAGCTGCACTTGCGGCTACTAGACTAATAAAGTAGTTGAATGAGCACACAACCCTGTAATTGAGTGTTGCTTCAGAATGGGTGAATGTCTGACTTAAAAAACTTGCATAAACATAAAAAATCTAAAAGCTTGTTCCTACTAATAAACCAATCCTTAATCTACATACATTAAGGATTGTTGTTAAGTGCCTGATATCATTTGAGGTTGACTTAAAATGCTGAAATGTATCAGGTTGATAAGTTCTTAGTGGGTACCATTTTAAAAAGGCCGGAGCCGAGATTACGAGATTTCTTTAGGGCTCTTTCCGATGGCTGCCGTCGAGCGTTGACGCCTGCTGTAAAATGTCGACAGCTGCCAACGAGCTTCGACGACAAGTATCGACGCCTGCCGCCGAAGTGTCGATGACAAGTTTTCGCTCGTATGTAAGAGCCCTAAATAATACAGGCCTAATGCAACTCGAGAAAAAATATAAAAAACACCAACACGAGTAGAACCTATAACTCGTAATAGTTCGTCATATAAAACGTGAAAGTAATTTTACGACTTAGGACATTTTACCCAGAGTGGGGGTAAAATATAAAGGGGAAATAATAATCGTGTCGCTAAAATCATAACAAGATAACGTAAAAGAAATTTTCACAGTAAAACCAGTCACATAGATCTCGATAGTCTTTATGAAAAAAATATGAATCTGTTTAACACAATATAGCATCACGCCTGTACTCCCCGAATAAGTAAGCAGGGGATCACTAGACAGTCGCGGCAGATTTACCTGGTGATGATGGGAGAGCCATGCTTCGGCACGAATGGGCCAGCTCGACCGGAGTGATACCACGGCCTCACAGAAAACCGGCGTGAAAGAATGCTTTCGTTGTGTTTCGCCGAGTGAGTGAGAGTACCGAAGGCCCAAACCCTTTAACAGGCCGACAACGCGCTTTCGACTCTTCTGGGATTACTGGTGTCCATGGGCGGCGGTAATAGCTTACCATCGGGCGATCCGTCTGCTCTGTTACCGCCAATCCCACAAAAAAATATAATTCAATCTTTGTACCAGAAGGAAGTAGTAATTTTTTTAGATTTCACACAATCAAATAATTATTGAATTGTAACGGGACGGATGGATAGTGCAATCACCTAAAATATACGACACGCCTAAAGTGCAGAAGACCAACGTCCCCCTGCGTCCTATTGTAGGTAAGTCAGATAGACTTAACTACAACACTCTCCCACTTACAGTCCCTCGAAACATGCTGCGTCGGTATTGCAGCTACTGGTCTTTTGTAAAAGCTACCCATCATTTTGTTGAAACCATCGAAGAAATGAGACTGATGACATCATGATGACTTTCGACATGGAGTCATTGTTCACCAGCGTTCCAGTTAAAGAGTGCCTCATTCAAGCTGATCAACTTCCTATAGAGCAGACCAAAACATGGTTGTGTGAATACATTGAAAAAGAGAACGAGACCAATAGATAGCCAATGTTTGCACTGTCCTGACTTCAGAAGCTTTGATGTAGGCTGATCTGGACTGAGGATTTCGGCTGCGTACATTTTAGTGACATACTCAAATGTATGGAACCAAGATTGTCAGTCACTTTAGACGAAGAAGGATGTCCACGTTTTTGCATGACTGGTCAGATACATCAAGACAGTGGTTATGAGAAGATGGGGTTGAGATTTTTGCCTTATAGTGTAAAGATAGAACACCTTCAATTATATTGCGATATATTTCAGTCTGATGTACTAAATTGTCACCTTCAGGAGACCGGTTTTATTTAATATATTTTTTATTCTGCCCATATATCCCATTGTGAAGCAGATATATAACATAATATAGCACTACGTCTCTATTCCCCGAAGGGGTAGGCAGAGGTGTACAAAATTGTACACCCACATTTCACCAATGCGTGTAGAGAATTTTCTAACAACTAATATGTTAATAATTTTAATAATTATATGATATATTATATCCCATGATTACGCATAAAATCAACCAAGACAGTATACAGTCTTAAAAATCATCAATAATTTAAAGGCAATATCCGTTCAAAATTCCACTGATACTTCTGTATCTATCTGCAATATGATATAAGCGTGCTAGTAATAAACTTTAGTGTTACTTTCTTATATTTCACACGTGTACTTCGATGACCTTGTACGTAAGGAAGTCGAGAGCAAATTGTTATAAATCATACATTGGCGTCCTGCCAGCGGTTTCACGCCAGGACGTAACATTTGTGATGTCCTAAGCGCCCGATAATATATTGGGGAACAACATAAACCAAATAACTTACCTATCTCAGCTACCTACCGTGGGAGAGCCATGCAACGGCACGAATGGGCCGGCTCGACCGAAGTGATACCACGGCCTCAAAGAAAACCGGCGTGAAACAACGCGTGCGTTGTGTTTCGCCGAGTGAGTGAGGGTACCGGAGGCCCAAACCCTTTAAAATTCCGGCAACGCACTTGCGACTTCTCTGGGGTTGCGGGTGTCCATGGGCGGCGATAATCGCTTACCGTCAGGCGATCCGTCTGCTCGGTTGCCCTATACTATAAAAAAAGCTATTTTCTCAGTGTGTTGACTGGGGACGATACCCCCCTAATTATAAAGGGTCGCTACGTGAGACCACAAATACCGGAGTGGTACAGTGGGTTCAGTTATGACATCAAATTAAAGGAGAAATGCCCTTCACAATACAAACAATAACTACCAATGAAGAAATGTCAAGTTGCTGGTTCCAAACTGCCTCATTGGTCTAGTGATCGCAAGAGCGACTGCTGAGCGTGATCAGATTCGATTCCCGGAACGAGCAATATGTTACTGGATTTTTATGTTAATAAATTCTGAATAGCAGTAAAGTTTGGATTGCGCCCGGTTGAGGGCAATAGGCTCAGCTATCACATGGGACTTAATAACAGTACCTGTAGGTGAAATGTGGGTGCACAACTGTGTTCACCTCTGCCTACCCCCTCGGCGAATAAAGGCGTAATGCTATGTTATTTTAGATTTACTATCCATGACTTACAACCCATGAAACATACTGACATGTACTTTCTGAGGTTCGGTATCTCTCTCAATTATAATCAAAATATCATTTATTGTAATATTTGAAATTGTACTTTTTGTACGTCATACATTACAATAAGACACCCTCCAAAAACTACAAATCAAAAGCTTCACAGGGCAGCTTCACCCAGTAGCCTAACTTTTGAATATAATTCCGCTCGATTGACATTGGAAATATGTCAGTTCGTACTTTTGAAAACAAAATATGGCATAAACATTTTTATATATCTAATTATATAACATTCTTCTAAACTAAATATTGCTTGAAAATTTAGAAAACTGTGTCGTAGATAAATTTATTTAAAAATTACATATTGTTTTTAACCGATTTCAAAAAAGGAGGTTGTGCATTCTACCAATATGTACGTATGCATAATTATATGTATGTATGAATGCTATTTTCTCAAAAACTACTGATCCTATTTGGATGGGATTTTTGTTAGTAGGAATTGATTTGACATTACAATTGTATTGGAATTGAAATTAATTTCAAGATCAACCCTACAGCTCTGTTATAATTCAGTCACGAACCCTTCTCGTGCCTACGTTACATGAAATCGTCTTTATCAGGTTACAGACTCATTATTTATTTCCATTATAGCTCCATTGCACTGACATTGTATCTAAATTTATTAGTAAAGATAGTCGTTCCAACATCACCATATTATAAATGCGAGCTCAATGTAGTCATTAATGTTCTAGAACTTAGAGTCACTGAAGAAATCGCGTTAACCTGTGTTTCTATCGCAGATGGCATAGTCTCGGTTTGCTCAGTATATTTTTTTATTTAATATTATTTCACACATTAACCTACATTGCTCTCTGATATTTCTGAACACAAACATGTAACAACGCAAGACTGTACTATTATTTATTTAAAAAGAGTGTCTATGGAGTTTCTTGCCGGCTCTTCTCCATATGATCAACTTTTTGGAACCGAGTATCTAGAATAATTTGACGTTTCTTAAGTGCATGTTATTTGCCTATCTATACTTATAATAAAATCGTAACTCGAAAGCCCAAAAATTTCAAATTCGCTTTTTGGATTTTTTTTCTTTCGTAATGTGTTATTTAATCGATACTACTACCAAATCTGTTGTTTTTAAAATTGGAGTATTTTTGTCTGTTTGTATGTCCGCGGTTGGCGTCCAAACTAAGAGACAGAAACAACTGAAAATTTAATATCGTCAAAAGGCGGATCAACTTATAGGCTATTCCAAATTGCGCAATTCTGTAGCGTATTCGTATTCGGGAGTACTCCCGATTGTAATGTATCGATAACGGCGGCTTATCCAATTTTTCGGTAATACTATTGGGAAACGTAATACTAAAAGAAAATAACGTAAGAACATCACATCGCAATCGCATCTAGCTTTCAGCTGGTTGTACTGCTGCCGAATACATTCATCATCCGTGTTTCTCAATAAATATATATCTGTTTTCATTTACGTATGTACCTATGTATGTGACATTATCATTTTGGCCAACACATATTGCCATGCCGTCAGTTCTGCGCCTAATCTCACTCCGGACGTGTCGGATTGCCATCCCACCGGAATACGTGAGTGAAGAAAGAGGGAGTGCACTCCATAGAGATAGGGCGCCGGTACAGTCATTCGGGAACGTTCAGTCGGGCGTACTCCCGATATGGAAGAGGTGGTAAAACATCCCGGTATCTCCAATGTATCGGTAACGGCGGCTTATAAAATTTTTCGGTAATACTATTGGGAAACGGAAAATAACGTAAGATCATCTATGTCGCATCTAGCTTTCAGCTGGTTGTACTGCTGCCGAATTCGTTCATCGTCCATGTTTCTCAATAAATATATATCTGGTGGTTTTCAAGGCTCAAGGGAATAGGTATTTAGTGGTCAAGCGTGTTCCATCGTCGATTCCATCATTGTTTAAAATCAGGCGACTTGGTGGTCAAGCGCAGGCCCATTGAGAATAAGTAAACAATCAAATTGATGAGTGGAATATTGCATCGTATAATCTACACCACTCCAAAAGCTGTATCCGACAGCTGATATAGCGCCCCCACATATCTGCAGACAAGTCGCGTGTGCTGTTGAAAAATCCAAGCAGGAGTCGGACGTAGACACCCACTGTTTGACGGCCAGTTACCACCAAAACACCTAACAAGCCAGGCACAGTTATTTAAAATCGACCGAGGCAGTGTCGGGATGCCCAGTCGAGACTCACCGGAAAACTGTGGCTAGGAACTTTTCCACCACCCGCTAACAAATTAAGCATAAAGTGAACCTACCTGAAAACAATTTTGGACAAACCAACTGTGGATCTAGGCAACCATATAATTAAAATTTTACCATCGACATGAAGATGAAGAATCGTTTATTAATTATATTGTAAAGTAATCCTAATCCGGATAAATACTCCAGGCACTCTGACCGCTAAGCCACCTCTGCTTACTACTGGGAATTCGCATAAAATCTGTACGACATTGTATTAACTGCAAAATTAGTCGTGTCGGTTCGGTCACCTGTATAGGGACTGAATAGATAGCAATGACGTCATCAAAAGACGTATTAAAATGTGGAATAAGAATTCGCGGTTGTGAGCAGAGGTCGAGATGGCTTAGTGGTCAGAGCGTCTGGTGTATTTATTCGAGACGCGCAGGTTCGAATCCTGCTCACAACCGTATTCTTTTTTCCACTAAAATTTATAACTTAAGAATTCGCTATGCATGCATTAAATGCTTTTCGAAAATTTCTCTGTATGAGTTTGGGTTGCTAGGGCAACTGTCAAGTATCTGAAAAGTCACGGCTGTCTGTATGAGGGTGGCGTCAATGAGGATAGACAAAAATAGAATAATGCAACAATTATTACCAAAAAGGGAAGGGGTGGAGGATCTCACATCAACGAACGTACCGGAACTTCTCAAAAAAGGCAGGTTAAGCTGTTGCCTCAGTCATTAGCAGACACAATAGATTTTTATTGTTACAACGTACAGATCTGTACGTCAAGCATGCATTCATCATGTATGTAAGATAAAATCTATAGTTTCTGCCTACTGGAATGGGAATCAGGTATGAGTTTGTATGTATGATTAATTAAAATCTTAGTTTGGCGTCAAGATTACTTTGACGTGAGCAAAGCCACGGGTACAGCTAGTTTGAAACCTTTTGACTTTGACTTTGATTACAACTCCATCTGTACTATCTGTACTAGGTAGGTACTAAAAATAATTTCATTTGCGACCGCAGTGCAACACAATTTCCTGGGCCAATATGCGACACACGCCGAGCCATCATCCATCATGTGTCCCACAGCTAATAGCTTGCCTATATGGTGTGGGACACAATATCAAATTTAGTTTTATAAATTGAGTGTCGTCGTATTTACGGGATGAGATAGGGATATTATACATAACATCACCACTGCCTAATGATCACCAACATCTTCGGTAAATATTTTGGTGATAATTAGGCAGTAGGAGGATAAATATGCATATTTCCATCCGATTTATCAAAATATCACTACATATTATAAAACAAAAGTCCTCCGCCGCGTCTGTCCGTCTGTTCGCGATAAACTCAAAAACTACTGCACCGATTTTCATTCTGTTTTCACCAATAGATAGAGTGGTTCTCGAGGAGGTTTTGGTATATCATTTGTCAAGTTTTTGTATACATTGGCTAAAATATAATAATATTTCTTAGAGGTGTCGGAAAAAATATGCCGTCTGGGAGCTTTCAATGAAAACGCTGTCTAAACCCTTTGAGATATAACAAAGTGATGTATCGTGGAATTGTGTATCTTATATAGGTCTACAGAAAAGTTGGCGATGGCATATGTCTATCTCTTAAGGATAACATACTATATGCATTTTAATACTTAAAAAAATGGGCAATTATAAAGCGGTAATTGGAAAGCGGGAACGGGATCAAAATTTCATGATTACTTTTGTTCGCGATAACCGACATCCACACGGGCGAAGCCACGATCAGATTCCGTATGTTTGTATACACAAAACTCGAGAATAAGTCGATGGATTGACTTGAAATTTTTACACAACATTGCAATTTTATAGGAGAGTGTTTTCATATATGTACTTTCCTTTCCGAAGTTCTCATGAAAACGGAAAAAAATATCAGACGGAGACATAACGAAGCGTGGCCGGGGATTAGTTACGAGTACAACATTTACCAACAGTATGTAGATTCCGTAAGTAGGTAGGTCTCTAATCTTTATCCACATACACACCTTCAAACAGACTTATCCATACTAATATTATAAATGCGAAAGTAACTATGTTTGTTTGTTACCTTTTCCCGACTAAACGGCTGAACAGATCGTAATGAGGCATGGAGATAGATTGGACCGTGTAGAAAGACATAGGCTACCTCTTGTCTTACAGACGAAGTCGCGGGCATCAGCTAGTATTATATACTTACAAACCAATATACGAACGGATGCCAACTTCTGTAAGTCGGAGACACTCCAAGAGAAGTATGCAGCAGTTAATTTGCGCAATATTACTCAAGGTTTCCATTTCTAACATTCTGTGCATACTATCGATTCCAAGTTCAAACTTAAATCTAAGAAAGATCGGAGGTGGCATTCGGGTTCCTATATTTGGTAAGTCGGATAAAAAAATAAAATTGTAGGAGATTAATTGTATTTGAAAAGATTAGGAAGGTAATACCTTCCATTTTACCGACACCGTTATTAAAACTCATGTGTAAGCCTGTTGCCATCTACAAAGCACAAATCCAAACTGTGGGCTGCTACTTATAAATATTTTTATTACTGGTTTTCTCTTTTTTCCTTTATTCTTGTTTATTATCTAATATGTCCTATGTTTTTATCAGAGGAATAAATGATTTTTCTTTCTTTTCTTTCGTGTACTGAGAATTTCCTTACTAAACCTCATCAACACTACAACCTCTCACTCTCAACTCCGGGCTGCTACTGAGAATTTACTAACAAAAACCTTAACACCACTACCCAACGCAGCATCTCCCTCTCAGGAGCCACGACTGCGTAACCTAGACACACGATCCGGTTAGATGTCGTGAATTTTCTGTAATGTATAATTTCACCAAGTCTTCAATATAGATACAATCTTACGAGGAGCTCGTGGCTAAATAACAGCCGCACAGGTCGTTGACTTGCCGCAGTTGGTCTGCGGATGGGTAACCATAATTTTATGTCGTCGATCCTGCTTTGCCAAATGACGATTTATGGCCCAAAAGTATATGCTCAGTTGGCTTAAAAGTCTGTCAACCAGTTTTACCACGAGATATCGTATTACCCGTTAATTGGGTTGTGTAGGTCAGATATACAGTCACTCCATGTACAATATTGGTATTAGGTGCATCTAGTTAGACTGGAAATCGACCCAACGTAGTTGAGCGAAGGCTAGGCAGATTCATTGATAGGTACAGTCTTAAATGTTGGAGGTAGTACTTTTTTACTATTTGCTTTTTTACTAGCTTGCCGTGGTCGGTCTGTGGATATGGTGACCATAATTTCATACTGAGACCCCTCCGTGACTCGGAGAGCACGTTAAGCCTTCGGTCCCTGTTGACCAATTAAGATCTATGACAGCCGTTATGGGTAGTCAGAGGCCTGGAAATCTGACAACCAGTCATACCACGAGATATCGTGTTACCCAGTAACTAGGTTGTGGAGGTCAGATAGGCAGTCGCTCCATGTGAAATACTAGGTTTAAGCTGCATCTGGTTTGACTGGAAGCTGACCCTAATGTAATTGGGAAAAGGCTAGGCAGAGCAGAGACAGATGTATGTACTTTCTTAGTTATCTTGGACATCACATATACGGTTAACGAAAACATCGTGACGAAACCTGCACTTAATGGTCCGAAATCGTCAACCCGCAGTGAGCTAGCGCGGTGATCAATTGATGGTAATGCCTTCGCCGTCTGAGATGAGGCCCGCGCCCTGCAGCGGGACAGTTATAAGCTGATTGTTGAAAGGGTTATACAGGATGAAAATGCTTGCCGCATTTTTATTTATATTTCCATCTCCTAGTCCTCTACAAAATCATACAATAGACAATATACCACATCTCACTTTAGCTCTCGAGTTCGTTCAATATCGTGACACCGAGGTCCGAAACATTCCTGTTTACCCAATACTGACGACGCAGCCTCTAATAACTCTATACCTCAACTAAGCGCCCCGACTTTGCCTTCAAAAAGGTTTCCTCTTATATCTCCTACCTCCTTGCATAATTATAATGACTTTAACCTTGTAAACTTGTTAAAACAGCTGTTTCATTTGAATTTAACGCTCAATTTTAAAATGGATCATATATTCACATATCGATGATATAGACTTTAAAACATAAACCGGATTTCATATAGACTAGATATTTATTTACGATTAAGGAGAAGGACTTTAGGGGGTATATCAGTCGTAGATAATTAAGCTAAGTCAGTACCTACTAGTAGATACAACAACTCATAGACACGAGACAAATAGAAATCATAGATATTCTGCGCACTTCGGAAGATGAGAATTCTACGGAGCGAAAACTAGGATTCCGACGAGATACTTGTCAATCAAATTAACAGGTATCGAGTTGGAACCCAGTAAACCATACTTTTTTACTAAATTTTAATAATTTTTATTAATTATTAGGTACTTACCGTCGGCGTTGTGTTCATATTCGATACGATATTACATCCTTGCGGATAGAGCCACGGGCACTGCTAGTAAAAGCAGCTAAAATAAAATAGTACATAGCATTTTTGAGGTACGTTAACAAAGATGTGCTGACCTCTAAACTAGGAAGTAACTATTATCTTGGAGGTCAGAAGGTTTCCTATTTATATGTACAACTCGTACAATAAATGGTTTATAATTATCTGATTTTAGTGCTTTGTGGTCACACATACATAAAACCTCTTTTAATGTATGCATAAAATAATTATTTTTTTCAAATTCATTTAATTATCTCTATTCGTGTTTTATTATTATATCCGAAGGACTGTAACAGGTGAGTAGGTAGAGAAAGCTGGTAGTCCTCCTCCACAAGCACTATGAATAATGAATCCAATATAACAAACAACATCACGTCAATGTTTTAATATCTCTTTGAATGATTTTTTTTTATCGACATCGTTGAATTTGGTACATTTAAAAGTCATGTTTTTCTGCACTTTTGAAATGAATATAATTTATTAAATTTTAAATACGTTTGTTTAATGGTTTCGCATTTTTTTATTATTATTATTATACTGTACCATGTTACCATTTACATATTCTACATGAATATAAATATTTGATTATTGTCTGGCAGCTAGAGTATGTCATGCTCACTCAAATGTCCCGCTGATGGTGGCGTTCGTGTTGGGTCATTAGATTCCATACAATATGGTTGAGTTTAGTGCATGTTTAGAGATGCTGATGCTGGCGACAGTTCGTGAACGGGCGCCGTCAGTTGGGGCTGGTAATCTCTAAATTGTCACGGCCAAGTTTTGAATTGTAACTAGACATAATATAGACTTCACATTGCATTGTTCTCACATATGATTTTTTATAAAGTAAATACATTGTAACTAAAAATTTTGTAACTGTTTGATGAAAAAGAGTAACCGTCTTCTCCATAGGAATCTACACTTTGGAACGTGGAAATTAGTTTTTGACGATTCAAAAGTGCCTGTAAATGGTCTGATTGAAATAAATGTTTTGACTTTAGACTTTTTTTTTATGTTAAATTCACAACAATTCCATAAGTAGATGTAACTGTTGTGTAAGCCTCGTGGGTTCCGCAGTCCATTATTCGGGACCCAGGGAGGTCAATAAATAAGTGGACTGTATTTGTAAAGACTATATTGGAACAATGACGTAATATTCCAACGTTCCAACGAATGAGCCGCACCATTAGTTCATTGCTTTTATTTAATGTTTTGTGCACGCTTGTAAGCGACCAGATTGGTCCATATTACGTATACTGAGACAACTGTTAAAGATAAATCTTTGAAAAGCATTAACGCATGCTTAGCGAACTCTAAAGTTACTATATTAAATGGAAAAAGAATACGGTCGGGAACAGGATTTTTTTCCATTTAATATAATAACTTTACTGATACAACTGACTCAAATATTTTTTGTATTAATTCAATGTAAATATTATAAAACCTTGACTGCCTCGTCGGTCTAGTGGTTCACTATGCGTAATCTCCGTGGAGATAGGCCGCCGTAACCGAAATACGTTCGGGAGTACCTATCATTGTGTATTATAATTGTAAATCCAAGACATCGTTCCGTCTGCCTCTCTTTCTGTCTGTCTGAGGACCTTCAGATTTTAATAAACACAATATTTCAGTAAACTTTAGCAGTTCAGATGTTTGTGGCAACGATATCGTTATGTATTTTTTTAATGGCAAAACCGTGTTTTTTTTTATCAATCGATATACAATCATGTAAGAAGAGACGCGTCCTATTGAGAACCTCCCCCTTTTCGAAATCGGTTAAAACTGACGTTCTTAAAATGTCCTGTACAATGAGTTATGAGTACAGGTAGTTCATACGCCGTAAATAATTAATTCAAAATCAAAGCATTTTTTTCAATTTTACGTGCACTTTTAACCTGTTTATCTACTTCATGGACAGGGTAGTCATTATATATAATCGTCTCTGTCACCATAATTAATTAAATAAAAAAAATAAAAACAAATCGGTTCTTAAATGACGGAGTTCTGAGGTAACAATAATAAAAAAATTAAAAAAATACAACCGATTTGATAACCTCCTCCTTTTTGGAAGTCGGTTAAAAAGAGATGACACATTAACAACGGACTAAAAGACAATGTAAATAGCTAAAATAAATTTGAAGCACGATTATGAATTAATATAGATTAGAAAATGATGTGCAAACAATCTTCTAGCTGTAATCATGTTACTATGTCTGAAATAAAATCTAATCAGTAAAATAAATTTAATCAGATAAGTAATTATTATGATTTTATGACACCCTGCTTTTATTTTTATACAAAGCAAATATAAGTACCTACAACGGTCATTTAAATATATATGACCGTAAGCCTCCTTCACACTAGAAACTGACATGTTTTCTTTTTTATTTCGAATCCATTTTACTTAATGTTAATAAAAAAACCTTCCATAACGCCATTCTTCACCATAAGATATCTGTGCAACATATTTGTTGGAATACAAAGACGAAAAATTCATGATATTTATCAAGGCTAACGGGTATATTCTCCACATCGGTCCAAACTAGTTTTAGACACTTCTGCATCACTTTCAGCACTTCAGCACAGATTGGACCGCAACGCGAGATACGTCTGGCAAGGAAATGAAGTGAACGCGTCGACGTGTCGCTTCCGCAGTATTTCTGTATGTAGATGCCCTTAGTTCTAATTTTTTTACACCTGTACAATTAGAACAGATAACTTTGTTAATCTTTGTTATTTAGAGTGTTATATAAGGCAGGTTATCCGACTTTCATCTAATTGGTTCAGTTTCGTCACTGGCGAAGTCGACAACTCTTATAATGTATTGAAAACGGAACGCTAACAGGTTAGTTCATTTTAATTAAATTAATAATTCTTCCTTTATGTACAAAAATATGAATTACAAGTTTTCAGTGCCTACACGAGATTTGCAATATTTTAGTGGCTTTCCTATAATTATATAACGCCAGCGAGTAAACTCATCGTTCAATAGTAATTTATCATTCAGTTAATTTCACTTGTTACTTTATTAGAAGATAGATAAGATGAGGGGGGCTCGTGGCTAAGTAACAGCCGTACAGATCGATCGACCAAGCTTAAGCTGCGCTCGCCGCGTTCGGTCTATGGATGGGTGACCATCATTTCATACTGAGAGCCCTCCATGCCTCGGAGAACACGTTATACCGGTTATGAAATTAAGATCTATGACAGCCGTTACGGGTACACAGAGGTGGTTTTACCATGTAGAATACTGGTATTAAGCTGCATCCGGTTTGACTGGAAGCCGAAACCAAAGTTATTGGGAAAAGGCTAGGCAGATTGATTTTGTTAGAAGATATAGAAAGAAATAGAATAGGTACAATTTAAGATATAAAAAACTATTTCCACGAATTGCCTTGCCTATTTCTCTGCCTGTTTTAGATGCAATGAAATTATTATTATTCAGCATAACATAGCATCACGCCTATATTCCCCAAAAGGTTAAGTAGAAGTGAACTATTGTAAAACCACAGGACGTATGTGATAGATACCGGCTGCTACTGAGAATTTCCTATCAGAAAAAAACTAAAACGACCCATTTTATGATGTGTGGAAATCCATCATTGTCGCTGTCGGCTCCTACCGAGTAAAAACCACACAGTTCTAGACAAACCTGTTCCGGGATCGCAAGTATATTCACCGGGAATTAAACCCAGGATCTCACGCTTAACATTCGCGCTGGCATCCGTTATCAAATCTGATTGATATAACGAGTGGTCCTAAGGGTACTACTACAATTTACTATAATTATCGCTCTCGTTATTTCTTATAATTATCGCTCTCGTTATATACTATAACAATCACTCTCGTTATGTCCTATAATTATCACTCTCGTTATGTCCTATAATTATCGCTCTCTTTATTTACTATAATTATCACTCTCGTTATTTCCTATAATAGGGTATTTGACACTGATGGAAATAAATTATGAAACTTAGCTATAATTATAGAATGTATTTTATTTGACATTTTGGTATTTTTGAAAATAATAATAATAACTCGTAAATACATTTAATTCGATAAACAAATTCATAGTTTTTAAACTATGTGTCACGTGACTCGAAACACCAATGACTGCGTGACGTCACTACTCAGACGATTGATTGTCAATTTGCAGTCACTTTGACACATGACACAAAATAAATCGATGAAATTGTTGATATTTGGGAAGCAAGATGCAACCACTTTCTTCGTATTTCAGTTCAATTTTCGAAGTATTGGTATACTACGCACTAATGTTATGATTTACAAAATAATTTCGTTTGTTTACAGTGGTTCTGTTGCGTAATGACGTCACAAAATGGCGATCGTCATTATCGCGCCTTTTGGCACGGCCTTTGAAATTTGAATTTTAAACAGCTGTTATTTATAATCAATAGGTAAACAAAAAATTGCAAAATATTTTTTTTAGGTAATGTATACCATATTCTTTAAATTTAGGCCCTTTGTGAAATTTCGTCAATAACCCTATTATCGCTCTCGTTATTTAATATAATTATCGCTCTCGTTATATACTATAATTATCGCTCTCGTTATTTCCTATAATTATAGCTTTCGTTATTTTTCCCACTTGGATTTAATCCCAGTCCATGGAAACTGGTTTTAATGTTTCACTTTTTTGTAATTTGATGATTGAATTATCTTTTACTTTTTTGCAGAAAATCTTCGAAACAATCATGCTTTTCATCTACGCTTTAACCCTGTTCTGGACCACACATACAGCTATCGGTGACAATAGCTCTTTATTTGGGGAATCACCTAGACAAGACTTAACCTTCGTGAACCTAGCTGAATATGATGGTTACACAGCTGAACAACATTTTGTGACAACCGAAGATGGATACATCTTGAGCCTATTCCGGATACCTGTGAATAAAAACTGCTCAGCCTCCAACGGCACCATAATGTTCATGCATGGTCTCTACCTCAGTGGCGACGACTGTCTCGTACCAGGACCCCAGAAGGGTCACTGCTACATCTACGCCGACAACTGCTACGATATCTGGGTTCCTAACGTCAGAGGAAACTTTTACAGCAGAAATCACACCACTTACGATCCAAACACAGATTCAGATTTCTGGAATTTCTCCATCGATGAAATGGCTATTTACGATTTACCGGCAGTCATAGATTATGCCTTAAGTAAGAGTGGTGACACTCAGCTATCGTATGTAGCTCATTCTCAAGGAGTTGGTTTACTACTGATTCTTTGCTCAAAGAAACCTGAATACAATGACAAGATTAAAGTTGGCTTCGGCATTTCACCGACGGCATGGTTGGATAATAGTAGGTTCATTGTGATCAAGGTCCAGGCCCTCATTGCGCCAGTCGCATCACTGGCTGACTCATTACTCAATGTAGAAGTGTTAGCTCGTAATGGATTAATACAAAACACAGGAGAACTGCTGTGTGGGTCCACAGAACTAACCTATCCTTTTTGTTCTGCAATTATATTCGCAGTTTTAGGTTATAACAGGTTCCAGATTACGAAAGATGTTTTGCCTGTCGTAACTGGTCACACGCCTAGTGGGACTTCTCTAAAGAATTTTGTCAGATGGGGCCAAATACAGGACAATGGCTTCTCTGAATATGATCACGGTTTGGTTAAGAATCTATTAACATATGGCCGGACTAAGCCCCCGCTGTACGACTTGACTGATGTGACGATGCGCTGGGTATTTATTGGCAGTGACAACGATTATGTTGCAAATGTAACAGATATAAAAACGCTGGTATCAAAATTAAAGAACGCGTCCCTTTGTGTACTCTCTGATAAAACATTTGGACATCTAGATTTTATTTACGGTAAAGATATACCTAACTATATAACTCCAGTGGTTTTGTCTACTTTAAACACTGGTGATTACACGTGTCCGTGAATGAGAATAACAAATTTAATGCAACTAAAGACGCTTAAAAAATGAAGAGGTTAAATTGCTTACGTAAATTTATATGTTTATACAATATTGTGAACTTATAAGTATTAAATGATCTGCATCCTTATTTTCCTGTTTATTTGCTTATATTTTACTTTGAAGAACGCATTTTATAATTTACTAGCGCATACCCGGCGTTTGCTAATACATTTTTTGTTTTTTTCATTTTATTGGAGCTCTACAACTACCTTCGTATCATTGGCTTTCTAATGAAACTGGTTTGGGGCACATCGGTTGGATGGTTTCAAACTCTATAACGGACATAAGTAGAAAAGATTGTTGTGTTTTATATTAGTATTAGCACATGGGATGTCATTGAGAATTGATTAATATATAGGGGCCAAAATGATGACGGGGGAATCCATACAGAAAACAGATTGCCTCACCGTACCGACACGACTAACTTTGCAGTTAATACAATGTCTTACAAATGCAATTACCTTAAGTAGTAGTGGTCGTGTCGGTTCGGTCATCTGTATAGGGACTGAATAGCAATGACGTCACCAAAACACGTGTTATACATTTTTGCGAACAAAGATCTTGCTCGCAACCGTATTATTTTTCCACAAAAAATTATAAAGTCAATATAAAATATTTTCTATAAATATCTATTGCCATCGCCATACTTATTAAAGCAGTGCGTTTAGTTCTACGAGATGGACCCAGTCATCTGATCGTTGATAAACTGTTTCAAATGAAATATTGCACTGTAATGTACTGAAATAATATATTTTACTTTCACGCTTCTGTAGCTTTCAGAGTTATTCACTGAAATATAAGGCTGTTGACCGATCGCTGAAAATGTTCAATTATGACTGTTATTAAAAGTACCTTTGTCCCGTTTTGTAGGTAATTTCTCTAAAGCGTATATATCTACGATACGTTTTGAAATGACAACCTGCCTCGTTGGTCTACTAGTCACAAGCGCGACTGCGCGTCCTTGGTTCGATTCCCGGGTCGGGCAAAGTGTTATTTTATTTTTCTATTAGGAAATTCTCGATAGCAGCCCGGAGCCTGGAATTGTGCCTTGCCACCTATTACATGGGACTTAATAACAGCATTGGTGAAATGTGGGTGTACTACTATGTACACATTTACATTCCCCTTCGGGGATATAGGCGTGATGCTATGCTATGTTGAGATAACAAACGAAGTAAGTATTTAGTCACAGCGTAGATCGAGTCGTGAATTCTCTATGCGACTACTTCCAAGAAAATAAGCATAATTAGAATAGAATCGATTCTATAGATATCGCTGTTAGCGATACGACCACCATTGTACCAATAAATTACTAATTGTGCACAATAAAGACCATATAAACAAAACGTGTGAGTAACATATATAAAAAAAACAATTATTAATTTATGGGTACAATGGTGGTCTTATCGCTAACAGCGACATCCACGAGACAACCTTTGGATGGACAGGACAGACGCGAATAATATACACTATTTATATAAAGAATTGTACCGGACATATGAGAAAGGTATGGGCCTGTGCGAAAAAGTGGCTCGACAGAACCAAGTTAAATGTAGATGACGTGATACAAAAGCATTTTATAACAGGTAACGAGAATATGATTAACGTGTGTAAAATTTTTTGTAAATCCTTTACTCAGGGAATTGGTTTATTAAAACAAAAGCATATATGTAACCGGACATTTTACAAAAGGTGTAAATATGTAAAAGAGAGCAATGTGAGCTTTAGATTTAAAAAGGTCTGTCGCAGAGATTTTAGTATAATAATAGATAAATTAAACTGTAGCAAGTCCCCAGGCTCCGATGGTATTCGTGTCCAGGATTTAAAAGTTGTGAAGCAACATATTAGCCAAGTAATTGCACATTTCATTAATAAATGTATTGAACAAGAAGTATATCCTAATGAATTGAAGATTACGATTATAAGACCAATATTTAAACAAGGAAAATACAAAGAACATTCAAATTATAGGCCTATTGCAATACTAAGCGTAATAAATAAAATAGTTGAAAAGGTTGTAATGGGTCAAATTACATATTTTTTTTGAAAATAATTAAATTCTTACTGATATTCAGCATGGTTTTAGGCCAAATAGGAGTACAGCTACGGCATTAAATAAATTCACAGACGACATAAATTGTTCATTAAACTCGAAAAACATGATTTTACTAACATTTATAGATTTAAAAAAAGCATTTGATACATTGGACCATGAGGGCTTGCTATAGGCCATGGACGAGTGTGGCATACGGGGGCCAATAAAGGGATGGATTAGGCAATACCTAGATAATAGATATTTAAAAGTTCGAGTTAATGGAGTAGACAGTGAACTCGGTAAAGTAAAGTATGGTGTGCCGACCGGGTCGGTTTATGGACCAGTAGGGTATGCCATGCACGTCAATAGTATGGTGAACGTTATTAAAAAGTGTAATTCCTATATGTATGCAGACGACACGTGCTTGGCATACAGTGGTCGGGGCTGTGCGTTGATCCAGTCGGTAATGCAAGAGGACTTAGATAATTTGGTCAAGTGGGCACACGACAATGGCATTCTAATTAATATGAATAAAACTAAATGTATGTTGATATCATCCCCGTACAACCAGCTAGATAAAAATAATTGTATTTCAGTAAAGGGCCACTCGTATGAATGCCTCCATGACTTTAAGTTAAATTGCCAATGTAAATGTGTTGAGCGCGTACTGAACTACAGATATTTGGGATTAACAATAGATGAACGATTCGCCTGGGACACGCATGTACATACTGTATGTAATAAATTACGCTCAATACTAGGTAAACTCAATAACTTAAAACATGTAGTTAGTAAGCGAATCCTTTATATTCTTTACCATGCATTAGCAGAGGCGACAATTAACTACGGATTCGGCGCTTATGGACTCACTTTTCCTGTACATCTTAACAAAATAAAAACGTTACAAGTAAGGTTATTAAAATTATTAATTAACAAGAAAACTAAAGACAGTCTTAATAAAGAGTACGAAAAATTATTTGAAATATGCAGAATATTACCTATAGAGAAAAAAATTAAGTTATTGATTTTATTAGAACAGCATAATAAAAATGAACATAAAATTTAAAAAGTCCATAAACGACTAATCCGTAAAGTGGCACTGAAAAAGAAATATTGGGTACCAAAAGTTATAAATTATTTTGGCCAACGAACGCGGCAATGGATAACACCGACATTGTTAAATGAATTACCTATACAAATGACTACTGGTGCGGTCTCTAAAACTTGTTTGAAAAATGTACTGAGAAAACATTATTTGAGTCAGTGTCCTTAGCGTAATCATTGTATACAAAATTTTGTTCTACTGAACGTCATCGAATGCGCTGTATTATTATTATTGTTTTTAGTATCATAAGTTAACTATAGGTATACTTAATTTAAAATGAAGTTAATGTATCCACGAGAACACTGCCGACAAACTGCACTACAGTTTGGCAGGAGATTTGTGTTTCTTTAAAAATGTAAATGTTGTTAGCATAAATAAAAAAATTAAAAAAAATTACTAATTAATTCAGAGGTTTTCGCCAATATATGTCCAATCATCCAATGTAACATTGGTTATTCGTGATATATCTGCCTAGCCTTTTCGCAATTAAATTGGGGTCGGCTTTCAGTCAAACCGGATGCACTTTAATACCAGTATTTTACATGGAGCGACTACCTATCTGACCTCCACAACCCAGTTATTGGGTAACAAGATATCTCGTGGTACGACTGGTTGTCAGACTGGTTGTCAGACTTTCAGGCCTCTGACTACCCGTAACGGCTGTCCCAGATCTTAATTTGACAACCGGGACCGACCGCCGCAAGCGCAGCCTAACCTGGATCCATCAATCTGTGCGGCTATTACTTAGCCACGAGCTTATTAGCTTGGTTATTCGTGATAAATAAACATATTTTGATTACTATCGACTTTTTTGTCTCACTTTCTTCCACCGCAGAAGCCAGGTGCTTTTTTTTTTTTTTTTTTTTTATGGTATAGGTGGCAACCGAGCAGACGGCTCGCCTGATGGTAAGCGATTACCGACACCCATGGGCACCCGCAACCCCAGAGGAGTCGCGAGTGCGTTGCCGGCCTTTTAAAGGGTTTGGGCCTCCGGTACCCTCACTCACTCGGCGAAACACAACACAAGCGTTGTTTCACGCCGGTTTTCTGTGAGGCCATGGTATCAATCCGGTCGAGCCGGCCCATTCGTGCCGAAGCGTGGCTCTCCCACAGTGAAAGCTTGAGAGCTTCCCTTCAAATAAATAGGAAGCAACCAAAATAATATATAAAGAAAAAAGTTAAACATTAAAACACTGATAACTGCATTTACTATTAGAATTTCGTGACTTCACTTCCGCAACTAAAAGTTTTAAAATAATAAACATAAGGAGGCAAAAGTGGGTCGTGTCTAGGGATGCAACACAACAAAAATCGATAAAAATCGATATATCGAAGCCTAAAATATCGATAATTATCGATTTCGATGAAACCCCGAAATCGATGTATTGATATCGAACAAAACAATAATATCGTAACAAAATTACCCATCCAAATGAACAAAGTTACAATGAAGAAAATCAAATTAAATGTTTTTACTGGCAACACTGACTGTCTAAAAAGATTGATGGCAGCCAGACCTTTAAAAAAAGCATTTTTTGGCAGGTTTGCTGTGTAATGATGTTATTCTGTGGTGAACTGGGCCAGTAAAAATATAAAATGAACTAACTGTGTTGGCTCAGGGTTTGTTTAATTGATATAATATTTCCATTTACTATTAAATATGAAGAGAAGAAAATAATTATGGTCGTATTTCACAAAGGAAGGAGGTGATGCCATTTGCAGCATTTGTAACAAACGAGTTAAAACATCTTGAAATACAAACAATCTAGCATCACATTCTGAACGGCTTTAGCAGGAGCCACTTTAACTCAAAGCCGAAACCGGCTACAAGAAAGCAGACTGTCAAAGTTACTACTTTTAAATTCGATAGCCGGTAAAAAATACTGAAATAAAACATTTTTAAATAAATTTATAAGAATACATCACATTTTTTTTTTTTTTGTTATTTACAAAAACCTATTTTTTTTTGTGGTTGTTAATATCGATATATCGGCGTACTAGACCGATGTATCGTTTTATCGGTATCGACTTACTTCGGAATATATCGATATTTTTATAAACCTTCCATCCCTAGTCGTGTTCATTAAAAGCCTGGACAGACTTAACTTCAAGAAGTAAACTTACTGTAGTTTAAAACGAAAAACCGACACTATTGTGTTACTTTTTAAGAAGTAGGAACTCTTTGCTGCTATGCATAGTGTTGGGAAGTACCAACGTAGGTAGCCATCTCCATATTTCTTCCTGATCCTTGTTAAGCTACGATTCATCATCATTCTTATATTTAGGGGATTAATAATTCTCCTTTTTGTAGACATAGCATCACGCCTGTATTCCGCGAGGGGGTAGGTACAGGTGTACACCTACATTTCACCAATGTTGTTATTAAGTCCCACGTAATCAACCATCAAATGGGCACAATTCCAAACTCCGAGCTGCTACTGAGAATTTTCTAAAAACACAATAACATGTTGCCCGACCTTGGAATCGAACCGACCTCATGCTCAGCAGTTGCGCTCAAGACCACTAGACCAACGAAGCAATTTTTTAGATAAATCGCATAAGCAAAATAATGAGATTGGCTCACCACCTATTACATGGGACTTAATTAGAGCACTGGTGAAACGTGGGTGTACAACTGTGTACACGTCTGCCTTCTCCTTCGGAAAATACAAGCGTAATGCTATGTATGTTACAGATAAATCTTTGAAAAGCATTAACGCATGCTTAGCGAACTATACAGTTTACAATTTTTTGTCAAAAAAGCGTACGGTCGTGAGCCTATATTTGAACCTACGCCTCCCGCATAAATACTCCAGACGCTCTGACCACTAAGCCATCTCGAACTCTGCTCAATACCGAGAATTATTCTTCCACGTTTTAATACGTCTTTTAGTGACGTCATTGCCGTCTATTCAGTCCCTTTACAGGAAACTGAAACTGCTTTGTATGGGTTTAAGCAAAATAAAATAAAAAACACACCAAATTTGTACTTTGTGTTAGTACAAGGGGGACTGGTTCCTGACATACAGGTCACCTTAATTTAGGAGCCAGAGAGAATAGAAAGAAATCAAAGAAAGGCGCAGCACGACATTGTTACATACATTTTTATCAGCGTTATCTCAACACTCATTCCCTTTCTAGTCTCTACCTTTCTCACAGTTCACGCATCTTTTTTTGGTCTTCCACTATTCTTGCAGCTGACCGCATTTATACTCAAATCTTTTTCGATGACTTTTTTGATAACGTATCCTCATTCCTGACTAAGAGAGGAGAATGCAAGAGAAAAACATATTGCGTCGACTTCTGATAACTTGGGACTAGGGCACGAGAAAGAAGATCCCTCCTCCGCATCTCATCACATCACATCTACAATAACATTTAATAAATAAAAAATGAAGCAACGTCTAGCGTAAATAAAATTGCCTCTTTCTTCGACCAAGACAAAGAAGGTATTATTATATAGGGAAAATTCGAAAAGTCACGGTGTCAAAATTGTAACAGGGTTTTGCTGGGCAAGCGTGTTCTATCGTCGACCGCACATGAGGTGAGGTGGCGGTCAAAATTAAGCCGATTAGAGAAAAAAAAAAGATTTTTCTGAATTGGGCCTAACGTAGATTACAGACTTTGTGCAATTTGGTCTGCGACGCACAAAAGCGGTGAAACAGCAGTGTATTATATTACCTGATACGAGTGGCAGACTCTTGAAAATAATTCCGCTCGATTGACATTGAAAATATGGCAGTTCGTACTTTTAATGCCAAAATGTCAAAAAAAAATAGATTCGGGATTTTAAGAAGACAACATGCTTTAAAATTGAGGCAACTGTAATGTAGGTAAATCTATTTTAAAATGACGCGTTGTTTTAAGACGTCTATTTAATATTGGAATTGGTATTAGTTTCAAGAGTAACCCCTCAGATCCCAGACACGGAAATGTTCGCTGTAAACAACACACAAAACAAAATCCAAGTAATCACAATTAACAGTTAAACTAAATTTTATTAAAAAAGTGTCTGTTCGACAACGACGAAGACACTTATTATGGTAAATTACCAAGGTCGTTGATCAACGCTATTGTCATTTGTAAACCGAAGCCATCCTTAACAAATAGATACGACGAGCTACTTACAAAACATCCTAAACAAAATTAAACATAAAAGCCCTTAAAACCACCCAGTGCCTCCTATAACAAATTCACCCAAACCCATTCTCTACGCAAGGTGAATATCTAATATCCACTTCATTATACCCCCAAAGTTTACATAATCAATATTACCTGACATCCCACCTTATCCATCATTTTGGAGAACATTATCAAAAACCGACGAGTCATCCTTCAATTCAGTTTATTATTCGCCGGATGGTTGTATTTTCTTACTAATGGAAAAGTCTTAATAAGATGACGAATTTACGTGTTGTTTTTTAAATAAACATAGCATCATAACATAGCATCACGCCTGTATTCCCCGAAGGGGTAGGCAGAGGTGTACACAGTTGTACACCCACATTTCACCAATGCTGTTATTAAGTCCCATGTAATAGGTGGTGAGCCTATTGTCATCTACCGGGCACAATTCCAAACTCCGAGCTGCTACTGAGAAATTTCTAACGGAAAAACTCAATAACACTTTGCCCGACCCGGGAATCGAACCCGAGACCTCATGCTCAGCAGTCGCGCTTGGGACCACTAGACCAACGAGGCAGTTAAATAAACAGAAACTATTTATAAAGTTTTAAGAACATAAATTCGATCATGAGCAGGTTTAGTACTTTTTAAAAGTACATGTATTTATAAAAAGAAAAAAATATATATATGAAAGCGTATGAAAGATTTATCTGTATTAGATGATTTATTATTCATATATTGCGCGAGTTAATATGACCAGATGTATGAACGTGGACGAAGCAAAAGGAGTATGTAAGGATCGTAGCGGGTGGTGTTCTGTAGTTTCTGCCTACCCACATGGGAAAAAGGCGTTAACCACTCACACCATCTCCTTCTTATTATACGCAAAATAATTACTGTCTCGTTGGTCTAGTGTTCCCAAGCGTTACTGTTGAGCTTGAGGTCTCGGGTTCGTTTCCCGGGTCGGGCAAAGTCTTATTGAGTTTTACTGCTAGAAAAATTTTCAGTAGCAGCTTGGAGTTTGGAATTGTGCCCGGTAGATGGTAATAGGCTCACCACCTACGGGACCCCACATGAGACTTAATAACAGCATTGATGAAATGTAGGTATACAACTGTGTACACCTCTGCATACCCCTTCGGGGAACACAGGCGTGATGCTATGTTATGTTTATAATTATTAACAAAAAAAAAATTATAATGCTTTTTTTACTAAAATAAACATTATCATGACCATACACATATAAAAAAATCATTAAATGATTAGATTGATAAGGTTAATAGAACCAAAGAAAAAAGAAAACATAAGTACAACTCAGTTCAAGAATCAATACCCATCACATTTGAATTTGTCGTACAATATTGATTCAGTACTAAAAACGCGCATTAAGCAATCCCTTACATTTCTTTTCCCCGGTCCTCGCTAAGGTAAAGTATCAGAGTCCCCGTATTTGCGCGGCATTAATTCACGGCCAGGCCTCGCTTCGGCCGCGTCGCAAACTTTTTCAATAACCGTCCCCCGGGTCCGGAGTCCCGGGAAAATCGGACCTCGCGATTGGAGCGGGGTCACATTGACTACGGAAACAAAATATTTTGTATCAATCGTACACATCGGAACTTGGTGAGCTAGTTCCACATTCTTGACCTCTAGAAATGCTCTTGTTATATGTGACGGACCGGTTGGTGCAGTAGTTGAGTAGCCAGCTGCTACTTGCGTGCCACTGGTTCGATTTCCGCGATTTCCGCACGCAACAAATACCAAATTTCGAATCGATCAGACTTGTGGAATAAACTAGAAAAGTGCTGATGATCTATAGACGACTAAACCGAAACCTTTTCTTGAATCAGTGCTAAGAAGTTGGGACTGCCCAACCAACCATAAAACCTAAATCAAAATCGATACATTCCTTTGAGAACAAAAATGCCACAGATAGATTCACAGATACACACGTTAAACCTATACACTCCTCTGTTTTCTTCGGGGGTTATAAACAGGTTTTAATTGTAATTACTACGTTAAAACTCTTTAGGATTAGGAACTGAACGTAAATTAATTTATTAAATGTAATTTGCTTGTATATTCAATTCATTTTAGATATTCCGCTGTTACTGGGACCACTCCCAAATGAGGCTTAATAAATAGGAGCTCGTTACACTCTGTCTTGAACGTACACAGACATATGAACTTAGTACTGAAGAAATTCTTCAAGAAATACTAGTGAGATCTTAAATTCAAATTCAATTCAAATTCAAATATTTTTATTTCAAATAAACCATATTACAGGCACTTATGAAAAGTCAAAACTAGGTGCACGGTTCCAAGGCGTTGATCTTATGGAGAAGAGCCGGCAAGAAACTCCATAGACACTCTTTTTAAAATAAATTGGTTTAACAATAAATAAGGTAATGTGAGAATAATGCAGGTTAATGAGCAGACTAAGAAAGGAAAGTAAACTTATATAGCCTTTTAAAATGATTGCCAAGGCAGTTAGGAGCCGACCAGTCCCGACAGACAGCACCCGTTCACGAGCATGACGCGCACATCAGCCTCGCTTAGCTCAACCATTTTGTAGGGAACTCGACGACCCGATGTACGACGCCACCATCAGCAGGACATTTTAGCGAGTATGACAAACTCGTAATGCCTGACAATAGGCAGTATGTATGTAATATGAGATTAAAACTAACATTAATATCCACATGATGCTCACATTTTACAAAATTATATATTATGGAAAATTTCATAAAGAAATAATAATGTAAATTTAAAACTAGTAGGTTCGATACTAGCTGTTATACAATCGATATGTAAATTTACATACCCAAGAGTCAAATTAAATAATAATACAATTGGATTAATTGTACGTCAATAAAATAAATTGTATAAATTAAAAAAAAAAAAAACAAAAATCAAAAATGTCAAAATAAAGGAAAAAACAGAAATATTTAAGCTGAAAGCAAACAAAATGTCGCCATAATCAAGTAGGCAAGGTGCCAGTGGGTCGCAGTGTGCAGGAAGGAATCGTGAGCCAGGCATCCCTATCTTCCATATAATGATTAGTACTATAGTACGCTTTGGACATTAATATGCGTTTAATAACAATCTTAAATTTGAAATCCGGCAGTTCAGTTATATTAGAGGGGATCTTATTGTAGAACCTAACACTGTTACCCATAAATGACTTGCTTGTCTTTCTAAGCCGAAAGCCAGGTACTATAAGCTTGTGCTTATTACGCGTATTTAAATTGTGGTAATCACTCTTTTTATTAAATTCGACCATATTTTTACGAACATACATTATGTTACTAAATATGTACAAGGATGGTAAGGTGAGTATATTTATTTTCTTGAATAATTCACGGAGTGACTCACGGCAGCTAAGGTTATAAATAGCTCGGACTGCTCTTTTCTGTAATATAAAAATGGTCTCGATATCAGCAGCTGATCCCCAGAGTAGAATGCCGTAAGACATAATACTATGGAAGTATGCAAAATAGACCAGCCTAGCCGTAGACACATCAGTCATCTGTCTTATTTTCCTAACAGCAAACGCAGCAGAGCTCAGTTTTCCTGCAAGTGCCTCAATATGAGGTCCCCACTGGAGTTTAGAGTCCACTGTGACACCGAGGAATACAGTTGAAGCAACCAAATCTAGTACTTTACCATCAAGTTTTACATTAGAATCTACATTGGGCACGTTAGGTATAGAGAACCTAATACATTTCGTCTTTTTAGCGTTCAATAGAAGGTTATTGGCAGAAAACCATTTAGATATTTTATTAAGTGTATTATTAGGTTCTACCAGATCCTTGTCCTTTCTATTTACTTTGAATATAAGTGAGGTGTCATCCGCAAAAAGAACTATGTTTGACATTGTGTCCTTTATGACGTATGGAAGGTCATTAATATAAACAAGGAACAAAAAAGGGCCTAAAATCGATCCTTGAGGCACTCCCATTTTAACAAGTGAGCCTGAAGAAGTTACCTTATCAATAGCTACCCTTTGTTCCCGATTTGTCAAATAGGAACACACAAGATCAATAGACCTTCCTCGAATTCCGTAGTGTTTTAATTTTAGAATGAGCGTTTGGTGATCCACGCAGTCAAAGGCCTTAGAGAGGTCACAAAATACTCCTATAGCATCCCCCGCATCTTCCCAGGCCCTTAGTACTGTTTTGATTAGGGTGGACCCAGCGTCCTCTGTAGACCGGCCCTTTATAAATCCGAACTTTTTAGAGTGAAGTATACTGTTTTCATTGAAATATTCCAACATTTGATTCAACATTATTTTTTCAAAAATTTTACTTAAAACGGGTAATATAGATATGGGCCTATAATTAGATGTATCGCTCGAGCAACCTAACCTTAATTTTTATTAAGTTCCTTTGAGTAGGTAACAAAAAACGCCTCTAGTCCACGATGCTCTCAGTTCAACTGCGATGCTAACTGCGACACATAAGCATCTTAAAAATATTTTACTTAAAAAAAAAATAGTTTTCTATTCAACACGACGACGATGGGAAAATGACATAAAATTGAACGATTAGTTCTTACCGAAAATCTGAAGGTTAAACCATTAAGCCCGCGATGTTGGTCATAAAAAAAGAATTAAGGTTCATAAAAATAAAAATTGTTATAAAAATATGAAATATTTTTGACTTATTTCGTGGGTATCAATAGCCATCACATTTATGGATTATATTCATGCTATACTGTAGTCAGAGAGGGAATAAAAACAGTGGATACTACTCATCATCACTTGCCTCCTCAATAACCATAATGTACC
Organism: Xylocampa areola; assembly: GCA_935421205.1. NCBI lineage: Eukaryota > Metazoa > Arthropoda > Insecta > Lepidoptera > Noctuidae > Xylocampa > Xylocampa areola. Next base: position 1,337,171 of record OW285200.1, read on the forward strand.
TTTTCTTTGTGTATACTGTAAATTCCTAACGTCTTTTCCTAATTTTAATACGAATATTTCCTTATAAATAATATTCCTCTTACTATAATTCCAGGAAAATCAACAGGAAGTCAATTTCCTCCACGTGTTCTCACTTGTTGCAATACTTACCTAAATACCTACCTATATAGAGTTATAATATTAAATGGAAGAAGAATAGGTTCACGAGCTGGATTCGTACTTGTGCCTCCCGGATAAATACTCCAGGCGCTCTGACCGCTAAGCCATCTCGACCTCTGCTCGCTACCGCGAATTCTTCTTCCACATTTTAACACGTCTTTTGGTGACGTCATTGCTATCTATTCAGTCCCTATACAGGTGACCGAACCGACACGACTAAGTTGGCAGCCAATACAATGTCGTATAGTAGATCCAATTGGCGCGGTTGGCGCAGTGGTCGACAGACTGGCTGCAGCGTCGCTTGTCGCAGGTTCGATTCCTGCACGAAGCAAATATTTTGTGATATGTATTGATAATTGTTCCGGGTGTGAGTGTGTGTGCATATAAGATTATATGTCTGTAAACGCACCCACGATACAGTAAGAAATACCTAGGGTGTAGCTAAGTATTAAAAAAAAAACTTTATCCTTTAGAACCTTTATCCGGGAGGCGCACGTTTGAATCCAGCTCGCGACCGTATTATTTTTCTATTTAATATTATAACTTTAGAGTTCGCTAATCATGCGTTAATGCTTTTCAATTTATCTTTCATCAAACTCAAGTAGTCTACGTGATCCTCTCACCGACCTTTTGTGTGTGACCTTGAGCCAATACTAATAATTATTTTTACTCCAGGACGCATCCAGGATTAAAGTTGGTTTCGGAATATCACCCATAATCCAATTCTGGGACTACCTAGTGATTTTCTACTTGACATCGAAGCCCAAACCGAGGGTGTTAAAGTACTGGTGAAGTATTCTACGGAGTTCGGTGTGTATCTGATTTGGTTTACTCTAAAAAATACCTCTTTTGAAAAACATATTCAGATGATTTAACTGTTTATGAACAGAAGATGTCTCCGACAATGTAGGTACGACATGACTAAAAAAATGCTTCTCTACGTGCACCTCCAGAATTTAAATTCAATTCCAATAGTTGTTGTCCACAGTGAAGATTGGTCGTAAAAATCTTGCATCCTATCCTACTAATATTACAAACGCGAAAGTCTGTATGTATGGATGTTTGTTACTCTTTCGTTTTTATGACAACCTGCTTTTATTTTTATACAATGCAAATATAAGTACCTACAACGGTCCATTTATATTTATACATATGTATATTTATACATAGGTCCATTATACATATGTCGTATAAATATACATGACACACACTTTACATTAATAATAATAAAAAATTATAATGTTCGGTGATTGCTCTTTACTGAATGATGTCCCCGAGGCGCGCGGAGGTGAATTACCGCGACAAGCCCCCCCCCCCCCCGCAACATCGCGCGCCCCGCCGCCCTGTCTCCTCGTCGCGTCAGCTCTTACTACCTACAGAGTAGTAGTAATTCAGAAAACCTACAGACAGTGACGTTGCATACCTATCCTTTATGACAACTTCACAAATAAAAAAGTTGCAACATCAATAAAAGTTATAATTTTACACGAAAATATCTGTGATTCGAAATTTTCATCACACATAACCAGGCTTTGAACTGACAAATTATTGTACTTATGCTATTACTGAGTTTGTGTAAATAAGTGTCTCGTATTGAGGTACATTCAAGTAAATACGTAAGTGATGTGATCTCAAGGACATGGGAAGACGACCCTCTGACCGGGTTATTTCCAAATTTTTGTGAATACTTAATTTAATTTATTGTTAAGTAGGTAATAAATTTATTAAAATCGTTGTACTTATACAGCCTCGTTGGTCTAGTGGTCCCAAGCGCAACTGCTGAGGTCTCGGGTTCGATTCCCAGGTCGGGCAGTGTTATTCGGTTTTTCTATTAGAACATTCTTGGAGTTTGGAATTTTGCGCGGTAGATGGCAATAGGCTTATGGGACTTAATAACAGCATTGGTGAAATGTGGGTGCACTAATGTGTACACCTCTGCCTACCCCTTCGGGGAATACACGTGAAGCTAGGTATGTTGTACTATGTGTTTATGATTCAAACTTTTAAACACGGCAAGTTATTGTTATAACCATAACATTAATGCAAGTACCTACGTAGAGCATAAGTAGGTACTATCAATTTAACGTAATAATTGATAATTAACAACTTTCTAGTACCTAATCGCTAATGTAGCATAGCATTACAATAATTTGTCAGTCTAATCCAAAGCCTGGTTGAGTGTGATGGGAATTTAGAACTACAGGTGTATTCGTGTAAAATTGTAACATTTGCGATTTTTTTATTCGTGAAGCTGCATAAGGAAAAGGTAATAAGCAACCGCACTGTCTGTAAGTTTTCTGAATTTTGTCGTGGCCTTTCCTAGTAATGTAGTTTCTAGCTCTGGAGCCCCGGGTCACCCCGGGTGCCCGGGTACGTTGGCTGTAGTGCGGGAAAAGGCCGTGCATAAGTACTCAGTAGTAAAACTCCGTGGCGGGGCGCGCGGTGTTGCGGGGGGACTTGTCGCGGTAATTCTCCTCCGCGCGGCTCGGGGACATCATTCAGTAAAGAGCAATCCCCGAACATCATAATTTTTTATTATTAATAATTTAAAGTGTGCTTTGGCAATTTATTTTCTTGTGCATTTGAATACTTATGACTTATACATCAACCCCTTAAAAGGAAATTACCTAATAAATTAGGACCTTATATATATAATCTGAATCTCGGAACGGCTCCAACGATTTTCATGAATTCATTTTCATGAATTAATTGCTTAGCGAAGTCTAAAGTTATAATATTAAATGGAAAAAGAATAGGATTCGAACCTGCACCTCCCGGATAAATACCTACTCCAGGCGGTCTGACCACTAAGCCATCTCGACCTCTGCTCACCACTGCGAATTCTTCATCCATATTTAACACGTCTTTTGGCGACATCATTGCTATCTATTCAGTCCCTATACAGGTGACCGAACCGACACGACTAACTTTGCAGTTAATACAATGTCGTAAAGATGCAATTACCTTAACAATTCAAGATAAATCTTTGAAAAGCATTAACATCGCCAAAAGACGTGTTAAATATGGATGAAGAATTCGCGGTAGTGAGCAGAGGTCGAGATGGCTTAGTGGTCAAAGCGCCTGGAGTATTTATCCGGGAGGCGCAGGTTCAAATCCTGCTCCCGACCGTATTCTTTTTCGATATTAATGAAATTTAGTATACAGGGAGTTTTGGGGGCGATAAATCGAACTAGCTAAATTCCATTTTCAAAAAAAAAACAGAGCAAGTTTTGGACATCCAGCAAGTATATTCTCCACGCTGGTCCAAACTAGTTTTAGACACTTCTGCATCACTTTCAGCACTTCAATGCAGATTGCCCCCCACAACGCGAAATACAATAAAATAAAATGGCAAGGAAATCAAGTGATCGCGTCGACGCAGTATTTCTGTACATAGATGCCCTTAGTTCAACATTGTTTACACCTGTACAATCAAACAACATATTATTTTATTATTCTTTTTTATAAATAGGGTGTTATAAAAGGAAAGTTATCCGACTTTCATTTAATTGGTTCAGTTTCGTCACTGGAGAAGTCGACAACTCTTATATTGAATTGAAAACGTTGACGATAAAAGGTTAGTTAATTTTTCTTCTTTATAATAATTATTTATGTAAAAAAATATTTATTACAAGTTTTCAACGCGCACATGAGATTTTCAATATTTTAATGGCTTTCCTATTAATGATATACAGTAGTGATGTAACGAATATTCGCATTCGCGAATATTCGCACATATTTAAATAGTCGCATTCGCATTCGCTTAATTAATGCGAATATGAAAATTCGATAAAAAAATTACATTATGGTGAATGAATGATATTTATTTCTGTAAATACATCTGTTATAGACACTTTTACAAGTCATAAAAAAAATTAAGCTAGGTGGCGTCGGATTAGGTAAATTAAACAAAGAAATATGATTATCTTATGATTTTGATTATAACATAACAACACAACATAATTTAAAACTAAACGGTGAGACTTCCAACATAAACATCTCACTTAAAGAAAGAAAGATTTATCAACTGTAAAAGCCCGCGCAGACTTAGTATTCCACTATTTTGTTTTTTCGACGCATTCTTGAAGCGACATTTTTTTTACGTCCGGTTTTGTACATGTATGGGAAGATGACACAAGTCTACTAATAGGGTATTTTGACAATGATGGAAATAAAATATGAAACTTCGCTTTAATGAAAGATTATATTTTATTAGATTTTTTTGTATTTTTGAAAATAATATTAATAACTCGTAAATAGATTTAATTCGCTTAACAAATTCATGATTTTTAAATCTATGTCTGACGTGATAAGCACCCATCGCTGCGTGACGTCACTAACCAGGCGATTGAAGAATGACAGACAAGATAGTGTCAATTTGCAGTCACTGTGACACATGACACGAATTATATGAATGAATTTGTTGATACTTGGGAAGCAAGTTGCAACCACTTTCTTCGTATTTCAGTGCAGGTTTCGTAGTATTGGTGCATGAGGTACTACGCATCAATGATAAGACTTACAAAATAATTTCCTTTGGATACAATAGTTCTGTTGACTGAGTATTGACGTCAAAAAATAATCGTCGTTATCGCTCGTTTTGGCATGACAATTCAAATTTGAATTTAAAACAGCTATTAATTATATATTGTTATATATATAAATTTAGTTAATGTAGAGCATTTTTGTTGGGAGAAACGCAGACATGCGCAGCGCCTAGTACAATTTAATAGCAATACGCACAGACGTATACTTTTGCGTCTACTTGTCTAATTTTTCCTTCTACGTTGTTAATTTCAAAGTGCAATGTCTTTTGTTATTTAAGTTAAAATAAATAGTTTTTCAAGATAAATCTTTGAAAAGCATTAACGCATGCTTAGCGAACTCTAAAGTTATTATATTAAATGGAAAAAGAATACGGTCGCGAACAAGATTCGAACCTTGTCGAGATGGCTTAGTGGTCAGAGCGCCTGGAGTATTCATCCGGGAGGCGCGTATTCTTTTTCCATTTAATATAAATAGCTTTCTACAGTTGAAGAATCTTGATCTTTTCTTATTTCATCAGGTTATGGGCCCCTCCCTGCCTGTTTAGTGTAGTACAGTAAAAATTTAAAGTAAATTAGTTGATTTTGATCAGAAATACGTATAACCTAAAAGTCGTACACGCTGTCGCCGAAGTTATTATATTTAAACTATAATCTCTTGATTAAATGCCATCAAACGAATCTTCGATACAAATTGAAAAACTTACTGGCCGAGATAATTGGACAAGCTGGAGTTTCGCAGTGCAAGCATACCTGAAACTCGATGATTTTAGGGAATGTGTCCAAGGAACAGATACTGATCCAAAGAAAGAAAAAAAGGCAAAATCAAAACTTATATTATTAGTCGATCCAATAAATTATAAACATATACAGGATGCGACGACGTCAAAACAGATTTGGGAAAATTTATCAAAAGCAATTCAAGACTCTGGTCTACTGAGAAAAGTTGGATTATTGCGAGACTTGATTAACATTAATTTAGAGACAAGCACCATTGTAGAAGATTACGTCAACAAAATCATGAGCTCAGCTCATAAGCTTAGAAATATTAGATTCAATGTTGATGATGAATGGCTCGGGACCTTGATGCTAGCAGGTTTACCCGATGAATATAAACCTATGATTATGGGTATTGAAAGCTCAGGAGTAAAAATATGTGCAGATCTGATTAAAACGAAACTTTTGCAAGAAATAAAAGCTACACCAAGTAATTCAGCTCTGTACACAAGTAATAAAAATACTCAAGCTAAGTTCAAAAACACTCAATATCAGGCAAATTCAAAAGGTCCAAGATGTTTTAACTGTAACAAACATGGACACCTTGGTAAAAATTTTTGGTTTCTGAAAAATAAACCAGCTTTCTCGGCCATGCAACTGAATGATTGTATAAACTGGTATGTAGATTCAGGTGCTTCAATGCATATGACAATCAAAATTGCAGACAATAAAACTTTACATGTTGAAAGCTGTGGTGATGTGATACTGCACATACCTAATAAAGATGGCAGCAGCAGTGAAATATCAGTAAAGAATGTTTTATATGTGCCAAAGTTGTCTACAAATTTATTATCAGTTAGTAAATTAATAAAATCTGGTTGTAAATTGGAATTTGATAAAACTGGCTGCTCAGTATATAATTCAAATAATCAAAAAGTAGCCACAGCAAATCTAATAAATTATACATATAGACTGAACATAAATTACAGTAAAATATTCGCCATGTCAGCAAAAGCAGAGTCAAATACACATCTATGGCATCAACGTTTGGGCCATCTAAATTATAATTATGTTTTATAATAAAACAACTTTTAACCGGATTAATCGCAGACCTCCTGCGACCACGAACGCTGCAAAGTGTTCGAAACGTCAGGAAAAATAAAAAAAATACAATAATACACGCGATTAATCCGGTAAAAAGTTGTTTTATTTTAATGTGTAGTGATCGCGCAAACCTAAGATATTACTATATAATGATGTTCATAAGATACCTAACTGCACAACAGGTGTACAACTATCATCACAGAAAGAAAAGTATGTATGTATAAGCTGCCTAGAGGGTAAGCAAACAAGGCAATCATTTCCAAGCGATGGCTCCAGGGCAAACGGGTTGCTAGAGCTAGTCCACACAGATGTATGTGGCCCGATATAAGTTGCTTCGATTGGCGGTGCCAGGTATTTTACAACTTTTATTGAAGATTTCTCAAGAAATGTCTATATATACATAATTAAAAGCAAGACAGAAGTGTTTGAAAAATTTATTGAATACAAAAACCGAGTAGAAAATGAGTTAAATAAAAAGATTAAAATTTAACGCAGCGATAATGGATTGGAGTATACTAATAAAAACTTTGCTAATTATTTAAGGAAAAATGGAATATTACATCAGACCTCCAATCCATACACGCCACAACAGAACGGTCTGAGCGAGAGAATTAACCGGACATTGGTTGAACAAGCCAAATGCATGATGCTTAATGCTGATTTATCGAAGAATTATTGGGTTGAAGCTGTAACAACCTCTGCATATAAAATCAACCGCTCGCCCACACATGCTTTATCAGATATTACACCTCACGAAGTATGGACCGGACAAAAGCCAGACTTGAGCAATATCAGAATATTTGGTTGTCCTGCTATGGTGCACATACCCAAAAAAAAGCGCCAAAAATTTGATGTGAAATCTCGTCAGCTAATCTTTGTTGGGTACAGTGAATGAACAAAAGGCTACCGTTTTATAGACCCGAAAACTAATAAAGCTGTGATCAGTCGGGATGTACATTTTCTGGAAGAAAACATTAAAAGTAAAATAGTAGAATCAACTTTTTTTCAGCACCTGAAACAAAAATAAATAATAATAATAAATAACAATTAAAAGATAAAAACAATAATGAAAAGAATAATAATACAGAACAAAAATTAACACAAATATACTTACCATTAAATGAACAAAAATCTGAATTAATTACACAAGATGATGAAAATACAGATGAGGAAGAGCAGTCTTCTTCAAATCATCTGAGTAATAGTAGTTCAAGTAATACAGATGATTATGAAGATCCACTAGATGATACATACTTACCAAGTCAGAGTGTTGACATGTCGCCTGCAAATGAAACAAGTATCAAAACCCGTCGGCAAAGAAAGTTGCAAACAAATAATGAAAGTTCATCTTTATACATTTGCATGAATGGTGACTCTACATCAAGCCTTTAACAATGATCCCCAGAGCTTAGAAGAAGCTCTTCAAAGTCGTTCGTCGTTCCAATTAGTTTCATGTTTAATCTCTCTTTGAGAGAAGGTACGTTTCCGAATGAATGGAAGAAAGCATTTATAGTACCCATACATAAAAAGGGTTCGCGAATAAAAATGGAAAATTACAGAGGTATTTCTATTCTGAACACGTTAGGAAAAGTATTTGAAAAACTTGTATACAATGCTATCTATCCATACATCCTAAGAGGTATCTCTTATAAACAACACGGTTTCTTGAAAAAACGTTCGACTATATCTAACTTGGCTTCTTTCTCAAACTTTATCCTTGAAAACACAGATAATGGCGGGCAGGTTGATGTGATTTATACAGATTTTGAAAAAGCTTTCGATCGCGTGGATCACGTCATCCTGCTCAACAAATTGTACAGATTGGGTATACGCGGCGATCTTCTACGTTGGGTGCAATCATACTTATATAAAAGGTCACAAGCTGTAGTATTAGGAGGTTATCGTTCTAACTTCATTGAGATTCCTAGCGGTGTTCCACAAGGGTCCCATTTAGGACCTCTTTTTTATAATGCATATTTATTCGATATCACTAACTCTTTTAAACATTCGGAACATTTAATGTGCGCTGATGACAAAAAAATATTTTACGCAATAAAATCACTTGATGACTGTATATCTCTCCAAAAGGACCTTAATAATTTACATTATTACTACACAAAAAATAAAATAACAGTAAACGTCACAAAATGTCAATGCATCAGTTACACTCGTAAGAAAAAGCCTATATCTTACTCATACCAATTTAATGGAATAATTATAAAGAAAGTGGAGATGGTTCGTGATCTGGGAGTTATGTTCGATAACAAATTGTCATTTTCAAATCATATAGACCTTGTTACTAACAGAGCTTACAAAAACTTAGGATTCGTTCTTTGATCCTACAAGGTTTTTAAGAACATTGAATGCATTAAATCTGTATATTTTGCGTATGTTCGCAGCGTCCTTGAATATGCATGTACAATTTGGTCACCCCAATATATTTTATATAAAAATCAAATAGAACGGGTTCAAAGAAAATTTATAAATCACCTCAACTATCGCCTCCGCAAACCTCCAATGTCGTATGAAAATAGCTGTCGGGCATACGGTCTGCTCACACTCGATGAACGACGTAAAGTGTTGGATATGAGTGTTGGATATGAGTTTACTTTACGACATTCTTATTGGTATGCTAGACTGCCCGGATTTGGTTGTACAGATCATATTTAATACTCCCCTGCGACGCACTCGTCATACACCAATGTTGCATGTGCCTCGACATGCAACTAACTACGCTAAGAATTGTGTACTTACTCGCATTTCTCGAACTTATAACAGTAATTTCTCCCAAGTTGATTTATTTAACTGTACAAAACCTAGTTTTAAAGCTCAGATTAAAGATATCATTTTGAAAGATAAATAGCAAGCAACTATTCAATAATTAGCTTAATCTTACATGTATATTTTATGTAAATTAAATTCTTTAAATTATTAATTAAGTACATACTGTCTAGAGTCCGTTCGCATGGTATAAACACATTTATGTTAAACAGGGAAACCTATTATTAGCCCTACAAATTGTTTTTATATTTCTGTAATATTTTAATGTATCGCTGTTGGTTTTCTGAATAAAGAAGAAAAAAAAGAAAATAAAGTAATGAATCTAAAGAATGGAAACAGTAATACATACAGTTCACAATAATACTTGGTCTTTAGTAGATTCATCTGATGGGAAGAAGGCTATTCCATGCAAATGGGTTTTCAAACGAAAATTTGATCATGCTGGAGAAATCACTCGTTATAAGGCTAGACTTACAAGCAGAAAAAAGGAATAGATTACAATGAGTAGTAGTGTACGATACACGTCGATTAGATATCTCATAGGTATAGCTGCAAAATACAATTTAGAAGTCCATCAAATGGATGCCATTACAGCATTTCTACAAGGAGATGTTGATAAAGATATTTACATGTCTCAACCACCCATTTTTGATCGAGGAGAGAAAGTATGCCATTTAAATAAAGCTTGATAAACGATCAAAACTTGATCCTTGCATTTATTCTCGTATATTGAGCAAAAATGATATTTTATTTATCTCTGTTTATGTCGACGATCTACTTTTATTTTATAAGCGTTCTGAAACTGGCGAAGAAACAAAAAAGAAGCTCGAAGATAACTTTAGTATGAAAGACATGGGAAAAGCAAAACAATGTATTGGATTCAGAATAACACATGAGGATCAATCAATATATATTAAAAAGATACTTACTCATTTTGGTATGGACGATTGCAAGCCAGTCTGGACTCCATGTGATCCAAATATTCAATTAAAAAGAGCCGAAAGTGAGGAAGAAATATTGAGAAACATACCTTATCAAGAAGCTATTGGGTGCTTATTATATTTGTCACAAGGGACAAGACCTGACATAACATATATTGTAAATTCATTAAGTCGGTACAATGGTCAACCCACTGCAGAGCATTGGACTACACTGAAGAGAGTCTTAAGATATTTAAAAGTCACCATTGATTATAAACTGACATATGATGGAAACTCAGAAGGCAATGTTACAGGCTACTGTGATGCTGATTGGGCCAGTCATTCTGAAGACCGTAGATCCTGCACTGGATACATTTTTATTATTCAGGGTGCTGCAATAAGTTGGTGCTCTAAAAAACAACTAACTATAGCCCTGTCAAGTACGGAGGCTGAATACATGTCTCTGGCCACTGCTGTGCAAGAAGCGATTTGGCTGAAACAATGAGATGAAGATTTTTGGCCTGAGCTATTCCTATTGTTATTTACTGGGATAATGAAAGTGCCATTCGCATTTGAATGAAAGTTATCATCAACGCAACAAACACATTGATGTTCGCTATCACTTTATCAGGGAATGGATTACTACCAAACAAGTCCTAGTAAAATACCAAAGGAGTCAAGACATGACTACGGACATTTTGACCAAAGGACTGCATAGACCAAAACATGAAGCTTTCAGCAGAGCGATGGGTCTGCGTTCAGGAGAGAATGTTGGGAGAAACGCAGACATGCGCAGTGCCTAGTACAATTTAATAGCAATACGCACAGACGTAAACTTTTGCGTCTACTTGTCTAATTTTTCCTTCTACGTTGTTAATTTCATATTGCAATGTCTTTTGTTATTTAAGTTAAAATAAATAGTTTTCTACAGTTAAACAATCTTGATCTTTTCTTATTTCATCAATTTTCAATAAATTTAGACCCTTTGTAAATTTTTGTCAATAGGCAATAGGGTATTGCAACTTGTTCTTCTTTTTCGCATTTCTCCAACTCGGTAAATTCGGATTAAAAATGTATTGACTTCAGATGATGTTTAAAAGACTTTGTAGACCTTTCTTCCTTTTCGAGAGTAGTCATTGTTGCAAATTTTGCATTTACTATTTTTCATTCGTAACTTTGGTTTCCTCATGTTAAAAATCACTTAACTCACTTTAATATCCTCAAAAATGTTTTACTAACGAACACACGAACACACGAACCACAAGTAAATAAACAAGCGAACGATAACAAGTGAGAGCGCATCTCGCGCGACATGTCTACCGTCAAAACAGAGCCAGATAAGTGGCACCAATTTGAACATGAATATTCGCATTCGCATTCGCGAATATCGATGAAGGATATTCAACAGAAACACACTAATACGACCCTTTTTTTGATGTGTAGAAAATCCATCGTGGACACTGCCAGCTCCTACCGACTAAAAACCACAAATTTCTGCACAAACCTTTTCCCGGGATCGGGATTTTATGTCGTAGATGGATTGTAGAATCCGCTGTTTTACATAACTGCTAGCTGATTTACAAAACAGTACTGTTTTATAAAACAGCTGAACGACGTTCAGTTGGATTGCCATTGCGATACGTTTAATAAAACAGCTACACACCTTTAGACGTAATGCAGAATGACATATCTACTGTGGGACAGGTTTGTTTATTGTATAGGTATATTAAATGGATAGACACCACTCAAGTAAAAAAAAGATACTGTATTCTGATTTGACTTTCCGTGGCTGGGTCGACAGAGCCCCGCTCAGCAGGGCTCCTATTTTTGTGTCTGTAAGGTTAGAAAAAACCTAAACACGAAGAGGATGACGGGGGCCAGTGAGCGAGCGTAGCGAGCGAACTACCCCCGTCATCCTCTTCGAACCTAACCTGTCCGTGTCGGGATACACGAAACTCCCAAGCTCGCTTCGCTCGCTCATGGATCAATTTTGGTTATTTTCTTTCATAATGTCGATATATTGCCGACTATTATAGTGGTTTAGTATTTACGTCATTCAAAATTTTCATAATTTTTTTGCTATTGGCAAGTAAAATAAAGTTAGGTTATTATTGTTAAGACATACAGAACTATATGCGACAAAATTTCAAACTAAAATCAACAATCTGACAGTGCATTTCACACTGTTTTACATAATCTCTGATCGCTGACCCGCTGCAATGATAAACGCAAAACGTTCATTCAATTCTGCGTTTTATAGTTCAGTAATTATTTAAAACCGCTAAACGTCATTCAGCTGTTTTTCATAACAGTACTGTTCTGTAAATCAGCTAGCAGTTTTGTAAAACAGCTGATTCTACAATCCATCTGCGACAGATATAATGAGTGGTCCTAAGTCCAATATTACGATTTACTATAATTATCTCTCCCGTTATTTCCCACTTGGATTTAATCCAAGACTATCGAAACTCCTTTTCATGTTTCACTTTTTTTTTTATTTGATGATTGAATTACTTTGTACTTTTTTGCAGAAAATCTTTGAAATAATAATGCTTTTCATCTACGCTTTAATCCTGTTCTGGACCACACATACAGCTATTGGTGATAATAACTCTTTGTTCGGGGAATCACCTAGACAAGACTTAACCTTCATGAACCTGGCTGAATACGACGGTTACACAGCAGAACAACATTTCGTGAAGACCAAAGATGGATACATCTTGGGCCTATTCCGGATACCTTTGAATAAAAACTGCTCGGTCTCCAACGGAACCATAATGTTCATGCATGGTCTCTACCTCAGTGGCGACGACTGTCTCGTACCAGGACCCCAGAAGGGCCACTGCTACATCTACGCCGACAGCTGCTACGATATCTGGGTACCTAACGTCAGAGGAAACTTTTACAGCAGAAATCACACCATTTACAATCCAAACACAGATTCAGATTTCTGGAATTTCTCCATCGATGAAATGGCTATTTACGATTTACCGGCAGTCATAGATTATGCCTTAAGTAAGAGTGGTGACACTCAGCTATCGTATGTAGCTCATTCTCAAGGAGTTGGTTTACTACTGATTCTTTGCTCAAAGAAACCTGAATACAATGACAAGATTAAAGTTGGCTTCGGCATTTCACCGACGGCATGGTTGGATAATAGTAGGTTCATTGTGATCAAGGTCCAGGCCCTCATTGCGCCATTCGCATCACTGGTAAAATCATTACTCAATGTAGAAGTGTTAGCTCGTAATGGATTAATACAAAACACAGGAGAACTGCTGTGTGGGTCCACAGAACTCACCTATCCTTTTTGTTCTGCAATTATATTCGCAGTTTTAGGTTATAACAGGTTCCAGATTACGAAAGATGTTTTGCCTGTCGTAACTGGTCACACGCCTAGCGGAACTTCTCTAAAGAATTTTGTCAGATGGGGCCAAATACAGGCCAATGGCTTCTCTGAATAAGTATGATCATGGTTTGGTTAAGAATCTATTAACTTATGGCCGGACTAAACCCCCGCTGTACGACTTGACTAATGTGACGATGCGCTGGGTATTTATTGGCAGTGACAACGATTATATTGCAAATGTAACAGACATAAAAAAGCTGGTATCAAAATTAAAGAACGCGGCCCTTTGTGTACTCTCTGATAAAACATTTGGACATCTAGATTTTATTTATGGTAAAGATATACCTAACTATATAACTCCAGTGGTTTTGTCTACTTTAAAAACTGGAGATTACACGTGTCCGTGAATGTGAATAACAGATTTTCTACACCTAAAGAAGCTTCAAAAATCAAGAATTTAAACTGTTGACGTAAATTTTATATGTTTATACAATATTGTGAACTTATAAGTATTAAATGACCTGCATCCTTATTTTTCCGTTTATGTGCTTATACTTTGGAGAACGCATTTTATAATTTACTAGCGGATACCCGTGACTAAGAAATTGTGTACAAATCGTTGAGCATGGTATGGGCACGTGATGCGGAGCGATGAGGGTCATGTGACAAGGAAAGTTTTGAGTATGAATGTAGATGGCTATAAGAGTAGAGGAAGGCCGAGGAAGCGATCGATGGATTGTGTTAAAGATGATATGGCTAGAAAAGGAGTGACTGATGATATGACAGCTAAGAAAGATGTATGGAATAAGAATACATGCTGCGCCAAACCCAAATAAATTGGGTTAAGGGCAGGGGGATGATGATGATGATGAGTTCTACTACGTTTTTTCACATTATTTTTGTGGTCTAAAGCCGTCACATTATTGCCTTTCTAATAAAACCCACAACGGTTGGATGGTTTCAAAGTCTATAACGGACATAGGTAGAAACAATGATTGTGTTTTATATTATAGAATTGATACCTGCGATGTCATTTAAGAATTGATTAATAAATAGGGGCCAAATGATGACTCTAAGTATATTAGAATTAAAAAGTTAATAAAGCTATACAAAAAAGCTAATAACAAGTTAAAGTTGTCCAAAATTAATGTCAAGCTTAGGAAAGATCGCTTTAATTTAGTTAATAAATTACAAACCAGTTATTTAGAACTAGAACACTGTAAATGTATATATAATAAGGAAATTGAACACCTAGAAAATGAGCTTTACTGCACGGAGAATATTCTAGTAGATATATTCAATAAATATGAATACTCTCAAAGTCAGCTGAGTGAGCGCATGCTAGAAGCCAGTAAATTAGTGGACTTGGTGACATACAACGTTGAGAGATTTGAGTCCCTTACCAATAATCTCTTATATAACTGTGCCCACCCTGTTCCACCTACTGAGCCCGAGGAGCTCCCTACAGAAGTATTCAATATAGGAAAATTATGTTATGTGCCTTGCCCTATTCAGACTTGTTATCTGATAGAGATAATAACCATATTCATAAATTGAGTAGTTTATTATATTTATTGACATGTCGTCATAGTGACAAACTTTTGTTTTTTGACACTAACAAGTTTGTTAGTGGTTTTAAATTGACAGGGGAAGCTATGTTTCTTCCCAAAACAGAATACGGTCTTGACCAGGATTTGAACCTACTCCCGCATAAATACTCCAGACGCTCTGACCGCTAAGCCATCGCGACCTCTGCTCACGCCGTGAATTCTTCTTCCACATTTTAATACGTCTTTTAGTGACGTCATTGCCATCTATTCAGTCCCTTTACAGGAAACTGAAACTGCTTTGTATGTGCTTAAGCAAAAAAAAACGCACATCAAATTTGTACTTTGTGTTGGTACTGGAGGAACTGGTACCTGACATATAGGTCACCCTAGTTTAGGAGCCAGAGAGAATAGAAAGAAATCAGAGAAAGGCGCAGCACGACGTTGTTACATACATTTCTATTAGTGTTATCTCAACACTCATTCCCTTTCTAGTCTCTACCTTTCTCACAGTTCATGCATCTTTTTTTGGTCTTCCACTATTCTTGCAGCTGACCGCATTTATACTCAAATCTTCTTCGATGACTTTTTTGATAACGTATCCTCATTCCTGACTAAGAGAGGAGAATGCAAGAGAAAAACATATTGCGTCGACTTCTGATAACTTGGGATTAGGGCACGAGAAAGAAGATCCCTCCTCCGCATCTCATCACATCACATCTACAATGGCATTTAATAAATAAAAAATGAAGCAACGTCTAGCGTAAATAAAATTGCCTCTTTCTTCGACCAAGACAAAGAAGGTATTATTATTTAGGGAAAATTCGAAAAGTCACGGTGTCAAAATTGTAACAGGGTTTTGCTGGGCAAGAGTGTTCCATCGTCGACCGCACATGAGGTGAGGTGGCGGTCAAAATTAAGCCGATTAGAGAAAAAAACAGAATTTTCTGAATTCGGCCTAACGTAGATTACAGACTTTGTGCAATTTGGTCTGCGACGCACAAAAGCGGTGAAACAGCAGTGTATTATTACCTGATACGAGTGGCAGACTCTTGAAAATAATTCCGCTCGACTGACATTGAAAATATGGCAGTTCGTACTTTTAAATGCCAAAATGTCAAAAAATAATAGATTCGGGATTTTAAGAAGACAACATGCTTTAAAATTGAGGCAACTGTAATGTAGGTAAATCTATTTTAAAATGACGCGTTGTTTTAAGACGTCTATTTAATATTGTAATTGGTATTAGTTTCAAGAGTAACCCCTCAGATCCCAGACACGGAAATGTTCGCTGTAAACAACACACAAAACAAAATCCAAGTAATCACAATTAACAGTTAAACAAAATTTAATTAAAAAAGTGTCTGTTCGACGACGACGAAGACACTTATTATGGTAAATTACCAAGGTCGTTGATCAACGCTATTGTCATTTGTAAACCGAAGCCATCCTTAACAAATAGATACGACGAGCTACTTACAAAACATCCTAAACAAAATTAAACATAAAAGCCCTTAGAACCACCCAGTGCCTCCTATAACAAATTCACCCAAACCCATTCTCTACGCAAGGTGAATATCTAATATCCACTTCATTATACCCCCAAAGTTTACATAATCAATATTACCTGACATCCCACCTTATCCATCATTTTGGAGAACATTATCAAAAACCGACGAGTCATCCTTCAATTCAGTTTATTATTCGCCGGATGGTTGTACTTTCTTACTAATGGAAAAGTCTTAATAAGATTACGAATTTACGTGTTGTTTTTTAAATAAACAGAAAGTATTTATAAAGTTTTAAGAACATAAATTCGATCATGAGCAGGTTTTGAACTTTTTAAAAGTACATGTATTTATAAAGAGAAAAAAAATATATATGAAAGCGTATGAAAGATTTATCTGTATTAGATGATTTATTATTCATATATTCGGAGAGTTTATATATTCAGATGTAAGAACGTGGACGAAGCAAAAGGAGTATGTAAAGATCGTAGCGGGTGGTGTTCTGTAGTTTCTGTCTACCCCCATGGGAAAAAGGCGTTAACCTCACACTATCTCCTTCTTATTATACGCAAATTAGTTATTAACTGTCTCGTTGATCTAGTGTTCCCAAGCGTGACGGCTGAGCTTGAGGTCTCGGGTTCGATTCCCGTAAAATTCTCAGTAGCAGCTTTGAGTTTGGAATTGTGCCCGGTAGATGGCTATAGGCTCACCACCTATGGGACCCCACATGGGACTTAATAACAGTATTGTTGAAATGTAGGAAATGTGTTGATGATGCTATGATGTTTCATAATGCTTTCTTTACTAAAATAAACATTATCATGGCCATAACATGTAAAAAAGAATTATATGATTAGATTGATATGGTTAATAGAAGCGTAGAAAAAGGAAAACATAAGTATAACTCAGTCAATACCGATCACATTTTAATTTATCGTACAATATTTATTCAGTACTAAAAACGCGCATTAAGCAATCCCTTACATTTCTTTTCCCCGGTCCTCGCTAAGGTAAAGTATCAGAGTCCCCGTATTTGCGCGGCATTAATTCACGGCCAGGCCTCGCTTCGGCCGCGTCGCAAACTTTTTCAATAACCGTCCCCCGGGTCCGGAGTCCCGGGAAAATCGGACCTCGCCATTGGAGCGGGGTCACATTGACTACGGAAACAAAATATTTTGTATGACACATCGGAACTTGGTGAGCTAGTTCCACATTCTTGACCTCTAGAAATGCTCTTGTTATATGTGACGGACCGGTTGGTGCAGTAGTTGAGTAGCCAGCTGCTACTTGCGTGCCACTGGTTCGATTTCCGCGATTTCCGCACGCAACAAATACCAAATTTCGAATCGATCAGACTTGTGGAATAAACTAGAAAAGAGCTGATGATCTATAGACGACTAAACCGATTTTCTTGAATCAGTGCTAAGAACAGTCCCAACCAAACAAAAAACCTAAATCAAAATCGATACATTCCTTTGAGAGCAAAAATGCCACAGATAGATTCACAGATACACACGTTAAACCTATACACTCCTCTGTTTTCTTCGGGGGTTATAAACAGGTTTTAATTGTAATTACTACGTTATAAACTCTTTAGGATTAGGAACCGAACGTAAATTAATTTATTAAATGTAATTTACTTGTATATTCAATTCCTTTTAGATATTCCGCTGTTACTGGGACCACTCCCAGATGAGGCTTAATAAATAGGAGCTTGTTACACTCTGTCTTGAACGTACACAGACATATGAACTTTGTACTGAAGAAATTCTTCAAGAAATACTAGTGAGATCTTAATTTTTATTAAGTTCCTTTGAGTAGGTATCTACCTTTGACTTCTCTTTTGAGAAAAAATGCTTTTGTAATAGTAGACCAACACTACAAAAATAAGAGAATTATAATTGAGGAACAATGTCGCTAGTCAGGACCCTACACAGGTGACAATGTTAAGACGATAGAGCTGTACCTATAGAAGATGAGATGAGAATCCTTCTAGTAATATCTTAGGTTTGCGCGATCACTACACATTATAATAAAAAAACTTTTAACCGGATTTCGCAGTAGTAGAATCCTTCTACTATTATAAATGCGAAAGTGTGTGTGTATGGAATGTATGGATGGAAAAGTTAGTAACTCAATCAAGAAAAAACCACCTACTGGATTTTGATGAGACTCCCTGGTTCTGGAATAATGAGTCTTATCAATTTTGAACCATTTTGCCCTTTTTAGCAACATACAATTTGACGTTCAATACATAGGTATGTATAGTCGACCATACAATTGCTTTACCTCCCTAATGCTGAATTTCGTTAGCGCATCATAATATGACAAGGTCTATTTTCTCTTACAAGATCAAAGTGTCAGTTAAATACTGTCAACCTTATTGACATTTTAATTTACTGGAAGGTTTTCTCAAATATGGTAAAGCAATTTCGTGGTGGACTATACATAATTTTAATGTCATTCGACCGTAATTATTGTCACGGTCATTGTCAAAAGTAGCGCTGCACACGCAATTCCAATGTGCAAATCCCGCTCGTGGCTGCATACTACAATCCACAATAAAAACTTGATAGTTCAGCGCACATAAATTACTTAAAGGTTTGAAAAATGTATTAGAATTCAAGATAAATCTTTGAAAAGCATTAACGCATGCTTAGCGAACTCTAAAGTTACAATATTAAATGGAAAAAGAATACGGTCGCGAACAGGATTCGAACCTGCGCCTCGTATCGTCACCATATCACCATATCGTCGAGATGGCTTAGTGGTCAGAGCGCCTGGAGTATTTATCCGGGAGGCGCAGGTTCGAATCCTGTTCGCGACCGTATTCTTTTTCCATTTAATATTGTAACTTTAATGAATTAGAAGTTATTATATTAAGTACTCAGTTTTTTATTTGGTGACAAGTAATAAAAAACGCCTCTAGTCCACGATGCTCTCAGTTCCACTACGATGCTTACTGCGACACTTAAGCATCTTAAAAATATTTTACTTAAAAAAAAAATAGTTTTCTATTCAACACGACGACGATGGGAAAATGACATAAAATTGAACGATTATTTCTTACCGAAAATCTGAAGGTTAAACCATTAAGCCCGCGATGTTGGTCATAAAAACAGAATTAAGGTTCATAAAAATAAAAATTGTTATAAAAATATGAAATATTTTTGACTTATTTCGTGGGTATCAATAGCCATCACATTTATGGATTATAATCATGCTATACTGTAGTCAGGGAGGGAATAAAAACAGTAGATACTACTCATCACTTGCCTCCTCAATAACCATAATGTACCTTTTCTTTGTGTATACTGTAAATTCCTAACGTCTTTTCCTAATTTTAATACGAATATTTCCTTATAAATAATATTCCTCTTACTATAATTCCAGGAAAATCAACAGGAAGTCAATTTCCTCCACGTGTTCTCACTTGTTGCAATACTTACCTAAATACCTACCATATAGAGTTATAATATTAAATGGAAGAAGAATAGGTTCACGAGCTGGATTCGTACTTGTGCCTCCCGGATAAATACTCCAGGCGCTCTGACCACTAAGCCATCTCGACCTCTGCTCGCTACCGCGAATTCTTCTTCCACATTTTAACACGTATTTTGGTGACGTCATTGCTATCTATTCAGTCCCTATACAGGTGACCGAACCGACACGACTAAGTTGGCAGCCAATACAATGTAGTAGATACAATTGGCGCGGTTGGCGCAGTGGTCGACAGACTGGCTGCAGCGTCGCGTACATTGAACTGTAACATGAAGGACATTTTACGTGTCTTTCATAAGTTAATAAGTTTTTTTTTTTGTACAGGGTTTTTAAAGGCACTATCTTACGTATGAACTCGCTCTTAGTAGTGAGGACTGGTTCGTGCCAGGTCCAGGAAAAGCAAATTACCACATCTATACACAACTACTTTGACCAATGAGCGCCTCACTTCCGAGGAAATTATTACCGTCGAAAGCACACCACATACGATCCGGACAAAGATACTAAATTTTGGAATTCCGTTTTCATGATATCGCAATCTTCGCTCTTGGAACTGATATTGGTTATTTATGTCAAACAATAACCAATCACACTCAAGTAAAGTTATTTTTTATTAAATGGAAAAATAATACGGTCGCGAGCAGGATTCGAACCTGTGCCTCCCGGATAAATACTCCAGGATCCTGTTATGATGGGATAGGGACACAGCAATCAAACACCGTGGTTACGATAAGACTGGTTTATTCCTTTTTCTAACCTTTGTTTTATATCACCTATATATCATATATATATTGTTGTTTTATAAAGAGTATTAATTAAAAATAGTATAAGTCTATTTTAATTAAAGAATTTGCACGCCTGCTTGCAGGCAGAATACAGTGACTTTTAGGTTATAAGATCTCACCTTTGTAATAAGAATGTATTTATAGCAAATAAACGTTTGATTTGATTTGATTTGATTTACCTACATATTAATTCACATTTTATGAAGACAATTATTTACACATACCTACAGATCCGTGATCCTCTCACCGACCTTTTGTGAGTGACCTTGAGCCAATACTAATAATTATTTTTACTCCTGGACGCATCCAGGATTAAAGTTGGTTTCGGAATATCACCCATAATCCAATTCTGGGACTACCTAGTGATTTTCTACTTGACATCGAAGCCCAAACCGAGGGTGTTAAAGTACTGGTGAAGTATTCTACGGAGTTCGGTGTGTATCTGATTTGGTTGACTCTAAAAAATACCTCTTTTGAAAAACATGTTCCGATAATTTAACTGTTTATGAACAGAAGATGTCTCCGGCGATGTAGGTACGACATGACTAAAAAAATGCTTCTCTACATGCACCTCCAGAATTTGGTTTCCTAAGCATTTAAATTCAATTCCAATAGTTGTTGTCCACAGTGAAGATTGGTCGTAAAAATCTTGCATCCTATCCTACTAATATTATAAACGCGAAAGTCTGTATGTATGGATGTTTGTTACTCTTTCGTTTTTATGACAACCTGCTTTTATTTTTATACAATGCAAATATAAGTACCTACAACGGTCCATTCATATTATACATATGTCATATAAATATACATGACCGTAAGCCTCCTTCAGAATAGAAATTGTCCAGTTTTATTAAAGTTTTTATTTTTAGAATCGGTTCTTCTGTGTCCAAAAAAACCCCTCCATAACGCCATTCTTCACCATAAGATATCTGTGCAACATATTTGTTGGAATACAAAGACGAAAAATTCATCTATGTAACACCTTTAGACGAGCAATTCTTATATATATATATAATCTGAATCTCGGAACGGCTCCAACGGATTTCATGAGTTCAAGATAAATCTTTGAAAAGCGCTAACGCATGCTTAACGAACTCTAAAGTTATTATATTAAATGGAAAAAGAATAGGATTCGAACCTGCACCTCCCGGATAAATACTCCAGGCGCTCTGACCACTAAGCTATCTGCAGCAGGTTCAAATCCTGCTCCCGACCGTATTCTTTTTCGATATTAATGAAATTTAGTATACAGGGGGTTTTGGGGGCGATAAATCGAACTAGCTAAATTCCATTTTCAAAAAAAAACTGAGCAAGTCTTGGACATCCAGCAGGTATATTCTCCACGCTGGTCCAAACTAGTTTTAGACACTTCTGCGTCACTTTCAGCACTTCAATGCAGATTGCCCCCCACAACGCGAAATACAATAAAATAAAATGGCAAGGAAATCAAGTGATCGCGTCGACGCAGTATTTCTGTACATAGATGCCCTTAGTTCAACATTGTTTACACCTGTACAATCAAACAACATATTATTTTATTATTCTTTTTTATAAATAGGGTGTTATAAAAGGAAAGTTATCCGACTTTCATTTAATTGGTTCAGTTTCGTCACTGGAGAAGTCGACAACTCTTATATTGAATTGAAAACGTTGACGATAAAAGGTTAGTTAATTTTTCTTCTTATTAATAATTATTTATGTAAAAAAATATTTATTACAAGTTTTCAACGCGCACATGAGATTTTCAATATTTTAATGGCTTTCCTATTAATGATATACAGTAGTGATGTAACGAATATTCGCATTCGCGAATATTCACACACATTTAAATAGTCGCATTCGCCTTCGCTTAATTAATGCGAATATGAAAATTCGAAAAAAAAATTACATTATGGTGAATGAATGATATTTATTTCTGTAAATACATCTGTTATAGACACTTTTACAAGTCATAAAAAAAATTAAGCTAGGTGGCGTCGGATTAGGTAAATTAAACAAAGAAATATGATTATCTTATGATTTTGATTATAACAAAACACCACAACATAATTTAAAACTAAACGGTGAGACTTCCAACATAAACATCTCACTTAAAGAAAGAAAGATTTATCAACTGTAAAAGCCCGCGCAGACTTAGCATTCCACTATTTTGTTTTTTCGACGCATTCTTGAAGCGACATTTTTTTTACGTCCGGTTTAGTACATGTATGGGAAGATGACACAAGTCTACTAATAGGGTATTTTGACAATGATGGAAATAAAATATGAAACTTCGCTTTAATGAAAGATTATATTTTATTAGATTTTTTTGTATTTGTGAAAATAATATTAATAACTCGTAAATAGATTTAATTCGCTTAACAAATTCATGATTTTTAAATCTATGTCTGACGTGATAAGCACCCATCGCTGCGTGACGTCACTAACCAGGCGATTGAAGAATGACAGACAAGATAGTGTCAATTTGCAGTCACTGTGACACATGACACGAATTATATGAATGAATTTGTTGATACTTGGGAAGCAAGTTGCAACCACTTTCTTCGTATTTCAGTGCAGGTTTCGTAGTATTGGTGCATGAGGTACTACGCATCAATGATAAGACTTACAAAATAATTTCCTTTGGATACAATAGTTCTGTTGACTGAGTATTGACGTCAAAAAATAATCGTCGTTATCGCTCGTTTTGGCATGACAATTCAAATTTGAATTTAAAACAGCTATTAATTATATATTTATATATATAAATTTAGTTAATGTAGAGCATTTTTGTTGGGAGAAACGCAGACATGCGCAGCGCCTAGTACAATTTAATAGCAATACGCACAGACGTATACTTTTGCGTCTACTTGTCTAATTTTTCCTTCTACGTTGTTAATTTCATAGTGCAATGTCTTTTGTTATTTAAGTTAAAATAAATAGTTTTTCAAGATAAATCTTTGAAAAGCATTAACGCATGCTTAGCGAACTCTAAAGTTATTATATTAAATGGAAAAAGAATACGGTCGCGAACAAGATTCGAACCTTGTCGAGATGGCTTAGTGGTCAGAGCGCCTGGAGTATTCATCCGGGAGGCGCAGGTTCGAATCCTGTTCGCGACCGTATTCTTTTTCCATTTAATATAAATAGCTTTCTACAGTTGAAGAATCTTGATCTTTTCTTATTTCATCAGGTTATGGGCCCCTCCCTGCCTGTTTAGTGTAGTACAGTAAAAATTTAAAGTAAATTAGTTGATTTTGATCAGAAATACGTATAACCTAAAAATCGTACACGCTGTCGCCGAAGTTATTATATTTAAACTATAATCTCTTGATTAAATGCCATCAAACGAATCTTCGATACAAATTGAAAAACTTACTGGCCGAGATAATTGGACAAGCTGGAGTTTTGCAGTGCAAGCATACCTGAAACTCGATGATTTTAGGGAATGTGTCCAAGGAACAGATACTGATCCAAAGAAAGAAAAAAAGGCAAAATCAAAACTAATATTATTAGTCGATCCAATAAATTATAAACATATACAGGATGCGACGACGTCAAAACAGATTTGGGAAAATTTATCAAAAGCAATTCAAGACTCTGGTCTACTGAGAAAAGTTGGTTTATTGCGAGACTTGATTAACATTAATTTAGAGACAAGCACCATTGTAGAAGATTACGTCAACAAAATCATGAGCTCAGCTCATAAGCTTAGAAATATTAGATTCAATGTTGATGATGAATGGCTCGGGACCTTGATGCTAGCAGGTTTACCCGATGAATATAAACCTATGATTATGGGTATTGAAAGCTCAGGAGTAAAAATATGTGCAGATCTGATTAAAACGAAACTTTTGCAAGAAATAAAAGCTACACCAAGTAAATCAGCTCTGTACACAAGTAATAAAAATACTCAAGGTAAGTTCAAAAACACTCAATATCAGGCAAATTTAAAAGGTCCAAGATGTTTTAACTGTAACAAACATGGACACCTTGGTAAAAATTTTTGGTTTCTGAAAAATAAACCAGCTTTCTCGGCCATGCAACTGAATGATTGTATAAACTGGTATGTAGATTCAGGTGCTTCAATGCATATGACAATGCATAAATATTTATTAGAGAATGAAACAATACCACCGATATCCACAATCAAAATTGCAGACAATAAAACTTTACATGTTGAAAGCTGTGGTGATGTGATACTGCACATACCTAATAAAGATGGCAGCAGCAGTGAAATATCAGTAAAGAATGTTTTATATGTGCCAAAGTTGTCTACAAATTTATTATCAGTTAGTAAATTAATAAAATCTGGTTGTAAATTGGAATTTGATAAAACTGGCTGCTCAGTATATAATTCAAATAATCAAAAAGTAGCCACAGCAAATTTAATAAATTATACATATAGACTGAACATAAATTACAGTAAAATATTCGCCATGTCAGCAAAAGCAGAGTCAAATACACATCTATGGCATAAACGTTTGGGCCATCTAAATTATAATTATGTTTTATAATAAAACAACTTTTAACCGGATTAATCGCAGACCTCCTGCGACCACGAACGCTGCAAAGTGTAAAAATACAATAATACACGCGATTAATCCGGTAAAAAGTTGTTTTATTTTAATGTGTAGTGATCGCGCAAACCCAAGATATTACTATATAATGATGTTCATAAGATACCTAACTGCACAACTGGTGTACAACTATCATCACAGAAAGAAAAGTATGTATGTATAAGCTGCCTAGAGGGTAAGCAAACAAGGCAATCATTTCCAAGCGATGGCTCCAGGGTAAACGGGTTGCTAGAGCTAGTCCACACAGATGTATGTGGCCCGATATAAGTTGCTTCGATTGGCGGTGCCAGGTATTTTACAACTTTTATTGAAGATTTCTCAAGAAATGTCTATATATACATAATTAAAAGCAAGACAGAAGTGTTTGAAAAATTTATTGAATACAAAAACCGAGTAGAAAATGAGTTAAATAAAAAGATTAAAATTTAACGCAGCGATAATGGATTGGAGTATACTAATAAAAACTTTGCTAATTATTTAAGGAAAAATGGAATATTACATCAGACCTCCAATCCATACACGCCACAACAGAACGGTCTGAGCGAGAGAATTAACCGGACATTGGTTGAACAAGCCAAATGCATGATGCTTAATGCTGATTTATCGAAGAATTATTGGGTTGAAGCTGTAACAACCTCTGCATATAAAATCAACCGCTCGCCCACACATGCTTTATCAGATATTACACCTCACGAAGTATGGACCGGACAAAAGCCAGACTTGAGCAATATCAGAATATTTGGTTGTCCTGCTATGGTGCACATACCCAAAAAAAAGCGCCAAACATTTGATGTGAGATCTCGTCAGCTAATCTTTGTTGGGTACAGTGAATGAACAAAAGGCTACCGTTTTATAGACCCGAAAACTAATAAAGCAGTGATCAGTCGGGTTGTACATTTTCTGGAAGAAAACATTAAAAGTAAAATAGTAGAATCAACTTTTTTTCAGCACCTGAAACAAAAATAAATAATAATAATAAATAACAATTAAAAGATAAAAACAATAATGAAAAGAATAATAATACAGAACAAAAATTAACACAAATATACTTACCATTAAATGAACAAAAATCTGAATTAATTACACAAGATGATGAAAATACAGATGAGGAAGAGCAGTCTTCTTCAAATCATCTGAGTAATAGTAGTTCAAGTAATACAGATGATTATGAAGATCCACTAGATGATACATACTTACCAAGTCAGAGTGTTGACATATCGCCTGCAAATGAAACAAGTATCAAAACCCGTCGGCAAAGAAAGTTGCAAACAAATAATGAAAGTTCATCTTTATACATTTGCATGAATGGTGAGTCTACATCAAGCCTTCTTAACAATGATTCCCATTGACCCCAGAGCTTAGAAGAAGCTCTTCAAAGTAATGAATCTGAAGAATGGAAACAGTAATACATACAGTTCACAATAATACTTGGTCTTTAGTAGATTTAGTAGATGGGAAGAAGGCTATTCCATGCAAATGGGTTTTCAAACGAAAATTTGATCATACTGGAGAAATCACTCGTTATAAGGCTAGACTTACAAGCAGAAAAAAGGAATAGATTACAATGAGATATACACACCTGTTGTACGATACACGTCGATTAGATATCTCTTAAGTATAGCTGCAAAATACAATTTAGAAGTCCATCAAATGGATGCCATTACAGCATTTCTACAAGGAGATGTTGATAAAGATATTTACACGTCTCAACCACCCATTTTTGATCGAGGAGAGAAAGTATGCCATTTAAATAAAGCTTGCTAAACGATCAAAACTTGATCCTTGCATTTATTCTCGTATATTGAGCAAAAATTATATTTTATTTATCTCTGTTTATGTCGACGATCTACTTTTATTTTATAAAACTGCCGTTCTGAAACTGGCGAAGAAACAAAAAAGAAGCTCAAGAATAACTTTAGTATGAAAGACATGGGAAAAGCAAAACAATGTATTGGATTCAGAATAACACATGAGGATCAATCAATATATATTAAAAAGATACTTACTCATTTTGGTATGGACGATTGCAAGCCAGTCTGGACTCCATGTGATCCAAATATTCAATTAAAAAGAGCCGAAAGTGAGGAAGAAATATTGAGAAACATACCTTATCAAGAAGCTATTGGGTGCTTATTATATTTGTCACAAGGGACAAGACCTGACATAACATATATTGTAAATTCATTAAGTCGGTACAATGGTCAACCCACTGCAGAGCATTGGACTACACTGAAGAGAGTCTTAAGATATTTAAAAGCCACCATTGATTATAAACTGACATATGATGGAAACTCAGAAGGCAATGTTACAGGCTACTGTGATGCTGATTGGGCCAGTCATTCTGAAGACCGTAGATCCTGCACTAGATACATTTTTATTATTCAGGGTGCTGCAATAAGTTGGTGCTCTAAAAAACAACTAACTATAGCCCTGTCAAGTACGGAGGCTGAATACATGTCTCTGGCAACTGCTGTGCAAGAAGCGATTTGGCTGAAACAATGAGATGAAGATTTTTAGCCTGAGCTATTCCTATTGTTATTTACTGTGATAATCAAAGTGCCATTCGCATTTCAAGAAATGAAAGTTATCATCAACACAACAAACACATTGATGTTCGCTATCACTTTATCAGAGAATGGATTGCTACCAAACAAGTCCTAGAAAAATACCAAAGGAGTCAAGACATGACTACGGACATTTTGACCAAAGGACTGCATAGACCAAAACATGAAGCTTTCAGCAGAGCGATGGGTCTGCGTTCAGGAGAGAATGTTGGGAGAAACGCAGACATGCGCAGTGCCTAGTACAATTTAATAGCAATACGCACAGACGTATACTTTTGCGTCTACTTGTCTAATTTTTCCTTCTACGTTGTTAATTTCATAGTGCAATGTCTTTTGTTATTTAAGTTAAAATAAATAGTTTTCTACAGTTAAACAATCTTGATCTTTTCTTATTTCATCAATTTTCAATAAATTTAGACCTTTTGTAAATTTTTGTCAATAGGCAATAGGGTATTGCAACTTGTTTTTCTTTTTCGCATTTCTCCAACTCGGTAAATTCGGATTAAAAATGTATTGACTTCAGATGATGTTTAAAAGACTTTGTAGACTTTTCTTCCTTTTCGAGAGTAGTCATTGTTGCAAATTTTGCATTTACTATTTTTCATTCGTAATTTTGGTTTCCTCATGTTAAAAATCACTTAACTCACTTTAATATCCTCAAAAATGTTTTACTAACGAACAAACCACAAGTAAATAAACAAGCGAACGATAACAAGTGAGAGCGCATCTCGCGCGCCATGTCTACCGTCAAAACAGAGCCAGATAAGTGGCACCAATTTGAACATGAATATTCGCATTCGCATTCGCGAATATCGGTGAAAGATATTCAACAGAAACACATTAATACGACCCTTTTTTTGATGTATAGAAAATCCATCGTGGACACTGCCAGCTCCTACCGACTAAAAACCACAAATTTCTGCACAAACCTTTTCCCGGGATCGGGATTTTATGTCGTAGATGGATTGTAGAATCCGCTGTTTTACATAACTGCTAGTTGATTTACAAAACAGTACTGTTTTATAAAACAGCTGAACGACGTTCAGCTGGATTGCCATTGCGATACGTTTAATAAAACAGCTACACACCTTTAGACGTAATGCAGAATGACATATCTACTGTGGGACAGGTTTGTTTATTGTATAGGTATATTAAATGGATAGACACCACTCAAGTAAAAAAAAGATACTGTATTCTGATTTGACTTTCCGTGGCTGGGTCGACAGAGCCCCGCTCAGCAGGGCTCCTATTTTTGTGTCTGTAAGGTTAGAAAAAACCTAAACACGAAGAGGATGACGGGGGCCAGTGAGCGAGCGTAGCGAGCGAACTACCCCCGTCATCCTCTTCGAACCTAACCTGTTCGTGTCGGGATACACGAAACTCCCGAGCTCGCTTCGCTCGCTCATGGATCAATTTTGGTTATTTTCTTTCATAATGTCGATATATTGCCGACTATTATAGTGGTTTAGTATTTACGTCATTCAAAATTTTCATCATTTTTTTGCTATTGGCAAGTAAAATAAAGTTAGGTTATTATTGTTAAGACATACAGAACTATATGCGACAAAATTTCAAACTAAAATCAACAATCTGACAGTGCATTTCACACTGTTTTACATAATCTCTGATCGCTGACCCGCTGCAATGATAAACGCAAAACGTTCATTCAATTCTGCGTTTTATAGTTCAGTAATTATTTAAAACCGCTAAACGTCATTCAGCTGTTTTTCATAACAGTACTGTTATGTAAATCAGCTAGCAGTTTTGTAAAACAGCTGATTCTACAATCCATCTGCGACAGATATAATGAGTGGTCCTAAGTCCAATATTACGATTTACTATAATTATCTCTCCCGTTATTTCCCACTTGGATTTAATCCAAGACTATGGAAACTCCTTTTCATGTTTCACTTTTTTTTTATTTGATGATTGAATTACTTTGTACTTTTTTGCAGAAAATCTTTGAAATAATAATGCTTTTCATCTACGCTTTAATCCTGTTCTGGACCACACATACAGCTATTGGTGATAATAACTCTTTGTTCGGGGAATCACCTAGACAAGACTTAACCTTCATGAACCTGGCTGAATACGACGGTTACACAGCAGAACAACATTTCGTGAAGACCAAAGATGGATACATCTTGGGCCTATTCCGGATACCTTTGAATAAAAACTGCTCTGCCTCCAACGGAACCATAATGTTCATGCATGGTCTCTACCTCAGTGGCGACGACTGTCTCGTACCAGGACCCCAGAAGGGCCACTGCTACATCTACGCCGACAGCTGCTACGATATCTGGGTACCTAACGTCAGAGGAAACTTTTACAGCAGAAATCACACCATTTACAATCCAAACACAGATTCAGATTTCTGAAATTTCTCCATCGACGAAATGGCTATTTACGATTTACCGGCAGTCATAGATTATGCCTTAAGTAAGACTGGTGACACTCAGCTATCGTATGTAGCTCATTCTCAAGGAGTTGGTTTACTACTGATTCTTTGCTCAAAGAAACCTGAATACAATGACAAGATTAAAGTTGGCTTCGGCATTTCACCGACGGCATGGTTGGATAATAGTAGGTTCATTGTGATCAAGGTCCAGGCCCTCATTGCGCCATTCGCATCACTGGTAAAATCATTACTCAATGTAGAAGTGTTAGCTCGTAATGGATTAATACAAAACACAGGAGAACTGCTGTGTGGGTCCACAGAACTCACCTATCCTTTTTGTTCTGCAATTATATTCGCAGTTTTAGGTTATAACAGGTTCCAGATTACGAAAGATGTTTTGCCTGTCGTAACTGGTCACACGCCTAGCGGAACTTCTCTAAAGAATTTTGTCAGATGGGGCCAAATACAGGCCAATGGCTTCTCTGAATATGATCATGGTTTGGTTAAGAATCTATTAACTTATGGCCGGACTAAACCCCCGCTGTACGACTTGACTAATGTGACGATGCGCTGGGTATTTATTGGCAGTGACAACGATTATATTGCAAATGTAACAGACATAAAAAAGCTGGTATCAAAATTAAAGAACGCGGCCCTTTGTGTACTCTCTGATAAAACATTTGGACATCTAGATTTTATTTATGGTAAAGATATACCTAACTATATAACTCCAGTGATTTTGTCTACTTTAAAAACTGGAGATTACACGTGTCCGTGAATGTGAATAACAGATTTTCTACACCTAAAGACGCTTCAAAAATCAATAATTTAAACTGTTGACGTTAATTTTATATGTTTATACAATATTGTGAACTTATAAGTATTAAATGACCTGCATCCTTATTTTTCCGTGTATGTGCTTATACTTAGGAGAACGCATTTTATAATTTACTAGCGGATACCCGTGACTAAGAAATTGTGTACAAATCGTTGAGCATGGTATGGGCACGTGATGCGGAGCGATGAGGGTCATGTGACAAGGAAAGTTTTGAGTATGAATGTAGATGGCTATAAGAGTAGAGGAAGGCCGAGGAAGCGATCGATGGATTGTGTTAAAGATGATATGGCTAGAAAAGGAGTGACTGATGATATGACAGCTAAGAAAGATGTATGGAATAAGAATACATGCTGCGCCAAACCCAAATAAATTGGGTTAAGGGCGGGGGGATGATGATGATGATGAGTTCTACTACGTTTTTTCACATTATTTTTGTGGTCTAAAGCCGTCACATTATTGCCTTTCTAATAAAACCCACAACGGTTGGATGGTTTCAAAGTCTATAACGGACATAGGTAGAAACAATTATTGTGTTTTATATTATAGAATTGATACCTGCGATGTCATTTAAGAATTGATTAATAAATAGGGGCCAAATGATGACTCTAAGTATATTAGAATTAAAAAGTTAATAAAGCTATACAAAAAAGCTAATAACAAGTTAAAGTTGTCCAAAATTAATGTCAAGCTTAGGAAAGATCGCTTTAATTTAGTTAATAAATTACAAACCAGTTATTTAGAACTAGAACACTGTAAATGTATATATAATAAGGAAATTGAACACCTAGAAAATGAGCTTTACTGCAAGGAGAATATTCTAGTAGATATATTCAATAAATATGAATACTCTCAAAGTCAGCTGAGTGAGCGCATGCTAGAAGCCAGTAAATTAGTGGACTTGGTGACATACAAAGTTGAGAGATTTGAGTCCCTTACCAATAATCTCTTATGTAACTGTGCCCACTCTGTTCCACCTGCTGAGCCCGAGGAGCTCCCTACAGAAGTATTCAATATAGGAAAAATTATGTTATGTGCCTTGCCCTATTCAGACTTGTTATCTGATAGAGATAACCATATTCATAAATTGAGTAGTTTAATATATTTATTGACATGTCGTCATAGTGACAAACTTTTGTTTTTTGACACTAACAAGTTTGTTAGTGGTTTTAAATTGACAGGGGAAGCTATGTTTCTTCCCAGAACAGAATACGGTCTTGACCAGGATTTGAACCTACTCCCGCATAAATACTCCAGACGCTCTGACCGCTAAGCCATCGCGACCTCTGCTCACGCCGTGAATTCTTCTTCCACATTTTAATACGTCTTTTAGTGACGTCATTGCCATCTATTCAGTCCCTTTACAGGAAACTGAAACTGCTTTGTATGTGCTTAAGCAAAAAAAAACGCACATCAAATTTGTACTTTGTGTTGGTACTGGAGGAACTGGTACCTGACATATAGGTCACCCTAGTTTAGGAGCCAGAGAGAATAGAAAGAAATCAGAGAAAGGCGCAGCACGGCGTTGTGCCATACATTTCTATTAGTGTTATCTCAACACTCATTCCCTTTCTAGTCTCTACCTTTCTCACAGTTCACGCATCTTTTTTTGGTCTTCCACTATTCTTGCAGCTGACCGCATTTATACTCAAATCTTCTTCGATGACTTTTTTGATAACGTATCCTCATTCCTGACTAAGAGAGGAGAATGCAAGAGAAAAACATATTGCGTCGACTTCTGATAACTTGGGACTAGGGCACGAGAAAGAAGATCCCTCCTCCGCATCTCATCACATCACATCTACAATAACATAAAAAAAAAGAAGCAACGTCTAGCGTAAATAAAATTGCCTCTTTCTTCGACCATTAGTAAACTACTGCTGACAAAGAAGGTATTATTATTTAGGGAAAATTCGAAAAGTCACGGTGTCAAAATTGTAACAGGTTTTTGCTGGGCAAGCGCATGTTCCATCGTCGACCGCACATGAGGTGAGGTGGCGGTCAAAATTAAGCCGATTAGAGAAAAAAACAGAATTTTCTGAATTCGGCCTAACGTAGATTACAGACTTTGTGCTATTTGGTCTGCGACGCACAAAAGCGGTGAAACAGCAGTGTATTTTTACCTGATACGAGTGGCAGACTCTTGAAAATAATTCCGCTCGATTGACATTGAAAATATGGCAGTTCGTACTTTTAAATTCCAAAATGTCAAAAAAAAATAGATTCGGGATTTTAAGAAGACAACATGCTTTAAAATTTAGGCAACTGTAATGTAGGTAAATCTATTTTAAAATGACGCGTTGTTTTAAGGCGTCTATTTAACATTGTAATTGGTATTAGTTTCAAGAGTAACCCCTCAGATCCCAGAGACGGAAATGTTCGCTGTAAACAACACACAAAACAAAATCCAAGTAATCACAATTAACAGTTAAACTAAATTTAATTAAAAAAGTGTCTGTTCGACAACGACGAAGACACTTATTATGGTAAATTACCAAGGTCGTTGATCAACGCTATTGTCATTTGTAAACCGAAGCCATCCTTAACAAATAGATACGACGAGCTACTTACAAAACATCCTAAACAAAATTAAACATGAAAGCCCTTAAAACCACCCAGTGCCTCCTATAACAAATTCACCCAAACCCATTCTCTACGCAAGGTGAATATCTAATATCCACTTCATTATACCCCCAAAGTTTACATAATCAATATTACCTGACATCCCACCTTATCCATCATTTTGGAGAACATTATCAAAAACCGACGAGTCATCCTTCAATTCAGTTTATTATTCGCCGGATGGCTGTACTTTCTTACTAATGGAAAAATCTTAATAAGGATAACGGATTGACATGTTATTTTTATAAATTAAAAAAAAATCGTCATGATTTAAGAACATAAATTCTATCATGTGCAGGTTTTGAACTTTCGCCTCCCGGATAAATATCCAAATCCTAATCGCAAATGAAAAAAAAATTACTTTATATTGCGCTAAGCATTTGTTTATGTGTATGAAAGATTTATCTATTTATGATGATTTATTATTCATATATTCGGAGAGTTTATATATTCAGATGTAAGAACGTGGACGAAGCAAAAGGAGTATGTAAAGATCGTAGCGGGTGGTGTTCTGTAGTTTCTGTCTACCCCCATGGGAAAAAGGCGTTAACCACTCACACCATCTCCTTCTTATTATACGCAAAATAATTATTAACTGTCTCGTTGGTCTAGTGTTCCCAAGCGTGACGGCTGAGCTTGAGGTCTTGGGTTCGATTCCCGGGTCGGGCAAATTGTTATTGAGTTTTACTGTTAGTAAAATTCTCAGTAGCAGCTTGGAGTTTGGAATTGTGCCCGGTAGATGGTAATAGGCTCACCACCTACGGGACCCCACATGGGACTTAATAACAGCATTGATGAAATGTAGGTATACAACTGTGTACACCTCTGCATACCCCTTCGGGAAACACAGGCGTGATGCTATGTTATGTTTATAATTATTAACAAAAAAAAAATTATAATGCTTTTTTTACTAAAATAAACATTATCATTACCATACACATATAAAAAAATCATTAAATGATTAGATTGATAAGGTTAATAGAACCAAAGAAAAAAGAAAACATAAGTACAACTCAGTTCAAGAATCAATACCCATCACATTTGAATTTGTCGTACAATATTGATTCAGTACTAAAAACGCGCATTAAGCAATCCCTTACATTTCTTTTCCCCGGTCCTCGCTAAGGTAAAGTATCAGAGTCCCCGTATTTGCGCGGCATTAATTCACGGCCAGGCCTCGCTTCGGCCGCGTCGCAAACTTTTTCAATAACCGTCCCCCGGGTCCGGAGTCCCGGGAAAATCGGACCTCGCGATTGGAGCGGGGTCACATTGACTACGGAAACAAAATATTTTGTATCAATCGTACACATCGGAACTTGGTGAGCTAGTTCCACATTCTTGACCTCTAGAAATGCTCTTGTTATATGTGACGGACCGGTTGGTGCAGTAGTTGAGTAGCCAGCTGCTACTTGCGTGCCACTGGTTCGATTTCCGCGATTTCCGCACGCAACAAATACCAAATTTCGAATCGATCAGACTTGTGGAATAAACTAGAAAAGTGCTGATGATCTATAGACGACTAAACCGAAACCTTTTCTTGAATCAGTGCTAAGAAGTTGGGACTGCCCAACCAACCATAAAACCTAAATCAAAATCGATACATTCCTTTGAGAGCAAAAATGCCACAGATAGATTCACAGATACACACGTTAAACCTATACACTCCTCTGTTTTCTTCGGGGGTTATAAACAGGTTTTAATTGTAATTACTACGTTAAAACTCTTTAGGATTAGGAACTGAACGTAAATTAATTTATTAAATGTAATTTGCTTGTATATTCAATTCATTTTAGATATTCCGCTGTTACTGGGACCACTCCCAAATGAGGCTTAATAAATAGGAGCTCGTTACACTCTGTCTTGAACGTACACAGACATATGAACTTAGTACTGAAGAAATTCTTCAAGAAATACTAGTGAGATCTTAAATTCAAATTCAATTCAAATTCAAATATTTTTATTTCAAATAAACCATATTACAGGCACTTATGAAAAGTCAAAACTAGGTGCACGGTTCCAAGGCGTTGATCTTATGGAGAAGAGCCGGCAAGAAACTCCATAGACACTCTTTTTAAAATAAATTGGTTTAACAATAAATAAGGTAATGTGAGAATAATGCAGGTTAATGAGCAGACTAAGAAAGGAAAGTAAACTTATATAGCCTTTTAAAATGATTGCCAAGGCAGTTAGGAGCCGACCAGTCCCGACAGACAGCACCCGTTCACGAGCATGACGCGCACATCAGCCTCGCTTAGCTCAACCATTTTGTAGGGAACTCGACGACCCGATGTACGACGCCACCATCAGCAGGACATTTTAGCGAGTATGACAAACTCGTAATGCCTGACAATAGGCAGTATGTATGTAATATGAGATTAAAACTAACATTAATATCCACATGATGCTCACATTTTACAAAATTATATATTATGGAAAATTTCATAAAGAAATAATAATGTAAATTTAAAACTCGTAGGTTCGATACTAGCTGTTATACAATCGATATGTAAATTTACATACCCAAGAGTCAAATAAAATAATAATACAATTGGATTAATTGTACGTCAATAAAATAAATTGTATAAATTAAAAAAAAAAAAATAACAAAAATCAAAAATGTCAAAATAAAGGAAAAAACAGAAATATTTAAGCCGAAAGCAAACAAAATGTCGCCATAATCAAGTAGGCAAGGTGCCAGTGGGTCGCAGTGTGCAGGAAGGAATCGTGAGCCAGGCATCCCTATCTTCCATATAATGATTAGTACTATAGTACGCTTTGGACATTAATATGCGTTTAATAACAATCTTAAATTTGAAATCCGGCAGTTCAGTTATATTAGAGGGGATCTTATTGTAGAACCTAACACTGTTACCCATAAATGACTTGCTTGTCTTTCTAAGCCGAAAGCCAGGTACTATAAGCTTGTGCTTATTACGCGTATTTAATTTGTGGTAATCACTCTTTTTATTAAATTCGACCATATTTTTACGAACATACATTATGTTACTAAATATGTACAAGGATGGTAAGGTGAGTATATTTATTTTCTTGAATAATTCACGGAGTGACTCACGGCAGCTAAGGTTATAAATAGCTCGGACTGCTCTTTTCTGTAATATAAAAATGGTCTCGATATCAGCAGCTGATCCCCAGAGTAGAATGCCGTAAGACATAATACTATGGAAGTATGCAAAATAGACCAGCCTAGCCGTAGACACATCAGTCATCTGTCTTATTTTCCTAACAGCAAACGCAGCAGAGCTCAGTTTTCCTGCAAGTGCCTCAATATGAGGTCCCCACTGGAGTTTAGAGTCCACTGTGACACCGAGGAATACAGTTGAAGCAACCAAATCTAGTACTTTACCATCAAGTTTTACATTAGAATCTACATTGGGCACGTTAGGTATAGAGAACCTAATACATTTCGTCTTTTTAGCGTTCAATAGAAGGTTATTGGCAGAAAACCATTTAGATATTTTATTAAGTGTATTATTAGGTTCTACCAGATCCTTGTCCTTTCTATTTACTTTGAATATAAGTGAGGTGTCATCCGCAAAAAGAACTATGTTTGACATTGTGTCCTTTATGACGTATGGAAGGTCATTAATATAAACAAGGAACAAAAAAGGGCCTAAAATCGATCCTTGAGGCACTCCCATTTTAACAAGTGAGCCTGAAGAAGTTACCTTATCAATAGCTACCCTTTGTTCCCGATTTGTCAAATAGGAACACACAAGATCAATAGACCTTCCTCGAATTCCGTAGTGTTTTAATTTTAGAATGAGCGTTTGGTGATCCACGCAGTCAAAGGCCTTAGAGAGGTCACAAAATACTCCTATAGCATCCCCCGCATCTTCCCAGGCCCTTAGTACTGTTTTGATTAGGGTGGACCCAGCGTCCTCTGTAGACCGGCCCTTTATAAATCCGAACTGTTTAGAGTGAAGTATACTGTTTTCATTGAAATATTCCAACATTTGATTCAACATTATTTTTTCAAAAATTTTACTTAAAACGGGTAATATAGATATGGGCCTATAATTAGATGTATCGCTCGAGCAACCTAACCTTAATTTTTATTAAGTTCCTTTGAGTAGGTAACAAAAAACGCCTCTAGTCCACGATGCTCTCAGTTCAACTGCGATGCTAACTGCGACACATAAGCATCTTAAAAATATTTTACTTAAAAAAAAAATAGTTTTCTATTCAACACGACGACGATGGGAAAATGACATAAAATTGAACGATTATTTCTTACCGAAAATCTGAAGGTAAAACCATTAAGCCCGCGATGTTGGTCATAAAAAAAGAATTAAGGTTCATAAAAATAAAAATTGTTATAAAAATATGAAATATTTTTGACTTATTTCGTGGGTATCAATAGCCATCACATTTATGGATTATATTCATGCTATACTGTAGTCAGGGAGGGAATAAAAACAGTAGATACTACTCATCATCACTTGCC
This sequence comes from Xylocampa areola, assembly GCA_935421205.1. NCBI lineage: Eukaryota > Metazoa > Arthropoda > Insecta > Lepidoptera > Noctuidae > Xylocampa > Xylocampa areola. Next base: position 1,375,529 of record OW285200.1, read on the forward strand.
TCCTCAATAACCATAATGTACCTTTTCTTTGTGTATACTGTAAATTCCTAACGTCTTTTCCTAATTTTAATACGAATATTTCCTTATAAATAATATTCCTCTTACTATAATTCCAGGAAAATCAACAGGAAGTCAATTTCCTCCACGTGTTCTCACTTGTTGCAATACTTACCTAAATACCTATATAGAGTTAAAATATTAAATGGATAAATAATACGGTCGCGAACAGGATTCGAACCTATCCCGGATAAATACTCCAGGCGCTCTGACCACTAAGCCACACATCTTTTGGTGACGTCATTGCTATCTATTCAGTCCATAAACAGGTGACCAAACCGACACGACTAACTTTGCAGTTAATACAATGTCTTTGAATTTAAATTATCTTTACCAATATAGACTTTACGAAAAAACAACCAAACAGATTTTTGACAAATCATGATCATGCCGAAATACGAGTACATTTCCTACATGACTGCCTAGTGGCCTAGTGGTCGCAAGCGAGGTTGCTGAGTGTAAGTGTTAGGTTAAATTCGGTTGGGCAAAGTTTTTTTGGGTTTTCTCAGTAGCAGCCCGCTGTTATTAAGTTGGTAGTGTGACACCCCCGTTCTTCGGAGAGCACGTAAAGCCATCGGTCCTGCGCCTGATCTTTCTCCGGTTGCGTCGGATTGCCGACATATCGGACTATAAGAGTGGAGAGAGTGTATGAGAGTGAAAAAGAATTACCTACTTAGATGTAACCTTTTACTATATCTGTATATTAAACAGATATAATAAACTGTTTTTATTATACAGATATAATAAACTGTGATATGGGTTGTATTTAGGTAATTCTTTTGAGGAGGGCACTGCTTATTTGCCTATATGCAATGCACGCCACTGATACCTTCAACCTGCCAAATAAGACCATTAAACTGCAAAAAAAACATCACAAAAAATCTTTTGAAGAACATGTTGAGATGAGGAAAATAAACAACACTCGTTTTTTTAAGTACTAAAATTTTAATGTTTATGAACCGAAGATGTCTCCATCGATGCAGGTATGACTAGACAAAAAAAATGCTTCTCTTCGTGCACCTCCAGAATTTGATTTCCTAATTAATTAAATTCAATTCCTATAGTTGTTGTCCACTGTGAAGATTGGTCGTAAAAATCTTGCATCCTATCCTACAAATATTATAAACGCGAAAGTTTGTATGTATGGATGTTTGTTACTCTTTTACGCAAAAACTACAGTACGGATTTGAATGAAATTTGGCACACATATAGTTTATAACCTGGATCAACACATAGGATACTTTTTATCCCGGCTGGACCGAATTCCAAAGTCCACGCCTACGAAGTCACGGGCAGAAGCTAGTCTTCTATATATTGAAACAAACACTTTTCTATCAATAACTGACTCTCACACTAAACCCAAATATAAGTACCTATTGTTATTTTTTCTAGAGGCGTTTTCACCTGGCCCTTCATGTTCCCAACAGAGGACATGGGTAAACTTTATTCCTCTTATAGTTCGAGTGGCCATTACTCGTGAGGGGCAATAAAACACCGCTGTGCACGACGGAATGTAATAATGAAAGGATTTTATTGATAAACTAGCTTCTAGAGGTAGTTTTTAGTATAGGTATGTGGTACAAGTGAATATAGGTTAGTGGAAATATTTGCTTAGTACCTAGGCACTTTAGCTGTATTTTATATATATTATATAGCGCGGTCTAGCAGCCGATCGGAGTCAACTTCGGAACGCTTGCGAGCTGGCGTATTGTAGTTTCCTTTAAGATTTTCCTGACTGTGTTTCTTGAGTCCCGTACAGTATATAGAATAACCCTTGACTGTCTCGTTGGTCTAGCGGTCGCAAGTGGGGCTGCTGAGCGTGAGGTCCTGGGTTCGATTCCCAGGTCGGGCAAAGTGATATTGGGTTTTTAAGTTAGGAAATTTTCAGGAGGAGCTCGGAGTCAGGAAGTTCGTGGTGTGACACCCCCGTGCTTCAGAGAGCACGAAAAGCCGTCGGTCTTACGCCTGATCTCTCTCCGGACGTGTCGGATTGCCGTCCCATTGGTATATGAGAGTGAAGGAAGAGGTAGTGCACCTGAGTTTGCATTTACACTTGTGCACTATAATATGCCCTGCGTACTTGCCTAATCTCCGTGGAGATAGGCCGGAATACGGTCGGAAGGAGTATTATTATAGAATAACCCTTAAACAATATAATTGTTCACAGAAAGCACGGCTCACAGTCGAAGGTCGCAAGTTTGAATCCAGGCACGCACCACTGACATTTCGGGTCATGTGCGTATTAAACTTTTAAAACGGTGAAGGAGAACATCGTGAGGTAACCAATGTTGAGTTGGCTGCGTCCGTAGGAGTGCACTCTTCAAATGGAATCCCTACACGTGGCCCCTGGGTGGTGCAAAATAGGCAACAAAACACTGGTGGGAGGCTTCGGCCGCGGCTGGTTACCACCCTCCGGCCGAAACCATGCTGTGAAGCGATTTAGTCATTTTCGGGATATAGTCCGGTGCAACCGTTGTGTGAGACGGGTCTGAGCAGTTGCATTAACTCCCCAACTATCGTTCTCCCCAAATCTATCCATTCTACTTAGAGTGAATTGATTTCTTCTGGATCTACGTGATCCATCCGCGGCCACACCGTCGCTTACCATCAAGCGAGTTGGTTGCCAAACGTAGATCCATTTTCGATAAAAAAAAAACCCTGGTTGGTTGTGGTCCGTGGGGCGTATCAACCAAACCTCTAACTACCGTCACTTCGCTTACGTTTCCAATCAAATTACCTATGTATTTTATTCAATAAATGTTGTAAGGTTGTACAAGCAACATAACATAACCAGCCCATAACTGTCCCACTGCAGGACAATGGCCTCTCCCCCCCAGGGGTTCCACCTTGTCGTGGTGGGGGGGCTCTAGTAGCCGTGGCTTGGTCACCCACGGTGAAGCTAACGGAACCCGAGGAGGGCCGCTCCTCAGGGCTTTGCCTTCAAGCCCATGTTGGAGCGGCGCCGGCGTAGGTTGCGGGCCTTATGGGGGGTGTCGCAACTGAGGTGGGCTGCGGCGTCGTATGGGCGGCACCGCAGCTGAGGGATGGGGGCCGCGGTGGGAGAGGAGTGCCGGTATGTCGATGCGCCGCTCTCCCTACCTGCCGCGGCCTTGACGGGGCCGCCACCGTTGGATGGCGGACGCGGTGGGGCCGCAGGGGAAGAGGAGTGCCGGTATTGCGAGGCGCCGCTCTCCCTATCCTCTGCGGCCGTAGTGGCAGGCGGCGGGGCCACAGACCTGACCCGTCGCAGGGGACCTTGGGCGTCCAGACACGGGGTCGTCTGGCGCCCATTGCACATGGTCTCCGAGGTGGTTGCGGCACGCCATTAGTCTGGTGTGCCGTAGCGGGGGGGGGGTGCAATACCCAACCCCGTGAGGGAGTCCGGCAACGGACGGCTGCGGGCGGGTTCGCGGTTGTGTGCGAAAGCGTTCCCGCGTCCCGCCCTCAAGCAGCTGAGGAGGTATACTGTGGAGTTTTAATGGGTTCGAGTCCCACATAACCGCTCTGTCTTCCCGTGTCAGAGCGGTATGCGAGGGCATTTCTCCACATAAAAAAAAAAAAAAAAAAAAGGGCAATGGCCTCTACTCACACAGAGAAGGCACAAGCATTGATCACCACGCTAGCTCACTGCGGGTTGGCGATTTCAGACTATTAATTCAAGGTTTCCTCACGGGGTTTTTATTCACCGTTTGTCTGTGATGTCTCAGATTAACTACGAAAGTACCTGTGGCTCAAGCGGGCCCGTAACCACTCGGCCACCACCACACGTACAAGCAACAATATATCTGCCAAGCCTTTTCCCAATTACATTGGGGTCGGCTTCCAGTCGAACCGGATGCAGCTTAAAACCAGTATTTTACATGGAGCGACTGCCTATCTGACCTCCACAACCCAATTACTGGGTAACAAGATATCTCGTGGTACGACTGGTTGTCAGACTTTCAGGCATCTGACTACCCGTAACGGCTGTCGTAGATCTTAATTTGACAACCGGGACCGACGGCTTAACGTGCTCTCCGAGGCACGGAGGGGTCTCCGATGGTCACCCATCCACAGACCGACCACGGTAAGCGCAGCTTAACCTCGATCGATCGATCTACGCGACTGTTACTTAGCCAAAAGCCCCTTCGTACAAGCAACAATAAGCAAAAAATATTCTTCCTATGTAACAGCGTAAAATAGGAACCACTTTACCTACGTGCAGACGCGCAGAACTAGTAAAACTAATGCATAAAGTCTTTAAAATCTCATTAGAATACGAGAAAGAGGTTAACGACGTATAAATTTCGCATTTTTTCATACCTACGCCTTATTTACTATGAACATTAGCGTAATATGAAGCCCTGATTTATTATAAAACTACGAGAATGCACGCATGAAGAGGTTAAGGAACATAATGAAGCGAAAGTGGTGTGTCAGAATTGTAACAAGTGGAAATCGATAGTCTCTGCCTACCCCGATGGGAAATAGGCGAGATTATACATACATATGTATGATTTCTTATTACCCAATTGATGTTCGGAAATGCATTACAAGTATAACTGATAGAATTTGTTTTTTGAAAGCCTATACCGTCTCGCTGCTGTGCAAAGGTGTGTCCCATTTTCTTCCACAATCCTCTGTCCATTGCGCGTCTCCTCGCCTCATTAATCCTCACGCCTGCGTTTCCTCGACCTTCCACGGCAATAAATACCATCGATATGACATAAAAATATACAATTCCCCAGCGAGCATCTAGTTTTATCGTATTTGCAATACCCTGTCCTCTCAGTAGGTAGGTACTTCATAATTATTGGGGCTTTTGCTTTGCCCTGCAGTGGGAGAAACTGACCCAGGGTATTGATCAAGGGGTTTTCCTCTGCACTTGATATACTTACCTCTTCATCATATTATTTATTCTGAACATTGTACTGCTCCAGCATACTAAACTTCCATTTGATCCAATACCTTCAGATAAGAGAAGGAAGGATTTGGTTTGCATTAAGAATCAAACCAAATCCGCTTTTTCAAATAGATTCTATGTATTTTTGGGACCTTTTTTGTATAATAGGTTAAATAAGTTACTAAATATTTATAGTTTCAGTTATAGGAAATGTAGCATAACGTTATCGGAATTTTTAACAGAACTCACACAGACACAGAAAAAATACTAGAAATTTTAAAATAATGTTTATATGCAGATATTCTTAAGTATTTAATTTTGTATACTTGTATATTTAAGTATTTTAAATTAATCTCTAGATTGCTTATTCTCATAGACTTTAGAAATAAATTTAGTATTAGTTTTAGTAAACATAATTTAATGCCCTATTTAATTTGCGATGTAAGTGATTACCTGAGACACAGGTTTTTCTAAACCTAGTTCGGGCAGGTCGCAAAATATTAATCTAAGTAATTCCGAATTTACACTGTCAGCAACTTTTATTAGAATATTTTAGTTTTACATAAATAGTATTTAAGCAATAAGTAAACTTTTGTATGAGCCTACTCATTTCATGCAATTGCGGCAAACTGTAAAATATTGTATTGTAAAAAAAACAAAGTACTCAATTTAAAATTTATTTATTATTACATTATTATTATTTATATTCATCATAACAACATGCGGCGGTGGCGTGCGAGTTTTACTGCGTAGGTACCTACACTAGTACATAAACATAATTATAGTCTTCTTATCGTGTGGTTGATGAACAACCTAGTGTCAGAGTTTAAACCACCCGTAGGTTTCTGACATGGCTTTACACATCATCGAGAACATCTCTCAGGTGTGCTGGTTTCCTCACAATGTTTTCCTTAACTGTTTTAAGCAAGTGATAATTAGTATGTAATACGCACATAACTTCGAAAAGACAGTGGTGCGTGTCTTGGATTGGAACTTGCAACCTTTGACTTGTCAGTCCAACGGTCATACCACTAGGCTATCACTGTTTTAAACATATCACGCCTGTATTTCCCGAAGAGTGTTATTAAGAAGCATTTCACCAATGCTGTTATTATGAAGTCCTATGTACTAGGTGATAAGTGTAGGTAATAGGATCCTATTGCCATGTACCGGGCACAATTCCAAACTCCGGGCTGCTACTGAGAATTTTCTAACAGTAAAACTCAATAATACTTTCTAACCTAGGACCCAATGCCCAGCAGTCGGACTTGGGACAACTAAACTAACTGATAGGAACTATGCAGTACAAGTAGGAAAAAAGATTAAAGATATTTATTTTCATAAATTTTAACTGTTGATGTTGCCGAAACAGAGTTGCAAGCATGGTTCTTTTTGTCGACACGTTTGTCTATTTAATACGTCAAATTTGACATAAAGTGTTGATAAAACGATAAAATTCAATACATAAAAACTTTTATCGAGTCGTCAAGTTTGTCGAAAAGATCCGTGCTCGGACGCCTGCATTGCTAATGAGTCTAAAGACAAATTGATGTTAAATAATCTTAGAGATTTACCTGCTTTATTACTACTTTTATGACTAACATTCCTATTCTTTTAAATTCATTACCTACTATTCTTGTAAAGCCGGTTAAAAATACGTCGTTCATTAGCACGATCGTTAGAGATTATCTATTAATGATACTCTGTCGCTATTTAATGAGCTAAGTACTATTGTGTTAATTTAGAACCATGTAAAGAATCCTACTAATAATATTATAAACGCGAAAGTTTGTAAGTATGGATGGATGGATGGATGTTTGTTACTCTTTCACGTAAAAACTACTGAATGGATTACACTGAAACTTTACAATAATATAGCTTATACAGAATAACATATAGACTACAATTTATAAATTATTGTGTGAATTGTCCAAAATATGACGTTAAGTGTCAAGTAAGTAATCCAAATCCATTTTAATACTTAAAAAAATGGGCAATTATGAAGCGGCAGTTGGAAAGCGGGACCGGGATCAAAATTTCATGATTACTTTTGGTCGCGATATCCGACATCCACGCGGGCGAAGACGCGGGCATCAGCTAGTAAAATATATATCTATCATGAGCAACGCGATGCATTTAAATAAAAATCTGGTGACCACCAACCGGACCAAGCCATGCCGTGAAGCGATCTAGTCGTGTTTCGGGAAGTATACAACCATTGTGGGAGACAGACAGGTCTGGGCAGTTGCATCAACTTCCCAACTATCGTCTCCCCAAATCTATCCAGTCTACTTAAAGTGAATAGATTTCTTCTGGATCTACGTGTTCCATCCTCGGCCACACCATCAGGCGAGTTGGTGGCCAAAGGTAGATCCATTTTTTATAAAAAAAAACGGTACGCAGAAAAAATACACATAATAAACTTACAAATCTTTATTTCTAAATCAATTCTAATCACAATACAATGGACAAATTTCACTTTATCTCGCTCGTTCGCCCTAGCTATATGAAAAAGCGGGATTTTGGGCGTGCCTCTCAGGGTGCTGGCGCGACGTGTCAGGACAGGCCTGACAAGCGGAACATCTGGCATTACTAGTGCTCAAGCACATTTGATGGCTCGATTAAAATAACTGGTGAAGTGTAATAAAATGCTCACCAACTGATACATAAATATCTACTTAATTATGAAAATTACTTCTTTATTCGTCCAGTTCGAACTCATATTTTAAGCGTCCGGAAGAACGGACAGGAAAGTAAGATTTTGAGCATCATCACAACTCCACTTACTACCAAACTACGACGCGTACGTTTGCAATTTTATACCCATGACCATGGGTGTTCTGCGCCCACTATTTCGTAAGCCCCCGAGCACCCACGGTGTCGGTGCCCCTGGGTACTTTTATTATTATCATTTATTGCGCGTTAAAATCCTATTTGGTGTTTATAGTAATATTTTCTATAGGGGCAAACGAGCAGACGGATCGCATGATGGTAGGCGATTACCGCCGCCCATGGATATCCTAGGTTAAATAACTTGAAGCATCCTGGAAGAAAAACTAAAACTAAAAACGTTTATCATCGCCCCCCTGCCCTTATCGCAATTTATATCGGGTCAGCGTAGCATGTAGGTATTCTTCTTCCATACCTACATCTCTATCAGCCGTCCTATCGGTAGTCAATCCTTTTCTAGTCATATAACACAATGCAACCATCGCTTCCTCTTCGCTTACAGCCATCCACATTCATACCCAAAACATTCCTCGCCACATGATCCCTACGGGCTCCGCATCACATACCCCTACAATGCCAAAAAAATTCACACAACTTCTCAGTCTCCGATACCACATTCAGGCTTCCACCTCACCTACTTATTCTAAAAATTCTCTATAATAACGTTTAGAAACATACCTTACTTAAACTTCTCTCTTCTTCTATCTAAACTATAATTGTAAATTCCTACTGTGGGAAAGCCCTCAAATTTGCAACGCCTGTAAAAGGCCGCCAAGTTTTAAGTTCCCAATATATAAATAAGACCTACACTGCTACCTACATGTACACTTGGCTTGCAAATAAATGTTTTGAGTTTGAAAAAAAAATGTACTCAGCTGATTGTCATTTATGACAGTGGACCAGTGAACACTACGGGGAAATATGAGATGACGTTTCGGCTTTCGACGTTTACCTAATTTTTGCTTAGTCGCACATAATTATGATGTTTTTAATTACCGATAAATGGAATAATTATTGATAAGAGTTTGGCTTTCGTCACAAGCAGTACAGTGTGCAAGGTCGGCAGACTGTTGTGGTACGTTCGATAAAAGACAACTCGCCTTTTACGAGTTTAATTATCATTTGAATGTCGTAAGAGCGCAGTGTTTTGAAGATATTTGACGAAAATGTCGCTTAGAAATATATTGCTAAGGTAGGTCAGTGGAAAACGTGTATTTGTTGATTTGCGTACATAATAATATTTGCCTGTGTTTAATACAAAACAATGGTGTTATTGAGCTCAAATCAACTATTATTGTTTCTATCAAAATTATTTGTATACTTTTAGAACAATACTGCTTCTATGAACATCAGAATTTACCGAGACATTTATATAATTTTATCTCTTGCATTTCATAAACTATTTAAATTCTAATAGTGCAATAAACGCTGCTTGGCAACCATAATCTTATGAGCAATAAGGCATAGTTGTAAGCAAAATAAATTAACTTTATAGGTAGGTACCTATTTATTGATACAGATGACTTTCATAAGAATTTCATTAAAAATTAATGTATTACCTACAATTATAACACTATTTATAAAATGAAAAGCAATAACTTTCATGTGATTCACCTCATATCCCCAAAAGTTATATTATCCTAACAGAAAAACTCAATTATAATGCCCAAACTGGGATTTGAAACCAGGACCTCACACTCAGCAGCTGCACCAGCCATTAGACTAATGAGGCATTAAAATAACTAGCATCATATTAACCTTTCGGCTCAGTAACGTACAGATCTGTACGTTGTAACAATAAAAATCTATTGTGTCTGCTAATGACTGACGCAACAGCTTGTAACTTTACCGCTTTATAATTGCCCATTTTTTAAAGTATTAAAATGGATATAGTATGCTATCCTTAAGAGATAGACATATGCCATCCCGGACTTTTCTGTAGACTTATATAAGTTACACAATTCCACCATACATAATTTTGTTATATCTCAAAGGGTTAATACAATTAGTTCAAATATGAATTAATTTAAAATATTATATTCCAGAACAATCAACCAAAAGAACAAATTTATTAACCTAGCTGCTACATCAGTAACAGCAGTAAGAATCTCAAACCAAGAACAATATGGCCATAGACAACAGGAGAGACACTATGGGAATCATAGAAGAACTCTTGCAACAATACTCTTTAGTTCTGTGCTAGTGGGCACAGCTTTAGCAGGTAATTTTTTGCTGCCAAGCATGATACTACCAAGTTCTACACACTTCCTTCCTTCTTTACTCTAAGTATTTCTGCTTCCAGGATCAGCTTCACTAGCGTAAGGTTATTGTATTTTTTTAAATTTCCTATATTTATTCCTGATTCTGGGATACTCTGCTCCACCCATATTTGCAATAAATGCTTATGTAACAAAATATAATACAAAATACCATTAAAAGTAGATTTATAAATAAATTGTCATCAATTGTTTCAAAAGAATACTCTTTAATCAGACTTTCAGTTGTCACTTTATAAAGAAGATAAAATTCTGAGAAATAATTTTAATTTTCTCCAATCCTCAATAAAATAAAATTATAATATTCCTCATTTAGGCTATATTATACCAAAGACCAATGTGTAAGGAAAATGGTTTCATAAAAACATTACCTTATTCGTTTCAAATGATTAAATATTACATTGTAAATTAAATTATCATAAAAGTAGGTAGGTATTAGCAATATGTATATGTTTACAATGAAACAGATCTTAAAATTTCTTTAAATTTACCTATAAAATGAATAAGAATTTGCATTATTCAATTGCAGACTGTACCTATATAATATGTTTCAGATAAGACAAAGAAAACAGACAATCATGAAAAGAAAAATGAGGATAGTGAACAATTTGAGGCAGGACAGAAGAGGCCTGACCTACCTACCTATAGAGCTGAGGAAGTTAGCAAGCATGACAACACGTAAGTTACATGACCAGGAACTGTCCTACTATCAAAGTCAAAACATTTCACTTTGCTCTAGACACTATTTTAGACAAGTTTAATATGTACACTCCCTAAAACAACATCACACCCTTATTCTGTTACGATAAGGTTGAAATATCTTTAAGTTTCAAATGATGTAGCAGTAAAAGATATAATGTTTAGAACTGACAATATAATTGATGTATTTTAAAATTAGAATGTTTACTAGCACTTTTGAACTGTCAGAAGCTAGTTGCCACATTCCAAAGTGTAGATTCCTATAGAATACAATGGCCACAAAACTCCATAAAGCTGAAAATCTTCAATCATCATCAATACATATAATAAAAATGTGACAGATTGCTGTCTGTACATGGAAGATATATGAGAAAAAATATTATTGGGACCTTAATCAACACAAATAGCACCCAAAACAATGATTGTTAGAATTTTTGTCTGTTTGTCTGAGTATTTGTGCACGCTAATCTCAGTAACGGCTTATCCGATTTAGATGTGGTTTTCACTAATATATTTTAGTAAGCTTCACTTAAAGTTTAGTGTTTGTTCCATGTCAATCGGTTCATAAATAAAAAAGTAATGCCAATTTAAAGAATCACGTCGAACATTTGTTATTTACGACATCCACGCGGACTGAGTCGCTGGCACAGCTAGTTAAAGATATAAATCTCTTGCATAGACAAGAGAAGCAGGCATTATTCACCACCTTAGCTCACTCATGTTGGTGATAAAAATGCATAAATAGAGAGGAATGGATTAAATATTTGAAGAGATATAAATGCCAACATTTAGCCCAGAAACTATAAAACTATATAAATGTTTTATATGGTCATTGTGACGTAATTTGGAAAGCCATTAAGATCAATTTCAAGGTTTAAACTGCAGTTTTTTTTTTTTTATGGATTGGGGGCAACCGAGCAAACGGGTTGCCTGATTATAAGCGATTACCGCCACCCATGAACACCCGCAACCCTAGAGGAGTCGCAAGTGCGTTGCCGGCCTTTTAAAGGTTTTGGGCCTCCGGTACCCTCACTCTCTCGGCGAAACACAACGCAAGCGTTATTTCACGCCGGTTTTCTGTGAGGCTGTGGTATCAATCCGGTCGAGCCGGCCCATTCGTGCCGAAGCATGGCTCTCCCACGGTGAAAAAGTTTGCTTTTAATAGGTATATTTTTTGTAGGCAATATGGCTGTTTGTTTCCTGTTCTTAGTTTAATGAGTCAAACTACTTAAAAATATTATTTGTTGATATGTATCTTCAGTCTTCCATTGGTAAACATTATAAAAACCTGGAACTAATTCTTTTATAATTAATTACTTTTTTTTGGGAAAAGTCGTTCTACCTTTTGCCACCAACTCGCCAGATAAGTCACGGTGTGACCAAGGAATAACTAAGAGTAATCTAAATTAGGAAGCAAAATCTTTTTTTTATGTAGTACATAATATTATTAATTATGTTCTTATAAATATTTTGTTTTGTATGTCGTGGTGGCCGAGTGGTTACGGGCCTGCCTCCCGAGCCGCAGGTTGTGGGTTCAAACCTGGCATGCACCAATGTGACTTTTTCAATGTCATGTGTACTTTCTTAGTTAATCACAGACATACGGTGAAGGAAAACATCGTGAGGAAACCTGGACTTGGCTAGTCTGAAATCACCAACCCGCAATGAGCTAGCGTGGTGATCAAGCTCGTGTCTTCTCTGTATGAGAAGAGGCCCTTGCACTGAAGTGGGACCGTTATGGGCTGGTTTATTTTTTGTATTGTTACCTAAAACTGCAGTATGCCAAGTCGGGACTTAAACCCCGCTTTAACCAACTCATTGCGCGCTTTCAAGTTTATAAAAATGACTTGAAAAAGTGTCTCCAAAAGATCTATTTACAGAAATAAAATAATTTATCATTTCCGCTACTAATACCACGCGTTTAATTTACGAAAACAATCGTATTAACTGTCTAGGTATTGAGAACATGATACACTACGGTAAAATGTTAAAAATTGACACAAGTAGTGACGAAACAGATCTTTAACTATTTAAAACTATATGTTACGTACTAGAAACTAGAAGATAGTTAACACTAAACCATGCATAGTGAGTAGTCTTAAGTTCAGGTTTCCTCAGGATGTTTTCCTTCACCGTAAGTAGTGAGTCGGCGTGGTGATGTATGCTGTTGCCTTCTCTGTATGAGAAGAGGCTCTTGCCCTGCAGTAAGAAATTTATGGGCTAGTTATGTTATGTCATTAGTAGTAATTGACTTTCGTATTTAATATCAAAACAATATGACATTATCGGTCGATAAAATCTGCACATAGATTAGATTGACAAGATCAAACAATTTGATAAGTATTGTATAATGTACACAAAGTGTTATCGGCCGCTATTATCTGCGACTGCGTTCTAATAATGTGCTTGTATAGCTACCTACTACACTTAATGTGTATTAATTAGCGAGATAATGGCTTAGATTACTGGTGGTTATCCTATGTTTAATGAACAACCAAGTGTCAGTTATTGATCCCGCTCATAGAGTTTTTTTTTATCATAATAGGGTCTAGGTTTGGCCCCTCACTCGCCTGATAGTAAGCGACGTTGTGGCCGAGGTGGAAGTAGAGTGGATAGATTTTAGGAGAACGATAGTTGAGGAATTGATGCAATTGCCAAGAGCCGTCTCCCACAACGGTTGCACCGGACTAGATCCTGAAACACGACTAGGTCGCTTCACGGCTTCGTTCAGTGGGTGGTAATCAGCCGCGGCCGAAGCCTCCCACTAGAGTTGTGTTGCCAGTTTTGCACCACCCAGGGGCCACGTGTAGGGATTCCATTTTAAGGGTGCACTCCTACGGACGCGGGGAAATCAGCCACCAAGATTACTTATTGAAATAACTTTGAATATGCTTTATTTATATTTATGTTTCCAGTTAGAAAGGAAGACTTTAAAAAATACTGTTATGTCTTTCTATCACACGAAGGCGTTTGTTGTGACTTTTATTGCCTGCGACAAATTGTAATGATTCAGATTGACCCGCCTTCGCGTGACATAGAATATCTTATTCAATAATTAGTCTACACTATTGTCTTATATTTTAGTAATTATTTTTTTAACGTCTACACTAATGGTATCCCCCCGAAATCGCTCACTCTAAACTATTCCAAGTGGTTATGCTACGAAAAACGTGGTGCAATGGACGCCCTAGCAACAGTTAGATTTGGTACAAATCAACATGCTAGATATTTCAGCATATTCATTAGAAAAACAGCATCCTAAAACTCCCAGGTTCCACTAAAGACAGTCCCCAGTCGCCACACCATCATTTCAAGAACTAAACGAGAAAATCTTTTAAATCTATATAAAGCGCAGATTATGCAAACAAGCATATTATAAATTAGGAGACTACATTAATGATAAAAATGCTTGGAAACATGCTGGTCCTGCTCCATAGGACAACTCAACCAGGATAGCCCATCTACTTAATAATATATCTCAATTTTGTCAGTCATATATGCAATACATATTAATGTTAAATATTAGGTAAGTACATATAAAAAAGATAAACAACTCTTAAAATTGTTATTAGACTCATAACTTCTTTATTGTAAATGTGAGCACCATGCAGCTATTAAAATTCTATTAACGTGACTTGAGGTCTAGTAGTTCGAGATGTCATACTCACATAAATGTCTTACTGTGGTATGTGTTGGGTCATTCTGTTCCCTAAAATATGGTTGAGCTGAGCGATGCTGATATATGCGTGATACTCGTGAACGGGTGCCACAAGTTGGGACTGGTCAGCTCAAAACTACCAAGACTTGTAACTATTATTACAATTTTATTCTTTTATTGTACCTACGTGTATATCTGCATCGTTATCACTGTCTTTTTATCTTCATAAATGTACCAAAATTATTGTAACACAACATTTTAAAAGAGTAACCATGGAGTTTATTGCCCGTTCTTCTCCATAGGAATCTACATTTTGGAACGTGGCATTTCTTGACTTTTAAAAGTACCTTTATATGGTCTAATTGGAATAAATGATTTGACTTTGACATCACATAACATAAGGTGAGATCGCGGTCAAAAGGAAGCTTGTTAAGAAAAAAAAACGAACACGAACGAACGACAAATGCGCCGGCTAATATGTTTATTTATTTATAAAAGGTACTCCAACTTATCCGCTACTTAACTTACAGTATAAAAGTTTAGGATTTTAATGAATTTGTCACTTATAGAAGTACACAGCTCTTACATGAAAAAGCTTAAAGCTAATTATATATTACTAGTGAATTAATAGGAATAATTTAATGATACATGCGTGCTTTAGAGGTACACTAAAAGACAAACATTTGTGATTTGGATTATTTAAAGTAACGTAGGATAGAGCTTATTTTCGAGTGCAATTAAATAAATTTCGTAAAAAAATTAAGTTAACTAATAAAGTTAATATGTTCACTTGCTTGCTTACGCGTAATTTAAGTATCTATTCGGTACATTATTACCAAATTTCAGGACATCACTAAACTCTTTACGCTATAAAATACACAACGACTTACGTAATAAGAAATGATAACAAAATATGATCAACAAGTATTACGTCAACGCATCAGAGTTGACGTATTGTGTTGAAAGGTCAGAAATAAACAAATATTGACCGATTTCGACTTCCTTAAAATGAGCATCAAATCCACTAATCCGAATAAAAGATGAAGGCTTATATTTACGTAACCACCCCTTTACTACCCTACTGCATTCAAGGGGCCTCTGCTCAAGCAGACAAGGGTCAAGCATTAATCACCACAATTACTCCCTGCAAATAAATTAATCATCTTTTATGCTGGTTGACGATTATCGACCGTAAGGCCACGTGCCCTTCAGGAATCTGTACTTCTACCGTAGGTAGATATATGTCTGTGATGTCTTGATTAAATACGTTGACATCGACTGTCACAAATGTACTTACCAGATCCGAACCCACAATCAGCTGCTCAGACCCGTTAAAGCTAGGCCACCACGTAATATTTTTTCCAAAAAATACAGTAATTGTAATACTAAAATCTTATATGATAAGACTGTTAAAATATCGATACGTTATCGCCACTTATATCGATGTTGGATCATTTCTATATATAATGCCCCCCACGCAGGGCTTAATCGTATCTTTAAAATAACATTACCTTAAAGCATAAGATCATAGCTTCCTAGTCATAAATAAGTCGCCATTATAGTAGATATTGTTGTGTCAAGGGAAAATTTCATAATGTCTCGGGAAGTTTACGGACCTTTAGCACCAGGTTGACGAATGAAAATCTGGAATACTTTAAAAGACTTCATAATTACATTAAACAGTAATATTGTATTTCACAAAAGGTTAAGCAGTGGTGTGCGGTAATAAATGCCTTTTGTTATCAATCGGATACAATTCCAAACTACGGGCTGCTAATGAAAATTACCTGCCCCATAACACTGCCGGATCCAGGAATCGAACCGAGACCTCACGCTCTGTAGCCGCGCTGATGACTAATAGACCATTGAGACAGTGAATGTAAAAAAATACTGAAATTAATGATCTATAACCGCCAACACAGCACAAGTGTATGCGCAAACACAGGTGCGGTTTACTCTTATATTCCGATGGGACTGCAATCCGACACGATCATAGAGAGATCAGGCGCAGAACCGACGGCTTTTACGTGCTCAATACTGCTCATATACATTTCAAGCAATAACATTATGTTATTATGGCTTACAAATTACCCATTGTCGCACTTACTATTCAAGTGTCAATCATAATATTATTTTATTACTCATTATACATCGGCGAGACTTATGAAAGAGACGTTTATGGCCTAGACATGATTAATCGCCCCCATCGACTCTTGTTCCTTTGACACTTTTTACCTTTCCCCCACAGCGACAGTTTCTGGGTGACATACAAGCATGGCGTGTACGACGTGACGTCATTCCTCCCGTCCCACCCCGGTGGGGAGCAGATCATGAACGCGGCAGGACTTAGTATTGAACCATTCTGGAATGTGTACGGGATGCACAAGACGGAAGAGGTGTATCAACTGCTGGAGTCTTATAGAATTGGTGAGTGTTAAAAGATTTGTGTTTTTATATTAAGAATAGCTTTTGTCCGCGGCTTCGCTCGCGTTAAATAGGAGGAAAAACCGGTCTTTCGACAATCTAGACTCACAAAATGTATTAATGTGTACTTAAATTTAAAATTCAATCATAATTTGAAAGACACGTGGCGCCATATTTTATCATTAGAACGTTATTGTTTTTTTCTGATGAAAGTTACTTTATGCCCGTTTCTGTTCACCTGACAACGTACATATATACAAAATTTCAGGATGATCGGTTCAGTGGTTTAGGCGTGAAATGGTAACAAACAAACAAACTTACTTTCGCATTTATAATATTAGTTAGGATTGTGTGCAAAGGCTGCCGTTAACTGTTTCTTGACTGTTTAGAAAAACTAACAAACCATACTTTGGAACAGCTCTAGTTAAAATGGTCCGATAAATTCCGATGTTATCAAAACTGCCTTAAACTTCGCCATATAACTCCTTTATATTGAGCACGACAACATTTTTTGCATAAGAATATATATATCTGCCTAGCCCTTTCCCAACAACATTGGGTTCGGCTTCCAGTCAAACCGGATGCAGCTTTATATCAGTATTTTACATGGAGCGACTGTCTATCTGACCTCCACAACCCAGTAACTGGGTAACACGATATCTCGTGGTATGACTGGTCGTCAGACTTTCATGCTTCTGACTACCCGTAAAGGCTGTCATGGATCTTAATTTGACAACCGGGACCGACAGCTTAACGTGCTCTCCAAGGCACGAAGGGGTCTCGGTATGAAATGATGGTCATCCATCCACAGACCAACCGCGGCAAGCGCAGCTTAACCTCGATCGATCGATCTGTGCAGCTGTTACTTAGCCACGAGCCCCTCTCATAAAATATATCTATATCTGCAATAAATATTTATTAATCGCAATTAATTTGATCAGTTAAAAACCTTATTCCAACTTCGCTATTTAAATCCTTTAGCTTAAAGCATAAAAAAATGCTGGCCAATAAAATTATTTTTGTCATTTTCGCTCTAAAAAGTCTGAGTCCAACTGACGCACATTGAGTTCTCAATAAAAATATCCGCAGCATATTTATAGGGAACCTTCACGATGACGACATAGTGGATCATTCGGACGACGAGCTGTGGGTGAAGGAGCCGAGCAGAGACAAGCGCCTGATCGTCAAAACTAGTAAGCCGTTCAACGCTGAGATACCCGCGAAACTGCAGATAGAACACTTTGATACGCCCAAGTATGATGCTATATATACTGAAGCCTGTAGGCAATAAGTGCATGATGTCATGTTATTTTTTGCATTTATTGAAGCCTACATTATTTGTGAACTACTTTATAAGGTTTATATATAATATATAACTCAAATAGATTAATCCAAATTCACAATCAAATTATTAAATACACCTTCATTTTATGGATATTTTAAGGCTTGGTTTATATGTCTATAACAACAAAGGAGTTCTTGGTGCTTAGGAGAAGAAAATAAATTATATATTCTTTTGTCTTGACTGGAATGCTTACATTCCAAAATTAGAAAATTGGTTTATAAATCCGCCGGCATGGCATATAGCCTTGCATTACGTTGCATTAGAATTATATTGTATTCCAAATACAATCACACAGAATAAGAGACTTCATAATAAGTTCTTAGCTTCAAAAATTCATATTTACTGCTCATACAGGCTGTGGTTTTGAACAGTGACCATATTCTAGGAACATATACAGCAACAAGTTATATGTTGTATAAAAATAATTAAAACAATTATAGCCAAGAGGTCAATGTCCTATTCGTCTCGTAACAGCTAACGCTTCTCTGTGAAATTTTCGTATACGGCCTTTGTCGGCGCGCGGTGCCCTCCTTGTGCCTACTGCGCGCGACGCGGCGATGGCTATGACACGACGTATACGCAAAAAACAGTAAAACTGCGAAATTAATTCGAATTTCTAAGGTATACTTTTTTTAATTCTTTTGTAATCATTTACACCTATAGATCCTCCACCTCCACCTCCACCTCCTTCAATTTGGCCACTATCTAAAACCACAGCCTGTATATATTTTCTCTGAAAATGCATGTCTTAATTTTTGCTACCAACCATTTGAATTTACCCATCAGGTTATCTATTCCAGTCTTCTTTTCTTTGCAGCGAATTATTTTACGTGCGTCAACACATGCCTGTTCCAGAGTTGGATTCGTCTCGGCACCGCGTGAAGATAGTCATAAAGAACGGCAGCACCAGGACCAAAGAGTTCACTCTGAAACAACTCGAAATGTTCCCAAAAGGATCCGTCCGGGCTGCGTTGATGTGTGCCGGGAATAGGAGGAGCGAGATGAACGAGGTAGGGAGTGATAGCGTAGGAAGGGAAGCCATAGCTCCTTGACAGAGCAAACCAATACAAGGTGTGGCTGTGTCGTAGACACGGCCGTGTGTTTTATGTGAATACGTTTACGTAACGAGTAATATCTTCTTTTATATTGAAGAATTTTAGCAGCGAAACGATGTCAATTTGTCGGCGCTACCTATCCCTCAACGTGACGAATTCTTTGATCCATTAACTATCGAGTGGTGAAATTTAAATTTGGATGTAGAGGATAGATATGTAGCTGCAACATCAAACTGTATCTCCCGATTGTGTGATATGAATTAACCTATCCACCTATCCCTATTATTGATAAGATTAATTTTGTATTCGAATTTTTTTTTAATACCTTTTTTTGAAGTTTTTATAAGGCAGGTCCATTTAAGAAATATTTTTCTTTCTCTGCCTGTGAAACAAAATTTTTGATGTTCCAAAAACAATCCAATTTTAATAAAAATCTGGTATTTCGTTGTGTTTAAGATAGATAACACTTCAGAGCCAAAATATTCCTCGATGGGCTAAAGGACCAGCTTATTGGAACCTTGCAATTTTATTCATGACTTTTCATAGATGCACATAAAAGTTCCTTTTTGTACTTTTTTATCTTACCTGTCTCCCTTCTGCTGGGCAAAGGTTTCCACCATGTCCTTCCATACTTTGAGTGGCAATAGCAGGCCAGGCCTTGACAAATGTATGTAGGACATCGCGACAGGGTTTTCTTTTGATACAAGTCACTTTCGTATGACCAATGGGTATTTCGTTTCCATTAACGAAGCAGGTGAAGCCAGTGAAAGGTATCAGCTGGCAGGTGGGCGCCATCAGTAACGCGCAGTGGGAAGGCGTGTACCTACGCGACGTGCTCGTGTACTGCGGCGTGGACACGCAGAACACCGTCGGGAAGCACGTCATTGTAACGTATTTATTGTATATTAGAACATATCCAAGGATTAATTCACAATTTCCGAGACTTATTAAAAAAAAACTGCCTCGTTGGTCTAGTGTTCCCAAAGGCGACTGCTCACGGGGTCTCTGGTTCGATTCCCGGGTCGGGCAAAGTGTTTTTGAGTTATTCTATTAGGAATTTCTCAGTAGCAGCCCGGATTATTTGATTCACATTTTTTACACACGATTATTTGACCGATTTGGAATTTTGCCCGATAGATGGCAATAGGCTCACCATCTATTACATGGGACTTTTAACAGCATTGGTGAAATATGGGTCTACAATTGTGTATACCTCTGCCTACCCTTAGGGAAATACAGGCGCGATGCTATTAAAAAAATGGAATTTCTCATTGTGGACCTTTGACACTCATAGCAAGGCGTCTATACGCTTGTAATATTATAATTGTACATGTCTAAATTACGCAAGTACACTTTATCAATTTTACAATAAAATCGGTGCATGCGTGATCTAGTGGACGCGCAGTAACAGCTAGCTGTGTCACTCAATCTTTTACATTCCGTGAATACATCTGTCTCGCTTGCTCAGGGGCTGAGAACAGTCGGTGCCATAATGTTTTTTAACTAACAATTTTAATATTTTTTTTACTATTTCTATATAACTGTGCCTGCGCGACCGTTTGAAAAGCCAATTTCAGACATGTACAATTATACTGAAGTCCTGGATTCAATTCCGGGCTCAGGTAGTGTTATTGGTTTTTGTTAGGAAATTATCAGTAAGAGCCCAGATTTGTGAATTGTCCCCGGTATATGACAATAGGCTCACCATCTATTACATGGGACTTAATAACAGCATTGATGAAATGTGGGTGTACAAGTACAACTACTGGTGTATACATCTCTGCCTACCCTCTTGAGGAATATATATAATGTTTTATATAACAAACATCGCACTTAAAAGCGTCCATCCTAACTTACATGAAAACGTAACATTTTCATTAAACTACGCATCAGTTCACAGGCTCGGACATAGACGCGACGGGGCAGAACTTCTCGACGTCTATTCCTTTGGACCAGGCCTTGAACCCTCTGGGGCGAGTGCTGCTGGCCACTCGTATGAACGGCCTGCCGCTGCCGCCCGACCACGGGCACCCGCTGCGGGTCATCGTGCCCGGGGCACCCGCCGTGCGCAGCGTCAAGTGGCTCGGTAAGCACGTACCTTCATAAGGGGTGAATTGGAATAGTATGAAATGATTTTCTCGTTTAATCATTTTGTCACGATATCGACGCCTACGTTATACAAAAACGTTATAAGACCTGTCGTCCTATGTGGATCGGAATGCTGGGCCATGAAGAAGACGGAACAAGATTGCATTTGCACATTGCAGAATGTTAACATGGATGAGTGAGAAGAATGGATAATGTTAGAAATGAGTATATTTGAGGAAGCCTGAAAGTAGCGCCAGTGACAGAAAAATTAAAAAGAAATCGTTTGTCCTGTTATGGACACGTGATGAGGAGAGATGTAACACATATGACTAAGAGAGTAATGAATATGAATGTTGATGGATGGAGGGGGAGAGGTAGACCAAAGAAAAGATGGATCGATTGTGTGACCGATGACATGAACGAAAAGGGAGTGAACAATATAGTGACGTCTGACAGAGATGAATGGAAGAGCAAAACATATTGCGCCGACCCCAAATAGCTTGAGAACAGATCAAGAAGGTGATCGACGTTTACCTTGAAATCTAGACAGTGGCCAAATTATAGGAGGTGGATCTATAGGTGTAGCTGATTACAAAACAATTAAAAAAGTATACCTTAGAAAATCTAATAAATTTCGCAGTTTTACTGTTTTTTGCGTATACGTCGTGTCATAGCCATCGCCGCATTGTGCGCAGTAGGTACAAGGACGGCACCGCGCGCCGACAAAGGCCGTATACAAAAATTTCACAGGAAAGCGTTAGCTGTTACGAGACGAATAGGACGTTGACCTCTTGGCTGTTATTGTTTTAATTATTTTTATACAACATATAACTTGTTGCTGTATATGTTCCTACAATATGGCCACTGTTCAAAACCACAGCCTGTATATTACTGATACTATTTTCTCCACCCACAGAATCAATAACAGTATCATACGACGAGAGTTCATCCCATTGGCATCAGAAAGACTACCGTTCCTTCAACGCGTCCAAGACTTGGGAGACGGCGGACTTCGCTAGCGCACCACCAGTATACAGCCTGCCGGTGACGTCAGCAATATGTGACCCGGCCAATGGAGACACAGTCACTGCGAAGAATGGATGCATTGAAGTTAGAGGTAAGATAATCATAAGTTCATCGGTGAAGTTTTTTTTTTTTTTTAATCGTTCCCCTCACTATGAATTTCTTCCTGTATCGTGGGTGCGTTTACAGACATATAATCTCTCAAGTACACACACATCCAGACCCGGAGCAAATATCTATAGATCGTACAAATATTTGCTCCGTGCAGGAATCAAACCTGCGACACGCAGCGCAGCAGTCGGTCTCTCGAGCACTGCGCCAACCTCGCTGTCAAAAGATGAAAGATGGCGGACTTTGCCACCGCCTTGCCGGTATACAGTATCGATAGTATTGTGTAACTACTAACGATAATATCGATAGTATTAAAATACAGGCTACTATCGATACTACAAAATTATCGATACTATTCCTATTTTTTTCACAATACTATCGATAGTTTAACACTTATATCATCTGCCTAGCTTTTTACATTGGGGTCTACTTCTAGTCACACCGGATGCAACTTAATACCAGTATTTTACATGGAGCGACTGCCTATCTGACCTCCACAACCCAGTTACTGGATAACACGAAATCTCGTGGTATGACTGATTGTCTGACTTATAGGCTTCTGTCTACCCGTAACAGCTGTCATAGGTCTTCATTTAACAACTGAAACCGACGGCTTAACGTGCTCTCCGAGACACGGTCGATAGTATACACGCTATTTGTAGTAAATTCACTTCATTTCACCAATGGTATCGATAGTAACGTTTTGTTAACTATCGATACTCGACTATCGATAGTTAACACTCAGTTTATTGTGACCCGGCTAGGGGAAGAATACTGTAAAAAATGGATGCTTGGAAGTTATGTAAAGATAAGGGGTAGAGATCCTCCCATTAACCACAAAGGAAGACTGATTTAAGGTTCCGGAGTCAATTTTATCTTTTGGCTACAGGAAATAGTTCTGAACAGACCAACTAAAATTTTGGAGCCATTTCTTAGATTTCGACAAATTTCTATCCCATTCATTCGATTCCGTTCAAGGATCAAGGGTACTTTCTATTAAATTTAGATCAAAACTTTTCGTCCTAACAATGGCTTCCACTTACCCCAATTATTTTGCTATTATTTAAACAGTTCTTCGCATTTGATTGGCCATTAATATTAAGTTACAATAAATAAATATTGTCCATCAGGTTACGCCTACTCCGGCGGTGGAGCTAAAATCCTGCGAGTGGACATATCTCCCGACTGCGGCAAGACCTGGGTCCAGGCTGAAGAGATGCAGTCAGATGACGCCCCTCCTCAACAACACTACGCCTGGACACTATGGACAGCCACGATACCAGTCAGCAAAGGACAGACAGAGGTAAGCTAACATTATAGCCGTTGGTTTCAAACATAACCAAACCTCGTCTAGATCTTCCTATTATTCGCGGAACGCCCTAAAACCGAATATCATAAAGTTATTATATTCAATGGAAAAAGAATACGGTCGCGAACAGGATTCGAACCTGCGCCTCCCGGATAACGCCATGCCATGTCGAGATGGCTTAGTGGTCAGACCGCCTGGAGTATTTATCTGGGAGGCGCAAGTTCGAATCCTGTTCGCGACCGTATTCTTTTACCATTGAATATAATAACTTTGGAGTTCGCTAAGCATGCGTTAATGCTTTTCAAAGATTTATCTTGAACCGAATATAATTTAAATTTTCAGTCAATGGCTTTATGACTTCGACATGTATCTTTACCTATATCTCGTATTCTCAGATTGAATTATGGGCGAAAGCTACGGACAGCAACTTCAACACTCAACCAGAGAGGTTTGAAGATATTTGGAATATAAGAGGAATTCTCAGCAATGCTTACCATAGAATCAAAGTACAGATCAAACATTAGTATGTAGTAATTGACTATATATAGCCAAAACTTAAGCAGCATGCCATTTATAGGTATGCTGCGCCGACCCCAAATAAATTGGGATAAGGGCAGGGAGATGATTAATTGACTATATAGAAATGAGGCTACTTAACTATTTTACATAATGTATTGAAGATATATCCATCTCATTACCAATTTTTATCATTACAGTAATATTGATCTCGAGGTTTTTTTTTTATTCATTTTATCATGACAAAATCTTTTGAAATGTATTTTATTTTATTGCAATAGAAACTGAAATATGGTTTATTAGGATTAAGGTTCAAAATTCCAAAGAATATTGATTGAAAATTTAAAGTGATGTGAATGCTTCTAGTGATTTTCAAAAGATTGATAGATAGAGAACTAAAAAAAATGCTCTCGAATATAATTTGTTGGACATTTTTTTAGAGAACTAAAAAAAATTGCTCTCGAATATAATTTATTGGACATTTTTTTAGAGTTCTAAAAAAAATTGCTCTCGAATATAATTTGTTGGACATTTTTTTAACGATCTGATGCTATTTATTATCTTTTATGCAGCACTGTGTTTGTTACCTTACCTTTGTTATAATTAGATTATTAATATGTTAGGAGATCTTATTGTTTATAATAATTAAGGACTTCTTTGAACAATGCACTATGCCAGTTAAGTCCCAATATTTATATTATAAATTATATTCTATATACAAATTTAAAAGACAATTGGGCATGTCTGATTTTTCGTAAGACGTGCTAACGGAAAAACCATTTAGAGATTTTTTGATTATGTGCTATATTTAGTTAATTTCCACTCAAAAAGGTAAGAGATTACAGAATAAAGGTAAAAATAACTAATAATAACCTTCATTTGACCTGAAGTCACTTGCAGAGACGTCACATGTTCATATTTTATATAATCTGTGGACTGAAGGTATGTTGTCATTTTTAGTGGTGCCAGACTACGTAAAAGGAAATGTTTTCTGGCATTTTTATAGTGAAGCTATTTTAACTAAGATCGCATTTCATGATACGAATGTATTTTATTTTTTGAACTAAGATTACTATGTATATTTCTAAAAGTATATCAATATTGATTTATGCCCAAAAACGTAAAAAAACATGCGTTTTATGGTAATAAACATCAAAATTTTAATGCTAGTGCTGGCAGCACTTGTCGGTTTGACTTTTGTGACCTTCATTTGACATTACCAACTGACATGAAACTGACAGCTGTTTGTTTTAGTTCGTTTAGAAACTAGGTATGTTACAAATTTCTGAACACATTACGTCATTCGGGGAAATATTTAAAAAAATAGTGGTCTTAAAAATAAAATAGCCAATTAGTTTCTCATCATAAGGGACCATACATAAAGTACGTCACACATTAAGGGGGGGGAGGGGGTCGACGAAGTGTGACATTATGTGACAAGGGGTGGGAGGGGTCCTAAGTTTCGTGACGTCACATTTCTAAATCTAATACATCTAAGTTTGATTTGATGTTGATTATATTAAAAAATAATTTTAATGGAAATAAAACTAATTTCGGACCTGATGTTTCAATTTAATCATTTCTAGGTGTAAAATTGCAAAATATGTGACGTCACACCAGGGAGGAGGGGGTCTCACAAGTGTGATCAACTGTGACAAGGACGGGGGAGGGATAAAAAAATCACGAAATTAGTGTGGCGTACTTTATGGATGACCCCTAAGATAAAAATTCGAAAAAAAAAAAACCTTATTTTTGTCATGCATGCCCAATTGGACCAATTTCAATAAGCTCTTTGGAACATCAGTTGGTGCCCATTTCAACCCTCACTCATCACGCATGTTTCCTGTAGTGATAGGCAGAGGAGTTTTAGTATACAACCATATTTAATTGATGCCGTTATAATGTAATATTATGTTAGTGGTGCACCTATCTGGTATCTATGGGGCACAATATTCCAGGCTGCTACTGTAAATTTCCGTAATATCATTACCGACTCTAGAATCGAACCTAGAGCCTGACGTTCAGCTGCAGTGCTTGCGTCTAGTAGTCCAATGGGGCAGTCATCATTATTATTGATCCTCATGTACCATAAGTCTGTAATGAATACTAATAATTAGCCAAGTACGCAGGAGATATTATAGTGTATGCGCAAACTCAGGTGCACTCCCTCTTCCTTCACTCTCATATTCCGATGGGACGGCAATCCGACACCACCGGAGAGAGATCAGGCGCAGGACCACAGGCTTTAAGTGCTCTGCGAAGCACGGGGGTGGCACACCACCAACTTCCTGACTCCGGGCTGCTACTGAGTATTTCCTAACAGAAAAATTCAATAACACTGCCCGACCTGGGAATCGAACTCGGACCTCACTTCTGCCGTCGCGTTTGCGACCACTAGACCAACGAGGCAGTCAAAAAGAACTAATATTATTCCTATCCTAGTCCACCCATGACCACGAACGCAAATAAAATGTCTAACGTTTGAAAATAATATTTTTTGAATTGGCAAGTAGACGATTACGTGTTATTAATTTTAAAGTAGATAAACTTAACTTGTATCAAATGTTGTTTATTCATAGTTCGACAATTATTTCATTTTTATATTATATTTTCGTACAGAATAAATAAAATTGTGTTATTGATTTCATTGAAGTGAATTTGAAGTTTTAATTCAATTAAACAATTTATCTCATAAAACTCGGAATTGCTCACTCACTACGGAATCACAACGTTTACAATACTATAAGAAAAGCATGTGTCAACATACTTTAGAAGTCATAGCCCACTTTGTTAAGATATTTTTAAATTTTATATTTTCATATTTATCCTCCTATGGACTGAATAGATAGTAATTACGTCACTATAAGACGTATGCAAATGTGGAAGAAGAATTCGGAGTAGTGAGTAGAGGTCGAGATGGCTTAGTTGACAGAGCGCCTGGATTATTTATCCGGGAGGCGCAGGTTCATATCCTGCTCACAACCGTTGTTATTTCCACAAAGTTTATAACTTTTTTAACCAGTGAATGAGCCCCAATAGGCGTTGCACAGGGGGTTCTGAGGAACCAGTGCTCCGCTGATAGTGACCACTAGCGGATTTAGTTAAGTAAGAATCCCACACATCCCGGTCTTAATCCTGAAGGCCAGGCGCCATCACGAAAAAAGCCTCCCGATAACAAAAGAAAGGTAATGAGTGTTTGCATGTATTTTAGGTTGTAAGATGTTTCTTTTCACTCAAGACCATGTCTGTCCTATCAATGTTTTATCAATTAACGAACTTTGCACTCAGCCACATTTATCTCCAAATGTATTGTATATTAGAGATAACGCTAATAGCGAAACATTATACACATTCCCTCATTTGATATTTAATAAGAAGTTATATTTTATGTGGACAGAAAAAAACAGGGTTTGAACCCGGCCCCTTGGATACTGTACTCCTAGTACTCTTCCAACTAAGTTATCGTGACCACGGAGCACCGCTCGCTAAGCCGTCTTTCTCCCATCTTTTTAATACGTCATAACGATGACGTCATTATCGTCATTCACTATACCTACGCAAAAAATATAAGTTAGCTTCGCACGCATTCATGAGTTAAAATACTATTTTAGTATATAGTAAGTTATTTTTTGTTGTTTTAAGTATCTATCACATGCTAGGAACCTGATCATCATAACCAGCCCATAACTGTTCCACTTTAGGAGAAGAGGTCTCACACACGGAGGGCACGAGTATTGATGATTACGCTAGCTCACTGCGGGTTAGCGATTTCAAACCATCGGTCTAGATTTCCTCACGATGTTTTCCTTCACCGTATGATGGTGATGACTTTGATTAACTACGAAAGAATGTACCTAGTTGAAAAAGACATTGGTACCTACATGCCAGATTTGAACCCACAGCCCGTGGCTCAAGAGGTAGTAACCAGTCGGCCTCCACGACATACAACCAACCTGTCTTTCTTTCTATTTTAACCGACTCTCGAAAAAGGAGATTTCAATTTGAGACTTGTTATATTATTGTTACCCGATATCCCGATTTTCATTATTTTACTCAGCCTTTTCTTAGCAGGTTTACTCAGTGTTAACATTTTGAATTCTAACGATATTGAGTTCATATACGACAAGATATTATCTTCCGACTTTCCCGCGAAGGACGGAATTGCGAGCATAGCTAATTATGAATAAATTATGATATCCATGCAAACTGTTTTATCTCAGTGTACCGCTCGCTCGCTCGGAGTGTCAACATGTTTGCGTCGAGGCTAATTACAAGCGCTAAAAATTTTACTAAGTCATTACCAAAAACATTTTGTATCAAACAGATACACTGCCGGAATGTGTTGTATAAAAATAAAACCGAAGATTTCCTAAACGTAGTCATTCGCGGAGAATCTCTACAGTTTCCATACGTGTGGTTAAGGGAGAACTGCCAGTGTGAACAGTGCTATCATACGTCAGCCCAAAGCCGGATTTTAGATTGGAACAAATTCGATCTAAATGTAAAACCAAGGGACGTCTCTAAGGACCAACAATTTTTGCAAGTCACGTGGAACGACGGACACACATCAAAATACAATTACAACTGGTTAAAATTTAGAGGTTTTACAACAGAAAATCAGAAGAATTACAGCGATACTATCTATAAACCTAAAAAGGTTACTTGGTGTCACGAAGACTTCGATAAAATATTATCCAAACACGACTACAATAACATTTTGAAGTCAGATGAGGCCCTGTATAACTGGTTGTTCCAGTTATCGGTGTACGGTGTTGCGTTGGTACAAAACACACCTGAGTCGGAGACTGCGATAGACGCTATTGTTAATAAAATTGGATTTACTAAGAGAACACATTACGGCATCAAGTTTGTTGTACAAAACGTACCAAATACAAGTAACGTGGCATACTTATCGAGTAATTTACAAATGCACACTGACCTGCCTTACTACGAATATTGTCCTGGGGCTAATTTATTACATTGTTTAGTTCAAACGACAAGTCAAGGTGGAGAAAATTTGCTGTCAGACTGTCATTACACTGCAGAATATATGAAGGAAAATCATCCGAAACAATATGAACTTTTAACTGACACTGAGGTGGAATGGAGAGATGTTGGTACCGAAGACGGAAACGAGTTCTTTAAACTTTACCGCGCTCCTGTTATCTGCTTAGATCGACACGGCGAAATAATAAGAATTAACTTTTCGATTCCCCAAAGAGGTAGTCATTTTCCTGGGCCTATTGAGTTGGTGAAGCCATGGTATGAGGCTCATAGTATGTTCCTGGCTTTCAACCAAAAGTTCGCAGCGCGGTTTAAAACTAAGGCTGGGGATATACTTTGTTTTAACAATATAAGATTGTTGCACGGTCGGAACGCGTATGAAGACAGTGGCAGTAACGTAAGGAAACTCATAGGCGCTTATGTGGACTGGGACGAAATATACTCTAGGTTGAGATGCTTGAAAGTTAAGTTAGACAATGAAGATGGTATATGCTGAGATTTACCTATTTGTACTTATTTTATCGAAATGTAAATTAAACTTAACTGTACTTAACTACAACCAATTACCTATACCTGTACACAAAGTAGAAATCTCTTTAAATAAAAACTCTCGGGTTGAAGTACACTAAATTATTAACTTTAATCAGAGTTTGCAGTTTGTGCATAATCTGTTTCATAATAATAACCTTGCAGAAATAACAGGTTTCATTAAAATAAATTACAATTAATGCTCACCGGTTACTACTCACGTGCATTTTTCGGGATTGCCCGACTAACCGACCGAACGGAGCACAGTCATGAGATGAGCCCGCGGCAATGTCGCGAGTCAAACTTAGTTTAACTGCAGTTTGTTTGCACGCACGTGAGTAGTAACCGGTGAACATTAATTGATATGAATATGTCTAACTTTAGTTTTTATACAAAAATTGCTTAAGTTTATCCATATTTAATTATATAAGAAACTGCTGCTTACAATTTTTTATTTTATTTTATATAGTATATTTATATTAGGTATTTATAAAAATGTCTAACATAACCTGAAACAGGATTATGGTTAATTTGTGGGTTTGGAGCCTTATCCTATTCTTTAGATTAATATCACAGATGTTGTATATGCCCAACTGTGTGTTGAACCATCACCTCTTGGATAAATACTCCAGGCCCTCTACCAACTAAGCCATCCCGACGTCAGAGCAGCTGGGGTATTTATCCGAGAGGTATAAGTTCAAATCCTGCCCATGACCATATTTTTCATTCCATAAAATAATTATTATATCCTTGAAAAATATTATTTGTTTGTAATTCTTCTCCTAAAATGGTTGTCAGATTTTGAAGCAATTTATTTTTATGGGCTCTGCTGGATGATTGGACCCAGTAAGTGGTGCTATCGAGATTCAGAAAATGTAGTAGGACAATGTCTGCCTACCAGGTCTACTATTATTATACAACATTATTTTTAGTATTTATGAAACCCGAGACACAGTTCAAATATTTTCATATAAAGTATAACAAAATTTAAAATAATTATAATAAAAATTCATGCATGCACAGCTGGCAGCCCGCATACTGTGTAAAACATGAACTGTGTTCAAATATTATTTGGACAAAATATAACATGGTGTAAATATTATTAAAACTGATTCTGAACAAACTGCATTTAGGTTTAGTAAAAATAATATTTTATAGAGAACTTGCACTGTTCTTAATTCAAAAATACGAATAAAATTACTAAAAAACCACATAAATATGTCTTATTTGAAATTCATACAATCCCTCAAACTATAAATGAAACACATATTTAACGCATTAGCAGTCTCCGTACAAGAGTTTCAAATCTCGCCATTTGTCCACTCACATTTAAATTATTTTGGTTGCCCACCTCCGTAGCAGTGCATCCTTAGAATGGCAAAACAGGCAACACAGCTCTGGTGGGAGGTTTCTGCAATGGCGGGCTACCACCCACCGGACGAAGCCATGCCATGAAAAGACCTAGTTGTGTTTCGCGATGTAGTCCGGTGCAACCGTTGTGGTCTGGGTAGTTGCATCAACTCCCCAACTATTGTTCTCCCCAAATCTATTTACTCTACTTAGAATCAACCACTTTTAAAACTATTGAGCTATGATTGATAATCATGCCTAATAAATAGTATTATCTGTTATATAGTTGGTTTAGATGAATAATTAATATTCTAATCATATATAATTATATTTTTTAATACATGTTGAGGCCATGTAATGCCTATATTAATTACTATTTTTCAAAGAAACATTGAAATATAATTATATATGATTTATAAAGGATTGGGATGTTGTTCGGCGATTTACAACTGTAAAGTGGTAATGCAGAGTTTAGTAGATCTGAAAATAATTGCTAGATAAATATCACCAGGCGTCTCCTTATTAAGACGAATACAAAGAAGGTTGAAAATTTCAATGGGGAATAACGAGACAAGGTAGCTCAGTTGGTAGAGTGATGACCCGGAACTTCAAAGGTCGCGGGTTCAAACCCCGTTCTTGTCCATAATTTTTTCAATGTTTCTTTGAAAAATAGTAATTAATATTCTAATATTCATAACTTCTATTTTAACTCAATATAAGTATCTATAGCAATACTTTTAATTGAAAATCTGCTCAAGGGAATTATTTGATTGGTGTCCTCTTGTTTTTCTTCAACTTCTACAAGCGGGAACTCTTCAAATTCAGGGTTGGTTACCATGGCAACAGCAGCAGACTCATTAGTATGTATGTAAATAGTGAAACTGCAGTCTTCAGGTAAATCTTTGAAATTATTACTCAATGATGATATCTTCAAGCAAAAAGAGCGTAGGTTCTGTTCACATTGTACCAAATATGCGTCAACTGTCTCATCAAAGAAACTGTTCGTATCGAATTGAAAAACAAATTTCAATAAATTTTTGTACATATTATCGGTAACGGCAAACTCCACACAATTTAATTGTCCATTCTTAAAACACTCAGCTATATTTTTCAGGCACATGTCAATGTACTGATTAACCTCAGGATGAATGGAACGATAAACAACAATATTATATTTTTTACGACTTTCGAATATACTCCTGGGGTAAACAGATGTGTAATATAAAATGCTGTGGAAGGCAACCGCTAAGAATTCGGTTGTGATGTCCACAAAACAGGTATCCATTGTTTATTATTTCGCCAGCTGTTTGTTTTACTGTTAGTTTAGTGGATTTTTGTGTAATAGTTAATGAAACTTGGGAAAGTAAACAAAAATACAAAATCTGTTATCAATTGACAGTGACACTTACACAGTGACAGACTTAGGGAAGTGCGTATTTACGCGTCCAGGTTTTAAAACCGGGTATTTGTTTGCAAGTACGCCTGCCAGGTGCCGACCCGAAATACTCGCAAGACTTTGAAAGTATTTTGCTCGGCAACTCGCACTTTCGCGACGCCAGCAATGAGCAAATGTAATAGTAACTCTTATTTAAAATACGGCACGGATCAATTTCTTAAGTAAGTATTTGTACTTCCAAGGCTTGAAAGTATTAGATTTTTTTTAAGTGCAATTGTGCTCCTTATTTGTATGATGGCACCAATCAAATTCTTATGCAAGTATTTTTACCTCCAACTTGAAAATAAAAAAGTACCAATTCTTGGAAGTTTTTTTTTTGCAATCGCGATTATATTACGGCACGGATTATGTCCTATCGAAGTATTTTTACTTCCAAGGCGTGCATGTATTTTTATTTGAAGACGCGATTAAGCTCCTTATTTATATAGGGGCACAGATCAATTTCCTATAAATGTATTTATTTAAGAATAAACGTTTTATCTACATCTATATATTTTTTCATTCCAAAACTTGGAAGTTTAAGTGCGATTGTGCTCTCTTATCATATTGATGCACGAATTAATTTCCGATGCAAGTACTTTCTGAAGTTTGTACCTACTTATTTTCGAATCATATACAAAAATACTTGAAAGTATTTAGAACCCTGGTATCTGGCGCTAGTGTTTTAAGGTGAACGTACTTGAAAGTCAGGGCATGATTTTACAAGGATAACCCATGCCCTGACAGTCCACTTCCGCTGTCCGCCGCAAGCGGCGCGCAGCGGGCACTATGCTATAGGGATGTACGATCCGATCTGAAACTTTACTGTAACGTTTTAACATAACTCGATACTACAATGTTTTGGATCGATAGGGTCAAAAAATCACGAAATTAGTGTGACGTACTTTATGGAAGACCCCTTATTATTGCTTTTAGTATTTATACAGTGTTATATGTTTTTGTTATATTTTAGTGTGATAATACATAATCAAGTCTCAATAATTCAAGATATGTCTTTGAAAAAGCATTAACGCATGCTTAGCGAACTCTAAAGTTACAATATTAAATGGAAAAAGAATACGGTCGCGAACAGGATTCGAACCTGCGCAAATTTTTTTTCAATCGATTTTTCAATCATATTTATATATATGTAATCGACCGTATTCTTTTTCCATTTAATATTGTAACTTTAGAGTTCGCTAAGCATGCGTTAATACTTTTTCAAAGACATATCTTGAATTATTAAGGTAATTGCATTCTTTACGACATTGTATTAACTCCAAAGTTAGTCGTGTCGGTTCGGTCACTTGTATAGGTACTGAATTGATTGCAATGACGTCGCCATAAGACGTGTTAAAATATGGAAGAAGAATTCGCGGTGGCGAGCAGAGGTCGAGATGGCTTAGTGGTCAGAGCGCCTGGAGTATCTATCCGGGAGGCGCAGGTTCGAATCCTGTTCGCGACCGTATTCTTTTTCCATTCAATATTGTAACTTTGAAGTCTCAATAAGTTACCAAAGAAGAATAACTCCCTTAATAAATTACTACTAAACTATTCTATATCTGAGAATACGATCCGGATAAAGATCCAAAGTATCGATACATAACAAATACCGGTGTCGCGAATCCCTACTACGGGCTGATCCTGTCAGGCTGTCACACGCTTTGATTTGACTGTCAGAAAATGTGTCACAGATAATAGTCCGTAATTCCGTATGACTAAAATGATTTTTCATTTTCATTTTATGCATTGGGTAAATGAGAATATTGTTAATAATAAATCGATACTATACTTTTTGGTGTCATTCGGGCTAGAAATTTTGTTAGATTGATTGCAAACTTGGATGCTAATTGGCGGATCTAAGAGGTCCACCGCACGTATATATAAGTCAAATACATTCAGTTAAGCTAAGAATTAAATGGATATAACAAATTATTTGTAATAACCATAATACTAGCAAGACGAAAACTGCTACTTGAACGGCGAACATTAAGAAAAAAATAAT
This sequence comes from Xylocampa areola, assembly GCA_935421205.1. NCBI lineage: Eukaryota > Metazoa > Arthropoda > Insecta > Lepidoptera > Noctuidae > Xylocampa > Xylocampa areola. The sequence goes on from OW285200.1 coordinate 1,410,024, forward strand.
ATTGTTGTAATAATTTGAATTATGGCTTAAATGAATACTTTATACTTACATGTTGACCCCTTAAAAGGAAATTACCTAATAAATTAAGACCTTATATAAATAGAGAAGATATTTCATTGCAATAAAAAAAAAGAACTAGCTGAATTGAGAAACTCCTCCATTTTTTCGTCGGTAAAAAAATACAACTGAAGGTTAAAAGCAATTTATTATTAACAAAAACATCTAGTATATAATTTAATTAAGTCTACTTTGATGTACTGCTCTTCATTTTTCATCCAGTGTTTCTAATCCCTGAAATAATTATTACATAATGTTAATTAACATGTTCACAGTCCATAAAGCAGACTCATTTGCTGTGTGCCACATTTAATACCGAAGCACTGGACAGGGAAGGGTTAAAGACATTAGGAAAAATATTGCCATCAGGCATAATTGCCATTTTTGGGACCTATACCGAACTTGATACAAATAAAAGTACAACAGCATAGTATTGCTCTTTGAACTTTAAGCCACACTAGGACTTCCTCATAGTAGTGCACAGATGTTTATTACACCCAGAACAGACAAATATTTGTATGTTTTGCAGATTATACAAATCATTTTTCCATGCAGGAGTTGAACCCGCGACATGCGGCACAGCAGCCAGTATCTCCACTATGCCATGATTTAATTTATTAAAACAATATATCTTGGATGACAGCTGTCACTTCATTGGCATTATATTTTGTCAGTAGGTCATATGTTCTACACTACACTGTTAATTGGTTTTTTAAATAATGGGAAATGTATAAAAAGCTTTGCAACATCTGAGACAAGAGATTGGATGCATATAAAATACCAACCAATAAAAAGTAAAGAAGGTACACTGAAAACTTTTTCCTAGTGTATATGTATATAATTATATATTATACCTTATATTTAGTCTTTAGCATAGTAGGTTTAGTAGATCTATAAATGATTGCTAAATAAATATCACCAGGACTCTTCTTAAGACAATAATAAATACAAGGAGGATTGAAAATTCAATAGATTCAAACATGACAAGGTCAGTTGGTAGAGTGAGGACACAGAATGTCAAGGGTAGCAGGTTCAGGCCCCGTTCTAGTCTACTAATTTTTAATGTTTCCTTGAAAAAAAAAAAAAACTCGCAAAAGTACAAAACTGTACTCGATAATAATATTTCTATTTTTCTGGGAATTAACAGTTTTCAAATTTAAAATGCAAGTAATTAGTTATGTATATAAAAAGCAAATGAGTCTTACAGCAACTTTATAAGGATTTCCAGTTAGTCTGAGATCCCGTTGGTATAGCTGGCGATCCCATCTGTCATTGAGGTTGCGCCTAAAATGCTGTAAACAAAGTTCATTTCATAAATCAAGTAAAACTTGAGATTGCAGACCTCACCTGAAATTAGGACAACTAATGAATAGGTTCTTTCCTAATTCCTACTTTAAATTGATGATAATTTATTCTATAGTTAATTACTGTGTGTAATAACAGTAATTACTAATGATTATAAGTACATTTAACTATCACACATTTAATAAACTTGTATCTAGACTACCCAACACAATGAAGAACTTGACTGTTTGTAAGGATAGTTTTAGGGGCATTACTGTGTTTATAAATAAATCTTGATTATATAATTATACACTTCACAATATTACAAATGAGACAACACATTATCTGTGAACCCAAAAAATATCTGTGCGTGTAGTGAGTGACTAGTGACCGAAGATTACTGCACTGGGGGTTGTTATCTAATAACTTGTCCGTGTACTTACGTTGCCTATTGTTAAATTGTGAATGTGATATAGACCCCAGCCTGGCAAGCCTAGGGCAGCGGTGATAATGAAGGCGCTGGGCAGAATTTCGTACCACATATTAGGAATTTATCGGACTAAACTAAAATGTTACAGTAGAATTAACTTCGTGCTTCGAATGACAGTTAACTGCGTGTTGCCAGAGCTTAATACAAAATATTGCCAGCAGCAACAGTGTGACCAAGGTTTAGTGAAAGAAAAAACTGAACACGATATTGCAGGTAATGTTTCAAACAAAACGACTATGAATGAAACAGCAAGAAAAAGGCGACCTGATGATATATATCATCACGAAAATATTCGTTTACATACAACAATATTAATCAACATACACAACTTTAATTTGTAGAAATTACTAAGTACAAAATACAAAAATTAACACTTTCCAAGCTTGTACTCTGTTGGCTCGCTAATTACACAATACATTTTTATTTAATTTATAAGAATATTAATCACTTCAAGATAAACCTTTGAAATGCATTAACGCATGCTTAGTGAACTCTAAAGTTATTATATTAAATGAAAAAAGCGAGCAGCATTCGAACCTGCGCTTCCCGGATATATACTATAATATTAATGACTGTTTTCACTCTCTTTAATCTTATAAACAAATCACCCAACTGTCACAGGTTCCGGTTCCTCGCCTATCATATAGTTCCCGGATGTTTTTTCTGTCAGTGTTGTGGAACAAAATGACTATTATAAACACATAAACTCACGCCTTCTTCCCATGGGGATTGGCAGAACTATAGGTCGCCACCTGCTACGATCCTTACAAACTCCTTTTTCTTCGGATACGTTCTTAACTTCATACATATGGTCAAACACGCGCGACAGAGACAGAGGACATCACCAATAAGGTCAGTGTCTATCTTTCCTACACCTGCGTTGTAGAGAACTTTTCTTAATCTTCGTTCATTCATTCTCTCAACATGACCATACCATCTACGTATAATCTTATAATTTTTTTTTACTATAAATTCTTATAAACGGCAACATTGTCTTATCCCATAATTCCTCAATCTATCATTCATAGTTACACCGCATATACTTCGCAAGGAACACATTTCTACAACATTCACTTCCATACATAGTGTGAGTACCAGCACACTATTGTGAACAGCTAGTCGAGTCCTCACTTTATTTATTTCCCACACATTTACTCTTTTTTCCACATCTGCATCAATCTTTCCATGTCTTTGAATATTTCTCAAACATATTATGTACAAACTCGTTCACTTATTCCTCTTTTTATCATCTATTTTTACAGCACAAAACATCTTCTCTTTCAATTAACTTATCCTTTGTCTTTTTTCATATTAATATTGTGTCACACATGATTAAAATCTAGTGTACTATCCTTGTAACCATAAAGGTAAAAGGTATAAAGGTTTGATTGGGAATCATATGCTAGTGGCGAGAGGGGTACGCCCGCTAAAACGACTCCAGTACTAGTTCCTTCAAGTTTACGACTATTAATGTACATTTTCAACGCATAAATTGCTATAATAATAATTCTAGTTACTTCGCTAGGCATATTGGTTAATAAACCGGTAAATTAATATTTAGCAGCATTATCTTGCGACATTCAATAATACCCCCTGCAGTTAAGTAGAATTCACCACATTTGTTGTAGGACAATAAGTGTAGTATTCGATTGATATTTTTTATCAAGAATATTGTTGATTGCTATATTGAATCATCCCCCTGATTGTGACATTTCATAAAATTTATCATGACTTACGTTTCCGACTAAGAGATAATGAGTCCACCAGAGCCCATATCCACCAAATGCAATACTACCAGTTACAATAAAGTATGCTGGAAGAATATTAAACCACATTTTATATTAATGAATACCTTGTAATACGAGTAGCACAAAAGTCATGCAATTTTATGACATTTCGTTTTCATAAAAAATATTTTTGAATTTTTTATTGTGAGGTTGCATTCCATTTGTATTGTATAGCCTCATTACTCTCTCTAAGGAGAAAATAGCTTTGAGTTACGCAGGTGGGATTTAAAATACAATCTTTGACTCAGGCTGACCCAACGTTTAAGAAAAATTAATTAAGCTGAGCGTAGTGAGCTTCAAGTTCATGAAATCACTGACTCAAATTTAGCTTATATTTGACTAGCTGTGCCCGCAACTTCGTCTACGTGGATGTCGTAAACTAACACTCAGCCTGTGGAACCCTAATTCGGAGTAACTTAGGCTAATTATGATATGATAGCTGTGCCCCGCGGTTTCACCGGTTAATTTGAGAAAAAAGCCAACTATAATATTTTCGCCTACGACATCATAAATGCGCCTGCCTCATTGGTCTAGTGGTCCCAAGCGCGACTGCTGAGTATGAGGTCTCGGGATCGATTCTTGGGTTGGGCAACATGTTATTGAGTTTTTCTGTTAGAAAATTATTATCGGTAGCAGCCCGGATTTTGAATTATGCCTGGTAGATGGCAATAGGCTCACCACCTATTACATTGGAGAAACGTGGGTGTACGACTGTGTGTACACAGAAAGTGTGTGTGAAGGCAGAGGTGTACCTCTGCCTTCATCTTCGGGGAATACAGGCGTGATAATGACAGTTATGTTATAAACAGGCGCATGGTACTTTATCATTATATTGTTGCGGAGTTATTTTAAAACTACGATATCTTCGAAGATATTTATTGAAATCAAATGATGGAAAGGGCCATTTTGTTCAAAATTAAATACTTGTGATAAATAAAGTATTTATTTGGATAAGGATTAATATCATGTTTATAAAAACACCTTCGCAATTAATGCATTATTTTAGAACCAATTTGTTAACCATTGAAAAGGTTATAGTGAGTCAACCTTACCCTAAAACCTAAGTTAAATATGCTGTTGCAGACTTTTTTTTTAACTTTTAAAGAGGAATAATTCTTCCATACATGATTTTTGCGTACCTAACTTCGTTTACGCAACGGAAGCTCTTAAAATGTTTTTTTTTTTCGTTTTTGCAACTTTTTTCATTGATGCCCCGCTGCTTTTGGTCGTAGCGTGATATTATATAGTTTATAGCCATTCTCGATCAATGGACTATCCAACAAAAAAATATTTTTTCAATTCGAACCAGGAGCTCCTGAGATTTGCGTGTTCCACCAAACAAACAAATTCTTCAGCTTTATAATATTAATATAGATATTAGTTTAGATTGTAGTTTATTTTTTATTTTTCAGTATTAAAATGATGAGTATATGCTAAGATCTAACGAAGTCAAAATAATGTTTTGTTTCGTCCGTAATTTTTTGATGTTTTTTTTTAAATTATAAATCTTATGATATTTAAAATGCCATGCACGCACTTGTTTGCTCTATAGATTAAAAAGCTTAAAAGAGAAATTGTCGTATTTAATTAAACGATGAAATGAAATGTCTGTAATATTTACCATAATTACCTACTTAAGGTCAAAATAAAATTAGACATTGTGGGAGTTTTTTGAAGTATTGTATGCAATAAATTAAAAATAATACAGTTTGTTTTTTTTGGCAACACTAGTTATCGGGTCATCAAAAATGGCAGACGCTCCGATCGACTGTGATTTCCCTATTTGGGGATTATTACCGAAAAAAGAGACGGGGGTTGTCTCATTTATCAATAAAAATCCAGACTATGATGGCAGGGGTACTATTATCGCTATTTTTGATTCGGGTGTGGACCCGGCGGCTGCTGGACTTAAGGTAAAAAACTGTCATGTCACGATTTGTTTAGTTGCGTTTTATAAGCATTTGTCGTCGATATTTAGTGTTGCTGAGTTTGCAGGTGACGAGTACGGGGGAGACGAAGGTTATTGAGAGGTACGACTGCAGTGGATGCGGTGATGTGGACACCAGTACTGTCATCAAAAAAGTCGCCGATGGATGCATTACCGGTCTCACGGGCCGCAAATTGAAGGTATATTTTTTACAGCAATAGCGATTATTTCAGGCTATTTCCTTCTTTGGTGTATTATTTGCAATCTTAGTCGACAGTGTTAGTCGCTTGTTTTTTTTTTTATTAACCTATAGAGGTCATTGATTCTACATACAGCTGTTTTGAGTAGGTACTAAGCTACTTCTCATCATTATGACTACAACATATATTTTATTAAGAAATTGCGACCTTTTGCAGTTTGATATGTACACCACAGTAATGGAGCTACTTTAGAAAGTTATAATGAATTAATTTTTTCAGAAGGTATGATTTGTGTCTATTTACTATGTGATTTACGCCTATCACAATCTTAGACTATTACTGCTAATTCATGCAAGTCATCACAAATAATTATGTATTGTTTTCACACAATGGCTTCATGCGAAAAGTACCTACCGAGAGTAAGACCCTTTGTTTCCTTTGACCATAACAATGTGCCTGACCATGAAGTAGAAAAAAAAATGTGATGCCGTGAGTCACATGTGACTCCTGGGATAGGCAAATGGTTAATAGTCAACCTGTTTAGAAAGGTGTGATTGAAGATAGTCTTCATATTTTTTCTTTGATATATAAATACTGTTTCAATCAACCCTGAGTTTTGAGTGATTTAGGGATTTTTCATTTATCAAAGAAGGAAATGAGTTTGGGCTTTCAAAAACTGGACCTGCCCAACTAGAGGAGTACCTGTACCTTGTTGAAAATCAAACTTAAATAATGCTTTTTTTTTGTAGTATTATGTAGTAAGGTTGCTAGTGCTATTTGAGGAAGTGCTATGTTGGTAGGAGGAGGATAATTTTTGTCCTCTATGTAGCTGGTACAGTATGTCCATAAGTTATGGTAATTGTTTAACATAAGGTGGGACTGTAAGTGTGATTTTGCCATCTTAGTGGCATAAATAATTATGAAGAAGGTGCTATACATGCTAATAATAGGCTAGTCTTTAAATTTACTAAAGTCATATCTCTGAGAGCTTTAAACTCATTGGACAGGTCCCCAATAATAGAATTATAAAAATGAATTATAAGTACCTCATCCCCATAGATCCCAGAATCATGGAAGAATCCATCAGGGGCTTGGCGTGTGGGAATCCTTTACCCTTTCAGTCTGTACCCTACCAAGCTGAAGGAACGCATTCAAGAACACCGCAAGGTACATAGCTGGGATGTAGGCTATAAGCCAGCCTTTGCAGAGGCTAATAAAAATCTACAGGATTTTGAAACTGATGTTGGTAAGTTGTTTTTAAGACCTTTTACCTTATAGAACTTGTTCTTGAAAGTATGAACACGAGGATAAAACAAGTTTTTTTTTATTTGAAATTATTGTAGACAAAGTCTAACACCAAGATAAATAAATATTATTTAGTATGCTTTCAGCATAGTCAAAGTTAAAGCATTTATTTCAATTAGACCATTTACAGGCATTGTGGAATTGTCAAAAAAAACTAATTGCCACATTCCAAAGTGTAGATTCCTGTGGAGAAGAACGGGCAAGAAACTCCATGGTTATTCTTTTTCATCATATAATTACAATAGTCCTGCCTGTCACTATCACACAGCTGACAAAGTACTAAGTATTACCAGTATGGTGCTTTCAAGCAGCTTAGATTTTTTTTTGAATATATTGGTGGGTGAAATGCTTTAAAAAATAAACTTTAAAACAACAGCCTTTAGAGACATTTTCATATTTCATAAAATGTTGCTTGACCCAAAAAGCCTTTCAACAGTTAATATTTTATGGTATCATAACCATTTCTATATGAAAAATACTGAAGTCCTTCAAAATGATGCAGTGATGAAATATTAAGAATGTTTCTTTGTTCTCAGTTTAGTTGTGTACAAATATGTTTTGCAATTCAAATATTTTTATTATTTTAGGGAATGTTAATTAAAATAGTAAATGTTCAGATTTCAAAACATAAGTTAACTCAAACGTTTTCCCGTATAGTGGCAAAGAACCCCACACTGAGTCCAGAAGACAGAATCCTGAAGGAGGAGTTGGAAGCCAGAGTAGAAGTGTTGCAAACTGCGGAGAAGAAGTACAATGATGTGGGACCTACTTATGACTGTGTGCTGTTTCATGATGGTACTGTTTGGAGGTATGTGTATTGTTTTGACTCTTTATTACTTGCTGAGTGTTATGGACATTACAACATTCTGGAGCAAATAGTTATTAAATTGCAAAATTTGCTTTTCTAAAAAAACATATTTGATTTTTATTTTAAAAACTGTCTTATTTAGATACTTAATCCTATAACTCGTAAATATATATGATGTGATGATTGAATTTGAAAGAAAACCATGAAACAATGAAGATTGATAGTGTCAGAATACATACTGCTATACATATACTTTCATCACAGAAGTACTGTTTTCTCTAATTAATATAGAGTTGCTATATTATTGGTAACTGAACAGATGTTGTTATAAATATAGTCGAGACACAAACCGGCAGATGGTGTCAACAGGCTGCGAAAATACCACTTCACCTTTTGGGGGAATTTGGACCGCTAATACATAAACGCTACGCTCACCTAAGGAAATATATTTTAAGCCCGGATGAAATAAAAGAGCTCATCCCTAGGAAAGTCATGCAGTTCATCACAGCAGGGTTTAGGGATGAGCTCTAATTTAAACACAAAAGTGGTGATCACAATAAACCTTATATGGCGTAACTAATACAATAGCCATAAAAAAAGTCCCATAAGTTAAAGGGTAAGGATGTCTCATAAAAATATACTGAATGGTTATAATATTAATTTAAAAACCTGCAAAATCTGACAGAGTTATTTGTAACAAATCTATTTAAATTTCTAAAACTTGTTTTTCATGGTTTTATTCCATTATAGAACTCACAAAGGTTTAATTGAAAGAATAAATAAAAATAAGTATAAATGGCACATGTTGTGTTATTTAGATAGTAAACAGGTTATAAATGCCATTCCATCTATCCAGTTGCATTAGAATATAAATGAATATATTATGAATGACTGAAAAAGGTTATTGCCACAGTAAAGTCACCTGATATTATTGTTTGAGTTCTAATTAATATGTTCATGCTGATATGAGAAAACAATTAAGGTCTTAGATGCTAATCCTGTGCAAATTATGATAAGAAATAAAGAGTAGGCTTGACATTAATAGATTATTATAGATAATAGAAAATAACACTATTCATAGCATGCAAAAATCAGGTTGAGGTTTTATTAAAATGGTGAAGGAAACCATAGTGAGGAAACCAGCACTTATTTAATGGTTATTACTCTCGCGCATTCTTCGGATTTCCCCGACTATATAGTTTCGAACTGAAACGGAGCCCTTATAAAATTTATTATTATATATATTATATTATATGTGATTTCAAATCAATAATTTGTAATTTTAAATAAAGTCGTATAAATAATCGTGCTTTTAAAATCCCGATTAAACGTCATTAGAGTTATTCCGGGATTTACTTTAGTTCCTTCCTGGAAGTTTAGGTAAATATACTCTACCTATTTCAATCTCTGGTAATAACCGTTAAACAATAATTCTCATATGAATGTGTCTCACGACAGCTGAGAGATGTTCACGATGATGTGTAAGCCATGTCAGAGATCTACGGGTGGTTTAAACTCTGACACTAGGTTGGTCATCAACCATACAATAAGAACAAGAAAATTGAATGATTACTTAAATTAAATTTTGCGCGCCTGTCTATTAATTTTGTGTAAGATATTGAGCCTCGTATATTTTCATCCATTTCTTAATCTTATTTCGTTATAGAGCATGCATCGACACTTCAGAAACCGGTGACCTGGCTTCTGGCCCACTGCTGGGCGAGTACAGCGTCACTCAGGAACATGCGCACCTCACGCCCTTCGACGAGATGACCGTCAGCATCAACGTGCACGATGACGGACACACACTTGAAGTTGTTGGCATGTGCTGTGAGTAGCATTACTATTTAGTAATCTCATATAATATTTTTTTATACATGTTACCTTTAGCTGTCTAATGTGAAGATTGTTAGCTGTTAACATGTATATAAAGTATTATTATAATGAATTAAGATTGGTCATGCCATTTTGATGCCTTTACAAAGTCTAAACGAAGTGTAAACTGTAAAGATTCTTAATAGATATCCTTTTATGACTATAATAAAGGGAATTTGTAGGTCGGAGCAGTGATACGAGCTCAGTTGACAATGACATTGTCACATGTAGCATTGCTAGGTCCAAAAACCGGAAATCTGAAAAGGCCAGCCAGTTAATCAGACGTTTGGGTAAAATGGCTGAACAACTCATACTATGTACGCACTTAATATCTTGGGTTTTTGCGATGACTACACATTATAATAAATAAAAATCCCTTATTGTTTCATTAGCCACACACGGCACGCACGTAGCCGCCATCGCCGCCGGTAACTTCCCGGACGAGCCGGACCGGAACGGCGTGGCGCCGGGCGCCAAGGTAGTGTCCCTCACCATCGGAGACAGCCGGCTCGGGTCCATGGAGACCGGCACTGCTCTAGTGCGCGCCTGCATCAAGATCATGGAGCTGTCTAAAAAGATGAAGATTGACGTCATCAATATGAGTTATGGGGAGCATGCGCATTGGTCTAACACCGGGTGAGTGTTACTTTGTATTTAACCTTTAGCTGTGCTTCATAGTTTCACCCACAGTATAGTACGTATTACAGGAATTAAGGGGTCGTTCAAATATGTTAGCTGAATTTTAGTACCTTTAATGTTTTTTTATTTTGGTTTAAAACAGATGCACAGATATACATATATGGTGAAGTAAAACATTGAATTGGACACAAAAGAAGTTGGATTATTATGACGTCTATAGACGTCGTGTGTCTCAATGGGTTAATTCTTATCAATTCCTGTCTTCTCTATATGGGAAGAGGCCTTTGGGCTGTAGTGGGATAATTATGGGCTGGTTATGTATGTATGTGGAGTCCTTATCTCACAATAGTCATGTTATTATTGTCCTCTTGTAGTCGTATCGGCGATATAATCTGCGAAGTGGTGAACCGCTACAACGTGTCGTGGGTGGTGTCGGCCGGGAACCACGGGCCCGCGCTGTGTACTGTGGGCGCGCCACCCGATATAGCACAACCTATACTTATTGGTAAGATTTGACCTCTTATCTAGTTGTTTTATTGATTGTGTTGTGGGAGCCCTTACTCAAATATTTATGTGGCTTGAATAAGCAGCCGGTCCTATTCTCATTAAAAGAGTGTGCCAATGAACACGTAATGAAAACGTATAATGTTGCAGGTGTGGGAGCCTACGTGTCCCCGGAGATGATGTCAGCGGCGTACTCCATGCGTGCGCGCGTGTGTGGCGGAGCGTTCAGTTGGAGCTCGCGCGGGCCCTGCGCGGACGGCGCCGCCGGACTGTCCGTGTGCGCGCCCGGCGGAGCCGTGGCAGCCGTCGCTAGGTACGTACTCGATGTGTGTGGCGGAGCGTTCAGTTGGAGCTCGCGCGGGCCCTGCGCGGACGGCGCCGCCGGACTGTCCGTGTGCGCGCCCGGCGGAGCCGTGGCAGCCGTCGCTAGGTACGTACTCGATGTGTGTGGCGGAGCGTTCAGTTGGAGCTCGCGCGGGCCCTGCGCGGACGGCGCCGCCGGACTGTCCGTGTGCGCGCCCGGCGGAGCCGTGGCAGCCGTCGCTAGGTACGTACTCGATGTGTGTGGCGGAGCGTTCAGTTGGAGCTCGCGCGGGCCCTGCGCGGACGGCGCCGCCGGACTGTCCGTGTGCGCGCCCGGCGGAGCCGTGGCAGCCGTCGCTAGGTACGTACTCGATGTGTGTGGCGGAGCGTTCAGTTGGAGCTCGCGCGGGCCCTGCGCGGACGGCGCCGCCGGACTGTCCGTGTGCGCGCCCGGCGGAGCCGTGGCAGCCGTCGCTAGGTACGTACTCGATGTGTGTGGCGGAGCGTTCAGTTGGAGCTCGCGCGGGCCCTGCGCGGACGGCGCCGCCGGACTGTCCGTGTGCGCGCCCGGCGGAGCCGTGGCAGCCGTCGCTAGGTACGTACTCGATGTGTGTGGCGGAGCGTTCAGTTGGAGCTCGCGCGGGCCCTGCGCGGACGGCGCCGCCGGACTGTCCGTGTGCGCGCCCGGCGGAGCCGTGGCAGCCGTCGCTAGGTACGTACTCGATGTGTGTGGCGGAGCGTTCAGTTGGAGCTCGCGCGGGCCCTGCGCGGACGGCGCCGCCGGACTGTCCGTGTGCGCGCCCGGCGGAGCCGTGGCAGCCGTCGCTAGGTACGTACTCGATGTGTGTGGCGGAGCGTTCAGTTGGAGCTCGCGCGGGCCCTGCGCGGACGGCGCCGCCGGACTGTCCGTGTGCGCGCCCGGCGGAGCCGTGGCAGCCGTCGCTAGGTACGTACTCGATGTGTGTGGCGGGGCATTACAAAAAAAATGAAAAGCAACAAATAAACATCATCTAATTTAATTTAGATACATTTAATTTCCTGACGTTGCGAGTTCAGCTTTTAATGGAACTTTTTATGTTTACAGATTCACACTAAGAAATTGTCAACTGATGAATGGCACATCAATGGCAGCACCACACGTCGCGGGTGCAGTAGGTAAGTACTATAATATTTTCTTAATTTTTATACCTTTCTATGAATTTATATATTTTATAAAGGATGAACAGTTTTTTTTAAATTAGTTTCGTAATAACTACTTTCCAAGGAAACATTGAAAAATAATACACACGAACGGGACTTGAACCCGCGGCTCCTGACATTCCGTGTCATCACTCTACGAAATGAGCTACCGTGTCGTTCGTGTTTATTAAATTTCAAGTCCCCTTGTATTCGACTTAAGGAGACGCCTGGCGATATTTATTTAGAAATAATTTACAGATCTACAAAACTCTTAATGCACACGAACAACGACACGGTAGTTCAGTGGCAACACTACAGCTAACAGCTGATTAAAATTTGGTCCCGTATTATTACATTTTAAATAATTAAATTAGACAATATTTCGGCCCCTTTCCAATTATTCAACTAGTTTATAGAATGATTATGTTATCTTCAATGTTATACTAGCGTTAAAAGTGCAAATAAAGTGTAATTATCATTGTGAATGTGTGACAGCTACCGGCACATGTAAAAGTTACATTGTCATCTCGATATCAGGTACAATATTAATATATTTTACTTGCTATATGCTTGTTTACGTACTATAACATCTATACAACTACAATAAGAACCGTTTGACGCGATATAAAGTTCTATCAATAAAAAATACACAAGTAAACATAACCTAAATTTTGTTTGGTGACAACTTTTCTCTTTATTCATAATTTCTTCTATTTCACTGCTAATCTCCTGATAACTCAATTTTTTCTATTACTTCTTCCTTTTCAACTTTGTTTCATCTCGGTCCCTAATCATGATTATGACTCACAAAGCCTATGCTCGCCAGGAAGAATCCAAACTTCAACTGGCTTTAGCGAACTCAAGGCATCTAAGGAGTTGTGTGACCAACTGTTTAGGAAGAGGGATGACAATGAAAGAGAACTGTTAGGTGTATTAGAAAAAAACAAAAACCTTAAATCAGAAATGGCTCAGATACATACACAATACACTGATTCCATTGATGCCCGGGATAGGCTCCAGATCATTGTGGATGGATTTGACCAGTGTATTACTAAGTATTTACATGCTCTTAACTGTATACAGGCTTTAAAACAACAGCTGCATGAGGCAAATAGTAAAATTTCACAACTAGAAAGCTATCAATATAACATCACAGCCTCGTTAAATCAAAAACTCTTCGATGAACTGGTGGTCAACTCCCCTAGTACAGAATCTATTTCTACTGCAATTAATAAACAACCCACACTGTCAATAGACCTAACATTTGAAAATGACATATACACACCTACCAACTCAGTCAGGGTTATTAAATGCAGTAAAAATAAACTGAAGAAATATGTAAGAATAAACAAATGTATTAGAAAAACCCAAAAATTTGTACATAGACAGAAATTCTTCATAAAAAATGTTAAACTAAATAGAGAACGTTTATCACTTCTTGATAAACTAGATATGTACTCCCAAAAACTTAAAAATAGAACTTTAAAATATAAAACTACCATACAAAACCTCCACTTTGAGTTAAATACTCTTAATAATAAATTAATATTAATGAGTAACAAGTATAAAAGCTCTGAAATGCAGATGAAGGAGTATATGTTGGCGGTCAATGACTTGGTGAGCTCATGCTCCTGTAACAGTGAGTGTTCTCAATCATTGACAAATAACATCTCAATCAACCCTCAGTTCACACCGGCTCATTTGGTGCCAACATTTTGCATGTAAATGATAATTTAAATAATAATGATACTGCTTGTATTTCAACTACCCACAACAATGTGGAATTAACTATAAAAAATAAAATTGTAATTTTTTGTGATGAAATTGGAAAGGACATGGGCCGTTTGCTATCAAATTCTTGCAAGGGACATTCAATCACTAATTTCTGTATGCCTGGTTTGAGTTACCTTAACATAATGGAGAAAATTATAAATTTTGTATACCTTAGTGAACATCCTAACCAAATGTCCAAAACATTTTTTTCTATGTTTTGTTCAGAATTTAACTCTACATTTATCCCCAAGAAAATCTCAGTTAAAGGCCCTACAATGTTCAGTGAATGGGCGACTATTGGTATACATAAAAGTAGGAATAGGCTTTATGACTTGTATGAAGAACGAAATTATAATAAAAGCAAAGAATTCTGTATGTTAAGAATTATTCAAAATTATTTAAAAGTATTTGTCGCTTAGCTAAGATTAGTTATTTAAGTTCAAAAGATAAAAACAAGTCAAAATAAAATAAAAATGACCTGGGATATTATAAACAATGAGACTGGGAAAGTGAAGACTCAGTATAGTGATTATAACCTTAATATTAATAGTAAAATAATTCATTCGGATTTAGAAGTTGCAACAGCTTTTGAGAATTTCTTTACAGATATCCCAGTCTCAACCACAAGATCTTTGAATTCGTCACCCACTGTTGCAGAGTCTCTATTAAAAGAAAATGTGGACATCTTTAGTAGCGAGTTTAGTTTTCAATATGTTTCCGACAGAGATATTATTAAAGTGTTTAATAGCTTAAATATTAAAAAAACCGGCGACCTATGGGGAAATTCCGTTCAGGTTACAAAATCTATAATTAACATTGTTGCGCCTGAGTTAGCATTAATATTTAATATTGACTGTGGTGTGGTGTGTTTCCTGACTTAATGAAAAGTAGTAAAATAATACCGTTGTTTAAATCGGGTAGCACATCTGACCCCACTAATTTTAAACCTATTTCTGTTCTACCCACATTTAGTAAAATATTTGAAAAACTAATGCTGGAGCAATTGCAGTCACTTTAATAAAAATAAATTATTACATATTAAACAATTTGGCTTCTTGAACATATGTAATGAAATGACATTTCATTAATTTGAATTTTCCGCGCTTTGCGTTTTTATAAGTTGTCTGTGGAACTTGGTAGAGGGCGCATCGGAGTGACGCGCGATTCAAGGGCGGATGATGCTCAGATTATTTTGTGCATTTTATTGTTATAAAAAAACTTGTAGAAAGATAAATTAAAGGATATAATTGAGGAGGCGATATAAGTGAACTTTAAATGTCGTTTCTTTGTATTTTCAGGTGAGATTTAAGAGTAATAGTCATAGCTAAACGATAATTGTTGTAATATTGTACAAGCGTGTTAAATAAAACAAGAACTTTGTATTTTCAGAGAAACAATTTGTAGTTTATTTTGAAAATCCTTAATAATATATCTTATACATATATACAGTGCCTGGGAGGAGTCTCATGATGCTTTTGGCATTTTTTGTGACTTGTCTAAGGCATTTGATTGCGTTTTTCACGAGACATTGGTCAGGAAATTACGTCACTACGGAATTAGGAATTCTGCCTTGGATCTTCTTATATCTTATTTGAGTAATAGGGTCCAAAGAGTGGATGTTAACGGTAAGAGGTCTCCGGGGTCTGTGGTTACTATGGGGGTCCGCAGGGCTCAATTCTTGGTCCGTTTCTTTTTCTCATTTATATAACGATTTTCCTTATCTTATAAAACATAGCCAAGAGATAGTGTTGTTTGCAGATGACACATCACTTTTATTTAAGCTTAGACGACAAAAACCTGTCACTGACGATGTAAATAGCACTCTCTCTAGAGTTGTGCACTGGTTTAGTCTTAACAACTTACTTTTAAATGAGAAAAAGACTAAATGCAATTAGATTTCTTACACCTAATGTTAAGAAGGTGCAAACCAGTGTTGTAATTAATGGAGAAGAGTTGGTCACTGTTGATACCGCTTTGTTTTTGGGTATAACTTTAGACTCAAAACTGCAGTGGGGCCCACATATAGATAAATTGTCGAATAGACTTAGCTCTGCGGCTTATGCGGTCTACAGGATACGCCAGTTAACAGATGTAGAGACGGCCAGTCAGTTATTTTCATAGCGTGATGTCGTATGGTATTTTGCTTTGGGGAAATGCCGCCGACATTCAAACCATTTTTGTGCTGCAGAAGAGGGCTGTTCGAGCAATTTATAACCTTAGTTTTAGATATTCCCTGAGGGATAAATTTAAGGAAATTAATATAATGACTGTCGCCATCTCATATGAGAATTTAATTTATATAAAAAAGAATATCGGTCTCTTTTCTAAGAACAGCGACATTAATGCTATTAACACCAGAAATAAAAATAAACTTGTATTACCGATGACAAGGCTTCAAAAAATTAGTAATTCATTTCGATGTCAAAGTATATGCTTTTACAACAAAATACCAAGCAATATTCAAGAATTGAGTCTTAATAAATTTAAATTAAACAAAGCCTTTGCAAAAAGGGTTATTATAAAGTTAAAGACTACTTAGAAGACAAAAATGCTTGGGGATGTGCTGCTCGCTCTAACATAAAATGATGCTTGTTTATATTGTATACCTTCTTTACACAAATTTTGACACTTGACATTGTACTGTTGCTAACTTTATGTTAGAATTATTCAGAATTATTCGATATTTACCATTTGACATTTTAATTGATTATTAATGTATTTAATTACATTTGACATTCTAATGAAATTAATTGATAAATTAAATGTCTATCAATACTAAAAATGTGAATGTGAGTATTGTGTAGGGTTTGTTTGAAGTTATAATTAATTTATTTGTCTGGCGGTTTTTGAGATCTCTCTGTGGCCTACGCAAATGTCCTGCCGATCTGGTATCGTCTTGCGACGGGTCGTTAAGCTCCCTAAATTATGGTTGAGCTACACGATGACTGATGCATACGTGCCGTCGGTTAGGACAGGTCAGCTCAAAACAGCTATGGCTTTTTCTTCAAAATGCCATCCCAGACCTATCCCTACAAAATACACTCATATGTTGAATAAAATGATGTCTGGACTTTAAAAGAGACGTTGACCTCTGAGTTTGTTTCGGCATTTCTTCTCAGAGCTAGTCAGATAGGAAATGCCGACGCCATCTAGCTTAAAAAATGTATGACTTGTAAAAGTGTCTATAACAGATGTATTTACAGAAATAAATATCATTTATCATTTACAAAACTCTTAATACACACGAATGACGACACGGTAGTTCATCTACAAAACTCTTAATACACACGAAAAACGACACGGTAATTCAGTGGTAGAGTGATGACACGGAATGTCAAGGGTCGTGGTTTCAAGCCCCGTTCGTGTCTATTATTTTTCATTGTTTCCTTGGAAAATAGTTATTAATATAGGCATTATATGGCCTTAACATGTATAAAAAATATAAATATATATGAAGGTTCATAATAGTAAAAAAAAACGCAGTCAAATAATGGTTGCAAATAAATACAATATCTAGTTACTTCCACAATATTGAGGGTAGTCATGCATTACCCTCAATATTGTGGAACTAGCAAAATATTGTATTTATTTGCAACTATTGTAATGGACTTCCGCAAAGTAACGCCTGAACTTATTCAATACTTGCAGTACAATAAATCATCATATTTGCTTTAGTCAACTTCTACATATAACTAATCTTTTTTCTCTTCCCAGGTACTCTTATATCTGGTCTAAAAGCGAAGGGTCTGCCATACTCTCCGTACTCAATAAAGCGAGCACTTGAAAACTCGGCTACTTACCTAACACACGTGGAGCCCTGGGCACAGGGCTGTGGACTACTCAACGTTGAAAAGGTAAAATACTCAACTGGTTCATTACTAAAATACCTGAAATCCGGTATTTTTATGTTCCGTTAATTGAACCAGAGCCCAAATTAGAATTTATAAGAACCATACTTGTATCAATTCATACGATGCCTAATATAATCACTGACACTAAACAGTATAAACTTCTACTCCACCTTATATTACAAAGGCAATCTGAAATAAAAGGTACGCAATGAAGCGGCGAATGCATCAATTCATATGTTACGATACCGATATCTTGGAACCGGTACATTACCGGTACAGAACCCAAACCGAAACCAGTACCGTACCAAAAAGTGTAACCTTTATCGAAATCGAATCGAAAAAGGGAATCGATTTTCCATCCCTGGTTTAGAGGGACTGTAAAGTCGCCATTGAAAAGAGAGGATCCTCCAACCAGGCGGGTAATATTGCCTGGCGGTTGTATGTATACAATTCAAGATAATCTTTGAAAAGCATTATCGCATGCTTAGCGAACTCTAAAGTTATTATATGAAATGGAAAAAGTTATTATATTAGTAAGTTATTATATTATATTAAATGGAAAAAGAATATGGTCGCGAACAGGATTCGAATCTGCGCCTCCCGGATAAATACTCCAGGCGCTCTGACCACAAGCCATCTCGACCTCTGCTCACCACCGCGAATTCTGCTTGTATATGTATATATATATATATATACAAGTTTGTCGCCAAAATCTGCTTGCGCGATGCAGGATTCTTTGACTTCATCTGTTCTGCGCGTAGTATTTATGTCGAGTGGTAGATGTCGCTACAGACTAACACATAAAGTTATAGAGCATGACTAAAAAAGTACTTGTGACTGTTCCAGGCCTTCGACCTCCTCAGCACATACCACGACCAGCCAGAACGTGACGTCACGTTCAACATCCAGTGCGGCGCCAACAACGCTAAGGGCATCCTGTTGCGGCCGCGCCTGGGGGACCCGCCCAAGGATATCGGGGTCACTATCGAGCCGCAGTTCTTACAGGACCACTACGATATGGAGAGTGAGTCCATATTTTATATTCATTTAGTTGTCATCTGATAGTAGATAGACATTTTGAAGTAAAATATTTTAGATTTCGTGTTTAAGTATAAAAGAAAAGATTGAGCATGATTTAGATTTCATCTTCAAGTATGTTTTGATATGAATTTAGATTCCCACATTTAATGTGAACTTCTATTTTCGGGTAAAAAAGTGTTGGCGTTCATTTAGATTCTCTCCTCCTTAGATTTTATCTTCAAGTAGAAGTTTTGATTCCTATGACTTGTTTTTATACCTTCGTTAGAGTAATTTTTATAGTCCCGAAAGAATCTATTGTAGAAATACTATATGCACTATTCTTTTTTAAAACGTAGATTCGTTATCCTATAGTTAAGTAATCCGATGTTTAAAGTACAAATAACAACATTATTGTATTTAATATTGTACCAACCGTAATGATAATCTTTTAAAGAATCTCCCTTGATCCGTATTTTCAATTCGTAGGGCCGAAAGTACCCTTGCTCAAGGATATAATAAAACAGCGATTTGTATATAACGGTACGTTTAAGAAGTTTATTTTATGTAGATATTTGATTAGATTTATATCGACGGATTTATGTGCCGACCCCGAATATATTGGTATACATGAGAGCAGGATACTAGTATTTTGATTAGAAAGATACATAGTGATTTCTATGAAAGTTATGGATATATTGTGAATTTAATATGGTCAAACAGAGATCGGAATAAGTTTATAAACTTACTACGTATTTTAATGTGGATCCTTTATTTTTCTTGGAGATTATAAGTGCAATTTATTATCGCAAATTCTTAATTCTTTCGACTTCGCATCACTGTCTTTTCGAAGTCATGTGCGTATTATAAATTATCACTTGCTTAAAACGGTGAAGGAAAACATCGTGAGGAAACCAGCACATCTGAGAGCTGTTCTCGATGGTGTGTAAAGCCATGCCAGAGACCTACGGGTGGTTTAAACCACACTAGGTTGTTCATCAACCACACGGTAAGAAGAGAATTCTTTCGAAATTGTAGAGACCGGTATATGTGAATTTCTTGAAGTGTAGACAGATATATTTCTGCTTATTCCGATCTCTGGTTATTAGGTCATGGATAGGAAAATAACCGACTGAAAGGAAATAATACCAATGAAAGAAATACTTTGTACATATCTATGTCGCTCGACTATGTTGTTATTTTGCAACTTTTGAGCTATATTTTAATGTTTAACTGTGTAGGCGAGTGGTCAATTGGTCTCTTTTTGAGAATTCTACACCAGTATACAAAGTCCTAATTTATTAGGTACCATTGATGGGGTTTATATACAGGCTGTGGTTCTAGACAGTGGCCAAATTGAAGGAGACGAATCTATATTATATATATATATTATAATGTTGTAGATTATTTTTTTATCATTAAATACAGTCAATGCTCACAAATTGATTGTCCGACGGAGGGTTAGCCTGGTGATCTGTAATACAGGTTCTACCGACGCTACAGACACCATTCTCTATGTATTGCATATTTGACTTTGTACTGTCTTGATGATGAGAAAATAAATAAATTTCTATTCTATTCTATTCTATAGGTGTAGTTGATAACAAAACAATAAAAAAAGTATACCTTAGAAAATCGAATTAATTTTGCATTTTTACTGTTTTTTGCGTATATGGCGTGTCATTGCCACTGGGAGTTTAGAAACCAATAATGAGACAAAAACACAATCCTAAAACCACATTGTAGTCTTATTATGTTCGTTAGGTTTTTATCGTTGACTTGTATGCAACCTACCTACTTGCAACCTTGTCGGGCGGCGCGCTCGTTTCTGCGTTGTGCGTAGTATGCGAAAGTTTCACAGAGACGCGTCAGCTGTTACGAGACGAATAGGACGTTGACCTCTTGGCTATTATTGTTATAATTATTTTTATACAACATATAATTTATTGCTGTATATGTTCCTATAATATGGCCACTGTTCAAAACCACAGCCTGTATAAGTCAAAGATATCTGCTTAACTCAACAATTAAAGGGAAATAAAATATTATTAATACTGGCACGCACGGGCCTTAAAAAAATACGGATGGAGCGTTGCGTACGACATGTGAGAAGCATGCCTAGTCATCCAATTTTGCTTGTCATACACGAGTTAAACGAAAACAAATACTTAAAACTCATCCACTCGGCGTCAGTACGCTGCGTGTGTGGGTGTGCGTAATCTATGCTTCTCTTATGACAAGGAAAGGTTACATCCGTATTTTTTTCAGATCCGTGACTAGCACGTCGAAAACGCTCCTCAACGTTTACGCGAACATTGAGAACAACAAAACTGTTATAGAATTTTTAAAACATAACATGACATAACATAGCATCACGCCTGTATTCCCCGAAGGGGTAGGCAGAGGTGTACACAATTGTACACCCACATTTCACTAATGCTGTTATTAAGTCCCATGTAATAGGTGGTGAGCCTATTGCCATCAACCGGGCACATTTCCAAACTCCGGGCTGCTACTGAGAATTTCCTAACAGAAAAACTCAATAACACTTTGCCCGACCCGGGAATCGAACCCGAGACCTCCTGCTCAGCAGTCGCGCTACGGACCACTAAACCAACGAGGCAGTTTAGTTAGAATATATAAAAAGTTAGAATTTTTAGTTATGATTTAAATGAATCCTTATCACTTACACATTGACCCCTTAAAAGGAAGGTACAGTCGAGAACAACGAGCACAAACATGTATAATTTGCACTTTTTAAATTCTATATATATGATTATCTGGATCCCATGAATGTGGACCGTATTTCGGTCACGGCGGCCTATCTCCAAGGAGATTAGCCAAGTACGCAGGAGATATTATAGTGCACAAGTGTATGCGCAAACACAGGTGCACTCCCTCTTCCTTCACTCTCATATTCTGATGGGACGAAAATTCGACACGACCAGAGAGAGATCAGGCGCAGGACCGACGGCTTTACGTGCTCTCCGAGGCACGGGGGTGTCACACCACCAACTTCCTGACTCTGGGCTGCTACTGATAATTTACTAACAGAAAAATTCAATAACACTGCCCGACCTGAGAATCGAACCCAGGACCTCACGCTCAGCAGTCGCGCTTGCGACCACTAGACCAACGAGGCAGTCCTAATAATAATAGTATATTATTGTCCTAATAAATTGATTTTATTCAGAATTCTCTAAAATTAAAAAAAAAAAAATTATATAAATGTAATGTAAGTAAATAATGCGATTATTTTATTACTTTTTAGTGCATTTTTATTTTACAGAGAGATTTTTGGAGTCGGTTCTTTTTTTTGTTAAAAATTATTTTATCGAAGTTTTATCTGTATTTGTGTTTACATGTTCGCGCTCGTGACTGTACCTGATGAATTCGGAGGTTGTATACTGTATACTGTATAGTCATATACATATGTACATATATAGGTATCAGTATCGGCAGTGCCCACAAGCAGATACAACAAAACCTATGTAGCGTGTCGGTGTTGCAGACAAGTCGATAATTCCGAAGCAGATCGCGTTCGGCGTGCGCCTGGCGCTGTGCGCGGGCGCGGGCGCGGGCTGGCTGTCGGCGCCCGCGCACCTCGACATGATGAACGCGCCGCGCCCCTGGACCGTGCGCCTCGACACCTCCGCCTTGAAGCCCGGCCCGCACTTCACTAGGTCAGTCTTCTACTCACCTGCTCCATTTTTTACAGGACATACTATACATTTGTTACAATCATCATCACCATGTCACCCCCCCAGCAACGCCCTAAGCCGAGGCTCGTGTCCTGCAGGGGACGCCCTTCGTGCTGTGTTGCTTAGTTTGTAGTTTATAAAAATATGCTCTGGCTGGAGGCATCAAAATACTTCGCCTTAGCTATTGTCCGGTTACGTACGGGTTAACCGCAAGAAGCCATCACAAAAAAAAAAAAACTCCATATCAGACGATAGACATCTGCTGCTGGATATAGACCTCCCCCATATGTTTCTAAAATTAACGGTCTAATCTTCATCGTGCACCCCCTACAGTCTGCCGGTCGTGGACGCCATTCACGAACTATTTTCGGTTATGGGTTCCACGAGCTATGTGGACTGCCCACTGCCACTCCTATTGGCACTTTGAAAGCAACGTCGATGACCTTGGTTATTCCACGTGTTTCGTCATTTCGAATTCTATGACGTAGCGAAACTTCGAACATGGCTCTCTCCGTAGCTCGCTGAGCGACTCTGAGCTTATATACGAAGCTAATAGTTAGCGATCTGAATTCTACATGTTATGTGGCAACAAGCTCTGGTGAAAGACTTTAGTCTTAAGGCTCTATGGTATATTTCGCAAGAAGATACGCCGCAATTTCCCGAACACTGCCCATCCGAATTAGATTATTCGGCTGACCTCTTTGTTTGTTTTCCAAACAAATTTTAACACTAACAATTTTCTAGACGACCATTCGGAAAATCTAACTCCGAAGAAATACTCGGCTAAAATATGAGTACAATATTAAGTTTTTATGATATTATTTAGAGCACCAGCAGTTTCCCTCTAATAGAGGTTTGTATATATGCTACAGTATCCTGGCGTACGACGTGTCGTGTACGGACAAGGGCCCGGTGTTCCGCGTGCCCGTGACGGTGCTGCAGCCGCAGCCGCTGGCGCTGGCCGCGCCGGCGCCGCCCAGCATCGCCGAGAAGAACGTGCTGTTCAAGCCGGCCACCATCGTCAGGCATTTTGTTGTTGGTCAGTACTTCTACTACTTTAATTTCTTAAAGTAACAAAGTATCACAGCTATATTGCCTGAAGGGAGAGGCGGGGATCTTCATAGTTGTACACCCACATTTCACCAGTACTGTTATTAAATTCCATGTCGTGATGGTCGTGAGGCTATTGTGATAACCCCGGACTGCTATTGAGAATTTCCTAATAGAAATACCCAACAACTCTTTGCCCGACGCCTCATTTTTGGAAGTCGGTTAAAAAGGGGAGTTTTTGTTGTTTAAATCATCTTCAAATAGAAAACTATATTCTAATAGTTGGTTCATTATTTCTAGTACCCCCGGAAGCCACGTGGGGAGTCCTAAAGATCTCAACAGAAGATAAAGAAAAGACTGGTAGATTCTTAGTGCACACGATGCAGTTATTACCTAGAAAAAGTTGTCGGTGTCATGAGACGCAGAAGATGATCAATGTTACCGCGGAAGCACCAACTTTGTTACCTTTCCAGTTAATGGTAAGTTGAAGCAATTCTTATTTAGATCGTTTTTGATGAGCAACCTAGTGTCAGAGTTTAAACCACTCGTAGATCTCTGACATGGCATTACACACCATTGAGAACATCTCTCAAGTGTGCTGGTTTCCGCGTGATCTTTTCTTTCACCGTCTTAGGCAAGCGTTAAGTAATGTATAATACATTACTTCTAAAAAGTCTGTGGTACGTGCCTAGGTTTCTAATTTGCAGCCTTTGACTTGTCTGTTGGTCATACCACTAGGCTATCACTGCAAAAAGTTGAAGCAATATAATTGGCGGATATAAAATGTAAATTTCCCTCACTTTTTTCTCATTTTAACGATAAGATTTCATAGTTTAAATATTATCAATAAAAAAAAATATTATGTATAGGTCATTCATCAATTACCAATTAAAATGTATAACCTATTTTTGAACCACATAATATTTCCTATAATATAAGGGTTATTTTTGTACGCAAATCGAACCCGTGACACGCTGCAGCATGTGATCTGTCGACCACTACGCTATGAATAATTAATATACAAATACTCTGATTTTATTGCTACACATAATAATAGAGTGTGGTGATCACTACGTACTTTGAAATGTGAATCATCTGTAAATTGATTTATAGAGCTATTTAGGTTTCCGAAAATATTTTAAATTCATATGCTTTAGCTATTGATCGGTTATACAGACAAAACCCCCCAGGGTTTTTGTTAGAGGTCATAAAAAAAATAGAATATTACCAAGGGTTTGCACAAAGAAGACTTTTCGAGTCATGAGTGTTTTAGAGATTAATTATCAGTTGCATAAAACAGTGAAAGAAAACGTCGTGAGGAAAACAGCACACCTGAGAGATGTTCTCGATGGTGTGTAAAGTTACGTCAGAGGCCTATGGGCGCTTTAAACTCTGACACTAGGTTGTTAATTAATCACACGATAGGAAAAAGTGGAATACTGTGTGGTTTTAATCAATAGGGATTCGGCACATAATATCAGTGATAGATTTTTACATATAAGAAAAAGAATGTTACTGCTTCGTCATCATCGCCCTGCCCTTATCCCAATTTATTTGGATTCGGCGCAGCATACCTATATCTGGCATGCTGCTAAAGTGTTGGCTATGTTTTATGACCGGCGGCCAGCCTGACGTCTGCCCTCTTTGGGAATGCTGTTGTTGGTGGTAACTGCTGCCGTGTATCAGTCTCCTTCCTTCTAGCTATGTCACAACAAATCCATATCATACCAAATATCCTTGAGCCAGGTTCTGATGTTATCCTAATAATACACTCCATTAACCGGCTTATAATAACATATACGGCCTACAATCAAAACAATTATTCACAAAACTACCACGTTCGGTCTCTGCTTATGATAATATAATGTTACACTTTTCATTTCCTCAGGGAGGCGTAACACTAGAAGTAGTGATAGCAAAATACTGGGCGAACATAGGCGATCTGGTGGTGGACTACAGCGTGGAGTTCCACGGGCTGAAGCCGGACTTCGGCAGCAAGCTGGTGCTGGGCGCCGGGCTGGGCGTGCGCGGCGTGCTGCTGGGCGCGCTCCGCCTGCAGGACGTGCAGCCCGCCGCGCAGCTCAAGTACACCGAGCCGCTCTACAGGTACGCAGGCTCGGGGCCCGGACGATGTTAGCACACAGTTGACTCTGATCCTCGCGTATTACTTCAGACGTGCACAGTTATATTACGACGACTTTACAGCCAATTACACTGACATGGAAAACAGGAAGTTATATTATTATTTGTTAGAAAAACCAACAGGACCGCGAAACGTTGATGGCACCGATTTTTGAGTGATCCAGATCTTGATAGATGTATCAATGGAGTAACAGCACACTGCTACTGAACTTCAACCAGATCGCGTTTGCACCCTGGCGGTTTTATCTTAACATTGACTACTGCGCAGCGTACTTGCATACAACTTCAGATATGCACACTTATAATATGACAAGTGTACAAAACATAAACTGTATTGATTGAATATTATTTTTATCTGCCATAAATTCTGCATTAGTTATTGTTCAACGGTTACTACTCACTGCCATTCTTTCGGATTGCCCGACTAGTTTCGAATTCGAACGGGGCCCTTAGTCATGAGCTAAGCCCGTGGCGAAGTCGCGAGTCAAATAGAATGTACGTGAGTAGTGATCGTTGCACAATAATTACTATGAACGTGTCTCATGAATGTTATTATACATCAATATTATTTTGGTTTGCAGGCCATCCGAGTCTAAGCTGACACCCCTAACGGCGCGGGACATTATCCCTCCCAGCCGGCAGATATATCAACTAGTCAATACATATAACTTCCATATCGCTAAAGCTACAGAGGTAACTAATCGATTATTATAATTAAGATATAACTTAAGTATATTGTTTTATAATATCAAGGGGTCCGAGCACGGACCTTTTCAACCAACTTGTCGACTCGAAAAAAGTTTTTATGTATTGAATAAAGATCGTTTTGTACAGTCTATGTTAAATTAGACGTTTAAAATCGACAACCGTGTCGACAAATATAACCATGGTCGCACCGCTGCATCGTTGCCCTAGCTACTGAGCGTGAGGCCTTGAGTTTGATTCCCGGGTTGCTCTAAGTAAGTAAGAAACAAAGTGTCTTGCATGTAATATTATTTAATGTGGAGGAAAAATCTGTCGGAGGCGAGCAGAGATCATGGTACTAAATCTAAGACAGATTCAGATCAGGTCGCAGGTTCCAATCCAACTCGCGGTCGTATCTTTCTATTCACAAATACCCGTTAAGTCCTACTAATCAAGGGGTTTGTTAGCTATACAGGATTATTTTTAGTATATACGAAACCTGAGACACGGGTCAAATATTTTCATTTATAGAACCTATATAAAAAAGTATAAGAATGTATAATAAAAACTCACAAAGTTAGAAGCTTGATTTCTTGCCACCTTGTCCTCGCATAAATATGCTCACCGCGTTATGATCATTGATAACGTAACACACTGAGCCGTTGTAAGTAGTGTAGTGATAACATTTACCATCACACCTGCAGTCTTTGGACTATCTTAATACTCAATTGTAAATATTATGTACCGACCTACCTACTTTTTCGTACACAAATAAAAACGTTCGTACAGATAAACACCTTGGCGTGTTTAAAAATGTTAATTAACACAATTTACATTAATTATTTATCCATTCTACACGACTTCATCATTATTATTAATTATAAGAGCACTATTTACACACGACACGATATGGGAACGCGCGCGCAACGACACGCACGTATCGATCTCTAGCTTCCGGGCGACTGAGGTGGTGGCGCGGGGCCAGCGTGGGGCCCGCTCAGGGACAGCGCGGGTTACTGTAACAGCGAGCGGTAGGTACTGCATCAGCTGGCCCGCGTACCTACTGTGTCCAACTTATAGGATATTTTAAAGATTATTTAGTCGAAATATAACATGGTGTAAACATTATTTTAATCGATTCTATTACTGATTCTGAACGAACTAGTTTCAGGTTTCGTATATACTATGAATGGCCCTGTATATGCCGATGGCACAGCTAATACGCCTGCTGATGATCTATGTAATAATATTATGTTCCAGGTGTCACCAGTCATATCGTTGTTATGCGACATGTTGTACGAGTCGGAGTTCGAGTCCCAGATGTGGATGTTATACAACAGTTGCAAGCAGCTCATGGCTACTGGCGATGCATATCCCACCAAGGTAATAATTAAATTGAAAGGGTTAATGTCTAGTTTAAGTTTGAAATTAGTCGGATTATCTCGAAAAATGCACGTGAGAAATAATCTATACATATAATAAAAATGTAATGGATCGCTGTTTGTACATGGAAGATATACAATAAAATTACATAATACAATAAAATAGATATAACACAATAAATTTATACAAAATTTTGAATGGATAACCTAATGATATAATGTACTAAAATACAAAAAATATACTTATATCTAAATACCTACTAAATACAAACATAATAACAATACTATACATACTTAGATACATTAAAAAGGAATATGAATACTAGAGCATAAACAAATATTTCTATATAGACAACGCCTTCCTCTCTTCTCATTTACTATTTGCTGTGCCCATCAGGGTCCACGATTGCTACCATGTTATTTATATTACCATTTTATCTTTACATTGTGGATTTGCAATAAAGAATATGATTATGATTATTATGATTATATATAAGAAAAAATATTATTGCGACCTTTATCAACGCAAATAGCACTCAAAACAATGATTGTTAGAAATTTCGTCTGTTTGTCTGTGCGTGTTTGCACGCTAATCTCAGAAACGGCTTATCCGATTTAGATGTGGTTTGTCACTAATATATTGTGGTAAGCTTCACGTAACATTTAGTGTTTATTTCATGTAAATCGATTCATAAATAAAAAGTTATGCCAATTTAACGAATTACGTCGAACATTTGTTAATTTACGACATTCACGCGGACGGAGTCGCATGCACAGCTAGTAATTATTATGAATGTGCCTTCTGAAACCAATAGTACATTAAAAAAAAAGTCTGGGTGTGGCTGTGTCATGGACGCGGCCGTGTCTTACGTGTATACGTGTTCGTAATTGGTAATATTTGAACAATTTTAGTAGAGAGACGATCTCAATATAGCGACGCTTCCTCCTCCGCCGCGCGCCGTACGTCAAGTCCTCGCTCAATGTCACGAATTCTTTGATCCTTTACATCGAGTGGTGGAATTATTTGGTTGTAGATGATAGATATGTCGCTATAACACCAAACTGTTTCCCCCGATTGTGTTATCATAAGGACGTCTTCACGTCAAAATAATAATAAAAGCCCAGCATTAGAGTGGTAAAAGAATTCCATACTGGAAATTCCTGTCTTATTTGTTTCAAAATCTCATTCAAGGCGAATGAATGAATGAAACTTAATGTTTATTACGTTTTATTTATGTATAATAATTTTCGTGAGATAAATTCATATTAATTATAGTTTAACGGTTATTACTCACGCGCATTCTTCGGCATTGCCCGACTAGTTTCGAACTCAAACGGAGCCCTTATTCATGAGCTGAACAGGCGATGTCGCGAGGCAAACTCGCGAGTTTGACGTTTTGAGTAATAACCGTTAAACTATAATTAATGTTTTATTATGTTCCCAGTATTCAGTGAAACTAGAAAAAGGTGACTACGTCCTCCGGTTGAACGTTCGTCACGAAAATAAGTCTTTATTAGAAAAGTTACAAGATTTACCAGCTGTTATACAGCAGCGGTTACAGCAACCCATCACGTTAGACGTCTACTGTTCACAGCCACAGGTAAGGTTACGTACCATACTAAAATGCGATCAAACTAAGAATAGGAATGTGTTTCCGCCATGTTGTGACATCAGAACAAATGTGAAAATTATTTTTATAACCAATTAGCATTAAATAATAAATACACATAAATGTTTCCAACGCATGCGTGGCAAACAAAAAAGAATAAGGTCGTGAGCAGGATTCGAGCCTGCGCCTTCCGGATAAATACTCCAGGCGCTCTGACCACTAAGCCATGTCACTGGCAGGTTCGAATCCTGCTCGTGACCGTATTCTTTTTCCACAAAAAATTATTACTTTAAGGTTCGCTAAGTATGCATTAATGCAGTTCAAAGATTTATGTGTATAATATACATACATACATACAATCACGCCTGTATCCCATTGGGGTAGGCAGAGACTATCGATTTCCATTTGCTACGATTCTGACACACCTCGTTCGCTTCATCTATGTTCATTAATCTCTTCATACATGCTCGCCGACTTAGGTTGCTCCTGACCTGTCCTTTATTGAGAACGCCGCAATTTGATTGCGGTACGTTCGTCGAGGTCGACCTGCCCCGACTCTTCCATCGTGTATAATATGCGGAGGTTTATTGACATTTCTATTCTTATCGTGATCGCATATTATAATATTAAGTTCAGTATAGTTTTACACGTATAATGTAACATAGGTATGTATTTACAGGCGCTAACGGGCGGCAAGAAATTCACTTCTGGATCATTATCAAGTGGAAACCTACTACCTCTATACTTCACACCAGTGCCTTCAGATAAGTAAGTATACATGCTTCAAGATATGTCTTTGAAAAAGCATTAACGCATGCTTAGCGAACTCTAAAGTTACAATATTAAATGGAAAAAGAATACGGTCGCGAACAGGATTCGAACCTGCGCCTCCCGGATAGATACTCCAGGCGCTCTGAACACTAAGCCATCTCGACCTCTGCTCGCCACCGCGAATTTTTCTAAAAAAAAATATATGGAAGTAGGGTTTTAAAATAGGATTGTTTAGGTTTATGTATCCTTACTGCTCTGTGTGGAAATAAATGTTTTCTTTCTTTCTTTCTTTCTATTAAACAAACCGTTTTATAGAGCAAATGATATAAAATATGCTTAATCAATACAATAAAATACTTCTGAAATAGGCATGATGACTGATTTTGAAATGGCCTTCTATAATATAGGTACACGTCTACTATTTCCGAAAAACGTATTATTTCAGCAATAAACTCTGTTTTAACGCAGATTATTGAATTTTAATCTATCTAATTTGAATTAAGCGGCAAAACGCTCATGGGTGTCATGACGCCGCTTATAATGAGTTGTGACGTCACGCAACCACGGCAGTGATTGGCATTCAATTGAGGCGTGACTTCATTCGCTGTAATTGGCGTTTTAGTCAACATGGCCGATTGCAGTATTTTAATATTTTTTTTATTGAAAATCTTGATGATTTTATTAAAACTAGGTAATTTTTTAGAATCTTGTGTACTTATATTTTTCTCTAAAACCATTTATTCTTTGATTCTTTAATACTGCCATGTCTATTCTACGGTTAATAGCCAAAATTTAACCTTGAAAGATGTAGTATAAGTAGTAGTAGTATAAGATAGTAAGTATTTCCTATTATTTGGTGGCTTTTGTCGCGCGCGGCACAACGGGGCGCATTTATTTGTTTACAGAAAAAAACCGGACGATTGCGAGTCGGACTCGCCCACCGAGGGTTCCGTACAAATTTGTAGGTACATATTATAAATAGTTCAGGAATCGAGTTTCGCAGTTTGTTCCAAGCTTTGTATTAACGTTTGTAGCATAACATAGCATCACGCCTGTATTCCCCGAAGGGGTGAGAAGAGATGTACACATTCGTACACCCACATTTTACCAATGCTGTTAAGTCCCATGTAATAGGTGGTGAGCCTATTGCCATCTACCGGGCACAATTCCAAACTCCGGGCTGCTACCGACAATTTTCTAACAGATAAACTCAATAATACTTTACCCGACCCGGGAATCGAACCCGAGACCTCAAGCTCAGCAGTCGCGCTTGGGACCACTAGACCAACGAGGCAGTTATATATATTAACGTTTGTTGTCTGCTTTCTACGTGAACTGAAAATGACCTATGTTTTTTTAATATCCTATTAAAATATAATATGTATAATACTACTGGTACAGGACACTTAGTAGGTAGGTACCTATTTAGGATTGTGTTTAATTACAAAATTTAAAAGGACTAAGTAGGTACGCACGGTGCAAACTGTTACATACTACATACACCAAAGATATTAGGTACTATACATATAAAAGGCCAAAGGTATATATTTTTTTCATTCTTCGTCATAAATCGAAAACTATACATCACAAAAATAATTAAAAATCAGTTTAAGCTTGTGCCAATGAAGACCTTTCATACGATACCGAACAAGACACGGTGAACTCACTTCAAAATTTCGATTTCCTTGCATAGAGACCATTACTTTGATGATGATTTTATTAAAAATATACGGCTTTCAGATTTTTCTCTTCTGTATAAATTTGTAAACGTTTAAAAAAATCTACAAAATGATTTGGAAAACCTATACAATTATGATCGTGCATACCGCTGCATAACCTCGATGATTAATTACGTACTTTAAATAAAGACTATATTTTTTATGATTTAATTAATGAAATGTATAGATTTCAGATTTTCCCCTGTATACTTGCCAAATTTCATAGTTCTAAGTCAACGGAAAGTACCCTAAAAATTTTGATTCTTGATCTTTAAAGTTAGTTTTTTCACAGCTTCAAGGGACCGTAGACTTGAGTATAATTATCGTTTTAATTTCAACGCGATACCTCCGCGCATCCCCGAGATAAAGTGTCTTGACAGACAAACAGACAGACGAACAACAAAGTGATCCTATAGGGGTTCCATTTTTTCCTTTTAAGGTACGGAACCCTAAAAATATTATTAATTGTATGTTTTTGCTATTGACTTATTATTGTATCGTGTCCACCTCCTTAAATATGGCATAGATATAGTTGAACAGCATGTATACTTAAGTTACAATATTAAATGGAAAAAGAATACGGTCGCGAACAGGATTCGAACCTGCGCCTCCCGGATAGATACTCCAGGCGCTTTGACCACTAAGCCATCTCGACCTCTGCTCACCACCGCGAATTTTTCTAAAAAAAAAAAATATGGAAGAAAAATTCGCGGTGGTGAGCAGAGGTCGAGATGGCTTAGTGGTCAAAGCGCCTGGAGTATCTATCCGGGAGGCGCAGGTTCGAATCCTGTTCGCGACCGTTGCGCGGAGGTATCGCGTTGAAATTAAAACGATAATTATACTCAAGTCTACGGTCCCTTGAAGCTGTGAAAAAACTAACTTTAAAGATCAAGAATCAAAATTTTTAGGGTACTTTCCGTTGACTTAGAACTATGAAATTTGGCAAGTATACAGGGGAAAATCTGAAATCTATACATTTCATTAATTAAATCATAAAAAATATAGTCTTTATTTAAAGTACGTAATTAATCATCGAGGTTATGCAGCGGTATGCACGATCATAATTGTATAGGTTTTCCAAATCATTTTGTAGATTTTTTTAAACGTTTACAAATTTATACAGAAGAGAAAAATCTGAAAGCCGTATATTTTTAATAAAATCATCATCAAAGTAATGGTCTCTATGCAAGGAAATCGAAATTTTGAAGTGAGTTCACCGTGTCTTGTTCGGTATCGTATGAAAGGTCTTCATTGGCACAAGCTTAAACTGATTTTTAATTATTTTTATATTGTATAGTTTTCGTATTATGACGAAGAATGAAAAAAATATATACCTTTGGCCTCTTTTATTTGTATAGGTACCTAATATCTTTGGTGTATGTAGTATGTAACAGTTTGCACCGTGCGTACCTACTTAGTCCTTTTAAATTTTGTAATTAAACACAATCCTAAATAGGTACCTACCTACTAAGTGTGTTGTACCAGTAGTATTATACATACATATTATATTTTAATAGGATATTAAAAAAACATAGGTCATTTTCAGTTCACGTAGAAAGCAGACAACAAACGTTAATATATATAACTGCCTCGTTGGTCTAGTGGTTCCCAACGCGACTGCTGAGCATGAGGTCTCGGGTTCGATTCCCGGGCCGGGCATTTTTTTTTGTACTTGGCCTGTGCAGGTTACCCATAGGGGTTTGATCTGCGTAACCGAACAATAGCTATGGCGAGACAATTTGATGCCTCCAGCCAGAGCATATTTTATATTACTACAAACTAAGCAACACAGCACTAAGGGCGTCCCCTGCGGGACACGAGCCTCGGATTAGGGCGTTGCTGAGGGGACAACTAGGGACTAGCTGGATCAGATCAGTTTCCTTATTATTAAGTGTCGAATTTAAAGCTACTAGCTCGGCGCGGGCCGGCTCGAGCAAGGGTAGGGGCGGACATGATGAGATCGGGTCGGGCAAAGTGTTATTGAGTTTATCTGTTAGAAAATTGTCGGTAGCAGCCCGGAGTTTGGAATTGTGCCCGGTAGATGGCAATAGGCTCACCACCTATTACATGGGACTTAATAACAGCATTGGTGAAATGTGGGTGTACAATTGTGTACACCTCTGCCTACCCCTTCCGGGAATACAGGCTTGATGCTATGTTTATTTTATGTTCTTTTATTTAAAAGCTCAGCTGTTGTTGGTGGAAAAACCGTTATTGTATTCACTGATTACATTTGGCCGTTTAATAGGTACGTCTCGACTTCTCTTCTTTTTCCACTTGCTGAAAAAGAAAGCTTCGTCTAGTTCGTCTCTTCTATAACTTAATTATATATTTATTAACTAGCTGTGCCGCGACTCCGTCCGCGTAGATGTCGTAAATTAACACCATGTCGTGTATGAACATAAATTCATAATTAACAAATGTTCGACGTGATTCTTTAAATTGGCATAACTTTTTTATTTATGACCTGATTGACATAAAAACAAACACTAAATGTTAAGTGAAGCTTACCACAATATATTAGTGAAAACAACATCTAAATCGGATAAGCCGTTTCTGAGATTAGTGTGCATAAACGCACAGACAAACAGATCGACAGACAAAAATTCTAACTATCATTGTTTTGGGTGCTATTTGCGTTGATAAAGCTCCCGATAATATTTTTTCTCATATATCTTCCATGTACATACAGCGAAGCGTTACATTTTTATTATATATATTAATGATGATGATTTAATTATATATTATACTTTCTCGTCAGACGCAATCATCTAAAGCACATCAAAGACTGCAAAGTTTTACCAGGGGAAGACTTAGTCCCACAACAGAGACTCCTGGTTATGGAAGTAGTAGTAAAAATAAAGCTAAATAAAGCCAAAGAGCGACCTCCCCCTAAAATAAGATGGTATATGTTAGAGAAAGATGATTGTGCGAGTAAATTCAGAGAGAGTGGTGGATAAAATGATAAGAATGGGAGACATGAATAACGGAAGCGTGAATGAATGTTGGAGTGAGATGGCAGAGTGTATTAGGAGTGCAGGAAAGGATATTTTGGGAGAGTCAAAAGGGAAAGGTACGATCGATAAGGATACGTGGTGGTGGTCGACAGAGGTACAAAATGTGTTGAAGGAAAAGAAGATGAAATTCAAGGAATGGCAAAATGTGGAGATGGTGCATGAAAGTTTAAAAGCAGTAAAGAAAACGGATTATGATGTATGGAAGAAAAAATCCAGGAAAGCTGTTACTGTAGCGAAAGCTAAAGCACAGGAAAAGCTATATAACACACTAGATAGTCCAGCCGGCCAAAAATATTTATACCGGCTCACCAAGGCTAGAGAGAAAAAGGCGAGGGATGTATGCTTAATAAAGTGTGTAAAGGATGAAAATGGAAAGGTAATTTCAGATGACGAGAGAATTAAAGATAGATGAAAAAAATATTTCGAAAGACTGATGAATGAAGAAAATGATTGGAATGGTGTGCTTGAGAATAAACCAGTGAATGAAGGATTAGTGAGAAAGGTTAGTGAGGATGAAGTGAAAATAGCAATAAATGGAATGAAGAATGGAAAAGCGATAGGACCAGACGGGATACCAGTTGAAGTGTGGAAGTTATTACATCTAGACGGATGGAAGTGGTTAGCTTTGTTCTTCAATAAGTTGATGCTGGAAGAAGCCATACCTGATGAATGGTGCAACAGTTCACTGGTGCCCATCTTTAAAAATAAAGGTGATGTGCTGGAGTGCAACAACTATAGAGGGATAAAGTTAATGTCACATAGTATGAAAGTGTGGGAGAAAGTTATTGAACGACGACTGAGAGAGGAGAGTGAAATTTCACAAAACCAGTTTGGTTTCATGCCTGGTCGGGGAACAGCGGATGCCGTATTTGCAATGCGCCAGCTGTGTGAGAAATATAGAGGCGCACACAAAAACTTGCATATGGTTTTCGTGGACCTCGAAAAGGCATATGACCGGGTACCACGTGATGTTTTATGGTGGGCCCTTAAGGAGAAAGGTGTGCCTGGGAAGTATGTGCAGTTGATCCGATCGATGTACAGTCGATGCAGTACCCAAGTCCGGTCTACTGCGGGCACCACGGCCAGCTTTAATGTGACGGTAGGCTTACACCAGGGATCGGCTCTTAGTCCATACCTCTTCTTGGTGATAATGGATGCTATTTCATCGGACATTCAAGAAGGCTCCCTGGTGTATGTTGTTCGCCGATGACATTGTCCTGGTTGCCGAGAGTGGCCTTGAGGTCCAGAGCAGATTGGAGGCATGGTGGCAAAGGTTGGAGAGAGTTGGCTTAAAAATTAGCAGAAGCAAGACGCATTATATGTTCTGTGATTTGAGCGGTCTCTCCAGTCACGTGCCTATAACTCTAGACGGAGTGCCTTTACCAGTCTGTTCCGACTTCCGGTACCTTGGGTCACTCATCCAAGGTGATGGTGAAATAGACCGAGATATTACGAACCGGATCAACTCAGGGTGGATGAAATGGCGAAAGGTAACAGGAACAACGTGTGACCCACGGATGCCACTCAAGTTAAAGGGCAAAATCTACAAATCCGTTATAAGACCTGTCGTCCTGTATGGATCGGAATGCTGGGCCATGAAGAAGACGGATGAAAGAAGACTACATGTAGCGGAGATGAGAATGTTGAGATGGATGTGTGGAGTGACAAGAATGGATAAGGTAAGAAATGAGTATATTAGAGGAAGTTTGAAAATAGCGCCAGTGACAGAAAAGTTAAGAGGAAACCGTTTATCTTGGTACGGACACGTGATGAGGAGGGATGAGACACATATGACTAAGAGAGTAATGAATATGAATGTTGATGGATGGAGGGGTAGAGGTAGACCAAAGAAAAGATGGATGGATTGTGTGATCGACGACATGAATGAAATGGGGGTGAACGATATAGGGACGGCTAACAGGGAAGAATGGAAGAGACAAACATATTGCGCCGACCCCAAATAGCTTGGGACCAGGGCAGGAAGAAGAAGAAGAAGATTTAATTATATATTTATAAATTGTAAATAATTCAATTGTGATGGTAAATGTATCCTTATCACTTACACCTTGATTTTATAGATAGATTTTTACCAATAAGTAGGAATATTAATATGGGTGTCCTTGTTATAATTATTTATATCTATTTTAAAAGAGTACATATGAGTATGAAAGGAAGTTTTCTTTTTCATTTTAATTTCGAAGCAGATCTTACAAAATATAAATTACTAAAAATTAGAGGGCACCTGCACAAGACCAAAAAAAGCCACTACCTCAGCATCCTATGCGACATAAAAATGTGGTCGCGCTGATATTCAGACAGGTCCCAAAAATTGTGAAGTCACGGCACGCGT
The DNA here is from genome assembly GCA_935421205.1 of Xylocampa areola. NCBI lineage: Eukaryota > Metazoa > Arthropoda > Insecta > Lepidoptera > Noctuidae > Xylocampa > Xylocampa areola. Next base: position 1,447,448 of record OW285200.1, read on the forward strand.
ACGCAATATGCAAACTAAACTTGCAAAGACACTTTCAGTCAAAAAGTAACACAAAAAATAAAATTAATAGTCATAAAAGTTACTATAAATGTGCATTAATGCGTGTTACCAATAACATAAAATAAATCAATTTATATTATCTTATACTATAAAGGTACCTCGGCCGCTTTAATTTCCGCGACAATAGGCATGATGACAGATTTTGAAATCTCCTTTTATAATGTAGGTACAGTCACGAGCATAAATTTATTACTATGGGCACATCGGCAATTATATCTGTCCCAGGAACGAGTTCAATAATATCTGTCTGCACGAACACAGCACAAACATCTGATCGTTAATAGGAATCATATAAAAAAAAAAAACCCATTGCAATTCAAAATAAAAATTCTATATATATTTTTAATAATATTGCAAACAATGTTAACATGGCTAGAAAAAAAAAACATGATTGTATTAAACCTTATCTATCTAATATATAAAATTCTCGTGTCACAGTTTTCGTTGCCATACTCCTCCGAAACGGCTTGACCGATTTTGATGACATTTTTTGTGCTTATCCGGTATCTATGAGAATCGGCCAACATCGATTTTTCATCCCCCTAAATGTTAGGGGTAGTCCACCCCAATTTTTTTTATTTATATGGCAAAACAACGTTTGCCGGGTCAGCTAGTCATTATATATATATATCGAGTAAAGCAGCCATTCGCATCCACTACTGCAGGACGTAGTGCCTTTCTTGCATCGACGAAACCATATTGAAACACATTTGCGAGCCTCGAAATGAATCCCATATTTCAGAAGCGTGACAACATAGGGAATCAAGGGCTAGACTTTGAGTTGGATCCCATTGTTGAACCGTTAGTCCCCACAGATTCTCTATGGGATTCAAATCTGGGCTTTTTGGAGAGAAATTGATCAGCTTCAACGTATCACTAGTATTAAACCACTCACGGGTTATCTGAGAGTTATTAATAGGACTATTGTCTTGCACCATATAGATGGGTGATATGTTCGGATAACTGATACGCACTGTTGACATCGATTTTTCATCCCCCTAAATGTTAGGGGTAGTCCACCCCATTTTTTTTTATTTATATGGCAAAACAACGTTTGCCGGGTCAGCTAGTCATTATATATATATATCGAGTAAAGCAGCCATTCGCATCCACTACTGCAGGACGTAGTGCCTTTCTTGCATCGACGAAACCATATTGAAACACATTTGCGAGCCTCGAAATGAATCCCATATTTCAGAAGCGTGACAACATAGGGAATCAAGGGCTAGACTTTGAGTTAGATCCCATTGTTGAACCGTTAGTCCCCACAGATTCTCTATGGGATTCAAATCTGGGCTTTTTGGAGAGAAATTGATCAGCTTCAACGTATCACTAGTATTAAACCACTCACGGGTTATCTGAGAGTTATTAATAGGACTATTGTCTTGCACCATATAGATGGGTGATATGTTCGGATAACTGATACGCACTGTTGGCAGTAGAATATCAGATAGAATACCCCTATACTCTACGCTATTTAGTTGACCTGTTATCTCGCACAATTCACCGGGTCCGGCCGACGACATCCAGCCCCAAACACCGCTAGTAATACGTCTGGACCTCCTGTCTTCTTATATATTTGCTTGATTATATCTTGTATTATTTATCCCCAATAGTGATACTCGACCGTCACTAGAGGAGGTAAAAACGTTTAATCAAAAGAAAAAACGACTATAACAAAACAAACATAAACAATCAGGAGTGCGTGGGTTCGGTTCGATTATGAGATTATAGTACTCTCATAACCCAATGGGACGGCAGACTGACACGACCAGTGACAGATCATGCGCAGGACCGACTATTTAACTGCCCCTCCGACAGCACTGATCATCTTAACATCTTAACGTTTTTAATAAACCTTTTGTTCTAAAACCATTTATTCTTTAGTTCTTTAATTCTGTCATTATGCCTATTGTCTATAACATGACAATTAATAATTATGGATTTTATTATTGGTTATTCTCCATAAGTAACGACAAGTTTTGAACAGTGCACCTACATTTTCATAAGTGCTTGTATTATATAGAAAGAAAGAAAGAAAGAAAATGTGTTTTATTACGTGATGGAGACGCATACATAAACAACAAATGAAAAAAATTACAAAAACTTTTGAGACATAAGGGGGTAGTATGCGTCACAAACACGCAATACGGCCCTCGCTCAGCTTAATGCTGCGACCCTATGCCAGACAAAGCCCCAGCGCTGATTTTCAGCGATAGCCGAAAACTGACGTGATGACGTCACACCGGCGATGCAAATAAATATAACATAAATAAATATAATAATATGTAAATATTAATATGTGCACAGAGAGAACTGACTGATATCTGGATTTACACATGAGATACTTTTTATCTCATAACATAACCAGCTTATAACTATCCTACTGCAGGGCAGAGGCATCTTCTCACACAAAGAAGGTGCATCGATCATTATGCGAGCTCACTGCAGGTTGGCGATTTGTGACCATCAAAGTCTACGTTTCTTTGACCGTATGTTTGTGATGTTTTAGATGAACTACGAAAGTATACAGCGTTGGGTGAAAGGCTATTTGGTTCAAGTGTAATTAAAGTGCTTTAAAAAAATAAACTTTAAACCAGCTTTTAGAGACATTTTCATATTTACTAAAATGTCGCTTGAGCCAAAAAGCCTTTCTCTCATCGATATCTCATTGAAAAAGTCTAAAGCAGTGGTTTAAGAGGCGGGCCCGTAATCACTCGCCCATCACGACAATTTATCCCCGCTGACCCAATCTAAGTCCACACAGACGAAGTCGCGAGCATAAAGTATGAAATGAAAGTCGAATCTGTATAACAGAATCAGCCGTTCGAACCTGACGATCGGGCACACGCTGTCGGGCTCGGTGACGTTCGCGCGCGACGAGTGCGGCCGCAAGGTGGACGCGTACGCGCTGCAGTACGTGCCCGCCGAGCCGCCGCGCCGCGCGCCGCCGCCCAAGGACAAGCCGCGCCCGCACGACGACTATATGGACGCCGTCAAGGACTTCACCACCAACTGGCTCACCAAGCTAGGTATATACCTCCTCCGTCCGCGCTAACAGTGTGGACGCGTACGCGCTGCAGTACGTACTCCATATTCAGAACGACAGACACGTCAGCCATACCGAACGTCGAATAATTATCTACTTTATTTACCTTTGCGTAACAAACAAACAACATGAAACTAGGTTTTTTGCTTTTCTTTTGAAATAAAAATCTTGGTGCCATCTTAAATTCGACCAAAAGACAATAGCATTGGAGACTAAAATGCCAAAGTCAAATAAATTCTACTCCTACACATCACATCGTCTGCATTGGTTCGGACAAATGTCGAACGTATGGGGGAGGAACGAGGAATCAATAGAGCGTATCTGGGTCGATCTATGAAGAACAGGTCGCCCCAGATGCCGCTGGTATGATGTTGTGGAGGCTGATCTGCGGGAGATTCAAGGCAATAATTGGCGAGAAATCGTGCAACATCATCCAAAGTGGAGAGTTTTTGTTTCGGAGGCCAAAACTTATTTCGGCTCGCTGAGCCTGAGGAGTTAGATGACGCTTATATTTCCTGTATCTGAGGAGAACCGTAATAATAATAATAAGTTTAATATTATCCAGAGGGCGACAAGTTGGAGCAGGTGTACGAGGAGCTGGTGGAGAAGTTCCCCGGGTACCTCGGGGCACACGTCGCCTATCTACACGCACTAGACTCGCCCACTGATGCCAAAAAGTTTGTAACATTCTATATTATCTTATTTTTTATATATTTTGATACTGCCACACGTTATGTGAAAACATTACTAAGAATCAATAGTAATTTTATAAATTCAAATTTTATTTATTTGCAGAAACTAGGTACACTGAGATCTTAATTACCGGGAACAGTAGATTCTCTACAACCAACCGGTTTTAAAAAATTACTATCTGTACCCCGCAAACGTGGTTCCGCCATATAAGTTTTCTGGATTGGGCCACCCTTATCAACCAGGGGTATAAAAAATCCTACGACCTACCAAATATGCTGCTGAGCAGGTCTCGTGTTCGATTCCCGGGTCGGGCAAAGTGTTATTGCGTTTTTCTTTTTTCTGTTAGGAAATTCTCAGTAGCAGCCCGGAGTTTGGAATTGTGCCCGGTTGATGTCAATAGACTCACCACCTATTACATGGGACTTAATAACAGCATTGGTGAAATGTGTACAGCTCTGCCTACCCCTTCGGGGAATACAGGCGTGATGCTGTGATGTATGTTTTATTCATAAGATTATGATTTTACACATGTCAAAGTCAAGTCAAAGTCAAAGGTTTTTATTTCAAATAGGCAAAATTACATGCACTTATGAAACGTCAATTGATTTTAGTTGCATGATAAATAAAACACTTGTTTAATATGTTTTTTTATTACAGACTACCTCATGCAAATGAAGATCCCGATGTGACGACAGCGTGGTGCGAACAGCTTATTACTATTTCTGAAAAGGTAAATATTAGTTCAGTGGTTTAGTGGTCGCAAACGTGGCTGGGGAGCGCGAGGTCGTGGGTTCGATTCCCCGATAATGGGGGTTCTCAGTGGCAGCTCAGAATTGCCCGGTAGATGGCAATAGGCTCACCATCATGGGAATTTATGTAACATATTCCATTACTGTCTTACTCTTCGGGAATACAAGGGTGATCATATATGATATTTTTTTATACATGTTGATGCCATTTAATGCCTGTATTAATTCATATTTTTCAAGGAAACATTGAAAAAACATTGACATTCCGTGTCATCACTCTATCAACTGAGCTACCTTGTCATTGTCCGAATCTATTGAATTGATGAATGAAAGGGTCGCGGGTTCAACCTCTCTATTATTTAGTAACTTTTTTTGTAATAAATCCCCTTTACGTGGACGTATGTGTATGGTGAGAGAATAACGTATTGATGCAGGAGTGTTACGTTTACTGAATTATGTGTTCTTTTTGCAGGTAATAAAGGCCATCGAGCAAGACAAGTTGCTCGCGTACCTCGGAATAAAGAATGACACGAGAAGTGATGCCACTAAGATTAAACAGTAAGTTTACTTTACAATTAAATATTATATAAGGTCCTAATTTATTAGGTAATTTCCTTTTAAGGGGTTGATGTATAAGTCATAAGTATTCAAATGCACAAGGAAATAAATTGCCAAAGCACACTTTAAATTAATAATAATAAAAAATTATAATGTTCGATTATTGCTCTTTACTGATTATGCTGTCCCCGAGCCGCCGGAGGGAACTACCGCGACATGCCCCCCCCCCCCCCCGCAAGCCCGCGCGCCCCGCCGCCGCCCCGTCTCCTCGTCGCGTCAGCTGTTACTACCTACTTCTCTCATCGTGTGGTTGCTGAACAACCTAGTCTCAGAGTTAAAACCAGCCGTAGGTTACTGACATGGCTTTACACACCATCGAGAACATCTCTCAGGTGTGCTGATTTCCTCACATGTTTTCCTTCACCGTTAAAAGCAAGTGATAATGAGTTTATAATACGCACATGACTTCGAAAAGATAGTGGTAGTGGTCGTTGATTCGAACTTGCGACCTTTGACTCAATCCAACGGTCATACATCTAGGCTATCACTACCTACTTAGTTGGCACGACCTTTTCCCGCGCTAACAGTCAACGCACCGGGCAGCCGGGGTACATGACCGTAGGTAAATACTAGGTAAAAGAAGGCCACGACAAAATTCAGAAAACCTACAGACAGTGACGTTGTATACCTATCCTTTATGACAACTTAACTAATAAAAAAGTTGCAGGATCATTAAATGTTATAATTTTACACGAAAACATCTGTGATTCGAAATTCCCATCACGCATAAACCGGGCTTTGGACTGACAAATTAGTGTAATGCTATGGTCAATAATTACGTTAAATTGATAGCATGTAGGGACTACGTAGGCATTAATGTACAAAGGTCATTACAGAAACTTGGCATGTTTAAAAGTTTGAACCACACATAAGTACCTACAACGACTTTAATTAATTGAATACTTAATTACTTACCAATAAATTAGAATAAGATTTGACAAACATTTGTAAATAACTCTTGTCCTTGAGATCACATCACTTACGTATTCACTTGAAGTTACTGCTTTACGAGACACTTATTTACACGAAATCAGTATCAACAACACTGTTTGGTTGGAGACTTTAAAACGGAATCACTTAGGTATCTACTTAGATCTGTTGCGGCGTACTTGTTGTTTTCCACTAAGCTCGTAGTGACGTAGCAGAGCCCTATAATCATCACAGAAGTATTCTCCAAATAGCGCAATTATTAGATTTTTGAACCTACGAATTTTTCGATTGTACAAAAGCGCCGTGCTGCAACGCTTTGTCGTCATCGGATCATCAAACGCGCCGGCGCCGACTGAATTACTTTGTAGGCATACAATCACTCGCAGCGGGCTGCGGTGGCGAGCGGCGGACGGCGGGCGGCGGGGAGTGGCGTGGCGGCGGGGTCAGCGTCTGTTGTGCTATCTCTTCCTTTCGTATTAATCGACGACACGCTTACTCTTTCTTCCTTCCGGGAAGTATGTGTGCGAACTGTCACCGTCGGCTTCTTTAACGGTCACGTACCTACTAAAATTAGTATTTAATTTCGCTTGTGTCGGATACCATCAAAGAATATCGGCTTGTTCTGTCGGCGATAAACAAAGCATAAGAAAGACCATGCCTACCGAGTAGTTCAAAAATACTTCCGTACCTACTTCGTAATTTCAGTCAGCTGCATGGTGCGGTGCGGTGATGTACGATGGTTCGGTGACGGGTGACGTTGCAGCGGAATGACCGCGACGCTTTTGTACAATCGATAAAAAATCGTAGGTTCAAAAATCTAATAATTGCGATATTTGGAGATTACATAAATGATGAATATGGTGAACAATCAGTATGTTGCAATAGATCTATTTTGTGATATCTAAATAATAATCTCGTAACAGTTGTAAAATACCTAAGTGATTCCCATTAAAGTCTTCAACCAAACAGTGTTGTTATTACTGAGTTTGTTTAAATAAGTGTCTCGTAGAGAGGTACATTCGAGTAAATACGTAAGTGAAGTGATCTCAAGGACAAGGGTTTTTTCAAAGTTTTTGTGAATACTTAATTTAATTTATTGGTAAGTAGGTAACAAATAAATTAAAATAGTTGTACTTAAACTGCCTCGTTGATCTAGTGGTCCCAAGCGCGACTGCTGAGGTCTCGGGTTCGATTCCCAGGTCGAGCAGTGTTATTGGGTTTTTCTATTAGAAAATTCTTGCAGCTTAGAATTGTTCCCGGTAGATGGCAATAGGCTCACATGGGACTTAATAACAGCATTGGTGAAATGTAAGTGCACAAATGTGTACACCTCTGCCTACCCCTTCGGGGAATACGGGCGTGATGCTATGTATGTTGTACTTATGTATTTATGATTCAAACTGTTAATACACGCCAAGTTATTGTTATAACCATAACATTAATGCAAGCTAATACCTACGTAGTGCATACTATCAATTAAACGTAATAATTGATCATTGACAACTTTCTAGTACCTAATCGTTAAAATTATTTGTCAGTCTAATCCAAAGCCTGGTTGAGTGTGATGGGAATTTAGAAATTCAGGCGCTTTCGTGTAAAATTTTTACATTTGCATTTTTTTTATTCGAGAAGGTATCGTAAAGAAAAGTTGCAACGTCATTGTCTGTTAGTTTTCTGAATTTTTTCATGGCCTTTCCTAGTAATGTAGTTTCTAGCTCTAGAGCCCCGGGTCACTTGGGTCACTTGGCTGTAACGCGGGAAAAGGCCGTGCATAAGTAGGTACTCAGTAGTAAAATACTGTGGCGGGGCGGCGGGGCGCGCGGCGCGCATTTCAGGTAATTTACCTACGCGCGGCTCGGTGTGTAAAGCCATGTCAGTGACCTACGGGTGGTTTAAACTTTGACACTATGTTGTTCAGCAACCACACGATGAGAGAAGTAGGTAGTAACAGCTGACGCGACGAGGAGACGGGGTGGCGGCGGGGCGCGCGGGCTTGCGGGGGGGGGGGGCATGTCGCGGTAGTTCCCTCCGCGCGGCTCGGGGACAGCATAATCAGTAAAGAGCAGTAATCAAACATTATAATTTTTTATTATTATTAATTTAAAGTGTGCTTTGGCAATTTATTTCCTTGTGCATTTGAATACTTATGACTTACACATCAACCCCTTAAAAGGAAATTACCTAATAAATTAGGACCTTATATATAAAAATATAAAATTTGAAATTAGTTTCGTTATTAATCTTGGCACTTCGGATAATGTTAGCGCTCTTTTGGCGTTTTGCTTGGTAAAATGTGATGAAAACGAAACTGCGATATTGTTAATCATCGATTATTGCTGGAGACTTAGCGATAGAAAATATAAATTACTAGCTGGAGCCCGCGAATTCATCGGTGCGACAAAAGCTATCTCTATACCAAAGTTCATCCCAATCCTGTCAGCTGTTTTGGCGTCATTGAGAAACAACATACAAACTTCACATTTACAATATTAGTAGTATTAGTAGGAGAAGGGCTCATGGCTTAGTTAGAGACACATAAATCGATCGATCGAGGTTAAGCTATGCTTGCCGCGGTGAGTCGGTGGATGGGTGACCATAATTTCCTGAAGTTATCAGATGAAGATCTATGGCAGCAATTACGGGTAGTCAGGCCTGAAAGTCTGCAGTCTTACCATGAGATATCATGTTACCCAGTAACTGGGTCGTGGAAGTTAGATAGGCAGCTGCATCTGGTAAGATTGGAAGCCAATCCCAATGTATTTGAGAAAAGGGTAGACAGATATATATATAGTAGGATATAATGTTTGAAAGAAGTGTGTCAGAATCGTACACAGTTGAAATCGATGATAGTCTCTGCCTATCTCAATGGGAAAAAGCGTGATGCATGTCTGTATATAATATTAACTAGTATTTTCTCGAGTCTGTTGCTAAAAATCATCACAAAATTAAAAAAAAAACCTCTTCTCTCAGAGAACAAGAAAAACAGCGCGGCTATTTAATAGACGCGTTATGTCGTAAAGGCACCGCGCTATGTAGATTACGAGCGCTAGCGCAGAGCAACTCGGCCAAAGAGAAGATCACAGAGGCGCTACAGAACAACGTCACCGACCTGCTGAAGTTCTCCGACCTCACTGACACTAAGGTAACATTACACTATACATACTAACACGGAGGCGCTACAGAACAACGTCACCGACCTGCTGAAGTTCTCCGACCTCACTGACACTAAGGTAACATTACACTATACATACTAACACGGAGGCGCTACAGAACAACGTCACCGACCTGCTGAAGTTCTCCGACCTCACTGACACTAAGGTAACATTACACTATACATACTAACACGGAGGCGCTACAGAACAACGTCACCGACCTGCTGAAGTTCTCCGACCTCACTGACACTAAGGTAACATTACACTATACATACTAACACGGAGGCGCTACAGAACAACGTCACCGACCTGCTGAAGTTCTCCGACCTCACTGACACTAAGGTAACATTACACTATACATACTAACACGGAGGCGCTACAGAACAACGTCACCGACCTGCTGAAGTTCTCCGACCTCACTGACACTAAGGTAACATTACACTATACATACTAACACGGAGGCGCTACAGAACAACGTCACCGACCTGCTGAAGTTCTCCGACCTCACTGACACTAAGGTAACATTACACTATACATACTAACGCTTATTATAACTGTACATGTCTCTGAACTTGCACGTGGAAAATAAATACATTTGACGGGGCTTGAACCCGCGGCCCTTGACATTCCGTGTCATCACTCCACCAATTTAGCTACCGTGTCGTTGTTCGAGGCTATTGAATTTCAAGTCTACTTGTCTTATGAACACGCCTGGCTTTAGTAGATCTGTATATGATTGATAAATAGATATCGCCAGGCGACTCCATAAGACGAATACAAGAAGACTGTATGTATGTATTTAAGTATGTATGTTTGTGAGTTTCTTTATTCCATCATAACTTCTAAATGCCTGAACCGATTTCGATGTATGGGGTATCGGTAGAATCCATAAATTGTTCCGGGTAACATGGGCTAGTAAGAAAAAAGTTAGGGGTGCTTTTTATATTTTTATTAATTTCATCTTGTTAGCTTATACGTTTCTATTTTGTTGACATGCAAATAGAAATTTATGAATTTCATAGACAACTTCTCAGTATACTCAAAAATGGTGCCCCCACAGGCTATCCACTACGGCGTGTGGCACAGCTTCACGTTCAAGCAGTGGGGGCGCGCCATCAAGCTGCTCGTGAAGATACAGGAGGAGCGGCCCTCCAGGGAGGTAGAGGACAGGCTGCTGGAGGCCTACGAACAGTTAGGGTGGAACTTCTACGCTAAGGCTGCACAATCCGCAATGCCTTTCAAGTACCCCGCCAGTTATAGACCGTTCTAGAAGGAATACTTGAGATTGATTAATTGTGTACTGAAAGGATTTCTAATATTGATTATTGTGTTCCACTTAAATTGAATAGGGAGTTTGTTACCAGCGTCGTATTTCTTGTATGGTGGATTGATGACGTACAATCTCAGGATCGATTTCGATACATTTACGTTATATTCAATAAGGAATAAATTCATTTTAAAATATTACTGATATTGTACTGCGATCGTCAATCCATCTGCAATTATATTTAACAGTTAAATCTCCGAGCAACAACAAATGTAAACAATGTTCTCAGTACACATTGAATTAACAAAATATTTATACACAAGAAGAGTTTTGCTTCAAGTTTGACCCGCGGTTAGCTTTCGCGAAGGTTTTGTACGTATTACACTGAAACATACTGTTGTTTTTACCAATGCAGTTAATTGTAATAGGAAATAATATATCTGACAGTTTGGGCACTGATTTTACTATTAGCAAATGTTCTGAATAGATTTGTTGATATAGAACGGTAATAAATTGTTGGCTGAGAAAATAATTTTATAGTTTCTAGTATAATGAAATATCAAAGAATATATTTACGTATTGGTTCGATATATGCAAGTCCTTATGACAAAATTTAAGAGAGATAATTTTATCCATTATACTCTGTGACGATCTGTAAAAAAATATAAATGTACATTGAGATTAAATACCCGTTTTTTAACCAAATATCCAGAAATAATCATAATGCTCTTAGCAAATTTAAATTATGGTAATCCAATTAAATTCAATAATTTCATTGATTTTGAAATTATTTATGATTTTAAGTGCGTACTGCCGGAGTGTTTAGAATGTTAAATAAAAATAATATTAGGAGATTATTATTTTAGTAAACTAAGCTTGGTCCGTGGGCACGGTGCCCAGCGCTGGGCAAGCTTGCATGCTAATAGTTGGACAAAGTTTGTGAAAGACTAAGAAATTTTCTATAGATTAGAATGGAATTGTTGAATAAATACTAGGTCTTAGTGTGTTTGTTTACAGTTTGTTCTGGTATTGTTTCGATAAAATAACAATTAATGTCCTTATATACTCATTTCGTTTTATTGCATTTAAATTATGTGCCTATATTTGTCATAATACATCAAACAACTGAAATGCTTATGATTATTTTTTATATTTTTTTATACCGATTTTAGAATAATCCAGTTATAGAAGATTTCTTAGTCTAACTGAGTGCTTCAATAGTCGATCGTTGTCGTGTAAAATAAGCCATTTTATAGTTTTAATACAAATTGTAATGACAGGGTGCTCTAATGTTGTGTGCTCAAAATAGTTCAATGCTTTTACATGGACATGTCATTAATAAAATGTCAAATATATTTATGTTTAATTTTTAATATATACAAGACATTTATGTGTATTATTTTTATTTTATGTTGATTGGGGTTTAATTGAGAAGAAATAAGAATTTATCCTGCTGAGAATATTATGACCCATTTCGGCGCATAGACACGCTACAGCGTAATCCATGCGCTACATAAACGTTTCTATATTATCTATTAATTTACATACATACATACATAAAACTCACGCCTTTCTCCCATGGGAGTAGGCAGAAACTACATCTGTTATTATTATCAATCTATATTTTTTTCTGAATATATCACCTAGAACACGGACGCGTCACTGAAATACATCGTGAAGCATAAAAAAATACCTTTGGCTTTATGGCCTATTAGGTTACGATCTATTACGGCAACGAATTAAAATTTGTAAAAAATCTATTACTGCTACCACGATTTTATTATACTCAGTCAAACGAGCGTTAGTGGAAAAGAAGTCCCGATATGCAATACTATAGTTCGGGACTTGGTATGAACGACGCCTGAGCAGTCATATACGCTCATATATGAATCTGAAGTGTTGCTGTATAGGGTGTGGCCTGCTTTATAAGGCGTAGCTAACTAAACCAGCAAATTTGGCCTGCGTTATTAAACCTTTTACGGAGGCAACCGAACGCATCTTATCATACTTAGTCCAAACCAAATTACCATAAAACAATGACAGATAAAAAGAAATGCATTGATACTAAACGCTAAATGGATTTCCCGATTCAAACGAATGCTATGGTATAGTCCACATCTGTGGTAAAAATTTGACAGTGACACCGCCTTTATGTCGTAGTATTAAGGACGGCTATCGCATTTCAAGTTTAACAACTAACCTGCGATTGACCGTACTTAGTATTAAACGTATTTTACATTAACCTCACTAGATTGTAATATATATATAGACAAATAAATTAACACACAAAAGTACATACGCGAAACAATAATATATAAAAGATTTTTAGATGACAGCAATTTTTACACGATATATTGAAGAATACGTGTAAAAGGTTTGTGTACTTATTGTAAAACTGAATCTTGATTGATCAAAGCTCGACTTGGCACTAGGAACTGCACTTATGACTTCCGAATGCACTTTCGACCTCTTTCTAGACATTTACAGAGATAATAAAAAGAAAACAGGTTTGTAACTTTGATTATTGAAATTGAAATAGTTTAGATAACGATAACGATCATTTATTTGCAAAAACACGTGTACATAAAATACATTGTTTTGATGCATATTATGAGATCTCAAATATTTAAGTTTGAACCAACATGTTTTACCATTACTGGTGTACAAATATAGAAAAGAAAAAATACAATACCTACATAAACAATTAACTTAGTTCACAATACTTAGTATTATTACTTAACATATATATATAGTTTATTCTTATATAGGTCTTTACAAAACCCTTTTACATGTCACTTTATTGAGAAGGCCGTATTTCCTATCTGACTACCTCGGAGAAGTTTCTTTTAAAGTCCAGACATCACTTAATTCAGTAAGAAATGTAATTCAGTACCATTTTAGTTCGACTGTCGCGTCACACACTTTCGAAGTCCCTGTTTATATTATGGTACTTATACGATGAGTTCAATTATGTTAGGTATTAATACCTTACCCTTGTTTACCTACTAGGTAATGATTTCCGACCTACTACGATTCTGCTACATCTCTTTCGCTTGGGATTTAAATTCTATGATACTTCATAAGCCGTCACATACGCTTGCATGCTACGTAGAGTGTACGCTGAATGGGAAATCAGGTAACATTCACTGCCGGTTTCTCTTTTCCAATCTAAACACCAACAATTACTATCGTATACGCGTGAAAATGTATATTTTATTTATTTACAACCTTTCTAATTGGGGCCATGTTATATTTTCTGTGGAACTATAACAAGACATCTGTCTTCAACTAGATTTATTTTATTCACGACTTACGAATTGCAGTATCTACCTACCTGTCCAAAGTCTGTTCAAACGTACTTTGGAAGGGTCGTCATACACATAGTAGAGTTGACGCATTTGATTCGGCAATTTGTATAAAACCAAATGAAAGTTGCTAAATCCAATGTGCCGACCCGATTATGTATATACCAACCCTAACAAAACGCGTGTGATAACAAGTCTGTGGAAACGCTTTACAATGTTTTTTTTTTTATGAATTTGTTAATAAGGACGGAGAAAATAAATACTATTTGATCATTTGTCAGTTTTTATTAGAAATTCCTTTAAATACCTAACTCCTGACTTTATTTATTTAACTCTTTATTGTACACCTAAAAGAACAAACATATAGGACACATTCTAATAAAAAGAAGTACAATGGGCGGCCTTATCGCACCCGGCGATTTCTTCCAGGCAACCTTTGGATGAATAGGTGTGGCATGGACTGGAAAAGGGGCAGTATGTGGTGTACAAAATATATATTAATAAAAAATATTAATAATAAATATTACATACATACAATTATATAATATAAATACCATACATACATACGATACATACATTCTAAAAATATGATGGAAATAAATATTGATAATTAAATAATATTATAGTAGAAATATATTGACCTATCTGACTTTATCACCCGCAGCCACATAATTCTCTATGCCTATGACGAACGATTGTGAGAAAAATATCAGATTGGAGTTAACAAATAAACAGCATCATGCCTGTATTCCCGAAGCGATAACAGCAGAACAAATATACTTACACCGACCGATGCCGTACTATAATAATTAAGTCCCATAAAAAGGCGGAGAGCATAATTTCATACCGGGATGCTATTGAGAATTTCTTGGAATATCCAATAACACTGCTACACCCGGGAATCGAACCCAGGACCTCACACTCAGCAGCCTAGCTTGCGTCTAATTGACCAAGCCGTCAATAGGTAGGTACATTCGTCAACAAGATTGTTGGAGTTCTTCGAAGTAAAACTGTGTTTATTCGAAATCAACCTTTAATAATTGCAAGGTCTGATTGAGCACGATCTTGGTCCCTTGGTTCATCACGTAGGTACAAAACCACTTATAAAATTTTTACTCATACCCTTTTGCTCAGCCACGTACAAATATGTACCTCATAACAATAAAAATAGAGTATACTATTGTGTCTGCTAATTAGTGAGCCAACGGCTTAACGGCAAAATTAAAATTCAAGAGAATTAACACACAAAAATATGCCAACTAAATAAAACGAATTTGACTGTAGGTACGACCAACATTAACTAAGCCAGATGCGACCACAGGCAATTTAGACACGATGCGACCACCGAGACCCTTGGCATTATACAGGTCCAACAATATTGGGTGTCTTCTGTTAGGAAATTTTCAGTACCATCCCGAAGTTTAGAACTGTGCCTAGTAGACGCCAATAGGCCCGAGCCTATTGCCGTCTTATAACCGATTATTACCTACATGGGAACTAACACCATCGGTGAAATGGACGCGTCCAATAGTAGGTACGTACGCTAATGCCTTACTTTTTGGTGAATAGAAGCGTTATGATGTGTGAACTATATAAATAAAATGAAGCGCCGAAATGTTTGTACCTTCTTTGTAACTTCAGAACGACTGCACCAAATTGGATAATTCTTTTGTTTGTGTTCGTTATTGTCAGGACAAGGTTTGTAAAAAAGGAACAGAAAAAAAATTGCGGTATGAAGTTCGTCAGCTAGTTTTTAATAAATTTTAGTAGTAAATATGAGTCCGATATCTAAGTGTTGTTGTGACTTCATCAAGTTGTGACTTAGAGTAGTAACGTATTACACGGAGCGGTGTGCGCAGTGGTCAAGAAACCGGCTGCTGCGTCGCGTGTCGCAGGTTTGATTCCTACACGGAGCAAATGTTTCTGTGAACTACAGATATTCCGGATCTGGATGCATGTGAGATTATAGGTCTGTAAATGAACCCACGATACAAAAAGAAACTCCAAAAGTGGGCAACGTAAAAAAAACTTGTTAAATAAGCTGTGCGATTGAGTTGTCAACACGTTGTCACCTCTTGGAGGATTATATCGGACTCATACCGACAGAAAACCACACGGCCACCTCTGCATATAATAAAAGGGACACTGTGAACTCCAGGGGATCATAACGATGCCCCTCCCATGCTTCAATACATCTCGGGGAAAGAATTTAACTTCGGTGCACGGCAGCACGGAGTTACTATTTGCGCCCGGTCTCGTCTATCCCCAACCAGTACCGGTAGGGATGTGGCTTTTAGCCCTAAATAGACTGACCGCCATGGTGGTTACCTCTCCGAAGACCTAGACCAGTTTGCTTTTCTCCTAGTTTAACTTAACTGAACGACTTTGTCTCTGACCTTGATCTGATGGTTACGTGAAGTTGAAATATATTTGCAGTATAACAAAAAATAGAGGCGTACTTACAATATTTCTGAATAGGCTAGAGTCGAAGGCCTCTTTTTCGAAAACGTTGGCAAACATTGGTCACTGGTCCCAGAAATTGGGTTGGTGATACCTCGTCTGCTATTTGTCTGAATCAAGTACGTAAGTAGGTACTAAATTCACACCACTGAAATAGGGATACAATAATTAATTAACATTTTCTAACGTTAAAATGTTACGGCTAAGGCTATTCGATAACATGGTGGCCAAATTAGCAGTAGCAATACATTATCGTTATGCCAAGAAAAAACATTATCTCTATATAAACTCACTACAACAAAATATCTCATGTTTAGCAATCGCGCTTAGGACTACCTACTAGACCATCGAGAATCTTAAATTATTGTTTACAGTTACCTACTAACGTACTTAAATTTTCCGGGCTTGCCAGACTAATTTTGGACACGAACGGAGCCCTTAGTCATGAGCTGAGCCCTTGGCGATGTACGAGTATGTAGCGAGTCAAATAATGAAAATAACCGTAAAAATAATATGAATATTTCTCACTAAAGTCAATAAATAGATGGAGGTATCTCCTAATCAATAGCCGGTTGCAGCATAATAGTAGACCACAGGCGTGTTACATAACGGGTAACACGATACCTCGAGGTAAAACTGGTTATCAGGCATTTGACTATCCTTAATCGGTCGATACGTGTGGCTGTTACTTAGCCAAGAGCACCTCCTTAGCCTTCCACTTCTAACTAGACTAATGGAATAAAAAAATAAGAAAACACGAAAATAGAAAATCTTGCTCGTACGAAAACCCATTCACTAAAAGTAGCAAAGTGTACGCTAGAGTATAATCAAATAATTTCACATCTGCAGTTTTGTGGAGCTTGCACAAAATTCTTTAACAAAATGGGAATGTAGGTAGAAGTAAAGTATCCGTGCATGCAGCGTGCCCTTAGCACGTGTTACTGGGTGTACGTGCTCTACGTGAAGTAATATCTT
The DNA here is from genome assembly GCA_935421205.1 of Xylocampa areola. Classification (NCBI taxonomy): domain Eukaryota; kingdom Metazoa; phylum Arthropoda; class Insecta; order Lepidoptera; family Noctuidae; genus Xylocampa; species Xylocampa areola. The sequence continues at coordinate 1,464,706 of OW285200.1, forward strand.
ATACATTGTATATGAGATGCCATCTCTATGCTGATGCTCTAAGGTAAACTGACAACGTGAATTGTAAGCAGAAAATATTTTGGAACAATGTTAGCTTCATATTCTAGCTGAGAATCTTGAAGTAGCCTCTTTTTGGGAGCTTTATCGATGTCACGTCACGTCGAAGGTCTTATTTCCTTGAAGGCTTCGTTTGAACTTTTCGTATCTGAAACATAGATACCTACGGTTTTGTTACAAACTGAGCTTTAGATTAAGTTGCGTACCTATCGTAGTGGACCGGTAGATGCCTAGTACTACAAGGCCAGCGTTTGTGAACTCTAAAACCTCCCCTGACTACCTATAGCTTTGTGAAGTTTATTTTAAATACTGTTAACCACAATAAATGTATAGATGGAATGAAGTAGGCAGTATTTAAGTGTACGTGTGTACATATGCTTATGTAAGTACTTATATTATATCAAATTAGCATTTTTTATAACTACTAATAATCTGTCTTTAATAATCTGTTGGGTCGCTAATTACCAGACACTTATATTTTCAGAACTTTTATTTTTATTGTTATGAAGTATAATTTTATACTTCTTCCATCACCAAAAATAAAAGCTTTTCAGGTGTTGGCACACTTTTTTGTGGTCAGACACGAGAAAGAAGTCGTTGCACGGACCTTAAAAATATACGGTCGGAGCGTTGGGCGTTGAGCGACATGTGAGAAGCATGCCTAGTCATCCAATTTCACTTGTCATACACGAGCTAAACGCATACAAATACTTAAAACTCAGCCACTCGGTGCCAGTACGCTGCGTGTAATCTATGCTTCGCTTATGACAAGGCAAGATTCCATCCGTATTTTTTTCAAATCCGTGAATCGTTGTTTATTTAAAGGAGGCATTCCCTCTATTATTAACCTCGTCTTGGGAACGATACGATGAAATTGAGATCCGTTTACCCTTTTATATTTACTGCAAACTATCGTGGACCCCGTTGCGTCCTTATGGTGAAAAATTTAATGCGTTAATATTACCTACCTATCTGGAATATTTTTAGCTTTATAAATAGCCTCAACGTAAAGCCATTGGCCACTCACGTGTAGGCATTGAAGACAATTCCTTATCATTACCATTTAGGGCCAGCCAGCGCAGACGGATGGCACGGCAAAATATTTTAAACTAGCTGTGCCCGCGACTCCGACATAACAAATGTTTGACGTGATTGTTTAAATTAGCATATTTTTTTTATTTATTAACTGATCGACATGAAACAAAAACTAAATGTTAAGTGAAGCTTACCACAATATATTAGTGAAAACCAAAAAACGTTGCCCCAAACTAGGAATTTCTTCCTGTGTCGTGGGTGCGTTTACAGACATATAATCTCACAAGCACACAAACACCCAGACCCGAAGCAATTATCTATAGATCGTACAAATAATTGCTCCGTGCACGAATCGAACCTGCGACACGCAGCGCAGCAGTCGGTCTCTCGACCGCTGCGCCAACCGCGCTGTCAGAAAAATCAACATCTAAATCTGATAAGCCGTTTCTGAGATTAGCGTGCACAAACGCACAGACAAATAGACAAAAATTCTTACAATCATTGTTTTGGGTGCTATTTGCGTTGATAAAGGTCCCATTTTTTTTTTCGTGTACCTATCTTCCACGTACAGACAGTGATCCGTTACATTTTTATTATATGTATTGATTGATGATGATATTGATTTAGCAATCTAATTAACTATTAGTTTTACTACCGCTAAATTTATGTAATTTAAAATTAATTTTGTGACAATCCATCACACATAGCCTTGCGAAATCTATTTTTAAATGTATTGGCTCGCTAAATAACAGACACAAAAGATTTGTATTGTTATGAAGTATAATTTTATACTTCTCATATTCGAAGAGTTAAAAATAGATAGCAATGATTATACGTAAGTAAATCGATATCAAATATTGCGCACGTACCCGTACCTGTCCAATATGTATTCGATTTGACCCCTTTACTTTTCAAGGCAATTTGTTTTTATTTTCTTTTCGATAATCACGTTCGGACCCCATTTACCGAAAATACTTACATCCAAATAGAATTAACTTAATTATTAAAGGAAGTCTGACCTCTCTTTGGTGTTTTTTACCCGCCTACAGTTTCGTTCAACTGACATAGTTTTTATGTTGAAGAGTTAATTAATGGAGGCAGATGAATTTGCACTTCAAAAAGGTAAATAAAAATTAACATCGTTTGTAATTTAAAGGTTTTTAGGTCGTTGTTTTATTCGATTTCTCCATATTAAGCGTAGCTTCTACACAGTAGACACGCGTTGTGTTTGAACAACCCACTCTTGCAAACAATATTAAGGCAATAGCGCACGGTGGCAGCAGTATTTTTAAATAGTACAATATTTTACTAGTGATCTGAGATGTTAAAGTTATTAATTATTGTTCAACGGTTATTACTCACTTGCATTCTTCAGTATTTCTTATATTTCAGTTATTTTGATTTAGATACCAAACTACCAAACCGATTTTCATAAAATTTTAATGAGATCAATCTGAAAGTATATTCTTTCAAATAATAAAATATTTTTTCCAAATCCGTTGATAAATGACGGAGTTCTGTGGTAACAAACCTCCTCCTTTTTGGAAGTCGGTTAAAAACTAACGTTACTTAATTTTCAAAGAACACAGTTGTAATACCAGGTCTTTAAATGAATAGGTTTCGTGATGTGAAACATTACTGTGAAATCGTTTTACCGGGAGCCTAGGTCATAGACTAAATAACTACCTGACGAATGACTCAAATAATTTACTTGGATTCTGTTATGATCACCAACATTAAAGTAAATAGTGGTCGTTTGTGCTAATCGCGAATTTATGTTACAGTGAAATGGGAAAAGTTTTTATTTGTAGCAATTATGGAAGATTTGGATTTTCATATTGGTCGACTGCTAATCTTTCAAATCAAATCATTTATTTTTGTCAAACATAGGTACATGATGTATGTCTTGCAGCTATTAAATAATTGGCGCGCTATGTTTTGCCTATAGGACATACAAATTTGAGTAGTTTCATGCATTGTAAATAATATAATATTGAATAATAGGCAGGTACATTAACAGCAATATCATTAATTTCATGTCAGTTATATTTAAGAATGCCAAAGAATAGCATAATATATTAAATTACAAATTATTACAAAACAAAATGTCAGTTAATAATGACTTACTGGCATGGGAAATGCAATGTCAACAATTTTTATTATAAGATGTCATTCAAATAATCTGTTAGAGAATAATAACATTTTTGTATGAGCAAATCCATTAGTTTTCTTTTAAATATATGCATTTTGTCATTTTTCATGCTGTCTGGAATCTTATTGTAGATCATTGTACCCATACTTAATATATTTTTTCTTAGCAGTGCTGTTTTGAAACCACCTGAACATAACATAGTTTTGTATTGTGATCGATGTGGTGTGGAACGTTTTCTATTATCAATTAATGAAGGAAACAAGTTTAGGTTACATCTGACAAATACTGTTACTTCTAATATATATACACATGGTAAGCTTAAAATTATTAGCGATTTAAATACCGGTTCACAGCTGTCAGTAGTTTTTAGGCCTACCATACACCTTAAGCATCTCTTCTGTGCTTTAAAAATTGATTCTTGTTCAACGCAATTGCCCCAAAATATTATACCGAATCTTAGTACCGAGGAAACTATGCTGTGATATGCCATCAGTACTGTTTGCATACTAGCTTTTCTAGCCAAATTGAAGAGAACACACTTTACTTAGCCGTGTACATGTACTTTCTGGCTGCGGTTTCCATGTTAGCTGATTATCAATAAGAATGCCAAGAAATTTTTACGTCAACGTGAAATGTTTGATGTGTTGTCCGTTATAATTAATATTGAACTGGTTGTTTTTTAGTCTTTGGTAGAAATGCATCAAGTTGGTTTTTTGCAAGTTTATAACTAAGTTATTGTTATCAAGCCAATTAATTATTGCTTTTAAAGTTATATCTTCTTCATAAGATAATTTGCCCGAACATTTAATTATTGCTGTGCTATCATCAGCAAAAAGGACCATTGGATGTTTCGTTTTGGCGAGGCAGATTATTTATATATAGGTACTAAAAATAATAGTGGCCCAATCACGCTGCCCTGTGTAATACCACAGTTTATTTCTTTACAACTAGATAAGTATTTTATTAATGCGTAATTCAAAGATTTATCTGTATTTGTTCACACATCATATATTCAGTATTCTAAAACCAAATGAAAATCCTAGATCACATTCCAAATCCTTCAGAATACGTACAAGTTCAAACATTTCCGATGCAGCACACATTATAACAGCGACTAGTCACGTCCATTTAAGTGAAACGTTCCAACTTAGTTCAGACCCAAAAATCTAACTTCGCTAAAACATGCAGATGGGCCAATTATGCAATTCGCGTAAATGTCCGAAATTCCGAATAATCGTGCGGGCTGGTTTCGTCGTTACGATGTGTAGGCGCAAACTGGGCGACTTTATTGTAGAATGATTGATTGCTATTTATTAACACTTCTAATTTTTATTGTTATTTTATAGGAAAAAAAAAATTGCCACGAGCAGATCTGGAATCCTTAACGTACCGTGTCATGGCGGGAGAGCCGCCTGCTGGTTCGAGTCCTGCTCGTGTCTATTATTTTTCAATGTTTTGCTTAGAAAATAAAAATTAGAAGTGTAACATAGCATCACGCTTACATTTCCCGAAGGGGTAGACAGACGTGTACACTTTACACCCACATTTAACCAATGCTGTTACTAAGTAATAGGCTATCAAATCAAAACAATCAAATCATTTATTTACTTCAAAACATGGTAATTAAGGTGTACATTATAAAATAAAGTTCTGCATGTTTTGCTGTTATCACAGCATGAAAATATGTAAGTAACATAGCATTATCTGGTATCAACACTAACTATTAACTAAAAACTACAACATATAAATCAAAATAAAATCAAAACAAAATCAAAATAATTACAATAAATGGATAAAATTGTCAAAAATAAAAGTCTCAAATCAATAAATGTCATGAATAATGTGCATAACTATTATTAAATTATATAAAATTCCAAATTCATGCTTTTTATCTTTTGTAATTATAATACTCCTTTATGTCATAGAAACATTTTTCAGTGAGCCATAGTTTGAGCTTCCTTTGAAAACGTGTAATGGGCAATTCTCTTATTTCTATTGGTATATTTTTATAGCCATCATACTGCAATTGCTTTTATGCAGAGTAGAATTACACATTAGTACCGTTAGTTTATACTGATCTCTTGCTAATTTACTAATTCTAAGTTTATTGTCAACAACTTTCTCAAATAAATGTGGGTTTTTTTTTTTCAAAGACACCTATTTCTAATATATACAAACATGTAAGTGAAAGAAGTTTATGTTCTTTGAATAGGGGCCTGCAAAAATCATGTACAATAAATGCTTTCTTATTGTCAGTAGAGTTTCCCCATAGTATTAGCCCATATCTCAACAACGATGATACGTAACCATGATAGCCATCATCCGTCATTCCGTCATTGCCATCTACCGTGCACAATTCCAAATCCTCTGAGAATTTTCAACAGAAAAACTCAATAACACTGCCTGACCCGGGAATCGAATCCAAGACCTCATGCTCAGCAGTTGGGACCACTAGACCAACGAGGCAGATTTATTTTTATATAAAATAACTATTAGCTGTGTCCGTCCGTAAGTGATAAGGATTAAATAAAACCATAATTACAAATTCTTTTACTCAGATCAAGATAATTAAAGATTACTGCACGTGATTTGGCTAAGCATTATTCATCAGTGACTGCCTCATTGGTCTAGTGGTCGCAAGCGCGGCTGCTGAGCGTGAGGTCCTCGGTTCGATTCCCAGGTCGGACAAAATGTTATTGGATTTCCTGTTAGGAAATTCTCAGTGGTAGCCCGGAGTTTGGAAGTTGGTTGTGTGACACCCCCGTGCTTCAGAGAGCACGTAAAGCCGTCGGTCCTGCGCCTTATCTCTCTCCGGTCGTGTCGGATTGCCGTCCCATCGAACTATGAGAGTGATGGAAGAGGGAGTACACCTGTGTTTGCGCGTACACTTGTGCACTATAATATCTCCTGCGTACTTGGCTGATCTCCGTGGAGATAGGCCACCGTGATCGAAAAATTGATGTCAGTGTCACTCACATAGGTACTATAATATTTAAGCTAAGTTTAGAAGGGAACATTGAAAAGTAATAGACACGAACGGGGCTTGAACCCGTGACCCTTGACAGTCTATGTCATCATTCTCCCAACTGACCTACTGTGTCGTTGTTCGATACTATTAAATTTCAAGTCCCATTGTATTCGTCTTAGGGAGACGTTTTAATGTTTATTTATCATGGCCTAATATATTTTTTATATGTAAATTTTTTAATCTTCTGTGTGAGGGGCTCGTGGCTAATTAACAGCCGCACAGATCGATCGATCGAGGTTAAGCTGCGTTTGCCGCGGTCTGTCTGTGGATTGGTGACCATCGTTTTATACCGAGACCTCTCCGTGCCTCGAAGAGCACGTTAAGTTGTCGGTCCCGGTTGTCAAATTAAGATCTATGACAGCCATTACGGGTAGTCAGAGGCCTGAAAGTCTGACAACCAGTCATACCACGAGATATCGTGTTACCCAATAACTGGGTTGTGGAGGTCAGATAGGCAGTCGCTCTATGTAAAATACTGGTATCAAGCTGCATTCGGTTTGACTACCACAATGTAATTGGGAAAAGGCTAGGCAGATATATATAGTTTTGATGTTCTGTGTAATCTGACTAATAAAGTCATACTTTATATCTATGACTTTATTTGTGATAGATATATTATACTTTTATACTTAATAAACGACATAGATACTTATTAAATATCATAAAACTAAAACAACTAAAACTGCCTCGTTGGTTTAGTGGTCCGTAGCGCGACTGCTGAGCAGGTCTCGGGTTCGATTCCCGGGTCGGGCAAAGTGTTATTGAGTTTTTCTGTTAGGAAATTCTCAGTAGCAGCCCCGAGTTTGGAAATGTGCCCGGTTGATGGCAATAGGCTCACCACCTATTATATGGGACTTAATAACAGCATTGGTGAAATGTGGGTGTACAATTGTGTACACCTCTGCCTACCCCTTCGGGAAATACAGGCGTGGTGATATGTTATGTTATGTTATGTTAAAACAACTATTAAGCGGATTAATCGCGTGTATTATTAATTGTATATATACACGCGATTAATCCGGTTAAAAGTTGTTTTATTATAAGGTGTATGTGATCGCGAAAAACCTATCATAAAACATTTTTTTTTAAACAAACTCGGATATTTAATTCGATATTCAGCGCGTAGGCAACTCTATTCCGTGTACGAATGTCCTCGTCTGAGTACATATGCAAATACAAGGCCGTGGCGATTCCTTTAATTAATTCTGTGTGATTCGCTGTGGCTGTGGCTGTAGCAGCTAACTTGCCTGCAGTCTAATTGCATGGCTAGATACGCATCCGTAGAATTCGTTTGATGCGACTGTCGAAGAAGAATTATGGTTACACTAACATGAATTACATATTTGCCTCAAGTTAGTCTATATAATTTTTCAAGCGTCGATGATGAACAATTATACCCTTTTAATATCGGCCTACAGAGGCCTAATGACGCTCAATGAATTTTTTTGTTTTAATTCAACTCGAAGTCAAAAGTTTTTAAAGTTATTAAATATATTAAATGGAAAAAGAATACGGTCGCGAGCAGGATTCGAACCAGCGCCTCCCGGATAAATACTCCAGGCGTACCACTAAGCCATCTCGACTTCTGCTCACCACCGCGAATTCTTAATAATTCTAATTGTGAATAAACAAATTGTAGTATTTGTATATATATAAATAAATAGTTATCTGAATAATATAGTAGTATATGGTAACTTAACGTATCACCACGCCCGTATTCCCCTAAGGGGTAGGCAGAGATGTACACAGTCGTATACCCACGTTTCACCAATGCTGTTATTAAGTTCCATGTAATAGGTGGTGAGCCTACCGGGCACAATTCCAAACTCCGGGCTGCTACTCAGAATTTTCTAACAGAAAAACTCAATAACACTTTGCCCGACCCGAGAATCGAACCCGAGAACGCATGCTCACCAGTCGCGCTTGAAACCACTAGACCAACGAGGCAGTTATAAGGTAATGTATGTATGTATGTAGAAGGAATGGTTCTTCTATCTATGTTTATTAGGTATGTACCTAATTGGGCATGCCTGATTTTTCGTAAGACGTGCTAACGGAAAAACCATTTCGAGATTATTTAATTATGTGCTATATTTTGTTAATTTCCACTCATAAAAGTAAGAGATTACAAAATAAAAGGAAAAATAACTAATAACCCTCATTTCACCTGAAGCACTTGTAGTGATGTCACATGTTCATATTTTATATAATCTGTGAACTGAAGGTCATTTGTCATTTTTAGTGATGCCAGACTACTAGAAGGAAATGTTTTCTGGCATTTTTATAGTGAAGCTATTTTAACTAAAATCGCATTTCGTGATACGAATGTATTTTATTTTTTGAACTAAGATTACTATGTATATTTCTACAAGTTTATCAAAATAGATATACGCTCAAAAACTTAAAAAACATGCGTTTTATATTAATAAACATCAATATTTTAATACTAGTGCTGCAACACTTGTCGGTTTGACGTTTGTGACCTTCATTTGACATTACCAACTGACATGAAACTGACAGCTGTTTGTTTTAGTTCGTTTAGAAACTAGGTGTGTTAAAAAATTCTGAACACATTACGTCATTTGGGCAAATATTTAAAAAAATTATAAAAAATTAAATAATGGTCTAAAAAATAAAATAGCCAAATTAGTTTCTCATAATTAGATAAACATTAGAAAAAATATATAAAATGAATACCTTATTTTTTTCATTCATGCCTAATTATCTTAGTAATACACGCTAGTGACATTGTCGGTGAGTTTTTAAAAGTTTGTGTTTCACGTTTTTGCTTGTGACGGTAATAAACTTTTCACATAAGAATCATCATCATTTTTAAATACTATGAATCAATACAAATAAATAAAATTGAAACAGGTATCAGGTCAGTTTATAATTTCAAAATAATAGTTATTTTTTAAGCCTACAGTTATTTGCACGGTAACGCTATGGCTGAAAACAGTTCTTAATTTTTTTTCTCTGAGTTTATCTGGCTAATCTTCGAAGCGGCTGGACCGATTTTGACAAGATTTTAATGGCAGGTAGCTGACTATATAAGGAGTAACTTAGGTTACTAACGTATAATATGTACGCGGGTGAAACCGCGGGGTTTTGTAAATATGTTAATTCAACTGTAACCTGGATGCGAGAATGTGATCGACGAATTTGACGACGCAGTGAGCTTACCGTCATAGCAAAATGTTGAAATGTTAAACTAAACTCTTTTAGTATTGGTAGTATTTTTGTAACTCTTTTACATTGTTCTCACATACTATTTTGCAACAAAAACAGTGTAACCAATACTATTGTAAAAACCTATATGATGAAAAAGAGTAACCGTGGAGTTTCTTGCCCGTTTTTCTCCTTTGGAACCTACTCTTTGGAACATGGCAACTAACTTCTGACAATTCAAAAGTGCCTGTAAATGGTTTATTTGAAATAAATGATTTTGATTTGATTTGATAGCCAGAAAAGTCGGTTTATTTGGCACAAAGATTAGGGTTAAGATACCAATTTATTTATTGAATTACCTAATTATAGGTGCCTACATAATATTATTATACCTATAGGTATTTTATTAAAATTGATACACAATAATAATAAATCTAATTATTTCTGTTGCATGTAAAAAGTTTTGAAAGTAAATTGTAAATCCGTTATTGGCTGTAAGATAGCTTAAATGTTAATCTGTAATTTCTAAGAGCTGTGGATTGTGTGATTAATAAATAAAGTAATAAAGAATACATTTTACTTGGACTTGGGGTTAAATAGGGCTCTATACTTGAATCTGGGGTAAACATTAATGGTTGGGTAATTTTGGGGTAAAAAGCAATAATTAGATGCCAGTCAGTTGCCATGCATCCAATCGTATTTTCGATGCGAAATTACTGCGAGTGACTGGCAATACCACCTCATATGAACGCTATGTGTGTTACGAGCTGGTCTTGTATCTTACCCGAGTATTTCTGACGCATGCTGATTAGACAACCGATGTCTAAAATACTGACAAATCATTTAAACGCATTAACATAGCGTAGCACTCTTATAATTGTTTGTAATAAGAAAAAAAGTTTGTTAGCAGAATTCGAACCTTTCGCCTCCCAGATAAATACTCCAGGTGCTCGGACCACTAAACCGTCTCGACCTCATCTTGAAGCACTGATAGCCTAGTGGTATAACCGTTTGACTGACAAGTCAAAGGTCGCAAGTCCGAATGCAAGGCACCCACCATTGTCTTTTTGAAGTCATGTGCGTATTATAAACTAATTATCACTTGCTTAAAATGGTGAAGGAAAACATCGTGAGGAAACCAGCACACAGCAGATTCTCGATGGTGTGTAAAACCATGTTATAGACCTACTAGATTCTAACACTAGGTTCATCAACCACACGATAAGAAGATTCACCATATAATTGACTACCTTAGTACTAAATATAAGTGAATGTTGTGATCTGGCATTAGGATAATCCGAAATCAGAGCATTACGCTGAGCAAACGACCTTTGTTTTTTTATATATTATACATTTAGATTGCACCATAGTTTAGATATTAGTAATTTAAGTGCCTTTGAAAGCGGAATTTAATCTGTGTTGGAAATTGTACACCTATTTGTGTTTCGTCACTCCCGTGCGTCGGATGGCGTGTAAAAATAAAAAACTTTTTCTTTCTTTGATCAGACAAAGAAAATAAAATTAAACAAGACGGCTTACAGCTAGTATCACTGTGTACGGTCTAGATGGGATTTGATACGGGTTCCAATGTGAAACCGTCTGGTACGAGCACGGTTCTGTTTGTCGATACATTTGTCGATACATTTGTCGATTTTAAACATCAAATTTGACATAAGCTGTGGATAAAATGATAAAATTATATTCATATTAAATTTTATCGACGCGATAGTGTGTCGAAAATGTCCTGTACTCGAATGTCTGGTCCGTCTGGAGTCGGGATGTTGAATTAACAAAATGCATGAATTAATTTAATAAAGTACATTGCAGTTCTGCGGTATCTAATTTAGTAAATGTTGCTAATCTGTCTTCAGTGGTAGTCGTGAGCTGATGATTGGTGTCGTGTAAGTCGGTAGGTAAGTATTTTTACACTTTGCTGGGGAGTTTGTTACGTCGCTTCTTATACTCAGCTAAACCACTAGGGAGCGGTGAAGGGTGGGCTTTTTGGGGCGTTCAGAAAGCGCAATGTTTTTGCCTACTTTGAAAAAAGACATTTTGATTTCGGTTGGTAACCAAAATCGTGCTCCATTTTAGCGACAAGCAATTACTTTTGAGAAAACTATACCAATAAAGTAATTTTTTGTTTGTGGAAAGAAAGATATGGTTGTGAGTAACCTGCGCCTCCCGGATAAATACATCACTATCAGGTGACTGAAAGGCGTCACCATGAGCGATGACGTCACCATATTAAAACGTGAAAGAAGAATTCGATATAGTGAGCAGAAGTCCGGAAAGCTTAGTTGGCAGAGCGGCTGGAGTATTTATCCGGGAGTCGCAGGTTCAAATCTCGCGACCGTGTTTTTCTTTCGACAATAATTTATAACTTTAGTTCACTACGCATCTGTTTAAGAGGTTTGTCTACATACATGATGTACATCATTATATTTTAGTTAAACCGACATATTATGACTGTATACTTATTCTATTATGACTCATACCATTTGAAAGACATTAAGAAATGTAATTAATTTTCTGCGACCTATTTTCTAATTATTTACTACCAATACACAATTATTGACATGTAAACTGGCTTTATGAATAAATGATTATGATTATACTAATAATTTATTGACTGTGCGATTGGTGCAGCTATCGAGTGATCGGCTGCCGACTCGATTCCCAGATAGATAATATTTCTACTTTAACTTTTTTTTGTCATTAGTCTGAGTGAGTGTGCATGTGTGATATGTCTTTAAGCGCAGCTACAATACCTACAGCAGGAGAAATTGCTCGGGTGGGGAAATGGAAAAATCAAATGAATATAAACTTTAAAATTAAGTTATCAATTAGAAAGCCTACGCACTTTCAACACCCAACTTAAATCCATTACAAATCATATTATTTATGTTAACAATAATTATAAAGCGATTACAGAGTTATGATCAAAGATTAAAGTGGTGTCGCCGCCTTAACTAGAAATTGATTTATATTCACGACGTGACGATAATATTCCGCAAATATAATTTTAGCGAAAATATACGGGATTATTACGTAGATACGTAGTAATGTTGGCGGTAGTACCTACTTTTCAATTATTGTTCACCGTTTACTCACATGCATTTTACGGATTTCCCGACTAGTTTCGAAATCGAACGGAGCCCTTAGTCATGAGGTGAGCCCGCGGCGATGTCGCGAAACAAACCGAAGAAAATACGCGTGAGTAGTAACCGGTGAATCATAATTAATTTGAATGTGCCTCACGAAAGTTATTACCTATACAAAAGAAGTACTTTTTGACAACAAAAGATTTTAGGTTTCTTTGCGAGCCCTACTATGCCTAACATAAGCAACCTTTTTGACTGTAACTCGTAGAAAAGTTAGTGAAATTGTTTATCAGTGTTTAAAAGTTAATACATCTAAGGTTTCGTTGTGTTAAGTTTAATTAACATGTATCCGGGACACACTCCGGTTACAGTAATCCATGATAACTTACTTCAGAAAACATACGACCACATATTAGAAATAATTAACGCTATAATAATTATAGATTTTCAAAAGCGCTTACAATAAAATATAACTTAAGCCAAGAAAAAGAGTTTAACACACGACATCGCCGCGGGCTCACCTCATGACTAAGGGCTCCGTTCGAGTTCGAAACTAGTCGGGCAAATTCGAAAAATGCATGTGAGTAATAACGGTTGAACTATAAATAAAAATTGATTTACGTTTGGTCACCAGCTCGCCTGCGGGTAAGCGACGCTGTGGCCGAGGATGGAGCACGTAGATCCAGAAGACATCTATACACTCTGAGCAGAGAGGATAGATTTAGGGAGAACGATATTTGGGCAGTTGTTGCAACTGCCCAGACCCGTCGCCCACAACGGTTGCACCGGACTACATCCCGAAACACGACTACTTCGCTTCACGGCATGTCTTCATCCGGTGGGTGGTAACTAGCCGCGACCGAAGCCTCCCACCAGAGTTGTATTGACTTGTTTCCACCACCCAGGGCACGTGTAGGGATTCCACTTGGTACTCCTGGTTCCGCTTGGTTCAGATGCAGGCAGAAAATTTCACTACGGCTGTGCCGATGAGGAATGATAGGAAAATTGCTTACTAATGATAATATCTAAGTATTTTATATGCAGCAGTATGTTGACTGCCTCGTGAGTCTAGTGGTTCAAAGCGCGGCTGTTGAACATGAGGTCCTGGGTTCGATTCCCAGGTCGAGCAAAGTGTTATTGGGTTTTTCTGTTAGGAAATTCTCAGTAGCAGCCTGGAGTCGGGAAGTTGGTGGTGTGACACCCCCGTGCTTCGGAGAGCACGTAAAGCCGTCAGTCCTGTGCCGGATCTCTCTCCGGTCTAATCTAATAAGTCGGAATATGAGAGTGAAGGAAGAGGGAGTGCACCTGTGTTTGCGCATGTGCCGGATCTCTCTCCGGTCTAATCTAATAAGTCGGAATATGAGAGTGAAGGAAGAGGGAGTGCACCTGTGTTTGCGCATACACTTGTGCACTATAATATCTCCTGCGTACTTGGCTAATCTCCGTGGAGATAAGCCGCCGTGACCGAATACGGTCGGGAGGAGTATATATTTGATATGCAAAGTTTGCGTTAGGAAATAGCCTCCAAAACCTACTTAGATTTGCTTTTACTAGGAAAGCCTTAATTCTTAAACGTATACATACCACATATACACACTGAGGCCAATTAAAATTAATGCGATGAGAGAGCTTGTTAAGATAGCATTGTTAGTCTGCAACATTTTCAGAAATTCACGTTCTAAGAAAATGAAATACCTACACACAGAATTGGAAGACAGTTAGTTAGTTAGGAATTACTTACAAGATATGTAGGAGTGAGTCGTGAGTCACTTCTATATTAACAACCGCTTGCGTGGACGGAACGGCGAAACTAATGTTTAAAAATACATAAATGGCGTACCTATATTTGTTTTTATTTTTAATTTTTGTCGTGTCTAAAAGTGAACCAACAAGCGATGATAAACAAGTTGTGGTGTTGGCAAAAAGGTATTTACTGATCAATTTACATTGCAGTCGCGAGACTTCACTACATATTATAAAACAAAGTCCTGCGCCGCGTCTGTCTGTCTGTTCGCGATAACCTCAAAAACTACTGCACCGATTTTCATGCTGTTTATACCAATGGATAGTGTGGTTGTCGAGGAAGGTTTTAGTATATAATTAGTCAAGTTTTTGTATACATTGGCTAAAATATAATGATATTTGTTGGAAGTGTCGGAAAAAATTATCCGTCTGGGAACTTTCAACGAAAACGCTGCCTAAACCCTAAACCCTTTGAGATGTAACAAAATGATGTATGGTGGAATTGTGTATCTTATATAGGGCTACAGAAGAGTTTGCGATGGCGTATGCCTATCTCTTAAGGATAACATAATATACCAAATTCAATATTAAAACAAATGGGCAATTATGAAGCAGTAATTGGAAAGCAGGAAAGGGATCAAAATTTCATGATTACTTTTGGTCGCGATAACCGACATCCACGCAGGCGAAGCCGTCGGCATCAGCTAGTAATACATAAAAGAATATTTTTCATAGAACTGTTCTGGTGAAAAATAAAGGAGTGTTATTCTCCAAAAATAACAACACTTAAATCCACTTAGTGGATGAACGTAGGGTTTCAGTTGGCAGGAGTACGGCATGGCAGGATCCAGGTAAATCTGAACGCTGAATTTATAGAATGGGGAAACAGCTAAGATAATGAGTAGTCACACCAGATGTAAACATTAATTATTATTAGCTGTTCCATACATAGCATTAACCGTGGGTTGTGTTAGAATTACGGATGGTCCCAGTGCGAGCGATAGGAATGACTTTATTATCTTTCTTTTAAGCGACAGTCCAAAAAAAGGAGTGTTATGTTTATAGGATTCACGTATGTATGTCTGTGTATGTTTGTGGGTTTCTTTTTTCCACTATAACTTCTAAATGCCTGAACCGATTAAGTTATATGGGATATTTAAGACTTAGAAAAAAATTGTGACATGAAATGAAGAATTATAGCAGTCGAGGGACTGTAGGTATAATGGAACATTTTCTTATAGCATACTGTAATGTGATGAAAATTATTGAGTACTTTTTTTTTAAATTTTTTAGTTAACTCATGGAGGCCCATGGGCGTAATTTCCCCATGACCATCTTATAAGGTCTCCCCCACGGATCTCTGTCCAGCCCTTCGAGAAGCTCGCGCCAGGATCTAGATCTGGCATCTGCGATAATGTGTTGGAGCGCCATAGTCGCCTCTCGGTACGCATTATAGGCTCTGGCTATTTCTCCCTCCGTAGCTCTCGGTTGCCTTCTACGTCGAGCGCGCTGATACTGACGTCGGGCCCTGAGACATAAAGTGCGCAACTGCGCGATGTCTTCCGACCACCAGTAAGTCGCACTGGGACGCTGGGCGCATCTGACTCGGGGCATGGATGCGTCGCATATCATCGTCATCGTGTCCCGAAACCAGGCCGCCTCTTCTTCTGGATTGGGTGAGATCCTCTGTTGGCTATCATCTAGCCAACCCGTGACGTTAGCAGCTGCTACAAGCATATCACGATCAAGTTTTTTCAGGGCCCAACGCCGCACTGATGGGCCAGAGCCTGCACGGCGCGGACTGTTGAAAAGGCGGAGTGCCACATCAAAAACAATGTGGCGGTGATCTGAGAGAGTGACTATCTCCTCAGCCACTCTCCATTCCGACACCATGCGGGCCACAGGAGGCGTTGCCCATGTGAGGTCTACGATGGACTCCCCCTGCCACCGGACGCAAGTGGGAACGGACCCTCGATTAAGAAGTCCGAGGTCAAGTGATGCCGCCCATTCCTGTATCACGCGTCCCCTCGGCCTGTCCCGGGTGTTACCCCAGGCTCTGGAGTGAGCGTTGAAGTCGCCTAGGACAAGCACCGGACGGGGCAGGCATTTGCATCGAATGCAGTTTGCAACCCCGTCCAGATACCTCTCATAATCGGCAAGAGAAATGTTGGGAGAAACGTAGCAGCCCACCACCGCGAGAGGTCCCCAGTCCACCGCAACAAATCCGTGTCCTCTATCCAATAGGGAACAGTGAGGCTCACCGCTTCCACCAGCCCAGTAAACGGCTACAGAGTCCACAGTGTCCCGGAACCAGCGAGGATGATCTCGGAGGCCATAGGGCTCTGCTACCACCGCCAAGGCAACCGACCACACCGCAACAGTTTGCAGAAATAGCTGCTGCGCGTTGCGGCAATGGTTGAGGTTGCATTGGAGAACCTTTAGGGCTGGGAAGGCGAAGCGTCCATAGCCTCCGGAGCGATACTACTAGTAGTAGACGCCTGCGTGGATCCGACCGTTAAGGGAGGTACTTGCCTGTTCGTCTTTTTACCTTTAGGAGGAGTACACTTCTTACTTCCCATCCTATGATCGGCCGAACGGTCAAGAGCCGCACATAGTGGGCATCGGTGGGTTTGTGCCGTGCATTCGCTTGCTTTATGGCCAGGCTCAGCACAAGCGTAGCATCGGTTGCTTCTGTCGACAGTACTAGAGCAGTGCTGACGCACGTGCCCAGATTCAAAGCATCGGTAGCACTGAAGAGGTCGCACTGCCCGTACCTCAACTCTCACCGATGCCCATCCGATCCGGATGCGATTGCTCGATGCCAACTTTTTGACTGTTGCCAGTGGGCATCGTACCCAGACACTTCCCAAGGAGCGCAAGGGCCTGCGAATTTCGCCCACCTTGACGTCGCCAGTACAGCACCCGCCGACTTCAGCAATAGCAGCAGCAATCTCCGCAGGCGAGATGGCCTCATATAGGTCCAAAACCCTTATCTCGCCTGTTTTGGTCGGCCGAGTGATGCGGACGTCCATATCGGCGAGAACCTCCCTCAAACGAATCACGAGATTGTCCGCTTTGGAATGACAGTCGTCGCCAGATATTTCCAGCAGCAACCCGCCTGTAACGGCCCTTTTCTGGCGGAGAATCTCGATACCCATCTCGGAGAGCTGTATGCGCCGCCTTGCTGTACCTATCACTTCTGCATATGTAGCAGAGGATCCCTCCGGTACTGTTATAACAATCGCAGCCGATGCGGGAATCCGGGGAAGTGTGGCTTCAGCTTTTTTCGTTGTAGTCTTCCCAATTTGACTTGCCTCTTTTGAAGGAGGCGGCGCCGTCACCTTTTTTACCGCCTTCTTGCCAATAACGGTGGCCCAGGTTTCCGATTGGGCAGCCGATGTCGATGGTTGCGGATCCTGACTAGGTACATGCGGCAATTCCCCCACCGACGGTACTGTGGGCTTAGTTTTATTGTTTTTTTTATTTTTGTTTGAACTTTTGCCCTTGCCATTCCCTTTCTTCTGTGTCTCCTCTGAGCTCGTTTGTGACTGAGCAACAGCCGTTACCGCACTCTTTGTGACATCCGCAACCAATGCGGGGCGTAAGCGCTTCTCAGGAAGCAATCTGTCTTCTAGTGCTTCGAGCCGAGCGTTCAACATGCCCCCGACTTGGACCATGATGGAACGAGTTAATTCGTCGGCGAAAGTTGTAGACAGACTTCCCACCTCTTCCTGACGACAGAGAAGACTGACCTGTTCTGCCAGTTTCCCTACTGTTGATGTGAGACTAGCTAATTGCGAGCGCAGGTCCGAGTTCTCTTTCTTCAGCCTCTCAACAATGGCCTTGTCGGAATTAAGCAGAGTAATCTCTTCCGTCGTCTCTTGCTCCTTCCTTACTGCCGTCCGCGCTCGCTTTCGGCCACGAGTAGCAACTGAAGCTGATGATGCTTGGGAGGCGAGTGACATCTGCGAGCCGTCTGATTCACCGCTGTCACTCACCATCTCACCTACCGGCGTAGCCGGTCGCTTAACCCGTGCTCGGGTTATCCTTCCTTTGGGCACTGGAAATGCCTCTGCGGCGCTCTGCGGCCGCTCTTTTGATCCCTGAGATGTGGACGTGTTGAATGCGTTCAACGACTCCACACTACGGGCTCGTGAGCCACCCTGGCTCTTTGCGTCGACTGACGGATGATGGCGGTTGTTGCCCCCCCCAGAATACGAGGGGCTGACCAGAACGGGTCTGGTGAGGGATTCTCCTGCTGACGTGCAGCCGGTACCCTCCTGGGGTAGTTTTTTACAATTCGCCTTTTCCATTGTAGTTGCTGAACACAGCTTTGCCTTTTTTTAAGAGGTGGGGTCCTCTAAAATCTAACCTAATATCTTTTTTTTTACATCACTTTTTTTTTTTTTTTTTTTACTTTCACTGTCATGTATGATGAGCATACGCGTACAAGAAGTAAACTCCCCCCCTGCACCGCCCGTTTTCCCAGATTTTCCAGAAGACCGTACGGCGCGCGACTTAAATACTTCCTAGGAAGACCAAACTACACAACATCCAAGGGATCGCTCCGTGAACCAAAGAATGCATGCACATCCAACAGCCTTCCCAGATCCCCAGTCCAGATAAGCTCACAGAGCCAATACCAAATCACGTACCAACCAATGACCCGCTCCGTGAGTCATTGCACGGCACACGACGTGAACCCTCCCCAGATTAGCCCAAATCATGCACCGTCCCGCCGACCCGCTCCGTGAGCCAACGAACGGTGCACGATGCGCACCCCCTATTCACTCTCTACTCGAAGAGTGTATCGCACACTGCTTATAACAGCATGCCCCTCGCGGCAGTCTGATGTTAATGACTCCGCCTCGTGACCCTCTTAGTCTGGTCTCTCCCTTTGGACCTGTCCGGCATGAGTGGCTCTACCGGCATAGCCCCAAAGATCATTGAAACACGGAAGCCCCACCACGACGACAACGTGGAGACTCACACGGTGGGGACAGAACGCCACCTGGTACGATTCTTACTTAATATGCCTTTTGCTTCATACACGTTCATACATCTTGTCATACAGACGCGGCGGTTGCGAGTACTACACACCTTACCTTTTTGGAGTATATTAGTAATATGGTCAGTGTATATCCTTCTAGGGCGTCCCCTTCCGACATTTCCACTTACACCCGCCTCGTAGATACCATATGTAAACCGTCTTTAATTAATTCTCTCAATATGATCAAACCATCTTAGTCCAAGACTCTTTAAAATATTCGTCACTACGTCTTTTTTTAAACTGCAACGTTGTCTCATCACATCTATCCTCAATTTATCATACATAGTTACACCACACTTACTTAGCAACAGCAAGGAAGGCATTTCTACAGCATTTATTCTACTTTCATGTCTGTTTTGCCACACCCAACATTCACTTCCATACATAAGCCACCACCGCGTGGGTACCAGCACACCATTGTGGACAGCCAGTCTAGCCTTTTTGGACATCGACTGATTGGCCACCACTGCATGTATAGCACCATTCACTTTATTTCCCGCATTCACTCTCTTTCCACATCTACATAAATTTTTCGATCTCTTGTGAACATACTTCCCAAATGTACAAACTGGTTCACTTGTTCTACACTTTTATCATCAATTTTTCTATCACATACTGATAAATCCTCCTCTCTTTCAATCACCTTAACCTTCGTCTTGTTTACAATTATATTCATCCCCTTCAACTTATATGATGCATTCATCACAGTTACCATGTCTTGCAACTGTTCCGCTGACGATGCAAGTAGAACTTGATCATCTGCGTAAAGTCTTCATTTGACAGGCAACTCATTCATCATCAATCCATACTCAGTTTTTGAATCTATCAGACAACTATACATGTATAAGTTGAACAGCCATAGTGACGCTACCCAGCCCTGTATGCCCCATGCCGTGCCGTGAATGCCCCATTTATTCTAACAGAAGCACTGGAATCCCTGTATAGAGATTTTAGTGCCCCCCTTAAGCGCCAGTCCACACCATACACTGCACACTACGACAAATGTAAATTAAATTAGATTATTCGCTTTGAAAATTGATATTTTGATACCTATTTTGATGTCACTTTATGTTCTAACGGACTCTCTGAAATATCTTCATTGTTAATTCATCTGCCCCGCTATCAATCAAACCCCGACCCCTACTCTCCAAAGCGTACCTTATTACTATTCATGAGACACAACGACTGGGGATTTAATTAATTATAAGATTACCGTCACTGCTCAGCCTGCAGATAACAAAATGACGCCGTGATAATACGTAGCCCAGGTAATTTTACACGGTGTTAAAAAAATTACCTACAGACCTTGGACGAATTTTAAAGATGAGATGAGGTTTGTTTTAGCCTTTGGCTCGCTCATTAGCAGACACAATAGATATTTATGTTATGGTACGTGGGTGAGCTAAAGGGTAGATATGGTGTAAGGTCAGAAATGTAGGCTAATATTTCCAAAAGTTTTAGAAGTGGTTAATGAAGAGATACCAGTCATTTATTTCGAAACAAATTACATTTAAGTAGTAATTGTATTAAGATGCATTTTGCACCAATACATTTTAGTAAATAACATTTTAAAAGAACTACTTATGAACCGACTTAGGTATGATGAGATTTTTGGTGTAGATATATTACTTACTTAGTTTAAAAGGATTAAGATTCTAATTTATTAAAAATCTCCAGTGTACATGAGAAATGTATGAACCGACTAAGTAGGAAGGGTTAATAAAACAAATAATTAAAAACTAAATCCATCTACTAGTCAAAAACAATAAACAAATATAGATAAATCTTTTAACTGTATTAAAATTAAAAATACGGTCGTATTAGATTTATCTGTATTTGTTACGGTAATCACATCTCTACGATATTGAATGAATTGCAAAGTTAGTTGTGTATGTCGGTTGAAACATTTTATAAGAACTGAAGAGATAGCGATGACGTCACCATAAGATGTTTTTTTGACGGCACCCGAGCAGACGGATCGACTGATGGTAAGCGATTACCGCCGCCCATGGACACCTGCAACCCCAGAGGAGTCGCAAGTGCATTATCTATATTTGTGTAATTGTTAACTGTTTTGTGTTGTTAAGTTCTATATATTTTTTCGCTTATTGAAATTTGCATTTTATGTGGTTTCTATGTGTGGTTTTTGTGGTTTAATAAACTTGATTTCTTTCTTTCTTTCTTTCATTGCCGGCTTTTTAAAGGGTTTGGGCCTCCGGTACCCTCACTCACTCGGCGAAACACAACGCAAGCGTTGTTTCACGCCGGTTTTCTGTGAGGCCGTGATCGACTCCGGTCGAGCCGGCCCATTCGTGCCGAAGCATGGCTCTCCCACGGTAATACACGGTAATACACGGTAATAGACGTATTAAAATGTGGAAGAGGATTTCGGAATAGTGAGCAGAGGTCGGAATAAATCAGTTGACAGAGCGCCTGGAGTAGGTACCTACTATTTTTTCAAGAGGATTTAGCCAAGTTTGGTCAATCATTCTTGTTCTTGATAAGCCCTCCGACCTTCTGTCATCACTTTAACAGATCACAAAGATACAAGTCAAATTATAACAAAGACTTACTCAATTCTTAACACGTTTCCCGCATTTCCAATTTCACAAAGTAAACCAAACAGTTGTTCCAGAAATTCAATTATGAATACCCAGCGGTTTCGAATTACACGGAATAATTCACCAGACATCGCCATTAAATTATCAAAGTGCAATTAACATGGCTAAATTAACATCCCCTAAGGACAAAATTCGGGTTAAAATTATATATTATAACAGTGACACGAAAACGCGCAATCGTGAGGAAGGAGTATTTTTGAATGAATAATTTATATCGCCATCTAGCGGTGGCGTCTGTTATGTAAAGGATTAGTTTGTGTGAAGGTATAAGAGATGGCGAGGACCTTTTAACATTTTGTATGGAGTTTTAAAACGTTCGCAGGATTAGGTATGTGTTGAATCAAGTGGGGAGGAGATGGCTAAGTAGCCACCGCACAGATCGATCGATCGAGGTTAAGCTGTGCTTGCCGGGGTTGGTTCGTAGATGGAATCCTCGGCAGCGGTTACTACCGACGACCGACGCGGTTTGACCAACGGTCTTTGATAATCTTTACGGGTAATCAGACATAAGTAACTAGGTTATGGAGGTCGACGACGAACGTCAACCTACATGTCGGTCAAGAAGACGTGGCGTGGTGGTGGCTTTAGAAGGCTTATAAATGAGGGGCACATCGTCGTCGGCGCGTGTCTGTGGTTGCCGTCAACGCTCCGGTGATTGCAGTCGACATCCACCATCGTCGAATATCCGCGACAACCGTCACTTCAGACTTTAGTTCTGTCTGTACCATTAAAGCAGGTTCCCAAGAGAAAGCATTATTAGTGTTTCTTATACAGGTAAATTATCCACAAACCCTAAAGTTATACATTTTTGTGGAAAGTCTTTGTAATCTAATGGTGGTTCTACTTTAAAATCAAAATTCAAAATAGATTCCGAAAAAATTATATTTAAGTTTCGTATTTTCAGTATTTAATACTATTAAGAAGCGAAAGCTGCCGCGGGTCGTCGACGATGGTGCATTTCGACTTCAATCATCGGAGTGTCGACAGCACCCACCGGCACACAGGCGTGTTGACGGTAACCACCGACACGCTTCGACGAGAATGTGCCCGTCAATTGTAAGACTTCTAAAGGTCATTTGTGCGTATTTTGTGCTTAATATACCATTATAATACAAATCACAACAATATCATAATTTCAAAACAAGGAAAAAATTGCTTGCCAACTTGAATGCTCCAATACCTATCCAATTTCTTTAAACCGTGTTTCGCTACATCTGACATCTTACGGCAGATCTCAGCGACTCGGCACAGGGTGGCCACTCTAAAATTTAATTAAACTATTTAATTAAATCCCACACGGACTCAGCTACGGCTTTTTATTTTATAGCGTACCTCTGGGTTAAATGATTCGAAACAAAAACACATAATTATTTATTCAGTTTCGCAATGACAGGTTGCGCTTGCAGGAATTTTTAATTTTAATTAAAATGGGTATGAATAAATGGAGTGGTAACCGAGTCTTTGTGGTGTGGTCACTGATTAAATTAATTTTGGTAAGCATTTTATGTGGTTATCGGATTTAATTTGCTTTGGACGTCCTTTTTGTGGTATACCGAGCGGTCCACATTCCACACGCACAAAGATCACCTGACATAAAGAATAACTGCAGGTAATTAAGTGGTCGCGATTCTGAGTGCAACTAAAATCAATTAACGTTTCATAAGAGCATGTAATTTTGCCTATTTGAAATAAAAACCTTTGACTTTGACTTTGAGTAGTGTGTCTTACTTAGCGATAGTAGGTATGTAGAATAATTGTTCGTAACTACCATAGATTTATTTTAAACTAACTGTACCCGTGGCTTTGCTCACGTCAAAGTAATCTTAACGCAAAACTAAGATTTCAATTAATCATACAAACCAACTCACACCTGATTCCCATTCCAGTAGGCAGAAACTATAGATTTTATCTTTCATACATGAAGAATGCATGCTCGACGGTTCAGTTTATTGACCTGCCTTTTTTGAGAAGGTCAGGTACGTTCGTTGAAGTCAGACCCTCCACCCCTTCCTTTTTTGGTAATAATTGTTGCATTATTCTATTTTTGTCTATACTCATTGACGCCACCCTCATACGGGCCGTGACTTTTCAGATACTTGACAGTTGCCCTACCAACCCAAACTCATACAGATAAATCATAGCAAACTCTTAAGTTATATATTTTAGTGGAAAAAAGAATACGGTCGTGATCAGGATTCGAACCTGCGCCTCCCGGATAAATGCTCCAGGCGCTCTGACCGCTATGCCATCTCGACCTCTGCTCTGTCTTGTGATGACGTCATTGCTATCTATTCAGTCCCTATACAGGTGACCGAACCGACACGACTAATTTTGCAGTTAATACAATGTCGTACAGATTTTATGCGAATTCCCAGTAGTAAGCAGAGGTGACTTAGCGGTCAGAGTGCCTGGAGTATTTATCCGGATTAGGATTACTTTACAATATAATTAATAAACGATTCTTCATCTTCATGTCGATGGTACAATTTTAATTATTTGGTTGCCTAGATCCACACTTGCTGTGTCCAAAATTGATTTCAGGTAGGTTCACTTTATGCTTAATTTGTTAGCGGGTGGTGGAAAAGTTCCTAGCCTCAATTTTGCGGTGAGTCTCGACTGGGCATCCTGACACCGTCTCGGTCAGTTTTAAATAACTGTGCCTGGCTTGTTAGGTGGTTAGGTGTTGTGCTGGTAACTGGCCGTCATGCAGTGGGTGTCTAGGGTCTGACTCCTGCTTGAATTTTTCCACAGCACACGTGACATGTCTGTAGATATGTGGGGGCGCTATATCAGCTGTCGGATACAGCTTTTGAAGTGGTGTAGATTATACGATGCAATATTAGGATTCCACTCATTAATTAGATTTTTACATAATCTCAGTGGGCCTGCGTTTGACCGCCAACTCGCCTGATTTTAAGCAATGATGAAATCGACGATGTAACACGCTTGACCACTAAATACCTATTCACTTGAGCCTTGAAAACCAACAGATATATATTTATTGAGAAACACGGATGATGTACGAATTTGGCAGCAGTACAACCAGCTGAAAGCTAGATGCGACATACATGATCTTACGTTATTTTCCGTTTCCCAATAGTATTACCGAAAAATTTGATAAGCCGCCGTTACCGATACATTGGAGATACCGGTATGTTTTACCACCTCTTCGATACCGGGAGTACTCCCGACTGAACGTTCCCGAATGACTGTACCGGCGCCTTTTCAAACTCAAACTCAAACTCAAAATTTTTATTTGCTTTCCACAATGGTGTTTGAAGATGGTAAGTAAAATAATGTAGTACATCGTGGACCCTGTTGGGCACGCAAACATTAGGAGAGAGGAAGAACATTTGTAAGAAGGTACTTATAGCATTGGTAAGTAATTCTTTTTATTTATTAAAATATCTACATAAATAAATTATTTATTATATATGTAGTAGAATACCTATTTGCTATTCTTAATTTAATATTTATTGTAAGTATCTATAGTTTTTAATATATGTATTTATTATTTTTAATTATAATTATGTACTTACTTATTTATATTTAAAATTTTTACCTACCTATAATTTTAAGTAGGTACCTATCTAGATAAGCAAGTAATAATTGTTAAAGATATATATGTAACATAGAAATAACATAGTGATATTTGTACTGTTTATATATTATTGTAGTCATACAATATCAATATTTATTTACTTATTTATTATATTGTATTATGTTAAGTTGGCATTTAATTTATAATACTTATCGAGGCATTTATATTATCTTTATTTATTATTATCATAAATTTTATGTTAGGATCCTTAAAATTTATCATTTAAATATTCATTTATGTGGTAATAGCCTTTTTGGAGTAATAATTTCTTTAATTTGTTTATGAATGTATTATCTTTGTCTTCCTTTTTAATATCTTATCTCTATGGAGTGCACTCCCTCTTTCTTCACTCACGTATTCCGGTGGGATGGCAATCCGACACGTCCGGAGTGAGATCAGGCGCAGAACTGACGACATGACAATATGTGTTGGCCAAAATGATAATGTCACATACATAGGTACATACATAAATTCACGTCTTTGGCCTAGGCTTCAGGTAGGCAGACACTATAGAACGCCACCTGTTAAGATCCTTACATACTCTTTTTGCTTCTATCACGTTCATACGTCTGTTTACACACGCGTGCAGGTTGTGAGCACTACTTTTTTGACCTTTTAGTGAGTTTCGGTGGGTCAGTGTATATCCATTTAGGGATCTCAGAATTTCCACTTACACCTGCCTCGTCTTTTCAACATGACTCTAAGCATAATTTTTTCAGTTTCTGTCACTGCATCTTCATTTAAAAATGAAAATATTAATGATCATCAATTTTGTGCAGTGTAAAGAGAATCTTAGAAAAACTGACTCATTAGTCTAGTGGTTGCAAGTGAGTATAAGCGTAGGTAAGTCTTGGGTTTAATCACCAGGTCGAAAAAAGTGTTGTTCAGTTCCATAATGGAGTTTTCAGTAGAGCTTGGGTCTGGCTTGTTGTTTATTTTTCCAACATTTAATACCCGATCTATAAAACGAATGCCCAAGATGCAGGTACTGATAGTCTGTTCCAATCTCCGCTCAGTAAACATTCGCTGAGGTTAAGTAATGTTTTAAACGGTATTTCATTGGATATCATCGAGAATGTACTCTCCAACCACCTCAATAGTTGGACAGCCTCTAACAAAATCGTCAGTAATGCTTATTTGATGTTTCGCTATTACCTACTTATGGATAAGGCAATTAAATTAATCCTAAGGCCAGGCTGAGGGAATGTGTAGTTTTGTTACTAAATAGGTATTGGGGGCTGAGTTGCCTGCGTCCGTAGGAGTGCACCCTTAAAATGGAATCCCTACACGTAGCCCCTGGGTGGTGCAAAACAGGCAACACAACACTGGTCGGAGGCTTCGACCACAGCTGTCCACTAATCTAAATCCACTCTACTTAAGAGTGAATAGATTTATTCTGGATATACGTGCTCCATCCTCGGCCACACCGTCGCTTGCCATCAGGCGAGTTGGTGACCAAACGTAGATCCATTTTATATATATTTATTACAGAGTTTAAAAATGACTTTTCTATGGAAAGAAGTAACATGATAATGATGAGATATGATTGATAAAAAAATTACATAACGCTAACGTTTAACATCTTCACTGTGCTTCACCATATTGATATGAGGCAGCAAAAGAAACACATAAAAAGTGGGTTTATATTACAAAAAGACATGGAAAAACTAAAATAACGTTGTTTTTCTGCGAAATAACAGATAAACCTTGTATTATCAAAATTAAAAATATACAAAAATAATATCCTGTACCGGGATTCGATCGTCACACTTACACTGTGCCAGTCACCTATGTATGGTATGCAACTAATTACTCAGTTAACAATTATTGCTAAAATAGGCATTCACAATCTACTAATCAAAATACAAAACCGGTAAGTGCTTGGTCCCTATGTGATAAAGCGCAATGATACCTTTTGCAGTGCTTATCATTTTTGATAAGCTATACAACAGTGCAATTTTTATTGAAATCCGTCCAATTTAGATTCTGAGTGTGAGATGTTTAACATCACTGCTCAGCTCCCTTGAGGAAATGCGCAATTTTGAATAGCCTATAAGTTGACTCGGCTTCTGACGATATTTTTTACAAATTTTCAGAAGTTTCTTTTTCTTGGTTTGGACGCCAACCTCGGACATACAAACAGACAAAAATACTCAAATTTTAAAAATTACAGATTTGGCAATAGTATCGATTAAATAACACATTACGAAAAAAATAAACAAAAAGAGAATTTGAAATTTTCGGGCTTTCGAGTTACGATTTTATTATAAGTATAGATAACAACGTATAAGAATTTTAATAATCCGCTTAGAGCCAGTTATATTGGCGGTAACGGTTGTAAAATTAGCTCTTTTGATTAGAGTAAAAAATTATACTTTGTAGCAATAAAATATATTGTGTGTCGTAATTATTGAGCCAATAGATTACGATCTTTGGCAGACGTTATGGGTTGTTAGTGCCTAAAACTGACACTGTCAGTTTTACAACGAGTTATTGTGTTACCCCGTAACTGGGTTGTGGAGGTCAGATAAGCAGTGACTCCATGTAAAATACTGGTATCGAACATTCGGTTAGACTAGAAGATGACTTAAACGTAGTTAGGAAAGTATTGTAGTAATTCTTGTTCAATTTAAGAGCATGGCTCTTGTCGGTGGAGCGACCGCCATTAATCTCTATCCATTCTTTATAGTTTGGCCTTTTGATACGACTCGACTACTACTTCTCTACTCATCTAGGACTTCTTTTTCCTTCTAAAATAGTCATAAAGAAGTTGTTGTATTGTAGTTGCCTACCACATAATTATGTATTATAAGAACGGTTTTCTTTTCAAAGTTACTTTGTCCTATATATGTATCTCTTAAATAAAGAGGTCTGCGTCTGCCATATTCGTTTGATGGTGGTCTTATTATACTTAGTCGGCGACCAAGCACAGAACATATTTAAATATTTTAATCTGTCACGTTACTAAGTCTTATTTAAGAATACTCTTTTAAGTTTCATTAAGCTGTTGTTGTTTATAAAATCTGTTGATTTTCACCTTGCGACGGCATTTGGATTTTAACGGAACGTTTTAATTTTGCTTAATACTCGTAGTTAATGAAAATCTCTACTACATAGTGCTATGGGGACATCCATTAATCATGTGATGTTTTTTAGCATTGTTTAACCCACCCCACCCTTGGTGATACGTGGTGAGGTTTAAGACTGATCCCCCATCCCACCCAAAATTACGTGTATTTTTAGTACCTACAAAGAATCTTAATTTTTTTTAGAATATTATCTTTAAATACAGAAAATAAATACACGTGATATCACTACACCCCCCTCCCCACTTGTGCTATTTTGTGATTTTTGCCAAACCCCCTCCCCCCTCTTTCGAGCCTCACTTGATTAATGGCGGCCCCATATTCTGTAAAAAAAAGAGTTTTTTTAATCTTTTCATTTAAATAAGCCTTTTTTAGGGTTACGTACCTCAAAAAAAAAAAGAAATGGAAGCCTTATAGGATCACTTTGTTGTCCGTCTGTCTGTCAAGACCCTTTATCTCGGGAATACGTGGAGTGAAATTAAAACCATATACTCAGGTCCTTGAAGCTGTGAAAAAATCAAACTTCTAAGTTAACGTTAAAAAAAGATACGACCGCTATGCCGCAAAAAACGTGTATTTCGACACTCTCAAGGGAATCAAAATTTATTGGGTACTTTCCGTTGACCTAGAACTGTGAAATTTGGCAAATAATATCGTCTTATAGTACAAGTACAGGGAAAAATCTGAAAACTATACATTTGTAATTAAATCTTAAAATATAATAGTCTTTATTTAAAGATAGGTAATCAATCATCGAAGTTAAACAACGGTATGAACGATAATTGATTACTTACGAAATAATTCAAAGCGACTCGATTCCTATTCACTCTAAGTAGAGTAGATAGATTTGGGGAGAACAATAGTTGGGGAGTTGGTGCAACTGCCCAGACCCGTCTCCCACAACGGTTGCACCAGACTACATCCCGAAACACGACTAGGTCGCTTCACGGCATGACCTCGTCCAGTGGTTGGTAACCAGCCGCGGCCGAAGCCTCCCACCAGAGCTGTGTTGCCTGTTTTGCACCACCCAGGGGCCCCATGTAGGGATTCCATTTTAAGGGTGCACTATTACGGATGCGGGCAACTTAGCGCCCAACTTTATATTTTATTAGGTAACATTGATTTCACGTTTTCAGACAATTTACCCGACTAGATGTATGACCGTGGATGAAGTACTTTCTGCCTACCTGTATTGGAACAAAGCGTGAGTTTATGTACCTATACAGTATGTAACAAAAACCCTGTTGTTCCTGTTAGCTGCGTTATCAGAATCGATATTCTTAAGTAAGAAAATAAAGCATCTGGGAAAACAATTCTATAAAAAAATAAATAAAAAATATTGTAAATTAATAGTGATTTATTACCTCTGAAATTCTGCATAGAGGTTTGAAGCGAGGCTAGAGAGAGATAGCAAGTTGTATCAAAGGCGCCGCCGCCACACACTATTTGCACCTACACTAAATTCGTGAACTCTGAACTCGTCACGTATTTTCACTTTAGCTTTTAGTTCATAACTTAAAACACATATGTATTAAAATGTCTACTTGACGGTCTCGGAGATGTTATTACAACATCTATATCATCTATCATCATGTATCTGCCTTCATTTCATCGAATGCAGCGACTATTCTTAAACGCATTTCTGTTTCAGTGCCACATGTTTTTCTAAAAAAGAAATCTTTGGCGGTGCCCTAGAGATAAAAATGTAAAGGGTCAGGTGACCGCGCGGGTCAATTGAGTGGCCCACCGCGGCCAATTAAAATAGGACTTAACACCAGTCACTCGCGGATCGCGGCAATTAAATAGGTAATAGATTTCGAATTCAATCGAATACGGACATCCAATCGCAAGCAATCTGCGCGGAGACTACGGCGGCAATTTAGATAAAGGGGTAGGCCTTTTTACTAAGCCGCCACCTTCTGATCACTAATAGCGACGCGAATAATTTAAAGGCGACGCAGCGGCAAATTTACTCAAAGACGGCGGCGTGTTCCGAATTTTTTTGTGGCATGAGCGGCAACTTGTCAAAGACCCCAACACCAGTCACTCGCGGATCGCGGCAATTAAATAGGTAATAGATTTCGAATTCAATCGAATACGGACATCTCGGACTCTCGGACCACGGGTGCTTCGGGAAGTATCTGTGTCGCATAGGCCGGGAGCCGACACCGAGATGCCACCACTGCGGTAACTGCCCCGAGGACACGGCGCAGCACACGCTGGAGGTGTGCCCAGCTTGGGTTGAGCAGCGCCACGACCTCATCGGGGCAGTAAGGGCGGGCGATCTCTCGCTTCCGTCCGTGATTAGACACATGGTCGGAAGTGAGAGCGCATGGGGAGTCGTCGCCAACTTCTGCGAGGAGGTGATGCTCGCGAAGGAGGCGGCGGAAAGGGAGAGAGAGGCAAACCCCGCTCACCCCTGCCGCAGAAGGCGAGCCAGGCGCCGGAGGGCGCTCAACGATCTCCGGCCACCGTGAGCCGTGGACTGAGGGCGGCGGATATGGGTGGTTCGCCGCCTGATCAGCAGTCCAGCCCGAGACGGCCACACGCGTGACATAGGAAGGTGTTCAGGCTAACTGTGGCCGGCCTGCACAAACCTGGAGTGTACCGTAACCTGCCGGGGTCGCGGTGATTGCTGCAACGAATCCATGATGGATTTTCCACACCCAAAAAAAAAAAAAAAAAAAAAAAAAAAAAAGGCTACTTAGATAAATATTTCAAAATTCATACTTCATTCATACTCATAAACAATAACTTGCTGCTCCTTGATTATTTTTCGATTATATTTTCAATACTCAATACTCAATACTTTATTGCATTCCATAATGTGTACATATAACAGATGGTATGTTGAAAAATAGAAACAATTATGGACCCTGTCGGGCACAGCAAAGTTATATTTGTATAGAGGAGAGGATGAAGAGCGCTTTTAAAAAAAATTATAATTGAAAAAAAAAAAATTAACATACTTTTGAGTAACATTGAATAGCTATGTGAAAATTAAGTATTTATATAAATAGTAAGTATAGTTTCATTTTAGTAATTAGATAGTGTTGCTTTTATAATGTTTCTATATTTTATATTTATGTGTATATTTATATAAGTATTTAAAGAGGTTCTATAGGTATATATTAGGTTTAGGTTATTATATAAGGTTTTAATTTGTATTATTGGTATGTTTGGTTTTATTGTACGGTTTACTTCTTATGACTATAATTATATCTATAAGTTTATAAACTAATCAATATTTACAATTTTATTGAGTTACTTAAACTAATAGTAAGTATGTTACATTACATTTTTACCATCAATATGTATATTAAGTACCTATGAATATATCTATTCAGTAATTAAGTTATTTGAAGCAAATTAATTTATAAAGTTCAATTTGATAAGTAAAAGTGGTTTTATTGTACTTGAAATTTATCATTACAGTATTCGTCGATAGTGTAGTAGCTTTTGTTTATTAGAAATTGTTTTAATTTATTGATAAATATATTATATGTACTTGTATTTTTTATGTATTCTGGTAACTTATTGTATATTTTGATGGACATAACAAATGTACTAGAAGAGTGCATTTTTAATCGAGAAGTGGGTAAGTTTAGTCTATTTTCATGTCTAAGTTTAATTTTAGTTTGGATGTTTCCTCTTTTGGTATAGAAATGTGGATATTTTCTTACAAATTTACAAGTTTCAAATATATAAAGACATGGCAGCGTTAATATTTTTAGCTCTATAAAGTGGGGTTTACAGGAGTCGGTATCTTTGATGTTCGTTAAGATTCTTATAATTTTCTTCTGTAAAGTAAATAGTGTAGGCGCATCAGTACTATTTCCCCATAAGATGACTCCATATTTGAGCCATGCAAATGCGTACGCGTAGTATGTAACTAATGCTGTTTTGAGATCTGTTGTTTTCTTGATTTCTCTGAGGGCGTATGTAAACTTAGATAACTTTGTTCTTACTTTGTGAATATGTGATTTCCAATCTATATGTGGATCTATGTCTAGGCCTAAAAGGGTGAATTTATTAACGACTTCTAAATTGGATCCGTTGTATTTGAAATTTATATTTAAGGGTAATTTTTGTCGCGGGTGGAAAGTTATTATTTTTGTTTTATTGAAGTTCATTTCAAGGTTATGTTTCATTAATAGTACGCTTATATGTATATAACCCTTCAAGGTACAACAAGGTTTTTGTTACATAGTGTATAGACAAATCCAAAACTATATTTTATTTAAATATGTAAAGAGCAAAACTAGGCCTCAGACATGTTTTAATTGCACATAAATAACATAAAGAAATTTGTTCAGTTAAAAAACTTTAAGTACACGAATCTTGCCGTGGACCGCCATAAAATACTTGAATAATAAACTTGTTATATTCTTCATAAATTGTTTTTATTACGCCTCTCGCCACTTTTACGACTGCTTGTAAAAATATTGAACGTTTTACTAACAGAAATACACATCTTTTTATGTTTAGTTTATTTATAGTTTTTGTACGTGGATTCAACGTAATAAGTGTCATATAAAAAAGTAATTTGTATTTAGAGTAATTGAGATTGCTCAGTATAGTAGATCATATATGAGGTTATGCGTCTGTTTTCTACGAAAGGGTAGGCAGAGGTGTACACAGTTGTACCTACACCCACATTTCACCAAACACTCAGGTTTATCATTAATGAAAAAAATAAAGTATTACCACGGGCCTTAATCTTTTTTTTTTTTTTTTTTTTTTATGTTATAGGGGCAAACGAGCAGACGGCTCGCCTGATGGTAAGCGATTACCGCCGCCCATGGACACCCGCAACACCAGAGGAGTCACAAGTGCGTTGCCGGCCTTTTAAAAAGGAGTACGCTCTTTTCTTGAAGGTTTGAAGGTCGTATTGGTCCGGAAATACCGCAGGCGACAGTTCATTCCACAGTTTTGTTGTGCGAGGCAGAAAGTTTCTAGAGAAACGCACAGTTGTGGACTGCCAACCATCTAAATGATGGGGATGGAACTGCTGTCGCGTAGACCGATGGCGGAAAGAGGCGGCAGGGATCAGTCCGAACAATTCCTCGGAGCACTCCCCATAGTATAGGCGATAGAAGATGCATAGCGAGGCCACATCTCTACGCAGCGCCAAGGGGTCTAGCCGGTTTGAAATATCTTGGCAGTCGACGATACGAATCGCTCTCCGTTGGATGCGGTCCAGAGGGAGAAGCTGGTACTGGGGTGCCCCTGCCCAAAGATGAGAGCAGTATTCCATGTGAGGCCGGACCTGCGCCTTGTAAAGTAGTAGGCGGTGGGCCGGAGTGAAATACCGTCTCGATCTATTGAGTACACCAAGCTTCTTGGAGGCTAGCTTAGTCTTACCCTCTAAATGGCCGCGGAACTGGACTTCGCTCGATATGTCGACACCAAGTATTCCAATATTGGCCGAGGCAGTTAATGGGGTGCTCTCAAAACGAGGGAAAACAACGAATGGCAGTTTTTTTGCGGTGAATACGCAAACTTGTGTCTTTGTGGGATTAAATTGGACCAAATTAAGTCTACCCCAATCTGAGACTTTCTCCGACTCCATGTTTGTAAATGCTGGTGTCCCTCAAGGCTGTGTGCTATTGCCTACTCTGTTCCTCCTCCATATCAATGAAATGTTGCAAATCAGCGGCACTCATTGTTATGCGGATGATAGCACAGGCGATGCTTTCTATACCGGTGGCGCTAATATTTCTCGGGAAAACGTCATCGAGAGCCGAAACAAACTTGTGTCTGAAATCGTATTAAACCAGTAATATCGTAAAAATAAACCTAAACGTATGCAGTAACAGTTGAATTTTTGTGATGAAGTCCCCTATCGACTTAGGTACGGACAATTTGAGGGAATAGTAGGACCTTATTTTAGAGTTATGAAAGGTCTAAAAAGGTAAATAGTAATAGTACATATTTTGTCTGTACAAAATTCAGGTTCCAGTAAATTATTGAAATCCAAGAACTTTTGAATGTCTCAATCGTCTAGTATCCGGGATTTATTTTTTGGAAATTCTTATTATAAGCTAGCTCATCATAAGTTTGGAATTGTGCTCGGTACATAGCAATAGGCTTTTTTATTTCACATAATAGCCACTATATTAAATTATTACTATATACTATAACATAAGCCTATGTTTCCCGGAACAATGTAAGGATTCTAACGATACCATATACATATAAATCGGATCCGGCGTTTAGAAGTTATGGTGGAATAAAGAAACATACATACATACATACATGGACCTTAAAAACATAACACTCCTTTTATGAGCAGTCGAGTAAAAAGCTACTTTATATTTACGACAGATTTATTAATTAATTTATGTATAAAGGTATGTATATAAAAATCGATTGCCGTGCGTTAGTCTCACAAATGCAATGAGTTTCGAAAATGGCTGGATGTTTTTTGTGTGTTTGCGTGGGTTTCTGAATGGTTTTGATTCACAATTGGACTCGATAGGTGGCGCTGTAGTCGGGTTCAGGGCAGCACAATGTCTGCCGGGCCCGTCAGTGTTATATATTTACTTTTATTTATATTTACTTTATTTTTGAGTCGGTAGGAATACAGCACAACTTCCTAGATATTATTATTTACACATAATATTTGGAAATATCTCATCAATATCTGTATATTTTTTGATTGAAACAACACTTTCTTTCATTTGACTGACCTGTTGGTCTAGTGGTTAGTAGCCCTGACTGCTAAGCCGGAGGTCGTGGGTTCGATTCCCACCCAGGACAAATGTTTGTGTGATGAGCACGATCATTTGTTCTGTGTCTGGGTGTAATTTATCTATAATATGTATGCATTTAGAAATATATAAGTATGTTTATCAGTTGTCTAGTACTCATAACACAAGCTCTGCTTAGCTTGAGACTAGACGGCGTTGTGTGATAGTTGTGGAATATTATTATTATTATTATTATTATTATTTAATAATAATTTTAAACGTTTCTGAACGGTAATATCCGGTGTCTGACAATAGCCATTTTCTTAGAATTTCCTCAAGGGATTCAATTTCCTTCATCTATTTAATGTAAAATCTTCAATATAACTGCGACATTCTGCAAGTTTCCTTGCTTCATTGTAAAATATTGATACAATAAGAGGTTGTATGCTGTTGCAATTTAGAGTTTCAATTTGTTTGTTTTCAGTTAGTTGTATCTAGGAAATTAAAGAAAATCTGTACTTTACAATTGTTTGGTACTAAAAATCTATCTATAGTTATATTATAAAGCGGAAAAGATTTTTTATTTTTTTATAGTAACTTTCGTGAGACATATTCATATCAATTATTGTTCACCGGTTACTATTCAGTAATAGTATCGATATAGAAACCGATACCACAGTTTTTGAACGATAGGCAGTCACACTAAAAATGTTTTTATTCCATTGATAAATTCCTAAACCAATCTACAAATGACATACAAAATACATACATATAACCATACATTTACACGTATCCATACACATACTAAGATCAATACATAAAACCTGAGTTATAAAATAATTAATACGGCGATCTAAGAATATGTTACTAAATATTTATGCACATTAATTTAATCTAGACCAAAACTTAAAACTATATTATTATTTTAATACTATTTAATGTATTTAACCACACATGTTTAGATATTAGTAAGTAAATACTTAAGTTCCCAATATATAAATAAGACCTATTATGTACACTTGGCTTGCGAATAAATATTTTGAGTTTGAGTATGTGTAAAATACTGGGGATTTCAGATGTATGTGCATCTGGTTAGATTAGAAGGCGACCCTGACGTTGATTGACAAGTGAAATCAGAAACGAAACGTTTTTGAAATTAGAAATGAAATCTTATAAAACGACCGAAATGGACACAGCATAAAATCCGCATTTTTTGTACTAGATTGCCATTGTTCTGTACAACTATTCCATCTTTTATCAGTGAATTTCATTCTCTAGCGACTCCCAATAGCCAATTTTGAAAATTTTGAGGTCATAATGTTTGACCTTACTTTTTTTTCTATAGAAACTGTATCTCCATCTAGTGAACACATGCTTGATTTTTTAACAATGACAAAATTATTGTAGGGTTCAGTGCGCGCTTAGAGTCTGCCTGTAGACAGTGCTGACTGACTAAAAGTCTAAGTAGTGTGAACAATGAAATGCCGAAAGCATTTCCCCAAGAATGGGCGAGTACGGATTGGCTGTTGTCGCAATCAAAGCGTATTACGTAGATACTATGTACGAGTAGGTACATATCTGTGTTCGTCGATATCGAACTGCAAACGGAAACGATATTGCAGCAATATCTCACTGTTGATACAACACACCGACTTGTTGCTCGTCTTCAATAAATAGCCAGCAGGAAATTGAAACTGAACGCCAGGACATACGAGATCTCCTATCTCCTTTGTTGTTTTAGAGTTTTAATTAACTGTTGGGGCGCTTTACGTGTGATTTGTGGTTAGTACAATAACATAGCGTTACGCCTGTATTCACTGAAGGGGTGGGTAAAGGTGTCCACCGTACACCCACACTTCAAGGTGGTGAGACTACTGCCATCAACCGGGCACACTACCAATCTTATTGAGAATTCCCTAACAGCAATAGACACGACCTCGGAATCGAATCCAGGACCACACGTTCAGTAGTCGTGCTTGGAATTGCGAGACCGACGGGGCAGTTAGGCCATTACAATAGTGTTCATATTGTAGGGAACTTTACAGCAAAGAGATAAAGGTACGTTGTGTTTATAAAAATAATAATCACAATAAAAATAAATACTTTACTAACCCGGGAAAATGCAAGGATTTTACGAAATCCCTTGTATCTAAATCGGCTCAGGCGTTTAGAAGTTATGGTGGATTAAAGAAACTTACAAACGTACATACATAAACCCTGAAACATACCGCTCTTTTTTTTTGTGCACTCGCGTAATAAGGTTAAAGGGCTATTCGGTTCTATTCGATTTCAGTAGCCAGTTCGTCCCACGTACTGTGGACGTCTATTATAGGATTTATAGGAGACGGTGTATCCTTTCCCTAAACGAAATATTTCGGAAAATTGTTGTCAAAATAAAGTCTTGTGTTCCATCTTGTATTGAATGGTGAAATATTTGAGTTCGATAGTAAAAGTAAGTTTCCAGTATCGAAGTGGATTGATTCGTCCATTTGTTTAGGACGTGGGAAAATGGAGCCGGTTTAACGAGGGGTATGAATTGCTTACGTACTGTTATTGGACGAACAGTATTTTAGTAATTCGAGTTTTGGCAATTCGTGGTGACTTCTCCATTTTTAATCTAGCTTCATGGGTTGAAACAGGCACTACTTTAGCTGTGTAGTTAAATAAATACATTATTTTTATTGTAATTATATATGTACAGGGGTTTCATCCAAGACGTGTACTAAATAATAATTTATGTTTAGATCATTTTTTATATTTTTTTATTAAAAAATTATAAAATTATTAAAAAAACGTTGCCCCACACTAGGAATTTCTTCCTGTATCGTGGGTGCGTTTACAGACATATAATCTCACAAACACACAAACACCCAGACCCGGAGCAATTATCTATAGATCGTACAAATATTTGCTCCGTGCAGGAATCGAACCTGCGATACGAAGCGCAGCAGTCGGTCTCTCGACAACTGCGCCAACCGCACTGTCAAAGTTTGTTTAGGTTACTTACGTTAATTTATATGTATTTGTGATATAATGTTGTGTGCGTCAAAACGGCGCGCAATAATAAAAACTTTTTCTTTCTTTCTTTCTTTCTTTCTACATAACATAACATAGCATCACGCCTGTATTCCCCGAAGGGGTAGACAGAGGTGTACACAGTTGTACACCCACATTTCACCAATGCTGTAATTAAGTCCCATGTAATAGGTGGTGAGCCTATTGCCATCTACCGGGCACAATTCCAAACTCCGGGCTGCTACTGAGAATTTTCTAACAGAAAAACTCAATAACACTTTGCCCGACCTGGGAATCGAACCCGAGACCTCATGCTCAGCAGTCGCGATATTTTTGATAGGATTTAATTTTCACGTATAAAATCCATCTCTAAATATCGTTTCTTTTCTCAATGTTAAAATCAATTCGCTGTTCAGTGTACGATACAACTGATACTGCCATTTATCTCGAACGTGAGAGAGCGAAGACACTGAAGCCAAGATAAATACATTAGTTATCACGTGCTTTGGCTTAGCGATATTGTGTCTCTATCTTACACTTGTAGTCTGACAATTGTGTGACAGTGACAGGAAAGGCTAAGCTAAACACGTGCTGAATATTGTTTATTTATCTCGCCCTGGGAGTGACTTTAATGTCTTACATATAAGAAGCAAAATCGTGCAGACAGACAGACAGACCTAAAGTATGGATGCAAATAAATACAATATTTAGCTACTTCCACCAACATAGAGGGTAGTCATGCATTACCTGTGCACCGCCCGCCCGCACCGTATATGCACATATGCAAGCGGTGAAAATTCCGACTTCCACCAACGTGTTTCGCCCCCCACGGGGCATCATCAGGAGCTGTTAGACCGTGCACTCGGTGGCGGACACTGCACAGGTAAAGCATGACTACCCTCAATATTGTGGAACAAGGACTTCCGCAAAGTAACGCCTGAATCTATTCAAGACCTAAATAGTTCTATCAATCTATGAATCAATATTTTTGGTGTGAACATAGGTATACATTATTTAAGTCTCATAATAAACTAATTAGTAGCTTCTGCTCACGACTTCGCTTGCGTGGACTTTAGAATTAGCTCCAGCCGAGATAAAAAGTATTCTATGTGCTAATCCAGGTTAAAACGATCAGTGTGTCAAATTTCATCCAAATCCGTTCAGTAGTTATTGCGTGAAATAGTTACAAACATCCATCCATTCTCACAAATTCGCATTTATAATATTAGTAGGATACAAATGTTCAGCAGTCCAGCCCGAGACGGCCACGCACGTGTGACATAGGGAGCTGTTCAGGCTAACTGTGGCCGGCCTGCACAAATCCAGGAGTGGACCATAACCTGCCGGGGTCGCGGTGATTGCTGCAACGAACCCGGGTCCTCGGTAAAGGTTGGAGTAGGACCGTGTGGTTTTTAGTCGGTAGGAGTCCGGCACAGCGTCCATGATTGATTTTCCACACTCAAAAGGGATACAAGGATCTCTTGAAAAAGTATATACGACTTTTTCAAGAGAGGTTTAATACCCAAGAGCCTCGACAAACATCTTAGGAGGCTGTCGTTACGCAGCTGGGTCAAGGGCTTGATGCAGAAAGCAGTACTCCTTGGCACGGCACGAATTGTCAGGAGGTTTCTCTCGCTGGAGCCCTAACCACTGGTGGCTTGGACACTGTTCCCGACACCAGTGTCCTACTGATTTTTATATTTTTTTAAATATATATTGCATTTTTATTTATTTTAATATGTATTTAAAATTATAATTAATATGTGTAAGGCAAATTAAGAAATAATCTTTTTATTTTCACTATACAGAGACATAATCGGCCACTTTAAGTATTAGCGGATGATAGTTAGGACAAAGTTTAAGCTTATCTATGCTTACTAGTTATGGCAATGAATA
Organism: Xylocampa areola; assembly: GCA_935421205.1. Classification (NCBI taxonomy): domain Eukaryota; kingdom Metazoa; phylum Arthropoda; class Insecta; order Lepidoptera; family Noctuidae; genus Xylocampa; species Xylocampa areola. The sequence continues at coordinate 1,504,951 of OW285200.1, forward strand.
CTATTTCGTCTTAATTTCATGAGCATGCGAATTCTAGTGTCTTAGCATGCTAATTGTTTATGCTAAATTAATATGTCTGTGTTAAATAAACACATGTCAATATGCGAATTAAAAATCGCTTATATATCGCGTTCATTTCATTCACTTGCTCCTAGAGAATGAGCTCATGTGGTAAAATTAGCAATTTTGCATTAGCAACTTGCTATTAGCAAGTTAGTATTCCCGTGAATGCGGAGGAGAGCGACATGCTAAAAACTGCGAAGCGATTAATAATATCAAACTAAATAGAAATGTTTAACTGCATTTAATATGGCATTTGCTAAATTAAAAATCACACAGTGAAAATTAATACGAATGCTAAATAATCCGTTGTCGGTTATGAGGCTTGTTAAATTCCAAAATGTAGACACATTTTCTGCTGACCGTTCATTAATTAACTCAACTCCCATTTAATTATTCCACAAGCACAAAAGTGCAAACCTTTAACAAACCAATACAAATAAAAACACATTTTAATTTCCATCCTAACCTATTTTTGTCCCCTCAGTGGTTCCCAAAGTTGCTCATTTAGTCCCTAATCCCGTCGTTTGCGCGTAATGATTGTGCCGATGGCCGGCCGCCGGGGATTAGAAATGGTCATAAAACCGATACAACAATTAATTGGTCGGTGCTGAGGTTTCCAAAGTGTTTTATGCATCCTGGGGGACTTCCTAAGTTTATGACTGGACGATGGTAGGCGTTGAAAGGTACCTACAGCTTCCTCATTATTGTACTCTAAGTATTTGCGCTGTCTCTGATGAATGTACGGCGTGCGTAATTTAGGATGTGATGTGCGAAATGTGTATTCATTTTGTTTAATTGTTTCTATACTAAGTACCTATTTTTCGTTCTGTAACAACATAGCATCACGCCTGTATTCCCCGAAGGGGTAGGCAGAGGTGTACACACTTGTACACCCATATTTCACCAATGCTGTTATTAAGTTCCATGTAATAGGTAGTGAGCCTATTGCCATCTACCGAGCACAATTCCAAACTCCAGGCTGCTACTGAGAATTTCCTAACAGAAAAACCAATGACACTTTGCCCGACCTGGGAATCGAACCCAAGAGCTCAGCAGTCGCGCTTGGGACCACTAGACCAACGAGGCAGTTCTGTAACAATATATTTAAAGGTAATGTTTTCAGATTTTGTCATGATTTATACGATCTGTTGATATGTAGCCGTGCCATATTTAAGGAGGTGACTATATCGCTGATAATGAACACGAATCAATAAAGAAATTATTATAATAACCCAAATAAACATTTTTATTTTTTTTAATAAATTCGCCCCGTTACTCAGCTTAATTGGCTAAGATAAAAAAAAAGATAAGATGCGTTTATTTGTTATAACATGTGTAAGTCTTTACAATCAAACACAAGTGACAAAAAAAAACAATTTTTTTTCACAACTTTAAATATATAATAAAAAAAAAAACTATCATCTAAATAAATAACCGTAGAATTTTACATCTACTTCTTCTTCTTATCGTGTGGTTGATGAACAACCTAGTGTCTGAGTTTAAACCACCCGCGGGTCTCTGACATGGCTTTATACATCATCGAGAACATCTCTCAGGTGTGCTGGTTTCCTCACGGTGTTTTCTTTCACCGTTTTAAGCAAGTGATCATTAATTTATAATACGCACATGACTTCGAAAAGACAGTGGTCTTGGATTCGAACGTGTGACCTTTGACTTGTCAGTCGAACGGTCATACCACTAGGATATCACTCGCTTTGACATGATTAATCATATTTTTTATAATTTGCTCTATAAACGGGCAGGGGAAAGATACTTGTATTTTATACTAGGTAATTATATTTTTCATTTAATAATAATTTGTTGTACAATAGTAAACATAGATAGATAGATATAGTATACTTTATTGCCGCCAAGAGTACAACCAACATGGAGAAAAATTTAATGTTTTCAATGATATTTTAAGATTGACGATTTCCACGCTGTAAAATGTGCCGTATATTAGTATTGTGTTCGTGAACACGGTTCGAGATTTAATTTTAGTTTTTTTTTATTGATTCGAACTTATTTAAATGAGCTTAGAAAAAAGCAGAGCTATTTTTACATTAATACAAAAATGTTGGCAGCCACTGGCCACTAGGGTTGCTACATCGTAATCGGCGACTCGTGGTTAATGTCATACTTTATTGGGCACAGCTTAAAGTCGGCCGTTTTGTTATAATAATGGCCACGATTTGTTTCATATTGTAATCCAGTAATGAACAATGGACTGTTCTAGAGATGTATGGATGCTGTTATCTGCAGAATGGCAGAAGATTTTGATATATTATGCGTTTTGGACTCATTGTTTCGCGATTGATATATGGGTTTAATTATGGTTCATTGGATAACGTTATCTTTGTAGAGGAATTTGGAGCTATATTTGAGATTACCTAGTTAATAGTTAGTGTACAAGCTTTTTTTGAGCGAGTGGAGTACAGGGAGGTATCGAGGGTGGCGGCAGTCAGTGCAGGTTCAGACCTCGCTAGCGGTCTTACTATTGTAAACATAAACATAAAAATTAATAGTTTGGTAATTTGCGTTAATGCATTTTCAAAATATATCAAATTCTACTGTCTCTTTATAAGAATATTTTACCCTATAGATTTACATACTCGTAGTCTTTGATCCTGCGATGCTTGTTATTAATTTATACCGTTTATCTTTAAACTTAAACTTGTCTTACTAGTATATAAATATTGCAGACGCAGCACTACTGTGTCACTTTTACACTCGCTAAAAGTGTGGCACATAACATATTGTCGTAACAACGGAATAAATTTCACGAGTTCCGCCCGCGACTCTTCTGAGGCGTAGGGTTGTCAAATTGAAGGAAAATTTGGCAGAAATGATTTAACGATATTTTATACACACATATAACCAGCCAGTCTCTGGAGTTCAAATCCCGCTCGTGGTCCTATTTTGTTGTTCACAAGAATTACAACTTTAGTGCCTGTAATGTGTTTCAGAAATATACCCTTCTATTTTCCTCCTTCTTAAGTTAGTGGTGCCTTGGCAGATTAACGAAGAACAAATATAATAATAAAATGATAATAATAAAGAAGAATAAATAATAATGACATAATAAAATTCATTATGTTAGAAATAACATAAGACATAGTGGCTTAAGCTTCAAGAAGATAATCCGCAACCTCTGGTTCATGACAAAAATTTTGCGAATCCATCACGGAACATAGGCAGCTATATAAAACCACGATAAGAAATAAAGCAAGTATTAAACGATTTCCTCCATATTCGCGTGTGAACCCTACTTTTAGTGCCGGTAGGATAATCGCGGGGCTCCTAAAAATGAACGATTACGGTCACTAGCTCTTATTCAGGTGATAGACCAGCGTAACAAGACCCCCGCACTTTATAGAGATATAAAATTATTTTGGGAAATAATGTGGGGTAAGCAATTTTCAGTACGTTTTGGTGGAGCGGTTTTCTAGAGTTTTGTAAAAGAAATTGAGGATAAACATGAAGAAACTAGGTGATAATGGAAAGCTTAGCCTTTACTAGTTAAATGATAATATCCTGCTTCCAATTCTTGCTTTGTTTAGAATCCTAAAGATAATAATTCGAGTGTTATGTTGTATCACAAGGTTAAAATGAACGGGCATAAAGAGCGGTAACGTGCAATTTGTTATGACGAAAAATAAAAATGATATCTAACAAGTTACATTTTAATTTTATTGATGAAAATGGGTATTTTAACTTAAATAAAATATATATTCAATAGTTTTCTGAATAATAATATATTTTTATTGACATAACTAGTATATCAGGCGTGTGTGGATGGAAGAGTCGAAGCAGGCCGACCTTGCTGTACATACCGCAATCAGTAGCGGACGTTCTCAAGGAAGGACAGGTTAAGATCAACCTAAACCGACGAGAATCCGTGAAGTTGACGAACACCTGTAGATGAAGCGAAAGAGGTGTGTAGAAACAGAATCGTAGTAAGTGGAAATCGATAATCTCCGCCTACACCAATGGGAAACAAGCGTGATTGTATGTATGTTATTAGCCAAAAGATTCCTTAGTCTCGGTCTACCATGGCTGTCGTGGAGGTCTATGAATGGACTGCAGAGGCAATTCGGCCGGAGAAAATCTTAACTAATATTATAAATGCGAAACTAAGTTTGTTGGTTGGTTTGTTATCTTTTCCCACCGAAACCACTGAAGCGATCATCCTGAAATTTTGCATATACGTTGTCAGGTGTACAGAAACGGACATAGGGTACCTTTCATCTCGAAGAAAAGTACTGTTCCAGAGGAAATCAACAATAGCGTTCTTATGATAATAGATGGCGCCACGTGTCTTTCGAATCATGATTGAATTATAAATTTAAGTACCTAATACATTTTGTGAGTCTAGAGTGCTGATAGACCTATTTTTCCTCATAATTAACGTGAGCGAAGCCGCGGGAAAAAGATAGTAAAATATAAAACTCGGCCTGCAACTGACAAATGCAAGTATGGTTTCTTTCCGCAAAACAATGTCACACGACCTGTCCAGAGGATTCCACCACCTGAACAAACGAGGATCTACAACGCCACTCATAATGCTTTTAGAATAAAATAAATGAAATCCATTGAATAACACGATAAAAACAAAATGATTTAGTTTAGGGTAAATTTAATAACTCATCTAATAAACAGAGGTAAGTTACACCAGACTAATATACAAGGTTTAGTCGTCTTCATATAAAAAAAATCTTATACATCTAATTCGGGGATTTCGTAAAAAATCACGAGATATCCGACAGTTCAGTTAACACTGGTGCTCCCTATGTTATATTCCCGCCCATCTCCCGTGATAGCGCCAAATTTATCGACAATGATCCCGGGATTCGCGATATTGGGGCCGCTCTATCAATTGGAATCGACTTCCAGAATGTTTGGTGTAAATATACGTTGATATTCGATATAAAGAGGATTTGGAGCTGTTTGACACTAGATAGGTGACATAGGCGTATGAGGTTTTAGATTGTTGTGAATGGTTTTTAGGGTTTTTTTAGGACGTATTGTGGGTGCTTTTACAGACATGTATTTGACATGAACACACTAACCTGCAGTGCTGGGATTGTGGTAAATGCAGTTATGATCCTGGAATCACGGTAAAGGGCTTTAGTCGATTTGACGACGGATTTTCCTCAAATATAAAAAAAGGGAATTAGATCATTGAAGCCTGCTTTACCTATCATGACATTTGTAAGTTTGTATAACACAATAAAAAAAAAACATTGATTTCTGTTAGTGAGTGTCGTGGTAACCGAATGGTTACCGGTCTGCCTCTTGAGCCATAGGTTATGGATTCAAATCTAATGTGAATAAAGACTTTTTCAATATTAAATGGTAAAAGAATACGGTCGCGAGCAGGATTCGAACCGACCGTATTCTTTTTCCATTTAATATTTTAACTTTAGAGTTCGCCAACCATGCGTTAATGCTTTTCAAAGATTTATCTTTGACTTTTTCAATGTTATATATACTTTATTAGTTAACTAAGACATCGCAGACATACGGTGAAGGAAAACATCGTGAGGAAACCTGGACTTCAACCCGCAGTGAGCAAGCGTGGTGATCAATGCTCTTGCCTTCTCTGTAAGAGAAGAGGCCCTTGCCATGCAGTGGGACAGTTATGGTGTGGTTATTTTGAGTTCTGTTAGCCCAAATAATTATTCTGTTTTTTTTATAGCTACATAAAAAATAATTATTTATCATACAAAACATAGATACAACGAGCTTTAAGTAACTTTAACTACCTATAAGGAAAAAAAAGCATTAGGTATATTAAATATATTAGCAGTAATATACAACTCTCTCGGGAGCACGAAAGAAAATGAATGATGAAATTATATTTCTCCGTGTTAATCAATTTAGTAATTAGTCTCGGCGGGGTTAATGCCATTTAATACTATTTACTATTCCGCCTACGTACGACGCTGTGACCAGGTTACACTAAGGTTTCGAGTTGTATGTAATCAAGAATTGCTTGACTTTTTAAATCTGACAGGCAACAATAAATAATCAATGATTTCGTAGACATATATTGAAGAAAAACATCGTGAGTTATGAGTAAAACTACTGAAACAACTTTTAACCGCATTAATCGCGTGTATTATTGGTTTTTTCGTTTTTGTCCTCCTGCGACTACGAACGCTGCAAAGTGTTCGAAACGTCAGGAAAAACAAAAAACCAATAATACACGCGATTAATGCGGTTAAAAGTTGTTTTATTATAATGTGTAGTGATCGCGCAAACCTAAGATATTACTAAGTAAAGCTACTACTTTTATTATATGTATAACTAACAGGAACCGCGTAAATTCCTGTTAGTTATACATATGACGGGGAATGGTTTGAAGACTAGGATCCGAGGTATCTATGTCTGTCAGGATTTCAAAGGTAATCGTCAATAAAACCAACACTAAGGCTCTCCGCCACTGAGAGCACATTTACTTTGGGTTAGTGATTAGTAGTGAGTCACTTCATATTATAATGTACAATGTAGGTATTCAAATATCAGAAATCAGAGGTAGATAAGTTAGGGTGTAGACGTCTGTTCGCCACGGCGGCTCGCAAGAGAGTGTTCCTACACTCACTCGCTATAGTCGCCGACTGCCTGCAGCGCTCAGTGTTACCACACCAATAGTGTAAAATAGTGTTGCCATCTCCGAAACATATAATAATATCATGCAACGCGATAGTTTAAAAGTTAGTAAAACTACTTTTAACCGGATTATTCGCTCTTGCAGAAATCATGGTCGGGATGACAAAATAAACACGCGATTAATCCAGTTAAAAATTGTACTGCCTCGTTGGTCTAGTGGTCCTAAGTGCGACTGCTGAGCATGACGTCTCGGCTTCGATTCCCGGGTCGGGCAAAGTGTTATTGATATTGAGTTTTTCTGTTAGAAAATACTTATTAGCAGCCCGGAGTTTTGAATTGTGCCCGCTATATGACAATAAGCTCACCACCTATTACATGGGACTTAATAACAGCATTAGTGAAATGGGGGTGTACAACTGTGTACACCTCTGCCCACCCCTTCGGGGAATACAGGCGTGATGCTATGTATATATATATGTAAATGTTGATTTCTTATGTGTAGTAACTATTGCGAAAACTTATCATATCACTATTTATGGTCGGAAATCGCCAAACCAGTATGATAATTGATGCCCATTGTTTCTCTGTCTGAAAAGAGGCCCTTGCTCCCTTGCTGTGGCAGAGTTATGGCTCGGTTATGGTATACCAGCTTCAGCCCGCGACTTCGTCTGCGTGGACTTGGGAATCTGGTCCAGCTGGGATAAAAAGTATCCTATGTGTTAACACCGGTTATAAACTATCCGTATGCCAAATTTTATCCAAATCCGTTCAATAGTTATTGCGTGAAAAAGTAACCAATACTCCACCCATCCATCTTCACAAAATGTCACATTTATTATAATACTAGTGCCTGCGACTCCGCCCGCGTGGATGTCGTAAATTAACACCATGTCGTGTATGAACACAAATTCATAATTAACACATGTTCGACGTGATTCTTTAAATTTGGCAGAACTTTTTAATTTATGAACCGATTTACATGAAACAAACACTAAATGTTAAGTGAAGCTAACCACAATATACTAGTGAACCACATCTAAATCATATAAGCCGTTTCTGAGATTAGCATGCACAAACGCACAGACAAACAGATAAACAGACTAACAGACAAAAATTCTACCAATCATTGTATTCGGTGCTATTCGCGTTGATAAAGGTCCCATTACTATTTTTTCTCCTATATCTGCCATGTACAGACAGCGATCCTTTACATTTTTATTATATGTATTGATGATGATGATATCGATGGGCGGAAAGACTTTTGGCTTAAACGACATTTTAGTGAACCATGAAAATGTCTGTAAAGGCCGTTGTTTTAAAGTTATTTTTTTTTAAACATAGTAATTAGTCCAGAACCAAAGAGCCTTTCACCCATCGATATATAACCTTGCATCCACAGCCGCGGGTCACCCACAGTGCGAAATTAAATAAATGCAAGGCATTTAATAACAATAAACCTTTGCAATTATACGGTTAGGGTCACAAACTTTCCCCTGATCATATTACATTTTTCATAAAAGGGTAATGGAATATCCACAAGTCACGACGCATGAAATACATTACATAACAACTATCTAACTATGAGAAAATAATTTGTCACATTTTCAAGTTCAGCATAACTTTGTTAGATACCGTTTAGCAGTTCCCTAGAAAGTGGTAGCTAAACAAATATATAACTTTCGTTCAATTAGCACTCGGTTGTGGTTTAGGAGGCTAAAAATTACTGTATGTATGTTCTTCGGCCATTATACGATTGATTCATGGTGAACACAGACAATACAATAGATATTTAAAAAGATTATAGAAATAGTTTTCGAAATTTGAAACTTTGTGTTGCTAGTTTAAAAAAATGCGTTGGTTACCAGTATTGTTAGTGTTTTTATATGTAGTATTCTGTGAGGGGTTGGAAGATGGAGTAGAAGAGAGAGGGAAGAAGAAGAAGAAGATAGGACTGTTTAGTAAGTATTTTGAATCGTATTTTAAGCTTAAAAATAAAAGCAGAGATAATATAGTGGTATCACTGTTAGTAAGTTCAAGGTTCGGATTTAAGGCACGCATTTTTTTTTTAAATCAAGTTTAATGCCATGTCGAAGGTCTACAGGTTAAAACTTTTCTTGTTATCGTATGGTTGATGAATAGCCTAGTGTCTGAGTTTAAACCACCCGTAGGTCTCTGACATGACCTTACACACCATCGAACACATCACTCAGGTGTCCTTTCCTTCATCGTTTTAAGCAAGAGATAAATATTTTTTAATACGCACATGTCCTCTAAAAGTCAGTAGTGCGTGCATTGGGTTCGACCCTGCGACCTTTGAGTTGCCAGTACAATGATCTTACCACTAGCCTATCACTATGCTTATGTTTAAACTCTGACGCCAGGTTATTATTCCTATTCGGGTCAACTTCAAGCTAGGATCTGATACACCTTATTCGCTTTATATGTATATCTGCCTACTCTAATGGGAAACAGGCGTGATTGTATGTATGTACGAGTATGTTAGGTTGTTCAGAAACCACATGATAAATAGAACAAACTACTATATCCAAAATATGGATGAACTAGACGTTGAAATCATTTTCAAATTTCAACCAATAATTCTAATAGAACAGAATCATTATTTAGTGGAGTTAAAAATAATTCGTTTCCAATAATATTTTATTTTTATGATTTAATAAATGAATTTGAATTTGAATTAATCTAATCGGCTTAAAAGCTCTTACCAGCCTACACAGATTAAAATTTTAACACAGATTAAAAATTTAATACGAAAATATGCACTTGGAACAATGAAGATATTTTATTAAATCATATAAATGTTTTACGTTCAATAAATTCAAATGTGCCCAGCCATTGAAAAGCGATTATCGAATACCATTTTATCGGTTCAGTTGGCTCGTGAAGATAGTGGAAAGCAATTTATCAACATTTCAATAATATTGCGCTAGTTTATGGCTTTAAGTTTTTGATTGATCGGTGTCGGCCATTTTATTTTATACTTACTAACTTTTAAACTGTTGCGTTGTCAGTGGGGATACTCTTAAAATTAATACTAATTCCAATCCAATTCCAATATTAAATAGACGCCTTAAAACGATGCGTAATCTTAAAATAAATTTACCAACACTACAGTTGGCTCAATTTTAAAGCATGTTGTCTTATTATTATCCCGATTCTATTATTATTTATTAGACATTTTTGCATTTAAAAGTGCGAGCTGAGATATTTCCAATGTCAATCGGGCGGAATTATTTTCAAGAGTAAGCCTCAATTATTTACTACTAGCTGTGCCCCGCGGTTTCACCCGTCCCGTTAAAAACTTTCCGTAAGATTAAAAAAAAATCTTATGTAAAAACCTAGTCCTGACAATGACATACACAAAATTATAAGAATTGTACAATTTGGTACAGTTGTTCTCAAGTTATGGCGTGACTAAGGGAAATAGGGATTCATTTTTATATATATAGATGTTTAATTTACAGGAATAAACGTGCAGTAACATAGCCTCACGCCTGTATTCCCTGAAGGCACCCACATTTTACCAATGCTATTATTCGATACCCACGTGGGCAAAGGGTCTGTTTCTGCTACGAAATTCTCGCAGCCCGGAGTTTGGAAATGCGACCGGTAGATGGCAATGGGCTCACCACCATGGGACTTAATAACAGCATTAGTGAAGTGTGGGTGTACCTGTGATGCTCCATATTTCCGAGTTTGTCTTACTATATAGGTATATATGTACAAAATTTTCGCAGATAAAGCCATTATTACTTTGATTACACAGTCACATATCCATGGGTGATATGGTCGCTTAGCGACAAAACCCAAGAAAAAAATAAATGGAAACCATACAAATAAGGATAACATTTTTGTTATGTAGGTATCATAAATAGAATCAATAAGATTGCTTTATTGAATTCCGCGGCACGCATCGACGTGCGTTCCAATTACATTAGTAACTTACTCTATTGTCATATCCAACGGGATCATACTAATATTACTTCTTCGCTTTGTGTATGAGGAAACTGAAGTTCAGAAATTAGAAACGACAGGAAAAATAAATATAATACACGCGATTAATTCGGTCAACAGTAGCTTTATTGGAATGTGTGAGGTTGTAAAAATTAATTTTAAACAAAAAATGAAAACCGCCTTCAAAAATCTACTACACTAAAAAGTTTAAAATAATATCAAAATTTGCTTATAATAAAATCATTTTAAAAGAACAATATATTATAATAATCTGTTAATTTTGGAGTCCAAAATCCTAAGAAAATTGGAAGTAAAGATACCGTGTATAAGGAAGGAAGAAGTATTTCCTCCTCAGATTTCAGGCTCAGTACCCAACAGGAGCTACGCCGTCTATTTGTCTGTCTGTCTATCAGTCACAGGACGGATTTTTTGTCAACTGATGAAAAAAGGGATGATGATGGGTGTACAATTATATACATCTCTGTCTATCCCTTCGGGGAATACAGGCGTGATGCTATGCTATGTATGATGAAGAAAGGAGGAAGTTCTCAAGTCGACACATATAATAATATAATTAGGTTTTTTTGTTATGTAAAACAGCTGTTTTACATAACGGATCTGTTTTGTTAAACAGGTAGTAGTTTTGTAAAACAGCTGATTCTGCAATCCATCTACATCAGTACCAAGACAAATGATTTCCTTTCAAACTTTCTCAAATATTCATGTCTTACCTTTTTTTTTCGTTTGGCCACCAACTCGCCTGATGGTAAGCGATGGTGTGGCCGATGATGGAGCACGTAGATCCAGAAGAAATATATTTACTCTAAGTAGAGTGGATAGATTTGGGGAGAACGATAGTTGGGGAGTTGGTGCAACTGTCCAGACCCGTCTCCCACAACGGTTGCACCGGACTACATCTCGAAATACGACTAGGTCGCTTCACGGCATGGCTTCGTCGGGTGGGACCAGAGTTGTGTTGCCTGTTTTGCAGCACCCAAGAGCCACGTGTAGGGATTCCATTTTAAGGGTGTACGCGGGCAACTAAGCCCCCAAAACCTTATCCATCCACAAAAAGAAACCAAATCACACTCACCAAAAACTTTCCTTTCCAGTATACTTCGTGGACCTAATCATCAAGAAGATCTTCATCCTCAAGCTAATATACGCCTTCGCGTTCTGGGTCCTTCTCCACAAAGCTGGGTACATCTTCGGCTGGTTCCTGAGCTACCTGAAGGAGAAAAAACCAGATTACCATCATGGACATTATGAACACCACCATGAATACGGACCCCCAGGGCCATATCGGAGGAAAAGCCAGAAGCCATACAACCCATATTCGGAGCCAGAAAGAAATGTGAATCCTTATTAGTTGGGGTCGGGGGAATTATTGGAGAATAACCCTAAATTTTTAGGGATGCGTACCCTTAGTGTCCCAATGGGACTCTACATCTTATATTCTAATATATAAAAATCTCGTGTCACAGTGTTTGTTATCGAACTCCTCCGAAACGGCTTGACCGATTTTCTTTTGTATATAGTGGCAGGTCTGAGAATAGGTCGTAGGCTATTTTTTGTACCCCTAAGTGATAAGGGTGGCCCAATCCAGAAAATGTATATGGCAGAATAACGATTGTGGGGCACAACTAGTAATAATATCTGCCCATAACTGTCCCATTGCAAGGCAACGGCCTCTACTTAGACAGAGACGGAACATCAATTCACCACACTAGCTAGCAAGCAAGTAGCGGGACCTTATTACTAAGTTATGTCGTTTGTTCGTACGTCTGTATGTTTGTCACAGGGTTGTACCTTTTCAACCGTAGATAATAGAAACAAGTTCCAAAATTTTCAATGTGCCTCTGTTATGGCAATTAATAATAAAACAAAAAAAAGTTGAAGTCCCTCATTTATAGATACATAAAAAAAAACATTTCTTTTTTATTAACAACAATCAGGAACGCCAGCGTCAATTTAGCGAGTGAAAATTGCGTAAAAAATGTACCTATGTTAGTAATATAATTAACTTAAACTAATGTATTATTTGAGGGAACTCATGTCAAGATATGTCTTAGAAAAAGCATTAACGCATGCTTAGCGAACTCTAAAGTTACAATATTAAATGGAAAAAGAATACGGTCGCGAACAGGATTCGAACCTGCGCCTCCCGGATAGATACTCCAGGCGCTCTGACCACTAAGCCATCTCGACCTCTGCTCACCACCGCGAATTCTTCCATATTTTAACACGTCTTATGGCGACGTCATTGCAATCAATTCAGTACATAGATACAAGTGACCGAACCGACACGACTAACTTTGCAGTTAATACAATGTCGTAAAGAATGCGATTACCTTAATAATTCAAGATATGTCTTTGAAAAAGCTTTAACGCATGCTTAGCGAACTCTAAAGCTACAATATTAAATGGAAAAAGAATACGGTCGCGAACAGGATTCGAACCTGCGCCTCCCGGATAGATAGCTTAGTGGTCAGAGCGCCTGGAGTATCTATCCGGGAGGCGCAGGTTCGAATCCTGTTCGCGACCGTATTATCTTTCCATTTAATATTGGAACTCTTGTCCCTTAAAGTTCAGGGTAGTAGGTTCAAATCTCGCATCGAGATTCATATAATTAAATTATTTATTTTATGAGTGTGATATAATTATGTTAGTTTCTTGCAGTATGAGTCCCCTTTCTATGTAATTATATGAGTTTATTTATATATTTGTTATTGAATCTAGAGTAATATTGTAGTTATAATTTGTAAATATAAGACAGTATTAAATTAATTAAATTATTGCAGAGTTAAGTTCTTGTTTTTTATTTCCTGTCATGCACTGACACTGCACACCACTTTTCAGAAGAAATTCGTCAAGTAACACCAGGAGTAAAGTCTAGATTCAAGTGTAAACAACTAGCGCCCTCTGGCGGTGGCACAGTTCTGCCACTTTTGCTGCCAAGTCTCCGTGCCTTTTATCTGGACATTAATATTACCTTATATTAAAATTATTGTATGACAGTAAAATGTAATGAACGCCTTATTTGCGCGTTTTCATGTTAAAAGTATTTTCTGATACTTATTTTGTCAAGATTGTAGTTAAAACAGAGTTTTGATATTAAAATTTGAGTTTTTTCATACAGATAATTCTTTCAAATTTAATTATTGTTCAACGGTTATTACTCACTTGCATTTTTCGGGATTGCCCGACTAGTTTCGAACTCGAACGGAGCCCTTAGTCATGAGCTGAGGCCGCGGCGATGTCGCGAGTCAAACTGGTCAGTCTTTCAAATTTATTCATACATACGTAGCGAACTCAATCTATACTTATATTATAAAGCTGAAGAGTTTGTCTGTTTGAAAGAAAGAAGGAAAGAAATCAGTTTTATTAAACAATACTATACCACAAAACACATATTGTACAAAGACAAAGAGAAAACAAAATCATAATAAAAGAAACAAAACGTTTCTTTAACACGTTTAACAAACGTTTGTTTGTTAAACGCGCTAATCTCAGGAACTACTGGTTCGAATTAAATAAAAAAATTGTGTTGGATAGTCCATTTATCGATGAAAGCTATAGGCTATATAACATCACGCTGCGACCAATAGGAGCGGAGCATCAATAAAATTTAAGTAAAACGGGAAACAATATTCCTTTTGAGAGCTTCCGTTGCGTTCGCTGCGTAAACGGTTAAGTATACTGTTCATTTACTTGTAATATTGATTTTATTAGGTAGACATTTTGAGTTAAAACTCCTCGAAAACACAATTTTCAATTTAAGATTTTATCAAAGACTTCTAGTTACATCAAGGCATTTAATCCCGTCATCTCATCCAATTTTAGCTCACATCCAAAAGAAAATGAGAATAAAAATAATAATTTCGACGCGCTATCGCCACATAAACTGGATAAAACCGGTTCACTCCGCGTATAACCGCCCGTAACCGGTTTAATAATCTTTAGTATCGCGCGCGCGGTACTTAAGACGGCCATTAGAAACTGTATACAGTTTCAGCGACTTTATTGACAGTAAAAGCTAAAACTAACTAATTAAGTTTAAAAGGCTTTCATAAGAAAACATAATTTTTGGTCGACGTCGTGAGTTTTAATGTGACGTCAATTTATACAGCCAGATGTGTCTCGTCAGAACGGTCAGCAAAAAAGTTTAAGATTAAGTTTGAGACTCAGTGACTACTTAATTCTAAAATGTCTTTATTCAAGCGATAGATGGTGGATTCTAATATACCTACTTTAACATTTTACGAGCATGAACACATGCAGAGCGAAATCTAAAGTTATACATTACAGTGGCGGGAAAATTACGGTTGTGATCAGGATTTGAACCTGGATCCCCGGATGAATACTGTAAGAGGTCAGGATAACATAGTTGTTAGAGCATCTGAAGAGGCATAGTGGTGGATATGGTTCAATTTTATCTCTATCATATGATTATAATGATTTTTTGGTTTACTTTATTTTTCTATCTTCAGGGTAATGCGATACGTCAATTAAGCTGTTGCGTCAGTCATTAGCAGACACAAAGATTTTTATTGTTACAACGTACAGATCTGTACGTTACTGAGCCGAAAGGTTAAACGAATAAAATAATTTTTAACAAAAAAAAGAACCGACTCCAAAAATCTTTCTGTTAAGTAAAATTGCACTAAAAAGTTATAAAATAATTGCATTATTTGCTTACTACAATTTATATAAAAATATTTATTTAATTTTAGAGGATTCTGAATAGACTCCAAAAATCTTTCTGTTAAGTAAAATTGCACTAAAAAGTTATAAAATAATTGCATTATTTGCTTACTACAATTTATATAAAAATATTTATTTAATTTTAGAGGATTCTGAATAAATCTATTTATTAAGACAATAATATACAATTATTATTATTTTTGGAGTCGGTGCCAGACAAACTTTAAAAATATAAAGGAAGTTTCCTAAAATTTGCAAAGTATATTTAAAGATACATTAACCTTAATTATTTTTACGATAATGTATTATACCTAATTGAACCTATTTACAAATGAACACAACAACTGCCTAAAGCGAACGTAATACGCTACTTCATGAATGTACTTACACGTTTATTATCCTTTACTGGCACCGACTCCAAAAATAATAATAATTGTATATTATTGTCTTAATAAATAGATTTATTCAGAATCCTCTAAAATTAAATAAATATTTTTATATAAATTGTAGTAAGCAAATAATGCAATTATTTTATAACTTTTTAGTGCAATTTTACTTAACAGAAAGATTTTTAGAGTCTATTCAGAATCCTCTAAAATTAAATAAATATTTTTATATAAATTGTAGTAAGCAAATAATGCAATTATTTTATAACTTTTTAGTGCAATTTTACTTAACAGAAAGATTTTTGGAGTCGGTTCTTTTTTTTGTTAAAAATTATTTTATTTCTTACTTTTTAGTGAATCTTGCGTACCATAACTGATTTATCGGAAGTGAATATGGGTAGACCTACTCAACGCGCTGTTCATATAGGTATATCTGTTGCAGATGGATTGTAGAATCTGCTGTTTTACAAAATCTCTAGCTGCTTTACAAAACAATACTGTTTTATAAAACAGCTGAACAACGTTCAGCTGGATTGCCATTGCGATACGTTTAACAAAACTGCTAGCCAGCTTTAGACGTAATGCAGAATGACATATCTATAGTGGGACAGGTTTGTTTATTGTATAGGTATATTAAATGGATAGTCACCATTGAAGTAAAAAAGCGATACTGTATTCTGATTTGACTTTCCGTGTCTGGGTCGACGGAGCCCCGCTTAGCGGGGCTCCTATTTTTGTGTCCGTAAGGTTAGAAAAAACCTAAACACGAAGAGGATGACGGGGGCTGTTCGCTCGCTACGCTCGCTCACGGGCCCCCGTCATCCTCTTCGAACCTAACCTGTCCGTGTCGGGATACACGAAACTCCCGAGCTCGCTTCGCTCGCTCATGGATCAATTTAATTTATTTTCTTTCATAATCCCGATATATTGTCGACTATTATAGTGGTTTAGTATTTACGTTATTAAAAATTTTCATATTTTTTTTGCTTTTGGCAAGTAAAATAAAGTTAGGATATTATTGTTAGGACATACAGGGCCATAAGCGACAAAATTTCGAACTAAAATCAACAATCTGACAGTTCATTTCACACTGTTTTACATAATCTCTGATCGTTGACCCGCTGCATTGATAAACGCAAAACGTTCATTCAATTCTGCGTGTTAGTATATAATCAGTAATCATGTAAAACCGCTAAACGTCGTTCAGCTGTTTTTCATAACAGTACTGTTTTGTAAATCAGCTAGCAGTATTGTAGAACAGCTTATTCTACAATCCATCTGCGACATATCCATATCAAAGTAGGGAATCTAGATCTGAGGCTATTTCAAAAGAGAGTAATAAACTGCGTAAAACAAGATGAAATTAATTAAAAAAAAAAAACTGACTAGCGTATGTTACTCACGGGACAGTATAAGGAGTCTAACGATACCCCATATATCGAAATCAGTTCAGGTATTTAGAAGTTATGGTGGAATAGGTCAAGAAACTCACAAACATACTTACATACATACATACATAAATACACTACGTTTTTTGAGCACTCGTGTAAAAAGAGATGTTTGAGAATGCGGTCTTACACTAAAAAGTATTAAATAGCAAAAAAAAATATGACGGATTTCCGATGATTATCTTCCGGTTTCATCATCATCATCATCATCTGATGATGAAGCTGGAAAATAATTGGTTCATTAGAACTATTCTAGAGACCGTAAACACCACCGGAAAGTCACAAGAAAGCAAAATACACCATTTCGTTTACTTCGACGACGTTTTATTTTTCAGTTATTTTGATTTAAATACCAAACTACTAAACTAATTTTCATAAAATTTAAATGGGACCAATCTGAAAGTAAATCCTTTCACATAAAAAAATAATTTTCCAAATCGGTTCATAAATGACGGAGATCTGAGGTAACAAACATAAAAAAAAAAAAAAAAAAAAAAAAAAAAAAATACAACCGAATTGACAACCTCCTCCTTTTTGGAAGTCGGTTAAAAATACCGACATTCCAATAAGATCAGCATAGTAGAGAACGGTCCATCCTTTATTATACTCAACCACCATAAAAAACCCAGATTCAACCAACACGTAGCAAAGTTATTTCAGTACACTCGCGAAATTGATTTGTCGCGCTCGTAAATCAGGAATAACAGCGGTATTAATTTATGCGCGCGACTGTACCGGCTCCATGTGATAATGTATAATTTAGGACCGCACATTTGTTATGGATGATTTTGGGTGCATTCCCTGGGATGGATTGGGTACATTAAGGGTGCATTGTGAATTGTTTTTTTTTGTATTTTCATTGCAATTTTTTTTTTGTATTATATTTGGATTGTGTGGTTTTTATGAGAATCATCAATTATTTGGCATTCATAAAGACACTAAACGGTTGACAGAATCCGCGTACCTATTCGCTATCTCGGTTGCCAACCGAATTGATGGACACTTTGTAGTACATTGCGTCGTGTGTTACAGCTTGTCTATGATGAGCAACAATAGTAAAAACTTACGTCGCAATGCACTACAAAGGGACTTACATGGGACTTAATAACAGCATTGGTGAAATGTGGGTGTACAATTGTGTACACCTCTGCCTAACCCTTCGGGGAATACAGGCGTGATGCTATGTTATGTTATGTCAAATTACGTATCGGTACTTATTGTTATTGGTCCAGTAGATATTGGTATTTAATACCTCTATCACTTTATAGAAACATACTTCGTAACCAACATAAATTCGCCATGCACCCACCTCTCGACCCAATTACGACTCTGTAATCCCAAAAATTCATCGAATGATGATCAACGGTTGCCGCAGAATATTAAGTTTTATTTAAACTATAAAATAACCTTTGATATGCGACCTGTTCGTACAAACCCTCTATTTTAATTGCTCGTCGACATGCCGATAATCCATACATATTTATTTGAGATCATTTCCATGCTGCAAAAACAAAAATCTGTTGCCATTGCAAGCTATCTTTACCGGAAATCGTAAAGCGTGATTTACGCAACATTTCAATGCTTTCGGGATTAAAATAACCGATAACGGTTGACAGTTTTCAATTTTAAACGAGTGTCAACGTGTGCTTTAGTTTGTTTTCTGCAGTTGTGGTAACCGGTGATTGGTAGAGGGATAGCGATTATCTTTGGGGTGCAATTACCTACCATTTGCTGTGAGTGATTTACAATATGATAGGTACTAAGACACTAAGGATAATACAGATTGGTTGTAGGTTAGGTAGTTAGTGGCAAATCATATTTTTAATTTGATTATATAGTTTATTTTTTGGATGGGCGTAGATGAGATTGATGATAGAGCAAGTTTATCAAGATTCCGACACAAAAGGGTTAACTTGCCTGATAGATTTCACACACGTTTCAAGTCCAAATTTAACGCTCTTTACTTTAGAATATCGTAAATTAAAGCTATTTTAGAGCGCATCACAGTAAGTATACAACAGAAGTTTAAAAGTTTCAACCAATCAAAAGCCAGTATTACAGAAGTAGATGCTATGTTGGCGTTCAAGTTGGTTTTCCCTCGAATACCTCTCCGTTTATTATTCTCCTGTAAAGTAGTCAAAATTACTAGACCGCTCTTATTTTCTAAAGCCACGACATACGACGTACCACCAAGCTGTGATTAAGTAGGAAGCGATGGCTTCTACTAAAAAAAAACTTATACCGGAATAGTTTAATAATCATTTAAGGAATTCCGTCTACATATCTCAAAAAAAATCCGTCTATATTTCTCTAAACCCAATCCCAAAAAAAAAAGAAACATAATTCTATAACAGCAATTAAACTTTTTATTGTTCCGTAACTTAACTTAGCAGTAAACCCCCAAAATTCGCCACCCAAGGGGATAAACATACGACATAATAAAAACAGTCGTTTGGCGCACCATAAAGAAGGGGTTAACGAATTTGCTATAAATGCGATGCCGCTGGGCGCGATTATAACCACTTTACGTTCAACATAAAACAACACGGACAAAGTTGGAATGAGGAACAGATGGGAGAATAGGCAGTTAAAGTTTATATGTCATAGAACACTTTAAGACCATAATACGTAGTCATAACACTATACTGGCCAAAACTGACTAAAGATAATGATCGAATCAGACAGGGTAAATTAAAAAATAACTTTCAGAACGTGGAGTCAGAAGCGTGCAAAAAAAATTAGTAATTGATGTTAAATAAATCACACTTTTAATAATGAAATGAAATGGTTTAATTTTAATACTGTACTTTTCAAACTTTTTTTGACAGCTTGTCATTATGATGTAGAAGGCATTTCCTATCTCACTACCTCTAGCCGAAACAGATTATGATCTCGTTTAAACTCTGGGCATTATTAAAAGCCTAAGTGGTAGGGTATTTGGAATGGCTGAAAGCAAAATAACTATGTACTTAAATGCTCATGCGCAGCCTCTGCCCGAGAAAGTCGAAAGATGTCGAACTCTTATTATTATCTTATTGAGTTCAAATTTAAATTTTCCTTAGCATTTGGTGGCTCTCCGATTACTTTTACCAAGTTAAGTGTTAATATCCATCCCGGCGTACTGGCGTTGGCAGAACTTATTCCGCCTCACTCTCGTACACTGGCAACACTCTCATAGACTTTTAGTTTGCCGATAGTTTAGTTAGTGCGAAAATTGGGAGCAGGTTACAAAGACTATCTGCACAAAACCCTGCAAACATGAGCTTTAGCATTTTGGATGTGATTCTGGTTTGGTGACGAACTTTTCCAAGTCCATCGTTTGCATTTGTACAATGTCTCCTATCTGTATAAGGTAATCTGTGACTTAATTTAACGTTGATTGTTTCAATCTTTTGTAGCCGCGCGTTATACTAAGTTATTGTTGTAAGTTAATGACTCGCTGATTATTGTGATATTTACTATTACTACTTTGTTTTGTTTGCTTTGATTTCGATTGTCAGCAGTAATATCTACAAGTATAGTAATAGCAGAGTTCGATAAAAATAAGATAAAAATGGAATCATCAGATCAATTCTTCTGGATGATGAATATTGACGATATAATAGGCATGATGACAGTATTAAAGAATCAAAGAATAAATGGTTTTAGAGAAATATATATGTACACAGGATTCTTAAAATGACCTAGTTTTAATATAAGCATTAAGATTAATAAGATTTTCAATCAAATAAAAGTAATCAGTCATGTTGCCTGAAACGCCAATTCCAGCGAATGACGTCACGCCTCAATTGAATGTCGATCACTGCCGTCGTTTTGCTTGAACTTTTGTCAAATTATAACTAAGCGTGACGTCACAACCCATCATAAGCGGCGCCATGACACCCAGAGCGTTTTGGCGCTTAATTCAAATTAGACAGATTAAAATGCAATAATCTGCGTTAAATCAGAGTTTATTGCTGAAATAATGTGTTTTTTTTTCGGAAATAGTAGACGTGTACCTATATTATAGAAGGCGATTTCAAAATCAGTCATCATGCCTATTACCTGTCGACATTCAACGAACCTTTAAAGAGGTTCAAGTGATCATACAATAACCTACAAGTTATTATACATCAGTCTAATAACGATATATAAAATCTAATATCCTCAAGATATTACCAAAATACATTTCCTTACAAAGGACGATCAAGTATTAATATAGGCCGATTAACAGTAAGTACGCTGTATATTAATTTTGTACCTTTGATCGCGAAACGTTCATCTTTTCAAATTAATTTTTAGGCTTGCTTATTCACTTTGTAGTACTCGCCTTCGCGGGAAGAATTAAGGATGGTCTTACACTGAAATTGAGATTATAAAACAATTGATAAACTGTGAACATATTATACGTTCACGGCGGTTGTGTTATATCCCATTCAACTACTGACGTAGCAACCCCGAGTATGGAATTATGCCTGGTAAATAGCAATAGGCTCACCACCTCAAAGCTGCTTTGGCTTTTTCCTCAAAAGGCCATTCCAGAAGATACCTTCATGGTTACACTCGCATAGATACGAAAGAGACGTTGATCTCTGAGTTTGCTTCGGCGTTCCTTCTCAGAAATAACCAGATAAGAAACGCCAGCGCCATCTAGTTTATAAAAATGACTTGTAAAAGATCTATTTACAGAAATAAAATAATTCATATATTACTTAGAAACACAACCACAGTTGGTGTACATGGAATACACCTTTGCTACCAGGATTGTTTTGTATTGTTTTTATCAAAAATGGGTCTACGTTTGGGCACCAACTCGCCTGATGGTAAGCGATGGTGAGGCCAAGGATAGAGAACGTAGACCCAGAAGAAATCTATTCAGTCCTTGATTTAATAATCAAGATTGTAGTTCTCAGGAAACACGGAAGAGGCAGGGCGTAGCAATTTTCAAAATTTCCACGAGGAACGGGAGGTACCGTGCCGTCCTTCTACTTGTCCTGTAGTAAAAAGGGGATGATGGAATAAGGTAATGATTTTGTGGCTTCTTCTTCTTATTGTGTGGTTGATGAACAACCTAGTTTCAGAGTTTAAACCACCCGTAGGTTTCTGACATCGCTTTACACACCATCGAGAACATCTCTCAGGTGTGCTGGTTTCCTCACGATGTTTTCCTTCAGCGTTCTAAGCAAGTAATAATTAATTGATAATAAGCGACTTCGGAAAGACAGTGTTGCGTTGGATTCGAACTTGCGACTTTTGACTTGTCAGTCCAACGGTCGTACCACTAGGCTATCACTGCTTTATTTTTAGATTTTGTGGCAATTAAGTACTTATATTCTTAACCCAATCACTAATTACAAAACACCGTCAAGATCCAGATAAATTTTTGAAAAGCATTAACCCATGCTTAGCGAATTCTAATGTTATCTTTTTTTTTGTGGAAATAATAGCTTGGAGTATTTATCCGGGATGGGCCGCAGGTTTGAATCC
The DNA here is from genome assembly GCA_935421205.1 of Xylocampa areola. NCBI lineage: Eukaryota > Metazoa > Arthropoda > Insecta > Lepidoptera > Noctuidae > Xylocampa > Xylocampa areola. The sequence continues at coordinate 1,527,602 of OW285200.1, forward strand.
TGCTCACGACCGTATTTTTGTACCCACAAAAATTTATACTTATTATAACTTCACCGGCAAGATCTTTTTTTTTATATAAAAATTGAAAACGTATAGCAGGTTACAGCTAGTGAGCGAGGTACTTTACCTCTCAGTTCTCGGAACATCAATATGAATACATTTTTGAAGCTCGTAAACACAACGTTATAAGCGGTTGAAAATTTAATATTTTCGCTCTTAGATATCTAATAAAAAAGTTCAGTTTATCAACTTAAGTGTAGCAGTAGATATTCTTGGGCAATCTAAGTTTTTCACGACTGAATAACTCAATGTTTCTCATCTAAATACTATGTTAAGTTTTTCTTTAAGAATAAGAGAAGATGGCACAATTTAGGTAAACTTTTTTTATTATAAAATATGATTTGAGACATGTCACCTCAATAAAATAATTTACTAATCTTTATAGGTAGGGCTTTTACATGGACAAATGATAATAATGTGACTGGAAGTAGACTAAGTACGTACGTTAAATGGAAAAAGAATACGGTCGCGAGCAGGATTCGAACCTGCGCCTCCCGGATAAATAATCCGGTTTTCCGGTTTTTATTTCTGCAGGTTCGAATCCTGCTCACGACCAGTATCGACAGAGGTTAGGTTTTTTGGGCTTGGCTTACACAATCGTTTTCTCTTTTTTTATTTAAAATGAATCTACGTTTGGCCACCAACTCGCCTGATGGTAAGCGCCGATGTGGCCGAGGATGGAGCACGTAGATCCAGAAGAAATCTGTTCACTCTAGCCTTGAATATGTCTGGATTATATTTCTCAGGAAACACGGAAGACGGCAGGGAGTTCCATTCACGAGCAGTACAGTAGGAAGAACAGTATGTACCTACTACCTACTGAAAATTTTCTAACAGAAAATCTCAATTGGAATTTTAACAATGATTGTTTACACATATACAATTTTTAATTAAAACCAAAACATTTACTCAGATAAATAAAATAAAGCATCCTACTAATATTATAAACGCGAAAGAAGAAACGTTGCGAAAGAAGTTGAGTTCGCGAAAGTATGGATGGATGGATGGATGTTTGTGACTCTTTCACGTAAAAACTACTGAATGGATTTGAATGAAACTCTACAATAATATAGCTTATACATTAGAATAACACATGGGCTACAATTTATAAAGATATTGTGTGAATTATCCAAAATATGACGATAAGTGTCAAGTAAGTAGGAAAAAATCTACCTTCTGCAAGCTATTCTGGCGTGCGCTGCCTAAATATAGAGATTCTTTGAGATATAGCAAAATGATGTATGGTGGAATTGTGTATCATATATAGGTCTACAGAAAAGTTCGGGATGGCATATGTCTATCTCTTAAGGATAACATACTACATCCATTTTAATACTTAAAAAAATGGGCATTATGAAGCGGTAATTGGAAAGCGGGACCGGGATCAAAATTTCATGATTGCTTTTGGTCGCGATATTCGACATCCACGCGGGCGAAGACGCGGGCATCAGCTAGTTGTATATAAATAGCTATTGGATTCATGTAGATATAATTATGAAAATAAATAAAAACTAAATGTTGTTTATTTCATTCATAAAATTGTTTCCAGAAAATGATAAATACGATTCGTATAAAAATTAAGCAAATATTAAATCTGTACCTATAAAATAACACGTTGTTTGAGACATTTTATTACTTGTTGTAGGTATACTTCGTTAAAATGCGGGTAGGTAATGGAGACGGGTGAGCGTCGTCGTAGCGAAACCAATTTTTGTCAAGACATGAAGCGCTTGCGACTCGGAAGACCATGAGCTTTAATTTAGAGGAGACATTGATAGGACACGTTAATATTTATTATAAAAAAAATAATATGTCCTTGTCTATGTTGGGAACTGCCTCGTTGCTCTAGTAGTCCCTAGCGCGACTGCTGAGCCTAAGGTCCTGGGTTTGATTTCCGGGTCGGGCAAAATGTAATCTGGTTTTTTTACTAGGAAATTCTCGGTAGTAGCCCGGAGTATGGAATTGTGCCCGGTAGATGGCAATAGGCTTACCACCTATTACATGGGACTTAATGAAAGCATTGGTGAAATGTGAGTGTATAGCTATGTACACCTCTGCCTACCCCTTCCGGGAATACGGCGTGATGCTATGCTATGTTGGGGTCGGTTAGTTTACTCGAAACAACTGCCATATTATCATAATCTAATATTCTGACATCTCAAATTGGACTTGTTTTTGACGCAGATCATGGATTCAGCGCACTCATTTATTATTTGGTTGAAATCCTGATGACGTCAGCCTGTATCTTCCAGGCCATATGATTAAAAACTGCACTGAGTACGGTGCGATGTGATGTTATTCTTAATTAGGACCAAAACCAGCCAGAAGGGTCTCAACTTGTAAGGATTTCCGTAGTCATCGTAGCTTCAACTTAGATTAGCTTTGAACGAATCATCTACTTTCCAAAGAAGTAGGTATATTATTTCAGTTCTGAAGAACAAACTTAATTCGCAAGACATTAAAGATTCACACTCCTCAAAATTACACTAAACTAACAAACGCTTACCAAATAAGCTAGCTACGTTTAGATACATCTGGGGAACCACGGTATTTGCTGGCGGTCCTTTGAGACGAATCTCCGAAGCAACCAACTGTTTTAACGTAGAAACACTATCTGGATATATCTCGGTTACATTTTATGTAACTACTGGCTAAAGGTAACAAACATCGATCTATCTTCACAAACATCCACATTTTTTATAGCGTTTGGCTTTATTTGAGAAGATTTTGCGATCTGAATTTAAATTACATATTGTACTTTAGAACAATATTGATGTAAGTACTAAATAACTTTCGATAAAAATGTTTAAGGATTTATTTTGCTTTATACGTTCTGCCTAGCCTTTTCCCAATTACATTGGGGTCGGCTTCCAGTCAAACCGGATGCAGCTTAATACCAGTATTTTACATGGAGCGACTGCCTATCTGACCTCCACAACCCAGTTACTGGGTAACACGATATCTCGTGGCATGACTGGTTGTCAGACTTTCAGACCTCTGACTACCCGTAACGGTCGTCATAGATCTTAATTTGACAACCGGGACCGACGGCTTAACGTGCTCTCCGAGGCACGGAGGGGTCTCGGTATGAAATGATGGTCACCCATCCACAGACCGACCGCGGCAAGCACAGCTTAACCTCGATCGATCGATCTGTGCGGCTGTTACTTAGCCACGAGCCCCTTCGGGTTGGCGATTTCAGACTACCAAGTCCAGGTTTCCTCACGATGTTTTCCTTCACCGTATGTCTGTGATGTCTTAGATGAACTAAGAAAGTACATATGACATTGAAAAATTCACATTGGTACATGGCAGTTTCCTCTAATATCAGACTTAAATATTGCACACAATATTTAATTATCTTGTCTAATTTTAATAATTTTGCAATCACGTCAATGTTAATCCAAGGGTAGGTACGTGGTAGTAAAAGTTAATTGGACAAGGACATTATACATTAATTCGGAGAACATCTGAATTCTTGTATCTATAATGTTTACTTTTGGAAGTAGATCTGTCACAAGGAAAAATCTGTGGTCGTGCAAAAGTGATCGATAAGTGGCAATAAAAATCGATTATGTGGATTGTTCTTTATTGGTATTATCAGTGTATATGCCTACAATTCGATGAATAATTTAATCTAATTTACCGATCGTCTTAGAGAGATAATAGCCGTATATGTAAGCGGCGTTGGCACTGTAAGTCGTTAGATCTTTCCACACAAAGAAGGAGGCTATGTGGCTCGACTAAATCCTAAACCTAAACGATGTCAAATGTTATATTATTGGAAATCGAACGCGTATTGCGAAAACCGTACAATAAAATAAGGACTGTTTTAAAAGCTAAGCTACAGAAGCGAAAATTAACTACGCATTACGAAAATTAGCTAAAATTGGATCAAATTTCTAATTCGATTCGATTAAGGCTCGTAGGCGTCGTACTTAATACCTTCATACGTTAATTACTTGAGCGTAAGGCTGTGTTTATATAAGTAGTAAGTACGTATATGTTGCTTGGGTCCAAAAATCTTGCTAATATTATAAACGCGAAAGTTTGTATGTATGGATGTTTGTTACTCTTTCACGCAATATTTACTGTACAGATTTGGATGAAATTGGGCATACAGGTAGTTTATAACCTGGATTAACACAAAGAATACTTTTTATCCTAGCTGGACCTGATTCTGAATCCACGCAGACAAAAAATCAAAACCAAAACCAAAAATATCTTTTTTCAAATTAGACCATTACAAATGGTACTTTTTGACCGTCATACATAACAATAAGACAGTCCCCCAAAACGCCCACCCTTCACCGCTTCCTAGTGCTTCACTGGAGAGAAGAAGCGGCGCAACAAGCTACACGTCTCTGTCTGTCCAGTTACAAATTAATACAAAACAACAAAAATATATATATATATGTACATTTCAGCTGGCACATCATAATACAGAAATTATTATTATTAGCATTAGCTATGTTGCATGATATGTATAGGGACTTAATAGAGAGCGTTGCGCTCTGCCGTTTGCGAGTACTTATCCGGGAGGCGCAGGTGCGAATCCTGTTCACGACCGTATTTTTATTTCTAATTTTTTTCGTGTTATTTTTGATAAGATTTTCTTTTAGTAGATTCTCCGATGTTTGGAATTGTGCCCAGTTGATGGCAATAGGCCTACTACATGAAACTAAACAACTGCATAGAAGAAATTCAGAGGTATATCAGTACTCCTCCGCAAAGAAAGAACAAGAGAGAATAATTTTCTACACCAACTAAAGTATTTGAAATTCCAAGAAGTATGGTCACCACAGTCAAGGTAAGGTTAAAGAGTTTTATGTTTCAGCACGCGCCAAGGAATGCCACCCTCATTATGGAAGGAATCCCGAACCGGTTGCCTGGAATCTAGTGCAGGGAACATCGATGTAAGTTTCTGTGCAACCGAGTAATGCACTTAGGTTTTAGGTTGCTCCTGACCGAATGTTTAGTCACGGCGGCCTATGAGTACGAAGATTAGGCTATGCAGGTATTCATTTTTACTGACATTGAATAAAAAATAGTAAAACAATAAAATATCTAAGTTAATTTCAAAATGTTTGACAATGCTCCCGCCGACCGTATTTGGGTCACGGCGGCCACCTCCACGAAGATTAGCCAAGCACGCAGGAGATGTTATAGTGCAAAAGTGTATGCGCAAACATAGGTGAACTCTCTCTTCCTTCACTCTCAAAGTTCGACGCAACAGAAACCCGACACGACCGGAGAGAGATCAGGTGCAGGACCGATGGCTTAACGTGCTCTCCGAAGCACGGGGGTGTCACACCACAAACTTCCTCACTCCGGGCAGCTACTGAGAATTTCTTCACAGCAAAACCCAATAACACTGCCGACCTGGGAATCGAACCTAGGACCTCACGCTTAGCAGCCGCGCTTTAAACCACTAGACCAACGAGGCAGTACAAAAGTATGACGAACAGTACGCCTATATCCTATTTGTGTAGAAAGTGTTTTGGGGGCTGAGTTGCCCGCGTCCGTAGGAATGCACCGTGCATGTAAAATGGAATCCCTATACGGGGCCCCTGGGTGGTGCAAAAGAGGCAACTACGGTGGGAGCCTCTGGGTAGCATCCACCGGACGAACCCATGTCGTGAAGCGACCTAGTCATGTAGTCCGGTGCAACCGTTGTGGGAGACGGGTCTGAGCAGTTGCATCAACTCTCCAACTATCGTTCTCCCCAAATCAATCCACTCAACTAAGAAAGTAAAGATTTCTTCTGGATCTACGAGCTCTATCCTCGGCCACACCATCGCTTACAATCAGGCGAGTTGGTAGCCAAATGGAGTCAATGATAATGACAATAAAAAAGAAACAGGAATATTCATATTTTGTATATTTTATTTGAATAAGTGTTGAAACCACTCTGAATAAATAATAAGGAAAAATGGTGACGTGCGTGACTTTATGCAATAATAATGTTTTACTTTACGCGTTTTATACTTTTATTTACTTTTACATAATAGCATCACGCCTGTATCTCTCGAAGACTTAGGCAGAGATGTACGTACCTATTGTAATTGTTCATCCACATTACAGTCCTATGTAATAAGTTTTTTTTAATTCGTTGCGACTGCTGAGCATGTGGTTCCCGGTTTGATTCCCGGGTCGGGCAAGGTGTTATTGAATTTTTCTATTAGGAAATGCTTAGTAGCAGCCCTGAGTTTGGAATTGTGACCGCTAGATGGCAATAGCTCATCACATCATTACATGGGACTTAATATACCCCTGCCTATCCCTTCAGGCAATACACACACTAGGGCTTGCTTTTGTATCGTTTGGGTGCGTTTATATACATAATCTCACATGCACAATTGCACGCACATCCAGACCCAGAAAAACTATCTGCAGATCATACAAAAATTTGCTCCGTACAGGAATTGAACCTGCGACACGCGGCGCAGCAGTCGATCTCTGCGCCAACCACGCCGTCCAAAGTGGTGAGCTTACTACCATCTACCCGGGACAGTTTCAAACTACAGGATGCTACTGAGAAAGCAAATACATTGATATTTTTCCGACCCGAGAATCGAAATTTAAACTAAGGCCGCAGTTTGCGGACACTTATCAAAAAGCGCGGCTTTAAGATGAAATTAATTAAAAAATTTAAAAGCACGCCTGCCATTTTTTACATCTGACTTGCTTATGTTACTCGGGACAATGTAAGGATTCTAACGATACTCCATACATCGAAATCAGTTCAGGCATTTAGAAGTTATGGTAGAATAAAGAAACTCACAAACATACTTACATACATACATGAACCGTAAAAACATAACACACCTTTTTTGGGCAGTCGTGTAAAAATCACCTAGTGTGCACAAGCTGTAACTGAAATCGAATCACTTGCAGTCAAAAACAAACGCATTTTATATGTGGCGAGGGAAAAATGCAAATGAAAATATAAAAATCAAAACATCGAGTAGTTAGTTAACTGTTTCGAAATCAGTTAAATAAATTAAATTTAAAATACTTAACTGAAAATCACGGTACTTCGCAGTGTACGGAATGAGCTCGAAATAAGGTAGAATTGAATAAAAATCTGGAAGCTTTGCTCCGGCAGTAGTGATGTGGCGCAACGGGAATATTGGTATCCGGGATTCATAAATACTAGAACAGGTGTTTATGAATAGCCGTTAATTATTTATTCATCCGACTTTGTAACTTAAAAGGAATGGTTATTGCATAATATAGTCGACAAAATAATTATAATTTACCTACAGTGGCACGAGTGGGAGATCAGCTGTACGAATAGAGATTTTTCCAATCTCTCATGCGACCCGTAAAACATTTGTATGCATGATATATCTGTTTTATTTTACCGTGAGAATCCTATTTCGATATCTAATGGAGCTTCTTCATTATCATCTACACAACGTTTTCAGGGTAGCAGATTAACTTACAGACTTGTAATTACATACTTAGGTACGGCTGTAACCGTTGTTTAATGGTATTATCAGTTCCATTGGCATTTCTACATTCCCGGTTACGTTCCCGGGATTTAATTCTCATCACTGGCCGTGTCGCGTACATAATTTACGTTCTCTATTAGCCCCGCTAGTAATATCGCTTCGCTTAGCTCTCGAGCTGCGATATAAATTCGATATAAATGCAGCGCATTTCGTGCCCAACTAAATTATTGTGTTGATTATTTGTTGCTAGATTGGCATGGAGTATAGAGAGAGAGAAATATCTGTGTAATTTTAATAGAAAGTAGGAAATACTTGGATTTTATTTTAGTTTTGGAGTGTACCTACCAACTGTAAGTGTCAATTTATTATTCAATTTAAACAAATTACAAAGCAATTTTGCTTATGGTACTATTTAATAATGAATTTCGAGTTAACAACTTTAATGCGAAAATTAAAGTGTTTTATTAAATAATATCATTACCAAGCTTTTAAAGTGATAAAATGAATAAATAACCAGCCCATAACTGTCCCACTGCAGGGCAAGGGCCTATTCTCATACAGAGAAGGCACGAGCTTAATCACCAGGCTAGCTCACTGCGGGTTAGCGATTTCAGACTACCAAGTCCAGGTTTCATCACGATGTTTTCCTTCACCGTATGTCTGTGATGTCTTAGATAAACTAAAAAAGTACATATGCCATTAAAAAAGTCACATTGTTACATGTCAGGATTGAACCCACAACCTGCGGCTCAGGAGGCGGGCCCGTAACCACTCGGCCATCACGACACATTTTTAAAGATAAAAACAAAATATCTTAACATTTACTTTCCTCGCAGTTAATGCTTAAAAGAACATGGAATCATTTGGGTTTGAGGCTTTTATGTCTTTTATTGTTGCGAAACATTCGAAGTGCGAAACCTAATAATTTGTACCCTTAGTTTTAGGCAGATATTGTAAAATTAATAATTAATCTTAACAGCCAAATTTTCACTTCGAAACATTTTGCGGGTATTTCAAAATAGCTAAACCCCGAACGGCTCTAAGAATCAGTTGTTGGCATTATCGAAAGACGGTGCATTCCTATGCCTATTTTCACGCGCAGCAGACGGGTCAATTTGTTTGTTTACAAAAAAAATTCAACAGTAACAATGTTTGGTATTGATTTTTTTATTGATATCTGCGATTTAGTTAACTGCTTAAATATGTTTTTTATTTCATTGTTATATGTCTTCACCATCATTCCCCTGCCCTTATCCATTCCTAACCCTTATAATTTATTTGGGGTCGGCGCAGCATACCTATATCTGGCTTGCTGCTAAAGTTTTGGCTGTTTTATGACCGGCCGCCTGCATGACGTCAACCCTCTTTGGGAATGCTGTTGTTGGTGGTAACCGCCACCAATGCGGTCTCCTTCTATCTAGCTATGTCACACCAAATGTTATCCATGCGCCAGGTTCTGATGTTGTCCTAATATCACACTCCACTATCCGGGCTATTCTATTCTATTCTTCTATGTATGTAATAATAATAAAACAACTTTTAACTGGATTAATCGCGTGTGTTACTAAACAGGATCATCATCTCATTTTGCGACAACGAACGCTTCAAAGTGTTCGAAACGTCAGGAAAAACAAAAGTCTATAATACACGCGATTAATCTAGTTAAAAATTGTTTTATTATAATGTGTAGTGATTGCGAAAATCTAAGATATTACCATATTATAATTATAGAATAGTTACTTATGTTAGATGAAGTTTATCTAAACCCCACCAAGCAGAATTTATCTCAACTAAAATGTAAATCAACACTTGTTGATGAGTTTTAGCGACGAAAGCTAATGGCCGCACTAAATCTAAATACAGAGTACTGACGATGGAAATTTGGACATTTCGGCGAAATGGTTTCAGATACGATGAAATGGCCAGAATATAGAGGAATAGGAATTATAGTAAGTCATCCCACATTTCACCAATGCTGTTATTAACTTTTAACTTTTCAACTTCTTTAACTACAATACTTCTTCCGACCGTATTTTGGTCACGGCGGCCTATCTCCACGGAGATTAACCAAGTACGCAGGAGATATTATACTGCACAAGTGTATGCGCAAACTCAGGTGCACTCCCTCTTCCTTCACTCTCATATTCTGATGGGACGGAAATCCGACATGACCAGAGAGAGATCAGGCGCAGGACCGACGGCTTTACGTGCCCTCCGAAGCACGGGGGTGTCACACCACCAACTTCCTGACTCCGGGCTGCTACTGAGAATTTCCTAACAGAAAAATTCAATAAAACTTTGCCCGACCTGGTAATCGAACCCAAGACGTCACGCTTAGCAGCCGCGCTTGCGACCACTAGACAAACGAGGCAGTCAAAGGGAGTGAAACTACACTATTGTATTAGTTAATACACTTGTGATGATCCGATTTAGGTAAAATGCTTTCTACAAAAAAAAAAAAGTCGACCATCGATGAAACGGACTGACAAAGGTCGCGGGTTCGAACCCCGTTCATGTGTGTATTTTTCAATGTTTACTTTCAAAATAATAATTAATATAGGCATTACATGGCCTAAAGCATGGCATAAAGAAACTATTTTACGTTTATTCAGACGTTATTTGTAAGTTACCACTTATGATGGTAAAATATGTTGATTTAATTCCGAGAATTAGCGACCATGTCTCGAAGGACCAATTTTATTTTACATGAAAATATAGCTGCCTCTTTGGTCTAGTAGTCCTAAGGGTGACTGCTGAGTATAAGGTCTTGAGTTCGATTCCCAGGTCAGGCAAAGCATTATTGGGTATTTCTGAAATTCTGTAGTTTCTGAAAAACTTACCAGCGGTACCAGATAACTCTTACAAATTTAATAAATAACTCAAGCATTAGCTTTGTGCTTTTGAGTAGGATTTGAACTTGTGCCTTCCGGTGAGCGTCTAGAATACTCATCCGGGTGGCGCCGGTTCAAATCCTGCTCAACAACATATTTATAATGCCAAAAAAACTATAACTACTAAGAAACTTAAAATCCTACTTTTATATAAGTAAACGTAGATCTTACTAATACCATAAACGCGAAAATTTGTATGTATGGATGTTTGTTAGTCTTTCACGCAATAACTACTGAACGGATTTGGATGAAATTTGGCACACATATATTTAATAACCTGGATTAACACATAGGGTACTTTTTGTCCCAGCTGGACCTGATTCCGAAGTCCACGGAGACGAAGGCACGGGCTGTAACAAGTACTTTTATAAACATGAGTTGCCATTGGTCCTATAACACAATATTTCTGGGACACGGTGTATAACACAGTAACCTTCTTATAAAATACAAATTTATCTCACCAGACGAGCTTCCAAAAACACTGAAGATGAACCACTGTTGTGAAGGAAAACAATTATTCGTGAATTAATTAATCTAACAACCCAGTATTAAATCATGACGAAGAGAAATGACTCGTTTCGGTTCACAAAATATTATGTACAAACAATTAAAATTAAATACGCATGTATTTCGTGTACGTACGCCATTTAATATATTCATTATAGGTTGGTTACATTGACATGCAAATGACGGTGAAATTTTTTGAAACAAGCGTAAAAATTTAAATACAAGCAAAACGTATGGCACGCGAAAGTTACACAAAAGAACATAATAATTATTTCCTTACATGTAAATTAGTCACAGAAAGGAAAACTCGACACAGTTTCCTTTAACTTAAGAAAACAATGAACAAACTTTCTTCGAGAAAAGAATTTACGAATGCCACACACCTAACCAATACTTATTTATTAACGGGAACGCAAACCGCACAGTTCGGTGTCCGGGAAAAGTGTAAATTATATTTATAACCCGCCAAAACTTTTTAAAGTCCAACATTTCATATTTACCCACAGAGTTTATTACAAAACTTCTCGATTATCAATACCGTTGCTCCTTTTTGGATTAAAAAATAAACTGTCAAACGTAAAAGCGCGGGAAATTTTTATAAGCTATATATTTTTTCGGATACAGATTAAAAATAACATTTTAAACCGTTATAATGATGAAGAAAATTATGGTTCTTTTAACGTTATTGGTGTGCTGTTATTGTTTGGAAAATAACGAACAATTACCGGAGGAGGCGAGGGCGAAGAAAAAAAAGGGGTCTTTAAGGCTTTTGGGTGAGTTGTTAATTTAATTGGAGTGTTTTTACAATCGAAAATACCGGAGAGATCTTTTGTAGTCATAATATTTCCGCAGTTACGATAAAATTGGCGTAAATTAAACGTACTTCAGTGAAGTTCAGTTTTGTTATTGAGATTCTGAATTAATGGTTCATTTTATTTGTTTTTTTAATTTTGGTTTACACTAGGTATTAGTTCCTGCATCGTGGGTGCGTTTACAGACATATAATCCCCCATGCACAAACACCCAGACCCGGAACAATTACACAAGTAATAAATAATACAATACTTGTTCCGTGCAGGAATCGAACCTGCGTCACGTGACGCAGCAGCCGGTCTCTCGACCACTGCGCCAACCGCGCCGTCAAATCATCATTTTATTCCTGTTTTCCGTAAACAGATTTTGCTCAAAATGGGTTTATGAACAAAATCTGTTCAAAATCCGAATTTTAAGAAGTCTCATAATTAAAGGAATAAGTTTATTTCTATTACTTGTATAAGTTTTCCTTTATTTTAGTTATTGTTCAGTATTTTGTCGCACTACTGTATTGAATATCCAGTCCTGTAATTTCAGCAATCACATCAAATCAATTAATTCCAAAATTCACTTAGCCTTCCAAAGTAAATGAGCCAGAGTTTAACCGAGGTTAACATACCAGCGAAACCAGGATTTTTAAGTAATTACCTAAATTGTACAGTAACACACAAGTAACTAGACGTCTTAATCAAGATTTAACTAGAACCCACGAGTTTACTAAGAATTGATACAATTTCCTTATTAGAAACTGTTACGGTTCGCTTGACATTTCGTCAATACAATCTTCTGATTACATCCGATTTCCTGATATACCAGAGTAATTTTTGAAGGAAATTCAATTTTATTTTGTGGGTGACATGATTTGGTTTGGATTAATAATTGGTTTTATTTTCCTGTGATTTTGGTTAGAGAATAATACTGTGTTTAATACCTATTGTTAGTGGTCGTTATTATAATAGTGAAATGCGATGCCATTGATAACTTTATAAACATGATGGAGATAAAATGGCTACGTTGCTTGGAGGCTAGAGGTACCAAACTATAAGAAACTGATTATTAAAGAAAATTGAGAAATAGTTAACATTAAAGGGACTAATTTATTTAGTAATATTTTAGGTATTCGCGATCAATACACATTATAATAAAACAACTTTTAACCGGATTAATCGCGTGTATTATTGGTTTTTGTTTTTCCTGACTTATGTACGGTAAACAGTTGAGACGCCTGACACCTTAGTTCTCCTGCGACCACGAACGCTACAAAGTGTTCGAAACGTCAGGAAAAACAAAATCCAATAATACACGCGATTACTCCGGTTAAAAGTTGTTTTATTATAATTAGTAATTTATTTATTGATTGCGTTTTAAGGAAAGATCTCAAAGCAATCAAAGTCTAAAATCTAAATACATGCAGTTTTCAAAGGTTTTTAAATGTTTCATACATTTAAAAAGAACAATTGGGTAGGGTACAAGCAATTATTTAAGTAAAACAGTAGTCTTGACAATTCAATGAGAGAGCTAATCTATAACAAACTGCAGCAATCGAGCTTTTTATTTAATCATCGTTTTTATAATTATAATTAGTCTCTCGAAATATTTAATACCTTATATATTAATTTACTAGCTGTGCCAGCGACTCCGTCTGCGTGGATGTCGTAAATAACAAATATCCAACGAGATTCTTTAAATTGGCATAACTTTTTTATTTATGAACCCATTGACATGAAACAAACACTAAATGTTATGTGAAGCTTGCCACAATATATAAGTGACCAAAAAACAACATCTAAATCGGATAAGTCGTTTCTGAGATTAGCGTGCACAAACGCACAGACAAACATACAAAAATTCTAACAATCATTGTTTTGGGTGCTATTTGCGTTAAAGGTCCCAATAATATTTTTTCTCGTATATCTTCCATGTACAGACTGATCCGTTACATTTTTATTATATGTATTGATTATTATAATAATAATTTCTTGTTTATTTCAGCCATCGTCGCTCTAGTAGTTCTATCAAAACTGGCAGTCATCAAGGTAGCATCATTCTTCTTTCTCGTGGCGTTCTTCCAAAAACTCTTCTACATCGGTGGAATTTTCCTCAACTACTACTTGAAGAACCAGTCCGCACCTTCTGCACCTTCAGGCCCGCCTCCTCAAATGATGTACGGGCCTCCTCAGGACTACAATACTGTGGGATATAGTTATGAACCAGCCGATCATGAGCCGTTTCAAGCACCTGAAGCGCTGCCCAGTATAGCTGAACTAAGCAACGGGTTTAGTTGGTTATTCAACAAGAATCAGCAACAGCAGTAATGTTGGTAGCTTTAAGTTATATTTAAGCTCTGTTCTATCATTTGTTAGTACGTTAGGCCTTGCGTCAGTGGTAACAAAGCCAGTGTAAGCTGGCCTCGCATACTATTGAAACTCCCTACTACGATAGGCCAGCTCTAGGTCAAATTGTTGTCACGGACGTGTGGCCTTCTGTAGGTGGTACAGTGAGTATCAAAAGTAAGTTATCATTGTAAGGTATTCTGTGTTTGAGAGGCTAGTTGCAAGCTCTGGTCAGTAAAGTATTGTTGAGCCTATACAGCTCATGGCGCGGTTACTCTGTAGATGGGTAGGAGCATTTTTATCTGAGCGTCTTTGCTAAGGGCGGTTAAACTGTCGCTCCCGGTTGCTATTAGCTAATAGCAGCCACTAAGTTTAGTGGCCTACGGGTGGCTTGAACAATTTTTAGCCAGCTCATGGCACGGTTACTCTGTGAGGAGTATTTTTATCTGACCGTCCTCGCTAAGGGCGGTTAAACTGTCGCTCTCGGTTGCTATTAGCTAATAACAGCCACTAAGTTTAGTAGCCTATGGGCGGCTTGAACAAATTTTGCCACCAGATTGGCTCTTAACCACGAAAATAAAAGTATTACTTTTCATATTTCAGTAGACGTCACTGCCATAGAGTAATTTAGTATGATATTACATAAGTTGATCAGCCGGTCCCATTTAATAGAAATAGCAGGGGACTGATTCTGCTAATTTATCAATGCTTTAATTGATTATCGACAATGTGTCGATGGAATGATTTTAGGTATATGGTATTCTGCCAGTTAAGTAAGATAATAATAGTGGTGATTAGCTAGCGATGACGTCACTAATAGATGTATTATAAAGTGAAAGAAGAATTCGGGGTAGTGAGTAATAGTCGAAATGGCTTAGTTGGTCAGAGCGCCTGGAGTTTTATCCGAGAGGCGCAGGTTCGAATCCTGCTCACGACCATTATATACCTACTATTTCTTACCATAAAAAATTATAACTTAAGGTCAGTGGTCTTTCAATTACTTTACATTGAACAATGAATGTTGGGTGAGAAATATCAGTTTTTGGTGGAAATATCATTGAAGTTTATGCAGACTACCAATTCAGTCATAATAGTAATATTTGTTATTGAGTCTCAATAGAGTGGCGCTTGGATGACAATTTTATGTCATTTTATTTAGATTAGCAGACTCCGGCCCCAGGTAGTGTAAAATAGTATTTATAAGATTGAAAATAGAAAAACAGTGCCTTATTATCAAGTAGTGATACTTTATTAGATTGTTAGTTTTACAGACCATGTCATAGTGCCATAGTAAATGAAAAATATACACCCATAGTCAAATGGGATATAAATTGAATTCCATTCCGGTTTCAATGTTCGGTCCTGGGAGCGCGGGTTAAAAGCCTTTTTTTATGTGGAGCAATGCCCTCGCATACCGGTCTAACACGGGGAGACAGAGCGGTCATGTGGGACTCGAACCCACTAAAACTCCACAGTGTAGCTCCACAGCTGCGTGAGGGCGGGACGCGGGAACCCTCTCGCACACGACCGCGAACCCGCTCGCGGCCGTCCGTTGCCGGACTCCCTCACGGGGTTAGGTATTGCACCCCCCCGCTACGGCACACCAGACACATGGCGTGTCGAAACCACCTCGGAGACCATGTGCAATGGGCGCCAGACGAACCCTTGTCCGGACGCCCAAGTTCCACTGCGACGGGTCAGGTCTGTGGCCCCGCCGCCTGACATTCCGGCCGCAGAGGATGGGAGAGCGGCGCCTCGCTATACCAGTACTCTTCCTCTCTCCTGCGGCCCTTCCGCGTCTGCCATCTAACGGTGGCGGCCCCGTGAAGGCCGTAGAAGGTGGGGAGAGCGGCGCATCGACATACCGGCAATCCTCTCCCGCCCCGGCCCCCATCCCTCAGCTGCGGTACCGGTGTGTTTAAAGTCTGCTCACGACCGAATTGGAATCATATGCCAGTGGCGAGAGGGGTACGCCAGCTAAAACTACTCCAGTACTATTACAATAAAACAACTTTTAACCGGATTAATCGCGTGTATTATTGGTTTTTGCTCTTGCGACCACGAACGCTGCAAAGTGTTCGAAACGTCAGGAAAGACAATAACCAATAATACACGCGATTAATCCGGTTAAAAGTTGTTTTATTGTAATGTGTAGTGATCGCGAAAACCTAAGATATTACTATACTCCAGTACTAATTCCTTCAAGGTTACACATTATCAGTCTTTAGATTAACATTAACTCATTGTCTAGTCTGGTTAAACTTTCTGTATCTGACTGACGTTTTAGTAATAGAACCAATTGTGTCCGAGTGCATTTGTATAGTCTGTAGACAAATTCATATCCATTTGTAATGTAGTTATTAATAATTTAATAAATAATTTATTAATTTGTAATTTCGTTTTGTTTTTAAGTGTAAATTGACAGGTGTAGTGTAAAGGCTCGAACTTCGACAAACCAAAGATTTTACAGTAACACATAGGTGAACTATTTTACGGAATCTTCTGGGACTTCCAAAGAAACATTAATTTGGCAAATCTTTTAAGTTCACATCAGACTTGCCTGTTATGTTACCTCTAATTCCTGCAAGATACTGTATATAGTCGAATTGTAAAGCCTTAAACCTATGCCTTAAACTGTACCCTCAAGCCCTGGGTTCAAAAGTAAAAAAAAAAACTACAAGTAATAAATTGAGGAAGAAAGAAAGATAAAACAGGTGTAGAAAGGAGGTATTAGCTGGTGTCCGCGCCGTACCCTAGTTGTATGACCGTTGGACTGACAAGTCGCAAGTTTGAATCCAAGGCATGCATCAATGGCTTTTTGAAATCAGGTGCATATTATAAATTAATTATCACTTCATTAAAAACGGCGAAGGAAAGCATCGTGAGGAAACCAGCACAGCTGAGAGATATTCCTGATGGTGTGTAAAGCCATGTCAGAGACCTACGGGCGGTTTAAACTCTGACACTAGGTTGTTCATCAACCACACGATAAGAAGAAGAGGCTGGTGCCCGCAACTTCGTCTGTGTGAAAGAAGGTCTAGCATATCTCCCTCAAGGTCCAATTTGTATCAAAAACCATCAACATTTTTTGTTCAGCGGTTTGGGAGTGAAAACGTTACAAACTCACATACAGATTAAGTTACTTTATAATATTAGTTTGGGTAATGAAGGTGTAGAAGTTACGAAACTGTCTCATTGTGGTATAGTTGTCCCGAGCGTGACTGCTGAGCATGAGGTCCTGGGTTCGATTCCCAGGTCGGGCAAAGTATTATATTAAGAAAATTCTCAGAAGCAGCCCAGAGTTTGGAATTGTGCCCGGATGATGGCAATAGGCTCACCACCTATTATATGAGACTTGACAACAGCATTGGTGAAATCTGCCTACCCCCTCGGAGAATACATGGATCCTATGTTATGTTAGAAGATACTAAATAAACTAAAAATAAGGTAAAACAAATGGTGTTATTAAAAACAAACATTGTATTACTTTCTCAAGAGATGCTTAAACACAATTCTATTACAAACTCTATCGCGTACACTAAAAAGCGTGAAAACACAAACTGAACTAGAACTCCACGAGAAAACTTAATTCGTCTAATTTAAAGTTATTTTGTAATTGTAGTTACCTACCAAAGTGAGTTCTGTTTAAAGTCTTGAGGTCTGTAATTCTGACCCCGTAAGCTAGAAGGCAGTAGCATCAATTTTGATGTAGGTATAATATAATAATAATAATAACAGCCTATAATTCAGATATTATACAATAAATTTACAATAATATAATTTATATTTAGGTACATAATTTTTTCCAAAATTTTTTTTTTCCAAAATGGCGATTTGACATCTGTCTGTGTGCCTTTTGTTGGCAAAGGCCTTCCCCAACTGTTTAAATTTTTCTCTGTTAATAGCCTTTGTTGTTGTAGGTAAATTAACTAAAATTAGAGCTTTGCTGTCTCTTTTAGTAATACTTTATAAGCAGGATGGGATGGCTTTTTGGCAGAGCGCCTGAAGTACCTTCAAATCAGCAGGATTTGAAGGCGACCGACACGACCGTATTTTTCTTACAACAAATAAATATAAAGTTCGCTATGCATGCCATAATGTGTTTGAAAGATTTATCTGAACTTCGACTTCATTTGATTTTGCTAATACGCAACGAGCAAGAGAGATAATCAATGCGATTTCTTCTGTGTATAAGAAGGGCAGGACCCTTCCATATATATATATTTCTCGCAGTGAATTAAAATAAATATATGAATAATATCTCCTACAATAACTACCTGTTTCATTGGTCTAATGAATGGTGTGACTGCTGAGTGCGAAGTCCTGATACTATTCCCGGGTCTGGCAAAGACCTATTATTAAGTTTTTCTAATAAGAAATCGTCTGCAGCAGCCCGGAGTCTAGAATTGTGCCTTCACCACTACATAGAACTTAATAACCGCATTGGTATTAATGTGGATCAACAACAATACAAATCTGCCTAACTCTGCGAGGCATAGGCGTGATGTTATGTATAAGGCCGAATTTCCTTTTTTGCTTTATAATTTTAAGGGTTAAATATATAAGTTTAATACAGTAATATCTTAGGTTTTCTTTAGAGTCCTCCTGCGACCACGAACGCTGCAAAGTGTTCGAAACGACAGGAAAACAATCCAATAATACACGCGATTAATCCGGTTAAAAGTTGTTTTATTATAAGTTCAATACATTCGCTTAAAATAAAAATTTACAGAATTTTAAGTTATGGTTTTAATGTCATTGTTTTAATCAATACTTGAGGTACTTACACATTGACCCCTTAAAGGGATGTTTTCTTTTTCCATTTAAAAATTATAACTTTAGGAAGTTTTCTATTAAATTTATACCTTGTGGGTATGCCACTATGGAGATTTCTGCTATAGAAGTTCTTAGTTATGCTCTCTTCTCTTACTTCTTTCTCTTCTTCTATAGCTTTCTAGGCATCCGTGGTTATACTGAACTTATTTGCATTACAATTTTATCGTCACATAACTTTGTCAATGTAAAACAACGGGTTTAATTAAAAGTATGACACTTATCCAGCAGATAGGAAGCGGAATTAAAGCTAGAACTACTACGTGTAAATGACTTCCGCGCATACACTCAATATCTATTGTGTAATTTTGTATAAACAGCCATGGAATTGACAAACGTGGAATGGAATAGAAAGTGCTTTTTGGCTTTCGAAAAATTCCTATTAACATGAGATATTTAAAAATCTACTAAACTGCCTCGTTGGTCTAGTGCTCTCAAGCGCGATTGCTAGCAGGAGGTCTCGGGTTCGATTCCCGGATCGGGCAAAGTGTTATTAAGTTTTCCTGATAGTAAATACTCAGTAGCAGGCTGGAGTTTGGAATTGTGCCCGGTTGATGGCAATAGGCTCACCACCTATTACATGGGACTTTGTAACAGCATTGGTGAAATGTGGGTGTACAACTGAGTACACCTTTGCCTACCCCTTCGGGGAATATAGGCGTGATGCTATGTTATGTTATGTTATATTTAAAAATGCAACGCAGAACAGGATATGAGTAAACTATAGCATCAAGCCTGGGTTCCTCAAAGGGGTAGGCAGTGATGTCGTTTACATTCATAGTTCACCAAAGCCGTAGTCAGAACATAGTAACAAATAGAATGTTATAATTTGATGTAATTGTTATTATGGATGCAAATAAATACAATATCTAGCTACTTCCACAAAATTGAGGGTAGTCATGCATTACCTGTGCACCGCCCACCCGCTTGCAAATATATGCACATACGCAAGCGGTGAAAATTCCGACTACCACCAACTACTCTACTTTTGTGGAAGTAGCTAGATATTGTATTTATTTGCATCCATTGTAATGGACTTCCGCAAAGTAACGCCTGAATCTATTCAGTAATTGTTATTATCAAATATTTTTTTGGTCATACTTGACACCATTGTGCGAAATCGAAAATACATATAATCCGAAATAAAAAAATATGCATAATAAATCTTGTGTAAGGTACTTTCATAAAGTAGGTACTTATGTGGTTATAAAATTCTTATAAATTTTCTTCCGCAACTAATTTAATGACCCTTAAACAAATAAATGCAAAACAAACCACTAAGTTTGTTTTATTTATGAAACTTTAAGTACTTCTCAATAGATTTCAAGATTCAAGATGGCGGGGTCTTGGGAATATTTGAGTGTCCTACATTCCAAGGCACAGTTATCGGAATAAGCACTTTAAGTTTTACTGAACTGTGCGATGGAAATGAATCCGTTATTTATTTATTTATTATGATCACTAATGGAATGCTTGTATTTTGTAGATGAGTGGTCTCCATTTATTGGTAATTGCTCGGACTCTTAATCATCATAATCATCCCCCTGCCCTTATCCCAATTTATTTGACGTCAGCGCAGCATGTAGTCTTCTTCCATACATACTCTCTACTTGTACTGGAATGCTGCAAAATTTTGGTTATGTTTTATGACCGGCCGCCTGCCTGACGTGAACCCTCATTGGGAATGTTGTTGGTGGTGGTAACCGCCACCAATGTGGTCTCCTATCTAGCTATGTCATACCAAATGTTATCCATGCGCCAGGTTCAATCACACTCCACTAAACGGGCCAACTCGGACTATTTATATTGTACATAATTTTAAGCGGCAATTTGTGTTTTATTTTTTAACTCAGGAACTCAAGCTGACGGCCTCATCATGGAAAGTGGTCGAAGTTTACTATGACAACTGTAAAACCAAGGGATAGATGACGATCCATTTATGTTAATCCTTTTTTTAAATTGAGCTAAGTTTAGAAGGGTGGTATTGGAAGTAGCTCGAGCATGCACCTGGAACTACTAGGACTAGCAAATGTTAATTTGCTATTTGGAATTAATTATAAATTACAAAATTGGATGCCTAACATACATGGGAGACACATCTTTAAACATTCCTTATCCTTCCCTTTCAATTCCACGCTAATGCCTAATACCGTCGTGTTATAGCTAAACTTCGACACATTGGCCGCTTCCAATGACGGTAACTGGCTCTTTATACTCCTAAACAATGGCGTTTATTGTTATTATGTTCTAATATGGGCTCTAGAGGATAATTTTCAACAAGCTGTATGGCGTTTCAGTCTTTGTCGAAGGTTATTGGGATTGAACTTGTATTGATCGTTTCTGTCAAAGAAAAGGCTACCTCTTCAGCTGTTAAGATAAGATAAATGATAATTCATTTTATATTATTATCCATTTTTACATTATATATTTAATGCAAAATAAGCAAAGATTACATTATTTACGAAACTGTGAGTACTTCCCAATAGATTTTATTTTTCAAGATGGGCGTAACTTGGCAGCATTTGTGCGCATAATTGCATAAAAATAAGTAGGTAATTTGAAAGGGTAACTAGCTAAGTGAAAGTTTGTGTCTTCTTCTTCTTCTTCCTGCCCTGGTCCCAAGCTATTTGGGGTCGGCGCAATATGTTTGTCTCTTCCATTCTTCCCTGTTAGCCGTCCCTATATCGTTCACCCCCTTTTCATTCATGTCATCGATCACACAATCTATCCATCTTTTCTTTGGTCTACCTCTCCCCCTCCATCCATCAACATTCATATTCATTACTCTATCAGTCACATGTGTCTCATCCCTCCTCATCACGTGTCCGTACCAAGATAAACGGTTTCCTCTTAACTTGGTTAGTTTGTGTAAGTTACTACAAATTTATGTTTTCTCACGCCTATTTTTCGGGATTCCGTGATTAGTTTCGAAGTCGAAGTAAGCACAGAGTCCTGAGCTGAGACTTTGACTCGCGACTTCGCCGCGGGCTCAGCCTATGACAAACGGGCAACAGCGATCAACTCTCTCCACAGACTTAGTGAGCAAAAATCATAAAAACCATTAAAAGTCAGAAAGAGAAAATATAGATTCATTATCGTGTATTTTATGGTTTTCTTTCCAAAGTTGTAGCCACTACGAGGTTGATGTTTGTTCTGTGAGCGCAAAGGAAATGTAGTAGTGCCTAAAAGTCTGGTGATCAGCTGAACAGTGCTAAAAAAAACGTAATATCTAATATTTAATGAAGGGACGGGAACCATGTTTGCCCAAAATAGTAACATTTTGATGAGACATTTATTGTAGCAGTCACTTGGAAGGACCTTCGACTGAACGGTTTTGTTCATTGTTGGCTGATATTATGATTTACATCATATCCAATTTTAAATATAACACAAGTATTTCAACTAAATAACCTCATCAAAATCGTCACGGCGTACAACCGGAGCCATCAAATTAGTATGCACATACATTTTCCTAAGCACGCTACCAGGGTATTGTTTACATAGGAAACCGTTAAGGTGTGCCCCAGTTACGAGTTAACGGCAGGTTAACTTATAGTTAGTTAAACGCCAATATTATTAGTAAAAAGTCGTTGTTGAAAGTGTGGGTGTTATAGTCTGTCCAATCTGCAAAGACGCCCCCGACTTTTTGTGTAAATGTGGGCGATACGCGCTTCGGTCTACCGGAGAGGTGTTTCTGTCCAGGTATGCCAGTGCAGGTAGACCGCATGTCGTAGCGTGTATAGGATGGTCCGATTTACTGAAGAGGTCTTTCGCTATGACATCGATTGAAGACGCAGTGATATGTCATTAAAAATAATGACAATCTAAAAAACAGGCGAAGCAGGTGGTGGCGTCTAGACGACATACACAGGTAGGTATACCCTTAGGCTGTCTTGCCAGAAAGAATCGATATAAGTTTTTTATCCGGTAACCTGTACAGTCTACAGGCAAGATAAACTACCCAGGTCTATTTTAATACACACTCCGGTCGACTTGTGCTTCTATACCTCTCCAGTAGAGCGAAGCGTATATGGTTTACATGAGTCGCTACAGACAGCTTAATCAGAACTTGCCCTTGAACATTGTGTGAGGAAATCGCGGTCTCCTGGAAACAGGCCTAGACGTCTGCCAGAAAGGAGTGGAGTGCGTCTTCGGGGATTGTACTATCTTTAGCTTTTTGAAAAAAGAGTAGGGCTTGTTTTAATCGGTACCAAAGATCAATTTATAGCTCTTTGGAACTATGTGTGTTTGGAAAACAAAATCACTACTTAACTAGTGTGATGGATATTTACCTTAATCAGTGATGGCCTGGTAGTATGAAAGTTGGATTGGCAAGTCATGAAACAGACTCAAAGCACGGACCTCTGACTTTTCGTAATTACGTATCACCTGCCCAAAACAGTGAAGGCAATATAAAATTAGCACACCTGAGATATGTTGTGACCTGCATTTTACCTATACAAATTCTATTCACGGTGACAGGCTGGCGACCAAGTTTCAGCTGCACTGATCGATTTATCGAGGTTAAGCTGCACTTACCGCGCTTGGTTTGTGGATAACCATAATTTTATAGCGAGACTCCTCATTCCGAGTAAAACTAAGTTACCCAGTAACTGGGTAGTGGAGGTCTGATATGCAGTTACTATATTTAAAATATTGGTAGTAAGCTGCATCCGGATACACTGGAAGCCAACCCCAAAATATTGGGAAAAGGCTAGCCATATTGAACCGTCAGTCACTTGTTCTACTGTCTCCTGCACTACTGGGCAAATAGATCAGCTGTGTTTTTACATCATTAAGCCCCACTCCAGGCGGTGGTAGAAAAAAGTTTTCGTGACGTAGTTTGCATGACCTGTAAGGTGACCACGCTTATGTTCGTTTTAAGGATATGAATATTTTTAGCGATGGTCAACCTTTTGCTGTAATAAATTTAAAAAAATATTCTTAAACAGTGGTTGGAATATTTATCCGGGAGACGCAGGTTCAAATCTTACCACAAATGATTATAGCTTTAGTTAAGATTGCTGTATGAGTGCCTTTTGTCTAAGTATTTGTTAGATTGTATTTGTATTTGTTATTGGGAGGCTAACGGTTTCGCCCGTGGCGTGCCATAGGCATAGCACAGAGTGGGCACTGGTTTGATCCACCCGAGTTAACGGCGCCCTCTCTGATGTGCTGCGACGGCCGTGTGATTTTAGTCGGTAGGAGTCCGACATATGCCTCGCCATAAGGTAGAGGGCATCCATGAAGATTTCCACACGATAATAAAAAAAAAGGTATTTGTTATATTATTGTTTTGCTTATGGATAGAGTAGGCAGCTTTTTTGAACGTGTGGATGTGGTAGATAATCTAACAAACGGATAACTCACATAATACTACCATTTTTTTTTCTGTGTGCCAACCCCGCTAGAATAAAGCAATGTTTTCGATTGGTTGCGTATTCCCAGCAGTAGGTATACAATAATACAGGAAAATAGTAAAAAGGAGATAAATAAACAAATTCAATAAAAAAGAGGAATATTGACAGATAATATTTATAACTGAAGTAATAACCAGTGATAGCCTAGTGGTATGCCCGACTGACCAGTCAGAGGTCGCAAGTTTCAATCCGAGATACGCACCACTAACTTTTCTAAGTCATGTGCGTATTATAAATTAATTATCACTTGCTTATAACAGTGAAGGAAAACATCATGAGGAAACCAGCACACTTATAAGATGTTCTTGATGGTGTGCAAAGCCATGTCACGGGTGGTTTAAACTTTGAAACTAGGTTGTTCATCAACCACTCGATAAGAAGAAGATTGAAGTAATTAAATGTTAAGATAAATCTTTGAAAAGCATTAACGCATGCTTAGCGAACTCTAAAGTTACAATATGAAATGGAATGGAATATTAAATGGTTCGGTCACCAGTATAGGTACTGAATAGATAGCAATGACGTCGCCAAAAAGACGTGTTAAAAATATGGATTAAGTATTCGCGGTGGTGAGCAGAGTTCGAGATGGCTTAGTGGTCAGAGCGCCTGGAGTATCTATCCGGGAGGCGCAGGTTCGAATCCTGTTCACGACCGTATTCTTTTTCCATTTAATATTGTAATTAAATGTAAGTCATACTGACCAAGTCTGTCGTAATTTTAAATCCTGATTAATATCATAAAATATGGTCAACTATCTTGTAGTACAAATGGGCCGATAAATTAACCGCGCAGCCAGTGTTTTACTAACAAACGGTAAGCAAAACAAAGCTGCTACTTAAGGTGGAAACATACAGGAGCCTTAAACAGGCGGTAACGTTACGGATTGATATTTGTAAATAATCACCGATTAAACAATCATCCAGCTAAATTAAAAAAAAAACAACTTAACACTATTTTCCTTTGTACACGCACAATACACATACAAGTTTTTGAAGTGAAAGCTTCTTTAGGCGCGTTGAGCACTTTTTGGGTGAACAAAAATTATGGAACTCGCGTCGTCGGCACCGAACGCTCGACGATACAATTCACAAGTTACTTAGTTTTCACTTCTATCGCACTTCTATCATGTTTTTTTTACATACCACCAGGGTTGCCGACCCTGAAAGAAGAATGGCTGCATCGGCAATATAAGAGACAACATTAGGTCTCAGTACTGCTAACACAAGGCTTCCTAAAGGAGCACTGGCGAACTTGCTCACTGTTAGGAACACAACACTACTATCAAAATCTCTTTGCTTTATGGTAATGTAAAGTGAAAAGCACCCGAACATATTAAGCTGGATTATGAACATAAAAGCGGTGCAATAAGAGTCACTTTACGAGAAAATGTGTTGTAAAATATTTTTATTGTTATAATGATGACATTCAACCTAACTCTCTGTGTTTATTGCAATGTTTTTATAAAACGGTTCGCCTAACAACAACACAGTTAAACACACGAAGCAATGTACTTCATAGAACAACATTTCATATAGAATAACATTTGTATAATAACTTTCGTGAGGCATATTCATATTAGTTAATGTTCACCGGTTACTACTCACGTACATTCTTCGGGTTTGCCCGACTAGTTTCGAACTCGAACGGAGCCCTTAGTCATGAGCTGAGTCCGCGGCTATGTCGCGAGTCAGACTGGCGCTGCACCGCATCGCATAGCGCTGCGCGCGGGCCGATGATGTACTCGGTGCCGGCGTCGGGAGTGTTCGTGTGTTCCCGTCATTTGTCGTGTCCGTGTTGTCCATTGTGAGAATAACATTTCATCAGTACCAGGTGAACGTTAAAAAAATTGCCGTCTATCGACGGTCCCGCCAACTCCGTATGTTTTCAACTGTAACAAGTTAACAAAACTATGAGTATTTAAACTTCTTATGCGCCCAGTTAAGATTTAACTAAAGATTTACTTAGTAATTGAGTTTTGTTTTGTTTTATAACTTGATAGAGTATAATTATTGTGGTTTGTGTGCATTAAAACGATAATGGTTAACTAATAAATTAATTCTAATAACTGCCTCGTTGGTTTAGTGGTCCGTAGCGCGACTGCTGAGCAGGAGGTCTCGGGTTCGATTCCCGGGTTGGGCAAAGTGTTATTGAGTTTTTCTGTTAGGAAATTCTCAGTAGCAGCCCGGAGTTTGGAAATGTGCCCGGTTGATGGCAATAGGCTCACCACCTATTACATGGGACTTAATAACAGCATTGGTGAAATGTGGGTGTACAATTGTGTACACCTCTGCCTACCCCTTCGGGGAATACAGGCGTGATGCTATGTTTCTATGTTAACTAATTGTTTTTGTATAAAAACTTTCGTGAGACATATTCATATCAATTAATGTTCACCGGTTACTACTCACGTGCATTTTTCGGGATTGCCCGACTAGTTTCGAACTCGAACGGAGCCCTTAGTCATGAGCTGAACCCGCGGCGATGTCGCGAGTCAAACTCACTCGCGTTTGACTCGCGACATCGCCGCGGGTTCGGCTCATGACTAAGGGCTCCGTTCGAGTTCGAAACTAGTCGGGCAATCCCGAAAAATGCACGTGAGTAGTAACCGGTGAACATTAATTGATATTAACTAATTGTCTTCGAGGATTACGAATTTATAATATTAGCATCATGCTTGTACATCATGCGCTATTGTACATCAACTTTTCATCACGTAACTTGAAGGCATTAGTACTGGAGTAATTTTAGCGGGCGTACCCCTCTCGCTACTGGCGTATGTTTCACAATCAAATACTTTTAAACCTTTTACCTGTATGGTTATAATTATACTACACGATTTTAATCGTGTGTGACAGAATTTTATGTTTGTGTTTAGTTTTTTATGTGTGTTAATATAATGACGAGAGCTATTATTGCTTCAGTGCAAGTTCGTTTGTGCTTGTGTGTTACCTCACCCCCCGCCAAAAGTGGCGAGCAAATTTGTTCGATATTTAGTCAGAAGCCGTCTCCTGTCTAGTCCTCTAAGTCAAGAGGAATAGACATCCTAATAATCTCTACAATTAAGTCACAGGATATGAATGTATAGCCTTAATCATTGCATCTACCATACAAGCTCAGAATTCTCGTCCTCTATTTTTATATTTGGATAGGAAGTAGGTAGTGAAGGATACAAAATCACTTCTTTTGAGTAGGTGTTCAAACCGCATTAAGTCATTACACAATTTAAAAAAATCAAAGGAAAAACGTCATAAGATTCCGGAAGCCAAACGTGATACTATGCCCAAGTACCACAGATAACATATCCGTAAATAGGCTCATGTTTAATGTACGTCTAGTTAGTATGCACTTATATTCTGACCTCTACCTCGTTGGTATAGAGGTCCCAAGCGCGACTGCTGAGCATGAGGTCTCGGATTCGATTCCCGGGTCGGGCAAAATTTGAGTAGATGGCAATAGGCTCACAACCTATTACGTGGGACTGAATAACAGCATTCTTAAAATGTGGGTGTACAACTGTGTACACCTCTGCCTACCCTTTGGGGGAATACAGGCGTGATGCTATGTTACGTTATGTTTTCTGTGTGCAAGCTATTTTTAATTCTACATTTACGATAATAAAATATTCTCCACGTCCCACCAGCTGGTACTCCTCTCTGCCAACGAATCTAGTCTTTCTGTAAAGTTTCCTTCACCTGCAATCAGTCTCGGGTTCGCGCCACGTTTTCGTGAAATGAACCCAATTACTTACAACTACACGTATCACAAGGGGTTGTGGGAAATGTAATACAATTTGCCTTTCTAAGCGGGTTCTGTATATATTTTATACATGTGAAGGCCAAGTTTGAGCCGTGGGTGACTGCGGGGAGTAAATATTTTCATCTGAGCATCTCCGTACTTCAGGGCGCAGTTTAATTACACTCTTATTTCTAACCGACTTAAAGAGGAAGGGGTTCTCAATTCGGTGCATATTTTTCATCAAAAATATAGCCATTCATATATATCATGCTCACTAAAATGTCTTGCTGATGGTGGCGTTGTGTAACGGGTCGTTGAGTTCCCTCCAAAATGGTTGAGTTTAGGGATGCTGATGCGCACGTCATACTCGTGAACGGGTGCTGTCTGTCGGGACTGGTCAGCTCGTAATTGCCTTGGTAATTGTTTCGGCTATATAAACTTCTACTATTTCAATCATTTGCTTTTGTTTTTCTGTTACATTATTCTCACATACCATCAATAAACTACTGTAAATAACATTTTATTTTAAAAAGAGTGTCTATGTTTTAGTTTCGTGCCGGTTCTTCACCATAAAATCACCTTTTTGGAACCGTGCACCTAGCTTTGACGTTTCATAAGTGCCTGTAATTTGGTCTACTTGAAATAAAAAATTAAAATGGCACTCTTTGGGGTCTGCGGATAGAAGTGAAAACTAAGTAACTTGTGAATTGTAGGTATTCACAACAAATTAAGTTATATGTACACAGTATACATATAGCTTATGGAAAGCGCTCGGTGACGATGAAGCGAGTTCCATGATTTTTGTTTACCCAAAAAGTGCTCAACGTGCCTAAAGAAGTTTTCATTTCTAAAATTGAATTTGAATTTAAGCTGTTGCGTCAGTCATTAGCAGACACAATAGATTTTTATTGTTACAACGTACAGATCTGTACGTTACTGAGCCGAAAGGTTAAATATACCAACAGGAAGAAGAATTCGCGGTGGTGAGCAGAGTTCGAGATGGCTTAGTGGTCAGAGCGCCTGGAGTATCTATCCGGGTGGCGCAGGTTCGAATCCTGATCGCGACCGTATTCTTTTTCCATTTAATATTGTAACTTTAGAGTTCGCTAAGCATGCGTTAATGCTTTTTCAAAAAGACATATCTTGAATTATTAAGGTAATTGCATTCTTTACGACATTGTATTAACTGCAAAGTTAGTCGTGTCGGTTCGGTCACTTGTATAGGTACTGAATTGATAGCAATGACGTCGCCATAAGACGTGTTAAAATATGGAAGAAGAATTCGCGGTGGTGAGCAGAGTTCGAGATGGCTTAGTGTTCAGAGCGCCTGGAGTATCTATCCGGGAGGCGCAGGTTCGAATCCTGTTCGCGACCGTATTCTTTTTCCATTTAATATTGTAAATTTAGAGTTCCCTAAGCATGCGTTAATGCTTTTTCAAAAAGACATATCTTGAATTAAATATGCCGTTTATTACAACTCACTTATGCACTTCAGTCATGTAACCAGTATTTTTTTCGCCAGTGCTATTATTATAGAGCAAAAAAAAAAAAAAGGTGTAAAATTATGCAGCTCTAGTTTGACCCCCGACATTAGCATGGGCTCCGTTCGAGCTCGAAACTAGTCGGGACAACCCCGAAGAATGCACGTGAGTAGTAGTAACCGGTAAACAATAATTGACATGTAAAATTACTTTAAAAAATCTACAGTTATTTAATAGTAAAATTATTGCCTCGAGACATTAGCGGGTCTTTCAGAATAAATCCCGAACGCCTTTAAGAATTATTGGCTGTGTTAAAGGACATGGATTATTTTTTTCTGCTTATCAAAGATTGGTTTTTGTCACGCGCAGCGCAAGAGGCACTGAACTAGTTTGGCTAAAAAAACGGTATTATTATTATTTTGGTGATAAATCTTTGAAAAGCAATTTAGCGAACTCTAAAGTTATTATGTTAAATGGAAAAAGAATACGGTCGTGAGCAGGATTCGAACCTCCCGGATAAATACTCCAGGCGCTCTGACCACTAAGCCATCTCAACTCATCGACGATCATCGAAATGGCTTAGTGGTCAGAGCCCCTGCCCTTATTCCAATTTAATTGGGGTCGGCGCAGCATGTCTTTTTCTTCCATACATCTCTGCTAGCCGTCATCTCCCTAGTCACTTCCTTTCTAGCCATATCATCTTTTACACAATACATCCAACGCTTTCTCGGTCTTCCTCTACTTGTGTAGCCATCCACATTCATACTCAGAATTATCCTCGTTACATGATCTTCGGTCTCTGACGTAACTCTCAGGCTTCCCCTTACATACTCGATGCTAATTCTATCCATTCGCGTCACACCACACATCCCTTTTAACAATTGTTTTTTTTTGTATTAATATTTTAATTATATTGTGTTCAGTATCAGCGCTATGACTATGCCGCTGAGACTCCGCTGAATCTCCATAAATAGCGAACAGCTATAGATCAATAGCTTCTATAGACATTAGTATATGGGTATACAATCGAAGTCACGTTGTAGTGTGAGTAAAATAAATTAATCACGTCACCTGGCCGCGTGCCAAGTTATCGCAATTAACGTTTCATGAATTAGGATCGATTAACCGAAATTACGATTTTTTTATATAATTTATGTAGTTTAATGAAATTCTTCTTTTCTTCTTTCTTGGTCTAGTGGTCGCAAGCGCGACTGTGGAGTATGAGGTCCTGGTTTCGATTCCAGGGTCAGGCAAAGTATTATTGAGTTTTTCTGTAAGAAATTCCCAATAGCAGCTCGGAGTTTAGAATTATGCCCGGTAAATGGCAATAGGCTCATCATCTATTTATTACATTTTTTCTATCTGCGCCTCGGCCTCTCAGTCGAAATGGCTTAGTTTGTCAGAGTGCCTAGATTATTTTAGTTTATTATTTCATGTTGTTTGTTAATGAATAGTTTTTTTTTATATATATCAGGCAGTTTTCTTCTCAAAGCGCGGATCTCTAAAATGACAGATAAAGCATTGCAGGGAGAATCTCTTTAGTGTATTAAAATAATAAGAGAGCTTGTTTCAATCAGTTCTCTTCTAAATATGAGTCTATATAATATGAGACTTGAATTAAATATTTGAAAGAGAATCATAATAATTGTTACCTGTCATAAAATAAAGAAATAATTTGATAGTGACTCGTAATGCCGTAACCTTTATACCTATCTAAAAATCTGTTGCTGTGCATTAGTGTCGCAAAAACTCCAAAATTGATCATCCGATTTTGATGAGATTTTTTGTGTGTGTTTGGACAACAATTTAAAATTGGACCCGGTAGGTGGCCCTGCAATCTCGTTCAGGGCAGGTCACTGTTTGCCGGGCTCACTAGTTATAGATAATATATAGTTACACTGCCTTTTTGGTCTAGTGGTCCCAAGCGCGACTGATGATTATGAGGTCGTAGGCTCTCGGGATCGCATGTAGTTGCGTTTGGGATCAATAGACCAACGAGGCAGTCAAATAAATAAACAATTAATTAGGACGTTAGATACTAATTATGGTTACTTTTTTGCTAACAAAATCAAACTTTCAGCACTACCTCTTCAAAACAACACATCATGCGTCAAAGATACCAGATTTCCACCGTGGGAGAGCCACGCTTCGGCACGAATGGGCCGGCTCGACCAGATTGATACCACGGCCTCACAGAAAACCGGCGTCAAACAACGCTTGCGTAGTGTTTCGCCGAGTGTGTGAGGGTACCGGAGGCCCAAACCCTTTAAAAGGCCGGCAACGCACTCGCGACTCCTCTGGGGTTGCGGGTGTCCATGGGCGGCGGTAATCGCTTACCATCAGGCGAGCCGTCTGCTCGGTTGCCCCCTATTCCCTAAATAAAAAAAGATAAAAGAAAAACTATCCATATATCTACTTTTATCCCCAAACGTTAGATGATCTCAGTTTTTTGGTCCAATGCTTGTCTGAAGGCGCAATTGATGGTCGCAGTGAGGGGTCACGTCACAGACCATTAATAAAAAGAAATATCGGAGAGGACGGCGTGGCCAATAGTAATATAAAAGTGTTTTTATGAAATAGATAAGTGGTAACTCCCGACTTGTTATTTTTTCTAGCTTTATGTAATATTCTCCCAATATTATGGAGAGTTTTTGTATGTACAGAATATACTATCCAACAACATTATTTTAAGTATAATAATATTATACTCCCGACCGTATTTTCGGTCACGGCATTCCATCTCCAATCCAAGTACGCAGGGGATATTATAGTGCACAGGTGTATGCGCAAACACAGGTGCACTCGCTCTGCCTTCACTCTCATATTCCGATGGGACGACAATCCGACATGACTGGAGAGAGATTAGGTGCAGGACCGACGGCTTTACGTGCTCTCCGTAGCACGAGGGTGTCACACTACCAACTTTCTGACGCCGGGCTGCTACTGAAAATCTCCTAACAGAAAAACCCAATAACATTTTGCCCGACCCGGGAATTGAAACCAGGACCTCACGCTCAGCAACCGCACTTGCGATCATTAGACCAACGAGGCATTAAATTTTAAGTATATAATAAACCTGTAATGAGTTTGTTCAGAATCAATAACAGAGTCGATTGTAATTTTTACACCATGCAAAGTTTTTCCAGGGGGTAGGAAGGGCTCGTGGCTAAGTAACTGCCGTACAGATCGATCGATCGAAGTTAAGTTGCACTTGCCGCAGTCAGTATGTGGATGGGTGATAATTTCATACCGAGACCCCTCCGTGCTTCGGATAGCATGTTACGCCGTCGGTCCCGTTTGTCAAATTAAGATCTATGAAAGCCGTTACGGGTAGAGGATGACAATCAGCAATAACACGGATATCGTGTTACCCAGATAACCAGTAACTGGGTTGTGGAGGTCAAATAGGCAGTCGCTCCATGTAAATTAAGTATTGGTATAAAACTTCATCCGGTTTGACTGGAAGCGAGGTCAGCGACAAGTAGTCGTTTGAGTTTAAAGCACTAGGAGTACCCATCTAAGAGGTACAGGTTCAAACTCCCTCCCCGCCGTAGTTTTATATCCACAAAAATTATATATTAAAAGATTACTTCGCATGCGTGATGCGTTTCAAAAATATATTCAAACTAGTTGGTGCCCGCGACAAAAGATCTAGCCTATAACCTTCTCCAAGGACCAATCTATCTCTGTACCAAAATTCATCAAAATTTGCTCAGAAATAATATTACTTTGGAAATTAGGTTGGTCTATGAAGATTTACACATAAACAAAAACTCCAGAAGCACGTAATATCAGCTGACGATGCAAATCTATGGTGTCTGAAAAAAATAAAGTCATAATAAACTTTTGTCATCGCGATGTGACCGAAACCGCACAAGCGAAGACTTTGCCAAGAATCGCGATGAAAAACTTCTGAATCTCAAAAATTTCTGACTTCTACAAAGAACGAATGTAAATGTCAAAATATATCAAAAGTTTACCTCATATCCTGGGGCGAAGTTTACTTCATCGTAATTTTACTTCGTCCTCGCTTTTAAACCGGATTTTCGACAGTTGGCCTCAAAATATAATAATGTAGGTTTCTTAGATTAGAATCTTGGCTTTACTGAATGTTGGCAGTCTACCAAATGTTGACAAAGAGTTAAAGGGCTTCATAAAAACTGAAGTTCGTAAAACGCTTCACAAATTATACCTAGCTCTATTGTATAATTATTGTTTAACGGTTAATACTAACTTCAATCGTCGACTAGTTTCAACTCGAACGGAGACCTTAGTCATGAGCTGAGCCCGTGGCGATGTCGCGAGTCAAACAGTTTGAAAATAAGTTAAAAACCAATCGGCCATAAGAATAGAATACATATATTGAAATAATAATTATTATGAATGTGTGCACGAAAATTATTTTACAAAAATAAATATAACCTAACTTATCCCTATCATTTAAAAGTCAGTGGAAAAAACTTACAACAGACTTTGGAGTTAAATATAGATAAAAGGCATTTTAAGAATTATATATATGGTGATCAATGCTCGTGATTTCTCTGTTTGAGAAACGGGCCTTGTCCTGCAGTGGTGCAGACAGTTATGGGCTTGTTATGATCATCATCATCATTGCCCTGCCATAGGGGCCCAATTAATAAGGGGTCAGCGCAGCACAGGTTTTTCTTAAATTTATTTCTATCAGCCGTTCATCTTAGTTGCAATTCCTTTCCTAATTGTATAACTTTTCACACAATCCATTTATAGTTTTATTTGTCTTCTTATATTCTTGTAATATCATCACAAATTATTATTTATTAGCATGTAGGTATGCATTTTTTTATTTTTTATTTGATGGGTTTTCTCGCTTAGGGACCATATCAAGGTATATCTCTTAATAGACACAAATGTTGACCGACCTCTCGCACGGTATATTATAATACCGACGTATGCTTTGTTACTACAAGTTAGAGTTCTGCTTACGCCAATTAAAGTGAATTAACATACGATACAATCATATCCTACTTGGTATGGCAGGAAAATAAGAAGATAATGGTTATTGAAATATGCAAAGAACTTTAGTAACTTTTAAACTATCGCGTTGCATGATATTACTATATACTAACAGGAATTAACGCGCAATAAATACCTTTGAATAACTTGACTTTTCGACCAGGTTGCACTGATCGTGGTCACAAGCAGACTGATGCAGCGAGTTTACTCCGTCATGGGTGCGGTAGATTTTTCTTCATCTACCTCCATGTTTTCACTTTATCATAAAGGTATTAAAAATCTAAATTAAGCAAAATTTTTTACGTAGCAATATATTACTATTGATCAGGAAGCTTTCATTCATAACGCGGATTCGCATCATTATATATCAATAATTCCGTGAACCCGAAATTTCGAATAGAATGTTTTTTTTAATCAAAAATTGAATGCATACGTTTGGCCACCAACTCGCCTGATGTAAGCGACGTAAGAAGTAGAGTGGGTAGATTTGGGTAGAACGATAGTTGGGGAGTTGATGCAACTGCTCAGACCCGTCTCCCACAACGGTTGCACCGGACTACATCTCGAAACACGACTAGGCCGCTTCACGGCTTCGTCCGGTGTGTAGTAACCAGCCGCGGCCGAAGCCTCCCACCACAGTAAAACTATTTACAACTACAGATGTTACTAATTATTTACTCAAAAATATTTAGTTTCGAATTTCTACTTATTGAAAACCATTTGGTTTCCCTCGGTATTTATTTGAAGTAAATTATAATACATTTTGTCGAACTGAAATGTTGTGTAAAATAAAATAATAGACTACTAGCTGTGCCTCGCGGTTTCACCCGCGTTAATGCTCCGCTCCTACTGGTCATAGTATGATGTGCAATGACGTCGCCAAAAAGACGTTTTAAAATATGGAAGAAGAATTCGCGGTGGTGAGCAGAGGTCGAGATGGCTTAGTGGTCAGAGTGCCTGGAGTATTTATCCGGGAGGCGCAGGTTCGAATCCTGTTCGCGACGGTATTCTTTTTCTATTTAATATAATAACTTCATAGTGTGATGTTATATAGCCTATGTTACCCGGGGATAGTGTAGCTTCCTAATGGTGATAGAATTTTTTAAATCAGTCTATTAGTTTTTGAGTTTATTCTTTACATACAAAAATACAAATCTTTCCTCTTTATAATATTAGTATAGATGTAGATTAGAATACCTCGTGGATCTAGTTGTCGCAAGTGTCGCTGAGAGCATAAGGTTTTGCTTTCGTATTTGTGCATCAGTTAAAGTGTAATTAGATTTTTTCGTCAGAGAATTCTCAATAGCAGCCCGGAGGTTGGAAATATGCTAAGTAGATGACAATAGGATAGTAGACATGTAGGTGTGCACAACAATACTCTTCTGCCCAACTCCTCAGGGATATAGGCGTGATGTTAATTAATGCTATTTTATGTAAATAAAATATTATTCTGAAAGTAACTGTGTGTTTTGCCTAAAGGTTAGAAATAACAATTTACTTACTAGGTGATATTTCATTTAGTTTAGTTAGCCTAACTTTGAAGGTAAACTGAAATTGCTGAACTAGTCTAGACTGCTCATTTGTTTACTCGATGCTGAATTAGTTTTTGTGGATTGAAACAGGTGAACATTTAGGTTATAAGCGTACTAGCTTCTGCCCGCGACTTCGCTGCGTGGACTTTAGAAATAAGGCCAAGCGTGGATAAAAGGTATGTGATATATTAATCCTGGTTATAAACTGTCTGTGTGCCAAATTTTATCCAAATCCGTTCAGTAGTTATTGCGTGAAAGAGGAACAAACATCCATCCATCCTTACAAAATTTCGTATTTTTAATATTATAGTAGGATGGCTTGGCGCGATGTATAATATTCAGAAAATAATTTAAATAATCTCAATACATAAAACTAAAAAAATGTTTGTACCTATGTCTGTTATAGTATTTGAAACCCACCAACCAATGTGCCCCAATTATCAGGTTTCATTAAAAAGGCAATAATCCGAACATCGTTAGATCACCAAAATAATGCTAAGATGAAGAAATATATAAAGAAGAGGAGTGGGGCGCCCGCTACTTGGTGGTCCACCGTGTCAAAGGACTTGGAGCTAGCCTAATTGACCCATCAGACAACCCAGGACAGGTCCTGGCGCATGAAAACGAGGAGAGCCGACCCCAAATAATGGGATTTAGGCAAAGACAAAGAAGAAGAAGAAATATTGCGAACGTCGTTTTAGATCACTGTAAGAATGAAACAAAAAAAAACACGTACGGCGGCACACGGCGGCCAGGTATCCGCTATTACTCCATTATATATTATTTTCACTAGAAAGTGTAAAACACCAGTCACATTTTTTTTTATAATAATAATAAAAAGGAGAAACTAATGCAGCAGAAGAGGTTTCATACAGATACAAAATTTTTGGATTTAAAAATAATATAAACCAACAGAACTGTCTCGTTGATCTAGTGGTCCCAAGCGCGACTGCTGAGCGTGAGATTTCGGGTTCGATTCCCGGGTCGGGCAGCGTTATTGAGTTTTTCTGTTAGAAAATTCTCAGTAGCAGCCAATAAGGCAATATGGTACATGGGATTTAATTACAGCATTGGTGAAATGTGGGTGTAGTACAACTGTGTCCACTTCTGCCTTCCTCTTCGAGGAATACAGGGGTGATGTTAAGTTATGTTTTATGTAACTGTCAATATTAGTCCATTTCATATCACCATTTACCCTAGAGGTGTCGTTCAAGACCCTGAATCCAATATTATGGGTGATCGGTCAACCCCCAGACGTCCACTAGATGACAAATTGTCGAAGTAAACCCTTCAAATCTATCTTATTCGATGTCACAAATCGTACATTATCGTGCTACCCTTTGCCTCAGATATAAGGTCGGATCACTGAAGGACAGACATGAGGATCTATTGCTATGCATGATATGCTCAAAATGTACATAAATCTTAAATTAACTGTAGATTAACTGTAAAGATGAATCTTTGAAAAGCATTAACGCATGCTTAGCGAACTCTAAAGTTACAATATTAATTGGAAAAAGAATACGGCCGTGAGCAGGATTCGCACCTGCGCCTCCCGGATAAATACTCCAGGCGCTCT
This sequence comes from Xylocampa areola, assembly GCA_935421205.1. Taxonomy (NCBI): domain Eukaryota; kingdom Metazoa; phylum Arthropoda; class Insecta; order Lepidoptera; family Noctuidae; genus Xylocampa; species Xylocampa areola. The sequence continues at coordinate 1,565,235 of OW285200.1, forward strand.
GACCACTAAGCCATCTCGACCTCTGCTCACCACCGCGAATTCTTCGTACATATTTTATCACGTCTTTTGGTGATGTCATTGCTATTTATTCAGTCCCTATTCACGTTACTGTTTTTTTTTTGTTGTACATTAATGCTTTTCAAAGGATAATTGTTAAGGTAATTGTATTAACTGCAAAGTTAGTCGTGTCGGTTCGGTCACCTGTATTCTTTTTCCATTTAATATTGTAACCTTAACTGTAGTTTGTTGTGATGTATAATCCATATTAATATTATAAATGCGAAAGTAACTCTGTTTGTTTGTTTGTTCTCTTTTTCCGATTAAGTGGCTGCGATTAAACGGATCGTAATGAAATAAGGCAAGGAGATAGATTGGACCTTGGAGAAGGACATAGGCTATCTTTTGTCATGTAGACGAAATCGCGGGCACCAGCTAGTATATAATAATTTTGACCGAAATTTCAATTTGGTCATTGCAGGCTATCTCCACGGATATTAGCCAAGTACGCAGTATATATTATATTGCACAAGTGTAGCAAATACAGGTGCACTTCCTCTTCCTCCACTCTCACAGTCTGATGGGACGGCAATCTGACACGACCGGAGAGAGATCAGGACTGACGACATTACCTGCTCCGAAGCACGGGACGTGCACTAAACGACAAAAATTCCTGCTTGAATAACGCTATAACACTTTGCCCGACCCGGGAATCAAACCCAGGACCTCACGCTCAGCAGCCACGCTTGCGGCCATTAGACCAATGAGACACTTAGATCATGTGAATAATTATATTATATAGTGTCACGCCTGTATTCCTAGAAAGGCTACGCAGAGGTGAATGTTGTTCCATAGGTGCATCAACATTTCGCTGATGCGGCTTATTAAGTCCATGGTATAGAATTATAGATGATGACCCTATGCAATCTACTAGGTACAGTTCAAAACTCTAGGCCGCTATTGGGATTTACTTACTGAAAAACCCAATAACACTTTATGGAGACTGAACTTAACTCGAAACTGGAAAAACTTCATTAGGCTGCAGGTCAGTGGTAACAAAACCAGTTTAAGTTGGCTCCACATATATTTAAAACTCCCTACTATGATAGACCAGCTTAAGGTCAAAGGGTTATCCCTGCTCCGGCAAATATCTGCACAGAGTGGGAGACGGGAGGTAGCTCCCATGTGTCACCAGTGTGACTTCAGTGTGGATTTCACATCCTGGCGCACTTTTCTGCATGGCAGTGAGGAAACTGTGCTCTCACTGCACAGTCGGAGCAGACCTCTCACTGCCAGCCTGTGAAGGGGTAAGGAGGCGGTCGCAGCTATGTGCGAGCGAGGATGTCATCTCGCAGAAGGAAGCGACGGAGGAAGACTCCCTTGCTGATCCAATCCAATGGAGGACAGGCTAGCGGAGGCGGCTTTAGACTGATGCCGCATCGCACGACCATCGAGTTGCAGTGAGGCACACGGCGGAGTTTTTAGGGGGTACGAACCCCACATAACCACACCACCCGGGTGGTGCGGTATGAATCAGGCATTTTATCCTACAAGAAAGTCAAAGTTTTAACAAGGAAGTCCAGCCTATTGTATCTCCACCTTGCAGGAAATTAAGAAACACTGCTCCCGGTGAAAAAGATCGCCAGATGTTCCTCGAGGAAGCGTTGTGGTGTTGCCATTAGGGGGGACCGTTTTTTGTCCCCTTTATTGTCGATTCTTTAATAGTACACTTGTATGCCATATTATAAAATCATGACACTACTTTAATTGGGCAGTCATGTAAAAATAAAAAAATGTTTTAGCATCATAGCATCACGCCTGTATTCCGAGAAGGGGTAGGCAGAGTGTACACAGTTGTACACCCACATTTCACCAATGCTGTTATTAAGTCCCATGTAATAAGTGGTGAGCCTATTGCCATCTACCGGGCACAATTCCAAACTCCGAGCTGCTACTGAGAAATTTCTAACGGAAAAACTCAATAACACTTTGCTCGACCCGGGAATCGAACCCGAGACCTCATGCTCAGCAGTCGCGCTTGGGACCACTAGACCAACGAGGCAGTTAAAGTTAAAAAATGTTTTATCAATTTATAAACCGATAAAAAGGAAACTGAAAAGGTGAATGAAATAAAATTTTATCTCACTCAATATCAATCAATCATGATCAATCACTCAATACATATATATAAATGGAACGGATCGCTGTCTGTATATCGAAGATATATGAGAAAAAATATTATTGGGACCTTTATCAACGCAAATAGCACCCAAAACAATGATTGTTTGAATTTTCATCTGTTTGTTTGTGCGTTTGTGCACGCTAATCTCAGAAATGGCTTATCCGATTTAGATGTGGTTTTCACTTATATATTGTGGTAAGCTTCACTTAACATTTAGTGTCAATCGGTACATAAATAGAAAAGTTATGCAAATTTAAAGAATCGTTAATTTGTTAAACTATCTATTCTTTCCCCGTTTAGTAGCATTGAATGAAACTTTACTAAATAATCCAAAATAAACCAAAAGTAATAATTGATATATCTGTAACGAATTTTGAGTCGGCGCCAATTTTTGGTTGCATTTTTATATTATTTTTTCTGATTATTTCTTTAAAATAGCTTAATGATCTTTGTGTATTGTTTGTTAGACTTTAGTAGGTTCCCAACAGGGGCGATACCGCCCCCCAGTGGGCGCTGGAGTTTTTTGTGGGGGCGGTAGCTGGTCCAAAGGTCCCAAATGGGGGGCATAATTTGTAATTATTTATAGATAATAAACAGACATATAAAATTGGTATCATTAACTATTATGTAAAGGGGGCGTTGGATTTTTTTTCTTGGATAGGGGGCGGTCGTCCTTAAAAGGTTGGGAACCTACTGTTTAGAGGTTCTAAAGTCTAACAAACTTAAAACTTCTATTGTGCAACACTTAATTGATAGCCTAAAAAGCTCTAGAATAGAAAACAAGTTTAGGACTTGGGCATAAGCCTCATGTAACAGTATTAGGTCGGGTTTAGATTACATTGGGGCTTAATGTACCTACTGACAGGCCGGTGGTGTTATAGGCTGTGAATTGAGCTTTAAGCTTCAGGCTTTTCTGGCTCGTAAAACTTAATTTGAGACGATATATTCTTGCTTGGGTTAGAAAGAGATAAATAATACTTCTATAAATTATTATGTAAATGTGTGCATATCTTAACATAGTATAAGTTTTACTAATGTTAAGGGTGATATAGTCTGAAAACGATTTTACGTAAAAGACGTTTTAACTTAAAAATCAGTGACAGTCTAATGGCATGACCGTTGTACTACTGTTTTCGAGTCACGTGCGTATTAGAAATTAGTTATTACTCAAGATTAATCTTTGAAAAGCATTAACGCATGCTTAGCGAACTCTAAATTTACAATATTAAATGGAAAAAGAATACGGTTGCGAACAGGATTCGAACCTGCGCGTCCTGGATAAATACTGAAGGCGCTCTGACTACTAAGCCATCTCGACCTCTGCTCACCACCGCGAATTCTTCTTCCATATTTATTTTATTCCATACAGGTGACCGAACCGACACGACCAACTTTGCAGCTAATACAATGTCGTAAAGAATGCAATTACCTTAATAACCTTTTCAATTTCAATTTTTTCGGTCACCTGTTTAGGTACTGAATTGATTGCAATGACGTCGCCATAAGACGTGTTAAAATATGGTAGAAGAATTCGCGGTGGTGAGCAGAGGTCGAGGTGGCTTAGTGGTCAGAGCGCCTGGAGTATTTATACGGGAGGCGCAGGTTCGAATCCTGCTCGCGACCGTATTCTTTTTCCATTTATTATTGTAAACTAAAGTTACAATAATAAATGGAAAAAGAATACGGTTGCTATCTTAAAACGGTGAAGGAAAACATTCTAAGGATACCAGCACACTTGAGAGATGGTCTTGATGATGTGTCAAGCCATGTCAGGGGCCTACGGGTGGTTTAAACTCTGACTCTAGATTCTTCATTAACCACACGAGGACAGAGTGAACGATTTAACAACTTAAGTCAGTGGTAGTCTCCGTAAGCGTGTTTGCACTGAGTCAGGGTTGATTCCCGAATAAGAAAAGCTATTATAGGGTTGTTCAGTAGCACTTGGAGTCTGGAGTCTTGGAGAGTCCAGTAGATTGAAAGAGGCTCACCAAATATTACATGGGATTTAATAACAGCATTGGTGAAATGTGGAACTGAAACAGTACACCGTAAGCTAACCCTTCGGTGGATACAGACGTGATGCTATCAGGTGGACCGTAGAACTTAAATAAATAACAAGATTAATATTATTAAATTATAAAAAAAGCACGCTTGCCATGTGTGGATTATATTTTTTCCTTCACACATTGTTATATACCATAGCCACCACCTATATTACTATTTTAGAAATCTTACGAGTGTACTTAAGTTGCTCGGAACAATAAAAAGATTCGAATAAAATATATATCTAAATATCCATACATCTAAATTCAGGTTCTAGGTTCAGGCGTTTAAAAGTTATTGTCGAATAAAGAACCTCACATAAAACATAACACTCCTTTTTGGCAGTCGTGTAATTAGAAAAGAAAAACAAAGGTCGATCAATTCGTGAGGTCAGTTTTCGAAAGCGTAAATTTCTTATAAATATTGATTTTCGTGCGTGCAATAGCGTCAGACTTCATTATCAAGTGTATATCGACGACAGCCGTTACGGATAGAAAGCGACTCGGTTTGCGCAGAAAACTCAATTACTTGGCAATTCCGGTGCCCTCAGGTTACTTTAGGGAATCGATATTGCTCAGTAATTGGGTTGAACAGGTTACATAGTAGTTGTGTGAAATACTGTTATTCCACATGACAGCTCGTATGCGGACACTGGAAAATAATGTCAGTTCTATCGGGGAAGATGTCATCTTCTTTTTCTGAGTATTATGGAAAAATGTGGCCATTCTTAAAAACTGCTTGGATGAGTGAATGTTCATAAAGAATCTACGTAACATATCACAGCTTAACGCCCGTATTCCCCGAGGGGGTAATCAGAATTTAGTATTTAGTTGTATAACTGCCTCGTTGGTTTAGTGGTCCGTAGCGCGACTGCTGAGCGAGGTCTCGGGTTCGATTCCCGGGTCGGGCAAAGTGTTATTGAGTTTTTCTGTTAGGAAATTCTCAGTAGCAGCCAGGAGTTTGGAAATGTGCCCGGTTGATGGCAATAACTCACCACCTATTACATGGGACTTAATAACAGCATTGGTGAAATGTGGGTGTACAATTGTGTACACCTCTGCCTACCCCTTCGGGGAATACAGGCGTGATGCTATGTTATGTTAGTTGTATACATGTATTATAATTATAATTCACCAATGCTGTTATGAAGTCCCATGTAATAGGTAATGACATTATATTGTCATGGCACAATACCAGACTCCGGGCTGCTACTGAAATTTTCCTATCAGAAAACTCAATAACGCTTAGCCTCATCCTGGACCAACTGTCTAGTCAAAATAAGGCACTATATTAAGTACATTATTCTGTTCCAAAATAAATAATAATTCAAAAAAAATAAAAAAAACACGCTTTCGTAACCAGCCGAACGAAAAAGAAGTTCTTTTTTAGTAAATAAAAAAAAAAATAAGATTCACATAGTAATATCTTAGGTTTGCGCGATCACTACACATTATACACTACATATTTAACCGGATTAATCACGTGTATTATTGGTTTTTTGTTTTTCCTGACGTTTCGAACACTGCAGCGTTCGTGGTCGCAGGAGGACTAAGTCGCGATTTAGTTTAAATATGTATCAGAGACAAAAATAATTTTATGAATTTATCAATTATATGAACGGTAGACTGAAATAATTTTAAATAAACTGTTGAGACACCAGACACCTTAGTCCTCCTGCGACCACGAACGCTGCAAAGTGTTCGAAACGTCAGGAAAAACAAAAAACCAATAATACACGCGATTAATCCGGTAAAAAGTTGTTTTATTATAAAACTAGCTGTACCCGTGGCTTTGCTCACGTCAAAGTAGTCTTAACGCCAAACTAAGATTTCAATTAATCATACAAACCAACTCACACCTGATTCCCATTCCAGTAGGCAGAAACTATAGATTTTATCTTACATACATGATGATGCATGCTCGACGGTTCAGTTTATTAACCTGCCTTTTTTGAGAAGGTCAGGTACGTTCGTTGAAGTCAGACCCTCCACCCCTTCCTTTTTTGGTAATAATTGTTGCATTATTCTATTTTTGTCTATCCTCATTGACGCCACCCACATACAGACAACCGTGACTTTTCAAATACTTGACAGTTGCCCTAGCAACCCAAACTCATACAGATAAATCATAGCAAACTCTTATGTTATAAATTTTAGTGGAAAAAAGAATACGGTCGTGAGCAGGATTCGAACCTGCGCCTCCTGGATAAATGCTCCAGGCGCTCTGACCGCTATGCCATCTCGACCTCTGCTCACTACCGCGAATTCTTCTTCCACATTTTAATACGTCTTCTATCTATTTAGTCCCTATACAGGTGACCGAACCGACACGACTAACTTTGCAGTTAATACAATATCGTACAGATTTTATGCGAATTCGCGGTAGTAAGCAGAGGCCGAAATGGCTTCGCCGTCAGAGCGCCTGGAGTATTTATCCGGATTAGGATTACTTTACTAAATGATTCTTCATCTTCATGTCGATGGTACAATTTTAATTATTTGGTTGCCTAGATCCACACTTGCCGTGTCCAAAAGTGTGTTCAGGTAGGTTCACTTTATGCTTAATTTGTTAGCGGGTGGTGGAAAAGTTCCTAGCCTCAGTTTTGCGGTGAGTCTCGACTGGGCATCCTGACACTACCTCGGTCAGTTTTAAATAACTGTGCCTGGCTTGTTAGGTGGTTAGGTGTTGTGCTGGTAACTGGCCGTCATACAGTGGGTGTCTAGTGTCTGACTCCTGCTTGGATTTTTCCACAGCACACGCGACTTGTCTGTAGATATGTGGGGGCCCTATATCAGCTGTCGGATACAGCTTTTGAAGTGGTGTAGATTATACGATGTAATATTAGGATTCCACTCATGAATTAGATTTTTACATAATCTCAATGGGCCTGCGTTTGACCGCCAACTCACCTGATTTTAAGCAATGATGTAATTGACGATGGAACACTCTTGACCACTAAATACCTATTCACTTGAGCCTTGAAAACCAACAGATATATGTTTATTGAGAAACACGGATGATGAACGAATTCGGCAGCAGTCCAATCAGCTGAAAGCTAGGTGCGACATAGATGATCTTACGTTATTTTCCGTTTCCCAATAGTATTACCGAAAAATTTGATAAGCCGCCGTTACTGATACATTGGAGATACCGGGATGTTTTACCACCTCTTCGATACCGGGAGTACTCCCGACTGAACGTTCCCGAATGACTGTACCGGCGCCCTATCTCTATGGAGTGCACTCCCTCTTTCTTCACTCACGTATTCCGGTGGAACGGCAATCCGACACGTCCAGAGTGAGATCAGGCGCAGAACTGACGGCATGACAATATGTGTTGGCCAAAATGATAATGTCACATACATAGGTACATACATAAATTTACGTCTTTGGCCTAGGCTTCAGGTAGGCAGATACTATAGAACGCCACCTGCTAAGATCCTTACATACTCTTTTTGCTTCTATCACGTTCATACGTCTGTTAATACACGCGTGCTGGTTGTGAGCACTACTTTTTTGACTTTTTAGTGAGTTTTGGTGGGTCAATTTATATCCATTTAGTGATCTCAGAATTTCCACTTACACCTGCCTCGTCTTTTCAACATGACTCTAAGCATAATTTTTTCAGTTTCTGTCACTACATCTTCATTTACAAATGAAAATATTATTGATCATCAATCTTGTGCAGTGTAAAGAGAATCTTAGAAAAACTGAGTTATTAGTCTAGTAGTTGCAAGTGAGTATAAGCGTAGGTAAGTCTTGAGTTTGATCACCAGGTCGAAAAAAGTGAAGTTGAGTTCCATAATGGAGTTTTTAGTAGAGCTTGGGTCTGGCTTGTTGTTTATTTTACCAACATTTAATACCCGATCTATAAAACGAATGCCCAAGATGCAGGTACTGATAGTCTGTTCCAATCTACGCTTAGTAAACATTTGTTGAGGTTAAGGAATGTTTCACACGGTATTTTATTGGATAGGGTAATGATGACGCAAACTGTAGCATTTTCATTAAACTCTTTCGTGCATTGGATGGCCCATTAAGTTTTCAGTCCCATTTGTTGATAATAGACGTCGATCTACTTCAACTGTTGAAGCTTCTAGAACATCGTAAAAGAGAAATTTTTGATGCCAAGTATAGAACACGCCATGGCTCTTGTAGGGTTTTTATTTTAGGTGAAGCTTCAGTTCAAAAAAAAAAAATTGTACCATAATTTTTAGGGTGAGCACATAGTTCTTAGTTATGTTATTACCCTTGGTCTTAAAGCTTTTAATTTTAATCGAATGCACAAAGGATGATAAAATAAATAATTCAAAATATCATCGAGAATGTACTCTCCAACCACCTCAAAAACTGGACAGCTTCTAACAAAATCATGAGTAATACTTAGATGATGTTTCGCTATTACCTACTTATGGATTGAAGCAATTAAATTAATCCTAAGGCCAGGCTGAGGGAATGAGTAGTTTTGTTACTAAATAGGTATTGGGGGCTGAGTTGTCCGCATCCAAAGGAGGATTGCACCCTTAAAATGGAATCCCTACACGTAGCCCTTGGGTGGTGCAAAACAGGCATCACAGCTCTGGTCGGAGGCTTCGACCACGGCTGTTTAGCATCCACCGAACGAAGCCGTTGTGGGAGTGGGCAGTTGCATCAACTCCCCAACTATCGTTCTCCCAAAATCTATCCACTCTACTTAAGAGTGAATAGATTTATTCTGGATGTACGTGCTCCATCCTCGGCCACACCATCGCTTGCCATCAGGCGAGTTGGTGGCCAAACGTAGATCCATTTTTATACATATATATTTTTTATATAATTTATGACAGAGTTATGGAAAGAAGTACCATGATTAATGATGAGATCTGATTGATAAAAATTGTACATAACGCTAACGTGTAACATCTTCACCGTGCTTCACCATATTGATATGAGACAGCAAGTGAAACACATAAGAAGTGGGTTTATATTACAAAAGAACATGAAAAACTAAAATAACGTTGTTTTTCTGCGAAATAACAGATAAACCTTGTATTATCAAAATTAAAAATATGCAAAAATAATATCCTGTACCGGGATCCGATCGTCATAATTACACTGTGCCAGTCACCTATGTACAGTATTCAACTAATTACTCAGTTGACAATTTTGCTAAAATAGGCATTCGGAATCTACTACTCAAAATACAAAACCAGTAAATGCTTGGTCCCCATGTGATAAAGCGCAATGATACCTTTTGCAGTGCTTATCATTTTTGATAACCTATACAACAGTGCAATTTTTATTGAAATCCGTCCAATTTAGATTCTGAGCGTGAGATGTTTAACATCACAGCTCAGCTCCCTTGAGGAAATGCGCAATTTTGAATAGCCTATAAGTTGACCCGGCTTCTGATGATATTTTTTACAAATTTTCAGTTGTTTCTTTTTCTTGGTTTGGACGCCAACCTCGGACATACAAACAGACAAAAATACTCAAATTTTAAAAACAACAGATTTGGCAATGGTATCGATTAAATAACACATTACGAAAGAAAAAAAATCCAAAAAGCAAATTTGAAATTTTCGGGCTTTCGAGTTACGATTTTATTATAAGTATAGATAAAGATTGGTGAAAAAAATAACATTTTATCGTAAAAAAGCATGGGTTGTTAGATGTCAATCATTGTTGTAAATATTTTATTGACATATATTGGTAAAAGTAAATTCATTATAAAATATCTTAAGAAGCACCCCACGTTTTTTTAATTAATCACTCTATTCTTATTTTGAACTTACGGATAATTATTTTCTAGTTTTGAGTTCGGTTGGTTACAAAATCGTGTTTTTTTATTTTTATTATACTATTAATTATTTCGGAACAGAATATGTACTTACTATATTGCCTTATTTTGGCTGAGAGAGTGGCCTCTCTGATCTGTCGTGTGCGGGACAGCACTAACGACCTCCTAAACCACATACCGTAAAGGGTTGAGTGTCCTATTGTGGGGCACTGGAATAAGGTACACGGTTCTGGAGGTGTCCTTTTTAATGTAAAATAATTGTATAACTTTTGTATAAGGTACTAACATAGTTTTCAGCTATACTAACAATTTTATATGGAACTAGCTGTGTACCCCGCGGTTTCACCCGCGTTAATGCTCCGCTCCTACTGGTCATAGCGTGATGTTATATAGCCTATGTTACCCGGGGATAGTGTAGCTTTTTACAGGTGAATTTTTCAAATCGGGCTAGTAGTTTGTGAGTTTATTCGTTACATAAAAAAATACAAATCTTTCCTCTTTATAATATAAGTGTAGATAGAGACCTATGTTCTGAAGCATTCTCGCATCAACGCTCGCCGCGCACGGACGTGTTACTCCGCGTAATTCGCTCGTGTTGTGTCAGTGATCGTTGTCGCTACGCTCTGCCGTAGCATTCTCCGTAGCTGCTCGCTAGCTACGCCACTACAATTCAAAAGTTGCCTCTTTCGAGGCGGCGGCTGATATCTGTCTTTTTCAAAGTACAGTCAAAACGTGTGTTGTGTAAATTCCCCTTCTGGGAAAATCCACAGTTTCGTGGTTCTCGGTGGAAACCTCACGGTGTCAACGAAACCGAGAGGGTGTGGACCCGATACACCCAGCTGAAGCCCCTTCAGGGTTAAGCTACAAATCGGACGGGAGCTAGAACAACCGGCCTTGGGGGATCTCCTAGTCGACTCTAGCTCTGGTTTCCCTTACAGCAACACACCTAGTGTCGGTCGGGTGTGTCTACACCCTTCGCACTAGACTGGTTCAGGGCCCCGTACGCACATTAAGACTGGCGACGGGTAAAAAGCAAGCTTAGGGCTCACCATTAGGTCACTCACCTCCCTGCCTATACCCGGCGGGGAGGGTTACGCATCCCCGGGCTATCCTCCCGGGGAGTTAGGCCTGTTAGGCGAAAATTAGAGTTATAGTGATATAGTTAAATTAATTTCTTTTTAATATGGACGCGCTTCTCGCGTTCGTTAAAATCATAGTCAGGGACCCCGACATTCAACGTCGGTACGGTACCCAAATAGCCGACCTGCAGCATGTCAACCCCGCAATAATTTGCGTAGATAGCCCTCTCTCTCCGCCGCCCGCTAAAATAGGTATACCATGCCTCGCATCCTTGCCCACCATCGACCCTCTCGTAGAGGCTCCCTCTACTTCGGCCATCGCGCCTCCTACGACCGCCGTCACTGTCTCGGAAGACATGGACGTGTGCGTCAACCCCTCTCCCTGTCTCTCGGATGCCACTGCCTCCGACTCCGAGACTAGCTCGTCCTCTCCCTCCTCCTCCTCCTCCGAAGACGACTACATCCAGGTCGGCAAAGGAGGCAAGAGGAAGAAGGGGAAAACTTCCGCCCCGGCCAGCAAGGCCAAAAAACCTGTAGCGCCCCCCGCCCCCTCCCCCGCCCCCGCGACTACCGCCAGAGTGTGTTGATCGCAGGATCAACTACACCAGTGCCTGTGCTACTCAGCAAGGCATTAAAGTCAAAGTCCCCTCCACAACCGATTATAGGGAACTCACCAAGGCCCTTAAGGCCAGGGACGTGTCGTTTCACACGTACTCTCTCCCCGAGGAGAAATCTACCAGGGTCGTCATAAGACGCATCCCGAAAGAAATCCCCACAGAGGACATCCTCAGCGACCTTCAGTCGCAGAGAGTCCCAGTATCCCAGGTGCACCGGATGCACCGACCCAGAGGTGGGGCCGCCTACGACATGGTGCTAGTCGTATGCGATCCTACCGAAGGACACCACCCGATCTTCCAGGTCAAAGCGATCTGTAGCCTTTCCGGCATCATTATAGAGAAGCCTTATAAAACAGGCGTAATAGGGCAATGTCACCGTTGCCAATTATACGGTCACGCTCAGACCAACTGTTTCGCCACACCTAGATGCGTCAAGTGTCTAGGTGACCACGGCACTGTAGACTGTCCCCGACCCAAAGATCGCGCACTCTGCACCGACCCTCCCAGTTGTGTGCTCTGCGGCGAAGCCGGTCACCCCGCTAACTATCGCGGCTGCCCTAAGGCACCGAAATCAACCTCGCCCAAGCTCGTTAAGCGGGCCAACGCCCGTCAACAAAGGGAAAGCCCTTCGGTGGCGATCCCCTCTTCTCAACTCCCCGCCCGCCTCAGCCCTCAGAGACCCAGTCCGTGGGCTCCCCTCAACAACCTCCAGCAACAACGAGCTTTCCCAGCTCTCAAAACCACCTCTACGCCCACGATCGCAGCCCTAATGGCCTCGCCCATAGCTGCGCCCCCCTCTCTATCGCCTCCGACTAACGCGTCCGTACCGGCTAACGCCGCCGCCTCTCTACCGGTCGTAAACGACGACCTCGCGTTTGACCCCGCGGTCGTCATTCTCAGCACATTCAGCGTATTCTCTTCGGATAACGCTCACGCTATGGCCAGGGACATCATCGCCTGCAAAGGCGACCCTATGAAGCTACTCATGGTGTACAACACCTTTCCCAAGATTACGCAAGCCCTGCGCAATCTAGCTCACAATAAATAAAATATAAAATCTTTAATGGATAATAGGAACCTATGTAGAACCAAACCGCGCTCCCTAAAAATAGGTTTCTTCAACGCTAACGGCATCACCAAACAACGCGACGAAATAACCACGTTCCTCCGCGACCACCAATTAGACGTTCTCCTCGTACAGGAAACGTTCTTAAAACCTCACCGTCGGGACCCGAATATCGCCAACTACCGTATAGTTAGGAACGATAGAACTAGATGTCACATGGGCGGCACCCTTATTTATTACCGCAAAACGCTCCACTGCATCCCGTTAGACCCACCTCCTCTCTCACTTTTCGAGGTATCGATCTGTCGGCTAGCCATGACCGGTCACCAACCCATCACTATCGTCTCTTCCTACATCCCTCCCGCCGCCACCGATGTGGGGGAAAAACGCGAAATCCTATCCCACGACCTTACTGCCCTCCTCGGCTTGAGTGACTCCGTTATCATAGCGGGCGATCTCAATGCCAAACATCCCGCTTGGAACAGTAATACGACGACCGCGAGAGGCAGGCAACTGTTCGGCCTGTGTGCCACTCTCAACTTCGACATTATTGCTCCAATGCATCCCACCCACTATCCGCACAACACCGCGCACCTTCCCGATATTCTCGATGTGGCGCTTCTAAAGAACGTAAACCTTCGTTTACAGTCTATAGAGACGCTACACGAGCTCAACTCCGACCATCGTCCCGTGATCATGGCACTGGCACCTCGCTCGGGGCCCTCTGATCCCTCCCGACCCCCTCCCACCCAAACGATCACGGACTGGAAGAAAGTAAGCGAAAGCCTACAATCGACCAGCTCCCCTCAGTTAGACTCTATTCCCGACGTCATCGCCTCGGTCACTGACACTACGAATGCGATCGATTCGTTCACCGGTCACGTACAATCCGTTTTGAACAGTTGTTCACGGGAAGTTCCATTGATGGACAACCATCACTGGAAACTACCGGCGGACGTACGCGAACTGGTAACGGAAAAGAACGCATCCGTACGTGCCTACAGCGCGTTTCCCTGCGACGCGAACAAAGCTCACATGCGCTATTTACAGCGTGCTGTAAAGAAACGCATCGATGAGCAGCGTAACGCGCACTGGGATAAGACGCTGAGCGACTTAGAGCCCACTCACCAAGCATTCTGGCAGCTTCAAAGGAGACTCCAATCCGATGGAGTGGCCACCATGCCCCCTCTCATCCGCCCCGATAAGAGCATAGCCTTCGACGACATCGAAAAGGCCGAGTGCCTGGCCGACAGTCTAGAAGCGCAATGCACTCCTAGCACCCAACCGGTCGACCGAGCGCACCTCCTCAAGGTAGACGCAGAAGTAGAACGCAGAGCCTCACTCCCGCCGTTCGAAGACCCCGACGACCCCCTGCCCCCCGTCACTCCCGACGAGGTGCAAGAGGTCATTAAAAATCTCAAACCCCGCAAAGCCCCCGGCATAGACGGCATCACTAATAAAGTAATGAAACTTCTCCCCGCCCCTTTCATTATACTCATGACCGCCATCTTCAATGGCGCCATGAGTCACAACGTCTTCCCTCAATCGTGGAAAGAAGCCACCGTCATAGGTATCCCTAAGCCGGGAAAACCCGCGAACGAACCCACCAGCTACCGACCGATCAGCCTCCTCAACGTACTCTGTAAAATCTACGAGAAGCTTATTTATAAGCGACTCAAGGACTTTGCCGATGCGAAGAGCCTCATCCCCAACGAACAGTTCGGTTTTCGTACCCAACACTCGTGCGTACAACAGGTCCACCGCATCGTCGAGCACATAAGCGCCGGTTTTCAGCGCGGCACGATGACAGGCGCGCTCTTTTTCGACATAGCGAAGGCTTTCGACAAAGTCTGGCACAACGGCTTATTATACAAGCTGTACCAACTCGGCGTGCCCGACCGTCTCGTGCTCATCCTACGGGACTTTCTCTCGAATCGCACTTTCCGCTATCGCATAGAGGGCGCACTATCCGCCCCCCACTCTATCCGCGCCGGTGTCCCCCAGGGCTCCGTGCTCTCGCCCCTCCTGTTCACGCTTTTCACTAGCGACATCCCCAAAAATAGACAGGCAAAGTTAGCTCTCTTCGCAGACGACACTGCCATTTTCTACTCCGGTATCGTGCGCGACCGCATAGCTAGCACTCTCCAAACTTCCGCCAACGTACTAGGCGCTTGGTTCAGGAAATGGAGAATAGAAGTCAACCCCGATAAGAGTCAAGCCGTACTCTTCGCGAAAAAGCGTAGGATCAGACCCCCCGACCCCAAACCGATAACCATGTTCGGCAAGCCGATCCCTTGGGAGAAGCAAGCCAAGTACTTAGGAGTCATCCTCGATAGACACTTGACCTTCGGTGAGCACATAAGGACGGTGCGCTCGCGCGCCGCCTTCGCTCTGGGTAGGCTTCACTTTATCATGAACGCACGCAGCAGATTGTCCCTTAAGTGCAAACTGCGCATTTACACCACGTGCATACGCCCCATCATGACCTACGCCTGCGTAGTGTTCCCACACGCGAAATCGTACCGCCTCCATAAGATGCAGACCCTCCAAAACCGTGCCTTACGTAAGGTCACGGGAGCCCCCCTCTACGTTAGAAACGAAAACCTCCATCTCGACCTCAAGATTCCCACTATCCAACAGTTTATAAAACGCATTTGCAAGCGTTATTTCGAGTCTGCTGAAAAGCACCCCAACCCTCTTATCGCGGCTGCCGCCCGATACACCCCCTCCCAGATAAGTAGAATTCGCCGTCCTAGGCATTCACTATTGTACCCCGATGACGCTATAACCCTGCTCCAAGAGAGCCGTAGGGCCACCAGCACAGTACACAAGCACAGACCGCCGTCATTTAGGCCTCGCCGCCGAGGCCCGTCGCGACGTCCCCGTAATGCACCTAATGCATCACCTCCCCGACCCTTGCTCGTGCCAGCCCGCGTAGCCGCTGAGCCTGTAGCTTTAAATTCCCATTATAATAATAATTCTTGTTCGATCCAGCCAGTCCCTTGCTGTCCTCCCTCAAGCGACGCCCTAAGCCGAGGCTCGTACCCCGCAGGGGGTGCCCTTAGCGTGGTCGCTTTAGATTTAGTTTAATTCGTAAGCCCCTGGCTGGAGGCCTTAATAATAGTTTATTATTAGGGCATCCACAGGAAAGCCCGGTTAAGCAGCCGACAACCTCCTAGGTTGACCTGCGAGACGCCATTACCATAAAAAAAAAAAAAAAAAAAACTATGTTCTGAAATAAATTAAATTATATTATTATAAAAGCGTGTTTTTTTTTTGATTTTTTTAACTATTCATAATTTTTGTTTTCTTTTTAGTCCTGAAATCGTTAATCCTAAAGATCTTGGTTAGGATAATCGGAAATATTTATTAAATTATTGTATTGTCATCGGTCATTGATCAGTGTGCGAAGTTTCAGTTCCACCCGACATTTTACGGTGGGTGAAAATCATGAATATCTTTTCAAAGATTCCGTTTCATAGATATATACATACCAAGCTAATAAAAGCGTGTTAAAAAGGAAAACTTCGACACCGAACTACCGAGAATTATTTCC
Organism: Xylocampa areola; assembly: GCA_935421205.1. NCBI lineage: Eukaryota > Metazoa > Arthropoda > Insecta > Lepidoptera > Noctuidae > Xylocampa > Xylocampa areola. The sequence continues at coordinate 1,581,553 of OW285200.1, forward strand.
CGGAATATCCGAATACGAACGTTTGAGTTTAAAGTTACGACTTTAAAAGTTACTCGCAAGTTTGCCAGCGAAACTGGAATATTACTGAGTAAAAATTGTGATAGTTTTAACTAGGTATGATATTTTAGGTATCGAGTAGGAGATAGTACTTAAGAGACGCGATATTTTTATACAATATATTCATGGAACAAATAAAGGAGCCTAGTGGAAATGATAAGGCAAACTTTTCTTATCTTGTTTATAAAAACTAATGTGAAGGGCTAGTTAAAAATACATTTTATTAAAGTTATAATATTATATGGAAAAAGAGAATACGGTCGCGAGCAGGATTCGTACCTGCGCCTCCCGGATATAGGGACTGAATAGACAGTAATCATGTCACCAAAAGACGTGTTAAAATGTGGAAGAAGAATTCACGGTAGTGAGCAAATGTCGTGATGGCTTAGTGCTCAGTGCCTCTGGATTATTTATCCGGGAGGCGCAGGTTCGATCCTGCTCGCGACCGTATTCTTTTTCCATTTAATATTATATCTTTAGAGTTCGCTAAGCATGCGTTAATACTTTTCAAAGATTTATCTTTAATATTTTATTAAACTCAATTTCGCATAATGCACTCTACATATTATACGATATTATCGAGTTTTATGTACAACAATAGTAAACAATTTCCAACCTAATTAAAGATAAAAAAAACGTGCCTTGTCTAAAATTTAACAAAAAAATGAATGAAAATTTAATTACAACAAACAAGGAACCTAACTGTACCCCGATTGCGACGAAAATTCTTCTATAGCTTGGAAATGCAGATGTGTAACAGCTGTAATTACGTCTATGCCTTACTCTTCAAGAAACATAAGCGTGATAATATGGGTATTTAGAGCAATACAGATTGAGGAATCGACGCCAGGCCATCAAGCTTAGGAGGGGCGTTTACGTCAGTACAGTACAGTCTGAAAACCCATCCTAAACTAATGCTCCAGTGTGACGTCACCGACCAACATAGTTACCGCATTGATATAGTTAATCACCGAACTAGTTCGACGATCGTCAAATGAAACACACATTATACTCTCACCAACATTAGAATAGTGATGGGAAATCATTTATCGATGTTAAATTACAAATACGAGTCAGACTCGCGCCCTGAGCATTCCGTATAAAATATACTTAATATAGGTTAAAATAATCAATTATAAGCTTTTAAATCACACTGTGAAAGTAACTTAAATTAAGTTATACATTAATCATAGTTAGATACATAGATTATTGTCATAATTCGGAAAACGTTGTAGGATTTTGTGATTAGTTTGAACAAATACCGTTAGTCCTAGGATTATAAGGCAGGTTTAACTTGTGACCTCGACACGAAGCTTAATTTGAACTTATTGCGATATTATACGACAATACAATATTTTTACGTATTTCTTTAAAACGTTTCTCTTACTACTGAGAAGTTAGTTAATGAAATTAACAAAACACATTTACTAATAATTTATCTTCCATCATAATGTTCCACTCAACAATAGTCCAAACGTAGGGCTTTTACCGATGCAGAGAAGCAACGAACTTGATCATCGATTCGTCTTATCGACAATCGTGGGACAGCGCATCACTAGCACATATCGTTAGACTCATAAACGCGAACGGCTCATTATTTCCATATTTAACGATGATTGCACACACGTATGGAGCAATTTCACAATATTACCACCATTCTAAAATTAGGACAATCTTGGAAAAACTTTAGCTTTCAACGGACTTTGAAATGACAGTCCTTGAAGGGAGGGAAATGGAATGGTTTTACGTATTGATTATGATGTTAATGTACGATTAAAAAACTAAAGATTATTTCCTAGTCATGTTCGTAGCTTTGTAAACTGTGTGTGTTTTGTATGCGATGAAAATCAACTGCATTATAATGTTACAATTACATAGGAGTCGGTAACTTCATCATTATAATATACCACTATATTATAATGATGAACTTTCCAACTCAAATGTACAGAATAAATAGGATTTCTCTCTAAAAACACTACGGTATATAAAGAAAACGATTTTTTATGGAAGCTATTATGACGAACATAGTTACACGAAAGTGCGAATAGAGACACCAATCTCATTAAGCAGATCATACAAATAATTTTATTGCGTAAAGTAAAACCGTGCGTAAACAGAGTTTCGAAGAGCAACTTTATCCCCTTCTTCCAAATCTCGAATAAACAATTACCACACAGCGATGAATCTATTACGTATCACCACGACCTATTCACCCACATTCATAAATCAATCCGCAGCAAATGAAACACGGTTTAATGAAACGCGAAATAATCCATCAAGAGTTTTATTTACAAAATGCGCGATAGTTTTAACATATAGTTCGGTTTTCGAGGCGGGGCAATCGGCCGATGTGTTGTGGGATCGACCGGCCGTATAGTTGATTGCGTTGAAAAATATTGGCTACATTTCGATTTGTGATGCAGATCAACTGGAATTTGTAGGATTAAAACGTATTTTAAGTTTGGGTTTAGAGCGACTGATAATATTTGGCGAGCAACGAGCGAACCACTATTCTAAAATGCAATGATCAGTATTTTAGAATAGTGGTTCGCTCGTTGTCTGTTACATCACGCCTGTATTTTCCCGAAGGGGTAGGCAGGCGTGTACATAGTTGTGCACCCACATTTCACCAATGCTGTTATTGAGTCCAATGTTATAGGTGGAGATTTTTTTTTCATATACCGAGCTCTAATCCAAACTCCGGGCTGCTACTGAGATTTTCCTAACACAAAAATTCAACAACACTTTACCCGACCAGGGAATCGAACCCAGGACCTCATGCTCAGCAGTCGCAGGCAAGGCAGTTAAGTAACTTTTTTAAGGTCATATAGCTCCTATGGTTGAGCTACACGATGACTGATGCATACGTGCCGTCAGATAGGACAGATCGCCTCAAAGCTGCTATGGCTGCTTATGCCCTTCAAGATGATTCTGCATGGTTACACTTATTATAATTATGTTAGTACTATGATGTCTGGACTTTCAAAGGGACCTTGAATCCCGAGTTTGTTTTGAAATTTCTTCTCAGGAATAGTCAGATAGGAAATGCCGGCGCCATCTAGTCTTATTAAAACTAAATTGTAAAAGTGTCTCATAAACATTTATTTCAGAAATAAAATCATTTATCAATGCTGCTTTTAAAGAGACAGTTATGATGATTAAATACTCTATGAACAAGCTCTGTCTTCTCGGGCTATTGAGGTTTACTCTATAAACTGTATTTTAGGTATATTTTGGAAGTGGTAAGTATAGTACGCACTTTTCTCTTTTGCCAACAGTACCTACCTTAAAGACGTGTTTGAGAATTTGAGGAGTGAAAAGAGTGTATCTGGGTTGACGAAGACTGATGGGTCGCCTCAGATACCGCTGGTGTGATCTGTATCGGAGGCTGATGTTATGTAGCGGCAAACAAGCTGACGGCCCACGCGATGGTAAGTGGTCACTGCCGCCTATGGACGTTTGCAATACCAAAGGCATCTCGGATGCGTTGCCTCCTTTTGTCAATGAGAACTATCTTCAATTTTTTTTAAGCTGTCTCTATCGTGGCCCCGCGGGAAAACCTCCGGAGGAAGCCCATTCCACAACTTGCAGGTACGTGATTAAAACAATCGTGTAGTCAAAGTCAGGTTTTTATTTCAAATAGGCAAATTACATGCACTTAAGAAACGTCAAATGATTCTAGTTGCTCGGTTCCAAAAAGTTGATCATATGGAGAAGAGCCGGCAAGAAACTCCATAGACACTCTTTTTAAATAAATAATAAGTACAGTCTTGCTTTGTTACATTTTTGTGTTCAGAAATATCCCTGTAAAACGAGTTATGTGTGATGACCAGGCATCTTCAATGTGGGTGGGCCTATTCGCGATGGCGAGGTGATCTATGGTAAAAGCATGGATGAGGAATGAGGTTGAACAACTCTTCAGATTCAAGCCAGTAATTGGTAAAAAATCGCGGAATGTCGAGCAAGGTGGAGACTTAAAAAGCTCAAAGATTAAAGGCCTTTTAAATGTTTGCTCGTTCTTCTGCTACCTTCCCAGAAATGGGTGACTTACTAATGTGCATGCCTTGGATCCGTATTTGCGATCTGTGACTGGTAAGTCCTATGGTCATACAACTAGGCTATGACTGCTACAGTACAAAGAATACTGCCTCGTTGGTATAGTGGGGTCAAGCGCGGCTGCTGCGCGTGAGGTCCTGGGTGCGATTCCCAGGTCGGGCAAAGTGTTATTGAGTTTTTCTGTTAGAAAATTCTCAGTAGCAGCCCGGAGTGAAGAGGCTTTGTAGAGCACGTAAAGACGTCGATCCTACGCCTTATCTCTCTCCGGTCGTGTCGGATTGCCGTTCCATCGGAATATGAGAGTGAAGGAAGAGGGAGTGCACCTGTGTTTGCGCATACACTTGCACTATAATATCTCCTGCGTACTTGGCTAATCTCCGTGGAGATAGGCCGCCGTGACCGAAATGCGGTCGGAAGGAGTATTATTACAAAGAATAAACAGGAAAATAATATAACTACTTAAAGCGCCATAAAACAGTCAGCTAAAGTCCCTGACATTGCCACGATGTGGTATGATTGCCAGCGCAACTTTGAAACACAGCAAAACTCTTTTAAATTAGTTTTACATTTTATGTGTTTATAACAAGATAGGAGGAGCAACAATATAAATAAAGTTCTTCAATCACTTTTAATATGAATGCGAATGGAAAACAAAGTTATACTGATATATTCGTATATCAGGTCGGGGAAAAAAAATCTTGGTATTTCATGTACAGATTCGAGACATATTTTTTTCAAAGTTTAAACTAAACCGTTGATTCGGGTCTCTATTGCCAACAACTATTGAGACTCAAATCTCAAATTAACTCAAATCAACTCTGAAATTGAGAAAAAACAGCCTTAATTGATCAGCAGAAATGGAGGAGGAGTGGTCTTTCATCATGGCAACGTCAGACCACACTTCCACTTTTTGGGATACGAATTTGAAAATTGCGTCCTCCGAATGAATACTCCAACTCTTAGACAACTAAGTTATCCCATCTATACTAATTATTCCGAATTCTTCTTCCAAATGCATACGTGTTATGATGACGTCATCGCTATCTATTACATACTATAATATATACCGTCTCTATACAGTGACTGTAGCGTCACGACTAACATTTCAGACAATTTAATGCCGTACTGAAAAATTTACAGTATAAATCTGTTGACTCGCTAATTAGTAGACACAATAGAATTGTATTGTTATAGAGTAAAATCTTGTACTTTAACGAGCCAGGTTAATTGTTTATTGTTCACCGGTTAATACTCACGGTCATTTTTCGGGATTGCCTGTTTAATTTCGAACTCGAACGGAGCCCTTAGTCTCTACTCGAGCTGAGCCCGCGGCGATGCAGCGATATCGCGAGTCAAACAATCAGTTTCACTCGCGACATCGCCGAGAATATGTTTCACGAATGTCAGAATATTTTAACTGAAGAAATACTTGGGACAAATTGTAAGGACACAAATTGCACAGTGATAAAATGTAGCCACCGACTGCCGACAGATTGCCTTGCAACAACTATGTTAACATTTCCTGCACTTAACTTTACGACTTGCTCCATTGGTACATACTGCAAATGAGGAAAGTGGGCAGGCAGATAACGTACTAAAAAAAATACTTTAATATAATCGTGAAAGCAAATGCAAGTCACTTGACGAGATTATGTATAGTTTTATATATGTGACGGATAATGGTTTGAAGACTAGGATCGGAGATCTCTATTTCTGTCAGGATTTCAAAGGTATTAGTCAATAAAACTAACATTAAGGCTCTCCGCCACTGAGAGCACATTTACTTTGGGTTAGTGATTAGTAGTAGTGGTCGGCGATTATGAATTATTAATATAATCGAATTACTGTTTAATACTAATGCTGATAATCGATTATGAAATTAGTTACTAATATATTTTCATAATTGAATGACGTTACTAATTTGTACCTACTACTAATCCTGTTGTAAAAAGTCGAGAGACTCGAGAGTCACTTTTTGGCTTTTTTCGTGGAGTAATTTAGCAGTAAAGTTTACTTATTTTAGTTTTATAGATAAGAACACTATTGATCGTGTTTCGATCTTTCTGCTCTGCGTCTACCGTGACTACAAACAACATTAGTAATTACTATTCTGCTATAATCGAGATATCTCGAGACATCTTCATAATCGAATGATTTCATTAGTATATCTCATAATCGCCGACCAATAATTAGTAGTGAGTCACTTCATATTACAATGTACAATGTAGGTATTCAAATATCAAGAAATCAGAGGTCTAGATAAGTCAGGGTGTAGAGGTCCGTTCGCCACGGCTCCTATTGCTGTAATCACTGTAATCTCCCTCTCCAATATAGGTTCTGTACGTCACTATGACGTTTGTGTGTCATTGACGTCCCGTACTAATGACCCGGATGCGACATATAATATTTTACAAAAGAAAATGTGTTCAGTGAATAATAGTATTTACGTAAAACTCAGCTGTGTAACAGTTTAAGAAATATATTTGTCTGTAGAATCGTCTCTTTTGCCGACAGTTCCTTGGTTAAGTTGATAGGTACATTACCAGCATTTCTTTTACTTCATGGCGTAACTCCAGAGTCTTATGCTATTAGGTAAACTAGTATTTCCAACTGAATATAAAATATATGAAAGAAAAAGTATCTACAGATAAAATATAACTCTATAAATGTGGAAGAACAATTCACGGTAGTGAGTAGAGGTCGAGATGGCTTAGTGGTCAGAGCGCCTGAAGCATTTATCTTGGAGCCGCAGGTTCGAATCCTGCTCTCGACCGTATTCTTTTTCCATTTAATATTATCACTTAAGATATAACTCATTAAGTTTTCAGATTTCATATTAATAATGATTATTCATTATTGATATGAAGTTATTTTCATTATGGATATTAAGAATTCATTATTGGGAGGGGCTTGTGGCTAAGTAACAGCCGCACAGATCGATCGATGGAGGCTAAGCTGCGCTTGCCGCGGTCGGTCTGTGGATGGGTGACCATTATTTCATACCGAGACCCCTCCGTGCCTCGGAGAGCACGTTAAGCCGTTGGTCCCGGTTGTCAAATTAAGATCTATGACAGCCGTTACGGGTAGTCAGAGGCCTGAAAGTCTGGCCACCAGTCATACCACGAGATATCGTGTTACCCAGTTACTGGGTTGTGGAGGTCAGATAGGCAGTCGCTTCATGTAAAATACTGGTATTACGCTGCATCCGGTTTGACTGGTAGCCGACCCCAATGTTATTGGGAATAGGCTAGGCAGATATATTAATAATGATTATTCAAAGTTTAAACTATCTCAAATAGGTCGGACAACTCTCGCAATGGTATTACGTAAGCATAATTGTTAAATATTACTCCATACTAGAAAATCTCTCGCTTCCTATTACGTGGAAATTTGTGTTAATATATTGTAATCATTCTCAGTTCACTTTCACACGAGCAATGTGTTTATTTGTTACATTAACACCTTGTAAAGGCCCTCGATACTTTGACAATAACATGCCATTTTATAATAGACACTGAACTGAGCTGAAGGTCTGAAAAATATTATAGAAAAAGTATATAAACCACCACCAGTTTTCATTGCTAACATAAAAAAAACATATAGTAATTTAAATATATTAATCTAAAAAAAAAAACTACTTACGTACTTTTCTAAGACGTCAAAATGAAGGCGCTCGTAATAATTTTAATAGTAATGATTTTGTGGTCTGTGGAAGCATCTGAGAAAAGTGAGATTAAAAATGAAGTGGAACCGAGAGGCAAAGCGAAGTACGCATTATTAAGTGAGTATTTATAAATTATTTTATTAAGTTATAAAAGTAAAAAAAACTAGTTATACTAGTGCCTTGTTTCTAAAATGAAGTGGGAAAATGTCAGGATGGTGTTATTTATTTTTTATTAAAATCCATGCTTAACCTTACGACCCGGCGGCAAAATGTTGATTTTATTGAATACACACACAACACATAATTTTGTTATAGAGTTTTATTTCCGTTTAGCCCTACCAGTCAGACAGACATCATTACATTACCCATAATTTAGGGTACCTCTACTAGTTGGTGTGGCCATCACAATGTGTCAAATAGAGAAAAAAAGAACTTTGCCACGTACTACGAATTTTGCTTGTATACATAATAATTTATTTAGTTATTGTTCACCGGTTACTACTCACGTACATTCTTCGGGTTTGAAGTATTTCTCCCTCGCTAGTACGGATGCTTTATCAAACCGTATGAAATGAGCCGCGCCCGTGCTGCATGAGTGTTCTGCAACTGCCGACCTATTGGTATCCATGCTCTTCATACTACGTATGTGTTCAGTGAGTCTGGTTGCGATGTTGCGACGAGTTTCTCCAATGTAACTTAGGCCACAGTCGCACGGTATCATGTACACCCCGGGAACGCCTAGCGGATCCTTATCCTTCGGCAACCGTAATAATTGTCGCAGCTGTCCGTGACATAGCCGCGGACTCTGCTCATGACTAAGGGCTCCGTTCGAGTTCGAAACTAGTCGGGCAAACCCGAAGAATGTACGTGAGTAGTAACCGGTGAACAATAACTAATATGAATATGCCTCACGAAAGTTATTATACAAAAATTATTTATTTATTTAATAAGGTCTTCTACAGCTCGGGCATATAATATATTATAACAATAAATTTACATGTGGGAACAGGCCAATCACGGGCTACCCAACATCCATACTAATATTATAAATGCGAAAGTAACTCTGTTTGTTTGTTACCTTTTCACGACTAAACGGCTGAACGGATCGAAATGAAATTTGGCAAGGAGATAGATTGTCTCTTGTGGAAGGACGTAAGCTACCTTTAGTCACGCAGACGAAGTCACGGGCACCACCTAGTTAATATATAATAATTCTATGATGTCTCAGATAATTATCAAGATGTCGTGGTAGCCGAGTGGTTACGGGGCCCATTCCTGAGCTACAAGTTGTGGGTTCAAACCTGGCATGTACCAATGTGACTTTTTCAATGTCATATGTACTTTCTTAGTTAGTCTAAGACATCATAGACATACGGTGAAGGAAAACATCGTGAGGAAACCTGGAACTAACAGTCTGAAATCGCCAACCCGCAGTGAGCTAGCATGGTGATCAATGCTCGCGCCTTTTCTTTATGAGGCCGTTGACCTGCAATGGGACAGTTATGGGCTGGTTATGTCTGTTACCAGATAATTGTTTGTCAATAGCTAATCTACCGACTACTGCATCAACCATGCCGTCAAATTGAAGGTGCCGGAAATAATAATAATAATTTATTAATTGTACTGTATCTGGGGCTCGTGGCTAAGTAACAGCCGCACAGATTCATCGATCGAGGTTAGGCTGCGCTTGCCTCGGTCGGTTTGTGGATGGGTGACCATCATTTCATACCGAGACCCTTCCGTGCCTCGGAGAGCACGTTAAGCCGTCGGTCCCGGTTCTGAAATTAAAATCTATGACAGCCGTTACGGGCAGTCAGAGGCCTGAAAGTCTGACAACCAGTCATACCATGAGATATCGTGTCACCCAGTTACTGGGTTGTGAAGGTCAGATCAGAAGGTCAGGCAGTCGCTCCATGTTAAATACTGGTATTAAGCTGCATCCGGTTTGACTGGAAGCCGACCCCAATGTAATTGGGAAAAGGCTATATATATATATATATATCTATATATATATATATATACTAACTAGCTGATGCTAGCTCGACCAAAAGTAATCATGAAATTTTGATCCCGGTCCCGCTTTCCAATTACAGCTTCATAATTGCCCATTTTTGCAGTAATAAAATGAATGTAGGTATGTTATCCTTAAGAGATAGACATATGCCATCGCGGTCTTTACTGTGGACCTATATAAGATACATAATTTTGTTATATCTCAAAGGGTTTAGGCAGCGCACGCCAGAATAGCTCGCAGATGATAGATGTTTCCTACTTACTTGACACTTATTGTCATATTTTGGAGAATTCCTTATAAATTGTAGCCTATGTGTTATTCTGATGTATAAGCTATATTATTGCAAGTTTCATTAAAATCCATTCAGTAGTTTTTACGTGAAAGAGTAACAAACATCCATACATCCATCCATACTTACAAACTTTCGCGTTTATAATATTAGTAGGATTGTACTGTACTGAGCTCTATTTAATAAGACATTTAAATAGACGGCATATCTGTTACTGGATTAAGATTGTAATTTTATGGCAGTCTCACAGTTCGATTTAGCAGCTATACTCGCGACGTTTCTTTTTTGAGTGCATTTTTCAATATAAAGTTTAATTTGAGGTTTAAGAATGATACTCGTTGTTATAGTGTATGGGTAACATAGTATTATTTAGGATTATGAATTTGATTTTTGAGTTTCTTACGTAGACGTTCGTACAAAGGTAAAATGAGACACGTCAGATCGGACTTCTTAGATTGTCGCGTGTTTAGGTAAAGTGCTTTCCTCGGGTCTGAAATCTGGACTAGAGAGTCTTTATTACCTTCATGCCTTGGAGGGCAGCCATTAATGTATTTTCTAATTATGACAGTATTTGTCGGTTCTGGTGGGAGGCTGGAATGGCCTCGTCAGTTCCACAGAATGGACCCCTTAGGCATACTGCAAGGGGCTACGCCAAAAATAAAGGCAGATAGACATACATAGCATCACGCTTGTATTCCCCGAAGTGGTAAGCAGATGTGTACACAGTTGTATATGTTGTTATTAGCTCCCATATTATTATAGGTGGTGAGCCTATTGCCTGCTAACAGCACCGTTCAAAACTTCGGGCTGCTACTGAGAAATTTCTAACAGAAAAATTCAATAACACTTTGCTCGATCCGGGAATCGAACCTGAATCCTCATGCTTAGCAATCGCGCTTGGAACCACTAGAGCAACGTGGGTAGTCGGTTTTATAATCGGTCTAACTTAAGGATATTGTATTATACTATATTTTATCAAAGGTATACGTAAGTTAACAATCATCATCCCCCCTGCCCTTATCCCAATTTATTTGGGGTCGACGCAGCATGTATTCATCTTCCACTTTCTAATTGTTTTTGAAATTGCATGCTTCTAATGTTGTATGACCGGCCGCCTGCCTGACGTCAACACTTATCGGGAATGCTGTTGTTGGTGGTAACCGCCACCGATACGGTCTCCTTCTATCTAGCTATGTCACACCAAATGTAATCCATGCGCCAGGTTCTGATGTTATCCTACTATCACACTCCACTAACCGGGCCATAATGTACGAGCTACAATTAACAATGTAAACTATAAATTAATGAAATTGCTGATAAATTACTATAAACTTTATTATTTCCAAGTGATTGAGTTTAGGAGAGCTGATATCAGATACTACACATCTTTGGTATTCACCCGTATCTAGTCAGACAAAAGGCAACCCTAAGTTACTCGTTTCAAAGACTTTATTGCTGAAGCAGCCGAGAGCACCTACACACAATAACGTCAAATTGAACAATAGGCTGTTGTCAATAAAGCTTACTTTTGCGTAACAAAACGGAGTCTTCACTATCATCAGCAACTCTTAGAAACTCCTTGAGAACTTTAATGGCTACTTTCAATGGAAGTCCGTTAATACTGTTAATAGATAAAGTTTACCTTTGTGCACCGATATTGTTTACGGCTCCGATTATTTTGTAATTTAATCGTTTTTACTGCGTCTTTAAGGGCTGTTTGTTTAGTTTGTTAGGGAATACTTTGAAAAGGAACGCCTGTTCAAAAAAGAGGAAATTATATATAGGTATATAACTAGCCGGTGCCCGCGACTTCGTCTGCGTGACAAGAGGTAGCCTATGTCCTTCTCAAAGGTCCAATCTATCTCCTTGCCAAATTTCATTACGATCTGTTCAGCTGTTTAGTTGTGAAAAGGTTACAAACAAACTTACAAATAAGTACAACAGATTTACTTTCGCATTTATAATATTGGTATGGATGACTGCCTCGTTGATCTAGTGGTCCCAAGCGCGACTGCTGAGCATGAGGTCTTGGGTTCGATTCCCAGGTCGGGCAAAGTGGGTTTTTCTGTTAGGAAATTCTCAGTAGCAGCCCGGAGTTTGGAATTGTGCCCGGTAGATGGCAATAGGCTCACCACCTATTACATGGGACTTAATAACAGTATTGGTGAAATGTGGGTGTGCGGCTGTGTACATATCTGCCTACCACTTCGGGGAATACAGGCGTGATGCTATGTTTTATGTTTTTATGTTTGTATGGGTGACATCTTTTATACATGAGCAGGCCATGTAATGCCTATATTAATAACTATTTTCTAAGGAAACATTGAAAAATAATAGACACGAACGGGGCTCGAACCCGTGACCTTTAACAGTACGTGTCATCGTTCTCCCACTGAGCTATCGTGTCGCCTGTTCGCTTTTATTAAATTTCAAGCTACCTTTTATTCGTCTTAAGGAGACGCATGCCGATATCTATTTAGCAATATATAATACAAAAACTCTCTTGGGAATCGAACCCGTAACATTCGGTGCGCATCAACCGGTCTATCAACCATTACACCAGCCGCCTCGTCGTAAATCGAATTATGAAACGTTATTTCATTCTTAACTATTAGGTACATCTTTTAGTAAAAAAAGAGATGTTAAAAGCATTGACTCACAATACTAGAATTTTGGTGTTACAAAAGAAGATACTATATATTTTTTTATGTAATTTTGTCATCACCTGTAAAAGGTTCTATGAAATATGAGCAAGAAAGAAAGTGAAAGTAGGCGCGTTAGGGTCTAAATGTTCACATCCGTATGTCAAATATTGCGTAGGTTTCAGGTATTGCACAGGTGGGTACCGGTGCTGGTCTATTATGACGACCCGTAGGTCTACTTCAAATGCTAAGGGTAGTACCCTGGTGAATAATTTGAGGTAAAAACCCCACACAACCCGGTTTTACCCCCAAAACACCAAGCCCCCAAAAAAACCGTTTCATAAGTTTCCCCCCGAAAAGGTAAAGCGGAAGACTCATTGCTTTTCTTGATTTTTTTGTCCGGTATTCGACTTTATTGCTTTAACGTGTATGATAAATATTGAATTTTGTGTTACTTTTCGAAAGTCCAGTACAATGGATGCAAATAAATTGAATATTTAGCTACTTCCACAATATTGGGGGTAGTCATACAAATATCTGTACACCGCCCACCCGCCCGCAAATGTATGCACATACGCAAGCGGTGAAAAATTGCATGCTTTTCAAAGATTTATATGTAAATATATTTCTTTTAAATCACCAGTACAGAAAAGCTATAAGAAATCTGTATAAAAATATAAAATAACATAAAATCTCCAAGGCGAGTTTATTCTTGATTCTGTGCAGCATCTAGTGTCGGTTTATTCAGTGAATTAAAACAAGGTCTGGACCAAGGATTTAAATGTGAATTGAGAGCAAATTGGAAACTTCGCAGAAACCCTAGCCTTCCATTACTGGGAAGAGTTTAAGTTTTTTTTTAAACACAGTTTCATGTTGCTGCTGGGGATTTGAAAAGTTAGCTATAATGAAGTAATAGGAATCGTAAAAATTAAAGGTTTTTTTGGATCATTTATTAAAAGTGTACGTTTCATTTAATAATAGTATTATTATTTGTTATTATACGTATATATTATTATTACACGTTAGTTTTCCGCAATCCTTCCGTGGGCTCCTCCTTAGAAAGGGGTACAAAGTTTTCGCTTCACGTATAATATAATCTATATATATAAATGGGAAACAGGCGTGAGTGTTGTGAGTATGTAAACTTACATTAATACCTGAAGCAAAAACTTTGTATCCATTTTACGAAACGCGGACGCACTATATGTTTGCCTCAGTTAAAGTGTATATAAAGAAACAGTGCAGAAAGCTAATATTTCCAATATAATATGCATTAGAAATACATATCTTTAATAAAAAAAAAAACATTACACCCACTACCATGCGTTTAACACACACACACATATATCGTTGACAATAAAACCCTAATAACGTTCAATTTTAAATTTAAATTAATGATTAATTATGGTCGAAATTCGGCGTGGGGCCACTAGTACAGGTATAGGTGTTTGTGATTCACTTTAATAATTTATCGTTGAAAGAATCAATAGTGAAGTATACAATATTTAATTTAACACAACTCAGAAGATGCTTAGTAAGTTTTCACTTTAAATTACTGAAAGTGCAAAAATGCAAGCGTGTAGGGAATTAGAATTAATTTCCCTAAGGACTGTCTTAAAATAATTGTGGCTAGCGAATAAATTCTGGTTGACATGAACCATAATTGGAACCGGTGCAGCGTTTTTATTGTATACTAGTTGTGCCAGCGACTCCGTCCGCGTAGATGTCGTAAATTAATACCATGTCATGTATGAACACAAATTCATAATTAACAAATGATCGACGTGATTCTTGAAATTGACATAACTTTTTTATTTATGAATCGATTGACATGAAACGAACATTAAATTAAGTTAAGTGAAGCTTACCACAATATATTAATGGAAACCACATCTAAATCGGATAAGCCGTTTCTGAGATTAGCGTGCACAAACGCATAGACAAACAAATAAACAGACAAAAATTCTAACAGTCATTGTTTTGGGTGCTATTTGCGATGATAAAGGTCTCAATAATATTTTTTCTCATATATCTTCCATGTTCAGACAGCGATCCGTTACATTTTTATTATATGTATTGATGATGATGAAAATAAAACAAAGTTCAAGCATTTATAGAGCACTGGGTGATAGCACAAAACAATAATAAATCGTAATCTATATTTTAAACGACATAGCAAAAACAATATGCTACCGATTTTTTTTTAACTCAACACTCATATCTCCTTTGCGCTTCTATCATAATTGTTTTCCTGCAGAAAAAGGTTACACAATCCACACATTGTAGATTATTTCAAAGAACTCGTGTACACGATTCTTTTATCTACATACCTGCAGGATTTAGAATAGGCTTCCTTCAGAAGTCTTCCGCTGGAGGAAAGAAATGTACAGCTTCAAATAAAAATTTAAGGGATTTGCGAAGGGTATAAAATGCATCTGAGATGCCTTAGTTATTGCAGATGTCCATAAATGGAAGTGACTACTTACCATCAGGTGGACCACCAGCTTGTTTGTCACTGTATAACTATAAGTATTCCAAAATTAATTAAATAATACCCTAGACCTTTTCTTTGTTACAGCCAACCTCGCGATTTTATTAGCAGCGAAAGTTGGCCTGTACAAGCTGGTTATGGCCATAGCCTTAACAGTAGCAAGCTTGAAGATATTGTTCATCATGGTCTGGGCGCTGGTTATATACAAATATGTGCCCGACCCGTACTTGCATTATAAGAAAACGGGGCACGCTTTAGGGCCTAACGAGAATGAGTATGCTCATCATAGCGAGGGGTATCAGGCGTTGGATCTGATTGCCGATTTCATTAAAAATCGCCAACGAAGGTTTAAGGAATAGGTGTGTATAAATCGTAGTTTTTGTATATGCTTTAGTCTATGGACGCAGATATGGTCCAACGCTTATCTATAATAATAATAATACTCCTCCCGACCATATTTCGGTCCCGGCGATTAGCCAAGCATGCAGGAGATATTATAGTGCACAAGAGAATGCGCAAACACAGGTGCACTCCCTCTTCCTTCACTCTCATATTCCGATGGGACGGCAATCCGACACGATTGGAGAAAGATTAGGGGCAGGCCCGACGGCTTTACGTGCTCTCCGAAGCACGAGTGTGTCACATCGCCAACTTTCTGCCTACGGGCTGCTACTGACAATTTCCTAACAGAAAAGCTTAATAACGCTTTGCCCGACCTGGGAATCATCTGCTGAGCTGAAGTCCTGACCTTAAGCTCAGCACCCGCGCTTGCGACCACGAGACCAACGAGGTAGTCAGACCAGTTTATCTATACTGTAAACATGAGTCCGATATATCAAAACGTATCTAAAAACGGATATACACATAACATATCATATCGATTTTTCACCGTGGGAGAGCCACGCTTCGGCACGAATGGGCCGGCTCGACCGGATTGATACCACGGCCTTACAGAAAACCGGCGTGAAACAACGCTTGCGTTGTGTTTCGCCGAGTGAGTGAGGGTACCGGAGGCCCAAACCCTTTAAAAGGCCGGCAACGCACTCGCGACTCCTCTGGGGTTGCGGGTGTCCATGGGCGGCGGTAATCGCTTACCACCAGGCGAGCCGTCTGCTCGGTTGCACACTATTCCATAAAAAAGTAACTAAGTAACTTCTCATATTCATATCAGTTGGACTGAGATATTCGCTGCCTCTCACTCCAACTCATGACGTTACCGGTTGCGAAAATGAGACGAAGCGAATGTCGTTCCGCGTTAGCTGTTTACGGTTGCCAACCTTGTTAGCGAATCGTGCTCCATATCGATATCAAAAAACGGTTTATCATATCGATATGAAAACTTAATATCGGTTACGTAACCGATATTCTACCTGAAAAACTAAAAACACCCATGTCTACAATACTGAGATTCCGGGATCACATATTTATTTCACCGCAACTCCGGCAGCTTATGGTCCATCAGAGGTATATTTGTGTAGGTCGGTTCCAGTTGGCCTGCATAGATGCTACAGAGAGGTACGCCAGCCGATGCGCAGCGCACCACTATCTTGGGGTACCCCTTTTAAATTGTTAATTAATTCTACGTAGATCTTATGCATTGTCGTCATCGATGCGGTATCACCTATCTTAAAGTGTCCTTAGGAAGCATTACAACAGCATTTTATAGTTCGAGTAGGCCTACTACTTAACCCCCCAGTTAATAAAAACACCAAAATTTAGTAATTTCTCGGATGTCACAGTGGCTCGGAGGTAAATTGATTCGCTTTAGCGTTTCTTAAAGATGTTTGTCGAAAACCTGGCATATACCATTTAATTATAACATAGGATCATAGCATCACGCCTGTATTCCCCGAAGGGATAGGCAGAGGTGTACAATTGTACACCCACATTTCACCAATGCTGTTTTTAATTCCCATGTAATAGGCTATTGCCATCTACCGGGCACAATTCCAAACTCCGGCTACAGACAATTGCCTAGCAGTAAAACCCAATAACACTTTGTCCGACCTGGAACCGAAGACAACGAAGAAAGAAAACGACCCCGAACCCAAGACCTTTAATTAAAGATACCATATACTTACTTTGAGGGAAAATATTGAGTAGGAAACTTTACTTAATGGTTCCAAACCACAAGGAGAACCAGCAAGTACGGAGATTGTGGAGATCATTGCTGGTCTTGGTTGGTTTTTGAAACTGTAAATGATTGCTAAACAAATATCGCCAGGTGTCCCCTCAAGTCGAATAGAAGCAACCTTGAAATTTAATAGTATCGAACAACGACACGGTAGCTCATTGGGAGAGTGATGACACGGACTGTTAAAGGTTGCGGGTTCAAGCCGGCAGTTCTTGTCTAATATAACGAAAAAAAAAAAATTTGCCTTAACATGTATAAAGAGTATCATTATTTTTGATTAAAGTCTTTATTTAAAATAATACTTACTAAATCATTTTCTTTTGTCCACAGTACACTTCTTCTACGTGGTGGCTACCAAACTCTTCGTCCTCAAAATGGTCTACGGAGCCCTATTCTTCGTGCTCATCTATAAAGGCTGGCATTTCCTCCTCTGGTTCATACATTACCTGAAGAAGGAGAAACATGACCACCATGAGTACATCGAAGATCATCATTTTGAACATGACCATGGTCATTTTGACCACAGCTATGGGAGTTTTGACCAAAGTTATGGTCAGTTTGACCATCAACCTTATGGTTATGATAAGCATGGATACGGAAGTGATTCTAAGAAGAGGATTTATGATGCTGATGGGTCTTATTCTGTTAAAGGACAATGATAGTGGAATAATAGTTTTTATGGATTGTGAAATAATATTAAAGCTGAATATTTTGTGAAGTCAGTCAGTGGCATTTTGGATTTACTTACAGGTATTTTCGAGATTAAGGCCCCTATAATTATTATATTGTTATTTTCAAAGATGGGTCTACGTTTGGCCACCAACACGCCTGATGGTCAACGACGGTGTGGCTGAGGATGGAGCACGTAGATCCAGAATAAACCTATTCACTGAGTGATCTATCCCCAAATCTATCTACTCAGGTGGAGTAGATAGATTTGGGGAGAACGATAGTTGGGGAGTTGATGCAACTGCCCAGACCCGTCTTCCACAATGTCTGCAACGGATTACATCTCAAAACACTACTAGTTCGCTTCACGGCATGACTTCGTCCGGTGCGTGGTAACCAGCCGCGGCCTAGGCCTCCCACCAGAGTTGTGTTGCCTGTTTGGACCACCCAGGGGTCACGTGTACGGATTTCATTTTAAGGGTGCACTCCTACGGATGCTGACAATGTTACTTGACAAGCTCTGCTCGTTTTAAAATAGCGTCTACAAAGACTATAAAAATTACATACATTTCAAAATTTCAATTAATTTATGATAATCAAGCCCACATTTAAAATGGGTTTATTAGAGCCTTTTCAGAAGCTAGATACAGCCTGCGACTGAAATATGCGCTTAGCGCAATGAGTTGTCTAATCGCGATTGCAGCATTGATTGCCGATCGCCGATTTTATATGTTAGCATGTCTGCTGAAGCCCTTAATGTAGGATATATTTGTTAAGGTAATCACACCTGCACGACACAAGTAGTACTAACTGCAACGCTACTCGTGTCGGTTTAGTAACTTAAATAGTCACTATAATACTATACTATATATAATATAATAATAACTACTAACAGATAGCGATGACGTCACCAATGTGGAAGAAGAATTCGGAGTACTGAGCAAAGGTCCATATGGCTTAGTCAGAGCGCCCAGAGTATTTATCAAGGAGATACCGGTTTAAATCCTGCTCACAGCCGTATTTTTTTTTCCACAGAAATATACCTATAACTTTTATGCCTCGTCTTAAATACAACGACGAACTACATAACTAATTCAATACTTATTCTATATTAGAGTTTTCCCCGAGCTTGAGACTGTAAGTCATAATAAATCATAATTAAAGATAAATCTCTGAAAAGCATTAACATGCGTTAATGCTTTTCAAAGATTTTCCTTTAATTTTCAAGGTAATTGCATCTTTACGACATTGTATTAACTGCAAAGTTAGTAGTGTCAGTTCGGTCACCTGTATAGGGACTGAATAGATAGCAATAACGTCGCCAAAAGACGTGTTAAAATATGGATGAAGAATTCGCGGTGGTGAGTAGAGATCGAGATGGCTTAGTGGTCAGAGCGCCTGGATTATTTACCCGGGAGGCGCAGGTTCGAATCCTACTCACGACAGTATACCTGTATACCCACTTTTTTCCATTTAATATATTAACTTTAGTTAAATATATACTTTATATTAAAAAATATGAGGTAATTCATATAAATATATTAGCGGACATTATTGAGTTACTCACTATTTATTATTTCAATTTACATTCGGTGAGTGGATGAGATTTCTTATAGGCACTTCGTGGATTTTTATGTAGACATATATTATTTATTAGAAGAGAGGTATGCATGTAAATAAGGTTTTGTTTACTGCAAAGTCTTCTCCAATTGGCTCCCAAATATCAATGAACTCAGTCTGAATAAATACGAATTCGAACACAGATAAATTCTGGTACATTGAATCATTTAGTCGTAATTAACTCCTGTAAATTATTGTCATCTACTTCTCACAGTTTTATTGTAAACACATCGATATAAGAACAAAGAAATGTGTGTGATGGTTGGGTATTTGGTATTTTAGTGGTTAAATGGAAACTTTCATGGGAATCGCGGCATGACAACATCCTCTGAGATCACAAACATTATCAGTGTTCCACAGGGATCTTGCTCGTCTAGCCCCCTGTTCAGCATACTCCTCAAGGACTTGCCAAGTGACGTTGATGGGGATCAAATATATATGTTTGCTGATGCTATTGCAGCCGTTGTATTAGCAGATACATCAACTGAATGTCTATGTAGTGGATCAACTAGCCTTATTGGTTGCACGGTAACAGACTGGCTTTGAATCTGGACAAGATGTGTGTCATGAGGTTTCATATGGCCGGCCGCGCAACCAATGCGAAGAAGAATCCTCCACCAAGCTGTTGGGCTTTATGTTGGATAGCGGACTCGTGTGGGACGCGCATTAACCATCTGTGTGCAAGGCTAGGCGGCGTGTGTTTCGCTTTGCGCCGCTTGACTGCGACAGTTAGCATGGAGTTTGTAAAGACATGCTATTATGCAACGGTACACTCGGTCCTATCATACGGCACGGAGCAAGGTCTTCTGATAGATTGCGTGTGTTCCGAATGCAAAAACGATCCGTACGCGTGATTGTTGGTATACGAGATGACGAGTCAACTAGAAGCCACTTTAAATCGTTAAACATAAGGGCGCCTCCATCAATATATATTTACCAGGTCGCTGTCTATGTCAGCCAAAATAAAGACCGCTTCGAAATGTTAGGCCAAAGTCATAGTAACAACACAAGACATTTTTTTTTTAAGAAAGTTACCTCATAAATTAACAATGTACCCCAAGACTGCTCGTGTGATAGGACCGGCAGTATTCAATAGACTTCCAAAAAACTAAAGAGATGCGACTAAAATCGCGATCTTTATACGTAGACTAAAGTCAGGGCTCATTGAAAAAGATTTTTACGATTTTGACGAGTTTATGAGTTTACCAATGTTATAAATAGAAATGTTTCAAAATATTAATTCATTTTTAATGTAGTTTTTTTTTCTTATTCACTTAATCTTATTGATATTAAATAAGGGATTGTAAGCCAATTGTAATTAAATGATGTGTTATGGTATAAATTCCTAATGATGTAATGTAATGTTGTGGTCTATTGTATGGATTGTTTACGTGTAAAATATTTACTATGAACTATAATAATATGAAAATAATTGATGCAAATAAATACAATATCAAGTTATTTCCACAATATTGAGGGTAGCCATGCAAATACCTGTGCACCGACCCGCAAATATATGAAAATACGCAAGCGGTGAAAATTTCAACTACCGTCAACTACTTTTCACGTGTTCTCCCCCCCCCCCACGTGGCATCATCAGCAGCTGTTAGAAACAGGTTACGTAGTACAGTAGGCTGTACGTAATTGGCAACAAAACCAGAATAAGCCACCCGCGCATACTATATCTACTCCCTACTTCGATCGAATCGATTCGACAACGACATCTCGTGGTAAGACTGGTTGTCAGACTTTCAGACTTCTGACTAGCCGTAACGGCTGCCATAGATCTTCATTTGACAGTATAACGTACTCTCCGAGGCACGGAGAGGTCTCGATATGAAATTATGGTCACCCATCCACAGACCGATCGTAGCAAGCGAAGCTTATCCTCGATTGAGGGATCTGTGCGGCTTTTACATAGCCACGAGCCTCTCTCTAACGAATCACACGTATGGATAAAATAGTGAAATGTTAGGAATGTGGACATAACTTTTATTCGATTACAATAAGCACTTACGAGTACCTACTGGTTGTTGAACCAGTATTCGGTTACCGGCTCGTTTATTAACAACAATTGCTAAATGTTTGCAAATTGCTAAATGTAAACATACGTGAACGTAGGATGTGTTTGAAATTCGAATCGGCGTAAATGCCCACTATTGATAAACGTGACATAGATATGTCTGCTCTCTCTATCTTGTTTTTTTTCTTTATTGAATATTTTCATAATGACAGAAGTTATGGTATGATTTGGTACGTTCTTTATTTATTACTTTAATCATAGTATTTGTACTAATATGCTAGGTATACACGTGGCTTTGCTTGAGTAAAATATAATAATGAAGATCAATTTTAGTCAACGTCGTGAAAAACAATCAATTTTAGACGATACAAGTTATCGAAAAGTAAATTATCATAATATTATTTAGTTTAAACAAATGTGTGACAACCCTAGATTTAAGTGGCTTTAATATTTAGTGTCATCTGTAAATAATTAACAATGATGTATAAATTATTTATTTATTGTAAAAGATTAATTAAACTGTTTAAGTACAAAGTAAACGTAAAATTACTGGTTCGTTTTATTTTATTATTATTTATACATTTGCTTCACTAGCCGAAAATTCGGCTGCTTAACCTGAGGCCCTGGGTTCTATTCCTGAGTCGCGCAAACAGTTATTGCGGTTTTCTATTAGAAAATTATGAGTTGCAGGTGCCCGGTAGATGACATTAGGCTCGCGACCTATTATTACATGGGACATATTAACAGCATTAATGAAATGTGGGTGTTTGTGTACACTTCTGCCTACTCCTTCGGGGACCACAGACGTGATGTTATGTTAGGTTCTTGCTACACTTATAATGTAGAAAGTCTCAGGGAAGCGAACATGCAATTAGTCTAAATAATTTCCTAGTACCGCCGCGTTATGAGTCTATGAATTCGCTCTTAGTTCAGATTACGTAAGTTCCTTATGACGATTAGGAGAGGCAATCAATCTATCAAATACTTAATGTAGTCTTAGGGCTGTGTCGTTGCAAAAACGATGACTATCACTTAACTGTCTCACTCCAGGGAAAAGGTCTCCTCTCATGCAAAGCAAGCACGAGCATTAATCACCACGCTAGCAAATCGCGGGGTAATCTGATGTCTCAATTACCCGACACAATTGATTTTTATTGTTATGAAGCACAATTTTGTACTTCTCCGATTCAAAGAGCTAAAAAGGAAAAAAAAATACTTATCTACAATTAGGGATAAGAAAATTGATTTGCGAGGTTTTTTTTTTTTTTTTTAATCTACGCAAATTACACTAGGAATTTCTTCCTGTATCGTGGGTGCGTTTACAGACATATAATCTCAAAAGCACACACACACCCAGACCCGGAGCAATTATTTATAGATCATACAAATATTTGCTACGTGCAGGAATCGAACCTGCGACACGCAGTGCAGCAGTCCGTCTCAGATTAACAATCTTCCTCGCAAATCAATCAAAAGGAGATATTAATAGTTATCAAATCAAAATCATTTATTTCAAATAAATCATCTACAGGCACTTAGTTGCCACGTTTCAAAGTGTAGATTCCTATGGAGAAGAACGGGCAAGAAACTCCACGGTTACTCTTTTTCATCATATAGGTCATATCATAGCTCTTTTTCATCATATCATAAGATAAGATGCCATTGATCGACACGATAAGAAGGAGAAGAATAGTTATCATAGTTCATTCAATTAACTAGCCTGATCAAATAAACTGTTATGACGAGGGACAGGATCTCTTTAGACATCCCGCGACCATGAACATTGCAGTGTTCAAAACGTTAGGAAAAACTGAAAACTATTAAAAATATTAAGTGCATCATTAACTGCCTCGTTGGTCTAGTGGTCCCAAGCGCGACTGCTGAGCAGGAGGTCTCGGGTTTGATTCCCGGGTCGGGCAAAGTGTGATTTAGTCTTTCTGTTAGAAAATTCTCAGTAGCAGCCTGAATTTAGCAGTTTGAATTGTGCCCGGTTGATGGAATAGGCTCACCACCTATTACATGGGACTTAATAACAGCATTAGTGTACAATTGTGTACATCTCTGCCTACCCCTTTGGGGAATACAGGCGTGATGCTATGTTATGTTATCATTAACATACTGAACAGTCAATACATTTTCACGGTTCGTAAATGTTGATAAGCAGTCGACATCTTGTAGCTTTCCACCATAAAACGCAAGGTTTATTCAATACTAAGAAAATAGAGAAAACCATCTTAGAAATGAATTTCCTTTCAAACGCAGCCACGGTAAAAGCCAGTCCAGAATGTAATCTGCGAATTGTGAAAGTGCAGGGAAAGCCTCCTCGGTTAGTAACAGATACTTTCTATTAAATATTATATGTTTAGGTAGCATATTATTGTTTCTATTGTATTATTATTTCAAAGACATATCTTGAATATTATTGTTATTTACGAAAAAATAGCGTTTTGAAGTCAAAATCAAATCATTTCTTCTTGGAAGTCAAGAAATGCCACGTTCTAAAATTTGTAGATACAACATTGTAATAATAGTTACTAGTCTTGATAGTTTTGAGCTGACCAGTCCCAACTTGTGGTACCCGTTCACGAGTATCACGGATATATCAGCATCGCTCAGCTCAAACATATTTTGGGGAACAGAACGACCCAACACGTACGCCACCACATTAATACATTTATGTGAGTATGACATATCAAATTAACAGACCTCAAGTTACGTTAATGCAATTATGATAATGGCTGCATGGTGCTCAATTATAATTAAAGAAGATAAGAGTCGGAGAGTCCGTTAAGCCGTCGGTCCCGGTTGTCAAATTAAGATCTATGACAGCCTGAAAGTCTGACAACCAGTCATACCACGAGATATCGTGTTACACAGTAACTGGGTTGTGGAGGTCAGATAGGCAGTTGCTCCATTTAAAATACTGGTATTAAGCTGCATCCGGTTTGACTGGAAGCCGACCCCAATGTAATTCTGAAAGGGTAGGTAGATAGATAAGAGTCTAATAACAATTTTAAAAGTTGTTTATAGTAATTTTATTTTGAATAGGAAATTAAAGGAAAGTATATAGGTACGTATTGCTTATTGTTGCTATTTTAAGTTTGAGTGTTAATAATATCTTACACTTACTTCACTTTTGCCCCGTCGGTCTAGTTGTCGCAAGGGTGACTGCTAAGCGTTAAGTCGTGGGTTCGATTCCCGCGTCGAGGTGTTATTGAGATTTTATATTTAGTAAGATGACGGGTAGGTGAAATAAAAATATTAATCGGTGATTAATCTGGTTATGAGTTACATACATACATAGCATCACGCCTGTATTAGGGTAGGCAGAGGTGTACATAGTTGTACACGCACATTTCACCAACGCTGTTATTAAGTCCCATGTAATATGTGGTGGTGGTGAGCCATCTAAAGGACACAATTCCAAACTCCAGGTTGCTATCAAGAATTTCCTAATAGAAAATCCCAATAATACTTAGCCCGACCTGGGGATCGAACCCAGGAACAACGAGGCAGTTAGAGTTATGAGTTATTTTATTAAAATATAGAAAATGTTTTATAGTATCACGTTTATAAATACATTCAGTTTTTCTTACCCATGCACCTGATGGTCGTAGTGGCCGATCAGGTTGTGGGCTTAAACCGGAAATGTACTACATAATATGACATTTATTAAAAAATCATATTCTGTAGTAGACATTAGTAACTTTATGTTCCACAAACCGTTTGTGTACGAGTCATCCCTAGAATATTTCCATATCCGTCGAGACAGCGGAGTGGTTGACGGCTCACAAGGGCATCTAAATTTGGAGTCGACGCGGTAATGGAGAGGTCCCGGGCCTGTCATTATACTGCTGTCGAAATTACTGGTATCGCCAAGACCTGGTGGGAAGTAGAGTAGAACTCTTATAGATGTGTGGAAAACGGGTCATAGCATTGTTAGGTAGAACATAAAATGCTCATTTTTTGGGTTCCGTACCACAAAAGGAAAAAAACTAAACCCTTATAGGATTACTTTGTTGTCCGTCTATCTGTCTGTCAAGATATCTTATCTCTGAAACACGTAGAGGTATCGAGTTGAAATTAAAACTATATACTTAAGTCTACAGCCCCGGCTACGGCTGTTTATGTCGCAAAAAACGTATAAAATACATAACACAACATAGCATCACGCCTGTATTCACCGAAGGCGTAAGCAGAGGTGTGCACAATTGTACACCCGCATCTCACCATTGCTATTATTAAGTCCCATGTATAAGGTGGTGAGCCTATTGCCAGCTGCCGGGCACTATTCCAAACTCCGGGCTGCTACAGAGAATTTCCTAACAGAAAACCCTAATAACATTTTGCCCGACCTGGCAATCGAAACCAAGATCTCATGCTCAGCAGTCGCGCTTAGGACAACTACACCAAAGAGGCAGTTAAGGCAGGCGTATAAGATACGATCCAGGTTTCAAGGTATCATTAACTTCTATCGGGGATCCGGGATCACACTTGCATTTGTCGTCACCCTGACAGGTTGTGCTCCTATGTTTCGACGAAATCCGTTAATTTTGAGCGGGTCAGCCACATTTGGCGTGCATACACACTTTGGTGAGTTGCGCGCCTGCTCGAACCTGTTGCTGGTCGGGCGACGAACGACGAATCCAAGTCCGTCGCCTGGAGGCAACGACTGGTTCACCAGTCCATTGGACCACAGGGAGCAGGACGAGAGAGTGGACTTGCACCAGCGACGATGACCCTATTTAAAACCAAGCTCGGTCTAGCAAGTTATATGAGGGCTCACGAAAGGCTAGCTGTTGGGGTCGCCGGTATCGAAACCGTTATGGCCTATATTATATACTAGCTGTGCCCGCGACTCCGTCCGCGTGGATGTCGTAGATAACAAATGTTCAACGTGATTCTTTAAAATGGCATAACTTTTTATTTATGAACCAATTGACACGAAACACTAAATAAACGAGATTAGCTTGCACAAACGCAGAGACAAACAGATAAACAGAAAGTAAAAAATTCTAACAATTATTGTTTTGGGTGCTATTTGCGTTGATAAAGGTCCCAATAATATTTTTTCTCTTATATCTTCTATGTACAGACAGCGATCCGTTACATTTTTATTATATGTATTGATGATGATGATATTATCATGTGTCTGATGTAGAAACATATGATGAGAAGAGAGATAGGTATATTTAAGGGTCGATTCAGATATCGAGCTACCCGACCCGTTACGGGCTGTATCTCTATACATATTGTTGTTAAAACCATCGTTTAAAAATACAATAAAAATACATTGTGCACCGACTTCAAATGCAACGGTTTTATAGCCAGCCTGTCGGCAACTCGAGTGTCGAATGATCGCCACTCGTCGACAATTTATTTTTACTACTGTTCTCGATTGTACAGGATTATGTTGTTTGGCAAGTTAAATGGCGTCGATGTGTTCAAGTTACATTGTTAACGACTGTACGTTACAATTTAACGACTTCGCGAAGTTTTGTTGTTGTGTATACTTGTATGGTTTGAGATTATGTGCTTATCTGTACTTCTTGAGCGGTTTACACTTATAAACCTATCACAAATTCTAATCCAGACTTTTGTACTACACAAAAAGGTCTTATGACATGTCCACAAGAATAAAAAAAACAATTGGTATAATTGTTAAATCTTAGCTAGGGCGTCAGTGTTCTTTTATATTTTATTATAAAAAATGGATCTACGTTTGGCCCCCAACTCGCCTGATGGTAATCGACGGTGTGGCCGAGGATGGAGCACGTATATCCAGATCCTCTATTCACTCTTATGTAGTGTTTTTGGGAGAACGATAGTTGGGGGAGTTGAAACTGCCCAGACCCGTTTCCCACAACGGTTGCACCGGAATACATCCCGAAACACGACTAGGTCGCTTCACAGCATGGCTTCATCCGGTGGGTGGTAATCAGCCGTGGCTGAAACCTCCCACCAGAGTTGTGTTGCCTGTTTTGCACCATCCAGGGGCCACGTGATTCAATTTTTAAGGGTTCACTCCTACGGACGCGGGCAACTCAGCCCCCAAACTTTAGTTTAAACTATTGTGCAAATGTTACAATTAATAAATTGTATTCTGTACTCTATGTAACGTGAAGATTAACAGAGGAGAATGGAAGAGAAAATTATTATTTAGTACATATATTGGTGAGCCTATGTATATTATTTAAGTGAACTATACCATTTTTTTACCTCCTCGAACCCGAACTAATTACGTACGGCTTCGTACGTAATTAGTTCATAGACAATTCGGAAACATATAGTTTCCGGCCGTACCGACGCCATTTGCAATGCACTTCGTAAGCACGCAACATGTCGCTCAAAGCGCCCGAAGCTTGGACCTGTTATTGAATTGGTATTAGAACTGGACAGCCCCTGGGTATGTGTGCACTGTGCTCTTCATAAATTGTTATACATGATTTTAACTGTAGTATATGATTTGTTGAAGAATAAAAATAAAAATGCTTCTTCGACTTATTTGTGTATTCGATAACTTGGACATTAATTAATAAAGTGTTACGTGCGTCGCAACACTTATCTATCGTGTATGTTTTCGCTATGTGTATTATATAGGTATGTCTGTTGCATCCTAACTCCTAAACTGATGAACCGATTTTGATTTAGTTTCTTTGTTTTTTGAAAGATGACCTAATCGATAGTGTTCTCAGCTATAATTTAAGATAACTCGTTTTGCTGTTTGATGATCATAATCTATTTTCTTCAATTCTTCTTCTTCATATCGTGTGGTTGATGAACAAACTAATGTCAGAGTTTAAACCTCCTGTAGGTCTCTGACATGGTTTTACACACCATCGAGAATATCTCTCAGTTGAGTATTTATCCGGGAGGCGCAGGTTCGAATGCTGCTCACAACCGTATTTTTCTTTCCATCAAAATTATTTTTATCTTTTTTATTAATTTTATTGAGATAAATGTCAAGTTTAATCACGTTTTTTTTTTTGGCAATTTTGTTAAACTATAGTTTAAGCCTAAATGATACAATATCATGAGTAGAACACGTGATTAAAATACTGCCAATTAATTAAATTTCACCTTTTTGTTTAATTGCGTTGCTATGTTCTGGCCGTCGGCGTCGTTGACCAATGTTTCTTTCCGATATTGTGAACGGAATCAACTCGGTAATCGAAAATAGGTAGGTGATGACCTAAATACCTCTGTCAAGATGTAGATTTTGGTGTAGAACTTTGCCGAACAGTGGGTCGGTAGAGGTTAAAGTCAAAGTCAAAGTCAAAAGGTTTTTATTTCAAATAGGCAAATTACATGCACTTAAGAAACGTCAAATGATTCTAGTTGCTCGGTTCCAAAAAGTTGATCATATGGAGAAGAGCCGGCAAGAAACTCCATAGACACTCTTTTTAAATAAATAATAAGTACAGTCTTGTAAAGATAAATATATACTGAGCAACCCCGATACTAAGAATGCCATCTGTGATAGAAACACAGGTTAACGCAATTTCTTCAGAGACTTGAGTTCTAGAACATTAAAGACTACATTGAGCTCGCATTTATAATATGGTGATGTTGGAACGACTATCTTTACTAATAAATTTAGATACAATGTCAGTGCAATGGTGCTATAATGGAAATGTCAAACTTGTAAATTCAAGCGAATAATTGATATTATTGTCAAGACAAGTCAATAAAACATTGTCAGTGACATAAAGTTTAGAAACGAATATTTATACTGACTTTTAGTAGAAACTACTAATCGCCAGGGAAGCCACATGCGCAGAAAAATAGTTAAAAAGAAATAAAAAGAAATAGTTAAAAAATATCAAAAGCTGTCATAATTATAATATTTAAAAAAAAACTCCTTTATCGAATTACTTACTAAGTTTAATCAATACAAGAGAAAAGGACTTTCAGAAAGCAATTACTATTCAAAAATTATTGTAATAGTGTTTTATGAAAATAACGTTTTCAATAGAAGTCTGGCGCAAAGAAAATTTGCGCACACAAATTATTTACATTCAGAGTCGAGTTAATTAAATGGAGTCTCATTTAAAACTGGAAAATATTAATGTTTTGCTTGAAAAAATATTCTTTACAAAAGAAATAAATGAAATGGCGGCCATCTTATTAAAGTTCTAATTTATATGATTCAGAGATATATATTAAAAGAAATCTTTAAGTTATTCTCTGAATTTAATTAATATTTACAGTTATTGCTTTTTAATCATGCAAGTATCGACTTATTTTTTTTTAGATATTTCTAGAATGGCAGACTGCCACGTTGGTCTAGTGGTCGCATGCGCGGCTGCTGAGCGTGAGGTCCTGGGTTCAATTCCCGGGCAAAGCGTTATTGGGTTTATACTGTCACAAAATTCTCAGTAGCAGCCCGGAGTCAGGAAGTTGGTGCTTCGGAGAGGACGTAAAGCCGTCGGGCCTGCGCCTATTCTCTCTCCGGTCGTGACGGTTTGCCGCCCCATCGGACTATGAGAGTGTAGGTAGAGGGAGAGCACCTGTGTTTTTGCGCACACACTTGTGCACTATAATATCTCCTGCGTGCTTGGCTAATATCCTCAGAGATAGGCCGCCGTGCACAAGTGTATGCGCAAAAACAGGTGCACTCCCTTTTCCTTCACTCTTATATTCCGGTGGGACGGCAATCCGACACGACCGGAGAAAGATTAGGCGCAGGACCGACGGCTTTACGTGCTCTCCGAAGCACGGCGGAGTCACACCGCCAACTTCCTGACTCCGAGCTGCTACTGAGAATTTCCGAATTTTCCAGAAGCAGAAAAACTCAATAACACTTTGCCCGACCTGGGAATCGAACCCAGGATCTCACGCTCAGCAGCCTCGCTTGCGACCACTAGACCAACGAGGCAGTCAAAAAAATATAGTAAATACAGTAGGTTACCAGACATAGTTCAAACAAACTTTTTGTACTAACATGCACATACACCTAGAGCCAGAACAGTTTACTGCTGATCAAACACATATTTGGTCCATGCGGGAATTGTACCTGTGACACACGGTGCAGCAGACGATCATTGGATCTCTATGCCAACCATGCTGTCAAAATAACATAAATAGAGCCGTTTAATGCCTTTATTAATTACAAGCTGGTGCCCGCGACTTCGTCTGCGTCTGCTACAAACAGACAAATAAATAGTGGTGGTGGGTTCAAATCCCGTTCGTGTGTATTTTACAATGTTTCCTTAGAAAATAATAAATCCATACTAATATTATAAATATGAAAGTAACTCTGTTTGTTTATTTATTACCTTTTCACGACTAAACAGTTGAACGGATAACATATGGAGTGCAATAAAGTATTGAGTATTGGATCGTAATGAAAATTGGCAAGGATCGTACCTATCTTGGGGAAGGACATAGGCTACCTTTATTCGCGCAGACGAATTCGCGGGCACCAGCTAGTTTCTCAATATTTCCATGTTTTTAATCTTCAAAGGATATATAAATGATACTTTTATCAGTATAACTAGCTACGCCCGACACTTCATCCTCGTGGATGTCGGAAACTAGCAATCAGGCTGTCGAACCGTAGTTCGGTTTCACCCCGTTAATTTGAGAAAATACCCTACTAAAATATATTACAGCCCCCCCCACCCCCCCCGCCATGACCGCGCTTACGACATAATCATAAATGTACCTGCCTCATTGGTCTACTGGTCAGTATAGTATGAGGTCTCGGGATCTCAGTAGCAGCCCGGATTTTAGATTGTCTGGTAGATGGCAATAGGCTCATCACCTATTACATGGGACTTAATAACAGCATTGGTAAAATGTGGGTGTACGACTATGTACACGTCTGCCTATCCCTTCGGGGAATACAGGCGTGATAATGTTATGTTATAAATATGCGCGTGGTACTTGATTACTGTGATGATTCACGTTGTAAACACACAGATGTGTCCAGATATCATACAACTTCATCGAGAATATTAACTGCATGGAAGTTTCGCGACAATTCTTCATGATTAAATACAGTTTTTCCGCAGTAAATACGATTGGTTGTTATTGAAGTTAAGTAAATTGAAGATAATCACGCTTTCATCATATCATGACTGATGGCAAACTGAATGTATTGAATTCAGTATGCCATCAGTCATATTTTTATGATTAATACCACAGAAACCTCTTTAATATAATACTTTGTATGTTCAAAGTGAAAGCAGAAACAAATAACACCGATTCTTATTTAAAAATAAACCCGCCATTTCTCTTTGTTTATCCCAAAATCAACATGAATGACCATCAATCCAGCCCGCGTAATATTTCACGGACTTTTCCGTCCATGGAAATGAGGCCATAGACCATTAAGACAGCATCTCATCCCTACTGAGTGCGTTACACAGATTTACACACAACATTAACATAAAGAACAGTCTTATAAAACAGAAATATTACCGCGGATCGGCGAGAGACCGTGAGTAGAATGGAAACACACAGAGTAATAAATAACACAGTTTATTTATGAGGCAAATGTTCAGAACAAATACAGTAAAACTTAAAAATATTAACAACTATTGCTCCATCGCCTAAGTAACCCTTCGAACGATTTATTATATTATAGTTTACACAACAGTATGACTACGCATTTTTGTAGAAATAAACAATACTTTGTCATTTTATGGTTTACCGCTCGAAAAGTTAATACACGCTTTTAACGACTGCCCGTCGCGTCGCTTTAAAGCTTTACTCAGTCTTAATTCACTTGGTACACAGTCTATGTTCACTCCTCTGTTTCAATAAGTGCGTAATCTAAACCATTTCCGTCGACTCCTTTAGATACTTCGTTGTCCTTTGCTGTTTTTGTTGTAGTTTTCAACTCCTTCTTCCTAATTTTGCCGACGTGTGTTGTTGCTTCAACTAATTCTAACTGTTCCAGAGGAGTCGCTGAAGATGTTTGAATTGGTACCTCTTTTTTCTCTGTAGTGATTTCAACTTTCTCTTCTGTTACAGGTTTTTCTGTTTTGTCTTCCACGGGCAGTCGCACTTCGATGGGCACTTCTCTCTCGGGTAATGGTGGTGGAAGCTCATGTTTAGGCACAGACACAGTAAGAACACCATTTTCTTTGAGAACGGCAGTCACTTCCTCCTGCTTGCTGCCGGGTGGTAGCACAAACCGCTGGACAAAGTGGTTCGCCATAAACTTCTGGGCATCATCCTTTTCCTTGTGCTTTCCTTCAACTATGATGTAACGATTCTTCACTTTGATCCTCAACTCATCAGGTTTGAACCTCTTCACGTTGAGATTAACTTGGAATTTCTCACTGTCTGAAATTATTTGGGGTTCTTCTAGTGCGTCTTCTACGTCCAATGCCGCTGCTGCCCTGATTAGTTGGCTCCAAGGCCATAGGTAGTGATAGGCAAGTGTGTGGGTGATGTGTTTATCCAGGGCCGAGAAGGGATCCTCAACCCTATGCTTCTTGCCATCATGGCAGGCCGCGGTTGTGATGAATGCGATGATTAACAGGTATTTCTGCATCGTTCGTTGCTTCGTTGTGGCTTTCGTAATATACTATGGCGGCTGCAGGCTAGCTCGGGGCTTATATAGGCTTGGTAGTGTTTCGAGAATGTACGCCGCTCATTGATAACCGCAGCGGTAAAACCAGTTGTTGTAAACATTTGGAAAGTTTGAACAGATGTTTCTGTATGTATGTATGGTGATTCATATGGGTGTAGACTTAGGTAGAAAATGTATGAAAATATAATTATATTTTGTTCGCTATATTTGAGTGGTGTAAACATTTTTGTTTTGATATATATGTATGTTACTATAGTTAATGACAACAGTTGTTCTTGGAAACAAGTAGAATTGTTTCGAATATTTATATTGTTTGTTGCTTATTCAACAGGAGGTACGTTTCAAAGTCACGTGAGTGTCTGGGTTCTAGAATGAGTAAAATTGTATTTGTTCCGCCGATGTATTATTAATTGTGTTTGTTACGAAACTCGACACTGAGAGATGAGCGTGTATAGTACACACAACACGTTGTTGAACCATGGTGTGAGTTATTACTTTGGCTTCATATTCTGTATAATTTACCACTAACAATTATGTTATTTCTTTCGGATGATTTTGATGATTTCTAAGTGTTTATTATTGTGTTTTATTGGTTTTGAAAATTAAGGAAACTATTCATCTTTTTATTCATGTTCAAGATCAACTTACTAGTTCTGTAACAAATATATATAAAATTGTATCATCATTTAATATATCAATTAACAATTATTTTATAAAAAGCTTCGAGTTGTCGATTCCTGCGCAGCGCGACGTGTTTAGATCACACACACACGCGAGCAGCGGGCAATGACCGCGTCTGTGTGCGAAGTACCGTTAGCATAGCAAAACTGGCGATGCACTTATTTGTAGGTCAAACACTTTTACTCTTAGTACAAAAACAAAAACAATAACACTTTCGTTTAATTTTTGTTTCTATATCAATAACCTTTCCAATCTTGTTGAACAAAAAAGTTTTTGGAGTGATTGATGCTTTCTTTGCTGTCTCTACATTGTATGTGGTAATTATTAATACATTTATTTTTGAGAGTGTTGCCTACTTAAAAGTTTAATTTGAAGAAAATTACATGAAAGAGAGTCGTATTCACTAGTCAACCACTCCGACTCTGCTCGGGCATAAAAATAAGTACCTGGAACAAGTGTCTAATTGATTTTTTAATTCTTTGAACATTTGTTTCTCTAAGAACTATTACAAAGGCGATAAGTGGAACGTGAAATATGCTCCTGAATGATGAGTTTCTCTGATTTGTATATTAAAAAAATATCATTTATCTTACCGTTATTTGTTGTTCTGTTTTGACAAAAGTTCTCATTTTAGCCTATGCGTATCAAAGGACCAAGTGGATAGAAGACAAAGGACCAAGCTTCACATAAATCCGTAAGCAAGCCAAGGCACACCTTGGAATAACAAATCTCCTTTTACTATTACATGGTTCTGTCAGTTTATTTCACAAAAGGTGAATCATTAGAGCGTAAACAATTTCTTTTTATGGTTTTCCTCTTGCATATGTTTTAGTTCCTCGTAAAACTATCACTTCCGTTTGACGTCACTTAATGACATCAGTTTGGGACAAACAGTCTCTGTTTTTAATTCTCTAACTGTAGTTAATGTTTGCTAATGGGGTAAGTAGGACTCTAAGTACATGTTCGTGGCGAATGTTTTTAAGAGCCATGTTTAATAACACCAATTTTTCTATGAGGTTCTAATTTGTCCTCAATATTAACACTATCTGTCTGTGAAAGAGACACAATAGTTAACCACTTGCTGGATAAAGAAAGGGTCGAAATGTATTTCAGTGAGCAATTAGCTGATACATGGAAGTACATAAAAGAAGATAGGAGAAGATAAAAGATTAAAGAAGATAATAGATTAAAATGCAATTAGGGGATAAGTCCAATGAGATATATTTCTAGAGTGATTTGGTTCTCTTTCGTGAACGGCTCATTAAAGCATCAATATATAAAGAAAACGTTTTCGTTTCGCTACCATATATCAACATAATAATCGTGATAATAAAACTTATCGAGCACGATACCAAAAATTGCGATAATGACATTGAGAATCTATATGCATGGTTGAAAGAAAATCTGAGGAGGGCGACTTCTGTAAATTTAGATGCGACACGTGAATCTGAGGAGGGCGACTTCTGTGAGTTTAGATGCAATTACACGTGATACATGATAACATAACTGAAGAACAACACTATTTACAAACCTGTTCAGTTAAAGCAGGCTTCAGAAAAAGGTTCAGTACTGATCACAGGTATAAAGAAGAGGGGTAGGTGCAAGCATAATACACATTAAAGTGATTATTTCTAGCTCAGCGTGCTGTGATGGTGCTGTTGCTTCAACTGTGTAGACCTTAAAACGGCGAAAATAAAATAATTTTAACAGTAATTATATTTTCGAGGTGTTTGGGGGTTGAAACACTTGGGTCGGGGGTCCGGGCGCTCGCTTACTCTTTAAAGGGACTGCAAGGCAATTGGTCGACACTTCACGTGACCTGAAGGCTGGTCTTTACTTCGCACAAAGAATCAGCATTGCCATTCAACGTGGTAATGCTGCCAGCCTTTTGGGCACGTTACCAGTTGATAGCGATGCGGATGAAATTTTCGGCGCAATATATAAATATAATTTTTAGTTATAAGATAAGAGATACATAATATTGTATGTTTTAGGTAGTTTGTATATATTAGTTCTAGTCGTATATTATTCTTATATAAGTGGTTATTTATTTGTATATATTCACGAAATCACCTTCATTAAATTTAAAAAATCTTGAAACCTATCTCTCAAAGAACGTTGTCATTATTCATTGTTCAAATCCATCTCCTCTTGACCTACTCTCAAAATTTCCATAAATATAAGGAGGATTCTCGAAAGCGTTTCAAATTTCCCTATTATTACCAGCTTCAGGAAAATTGATCTATTAAATATTTACAAAGAACTCTGTAACTCAAATAAATGTTTAGAGATAAAAATGTTTTTGCATTGTAAACGGCATTTTTTTCGCGATGAAGAGAAAGGTATGGCGTAGGTAGTTAGCAGGAAGAAAGTATGATAGAAATGATTAGGTGTTTTAAAACCATTGTTTTGAACGTGCCTTCTTCATAGTTTGACTCGCGACATCGCTGCGGGCTCAGCTCATGACTAAGGGCTCCGTTCGAGTTTAATACTAGTCGAGCAATCCCAAAAAATGCACGTGAGTGAACATTAATTGATGAGTCTTCATAGATTCTCGATTTTTAACGACTACTACTGGGGGGCCTGGCTCTGTGTAGTTTACACAGAGCCAGGCCCCCCAGTAAATTTTGCCGTGGTTCTTGGATTTGCAGAGGTATTCTCCACAATGAACAGCAGAAACACAGATA
The DNA here is from genome assembly GCA_935421205.1 of Xylocampa areola. NCBI lineage: Eukaryota > Metazoa > Arthropoda > Insecta > Lepidoptera > Noctuidae > Xylocampa > Xylocampa areola. The sequence continues at coordinate 1,618,125 of OW285200.1, forward strand.
TTATTGGGACCAAATACACTCGTATTTGGATGAATAGATATTCATCTGATATATATTGTGCATACACCCGAACTTGATTTTCATCAACTAGCGAAACATAATTAACAACAAGACAAAATTAACAAGAAGAGAAGAACAACAAAAGGTTATAATTTTACCAGCGATATTGTTGGTTTGTTGACCAAAATAAATAAATGTTGTAACTCGTAACACCTGAGACTGTAACAGGTTGTTGACCTTTTAGTTACGAGTATCATGGTGACTCAATTGTCGTGGTTCGTGAGCCAGTAGGCGGACGGCTCCTTTAACTGGTTATTTATTTAATGTGAATATAATTTAATTTGTTTGTCTGTTTGTTAACTGGTATGGCAAGAAGAAAGTTGTTATAAGTGGCTGTCTCGTTGATCTAGTGGTTCCAAGCGCGACTGCTGAGCATGTCTTGGGTTCGATTCCCAGGTCGGGCAAAATGTTATTGGATTTTTTTGTTAGGAAATTCTGATTAGAAGCTTGGCGTTTGAAATTGTATGATGGCAATAGGCTCACCACCTATTATATGAAGCTTAATAACAGCTCGGGTGAAATGTGGGTGTACAATTGTGTGTACCTCTGCCTATCCCTTCGGGTAATACAAGCTTGATGCTGTGCTATTATTAAAGTGGCGCAGCCAGCATTAGTTTATACTTAGTATAAATTTTCTCGTGCTTCGAAGACCACGTAAAGCCGTCGGTCCTGTGCCTGATCTCTCTCCGGTCGTGTCGGGTTGCCATCCCATCGGACTATGGGAATGAAGGTATACCTGTGCACCTGTGGTTACGCACATATTTGTGCACTATAATATCTCTTGCGTACTTGTCTAATCTCCTCGGAGATAGGCCGCCGTGACCGAAATACGGTCTGGAGGAGTTAGTTATAAATTAGGAGATTATTTATAGAATTCTTGAGAAAATCATGAAAGTTATTCTGACGCATTGACGTAAACAGACAAATAATATTGATGTGTGTTAGATAAAAATTATCATGTGTCGGTTAAATTGATTTCATATACTTTCTAATTTGTTGATTTTAAGTTTCTTGTTTTGTACAGTTTTAGTCATGGGATATGGGATCTTTATGTTTTCCAATATAAGAGGGCCACACTATCCTGGTTAAGTACTTTTGTTTTATAGATAACTCCTTCAAAATCATTAAACGCATGCGTAGAAAACTCTAAAGTTAAATTACTCAAAATTTTTGGAATTGAAAATACGCTCGTGAGCAGGATTCGAAGCTGCGCCTTCCGGACAAATATTCCAGAAGCTCTTACTGCCAAGTCATCTCGACCTCTGCTCACTATATCGAATTCTTCTTCCACATTTTGATGTATTTTGGTGACGTCATTGCTATCTATTCAGAACCTTTACAATGGAGTCGAATGAAAAATGCTCGTGAGCAGGATTCGACTCTGATAGATACTCCTGGAGTATTTATCCACCTATATTATACCCTACACAAATTTTTTATATCCTTGTATAGTTTATTTTTTTATTTGACTTGAATTATAAACTTTTACAGCCTTCTTCTTACTTTTCTCAATATATCAAATAAATAAATAAAAAAGACGAAACAATCGAACTCATAACACATAAACTCACCTAACAGGTACATTTTACATGCTGTCGCTACCGTTGCGTGGTCGCTATTACTGGTTTTCGTCACTGCACCCTATACCATTAAACATATTGCACAAATCTCCACTTTCACTTCTACGTAATAAAGTTCAAACTCTTTTGCAATCGCGAGCGGATATACGCTTACTCACATTCTGGAATATTTAGAAAATTCTGAGACGGATTGCAATAACTCCTTAGACGTAAACAAGCTGTAATAAACTTTAGATTGTTTTATATAAAGTCGATTCTTGTTTGGTAGTTTCTATCACTTATTATGGTGCATTCTAGATTATTCGACCGGTTTCGCGTAATGTTGTAAACAAACATGGACGCAACAGGTCGGTAGGACTAAGGGGAGGTTCGGGCTAAGTGTAGCTGTTTGACTCCAATTTGTTGTTATGTAATTATTGTAATTTCACCTGTTACCTTACCGTTTTATTTTAATTTGTTGGCAGAAAGCATGCAATAGAGCTATTATGTAAGACTACTAGTATTATTTTAATGAAGCTTAATTGTACGACTTAATAACAGCTTCTTTTTCCATTTAATATTGTAACTTTAGAGTTCGCTAAGCATGCGTTAATGCTTTGCAAAGATTTATCTTGAATTATTAAGGTAATTGCATTCTTTACGACATTGTATTGACTGCAAAGTTAGTCGTGTCGGTTCGGTCAACTGTATAGGTACTGAATTGATAGCAATGACGTCGCCATAAGACGTGTTAAAATTTGGAAGAAGAATTCGCGGTGGTGAGCGGAGCTCGAGATGGCTTAGTGGTCAGAGCGCCTGGAGTATTTTTCGGGAGGCGCAGGTTCGAATCCTGTTCGCGACCGTATTCTTTTTCCATTTAATATTGTAACTTTAATAACAGCGTTAGTTTAAGGGTCCTATGATGTTAAATATTACTGATTGTAAGGGATTTTTTGCTTTAGTTTATTAACTAACATCGGGCAAAGCGTCATTGGCGTTTTATGTTAGAAAATTCTCAGTAAACCTGGAGTTAGGAACTGTGTCCGGTTGATCGCAATAGGCTCACCACATACATGGGACTTAAAAGCATTCGTGAAATGTGGGTGTACAACTGTGTACACCTCTGCCTACCCCTACGGGAAATACAGGCAAGATGCTATGTTATCCATGTGTCATACTATTATTTGAACACACGAACTTTGCAGAACGCCGCTATTAATGTACACAAATTGTACAAAGATATGTAAGTATGTTATAAAATTTAGCGCGTGAATAATATTTATATTATTCAAGGCTAGTTTTAACTACCGTTATTACAATAATGTAAGCATTTCACTGTATAAAGTTAGGAAAAAATATAAAGTCATCATCCGTATAATCTGTATCCGTAAATCTTTATATATAGTTTTTTTTGCCATATAATAAATATTATATTTCATGTTCTCACCAAAACTAAATTGTGCTATACAGTACTGCTGATCTTACAATCCATCGTATTTGCAAAAATACAAAAAAAAATATACTAGCTGTGCCCCGCAAACATAGTTCTGCCATATAAAGTTTCTGGATGGGGCCACCCTTATCACCTAGGGGTATAAAAAATAGCCTACAACCTATGCTCAGACCTACCAAAATTACACAAAAAAATTCATAACTATTGGTCAAGCCGTTTCGGAGGAGTTCGATAACAAACACTGTGACACGAGATTTTCATAAATTAGATTTATTATGTGAAAACAAAGTACACAAAGAATGCAAGTTATTGTCACATAATAATATGCATTTGTCATTGCTTTGACACATAATTCTCAGAAGTTTTGTATAAAATATAAATTGTAGAGAACTGTAAACATTGGTCATGTTTTAAAATTCCTTGAAGTTTTTAAAATGCCGTTTTAACTGTAAACAGCTGTAATAATGATCAGTTGACTCACCTGTTTTGTGCTACATAATAACTCACGCGAGATTAATTATATTTTTTTGTCTAAAATTTAAACTACGTGACACACTATGTAAACAACACAAAAACCTAAAAGTAAAACTAGTCTAGAATTCAGAATTAAGATTAAAATCAATTAATATGATTAATTTTTGCAATGATGTCCACTAGTTTCTGCCGGCGACTTCATCTGCGTGGATTTCAGAATTGGATACAACCGGGATAAAAAGTATACTATGCAGTAATCCAGGCTATAAGCTATCTGTGTGCCAAATTTCATCCAAATCTATTCATTGGTTATTGCGTGAAAAGTGACAAACATCCATCCATCCTTATAAACTTTCGCATTTAGGATATGTTTGAGTGCCAAACTCCATGTGGGCAGCTGGTAGCTAAGATGCTAGTACGAAGACGGCCGATGCGTGTGTTCTGTTTTAGTAACCTATAAAATTACCACAATATAGTCTACGTAAGATATCCAGCAGTTTTATTTATCAGCTGAGATCACCAGCTGCACAATTGCAGCTTGGCACTCAAACAGTGGCCCCTTTTTTTATTCAAAATGGATCTACGTTTGGCCACAAACTCGCCTGATATTAAGCGACGGTGTGGCTAAGCGTAGAGCACGTAGATCCACAAGAAATCTATTCATTCTAAGTAGAGAAGATAGATTTGGGGAGAACGATAGTTGGGCAGTTGTTGCAACTGCCCAGACCCGTCTCCCACAACGGTTGCACCAGACTACATCCCGAAACACGACTAGGTTGTTTCACGGCATGGCTTCGTCCGGTAGGTGGTAACCAGCCGCGGCAGAAGCGTCCCACCTGAGTTGTGTTGCCTGTTTTGCATCACCCAGCGGACTACTCCTACGGACGCAGGAAACTCAGCCCCCATGCCCATCCTTCAAGTTGGATTAGCAGCTGCACTTGGCACTCAAACACTATAGGTAAATTAGAGTCAGTAAGTAAATCCTCTATTATCTCTCATTATAATAGGTCATTAACGATATAAATTATGATTGGATTAAAATAAATTTCGCCATTAAAATTAAAAAAAGACCTCTTAAAGTCTTCTAATTGATACCTTCGTCAAAAGATCTTTCGCTCCATGTAGACGCTCGTAGGCCATTCAATTGGCTTAGCATCTGCTACCGTTACCGTCGGATAGACATACCCTCCGAAACAGGGGCACACTCCCATGAAAATTCTCCTAGCCGGAGAACCACCGACAAAATGGCCGCGCCAAGATTGGCTTAACCAACTTAACGATCATTTAGCGTCCAAAAGTTGCAACTGGCTATATGTGCCTCACTTACGTCAGTAACGGGTGTCTTCCAAACGTTTGACCTCTCGATCACTAAGCCGACCCTGGCCATTATGCTATTTCTTTCCAAGGTCAACTTCACTCTACATTACTGATTGAATAATTTGGTACAGTGGCATGCAAAATGATGTAATACACTTTCCATGATTCAAAAGCGATTTCTTTATAAAGTATCTTTTGATAGTATTAGATCATTTGCTTTATTAGACATTAAATTAAACTTTGTAATGCTTGTATTGTGGTAGGCCTAATTATGGTTGTTGGGAGCCGCTGGACGCCTGCCATTTCTAATTAGTCCCTTTCTTTCTTCTTCTTCTTATCGTATGGTTGATGAACAACCTAGTGTCAGAGTTTAAACCACCCGTAGGTTTTTGACATGGCTTTACACACTATCGAGAACATCATACATGGAGTATTGGTTTCCTCACGATGTTTTCCTTCACCGTTTTAAGCGAATGATAATTAATTTATAATACGCACATGACTTCGAAAAATACGTGCCTTGGATTCGAATTTGCGACCTTTGACTTGTCATTCCAACGGGCATAAATGTCTCACAGCATACTATATTCTTCTATAAATACTATATTTCATACACAGAAGGGACAAACATTTAATCACCACGCTAGCTCACCGAGGGTTGGTGAATACACACCTATAAGGATTTCTCGCAGTTGATGAAAGTGTTACGTCTTTATACACTTGAATGTACCAAGTTCTATTAAGTGATATGCCCCATCATGTATGTCCCGACTCTCCCCTTTATAGGGGGAAATAATTGAATGATTGCAGCCTACTATACCGGAGGTCATATTCTAGAAACATTTGGTGTGAAACATAATCTGACGCAAGACAAAACAATCGCGCGATTAATCGTTGCGAATGTTTGTGTGTGAACAAATAGTTATTTGATAAGATAATATTGATCAATGTCGGTTTAAGTAGAAAGCCTTGTAGTGTTAATCCAATTTGATAGGTAGTAAACATCTTTATCGTGTTTTAGTTTATAAATATAATTTGGGAACAATGTCTAAGTGTTTTACGACCCTCTTCCTTATTGAAGTCAGTTAAAAATGTCAACAAAGTATTGGTGCAATCGGTAATTGGTTTACACGAAATATCTATAACATAATCTACTTTCAACTGGTATATCTGTAGATAGATTAACTTCGAATGGGAGAAATACAAAATTATACTAAATAACAATAAAAATCTATTGTTGTGGTAATTAGCGAGTCAACAGATTATAATAAAATAACGCAGAATATTAATACAAACAAATAAAACTGAAGTGTCTGTTTGTACTGTTAAAATAATAGATCTTTTAAGCCCATACAACAGGACGGGCTTAAAAAATCTAAAAAAATTGCGCGACCTTTATGCCTAAAAATCAGTTTAATTTTTTTTTTGTCTCGCTGTCCCTCTGTTTGTTTCGGTTAATCTTTGATACGGCTGTACCAATTCTGATAAGATTTAGGAGATTTAAGAAGGAGTAACTTAGGCTAATTATAATATAATTATACGCGGGTGAAACCGCGGGGCACAGGTAGTTTTGTAATAATGCGGACGAAGCAAACGGAGTATGTAAAGATCGCAGCAGGTGGCGTTTTATAGTTTCTGCCTACCCCCATGGGGAAACAGAGTGAGTTTATCTATGTTTATGTATGTGTAGACTGTTGTAATAAAAACTCAAAATAAAGCTACATAAGTTCACGTTTTGTAATAACTGCAATAACGTTTAACTTTCGATCGGAGTTTAATTGTTTTCGCGAAAAGTAAATAAGCGAGAGAAATAAACGTGTACAGTCGATCACGGAAGTGTTAGAATCCTTTGTTAAACAAAGAACAATGGCCAAATTTCTATAAGAGCTGGACTTGATTTTTATTTTTCTTGTCCCAAAATAAACTATAGTTAGATGATTTGTTTTTATGTTGTAAAAACCATCCCGATTGAAAATCATATCTAAATAGCCACAATTTTTTATAATAACGTTAACAATACTTTTGAGGTTAGAATCAACAACTATCTTTTACCGCACTGCGGCGTAGCCTTAAAATTTAGTTAGCGATAAGCGAGGAGGGTAATTAGCGATCTCTTTTCTATTTATTTCGATTTCTCTCAGAGAATTACCCAAAAAATAGGACATCTGTCAAAGCGTAAGTCCCATTGTCTTTCCATCAGACTTCTAGAATTGAATGTCAAAAAGGGCCGTCTGTCAAGCCGACTCGTGGAGTCTGGTCTGCTTCGACGACAGATTTTGACCGATGATTCAATGAAAACTACACCTATATTACTCTAACTTGCACAACGTGTAGTGTAGAAAACAAGGATGGCATAAAATCACACTTGAAGTCTTTCTTGAAAGAGTACAAGGCTTTTTTGTGGTTTGACTTCTTTTCTTCAATTCTGGTTGAAGAGAGTTAGTCAGAACAACAAGTGTAGCGATTATGATGCGACTGATTGCCATGTTGCCGGGTCTCAATCAATGGCGCGGGTCGATGACCAGTTGACCACAGAATAATTAACTTGTGGAAGTTGTCGATGACAAATGACGTTCCATTGTACAGAATTGAAACAAACGCAACTTACTATGAACCTACATAATTATTTTTTGTGACAAGAAACAAATACATAATAAATCAGCATAGTAGTTGATTTGTGCATATATATTAATTGAATTGAATAACATTAAATCAACTATTCAGAAAAATGAATAATTATAGTCTTAGAATACCAAGTCATTTCATACGCGAAATGAATCGTCAATAGGTGCATTCTGAAACGATTATTCTAAATAATTTCGAAAAAGTTACAAAAACATAAATAAATCGATATCTTTTTTTTGTGGCTACTTAAAGAGATATTATATATTTCTTGTGTTTTTTAAGATCTTATAAAGTAAGTTTAATCGCGTGTATTATTGGTTTTTTGTTTTTCCTGACGTTTCGAACACTTTGCAGCGTTCGTGGTCGCAGGAGAAACGTCAGGAAAAACAAAAAAACTATAATACACGCGATTAATCCGGTTAAAAGTTGTTTTATAATGTGTAGTGATCGCGCAAACCTAAGATATTACTAAGTAAGGTTAGTTTTCATATTTATGGTATATAGTGACGCCATCGTTTCGTCGTCTGGTACGATATGACCATCCTTCTTTTGGATTATATTTTCAAGTTCAGTGTTATATAGTGCATATTATAATAAATACGAGAGCAACTCTGTCACTTTGTTTGTTTGTTAAGTTTTTACGCCTAAACCTCTGAACCGATTCTGATGGATTTTGTATAGGGATAGATTGGACCTTGGAAAAGAGCACAGACCTTTTGCCGCGCAGACGTAGTTGCAGGCATCGCTAGTACTCTAATTATATCCTTATAATGAAGGGTTAGATAATAGGAAAAATAGGGAATGCTATAATTTTCAACTTTATACCGATGTTATGGAAACTTTGCATACATAAATGTCGTTTTGATGACAGTACAAAATAATGGAAACCTAGTGTTAATCTGATCATGGAGATGAAATACAGTCGGGAGAACTCCTCAACGGTTTACAGCACCTATCTCGTTTTTTTTTATGGAAACTTTAGTTCTGGCTGCGGTTTATAGACTATGGCCCCAAAAAAATAAAAATTAAAACATTTTAGCTTCGAAAACAGAAACTGAAAAGTGCAAAATGAAATTTTAAAATATGCTCTGGCTGGAGGCGTCAAGCTGCCTCGCCTTAGATATTGTCCTGTTACGCAGACAAAACCCCGCTGGTTTTCTGCAGGAGACCATCGCCCAAAAGAAAAAATAATAATTATTAACACTATTCCTAAATCTATTTTTACAAGTTAACCTATAGATAAATATTTGATTTATTAAAAGGATTGCTTAAAATGATGTATAATGTAGGTATATAATCTATATAAATATACAAATATAATATATATATAATATGTATATAATAATACAAATTACTTTGTGAATTCATTCAGTGACCAGTTGAGCACGTAAATATATCAATGTGGTGATCATTGATAATTTACGTGCTCACTGAATGAGTTTCGCCACCGTACTACTCGTACTTACTAACGAAAAGCATAAAATTTTGATTTTTAGAGGAGAAATAATGAATAACAAAATGCGACAGATTTTCGGCATTTTTATTGAAAAACGTAGCTTTATAAACATAAAATACAATTTCACAAACACATTTGTAGATGACAGTACTCTTGGACGAGAAAGTAAATACAGCGAAAGTGCTCTTCGATCCGAACGTACAATATTGTGGGTTGAGATGAAAGCTGCCCACTGCACCTAGGTCATATAGATGTTGATATGGAGTCATATTTATACTGGAAGCGATAGTGGGGGTAGGCAGAGTATGTATTATGTACTCTTTGACTCATGCGGACAATACTGTGGGCTGAGATGAAAGCTGTTGATTGTAAAGATCACCTAGATATTTATATCTATCTTATTATCTAAAATATTGCTATATTTAATTCTATTATTCAAAGAAACATTGAAAAAATAATAGACAAGAACGGGGCTTGAACCCGCGACGTTTGACGCTGAGTTTAGTAAATCTGTAAATGATTACTAGATAAATATCACCAGGCGTCTCCTTAAGACGTATACAAAGAGGATTGAAAATTCAATAGGTTTGAACACGACAAGGTAGCTCAGTTGGTAGAGTGATGACACGGAACGTCAAAGGTCGCGGGTTCAAGCCCCGTTCTTGTCTATTATTTTTTCAATGTTTCTTTGAATAATATCCATACACTGGATACAATTCCAAAGTCTCAGACATTACTTGGATTTTTTTACCAGACAAACCCAATAACACTGCTGCGACCTGGGTATCAAACCTTTTTTTGTGTGGAAAATCGATGGCCCTTTGAACCACAAGAAGAACTGCCTCGTTGGTCTAGTGGTCATGAGGTTCCTGGTTCGATTCCCGGGTCGGGCAAAGTAGGTATTATTGAGAATGAGTTGTTCTGTTGGGAAATTCTCATTAGCAACCCGGAGTTTCAATTGTGCCTGATAGATGGCAAAGCACCACTTGGGACTTAATAACAGCATTGGTGAAATTTGGGTGTACAACTTTGTACACCTGTGCTTACCTCTTTGGAGAATATAGGCGTGACGCAGTAACGGACGCCTGACTAAACACCCCACGGTCCTTCGATCACCTTCACCAGACTTTAGGATTGCAACTGCATTCACCGCGACCCGGGAACGGAACTCAGGACCTCACACTCAACAGCCGAGCTAGGAACCGCTAGAACAACAAGGCGGTCGGCAGTCATCTTAACCTTGAATAAAAAGACAGACACAATTTCCACCTGAACTTCTACTGTTCCTATAAAGTACAAGGGCGTCATACAGGCGTGTTCCCATTGTCCCTCTGAAGGTCACCACCACAGCTTGAAGGCTACCCAGCCAGTTTCTTGATGCAAATGTCGCGGAAAGGTCCCTCCCTTCATTACTGTCACCATGACAGTAAGGGAACATAGATGTACAAGAAGTAGATACGCTACATTTCGCATGACTGTCCAAGAAAAGAACTCCTTTTCAAAGACTTATTTAAATTTTAAAGCATCATTTATTTAAAACTGCCTTATTGGTCTGCTGGTTGCAAATGCCGCGGCTGAGCGTGAAGCCCACCCTTCACCGCTTCCTAGTGTCTTAGCTGGGATGAAGATGCGGCGCAACAAACTCCCCAGCAACACGTCTGTCTGTATCATGATTATTTATTCCTCCAATAAACACAGCTGGTATCACAATAAAAATCTAAAGAATAAGCATCGCAATACTCAAGTCTCTCACTGGAGTAAAGAGTCCTCATTTTCAAAGCAATTGACATTCTCCAAGAGACGCAAAAGGGCGAAAGAGGGTGACAAGCGCCCTAAAACAATTAAATATAATTGTCGCGGCCATAAAAGTAATTAGCTTCGCGAAAATATTGTATATTTCTATGATAATGTCGGAATAATGGAGCCGAGCTAATGAGCTGTTTAAGGAGTCTGAGTTTAATTGACCTTAGATTTTCAATTCAATGTCGTAGGGCTACAAGGCTCTTTTTGGGGTAGGCAGAAATGTTATTTATTACTAATATAATAAAGCTGAACAGTTTGTTTGAACGCGCTAATTTCGGGAAAATATGATGATATCGAGATTTGAAAAAATATTTTTGCCTTTGATAGCCCAGTATTTATGAAGGTTATAATGCTATTTAATATGCTACGACCTTTGAGAGCCAAGTGAAAATCGGGTATAATTCCAAAATGCGGGCTGCTACTGAGAATTTCCTTGTAGAATAACTCAATAATACTTCGTCTGACCCGGGATTTGAATCCAGAACCTTACATTTAGTAGATGTGCTTGTTACTACTAGACCAGAGAGGCAGTCATGATATAGTATGAATGAACTTTTAAGACCATGTGGCCAGTCTGTTGAAAACACATACATTTTACTTAAAATCAAATAGTTATATTTTTTCCCCTTCTCCATTTTACACACATCTATGTAAACCACCAAAACTATATTGTTAGGGTCTAATAAACCCTACAGCGAATATATGTATAAAGAGACACGAATAAAATATCATGTCGCACCTGACATTCGGTCAATGACCTCGTAGTGTTGCGAAAATTGTGTTCATTATGTTCACAAATATAGAAAGTGAAAACGACTTGTTGGAGTTACAAAAGAAATGTGCAAATTACTTTGTAGATATATATGTAGAGATTTTTGTTTGTGGAAACATATTTGGTTAATCATATATAATTATATTTTTTAATACATGTTGAGGCCATGTAATGCCTATATTAATTTCTATTTTTCAAAGAAACATTGAAAAAATAATAGACAAGAACGGGTGAGTTTAGTAAATCTGTAAATGATTACTAGATAAATATCACCAGGCGTCTCCTTAAGACGTATACAAAGAGGATTGAAAATTCAATAGGTTTGAACACGACAATGTAGCTCAGTTGGTAGAGTGATGACACGGAACGTCAAAGGTCGCGGGTTCAAGCCCCGTTCTTGTCTATTATTTTTTCAATGTTTCTTTGAAAAATAGAAATATTTGGTTAAGTATTCACATAAGTGGCATTTAAATAAATAAATAAATAACCAGCCCATAACTGTCCCACTGCAGGGCGCGTGCCTCTTCTCATACAGACAAGGCACGAGCTTGATCACCACGCTAGCTCACTGCGGGTTGGCGATTTCAGATTACCAAGTACAGGTTTCCTCACGATGTTTTCCTTCACCGTATGTCTGTGATGTCTTAGATTAACTAAGGAATAATGACATTGAAAAAGTCACATCGGTACACGCCAGGTTTGAACCCACAACTTGCCGCTCAGGAGTCGGGCACGACATTTATAAATGTACAACAGATTTTCATAGAAAGGAGTAATTTGATTATCAGTGCATCATAGCCTGTATTCCCCGAGGGTGTAGGCAAATATCCATATTTCACCAAATGTGAAAAATAACATGATAGATATATAATATCTTCTAAACTAGGACTAGGTACTAAGTTCCTGAAAAAAAAAATTCGGGGGATATATCTACTCTATCCAATTAAAAATGAAATAATCATAATCGTGGTCATACATAAAATAATAAATCATACTTAACCTTTCGGCTCAGTAACGTACAGATCTGTACGTTGTAACAATAAAAATCTATTGTGTCTGCTAATGACTGACGCAACAGCTTAAGCATTGATTTGAGAACCTCCTCCATTATTCGACGGTTAAAACATATAATTTTATTTAAAAAAAACTATGGCCTAATGGTATGTCCGTTGGACTGACAAACCAAAAGTTGGAAGTACAAATCCAAGGCACGTCAATGACTTTTCGAAGTCACGTGCGTATCATAATTAATTATCACTTGCTTAAAACGGTGAAGGAATACACGTATGGAGGAACGAGGTGTGGTGTTCCTCCATTGAAAAGGGAGGATCCTCCAACCAGGCGGGTGATATTGCCTGGCGGGCCACGGCCCAACGGTTAATGTCGGGAGGTCGTATATATACACACTCGTCGTCAAACTTTGATTGCGCGATGCAGAGTGTTGTGCGCGTAGTTACCATGTAGCGAGATAGATGTCGCTACATCACTCCCCTCCGAGACCGGAGGTCGATCGTGTTGATGAGTCAGCGGTCAGTGCGTCTGAAGGGCTTGCCAGTGCCAGTGAGGTCCCAGAGAGTCGGAACCGGATGCCGCGTAGTTCACGGTGAGTCGGAACTGAGAGCGGTGATGCTGCGTAATCCTCAGTGAGTCGAGGTAGTGCAGTAGTACGTAGTGACTGGCTGCTGCGTCGACCAGGAGAGAATGGCTCTGCTTGTTGACCGGCCGAAGGTGCAGTGTGCAGTGCCGAGGTCGCTGTTGTGGCTGAGGGTGATGACCAGGTCTGCGCGTCTGCTACAGGCTGGTGGTCAGGGTACCCGTTGAAGCCGAGTATGCTGGCTGGCTGTGTGACTTGCTGCTTGCTGCTCGATTTGATGCTGAGGGGGAGTGGAGATGACGGAGTGACGACGAAGTTGCTGCTGATCCTCTTCAGCGAAGGCTGCACTGATGTTCGTGCTCGGGGTCACCAGTATGGGGTAACGAGGTGTGGTGTTCCTCCATTGAAAAGGGAGGATCCTCCAACCGGGCGGGTGATATTGCCTGGCGGGCCACGGCCCAACGGTTAATGTCGGGAGGTGGTAAATATACACACTCGTCGTCAAACTTTGATTGCGCGATGCAGGGTGTTGTGCACGTAGTTACCATGTAGCGAGATAGATGTCGCTACACACGTGAGGGAATCAACACACCTGAGAGATGTTCTCGATGATGTGTAAAGCAGTGTCAGGGACCTACGTGTGTAGTGCTTTAACTCTCTGATACGTATTAGGTTGTTCGTCAACCATTCGATAATTATATTAATAAAAATAAAAAAAATGCATGCCTGACATTAAAAAAATCTTATTTGCCTATTTCAAAAATTCTAAAAATATCCCAAACATCGAAATCGGTTCAGGCATTTATAAGTTATGGTGGAATAAAAAAATTCTCAGTAGCAGCCCGGAGTCAGGAATTTGGTGGTGTGACACCCCCGTGCTTCGGAGAGCACGTAAAGCCGTCGGTCCTGCGCCTGTTCTCTCTCCGGTCACACACTTGTGCACTATAACATCTCCTGCGTACTTAGCTAATCTTCGTGGAGATAGGCCGCCGTGACCGAAATACGGTCGGAGTATTTTATTATAAAAACATAACAATCCTTTTATTGGGCAGTCGTGTAAAAAGGTGCCTATACAATTTTCCAGTATTTTTTATGCAACATTAATACACGAAATCATAGTTCCGCTTAGTGATTGAACCAGAAATGTAATTTTTGAGTCACACAAACTGTATCTGAGACGAAAACCAAGAATATAAAACATGCATCCGACTGATCATTATTCCATAAACCGGGTATATTTCCCACCGGATACCCGGATACCCGGATACCCGGGACTTTATAAGTGTACTTCGTCGGAAGTGCCGCAATGTGTCGCAGGTGCATTCCGGAAGTCACTCCCTCGGGTCACAAGGGTCAACGCTTATATTAACCTTTCAGTATGTAGGTAGCATGGTTGACTAAGAAATGAGTAAGAAATGAAAGTACAGAAAATGGTTTATAAAAGGTGAATAATTATCTTTACCCTGGATAAACTCTTCGAATGGGGGAAGTACGATATTGTACTTGTTAACAATAAAAATGTATTGACGGGTAATTAACGAGCCAACAGACAGTGTGGGTATCAAATAAATGCCAGAATACTCAGTCAATCTGTCTGTATTCCACAAAGGAGTAGGCAGAGATGTACACAGTTGTACATTCACATTTAACCGTTATTTACACGGAGGCAACTATATTTATTTATTTATTGGCCTATTGCCATCTCATCGGGCACAATTCTGTATTAGAATACCTGGAGGCCGCTACTGACAATTTAAAAAAACATTTTGTCCGACTCAGGATCAAACTCATAACCTCGCGGCCAGCAATTGCGCATGCGACTAGCAAACCAATGAGGCTACTAAAAATTTAAATTTAAAATAAATTCAGGTATTTAAATAAACTTGAGTAAGAACTAAGAAATGTCGTGGTGGCCGTGTGGTTACGGGCCCACCTCCTGAGCCACAGGTTGTGGGTTCAAACCTGGCATGTACCAGTGTGGCTTTTTGAATGTCATATGTACTTTGTTAGTTCATCTAAGACATCGCAGACATACGGTGAAGGAAAACATTGTGAGGAAACCTGGACTTGGTAGTCTGAAATCGCCAACCCGCAGTGAGCTAGCGTGGTGATCAAGCTCGTGCCTTCTCTGTATGAGAAGAGGCCCGCGCCCTGCAGTGGGACAGTTATGGGCTGGTTATTTTTTTATTTAATTTATTTAAGCAATAACTATGACGCAAAGACTACACATGCACAGATAATATAAAACTACACCGAGGACTTTGGGTACCTACTTCGTCGGAGGTCTTGGGACTTCGTGAAGTAATTTCTTCAGAAAACAAAATATTTGGAGCTCTTGGGAATAAGCTATATTAAAAGCTTCAATTGTCGTTCTCGCTAAGATTTTAGTCAAGTTTACGAAGTAAGTATTTGGTGCCCATATTCGGAGACTTTAAAAAAATATTTTTTTTGTGTATTGGTGTAAAATACAATAGAAAATAATTATTTCCAGAATAAAGCTTATGGGATTAGTAAAAATTTCTTATATTTATGTAAGTAGGTAAAATACAATGGATATAAACAATCACACATCTAACTGACAGCAGTGAACAATATATTAAGGGCAATGACGACGAATGAATGACGGCTCGGTTGGCGCAGTGGTCTGGAGGCCGACTACTGCGTCGCGTGTCGCAGGTTTGATTCCTGCACGGAGCAAATATTTGTATGATCTACAGTTAATTGTTCCGGGTCTGGGTGTGTGTGAGATTATATGTCTGTAAAGGCACCCACGATACAGGAAGAAATTCCTAGTGTGGGCCAACGTTTTTTATTAAAAGAAAAAAAGAAGAATCCTCTCTATCAGCTATCATGGACCCTGCTGGAGCTGAAACTAACTCGGCCCACAAGTGCTGCCGCGCTTGCGGTGTAAAAACAATCTACATGCGCCGCTGCAAACATCCCTGACGCACTGCAACGCCAGGGCAGCCCCATCAGTTTCCTAAGCGCATTATTATATATTAATAGACACGGAGGGCTCTGTAGGAAGTACGCGAATATTTCTCCAAATACGAAACCGAAAGCAATGGCGAAAAAAAATTTGATAAAGGAGTCTCGAGCCCGATTCCGAAGAAAACTAAAACTAATTATTGTTCAACGGTTATTACTCACTTGGGTGATGTCGCGAGTCAAACTCAAACTCGTAAGTTTGACTCGCGACATCGCCGCGGCCTCAGCTCATGACTAAGGGCTCCGTTCGAGTTCGAAACTAGTCGGGCAATCCCGAAAAATGCAAGTGAGTAATAACCGTTGAACAATAATTAATATGAATGTGTCTCACGAAAGTTATTATACAAAACTAAAACTGCATCAATGGATTTTTGAATAATTAATTTTCCTAGCCAGGAATCGAATACCTTGGTTAATCCTGTAGACGAGCTATATACTTAATTTCTACCAAATTTTTTGTATTTCTTTACATTGTATGTTCTAGTATTTCAACACAATAAGAGGGTAATCCTCTGCAGATTTGCGGGCGGAAAGTTATTTTAAAATACCAGGATCTACCTTTACACAGACTTTTTATTTATCATGGTGAAGTGTGTGTATTATATAAAAACTGATTCTTAGAAAAAATATATAAACCACCTTCAATAAACTATACACAAACAATATGCGATTAAAGCGATTGTGATTGATTTACTGTAATTCATTGAAGAGTTCCATTGTACATCTCCGAAGATCTTCATCAGATCTTCATCAAATTTTAATATAATTCAAACACAAAAGATTAATTTAAATTGGGTCGCAATAGGCACGATGACAGTATTAAATAGATTCAAAGAATAAATGGTTTGAGAAAAAATATATGTACACAGGTTTCTAAAAAATTACCTAGTTTTAATAAAAACATTAAGATTAATAAGATTTTCAATAAAATCAAAGTACAAAATACTGCAATCGGCCATGTTCACTGAAACGCCAATTACAGCGAATGACGTCACGCCTCAGGTGAATGTCAATCACCGCCGTGGTTTTGCTTGAACTTTTATCAAATGTTATCAAACCGTGACCTCATAACCCATCATAACCGGCGCCATGAGCGTTTTCGCGCTTAATTAAAAAAAGATAATATATATTAAAATGTAGAAATAATGTGTTTTTCGGTAATAGTAGACTTATACCTATATTATAGAAGGAGATTTCAAAATTAGTCATCATGCCTATTAGTGACGATATCCCTAATCATACATACTAAACAAATGCATAAAAACGAATTGGGAACCTTGGTTAAAAATACAAATTGTCAAAATTTTATAAATCATTACGGCCTAATTGGGAGGAGCTCGTGGCTAAGTAACAGCCGCACAGATCGATCGGTCGAGGTTAAGCTGCGCTTGCCGCGGTTGGTCTGTGGATGGGTGACCATCTTTTCATACCGAGACCCCTCCGTGCCTCGGAGAGCACGTTAAGCTGTCGGTCCCGGTTGTTAAATTAAGATCTATGACAGCCGTTACGGGTAGTCAGAAGCCCGAATGTCTGACAACCAGTCATACCACGAGATATCGTGTTACCCAGTAACTGGGTTGTGGAGGTCAGATGGGCAGTCGCTCCATGTAAAATACTGGTATTAAGCTGAATCCGGTTTGACTGGAAACCGACCCCAATGTAATTGGGAAAAGGCTAGGCAGATATATATTACGGCCTAATTGGGGCTTTGATCTATAACCATTTAATTAAAATATCATCGTTAATATCCAACCACACGACTACTAATAAAAGCGAATAACTTCAACAAACTCACAAAGTCCCCTAACAATGTTTGTGTACCTATATAGTTTTCAACTTTTCATGTAGAATATCGTTAAGCTCTCTATTAAAGAAAATGTTTCAATCGTGCTCGTGAACAGGTGGGGGCAACAACCGGGGGGCATAGACAACAGCGTCGTTAAATGTTTCACGTTACAACTATTAGGTGGACGATCGTGGGTTGGGGCATTAAAATGACGGAAAAATGTTCGGTCCTAAGTTTTCCGGCTAGGGCAAAGTTTGAGTTTGTATTCTGTTTTTTTTTTATCTTTATTTAATTTGGGGTTTTTATCTACACGGATATGTCAACCCCATCGTACCTTATACTCCGACTGCCTCGTTGGCCTAGCTAGCGTCCTGCGTCCTGGGTTCGATTCCTAGGTCGGGCAAAGACTTATTGGGTTTTTGAGTTAGAAAATTCTCAGTAGCCCGGAATCAGAAAGTTGGTAGTGTGACACCCCCATGCTTCGGAGAGCACGTAAAGCCGTCGGTCCTGCGCCTGATATCTCTCCGATCGTGTCGGATTGCCGTCCCATCGGACTATGAGAGTGAAGGAAGAGGGAGTGCACCTGTGTTTGCGCATACACTTGTGCACTATGATATCTCCTGCGTACTTGGCTAATCTCCTTGGAGATAGGCCACAGTGGCCAGAATACGGTCGGGAGGAGTAATATTATTACCTAATACTAAGAAATATCACGTGAATATACTGAACATCTGAAAACTGAACCATTATGCTGGAATACTTATTCATCTTTTAAAATAACATATCATAGCATCACGCCTGTATTCCCCGAAAGGGTAGGCAGAGGTGTACACAGTTGTACAACCACATTTCACCAATGCTGTTATTAAGTCCCATGTTATAGGTGGTGAGCCTATTGCCATCAACCGGGCACAATTCCAAACTCCGGGCTGCTACTGAGAATTTCCAACGAGGCAACTTTTAGTAAGTAATAAGTACCTGTATTGTGTTCCTTTGTTTGTGATTTTAATAGCAATGCATTATTGCGTCTGCGTACTGTCGTGGTGACCGAGTGATTAAGAGCCTGCCTTTTGAGCTGTAGGTTGGGGGGTTCAAGCCTATCATAATTATAATTTCTTAGGAAATCTAAGACATCACAGACATGTGGTGAAGGAAAACATAGTGGGGAATTATGCCTAGCCTTTTCCCAATTACATTGGGGTCGGCTTCCAAACTGGATGCAGCTTGATAATAGTAGGTATTTTACATGAAACGACTGCCTATCATGCTCCATGTAAAATACTGGTATTAAGCTGCATCCATTTTCACTGAAAGCCGACCCCAATGTAATTGGGAAAAGGCTAGAAAGATATAGACAGCCTATCTGACCACCATAACCCAGTTACTGAGTAATACGATATCTAGTGGTAAGACTGGTTTTTGAACTTTCAGACTACCCGAATCGGCTGACATCTTCATTTGACAACTGGAACCGACGCGATGGTTTAACGTGCTCTCCAAGGCACGGAGGGGTCTCGGTATGAAACTATGATCACCCATCCACAGACAGACCGCAGCTGCGACAGTAAGTAATTAGCTTAGTTAAATGATACGATCGCTGTTTCTGTGGCTTTACAAATAGAATTGTTTGTCTGTCAGCAATTTTCTGTAACTGTAGTTAATCGTGCACGTCTCTGTTGCAAGATTGCAGCACTGTCGGCGCCATTTTGAAAATTATGATACTTGCACATTATGTTGCTTTCCTCTAGAGATGCAAAACAAAACTATTTAAGTTGATTATAGACATTACTTAGTAACGGTACTCACGTTGATTCTGTTCAAACTCCTGCCCCACTAAACTTAATTTAAAGAACAACTTTTTTTATTACCAATTGGCTTACTCTTGAAAATAATTCCGTTCGATTGACATTGGAAATATGTCAATTCGTACTTTTAAATGCCAAAATTATTAAGGATTCGGGATATTATGAAGACACCATGATTTAAAATTGAGGCAACTGTAGGCAGGTAAATTTATTTTAAAATTACGCGTTGTTTTAAGGCGTCTATTTAATATTGGAATTGGTATTAGTTTGAAGAGTAACCCCGCAGATATTATAACATTGGTACGGGACAAACTAAAGTATCTTAATTTTTTTTTTGCGATACTCTTTGATGTGCCCAATAAAATTACAAATGTACAAAAGTATCGAAATTTTAATTTGACGTTTCCTAATTCAAATTGTACGTCTCTTAGTTTCTCCCGTCATGCTTTTATAGTACCTAGCTGTTTTTTTTTTGTTTTTTTGGGATGGATGGATAATTTAATTTTTAAATTTATATCTACCATTTTTATTCGGTATTAATCTTCAAAATAAAGTATACTAGATGCGATTTTTTTCTCAATAATATAATTGCCTGATGTGCTACACAGCTATATTTGCACACTTGTTCTTGTGAAAGAAAGAAAATGTGATCCTGACCAAACATCAGTTTTTTTTTGGTAGCTTGCTTGTATACCTATGATAGTCTAATGGTATAACCGTTGGACTGCCAAGTCAAAGTTCGCATTCGTTCGAATCCAAAGCACGCATCCATTGTCTTTTCATTCATTTATTATAAATTAATTATCACTTGCATAAAGCGGTGAAGGAAAACATCTTGAGGAAACCACATCTGAGAGATGTTCTCGATGGTGTGTAAAGCCATGTCATCTCATTCATCACCCACACGACAAGAAGAAGATACCTGAGATTTTACACAACCCCATAAAAATGCACTATATCGCGACTGATGACCAGTTAACTTTGGCATGAAGACAGATACGGTCCGGAAATCGTCAGTAAAACAAATCAAGTGAATTTTAACAACATTTAGGCGTTGTTTGGTCGTAAACCGTTCCATATTTTTTGCCGCAATAGTAACAGATAAGAAAGTAATGTTTTAAACTCATCAAATCGAAAAACAAAAATGTGACCCGTACTAAAATGTGCATGCCAGTTAGACTGTAATGCACTCCCGGCTGAATTTTTGATCACAGCGTTCAACCTCTATGGGTACGCAGGAGATATTATAGTGGACAAGTGTATGCGTAAACACAGGTGCACTCCCACTTCCTTAACTCTCATAGTTCTATGTGGGACGGCAATCCGACACGACTGGAGAGAGATCAGGCGCAGGACCGACGGCTTTACGTGCTCACCGAAGCACGGGGGTGTAGCACCACCAACTTCCTAACTCTGGGCTGCTACTGAGAATTTATTTACAGAAAAACCGAATAACGCTTTGCCCGACCCGGAAATATACAAACTATATATATTGAATAGATGCAGGCGTTACTTTGCGGAACTCCATTATAATGGATGCAACCGAGTCTCGAGTGACTTAGTGGCGGATACTGCACGGTTTAACAGCTCCTGAGGATAACCAGCGGGGGGCCGAAACACGTGTAGAGTAGTTGGTTGTAGTCACAATTTTCATCGCTTGCGTATGTGCATATATTTGCGGGCGGGCCGTCGATGCACAGATAATGCAAGACTTGCCTCAATATTGTGGAAGTAGCTAAATATTGTATTTATTTGCATCCATTACATATATTTACTAGCTGATGCCCGCGGCTTCGCCCGCGTGGATGTTGGTTATCGCGACCAAAAGTAATCATGAAATTTTTATCCCGTTCCCGCTTTCCATTTACCGCTTTATAATTGCCCATTTTTTACAGTATTAAAATGATAGTGATAACATACTCTTCCTTATGAGATAGACATATGCCATCGCGGACTTACTTTCCTGTAGACCTATATAAGATACACAATTCCACCTTACATCTTTTTGTTTTATCTCAAAGGGTTTAGGCACCGTTTACGTTGAAAGCTCCCAGACGGCTTATTTCTTTCCGACACCTCCAACAAATATCATTATATTCTAGCCAATGTATACAAAAACTTGACAAATTATATACTAAAACCTTCCTCGAGAAGCACTCTCTTCATTGGTGAAAACAGCATGAAAATTGGTGCAGTAGAGTTTATCGTGAAGAGACAGACAGACATACAGACAGACGCGGCGGAGGACTTTGTTTTATAATATGATGTAGTGATATATATGTGAACGAAATACTAACATCGTAAATTAATAATCAAGATTAATGCGAAGAACACCTCCATATAAAACTTAATAAGAACAGAAAATGAACTACCAATTAGTTTTAACGACAGACAAATTGAACCGTAAAATTTTAATTAGCTTTATTTATTAGCGAATTTATGAGCGAACGCTATGTCGTCCCCTGATATATGAAATTAATGTGTTATGTTATGTAGAAGAATTGCTGTACCGTGAATGATGAAATTAGGATTTTATTGCCATATTTTATAATAAGTCTGTATAAATGTCTGTTTGAAAGATAGGTAGGTATATTTTTGTTTGGAAAGGTTGTGCTAGCTAGAAACTGGTAAAGATTCTAGTTTTTGTATAATAACTTTCGTGTGACACATACATATTACTTATAGTTTAACCTTTCGGCTCAGTAACGTACAGATCTGTACGTTGTAACAATAAAAATCTATTGTGTCTGCTAATGACTGACGCAACAGCTTAACGGTTATTACTCACGCGCATTCTTCGGGATTGCCCGACTAGTTTCGAACTCGAATGGAGTTCTTATTCATGAGCTGAGTCCGCGGCGATATCACGAGTCAAACTAGTCGGGCAATCCCGAAGAATGCGCGTGAGTAATAACCGTTAAACTATAATTAATAAAGATTCTAGTGTTTTATAAATGTAGTATTTAATAATTTTTATAGTTTACTAGCTGACCCTGCAAACGTTGTTTTGCCATATAAATAAAAAAAAATGGGGTGGACTACCCCTAACATTTAGGGGGATGAAAAATAGATGTTGGCCGATTCTCATAGATACCGGATAAGCACAAGAAATTTAATCAAAATCGGTCAAGCCGTTTCGGAGGAGTATGGCAACGAAAACTGTGACACGAGAATTTTATATATTAGATGGACATGATAGTATCACTCACGCCTTTATTCCCCAAAGGGTTAAGCAGAGGTCTACACAATTGCATACCCACATTTCACCAATGCTGTTATTAGTCCCATGTAATGTGTGTTGGTGAGCCTATTGCCATCTACCGGGCACAATTCCAAACTCCGGGCTGCTACTGAGAAATTCTTAATAGAAAAACTCAATAACACTTTGCCCGACCTGGGAATCGAAACCGAGACCTCAGCAGTCGCGCTTGGGACCACTAGACCAACGAGGCAGTTTATGGAAACATTGAAAAATTATAGACACGAACCCGCGACCTTCGATGTACCGTATAATTATGATTAATGTTATATTGTTAGGTTCATAACTTATTAAAAGAAAAATGTTACTGAACTAAAGATGTTTTCCTAAATGATAAATATTGATTCTAATAAATTAATTGTTTGAATTTTTATATTGTTATTTCCAATTTTTAAGATTTTTTATTTAAGTTTTAATTTGAGTATGAATTAGGTATTGTACGATTATTTTATTATTAAGAATACTACTACTACTATATTTGTATGCCATACTGGCAAAACACAGCGACCTACCTATTTATTTAACATCTTTTACATGTATATTATATATTAACCAATGTTTAACAAATAAACATTCTAATTCTAATTCTAATGTTATTATTAGTGCTCACCCGGTGGTCGAAATTCATTTGTTTTTTTTTCTATTACACATAAGCTTGAACTATCTATGTAAAATCTTACAAAGGGGTGCATAGTTTTCTCTTAAAGAATTACCATAACTGTTGAAATTAATACTAATTCCTATCCAAATCGAGACAATGTGTAATGTAAATCTACCTACATCACAGTTATCTCAATTTTAAAGCGTGTCGGCTTATTAGTATCCCGATTCTTTAATTATTTTTAGGACATTTTGGCATTTAAAAGTACGAAGTGACATATTTCTAATGTCAGTTTCTATCGGTATTTTATTGGGAGTGTGCTTCAGATCTGCTTGATCTAATTTCTCCCTGCCTATTTTTCTGTCGGACAGCTAGAAGCACGAGAAGGTGCCACCGGTTCATTGTTGATATATCAAAAACCAGAACGAAGCGCTTTGATTCCACGATCAATAAAAGAACCGTGAAATAGTGGAATGCCCTGCCGGAGTGGATCTTCCTCGATAGTTACAATCTGGCTCCAAGCTCTCAAGCGTGCTCCATCGTAGACCGCATTATCGCTTAACATCAGGCGAGATGGCGGTCAAACGAACCCAATAAGGTAATAAAAAAAAAATGAAAGTCTATCGAGCAGATTTATTTTCAAGAGTAATCCTAGAGTCCATATAATTAACTATCTCCTACGGAACATGGTTACTAATTCAATACATGGTAATGTATTCCTATTCATCTTGATCATTATCCATCTTAGTTCAGATGCAATTACTGTCACTTGACATCTACACGGCTGATTATAATCAGAATATAGATTAATTAAAGCTTAACATAGCATTACGCAAGTATTTTCCGAAGGGTTGGGCATAGATGTCCAGTTTGAAGTACGTCCCTATTGCACCTAAATACCCTGTAGGTGATATTATCATATACTAGGCACTATTTTATTATTTACTCTGCGCTGCTACTGAGATTTTCTTATGAAAACCCAATAACCGGGAATAGAACTCAAGACCCCTCATTGGGCTGCCGCGCTTGCGACCATTAATATAGTATAATAACTCTCTTGGTGATCTAGTGGTCTCAATGTACACCTCTGCTTACGTCTTCGATGAATACACGCGTGATGCCATGTTATGTTACCTTAAGGCATACAGAGACGACATAAAGTGCAATACTAAGCGATCGTGATCAGAACAGGAATGAGTTTCCGCCATATTGTTACGTGAACAGAACAAAAACAATTCAAATTATATTTGAAACTAATCACAACTTCAATAGGTGTTATAATAATATGATTTAGTTAAATAATGTAGAAAAGAAAACTATAACTATTAATAATTTCCATTGCGAATCGTATATTTTGAGTGACAGTCGACACACAGAGGTCATTGACGTTCCTATTCTTAACGTGATCGCATTATACACCGCATCGATACATCCCTGTGTAAATTGATCTGCCCCGTTGGTCTAGTAATCGCAAACGTGGCTGCTGAGCGTGAGCTGGGTTCGATTTCCAGGTGGGGTAAAGTGTTGTTGGGTTTTTATTTTAAGAAATTCTCACTAGCCCGGAATTAGGAATTGGTGGTGTGACACCCCCGTGTTTCGGAGAGCACGTTAAGCCGGCAGTCCACCGCCTGTTCTGTACTAATGTCCTTTTCACACATTAGTACAGAAATACGAAGATTTCACAACAAAATAACAACAAAGCCAATAGTATTTGAGATAAACATCGTAACTGGTGATAGCCTTGCTGAGAATTTGACGCTGCTTACGTATTTGTTGTGTCGTAAGGGCGGTTACACATTGTTTGTAATTACGACCGAATTTCTGTTGAGCAAACAATTGGAGTCGTGTCGTGTCCAAGCTCAAAATAAAAGCAGAGGATGGATGAGAGTGGCGGTCGCTCCACTGACGAGCGGTACTAGCATGGTTCTATTTGTCGACACGTTTGTCGATTTTAAACGTCAAATTTGACATTAAGTGTCGATATAACGATAAAAGTCATACATAAAAACTCTTTATCGAGTCGACAAGTTTGTCGAAAAGATCCGCGGTCGGACGCGAGGTTCGAATAAAGTGACTGAAGGCTTGAACTCTAAGAAGTAGGCTCTATTAAGGAAAGATTTGTTTTTTGTGTTTAAAAAAATAACACCACGAGATTTTATCCCTTTAAAACTGTGTTATAATTGGAATATTAATGTTCGGTTGTACCAACATAACTATAATATTAACCGACGTATTTCATTATTATTTGGTCAGCTTTTCTATGTAAATTCTGTCAAAATAACATACTTCGTTATATTTAAAGATAACTTGGTGCAATCGAGCCTCAGTCGTTTTTGCATTTACAAACAATCGACTAGTTGTTGAATAGAATTTTTCCTCGTATGAAAATTCCGTCACCCAAAATTGGAATTACCAAAATATATCCTGCGGGACTGAGTTCTTATAACTCTACTTTATAACATCTCATTTGCTTCCAGTCAAACCGGATGCAGCTTAATACCAGTATTTTACATGGAGCGTCTGCCTATCTAACCTCCACAACCCAGTTACTGGGTAACACGATATCTCGTGGCATGACTGGTTGTCAGACTTTCAGGCCTCTGACTACCCATAAAGGCTGTCATAGATCTTATTTGGACTGTATGCTCTAAGTATTTGGACAACCGGAACCGACGGTTTATCGTATTAAAAGCCCGAAAGTCGACAAAATCGCATTCAGCCTCTATCATGATGTCCAATGCGCCAACACCCTTACGTAACTTAAGCTCAAAAGCCGAGGCTTTACGCTAATTTGTATTCGTTCCAGTTAAGGCCAATACAAATGGTGTGTTTGTCCTTTTAGGAAAAAAAAAATACACATTCTGGAAGGGCAAATCGAGATAAGTTCAGTACTAATCTTAGAGGAAATAAAGGGATTTCTTTTGCTTACATTCTCACTTTTATAGTTTAATTTGCATTTCAGGAAAGTGGCATAAGCAGACATTGGCTATAGTGGGGTTACAGGCAAACAATATTATTTCTAATCCGACTGGTAGTTACAGAGATTAACACGTTCAAATAAACAAACAAACATCTTTAGTTTTATTAAATATGTATAAAATAGGAGAGGCATTTCTTATTATCATGACAGGTAAACTTGAAACTTTGATGTTACGTTTTTTGTTTGTCAGGGAAGTTTCTGACAGCTGTCTCAAACTTACTAAAATTCACTGTCATAGACGTTTACTCAGAAAGGCAGACATGGGCAGGACGGGATGTATATGTCGTAGATGGATTGTAGAATCCGCTGTTTTACAAAACTGCTAGCTGATTTACAAAACAGTACTGTTATGAAAAATTGCTGAACGACGTTTAGCGGTTTTACATAATTACTGAACTATAACACGCAGAATTGTTTGAAACGTTTTGCGTTTATCAATGTAGCGGGTCAACGATCAGAGATAAAGTAAAGCATTGTGAAATAAACTGTCAAATTGACAGCCATCTGCGACATATACTTAAGTATGATATTTCCTACCATTTTTAATTTTTTTTTTGTGTAGCCGGAGATTTTTAATCTTAGATATGTTTTGGATTTAATTGTTAATTTCGCTTATTTTCTTAAAAAGTGTTTGCTCCAGATTATTGTAATTTTTATTAAGTATGGTTAGTTGACAAGTGGGTAAAGTGAGCCTACCAATATGTATTGTTTTTCAAAATTCAGTAATTTTTTATTCAGCTTACTTAGGCTATTTTCCCAGTGAAGACTTCCTTTCATTTAAAAATGTAAAGTTTGGCAATGCCTCTAAAATTGCCAATCCGGATTCCAAATTCAAATCCATCCTCACCTTAACAAGCTCTATGTCAGGCGCCGCGCCGATTCGTTGATAATTACTCCCGGCAAAGGTAACGGGTAGGTTTGACAAATCGCCTTCACTTTGGAAAGTCGCCAGTTCGACGCCGTCTATACTACTTGGTAATACAATTAATCTTAGTATTGTGTTTAATTCTACAATTTAATCCGTACGTCGGGTGAACATTTTCAAGGCTTATTGTAGCTTCGAAATTACTTTTGTTTGAGGGGTACTGTTAATGCAAAATTTCTACGATTTTGGGCCAAGTAAACTCAAACTCAAACCGAGTTTGAGTTTAGTGTTTGTAGTAAAGACAATAGTGTGTGGAGTGCGTATTAACCCCTCTATGATTTTCTGTACCTGTTTTAATAAGCATACAATAATTTCTTTGTTTGATGTATTTGGAAAATTTGGGAAAAGCAGTACAATTTAGGTCCTTATAGGTACTTGAGGTTTCTACAACATTAAAAGGGTCTCGTGGCTAAGTAACAGCTGCACAAATCGATTGATCGAGATTAAGCTGCACTTGCCGCGGTCTGTCTGTAGTTGGGTGACCATAATTTGATATGGAGATCTCTCTGTGTCTCGGAGCGCCGGCGCCGTCGGTCCCCGGTTGTCGAAGAAAGATCTTTGACAGCCGATACGGGCAGTCATACGCCTGAAAGTCTGACAACCAATCCAACCGCGAGATATCATATTAGGTACCTACTCGGTCACGATGATCAAAACTTCATAGTCGCGAATCGTTCGTACCTCTGTTGGACAAACGCAAAAAAAACTTTTGAGATTTTATGAAATGAGGAAGGTCTTTCGATCACGGTCTCTTAGATTATTCTGTTGACTCGCTAATTAGCAGACACAATAGAAATATTATTATTATCAAGAACTATTTTGTACTATAACAAGCAAGGTGATTATCACATTATATTTGTACGTGCTAGTTTTGAAATTATAATCTGTGATCCAACAAGCGGACCCGTAACCAATCGACCATCACTTAAATAAAATACCTACCTATACCTACAACGATAAACAGGATTTGACAAATAACTTTGTGTAGCTTGATTGGGATGTTGTTCGGCGCTTTACAACTGCGAAGTGGTAACGTCGAGTTTAGTAGATCTGTAAATGATTGCTAAATAAATATCAAGACGAATACAAAGAGACTTGAAAATTCAATAGATTCGAACAACAACAAGGTAAAGTTATAATATTAAATGGAAAAACAATATGGTTGCGAGCAGGATTCGAACCTGCGTCTCCCGGATAAAAACTCCAGGCGCTTTGATTTAACTAATAACTTAATCTCTTAATATATATCAACTTAATATTATAACTTTAGTGTTCGCTAAGCATGCGTTAATGGTTTTCAAAGATGCTTTAACGACAAGGTAGCACAGTGGTAGAGTGATGACACGGAATATCAAGGTCGCGGGTTCAAGCCCCGTTCTTGTCTATTATTATTTCAATGTTTCCTTGAAAAATTGTAATTAATATACGCATTACATGGCCTCAACATGTATAAAAATATATAACTATATAGTATTTAACACTAAATATACATATTACATGTTAACAAAGAAAGTAAACATCTTTTACACGTTGCTAGTACGCATAAAACTTAAAATACAAAACGCCTGTTAAAAAGTTGTTAGCAATGAACATTGTTTACAAGTTTCCTTGCTTGCATTTTGCGCAAGGATTTTGTTAAAAAGTTAATAGAGACGACGTAGAATTTGCATTTTTAGTTATACGGAACTTTTTGTAGTGGTAGTGGAAGGGATCTCACGAAGACTATGCTTTATTTAGTTTGTTTAGGGTGTTGGTCTAGTGGTCCCAAGCGCGACTGCTGAGCATGAGGTCTTGGGTTCGATTCCTAGGTCGGGCAAAGTGTTATTGGGTTTTTCTGTTAGGAAATTCTCAGTAGCAGCCAGGAGTAAAATAAAAATAGCAAAGCAATAGTGCCCGGTAGATGGCAATAGGCTCACCACCTATTACATGGGACTTAACAGCATTGGTGAAATGTGGGTGTACAATTGTGTACACCTCTGCCTACCCCTTCGGGGAATACAGGCGTGATGCTATGTTATGCTATGTTTAGGGCGAGTAGTAATATTACCTTTGTCCTTCGTAGGAATTCCCAACACCTTAGTATGCTACATTAGTCTATTATTGGCTGCAAGCACGACTGTTGAGCTTCAAGCCATGGGCTTGATCGTGGGCCAGAAAAAAATTTGTTCTGTTCGAAAATACCACTAACAGCTTGGAGTTTATAAACGAACTAACGACTCGCCCCGGCTTTGTACGGGTGCAATTTAGAGTTGTAATTTTATCATCAAAGTTTGATGAAACATAGCTCAAGTTCACGGCTTACAGATTGAACAAATTTAGGTATTTATGATCACACCGGCTCCGCGGCAATTTTCTTACCTACTTTTAGCATTTTAGCTTCATCTGTGTTCATTATTAACCTCTTCATGTTTCCTGGTCGTTTTTTTTATCAACATTGGATTACATTTGGCCACCAACTCTCCTGATGGTAAGCGACGGTGTGGCCGAGGATGGAGAACGTATATCTAGAATAAATCTATTCACTCTCATGTAGAGTGGATAGATTTTGGAAAAACGATCGTTGGGGAGTTGATGCCCATCCCCGTCTCCCACAACGGTTGTACCGGACTACATCCCGAAACACGACTAGGTTGCTTCACGGCAAGGCTTCTTCCGTGGGTAACCAGCCGTGGCCGAAGCCTCCCACCAGAGTTGTGTTGCCTGTTTTGCACCACCCAGGGCCACGTGTAGGGGTTCCATTTTAAGGGTGCACACCTACGGACGCGGCAACTTAGCTCACAAAACGAGTTAGGTGATTCCTGACGTGTCCTTTTTTGAGGACGTCCAAAATTTCATTGCGTTACGTTCGTCGAGGTCGGCCTGCCCCGACTCTTGCATCCACTCTCGCCGCATGTACTAGTTTAGTCAATCGCCTTTCATCCATCCTTTCTACATACTCCAACTATCGTAGCACGTTTCAACCTTTTAATCTTTCTCAATTCTCGTCACTACAGCTTCTTTCACGCCACAACGTTCCCTTATAACGTTGTTCCTCACTCTATCTTTCAAATTAATCCACACATACTTCTGAAAGCTTTCATCAAATCTTTTCTTATAGTAAGTAATATCTTAGGTTTTCGCAATCGCTACATATTAAATGTCCTTGCAGTCCTCCTGCGACCACGAACGCTGCAAAGTATTCGAAACGTCAGGAAAAGCAAAAACCAATAATACACGCGATTAATCCGGTTAAAAATTGTTTTATTAAATCTTTTCTTATTCTATTATTAGTTTTTAAATACATAATTATGTTTATTGTATCCTATTTTTGTTGGAAGAATTATTTTCTATTTAAGAGCAAGAAAGAAGTAAAGTCATGCATTTTTGTTCATGTTACTTTTGTATCAGTAGATATTCTCAAATCCCGTACCACAGGTACCGTACTTATCCGGATTAATATGGGATTTCATTGTTCCGGAAATGACGTCGGTTCATTACATGTGGCGTAGGTACAGAATAATAATTGCCGACATTAAAAAGTTAATAAGGGTAGTCATTAATATCAATCAAATCGTTCGATACTAAAAGGGTAGGTGGTTGGTATGTTTCACGAGCCGTAGCGATTACAGATATAGGCAAGGATATTTTAAGATGCATCTGCATCTTTACATTATTATGCTGTTAATACTCCTCCCGACGGTATGTCGGTCACGGCGGCCTATCTCCACGGAGATTAGACAAGTACCTACGCAGGAGATATTATAGTGCACAAGTGTATGCGCAAACACAGGTGCACTCCCTCTTCCTTCACTCTCATAGTCCGATGGGACAGGATCATCGAAAGATCAGGCGCAGGACCGACGGCTTTTCTTGCTTTCCTAAGCACAGGGGTGTCACACCACCAATTTCTTAACTGCGGGCTGCTGTTAATAGTTTGCTAACAGAAAAACACAATAACACTGCCTGATCAAACCCAGAACCTCACGTTCAGCAGCCGCGCTTGCAACCAATATACCAATGAGGAAGTCAAGAGTTAAAATAGGACCCTGAGTTCGTTGACAACTTTGACAAGATTTGGAACAATTTTGAACACGAGATTTCATTTCATTAACGGAAAAACGCCTCAATATTACGCAAAAAAATTATGATGCATCTTTTTTGCTCCTTAATTAAACCACACAACCCTCCTCATTTGCGGATCGAATCAATTACTCCATATCATTAGATAATCAACTCAAAGGGTCGTGTCTATAAAAATCAATCATTTTATAGATTAAAGGTTGACTATGGATGCCCAACCTTTGGTAAATGAAAGGTAAATACAGTACGTATCAGATGATTATGAACCCCTGCAAATATCGGGGCTTTTATCTACCTATTATTGGTCGCGTGTATGGGATTCTAACATTTTTTTTTTTGGTAGGTAATACACTAAGTTTATACGCAATATAATATGAATAGACGCGTGTTATTCCCCAAATATAGCTAGTTGTCTTGTATAATGAGCAAAAATATTAAAAACTTATGGAGTTGTATGTACTTTAAAGTGATCAGATAGTTGGTAACTACGGTTGACAGATTCGTTTTTATAAATTTCGGGACTTAAGTCATAAAAAAGCGGGACTGAGATGAAAAAGTCGGGACACAAAAAATGCACATTAACCTTTCGGCTCAGTAACGTACAGATCTGTACGTTGTAACAATAAAAATCTATTGTGTCTGCAAATGACTGACGCAACAGCTATAACCTTACAAATCTCTATTTGTATTTGTATGAAGTTGAAAAACACTCGCTCGCCTCTTACGTTTATTTGGCTTTTGGGCGTCCCGCTCAGGGTTGAAAAGCGGGACATCTGGCTACACTATTGGTAACTCAGATAGCTGAGCTGAGATACGGTGGTCATCTCAAACTTTAAGTTAACGGTAATTTCATTATTATAACCTTTTTATTGTAACCCAAAAATATAAAGTTTAATGTAGTATATGCATATATGAATACCTAGTTATATTTTACTAGAGGACAAACACATCACAGTGTCTATTAAGGAAGGGACAAAGAATGAAGTTGTTACACGCACTCCATTGAGCACTGACTACGGCTTCATTAACGAAAGTCATCGAAAAGGTTATTGGAAAGACGCAATGGATTATGAAATCGAATGAGTGTTGTTAATAAGTTGTATAAGCATTTAGAGCAGAGAAACTGCTTCATTGGTTTAGCGGTCGCAATCGCGGCTGTTGAGCGTGAGGTCCCAAATTCGGTTGATATTTGCTATTAGAAAAATTTCAGCCCGTAACTTGGTATTGTGCGCGCTAGATGGCAATGAGCTGACATCATAGGACTTAATAACAGCATTGGTAAAATGTGGGTGTTCAACTGTGTACACTTCTGCCTACCATTTCAGAGAATATCCTTTCAGTTTATACTATTACTAGAGTGAGCAGTTACTCAGCGTTATTTTTTTTTTGCTGGACACCCAAGAGTCGTAGCGTGATAATATATCCAATTACATTCCCCAAGAACTGGGCTATCAAATGCAAAAAGATTTTTTTGAAATCCGACTGTTAGTTCCAGAGATTAGCGCGTTCAAACAAACAAATAAACCATAGATTCTTCAGCTTTGGATTTTTATACCTGCCGAAGAAATCGTGCTCATCTGTAGTCGACGGATAGGTTCACGAGCGAACATCAAATCAACTAACCCTCCCTAATTCTCTAACAAATGTGACTTCGTTTCCTAGAATCGGTTCGTGCCTGCCTTTTGTAGCTCTGAATTTTGAAGCTCGAGTTCCCCTTTGGGTTGCAGCATCGGTATTTCAGGTGAAATTCGGTTCAGTTGTGTCTGGTTCCGAATCGAAGGCTTTAGTAAAAGGCCAAGTAGTTTAAGAGGCCTGTGGTAGGTTGTTCCGAGTACTGGTATTGAAGTGAATGGAACTTTGATGAGATAATCGGCATGATCGACGATACTTTGTTATCGATTAAGATGTCGATTTGCAAACGAAACTATTAAAGAAATTGTATTAGTTACTATGAGGAGTTTATTTCAGTTATTTTCTAGTTAAGATGTTTCTTAAACAGTCAAATGTGGATTTATTTGCTCACTAAACTACATAACAAAGCATCACGCCTGTATTACCCGAAGGGGTAGGCAGAAGTATACAAAGTATTACACCCACATTTTGCTAATGCTTTTATTAAGTACCATGTAATAGAAGGTGAGACTATTGCTATTTACTGGGCACAATTCCAAACTCCGGGCTGCTATTGAGAACTTCCTAACCGAAAAACCCAATAACACTTTGCCTGTCTCAGGCATTGAACCCAGGACCTCATGACAATCATTAGACTAACGAGGCAGTTTACTAAACTATCTGATTTAAATCTGAAAATATATATTGTTTAAAATTAACTTATTTTTATTTTTTTACACTCTGGCGGTTAACAACAAATCTTATACATACGTTCATATTATATCTTAGGTTTTTGCGATCACTAACCGGATTAATCACGTGTATTATTAGTTTTTGGTTGTCCTGAAGTTTCGAACACTTTGCAGCGTTCGTGGCCGCAGGATGACTAAGGTGACAGGCAATATAAAAATTAAAAAACATCCAAATACAATATACAAGATGGTTGGCAAGCCAAAATAAGCGATTAATCTGGTTAAAAGTTTTTTTTCAATAAAAACAACATACACGTCTGGTTCCAGAACATTTAGATTCTGTTGGTCGTAAAAATATTTTGGTATAAAAAATTTTATTTTAATCCATGAACACAACCCGCGTCACAGCCGATATCTCGACCAATGTCATACAAAATAAAAAAAAAAACAGAATTCTGCTGGGAAATTTTCAATCAATTTTACACTACAAAATGCACTCAAGTATTTTACTTTAACACAATCTACGTGCTAACCTACTGAGTAAAAGCGACAGTTCGCTGAACTCCGAGACATTCCCGGAATTTCCTCAGTGCTTCCTTTCAGTTACCTTCAAGAATTTCCTTCCCCTATTACGTGGAAAGTCCAAGGACAAAACTGTAACGACACGCTGCAATTTTAAAAAGAAAAGTGACACTTTCTCGCAACTTAAGCAGAAGTTACTGCACAAAAAAAGAAGACAGGACTTTTAGGGGACCACATTATATTATCAGCGTTGAAGTGACCTGTACTGCGTTTTTGGCTATCAAGGTTACATTGTAGTACATTGCACCGTATCTTAGTATTAATTCGGTTAAAAGTTGTTTTTATCATAAAAATCTACATGTCTGTAGAAAATAAACCTTCTCGTCTCTAAATATTTCCAATATTGACATTAGAAATATATCAATTCATACTTTTAAATGCCAAAATGTCTTAAAAATAATTAAATAATCGGGATACTAATAACCTAACCAAAAATGCGATTTAGTTTTAAACATGTAGGTATCAGAGTCTAAAATAATTTTATGAATTTTATGAATTTTATGCACCTATGGTAGACTGAAATAATTCTAAATAAACTGTTGAGACGCCTAACACCTTAGTCCTCCTGCGACCACGAACGCGGCAAAGTGTTCGAAACATTGGTAAAAACAAAAACCAATAATACACGCGATTAATCCGGTTAAAAGTTGTTTTATTATAATGTGTAGTGATCGCGAAAACCTAAGATATTACTATGATTATCTTTCGTACGGGAATCGAGTCCACCTAATAATATGACCATCAAACCATTATTTACTTCAACGTGTATCTGGAACCTAATGCTTACCAACAAATGGGTACAGTACATACCCTTAATGACGTCACTTACCCTAAACACATTGCCAGAATTACACGTACCGGTACACCTATTAGGATACTAAACGCGAACAGTGATCACTACCATATAATACACGATTAGCATTGGAAAATCAACCTTAGTTGTATGAAATAAGGTGGGCTTTAGATTAGTAGGTATGGTATTTAGACTAAGGATTATACGTAGAACAATGAGCGTTGTATAGGCCAATTAGTCTTAATGGTATCTGTACTTGGTAACGAAGTGATTGCGATCAACGGCCCTAGTTTGTGAATAAGTTTTTTTATGTTGGCAACATTTTCGTTTTGAACAAGAATTTATGTCAAGTAAAATTTTTACAACACGCAGTATTGGGGGATAATCACGTGAGGTTCAAGGGGGGGGGGGGGGGTTGGTAAAAATCACGAAATATCACAAGGGGTGAGGGGGGTGTAGTAAGATATCACGTGTATTTATTTTCTGTATTAATATATATTAGTAGACAAAATTCTAAAAACTTTATAATTTTTTGTAGGTACTAAAAATACACGTGTTTTTGGGTCTTAAACATCACCACGTATCACCAAGGGGGAGGAGACCCCCCCTCCCCATAAACATACTAAAAAAAACATCACGTGATGATGTCATTAATAGATGGCCCCATTGGTTTGCGCTTTCAGGAGTAGTTCTTCTATAAAGAAAACATACTTGAGTGGGGCACTGTATGAGCGCTGTTAATAGGAATGCTTATAGCTTTAAATAATTACGAAAAGTATTTAAATTGAGGCTTCTACTTATTTATATAAGTAAAATCTCAAACTTTGGTGTAGCGTCTGCTAAGTGTGAGGTCCTGGGTTCGATTCCCGTGTCGGTCAGTGTTATTGGAATTTTTTGTAAGGAAACCCTCAGTAGCAGCCTGGAGTTTACAATTGCGCCCGTTTCATCGCAATATACTCGCCACCTATTTACATGGGACTAAATTACAGTATTGGTGAAATGTGGGTGTACAACTGTGTACACCTCTGCCTACCCCCTCGGGAAGTACAGGCGTGATGCTATATATGGATGGACTCTGAATAATATAAGTAAAATTAAAGATAAATCTTTGAAAAGCATTAACGCATGCTTAGCGAACTCTAAAGTTATAATATTAAATGGAAAAAGAATCCTGCTCTTGACTATATGACCACTAAGCTATCTCGACCCGAGATGGCTTAGTGGTCAGAGCGCCTAGAGTATTTATCCGCGAGGCGTAGGTTCGAATCCTGCTCGCAAACGTATTCTTTTTACATTTAATATTAAAAGTAAAATTAAATAATGCTTTAGTCTAAAAATACTTTTGACTTGTAAATGCGAACGTTTTATCACTAATTTGGTTAAAGACGTTACGATTATCAACGCGACCAAAGCAGTTTCAGAAAATTTACTGTCAAACTCCAATAATAGTATTTATTATACACGCTTCATTGCGCACAGAGTCGAGTCTGAAACACTTTGTATAAAATATTTCCTATTTATTATTCCGAATCCCGAAACGAGCAAAAGAAACCTACATTTTCTGAAAGCGTATTGTATTTTGGAACATAGGTTGGGTTGGGATAATGCTAGAAAGCTGAAAATTTCAGGATATCTCCACAGCAGATTTATCAAACACATTAAGTATAATTAAAAACTGCCTCGTTGGTCTAGTGGTCCCAAGCGCGACTGCTGAGCATGAGGTCTCGGATTCGGTTCCCGGGTCGGACAAAGTGTTATTGAGCTTTTGTTAGAAAACTCTCAGTAGCAGCCTGGAGTTTGGAATTGTGCCCGGTAGATGGCAATAGGCTCACCACCTATTACATGGGACTTAATAACAGCATTGGTGAAATGTGGGTGTACGACTGTGTACATCTCTGCCTACCTCTTCGGGGAATACAGGCGTGATGCTATGTTATGTTATTAAGTATAATTATCTTGTTTTTATGATTTCGGATTTGTTGACATCTGAAATACGTTGATTTCGTGACCCACTGACTGAATGATGATCATCAAATCCTCTAGGATATCAAATCCTATAGGATTCCTGAAGTCCTAGAAGGCTAACATTTTGTATGTAGGCTAGGATTTGCATATAAACAATGGAAATTAAAAACTTTCTCCCGCTAACCCCTCGTGCGAGGGGTGCATATCTATTTAAATAAAAATCAGTCGTCGTGCGTCACCTAGTTTCGCAAAAATTCAAAAAATGTCTCGACCAATTTCGATGAATTTGTGTGTGTGTTTGACACAGTAGCTGCTTTTCTCAATATCAACATTTTCTATTATTGTGAATTTGTATTCATACATGACATGGTGTTAATTTACGACATCCACGCGGACGCAGTCGCGAGCACAGCTAGTACATAATATTACACTAATAGATGGTTGGATTAGATTCACATTTGGACCTAGGTGGCGCTGCTATCAGGTTCAGGGTAAGACAACATCTACCGGACCCACTAGTCTGTAAATAAAGGAATATGTGCAAAAGTGGTCCACGATTAACCAAGATGTAGAGGCTCTCTGACCACTAAGCCATCTCGACCTCTTAGTCGAGTGTGAGTTAGAGGTCGAGATGGCTTAGTGGTCAGAGATCCTGGAGTACTCATCCGGGAGGCGCAGGTTCGAATCCTGTTCGCGACCGTATTCTTTTTCCATTTAATATAATAACTTTAGAGTTCGCTAAGCATGCGTTAATGCTTTTCAAAGATTTATCTTGAATTATCCCTGAGATATTTTCTAATTATTGTTATTAATGTGGTATCCATAAAGTACGTCACACCTTAAGTGGGGGGGGGGGTCGATGAAGTGTGACATTATGTGACAAGGGTGGGAGGGGTCCTACGTTTTGTGACGTCACATTTCAAAATCTAATAGATCTAAGTGTTAAAGTGCCAAAATCTAACTATTAACGAAAAACTTAACAATATTTCCAAGTCTGTCTGTATCGCAATAAGGTTTAAATTGTTTTGTTGGCGAGTTCACACGTAAATTTTTTCAAATGTTTGGTTTGATGTTGATTATATTCAAAAATAATTTTAATGAAAATAAAACTAATTTCGGAACTGATGTTTTAATTTAATAATTTCTAGGTGTAAAATTGCAAAGTATGTGACGTCACACTAGGGAGGGGGGGTCTCATAAGTGTGATCAACAAGGACGGGGGAGGAGTCAAAAAATGGCGTACTTTATAGATGACCCCTTATATACTTTGAACCGGCCCCGTAAACTGTGACGCGAAGTAGGAACAAATCAATTGACTGCCTCGCTGGTCTGGTAATCGCAAGCGCGGCTGCCGAACGTGAGATCCTGGGTTCGATTCCCAGGTCGGGCATTCCCAGGTTGGGTTTTTCTGTTAGGAATTTATCAGTAGCAGCCCGGAGTCAGGAAGATGGTGGTGTAACACCCCTTTGGTTCGGAGAGCAAGTAAAGCCGTCGGTCCTGCGCCTGATCTCTGTCCGGTCGTGTCGGATTGCTGTGCCATCGGAATATGAGTGTACATATGAGCTTAAATACTTTGGAACGGCTCCGTAGACTATGACGCGCAGTAGGTACAAAATGGAGCTGAGCCTTGGATTTGGTACCTACATAAAAACAATACAATTGTTGCCATTTTCTATTAGAATATAAAACAAATAAAATTCTTTCTTACCTTTAATAAACTTCAAATTCACAAGTAAAATCCTATCACAAAACTAGTGTTTCAACTATTGCGCGTCCATGACAAAACATTTTTTCTTTGAACGAAAAATATCTTGACACCCTCGTAGTTTTCGAGTACGTGAGGTGACAGACAAACAGACGATTGATGTTCGAACGCACTGCGTCTGTCGTAAAGATTCGGATGAACGACTTTTTGAATATGCGTAAATATGTTCGGAGAAATTCGTAGAAGAATATTCGTGAATTCTTTTTAGCTTTGTAGTTTAGATAGGAGATATGTTTAGATAAGATAAGATAAGATAAAATTTATTCAATAAATAGTACATTATTTAATATTAAACAAAGAATCAATGTATTGACATATCGTAGTACATAATAGTATCGTAGTAGTAATTTGAAATATACTTTCCTTCTAAAAGCCTAACAAATAGTTATCAACGACATCTTCTGCTTTATTAGTTTGGTTGTAAATATATAAGTGTCGTCGTGGCCGAGTGGTTACGGGCCCGCCTCTTGAGCCACAGGTTGTGGGTTCAAATCTGGCATGTACCAATGTGAATTTTTCAGTACTTATGTACTTTCTTAGTTAATCTAAGACATCACAGACATACGGTGAAGAAAAACATCATGAGGAAAGGACTTAATGTTTTTAAATCAAAAATGCGTCTATTTTTGGCCACTAGCTCGCATGATGGTAAGCGGCGGTCTGGCCGAGGATGGAGCACGTATATAGAATAATTCACTTTTAAGTAGAGTGGATAGATTTTGGGAGAACGATAGTTGGGGAGTTGTTGCAACTGGCCAGACCCGTCTCCTAAAACGGTTGCACCGGACTACATTCCGAAACACGACTAGGTCGCTTCACGGCATGGCGTTATCCGGTGGGTGTAACCACCCGCGGCCGAAGACTCCCACCAGAGACGTGTTGCTTGTTTTGCACCACCCGGGGGCCACGTGTTGGGATTCCATTTTAAATGTGCACTCGTACGGACGCGGGCAACTCAGCCCCCAAAACTTAATAGTCTGAAATAAACCAACCCCCAGTGAGCTAGCGTGGTGATCAATGCTCGTGCCTTCTCTGTATGAGAAGAGGCCCTCACTCTGCAGTGGGACAGTTATGTTTTTATGTTATTTATTTAGATTTTTTCGAATCCTGGGTCCGTCAGTAGATACAAATATTCACGCCTGTTTCCGATTGTGGTAGGCAGAGATTATCGATTTTCATTTGCTACGATTCTGACACCTCTCGATTCAAGAATGTTCATTAACCTCTTCATGCATGCTCGTCAGTTTAGGTGGCTCCTGACCTGTCCTTTTTTGACAACGTACGTTTGTTGAGGCTGGCTTGTCCCGACTCTTCCATCCACTCTCACCTCATGTACTAGTTTTGTAAATTGCCTTTCATCCATCCTTTCTACTTTCCCGAACCATAATCGCAATCATCCCTTCTTAGCGTTATTGTTTTTATGTAAATAAATTTTCAGTAGCAGTCCGAAGTTTGGATTGTGCCAGGACTTAACAACGGCATTGGTGAAATAGGTATTAGATATGTATGTACCTATGTATGTATAATAACTTTCATGAGACACATTCATAATTAATTATAGTTTAACGGTTATTACTAACTGGTCAGTTTTGACTCGCGACATCGCCGCGGGCTCAGCTCATGGATAAGAGCTCTGTGTGAAACTAGTCGGCCAATCCCGAAGAATGCGCGTGAATAATAACCGTTAAACTTTAATTATACTTATGTATGTGTGTAAATAAAAACTCCATTTTATATTTAAACGGGACATTTTATACCTCATACATTTCTACGTATGCTATCTGCAATATGAATTCACCTTTATGTTACAAATTTCATTTGTGTTATATGACTCCTTCGATCTTCAATCGCAACATTATTGCGGCATTGCATCGGAGTAATGACGTCAGTTTTATAACTGTAATACGTTCCAGACGAGCACTTGAGTCGCTGCAGATATGTTACGTGCTTAAGATCTTGATGTTAAGATAACAGGCACTCAATAACCTGATTGGAGATTTAGGATAGCTTTGATTACTTGATTGCATCATTATATTATACTCAGAGGGCACTTAATGCTCACCGTATTCAATATAATGATGCATTCAGGATGTTTTTGGGGCTACCGAGATATTGTAGTGCGTCCGGTATGTTTACGGAGGCTCGTACTGATGGGTTTCATGCCATCACGAGTAAAAGAGCAGCCTCCGTAATGCACGGTATCCGAACGAGCACTCGAGCACGATTTCCATATCCGTCAAACATAGCTAAAGCTATTTATTTATATTTATATATATTAAATAAAACGTACAATAATGTAAAATGTATGGATTGAAAAGCCTGCAATAAATGATTATAATAATTGAATTCTCATTGTGCTCCTGTGTGAGCCAGAATAAACAATTTCTTTCTTTCAGAGAAATCTTTCAAATATCAGTAGCAGTGATAGCCTAGTGGTATGATCGTTAGACTGACAATTCAAAGGTCGCAAGTCCGAATCCAAGGCACGCACCACTCTCTTTTTGATGTCATGTGCGTATTATAAATTAATTTTCACTTGCGTAAAACGGTGAAGGAAAACATCATGAGGAAACCAGCACACTTGAGAGATATTATCGATGCTGTATAAAGCCATGTCAGAGACCTACGGGTGGTTTAAACTCTGACACTAGGTTGTTCATCAACCACACGATAAGAAAAAGACGGACGCGGAGCAACCTTTAAAGTTATAATTTTTTGTGGAATGAAAGTAAACCATTTTTATTCGTGACCAAAAGACGTATTACAATGTGGAAGAAGAATTAGCGGTACTGAGCAGAGGTGGAGATGGCTTAGTGGTCAGAGCGCCTGTATTTATAAGGGAGGCGCAACTTCGAATCCTGCTCATGACCGTAATTTTCTTTACACAACAACATTTATATTTTTCCTTCTTTAAGTCTTATAGTGATGTCATTATGTTGAGCACCATCTGCACGCCACGACTCTGTTACTCAAATTCAAAGACACAGGTTAAAATAGAACTTAAAAGTTATTTTTTCTGCATAGAATCAGATAAAAGGATTCCAAGAAAAAAACCGTTGTTAAAATATAATCCGAAAGAAAATGTTCTCAAAAATAAGTAAACACAGAAAATCCTTTATTCACTAGAAACTGAAAATGAACTTAAAATATAAAGGTCTATCTGACAGAATCGGCTTAAAGTTATTTAAATCTCGGCATATGGTCGCTAAGCTTCTTATGGAAATATTAAAAGGGCCACGAAGTATGGAGAAATTATACAGGGTATTCCGAAAGTCAAGCGGTTTTGGGGGCTGAGTTTCCCGCGTCCGTAGGAGTGCACCCTTAAAATGGAATGCCTACACGTCGGCTTCGGCCGCGGTTGGTTATCAACCACCGGACGAAGCCATGCCGTGAAGCGACCTAATCGTGTTTCGGGATGTAGGTAGTCCGGTGCAGCCGTTGTGGGAGACGGGTCTGGGCAGTTGCATCAACTCCCTAACTATCGTTCTCCCCAAATCTATCCACTCTACTTAAGAGTGATAGATTTATTCTGGATAAACGTGCTCCATCCTCGGCCACACCATTGCTTACCATCAGGCAAGTTGGTGGCCAAACGTAGATCCATCTTTAATAAAATAAACGAGCATCGAGAAAAAGCCACGAAAACGATTAAAAAAAAGAATAAAAAAAAATTACGAGTTAATTAAGTTGGATTTGTGATGCAGAGGAATGAGGGTCACGTGACGAGGAAAGTTTTGAGTATGAATATGGATAACCTTACGAGAATAACTTCAGAGTAAGACTGAGGAAACGAAGGATGGGTGGTTTGAAAGATGATATGGCTAGAAAAGGAGTGAGTACCGAGATGGTGGCTGACAGAGATGTATGGAAGAAAACGACATGCTGCGCCACCCCAATTTAATGAGGATAAGGGTAGGGGGTGATGATTTACTAATTAATTAAGTTATAAATAACTACTAGAACTATTGCAAGTTTGCAGCATGATAGATTTTTTTATAATAAAATGATTATTAGCTTTTAATTTAGTTATACAGGTATTTTTGTAAAGAGTACGTACGATGGGACTGATATATACATTTACGTTATACCTAAATAAGTAGGTATTTTATTTTGTAACCATGTTAGTCACTAAACTAAAATAAAAAATAAATCCTACGGAGTGCTCGACCACTGAAAGTTATTTATTTAAGTGTATTATTTTTTCTGAACCGTCTATTATATGATTCCTTTCTCCTATGGCAGCTTGACTTTGACTTTTGGGTCATTCTGTATATAAATGTATAGATATATATATGCATTATGATATTTTAGATTTAGCTTTATGCGTTCACTAAAAAAATAAGTGTCTAAAAATAAGTGACTCTCGAGTAAAATTGAGAGAAAAACATGTATTAATTTATCAATTTAAAACAGTATTAAAACTAATCTTTCAACAGTGAAACGGTAGGTACTTAGTAATATCTTAGGTTTTCGCGATCACTACACATTATAATAAAACAACTTTTAACCGGACTGACTGTCCTCCTGCGACAACGAACACACTGCAAAGTGTTCGAAACATCAGGAAAAACAAAAACCAATAATACACGCGATTAATCCGGTTAAAATTAGTTTTATTATAATTCAAGATATGTCTTTGAAAAAGCATTAACGCATGCTTAGCGAACTCTAAAGTTACAATATTAAATGGAAAAAGAATACGGTCGCGAACAGGATTCGAACCTGCGCCTCCCGGATGGATACTCCAGGCGCTCTGACCACTAAGCCGTCTCGACCTCTGCTCACCACCGCGAATTCTTCTTCCATGTTTTAACACGTCTTATGGCGACGTCATTGCAATCAATTCAGTCCCTATACAAGTGACCGAACCGACACGACTAACTTTGCAGTTAATACAATGTCGTAAAGAATGCAATTACCTTAATAATTCAAGATATGTCTTTGAAAAAGCATTAACGCATGCTTAGCGAACTCTAAAGTTACAATATTAAATGGAAAAAGAAACAATACTTAATTTACAATATTACCTGCGTCAAGAATGTGGCTTCATAAACAATAGGTAACGTTTGAAGTAATCAGAACTATGATATGAGGTTCATTTCTGGAC
Organism: Xylocampa areola; assembly: GCA_935421205.1. Classification (NCBI taxonomy): domain Eukaryota; kingdom Metazoa; phylum Arthropoda; class Insecta; order Lepidoptera; family Noctuidae; genus Xylocampa; species Xylocampa areola. The sequence continues at coordinate 1,662,156 of OW285200.1, forward strand.
ACACACACGGACTGTAGGATTGTGCACTTAATATTGTTGATCAACATAAAGCTTTATGCTTTCAACCATCTTGAAAAAACTACCCCGACATAAAAAAAGCAAATGGCGTAACGCTCTTTAAACCCCCGCAAATGCATTTTACACATTTTTCATGTGCTCAAAAGTGAAATCTGCTTTGTGCCCAACATTTTGACTTTTTGCTTTGAACCGCAGTGCTGAAACCTCGCTGGGACAGTCTAGGATTAACAAAGGCCTTTCAGAAAATATTTCAGTAGAAGTACGTACGTGCAGGGCTGTCAGGTGTGTGTGTTTTAGTAACTTGTTATTTTTTTTTAATTACCTTTACAATGGTACATATTTAAATTAAAACTTAAAAAAAAATTTTGGTGCCTATAAATTATGAAATATAATAATTGAATACCTGTAGGGTTACTCTTGAAAATAAATTCGTTCTATTGATGTTGGAAATATGTCAATTAGTACCTACTTGTGAACGCTATTATCCGAAAATTAATTGAAGATAAGCCATTGGAACTGGATTGGAATTGGATTGGAATTGTATTGGAATTGGATTGGAATTGGATTGGAATTGGACTGGAATTGGACTGGAATTGGATTGTAATTGGATTGGAATTGGATTGGGATTACAATTGGAATGGAATTGGTAGAATTGTTTTGGAATTGGATTGGAATTGGATTAGAATTGGATTGAAATTGGATTGGAATTGGATTGCAATTGGATTGGAATTGATATGGATTGGATTGGATTGTATTGTTTTGTATTGGATTGGATTGGATTAGATTTGTATTTGAAATGGACTTGAATTAATTTGGATTGTCATTGGAGTGGAAATGGAATTGGAATTTGAATTGAACGGGAATCGGTATTACTTTTAAGAATAACGAATTAATAGTGAATGTTTTATTTTATGTAAATACTAGCTTTTGCCCGCGGCTTCGCTCGCGTTAATTAGGAGGAAAAACCGGTCTATCGACAATTTAGACTCATAAAATGTATTAGGTTAAATATAAATTTAATAATGAAAATTCCGGCACCATCTATTAACATAAGAACTATTGTTGTTTTTTCTCGGGAACAGTACTTTTTTCCGGGATTAAAGGTACCCTATGACTGTTTCTGTACACCTGACAACGTATATGCAAAATTTCAGAATGATCGGCTCAGTGGTTTAAGCGTGAAAAGGTAACAAACAAACTTACTTTCGCATTTATAATATTAGTTAGGATTAAGATTATTAATAGGATATAGGAATAGGATTTATTTATGTATCTAAAAATCAACGCCATCCTAACAGGTTAACATTACACCCAACATCAGGTTTCAATTTATTTTTTGCAGATATAGCTGAATGTACTTACTACCTCTTACTCTTTGAACTTGAAGCCTGGCAACCCTACGTTAGAGTCAAGCTACATGGGAGGGGGTAGAATTATGGCAAACCTTTTAAACGGTGGATCAACTTTAACTTTGTACGCAGTGTCTGACGCGTGATGCGATCAAATTCTAGTACAGAATGTGGTGACGTGTCACAATCACAATGTACTAGAAAAAGCATTTTCAATGAAAAAGTCATTTTTTTTTCTTTTTCCTAAAACTTAGCTATTTATGTAAATAAACTAATGATATAACAACATAACATAACATAGCGTGTAGACTATTTATCATTATTTACGAACCGTGAAAATTTATTGACTGTTCAGTCAATTCAATGATAACATAACATAACACGCCTGTAATCCCCAAAGGGGTAGGCAGAGGTGTACACAATTGTACACCCACATCTTACCAATGCTGTTATGAAGTCCCATGTAATAAGTGGTGAGCCTATTGTCATCAACCCGGCACTATTCAAACTCCGGGCTGCTACCGAGAATTTCATAACAGAGAAACTCAATAGCACTTTGTCCGACCCGGGAATCGAACCCGAGACCTCCTGCTCGGCAGTCGCGCTTGGGACCACTAGACCAACGAGGCAATAATATAAAAAATATGATATATCATTTAGAATTTTCACAGATTAAAAGTCGATGACAGAATAGATTCCGACCCTATGTAGTAATTAACCTGTGCTACGCATGGAGACTGCTCCGCCATCACACTTGCAACTTGCTTCATCAATCATCATAATAATAGGAAGTCACTGAACTCCCAAAATAGGCATACCTATATGTTGGGAGTCCGTGTAGTCTAACAGGCAAAATAAAAATGCCACACGTTGTACTTTATCGAAGACGTCATCACAGTTATTATATCAATGACGGATAGCAGCAGAATTTTTATTTATATTTAAGTTTGTATAGAATCGGAGTTACACTGTTTTATAAAAAGGTGCGTATGAGATCAATGTTTTGAAATAGTTATACTTTTTTCAACAAGCCCACTTGCTTCGTAGAAAAAGAAAACCAATCAATGCGAAACCATAAACGTAGGATAGAAAAAGACCTACAAAGCCTACTATGGGAATGGTATCTCTTACGGAAATATCACATGTTAGAAAGAGAAAGCATATTTAGGTTCAGTCAGCACTATTGGCAGATGTTGTTTTCTCCAGTGTCACTGTCAAAAATTACGCTAACTTATATTTGCTGTATTGTCAGTGAATCCTGTATATTTAATACAGTTTTAAAATTTATAAGCAATGCCTACGTGTTTTGTTGGCGACTGAGATGTTTCTTATAAAAATAATCCAGAAAAAGATTCATTTCACAGGTAAATTGTCAACAACAGCATATATTTTCATGGCCATATTTTGGAAAAATCTGTCTTTAGAAAATTTATTTTGAAAACCAAATCCTATCAAGAAAATAGTGAATTTTCTCTATAGTAAAAAACAATGGTCATAAAAGCAATATTGAGGACGTTGTTCTAATATAAATTTTCATTTCATGTATACAAAATAGTGACTTGTCAGTGTCGACTATTGTGTCGATGAAATTTTAGAACAAATAGTTCCGATATCAGAATTTATTATTAGTGTAGATCTACCAACTATCTATGCACATTGATAATTTTTCCAAAATTTTAATTGGGGTACCTAATACTATCGATACAGAAAAAGAAAACAAAATGTTTGGAAACGTTTCTGTCTGTCGGTGTGTCTGTGCGAACGTTTATAACATATAAGAAGCTTAGCATAGCTTAGTGGCCCAGGTTACGTTATAAATATATTTCATCACGCTATTACAGTAGTCCCCAATTGCGGTTCGAATCCGGATTGCCAACCTACTTTGTGCGGACCTAAGTTTAATAATGTTCTAACGAACTGCGCCACTAATATTAATTTTAAAAACAGACACCGAATGAAATTAGTTGGTGATTCCTGCGCTATTACCTAGGCGGTGAGCACTGAGCCTATATGTGATAGCGTAATGAATATGTTTTTTACATATTTTTTACTACTAATTCAAGAGAGTATCACAATTTTATGATATTTTTTTATACTAAAAGGTTTCCTGTCGATGCTAAGGAAAAAGAAAAATGGATGAGACTAATTGATAAAGAAAAGAATAAAGAAGAAAAAATAATAAAGAAATAAGAAAAGATAATAGGATATATTTTTCTTTTTTTCGGGGGAAACCTTCAAAAACGCGCAAATATTTACATTTTGTATACCAAGTCTTTACATCTGAAATACTGTTTCTCGATAATCGATATGTGTCAATATTTCCACGTTGTACATCACTATTGCACGCACACATTGACAATTCAAAAACGGTTGCACTTTTTTGAGCTCTATGTCCTTCTATGGGGTAGCAAAAATATTCTAATTCTATGTGCGGAACTATTATAAATCTTATTATATTAATAATATTCAAACCTCCTTTGTATTTAATTGGTACGAAGCCGACACCACAAAACACCTCGTTAATGAGAATAAGAAAAAAAGTGTGCCATACACGCTGACGTTTAAATTTTGTCAATTTGGCAAAGCAAAATTAAAAATTTTCAATGCAATCGAAATATTTTTACAATGGACGATAATGATGCTGCTAACCTTGATTTGGAATTTAAGAGGTACTTGCAACTGTTAAGGCCGTACTTAGGACAGTTAGTTGACCAAAATGTGATTAAAATCTGTGACTCCTGGATACAAAGGCTCTCGGATTGCAAAGAAAATGAAAAGGCTCTGAGGAATAAGTATGTATTTGTGCTTTGTTACCAACTTGCTAGAGGTGTTCTAGATATGCCATTCTTGAATCGCCCGCCCGCAGAGTTGCAGCCTCTGTCCGATGATTTGAACAGTGAGGAATCGTCAACAGAAGTAGAATATTTAGTAATCAACTCTGAAGAACCACGCACTAAAGTAATATTTGATAGCAAGAAATTAAGTACTTCTGAAACAGACTACATGTCACAAGAATATGATAAAATTACAGAAAGTTTAACAAGCAGCGAAATACCAATGCCTATGATAAAGGAACAATACTCGTCTTCTCATAATCAAAATGTGTTTTGCTACACATGTCCTGAGGTATTAAAAGGTTTTACAGACAAGGAAGAAGAATACGAATATAGAGCCAATAGCCTTATCAAGAAACTAAGGGAAATCAAAATGCAAAATATTCTGCTTGAAAAGGAACTTGTAGCTTTGAGGGACGAATCCAAAGGGAAACGGGAAGATATAATTTATGAGTGTATTACAAAAGTCGATAATGCCACAAGTGCATTCATACGAACTAATGACAGCAGTGCCACTTTGAAGTCGTTGAAATGTCAACTACAAGAGGTTCAAGACTCTAGAAACACTATGATACAAACGATAAACAATTTGCAGGATCAACTGGACCATATTAATGATGTAAAAAGAAATAAAATTGAAGAAATAGAAGCAAAACATAAATTAGAATTAATTAAGGTTCGATCTACTGCAAGGGAAGAAACAAAAGAATATTATGAGAAGAAAATAGAAGAACTACGACAAACTTACGAGGATACTATTAATAAAATTCAAGATACAGCTACAAAACAAGTAAATAGTTTGTCCCAATCTAAGGATGGGGCCATTACCGAGAAAAACAAGCTTTTGGAAGCTAAAGACGCAGAAATAGCACGCCTAAAGGCCCAGATTGAAGACCAAAAGAGCAATTTCAATATAATGCTTAACAAGTTCATGGAAAAATCCAACGAGGATTTGTCATGTGACACTATGAGGTTCAAGGCACAACAATTAGAAAAACGACTTAATAAGATGGAAAAGTCAAAAGCTAAATGTACGCGAATTTATGAAGCCAAGTTAGCACAGTTACAAAGAGAAAAACATTTAGCAGAATGTTCGTTACAATTGCAATTAGTTAGGCAAAGAGCTCAGGTAGTCAATGAAATGACAGAAGAAAATCAAGCAGAATTGAACGCTTCTCTTGAAAAGCTTGAGAGTAAATACAAGGATATCGTTGCCAACGTCCAGGCAACAGCTATACAGAGAAGGATGCAAGACCAACTTGCGCTGGAAACTATATTCCAAACAGCTTGTGGTATACATGAACCGAACCACATGCAATTCTCCAAACAAGCACGCAACCAAAACCAAAGTTTTGACAGCGAAATCTCATCTATAATACGCGGTAATAAAGTTGGAAATGTAATTGTGGGTAATAAATCTTTTGGCGAGGATAGTATGGTGGGTGGAGGATATTGTCTCAATGGAGAAAGAATGGGCGAACTATTTGAAAGGGTGTACATACCTCAAAGGGACAACGGGGAGGCGAAGTGAAACTATTTAAACAGTGCCTCCTAATCTCGTTATTGCAATTAAAACTAAATGTTTGTGGTCTGTTTATTAAAGGTTCAGAATTACTTACAGTTGTTATAAAGTGGATTTTAATGGCCTTGTTATTTGTAGTGGTTAGTGATTAATTATTTTCTCGTTTCTGGACTAGAATTGTAATCTTAGACGAGTAGGTTTGCTAGCGATATACCTAGCACTGTTTCATGGGATATAGGTACTGTAACATCAGCTAGAACAATTTGTGATTGTATGAGACTCACGAGAATGAACATCCAAAAAAAAAAAATTTGCCGCACATCAATACTATGATTCTAAGATACTTGCTGGAAATTATCGCTTACTGTGCAAACTACTGTAAATTTTACACATCTACCACATCAAAGACACTTGAGCAATTTCCTTCTCTTGAATTATTTGCCTCACTACCCGCCTATTTAGCAATCATAAGCATGTTATTATGTATGTAGGTTCTATCTCGTCTCCAGGGTCGTCAGTTCGCAGACACCGAGGGTTGCGGTCATTTGCAGATACACACGAATAGTTAATTACCATGTTGGTTAATGTGTGTCCGATCTGCTTTGCTAATAAGTTGGTTTTGTACGTTTAAGTACCTAAGTGTTTCAATGGTTGCGTGTTAATTTGTGGTACTCCGTTCTGTTTATAATTATTATTATTCTCTGCGTTTCAGTTTAATAATTATGTTAATCTTAAGGTCTCGGTTGGTGTTAATATATGTATAGCTATCATTACACCTTTAGACGCTTACGGGCTACTTTTACTTCATTAATCACATAAAGCGGATGGGTAACCATTACAACCAAGAACAGCAGCTAAATTTTACAGCGTTGGCACAGTGATTGAGAGACCGACTGTGTGTTTTGCGGGTTTGATTCCTGGTCAGAACATTTTATTTTATTTTAAAGATAACCGAGAGGAATGGAAAGGAGTAGAGAGGTCTTTGCCCAAGAGTGGGACGATAACGGCTAAATAATATAGATTTTTGATCCAGTGTCCGGATTGTGAAATTTGACGGCGTCTGTACCTCAAATATCGTTCACTTTAAAGACAATAAAAATGATGCATAATAAAGTTTTATCTAAATCAACGAAAACATTTAAAATATTTGAAAGTTATGTTTTTAGGCGAGAAAGATAAGTTTAACGAGATGCTCGGAATTGATGTCAGTTATTAATACTAAAAACTTTTATGGTGCAAATTTCAGGGAATCTATATAAACCTCGTGAGTCTCTAAGCCTCCAAGCGAGTCGATTATTGGTTTGACGATAAAAAGGAGTGTTATCTGTTTTATATCTTTAGATATGTGATCAGTAATTGACTCATATGATATCTAGATTTGCAAGTGATCCAATATTTTCAAGCTAATAGGTATTTACGTTGTAATTATTCTTTCTCTCAATTTGTATTCAATGTGACATATTTGTATAATAACTTTCGTGAGGCTTATTCATATCAGTTATTGTTCACCGGTTACTACTCACGTACATTCTTCGGGTTTGCCCGACTAGTTTCGAACTCGAACGGAGCCCTTAGTTTTAATACAAATACTAAATATACACCAAAAAAAAAAACATAAAAATGGGTCAAGCAGTTTCGGAGGAGTTCGATAGCAAACACTGTGACACGAGAATTTATATAATAATTAGATTAGATTACAATAAAAAGAAAAAAACTTGTTTATTTGTTTGTCTCTCTCTCTCTCTCTGAAACTACTGAACCGATTTTAATAATTCTTGGTACTATAACGAGAAGTAATACAGGCTATAGTTTATTTCAGTTCTCTTCTACTTCGTTAAGTTAATCCATTAATATAATATTTTGTAAACTTGTTAAAGTCAGACAATGTAATGCCCATAGGTACCTATTAATTTTAATTTTCCTAAGGAACATTAAAAAAATATTAGACACGAACGGAACTCGAACTGGCGACCCTTTTCATGCCGTAACATGGCTGTCCCGACTGAGTCATTGTGGTCTCTTAAGAGTTTTCGTACTTTTTGTTTTCACAAAAGCGCCTACAAACAATTTAACGTAAGCTCTAGAGATAAATTGTGCTATTGTAATTTTACTAGGCGTTTACGTTGGAACTTTTATTTCTGAGGTTATTCCCTTTTTGTATAAAATATTTATTTAAAACTATCAATAAACAAGGCGTTTAAATCCTCGTGGTTTTGTCTAAACTTTTCTAAATCATGCATTTTATTCCTTGCATAGTGAAGGAAAACATTTTGAAGATACCCGAGACATATTCTTGATGGTGTATGAAACGGTATTCAGCATATTATGAGTGAAAATGTGACACTAGGTTGTTAATTAACTATATGATAAGACGTCTCCTGTTTTCCCTCTGTAAGTGTGTAGTCAACCGGGCATAATTCCAATATCCAGGCTGCTACCTGAGAATTTTATAAGAGAAAATCTCAATAGTAGTACCCAACCCAGGGATCGAACCAAGGACCTCACGCTCAGCAGCCGAGCTTGGTAAGATAAGATAAAGATAAATAAACAATTCAACTCAAGCTCTACGGCAAGAATAGATAGGATAAAGATTTTCACAAACCTGCGCCACAATTTTTTCAATTAAACCAAAAGACGTATTAAAATATGGAAGAAGAATTCGCGGTAGTGAACAGAGGTCAAGATGGCTTAGCAGTCAGAGCGCCTGGAGTATTAATCTGGGAGACGCAGGTTCGAATCCTGCTCACGACCGTATTATTTTTCCACAAAAGTGTATAACTGTAGGGTTCGCTAAGCATGCGTTAATGCTTTTCAACGATTTATCTGTAGATAATTTGTTATGGTAATCGCATCTGTACGACATTGTATTAACTACATAGTTAGTCGTGTTGGTTCAGTCTCCTGTAAAGGGACTGAACAGATGGCAATGAGGTCACCAAAAGACGTGTTAAAATGTGGAAGAAGAATTCGCGGTAGTGAACAGAGGTCGAGAAGGCTGAGCGGTAAGAGCGCCTGAACTATTTATCTTGGATGTGTAGGTTCGCATCATAGAAATAAGAATGGAGATCGGCATGATTGGCTACTAACATTGTGGATTTGGTTTATTTACCGTGAGTAGCCAATTATAACATTGTGCTCATTGTATGGAGGGGCAAAAGTGGATCGCTAGGTTCTCGTACATTTTGAAACACACAACATATCTCCTTCCTTCTAATATCTTTGGTTCGCATCCTGCTCGCGACCGTATCCTTTTTCCACAAAAAAATATTTAAGAGTGATTGACGATGAATTTTCGTAAGTTTTCCAAAAAGTCTATGCCTTGTGGAACATTATTTTGAATTCGTATTGCGCAGTCAATCGACAATTTACTGCGCAAATTTTTCTTTTACTACAGAGCAATAAATTGCAAACTACTAAACGCTATTTTATTTATTAAGTATTTACTAAACTATTTCTGGAAAATTCAGTGCCGATAAGGTTGTAATATAATAATAGCATTACCAATGACTTAGTGTGTGTGAAATTAATGTTAAGCAAGTTGTTTTTGACGATGGTAATAAATAATAAATAGGAATGTCAAGGTGGAGAGGTATGCAAAGTACCTAGGTACATGATTGTACCAGCGAACTGTTAAAGAAGGTTATGGAGTTTACTCCATAACCTCTTGTCCGTCTCCCTTTAATTAACAATTAATTTTCTGTCGTATCTGCTGTCTGACAGTTGATCTCATAAGATTACATTTACTCAGGATTCTTGACTAAGTCTGTCTCTTGTTTTCCTTTTTAGGACTTAAAAGGGACTGAATAGACGGCGATGACGTCACCAAAAGATGTATTAAAAATGTGGAAGTAGAATTCGGGGTGTTGAGCAGAGGTCGAGATTGTTCACGACCGTAATTTCGTTTCCACACAAATTTGTAAATTTAGAGTTCGCTATGAATGCGTGAATGCTTTTCAAAGATTTATCTGTTGACTTAATAGGGTTTTGTGAAAGACAGTCTCATTCACGTCTCCATCCTTAAGTAGATTTGACGATTAATCCTTCAAACTAGGGTAGAGTATTAGGTTCCTACTATACAACCGCTGACTATCAAGTTTTTAGACAATATCGATTATCACAAGGTCGTGTTCCGTTAGCCACTTAAGCAACAAAACTATTTTGTCACTGTCATAGTAGTACAGTCTCTGGGGACCTTAATATTCATTGTTATACTTATAAGGTACTTAAATAGAAGTTTTGAGTGGCGCGTAGGTATACATTCTTTTCAGATTTAACCTATTGCTGTTTAACACTAATAATCAGTGGATAGTTATAGGTTGAGTAGAGGTGAATCGATGCGCTGCTAAATAGATAGGTATACTTATTATGGAAAACCCACGTACGATAAGGGGGAATTCAACTGGCTGACATAAACAGCGTTGCTAATCACAAAATAGGTAGGTGCAAAATATATGTTGGTTACATTGATAGAAATGGTGTTAATACTAAACCTAAACATTGACCAGTTCATTACTGTCTGACTGCTGGGCAAGGAGAAGGCATGAGCATTGATCACCACGCTAGCTCACAGTGGGTTGGCGATTTCAGACTATTAAGTCCCGATTTCCTCACGATGTTTTCCTTCACCATATGTCTGTGATGTCTTAGAAAGTACAAATGAAATTCTTCTTCTTACCGTGTGGTTGATGAACAACCTAGTGTCAGAGTTTAAACCACCCGTAGGTCTCTGACATGGCTTTACATACCATCGAGAAAATCTCTCAGGTGTGCTGGTTTCCTCACGATGTTTTCCTTCACCGTTTTAAGCAAGTGATAATTAGTTGATAATACGCACATGACTTCGAAAAGACAGTTGTGCGTGCCTTGGATTCGAACTTGCGACCTTTGACTTGTCAGTCTAACGGTCATACTACTAGGCTATCATTGCTACACAAATTTAATACTAAAGGATTTTTTTCTTATTTGCCATACTTAATGATGATTTATGGAGTGACCAGTGAATGCAGTTGCGATCCCCAGACAGCGTCCATGAACAAACATATAAAACAAATTTAAATTACAAAAAAAACACGCTTTTTAACTACTCGAACTAAAAAGTAGAAAGTAATTTTCTATAAATGCAAAAACAAAATAGAGTGATTACGAAAAAAACATTTTATCGTAAAAAAGCGTGGGGTGTTCGATGTCAATTGTTATAAATATTTAATTGAAGTTATTATAAAATATCTTAAGAAGCACCCCACGCTTTTTTACGATAAAATGTATTTTGGGTGGGTCAAAATAGCGACCTAAGGAGTCGGTTACAAACATACATACAAGTGAAGCTAATATAAAGCGTGTAAATTGATGTGAACTCTTCTGCAATGACGCAAACGTTAATATTTTTTTTTACTATCTGTGATTCAAGCAAATATTTGTACTGTCAGCGAATTTTGAGCTAATTTAGCGAGTACGTTGTCAAATCTACAAATCTATTACCTAGATCGACCTACCTAGCATGAGGTACCTAGCTGAACAACCTCCTACATAGTTGACTTCCTCCTTGTTTTGTGTGAGGCGAAGCAAGCTTGTTCCAATACGGGTCTCACTGCCGGCCGTGTGCCCTGTCGCGGTACAGATTTACCTTAAAGAAGGAGATCCCTCTCAATGTCCTGGATGGATCGAGAGGGTGGGGGTAATGGAAAGAAATTGGAGATGTTCAATAGATTTGGCACGCATAAACCAATCACCATGAAGGTTCTTAATCTGTTGACTCGTTAATTAGCAGACTCAATAGAATTTTATTGTTATAAAGTAGAATTTTGTACTTTAACGAGCAGGTGACCAACAAAATTATTAGGTAGCCAATTTGAGCAAGAAAATACATAAAGAATCACTCTACGTAAGTACCTACCTATATTATGGTAATTGTTTTACATAACTAGATAATATTTGCCATACTTTATGATACATTACATACATACATTCACCACATTTGAACCTGACAAGGACAAAATGATAATGATATTTTTAAACTAATAATATATTCAAACACTTGGGTTACTACAATAGGTGACATACCAAAGCAAAATGTTCTTGAACACATATTATTGTAAAAAATATAGACACTACTACTGCCTCGTTGCTCTGGTCGTCCCAAGCGCGACAGCTGAACATCAGGTCTTGAGTTCAATTGCCAGGTTGGGCATAATTTTATTGGGATTTTCTGTTCAGGAATTCTCAGTACCAGCCCTGAGTTTGGAAATGTGTCTGGTAGATAGCAATATGCTCGGTTAGTAGAGTGTGATTGTAGGATAACGTCAGAACCTGACGCATGAATAAATTTGGTATGACATAGCTAGATAGAAGGAGACCGTATCGGTGCCGGTTACCACCAACAACAGCATTCCCAATGAGGATTGACGTCAGGCAAGCGGCCGGTCACAAAACAAAGCCAAAACTTTAGCAGAATTCCAGTACAAGTAGAGAGTATGCATAGAAGAAGAATACATGCTGTGCCGACCCCTAATAAATTGGGATAAGGGCAGGGCGATGATAATGAGATAGCAATCGGCTCCACCTATTACATGGGCTTTGGTGGAATAAGGGTGTATAAATGTGAACACCTCTATCTATCCCGTCGGGGAATATAGGCGTGATTTATGTATGTAGTAGAAATGTATTAGATAAGTTGTCATTGAAATAGGATTTCGACTCTCAACAGGTCCAGCCAAGTGTGAGGCCTAATCACAAGAACAATCGGGGTCTGACTGTCTCGTAGACACGGCCGTGTGTGTCTTCTTCGACATTTTAACACGTCTTTTGATGACGTCATTGCTATCTATTCAGTCCCTATACAGGTGACCAAACCGTCAGGTAACTGCAAAGTTAGTCCTGCTAAAATGTGGAAGAAGAATTCACGGTAGTGACCAGAGGTCGAGATGGCTTAGATGTCAGAGCGCCTGGAGTATTTACACGGGAGGCGCAGGTTCGAATCCTGCTCGCTAACGTATTCTTTTTACATTAAAAATTATAACTTTAAATTTCGGTAATCATGCGTTAATGCTTTTCAAAGATTTATCTGTAAGAATAATTAATTTTATAGCTTTAATTTAAAAACCCATTACGAAATAAAAGAAATCATGGCCACTTTAACATTAACAATTGGTTGTAAAAAGTTAATGGATTTACAAACACTCACACATACATATAAATGTAATACGGTAATTAGTAATTACAATAGAGGGTAATTTGTGGAACATTCTGGATGTTAATGTGTTACTAAATGGTCTATTACGGCGATGGCTTTATCGAACAAATGGGTACAGTCAGCGAAGTCGATTAATACGCATCGTACCTGCACCGACTGCCGTGCTGGTTATTGTGATAATTATGATGAAATGACTTCTTGAATTTTCTCTATTTATTTGATGACATGAACGTGGATCCAAATCAAAGAGCTCGTGCCTTATTAACAGCCACACAGATTGGTCAAGGTTGAGGCTTGCCACGGTCGGCCTGTGGATGGGTGACCATCATTTCATACCGAGACTGGACTGGCTTAACTTGCTAACTTGTGGAGAGCAAGTTCAGCCATCAGTCCGGGATGCCAAATTAAGATCTATGACAAACGTTACAGATAGTCAGAGGCCTTAAAGTCTGACAACCAGTCATACCATAAGATATTGTGTTACCCAGTAACTGGGTTGTGGAGGTCGGATAGGCAGTCTCTCCATGTAAAATACTGGTATTAAGCTGCATCCGGTTTGACTGGAAGCCGACCTCAATGTACCTAACTGGGAAAAGGCTAGGCAGATTGATTTGATGTCTGTTGTTTGGTACTCCAGATAGATAAATAGTATCAGAGTTAACCCATTTAAAAAATTTGGACATTGCATCATGCCGGTATTCTGCAGGTTTTAATAGAAGTGTATTGTACATTATACCTATAATATTATTATATTATACATTTCACTGATATCTACTGTTATCAAGTTACCATGTAACAAGTGGTGAGCCTATCTCGGGCATAACTTCAGACTCCGAGCTGATGAGAATTTTAAGTGAAAATATCTTTAGGCCCGTTTAGAACTTTTTACATACATAGAATCACGCCTGTATTCCCCGAAGGGGTAGGCAGAGATGTACACAGTTGTACACCCACATTTCACCAATGCTGTTATTAAGTCCCATGTAATAGGTGGTGAGCCTATTGCCATCTACCGGGCACATTTCCAAACTCCGGGCTGTTACTGAGAATTTTCTAACAAAAAAACTCAATAACAATTTGCCCGACCCGGGAATCGAACCCGAGACCTCATGCTTAGCAGTCGCGCTTGCGACCACTAGACCAACGAGGCAGTTACTACTTAGTTAGAACTTTTTAGGTGAACATAATCATAGAACTCGCGTCACCGTCACCGCACGCTTCCCATTAGCGAAATATATATATACTGTGTATGTACATAGATATACCTCCACGCATTATTAGTAAAATACAATTCACAAGTTAGTTAGTTTTCACTTCTATCGGCAGTTCCCAAAGACTGCCCCGCATGGTTTTTTAAAACAGTAAACTAAACAGAACTCTAAAGTGGAAAAAGAACACGGTCGCGAGCAGGACTCGAACCTGCGCCTCCCATTTAATATTATAACTTTAAAGTTTGCTAAGCATGCGTTAATGCTTTTCAAAGATTTATCTTTAACTAAACACAGCTTGGTCTAGGATCTCAAGCAGTCACATTTGCAGCTACTAGCTTAATTAGGCAGTTCCTAGCAGCAGGCTAAAATATAAACATTGGAACTATATTAGTAGGTAAAAATAAAAACTCCAGCCAGGCATTACTTAAGCCGAATACTTCAGATAGCATTCATGTCGTGAACAATATAAAACACAAATACTTTTAACGCTTTACGCATTTTCAGAATTAGCAAAGATAAGTAGGTACATGGGCATTAAAAATACAACAGAAATCGCGCGCGGCATATCGTAAAGATCTAGGTACAGTCAGCGATAGAGATCAATAAACATGCACTAAAATTACACTGACTGTAGTACTTAATTTTGCGACTTTAGTTTGTGTATGATTTTCTTAATATTAATTATTGTTCAACGCTTATTACTCATTTGCATTTTTCGGGATTACCCGACTAGTTTCGAACTCGAAACGTGTCGCGAGTCAAACTATTTATTTAATATGAATGTGTGTGTAGAAAACTTATTATACAAAACAAAAATGATTTTCTTCATGTAAATAAATAATGATAATAACCAGCCCACAATTGTCCCACTGCATGGCAAGGGCCTCTTCTCATACAGAGAAGGTACGCATTGATCACTTTGCTAGCTCGCTGCGGGTTGGCGATTTCAGACAGGTTTCCTTACGATGTTTTCCTTCATCGTAAATTTGTGATGTCTTAGATTAACTAAGAAAGTACATATGACATTTTTGATCCCACAATCTGTGTCACATCACAGACACACGTGAGGAAACCTGGGCTTGGATGATCTGAAATCGCTAATTTGTGTGTGAGTTAACGTAGTGATCAATGCTCGTGCCTTCTCTGTACGAGAAGAGGCCCTTGCCCTGCAGTGAGATAGTTATGGGGTGTTTGTAATATTTATGTATGTTTTCTGAATGTAGGTGTACAACACCTCCTACCTTCTCGGGGAATGTCAGCGTGTACAATGTTATGTTAATTTATTATATACAAATCTTATGTCACAGTGTTTGTTATCGAACTCCTCCGAAACGGCTTGACCGATTTTTATGTTTCTTTTTTGTATGTATTTGGTAGATCTGAGAATAGGTTGTAGGCTGTTTTTTATACCTCTAGGCGATAAGGGTGGCCCCATCCAGAAAATGTATATGGCAGAACCACGTTTGTGTTGTGTGGCGTAACTTTGAAAGATAATTTGAGGAACAGCGTGATATGGTAACGTTGTGGAGTGAAAGAGGATGTAGTGACAACGATTGAGAAGGGTATGCTAAGATGGTTTGGGCATGTAAAAAGGATGGATGAAAGGTGATTGACTAAACTAGTACATGCGGCGAGAGTGGATGGAAGAGTCGGGGCAGGCCGACCTCGACGAACGTACCGCAATCAAATTGCGGACGTTCTCAAAAAAGGACGGGTCAGGAGCCACTTAAATCGGCATGTATGAAGAGGTTAATGACGCATAGACGCAGCGAAAGAGGTGTATCAGAATCATAGCAAATGGAAATCGATAGTCTGTGCCTACCCCTATGGGAAACAGGCGTGATTGTGTATATGTATGTAGAACCACGTTTGCGGGGCACAGCTTGTTATTTATATAAAACTGTAGGCTAAGTTTAAGTTAAACGATGATTCCTGACACACGACCTATGCAAATTGAATCACGAACTTAGAATTCTCAGAATGTAAACATTTCCACATTATCTTATAATTATAAAAAGTTTCCATATAACGATCACGTACCAGGTACGGAATATAGAGGAGTAGGTTTTATAAAAAAAAAAGTCACGTTGTGCAAGATAACGACGTGTGTTATAAAATAACCTATTTCTGTCTCGCTTAACAACGTAAGAAGTTCCTTAAAAATGTTATACAAGGTCTTGATCTGATCGGTGTCAAAATTTGAGCAAAAATAATATAAATATATACTCTTTCGACCGTATTTCGGTCACGGCGGCCTATCTCCGCTAAGATTAGCCAAGTACGCAGGAGATATTATAGTGCACAAGTGTATGCGCAAACACAGGTGCACTCCCTCTTCCTTCACTCTCATATTCCGATGGGACGGCAATTCGACACGACCAGAGAGAGATCAGGCGCAGGACCGACGGCTTTACGTGCTCTCCGAAGCACGAGGGTGTCACACCACCAACTTCCTGACTCCGGGCTGCTACTGAGAATTTCCTAACAGAAAAATTCAATAACACTATGCCCGACCTGGGAATCGAACCCAAGACCTCACGCTCAGCAGCCGCGCTTGCGACCACTAGACCAACGAGGCAGTCGAATAAATAATATAAAAATATATACTTAATCAAGTAAACACCTTAAAAAAATCAAAAGTTTTTTTTAATATAAAAGTTTGCCCCGCACTAGGAATTACTTCCTGTATCGTGGGCGCGTTTACAAAGACATAATCACACATGCACACACACACCCAGACCCGGACCCGGAACAATTATCTGTATATCATAAAATATTTGCTCCATGCAGGAATCGAACCTGCGACATTACATTTAATATTCTAACACTTGCTTCCCAGTACATATATGAAAATTTAATGTATGTATGTAAAAACATTACAAAATTCATCAAATTGTCAGATGTCCATGCTGTGAATACTAGAAGTAAGCACAACCTTGCCGTTCATAGTACTCGTCTCCACAGAGTAAGCAACTCGTTAATGGGTCAGTGTATACGCTTTTACAATAAATTACCCATTGATATCCGAAATTTAACTGTAAATAAATTTAAAAATGTTATTAAAACCAAACTTTGTAAAAAAGGGTATTACACAATTTCGGAATATTTAAACGACAAAAATGCATGGGATTGATCTGCTATTAAAAATAATATTATGGATATGGAACAATATTTAATAATGTTCAAATTTTTTGAGATTGTTAATCTCTGATTTTGACAATTATTTTGACATTGTAATAAAATTTAACTTGACATTTTAATTAAATCATAATATATTTTTACATTTTGAATATAATAATAAAATTTGTGAATGTGAGCATCATGTCGGTTATATATTCCCTTTCTTTTAGATTTGTAACTGTCTGGCAGTTTTTAGTATTTGTACGGCCTACGCAAATGTCCTGCCGATCTGGTATCGCCTTGCGACAGGTCGTTGAGCTCCCTAAATTATGGTTCGAGCTTTACGGTGACTGATGCATGTGTGCCGTCAGTTAGGACTGGTCAACTTAAAATTGCTACGGTTCTTTCTTCAAAAGGCCTTTCCAGACGCCCTACATGATTACGCTCACATAACCATAAAGATGATGTCTGGACTTTAAAAGAGACAGTGACCTCTGAGTTTGTTTCGGTTTTTCTTCTCCGAGGTAGTCAGATAGGAAATACCGGCGCCTTCTAGATTAAAAAATGACATGTAAAAGAGTTTGTAAAGACCTATATACAGAATAAAAAATTGAATTTGAATTTGAAATTTGACATGCGACGCAGCAGTCAGTCTCTCGACCACTGCGCCAACCGCGCCGTTAGTTATTTAATGGACAAAATGTTCACTTGGTAACATAAGTGGGTGTTTCAGAATACTGCCGTGCAGGCCCTAAAACGCAGTAAGAGGAAAAACGCGGTTTCAAAACCAACCGCGAAAAACATTTATATACTGTTTTTTTCTATGTTACTATAACAAAACAGTATCAAATTTTAGATATTTTTTTCTACGTCAATAGTAACTTAAAAAAGGTATAGCCTTATGTTAAATAGCCAATACTATAACTTTAAACCTTCAATAAAAGAGCGTACTCCTTTTTAAAAGGCCGGCAACGCACTTGTGACTCCTCTGGTGTTGCGCGTGTCCATGGACGGCGGTAATCGTTTACTATCAGGCGATCCGTTTACTCGTTTGCCCCTTATCACACAAAAAATTTAATAAAATAAAACTTCATGAATCTGGCTATCTGATACAAAACCAATTTTTCAAATACGACTGGTATTTCCAGTGATTAGCGCGTCTAAACAAACAAGCGAACAAAAAATCTCTTCCGGTTCTTATAATACTTGTAGGTATAGATTACATAAAGTTATTATATTAAATGGAAAAAGAATATGGTCGCGAACACGTCTTATGGCGACGTCATTGCTATCAATTCAGTCCCTATACAAGTGACCGAACCGACACGACTAACTTTGCAGTTACAATGTCGTAAAGAATGCAATTACCTTAATTGTATTAACTGCAAAATTAGTCGTGTCGGTTCGGTCACTTGTATAGGGACTGAATTGATAGCAATGACGTCGCCATAAGACGTGTTAAAATATGGAAGAAGAATTCGCGGTGGTGAGCAGAGGTCGAGATGGCTTCAGAGCGCCTGGAGTATTTATCCGGGAGGCGCAGGTTCGAATCCTGTTCGCGACCGTATTCTTTTTCCATTTAATATAATAACTTTAGAGTTCGCTAAGCGTGCGTTAATGCTTTTCAAAGATTTATCTTGAATTATAGATTACATCTTCTTCTTGTGCTGGTCCCAAGTTACACTAGTCGGCGCAATGTATTTTTCGTTTCCATTCTCATCTTTCAGTCACTATATCGTACACTCCCTTTTCAGCCATATCATCCCCTTTATAGCCTGTTGCCATTTACTGGGCAAAATCCCAAGCTACTGAGTACTGAGAATTTCCTCACATAAAAACCAAGACCCGAGGACTAAGAACCGAGGATTGAACCAAGGACCTTACGCTCAACAACTGCACTTGCGTCCACTAGATCAAAGAGGCAGTCTCGATACAGATTGTCGAAAACTTAAAACTATACAACTCGAAGGAATTACCTATGTCAATTAGTATATTGGGGTTCAATAATTTAATGTAAATTATGCAAAATATAATATTTTAAGGCCGAGTGTAATGAGTTTGTAGACACATCTTCAGCAAATAAAGTTAAATATAAATACCTATTAAGGAAGTGATTCGTTGTTTATTTTTGTCATATTTTATGCGAATGAGTGCTCTTTTTATCATATGATTGATGAATGACCCAAGGTTCAACTGCCCGACATGGCTTTACATACCATCGAGAATATCTCTCTCAGGTGCGCTGGTTTCCCCACGGTGTTCTGGGTAAATGTTAATTAATATAAAATACGCACATGATTACAAAAATTCTGGGGTGCATTCTATAAATTGGAACCTACCTACGACCATTGACTTGCCACCCCAATGGTCATACCACTAGGCTATCTCTAGTGATATCAATATTTATATGACGAATCATGACAATCAGAAGGATCAGTAGGATCTATGCTGATGTCATGAGTATGAGGATGTCGAAGATTCTGGTCTGCCTTGCTGATATTCAATTAGCTGGGTTGTTGCACAAATCAAACCACAAAATATACACCGAACTTTATAATTTTAGAAAAGTTTACAATCAATTTTAATACTCATGTGTTTACAAATTTACTCATAGGTACATGTTATCCAGGGGCGGATCTATATAAGGGCTTTTTGGGCTGTAACCCAGGGCCCCGTGAATATAAAATGCCCCTATTAAAGACCATGGACAATATTATTAATTAACTGTGTGGTTTTTAGTCGGTATGAGTCTGGCTCAACGTACATGATGGATTTTCCACACATATAAAGGTAGGCCATCTTGTAGTATTACCCCAGGGCCTCACAACATCACGGTCCGCCTTTGATGTTATCGATCAAAAAAATTTGTTCAGAAGGGATCTAACCCAGTCCGTTAGTTTAAACACTACACATAGATTTAAATATCTAGTTATTTTCATTTTATAGAGTATAATTAATGTGGTACCCTAACGAGTATGAGACCACGTCACGACCGACCAGCCAATGGTTAATTTTAGACTTTTTAGGACTTTCTTTGTTCCCAAACTTTATTACAAAACATATACAATACTCAAGTAGCATTTTGGGCTCAGTCAGTGGGTCAAAGTTCAGGACCGAAAAGTACCGCTTTCCCACAATCTTTATCGCTAGACTAAACATTGGATTGGAATGCGCGTGTGATGCTGTCGAATATTGAGATAATTGAAATCACGGAATAAGTAGGTAGCTTCGTCTGGTACTGACATATATATTACTAACTGATGCTAGCTGTCGTCTGCGCAGCAAAAGGTAGCTTATGTCCTGTATCCAAGGTCTAATCTGTCTTTATACAAAATTTCATTTAAATCCGTTCAGCCGTTTTTGCGTTATTGAGTAACAAACATAAAAACACATTTAAAAGCTTATGACGCGCAGGAAGGTGATGAAAATGTTGAGTATGAATATATGTAGAATAGTTACAAGCGTAGAGATATTCCAAGGACATTTTGAATGTATCGTGTGAATGATGACATAGTTAGAAAGGGGGAGGACTATTGAGACGATGACTGATCTATGGAGGGAAAAGGACAGGATGTGTCAACAGCATAAGGTAGGTAAATTAAGCAAGAAACGCCACCTCGTGGTAGGTATGATTATAGCTTGGAAGTGATATTATTGTGAATAATACAAGCGAATGCTTACGCAAATGGGTTTTTCCTAGTCTAAGTTTAAAGTCTAAAGAACATAGTTATTTGTACTGAATACTTAAATTACGCGCTACCTCTCAAATTATGCACTTTCTAACGAACAGCATTTTATTTTTATTCATACAGTCAGTGCCATATTTATAGAGCAATGATAAAAATATGCTTAGGCATCTTAAATTACTTTTAATATATAACAGTCATAATATAGCATCACGTCTGTATTCCCCGAAGGGGTCGGCAGAGGTGTACACGATTGTACACCCACATTTCACCAATACTGTTATTTAGTCCCATGTAAATAGGTGGTGTGAGTATATTGCCATCAACCGTGCATAATTCCAAACTCCAAGCTGCTACTGAGGGTTTCCTTACAGAAAAACCCAATAACACTGCTCGATCTGGGAATCGAACCCAGGATCTCACACTTAGCGGATACCCTTGCAGCCACTACACCAATATTTGAGATTTTACTTATATAAATAAGTAGAAGCCTCAATTTAAATAGTTTTCGTAATTATTTAAAGCTATTAGCATTTCTATTAGCAGCGCTCATACAGTGCCCCACTCAAGTATTTTTTTCTTTATCGAATTTAAATAAGAACTATAAATCTATATATATTTTCTAATTGAAATACTCAATATTCAACACTTTGCCCGACCCGGGAATCGAACCCGAAATCTCACGCTCAGCAGTCGTGCTTTGGATCACTAGACCAACGAGGCAGTTAATAGTCAATTTTAATTTTAACTTAGAAACAATATCGAATAGATTAATATAGGCATTATATGGCCTCAACATGTATTAAAAAATATAATTATATATGAAATATCGAATTGTTTAGAATGAACTCCGTAATGCCCCGTAATGTCTGTAATCCTCTAAGACTAAATTGTCGGCATTGACAAATTACAGCGAATTCCTGTACCATATTGTTGGTGGTTTTGCACGGGTTGTCGCAAAAGATGGGGGGGGGATACTTTTGTTTACAAATTAAAATAATATTTTTTACCTCATTGCCCGAAATAAGGAGTGTTATGGTTTTAGGGTTCATATTTGTAAAGTTTATTTATTCCATTATAACTTCTAAACACCTAAACAGATTGAGATGAATGGGATATAGTTAGAATCCTTGCACCGTCCCGGGTATGCTTGTAAGATTAAAAAAACTTTTATATAAGGGCTATGATACATAAAGAGGTGTTAAAAAAAACCCTATAGGCGTAGTTTTTTTAATTTAAATTAGTTTCATAATTTTTTTATTGATTTATCTTCAGTATCTGCGGTATATCGACCTTTTTAAATATGGCAGATTAACACCTTGTCTAAAAAGTAAATATAATTTCCCAAATGACCACGTAACTATTTCAAATTACATTTAACATTAGATTAACTTATTATCATACAATTACTGTGTTCAATGGGTGCATAGATCCTTGGGGATGTCTAGGAACAAAGATGAAACTAAAACTTTATTAGATCACGTAGACTTAGATGGAGTTGTACGAACTATCTGTACCTAGGTTAACATTATATTTTATGATGCGACCCGCCCCGGCTTTGCACGGGTAGTAGTAGAGCATCAGTGTCGCATCAGCCAAAATCTAACAATTGTAACCATTTGCTTCCAAAGAAGAAGCTCCACGAAGGAAATAATGGTGATATTATTCCATCTCACCATATATTGTTTGGTTTATCTCAATTGGATTAGGCAGCGTTTTCAATGAAAGCTCCCAGTCTGCTTGATTTTTTACCGACATTTTCAAGCATCATTGTCATATTTTAACCAATTTACACAAAACAATTATTTATACAACTAAACTTCTTCATAAAGCGCCCTGCCTATTAGTGAAAACTGCATGAAAATCCTTTCAGTAATTTTTGAGTTTATCGCGAACAGACAGACAGACGCGGTGGTGGACATTGTTTTTTAATATGTAGTGATTGTGTACTAGCTATTTATGCGACTCCATTCGTGCGGGATATCGGCAAAACACAAATGTGTTTAAATTATTTGTATCTTCCGAACCATGACGATATCGTAATGGACAACCGAAAAGTAAAAAATCCTGTTTTACTGATAAATCTTTCAAACACATTAACGCATGCGGAGCGAACTCGAAAGATATGATTTTTTGTGGAAAGGAAAGTACGGCCGTAAGCAGGATTCGACCTGCGCCTCCCGGATAAATACTCCGGGCGCTCTGACCCCTAAGCCATCTCGACCTCTCCTCACTACCCCGAATTCTTCTACCACATTTTCAATACCTCTTTTGGTCACGTTATTGCGACTATTCAGTTCCTTTCTGGTGACGTGGTGACTTCTGCAACCACGAACGCTGCAATGTGAAAAACGTCAGGAAAAACAATAAATACACGCGATTAATCCGGTTAAAAGCTTTCAGTTTTTTTTTACTGTCTTATCTTTTTTTATTATTTATAATAATATAATATAAATAATTCTTATTTTCTCATCAGCACATTTACAGTTTTTTAGTCAACAAAATTTGCAAAACATAGAGACTGGTGTCTGAATTAGGTGAAACCTGTGTTACAGATCACCAGGTTTACCCTCCGTGAGATAGGTAAAGAGTGACTTCAACTAATTTTAAATATTGAACATTTCCAATAAGAGAATATTTGAATTTAAAATAATTAATACAAATTGCTAAATCATAAAAAATATTCGACCGCAAATTAGTACCTACGCTACGATTTGGATCGACGTTCATGATGGTAAAGCTCATGAATGGAACTCCCTACCGTCTTCCGTGTTTCCTTAGAATACAATTTAAGCATATACAAGGCTACAGTGAACAGATTTCTTCTGGATCTACGAGTACGTGCTCCATCCTCGGCCACACCATCGCTTACCACCAGGCAAGGTGGTGGCCAAACGTAGATCCATTATTGATAAAAAAGGGTTATTAAGATTTTCTGTTTGGATATTTTCAGTAACATCCCGGAGTTTAGTATTGTGACCGGTATATGGCAAAACCACCTATTACATGCGACTTAACACCTGCACCAGTGAAATGCTTAATCCTTCGGGGAACACACGCGTGATGCTATCTTATGTAATGTTAATAACAAATATAAATGCTTAAACCACTCTTAGCCGTTATGCTCATCGAGTGGAAAATTCTGTAAGTGGTGTACTATAAAAGTTGGCATCAACACATGCGTAAGTACCTACTTACTTGAAGTAGTTTGTTATTATTGCATAAGAAGTTCAAGTTCATTGCTGAGTTCACTAAAATATAAGGAAAAATACACAATAGAAGTGTGTGTGCATGTGTACTATGTAGTAATGAAGTTATTGTATAAATTTTGGAAGGAAAAATACGGTTGAGAGCAGAATTTGAATCCGCGCCTCCCGATAGAATAGTTAGTGATGACATCATTCACCATAAGATATTTTAATAAGTGAACGCTCGGGTCATGGGGACCCAGTGCACGCCAACTTTTTAAAGAAATTTCTAGCAGATTGGTCGACACCTCGCGTGACCAGAGGGCTGGCCTGTTTCTTGGTCAGAGAATTAGCATTGCCATTCAACGTGGCAATGCTGCCAGTCTTCTGGGCACATTACCGGATGACAGCGATGCGGAGGAATACTTCGACGGCTAAACCACGCTTTGTTCTACGTTATATTTTTTAATTATATAATATTAGATAATAGAGTATATAATTAGGAGTATAATATATTATAAGTGAAAGAAGAATACAGAGAAGTGAGCAGAGGTCGGGATGGCTTAGTTGGCAGAGCGCCTGGAGTATACTAAGGAGCAGGTGCGAATCCTGCTCACGACCATATTTTTGTTTCCGCAAAAATTGATAGCCACGCGCAACTGTCACTGTGAAACATTTTCTGATAAGTCCCTCGACTGCGATGATAATTCTCTTGTATCTTGCTTTTTATTTACTTTTTGTTTAACACATGTCAGGCCTTCTTTTTATATATTTTTTTAACTAATTATTTTTAATTCAAATATTTTTTGTACCACAGCAAGTCTGTTTTTTTTTATTAATTTTAGCGTAAGTTACAATTTTTTATGTCATTTCTTAGTAATATCTTAGATTTGCGCGATCACTACACATTATAATAAAACAACTTTTAACCGGATTAATCGCGTGTATTATTCGTTTCGCAGCGTTCGTGGTCGCAGGAGAACGCTGCAAAGTGTTCGAAACGTCAGGAAAAACAAAAATCCAATAATACACGCGATGTCATTAATTTTTTGTACCACAGGATTATATATATTTTTAATATCAATTTTAGAATATGTTACCCGGAAAAATGCAAGGATTCTTACATCTAAGTCGGTTAAGGCGTTTAGAAGTTATGGTGGTGTAAAGAAACTCACAAACATACATGAGCTTTGAAAACATAACACTCCCTTTTTGGGCAGTTGTGTATAAATATTATGCACACAAATTGCTACATTCAAGTGGTTACTATAGACAGATACATTAAACTTCAATTCGTTGTGAATACCAACAAAACATCATTGTACGATTTTCCTGGTTGTATGTTGAAAGTAGTACTTAAAAACAAACAGCGGACATTTCCAATATTTTCCTTTGATTCACGGCTGATGAATTGTTAAATACGGATCACATTCCTTGGATGTGTTGATAATACAATTGTGACAATTTAGGCTCAATTGCGACAACTTAAATTTAACTGTAACCAATATGTTACTGTATCATTTTGACAGAATTTGCATAGAAGAGCTTTCAAAATACTGAAGTAACACGTCGGTTATGGTTTAGATATGGGACCGAATAGCGGAATCGGTGAAATGTGGATACATTACAGCATACCTCTGCCTCAGGGATGCCCGTCCCGCGAATTGAACCAAGTAAAGACCCTGGGTTCAATCCGCGGGACGGGCAAAGTGTTATCACCTATTAACGTAAGAACGTTTACGGTTTACGGTTTAAGACATTTATTGCTGTTTAGCTCCCCTATTCATAATTTGATTGGCTGTGACGGCATTAATGAAATGTGGGTGTTCCCAGAAAACCTGCGCTTTATCCCCTCGAGTAATATATGCGTGATGTATGTAACTATGTATTTTTAATTTACACTTTAGTGCTGAATTTTACAACAATTTCCATTTATCATATTGATTTATAACAATTGATATGAATATGTCTCACGAAAGTTATTATATAAAAACAAAGTGTTATTGGGTTTTTCTGTTAGGAAAATCTCAGTAGCAGCCCGGAGGAGTCAGGAAGTTGGTGGTGTGACGCCCCCGTAGTTCAGAAAGCACGTAAAGCCGTCGGTCCTGCGCCCGATCTCTCTCCGGTCGTCGGCAATCGTGTCCTATTGCCGTTCTATCGGAATATGAGAGTGAATGAAGAGGGAGTGCTACTGTGTTTGCGCATACACTTGTAGACTATAATATGTCTTGCGTACTTCGCCATGGAGACAGGCTGTGCCGTAACAGAAATACGGTCGGGAGGAGTATTATTTATTATTATTATTAATAGGTGGTGACCTTATTACCATCTACCGGGCACAATGCCAAACTCCATGCTTCTACTAGGAACAGAAAATCTCAATAACACTGCCCGACTTGGGAATCGAACCCAAGATCACATGCCCAGCAGTCGCACTTGGTACCACGCGACCAACGAAGCAGTCTCGC
The DNA here is from genome assembly GCA_935421205.1 of Xylocampa areola. Taxonomy (NCBI): domain Eukaryota; kingdom Metazoa; phylum Arthropoda; class Insecta; order Lepidoptera; family Noctuidae; genus Xylocampa; species Xylocampa areola. The sequence continues at coordinate 1,688,741 of OW285200.1, forward strand.
ATACTATTGAAACTATGTATTAAGATAGCCCAGCTCAACGTGTGTTTTCACGAAAATTGGCAAAACCCAAATAACAAATAAAAATATGCGGTCAAATTGATTACCTAGAATCAATTTACACCTTGAATGTACATACCATTCTATTCATAGAAACTTATCATGTTATAAATTATTGTGCAACGAAAAATACGGTCGCGAGCAGGATTTGTACATCTGCCTCCCGGATAAATACTCCAGGCGCTCTAGAAAGAAAGAAAGAATTGTTTATTGGCACGCACAATTATATAGGTATACTTATGTACAGAATAATATATAAATTGAAATGCCAAAGGGCCATCAGCTCAGCATAATGCTAGGGAGCGGTACAATCACTTTACCTAGCGCTGATTTTCAGCTGCGGCCCACGTGTGCTATACGCTCGAAACAAGGTGAATAGTGAATACATAATAATGGGAAGTACTCTAACCCGCTAACTTATCTCGACCTGTGCTCACTACCTCATTTTTTTTATGTTATAGGGGGCAAATGAGAAGACGGCATAAAGGAGTACGCTCTTTTCTTGAAGGTTTGAAGATCGTATTGGTCCGGAAATACCGCAGGCGACAGTTCATTCCACAGTTTTGTTGTGCGAGGCAGAAAGTTTCAATTCTTCTCCCACATTTTAATACGTCTCTTGGTGACGTTATTGCTATCTATTTAGTCCCTATACAGGTGACTAAACTGACACGACTACTTTGCAGTTATTACAATGTCGTATAGATGCCATTACCTTAACAACTACAAACATATTTGAGCACTAGCTGTGCCAGCGACTCCGTCCGCGTGGATGTCGTAAATTAATACCATGTCGTGTGTGAACACAAATTCATAATTAACGAATGTTCGACGTGATTCTTTAAATTGGCATAACTTTTTTATTTATGAATCGATTGACATGAAGCAAACACTATATGTTTAGTGAAGCTTACCACAATATATTAGTGAAAACCAAATCTAAATCGGATAAGCCGTTTCTGAGATTAGCGTGCACAAACGCACAGACAAACCGACAAATAGACAAACATACATTCTAACAATCATTGTTTTGTGGGCTATTCGTGTTGATAAAGGTCCCAATAATATTTTTTCTCATATATATTCCATGTACAGACAGCGAGTCGTTACATTTTTATTATATGTATTGAGGATGAGTGCGAACACTAAAGTAAAAAAAAATTTTGGAAAGAAAAATACCGTCGCGAACTTCAAATGCGAATGACATAATCGGTTTAGAGAGCAGAGGTCGAGGTGGGGTAGAGGTCAGATCGCCTGGAGTATTTATCCGGGAGGCGCAGATTCGAACCCTGCGCGACCGTGTTTTTCTTTCCTTAAAAATTTATAACTTTAGGGTTCACCACGCTTGCGTTAATGCGTTTAAAAGATGGATTGTTTATTACTGACTAGGAGTATCTCATGAATGCATTCCATACCAAACTCGTAGATTGTTCGAGACTCGTCTGATTGCTTCGGTTTCGACACAAACATTTCAACGGCAGATGACGAGATACGACTTGAGTTCTTTTTAATTAAATTACAGACTATGATTGTAATTTAATTATTTTTGGTAATCGAATGCCAGTAACATTTAAATAACTTTATATGACATTCAACTGAATAGCTATTCGTTCTTCAGAAACAATCCCGAAAGTTGTGTTAATTTAATTTGAATGCATATTAATAGTTTGGTATCAATTATGTTATTGAATGTAATATATATACATTAGTGTGTGTATGTACTTTTTACATAGATTGAGACCCAATGCATGCACCACTGACTGACTGACCGGCTGACTGTTCGTACAGTTGTGGCCATGTGTAAGTATCACCTGCACAAATGGGGCTTTACAACCTGTGCCGAATGTGACTGTGGGGCCCCTGTCCAAACCATCCAGCACATAGTTGAGAGTTGTCCCTTGAGAAGATTCTCGGGAGTTTTTAATACTTTTGCTCATCATAGACAAGCTGTAGCGTACGACGCAATGTACTACAAAGTGTCCATCAATTTGGTTGGTAACTGAGATAGCCTATAGGTACGCTGAGGCGGGGTTACCAAAAACTGGATGATGGAGTTGGATCTAGAACTGTGAGCACAACATCACTGACATATTGCAGCAACGCCACACGATAATTTTCCCTCCACTGAGTTTTCAAAAGTAATGTGCGTATTATAAATTAATTATCACTTCCTTAAAACAGTAAAGGAAAACATTGTGAGGAAACCAGCACACCTGATAGTTCTCGATGGTGTGTAAAGCCATGTAAGAGATCTACGAGTGGTTTGAACTCTGACACTATTGTGTTCATTAACCACACGATAAGAAGAAGAAGAATATGAAGCGATTGGTTAAGGTTTTGTGTCTTAGCAACAGCCACACTATAGTAATAAATCTGTAAATGATTGCTAAGTAAACATCACCAGGCGTCTTTTTAAGACGAATACAAGGAAACTTAAAATTTAATAGTATCGAACAACGACACGGTAGCTCAGTTGGGCGAGTGATGACACGCACTGTCAAGGGTCATGGGTTCAAGCCCCGTTCGTATCTATTATTTTTCAACGTGTTCTTAAAAAACTATCTAATATATAAAAGTCTCGTGTTACAGTGTTTGTTATCGAATTCCTCCGAAACGGCTTGACGAACGATTTTTATGATGTTTTTTGTGTGTATATGGTAGGTCTGAGAACAGGTCGTAGGCTACTTTTTATACCCCTAGGTGATAAGGGTGGCCCACAGCTAGTAATTATATATATATCTGCCTAGCCTTTACCCAAATACATTGGGGACCAGTCAATGCGGCTTAATACCAGTATTTTACATGGAGCGACTGCCTATCTGACCTCCATAACCCAGTAGCTAGGTAACACGATATCTCATGGTATGACTGATTGTCAGACTTTCAGGCCTCTGACTACCCGTAACGGCTGTCATAGATCTTATTTTGACAATCTAACCTAGTAATTATATTATAATAAAACATCTTTTAACCGGATTAATCGCGGTTTATTGGTTTTTGTTTTTCCTGACGTTTCGAACACTTTGCAGCGTTCGTGGTCGCAGGAGGACTAAGGTGTCAGGCGTCTCAACAGTTTATTTAAAATTATTTCAGTCTACCGTACATATAATTGATAAATTTATAAAATTATTTTTGTCTCTGATACATATTTAAAACTAAATCGCCACGGTATTTCCTAAAACTATCCCTGAGAAGAAATACCGAGTCAGGAAAAACAAAAACCAATAATACACGCGATTAATCCGGTTAAAAGTTGTTTTATTATAATGTGTAGTGATCGCGCAAACCTAAGATATTACTAGTAATTATATGTTTAAGTTTTAAAATTGTGTTCAATCATCATCATATTTAGTTTTTACCACCCTTGCGGGTTAGGCACATCTGAATGAACACCAAATTAGACCAGCTTGGCGTAAACAGGCTTCCCTTGAGGCGGTTGACCTCATTCAATTGTATCAGTGTAGTCATTGTTGAAGAGCCAAACAAATAAATAAATTAGCAAAATACCTGCCTACTATTTCCCCAATTACATTGGGGTCGGCTTCGGCATACTATCGAATTTCAACTGAAGCATTTGTATCGAATATCGAAATCTGAGTAACATGACACAATTGCGTACACTAACAATTTCAATTTTCACGTTCATTTGTTTCTACGGTTTTACATTACGTATTAACATTGACTAGGGTTGCCATATTTTCCCGAGACACCGTCAGGACATTTGTAGTGAAATGAATATTTTGTAGGTGAAATAAACCAAAAAAAAAAAACGATTTTGGACATATTTATTTTTAATAACTGAGGATACGATCATTACTTTTTATATCTGTCAGATGATTTCACCTGGGACAATAATTGTCGGTTACTAATTTATAAAATTCTTCACAACTCAAATTATAATCATGGTTGGCAGTGGTCGAGAGACCGACTGCTGCGCAGCGTGTCGCAGGTTCGGAGGAGATTCCTTCACGGAGCAAATATTTGTACGAACTACGAATAATTGCTCCGGGTCTGGGTGTTTGTGTACTTGTGAGATTATATGTCTGTAAACGAACCCACGACACAGGAAGAAATTCCTAGTGTGAGGCAAAGTTCTTAAAAAAAAAAAGGAATAGCTTACAACGCGTCGACCCCTGCAAAATGCTTTATTGTTTGTTCTTCCCTTCTTAATAAAAGACCACTATTTAGTGTAGTTATCGTTGAAATTGTATTTTCTTTTTGGTGGTGCCATTATTCACAATAATAAACAATTCACTAAACGTATTTCAATAAAGTATTACAAGTAGCGATCGATCGAAACTTAAATACGTGTAATACAATAGCGTGCGGGTAACTGGAAACGACACTGAGAGTGGCGGGCGCGGTGCCTCTCTCCTCCCTCACCTCACCACTTCATCCCGCCCGAATACAAGTCGTCGCTTGCCCACATCATAACGTAAGAAATTGCGAATTCGTCGATTACAAATTTAAAAATATATTTGTCGGGATATTTAATAGCTTGTCGGGACGTCGGGACATCATTGTTAATATCAGTGACATGTCCCGACGTATCGGGACAAATGGCAACCCTAACATTGCCACAATCAATGTAAGAAGGTGCAGTGTACCGAAGATAATTTTACAATAACTGCAATAATTTAAGCCATTACCTTATTCTGCCTAGCCTTTTCCCAATTACATTGGGGTCTGCTTCCAGTCAAACCGTTTACATGGAGCGACTGCCTATCTGACCTCCACAACCTAGTTACCGAGTAACACGATATTTCGTGGCATGACTGGTTGTCAGACTTTCAGGCCTCTGACTACCCGTAACGGCTGTCATAGATCTTAATTTGACAACCGGGACCGACGGCTTAACGTGCTCCCCGAGGGACGGAGGAGTCTCGGTGTGAAGTGATAACCACCCATCCTCAGACCGACCGCGGCAAGCACAGCTTAACCTCCATCGATCGATCTATGCGGCTGTTACTTAGCCACGAGCCCCTCATAAGCCGTTACTAACTCTACATTAAAGTATTAAAGATAAAAATTTATAGTGATTTCTAAGGTATGGAGACACAAATACTCACTTAACCGGATTAAATATTCAGTTGAGAGACAACGTTATTGTGAAGGCAACAAAGTTGAATTTCGCTTGAAGGTTGAGGGTGAAGGTAGATATGATTTTGTTGCTAAACAACCCTCTGTGAAGGCACGTTTCGGCCCTTGAAGTGGCGTTATATTGATAACTACGTGTAATTAAGTAAAAAAACATTTGTCTTGGTTATATATGAGTAGTGTAGTACGTGTCAATATCGATACTACATATCTATACTTAAATAGCTGAAGAGTTTGTTTGTTAAGTTGAACGCGCTAATCTCAGGAACAACTGGTTCAAATTGAAATATACTTATATTGATTGATCCTTTTGAGAGCTTCTGTTGCGTACGCTGCGTAAACGGTTAAAGTTAGGTATACAGAAATCATGTATGACGGAATTGTTACTCTTTAGAAGATCTAATAAAATTACGCGACAGCATATTATTGTTTATCTTTTAAAATTGACTCACAATAATCTTTTTATGGTAATCAAATTGGTCCTAAAATAATGCATTATTTGCGAAAGTGTTTCGTAAACATGATATTAATTATTCAAATAAATATTTATCGTTATTCATCACAAGTATTTAATTTTGAACAAAATTGTCATAGACATCATTTGATTTCAATGAATAGCTTAGGAGATGTAATAGTTTTAAGTTTACTCCGCAACAAAATAATGATGAAGTACCACGCGCGCATTTATGATGTGTAAGGCGGGTGGTCATGAAGGAGGAGGGCGCTGATGGAATATATTTTAGTAGGTATTTTTCTCAAATTAACGCAGATAAAACCGCTGGGCACAGCTAGTAATATTATAAATGCAAAAGTAACTATGTCTGTCTGTTTGTTAACGTTTTGAACTCCTAAACCGCTGAAACAATTTAATGAGTTTTGATATATAGATAGATTGGGCCTTGGAGAAAGACAGGGTAACTTTCGTCACGCAGACAAAGTCAACGCATCAACTAGTATTTTTATTTATCTTACGTATTTAAAAGATTTTTATTTAAACTGATAAAACCTATGAATCACTCAAAATACATGATATTTCTTATAAATATAACACTGTGATAACCATCTTGCGTGATTGCAATATGGCGGAGTGAAATTAAATAATTACTAGTACAATATAATATACAAACTAAATTGAACAGCGTTTATGTTTTAAAATGTTGATAGCAATCTTATGAAATAACAAATTAATTGGTTTGTTAACTTTTAAAATAACATCATATTTATAAATATCTTTAACACACACACAGTCAGCAATTTAAGTTGAACTTATTTTTATTAATTTAAGGTCCTAATTAAGTAGGTAATTTCCTTTTAAGGGGTCAATGTGTAAGTGATAAGGATTCATTTAAGCCATAATTTAAATTTTAACAACAATTTTATTTTTTCTTAATGTTCGCCGCTCAAAGAGCAGTTTTCGTCTTGCTAGTATTAAGATAATTACAAAAAAAGAATTATATCTATTTAATTCTTAGCTTATGTGAATGTATTTGACTTACATATTAACCCTTTCAATGGAAATTACCTAATAAATTAGGATCTTATTTAATATTTTAATGTCATTACTTAAACATTATCAAGTCTATCTTATTAAGTCTCGAAAAAAATATAATTACAAAGTTATCATTCTTAATTCTTCCAAAATATGCTGATGATGGTTTAAAGTATACTACTACTCCTACATAACCCCAATTTAATCATTTCGTTGTCTCTTGTACCCGTTTTATGTGCGGACGTTTTTTCATCAATACAAATTAATAAAATTGAAGTGTCTGTTTGTAATGTCATAATAATAGGTTTTTTTTCAAGTTCTTACAGTTATTTGCACGATATCTATACCTAAAAATTGTTTTTTTTTTTTTACTATCTGGCTGTCTTTCTTTCTATCTGTTTGCTCCGGCTTCGAAACGGCTGGACCGATTCTGATAAGTCTATAACGAGTAAATTTTCGTAAATATTTAGGGATTCGAGCAAAAAAAAAAACATTACTCGGGACAATATCTGATTTGATGGAATTATTAGCAAGTAGGTTTATACGAGTAATTTAGGTTTATTTAAAGCCGAAAAAAGGAACTCCTAAAAAGTGCCCTTCATATTCGAAAAAAAAAAAAACTCCTATCAGTAAATCCAAATTCCACGCGGAAGAAGTCGCGGGTATTAGTTAGTTTCCAATAATTCTCGTGTTATATAATACCAATTTTTTTTCAATACCTGTATACAGAATAGGACACCATTATGTTTTCATGTGACTTCTAAATCTTTCACACATTACACGGGGTCTAAAATGGCTACTTTGAACATTACTCCTAAAAAATACTCATTATTTCAATTGAGTAACTTCTTAAGATTCTGCTCTTTGACACACTGGCAATTCTGCAATTGTCAAAAAGATTGATGTCCTCCTGCGACCACGTACGCTGCAAAGTGTTCGAAACGTCAGGAAAAACAAAAACCAATAATACACGCGATTAATCTGGTTAAAAGTTGTTTTATTATAAGAGGAATTACTGTTTATGAATTGCACGCAAATCACATTATGATTTTGTCCATGAGGTGACCATTTTCTGAATCATATCAGGATCCTATTATGATTCAGCCAAAACTGGCTTTTTAGATAGACCTCCTAACAATATTATTAATGCATCAACGCTCCAAAGTTATATTTTCGCATTGCGAACTATAAATTTATATTTATTTATGCAATAAAAATACAGCTAGAAAATTACTCCACTCCACGATCGTATTTTCCTTTTCCAAAAAAATATATAAATGTCATTAATTACATAAAATATTTCTACCAAACCCTTTTCACTGTTTGTATCATCGATTTGAATTAATAGAATTAATAGAAACACAGGTAGTTATAGGTACTTACCGACAGACGACATCAAACACTTTAGACATTAGCTTTAATTGTTTTACAATACTAATTGTCTATAATTCAACGCAATTACGTCAAAATCGGTTGAACGAGTTGAAACGGGTTTCAAAAATTCATTTGTCCAAATGTCTAATGTTATCAAATGGAACATTAGTGATTACAACACTAATTTTCCACTGAATTTAGTTTGCTGTTGTTAGCGTCCGTCTGCTAACAACAACAAAGGTACTCTTTTCTTTTTACGGCCAGTGCACTTACGAGCTCCGTCACATCCGAATACGGATCGAGAATATCGGGAGAGAGATATATGTTGTCGAAGTGATGCATCGAATTCGGACGCGGTATATGATGATAGATCATGTTTCGATGGGATGCTGTATTAAGTATTCATACAGAAGCAACTATCTACGAGCATTTATAAGAGTAATAATTACCTACTACGCTGCTTTAAATATGTAATTCTTACTAATGATAACCACTGACCTAAATGTGTTGTATATCTTTATCAAATGTGACACCAATCGTAAAAATGAATAATAAAACTTCCTAGTCTAATAAGCTATCTAAAAAGATATCATCATCAGCCCCATGCCTATTACTTCGTCCATACATACTTGTATTGGAATGCTGCTAAAGATTTGGCTATGTTTTATGACCGGCCGCTTGCCTGACGTCAACCCTCATTGGGAATGCTGTTGTTGGTGGCAACCGCCACCAATATCTATCTCTCTCTATCTATCTAGCTATGTCACATCAAATGTTAGAAAGTTTAAAGTAAAGTTTAAAAAGATATGATACTCGATACAGTACTAGAACAAACAATTATAAAACGTTTTCTCTTGTCCTGGGCCTAGCAAAGATGTAAATTAATTTTCGAAAGCCTTTTGCCAACGCCACATTCAGGGATTTCAAAAACCTTAAACATTGCTGGTTCTGCAGAACAAAGCAAAGACGGTTTCAGGTTCTTACACATGTTAAATAAGTAAAATTCTAGAAAATTAATTTAATACAAGTAATGTGTTGTTATCTATACTTATAATAAAATCGTAACTCGAAAGCCCGAAAATTTCAAATTCGCTTTTTGGTTTTTTTTTTCTTTCGTAATGTGTTATTTAATCGATACTATTGCCAAATCTGTTGTTTTTAAAATTTGAGTATTTTTGTCTGTTTGTATGTCCGAGGTTGGCGTCCAAACCCAGAAAAAGAAACATCTGAAAATTTGTAAAAAATATCGTCAGAAGCCGGGTCAACTTATAGGCTATTCAAAATTGCGCATTTCCTCAAGGGAGCTTAGCAGTGATGTTAAACATCTCACACTATGAATCTAAATTGGACGGATTTCAATAAAAATGGCACTGTTGTATAGCTTATCAAAAATGATAAGCATTGCAAAAGGTATCATTGCGCTTTATCATATGGGGACCAAGCATTTACCGGTTTTGTATTTTGATTAGTAGATTGTGAATGCCTATTTTAGCAACATTGTGAACTGATTAATTAGTCGCATACCGTACACAGGTGACTGGCACAGTATAAGTGTGACGATCGAATCCCGGTACGGGATATTATTTTTGTATATTTTTTAATTTTGATAATACAAGGTTTATCTGTTATTTCGCATAAAAACAACGTTATTTTAGTTTTTCCGTGTCTTTCTGTAATATAAACCCACTTTTTATGTGTTTCACTTGCTGTCTCATATCAATATGGTGAAGCACAGTGAAGATGTTAAACGTTAGCGTTATGTAATTTTTTTATCAATCATATCACATCATTATCATGGTACTTCTTTCTATAGAAAAGTCATTTTTAAACCCTGTAATAAATTATATAAAAAATATATATATATAAAATGGATCTACGTTTGGCCACCAACTCGCCTGATGGAAAGCGACGGTGTGGCCGAGGATGGAGCACGTATATCCAGAATAAATCTATTCACTCTTAAGTAGAGTGGATAGATTTTGGCAGAACTATAGTTGGGGAGTTGATGCAACTGCCCACTCCCACAACGGCTTCGTCCGGTGGATGGTAAACAGCTGTAGTCGAAGCCTCCGACCAGTGTTGTGTTGCCTGTTTTGCACCACCCAGGGGCTACGTGTAGGGATTCCATTTTAAGGGTGCACTCCTACGGACGCGGGCAACTCAGCCCCCAATACCTATTTAGTAACAAAACTGCACATTCCCTCAGCCTGGCCTTAGGATTAATTTAAATGCCTAATCCATAAGTAGGTAATAGCGAAACATCAAATAAGCATTACTGACGATTTTGTTAGAGGCTGTCCAGCTATTGACGTGATTGGAGAGTACATTCTCGATGATATCCAATGAAATACCATGTAAAACATTGCTTAACCTCAGCGAATGTTCACTAAGCGGAGATTGGAACAGAAAAAACTCCATTATGGAACTAAACAACACTTTTTTCGACCTGGTGATCAAACCCAAGACTTACCTACGCTTATACTCACTTGCAACCAATAGACTAATAACTCAGTTTTTCTAAGATACTCTTTACACTGCACAAGATTGATGATCATTAATATTTTCATTTTTAAATGAAGCTGCAGTGACAGAAACTGAAAAAATATGCTTAGAGTCATGTTGAAAAGACGAGGCAGGTGTAAGTGGAAATTCTGAATTCCTAAATAGATATAAACTGACCCACCGAAACTCACTAAAAGGTCAAAAAAGTAGTGCTCACAACCAGCACGCGTGTGTGAACAGACGTATGAACGTGATAGAAGCAAAAAGAGTATGTAAGGCTTAATCTTAGCAGGTGGCGTTCTATAGTCTCTGCCCACCTGAAGCCTAGGCCAAAGACGTGAATTTATGTATGTACCTATGTATATGACATTATCATTTTGGCCAACACATATTGCCATGCCGTCAGTTCTGCGCCTAATCTCACTCCGGACGTGTCGGATTGCCATCCCACCGGAATACGTGAGTGAAGAAAGAGGGAGTGCACTCCATAGAGATAGGGCGCCGGTACAGTCATTCGGGAACGTTCAGTCGGGAGTACTCCCGATATGGAAGAGGTGGTAAAACATCTCGGTATCTCCAATGTATCGGTAACGGCGGCTTATCAAATTTTTCGGTAATACTATTGGGAAACGGAAAATAACATAAGATCATCTATGTCGCATCTAGCTTTCAGCTGGTTGTACTGCTGCCGAATTCGTTCATCGTCCGTGTTTCTCAATAAATATATATCTGGTGGTTTTCAAGGCTCAAGTGAATAGGTATTTAGTGGTCAAGCGTGTTCCATCGTCAATTACATCATTGCTTAAAATCAGGCGAGTTGGCGGTCAAACGCAGGCCCATTGAGAATAAGTAAAAATCTAATTGATGAGTGGAATCCTAATATTGCATCGTATAATCTACACCACTTCAAAAGCTGTATCCGACAGCTGATATAGCGCCCCCTCATATCTACAGCCAAGTCGCGTGTGCTGTGGAAAAATCCAAGCAGGAGTCAGACCCTAGACACCCACTATATGACGGCCAGTTACCAGCACAACAACTAACCACCTAACAAGCCAGGCACAGTTATTTAAAACCGACCGAGGCAGTGTCAGAATGCCCAGTCGAGACTCATCGCAAAACTGAGGCTAGGAACTTTTCCACCACCCGCTAACAATTTAAGCATAAAGTGAACCTACCTGAAAACAATTTTGGACACAGCAAGTGTGGATCTAGGCAACCAAATAATTAAAATTGTACCATCGACATGAAGATGAAGAATCGTTTATTAATTATATTGTAAAGTAATCCTAATCCGGATAAATACTCCAGGCGCTCTGACCGCTAAGCCATCTCGACCTCTGCTTACTACCGCAAATTCGCATAAAATCTGTACGATATTGCATTAACTGCAAAGTTAGTCGTGTCGGTTCGGTCACCTGTATAGGGACTAAATAGATAGAAGACGTATTAAAATGCGGAAGAAGAATTCGCGGTAGTGAGCAGAGGTCGAGATGGCATAGCGGTCAGAGCGCCTGGAGCATTTATCCGGGAAGCGCAGGTTCGAATCCTGCTCATGACCGTATTCTTTTTTCCACTAAAATTTATAACTTAAGAGTTTGCTATGATTTATCTGTATGAGTTTGGGTTGCTAGGGCAACTGTCAAGTATCTGAAAAGTTACGGCTGTCTGTATGAGGGTGGCGTCAATGAGGATAGACAAAAATAGAATAATGCAACAATTATTACCAAAAAAGGCAGGTTAATAAACTGAACCGTCGAGCATGCATTCTTCATGTATGTAAGATAAAATCTATATTTTCTGCCTACTGGAATGGGAATCAGGTGTGAGTTGGTTTGTATGATTAATTGAAATCTTAGTTTGGCGTTAAGATTACTTTGACGTGAGCAAAGCCACGGGTACAGCTAGTTTATAATAAAACACTTGAATAATGGAAAACATTAATATAGTCACTTATCAGTATGTATTTGCAGTTGCCTACATTATAAAGTAATTTATGTTATCTTCTAGAGAAATCTAAATTATCCTAAAATATGCAACAGTTAATTTGTATCTGTTTTTATTCTCCTACAAAACAATGAACGTATTTTTTTTTTTGTGGAAGTGCCCTCTCATACCCCTCTGACACGGGGAGACAGAGCAGTTACGTCGAACTCGAACCTACTAAAACTCCACAGTGTACCTCCTCAGCTGCTTGAGGGCGGGATGCGGGAACGCTCTCGCGCACGACCGCGAAGCCATACTTTTTAACGAAGATGTAAAGTTAGGGCTTATAGGTAGGAATTATGTTAGGATTATTTGTTATTCATTGTTATAAATGAGGTAGTCACGTTGAGCTATAAATTTTGGGCTTTGGACAGGCCCTGTAGACTATGATGTGCAGTACACATCGGAGCTCAGCTAGGGGTTTGGCTGTACTGGAGATCTCATAACTTTTTAACAGTGCAAGAATTATGTACTTATGTGTATTGAATAGATTCAGGCGTTACTTTGCGGAAGAACATGACAATGGATGCAAATAAATACAATATTTAGCTACTTCCACAATGTTAAGTTAGTCATGCAATTACCTGTGCACCGCCCGCCCGCACGCAAATATATGCACATACGCATGCCCAAAAAAATTGCAATTACCACCAATTACTCTACACGTGTTTCGTTGCCCCCCACGGGCATCATCAGGAGCTGTTACACTGTGCAGTGTCCGCCACCGAGTCTATGTTATGAGCCTTGTAAACTATCTTCACATGAAGTGTTTTTGGTGGGATCAGGCTTTAACTAAAACTATTATTTATGGAAGTTACCTCTCTGTGATTTAAAACTACACTGGGCTACCTATAGACCTCTAGACTATAGACCTCTCTCCCTCAAACAACAGAAATTATAACCTCAACTTAAAACAACTTACACTGTTTCACACAATTCAGTTTTAAAACATTACGTCATCAAAATATATTACGATGACCTTGAACTTGACACGCGCCATTTGAGGACTTCGCGGTAAGCAATAATACGTACTTAGCATATTAAAACAAGATGTTGAATTTTCCTGTATTTGTTATTTACTTACTGAAGTTCAAGGCAAACTTATGCTTCTAGTACTCCCTAGCAGTCGATGGCTTCTCCTTCTTTCGTTTGATTAGGTACCAATACTTTTTCGGAGTTGTTAGCCTCTCTTCCTCGGACGGGGTTTAGTGATAGTAATAACAACATCCAGAACATGCCAAAAGAATTGAGACGCGCACGTAATCGCATTTGTACGACATTGTATTAACTACAAAGTTAGTCATGTCAGTTCAGTCAACTATATGAACTGAATACATAGCGATGATGTCACCAAAAGACGTATTAAAATGTGGAAGAGGAATTCGGAATACAGAGCAAAGGTCGAGCTGACTTAGTGAGCGCCTGGAGTAGTTCTCCGGGAGGCGCATGTTGAATGTTCCTCACGATCGTCTTTTCCCGCCTAGAGATCACTTATCAACAGTGAACGTGTCCTCAGTCTCCCAAAATGGATGTTCCCAGGCCGAGGAATTATGCACGAACAAAGTAAAACACAAATAAATTGGTAGACGGGAGAGGCATTAATGCTATATTTTATATTTTTAAAACGTGTTAATGGGGTGCGTCTCATAACGTATCAACTCATTTGGTCTAATTTCATTTTATTATCGTTAATAAGATATAATCAACGTGAGATATACCAACTGTTGATATAATTTCTTTACATATAACATTTATTTATTCTAAAACTTAATTAGTATAACGTTGGTTGATATAACGTTTATGTAATCGAAAATCATTTGGTCTATCGGTTAATATGTATATTGTTTATTTAATCGAAAATCATTACGGGGCTCCGTCGACCTATCTTAGCGCAGGGGGTAATCAGTTACTAGTTATGTTTAATATCTACTTAGGTTACTATTACCTATACGATATACTACGATAGAACTTATAAAGAATAAAACAAAGAGAAAATACTTTTAAATTTTTGTTAAACAAAATACAAAGTTATTGTTTTTTAAACTTAAATTAGAAGCCACAGTTCGTATAAATTCACAGTCTGAATATTCGATATCTTTTGAGTGGTATGTCAAACGATTTTATATTTAATGTTTGTTATGTCAAACGATGTTATATTTAATGTATGTTATGCTTATAAAAATTAGTTATTTTAAAATTATATCAATCGTTCATTATATTAACAAATCGCTATATTAAATAAATTTATAGGTTCCGTTGTTATATGTTGTTAATATTAGAGACTTTGTTGTTATCTCATCTATTACTTACCCGTGTTAATGTCTAATTCATTTTTTACATGAACACGTTGTTTGCTTCCATAGTGGGTGGCAATTCAGAAAACTGATGATTACAAAATCGGGAGTTAGAGTTTTTGATCATAAATCGACCTACGTTTGGCTACCAGCTCCCTGATGGTAAGAGACTGGGTGGTCCAGGATGGAACTCAAACTCAAACTCATACTCAAAAATTTTATTTGCTTTCCACAATGGTGTTTGAAGATGGTAAGTAAAATAATGTAGTACATCGTGGACCCTGTTGGGCACGCAAACATTAGGAGAGAGGAAGAACATTTGTAAGAAGGTACTTATAGCATTGGTAAGTAATTATTTTTATTTATTAAAATATCTACATAAATAAATTATTTATTATATATGTAGTAGAATACCTATTTGCTATTCTTAATTTAATATTTATTGTAAGTATCTATAGTTTTTAATATATGTATTTATTATTTTTAATTATAATTATGTACTTACTTATTTATATTTAAAATTTTTACCTACCTATAATTTTAAGTAGGTACCTATCTAGATAAGCAAGTAATAATTGATAAAGATATATATGTAACATAGATATAACATAGTGATATTTGTACTGTTTATTTATTATTGTAGTCATACAATATCAATATTTATTTACTTATTTATTATATTATGTTATTATGTTAAGTTGGCATTTAATTTAAAATACTTATCGAGGCATTTAAATTATCTTTATTTATTATTATCATAAATTTTATGTTAGGATCCTTAAAATTTATCATTTAAATATTCATTTATGTGGTAATAGCCTTTTTGGAGTAATAATTTCTTTAATTTGTTTATGAATGTATTATCTTTGTCTTCCCTTTTAATATCTTCAGGTAGCTTATTATATATTTTTATAGACATAACATATGGACTAGATGAATGCATTTTCATTTTTGAGCTAGGTAGGTTTAATCTATTTTTATGTCTTAGAGCGTAGCGAGTTTGTATTTCTTCTCTTTTTGTGTAAAAATCTTTATGTTTTCTTACAAATTTACAAGTTTCTAGGATGTATATACTGGGGAGGGTTAGTATTTTTAGCTTTTGGAAATGGGGCTTGCATGTTTCAGTATTTTCAATGTTTACTAAAATTCTTATCAATTTCTTTTGCAGAATAAACAGGGTGGGTGCATCTGTGCTGTTTCCCCATAGGGTGAAACCATAATTTAGCCAAGGAACACGTAGAACCAGAGGAAATCTAATCACTCTAAGTAGACTGGATAGATTTGACGAGAACTATAATCGGGGAGTTGATGCAACTGCCCAAACATCCTCTGCCGCACCGTCGCTTACCGTCAGGCGAGTTGGTGGCCAAACATAGATCAATACTTGATAAAAAAAAACAACAATTTTCAGAAATCATGATTGGTAGTTGATGTAGGTTTGTATTTATTTAATCCAATCATCAACTTACACGATTCATTTCAAATGCTTACAAGAAATAATCCAGCGATAAAAATATTAGGTACGTATAATTAATTCGTTGAAGCATGAATCATCAGGTCGGCGCTCGTAGGCACCTATACCTACTATTGAGTCATTCAACACAAAAAAATGTAGAATAATGAGTGTATTGAAAGAAAATTCTAGGCCTCAGACTTTCCAGAAACTTCATTCTGCGATGATAAACATACCTAACTCTTACTCAGTATTTAGTGACTCAAAACAAGCTTTAAGGAGAATTCTGTTCATCCACACAATTTAAGCGCGACTGGAAAATTATAATAATATTGTTATTGTAGTTATAATAATATTACGAATATTGTATTTTAAAGTCTTATATTTTGTTTTTCTGAATTAACATACTGTTCCATTTTAGTTTTATGTTATACGAGTGTTTCATATCAGTGAATATCATAAATACAACTTTTCAAGGAAACATAGATAATAGACACTAACGGGGCTTGAACCCGCAACCGTTGACATTCCGTGTCATCACTCTACTGCCTGAGCTACCGTGTCGTCGTCCGAAGCTATTGAATTTCAAGTTTCCTTGTGTTTGTTTTATGGAGACGGCTGGCGATATTTATTTAGCAATCATTTACAGATCTACTTGTAGACTTGGGATCAAGCCCCCGTTCGTGTCTATTAATTTTCAACGTCTATTAATATAGGCATTACATGGCCATAACATGTATAAAAAATTTCATTATAAATGATTAATATCAGTAGTAGCCCAGAAAAGAATAACAAACATTCATTCATTCCCACAAACTTTCGCATTTATAATATTAGTATCATCAACTCACATTGTATACATATCTAGCCGAGATATGAAATATTTTTTTAAGAACACCCTTTTCTATATTTATAGCACAATAACATAACCAAAACAATAACCCCTTCTATATAAACAAACGAATATATAGAACATAAGCATCAAAGTGATTAATAAAATTGTAATAAAAAATAATGACCCATTCATCTTCGAGTTACGTAACCCGTTCACATGACAGATTACTATACTATAGGTACCTATATATAATGATTTAGCAGGTCATTAAAATGCATAAAGTTATTAAGTCAAGGAGACTTTAATGTATGAGTACGCAACAATAATATGTATTTATTAACATCACTGCAATAGTCTGCTTTAAAACAGATTCAGGTCAACTGAGAAAAATTGCTGCACGCCTTAAAAAATTAAAAAAATGGATGCCATCAGTATCTTCCGATTGTAATCTCCTTCAATACATTATCGCATCTTTAAACAGTCTCCAATCTATAGCATTACTTGCAGTAGTCCCGTACGTAGGTACATAACTTACCTCCTTCTCTAAATGAGGCCGAGAGTGCAAGAGTGGCACCTTTTTCTAGACACAATTATATTCAATTATGTCTCAAAAAAGATAGGTCACTCTTACGCTGATACTCTTAATTATACTGCATCAGAATATTTTCGATCTGACCTCCACAACCCAGTTACTTGGTAACACGGTATCTCGTGGTAAGACTGGTTATCAGACTTTCAGGCTTCTGACTACCCGTAACGGCTGTCATAGAATTAATTTTGAGAAACCATGCAGTGTAATAAATGAATTGTAACCAATTTTAAGAAACCACTAGGTCAACTGATGACCCAAGGATGGGAAGGGTTGTTTAGTTCAAAAAATTAGAAGAGAGGAACTTGTTGTATCGTGGCACAGGCGTCCGAGCACGGATCTTTTCGACAAACTTGTCGACTCGATAAAAGTTTTTATGTATTGAATTGTATCGTTTTATCAACACGTTATGTCAAATTTGACGTTTAAAATCGACAAATGTGTCGACATAAAGAACCGTGCTCGCACCGCGTTTGAGAAAATCTTATATATGTCGTAGAAGTTGAGCGAATTTATAGACACCGCCACAACTAGAACTGCATTAAAAAAGTAAAGAGATAAACAATAAGTTATAATGACATTTTTAACCGACTTCCAAAAAAGGAGGAGGTTTCTCAATTCGACCGTATATTTTTTTTTATTTTTTTTTTTTATGTGTGTTCGGGGATAACTTCGTCGTTTATGAACCGATTTTGATAATTCTTTTTTTGTTGGAAAGAAGATATCTCGACGGTGGTACCATGATAAGGAAACCAGAATCTGATGATGGCATCCCCTTTTTTTTTTTTTTTTTTTTTTTTTTCTATGTGGAGAAATGCCCTCGCATACCGCTCTGACACGGGGAGACAGAGCGGTTATGTGGGACTCGAACCCACTAAAACTCCACAGTATACCTCCTCAGCTGCTTGAGGGCGAGACGCGGGAACGCTCTCGCACACAACCGCGAACCCGCCCGCAGCCGTCCGTTGCCGGACTCCCTCACGGGGTTGGGTATTGCACCCCCCCGCTACGGCACACCAGACTAATGGCGTGCCGCAACCACCTCGGAGACCATGTGCAATGGGTGCCAGACAACCCCGTGTCTGGACGCCCAAGGTCCCCTGCGACGGGTCAGGTCTGTGGCCCCGCCGCCTGCCACTACGGCCGCAGAGGATAGGGAGAGCGGCGCCTCGCAATACCGGCACTCCTCTTCCCCTGCGGCCCCACCGCGTCCGCCATCCAACGGTGGCGGCCCCGTCAAGGCCGCGGCAGGTAGGGAGAGCGGCGCATCGACATACCGGCACTCCTCTCCCACCGCGGCCCCCATCCCTCAGCTGCGGTGCCGCCCATACGACGCCGCAGCCCACCTCAGTTGCGGCACCCCCCATAAGGCCCGCAACCTACGCCGGCGCCGCTCCAACATGGGCTTGAAGGCAAAGCCCTGAGGAGCGGCCCTCCTCGGGTTCCGTTAGCTTCACCGTGGGTGACCAAGCCACGGCTACTAGAGCCCCCCCACCACGACAAGGTGGAACCCCTGGGGGGGACGAAAATCGTAGGGGCGACTAATGCGTTTGTTAATTTTTTCATTAAGTATTTTAAAGCACTAATATTTAATGAAGGTCTGGAGTCGATCTGATGATAGAGCCGAAAGACGATCTAGGGAACTCTTTAACGATTTACAGCAATTACCTGGTGTTTGGGCTTGATTAATTTGTATTGATGAGAACTTTACACCTAGATGGGTTGCGACTGTCATTAGGGGTCTGATGATGAAGACGGAGGACAGTCAAGGGAACTTCTCAACGTTTTACAGTAGCTACCTTGTTTTGTATGTATGTCCGTCGATATAATTGTTTGCAAGAGTAGTCCCCAGAAATGGTTCCATTTCAATTTAGTGAAGATCTGATGAAGATCTTCGAAGTTAGACAATGGAACTCTTCAATAAATCACAGCAAATCACTCGCAATTGCTGTAATCGCTTATCCATGTATAGTTCATGCCACTCAATACATACATAGCATCATGCCTGTATTGCCCGATGGGGTAGGCAGAAGTGTCCACTGTTGTACACAAACATTTCACCGATGCAGTTATTAAGTCCTAGCGGTTTTCGAAGGCCTACCCATATTATTAAATTACTAAATTAACTTATGTATGAAGTATACAAACTTATATATGACCTATACAATATATATATTAGACTTAAAACTAAAAAGACTAAAATAAATTAATTTTAAACAAAAAATAAAAACCGCCTTCAAAAATCCACTACACTAAAAAGTTTAAAATAATATCAAAATTTGCTTATAATAAAATAATTTTAAAATAACAATATATAATAATAATCTGTTAATTTTGGAGTCGGTGCCTGATGTATGTGGGTTTACAACCAGATACAAAGGCCGGTAACATAACCACAGCACAACGAACATAAGTGACTAACAAGAGGAAAACAATAACCCTCTCTCAGTACAGGCACCGACTCCAAAATTAACAGATTATTATTATATATTGTTATTTTAAAATTATTTTATTATAAGCAAATTTTGATATTATTTTAAACTTTTTAGTGTAGTGGATTTTTGAAAGCGGTTTTTATTTTTTGTTTAAAATTAATAAATCTTCAACCGCCCATAAACAATAACTCTGTATTCAAGAGATTTCTGGAGAACTTTTATGACGTATGCTAGTTTAATCTGCAGAAATATTCATTTATTCAAAACTTTCATGTTGAAAATTCACTTTATAATACTCATATTTTTCAGTGGCTATTATTTTCATGGAATAAACTATGCTTCATACATATATAGCATCACGCCTGTATTCCCCGAAGTGGTAAGCCGAAGTGTACACAGTTGTACACCCACATTTCACCAATGATGTTAAAAAGTCCCATGTGATAGGTGGTGAGCCTATTGCCATTAACCGGGCACAATTCCAAACTCCGGGCTGCTACTGAGAATTTCCTTACAGAAAAACTCAATAACACTTTGCCCGACCCGGGAATCGAACCAGAAACCTCCTACTCAGCAGTCGCGCTTGGGACCACTAGACCAACAAAGCAGTCCACCAAGTATCCTTTAGTAGAAGTGAAGGGTGGGCATTTTTGGGGGCTGTCTTAATGTTTGACGTTCAAAAATTTTTTGCCAAATTTGAATAAGAAATTTTGATTTTTGATTTTGTAGACAAAATATTTGAATTAATCGAAGATTCGTCAGTTTTCCCGTTAAATTAATCTATTCGTGTGATAATATTAGTGGGAACTTTTATGCTTATTAAATACTTAATGGCGTTATGTTTGCATTCCCTTCATACATAGCATCCAGTAGCCCTTCTTTGAAGGGTTAACCGTTAGTTTGGGAGAGCACTATCACATTTAAACAATTGAACGAAAATTCAAACTAGCTTTCTTGTAAGCGCCGTTGGATTGAAATTATTCCTGTGGGCTTACTCTTGAAAATAATTCCGCTCGATTGACATTGGAAATATGTCAGTTCGTACTTTTAAATGCCAATATGTCTAAAAATAACTATAGATTGGGAATAATATGAAGACAAAAAGCTTTAAAATTGAAGCAACTGTAAAAAGAAGGTAAATTTATTTAAAATTACACGTATTTTTAAGGCGTCTATTTAATATTGGAATTGGTATTAGTTTCAAAAGTAACCCTACTGGTGTTGTCTCGTCCGAAGATGATGAAAACAATAGATCTTTATTATGCTAAAACATTTTACATAATTGATTGAAGCCATAGACACTAGGATTCCCTGTGTCGTGAGATCCAGTCTCTTTTCAGTCCAAGAAAATAGTAGACACAGAACACAATTGTTTTTTTTTTTAGAATACCTACCCTGCAAGAGGAAAACAACTTTGAACCGGATTAATCGCGTGTATTATCGGTTTTTGTTTTTCCTGAGGTTTGGTATTCCTGCGACCACGAACGCTGCAAATTGTTCGAAATGTCAGAAAAAACAAAAACCAATAATTCACGCGATTAATCCGGTTAAAACTTGTTTTATTATAATGTGTAGTGATCGCGAAAACCTAAGATATTACTACACTGCAAGGGATTAAATTCAGGTATGACGTGTGTGTTACTAATACAGGACAACAGCAGGTATAATTGGTCGTAAGAGCCTGATGTCTCTTACTCTCTACAGTCCAATTCTAAACTCCGAGCCGCTGTTGAGTTTTTCCTCACAAAAAAATCGAACATACGCTTGTGACCACTAAATTAATGAGGCAGGTCAATTATTACTTTTTTTTTTATCCAATACTTTTTGTTAATAACATTCTCTCAGCAAGTCTCTTAATAATTAATTGCTAGTAAATGCTGCCAGTCTTCTGGGCACATTACCGGATGACAGCGATGCGGAGGAGTACTTCGACGCCTAAATTACGTTTTTTCCTTTTTTATTTTTTCTCTCTCTCTTTCTTTTAGTGGTAGTGTAGTTAATATAATTTAGGTTTTATTATTGTAAATATTTTTATTTATTATGTACATATTTATTCGAGAATAGTTAATTATTGCTAGTAAAACATACGGCACATAAATACTATTGTCAGTTACACAAAAAAAATATCATTACCAAAAAGTACGGTCAGCAAAACTAGTCTGTTGATAATATACGCATGCTCAGACGTGACATAGGAAGTGCTAATACATGCTTGATTCATTGTTACGTGTATAATGAGCTAATTTCGCTGAGATCAGTCTAGAAGCCGGCCTTACAAGGTCAGACGTCATCGCATAGAGTCGTTTGTTATGTTTTTGTACAGAATCGACTATCTACTGGACAAAGTATTCTGCCTAGATTGTTGTAAAAAGAAAAGGGAAAAATTAGAGTTTATTGGCATCCAAAATTTTGTGCTTAAGTTTGGGATCTGTTATATTATTATATTCTTTTATTGTCATATATATTTTTTGTAGTCAACTTTAAACTATCTTACAAACAATATATCCCTTATAAATACACAATATCTTTTCGAATAATTTATTCCGTTTACTCTCCTCATTCCATATTCCTAAGTAGTAATGGTTGATCATTCCAGTCTGTAACCAGTTTGTACCTAACGCCATATTTACATTGCAACTCTTTGTCATCGTCAGCGATGCGCTTACGCACCCCCCTGCCCCACCATCTCTATATAGCCTCCACGACCCGCGGCGGCCTCAGTTCTTGTTGCATCACCAACGAGTGCACACGTCAATATGTTTTCGCCGCGATTGCTTGCGGTATTCGCTATCCTTGCGACAGTAGCCGCTGTGCCGGTAACCGACCCACCGGTACCATCACCAATCACCACAATAACCGAAGACGATGTCGAAAGTCCGTGGTTTACCTTCCCCATTTTCGGCAACCTCTTCGCTCCCCTCTGGAAACTTTTCCCGTCCTTCGCCGAGATCGGACCCAGAATCATTACCGATGACAACAGGTTCCAAGTTGTCGTGAACGTCAAGGACTACAAGAAAGATGACCTGAAAGTCAAGGTGAAGGGTGACTTTATCTTCATCCAGGGCTCACATGAAGCCAAACAGGACGGAAGTGACATTTTCGCCAGCCAGTTCTTCCATACCTACACATTGCCAGCGAACTCCAGTGGCTCTGATGTTACTGCTGAGCTGTCTAACGATGGAAACCTCATTGTCAACGCGCCAGTCAACGGAGCCAACGAAAGAGCAAAGGAGGTCGACAGGGAAGTGCCCATTGTGGAAACAGGAAAGCCATACGTAGAAGACAAGGTAGAGAAAACGACTCCCATTCCCTCTGTGACGACTGCCGAGGAAGAGGAAAGGAAAGAACCGACGACCCCATCCGAAAAGGAAGATGTAACAGAAAAAGATAATGTTATCCCTCATGGAAACGAAGTTCCGCTTTAAAGTGATAATTTAGATTAAGTATTTAATTATAAATCAGTATTTTAATAAAATATTTTTTGTATTTATCTGAGTGTTTGTTTGTCGCGTGTTGGTATGCGTTAAGCGATCTTATAATGGCCCCCGCGTGGAATGAATACCATATGTAGGAGGCGTGTAGTGCGAGCTATGAAACAATGAAGGTTAGTCTTTGTTATTTTTGAATTTTAACAATTTCATTTGAACGTAGTTTCGGAATGTCTGAACCTTGTTTTTATGCCCTGTATTTGCTTGTGATAATTGAAATATAAAACAGGTAATTATTTTAAAGTTTTGTAGTTCTTGCAAGTATGTTTTCATTTGAGTGTTAGACGCCATTTTATAAGGTTAATTAAGTGACTCTTGACAGGGGCAGACCGAGAGTTTGTGGGGCCCTGGGCTAATACTACTGGAACATAAATGTTGAGCCGGACTCCGACCGACTAAAAACCACACGGTTAATTTATAATGTTGTCCATTGTCTGCAATGGGGACTTTTATATCCACGGAGCCCTAGGCTGCAGCCCAAAAAGCCTTTATATAGATCCGCCTCTGACTCTTGAGAACATTCCTCTTTGAGTAAATAATAAAATGATAGCAGCAGCACATAAAAACGTAAAATTGTATGCGTTCCAATATTTTTATAAGCCAGCAACTCTGATATCATAGACGTTAGACGATGTCTTCTAAACAAATAATGACTAATGTGTTGTTAGTATTCACCATTCTAATTTACCTAACTCCTGGCTCTAATAAAACGTGGCGTTGAATAACACAAAGCAATTGCCGGCCGATTAAACGCATGCTTTGTTTACATGAATAATAAATTGAATTGGAAAATTCTAGTAGTGACTTTCATACTTTTAGGAAAAACCGGTAAAAAATATTCTTGGAAATCGAGAAATAAACCACTAGTAAGTTATTAGGTGATTAATTGGAGTTTTAAATCTAGGTTGCACTTCATTGATCTTGATTCTAACATACGCTAATGTTGCCTAGTTTATGATTTACATCACCAGCATCAGTAACAGCAATTTTGACAAGTAATACCGTTCTTTTGTCACCCACAATAGCGTACGGAAAGCTGAAGAAGGAATTTCTAACACGACCTTATTAGTGATCTCCTCCAAAAGAGGCAGGTGTGATTTTTAACGAACGTAAGTATTTATGAAACGGCAAGGAGATTGGATAACCTTCGTGGTGAAACGGTTATCAGAATATCTGATATATATTATGTTGTGGAGGAATTCGCTATTCCCTACTTAAAAAAGAATGTTAGACAACGTAGTGTAAATTGAATAACGCTGTTTGAGTCCCCATAACAATTTCATTTTTGGTAATAAATTGATTAAGGAAATCATTATTTATATCATTTAATTACTGTAGAATATACAGACGCTGTAGAACTTGCAGAAAGGCATGTTTTTTTTTTACATAAGTATTTTTTTATATTAATGTAATCAACTAAGTACTTCTGCATAACAAACTATGTATACATTCCGGGTTTGCGCATTTAACGTTAAACGTAATAATCTGTATTATTGCGTTATTTTAAATAGGTAGGTACTCGTAGAAGGCAAACAATCGAGTTACAGAAAAGTATGTTGTATTATGAAATTGGAAACGTACAATTTTCCAATTCTAATGACGAGAAAGCATATGTTATGAATAGAAATGATGACAATATCCATTGTGACGTACAGACAATATGGAGAGATATTGTCCGATGGCAATTGTGCATATGCATTTCATTTATAGTTGTTTAATTGCCGTGACTATCAGTTTAATATTGATGGCGGTCGCGCTTCGGGCGTTACATCAACAATCATTATTGATACGAGTTGCGCAGATTCACTTATGTTGAAAGGAATGTACCTTTAATTATTTTTCTTGATTTTTGTTCCGATTGAATATACTCTTTGGTTAGTAAATCTATTTATTTATTTCTGTAAGTACGAATTGCTGTCAACATTTCCTCTGATCAGCTCTGAGAAGAAATGCCGTAAAAAACTTAGAGGTCAACGTCTCTTTTATGTCGCACTAAAATGTCCCTGCTGATGGTGTCGTGTGTGTTGAGTCATTCGATTCCCTACAATATGGTTGAGCTCGGTGATACTGACACATGCGTCATGTTCGTGAACGGGCGCCGTCAGTTGGGACTGGTCATCTCTAAACAGTCATAAAAAAAATGTTGAATTGTTTAACTAAACTCTTTTAGTATTGGCATTATCTAAAATTGTTCTCACATATCATTTTGCAACAGTAATGGTAACTACAATTGTAAAAAAAAAAATATAAAAGGAGTAACCATGGCATTTCTTACCCGTTCTTCTCAATAGGAATCTACACTTTGGAACGTGGCAACTATCTTCTGACAACTCAAAAGTGCCTGTAGATGGCCTAATTAAAATAAATGCTTTGAGTTTGACTTTTAAAGTCCAGACATTATTTTATTCAACATATGAGGAATTATGTAGGGGTAGGTCTGGGATAGCCTTTTGATGACTTATAGGTACAGTAGGTGCAAAATATTACAAATAAAGTATTGCAACTGTGATCCCAGAACCTCGATAAAGAAGATTAACGGAGATTAGTGTGGTTTTTATCGATAGGAGTCCGGCACAGCGTCGATGACGAATTTTCCAAAAATGAAAAAAAAAAAAAAAAGTTTTACTATTTCTATTTTTTTTTTTGTTTTCGGTAACGTAGGTACGTTGGCCTCCAAGTCAGTGGCGGTGTGGCCGAGGACGGAGCACGAAGATCCAGAAGAAATCTATTCACTCTAAGTAAAGTGGATATAGTAATATCTTAGGTTTGCGCGATCACTACACATTATAATAAAACAACTTTTAACCGGATTAATCGCGTGTATTTGGTTTGGTTTTTTGTTTTTCCTGACGTTTCGGACACTTTGCAGCGTTCGTGGTCGCAGGAAGACACTCCTCACGAGGTCCTCACCGCGATTAATCCGGTTAAAGTGGATATATTTGGGGAGAAGGTCGAGATGGCTTAGTGGGCAGAGCGTCTGGAGTATTTAACCTGGAGGCGCAGGTTTGAATCCTGCTCGCGACCGTATTATTTTTCCAAAAAATATATAACTTTAGAGTTGCCTATGTAATCGAGATACTAGTAAGCCAACATGCTTTAAAATTAAGATAACTATGATGGTAGGTAAATTTATTTTAATATTACACATTGTTTTATGGCGTTGATTTAATATTGAAATTGGATTGGAATTGGTATTAATTTCATGAGTAGCACAGTTCATACAAATGCGAATGTTACGAGTAATTACTACTGTTATTAAAACCTTTATTCAACAGAAATCAGAGATGCATCAACAGATTAAATTCAAATTGAATGCACGAATGAATTCACCAGGAAGACTGATGTTTTTATTTACAGTTTTTTTGCGTTAGTTTGCATTCGAGATAATTCCATAAAGAACAAAGAAAAATAAAAACATTATTAATGTCCTTTTTTGTGCATCTGTTGCAACATATTTTTATTTTTCAACCGATGATAAAATGTGGAGGTTCTAAAGTCGACGCGTATATTTGTTTTTTATGTATGACAACGCATAACTTTTTCCAAAGTGATTATAATGATTAACAATAAATCTCAATAACACTACTCGATCTGGGAATCGAGCCCAGGACTTCATGCCCAACAGCTGGCCGGGCAACCACTACTTCAACAATGCAGTTATCTTCTATAACATGAAAACAGTTGCAGTAATTAGGTGTCCGGCGGTTTTTGTTCAGACACACGGATGGCGCAGTAGTCAAGTCGAGAGACACGTCTCTGCTGCGCCACATGTCACAGGTTTGGTTCCTGCATGGAGCAAATATTTGTATGTTTGTACTTCCGGGTCTGGGTATGTGTGCGTGTGAGATGGGATAGGGGGCAACCGAGCAGATGGATCGCCTGATGGTAAGCGATTACCGCCGCTCATGGACACCCGCAACCCCAGAGGAGGCGCAAGTGCGTTGCCGGCCATTTAAAAGGTTTGGGCCTCCGGTACCCTCCCTCACTCGGCGAAACACAACGCAAGCATTATTTCAGGCCGGTTTTCTATGAGGCCGTGGTATCACTCCGGTCGAGCCGGCCCATTCATGCCGAAGCATGACTCTCCCACGGTAAAAAGGTAGGTGTTTGTAAGCGCACCCACGATACAGGAAGAAATTCATAATGTGGGACAACGTTTAAAAAAAATATATGACATAGTATCCTTCCAAATTAGATCGATATCAAATTTGACGCAATTATGAGATATTACTGATTAAAACCAAAAACACGTTTTGCCATTAGGAAACTAGTTCCGAAATGAATCATCTTTAGCTTTAATTTGACCAGACATAGCAATCCAATTATGATA
The DNA here is from genome assembly GCA_935421205.1 of Xylocampa areola. Classification (NCBI taxonomy): domain Eukaryota; kingdom Metazoa; phylum Arthropoda; class Insecta; order Lepidoptera; family Noctuidae; genus Xylocampa; species Xylocampa areola. The sequence goes on from OW285200.1 coordinate 1,716,667, forward strand.
CAAGCAATGTATATTATACTGATCACTAATTTAGTATTAGTCTGTGTTTATAGAAGGTTCTGGATCTCAAGGTCAAACGAAAATATCGATTAACTTAGAAATCGTGACAAGTTTAACTATACATATAAATTAGGCATTATTTATTATTTTATAATAATGCCTTAAAGCCATCTGACATATTGAAGATCCGGCTGTTTGATGATTAAATTGTCCTTTTTTTCCCAAAAACAAAATTGATTTGCTTTTGGTATTCTGTTAGTCATATAAAAAGTCGTTTTCAGCTCAATTAATGTCTAGATTTATGTTCTATAATATAAAGGTTTTGTGGTGGCTGAGAGCCCGGGCCACTTGTACCACAATTTGTGGTTTCGCATCTGACATGTGACTTTTTAGAAGTTATAATATAAATTAACCTTCTTAGTAAATCACAGATAAATAATGAAGGAACATATCGTGAAGAAATCTGGACATCATAGCTTGAAATCGCGACCCTCTGTCACTGTCTGTCACTGCCACCAATGCTCGTGTCTTCTTTATATGAAAAGAGGCCCTTGACCTGTAGTGGGACAGTTACAGGTTGGTTATGGAGGGATGGATATGTATTCTGCACTTCATCTTATCATGTGGTTGATGAACAACCTAGTGTAAGAGTTTAAACTACCTGTAGGTCTCTGACACGGTTTTACACACCATCGAAAACATCTCTCAGGTGTGCTGGTTTCCTCACGACGTTTTTATATACTGTATTAAGCAAGTCATAATTAATATATAATACGCACATGACTTCGAAAAGATAGTGGTGCGTGCCTTGGATTAGAACTTGCAGCCCTTTACTTGTCAGTCATATCGCTAGGCTGTCACTGATTTTTTTATTATGTACTTCTCATTATTTCGAGTTTTTTATTTGGTGAAAATTGCTACTTTATTAAATTATTTCCGAGGAAAAGGATAAAATAGGAAAAAAATGGAAAAAAATCTGAGGGCAATAGTTGGTAGGTGTGTTTTTGTAATTGAAGAGCTAAGCAATGGGTTTAACACATCGATGCGTCAACAGCATCATCAAATCGTAAAGAGCTGTAGTGTGAGAAGGCCTTCAGGCAGATGAGCAGGACAGCAGGCTAGAAGGTGGCCTTAAGAAGTAAAACTCAAAGACAAAAATGCAATTTCACATAAATCATTATAATCCTCCCAACCGTATTTCGATCACGATGGCCTGTCTCCACGAAGATTAGCCAAGTACGCTGGAGATATTATAGTGCACAAGTGTTCTAGTGCACTAGTCTTCACTTTCATAGTCCGATGGGACGGCAATTGGTCACGACCGGAGAGAGTTCAGGCACAGGACTGACGCCTTTACGTGCTCTCCGGGGTGTCACACCACCAACTGCCTGACTCCGGGCTGATACTGAGAATTTCGTTACAGGAAAACCCAATAACACTTTGCCCGGAAATTGAACCCACGACCTCACGCTTAGCAGCCGCGCTTGCGACCGGTAGACCAACGAGGCAGTCACATACATAAACCATTATTAAACTTATGAAAGACTTTAAAAAGGGATTTGAATTAGGGTGCACGGCTCCAAAAAGAAAGAAACTTCATATCGAAGAAGGCAATGAGGTTAGGCTGATTCCGAAAACTAGATTGTGATCAAAAAGTTCCAATCATTCTGCTATGCTCATAATGAATTATAAGCGTGCAGATAATACTGCAAGTAATTGTTGGTTTAAGTACTCTTAGTTCCGGTTCAATTTGTAACCCTTTGAAGGTTAACAACGCATCACTAACCTTCTCAAGGTTGTTCGTTCGTTTCATTAGATACTTTAAGAGTAACTTGTGTTTTATTTTTGGGTATTACCGTATTATCACTACATAGTATAAAACAAAGTCGCTTCCCGCTGTCTGTCTGTCCCTATGTAAGCTTAGATCTTTAAAACTACGCAACGGATTTTGATTTGTTTTTTTTTAATATAAAGAGTGATTCAAGAGGAAGGTTTTAATATATAATTTGTCAAGTTTTTGTATACATTGGCTAAAATATAATGATATTTGTTTGCGGTGTCGGAAAAAAATAAGCCGTGAGCGAACTTTCAACGAAACGCTGCCTAAGCGATGGCATATGTCTATCTCTTAAGGATAACATACTAAATCCATTTTAATACATAAAAAATTATAAAAGGGTAACTAAAAAAAAAAACAATGCCGTCATGTCCGACTGGTAACGGAGCCCGCCGCGATGTCGCGGGTCATACTCTTTGACTCGTGACATCTGTTCACCGGCTACTACAATCGTGCATTTTACCGAATTGTCCGACTAGTAACGGAGCCCTCGGCGGTATTGCGGGTCAAAATCTGACTCGCGACATCTATTCAGCGGTTACTACTCACGTGCATTTTTCTTAATTGTACGACTATTAACGGAGTCCGCCGCGATGTCACGGTAAAACTCTTTGACTCGCGACATTTGTCCACCGGTTACTACTCAAATGCATTTTTTTATTTGTCCGACTAGTAACGGATCCCTCGGCGATGTCGCAAGACAAAGAGTTTGACCCGCGACATTGAGTGAGTAGTAACTCACGTGCATTTTTCTATATTGCACGCCTAGTCTCGAACACATCGAGTCAAACTTTTTGACTGCAGGCGTCGCGGCGGCCTCCGTACGTGCGTTAAAATCGATGAACAATAAATATGTCTCACTAAAGTTATTATACAAAAATTGTATGAAGATGGGTGAACGTAGCATCATACATAGCATCACGCCTGTATTCCCCGATGGGGTAGGCAGAAGTGTAGGTACACAGTTGTCTACTAACATTTCACCAATGCTGTTATTAAATCCCATGTAATAAGTGGTGAGCCTAGTGCATCTATCGGGCACAATTCCCAACTTCAGCCTGCTACTGAGAATTTCATAATAGAAAAACTCACTTTGCCCGACTTGGGAATTGAACCCAAGACCTCATGTTCTGCAGTCACGCTAGAGATCACTAGACCAACGAGTTAGGTGGATGAGTGCTAGGAATATTTTTCGTCTCCGTGATTCGGAGGGCTTGTTCAACCGTGTTGGTCCCGGATGATGTTACTAAGCCAACTCAGAGGCTTACGGGTGGGTTTAACAACTTTAACACTATATCTGCCTAGCTTTTTCCCAATAACATTGGGGTCGGCTTCCCGTCAAACCGGATGCAGCTTAATACCAGCATTTTACATGGAGCGACTGCCTATCTGACCTCCACAACCCAGTTACTAGGTAACACGATATCTCGTGGTATGACTGGTTGTCAGACTTTCAGGCTTCTGACTACCCGTAAAGGCTGTCATAGATCTTAATTTGACAACCGGGACCGACGGCTTAACGTGCTCTCCGAGGCACGCAGGGGTCTCGTTATGAAATGATGGTCACCCATCCACAGACCGCGGCAAGCGCAGCTTAACCTCGATCGATCGATCTGTGCGGCTGTTACTTACCCACGAGCCCCTAACAACTTTAACACTATATTGGTTCTTAATCACGTGAAAGAACAAGCGGTATTTAAACGCCTTGACATAGGTCAGCAAGTAGAAGTTCAAGTTCAATGTTCCATTTCAAATTAACAATTTACATTAATTTATTAGTTTAATTTGAAATTTAATTTCCTCTAATCTGAAATCGAGTTGTTGACATTTTGTTAAAATCATAAATTTAAAAGCGCTCAACTTGACATTCACGACAACAATGGCGGCTTTAGATTCAATTCATAGAACACAATTTTATGTACTCTATTTATTGCAAATACAGAATTTCGAATTTTTTAATTTTGAATTAGATTATTTATTACGTTGTGGTCGCATGAGCAGTTGCTTAACTCTCGATTTCAATTCCCGAGTCAGGCAAAGTGTTATTGGGTTATTCTGTCAAAAAGTAGTAAGTAGCAGCATCAAGTTTTGAATTGTGTCCAGTTGAGAGCAATAGACTCATCGGAGTCATCGGTGAAGTATGGGCGAACTACAAACCTGTTCTACTCACCCTTCAGCTGTGATGCTATCAATATGATATATAACATTACAGAAAATATATATATAGGTACAACTTCACGTGTCACGCATGAAATAATCAGCAGAATAACCCTAAATTCGTCAACTAACCTCTTCTTCTTATCGTGTGGTTGATGATCAACCAAGTGTCAGAGTTTAAACACTGACATGGCTATACACACCACCGAGAACATGTCTCAGGTGTGCTGGTTTCCTCACGATGTTTTCCTACACCATTTTAAGCAAGTGATAATTAATACATAGCATCACGCCTATATTCCCCGAAGGGGTAGGCAGAGGTGTACACAGTTGTACACCCACATTTCACCAATGCTGAGAAAACTGAGAATTTTTCTAACAGAAAAACTCAATAACACTTTGCCCGACCCGGGAGTCGAACCCGAGAACTCATGCTCAGCAGTCGGGCTTAGGACCATTAGACCAACGGGGCAGTGCAGAGTACTACACATTATAATAAAACATATTTTAACCGGATTAATCGCGTGTATTATTATTATAAATAATTAAATAATACACGCGATTAATCCGGTTAAATGTTATTTTATTATAAAGTGATAATTAATTTATAATACGCACCTTGGATTCGAACTTGCGACTTAAAATAAACAATTAAATAATTACTCACACGAAAACTCGATTTCCTATAGCGCCATTTTAATTGCAAATGTATGCAAATGCGGGGCAGATCTAATCTAAATTCGTACCCACTATAACGTACCGCACCGTACCGCATGTACGTAGGAAGCTGTACGATCAATTGGTGCGCCGTAACGAGATGCATGGCCTAATCACATTGGTTGTCAGGTAGATTGATGATTGCAGTACAGACTCGTTAGTTTATTGGTAAACCCGCCTTGGTAATCCTATAGAATAACGCAGGACTCTATTAAAAGGAAAAGGAATGTGGATATATGGGAAGTTGACTCAGCATTTGGTGAATGGACTGCAACGTATTTCGATGGATGGGAGTTTTTTTTTTTAATTCAATTTTAAGTTTGTTTTTCGATTCGACTTTTCTTATCGTTCGAGCAAGTTTTGTTTGCATAGTTTATGACTTTGCAGAGACAGAAATGAGTCAGACCTGCCCTTGTCCGTTTTTTATTTTTTCACATATTTTGACGTATGGCGTAATCATAGTTATTATTCATTGGTTAATCATAATTTACAGAATCTATACTAGTATTATAAAGCTAAAAAGTTTTTTTTTTTTTTTAATACGTTGCCCCACACTATGATTTTCTTTCAATGACTATCTTAGGAGAGTTAAAAAAATTATGATCAAGTACCTTGCGCGCATTTATGATGTGTAAGGCGTGGTATATATTTTGGTAGGTTTCTCCTCGAATTAACGCGAGTGAAATCGCGGGGCACAGCTAGTCCTACTATAATATTATAAATTCTAAAGTTTGTGAGGCCATCCTCACAAACTTTCACAGAATGGGGTCCTGTTAATCCAGGTTATGAACTATCTGTGTGCCAATTTTCATCCAAATCCGTTGGTCTTTATTGCATGGAAGAGTAACAAACATCCATATGGACCCCATTCTGTCCACGCAGACAAAGTCGCAGGCAGGAGCTAGTAGTTGATATTTTTGAGTGCCATAATATCGACAGCTTTAAATTAACCCATGTAATGAAATTACTTCAGTTACGTTTTTATATCAGGAAATTAAACAGCGATGTTTGCAGGAAAATAATTTGATAACAGCATTAAAGTTGAACTGCGCAGGTTTTATTGAAAAACATCTCAAGGTAATCGATATTCGCTGATATTCATAATATTTGAAACTAGCTGATGCCCGCGTCTTCGCCCGTGGGGACGTCGGACATCGCGACAAAAAAGAACATGAAATTTTGATCCCAGTCCCGCTTTCCAACTACCGCTTCATAATTGCCCATTATTTTAAGTATTAAAATGGATGTAGTATGTTATCCTTAAGAGATCGACATATGCCATCACGGATTTTTCTGTAGACCTATATAAGATACACAATTCCACAATACATTATTTTGTTATATCTCAAAGGGTTTAGGCAGCGCACGCCAGAATAGCTCGCAGGTGGTAAATTTTTTCCTACTTACTTGACACTTATCGTCTTATTATGAACAATTCACACAATATCTCTATAAATTGTAGCCTATGTGTTATTCTGATGTATAAGCCATATTATTGTAAAGTTTCATTAAAATCCATTCAGCAGTTTTTACGTGAAAGAGTAACAAACATCCATCCATCCATCCATACTTTCAAACTTTCACGTTTATAATATTAGTAGGATTTAGCTGAATTTCTTGAACAATGTTATTGAAGTTATATTTTTTTATGGAAAGTAATATCCCACCAAAAACATTTCATATAAAATTAGTTGCCAAGACTCCCAAGGTCATAATACTTTTACCGTTAAAAAGTTATGAGATCTCTAGTAGAGCCAAACTCCTAGCTGAGCCGGATTTGTATTACGCGTCATACGTATATATCATTTGTATTATAGCTTATCCAAAGTCCAAAGTATCTAGCTCTACGTGCTCTTGACAGTACTTCATTTATAACAATGAATAACAAATAATTGTACCTCTACCTCCTACCTACCTCTAGTATGACTTGGCCGTTTAATGTTCGCGGAACTATTATGTGACATAACATATAAGTCCATAAGGAATAGTTTGTGCACAACCAAGATGTGAAGGTTTTGTGTTAAAACACGATGAAGCGCTTTCAGAAAAGGTAGGTAGTGCCCCACTTCCTTTGGTTGTTCTTGGCGGGGCACTGCCGTGCCCCTAGATACTGTCGTCATCAGGATTTGTACGTGCGGCTCCCGGATAAATACTCCAGGCGCTCTGATCGCTAAGCCATCTCGACCTCTGCTCACTGCCCCGAATTCTTTTTATTATTTCGACATTTTAATATGTGTTTTTGGTGCCGTCATTGCTATCTATTCAGTCACTTTACAGGTGAATGAACCGAACAGACTAACTTTGCGGTTAATACAATTTGGTCTTTCCACAAAAAAAAAATTCTTTAGAATACCTTACGCATGCGTTGTGTTTAAGATTTATCTGTAAATGTTATTGTATTTTGGTAAATACTAGATAGTCTACTAGTACTAGGTAGTAGGGATGATTTATCGTACGCGGGGCCGGAACTGCATCCTTTTGGTATAGTGGTCCCAAGTTCAGCTAAAGAGCGTCAGGTCCTCCGTTCGATTCCTGGGTCGGGCAGTCTTATTAAATTCGAAATAGCGAGCAAAGGCCGACACGGCTTAGTCAGAGCGTTGGAGTATTTAAACGAGAGGCGCAGGTTCGAGTCCTGCTAACGACCGTATTTTTCTTTTCAGAAAATGTATAGTTTTAGAGTTCTCTACGCATACGTTAATCTGTTTCGTAGATTTGATGCGTTTGGAGTTTTATTAAGTTTTTCTACTTAGAAATTCTCACTACCAGCCCGGAGTCTGGAATTGTGTGAAATGGTGGTTGGTGAAATCTGGGTGTACAACTGTGTACACCTCTGGCTACCCTTTTGGGGAATACAGGCGTGATGCTATGATATATATAAGAGTATTTCACTGTCAGACATATTTTCCTCACGCTGCGCGTGCGCACACGTGCGGTGGCGAACGTGAGAGAATTGCAATAAAATAACAACGTTTTATTAGCAAAGTCGCTAAGCGTGAAACTTTCATTATGTGAACTAGATTACGAAATTATTCACAGATAAAGTTATTATATCACCTGACCTGGCTCGAGTCGAGGGGTCGAGATGACTTAGTGGTCAGAGCGCCTGGAGTATTTATCCGGGGGGCGCAGGTTCGAATCCTGTTCGTGACCGTATTCTTTTTCCATTTATTATAATAAGTTTAAAGTTCGCTAAGCATGCGTTAATTATTTCAAAGTTTAAAGGTTTGGAATTTCAAAGATTTATCTTTAATTATTCACAGATCTTCACGAACGTGCGTTAATTGGATAAGCAGTATTGTGGGTAATGGAATTATAATCTAAGACAAAGGGCTGTATTAAATAAAGATTTACCACACCAATAAAAAATACTACACACAATTCCTAACTCCGGGCTGCTACTGAGAATGCTAATAAAAACCCAATAACACTTTGGTCGGGAATCGAACCCAAGACCTCATGCTCAGCAGTCGCGCTTGACACAACTAGACCAACGAGGCAGTCTACTCTTATACACATTCTAGTATCTAGATATAAAGCATTACTTTGGAGGCTTCGACATATCACCACTCCTGTAACTCCTAAGGGTTCGGTAGAGGTGTTGTGCACCCAAATTTTCATGATTATCTTATTAAGTCTGTGATAAGACAAGATAATGAGCTCAACTCTATTGCCACCAACCGGGCACAATTCAAAACTTTCAAAATCCAATTTCAAGATACACTCCATCTTCCCTTTTCTCTCATAACCCGATGGGACGGCAATCCGATACGACCGCAGAACCGACGGCTTTACGTGCGCTCCAAAGTACGGTGCACACCGCCAACTACCTAATTCTGGGCTGATACTAAGAATTTCTTAACAGAAAAACCCAAATAACACTTTGCTAGCCCCGAGAATCGAACCCAGGACCTCACGTTCAGCAGTCGTGCTTGCGGTCATTACACCAGTGAGGGACAGGTTAATATACTTGACTAACGACACAATTTCAAAGAACATTGTTGTAACAAAAACCCTGCCTAATCCTTGAAGCTAGATTTATTACTATTAAGGTGCGTTCATAATCATAAATCTAAGCGTGTAATGTGTGGAGATACCCGTATCTGTGACGACATGAATCACAAAGGAATCTAGGCATTGTATTGGAAGTCATACATTTAATATGTACGCTGGATTATATGATGAACAAAGACCAGGACGCTTTGCGAAGATTTGTGGTTTATTTATGGCTATATAGGTACGTGTTTTGTGGTGTTATATTGTGGTAGCTCAGTGTCTGTAGACCCGCATCTTGAGCTAAAGCTTATCGATGCAACCTTGGCACAACTTTATTCATTTTCTTAGTCAATCTAAGACATCACAAACCTTTTGATTAGTTTTGGACTTAATAGTCTCAAAATTCCATCCCACAGTGAGCTAGTGTGGTAATTATTGCTCGGGCTTTCCCTGTGTGCGAAGAGGCCTTTGGCCTGGACAGTTACGTTCTCTTGGTTGTGTGAATACATTATTTAATCTATTAAACGGCCTGGAGGAAAAATAAGCTTTTGTCCAGCAGTAGGACACAATATGAGACTATGGCAAAAAGGGCCTGTTGGTGGATAAAGTCCATCAATGCAAGTTTTATGTATTTTATTCCACAGCTCAGCTCTTTCAACTAATTAAAGCAAATTGGCTAGTCCTAAAATAAACTTTGGGCTATAATCTGATAGCAACTATTACCTGATGATGGAGATATCGCATCTGTACGACATTGAAGTATGCATAGTTGTGTCGGTTCTGTCACCTGTATAGGGACTGAATTGATAACGATGACGTAACCATTACACGTATATGTGGAGGAAGAATTCGGAATAGTGACTATTCAAACAGGAGGCGCCAGCTCAAATTATACAGGTGTAAGTGGAAATGCTGCGCTCTTGAAGGATATACACTGACCTTATTGGCGGTATCCTCCAAAAAGATAAGGTGCGTAGTACTCGTAACCACTAATAATATCATTCATAGAAATACACACACTACACACACAGACTCATAAACATCATGTTACACATAAACATAGCATTCATAAAATAGTAAGCAAGACAATGTTAATATATTTTTAAATCTATTTTAAATACTTTTCTGTTTAGTTTATTATTTATTTTTAGTTATATGCATAAAATTTTGCTGATAGGATTGTCGGCTTCTGTAACACAGGTGCTGTACCTAGCGCAGGACTCAGGGCCTCAAAAGTTTGTAAACAATTTTATGTCAATAAAGAATTTATTTATTTATTAACCGGCGCGCGTGTATGACCAGATGTATGGACGTGAACGAAGCAAAAGGCATATGTATGGATCGTAGCAGGTGGCGTTCTGTAGTTTCTGCCTATCCCCATGGGAGAAAGGCGTGAATTTATACATGTATGAGTACCCAAGAACTTGCCATCGTGTTCGGGGACCATGACGATGTTGCACCGCATTGCACGGTGGACTGGTATTGCGTACAAACTCCTAGACACGTCTGCTCGTTCATGTGTTGCATTGCTTCGTGTGATTACTCATAGAGATTGATTTTGATTGATTGTATCATGTTTTGTGCTATTTTGTTAAGATTTGCTTACTGATAAAACTTTATTTTTACTAGCTGCGCCTGCGACTTTGTCGGCGCAGATATCGAGAACTGACCCTCACCCACGGAATGCTGATTCGTTTTCTAAAATATAAATAATCTGAGTTTCATATTTCTTATAACATTTGCTATCTGCCTAATCACCTTATATGCTTTCATATGCATTTAGCAAAAAGCTATTATTTTGACATTCAAGCAGGCCCTTCAATTTTACTTTTGTACTTAGCTAGATTATTTTATGTACAAAAACGTTGTCACGCCAACTCTTGTTGGAAATATGGCTATAATTAAACCGTGAAACGACGTGCTTAAAATTAAATGAAAGAATTTGTTTGACCGTATTCTTTTTCCATTTAATATTGTAACTTTCCACATGTAATGTTTTTCTTAAATTGGCAGGTGTGTTAAACTCTCAACAAAGCTAACTAAAACGATTGTTAGTTCCGTCTGTCAAAATCACCATAATATAGAAATAATTATTCTTTTTTTAATGTGTTCACTGTGTAACATTTGAAGCTATATTATCTAAATAAAGTCCTGCAAAGATATTCTTGAAAGTAATCCGCTCATTGACATTGGAAATAATGTCTTTTCGTAATTGGGAATGCGAAATCAGCTAAAACAAAACTATGTAAACATGCTTTAAAATTACTTAACCAATGTGTAGGTAAACATAATTAAAGAGGGGCTCGTGGCTAAGTAACAGCCGATACCATAATTTCATACCGAGACCCCTCCGTGCCTCGGAGAGCACGTTAAGCCGTCGGTCCCGGTTGTCAAATTAAGATCTATGACAACCGTTAAGGGTAGTCAGAGGCCTGAAAGTCTGACAACCAGTCATACCACGAGATATCGTGTTACCCAGTTACTGGGTTGTGGAGGTCAGATAGGCAGTCGCTCCATATAAAATACTGGTATTAAGCTGCATCCGGTTTGACTGGAAGCCGACCCCAATGTAATTGGGAAAAGGCTAGGCAGATATATATATGTATATAGGTAAACATAATTAAAGAGACATATTCATATCAATTAATGTTCACCGGTTACTACTCACGTGCATTTTTCGGGATTGCCCGACTAGTTTCGAACTCGAACGGAGCCCTTAGTCACAGTTTGACTCGCGACATCGCCGCGGGTTCAGCTCATGACTAAGGGCTCCGTTCGAGTTCGAAACTAGTCGGGCAATCCCGAAAAATGCACGTGAGTAGTAACCGGTGAACATTAATTGATATAATTAAAGAGTATGCATTTTTGTAGCCGTTGATTGGGCATTGGAATTGGAATGCATATCAAGGCTAACCTAACAGCATTTGTTTATTGTTGGAGGTATAACTTGTTACGCTAGTGGAAAAGGTCTGTTAATGTATATTAAATAGTTAATTTATGTTCAAAATTCATCAAAATACATAGTGTATAAAGTTAATACATCTTTGTGGAAAGAAAAATGGCTGCGAGTTGGATTCTAACTTGCGTCTCCCGGAAAAATCACGCACGGCATTTTTCTTATTACAAAAAATATAATTTTAGAGTTCGCTATGCATGCGTTAACGTGTTTGAAAGATATATCTGTATACATAGTGTATATTGCAAACAACAAACAACTCCATGATGTACAAACTTCAGTAATAAATTACAAGTGAACATGTCTTAAAAAATTATGCGAGGTAGGTACCTTAAAAAAGAAACGTGAGTTTAATGCAGAAAAATCAGCATATAAAGTAGATATGATTAATTGCTACAGACGCGTAGGTCACGGCAAGGATGTTTAAGGTACGGTTTTTATGTTTAAGTCGTTTTTTTAAAGACTGGGACTTTCCCTCTAAGCGTCACCGTGTAAAGGTACACGTCACAGCTGTAATGGTTGTTTGCAAAAAAAAAATATACCTAAGTTATAAATATTAAATGGCAAAAGAATACGGTCGTGAGCAGGATTCGAACCTGCGCCTCCCGTATAAATACTCATGGCGCTCTGACCACTAAGCCATCTCGACCTCTGCTTACCACCGCGAATTCTTCATCCATATTATAACACGTCTTTTGGCGACGTCATTGCTATCTATTCAGTCCCAATACAGGTTACCAAACCGACACGACAAATTTTGCAGTTAACACAATGTCGTAAAGATGCAATTACCTTAACAATTAAAGATAAATTTGAAAATCATAAACGCATGCTTAGCGAACTCTAAAGTTATAATATTAAATGGAAAAGGAATAAATGGATAAATATGTTTTCATTATCAGTTCGCTAAGCATGCGATAATGCTTTTAAACGATTTATCTCTAATTTATAAATAGTTGTGGAAAGAGATATATGAATTGATTTACCGGTGATGTCACCTTAAGACGGATTATAAGGTGGAAGGAGAATTTGGAGTAGTGAGCAGAGATTTGCATGGGTTAGTAGGTAGAGCGTCTGGATACAGGAGGCGCAGGTCCAAATCCTACTCACGACAGCCATTTTATTTTCACAAAAAAAAAACTACATACGCAGCAAAAAAAACTACATACATAACGTAGCATAAGTCTTTTTCCACAAAAGTTTAAAACTTTAGACTTCGCTATGCATGCGTTAATGCTTTTCGAAGATTTATCGGTATGTGATAACGCGTTTGAAATACTTAATTTTCTGTATCAGATTATACCAGACTGTATGGATTATTGGATTTTTTTGTCGGTTATTATGTACGATTATGTATATGCTTAATTAAATTTAGAAGAAAATACCAAATCGCGTCATTAGTTAAAAATATCACAAACATCTACATGTATTTATCTCTTCCTTTTGTGTGTTATAGTTTTTGTACACAGAAACATAAGATCGCGAGCGGGTTTCTCCTGGCTCTGTAGGTACTCCAAATGCAGTACCAATGAAGTCACTCTATAGAGATTGAAAGGGTGGCGACCACGTCACCATGACACGTCGTGACGTGGAAGAAAGATTCGACTTAGCTAGTGTGGCAGTGCAGTGGAGGTACCGATGGAGGTTTAGAGACCAACCCCTCTCGGGTCGTGTGTCCATCCATAAAAGTATAACGTCAGAGTCCGCTTTACATAAAATAATACAAAAAAATCCTTTAAAAAAAATCAACTGCCGAATAGGAAACTAAAAAGTAACAAAACAAGTCTTTTTAACTAAGTGTTACTAATTTTGAGCCGGCACCAATTTCATGATGTATTTTAATATTATTTTGCACTTCTTATCGTGTGGTTGATGAATAACTTAGTCCAGAGTTTAAACCACCCGTACCTACGGGTGGTTCACGATGGTGCGTAAAGCCATGTCAGAGACCTCTCTGACATGGCTTTACGCACCATCGAGAACATCTCTCAGGTGTGCTGGTTTTCTCGCGATGTTTTCCTTCACCGTTATAAGCAAGTGACAATTAATTTATAATACGCACATGACTTCGAAAAGACAGTGGTGCGTGCCTTGGATTCGAACTTGCGACCTTTGACTTGTCAGTCCAGAGGTTACACCGCTGCTTATTATTTATTTCTTTTTTACACCAATTATTTCTTTAAATCAATTTTATCTTTGTTGATTGTTTGTTTGGCCATCTCATGAGATTACAGAAGTAGAATAATATAAAAGTGAGTGAGAATAATTAACCAGTGCAACCTTATGCTTTAAAAGCATTCGATTGGCAGACGAGATAAGATAACAATTGCAAGTTGTTCCCTCACTTCATACGTCACGTCATTCAAGGCCATGCGAGTGCAACGCCTTGCGCAGTGGCCGACTTTACACGCCTCCTCATTTCTGTAGAGACTGCAGTGGACTGGCAGATTTGCACAATATTACTATTGTTATTCATAATTTATATGAGATTTAATAGATTATTTTTATAATGTAAGTTAATTTATATGTATCCCGTATGTTAATTTAAAGATGGAGTGCAGAAAGCTATAACTAAAACATACATATAATAAAAAAAACATAATTAATTATTGTCGAACTTCGACCATTTGGTGGCGGCTAATTCATAAAGATACCATTCCGAAGGACTGATTTATCGTTTTTCGTCATTTCCTCATTAGTTCAATCACCACTTACTCAAAGAATAAATTATATATTTTCTGTAGTAATAAAAATAAAAATGCATGATTTATATTCCACGGAATAATGATATAGCCCAGTTCGCGAGTAACAGGTTTTAACTCGACTGGTTTAATCACGAGATCACTGTCGCAGTTTAGATAACCATATGCTTGACGTACCGACCAACAGTTGGTCTGTGTCGCGTCAGGGAAACCACACCTTATAAAATACCTGCTTGTATTCATAATCAGATCGAAACACGCCTATAAGAAAAGTAAGGCTAATTGTGTCGTAGCCGAAATTGGCTTGGATTACACTTACAGATTGTATTAATAACTAGCTGTACCCGTGGCTTTGCTCACGTCAAAATAGTCTTAACGCCAAACTAAGATTTCAATTAATCATACAAACCAACTCACACGTGATTCCCGTTCCAGTAGGCAGAAACTATAGATTTTATCTTACATACATGAAGAATGCATGCTCGACGGTTCAGTTTATTAACCTGCCTTTTTTGAGAAGGTCAGGTACGTTCGTTGAAGTCAGACCCTCCACCCCTTCCTTTTTTGGTAATAATTGTTGCATTATTCTATTTTTGTCTATCCTCATTGACGCCACCCTCATACAGACAGCCGTGACTTTTCAGATACTTGACATTCGCGGTAGTAAGCAGAGGTCGAAATGGCTTAGCGGTCAGAGCGCCTGGAGCATTTATCCGGATTAGGATTACTTTACTAAACGATTCTTCATCTTTATGTCGATGGTACAATTTTAATTATTTGGTTGCCTAGATCCACACTTGCTGTGTCCAAAATTGATTTCAGGTAGGTTCACTTTATGCTTAATTTGTTAGCGGGTGGTGGAAAAGTTCCTAGCCTCAGTTTTGCGGTGAGTCTCGACTGGGCATCCTGACACTGCCTCGGTCAGTATTAAGTAACTGTGCCTGGCTTGTTAGGTGGTTAGGTGTTGTACTGGTAACTGGCCGTCATACAGTGGGTGTCTAGGGTCTGACTCCTGCTTGGATTTTTCCACAGTACACGCGACTTGTCTGCAGATATGTGGGGGCGCTATATCAGCTGTCGGATACAGCTTTTGAAGTGGTGTAGATTATACGAGCTCCTAAATGTTTATTCATTAACTAAAAACAAATTTTACATAAACTACTTAATTTAATTATAATAAACTACCTAAACAATATACTTAGAACTAAAATAGATTATACGATGTAATATTAGGATTCCACTCATCAATTAGATTTTTACATAATCTCAATGGAACTGCGTTTGACCGCCAACTCGCCTGATTTTAAGCAATGATGTAATTGACGATGGAACACGCTTGACCACTAAATACCTATTCACTTGAGCCTTGAAAACCACCAGATATATATTTATTGAGAAACATGGATGATGAACGAATTCGGCAGCAGTACAATCAGCTGAAAGCTAGATGCGACATAAATGATCTTACGTTATTTTCCGTTTCCCAAAGTATTACCGAAAAATTTGATAAGCCGCCGTTACCGATACATTGGAGATACCGGGATGTTTTACCACCTCTTCGATACCGGGAGTACTCCCGACTGCACGTTCCCGAATGACTGTACCGGCGCCCTATATCTATGGAGTGCACTTCCTCTTTCTGCACTCACGTATTCCGGTGGGACGGCAATCCGACACGTCCGGAGTGAGATCAGGCGCAGAACTGACGGCATGAGAATATGTGTTGGCCAAAATGATAATATCACATACATAGGTACATACATAAATTCACGTCTTTGGCCTAGGCTTCAGGTAGGCAGACACTATAGAACGCAACCTGCTAAAATCCTTACATACTCTTTTTGCTTCTATCACGTTAATACGTCTGTTAATACACGCGTGCTGGTTGTGAGCACTACTTTTTTGACTTTTTAGTGAGTTTCGGTGGGTCAATTTATATCCATTTAGGGATCTCAGAATTTCCACTTACACCTGCCTCGTCTTTTCAACATGACTCTAAGCATAATTTTTTCAGTTCCTGTCACTGTATCTTCATTTAAAAATGAAAATATTAATGATCATCAATCTTGTGCAGTGTAAAGAGAATCTTAGAAAAACTGAGTTATTAGTCTAGTGGTTGCAAGTGAGTATAAGCGTAGGTAAGTCTTGGGTTTGATCACCAGGTCGAAAAAAGTGTTGTTGAGTTCCATAATGGAGTTTTCAGTAGAGCTTGGGTCTGGCTTGTTGTTTATTTTTCCAACATTTAATACCCGATTTATAAAACGAATGCCCAAGATGCAGGTACTGATAGTCTGTTCCAATCTCCGCTTAGTAAACATTCGCTGAGGTTAAGCAATGTTTTACACGGTATTTTATTGGATATCATCGAGAATGTACTCTCCAACCACCTCAATAGCTGGACAGCCTCTAACAAAATCGTCAGTAATGCTTATTTGATGTTTCGCTATTACCTACTTATGGATTAGGCAATTAAATGAATCCTAAGGCCAGGCTGAGGGAATGTGTAGTTTTGTTACTAAATAGGTATTGGGCGCTGAGTTGCCCGCGTCCGTAGGAGTGCACCCTTAAAATGGAATCCCTACACGTAGCCCCTGGGTGGTGCAAAACAGGCAACACAACACTGGTCGGAGGCTTCGACCACAGCTGTTTACCATCCACCGGACGAAGCCGTTGTGGGAGTGGGCAGTTGCATCAACTTCCCAACTATCGTTCTGCCAAAATCTATCCACTCTACTTAAGAGTGAATAGATTTATTCTGGATATACGTGCTCCATCCTCGGCCACACCGTCATTGCTATCAGGCGAGTTGGCGGCTAAACGTAGATCCATTTTATATATATAAGATATATTATTGAGGATTTTCAAAATAAACTACAAATTGTTTCTCTGAAAATACAAAGATCTTGTTTTATTTAACACGCTTTTACAATATTACAACAATTATCGTTTAGCTATGACTATTACTCTTAAATCTCACCTGAAAATACAAAGAAACGACATTTAAAGTTCACTTATATCGCCTCCTCAATTATATCCTTTAATTTATCTTTCTACAAGTTTTTTTATAACAATAAAATGCACAAAATAATCTGAGCATCATCCGCCCTTGAATCGCGCGTCACTCCGATGCGCCCTCTACCAACTTCCACAGACAACTTATAAAAACGCAAAGCGCGGCAAATTCAAATTAATGAAATGTCATTTCATTACATCTCCCCCCCTAAGAGGGAAAATTCTAAATAATATATCTATACAAATTAGTTATCTTCATATTCGTTTTCTTCTACTTCATCTTCTTCAGCTTCTGTTGTGACAGGTTGTAATTTTGTTATGTGGAATAAAGTTGATTCTGTTTTTCTGTTGCCAGTATCAACCCTATAAATGGAGTTCGATATTTTCTCTATTATCTTGAAAGGGCCTATTTTTAATTCGTCTAATTTCTTTCTATTTAGTCTATTTCCATTTTCTACATATACACTGTCTCCTATATTAAACTCTTGCATTTTTCTATTTCTATCAAATATTTTCTTATTGTACTTGTGGGATTTTATTGTATTCTCTAATGCCAATCTTTTATCAGCCATCCACTTGTCTTCCCTTTCTATTGTTTTTAGTTCATTTGGTAGAATGCTGACATTCGTACCATCCAGTAAATATTTTGGTGCAAAACCTGTAACGGAGTGTTCTGTTTCATTATATTTCTGTATACATTCTCTTGCTACTGTTGTCCATGTTCTCTTATTATTTTTCTCATTTATTTTACATCTTATTTTATTAACGATTGTTTGATTTAATCTTTCATTCAGGCCGTTCGAGAATGGTGTATTCACAGCTGTAAAAATTAGTTTAATATTATTCTCCTGCAAATGTTGCTTAAATTCTCTTGAATTTATGCCAGGATATTGATCTGTCAGAATTATTCCAATCTCATCTGTTTCTAGTACATTCTTTGTTAGTTTTATAAAATCACTTGCATTCTGTGACTTTGAAGTCGCAATAAATGCATATCTTGTGTAGTGGTCTACTAGAAGGTGTAGGTATTTTTTTGTTGACCTAGATCCTCCAAAGCCACCGATAGTATCCATTGACATTATCTCAAATGGTTTTGTTGCTGGTCCCAGTTGTGACATTAATCCAAATTTTCCTTGACATCTTGATTTATTTTTTATGCATATTTCACATGTTTTACAAGTATTTATGATATTCTTTGTTAGGTTTTTAGCTGTATACATTGGACTTATTTTTTTCTGCAATTGTCTGATCCCAATATGGCATAAATCTTCATGCACATTTTTTATAAGTTTTTTACTAAATTCTTCTGAGAGGATAATCTTTTCATGCTTCTTTATTTTTTTATAATAGATTCTATTTTTGTGTATTAGATTTTGTTTCTTTTCTTTTATTGTTTCATTTTTCTCTTGGTCTTCAACTATTTCTTTTATTTGTATAAAATTAACTATTTTCAATAGTTCCTCTCTGTTATCTTCTGATTCTAATACAGGGTTTCGGCTCAAACAGTCTGCTTCTACATTTTCTTTACCAGGTATATATTTTACTGTAAAGTCATATTGAGACAGGTAGTATGTGAGATCACCCAATTCTTCATCTGTCCTGCATTTAATGTTCATATTCTCTAGAGGTTTGTGGTCTGAGTAAATAGTGAACTGTTTTCCAATGAGCCAGTGCTGCCAGTATTTAACAGCTTCTTTCATAGCAAAACATTCCAAATATATAGCCTTTTTCCGTTTTTGAGATTCATTCAGTTTTTTTGAGAAATATGCCACTGGTTTGTCTTTACCGTCTAATTGTGTTTGTTTTAATATTGCTCCGATACCCTCTAAGGATGCATCTGTAAAGATTTTTATTGGTAAGTCTTTGTCATATATTTCCAACTCCGGTTGAGAACATAAATATATTTTTATTTGATTAAATGATTCTTCACACTTCTCTGACCACACAAACTTTTCGTTTTTTCTTAATAAATTATGTAATGGATCTAAGATAATTGCGCTTCTTGGTATGTATTCATGGTAGAAGTTGATTTTTCCCAAAAATTGTCTGATATTCTTTTGCGTCTTTGGAGTTGGAAAATGTCTTATTGAAATTAAATTGTCTTTTAGTGGTCTTACCGAATTGTTCTGAATTACATGGCCAAGATACTTTACTGAGTCTGAAGCAAAGGTACATTTCTTAAACTTCAATCTAAAGCCTTCTTTTATTATTGCCTCTAATACATTTCTTATGTGTCTTATATGTTCCTCAAAGGTGGATGAATATATCAAAATATCATCAATATAGTTTACGGAGTATCCTGTGAGATTGTGCTTTCTTAAAATATTGCTTAAAATTCTCTGGAAAATAGCTGGTGATGTTTTCAAGCCAAAAGGAAGGCAGGTCCACTGAAAGTGTCCATCTTGTGTGACAAATCCTGTTTTATTTCTATCTTCCACCCGTAGTGGTATTGCCCAAAATGCTGAGTTTATATCCAGTGTAGTAAAATACTTACAATTTCTAGTTTTAATAATCAAATCATCTATTAATGGGAAAGGTTGAGCTTGTGGTACAACAATTTTGTTTAGTTCTCTGAAATCTACACATAAGCGGGATTTTCTATTTTCACCTTTTTTAAATGCCAATGTCACTGGCGCAGCAAAAGGACTGTAAGATTCTTCTATTAAATTATTCTTTAGTAGCATGGATATTTGCTCTTCAATTTCTAATTTATCTTCTATTGTACATCTGTATGGTCTTTTACTACAGTATCTATTTACTAGTAAATCTATGTGAGCTTCATAATCTTTAACTGATCCTATATCATACTTGTCCTTAGCAAAAATTGTTTTATATTGCTTTATAATTTCTTCTATCTCAATTTTCTTTTCATTATCTAAATGGTCTGTCTTACTTACAAATTCCTCTGTTTCTGTGTGTTCATTGAAATTTATTGCATACGTTTTTATATTCTTATCTTCATTTCTATTATCTTTAGACATCCCGTCTATTTTATTTGTTATTTTCTTTTGTTCTATCTGAAGGTCCTCATTTTGGGTTAATTTGAATTTCTTTATCATATCCAATCCGATTATAAAATCATCAAAATCTTCATTTTCTACTAAATATACATCCACCTCTTCTTCTAAATCAAAGATTTTTATTTTTATTGTTATCAAGCCATCTGTCTTCTTCACACCATTAACCGTTTTCATATATGCTATATTCACATTGTTTTTTTTTTTCTTTTACTTTAATTAGTCTTGAATTTATTAAAGAGATCTGTGAGCCTGAATCATAAATGCCGCTCACTTCTAGTTTATTTTCTAATAAAAGCTTGATTTTGATTAATGGTGTACTTACTCGTTTTTTTTTTCAGTATTCATGTCAACTTCAATAATGGAATTATTATTTACATTTTTGGCTTTAAAGACCTTTTCAGATTCATTTTTATTTTTCTTGAACCAACATGACTCCTCCGGATGATATCTAATTCCTTTGTCCAAAGATTCACAAGTCTTACATGGCTTCTTCTCATTAGTTTTATTTTTATAAGGAAATGTACCATTCTTTATTATAGTTGAGTTTTTCTTGTACATTAAACCTTCATATTTTCTTATCTCGTTGAACAAATCAGTTGTGTTGTTGAGTTCATCCCTGTTTAACTTATTTAAGATAAACCTTGGTAAACCTGTTGCAATAAGATCTATCATTGTTTTGGGATCTATCGATTTGTTTATATCTAGTATAAGCCGTTCTTTTTTTATAGCATAATCAATTAAAAGTCCTTCTTTATACTTGAATGTGAGAGCAGTCGTGACTATGTCCCATCCTTGGTTTTTAAAAGTGTCTAAAAATTTGTCTTTCCATTCCTTCCAGTCAGAATTTACTGTTAGTTTTATCACCATCGAGCTATACCAATCCAAACTAGATTTTTCTAAAAATAATCTCAATATATCTATTTTTGTTTCATCTTTTGTTATATTAAAGCGCTCACACTCTTTTTCAAAATTCTCTATCCATTGCATTGCATTAGGATGCTTGCTTGTGAATTTTTCAATAATAAATTTCTCTGAAACATGTTTTAGGTTATGTTGATTTTCTTTCTTTGTTGTAGATTCTATAAATTTTTCCAGGATATGTTGCAAACTGTCATCTTTGTCTTTTGGTTGTTTTGTGCTCATTTCTTCTAAATATTGATCTAAAAATTG
Organism: Xylocampa areola; assembly: GCA_935421205.1. Classification (NCBI taxonomy): domain Eukaryota; kingdom Metazoa; phylum Arthropoda; class Insecta; order Lepidoptera; family Noctuidae; genus Xylocampa; species Xylocampa areola. Next base: position 1,738,231 of record OW285200.1, read on the forward strand.
CATATTACCTTCCTCATCTGTATATATTTTCTTTAGGTCTTCATCCAATTTTATCCATATTTTTCTACTTTGGTACCTTTTCTTTATGCTATTTTTTATTTTTGAGGGCTTCAATTCATCAGGTAAAACATAACATTTTCCTTCTTCTGTAGATATTGAAGTTATGGCTAATACATTAGATTTGCCATCATTTGAAGCTATCATCGTAAACTCAAATTGCAGCCGGTCCATCTTCTTTTAGTTAACGAAAATGTCGTTTTATAAGATATATTATTGAGGATTTTCAAAATAAACTACAAATTGTTTCTCTGAAAATACAAAGATCTTGTTTTATTTAACACGCTTTTACAATATTACAACAATTATCGTTTAGCTATGACTATTACTCTTAAATCTCACCTGAAAATACAAAGAAACGACATTTAAAGTTCACTTATATCGCCTCCTCAATTATATCCTTTAATTTATCTTTCTACAAGTTTTTTTATAACAATAAAATGCACAAAATAATCTGAGCATCATCCGCCCTTGAATCGCGCGTCACTCCGATGCGCCCTCTACCAACTTCCACAGACAACTTATAAAAACGCAAAGCGCGGCAAATTCAAATTAATGAAATGTCATTTCATTACATATATATATATTTTTTATATAATTTATGACACAGTTTAAAAATAACTTTTCTATGGAAAGAAGTACCATGATAATGATGAGATCTAATTGATAAAAAATTTACATAACGTTAACGTGTAACATCTTCACTGAGCTTCACCATATTGATATGAGACAGCAAGCGAAACACATAAAAAGTGGGTTTATATTACAAAAAGACACGAAAAACTAAAATAACGTTGTTTTTCTGCAAAATAACAGAAAAACCTTGTATTATCAAAATTAAAAATATACAAAAATAATATCCTGTACCGGGATTCGATCGACATACTTATACTGTGCCAGTCACCTATGTATGGTATGCCACTAAATACTCAGTTGTCAGTGTTGCTAAAATAGGAATTCACAATCTACTAATCAAAATACAAAACCGGTAAGTGCTTGGTCCCTATGTGATAAAGCGCAATGACACCTTTTGAAGTGCTTATCATTTTTGATAAGCTATAAAAAGGTGCAATTTTTATTGAAATCCGTCCAATTTAGATTCTGAGTGTGAGATGTTTAACATCACTGCTCAGCTCCCTTGAGGAAAAGCGCAATTTTGAATAGCCTATAAGTTGACCCGGCTACTGACGATATTTTTTACAAATTTTGAGTTGTTTCTTTTTTTTGGTTTGGACGCCAACCTCGGACATACAAACAGACAAAAATACTCAAATTTTAAAAACAACAGATTTGGCAATAGTAACGATTAAATAACACATTACGAAAGAAAAAAAATCCAAAAAGCGAATTTGAAATTTTCGGGCTTTTGAGTTACGATTTTATTATAAGTATATAGATGTAGATTTTGAAAACATTCCGATATAAGAAATGTTGAAATCGACAGCCGATTGGATTACACACTTTTTACTTTAAGTTATTTTTTACCTAAAATCATTTTTCTTTCGAATTTATACGTTTATTATGAGACGCCATATACGGTCTACTTTGTTTTGATACTTACGTTTAAATAATAGTAAATAAGTGATAACATTGCAAAACAATATTTCCGACGATAACTTTTTTGTAATGCAAACAGTAAAATGGATACTTTTTTGAGCTCAATCGTTTGCGCACCTGCCGTATGTATTCTTCTTTGGGAACTTTGTTATCTTACCGGTAATAAAGAACAGGTGGTATCTACCGCGAGTGTGTTGTCGCCGAGCCAACTGGCACAGCATCTCGACACGATTATATCTGTCGCGTGTCGCGTAAATCAGAACCACACCTTAATTTTTTGTTTACGATATACTTAATATATTTTGTTTTTATTTTTGTCTTTTGATATGAGGAAAAGTTTTTGTGGTATTATTACTTATGTGGCAAGTCAGGTCAGTATCGGGATTGATAATAATTTGCAAAAAATAAGTCTTCTTAACTAAGTGTAACTAATTTTGAGCCGGCACCAATTTCATGATGTATTTTAATATTATTTTGCACTTCTTATCGTGTGGTTGATGAACAACCAAGTGTCAGAGTTTAAACCACCCGTAGTTCTCTGTCAGCGTTTTACAGATCATCGAGAACATGTCTCAGATGTGCTGGTTTCCTCACGATGTTTTCTTTCACCGTTTCAAGCAAGTGATAATTTTGTATAAAAACTTTCGTGAGACATATTCATATCCATTAATAGTAATATTTTAGGTTTGCGCGGTCACTACACATTATAATAAAACAACTTTTAACCGGATTAATCGCGTGTATTATTGGGTTTTTGTTTTTCCTGACGTTTCGAACACTTTGCAGCGTTCGTGGTCGCAGGAGGACTAAGGTGTCAGGCATCTCAACAGTTTGTTTACTGCGACCACGAACGCTGCAAAGTGTTCGAAACGTCAGGAAAAATAAAAAACCAATAATACACGCGATTAATCCATATCAATTAATGTTCACCGGATACTACTCACGTGCATTTTTCGGGATTGCCCGACTGTACGATTGTGTACACCTCTGCCTCGCTCCTTCGAGGAATACAGGCATGAAGCTATGTATGTATGTAGTTACTATACGTAACACGACATGTGAAGCCATTTATGGCAGTGAGGTATCGTATAAACATCCACGGCGCGGGCGCATACTAAGTAGTCACCTGTTGGCTGTTGTCGGTTCGTTTTTTATTTGGATACATTACTGCCCAAAAAAAGGAGTATACGTATTATGTTTTTAGAGTACATATATTTACCTATGTAAGTATGTATGTATGTATGTTTGGGAGCTTTTTTATTCCACTATACCTTCTAAAAGCCTGAACCGATTGCGATGTATGGGCTAACGTTAAAATCCTTCCTATTTTTCGGCTAACTCACGCATACATACAACATACATACATACATGAACCTTAAAATGTAACACGCTCTTTTTTGGCAGTCGTGTTTAATTTAAAAACTGGTTGCGTCAGTGTTGAATGGGTACAAGGTACTGAAGATTATACATTTTATTGGAAAGAAATACTCCAGGTGCGCACACGAACGTATTTTTCTTCCCTTTAAAATGTTTAACTTTAGGGCGTTCGCTACGTTCAGCGTGCTCAGCGGCGGGTGCACGGAGCGGGCGCCCGTTCCCGTACAAAACCGTCGCACGTGTCCGCGACAGTCCGCGCTGCTCATACTATCTTTCAATACTAACAAGCGAGGCGGGCACCCGCCCTGTGCCCACGCTTGACGTAGCAAACGCCCTTAGAGTTCATTAAGCTAAGCCTAAGAATTTACATCGTAGTCGGGGAAAAATACTGTAAAACATTTTTTTATAGGTTCTAATTTTTTTAGTTTCTCCACTTTAAGTGAGGGCCCGGTTTATGGCGCACAAATAAAGACGATGCAGAATATGCACTGAGTGATGAAATGATATATTTTTTTCAATTATTCTTCGTTGGTTACTAGTCACGTGAATTTTTCGGGATTGCCCGACTAGTTTCGTACTCGAACGGTGCCCTTAGTCATGAGCCCGCGGAGATGGCGTGAGTTAAACTCACTAAAATCGCATGTGAGTAGTAACCGGTGAAAAATAATTGATATGAATATGTCTCACGAAAGTTATTATACAAAATAAATATATTTATTGAATAGATTCAGGCGTTACCTTACTCGTCTTGAGTTGAGACTCGGCGGTTGACACTGCACGGTCTAACAGCTCCGATTATTTTCGAAACACGTTTAGAGTGGTGTAAGGCGGAAAATGAAGACATAGTCGATTCTAAAGGCGGCAGCTTTAGTCTATGGTGCTCAGGGGTGTACCGTGACGTTATGAGGCCCTGGGCTTATATTACTAGGGGGCCTACCTTTATATGGGTGGAAAATCCATCAAGTACGTAAAGCCTTTAAAATTTTGAGTTTGAGTTTGAGCCTGAGTCTGGCTTTACCGACTAAAAACCACACAGTTAATTAATAATATTGTCCATGGTCTTTAATGGGGGCCTTTTATATCCAAGGGGTCCTGGGCTGCAGCCCAAAAAGCCCTTATATAGATCCGCCCCTGATGGTGCTCCGTCGCGTCGTTGATCCCGGCACTACTTGTTTTCACGCTGGCAATGGTGCCGGTTCGCGCGTAAAAACACTTTGCAGCGTTCGTGGTCGCAGGAGGACTGTCCTCCTCTGTGACAGTCCTCCTGCGACCACGAACGCTGCAAAGTGTTCGAAACGTCAGGAAAAACAAAAAAACCAATAATACACGCGATTAATCCGGTTAAAAGTTGTTTTATTATAATAGCTATATCACACCAAATGTTATCCATGCGCCAGGTTCCGATGTTATCCTAATGTCACATTCCACTAACCGGGCTATGTATACTTGACAGCGCGGTTGGCGCAGTGGTCGAGAGACCGACTGCTGTGCTTCGTGTCGCAGGTTCAATTCCTGCACGGAGCAAATATTTGTACGATCTATAGATAATTGCTCCGGGTCTGGGTGTGTGTGTGCTTGTGAGATTATATGTCTGTAAACGCACCCACGATACAGGAAGAAATTCCTAGTGTGGGGCAAAGTGTTAAAAAAAAAACTGCACTTAATTCCGTATGGCTATGACTGATTCCACAAACAAAGGGCAGTGCTGATGGCTTTCAATGAAACTAAAAAATAACTAAAAGAGGATGGGTATATCGGACCATAGTCTTTGTTCCCAACTTTGAACAGATTTTGATGGCTTTTGTGTTTCCATGGGGATGATAAAATACGCGGGCTTTATATAGCCCTTTTAAATAATATATTTATCTAAAACGACAGCACCTATTATGTGTTTGATATTTTTAACGATATTGATGACAGCGTGGTTGGCGCAGTGGTCGAGAGACCGACTGCTGCGCTGCGTGTCGCAGGTTCGATTCCTGCACGGAGCAAATATTTGTACGATCTACGGATAATTGCTCCGGGTCTGGGTGTTAGTGTGCTTGTGAGATTATATGTCTGTAAACGCACCCACGACACAGGAAGAAATTCCTAGTGTGGGGCAACGTTTTCTAAAAAGCCAAAAAAAAAACAAGACCAGACAAGACAATTGTACTGTAATATAACATTACCGTATTCCTCGAAGGGGTAGGCGAAGTTTCCGTAGTGGTGCACCCGTATCACCAATGCTGTTATTAAGTCTCAAGGTCGCGTGAGCCTATTGCCACCATCCACCAGGAACAATTCCAAACTAAGGACAGCTACTAAGAATTTTCTAACAAAAAAAAAAAACTATTATTTGTACCCAGGTATTGTATTACAGCACTTTTTATTGACTAAAAATTAAATTATATTCAGATTCTTCAATTTACTGTTAGAGAAGATTAATGTCAAATGCCTAAGTCTATGGAGCACTGAGCATGACAAATAACTGCCTCGTTGGTCTAGTGGTCCCAAGCACGACTGCTGAGCATGAGGTCTCGGGTTCGATTCCCGGGTCGGGCAAAGTGTTATTGAGTTTTTCCGTTAGAAATTTCTCAGTAGCAGCCCGGAGTTCGGTTCGAATCGGTTCGATTGTGCCCGGTAGATGGCAATAGGCTCTTCCTCTATTACATGGGACTTAATAACAGCATTGGTGAAATGTGTGTGTACAACTGTGTACACCTCTGCCTACCCCTTTGGGGAATACAGGCGTGATGCTATGTTATGTTATGTTATGGTCATTTTTGTCGCATATTTTGACATTCGTCAATAATTATTAATATATTAATACTTTGCAACGTTGCACGTGGTCGCAGGAGGACTGAGTCCTCCTGCGACCACGAACGCTGCAAAGTGTTCGAAACGTCAGGAAAAACAAAAATCCAATAATACACGCGATTAATCCGGTTAAAAGTTGTTTTATTATTATAATGTGAAGTGATTGCGCAAACCTAAGATATTACTATTCGTAAATAAATTAAAACCTAGTGGGTTCTTCTCTATTGCGTAAAAACATTATGTTTTTGCAAAAGCATACTTATCATAGTACAATCCCATAATTTATAATTACATAAAAAGTATATACTACACTGAACCCTCAGGGCGTGAGTCCCGGCTCGCACGGGGCCGTTTACCTTTTTCTATAGACAAAGAGAATTTTGTTATTGTGCAGGAGCCACGGGGATTTAAAAAATTAAAAAACAATTACGTACATACATATTTATTTTTAATCTGAAACACCAGCCTATATCAGTGAATACACTATAGTGTTTTTAAACCCTTTACATTTACAACTTATGTTTAGACAATATCAGTTAAACTTTACCCATATGTATTACGGAATCCTATTGTTTAGCAGTTGGCTGTGACGTCACTGGTGAACAATAGACCCGGTCGTAGGCAACAGAAGCGACAATGCATGTTTGTTATATTAGTGCCCGAACACACAGATTTAGTCTGCAAGGTGGCAAAGATTATGTTAGGTAAAAACTTTGTTCAAAAAGACAGGAATAGTAACTTTTCAGACAGTGAACCACAATAATCAAGAAAAATCAAGAGACAGTTCTGTCACCCAACAGAAAAATCTTATTACGGTACCTAGTTCTGGATTTGCTGCACTGAGTGGAAAAACATATTGCCATGTCACGAAAGCACGATAGAAATGCAGGGTCGATTTCAGATATCAATAGATAAAGACGTGTTCCTGTATTCTGTGCGTGCTCTTAGGCTTCTTGCAGCAACAGAGAAGATAAATGAAATACAATTGGTTAAAGCAAAAAAGTTAGTCAAAAATGTCATAATATGGACAAGGTTGTTAACCTTCAACATTTATTTATACACTAGCTAGCTTTGTGGTTTCACCCGCGTATAATTTTAGCTTACGTTACTCCTCATATAGTTAGCTACCTGCCAGTAAAATCTTACCAGAATCGGTCCAGTCGATTCGTTTTTTTTTTCGAAAGATTAGCCGAAACAAACAGCCTGACAAACAAGAATTAAAAAAACAGATTTGTAGGTATAGGTATACTGCAAATAAGTGTATGCGCTTAAAAACGACATGACACTTCAATTTTATTTATTTGTATTGATGATCACATGAATGAGTCCGACTGCTGAGCGTGGTCGTGTGTACGGCCACTTAGTGAGAAAGTGTTCCTGCGTTGTGTACTCATATCAATACAAAGATGTTTAGTGCCAGTCCTCTGGGAGTTAGTTTATAGACCGGTAAATAACACAGTTACTTGTGTGATGAACTGTTGTCGCATATTGTTTGAGTTCAGGGAATCTACAGTATCTACTTATTGTGTAAAACTTAACAGTTGTTGGGTAATAGCAGATGAGGTTCTTCGTCTTTAAGAGCCCTGTTCTTGTCTGTGAAGCAATCGTTACTGATATATATTATTGATGGAACTTAAGTTTTCTATTCGTTAGGATAAATACTCCAGGCGCTGTGACCACTGAGTCATCTCCACTGTCGATAGTGGAGTATTTATCCGGGAGGCGTACGTTTGAATTGTGCTCACGACCGTATTTTTAGTTTAGCTCCACATGCATTAATTAATGAGTTAGAAAGACCGTTAAAAATGTGATCAATAGAAGATAAACATGTCACTAAGGCTGATCTGACCTATACCGGCTATAAAATATAACTGACAACCGGAAGATTACGCCGTTGTATTGCTTACTATTGTACTTTATTTAACTATACCTACATTTTTTTTGTTTATTTTAAGTATGCAACATATTTTTATTGACTATTTATTTAATAACACATTTTCAATATGTATTCCTCTTATTTTTATTTTTATTATATCACTATATTAGTATATATTTTTGTTTATGGCTTGCCTTCGTCCGTGCGTCACTGCAGGGGTACCAACTGAAAATCAGCGCTGGGCTCACTGCACCCAGCAAATGCTGAGTTGGCTGCCCTTTCGGCATGGGCATACTTGACAGCATTATTTTCTTTTTAATGTTTTTTTTTTGTGTTTTTGTTTTGTTTTTAAGTATTATTATTTTTTATTCATTGTTGTGTTGTCGCTTCGTCCGTGTTGAATAAACGTCTTTTCTTTCTTTCTTTCTTCTTTATATTTATGTAGAACATAAAGTATAAAAAGTACGGAATGCTGTTCGCGACCGTATTCTTTTTCCATATAATATTGTGACTTTAGAGTTCGCCAAGCATGCGGTAATGCTTTTCAAAGATTTATCTTGAACAAAAAGTAAATTAGTTTTTTAGTGATATGGAACGATCGTGTCAACTAGCATACAAACTGCTTACGGGCTTTGTGCCTCAGCCCTCAGCCTCAGTTCGTTAATACGCAGCGTACAGCAGGTTTAGCGTTTCACCAATGAACAGAATGTTTCAGCAGAAAGTCCATTAATATGTAAACATTTCCCAGTACATCTCTCACCGTGGGAGAGCCACGCTTCGAACGGGCCGGCTCGACCGGATTGATACCACGGCCTCACAGAAAACCGGCGTGAAACAACGCTTGCGTTGTGTTTCGCCGAGTGAGTGAGGGTACCGGAGGCCCAAACCCTTTAAAAGGCCGGCAACGCACTCGCGACTCCTCTGGGGTTGCGGGTGTCCATGGGCGGCGGTAATCGCTTGCCATCAGGCGAGCCGTCTGCTCGGTTGCCCCCTATTCCATAAAAAAAAAAAAAAAACATTTGTGAATATTTTTCATGAAGTTGAAATACACTACTATTTATAATAAAGGAAGGAAACAAGTGTGTGTCAGCCAATTATTTAGTTAATTTCAAAGATGCAAAAACTGTTACTGAACCTGCTTCGTTGGTCTAGTGGTCGCAAGCGTCAAGTCCTGGATACGATTCCTGGGTCAGTCAGTGTTATTAAGTTTTTCTGTTAAGAAATTCTCAGTAGGAACAGGTGTACACCTGCGTACGCCTCTGTCTACTCCTTTCCGGAATGCAGCCATGATCATATGTACCTATATAGAAAGAAAGAAAAATGAAAGATGTAACATATACAGTTCCAAGGCTTAGAACTGTGCACTATTTCTGTACATTGAATACTGCAGGGCGCAGGCCTCTTCTCATACAGAGAAGGCACGAACATTGATCACCACGCTAACTCACTGCGGGTCTGCGACTTTAGACAATTAAGTCCAGGTTTCCTCACGATGTTTTCCTTCACCGTATGTCTGTGATGTCTTAGATTAACTAATAAAGTACATATGATATTCTTCTTCTTATCGTGTGGTTGATGGACAACCTACGAGTACCCGTTGGTCTCTGACATGGCTTTACACACCATCGAGAATATCCCTCAGGTGTGCTGGTTTCCTCACGATGTTCTCCTTCACCGTTATAAGCAAGTGATAATTAATTTATAATGTGCACATGACTTCGAAAACTCAGTAGTGCGTGCCTTGGATTCGAACTTGCGACCTTTGACTTGTCAGTCCAACGTTCATACTACTAGGCTATTACTGCTACCATATGACATTGAAAATGTCACATTGGCACATGCTGTTTGAACCCGTAGCTCAAGACGAGCCCGTAACCACTCGATAGCCAAGACTATTTATTTAAAAACAACGATTAATTAATATACAAACAAAGAAACACAGCAATAAATTTAACAACAAGGAAGCTTAACTTTTTGTCCGTAAGACATTGATCCACCATTTAACTACACCAGACAATAATTATCAATTTAAGTGCTCACTTTATCACCGGCAGCTGTTGTCTTCTGAAATGAAGTGGTTTGTGTACAAAGGAGACATTGGATGAGCGCCAGACGTAGCCACGGGGCGTTGTTAGTGCAGCCGAGGGAAAGACGTTTCGGATAATACGTATTGTTGTTATACATAATTCAAGATATGTCTTTGAAAAAGCATTAACGCATGCTTAGCGAACTCTAAAAAAACACGTCTTATGGCATGTATTAACTGCAAAGTTAGTCGTGTCGGTTCAGTCACTTGTATAAGTACTGAATTGATTGCAATGACGTCGCCATAAGACGTGTTATAATATGGAAGAAGAATTTGCGGTGGTGAGCAGAGGTCGAGATGGCTTAGTGGTCAGAGCGCCTGGAGTATCTATCCGGGAGGCGCAGGTTTGAATCCTGTTCGCGACCGTATTCTTTTTCCATTTAATATTGTAACTTTAGATAAACATAACATTTATTTTTACACGATTGCTTCTAAAAGTAGTGTTATGTTTGTAGGGTTTACGTGGGTTTATGTTTTTGAGTTTCTTTTCCTTCTGGGCACCTTTCCGGAAGACAGCGATGTGGAGGAATACTTCGACGCCTGAGTTTTTTCTCTCTCTTATGTAGTTATATAATCAAATAGTTTTTAAGTTAATTTGATGTATAGTAAGTAGTAAATAAGTTTATAAAATAGATTTGTAGTTTTTTTTTTCTACCATAACTTCTACATAAATGCCTGAACCGATTTAGATGTAGGCATGGGGTATCGTTAGAAACCTTACACTTCCCGGGGTGATAATATTATATAGTAGCTATGCTAAGAAAAAAGGTGTGAAGTAAAGATGTATAATTACTTAACAATTGGAAGTCGTGCTTTTTTTTATATTAATTTCATTTTGTTTATACCAAGTTTTCCTAAACAAATGTGAACAATTCTCTAAAATTATCTGTCGTAACTATCAAACTCATCCAGACCTGAAGCAAATATTTGTAAGTTACACAATGGGTACATTTTTGAGCTTCACAAACATTTGTTCAAATGTTTGGTTTGTACTCGAATTGTCTCTGCTGATCTAGTTCATAACACCACTCCTGTATTCCCCGAAGGGATAGGCAGAAGTGTACCTATACAGTTGTAAACCCACATTCCACTAATGCGGAATGGTGTAAGGCTTCTGACTAGCCGTAGGAAACGGCTGTTAAAAATCTTATATTGACAACCGGGACCGTCACCCATCCACAGACCGACCGCGGCAAGCGCAGCTTAACCTCAATCGAACGATCTGTGAGAATATTATTTAGCCCCGAGCCCATTGTGTTTCATGTCATTGACAAAAACAAAACCTTTCGTGAGACATATTCATATCAATTAATGTTCACCGGTTACTACTCACGTGCATTTTTCGGGATTGCCCGACTAGTTTCGAACTCGAACGGAGCCCTTAGTCATGAGCTGAGCCCGCGGCGATGTCGCGAGTCAAACCGGGCAACTAGTCGGGCAATCCCGAAAAATGCACGTGAGTAGTAACAGTGAACTTTAATTGATTAAAAAAAAACCGTTGGGTTCAAAACTCATTCATAACTCCATCGACGTGGAAACATTTTGGGCAACTTAAGATTGAATCTCTTCTCCAAATTTAAGAGTCTTGCTTTTGTCGGTGCCAATGGAGTTCTCTCCATTTTCTCCTCTCCACTGCAGTCTCCTTAACCTCCTTACGGGACATGACGTCAACCTTTTCTTTTATTTGGCTCAAATCCTATTTGATTCAATCTTTGAATCTAGGAAACGACTATAATTAAAATTCAATTATTGTTCACCGGTTACTACTCACGTGCATTTTTCGGGATAGCCCGACTAGTTTCAAACTCGAACGGAGCCCTATGTCTCACGAAAGTATTTATACAAAAATAATTAAAATTGTACCATCGACACGAAGAATAAGAAGAATAAGTATCTACCAAAAACAAAGTAGAGCTTTGTCTACTTATGTATTAATTATTGAATACTTATGAATGAAGAATGTATGTATTATTCACATCGAGCAAGTCTGTGTATCGACGTCCTGAACAATGTTTCTACTTGCTCCCCAAGATCTAGATAAAACGACCATCTCAAGACTGTGCGTGAACCCATCAGTTATTAATAAACTATTTATATTCCATTGTTTTTCGAAAAAACAAAGATGTTCCCTTTGGATATTCGTGAGCGCATGTTTATTGAATTTGAACGATATTGGACGGGCAGCTACCTCGGTAAGGAACCTTCAGTATTGTAACATATTCAAAAACGTGCACACAAGTTTAGGTCTTATGAATAGAAAGGTAAGATCGAGAATTGTTTCGAAGTTTTTAGTGAAAGAAGGGACATGTGTGATAGTTTGTTTTTTCGCACCAAAATTTGGCAAACTCCCTAGTTGTTTGAGGGCTAAAAGTTGATCTCTACGCAGTCGCCTTTTTGGGATAAATAGAAAACTTACGCGCACCCGGATTAAAGTTTGCGTCGTTTTGTAAAGATCCGGCCGTTCCTGGTATAGACGGACCAGCTTATATGGTTGCCCTTTTGACTTTGTTTAGAAATATTTTGTTCTTGCTTTAAGATTAAGGTACCTTGTTTTTTTGTGTGTGTGGGAATCCTAATACCTACGCAGTTTTCCGGACGGTGGCCAGAGACTAGGCGAAGGGGTCTTTTAACAACTAGAAGTACTTGGTAAACATCCTTAGCATTTAAAGTACTAATACGTGCTCAAAGATTATCACAACATAATTAGCCTTTAATAATAATAATAATGATGTATTCGTTGATGCTAGTTCCCTTGAAAGCTCGCCTCACAAAGCGCATGACTCTAGGACGGACGTTGCCCTCCCTGAAGCATATCAGCTTGCTGATGAGTGCCCTAGCCTCGGCAATGCGACGCTCAATCCTGCACTGCCAAGCTGGTGCGCCGCATTTTGGTCGTGCAGCTTTATCACTATCTGTAAATTTGACATGAGCTACAAGACACGCCGCAACAGCCCCACAGTACAGAATCGAGTGAGTGGCAACAAGGTCAGTGCTACTGTCAAAATAATTTGATAGAAGCGAGTCCAGGGCACACACCAGCGCTTTATTTTTTTTGCACATGGGCAAACGGGGTATTCGTGGTCTAAGATCGGGCGGTGTGGATCGATAGTCCCGCATCGCATGTTCCAAAGTACTCCTCAATAGTTCATTGCACTGGGTACTTACGGTTGTAGTCCCATCATCCATCCCTACATCTATGCAGTCAGGCTGCGGCGAAGCAGCTGAATTGGACCGTAGTTGTGCCTCGGGCGGTGGAGGGGTAGGGGTAACAGGGCCAAACAGCAATTCAGCGCGTAGTCTATCAAGTACGGTGTCATCCAACTTGTGACCACGTTGAATGACCCGCACCTGATCCGACAGTCGTTGTGCCGTAACGTTGACAGCTGGCTCAAGTACCTGAAACAGAGAGAGCATTCTGGCACGGTACGCAGTCAGGTTAGTTCCCCCCTGTGTAGCCCCAAAGTATGCGCGCATGACGTTTTCGTTGATGGATTCAGTCCATCTCATGCGCAGCACATTACCACCGGAAGCGGGAACCCTATCAGAGGCCGATGCACCTCGGGATCCTGGGCAGGCCGGTGGCCGGAGTCCTCCCCGGCGACGTACAGGTGGTGGCGACGACGGCGGAGAGAAATACTCGTCGCTTGAGCTCGACGCAACTGCAGCGGCCGGTGTCACAGCACTCACTGATGAGGCGGGTTCCGGCAGCTGCGAGGCGGAGCACAGCGACGAGACCGGAGATGGAACACGTGCGTGAAGATCTTTCGCTCTTCTCCTTGTCAGCATATCAAACTTAGGATGATGTTATTGTAAATTTAAACTTTATTGATGCGGTATTTTTTCTTTTTCTTCATGGATGTGGTTTTTTATATTAATAATTATTATAAAATTTGGTATATTTAGTTCAATAATTTATTGAAATTTTTAGACAGCAAAATTTTTTATATGTCAGCTTGACAGAGGAGTGGCCAGTCTTACATCTCTCGCGTCACAGAGCGCATCGACTTCCTGAAGCAGAAAGTCTCCGCATGGGCGAATCGTATTCGTCGGTATAGGCGACGCGCTGATCGATACACCCAAAACCGCATGTTCCGTAGTGATCAAAGGTGGGTATACAGATCTTGGGAGCGACCCGATCAACGTGTGGGTGACATGCACCTTCCAGATGATGACGCCATGTGCTCATTTTGGCGTAGCATCTGGTCGGTGCCTGTTGATCACATGGAAGACGACTGGATGCGTGGCGTCAGGCAGGTGTGTGAACCGATTCCACAAATGGAGGAAATTTCTATAAGCCCCGACCATATAGCTGATGCAGTCCGTCCAATGCCAAATTGGAAATCCCCAGGGCCGGACGGGCTACATAATTTCTGGCTTAAATGGTTCCGTAGTTCACACATTCGCCTGGCGTCTCAATTTCAGTCTTGTTTAGAGAATGGGTCGCTGCCACAGTTCTTAACCACTGGAGTTACTCTCCTGCTCCACAAATCAGGCAGCACCGTGGAACCCAAAAATTATAGACCGATCACATGCTTACCTACGGTCTATAAACTTCTTACATCCATTTTGAGAATAAAAATGACGTATCATATCGATAGTAACAAAATCATGTCCCCATCTCAAAATGGATGTAGGAATGGGTCCCGCGGTACTAAGGAGCTACTCCTCATAGACATGGCCATCAGCCAACAGGTTCGACGATCCCGAAGGAATCTGTCGACATGCTGGATAGATTATAAGAAGGCCTATGACTCTGTGCCACATACATGGCTCATGAGGGTGCTGGAGTTGTATAAATTTAATTCAACTCTTCGCACCTTCTTGTTTTCATGTATGGGCCAATGGAGGACGGTTCTTCGCTATCCAGGATACCGACGGATCCAAGGGTCTGATGAATCGATCAGGATCGAGCGAGGTATATTCCAGGGCGATAGTCTGAGCCCCCTATGGTTTTGCCTAGCCTTAAATCCTCTAAGTACATTACTGGAGGAATCAGGGCTGGGTTACCAGTTGAGACGAGGAAGTCAGGTTGTATCCCACTTCCTTTACATGGATGACATAAAACTGTTTGCCAACACTGATTTGCATCTGATGGATTTGCTGAGGATCACTGAAATCTTTAGTAAGTCCATCAGTATGGAATTCGGTGTTGACAAATGTGCAGTTATGCATGTAAAGCGGGGACGAATTGTGGAGTCCGAGGGAATTAGACTCTCTGACTCCATACAGCTTAGAACCCTCGCCCCAATTGAGACCTATAAATACTTGGGTATGTCAGAGGCGTTAGGCATCAACGAGGCCGACATGAAGCAATCGTTACGGGAACGCTTCTTTGGCCGCCTGAAAAAAGTACTTAAAAGTCTTTTGTCGGGCGGAAACAAGGTGCGTGCCTTTAACGGTTGGGTCATGCCGGTGTTGATGTACTCCTTCGGCATACTCAAGTGGACTCAGACGGAACTTGATGCCCTGGATAGAAGAGTCCGGACACTGCTGACCGCGTACCGAATGCACCACCCACGATCATCGGTGATGAGACTGTACATCTCGCGGAAGTGCGGGGGTCGTGGTTTTTTAAATGCTAAGACCCTACATGACCGTGAGGTGAACAGTCTCAGAGGTTATTTCCTCCGCACCGAGGTGGGTATGCATCGAGATGTGGTCAGTGTAGATAAAGGACTCACTCCGCTCTCCTTGGCGAAAGAGAACTGGCACAATCTTGTAGCACTCAGTACCAATGACCGCAAAGATGTATGGCAAAGCAAGGAACTCCACGGGCGTTTTTACCGGGCCCTTCATGGGCACGATGTAGATACCCTTGCGTCCGTGGCCTGGCTACGTTTCGGTGATCTTTTCGGGGAAACCGAAGGTTTTGTTTGTGCAATTATGGATGAAGTTATCATGACGAATAATTACCGGAAGTATGGTATGAAGTATTGTGAAGGATGGTACGGTTGACATGTGTCGGGCATGTCACCGTCCGGGGGAATCCATCCGCCACATTATCTCCGGTTGTTCTCGTCTTGCTAATGGCGAGTACTTGCACAGGCATAACCTTGTAGCCAGGATTATACACCAGCAGCTTGCTCTGAAATACAGACTTGTGGAACCAGAAGTACCGTACTACAAATATGTCCCCGACCCAGTTCTCGAAAATGGTAGTGTCACATTGTACTGGGATCAGACTGGGACAGAACTATTGTTGCCAATAAGCCTGATATAGTGGTGATAGATCGATCAGAGCGTCGCACAATGATTATTGATATCACTATCCCTCATGACGAGAACCTCGTGAAAGCCGAGAAAGATAAAGAATTCAAATATCTTGACTTAGCACACGAGGTTGTCGATATGTGGGATGTTGACTCAGCAATCATTGTGCCGATAGTCGTCTCAGCCAATGGGTTAATACCCAAGAGCCTCGACAAACATCTTAGGAGGGTCTCGTTAGGCAGCTGTGTCAAGAGCTTGATGCAGAGAGCAGTACTCCTTGACACGGCACGAATTGTCAGGAGGTTTCTCTCGATGGAGCCCTAACCACCGGTGGCTTGGACCCTGTTCCCGACACCGGTGGCATACTGTTTTTTATATTTTTAAATATATATTGCATTTTTTTATATGTATTTAAAATTATATTTAATATGTATTTTAAAACAAATAAAGAAATAATAATAATTTCTTTATTTCAGGCTACTCTGGCCAATAGATATATACCTTAAAAACTAACATATATCTATACTTATAATAAAATCGTAACTCGAAAGCCCGAAAATATCAAATTCGCTTTTTGGTTTTTTTTTCTTTCGTTATGTGTTAATTAATCGATACTACTGCCAAATCTGTTATTTTTAAAATTTGAGTATTTTTGTCTGTTTGTATGTCCGAGGTTGGCGTCCAAACTAAGAAAAAGAAACAACTGAAAATTTGTAAAAATATCGTCAAAAGCCGGGTCAACTTATAGGCTATTAAAAATTGCGCATTTCCTCAAGGGAGCTCCCTTGAGGAAATGCGCAATTTGGGGATGTCGAAACGTAGTATGGATTTGGGGTTTGTCGAAACGTAGAAAATGGTTGGGTTTGTCTGTTGTGTGTTCACAGACTGCAGATTTTGTTGAGCGTCTATTCTTGACGTCAGCTATGTGTTCTTTCAACCTGGTGCCAATGCTATGCTTTGTTTGCCCTATGTATGATAGCCCACAATCGCAATAAATTTTTGTATAATAACTTTCGTGAGGCATATTCATATTAGTTATTGTTCACCGGTTACTACTCACGTACATTCTTCGGGTTTGCCCGACTAGTTTCGAACTCGAACGGAGCCCTTAGTCATGAGCTGAGTCCGCGGCTATGTCGCAAGTCAGACTGGCGCTGCACCGCATCGCATAGCGCTGCGCGCGGGCCGATGATGTACTCGGTGCCGGCGTCGGGAGTGTTCGTGTGTTCCCGTCATTCGTCGTGTCAGTGTTGTCCATTGTGCATACCGCGCTAACTGTGTCGCACTCCAGACTTGACTCACTTCTGTATGATGTAGACTTCAGAGCTGGCTTCCAGGCAGGAGGCAGTGTCCAACCACCGTCTCTGTTGAAGTTCGGGCGACGGCTTATTTCGATAGCTTCACGTACTTTTCGCGGAACGAAGTATTTCTCCCTCGCTAGTACGGATGCTTTATCAAACCGTATGAAATGAGCCGCGCCCGTGCTGCATGCGTGTTCTGCAACTGCCGACCTGTTGGTATCCATGCTCTTCATACTACGTATGTGTTCAGTGAGTCTGGTTGCGATGTTGCGACGAGTTTCTCCAATGTAACTTAGGCCACAGTCGCACGGTATCATGTACACCCCGGGAACGCCTAGCGGATCCTTATCCTTTGGCGACCGTAATAATTGTCGCAGCTGTCCGGGCGGACGATAGACCGTCCTGATGCTGTATTTTCTGCGTAGTATATGTCCTATCTTATCAGTGACTCCACGCACATAAGGTAGGAACGCTGGAGTACGTTCCACGCCCGCCGGTCTACCACGAATCGTGTCTGCCGTATTTAAGTTACGAGTGCATCTTCGCCACTGGTAACCGTTGCTCTCCAGTACGTCTCGTAAATGGCTTAACTCTGCGTCCACGTACTGAGGATCACACAGACTGAGCGCTCGGTTAAGCAGCGATCTGGGTACGGAAGATAGGTGTGAGGGATGGTGGTGGGAGTCTGCGCGTAAATAGCGGTCAGTGTGTGTCGGTTTTCTGTAGACAGTGTGTGACACACGACCGCTGGGTTCTCGGATGACGAGAACGTCCAAGAATGGCAGGACTCCATTGTTCTCCTCTTCTACTGTGACTTCTATCTTCCTATGCATCCCGTTCAGGTGATCTGTAAATACGCCAAGCGCATCCCGGTCGATAACTGCGAATACGTCATCTACATACTGCCACCAGTATCTTGGCTTTGTTATGGCAGACTCCAAGGCCTGGTTTTCGAACCATTCCATGAAAATATTAGCCACTACCGGCGCTATCGGTGAACCCATTGACACTCCGTCTATTTGCAGATAGAACTCACTCTTCCACAGGAAATAGCCACTTCTTAAGCAGTATCTGATGCACTCAATGTATCCAGTGGGTAATGTAGTAGCACAAAGTTGTGTCGAAATAATATTTGTAACTTCCTCAACTGGAACATTGGTAAAAAGTGAAGTGATATCGAAACTGACCATTATCTCGGTATCCTTAAGCTGCACATCCGCTAATAAGGTGACGAAGTGCCTGGAGTCTTTTATATAGCTATTTGACTTACCGGTGTATGTTTGTAATATAGAAGCCAAATGACGCGACAGTTTATAAGTAGGTGCATCTATCTGACTTACTATAGGTCTCAGTGGCCAATCCGGTTTATGGATCTTCGGTAAGCCATAAATCTTTGGTGGTGTGGGATTGTGTGGTCGCAACGTTACCAGCAGTTCACTGTCATCCAGGTCTTGAAGTAGTTTAATGACTTTAGTGGTCACCCTGGCGGTCGGGTTGTAGGTAACTTTCTTGGAAATAACCGTGTCGCTCACCAGTTCGGATATTTTCTTGTCATACTCTTCGGTATCAACGACAACAGTTGCGTTACCTTCCGTTACCGTCAGCTCATGACTAAGGGCTCCGTTCGAGTTCGAAACTAGTCGGGCAAATCCGAAGAATGTACGTGAGTAGTAACCGGTGAGCAATAAATCTTGTAGACCCCTGCATCTTGTAAGGAATAATTTTATGAATTTATCAATTATATTTACGGTAGACTGAAATAATTTTAAATAAACTGTTGAGACACCTGACACCTTAGTCCTCCTGCGACCACGAACGCTGCAAAGTGTTCGAAACGTCAGGAAAAACAAAAAAACCAATAATACACGCGATTAATCCGGTTAAAAGTTGTTTTATTATAATGTGTAGTGATCGCGCAAACCTAAGATATTACTACAAAAATGGCACTGTTGTATAGCTTATCAAAAATGTTAAGCACTGCAAAAGGTATCATTGCGCTTTATCACAGGGGGACCGAGCACTAACCGGTTTTGTATTTTGATTAGTAGATTGTGAATGCCTATTTTAGCAACATCGTGAACTGATTAATTAGTTGCATACCGTACACAGGTGACTGGCACAGTGTAAGTGTGACGATCGAATCCCGACACGGTATATTATTTTTGTATATTTTTAATTTTGGATAATACACGGTTTATGGCATGATGGCAAGCGACAGTGTGGTCAAGGCTGGAGCACGTATATCCAGAATAAATCTATTCACTCTTATGTAGAGTGAAATTTTGGGAGAACGATGGTTGGGGAGTTGATACAACTGCCCACTCCCACAACGGCTTCGTCCGGTGGATGGTAAACAACCGTGGTTGAAGCCTCCGACCAGAGTTGTGTTGCCTGTTTTGCACCACCCAGGGGCAACGTGTAGGGATTCCATTTTAAGGGTGCACGGACGCGGACAACTCAGCCCCCAATACCTATTTAGTAACAAAACTACACATTCCCTCAGCCTTAGGATTAATTTAATTGCCTAATACATAAGTAAGCGAAATATCAAATAAGCATTACTGACGATTTTGTTAGAGGCTGTCCAGCTATTGAGGTGGTTGAAGAGTACATTCTCGATGATATCTTGAAAATTTTTTTTGTCATCTTTTGTGAATTCGATTAAAATTTAAAGTGTTAAGACCAAGGGTAATAACTAAGAACGCTGTGCCCACCCTAACATTTATGGTGCTAAAATTTCTTTTAAACTGAAGCTTCACCAAAAATAAAATTCCTACAAGATCCATGGCGGTGTTCTATACTTGGCATCAAAAATTTCTCTTTTAAGATGTTCTAGAAGCTTCAACAGTTGAAGTGGATCGATGTCTCTTATCAACAAATGGGACTGAAAACTTAATGGGCCATCCAATGCACCGAAGGGTTTAATGAAAATGCTGCAGCGTCATCATACCCTATCCAACAAAATACCGTGTAAAATATTGCGTAACCTCAGCGAATGTTTACTAAGCGGAGATTGGAACAGACTATCAGTACCTGCATCTTGGGCATTCGTTTTATAAATCGGGTGTTAAATGTTGGAAAAATAAACAACAAGCCAGACCCAAGCTCTACTAAAAACTCTATTATGGAACACAACACTTTTTTCGACCTGGTAATTAAACCCAAGACTTATCTACGCGTATATTCACTTACAACGACTAGACTAATAAGTCAGTTTTTTTAAGGTCATGTTGAAAAGTTGAAAAGACGAGGCAGGTGTAAGTGGAAATTCTGAGATCCTTAAATGGATATAAACTGACCCACTGAAACTCACTAAAAGGTCAAAAAAGTAGTGCTTACAACCAGCACGCGTGCATTAACAGACGTATGAACGTGATAGAAGCAAAATGAGGATGTAAGGATCTTAGCAGGTGGCGTTCTATAGTGTCTGCCTACCTCTAGCCAAAGACGTGAATTTATGTATGTACCTATGTATGTGACATTATCATTTTGGCCAACATATATTGTCATGCCGTCAGTTCTGCGCCTGATCTCACTCCGGACGTGTCGGATTGCCATCCCACCGGAATACGTGAGTGAAGAAAGAGGGAGTGCACTGCATAGAGATAGGCGGCATATTTTTTTTTTTTTTTGGTAATACTATTGGGAACAGAAAATAACGTAAGACCATGTATGTCGCATCTAGCTTTCAGCTGGTTGTACTGCTACCGAATACGTTCATCCGTTTTTCTCAATAAATATATATCTGTTGGTTTTCAAGGCTCAAGTGAATAGGTATTTAGTGGTCAAGCGTGTTCCATCGTCAATTACATCATTGCTTAAAATCAGGTGAGTTGGTCCATTGAGAATAAGTAAAAATCTAATTGATGAGTGGAGTCCTAATATTGCATCGTATAATCTACACCACTTCAAAAGCTGTATCCGACAGCTGACATATCTACAGACAAGTCGCGTGTGCTTCGGAAAAATCCAAGCAGGAGTCAGACCCTAGACACCCACTGTTTGACGGCCAGTTACCGGCACAACACCTAACCACCTAACGAGCCAGGCACAGTTATTTAAAATCAACCAAGGCAGAGTCAGGATGTCCAGTCGAGTCTCACCGCAAAACTGAGGCTAGGAACTTTTCCACCACCCGCGAACAAATTAAGCATAAAGTCAACATGTGAACCAACCTGAAAACAATTCTGGACACACCAAGTGTGGATTTAGGCAACCAAATAATTAAAATTGTACCATCGACATGAACATGAAGAATCGTTTATTAATTATCTCTGACCGCTAAGGCATTTCGACCTCTGCTTCCTACCGCGGAACCGCTTAAAATCTGTACGATATTGTATTAACTGCAAAGTTAGTCGTATCGGTTCGGTCACCTGCATAGGGACTGAATAGATAGAAGACGTATTAAAATGTGGAAGAAGAATTCGCGGTAGTGAGCAGAGGTCGAGATGGCATAGCGGTCAGAGCGTTTCTGCCTACTGGAATGGGAATCAGGTGTGAGTTGGTTTGTATGATTAATTGAAATCTTAGTTTTGCGTTAAGATTATTTTGACGTGAGCAAAGCCACGGGTACACTAGTATATAATAATACAGTTTTTGTTAGTTTATAAACTTAAGCCTATATTAGTAAAAAACTTCACATCAGGACTACGTCACTGTGCGATCGTGTGGCACTTGTCCGCGGAAGCGACGGAACACCACGCCCTGCGGCCAAAAGTCCTCCACCATGACGAGGTGCAGAAAACACGTTGGTACCTTTAAGCTGTTGCCTCGCTCATTAGCAGACACAATAGATTTTTATTGTTACAACGTATTATTCTGTACGTTGCTGAGCCGAATGTTGCTGTCCCACTGCAGGGCAAGGGCTTATTCTTATACAGAGAAGGCACGCGCAAATCACCACGCTAGCTGACTGTGGGTTGGCGATTTCAGACTACCAAGTCCAGGTTTCCTCACGATGTTTTCCTTCACTGTATGTCTGTGATGTCTTAGATGAACTAAGAAAGTAAATATGAAATTGAAAAAATCACATTGGTACATGCCAAGTTTGAACCCACAACCTGTAGCTCTGGATGCGGGCTCGTAACCACTTGGCCACCACGACACATATTCCATGCGTTTTAAAAATATATTTGTAGCGAATTAAAGTAGGTAATGGTATTGTCGTTCATATAATCACCCGCACAAAACTACATACAAGTATAGAAGTCCATTTTCATTTGCGAGATAGGTTTCCTACCAAGCTTTGAGATTGAACTGATAAGGTCGTTTCAACTATTATCTGATCCAATTCCAACTAAGTGTGCCTAAATGTTGTCCGAAATTCGGTAACAGTTCCATTTTAACTTTTATTTTAGTAACAGAATATTATGGAAGTGAAACAATGTTGCCGTACCCAAGTTTTGATAACACCCGCATAGTTTTTGGTATTAATGTTTCCAATATTAACTATATGATAAGATAATTTCCAGGTCATTTAGAGTTTCGGTTCCTATTTGTACATTTTACTTTTTTGGTCTTGTGATCGTGAGTAGAGCTGCGGGTCTCCTGTCGAAGGTTCTTTCCGTGAGTCAGCTAAATTAATTGAAGTTGATTATATCTGTAAAAAATATGCATTCATGAAAAACATATTAACATAACCTACTATTGCGACACAGTTGGTTAAAAGGTTTTTTAATTGAATTTATCAATATTAGTGTGAGCTGCCTCATTGGTCTAGCGGTGGTGGTCTCCGATGCGTTCAACGCCTCGTTACAGTCCTCACCGGCGAGGTCCGCGTCCGTCACGAAATGTCTCATCATGTCCGCCTAGACACTTGCCCGAGCCGACCCGCACCGAGCCAGTAGATTTTAATTTGTCCCTTAATAATAAGGAAACTGTCAAATGTGGAATATGACCTAGCTAGTCCCTAGTTTTCCCCCCAGTAACATCCTAAGCCGAGTCCCGTGTCCCACAGGGGACGCCCTTAGCGTTGCTATTGCTTACGTTACTTATTTTACGTTTTTGTAATATCTTAGGTTGTCGCGATCACTACACATTATAATAAAACAACTATTGAATAGATTCAGGCGTTACTTTGCGGAAGTCCATTACAATGGATGCAAATAAATACAATATCTAGCTACTTCCACAAAATTGAGGGTAGTCATGCATTACCTGTGCACCGCCCGCCCGCCCGCAAATATATGCACATACGTGTTTCGCCCCTCCACGGGGCATCATTAGGAGCTCTTAGACCGTGCAGTGTCCGCTAGCCGGTGGCTAACAGCTCCTAATATATCCATAAGAAAACAACTTTTAACCAGATTAATCAGGTGTATTATTGATTTTTGTTTTTCCTGACGTGATCAATCCGGCTTAAAGTAGTTTTTTAACTTTTTCCCTTTGTATAACATTGAAATGGAACATATGAACGGGGTCATGTGTTTGTATTAACAAGAAAAATTCAAGGTCAAAATACATCAGCTGACAATCACTCACTGTAATCCCTTGAACCCCATGAAAAATCCCTTCATAAAAAAGGATAAAGGTTATGAATGGGGTATGTATGGGAAAAGAAATCAGGCTTGTCGTTAACCTTGGTTTAAGCTTGGGTTTATTTTGTGTACTCTATTATTCTTATTTTTTTCTTCTGGCTTCGCACTCCTCGTGCATTTAGCCAATGTCTAGTATATGGAGTAATCAAGTAATAATAGTTCCCGTCATGGGATTATTTATTATATGGCTTCACACTTTTTGTGCTTGCCAGTGTCAAGTAATCAGAATAATCAAGTATTAAAAGTTGTTGCGCGCGTTGCCCCAGTAAAACGTTGGAAATTTTACTGATGGACTGTCTTCGATGGAGTTTAGGAGTGAACACAAAAAGTAATGATTTTCAATTTTATACAATTTGGGCACACTCATACACCTTCATGAATTATCCACCATAATTACACATTAAACTTCGGAGAAACACAAGTTTTGGAAAACAATATAAAACCGACAACGTACACTTTACATTTTCCCGCCTAAACTCCTCTAATAATCTTATTTATTCTGGCAAATTTATGTCCACAACAGCAGAGTGCATCCGTTGCACTAGTTGCCCGAGGGCTTATCACTATAGCTGCGTTGGTATTGCGACGACGGCAAAGGTGTCCCCTAAATGGTTATGCCCGGGCTGTAAAGCAAAGGTACCAAGGACGGATAATTCATTAACTCCCGTTAAAGGCCTGTCTGATGGCATTGAAACCACACAAGTCATGTAAACACACTGTTTTAATGGGAGACTTTAGCATAAACTGTTTTAATACTGCTGACTCTAAATATAATTAATTAAATAGCTTTCTAAAATGTTTTAATTTACGTCAACTCTGCTACTCATTTTACAACAAATAGTCCCTCTGCTACTCATTTTACAACAAATAGCGAAACTCTTATAGATCTAGTGTGTACGGATGCGAAGGTTAGTAATGTCCAGGTAGACTGGATTGATGCACTTGGTGCACATGCTTTTATATCCACAGATTTTTATTTCAAAAAAGAAAAAGTATTACCTAAGGTGATACCTACCTACCTACAGACAGCTTACTAATATGCCTATGGAGAAGTATAAAGAAGACATCAGCTCAATAGATTGGCTTGAGTTAACTTCGTCAAGTGACATTAATGTCATGATAGCTCTTTTTAACTATAATATTATAACATTGTTTGATAGACACGCCCCGTGTAAGACTCAAATTATCAGAGATAAATCATATCCGTGGATTACTAACAACATCAAGTTGATGATGCATTTGCGAAATCAAGCTCATGTGTGAAGTAGAAATACCGAATCTGAGAGCAAACGAATATATTATACAGAACTAAAAAGTCTAGTCAAATAATCTTTATATTTTAAAAAAGTTGCTTGTTTTAAAGAAAACATAAATAATAAAATAAATAAACCCAATATTCTCTGGAAAAATCTAAAGACCACTTTATTACCGTTTACAAACAAGTCACATTTGCCTTTACATTTCAATGACCCAAATAAAATAAATTCCCATTTCTTAAACGTTCCAGGTGATGAAAGTGTTTTTGAGAGCACCCCATTAACTGCCTCAGCCAATATTGGAATACTTGGTGTCGACATATCGAGCGAAGTCCAGTTCCGCGGCCATTTAGAGGGTAAGACTAAGCTAGCCTCCAAGAAGCTTGGTGTACTCAATAGATCGAGACGGTATTTCACTCCGGCCCACCGCCTACTACTTTACAAGGCGCAGGTCCGGCCTCACATGGAATACTGCTCTCATCTTTGGGCAGGGGCACCCCAGTACCAGCTTCTCCCTCTGGACCGCATCCAACGGAGAGCGATTCGTATCGTCGACTGCCAAGATATTTCAAACCGGCTAGACCCCTTGGCGCTGCGTAGAGATGTGGCCTCGCTATGCATCTTCTATCGCCTATACTATGGGGAGTGCTCCGAGGAATTGTTCGGACTGATCCCTGCCGCCTCTTTCCGCCATCGGTCTACGCGACAGCAGTTCCATCCCCATCATTTAGATGGTTGGCAGTCCACAACTGTGCGTTTCTCTAGAAACTTTCTGCCTCGGACAACAAAACTGTGGAATGAACTGTCGCCTGCGGTATTTCCGGACCAATACGACCTTCAAACCTTCAAGAAAAGAGCGTACTCCTTTTTAAAAGGCCGGCAACGCACTTGTGACTCCTCTGGTGTTGCGGGTGTCCATGGGCGGCGGTAATCGCTTACCACCAGGCGAGCCGTCTGCTCGTTTGCCCCCTATAACATAAAAAAAAAAAAAAAAAAAATAGTATCGTTATCGTATTTGACTTTGAATTTTATAGGTTTGATGATGGAGTGTTTTCTATTAAAACCGTTAACCAATCCGACATCGTCAAGATTATATCACAAATTCAATCAAATGCAGAGGGATTCGACCGTATCACACTGGATATGTTTTTGCTCACTCTTCCTCACCCCTAGATATTGTTACTAGTATAATTAATCATTCAATTTTAACATCAAGCTTTCCTGATCTCTGGAAAATAGCTGTTGTACGCCCGATCCCTAAAACAGAGAACCATTAAAGAATTATGACCCATTAGCATTCTATCATTTCTATATTAAGTACTAGAAAAAGTACTCAATAGTCAATTAACTAAATATCTTGATATCAAAATATCTAAATATATTGATCAGATACGCAGTCAGGTTTTAGGAAGGGTCGTAGTACCTCGACGGCTCTGTTGGATGTTACAGATGACATATTATCAGTTCAAGATGAAGGACGTTGTACTCTGTTGGTTTTATTAGACTTTTCTAGAGCATTTGATGCTATAAATTTGACTCTTCTGCTCTCTAAGATGGCGTTCTATGGGTTTGATGGGCCTACAGTAAAATGGTTCAACAGCTACTTGAGTAATCGTCATCAATTTTTTGAAATTCGTGATATGAATGGATCTAGTATTTTATCTAACATGGTTGCTGTAGAAAAGGGAGTTCCGCAGGGTTCAATACTGGGCCCAACATTGTTCAATTTATATAGTGCTAATATTATTAAGGTTTTAAAAAATTCTAAATACAATATTTATGCTGACGATCTCCAATTATATATATCTGTGTGTTTCACCGTGGGAGAGCCATGCTTCGGCACGAATGGGCCGGCTCGACCGGATTGATACCACGGCCTCACAGAAAACCGGCGTGAAACAACGCTTGCGTTGTGTTTCGCCGAGTGAGTGAAGGTACCGGAGACCCAAACCCTTTAATAGGCCGGCAACGCACTTGCGACTCCTCTGGGGTTGCGGGTGTCCATGGGCGGCGGTAATCGCTTACCATCAGGCGAGCCGTCTGCTCGGTTGCCCCCTATTCCATAAAAAAAAAAAAACTCTTTTAAAGCTCAAGACTATGACAACGCCGTTAAATTAATTAACGAAAATCTGGATAGGATCGTTAACTGGTCTGAACGAAACTCTCTTTCACTCAACCCATCTAAAACTAAATTTATGCTCTTTGGTTCAAAAGGTCAATTGGATAAAATAAAACCTGTTCAGGATAAAGTGATCGTAATGGGAAAACACATTGAACGTGTGTATGAGGCGCGAAATCTAGGTTTGGTTATGGACCAATGCCTTTCTTTCGAGACACACATCGCAAACTGTGTCAAGAACTGTTTTTACCGCCTTAAAGCTTTATATAAAATGCGCCCATACGTTTGTGAGGATTTGCGTGTACTACTAGTTGAAAGCTTAGTGTTATCTAAATTAAATTATGCAGGTACTGTGAAGCCTGGGTTCTACCCCAGGCTTTTAGCGCGAACCAAAAGACTTATACAAAGAGTTCAAAATGCTTGTGCACGGTTCTGCTATAAAGTACCACCCAGAAGCCACTTAACACCTTTTTTAAATAAAAATAACATTTTAAAAATGAAATCTCGCCGGAAACTACACTTAGCCAGTCTTCTGTTCGGCGTTATAAATTATAAATGTCCCTCATACCTGTACTCTAAGTTAAAATGGGTTAATAGCCGCCGGCAGCGCGAGTACCACAACACACAACGCTGCCGTTGTGTGTTGTGGCAGTTTCCGGTATGCGACATCCAAATGTTGGAATAACATTCCTCCGCCGATAAGAGACCTTTTTTTTTTTTGTGGAGAAATGCCCTCGCATACCGCTCTGACACGGGGGGACAGAGCGGTTATGTGGGACTCGAACCCACTAAAACTCCACAGTTTACCTCCTTAGCTGCTTGAGAGCGGGACGCGGGAACGCTCCCGCAAACAACCGCGAACCCGCCCGCAGCCGTCCGTTGCCGGACTCCCTCTGACGGGGTCTGGTTTTGCAACCCCCCCGTCACGGCACACCAAACGCATGGCGTGCCGCAACCACCTCGGAGACCATGTGCAATGGGCGCCAGACGACCCCGTGTCTGGACGCCCAAGGTCCCCTGCGACGGGTCAGGTCTGTGGCCCCGCCGCCTACCGCCGCCGACTACGGCCGCAGAGGATAGGGAGAGCGGCGCCTCGCAATACCGGCACTCCTCCTCCCCTGCGGCCCCACCGCGTCCGCCATCCAACGGTGGCGGCCCCGTCAAGGCCGCGGAAGGTAGAGAGAGCGGCGCATCGACATACCGGCACTCCTCTCCCACCGCGGCCCCCATCCCTCAGCTGCGGTGCCGCCCATACGACGCCGCAGCCCACCTCAGTTGTGACACCCCCCATAAGGCCTGCAACCTACGCCGGCGCCGCTCCAACATGGGCTTGAAGGCAAAGCCCAGAGGAGCGGCCCCCTCGTGTTCCGTTAGCTTCACCGTGGGTGACCAAGCCACGGCTACTAGAGCCCCCCCCACCACGACAAGGTGGGACCTGAGAAATATTGACAGTTTCAAAAACAAATTTAAATAGAATTTAACAATATAAATATTGCCAAATCTTTCATTTAATTATTATTATTCATTTATTTTAATTTAATTCAATCAAATCTATATAACAAATCTTACAATTAATTCTATAATTATTTATTTTATTTAAATTAAATACCAAGTTTGATATTTTAAATTGATAAAAATAAAGACACCTGCATTTTTAAGACGTACCTGTGTTGTTTTGTTGCAAAAGTCGATGCATCACTACTACAGTTATATCGTGTATTTCTACATTCATAACTCATATCTACTTGTTTCGTTTTCTGACACATTATTAACTTATTATAGTTTTATTTATGGTTATTTACACTTATAAACACACATACACACATATATATATATATACTCGTATACAGATTCTATACGGGTTGACTGGTTTTATGAATCATTAGGCAAATTACTCTTTTAATGGGACGACGTTAGAGAGAATTTTCTCTTTGACACGACGCGACGGTCGATCAAAATGAAGCTGTATGGGATGTACGGCCTCGTTTCGGTGCTCGTCGGTAATCGTCGGCCGCGTATGTTTTCGGTGGCGGCGCGTGATAGGTGGTGCGTACGCTCCCTCCCGTTGCTGTGTTCTCCCGCGCCTCACAAAATTTTCAATTTAGTTGTTTTTTTTTTTTGGTAAAATACTTATGCTGAATATGCTGTTACCTCCGTCCGTGTGTCACTGCAGGGGTGCTAACTGAACCAGCGCTGGGTGTCACACGCTCAGCACATGCTGAGTTAGTGACCCTTTCGGTACGGGCACACTCGACAGCGCATACTTAGGGTGTAATTGTTTTTTTTTTTACATGTTTTAATTTAATTTAATGTTTGTTGTTATTAATTAAGTACCCACTATTTATTTTACGCTGTCACTGTGTTTAGTGCTGAATAAATGTTTTTTCTTTCTTTCTTTCTTTCTAGATTTTAGTTTACTGTACCGTGCCTAAATTGGAGTTTGTCATTTTTTATTTGTCTTGTATTAAGAGTAACAGCTATGCTCTAATTTTAGTTTATTTAGGCTACATCAGAATTGATGCCATTATACCTAGCCTTTTTCCCAATTACATTGGGGTCAGCTTCCAGTCAAACCGGATGCAGCTTAATACCAGTATTTTACATGGAGCGACTGCCTATCTGACCTCCACAACCCAATTACTGGGTAAAACGATATCTCGTGGTATAATTCGTTGTCAGACTTTCAGGCCTCCGACTACCCGTAACGGCTGTCATAGATCCTAATTTGACAACCGGGACCGACGGAGGCACGGAGGGGCATGGTATGAAATGATGGTCACCCATCCACAGATCGACCACGGCAAGCGCAGCTTAATTTCGATCGATCGATCTATGCGGCTGTTACTTAGCCACGAGCCCCCATAGACTAAATAAAGCTCAAATTTATGTCCAAAAACAAAGAAATTAGTAACTACCAATACCTACTTTCAAGTCGCTTGGTACCATTTTCAGTGTATCCAATGACAGAATTGTCACACATTACAACGTTATCCATCCCAATATTGACATTGTCAACTTCACAATTGATTCACCGTTGAGCCGAGTCACAGTCACAACAAACAGGCTGACCCAGATGTGGGCTAACGGAAACATGATACGGTCGCCGGTGTGAACACAGCTTAGTGGTATAGTAACAGTTAGTGTTTATGAATGGAATTTACGTACGTGTTAGGATCGCACATGTGTACTTAGCTTAGAATTAGGGAGTCTAGTGATTTCGGTCCGAAAAACGTGATGTGTAGGTTACAGAAACCAAAATAATATGACATGTAAGTCTGATACTATACAAGGACTTCATTTATTTGGTAACTTCCTTTTACCGGTTCATTATTCCATATGCCACATATGGTACATGTCGACAGTTTAACTATTGTGTCTACTTCGTTGACAGTGAACCTGTTAAAGAGATCAATGTGTAAGTGATACTGATATGGATTCAATTAAACCTTAATTCATTAAATATATTTTTAATTAATCTAACCTATAATTAACAGAATATTTTTTAAATATTCGGGGACAATTAGACGATAAAATTTTCGATCTATATAATTTTGTAGTAATTTTCAAATTTAACTTGGAATTGATAAAAAATTTATATCCACTAAATCATTTTACTCGGAAACGATTTGCTGTGGAAAGCACTTTCGCAAATAACTTATCTTTGTTTTATATAATAGAGAGATAATGAAAAGATATTTCTCGAAAAATACTGTGTCTACAGTAGAATGGTCAATTCTAAGAATACTTCCGTATTATTTTTATTTGTTAAATATAACTGATTTCACACAATACACTCATTTTGTATGAGTCTATTGCTATACTTTGTAATACCTACTTCTTCCTATCAATATAGTAGATATGTGTGAGTAAACATGTACAAAAAATACGAGTCGAATTAAGCGAATTCTCCAAATAACCAAAAAAACTATTATGTATTGAGGAGACATATATACAAAATAAAAATGGATGCAAATAAATACAATATCTAGCTACTTCCACAAAATTGAGGGTAGTCATGCATTACCTGTGCACCGCCCGCCCGCCCGCAAATATATGCACATACGCAAGCGGTGAAAATTCCGACTACCACCAACTACTCTACACGTGTTTCGCCCCTCCACGGGGCATCATCAGGAGCTGTTAGACTGTGTAGTGTCCGCCACCGAGAGGTGACTGTATATTTGCGGGCGGGCGGGCGGTGCACAGGTAATGCATGACTACCCTCAATTTTGTGGAAGTAGCTAGATATTGTATTTATTTGCATCCATTGTAATGGACATACACAAAGTAACGCCTGAATCTATTCAACAAAATAAAAAAGTGATTAAAAACAAAACAAACAAATTCAATTACTTTGTAAAAAAAAATGATAATAAAAGTAAAATATATAACGTAAAAACCAAGCGTTGTTTAGGCGTCGAAGTATTCCTCCGCATCGCTGTCATTCGGTAATGTGCCCAGAAGACTGGCAGTATTGCCACGTTGAATGGCAATGCTAATTCTCTGACCAAGAAACAGGCCAGCCATCTCGTCACGCGAAGCGTCGTCAAATCTGCCAGAAATTTCTTTGAAAAGCTGGCGTGCACTGGGACCCCATGACCCGAGCGTTTCGACCCCAAACGGCTCACAGTCGTAGCAGCCGACAAGATTGCTATATTTGCGCCGTTTGAGAGTCTCTGCAGCAGCAGCAGCGGCGCCAGCACAGCTAGCCGAGCTGGGAAGATGCGATGGAGCAAGGGTGTCGACGCATGTTGCGTCCCACACCCTTACTTCCAAGCCTTCCTTACTTCCAAGGCAATAGCGTCATGTCGTCTGGTCTCCTACCATCGTCCCGTACCAAGCCATTGGGCTCTAAAATAGCTGGTACACCGGTGGCAAGAGCCCGACGGATAATGTCGATTATGTATTGTATAATTGTATTTCAAATACGTTGAAATAGGAAACCCACAAAATGCATTTTCATTTAATCCTAAACTTTAAAATACAGATGGAAAATTAAGTTTTCAAAATTAATTTCTAACAAAACCCCGGACAGAGGCCAGACCATCAATTTAACTAAATTCAATTATCTACCGTTAGCAAAAACATAATTTACCGTCCTCCAAACAAGTTCTGGTTATTAAACATTAAAACCTCACGCTCAATTTGCACCGATTTCCGTCCGACCATGATGTTTTTGCTGAGCATCCGACAGCCATTGTATCGATAAAATCATCGAATCGGTCATTCGATTCGGAAATTAGAATCGTAACAATCGCTATGTTATAAAACTTGTTACGGGTGACAACGCTTGCGGGAATCGTTTGGTAAATAAATCGATTATAGTTTACGATAAATCGGTTGTTTACATCGTCGATTGTTTGTTTTGTGAAGATAAAGTTTCCTTATTTCTTTTTGCGGTAATCTGAAGTGGCTCTTTGGATCGGAGAAGTACAAAATTGTACTTAAAACATAAAAATCTATTGTGTCTGCTAATTATTGAGCCAACAAATTACAGAAAAATTGAATATACGTTTAAGTCATAAGATTCGGCCTGTGTATATACCTGCAAATAACCAGCCCGTAACTGTCCCACTGCAGGGTCTCATATAGAGAAGGTACAAGCATTGATCACCATGCTAGCTCACAACGAGTTGGTGATTTCAGACCATTAGGTCCGGGTTTCCTCACGATGTTTTCCTTCGCCGTATGTCTGTGATGTCTTAGATATACTAAAAAAGTACATATGACATTGAAAAAAGTCACATTGGTACATGCCAGGTTTGAACCCATAACCTGTATCTCAAGAGGCAGGCTCGTAACCACTCATCCACTACCACTTGCCTACTATTATGGCCTGTAAATACTTACCAATTTTAAGTATTCAATTCGATATACCCACATAATATCTACAAAGATCAAACACTCGCACACAATTAATTGTAATTAATTTAGCAAAATTATAATTATGATACCTACCCATAAAGTATTAGTATGAATGTAGATGGCTATAATAATATAGTAAGGGAACACCAAGGAAGCGATAGATGGATTGTGCTAAAGATGATAATCATCATCATCTCCTAGGAGAGAGGAGGAGGAGGACTCCAGGAGGTACTCGTTGCAGATTTTGTCGGGCCAGTAGATACCGAGAATTCGGCGAAGACAGTGGTTGACGAAGACCTCGAGCTGGTGCGAGATGACTTTAGAGACCTTCTACGTTTCACACCCTATATGGGTGTACGGATTTGACGTTGGATCTGAATATCTTAATCTAAATTTAACGCGATAATTTCCGGGACTGCCACACGGCCCGGAGTTGTGCCAAGGTTGCTCGGGTCTTAGCAATGCGTGAAGAGTTGTCATCTGCAGTTCCCCCAGATTCTGCCACAACTTTCCCGAGGTATGTGAATTTATAGACGCGCTCCACATCCTCTCCACCAATCCGTAATGCACTCCAGATCGCATCTCTTGGGTCTTCCGAGTATTAATCATGAGTCCTGTAATACTTGTCTCCCTGCAGAGGTCGTTCAGCTTGGATTGCACGTCGCAGTGCCTATGACATCAACGTAGTTCAAGTCTTCTAAGACATTGGTTATCCCCCACTCTATCCCGCGTCTCTTGTTGAGGTGTGTGCGATGCATGATCATACGCTGTGCTGCGCTGGGGAGCAAACAGTCTTCGCTGCATTGTAGTGACCTGTAACACACACTACTGATGTAGATCTTTTTGCCTTAACACAAATGAAATTCTTCTCTTTCTTCAAATTAAACCATGACATACCGACAAGTAATACTGACATGTTATGTTTTAGTTCACTTAATTTATATATGTGCAACCGTCTGTACATTCTTTTTT
Source organism: Xylocampa areola (assembly GCA_935421205.1). Classification (NCBI taxonomy): domain Eukaryota; kingdom Metazoa; phylum Arthropoda; class Insecta; order Lepidoptera; family Noctuidae; genus Xylocampa; species Xylocampa areola. The sequence goes on from OW285200.1 coordinate 1,772,245, forward strand.
TTAACTCTTTTACATAAACTTACGAGTAGTACTTTCTGCGAATTTCTTTTTTCGTACGTTAGTCTATGATATTTGCGCGTGCAGATTGCCATTGACGAATGAATTCATGTAAATTTAGTGACATACTCGTAACTAAATAATTTTATTAAATGTAATATTAATTAGTCATATTTTATCTAACAGTATATGTAATCAAAAAATGTTTAAAGTTTAGCAAAGAGATTTTACACATCAAAAAAAAAGCACACGTGCTTAATTAGCCTGATTATGAACCCAAAAGTGGTGCAATAAGGGCCACTTTACGAGCTAGTGTGTTGACAAAATTATAACGCATGACAGTTGTAGTGTCCTAAATAAAGAAAATAACATACAAATATATAAACTTATTTAACTAACATCCGCATTGAAACCTATAAAAATTGATCACAAATAACACGTTTCTATTTTATTGATCTAGTTTCAAAAGGTAATCTTTGTCAAGGATTTTTTTGGAAATTAATCATCGGGTCGTGTTATTAAAATGAATATATTAATATATTAAGTAGGTATTAAAATAGTTAGTTATGTTATAAACGACATTTTCCAGGAAATATTTTAAATGTTTGCAAGGCAATTTTACTAATTGATATTGGGTTGGCAATATTAGGATAATAATTAAAACTAGTAGACGCCAACTGGCCGAAAATCGTCTATATATCATTAAAATTTTAAATTTGAACGTTATTTAGGTTCCATTGTCAAAGATATAGGCATGATTGTGTGTGTCAAGCGCATGTTAGTGTGTGTAGTTTTTTTTATTTTTTGTTCAATGTATTTATTTATTCTTTATTGCACACAAATGAAGGAACATACACAGATACAATCATGATAAAAATGTACAAAGGCGAGCTTAACTCAGAATGAGTTTTCTTCCAGCAAACCTTTTGGATGAAAGAGAAATTAAGAAGACATTAGAGTGGGAAAGTTAAGTGTACAATAATACACGTAATGAAATTGTATAAAATATATGTCATAATATAATTTATTTCTTATGAATATTATACAACAATATCAGCTTTCTGCACTCCTTCTCGATATAAACTTTAACTGTGCCACATTTCATACTCCTCCGTCCGCGTAATTATCTTAAAAACGGGTACAAAGTTTTTACTTCACGTTTTAATATAATAATAATTAAAATTTAATTAATGAACTTTATATTATAACTTGCTGGTCTTGCTGGTCGCTGGTAACTACCTCGTTGGTCTAGTGGTCCCAAGCACGACTGCTGAGCATGAGGTCTTGGGTTCGATTCGCGGGTCGGGCAAAGTGTTATTGGGTTTTTCTGTTAGGACATTCTCAGTAGCAGCCCAGAGTTTGGATTTGTGCCTGGTAATAGTCTCACTTATTTCAAGGGACTTAATAAGAGCATTGGTGAAATGTGGATGCACAACTGTTTATATCTCTGCCTACGCCTTCGGGGAATAAAGGCTATGTTCTATCTAACATATCAAAAGACCTGTCTTTCTAATTAAGACTATTAGTTGTAACTTATGTACTTACTTTTTAGTTTATTTTATTAAACCGCAATCGGGATAGGTTTTCGTTATTTTTTCACCCATCTAAAGACCGACCGCGGTAAGCACAGCTTAACCTTGATCGATCTATCAGTGCTGTTATTTAGTCACGAGTTCTTCTTCAAGTAGGTAGTTAATCATTCACCAAGCATGAATCCAAACTCGAAAGCTGCCAGTGACAATTTGCTAATTGAAAACCCCATACCATATCCCCCAACTGCCACGTGGGTCTAGTGGTCCCAAGCGCGACTGCTGAGCATGAGGTCTTGGGTTCGATTCCCAGGTCGGGCAAAGTGTTAAGAAATTCTCAGTACCAGCCCGTAATTGGGAATTGTGCCCGGAAGTTGGCAATAGGCCTCACCACTTAATACATGGGACTTAATAACAGCATTGGTGAAATGCGGGTGTACAACTTTGTACACCTGTGCCTACTCCTTCAGGGAAGACAGGCGTCATGCTATGTTTTTATAATACATCCCAACTCAGGAATCGAACCCTCACGCTCAACATCCGCGCTTATTTCTTCCCACATCAATAGACAAATGAGGCAATCAAATATTGTATTATTGAGTAAATATTAGATAATCAACTGATATTTGTGAACGGCTCCCCCGGAGCGATGGTATTTACAGCGAAGCGATATATCACTGTTCCCGATAACGGTGGAACGCACCTGGGTATTGTAGTCCATTCAAAGCTTGCCTAGAGAGTGTAATATCCTATAAGAAGCAGGCTATTAAATACACATTATTGTGATCTATATCCGTTTTCGAGATGATGATGATGAAAAATGGAAACTACCGGCATTTTCAATCCAAACGCCTTCGTGACCATTTTTTTTTTGGGATGGGGGCACCCGAGCAGACGGATCGCCTGATGGTAAGCCATTACCGCCGCCCATAGACACCCGCAACCCCAGAGGAGTCGCAAGTGCGTTGCTGCCTTTTAAGGGGTTTGGGCCTCCGGTACTCTCACTCACTCGGCGAAACAATATTATAGGCTCACCACCTATTTACGTTGGGGTACGAGCGTCCCTCGAGTGTGCGCTGACACCTTTCAACAGACCTTAACCTGCCAGGGTCGCGGCGGCTGCCTCAACGAACCCGGGACCTCGGTAAAGGTTAGAGTGGGACCTTGTGGTTTTTAGTCGGTAAGAGTATAAAACAACATCCGTGATGGATTTTCTATAGCCAAAAATAATGTGGTACGGGCGTCATGATTTGTTTGTACAAAGCTATCTCGTTTAATCGCTTCGTTATTCTCTCCAATTGGATGACAATCATTACTTTGCATATTGTATAGCTATACGATGGTCACGCTAGGACGCTGCAAATCACATTGTTATCACGACAAAGCTTTGTTCGGCCGACAGTATTACTGCAAATCATAATTGTCAATTTACTTTATAGCCGTGTCTGAATACAATTTTGTTAGCGTTTTTTTTTTGTTTAATAACTTTCTTATGTGTTATTATTCAGCGGCGGTTATTACTCATGTGTATTTTTCGAGAATACCCGATTAGTTTCGAGTTGGGAAATGGTCATGAGCTGCGGCGATGTCGCAGGCAAACTCGAGAAGTTTTTTTACGTTTGGCGCAGTGATCGAGAGACCGGCTACTGCACTGCGTGTGACGGGTTCAATTCCTGCATGCGACAAATATTTGCATGATTTGCAGATAGTTGTTCCAGGTCCGATTGCGTGATATGTGTTTGTAAATGGGTGCATTTTCTCATCCACAACTTAGGAGAAGTTTCTAGTGTAGGGGTTTTTTTTTTAACTTATAAGATAAATTAATTTAAAACAAAAAATGAAAACCGCCTTCAAAAACTACTACACTAAAAAGTTTAAAATAATATCAAAATTTGCTTATAATAAAATCATTTTAAAAGAACAATATATAATAATAATCTGTTAATTGTGGAGTCGGTGCCTGTACTGGGAGAGGGTTATTGTTTTCCTCTTGTTAGTCACTTATGTTCGTTGCGCTGTGGTTATGTTACCGGCCTTTGTATCTGGTTGTAAACCCCATATACATCAGGCACCGACTCCAAAATTAACAGATTATTATTATATATTGTTCTTTTAAAATGATTTTATTATAAGCAAATTTTGATATTATTTTAAACTTTTTAGTGTAGTAGTTTTTGAAGGCGGTTTTCATTTTTTGTTTAAAATTAATTTATTTTAGTCTTTTTAGTTTTAAGTGTGTTATATATATATTGTACAGGTCATATATAAGTTTGTATACTTCATAAATAAGTTAATTTATAAATTTAATAATATGGGTAGGTTTTCGAAAGCCGCTAGGACTTAATTACTGCATCGGTGAAATGTTTGTGTACAACAGTGGACACTTCTGCCTACCCCATCGGGCAATACAGGCATGATGATATGCATGTATTGAGTGGCATGAACTGTACATGAACATGCGATTATAGCAATTGAGAGTGATTTGCTATAATTCATTGAAGAGTTCCATCGTCTAACTTCGAAGATCTTCATCAGATCTTTACTAAATTTAAATGGGACCACCTCTGGGGACTACTCTTTCAAACAAAGATATCGACGGACATACATAACAAAACATGGTAGCTACTGTAAAACGTTGAGGAGTTCCCTTGACTGTCCTTCGTCTTCATCATCAGACCCCTAATTACAGTCACAACCCATCTAGGTGTAAAGTTCTCATCAATACAAATTAATCAAGCCCAAACACCAGGTAATTGCTGTAAATTTTTAAAGAGTTCCCTCGACTGTCTTTCAGCTCCATCATCAGATCAACTCCACACCTTCATTAATTAGTAGTGCTTTAAAATACTTAATGAAAAAATTAACAAATGCACTTGTCGCCCCTACAATTTTCGAAGGTTTCCCTCGATTTCTCGGGGATCCATCATCAGATCCTGGTTTCCTTATCATGGTACCACCGTTGAGATTTCTTCTTTCCAACAAAAAAAGAATTATCAAAATCGGTTCATAAACGACGAAGTTATCCCCGAACACACATAAAAAAAAAAAAAAAAAAATATACGGTCGAATTGAGAAACCTCCTCCTTTTTTGAAGTCGGTTAAAAATTCATATTGTGTTAAATATGGTAAGGTATGGTGGACCATAGATTCACACCTTTTGGTGTACCATAGCCACTGTATTATATTTTTTTTTAAATCTTACCATGCCTATGTTAACTAGGACAATGTAAGGATTCTAACGATACCCCGTACATTTAAATAGGTTCAGGCGTTTATATGTTGGAATAAAGAAACTCACTAAGATACAAACTTACAAACATATAAACGTACATGAACCCAAAGAACTTTTTTTTTTTTATTTTACTTTTTTATGGCATAGGGTGCAACCGAGCAGACGGCTCGCCTGATGGTAAGCGATTACCGCCGCCCATGGACACCCGCAACCCCAGAGGAGTCGCGAGTGCGTTGCCGGCCTTTTAAAGGGTTTGGGCCTCCGGTACCCTCACTCACTCGGCGAAACACAACGCAAGCGTTGTTTCACGCCGGTTTTCTGTGAAGCCGTGGTATCAATACGGTCGAGCCGGCCCATTCGTGCCGAAGCGTGGCTCTCCCACGGTGATGTACATAACACTTAGTAAAATCTTAGGTTTTCGCGATCACTACACATTATAATAAAACAACTTTTAACCAGTCCTCCTGCGACCACGAACGCTGCAAAGTGTTCGAAACGTCAGGAAAAACAAAAAACCAATAATACACGCGATTAATCCGGTTAAAAACATACAACTTTTTTGAACAGTCGTGTAAAAATTTAAAAAAATACAAATGATAAGATTTAGCTAACGAATGAATGAGTGATTGACAAAACGATTGAATCGAGTATTGAATTATTTTATGTTAAATGTGGCTTGCATTTTTTTAATACATAATCTTAAACCACACTGAACCTCCTATATCTTTTTACAAGGGTTTTGGGACTCACAGCTGTACTTGCCGAAACGAGGGATATAACAAAGCGCTGACAAAGACGAAATACCCTAATAAAATAACTAAAGGAAACATCGGTTACACCAGATATAAGTTAAAAGTTCTAAAGGGACTTCCTGGTATGGGTTACGGCTTTTTTCAAGGGGTTGTGACCGTCCCATACTTGAAACTTTTTTGGGAGGCGTAAGTAATGGTAGAATGAACCCTTTGAAAGTTATTCCAGGATATTATTTCTACAGCTAAGCAGCACTTTAATCATTGTTCACCGGTTACTACTCACGTGTATTTTTCGGGATTGCCCGACTAGTTTCGAAACGGAGTTCTTAGTCATGAGCTGAGCCCGCGACGCATCGCGAGTCTAAATTCAATTTGGCTCGAGACATTGACGCGTAAAATGTACGTCAGTAGCGGTGCACAATAATTAATATGAATATGCTCCCGAAAATCAAAATGAAATAGAAACACAGCCACTGAATTTTACCTTCTTTTTAAGTTATAGTCTTCTTGTAAGCAATATTAAGAAAGAAAGTATTTTTGGTGTTATGCTTCGAGTAGATTAAGCAAGAGTTAATGGTGTCATTTCGGTGGTCTACCGACAAAAAATAGTGAAATTACGTGACAGACACAAAAAATCACGGAGTGGTTGGGGCAGTGTGCGAGAGATCGGCTGCTGTGCCACCTGTCGCAGGTTCGATTTCTGGACAGCAAATAAGTGGTCTGGTGGGAGGCTTCGGCCGCAGCTGGTCACCGCACGAAGTCAAGCCGTGAAGCGACCTAGTCGTGCTTAGGGATGTAGTCCAGTGCAACTAATATGGGAGACGGGTCTGGGCAGTTGCATCAACTCCCCAACTATCGGTCTCCCAAAATCCATTCTCTCTACTTAAATAGTGAATAAATTTATTCTGGATATACGTGCTCCATCCTCGGCCACACTATCGCTTGCCATCAGGCGAGTTGGTGGCCAAACGTAGATCCATTTTTGGCATAAAAAAACCGATACATAATTCGTCGAGTAAAAGTAAGGAATTCTCGTAATCTTCGATATTTTAGTCGGTAGGTACCGACTAAAATATCGAAGATTACGATTCTATACAGCCAAATTGCCCCCAAGTAGATTGTAGTGTCAACGTCGTTTTTACACCTCACTAACGTACAAAGATAATGTTTTCTGATGCATTTAATAAATTATTTACATAATCTTAGCCGAAGGTCACCGTCACATATCAATAATATGAAGTCATTCGCCTTTGATTATAACCCTGAGTTATTGTCACACCAATAAGTCTTACATTAGTGACCAGTACATCTTGATACGTAGTGAAATAAGGAACTAAGATTTAATGGTGCTGAATTTGTGATGACGCCATTAACCTTCGCAAGCAGCGCCACTATTAGGTTTCAAGATAAACTGGTCATTCTGATGTTACCTCACTATGTTTGAGTTTGTCGTTTGAAGTGATATACGAGTACTTATTGTGTTATGTGTACCTGGGTAATTATGTATGCACATATATATTCATGTTTAAAATAGATATTAGTGGTCAGGACATTTTGATGTCACGATGGTTCTTGCTTCAATATAAGATGTGGTTAAGGGTTGCTACACACATAAGTGGGCATTTATTAATCGGCACAGCTGGGTGGTAAAAACCGAATTTAAATAAAATAAGTAAAAGCCGATTGGAACCGAGAAATTGCAGTAATTGCTTCGGGTCAGCTTTGTTGCTCGACAAATACTGCCGAACCGACAATGCCTGCCCGCTTGTGTGTAGCAACCCTAACATGCTATTATGTTATTTATTTTTTCGTCCTGTAAAGCCAAATATAAAAACAGTAGACAAGAAGATAATTAAATTAAGGTAACTGTCAACCGCCATGTTACTGCGCAGTGCGCTTGTAGTTCTGATCACGCTGCAGCTGATTACATGCCTGCACGTCAGACAAACTGCCAAATTGCGTTAGGACTCAGGGTCAAAAATTTTGGCTTACCAATTTCTTTCTAAATATAATACTTTGAAAGAGATAGATACGTGTCTTTGGTATTCGGTCTCGTTCTATAAGAAGAACATTTCAAAATAGATAGCATCCAAATCAAATATTTTAATATAACAATTTTTTTTACACGTAGTAATTATGAGTGTTTTCTTCATTTATAACCGATCTAAGTTCTAATGGATTGCAAAATAATAACATGAACATAGTTCTCAACACGATATAAATCGAAACAAAAGCACGTGGATAAGTATAGTCAGCAAAAAATAATTATAAACATAATGAAACAGCTAAGTAAGTAGCTATTAGTCATAAAAACGTGTGAATGAAATTAATGGCTGATGGTAAGAGTAAAACTGCTTATAACATACTCGTTGTAGCTTGCGACGATGCTTGCATAATTTCATTTATTTATGTACCGTGTCGTTTACAAAAGTGGAGAATAGGTGTGTCACTTGCATGTACTGGGTTGCCAATATACGCTATAATAAAGTAGTGTACGTAATATATACTTTTATATATCAATAAATAAATTATGAGAATATAGGCTTTTATTTGAAGGGAAATGCTTAATTATTCAAATAATCGTCGGTAAATCTACTTTTAGGCTTAAATTTGGGCTTTCATCATTATATCATTTTATCTTTAATTTTATAACAATATATTTACAGATATACAGACACACGCACACACATAATGACTAACACCTTTTTATGTCTTTAATAAGATTAGTTTCGAGCGCTTTACAGTCGTGGGTTGCAGCTGAAAACCAGCGTCGGGTGGTCAGTATTACTGCCTCCCGACATTATGCTAAGCTGCAGCCCTTTTGGCACTACAATGTTTTGTTGTGTTTGACAGAAACATCTGTCCATATCTGTCTATAACATATTGTTTTACCACGTGTATGTGTCTAATATTGTAATCTGTTATGTTTTTTTCTGTTATGTGCCAATAAACTTCTTTCTTTTGTAAAGGCGATTCGACAGCTAACATTCTCGGGCAAATCCCTGAGAACGATGTACATGGCTCTTAGTAGAATAACAGAACATTTTGTTTTAAACATAATCACGCAATGTATTATGCCTTTACATGTTCTCAGATAAGAATATGAAACCGGCCACAAGAAATGAAGTACCTATGGTTTATTGACAAGCAAATATACGGACATAGCATAGTCCTATAGACACCTATCGAAATCATTACAATACTTTGAGCTCGACTCGTGACATCGCCGCGGTTGCTCATGACTAATGGCTCCGTTCAAGTTCGAAAATAGTCAGGCAATCGAAAAATGCACGTGAGTAGGAACTTGTGAACTTTAATTAATTACTGAATACTGTTTATCATCTGCATTAGTATGATACAAACAGACGTACCTTACATAGTAACAATATACATTTTAGATCGTCGTTCGGTCGTACAAAATAAAACAATTGCTATCCTTTAGTAATTGTCTAGCTGATTGCTAGTAGAATTAAAATTGATTGCTCTATTAATTGTCTTTTTAAATACACACATCAACACGGTCTAGGGATATTTCATACTCAATTAAATAACTCGAAAAGTACTGGCCGCATTGGAATCTTTTATACACCGATTTGTTTGTAATTTATCTCAGACTAATTCCAAATTCAAATTTTTGAAAATTCTTTTGTTTCGGTGGCATAAAAATGTCTTGATGTGTAGGAGAGGGAATTTTCATTTGTGCGAAATTTAGAAAACAATACGAATTACATTTAGTTACAGTTTTTTTTCATTTTTAAACGAAAGATAAAGTTAAAATTGAGGTATTGTAGCCATGCAACGCCAACATTTGACGAGGGCGGAGATGTTACGAGCTGTGGGAATACTGGAAGCTGGGTCTGTTCAGCGTAATGTTGCTGAGGCCATAGGGACCCACCAAAATGTAATTTCAAGATTGTGGACACGCTATCGTGCCACAGGTGAAGTAGCGGAGAGGCACCGGGGGCCAAGTCGCATCACTACCCCCAGACACGACCGATTTTTGCAAATTACTGCGCGAGCTCAACCAAATGCAACGGCGACTCAATTGGTCCAAAGGCTGCGAGTGGAACACCAAGTGCTTGTGAGTGACCAAACTGTAAGAAGGCGACTGCATGAAAGCAATCTACGCTCTCGTAGACCACTCCGGGTCCCACCTTTACGGAGAGGCAATCGTGGACGACGATTAGAATGGGTTCGGAACCACGTGGACTGGGGCCGTGAACAATGGTCCAATGTGCTGTTCACGGATGAATCCAGGTTCGGCTTCCATCCAGATTCACGAAGGACGCGTGTTTGGCGAGTTCCTGGACGATGGAGCCGTCTTCAGAACCCTCAGGAAGTTCACCCATACCAAGGAGGAACAATTATGGTTTGGGCAGGAATTCGTCTTGGAGGACGGACGGATCTCGTTTGGGTGCGGGGCAATATGACGGCAGAACGATACGTCCAACAGGTGCTGAGGCCCGTAATCTTGCCCCACAGAACACAAATGGGGCAAGATTTCCTGCTCATGCACGACAATGCCCGGGCACACACGGCGAGAACGGTAGCAGCTTGGTTACATACACACAATGTTAGGGCCTTAGACTGGCTTGCTCAATCGCCAGATCTAAATCCCATTGAGCATGCGTGGGATATGCTGCAAAGAAGAGCTCTGAAGGAAGTTCCTGAAAATCTGGCTACAGAAGATCAACTTTTTGCGCACCTCAGAAGGACATGGGACAATATTCCGCAGCAAGACATTGACAACCTTGTTCTGAGCATGCCGAATCGTTGCCGATGTGTTATGAACATCATGGGCGCTTTCTCAGACTACTAACTTCAAGTTTATAAACACAAATTAAATGATTTTTCTATTTTTTTCAGTTTATACTCATAAATTAAAAGTTAATTCATATACGGTTTCCGTCTATGCTTCATTTTTTTCCATAAAATCCTGAAATTTTAATCGAAGTACCTTAACAATTACTAGAAAATGGTAGAATATTAAATAACGTATCTTTTAAATATATACATATCATATAAATAATTAACATATTGATAGTAATTCGCTTTTTTAAAAATATCCCTAGACCGTGTTGATGTGTTTATATAAACCCGGAGTAGTTTCAAAATTTTATATCCTGACCAAGTATTTGAACATTTATGCTTTTAGTACAATGAATGAAGTGCCGGAGTCGTGGTGCTTCAGCTGGTGGTGGTGGTCAGCTTCTTCTTATTCTTCTCATTGTAGGGTTGATGAACATCCTAGTATCAGAGTTTAAGCCATCCACGGTAGATCTCTGACATAACTTTCACGGCCTCGAAAGCATCTCTCAGGTGTGCTGGTTTCCTAGTGATGTTTTTTAAGCAAGTTAAAATTATTTTATAATACACACATGACTAAAAAGTTTGAGGTGCCTTGGATTTGACTGTTTGACTTCGTCAGTCCAACGGTCATACCATTAGGCTAGCAATGATTCTGGAATCCCAGGCAGTAAAGGTAAATAAAACACTTTGAAATATCCAAAAGGACAGCAGAAACAGTCTCCTCTAAAACATGGCAAAGAGATATTAACTATATCTCTGACAGACCATCAATATATCGCGTTATAGATGGTAGTTTTTTAATCTGATAGATGGGTGTTTTTCGACCGATTTAATTACATGGGAAATCCATCCAAATGGTTTTTGGACTACCTGAAAATGTGAGGGGAAAAGTTACTAGGGTTTACAAGAATCTTCCTCGACTGTCGAGTTGAGTCGAGTCCAAATGATTATCGTGGATACTAAGCTCGCTTTTAAAAGCATACATACATAGCATCACGCCTGTATTCCCTAAAGGGGTAAGCAGAGGTGTACAGTCACGAACAAAAACGTGTACACACAAACTTTTAATAACTCACCGACAATATGTTTAACATGTATTACTGAGATAACTAGGTATGTAACACGGATAGAAGAACCATTCCTTCTACATACAGAGACACTATATTATTCAGATAACAATTTATACGGAGTTTAAAAAGTGGAAATGTATACATGTTTGTGGTCGTGACTGTACATAGTTCTACACCCAAGATTCACCAATTAAGTCCCATGTAATAGGTGGTGAGCCTATTGCTATCTACCGGGCACCATTCCAAACTCCGGACTGCTATCGAGAATTTCCTAATAGAAAAACCCAATAAAACTTTGCCCGACCCCGGAATCGAACCCAGAACCTCATGCTCAGCAGTCGCGCTTGGGACCAGTAGACCAATGAAGAAGCAGTATAGTGTTTTTAACAATAATTACGGTTACGTATAAAAAAATAACCATCTTTTACTTAAAATGTTGAAGGGAATCATCGTGAAACTAACTTGAAATATGATAATATCTCAAGTTAGTTGATACACATATGGAGGAGTGGTGTTCCTCCATTGAAAAGGGAGGATCCTCCAACCAGGCGAGTGATATTGCCTGGCGGGCCACGGCCCGACGGTTAATGTCACATATATAAAATACACATTTGCCGTCAAATTTTGATTGCGCGATGTAGCGTGTTGTGCGCGTATTATCTATGTAACGAGATAGATGTCGCGACACACGATAATGTCAGAGGTGAATTAGGTGGATTCAATCTGACTCACGGTTGTTCAGCAACTATACGTTATGGAGAAACATTGACAATACGAATGTCTAATAATTATATGTCGTGGTGGCCGAGTGGTTACGGACCCGCCTACTGTGCCACAGGTTGTGGGTTCAAACCACCTGGCATGTACCGAAGTGACTTTTACAATGGCAAATGTACTTTCTTAGTTCTAGCTTAGGAAAAAATCGTGAAGAAACCTGGACTACCAAAGTCTGAAATCGCCAACCCGCAGTGAGCTAGCGGGGCGATTAAGCTCGTGCCTTCTCTGTATGAGAAGAGGCCCTTGCCCTGCAGTGGGACAGTTATGGGCTGGTTATTTATTTAATAATAATTTGGTACAAATCTACGTACAGTATGATCATAAAATTATAGCTACACTTGTACAAAAAATATTCTACAATAAAAAAAAAATGTGTTTCTTATATTTCATGATGGACTTTATTAGGATCCGAATTTTCGGTCTTAGTTAAATTGAAAGTTAATCCTTAGATGCTAGACGAGAATCTTCATAATTTATCCTGTAATTATGGCTGCGCGGAATTTTCTGGGGAATTTAAATTAATCTCGTTAGGCAAATGTATTTAAAATGTAATTTCTAGGTTGAAAAATGAATTTAGCTGTAATCTTAATGTGAGGAGATTATATCTGAGTTATGTTGTACTTTGGGTAGGCGAGGAATGAATTATTGAATCGATTAAGATTTTATTTTTATTAAAAGGTGATGTCAGTGAGTATAGGAACTTGTAAATAGTTTTTAATAAATTTTATTTCTTCTTCTTATTCTTATCGTGCGGTTGATGAACAACCTATTGTCATACTCGTAGTTTAAACCACCCGTAGGTGTCTGACATGGCTTTACACACCATCGAGAATATCTCTCAAGTGTGCTGGTTTCTTCCCGATGTTTTCCTTCACCGTTATAAGCAAGTGATAATTAATTTATAATACGCACTTAACTTCGAAAAGTCAGTGGTGCGTGCCTTGGATTCGAACTTGCGACCTTTGACTTGTCAGTCCAACGGTCGTACTACTAGGCTATCACTACTACTTATACATGACTTATACTAATTTTATGTGGAAAATAAATACGGGCGTGAGCAGTATTTAAACCTGCGCCTCTCGGATAAGTACTTTAGGCGCTCTGCCAGCTGAGCTATCTCGACCCCACTCTATATCGAATTCTGCTATATTTTAAAACGTCTTACGTCCCTACAAAGTGACTGATCTGACACGACTAACTTTACAGTTAATTAAATGTCGTACAGATACAATTACCTTAACAAATCTCTCAAACGTAACATTAACGCATACGTAACAAATTATGAATTATATTATTTAATCATAACTTTCGAGTTCGCTACGCACGCGTTAATGAATTTAAAAGATTTATTTGTACATAGGCTGTATTTCTATCTTATAAGAGAAGCTCTTTTACTCTTACCTGTAATAGAAATCTTTTTATTTTTTGAGTGTGGAAAATCCATCTTGGACGCTGTGCCGGACTCCTACCGACTAAAAACCACACGGTCCTCCAACCTTTACCGAGGACCCGGGTTCGTTGCAGCAATCACCGCGACCCCGGCAGGTTATGGTACACTCCAGGTTTGTGCAGGCAGGCCACAGTTAGCCTGAACACCTTCCTATGTCACGCGTGCGTGGCCGTCTCGGGCTGGACTGCTGATCAGGCGGCGAACCACCCATACCCGCCGCCCTCAGTCCACGGCTCACGGCGGCCGGAGATCGTTGAGCGCCCTCCGGCGCCTGGCTCGCCTTCTGCGGCAGGGGTGAGCGGGGTTTGCCTCTCTCTCCCTTTCCGCCGCCTCCTTCGCGAGCATCACCTCCTCGCAGAAGTTGGCGACGGCTCCCCATGCGCTCTCACTCCCGACCATGTGTCTAATCACGGACGGAAGCGAGAGATCGCCCGCCCTTACCTGTAATAGAATTCCTAGATTATCTTTATAGCGTCGCTTCTTCGGAGAAAACTATTACGAATGAAGAATAGAAGCTATGATAATGCGAAAGGATTTGCAAATTTATATAATCAGGAACGTGAACATTACTTTAATTTTGTACGGCTTTAGTTGGTAATGAATCAATTAAGACTAGCTGTGCCCGCGGATTCACCCGCGTATTATTATATTATAATTAGTTTAAGTTACTCTTTATATAGTCAGCTACCTGCCAACAAAATTTAATCAGAATTGGTTGAGCCATTTCGAGGATTAGCCAGAACAAAGACAAAAACAGAAAGACAAAAACATTTAAAATTGATTTTTAACTGTCTTCCAAAAAGGAGGAGGTATATATATTTAAAAATGAATTAGTTATGTAATGCGCTACTTCATTCATTTCTTAACTAACTTACACGTTTGTTATCCTTGGCTGGCACCATGGACTAATTATAAAGTAATTAATAATTGTAATTGCTTCATGGCTGGCACCGACTCCAAAAATAATAATAATTGTATATTATTGTCCTAATAAATCGATTTTATTCTGAACAGTCAATTTTTTTTTAAATTATTATTCAACGGTTATTACTCACTTGCATTCTTCGGGATTACCCGACTAGTTTCGAACTTGAACGGAGCCCTTAGTCATGAGCTGAGCCCGCGGCGATGTCGCGAGTCAAACTGTTTGACCGCTTTTTATTTCAATTTCATTTATTTGTATGGAATTTTGATGTACGCTATGTGTTTTTTTTTTCATGTAATTTATTGTAGAACTAAGGCTTACTTACAGTCACATTCTGTGGGACAGGTGGACAGTCAATGGAAAACCACTAGTATTATTTAACTAAAAGTCCCAAAAAAATACCAAATGTCAAAAATTTTAGAATCATCCCATCCACACATTATCAATACTCAATTGAAGCATTAAAAAATTAACAGACCCTTGCCTAATTTGAAAGAAATATTTAATTAATTAAGTACAAGATAAGGAAATCAAATTTTACGCACAGTTACAAATTTATCTGGAAAGAAAAATACTGTTAGCAGGATTCTACCCTGCATCTCCCGGATAAATACTCCAGGCGTTCTGACCACTAAGCCGTCTCCACCTCTGCTCACTACCCCAAATTTTTCTTCCACATTTTTATATGTGTTTTGGAGACGTTATCGCTATCTATTCAGTCCTTATACAGGTGACTGACCCGACATGACTAACTGTGCAGTTGATACAATGTCGTACAGATTACCTTAACAAATACAATTATATTTTTCTACGCATGCCTTAAAGCATTTTGTCAAATATAAGTTTTACGCAAATCTCATAGGGTTAATTTCATACCTTAAGCTAAGAATGAAGTTGGATTTTGTTGACCTTTGCGGGCTCCGCGGCAGTTAGTCACTTTAAACTAGATAATGCTTATAATTAAGTTTCACCCTCGCTGCGGTTCACCTAGACTTTGAGAGTAGTTCACTAACTGCGTTCGACACCCAAAAACTATTATTTCTTTGTTGTTTACTTTAGTTTAGGCTAGTTAATTTTGAGGGATTCGTGGCTAGCTAAGTAACAGCCAAACAGATCGATCGATCATGGTTAAGCTGCGGTTTCTAATGTCGGTCTGTAGATGGGTGACGATCATTTTATACCAAGACCCCTCCGTGCCTCGGAGAGCACGTTAAATCGTTGGTCCCAGTTGTCAAATTAAGATCTATGACAGCCGTTACGCCTAGTCAGAGGCTTAAAAGTCTGACAACCAGCCATACCACGAGATATCGTGTTACCCAATGACTGGGTAACACTATAAAGAAGATACGGTCAGATAGGCAATCGCTCCATGTAAAATACTGGTATTAAGCTGCATCCGGTTTGGCTGGAAGCCGACCCCAATGTAATTGGGAAAAGGCTAGACAGACAATTTTTAAAGGTTACAAGCTTTATTGGTCATACATTATAAGTATTATATTCTTAAGTGAAGCAAAAACTTTGTACCCCCTTTTTACGAAAATTACGTGAATGGAGGAGTATGCAATTAAGCACAGTTAAAGTTTATATGGAGAAAGAGTGCAGAAAGCTAATATTTTTATTTAATATGCATTAAAATAC
This sequence comes from Xylocampa areola, assembly GCA_935421205.1. Taxonomy (NCBI): domain Eukaryota; kingdom Metazoa; phylum Arthropoda; class Insecta; order Lepidoptera; family Noctuidae; genus Xylocampa; species Xylocampa areola. The sequence continues at coordinate 1,788,424 of OW285200.1, forward strand.
ATTAAATTAATAAAAAAATAAAAACATTACACACACATACCATGCGTTTGACACACACACACACACACACACACACACTCTCTCACACACACAGATATATATCAAATTAAAGTACTGCCAGTCTTCTGGGCACTTTTCCTGAAGACAGCGACGCGGAGGAATACTTTGACGCCTGAGTAAATTTTCTTATTTTATTTTAAACTTAGAATAGTATTGATTTTATAGTTGTATAGTGTATAGCGTTTAATTGTAAATATTTGTCAAAAATAAATTAACTGATATAGGGTGAATTAAAGTACTCGTAAGTTCAAATTTAAGATTTAAATGAATTATGGTCGAACTTCGGCCAGTGGGCACAAGTTATTGTTAATCCAATCCATCTAAACTTTACGTTTCGTTTGTTTATTTATCCACCTTCTTTTTTTTTCAAATTAAAATTCAAATATTTTTATTTCACATAGACCAGATTACAGGCACTTATAAAACATCAAAACTAAGAACCGGCAAGAAACTCCATAGACACTCTTTTTAAAATATATTTTTATTTACAATCGTATATTGGTGGTATGTGAGAATAATGTAGAATAATGTAAGAGGAAAACAAAAGCAAATTATTGAAATAGTAGAAGTTTATAAAGCCGAAACGACTACCAAGGCAATTACGAGCTGACCAGTCCCGACAGACAACACCCGTTCAGTATGACGTGCGCATCAGCATCGCTGAACTCAACCATTTTGAACGATACACAGCGCCACCATCAGCAAGACATTTTAATGAGCATGACAAACTCATGATACCTGGCAATAGGTGAATGTATGTATTAATATAATATTTAACATTATTAACCACATGATGCTCACATTTTACAGAATAGCAATGAAATATTAAAGACTCATATAAGAATATAGAGTAAAATCTGTACTCAGATTAATAACATAAGTTACGATACAGTAATAAATACGTATGTCAGATAATAATATAAATTAACTGTAAAAATACAGTTAATTCAGAAAATAAACTAATATACAAAAGTAAGTGCATGTATGCGCTGGTCAAATAGTGCCAGTAGGTCGCAGTGTGCAGAAAGGAATCGTTCGCCATACATCTGTATCTTCAATGTACTGATTTATACTATAATAGGCTCTGGACATTGAACGCGTTTACAATCGGTTTGAACTTTATGTCCGGCTAGTCAATAATATGACGAGGAATCTTGGATTACCTTTATAGAACCTTACATTATTTATTACCCATAAATGAATTCGTGGTAGTAATACTGCTGAATCAATAAAAACGGCCACTGATTATAACAAAGACGCTTACTCAACATAAAGTTACAGGAACACCTTAAAATATATTTTTATTATTCATATTTTAACAAAAGAAAATGGCGGCCGTAATACGTACACTGATAAGAATTGTTCACAATTACTACATTTGTCACCGAACAATACTGAGTAATTGAGTTGACTCAATTATGATTACTATTAACGTGAGGAATTACTATTGTGTTAGGAATGTATGATGTAGCACAAAAATGTATTATTCGGTGGTTCGTGACGCATTTTCTGTAGATTTTGTGGTACATCTAGCGATAGAATTCAATTAACAGGCTTCAAAACTGCAGTGATAGTAGTACATACAACATAACATCACGCCTATATTTCCCGAGGAGGTAGGCAGAGGTGTATACTGTTGACCTTATTTCACCAATGACCACCTATTGAGATTTTTTTGGCAGAATTTATTTTTTCCGACAAACCAAACCGAGCGAACAAACTCAGGATCTCACGCTCATCGTCCATAAAACCAAAATAAGCTGACTTCCCTAAAAGGGCGCATGATGTGACCTCTTTGGAAACTCCAAAGTGGGTGTAAATAGTCCACACCATTACTGGTAGGGGACATTTTCGACTGTCGCGGTGAATGCTGTCGTCACGATGCGTACTAACCGGTGGCAGCGTTGCATGCTGCAACAAACCCGGGACCTCGACAAAGATTAACATAGAACCGGTTTGTTGGTAGGAGGCACGGCGTCTATGATGGATTTTCCACACTCCAAAAAAGTGACAATTCGGGTCGCGAGCACTTTGTTTGTTAGTGACCCCGATTTGTATGTAAGCCCGAGTGGTACACTGTAAGAGATTTCACTCGGCAGTTGAATGGCCACACTATGTTTTTTTTGTTTTTGTGAGGAAACCCTCAAAAGGCATCCGACCTTTGGGGATTGGACCGGGGACTGTGGGATTTTCACCTCACTAAAACACTCCGGTGGTCACCATCAGCACGTAGAGGGGAGCTCCAGGTCCTTTAAAGAGACCAGCTCCGGAACCCCCTTGTGCAATGCATGTTTAGGCACATCCCTGAGGAGACTGTAAAGGGGTTCTCCCCTGGAGCTCACTGCACGGCAGCACGTGATACACACTATGTCCTTACCTACTGTTATTACGTGGGGTGGATAGGTTTATAGATACTTACGGTTCCCTGCGTCGTCGGTAGGTAAAGAGTCCGAAATATTAAAATCAACGGTTAAAAGGCTTGGTTCAAAGGATATAAGTGTGCTTTAAAAAATAACATAACATAACATAGCATCACGCCTGTATTCCCCGAAGGGGTAGGCAGAGATGTACACAGTCGTACACCCACGTTTCACCAATGCTATTATTAAGCCTCGTGTGCTCGTGTCCTCGTAAGTATATTTAAAGGTACATTAACCATCATTAGTATTACGATAATGTATTATACCTAATTGAACCTATTTACAAATGAACACAACAACTGCCTAAAGCGAACGTAATACGCTACTTCATGAATTTACTTACACGTTTATTATCCTTTACTGGCACCGACTCCAAAAATAATAATAATTGTATATATTATTGTCCTAATAAATTGATTTTATTCAGAATTCAATAAAATTAAAAAAAAAATATATATAAATTGTAGTAAGTAAATAATGCAATTATTTTATAACTTTTTAGTGCAATTTTACTTAACAGAAAGATTTTTGGAGTCGGTTCTATTTTTTGTTAAAAATTATTTTATTTCTTACTTTTTAGTGAATCTTGCGTTCCATAACTGATTTATCGGAATTGAATATAGGCAGACCTACTCAACGCGCTGTCCATATGGGTAGGGGCCATTTAATTGAGACGAGCAAAGAAGGGGAGAAACACCTATATCAAAGTAGGAAATCTATATCAGAGACTATTTCAAAAGAGAGTAATGAATTGCGTAAAACAAGATGAAATAAATTAAAAATTTAATTAAAATCTGACTAGCGTATGTTACTCACGGGACAGTGTAAGGATTCTAACGATACCCCATATATCGAAATCAGTTCAGGTATTAAGAAGTTATGGTGGAATAGGTAAAGAAACTCACAACATACTTACATACAAACATACTTATATACACTCCGTTTTTGGGCACTCGTGTAAAAAGAGATGTTTGAGAATGCGGTCTTACACTAAAAAGTATTAAATAGCAAAAAGAATATGATGGATTTCCAGTGCTTATCTTCCGGTTTCATCATCATCATCATCATCTGATGATGAAGCTGGAAAATAGGCAGTTCATTAGAACTATTCTAGAGACCGTAAACACCACCGGAAAGTCACAAGAAAGCAAAATACACCATTTCGTTTACTTGGATGACGTATTATTTTTCAGTTATTTTGATTTAAATACCAAACTACCAAACCAATTTTCATAAAATTTATCTGAAAGTAAATCCTTTCAAATAAAAAAATAATTTTCCAAATCGGTTCATAAATGACGGAGTTCTGAGGTAACAAACATAAAAAAAAAATACAACCGAATTGATAACCTCCTCCTTTTTGGAAGTCGGTTAAAAAAGAAGACGGTTGTGAGCAGGATTCGATCCCAGGAGTATTTCTCCGGGAGGCGCAGGTTCCAATCCTGGTCACGACCGTATTCTTTTTTTATTGAATATTATAGCTTTAAGGAGCAAGGTTATTTCTTATTATTACTAGCTGTGCCTCGCAGTTTCACCCGCATATCGCCATATTACAATTAGTCTAAGTTACTCCTTATATCGTCAGCTAACTGCCAGGAAACTTATCAAAATCGGTCCACCCATTTCCAAGATTAGCTGGAACAAACAGACAAACAGACAAAAATTTAAAAAATTGATTTTTAGGCATATGTATAGTGCAAATAACTATATGAGCTTAAAAAGAAACTATTATTTTGACATTACAAACAGACACTTCAATTTTATTTTTGTGTACTGACAGATGATTTCTAGTTTCCACAGAATAATAAAAAGGTGTTATTCGTGCCTGAGTAATTAACCTTTGTACCTACATAGGTCAGTCCCCAATCGACCACTTTACCGCGAATCGATTTACGATCTATATTTTTGTATGACTCACGCACAGCTTACCAACAACAGATGACTCAAGTGATATATTATACTTAGTCATAACAGTATAACAATACGAAAATTTCCATACACATACTTATGTTAATTGGCAAAACCAAAACAAAAATAAAACGTTGGCCTTTCCTCGTTAGGTTGATAATGGCCCCTTCTTGACCATTTTGTATGTTTAGAGTTCCGTGAGTCAAAAGTAAAAGACGAAACTAATTTTAAAATTTAAAGACACGCCTGTCGTGTGTTTTTTTATTTCACACCTTTTGTGTACCATAGTCACTATATTACATATTTTTTTTATCTTACTTCCTTATTTTACCCGGGACAATGTAAGCATTCTAACGATACCCTATATATCAAGGTTGATTTGAATTTTTATTGAAGTTTAGAAGTTATGGTGGATTAAAGAAACTCACAAACATTCCTACATACATGAACTCTAAAACATAACAGTAATTTTTTGGGGAGTCATGTAAATAACCCTTAAAGGATGACTTCGTTGTCCATTTGTCTGTCAGTCAAGCCCCTTTTCTTTGGAACGTGTGATTTCATTTCTTTGGTATCGATTCGAAGTTAATGTCAAATACGCAGACTTAAAAGGTTCTATCGAGAACAAAAAAAAAAAAAAACTTTTAAATCAACGCAATAGAAAAGTACAGCCATTTAAGGTATATAATTTGACACTCACCAGTAAATCAAAACCTATTCGGTATTTTCTGTTGACCTGGAATCGTGAAATTTGGCAAGACGCAAGATCTTACAGCGATAGTAAAGAAATAAATTCGAAAATAGTTATACTTGTTGTTAAAACACATAAATTTGTAGGGATACAAACTTGGACTTACATTTGCAGTTGAAGAATCGACTTGACGTTTATCGATGTATGGGAAAATAATTTAACAACTGCACAGTTGAATTTGTTCTTCAATCCGACTTTTCGTTATATTTATGTAATTACGTTTTAAATGTTAATTATACGGAACCCTCGGTGCGCGAGTCTTACTCGCAAGTGTCAGGTTATTTTTTGAAAATTATGGTTAGGGTCATTAAAAAATCAGAATATAGTCAGAAGGACATAAAAACCCAGAACTTAGAACCATACCTGTATTCCCCGAAAGCGTAAGCAGAGATGTATTGTACTGTAAATCAAACTCCCTTATTTCACAGATGCCGTTAGTCCCATGTAGTAGGCGACAACTCTATTACCATCGATCGGGTACAATTTCAAACACCAGGGATTCGTATTACTATCTGGGAATCGAACCTTACGCTTAACAGTTGCGACCAGTAGTCCTAAGAAATTGCTATCAGGTAATTTCGGTCGTGAGCAGGATTCGACCCTGCGCCTCCCGGATAAGTATTCCAAGCGCTCTGACCGCTAAGCCACCTCGACCTCTGCTCACTACCGCGAATTCATCTTCCACATTTTAATACGTCTTTTGGTGACGTCATTGCTATCTATTCAGTCAGGTAAAAAATTTATAACTTTAGAGTTCGCTTTAATGCTTTTCGAAGATTTATCTGTATTTGTTACCAGGTAATTTATTCTATGTGCCTTGGTGGCCGACTGGTACAGGCCCTCTTGAACCACAAGTTGTGGGTTCAAACCTGGCATGTACCAATGTGACTTTTTCAATGTCATATGTACTTTCTTAGATACTCTAAGACATCACAGACATTCGGTGAAGGAACCCGAATCTAATGGTATGAAATCGCCAACCCACAGTGAGCTGGCGCGGTGATCAATGCTCGTGCCTTCTCTGTATGAGAAGAGGCCCTTACTCAGCAGTGGGACAATAATAGGCTAGTTATATTAAGATTACATAGCATCACGCATGTATTGCCCGAAGGGGTAGGCAGAGGTGTACATAGTTGTAGACCCCTCTGTTATTAAGTCCCATGTAAATAGGTGGTGAGTCTATTGTCATCTTTTGGGCAGCGTTTCAAACTCTGTACTGCTATTCAGAATTCCCTAATTGTTAGGGAATTCTCAGTAGCAACTGCATTAACACTTTAGCCCGACCCGGGAATTGAATCCGAGACATCATGCCCAGCAATCGCGCTTGGAACCACGAGAACAACAAGGCAGTTACATTATGTTACTGAATTCCATTTTCTAGAAGGAAACTACATAGTTGAGCTATTCCTCTAGTGTTCCTTTGTCTTAAAGCGAAGACACTAACAGAATTAAGTGACTTCGAAGACGAGCATTGCTATTAGAGACGTTACATGAAGTTCTGGGAGCACTTTAATGAAGTTATACAACGTTATAGAGAGAATTCATGACATCCAGTAGGGTTACTCTTGAAACTAATACCAATTCCAATCCAATCCCAATATTAACTAAACGCCTTAAAACAATGCGTAATTTTAAATTAAATTTACCTACATTACAGTTGCCTCAATTTTAAAGCATGTTGTCTTCATATTATCCCGAATCTATAATTATTTTTTAGACATTTTGGCATTTAAAAGGACGGACTGACATATTTACAATGTCAATCGAGAGGAATTACCCAGTGATCAAAATGTATTATTCAAACTGTCTCGTAAGCCTAGCCCCGCGTGAGTAGTTGGCTTCTATGCGCGAGGTCGCGGGTTCGATTCCAGGTTGGACAAAGTGTTATGGGGTTTTCGGTTAGAAAATTCGTAGTACCTAATAGCCAGAACCTTTTAATTTAGCTTAATATAATCTTTTGCAATTGATGGGGCATAATTGCAAACTCCGGGTTACTACTGAACATTTTCTTGGAGTACTATTTATAGTGTTTTTTTTTTTTTTTTTTTTCTATTAGGAGTATGTGTGGGCTGTAATTTAATATTTACCTCGACGAGGTACTACTCGTGACCACGATCAATGCAACTTGATCGAAACGTCGAGGTAAATAAATGTTATGTCATAGTCCCGTTTGAATTCAATAATTATGTGTTCGAATCGCGAAAGTTGCATAACATAGCATCACGCCTATATTTCCCTAAGGGGACGGCAGAGGTGTACACAATGGTACACCCACTTTTCACCAATGCTGTTATTAAGTCCCATGTTGGTGAACCTATTGCCATCAACCGGGCACAATTCCAAACTCCTGCTACTGAGAATTTCCTAACAGAAAAACTCAAATACACTTTGCCCGACTCGGGAATCGAACCCGAGACCTCCTTCTCAGCAGTCGCGCTTGGGACCACTAGACCAGCGAGGCAGTTGAAAGTTGTATGAAAATACATAATATTTACTCTGACTGTGTTTCAATAATCACCAACCAATGTATGAATACTGAATATTTATTGTAGGTATTTGAGATGTTATAATACCTTTCAAAATTACTTAACATATTACTACCTATAGCTCAACAAAGAAATATTCTGCAATAAACCAGAACATTCGATACCCAGCCTGCTACAATCAATTAGTCTTTGAACCGTGCTTGTTCTACAACAATCATAATACGGACACAAAATATATAATGCCTACCACCACTAACGTACTCGTAACGTAAACTGCATTTCAAATACTACCCACACAATCACCGCTCTATTGTCATTCCCCAGTATCAATTCTACCATGATCCTCATTATAATAATAACGAGTCGCCTACTTAAGGCCAGGTTTACACTCTAGGTTCTGAATCCGATAGTTGGTTCCGACTCTAAATTCAAACTCATAATATAACATAACACAGCATCACGCCTGTATTCCCCGAAGGGGTAAGCAGAGGTGTACACAGTTGTATACCCACATTTCACCAATGCTGTTATTAAGTCCCATGTAATCGGTGGTGAGCCTATTGCCATCAACCGGGTACAATTCCAAACAACGGGCTGCTACTGAGAATTTTCTAACAGAAAAACTCAATAACACTTTGTCCGACCCGGGAATGGAACCCAAGATCTCCTGCTTAGCAGTCGCACTTGGGACCAGTAGACTAACGAGTCGAACTGTAGTTTTATTCCAAACTAGATGTGATCACGGCTCCATCCGCTTGAATTTTAGGCTGAAATCTTATTATTACTGAACAAAGATATAGCCTATGTTAGTTTTGGATAAAGCAGCTTTTTAATAGTGAAATTATTATTAAAATCGGTTCAGTAGTTTCGGATTACAAACAAACAAATCTTTCCTCTTTTATAATATTAAGTAATATAGTTATTCCATTACTGTTATGAAACGACAAAGCCAGTTGAGCAGGTCCAAGGTCACGGTTTTATGTAGAATAACCATCAGAATAGTTCATTTGGTTGTACTCACCCTCGATCTCGATCGACAGATCTGAATCGAGAAAGAAGAAAAATAAGTAAAACAGAAAAATCTTATTATTAGACTCGTAACATATACGGAGCATTATTTTTTAGAGCACCTTTTTAAGCCACGAAATTCAATGGTTTCTTGTTGTGATGGGTAAAATCTGCCAATACGAATTTATGAACAGCCTTTTGGTTGAGGGCGATATAGCGTATCTTCTATTAAAATGCCATGTAAGCGAGTTAATTAATAACATTAACAAGATGAAAAAAAGCACGCCTGCCATTTTTTAAAACCTTACTATTACTATGATAGCCGGGTCAATGCTTACTTTTGATTCTAACGATACCCCATATATCGACATCGGTTCAGGCATTTAAAGGATATGGTAGTATAAATAAACTCACAAACATACATACATCCTCACATACATACATACATAAACCCTATAACCATAACACATTTTTGGGCAATCGTTTAATAAACAGCTTATCTTCAACGAGCGCTTGACGATAAAATGTTGCAATAGTAATATATGCATATATTTTTAATATTTTTATTCGATTGTATACAATGTAAACGATAGTAATAACATACTCGAAATTTGTCATTCTTTGTTATTGTAATTGAATAGGTGTCATTCTACAGCAATAAAGATTACGAATAAAAATATTTGACCTAAATTTGAATCACATGCATATTCCCTATTAGCAATAAGCGCTGTGACTACTTCCGATACGATATTTTTAGGGTATCGGATCCGACTATTTTAACAAAAAATCGGACGACCGTATCGAGCTTGAAGCCAGCCTAATGCATCAGTTCATGTAGTAAAGTGCTTCCGAATTAGACATTACGCGCGCGTGGAGCATGCAATATGAGCCAGGTTACGCAGAGGCGAACGTCCTTGTGTGCTTAAATCTATTATACCTACATATTGGATTACATTGTCGCTATTCTAGTTTTCTAGAGTTGCATTCTGGTGGAAGTTTGGATGTCTGCGAGTTTGTGAATATTGATGTTTTTTTTCTAAATAACTACTGAATGGATATGTATGAAATTTGTGACAGAGTTACTTTAGGTTTTGGAAAAGGACATGGGATATTTTGTATTCCGGGAAAATTAAGAATTCTTGCGGGAACAGATCCGCGTGGCGCAACAGCTCAAGTATAAGTATGTTTTGGTATTTCTTTTTGATGTAAACATAGAAAATAAAGTAACGTGAAATAAAATAAGATCTCGTAAAAGTGTTCTAATGGAGAAGGAACAATTTACAGAATAAAATATTATAAAGAAAGAAAGAAATAACGAAAATATTTATTTCAGTCTTGTAGCAGGTAAAACAACACAAAAAAAAATCATATTAAAAAAATGTTAATAACCTATGGGAGGGCAAAAAAGGCTTCTATCTCAGTATGAGATGCTCCATCGCACTGTGGCAGCGCTGGTTTTCAGATAGGTCCGAATTACAAGTGAAGCCACGGACAATCACCACGTCAGTTGATAAAAATGGTAACATTAAATTCATTTTAAAAAGCCAAGGGAAAATAGTAGCGGATAGTCTACTCCGACAAAACAAACATCTAAATAGCGTGTTCAAAGTTACTTCTGCTATTTATAACAACATAATTATATATCTACAATCATTTAATCGTAGAAGCTAGTTAGTAACTGCTGTGGGCACGTTTCTTCATCAGATAAACTTTGGTTTGAACTTTGATAAATAACTTTATCAAGTATACTTTGTACTATAATATTTTAGGAGTAAATTAATTAGGTTTGTGGGTAGATATCTATTTATTTTCTATTGATAATTATAATTTGAAAAGGTGAACGCAGCTTTCATTTCATTTATACGTGGCTTTGGATAGATTTGGATTGATAAGGTACTGATAGATAACTTTGTATACAGTGGAATAATTTTGAAGAGTTAATTCCTTCGTTAGAGTTATCTGATTATTGATAAATCGACATTTATTTATACAACGGCTCCCATAACGTTATTTATTAGTAATAAAGTAATTGTAGACAAGATCAAGAGGAGATCAGCCCCCATTTAGCATTTGGATAAAAAACAAATGGTAAAAATTATTCAATTTATTGCTGAAAATCCCAGGAAATTATACAAAATTAATTAGAGTTTGTAGAAACCTTCTGTAATTTTTACAAAAAAGTATTTATAATTAAAGATAAATCTTTGAAAAGCATTAACGCATGCTTAGCGAACTCTAAAGTTAATTTAATAAATGGAACAAGAATACGGGCGTGAGCAGGATTCGAACCTGCGCCTCCCGGATAAATACCCCAGGCGCTCTGACCACTAAGCCATCTCAGCCTCTGCATTCTGTACCGAATTCTTCCTCCACATTTTAATACATTATTTCCATTAAAATTGATAACGTTAAAGTTGCGTTTGGAAAGATTTATCTACATACATTTTATGATCAAACCCTAGCCAAATCGAGATGATAGTTTTTGAAAAAATCGCGAATAAACAAACTTACATACATAATAATTATTCAATTCAAACAGGACTTAATCGAATTTTAAATTTGATTTTGAATTGAATTCAAGAATTATATGTTCAAATCGCGATAGTTTAAAAATATATACATACATACCTACATAAATACATACGGGTTGAATACAGAACCTCCTTTTTTGAAGTCGGTTAAAGTATGTTGGTATTTTTTTTTTTATTAAAAATTGATGTACCTTTGGCCACCAATTCGCCTGATGGTAAGCGACGGAGTGGCCGATGATGGAGCACGTAGATCCAGAATAAATCTATTCACTCTTAAGTAGAGTGGATAGATTTGGGGAGAACGATAGTTGGGGAGTTGATGCAACTGCCCAGATCCGTCTCCCACAACGGTTGCACTGGACTACATCTCAAAATACGAGTAGGTCGCTTCACGGCATGAGTTGCCCGCGTCCGTAGGAGTGCACCTTTATAATTAAATCCCTACACATGGCCCCGCGGCTGGTTACCACCCACTGGTCAAAGCCTCCCACCAGAGTTGTGTTGCCTATTTTGCACCACCCAGGGGCCACGTGTAGGGATTTCATTTTAAGGGTGCACTCCTACGGACGCGGGCAATTCAGCTCTCATTAACCGACTTCCAAAATTACATACAACATCGACATGTTAGAGATACAATACCTAGTCGGTCCTATACATAGTCAAACATATTTATAAGTCCACTCATATGAGCCGCACGTCCGCAAACATTGTTATAGTCAACACATTCAAGGCTACGTATTGTGGCGGCGTTTGCGCAGGTATATGGTTAGTTTACTGATTTATGTAAAAATGTCAAAGAATCTCTTGTGTGTTGGTGTAACAATAATATATGAAACTTTACAATTTAAATGAGAAATTGGAGACGTGGTGTAGGTAGACAAGATCTCCATAAATATTTATTTTAAATGTCATTGCCTGATGAGCAAGTCAAACAATCGGTCCCGGTTGTCAAATGAAAATCTATGACCACATATCATCATTCATACTGCAATCATGGCCATAGGAGAAAGTCAAGAGGAAGCTGCGGAAAAGGCCCAAGTTGCGATTAATGAAATCTTTACTTGGACTAAAAAATGGCGTATCAAACTTAATGAAACCAAGTCAGTCCACATAGATTTCACGAACAAGAAACCACAGCATTTTCCTGTGTTCATAAACAACCAAGTGATACCATACGCTAATACAGCCAAGTATCTAGGAATGACACTTGACGTGAAATTGCGCTGGAAAACACACGTCAAGAAGAAAAGAGAAGAACTTGACTTGCGTTATAAGAGCATGTTTTGGCTAATTGGCAGATATTCGCCATTATCAATAAAAAATAAACTGCTGTTGTACAAACAAGTCCTAATGCCAGTTTGGACTTATGGTATTCAGTTGTGGGGCTGTACCAGTCATAGTAATCGTCAAATCATCCAAAGATTCCAGAACAAAGTGCTAAGAGACATTGTAAATGCACCCTGGTACATTAGAAATTACGACCTCCACCGGGACCTGAATATAGAGTTCGTAGATTCAATAATTAAGAAATATGCAGAAGCACATCAGACGCGGCTTCTCCATCACGTGAATGTCGAGGCTATCCAGCTCCTCGATAATGCGGATCTAGTGAGAAGACTAAAAAGGACCAAACCTTTTGAGTTAGTTTAGTGAACAGTGAGTGATAAAAAGTGTTGAGTACTTTAATTAATTTGTGGTCCTACCACATGAACAAAAAGTGCCTTCGCCTTAACAAAGACTAAGAATAGTTATTGGACTGATTCTTAGAAATTTATATTACCGTAGCAGTTTAAGTTAAAATTAAATTACTTATTAGTCATTAGGCTAGATTGTGATAGAAATAAAGTTACCTCATTGGGAACTTTATAAAAGGAAAAACAAAAAAAAAAAAAAAAAAAGAACATCATCATCAATCATCAATACATATAATAAAAATGTAACGGTTCGCTGTCTGTACGTGGAAGATATATATGAGAATAAATATTATTGAGACCTTTACCGACGCAAATAGCACCCAAAACAATTATTGTTAGAATTTTTGTCTGTTTATCTGTTTGTCTGTGCGTTTGTACACGCTAATCTCAGAAACGGCTTATACGATTTAGATGTGGTTTTCACAAATATATTGTTTAAGGTTCACTTAACATTTAGTGTTTCTTTCATGTCAATCAGTTCATAAATAAAAAAGTTATGCCAATTTAAAGAATCACGTCGAATATTTGTTAATTATGAATTTGTGTTCATACACGACAATGACATAGTGTTAATTTACGACATCCACGCGGACGGAGTCGCTTGCGCAGCTACTTAGTTATATATGATGTATATGACAATCGTTACGGGTAATCAGATTAGATAAAGAGTCAGGTGCTTCAAACTGACATGATAATTATGATCGCACCGGCAGTGGCGATAACGGTGTTGCTATGTCTTCGGGACAATATTCCTTTCACTATTATTGAAATGTCATTTTGAATAAATTCAGGCGTGATTTTGCAGATGTCCATTACAGTGGATGCAAATATATACAATTAATGAGGGTAGTAATGCAATCTGTGCACCGACCGCCCACCTGCAAAATTATGCACATACGCAAGCGGTGAAAAATTGCAACTACCACCACTCTACACGTGTTTTGCTCTCGCCCCCACGGGGCATCATCAGAAGTCGTTGCAAATACCGCATTATTTTCAACGCGTGCTATTTTCATTACCGGCTAAACCGAAAGCAATACTGAAGCTTACTAACCAATTTAAAAAAAAACAATGAAAATTAAACTAAAGTTATAAATTTTTATGTACCTTAAGAAAAAATCGGCAGTGAGCATTGAGCAGGATACGACCCTGCACCTCTCGGATAAATTCTCCCAGCGCTCTGACCACTAAGCCGTCTCGACCTCTGCTCACTACTACGAATTCTTCTTCCACATTTTAATACGTCTTATGGTGACGTCATCGCTATCTACTCAGTCACTATACAGTTGACTGAACCGACACGACTAACTTTGGAGTTACAATGTCGTGCGGTTACCTTACCCATTAACAAATACAGATAAATCTTATATTTTATAGTTTCAGAGTTAGTTTTAGTGGTGAGAGCGCATGGAGTATTTATCTGGGAGGCGCAGCTTCGAATCCTGGTACGACCGTATGATATCGTATTTCATTTCACAGAAATTTATAACTTTAGAGTTCGCTCCACATGCGATAATGTGTTTGAAAAATTTATCAATACTGAAACTAATTATGAAACAGTCTCTTACATCCTATAGCATAATATTGTATGTAATTTATCAATTATGATTATATTAATACGTGAAGCATAAACTTTGTACCCGTTTTTACGAAAATTAAGCGGATGGAGGAGAAATTTGGCACAGTTAAAGTTTATATGGAGAAGGAGTCCAGAAAGTAAATATTTTTATATTAAATGCATTAGAAATAAAATAACCTAATAATAAAAAAACGCATATACGAGTATCTTTGACAACAGAAACTTAACGTTCAAATTTAAAATTTAAATGAATTCTGGTCGAATTTCGGTCAGTGGGCGACCAAAAATTAGAATAATTATGACCAATGTCACAAATAAATTGTATGTGTAAAGAGATTTCTGGGAATGTAGGTAATAAATATTCTTTAAGTAACAGCATCATAATAGATGCTGTTACATTATGCAATTATTATTTAATTTGTCTGGCCAATCTATGCGCTGCTTACGAAAGACGTTAGCGTACCTTTTTCTTTGTTTTTGTCCAATCATTAAATTAATGTGTGTTCAATTTGTTGAAACTTATTATATCTTATGTTTCGTTGCAATTAAATTAAAATGTGTTGTTTCTGCAATTGTAAATCGATAGTATTCAATAATTACAATCGTCAAGCGAATTATTTCAAGCATTTAATAATTGCCTCATTGCACAATACGGGTACAATTTGAAGTGGAATGTAATCGTTTTACCCTTTTTCTGTAGTGTCGTGTTGGCTGCGTGGTTACGGGCTCGCCTCATAAACCACAGGTTCTGGGTTCAAATCTAGCATGTACCAATGTGTCTTTTTCAATATTATTTATGTAGGCCCACGAATGGAGTGGGAAATTTATTGGCTAGTTATCTTAGTTAAATTAAATGACTTTTTTGCCTTGGCGTTGCGCTTATTAGAAAGTATTTTAAGACAATATTCCACGGTAACCTTTTATAGTAGAGAACCAATATCCACCTGAGCAATTTAATTATGGATTGCATCAAAAAAGGATACACGTCAAACGGTTTGAACAAATAAATGTATATAATTCTTGGATAATACACTTTCCATATAACCAACAAGATTGTAGGTAACTTCATACAATAATCCTTAAATTCTTTTAATAAACCAACATCTACATACCCAGACAACCTCGTTGCGTGCGTACTACGATAAAAATAGCCATCTGTAGCGTTACAGGGTTAAGTCGACCTTCATTTATTACCCAACCCTCCGCCACCGCAGGCCTAGGTCGCGAGTTAAAATTGTTTATTAAACACCATTATTAAAGTCAGCCGCAACTACTTTATAAGTTGCGTAAGCTTATCTTTTTGTCTTGTTAAGGACGGGGGTTTATTTAAAACTAAGGCCAGACTGCGATAACAGTTCGCGCGATTATTATTTTTCGCGGGGATATAAAATTATGCGATTTGATACTTCAAATTTTGTCAACATATTCATTTATTTCTTTCTTTCATCACATCACCATAATCAGGGCATTTATCCCAATTTATTTATGGTCGGCGCAGCATGTATTCTTCTTCCACTTTCTAATCGTTTTTGAAACGGCATGCTGCTAAAGTTTTGGCAATGTTTTATGACCGGCCTCCTGCCTGACGTCAACTCTCATTGGGAATGCTGGTAACCGCCACCGATACGGTCTCCTTACATACATTTTTATGAGACGCGTGAGCTATGATGGTCCCGGATGAATACTCCAGATGCTCTGTCAGGTAAGCCATTCTGACGTCTGCTCGTTACTCCGAAATTTTCTTCCACATTTTAAACGTCTTATGGTGATGGCATCAGGGTGGCTTCGTTGGCAGAGCGCTTGGAGTATCCGGGAGACGCAGATTTAAATCCTGCCCACAACCACATTTTTAAACCACAAAAAAATTTGTTTATAATAAAAAAAAAAAACTACAGTCGTAGCGGCAGGACATGAAAGATTATCCACGTTTGATCTAAACACAATTTTGCCATGTATCTTTGGCTACATATTTTTCTTTAATTCAACCCCGATACCAGACAAGGTTATCTATCGGGCCCATAAACCTACCTATAACAGCCAAGTAAATGATCCAATAAATCCGTTCTAGTCATTCAGCGGGCTGCAGTTTTATAGGCAGTAAACCCGGGGTGTTACAGGCATATAAATTATGATTCTGTTTACGAACAACTGGGGATTTTCCGTCATCTGTGCTTTCCTTAACATAGCATCACGCTTGTATTCCCCGAAGGGGTGTACACGGTTGTAAACCCACATTTCACCAATGCTGTTATTAAATCCCATGTAATAGGTGGTGGACCTATTGCCATTCTATCGGACACAATATGAAACGCCTGGCAGCTACAGAGAATATCCTAATAGAAAAACTCAATATCATTTTGCCCGACTCGGGAATCGATTCCGAGACGTCATGCTCAGCAGTCGCGCTTGGGACCACATTTTTTTCTGTGAGGCATTAATATGAAATGGGACACCGGGTACCTATAACTATTTTCAAATATAATTTGTGTTTAATGGTTCAGAAGTAAAAAGTCTTTTTTTTTTATTATTGCCATACTCAGGCTATTCCACAGTCACCTTATAATAAAACTGTGGCCTAAGTTTTTAATGTATGAGAGTTATATGCTTACTAATGTGGCTGGCCACTAGCTTCATATAATTACAAGGCATAAAACTTAATAACAATTTATTATGAATTTAACTTGGAATATAGGTACTTGAATAATGAAAATGGATAAATTATTGCAGCAACGAATAATGCTGTTTATAATTAACTATATAAAGGCTGAATTTTTATAATGGGCGTGGTTAGGTTACGGATAGTCAAAGGCATGAAAGTATGACAACCATGCGATATCGTGTTACCCAGTAACTGGGTTATGAAAGTCATATAAGCAGTTGCTTCATGTAAAATACAAATATTAAGCTACATTCAGTTAGACTAATTTCTGATAAAATACTAATTTCTATTCGTAATCACATTATGATTTATATACTTACCTAGTTGTCACTTATTTCCCACCACATGTTTGTAATGTCGTTTTAGATTTTGTGTTTACATACAACTATGTTTACTCTATTATTATTAGCCTAATTAAGCAGCCTCTGTCTGACGTTTATTTTTCTTGCATGCTATATACACCTATAATTTGTGTTTACATATGAAATAGTACACAAATATTATATGTGTCGGAGATGGCAACACTATTTTACATTATTGGTGTTGCACCGAGCGCTATGGGCCGTCGGTGACTACTACAGCGAGAGGAGGGAGGACGTTACTACTTTAGTTCACTGCGAGCCGCCGTGGCGAACGGACCTCTACACCCTGACTTGTCTAGACCCCTGAGTTAATGATATTTGAATACCTACATTGTACATTGTAATATGAAGTGATTCACTACTAATCACTAACCCATAGTAAATGTGCTCTCAGTGGCGGAGAGCCTTAATATTGGTTTTATTGACGATTACCTTTGAAATCCTGACAGACAGAGACCTCGGATCCTAGTCTTCAAACCTTTCACCGACATATGTATATGCTGTTGGTGTATTTTTATTAAATAAATAAATAGACTGGAAGTCAACCCCGATGTAGATGGAAAAAATAATATTATCAGATTGATACACCTTTGCTTAATTGCCATTTGGAAAATAAAATTTGTATGTGATAAAGTCTATAGTTATGTTTGACGAAACTAGACTGTATTAGTTATTTACATCATTATATGAATACGCGAAGCAAAAATTTTGTACCGCATTTTACGAAAATTACGCGGACCGAGGAGTATGAAATGTGGCACAGTTCAGATTTGTGGAGAAGGAGTGCAGAAAGATAATGTTTTTATTTAAAATGCACAACAAAAAAAACATTACACACACTACCATGCATTTGACACGCCCAACCACATGATATATCTTTGACAATAAAACCTTACGTTCAAATTTAAAATTGAAATGGATTATGGTCGAATTTCGGTCAGTGAGCGACCAGTAGCATAATAAAATCACTGATAGTACTAGAGACCGTGTCATCAATTCAAGGATTCGATGAACAATGACAAAAGAAAAGAACAAAACTATTAATCTACAAACAGTTCACTAAATATAAAAGAGGTTAATTCTGCACAATAGTCTCTAGTTCTGCTAAACATCACAATATAAACCTAGTACCTTACAACCAATTAAAAAACAAATGCTCGTCGCAAGCCACAAACCGCATGCTATTTAATTAAAACCGAGTATTTAACGAGACGCACGATTAATCGTAACCCACTCGTTTTATTACAGAACGGGGAATTCAGAAAATGCACCTTTATTGGAATATAAGTGATCGCTCTTGAAAACTGAGAGTCAGATGTGGCTGATAGTTATAATCACCTATGCCTGGAACGTGAATGAATAAATTTCTTTATTTGTGATAAGTATTGGTACAATTAGGTCTTAATTAAATACTGATAAATCCTTAACACTTAGTCATAGTGGTGACATGCAAATATTATGTTGTACATCATATTTTT
The DNA here is from genome assembly GCA_935421205.1 of Xylocampa areola. Taxonomy (NCBI): domain Eukaryota; kingdom Metazoa; phylum Arthropoda; class Insecta; order Lepidoptera; family Noctuidae; genus Xylocampa; species Xylocampa areola. Next base: position 1,807,360 of record OW285200.1, read on the forward strand.
TGTCATTACCTTGCTATGTAAAGTGCTCTCCTCCCTCTTAAAATTCTGGGTACAGATAAATCTTAAAAACGCATTAACACATGCGTAGCGAACTCTAAAGTAGTACATTTCTGTGAAACCAAAAAAAAGGGTCGTGAGCGTAATCTCTCAGTTTAAGATTCAAAGGGTTAATTTCATACCATAAGCTAACAATTAAGTTGGATTATGTTGTCCGCTACGCTGTGAGTTCGCTACGCGTAATGCGTTGGAAACATTTGTGTGTATTTGTTAAGGTAATCGCATCTGTTAACTGCAAAGTTGGTCGTATAAGTACCAAGGTCTCTAATGCGCTGCAACAGGCCAGATATCACCTTAATGAAATGGAGAGATATTCTCAATGGGTTTGGTTGGGCACATCAAAATATCCAGTATTGAGTAAATGACTAACAAAGATTTCAAAATCCCTATTTTTATATCCGGAGTCCTAAATATTAGAGTGGCGAAAAGGTACAAAATGTGTCATCTCTTCGCATTCCCCTCGAGACTGGGCGTGAAACATACATCGTCTATGGGACACGTCGACAATAGAGAAAATATTGTCTTCACTGTGCGTAGTAAAATATGTTATTGTTGTGGTAACATTAACATTTTTATTGTCCAGTATATACTTATGTAAATGGTATATGGTAGTAAACGCTTGTTCCTACCACAAAGGTAGGAACAAGCGTTTCATATACTTATTTTATGTTGTGTTCACAATGTACTTGGATAAGTAGTAAAAATTATAATAAAACATCTTTTAACCGGATTAATCGCGTGAATTATTTGGTTTTTTGTTTTTCCTGACGTTTTGAACACTTTGCAGCATTCGTGGTCGCAGGAGGACTGCAGTCCTTCTGCGACACACAAAAAACCAATAATACACGCGATTAATCCGGTTAAAAGTTGTTTTATTATAAAGTGTAGTGATCGCGCAAACCTAAGATATTACTAGTAAAAATTACTTAGATGAATGTTATTAGCACCTAAACGGTTTACTCAATTAATATGGTCATAGTATCAAACAGAAAAGCCTAAGGTTCTAAGTTCGGATATTGTGACGAGCAACCCCCTACACTGCGATTTTATCTTTTCTGGTGGGAGCCTTTGGCCGCGAGTGGCTACGAAGCCATGCCGTGAAGGGACCTAGTCGTGTTTCGAGATGTAGTCCGGTGCAACAGTTGTAGGGGACGGGTCTGGGCAGTTTCAACTCCCCAACTATCGTTCTCCCAAAATCTATCCACTCTACTATGGAGTGAAAAGATTTATCTGGATATACTTGCTCCATCCTCTGCCACACCGTTGTTTACCATCAGGCGAGTTGGTAGCCAAAGGTAGATCCATTTCTGGTAAAAAAAACAATAATCGTTTTCTTCACGCTTGTTTTAAAATTTTGCTAATCACAGGCTTTATCTTTGATGTAAATGTTGCTATTGGGGTCAATTCTGATGTAGTAAACTAAACTAAATTTAGAACATGCCTGTCTTTTACTAGCAGTTACTATATGAGCAAGATGGAACGAATCAAGAGACGTCAAATTCAAATTTAGGCACGTCATATTAAAATCTTCAAAACTTTTTAGCAGGCATAGTTTTAGGCCTAGGTTTTAACTGCCTCGTTGATCTAGTGGTCCCAAGCAAGACTGCTGAGCAGGAGGTCTCGGGTTCGATTCCTGGGTCGGACAATGTGTTATTGAGTTTTCTGATAAGAAATTCTCAGTAGCAGCCCGGAGTTTGGTATCGTGCCCGGTTGATGGCAATAGGCTCACCACCTATTACATGGGACTTAATAACAGCATTGGTGAAATGTGGGTGTACAACTGCTTACACCTCTGCCTACCCCTTCTGGAAAAACAGGCGTGATGCTATGTTATGTTATGTAGTTTTAGGAAGCCACTAAAATTAGAGAAAAAGAAATCTTTCTGGAAATTTTAGGTTGACATGATTAAATTTGAATTTGACGTCATCCCATCCCGTACTTATAGTAATAGTTAGTAAAAGACAGCAATGCTTTAAATTTAGTTTAGTTTGCTACATTAGAATTGATGATTCAGAGTACCAACACAACAAATCCTATTAATAAACACAACACAACAATAATGTATCCATATTACCAAAATGCGAAATATAACTCTATATTATGCCGTTCCCATCCACACAATGCCGTGAGGATTCCTCCAGGGAGTGATTGTTCACTCCAACAGCTCCAGATGTTTTATCTTAGTGATGAATGTTCTAATACCCCCCTATAATATAATACAGGGGAATGTGAGGAGGCATCGTTTTGTAATTTAAAAGAGATAGAAATGTATCTACAGGTTGATCGGTATTGTTGGCCAAGGAATGAAATTTCTTTTATCAAAAATGGATGTACGTTTGGCCACCAACTCGCCTGATGGTAAGCGACGGTGTGGCCGAGGATGGAGCACGTATATCCAGAATAAATCTATTCACTCTTAAGTAGAGTGGATAGATTTTGGGAGAACGATAGTTGGGGAGTTGATGCAACTGCCTAGACCCGTCTCTCACAACTACATCCAAACACGACTAGGTCGCTTCACAGCATAGCTTTGTCCATGTTTGTCCAGTTTCTTCGAGCACGAGCACGGTCTTCTCCGAAACTACACTTTGGAACGTAGCAACTACCTTCTGACAATTCAAAAGTGCCTGTAAATGGTCTAATTGAAAAAAATATTTGACGTTGACTTTGATACCGTTTTTTATACTTTTCAGTTTTCATTTTGATATCCATTACTTTTCTAATACCTACTGTTATAGGTTTTATGTACCTACTTCTATATTGTTTTGTTATGCTTCCTTGACATGTTTTATTTGTTTTCTTGGACGCATTTACAGATTTCTTAATGGGTTTGAAAGATTCATTCATACAACCGTGGCAAGATATTGTTGTTTTATATCCACCTAGAAGTAGATAAAGTATTGAATCTTAGTGAATGGTTTTAAATCTGTATTTGATATATCTACATATATATGCTGCCTCGTTGATCGTTCGATTTCCAGGTCGGGCAAAGTGTTATTGGTTTTTTATTTAGGAAATCCTCCGTAGCACCCCGGAGTTATGAAGTTGATGATGTGCTTCGAAGAGCACGTAATGCCGTCGGTCCTGCACCTGTTTCTCTCCGGTCGTGTTGGACCTCACACTCAGCAGCCGCGCTTGCGACCACTAAACCAATTAGACAATCGCATAGTTTTACATATAGGTATAAGGTATGTGTGAGTGAGTAAACGCACTTACTATACAGACACACGCCGGCGCCATCTAGTTTATAAAAATGACCTGTAAAAGTGTCTTCAACAGATCTATTTACAGAAATAAAATCATTTATTTATCACACTAAAACGTTTGAGCAGGGTAACATACATACATAAAGTTATTATATTAAATGGAAAAAGAATACGGTCGCGAACAGGATTCGAACCTGCGCCTCCCGGATGAATACTCCAGGGGCTCTGACCACTAAGCCATCTCGACCTCTGCTCATCACCGCGAATTCTTCTTCCATATTTTAACACGTCTTATGGTGACATTATTGCTATCAATTCAGTCCCTATACACCCGTATCGGGTTATTTTTCCATTTAATATAATAACTTTAGAGTTCGCTAAGCATGCGTTAATGCTTTTCAAAGATTTATCTTGAATACATACATAAATTCACGCCGTTTACCAATTGAGGTAGATAGAGACTACTGATTTCCATTTGCTCCGATTCTGACACACCTCTTTCGTTTCATCTATGTTCATTAACCTCGTTAACCATGCTCCTCAGTTTAGGTTGTTTTCGATTTACTCTTATTTTACTATAGTACCGGGATGACCGAGCTTGGCTCGGTTTTGTTTTGGTAAAACGACGTTTTCTAAAAATGAAACCTAGCTAGATCGATTTATTGCCCCCGAAACCCCCTGCATACTAAATTTCATTAAAGTTGTTGGAGCCTTTTCCGAGATTCTGATTATGTATATATATTACTACATAAGTTAAATAAAGGCTTCAAGTAAAAAAAAAATTACCTTCTGGTATTTCCACATCGCAGTAATCAACAGGAAAACATCTTCGAAAATGATTATATTACAAGTTAAGAAACCTACATTATATCCGATTGCCTGTTGATCTGGTAGTCCCAAGCGCGACTACGGAGCATGAGGTCTTCGGTTCGATTCCCAGGTTGGGCAAAGTGTTATTGGTTTTGTACAGAAATTCTCAGTAGCGGCTCGGAATTTTAAAATGTGTCTGGCGGATGGCAATTCGCAGACTACCTTATTACATGGGACTTAATAACAGCATTGATTAGATGCGGGTTTATAACTTCAGAAAAATCCAATAACACTTTACCGACCAGAAAATTGAACCAAGAACCTGACGCTAAGCAGCCGCGCTTGCAGCCACTAGACCAATCTGGCAGTTTAGGGTTCCTACAAATATTTTTATCAAAAATGGATCTACGATTCGCCACCAACTCGCCTAATGGTAAGCGCCGGTATGACCGAGGATGGAGCACGTAGATCCAGAAGAAATCTAGTCAGTTTGACCTAGAATATGCTTAGATTGTATTTCACAGTAAACACGTAATGTACGCAAATACGTCGGCGTCAGCAACCTCGGGGCGTGGCCCTGATGGCTCAGTTTTTTGGACCTTAGGTGATCTTCTTCTAGTCCACTGGACAGAATTCCTTCGTCAACCAAATACACGCTGCCTTTTTTTTTTGCCGAATTGGAAATCCTCATGGATGTCCTCTGCCTTGGGGAAGGCAGAGGGGTCTGTCCGACTCTTACTGACTAAAACCACCCCGGTGTTCCCTCGCACACTTAGGTCAGAGACTCCGGGAGCGGATACGTCATCCGCAGCCCCTGACTGGTGCTGGCCCTTTTTATAAGACCCATCTAATTAATGGAGGGTGGTAATGTTCCCCCCGTAACGTCCAAGAGGGGCGCGCGTGGAAAACTACGCGCCGCCACCTCGGGGTCTGTTTGATGAGCAACGGACGTCTCCAAGTCCGCTGCTCCTGAACCCATTTAGGGAGGCTGGAAGAGGGCGTTATCCGCCCTCCGCCGACGCCCGGTGCGCCTTCTGCGGGCTGGGAAAGAGCTCGTCCTCTCCCTCTCCCTTTTCGCAATTTCCTTCTGTGACACTACTGTTTCACAGAAGGAAATCATCGCGTCCCAGGACTCTGCGCCACCGACCATCGAACGAACAACAGCCGGCAGCGACAGGTCATTTCCCACTCCTAAGACGAGGGCACGGCGCGGCTCCTCCCATGCGGCACACTCTGCCAGCGTATGCAGCGCCGTATCTTCCCGGCAATGGGCGCAGTGATGGCACCGAGCTTCCGGCTCCCTGCCTATGTGACACAGGTACTTCCCGAAGCAACCATGCCCCGAGAGCACCTGCGTCGCCCGGAACGTCAGAGAGCAAATAATATAAAAATACACGTTGCCTGAGCCAATATCGCAAATGTGGAAGCCTGTGAAAAAAAATGTTATAACAATGGATTGAGTCGGATATTAGGTACATGCAATACAATAATATTATACTACATACAAACGGGAAACTTATCGGAAGGGTATAGCCTACAGGAATTTGCTAGGTTGCTCCGGCAGCGTGTGTGAACAACGATAAACGCACTCACAAGTAGTGGTAAATAGTGGCCGTTCGCCATTTCTTATTATAGGTAAAACTATTTACTGCAGCTCGAACGTTCAGACAATATGCGTCACCCGTCGCTGACTGATCGCGGCCGCCAGAGCCCTGAGGCTGCCTGTGCCGCGCGTCGGCCCGTGTCTCTGTATATTTACCTATATACTTACATTTATTCCATGTTTTTTTTTACCATACCACTTATCTGTACTTGTCCACGTGTGCGTCTTCTTTCCCGTGTGTTATTATTTTATAATGTTTTGTCGTTTTTGTAATTTTAAGATCCTTTATATTGTTTATTGCTTTCTTCAGTGTGTTTCTATGTATGTGTGGTTTTGTGCTGGTCTAATAAATGTATCTTTCTTTCTTTCTTTCTTTCACGTACATATATTGATTGAAAAAACCATATATAGGTACATACATTTTAATGTATTAGTGTGATAGTATGTTCATATACTATCACGTATATTTATCGTTAGGGTACCACGCCCGCCTGTTATTTACTTCCTGTAATCGCTTTAGGGATGCCTCTCGGTAACTATGAAATCGGAACCGGGACTTCGGATTAACCGTTGATTGGTCACCGAATACTACCGACTGGTTTCATGTGAAATAGATAGTCAGTTTAATTAGAGGTTTGCGAGTTTAATCGAGCTCGTTAGGTGCGAGACAAGCGCGCTAGCTGAGGCTTCCGTATTAGGTTTAATAATAATACGGAGTAAATATTGAATACGGCCTATTTGGAGATAGTTTTTCCAATTATTGTTATCATATAAAAAATAATTGGAAAATCTATCTCCAAATGCGCCTCCTGGATAAACACTCCAGGCGCTCTGACCACTAACTGACGCTTAGTGGTCAGAGCGCCTGGATTATTTATCCGGGAGGCGCAGGTTCGAATCTCGTTCGCGACCGTATTTTTTTTCCATTTAATATAATAACTTTAGAATTCGCTGAGCATGCGTTAATGCTTTTCAAAGATTTATCTTTAATAAAAAATCAGTTGTTCTGTTTTTGCGTGATTATGTAGGAAAGACTTAACATGCAAACTTTTAAAATTATAATAGGAATGGGACTAGTAGAATTAGGGGACGTGATCATTTTTAATTTACAAATTACAATAGTATATGAAGGTAGTTTAAAAATGTAAATCATTTATTTAACTGCTGAGCATGAGGTTGGGCAAATTTTTATTGAATTTTTCTATTAGGAAATTCTCAATCGCAACCCTCAGTTTGGAATTGTGAAGCATTGGTGAAACGGAGGTGTACAACTATGTACACCTCTGCCTGCCCCTTCAGGAATTACAGGCGTGATGCTATAATGCTATCTATTTAACTGCCTCGTTGGCTAGTGGTCCCAAGGGCGTCTGCTGCGCAAGAGGTCTCGGTTGGCTTCCCGGGTCGGGAAAATTGTTATTGAGTTTATTAGGAATTTCTCAGTAGCAGCCCACAGTTTGGAATTGTGCCCGGTGGATGGCAATACGCTTACCATCGGACTACTTGCTTTACATCGGACTTAATATCAGCATCGGTGAAATGTGTGTGTACAACTGTGTACACATTTGCCTACCCCTTCGGGGAATACAGGCGTCATGCGATGCTATGATATCTGTTTAACTTTTATGAATTCATTAATTATTATCTCATACTAGATGACCCGGTGTACTTCGTATCACCTCGAACGTCAAATGTTTGACAAAAAGTAGGTAGAACAGTTTATATGGGCAAATAAATTGTTATTTTACTATCTTCCGCAATTTTTCTACATTTTCTCACCGTTTAAACCTTCCCTGGACTACGACAAACATTTCAAAACCAAAAACAGCTAAATCGGCCCAGCCGTTCTCGAGTTTTAGCGAGACAAACGAACAGCAATTGATTTTTATATATATAGATTAAAAATACTTTGCATAAAATAGCAAATTTAATGTTCAAAGGTGAGAGTTGAATGGTCTGTCTACGCATAAATATGCATAGTAAGTTAATTTGAGTAACTTCAATATCTTCAGCAAACATAGTTACCTCCCTCACAGTACCAATATTATTAATTGGCATCGAAACTAGAATATCAGATAGAAAGTAAATAAACGTATCGGTATGCTGAACCGTAGATAAATATGAGAAAATTGCAAAAGTAAAGAATTATTACAGTGGCGTGCAGAAAAAGTACGAACAACAACAAATATGCAAAGAAAGTTACGTGGGAATGAAACTTTGTTCTACCGGAATCAAAGTTTGTTATTTAGTGCAGGAATTTCTCCCTGTTATTGTTTTTTTATGAATTAATCTAACTGTAATTACTTATTATGCATTATTTATTTATTTATTTTTGAGGAAAAGTAACCTTTATTAAATTGAAAACTAACAATACTACACTATACAATAGACAAGTGATAATACTAACATATAAAATAATCATAACAAACATAACATAGCATCACGCCTGTATTCCCCGAAGGGGTAGGCAGAGGTGTACACAATTGTACATCTACATTTCACCAATCCTGTTATTAAGTCCCATGTAATAGGTGGTGAGCCTATTGCCATCAACCGGGCACATTTCCAAACTCCGGGCTGCTACTGAGAATTTCCTAACAGAAAAACTCAATAACACTTTGCCCGACCCGGGAATCGAACCCGAGACCTCCTGCTTAGCAGTCGCGCTACGGACTACTAAACCAACGAGGCAGTTATACAGTATAAAATAAAATCATTTACAAACTATACACTGTATCTATAATATATACTAGCGGTCCGTCCCGGCTTCGCACGCGACTATAATTTGAGATTTAAACTATCCTATCTCTCAAGTTGGATCGAACTGCACATGGTGTGCGAATTTTATTATAATCGGTTAAGTGGTTTAGGAGTCCATTGAGGACAAACATTGTGACACGAGATTTATATATATTAAGATAATATAAAATAAATAGTATTCTGATACAATAATAAAGAGAAGCTTATACGTTGAAGTATTCCTCCATATCGCGGATCGGTGTCTTCTGGGAAGTCTGCCATGTTGGATGGCAATGCAAATTCTTTACCTAGAAATATGCCAGCCTTCTGGTCACGCGAAGTGTCGACCAGTCTCCCCCGTACTCTGTAGTAGGTGCGCGCCATTTCTGTATATGTCTACAGTCAGCGTCATCAAAAATTTCAATAATTGTCATCATCATATCAGCCTATCGCCGTCCACTGCTGAACGTAGTAAATTGCAATAATACAAAAAAAAACTTTTTTTTCGGAGTTGTTTCATGATTCGTGCTCATTCCTACTCTATATTAACCTTGTCTGGTAGTATAAGCCATATATATATAGGTGACATAACACTCACATAATGAAAGCGATAATTAACTCAGATCGTAATCTCAATCAATTTATCAATCATTGTGTAATTGTTCCGGTCTCAGTTCAATTAACATAGTGATTGCTGTATCCATTGGGAAGGTAAGCACGTAATTATTACTGATTGCTAAGTAGAATAGGGTTAATCAGTTACAGTATTATCACCTAACAATATTTAGTATAATAACTTTCGAACTTCTTTGACGCGAGTCAAACAAAAAGTACGTCAGTAAGTACGAGTTTGACTTGACTTAATTATAGTATTCACTGTTCTCAACCACATTTCACGTAATATATGCAGTTATTAAGTCCCATGTAATAGGTGGTGAGCCTATTGCCATCAACCGGGCACAGTCCAAACTCCAAGCTGCTACTGAGAAATTTAACAGAAAAATCCAATGACACTTTGCGCGACCCGGGAATCGACCTCATTAATGACCTCAAGCTTGGCAGTCGCCCTAACGACCCATGGACCAATGAGATGGTTGAAGATAAACTCGTAATTAATATAATCTTTTTAGAATGTAGGTTACATTCTAAACCTGGCGGATATGGATGCAAGGGTTTATGCCCGGATCCGTGCCATCCGCCAAAGTGGTAACAGTGTGCCAGGAAGCGCATTCGTTAGGCTGAGGCGGCAGGAACGGCGACACGCGCTCGAGCGGTGGCGCGAGCGGCTACAACTGCCGCAATATTCGCGCAAGCGCGTTGTCGAAGCCGTTCTGCCGCACTTCGAAGCCTGGTTGAAAAGAGAGGAGCGTATCTCCTACAGGCTCACTCAGGTGCTCACCGGGCACGGTTGCTTCGGTGAGTACCTGAACAGGATTGGGCGAGAGGCTACGGCAAATTGCCACCATTGCGGAGGTGGTCCGGATTCAGCACAGCACACGCTCGAGGTGTGCCCTGCGTGGGCAGCTGAGCGGCGGGTACTAGGGGCAAAAATCGGGCGTGACTTGTCTCTGCCAGTAGTAGTAAGTGCCATGCTGGCAGACGCAGCAAACTGGCAGGAAATGGCCTCTTTCTGCGAGACCGTTATGGTCCAGAAGGAGGCCGCTGAGCGGGATCGTGAGAGGGCCGATCCCGCTCGGAGAAGAAGGCGTCGAGGAAGCAACCGCCTCGGCGCCTAACAGCCGAAACCCCGCCTGTATGATTAAATAAAGCAGACGGGCCTTTGGGGTCACGGGTGCATAGAGCGGGGACTCTGTTCACCTATCATGTGACCCCACAGAAGACGGTGGCATAGTGGTCACATGCCACCGTGCATAGCGAGGCTTAGGGGAGACCCCTTTACAGTCTCCCCAGGGATGTGCTTTAATAAGCATTGCATAGCGGGGGTACTGGAGCTGGTCTGTTCAGAGGATCCAGTGCCCCCTTCCATATGCTGATGGTGACCACCGGGGTGGTTTTAGTGAAAAAGAATCCCACACTCCCCGGTCTTATCCCCGAAGACCGGGCGCCTTTTTGAAAGTTTCCCCGAAAACAAAAAAAAAAAAGTTACATTCTAAAAAGACTGTCCTTACACTCTGCTGATCTGGTTCAACGAAATATGACCCAATGAACATAGTGTAATCTTGACTAAAGAGACTATATATTCCACTTTACCGTATATACTCGTATCTCATTAGAGTGCTCCAACTACTCTCTAAGCGCCATTTTCTCATTGTACTTACCTTTTAATTAATATATGGGCACGACTACAATTCCCAAAGGTTTACAGAGCTCTTACTAACTTGCACGTATTAATATAATCACTTGGTTTAGCGGAAAAGTTACATACAGACGGCTTCAAAAGTATAAAAAGCATTGAAAATGTTCAAAATAATCTAAGAAAATGGTAAAAATGCTTATAAAATTACGCATATTACATTAACACTTAGATTCGTCTGTAAATACGTGTCAGAGTTTAAACCGCCCGTAGGCGTCTGACATGGCTTTACACACCATTGACCACATCTTTTAGGTGTGCTGGTTTCCTCACAATATTTTTCTTCACCGTTTTATGTGAATGCTAATTAATTTACAATACTTACATGATTTGAATTTACGACTTTTGACTTCTCAGTTCAACAGTCATATTACTAGTCTATCACTGCTTAGGTGAATTTTACCAACCTGACGTCGGTCGCTGGCAGCCACTGCATGCAGGCCGATGAACTTCCAACCAGTCACTTAGCAAGTCATTAGGGTAAGCCTAGGTTCATTAGTGAGTAAATACTTGGGCTGAGACTATGATGATGAATTTATTCGAGAAGCTCGAATAATAATCGCATGGAACAACCGATTAAGGTCTAGCTGCACTTGCTGCGGTTAGTTTTCAAATGGAGGACCATAATTTTAGATTGAGAGGGTCTCGTTACCATCTGGTAATTTTGATATGATGACTATTATAATTAAAAATACAATATTAAATGGAAAAAGAATACGGTCGCGAACAGTATTCGAACCTGCGCCTTCCGGATAAATACTACAGGCGCTCTGACCACTAAACCAACTTCGGTCACCTGTATGGGTACTGAATTGATTGCAATGAGCTCGCCATAAGACGTGAAGAAGAATTCGTGGTGGTGAGAAGAGGTCGAGATGGCTTAGTGGTCAGAGCACCTGGAGTATTTATCCGGGAGGCGCAGGTTCGAATCCTGTTCGCGACCGTATTCTTTTTCTATTTAATATTGTTGTGTAACATTAGAGTTCACTAAGCATGCGTTAATGCTTTTCAAAGATTTATCTTGGACTATTATAATTTATTTATGTCTTAGGTTTTCGCGATCATTACATATTATAATAAATGAGTCATCATGCGACGACGAACGCTGTGAAGTGTTCAAAGCATTAGGAAACATAACCTAATAATACACGCGATTAAACCGGTTAAATTTTATTTATTGTCATACTATTAATATACTTCACTGGACCCAATATTTTTGGTCGCATTTGTAAGAACTTTTCAAATATCAATCAACTTTGTTATTGGTGTTTGTTTTAATCCCTTTAATGTTTTATGTAAACTATGTGTACGGGAGGACAGACGGTATTAAAAATTGGTTTACGTACACCCTTTTCATTTCGCAAACTCGGCGAGAGGTCGTCTATAAAAGCGATATATTAAATATTTTAATTGCAGCTCGTATGTTACAAAGATATATGTTACATTATGAATAAAGATGGGTCGGATCACTCAGTGGCACCTAACATATAAGTAGGGTAGGTAGGTATGTCGTTATTTGAGGAGTTTAGGGTAAACCTAATCTTCATTGGTCTCGTGTAGGTCTAATTTTATTTTATTTTATTTATAATAAAACAACTTTTAACCGGATTAATCGCGTGTATAATTGGTTTTTGTTTTTCCTGACGTTTCGAACACTGCTGATTGATCGGTTAAAAATTGTTTTATTATAATGTGTAGTGATCGATGATTTTATTTCTTTGAGCTTGCAGTAATTTTAATTTCGGCCATGAGACAGAAAAATTAACTTCCTTTTATTCTTTCAAATCTTTTTTCCCAGAAATTGCTGGTTATCGTAGTTGCTTCGGTTAAGTGGGGTACAGTGGTCGGCACGTGTCGTGAGCATAAACCGAACATGCGCAGTACTTATTTTAGAGTAAAGTAGGTACTTAACTACCGCGACTGGCATGAGGTGTCGGATTAGATCCCCGGGTCGGGCAAAGTCGTATTGATTTTTTCTGTTAGAAAATTCTGTGTAGCAACTCGGAGTTTAGAATTGTGCCCGGTAGATGGCAATAGGCTTACTACATATTACATGGGACTTAATAACAGGATTGGTGAAATGTGGGTGTACAACTGTGTACCCCTCTGTCTACCCCTTCGGGGAATACAGGCGTGATGCTATGTTATGTAATGTACTCAATACTTTATTGCACTCCATAAGTTATAAAGGTGTTAAATATAGTAATAATTACAGTACAATATGGACCCTGTAGGGCACGGCAACGTAGAGAAGAGGAGGATGCTAACATTTCTTCTGGTTAACTTTATTTATGTGAAGAATTCGTTATTGAGAATGATTATTATTATGTATTGTTTGTTCAGACTATGATATATTTATGTGTTTTTATAAAGTATTATATTCAATATTTATGTATGTATTTTATTATTGTAATGTATTATTTATTAAAATATAAATTTATTGATGACTCTATGATAATTAATAATTATTAATATTATTATTAATATATAATATACAATCATTTAATTTAATTAGTTATATATTTTAAATCTTTATCATTAATGTATTCTTTAATATTATAGTATGCTTTATTAATAAGTATATGTTTTAGCTTATTTATAAAAGTTTTATTTCTGGTTTCTTCTTTAAGGGCTTCTGGGAGTTTATTATATAATTTTATTGACATTACATACGGACTATTGGAATGTAGGGTCATGTTGGAAGTAGGTAACATTAATCGGTTTCTATGTCGAAGCGATATTTTAGTATGTCTGTCGCTACGTTTAGTAAAGAAGGTGATATTGTTTCTCACAAATTTACATATTTCTAGAGTACTCGTAGATGCATGGTAAGGTAAGAATTTTGTGTTTTTTAAGATAGGGTTGGCAGCTGTCGGTTTGCTCTATGTTGGTTAGGTTACGGATTAGTTTTTTTTGTAGAGTGAAAAGAGAAGGTGTGTCAGTACTATTACCCCACATGATAATTCCGTAGGTAAGCCATGCATATGCGTAGGCATAATAAGTGGTTAAAGCTGTTTGGAAATCAGTGGTTTTCTTTATTTCCCGGAGTGCATACGCGAATCTAGATATTTTTGATCGGATGTTTTTTATGTGCGTCTTCCAGTTTAAATTCGTATCCATAGTTATACCTAATAATGTGAACTCTTTGACATTTTCTATTTTTGTACCGTTTGTAGAAAAATCTATTTGTAAGGGGGACTTTTGATATGGATAGAAGGTAATTATTTTGGTTTTTGCCGTAGTTTATTTCAAGATTGTGTTCTTCCATCCAATCTGAAATTTTATCAAAAATATTTTGGAGCTATTCGTCTAATCCATTGGTGTTTTTACATGAGGTAAGCAGAGATATGTCATCCGCGAATAGTACACACGGTTCCTTTGTAATCTTTGGGAGGTCGTTGATGTAGATTAAAAAAAGTAGACATCCAATTACACTACCTTGTGGTATTGATGCGTTAATATTTATTTTGTCAGATCTAATGTTTACAATTTCATTAAGCTCAAGGTCATAATTATCTATTTCTACATACTGCTCTCTATTTTTTAGATATGATGCAAACTATTTGTGTGCCTTTCCACGAATTCCTATTTTATATAATTTATCCAGTAGAATGTTAAATTGGACCTTGTCGTATGCTTTGGTCATATCTAGGAGTATTCCGACAGCATATTGTTTGTTGTTTATTATATTAATAGTTTCCTGGATATATTTATAAACAGCAACGGTTGTTGAACGTTGTTTTCGGAATCCGTTTTGGCTATCATCAAAAATCTCATATTTTTCACAGAAATTATATACGCGGTGGCACATAGACTTCTCGAAAATTTTTGAAGCTGTTGGTAGTAGGGCTGTAGGACGGTAATTGCTCGGATCTGTTTTAGAGTTTTTTTTGTGTATAGGTTTAATTATAGCTTTTTTTAGTAGATCAGGAAATTCGCCCTCTTCAAAGGATTGATTGATTAATATACTAATGTTAGTAGGTACTTATCTTATGTATGTATGGACTTTACCTTATGTAAATACATAGTTTATTTTTACACATCTGCCCAAAAAAGGAGTGTTATGTTTTAGGGTTCCTGTTTGTATGTATGTTTGTGTGTTTCTTTATTCCACCATAACTTCTTAATGCCGGGGTATCGTTGGAATCCTTAAAATTTCCTGGGTAACATAGGCACCAGCTCAAACTCTTGTTAAGTTCGCGACATCATCGCTCAGCTCATGACTAAGGGCTACGTTCGAATTCGAAATTAGTCGGGCAATCCCGAAGAATGCACTTGAGTAATAAACGTTGAACAATAATTAATTTACGTTATTATTTTCAGTTATTTAGGTTCACATTTTACGACTAGTTTCGAACTCGAACAGACTTGAAGTGGGGCTCCGTTCGCTATCGAAACTAATCGGACATTCTCAAACGTTTAACTCAAGTAATAAAAGTAAACAATAACTAATCAATTTATATGTGTCTCTCGAAAGTTATTTTTATTAAACAAAAAGATTACTTCCCCGAAAATGCAGAAATAAAAGATAACAAGAAAAAAAAAAACCTCTCGCCAATATTCCTGCCGCTGCCCAAAGATATGAGCGAGATGATATACAAATGTAAGAAGACAACTTTCTTACATAAATTTGATTGGTAAGCGAACAAATAAAGGAATAAATTGGATTAAACGCTACTTCACCCCTATTTATTATTGGGGGAATTGTTTACGTATAATTTTTTTTCTTGTGAGCTCGTTTTGTTCCTTTACTAGGAAGGTGTAGTATATGCGTAGCTTTTACGTAAGCGTTTAAGGTTTTGTTTTAATAAAAAAATATTTAGCAACTTGGTTAACGTGATAGGTAGAAATTCGCTGATCTGCTGGCTAACCTTCACTAGGAGGGGAGCTGAAAGAAGAAAGAAGAGAAAAAGAATACGGTCGCGAACAGGATTCGAACCTGCGACGATGGTCGAGATGGCTTCGTGGTCAGAGCGCCTGGAGTATTTATCCGGGAGGCGCAGGTTCGAATCCTGTACGTGACCGTATTCGTTTTCCATTTTAATATTATAACTTTAGAGTTCGCTACGCATGCGTTAATGCTTTTCAAAGATTTATCTTTAAGAAAGAAGTGTATAAATAGATATGCCCATTTGCCTGTATCTTTGGTGTAGTGGTCGATAGCGCGGTTGCTGAACGTGAGGGGTTGGGTCCAATACCCAGGTTGACAACACTGTTATTGGTTTTGGAAATGTTTCCGGTTGATGGCAATAGGTTCACCACCTCTTAAATGGCATAGCATCACCCCCGTATTCATCGAAAGGGTAGGCAGAGGTGTATCAGTCGTTGACATCAGTCGTGGACTTAATAGATGGCAATACGTCACCAAAAGACGCATTAAAATGTGGACAAAGGATTCGGGGTAGTGAGCAGAGTATTTATCCGGGAGGCGCAGGGTCCAATCCTTCTCATTTCATAAGTGCCTTATAAATTGGTATGTGAAATAAAAACTTATGACTTTGACTTCACACGACCGCATTTTTCTTTCCACAAACATTTATAACCTTATAATGTAACTACTTTTAACCGGATTAATCGCGTGTAATATTAGTTTTTGACTTTTCTTGACGTTTTGAACACGATTCATGGTCGCAGGATGACTCGGACACGTTAGGAAAAAAAAAACGAATGATACACGCGATTAATCCGGTTAAAATATGTTTTATTATAATATGTAGTGATCGCGAAAACTTAAGCTGTAACTTAATTGTTAAACACAAATGTAAATTAAACATTGACTCATTATAATAAAACAACTCCTTCTGCGACCACGAACGCTGCGAAGTGTTCGAAACGCCAGGAAAAACAAAAACCGATAATACACGCGATTAATCCGGTTAAAAGTTGTTTTATTATAATGTGTAGTGATCGCAAAACCCTAAGATATTACTATATTGACTCATCATTGACTATTCTGCTGTCGAATTCTCTTTTTCCCATTCATTCCATGACTATGCATACAAGTCATGGTTATTCTCCTGTATGTAGTATAAAGTACAGTACAGTACATTTTTGTATGTAGCGACAGGACATAAAATTATAAAAAAAGGAAAAAACAAAGAGCTGTTTTATAAAACAGTACTGTTTTGTAAAGCAGCTAGAGATTTTGTAAAACAGCGAATTCTACAATCCATCTGCGACATATATATTTGTTCTTATTGATTTCTCATAAAGCGCTGAAACAATTTCGAGAAAATTTAACCTCTAACCTACCAAACAAAAAAAGAATCATCAGTTTCAATGTATAATTGGCGGAATAATTGCGTAACAAACATACAAAAAAAAAACAAACATACAGCTGAATTGTGAACCTCCTCCTTTTCGAAGTCGGTTAAAACTTCATATCACAGTTTCAAAGCAAAAACCAAGTACGACAATGCATCAGCTCAGCTGTGGTTTTTGATTCATTAAAAGTTGCTATATCCTGGTTTCCTGGTTTCAAACATTCTGACACCAGTGATGTGACCCTACCCGACACGATCGGCTCCCATTATTTGGAAACTTTTAATTGGAGCAATGGTATGTACATACCTACTATTGTTATATAGGTATCCAATCACGAAATCTGTTTATTTCCCTTTAATTATTTTGCTTACAATGTTTTAAATTGCTGCAAAATGAATAATTAAAATAACATGAAATATCACCACGCCTCTATTCCGCAAGGGGTTGGCAGGGGAGTATACAGTCATTGGTGAAATGTGGTAAATAGGTAGGAAGCCTATTGCCATCAACCGGACACAATTACAGACTTCGGGCAGCTATTGAGAATTTTCTAACAAAATACTCTAATGGCACTTTTCCCGGGAATCTTACGTGACCGTACGCTCACTAGCCGCGATTGCGGCCACTAGATTAACGAAGCAGTTAAAATATATAGGTAATTAAAAATAATCCCATCATCTGACATAAACTCACTTGGATTATGTAACCAATCCCATATACCATATATATTGACTCCATAAATGTTTCACTATTGCTCTCTAAGTTGTCATATTATGGATTTCATATTGAGACTGTAAAATGGGTAACTATGGAACCATTTTACAGTCTCAATATGAAATCCATAATATGACAACTTAGAGAGCAATAGTGAAACATTTATGGGTAAATGGGTAACTATGGAACCATTTTACAGTCTCAATATGAAATCCATAATATGACAACTTAGAGAGCAATAGTGAAACATTTATGGAGTCAATATATATGGTATATGGGATTGGTTACATAATCCAAGTGAGTTTATGTCAGATGATGGGATTATTTTTAATTACCTATATATTTTAACTGCTTCGTTAATCTAGTGGCCGCAATCGCGGCTAGTGAGCGTACGGTCACGTAAGATTCCCGGGAAAAGTGCCATTAGAGTATTTTGTTAGAAAATTCTCAATAGCTGCCCGAAGTCTGTAATTGTGTCCGGTTGATGGCAATAGGCTTCCTACCTATTTACCACATTTCACCAATGACTGTATACTCCCCTGCCAACCCCTTGCGGAATAGAGGCGTGGTGATATTTCATGTTATTTTAATTATTCATTTTGCAGCAATTTAAAACATTGTAAGCAAAATAATTAAAGGGAAATAAACAGATTTCGTGATTGGATACCTATATAACAATAGTAGGTATGTACATACCATTGCTCCAATTAAAAGTTTCCAAATAATGGGAGCCGATCGTGTCGGGTAGGGTCACATCACTGGTGTCAGAATGTTTGAAACCAGGAAACCAGGATATAGCAACTTTTAATGAATCAAAAACCACAGCTGAGCTGATGCATTGTCGTACTTGGTTTTTGCTTTGAAACTGTGATATGAAGTTTTAACCGACTTCGAAAAGGAGGAGGTTCACAATTCAGCTGTATGTTTGTTTTTTTTTTGTATGTTTGTTACGCAATTATTCCGCCAATTATACATTGAAACTGATGATTCTTTTTTTGTTTGGTAGGTTAGAGGTTAAATTTTCTCGAAATTGTTTCAGCGCTTTATGAGAAATCAATAAGAACAAATATATATGTCGCAGATGGATTGTAGAATTCGCTGTTTTACAAAATCTCTAGCTGCTTTACAAAACAGTACTGTTTTATAAAACAGCTCTTTGTTTTTTCCTTTTTTTATAATTTTATGTCCTGTCGCTACATACAAAAATGTACTGTACTGTACTTTATACTACATACAGGAGAATAACCATGACTTGTATGCATAGTCATGGAATGAATGGGAAAAAGAGAATTCGACAGCAGAATAGTCAATGATGAGTCAATATAGTAATATCTTAGGGTTTTGCGATCACTACACATTATAATAAAACAACTTTTAACCGGATTAATCGCGTGTATTATCGGTTTTTGTTTTTCCTGGCGTTTCGAACACTTCGCAGCGTTCGTGGTCGCAGAAGGAGTTGTTTTATTATAATGAGTCAATGTTTAATTTACATTTGTGTTTAACAATTAAGTTACAGCTTAAGTTTTCGCGATCACTACATATTATAATAAAACATATTTTAACCGGATTAATCGCGTGTATCATTCGTTTTTTTTTTCCTAACGTGTCCGAGTCATCCTGCGACCATGAATCGTGTTCAAAACGTCAAGAAAAGTCAAAAACTAATATTACACGCGATTAATCCGGTTAAAAGTAGTTACATTATAAGGTTATAAATGTTTGTGGAAAGAAAAATGCGGTCGTGTGAAGTCAAAGTCATAAGTTTTTATTTCACATACCAATTTATAAGGCACTTATGAAATGAGAAGGATTGGACCCTGCGCCTCCCGGATAAATACTCTGCTCACTACCCCGAATCCTTTGTCCACATTTTAATGCGTCTTTTGGTGACGTATTGCCATCTATTAAGTCCACGACTGATGTCAACGACTGATACACCTCTGCCTACCCTTTCGATGAATACGGGGGTGATGCTATGCCATTTAAGAGGTGGTGAACCTATTGCCATCAACCGGAAACATTTCCAAAACCAATAACAGTGTTGTCAACCTGGGTATTGGACCCAACCCCTCACGTTCAGCAACCGCGCTATCGACCACTACACCAAAGATACAGGCAAATGGGCATATCTATTTATACACTATGTAACTATGGAACCATTTTACAGTCTCAATATGAAATCCAGCAATAGGTTTCAGCCTGTACAGGTCACTGATGATAGGAGTGGAGATATTTTGTCATCTAGTCCGAGACAGGTGAACAGGGGTGTGCCTCAGGGATCCATCCTTGGACCACTGCTCTTCATCTTATACAGCGCTGACATTGCCAGCTGTCTAGTTAACACCAAGTTCCACCTCTATGATGATTTGCAGCTATACCTCTCCTTCCATCCTGAGAATGCTGCAAATGCTGTAAAAAGTATTAATGAGGACCTTGATAGGATCACAGTTTGGTCAAACAAAAATTCCCTAGTATTAAATCCAAACAAGTCAAAATTTCAAGATATCTTGAATTATTAAGGTAATTTCATTCTTTACGACATTGTATTAACTGCAAAGTTAGTCGTGTCGGTTCGGTCACTTGTAAGTACTGAATTGATTGCAATGACGTCGCCATAAGACGTGTTAAAATATGGAAGAAGAATTCGCGGTGGTGAGCAGAGGTCGAGATGGCTTAGTTGGTCAGAGCGCCTGGAGTATCTATCCGGGAGGCGCAGGTTCGAATCCTGTTTGCGACTGTATTCTTTTTCCATTTAATATTGTAAGTCAAAATTTATTATTCTAGGTTCCAGGGAAACTATAAATAAAACACTAGTTTATAGTCTTGATCTGAGGATTGATGGTTTTCCTATCGAACGGGTCCAGGAAGCCAGAAATCTTGGGGTTGTATTTGATGGGCAGCTACATTTTGAATCCCATATTCTTGAGGCTGTACGAAACTGTTTTTACCGTCTTAAGCTTCTCTACAGGATTCGTCCCTACATAAGTGTGGATATGCGTGTCATGCTGTGTGAGTCACTTGTGTTATCCAAGCTGAACTACGCTGACACTGTGTATGGGACTTGTATTCTTGGGAGAACTGAGAGGTTAATTCAGCGAGTCCAAAATGCATGTGCCCGCTTCTGTTTCCATGTTCAACCACGATCCCACATCACACCATTTTTAAATGCCGGCAATTTAATGAAGATGCAAGCACGCAGACAGCTTCACCTGGCCACACTACTTTTTACATAATATTGACACATAAACCAATTTACCTCTATAACAAATTGTCTTGGTCGCGCCATTACAATAAGCACAATACAAGAGCATCAGCCTATCTTTTAATCACGCAGAGGCATAGAACTGCAGCCTTTCGTGGAAGTTTAAGGTTTTCTGCCACTCGCTGCTGGAACGACCTGCCACCGCCTTTCCGTGCTATTAAAACCGTGCACGCTTTTAGAAATAAATTTAAAATATACTTGTTAAGAAAACAAAAAGAAGACATGTCAACTTACCCTTAATACGCCCATATATCACGGTGACTTGGATGGAGAAAGCGAGCTGGAGAACTGATTGCTCATAGGGGTTTTCAGCCTTTGTTAGGCCACACACACCAACTACCCAATACATTGACACCGGATCTCACATAATGCACACACAACAAGGATTTTGAACAAACTGTATCTATTTTATATTTATTTTTTGTAGGTACGTTTGAAAAAGTATTAACACATAAAAACAACTTAATTAATATACATTTTCTCTATTTACATCTCGAAAAACAACAAAACTTATTTTATTTATTATCATTGATGACTGACGTTGACAGCTCATGCTTTTTTTTTTTTTTTGACAGCTCATGCTCATGCGTTTGCGCGTCGCCTTCAGTGTTGCTATGGTCTCCCATAATTTGTCTTACCATAGACAAATTAGTGATGCTGAGACTAAGGCAGGATGGATGCGCGAACGTGATACACACGAATGAGTAAATAAATAAGTTACATAAATTATTTATTAAGGAACTCCAATCTATATAATTATATGTATTTATCACAATTTATTAATTATTTACTATATATTCTTAATATTGCATGTTTGCGTACACCGTGGTTGCCCGTGATATCACTATAACGGTCCTATCCGAAAACCAGCGCTGCTACATTTTGGTGGAGCAGCTTATGCTGAGATAGGAGCCTTTTTTGGTCTCGTGCAGGTTTTAATTATTCTGTTTGTTTTTTGATTTTTTTTTTTTTTTTTTATTTGTTCTTTGTCGGTCATGTATAACCTGCAAGAGCCCAGAATAAATATTTTCTTTCTTTCTTTCTATACAATATTAATCAGGATACACAAAATAAAATACTGATGTTACCAGCCGCTCATAAAAATACATGTATGTCATAATTTCCATATTTTGACATGACTATTTTTTGTTGTATGAGCAAATAAATTGAATACGTTAGCGATATTTTTTGCCGTGATAGTATATTGACTGATGTACCTACTACCAACAATGTTACAAAGCATATACGAGGAAAATGAACGATGGAAGCGAAGTGTAAATAGGACGTAAATTGTGTGTTGAAAAATATAAAAGTGAACGAGAATTAATCAAATTATTATTTATTTTATACAGCTCAGTTAACCATGATACCTGCGTCAGTGAAACAAAACCATTATTATCATACCTAAGATTGGCTTTTTATTAAATTATATTTTAATAAATGTTACAAATAATAATAATAATAAAATCTTAGGTTTTCGGTTTAGTTTAGGCGATCACTACATATTATAATAAAACAACTTTTAACCGGATTAATCACGTGTATTATTGGTGTTTGTCGTGTTATTTGTCCTCCTGCAACCACGAACGCTGCAAAGTGTTTCAAACATCAGAAAAACAAAAACCCAAAAATACACGTGATTAATTCGGTTAAAAGTTGTTAGAGATAAATTAAAATAATAATAATAAAAAAAATCATTAAACACACTACACACATACTTACACACACACACCACACTTAATTAATTATATCTTTGACAATAGAACCTTAATTAAATGAATATAGTAAAAAGTTGATATAGGTAATCGTCACTATATATTTTTTATGTATTGAGTTATTGCTCAAGTTAAATTAAAATGCCTCATAGTTAAAAAACTTAAACATGATTTGAATAAATCAGTTATAAGAAAAACATTTTGTGTTAGAGATTTATGTTAAAACTTTTCTTTAAAAAATAAATGTTTAAGTACCCAAAATAAAAGAAGACATAAGCATGTCTTCTCAAACAAATTTAAAAGCAAGGTGCTAACAAACTTCGCGTTGTTCGCTCGCATTTGTGGTAAAATAAGAAAACTTAAAATTGTTAGGGCTTATAAGTTATTATTAGTCAATAAATCTTTTCGGTACTTAACACTGGAGTTCTAAGATTTATAAAATATATCTTCATATTTAAGATTTTACTTTAGGTAATTTTTTTTTGTATTATACGGAAATTATGAGTTATTTTTAATTAATATAGTTCTAGCAAGACGAAAACTGTTCCTCTAAATGGTAAACGAGACATTTTTTTTATTACACGACTGTCCAGAAAAGGTTTGTTATGTTTTTAGGGTTCATTTATGATGATGATTATGATGATTTATGATGATGATTATGATGATTTATGATGATGATTATGATGATTTATGTGAGTTCTTTTATTCCACCATAACTTCTAAATACCTGAACCGATTTCAATGTTTGGAGTACCGTCAGAATCCTTACATTGTCCTGGGTAACATAGGCTAGATTAGCTGAGATTAAAAAAAACGGCAGGCGTGCTTTTAAATTTAAATTAAATTCATCTTGTATAATTTTAAATTGTGCTTTAAATGAATCCCTAACAATTATACACTGACCCCTTAAAAAAAAGTTGCCTAATCATTTAGGACCTTAGGTATATAAGGTGTTGATCTGCATTATAGTCACTGGGTATATTTGATCAACAGTTTGTATATTTGGCCCTTCATTTATTTATTTCATTGGTATTAAATATATATAAGTATTGAATGTAACATGAATCAGTATTAAAATGTAAGTGGTCAATAAGCTTCCACCAAAGTTGGTAATAGAAAAGTACTGCTGACATAAAAGCCCTTAATATAGGAATGATTTTGAATATCTGCAAATCCTTCAGTGTCTTTGGCTATAATAGAATTTTTCAAACAAAAATTGGAGAATTGTTATAAATACGACCTGTACTGTACTGTACTCTTGAAACTAATACCAATTGCAATCCAATTCCAATATTAATCAGACGCCTTAAAACAACTCGTAATTTTATTTTTTAAAAGCATTTTGTCTTCATATTATCCCGAAACTATATTAACTTTTTAGACATTTTGGTATTTAAAAGTACGAATTGACATATTTCCTATATCAATCGACCGGAATTATTTTCAAGAGTAAGCACTGCTCCTGTAAATTAAACAATCAAAAGTTAAATAAGTGCTCGGAAAAATAAAAAAATAATCAGGTTGTCTAAAATGCCACTTCGAGCATTTCTCCTAAAAATTTATCATTATTTTAATTGAGTAACTTCTTACGATTTTTCTCTTTGATACATTAGCAATTCCTATTTTATGAGCCATTTTACCCATCTCCATAGAAAACTGTCAAATAGATAAATTACGTCAGGAAAAACAAAAAACTAATAATACACGCGATTAATCCGGTTAAAAGTTGTTTTATTATAAGATAAATAAATTACTGTTTATTAATTTCACGCAAATCATATTATGATGCTATTAATATTATGATTCAGCCAACGTGGCCTTTTAAGTCCCCCTGTTCAATGTATTTATATTTATGTATTTGCTATGCATTTACATATTATACGTTAACTACGTGTACAATGCCAAGTTTAAAAAAATCTCTGTCAACTTTTAACTTTTTCATAAAATCACTACACCAGTCAGCTTTTATCCGGCAAGTCATATTTTTCTGTAATTTAAGGACGGTGGGATCTCGCCAAGAACTTTCTTTATTCCAAAAATAGTAGCACTCGACTCTGACCTTACGCCTACACAATTGAAAGAACAGAAGACTAACTCTTAGCAAAACGCGAGGGAATATTGCAATTGGCCAATTACGACAGTTATGTAATGTTTAGTTTATTGCTTTCTGGGCCTGCGGTGAATGAAACTGCAATATCAGGACCCCGGAACGGGTTAGCAGTCAATCGTGTGGTTCTTGACATCATGAATTTATTATAATACTCCTCCCGACCGTATTTCGGTCACGACGGCGGTTTCCACGGATATTAGCCAAGTATGCAGGAGATATTATAGTGCACAAGTATATGCGCAAACACGGGTGCACTCCGTCTTCCTTCACTCTTATATTCCAATGGGACGGCAATCCAACACGACCGGAGAGAGTTTAGGCGCAGAACCGTCGGGTTTTACGTGCTTTCCAAAGCACGGGGGTGTCACACCACCAACTTCCTGACTCCGGGCTGCTACTGAGAATTTCCTAAAAATAAAAACTCAATAACACTTTGCCTGACCTAGGAATCGAACCCAGGACGCAAGTGCGGCTGCTGAGCGACCAACGATGTAGTTATTATATGAACACACCAAACCTTACGCCGATACCAACTTGGCACGATACACACTCACAAGTCTATTAAATCACACCTGCGTACCTAATGGCTATGTCAGTTACCATCGAATTGATGGTCACTTTGTAGTACATTGTGTCATACGTTACAGCTTGTCTATGATGAGCAAAAATATTAAAAACATACAGCGCAATGTACTAAAAAGTGATCATCAATTCGTTGGTAACCGAGTCGGCCAATAGGTAAGGTCAGATTGACTGCCTCGTTGGTCTAGTGGGCAAGCGCGGTTGCTGAGCGTGAGGTCCTGGATTCGATTCCCAGGTCGGGCAAAAATTTTATTCGGTTTTTCTCATAGGAAATTCTTAGTAGCAGCCCGGAGTCAGGAAGTTGGTGGTGTGACACCCCCGTGCCTTGGAAAGTATGTAAAGAGGTCGGTCCGGGCCTGATCTCTCTCCGGGCGTATCAGTCTGTCAGAGCAGAGCTAAAAGTTTCGAGTTTCTGTCCATCTCTGTTATGTGACATCTGGCCATATGGTAACAGAATTTTGCATAAAGATGAGACCGCCTGTTGAAAGTAATAAGAAATTTAATAAGCTTTGCTGAAAATTCCTTTACACATTAAGCTTGTGTCTTTGGTCGAGAGTAGAGGCGTTACCTGGGACGTGGCTAATTGTGTAAGTTATTGAGCATGTCCAACGATATGATACAAATGTACGCCGATTTCGATAAATGTATCTAAAGGATTCGAATGCAGTTTTGGTGCTGTTTAATTTTTTTGGGATATTGGCATTGTTTTATCGTGTTCTGCGATCTTCTAACCGTATTTATGAGCAATCGAAACTCGCTTTTTATGCGGTGTAAATTAAATTAAAATTAGTACTGAAGAGTTAAAAGGGTGCATGCTTTGTTAAAACTTATTTTTTTTTTAACAATTGCTGCAGTTGTTTAAACTATTTACAACTTGTTGCGCCCCTGACTTCGTCCGTATGGATTTTGGTCAAATTACACTTTATATTCATATTCATTAATATATCTTGCATATCCAAATGGAAAAATTAAAAAAAAATTCAAATGAATATGTTTTATAATACTTGGTAACGTTGTGGCTGGAGTTTGAACCCTTCTTGTACATTACTGTTGGGAATAAATGTATTGTTAGGTTTACTAAATTATTGTTGAAAGAAAAAATATGATTGCGAGTAGGATTTAAGCTTGCGTCTCCTGGACAAATGCTGTAGGACTGAAAAGATAGCGATTACGTTACCATAAGAAGAATCCTGCTCACGACCGTATTCTTATTCCATTTAATATTATAACTTTAGAGTTCGCTAAGCATGCGTTAATGCTTATAAAAATGTGAAAGAAGAATTCATAGCAGTGAGCAGAAGCTAGAATTCGAATCCAAGGCACGCACCACTGACTTTTCGAAGCCATGAGAGTATTATAAACTAATTATCACATGCTTAAAATGGTGAGGGAAAACATCGTGAGGAAACCAGCACACCTGATACATATTCTCGGTGGTCGAGACCATGTCAGAGACCTACGGGTGGTTTAAACTCTGACACTAGGTTGTTCATCAACCACACGATAAGAAGAAGAAGCAGAAGTCGGAATGGAAATCCGGATAAATACTCTAGATGGTCATAATCCGTAATTTTACACGATTGCCCACAAAAGTTCGCTACACATGCAATAATGCGTTTGAAAGGTTAATCTGAATTAACATAAACACAAGCAATCCCAAGCGTACATCCTGTCAAGAAAGTCATGAAAATAATGTGAAATGATGTAAGGCCGAAAATGGTTTTTTTTATGACTTTTTTGACAGACTGTAGGTAGGTCAAGGAATCACATATGGTTTAAAGTTTCGGGAAACGTAAATTCTTTGACTTTTCGTTGTCCATTTAGATTAAGAAATTGATCATATTTTTATATCATTTTAACAACACTGCAAGTATCCATAAATCCTAATCCCTATGAGCATGACCCCCTCGTGACCCATAATAATATTTATGAGGGCTTAAAAAAAAGGATCGATAAAATAAAGATTTTATTTTAAAAAATCGGGCAAGTGCGATTCTGACTCGCGCATCGAGGTTCGAAAATTGTAAGAATGTAAAGTCAGGTTGACAGAAAAAAATATATTTTATTTTGTATATTGTGAGTGTACATAAAGTAAAAATAAATGAGAGGGGCTAAGTAAAAGCCGCATAGATCGATTGATCGAGGTTAAGCTGCGCTTGTCGCGGTCGGTCTGTGGATGGGTGACCATCATTTCAAACCGAGACCCCTCCGTGCCTCGGAGAGCACGTTAAGCTGTCGGTCCCGGTTTGTCAAATTAAGATCTATGACAGCCGTTACGGGAAGTCAGAGGCCCGAAAATCTGACAACCAGCCATACCACGAGATATCGTGTTACCTAGTAACTTGGTTGTGGAGGTCAGATAGGCAGTCGCTCCATGTAAAATACTGATATTAAGCTGCATCCGGTTTTACTGGAAGCCGACCCCAATGTAATTGGGAAAAGGCTAGGCAGATGATGACATAAAGTAAAAATAAAATTAAAAGAAACTTAACTTTGCAGTTGAAAAAATGTTCCCACTTACATCGATATACGTCACAGTCGATATTCCAACTGCAAATATAAGTTGTTAATCACAAAAAAAAAAAATACGTGATAAATCTACAAATTAACGATTTCCAGTTTCTTCCCAAATTTCATGATTCCAGATTTAGGGGAAGTTTCCATAGGTTTTGAGTTACGAGCGAGTGTCAAAATATAAATATAAACGGTCGTAATCTATTTAAAGCGTTGTCTTTTATGTTATCTTTTCACATCTCCAAGGGAATATAGATATACAAGGTATATCAATTTCCACTTGATACGTCCACGCGTCCCTGAGATAAAGGGTATTGATAGACAGACGGACAACGAACTGATCTGATAAGGGTCTCGTTTTTCTTTTTGAGGAACGGAACCTTAAAAATAATGAAAAGGGGTCCAATTGAACCATAAACTATATGAACTTTAGTTTGCTTACATTTTGGGTAAAGTGAATCATACATTTTATAAGTTCAACAACCTTTGAAGCTTTGTAATGAATTCAAATCCCCGATTGCAAAATAAGTTGGAATGTTGCGTAAGAAAAAAATCGCAACAAAATCGAAAGGTCGTCTGGCCTCGTAAAAAGGCAATAATATGTTTAAAAAAGAAACGGTGAGTAAAATTAATGTGACATATAAATGTTTTAAATTACAGCTTAAAGGACTTAGGATGTAATGTAATGTAATAAAGTAATCAAAATATGAACTTGAATCGGAGAGACTGCTTAATGAAATCTGCTACTTAGTGTAGAACTTATCCACAATACTGCGACTGTATTTTAGCCCCGCGTAATAATACCGCCTAAAGTATTTATCCGGGAGGCGCAGGTTCGAATCCTGTTCGCGACCGTATTCTTTTTCCATTTAATATTGTAACTTTAGAGTTCGCTAAGCATGCGTTAATGCTTTTCAAAGATTTATCTTAAATTATTAAGGTAATTGCATTCTTTACGACATTGTATTAACTGCAAAGTTGGTCGTGTCGGTTCGGTCACGGGTATAGGTACTGAATTGATTGCAATGACGTCGCCATAAGACGTGTTAAAATATGGAAGAAGAATTCGCGGCGGTGAGCAGAGGTCGAGATGGCTTAGTGGTCAGAGCGCCTGGAGTATTTATCCGGGAGGCGCAAGTTCGAATCCTGTTCGCGACCGTATTCTTTTTCCATTTAATATTGTAACTTTAGAGTTCGCTAAGCATGCGTTAATGCTTTTCAAAGATTTATCTTGAATAATATTTCTCCAATAATGTGCACCTAGTAGGTACAAGTATAGTCGACCACGTAATTGCTTTACAATATTTGACAAAAACTTACAGTAAATTAAAATGTCAACAAGATTGACAGTATCTGACTGACACTTTGATCTTGTAAGCGAAAATAGACCTTGTCATATTATGATGTGCAAACGAAATTCAGCATTAGGGTGGTAAATCAATTATATGGTCGACTATACAACCAGCATTCGGCATTAAATCGGTTCTTTGGTACTCAAGTTTTAAGCGTTTGGACAGACAGACACACAACTTCTCGAATAATTGTGGTTTCGGCTTCTGCATCAATATAATTCCCAAATTAAAGTTATGAAAGACATTCAATGTGCAGAAATCAAGACCACTACAGTTTTATTATTTTATGTATTTACTAGCTTCTACCCGCGACTTCGTACGCGGATCCTGTTGCTTATGCCAGCGACAACGGGATTAGCGTGTACAAATAAACAGACAAACAGACAGTTTTTTTCTTTGGATTCGTGCTCTATTATTGTTTCTAAACCCCCTCAATTGTTTTTTTTTATATATTTTCAATGTACAGACACAGTTTTTTTACTGTTTTATTATATGTATAGAGATATTCCCAACAATATCCTTACAGACAAAATCCCTCTTTCAAAATTACAGACTAACTAGATATTACAGTAAGTAATTGTAAAAAGTGCTATCTTTGTGAATTCACTCAGAGCACAATAGAATATATCCACGTCGTCAGCTATGAGGTTGAGCGTGCGCAATGCGCGCGTCAGAGGCGCCTCGCTTAGTAATTTAGTGCGAGCTCGCGGCACCGCCAGCAGGCGCGGCCGCCGCCAACTTCCCACGTAACCGTCCGACACACACAGACCTACCCTCTCTAGTATATCTGCATTATGTATCCCCCCCCCCCCTAATAACCCTAAAGAAGTAGGTTACGAGTGTGAGTTCCTTCCTTTTTCTAGAGATATTGGTGGGTACATGGTATGAATAAAATACTACGCCACGTAATCGCTATTACATAAGCGTATAATTTGAAACAGTAAATCATTATGTTCCTTCTCTAAAATTGAGTGGTTGCATGAAATTGCTTCTAAATTACTGTAGTTGTTTGGCTGCAGTTCAAAAACATATTGCAGGTATTATTTACTGGCGTAATATTTGTTATTAATTAAGTTATTAATCACACCACATCACAGCGACAAGAGTGGTTAAGCAGAATAATGTCGCTGCAGCTTCGTGCTGTTGCGTTGCCGCAACTACAAAATGTCGTTGTAGCATTCAATTTTTTTTAACGTGCTTTGCTTTAAAAACAAAAACGTTTCCGCACTGTAATAATTTCTTCCTGTATCGTGGGTGCGTTAATAGACATATAAATTCACACGCACAAACAAGCAACAAAAAGCGCTCCTTATGACTGGTCAAAAAATTGTGGGTGAGTACTGTGCAACGGAATTCGTTTCTCTTCGAAATTCAATTTTAAAACGTTCTAGAACCTCCCCGTCGTTGTAACACCTGCATGCAAAGTACTTGGCAATTTCACTGCGATTTTAGGATTGGAATACATTGATAGAAAATTGCTGATGACGTTTGAGAGAGCAAAAAGGTTAGGAGCTCAGTTAAGGCTAGTGTACATGATAGCCAATGTTTACAACAGGTAGTTCCAAGCGAATAAATATTTTTGTATTTACTTTGATGATCATTAATATTTTAATTTAAAAAAAATATTAACTTATAAACAGCCAAGGTGGCTGAGTGGTTATGGGCTCGTTTCTGGAGCCGCACGTTGTGGGTTCTAATATATTAATGTGACTTTTTATCCTACTTACTCTCACATCACATCATAGACATACGGTGAAGGAAAACGTCAAAAGGAAATTGGCATTTTTTTCATTTTTTCTCTATGAGAAGAGTCCCTTGCCCTACAGTGGGACAATTATGGGCTGGTTAAATCGCATAAGTGTGTAAGGTAAGTAAGGTAAGGTTGAAACGCTCATGACAAAAGACAATTTTGAGAAATACATGTATGAATGAGTCTTAATGTTTTTTTTTATTATTATTATTTGTGTTATAAAAGAAATAATATAAAAAATAAATGAATTTTAACATTCAATATTCCTGTATTCTTTGTATTTTAATCAATAATATTTTAATAATATTCAATGCTGTCAGTCAGAGACTAAAGATTAATCAAAAGACGAGACAGCTGACCTACTCAGACAAAAATACATAATGAAAACAAAAAATAAAAAAAAAACGCACTAGTCGCCACTACGATTTTCGAAGGTCCCCCTCGATTTCTCTGGGATGCCACCATCAGATCCTGGTTTCCTTATCATGGTACCACCCTCGGGATATCACCTTTCCAACAAAAAAAGAACCATCAAAGTCGGTACATAAATGACGAAGATATACGCGAACACACATAAAAAAATGTATACGGTCGAATTGAGAAACCTCCTCCTTTTTTGAAGTCGGTTAAAAATGGCTCAATTTTCCTCGATAGCACAAAGTACATAAATTGGTATAGTACCTCATTTAACAAACTAAAACCTTATCCCAAAGCTAGCCATTAATATATAATGTTGTCATATAACAATTTATAGCTCTCAATCCGTCTCAATGATTTATTTTGTGGCTCATCAACAAGTTTTACGGCGTTTAATTCTCAATTTAACACTGGCATTAAAAGTTTGTATTATTTATCAATAGGTACATACAAATATATAAAATGGAATAGTCTGTTTGTATTTATAATGTCAAAATAATAGTTTTTTTAAGGTCATACAGTTATTTGGTTATTTCCTACGATACCTATGCCCAAAAATTTTTTTTTATGTTTTGTCTGTCTGCCTGTCTGTTCGTTCCGGCTAATCTTCGAAACAGCTGGACCGATTCTGCTACCGGCAAAGATAAATCCTGCCCGATCTGGTTAACCAGGATCCGACGCGGAGAGCACCATGCAGGGCCCTCTTCGAGCGCGTGCCGTGCGGTATCCTGATCACCTTCACAGTGGTGGCAATTAGCCACGGCTTCACGTCCAATCCTACTCAGGTATTCACCGAAGCAACCGTGTCCGGTAAACACCTGAGCAAAACGATAGGTGATGCGCTCAACTCTCGTCAACCAGGACTCGAAACACGGCAGAACGGGCTCGACAACGCGCTTGTGTGCATACCACGGCTCGAGGAGCCGCTCGCGCCACTGTTCGAGTGCGTATCGCCGCTCATAAAGCTATTACATAGTGATATCAAAATTATTGCCTGTGTTTATGATATTGAAGGACAAATAACAAATATTCCAAACCAATATTAATACCATTGTAAACAATATTGACAACATTAAACCATTGTACTAGTATTCTATTAGTACAGTATATGTCTTCATATAATTTAACTATAAATTTCCATTATGCTCTAATATTGATTTCTGTCATGTATCAGATAATATTCAGAACAAAGTAATGTTACCCCTCTATTCCGAAGTGTATTAAAGTATAAATGATAAATGATTTTATTTCTGTAAATAGATCTGTTGAAGACACTTTTACAAGTAATTTTTATAAACTAGATGGCGCCGGCGTTTCCTATCTGACTGTCTCTGAGAAGAAATGCCGAAACAAAATCAGAGGTCAATGCGTCTCTTTTAAAGTCCAGACATAAAAGTATGTGCATATCTATGTGAGTGTACCGATGCAGGGATCGTCTGGAATGGCCTTTTGAGGAAAGAGCCATAGCAGCTTCGAGGTGACCTGTCCTATCTGACGGCACGTATGCATCAGTCATCGTGAAGCTCAACCATAACTAAGGGAGCTCAACGACCTGTCACAAGACGATACCAGATCAGGAGGACATTTACGTAGGTCACATAAAACGACTCAAAACCGCCAGACAGTCTATGAGGTTCATGTATGAATAGATAATCCATGCCACGAAGGCGGGTGAAAGGTTATAATTTGAACCTTATGTCAAAAGCAATAAAAGGGACATCACACGCCATCGTGAGATAGAATAAAGATCCAGTTATTAAGTCCCATATGATAAGCTGCCACTCAGAATTTCATGAAAGCACTCAGGACTTCAGGCTGGGCTTTGCGATCAGTAGTCATAATGTTGAGACTGACATTGGCGTCAATTCTAATGTAACAAACTAAACTAAATTTAGAACATTCCTGTCTTTAACTAACTGTTACTAGATGAGTGAGATGGGATGAATCGAGAGTTGTTAAATTAGAATCTCTGAAGTTTTTAGTAGACACAATTGTAGACCCACTAAAACTAGAGACGTCAAACTAAAATTGTATGGAAATTTTAGGTTGACATGATTAAATTTGAATTTGACGGCATCCCGTCCCGCTCTTATAGTAACGGTTAGTGAAAGACAGCAATATTCTAAATGCCTACTATTATATGTATATATTATACAATTATTCTTCAAGATTAAATTATGTTTTATAATATACCTCCTTAATATGTATTGGTATTTACATTTCACATGCTCTAAGACCGTAAAATGGATAACTTTTAGCAATAATCCCGACCGCAGTAAACATTACCATTATCATTTTCTCTGTTAATTTGTATTATTTATTCGTCATGATTTATTTTGAATTATATTTTATCATTATCACCTATTAGACGAAAAAAATATGTCATATAATCTGGCTAATTGATAAAGTTGTGGTATACATTACTTAATTATTGTTTAAAACATTTTCTGAGAAATATTTTAATTTTATTTGGTGTTTATTAAATTGTAAAAATTACAGATCTGTATTCGAAGTCTTTTCTATTATATAAATACTACAACCAAACATAAAAAAAACTTCAACAAACGATATTTTAAATTCAAATTCACTGCTAATGATAATGCGCTCCCAAAGCTAACAATCTCTGTCCTCCTCTAAGATCTTTTATGATTAATATGCCTCATATTAATCGTTCTAAAAGCTAGCCTTATCTCATTCCAGCAAGAAGGTTGATTAGAATTTTACAAAGCAAACATAATTTTCATCTCAAAAAACGTAAGTATTATCTTCATCCACATAAGCTTTTTAATTATCTTCACGAATCACTTCATCTATTTAAATAAAACCATTTTAATATTCCATAAATTATACGCACGTATGCACCAGTCTTAATACTTTGACAGTTCACCGAACTCAAAATCATTTGGGTTGGGAATTCTTCAGTCGGGTTCGTGTCACCTTGGATTGGTGCAATAATGGCAACAAACATATCCAGGAATTTGTGTCAAGGAATAGAATAGTAAATGGATATCTAGTAGAAAATTCTTTTAATAAAATGGGTAATATTTATTTATTATAGGTCCTCCCACAGCTTATATAAGGTCCTAATTTATTAGGTAATTTACTTTTATGGATTTAATGTGTAAGTGGTAAGGATTCGTTTAAGCCATAATTTAAATTTCTACAATAATTGTTTTTTTTTTCTTACTGTTTGCCATTCGCTGTTTTCGTCTTGCTAGTACTATGGTTATTACAAATAATTTGTTATATCCATTTATTTCTTGGCTTAAGTGAATGTATTAGACTTATATACTAACCCTTTCGAAGGAAATCACCTAATAAATTAGGACCTTATATATAAATAGCATACAATTTTGCACACAATATACATTACAGAACATAGTTCTAATATTCCAATTATGGGTAAACACAACATTGGCCAAACGAGACGTCTAATGGTTACTTAAGTACTAAATATTTTTAAATAATTACAAAAGGAATAGCTACTTAGCTCAATTATATTGTACTATATTAATCTACTACTTTATCTACGTGCTGCATGTTAACATTGTTACGTTAATGTCTGACACTTACGGGCTTCAACATTTTAGATATAAAATTAGTTTTTGAGTCATTATAAATATCAGCATCTTGTACAGTCTTTATAAATGAGTTCCAATCCATACACATTTTCACAACTGGAGAATTCAAACCTATGTTAGATCTGGTCAAGGGTAAATGCATTATATTAGTTATAGGAAACCTGGGAATTCTTCTCGGGACGTTAAAATGTATATGAGAAACCAGTTTGTTGCAATCTAAATTTGCTTTGAATGTTTTTTTAATCTTTATTAATAAAGAGGTTTACGCATTAATTATTATTGAAGCAGCAGAGATCTGTTGCTGCCAAGATACAAGACCATAAAATAATTGATAATTGTAAAGGTATCTTATAATAATATAATATGCTTCAGGACATAATATCCCTTAAGAAAACAGTAATCCCTGGTGGGCGACACAAAAGTTTTGTTTACACAATTTATAATATCATTAATTTTAATAAAAAGATCTCGCTCGTGTACACCAATCTTAACATCAGTAGCAGTTAGCTGTAACGTGAAATGATTTTGTATCGTGAAAATGTTCAGTGAATTTTCACATCTAATCTTGTACCGGTTGAGTCCATTATTGGATATTGGCGTTTTATTAAATTCTGCTTGAACTCTAATGTTGATAGGAGAACAGCTTTTTCTGAACAGCAGCTGCTGGTAATGACGACTTCAGATTGGACCGAAGGAGATTGGATTGTGAAAAATGATATTATTATTGTTATGATATTGAAATTGTAACATTTTAGTTCTATTTTTCTGTGTGCATTTGTAAAATAAACAGCCGTAATATTTTCTACTGAATTTTGATTTTATCTTAAAACTAAAGCTCCAAACCGGTTTTAGTACCGATACTAGTTCGTCGGTACTCATAGCAACGTTAGTTAATACAATATTATCACAATGATTCGAAAGGGTTATATGAATGAACATAGCATCATACATACAGCCTGTATTTCCCAAAAGGGGTAGGTAGAAGTGTAGACAATAAGTCCCATGTCTTTCTTTTTTTTTCGTGTGGTTGACGAACAACCTAGTGTCAAAGTTTAAGCCACCCATAAACCTCTTAGATGGCTTTACACACCATCGAGAACATCTCTCAGGTGTGCTGGTTTCCTCACGATGAGTCCCATGTAATAGGTGTTGAGCGTATTGCCATCTACCAAGCACAATTCCAATCTCTGGGCAGCTACTGAAAATTTCTTAACAGAAAAACCCAATGACACTATGCCCGACCGATCGAATCTGAGATCAAGCTTAGCAGTGGCGCTTGGGCGCCCGGCCCTTTCGGCACTGGCATATTTGACAGTTTTTCTATATTTCTATGTTAATTTTAAAATCTGAAATGTTTTGTTATAGTTTTTTTTTTTTTTACCATGCCTTTTTTCGATTATTTTTTTGCTGTCACTGTGAATCTGGAACAAATACTTTCTTTCTTTCTTTCTTCTTTCTTTAATTATATGAATGAAAACTTTTATAAACCCTCAAAAGCTAAGCCTAGCACTAACTACTTTGAAGAAGTTAAAGAAGCATATCTATCTATAC
This sequence comes from Xylocampa areola, assembly GCA_935421205.1. NCBI lineage: Eukaryota > Metazoa > Arthropoda > Insecta > Lepidoptera > Noctuidae > Xylocampa > Xylocampa areola. The sequence continues at coordinate 1,843,901 of OW285200.1, forward strand.
CTTTAAAAAGCAACTAAAGTAGTACTTAATCGATGCCCAACGGAAGCACGACATGATAGACGTCAATATGTAATTTATATAATCCCATACATTTATATAAGGTCCTAATTTATTAGGTAATTTCCTTTAAAAGGGTTAATAAATAAGTCAAATACATTTCCTTAAGCTAAGAATTAAATGGATATACGTAACAAATTATTTGTAATAACCATAGTACTAGCAAGACGAAAACTGCTCCTTGATCGGCGAACATTAATAAAAAAATAACATTGAATCGTAAAAATGTTAATTATGGCTTAAATGAATTTTTATCACTTACACATTGACCCCTTAAAATTAAATTCCCTAATAAATTAGGACCTTATATAAATAACTGGTTTTATATCCGTGAGTCTCTAAAGGGTCCAGTTGAAAACCAGCGCTAGGCACCTGCCTGGCACATTGCTGAACTGGATACCTATTTGGTGCAAGTGTCAGGCATACAAAAAATAATAATTTCTTTATGTTTAAATTAATTGAATTTGTTTTTTAATCACTTTTAATTTTGTTTAAATGTCTTTTTATTGCATCCAAATAAATATATTTCTTTGTTTCTCTCTTTCATATACTTTTTAATATCAATACTTACTTGGTATTGGTCATTTAATTCACATTATATCTTACAACTCCCAAAAGCCACAATACATACGTCAATACGTTACGAATCACATTACAATGACGTAAGACATTAGTAAGGTGACTATCCACTAAATAAAACCAGTTTTGCATACAAATACATTTAGGAACATAATGGCATCGATTCTCATGTAGACCAAGTAACTAAAATTAGAGAATTTTGTTCTTTTAATATCACAAGACAGTGACTCGAAGGAGTTACCTACATACATTTCCATACCATCACGGCTATATGTATTCCTCGAGAGGATATGCAGAGGTATGTACACTTGCATTTCACCATCAATGCTGTTCAATTATTATTGTTCACCGGTTACTTACTACGCACGTGCGGGATGCCCAACTATTCCAAACTTGAACGGACTCTTTGATCTAGTGGTCGCAAGCGCAGCTGCTGAGCGTGAGATTCTCAGTTCGAATCCCAGGTCGGGCAAAGCGTTATTATTTTTCTGCTGGAAATTCTCAGTAGCAGCCCGGAGTTAGGAAGTTGGTGGTGTGGCACCCCCGTGCTTCGGAGAGCACGTAAAGCCGTCGGTCCTGTGACGGATCTCTCTCTGGTCGTGTCGGATTTCCGTCGTTTCCGTCGTTTTTTTAACAGAAAAATCCAATAAAACTTTGCCCGACCTGGGAATCCAACCCAGGACCTCACGCTCAGCAGCCGCGCTTGCGACCACTAGACAACGAGGCAGTCTTATTTATTATGAGGCAGTATTATTACTTATTGTAATAATAATCTTATAGCTCGACGATACAATTCACAAGTTACTTATTTTTTTCCCGAAAGACTGCCCCGCATGTTTTTTTTTTTACCTTTTATCTCATTCCTTGTTGTCGATCGCCAATGCTAAAAGTAGCATGTTTGTAAGAGCTTTAAAATTATAAATGCCGAACTAATTTGGGACAAATTTTTTCGGCGTTTCTTGCTCATAAAGTAAGTATTAATAACATTTTGCAATGTTCCAACTTTAGTTTAGTTTGTGTATAACAGAATCAACGTCAAAATCGCTTATTGCCCCGGGCAATTTCCTTAATGTCCCATTGAAAATGCGCTCAGCAGGCAAGGAGTGAATTTATACGGAAAATAAGGAAAATTTACTTTTACGCGATCTTTAAAAGGGAAAGCTATGGGAAGTCGTTTGAAAGTACAATGTAATAATGTCTTCAAAAGTTTTTTTTTTAATACAAATTGTTTGGGTGATGGCGTTTGGCGTAGTTATAATCATTATTTGTTGCTATATTTGATCTAATCTGTAAGAATGATTTTTGTTTGCCTATACAAATCCTAACTGATAATTATTATAAATGCGAAACTAGGTAAGTTTTTTTTAGTTTATTTGTTACCTCTTCACGCCTAAGCCGCTGAACCGATCATTCTGAAATTTTGCATATACGTTGTCAGGTGTACAGAAAAGGACATAGGGTACCTTTCATCCCCAAAAAATTTACTGTTTCCGAGGAAAACAACAATAACTTTCTTATGATAATAGATGGCGCCACGTGTCTTTCGAATCATTATTGAATTTTAAATTTAAGTACCTAATACATTTTATGAGTCTAGAGTGTCGATAGACCGGTTTTTCCTCTATAATAACGCGAGTGAAGCCGCGGACAAAAGCTAGTAGCCTATAAAATGATTTGCCAGGACAGACTCTATAGTTCAGATAGACTTTAAAGACAGATCTAGATATTTTTCATCATAAATCATACCACAATTGGTAAATTATTTATTTATTTTTAAGTAGTTTATGTTAAATTTTAGTTCTAAGAAAAAGTTGTTGTTTTTAAAATATTTTTATCTAAATATTTAAGTGTGCTGTTGTAAACTTAAATTACTACAATAAATAATATTTTTAAATAAAAAATTTAATAAATTTACTGCAATAAATAAATAACACAAGCGTGGTTTGTCTTTAGTAAATCTTTATTTACTAACCAAAGGATAATCAGAAAATATGATATCATGAACTAAAAACAGAACTCAATGGCGTCAATTCTAATGCAGCAAACTAAACAAAATTTAGAGCGTTGCTGTTTTTTACTAATCGTTACTATAAAAACGGGACGGAAATACGTCAAATTATAATTTAATGTTGTCAAATTTAATCATGTTAACCTAATATTTCCGTACTATTTTCATTTGTCGTATCTAATTTTAGTGGCTACCTAAAACTGTGCCTACTAAAAACATTCGGAGATTTTAATTTGACGTGCTCAAATTCGAATTTGACAGCTCTTGATTCGTCCCATACATCATGCAGTAACTGTTAGTAAAATACAGGAATGTTCTAAATTTAGTTTTGTAATCTGACGCCAGTCACACTCTGTAAAAAGCAGGAGTCGAACGCGGGTTGGAAAGTTGCTTCCCTAAAATAATACAATAATTATAAGTTCATGTAGGTACGTCTTGAGCATCTAATATGTGAAATCTTTATATTTATACTAAGCTAGTGCCCGTGACTTCACCTGCGCGACAAAAGGTAGCCTATGTTCTTCTCCAAAGTCCAAACAGTTGTGCACCCACATTTTAGCAATGCTGTTATCGTGTGGCATGTTATAGGTAATGAGCTTATTGTCATCAACCGGGCACAATTGTAAAGTATAGGCTGCTTGCTACTGAGAATGTTCTAAAAGACAATCTTAAAAACACTTTGCCTGACCCGTGAATCGAACTCAGAACCTCACACTAAGCCGCCGCGCTTGTGAACCCTAGACCAACAAGGCAGAGCATAGATTACTAAATTTAATTATCAGTTTAAACTCACACAATTCAATGAACTGCAATTTAAATTAAATTAAATTAATATTTATGGGACTAACTTAGTTCGCGCAAAACAACACCAACCCTTATAATTCACGAGTAGCTTGCCTAATTAATGGTAGTTCTGTTTCTTAGGCTGAGTGCACACGGGCCAGACGATAGCCACCAAGTGGCCAGTGGCAAGTTGCAGATATAATTTTTCGTACATTAGGTAGAAGACATAAAAGTGATGGTGTATTGGATACTTAGATCCACCTGGGATGAAAAAAAGCATATTTGAGAGGTCATCTACACTGGTATGCAAAACTAAGCTTCGTCTAAATTAAAAATTTTGAAAAAAAATTAATTTTAAAAGTGTATTACTTAGTTTTGCAGGCCAGTCAGTGTATGTATTTTTGGATAATAACTTTCGTGAGGCATATCCTTTTTTCATATCAATTAATGTTCACCGGTTACTACTCACGTGCAATTTTCGGGATTGCTCGACTAGTTTTCAACTCGAACGAAGCCCTTAGTCATGAGCTAGTCGGCTCATGAGCTAGTCGGCTAATACCGAAAAATGCACGTGAGTAGTAACCGGTGAACAATAATTTATATGAAAAATGAATAGTTGATATGTCATCGATGTATATTTACTATTACTGACATTATGTTGGCAATACTTCTTATAGAGACCATGGTCTGAAATCGCCAATCCACGCTGAGCTGGCGCGGTAATTAGTTACCTTTTCGTTCGACCCTTATCTGTTTATGAAGGAACTCATCTCAAAGTCCATGATGATAATAAAATTCAACTGCAACAAGAGTATTGAAAAGCCATTGCAATCGATAACTTATTTCTACATCTATTACCCACCACTTAGCAGCTGCGTCTAGCGGCCACTGATAGCCGCCGTGGCCCGTGTACACCGAGCCTTACTCTCGCTTTCATTCTTATTTGGCGGTAGAAGTTTCTTGTGTTTTCAACTAAATTAATAAGATTAAGAGCTTGTGTGATTAATAGGTTAAATAGTTTTCTTACTGCGTTTAACGTTCGAATTGTTATAATTGTTTGAAGCTATAGATCACGGAGTAGTTTCTTGATATTTTGCTTTATAGTGTTTTGTTCTAGGTAGATGTGTTACATGTAGTTTTGCGCTGACAGTACATTACCAATGAGGAAGTTCTTAAAGGGTAGGACTTGGAAACACTAGAGCTAGGAGAATAGGGAAGTACCTTGCTTGCGGTAATCGTAGCCAAATAACACTGCTCTTTTACAGTTGATTTCCTAACGGTGAGTAAGGGGACCGGTGCCCTTTAAGGAAGGGTTGTGTTGGCAATAGGACCATTTTTGTTTATTTATTTATTCATGATTATGTACACACAACAGTTTTTAAATAAACAGTCATAAAGCTACTTAGTACAAAGGCACTGCTTATTTCAATAGAAATTACTACCAGCAGACCTGCAAAAGGATAAATGTTTTAAAAATCCCAGTAGACACAGTGTGTAGGAAAAGGAAACTAGAACGAATGGTTACAAAAAATATTGTAAACAATAGAATAAACTTATGTATATAACTAAACTAATACAATAAATAATTACATATATATCTATGTACTAAAATAAACTGATATACTAAAATACCAGTTAAGCAGAGAGGTAGTGCTCTCTATATAGCCGCCGTAGCAATTCCTTTTATAGGGTCGGCAACACGCTTGTGATGTTGTAAGTGTCCATAGAATACGGTAACCCTTGACTATCAGGTAGGCCATACGATTGTTTGCAACCTGAGGAGTATATGAAAAAGTTGTATCAATATCGTTACAAATATTGAGATTATTCATATTTGAATAACGACTGCCGAGCATGTAGTCCGGTGGGTCATAGTGTTATTTGGTTTTCTCTAAGGAAATATGCAGTATCGGCCCGGAGTTTAGAATTGTCCCCGGTTGATGTCAATAGGCTTACCACCTGGGCCTTAATAACAACATTGGTGAAATGTGTTTGTACAACTATATTGTTGTGTACATCTCTGCGTGTGTACGTCTCCTTAGGGAATACAGGCGTGATGCTACGTTATTATTATTTCTTTGGTGTTATGAATAAGTAATATTTAAGGGGCTCGTGGCTAGGTAACAACCGTACAGTTCGATCGATCAAGGTTAAGCTGCGCTTGCCACGGTCGGTCTGTGGATGGGTGACCATCATTTCATACCAAGACCCCTCCGTGCCTCGGAGAGCAAGTTAAGTTGTCGGTCCCGGTTGCCAAATTAATATCTACGACAGACGTTACGGGTAGTCAGAGGCCTGAAAGTCTGACAACCAGTCATACCACGAGATATCGTGTTACCCAGTTACAGTTGTGGAGGTTAAGCTGCATCCGGTTTGACTGGAAGCTGATCCCAATGTAATTGGGAAAAGGCTAGGCAGATATATATATATATGAATAAGTAATATTTTCCGGGCACACAAACATAAACGCCTTCGACTAAATCGATCCCAACGATAATTTATTCATAATTTTTATTTTACAGTAAAATGTGGGAAATAGTCCTATTTGCTTTTATCTCTAACTTAATAGCTTTTTACTAGGAACGGTTACAACAACCAGGCTTACAATATGGTATTATTATTCATAATTATTATGTTTAAGTGCACCTTATTATAATGAAAATGACTTACCTACCCCTGAATGATTCATTATGTTTTACAAAACCAACAAAAGCAGAACACAGTGAATACGTTAAGTGACACTTTATTTTAAATATTGCACTTGAGGCCGTAAAACAGTAGTCACTCTAAAGTTATAAATTTTTGTGGACTGTCATCTCGTCTCAGCAGTCGAGATGGCTTAGTGGTCCGATCGCCTGGAGTATTTATCCGGGAGACGCAGGTTCGAATCCTACTCACGACCATAGTTTTCTTTTCACAAATAATAAGAGTTCACCACGCATGCGTTAATGATGAAAGATTTATATTTAGGAGTTACTCTTTTACTTGTTATCAAATAACTAATTTGTTATTGAAACTTATTTCAAACACTAATGTAGGTACGTGTTTTGTGTCTCTCTTTACTTGCCTAGTTACGGTTTCCAGTTTCATTGGATGCAGCTTAATACCTGGATTGGTTTATATAGCGTCTGCTTATTTGACCTTTAGAGCCCAGTTACGGGGTAACACGATCACGGGGAGACACGTCAGACTCTCAGGCATCTGACTACCCGTAACCACTAATCATATTAAAGATTTTTGTTTGATATTCGGTACCGAAGACGGCTGAATGTGCCCTCCAAAATATGATAGGGTTTCGACCGATCAACAAGAAATAATGACCACCCATTGACAGTAAAAGCGTGGCAAGGGAAGTGTAATCTCGATCAATCAATCTGTTACTTAGCCACGAGCACCAAAAACATTATCAATCACGTGGTCACTCAAAACTACTACTTCTCCTTTGCACATATCGTGAAAAGTGATAAGGCTACCCATTGTACGTTAATTTAAATATTTCCTATGTAATTCTTTTGGTGTACATCTATTTAAACAAGATGAATTAATTTAAAAACACGCCTGCCATTTTGAAAATAATTAAATCTTACTAGCTTATGTTACTCGGGACACTATAAGGATTCTAACGATACCTTATACATCGATATCGGTTCAGGCATTTAGAAGTTATGGTGGAATAAAGAAATGACATACTTACATACATACATACAGGAACCCTAAAAACATAACACTACTTTTTTGGCAGTCGTGTAATAAAAATGAATCCCTACTTCACTTGGTCACACCATAACTTGAGAACGACTGCACCAAATTGGATAATTCTTTTTTGTTGTGTTTGTCATTATCACGAGAAGGTTTTCACACAAGTTTTTTTTAATGGTTCGAATTAATTTTTAACGGGCAGGTGAAATCGCGCGGCACACCTAGTTAAAGATAAATAAACAAATAAATACCTAAATCTTGTTCGATTTCACCGAGTTCTTCTCTGACAGCTTGATGGATAAATTTTCCGTGTGCAAAGTGAATTTTTACACGACAGCCATCTTGAAAATGTTGAACCATTATGTGTGGCGATAAAACCGATATCCTTGATGGATAGATGCGAGTTATCCGGTTCGGGTTTATCGGGAATAAAATTGGCGTGCACTTTTCACTTATTCGGTAATTGCTCTTGTGAAGTGGGACTGATTTTCGATCTGGGTGGCGTAATGAGGGAAATAAAGATGAGGGATCGATGGTAAATGGTTTAAGTACGGTTCGTTTTGATTTCGTGAGTGTTTTTCCGTATTAACTTGCTTTTCAGTAAGTAAAATGTTGTTAATGTGTTTTTTATATAATATTTCGAGTTTATTCAGGAGGGGATCGTGGCTGCTGCACAGATCGATCGATTGAGGTTAAGCTGAGCTTGCCAAAGTATGCCTGTGGATGGGTGATCATATCGAGACCCCTACGTGCCTCGCGCGGCTGTGACTCAAGATCTACGACAAGCGTTACGGCTAGTCAGAAGGCTAAAAGTCGTGTTACCTTACTGCGTTGCGGAGGTCAGATAGACTGGTAGGCCGCACAGTAAGGCTGATAAAATATATTTACGGACGTGTGTAATAAGAACACAGTGTTCGAAACTTTAGGAAAAAGAAAAACCAATAATACACGCGATTAATCCGGTTAAAAGTTATTTTATTATAAGAACATATTTCTTATAGAATAGCGATTGCGCTTTAAAGAGTGTATGGGTGTTAAGGTAAACCAACGAGATTAAACTAATTTCTACGTTATGGAAAGTTTAAAGTTATATCGAAAGATGTTATAAAGTATATGTCTGTATATCTTTCAAGCTGGCTGTTTTGTAAGGGAAAATAGTTCATTCTTTAAGTCGTTTGATGAAAAAGTCAACTCTAGAATAAAAAACAGAGATCCATCAAGGTTAATCATTCCTAGCCGAAATAGTGCTCTCTGCCACAAAAACTGTTATATTATGACTATAAAAATTTATAATAATGTCCCCAAATGTATAGGAGAGTTACCTACGCAACAATTTAAGACAAAAAACTATGGGTGGCTTTTAGAAAAGTGTTTTTATAATATTAAAGACTTCTTTATGACATAGTTAATTTCATTATTGTTATAATCTACTAATAATTACATACTATTCCATTCTATTGGGGGTGTACAATTGTGTGCACCTCTGCCTGCCCCTTCGGGGAGTGCAGGCGTGATACTATGTTATGTTACATTCTATTTCTAATTATAACATTTTGCATGTTGGGCATATTGTATTATCTTTCCCGACGCAGTATGTGAGACTAAAATTTTATTATGTATGTATACCAACCTATTGTAATGCACCATACTTCAAGCAAATAAATTTCATTCATTCATTCATTCAAAGAGTTTATACTGTATGATTGACGAATATTATTGTCCTACAGTGTACTTGTAGGTACATTATGTAAATAGTTTCTGTCATGCCCATCTTTATTGTTATCAGTATTCTGAGAAACAAGTGAGTCAAACTTATTATGAACTAAATTGGTTTATCTGGTAGTAAGCAGTGATTAAAAAAATACGTAATTGTATACGCGTGTTTTTGTATTCAAACCACAGTAAAGGAAAAGTTTCTTGGAAAATAATGAAATATTATCATGAGATCTTTGTCTATATTAAGCAAAAGCCTATTTGTACACTCGAATGAATGAGTTTGTAATATTGTTAACGGTAATAACTCACGTCCGTTTTTCAGGAATGCTCCACGAAAAAATATTATCACTCCTGTCATGCGTAAATGACCTAAAAAGTAAAAAACAACGTAGTGAAGAATTTTCATCGCAGTCCGGGGTACTGTGGGACATTTTCTTATAAGTCACCCGACTCTATCCTAAGTCAAAGATATTTTTAATGAATTCCTTTCCAAAATACATAAGGACGAAATATATATATGAAAAACGTCGTGAGGAAACTAGCACACCTGAGAGATGTGATCGATGGTGTGTACAGCCATGTCAGAGACCTACGAGTGTATTAAACTCTGACGGTAAGTTTTTAACTGCCTCGTTGGTTTAGTGGTCCGTAGCGCGACTGCTGAGCAGGAGGTCTCGGGTTCGATTCCCGGGTCGGGCAAAGTGTTATTGAGTTTTTCTGTTAGGAAATTCTCAGTAGAAGCCCGGAGTTTGGAAATGTGCCCGGTTGATGGCAATAGGCTCACCACCTATTACATGGGACTTAATAACAGCATAGGTGAAATGTGGGTGTACAATTATGTACACCTCTGCCTACCCCTTCGGGGAATACAGGCGTGATGTTATGTTATGTTAGTAAGTTTTTAATCAACCACACGATAAGAAGAAGAAGAAGATAAGGACGAAAGACTTTTTCCTCGGTTTACCTCAGTTCGAAAAGAGGAGAGATTTTGCTGTAAAACCCATCCCATTAATGATTGGAGCAGGAGCACTTTTTGTATTTCTGGTACCATGGTAATTATAATTTATTCGTTATTCCCGTTTAATTATTTAACCTTATTAACCCCTTCAGAAGAAGTTACCTAATAAATTAAGACCTACATTTTTTTGAGGTTAAGTCACAAAGACTTTATACTGACATCAAATCACTCTCTTTTTCCATTTAATATAATAACTTTAGAGTTCGCTAAGCATGCGTTAATGCTTTTCAAATATTTATCTTGAATTATTAAGGTAATTGCATTCTTTACGACATTGTATTAACTGCAAAGTTATTCGTGTCGGTTTGGTCACCCGTATAGGGACTGAATTGATAGCAATGACGTCGCCATAAGACGTGTTAAAATATGGAAGAAGAATTCGCGGTGGTGAGCAGAGGTCGAGATGGCTTAGTGGTCAGAGCGCCTGGAGTATTCATCTAGGAGGCGCAGTTTCGAATACTGTTTGCGACCGTATTCTTTTCCCATTTAATATAATAACTTTAGAGTTCGCTAAGCATGCGTTAATGCTTTTCAAAGATTTATCTTGAATCAAATCACTCATATTCCTGGAAACTAGAAAAATCTCAGATAAAAGAAACAACTAAAAACTTCCTAATAGCTTAGGAGCATTATTTTAAAATAATACAGTTCCATTAGTTACCCGACGCTCACACGCTTTGTAGTTAGTTTCTCAACAGAAATAAAAATGGCGTACCATTATGTACACGGACAAATTAATACAAGTCCGTTCTAACCTTTGTGTTTAGTAAAAAGCATGCATTTTCCTTGCAACCTTTCAGTTTAGTAGGTCAGTGCAATTTACGGGACACAGACGAGCTGACGCCGAATACGACCAAGAAAAATAATAATAACGAAATGTAATAATTATTTTTTATTTATTTTGTTAATGTTGTTTTTTATATACATTTGTTTAGACATTTAAATAATATAGGTACTTACGTTTATAAAATGTATAGTCAGCGCCACCGTTCAAAGTAAGTGTTTCTGCCCGTTTACGAGCTGCACCTTGCCTGAAACTTACGTATTCCTTTTGTAACATTCTTGAAAGCCAAATTCACTTCTCCAACACTATAAATACATAGAATTATGCAGGAATTGTCGGTACATATAGTACTCAGGGATGGCCCTAGGCTATGGAGTTTTATTTCCACAATAGTTAAATAACTTTAGATTTGGCAACGATGCCGATGCGCTTGATTTTTGTTGAATCTGATGACTGTTAATATGAACGTGATTTCGCAATTTTAACGCGCAATAATTACCTTTGAATCTCTTGACGTCATGTAACGCGATAGTTTCAAAGTAAGTAAATCACCAACCAGGTTGGTGAGTTATATGGTTGGTGATTTTATACCGTTAGGTCCAGGTTTCCTCACGATATTTTCCTTCACTATAAGTCTAATTCAATTGAAAATTAATACTTCTCTAGAAGATATGTCTTTAGTTGATTAAATTTTGTTTTGTTTAATTAATAATAAAAAGCACGTGTGATGTGAAAATGTGTGTTTTTTTTATTTCACATCTTTTTGTGTACACTATATTACTATTTTTTTTATATATTTCTAGACTATGTTACCCGGGATAATATAAGAATTCTTAAGATCCCCATAGATCTAAATGGGTTCAGGCGTTTAGAAGTTATAAATAATCTCAAAAACATACATCCTCTCCATCATCTACATCTCATCTACATCTCCGTACCCTCCTTAGATTCCCATCCCACAAAACCGACTTCTACTCCTATTCCTTATCTGTGCACGCTGTTAGGTTGTGGAACTTGCTTCCGGCTGAAATTAGAGATTGTAAATCCATTTCTCTTTTCAAAAAGCGTGTTAAGGAACGCTATCTTTCCTTAACCTCTTAGTTGTTTTGTTTGCTATTATATATATTTGTATAGGTATATGTATGTTTATCAATATTATTTTTATTTAAGTATGTTTATTCGACTTGTTAATTTATTCTTCATTTTAGTATAAGCAGGTTTATTAGTTATGATTCATATATATTTACACACTGCTGTCTACATCTCTTGTTTTTAATTTTCCTCTCGCAGGTCTGCTGGCAGAGATTTCTTTGAGAAATAAGCAGTACCTTTGTACATCATAGTCGTAAACAACTGTCTGTATACTTATTGTGTGTACATAAATAAATAAATAAAAAATCCATACTTACATACATGAACTTTAAAAAGATAACACCTCTTTTTTGAGCGCTTATATAAATATCGTAGTTGTCCCCTGTATTAAAGAGCATTGCAAGTCTATATCGTTTTATTGTGTATCTATGTAAAGCATTTTTTTTTTCTAGACGTTTCGATACAATATTTTTATGGAAGTCTATTCTTTAAACATTTGACTATATAATGTACCTTACGTATTTGTTTATAGCTTGTAATAAGGGCTAACAGTGGAACCAAAAATCTCGACGCAAGATTCGAACTTGCGCCTCCCGGATACGGACTCCAGGCGCTCTGAGCACTAAGCCATCTCCATCCGGGACACGCAGGTTCGAATCCTGCTCACGACCATATTCTTTATCCATTTAATATTATAACTTTAGAGTTCGCTAAGTATGCGTTAATGCTTTTCAAAGATTAATCTTGAATTGAAATGTTTAATTGTATTCGAACAAACAAACGTTTTTGAAGTAGTAAAAAGTTTTTGAGGTAGATCATTTTATGAAACTAATTATTGAAGGGCCGATAAAAACATAACATAACATAGCATCACGCCTATATTCCCCGAAGGCGTAGGCAGAGGTGCAGACAGTTGTACACCCACAATTCACCAATGCTGTTATTCAGTCCCACGTAATAGGTGGTGAGACTAATGCCCTCTACCGGGCACTATACCTAACTTTTCATTTTTTTTTTATTGTTTAACTTAGAACCGATTACATGGTAAGGTAAAATTTGCACATGCTTAAAACGTTATTTTAACCTAGTTATTGGGTTGAGTACTGTTCTCCTAGATAGGATACTGAATAACCTGTGTTTAGGAGAGACAGAAACTTTGGGCTACTACTGACAATGTCCTACAGAAAAACTCATTAACACTTAGGGTTCTTACATACGAGCGACATGTTGTCAACGACTGTCGCCGACTCGAGTTGACGGCAGCCGCCTAGCGTGTCGACGACTGTCGCCGGCAGTTCTCGACGTGTGTCGACTGCAGTCATCGCCGCGCTCGGCGGTAGCCGCCGACGCGCATGCGCATCAACTGAAGCAGTCAACACGTCTGTTTAGCCTTTTAGTAACCTAATAAGTCAATATGGATATTGCTGCAGGAGCTCATTCTGTACGTGTGCGCTCTCACACTATTTGCATTCAACTAAACACTAAAGAGTAACTAAAAGGCTAAACGGACGTGTTGACTGCTGCATTAATGCGCATGCGCGTCGGCGACTGTCGCCGACTCGAGTTGACGGCAGTCGTTGACAACATGTCGCTCGTATGTAAGAACCCTTAGGGCGGATAGTAGACGGTAAAAGTAGCATAGTGATTGTTAAGGTTCATGAAGAGCCTCTAACTCTCTACGCCCTATAAAAGCAACTTTAAATAGTTACGTTGGTTTGTAGGCGAACACTAGTTAATTTCTCTGGAACTCGTTTTTTTTATGTTGATTTACTATTTTATCTTCGTTGTGTTTCTGTTGTTTAAAATTAATTTAATAGAAAACTTTTAAATTAGTTTACGAATATTGAATTGTTTTTGAACAAAAGGTTTTGTTAGTTCGGTATAATAATGGCTTATATAATATAATATATCTGCCTAGCCTTTTCCCAATTGCATTGGGGTCAGCTTCCAGTCAAAACTGGATGCAGCTTAATACCAGTATTTTACATGGAGCTACTGCCTATCTGACCTCCACAACCCAGTAACTGGGTAACACGATATCTCGTGGTATGACTAGTTATCAGATTTTCAGGCCTCTGACTACTCGTAACGGCTGTCATAGATCTTAATTTGACAACCGTGACTGACGGCCTAACGTGCTCTCCGAGGCACGGAGGGGTCTCGGTATGAAATGATGGTCACCCATCCAAAGACCGACCGCGGCAAGCGCAGCTTAACCTCAATCGATCGATCTGTGCGGCTGTTACTTAGCCACGAGGCCCTTTGCCGAGGCTTATATAAAATATTAATAACTAAAAAAAAACATTACATAAATATTCTATAGGTATGTAATAATTAATCATTTCTTTATTGTACGAGATTTACATATAATAACATAGACCAGAGTAATTATTAAAGTTATAATTTTAAATGGAAAACCAATACGGTCGTGAGCAGGATTCTACCCTGCGCCTCCCCGATAAATACTCAAGGCGCTCTGACCACTAAGCCATCTCGACCTCTGCTCACTACCGTGAATTTTTCTTCCAAATTTTAACGTCTTTTAGTGACGTCATTGCTATCTATTCAGTCCTTATACAGGTGACCGAACCGACATGACCAACTTTGCATTTATTACAATGTCGTAAAGATGCAATTACCTTAACAAATACAGATAGCAAACTCTAAAGTTATAATCTCAAATGCTTTCTTTAAAATTATAACTTTAGAGTTCGCTAAGCATGCGTTAATGCGTTTCAAAGATTTATCTGTACAGATTAATTATTGTTCACAAGTTACTATTCACGTGCATTTCTCGGGATTGCCTGACTAGTTTTGAACTCGAACGGAGCTCTTAGTCATGACCCGAGTCAAACGAGATTGACTTACGACATCGCCGCGGGCTCAGCTCATGACTAAGGGCTCCATTCGAGTTCGGGCAGTGTTATTGGGTCTCTTTCTCCATAATAGCCCGAAGTTTTGGAATTGTGCCCATTTTGACTTAATAACGGCATTGCTGAAATGTCGGTGTACAACTGTGTACACCTCTGGCTATCTCTCTCGGGAAAAATAGGCGTGATGCTATGTTATGTATGTTATGTATGTTTATTAAATACAGATTAATCTTCTAAAGCATTAATGCATGCGTAGTAGAATGCGCTGTGGTTAGCAGAGGTCGAGATAGCTTAGCGGTCAGAGCGTTTGGAGTATTTATCCGGGAGGCGCAGGTTCAAATCCTCCTCACGAACGTATTTTTCTATACAAAATAAAAAATATAGTAAGTACCTACGTTAGATTTTTTCATATGGTGCGGTTGGTGCAGTGATTGAAAGATAGCACGCGGTGTCTATGTCACGGGTAATTTGTATGATTCCGCCATTTACATACGGCGTCGTCAGTTTAAAAATGCTCGCAGGTATGTAATATGCTGAAAGCAAAGCGAGCACCTCGTCACGTCACAAGTTAGGCATATTACAGTACGAATTATATAAGTGTTCCGCTCTTTAGTTGTCTACACAAACCTGCTCCGTAGTCCATAGTATGACCCGCACGATACAGAAAAACATCCAAGTAAACATCTTTCAAACATATTAAAACATGGGGTGCGAACTCTAAAGTTATAATTTTTTGTGACAAGAATAATACGGTCTTTATCAGGATTCGAACCTGCACCGGATAAGCCCTGCCCTGGTGTATTAATCTGGGAAGTGCAGATTCGAATCCTGCTCACGACCGCAGCTTTCTGTCCTCGAACATTTATAACTTTAAACATGCTAGTGCTAGGCAATGGAATAATAAAAAACCTATAGAAGAAACGAACATTATTTACCTCGTTTTTTATCCGTGTCTAAATCGCTATTGTTTCTAACCATCAATCTTCGTTTTCCCAAAATTATTTCCTAGAGGAAACAAAACTTCGTCATCGGGAGAGATCCTGCTCCAATTTTAACCCAATAACACTAAATAAACAGTCCGCATAACCCTGCTGCTCTCTTATCGGTTACCAGCGTGAATATTAAGTCCGAACACGGCCAAAACCGTGGCTTATGATAACTTAATCAATAGTTTGGCACAACGCCTGAGTAAACCAAGCGGCGATATTAAATCGATACTCAGGATTCCTTTGAAATTGCACGCTTATCTCCAAGTGAAACTTTAGTGTATAGTATTATGAAATATGTGTTATGTTACTAACTGCCTCGTTGGTCTAGTGGTCCCAAGCGCGATTGCTGAGCAGAAGGTCTCGAGTTCGATTCCCAGGTCGGGCAAAGTGTTATTGAGTGTATCTGTTAGGAAATTCTCTGTAGCAGCCCGGAGTTTGAAATTGTGCTCGGTTGATGGCAACAGGCTTACCACCTATTACATGGGACTTAATTACAGCATTGGTGAAATGTGGGTGTACAATTGTGTACATCTCTGCCACCTACCTTCGGGGCATATATCACAATACAGGCGTGATGCTATGTTATGTTAGTGCCTACTAAAAATAAAAAAACAATAATTTTCGTTATTAAAATATTGCTCTCACTTACTTCGAAGGCGTTTGTGAAGATTATAGTTTCAAGTTCCAATGCTAATAGGCTATTATGTTAATAATATAATAAATATGATTTATTATTTCGACTCTAGTTGATCTAGTGGTCCGAAGCGCGACTGCTGAGCATGAGGTCTCGGGATCGAAGCCCGGGTCGGACAGTGTTATTGAGTTTTACTGTTAGCAAATTCTCAGGAGTAGCTCGGAGTTGGTGAAATGTGGGTGTACAAATGTGTACACCTCTGCCTAACTCTTCGGGGAATACAGGCGTGATGTTATGTTATTATTATTGTTTTTTGCGCATACTACGTTTTTTTATTCACCCACATTAAATCAACCTTAGATATTATTCAAAGTTACTGTGACAAGTGGAGTCTAAAAGGCAACTTAAAATTGATAAAGAAAATTGAGTAAAGTTTGAGAATGTGACCGTTACCCATACGTACTATCGCGGACACTCCCGCCTGACCACCACTCAGTACATTTTCGCTTGCACTAAAAAAATATAAGCGCTCTGTAGCCCCGCTAAGGTCAAATTAGATCGTTCTTAAAATTCACAAAAGGGAGTAAGTACACTTGATGCGTCACTAAGCTGCGCAGTGCAGATTGCAACTAATTACATTCTCGCTTTCCTAATACGCGAACATTTTAAGGGGGCGTGACACGGCGCCGGCGTAGGAATAACACGAAAAAAATTTTAGGTGGGCACGCAGAACAGTCCGCGATAGTACATGTGTTTTAGTAAATAATTTCATGCACTCATTTAATTTAAATTTTATCAAACATAGACGGTTCAATATTTAATTTCTTATACCAATACATTCAGCAATTTTATACAAATGCCAGATAATAATAAATGAATACTATGCCTATATCTTTTATTTGTGGATCCCCAAGGCTAAAGCATATCTACTCAAAACCCACCTTACTTCAACAAAAGCTTAATTTACTGATACAACATTAAAATAATATTCCTACAAATGAAGAAAAACTGGCCAAGTGCCAGTTGGTTTGGCGCATTTAGTTCCGTACCACAAAAATTACCTATTACCGTTAATCTTATTTATAGAGTTCGACCAAAGTAACGTAAAAGAATATGATGTTACAAGAGAAAAAATATTTATAAGGAAGTTAGTCAGTTTTAGGAATTATAAACTAAAAACTTGTTTGATCAATCAAGATACTGTGAGCGATTACTGCGTGCATCGGAACACCTTTTAGTTTATAATTCGATAAAATTGTAAAATTGTATCTCTAAATTTAAAACGACTGTGACCCCTGAGTTTGTTTCGGTATTTCTTCTCAGGGATAGTCTTAGGAAATACCGTCGCGATTTAGTTTTAAACATGTATCAGAGACAAAAATAATTTTATGAATTTATCTGTTATATGTACGGTAGACTGAAATAATTTTAAATAAACTGTTGAGACACCTGACACCTTAGTCCTCCTGCGACCACGAACGCTGCAAAGTGTTCGAAACGTCAGGAAAAACAAAAAACCAATAATACACGCGATTAATCCGGTTAAAAGTTGTTTTATTATAATGTGTAGTGATCGCGCAAACCTAAGATATTACTACAAATCACTCATATTCCTGGAAACTAGAAAAATCTCAGATAAAAGAAATAACTAAAAACTTCCTAATAGCTTAGGAGCATTATTTTAAAATAATACAGTTCCATTAGTTACCCGACGCTCACACGCTTTGTAGTTAGTTTCTCAACAGAAATAAAAATGGCGTACCATTATGTACACGGACAAATTAATACAAGTCCGTTCTAACCTTTGTGTTTAGTAAAAAGCATGCATTTTCCTTGCAACCTTTCAGTTTAGTAGGTCAGTGCAATTTACGGGACACAGACGAGCTGACGCCGAATACGACCAAGAAAAATAATAATAACGAAATGTAATAATTAATTTTAAAAATAAATTTTTGTTAATGTTGTTTTTTATATACATTTGTTTAGACATTTAAATAATATAGGTACTTACGTTTATAAAATGTATAGTCAGCGCCACCGTTCAAAGTAAGTGTTTCTGCCCGTTAACGAGCTGCACCTTGCCTGAAACTTACGTATTCCTTTTGTAACATTCTTGAAAGCCAAATTCACTTCTCCAACACTATAAATACATAGAATTATGCAGGAATTGTCAGTACTCAGGGATGGCCCTAGGCTATGGAGTTTTATTTCCACTATAGTTTATAACTTTAGATTTGGCTACGATGCCGATGCGCTAGATTTTAGTTGAATCTGATGACTGTTAATATGAACGTGATTTTGCAATTTTAACGCGCAATAATTACCTTTGAATCTCTTGACGTCATGTAACGCGATAGCTTCAAAGTAAGTAAATCACCAACCAGGTTGGTGAGTTCATACCGTTAGGTCCAGGTTTCCTCACGATATTTTCCTTCACTATAAGTCTAATTCAATTGAAAATTAATACTTCTTTAGAAGATATGTCTGTAGTTGATTAAATTTCGTATTGTTTAATTAATAATAAAAAGCACGTGTGCAATGTGTGTTTTTTTTATTTCACATCTTTTTGTGTACACTATATTACTATTTTTTTATATATTTCTAGACTATGTTACCCGGGATAATATAAGAATTCTAAAGATTAAATGGGTTCAGGCGTTTAGAAGTTATGGTGGTATAAATAATCTCACGAACATACATCCATACTTACATAATGTGTTTTGGCTTTGAAGACAGGGGGCTGGCAGGGCTTCTTCAATAAGGCTCGTTTTTATAATTTACAATGATATATTATCAGTTTTTACAATAAAATATAATACGAACGATCCTGCTCTCTAAAACACACTGACGGGGGGTGCTCGGATCATTTTAGGTCGCGAGCGAGACGGCTTCTCCCGTTGAACAACAGATGTCGCTACTTGACCCAACATACCGGCCGCCTTGGAAGATCCGTCTTCCAACTACACAGGAGTCATGTTGACTTCATTTGTGGGAACCGGCAGCGGGCAGATTTTCGAAGAAGCACGCTTGATTGTGCCTGTTGATGTTCGGATTTCTGCGACTCTCGAGACTCCATCTTTCCCTGGAAACAGGTGAACAATCCTACCCATTTTCCACTTGAATGGTGGCAGGTTATCTTCTTTGATGACGACAAGACTGTCTTTAGCTATGTCATCTTTATTGTGTGCCCACTTCGTTCTGCGTTGTAGCTCAGACACATATTCTTTAGACCACCGCTCCCAAAAATGTTGTCGCAACTGTTCCAACCGATGGTAGCGGCAGGCAGGCGTAGAAGTCGTCATGTATTCCTCACTGGCAGGCGCAGTCAACGGCCGGCCGATTAGAAAATGAGCAGGAGTGAGTGGAAGGTAATCATTTGGATCTGCGGACATAGGTGACATAGGACGGGAGTTCAGG
This sequence comes from Xylocampa areola, assembly GCA_935421205.1. NCBI lineage: Eukaryota > Metazoa > Arthropoda > Insecta > Lepidoptera > Noctuidae > Xylocampa > Xylocampa areola. The sequence continues at coordinate 1,863,550 of OW285200.1, forward strand.
ACGGCCTCAACCTGTGTCAATACCGTACCAAACTCCTCGTAGATTAGCTTGGCATTACCCACGACACGTCTCAAGTGATACTTGCACGACTTCACTCCCGCTTCCCATAAACCACCAAAGTGAGGAGCATAGGGCGGAATGAAACTAAATTTAATATTATGACTACTAGCAAAATCAATTATTTCATTGGAATTTTTAAATATCGCTGAAAGTTCCCTTTCAGCTCCAACGAAATTCCTACCGTTATCCGAAAAAACTTGACACGGCTTACCGCGTCGTGATATGAATCGTTTGAATGCCAATAAATAGTCCTGAGTCGACAATGAACCAACTAATTCTAAATGCACAGCTCTGGTAGCAAAACATACAAATAAACAAATATATCCTTTAATTAGTTGTGAACCTCTGCCTTTGCGATTCAATATAGATATTGGTCCGGCATAATCAACACCACATCGCATGAATGGAAATCCAGCTTCTAAACGTTCGGCAGGGAGATCACCCATGTGTGGAGTTAAAGTATTTCCTTTCATGCGAGTGCAGGTTACACATTTATGAACCACTTGCCTGGCTAAATTACGTGCTCCCAGCACCCACCATCTGTCACGCATGGCAGCCACGAGAAGCTGAGGTCCAGCATGAAGCAAACGTTTGTGTTCATACGAACACAATAACCATGTAAACCGATGTTTACGACACAATAACACTGGATGTTTTTTATCGTAATCAAATTTTGAATTTCTAAGTCTGCCACCAACACGAATTATATTATCTTTATCTAAGAATATATCTAAACCTAATGTTTTATTGCTAGATTTATTGTTCAAATGCACCTTTTCTTTAAGACTATGATATTCATTACTGAATGATTGTGATTGAACTAAACGTGTTAACAGAACTAATGAACTATTTATCTCGCTCACGGTTAATGAACCCGATTTGCGACCTTGACTGACACTCGAAGCACGTAAGTTAAAAATGTACCGTAAGACATACGCGAATGTTCTTTGCAAACGATTAAAACAAGAAAACCTTTCAAAATCGACCATAATATTATTATTTTCTATATTAAGCAAATTTGTTGTTTTAGAACATTTTAATTCCGGTAAATTAATTTCATTTGTATTTGTTGTCAACCAACATGAAGTCGGTTCACGTAGAAAGGTCGGACCATACCACCACAAACTAGTGTTGTCTCCCTTTAATGAATCAAACAGAACGCCTCTTGATAAGATATCAGCAGGATTCTCCTTACCTTTAACATGCAACCAAGTAGTGTTGCTTGTTAATTCGTTGATTTGCACAACCCTATTCTGAACAAATGTTTTTAACAAATGTGGTGATGTCCGAAGCCAGCCTTGAACTATAGTGGAGTCAGTCCAGAAATAAACCTTATCGAATTGTAGCCTAAGAGAATTTATAATTTTATTATATAGTTTAGCTCCAACTAAAGCTCCACACAGTTCAAGTCGTGGAATACTTAACGCTTTAATTGGTGCGACTTTACTCTTAGCACATAATAATCGGCTAGTAACTTGCGACTCATCAATATTATTATGTGAACGTATGTATGCACACGCACCGTATGCAGACTGAGAAGCATCGGTAAAAATATGTATTTACAGCATTAGTACACATGACACAACGCGGCACTAATATTTCGGGCAAATATTGTAACGAATTAATAAAATCACACCAGATACATGCAATTTCATTTGTGACTTCATCATCCCAACTTATTTTAGCAAGCCATAATTTTTGTAATAAGACCTTAGCTGTGGTAATAGCTGGTGCCAATAATCCTAGTGGGTCGTAAATCTGTGCAATGACTGACATAATTAAACGTTTAGTTATCTTCGTATCAATATAATTTTTATCTACGGAAGTTGAAAAATTTAATAAATCGTTCTTGTTAGACCAACCAACACCCAGGGTTTTAGACTGACAATATTCACCAATACATAAATCCTTGGTACTTTCAGAAGTTACATCAAAATTAAAAGTCCATTTCCTTAAGGGGAAGCAACCGCTTTGTAGAATGGCAGACGTTTTATTGAAAATATCTAATAACATCTCGCGCTGATCATGCCCAGTCAAAAGATCATCAACATAAAAATCGTCATTGATAACGCTAGCGATGACGTCATCCTTACATTCATTTGCCAATTGTTTCAAGCAACGATTGCTAAGGTACGGTGCTGATGCAGTGCCATACGTCACCGTGTTGAGACGATAAACTTGTATTGGTACGCTGTTATCAGTTCGCCACAATATTAATTGTAAGTTACGTTGTTCAGGATGAATTAAGATTTGTCTAAAGAATTTCTCAATATCTGCGCAAGCAACATATTTATATTGCCGGAAACGAAGCAATATTGAGAAGATATCATTTTGTAACCTAGGGCCCACGTATTGAATATCATTCAACGAATTATTATTAGAAGTGGTCGCGCTTGCATCGAAAACGACACGTAATTTGGTTGTCATGCTACTTTCACGATATACCCCATGGTGTGGTACAATATAATACGGCTTATTTGAATGATTAAAATCCTCAATATGCGTCATGTGACCTAATTGCTCGTACTCGTGCATAAATTCACAATACATTTTTTTATACTGTGGCAAACGATCGAGTTTTCTCTCCAAAGATAAAAAACGCTGTTTAACAGAATTATAAGAATCACCCAAACAATCGGGTGATTGTTTAAATGGCATTCCTACAGAAAACCTACCGTGCTGGTCGCGTTCAGTAGTCTGCAAGAACAATTGTTCACAAAAACGATCTTCCTCAGTAATAACGTGAGGGATAAGTATTTCTTCGATTTCCCAGAACTTTCGTAATTGAGAATCAACTAGCATCAAATTGCACTGAACTTCATTCATGCTAGCCGCTAATAAACGATTATGATTATAAACTGGACCGGATATAATCCAACCTACCATAGAATCTTGTAGGTACGGACCGGTGTGAAGTTTTATTTTATTTTCTTTTAGCAAATCCCAAAAGACATCGGCGCCTATTAATAAATCTATGTCACTCGGTACATAAAATGTGGGATCTGCAAGTAGAATATTGCTAGGTATACTTATAGCATCACTATTAACGTGTGTCGAAGGCAACTTCGAAATGATACTAGGCAACACTAAACAATGTAAGGTTGTATTAAAATCATATACCTTAGAACGAATATTAATATCGCACTTGTGACTGGACTGTGAAACGGTTTGTCCAACGCCACAAACACGTATAGTGGACTGTATAATAGGTATTTTTAAACGTTTACATAAGCCTTGGGCTATAAAACAATTTTGACTGCCGCTGTCAAGCAGAGCGCGAACTGTGTGATAACTGTTATCAATATCAGCGATCTCAACTAACGCCGTAGACAGCAAGACAGTCTGTAACGATTTAGTATTATCTATGAACGCGTCCCCGCTACGATTATCAATATTGTCATCTGTTTTACTAACGCAGTGTAATACAGACGACTGTGGCAACGTATTATTGATAACGGAGCGCTGTGGTGACGTATTGGTGATAACGCTATTATCAACATGAATTAACGCATTGTGTTTTTGTTGACATAATTTGCAAGGACCGAAATTACAATTTTCAATTGTGTGAGTGTTTGAACGTAAACAGTTTAGACAAACCCCTTTAGACTGAACGAAATTTAATCTTTCTTGTACCAACATATTTAAAAACTTAACACATGAATATAATGCATGTTTACCACTACATAACGGGCATGTCAAGTTTTTTTTATTTGTTTTACCTTTAGTACCTGATGAGACATTATTATTCGCACTCGCATAACTAAGTGTAGTTTGAGAATTAGACTGCCTTTTATGATCAGCTGACTGTCTACCCTCATGTTTACTTTGTGAATTTGACTGAACATTTTTACTGTTACCCGAATTAATCATGTCTAACATGTCAGACCTATTGTTTAAAAACGTTATTAAGTCTTTTAGTTTTATAGGTTTAGAGGTTTTGTTAGTGTCAGAGACAAGTGTGCTTCTGTAGTTCTCCCACTCGCGTTCAGTAGCAGAATCAAGTTTACTGACAACTAAATAAATGATAAGTATATCCTCGAGTGAAGATTCTGGTTCTGCAAGTGAATTTAGGGCTCTCAAATTACGTAAAACGCAATCTACCAACGTTCTAATCTGTGACGGACATTCCTTACCCAGTGAAGGTGCCGCAAACAAAGCTTTTACATGGTTGTGTATCAATAGCCTATTATTTTGATACCTTGCTTCAAGCAGGTCCCACGCGTTACAATAGTTAGCTGCTGTAAATTCTAACGAACTGATAACATGTAACGCAGATCCACTGAGAGACGATTTTAGGTATTGAAATTTCTGTATAGTATCTAAGTCGTCGCGAGCATGTATCATTGAAACATATGAGTTCCTAAATTCCAACCATTTATCGAAGGAACCGTCAAAGGCAGGTAACTTTATTTGCGGTAATTTAATAGAAACAGATTTACCGGAAATGCACTGAGAATTATTTAATACGTTTTGTTCACAGTCACCTATCATGTGCTTTGCTATAGCTACAATTGAATAATATTGGCACTCAAACGAATCTCTGTAATCTAAATGTAACAGTAATTCTTTTTCCTCGACAATTCTTTCTATTTTAGATTGCAAGTCGTTAAACTCGGTAAAGAAAATGGCTGCCGACTGAATACGCATTTGCACTTGAGTTTTAATCACAGAATCTACACATGATCTATCTAATTTATTAATATAATTTGCGAACAACGTTAATCTTCCTTTAATGACACCACGTTGTTTTTTAAGATCAGATAACTGACTATCTATACGTGAAATAGTTTCATCATCACTCATTTTGGTAGTCTACGAAAGTAGGTACTCACTGTTTTGCGTGATCAGTCGTGTTTTCTCACCTGAAGACGGCCCCAGCAATGCCAGTAGATCCGATTTCGATCAGAACTGAAACGTTTAGGTACGATAATTAACACAAGGCGAAGACACGGGGTAGGAGGGAAAAGGGTAACTGGATAACCTGACCGTTGTTGGCTGCTGCATCAATAGCTTCTCATCAGGAAACTGCGGCTGGGCTTCCAACTCTCCTCAACGTACTTCTACTTCGAAGTTCCACTCGCTTCCTCACTTCTTCAACCCGGCTCGTAACGTGGCTGATATCTTCAATCCGGCTCGAAGGACCAATGTTTTGGCTTTGAAGACAGGGGGCTGGCAGGGCTTCTTCAATAAGGCTCGTTTTTATAATTTACAATGATATATTATCAGTTTTTACAATAAAATATAATACGAACGATCCTGCTCTCTAAAACACACTGACGGGGGGTGCTCGGATCATTTTAGGTCGCGAGCGAGACGGCTTCTCCCGTTGAACAACAGATGTCGCTACTTGACCCAACATAATGGATGAATACTCCAGGCGCTCTGACCACTAAGCCATCTCGACCTCTGCTCGCCACCGCGAATTCTTCTTCCATATTTTAACACGTCTTATGGCGACGTTATTGCTATCAATTCAGTCCCTATACAAGTGACCGAACCGACACGACTAACTTTGCAGTTAATACAATGTCGTAAAGAATGCAATTACCTTAATAATTCAAGATAAATCTTTGAAAAGCATTAACGCATGCTTAGCGAACTCTAAAGTCTTTTTCCATTTATTAATGCTTTTCAAAGATTTATCTTGAATTATTAAGGTAATTGCATTCTTTACGACATTGTATTAACTGCAAAGTTAGTCGTGTCGGTTCGGTCACTTGTATAGGGACTGAATTGATAGCAATAACGTCGCCATAAGACGTGTTAAAATATGGAAGAAGAATTCGCGGTGGCGAGCAGAGGTCGAGATGGCTTAGTGGTCAGAGCGCCTGGAGTATTCATCCGGGAGGCGCAGGTTCGAATCCTGTTCGCGACCGTATTCTTTTTCCATTTAATATAATAACTTTAGAGTTCGCTAAGCATGCGTTAATGCTTTTCAAAGATTTATCTTGAATTACATAATGGAGTTTCTTGCCCGTTCTTCTCCATAGGAATCTACACTTTGGAACGTGGCAACTAGCTTCTGACAATTCAAAAGTGCCTGTAAAGGGTCTAATTGAAATAAATGATTTGACTTTGACTTTGACTTTGATAAATGAACTTTAAAAAGATAACACCTCTTTTTTGAGCGCTTATATAAATATCGTAGTTGTCCCCTGTAATATAGAGCATTGCGTGTCTATATCGTTTTATTGTGTATCTATGTAATGCGTTTTTTTTTCTAGACGTTTCGATACAATATTTTTATGGAAGTCTATTCTTTAAATATTTGACTATATATACCTTACGTATTTGTTTATAGCTTGTAATAAGGGCTAACAGTGGAACCAAAAATCTCGACGCAAGATTCGAACCTGCGCCTCCCGGATACGGACTCCAGGCGCTCTGAGCACTAAGCTATCTCCATCCGGGACACGCAGGTTCGAATCCTGCTCACGACCATATTCTTTATCCATTTAATATAATAACTTTAGAGTTCGCTAAGTATGCGTTAATGCTTTTCAAAGATTAATCTTGAATTGAAATGTTTAATTGTATTTGAACAAACAAACGTTTTTGAAGTAGTAAAAAGTTTTTGAGGTAGATCATCTTATGAAACTAATTATTGAAGGGCCGATAAAAACATAACATAACATAGCATCACGCCTATATTCCCCGAAGGCGTAGGCAGAGGTGCAGACAGTTGTACACCCACAATTCACCAATGCTGTTATTCAGTCCCACGTAATAGGTGGTGAGACTAATGCCCTCTACCGGGCACAATACCTAACATTTCATTTTTTTTTTATTGTTTAACTTAGAACCGATTACATGGTAAGGTAAAATTTGCACATGCTTAAAACGTTATTTTAACCTAGTTATTGGGTTGAGTACTGTTCTCCTAGATAGGATACTGAATAACCTGTGTTTAGGAGAGGCAGAAACTTTGGGCTACTACTGACAATGTCCTACAGAAAAACTCATTAACACTTAGGGTTCTTACATACGAGCGACATGTTGTCAACGACTGTCGCCGACTCGAGTTGACGGCAGCCGCCGAGCGTGTCGACGACTGTCGCCGGCAGTCGTCGTCGTGTGTCGACTGCAGTCAACGCCGCGCTCGGCGGTAGCCGCCGACGCGCATGCGCATCAACTGAAGCAGTCAACACGTCTGTTTAGCCTTTTAGTAACCTAATAAGTCAATATGGATATTGCTGCAGGAGCTCATTCTGTACGTGTGCGCTCTCACACTATTTGCATTCAACTAAACACTAAACAGTAACTAAAAGGCTAAACGGACGTGTTGACTGCTGCAGTTGATGCGCATTCGCGTCGGCGACTGTCGCCGACTCGAGTTGACGGCAGTCGTTGACAACATGTCGCTCGTATGTAAGAACCCTTAGGGCGGATAGTAGACGGTAAAAGTAGCATAGTGATTGTTAAGGTTCATGAAGAGCCTCTAACTCTCTACGCCCTATAAAAGCAACTTTCAATAGTTACGTTGGTTTGTAGGCGAACACTAATTAATTTCTCTGGAACTCGTTTTTTTTATGTTGATTTACAATTTTAGTCTTCGTTGTGTTTCTGTTGTTTAGAATTAATTTAATAGAAAACTTTTAAATTAGTTGACGAATATTGAATTGTTTTTGAACAAAAGGTTTTGTTAGTTCGGTATAATAATGGCTTATATAATATAATATATCTGCCTAGTCTTTTCCCAATTGCATTGGGGTCAGCTTCCAGTCAAAACTGGATGCAGCTTAATACCAGTATTTTACATGGAGCTACTGCCTATCTGACCTCCACAACCCAGTAACTGGGTAACACGATATCTCGTGGTATGACTAGTTGTCAGATTTTCAGGCCTCTGACTACTCGTAACGGCTGTCATAGATCTTAATTTGACAACCGGGACCGACGGCCTAACGTGCTCTCCGAGGCACGGAGGGGTCTCGGTATGAAATGATGGTCACCCATCCAAAGACCGACCGCGGCAAGCGCAGCTTAACCTCAATCGATCGATCTGTGCGGCTGTTACTTAGCCACGAGGCCCTTTGCTGAGGCTTATATAATATATTAATAACTAAAAAAAAAACATTACATAAATATTCTATAGGTATGTAATAATTAATCATTTATTTATTGTACGAGAGGCGTTCAATGTATTCTCGGTATGGGGGTGATTTAGTAATGATATGGGTAATTTGATTAATTAATTAAGTAATGACATTATCTGAGGGTATAAATATGAAATTTCATATAGTTCTGATCATTAGTTTGCTAGTTACCCTTAGTCAACGACAACTGGAATGGCTAACGTGACAATGTCGAAGAAAATCGAGCACCGCGCTGTGATTAAATTCCTTACCAAACAAGGAAAAAGTCAAAAAACGATTCACGAAGAGATGGTGGCTGTTTACCAAGATTCTGCACCTTCGTTATCGACAGTACAAAAGTGGTCAAGTGAATTTAAAAGGGGCAGAGAGAGTATTGAAGATGACACTCGCTCGGGCGGTCCGGTTACTGCCTCTACGGAAGAAAACGTGAAAAAAGTTGAGAAGTTAATACTGGAGGATGCCCGAATGAAGGTCAAAATTATAGCTGAGATGACCCACCTCTCCGTTGGTACCGTACACACTATTCTTCATGACCTCCTTAACCTCTCAAAAGTCAGTGCAAGATGGGTGCCGCGAATGCTCACGGCGCCTCAAAAACAAGTGCGAATCGAGTGCTGTAGACAGTTTTTAGAGCTCTGTGGTGAAGACCCATCAAGTATTTTCGATCGAATTGTTGCTGGAGATGAAACGTGGGTTCACAATTATGACCCTGAAAGTAAGCCGGAGTCCATGCAGTGGCACAAGAAAGGTAGTGCCCCCCCTAAGAAATTCAAAGTCGTTCCGTCTGCCGGAAAAGTCATGGCCACGATGTTTTGGGACTCAAAGGGAATTTTGCTGATTGAGTACACAAAAAAAGGTGAAACCATAAACGCAGCATCCTACGCATCCACTCTGAGAAGAAATTTACGGGAGACAATTAAAGAAAAAAGACGGGGTAAACTGACCGCCGGTGTTGCTTCTTCACGACAACGCCCCAGTCCACACGGCGCGTGTTGCCAAGGCTACTGTGCGAGATTGTGGTTTCGAAGAAATAAACCACTCATCCTATAGTCCAGACTTAGCCCCTAGCGATTATTATTTGTTCCCTAATTTGAAAAAAGATCTTCGGGTAAAACGATTTTCCAACGATGAAGAGCTTAAGGCGGCCATAAATGCGCATTTTTCAGAGAAGGAGGAAAGTTATTTTTTACAGGGTATTGAAAAATTAATTTCGAGATGTAACAAATGCATTGAGGTTATGGGGGATTATATTGAAAAATAAAAATAATTTTATTTGAATTAAGTTTTTTTTCATACCGATACCGATAATACATTGAACGCCCTACGTATAATAACTTAGACCAGAGTAATTATTAAAGTTATAATTTTAAATGGAAAACCAATACGGTCGTGAGCAGTATTCTACCCTGCGCCTCCCCGATAAATACTCAAGGCGCTCTGACCACTAAGCCATCTCGACCTCTGCTCACTACCGTGAATTCTTCTTCCAAATTTTAACGTCTTTTAGTGACGTCATTGCTATCTATTCAGTCCTTATACAGGTGACCGAACCGACATGACCAACTTTGCATTTATTACAATGTCGTAAAGATGCAATTACCTTAACAAATACAGATAGCAAACTCTAAAGTTATAATCTCAAATGCTTTTTTTAAAATTATAACTTTAGAGTTCGCTAAGCATGCGTTAATGCGTTTCAAAGATTTATCTGTACAGATTAATTATTGATCACAAGTTACTATTCACGTGCATTTCTCGGGATTGACTGACTAGTTTTGAACTCGAACGGAGCTCTTAGTCATGACCCGAGTCAAACGAGATTGACTTACGACATCGCCGCGGGCTCAGCTCATGACTAAGGGCTCCATTCGAGTTCGGGCAGTGTTATTGGGTCTCTTTCTCCATAATAGCCCGAAGTTTTGGAATTGTGCCCATTTTGACTTAATAACGGCATTGTTGAAATGTCGGTGTACAACTGTGTACACCTCTGACTATCTCTCTCGGGAAAAATAGGCGTGATGCTATGTTATGTATGTTAGGTAATAGGTAGTAAATACAGATTAATCTTCTAAAGCATTAATGCATGCGTAGTAGAATGCGCTGTGGTTAGCAGAGGTCGAGATAGCTTAGCGGTCAGAGCGTTTGGAGTATTTATCCGGGAGGCGCAGGTTCAAATCCTCCTCACGAACGTATTTTTCTATACAAAATAAAAAATATAGTAAGTACCTACGTTAGATTTTTTCATATGGTGCGGTTGGTGCAGTGATTGAAAGATAGCACGCGGTGTCTATGTCACGGGTAATTTGTATGATTCCGCCATTTACATACGGCGTCGTCAGTTTAAAAATGCTCGCAGGTATGTAATATGCTGAAAGCAAAGCGAGCACCTCGTCACGTCACAAGTTAGGCATATTACAGTACGAATTATATAAGTGTTCCGCTCTTTAGTTGTCTACACAAACCTGCTCCGTAGTCTATAGTATGACCCGCACGATACAGAAAAACATCCAAGTAAACATCTTTCAAACATATTAAAACATGCGGTGCGAACTCTAAAGTTATAATTTTTTGTGACAAGAATAATACGGTCTTTATCAGGATTCGAACCTGCACCGGATAAGCCCTGCCCTGGTGTATTAATCTGGGAAGTGCAGATTCGAATCCCGCTCACGACCGCAGCTTTCTGTCCTCGAACATTTATAACTTTAAACATGCTAGTGCTAGGCAATGGAATAATAAAAAACCTATAGAAGAAACGAACATTATTTACCTCGTTTTTTATCCGTGTCTAAATCGCTATTGTTTCTAACCATCAATCTTCGTTTTCCCAAAATTATTTCCTAGAGGAAACAAAACTTCGTCATCGGGAGAGATCCTGCTCCAATTTTAACCCAATAACACTAAATAAACAGTCCGTATAACCCTGCTGCTCTCTTATCGGTTACCAGCGTGAATATTAAGTCCGAACACGGCCAAAACCGTGGCTTATGATAACTTAATCAATAGTTTGGCACAACGCCTGAGTAAACCAAGCGGCGATATTAAATCGATACTCAGGATTCATTTGAAATTGCACGCTTATTTCCAAGTGAAACTTTATTGTGTAGTATTATGAAATATGTGTTATGTTACTAACTGCCTCGTTGGTCTAGTGGTCCCAAGCGCGACTGCTGAACAGAAGGTCTCGAGTTCGATTCCCGGGTCGGGCAAAGTGTTATTGAGTTTTTCTGTTAGAAAATTCTCAGTAGCAGCCCGGAGTTTGGAATTGTGCTCGGTTGATGGCAACAGGCTTACCACCTATTACATGGGACTTAATTACAGCATTGGTGAAATGTGGGTGTACAATTGTGTACATCTCTGCCACCTACCTTCGGGGCATATATCACAATACAGGCGTGATGCTATGTTATGTTAGTGCCTACTAAAAATAAAAAAACAATAATTTTCGTTATTAAAATATTGCTCTCACTTACTTCGAAGGCGTTTGTGAAGATTATAGTTTCAAGTTCCAATGCTAATAGGCTATTATGTTAATAATATAATAAATATGATTTATTAATTCGACTGTCCGTGGATTGAGTGGTCCGAAGCGCGACTGCTGAGCATGAGGTCTCGGGATCGAAGCCCGGGTCGGACAGTGTTATTGAGTTTTACTGTTAGCAAATTCTCAGGAGTAGCTCGGAGTTTGGAATTTTGCACGTTATATGGCAATAGGCTCGCTACTTATTACCTATATGGGTCTTAATAACAGCACTGGTGAAATGTGGGTTTACAAATGTGTACACCTCTGCCTAACTCTTCGGGGAATACAGGCGTGATGCTATGTTATTATTATTGTTTTTTGCGCATACAACGTTTTTTTATTCACCCACATTAAATCAACCTTAGATATTATTTAAAGTTACTGTGACAAGTGGAGTCTAAAAGGCAACTTAAAATTGATAAAGAAAATTGAGTAGAGTTTGAGAATGTGACCGTTACTCATACGTACTATCGCGGACACTCTCGCCTGACCACCACTAAGTTCATTTTCGCTTGCACTAAAAAAATATAAGCGCTCTGTAGCCCCGCTAAGGTCAAATTAGATCGTTCTTAAAATTCACAAAAGGGAGTAAGTACACTTGATGCGTCACTAAGCTGCGCAGTGCAGATTGCAACTAATTACATTCTCGCTTTCCTAATACGCGAACATTTTAAGGGGGCGTGACACGGCGCCGGCGTAGGAATAACACGAAAAAAATTTTAGGTGGGCACGCAGAACAGTCCGCGATAGTACATGTGTTTTAGTAAATAATTTCATGCACTCATTTAATTTAAATTTTATCAAACATAGACGGTTCAATATTTAATTTCTTATACCAATACATTCAGCAATTTTATACAAATACCAGATAAAAATAAATGAATACTATGCCTATATCTTTTATTTGTGGATCCCCAAGGCTAAAGCATATCTACTCAAAACCCACCTTACTTCAACAAAAGCTTAATTTACTGATACAACATTAAAATAATATTCCTACAAATGAAGAAAAACTGGCCAAGTGCCAGTTGGTTTGGCGCATTTAGTTCCGTACCACAAAAATTACCTATTACCGTTAATCTTATTTATAGAGTTCGACCAAAGTAACGTAAAAGAATATGATGTTACAAGAGAAAAAATATTTATAAGGAAGTTAGTCAGTTTTAGGAATACTTTAATACTTTTATCTTTAGTCCCTTATGAATAAAATTCCGTATTTAAAATATTTCTGATCCCTGGATTAAGGTATTGCGTTTTAAGGACATAATTAACGAATAGATTCAGGCGTTACTTTGCGGAAGTCCATTACAATGGATGCAAATAAATACAATATCTAGCTACTTCCACAATATTGAGGGTATTCACGCATTACTTGTGCACTGCCCGCCCGCCCGCAAATATGTGCACATTCGCAAGCGGTGAAAATTGCGCCTACCACTATCTACTCTAGAAGTGTTTCGCCCCCACCACGGGGCATCATCAGGAGCTGTTAGACCTTGCACAGTCTGCGTATGTGCATATATTTGCGGGCGGGCGGGCGGTGCAAGGTAATGCATGACTAGCCTCAATATTGTGGAAGTAGCTAGATATTGTATTTATTTATATCCGACATAATTAACATTAAGCCAACTGATCATTCAGCTTTCAATGTATTTTTTGTTAAAAATCAATGGAACTCGCATTTTAAAGAACTTTGTTTTTTTTTTGGGTTTTCTTGTATCAGAGCTTTTAAATACTATATAATATATTTATTGCGTTTCCATAATTAAGGTGGTAGGTACAATCTACGATATTATGTTTCATGGACCCTGTCGGGCACAGCAAAATTAGGTATCAAAAAGAGAGCTTTTTTTACCACATAATAAATAAGGTTTAATTAGAAATAAAAGAAATCATTTATTTATTACCATTTTACTACTATATTAGTTACCTGTTATGATTAAAAATATACAGCTCTGTGAGCATTGGGATACGGACCCCTAAAAATGAAAAATGTGTTCAATTTATTGTTCGTCAGACATTTCGCTATTATCTGTTGCTTTGTAGATTATTAATATTTTCTCAACAATGGTTTGCATAAGGACGCCTGTAAATCTTTAGAATAAAAATAAATGAAGGTACTATGTTCATATCAAGCTTTTGTTTATTTCTTCTCTGTTAATAATATATTGTGTTGAATTATCTCTGAAAGTCAGAGATTAACAATACATTTGAATATTTTAACATTTTTATTTTTGAACCGATTTCATAAAAGAGAAGGATCTCAATTCGTTTTTTTTTGTCTATGTATGTACACCTATTACTCCGAGGTTTCTGGTCTGATTTCTGTGATTCTTTTCTTGTTCGATGCAGATTACTTGCCGTTTAGTCCAATAAAAAAATTAATCAGTTTGGCTCAGTAGTATTTATTTTATGAGCACTTTTGCTTACTTGGATGACGTAATTTCACGAAATTTTGTATACGGGTTTTCATTTAGGTTGGTTACATTTATTAAGTAACCATGGTGTCGTCAACAGGAATCGAAGTAACGTGTTAATGATCAAAAATAAAAAAGTATGCTATCACTCTGCGATTTCATAAAACTGCCTTGAGCAACGCCGCGTATAGCCGAACTGGTCGTAGAATGATATGGAACCCGGTAAAGTGTCGCAAAACAATTGGTAGGAGATCGTACCATTTTATGGGGCCTTACATATATAGGAAAATTAACTTAAAGCATGATATAGTACAACTAAAAAAGTACAGTTGCAAAAGTAAAATATATAAATGGCTACTCGAGCTGGATTATGACAGGACAGAAGAAATTTTAAAAATCATACAGTAATAGTAACGAACACACACTTACACACACACACGCATACACCAAGTTTTACTTTTTTTGTTTTTTCTAAGCTTTATCATTGTTGTCTTAAATGTAAACGGATTGAAAGAGACTAGATCCCACAACACAGGGAATCGTAGTGTAGGGTCTAGGGAATAAAATTATGTATGCGACTTTTTGAGACAATAAATAAATATTTAAATGATTAAATATTAAATTAAGTATTTAGTCTAGATTGACTTCCAATCTATCATACGAATAATAATATTATTTTATTAATATAGATAGTAGGTTTGGACAAGAAGTGTTTTGGATTAAATCTACATTGAGGTATTTTGTGCTTCTTAGTATTTTTTTATTTCATATATTTTGTGGAATTTTTGAAGTATGTCTTTTTAAACGTATTTATTTCCTGTTTTCGATTCCTGGGCTGGTTTTTTATTCGATGACCGGGCCAAACCCAAATTTAAATTACCTTGCCTGAACCTCGAACCCAGGACTTCATGTTCAGCAGCCACGCTTGTATCAGACCAATTATTATTCACTAGCTGATGCCCGCGTCTTTGCCCGCGTGGATGTCGGATATCGCGACCAAAAGTAATCATGAAATTTTGATCCCAGTCCCGCTTCACAATTGCCCATTTTTTTAAGTATTAAAATGGTTGTAGTA
The DNA here is from genome assembly GCA_935421205.1 of Xylocampa areola. Lineage (NCBI taxonomy): Eukaryota > Metazoa > Arthropoda > Insecta > Lepidoptera > Noctuidae > Xylocampa > Xylocampa areola. The sequence continues at coordinate 1,878,721 of OW285200.1, forward strand.
TGTTATCCTTAAGAGATAGGCATATGCCATCGCAGATTTTTCTGTAGACCTATATAAGATACAACATTCCACCATACATCATTTTGTTATACCCCAAAGGGTTTAGGCAGCGCACACCAGAATACCTCACAGATGGTAGATTTTTTCCTACTTACACTGACACTTATCGTCATATTTTGGTCAATTCCCACAATATCTTGATAAATTGAAGCTTATGTGTTATTTTGATGTATAAGCTATTTTATTGTAAAGTTTCATTAAAATCCATTCAGTAGTTTTTACGTGAAAGAGTAACAAACATCCATCCACCCATCCATCCATACTTACAAACTTTCGCGTTTATAATATTAGTAGGATTATGCTACATAATTATACATACGAGTAACATAGAATTATGTCCATATTCCTTGTGGGGGTAAGCTGAAGCGTATATAGTTGTCCACCCACATTTCTCCATAGCTGTTATTAAATCTCATGTAAGGTAGTGTGCCTATTGCCGGCAATCAGGCGCTTTTAAATATCTTGTCTTTTTCGACTGATATTCAGGAATACCTCCATTAAACTTCGCCTGATCCTAGAATGGAACCGAGGACCTCATTTTCAGCAGCAGATCTCACAAAAACCAATGAGTCAGATATCTTACTAGCCTTACAAATTAAATATTTATCGACCACTCGAGGACTGGATAGGTAATTAGTTCCTGAATTAAGTGTCGTCTATCTTCGTTAGCTTGGATCCGATAAAGAAAACGTAATGTTTTTTAGATAAACAATTAATTAGCATTACGCCTGTTTTCCCCGAAGGGGTAGGCAGAGGTGCACACAATTGTACTCCTACATTTCACCAATGCTGTTATTGAGTCCCATGTAATAGGTGGTCAGCCTATTGCCATCTACCGGGCACAATTCTAAACTCTGGGCTGCTACTGAGAATGTCCTAACAGAAAAACCCAATAAAACTTTGCCCGACCTGGGAATCGAACCCAAGACCTCATGCTCAGCAGTTGCGCTTGGGACCACTAGACCAACGAGGCGGATTTTTGACATTATAGTGTGAATAGTATCAATTCAACGAAAATCCTAATTACTGTTCAATCCGGGAATCGGTTCCAGGGCTTCAGCCACGTTTTCAAAACAAATCGTAAAGTAATAAATATCTGAACATTACCATCGTTAAAGTAATACAGTTTACTGAAATTTTATTTCGCCAAAGTTTTTATAAATTTATACGCTAGTAAGCAGGATTCGAACCTGCGGTTTCTGGATAAATACTTCAGGCGATCAGCGGAAATGTCGAAGAAGAATTTAGAGTTGTGAGCAGAGGCCGAGATCGCTTAGGTGGCAGAACGCATGTATTGTAGCATTTATCCGGGATGTGCGTAGGTATTTTTAATTCCACGTATTTTTTGTTTTGCTTATTTAGAAAAAACTTTGCCCCACATTAGAAATTTCTTCCTGTATGGTGGGTGCGCTTACAAACATATAATCACAGATGCACACACAGACCCGGAGCAATTATCTACAGATCATACGACATTTGCTCCGTGCAGGAATCGATCATGCGACACGCGGTGCAGCAGTCGGTCTCTCGACCACTGCGCCAACCACACTATATAAGTATAAATTAATGCATTTGAAAGTTTTATTTGTATTTTTCCACTCGTTTATCGTATTACAATGGGCACGTATTGATCACCAGTGCATCTGTGGCCAGTCGTAACCGCGAGCTGTGATCAAAGCGGAATTACACGAGCATTGCACAGAACCGCTAGCGAACGGTTTTTTTTTCAATTTGTTAGTTCAAAATCAGATTGCATTACAGGATATCAGACATTTGAAATACTAGAATTCTGTTATATTAAACTTTTAAACATTAATTCTGGTAATTTAATGACAAGATTCCTGAAAGTATTGCAAATCCTGTTTTGACTTTACTTCTTTAATACACACAGTTCTATTCGCTTATAGAGCCCGCACAGTATCTCTTTCAACCCCAATATTAGTAAAATCACCGAAATACGATTAAATTTTATACAAAAAGGGATATATTACATTGAATTGACTACATCGAAAATGTTTTTTTTTTTCAGCAAACGTGTTTGTTAGACACCTGATGGTAAACGCTCAACGTCTCCCAAGAACATACCCACACAAGTAGAGGTCCCTGATGCGGTGCCGAATTCTTAAAAAGACATGCTATTTTAAATCCATATATTGACTGCGCCAAGCATCCCTTAACCTCAACGATCATTATAAGAGGCTTTAAGTGTCTCAAGTAGGTACGATGCAAATCCCGTGTAATGCTAATCCCAATGCAAATTCCAATTTCCATTATCACATACGGAACTCTTGAAAACCAATCGAACCTCCACAGTGTTCCCACATTTTTCAATATCCCGGACAATGAGAACCGTCGCCCGGGAACGTTCGAGATTAGCTTTAAATTCAAATATTCAATGGTTTTTAAAGCACCGCATTGCCGGGAGACCGTTATTTTCAATTATTCTTTTTCAACGGGTATGTGGGACAATCTGCGAGGGATCTGCATTCGCAGATGTTTTTCAGTTATCTTGCTGCGAAGTTTTGTTTAGAGTACTCTGAAGGTAGGTAAATAAGATTCAGACTCCATTTATAATGGAAGGTAAATAGCTGTGAAATTGTCAACTTTGTATAGTAGCTTGGATTGAAATTGATGAATCGTTTCAAATATATTTTGTTTAGGTATACGTTATCGTACGATTGACGTAGTAATTATATTGTTTGTTGTGAGATACGATTTCGATTCCGATGGTCAGAAGAACTTTTGTGTAGAGATAATTATTATTCAATAGATTCAGGCGTTACTTTGCGGAAGTCCATTACAATGGGTGCAAATAAATACAATATCTAGCTACTTCCACAATATTGAGGGTAGTCATGCATTACCTGTGCACCGCCCGCCCGCCCGCAAATATATGCACATACGCAAGCGGTGAAAATTCCGACTACCACCAACTACTCTACACGTGTTTCGCCCCTCCACGGGGCATCATCAGGAGCTGTTAGACCGTGCAGTGGTGGTGCACAGGTAATGCATGACTACCCTCAATATTATGGAAGTAGATATTGTATTTATTTGCACCCATCGAGATAATTATTGTTCCAGACTGGGATGTGATACGTTTGTAAAGAGACCCACAGCACATGCAACTTCAACAGCACCGGAGAAAGTTACGCTGTGTGAAATGGCTGGTTATACGTGCTACACAAGTAAACAAAGACAATAAAACATAGATATACTAGTAAATTTCTTGCAAGTGAATAAGTGCAGCAATTAGTTGATTATAAAATGAATTAACGGAACTTTCTCAAAAGGTCAAAAATTTTAATCTACGAAATGATCAGGAATCCTATTCTTAAGTTATTATATTAAATGGAAAAAGAATACGGTCGTGAGCAGGATTCGAACCTGCGCCTCCGGGATAAATACTGCAGGGGGCGGGGTCCGGGAGGCGCAGGTTCGAATTCTTCTCACGAACGTATTCATTTTCCATTTAATATAATAACTTTAGAGTTCGCTAAGCATGCGTTAATGCTTTTCAAAAGATGTATATTAAATCCTGTTCTTAATATAATTGTGAAAGTTTTATGTTTGGATGTTTATTAATCACACAATAACGACTGAATTGAATCAGATAAAATTTGGTATAGACTTAAATTGGATTCTTGAGAACAACATAGTTTACTTTATGTCGCACAGATGGAGTTACGGGACCAGCTAGTAATAGAGACATACATACATTAAAAGTATGCCTTCCATTTATTTAATCTTTGTAACCTATTTTACCCGGGACAATATAAGGATTCTAAAGATACCCTATACACCGAAATTGGGTCAGGTATTTACAAATTATAGTATAATAAAGAAACTCACAAATTTACATACATGTATGTACCTACCTAACCTAAAAACATACACTCCTTTTATGGACAGTCATGAAAAAAATATGTTAGTTTGCATCAGACGTTTTCTGCTTATGAAGGGATTGGCTAATAAATTATAAGGGTCAAGAGACTAATGTATTATGACCACAAGTGTTAAATTAATGTCAGCGGTCACCGCGAAGTCAACGTCGTCGCCGATGTCAACGCACTTTCACATCGTGGTCAAGTCAACTTGACAAGTCTGCGGTAGCGGTCTTAATGTTGGGGCTGAATTAATATAGTGTGTTTAAGCCTAAAATATAATTTGTGGTGTATAGGTCAAAATTAAAAATGTTTACAGTTTTATACTTCAATTTTTTTGTATAATAACTTTCGTGAGACACATTGATATTAATTATTGTTCAACGGTTATTACTCACGCGCATTCTTCGGGATTTCCCTGAGTTTCGAACTCGAACGGAGCCCTTATTCATGAGCTGAGCCCGCGGCGATGTTCCGAGTCTAATAGCAGTTTGGCTCACGACATCGCTCAGCGAGTATGAGTAATAACCGTTGAACAATAATTATTATAGTTCAATATTTCAAAGGAAATAGAGATTTTTCTTCGCTCGCCTACATAAATTATACCGTGGACGCATACAGACAAGATTGCATATGCATAAACGGTCAAGTCCAGAAAAGTTTGTGATGTGCCTTATCAGGCGTTGCATAGGGAGGTTCCACCTCTGGTCTCTTAAAAGGACCCGGAGCGTTCAAGTGTTGAGGGTGACCACTGTAGGTCGTTTTAGTGAGATAAAAATCCCACAGGTCGTCCCGGTTTTAACGTCAAAACACCGGGTGCCTTTTGAAAAATTCCCCCAAAAATAAAAATTTCATATTAATATTTGTTGAGTGCTACCCAATCGAATCCACGAGACGGAGTGGAAGCCGATCTATGCAACTCCTGATAAGGCACATCACAAACTTTTCTGGACTTGACCGTTTATGCATATGGAATCTTGTCTGTATGCGTCCACGGTATAATTTATGTACTACTATATTTACTGCTGCCCCAACCATGTTGCCTAAAATTTTTAAGTTGGCCGATAATTTAATCTTTTGCTTAATAGGTACTAATATAGAACTAATATAGACTAATATAAATATATATAATATTTGTTTTTGTTTTTCCTGACGTTTCGAACACTTTGCAGCGTTTGTGGTCGCAGGAGGACTAAGGTGTCAGGCGTCTCAACTGTATATTTAACATTATTTTAGTCTACCGTACATATAATTGATAAACATATATATATTGTTAATTGTGTAGTGATTGCGAAAACCTAAGATATTACTATATATTGATCTACTGATATCAGTACATATGTATATATGTCGCCACTGATTTTAGCAATTTAATTTACCCTTGAATAACTTAAATTTGATGAATGTAAAGCTCTCCTGCAGATTCCTCATACCCAGTTCCCCTTTCAGTTCAAAATCTTATACGTAAGTAATGTTGATGCAAACTGGAATTACTTACGTATAAGATTTTGAACTTTTTTTCAGTTCAAAATCTTATACGTAAGTAATTCTAGTTTGCATCAACATGGCTGCAGTTTTGTCGATCTGAATTTACAGTTCAAATTATAACTAGAACATAATTTTACCTTCCAGCACAATTCAGATGACTGCACTAAATCAATCAATAAGTCCTCGTGGCTTCTGACCGCAGCGTCAGGACGGTGCGAGCGTCAGCTTGGCCCAGCCACATTGACCACTACTCAGCTGTATAACAGTTCGGTTGGCTGTGAAACTAAACTGGATTTTCATAGTTATTAAATGAGTTAGATGAAATTCCAGAGGGACAGAGGTATACTATTGTATAGTTCAGGGCTTCCCAAACTGTGCGTCGCGACGCCCTGAGGCGTCGAGGCATTATCCAGGGGGCGTCGTGAGGCGATCCACATAAATGTAGATTGCCTGTCTGTTGACTTTACAGAGTCGAGTAAGCGCCGATTATAAAAATTGTTACTGTTGTGACTATAAAACGTTACTAGGCTAGAACTACACACTGGTAGGCACTATTTGGCCAGAAGGGGGGGGGGGGTATAAAAAAATTGCGAACTCCCAAGGGCGTCACAGTAAAAATCAAGTAATAAGTTTGGGAAGCCCTGGTATAGTGTACACACACATTTAAACAATGCCTTTATTAACTCCCATGTTAAAGGCCAACCTATTGCGATGTCAGTACTGGATAAAAATCCATTTTTCAGACCCCTACTGCGAATTTCCTAGTTGAAAAACCTATTATTACTTTGTCTAGTCTGGAAATCTATCCTGGTTTGATTCCTTAAACCGGCACCGATGTTAATCTAAATTCCATGAGGTCTTGGTTTCAATATGAGGGTTACGCAAAATGTTATTTCCGTTAGGAAATTCTTAGTAGCAGTCCGGAGTTTGAAACTGTGCCAGAGATACAACATGGGACTTAATAACATAATTGGTGAAATGTGGACTACAACTATGTACACCTCTACATATCCCTTCGGGGAATACAGGCGTGATGCTATGTTAGCAGTCTATATTGATAAATTGGCATAAAAACTTTATTATTTTTCAAAGTTATTTTTTTGTGCGGAAAAAGAATTCGGTACTGCGCCTCCCAGATAGATACTCGTACACCAGGATACTGGAGTATTTATCCGGGAGGCGTGGGTTCAAATCCTGCTCACGACCAAATTCACACAAAAAATCATAACTTTACAGTTCGCTAAGCATGCGTTAATGATTTTCAAAGATTTCTCTGTAACTTTATGTTTGTAGAAATTTAGAACCTACACCCAGTTGTATCTGCCAACTGAAGTACTTAAAGTGACTTGCTAACTAAGGTGCACAGGTTCGAACCCTCTTCACGGTCATATTATTCTCCATAAAAATATAAGTTTAGTTTCCGATGCCTACGTTAACACATTTAAAAAAGATATTAGTATTTAAAACATATACCTACATAATTAACGATTTATAAATAGCGGCTGGTACAAGTTAAATCGGATATGCAAAACCAAATGTCTCAATCCTACACCAGACAGTACACACACAAATATAATATTCCAGTATTTACGTAACACAAGTCTGTTAGTTTCGCGGACTGAGGTCTGTGGTCCCGAGGCAGATGCACCGAAACTCTAAACTTTGCGATACGACTGAGAGTTACTTCAACACCGCAAATAGGATATTAATATGTACACAAAGTTTTGAGTCCAGCTAGTAATTAAACAATATGTGACTTCCAAATGTTATACAGCACTAAGTTATATAAAAATAATATTTATGCATTGGATCACAAAACGGTGCCATAACATTGGCGGTACGCTTGCGGCGCAGCGTATCCTACTAATAAAAAATGCGAAAGTTTGTATATATGGATGTTTGTTACTCTATCATGCAATAACTACTGTACGGGTTTTTCATTCATCACCACAATTTAATATTGACTGAACACTCAACGATATTAGAGGAAAACAAAGGATTCAATATAAATCAACCAAATGTCACTTTAACTGAGTAGGTACCTAGCTACTGGAATTTAATTTCCTGAAGACGAATGAGTCATCTACCAGTGCGGACATAAATCATTTATCAATTTTAAATGCAAATCTCTGAATTACCTTGGAGCTTTAAGACCAGGGAAACGTGCCAAAAGGCTGTAGTATGGAAACTCGAACGCTAATTAGCTGGCATCCATAAATTTTTGTCAGGTATAAAATCTGCATTTTGAGTCTAGATTTTTCGTAGATTTGACCGTTTTCATTGGTACTTCAGAACCGGTTTATATTTGGAGATATTCGGGTATACATTTGAATTTTTGAAGTGATACGATACCAATTTTTAAGTCATTGGCTTGCGCTGTTTTATAGGCGTTTTATATTTTATTCTGAAACATAAAAGACCTGAATGTCAGTCTAAAAAGGAAAACTATTTTGAACCTAACATAGCATTATTCCCGGAAGGGGTAAGCAGAGGTGTACACTGTTGTACATATTTCACCAGTGCAGTTACAAGTCGCGTATAATATGTATGTAGTATGCCTATTGCCATCTAGAGAATTTTGTAAGTGGAAAACCCACTTTCCCTGACCCAGGATCCGAACCCAGGACCTCATGCCTTACTTTCTTGCTACTATCAGATCCTCGAGGTAGGCTATTCGACTCATTCCACTATTATTGTAAATGCGAAAACTTCTGAGTATGAATGTTTATGCAATAACTGCTAAACGGATTTGGATGAAATTTGGCACTCAGATAGTTTTTAACCAGGATTAATATATAGGATACTTTTTATCCTAGCTGGACCCAATCCTGAAGTCCATACAGACGAAGTCGGGGGCAGGAGCTAACAAGCCATAATCAGTAGAAGTACCTATTTAAAAAAATTGATTTATACAATTTGAATTTGTATGTATATAATTTGTGAACCATATTGTTTAAGTGTCATATTAGATAAATTTTCTAGTAGCTTTTACGTCATTATCTATCGTTGTACTTATTTACTTTATTTACTATTTATATATCTCAAGATGAATCTTTGAAAAGCATTAACGCATGCTTAGCGAACTCTAAAGTTACAATATAAAATGGAAAAAGAATACGGTCGCGAACAGGTTTTTTTTTTCTGAATCGAAGATTCCATGTATATAATTATAAGCTGTGGTTATCGATAACCACCAAATTGAAGGAGGTTCTATATCGTAGAAAATATACTACAAAAAAGGTCTAGTTTCGAAGCCCGCGCCGCAAGTGTAGGTACCGCCGATAGTGCGGCGTTGTGTTGATCTTAAGAGCAGTACACGCAAATTTTTTAGACAAACGTCAGTTGTTGCGAGACGAGCAGGGCATTTGATCGCCTACCACCAGGTGACACACATGACCGTTTGCTCACTGTACCATAAAAAACTTCGTGAGGAAACCAGCACATGTCAAACACATTCTCGATGGTGTCATCATCATCAAAGGCACTACAGCCAAAGCTGGGCCTTGTCCTGGTTGAGTTTGGTTCTTTATCATATGGTAAAGCTTGTGGTTGTAGCGTATTCTCCAACGTTCGCCCTCTAGCAAACTACAGAATGTTGCATAAAATTCAGCATTCTCGACGGTGCGTAAAGTCATAAAACTATAACACTTCGATACAAAGAGTTGATATATTTGTTACTGTCATTGTGTGTTTGTATAATAACTTTCGTGAGGCATATTCATATTGTCTGTTTTTTTTTGCGTGCTCAGTTCTTGGCTCCGTTCGAACTCGAAACTAGTCGAGCAAATCCGAGAAATGCACGTGAGTAGTAACCGGTGAACAATAACTAATATGAATATGCCTCACGAAAGTTATCATACAAACAAACAAATACACTTTGGAACGTGGCAACTAGTTTTTTTTTTTGACAATTAAATGTGCCTGTAAATGGTTTAATTGAAATAAATGCTTTGATTTTGACTTTGACTTACATACACTCGCAAAACATATCGTATCACCCTCTTTCTGCGGCAGTGGGTAAAAAATGTTACTTGCAAAATTCCACGTTGAAAGGTAAAACGTGTCCACACCGAGGAGACTGGCGTGAACAAATTAGTGCTCGCGTCAAATTGACTTGAATTTTGTACGCTTCACATTGACTCTTTTCCCTTACCTCTATCTACACAGGAAAATCTTTTCAAATAATTTTATTGCTATAAAAAAAGTGACAATGATTTTGTTTGTAGCACGTAGTCAAAGTCACTGATATGATAATAATAGATATGTCATTGTGTGATTTAGATTTTAGAGAATATAGGCTAGGTGGCCTTGTCATCCACTATAAGAATTCAATCTAAGTATAAAACTATATACTTGATACTTAACAGTCCTACTGTTTGCGTTGATAAAGTTACGATTTGCCATCATGTTTTTTTTTCATAATAAACAATATAAACTTTATCAGAATTAAAACTTATAATTGTGACCGGTTAATGGCAAAGGGCTTCCCACTTCATAACAGCATCGGTGAAATGTGGGTGTACATTAGTGTACAACAATACAATACTTAACAGTTCAGGATACTAACGTGATGATGCTTTAAATATACTTAGTACGATAGCAGGGTGGCCAAGATCCACTCATCTTGGCCTTCGACCACAAAATATATACCATCGTTGTCGGCACTGGGCGGTCGTGTGCTATTTTGGTATCTGGAGCCGCGTAAATCCTTTTCCTTTTATCTTATCCTTATCTTTTGTAAAGAACACATAATTTAAAAGAGTGTCTATGGAGTTTCTTGCCGGGTCTTCTCCATAAGATCATCTTCTTGGAACCGTGCACCTAGCTTTGACTTTTTATGTGCCTGTAATATCGTCTATTTGGAATAAAAAATTTGAGTTTGAGTTTCATGTTGATGCTACACAAAGGCATGTTACAAAAGTCAATCTTCAAGATATCGTACTACACATTATATGGATTAATGCTCCGATTATTACTATCTCGAATATTTTACACAACGTTCCACCTGCCGGCGTTATTAAAGGACGTGACTTCAAGGTATATTATTAACTCGTCGGGATCGATACCTTTTGAAGTCTCACTCGATGTGAGAGCGAAATCATGTCAGCTGTGTTATTATGATACTATTTTACGCCCGTGGCTTTTCCCGGGCAGTTCGTGTCTTTGAAATTTAACTCGACCACGAATAAAGTTCATGAGGTATAAAATTGGTGTTCGCGCCATCTAGTGATACTAGCAGGATGGTTGATGGAGTAGTCTAAATATTTGCTGCTGTGTCATATAGGTATCGAGACCAGTAAAAACAATAAACACGAGAATCAGGTGGTAAAAGTTGGAACAAAGTTTGCATGCATGCGCGCACATACATATACATGCGAGCGCTCATGCACGCATATGCAATTACGCGCAATTTTTTTTTGTAGTTAATCCTTAATAATGTTATAAATGCGAAAGTAACTCTGTTTGTTTGATTGTTTATTTGTTTGTTTGTTACCTTTTCATGACTAAACGGCTGAACGGATCGTAATGAAATTTGGTAAGGAGATAAATTGGACCTTGTAGAAGAACATAGGCTACCTTTTGGCACGCAGACGCAGTCGCGGGCACCAGCTAGTTGATAATATATTATGAAAAGAAAAATGAAAATTTGGACATTAAAGTTATTGAGTTTTAATCCATAAGTAATAATTAAGTGTTATAGCGTCTTGAGTAGAATTCAAATAAGCTTCTCTAAATTATCATGATAGGATTGAATCTTGGATCAATGCGCATTACGATACTAGCACTGAAAATTTTCTATTTTCTTGATTGTTTTTATGGTGTCTAAAACTTTGTTAACTCCTACCGAATAATAACCACAGTGAGTGAGCCCCAGTGGGGCCAGATGGAGTGGCCCCCTCTGGCCCCAGGAGGGGTAAGTGGGGTTCATCTCTCTCCCTTTCCGCCGAGTCCTTCGTGGACCTCATGTAGTAAAAGGTGGTGATAGCTCTCTATACACTTTCACTCCTAAACATACACACCACATCACACAGTCGAAAAATATAGCCTGCCGCTACTGCCCCGATGTGGTCACGGTGCTGCGCAGCTCAGCAGGAGGCATACGCTGGAGGTGTACTCAATCAAGAACAGATCCTTGAAGTAAATTCTTTGCTACTTCTGTAACCCAATTGCGTTAATAACGAATCAGCACGTCATTTAAAATGCATAGGTAATAGCTATAATATTTAATCAAAAACTTCTTTGGAAAGTCAACAATCAAAGAGCTCTTTGTTTTAAATACCAAAAAATCTACAATATAGCTTGACAGATGACCACCAAACAAAACCAAACGACGATATAATTGATATCCTCATCCTTTGCGCGGTGACGGCAGTGACTGGGTAAAATTTATTGGCGGCTGGCCAACCATTGTGTAATATTGTTACCCATTATTCATAGCCCCGTACCTAGTGACGTTTTTAAATACCCTTGTTCGTTTAATAGCAATTTTGGGCCAACATTGTGTTTGCGCCAAAAGTGGTTGATTTGATGGTGCATATGGTCATTTGAATTATTTAGGTTATTTTGGTCTCCTTCGCTATTTATTCGATTAAATTCGATTTAATGAATTAATTTTGTTTAAGCCGTTGGCTCGCTAAATTAGCAGAAACAATAGATTTTTATTATTATGATTATGAAGTATTTTTTTAATTTTTTATTAGTGCCTACTAAAAAAAAACAATAATTTGCGTTATTGAAATATTACTATAACTTATTTAGAAGGCGTTTGTAAAGGTAATAGTTCCAATTCCATTACAATCCTATTAGGTTGTTATGCTCTAATATAATAAATACGATTTATGAATCTAACTGCTTCGTTGTCTAGTAGTCTCAAGGGCAACTGTTGCACGTGAGATCCTTAGTTCGATTCCCAGATCGGGCAAAACGTTATGGATTTTTCTGTTAGGAAATTCTCAGTAGTAGGCCGGATTTTGGAAGTTGATTTTAGTATATAGATTATATTATACCTAGTGTATAATTTAAATACAAGGTTAAAATAATAATCATATTTTTTGTCCTGTTTTAATTAAATAAATAACTTTTCCCCACATCTGGGTGCGTACTTAGTTTCGAACCTGCGCCTTCCACATAAATATTCCAGGTTGAGATGGCTTAGCGGTCAGACCACCTGGAGAATTATCTGTGAGGCGCAGGTTCGAATCCTGCTCACGACCGTATTCTTTTTCCACAAAAATATATAAATTTAGAGTATTTAAATTTCGCTTAGCATGCGTGCTTGGTAGATAATTGTCCATGTGCGTAATTATTTATTTATTTAATATTTCACCAGCATACTCAATTCACAAATGACGACCGCGACTCATACTTCTGTGACAATTGATCTTCTTCTTCCTGCCCTGGTCCCAAGTTATTTGGGGTCGGCACAATATGTTTTTCTCTTCCATTCTCCTCTGCCAGTCGTCAGGTTATCCTTTACTACCTTTCATTTATATCACCTTAAACAAAATCCACCCGTCTTTTCATAGGTCCCTCTTCCCCTCCATCCATCTACAATCATATTAATTACTCTCTTAGTCACATGTGTCTTGTCTCATCCCTTCTCATCACGTGTCCGTAATAAGACACACGATTTCCATAAACGATTTTCAATTTTTCTGGCCAATTAATAGCCTGACACGAAATTTAAAATTTAATAATCAAATTAATAATGTTAAAAATGTAATGTACTTGCGTTGCTAACTGTATTAGATAACATAAATTCGCGTGTAACCGATGGCTAATTAAGCCGCTAAGCCAATAGTTACTCATTAGGTACTGTCATGTTTATTGTATAGTCACTCATTACCGTCTCATGTTTATTGTATAGTCACTCATTACCGTCTCATGTTTATTGTATAGTCATTTATTACCGTCTCATGTTTATTGTACGGAATGACTGGCAATTGTAATTTGAGGAAATTATTTATTGTACTCGTAGATAGACATCTTGATTGGTTTAGTGGTCCCAAGCGCGACACATGAAGTGTGGAGTCTGATTCCCTTTTCATGCAAAATGTTAATGAGTTTTTCGTTTGCCCTGAATTTGGAATTGTACCCGGTAGATAGCAATAGGCTCACCCTCACGGGTCCTTAACAGTATTTGGTGAAATGTGGGTGTTAAATTATGTACTCCTCTGCCTACCTTTTAGGAGAATACAGGCATTATGCTGAGGTACGTTATGTTTATAATAATAATACTGGAAGTAGTGATAACCTAGAGCAGGGGTTCCCAACCTTTTTTTGTCTACTGCCCACTTTAAGAATAAATTATTTTTTAACGCCCCCCTTTTTAAACATACTTATAAACCGCTAAGTACTTATAACTGATTATTGAAACGCAAATTTATAGTATTCGGACAGAGTATCTTTTATTGAAAATAAAACGAACATAATCAATTCTTATATAAAAACTAATGTGAAGGTTGAATCTGATGCTGTTCAATAAGTTTGTTGCTATCAGGTTCCAATTTACTCCAAAACAGCTGCAAGTCGCCACGTTCGGTAACACGCAAACGATTTCTCTTTTTAGTAAGCAGCGTTGCCACAGCACTAAATCCACGTTCACACAAATATGACGATGGGAATGCTATCAAAAATCGTTGAACAATTGACCACAATCCAGGGTACAATTGCGGGATCGGTTTTTGTAGCCAAAATTCTTGATATCCATTTTTGAACTTGATTTTTATTTCTTCGTTTGTTGTAAATTCTATAAGTTCTTCTTCCAGCTTAGGTGACATTGCTGTGTTGACATTTGAAAACGGATCCAACACCCAGTCTGGTATTTCCAAGTTTAAAATGTCCTGGTATCGTTCGGTGAAGTCAATGTGGAGGTTTTCCAAATGTTGGCAGTAGGCAAACAAGTCGTCGTTACTGCAGTATACTGATAAATTCGGAAAATTGTGAAACTCACGTCTGCCCATATTCTTTTTGTGCAGAAGCAGTTTGGCTGCGAAAGCAGCAACGACATTTTTTGTTTTAATTAAATTTAGTTCATCGCCTTGCAGTTGGAGGTTCATGTCGTTGAACATTTTATACAGGTCTGTCATGTAAGCTATATCATTCTTTGATGTTATGAGCTTGTTGCGCAGTTCTGTATCTTTAGTTTCCAAGAACTCTATCATAGAGTCAAACAGGTTGTAAAATCGAATCAGACAATTGCCTCTTGACAGGCAACGAACTTCAGTATGAAGCAACAAACGGTTGAAATCTTCGTCATTAGTAACACAAAGCTGATGAAATAATCTATCATTCAAAGAGCTGCTACGGATTTTATTGACTGCTTTGATGACATATTGCAGTGATTGAAATAGTCGTTCACTTAAGTTTCTAGCAACCAAATGTTGTCTATGAATATCGCAATGTATAGCAAGGACATCTGGAATTTTATTCTTTAAGTATGCTATGAAGCCTTTATGACGCCCTGTCATAGCTGGAGCGCCATCCGTAGCAACTGATATAATATTTTTCAAAGGAATCTCTTTCTCTTCACAAAACTTTTCCAATGTATTGAATATGGTTTCGCGTTTTGTATCTGTCTCCAAATTTCTGGCAAACAATAGTTCTTCACGTATTTTCTCATCTTTAATAAACCTCACGTAAAATAGCAACAACGCTTCATTAGTTGGTAAAGTGGACTCATCGAGCTGAATTGAGAATTGACTAGTCCTCAGATGATTGCACAATGATTCTTCAATGTTTTCAGCCATTTCATCAATTCGTCTTTGCACAGAATTATTACTCAAAGGAATTTTTCGGATAATATCTGCGGCCGGTTTATGAAGCACAGTAGTTATTACTTCCTTTATTGCTGGCAAAATTAACTCTTCTCCGATGTTGTGTGGTTTGCCTTTTTGAGCAATTAACAAAGAGATATTGTACGAAGCTCGAAGTCCGTCGTCATCTTGCTTAGCAGCCGCCGAAAATAGTTTTGATACACTTGGCTGAGTATTATGCTTCTTCTCTAGGTCTTGAAAATATGCTACATTCTTTTCTGTCTTATCTGGATGCATTTTATTCAAATGATCTTGCAGTCTTGAAGGCTTCATTGCTTCGTTCGAAAATGTTTTTAGACACAAAACAAAAAAAGACACAAAGGCGACGACGGGTTTGTGGGATTTTCAATAAATCCGAATTTAATATATTCCGCAGAGTATTGCCGTCTCTTCTTTTTTACTTCCGACATTGTTTTGTTTTAAGAAATACGTAAGTGTTAAAATCAAGTACTGCTTATCTATTATGCGCGAAACCGTAAATGAAAATAAAATAAATTTACGTCGTTTATATAGGATTGCATAAGCAGCACGGACCAACAGGAATAAGACAAACGTGCATAAACTCGTTTATCTCATTCGACGCCCAATCGTACTCGACAAGCAAGAACTAGTATTATAGAACAAGCCGATTGGTATAGGAATGTACAATTCGGATTATTTAACAAAAACTTGTTAAAACATGATTGCCCGCGGTCTTTTATATCGAACCGAGTTTGAGCTATATCTTAATTAATATTAGTTGATGTTCACAAGATGTAGTCGAGAGTCGAGAGCTCAGTCGGTGTCTAAGAGTCTTCCTAGCTAGGTAGATGAAATTATAAATCGACCCCAAAGCCCTACACAATGCCCCCTTTTTTTTCTGGGTCTCTTACCGCCCCCTTTAGGCCTGCAGCGCCCACAAGGGGGCGTTATCGCCCACGTTGGGAAAGACTGACCTAGAGGTATGACCGCTGGACTGACAAGTCAAAGGTCGCGAGTGCGAATCCAAGGCACGCACCAATGTCTTTTCAAAGTCATGTGCGTATTATAAATTAATGATCACTTGCTTAAAACGGTGAAGGAAAACATCGTGAGGAAACTAGCACACCTCAGAGATGTTCTCGATGGTGTGTAAAGCCATGTCAGAGGCGGGTGGTTTCAACTCTGACACTAGGTTGTTCATCAACTACATGATAAGAAGAAGAATAGTAATAATATAAAGTATTGCTTTGTTTGTTAGTTAACTGACATCATTAAACTAAGATATTATGTCGGTAGGTACAACATCTACTATACGTTATCATCCACGCAAAAATAACTGGGTGCTTAGTACATAGTTGTTACAGGTCCTCAACTGCCTTATTGGTCTAGTGGTTGCAAGCGCGGCTCCTGAGCGTGAGGTCCTGGGTTTAATTCCAGGGTCGGCCAAAGTGGTATTGGGTTCTTCTGTTAAGAAATTTTTAATAGTAGCGTTTAGGATGATGCGAGTTAGGAAGTTAGCCGTGTGACATCCCTTGTTTCGTAAAGCACGTAAAGCCGTCGTCCTGCGCCTGTTCTTTCTCTGGTCGTATGGGATTGCCGTTCCAATGGACTGTGAGAGTGAAGGAAGAGGGAGTGCACCTGTGTTTGTGCATACAATTGTGCATATCTCTTGCATATCTGGCTAATATTCGTGGAGTTAGCCCGCCGTGATCTTAAATGTGGTTTTACTTTAGGTCCACACAGGATATTTTTCAGCCCGAGAAAATGCTAAGTTTCCGACAGATAGGTATGGGTAATTTTGCAAGAAACCCCGCGGCGCGCAGAAAGTATTATTATTATGCATTTTAAAATCGCGCCCAGATTTACACAAAATTAAAAAATCTTAAGATGCTTTTCGTCGTAATAAAAATACGGTTGTGAGCTTTGGATTTGGACCTGCGCCCCTAGGTGAATACTCTAGGCGCTCTTAGGCGGTATTCATCCAACGCTCCTGCTCAAGATCGAATTTTTCATTACACAAAAATATACGATAATATTCTCAAATAAAAATATCAGTTTTTATTTAGAATCTTCATTATAAATATTTGTTTTAATATTAATTACGAACAGAGGTTCAGAATAGTAGCACTTTTTATACATAGGTTCCAACTGGTACCAACAGAATGGTTAACTTGTTAAATGAACTGTAAATTTTAAAACGATTGTATTGTTAAAGTTAAAGTTACGTTTAAAGTTTGCTAAATATGCGTTAATGCTTCTCAAAGATTTATCTGTATCGATTGTATTGTTATTTTATTCTGAACCAATGACATGTAAATAACACACAATCTCTCTTTCCAGCTATGCAATGATTTTGATTATTTAACTGAGTTAAAAAATAAGCTTTAATTAATTTAAAATATTTTGGTAATAGCATATTATTGGCCGAATAGGCAATATAATATAAAGTATATATCGTCGGTTATACATACTTTAACATAAAAATAAAAAAAACTTTTAATTCTAGTATATTAAATGGCCAAAATATAGCAAAATTTAATTGGAAATTTCCTCAAGAATCGTTATTTTGATATAAGGTTGAAAATGAAGGGTAGGATTTTTATGCTATAATTATGTTTTTATTCCTGTAATTTAAAACTTTGTCAAAGGAAATTACACCGTATCTGCAATTGTTACCGATATTGGACTATCACCGATTATATAACATAGCATCGCCTGAATTCCCTTAAGAGGCAAGCAGAGTCATAGGTACACAATAGTACACCCATATTTCATTTTGTTATTACGGCCCATTTAATAGGTGGGGAGTCTATTGCCATCTACCGCGCACAATTTCAAACTTTGGGCTGCTACTGAGAATTTGCCTAACCTGGGAATATAACAACTTCATGCTAGATAGTTGCTCTTGCGACCACTTCACCAATGAGGCAGTTCAGTGAAATAGGGAAACCCTAAAATGTTCTGTGATAAATAATTTGTTAAACCAAACACAGTCCTTCCTAATGAGATTTTATGTTTAAAAATCTTAGACGAGTTCTAACTTGATACAATCTTTACATCTTGAAAACTGGTAAGACCCTTAAGGCTATTTTATTTTATGCCTATTATCTTATTCCTTTAGAAATTTATTTTTATCCTCATTTCAAAGCTCTTAATTAAATAATAAAAAGAAATCTAAATAACGCAAACAAAGAAGTCCTCAACAATTTTATTGCCATTTTTTTTCCTTAATTACCGCCTTAAACCTAAACTTAACATTAACAATCTAGGACATCCCATTAATCTTAATACTGGACTTTTAAGGCCTCCATCTCCGTTCTAAAGCCGTCATTCCCATCATAAAGCCGTGATTCCCTTCGTGAGCCCATCATTCACAAAACAAGCGCGGTAATGATGATCATTCCTTTATTCGCTCGAGTTGCGTGAACGCGTTAAAACGCCGGAGAGGATTTAGGATAACGTTACTGTGTTTGGGTTGAAAATACACGGGTAAAGAATTGGTAATTGTCAGTTGAGAAGCTAAACTAGTGCAGTGAAAATGTTCTGCAGTTAGCTGAATATTATATTTGGAACATAGAGCTCTGAAAGAATAATGATTAATGTGACAGGTCCAGGGATAGGTCTACTCAAATCTGTCAAAACCTTAGAAGACCATTACTTAAATCCTCACATTGTTTGTACTACTATCTTTGACTTTGAATCTTACATTCGATGTAGGTATCACTATTTTTACAAGCATTTTTAAAATTATCAAATTAATGCAGTGCAAAGCGAATTCGAATCCGTTCCTCCTAACCGATTTTGCAGTTTTTTTTTGTCGCAAGTGGTCAAATAGAAAATATTAAGACCAAAATAAATTTCAGGTGCTAGGTAGTTTACCTTTTTACTGGCTTGGATTTTTTCCCCAAATACCAGAATATGAACTGTTTGCAAAAATAAGGCCGAATTACCTAAATGACGACCAGTCATCAGAGAACGTAGGGTCAGGGTACCTATTCGCTTTCTCGGTTGCCAACCGAATTGATGGATACTTTGTAGTACATTGCGTCGTGTGTTACAGCTTGTCTATGATGAGCAACAATATTAAAATGAAACGACGCAATGTACTACAAAGTGTCCATCAATTCGGTTGGCAACCTAGACAGCGAATAGGTACCCTGATTTCGATACCTCTATAAATAAAATTAGAACACCATTTATTTATTTTATTTATTTATTTAATTCTTTATTGTACACCGAAATTTTCTAAATTAATTCAAGTATATTACAAATGTACAATGGGCGGCCTTATCTCACACGGCAATTTCTTCCAGGCAACCTTGGGATGGAAACATGGGTCCTGGATAATATATATTAAGCCAATAGGTGGTGTACCTACTTACATATAAAATAAAAATAGATACATACTATCACACTTATATAGAAAAAAAGAAAAGAACAAAACAATACTATATATAGATAGCAAATAAGCGAAGCGCAGTAATACGTAACTACTATGACAAGTAGTGTTCCCTTACGAGTTTCTTAAACAGCGGAAGAGACTAAGCACGTCGTATAGAAACCGGAAGTGCATTCCACAACCGTGCTGCTTGAATCGCAAAGGATTTATCAATGAAATTTGTGGAGTGCACTGGCATCTTCAGTCTTAAGTTCTCTGATGATCTTAGGACTCGTGTATGGCTGTCACTTAGGAACTCGAAGCAGTTTTTAGATAAGAAGGAGTAAATGGAAGGAAAAGCAAACTATAAAGAAGCGAAAGGAAATGAGTATTTCGGCGAAGGCGAATTGGTAACCACTTGAGCTTAGTACGAAATTCTGAAACGTGATCATATTTGCGTAAACCAAATTTAAATCTAATACAAACATTTTGGAGTCGCTCAAGTTAATTTAATTGGTCCTCGGTAAGATCAAGGTAGCTGGCATCAGCATAATCGAGGATGGGAAGAAGAAGGGATTGTGCCAGCGCAATTTTAGTGGTAATCGGAAGAAAGTTGCGTAACCTTCTCAAAGATCCAGCGGAGGCAAACAGCTTACGGCTGGTTTCCAGTAGATGAGCAGTCCAGGATAGGGTTCTATCAATTATAATCCCCAAGGTCTTAACAGTTTCACTAAATGGAATAAAATTGTTATCAAAAGAAACTTGGGGAAGTGCAGTCCAATTTATTTTATATATCATCCTGGAACTGCCCACCACAATAACCTGTGTCTTTGCAGGGTTGACTAGCAGCCCGTACCTTTCGTTCCACTGAGAAATTCGAGCCAGATCCAAGTTAACAGTGTCAACAGCCTCTGATAGTTTTGCAAGAGGTGCTCTACTATAAATTTGTAGATCATCTGCGTAAAGGTGGTAGGAAGAAAGTAGATTGTCAGAGATAGAATTTATAAAAATTGCGAAGAGTAAAGGAGATAAAACGCCACCTTGTGGGACACCGACAGTAGTACTGCATCAAGAAGACGAAGTAGAATCCTCAATGCAAATACGCTGCCGACGACCTGACAAGTAAGTACGAAACCAATGAATCGCCGATGGAGATACATTAAGAGAGCATAGTATGCCAAGCAAAATATCGAAATCTACGGTGTTAAAAGCATTACTGAAATCGAGCAACGCAAGTACCGTAAGATTACTGATTTCCATGCCTGACCTGATTTCATCCGTAATATGAACTAAGGCTGTGGTAGTGCTGTGTCCAGCACGGAACCCGGATTGGAAAGGATTGAGCGGGTTGTTTTTCGATAGGAAATTGTTTAGCTGAGTGTGGATCAGTCATTCCAGGATCTTAGAAAGGAATGGCAAGATTGTAATGGGACGATATTCGGAAAAGGATTTCGGGTTGGATTTTTTGGGTAAAGGAATAATCTGGGCGTCTTTCCAGCTATTAGGAAAGATATCACTAGAGACCGAGGAATTAAAAATGTGTGATATAATAGGAAGAATGATATCAAGGATAGGGAGGATCATCTTACGGCTGATACAGTCGCTTCCAACTGCATTGGAAGTTATTGATATAATGCTCTTCTTAAAATCCCATGCAAAAAATTCACTAAAGACGAATGCCGAGTAATTGGGAGTCGGAAGAGTGGAAAGATGTTGTAAAGTTTTTAATTTTGTACTTGTATCAAAATTGGACGAGGCTGTGAAATGTTGATTTAGTGAATTTACGTCTACATTTACTACCAGTTATCGTTATTTATAATTATTATATTTGCAAATAACTTACCCCAAGACCTTACTATATAATTATAAATAAATGCAGTGTGTTTAATTATGAGTAGTGATGTGTGGGATAATTGAAGCGACTTCGATACCCGATATTATAATGGTTTGCCGAAAATTACAACGTACGGCTAACTTGTCTGTTAATTACTCGTTTCAAATATGAGATAATTACGTTGGTGTTTAATGGCTTAAAAGTAACTAAGCTCGCTTTTAGTATTGGACAACCATCATCAGTCATCAGTTACCAGTCACCAATCACTATTATGTATAACTTATCGGTCATAATCTTCGATCAACTTCGTTGATCATATTACATTGTTCAGGTGGTTTCATCCGACTAGCGCATGGTTTCTCAAAGTGAGGTACGCGAACCCTTAGGGGTTCACCATATGCTGGTAGGGGGTTTGCAACAAGGTAGGTAGGTAAGTTAGCAAGTACGTAATTACGAAGGCGTGCGTGTGACTGAAAATGTGGTGTGGTAGTTGTGGTACTCGCTTCACTCACTTGAGTAGCTTGAAGCTCAGAATTAGAGTGCGAGGGTCATACAGTATCGTATCGAAATCGACTTGATACTGAGTCAAAATTAAGATTAACCAATTTTTTTCTTAAAATCGGCTCATTTTGCTACACAAAACAAGCCCATTAGCCAAGCATCATATTATTATTTCTTTTGTCGCTATATTAGCCACCACCTCTTATCAAAATAACAAATAACTTACAGTACACAGTACACCAGAATTTCAAATTTTATTTTTTAACGGTGTTTGCCGTTGTCTGGGAACTTTAACAGGGGTACGTGGGGCCATAAACTTGACCCCTGGACCCTGGACTAGCGTAACTAATTATGACCTTTTCACGTTCATCTGATCTTTGCAGTACGTGATTGATATATCCGATTGTACATACATAGCATCACGCCTGTATTCTCCTACGGGGTAGGCAGAGGTGTACTCAGTTGTACCTACACCCACATTTCCCTACTGCTGTAATTAATGAAGTCCCATGTAATAGGTTGTGAGCCTATTGCCATCTACTGGGGACAATTCTGAACTCTGGGCTCGAAAAGCTCAATAACACATTGTCTGACCTGGGAATCGAACCCAAGACCTCATGCTCAGCAGTCGCGTTTGGGACCACTAGACCAACTAGGCAGTATATCTGATTGTGTTTTTTTTTTACTATCTGCGTACCGGTATATATTTCTGGTCCCTATATTTTCATTGTTGTACCCATCGGACCCAAAACCCGGTATAAATGAAATCTAACCACAAGGATTATTCGGGTTTTCGTATGAACAGACTCGTTGGACAAAACGATTACGTTACCGACGAAATTTAATATACAGATTTTTATTTACCTTTTTGGGTATTTGATTTATTTTCGGCAAGATTAGCTTTCTATAAGATTTGCGTAGGTTTCCGTGCCGTGTTTGTTTTCGAGTTCGAATAGCCGGTTACAGGTTAAAAAGAGGAGAGGAACCGGTTGATCAATTTATTTTAATGTTGTCTAACACTCAAATTATTCCTGTATAGTGGGTGCGTTTATAAATAAATAAATAAATCTTTGTTTTCAGAATAGAGATCTATAACATAGTATCATACTTATAGACACAAATTTCACATTTACACTCACATGGAACAATTTTAATTCTTGTTTATTGTACACATGATACACAATACAAATAATTAAAATGAAAAAGGATCTACAAAGGAATAAAGGTAAAAGTACAGAAAAATGTACCACCTCGTTGGCTTAGTGGATGCAAGTGCGGCTACTAAGCGTGTGGTCAGTAGCTGCACCTGCGGGTAGTGTTATCAAGTTTTTTTTTATAAAATTCTTAGTACCAGCCCGGAGTTTAGAATTGTGCTGGTTAGGCACACACATATGACTTAATAACAGCATTAGAGAAATGTGGGTGTACACATCTGCCGACCCCCTCGGGGAACAGGCATGATGCTATGTCTGATATGTAAAAACTTCCCAGTTTTCCTTTTCAAACATTTATTTATTCCTCTACAGGCACAAACAACGACCTATGTATAACTAAGTAAATGATACAGACGTAAGGTCTCCGAAGCTCTAAGGACATCGGAACCCCAGGTGTAAAGCCCGGGTCTTATTTATTATTAAACCGTTACACACACTTGCGGACAACAATGGTTTAGACCTGAATAATGTGTATACTGTTCAGAAAATCCTGCTATGTAGGCGAAATTATTGAAACAAAGTTTAAAATAGATCTTTTTAGGCATGTTAATAATTATTATGTTATGTCGTGGTTGCCCAGAGGGGCTCGTGGCTAAGTAGCGGCTGCACAGATCGATCGATTGAGGTTAAGCTGCGCTTTGTAGCAGTTGGTCTGTGGAGGGATGACCATCATTTCATACCAAGACCCATCCGTGCCTCGGAGAGCATGTTAAGCCGTCGGTCAGTCGGTAGTTAGAGGCCTGAATGTCTGACAACCAGTCGTACCACGAGATATCTTGTTACTCAGTAACTGGGTTGTAGAGGTCAGATAGCCAGTCGCTCCAAGTAAAATACTAGTATTATGCTAAATCCAGTTAGACTGGAAGTCAACCCCGATGTAGTTGGAAAAAAGCTAGACAGATTGATACACCTTTGCTTAACCTTTTATGAAATACAATTTATATGTGATAAAGTCTATAGTTATGCTTGACAAAACTAGACTGTATTAGCTATTTACATTATATTAATACATTAAATGGAAAAAGAATAGGGTCGCGAACAGGATTCGAACTTGCGCCTCCCGGATGAATACTCCAGGCGCTCTGACCACTAAGCCATCTCGACCTCTGCTCACCACCGCGAATTCTTCTTCCATATTTTACACGTCTTATCGCGACGTTATTGCTATCAATTCAGTCCCCATACGGGTGACCGAACCGACACGACTAACTTTGCAGTTAATACAATGTCGTAAAGAATGCAATAACCTTAACAATTCATGATAAATCTTTGAAAAGTATTAACGCATGCTAAGCGAACTCTAAAGTTATTATTTGTATATTATGTATTAACTGCAAATAAAAAAAAAAAACACGCAAAAGAATACGGTCGCGAACAGGATTCGAACCTGCGCCTCCCACCGCGAATTCTTCTTCCATATTTTAACACGTCTTATGGCGACGTCATTGCTATCAATTCAGTCCCTCACTTGTAAAGTATTGTAACTTTAGAGTTCGCTAAGCATGCGTTAATGCTTTTCAAAGATTTATCTTGAATGATTAAGGTAATTGAATTCTTTACGACATTGTATTAACTGCAAAGTTAGTCGTGTCGGTTCGGTCACTTGTAAAGGGACTGAATTGATAGCAATAACGTCGCCATAAGACGTGTAAAATTCGCGGTGGTGAGCAGAGGTCGAGATGGCTTAGTGGTCAGAGCGCCTGGAGTATTCATCCGGGAGGCACAAGTTCGAATCCTGTTCGCGACCCTATTCTTTTTCCATTTAATATAATAACTTTAGAGTTCGCTAAGCATGCGTTAATACTTTTCAAATATTTGTCATGAATTATATTAACACGTTAAGCAAAATCTTTGTACCCCCTTTTCCGTTGTTACCGGATGCAGCTTACTGTGTTTTAGAGTAAAGCACTGGTATTAAGCTGCATCCAGTTTGACTGAAAGCCGACCCCAATGTAAGTAGGAAAAGGCTGATAGACTGTCGTCGTTACCTAGTGGCTGAAGACCTGCTTTTCAAGTAACCACAAGATATATGCTAGATTTGAACACATAATGTTCAAACCTAGCATGCGTCAATGAACCTTTTCAACAATCATATGATTTTTAAATAAAATAATTACAGTTATTATCAGAGACGCAGTGAAAACAAACATTGCAAGAATACCTGGACTTAATAGTCTGTAATTGTCAACCCGCAGTAAGCTAGCATAGTTATCAATACTCGTGCTTTCTCTTTAGGTGAAGAGGCATTCGCCCTGCACTGGGACAATTACTGAGTTAATACCATCTCGTCCGTCAAATTGACTTCTAAGATTCAAGATATGTCTTTGAAAAAGCATTAACGCATGCTGCATACATGACTTCTAAGATGTTATAATAATTCATTTTCTATTGTGTCTACTCTCTGACAGTTGAAGATATTAGTGATGAATAAAACGAATCTAACGACACCTCATGTACCTATGAAAATCCATTATATAGCTACAGAGCATGCCAAACATAAACTTACACTCGCAAAACATAAGGTATCACCCTCTTCCTGAGGCACTCGGATAAAAAGTGTTATTTGCAAAAATCCACGTTCAAAGGTTAAACCGCTCCACATCGAAAAGAGTAGCGTGAACAAATTAGTGCTCGCTTCAAATTGACTTGCATTTTGTACGCTTCACATTGACTCTTTTCCCTTACGTCTATCTACACGGGAAAATGATTTCGAATAATTTTATTATTACAAAAAGGTATACTGTGATTTTGTTTGTAGAACGTAGTCAAAGTCACTGATACGATAATAAAAAGAGTACCTATACTATATTAATTATTTTGATTCTTACCATTTTTATTCGAGTTCAAAAGAGTATTATATTATATTATTATAATCCCAACAAAAACATTAAATATAAAAGTGCCAAGTCTCTCTATGCAATCTTTCCACCGTAAAAAGTTTTGAGATATCATAGAAGCCAAGTCCTATTCAATTTATTTTATAGTTAGTTATCTATCAACATTTACTGACTGCATCAATAGTTTTATTTAAATTAAAATTATAGTGACTTCGCAGTTCAAACTGCTAGCTTTGTCCACAGCGAAGATATAGGGGGGGGAGGGTGAATGAACCGCGAATGGCTTCAAGAAAAGGCTGGTACGGCCGTGCCTGCTTCGCTTGAGTCTTGGCTGAGGCACTGCCGTGCCCCTAGATGAACGGAGATTTGACTTACGGGGCTGAGTTGCCCGTGTCCTTAGAAGTGTACCCTTAAAAAGGAATCCCAACACGTGGCCCCTGGGTGGTGCAAAACAGACAACACAACTCTGGTGGGAGGCTTCGGCCGCGGTTGGTTACGACTTACGACCCACCGGACGAAGCCATACCGTGAAGCGACCTAGTCGTGTTCCGGGATTTAGTCCGTCGCAACCGTTGTGGGAATTAATACCAATTCCAATATTAAATAGACGCCTTAAAAAAACTTAATTTTTATATAAATTTACTTATATGACAGTTGCCTCAAATTTAAGTCTTCATATAATCCCGAATCTATAATTATTTTTTAGACATTTTGGCATTTAAAAGGTACGCACTGACATTTTTCCAATGTGTATCGAGCGGAATTATTTTCCAGAGTAAGCCCACTGGTACCGCTAACCGTGAGTTATTTTAAGTTTACAAACTTATTTTATTAAACCTTGCATGTATTCAAATATTAAAACAACTTCTCCCCAAATCTAAACAGTGTTAAAGATATTTAATTAAATCGCATGTACGCAAATATGCACTTTAATTAACGCTGTTTCTACATTCTGAACTGAATCAGCCATGTCTGCATAATGTGGAAGATATTTCTTAAGACAAACATTAAGTTTTAATATCCATTTATTAAATATTTTGCCTCGTTGGTCTAATGGTCCTAAGCACGACTGCTCAGCATTAGGTCTCGAGTTCAATTCTCGGGTCTGACACAGTGTCATTGTGTTTTTCTGTTAGAAAATTCTCAGTATCAGCCCGGAGGTCGGAATTGCGCCCGGTAGATGGCAATTGGTTCACCATCTCTTACATGGGACTTAATAACAGCATTGGTGAAATGTGGGTGTAGAACTGTGTACCTCTGCCTACCCCATCGGGGAATACGTTATGTTTTTATGTTATGAGAGCATATTAATTTACTATCAAGACTAAAGTTAAATGTTTTTATTTCTGGTTGTCTTTTTTTCGTCTTTTTATAATTTTTCCAACCAGTCTCTGCATGGCTTAATGTGGTTGAATGTAATTATAGTATAATAAACATTCTTTCTATAATTAGTACCTAATGTATAATTACCAGTTGGGGATTCAAATGCCCGTGTACCGTCTAGAAAGTGTTTAAACCGGATAAACCACTTGAAATTTGCGCTTAACGGCGCGCTGCCTTAATGTAAACAAACTCGATTTATGACGGCTTCAAGTGTCGCAAACTTAAACTAATGACTGTTTATTTTAGATAAGAGTACAAGGATCACTTATAAATAGTAACTTGAGTACGATTACATTGTAAAATGTTTTATAAATACGCAATATTTTGACAGAGAAGCAAAAAAAAATGTTGTTTACTAAAATATTGTTTATTTTCAAATCAAGATCGATGACATATGTATTTTTTAATTTTATTGTATAGTCTAATAATGTATCTTTCGTTTTTAATCCACATACAGACATTATCAAAGCAATCGGCGGAAGAAAAAAATATTTTGTCGGCAAAAATTTCAAGGTCAAAATCAAAGTCACGTTACGTAAATATTTATATTCGAATAAACAATCAAAATGTTGTTTTTTAGTTTTAATTTGACAGATAATAGGTTCCTAACATCATCTTTCTATGAATCTATCACAAATAAAATGTTCCAAGGAGATTCCAATTAGAATACGAATGTACGTGCCGCCTGGTAGCTAGAGCTACCAGGCGGCACTTTACGCTTGCGCGGTTGGTCGCCCTAGTCACCATACACGACATGATGGATTATCCTAGAAAACGTGGTTGGTACTTCTTTGGGTATTCAGATGCAGATGTCTGTACTTTTGTCAGCCGATCTCACCTTTGATCATCGGCATGGGGTGGTAGATGGAACAAATACATTCAAATTTATCGCTATTTATCGCTTTTTTTTATTACAAGTGTAGGCTACACTATAAATTTCTTCTTGTGCCAAAACCAAAATCACGGATGTTACCCGGAAACCTGCTAAACTTAAGTGGGACTGGGCCGGACATGTCAGATGAGCTGTGAGCTAAGAGATCCACCGAGTGGCTACCAGTCAACGCCGGGCAATACCGTGGCAGAGAATGGCGAACATGGAAGGATGAGCTTGGCTCCTATAGAAAGGACTAGCCATCATTATAGCAAGGAACAGTGGGGTTACTCTTGAAGTTAATAAAATTCAATTTTAACCCCAATATTAAATAGACGCCTTAAAACGATGCGTTATATTAAAATAAATTTACCTAAATTACACTTGCCTCAGTTTAAAAGCATGTTGTCTTATTATTATCCCGATTCTATAATAATTTTTTAGAGATTTTTGCATATAAAAGTACGAACTGACATATTTCTAAGAGTAAGCCCACTGGAGTATCTATTCGGGAGGCACAGGGAAGGGATGTCTTTGCCCTGTAGTGGAACAATACAGACTAGACAGATAGATAGATACCCAATCGAAACTTGAAACCCGAGCTTAATGTTCAGCCACTCATAAAATAGGTATATTATACAAGGTTTCGGTATTTTCATTTAGATTGATTTAATAAACAACTTATAAGGTTCGGTGCTCCGCCGCCAATTGAGACACCTGTGCCCTTTACGTCTTTTCATTTAGATTAATTATTGTAGACTTTCATTAATATTATAGGTGTCATATGTCGCTTATTCGTAACTAGGTGTTTCCCAAGACTTTGTCCGCTGGAATACGTATTATATTTTTCTTGCGGTTAAAAGTGTCTCTTTTTTGAGCTATCTATATATCTAACTTCATTCATATTTGTTCAGTTCACTGTTCAATGGGGTTACTCTTGCAACTAATACCAATTCCAATCCAACTCCGATATTAAATAGACGCCTTAAAATAACGCGTAATGTTACAATAAATTTTACAGTTGCCTCAATTTTAAAGCGTCTTCATATTATCCCGAATCTATAAGAAATTTTTAGACATTTTCACATTTAAAAGTACGAACTGACATATTTCCAATGTCAATCGAGCGGAATTATTTTGAACCCACAGAACTGAAATAAAACAGTCACACATATTACTGTTAAAATTTTTTGAATTCGCTTTTTTTCGAATTTTACTTTCTTTGGTATTAGGTATACATAAACAATAGAATAGAAATTTAAATTTTTCAGGGAAACTTTGAAAAATCATAGACACGAACGGGGCTTGAACCCGCAAGCCTTGACATTCCGTGTCATCACGTCACATCATGAGCTACCGTGTCGTTGATCGTGTGTATTAAATTTCAAGTCCCCTTTGTATTTGTCTTAAGGAGAAGCCTTGTTATATTTATTTAGCAATATTTTACAGATTTACTAAACTCAGCGTTAATAGAATATAATTCGTGAAAGTTATTCAAAATATCCTT
Source organism: Xylocampa areola (assembly GCA_935421205.1). Classification (NCBI taxonomy): domain Eukaryota; kingdom Metazoa; phylum Arthropoda; class Insecta; order Lepidoptera; family Noctuidae; genus Xylocampa; species Xylocampa areola. The sequence continues at coordinate 1,908,454 of OW285200.1, forward strand.
ACGGAAATGTCCATTATTTGTAGCTAACTACATGATCATCATCATCATCCCCCTGCCCTTATCCCAATTTATTTGGGGTCGGCGCAGCATAACTATATCTGGCATGCTGCTAAAGTTTTGGCTATGTTTTATGACCGGCCGCCTGCCTGACGTCAACCCTCATTGGGAATGCTGTTGTTAGTGGTAACCGCCACCGATTCGCTCTCCTTCTATCTAGCTATGTCACACCAAATGTTATCTATGCGCCAGGTTCTGATGTTATCCTAATATTACACACCACTAACCTACGAAGAAAGATGAATATTTCAAGATGTTTAAAAATTACTACACTATGTTGATGAGACCCAAATCAAAGATAAAACCCAAATAAAATCAGATTACTTAGAAAATTTTGCACAGACAAACAGACAATAACTTCGTCCTCCTACTTTAAACATAACATAACATAGCATCACGCCTGTATTCCCCGAAGGGGTAGGCAGAGGTGTACACAATTGTACACCCACATTTCACCAATGCTGTTATTAAGTCCCATGTAATAGGTGGTGAGCCTATTGCCATCAACCGGGCACATTTCCAAACTCCGGGCTGCTACTGAGAATTTCCTAACAGAAAAACTCAATAACACTTTGCCCGACCCGGGAATCGAAACTACTTTAAAGAAACCTATTTTAGAGAAGAGATTAGCTTTTAAATCTATTAAAGACAATTCAAGGCGTGATGAGACAACATTTTTAATGTTTAGACAAACCGATGCAAGATCCCTCCACAATAATAACATGGATAGGTCAGATCGTTGGTTCAATGCTCCAAGCCAATATACGCACTTCAAGCACTTGATATATTTGTCATTAATTTATTGCAATGATACAAATTAACTTGGTTTGTGTGCTTGAGATCACTCTTATTACTTTATTTGGTTTCAATATTACTTGAACTGTGTATTTTCTCTCAGTTATGTAATCAATGAATTATTCATCGTACGTAATTGGTTTCGTTTAATACTAGAATATACTTGCACTGTCTGCATAATTATTATAATAACTGAATTATAATTGCATTATGTTCCCCGTGATAGCTGTTGATCACTTTGCTGTATTTATAGAGCAATTGATAAAATATATGCATATTCATAAAAAAATACTTAAAAAATTATGATAGCAATGACGTCGCCATAAGACGTGTTAAAATATGGAAGAAGAATTCGCGGTGGTGAGCAGAGGTCGAGATGGCTTAGTGGTCAGAGCGCCTGGAGTATACATCCGGGAGGCGCAGGTTCGAATGCTGTTCGCGACCGTATTCTTTTTTCATTTAATATTGTAACTTCAGAGTTCGCTAAGCATGCGTTAATGCTTTTCAAAGATTTATCTTGAATCTATGGTTATTTATAATGGTAACCAAATTTTTACTTCGACACTTGGAGGGATTTTCAGAATAAACCCCAAACGGCTCTAAGAAAATGTTGTTGGTATTGTTAAAGGACGGCGAATGGTTTTTGGCGCTCGCAGCACACAGGGAGAATTTGTATGTTACAAAAAAAAAACAATAATAAAAATAATTACCTTCTTATATTTTCTTTTTTATCGATTCGTGCTCTTTATCAGCGATATATCACCTTGTTACATATGGCACAGGTACCTGCAAATCAACTCCTTATTTATTCCTTTGAAATCTTTTAAAATTAAGTTGTTCCACTCTTGCAATCTATCCTGTGTTTAAGATGCTGAGGCTATAGGGGGCTGAGTTACCCGCGTCCGTAGGAGTGTATCCTTAAAGTGGAATCCCTACACGTCAGGGGTGCAAAACAGGCAACACAACTCTGGTGGGAGGCTTCGGCCGCGGCTGGTTACCATCCACCGGACGAAGCTACGCCGTGAAGCGACCTAGTCGTGTTTTGGGGTGTAGCCCGGTGCAGCCGTTGTGAGAGACGGGTCTGGGCAGTTGGATCAACTTCCCAACTATCGTTCTCCCCAAATCTATCCACTCTATTTAGAGCGAATAAAGTGATTTCTACTGGATCTACGTGCTCCATCCTCGGCTACACCGTCGCTTACCACACGCTTACATATACACATGCACATCTCCAGACTTGATATTCCAACACAAAAATACATTCTCAGATTTCTATAATTTTTATATCCCTGATAAATTGATTGGGTCCCAGAACAGCATACTCCTTTGAGAAACATCAGTGACAGCAAGACAAACTTATATTTTTCTCTGAACTTCAATAGGAAGCCATTTAAACTGTTACGTTTATCTATATACAATAACATTATCCAACTGCACACTCTACAAACAAGTCACGGGGCAAACATTGTACAGTCGACAAAGCAGAAACATGACCTAATGAAAGCAAAAATTACACATTTATATTGCATTGCTAAAGCAGTTACAATCTTTGTAGCACCCTTAGACAAAAAATAGGCGAAATCACAGCTGCTAATAAACATTACAGTTACTAGAATACAAATGAAAATTTTAATACTCTGGTATCTAAAAAGTTGCGTTATAATTTGTCAGAGACGTGTTAACAAGAGTTGGTACCTAATCAATATAAAATACATAGATTGGAGTTATGTAAAAATATTTACGTAATTTGTCACGTACCTGCATACCTGAATCTAAGCTATCAGTGAGAGAAATTGAAGCTATGTCTCTAATGTTAATGACAGACTTGTAAGAAGGCTCCACAGTTAAACAGTCCGTCCCGTTTATAGTCTCCCTAGGTTTGTACCATAACAGACGTTGCATAGGAGATCTCCGGAGCTGGTCTTCTAAGAGGACCAGGGACTGCCCTCCATGTGCTGATGGTGACTACCGGGGTGGTTTTAGTGACGTAAAAATCCGACACTCCCCGATCTTATATCAAAGAACGGGTGCCTTTAGAAGGTTTCCCACAAAAAAACATAGCTCTACCGTCAAATGCCCCTTTGAACTATCACTGTATAACTCTCTCAACAGATATTTAATGGACGCAATGATTAAGCACCTAGGTGGGTCATGATTGTATTTTATCGACAGTACTTACATTTCAAACTTTACCAAACACTAGACCGACTGAAAAGTTAAGCAATAACTTATAGCGAACTAACAAACTCGTGGTTATTTACTGAATACTACGCAGCTGGGAATGGCTAGATCAGGTGGGTATTTGAACCTAGGCTGAATTGAGTAAATGTTGGAAATCCCAACAATTGCTCCCTAGTAAAGATAAATCTTTGAAAAGCATTAACGCATGCTTAGCGAACTCTAAAGTAATTATATTAAATGGAAAACGAATACGGTTGCGAGCAGGATTTGAACTACTAAGCCATCTTGACCTCTGCTCACTACCGTGAATTCTTCTTCCACATTTTAACACGTCTTTGGGTGACGTCATTGCTATCTATCCAGTCCCTATATAGGTGACCGAACCGACACGACTAACTTTGCAGTTAATACAATATCGTAAAGATGCAATCATTTAGTAATATCTTAGGTTTGCGCGATCACTACACATTATAATAAAACAACTTTTAACCGGATTAATCGACACTTTGCAGCGTTCGTGGTCGCAGGAGGACACCTGCGACCACGAACGCTGCAAAGTGTTCGAAACGTCAGGAAAAACGAAAAACCAATAATACACGCGATTAATCTGGTTAAAAGTTGACTAAGGGCTCCGAAACTAGTACTAGCACTATGCACGTGAAATAATAATTGATATGAATATGTCTCACTAAATTTATTATTCTAATTAAACTAAAACGTTTCAATTGACCGTACAGCTTGATTCTCTGCAAGACAGCAAGCACATCACTAGTGAGCTAGTAATCAAGTAAGTCCAATTGCGCTGCGTACACTGAGTCAGTAATAGCATCGTTGGTACATGCCGATGTATCAATGTGGGAATTCTGTATATACCTGAGCTTAGATCTATATAACACATGAAGGATACGGGACGGAGACGACACGAATTTTTATTGGATTCTAGACGATGCATAAGGTTTTTTGGTTTCATTCTTTTTCTTGGGATGCAATCGATTATGGGTTCCTTTTGCTTACAAAAAATCTTATGTCAGACTCTTGTGGAATAAAACCCTAGTAGTATCTGCTGTTTTATCTCCACCTCATACCGTGGAATCCACTTACTGCCAAACGAACAAAACGAACCAAAGTGAACTACAACTGCTGTACCACTCGAAGTACCTTCTTATCTGTTGTTCTATGTATCTCTTGAGCGTCTAAAATACATTGACTGGTTGAAATGGCACAAGTTTCGCCCAGAAAATTGTGACGAGATGACAGAGCGTAGCAGTCTACTCCCATCCCGCCGCGCAGCTACTCAGAGAGGGGCATAGTGCTTATAGTCAAGGTTTAGTGTGTAAGCAATCAAGTAGGTACAATTGCGCGTGAGTAACAGCATCGTTGTTGAATGCTATGAACGTCTGATACCTGAGCTTAGATTCAATTGACCCGTGAAAGATACGGGACGGAGACGACACGACTAATTGTATTTCTAAAACAAAATGTCAATAATGTTGGTGAATGTTAGTCGACTTATATCGAAGAAACTGGTGACAATAAAAAATTATTATCATCAATCCAGCTTAGGTTTATCTATTTGGTTTTGGTTATATGGGTATAGGCTCGTGGTGAGCCTATACCCATTTAGATATATGCCAACCTAAACCTAACAGTAGATAATGGTAAAATGTGGGTTACAGTACATATCTGTATTACTTTGTTGTCGCTATCTATAGTGTATGATGTACTTGTATAATTCTTTAGTCAAAATAATGCTAATATCACACCGCGGTAATACAAACAAAAGCCCCTGATTAAATATTTATGACCAGAACATAATTATCAACTTAAACATCATTATTATAATTAACCAAACCAAACCAAACCTATTATTTTAATTACCCACGTAAAACGTATTTTAATAGAATAAATCAAACCATTTTGCTTTCACAAAAACGTGTCGTTAACGCCTCGTTTGTATGTAAATGGACTCTGCATTAGACTGGATTTATGCCTAGAAATGAAAGTTAATATTACGGGACAATGTCTATTGGAACTTGAAAAATTATAGTAGTACCCAATTGCCAATAAAAAGAATTGCCTTTTGACAATATACAAAAAATGATTTATGGGTTTATAAATAAACATTGGTATAGTAGACATGTTCAATGACTCTGTAGTGACTGAATAGATAAAGATGATGTCACCATTAAACCGAATCTAAAACCTAAAAGATTCTAGTAATATCTTAGGTTTTCACGATCACTACACATTATAATAAAATTATTATCGGATTAATCGCGTGTATTATTGGTTTATGTTTTTCCTGACTTTTGGAACACTTTGCAGCGTTCGTGGTTCAGTCCCCCTGCAACGCTGCATGTTAATGGCTAATGTTGTTTTATTATGATGTAAAAGATTCTGTTTAACGGTGGTCCCGATAGCTTAGTTGATAGAAATCTTGGAGTAACAATGCAGAAAGTCTGGGTTCAAACCCCGCTCGCTTTAGGGTTCCCTACGCATGCATTCAAATGTTAAAAAAATGTATACCTACTAAGTTAAAAAAAAAACAAACTTAACAACTTCTTCTTTTAATAAAAAATAATAATCTACGTTTAGCTACCAACTCGCCTGATGGTTAGTGACGATGTGGCCAAGGATAGAGCATGTGGATCCAAAATAAATATCTTCACTTTAAGTAGAGTGGATAGATTTGGGGAGAACGATAGTTGGGGAGTGGATGCAACTGCCCAGACCCGCCTTCCACAACGGTTGCACCGGGCTACATCCCGGCCCAAACATGACTAGTTCGCTTCACGGCATGTCTTCGTCCAGTGGGTGGTAACCAACCGAAAAACAGCCGGAAAAAGCCTCTGTTGACTGGTGTTGTATTGCCTGTTTTGCCACACAGAGGCCACCTGTAGGGATTCCATTTGAAGTTTTCATTTTAAAACTTGCGAACACCCTGTTAAAAGAAGTTTATTAAAGATTCACTTAAAGTTACTACCATATAAAAGCTCAAAGAAATATAACGCAAACTTGAGTTAAAGGTCGTGTCGTTAACGTCTCCTTATCATCTAAATGCACCGAGCAAGCGAGGCGGCTTGGATTTAAGCCGAGATTGTAGGCCGGCCGCAATGTGCTCGTACTGCAATCTCCTACACTATGAAAAATTGGGGCCACTTCGGATTTCCGTGTTCATGTAATGAGGGAGACCGGAGAGTTTCTCTAAGTGAGTAGTAAACGTCAAATAAATTACTCGGGTTTTACTCAGAGGTCGTGAGCATGTCGTGGAGGCCAAGTGTATACGGGCCCACCTCTTGATCATCAGTTTGTGGGTAAATCCTGGCATGTACCAATGTGACCTTTTCAATGTCATATGTACTTTCTTGGTTAGTCTTTCTTTCTTTCTTGGTAACTAAGTGAGGCATCCTAGACTTAACAGTCTAAAATCGCCAACCCGTATTGAGCTAGCGTGGTGATAAATGCTCGAGGCTTTTCTGCATGAGAAAGCCCTTGCAGTTGGACAGTAATGTGCTCCCAGCAGTGGGACAGTAATGGGCTAGTTATGTTTAATCAGAAGTGTTTGAGAGGAACTGTTAGATATATTTTTGTATTTACTTTCGTCCCTCTTCCTTTTTAACTCACATTTATCGAGATGGTAATAAAGTAACATTCCTGAGAACATGCCTTTAAGAAACCCAGCTGTCTCGTTGGTCTGGTCATCACAAGCGTGACTACTGAGCTAGAAGTCCCATGATCCATTCTTGGTTCAAAGTGTTATTGGATTCTTCTGATAGGACACGCTCAGTTGGAAAACGGAGTTTGGAATTGTGCCTGGTTGATGGCAATAGGCTTACAACCTATTACGTGGCACATAATAACAGCAGCCTTGGTGAAATATGTGTGTATAATTATACACGTCTGACATACAGATCATCATCATAATGACCCCCCTGCCCTTATCCCAATTTATTTGGGGTTAGCGCAGCATGTATTCTTCTTCCATACATACTCTCTACTTGTACTGGAATGCTGCTAAAGTTTTCGCTATGTTTTATGACCGGCCGCCTGCCTGACGTCAACACTCATTGGGAATGCTGTTTTTGGTGGTAACCGCCACCAATATGATCTCCTTCTATCTAGCTATGTCATACCAACTATTATCCATGCGTCTGGTTCTGATGTTATCCTACTATTACACTCCACTAACTGGGCCACAATATACGAGCTACATAGCACAATTATTCACAAACCGACCAAGTTCGGTCTCTGTTTTCACACACACGATTTACCTCGGACATACAGGTGATATTATGAATATATGTTTTCAGAATAGGTGTGCTTCTGAAGTCAATACATGTCTTTATCATTCTAAATTATCTAAATTTCTTTCAAATATCATATACCAGATCCCGCGCCGAGCTAGAAACTTTTCATCTCTAATAATGACAATACCACTCTGATCTAGGTAGTCCCTCGGCCCAGCGACGTCCTAAACTGGGGTTCGGTCCCACAGGGGACATCTCCCTTAGTACTGATGCTTAGGTTATAAATTTGCTTAGCAGCTGCTTAGCAGCAGGTGTTCTTAATTATGGTCTCGGCAAAAATTCTGCGTTACACGTTGAAAATTTTAAATTGCATAATTAATGTAGAACTTTTAGGTCACAAGTTCGAATCCAAGGCACGCTACACTGACTTTTATATGTCATGTGCGTTTTATAAAATTATCACTTGCTTAAAACGGTGAAGGAAAACATCGTGACGAAACCAGGTCTCCTGAAAGATGTTCTTGGTGGTGTGAAAGCCATGTCAGAGGCCTACGGGTGGTTTAAACTTTGACACTAGGTTGTTCATCAACCTCATGATAAGAAGAATATAGAACTGATATAAAACATAGGTTTAACATTATATACATAGGTAACTACTAAGTAATGTCAAAGTCATAAAACATAAATATCAAAACCATTATCTTAGTTTGAAAAGAATACTGAAATAAGTGATATCGGTCGCATTACTCTGGTACACGGCATTCAATGTCCGATAAAAGCAGATGCGTGACATTAACTTTTGAGCTCTCATGCTGCAATCCCAGTAAGAACCATCGTAGTCTATTACTTAAGCCGAAACTTTTAAAAGAAAAGTACTATTTTATCGAAATCTGGGCAAGTAAGGTTATCAGGGAGAAAATACGAAACAGAAATGTAACAGAAGGATAAATAGAACAAAGACCAAAAAATATAAACAAAGCGAAAAAGTTAATAAATAAAGGAAACGCTGTGGAGCTCTTATATTCTTAGATATTTATAGCAACTAAATAATTAAATTGTTGAAAAAAAAACCCTGGAATGTTCCAATGTGACTTTAGTTTATTTTTTAATACCACACTGGCTTTCAAGTTAGCAGGTAGTAAATATTATGACAAAACCTATCTTGAAAATCCCCTACCAGCTGCAATAAAACGAGATGATCAAAGCTCATTTCCTTATTTCATTGAGATTTACTAGGCCTCTGAGGGGGACAAGAATAGGGTAATTAAATGTGTCTCATTTTATCGGTACTTGACAGGTTAATAAAGCAAATAAACTTAACCGAATCACATGGCAAAGATAATGTATTTTATTTATTTAGTTTTTCAACTTTTCGAACACTTTGCAGCATAAGAAGTCTTTGATAAGTCGTTTAAAAAGTACAGCTTCATACTTATTCATAATAGAAACTACAAATTCCACCTTTTTCGTGTGGTTAGAAGTAATTAATTTTAAACAAAAAATGAAAACCGCCTTCAAAAATCTACTACACTAAAAAGTTTAAAATAATATCAAAATTTGCTTATAATAAAATCATTTTAAAAGAACAATATATAATAATAATCTGTTAATTTTGGAGTCGGTGCCTGTACTGGGAGAGGGTTATTGTTCTCCTCGTGTTAGTCACTTATGTTCGTTGTGCTGTGGTTATGTTACCGGCCTTTGTATCTGGTTGTAAACCCCATATACATCAGGCACCGACTCCAAAATTAACAGATTATTATTATATATTGTTCTTTTAAAATGATTTTATTATAAGCAAATTTTGATATTATTTTAAACTTTTTAGTGTAGTAGATTTTTGAAGGCGGTTTTCATTTTTTGTTTAAAATTAATTTATTTTAGTCTTTTTAGTTTTAAGTGTGTTATATATATATTGTATAGGTCATATATAAGTTTGTATACTTCATAAATAAGTTAATTTAGAAATTTAATAATATGGGTAGGCTTTCGAAAGCCGCTAGGACTTAATTACTGCATCGGTGAAATGTTTGTGTACAACAGTGGACACTTCTGCCTACCCCATCGGGCAATACAGGCATGATGCTATGCATGTATTGAGTGGCATGAACTGTACATGAACAGGCGATTACAGCAATTGAGAGTGATTTGCTATAATTCATTGAAGAGTTCCATCGTCTAACTTCCAAGGTCTTCATCAGATCTTTACTAAATTGAAATGGGACCACCTCTGGGGACTACTCTTTCAAACAAAGATATCGACGGACATGCATAACAAAACATGGTAGCTACTGTAAAACGTTGAGGAGTTCCCTTGACTGTCCTTCGTCTTCATCATCAGACCCCTAATGACAGTCACAACCCATCTAGGTGTAAAGTTCTCATGAATACAAATTAATCAAGCCCAAACACCAGGTAATTGCTGTAAATCTTTAAAGAGTTCCCTCGACTGACTTTCAGCTCCATCATCAGATCGACTCCACACCTTCATTAAATAGTAGTGCTTTAAAATACTTAATGAAAAAAATAACAAATGCACTTGTCGCCCCTACAATTTTCGAAGGTTTCCCTCGATTTCTCGGGGATCCATCATCAGATCCTGGTTTCCTTATCATGGTACCACCGTTGAGATTTCTTCTTTCCAACAAAAAAAGAATTATCAAAATCGGTTCATAAACGACGAAGTTATCCCCGAACACACATAAAAAAAAAAAAAAAAAAAAAAAAAAATATATATACGGTCGAATTGAGAAACCTCCTCCTTTTTTGAAGTCGGTTAAAAAATAAGCTGTTGTCAGAGCTTTTCAGGCTTGAGTTGGCTTTAGAATAGATTATCTGTTGATCATAACTAGAATAAAGATATCAAAGATGGTTCCAATATGGAAACCCATCTGCAGAAATACTGACTTCCTAATTGCATTCCCATGCAACAACTTTACGTGTTGTCCTTCTTATACATATATTTTTAGTGACTACGGTCGACTGAATGTCAACGAATTCTTTGTAATTCGCGTATTTTCAACCCACAAATATACTGGAATTACACACGCTCTCGTATTTTAATACCGTAGCTTATAAGATTAAAAAGCATTATGCATTGGATCTTAAAATATTGGGATTATAAATCGGATAATAGACTTAAGGTTTCTTTTTTACATAACAAAGGGAGATGAAGTTGGATCGTGAAATTCTGCGAGACTTCGCTTTTTTCGTTTAATTAACTTATTCATTGTGGCACCGATTTTTCTTTTCAATGAGTTTAAGCTGAGTCAGTAATACTGTGATTTCAAAAAACTGTAATGAAATCAAGTTATATTCATTTAATAATAACCGTAATTAAGGCGGTTTTAATTTTTCATTTCATAGTAAATTTTATATTTCAATAAATTATAATTTATGTCGGCGCGGTTGATGCAGTGGTCGAGAGACCAGCTGCAGCGTCGCGTGTCATAGGTTCGATTCCTGCACGTAGCAAATATTTGTATGATCTACAGATAATTGTTCCGGGTCTGGGTGTACATGTGAGATCATGATAATGTCTGTAAACTCACTCACGATACAGGAAGCAATTCCTAGTAGCAGAAATTAATACCTATGACAGCCGTTACGGGTAGTCAGAGGCCTGAAAGTCTGACAACCAGTCATACCACTAGATATAGTGTTACCCAGTAACTGAGTTGTGGAGGACAGATAGGCAGTCGCTCCATGTAAAATAGGGTAGACTGGGTACGGTTGTAACAATTTTTATTTGATCACTCGTAGCTCTGGGATTGTAGCTCTATACAAAGATTAAAGCATTTGAGGTGAAAGCCTAATCATTTATGTACAAATACGTAACAAAATTAGTGGCCTAGGCAAAACAGATTCCCAGAAATTAATCGTTTTAATGAGTGTGTGTTACTGTTACAACCGACCCCATGCCAAGGGCGGTTGTAACAGTCATTGGGGACGGTTGTAACAATTCAAAATAATACCCAATTTTACAATATAAATCAGTTTTATCATTCAAATATTAACAAATAACATTATTTCTAATACCTATAACAACAGATTATCATAAAACGCTTTTCGAGTTGGTTTTATTATAACTTGTCGCTCTAGAAAAACTTGTAGCTTGAGCTGCTCGCAGAGATAGTTCAGGATTTCTTTTCATAAATTAACGAAACCACTCTTCTCCTGCCATTTAATTCTCAAGCTCCTTAGAAGGAGCCTTCAAATTGTATTTCACAGAAAGTTCAAAGGCAAATTTTCTACCCCCTTTTTTGGACAGTCCAAAATATATGTCGGCACTACGAATAAGGCATTTTGATAGTTGACGCTCTTGATATTGTGTGAAAACCCTATTATGAGCTACATATCTCATTGTAACATTTTCTACTTGGTCATGGTCACCTTCGTTAATAGTAGTATCTCTTTTCTTCTTATATCTGAATAGAGAACCATAGTTTACGCCGTATTTCTCTGCTGCTTGTCTCAAAGATACTACCCCTTGTTTGATTTCGTCATATGCATTCTGGTACAATATCATATCACCTCTTGACCTCTTGACGTCTGTCGTACGCGTTTCCTAGGCATCTGTTAAGTCAAAAATTTATGAAAAATGTGTTACAACCGTACCCACAAATATTGATACAACCGTTCCCATACCAACATTACACAATAAAACGAACACAGTGATGAAACAGAATAATATTAACAAAAACAAATCAGTATTATAAAATAATTCGAGTACAATAACTACATATGCAAACACTCAACACTCATCATCGTACTACTGATAGAAACTCCTTTAACTTTATAGCCGCTGGAGAGTATAATAAAACTTCAGCTGATTAATCCTACACTGGTATGTTTTCAACTTCCACTGTTCGATGATACAAGAAGACTGCACTCTACAACTAATGCACTACAGTTTTATTAACTTTGTGATATTGACCTACCCATAATTTATTCAAAATTCTAACAGGTTACAATTGTAGATACAGATAATTAAAATCTTATCGTTTAGAAAAATAGTAGAACTATCTATGCAGACTAACATCACTAACACGTATGGTTAAAGTAATCACATAAATAAATATGTCATTTGTTGTAAAGCTTACACTACTGAGAAGCTATGTCGCATTAAAACAATTCAAAAATACTTACTTTTGATCAAAAAAACACAATGAGCCTTTCTCCACGGGTATTAAGCAAGCGGAGTGCGCCGCAATCCTGGAAATCGTGTTCGGACCTGCAACCCGCGTGTCTTCCCTTTATACCCTCGCACCTACAGCCTACAGTTCTTGGAATATTCGAGTTGTTACAACCGTACCCTGTTATAACCGTACCCAGTCTACCTGGTATTAAGGTAATCTGGTTTGATTGGAAGCCGACCCCAATGTGATTGGGAAAAGGTTAGGCAGATTTATTTTAGGGCGATTTTTATTTTATTGATTCGTTTATAGTTTTAATACATGTCAACAAAGATTTATGGGCGTTTTATTAGGTTTGCACAAAAGTAACGAGATACTTGATTTATGTTTTACAATATTATATTATACTTATCATTTATGGAGCTCAATTAGTAAAAAAACTTAGCAGCGTTCGAAACGTCAGGAAAAATAAAAAACCAATAATACACGCGATTAATCCGGTCAAAAGTTGTTTTATTATAATGTGTAGTGATCGCGCAAACCTAAGATATTACTACATTAACGCATGCTTAGCGAACTCTAAAGTTATTATATTAAATGGAAAAAGAATACGATCGCGAACAGGATTCGAATTTGCGCCTCCCGGATAAATACTCCAGGCGCTCTGATCACTAAGCCATCTCGACCTCTGGTCACCACCGCGAATTCTTCATCCATATTTTAACACGTCTTGTGGCAACTTTTTTTTTTTTTTTTGATAGTGGCATCTCGCAGGTCAACCTAGGAGGTTGTCGGCTGCTTAACCGGGCTTTCCTGTGGATGCCCTAATAATAAACTATTATTAAGGCCTCCAGCCAGGGGCTTACGAATTAAACTAAATCTAAAGCGACCACGCTAAGGGCACCCCCTGCGGGGTACGAGCCTCGGCTTAGGGCGTCGCTTGAGGGAGGACAGCAAGGGACTGGCTGGATCGAACAAGAATTATTATTATCAGGGGAATTTAAAGCTACAGGCTCAGCGGCTACGCGGGCTGGCACGAGCAAGGGTCGGGGAGGTGATGCATTAGGTGCATTACGGGGACGTCGCGACGGGCCTCGGCGGCGAGGCCTAAATGACGGCGGTCTGTGTTTGTGTACTGTGCTGGTGGCCCTACGGCTCTCTTGGAGCAGGGTTATAGCGTCATCGGGGTACAAAAGTGAATGCCTAGGACGGCGAATTCTACTTATCTGGGAGGGGGTGTATCGGGCGGCAGCCGCGATAAGAGGGTTGGGGTGCTTTTCAGCAGACTCGAAATAACGCTTGCAAATGCGTTTTATAAACTGTTGGATAGTGGGAATCTTGAGGTCGAGATGGAGGTTTTCGTTTCTAACGTAGAGGGGGGCTCCCGTGACCTTACGTAAGGCACGGTTTTGGAGGGTCTGCATCTTATGGAGGCGGTACGATTTCGCGTGTGGGAACACTACGCAGGCGTAGGTCATGATGGGGCGTATGCACGTGGTGTAAATGCGCAGTTTGCACTTAAGGGACAATCTGCTGCGTGCGTTCATGATGAAGTGAAGCCTACCCAGAGCGAAGGCGGCGCGCGAGCGCACCGTCCTTATGTGCTCACCGAAGGTCAAGTGTCTATCTAGGATGACTCCTAAGTACTTGGCTTGCTTCTCCCAAGGGATCGGCTTGCCGAACATGGTTATCGGTTTGGGGTCGGGGGGTCTGATCCTACGCTTTTTCGCGAAGAGTACGGCTTGACTCTTATCGGGGTTAACTTCTATTCTCCATTTCCTGAACCAAGCGCCTAGTACGTTGGCGGAAGTTTGGAGAGTGCTAGCTATACGGTCGCGCACGATACCGGAGTAGAAAATGGCAGTGTCGTCTGCGAAGAGAGCTAACTTTGCCTGTCTATTTTTGGGGATGTCGCTAGTGAAGAGCGTGAACAGGAGGGGCGAGAGCACGGAGCCCTGGGGGACACCGGCGCGGATAGAGTGGGGGGCGGATAGTGCGCCCTCTATGCGATAGCGGAAAGTGCGATTCGAGAGAAAGTCCCGTAGGATGAGCACGAGACGGTCGGGCACGCCGAGTTGGTACAGCTTGTATAATAAGCCATTGTGCCAGACTTTGTCGAAAGCCTTCGCTATGTCGAAAAAGAGCGCGCCTGTCATCGTGCCGCGCTGAAAACCGGCGCTTATGTGCTCGACGATGCGGTGGACCTGTTGTACGCACGAGTGTTGGGTACGAAAACCGAACTGTTCGTTGGGGATGAGGCTCTTCGCATCGGCAAAGTCCTTGAGTCGCTTATAAATAAGCTTCTCGTAGATTTTACAGAGTACGTTGAGGAGGCTGATCGGTCGGTAGCTGGTGGGTTCGTTCGCGGGTTTTCCCGGCTTAGGGATACCTATGACGGTGGCTTCTTTCCACGATTGAGGGAAGACGTTGTGACTCATGGCGCCATTGAAGATGGCGGTCATGAGTATAATGAACGGGGCGGGGAGAAGTTTAATGACTTTATTAGTGATGCCGTCTATGCCGGGGGCTTTGCGGGGTTTGAGATTTTTAATGACCTCTTGCACCTCGTCGGAAGTGACGGGGGGCAGGGGGTCGTCGGGGTCTTCGAACGGCGGGAGTGAGGCTCTGCGTTCTACTTCTGCGTCTACCTTGAGGAGGTGCGCTCGGTCAACCGGTTGGGTGCTAGGAGTGCATTGCGCTTCTAGACTGTCGGCCAGGCACTCGGCCTTTTCGATGTCGTCGAAGGCTATGCTCTTATCGGGGCGGATGAGAGGGGGCATGGTGGCCACTCCATCGGATTGGAGTCTCCTTTGAAGCTGCCAGAATGCTTGGTGAGTGGGCTCTAAGTCGCTCAGCGTCTTATCCCAGTGCGCGTTACGCTGCTCATCGATGCGTTTCTTTACAGCACGCTGTAAATAGCGCATGTGAGCTTTGTTCGCGTCGCAGGGAAACGCGCTGTAGGCACGTACGGATGCGTTCTTTTCCGTTACCAGTTCGCGTACGTCCGCCGGTAGTTTCCAGTGATGGTTGTCCATCAATGGAACTTCCCGTGAACAACTGTTCAAAACGGATTGGACGTGACCGGTGAACGAATCGATCGCATTCGTAGTGTCAGTGACCGAGGCGATGACGTCGGGAATAGAGTCTAACTGAGGGGAGCTGGTCGATTGTAGGCTTTCGCTTACTTTCTTCCAGTCCGTGATCGTTTGGGTGGGAGGGGGTCGGGAAGGATCAGAGGGCCTCGAGCGAGGTGCCAGTGCCATGATCACGGGACGATGGTCGGAGTTGAGCTCGTGTAGCGTCTCTATAGACTGTAAACGAAGGTTTACGTTCTTTAGAAGCGCCACATCGAGAATATCGGGAAGGTGCGCGGTGTTGTGCGGATAGTGGGTGGGATGCATCGGAGCAATAATGTCGAAGTTGAGAGTGGCGCACAGGCCGAACAGTTGCCTGCCTCTCGCGGTCGTCGTATTACTGTTCCAAGCGGGATGTTTGGCATTGAGATCGCCCGCTATGATAACGGAGTCACTCAAGCCGAGGAGGGCAGTAAGGTCGTGGGATAGGATTTCGCGTTTTTCCCCCACATCGGTGGCGGCGGGAGGGATGTAGGAAGAGACGATAGTGATGGGTTGGTGACCGGTCATGGCTAGCCGACAGATCGATACCTCGAAAAGTGAGAGAGGAGGTGGGTCTAACGGGATGCAGTGGAGCGTTTTGCGGTAATAAATAAGGGTGCCGCCCATGTGGCATCTAGTTCTATCGTTCCTAACTATACGGTAGTTGGCGATATTCGGGTCCCGACGGTGAGGTTTTAAGAACGTTTCCTGTACGAGGAGAACGTCTAATTGGTGGTCGCGGAGGAACGTGGTTATTTCGTCGCGTTGTTTGGTGATGCCGTTAGCGTTGAAGAAACCTATTTTTAGGGAGCGCGGTTTGGTTCTACATAGGTTCCTATTATCCATTAAAGATTTTATATTTTATTTATTGTGAGCTAGATTGCGCAGGGCTTGCGTAATCTTGGGAAAGGTGTTGTACACCATGAGTAGCTTCATAGGGTCGCCTTTGCAGGCGATGATGTCCCTGGCCATAGCGTGAGCGTTATCAGAAGAGAATACGCTGAATGTGCTGAGAATGACGACCGCGGGGTCAAACGCGAGGTCGTCGTTTACGACCGGTAGAGAGGCGGCGGCGTTAGCCGGTAAGGACGCGTTAGTCGGAGGCGATAGAGAGGGGGGCGCAGCTATGGGCGAGGCCATTAGGGCTGCGATCGTGGGCGTAGAGGTGGTTTTGAGAGCTGGGAAAGCTCGTTGTTGCTGGAGGTTGTTGAGAGGAGCCCACGGACTGGGTCTCTGAGGGCTGAGGCGGGCGGGGAGTTGAGAAGAGGGGATCGCCACCGAAGGGCTTTCCCTTTGTTGACGGTGCAGAGTGCGCGATCTTTGGGTCGGGGACAGTCTACAGTGCCGTGGTCACCTAGACACTTGACGCATCTAGGTGTGGCGAAACAGTTGGTCTGAGCGTGACCGTATAATTGGCAACGGTGACATTGCCCTATTACGCCTGTTTTATAAGACTTCTCTATAATGATGCCGGAAAGGCTACAGATCGCTTTGACCTGGAAGGTCGGGTGGTGTCCTTCGGTAGGATCGCATACGACTAGCACCATGTCGTAGGCGGCCCCACCTCTGGGTCGGTGCATCCGGTGCACCTGGGATACTGGGACTCTCTGCGACTGAAGGTCGCTGAGGATGTCCTCTGTGGGGATTTCCTTCGGGATGCGTCTTATGACGACCCTGGTAGATTTCTCCTCGGGGAGAGAGTACGTGTGAAACGACACGTCCCTGGCCTTAAGGGCCTTGGTGAGTTCCCTATAATCGGTTGTGGAGGGGACTTTGACTTTAATGCCTTGCTGAGTAGCACAGGCACTGGTGTAGTTGATCCTGCGATCAACACACATCTTTGAGATGGCAGTCCATTTGGACTTGTCATGAATGTAGAGCGGGGGAGGGGATTTAAGCTTCTTAGAGCTCGAAGTGGCGCCGGAGGGGCTGAGGGGGGGGTTGGTCTGAGAGGGGGCGGGGGAGAGGGGTGCGATAGTCGCGGGGGAGGGGGGGGCGGGGGTGGCGGTAGTCGCGGGAGCGGGGGAGGGGGCGGGGGGCGCTACAGGTTTTTTGGCCTTGCTGGCCGGGGCGGAAGTTTTCCCCTTCTTCCTCTTGCCTCCTTTGCCGACCTGGATGTAGTCGTCTTCGGAGGAGGAGGAGGAGGGAGAGGACGAGCTAGTCTCGGAGTCGGAGGCAGTGGCATCCGAGAGACAGGGAGAGGGGTTGACGCACACGTCCATGTCTTCCGAGACAGTGACGGCGGTCGTAGGAGGCGCGATGGCCGAAGTAGAGGGAGCCTCTACGAGAGGGTCGATGGTGGGCAAGGATGCGAGGCATGGTATACCTATTTTAGCGGGCGGCGGAGAGAGAGGGCTATCTACGCAAATTATTGCGGGGTTGACATGCTGCAGGTCGGCTATTTGGGTACCGTACCGACGTTGAATGTCGGGGTCCCTGACTATGATTTTAACGAACGCGAGAAGCGCGTCCATATTAAAAAGAAATTATTTACCTATTTTATAATATAATATATGCCTAACAGGCCTAACTCCCCGGGAGGATAGCCCGGGGATGCGTAACCCTCCCCGCCGGGTATAGGCAGGGAGGTGAGTGACCTAATGGTGAGCCCTAAGCTTGCTTTTTACCCGTCGCCAGTCTTAATGTGCGTACGGGGCCCTGAACCAGTCTAGTGCGAAGGGTGTAGACACACCCGACCGACACTAGGTGTGTTGCTGTAAGGGAAACCAGAGCTAGAGTCGACTAGGAGATCCCCCAAGGCCGGTTGTTCTAGCTCCCGTCCGATTTGTAGCTTAACCCTGAAGGGGCTTCAGCTGGGTGTATCGGGTCCACACCCTTTCGGTTTCGTTGACACCGTGAGGTTTCCACCGAGAACCACGAAACTGTGGATTTTCCCAGAAGGGGAATTTACACAACACACGTTTTGACTGTACTTTGAAAAAGACAGATATCAGCCGCCGCCTCGAAAGAGGCAACTTTTGAATTGTAGTGGCGTAGCTAGCGAGCAGCTACGGAGAATGCTACGGCAGAGCGTAGCGACAACGATCACTGACACAACACGAGCGAATTACGCGGAGTAACACGTCCGTGCGCGGCGAGCGTTGATGCGAGAATGTCTTGTGGCAACATCTTTGCTATCTATTATATCTATCCTATGCAGGTGACCGAACCAACACGACTAACTTTGCAGTTAATACAATGTCGCAAAGCAATGCAATTACCTCAACAATTAAAGATAAATCTTTGAAAAGCATTAACGCATGCTAAGCGAACTCTAAAGTTATTATATTAAATGGAAAAAGAATACGGTCGCGAAAATTCAAAGAAAAAAATTCTAAGCTGTTTTTCAAAATTTTCTTTTAATACGCAGACAATCAATCTGCCTAGCCTTTTCCAAACTACATTGGGGTCGGTTTCCAGCTTAATATTATAAATATAATATTTTACATGGAGTGACCAACTATCTGACCTCCACAATTCAGTTACTGGGTAACACGATACCCCGTGGTATGATTGGTTGTCAGACTTCTGACTACCCGTAACGGCTGTTATAGAACTTCATTTGACAACCGGGATTGGCCGTTTAACGTGCTCTTCCAGGCACGGAAGGTTCCCGATATGAAATGACGGACACTCATCCACAGAAGGACCGTGGCAACCGCAGCTTTACCCCGATCGATCGATCTGAGCAGCCGTTCCTAAGCTACAAGCTCTCTTAATACACAAACCACCATGGTATAAGTATATAACTTCCATTATCATAATTGTTTCTTAAAAATAATTCATGAGAAATTTCTTTACATTTGCCTAATGGCTAACGGTTTAAAGGAAGCGAACCATTAGCTTTCAAAAAGATTATGTTAATTTCTTAAAATTCATAACATTTTTGTATACATCAAAAAATAAATGGACGACATAAATGGAGTGATTCGTTTGTTACAGCGACTCTATTATGTATTTTGATTGGCTTATTGGTCTAGTGGCCGTAAGCGCGGCTGTTGAGCGTGAGGTCCTGGTTTTGATTCCCGGGTCGGGCAGTGTAATTGGGTTTTTCTGTTAGGAAATTCTCAGTAGCAGCCTGGAGTTTGAAATTGTGCCCGGTAGATGGCAATATGCTCATCACCTATTACATGTGACTAAATAACAGTATTGGTGAAATGTGGGTGTAGAACTGTGGACACCTCTGCCTACCCCTTCTGGGAATACAGGCGTGATGTTATGTCAATTTCTCATTGTTTAATATACATAGTGATACTGCATTAGAAATTGCATGCGTAGCAAACTTTATGGTTATACCTATATTTGTATACCTATATACCTCTACCTAGCCTTTCGGGGAATACAGGCGCAATGCTATGTTGGTTGTATAAACAAAATCATGTTGGTTTGTTATAATAAAACAAAACATTACAAAATACTGAGAACATCTATTAGAAATGCTGGCTGTCTTTGTCGTTTTAGACAACAGATAATTTCTAAAATGCTCATAACTCAATGCTGCATGCTTTAAGTTCAAACTGGAACCCTTCACTTACTACTCCAACGGTGATACCACTACTTTTGCCGGGGTTGCGACAAATGCAGCTGCAAATCCACAGCCCCGTTTAAGGTTAGTGGAGGACTTGGTATGTGATGCTAGTCGGACTAAGTCCGGCACGACATCCAATAAGAATACCGCAACTCCTCGCATTACAAAACTGTGGAATGAACTGTAGCCTGCGGTATTTCCGGACCAATACGTCATTTAAACCTTCAAGAAAAGAGCGTACTCCTTTTTAAAAGGCTGGCAACGCACTTGTGACTCCTGTGATGTTGCGGATGTCCAGGAGCGGCGGTAATCGCTAACCATCAGGCGATTCGTCTGCACGTTTGCCACCTATCACATTACTCGTAAATATATATATATATATATAAAAGCTATCAGTTCATAAATTCGTTTCGCAATATTTATTTTATCTTAAAAGAATTGCACTGAACTTTCTGTCTGTCTAGTTCCTGCCTATGTCTATTTCTGGACCTATTTCAAGAGTTTCTGTCTTCTGGCCATCATGACGTCACGATCGACACAACTACTATACCCTTGGCTTAGATATATTCAGAAATATACGATTTTATTATTTAGTTCCGAGTGCAGTGCGATGCGCGCTCGCATACGGACGTGTGTCCACACTATCTATTCATCAATCAATTGTGTTTTTTTTTGTGTAAAATTAATTAATTAGAAATACCAAGTATTTATGATGATAAACTACATTTGTACTTTTTAAACTTTCGCGATTCGAACACATAATTATTGAATTCAAACGGGACTTAATCGCGCTAAAAATATAATATTTATTTATTTACCTCGACGTTTCGATCAAGTTGCATTGATCGTGGTCACGAGTAGACTGGAGAATGCGGGTGTCATCGTCGGGAAGAGCGAATGGTTTTTGCATCCACCCGCACTTGATCTTGTAAATCCGTTTTCATGTTATAATCGCGACACACAACACTCACGACATCTATCGACTCCTTTGCAAAAGATTTTCGCGAACATTTGCCAATGACTGGGTTCCAAGCCGCCGCTAACTTAAATCCGTCTTCCCGGTTAAAATTTGGATGTTTTTTAATTTCAACCGCTTCACGTACAATTCTTGAGTAATAATGACGTTCATTGGAGAGGACTTTCGGGTCGTGGAGTTCAATCCAGTGGTTGGGTCCCGACTCAAGCAAATGCTCAGCGATCGCAGATTTGTTTACCTGGCGGTTTTTTACAGCTGCTATATGCTCTTTGACTCTTTCCGCTATGGTTCGCTTGGTCTGTCCTATATAAGATTTACCGCAACTGCAATCAATTTTGTAAACGCCTGGAGTCTGCAGAGGTGTCACGTCTTTGGGTGTACGGACATGCCTTGCCAATTTAGATAATGGGGTAAAAACAGTGTTTATAGAGTAGTTTTTAAATACTGCTCCAATTTTATCTGTGACTCCCTTTATATATGGCATGAAGACCGGCTGCCGTTTGACGTCAATCTTGCTCTTCTGATATCTGCGTCTAGGGCGCCATTGCCATTACTCAAGAATTGTACGTGAAGCGGTTGAAATTAAAAAACATCCAAATTTTAACCGGGAAGACGGATTTAAGTTAGCGGCGGCTTGGAACCCAGTCATTGGCAAATGTTCGCGAAAATCTTTTGCAAAGGAGTCGATAGATGTCGTGAGTGTTGTGTGTCGCGATTATAACATGAAAACGGATTTACAAGATCAAGTGCGGGTGGATGCAAAAACCATTCGCTCTTCCCGACGATGACACCCGCATTCTCCAGTCTACTCGTGACCACGATCAATGCAACTTGATCGAAACGTCGAGGTAAATAAATAAATATTATATTTTTAGCGCGATTAAGTCCCGTTTGAATTCAATAATTATGTGTTCGAATCGCGAAAGTTTAAAAAGTACAATTGCTAACCGTTACGGGCCGGAGGTTGCAAAGAAAATCCATCACCTTGAATTTCTTCGGAAAAAACGGGCGCGTTTAGATACATCTTTGGTATTTTTAACTAAATGCCGTGATTTCGACTTGATACCTACGTGTGTACGCATAAAGGCGCGTAGTGATATTGCGCATTCCGATGGAATTCTACGAAACGCGAGTGTCCGTCTACTAAAACAATTAGTAAGAAATTGTCATGGTGACCTTGACCGAGTGAACATTCAGTTATACGAAGTGCATGTTGAGTGTTGTGCAGTGTTATCACGTAATGATTACGATTTGTGCGATCGGATTACTCACGAACAAGCTAGTCGCACGTACGAACTATGTAGTGCGGGTCACAACAAAAAGTTGGAGCAGCTATATGTTCGCCGTGAGTATTCTCATAATAAATATAAACATCCAGCCGAGGCATTTTCACATGAACTTAAGGACACTGTAGTGAATATTTCAAGCATTACGTTAGATAGCGCCACACATAGCATACTGGCTAAGGGATTGAATTTTGCATTGACACCACAGCGAATACCGTATGAAAGCGTAATCAGTACCGTAGAAGAGGCTATAATACGAAACAAGGTGCCGCCTAGTGCCGCAGAAACACTCAGGCAGGATGTTTCTATTATATTAAGAAAAGCTAAGTTACCTATGAGTAATGTTACCGCAGAGGAGCGTCTAGCACTTCGTAGCATTCGCAAAAACGAAGATGTTTTAGTTTTAAAGGCCGATAAAGGAAATGCCACCGTGGTAATAGACTCGTCTGATTATGACACAAAAATACGCAAATTATTAGAGGACAAAAGCATATACAAACCGGTGTCCTATGACCCTACAGCTAGAGTTACACGTCGTATCCGAGCCGTAATTAAGGACAATAAAGATCTTTTCACAGAAGACGTGTACGAAAATTTATTCAGGCCTAAGATAGTGCAATCACCTAAACTATACGGCTTGCCTAAAGTGCATAAGACCAACGTGCCCCTGCGTCCGATTGTGAGTCAGATAGATTCTCCCACTTACAGTCTCGCGAAACATGTTGCGTCGGTGTTGCAGCCATTGACAGGTAAAACTCCGTCTTTTGTAAAAGACTCCCATCATTTTGTTGAGATCATCGAGGAAATGAGACTGGAACCGGACGACATCATGGTGAGTTTCGACGTCGAGTCATTGTTCACTAGCGTTCCAGTTAAAGAGTGCCTCGAAGTCATAAAGGAAAAGTTGAAGGATAACCACCTTTCAGACAACTACATGGTTCTCTTGAGGAATTGCCTGGAAGGGAATTACTTTTTGTACCGCGGACAACACTACCTCCAGGTTGATGGTGTCGCCATGGGTAGCCCTGTGGCCCCAGTCCTTGCAAACATCTGGATGGAACATATAGAACAAAACATAGACTTGAGATCGTCAGCGGTAAAAGTGTGGAGACGTTACGTGGATGACGTTTTCTGCATCATGAAGGGTAACGCACAGGCAGTAGAAGAACTCATGGGTCGATTGAATAGCATTCACGCAAACATCAAGTTCACATATGAAGTGGAAGTGGACAGATCTTTAGCTTTCCTGGATGTCAAAGTGATGGTGAAACCTGATGGCTCGTTGTCTCACACGGTCTATAGAAAACAAACACACACTGACAGATATCTCAACGCCTTGTCACATCATCATCCTCGTCACTTACAATCCGTAGCCAAAGCATTGATGGATAGGGCAAGTAACCTATGTGATCCTGAACACATTGACGCGGAAATAATGCACGTTCAGCAGGTCCTTAAACAAAATGGCTACAAAGTGACTGGACAATGGCGCCCTAGACGCAGATATCAGAAGAGCAAGATTGACGTCAAACGGCAGCCGGTCTTCATGCCATATATAAAGGGAGTCACAGATAAAATTGGAGCAGTATTTAAAAACTACTCTATAAACACTGTTTTTACCCCATTATCTAAATTGGCAAGGCATGTCCGTACACCCAAAGACGTGACACCTCTGCAGACTCCAGGCGTTTACAAAATTGATTGCAGTTGCGGTAAATCTTATATAGGACAGACCAAGCGAACCATAGCGGAAAGAGTCAAAGAGCATATAGCAGCTGTAAAAAACCGCCAGGTAAACAAATCTGCGATCGCTGAGCATTTGCTTGAGTCGGGACCCAACCACTGGATTGAACTCCACGACCCGAAAGTCCTCTCCAATGAACGTCATTATTACTCAAGAATTGTACGTGAAGCGGTTGAAATTAAAAAACATCCAAATTTTAACCGGGAAGACGGATTTAAGTTAGCGGCGGCTTGGAACCCAGTCATTGGCAAATGTTCGCGAAAATCTTTTGCAAAGGAGTCGATAGATGTCGTGAGTGTTGTGTGTCGCGATTATAACATGAAAACGGATTTACAAGATCAAGTGCGGGTGGATGCAAAAACCATTCGCTCTTCCCGACGATGACACCCGCATTCTCCAGTCTACTCGTGACCACGATCAATGCAACTTGATCGAAACGTCGAGGTAAATAAATAAATATTATATTTTTAGCGCGATTAAGTCCCGTTTGAATTCGATAAACTACATATCACAAAACCCATAATTATGAATACAGTTTTAAGCTTAGTCTTAACTATTCATTAAAATGTCTCACTAACTCTAAAACCTAAGCTCAGTTCACCTCAAACAAAAAATAATAAATAATAATTAAATTAAATCAAGCTTAAATCTTTGTCCAAAATTACTGCTCTACCCTAAAGAGATGGACATTTTTGTGTTCGCCTCGTTAAGTAAAGTGGCTTAGTCTAGGAGTCAGCGATGCATACGCAAGCCTCCCAAATGCGGCTACTTTCGTCTCTTATTAAAATTATATTCGAGAATTCTTTTCTACCACGAAAAAGTATTATGGGCCGTTTGAAGCGAAACTGAACGAACGGCTTTGTGGTCGCTTTTCATGTTATATTTTCAATGGTGATAAGTATCGCCCCTTTGTAATTTAGGGCTTTTTATAAACCTTTTGCTACTACTAAAGCTTTGCTGAAATTTTATCAGCTTATTTTTGTATTAAAAATAGACCTCGCTTTTTGATAAATAGGTTTTTTGAAGGAGTCTTTTACGGACTGATGACCATTAGTCTATGATTTTCATAACATTGATTTGTTATCAACTGAAAAGCATATTAATTTTTGTTTGATTTAGTACATTGTATGTGTGATGATTTTGCATGTGTGTGTAACGATCGTAAATATTATTAAAACTGTTTAGCCTAAGTCAGTCGCATTAAACCATCATCAAAACTCAGACGTCTTTTAGTTCAGAATTACCCCGCAGTTTAAAGTGAACTCAATATCAATAACATATGGTCCTTCGAGCCGGATCTGTGTGCTACATACAACGTTTGTCTTTGAGTGCAATACAAAAGGATTAGCCAGGTGGCCAACTCAAGACAAAAGAACTGCATTCCTTAGATAAGAAGTGTTCGTGCTAATGAGTTATTTGTGCATAATATTTAAAAGTTAAATAAAACTGATTGACTTTATTACCTACGGATTACGAGTTTGAAGATAATTATCACTTAGATCGTTTGGAAAGTTGTAATCAGAAATATGTCTACACCAGAACAATGTTTATTGATACTGGAAGATACCGCACTATTGTTGAGAAAAGCGCAAGTAAATCTAAAAAAATGTCCTAAGCAACGACTTACAAAAGGATATATTGAAACACGTATACAATCAATTAGTGAATACTGGAGTATATTTAGAAATGCACATCAAGAGTTGGTTAAATGTGTACCGAAGGAGAAAAAATCGGATATATCGTACTTTACGAATGAAGACTACTACATTTACGAAGACCTATATTCTTGTATACTGGCTGATTTACGAGATTTATTATCAACGTTTACATGTTCACAACAAAGGGAAGCAAGTTCGTCTGTGGAAGGACAGGTTAAATTACCTAGGATTGAACTGCCTATTTTCTCCGGTATCTACGACGAATGGCCGGCGTTTAAAGACTTGTTTATTTCTTTGGTGCACAGAAATACGTCGTTAAGTAAGGTACAAAAGCTACATTATTTAAAAAGCAGTATTACTGGCGATGCACAAGCTCTTCTGAAACATATTCAAGTCACTGAAACAAATTATCAGCAAGCCTGGAATGCACTGGGCGAGCGTTATGGTAATAAAAAGCTAATTGTGAATTCTCTTTTGAAGAAATTGTTTTATCAACGAAAAATCCCGTCGCAAACTGCCAATCACATTAAATCCTTATTGGATACGACAAACGAATGTTTGAACAGCTTAAAAAACCTCGATATTTCCACCGATTCTTGGGATCCAATGATTATATTTCTGGTTGTTCAGAAATTGGACACAGAGTCACATCGAGATTGGGAAGAGTTTGCTTACCGGGAAAATATGGACGAATTACCTAAGTGGGATGATTTGATCAAGTTTCTCCAAACGAAGTTTCGCACACTTGAACTTATTACTCCACCATCAAAGGAGAAGTCTACTTCTAAAAGCCAGAATACAGTCCATGTTGCAACGTCAGACACAACAAAAGTAAGAAATTGCATATTATGCAACGAAAATCATACATTGAGCCACTGCGGGGAATTTACGAAATTGGAACCAAACGAAAGATGTGAGGTAGTGAAAAAACACAATCTTTGTTTTAATTGTCTGGCCACTGGACATACTGCAATACGTTGTCGATTAAATATGCATTGCCGAAAGTGTCATAAACGTCACCACACATTAGTGCATACAAGCTCGCAGGTGTCACCCTCTAACCAACCTGATGATATTCAAGCACATCATAGCCAGGTTGAAAGTGAAGATATCTCAAATACTACCGATCAGGAAGAACCAAACGCTGAGCTGTCGTCTTATTTTGCCACACATACGTCCACAGCGCTACTGGCTACTGCTCTCCTACCAGTCAGAGATGAAACGGGGCGGACGACAGTATTACGAGCTTTAGTAGATCAGGGCTCCCAAGCAACTTTTGTCAGCGAGCGCGCTGCCCAAATACTACGGCTCAAAAGGATACCTGTTCGCGGTACCATTACGGGAATTGGTTCCACCCAGACTGTAGTAAAACACGCTACTGAAATCGAGATTCTTTCAAGCCACGACAAGAGTTTCAAACTTAAAGTTAAAGCTTACGTTATGTCAACGCGACTCACGACGATGTTACCTTCACAAACACTACCTACTAGCGACTGGGCACACATAAAAGGACTGATCTTAGCCGATCCTGGGTTTAATCAACCAGGTCGCATCGACATGTTATTAGGTGTTGAAGTTTGTGCCCAGATTTTAAAGAGTGAAGTAATCAAGGGTCCTCCTGACTGTCCATGTGCACAAAATACTTCCTTGGGATGGATCCTCTTTGGGCAAGTACGAGATGATACGCATCAATATGATTTTTCTGTTATGCACCTAAACCTGGACCTAGACGATCTGTTAAAAACAATGTGGGAGATAGAAACTGAAGACAAGAAAGTGCTAACTCCAGAGGAAAGAAAATGTGAACATATATACCAAACCACTTATACCAGAACAGATGATAGACGGTATATTGTAGAATTACCTAAGAAGAACGAAATATTATCAACACAAGGACAAACACGGGACATAGCATTATCAAGACTTTACCAATTAGAAAGGCGTTTTGAAAAAAACGAAGCATTAAAAAGAGAGTACGTGAATGTAATGGAAGAATATAAACAGATGGATCACATGGAGGAAGTACCAATAGAGGAAATAAAAAATCCATCAGTATATCTGCCACATCATGCAATAGTAAAGGAAGAGAAAGAAACTTCTAAGGTAAGAACAGTATTTAATGCATCACAGAAAGGAAAAAATAATATATCGTTAAATGACGAACTGTTAGTTGGACCACAGCTGCAAGATAATATGAGAAATCTTATTATGAGATGGAGGATGAAGAAGGTGTGTTTCCTCGCTGATATACAGAAAATGTATCGTCAAATTTTAGTAACTAAGAAAGACAGAGACTTACAACGTATTCTTTGGCGCAAGCATAGCAACGATCCTGTGAAAGACTACAGATTAACCAGAGTCACCTTTGGGATCGCATCGGCTCCTTACTTGGCTGTAAAAACCTTGCAACAAGTGGCAAAGGATGAAGGCCAGAATTACCCAGAAGCTACCAAAGTCATCATGACAGATTTTTATATGGATGACTTAATGTCCGGGGCGGATACACTGCAAGAAGCTATTAAAACCGCCAAAGAAGTAGATATTGTCCTTAGAAAGGGAGGCTTTGTTCTACAAAAATGGTGTTCAAATACCGCGGAATTCCTGAAACAATTTGAGCCATCACAAAGGAGCTGTCATGCGAATGTAGATATTACAATTGATGGTACCATTCGAGCTCTTGGTTTGAGCTGGGATATGGGAAAAGATACATTTCAATATAGATTGAACTTACCTCCTGCGGCTGAGAAGATCACGAAGAGAATAATTTTAGCTGATATTCAAAGATTGTTTGATCCGCTCGGCTGGCTAGCACCTGCTATTTTACCTGCGAAGTTACTCGTTCAAAAGTTGTGGTTACAAACCATTTCTTGGGATGAAGAGGTTGATAGAACTATAGAAGAAGCTTGGCTTGATTTAAGAAGTAGCTTACATAACATAAACAGTTTTGAAGTGAAACGATGGCAGTTTACTTTGTCAAATTCAATGCAA
Source organism: Xylocampa areola (assembly GCA_935421205.1). NCBI lineage: Eukaryota > Metazoa > Arthropoda > Insecta > Lepidoptera > Noctuidae > Xylocampa > Xylocampa areola. The sequence goes on from OW285200.1 coordinate 1,937,165, forward strand.
GGGGTTACTGTTCATGGTTTCTGCGATGCGTCAAATAAAGCATATGCAGCAGTAGCCTATCTCCGGGTACTACAAGATAATGGTGAAATAAAAACTAGTTTGATTGCGGCTAAGACACGAGTGGCTCCGATTAAACCGTTATCTTTGCCACGTCTCGAATTATGTGGTGCTGTTTTGCTATCAAGACTCCTAAAGCAAATAAAGGAGGCCATAAGAATACCAGCCAACCAGATCTTCGCTTGGACTGACTCGACTATCGTTTTATCCTGGATATTCGGAGACCCAGGTAAATGGCATACATTCGTGAGAAATAGAGTCGTGGAGGTCTTAGACAACATAGGCAAAAATTGGTTTCATGTCCAAACGCACGAAAATCCTGCGGATCCAGCGTCCCGAGGATTGTATGTACTAAACTTGAAGGAAAACAAGATGTGGTGGAATGGCCCTGAGTGGTTAGATGAAAGAGAGATTCCTTATTATAGACCTAGTAATATAACTACAAATTTAGAACGACTTGAAAATATACAAAGCAATATGAAAAGAGAAAATGAAAACAATTTGGCGGTGAAATTTCAAGACTTTGAGAATTTAAAGGAACTGCTGAAAGCAGTAACATACTGTAAGCGATTTCTTAAGGGTAGTAAAATTATATATAAAGATAAAGCGGTGACTACAAAAGAGTTGGATGATTCGTTAAAGACATGCATCAAGATAATACAAAAAAAATGTTTTGAAGTGGAAATAAACAGTTTAACAGAACGTAAGCATTTAAAAGGGGATAGTAGGTTGAAAACTTTACAGCCATTCTTAGACCAAGAGAACATACTCAGGGTGGGCGGTAGGTTAAGACATGCTAACCTAGATGAAGACGGCAAACATCCTATAATCTTGGATAGCAACAATGCACTCACAGCACTCATAGTAGAAGACGCGCATCTGAAAACATTACATGGAGGAGTGCAGTTAATGTTAGGCTACTTACGCACAAAATTTTGGATCCTAACTGCAAGGAAGCTGGTAAAGACTAAAATACATAAATGTTTAACATGCGCTAAACAAAGCGCTTCAAATAGGACTCAACTAATGGGAGATTTACCCAAAGAACGTGTTACACCGGCAAGAGCCTTTTTACACAGTGGAGTAGACTTTGCTGGGCCCTTCCAAATACTGATGTCCAAAGGCCGAGGAGCGAAGACTTCTAAAGCATATGTATCTGTCTTTATATGCATGTCTACCAAGGCTATACATTTAGAACTCGTGGGAGATCTTACTGCCGACTCATTCATTGGAGCATTTCGAAGATTTGTTGCCAGACGGGGGAAATGTGCTCATTTGTGGAGCGATCAAGGTCGAAATTTTGTAGGAGCAAATAAAGAACTTGCTGCTGATTGGAATCATGCAAAATTACAATTTGAGGGACCGATAGCTGAATCACTCGCCCTGGACGGCACACAGTGGCATTTCATACCTGCCTACAGCCCTCACATGGGTGGTCTATGGGAAGCAGGTGTGAAATCTCTAAAACATCACCTGAGAAGAGTATTGACTACGCATTTAACCTTCGAGGAAATGGATACCCTGCTTTGTCAAATAGAAGCCTGTCTCAACTCTCGGCCTTTAAGTCCGATTGACGATGATGACCAAGATAACATAGCGCCACTGACTCCAGGTCACTTTTTAATCGGCGAAGCACCCATTACTATTCCAAGCCCAAACCTGACAAACATATCTACGAACCGCTTATCCCGTTGGCAACACATGCAACAGCTGCTGTCCCACTTCTGGCAGAGATGGCAAAATGAATATTTGTCTCGTTTGCAACAGAGACCTAAATGGCTTAATAAAATCCAAGAGTTTGAGATTGGAAACATTGTACTAATAAAGTATGACAATTTACCCCCAGGCAAATGGGTGTTAGGTCGGATAGTGGACAAACATCCAGGAGCAGACGGTGTAACTAGAGTGTATAGTGTTAAGTGTGGTGACAGTGTTGTCCAGAGGGCAATAAATAAACTTTGCCCTTTACCTATAAATACCGAGTGACTTGGCATTTATGTTCTATTGATGTAATTACATTCTGTATTTACTTGATGTAGGTTTATTTACATTTTCATAGTGTCAGCTACTAAATTTATTCTAAATATCATTACTCTTTAATTTAATTAGTAGTTAATGTCTAGTTTATTATTTAAGCTGCTTAAAGGCCTTGAATAGCCCTTTGGTGGGCGGGATGTTTGATTTAGTACATTGTATGTGTGATGATTTTGCATGTGTGTGTAACGATCGTAAATATTATTAAAACTGTTTAGCCTAAGTCAGTCGCATTAAACCATCATCAAAACTCAGACGTCTTTTAGTTCAGAATTACCCCGCAGTTTAAAGTGAACTCAATATCAATAACAATTTTAAACAAAAAATAAAAACCGCCTTCCAAAATCTACTACACTAAAAAGTATAAAATAATATCAAAATTTGCTTATAATAAAATAATTTTAAAATAACAATATATAATAATAATCTGTTAATTTTGGAGTCGGTGCCTGTACTGAGAGAGGGTTATTGTTTTCCTCTTGTTAGTCACTTATGTTCGTTGTGCTGTGGTTATGTTACCGGCGTTTGTATCTGGTTGTAAACCCCACATACATCAGGCACCGACTCCAAAATTAACAGATTATTATTATATATTGTTATTTTAAAATTATTTTATTATAAGCAAATTTTGATATTATTTTATACTTTTTAGTGTAGTAGATTTTGGAAGGCGGTTTTTATTTTTTGTTTAAAATTAATTTATTTTAGTCTTTTTAGTTTTAAGTCTAATATATATATTGTATAGGTCATATATAAGTTTGTATACTTCATAAATAAGTTAATTTAGTAATTTAATAATATGGGTAGGCCTTCGAAAGCCGCTAGGACTTAATAACTGCATCGGTGAAATGTTTGTGTACAACAGTGGACACTTCTGCCTACCCCATCGGGCAATACAGGCATGATGCTATGTATGTATTGAGTGGCATGAACTATACATGAACATGCGATTACAGAAATTGCGAGTGATTTGCTGTGATTTATTGAAGAATTCCATCGTCTAACTTCGAAGATCTTCATCAGATCTTCACTAAATTGAAATAGGACCACCTCTGGGGACTACTCTTTCAAACAAATATATCGACGGACATACATACAAAACAAGGTAGCTACTGTAAAACGTTGAGGAGTTCCCTTGACTGTCCTTCGTCTTCATCATCAGACCCCCAATGACAGTCACAACCTATCTAGGTGTAAAGTTCTCATCAATACAAATTAATGAAGCCCAAACACCAGGTAATTGTTGTAAATCGTTAAAGAGTTCCCTAGATCATCTTTCGGCTCCATCATCAGATCGACTCCAGACCTTCATTAAATAGTAGTGCTTTAAAATACTTAATGAAAAAATTAACAAATGCACGAGTCGCCCCTACGATTTTCGAAGGTTTCTCTCGATTTCTCGGGGATCCATCATCAGATCCTGGTTTCCTTATCATGGTACCACCGTTGGGATATCTTCTTTCCAACAAAAAAATAATTATCAAAATCGGTTCATAAACGACGAAGTTATCCCCGAACACACATAAAAAAAAAAAAAAAAAAAAAAAAAAAAAATATATACGGTCGAATTGAGAAACCTCCTCCTTTTTTGGAAGTCGGTTAAAAAGGGTAAATAAGCTAACATAAAAAAATATTTAATAATTATTTTAAGACGTGTAATAATGTTTTTTAGGATGTACGTATCAGGTCTTTTCCTTACGATGCATAGCTGAAAAGTTCTTGGCCAAAGGCCAAGAAGTCTATTGCGTTTTCGTGGATTTGGAAAAGGCCTACGACAGAGTGAGGAGAAATGAACTGTGGGCCACACTGTCCGTGTATGGGGTGAATGACAGCCTGATTGGGGCACTGAAATCTCTCTACGAAGATTCCAGTGCTTCTGTTAGGATAAACGGGGCCTACACCGAATGGTTTAGCATCGATAAGGGTGTTAGGCAGGGATGTGTAGCGTCACCGTGGTTGTTTAACCTATTAATGGACAGTTGTCTTAAGGATTTGAAAGAGAGTGAATGTGGTTTAGAAATGAATGGTTTATTTGTCAAATGTTTCCTCTATGCCAATGATCAAGTTATCCTTGCATTGTCGGAGGAAGAGTTACAAAAGATGATAACACTAATGGATGGTACTTTTAAGAATAAGGGAATTAAAGTAAATGTAAGTAAGACGAAAGTTATTGTTTTTGAAAGTGACGAAATTATGACAGAGTGCAATATATTGATAGGTGACCAAAGAGTGGAACAAGTGAAAGAGTTTGTATATCTGGGATCTATGTTGATGAGTGACGGCATGCATGTGAAGGACATACAAAGGAGAGTGACTGCTGGTAACCAGGTGAATGGAGCTTTACACTATTTCATGGATAGCCGGAATATATCAAAAAAGGCGCGGCTGGCCGTTCATGGAGGGGTGTTAGTGCCAACTCTTATGTATGGTAGTGAAAGTTGGGTGTGGCAGAAGAAACATGAAAGTAGAATTAACGCAGTAGAGATGAGGGCTTTTAGAAGTATGTGTGGCGTAACTATAAAAGATAAAGTGAGGAACAGTGTGATAAGGGAACGTTGTGTAGTGAAAGAGGATGTAGTGACAAAGATTGAGAAGGGTATGCTAAAATGGTTTGGGCACGTAGAAAGGATAGATGAAAGGCGATTGAATAAACTAGTACATGCGGCGAGAGTGAACGGAAGAGTCGGGGCAGGTCGACCTCTATGAACGTACCCAAAACAAATTGCGGACGTTCTCAAAAAAGAACAGGTCAGCAGCTACCTAAATCGGCGAGCATGTATGAAGAGGTTAATGACCATAGATGAAGCGAAAGAGGTGTGTCAGAATCGTAGCAAATGGAAATCGATAGTCTCTGCCTACCCCAATGGGAAACAGGCGTGATTGTATGTATGTACGTATTCAAATCATTCAAAACCATTTCCAAAAAATCGCATAACAAAATTACACCAAAATTCTTTTCCAGACTTAATTATTTATACAAAATTGCGAAGAAAATTAAAATAAGCATTCGATCACAAAGAATTCGTCCTTCAGGACTAGATTAATGAGTTTGTTGGCTCAAAAATGGTCCTTGAGTATTTTAGTGACACTAATAGTTTTTGGTGATTGCGAGAATTTAAGAGTTAAGAGGTGTAGTGAAATTATAAAAAAATATCCTAATGTGGGATTCAAACTCTTCACGTAGGACTGCTTACAAAACTCTACTTTGCAAATGAAATGCCTTGAAGTCAGGCTTAATACGAAAAAAAAAACAAAGTAGACTGACTAATTACGTAGTACTTTTTCATCATTTTATTATAGCCATGACAGCGCACCACAAAAACGCCAAGCTTTACTTATTCTAGTGTTTTTTCCTGGAAAGGAACTTTGATGTTCCAAACTCTCCAGTAAAACCTCTATAAAATAATTTACATTTATCCCGTAGGGATTTGATCTGCGTAACCGGACAATAGCTAAGGTGAGGCAGTTTGATGCCTCCAGCCAGAGCATATTTTTATAAACTACAAACTAAGCAACACCGCACTAAGGGCGTCCCCTGTAGGACACGAGCCTCGGCTTACGGCGTTGCTGGGGGGACAACTAGGGACTAGCTGGATCATATCAGTTACCTTATTTTTAAGGGACGAGATTAAAGCTACTACCTCGGCGCGGGCCGGCTCGAGCAAAGGTCGGGGCGGACATACAAAAAAATTTACGTATGTACTTCTTTAAATACAGAAAAATATACGTAGATGTCAGTAGTTCCCTTAGATATTTTTGAAGATTTTTCTTTCCTCTCAGTGTGATATTCGATTCATATTCAACAAAAGCGCTTACTGTTCAACTTTCACTACAAAAGTATGAAACTTAAACAACGATTCATGTTTCACAATATACCACCTCAAAGGCTATCAAAACTACATTAAATAACTTGAAATATAAAACTGTACCAGCCTTTGATATTAGAACTTTGTGAAAACAATGTGAAAGCTGACCTTTTTGGTTTTGAAATGTAACGTAACGCTTGACGAATATTTATATCTTCAGTTGAAAATGTGTTGGTAGTCCAAGCGGTTTAGGAATAATATGAATTGGACTAAGTAGGCTATTTTAAGAAACTTTAAAGTAAGTATTGAAGTAATACCTAGTAACTTGTGTTATATAAACACTAATAAATGATTGTATGATCTATAAATAAGTGTTCCGAGTCTGGGTGTGTGTGTGCATGTGAAATTAAGCGCAGTCACGATTCAGGAGAAATTGCTAGTGTGGGACAAGGTTCAAAAATAAACACTGCTCTCCATAATTACAACATTATTTAGTCAAGGTTTGCTCGTTATTATATATTTAAAAAGATCTGTTTTAAAAATATATTCATAATATTAACATGCTACATGAGTACTTATTTCATTGCCCTATACTGATTATTGTTTTAATATAATATTTTCATTCGATGTTTTCCATAATTTAGATTAAAGAAATCAGAATGGCTCGTGGCTCAGTAACAGCCACACAGATTGATTGATCGAGGTTAAACTGCGCTTGCCACGGTTTGTCTGTCGATGGGTGATCATAATTTCATACCAAGACCCCTTCGTGCCACAGAGACCATATTCAACCGTCGGTCCCGGTTTCAGCCGTTACAGGTAGTCAGAGGCCTCAGTCTGACAAGCAGTCATATCACGATATCGTGTTACCCAGTAACTGGGTTGTGGAGGTCAGATAGGCAGTCGCTCCATGTAAAATACTGGTATTAAGCTGCATCCGGTTTGACTGGAAGCCGACCCCAATGTAATTGAGAAAAGGCTAGGCAGATTGATTTGTTTTCCTTAATTTTGTGCATTATTTATGGTTAAACAATAGTGAGCCATACTTATAAAAATCTAACTATATTCAAATATGTATAATGTCATCTGTAAAATATTTATAAATCTAAGTATCCTGTTGTGTGAATAATTATAAGAAGTATGAAATCACCAACCCGCAGTGAGCTAGCGTGGTGATCAACGCTCGTGCCTTTTCTGTATGAGAAGAGGCCCTTGCTCTTCAATGGGACTGTTATGGGCTAGTAATTAACATTACTAGCCCATAACAGTCCCATAAACAAATGTGTATGTTACGTGGATTCTTACATAACTGTAAGAATCCACGTAACATACACATTTGTTTTTTGTTGTCAGAATAACGAGACTTTCGGAATCCCGAAACCTCCTCGCGTAGTACCTGTACAATTTTGTCATAGAACACAATCATTATAACGGCTGGTAACGTTATCAAACTTGCTGAATGGAGAGGAAAAAATCAAAATGGCCATTATTATGAACTATTATCATGATATTTAGCCTCCATAGTCTCACTGACCAAAATATCACTTTGGTCCTAGGAGCCGCGACGGCTTATCCTAATTCAATTGGGCTCGGCGCAGCATGTCGTTTTCTTCCATAAATCTCTGTCAGTCGACATCTCGGTACTCACTCCTTTTCTAGCCATATCATCTTTCACAAAATCCATCTATCGTTTCCTCGGTCTTCCTGTACTCGTGTAGCCATCCATAAGAAAGCTACTACTACTGGCATTCTACTCAAATGTTTTGTTGATGAATGTTTGATGTTGTTTCTGACTTTGATGACGTTAAACTACCACACTGTGCAGTTACCAATCTGATTTCTATCTCCATATTAGCTCGCTGTTTATTAGATAGTCTATTAAAATTAAAAATACATAAATTTCCCCCGATATTAGAATCCTACATCTCTCTCGCTATATAAATATCGAAATGATACTCCATAGTTAATTAAAATTCACGATAATATCCTCAGGCAGACGTCCTTAGCGAGGTCTTTGGTCGAGAAATACACAAGTATTAACAAGCAGTCTGATGTGGAACGCTCCGTGATTCTGTGCCACCAGAGGGGGTCATAAGAGCGGAGATCTCCCGCTAGCAATCGCCAAGGGGTTGGGTGGTGTAAGTTGTGAGAATATATCACTAATAGCCAAATACTTGTAACTATTGCGTTTTCAAAGGTGCACATGAGCTTAAAATATTAATAAGCTATGGTCAAAATTTCGATTAAATACTTAAATGGGCCTACAATGTTTTTTGAGGTCGGTGGTTTTGATTAATAATAAGTTTTATATTCGATGGCTTTTCTAGCACAGACCTCAAAAATCATTGCAGGCCCCTAATTTATTTCGTGCCTACTTATGATTTCGTTTTATTTGTTAACTTCGTGTATTTATGAAATATTGTTTTATTTAAAGTTTTAATATGAAATGAAAAAAAAAAAAAACGGTCGCGAGCAGTTTTTGAACCTGCGCCTTCCGGATAAATACTCCAGACGCTCTGACCACTAGTCATCTCGACCTCTGCTCACTACCGTGAATTCTTCTTCCACATTTTAACACATCTTTTGGTGACGTCATTGCTATCTATTCAGTCCCTATACAGATGAGCGAACCGACACGAATAACTTTGCAGTTAATACGATAATAATAATATAATAATAATTTTAATTATATTTCTTTCCTTAACTTACAACAATGTCGTAAAGATACAATTATCTTAAAATATAAAGATAAATCTTTGAAAAGCGTTAACGCATGCTTAGCGAACTCTAAAGTTTTAATATTAAATGGCAAAAGAATCGACGCAGAATCGAATCCTGCTCACGACCGTATTTTTTAATTTTTTAAAGGTACTTTAATCGCGCTCGCTTACATTCGTTCCATACATAAGAGCAGTAAATCATATTCTCGGCCGTCCTATCTGTTGCAGCATTCATTGACCGTAAAATCTTCTTATTATACGCCTTTACGTACCCTCCGCTCGAATCCGATTCAGCTTTTCAAAGTCACATAAAAATCTAAGATATTTTGTTACAAAAACATATAAGTTTGCAGGAAACTGTGTTACTTTTGCTGATGTCAGGTTGGACCCTTGCTTGGTGGAATTTTGTGAGCTGTTTATCATCTTTGCTAGGGTATGTGTTGTGTATTTTGAATAGATGTGGTAAGCTGTATAAATGTATTAGTTAGCTTATTTATTTTAGATCTCTTTAGCACGTTTTGGGTGGGGTTTTATTGCATATTGTTATCTCTTAAAGACTTAGTATTGATTCAAGTAATGTTGTGACATATTTTGTGCGTTCTATGGGTAAAACAAATTGGCCCGGTTAGTGGAGTATGATAGTAGGATAACATCAAAACCTGGCGCATGGATAAAATTTGGTATGACATAGCTAGAGAGAAGGAGACCGTATCAGTGGCGGTTACCACGAACAACAGCATTCCCAATGAGGGTTGACGTCAGGCAAGCGGCCGGTCATAAAATATTGCCAAAACTTCAGCAGCATGCAATTTCAAAAACAATTGGAAAGTAGAAGAACTTCGCGTGCTGCGCCAACCCCAAGTAAATTGGGATAAAGGCTGGCGATGTGTAAAGCAAATTTTTATAAAACGTGTTGATAAAGTATTTGCAACATATTTATAGATTTTTCATTGAACATATCTTATGAGTGTTTGATGTTGTCAAAAACGTAGTTTTACTGAATTTTATACAACTCTACTTGAACAATTCTTAGTCACATTTTATGGAGTCTCATTCTTTGTCACAAATAATATAATTTATCGAAAATGACTAAAATTATGAACTGTATACAGCCGTCCGCGATTTTTCGCGTTTTTGGAGAGTTATAACTATTCTTAGATATATTATGAGATTAAAGTAAACAAAAATATTTAAAAATCACAGTGAAAATATGGATTTTAAAGTTATACATTTTTGAAGAATGAAAAAAAAATACTTCTGAAAGCAGCTGATTCTCGTCAGACCGCCCATTTTAATTTATTGTTCCATTTTATTGATAGAATCTATTTCTAAAATTTCCACAACGGATTTAAATTCATCCTCTAATATCGTATATCCTCACCACAACATATATATAGCTTATAACAAAAATTCCTCGTAAGTTTGGCGAGCTTCGCTCATGACTAAGGGCTCCGTTCGAGTTCGAAACTAGTCGCAAAATTCCGAAAAAAAACACGTGAATAATAACCAGTGAACCATAATTAATACTTCAACTGTATTCCTAACCTACTATTCAGGTGCATGGAGTCATTTAACTATGTACCACAACCCAGCACAGACTAATGCCACACTCTACGGATTACGTGGACAAATATTCCATATCAGCCAGCATTAGGCCTCGGCCTAGTTTCAGCTCGATTAATAGCTTTGTGGCTACCGAGGCTAGAAACGGGGATTATATAAAGACAAAGTGCTGCTGGTCAAAATGCGGTTTCATATAAACATATAGTATTTAGTACAGTCGGGAACATTGCTATCCAGGACAAAAGTCTCTTCTTAGACAGAGGCACGAGCATTGATCATACCATTGTGGGTTGGCGATTTTAGAATATCAAGTATAGGTTTCCTCGCTATAAGTTAATATTTCCGGCCTGCGTGTGTGTGCATGTGAGATTTGAGTCTATAAAAGAACCCACGATACAGGTGGAATTCTTGGTTTGGAGAAAAAATATTATTTTAAAAACAATTTAAAGGATCTAGCTGTACTTCCATGGTGGTACAGCCCCTGATAGGAACCTATATCGTTACCAATTTTATATTGCAAAGGGCGCTAATAATAGTTGATATATTAACCTCAATATCTTGTCTAATGGAGTGAGTATCTATTTGAAAAAAGTGTCCAGTGATGACATTTTTCAAAGCGAATATATCTTAGTTACTTTGAAAGCTAGGAAAAAAAAACTAAATGGCAGTGTTATGGAATACTTTAAAGTTTATTTTATAACAGTTTCAGATGGGCCAAGACTAAACAAAAATATTTAAAAAATGTGAATTAAGATGTTCTCAATCGATTTCTACCAGGGGGGTTACTCTTGAAGTTAATACCAATTCCAATATTACATCAGTGCCATAAAACAATTTTTAATGTGAAAATAAATTTACCTACATCATAGTTAACTTAATGTTAAAGCATGTCGGTTTATTAGTATCCCGATTATTTAATTATTTTTAAGAAATTTTTGCATGTAAAAGTATGGATATATTTCCAATGTCAATCGAGCGGTTTTATTTTCAAGAGTAAGCCTACTGATCTAATTAAATTACCATTCATAATATTATATATATATATCATATTATAATTTTCTATATCTTGTCTAAAACTTTTTGTAAACAGCTTGAAAATTCAATGTTAATTTACTGTTGCTGATTGTACTAGGCACGTAAATTCGGCCTTATGATTTGTAGTGTGCAATTTACTGGGAAGTGTAAGGAATTTGTATTAAATAATTTGTTCTGTGCGGTTTTTAGTAGCCATAGTGTAGTTTGCGGAAATTATAGGCCAAACATGACGTGGATGTTATACAATGTAGGGCTGTTTCCAACAAGATGAAATTAATAAAAGAAAAATATAGCTATCCTGCCATATGTGAATCTTTTTTTATATCACAACTTTTTGTGTACCATAGCCACTATATATCTTTTTATATTTTACTACTCTATGCTACCCGGGATCATGTAAGGATTCTAACGTTTAGAAGTTATGGTGATATAAAGAAATACATACTTGAACAATAAAAACATTACACTAATTTTTTTGGGCAGTCATGTAAAACGGTACAATATTTGTATATTCTACAGATATAATAAATTGCCTCGTTGGTCTAGTGGTCACAAGTACGGCTGCTAAGCGTGAGGTCTTGGGCCTGATCGTAAAACATGGTAATAGACTTCTCTGTCAACAAACTCTCAGCTCCGAGTTTTTAATTGTGCTCGGTCGATGGCAATAGGCTCACTACTTTCATTATGGGACTTAATAGCTGCTTCGGTGAAACGTACTTAAATGTGTATGTCGGAGGTGGCAACTCTGTTTTGCATTGTTCATGTCGCATCCGGGTCATTAGTACGGGACGTCAATGACACACAAACGTCATAGCGACGTACAGAACCTATATTGGAGAGGGAGATTACAGCGACTACAGAGCGATAGGAGAGAGGACGTTAGTCCATGACCTTTACACCATGACTTATCTTGACCTTTGATTTCTGATATTTGAATACTTACATTGTACATTGTAACATGAAGTGACTTACTACTAATCACTAACCCAAAGTAAAGGTGCTCTCAGTGGCAGAGAGCCGTAATGTTGGTTTTATGAACCTTTGAAATCCTGACAGAAATAAAGACCTCCGATACTAGTCTTCAAACCATTCTCCGACATGTATATAAATCTGCACTTCTTTGTCTAACCGTTCGAGGCTTCCAGCCAAACGGGATGCAGCTTAATACCAGTATTTTACATGGAATGACTAACACGATATCTTGTGATATGAGTGGTTTTCAGACTTTCAGAATTCTAACGGCTGTCATAGATCTTAATTTGCCAACCGGGACCAACGGCTTAATGTACTCTTCGAGGCACGGAGGGGTTGAGTTATGAAATGATGGTCACTCTTCTACAGACCGACTGCTGCAAATGCAGCTTAACCTCGAGCGATCGATCTATGCGGCTGTTACTTAGCCACGAGCCCCGTATGGAACAGGTGTAAACACTTCTTAACCGGAGTTTTGGGAACGGAGGGTTTGAACCCCCCCCCCCGCTACGGCCATGCCTGAGTGTACCTATGTCAATAGGACACCACCCATGATGCAACATAATTCTTAGAATGAGAGCCAACGTATAAAAATATCAGATGACAGTTAAAACATTCCTTTCTGCCTTTGTTAATATTAAGTCCACTGTACAGAATAGATTGTTTCATTGTATTTCCATGCTGAGTTTATTACAGACCTTATACGATTGTGTCAAGACTTGATTTCGATGAGCAAAGTATAATCTCAACTGCCTTTAATTGAATCAGCCGGAGGCAAATTGTATTATTCCGGGGACACAAAGAAACGATACCTAATACAGAAAATATAATTCGAAATATCCAATTTCAATCTTTGTAACTCTAAGTCACAATTTTATTCTTTAGATGAAATCTAAAGGCTAAAGGTGCGATAAAAAATCCTATCCATTGACCCGAAACGAAGGCAATATTTCAAATTCAATGCTATGGAAAAAGTGGTGAATTCTAGAATATTATTCTAGAATTTTCCCAAGCCTCTTTCCCAACAATAGCGTGCAAATGGAAAGATAATTTAATACTTATCTTTTTTTCTTGGTTGCTATAAGTCAAAGACGATTGCCAGGGTCCGTATTGTTTGCGAAGATTGGTTGCAGGCCAGATCTGGTTGCAGAGCCAATTTGCTTCAAAACGCTTTCTTATGCCACGCGAAAGAAATGCTAAAACCGTCAAAATATAACTTTATATTTTAATAAACAAGCTCTTTTTAAATACGAATTAATAAGTTTTTTTTTTTTTTTTTTTTTATGTTATAGGGGCAAACGAGCAGACGGCTCGCCTGATGGTAAGCGATTACCGCCGCCCATGGACACCCGCAACCCCAGAGGAGTCACATAGTGGGGTTAAATAGGCAATAATAAAAAATAACTTATTATTTTTAAATAAATCTACTTACATTACAGTTTCCTCAATTTTAAAGCATGTTGTCTTCGTAATAAGAACAGAATCTTTAATAATTTTTTAGACATTTTGGCATTTAGAAGTACGAACTGACATATTTCCAATGTCAATCGAGCGGAATTATTTTCAAGAGTAAGCCCAAAGGTCGGATAAACCTTTCAGCTTTCTGATAATTATACCATTTTGGCTCACAACATATTTTTTCTTTTTTTCCCCATTTTTTAAGCAGAAGGTTTGGAAATTAAAATACAAGATCAAATTAGTATTCACAAAACCCGGTGAAAACTTTGACACTCCACGAGAGATCTTAATTACAGAATTAGAAGAAAACAAAAACAAACTGATAAAACATTTTGTCTAACAACGAGGCCAAAGTAAGAAATCACGTCGTCCGTTTAAAAAAACACGATCTTTCTAGCTATAAATAAGCTATTGGTTCGCGACAGAGGAAGGCACTTAGCCGTCACGGTATCCTTAATTGGGGAAGGAAATCTATTGTTAAGACGAACTCGTAAATATATATTATACTAACTGTGCCCGCGGCTTCGTCCACGTGAAATTTTAGGCTGAAATTTTATTACTACTAAAATAAAGTATAGCTTATATTACTTTAGGATAAAGTAACTTTCTAATGTTCAAATTCAAATTCAATTTTTTTTTATTCTGTAAATAGGTTTTTACAAATGTCATTTTTTAATCTAGAATGCGCCAGTATTTCCTATCTGACTACCTCGGAGAAGAAAAACCGAAACAAACTCGGAGGTCACTGTCTCTTTTAAAGTCCAGACATCACTGTTATGTGGTTATGTGAGCGTAATCATGTAGGGCGTCTGGAAAGACCTTTTGAAGAAAGAACCGTAGCAATTTTAAGTTGACCAGTCCTAACTGACAGCACACATGCATCAGTCACCATAAAGCTCGGACCATAATTTAGGGCCAAATTTATGTTGAAAGAATTATTAATTATGGATAAGTAGTTTCCGAGTTTATTGGTTATAAACAAACAAATCATTCTTCATTAGTATAGACAAGTATCTATTGTATTTTCGGATGGAGAAATATCCTAGAAACGATACCATCCTTAGATAACTTACTTAGAAATTTATTTAACGGCGTCAAAACATCTAAATAGGTATTCGCCATTTTGTGTTTTATAAACCAAAAATTTTTTTCGCCCTCACTTTCTCTTTATAGGCTATATTTATGCGTGTATTTTTGTATATTTTCGGATAAAAATACCAATTTAAAGTTCAAAACTTCAATGTTACCTTTAATTCTAACATCGCACTTTAAACTGGCACGTTTAAATTAAAACCGATGGTTTTAGAACTTCATAAATCTACGTAGAATTTAATTAGGCAGGCCTGGTGGAATCTTGCCCTTGTACATTTATTATCACGACTTGCAGGGCCCGACCCCGGTAGTACATATATTTATATATAATAGACACTTGCAAAAGTGGGGCTCATGGCTAAGTAACAGCCGCACAGATCGATCGATCGAGGTTAAGCTGCGCTTGCCGCGGTCGGTCTGTGGATGGGTGACCCTCCGTGCCTCGGAGAGCACGTTAAACCGTCGGTCCCGGTTGTCAAATTAAGATCCATGACAGCCGTTACGGGTAGTCAGAGGCCTGAAAGTCTGACGACAAATCATACCATGAGATAACGTGTTACCCAGTTACTGGGTTGTGGAGGTCAGATAGGCAGTCGCTCCATATAAAATACTGATATTAAGCTGCATCCGGTTTGACTGGAAGCCGACCCCAATGCTATTGAGGAAAGGCTAGGCAGATATATAAACACTTGCAAAAGTTTGTACAAGTTTTATGGATAACGTACCTTTGGGTTTGGATTCTTCATTTTTTAAATGACATAGAGACATCATTGCACTAAATAAACGTTTTATCTATCTATCATTTAATTTTGCCAGTTTAATGATGAACGCTCGTTATGTGACTCCCTCTAAGTGCATCTTTGTTTGCGCATACACTTGTTCACTAATAAATCTCCTGCGTATTAAGCTAGTGTCAGTGGAGACGGGCCGTGCCGCGTGTGACAGAAAAGTCGGTCGGGAGTATATTCGAACGTAATATATTACGTACCTACCAAATGGCCTATGACACTATTACAGGTCATAAAATAATAGCAGTTAGAACTAATTGGAGGCATGTTCTAAAAACTGCCTTAAGGTACAGATAATCTACATCACGAAAGCAAGTGAATCGCTAAAATTTGAACCTTATGTCAAAGGTAATAAAAGTCACATCAAGCCTTCGTGAGATAGACTATATATACACTACTCTTTAATGACTTTCTAATCTTTAGTAAGACTTTAAACTGAGCCTAAAGATGGTTAGATTAAACTAAAGCATGAAACTTTCAAAGTTGTTTAGATAGTTAATCGCTTTATGTGTTTTCGTTATAAAAGTATAATTTTCTTAATAGGACAATTGAAACTGTCATTAAAATTTAATGTTTTGAACTTTGGAGAGATTATATTTTTATTTATGGGTGTAGGGGAACTTTTAATTATGTAAAACTCTACTTATTTCAGCACTGTAATAGTTTTTGTACCAAACAATTTTGTGATCGGCCTAAAAAAGAGTAACGAGTTAAAAAATTAAATAGAGAAATAAAAACACGGTCGTGAGCAGGATTCGAACCTGTGCCACCAGGATAAATACTCCAGGCGCTCTGCCAAATAATCCATCTCGACCACTACTTACTACCCTGAATTGTTCTTCCAAATTTGTATATGCCTTATGGTGGTGTCATCGACAGAGAGTACCTCGCTATTTTTGTAAAATTTTAACACGAGGGCAAGATCCATTATTGCTCTCGTGTTAAAATACTGACACTTGTTCCTTCTCAATATCATCAAAATATATCATCTGAATATCAATCTTAATCGATGTGATAGTAATCATTTTGACATTAAACCATCAATCATGGAGATACGGTCCATTTTTCTTTACACGTCGCTTTATACAGTGTAGATATTAATCAGAGGAATATTGTTTCTTCAAGGTTTTGTTCCTCTGCAAGGTATTTCAATCAGATTTTCATTGCTAAGTCGGTACTAATAGCTTAAACGATTTTATATTTCGCTTCTTCTTCCGGGTAAAATACTAGCAAGCGGTGGGCTGTTTTGGGGGCTGTCTTGCTTTGTTTGACGTTCAAAAAGTGCTTATTTTAAATTTATTTTTTATTATATTATATAACTGTTTATGTACACACAGACATGAGAATAAACACATTTAAGCCTAATTTGAATAAAAAAAAAATGATTTTGATCATGATTTATTTACGTCATGTATCTATTTTGTTCAGGATGATAGTCGGTTCAATTACAGGTGCAGGCCAGAAACCTTAAAAAAAACCTTTGAAAGCGTTATCTTTTTAAATGTGAGTATCCTTAGAATATCTACATTAATTTCTATTTAGTATTTTCGTATTAGTATGCAAATTATTTACAAAGGTAAAACAACCTACTTATGCAACTAACATTACAAAATATACATTAGAGGTTAAGTATATTGTAAGGTGTGTATGTATCGAATAAATATTTTTCTTTCAATCACTGTCTTACTGAATCACGTTCTTCTGATAAAGTACACAGAAGATTCACAATACTTTGACCAAGAAATAAGACAGGCCTCTAGTCACGTGAAGTGTAGACCTTTCCTTGGAACCAGTTACTTTTAATTTGTCTACACACTGACCCACCTCCAAAATCTCTATGAATGATTCCATTTTCCTCTTAATAACCATGAATTTGCAACCACCCCACTTTTCATAATTATTTAATATTATCCAACATTATTTTACTTGTCACTACAATATTACCCAAAAACAAAAGTTGGGGCCATTCCCAAAGTAATAACCGTAACAGTTAATTAATATTATATTTTATTAACGTTACAATTAAAACTTAATGTTCTCACAAATTGTGTAAGTTTTCTCGCTGGTTGAAAACAAAAGTGTTGTAAACCATAATTTTCAAAAGGAAAAATATGACTCGCTTGTACTTAAATTGTTTAAGTTTTAGGAAGACATAGCTCTCATCTGCTCGCGACTTCGTCTCCGTGAACTTTAGAATTGGGTCCAGTCGAGTCTGTGATCTGTGTACCAAATTTCATCCAAATCCGTTTAGTAGTTATTGCGTGAAAGAGTAATAAACATCCTTTCATCCTCACAACCTTTCGCATTTTGCATTCAACGGTCGAGTTACCCAGTAACTTGGGTGTAGATGTCAGATAGGCAGTTCACCATATGAAATGGTTAAGCTGCATCCGGATGAACATGAACTGTTGGCTTACTCTTGAAAATAATTCCGCTCGATTGACATTGGAAATATGTCAGCTCGTACTTCAAATGCCAAAATGTCTAAAAAATTATTATAGATTCGGGATAATATGAAGACAACATGCTTTAAAATTGAGGCAAACTTATTTTAATATTACGCATTGTTTAATGGCGTCTATTTAATATTGGAATTGGATTGGAATCGGTATTAGATTCAAGCGTAACCCCACTGAACTTGAATAAAACCGACCCCAATTTTGTTGGGATATTTCTAGTCAAATTTGTGGTAATCTACAATAGTGTGAATGTTTCGGGAGTTCCCTATGCCTACGGAATGAATGCTTCAATAGTTTCGTGGCCGAAGGCGCGTCTGGCGAGGGAGGGATTCAAGAAGTCAAACAAAGTGTTACTGAGTTGTTCTGTGAGAAAATTAGTTTGCATAGTTGATGGCAATAGGCTCTTTATTACGTGGACCACCTATGATATGGGCCGGTGAAAGGTGGATGTGTAACAGTTCAACTCTGTCTTCCCCTTCAGTCAATACAGGCATGAGGATAAGTAATAAAATTTTAGATCTAATAAAATGAACTCGTGTTTGTTATCGAACTCCTCCGAAACGGCTTGACCGATTTTTATGATTTTTTGTGTATATTTAGGTAGGTCTGAGCATAGGTTTTAGGCTATTTTTTATATCCCTAGGTGATAAGGGTGGCCCTATCCAGAAAATTGATATGTCAGAACAACGTTTGCGGGGCACAGCTAGTTAACTTTAAGTGCATTTATCATGTTTGTAGTTTCCATGAAATAGTACAAGCTCTCTCATCTAATGAATGACGTAAAAGTCGACTGAGGGATAGTGATAAAGGCTTAGACATACATATACATAATTTTAACACAAAACACAGTATATGCTATGTCCATAAAATGTCACCTACAAAGACAAATTTCTTCGCAGTGGCTAAAGAAAATTTGCATTATAATAACAGACGATATTCCGTGAACAAACATGGTGTCTTGATGAAGCAGCTGTCTGTTTGATATATTACTCCTTCGTTTATGCTAGCATATTTTATGGTATCCAATGTTTTACCAAATATAGTTAAATAACGTATTGTAGTACACATAAATCTTTGAAAAGCATTAACGCATGCTTGCGAATCTTAAAGTTATAGGTAAATTTTTGTGGAAAAAGAATACGGTCGCGAGCAGGATTCGCACTTGTTCCGCCTCGATAAATACTCCAGGTGCTCTGACCACTAAGCCATCTCGACCTATGCTCACCACCGCGAATTCTTCTTCAACATTTTTAATACGTCTTTTGGCGACGTCATTGCTATCTTTTCAGTCGCTATACAGGAGACAGACCCGACACGACTAAATTTGCAGTTAATACAATGTTGTAAAGATGCAATTACCTTAACAAATACAGATAAATCTTTGAAAAGCATTAACGCATGCTTAGCGAACCTTAAAGTTATAATTTTTTCCACAAAAATGTGTAACTTTTAGATATTATAGTGATTCAGATTCTCATAAACTGAATTTTATGTAGCTTATAGTAAATGCCTCGTTAGTCTAGTGTACACAAGTGCGACTGCTGAGCATGAGGTCTTGGGTTCGATTCCCAGGTTGGGTAAAGTGTTATAGGGTTTTTCTGTAAGGTTAGTCTCAGTAGCGCCCTGGAGTTTGGAATTATGCCCGGATAACAGAACAGATCTACTATATGATTAAAAAAGGATTGGGATGTTTTTCGGCGCTTTACATTGCACAATGGTAACGCTGATTTTAGTAGATCTGTAAATGATTGCTAAATAAATATCGCCAGGCGTCTCCTTTAGACCTCAGTTGGTAGAGGGCCGTTCTCGTCTATTATTCTTACAATATTTCTTTGATAAATAAAATAAAAAATAGTAAGTACTACACTTATTTATGATGTGCAGGGTTAAAGGGGTTTATTTAGAGACTCACATAGAAGTCGCAATTTTTGGAAACGTTATTTGTCTTAGAACCAGTAGACCGATTTAGATGAGGTTTTCACTTTAGCTTAGTTTAGTTAACTCAGCAGAGCTTTAATATCAGCTATAAGTTTTTTAGATAAACACACTAGTGCGGTAATGTAAAGTGAAAAACACACGTGCGTATTAAGGTTCATTACAACCTACAGGCAGTGCAATAAGAGCCATTTTACGAGTAAGTGTGTAGTAATTCTAGATAAATCTTTGAAAAGCATTAACGTATGCTTAGCGAACTCTAAAGTTATTATATTAAATGGAAAAAGAATACGGTCGCGAACAGGATTCGAACCTGCGCCTCCCGGATGAATACTCCAGGCGCTCTGACCACTAAGCCATCTCGACCTCTGCTCACCACCGCGAATTCTTCTTCCATATTTTAACACGTCTTATGGCGACGTCATTGCTATCCTAGTCCCTATACGGGTGACCGAACCGACACGACTAATTTTGCAGTTAATACAATGCCGTAAAGAATGCAATTACCTTAATAATTCAAGATAAATCTTTGAAAAGCATTAACGCATGCTTAGCGAACTCTAAAGTTATTATATTCAATGGAAGTGTGTTGTAAATGGAATTATAGTTTTTGTGTATAGGAACTGAGAAGTTTCAGCATATTTTTGTCTAACAGAATACTTTTGAACATATTTCAGCATTTCCAGCATGAAAATTGTATGACACAAGACGCATTGCGGTTTTCACGTGTCTTTTAAAAGAAAGTCTTAAGTTACACGTCTCTTGTATGATGTATGTAGTGAAATACTAGGTACAGTTAGCTACACAAGTAGGTTAATATTTTAAAGTTTCGAGAGATATTTTGTTGTTGTCTAATATTTTTGTGTTTAAAGTTATGAAGTGACAATTATTTTAGTAAAGTCATTGTAAATTATGGTAAATGATTTTGTTTCTGTAAACAGATCTTTTGAAGTCAGTTTTACAAGTCATTTTTATAAACTATTTGGCACTGGTGTTTCCTATCTGACTGTAATAAATCTATACCAAAATCATCATTTATTCTTGTGAAGTGTCCGTCTGTCTTATCTTAATAAATGCCAAAATTTGAGTGAAAATTGCTATTTATGCGATGCCCAGCCCGGAGTTTGGAATTGTGCCCGGTAAATGGCAATAAGCTCACCACCTAATAAATAGTATTTTTATAACAGCATTGGTTAAATGGGGTGTTCAATTGTGTACACTTTTGTCTTTCCCTTAATACAAGCGTGATGCTACGTGTGTGCGTTTTATTTCTCCGAAATTGAACCTGTCTTTTTTCCTAAAAGGGCAATACTGAAGTCGCGGACTTACATCATCAATCATCAATCAATCAACAATCAATCATCATCAATCATCATCAATCATCAATCAATACATATAATAAAAATGTAACGGATCGCTGTCTGTACATGGAAGATATATGAGAAAAAAAAATATCGGGACCTTTATCAACGCAAATAGCACCCAAAACAATGATTGTTAGATTTTTTGTCTATTTATCTGTTTGTCTGTGCGTTTGTGCAAGCTAATCTCAGAAACGGCTTATCCAATTTAGATGCGGTTCACTAATATATTGCGGTAAGCTTCACTTAACATTAAGTGTTTGTTTCATGTCAGTCGGTTCATAAATAAAAAAGTTATGCCAATATAAAGAAACACGTCGAATATTTGTTATTTACGACATCCACGTGGACGCAGTCGCAGGCACAGCTAGTAAGTACTATGTTGTAACTTACAGTATTGCATGATATTCTCCGAGGTATATCTCAATTTCACGATACAAGTATGTTTCATGTCGCTCGGTAAAACGTTTTATTTATTTGCTTGGCATAAAACAAATTGAGTTGAAGTCGATAAAATTGTATGTTGGTAATGCAAATCGACTTTGTAGTTTTGAATTTCGCCTCCATATTTTGTATGATATTGTTGGAGAATAGGGTAGGAGGTAAGGTGGTAGTGCAAACTATTGATATCTTTGTAAGAATATCACATTGCTGCAGCGAATTGGAATTTTATTAATAAAATAAAATAAAAATCTGTTGCTTTATCATACTTCCATTGTTGGCCTATGAAATCGGGAAACATACACAAATTTTAAATTATTTCTCAGCTGGTAACACAGTTCACATTTTTGGTATGGCAGCACTGGAATGTGAAGCCGATTGGCCGATGGAGAGCCTTCACTCGCCGATTCACATTCCGGTCTGCCCTGGAGAATATTATGACCTACCGTACTGGATAGCCCCCTGACTTTCTGACTTAGTTTATCCTCTGATTTTGTAATATTATTGCGTCTAAATTTTAATTGTAATGTTTAGTGACTCACTACTAACTCTTAATCAAAATAAACTTTTTGGAAATACGAAACAGAAGAAAGTATTTATTTTAGTCTCGTGGCCGAACTTACAATTATTAAAAAGAAAAAGAATAAAGAAAAAGGATAAAAAATACAAGAATTACCAAATTACACCTGCACGAAACCAAAATGTTTTCATATAATTGAATAGATTCAGGCGTTACTTTGCGGAAGTCCATTACAATGGATGCAAATAAATACAATATCTAGCTACTTCCACAAAATTGAGGGTAGTCATGCATTACCTGTGCACCGCCCGCCCGCCCGCAAATATATGCACATACGCAAGCGGTGAAAATTCCGACTACCACCAAATACTCTACACGTGTTTCGCCCCTCCACGGGGCATCATCAGGAGCTGTTAGACCGTGCAGTGTCCGCCACCGATACTCGGTATTTATTTGCATCCGTTTTCATATAACATCGAGATGTTATATGAAATTAGGAGTGTCACATGCTTATATTCTCCGAAGGGTTTGGCAGAGGCATATAAAGTTGTACACCCACATTTTACCATTGCTGTTTATTAAGTTCTAAATAATAGAAAGTGAGCCTATTGCTATCAAATGTGCATAATTCCAAACCTCGTTGCTAATGAGAACTTTCTAGCAGAAACTCCATAACACTTTTCAGTCTCAATTAATTTGCCTAGCCTTTTTTACAGTTAATTTAGGGTCGGCTTCCAGTCAAACCGGAGAGGGCTCGTGGCTAAGTAACAGCTGCACAGATCGATCGATCGAGGTTAAGCTGCGGTTGCCGCGGTTGGTCTGTGGATGGGTGACCATCATTTCATACCGAGACCCCTCCGTGCCTCGGAGAGCACGTTAAGCTGTCGGTCCCGGTTGTCAAATTAAGATCTATGATAGCCGTTACGGGTAGTCAGAGGCCTGAAAGTTCGACACCAGTCATACCACGAGATATCGTGTTACCCAGTTATTGGGTTGTGGAGGTCAGATAGGCAGTCGCTCCATGTAAAATACTGGTATTAAGCTACATCCGGTTTGACTGGAAGCCGACCCCAATGTAATTGGGAAAAGGCTAGGCAGATTTTTTCCAGTCAAACCGGATGCAGTTTAATACCAGTTTTTTACATTTAGTGACCGCCTATCTCACCTCCAAAACTCAATTACTGGGTAACACGATATCTCGTGGTATGACTGGTTGTCAGACGTAACGGCTGTCTTAAATCCTAATTTAACAACCGAGACCGACGGTTTAACGTGCTCTCCGAAGAACTTGGTATGAAATTATGGTTACCCATCCACAGACCGACCGCGGCAAGCTGCTAAACCTCAATCGATCGATCTGTGCGGCTGTTACTTAGCCACGACCCCTCAACACATTTTTCTCTATAGTCGTATTTTTATTAGACCAATGAGGCAGTCCCATAAGACAATCACATTGGGGTAGGCAGAGACTGTCGAACCTACCCGATATTATTCCCGACAAATATATCCAGTGAAGTCTATAACGACCGCCAAATAACGTGGGCCGGTCAGGTCCGATGCCAAATATTTTTCGGGTCAATACACATCGATACTACAAATGTAGGAGGGCGTGTCTGTACTGAAAATGGGACCACCTCTGGGGACTACTCTTTCAAACAATTATATCGACGGACATACATACAAAACAAGATAGCTACTGTAAAACGTTGAGGAGTTCCCTTGACTGTCCTTCGTCTTTCGACATTTGAAGACTATTCCCACGCTTGGTTGCATAAGTTTTAGATGTGAGCGTAAATGGTCCTTAGAGAATGTTCTAAAAATATCTTAAAACGTGTGTAGGTGTTTACAAAAATGTCTTATATTAAATTTATATATTATGTTTGTGGAAAAAGAATACGGTCGCGAGCAGGATTCAGAGGCGCAGGTTCGAATCCTGCTCGCGACCGTATTCTTTTTCCACAAAAATATATACTTGCGTTAACAATAATAATTTATATGATTATGATATATGTTTCACCGAAGTTAATTGTACACAACTGCCTCGTTATAGTAGTTAACAGCGCGGTTGTGGAACGTGAGTTCTTGGTTTCGATTCCAGGGTCGGGCAAAGTGATATTGGTTTTTTCTGTAAAAAATCTTGTCAGCAGCCCGGTGTTTGGAAATGTGCCCGGCTGATGGCAATAGCCTCACCACCACATGGAATAACTTTATACACCGCTGCCTACCCCTTCCGGGAATGACCGTGGGAGAGTCATGCTTCGGCATAAATGAGCCGGCTCGAACGTAGTGATACCATGACCTCACAGAAAACCGGCGTGAAACAACGCTTGCGTTGAATTTCGCCGAGTGAGTGATGGTATTGCTGGCACAAACCCTTTAAAAGGCCGGCAACGCACTTGCGACTCCCCTGGGGTTGTGGGTGTCTATGGGTGGCGGTAATTGCTTACCATCATGCGAACCATCTGCTCGGTTGCCGGACATCCCATAAAAAAAAATGCTATGTTATGTTACTTGAAAAGAAAACAAGTGCATATTTATCCTTTTAGAAAGAAATAAAATTAATTACCTACCATGGGAAATATCAGAGGCGAACAAGTAATAGATAAATTTTCAGACCTGACGACTTTTTCGCGCTCTGTCTGTTATGATAAATGTTTCCTTTGGATCGACTCTTGAACATTTCTTGCTCTAACGTTACGTGACTTTATTTCTAGCTTTTTTTTTCAATACCGTGCGTACCAGGTTTTTTTACTTTTATTGGTTTTACACGATTGCCCAAAAAAGGAGTGTTATGTTACAATAAAACAACTTTTAACCGGATTAATCGCGTGTATTATTGGTTTTTGTTTTTCCTGACGTTTCGAACACCTTTCAGCGTTCGTGGTCGCAAGAGGACAAAACCAATAATACACACGATTAATCCGGTTAAAAGTTGTTTTATAATAATGTGTAGTGATCGCGAAAACCTAAGATATTACTGAGTGTTATGTTTTTGGGTTCATGTATGTCTGTATGTAGATATCTATGTAAGTATGTTTGTGAGTTTCTTTTTTTCCACCATAACTTCTAAATGCCTGAACTGATTTCGTTAGAATCCTTACATTGTCCCGAGTAACATAGGATAGTCGGATAAAAAAAATGGCAGGCGTGCTTTTTAAATTTTTAATTAATTATGCTAGTTTTGACGTAGTGGGCTCAATTTAGTTACCACTGAAATATAACGGTCATATTAACAAGTAAAATTACTGTACCACAAATAATCTTCCATCTTCCTGTCCTTCTGACATTTTCTTAGTAGGTTAGTTATACTCTTATAAAAAAAACTTAGTTACACCCCAGATCTTACTGGCATTTTCTTTGTAGGTTAGTTAATTTATTATAAAAAAAATGTTACACCCCAAATACGCTATACGTGAGTACAAATGTACTCAATACTCATTAGGAATAACACTTTTCTTTTAATTACAGCGGCATTACAATCACTTTTGTCTTCTATATAATTCAAACTAAAACACTCAGATTTACTTGCATTTAATGGCTAAAACACGCACCAAGATGTATTCTGATGCAACATGTTCGTAAATTGTTTCCGATGCCGATTTAGCACGTGCATCTGATTGGGTACATTCTTATTCATTGGGATTCAGAGTGCATGGCTGCAAGAAAAACCAATTGAAACACACTTCGTTCAAAACACAAAATGTTCCAAAGCAATGATTTTTATTTAGCATAACACATTTTGCCGTATGTCCCCGGATAATAGTAAATAAATGAAAATTGAAAATCGTAATATAAAACCATCAAAACATTCCCTTTGAATATACAATTCTAAATTTAATAAGTATAGTCCATGCGTCGAATCAGTGGCACGTTTTAAAAATTCGAAGCGCGTACCATTAAACATCACAGAATTCCGCCTCGAAGAGAAATGATGTCACCGCCGTTTCGCAAGGAATAATTTTAAAAATATTTTTTTTATTAAGTTATTCCGAGGACACTTATAAGGATATATATTAGCGTTAATTTCATAGCTACTTATTAATTAATAAAAAGGATATCTTTAGCGATTCTTCCAGCCTTCATATTAAATTAAATTATTTCGTTTAGTTGGGATATACCGCCACTATTTGACCGACAGACTATACATAGCCACTTACGGGTAATGTCTGAAACATGCACCAACGAGCATTCCAATGCAACATGTTCGTATGTTGTTTCCGACGCAGATTTACGTCGCGCGCGTGATTGGCATCAGAACGGTTGGCCACAAGAACGGCCGCATTTGAAAAACACTTTGTAAATGTTTTGTGGGGTAGGGTTATTTATTTTACTTCATTGTGAAGCTTTTTTTTTTCATTAATTGTTAGATCTGGACGGAAACTATTGCTGGATAAAAAAAATATGCCGTCGTTTTAAAACGAATATAAATCCACTTAAATTTAAAGTTGTTTTTTGCTGAAAGAAAAATATGGTCGTGAGCGGGATTCCAACCTGAGCCTCCCGGATTAATACTCCAGGCGTACTGACTGATGGCATAGTGATGCCATCTTGACCTATGACTATATGTATGGTAGTCGTTTTCTTTCCACAAAAAACTACTTTAGAGTTTGAATGATACATCTGTACTACTTAGATTTGTTTATAAATCACTGTCGTAAGAATTTCGTAATTATAATTAAAGCTTTATATTAAAATGAGTATCTCGTTTATCGTAACGTATGAAAAGACAAAAAAAACCTATATATTTTCAGATTTATTTATCACATTAATGTTATTCGTATCGAGACAAAAGAATAATTGTTATTACTACAGCCCTATATTTTATCGGGTTAATGTCTATTAAAAAGAGTTTCATGAATGGTATTTGTAATCTGTTATCATAAAGTAATATTGAATGGTACAAGTTCACCTACAACAAATAAAACTTAACGGCAAACATTATAATACAAGTCTCATCAGATTTTCCAATCAAACCTTTAATTCCCAGAAAATAAACCGATGCGATGAGATACAAAAAAATACAATATAATTTACATGACATACACACCAATTATTTATACAACAAACCAAATACCATTCCAAAATATAGGACCCAAAATAGGTTTTGCCAATTACTCGGGCTCCATTCAGCAGTTTCGGTGCTAGAAAACGCGAAAAAGCAAAGGATACAATTAGCCAAAATGGCGGCGGTACCCCGAGCTGTGATTAAGGCTATCTGCCATTATCGTCGGCAGAATCCCTGAATCACCAACGGCGAAGGGTTTTCATTATAAGATGGATTAAGTTAGAAACGGAAAGCGATTTTGGTTTAATATTCACAGTAAATTTATAAAAAGGAAACGTTGAATTTGGAACAAAAATACAATGCAACAAAAACAAATTTTAAATTTAAATCATAGCATATACAAAAGTGAAAAGATTATACAAAAGGTATTGTGCATATACAAAAGGTTGGCCAATGAAAACATAGTAACAACATTTAAAAATAAATTGCTCCTTACTACATCTCACACATTTAGGTCTCATTATACCAAATCCCACATGCAAAATTTCTCTGACCCTTTTCAATCTCGTATGCAAAATCGATGCACATACAAAAAAAAATTTTGAATTTTTTTTTTGTATGTGCTTCGATTTTTGGTAGCATCAACAAAGACTTTCATGTAATCAACGCTATAAGCTGAATATGACAGCTTAAGCAATAGCTTTTCTTAATACTACTCAGTTACAATAACAAAAATTGACAGTCGATCGTATTAAGGCTAAAATTGCTTGCATAAAAAGTCCAAATGCAGCGGTGGCAAGAGGTAAAGAACACGAGCTGTTCTAACGACTTTACTGGCAAAATGTACTACCATACGACTTTTCAATTGTTAAGAAACATTACAACAACATTATAATAAAACAACTTTTAACCGCATTAATCGCTATCACCATAGTTTATATATTATTATTGTATATAATATTTATTTATATATATGTGTATTTAAATAGTTATAGTATTGAACCCTTATTCATGTAGTCGTGTGTATTTTATTTAAATGTATTTGTAACGTATATGGATATTTATGTAGATATTAAGTTTAATGTATTGCCAATAGTTTATTCAGTGTTTATCTCTTTTTTTTTCTTACTCCCTGATACACTTAAGTCTACTTCTCTTTATTTTCTCACTCTCCTCTCGCAGGTCTGCTGGAAGAGATTTCTCAAGAAATAAGCAGCACCTTTGTACTTATATTTCCTATTTCTTCCACTCTATTTCTTTACTCTTATTGTGTGTACATAAACTATTAAATAAATAAATAAATAAATAATCGCGT
This sequence comes from Xylocampa areola, assembly GCA_935421205.1. Classification (NCBI taxonomy): domain Eukaryota; kingdom Metazoa; phylum Arthropoda; class Insecta; order Lepidoptera; family Noctuidae; genus Xylocampa; species Xylocampa areola. The sequence goes on from OW285200.1 coordinate 1,965,726, forward strand.
GTATTATTGGTTTTTGTTTTTCCTGACGTTTCGAACACTTTGCAGCGTTCGTGGTCGCAGGAGGGCTTAAAATTCCGGCGATGCCTATGAAATACTATTTACGTCATTAATGTTTATTTAGAAAAATAATAATAAATAAAGGCATTACATGGCCTTAACACGTATAAAAAATATTATATACCTACGATTTTCGATTGTAGTTATATCACAAAAGAGTATGCTTAGTGATTGGTCATATTGAGAGAAGCAATGAAAGATGATTAACAAAACGTATTTACGCAGGTGTAAGTGGAAATGCCGAAAGGGGACGCCCTAGTAGGATATACACTGACCTTATTAGTGATATCCTCCAAAAAGGTCAGGCACGTAGTAGTAATAATAATAATAATATAATAATAATATTCCACAACTATCACACAACGCCGTCTAGTCTCAAGCTAAGCAGAGCTTGTGTTATGAGTACTAGACAACTGATAAACATACTTATATATTTCTAAATGCATACATATTATAGATAAATTACACCCAGACACAGAACAAATGATCGTGCTCATCACACAAACATTTGTCCTGGGTGGGAATCGAACCCACGACCTCCGGCATAGCAGTCAGGGCTACTAACCACTAGACCAACAGGACAGTAAGTAGTAGAGAACAGATGTATGAACGTGGACAAAGCAAAAGGATCGTAGCAGGTGGCGTTAGTAGTTTCTGCCTACACCCATGGGAGAAAGGCATAAGTTTATGTATGCATGTTAAATATAACATTACAAATTTTTTAACACTTTTTTGTCGCTCTCTCTGATATTTTTTCTCGCTCCCCCTAATATTTTTGTCGCTCCCCCTGATATTTTTGTCGCTCCCCCTGAATTTTTTTGTCGCTCCCTCTTATATTTTTTGTCGCTCCCTCTTATATTTTAGACAAATCATCACCCTTCTCTTGCAGATCCTTACAATGGAAATTTTCTTAGTTGACTTGCATTTTTGTACTCGAGCCGCATTTAGTAATTATGCTGATCTGCAATTTACATTTACTTTATAGGATCGTTTGCTTTACTAAGTACTGAAAGCTAAGCTTATAATGAGATTTTAATGTATTTTTTCTCTATTTTATGAATTGAATAAAAAATATGCATCAGTAGTAACCAGCTGGGAGATTGGAAATATAAATTTAAACAGTAAGTTTAAAGTTATAATTTTTTGTTGAAAAGAGAAACGGTCGTGAGCAGAATTCTCCAGCTCCAGGCGCTCCAACCGAGCCATTACGACCTCTGCTCACTACCCCGAATTCTCGAGTATTTATCCAGGAGGCGCAGGGTTCGAATCCTGCGCAAGATCGTATTTTTCTTTCCACAAAAAAGGTTAACTTTAGAATTCGCTCCGCATGCGTTACTAAGATTGAAATATTCAACAGCAAAATTAAAATTATATTAAGTGTAATCCATGGTATATGTTTCGTTAAAATGTTTTAGAGAGGATCGACAATTTACAAATGCATTAACGCATATGTAACGAGAACGAAAAAAAATTAGAGCAGGATTTGAACCTGTGCTTCTCGGATAAAAGCGTCTGGAGTATTTATCCGGTAGGTGCAGGTTCAAATTCTGATCCCGACCTTATTTTTTTTTCCCACAAGTATTAATAATTTTGGACAATTCATATTAATAATCAAAATTTCAATAGAAACGACTTTTTGCCATCAAAATTTATTAACATTGACCTTTTTGCCCAAAAATATATTCACCAATAAGTTATCGACTCCAACATATTTACATTACCCTTTCTGTGGCCAAAAATAACTCCCGTAAGTTGGACACAAACGAGAATTTGGTTGTATTTTTGAATCTTTTGTCGTCGTATTTGGAATACTTTTCGCGTTTAACACATGAGCGATCGGTAAAGTCGTCGCTAAAACGGCTCAGCTGGTTCTACGCTGTACACAACAAAAGGTCTGCGGGTCAAATTATTCGGAAAATTCCCAAGAAACAGTAGGTAGGTAGGTATAATTATTTTACGTTTCATGTGGGAAGAAATATGGTACGTTTCCGCGCAAGTAAATAAATGTGAGTTATGACGAGAAATGGATGCGAAACTATTGATGTAGGGTTTTTGAATTATGCAATGTTTTAAGGTTTGGAATGTACACTTTACTAACTGCCTCGTTGGTCTAGTCGTCCCAAGGGCTACTGCTGAGCATGAGGTCTCCGGTTCGATTCCTGGGTCGGGCAAATTGTTATTGAGTTTTCCTGTTAGAATTTTTTTCAGTTGCATCCCGGAGATGGCTATAGCCTCACCATCTGTTACATGGGACTTGATAATAGCAATGTTGAAATGTGGGTGTACAACTATGTACACCTCTGCCTACTCCTTCGGGGAATACAGGCGTGATGCTATGTTATGTTACTTTAATATTCTCATTATCTGGAAATATTTAAAAAGTATTGTAACTACTATTTTTCAAAGAAACATTATAAATAAACTAATGGACAAGAACGGGGTTTGAACCCGCGACCTTTGACGTTCCGGGTCATCACTCTACCAACTGAGCTACCTTGTCTCGTTAATACCCATTGAAATTTTCAACCTTCTTTGTATTCGTCTTAAGGCGACGCCTGGCGATATTTATCTAGCAATCATTTTCAGATCTACTAAACTCAGCGTTACCACTTTACAGTTGTAAATCATATTTAATTATATTTTTTTAGACATGTTGAGGCCATGTAATGCCTATATTAATTACTATTAATTATTATTATTAATTAATTACCCGTTCATGTCCATTATTTTTTCAATGTTTCTTTGAAAAATAGTAATTAATATAGGCATTACATGGCCTCAACATGTATTAAAAAATATAAAAATATTGTAACACTTGCCGTATGTCCTATAATGTATGCGTCCGTATGTATGAAAAATTTGCATTGTTATATGCCAAATTCTATTTGTTTTACTAATCAAATTTCGTTGTAACCAGTCACATAGAACCACACATGTCTTCCCTGAAGGGGTAAGCAGAGATGTACATAGTCGCATACTCACATTTCACTGTGTTATTAAATGCTATACTGTAAGTATGGTCAGCAATTTCAAACTCCGGGCTGCTACTGCAAAGTTCCTAACAAATAAATCCAAATCAAATCAAATCCAGGGATTCTCAAACTCAGATATTTTGAAACTCTGTAATTTTGAAATTAGTCGCGCTATCCAGAAAAATGCACGTGAGTATTAACCGGTGAACAATAATTAATTTTGAAATTCGGTCTATATGAAACTCTGACATTTTGAAATTCTAACATATTGAAAATCTGACGCTATGGACCTAATCAGAATCAAGTCTTTTCACTCAGTAGCTGCACTTACGACCACTAGACCAATGGGGTAGTCTTATTATAAAACAAATTAGTCGCACGGCCCCAAACTATTCTCCCATCATACCTTTCAAATTACCCTCATCATATTCTCTAAACATAACTGGTACTAAATTAGCTTCGGAGTTACAAACTCACTTCCACTACCGGTTTTTTACCGAGTTGCGCAGCTCCACAAACTTCCTTCATTAGCATAATAGCACCAGATGCGGGTAGTTATCTGAGAATTGCTGTGCAGCTGGCCTGCGGTCTAGACCTCAGGCCTGACGTACACGATCGATTTTTGTAACTACTGAGTCGTTGTTACTATTTAATTGGTTTTGACAATGTTGGTATATGTTCATTAAATTGAAAGTTTTGTTTATTTGTCTGTTTGTCCCATAAAAACGAGGTAACATGTATTTTAAACATAGAAAGTTAGAGAAGAGTCTGGAGTCTACCAAAGGGGGATTATTTTATCAAAAGGAAAATATTTCTTTCGATAACTTATGAAAGTGGCAAGCTGGTACGATCAAACTGAATATCGATCATTTTACATATTTTTACCGAGTAGCACAATAATTTAAGACATTATACAATATAAAACATACAAAAACGTCACATGTTTTCAAAAACATATAGATCTGGAACTATTTCATTTCATGCATATAAACATCCAGATATAATTATGACAACACAGCTGTATTACATTACTGTCGCGTTTTTATCAATCTCAATAACTACAATGATCGGAAATAATCTAAAACAGTAGGTTTATACCAATCATAAGTTAAAAAGCGTGTTAAAACGATCCGACTTAAAGCAGAACGGGTTTGTGTTGAAATAAAGATTAATTTACTTTCATGCTAACTGAACACAAGCTTTTACCAATACCTACGAGAACCGGGCTCCCAATAGTGCGGATTTGGTACAAATCCGTTGGCAGAGACCAACTAATTTTGTGTCCCAACGTTACCTCTTTGATCACTATCAAAACTATGAATGGGCAAGACCACACGTGACATAATGTTTCTTGCCCGTTCTTCTCCACAGGAATCTACACTTTGGAACGTGGCAAGTAGTTTATTTTTTTGACAATTCAAAAGTGCCTGTAAACGGTCTAATTGAAATAAATGCTTTGACTTTGACTTTGACTTTGACATGCCAGAGAACATCGGCCGTTTTTAGTCGCAATCGGTCGTGTGTGCTCCCATCAAACTATGCGAATACCGCACTATGTTTTGTATTCCCATTGTAATGCGGAAACGATATTAAAATTGGCATCGGAATTGTAGGGTTAATGGAGGCTTTAAGCTATCAAATACTGTGTACACTGACATTAAGAGATTCAAAATTACTTTACGTTTACGTTGTAAACTAACCAGAAGGACTACTTTTGAAAATTAATACGCTCGATTGTCATTGCAAATAATGTCAGGTTGCATGTTTGAATGCCAAATTGATATAATAATAATAATTAACATTAAGGTTATATAATGTAGGTAAATCTTTGAAAAGCATTAACGCATGTTTAGCGAATTCTAAAATTACAATATGAAATGGAAAAAGAATACGGTCGCGAACAGACAGGCGCTCTGACCACTAAGCCATCTCGCCCTCTAGAGGTCGAGATGGCTTAGTGGTCAGAGCGCCTGGAGTATTTATCCGGGAGGCGCAGGTTCGAATCCTGTTCGCGACCGTATTCTTTTCCATTTAATATTGTAACTTTACATAATGTAGCCATGCTCCAAAATTTAAATAACTGTGGTGTAGGTAATTTTTAAAGTAACAATTTTTAGTGAAAAAAAATAAAAAATCCGATGGTGAGCCGAGAGTGTCTGGAATATTATTTATCTGGAAGGTTTTAATTCTGCTCACTACTACTATTTTACTTTCCACAACAATGTAAGAGTTCGCTACCCATGCGTTAATCATTTTGAAGGTTTATCTGTAAAGGTAAATTTATTTTATAATTGATGTGATGTGGGTATTGGAATGAATTAAATTATTTTCATTAGTAACTCAACTATTTCATTGAATAAACCTTCATTTTTAACACTATTACCTGCTTTCAATATAGCAAAGAAATTGATGTGTTAGCTTTTATATTGTGTTAGCATCGCAAAATAGATACACATTCATATTAATTAAAAAAAAAAAACTCATAAAAGATTTTCAAAAATAAACCGGTAACAGTTATAATTTTTTTGTTGTAACCAATCAATTAAAATACAGTTATTTGATATAATAATTGTATATCTTTTCCTTATTATCAAAGCTTTGCTATCTTCCATTAAAATTAAAACCAAAACACTTTACAAAATCACTAGCCACTCCATCACAAAATCATTTTCATGTTTTCCATTTTCAAAGGAATCAAATTCACATTGTAATAAGAGAATTTTGTTAAAATAACGCCGTCATAATATATTGTCAAGAGACGAGAGAAAAATATACACAAAATTTTAATTAATTTTTACCTCTAGTCCTCGCATTTTTGTGCATCTTCCGAGGCCGAAGTCAAGGGCCCCAATCTGCGTTCCTCGTGAAGTTGAACACCTCATTTTCGTAGCATAACTGTGCTGTTTGAAGTGCATAAAATGTATCTTCGGTAGTTGCGATGAAACTGAATTTCAGGTGCACATTTTATGAATTTCGAATTAATTGTAGCGAGTTGGTTTTCGTGAAGTATCTTTGCATATTAGAGTAGTTAATTAAGTCAAGTAACAAATTACTTTTACATTTTAAGAGCTTTTATTATATTACTAGCTGTGCCAGCGAATCCATCCGCGTAAATTAACACCGTGTCGTGTATGAACACAAATTCATGATAATTAACAAATGTTCGGCGTGATTCTTTAATTTGGCATTACTTTTTTATTTATAAACCGATTGACATGAAATAAACACCAAATGTTAAGTGAAGGTTACTACAATGTACAAGTGAAAACCACATCTAAATCGGATAAGCCGTTTCTGAGATTAGCGTGCACAAACGCACAGACAAAAATACATTCTAACAATCATTGTTTTTGGTGCTATTTGCCTTGATAAAGGTCCCAATCATATTTTTTCTCATATAAAAACCAATTTTCATTTAAAACCGTTTGAACCAAAACAAGAGATATTGGCTCGTGAATCTCCCTGCCGTCTTCCGTGTTTCCTGAGAAATTACAATATAGGCATATTCAAGGCTAGAGTGAATCAATTTCTTCTGTATCTACTTGCTTTATCTTCGACCACACTATTGTTTACCATCAGGCGAGTTGGTGGCCAATCGTTTGTTGTATATTTTTCGCAAGAATTCATTAAAATGTTTAAAAATATATTTATAACTATTATATAGAGCTGTATATAATATTGAAGCTTATAGAGAAAGGCAATCTAAAGGTTAACTTCCATGTCTACCATCACTTTAACGTGCTTAATCAGCCTCTTAACTTAAATTATTTAAACCAAATTCTATCAGATCAAGTAATTTCAGTATCTGAAAGTTTTATATCAACAATGAAACTTTTTAACATATCCGAGGAGACACAACGTCTATAGACGTCACAACAATAATAAAACTTCTATCGCTACTCGTGATGTACCCTTCAAAGTGTTAACAATATTGCGAATTTAAATAGGTACTCGTTTCGCGACATGAGGGTAATTTTACTACCTAAGAAGAAAATCTTACGCACTCAATTTGGTAAAAGAAATGGGACAGAGATCCTGACCTATTAACCTACTGTACCTATTGACAAGCACAATGATGACGACGCAAAAAGTATCCCAATCGAACTACCCAAAGTTAATTAAGTTGGTGTGTCACGCCGCGTTCAAAATGGAATGAGCAGACGTCGGCTTTCTTGCGAATACTATCTTGTTGTTTAAGGGTTAAAAAAGCTAAAGACAACAAGCAGTACGACGTATAGTAACATTTTTAAAAGGTTTCTATGTGTGTGTTGTGCTACATGTAAACATTTCAATTATTAAAGTTACAATATTAAATGGAAAAAGAATACGGTCGCGAACAGGATTCGAACCTGCGCCTCCCGGATGAATACTCCAGGCGCTCTAACCACTAAGCCATCTCGACCTCTGCTCACCACCGCGAATTCATCTGCCATATTTTAACACGTCTTATGGCGAGGTCATTGCTATCAATTCAGTCCCTTTTACAAGTGACCGAACCGACACGACTAACTTTGCAGTTAATACAATGTCGTAAAGAATGCAATTACCTTAATAATTCAAGATAAATCTTTGAAAAGCATTAACGCATGCTTAGCGAACTCTAAAGTTACAATATTAAATGGAAAAAAAATCTATTTTAATTATTCTTCTGCGTAATAAATTAAGGTAGGGAATTTTTATACGAATAATGTGGCTAAAATTATAATAATACCCTAATTTTTTTCTCGTGTCGATGTATAATATAAAGCAAAATAAATTGATTCGTCGTTACAAATTGTTGTGTAACTGGAATTTGAATGTCGCGAGCGGCGCGGCACGATTATACGCAGCAAAATGTGTACTGTCACGAACGGCACTATATTGTAAAATATTCTAGATCTCTTTTTAATGAATACCTACTATAATATTTCAATTTTTTGAAATATAATAATGTAGGACCTTTAGAAACTATATAGGTAATAAAAATTTAATTATATTTTTTATTATTTTGACTTTACTTAAGTTATGAGCACTAGAATGAACTGTATTGTATTTTTCTATTTTATTTCTTTTAATTTGTACTAGGCAAGTTTTAGTGATTGAAATATTTGAAGTTATAATTTTAAATGGAAAAAGGTTACGGTCGTAAGCAGGATTCGAACCTACGCCTCCCGGATAAATAATCCAGGCGATCTGAGCACTAAGCCATCTCGACCTCTGCTCACTTCCGTGAATTCTTCTTCCACATTTTAATTCAGTCCCTATACAGAAAGATATATATGCATGAAATGTTTGATACAAATGTATTGAATTTATTGAAGATAATTCTCCCGCGCCACTCTCATAGTAAATGGCGCCATGAAAAAAGGCAGCATTGTGCAAAGAACAGCAGTATTGTGAACGAAAATAAACTAATAATTTCACGTACACGAAAGGTCAAATCGGCTCACAAAAAGAAGAGATAATTAAAAACACGTCCGAAGGGAAATCTTTAGGATTCATAGTAATGAGGGATTTTTCTACAAGTATTGAATATTAATTTATACAAATGATCTGTTTTAACTAATTATATATCAGGATTTGCTGTATTTAGCAGACTTTTTAAACTAAACCAGTACAAGAAAATTTTAAGTGAGTGTACTACTGTGTACACCTCTGCTTACCCCATCGGGGAATACAGGCGTGATGCTGTATCTGTAATTTTTTTTAATATTTACCTAAATAGTTAATTTGTTTAAGACCTTCACTGTGGAGTTCACCAAGGTGTTCGTTAGGTGTTTTTTTTATTTTTTGGATCAATCAATCTGCCTAGCCTTTTCAAATTACATTGGGGTCGGCTGCGGAGTCAAACCAGATGTAGGTTAATACCAGTATTTTACATGGAGCGACTGCTTACCTGACCTCCACAGCCCAGTTACTGCTTAACACGATATCTCGTGGTATGACTGGTTGTCGCACTTTCAGGCCTCTGACTACCCGTAACGGCTGTCATAGATCTTAATTTGACAACCGCGACCGACGGCTTAATGTGCTCTCCGAGACAGGCCGCCTTTTCAAGAATAATTCTGTCAAAAATACTAAAAGGTACCTACGTGATGATAAGTAGGTCTAGATTTGTGTGCGTTACCGTGAAATTACACGTAAAAATCTAGAAATTTTCGTACGGGTGTAAAATGATGCAATAGAGATAAGGCACATTTCGTACAGGAATATTGATTTATTGAATAATGAATAATTAAACACGATTAGACACAAAACAAACATTATAGAAAGAACGTGGGCGCCGATGAGTGCCGGGCGCACGCGCGCGGTGTAACCGTGTCAAACGTCGTAGCAGCAACATGCGAACTCACTGGCGCCGCGCACGCTAGCACGGACGCGCTTGCGTCCTCCCCCTTCACCCCTCGAGACTGTAACCGTTAAAACGGGCGGGAAGACAGGCGCGACGGCGGCCGGAAGTACGCGGGTTTGGATTATTCGCGATACACTCCCCCTCTAGACTAGGAGAACGGCCTCGTTCCTGGACTAGCTCGTGACCCTCGTGCTTCGGGCGTCCGCGACGTCGTTTAGGTATGACAGGATTGGGTGGTACGTCATGTTGAGTACCACTGTCGACGAATGGCGTCAAATCCTGTGAATGGTATTTCCCCAAAGAATCCTCAGGATTTCCTATACGTGAGATAATATAGGTGGTAGGGCTGACTTTCTTAGAAATTTCATATGGACCATCCCGTTTAGGTACAAATTTTGCAGTCAGACCTTTGCTTCCTTGGCTGAGCACGTGAGACCGGACCAGTACTTTATCTCCTACTTCGTACACTTGACCAGGTCGACGAGATTGATCAGCAACCGTTTTGGACTGATCTTGATGTAATTCGACTCGTTCACGAACTGCAGATAGGGAATTAACAAAAGATCTCAGATAGGGAGTGATTTGGGGAACGAAGTTCTCTTTATCGAGGATAGCCCGCAAGTCATGATGCGCATCAAAGGGCGTACGCATCTCACGGGCGAACATCATATTAGCTGGGGACATTCCAGTAGAGATGCAAACAGCTGAGTTCATGGCGAAACGGACCTGAAATAAATATTTAGGCCAAGATCGGTGCTCGTTCTTTACCAGCATGGAAAGTTGCACTTTCATGTCCCGATTTTTCCTCTCGGCTGGGTTCGCCTCAGGGTGGTATACGGGAATTAGGTTCTGCCTAATCCCAAGTACATACATACACTGTTGCATGACCGCTGAAATAAATTGTACACCATTATCAGAGACGATGCGCCGGGGTAAACCGTAACGCATAAAGTACTCCTCTATCATGACCTGTGCACAATTTTCAGCGGTGGCGTCTTTTAAGGCGAACAGCTCCACCCAGCGAGTGGCAGTGTCTTCAATCAGAAGCACCCACCTTTCACCAGCATCCCCTTCGGGTAGAGGACCGAACAGGTCTACAGCGAGAACTTCACCTCGTTGATTGAGCACTGGAGTTTGAAGAAGACCAGTTGGCTTCATATTGGAAGCTTTATACTTTTGGCATTCCACGCACTTCTTGAGATACTCGCTAACGTATCGGCGCATCCCAGGAAAGAAATAACGCTGGCGAATGCGATGCAAGGTGCGCTCTACGCCTTGATGACCGGCGGTGGCCGAGTCATGAAACTCCTTTAAGATTTCTTCTCTTTTGGAGCTAGGTACCACAAGTTGTACCTCTTCAGATTCGGAGTCTTGATCGTATCGGTAGAGGACACCGTTAGACATAACATATCCTCGTTCCAGCCAGCGACTAGAGGTAAGTTCATCAGAATTCTCTAGGTCTTTGACGATTTTCTCAACCTCCGGGTCTGCAAGCTGTTCCTGCCTTAACTCAGCAGGGCTCTTAGTGGGTAAGTCAATTATCACTAAGCAGACACCGCAACTGTCACGCGTATCTTCGGAACAAACTGGCCTGCTCAGTGTATCTGCCACTACATTTGCTTTCCCCGGGGTGTACTGATATTGGATGTCGAACGACTGAAGTTTCAGAGCCCACTTCACTAATCGGCCTGTAGGGGACTTTAATGTCATCAGCCATCGAAGCGGTTGGTGATCGCTACCGATAATTACCGGGTGACCGTCAAGATAACATCTGAACCGCTCCACAGCCCACACTACAGCCAGAGCCTCTCGCTCTGTAGTGGAGTAGTTGCGCTCAGCAGTATTCAGGAGGCGGCTGGCGTACTCGATAGGTCTTTCTTCTTTGTCCTCCCCCTGGAGTAAAACGGCTCCAATCGCGTAATTGCTCGCGTCGGTGCGAAGGACAAAGGGGCGATTAAAGTCAGCCTGGATAAGTATTGGCGCTGAGGTAAGAAGGCGTTTCAGCTCTTTAAAAGCAGTGGTCTGCGCGGTACCCCAGGTCCAGGTCTGTTGTTTTCGCGTTAGTTTGGTGAGTGGTTCTGCCACAGAGGAGAAATTCGGAATAAATTTCCGGAACCACGAACAAGTTTGTAAAAAGGTCCGAAGGTGTTTTAAATTGTTTGGTTCCTTCATGTCCAGTACGGCTTGAACCTTTTCAGGATCAGGAGAGACACCCTGCTGCGTCACCACGTGTCCCAGGTATTTGACACTTTCCCTGGCAAAAACGCACTTCTCCCGGTTCACCCGCAGCTTAAATTCGCGAAGCCGACTGAACACAGCCTGGAGATCCTTAAGGTGCTGCTGGAAACCTTCAGATATTATTAAGAGATCGTCGAGATAGGCCAAGATTGTCACGTCAGCGAGAGATGAGCAGGAGCGCAATCGATCGATTAAGCGTTGAAAGGTCGACGGAGCATTTTTAAGTCCGAAAGGCATGCGCTTGAAGCGAAATGTTCCCAACGGGCTTATGAACGCAGTTTTGTCCCTGTCCTGCTCATTAACACCGACCTGCCAGTAACCTGATCGGAGGTCAAGAGATGTCATGTAACAATCTCTCTTGGTTGACTGTAACAGCTCATCTATCAAGGGCATTGGATAATGGTCCGTTTTGGTCACAGCGTTCAGGCGCCTATAATCCACGCAGAAACGGATGCTGCCATTCGCTTTGGGAACCAGGAGTGCTGGTGAACACCAGGCGGACTCACACTCCTCAATTATATTGTCGTTCAGCATCTTCTCGATTTCCTGACGCATGACTTCCTTTTTGGCCGGGGTCAGTCGGTACGGAGGTACAGAGATAGGAGGATGCTCACCTGTTTCTATTCGATGCTCAGCAAAAGGGGTTGGCTCTCCCCCTGGCTGGAAAATATCAGAATTGTCAACCAAGAGTCGCGCCAGCAAGCTCCGGTCAGGTGAGTTTAATAGTGTACCCTCGTCATCCCTCAGTACGTCAGCCGAGGAACAGGAAGAAAGGTCTGGTAATGATGAGGGTTCAAAATTCATTTTGTAGTGAACGTCGCGGTTATCAGCAAAACACCAACAGCTTTGATGAAAATCGAGGACAACCTCGGCGGTAGTCAAGAAATCCACACCGAGCAATGTTTCATTATTGCGTGCCTCAGGGAGGATAAGAAAAGGGGTCTTTATGACCTTGTCTTGTAAATGCACGTCAAGGGTAGTAATGAACACGTCCAAGTCACGAGCCTGCCCATCGGCGAGTTTAATGCGTCTTCGCGCCGGTTCAAGAGCGTGTCCCTTTCGACTGAGGAGGGCGTGCAGCGTGTGTCCCGCGATACAGTGTTTAGCCCCGGTGTCAACTAGCGCGGTCCCCGACGAACCTAATATTTTTATATTAAATATCGGCCGTAAAACTTCCCGAAGTTTTCTGTCGGAGCCCTCACCGTCGCGCGCGTTCCTTACATTACGAACATCAGTAACACACAATTTACTAAAATTTACAGAATTATTGAAGTTACACTTAAGTCCTTTTTCAAGTTGAACGTTATTATCACAAAATACATTTTCAGAGAAATTATAAAATCGTTCCTTACGCGATTTTTCATCGTGAAGGTTATCATAACAAGATTTACAGTTATCCACAAAATTACTATTATTTTCCATATCATAACAAAAATAATCATTTTGAGAGAAATCACAAAAATCAACGTGACCTTTGACCTCACAGCTGGTCGAATGATCGTATGACCTTGAGGGGTCCGAAACCTTATTTGGTACAAAGTTACGGTTATCATAATTTATCGCATAACTGTACTCGGGCTCATACGTCATACTATCACGGGGCCATTGATCATTATTTTCATGTTGAGAATTAACATAAGCATCAACATTGTTATTATTATTATAACATAAAGTCGACGAAGTAAAATCTTCACATAAATTATTATGGTTAGAACACTTTCCCGCGCGACTATATAAATTTTCGGAACGAAACTTGTTACGCTTTTGCGATTGAGTGTACTTGTTAGAATCGACACTATAAAAACTTTGTTCGTTATTATTAATACATTTCTTACAATTTTCACGAGTCACATTTTTAGATCCGCACTTGTAACAAGAAATAGAGTTATTAGGTTCAACTGACTCACCCTTGTCCGCCAACTTACGACATTGTTCGCGCTGGTGTCCATAGTGCTTGCAGTAAACACAGAATGGTCGCTGCGGCTTTGTTGACGTAGATGGTGGTGGCGGCGAAGTAGGAGCGCGCGCTTGCGGCGTGCGCGGCGCGCTTGGAGCACGCGCGGTGCGCAGTGGCGCCGGGGGCGGAGCGCCGGCGTGCGACTCGCTCGCCGACTCGGGCGGCCCCGCGGTCCCAGCGGAGTTTATTGGGCGCGCGTTATACGTTGTGGGCTGAGTAGGAGGTGCGTATGTACTCCGTTTCGTACGCGATGCAATGGATGCGGAGTTTTGCAATTCTCGCTTGGTTGACTCGTTGATAGAATCTTCGATTATTCTAGCTTTCGTTAGCAACTCGGAAAAATTACTGACTTCTTCTCTTCGTAATCTTTTACGTATTCTACGATGTAGTAGGCCATATATCATGTCTATTTGAACTTTGATAGACAGATCGTTCGCTGGTAGGCGTGTAAGGAGTGCTCGACTCTTCGCCACGAAGATATCCGTTCGTTCGTCGTCACCCTGCTCGGCTCGAAATAGTTCCCGATATATTTTGTATTCGGGGCGTCGATCGCCGTACGCGTCACGTAGGTATTGTATTGCGTCTTTCCAGGTTTTGACCTCTGCACGGATACTCAGCCACCAGGTTGCTGCTTCGCAGGTAAGTAGCATAGACATGCCTTTAATAGCAACATCATCGTAAATATTTGTGCATTCTTTATAGGCTTCAATGGCATCGATGAACGTTTCGACGTTTTCCTTCTCCGCTCCGGAGAATCTGGATGAGCATCGTGAGAAGTTGCCAGTCTTCTCCGCCGCACTCGGCGCTGGTGCCGGTGATTGAACGGTCGGAGGTGACGTAAATGTCGACAGGCGCTCAAGCATACGCTCGCAGACCTCTGCATTCGATTTTTGAATCGTTGATAGCAGAGCGGTAAAGTTATCACGAGATAGCGTGATGCTGTCGTTGAGTTCCTCGTCGTGCGAACCATTGAGGGACTGCCGTTTTCGTGTTCGCGGCATTGTCAAACGAGTGCACTAGGTATATGAGTTTATCACACACAAAGTAGGTATTTCACACAGTTTATTCACTAGGTACTGTGGCATTCGGGCCTACAGTTGGGACGCCATTTTCGTACGGGTGTAAAATGATGCAATAGAGATAAGGCACATTTCGTACAGGAATATTGATTTATTGAATAATGAATAATTAAACACGATTAGACACAAAACAAACATTATAGAAAGAACGTGGGCGCCGATGAGTGCCGGGCGCACGCGCGCGGTGTAACCGTGTCAAACGTCGTAGCAGCAACATGCGAACTCACTGGCGCCGCGCACGCTAGCGCGGACGCGCTTGCGTCCTCCCCCTTCACCCCTCGAGACTGTAACCGTTAAAACGGGCGGGAAGACAGGCGCGACGGCGGCCGGAAGTACGCGGGTTTGGATTATTCGCGATAAAATATATTTTACATATAAATATTAGAACTGTCACGAAAATATCTTTGTATCATTAAAAACGAGCCCTCCTCCTTAAGCCATAAATTGTTGGTTCAAACGTGGCATGTACCAATGTGACTTTTTCTGTCTTATAGTATATACTTTCTTACTTAAATCGAAGAATTTTCCACACGTGCTTTGACTTACTGAGAATTTCCTAACATAAAAATTTCATAACACCTTGCCCGGTCCTGAAATTGAACCCTGAATTAGACCTCACGCTCAGCAGCCGCGCTTGGGACTCGACGTGGATTTAATGATCTGATATTGCCAACCCGCAGTGACAGACATAATTATGAGGAGAGGTCCGTATGCTATAGTCGGACAGTAGGTGGACTAGTTACACAGTGTGAATTTTTTAAGTGAGCGTGGATGGTCTAATTCGAAATTATAAGGAATAATGAAAAATACTCAATGAAGGTTCAGGCCCGATTTCAATAAAAATTAAAAGGGCAGCAATGGATTTTTGTTATATTAGCTAGGCATCGGACAAGTCGATAAAAAAAAAACACGTCATATCATCACACTATCCGACAGTATCGCTATTATGGATTAAATTTTGGGACGTAAAAGCGTATGGCAAATTAAACTACGAAATCCTTTGAGTATTTTTAGGTATTCCATTAGCTTTGTAAATTGCTATCCATTCTCACTTAAAAAAAAAAAAACTAGCTGTATATTAAAACCATAAGAAAGCTCAAGGAACATACTACAGGCGCAAGTTTATTGGTCGTAAAAGTAGAAATTTACACCAAAACGCGAAATAACGATATTTTGATAACACCCCAACAGATTGGAGATTTATATCCCTAAATTTGAGGATTTATAAGATCAAGTTTGGTTTTGAAACACATAGGCTGATGAGTTATTTAGCTTTTTAGAGACCTCCACAATTTTGGGATCATTGACATATTTATTGAATTTTATATAGGACAGAAATTAGATTTCGGCCTCTTGATTTATTTATAAGGGTTGTGTAAAAGTTTTATTTGGGCCTCTATAACTGCCTCGTTGGTCTAGTGGTCCCAAGCGGGACTGCTGAGTAGGAGGTCTCGGGTTCGATTCCCGCGTCGGGCAAAGTGTTATTGAGTTTTTCTGTTAGGGAATTCTCAGTAGCAGCCCGGAGTTTGGAACTGTGTCCGGTTGATGGTAATAGGCTCACCACCTATTACATGGGACTTAATAACAGCATTGGTGAAATGTGGGTGTACAATTGTGTACACCTCTGCCTACCCCTTCGGGGAATACAGGCGTGATGCTATGTTATGTTTATTTGGGCATTTTGTTAATGGCATTTGTGGTCGTATTATATCTCTGTTGGCATCGATACGATGGACACTTTATGTCGTATTTTATAGCTTTTCTAAAGCACAACTATTACAAAATATTGAGAAATACATTAAGTAAAATAATACTACAGTTAAATCTGTCAGATATACCGTATAAATTATACATAAAACATGCAAAATACCTTGGATGTCACAAATTGCAAATATCTGCATTTTTTGACTCGTAAATCTACAGTGCATGATATTTTTTTCAGTTATGAAATACCTAAATAGTTCAAGATAAATCTTTGAAAAGCATCAACGCATGCTGAGCGAACTCTAAAGTTACAATATTAAATGGAAAAAGAATACAGTCGCGAACAGGATTCGAACCTACACCTCCCTTAATATTATAACGCGACACACTGCGATCTCTCTACAGGTTCAAGCACTTTCTCCCTTCCAACACTAAAACTCTTCTAGTCCGGTCCCTCGTGCTTCCTGTTATTGACTATGCAGATGTTTGTTACTCTGATTTATCACAAGAACTTCTTAATAAATTGGATCGATTACTTAACAACTGCATTCGTTTCATCTTTGGACTTCGGAAATACGACCACGTCTCCTTTTATCGTTCTCAGCTTAAATGGCTTCCTATTCGTCAAAGAAGATCCCTCAGATCTCTTTGTATGCTATTCTCAATAATTAACGATCCAGATACTCCTGAATATCTTAAAAGTTATTTCCAAATTTTGGGCAGTTCCCATAACCGTCACCTTCGTGCATCAGAAAATCTCTTACTTCAAATTCCATCACACCGTACAGGTTTCATTTCCAATTCCTTCGCTGTCTCAGCAATCAAACTCTGGAACGCGCTTCCCCTTGAAATTAAAAAAGCTCCCAGCAAATTTTCTTTCAAACGTAAAGTACACGATTTTTACTATAAGTCGCAGCAAAATAAATAATTATATTATCTATCTGATTTGTCTATCATGGTTGTAATTTATTATCATTTATTTTATTTTTTTGTATAAATTATTTTATATTCATTAATATTTATCTGGTAAAATATGTATTAAATATATATAATTATATATGCATTTTTATTATATTGTGTCTATATAAAGCATTATATTTATGTACCTATTAGTTTTTTTTTTTTCAGTACCTATTTTTATTGTTCCCTATAACCCAAAGGTTGACTGGCAGAGAATGCCATATGGCATTAAGTCCGCCTTATGTACCCTGTATGTGCATATAAGTATAAATAAATAAATAAATAAATAACTTTAGAGTTCGGTCGAGATGGCTTAGTGGTCAGAGCACCTGAAGTATTTATCCGGGAGGCGCAGGTTCTAATCCTGTTCGCGACCGTATTCTTTTTCTATTTAATATTGCACCTAAATAGTGTTTTCTAAAAATAATTCCTAATTACATTAAATAAAAATAAAATAACGTAATGTGTAACCGTATTTACTTCAAGTACTACTGCGTTGATGACCCAGGTTCCAGTAGAATGATGACGTTCACTACGTAAATCCTACTAATATTGTAAATTAAGTTTGTATGTTTGGATATTTGTCACTCAATCACACAAAAACAGCTGAACGGATTTGCATGTTTGATAGAGACTGGACGTTGGAGAAGAACATAAGTTACCTTTAAATTATATATATAAATATTAAAAAATAAAATAAAAAGATTACATTAACATTAGCCTTTTGGGGGTTGAGTTGCCCGCGTCTGTAGGAGTGCACCCTTAAAATGACCTACACGTGGCTCCTGGGTAGTGCAAAACAGGCAACATCACTCTGTTTGGAGGCTTCAACCGGGGCTGATTACCACCCACCGGACGAAGCCATGCCGTGAAATGACCTCGTCGTATTTCGGGATGTAGTCCGGTGCAACTGCTGTGGAAGGATTTGGGCAGTTGCATCAGCTCCCCAACTATCGCTTTTCCCAAACCTATCTACTCTACTTAAGAGTGAATACATTTATTCTGCATCTACGTGCTCCATCCCTTGCCACACCATCGCTTACCAGCAGGCGAATTGGTGGCCAAACGTAGATCCATTTTGGGTAAAAGAAAGCTGTCTGGGAACTCGTACGTTTCAAAATAACTTAATTTACTACAAAATAATACATCAATAAAACCATGTTAAAGTTACAATACCCTGGGTAAGTAGATATGATATATTATCTGACAACTTAACAGGTCTTAACATTAAATATATTCAGCGCCGTATATTTTATCGTCGACATGATAAATGACTTCATCGCTTTTTTCTAATATAACCCACGTTCAAATTGTTTTAATATGTGCCTTATGAGCTGTTTTCCTAGGCAATTGGCAAAGTATTTTTTTTGAGTTCTGTAGTAGTAATAATGCTTTTTTTTATTATAAAAAGGTTTCTACGGTACCTTTTTGTTCCCGACGTTAAAGAGGTAATAATGCTCTTTTGTTGGACCTCTTTAAGGGCAGACTACAGAAGAGAGATAGGCATATATTTTTTTATATATCCTTGTCTACCTTTGGTAACTAATTCGCCCGATGATAAGCGACGGTGTGCCGAGGATAGAGCACGTCGATCCAGAAGAAATCTATAATTATTTGTATAATAACTTTCGTGAGGCATATTCATATTAATTATTGTTCACTGGTTACTACTCACGTGTATTCTTCGGGTTTGCCCGACTAGTTTCGAGCTCGAACGGAGCCCTTAGTCATGAGCTGAGTCCACGGTAATGTCGCGAGTCAGACTCAAGAAGAATACACGTGAGTAGTAACCGGTGAACAATAATTATTATAAATCTATCCAATCTGGCATTGAATACTACAATATTTACTTTTACATGAGAAAAATTGACTGCCAATCTGCACATTGACGTAAATCTTCATACTTATTAAGTAATTTTATCATTGGGCGAGCAAGTCTGTAGTCAGAAGGAATCATCAACAAACATGATGCAATTGGCCGACTTTTGTTCAAATGATAGCGTGTTAATGTTATAATTATTTTGATTACAGAAGCTCAATTAATTATAAATAATATTTTATCATCATCATTATATCACACAAATAAAATGCTCTTTAACTTATTTTTGGTATTTATTTGTTTTCATATAAATATTCGCGTCCTTAAGTGATGACATTTCAGTGTGTCCTATTCTAATTGTGTTTTTTTTTTGCTGCGTTTTTATACTTATGTATGTTAGTTACTATACATATACTAACAGAAATTAACGCGCAATAAATACCTTTGAATCGCTTGACGTTTCGACCAGGTTGCACTGATCGTTGTCACAAACAGAACAGTCTGCTTGTGACCACGCGAGTTAATTCCTCAGGAAAAACAAAAAACCAATAATACACGCGATTAATCCGGTTAAAAGTTGTTTTATTATAATGTGTAGTGATCGCGCAAACCTAAGATATTACTATGAGTTAATTCCTGTTAGTATAAAGTAATATCACGCACCGCGATAGTTTAAAGTTAGTATATATGTTATTTAATATTAGTTCATAATGCATTTTTAGTAAGCCATGAAAAATTACGGGACAAGGCTAAATAGAATTGCATTAATTCTGCTTATTATTAGGGTTAATCGCATAAATAGATTTGATGTGAAACAAACATAATACATTATAACTTGATTATGAATTCATTATCGCATGTCCCAAGAGCGTTAGTGGTTGGCATAAAATGGCTAACAACTCTATTATTCATACTAATCCTCTCAAAAATATTTCATACATTCATAATATTAATACTTGTGGTGAGAGGTTTTGTGAACAACTTATCAGCAAAAGCCCGCCTTGAACACAGTTTGCTAATATTTTATATAGTAGAGTGTGTTTGTTAGTCCTCTTTCATGTCAAAACAGTGCGACGAATCGGGAAGATTTTTTATACAGGGGTAGTGGGAGAGCCGAAGCGAGAAGTGTCTTTTTTTTTTCTTAAAAAAAACTTGTGTTTAATGGTATATTGGATGCCAACTAGCAAGGTATATCATTATTGTTCACTGGTTACTACTCACGTGTATATTCGGGATTGCCCGACTAATTTAGAACTCGAACGGAGGCCTTGGTTACGAGCTGAGCCCGCGGCGATGTTGCGAGTCAAGTAAAAAAATCTAGCTAGTTATAATAAAACAACTTTTAACCGGATTAATCGCGTGTATTATTGGTTTTTTGTTTTTCCTGACGTTTCGAACGCTTATCAATTATATGTACGGTAGACTGAAATAATTTTAAATAAACTGTTGGGACACCTGACACCTTAGTCCTCCTGCGACCACGAACGCTGCAAAGTGTTCGAAACGTCAGGAAAAACAAAAAACCAATAATACACGCGATTAATCCGGTTAAAAGTTGTTTTATTATAATGTGTAGTGATCGCGCAAACCTAAGATATTACTATCTAGCTAGTTAGTTTGTGACATCGGAGGGAGATAACTTTAGATCGATTCTAAAGTACCAGGGCTCCATAATTGGAAGGATAACTTCCTTTCAAGTCATTAAATACTTCAACACTCCAGAAATGACATATAATATATTGATCTCCAGGTACTAAACTGATGGTAACGTTAACAGATATAATTATTGTTTGCGCGGAACGCCTGCTAAAATCATCATACCACTGGTGTAGCTACGTGTGTGTTAGCTAGTGACTTTTATTATTAATCTTTTATTAGTCACCTACCCACAGTTTTTAGATTTAATTAGATAAAAATTTACTGAAGAATCAAGTCGTTTATTTTACATCTCCCGCTGAAATACCTGATGAAATCCCGAACATGGTCCTATCGAGCCTGGATTAGAAGATTTCACGTTGGAAAAACTTCGATCAGCTATTAATATAAGGATTTCAAGAGAATTGGTGGATAACTCGTTGTCACAAGCCAACTTGGTTGTGCGAAAATCATTTTGCTGTGTCATTGCGAAGATTTGGAATTTTCTGTGGTCTGGATAATTGTAATCATCATTAGTTCCACCCAACACTCTATTATCAGGTTGTATTTAATGGTAATTAGGCGTTAATAACCAGGTTGACTACACCAGCTTACGCAATGCCAGAGGATAAGGAGCTCATTAGAAAAAGGGCGAGTTACAAGGGAAGGGTAACAGTATTCTTGAATTATTTGAATTCATTAAAACCTTCTATAAGTCCTTCTGAGGTTAACGAGTTGCAATTGCGTATAAATAGGCTTGAATCATTGTATGGCCAATATGACGAGGTGCAATTGGCATTGGAATGTAGTACTGATAATCTGGATGGTCAAATATCGGAACGTAGTGAGTTTGAGTCTCTTTATTATAAAACCCTATCTGAAGCTCAGAAAGTGCTCGATGAGTGTAAGAAAAGGGATCCAACTGATAGTGAGGTAAATTCACGCTCTAATAATCACAGTTTTGTTAAATTACCGACTATTCAGCTACCCAAATTCAGCGGTTCTTACGTAAATTGGTTGGAATTTCACGATACATTTATCAGCCTTATTCACTCTAATGACGACATAAATGACATAAATAAATTCCATTATTTGAGGTCATCACTAGAAGGTTCAGCTGCCGTGGTGATAAACTCCATTCAGTTTTCTGCCGCCAATTATTCAGTCGCTTGGAAGTTACTTTGTGACCGGTTCGATAATAAACATCTGTTGATTCAACACCATGTTTCAGCATTATTTAATATTGAGACGATTAGCAAAGAGTCGTCAGTGAATTTAAAGGCCTTAATCGATCAAATTAATAAAAATTTGCGTGCCTTGGAATCACTTGGCGAACCAGTTAATCACTGGGATACTTTACTCATTTACATTATAAAATACAAGTTGGACAATAAAACTTACCGTGAATGGGAAGAGTATAAGGGTCGCCTAGAGAAGAACTTCGAGATTACATTAACTGTGTTCCTCACATTCATTAAGAATCGTGCTGAATTAATTGAAACATTGGAAATGTCAAGTTCAACAATTAATAAACATTCAAACACTTGTAAGAATTCTAGGGTTAGGACAATGGTAATACAGGATTCCAATAATAAAATAGACAAGAATAATCAAGTGAGTCATAGTGCTTCTAAGCCTAAGAGTTGTGTTAAATGTAACGGTGAGCACAAATTAAGCAGTTGTCCTCAATTTTTAGCGTTGAGTAATGAAGCACGGTTACAATTGCTACCGAATTATAAGATTTGTTTTAATTGTCTGTCTTCAGGTCATTACGCGAATAACTGTAAACAGGCAAGTTGCAAAATATGTCGGCGCAAGCACCACACTCTGGTGCATGTCGCAGATCATTCGAAGAAGTCAGACTTGGCTATTACTTCCGCTAACAATGATGATGCGTCCAGTGCCCCTATTCCGTCAGTTTCTGGTGCAGGCTTGTCTCTTTCTGCGAGTGTTGAACGTGGTGACGTATTGTTATCCACCGCGTTAATTAAGGTCAAAGGAAAAAACGGTCAGCAATATGTTACTCGTGCTGTGCTTGATAGTGGCAGCACATCATGCCTCATGACTGAAAGACTGTACTACCAACTAGGTTTAACTGCTAATACTGTGAACAACTCCATATTAGGTATTAATAATTCATCTTCACATATCAACAAAATGTGTCCTGTTTCAATGAAATCTTTAGACGATAACTTTTCCAGTAAAATTAATTGTTTTGTTCTACCTTCAATTACCGATAATATTCCAAGTAGGCATGTAGACTTATTAAAATTAAAAATGCCATCTAATATTCGTCTGGCTGATCCTAACTTTTACTCACCGGCCCCAATAGATATGTTGCTCGGTGCTGACATCTTTTGGGACTTACTGGGATCCCAAAGAATTAAGTTAGGAGACGGACAACCTATTCTTTGTGAAACTAGACTGGGGTGGCTGGTTTCAGGCCCAACTAAAATTAGTTATGCTTCGACGCCATCAAAAAATGTATCGGTAAACTGTAATTTCACAAATATTATTTCTGACGGTAACGATGATGAATTAAATATTAGCATAGATCATCAACTCACAAGGTTTTGGCAATTAGAAGAGGTTTGTACTACATCGGTGTATTCTCAAGAAGAGAAACTAGCCGAAGAGCATTTTATGAAGAATACTACACGTTTGGAGAACGGGCAATTTTGTGTTCGAATCCCACTGAAATGTTCCCCGGATGTGTTAGGTGAATCCTTTCTAAGGGCGAAACATTGTTTTTCTTCTTTAGAGCGTAGGTTCAAAACCCAACCTCAACTGTCTAAGATGTACAAAGATTTCATGGCAGAGTACAAAAGTTTAGGTCATATGTCGAAATGTAGAGATGTTGAACATTCTGCTTATTATCTCCCACATCACGGAGTTTTGCGTGATAGCAGTGTCACCACTAAATTAAGGGTGGTTTTTAATGCCAGCAGCGCCACTACTACGGGTACTTCTTTTAATGGTATACAAATGACCGGACCTGTAGTACAGGATGATCTTTTATCGATATTGTTACGCTTTAGACAACATAAATATATTATTGCTGCCGACGTAGAGAAAATGTACCGGCAGATAGTGGTTCATCGAAATGACAGATATCTCCAACAAATCGTCTGGCGTGATGACCCGTTAATTAAGTTGCAAACTTACCAGCTTAATACCGTGACTTACGGCACGGCCAGCGCTCCGTTCCTTGCAACGAGGTGTCTAAAACAGTTAGGTTTAGAGTGCGTTGATAAAAGAGCTTCTGAGGTGATTCTACGCGATTTCTACGTCGACGATTTGCTGACGGGAGGAGATGATCTTAATGAAGTAAGGGATTTGCGTCACAAAGTAACTTCTACTCTTGCTTTAGCTAGAATGAATCTTAGAAAGTGGAAGTCAAATGATATGCGTTTAGTGATTGGTTCTGACTGTCCCCAATCTTCACTTGACTTGAATATTGGCGGATCTGAGTCTACCAAAACCTTAGGTCTAGGTTGGCAATCACAATCTGATCAACTTTGTTTTGCCATTAGTCAACCAATTATTTGTAGAGATACAAAACGTGACATGCTTTCGATTATATCACAGATTTTTGATCCTTTGGGGCTTCTAGCTCCATGCATTATAGTGATGAAAATGTTACTCCAAAAACTATGGTTACATAAAATGTCATGGGATGAACAACTATCGCCGGACATTAGGAAGGTTTGGACTGAACTAGTTATGAATTTACAAAAGTTAAATGATATTTATATTCCACGTCGTGTTTTTATCGATTCAATCGACCTTTTAGAGTTTCACGTTTTCACTGATGCGTCTGAACGAGCATACGGAGCATGCTTATACGTTCGCAGTGTGAACAATGAACATCATGTTTTGGTACGTTTATTGCTAGCAAAGAGTCGTGTTGCCCCTCTGAAACCAACTACTATTCCTAGACTTGAGCTTTGCGGTGCTCTGGTCGGAGTTCGAATTTACGAAAAGGTGGTCGCATCATTACGCTTAAACATTAAACCGCGTACATTCTTTTGGACAGACTCCACCGTCGTTTTAGGATGGCTTAAAATGTTGCCAAATAAGCTGCAGCCCTTCGTTCGCAACAGAGTTGCAGACATTTTAGAAAAGACTGGCAACTGCGAGTGGAGACATGTCCCAACCGACCAGAACCCCGCTGATTATGTCTCTCGAGGAGTAGACATTAATTTATTACCTTCTTTAGATGATTGGTGGTCTGGTCCAAGTTTTTTAAAGGATGACGTATCATGTTGGCCTTCTAGATTTACACAATCCATTGATGAATTATTGCCGGAAATTAAACCAAATGTCACATTACATGGTAGTGTTAACAAGAATGTGGCCAATGAGCTTCTTAACTTTAACCGATTTTCGAGTTTTTTACGGCTTCAGCGCACGGTAGCATACCTTTTACGTTTTATTGCTGCATGTAAAAAACTATCATTTTATGGTCCTTTTAGTAACGATGAACTACAAAACTCTTTAAATCTGATTATTCGAATATGTCAAAACGAGTCATTTACTGAATACAAGTTGTTACTTCAGAATAAACAATTACCAAAGAAAAGTACATTATTAAAATTTAACGTTTTTCTAGACAAACATAAAATAATGCGTGTAAGAGGTCGATTACAAAGCTCGGACTTACCATATGATAAGAAATGCCCAATTCTTTTACAATCTAGTCATCACTTTACAAAATTACTATTTGAGTATGAACACAAACGGTTGTTTCACGCTGGGCCCCAGTTACTGTTAGCTTCCATACGGGATACATACTGGCCCATAAGAGGTCGCAATTTAGCCAGGTTGTGCTACCGTAGATGTATGCGTTGCTGTCGTCTTAAAGGTCAAACCGTCACACCGATAATGGGAAATTTACCACGGCAGCGACTTCTAGCTGGAGGTTTCCCTTTTGAAAATATTGGCTTAGATTATGCAGGTCCAATGCAGTCTACTGTTCGACAGGGTCGTGGCTCTAAATTAGTGAAAGTATACATCGCAATTTTCGTTTGTTTTACTACAAAATCAATACACCTTGAACTAGTCGGTGATTTAACCAGCAATACTTTTATGATGGCGTTAAAGAGATTCATCTCGCGTAGGGGTAAACCTGTTAATATATATTCCGATAATGGCACCTCGTTTGTTGGAGCATACAATGACCTATCAAAATTTCTTAAGAATAATTGTGACTCGTTATCTGAGGAGATGGCAAAAGAGGGAATTAACTTCAACTTCATACCTGCATACTCTCCTCATTTTGCTGGCCTTGCGGAGGCTGGTGTCAAGTCAACAAAGCATCATTTAGTCAGGGTGTTGGGCCTTTGTAACTTAACTTATGAGGAGCTTTATACTACGCTGGTGCAAATAGAAGCTATTTTGAACTCCAGACCACTGACTCCACTTTCATCGAATCCTGAAGATTTGGCACCATTGACACCCGGACATTTCTTAATTGGACGTCCTTTAACATCTTTGCCGACACCTGATTACCATGACCGTTCCATCAGTTCCTTATCTCGATTTCAACGTATTGAACAACTCCGACAGCATTTTTGGAGCAGATGGAGCAAGGAATACATATCGGAGCTCCAAATCAGGACAAAATGGCGCACATGTAAGGGTTCTCTAAAGCTGAACTCCCTGGTACTTCTGAAGGAAGACAACATGCCACCGCTGAAGTGGAAAATGGGTCGGATTGTCGCTACCTACCCAGGTCCGGATGGGGTAATCAGAGTTGCAGACGTCAAAACCGCCAATGGCCTACTCCGCAGATCATTTAGCAAGATTTGTCCATTACCTATCTACCCCGAGTCTGACTATTCTGGTTGAAAGACAGGCTTTCAACGCCCGGGGGTATGTTTGCGCGGAACGCCTGCTAAAATCATCATACCACTGGTGTAGCTACGTGTGTGTTAGCTAGTGACTTTTATTATTAATCTTTTATTAGTCACCTACCCACAGTTTTTAGATTTAATTAGATAAAAATTTACTGAAGAATCAAGTCGTTTATTTTACATCTCCCGCTGAAATACCTGATGAAATCCCGAACAATTATTATGTTTTGTATTTTACATGACTCAAAAAATAGTATCCGATTTCTTGCCCATTCTTCTCCATAGGGCAACGTGGCAATAAATTTTTGTCTGTTGTCGTTGAAATAAATATTATCGCTAACTTTTCCTGCACTTGTTTCTCGACACAAGCACAAGTCGATTTACGTTTGACCTCCCGCATGTAGATCCAGAAGGAGCACTTCTGGGTGTTCACATTTTATTTATAAAAGAGATGAGGACGGTATGTAGCGTACCTACGAGTATAATAAAGATTTTACGTTTTTCCTGACGTTTCCAATAAACAGAATCCGTGGTTAAAGGAAAATCTTTAACACAGTATCACGTCTCTATTACCTGAAGGTGTAAGCAGAGGTGTACTTAATTGTACACTGCAGTGCTGTTATTACAAAATGAATTTTTCCCAACAACAAAACCAAATAATAATGCCCGACCCGGGAATCGAACCCAAGACCTTATGCTCGGCAGTCGCGCTTATGACAACTAGAACAACGAGGCAGTTTGATAAAAAAAAAAACACATTAGTGTTATATACCTACTTTCAAGCGGATGAAGTCATGGGGCACAGATAGTAGTGAAATAAATGGTTTCTCTACGAATATTATATTAATTAACAACACTGAATTCTAAATGTGAAGGGTTGTAGATAATTTTAGGCTGGTGGGTGTCTGTGGTCATAAATGGAATATAAAATTATGTTAAAAAGTTAAATTATAATTTTAATAATCCGTTTGACATTGATACGGATTTTCAAAGGATGATCCTCACCATACCTGACATAATTATGTTAAATTTCTCTCTATATTTGTATAATAACTTTCGTTCAGAGCAGTTCAGAGGTGGCTTCCAGGCAGGAGGCAATGTCCAACCACAGTCTCTGTTGAAGTTCAGGCGTCGGCTTATTTCGATAGCTTCACGTACTTTTCGCGGAACGAAATATTTATCTGCAATGCGCGTGAGTAATAACCGTTTAACTATAATTAATATGAATGTGTCTCCCGAAAGTTATTATACAATCATTAAGTTTCTCTCTACAATATTTTAAAATGTTTTTTATCGATCATACGCAAAATTTAATTTGTCCAAGATATAATTATAAACATACATAATTGCTATTTCAATAAAGTAAACTCTACACACCTATAAAATAAATACTATAAAATTAAAATAAGAAAATTTACTCAGACGTCAAAGTATTCCTCCGCGTCGCTGTCTTCTGGGAAAGTGCTCAGAAGACTGGCAGCATTGCCCCGTTGTATGGCAATGCTTATTCTAAAGTTACAATATTAAATGGAAAAAGAATACGGTCGCGAACAGGATTCGAACCTGAACCTATGACGTCGCCATAAGACGTGTTAAAATATGGAAGAAGAATTCGCGGTGGTGAGCAGAGGTCGAGATGGCTTAGTTGGTCAGAGCGCCTGGAGTATCTATCCGGGAGGCGCAGGTTCGAATCCTGTTCGCGACCGTATTCTTTTTCCATTTAATATTGTAACTTTAGAGTTCACTAAGCATGCGTTAATGCTTTTTCAAAGACATATCTTGAATTAATAAGGTAATTGCATTCTTTACGACATTGTATTAACTGCAAAGTTAGTCGTGTCGGTTCGGTCACTTGTAAGTACTGGATTGATTGCAATGACGTCGCCATAAGACGTGTTAAAATATGGAAGAAGAATTCGCGGTGGTGAGCAGAGGTCGAGATGGCTTAGTTGGTCAGAGCGCCTGGAGTATCTATCCGGGAGGCGCAGGTTCGAATCCTGTTCGCGACCGTATTCTTTTTCCATTTAATATTGTAACTTTAGAGTTCGCTAAGCATGCGTTAATGCTTTTTCAAAGACATATCTTGAATGCTTATTCTCTGACCGAGATATAAGCCAGCCCTCTGGTTACACAAAGTGTCGACCAGTCTTCGCCAAATTTCTTTGTGCAGTAGTTGTGCACTCGGACCGGTTGATATAGGTATCACAAGAATAGTATTGCATACCCAAAAAAAAAGTGGTGGAAATAAAACGTAGTATTTACGGCTATTACCCCCCTTTATATATTATTGTAATCACAAAGAGGCCTCGCATTTTCTCAGAACCGCCAACGCCACCCTCTTTTTTTTCTTCAGGCAATAATTTTTTTTTTTTGTATTTTTACATTAAATTTTCTACTTTTCCTGTTTCGCATTTGGGTAGGCAAAGACTGTCGATTTCAACTTACAGGAGCATAGTATTTCAAGCACAAAATGTCGCAATTCATGTCCTATACCAATGAAGACATGAAGCCGAATACAATTTCCGTCAAATTTAAATAAATTTTCGTGCTACTGCAAGTTTTGGTGCACCCTAGCACCGTATCGTGGTTGCGTGACCAGTGGAAAAAATTGGCCAAAATACAATATTTTAGTTCCTCATACAGTCTATATAGACTGGCGTGACGTATTCGCTATTTCCATTCTGACTATGGATTGGTAAAAAAAGTCCAGTTAGCTAGATTGTGTTTGACTGCAAACTATGGGTTATTTGCTAGGCTTTTACTGTGATTTATAGAGTAAAACGAGAATACCATTTGGTTTCAATCCAGGTTATGGCCAATCGTAATTCCTAAGGCTTCCTTTTTTGGCGTGTGGTAAACCAGTATAGATGTCCTGTCTTTAACTAAACAGGGGTTTGCTGAGTTTTCTTCTAGAATAATATGAAAATTTTAGAGTTACAACACATGATTTGTGGTATAATTGGTCTATCGTTGGATATTATATTTTCTTTTCTGCAAAATTAATGCTTCACGTCGTGTATTTCATTCATCGGTAAAATTTCCAGTTAAAATACGAGAAATAAATTACTAAGTACAATAATTTAACACAATATTTTCGCAATAATGTCATAAATAAAGCTAGATGCGTTCAAATTACTCAAAATCGAAACATCTTTTTCTTACAGAAAATGTAATACATACATACATACACTAACGCCTTTCTCCCATGGGGGTAGGCAGAAACTACAAAACCCCACCTGCTACGATCCTTACATATGCCTTTTGCTTCATCCACGTTCATACATCTGGTCATATTCGTGGTTCATACATGCGCGGCGGTTGCGAGTACTATGCACTTTACCTTTTTGGAGGATAGCACTAATAAGGTCGGTGTATATCCTTCTAGGGCGTCCCCTTCCGGCATTTCCACTTATACCTGCCTTGTAGATACGTTTTGTCAACCGTCTTTCATTCATTCTCTCAATATGACCAAACCATTTTAGCATACTCTTTTCGATTTTTATCACTACGTCTTCTTTTACACCGCAACGTTGTCGTATCACATCTATCCTCAATTTATCATTCATAGTTACACCACACATACTTCGCAAGGAACACATTTCTACAGCATTTATTCCACTTTCATGTCTCTTTTGCCACACCCAGCATTCACTTCCATACATAAGCGTAGGTACCAGCATACCTTTGTGGACAGCCAGTCGAGCCTTTGTGGACACAGACTGTTTGGCCACCACCGCATGTATAGAAAATATAATAATTACAGATAAATCTTCGAAAAGCATTAACGCATGCATAGCGAATTCTAAAGTGGAAATAAGACTATCCGGGAAGGACAGGTTTGAATCCTGTACCCGATTGTATCTTCCTTGCCACTTTTTTTGTATAAATACATCTCATTTCCTACATAGAAGCATGAAGACGTCTAAAGATTTATTACGTCACTACTTATCTCATTATCACAAAGAGACGGAGTTACAAACAAGACAATGGCTAATAACAAAGCATCCTCGCATTGCCGCTAATACCCATACTGTTTATCTAGAAAATCATACACTGTAGGTAATCCGGTCATTCTCGCATCAACGCTCGCCGCGCACGGACGTGTTACTCCGCGTAACTCGACTGTGTTGTGTCAGTGATCGTTGTCGCTACGCTCTGCCGTAGCATTCTCCGTAGCTGCTCGCTAGCTACTACAACTCAAAAGTTGCCTCTTTCGAGGCGGCGGCTGATATCTGTCTTTTTCAAAGTACAGTCAAAAACGTGTGTTGTGTAAATTCCCCTTCTGGGAAAATCAACAGTTTCGTGGTTCTCGGTGGAAACCTCACGGTGTCAACGAAACCGAGAGGGTGTGGACCCGATACACCCAGCTGAAGCCCCTTCAGGGTTAAGCTATAAATCGGACGGGAGCTAGAACAACCGGCCTTGGGGGATCTCCTAGTCGACTCTAGCTCTGTTTTCCCTTACAGGAACACACCTAGTGTCGGTCGGGTATGTCTACACCCTTCGCACTAGACTGGTTCAGGGCCCCGTACGCACATTAAGACTGGC
This sequence comes from Xylocampa areola, assembly GCA_935421205.1. Taxonomy (NCBI): domain Eukaryota; kingdom Metazoa; phylum Arthropoda; class Insecta; order Lepidoptera; family Noctuidae; genus Xylocampa; species Xylocampa areola. Next base: position 1,996,881 of record OW285200.1, read on the forward strand.
GACGGGTAAAAATCAAGCTTAGGGCTCACCATTAGGTCACTCACCTCCCTGCCTATACCCGGCGGGGAGGGTTACGCATCCCCGGGCTATCCTCCCGGGGAGTTAGGCCTGTTAGGCGAAAATTAGAGTTATAGTGATATAGTTAAATTAATTTCTTTTTAATATGGACGCGCTTCTCGCGTTCGTTAAAATCATAGTCAGGGACCCCGACATTCAACGTCGGTATGGTACCCAAATCGCTGATTTACAGCATGCCAACCCCGCAATAACTTGCGTAGATAGCCCTCGCTCTCCGCCGCCCGCTGAAAAAGGTATCCCATGCCTTCTTTCCATGCCCACCGTAGACCCGTTAGTACAGGCTCCCTCTACTTCGGCCATCGCGCCTCCTACGACCACCGTCACTGTCTCGGAAGACATGGTCGTGTGCGTCAACCCCTCTCCCTGTCTCTCGGATGCCTCCGCCTCCGACTCCGAGACTAGCTCGTCCTCTGCCTCAGCCTCCTCCTCCGAAGACGACTATATTCAAGTCGGCAAAGGAGGAAAGAGGAAGAAGGGTAAAACCTCCGCCGCGGCTAGTAAAGCCAAGAAACCCGTAGCGCCCTCCGCCCCCTCCCCCGCCCCCGCGACTACCGCCGCCCCCGCCCCGCGACTACCGCCACCCCCGCCCCCCCGCCCCCGCAACTACCGCACCCCTCCCCCCGCCCACTCTCAGACCATCCCCCCCCTCAGCCCTTCCGGCGCCGCCTCGAGCTCTAAGAAGCTTAAATCCCCTCCCCCGCTCTACATTCATGACAAGTCCAAATGGACTGCCATCTCAAAGATGTGTGTTGATCGCAGGATCAACTACACCAGTGCGTGTGCTACTCAGCAAGGCATTAAAGTCAAGGTCCCCTCCACAACCGATTATAGGGAACTCACCAAGGCCCTTAAGGCCAGGGACGTGTCGTTTCACACGTACTCTCTCCCCGAGGAGAAATCTACCAGGGTCGTCATAAGATGCATCCCGAAGGAAATCCCCACAGAGGACATCCTCAGCGACCTTCAGTCGCAGAGAGTCCCAGTATCCCAGGTGCACCGGATGCACCGACCCAGAGGTGGGGCCGCCTACGACATGGTGCTAGTCGTATGCGATCCTACCGAAGGACACCACCCGATCTTCCAGGTCAAAGCGATCTGTAGCCTTTCCGGCATCATTATAGAGAAGCCTTATAAAACAGGCGTAATAGGGCAATGTCACCGTTGCCAATTATACGGTCACGCTCAGACCAACTGTTTCGCCACACCTAGATGCGTCAAGTGTCTAGGTGACCACGGCACCGTAGACTGTCCCCGACCCAAAGATCGCGCACTCTGCACCGACCCTCCCAGTTGTGTGCTCTGCGGCGAAGCCGGTCACCCCGCTAACTATCGTGTGTGATAATGTAATATAAATGTTTTCATTGTAATCACGCGCAGATCCTATAATGCTTGCACTGTTTATCATGCTCGTCATTACGTAATCTCTAATGCATTAATATGGGCGCTCAAACATCGCTAGCTACCGAGTAATGACGAAGTAAGAAACGAGGCACCCGAATGCATTCGTAGGTTGGGTTGCGTAACGACTAGCAATAATGGACGCTTACATAATATATGTATATTTTATTTTTATTTTTTCATTTGTTTTGTAGAACCACCAATCAACACACACTTTTAAAATGAAATACGAATATATTTATGTCATATTCTGGTTTATGCTAATAGCTACAAATATTTATCTTAACATTTATTAAGTTCATATACTTTATGTTATCACCGGAAGACGCCATTGCGTCACCTAGGTTATCGCTGAAAATCAGCGCTGTTTGGTGTTTTTGAGACACTTAAATGGCATTAAGCTGAGCGATGTCCTTTTTTATTGCACGCAGGGGCACACAAATAATTGAATCATAATATATTGTATGTACCTACCATTTGTTATTATCTTACTGTGTTATTTTATAAAACAAGTGTAGTACCTCGGTAAATTGTTCTTCTAAGTATCTTGTCTATCAGGTTGGCTGCATTGCATTGCACTCTGTTCCTCTGAGGTGTCTTTGATTTTCTAGTTTTAAGTTTCTCAAGTAGGTACAGAATTTTATTTATATCGCCAAAAATGTCAGCCATGTTTTATGATGGCACCAATCAAAAGGATTTATGTTGACTTTGTTGGTATTGTTTTATTGGTTATAGACATTTGTCTTTTGATTGTTGCCAATATAAAAAAAAAAAAAAAAAAAAAACTATTATTTTTATATTTGTTTTTATTTTGTAACTATAGTACGATTTTATCTGTCCCTGGTGTGCAAGGAAATAAATTTATTTTCTTCCTTTTTCTTTCTTTCTTTTTTTTCTTTCTATCGCGGCTGCCCTAAGGCACCGAAATCAACCTCGCCCAAGCTCGTTAAGCGAGCCAACGCCCGTCAACAAAGAGAAAGCCCTTCGGTGGCGATCCCCTCTTCTCAACTCCCCGCCCGCCTCAGCCCTCAGAGACCCAGTCCGTGGGCTCCCCTCAACAACCTCCAGCAACAACGAGCTTTCCCAGCTCTCAAAACGAACTCTACGCCCATGATCGCAGCCCTAATGGCCTCGCCCATAGCTGCGCCCCCCTCTCTATCGCCTCCGACTAACGCGTCCTTACCGGCTCACGCCGCCGCCTCTCTACCGGTCGTAAACGACGACCTCGCGTTTGACCCCGCGGTCGTCATTCTCAGCACATTCAGCGTATTCTCTTCTGATAACGCTCACGCTATGGCCAGGGATATCATCGCCTGCAAAGGCGACCCTATGAAGCTACTCATGGTGTACAACACCTTTCCCAAGATTACCCAAGCCCTGCGCAATCTAGCTCATAATAAATAAAATATAAAATCTTTAATGGATAATAAGAACCTATGTAGAACCAAACCGCGCTCCCTAAAAATAGGTTTCTTCAACGCTAACGGCATCACCAAACAACGCGACGAAATAACTACGTTCCTCCGCGACCACCAATTAGACGTTCTCCTCGTACAGGAAACGTTCTTAAAACCTCACCGTCGGGACCCGAATATCGCCAACTACCGTATAGTTAGGAACGATAGAACTAGATGTCACATGGGCGGCACCCTTATTTATTACCGCAAAACGCTCCACTGCATCCCGTTAGACCCACCTCCTCTCTCACATTTCGAGGTATCGATCTGTCGGCTAGCCATGACCGGTCACCAACCCATCACTATCGTCTCTTCCTACATCCCTCCCGCCGCCACCGATGTGGGGGAAAAACGCGAAATCATATCCCACGACCTTACTGCCCTCCTCGGCTTGAGTGACTCCGTTATCATAGCGGGCGATCTCAATGCCAAACATCCCGCTTGGAACAGTAATACGACGACCGCGAGAGGCAGGCAACTGTTCGGCCTGTGTGCCACTCTCAACTTCGACATTATTGCCGATGCATCCCACCCACTATCCGCACAACACCGCGCACCTTCCCGATATTCTCGATGTGGCGCTTCTAAAGAACGTAAACCTTCGTTTACAGTCTATAGAGACGCTACACGTGCTCAACTCCGACCATCGTCCCGTGATCATGGCACTGGCACCTCGCTCGGGGCCCTCTGATCCTTCCCGACCCCCTCCCACCCAAACGATCACGGACTGGAAGAAAGTAAGCGAAAGCCTACAATCGACCAGCTCCCCGCACTTAGACTCTATTCCCGACGTCATCGCCTCGGTCACTGACACTACGAATGTGATCGATTCGTTCACCGGTCACGTACAATCCGTTTTGAACAATTGTTCACGGGAAGTTCCATTGATGGACAACCATCACTGGAAACTACCGGCGGACGTACGCGAACTGGTAACGGAAAAGAACGCATCCGTACGTGCCTACAGCGCGTTTCCCTGCGACGCGAACAAAGCTCACATGCGCTATTTACAGCGTGCTGTAAAGAAACGCATCGATGAGCAGCGTAACGCGCACTGGGATAAGACGCTGAGCGACTTAGAGCCCACTCACCAAGCATTCTGGCAGCTTCAAAGGAGACTCCAATCCGATGGAGTGGCCACCATGCCCCCTCTCATCCGCCCCGATAAGAGCATAGCCTTCGACGACATCGAAAAGGCCGAGTGCCTGGCCGACAGTCTAGAAGCGCAATGCACTCCTAGCACCCAACCGGTCGACCGAGCGCACCTCCTCAAGGTCGACGCAGAAGTAGAACGCAGAGCCTCACTCCCGCCGTTCGAAGACCCCGACGACCCCCTGTCCCCCGTTACTCCGGACGAGGTGCAAGAGGTCATTAAAAATCTCAAACCCCGCAAAGCCCCCGGCATAGACGGCATCACTAATAAAGTCATGAAACTTCTCCCCGCCCCTTTCATTATACTCATGACCGCCATCTTCAATGGCGCCATGAGTCACAACGTCTTCCCTCAATCGTGAAAAGAAGCCACCGTCATAGGTATCCCCAAGCCGGGAAAACCCGCGAACGAACCCACCAGCTACCGACCGATCAGCCTCCTCAACGTACTTTGTAAAATCTACGAGAAGCTTATTTATAAGCGACTCAAGGACTTTGCCGATGCGAAGAGCCTCATCCCCAACGAACAGTTCGGTTTTCGTACCCAACACTCGTGCGTACAACAGGTCCACCGCATCGTCGAGCACATAAGCGCCGGTTTTCAGCGCGGCACGATGACAGGCGCGCTCTTTTTCGACATAGCGAAGGCTTTCGACAAAGTCTGGCACAACGGCTTATTATACAAGCTGTACCAACTCGGCGTGCCCGACCGTCTCGTGCTCATCCTACGGGACTTTCTCTCGAATCGCACTTTCCGCTATCGCATAGAGGGCGCACTATCCGCCCCCCACTCTATCCGCGCCGGTGTCCCCCAGGGCTCCGTGCTCTCGCCCCTCCTGTTCATGCTCTTCACTAGCGACATCCCCAAAAATAGACAGGCAAAGTTAGCTCTCTTCGCAGACGACACTGCCATTTTTTACTCCGGTATCGTGCGCGACCGTATAGCTAGCACTCTCCAAACTTCCGCCAACGTACTAGGCGCTTGGTTCAGGAAATGGAGAATAGAAGTCAACCCCGATAAGAGTCAAGCCGTACTCTTCGCGAAAAAGCGTAGGATCAGACCCCGCGACCCCAAACCGATAACCATGTTCGGCAAGCCGATCCCTTGGGAGAAGCAAGCCAAGTACTTAGGAGTCATCCTCGATAGACACTTGACCTTCGGTGAGCACATAAGGTCGGTGCGCTCGCGCGCCGCCTTCGCTCTGGGTAGGCTTCACTTTATTATGAACGCACGCAGCAGATTGTCCCTTAAGTGCAAACTGCGCATTTACACCACGTGCATACGCCCCATCATGACCTACGCCTGCGTAGTGTTCCCACACGCGAAATCTTACCGCCTCCATAAGATGCAGACCCTCCAAAACCGTGCCTTACGTAAGGTCACGGGAGCCCCCTTCTACGTTAGAAACGAAAACCTCCATCTCGACCTTAAAATTCCCACTATCCAACAGTTTATAAAACGCATTTGCAAGCGTTATTTCGAATCTGCTGAAAAGCACCCCAACCCTCTTATCGCGGCTGCCGCCCGATACACCCCCTCCCAGATAAGTAGAATTCGCCGTCCTAGGCATTCACTATTGTACCCCGATGACGCTATAACCCTGCTCCAAGAGAGCCGTAGGGCCACCAGCACAGTACACAAACACAGACCGCCGTCATTTAGGCCTCGCCGCCGAGGCCCGTCGCGACGTCCCCGTAATGCACCTAATGCATCACCTCCCCGACCCTTGCTCGTGCCAGCCCGCGTAGCCGCTGAGCCTGTAGCTTTAAATTCCCCTAATAATAATAATTATGATAATTCTTGTTCGATCCAGCCAGTCCCTTGCTGTCCTCCCTCAAGCGACGCCCTAAGCCGAGGCTCGTACCCCGCAGGGGGTGCCCTTAGCGTTGTCGCTTTAGAATTAATTTAGTCGTATGCCCCTGGCTGGAGGCCTTAATAATAGTTTATTATTAGGGCATCCACAGGAAAGTCCGGTTAAGCAGTCGACAACCTCCTAGGTTGACCTGCGAGATGCCATTACCAAAAAAAAAAAAAAAATTTAGGTAATCCGCGCTTTTGGGCTTTACCTATATATTATTTAGATTGTTTAGCAAAATTATCACCCCATATCTATACCGTCCGCCTTGTCGAAGCTTTTGGAAAGTCTTGTACACGGAGAAGTATACCCTCATATTCATAACCTGATTATTCGTGAGCAGCATGGATTTGTTAAACGTCGTTCTACAAATACCAATCTTATGGTGTTCACAGATTTTTTATTCAAAAACATGGATGAACAAGTTCAAGTAGACGCTGTGTACACGGATTTTCGGAAGGCTTTTGACAGGATGGACCACAATCTGCTGTTAGATAAAATTGCATACAATGGCATTCGAGGTAACTTGTTACGATGGTTCATGCCTTATATAGTCGACAGGTCTCAAAAGATAGTTATTAAAGGCTTCCAATCGACCTCAATCATTGTCACCTCTAGGGTGCCCCAGGGATCAATTATGGGCCCCCTTCTCTTTACGCTATTTATTAATGACATTAAGAAATGCTTCAATCATTCCCAATTTCTAATGTATGCCGACGACATTAAAATTTACAAATCATGCGATAGTGCATAAGATTGCCTATTTCTACAGGAAGACCTTGACAGACTCTCTCAATTTTGTTGCTGACTTTCACAAAAAACAAAAACATTTTAACATTTGACTATAGGCTACACGGTAACTGTTTGAAAAGAGTTGACCACATTAGTGATCTTGGGGTTGAACTGGATACGAAATTGCACTTTGATCTTCATATTCACAACATTGTCAACAAAGCTTATCGTATGTTTGATTTTGTCATACGTTCTTCAAACGACTTTAAAGGCCACTTACTTTTCTACTTCTATACAAAGGTTTGGTCCGCTCTCAATTGGAATTCGCAGTCCCGATCTGGAGTCCCATTTTTGATGTTTATATAAAAAGAATTGAAATGGTTAAAAAAAAAATCTTACTTGCTATGCACTACATATGCACTAGCTAAGTCTAAAATACCATACACACAGTTATTGAAACGTTATAAGCTTCAAGGCTTGGAGTCTAGACATAGCTTGCTTATGACCTTGATGCTTCATGTTCTCTGCAATAACAGGTTCGATTACACTGATATTACTAATAACTTATGCTACTTTGTACCTAGAACTGTATCACGTCGGGGGGCGCGCGTGCCCCAGCTGTTCTACACTGCAAGGTGCAGAACACACGCTGGTGCACGGGCGCCTCTCCGGCGTATCGTAGACGCGTATAACACACACTTTATCGACTTGGATATTTTCGCGCTTACACACTTAAAGTTCAAAAGAATGGCTATTGAATCTTTAAAATAGCTACTTTAGTCACCTAATTTTATCCCTAAAATATCTATGAGTACTACTTACATACTTTGTGTTAAATAAACGCACGCTGTTAATTATATAATTAGTTCGTTACCATTATTTCGCGGACATTTGTGTGGGTTACGCATTCACCTAGTTTTTATGTTTTTCTGGCATACCCTAATTGTAAAGTGTAACTGTTTTATGTCCCAATAAAATAAAATAGTGTGTAGTGAGTCGTAAATATTTTCATAGATTACTAGCTGATAGCTGGCTTTCAAAGATTTTAATTTGAGATTATCTACGATTTTTTTTAATAAAACTTATTATTTTCCAGAAAAACGTAATAAAAGCTTGAATAAGGCTGTGTTTCCATCAGATGTGTGCTAGAACTCTGAGTGGTGACCGAAGAATCTACCAACATTTTATTTAATTTCTTTATCTCGCTCAGCGTAGAATGGTCTCATGGAAAAGGGCTAGCGGAGCGAGGGATTTGTCCTACCAAAAATGTTTAAGAAGTGTGCGAGGGTCGCGAGGAAGGAATGTGTGCAAGGGATGTGTACGCACCGCACGTGCATAGCTGAAAGGAGTCTGCTACCCATCATCGATCACTCACCTTATTTGCACATCAATGGTGGAAAACTTCGAAAACGAATCCTCGCACCGCTGTCTCGCACATCTTTAGATATATGGAACGCAGTATTAAGCCATTACCTTAATAAAAACCAAACCATTATTTTAATAAGATTCCTTTTCATAATAATAGGATGACTGTTAAAGCGACATCAAAGAAGTCCTAATAAAATAATAAAAACATATAAATTTGACGGAGAAGGGTTTGAAGACTAGTAATCGTCAATAAAACCAACATTATGGCTCTCCGCCACTGAGAGCACATTTACTTTGGGTTAGTGATTAGTAGTGAGTCACTTCATATTACAATGCACAATGTAGGTATTCAAATATCAAGAAATCAGAGGTCTGAAAAGTCAGGATGTAGAGGTCCGTTCGCCACGGCGGCTCGCAAGAGACTGTTCCTTTACTCGCCATAGTCGCCGACTGCCTACAGCGCTCAGCGCTACCACACCAACAATGCAAAACAGTGTTGCCATCTCCGACAAATTAATATATTTTTAAGAAATCATTGAAAAATACATGACACGAACGGGAATTTGCGGGTTGGACAAGTGGTATTGAGATTTTCTGTTAGGAAATTTTCAGTAGCAGCCCAGAGTTTCAGCTGTCGTGTCGAAGTCCAATACTCACTTCGAATCACTGAGCCAGAAGATTAAGTAATCCCAGCCTTTTTGAATTGTAACGGAAGATAGGAATAATCTCATCACCTATTACATGGAACTTATCATCGATGACATTTAGGTGCAGGTACATCTCTGCCATACCCTTTTGATAATACAGGCGTGATGCTGTGTAAGAAAGAAACAAAATTACAATTCTACTTTTCTAACACCCTGACTTTTCCGTCCACACGTTTCACGTAAAGTATTTTTAATAACAGTTCATAACTTGGAGCGTGCAAATACCTCGCGAGTTGTACAATATTAAATAGCAACAAAACATGAACTAGACTTACGGAAACTTAGACTTTCAAACAAAGTCCAGATTGTAATATAAGTTGCGAGATATCAGTACGAAAATAAGAGAATGTTCCGTAACAGTAAGGAAACCTAAACTAACTACATATTTTTTTCTAAGGAAACATTGAAAAAATAAAAGACACGAGCAGAACTCGAGCCCGCGCTTGACGTACCGTGTCATGGATCTCTCACTGAGCTTACGTATTGAATAGATTCAGGCGTTACTTTGCCACATACAATGCATTACCTGTGCACCGGCCGCCCGCCCGCAATGTATGCACATACGCAATCGGTGAAAATTGTGACTACCACCAACTACTCTACACGTGTTTCGCCTTCGCTCGATACATCATCAGGAGCTGTTAGACCGTGCAGTGTCCGCCACCAAGTACTAAACTAACACTTCAGATTTTGATTCACGATTTTGCGTAAATATTCGCCAATTACTGGCTTGGATTTCATGCACCTACTATATCACACCTGGGACTGGTCAGCTTGTAATTGCTTTGGTTATTTTGGCTTTATAATTTATTACAATTTATTTTCTTTGTGTTTTCTATAACATAAACCTAATTAAATTATTATTCTCATATTACATCAACGTTAATTGTAAACGAGACATAATTTTAAAAGAGTATCTACTGAGTTTCTTGCCGGTTCTTCTGCATAAGACCAATTTCTTGGAACCGTGCACCTTGCTTCGACTTTTCGTAAGTACCTGTAATCTGGCCTATTTGAAATAAAACTTTTTGAGTTTGATTGCTTCGTTGGTCTAGTGGTCCCAAGCGCGCCTGATGAGCAGGAGTTCTCGGGTTCGATTCCCAGGTCGGGCAAAGTATTATTGAGTTTATCTGTTAGGAAATTCTCAGTAGTAGCCCGTAGTTTGAAATTGTGCCCGGTTGATGGCAATAGGCTCACCACCATGGGACTTAATAACAGCATTGGTAAAGTGTGGGTGTATGAGTACAACTGTACCTTCGGGGAATACAAGCGTGATGCTTTGTTTATATTTGACATTGGTGTGGGATGGCTCACTGTTATACGGATGGCAGTTAGAAAATCCGGAAGGGATAGAAGAAATTGAAGGACTCGTGGAGGAGCCCAATATAATTGGAGTGACAATGGCTAAAAGGTTTCTAAATTAAACATTTAAGAGTTGAAGCTAATACCTAAGCTAAGATAATTAAATATCCTGTTATATAGGCATCAGCGCCCACCCTCATGAATTTAAAAGCCGTAATTTTAATTTTTAACAGACTTAAGGAACTATCAATGTAATGAGTTTAACAATTTTATAATTTAGTAAACATGAGTAAAATAAGGTAAGTTCCACAATTTTATAGTTATAGTTAAGGACACTATGGAACTATCCAGTAATAAGGTAAGATATTTAAGAGGAATATTTAACGTAAAAGGTGATTTATATATTTTTATAACTTGCAGCACGAATGAGGAGTAAAAGAACGTAAACTTGATAACGTAAGTTGTTTTATTTCAAAAAGACTAGATTACACCATGTACTTATGAAAAGTCAAAGCTAGATGCACGGTTCCAAGGAGTTGGTCTTAGGGAGATGAACCGGCACGTAACTCCATAGATACTGTTTTCAAGGTCAACGTTCAAAGATTTATTGTCAGAAAATGTATATAGCCCTCCCCCCCAAATACTTGCAAATACTAAGTTTCAAGTTAAACATCTTTACTCAAATCTTCATACAAGTACTTTCAACAAAGGAGGCACAAATATTGCCCGTGTCATGTCAATAAAAAATAAAATATTCTGGCGTCTAGCACTTGAGTTGAAGTGATCGGCGGATCGTGCTTAAGCATCATCAGTGTGGCGGATCCCATCGAGTTTGAAGGTTGATCGTCTCGAGATCCCACTGAGGTCAAGAAACCGGTATTAGGGTTCGATTATATCTGATTATGCGGTAATTTGAGCTGATGTGCGATTTTCGCTTTAATATTTTTGAGACGGGATTTTTTTAGGTCCGTATTCACGAAGAGACGTCCTATAAACGCTCCAAGACAATTATTTTGTATTCGGCGTTTTTAAAACGCGTGTTGAATGTTGTACAGCTATAGCAGTATGCTTTTTTTATTAAACACAATTCCACGCGGCGTTTTATGACACATAGCACCTTGGGTTAGATAGGTGATTAAGCGTGCTGGGTGCACCCACATTTCATCGATGCATTTATAATAGTTCTTCTGACTACCACGTAGTTGGTCGCAAACGTGGCTGCTGAGCGTGAGGCCCTGGGTTCGATTTCCAGGTCGGAAAAAGCGTTATTGGGTTTATTCTGGCAGGAAATTCTCAGTAGGTAGCATCCCGGAAATAGGAAGTTGAACGGGTGACGGAGAGCACGTAAAGCTGTCGTCTTGCGCCTGATCTCTCTCCGGGTGTCGCGTTGCCGTCCCATCGGACTGTGAGAGTGCAGGAAGAGGGAGTGCACCTGTGTTTGCGCATACACTTGATTGGAGAGATTGGAGATTAGCCAAGTACGCAGGAGATGAAATAGATATCTCCAGCTTACTTGGCTAATCTCCTCGGATATAGGCCGACGTGACCGAAATACGGTCTGGAGGAGTATATTATATAGTTCTTTTCAATAGACAGTGGCTGTTATTGACAGTTTCCTATCAGAAAAAAGCTAATAAAGTGTGTTGCTAACCATTTTTTGTCACTAAACTGTCAATGAAAAGGGATGACGACAGACATTAGATATATTTTAGTTAACAGACTAAAAAAACGATTACAATGTATAATATAAATTTGTTACATACAAAATTGCTCCACTGTATCCGCAAAAGGATTCTTTGTATTATAATATTTTTTATATATATAATTCTGTAATATATCATCATATAGCAGCAACAAGCGAAATCACTGGTCTTTATAAACATAGACATCACGCCTGTATTCCCCGAAGGGGTAGGCAGAAATGTACACAATTGTACACCCACATTTCACCAATGCTGTTATTAAGTCCCATGTAATAGGTGGTGAGCCTATTGCCATTAACCATTAACCGGGTACAATTCCAAACTCCTGGCTGCCACTGAGAATTTTCTAACAGAAAAACTCAATAACACTTTGCCCGACCCGGAAATCGAAGCCGAGACCTCCTGCTCAGCAGTCGCGCTTGGGACCACTAGACCAACGAGGCAGTCTACTGGTCTTTATAATACAGTTTTTACAAGTTTAAGGGCCAAGGAGTCATATCTTCTTTTATAATATGTTTTTTATACCAATAAATGTTTATATAAGCAATTTGTTCAACAACTTCAAGCTGTTGCATTGAGACAATTTGCATAAACAATTGCCCGGCCACTGTGGTATGTTCGTGATTGTAGAGCTGAATTAAGTCTAAGATGACAAAAGGCATATTTCCCTGCTTCCCTTCCCGAATAAGCAGGTTTAAGCGTTTTCGTTTCAAATATTTAAGGCCCAAACCAAATTCCTTTGATCAAATCACTTTTACTTAAATTTATTTCACAAGAGCGATTGAGTTTCAAAATTGAAATTATTCAAATCACCTCCAACAAAGTGGGAACTTCGTCAAAAGTCTGCATTAGTGGTTTGTTTGTAACGCACACAAAATTGTTTTAAGTTATAATTCGATTGTCTGCAGTGATGGTGATAAGCAGAGACGTGTTGCAATTATTTTAGATTTCCTTTATTGTAGTGTCGGTTTATATCCAATCGCGGATGAAGGTAGGGTAATGAATTATTTTATTTCTGTAAAATTATCTTATGATGACACTTTTAGAAGTAATTTTTATTCGTTATCGTGTTTTACATTAGGCACTAGCTGTGCCCACGACTCCGTCTGCATGGATGCCGTAAATTAACACTATGTCATGTATGAACACAAATTCTTAATTAACAAATTTTCGACGTTATTCTTTAAATGGGCATAACTTTTTTATTTATGAACCGATTGACATGAAATAAAAACTAAATGTTAAGTGAAGCTTACCACAATATATTAGTGAAAACACATCTAAATTGCATAAGTCGTTTCTGAGATTAGCGTGCACAAACGCACAGACAAACATTCTAACAATCATTGTTTTGGGTGCTATTTTTGTTGATAAAGGTCCCAATAATACCTATGTTTTTTCATATATCTTCCAAGTACAGACAGCGATCCGTTACATTTTTGTTATTTGTATTGATGATGATGATTATTAACCTCGGAAATAACATGTAATCATTTCAAATAGATACGATCTTTAAAGTAGAAGTAGATGAAAGAATCAACTTTTTGACATTTTATCGTATTAACGCCCATGTCGGTCGACATAATTAAGATTTAATAAAAATGTCAATAAATAGAAATGACGACAGCGCATTTGAAATCTACAATTACTCTTTTTTTTTGTGGGGTACTCCGTGTCTCGGCTTAGGGCGTCGTTGGTGGGAGGATGGCAAGGAATTGGCTGGATCTGATTCATATTATCATTATATATTAGGGACGAATTTAAAGCTACAGGCTCAGCGCTAGCACAAGCAAAGGACGGGATGGACTGCAAGCATAAACACAGTAACTTATATCAACTCCATAAAAGTGTAAACTCGACTAGAAATCAAAATGTCAACGAGTCATAAGCTTCTTACGTTCTCACACATGAATAACAATTTCTCGAGTTTGACACATCCATGAATAACTCTGCGTCAGAATGTCGCACGAGTATCCAAAACGCTTCGATGGATCGACTGGCGTAATAAATAGCTTTAGTATAAATGTAATATTTTTCATTCTTTGAAAATGGGTACAGTCAACCAAACATGAGATGACGTTTGAGAGAACATTTGAAAAAAGAAATTGGAGAATGTTTTTATTTTTATTTTAAGGAAAAATCGGTTGTGTTTCTGGCCTTTTAGACGTCACGCTGAGCAGTCGCGCTTGGAACCACTAGAACAACGAGGCAGTTATCAAATGTAAGTCTACACTAGTGGTTGCCCACTAGCCGAAATATGATCACAATCAATAAACAATTTCCTCCCTCCCTCTACCTCTAACCTTTGAGTTTTTTTCGGCGTTTCTTCTCAGAGATAGTCAGATAGGAAACGCCGGCGCCATCTAGTTTATAAAAATGACTTGTAAAAGTGTCTTCAACAGATCTATTTACAGAACTAAAATCATTTATCATTTAATTTGATCGTTTTAATGGTTCTATTGTCAAAGATATATTTGTGTGTGTCTCAAACGCATGGTAGTGTGTAGAAATGTTTTTTTTTAAATTAATTTAATGTATTTCTAATGTATATTATATAAAAATATTACCCTTCTGCACTCCTACTCCATTTAAACTTTAACTGTACCAAATTTCATACTCCGTCCGCGTAATATTCGTAAAAAGGGTTACATCGTTTTTGCTTCACGTACTAATGTAATGATTATTTATGAACCTATTGCGATATATTAAAATTATGAATTGTGTACCAATTTATGTTGCTCACTGTACTGCGTGTGACATTATACAGCGTTTTATATAAAGAGCTCGTCTCTCAATAACAACTAGGTGAATCGATCAATCGACAAGGGTAAGCTACAGTTGTCAAAGTTAGTCCGTCGATGGGGGATCGTTCGTGATTCCTCTGTGCATGAGACAATGTAGTAGTAATTAAGTATTTATTACTATGAATAAGTACTTAATAATATCGTAGAAAATGGAGACTAAATTGTGGGTTCAAACCAATACTGCCGTGCAGGTCTTAAAACGCAGTAACTTTTCCCTCTTACTGCGTCTTAGGGACTGCACGGCGAAATATAAAATTTTCATACATAGCATCACGCCTGTATTCACCGAAGGGGTAGGCAGAGGTGTACACAATTGTACACCCACATTTCACCAATGCTGTTATTAAGTCCCATGTAATAGGTGGTGAGCCTATTGCCATCAACCGGGCACAGTTCCAAACTCCGGGCTGCTACTGAGAATTTCCTAACAGAAAAACTCAATAACACTTTGCCCGACCCAGGGATCGAACCCGAGACCTCCTGTTCAGCAGTCGCGCTTGGGACCACTAGACCAACGAGGCAGTCAAGGCAGTAAAATTTTCAATGTCTTATATATACTTACCTAAACCTAAAACAATACAGACATAGGTACCGGTGAAGGAAAATATCGTAAAGAAGCTTGGGCTTAATAGTGTGGAAGCAACAAACTTGCTCCTGCCTTCTTAGTATGAGAAGAGGTCGTTAAATATCGTAAAGAAGCTTGGGCTTAATAGTGTGGAAGCAACAAACTTGCTCCTGCCTTCTTAGTATGAGAAGAGGTCGTTAAATATCGTAAAGAAGCTTGGGCTTAATAGTGTGGAAGCAACAAACTTGCTCCTGCCTTCTTAGTATGAGAAGAGGTCGTTAAATATCGTAAAGAAGCTTGGGCTTAATAGTGTGGAAGCAACAAACTTGCTCCTGCCTTCTTAGTATGAGAAGAGGTCGTTAAATATCGTAAAGAAGCTTGGGCTTAATAGTGTGGAAGCAACAAACTTGCTCCTGCCTTCTTAGTATGAGAAGAGGTCGTTAAATATCGTAAAGAAGCTTGGGCTTAATAGTGTGGAAGCAACAAACTTGCTCCTGCCTTCTTAGTATGAGAAGAGGTCGTTAAATATCGTAAAGAAGCTTGGGCTTAATAGTGTGGAAGCAACAAACTTGCTCCTGCCTTCTTAGTATGAGAAGAGGTCGTTAAATATCGTAAAGAAGCTTGGGCTTAATAGTGTGGAAGCAACAAACTTGCTCCTGCCTTCTTAGTATGAGAAGAGGTCGTTAAATATCGTAAAGAAGCTTGGGCTTAATAGTGTGGAAGCAACAAACTTGCTCCTGCCTTCTTAGTATGAGAAGAGGTCGTTAAATATCGTAAAGAAGCTTGGGCTTAATAGTGTGGAAGCAACAAACTTGCTCCTGCCTTCTTAGTATGAGAAGAGGTCGTTAAATATCGTAAAGAAGCTTGGGCTTAATAGTGTGGAAGCAACAAACTTGCTCCTGCCTTCTTAGTATGAGAAGAGGTCGTTAAATATCGTAAAGAAGCTTGGGCTTAATAGTGTGGAAGCAACAAACTTGCTCCTGCCTTCTTAGTATGAGAAGAGGTCGTTAAATATCGTAAAGAAGCTTGGGCTTAATAGTGTGGAAGCAACAAACTTGCTCCTGCCTTCTTAGTATGAGAAGAGGTCGTTAAATATCGTAAAGAAGCTTGGGCTTAATAGTGTGGAAGCAACAAACTTGCTCCTGCCTTCTTAGTATGAGAAGAGGTCGTTAAATAATATTTAAAAATATCGTAAAGAAGCTTGGGCTTAATAGTGTGGAAGCAACAAACTTGCTCCTGCCTTCTTAGTATGAGAAGAGGTCGTTAAATATCGTAAAGAAGCTTGGGCTTAATAGTGTGGAAGCAACAAACTTGCTCCTGCCTTCTTAGTATGAGAAGAGGTCGTTAAATATCGTAAAGAAGCTTGGGCTTAATAGTGTGGAAGCAACAAACTTGCTCCTGCCTTCTTAGTATGAGAAGAGGTCGTTAAATATCGTAAAGAAGCTTGGGCTTAATAGTGTGGAAGCAACAAACTTGCTCCTGCCTTCTTAGTATGAGAAGAGGTCGTTAAATAATATTTCGTCTCACTACAGGTGTCTGTCAGTGTTAGTCCCTATAGAGATGATGGAAACGAGTACTTATCCGGCAGACGCAGGTTCGAATTCTGCTCACGACCGTATATTACCTACTTAACACAAAAAAAAACTTTAAGTTGTAATTATTATTTGTACTACTGCACTATTTTTATATTTATTTATTATTTCTGATTTAAAAAATAAATACTATTGTAACTATTTCATTTAACTAAAAACCTATCACAAGTGGGTATCTATTTGCCCGCTGTGGTTTCCGTAGAGCCTGGCATACTGAACGAAACAGCCTTGTATTGTGAAACCGCACGTTTGTATGTACATATATAAGTATCCATGTACGTAGTACATGAGTAGAGTACGCATACATACATACATGTAATATGTATGTATGTATGCGTACTCGTTTCACGCGGTAAAACGCGGCACAGTAAGTACTAGTCGCCTTTCCGTTGCATTTTAGAAGTGGCCTCGCTTTCTGGACGGGTTATATACTCAGTTTACATCATATTTTGAGGGTGAGGGGCTCATAGATAAGTACCAGCCGCACAGATCGATCGATCGAGGTTGAGCTGCACTTGTCGCAGCCGGTCTTTGGGGTGGGAGACCATAATTTCATACCGAGACCCGTCCGTGCCTCGGAGAGCACGTTAAGCCGTCGGTCCCGGTTGTCAAAGTAAGATCTATAACAGCCGTTACGAGTAGTCAACCAGTCAAGAAACGAGATATCGTGTTACCCAGTAACTAGGTTGTGGAGGTCAGATAGGCAGTCGCTCCATGGGAAATACTGGTATTAAGCTGCATCTGGTTTGACTGGAAGCCGACCCCAATGTCATTGGGAAAAGGCTACGCAGAAGAAGAAGATTATATTTTGAAGGTATCTATAATATAGGTTTAAATTAAACCGTAATTTAATTGAACCGTATGTAAGTATGTTTGTAAGTGTCCGCGGTTTTCCCAAAAACTACTAATCCGGTTTGAATGGGGTTTTCGTTATTTAAATACATATTTTTTTGGAAAGGTTTTAATATATTAGTATCTATGAAGATCTTCGGATATAGACAACGGAACTCTTCAATAAGTTTTTTTCACCATGGCATTGAAGGCGGTTCCTGTTGCTTTTGTCTGAAAAAAGCTCCGGAAAAGCCCACCGGATTTGAATGAAAATTTTAGAGGAATGCAAGATTCGGAAGATATGAATATAAAATAGGATGAAGTACTTTTTATCTAAGCCCCACTCGAACGCTATGCTGCCTGCTATGCTGTCTAGCATAGCATGCATGTCATATTAACCGAAGTTTACTTTTCCGAGGCTATTATTGCCGATTGTGTATTTTTCATAACACCTCCTAAACAAGTTCACTGCAGATACAAGAACCTTCCCAATACCCAGACAAAACACAAACAAGACTTACTACGTTTTCAATATAAATTCAATGAATAAAAATAAGCTTAATATCGCTTTACTGTCTTTGTAAGACTGCAGCCTTTTCGAACGTGAGATTTCTAAAATATTCTCGGAGAAGCTATAGTACTCGTATTCTGTGCGCCGGATCTGAAATGCATTTCCACAGGAACATTTACTGTTTTGTTTACTTGCATATAACATTTGTTATTTCAGATACTAATGGCGTTATAATGATTATATTAATATGGTATTACTATATGTATAACTAACAGAAATTAACAATTACAAATAGTCATTATTGTGGTACATAGGAAATTAAAAAAGAAATAAGATGTTCCTTGTTTTCGAAATTGTACACGGCTATGACCCGCCATCATGGCATACAATAGTTTTTACGTAACACTTTATAAAAGTAAATAAGGGCATCGTAAAATAAAAAGGCACAATCTTTTATAAATTCAAAAAATAGTTACTATGTCAGGATTCAGGAATAACTAATTTTACATGTCAGTGCAACAATTAATCCTATATAACATCATTAGCTGTTGCCTCGCTCATTAGCAGGCACAATAGATTTGTATTGTTACAACGTATAATTCTGTACGTGGCTGAGCCGAAAGGTTACCGCGTTGCTTGATATTATTATATACTAACAGGAATTAACGCGCAATAACTACCTTTGAATCGCTTGACGTTTCGACCAGGTTGCACTGATTGTGGTCACAAGCAGACTCTCGACCGAAACGTCAAGCGATTCAAAGAAATTTATTGCGCGTTAACACAAAACTACTCTATTCCACAAAAGTGTTTTTTACCTTATTACATAATAACATAATAAATTACTATAGACAGTTAGAGATTTACATTTGAATAATTTTAAAAAGACATTATTTTGATATTTTTAGACAAATGTTATTATAGTTTGAAAGATTGAATGTTAGCAATATTAATGGTGGCAACAAGTTAGCTTGTGTTCGTCCCTTTAATCCCTTTTAATAATGTTACATTATTATGCTCTATAGCATAATAATGTAACATTGATTTCCATTTCTATAAATGGAAATCATAATTACTATGTGAGTATTACTAGTATTCCTGATATAAAAGAAAGAGATGATTTCCATAAACTTCATCTTGATTTGTATAAAAACTATAAATAAAAATCATGATGCATATAGACGTTTTTCTGGGTAATATTGCACTACTTCTTCTTCCCAGCTAAAACACTAGAAAGCGGTGAAGGGTGGGTTTTTTTGGAGGCTCTTTCAATGTTAGACATTCAAAATATTTTAGCCTAACGGTGAAAGAGATTTTGATTTTGGTAAAAAAATTTATTGTAATACAAGTAAGAATAACGATAAGAAACCAAAGCATCACAAGGGCAAAGACTGAGATTTGAACTCAACACCTCTTGTTTATGTTGTCCGACAACGTATCACTAAGCTCATTAGAGTTGAATTTGTTTTTAACTATCCCGTGCTAACTTTGTTTACGCGATAAAAAGTACCATGTATCCTTTTCCTAAATCCAATCTATCCATTTAACAAATTTCATCTAAATCCATTCAGCAGTTTTTGCGTGTTTGCGTAACAAACATCCAAAGATATATACTTTTACAGTTATAATAATGCTAGACTTTGTCTGCATAGCAGAAGGTAGCCTACGTCCTTCTCTAAGGTCCAATCTATCTCCTTGTCACATTTCATTACGATCCGTTCAACCGTTTAGTCGTGAAAAGGTAATTAACAAACATACAAACAGAGTTACTTTCGCAATTATAATATTATTAGTAAGAATGGATAGATGGATGGATTTAGTTTCTACTTTAAAAATACAATCCATGTATATTAATGGGGTAGAAAAATCGGAAAAATTTTACACAGTGACAATTAAGTGCATCGAAAAAATTCTCAATAGTCAGTGAAAATACGAGAAAAACCGACCAAACCCTTTCTACTTTCTACAGCTTTCACTATTGTGTGAATTTTCTTCCGTTTGACTCACCGCAGCTGGAACTTAATTCAAACTTCACTTAACAAACTAAAAGTCAAGCAATTTCAATCTCTACTCCTCAACACATAAGGTGTAGCGGATTATTCGTTGAATGGAACACGCAACTTTGTAATATTGACGTACTTCGAAAATTGGAATTTCTACTGAAACTCCTTTCTTTGTGGAGGTTGCATTGTCGATAAAAAATTGGTTTATTCCCCAATGGAGGGTGGACTGGGACCATTTACTTGTTATTTAGGGGTATAATAATACGTGAGAATTTATCGTCTCGTTGTTTAGGAAGAAAAGACTTATCCCCTCCCTTTTGAAGTAAATTATATTTTTTCTTTTTATTTCTAATCGCTAGAGGTAATGGAAAATAATAATATGAGGTAAAAAGGCTTTTGTCAACCGTGGAATAAAGAAGGAGATCCGCAAGTAAACACGTTTTGAAGTTTTTTAGTTGTTTCATGTTAGTGCCTTAAAATCATTTATTATAATTTTCATTGATCAGAAATATCTACGGAAATATTTTAAGGAAGTTAAATTTAGTAGTATTATTATATTAAATGGAAAAAGAATACGGTCGCGAACAGGATTTGAACCTGCGCCTCCCGGATAAAAGGTGGTCAGAGCGCCTGGAGTATTTATCGGGGCGGCGCAGGTTCGAATCCTGTTCGCTACCGTATTCTTTTTCCATTTAATATAATAATTCTACTAAATTTAATTTCCTTATAATATTTCCGTTGCAACCAAGCCGTTTTCTCTTACCTCTGACGATAATGAACAACAGTACTCATTATTTTCCAGATAGTAAGCATCATGCATTAAAAAACTTCTATTGTATTCTGGAACAAAGTAGGTAGCTTTAAACTTGCTAATGAGCTTTCGCTTAACTTAACAAACGGACAGAATTAAAGAGTTCCCTAGACTACACTGGTAAAGGACAGAGGTAATGCTTGGTACAGGAATTTAAATAAACTACAAGTAAAGTCGTTATTCGAATCTATTGAATTTCAAATATCCATGAAACGCCTGGTGATATTTATTTAGCAATCATTTACAGATCTACTAAACTCAGCGTTACCACTTTGCAGTTGTAAAGCGCCGAACAACATCCCAATCCTTTGTAAATGTTATGTTATTTTTCAAGGAAACAGAACAATTATTGACAAAAACGGGGCTTGAACCCTTGACATTCCGTGTCATCACTGGTACAGTGACAGCTACCTTGTCGTTGTTCGAATCTATTGCATTTCAAGTATCCTTTTATTCTTCTTAAAGAGATGCCTGGCGATATTTACCTAGCAATCATTTACAGATCTACTAAACTCAGCGTTACAACTTTGCAGTTGTAAAGCGCCGAACAACATCCCAATCCTCTATAAATATTAAATTATGAAATATTTTTTATGCATGTTGAGGCCGTGTGATGCTTATAGCAATGACTATTTTTTAAGGAAACAGAACAATTATTGACAAGAACGGGGCTTGAACCCTTGACATTCCGTGTGATCATGGTAGAGTGACAGCTACCTTGTTGTTCGAATCTATTGAATTTCAAGTATCCTTGTAGTCGTCTTAAGGAGACGCCTGGCGATATTTATCTAGCAATCATTTACAGATCTACTAAACTCAGCGTTACCACTTTGCAGTTGTAAACGCCGAACAACATCCCAATTCTTTATAAATCATATGTAATTATATTTTTTCATTATTTTTTTATACATGTTGATGCCGTGTAATGCCTATATCAATTACTATTTTTCAAGGAAACAGAACAATTATTGACGAGAACGGGGCTTGAACCCTCGACCCTCGACATTTCGTGTCACCATTATGAGAATAATTATCTTCCTATTTGGGTTCCGTCCCACAAAAAAAAGGAAGCACTATAAGATCACTTCGTTGTCCGTTTATCCGCCTGTCCGTAAGTCTGTCAAGACCCTTTCTTAGGAACGCGTGGAGGTATCAAGTTTATTATGAGGTATTTACTTCCTTAGGTCTATGACCCATTGGAGCTGCAAAGAACAGTGACTTATCTTCTAACCACCTGGGTTTTGCACAAGCACAAACAATAAAAGCAGAAAAATCTATTTGCCTAGCCATTTCCCAGTTACGTTGGGGTCAGCTTCTAGTCTAATAGCAGTATTTTACATCAAACGATCTATCTATAGCTGAACTATACAGCCCAGTTATTGGGTAACGCGATAAGACTAGTCAGACTTCCCTGGTACTCGTAGCAGCTTTCATACATCTTTACGGCGGTTTATCGTGCTCTCCGAGACACGGCATAGTAAAATCAAATAACATAACATAACATAACATAGCATCACGCCTGTATTCCCCGAAGGAGTAGGCAGAGGTGTACACATTTGTACACCCACATTTCACCAATGCTGTTATTAAGTCCCATGTAATAGGTGGTGAGCCTATTGCCATCTACCGGGCACAATTCCAAACTCCGGGCTGCTACTGAGAAATTTCTGACGGAAAAACTCAATAACACTTTGCCCGGGAATCGAACCCGAGACCTCATGCTCAGCAGTCGCGCTTGGGACCACTAGACCAACGAGGCAGTTCAAAAATCAAATAGTGTACATAAAGTTCTTTTTCATCCCGTCTGAGTAAGCTAAATAATACAAAGGAATCTATATTTTATTCCGCCCGTCATATCTTTTATAATTTATTACTACTAGTTTCCAATGATGACCTAATGGCCCGCAAAGACGTTCGAATAAAAGTGTAACCTGACGTAACTGCTCGTTAGAAAATACTTTGCCTCTATATCTCTTTGACCCATCTTGGTTTCTTTGGGCTAACGATAGATTTAGTTATTTTTTATGTGAAGGTAAAATGACTTGGCTGTCAGTAGTAACAGTCTAGCTACTAGGGTCTAAGGTTGTTGGTTCAAACCTATTATTTTGTTTTAATATCGGTAAGGAAGGGCTCGTGGATCAGTAACAGCCGCACATATAGATCGATCGAGGTTAAGCTGCACTTGCTGCGGTCGTTCTGTGGATGGGTGACCATTATATCATACCAAGACCCCTTCGTGCCTCAGAGAGCACGTTAAGTCATTGGTCCCGGTCGTCATATCAACTTGATAATCAGAGGCCTGAAAGTCCGATAATCAGTCCTACCTTCTACAACAAAATGTGCCTGCTTCCTACCTGTACGCTTCTACAACAAAATCCCGAGCAATATTCAAGAATTGAGTCTCAACAAATTTAAGTCATATGTGAAGCAGACTCTTTGCAAAAAGAGTTACTATAAAATCAAAGACTACGTAGAAGATAAAAATGCTTGGGATTGTGCCGCTCGCTCTAATGTATATTGCTATTTTGTTTTTTTTTTACCACTGTGGACATTGTAATGTTTAATTTATTTATTTTATGATATTTTCATGAATTTATTATATTAAGATTATTCTTTTTGACATTGATTCTTGACATTTTTGATAATATTGTTATTCTATTAGACACAATTTTCAATGTGAATGTGAGTACGATGTGGGCCAGAAATTTATTCATACATGAACCTCATAGACTGTCTGGCGGTTTTGAGTCGTTTTATGTGACCTACGCAAATGTCCTCCTGATCTGGTATCGTCTTGTGACGGGTCGTTGAGCTTCCTTAGTTATGGTTGAGCTACACGATGACTGATGCATACGTGCCATCAGACAGGACAGATTACCTCGAAGCTGCTATGGCTCTTTCCTCAAAAGGCCATTCCATACGATCCCTGCATCGTTACACTCACATAGATATGTACATACTATTATGTCTGGACTTTAAAAGAGACGTTGACCTCCTTTCGGCGTTTCTTCTCAGAGACAGTCAGATAGGAAACGCCGGCGCCATCTAGTTTATAAAAATGACTTGTAAAAGAGTCTTCAACAGATCTATTTACAGAAATAAAATCATTTATCATTTACCACGAAATATTGTATTGTCCAGTTATTGGGTTGTAAAGGTTAGGTAGGTAATCGCTCCATATAAAATACTGGTATTAGGCTGCATCCAGTTTGACTGAAGGCTGACCTAGATGTAATTGGGAAAAGGCTAGGCAGATATATATATAGGTAATGCCCGTTAGGAAAGAGTGGCTGGAGAGGCCGCAAAGCAGGCTCAGCTTCCGGATGATCCAGATGCACTCAGCCGGTAGCCTTCGCCGAGTTGCTCCATGGACATGACACGCGCCGAGAGCCCAGCTTGAGCAACGCCATGACCGGGTTAGTAGGGCTGGGCAATCTCTTGCTTCCGACTGTAATCAGACATTATGCTCGGTAGTAAGAGCGCTTGGAGAACCATCGCCACATTCTGCGAGGAGGTTATGCTCGCAAAAAAGATGGCGGGGAGGAGAGATACGATAGTATAAGATGCTAGGCTACGCAGGGCGCTTAATGCTCTTCGGCCACCATGAGCAGTAGCAAGCATGACTTTGGTAATTCGTCGCCCGTCCAGCGACAGCGCCGCGCAGCATCTGCACGCGTTTTATACATGTCTATAAAGGCCGACAGTGGCCGGCCTGCTCAAGTGATGGGAACGGTCAACTCTTTTAAGGATCATCACCGGGCTGGGGAGAATGCAGTTGTGATCCCGGAACCCGGTAAAGTTGAAGTCTCGCACAACATCCATGATGAAATTCCACACATAAAAAAGGCAGCAGCTAGTCATAACTAATATTATAAAAGCGAAAGTAACATTGTTTGGTTTGTTTTTCCTGACGTTTCGAACACTTTGCAGCGTTCGTGATCGTAGGAGGACTGTCAGGAAAAACAAACCAATCATACACGCGATTAATCCGGTTAAAAGTTATTTTTTTATAATGTATAGTGATCTCGAAAACCTAAGATATTAATAAATTAAGTGTTGAAAATAACCTAATTATGTTCTTCAGTAAGATAGCCAAACACTCTTTTTTCAATGTAGCTTAATTTAAAATTATCATAAAATAAAATAATAACCTCATACTTAAATAATTAACATATTTTTGCCACAAAGGAAAAGGTTTTGCCCAAGAAAATCTTTTCAAGGGAAAAAATATTTTCGAGAAGCCTCTTGCTTCTGCTCATTGAAACGTTACACTGGTGCTGAAATACTCTTAAATGACGCTATTTTATTTACACAGAACTTAACGTATTTTTTTAAATAACCTTTTGTGGAAATTGTTTTAATTAAAACCTTTTTAATTAAGCAACTGTAATTTAATTGTGATAATTGTTGTCGGGTAAAATTTTGTTTTTGACAATTTTCTTTGAGTGTTTTTGTTTATATTTACTTTAGTGGCGCAAAATAATAAGGTAACTTACAAATTATTTCAGTGGTTAGCAAAGACGATAGCTATTTTGTTAGGGAAATTGGTGCCACTATATACAAAAATAAAATCGGCAGCAAATTATATCATCGTATTTTGTGACTAAACATAATTTCTAAACATGACAACTCTTCTAAAAGTAAATATAATTAGAAAAATGGGAAACCGGTACAGATTTTTTTTTTATTCCTTGATCTGATGACCCGTTGATCTCACCTGATGTAATGGATATAGAAGCCCGGTTAATTAGATTTTACGGTATTTTTCGGAAATAATAACCTTCCTACGGCACTCTTCAAGACCATGATGTTTTATGGTTACAAGCACAACTGTTTTTCAATAAAAAAAAAATTATAAACTATAAACCAACAAGGAGAAATATTAAAACATAAGTATTTAACACAAATTCTGTAACACAAAATGGTGTTGAGAAAAGTTAGTTTCTATGGAAACTTTAAATAAACTGTGTTTTTCAATTCGTATGCTGGCGCCGCGCTGGCCCGAATATTGAAATGTAGTGTTGGCGCGGGTAGTTGTATATTGTCACCAAGCAGTAAAAAACTCGTAAAAGCTTTGTGAAAAGTATAAAATATGATGTGCTTTCGATATTGTTCAATATTGACCATTGTAGGTATAGTGTATTACTTAAGGTAATATGCTTAGATCCTACCTTGTCTCGTTGTCTTTTCTTTCTTGTAGATGTACTCTGGGGCGGTGAAATAAAAGCCTTCGGTTTGTAGTCCAAGTTTGTTTTTAAAATCATTTATAGCTCAGCACAAGCACACGAAGTAGGAAATTATGAATAGTTCAGAAGGTAGCACAGAAACGGAAGATATAGTTTATAATACACAGTACACAGCAGAAGGCGAAAGCTCAACAATCGAATTACAACACAGAAAAAGTATTTACGGTAGAATTTTAACTTTATATTAATTCAGTAAGCGGTAAGCGGGTAACTTAATAAGAGCGGTACCTATGCGGTTAAGCGGCGTGCGCTTCGCGTGGAGATCAGATCAAGACTGGCGAGGGGGGCGACGCGTGCGCCGTGGATCGAGTGCCGGTAGGCTGGATATACTGTTAGTCGAAGGACTAGAAATTGCGCTTGTCCACTGGGTACACAACGGCCGAAGTCTCGACATAAAATATTAATAATTATTATGTTTATATGTAGTAATATGAACTTATATGACTATATTAAGTATGTATGAAAATATTATTTATGTATATACGTATAATATATTATGTGTGTCTGTATATGTCTGTATGTCGTGTCGCCACAACCATTTTCAATCATGGTGAATAAGCAAATTGTAAAAAAAACCTCATGCAATGCATTTTATTTTTCATGTTTGCCTTGTCCTCAACATTTTTCGATGTAATTTTGTCAAATAAACCTGAGTATATTCACAAGAAATAATTGTAATGGTCGCGATATTTTATTGTAAGAACTTTGTGAATATCTGCTTATCTCTAGTCATTTCAGTTATACAGCGTTCGCTGCTTCCCCCAGAACCTGAAACTAACGGTAAATAAAAACTGACAGTATAATCTTCAAAGATAAGAAAAAAAAAACTTATATTTCTTATATTTCTCATCTTTCTCATCTTTCTTATCTTTCTTATCTTTCTTATCTTTCTTATCTTTCTTATCTTTCTTATCTTTCTTATCTTTCTTATCTTTCTTATCTTTCTTATCTTTCTTATCTTTCTTATCTTTCTTATCTTTCTTATCTTTCTTATCTTTCTTATCTTTCTTATCTTTCTTATCTTTCTTATCTTTCTTATCTTTCTTATCTTTCTTATCTTTCTTATCTTTCTTATCTTTCTTATCTTTCTTATCTTTCTTATCTTTCTTATCTTTCTTATCTTTCTTATCTTTCTTATCTTTCTTATCTTTCTTATCTTTCTTATCTTTCTTATCTTTCTTATCTTTCTTATCTTTCTTATCAGTAGTTGTTTATTGGCGGTTCTGGCTCACTACAAACCAGTATAATTAGAGCCATGCATTGGTATGTCCGTGGTGTATGTTAGGGTTCATTTAATGATGGTGAGGTCGATTTTGGTTTGAATCAAAAAGCGGCACATCCGTGAGATCAAAGGCGGAGGGGTCTGTGTAGGGTTGGTTCTGGTCGGTGTGTTATCATAATGGGTGTTACATTGTTGCAGTGTGTGACTCAGTACAACAGTGCGGTAGTCAGGGTTGCGAGTCTGGGTGTGTGCGGGGCGCGGCGAGTGCGCGAGGGCGGGGGGTGTTATCAGTCGGTGAGGCTCCCTCAGGGTGGATGTTGAGATAGCTTTTTGGTTATAAGAAAAAAATAAAAAGATGATGCGATGAGTGAGGTCGCTTATTTGCTATTTTTGGCATCTTGATAAAACAATATATTTACATTACGATCGTAAGTCTTCAGGCGAGATATGTACATAGGTACAATACTTTTGGATTTATTTTCAACACCATACACATTGATCTTAATTTGGTTCAACAGTTCAAAGCGTTTGATTCCTTTAACTGTTACCGGTAAATCAATTCCTGCTGTTTTGAAGATGGTCTCGTACGGTGGATAAGATGTTGGACGATCCGAGTTAGAGTCAACCGGATAAAGAGCGCTCGCTACAGCCCAAAAAAAACATGCATTATCATTGTTTTTCACATTAACACATGCACGTTTATATGCTATCCAGCCAGGAAGGGGTACATATGAGTTTCCCTTTATCGGAACATACTTGTTAATGTTAACCTCAAAAAATTCAATCTTTTCCAGTGCCCACCCGCTGTCTCTTTCTTGAAACTCTTCACATTTACGGATAATCATAGAACAGGTTTCTTCATAGTAAGCAGATAAATTCGATGAAAGTTGTAAGCATACATTTTTGGTGTTGAATGATTTTAAATCTCTAATCACTTCGTTATCACCTTTTATTATAACATACGTGCAAAATAGTTCTAAATTAACTTTTATATGTTTGTTGGATTTCACTTCCATTTCAAGTAATTTATATACTTTAGCTGCAATATCATCAGCATCAGGAACAGGAGCTGATAATAACAGTTCAGAGGCAACAGGTCTGTCTGATGGAAAAGAACTGCTAGTAACTAATAGATATCTGGAAACCTCATCAAATGATAATATCAGTTCCGATACAGATGCATCCCTATTCATGAAAAGATACTACCCCAATACAGACTACATGTATTGGGATGACCCTAATGAACTAATCGATCGTTTGCGACTGCTTATCGCTTCACAAAATGCTGGCAACACTAGTCATGGAAATGAGATTATTGCAATACTAGAAGAATTAGTAGAAGCTAATATAATTGAATCTCCTCGACGATTTTCCAGAGTGCTCAAATAAAAAAATGCTGATAACACTATCCTCCATTAGGAGCAGCTATTGATAATAATTCTAAATATCCAGATAACTCATCAGCTGATAACATCAGTTCATTTAAAGAGACAACCTGCTACTAACAGTTCCGAGTGAACAGGTCTATCTGATGGGAAAGGAACTGCTAGTAACTATCAGATAGCCACTTACCTTATCAGCTGATAATAACAGTTCAGAGGGAACAGGTGTGTTTGGTAAAAAAAAGAACTGATACTGAACTAGATATTGGTATGTATGTGTGTATGTGTGTGTATGTTAAAAACAATGTGTTCAGTTAAAAAACTTCATTGTAATAATGACTATCGATAAGTTTGGACGTTATCTACACAAGAATCGGGAGGAGCAATCATCAAATTCACTCAAGGTTATAAAACACCAAGTGGAATGTGGAAACCGTATATTAAGAAATGTTAGTAGAGGTATTTTAAAAAATGATGTGGTTATAAAAGCACAACTCGATGAGGTTATGAACCAGTGCTTGACAAAAATTAAAAAAATCTCTCGTAACCTACAAGAAATTTCAGAAAAACATCCAGCTAGCACAGTAAATCCGACCGCCACCACCACCAGCAAAACAATCAGCAGCACTTAGACAATAAGACAGTATAAAACCAACATGAGCAAGTGGACAGTCGTGCAGGAACTTCATAAGAATGTTCGTAAAAAATTTCCCCGAAGACGTTTCATACAAAAAGGGTTTGATGACACCTGGCAAATAGATTTGATTGACTTACAAAAGTATTCCAAATACAATAATGGATTTAAGTACGCTTTAGCGTGTATTGATACCTTTTCAAAGTTCGCTTGGCTTCGACCTATTAAGAGCAAATCGGGTGAAGATGTGACGCAGGCCATGCTTAATGTGTTAAACAACAACCTGAAGCGAAAACCAAAAAATATTCAATCGGACGATGGGCGGGAGTTTTTTAACGAAAAGTTCCAAGCTTTAATGAGAAAGTTTAATATTAATCATTACTCTACTTATAGTGTAATGAAGGCTTCTATTGTAGAGAGATTTATTAGAACTGCTAAAAATTGGCTTTGGCAACGATTCGCATACAATGGTTCTTACAAATGGATCGGAAAAGAGCTCGCTGACATAATCTATAGATATAACAATAAAATACATCGTACCATTGGGATTGCCCCAGCGAGTGTGAATCATACCAACGCTAATGATCTATTATCTACAGTTTACAACCACATTAAAGTTCGGGGTAAAGCTAAATATAGATGTGGTGATTATGTGCGCGTTAGCAAATATAAATCAACTTTTTCAAAAGGTTACACTGGAAACTGGAGCTCAGAAATATTTCAAATAGTGAAAGTGAATAACACAAATCCAGATCATCAGCATCAGGAACAGGAGCTGATAATAACAGTTCAGAGGCAACAGGTCTGTCTGATGGAAAAGAACTGCTAGTAACTAATAGATATCTGGAAACCTCATCAAATGATAATATCAGTTCCGATACAGATGCATCCCTATTCATGAAAAGATACTACCCCAATACAGACTACATGTATTGGGATGACCCTAATGAACTAATCGATCGTTTGCGACTGCTTATCGCTTCACAAAATGCTGGCAACACTAGTCATGGAAATGAGATTATTGCAATACTAGAAGAATTAGTAGAAGCTAATATAATTGAATCTCCTCGACGATTTTCCAGAGTGCTCAAATAAAAAAATGCTGATAACACTATCCTCCATTAGGAGCAGCTATTGATAATAATTCTAAATATCCAGATAACTCATCAGCTGATAACATCAGTTCATTTAAAGAGACAACCTGCTACTAACAGTTCCGAGTGAACAGGTCTATCTGATGGGAAAGGAACTGCTAGTAACTATCAGATAGCCACTTACCTTATCAGCTGATAATAACAGTTCAGAGGGAACAGGTGTGTTTGGTAAAAAAAAGAACTGATACTGAACTAGATATTGGTATGTATGTGTGTATGTGTGTGTATGTTAAAAACAATGTGTTCAGTTAAAAAACTTCATTGTAATAATGACTATCGATAAGTTTGGACGTTATCTACACAAGAATCGGGAGGAGCAATCATCAAATTCACTCAAGGTTATAAAACACCAAGTGGAATGTGGAAACCGTATATTAAGAAATGTTAGTAGAGGTATTTTAAAAAATGATGTGGTTATAAAAGCACAACTCGATGAGGTTATGAACCAGTGCTTGACAAAAATTAAAAAAATCTCTCGTAACCTACAAGAAATTTCAGAAAAACATCCAGCTAGCACAGTAAATCCGACCGCCACCACCACCAGCAAAACAATCAGCAGCACTTAGACAATAAGACAGTATAAAACCAACATGAGCAAGTGGACAGTCGTGCAGGAACTTCATAAGAATGTTCGTAAAAAATTTCCCCGAAGACGTTTCATACAAAAAGGGTTTGATGACACCTGGCAAATAGATTTGATTGACTTACAAAAGTATTCCAAATACAATAATGGATTTAAGTACGCTTTAGCGTGTATTGATACCTTTTCAAAGTTCGCTTGGCTTCGACCTATTAAGAGCAAATCGGGTGAAGATGTGACGCAGGCCATGCTTAATGTGTTAAACAACAACCTGAAGCGAAAACCAAAAAATATTCAATCGGACGATGGGCGGGAGTTTTTTAACGAAAAGTTCCAAGCTTTAATGAGAAAGTTTAATATTAATCATTACTCTACTTATAGTGTAATGAAGGCTTCTATTGTAGAGAGATTTATTAGAACTGCTAAAAATTGGCTTTGGCAACGATTCGCATACAATGGTTCTTACAAATGGATCGGAAAAGAGCTCGCTGACATAATCTATAGATATAACAATAAAATACATCGTACCATTGGGATTGCCCCAGCGAGTGTGAATCATACCAACGCTAATGATCTATTATCTACAGTTTACAACCACATTAAAGTTCGGGGTAAAGCTAAATATAGATGTGGTGATTATGTGCGCGTTAGCAAATATAAATCAACTTTTTCAAAAGGTTACACTGGAAACTGGAGCTCAGAAATATTTCAAATAGTGAAAGTGAATAACACAAATCCAGTAACATATCAGTTGCAAGATGAAGTAAAGCAACCAATTTTAGGTGGATTTTATGAATATGAGCTGCAAAAAGTAAAATATCCCGATGTGTACTTAGTGGAAAAAGTGTTGAAAAAGAAAGGTGATAAAGTTCTAGTTAAGTGGTTTGGTTTAAATTCAACTAGTTGGATAAATAAAGAAAACAAAATAAATTAATAAACATACAGTGTTTTATTTATAAAAAACCTTCTTAAAACTAACAACATACTTACCTAACAAAGATATTATATCTATGTAAATAAGTAAATAATTTCCTAAACAAAAAAAGTGTCATTATATAGCGACACACAGCTACTATTATTATGGCTACCTTACATCGAGTAAATATAAACTGTTCTAAAACTATGTCATTATATAGCGACACACAGCTACTATTATTATGGCTACCTTACATCGAGTAAATATAAACTGTTCTAAAACTATGTCATTATATAGCAACACACAGCTACTATTATTATGGCTACCTTACATCGAGTAAATATAAACTGTTCTAAAACTACTTACACACAAACACACACCTACACATAACTAATAAAAAGACGCAATTTTTTTATTTAAGGTGCGGACATCTCTTTTTTTTAGAGCCGTCCTTATGGTATACTGTATTTTAAATATACAAAAAAATATTTAAGGGTAGTTGTCGTAACATCCGCTCTACAATAAATCAATAACACCTTAGAGGCCGGCAGCTTCCGTTACGACAACATCATACAAAATCATAAAATACTATTTACCTTTATGAAGTACTTACGGAGACAAATATCAAGTTGAGAATATTAAGCAAAAATAAAGGACTTACACTACATTTTAATCAAACTATAATTATTATTTAAGTTAGGGGGAAGATAAAATTTCAAGGAAACTCAACTATATCGTGATTATGTAACCACTGTCGGAACAAATAGAGTTCAATTAAAGGACAGTGTAAGTCCTGGTGATCTTTTTTAAATAACTGGTGGCGATCACATCTGAATTGAAGCTTGACTGGTATGGTACGACTAATTTTCTCATCAAGGAGAAGGGCTGAAAATTTAGGGCACCCGTTATTTTCTATATTTAAATATTGCAAATTTAATTTAATTAAAAGATCTCTTTCCCAGATGCCTCCTTTATACAACCAATATTTTGGTTTAAATCTCGAATTTATACAAATTATTTGAGACTCAAGGTAATCGATAGACTTATCCCCCGGATCGTTATTATATTTTAAACCGTGAATATAGTTTTGAGTATAACGACAAGTTCTTTTATCTTTGAATGATAATTTGTTAAATGGAACTTCTAATTCGATGAAAAATAGCCAGTATTTATTTAATGTTAAATGCATTATTGCCACCTCTTTAATCGCAAACCGTCCTTCCACCATGAATCCCTCCATGTCAATTAGTAGAGCTACCATAATTGACAGGATGATTGTGCTGATATTCAAGAACAGAGTGCGATTTGAAGCCACACGGTGGTGAGATTTATATAAAAATCCTTACTGAAATAATATGATAACAACACAGTTTCATGAAAAAAAATATAGAATAAAAAAGAAGGAAGCGTACCTGCACTCACTATGAATTAATAAATGTTTTCAATACAATCTCCAATTACACAAAATATACAGTTTAGGAACAAGTTACCAATTTTATCGGTAAACACACTGTGTGAAAAACACTCAGAAGGCACATCACATATCAAACTAAGCCACTCTTCAACTTCAACATTAGTATCGCCCACTGTGTCTTCCAGATAGGAGGATATATCGTCCCAGAACCTGATAATTGTGTAGATTTCAATATCGTTAAAATTACTTGTTTTGTACTGACTACAAAGCAGAGCGTTCACTTCACCGAGTATAATTGCAAGTGGTTTTGGTCGTGTCCACAATCGCAACAACCTATTGCTCACCAAAAAATTTATCCAATTAATTTTACACTCATAATTAAGTGCTTCCACTAGATCCTCCAAATTATTGTGATTATTATTATTCATCTCGAATCTCCATAAAGGTAAATACTGTAATCAAAAATTATATTGCTTCAATTACTTACAAATCTCAAGATCAATTTACGTCTTTTTAATTGGCTGCATTAAAATTTATAATCCACGACTTGCCACTCATTCCTTTATTGATCATATTAACACCAGTTTCAAGATATTGGAACATGTCATCATCAAGATTATTGAATCTTGATGGTAATGTGATTAAATATTCATTCTCTAGTTTTACAATTGTTTGCATGGTGTTCGCATGGAATTTCGAAACCATCCTAGTGACTTCGATAATTTTATAGGGCTTGTTTACTTCAAGATCAGCCATTTTCATCCATCTCTTATTCCCACAGGAATTGAGCTTTGCAAGTACTGCTCCCACTGCTTCTTGTTCACCACCAGACATTATCGATGTAATAAATATGATAATAAAAAAAAGGAACTTACAAAAGTATTGTATAGAATAAAGATCACTCGCGTAGTATCAAACAAATGATTAGATATTAAACTTTTGACTTAAGTTAAACGATGATGGTAATGTCGATGACCACTGCTCTGTGGTTATGGTAACTGTGCTTTGAAGCTACTCGATACTGACTATTTATATATGAATCCTTCCACCACGTTTTTCACAATCCCAACGGGAATAGGTACCTACTACTGATGATAACAACAAAGTTTAGTACAAAAAATTTTTTTAATTGAATGATTATATTACTTTTATCAGTACCCATCAATTACAATATATCTGTCAACCCACAATATTACAACACAATAATTATTTTAAATTTAATTGGTATACATTAAGATAACAACAAAGTAATAAATAACCAAAAAATGAACAGTACAGTATTGTTCTCAAAACTTATCCATCTCAATATAATAAATCATCAATTCATAAACAAATAGTCTTCCTTGATAATTTTTATTTAATTGGTACACTAACTAAACATTCCAAGTCAGTCACCCTACCATTTGTCAATTTTTCCAACCGTTCATGTGTCCAATGCTGTACACTTTCAATTATTGTTTTGAATCGCTGACAGATTTCACTTAAAGGGAGAGATGTTGTCATCAATGAAACTTCGTGACTTGTTTTCGCACTCGTTGTCGATGTCATTGTTGTTGTTGTTGTTGTAGTTGTCTCTTCTGCACCAGCTTTAGATTTAGTTTTATGATGATGACCACCACTACCGGTCATCGTACTACCACTACCAACAGCAGCACCACCTCTAGGCAACTTCACCGTTATCTCTAAACCCTTCTCATCTTTAAAAACTTGCTCAAACATATCGGAAGACCACGTTTGATGTAAAATATTTTTTGTACCACTGCTGCTGCTTCGTCTCGGACGAGGGTTAAAAAATCTTGTTATCTCCAGTTTATACAACAACAATTTATTCTCATCGCTACATAAACGTACATTTAATTCATTTTTTCTCTTACCACTTCTTATAATCATGACAGATTTACGATTAAACTTCTTCCCATTTCCACCATTGTTATGTACATCATTTTTATCTTTAATCAAATAAAACTTGATTAACCATCTTTTCATCAAATCACCCCGATCATTTAACAGCACCACCTTCTTAATATTCCACTGTTTATCATTACACAAATCCATAAAATCTTCATTTAGAGATCGGGTTAAATTTCTTATCAACACCTCACTACCATTGTCTCGCGATTGTAAGTGAAACATCACCACCCAAGGCAATAAACTTGTAAAAATCATTATAACAATAATAAATAATGACCACACGTAAATCTCAAACTCTACATAAAATTAATTAAATTGATGAGATTTGCATCCTCTTTATATATTATTACCATTCCACCCACTCAATGCATCCCACAGCATTAAACTATGATGCACATCCTATCAATCCTTTGTTCGATTGCTTATCATATCAAAAAATAGTCATTCATCCTGCTTTGCGCAACACCGATTTCCTACACGTGTCCCTCTACATACAATGTATTACACATTAAATAGATAATAACCATTACAGTAAACGACCTTATCACAGAAACAAAACAATGTCCATTATAATCTAAATTCATAAGCGACCTCACTCATCGCATCATCTTTTTATTTTTTTTCTTATAACCAAAAAGCTATCTCAATATCCACCTCACCGACTGATAACACCCCCCGCCCTCGCGCACTCGCCGCGCCCCGCACACACCCAGACTCGCAACCCTGACTACCGCACTGTTGTACTGAGTCACACACTGCAACAATGTAACACCCATTATGATAACACACCGACCAGAACCAACCCTACACAGACCCCTCCGCCTTTGATCTCACGGATGTGCCGCTTTTTGATTCAAACCAAAATCGACCTCACCATCATTAAATGAACCCTAACATACACCACGGACATACCAATGCATGGCTCTAATTATACTGGTTTGTAGTGAGCCAGAACCGCCAATAAACAACTACTCTTATCTTTCTTATCTTTCTTATCTTTCGTATCTTTCGTATCTTTCTTATCTTTTTCATTTATTTATATAACATACCTATTTTTGAGATTTTCACAATTAGTTTGAAACTGTCGTCATATCATCATAATTTTGGTTTTTCTGTAGAGTGTAGCTACTATAAATGACTGAAAACAAAATTAATTTGGAAACGCAAATAGTAAAAGTACAGAGTTACAAAGACTTTCAGATGCGTACAGCATGAAATTCTCTATAGCAGCCCGGAGTCAGGACGGACGGAGTCAGGTGGTGTGACCCCCGTGCTTCGGAGAGCACGTAAAGCCGTCGGTCCTGCGCTTGATGTCTCTCCGGTCGTGTCGGATTGCCGCCCATCAGAATATGAATGTGAAGGAAGAGGGAGTGCACCTGTGTTCGCGCATACACTTGTGCACTATAATATCTCCTGCGTACTTGACTAATCTCCGTGGAGATAGGCCAACGGGACCAAAATACGGTCGGGAGGAGTATTATTATTAATGTTTAATTGTCAGGTACAATTAATTTAATTGCAAATAAGTGTTAATGAAGTTAATAGTGGACTTTAATTAATTTATTGGTGATTGAAACTTTAATTGTAATTTGCAATTAATATTTCAAGAATCGAACCCAAGCCATTAAGCCTAGCAGCAGCATTTTTGACCACTAGACCATCGATGCAGGAAAATAAAAAGATAGAACTACCAACCACTACATCGTAGTAGGTTAAAAAAAATTAAGCTGAAAATAACAATTTAACACTCCTCTCTCTGTGGCTTAACTTAAAATTATCATAAAAGAAAAATAATAACCTCATACTTAAATAATTAACACATTTTTGCCACAAAGGAAAAGGTTTTGCCCAAGAAAATCTTTTCAAGCAAAAAAATATTTTCGAAAAGCCTCTTGCTTCTGCCTCATTGAAACATTACACTGAAGCTGAAATACTTATAAACAACGCTATTTTATTTACACAGAACTTAATCTATTTTTTTTAAAACTCGATGCTAAAATTGTATTAATTAAAACCTTTTTAATTAAGCGACTGTATGCGTAATTTTATTGTGATAATTATCGTCGGGTAAAATTTTGTTTTTGACAATTTTCTTTGAGTGTTTTTGTTTATATTTACTTTAGTGGCGCAAAATAATAAGGAGACATACAAATTATTTCAGTGGTCCCTTTTAGTATACAAAAATAAAACCCCGCACCAAATTTCATCACTCTTTTGTGATTTAATAAAATGTTGATTTTATTATCACCTAGAATTCACTAAACACGATGACGTTAGAATTTTTCTTTCTTCATGATTTCTTTTTTAATACCTAATAAAATTGATATATATTAGAAAAATGGGAAAACGGTAGGGTTTTTTTTACTGTTAACTCGTTGATCTCACCTGATGATAAGCGATTGCCCCGTTCGACGATAGAACACGGTTACCTATAAAAAACCTCTTCACTAGAGCCTTCAAATTATTTATATAGTTAGTTCATTTTTTTGATAGGCCGTTGGGCGCCAAAATTAATGATTGTCAGACCGACTTTGTTGGAACCGTGCGCCTATTTTTGACGTTTCATAAGTGCCTGTAATATGATACATGCGAAATAAAAAATAAAAAAAATGAATTTGAATTTGATCGATTTCATTCATTTTTTGTACAAAAATATAATGTCTTCCTACGAAACTCTTCAACACCATTATTATTTTATGGTTATAAGCACAACATTGTTTCAATAAAAAGAACGAATATAAGCTGTACACGAACAAAAAGAAATATTAAAACAACATTATAACACAAATTTTGTAACACAAAATGGTCGCGAAAAAATTCAGTCATGACCTGTGTGAAAAGTTAGTTTTTATGAAAACTTATATTAAATTGTATTTTTCAATTCACTCGCTGGCCTGAATATTAAAATGTAGATTTGGCGCAGTATAGTTATATATCATCACCACTCGTAAAGATTTTATGGAAAATTAACATATAATGTGCTTTCGATATTAACGATTTTTAAGCATAGGTCGGATACGTAAAATAAGTAAAAAAATTGTCATTCAAGCCTTTTTTCTTCATGTAATTTAGAATAACATAATATATAATTTATAACTTGGGAGTAAGTACTTTTGGGGCTCAATTACATTGGAATCTATTTGTTAATTTTAATTGAAAAAACCTGTTAGCAGATAATGAACAATGAAATGATAAAAACAAGACAAGAGTCAGACAAGCGTCTATATTAAACATGGCATAGAATTAACACTAACATTGAAAGCTAAAATATACCAAATCGATTTTTACAGTGCATTTCTTGCGTATATACTGAGCGAAATGGGACGGTCAGACCTTGGTTAAATTGATCCTGTCACACGAAATTATACTTTAGTGATCGTTGTTAAGGTTGAATTTGAAGTTATGAGTGTTACTCTCCCACTTACAGCATCCCTTTGTGATAGTCCTTGGAATATCTGAATTTGTTACACGGAATTATGTAACGGTTAAACCGATTGCGGTTGGGGTAAGGTTATAAGTTTAATTTGAACTCAGCAGAAGGGAAATGTTATTTGTAGACAGTGAACTGAAACTTATTGGTGGAACTTCCTTTACATGCTTCCTATTGATTTGATTGGTTTTATAAGATGATGTCCGGAATATATAAATTCGTTTGAAACACCTTTTGATTTGAAATGGTTACAACGCAAAGTGTAGATTAATGAGAGATAGGTATAGAGAGCCGAGAGCCGCAAGTTGAGTTTGGCAGAATTTAGTTTGTCATATGTCATTACTTCCCAGAATTTGATCCTTATTAGCGATACTATTGGGTGGTGTAGTAATAGAGCGTTTTTTTTTTACTTCGGCGTTTTCGATATGTTGTATGTTTGAAACTGACTTTGACTGCCTCGTTGGTCTAGCAGCCGCAAGCGCGACTGCCGAACGTGAGGTCCAGGGTTCGATTCTCAGGTCGGGCAAAGTGTTATTGGATTTTGCTGTTAGAAAATTTTTAGTACCATCCCGGAGTCAGAAAGTTAGCGGTGTGACACCCCCGTGCTTCGGAGAGCACGTAAAGACGTTGGTCCTGCGCCTGATCTCTCTACGTCTATCGTGTCGGATTGCCGTCCCATGGGATTATGAGAGTGGAGGAAGAAGGAGTGCGCCTGTGTTTGCGCGTACACTTGTGCACTATAATATCTCCTGCGTACTTGGCTAATCTCTGTGGAGATAGGCCGCCGTGACCGAAATACGGTCGGAGGAGTATTATTATTATGTTCTGAAAATCCAATGATCCAGTTTTAGTTTTCATCAAAATCGGACCCGAGAGCCCTCTAAGTGTTTTTCACTATTCACATTATAGAACGTTACGTTGCGTGTATGGCCTAATATCCACGCCCATTTCAAAAATTCACCCTATATGTATAGAAACTTGCCTTCCATTATTTGAGCAAGATGGATTTTTGCTGTCCCCATTGGTAATACGGTGTCCCGTTAATTACTTCAGTTAACGTGGGCGCTTCTTCTTGCTTCTCTCGTTGCCACTACTTAATACTTGCCGTCTATGGACGACATAATCTAAATTCCATGCTGTACCCAGCTTTGTCCATTACCGAACGTATATATTTTATTTTTATTTGTCCGACGCTTACTGACAGCCATTTTCTACATTGCAAAAAAATCATACTGTTGATCAGTAATCTGACCGGGGTTTTGAGTCAAACAGCTGTGTTTTCGCCACAATAACAAAAGGTAGCTTTAGTGAGGAATATCTATAATATTACATGTTATGCCCCGCAAAGGTTGTTCTGCCATATAATTTTTCTATAGGGCCACCCTTATCAACTAGTGGTATAAAAAATATAGCCTACGACCTATTCTCAGACCTACCAAATATACACATAAAAATTTTCATAAAAGTCGGTCGATTTTCGGAGGAGTTTGATAACAAACACTGACACGATATTTTTATATATTAGAAGATTAGTCACAATATTCATTATTGCAACACCACCACTCTACATTTTTTGCATCACGGTCCTATAAAAGGTTTCAGTTAAAACAGTATAAATACAGCAGTAATTAAACGCAATAGTCCAGTTTAGACCACCATCAAACAATTTGCAGAACGCGCGAAACCGATTCGTTTTTTACACTTTTTTGCCCGAAAAGTTATTCGAAACTTACTACTGGGTAAAATGTGGGGCAAATATGAACTTTATCACATTGGACTAAGGCCTAAGTTGAACACTAACGTCCAGGATCGTCGTGTGACTTACGAACCGTGAAACACCTTTGTTATGTAGCATTTGACATTCCATTTAAAGTTAAAACGTTTTGCTTTTTTTTGGAGGCGGCATCTTATCTGAACTTGGTTAGGATTTAAAAAAATCTATAATCAGATATTGGGGTTTTAATTTCCGGCCTGTTTTAGGTGAAGTATAGGTGTACAAATGTGTATATTTCCGGAACCTACTTTTACCTATTCGGGGAATACAGGCATAAAGCTATGTTATATTACAAACATAATTAACATTAGCTTTTACCGATTTTATAACATCAATAGCGGTAACATGGACTTTTTATATTACCTAACAATGTCATGATTCCACATTATAAAGTGTATGGTGGTACATAAAAAGTCTTTCAAAACTAATTGGTATTTTATGTTGACTTTATGAATGCTAAAACAAATTGTTTCACCATGACACCAACACATTTTTCCGAAGGTTTAAGTGATTTTGATTGTACACTTGCATTTAATATGTGGGCTGCATGCAATACTGCCGTCCGTTTACGTGAAGGCCGGTAAGCGAAATTTTGAAATATTTTAGTTATATCTACTGAAAAGAGAAAAAAAATGTCTATAGATAAGTCTGGGTAATATATATAGGGTGGAAGAGTTCAAATACTTGGGGCATGTTTTGACTGTCAACCTCAAAGATCACGCAGACATGGAACGGGAGCGGAGGGCGTTGTCTGTTAGAGCGAACATGATTGCCCGCAGATTTGCGCGGTGCTCTAATGAGGTTAAGGCTACGCTCTTTAGAGCGTATTGTACATCGCTGTACTCATGCAGTCTGTGGGCTCATTACACTAATAAAAGTTACAGCGCTATCCGCGTCCAGTACAATAACGCGTTCAGGGCGGTGATGGGGCTGCCCCGATACTGCAGTGCCTCGGGTATGTTCGCAGAGGCTCGCACTGACTGCTTCCACGCGACCATGCGCAAGCGCGCCGCGTCCTTGGTGCGCAGGGTTAGGGTTAGCCCCAACATCGTACTGGTGATGATTGCG
Source organism: Xylocampa areola (assembly GCA_935421205.1). NCBI lineage: Eukaryota > Metazoa > Arthropoda > Insecta > Lepidoptera > Noctuidae > Xylocampa > Xylocampa areola. The sequence goes on from OW285200.1 coordinate 2,038,482, forward strand.
GGAAGACTAGACTGCCCTTTCATCCGACATTGTTCCGGCAGACATGTTGCTTTACCAGTGTCGGAGAGAAGGTATTCAATTTGTATTTAAATTTGTTTTGATTTAGCTTTATACTATTTATTTTAATTTTATTTTATTTCTGATTTGTTTTATTTGGTTTAAAGCGATGCAATTTAATTTAGTCTGTTTTTATTGTATTTTATTTTAATTTGATTCTATTTGATTTTATTTTGTTTCTATTTCATTTTATTTTGTTTATATTTTATTTTATAGGATCTTATTATATCTTGAATTTATATCAATCTATGTGTGGCATTGGGTGTTATTTACCTGAAATAAATGAATTTATATTATATATTATATATATATATAACATGTTTTTATTTTTTTAACTACTGTAGTCGTTGAAACACTGAAGTACGGCTTTATAATCTAATCTGCTTTTCTTTTCACTTAACGGACAGCAGAATAGGTGATGCCCATGGACTAATTATAAAGGCTTCATGGTGATGCCCTTATTGTCCTCTTCTTGTTCTTCCTGCCCTGGTCCTAAGTTGTTTGGTCGGTGCAATATGTTTTGAGTTATTTGGGGTCACTTTAATATGTTTTAATTATTTGATGTCGATGCCATATGTTTTTCTCTCCCATTCTTCTCTGTCAGTCGTTACGTTACCGTTCACTCCCTTTTCATTAATGGCATCCCTCACATCATCTTTTCTGTGGTTCTCTTCTCCTCCTACATCCATCAACATTCATATTCATCGCTCTCTTAGTCACATGTATTTCATGCCTCCTGCTCACGTGTCCAGTACACTTTTTGTCATTACGGTGGCACTGCCTACAAATAAAGATATGGGAGGATATCTTACACTACTCATTGCTGCATTATTTGTTTTAAATAGGTGGGAGAGGTGAGAGGGATGTGTGATGTGTCGCGGATAGATAGAATTAGAAATGAATGTATTAGAGAAAGTGTGAAAGTGGCACCGGTGACTGAGAAGTTGTGTAGAAATCGTTTAGCATGGTATGTGACGCGGAGGGATGAGGGTCATGTGACAAGGAAAGTTTTGAGTATGAATGTAGATGGCTATAAGAGTAGAGGAAGACCGATGAAGCGATGGATGGATTGTGTTAAAGATGTTATGGCTAGAATAGAAGTAACTGACAATATGACAGCTAATAAAGATGTATGGAACAAGAATACATACGGCGACCCTAAATAATTTGGGATAAAGGCGGTATGATGAAGATTTTTGATGTTATAATAACATTTGTGAGACACATTCATAAAAATTTTTGTTCACCGGTTATTATTCACAGATATTTTTCGTCTTCGCCGCTTTTTTAGCCTTTCAAGACGAAGAAGAAGCTGCGCCTGCCACGAACAATAATTCATATTGTTGATATTTTCCCATATGAACCGTATTGATAAAGTGGTTTTACGTCACACATCACCTGATACTTCGGTAGTTAGGCGTATAAAATGTAGTATAACGGGATAGAGAAGCAAAAACTATAAAATTTTGTGATGAAAAAAATTGTACCCCGAGTGAGAGTGAGGCACCCCGTTAGGACTCAGGTTGAGTCCTAAGGGGGTGCCTATAGTTAAGTATTTCAGTAGAGCCTGCATTACAATATAGTAGCTTCTTCAAGACAATATCGATTTCTTTTTCAGGCACTACAATTTTCAATTAACTCTAACAATGTCGCCATTGTTACAATCACGACGTAAAATTATAAGGTGTATGGTGCTTCATAAAGTTACCCTTTCAAAACTAATTGGTGTTTTATGACAACTAGTTTAAAATAGTCAACTTGTTACTTTACTATGTTTGCGTGTGTTATCTGATATATAATAATTTTGTGTAGCTGATCAATAGGGTAACTTTTGAAAATAAATCCACTCGATTGACATTAGAAAATCAGTTTGTACTTATTAATTCCAAAATGGTCTCTTTTTCTTAATTAGTGTGATTGGTTAACCCAGAAAATATGCTTTATAATTTAGGTAACTATGTTCAATCTGCTTAGCCTTTTCCCGAATACGTTGAGGTTTGCTTCCAGTCTCACTAGATGTAGCTTAATATCAGCATTTATATTGTCATCTATCTGACTTCCACAACCTGCGCACTAGATAGGACGATATCTAATGATAGGACTGGTTGTCAGACTTTCAGGCCTCTGACTGTCCATTACGACTATCATAGATCTACATTTGACAATCGGATCCGATGGTTTAACGTGCATTCTGATGCACAAAGGTAACATGAAATTATAGTCACCCATCCACAGAACGACGCGCGACGATGGCAATCGCAGCTTAACCTCAAACGATCGATCAATATGTGCTGTTATTAAGCCACGAGTCTCTCAGTGAGATAACTGTGTTGTAGGTAATTTATTTTAAGATTAGGCATTGTGTTAATTTGACATTGAGATTTACTATTTTAACTAAATATAATCTCGTATTGACAAATCTGTACGTATTTATTAACTTTTATTAGGTTTGTCCCTTTTTGAATATTTCAGGCGTTTATTTGTAAATCATGCATGTTAGTTAACGTCTAAATTTTATCAGTTTATAACAACAGCCTAAATCAACAGATTTGATGGGTTATTATGAGTCATTATCATAATTATTACTATAAAAAAGGATAAGTTTGTATAGTTTACATTATTTAAATATATTATCAATAGTCTCTGCGTACCCCAATGAGAATCAGACATGATTACGTGGACGTTGTGCCGGAGTCCTCGCATTGGTAAATAGATAATAGATGACAATGCAAAACAATATTTGCTGCATCTGTCATTTAACTTATTACGTAAGCATTAGAAGTCAAAATCGCTTGAACAAACTGTTAAACTGTCAATGTATTCCCGACTACAGAAGGCTTGTTTCCGTGTATTATGAACAGTGGAACCACCCCAAGCAATCCCGTTAACCCCTCCAAGATATAATAACGTTGTGCTAGGACTACTAGGAACAGGTTTACGTCCACAAAGTAACCGATTAGGACAACCTATTGTGCACGAGTCCAACGCTTTAATCACTGGGCTATATTGATGATGGATTCTCTGAAGCATTACAGTTAATTTATCTACCTAGATGATTTGATGAACAGAATAGGGAATTTGCATGTGATTCAAATTTAGGTCAAATATTGTTTGTTATTTATTGTCTTTATTGCTGTAGAATGACACCTATTCAATTATTAATTTAATTAAGCGTGTTTTACTATAAATAATAAAGTTGAAAAGTGAGAATCATGCGAGGGAAATTTAAAATGGCAAAACGCACGCCATTGGTTAGAGTGAAACGTGACGTCACTCTGCGCGATGAAAATATTTCGAGTATAATATACTGGGTGTTTATACTGTTTATCGTGTTTTGTGGCTCTTTATGAGTTTTAATGTTATTCTTTAAAGAAAATCCCTTCAACTAAATTTATAATTTGTATATTAATGAAATGAAATGAAATACTATACAAGATATCTTTTAAGAAGTCAACTCTGCTGCCAGAAAAAGCGCGCCAAGATGACCGCGTTTAAAACGTCAGAAACTGATTGCAGGTTTTATTAATAATTTTAATACTCAATTTAATTAATTAATTAAATTGAGTATTAAAATTATTAATAAAAATAATTAATTTAATTTATTTTACAATTGTTATATTTTTTCGCGGTAATGTACGAACGTATACAAAAGAATAAAAATATTAAAAAAATACATGCATATACACTATTGTCTAAATCCTAGAAGTAGAAAGGCTGCATATTCTGTATGGGTGTATCAGGGTGTATTGTCTATCTTTCCATTTAGGTATGAACATCATATAATTTGGTTAACTCAAGTAAATGTATGTCATCGTCGAATAAATATACAAGACCACATTATCAATATATTATTATTGATAATGATGACCCTTATATTCTGAAGCCTCTTATAGTAATGATGGTATTTCCAAAAGTCTAAGTCAACAACACAACAGCCATAACAAGTATCGTATTTTTTTCTTTTATTAATAACAATAATACGAAAAAAAACATACGCTTGAGCTGGACTCAAGTACTCATTAATTTATTATATCGAACGTCCATGTAAACAAAAATATAAATTTCCCATTGAATACGCCAATCTTGATTATGTCGTTCAAAATAATGGGAAATCGGTGATTTGTATGGGAATGGGAATTTCGTTTCAATCCATATTAAGGAAATGACTATTCATGTTTGCATCTCGACCAAACGTTTGCGAGGTGGCGTTATTATTATTCGAGTTTTGCTTACCTATGTAAATTATTTAATACTAATCAATTTTTTGGACTGATTGTTTTTTAATATAAAATATTATGAAAATCTTGATTGATACTTTACACATCAAAATAGGTGCAGGCTGTAACTTCTCTCATTTTATATATGAAAAAAGGTTTCTAAGCCACACATGTCATGATAATTTCTAAATAATATCCTGCGATTTATTATTCACCGCAATCAACATAATTTGAGCAATTCATTTTCATTGCGGGAATGACATTGAAATGTGGTCGAAATGCGGTAGCTATGACTTTTGACGCTACTGATAACAATTTCATAGTTCCTAACTTAAAGGAAAGCACTGCAGTTAGAAATAATAATATGAAGTATTCTCATAGGACCCGCTGATTATGAAGCTTATTATTAAACGGGGAAGAATCACATGCAGGGTAGTGATGCTCGCAATTTTCACTGCTTGCGTCTGTGCATATATTTGCATGCGGGCGGGCGGTGTACAGGTAATACGAGACTATCCTCAATATTGTGGAAGTAGTAGAGTATATTGTATTTTTTGCATCCAATCAATATTTTTTCTCTTTATTTATTGCAATAATAGTAATCTTAGAATGTTACTCTTATTACTTTACTCTAAAGAACTTTCCTGCCTATAGAAAAAAAAACTGTTTATAGGGGAGCTTATCGGAGGCAATGGGAATACATCTTTATGGTCAATTTCCCAGAACGAGGGTCGGTAAACAATATCAGTGTATTTTCTCTTTTCACGACCTAATGCACGCGAACTGGTAATTTCGCAGCGGCTATAAAGTACACATAATTTATTTAAAGTTCAATTAAATGCTACTGAATGTAATGGTTTAATGATGGTTGCTAAAGATAATTTTAGGTAAAACAACTTTTAACGGAAATAATCATCGTATTATTTATTATTTGACTGCCTCGTTGGTCTAGTGGTCCCAAGCGCGACTGCTGAGCATGAGGTCTTAGGTTCGATTCCCAAGTCAGGCAAAGTTTTATTGGGATTTTCTGTTAGGAAATTCTTAGTAGCAGTCCGGAGTTTGCAATTGTGCCTGGTAGATAGCAATAAGCTAATTTAATAAATCAACCTAGTTTATATCATGTATTAGCTTAAAATGTAGTAAACATAGGTACTTTTAAAATGATGCGCACACTTGAAAAATACAGGTGAAATTTAATTGATTGGTAATATTTTTACCTCGTATGCCTAAAATATTATAAATACACAAAAAAATAATTCAATACTAAAATTTAGTAACGTAACAATGCCTTACATTTATCTCAACGAGTTCTGAATTAATAAAAAAGATAAAATTATAAATAATAAAAATTCCAATGCAAACATTAATCAATTTGTACATCTAAATTTAAAATAAGAAAATTTACTCAGGCGTCACAGTATTCCTCCGTGTCGCTGTCTGCTGGAAAAGTGCCCAGAAGACTGGCAGCATTGCCCAGTTGTATGGCAATTTGTAATATCAAGATTTGTCTTTAATTGTACTACATATAGTCTATTTTGATATACGATATAATAAGCATATATATATATACAGCATACCTCATCATCAGTAAAATACGAGGTTAAAATATTTGTACGTTATCAACATCAAACTGCCTCATTAGCCCAGTGGTTCCAAGCACGACTGCTGAGCGTGAGGCCCCGGGTTCAATTCCCTGGTCGGGCAAAAAGTTATTGAGTTTTTCTGTAAGGAAATTCTCAGTAATAGCCCGGAGTTTGGAACTGTACCCGGTAGATATCATTAGGTTCACCACCTATTACATGGGACTTAATAATAGCATTTGTGAAATTTGGATGTACAATTGTGTACACCTCTGCCTACCTCCTCGGAGGATAAAGGCATGATTCTATGCATGTATTTAAATAACAACATTTTTCCTCAAAAGTTCATTCCAGTCGATTCATGCATGGTTACACTCGCATAGTTATGTACTATTATTTCTGAACATTAAAAGAGACCTTGACCTCTGGGTTTATTTCGGCGTTTCTTTCTCAGAGAAAGCCAGATAAGAAACTCCGTCGCCATCCAGTTTATAAAAATGACTTGAAAAAGTGACTTCAAAAGATCTATTTACAGAAATATAATAAATTACTAATTACTAGCTGGTGCCCACGGATTCACCCGCGTGGATGTCGGATATCGCGACCAAAAGTTATCATGAAATTTGGATCCCGTTCCCACTTTCCAATTCTCGCTTTAAAATTGTCCATTTTTTTAACCGACTTCCAAAAAGGAGGAGGTATCAATATATCAATTCGGTTGTATTTTTTTTTTTTTTTTTTTTATGTTTGTTACCTCTGAACTCCGTCATTTATGAACCGATTTAGAAAATTATTATACATTTAAATTTTATGAAAATTGGTTTAGTAGTTTGGTATTTAAATCAAAATAACTGAAAATTAATACGTCGTCAAAGTAAACGAAATGGTGTATTTTGCTTTCTTGTGACTTTCCGGTGGTGTTTACGGTCTCTAGAATAGTTCTAATGAACTGCCTATTTTCCAGCTTCATCATCAGATGATGATGATGATGATGATGAAACCGGAAGGTAAGCACCGGAAAAATATTTTTTTTGCTATTTAGTGCTTTTTAGTGTAAGACCGCATTCTCAAACATCTCTTTTTACACGAGTGCTCAAAAAACGGAGTGTATAAGTATGTTTGTGAGTTTCTTTACCTATTCCACCATTACTTCTAAATATCTGAACTGATTTCGATATATGGGGTATCGTTAGAATCCTTACACTGTCCCGTCAGTAACATACGCTAGTCAGTTTTTTTTTTTAAATTAATTTCTTCTTGTTTTACGCAGTTTATTACTCTCTTTTGAAATAGCCTCAGATCTAGATTTCCTACTTTGATATGGATATGTCGCAGATGGACTGTAGAATAAGCTGTTTTACAAAACTGCTAGCTGATTTACAAAACAGTACTGTTATGAAAAACAGCTGAACGACGTTTAGCGGTTTTACATAATTACTGAACTATAACACGCAGAATTGAATGAACGTTTTGCGTTTATCAATGCAGCGTTCAAAACAGTACTGTTTTATAAAACAGCTGAACAACGTTCAGCTGGATTGCCATTGCGATACGTTTAACAAAACTGCTACCCACCCTTAGACGTAATGCAGAATGACATATCTACAGTGGGACAGGTTTGTTTATTGTATAGATATATTAAATGGATAGTCACCATTCAAGTAAAAAAGCGATACTGTATTCTGATTTGACTTTCCGTGGCTGGGTCGACGGAGCCCCGCTTAGCGGAGCTCCTATTTTTTTGTCCGTAAGGTTAGAAAAAACCTAAACACGAAGAGGATGACGGGGGCTGTTACACTAGCAAAAAAAAATATGAAAATTTTTAATGACGTAAATACTAAACCACTATAATAGTCGACAATATATCGGGATTATGAAAGAAAATAAATTAAATTGATGAGCGAGCGAAGCGAGCTCGGTAGTTTCGTGTACCCCGACACGGACAGGTTAGGTTCGAAGAGGATGACGGGGGCCCGTGAGCGAGCGTAGCGAGCGAACAGCCCCCGTCATCCTCTTCGTGTTTAGGTTTTTTCTAACCTTACGGACAAAAAAATAGGAGCCCCGCAAAGCGGGGCTCCGTCGACCCAGCCACGGAAAGTCAAATCAGAATACAGTATCGCTTTTTTACTTGAATGGTGACTATCCATTTAATATACCTATACAATAAACAAACCTGTCCCACTGTAGATATGTCATTCTGCATTACGTCTAAGGGTGGGTAGCAGTTTTGTTAAACGTATCGCAATGGCAATCCAGCTGAACGTTGTTCAGCTGTTTTATAAAACAGTACTGTTTTGAAAAGCAGCTAGAGATTTTGTAAAACAGCGGATTCTACAATCCATCTGCGACAGATATATATGGGCAGCGCGTTGAATAGGTCTACCCATATTCACTTCCGATAAATCAGTTATGGTACGCAAGATTCACTAAAAAGTAAGAAATAAAATAATTTTTAACAAAAAAAAGAACCGACTCCAAAAATCTTTCTGTTAAGTAAAATTGCACTAAAAAGTTATAAAATAATTGCATTATTTACTTACTACAATTTATAGAAAAATACTTTTTTAATTTTAGAGGATTCTGAATAAAATCAATTTATTAGGACAATAATATACAATTATTATTATTTTTGGAGTCGGTGCCAGTAAAGGACAATAAACGTGTAAGTAAATTCATGAAGTAGCGTATTACGTTCGCTTTAGGCAGTTGTTGTGTTCATTTGTAAATTTTTTCAATTAGGTATACATTATATACATTATCGTAAAAATAATGATGGTTAATGTACCTTTAAAAAAGTTTGTCTGGCACCGACTCCAAAAATTATAATAATTGTATATTATTGTCCTAATAAATTGATTTTATTCAGAATCCTCTAAAATTAAAAAAGTATTTTTCTATAAATTGTAGTAAGTAAATAATGCAATTATTTTATAACTTTTTAGTGCAATTTTACTTAACAGAAAGATTTTTGGAGACGGTTCTTTTTTTTGTTAAAAATTATTTTTAATGACGTAAATACTAAACCACTATAATAGTCGACAATATATCGGGATTATGAAAGAAAATAAATTAAATTGATCCATGAGCGAGCGAAGCGAGCTCGGGAGTTTCGTGTACCCCGACACGGACAGGTTAGGTTCTTCGTGTTTAGGTTTTTTCTAACCTTACGGACACAAAATAGGAGCCCCGCTAAGCGGGGCTCCGTCGACCCAGCCACGGAAAGTCAAATCAGAATACAGTATCGCTTTTTTACTTGAATGGGTACTATCCATTTAATATACCTATACAATAAACAAACCTGTCCCACTGTAGATATGTCATTCTGCATTACGTCTAAAGGTGGGTAGCAGTTTTGTTAAACGTATCGCAATGGCAATCCAGCTGAACGTTGTTCAGCTGTTTTATAAAATAGTACTGTTGTGTAAAGCAGCTAGAGATTTTGTAAAACAGCGGATTCTACAATCCATCTGCGACAGATATATATGGACAGCGCGTTAAGTAGGTCTATCCATATTCACTTCCGATAAATCAGTTATGGTACGCAAGATTCACTAAAAAGTAAGAAATAAAATAATTTTTAACAAAAAAAAGAACCGACTCCAAAAATCTTTCTGTTAGGTAAAATTGCACTAAAAAGTAATAAAATAATTGCATTATTTACTTACTACAATTTATATAAAAATATTTTTTTAATTTTAGAGGATTCTGAATAAAATCAATTTATTAGGACAATAATATACAATTATTATTATTTTTGGAGTCGGTGCCAGTAAAGGATAATAAACGTGTTGCAGGCAGGCAGTTGTTGTGTTCATTTGCAAATAGGTTCAATTAGTTATAATACATTATCGTAAAAATAATGATGGTTAATGTACCTTTAAATATACTTTGTAAATTTTAGGAAACTTCCTAAATATTTTTAAAGTTTGTCTGGCACCGACTCCAAAAATAATAATAATTGTATATTATTGTCCTAATAAATTTATTTTATTCAGAATACTCTAAAATTAAAAAAGTATTTTTATATAAATTGAAGTAAGTAAATAATGCAATTATTTTATTACTTTTTAGTGCAATTTTACCTAACAGAAAGATTTTTGGAGTCGGTTCTTTTTTTTTGTTAAAAAATATTTTATTAAGTATTAACTTCAAGCATCAAGCATTACGCCGGGATATCATTCGCATCATTAACATGGATATGTATTTACCGTCTTTGCAGAACTTGGTACATCTGAATGAAAATACACATACATATTAAAATTAATAGAGTATGTTATTCTTAAGAGATAGACATATGCCATCGCGGACTTTTCTGTAGACCCATACAAGATACACAATTCCACCGTATATCATTTTGTTATATCTCAAAGTGTTTAGGCAGCGTTTTCGTTGTAAGCTCCCAGACGGCTTATTTTTTTTTTCCGACACCTCCAACAAATATTATATTTAAGCCAATGTATACAATAAAAACTTGACAAATTATATACTTAAACCTTCCTCTTGAATCACTCTATCTATTAAAAATAATCGCATCAAAATCCGTCGCGTAGTTTTAAAGATCTAAGAATAGCATACGGACAGACAGCGGGAAGCGACTTTTTTTTATACTATGTAGTGATGATACAGAAGCATTCTTCTGCCCCATACACCGACTCCCGGTGAACCGAATCGAAAAGCACGTTAACGATTCACAGAGGTCCGAGTCCAACACCCAATTTGCGTCGTAATTAATTGCTGAACGGATCACACCCTTCCATTGGCATGTGGAACTGTCACCTCCACTTATGTGTACACCGATTGCAGGTACCCTATTACAAAGGCTCTGCAAATTGAGATGCTTGACGTGTTCTGCAAGATAATTATGATTCCCACTTGCAGTGCAGATCAATTCTACCTTAATTTCTAACGCATTTATGCCGCCGGCATAGCGAAGTCTAAAACTATACCTCTATATTAATACAAGTTATAACAAATAAAAATTAAAGATAAATCTTTGAAAAGCATTAAACATGTTTAAAAATAAAATAAAATCTTTATTTCGGATAAGCAACATCCATATGGGTTAGTATACAAAAAGATAACTTATACCTATGTTAGTAAACTTATGTATCTATTTAGTTACCAGGTTGTTGTTCAAAATGCATCTTTGAACACTCTGCAGAGCAAAGAGGCAGATTTCTGTCTGACGATGGCGTGGAAGTCATCGACATGTGCTTGCGCAAACATACCTGATGCACTGCATAAACGGGGGAGCCTCATCAACATCCTGAACCCGTTATTATATTGGACCGGCAGGGCGCTGATAGCCCGCTGAGTATAGTTAGTCCACAGGCTGCACGTATAAAACACTTGGCAATAAGCTTTAAAAAGCGTTATTTTTACTGCCTTGATTCGATTTGATTCGAACCTGCGCCTCCCGGATATATACTCCAGGCGCTCTGAGCACTAAGCCATCTCGACCTCGAGGTAGACCGTTTGTAATTGTAACTTTAGAGTTCTCTAAGCATGCGGTAATGCTTTTCAAAGATTTATCTTGAATTATTAAGGTAATTGCATTCTTTACGACATTGTATTAGCTGCAAAGTTGGTCGTTTCGGTTCGGTCACCTGTATAGGTACTGATTGCAATGACGTCGCCATAAGACGTGTTAAAATATGGAAGAAGAATTCGCGGTGGTGAGCAGAGGTCGAGATGGCTTAGTGGTCAGAGCGCCTGGAGTATTTATCCGGGAGGCGCAGGTTCGAATCCTGTTCGCGACCGTATTCTTTTTCCATTTAATATTGTAACTTTATTAAAAAATGTATAAGCCTTAATATTTTTATTTCATACTTTTTCTGGGACCACAGCTACTATTTCTTTTTTAATACTTAGTAGTACCTATATTACTTGGGAAAACGCAAGGATTCAAACTTTACCTCACTCATCGAAATCGATTCAGGCATTTAAAAGTTATAGTGGAATGAACAAACTCACAAACACATACCCACTTACATACATACAAAAACCTTAAAAAACCTTTCTTTTAAACAGTCGTGAAAACCTAACACTCCTTTTTTGGGCAGTCATGTAAAAAGCTGAAGAGTTCGATAGCACGCACTTATCTCTGAAACTAACAATCGGATTTTTCTTTTTGAAGTTAATAACCTAATTCTTGAAGACGGTTATAGGTTATATAACATCACACTACGACCCTTAGGAGCTGAGTAAAAATAAAAAAGCGGGTGAAACCACAGTGCGCAGCTAGTATATATTAATTGTGTGTATGTGTAAGTAATATTCGCCGACTACAGGCCGTCTCAGATCAGTAAAGTCCGCCGACCACGGCACGCTCTCCTCCGTCCCGATGATAGGATCACTGTAGCTCAAGAGTCTAACAGACACACAAGCACACTCCGACGCGCTCTACCGCCTCGTTATAGACCTCACTGGCGAGGTCCCCGTCCGTCGCGAAATATCTTATCATGTCCGCCCCGACCCTTGCTCGAGCCAGCCCGCACCGAGCTAGCAGCTTTTAATTCGACCCTAATACGTACGACCCATAATAAGGAAACTGATCTGATCCAGCTAGTCCCTAGTTGTCCCCTCAGCTCGTGTCCCGCAGGGGACGCCCTTAGTGCTGTGTTGCTTAGTTTGTAGTAATATAAAATATGCTCTGGCTGGAGGCATCAAATTGTCTCGCCATAGCTATTGTTCGGTTACGCAGATCAAACCCCTATGGGTTAACTGCAAGAGGTCATGTCAAAAAAAAAATTTAAGTAGTATTTGAAACCGCCCTTCTTCTTATCATATGGTTGATGAACAACCTAGTGTCAGAGTTTAAACCACCCGTAGGCCTCTGACATGGCATTACACACCATCAAGAACATCTTTCTGGTCGAGCATGAAGTCCTGGGTTCGATTCCTGGGTCGAGAAAGTGTTTTTGAATTTTCCTCTTAGAAAATTCTCAGTAGCAGCCCGGAGTTTGCGACTGACTGTACTTGGTAGATGGCAATAGGCTCACCACCGATAGAATAATACATAGAATTTAATAACAGCATAAATGAAATGTGGGTGTACAACCGTGTACACCTCTGCATACCTCTTCGAAGAATACAGGCGTGATGCTATGTTATTTTCCCTGGCAGCACAAATGCCTACATACAAACTGTTTCCCCATACAATTTACTAAAGAGGTTAATTCACAGTATTCAAAGATAACCGTAAGTCTTTCGCGGCGGGTTATTGTTCGTCTATTGTGCCTTAAGAGGGTAGATAGGAGCTAATAATGGTAGGAACCCCATATTGTGTGATGCATTTATTACTCGTGTCTTACATAATAAGGGTTTATTGAAATAATATTGGGGTTTAAGCTATTGAGGTGGGATTTTTTTAGAATGTTATTTTTTAATATATTTTAGAATATAATTACACTTTACGTTTGTTTTGAGGACAGTCTGGTTTATTTTAAAGCTTTGCTTTGCTGTTAATTTGATTATAATAACTTAAACCTAAAATTAAGTTTTTTGTGAACTTTATTCCATAATTATGTACAAGAAAGGAATGCAAGATACACGATAAAAATATTTGTTAAAAAACATGAGTATGTAAACTTATGTTTTTTTTGTAAATCTTGCATGGTACATTATTATTATTATTAGATTACATATTATTTTATATCAATCTTGCTGTTTGCATGAATAATCCGAATTCCATAAATTATTAACTAGAAGCCTTTATATGTATGTTCTAAGTAAAGTAAAATCTATGTACCTACCCACAATTTTAAAACCACCAAATGCTTAGAGAAAATGGTTTATCTACAATAGTGCTACGCAGCTACGGCGTAGCGGTATCTCGTAGCATCGTATAACTGCCTACGGAAGCGATAATGATATTACTACGGCGGGCTGGAATTCAGACGCGTATGACGTAATAAAGGATAGTAAATGGAACAGAAGGCTCAGTAGTACTAAGAAAGCTAATGTTTAAAAATGAAAGCCAATGGAAAAAATGCTTTTTACAATCAGGACAGGTTGCAGATATTAACGATAAGGCAAAAATTTAAATTTTCTTTAGTCTTTTAACCTTTGGTTTTCTATTTTGTCAACTAGCTATGTATATTTTTGTACGACTCACGTGCGACTTAAACGCTATGGATAATAAATAAAATGGTATCTTGTAAGTAATTACTTCAGTATCAAGGAAAGGTTTTTTTTTTATTTGTGTACGCCACACTGGGTCGAACCGGTCTTGTTGTTCACCGGTTACAACTCACCGGCATTTTTCGGGATTGCCCGACTAGTTTCGAACTCGAACGGAGCCCTTATTCTAGAGCTGAGCTCGCAGCGATGACGCGAATCAAGCTGTTTGACGCCTACCTCTTCGTGGAATACAGGCGTGATGCTATATTATTATTAATATGAAAAAGATAGCCTTGTTGGATTAGTGGTCCCAAGCGCGACTGCTGAGGTCTCGGGTTCGATTCCCGGGTCGAACAAAATGTTATTAATTTTTTTGTTAGGAAATTCTCAGTAGCAGCCTGGAGTTTGGAATTGGGCCCGGTAGATGGCAATAAGGTCACCACCAATATTTTTTTGTTTTTTTTTTTTGTTATCTTAAGTGGTATGGTCGCTAAGCGACAAAACCCATCAAATAAAAAAAAAACATCATTGGTGATGGTCAAATGTGGGTGTACAACTGAACTGTGCACACTTCTGCCTACTACTTCTAGGAATACAGGCGTGATACTGTGTATGTATGCATGTATTAATATGAGCCATAAAACCTTAATGTATACCTCGAATTATTTGTAGTGGATTTTCTGTAGGTACCTACTTGACTATAAGACGAGACACGTGCCAGCATTAGTAGGTAGACGGGTATTATCATATTTATTGGGATATATCGCTTACAAATATGTACGAGAACAGAATTATTGATATTTTTTTTGTATTTGCTAAACTGAGGTGGAGATTTTTTCTTATAGTGAATTTATGGAAATGTAGCTAAAAATAAATTATTTATGTATATAGTTCATATTCATAGTGTACGAAAATGGATTTATAAAGATCAGGACAAAGCATCTATCGTATTTATTTTTGTAAATACAATAACATTCGTGAATCACATTCATCTAATACCTTTGAACGAGCAATTCTTGTATGTATATATACAGGCTGTGGTTCTAGACAGTGGCCAAATTGAAGGAGGTGGATCTATAGGTGTAACTGATTACAAAACAATTAAAAAAAGTATATATTAGAAAATCTAATTAATTTCGCAGTTATCCTGTTTTTTAAGTATACGTCGTGTCATAGTCATCGCCGCGTCGCGCGCAGTAGGCACAAGGACGGCACCGCGCGCCGACAAAGGCCGTATACGAAAATTTCACAGAGAAGCGTAAGCTGTTACGAGACGAATAGGACGTTGACCTCTTGGCAATAATTATTTAAATTATTTTTATACAACATATAACTTGTTCCTGTATATATGTTCCTACAATATGGCCACTGTTCAAAACCACAGCTTGTATATAATCTAAATCTCGAAAACGGCTCCAACGATTTTCATGAAATTTAGTATGCAAGGGGTTTCGGGGGCAAATCGATGTAGTTAGGTCACACTTCTAAAAACGTTGTTTGACCAAAAAAAAACGTGTAAAGCTCGATCACTCAGGTACAATCAATTATTGTTTATATTTTTTCGGGATTGCCCGACTAGTTTCGAACTCGAATGGCCCACTAAGTCGTGAGCTGAGCCCGCAGCGATGTCGCGATTCAAACTTAAGTAAGTATTTATATCTAATAAAAACATTGTTTCTGGGTTAAATTTGTATTTTTATTTGTTTTTAAATAAACGTATTTTTTTATATTTGTTAATACATATTACGTGAGTAGGTATTATATTTTATTATTATAATATCTATATCGTCTGCCTTGTTTGGTCTTCTAGTCCAAAGTGCATCATGCTGAGCATGAGGCCTTGACTTCGATTCCCGGGTCAGGCAAATTGTTGTTGAGTTTTTCTGTAAAGAAACTCTCAGTACCAGTCCAGATTTTGGAAACGTGCTCGGTAGGTGGCGATAGGCTGACCACCCATGGGCCTTAGTTACAGCATTGGTGACATATGGATGTAACTCTGCCTACTCCTTCGGGAAATACTGGCGTGATACTATGTAGTACATATTTTAGATAATAATTGTATTTTTAATTGTACTTATTAAGGGCATGATATTTTACCTTTGAACCCTCTGAAATTATGATTATATTGGTGGCAGGTTATCAGCCTATTCTTTTTTTAAACTTTAAGCTTTTTACTACGACCATATTTAACATAGCATAGCATCACGCCTGTATTCCCCGAAGGGGAAGGCAGAGGAGTACATAGTTCTACACCCACATTTCACCAGTGCTGTTATTAAGTCCCACTTAATAGGTGGTGAGCCCATTGCCATCTACCGGGCACAATTCCAAACTCCGGGCTGCTACTGAGAATTTAGTAACAGAAAAACGCAATATCACTTTGCTCGACCCGGGAATCGAACTTGAGACCTCATGCTCAGCAGTCGCGTTAGGGACCACTGGACCAACGAGGCAGTATATTGTTATATAAACCACTTTTTATCATAATCTTGATGCACAACCCAGTCTCAGAGTTTTTATCACTCAGTTCTGTGTCCTAACTTTCATACTACTAAAATATCTATCAGGTGTGATGGTTTTCCCACAACAATTTATTTAAAATTTCTAAGCTAGTGGATCAAATAATCCGAAAATATTGAGATAATAAGTTAACTTTTAAAATCAACTACTATTAGTTATATTTTTTTGTGGATTGAAGAATACGGTCGTGAGCGGGATTCGAACCGGTGCCTCCCGGATAAATACTCCAGGCGCACTGGTAACCGCTATGCCATCTCGACCTCATTATTATCTATTAACTGCAAAGTTAGTCGTTAGCAAAAGACCTTTTAACAATGTGGAAGAAGAATTTCAGGTATTGAGCAGTTGTCGAGATTGCTTTGTGGTCAGAGTGCATGGAGTATTTATCCTGGAGGCGCAGGCTCGAATCCCTTTTCATTTGTCCTTTCATAAAAAACAGCATTATTATTCCTTTATTGAAAGGAATTTAAATAAAAACAATTATTATTAAAATTACGAATCAAAGCAAAGCATGTCCGTAGTATTACGGGGCAGATGGTAGGCACTAGATTTGACTTAGCCCTTTCTTTAATTTCAGAGATCTTTAATTAATTGCATGAAAAAATATATCTTTAATTATCAGAATATTCACATCTGAATAAGAACATACCAGTGTTATTGCTAGGATAAAAAACAGCAACAAATTTTATCTATCCTTATGGAGTATAAGGATAGATAAAGTTTGTTGCTGTTTTCCGACCGTATTTCGGTCACGGCGGCCTATATCCACAGAGATTAGCCAAGTACGCAGAAGATATTATAGTGCACAAGTGTATGCGCAAACACAGGTGCACTCCCTCTTCCTTCACTCTGCCAATTTCCTGACTCCGGGCTACTACTGAGAATTTTCTAACATTAAAACTGAATAACACTTTGCCCGACCTAAAAATCGAACCAAGAACTTGCATTCGACGCAGCAACGTCTTGTCTATGATGCATAATTTATATAAAAAAATAACTCTCTTATGTCCAAAACATAAAGCAAAAAGGCCATTTAAGTACATCAAAAGCTCTCTATTTATTTTATTAAGCCTGCCAGGGATTAATTTTAATATTAAAAGTTGAACTAAAATTTTGTTCAACAAAAGGGCTCGCTAGTTAAAATGAATTCAATAATAGATCTAAAACTTATATTTAATAATTAACCTTCTTTATTCCTTTCATTTACAATACAATAACTGCAATTACAAGCTCAATAATTAATTGAAAGAGCGTCTTGTCCCTAGAGAATGTCAAGGACTTATTTACAAGATTATCATTGGAACTATATCAATGAGATGTTATTAGCAAAAAGGACTCGACTCCCAAAAAGCGTATATATTAAGTTATAATACGCGTTTGTTCGAAATTGGAACTAAAAAAGTCTATGGCCAGAAATTATTTAAGAAAACGCAAAAAAAAACAACACTAAAATATCTCTTATCCATTGGTCCTCAATAGATACATTTGAAATTCGAATACCAATTCCAAAATCGACATCATAATTTAAAAAATAATCTGCTCGTCTCCAAACTCTCGCTCAGTAGTAGCCGTGCGGCCGTCGAGAGCGCACGCCGCGATGCTCCATAATGCGGACGCTAATATTAATATACATCGCGACGCTAGTGCAGTGCTATAGAAGTGAAGTGAGGGGTGTGCGACATGGTGGCAGGAGTCTCATAAGACATGGCCGGTCCAGGGTTCATTTCTCGCGGATGCACAACCGGGCTCGAGATCTGGTGGCGCAAATTGAGGCTGAAAGGAGTAGTGAGTTAGGTAAAGTGGATGTTTTTGATACTTTCTTAGAGTTAAGTCCTGATATAAGATACTCTATTTTCAATAGATTTTGATGAGACAATGATGCTCCAATTGTTTTAAATATAAGTTCGTGCATTTCGTATATCATGAATGGGTAAGAGTTAGTATTTATTCAATTATGTCTTATATTTTAAGTACGTATATAGATTATACTTTTCAGAGGTTTAAGGATAAGGACTTTACTGTAGCTATGGCGTTGCGTTTGTTAAATACCTATATTTTTTGTTAAACCGAAACACTTGAAGATCTTTGAGAAATTGTCTCCCAAGATTTTTTATATCTTTGGCGTTGAAATTATGAGAAATAACATCGAAACTTAAAATGACCTAATTAAAAACGAATACACTAATGAAACTACTTTCCCTAATCCCTACGGATTTAATATATTAAAATGTAATTAGAAAGAGAAAGAAAGAAATAAAGATGTTTTTATTCTCACACAGTGTAACACTTGTAGGTACTTATAAACAAAATAAACATTTTATGTTTATATAATAATTTTGTTAATTGCACCTATCTGCAAAATGGTCGCCACTCAGCCTAATGCTGATGTGTCGCAAAAAGGCAACCCAATAGCGCTGATATTCTGTGGTAAACATTCAATAATCAAATTAATAGTTCAATAATGAATTGGTAAGAAAAACTTATTTCATCATTTATTTAACTTGAGTATCTTTTGATGCAAACTATCCCACTTCTGGGCAAAAACATACCACCGTTCAAACCTCTGCTTGTATCATTATTTTACAATATATTGCTGTATAATGTTTGTAAGGTCTTATTCACATTTACAGTGAAATATTCAGGACTTTTCGCTACCGATGTTATCTTTTCAATTGTCAAAAATATTACTTGCATTTAAATCACTACTTCTCTCCTAGATAGACACCAGTTACCTATCATCATAACTACATTAAATATTATCAAATAAGGTTTCTATAACTACATTATAAATATGTCTTACAAAAATATTCAACTAAATTATACATATTTTCTTATTATTCAACCCCTAAGGCGATTACCCAATTATCTTTCATTCTTTCTCTTAATTAAAATTATTAATTGAAACATAAAAAAGTATTTAGGGTAACTAAGGCTTTTCTTTTTATAAAAGTATAGTTGATTATCATTTCGTCAGTCATAAACTTTATTTAGTAGTACGATGAGAATTGAAAATAAAAGCTCACAATAATAATAACAGGAACAAATATCTCTACTCATCTCCTACACATTGGCAACACAAATCCTTTTAAGTATTCTGACATTATATTAAAGAAGACAATCTCCCATATCACAAGTTTAATCTTAGCTTGGGTGTCGAAGGTCTACCACTTCTGTGATTTACAAAGTATTTATAAGGAGATAGTGTTGTTTTAGTACTACTATATTTTTGTAAATCATATTAACTGGAAAATAAATAATAATTATTATTAATTATTGTTCAACGGTTATTACTCACTTGCATTCTTCGGGATTGCCCGATTAGTTTCGAACTCTAACGGAGCCCTTAGTCATGAGCTGAGCCCGCGGCGATGTCGCAATCCCGAAGAATGCAAGTGAGTAATAACCGTGAAACAATAATTAATATGAATGTGTCCCACGACAGTTATTATACAAAAATTATTATTATTATTAATCTCGAAAGATCCAATTTTGAAATATTTATTTTTAATTAAGGATTATGTATCGATAAAACTTGATCACAGGTTTTCGGCTGTCTAAAATTTAAAAATTACCTGGGTTATCAATTAAGTGATTTTATAACACGCACTAATATTAATAAAATATCATCTATAGATCTACATCCTTATATACGGATTATACAATACTTAAATACGGCATGACATATTGTTAACCATTTCAATGAAACAAGCCTTTAACCGCTGTTTCCTTGTAAACGTTCAATAGTATATTGCCACCCGTCTACTGATAGTATCAATATTTTTCTTTGTTTCTAATCTTGATTACACTGC
Source organism: Xylocampa areola (assembly GCA_935421205.1). Lineage (NCBI taxonomy): Eukaryota > Metazoa > Arthropoda > Insecta > Lepidoptera > Noctuidae > Xylocampa > Xylocampa areola. The sequence goes on from OW285200.1 coordinate 2,058,786, forward strand.
CCGAATAATCATAATTGTAAATACATCGATTGAAAAAAATCATGTCGTATATTTTCCATGGGAAACAAACATTTGAATGAAACGTGCACGCAAATTTTGACATTCATTAGTCGTCCTACCTGTACCTACTCTAGGTATATAATGAAATAAATAAAGGTTTTAAATCCGTTTTTACGCTAAAAAAGAAACTGTCAGGAGCTACATAAATCGACGAGCTTGCATGAAGATTTACCGTGGGAGAGCCATGCTTCGGCACAAATGGGCCGGCTCGATCGGAGTGATACCATGGCCTCACAGAAAACCGGCGTGAAACAACGCTTGCCTTGTGTTTTGTCGAGTCAGTGAGGGTACCAGAGGCCCAAATCCTTTAAAAGGCCGGCAACGTACTTGCAACTCCTTTGGGGTTGCGGGTGTCTATGGGCGGCGGTAATTGCTTACCATCAGGCGAGCCGTCTGCTCGGTTGCCTCCGATCACATAAAAAATAAATAAAGAGGGTAATGAACATAGATGAAATAAAAGAGGTGTCAGAATCGTAGTAAATGGAAATCGATAGCCTCTGGTTACCCCAATGGGAAACAAGCGTGCGTATGTATTTATGTAAAACGGACTGCCCTGTTAGCCTAGTAGCCCAACTGCTGAACGTAACCTACGTCCGATTCCCGGGTACAATGGGGACAGTGTAATTTGGATTCTAAAATATTTTAGAAATTAGAAATATAAATGTATGTTAAGTAGCGGAAATCGTGAGCAGTAGTTTGTCAAATATAAAAACCTAAAAGCGTAAACACATCTTTAGTAAAGCGTCACCCCTTACGCTACTAGAACAAGGCAATTTTGGCAGCATACTAGAACCGCTAGGGTTGGCAGACAAATTGGTTATCTCAGTATGTTGCAACCTAGATTTACGATCCCCTGAGTCTTACGGGTCGTATCAGTTGAGGAGTGGTATGACGATGACCCTAACTCCTACTATAAGTAATATCTTAGGTTTGCGCGATCACTACGCATTATAATAAAACAACTTAACTTACGTAAAGAACAACCTTAATACACGATCTATGGCTGCTGGTAGATTCAATGTACCCAGAGTCACCAATTATTTTGGTGACAGAACATTAAAAAAGAGAATACCATATTTATTGAATAGTCTGCCGGCAGACATAAGGAGTGAAACAAATTCAAATAGGTTTAAACGTAAATTAAAGTTGTTGCAATACCTATATAATATTTAATTATAAGTTCATTTAATTTGTAATGTCTAGAGACTCGTTGACCTCACAGTCAAACCATTGCAACGGTTTTGTGGGGCTTAGAATATAATATACTTACCTTTGTGATATAAAGATAAATAAATAAAAATAATAATAAAATCAAATAAAAAAATAACTTTTAACCGGATTAATCGCGTGTTTTATGGGTTTTTTGTTTTTTCTGACGTTTCGAACACTTTGCAGCATTCGTGGTCGCAGGAGGACTAGGACTGTATAGACTAATATTTTTTAACCTACTGCCCTAGAAAGTACTGTTATGTTTTAGGGTTCATGTTTGTGAGTTTCTCTATTCTACCATAAATTCTAAATGCCTGAATCGATTTAAATATATAGAGTATCGTAAGAATCCTTGCAATGCGACGCCCTAGACCAGAATTTTATATATATTTAAAAACTTATCTGACATGTGCAATATCTAAACTAGCAGGGCAAATTGGAAATCAATCTTATCAAGAGACATTTGAAATATCACTAACTTCGGAAAATTTACCGAAAGATAATGTAGGCTAATAAATAATAGGATTCTATTATGCAAATATGATTTACATTTGATATGTAATTTAAAAAAAAAAAATTTTTAAAACTTGAGATTGGATTGGAATTGAAATTAATTTTAAGAATAACCCTTTAGTTATAACTGTATTATATCCCTAGCCCGGTTAGTGGAGTGTGATATTAGGATAACACCAGAACCTGGCGCATGGATAACATTTGGTGTGACATAGCTACGAGTAGATAGAAGGAGACCGTATCGGTGGCGGTTACCACCAACAACAGCATTCCCGAAGAGGGTTGACGTCAGGCAGGGGCCGGTCATAAAACATAGCCAAAACTTTAGCAGCATGCCAGATATAGTTATGCTGCGCCGACCCCAAATAAATTGGGATAAGGGCAGAGGGATTATGATGATGATCCCTAGCAGTTTAAACAACTGACAACAAGATAATATGACGAGATCCTACAATACTACCCAAATACTCGTATACAACTTAACTAGTCCACTGCATGGCAAGTGTTACCTCTCATTTATAAAAGGACCCCTTCCTAATTACCAAACTAGCTTTCTGTAGTTGGTGATTCAAAATCTTATTCAATCCAGGTTGCCCCTCTGTTTTCTTCGCTATAAAATGGCTGTGATTTCTTATACAAGACTAGAAAAGTACGTAATATATACATTTCATTTAGATAATACATAGAAATGTTCCAAACGCATTAACTCTTCGTAGTGAACTCTAAAGATACAGATTTCTGCGGAAAGAACGGTCGTGATCAGGATTCGAAGTTGCTTCTCTCGGATGAATACTCCATGCGCTCTAACCAACTTAGCCATCTCGACCTCTGGTCAATATTTCGAATTCTTCTTCCACATTTTTAATACGTCTTTTGGTGACGTCATCGGTATATATTCAGCTTTCACTTGACTTCAAGACAATTGCAATTTAAGTGACACGAATTAGTTGGGACATCAATGTCACGGTGTGACAAGGGTTTCGGTTTCGAGTCCCGTCCGTGTCTAACATTGTTCAATGCTCGTTAGACAAATAAAAATTAATTACAATTTTATTATTTAACGCCAAACCCTAAACAGTCATATTCCAATATGTTATTTTTTCAAAGTATGTACCATTATCTATTGAATTTACGATAAAAACAAATAGGTATTTTATACAAATTATCAGCAATGTTCTTTTTTAAACATAGTAAAAAATCACAAGAATCGCACAAGAAAAAAAAGAAAAAACACTACTTATTTTGTCTACCGTCTCCTTTGTACAGTTCGATTCCTAAGTCGAACAAAAGGTTATTGGATTTTTCAGTCACGAAATCTGCAATTCCAGACGAACTTTGGAATTGAGCTTAATAAGTGGTAAAGCTGTGGTCAGACAGCGTTCAAATAGCCTTCAGTTACACTGGCAGATTATGTTGAATGTTAAACTGGATACACTTCTGTCTAAAGCCATAAAGAATGCATGCATGGCGGGGGGATCACATACAAAATATTATTATTCCACTTAACTAACTAACTAGTTCACGGAGAATTTTTTAATACAGTCTGTCAAAAAGTCATGAAAATATTGTTTTGGAAACTATTGGTTTTGCTTGTACTAGCAACACAATATTACTAACAAAGGACTCACTTTGTAATGGCCACACTAAATTACTGTCAAACTACTGACTTCGATAGTAATTTAGTGTTGCCAGTACGAGCAAAAGCACTAGTTTCCAAAACATGATTTTCGTGCTTTTCTTGATAGACTGTAATTTCCTCAATAACAGGTATATTTTGTAAGCGCATCACCGCAAGCGGAGCGCACTCAATTTTTTTTTTTTTTAATAATATTCTAAATGTCTTCATTCGCGTCTTTACCCGCGTGGAATTAAGTTAATTAAACAAAATATAGACTACTAGCTGGTGCCCGCGACTTCGCCTGCGTCACTAAAGGTAGCCTTTGTCCTTCCCCAAGATACAATCTCCTTGCCAAATTTCATTACGATCCGTTCAGCCGTTTAGTCTTAAAAAGGTAACAAACAAACAACCAGAGTTACTTTCGCATTCATAATATTAGTATGGATGGATGTTCCGTCTCGATAAAGTAGCTTGCTAATGGTGAAAGAATTGTTAAATTCGGTTCAGTAGTTGCAGGGTTTATCGATTACAAACCAATAAACAAATGTTTCCTCTTTATAATAGTAGTATAGAGTTTTCCACCGAAACTATAAATGGAAATCTCGCAGTTCTCGAACAACTTCGAATTAGTACAATAGATTATCTTAATAGATATAACACAGGAAGAAAATAGTGGCTCAAAGTTCGAGTTTAAAGGCTTATTTGGCACCCACTGCACCTATATACTTGTGTAATTGACTATCTTATATTTGAAATAGGCTTCTCACTGTAAAACTATGAAAAGAATGGAGGCATTTACAATGTAATCCCTCCTACCAATATTATAAATATGAAAGTTTGTAAATATGAAGGTATGAACGGATGTTTGTTTGTTACTCTGTCACGCAACTACTAACGAATTCACATGAAATTTAGCACACATATCGTTTATAACCAGGATAAACACATATGATAATTTTCATTCCGGCTGGGCCTAATTTTGTAGTTCACGCAGATGACATCGCAGGCAGAAACTAGTATACATATATGTATCTAAAGAGAGGAATAAGTTTTTAATACACTTGGATCTCCATTTAAATTTGAAATATAACGACTTATCGTATGGAGAATAAAATAATAGTAAAATTAGAAGTTAGTGGGTGTCGAAGTTTTTCTGTGCATCGCTTTCATCTGTTAAGTGTCTAATAGACTAGCAAGTAGGCTAGTCATGCAATTATCTGTGCAACGCCCGCCCTCCCGCAAATATATGCATATTCGCAAGCGATCAAAAATTGCAGCTACCACCAACTACTATGCTTTTCTTACATGCCCAGTATAAAAAAAACTTATTAGGTTAAAGTTAATATATTAAATGGAAAAAGAATACGGTCGCGAACAGGATTCGAACCTGCGCCTCCCGGATAAATACTCCAGGCGCTCTGACCACTAAGCCATCTCGACCACTGCTCACCACCGCGAATTCTTCTGCCATATTTTTAACACGTCTTATGGCGACGTCATTGCTATCAATTCAGTCCCAGTGGTCAGAGCGCCTGGAGTATTTATCCGGGAGGTGCAGGTTCGAATCTTGTTCGCGACCGTATTCTTTTTCCATTTAATATAATAACTTTAGAGTTCGCTGAGCATGCGTTAATGCTTTTCAAAGATTTATCTTGATTTATTAGGTTATTTTTGATTTTATCATTTGAGTTTGTTAAGGTACAATAAAGTACTTGAAATATCTTGATTTGACTGCCTGAATGGCTAGCCTATAAGTAGAGAAACCTGTTTTTGAAATAGTCTCAAAAGTCTCCTTCTTCCCGGTGATTTCGAGACCGCAGCGAGTCTCGATATTTTTTCCCGGGACGCGGGAATGTGTCGAGACTGGAAGCCTTACTGGCAACATTGCCACGTTGAATGGTAATGCAAAGTTTTGAGACCCAAAAAGAAGCCAGCCTATTAGACACTTTAATAGACAAGCTGGTCACGAACAGAATAAAAAAAAGAATCACCGTTAACTCTTGAAGAATCCACTTTAACACACCAGCGGGTTACGTAGAATAAAAAAAAACCCTTATCCCTTGAGGAATGTCTTCTCATTAGGGACTTTTGTAATAATTGATCTTAATAACCTAACTTAAAGACAATTTTAACTTAACTTTTATTAAACTAATAAATAATCTATTATCCTCTATTCTTATGCATTTTCCCTGATTATTCAACCTTCACCTTCACTCTTATCAGTAACAAATAATCTAAAACAATAGTAATATTTGATTCAAATTGGTATTTTACTAGATTATTTGCCTAACTATAATGTAACCGCATGAATTTATTTTTTATGTAACAATTTTGTTAGTAATAAACGTTATTGCCTCATTGGTTTAGTGGTCCAAAGCGCGACTGCTGAGCATCAGGTCTCGGGTTCGATTCCCGGGTCGGGCTAAGTGTTGTTGAGTTTTTCTCTTAGGAAATTCACAGTAGCAGCCCGGAGTTTGGAATTGTGCCTGATAGATGGCAATAGGCTCACCACCTATTACATGGGACTTAATAACAGCATTGGTGAAATGTGGGTGTACAACTGTGTACACCTTTGCCTACCCCTTCGGGGAATAAAGGCGTGATGCTATGTTATGTTACGTCTAGTAGCTGTAAGCGCAGTTGATGAGCGTGACGTCCTAGTTTTGATTCTCAAGTCAGGCAATCTGATTGAATGATGTCTCAATAGCAACTCGGAGTTGGCACTGTGCCCTGTAATTAGCAATAGGCTCACCATTTCAAATGTAGACAAAATGTGAGTATACAAATGTGTACACCTCTGCCTATCTGTTCGCGAAAAATAGGCGTGATGCTATATTAAATTGATATTTTCAAATCCGCCATACTTTACGACTGCGTAAAGATATTTTTATCAGTTTTTAGAGTTACTGCAAACGTATAAATCTAGACATTCTATACGTTTCACACACACAATATTGCATTCACATCGTAAAGGTAGACTACTAGTCTACTACAAAGGCGTCCGCTCTGGGATCCACATACTCTATCACTCACAGACTAGTAAGAGCGATAGAGAATACAATCACGATACAATCCTAGCCATCTAGTTGGACGTAGCCTCTGTCAATAAACGTTCTACCTGTGTATACAGATGTCCATTTTCCGAACGTATCTGAAATGGAAAAATGGTGGAACTGAAATAGCCTACTACAGATAGTAACGAACAACGATACGGTAGCTCAGTTGGAAGCGTGATGACACGGACTTTCAAAGGTCGCGGCTTCAAGCCCCGTTTGTGGCTGTCATTTTAAATGTTTTCTTAGAAATATAGTAAATAAGATTATAAATTCGTATTATAGATCACTTGCTTATAACGGTAAAAGAAAACATCGTGAGGAAACCAGCACACCTGAGAGATGTTCTAGATGGTGTGTAAAGCCAAGTCGGAGAGCTACGGGTGGTTTAAACTCTGAGACTAGGTTGTTCATCAACCACGCGTTAAGAAGATTGTATGCGTCAGTATTCCACTTTTACTTGGTTTTTTTCTTCTGATGAATTTTGCCTTGAAGGTAAAATCTTATTAAACTTTATAATCAATCACGTTTTGAAGCGAGAGATAAGCTAGTCTGGCGTTGATTACGTCACGGACGAAACCACTTATAATAACGGAACCCAACTGAAATATAGGGCCCTAACACAAACTAGGAAAATGTGAACTGGGATAAAAATGAATCGATATACTTTTGTACTGCTGGCACATAAAATATGACCATAATACTTTAATTGAAGAAATTGAAAAAATTGCTAAATCGCTTACTATACAATTTACACTAGCACTATTTTAGAGGGAGGCGATTAAATTTATTTATTTATTTCTTAAACTTATTTAACTTAAATTCACATGAAGTTTAACTCACTAATTTATATTGTAAATGTTGACATTTATTTAATAAATAATAATTTTAAACATTTATTTAATAATTGTTAATACTCCGGAATATATAAATATTTGTACGCCAGAAACGGTAGAATAATTTAGACGTTGTAATAATTTTAAGATCAATTGTAACATTCAAAACCATTCGAATTAGTTTAGGGAATAGTGACTTAAAGAAAAAAGTAGTGATAAGTGCTGCCTAGAACAACACATGAAAATAGTGTCTCCCTATATTAACTAGAAACTAAGAAAAGTCATTGGACGTTCTCTTAGAAATTTAATACCATAGGAATTTAGGTTAAAATTAAATTACTTATTAGCCGAGCCTAGACTAGATTGTAATTAAAATAAAGTACCTATTCGACACGGTACTTTATAGTAAACAAAAAAAAAATGTAACATTATTCTGACAAATAAACAATAAACTCTCCCAACTACTAATGCAGTGTGCAAATAAGTACCTAATGTTATTTTTTTGTTTTGTTAGAAGTAGCAAAAAGCATATATTGCACATGTCAATTGTCATAAATATACTGCTATCTTGGGTTATAGCGATCACTACACATTATAATAAAACAACATTTAACCGGATTAATCGCGTGTATTATTGTTTTTCTTACTCTTACTTTTTGTTTCCTGACGTTTAGAACACTTTGCAGCGTTCGTGGTCGCAGGGGGACTAAGATGTCAGGCGTCTGAGTGAGGCGTCAGTTTATTTAAAATTATATCAGTCTACCGAACATATGTATAATTGATAAAATTCATAAAATTATATACTGCTAATGTTATAGTACTTGTATGCAAAATAGCTATAAAGTTAACAAGCGTCATAAAAAGAGACAAAATTAAAACTTTAATCTAACTCCAAAATGCGACGAATTTCTAGAATAAGTTCGTGTGTGCATTTCCCATTTAGTGTAGCGTTATTAGCCATGCGGTCCGTAGCTAAGTAGGCCACTTTCCCTTTGAGATGCGTAAGAGAGGATTAGGGATTATAATCTACTCGGCAGCTCTTTTACTTTGAGTCGGCTTTGCGACAGTGTTGTCTGAAATATGCTCCACTAATAGGTATATATGAAACATTTTAAAGATAAATCTTCGAAAAGCATTAACGCATGCTTACAGAACTCTAAAGTTATTATATTAAATGGAATAAGAATACGGTCGTGAGCAGGATTCGAACCTACACCTCCCAGATAATTCCTGGAGTATATATCCGGGAGGCGCAGGTTCGAATCCTGCTCACGACCATATTCTTTTTCCGTTTAATATATGAAACGTTTTTCTTTTCTTTTTTATTTATTTAAGAAAACGTTGCCCCACACTAGGAATTTCTTCTTGTATCGTGAGTGCGTTTACAGACATAAATCTCACATGCACACACACCCAACCCTGGAACAATTAGCTGTAGATCACAACCCGGTTGCTGGATAGCACGATGTCTTGTGGCGTGACTGGTTGTCGGACTTTCGGGCCTCTGACTGCCCGTGGCGGCTGTCATAGATCTTAATTTGACAACCAGTAACACCTTATTAATTAATTATCCTATATTGACACAACACATGTCAATTAGTAGTGTTAAGTTATTAAATTAGATTGGATAAATAAGTACTTTAAGCTAACTGTTCATAATAAAATGTTATAAAAAGACGTACTAAGTCTATAAATAACAGTAGATAATAAGTTGTAATGTAATTATCAAAACATTTGTGTATATGTTTTATGGCAATAAAGAAATTTCAAAATAAAAAAAATAGCTGTAGATCAAACAAATATTTGCTCCGTGCAGGAATCGAACCTGCGACACGCGACGCAACAGCTGGTCTCTCAACCACTGCGCCAACCACACCGTCATTTATTATTTGTAATGCTTTAGTATTTTATGCTGGCCCGATTAGTGGAGTGTGACAGTAGGATAACATCAGAACCTGGCGCATGGATAACATTTAGTATGACACAGCTAGATAGAAGGAGACCGTATCGGTGGCGGTTACCACCAACAATAGCATTCCCAATGAGGATTGACGTCAGGCAGGCGGCCGGTCATAAAACATAGCGAAAACTTTAGCAACATTCCAGTACAAGTAGAGAGTATGTATGGAAGAAGAATACATGCTGCGCCGACCCCAAATAACTTGGGATAAGGGCAGGGGGGTGATGATGATTTGTAATGCTTTAAGAGTACTGTTTGAGATACTAGGTAGAATTTCATGCAAGAGTTTCTGTGTGATTATGTGATGTTGTATATAGCAAAATAAACTCTGGTAAAAGGTACATAACATAACATAAAATCACGCCTATATTCCCCGAAGCGGTAGGCACAAGTGAAAACAGTTGTACACCCAAATTTCACCAATGCTATTATTAAGTTCCACGTATCGGTATGTATGTGTTGGTGGTGAGCCTATTGCCATCTACCGGAACAATTCCAAACTCCGGGTTGCTACTGAGAATTTCCTAACAGAAAAACTCAATAACACTTTGCGCGACGCGGGAATCGAACCCGTGACCTCATGCTCAGCAGTCGCGCTTGGGACTACTAGACCAACGTGGCAGTAGAAGGTACGCCACTTGATAAAAAAGAAGTTTAAAGAGTAACAGAACTTCATCATTGTCCTTGTGGACCACAAGAACAACGATGTGCTGGGTTCAATTCCCGGGTCGAGCAAAGTGTTTTGAGTTATTCTGTTAATAAATTCTCAGTAGCAGCCCACAGTTTGGAATTGCGCCTGGAAGATGGCAACACCTTATTACATGGGACTTAATAACAGCTTTGTTGAACGGTGGGTGTATACCTCTGCCTACCCCTTTGGGGAATACACGCGTGTTTAAAAAGCATAAAATTATGACATTTATTTTCAATAAATCGCATACATTTCTAAATACTGTTCACGACTGCATTTTTCTTACTTATTTTCTTAGCGTTCTATATTTTTTTTATTCTATATTTTCTTAGCGTTCTATATTTTTTTTATTCTATATTTTCTTAGCGTTCTATATTTTTTTTATTCTATATTTTCTTAGCGTTCTATATTTTTTTTATTCTATATTTTCTTAGCGTTCTATATTTTTTTTATTCTATATTTTCTTAGCGTTCTATATTTTTTTTATTCTATATTTTCTTAGCGTTCTATATTTTTTTTATTCTATATTTTCTTAGCGTTCTATATTTTTTTTATTCTATATTTTCTTAGCGTTCTATATTTTTTTTATTCTATATTTTCTTAGCGTTCTATATTTCTCTGTTAGAATATTCTTAGTTGCAGCCCAGATTTTGGAATTGTGGCCGGTAGATTGCAATAGGCTGACCACCTATAACATGGGATATAAAGGCTTGGTTCTTCTTCATCTCAAGAAGAACGGCATAGATGAAATTTGGGTGTATACCCGTACACATCTCTGCGTACTCCTTCGGAGCGATATGGAGTTTCTTGCCGGCTCTTCTCCATGATCAACTTTTTGGAACCGAGCAACTAGAATCATTTGACGTTTCTTAAGTGCATGTAATTTGCCTATTTGAAATAAAAAACTTTTGACTTTGACTTTGACTTTTTCTTTGACTTTGACTTTGAGAGCATACATGCGTCATGCTATGTTTGTCTGTAAATTAATTTATTTTAATTATTACGAGTTTTAAGACCAAGTAAAATAATGATCAAACGAATATTATTCGTTATCTACTTTGAAAGTGTTCGGATAGAATTGCTAAAGTTTTCGCCAAAATATTGTTCTAAATGCTAATCTTCGTACGTTTTAACATAGAGATGAGAAAATCGTGTGTTTTGTAAATAATATCAATATTATAAACGTACATAAACTTATTTAAATACTGTCATTATAATATTATCATGTTATTTATTCGAAGATACGCAAATTGTTATAACTTTATCTACAAAGGAAAATTATAATAACTATATCATGAGAAAAAATATGTATAAAACTCAAGTTTGTCGGTATACTATTCTAGCTTACTCTTCAGAAAATACATACATAATATGGCGTGGCGCTATGTCGTTTTTATTACAAGCTTTTGAATCAAAGAAAAATATTTAACAAAATCCGAACCAGAATCCGAAGCCTCGTATTTGCTATAAAAATTCTCAGTAAATAATACTCGGCAAAATAAACTTTTTCGTTCAAGCGACTTTTATAACAGTCATCTTGCGTAATATTTATTTTTCAGGTAGCAAATGTTCCACTAAAGTTATGAGAAAGCAAAAAGTAACGACCAATTTCTTCGTACACTTCATAAAACGTAATCTCCACTGTATTATTTTCGGTTTTATCAACATCTGTTCCCACCCGTAAGGGTGGCTTTCTACAAGAGATATACTACGTTCCTAAGCTACGGATTTGAGTCAAATTCACCAATAAGAGCACTTGATTGTCATAGCTTAGCTCCGGTGGAAAGGGGTTTATCGAAACAATTTTTTTACATATTAGTTGAAGCGAAGGATTTGAGCTAGGGATGGGCGGTGGCGTAACTATGGAAAGTATGGAGGACAGCTGAGTGACGACGTATTACGCAGTTAGCTCGCATAGCGTATCTTTCTCGCACAGCTACCTAGTGCAGAGCGCATCTTTATAGCACATCTTACCCGCCTCGCTACTCCACTAAGCTTTGGTGAAAATAGACCCGAGTTTCGTTGCTTAGTTATAACCTCACTCATCGCTAAGTTACCTCGTACATATCTTGTGGAAAGGCTGCCTTAGGGTGGCTTTCAAACAGTTCGGAGTGAAGAAACAGAGTGTTGATCGCAAAAGTCTACCAATAGATTTGCTTCATTTTTATAGTCTTCCATTTATGGAAATGTCTTGGTAGGACGAAGTCTTTGTCCAAAGATGATGATTGAAAAGTGTGTACGAAAAATATGATAGACGATGATATGGATGCATCCCGTCGCTCCCCGTTTTAGCACAGCTTAAGTAAAAGGGTACCATTTATAGCTTCACAACAAAACCTAGTACTGTTCAGCTCCCTCGTCACGGCTATCGTGGAAAGAGAGAAATCATTTCACAACTCCACTGCGTCTTCTCGCGCCGCACAACTTCATAGCTTCGTGAGATCCTGAATTGGATTCCCGAGTCAGTCAATGTGTTATTGGGTTTTCTGTTGATATATTTTTTAGTGGTTTGCAATGGTGCCTGGTTAATCACCTGTCTGGTGTCTGGCTCACCACCTACTCTACTTCATGTGATTGATGAAAGCTTAGTGTCAGAGTTTAAATCACTTGTAGTAAACCACCTCTGACATGGCTTTACACACCATCGAGAACATCTCTCAAGTCTGCTGGTTTCCTCACAATGTTTTCCTTCACCGTTATAAGCAAGTGATCATTAATTTCTAATATACACATGAATCAAAAAGTCAGTGGTGCGTCCCTAGGATTCGAATTTGCAACCTTTGACTTGCTAGTCTAACGGTCATACCACTGGGCTATCACTGCTCTATCTACTACAACCTATTATTATATGGGACTTAATAACAGCATGAAATGTGGATGTACCACAGTACACCTCTGCCTATCACTTTAGGTATGTTGTGTTATAACTTGTTCCTTGATTTTCTAGCAAATTAAATACCGACGACGTCAAGGCCATACCTCTGTTATCGTCGAACAGCCTTCAGACAAATCTATTTCTTGAACGGTATTGGTCACAATTTCTATATTTATATACGTATAACAAGGTATTAGGTATATTTGTTACGCTGTAATATAGTACATAATATATTGTTAAAAAGTATGATGTTGATGAGAGATATTTGTGTAATTTTTATAATACAATTTAAACATAAATAGTATTGCGGTCGTACAATTAGACGTGTACGCATTTCCCCAATTTTATGAAGTCCTGTGTATTCGGTGGTGAGCATATTGCCATCTTCTTGATGCATTACAAATATTGGCTTACCTCTGCTTACCCCTTCGGGGAATGCAGACGTGATGCTATGTGTTTTTATGTGTTCATTGGTTTATCTCCATAGTGGATTTTCAACCAGTAAGATTAACCATTTAGAATAGTCCGCAGACTTTGTACTTTTAGTATCGACGATCAGTCGCTTTTGCCTGCCTCGATCGAATACAGAGTTACTAGAACGACGATCGCCGAAGCTAAAAATAGTAACTCTGCAAAGGCTTCAGGTGTCATAAATAATCTTACAAAAAAAAAACAACTTCTTCGCAACAGAAAAACGCAATTAACACACTGATCTCCAAAATATACATATAAATCATGCAAACAAAGTACCATAAGTGCTGTAAATTTAATCGGGTCCCACTCACGCAATACAGGGAAACAACACGAAAACAAAACTTTTGATTAACCTGGTGATCTGAATGGGAAATATGCGTTTGTTTTGGCCCATAACCCGTACTGTAACTCAAGTTGAAGGAGGCTATAACAGTCGTAACTTGTAATGTTATTCGCACTTATGCAGTAAAATGTAGTTTCTTTATTAACATTGTGGGGGGGAAGTAAGGAAAGTGAATGTAAAGGTGTGTTTTTCTCGTGTTATTTTTGGTTATCACGTGATAGTAAACATTTCTCTTGTGAAACAGTAAACACGGGCTAATGTCAACTAATGAAGGATGATTTGCCTCAATAAAATTTCGTTGCTAAAATCAATGTTACTAAACCAGGAAACATTGTATTCCGTTTTTTTCGATCGATCGTCTGTAGGAGAACTTCCTATAAAAAAAAACACGCAACACAACTGTGATGGAAAGCTTCAACCACTTCAGGCTAGTTTCAACCCACCGGCTTCGTCCATGTTGTGAAGCGACCTAGTCGTGTTTTCGGATGTAGACCGGTGCAACCGTTGTGGGGTACGGGTCTGGGCTGTTGCATCTACTCCCCAACTATCGTTCTCCCCTAATCTATCCACTCAACTTAGAGTGAATAGGTTTCCTCAGCATCTACGTGCTCTATCCTCGGCCACACCGTCACTTGCCATCAGACGAGTTGGTGGCCAAACATAATACATATTTGATATACGTAAAGTAAATAAAATAAATTAATAAAAAAAAAGATTTGATCACCCAACTCATATTCCCTTTCGGAGGTAACATTTTTAGTTATGTATTCTTTCTTTTTTTTCATAAATTTATTATTAATATATAAAATCATGGGATAGACCTTAACTCAGTAATGGCACGATAGAGAAAAACAGTAACTGTATTGTTTTTATTCCGTTTTGAGCCCTAAATAGGGTATCAAAAAAAAAATTAAGACTGATTATCAATTTAACCATTAAATTACCTACCACTATTCTGTTAAAGGTCTTGCACTATCACATTAACTAGATGCCCCATTCAAGGTCATTAGATACACATTAACCAGTCGCTAAATTCCCAGTGTATGGAAAAGGCCTCTTTCCATTTCCATAGGTACAGCATTAATATTGATAGTAACCTTCTTTAAAAAAAACTGCCTCGTTAGTTTAGTGGACCCACGCGACAGCGGAGCAGGAGTCGATTCCCGGGAATCAAAAAAGTTTATTGAGATTTTCTGTTACGAAATTGTTAGTACCAGCGCGCTTTGTTGTGCTTTCAGTTTGTAATTATACTCGGTAGATGGCAATAGGGCATAGCATATGTAGATGGATATAGAATACGTGGGACTTAATAACAGCATTGGTGAAATGTGGGTGTACAACTGTGTATACCTCTGCCTACACCTTCGGGGAATACAGGCGTGATGCTATGTCATGTTTAACAAAGAAAAAACTGAATACCACTAAATAATCCGAACTCCATCCATCCCTTAAATAGATAAATATCAACAAACTGTTTGCTCATTAGTATTCTAGTCGGCGTTTGTATTTAAAATTAATAACGCCTAAGCGCGTTTGCAAAGCCTGTCTCACCCTTAATTAATTATTTAGATATCTTGATCGCTAGTCTAGTACTTAGGCGTAGGAATATTCACTATTAATATACTTAGTTTAGGCTTTAGTCTGGGATCATTGCTTCATTTTTGGTGACGAAAGTGTTGATTTTAAACTTTCGCGATTAGTACGTACCTACAATAATAATAGATATATTTAATATAGAAGAAGGTGTAGTAAACGTATAAAAATAACTATAAGATATAATATATATGTCCGGTCCGGTCTCTGTTGTGAAATTAAGATCTATGACAGCCGTTACGGGTAGTCACAGGCCTAAAAGTCTAACAACCAGTCATACCACGAGATATCGTGTTACCCAGTAACTGGGTTGTGGAGGTCAGATAGGCAGTCGCTCCATGTAAAATACTGGTATTAAACTGCATCTGATTTGACTGGAAGCCGACCCCAATGTAATTGGGAAAAGGCTAGGCAGATATTTTAAGCCATCATTTTTTAATAATTTAAAGTTAATATAGATTAACTGCGCTAGGTAGCTGGCAGGGGCTGGATGGGAAAAGTCTAAGACGGAGCTCAGTGGCGTGTACTTGGAGAGGCCTATCTCCAGCACTGGACTGCTATAGGCTGATCATAATGATGATTTTTTGTATAATAACTTTCGTGAGATACATTCATATGAATTATTGTTTAACTGTTATTACTCACGCGCATTGTTCGGGATCGCCGAGTGAGTAATAACCGTTAAACAATAATTGATAATGATGATGATACAGTAACTTCTGAATACTGCGAATACTTGTGTATCCATGTGCTTTTTTTTTTAACTAACAGTCCTTAGAGATTTGAATTGAATGGCGTGGTAATAGAGTACGAAGATGGTAAAAATGATTCAAGATAAATCTTTGAATAGCATTAACGCATGCTTAGCGAACTCTAAAGTTACAATATTGCTCATCACCGCGAATTCTTCATCCATATTTTTAACACGTCTTTTTGGCAATGTCATTGCTATCCATTCAGTACCTATACAGGTGACCGAACCGACACGACCAACTTTGCAGTTAATATAATGTCGTAAAGAATGCAATTACCTTAATAATTCAAGATAAATCTTTGAAAAGCATTAACGAACGCATGCTTAACGAACTCTAAAGTTACAATATGGCTCATCACCGCGAATTCTTCATCCATATTTTTAACACGTCTTTTTGGCGATGTCATTGCTATCCATTCAGTACCTATACAGGTGACCGAACCGACATCGCCAAAAAGACCATTTTTGCAGTTAATATAATGTCGTAAAGAATGCAATTACCTTAATAATTCAAGATAAATCTTTGAAAAGCATTAACGAACGCATGCTTAACGAACTCTAAAGTTACAATATTGCTCATCACCGCGAATTCTTCATCCATATTTTTAACACGTCTTTTTGGCGATGTCATTGCTATCCATTCAGTACCTATACAGGTGACCGAACCGACACGACCATTTTTGCAGTTAATATAATGTCGTAAAGAATGCAATTACCTTAATAATTCAAGATAAATCTTTGAAAAGCATTAACGAACGCATGCTAAGCGAACTCTAAAGGTACAATATTGTAACTTTAAGGTACAAATATCTAATGCCATACTCTTAAAATATAGGATATTTATAATCTCCACATAAAGCGTCCAAAACTTACTATTTACCAAATCAATCGCGAGACGAAACTACGAAATCAAAGAAAAGTAGATAAAAACTAAAGACGCAGACATTTGTTTGACTTTGTTCTCAAATTGCAAAACTTGGCCTATATCTAAAAGTTCTGTGACAATATTTGAAGTTTACGCTTAAAGGTTCTATCGGATAAGCGATTTTGGACGACAGCTATGAGATGAACTATCTCGATCTCTCTCCCACTTACTCTTTATATATTTCTTTGTCTCTTTCTCATAATTGCTTAGAAACTACCGCATGTCAGATTTGTTCGAGTCAACTTCGGTGATTAGTAACAATTTAAATGAGAATATATGTACCCAATTTTACCAAAAGTTCACTGTAAAAATTAAATTAGGACTAGCTATACTCCTTAAGTAGTCGAATACCTACCAATTAAATCTTATCCGAATCGGTCCAGCCCTTTCGAAGGTTAGCCGAAACAAACGGACAGACAGATAGACTAATGTTTTAAAAACAAATTTTTAGGCATAAGTATCGTGCAAACAACTGTATGAGCTAAAAAAAATTACATAACACAAACACTTAAATTTTATTTATTTGTTTTGATGATCATGATGATTGTATGAAAATATACTTTTTGGTTTTGGTTTTGATATGTTTTTTTTTTTTAAACATTGCCCCACACTAGCAATTTCTTCCTGTATCGTGGGTGCGTTTACAGACATATAATCTCACAAGCACACACACCCAGACCCGGAGCAAATATCCATAGATCGCACAAATATTTGCTCCGTCCAGGAATCGAACCTGCGACACGCAGCGCAGCAGTCGGTCTCTCGACCACTGCGCCAACCGCGCTGTCACTGTCGCGCTGTGTTTGTCGTTCCAGGGAAGGATTAAACGAGGAAACGTAGAAAAATTGTGAGAAAGGTAGTAAAAACAACAATTTCATTTGCTCATATAAACTGTTCTACCTACTTTCCTGTCAAACATTTGACGTTCGAGGTGATACGAAGTACACCGGGTCATATGGTTGGTAATAAAAAAATATTTTTCAGTATCACATTACTTGATTTAAATCGATACATCCGTTTTATAGTGACGTACCGTGGTAATTATAGACCACTGTTATTGGTTAACAATACTGTTGGTTACTCGTCATAAAATAGCATTAACATTATAATTTTGTGAATAGAAAAGTGTATGAGACCACGAGCCAGGCTTATATCCACACCTCTTGGTGATAACTAATTAAAAATTTATTAGAAACTAGCGTTCATGTTCGCAAGCAATGCTCATCGCAAAGTTGCCAGTATAATAAATTGTCCCGCGTTTCCGCAATCTATATTATAGATTTTATTTTCCGATAGATATTACAGATAAGTGCGTAACAGCTATATATAATTTGCAGACAACAGACAGCTGCCAACCGTTTTTTTTTTAATACGTTTTACATTCATGAAACGTCTATGTTCGTCAAAAATAAAGTTACAATATTAAATGGAAAAAGAATACGGTCGCGAACAGGATTCGAACCTGCGCCTCCCGGATAAATACTCCAGGCGCTCTGACCACTAAGCCATCTCGACCTCTGCTCACCACCGCGAATTCTTCTTCCATATTTTAACACGTCTTATGGAGACGTCATTGCAATAAATTCAGTACTATACAGGTGACCGAACCGACACGACCAATTTTGCAGTTAATACAATATCGTAAAGAATGCAATCACCTTAATAATTCAAGATAAATCTTTGAAAAAGCATTAACGCATGCTTAGCGAACTCTAAAGTTACAATATAAAATAATTTGCATAAGTTTGCTCGAGTCCCTAGTTAGCGCCACGCCGTTGTGATCGGTTACAAATAATCGGATCTAGTACTGCATTATACAGCAATAGTATTTTTGTAATGGCGCCTAAGGTCTATATTAAATTACCAAAATGTATAAGGAGTGAAGATAATGTCCACAAATTCAATTCAAAATTTAATTGTACTTATTTCTAATAGATAAGGCGTATTACTCTATAGAGGAATTTTTCAATGATAAAATATGACATTACTAGCCCTTTAATCCACCATCGATAATTTGACATGAATGTAAAAAATAAAATATAATTGATTAATATATAATTTAATAGATAGATCTCATTGACATTATCTACTCGAACTTTGTATTGTTTAAATTCAGACTAATTATTATTACAACTAATATTTTTGTACACCAATTGCATCGGTAGGACATAGAGGTCGACTAAAATGTATACTTAGGACCTGTATTGTTATACCTATGTTCACAAATAAAGATTGATTGATTGATAGTAAAAATATCTCAAAGTTTTCGAAACGTTAGTAACAAAATCTGTAAAATACGCTTTGTTATCCGTTCAAAGTTATTTTATTACTATAGCTAGTGTGCCATTAACCTAAAGATAATATAGATCTTTTTCTAGTTCGTTTGAGTTCAAGCTAGTTCGGCTGCCTAACGATTTGTTTATCTTTTTTGTGTAAGTTTCAGTGATACACTAAGGTTTTATTGTTTTAGGTCTAGATACTTAGGGATCGTTGAATAAGGGTAAAGAGATTTAGACTCTTTTGTAAACATATTATGGTACTAAAGTTGTAACTTTGCTTGGATTTATCCAACGGTGGTAACGTTGTCAGGCCTTTTTTTACATTTTTATTTATTTATTTATTATACCTACTAAATTATAACACAATTACAGTTTACACCAAAACGATGCTATAACTAATTTATAAACTAGATACATTACACAAGTTAATTTTATAACCATAATATACTAATACAATAAAGAATAATTAATTATTTTCTATACAATTGTAAGCAGCTTCTGTGAATTTCGACTGGTTACAGGAAAATATATCAATATCCTGAGAAATGATATTAAGTAACCGTACAGCACGCGACAGAGGAGCATACATAAAGAGATTTATCCTAATGGTGGGCACGAGCAGTAACGCGATAACAGTAATGTATTATTTCCAAAAATAACAAAATTGTAGTTTTGGATTATTTATTTGGAGATAATAAAATGTATTGTATTCCAACGGGACATAATCACACATTTTATACAAAGGTATTGGCTTCGACTAAACTAGTGACGTTTGATATACTAGTCCAAAAATCAAAATATCGTTTAATTTAGTAGGTACTTCTTGAAATACACATTAAGATAAGACGTAAATTAAAAGAGTAGTTCCAAAATGCCCACCCTTCACCGCTTTCTAGTGTTTCAAGTGCTTGTAGAAGCGGTGCAATAAATTCCCCAGATACGCTTCTGTTTGTAAAGTTACAAATTTGGATACTTTAATATAATAAAATATACATTACTGCTGGCACTTACATCATAATTTTGACAAAATAAAATAACTATTATCCACCTAATTGAGTCCAACGGTCATACTACTCTATTCATCACGCTATCACTACTTATTTTACTACCACAGTAATAATTCTATCGTGTATAGTACGAGTATTTAGCTGTATAGTTTGTTGCCCAAGTCCTGGCTTAGTTATTGATTTAACACAACCTAGGGCACGTCGGAACATCTACGTTCTGCGTTAGTTATTAATTAACAATTCTCTTGTTACACGCCGTGTATTCTCCTGTATAGTGATAAATCCGAATTTCACCGATTTTAATTCCGATAATTTTGTGAGCCTATTGCCAGCTCGAGCACAATTCCAAACATCGAACTGTTACTGCGAAGGAAAATCTTAATACTTTTCCCGACTTGGGAATCGAAGCCGCTATCATACGGTCGGCAGCCATGCTTGCGACCTCTACAGTAATTAGGCAATGCACTGCAAGAGAGACAGAGCGCTGATTCAGGACCTAGATTACCTCCTCCACACGAACGATCTTGTTCAATGTTTTAATTTTTACCAAAAGATGATAAAAGTATTTGTTTTATTACAATTCTGTTATTAATTATTGTTCAACGGTTATTACTCACGCGCATTCTTCGGGATTGCCCGACTAGTTTAGAACTCAAACGGAGCCCTATTCATGAGCTGTGACCGCGGCGATGTCGCGAAACAAATCGAACAGAAAGAAGCTCGGAAAAATGCGCGTGAGAATTAACTGTTGAAACATAATTAATTCTGTAATTAAACCGAAACAAGCAAGCAGGTGTTGGCATGTAAATAGTTAGTTTCACGTGAATTTCACGGCCCATTTTACAGCAAAACAATTTAAAGTCCGTAGAAAATACGTCGCCATTGCAGTTATTCTAATAAAACAAACTTTAACAATAGGGCAAGCTGTACCAAGCCAAATTAATTCACGGTTTCAAGAAACGTTGCATGAAATACTGGGGCTATTCTTTCACTTTATAATTGAAGTGTATTTAATCACGTTCCTGGAACTGTAAATTGTTACCGGTTTGTAAAAGAGTTTGATACGGGTTTTTTTACCGGTGACAATTTGCTATATAAAAATCCGATTAAATATTTATAGTTTTCAAAGTTATAAATTTCATGTAAAGGAAAATACGTTCGTGAGCAGGATTTGAACCTGCGCCTCTCGGATAAATACTAGAGGCTCTGTCAACTTAGACACCCCGAGCACTATTCACTACTCTGAAAATTTCTTGCACATTTTAAACGTCTTATGCTGACGTTATAGCTATCTATAAGCGCAGAGCATCTGGAGTCATCCATTCTTCTTATCTTCTTATCGTGTGGTTGATGAACAACCTAGTGTCAGAGTTTAAACCACCCTTAGGTCTCTGACATGTCTTTACACACCATCGAGAAAATCTCTCAGGTGTGCTGGTTTCCACACGATGTCTTCACCGTTTTAAGCAAGTGATCATCTTCTTCTAATATATAACAAGATGAATTAATTAAAAAAAATTACAACATGGCTTTCATTTTGAAAGTTTTACTAACCTATGTTACTCGGGACACTGTAAAGATAAAGTTATTATATTAAATCGACAAAAAAATACGGTCGCGAACAGGATTCGAACCTGCGCCTCCCGGATAAATACTCCAGGCGCTCTGACTACTAAGTGAGATGTCAAGATGGCTTAGTAGTCAGAGCGCCTGGAGTATTTATCCGAGAGGCGCAGGTTCGAATCCTGTTCGCGACCGTATTCTTTTTCCATTTCACTTTAGAGTTCGCTAAGCATGCATTAATGCTTTTCAAAGATTTATTTTGGACACTGTAAGGATTCTAACGGTACCCCATACATCGATATCGGTTCAGGCATTTAGAAGTTATGGTGGAATAAAGAAACTCAGAAACATACATACATACATGACGCCTAAAATCATACCTCTCCTTTTTGGCAGTCGTTTAAAAATCATACCTCTCCTTTTTGGCAGTCGTTTAAAAATCATACCTCTCCTTTTTGGCAGTCGTTTAAAAATCATACCTCTCCTTTTTGGCAGTCGTTTAAAAATCATACCTCTCCTTTTTGGCAGTCGTTTAAAAATCATACCTCTCCTTTTTGGCAGTCGTTTAAAAATCATACCTCTCCTTTTTGGCAGTCGTTTAAAAATCATACCTCTCCTTTTTGGCAGTCGTTTAAAAATCATACCTCTCCTTTTTGGCAGTCGTTTAAAAATCTCGTTTTACAGTGTTTGTTATCCAAATAGTCCAAAACAGCATGCTGATTTTTAAGAAAATTTTATAGTCTGAGAATAGGTCGTAGGCTACTTTTTATACCCCTACGTAATAAGGGTGGCCCTATCCGGAAAATTTATATGGCAGAACAACGTTTACGGGGCACAGGTAGTTGATTTATTATACGCACATGTCTTTGAAAAGTCAAAGGTGTGTGCCTTGAATTCGAACTTGCGACCTTTGACTTGTCAGTCCAAGGTCATGCCACTAGGCTATCACTGCTTTACCTAACGACCGTAGATTTCTTTCCATAATAAATCTAACTTTAGAGTTCACTACAAATTTTATGGTTCAACATAAATTCTGCACTGCCTCGTTAGTCTAGTGTCCCAAGTATGACTCCTGAGCATGAGGTCTTGGGTTAGAATCCCAGGTCTAGGTTACTGGGTTTTTCTGTTAGGTCATTCTCACTTGTAACTTCGAGTTTGGAAATGTGTCCGGAAGATGGCAATGGGCCCATAATCATTACATGTTACTTAATAACAGCACAGGTGAAATGTGGGTGTAAAATTATGTACAATTCTGCCTACCCCTTTGAGGAATACCGTTATGTTATGTTATAAATTCTGCAACGTACGTGCAAATACAAATTTGAAGTAATACTTTCACCGTGGGAGAGCCATGCACCTGCACGAATAGCCCGCTCGACCGGATTGATACCACGGCCTCACAGAAAACCGGCGTGAAACAACGCTTGCGCTGTGTTTCGCCGAGTGAGTGAGGGTACCGGAGGCCCAAACCCTTTAAAAGGCCGGCAACGCACTTGCGACTCCTCTGGGGTTGCGGGAGTCTATGGGTGGCGGTAATCGCTTACCATCAGGCGAGCCATCTGCTCGGTTGCCCCCTAATCCATAAAAAAAAAACTTCATTAGTCAACACATTTTTAGATAGAATTAATAATTACACCATTTTATTATCAACTTGCGTAATCATCCACGAAGTTCGAAACATTCTAATAGCATTTTAAATAATATTCAAGGATTTCTTGCTGAGGATGATATTATCTTTCTTAGTCTATTTGATACGTTTCCTAGCTTCCAAGATAAACATGATGATGAAAAGGAAATATTCTTTTAATAAAAGTATTTCTGAATAAATCAGTATACATTTTAGTTATTGTTCACTGGTTACTACCACGTATATTCTTCGGGTTTGCCCGACTAGTTTCGAACTCGAACGGAGCCCTTAGTCATGAGTTGAGTCCACGGCTATGTCGCGAGTCAGACTGAAACTAGTCGGGCAAACCCGAAGAATGTACGTGAGTAGTAACGGGTGAACAATAACTAATATGAATATGCCTCACGAAAGCTATTATACAAATATAGCATACATTTTATTTTAGCCCTAGATAACGAGAAAGTATACAATTTGCGTTTGCCGTTGCACTGTAAAAAGCCGTGCACGGTGATACTCTTTTGTGTGCGAGTTACAATGAAAAAGAGTTAGAAATAAAAAAATAAGATGACCCGAGTGTATTTGAACTTAATTATATATATATATATGTAAAATTATGTACAATTCTGCCTACCCCTTTGAGGAATACCGTTATGTTATGTTATAAATTCTGCAACGTACGTGCAAATACAAATTTGAAGTAATACTACATTAGTCAACACATTTTTAGATAGAATTAATAATTACACCATTTTATTATCAACTTGCGTAATCATCCACGAAGTTCGAAACATTCTAATAGCATTTTAAATAATATTCAAGGATTTCTTGCTGAAGACGATATAATCTTTCTTAGTCTATTTGATACGTTTCCTAGCTTCCAAAATAAACATATTATGCGAAAAAGATATCTTTTTAATATAAAAGTATTTCTGAATAAATCAGTATACATTTTAGTTATTGTTCACTGGTTACTACCACGTATATTCTTCGGGTTTGCCCGACTAGTTTCGAACTCGAACGGAGCCCTTAGTCATGAGTTGAGTCCACGGCTATGTCGCGAGTCAGACTGAAACTAGTCGGTCAAACCCGAAGAATGTACGTGAGTAGTAACCGGTGAACAATAACTAATATGAATATGCCTCACGAAAGCTATTATACAAATATAGCATACATTTTATTTTAGCCCTAGATAACGAGAAAGTATACAATTTGCGTTTGCCGTTGCACTATAAAAAGCCGTACACGGTGATACTCGTTTGTGTGCGAGTTACAATGAAAAAGAGTTAGAAATAAAAAAATAAGATGACGTATGATCTGCTACGAGCTACGCTCGCGTAGCCGACGTAGCGCTTTCGTAGCACGTAGTAAAATGTACAAAATGGAATTAAATTATTTTGTATATTCTATACAGAGATGGAATTTTACAGGCAGAGAGATTTCTCGATATCATTCAAATGGGGTGAAAGTAGATAATGTGGTCACTTTGGATGTGATGAGATGTGTCAAAAAGAGAATAAGAGAGAGAGGCTAAGCACGAGACCATTGTTTTTATTATTAATATTATTTAATTCTTCTGTATATTTTGTGTTAGTCTAATAAAAAACATAACACAATTACTCAGGTAACTTAGTTGTCTGACATTTTAATTTCGTCCAAAAAGTGCTACAAATAAATAAATAAACACCTGCGTACTAATTAGAAAAGTGCTAAAATAAACATCCCTCTTCCATCCGTCTGAAAAATTAAACATTTAAACCCTTTAAGGCTTTCGCGAAAAAGTAACAATTTGTAACAAAAATTTAACTTGCTCTGCTGAATACTGATTCGGGAACGGGTGAAAAATATCACGTTTGAAATACTTGCAAAACATTTTATACACAATTTTTTTTTGGCAAAAATACCCGAGTGTATTTGAACTTAATTGTATATATATATAAAATTAAGTTATATCTGCCTAGCCTTTTCCCAATTTCATTGGGGTCGCCTTCCAGTCAAGCCGGATGCAGGTTAATACCAGTATTTTACATGGAGCGACTGCCTATCTGACCTCCACAACTCAGTAACTGGGTAACACGATATCTCGTGGTATGACTGGTTGTCAGACTTTCAGGCCTCTGACTACCCGTAACGGCTGTCATAGATCTTAATTTGACAACCGGGACCGACGGCTTTACGTGCTCTCCGAGGCACGGCAACGTCATTATATATATATATATAAAATTAAGTTCTGAGCTTTTTATATTCATGAATAGGCTTACGGAAGCTATAATTCGAAGGATGTTTTCACATGGAAAATATAAAAAATCCAAGAAGTTTTCTTGGAAAGGTTTTTTATTGAAATGCATTATCAAGGGACAAAACATATATTAAATGATCACCACGCTCTAGCACACTGCGGGTTTCGAACTCGAACGGAGCGATTCACGAGCTGAGCCCGCGCCGATGTCGCGATTCAAACGTTTGACTGGGGTAGTCGGGCAATCCCGAAGAATGCGCGTGATTAATGTGAATAGATTTGTTATTTTATTTTTTTGTTTTCTTAATAATAATACGAATATGCCAATATGAATATGTCTCACGAAAGTTATTATACAAAAATCATTTCGCGTTTTATTCCATTATATTTTTGTTATAGTAATTTAATGATTTTCATTTACTCTTATATTTATTCTTCTTATATTATAGCCGTAGTTCTTGAGATCTAGTTCACATAAAAAGAAATACATTCTACTAAAACTAATAATGTATACGGGATGAGGATTGCAGCATACTTAATTCCATATTATCTAAATAAACTTCCGGAATATTTACAAACATTGTACAAAACTAGTTCAAAAAGTACTAAGTACCTACAAATCAAAACGCTTTTTCACACAAAATGTGATAACTGTACAAATAACCATTACAATTTTTAATTTTTAACGATAATAAAATTAAACTAACTACATAAACGGCTCGGCAGTAATCAGTTAAACTCTAAGAAGATTTCGTGGTACGGAAAAATTAATATTTTAAAATCAGGATAAGATGTATTAAAATATCATAGCATCACGACTGTATTTCCCGAAAAGGGATGCAGAAGTGTACACAGTTATTATACACCCCCATTTCATCAACGCTGTTATTAAGTCCTATGTGGTGTGGGCAGAGAGGCCCTTGCCTTATAGCGTTGTATATAACCCGTTGACTTAAGAACCTCTTCAGGTTTCTCGTCGGTTTAATAAAAAAAAATCTTTATAATTTTGATATGGTAAATGTACGACTGAAAATATGAAGTGTTTACAATTAATTTCGGTTCACGCAACGCAGACGTTAAAGTCTTTGAACTTCGTTGCAGAATCAACATCTCGTCAGTTTGCTGAACTTTAGAATTTTCAACGAACTTCCATTTACATAGTAATCATTTTCAAAGAGAAATTATGTATGTATTTTAAAACATGAAAAAAGGTTGGATTTTTTTGTAGAGCAACATATTTGCTAATCAGAAAAATTTAATGAACCTGCGCTTTAGTGTGGATGTGTAATAAATAAAAAATAAGTCATTCGCCGTGGCTGTGGATTTGTTTTATTAAAAATAGCAAGGTATATATTTGTGTTTATGTATGTCAATATACGTGCGTGAGTGCAATAGGCTTTGTATCTAAATTATACAAAGGAATACCAGCTTACAAATGTGGGTGTGCAAATACACAGTTCTGCCCACACCTTTGCTGAATAAGAGCGTACTGCTCCTTTTTATTTAGCATTTATGAAAAGTACTTTTTTAAGGATTTTAATTTCCTGTTACCAAAAAGTTGGTGAAGGGAAAGGCTACTTACTAAAGGGAAGGGACTGGCCAGAAACACCATAAACGTTATTTAAAAATAAAATATTTTTCTTGAATTATAACTTAGTTATTGTTTTGTTCAGAATTAACTCAGTAATGTAGATTGCTTGTAAAAAGCACAACAATATTAAACACAATAAGCGACGTCAAATACAATATCGCGTCTGCTCGACAGTATTTGTATCTGTGTCAACAACCCATTTCTATACTTCAAATTTAATACAGCTGAACTAAAATAAAGTTTGTTATTTTATATCTGGGACAAGTACCAACTTTTAATCGAAGTTCTGCGACCGCTCGTCGTCCGACAGAGCGAGCGTTGAAATAAGTCTCGACAATACTGGACATAGTTTGATATTGGTCTTCAAGTAGTTCCATTGATATCACTGTACGGACGTTGCGATATGAAATTGTGATTGAAGTAACGTTAAGTGCTCAAATTGATTTTGATATTATCGTTAAGCCTTTTGTGTTTATACAGATACACCTTTCAAACGCATGCGTAGCGAACTCAAAAGATAAACTACTATAAATTTACTGAAAAAATACACGGTCGTGAACAGGATTCTAGCCTGCGCCTCCCGGTTAAATACTCCATCTCGACATCAGCTCACTACTCCGAATTCTTTTTCCACATTTTAATACATCTTTTGGTCACTTCATCGTTATCTATTCGGTCCTTATAAAGGTGACCTTTTTATGTTTTCTAAACCGATTTTTACTGCTGTTACCATAACAAATATTTGCTCTTATATGGTTTAAATATATGATTTGTTTTTTATGCTGAAACAAAGTGCTAGTAGTTACACGTTACATTTACCAATTAAAAAAGAAAAAACTAGTATGTTAAAAATGTAAGTAAAAAAAAAATCAAATCTCACAGACGCATCCTATCTGCCTAGGCTTTTCCCACCTATCAATCTATATAAATAAAAATGAATGGCTGAAATGTTTGTACACGCGTAACTCCCGAACGACTGCACAAAATTTTTTTTTTTTTGTGTTCGTTATTGTCAGGACAAGGTTTGTAATAAAAGAAATGTAAAAAAAAGCGATCATGAAAAAATTGCAGTTCGAAGTTCGCTGGGTCAGCTAGTTCGTATAAATTATTTGCAGATCATATACATTTTTATTTGAGTGGAAATCGAACCTGCCTCACGCGGCGCAGAAGCCAATTTTACAACCAGTGTACCATTCGCGCCGCCACATACAACGTATAACTTGCTATACCACTGATACTATGCACTTAAACATTACTTAGCTCCGTCCTCATCCTTTGATATAAATGCTTTTGGGACCTCCTGTTTCAATGATATCTTCAACACAATATCTAGACCGCAATCTAGACATGACAATCAAGTCTCTAGACACCAGGACAAATCAAACAGTGGCTAAGACTCTCGTAATGTTCCACTGGGGCATTCTCCATTCCACGTATTTATTGTTTAGGGGTTGAAGCTTTGGGATGTCATGTCTTGGAGAATACTCGGGCTCGTAAGCTAATTGTGGATTTTATTTAGCATATTGAAGATTTAGTATCTCAATGGATGCAAATAAATACAATATCTAGCTACTTCCACAATATTGAGGGTAGTCATGCGAATACCTGTGCAACGTCCGCCCGCCCGCAAATATATGCATATACGCAAGCGGTTAAAAATTGCAACTACCTCCAACTACTCTACACGTTAGTTATTGTTCACCGGTTACTACTCACGTACATTCTTCATACTGACAGACTGTCAGTCTACTGTCAGACCCAGTCTGACTCGCGACATAGCCGCGGACTCAGCTCATGACTAAGGGCTCCGTTCGAGTTTGAAACTAGTGGGGCAAACCCGAAGAATGTACTTGAGTAGTAACGGGTGAACAATAACTAATATGAATATGCCTCACGAAAGTTATTATACTCTACACGTGTTTCATTTTGAGATGCTTCTAGTTCAGAAGGTTTAAATTTCTGTTCCTTTTAGCTAAGTTCAAACGGAGTATACAAGGTAACACGTCCTGACAAGTTTTGATAGATAAGCTGTCCTTTATTTGAGATCATAATAAGAATGAGTACCTATTTTCAACATTGTTTTAGTGTAACATACATTTTAGTGGTAGCTCTCAGTGCTTTTAACAGTAAACCTTTAGGGCATCCTATTATAATAGTTCAGTAACTGCACTAGTTCAAATTCGGCTCAAAGGACCAATTTATGTGGCGCGCTCGTCTTTTGATAACCACATAAATATTTTATAATAAAACAACTTTTAACCGGATTAATCGCGTGTATTATTGGTTTTTTGTTTTTCCTGACGTTTCGAACACTTTGCAGCATTCGTGGTCGCAGGAGGACGATGAAGTCCTCCTGCGACGCGATTAATCCGGTTAAAAGTTGTTTTATTATAATGTGTAGTGATCGCGCAAACCTAAGATATTACTACATAAATATTTGTAAGAACTAGGTACAAAATGATTATGTGTCTGACTCTGAATAGAATAGCATTGATAATAACAGACATACAAGCTAAACAGTGTTGCTACATTTAAATATTATTTCATCAATCAGAACACTTAGTAGAATATCTAGACCAAAATTTTGACATGACAATCAAGTCTCCGGACACCACGACAAATCAAACAGTAGGTAAAACTCCTGACTCCTAATGTTCCACTGGGAAATGTCCATAGATTTATTGTTCAGGAATCTGGGGCTTAGGGATGTCATGTCTTGGGGAATGGTTAGGCTCTTAAGTTAATTGAGGTGTTTATTTAGTATAGAGAGGATGTAGGTGTCACTTGGGTATAGAAAGAAATGTGGCCTTTGCGTGAGTGTTCATGTGACGGTTTTTCCCTCCCAATGGTGCCGTAAAAATTGGAAATGTAAGCTTTTGCAACATTATTAGTTAACTTTCCCTTTATGGGCCAATGTGTAAGTCATAAAGATTCCTTTGTAACATTATTGATAATACTTTAAATATAATTGTTTTTCCCGTGTGTTAATAAGTAAATTATAATGGTTATTAATTGCAGTAACATACCTTGAATATTTTTTTATAGCATAACGACTGTATTTCCCGAAGGGTAAGCAGAGGTGTACACTTATTAACACCCACACTTCACCAATTTTTTGCGTGGTTGGCGGACGCAAACAATGAGGCCGGAGAATCAAGTTAATTTGAGGATTATAAAATACCAGCAGGTGCCCGCGTCCTTCTCTTAGGTCCAATCTATCTCTTTGCCAAATTTCATTACCATCAATTCAGCCGTTTACTCGTGAAAAGGTATCAAACAAACAAACAGAGCTACTTTCGCATTTATAATATTAGTATGTATTAAAAACTTTAAATCACTGACACTACTTAAGTTTATGGAGAAGTCCAGCAACGACTAAAGCATTGAACTACAAAGAAAAGATAGTAAAAAACAAAATATAAAATTCTAAACTGTATTTCAAAAACTCAATTCGAAGTTTAAAAACGAATTCAAAAAACAAAATTTAAATCGTAAAACACGAACGCTAACAAACCACGCCCTTCAAAGAAAGATTTGAAAAAAGAAATTCTCAACTGTTACTTTTTAAATATATTATTTACAAGACGGCACAGGAAGTCTGAAGAAAACTTTTGAGCAAAAAAAAAAAACAAGATGGTCGAGAACTTTCAAGTCACATTTAAGATGTCGTGCCGTTTATAAAATAAAAAATTGAATTTGTCTGTGTATTATGGAAATGAAAAGTATGTTTTTCTTTTTGTTTACATTGTTCTCAAATAAAACTAAACGGATTCTCTCATTAGTTTTCTTGGGGAAACATTTTAACTTCTGTTTGTCGCTGTATTATGTCAGATTTGGTGCAACATGATTCACCCGCATTTGCAAAATGATGCAAAGCTACACATCGCAAATTGTCTTTTCACAAAATATCACTTCTGTCAATGCGACTTCAGAACTCGTAAATTTACTAGTTAATGAACCTAATGTCAGAGTTTAAGCCAGCCGTAGCCGTCTGCCATAGCGTTACTAATACCATATCCTTGACTGGAATTAGGGAGTCTGTTTCGGAAACTTCACAGTATTCGTGGTAAAAGATATATTCACTGCTATATATCCCGCAAGGGTAAGTAGAGATACATACAGTTGTATACCTAGATTTCATTAATGCCACCTACAAGCCGCTTCTATATACTTTTTTTTTGTTCATGACCTTTCGCATATACCCAGCGGGATTTTGTCTGCGTAACCAGACAATATCTAAGGCGAGGTAGTTTGATGCCTCCAGCCAGAGGATATTTTAAAATACTACAAACTAAACTACTAACTGCCTCGTTGGTCTAGTGGTCCCAAGCGCGACTGCTGAGCATGAGGTCTCGGGTTCAATTCCCGGGTCGGGCAAAGTGTTATTGAGTTTTTCCGTTAGAAATTTCTCAGTAGCAGCTCGGAGTTTGGAATTGTGCCCGGTAGATGGCAATAGGCTCACCACCTATTACATGGGACTTAATAACAGCATTGGTGAAATGTGGGTGTACAACTGTGTACACCTCTGCCTACCCCTTCGGGGAATACAGGCGTGATGCTATGTTATGTTATGTTACAAACTAAGCAACAGCGCTAAGCGTGTCCCCTGTGGGACACGAGCCTCGGCTTAGGGTGTTGCTGGGAGGACAACTAGGGACTAGCTGGATCATATCAATTTCCTTATTATTAAGTGTCGAATTTAAAGCTACTGACTCGGCGCGGGCCGGCTCGAGCAAGGGTCGGGGCGAAGATTATGAGACATTTCGCGACGGACGCGGTCCTCGCCGGTGAGGTCTATAACGAGGCAGTCGAGTGCGTCGGAGTGTGCTTGTGAATTTGTTGAATTCCTGAGCTACAGTGATCCTATCATCGGGTCTGAGGAGAGCGTGTCGTGGTCAGCGGATTTTGATAATCTGGGTCGGCCTGTAATTGGCGGAAGAGACAACTATGGGATTCGGATTCTTAGGAGCAGATTCAAAGTATCTCTTCGATGCCCTTTTCATGAATTGCTTAACCTCTCGTATGTCGCATTTCCAGACACAATAAAAATTGCATTGTGTCTCGCGTGGATCCACGCTCCGACAGTCAAAAGCTTAATGGTGGGCAGTCTGAGGTCGAGGTGGAGTTGAAGATTCCTAATGAACCATGGGACGCCTGTCGCTTTACGAAGGAATCGATTTTGCAGTCTTCTGTATGCCTTTTCCAATTGCCATTTATCAGGCACAATTTCTAACTTTAGGCTGCGACTGAGAATTTAGCAACAGGAAAAGCCAATAATACTTTGGTTGACCTAGGAATAGAACCCACGACTTCTAGATTATTGCGTCAATGTTTCTACCAAACCTTGTTTATATCCGGGTCAATATTTCTTTTGATATATTAATAAATCTTTTCATGGTCCTTTTAGTAGAAGCAGGTTTTATTACAAACTGTCAATATTTCATTTATGGCTGTGACATATTTCGGCAACGTTATATTTCTTTACTTTCTTTTGATATAAAAGATTTTTCGTTTAAGTTTCGTTGAAAATAGAAATAATTAATGTCTTATTATATTTTCGAGGAAGCCTTGGGGATATATCTCGTGTTTTTATTTATATAGGGTATGTGTGAACTATTTTCTTCCCGTGGCTGTGTCCGCGCGTAGTTCTGGTCTTACAAATTTACCTGACCACCAATATTTTATCAACGCCATCTATACTGATCTTTTATTAACTTGTAGGTATATAATTAAGTAAGCCGTCCGTCCTTTCGGATTGCCGTCCCATTGGGCTATGAGAGTGCGCCTATTTTTGCGTATCTATATACTTGTGCCCTATAATATCTTGTACTGCCTAATGCGTACACATCTAATCTCCGTGGAGATAGGCCGCCGTGACCGAAATATGGCCTGGAGGAGTCTGCGTTATATAGAACATCTGAACGACGTGTAGTGGTTTTTCATAATTACTGAAATATTAAAATAAAATTAAAATTCATTTATATCATATATTTAACCCATATATTATAAAGCATAGAATTACATGAATGTTTATCGATTTCGGTTGAGTTGTTGGATTATATATAGATCTAAATTGTAAAACAGCTAGCAGTTTTGTATAATAATTAAAACATCATTTATTTAAACACGGTATTTAATTACCCCTCTGATTTTCTGGCCACAGCGCTTCCGAATATTCAATTTAACCCCGTTCGTATTCCCAATAAACACTTAATACCGTTTAAACAGATGGAAATCGCATTCAGAAGCTATTATAACAATTAAACGATCACATTTCGATACAGCCTTTAATGATCTGAAATCAATTATTGGCGATAAGTAATGACTTTCAATGATGATTAAACAGGTCATATAATCATCATGTTTTAAGGGTTGCGTACCTATTTAGAGGGTGCTCCATTGAGCATTTTAGTTGAGCCGACGTCTGTTTGTCTTAATGTCAAAGTTTTGTATTATTATAACCGTAAAAAGTAGCCTAACGTTTAGCTTTTTACCTAATCAGAATGCGTTGTATAGCTTCTGAAATAAAAAAAACTAAAATCAAAACTCAACGGGGGCCCGAAGGAACTTCAAATAAAATTAATAATTTTTACGTTTTTGTTCCTAGTCTATCTGCAAAACGTTAATGCATACATTCCTTTAAATGTTGTCTTATAATCCTACTAATATTATAAACGCAAAAAGTAATTGTAAGTATGGATGTATGGATGAATGGATGGATGGATGGATGTTTGATACTCTTTCACGTAAATACTACTGAATGGATTTTAAGGAAACTTTACAATAATAAAGCTTATACATCAGAATAACACATAGGCTACAATTTATAAAGATATTGTGTGAATTGTCCAAAATATGACGATAAGTGTCAAGTAAGTAGGAAAAAATCTACCATCTGCGACCTATTCTGGCGTGCGCTGTCTAAACCCTTTGAGATATAACAAAATAATGTATGGTGGAATTGTGTATCTTATATAGGTCTACAGAAAAATCTGTAATGGTAAATGTCTATCTCTTAAGGATAACATACTACATCCATTTTAATACTAAAAAAAATGGTCAATTATGAAGCGGTAATTGGAGAGCGGGACCGGGATCAAAATTTCGTGATTACTTTAGATCAAGATATCCGACATCCCCGCGAGCGAAGACATGGGCATTAGCTAGTTACTTATATTTGTGCATACTGTATAGGTACTTATAGAACAATATATAAAAAGCAAGGCAAGCTAAAATGTGGTATGGTCGCACGGAACCTGGAATTTATATCGCAAATTGCCACTTTTTTGCGACAATATGTATATTGCGTACTGAGGAATGCACATTTGAACCACTCATGTGCGAATTCATCAGTTGACCGAAAACCGGCGTATGGTTAGGTACGCTTGTTCCTTCCAAATCCATCGCTTTCCATCAGGCCAGATTGAGGTCAAGACCGGACCCTTCCATAATATATCTACTATCATCACGCTTTACTTGAAGGGTTAGGTAGAGGTGTACTGCAGTAGTAAGTACAGACACATTTAACTGATGATCTTACTAAGCTTCGTTTAGTTATGACGTAGTGACTAACTCTGTTGACAATCGGGTAAACAAACAGCCTGGTGCTACTCCAAACTCCGGGCCGCTGTTGAAATTTTTTTAACAGAAAAATTCAATAACCCTTTTCCCAATTCGGGAATCGAACCCACGATATCATGCTAATCCGCCACGCTGGTGTACTAGACCAATTTACTTATAAAAAAGAGTTCGGTAAGCACGCGTTTATGCTTTTCAAAGATTTGTCTGTATTTGTTAAGGTAATTGCATCTGCACAACATTTTGTATTAAATGCAAAGTTAGTCGTGTCGGTTCAGTTTCCTGTAAAGGGACTGAAGATATGGCAATGCCGTCACCAAAAAATTTAATAAAATATACAAAAAGAATTCGAGGTAGTGAGCAGAGTTTAAGATGGCTTAGCGGTTACAGCGCCTGGAGTATTCGGGAGGCGAAGCTTCAAATCCTGCTCGCGAAATTATTCTTTTTCCACATAAAATTATAACTTTAGAGTTCGTTAAGCATGCGTAATGCTTTTCAAAGAATTATCTGTAAAATTATAGAAGTTTAATTTATCAAAACTAATTTCACCCACACCACAAGACAGGTTCATTAGACCATGAGAAGTGTTAATTAAATGTATGCACGAGTAATTTTAAACGGGTGAGGAACAGAGCTATTGCGGATTGTTGCGGCTAAGAGGAAGACTGTGACAGGGGTTGAGAACGGTATGTTCGGGTCATGTGGAAAGATTCACTAGAACGCGATTAACGAAAAAGGATTTCTACTGTTTTTGGATATACTGTAAGGGTTTTAATATAACATCACCCCTGAATTCCCCGAAGGTGTAAGTAGAGGTGTGGTGTACACCCACATTTCTGATAATTTCCATATAATAGGTACCTAATGAGGCTCCTGCCGGGGTCGCGGTGATTAGTGCAACGAACCCGGGACCTCGGTAAGGTTGCAGTAGGACCGTGTGGTTTTTAGTCGGTAGGAGTCTGGCACAGCGTCCATGATGGATTTTCTGCAATCAAAAATAAAGTTATACATAAAAATAGTAGGTAGTTACAAGTTCAAATAAATTAATAAATATAAAAACTTAAATTATTAACAAATACGAAGTAGTAGACGGAAGTGTGTGTGTGTGTTTGTGTGTGTGTGTGTGTGTGTGTGTGTGTGTGTGTGCGCGCGTGCGTGTGTGTTTGTGTGCGTGTGTTTTAAATGTGTGTTTGCATAGATAAAGGTCACATGGGTATCTAAGCAATTTTTATAAAGCTTTCTGTGGCATTATAGTAAGTAGTATTTTTTTAACTTGTATACGGTTAAGTCTCCTAATTTTGTACTTTTTATCTAGCATGTTATAGATTCGTGGAGCTAAGAATGTGTAATGTTTTTGTGCGAAAGTTGTTTTAACACAAGGAACTGGACAACGAAATACTCTTTTAGAAACATCATTATGGTATCTTCTAATTATTTCAAATAGGATCAGTTTTCTGACCGACAATACACTGGCTTTCTCATATACCAAGGTGGTGGGATGTCTAAACGGTAGGTACAAAAGAACTTTAAGTACCGCACGTTGAGCCATATGATACCAGACACCAAACTCTGCTACTGAGAATATCGTAATAGAAG
Source organism: Xylocampa areola (assembly GCA_935421205.1). Lineage (NCBI taxonomy): Eukaryota > Metazoa > Arthropoda > Insecta > Lepidoptera > Noctuidae > Xylocampa > Xylocampa areola. The sequence continues at coordinate 2,095,167 of OW285200.1, forward strand.
TACTCAACTTTGCTCGCCCTGGAATTCTAAACCCTTACGGTCACATTCGACCACTAAACTAATGTGGGGACAAGGGTAATGTCTGCGAATTTAATATGTACTGGGTTCCCATCCCGCCTTCGCACGGGTAGTGCTACCCGTGCGAACATTACTGAAGTAAAATATAATCTAAGTTACTTCGGGATAAAGTAGCTTTCGAATTGTAAAAGGATTATTAAAATCGGTTTAGTAGTTTCGGAGTTTATCGATTACAAACAAATGTTTCCCCTTATAATATTAGTACAAATAAACAGGGATGTTATAAAGTCAGCGTTATTGGCTTAACTTCCTTAAAACGGTGAATAAAATATATCCTGTGAAAACCAACACACATGAGATATATCTTCGATGGAGTGTCAAGTCAGGTTGTTCATCAACCACAAGATAAGAAGATTGGTTTTATGATTTTGTTTATGTTACTTCACTTCCATTTAAAAACCTGTTAATTTTGTACATGTATCGTTTGTGTTGTTAAATATAGCTAAAACACGCTCGTTGAAGCGATATTAGAGCTTTAATATTATAATAGTTAAACATACATACGGCAATCACAATTAAGTGTACTTGTTGAAAGTCGGGATATTACTATAAACCTAATTGTACTGTATACTAACTTTGCCCGCAACTTTGTCCGCGTCGATGTCAGAAGGTAACATCATATCTAAATAATTTAAAATGTTTGCGCTCAGCCCGCGAAACCCTAACACTTTTTCTAAAATAAAAATATATAGGGTCACGGTCACGTACGAGCTGACATTACCTGCATATTTCGATCACAGGTAGTTAATACATACAGACTAAAAACGGGAAAGTTAATAAACCTAACCGTTAGACCAATGGAAAGAGTAACTTTAAGATTACTAAAAAACACAATCAGACGCGAAATAAATGCAATACCTTCAAAGAGCCTTCCAATTTCGAGGTTGACAGAAACAGATCGTTTTCCCGAAAGTCTACTTAAGTATTAAAAGTTTTCTTTTATATTTTCTCTGAGATGTTGACTAACAATACCTGCTTCTTGGAATCAGGGAATTTCTATAAATATTTATAATATAAATAGATCCAAAACCTTTAACTCCCTGTAAAGGTTTAAATGCTCTATTAAGTTACAATATACCATCTAAACGAATTTGAAAAAAGCCTATGTCCCGTGCAGCCTTTGATTGATTCATTAAATTTACTTTACTAGTGGTTGCCCACCGGCAGAAATTTTACCACAATTCATAAAAAAAAAAAATTTGGACGTTTTTAAAGTTCTATTGTCAAAGATAAATGTGTGTGTGTGTGTGTGTATGTGTCAACCGCATCGTGATATATGTAATTTATTTTATTTTTATTAATATTATGTTTGCCTCATTGATTGGTCCCAAGCGCGACTGGTGAGAATAAGGTCTCGGGTTCGATTACCGGGTCGGGAAAAGTGTTATTGAGTTTTTCTGTTAACATAACCCGCCTTTTGGGTCAGTTGGGTAAATACACAGCTATATCTCATGTATTTAGTCCTGTGGTGGTGAATCTTGCGTGTGTAGGTGTGTAAGGTTCTTAAGGACAGGAGAGACAATTAAACACTCGGCCAGTCAGACACGAACTAACTATATTTTTAATAAATTAACAATTATAAATAATAAACATAAATTGCAACACACTGAGTAGTTGACCTAGATAACGTTCCTTGCACTGTTGTATCAGCATCTACAGTACTTCCCCCTTAAAAAAAAAAAACTCTTGTTACTGTTACTGTCCCTGCGATGTTGGATGACAATGTTCGCTGCAGCGCACTGACACTGATGGAACTGGAGCTGCGACCGGGACGTTGACCGCTCGCAGCGCGCTTCTGTCATCGATGTACCGGAACACCGTCTTGTAGAACCTCTTCTTGCATCGACTGCATCCAATATACAGCAGAAGTACCAAAGCAATGCAGAATAATCCTCCCATCGCTAAGTCCGTCATGGTAGCACTTGCGTTAGCGCTTCCAGATCCGGCTGCGTTTTGGGCCACCACGATCTCTTCTTTAACGTCTCTGGTTCCATAATTCCCCATGATAGTAATGGTGTCCTTATGATGATAGGTGTTTCCGGAGTAGGTGCTTCCGAAATGATTGTGTAATGAAGTATGAACTCTAATTATAAATAACTTGTGAATTTGTTAATTATGACGTAAATCGAACTACCGGTCGTATGATTCGGCCCGATCGCGTAGTTTTCGGTGTCATGTTATTTTCCATATTTTTGCTGACGGTCCGATCACGTTTCGAAGTGGTTTCCGAGGGATTCTTGTAATTTTTAATGCATGTTAACTGGTCATTCACCTTATCGTCGTGTAAAATAAATGCAGGTTTCAATCTGTCTAATGAAACGATTGCTGTTTTGTTTGACATTTGTAGTTTATAGAACTTATCATGTTTTTCTAATACATAATATGGACCTTCGTATGGTGGCGTCAAAGGTTTTTTTACAGCATCTGTGCGTACAAAAACGTGGTCACAGTTCTTCATTTCGGGATGAATAAAAGAGTTTTGTTTTGCGTGATGAGAATCTCTGAATGCACACAGGTTTTCCATATTTCTTTGCAGATCGCTGACGTAATTTTCCGGAGATATGTTTAGCTTTTTCTGCTCGAAAAATACTCCTGGAATACGGATGTTAGTGCCATACAGCATTTGAGCCGGGCTAACGTTGTCTCCTTCTCGAATTGCGGCTCTCAAACCGAGCAATACGATAGGTAATTCTGTAGACCAATTTGCTGAGTCACCACGAGCTATTATAGCGGCTTTCATGGTTCTGTGCCATCGCTCTATGATACCATTGGACTGTGGGTGGTAACTTGTTGTTCTGATCTTTTTAATACCGAGTTACTTCGTAAGTGATATGAATAGGTCGGACTCGAACTGTCTTCCTTGGTCCGACGTTATCACAGCTGGGCATCCAAAACGTGCGATCCAAGTTGTTACAAAAACTTTTGCCACTACTTTTGCAGTGATCTCAGTGACTGGCACAGCCTCTGGCCATCGTGTTGTTCTATCTATCATCGTCACTATATACTTGTTGTCGTGAGATTCGGGTAACGGACCAACAATATCTATGTGCACGTGATCTAAACGCGCTGAAAGCGGAAAATTGCCGATGGGTGACGTGTTGTGTCGCGATATTTTGCTTTTTTGACAAGCTACGCAAGTCTTTGCCCACTTTCCGATATCTGCTTTCATATTAGGCCAAAAGTAATGTCTTGATATTAACTTTTTGGTTGCTCTTACGCCAGGATGAGTAAGGCCGTGCATACTGTCGAAGATATTCTTTCGTAATCCTTCTGGCACGTAAGGGCGGACTTCGGTTGTCGAATTTTCGCAGTACAAGTGTTTCCCATTTGATAATCTTATAATCTTTATATAGAGATTGTTTTTCTCAATCAGCTGCTTGAGTTCAAGATCTGTTTGTTGTGTATCTGCTATCTCGGTCCAATCCAAAGGCGAAGGGCAATCTATTTGTGCAATTCTTGACAATGCATCGGCCACCGGATTCTCGTTACCGGCTAGGTGTCGGATGTCCGTAGTGAATTGTGCGATGTATCCGAGGTGACGTACTCGCCTCGGGTCATGAACCTTATTACTCGATACGTTTGTTTTTGTTGTAAAAGCGTGACATAGGGGCTTATGATCGGTGTAAACAATCAGGTGTCTTCCTTCGACATAAGGTTGAAAGTGTGTTATCGCCATGTAAACTGCCAGTAATTCGCGATCGTATGTACTGTATTTTGACTGTGCTTCACTCAGATTTTTGGAGAAAAACGATAGTGGTTTCCACATATTATTTTCGTACTGTTGCAGGACCGCGCCAACGCACGTTTGTGATGCATCGGTCATCAATGATAGTGGAGCTTGGGTGGACGGAGATGTCAACGTAACGGCGTTGCTTAAACTTTCCTTACATTGCCTGAATGCTTCAATGGCATCTGGGGTCCACTGAATTTTGGTGTTGTCCTTCTTTTTTGATCCAGTGAGGTATTTGTTGAGACATGCTTGATGTTTTGCAGCTTGAGGTATGTTTTTGCGGTAAAAGTTTATCATACCTAGGAAGCGTCGCAGTTCTTGAACAGTATCGGGTTTCGGATAATTTTTGATGACTTCTACTTTTTCGGCGAGTGGTTTTGTTCCATCTTGTGTTATCCAATATCCCAAGAATTCTATTTGTGATCGTCCAAATACACATTTATCTTGGTTGATGGTGATGCCGTTGTCGCTTAATCTTTTGAAGATTTCGTTTAAATGACGTCGGTGCTCCTCTTCTGATCTTGAGGCTATTAAAATATCGTCGATATATGAAAAGACGAAATCTAAACCTGATAGCACTGAGTTGAGAAATCTGACGAAAGTTTGACCTGCATTACGTAATCCGAATGGCATTCTAGGAAATTCGAATAGACCAAACGGGGTTATAACTGCAGTTTTCTCCACTTCTTGTACTGGGATCAAATTGTACGCTCTCTGGAGATCAATACGGGAATAAATTACTGTACCAGGCAACATATACGTGAAATCCGTTAATCGTGGTATTGGATATCTGTCGGGTATGGTTATAGCGTTCAGTTTTCTGTAGTCGCCGCATAATCGTAAATCGCCGTTTTTCTTGATAGCGACGTGGAGAGGGCTAGACCACGGGCTCTTAGACGGTCTGCATAAACCCATCTCTAACATATGCTCGATTTCTTTTTTCACTTTTTGATATTTATCAGCGGATAACGGACGACATTTTGAATATATGGGGTGACCTTCGGTAATAATTTGGTGTTTGACCTCGTGTTTTAACTCAACTAGAGCGTTTATCGGTTTAGTGATGCTCGGGTATTTTTCCAGTAAGTCTGTGAAGGGTTGTTCCAGTTTGATAGTTCGTAGAGTCGGTAGGTCTGATTGTATGATTTTCCCAAGTGCTAAGAGTCCTGTCTTCCCGTCAATCAGTTTTTTATTTCGAACATCTACTAAGAGATTGTGGTGCTCCAGAAAATCTGCGCCGAGAATTGGTTGTGTAATATCAGCCACAATAAATGTCCACAGATACGGTCGCCTCGTATTTAAATCGAGAGTCAGCGTTTTTTCACCATATGTTTTAATTTCTGTTCCATTGGCGGCGTATAATTTATATGATGTAATGCTTATGCCTTTTTTGTCCCGTATAAGCAAAACAGATATATTGGCGCCGGTGTCTACTAAAAAATGATACCCACTTTTTCGGTCGGTAACACATAGACGGTTAGACGGGAGTATAGCGCTGACGGCCGCCTCCGGCAACGCTGATTCTAGTTTTCCGCCGGCTTCTTCCAATTGCAGGGCTGTTCGCAGTTCCTTGCGCGGTTTCTATAACGCAGATGATACCGGCACAACCATTTTGGATTGTCTGGTGTTATACTTGTTCGTGATTTTGATCTCGACCGACTTCTGCCACGATAATGCGATCGGTTGTCCCTATTGTTTCCGACTTGTGCTCGTAGGGCTGCTACCTCCAACGTTAATTTATTGACTTGTGATAGCAGTTCTGTCATGACTGACGGCTGTTCACTGGAAACTATGCACACATCTCCTCTATTATTTTCCATAATCTTGTCTGCAATACCGGAGAGATTGTCGAGATTTTGATCTTGGCTTACTGTCAACACAGCGCGGACGTGGTTCGGGAGTCTTGACGTCCATATATTGTGTAACGTTTTATCGGGTACGTTAGTATTCTTCGCAAGTTCTCTTATGCGTCGTAGGAGCTGTGAAGGCTTTTGATCACCGAGCTCCAGTTCGCCAACTAACTTTTGAAATTGGCGTTCTTCCGATTCCTCATATACAGATAAAAGTCTGTCCTTTAAGGCTTTGTATTTGTTAGTATCTGGTGGTGATATTAAAATGTCAGATATTTGTCGTACCGCTTCTTTTCCAAGCTTGGAGACCGCAAGGCTGTATTTCACGTCGTCGCCTTGTTTCTGCGGAGCCATAACGGTTTCAAATTGCGCGAACCACACTCTTGGCATCTCAGTCCAAAACTCGGGTATCTTTGATGAGACCGATAGGGATGCTAATTCACCAGTTGCAGCGCCACTAACAGCACCACAGCTTGAAGAGCTCATGCCGCCGCAGTTGCTTGCCAGACTCATGTTTCAGTAACTATGAAATCTATGTGGATACGTCGGGTGAGATCACGTCGGTTGTAATCACGTCGGTTGTAATCACGTCGGTTGTAATCACGTCGGTTGTAATCACGTCGGGGTCACCAATTGTGGTGGTGAATCTTGCGTGTGTAGGTGTGTAAGGTTCTTAAGGACAGGAGAGACAATTAAACACTCGGCCAGTCAGACACGAACTAACTATATTTTTAATAAATTAACAATTATAAATAATAAACATAAATTGCAACACACTGAGTAGTTGACCTAGATAACGTTCCTTGCACTGTTGTATCAGCACCTACAGTCCCATAGGTGGTTAGCTTATTGCCATCTACCGGGCACAATTCCTAACTTTGGGCTACTACTGAGAATTTCTTACTAGAAAAAATCAAAAGCGCCCGTCTGACCCCGGCATTAATTCCTTCAAGAACTGAACTTGGAACCACTAGATAGATGAAAGGTAGTAAATATAGAATACCTTTTTAGATACATTTTAACTAAACATGACATAGCATCACGCCTGTATTCCCCGAAGGGGTAGGCAGAGGTGTACACAGTTGTACAACCACATTTCACCAATGCTGTTATTAAGTCCCATGTAATAGGTGGTGAGCCTGTTGCCATCAACCGGGCTCAATTCTATTTTAACAAAAACAATTAATTATTCCTTTTAGTTTATTATATAATTATAATAAATCGTATAAGATTTTTATTAGGTATATACTTCATGAAGGGCATATTTCACTTTGTCTCAGGTATTCGCAATTTTCTTCAACCGTGCCTAAACTTTTGTGTTTCTTTTGACGCAGCTCACGTAGTGGGACCATAAACAAAGAAAATATTAAATGTATTATCATGTGGTTAAATGTCGTAAAAAACGAGCCTTTTATGAGTTAAATTTTATGTCACTGAACGTGTAGCGTCAGCAAGAAAAATCTGGTGATATTAAAGTAGGTAACTTTTTTCTATCAAGTGATGTCATCTGCCTCGTTGGTCTAGTGGTCTAGAGCAACTGTTGTACATGAGGTCTCGGGTTCGATTCCCGGGTCGGGTAAAGTGTAATTGAGTTTTTCTGTGAGAAAATTAGTAGTTCAGTAGCAGCCTGGAGTTTGGAATTGTGCCCGGTAGATGGCAATCGGCTCACCACCTATTACATGGGACTTAGTAACAGCTTTGGTAAAATGTGATTGTAAAACTGTGTATACCTCTGCCTACCCCATCCCCAATATAGGCGTGATGCTATGTTATGTTGTTATGATTTTATTTTCCTTTAGATACAGATTTTGATAAAAAAAACGTCGGTAGTTCTCATAATTAAGGAATGACTAATTAAGCATTTATATTATGTTCTTCTTCTTATCGTGTGGTTGATGAAAAACCTAGTGTCAGAGTTAAAACCACCCGTAGGTCTCTGACATGGCTTTACACACCATCAATAACATCTCTCAGCTATGCTGGTTTCGTCACGATGTTTTCCTGCAAGTCATAAATAATTTCATATACGCACCTGATTTCGAAAAGTCAGTGGTGCAAGCCTTGGGTTCAAACTTGCCACTTCAACGGTCATACCACTAGGCCATAACTGCTCTTACAATATCTAAACACCTACTATGATCTATTCTGTGTTAAGACTAATTATTGTTCAACGGTTATTACTCACGCGCATTCTTCGGGATTGCCCGACTAGTTTCGAACTCAAACGGAGCCCTTAGTCATGAGCTGAGCCCGCGGCGACGTCGCGAGTCAAACTCCGAAAAAATAACCGTTGAACAATAATTAATATAAATGTGTCTCACGAAAGTTATTGTGTTAAAACTTACTAATATTTTTCTAAGCATAACATTTTAATACTTTGTTGGTCTAGTGGCCGCTAGCGTGGCTGCAGAGCGCGAGGGTTCGATTCTCGGGTCGTGCTAAGCGTTATTGTGTTTTTCTGTTAGAAAATTCTAACAGGTCGGCAGTTGCAGAACACGCATGCAGCACGGGCGCGGCTCATTTCATACGGTTTGATAAAGCATCCGTACTAGCGAGGGAGAAATACTTCGTTCCGCGAAAAATATGTGAAGCTATCGAAATAAGCCGTCGCCCGAACTTCAACAGAGACGGTGGTTGGACACTGCCTCCTGCCTGGAAGCCAGCTCTGAAGTCTACATCACACAGAAGTGAGTTAAGTCTGAAGTGCGACACACTTAGCGCGGTATGCATAATGGACAACACGGACATGACAAATGACGGGAACACACGAACACTCCCGACGCCGGCACCGAGTACATCATCGGCCCGCGCGTAGCGCTATGCGATGCGGTGCAGCGCCAGTCTGACTCGCGACATAGCCGCGGACTCAGCTCATGACTAAGGGCTCCGTTCGAGTTCGAAACTAGTCGGGCAAACCCGAAGAATGTACGTGAGTAGTAACCGGTGAACAATAACTAATATGAATATGCCTCACGAAAGTTATTATACAAATATAGAAAATTATGTCTCAAAATTTAGAATTGTGCTAGGATAGCAATAGTTTCAACACCTAAATTTGGGTGTAGGTACATCTTTGTAATTATCAGTACACCTCTGCCTACCCCTTCGTGGAATATAGCCGTGATTCTATATTATGTTATAATTTTGTACATAGAAATATACAACGAAATTCTTTACGTATACTTAAAGTAAAATAATGTAAAGAAAAATGATCTCGCATAATACGTAGACAAATCAATTTAATTATAAAATCAAATAGTTCTAGTGAATCTCTGGTATTAAATTAGTATAATTTGGTTTTAAGAATTCTCTTGAAATGCGATCTCAGTCTATTTCACCCACCTAAGGTTGTGACCTCGCCCGCTTGTATTGAGTCGAGCCTGTAATTATATTACTTGGCATCTAATTTAGGCCCTCCAGACTAAGCTAACTACATATTTTTGCTAAATTAAATCACAAGTTTTTGTATAAAAGTAAACAAAGTTTATGATATTAGCTCTAAGCCCGAAGCCTGTTTAGATAAGCTGCTTAAACTATGATTACTGCAAACTATATTGCAGTATTAAAGTTATATATAATATGTTTTAAGCCCGGATGAAATAAAAGAACTCACCCCTAGGAAAATCCTGCAGTTCATCACAGCGGCAGGGTTTGGCGATGAACTCTTATTTAAACGCAAAAGTGGCGATCACAATAGAACTTTTCTTGTCTAAGTGATACCATAGCCACAAACATATATATATATATATAGCTTCTTTATTATTGCACTGGTAGCAACTTTAAGGTTATAAAGTTTTGTGGAAAGAGTAATATGGTCGTGAGCAGGTTCGCAAAATTGCACGTAGGTATAATATGCATTATGCATTTTTTTTTATTCAATTGTGTACGTTGGATCATTAGGTACCGTAAAATTATATTATTATATAAAATTATATTATTATATATAATTGAAATATACAAGTAAAACGCAGGAAACGTCGCCATTTTGGCGCACCTTCTCTGAAGACAGCGTACGCGACATGACATGAAAATCAACCAGTAACAACGTACTTGTGGACTATGACGTCAAAACGAATGTAGCAAACTAAACTAGATTTAGAACATGCCTGTCTTTTACACACAGTGACTAAGTGCACAGATGTGCAAGACGTGACGAAGAAGAGATGTCAAATTCGAATTTCGGCACGTCAAATTAAAATCTCGGAACGTTTTAGTAGGCACAGTTTTAGGTAGCCACTAACATTAGAGACGTCAAACGGAAATTGTATGGAAATTTTAAATTGACATAATTAAATTGTCAATTTGAATTTGACATCATCCCGTCCCGCGTGTATAGTAACGGTTGGTAAAAAACATCAATGCTCAAATTTTTGTTTAGTTGACTACATTACAATTGACGCTATTGTGATCACGGTTCGTGACGTCGAGATTCGTTCCAACCAATAGCGTGCGTTTTGATATTTTAAATCACCCTCGCTTTATTCTCCCTTTTTCAAAATTTAATTGTTAAATCACCATTAACTAAATCAGTAATTAGATAGGTGTCATCTAATTATATAAAGATTACATTACTATTTTTTATCTATGTTGGAATCACGTACATTTTCTCATTTGAATATTGAGATGTCCGTAGTAATAATGTGTTTGAATAGAAATTTCACTTTATCGTACATACTGGCTATTTGGAGAAGGCAGCTCACTACGTCGACCATCTATCTACTAAAACCACATCGTAGCCGTTCTTAGCAAATAAGGAACCCCGTTGGCGCACCTCCTAGGCCACGCTTTTAGTGCCGTACCGGTAGAACAAAAATATTATGACTAGATTTTCTTAAGTAAATCTAATATGGTGAAGAGAGGAAAAGGAGGTGTAGTGACTGCATAGTTTGCGCAGTGGTCGAATTTTTAGGTGCTGTGCCGCGAGTCGCGTGTCTGATTCTTAAATAATAAATATTATTTTATTTCTCTAAATAGATCTTTGAAGACACTTTTACTAGTACTTTTTTAAACTAAATGGCGCCGGCATTTTTTCTCTATGTCTGAGAAGAAATGCCCAAAAAATTAAGATCTCTTTTAAAGTCCAGATATACCGAATAGTACGTAGCTATGTGAGTGTAACCATGCAAGGACCTTTTGAGGATAGTGCCATAGCAGTTATGAAGTTGCCTGTTCTATCTGACGGCACGTATGAATCAGTCATTAATGTATTTTGTATTCCCTGGAATGGTAGAGGTGTACATAGTTGCACACCCACATTTCACCAATGCTGTTATTAAGTCCCATGTAATAGGTGGTGAGCCTTTTGCCATCGACCGGGCACAATGCCAATCAAAAGAATACTGTCGTGAGCAAGATTCGAACCTGTGCCTCCCAGATAAATACTCCAGGTACTCTGACCGCTAAGTCATCACGACCCCACGACCTGCTCACGACCCCAGTCCACGCCTGCTCTCCTGCTCACGACCGTATACTTTTTCCACAAAAAATTATAACTTCAGAGTTCGCTAAGCATGCGTTAATGCTTTTAAAAGATTTATAATATATGTATAAAACTAATATTATAGTATTCACGTCTACCAGTCATGTCACACGTCACGTAGGTCAACATTTATCCCGTCAATTTTGGCTTAAATTGGTTTGGAAACATGGATACGTCGATAATCAATTATTCCATTAGATAATTAGCAACTAAATGTTATGCCTTTCATGCACGATGTATTGATGTTAATTAATTATATGGAGAAGGGATTCATTTGTGTGTATTAGATAATCCTATGTCATTATTTGTGCTATGAATGAAATAATTCAGTACCGTTATGATGTGTCTGTCAATTTAACAGATTGTTAATGGTAAATGAAAATATGGTGAGGAAACTAGCACACCTGAAAGATAAATAGTATTTCGATGGTGTGTAAAACCATGTCAGAGACCTACGGGGAGTAAGACTATAACACTAGATTATTCATCACAGACACTATGAAAAGAAGAAGATTTGAGAAGAAAGCCAGTAGCTTTCATATGGATGGCTGCATGGATGGATTGTGCACAAAATGACTGTCAGATGGTCGATGGATGAGAAGCTATCCTGTGGCCTCGAACACCGCAAAGTGTTCGATTAAAAGTTGCGATTAATCCGGTTAAAAGTTGTTTTATTAAAACGTGTACTGATCGCGAAAACCTAAGATATTACTATAATTTACTAAACTGCCTGAGGCAGTGGTTATAGATGCTGAGCGTGACGCTTAAAATTGCATAACTACAGCTAGAATGAGTATGTACTTGTGTCTTTTCTGTACCTATGAGAAGATGGCCTTTCCCTGCAATGGGCCACAGTTACGAGCTGATTGGGTATTGTTGTGTTCTCTTGGCAGGCAAACAGCACGGCACTTGTCATAACTGATGATTAACGTCTTCTCCATCACGGACGTTTAACGGGCACCTAGCTTTTTCCCAATTACATTTGGGTCGGCTTCCAGTCAAAACGGGTACAGCTTAATACCAGTATTTTACATGGAGCGACTGCCTATCTGATCTCCACTACCTCAAAATTGATCTGTGCGGCTGTTACGTAGCCACGAACCCCTTCATCCTCACGCACGTTTGAATGTAATGTTTATAAAAATATCTGTTTTGTTGACGGTACTGAGGCTCAAATTCGGGACAGTCCTACCTTCTAGGACGTTTCTACATCAGATCTCATATCCGACACTCGTAAAACTTATTAAACGACCCTCATGATCTCTAAAATATTTTAATAATAATGAGGCGTATTTTTATTTCTCTGATCTTGTAAATCTGGCAACCTTTTCTCGTCTAAATAAAAATAAAAATAATAACCGAATATATTTTTATAGCTCATACGAAGTTGTGATATATTGTGGTAAAAAAGTATGGATAACGAGCCGATCTCTAACCTACGACCTTCTGGTTAAGTACACCACTTGCTCTTACCAATAAAGCTGTTGCGATCACCGTTTTTGGTGTCGAATAATACTTATAAGTGCACTTCTAATAGCTTTGTTGGGATAGCAAAGGTTTAGTCACTACATAAGGAAGGGACTGAACACAACTGACATAGGGATGACGTCACTGTTGAGGCCCGGTCCGCTAAATGTATAGCAGGATACCGAAGCTTCTTAAATAAAACGGCTCGATTCTTTGAATCTAAATTATAATATTGAAATACGGTTACAAATTATTTGAATCGACGCGACAGTATTCAGTTCTTGTGTTCGTCCGTGAGTCGGAGACGAATCTGCCCGATGACGTCCGAATGCGAGCGCGCGCGCCGTCGTCGCCGCGCCCTTCCCCCACGTCCCGCTCCATGCGTCAACATCACCAAAAGACGTGTTAATCTAGAAGAGGAATACGGAATAGTGAGCAGATATCAGTATCGCTTAGTTGACAGAGCGCCTGTGGTATTCATCCGGGAGGCAGAGGATCAAATTCTGTTCCTTGTATTTCTAACTACAAAAATAATTAATTTAGCTTTTATTTCCCATTTATATGTATTTGTTACGTATGAAAGTTTTATAATATGTATTTGTTTTGAAAACATTTTCGTACATTAAGGATATGAGATAATATTTAGACACGAATTTCTGGATTTCCGTAGATCCTTCTAAATATTATCATATATAATCCGTTGACTCGCTAATTAGTAGCCACAATAGAATTTTAATATTAAAAAGTACAAAATTTTACTTTATAACAATAGATTTAAGCGTTAGCTTGTGTTATCCATTACAATGGATGCAAATAAATACAATAACTACTTCCACAATATTGAGAGTAGTCATGCAATTACCTGTGCACCGCCCGCCCGCCCGCAAATATATGCAGATACGCAAGCGATAAAATATTGCAACTACCACCAACTTGTCTACACGTGTTTCGCCTCCCCACGGAGCATCATCAGGAGCTGTTAGACCGTCCGCCTACCGTGAGCGTAGGCTGCGGGTGACGAACTTGGGCATTTCGCCACCTCACCAGTGCCCAGGATGGCTGCGCGCCATTGTTCGGCACGCAAGTGTCTGTGCAGGCCAACCGTGGCTGGCCTGCACAAATGTTGGGGTCCTTAAATTTTCGACGAACCATAACCTGACGGGGTCATGGTGAATGGAGCTACGACCCCGGGATCCTGGTAAACGTCCATGACGGATAGTCCAAACTTCAAAAAAAAGATTTGCGAGACCGTGCCCCACCGATAAAATCTCAGTGAATATTTCTTAAAATTCGTTATACGTACTAAAAGGTAAATAAACTCATCACATTTTCTTCAGCAATATAATCAGCATATCCTATCGCTACTGTCCAATATAACATTTTTTGTCGTATAATAAATTCCTTCGAGCAAAAATCAATCTTGAGGTCCATTTTCCTTAATCTTCCACTACATACTGATACCACTGATTTCCTGTATTCATTCCACTCGTCATTTTGACAACGGATTTCCGCGAATTGGGAACCAATAAAAGGCTCTTTAGAGAACATTCTCCTCACTCCCATACTATATTGCTTGATTTTAGTATATAATATTTATATACTAAATTTATAATTTATACAAGTTAAGGTCATTTAATGGCTATATTAATTTTAAAGAATCAAGGAAACAATGATAAATATGACATGGGACAAGGAAGCTTAAAATTTAATAGTATCGCACAAAAACATGGTAGCTCAGTTGAAAGATTGATGACAAGGAATATCAAGGGTCGAGGGTTCGAGCCCCGTTCGTGTCTATAGTTAGGTTTCTGAATCAATAGAGAGGTAATCACTTACACTGTTATAGCAGAAATAGATTAAAATACGGCATAAAATAAGCCATCTCGGCCTTTGTTTACTATCCCGAATTCCTCTTTAGACGCTGAGTCTAGAGTATTTATCCAGGAGGCGCAGGTTCGAATCCTTATCATTTATCTTTATAAATATTATGTTTCGCAATTCACTGACGAATAGCTTATTAATCGAAAGTAAAATGTAATAAATCCCTTTATTAAAATATAATTAATCGTATTAAAAATATTACAAGGCTCTAGAGAGTTTCATATCATTATAAAAAACCAATTACTGGTTCCAAGAATTTTCGCTAACCGGTGATATTTGCCAATTTCCCTTTGTAAGTCATTCTCGGAAGGAATATTCTTATATAGCTTTAATATTATTTTTCAATGTATGAGCACAGGCAGACAACTGTTTTTCCGAGAGTCACAAATTTTTATGGCTCTAGAACACTTTTTACAAGCTTTTATTTAACTTGCGGATGGAATCTTGGAAGCTAAATTAGAACCACTTCCCGATATCCAATTGAGCTCAAACCTGGTGGACATATGTATCTTTGGTGACTATATAATAATATGGTACCATGGAGCTGTTCTGATGGTGGAGCCGGAATACGGCTATATGAACTTCTTAACTAAACAAGAGAAACCCATTGAATTTGAGCTCATTTTTTTGTCTTCGTGAGTACTTTAGTGCTACATGATAATCCAGGGCCTGATTATGGAGTCGGAAGGTGGCCATAAGAACTTCTGAACTAATCAAGATAAACCCATCGAGTTTCGAGAGAGCGTCACCGTCTTGGGACTGATGCTGGTCGGGCGACGAATTGACGAATTGCCTTACATACTTAAATCAGAGGACATAAGAGAGGAAAACAAAAGCTTTTAACTGTTTTTGTTTGAATATATTATAATTAGCCTTAATTACTCCCCATTATAGTCAGCTACCTGACAGTAAAATCGTATCAGTCAATCGGTCCAGCCGTTCCGAAGATTAGCTGGAACAAACAGACTGACAAACATTTTAAAAACTGATTGTTATGTATAGTATCCTGCAAATAACTGTATGAGCTATAAAAATACTATTATTTTGACATTACAAACAGACACTTAAATTTTATTTATTTGTACTGAGTATGGGTATTGATAAGGTATGATTGGCATATTCGTCTTGGATAGGATGGGACTACCGATACTAAAATTTAAGTTTTTTTTTTTCAATTAATGTGTAAAACAAGTTTTGGCCTTAACGACCCAATTACATTAGTTGGTAATATTAATAATATACTCCCAACCGTATTTCGGTCACGGTGGCATATTCATGGAGATTAGCCAAATACGCAGGAGATATGATATGTGCACAAGTGTACGCGCAAACACAGGTGCACTCCCTCTTCCTTCCCTCGCGTAGTCCGATGGGACGACAATGCGACACGTCCGGAGAGAGATCAGGCCCAGGACCGACGGCTTTACGTGCTCTCCAAAGCACGGGGGTATCCCACCACCAACTTCCTGGCTGGCAACTTACTGAGAATTCCCTAACAGAAAAACCCAATACACTTTGCCCGACCTGGGAATCGAACCCAGGACCTCACGCTCGGCAGCCGCGCTTGCGACCACTAGACCAACGAGGCATAACTTGGTTCGCATATGGTCGCAGTTTACTCGAGCTATTTAACCCCTACGCGCGTCACAAAATTTAAAACGAAACTGCTTGCTTTTTTTATTATTTACATTTTAAAAGTAAATATGTTACATACATGTATACGAAAATCATTTGATAGCACTGAAAAGTGCTTTTAAAATTTATAACGAAACGTTTTGCTTTTTATTTATATTTTAAAAGTAAATACGTTACATACATACGAAAACTCATTTGAAAGCACTGAAAACTGCTTTTAATATTTTCCGCAATTACTCTTTCCGTCCAGTACATTTATAATTATTTATCTTACATCTAATGCATTTTATTAAAAACCTTGATATTTTATATATTCAACCAAACTAATGACGTTCTCAAAAAATGACAATTGAAGATCGTAATGAAACGAGCTAACATGAAGAGGTTAAAAATTGTCTCACACCAATCAGATAATATAGAATTTTTATCTTTCAGTATCTGTGCATAAATACTTATTAGTACCTATAGATAACACACACGGATCATATACCTTTGATAATACGTTTAAGAGAACAAAATATTTCATTACTGTCATTCACTTAAAATGATGTCTGACAATGGCGTCAATTCTATTTATTTATTAAATTCTTAATTGTACACCAAGAGCATACAATGAGAAACCTTATTATATAAAAATTGTACAATGGGCGGTCTTATCACACACGGCAATTTCTTCCAGGCAACCTTGGTATGGAAAGAGATGCATGAATAAAGATTAAAATGCATGAAAAAATATCATTATCTATATAAATAGATACATAATAGATAATATTAAAAAAAATCATAAACTATGAGAAGTTTAACAAAATATTTTAGGGCAACGGTAACGACGGGTAATGTTCCTTCAATAACTTTTTAAATACTGAAAGTGACTGCGCACGTCGAATAGAGACCGGCAACGCATTCCACAATCGCGCTGCTTGTATTGAAAAGGATTTGTCAATGAATTTTTTGGAATGCAATGGCATCTTCAGTCTTAAGTTCTCCGACGATCTCAGGACTCGTGTATGAGTGAGTGTCACTTAGAAATTGAAAACGATTTTTTTAATAAGAAGGATTAGATGGAAGGAGGAGCACAGGTAAAGTAAAGAAAGAATATGAGTATTTCGGCGAAAGCGGATAGGTAACCAGTTGAGCGGATAGGTAATATGGAAGTCTGAAACATGATCTAAATTTAGTTTAGATTGCTACAACAGAATTGACGCCAATATCTGCGGATGTCAATTAGTATCTGCAGATACTTATCGATAATAATTATATATTTTTATGAAGTGCCATATTGTAGGATTGCACACATAGATTCAATTCCTGGGTCGGGAAAAGTGTTATTGTGTTTTTCTGTAAGGAAATTCTCGGTAGCAACCCTCAGGAGTTTGGAATTGTGCCGGATGATCGCACCTATTACATGGGACTTATTAATAGCATCGGTGAAATGTGGGTGTAGTATTGTACACCTCTACCTTACCCTCCGAAAATACAGGCATGATGATATCAACACGTGTATGTTTCAGACACGTGCCAAAGATCAATACCATACGCAATATATTCGCAGAAGTTCCTCGTTTAATCAAATAACTTCAATAGCAATTCATTTGTTTCGCAAACTCGTAACATCTTCAATCACTCCACGTCACTTGCCAAAACTCGGAAACATTTATTGTTTTTAAACAATCACGTCCCCAATTTCGAACAGTATTTGCCGAGATCGTACAAATGACGTAATGTATTTCGCGACATCAGGAAACATCGAAAACTTTTATCATTTCATCAGCCTGTTCTCTCATGTGTTCAGTAATATCGAAGTATCTAAACGAATCAGTTGATAAAAGTAAGAATGTGGATCGGAAATGTGAAAGTTTCGCGTTTGCAATCAATAAACACTTTCTTTGAAGGTAAGTACAGTGGGCAAAAGAGATTAATAATCATGCAGTTTACATCTGCCTTTTATTTGTGTCTAATATCGCAAAACAAAGAAGTACTTAGACAAAATAAGAAGGCAGTGAATGATGTCAAGCCGAGTTGATAATGACAATGATACTGAATCAAATTTCATAGACTACTCGAAAAACTTAAATATTACTAATTCTGTTAATTACAATATAATAATGAATACACGTCAGTGGTAACCCATATGCATTTTTCCGGATTGCCCGACTATTTACTTGAAACTGTTTAACTTTGCAGCGACAACTTAATTTAAATGTGAAATGTTGCATCTTTTTACGTACCTATTGGTAAGCACTCGACTGCACGCGTGTAGTTTGCGGGTTATTATGAACACAAATATAAATAAGAAAGAAAGAAACAAAATGTTTTTATTTTTGCGCACCATTTTGATGCACACAACATTAAGTCACACATATATATAAAATTAAAATAAGTAACCTAAACAAACCAAACATAAATTATTATTTAGTACACGTCTTGGATGGTACCCCTGTACATATATATTTAATGTTAACAGCAAAAGTAGTGTACAATCTGTGCCTGATTCAACCCATGAAGCTAGATTAAATATGGAGAAATCAACACGAATTGCCAAAAAGAATCCGTTAAAAACAAATCTAGCCCCGAACAACAACTCGCAGTGCATCCTCCACTCAAAAATCAACCTCTTATTTTATCAAAAATTGAACCGATACAATTAATAATCTGTGGTCACAACTCACAACTGCTGGTGTTTATTTCTAGCTACTAATGTGTAATCTGTGGTTTATTTTATCAGTGATAACTGTTTACGTTTGTCTATTATCTACAAAATTTATATTAGAAATGTACATTAATATTATATAAATGACTACAGTTGTCGTGGCATCACATATTATATAAATTATCATTGGTGTCGATACTACCGTAGCCCAACTAATTTAAAATTTATATCTTTGCTTTTGCTTTTGCTTTAAAGTTACAATTTTAAATGGAAAAAGAATACGGTCGCGAACAGGATTCGAACCTGCACCTCCCGGATAATAAATACTCCAGGCGCTCTGACCACTTAGCCATCTCGACCTCTGCTCGCCGCCACGAAGTTTTCATCCATATTTTTAACACGTCTTTAGGGCGACGTCATTGCTATCTAGTCAGTACCTATACAGGTGACCGAACCGACACGACTCACTTTGCAGTTAATACAATGTCGTAAAGAATGCAATTACCTTAATAATTCAAGATAAATCTTTGAAAAGCATTAACGCATGTTTAGCGAACTCTAAAGTTACAATATTAAATGGAAAAAGAATTTATATCCCTCTGAATGTTCGCCTGTATACATATCTCATTCGCACACTCTACAAAATATATTGAACAAATAAGTTCGTTCGATGGATACGGTAGTAAAATAGTTTTTCATGGCGATGACGGATGGTTATGTATGATCTCGAAAATTGAGGAAAACTGCAACTCGATGTGAGGGTCAACTGAAGAATTGGTCATTTCGGTGTGTCTACATGATAGGTGAGCAATCTTTTATATGTAACATATTGCTTTTCTCATTTTTGATCTACGAGTAGGTATATAGTATTTTCTACACGGAAACTCATATAAAATATATATTTATTTATTTATAGATTTATGTACACACAAAAGTAAAACGAAGGTACTGCTAATTTCTTTAAGAAATCTCTTCCAGCAGACCTGCGAGAGGAGAATTTAAACAAGAAATGTAGACGGCGCGTAAACAAATAAAAAGTGAATCTAAAAATATGCAAAAAGAAAGAACTAATTAATCAATTAAAATAAACATACATATCTTAAATAAGAAATAATAAACTTACATATACTTCAAAATAAATATATAAATCATTGCAAACCAAACAATTATGAAGCTAAGAAAATATGATAGTGATGATAAAAATATATGATAGTAAGTTGTAAGTGGGTTACCAATTCTTTTACGCAAATAACTAACGGTAAGACTTTGAGTACTAAGAGTATCAAGTTCTAGTTAATAGATAGTGAGCCTATGGTCCTCAACTCCTAACAGAAAAAAAAAACAATAAAACCTTGTATGACCCGAGAATTGACCCCAGAACCAACCGCACGGACCATCTTTGTGTACGAATTTTCGGCATTTCCACGAGAAACGGATGGCTATGTGCCATCCTTATGATTAGGCCTCGTATAAACAGTAAGTTTCCACTTATATTTTAAACGAAACGACAGAAAGATAATTAAAATATTTTATAAGGATGACATAACATATAACATAACATAGCATCACGCTTGTGTTCACCGAAGGGAAGGGGCAGAGGTGTACACAATTGTACACACACACATTCTACCAATGCTGTTATTAAGTCCCATGTAATAGGCGGTGAGCCTATTGCCATCCACTGAGCACAGTTCCAACCTTGGGCTGCTACTGAGAATTTTCTAACAGAAAAACTTATTAACACTGCCCGAAACGGGAATCGTACCCGAGACCTTTTTCTCAACAGCTGCCCTTGCGACCACTTGACCAACGAGGCATGTTCAGTAATATTATTAATATATTTATATTTCCTTAGGTTCTACATTAATATCAAGTTTTATATATTTAATGACAAAAACGGAAAGAGATTCTTAAGGAATCCACACTAGCCAAGTCGAGCTTGTCTCTTGGAATTCTGGATATTACCTAGTAAATAGATGCAAATTACGGAACAACCTTATTTGACTTTTGTTGTAGTAGATATTTAAGTATATAAAGCCCCACGGGAATGAAGTCTAAGGCACAACAGCAAGTACCTGCGTAATATACTAATACTCCTTCCGACCGTATTTCGGTCACGGCGGCTATCTCCACGGAGATTAGCCAAGTACGCGGGAGATATTATAGTGCACAAGTGTATGCGCAAACACAGGTGCACTCCCTCTTCCTTCACTCTCATATTCCGATGGGACGGAAATTCGATACGACCAGAGAGAGATCAGGTGCAGGATCGACTTTACGTGCTCTCCGAAGCACGGGGGTGTCACACCACCAACTTCCTGACTGCGGGCTGCTACTGAGAATTTACTAACAGAAAAATTCAATAACAGTTTTCCCGACCTGGGAATCGAACCCAGGACCTCACGCTCAGCAGCCGCGCTTGCGACCACTAGACCAACGAGGCAGTTAAAGTCTACGTAATATAATAGGTACACAAAAACAAACTCAACTCAATAACTAAAACGTCGAAACAAGGAGCGAAGCCGCAACACAACAATTTACTGAAAACTAAGATCATTAATCAAGATGTCAATACAGGCTCTCGGTATCCGAGTTAGTTGGACCGCCATCAACGCCTAATGACGTCATGGTGGCGAGCTTGTGATTCTTAAAATCACAAGCAGAAATTACGCTATCAATCAATTGATTAGATAATATATCTGCTTAGCCTTTTCCCAGTTATCCCATCCCATTGGGGACAGGTTCCAGTCAAATTGGATGGAGCTTAATACCAGTATTTTATATGGAGGGAGCTGCCTATCCGACTTCCACAACCCAATTATTGGGTAACACGATATCTCATGGTATGAATTGTTGTCAGACTTTCAAGCCTTTGTCTAGCCGTAACGGCTGTCCGTTAACGTGTGAAATTAAGATCTATAATTTAACTACAGGGACTGACTGTTTAACGTGCACTCCGAGACAAGAAAGTGTTTGAAATGATGGTCACACATCCACAGACCGGCTGAGGCACTGTTACTTAGTCACAAGCCAGATAGATTTAAATAACTCTTACATTATAGAGAAAAATACTAGGTTTTGTAAAAGTACTGCCATGCATGAGGTCCTGGGTTCGATTCCCATGTCGGGCAAAGTTTTATTGGATTTTTCTGTAAGGATGTTCTTTGTAGTAGTCTAGAGTTTGTTGTCTAGCCCTTAGAGAGGCTAGGCTACTAGATTACCCAATAGTCTGATAATAAACTAGAATAATTTCAAATTTATTTTGCCTATAACTACATACATACCCCTAAATCTAATTTATACGATTTTATTAAGTACCGGGATTTTCTATACAGAAAATTTATGGCTTTAAACTACGTATTTTACGGGTAGTTTTTATCAACTAACGAATAACCTGCTTAGAAAAAAATAGTTTTGTTAGTTCCAGAATAATTGACAAGGTAATTTTTTTTTTTTTGGAATTGGTGGCAACCGAGCAGACGGCTCGCCTGATGGTAAGCGATTACCGCCACCCATGGACACCCGCAACCCCAGAGGAGTCAAAAGGGTGTTGCCGGCCTTTTAAAGGTTTTGGGCCTCCGGTACCCTCACTGACTCGGCGAAACACAACGCAAGCGTTGTTTCACGGTTTTCTGTGAGGCCGTGGTATCAATCCGGTCGAGCCGGCCCATTCGTGCCGAATCATGGCTCTCCCACGGTAGTAATATAAATAATAATAAAACTTACATAATAGAGAAATTGACTACATCTTTATTAGATTCTTTTGAAGTTGTTACATCTCGATGAGTCATCCAGCATCATCAAAATTCATCCTGGATATACGTGCTTCATCCTCGGCCACACCGTCGCTTACCATCAAAATCCACTTCGAAACATTTGCAGGTTGTTTAAAATTAACCCTGAACGGCTCTAAGAATAAAATGTAGGCATTGTCAAAGGACGGTCTATTTAGTCGGGTTGGTTTTTGTCAAGCACAGCAAATGAGGCGAAATTGTTTTTTTGCAAAAAAAAAAAAAACAGTAATAAAATCCTTTTTTTTATTGTTTTTGTTTAGTATCAGCGGTACATAGTCACTTCCTTAAATATGCCAGAAGTATGGATGAAAAGCTTGTATTTTAATAACAATTAATAATAATAATCCAAATAATAATAAACAATTACCTTTTCGAATGTATACAAATAATATAAAATAAAGTTCTCGGTGAAAATTCATGACTTCCGAGAATTTTCGGAAAACATTTATATTAATTACCCTAAAAGTAAATTAAGGGTAAAGTGTAATTATTGTTTCAGTTTACCAAGTGATATGAAACTTCCTCGTTTACCTACTTCCTATTTCATGAATATTAGATTGGGTAAGCATCGTTAGACGTTTCTCTTGTAATAAATAATAAAAAGATACATAAAGTACTATATACCTAGTAATATCTTAGGTTTGCGCGATCACTACACATTATAATAAAACAACTTTTAACCGGATTAATCGCGTGTATTATTGGTTTTTTGTTTTTCCTGACGTTTCAAACACTTTGCAGCGTTCGTGGTCGCAAGAGTCCTCCTGCACTTACACACATACACGCGATTAATCCGGTTAAAATTTGTTTTATTATAATACTATATACCTGCCTCGTCGGTCCAGGTATACCAAGCGTGCCTCTTGAGCATGAGGTCCTGGTCATGAGGGGTTCGGTTCCCAGGTCAGACAAAGTGTAATTGAGTTTTACTATTAGAATATACTTGAAAGCTGCCCGGTGTTTGGAATTGGGCCCGGTAGATAGCAATAGGCTCACCACGAAAGTTGTGAATTTTTCTGGTAAAAATACAGTTGTGAGCAGGATTTGAACCTTTTGTTTTTTTTATGTGGAGAAATGCCCTCGGATACCCGTCTGACATGAAAGGGGGCAGAACGGTTATGTGAGAATCGAACCCACTAAAACTCCATAGTTTACCTCCTTAGCTGCTTGAGGGCGGGACGCGGGAACGCTCCCGCACACAACCGCGAACCCGCCTGCAGCCGTCCGTTGCCGGACTCCCTCCGGGGTTGGGTTTGTATCCCCCCGCCACGACACACCAAACGCATGGCGTGCCGCAACCACCTCGGAGACCATGTGCAATGGACGCCAAACGACCCCATGTCCGGAAGCCCAAGGTCCCCTGCGACGGGTCTGGTCTGTGGCCCCGCCGCCTGGCACTACGGCCGCAGAGGATAGGGAGAGCGGCGCCTCGCTATACCGGCACTCCTCCTCCCCTGCGGCCCCACCGCGTCCGCTATCTAACGATGGCGGCCCCATCAAGGCCGCGGAAAGTAGAGAGAGTGGCGCATCGATATACCAGCACTCCTCTCCCGCCGCGGCTCCCTTCCCTCATTTGCAACACCCCCCATGGCCCGCAAACTGCGGCGGTGCCGCTCCAACATGGGCTTGAAGGCAAAGCCCAGAGGAGCGGCCCTCCTTGGGTTCCGTTAGCTTCACCGTGGATGACCTACCCACGGCTACTAGAGCCCCATAACCACGACAAGGTGGAAACCCTGAGGAGGAGCAGGATTTGAACCTGCACGCCCAAGTAAATACTCCAATAGTACCTTATTATCATATACACCTACATTTCATCAAAGGCTGTTATTAAGTCCCATGTATAACAGGTGGTAAGCCTATTGCCATCTACCGGGCACTATTACAGGATGCTACTGAGCATTTCCTACAGAAAATCCTAATAATACTTTGCCTGACCTCGGAACTGAACCCAAGACATTTTATTTTTCTATGTACAAGATTTCTCTCGATTGTGGAATGCATTACCTGTGTCAGCAAGAAGAGCTCAATCGCTGGATAGATTTAAAATGTTAGTAAGAGGGCATTATTTATCCGTATCCAAATTGTGTATTCCTTGTTTTGTTCTATTGCCATAAAACATACTTTCCTATCTGTAACTATTACATTATATAGGTATTTATAATATTTATTTAGTGTATTTATGTATTTGTATTATTTATATATTTATTTATTTTTATATAGGTACGCCACAAATTGCCCATTACCTTAAATCTCTTCCAAATCTTGTCCATCCAAAGGTTGTCTGGAAGAGATCGCTTTTAGCGATAAGACCGCCCATTGTACTTTCTCTTAACCTTTTTTTTGTCTTGTATTTTTAAAACTGATGTGTGTACAATAAAGAATATTGTATTGTATTGCATTCATCGCAAACGTTGTGCGGATACCAATACGTTTCAATTAACATTAGAAGGTTGCCAAGCCATGGACTCCGACCGACCTAATACCGACGGTCCTTCAGTAACCTTTACTGGTGTCGCGGGATCGCAGCTGCATTCACCGCGACATCAAACCCAAGACCTCATACTCTATGCGCTTGGTACAACTAGTAGTCTAGTGCAAGGGAACCCTAAAATTTTAATTATATATATAGTTTAAATAAGAACAAATATTTTTATCAAAAATATTTTAAAAATGAAACAGTATGATTCTTTCTCTTAACTTTTAATATGAAGAATGAAATTGTTTCACTGTTTTAAGAATAAGTGTTATTACAAAATAATATTTTTACTTATCTGTGGTATTATTTAGCAGTCAAAAAAAGTGACTTTTCTACGGAACCCCTAGGTTCCACGGAACTCACTTTAAGAATCGGTGGTCTAGTGGTCCCAAGCAAAGCAGCTGATACTTGTTAATAATATTTGTATTGTCAAAAAATAACTTTAGCCTTATTACTATTTTTATGGAAATATTGTAAAATAGACACGAACGCACCTAGACTCGCGACCCAAGGGTCAAGGGTATGATACGGAATATCAAGATATTCATTGCTCACCAACTGAGCTACCGTGTCATTGTTCGATGCTATCAAATTTCAAGCTTCCTTGTATTCGTCTTAAGGAGACGCCTGGCGATATTTATTTATCAATCATTTATAGATCTACTAAACTCAGCGTTATCTGATTATTTTTCAAGGAAACATTGAAAACTTCAAGCTTCCTTTTATTCATCTTAAGGACCTGCCTGGCAATATTTATTTAGCATTAATTTACAGATCCCCTAAAACTTGAAAAATAGTAATCAATAAAGGCATTACATGTACTATACTATAAATGCTGTCGTTAAAAACTGCCCTATGTGCATTATTGAAGCTGTACGACATTCTTTGTCAATCTCGAGTTTGGAATCCAGAAGAATACTATTAGATATAATGACTCTACATAACGTATGTAACCACAAATTTGACTGTATAGATATAACCAACTAATTATGTTATAAGGTGCTCAGAATGTTATCCAGCGGGGGTGCGAGTACCTCGGCTATTCCACACAGACACGTGTAAAACCAATGCTGGGGTGAGTCCACCTCCTCGCCGCCTTGTTGAGACGTATACACGAACTTTATTGAACTGGATATATTCACACTATCGAATCATATATTCAAGAAAAAAGTCATCAACATTCTGTTTAATAAGTAAAATGTGTTAATTAATCGTTAAACTCATATTTGTACTTAACATTTGCAAGCACTCGCAGAAAAGCTAATTTTAATTTTAGGTTTTAACTAAGAGGTAAAATTTTTACTCTTTTTTATTTTCTCTGTCTTTTTTTCCTCTTCTAACACATTTGATTATTTGTGGACAATGGTGTGGGTTACATTTTTGCTATCATAGTTTAAGATGTATCTTCGAATTTATCTGAGTATGTTACTGTTTTTTGTTCCTTAAAAATAAACAAATAAATACATATGGACAGCCTCTTAAATAAATGTCATTTCCCCCCACAAAATACAGTCTCAAAGTGTTATGTTCAAACATTAAACTTCATTATGTTTCGCGTTTCAAAATTGCTACTAAGAGCGTATTAACGCCATAAATGACTGTACCACAGTAAACTCCGGTATGCCTAAGGCTTTCTACGCACTGTAGTTTGTGCGAAACATACGCGGTTTTGGAATTGTTCAAAACATCACTGCCACTGACAAACTGTCTCATATCTACTATATGTCTCACTGACAAACTGTATCATGTCTATTGGTCCAAGCGCGACTGCTTCGATGCTTGCTGCTTCTCGGGTTCAATTCCCGGGTCGGGCAAAGTGTGATTGAGTTTTCCTGTTAGAAAATTCTCAGTAGCAGCCCGGAGTTTGGAATTGTGCCCGATAGCTGGCAATAGGCTCACCACCATTTACATGGGACTTAATAACAGCATTGGTGAAATGTGGGTGTACGGTTCCCCTTCGGGGAATACAAGCTTGATGCTATGTTATGTCAAAACATCAGACCGCATAAGATTATTTTTTTGTATTTTCATATCTGTTAATGGTCGTAAGTGCGAGTACTGAGCGTGTGGTCCTGGGTTAAGTTGCCGGGTAGTGTAATTGGATTTTCTATTAAGGAAATCTCATTAGCAGCCTGGAGTCAGAAATTATGCCCCTCATATAGCAATAGGCGCACCACAGTTATTAAGTATTCTTAGAATCCTATAAATGCCAAATATATAGGATTTTACGAATATAAAAAAATATTAATGCCAAAGTTCATGAGGACGGATGTATGTTTGTTACTCTTTCACGCAACAACTACTGAACGGATTTAGATTAAAATTGCCACACATATAGTTTATAATTTGGATTAACATATAGAATACTTTTATCCCGGCTGGCCCCAATTCAAAGTCAAAGTCAAAGGTTTTTATTTCATATAAACCATTCAAAGGCACTTATGAAAAGTCAGAATTTACGTGCGTGGTTCCAAAAAGTCGCTTCCTATGGAGAAGAACCGGCAAGAAACTCCATGGTTACTCTTTTAAACTGTATATCTTTTACAATTGCTGTAGATACAATTTTGGGCGGGATGTAAAAACAACGTAATCTTGGATGCAGTCACTAATATAAAAGATAATTACATAAGCCTTAGTAAATGAATAGCGCATTTGACAAGTTTACGGCGTTCTCACATTTACAAAATGTTGAAGCTAAAGAAGTTATATATATAGCTTCTTTAGCTTCACAACACAATAAAGCATAATATCCGTCAAATATTATTAGTAAGTTTAACAAAAGTTAAAAGCAAAAAAAGAAAGCAAAGATTGAAAGAGGTATATTATGCAAAAAACAAAGTAAAAATATCATTAGAACTGTGATAGAAATTACACGTACATTGTCAGTGAGTAGCCAAGGAAGCCACATGTGCAGAAGGTGTTATAGCCAAACATCCCTATCAGCAACGTAGTCTTTGGTCTTATAATAGGCTTTTAGAATAAGTACGCGTTTAATGTGGGTTTTAAACTTTGTCTCGGTTAGATCAATTATTGACTTTGGCAGTTTGTTATAAAAACGTACACCATTTCCCATAAATGAATTATTTGTTTTTGCTAATCTAAATTTAGCTACCACAATTTTATGTTTGAAACGCGTGTTTCTATCGCGGAAATCGCTTCTTATATTATACATGTGCAAATTCTTCCGAACATATAGTATATTCTCAAAAATGTAAAGTGAGGGCAGCGTAAGTATATTGATTAATTCTGAGTCCACACGGACGATATCGTAGGCAGAAGCTAGTTGTATAAAATATTGTACATGTCTGCCTACCCCTTGGAGAAATATGCAATTTTCTTATTTAATTAGCGGCACTGATTTCTTAAAAAGAAATTGTAAACCTAAACGTACGTAACATGTTACACCAAATGTCACACAAACCTCCATGTCTTCAAAATCAAACACTGAAAATTCATCTGCAAACGTTACATAGTTTCCGCATTTAACCGCGCGTTCTAATCACAGTGTGCCCCAAGCCTTATACCCCATAGCAATGCTTACTTCACTTGAGTAAATATCAAGTTTAATATCCCTAGAGCATGTAAATTACTACACTGTGGTTATGTTAGTACACAGTATAAAAAATTATGTTATGAAGCCGCGAAGTGAAAATTTGGACGGAAATAAGGGCACGCTTGGTGAGAACGTTGAAGTAAATCCTTCTTAGCTGTTTAGGCTCTACGTTTTAATTAGTTAAGCGGTTGTTTTACAGTTTTGAGTTTCTGTGGACTCTTGAAAATAATTCCGCTCGATTGACATTGGAAATATGTCAGTTCGTACTTTTAGATGCCAAAATGTCTAAAAAATCATTAAATAAATAATAATAATAAATAATAAATATTCCACAACTATCACACAACGCCGTCTAGTCTCAAGCTAAGCAGAGCTTGTGTTATGAGTACTAGACAACTGATAAACATACTTATATATTTCTAAATGCATACATGTTATAGATAAATTACACCCAGACACAGAACAAATGATCGTGCTCATCACACAAACATTTGTCCTGGGTGGGAATCGAACCCACGACCTCCGGCCTAGCAGTCAGGGCTACTAACCACTAGACCAACAGGACAGTCAAACAGTTAAAGATGATTGCAACTGTAATGTAGGTAAATTTATTATAAAATAACGCGTTGTTTTAAGGCGTCTATTTAATATTGGAATTGGATTGGAATTGGTATTAGTGTCAAGAGTTAACCCCATGGTCTCCTAACAATATTGTTTTACTCTATATTGTGTCGTAGTTGCTGCTTCTTACACAACGATTCTTGGGTTCAAATCTAACGTCCAAGCACGGATCGTATCGAAAAACTTGTCGACTCGATAAAAGTTATTGTGCATTGAATTTTATCGTATTATCAACACTTTATGTCAAATTTAATGTTTAAAATCGACAAAAATGTCGACAAAAACAACCATGCTCGCATCGTTGTATTAATGTGACTTCCACAATTCTTCTTCTTATCGTGTGGTTGATGAACAACCTAGTGTGAGAGTTTAAACCACCCGTAGGTCTCTGACATGGCTTTACACACCATCGAGAACATCTCTCAGGTGTGCTGGTTTCCTCACGATGTTTTCCTTCACCGTTTTAAGCAAGTGATGATTAATTTATAATACGCACATGACTAAAAAAGGTAGTGGTGCGTATCTCGGATTGAAACTTGCGACCTCTGACTGGTCAGTCGGGCATACCACTAGGCTATCACTGCTTATTACTTCAGTTATAAATATTTTCTGTCACATATCCTTTTTTTTATTAGTTTATTGAGCTCTTTCTTCCTAGCGTTGCAATACGCAACCAGACGAAAACAGATTTACATGCGTTGTAGTACACTATTCTCAAAAAATCTTAAAAAACATCAATTTCCGCATCAACTTTTTTATGTAATTTTTAAATAATTATCATCTAAGCATTATGACGTAAAAGAGCAACTTTATTTTAACTATTTAGCGAAACTCACATTAACGTTAGTAAAGTATGTTCTAAAGATAAACCTTATCATTACTTTCGGGGGCACTCAGCAAAATGCAATCAAACATCATCCACAGCAAGACTTTACCCATTACGGGTTATAGGCCTTTCTCTATTTGTACCAATCTCCAGACTCCTGTGCTATTCTCAGCAAGGTTTTACCAGTGAAAACACAATAGTCCCCATAAATTATTATTCCAGACACACAACAGAACGACTGTAAAAAAAAACCATAAAAAAACAAGAAAACTAAAATCAAAAATCGAATAACAAATAGGCCTAATAGAACGTTCCGTACAAATAAAAGTAGTAGAAATCTGTTGAAACGTGATACCAACGTTAAAAAAATATCGTGCGCAAACTTTATGGACAAATTGAAAACCGGTTTGGTCAGTGGCCATTCAATAGATGAACGGAAACAAATTATTCTATTGAACTCAATGCTAAATTCTTTGCATCCGCTGTATAATGTGTTGAGAATATCGTTTTAGATTTGTAGATCATCTTGGATTAATAGGATATTGCATTAGAGAAGAAATTCATTTTCTGGCCAATCGTACACGAATTCCTCCAAAAATTACGGTTAATTTAGTTAATTACGGTATTGTCGTCTTCTTCTCATTGTGTGGTTGATAAACAATCTAGTGTCTTTAAAACCACCTGTGAGCCTTTGATAAATGATTTTAATTCTGTAAATAGATCTTTTGAAGATACTTTTACAAGTCATTTTTATAAACTAGATGGCGCCGGAGTTACCTATCTGTCTCTGAGAAGAAACGCCGAAACAAACTCAGAGGTTCAAAGTCTCTTTCAAAATCCAAACATAATAGTATGTACGTATCTATGTCAATGTAACGATGCAGGGATCGCCTGGAATGGCCTTTTGAGGAAAGAGCCATAGAAGCTTTGACGTGACCTGTTCTGTCTGACGGCACGTATGCATCAGTCATCGTGTAGCTCAATCATAACTAAGGGAGCTCAACGGCCCGTCACAAGATGGTACCAGACAAAGTGTAAATTTCTGGCCCACATCGTTCTCACATTCACATTGTAAATAGTCTCTAATAATATAACAATGTTATCTAAAGATGACATGGCTTTATACACTATTGAGAACATTTCTTAGGCATGCTAGTTTTTTCGGGATGTTTTCGTTTTAAGCAAGTGATAATTTTTAATTTTCAATACGCACTTGACTTTGAAATGTCAATGGTGCATGCTTTGGGTTCAAACTTGCAACCTTTAACATGTAGGTCCAACAGTTACACCATTCAAATTCAAATTCAAATCATTTATTCTGTAAATAGGATTTATTGGAACTCTTTTACATGTCAAATTAAAAACTAGAAGGCTTTTCCTGTCTGACTACCTCTGAGAAGAAAAGCCGAAACAAACTCAGAGGTCACAGTCTCTTTAAAGGCCAGACATCAGTATATAAGGCTATGTGAGCGTAATAATGTAGGGTGTCTGGAGTGGCCTTTTGAAGAAAGAGCCATAGCAGTTTCAAGTTGACCTGTCCTTACTGACGCCACGTATGCATCAGTAATCGTGTAGCTCGACCATAATTAAGGGAACTCAACGACCCGTCGCAAGAAGATACCAGATCGGCAGGACATTTGCGTAGGCCAGCTAAAATACTCAAAACCACCAGACAGTTACGTATCATGATATAAAAGTACTTATCCTATATGATGCTCACATTTACAATGAATTATTCACAAAATGTCAAATGGAATGTCAGAAATATTCATAATTGTTTACAAAATGTCATTAGGATGTCAATAAAATGCATTAAATATGTATTTTCCATGTCAAGAGTTTTTTGCACAGTGCACTCAGTCCCATGCATTTTTGTCGTTTTGGTAATCTGAGATTGTGTAATATACTTTTTTACATACTTTGGATTTTATAAGTTTTTTAAATTTATTGTAGCTTAAATTTCTAATATCAATGGGCAGCTTATTATAAAAGCGTATACAGTGACCCATGAACGAGTTGCCTACTCTGTGGAGTCGAGTGGCATGTACAGAAAGGTTGTGTTTTTTTCTAGTATTAACATTATGAACATCAGATAGTTTCGTAAAATTTTAAATATTTTTATACACATACAATAAATTTTCATATATATATTGTTAAGCAACAGTTAGAATATTTATCTCTTTGAACTCCTCTCTGAGAGATACCCTTGGACCCAGGTTGTAAATAGCTCTAACAGCTCTTTTCTGTAAAACAAAGATGGTATTAATATCCGCAGAGTTTCCCCAGAGAAGAATCCTATATGACATAATAGTGTAGCGACATCTATCTCGCTACATAGATAATACGCGCACAACACTCTGCATCGCGCAAACAAAGTTTGACGACGAGTGTACGACCTCCCGACATTAACCGTTGGGCCGTGGCCCGCCAGGCAATATCACCCGCCTGGTTGGAAGATCCTCCCTTTTCTATGGAGGAACACCACACCTCGTTCCACCATACTATGAAAATAGCTGAAATAGACTAATCTAGCTGTATCCACATCGGTTAGGTGTCTAATTTTTCTTACAGCATAGGCTGCTGAACTCAGTCTACCAGATCATTTCTTTATATGGGGGCCCCATTGTAATTTAGCATCAATAGTTATTCCTAAGAAAACCGTTGACTCGACAGGGCTCAAATCTACTCCATTAAATAATACATTAGTTTGTAAGTGCCGAACATTTGGCGTTGAAAACTTAATGAGTTTAGTTTTGTTTTATTTAGTTTGGACAATAAACGATTCTTAATTTTTTTTTAATTTAATTTAAATTTTTTAGTTTTATTATGATTTAGAAGAAGATTATTTGCATTGAACCACCGGACAACATCAGAGAGCGCATTGTTGACTTCGTCAATTTTTTTTATTTTTTTTCTTATTTTAATAGTTATGACTACTATCACTGCAATATATAATGAATAATAATAGCAACGATCTTAATTAGATAAATCTTTGAAACGCATTAACGCATACAGAGCGAACTTTAAAGTTATAAATTTTAGTAGAAAGAAAAATACGGTCGATCTTTATTTGGCACATATTGACCTTTTACAAACTAAAAAACAACAATTGTAATTTACATTTTATAAGAGTTTTATAGAGCATTTAATGAGTATAACTCGACTTGTCAAAATTCACTACTTACTGGTCTCTTGTTTACAAGAACGTCCTTCTGTGATTTATGAGAGGTAAGGCTTGGAAAACTGGAGCTGTGCCCGACTGAGGAAGTGTAGAAAATCCTAGCCAAAAATAACACTACTCTTTTAATTTGTAGATAATTTTGTGTTCATGACGGTGAACTATGTCGCCAGTACTCCTTGAGGAAGCATTTTGTTGATAGAAGGGGGGCGTTTCTTGTCTTATATATTATAGATGCAATCATCCTCATCACACAAACATTTGTCCTGGGTGGGAATCGAACCCACGACCTCCGGTATAGCAGGCAGGGCTACTAACCACTAGACCAACAGGACAGTCAAATACAGGAATACAGGCATGATGATGCTATGCTAAACCAAGTCTGAGGTCTAAGGGTGGCTTCAAAAACTCTGCGCACTAATTTCCTAAAAAGAACTAGTTTGATCAACCCGAGTTAACGGTGCCTCTTTTTATGTGTTACGTCGGCCGTATGGCTTTAATCGGTAAGAGTCCGACATATCCCCCAATATCAAGAAGAGGGTGTCCATGAGGATTATCACATAACATAACATAGCATCACGCCTGTATTTCCCAAAGGGATACGCAGAGGTAAACACAGTTTTACACCCACATTTCACCAATTCTATTATTAAGTCCTATGTGATAGGTGGTGAGCCTATTGCCATCAACCGGGCACAATACCAAACTCCGGGCTGCTAATGAGAATTTCCTTACAGAAAAACTCAATAACACTTTGCCCGACCCGGGAATTGAACCCGAGACCTCCTGCTCAGCAGTCATGCTTGGGACCACTAGACCAACGAGGCAGGATTATCACACAGTAATAAAATTCGGTGGCGGACACTGCATGGTCTAACAGCTCTAAGCTGTTGCCTCGCTCATTAGCAGACACAATAGATTTTTATTGTTACAACTTATAATTCTGTACGTGGCTGAGCCGAAAGAAAATGTCCCGATACACGTTGCTGGTAGTTGCAATTTTCGGGTGGTCGGGTGGTGCACAGGTAATTACATGACTACCCTCAATATTGTGGAAGTATATTGTATTTATTTGCATCCATTTTAATGGATATCCACAAGTTAACGCTTGAATCGATTCAATAATAAAAGAAAGAGTTCCTAAAAAGAAGAAGGTATTTATCAGTCTTCTTTTTCATTCGTAGAAATTTTCCTTTTTATTTGAAATATAAATATAAAATAAATTCGGAGGTTACTTAGTGTCTTAATTTGACTACGTAGGTATTGTTCATGTAGCGTAACCTAGATGTCTCCACTTTTTTTTTTTAGATTATATTTATTATGCCTACGTCACTAATTACTACAGCTAACCAACATAACTTAAATCATAACCGACGTGTAACTTTATTGTTTTGATGGCTGTTTAACGTAAATTCTGTCAGCATGACACGGTAACATGTGATGGTAAGTTAATTCGGTACAATTGAGCCTAAGGCTTACTTTAACCAAAACCGACGTATTACCGTGTTACTAAATTATTTTAACAGCTTTTCTATCTTAACAGTAACATGTTGGTTAAATTTAAAGTTTAGTATATTCGCAACGAAATGAAATTTATTATTTCAGATATAATTATATTTTTTAATACATGTTGAGGCCATGTAATGCCTATATTAATTTCTATTTTTCAAAGAAACATTGAAAAAATAATAGACAAGAACGGGGCTTGAACCCGCGACCTTTGACGTTCCGTGTCATCACTCTACCAACTGAGCTACCTTGTCGTGTTCAAACCTATTGAATTTTCAATCCTCTTTGTATACGTCTTAAGGAGACGCCTGGTGATATTTATCTAGTAATCATTACAGATTTACTAAACTCAGCGTTACCACTTTACAGTTGTAAATCACCGAACAACATCCCAATCCTTTATAAATCATATATAATTATATTTTTTAATACATGTTGAGGCCATGTAATGCCTATATTAATTTCTATTTTTCAAAGAAACATTGAAAAAATAATAGACAAGAACGGGGCTTGAACCCGCGACCTTTGACGTTCCGTGTCATCACTCTACCAACTGAGCTACCTTGTCGTGTTCAAACCTATTGAATTTTCAATCCTCTTTGTATACGTCTTAAGGAGACGCCTGGTGATATTTATCTAGTAATCATTACAGATTTACTAAACTCAGCGTTACCACTTTACAGTTGTAAATCACCGAACAACATCCCAATCCTTTATAAATCATATATAATTATATTTTTTAATACATGTTGAGGCCATGTAATGCCTATATTAATTTCTATTTTTCAAAGAAACATTGAAAAAATAATAGACAAGAACGGGGCTTGAACCCGCGACCTTTGACGTTCCGTGTCATCACTCTACCAACTGAGCTACCTTGTCGTGTTCAAACCTATTGAATTTTCAATCCTCTTTGTATACGTTTTTTCAATGTTTCTTTGAAAAATAGAAATTAATATAGGCATTACATGGCCTCAACATGTATTAAAAAATATAATTATATATGATTTATAAAGGATTGGGATGTTGTTCGGTGATTTACAACTGTAAAGTGGTAACGCTGAGTTTAGTAAATCTGTAATGATTACTAGATAAATATCACCAGGCGTCTCCTTAAGACGTATACAAAGAGGATTGAAAATTCAATAGGTTTGAACACGACAAGGTAGCTCAGTTGGTAGAGTGATGACACGGAACGTCAAAGGTCGCGGGTTCAAGCCCCGTTCTTGTCTATTATTTTTTCAATGTTTCTTTGAAAAATAGAAATTAATATAGGCATTACATGGCCTCAACATGTATTAAAAAATATAATTATATATGATTTATAAAGGATTGGGATGTTGTTCGGTGATTTACAACTGTAAAGTGGTAACGCTGAGTTTAGTAAATCTGTAATGATTACTAGATAAATATCACCAGGCGTCTCCTTAAGACGTATACAAAGAGGATTGAAAATTCAATAGGTTTGAACACGACAAGGTAGCTCAGTTGGTAGAGTGATGACACGGAACGTCAAAGGTCGCGGGTTCAAGCCCCGTTCTTGTCTATTATTTTTTCAATGTTTCTTTGAAAAATAGAAATTAATATAGGCATTACATGGCCTCAACATGTATTAAAAAATATAATTATATATGATTTATAAAGGATTGGGATGTTGTTCGGTGATTTACAACTGTAAAGTGGTAACGCTGAGTTTAGTAAATCTGTAATGATTACTAGATAAATATCACCAGGCGTCTCCTTAAGACGTATACAAAGAGGATTGAAAATTCAATAGGTTTGAACACGACAAGGTAGCTCAGTTGGTAGAGTGATGACACGGAACGTCAAAGGTCGCGGGTTCAAGCCCCGTTCTTGTCTATTATTTTTTCAATGTTTCTTTGAAAAATAGAAATTAATATAGGCATTACATGGCCTCAACATGTATTAAAAAATATAATTATATATGATTTATAAAGGATTGGGATGTTGTTCGGTGATTTACAACTGTAAAGTGGTAACGCTGAGTTTAGTAAATCTGTAATGATTACTAGATAAATATCACCAGGCGTCTCCTTAAGACGTATACAAAGAGGATTGAAAATTCAATAGGTTTGAACACGACAAGGTAGCTCAGTTGGTAGAGTGATGACACGGAACGTCAAAGGTCGCGGGTTCAAGCCCCGTTCTTGTCTATTATTTTTTCAATGTTTCTTTGAAAAATAGAAATTAATATAGGCATTACATGGCCTCAACATGTATTAAAAAATATAATTATATATGATTTATAAAGGATTGGGATGTTGTTCGGTGATTTACAACTGTAAAGTGGTAACGCTGAGTTTAGTAAATCTGTAATGATTACTAGATAAATATCACCAGGCGTCTCCTTAAGACGTATACAAAGAGGATTGAAAATTCAATAGGTTTGAACACGACAAGGTAGCTCAGTTGGTAGAGTGATGACACGGAACGTCAAAGGTCGCGGGTTCAAGCCCCGTTCTTGTCTATTATTTTTTCAATGTTTCTTTGAAAAATAGAAATTAATATAGGCATTACATGGCCTCAACATGTATTAAAAAATATAATTATATATGATTTATAAAGGATTGGGATGTTGTTCGGTGATTTACAACTGTAAAGTGGTAACGCTGAGTTTAGTAAATCTGTAATGATTACTAGATAAATATCACCAGGCGTCTCCTTAAGACGTATACAAAGAGGATTGAAAATTCAATAGGTTTGAACACGACAAGGTAGCTCAGTTGGTAGAGTGATGACACGGAACGTCAAAGGTCGCGGGTTCAAGCCCCGTTCTTGTCTATTATTTTTTCAATGTTTCTTTGAAAAATAGAAATTAATATAGGCATTACATGGCCTCAACATGTATTAAAAAATATAATTATATATGATTTATAAAGGATTGGGATGTTGTTCGGTGATTTACAACTGTAAAGTGGTAACGCTGAGTTTAGTAAATCTGTAATGATTACTAGATAAATATCACCAGGCGTCTCCTTAAGACGTATACAAAGAGGATTGAAAATTCAATAGGTTTGAACACGACAAGGTAGCTCAGTTGGTAGAGTGATGACACGGAACGTCAAAGGTCGCGGGTTCAAGCCCCGTTCTTGTCTATTATTTTTTCAATGTTTCTTTGAAAAATAGAAATTATTATTTCAGTTTTACATTAATTCAACTAAAAACTAAAACTAGTTTAATAATAAGAAAAAACTATTATCTAAATTAAAACTATAAGAGAGCATCTAAAAACTCATCCGCGTCGCTGTCAACTGAAAGAAAGAAAGAAATAGGTTAACTGGGAGCGTACCCAAAAGGCTGGCAGCATTGCCACGTTGAATGGCAATACTTATTCTTTGTGCGAAATGGAGACCAGCCCTTGGGTCACGTGAAGGGTCGACCAATGGCTTTGCGATCTCTTTATAGAGAATTATTTGTTTAGTTGGTGCAATTAAGCCCTAGACTTTAACTGAACTCATAAATGCTGCGTCATAAGTACCTAACAATGAGATTGGAAACGATTATTTTTATTCCTTCACCAAATAAAATACACGGACTTCACGATTTCATAAAAGTCCTATAAACTGCTCTGAACGTACTGACCCTAACTTAGATAATCCACTAACTCTTATAAGGTGGGAAAGTAACATTACAGTGGACGCAAAGGTAGGTTACCTGTCCTGTATATAAGAACGGGTAGGGTTGTCGAGTTTCAAAACTGAAAAAGTAAAAGTGTAATATATTAAAGTTCACTTTGATATTTTCCGTGTCTCAGAAAACACTCAGAAAAGTGGGAGACGGGTCTGGGCAGTTGCATCAACTCCCCAACTGTCGTTCTCCCTAAATCTATCCACTCTACTTAGAGTGAATAGATTTCTTCTGGATCTACGTGCTCCGTCCTCGGCCACACCATCGCTTCACATCAGGCGAGTTGGTGGCCAAACGTATTATACGCCATTATAGATATAAAAAACAGAATCAAAACCTATAATTAACTTGGATATGAAGTAAGTTATAATTTAAATCGTCGTTAACTTAAATTATTATGTATAATGACTCAGATAGCTCGATCAGTCACGCGATACCATCAAAGAGCATTCAAAATGACATCGACACATACTTCTAGAAATAATTATTACAGTAGTCATCGTAATAATTATACTGTTATTCGTACCCAAGGCACGCACCACTGACTTTCCTAAATAGGTATTAAAAATGAATTATCACTTGCCCAAAATGGTGAAAGATAATATCGTGAGAAAACCAGCATACGTGTGTGTGTGTAAAGACTAATGGGTGGTATCCTATAAAAAAAAATTGCGACCTTCAAGGAAATTACAGAACCTCCTCTCCAAACTAACTTAAAACCTTACTTTATCGCAAGAATAACAACACTAAGTTTATAACCAAATTATAAAGGTTCAAGTACATTACTGTTCAATAGTAGTGAAGGAGATCTAACAGATCTAACTATCGACCATCACTTGAGTTGATTGAATGGGTAGTGAAAATAGTCAGTAAATTAATTAACACTATCGTAGAGTGGATTACTTTGTTGCTACGGGCGCTGCCAGCTGGGACTGGTCATCTCTAAACTGTCATGAAAAAATATTGAATTATTAAACTAAACTCTTTTAGTATTGGCGTCATATTACATTGTTCTCACATAGATACTATTTTGCAATCAAAACAGTGTTGCCAATACTTTAAAACCCTATAAGATGAAAAAAAGGAACCATGGAGTTTCTTGCACACTTAGGAACGCGGCAACTATAGCTCCTGATAATTCAAATGTAAAACTTGTAAATGGTTTATTTGAAATAAATGATTTTGATTTTTGATTTTCCTTTATTAGTATTTTAACAGACGAAAAAATCGAGGACGTTCTTAATACGACGCGTTTACAATTTTTGTTCGCCGCGGACTCAGCTGAAGACTAAGGGCTACGTTCGAGTTCGAAACTAGTCGGGCAATCCCGAAAATGCACGTGACATAAAAAGTCTGCAAAAATCAGCGTAATGTTAATTTTATTTTAGGTTTAATTTTGATAAGCAAATTTCATACACAATAATTATAACATAGCTTAACCAGCTCATAACTGTCCAACTGCAGAGCAAGGGCCTCTTCTCATACAGAGAAGACACGACCTAGCGCTGTGATCAATACCATGGTAGTTTTTAGTTTTAGTTAGTTTTATTACTGTCTATTTACTCGTCCGAGTGAAAAAAAGAATACTTTTCACTTGAGTAAATTTTCATGCCATCCCTACCGTCTAACAACTGTTTCCGGACCAATAAATATGAAATATCCGGGTCCTTTGTTTATTGCTTAATCAAATTTTCAGGTGAAATAAATAAAATATACAAAAGAAGGATTAACAGATAAATGGGGGATGAATTTTTTCATATAGAAGGTCTATAGCGAGATTTACATTGGAGATATATTTGCAATTTGCTGCCCAAAGTTAGGAACTTTGATAAAATCGTGCGTAAATTTAAAACAAATTTATTTCGCGTACATTTTGTTGAAGGTTGACAAAAGATATTGTATAGAATCCGTGGAAATTTTGAATGTGTGTGCACCATTTGTTATTCGTGTATGTAGAAATAATGAGGAAGGTGACGCGATTTAGATTCAAATTGTCTAGTCTGTACTGATACTATCTATCATACAATATTGTTGTATGTGTGTACAGAAAATAAGATTGGTTTTCTTGGGTTTTCACGCTAAGTACACATTCTATTTTAAAAAGTAATTACCGGATTAGTCGCGGCAAAAAGGTGGAAATGGATAGTCTCTGCTAAACATTTTGTATTTTCACTTTTACTTATGTTAACTGCTGGAAGTAGTTCAATTTAACTAAGATATACGCCATGAATTGATCGCCTGTTATGATTATTTATTTGTAGATTTTATTTTATACAAATCAAATTAGAGTTAATATAAAATATTTTTTACTATTCACTATGAGATATAATGTTTAAGGCTCATGCTAGTTAGCACGCGCCTATATTACATCGCAAATCGAAATAAAATAGCACTCAATCAAGAATGTGAAATTATTTTGAGCCTCCGATCTAAAACTATTCTGTATAAAGGCCGT
Source organism: Xylocampa areola (assembly GCA_935421205.1). NCBI lineage: Eukaryota > Metazoa > Arthropoda > Insecta > Lepidoptera > Noctuidae > Xylocampa > Xylocampa areola. Next base: position 2,135,997 of record OW285200.1, read on the forward strand.
ACCTACCCACTTACTAGTGCCCAAAAAAAGTTAATCAAATCGAAACTGCACATTGACTAGGACCAACTTGGTACATTCAATAAAAGCATCTAAATCGAACCCAGGACCTCACCCTTGCAACCGCCAGAACAACAAGGCAGTAAACTCATTTTTGATCTGATAAGTACATAAAAAAAATTCGTTTGTGTGATACTTAGGCGTAAGTAATGTTTTAATTACATAAACTAAACAGCAAAAACCTCCACTATTTTTAATGCGTCTCATAGCCATGTTGTAGCGTTAATAGCAACTCCGATTTAATGATGCCACATAAATTCAACCCGACCTGGGCTCGTTTGAATGGGTTAGTTTGTTATGGCGAGCTACTTGCGCGAGTTATGTAGCAACTATACCCATTTGAATTGCTAAATGGTTTGGGATTCGCCAGTTTGGTTACGAGTCCCAAGGGTTGTTGGATGAGATCTAGTTAATCAGTTTAGAATGTTATTATGGTGTGTGCGTATTTAATGGCGATGGTGGGTATTTAATTGTTTTAGTTTTTGTGCTAATGACAGGAAATTGTATGGAGACTGGGCAAAGTTTCTCAACTGAATTTAGTTATGCCAAAAATAAATAGTTATTTACATAACATAGCATAGCATCACGCCTGTATTCCCCGAAGGGGTAGGCAGAGGTGTACACAATTGTACACCCACATTTCACCAATGCTGTTATTAAGTCCCATGTAATAAATAGGTGGTGAGCCTATTGCCATCAGCCGGGCACATTTCCAAACTCAATAACACTTTGCCCGACCCGGGAATCGAACCCAAGACCTCCTGCTTAGCAGTCGCGCTACGGACCACTAAACCAACGAGGCAGTTATTTAGCTGACCCGGGAAATACCAGCGCTATTGTTATGCTCCTTTCTATTTTAATTAAATACAAAAATAACTTCGCCCACATCTTTTCCCCCCACTGGCTTATGACATGCCTTTGAGTTTGAAATTACCAATTTTGTTCAAATAACTTTTGCCTGATAATGTGGGCAGAAACACAGATACAATATATTAATGTATTTTGGTTTTCATTTTGAAGGAATCAGGTTTTCAGGGAATTCTGTAGAATTTGTCAGTAATTTTAGTAAGCGACATGATATAATTTTGGCATAAACGGTTAAGAAAGAACAACAGTCTAAATTTATCTCTATAGGTATGAGCCTTTTGACCATTGAGTTTGTTTCGGCGTTTCTTCTCAGAGGTAGTCAGATAGGAAACGCCGGCGCCATCTAGATCATGATGACATGTAAAAGAGTTTTTAAAATACCTATTTACAGAATAAACAATTTCATTTCATTTCATTTCATTTGATTAGGTATTTTACGAAAATTTATATTGTAATAAATAAAGTATGCATATTTTCACCCAGCTGGATCACGTAGTTTATTTAACAAATGTTAATATCCGCTAGTAACACGCACTGGTCTGTTCAAACGCAGCACGGAACAAAATGACGCCCGACGCGAATTTATGTAATTGTCGCGACGAAAGCGCGGTATTAATGAGTTAGAGGGAATGGCAATGCTGAGTTCTACCGCTGCCGTTGTCGCACTGTGTGGCTGATTGTATGCTTGATGGATCACAGTTTTTGTTGCCTTTGAATTAAAATTAAAGTTTATGGCAGAACGAGATTGCTGTTCCTTCATTGGAAAGGGAGGATCGTCCAACCAGGCGGGTGTCAGTGCCTGGCGGGCCACGGCTCGAAAGTTATCGCCGAATGATTGTACTTAAGCACGTTCACCGTCAAACTTTGCGTGATGCAGGATTGATGAGAGAGAGAGAGAGATGAGGTGACGTCATCTGTTAGTACTCATGTAACGTAAAAGATGTCGTTACAAGTTATTAATTTCTGGTAATTTAATTGCGTTAGTATATTTTTTTTTTTTTTTTGTGTGAATAAAAATACAGCCGTGAACAGTATTCGAACCTGCGCCTCCCGGATAAACGCTTGAGGAGCTCTGACTATTTTTTTCCCCACTATTTGACACACACATTTGTCCACTAAGCCATCTCGACCTCTACTCACTGCTATGAATTTTTCTTCCACATTTTATTATGTTATTTGGTGACGTGAACGCTACCTTTACCGTCCTTTTACAAAAAAATATAACTTTATAATTCGCTACACATGCCATAATGCATTCGAAAGATTTATCTGTTATTATAAATATATGTATCTGCCTAGCCTTTTCCCAATTATATTGGGGTCGGCTTCCAGTCAAACCGGATGCAGCTTAGTACCAGTATTTTACATGGAGCGACTGCCTATCTGACCTCCACAACCCAGTTGAAGGGTGGGCTTTTTTGGGGGCTGTCTTAATGTTTGACGTTCAAAAAGCGCTAATTTTTAGCCTAATTTGAATAAAGAAATTTTGATTGATTTTGAGTTACTGGGTAACACGATATCTCGTGGTATGACTGGTTTTCTCCTAAATGCCTGAACCGATTTCGATAACGGCAGGTGTACTTTTAATTTTTTAAATTAAGTTATCTTTTGCTATCTGCAAATGACGTAGCTCAATTGCACCCACTCAGCTGTAACAGTAACCAACATGTTACTGGGTAATTATAACAGAATTTATATAAAGTTATTATATTAAATGGAAAAATAATACGGTTGCGAGCAGGATTTGAACCTGCGCCTCCCGGATAAATACTCCAGGCGCTCTGACCACTGAACCATCTCGACCTCTGCTCACCACCGCGAATTCTTCATCCATATTTTAACACGTCTTTTGGGGACGTCATTGCTATCTATTCAGTCCCTATACAAGTGACCGAACCGACACGACAGTTAATACAATGTCGTAAAGATGCAATTACCTTAATAATTAAAGATAAATCTTTGAAAAGCATCAAATTAACCCATTGCTTAGCAAATTCTAAGGTTATTATATTAAATGGAAAAAAAGAATTTACATAGACAAGCTGTTAAAAAGAATCAGTAACAAGTCCGTCGGTTATGGTTAAATTTATATTAGTGCAATCGAGCCTTAGCGTTCGATTAGTTTTAAAGATATATATCAATATCTCATTAAAATAGATAGCACTCGAGACTCACGTTGAGCCATATTTATTTCCAATATCATCAATTGGAGCATTCTAGTGTAAAATATTCTAGATGGGTAGCCCAGTGGAGTTGAAAGGCTCACTTTAGGAACCAGCGAGGTATATTTCATGCCTTTTATAACCTTCAAGGTTGTTCGTCGTTGGTGCGAAGTGCGTATTTGGAGATTGGCAACCGACTTTGATCAATAAAGTAACACACATGCTTAGGGACTGTGCCTTTTATTTATACTGTAGGTATTTATTTTCTACTAGAGTTTGCCCGCGATTTTATCCGCGTAGAAATCGTAAATTGTTTAACATAAATTATTAACAAATGTTCGACGTGATTCTTTAAATTGGCATAACTTTTTTATTTATGAACCTATTGACGTGAAACAAACACTAAATGTTAAGTAAGCTTCACTTACCACAATATATTAGTTAAAACCACATCTAAATTGGATAAGCTGTTTCTGAGATTAGCGTGCGCAAACGCACAGACAAACAGATAAACAGACAAAATATCTAACTATCATTGTTTTGGGTGCTATTTGTGCTGATAAAGGTCCCAATAATATTTTTTCTCATATAACTTCCATGTACAGACAGCGATCCGCAATTTTTTTATTATATGTATAGATATAGATTTTGTATTTTATATAGACCTGTCATTATTTTAGTAACACTTCCACGTCTAAATATATATAAGTCATAAACTGGTTTGAATTTTAAATAGCTTTTATTCGGTTGACTCTGTTCGTGAGCACACGGTATGTTGCACTGCAATAAAAGTTGGATTAATACATTTTTATATGACCTTTTTTTGTTTTTTGATAATTACAGAAGCTAGGAGTGTGCAGAGAACAGGGCATGACTCACTTGTTCTTTCTCAATAAATAAAATTGAAGTATCTGTTTGTAGTATTGTCAAAATAATAGGTTTTTTTTAAGCTCATACAGTTACGATACCTAAGTCTAAACATCAGTTATTAAAATGTTTGTCGGTCTGTCTGTTTATTCCGGCTAATCTTCGAAATGGCTGGACCGACCCTGTTAAGATTTTACTGACAGCAGACTATATAAGGAGTTACTTAGGCTAATTATAATATAATGATACGCGTATGAAACCGCGGGGCATAGCTAGTAATAACTAAACTTACTGAAAATAAACTTACACATAGTCAGTCATGTCATCTAAAGGGTCTCGTCGCTAGTAACATCCGCACAGATCGATCGATCGATCGAGGTTAAGCCGCGCTTGCCGCGGTCGGTCTATGGATGACCATAATTTCATATCAAGATCCCTCCATGCCTTGGAGAGAATGTTAAACGGTCGGTCCCGGTTGTCAAATTAAGATCTATGACAGCCATAACGTGTAGTCAGAGAGCAGAAAGTCTGACAACCAGTCATACTACGAGATATAGTGTTACCCAGTAACTGAGTTGTCGAGGTGAGATAGGCAGTAGCTCCATGTAAAAAACTGGTATTAAGTTGAATCATGTTTGACTGGAAGCCGAACCCAATGTAATTTTTTTTTTTAAACTTTGCCCCACTCTAGGCATCTGTTCCTGTGTCGTGGGTGCGTTTACAGACATATAATCTCACAAGCACACACACACCCAGACCCGGAGCAATTATCCGTAGATCGTACAAATATTTGCTCCTTGCAGGAATCGAACCTGCGACATGCAGCGCAGCAGTCGGTCTCTCGACCACTGCGCCAACGGCGCTGTCAAATGGGAAAAGGCTAGACAGATATATTCCTTACTATTAAAAAAATACTATTATATTATAAGGAACTTATTACTATTAAAAGGAAAGCTATTAGTCAACTTCAATAACAAAACGAGACCAACCTTAAAATCTAGAACCAAGTTGTGATCTTTAACTAATTTGTAAAACATTCTGGGTAACGACGTTAAACAGCTGGGCTCGGCTTAACTGATTAATCTAGGCATTTTGTTTGCTACCAGGATTTCCCTGACTTTGATAAATTAAATTCATTTGAGAAAAACTTTTTAAAGGATTAATGACCAACCACAACTTTCATTTTCCCTGAAAAAGGGAAATAAACCAGAATATGTATAATTAAAAGCTGTGAAACTGACAACTGATTCATGTACACACACACACACACACACACACACACACACACACACACACACACATACACACACACACACACACACACACACACACATACACACACACACACACACACACACACGACACACACACACACACAAACACACACACACACACGCACACGCACACACATTATTTTAAGTACACACTTAGTATGAACCCCTCGATCAATTTGTTCCTTCTTTCTGTTTCAGGTAATTATTTCGAGCCTTCTTCAAAGTTCAACGTTCAACGTTTTGATCTCGAAAGATGTGACTTTGGCATCAAACGCATAATGATGACAGACAGATATTATTTGGATCTGGTAAAAGTACGTTTTATTTTTAGTGGGTGTTTTAATAATAGATTGAAGACTGAATTTACTTCTAAAATAGCATTTTTATTAACAATATTTTTAATGAATATGTAGCTTAATTTACTAAGTACTATAGAATTAACTTCGAAAACTGGTCCATATATTTTTATCGAGTAGGTATGCTTTATATTATATATACATATTATATACTGTTAGAAAGAAAGAAAATTAATAATTTTTATCTCGAAGCAGATTTCTTACAAAATATAAGCACAAAAAAAAATACGAAAAAAAATATTGGAAGGCACGAGACTAAAAAAGGCCCCCAAACTTAGCATATGCGGCAACATAAACATACGCTGTATGTAATCAGTGAAACTTCTACCAAAACCTCTGAAGTCTAAAGCCTTTATGAGCATTTTGTTTCGTTGCTTATTACCGTCTGAAGGATCTAATCAAAGAGTAATATTATTATATACAAGAAAAAAAAGAAAACCTTATTAAAATAATTTTGTTGCAAGATTTTCTTGAAAGCCTGAACAGCTTTGATGTTGAGATGAAAGATTGGATGCAATACACAATCTTCTTATTTTAGATAACGGCGATATTGATTGTAGCTAGCTCTCGTTTGATTTATTTTTTAACAGAACTTCAGAAAATAATGTCCCTCAAAATTGTTTGTAATGAAAATATATACTTTGATCATATTATTGTAAAATATTTTTTAATAGATATAAGGCTATATATTTATTGCTGCGTGCCTCGAAGAAAACGTTAATCAGTCGGTCCCGGTTATCAAATTATGATCCATGTCAGTCGTTACAAATAGTCAGAGGCCTGAGTATGATGATCAGTCATACCACCATATTTGTAAATATGGGTCTTGTGCCCAGCCCTAAAATACTTGTGGCAAATATAGTTGAATATGTAATGAATCGTAAAGTTTTTGTATCAAACATCTCAATTTGTTTTAAATCAGATAAATTTTTCAAACGCTTTAACGCACGCGTAGCAAACTCCAAAGTTCTCATTTTTGTGGAAAAAGTATACGGTCGTAAGCAGGATTCGAACCTTCACCACCCGGATAAATACTCCAGGCGCTCTGACCGCTGAGCCATTTCGACCTCTGCCCAATAAAGCGAATTCCTCTTCCACATTTTAATACGTCTTTTCGTGACGTTATTGCCTTATTAATGCGGGAGGAGCAGGTTCGAATCCTGCTCACGATAGTATTCTTTATACACAAAAAATATAACTTTTGTGTTTGCTAAGCATACGTTAATGCTTTTCAAAGATTTATTTGTATTCATAAATAATCTCAAAACTACGGATTTATTTATTGTTATTACTGCATTATTATCAAATCATGTCGACTGCCTCGTTGGTCTAGTCGTCCCAAGCGCGACTACAGAGCATGAGTTCCTGGTTTCGATTCCCGGGTCGGGCAAAGTGTTATTGGGTTTTTCAGCTAGGAATTCTCAGTAGCAGCTGGAGTCTGGAATTGTGCCCGGTAGATAATAATAAGCTCACCACCAGTAAATGTAATACATTTACATGGGACTTCATAGCAGCATTGGTGAAATGTAAGTGTACAACTGTGTACACTTCTGCCTACCCCTTTGGGAATACAGGCGTGATGCTCCGCTATGTTTTATGAAATCAAGCAGGAAGTGAAAGCGAAATCAATCGGTAGGTACAACAACTACTTATGATTCCAGACTCGTATGAAACGGAGACTGAAAGAAAATATGTTGCGTGATCCCTAACGAGTGATCCGAATTACAATGACTGCCCCTAACATACTGGAAACTAAGTTTGGTATGAATACTATTTGATACGAGTACGTTTTGCTGGTAAAAAAAAGCTTTTAAAGATAGCTACTGTTATTATGTCTATAACATAACTGGCCCCTAATTGCCCCACTGCAGGGAAGAACCTCTTTTCATATAGAGAAAGCATTGATCACCACGCTTGCATACAGCAGGTTGGCAATTTCCAAAAAAACTGCAGGTTGGTTTAAGGTCGAGATAGCTTAGTGGTTAGAGCGCCTGGGGTATTTATCCGGGAGGTGCAGTTTCGAATCCTGCTCACGACCGTATTCTTTTTCCATTTAATATAATAACTTTAGAGTTCGCTAAGCATGCGTTAATGCTTCTCAAAGATTTATCTTTAATTGGTAATTTCAGTCCATCAGGTCCAGATTTTCTTACAATGTTTGCTTTACCGCATGTCTGTGATGTCTTAGGATACAAATACATATGACATTTAAAAAGTCACATTGGTACATACCAGATGTGAACCCATTCAGCCATCACGACATTATGTCTACTATAGGAATATTTAAGTTTTAAAAGTGATAGCCTAGTACCATTAATGGCCCGGTTAGTGGAGTGTGATAGTAGGATAACATCAGAACCTGGCGCATGGATAACATTTGGTTTGACATAGCTAGATAGAAGGAAACCGTATCAGTGACGGTTACCACGAACGACAGCATTCATATTCATATTCATATTCATATTCATATTTATTGATAACTGAGGTTACACGTCATGTTTTACAGTTTGTGCTAACATATGTATACCATAATATTATATTTAAATTTCAATAATAACGTTATGATCATAATTAAATAGTAATAACAATATACACAATAACACAAAAATAATAATAATAATAAAAGTATTAGTCAATTGGAATTCCATCAATATTCGTTATGTCATAATACATTTCTATATAAAAACCATATTCAATGACAACGTAACAACTGTAAGACTAAAATAATAAATTTCAAAATCTAATACCCAATAACATTATGTCACATTCGGTACAACCTCATTGAATTTGTAGAATGCCTGCTCAACTAGCCACCTTTTGAGTTTGTTTTTGAACAGATTTCTTGACTGTGCATCGCGGATATTCTCTGGCAACCTGTTATAGACCGTTGGTGCCATGACATGCACTAGTTTGGACGTCTTTGTCAGCCGCCGCGGTACTGCTCTCAGTCGATGCACATTCCGTATGGCATACTCATGTCCGTTACCGAGCCTCGAGTATTCATTTAGGTGGTCTCTGGCATACAGTGCTGCCTGAAAGCATACCAGACTAGGCACTGTAAGTATGCCCATGCTCCGGAAAAGCGGCAACGCTGATGTCTCCTGCGATACTTGTACTATGGCCCTCACCGCTCTCTTCTGCATTCTGAAGATGCGCTCCCAGTCGGCAGCGCGTCCCCAGAGTTCGACGCCATACTGTAGCAGAGAGTGCACAGACGCGAAGTTGCAAGTCCGGACCATGCTTTTCGGCAATATCGCGGAAACACGCCATAACGCAAAACAGACGCGCCCGACTCTTTCGCAAAGTGTATTTATATGGCTCTCCCATGTCAAACCACTATCTACTTGAAAACCCAGGAAGGTTGTGGTGTTGACTTGACACATAGGCATGCATCCAACTCGCACACCAAGCGGCCTATACGAGCGGCCAGACAAGTTGAAATGCATGAAGTGCGTTTTGTCCGTATTTAACATCAATCCATTGATCTTGAACCAATAGTTCAGGTCGTGCGCCACTTCATTCAGTCTACGTTCTAGTTCATCTACGGTTGGTGCAGTTACGACTGCAGCGACGTCATCAGCATACATGAGTACATATCCATTGCGTACGCTTTGCGGCAGATCATTGAGAAGCAGGGAAAACATAATGTTGGAGAGCGAAGATCCTTGAGCCACTCCAATTACGGTCTTCAGTGGTTGAGATTTAATCAGGCCCCCATTTCCAACGACCACCTGATATCGGTCTTTCATGAAGTCGATGAGAAGCTGCAGTGCTTGGCCTTCGACGCCATAGTGCCTTAACTTTACTGCGAGGATCGCATGATCAGCCACGTCGAAGGCCTTAGACAAGTCACAGAATATCACTGCGACTTGTTGCAGACTCTCTCGGGCCTCCAGAACACGTCTAATTACTTCTCGACAAGCCGCAGTCGTGGACCGGCCACTCCGGTATGCAAATTGTCTGTCTGAAAGGTAGTCACATTGCCTAAGGTACTCGGTCAAACGCGAACTTAAACCATGCTCAAAAATTTTTGCAATGCCTGGAATTATGGAGACCGGGCGGTAGCTATTTATATCTTCCTGTTTCCCTTTCCCCTTGTATAATGGTGATACCTTCACATACTTAAGACTTTCAGGATACTTTCCGCTTTGGCAACAACTATTGAATAAATATGATAAAACCTTAGACAACGGTACGGCGACGGCTTGTAACAACACGATCGATATATTGTAGGCATCTTTCGTATCCCTTTGTGATAATTTCAAAGACTTCCCGCGCCGTGAACTGTTTCAGCCGAAGGGAGCGATTAGCAGGCGATAGTGCTGACGTCAGTGCACATGTAGCTGCGGCTACGTTGGCAGCGGGCGCGCCGCACAACCCAGCCGCTTGCACGAAATGCGCATTAACTGCATCTACGGCGTCTATCTTGCTAGGAAATTTCGATCCATCGGCTCGGGATAATTTATCAGTATAATCGCTATTTTTCCTCATTTTACCGGTTTCAGTACTGACAATTCTCCACATTGATTTAGGCACGTTAACGGATTTCTGAATTATACCGCAGTAATAATCACTTCTCTTTTGCCATATTAAATTGTCATATTTGTTTTGAAATTCACTAATTTTTACTTCTAAATTTAACTCACTCGGAAATTTCAATGTCAAGTCACACACGTCAATTAAAAAAGAATTCATACCAATTATTTCGCTAGTGACCCAAGACATCCTTTTATTGGTCTCAACCGATCGCTTCAACGGAAAGCATACGTCGATTTTGTTCTTTATTATATTTATAATCGCATTTGCTAGTTCATTCGGTGAGCATACATTATATTTCTGCATAATTTTAGTCCAGTCAATGCTTTCTATCGCCGCAATAAAGTTGCACATGTTTGCTTGACTATAAGATTTGAGGAAGCGCGGGGGCGCGGGCCCTGGACGCGATCCGCATGGCACAGAAGTTTGCACTGCGTAGTGGTCGCTCAAATGAGTGTGCACGGCTGCTGCACGCGCGTCTGCTGCAGATTCGTATCTCACGTAAACGTGGTCAATACAAGTACACGTAGTTTTTGTCACTCGTGTAGGAAAATCGACAATATTTTGCAGATTATTCGTAGATAGTATGTCATTCATTTTTTTTAAGTCACTATTTATTGTTCTGTAATAGTCAATATTAAAATCACCCAGCAAAACAAACTCGTTTCCAGTGTCATTTAACGTGTTAAGTAGACATTCCATAATAGGAAAGTATTGCGAAGTACTAGTCAAGTTTGATCTATAAATACATACGACAGTGAGTTTATAATCTAAGAGTTCTACTGCAGATATTTCACACACTTGCTCCACCGAAAGTCGGTTATAACAAGTAAGATTTTTACATTTAATGTTATTTGCCACATAAATACATGACCCGCCGTGATCTACAGATGTTCGGCAGTAATAGGAAGCTAATACATAATTATTGATATGGATACATTTTATCTCGTGTTCTTTAAGCCAGTGTTCAGTTAAACATAGGACATGACATTTTAACTTGCACTGTAATAACACTTCTAAATGTCTAGTTTTGTTTTTTAAGGATGCAATATTCTGATGACACACTCTTACGTAATTATTAACATTCATACCTCCACTTGCTATCGCCACGTCTGGTACGTGCGACGCTGGCGCGGTGACTGTGGATTTTTGAGTTGAATCATGCGTTCATTCCCAGTGATTATTGTCGTTATGCAGGCGGTCGGTCATAAAACATTGCCAAAACTTTGGCAGCATGCGATTTCAAAAACAATTAGAAAGTAGAAGAAGAATTCATGCTGCGCCGACCCCAAATAAATTGAGATAAGGGCAGGGGGGATTATGATGGGCCTAGTGCCGTTAGTCTGACAAATCAAAGATCATTCGTTCCCCCCAACACAGCACCAACTTTTCGAAGTTATTATATGCGTATTAGAAATTAATTATCACTTGCAAAAACAGTGGATGAAGACATTGTGAGAACAACACACATGAGAGGTGTTCTAGATGGTGTGTGAAGCTATTTTAGAAGACTAAAGGTGAAACTCTGACACTAGGTTGTTCATCAACCACATAATAAAAGGAAAAAAGATGTAGTCTAGTAGCCGTAGGTGTAACTGCGGACCAAGAAGTCCTCCGAATCACGCACCAATTCCCCAAAGGGATGAACGGAAAGGTGTCTTAACGTACACTAACACATTTTACGGTCCCTTATTAAATTCGATCTCCGCAGTTTTTTATTAAACTGGTTGGTGTGTATAACGACGTCAGTTTTTTTTTTTTTTGTTTTCTGGGGAAACCTTCAAAGGATTCGGTTTTTGGAGATAAAACCGGGGAGTGTGGGATTTTTACCTCACTAAAACTACCCCGGTGGTCACCATCCGCGCTTGAAGGGGAGCTCCGGAACCTCTTAAGAGACCAGCTTCGGAACCCCCCCGTGCAACGCCTGTTACGGCACCTCGTTTGATAGACTGTAAAAGTCCCCCCTGCGCCTCGCTGCACACGGCAGTACGTGACCACTGTGCCACCATCTTCCCTGAGGTCACTCTCTCCTCAAAAGCCCTAGATGATCCAGGCCGCACACTAGGTTGTTCATCAATTAGAAGAAAAATAAGAATTTTGTTTAATAAAAAGAAATTGCCTTCAAAACACATCCATTTATTTTATAAATGCTAAAGTTTGTTAGGATAGATGGATGTTTGTAACTCTATCACGCATTTCGATGAAATTTGGATTAACGCACAGGATACTTTTTTATCCCGGCTGGACCCAATTCTGAAGGCCACGAAGGCAGACGAAGTCGGGGGCAGTTGCTAGTATTTTGTAAAGCAACCGTTACATGTGTTATTTAACCTCCTTAATCAGCTATGTTTGACCAAAAACAATCTTCTATAATACTATAACAATTTCAAGATTTTTTTTTATCAAAATCTTGTCCAAATTATATATATTAATTTAACTAGGTATAACACTTCTGTTATATTATATTCCGTATTTTTTCCCCGAATCTGAGAGTAATTTTTTTCCAACGCACGTACTGTGACACTAATAATCTTTCCCACTGGGAATTCAGCACTCGAAATTCAGTAAAACTTAAAATAAAAACTCTTTATGATTATGGCTAAAATTACTTTGATTCTGAAGAGTTTCATTTCAAACAGAATTTTGGTTGGTCGTATAAAACAAAGTGTCCAACTACATAATCAGTTTTCAGGGAACTGGCAATTTGAGTAGGTAAATTAAAGGAGTAAAAAAGATCTTAATTTATTTCGATTTCGCCAAGTTATAACGGGAATTGGTAGGGCATGATAGTACCGGGCCCAAGGACTGAAGGCCAAAAATACGTATATTAGAAAATAATGCTTAAAAATTGTTAATTAATTATATTAATCAGTTAATTTATGGTATTTTATGAAATTGTTATCTATATTAAGGTTACAAATTACTAGGAAAAGCAAAACATACCACATAATTCGTTAAATTATAATAATATCCAAGATATGTCTTTGAAAAAGCATTAACGCATGCTTAGCGAACTCTAAAGTTACAATATTAAATGGAAAAAGAATACGGTCGTGAACAGGATTCGAACCTGCGCCTCCCGGATAGATACTCCAGGCGCTCAGACCAACTAAGCCATCTCGACCTCTGCTCACCACCGCGAATTCTTCTTCCATATTTTAACACGTCTTATGGCGACGTCATTGCAATCAATTCAGTACTTACAAGTGACCGAACCGACACGACTAATTTTGCAGTTAATACAATGTCGTAAAGAATGCAATTACCTTAATAATTCAAGATATGTCTTTGAAAAAGCATTAACGCATGCTTAGCGAACTCTAAAGTTACAATATTAAATGGAAAAATGGCTTAGTTGGTCAGAGCGCCTGGAGTATTTATCCGGGAGGCGCAGGTTCGAATCCTGTTCGCGACCGTATTCTTTTTCCATTTAATATTGTAACTTTATAATAATATCGATAATCATTCCTTTCCACTTACTTTTCACTTCCACTCAGTACCCACGGCTGAATTATAAAAAAAAAACTATTTTTTTTATTATTACGTAGGTACAAAGAACTAACAGGACAGAAAGAAAAATGGTTTATTTCGGCACACACAAGACATCATTATCATTTCCCTGCCTTTATCCCAATTTAATTGGAGTCGGCGCAGCATATCTTTTACTTTCATACATCTCTGTCACCCGTCATCTGTCGGTAGTCAGTCCTTTTCTAGCCATATCATCTTTCACACAATACATCCATCGTTTCTTCGGTCTTCCTCTACTCGTATAAATGGCTACACGTACACACATTCATACTAAAAACTTTCCACGTCACATGATCCTCATTCCTCCACATTACATGTCCATACCATGACAAACAATTTCCACACAACTTCTCGGTCACTAGCGTAACTTTCAGAATTCCTTTTACATAAACACGAGACAAAATTACGCAAATAAAATCTATTAATAAACAGAGCAACACCATCAGATACACGACGACTGATGACTGATGCATGTGTGCGATCAGGTAGGACAGGCAACCTAACAGCTGCTACGACAAAAAGTAGTCATTAAGCCAATCCAGGCAAGAACTACCCTATTAATTCATATCAAATGCCTTCATCAATATATGGAAGTTTCAATTAAAAAATAAATTGACCGCGTATCGCCTTGCGTTCATCTGTCACAGTCGTTATAGAACCACTCGGATTCCCAGGAGGCCATCTTGAGAAAAATGTTTCCTTGCAATAAAAGTTGCGAAACAAAATGTCACCATTACTCGGACGCTTGTTAGTTTCTTGTAAACTGCTTTTATTGATTGCCATTTAAGTGTTTGTTAGGAATTTATTTGAGTCACGTTTTAATCTTACAATGTTTCGATTGAGATCGCTTCTTGTTTCGATTTCTATAAAGACGGAAGTGCCGTTGTTTGATCAAGAGAATCGTTTTGTCACCAAAACATAACATAACGTCACGCCTGTATTCTCCAGAGGGGTAGACAGAGTTATACACACATGTGTGGCAAAACGTCATATAAAATTTTCATAATTTTTTATTTTTGTATTATGACTTTCGTGAGACACATTCTTAATAGTATTGTTCAACGGTTATTACTCAAGTGCATTCTTCGGGATTGCCCGACTAGTTTCGAACTCGAACAAAGCCCTTAGTCATGAGCTAATCTCCCGGCGATGTCGCGAGTCAAACTTTTTACTTGCATCCTTTATATTAGACTACGATACTGTTTTATACGACTGCGGTACAATTACGATATTGTTTTATAGTTCATTGTAGCGATCTTAATAATTATGTAAAGTTGTTCAAAATCCTGATATCAAGTTCTTGCAATTCACTGGAAAGCCACGCGCAGTAGCCACAGATAGATAAAATGTCGCGATAAAAACCTAGATATCAGGGGTACGTGAAGGTTAGAACAGACATGCAACATAAGTGCAAAACCCTTGGAACCCGATCATAATCTTGGATGACGGAACTGTCAGGAAGCAGACCATTCATTTCGAAAGCGGACGGTCGCAATGGGTTTGAAGATAATTATTTAAAGTTATACATTTTTATGGACGGAAAAATATGGTCGTGAGCAGGATTTGAACCTGCGCCTCCCAGATAAATATTCCAGGCGCTCTGACCGCTAAGACATCTCGATCTCTGCTCACTACCCCGAATCTTTTTCCACATTTCGATACGTTTTTTGGTGACGTCATTGCCATCTGTTCAGTCTCTATTTATACGACTGCCCAAAAAAGGAGTATTATAATATAATACTCCTTTTATATTATATTATATATATATATTTTTATATTATAATAATTCAATTTTCTTTTAGAATCGTTGTCCTATTAGGCTTTATAAGTACCTTAGTGGTAGAATATGAAATTAGGAACCAATTCTGTTGAAAATAAATTCGCTCTATTAGCATTTGAAATATGACAATTGGATTTTTATATGCTAAAATAAATAACCAGCCCATAACTGTCCCCCTGCAGGGCAAGAGCCTCTTCTCAGACAGAGAAGGTATGAGCGCCACGCTAGCTCACTGCCGGTTGGCGATTTCAGACTACCAAGTCCAGGTTTCCTCACGATGTTTTCCTTCACCGTATATCTATGATGTCTTAGATTAACAAACAAAGAACATATGACATTGAAAAAGGCACATTGGTACATGCCAGGTTTGACCCCACAACCTGTGGCTCAGGAGGCGGGAACGTAACCACTCGGCCATCACGACATGCAAAAATGATTTAAAAATAAATAATTTAAGATTCAGGATATTAATAAACCAACATGCTTTAAAATTGAGATAAATATGATGTTGGTAAATTTATTTTAATATTACACATTGTTTTATGGCGTTAATTTAACACTGAAATTGGTATCAATTTCAAGAGTACTGATTCATTTTACTTTCTTTCGATTCTTATTACTTTTAAATTACTATGATAATTAGATTTTTATTTTATTATAGCTGTGCCCTGCAAACGTTGTTCTGCCGTATAAAATTTCTGGATAGGGCCACCCTTATCACCTAGGGTTAATAAAAATTGCCTAGGATATATTACCTATTTATTACCGGTTATTCTCAGGCCTACCAAATATACACAAAAATAAATCATAAAAATAGGTCAAGCCTTTTCGGAGGAGTTCGATAACAAACACTGTGACACGCGAATTTTACATATTAGATATTTAACTATCATACAAT
Source organism: Xylocampa areola (assembly GCA_935421205.1). Taxonomy (NCBI): domain Eukaryota; kingdom Metazoa; phylum Arthropoda; class Insecta; order Lepidoptera; family Noctuidae; genus Xylocampa; species Xylocampa areola. The sequence goes on from OW285200.1 coordinate 2,152,325, forward strand.
TTTTGAGTAAAACTGTACCGTCGTGTAAATCTAATTTATGAATAAATAATTATTAAGTATCTATTGAATAAATCTTTTTCATCTGCCTAGCCTTTTCCCATTACATTGGGGTCGGCTTCCAGTCAAACCAGATGCAGCATACCAGTATTTTACATAGAGCGATTGCCTATCTGACCTCCACAACCAAATTACTGAGTAACACGATATCTCTCAGTATGACTGGTTGTCAGACTTTCTGGCTCTGATTACCCGTAACGGCTGTCATAGATCTTAATTTGACAACTTTGAATTAATCCTTTTACATAACAAGAAAAATCTAGACTAAAATCTAGCAGTCAAACAAAGTTTATTGCTTTGTCAGCTTAAATTATCGATGATCATAATCCGATTACCTATAGCGGGACCATTTTGTTTGAACTCCCAGAAATCCAAAATTAACTCTCAAGTATCCGAGCTTAGTCTAAACATAATGAATCGTTAGTCGCGTTTTAGTTCGAAACTGTAAGTCTGTTTTGAGATTTTGTAATTCTGCTTCCTATTAATAAACTGGGAATAGAATACCAAGAGATTTTTCTGGTAGGCTGGTCTAGTGAACTCCTGGCTTCGATTTCCGGTCCAGGCAAAGTATTATTCAGATTTCCGAAAATTCTCATATTTTATGTGGGGTACAACATTACCTCCCTGTCTCGCCCTTATAGGGTTCAAGCGTGATGCTATAAGGTCATAATCAGAGGGGCTCGTGCCTAAGTAACCACCGCACACTGCATGATCGAGGTTAAGCTATGCTTACCGCGGCTGGTCTATGAACCATTCATATCAAAATCCTTCGCGCCTTCGAGAGCACATCAACCCGTAGATTCTGATTGTCAATAAAGATTCATGATAGTCGTTGCAAGTAAGCAGATGCCTGATAGTTATTTTTTTATCAAAAATGTCTTATCACAGTATCTTTTAAGTCTTGCTACAAGATACCGCGTTACTCATTAACTGGGTTGGGGACATCAGGTAATTTCTCCATTAAAACACTACTCTGAGGGCTAGCGTCATTAGAATGGAAGCTAACCCAGTGGTAAAAAAGAACTAGGTAGCATCAGTCACCTGTTTGACTTAAACCTTTCCAGGTTGACTCCATTGACCACATAACCAGTCCATAATGTACCACTGCAGGAAACGGATCTCTTTCCATACAGAAAACTCACCAGCATTGATCACCACGGTAGCTCACTGCGGGTTGATAATTTAAGAACATTCTGATCAAGTTGTTAGCCGTAGAAGTGTGAGCAGGCCACGCGCGAGGTGGACTGACGACCTGGTCAAGGTAGCCGGAAGAAGACGGATGAGGAAAGCCCAAGAACGTAAAAACTGGCGTGATATGCAGGAGACCTACACTCAGCATTGAGTGGATACGGGTTGTCTAGTTTCATCCTGATGTTTCCATTCACAAGAAAGTGTATATGATTGAAAAATCAAATCAGTTATGCCTACGTTTGTATCTACAAAGTGTTGCTCAAGAAACAGCCCCGTAGACCACTCGGCCATCATGATCAATGACCACATCCCTCTCCTCTGGCTCAGCCCCAACCAAATAAATATTAGACAATACGGGCAAAGGACTATCTAATCCTTGGTCGTGCAAACTTTTTGTAACAGCCCGGAGCTAGGAAGTTGGGGGTGGATTCCCCTTTGGTTCGGAGATCACGTAAATCCGTCGTTTCTCCTTCTTGTCTCTCTCCGGTCGTGTCGGATTGCCTATATTTGCGTATATACTTGAGCAATAAAATATCTCCTGCATAATTGGTTAATGCCCGTGGAGGTAGGTCGGGAGTATATTAATATTAAAGAGTCTGCTAACAAAACAAAACACAGCGTGAATCTATTTAAAACGTTTTTCATAACCAGAAATTCAAATTGGTATACGATTTTAAATTGGCTTTTGCAATAACCCAAAAATTGGTTCACCATCATTTCACGTCGCGACGTCGTCGAAAAATGATTTTATTTACATAATTGAATGTTTGTCGGGCGTATTCTTTTGGTTCGAATTCTTGAAGTGGTTTGTTTTGCTGGTTACCTAGTTCCATGGTATAAGGGTGTATTTATATATAAATTCTTTGTTATTAGTTGCGAGAAATGTTCAATAATGTTGGGTTTTGCGCCACGTGTCGCAAGCTCCCTTCCCTCACATAACAATAAATTGTATGGTCTATACATAATTGTTCTGCCTGCCTCGTTAGTCTAGCGGTCGTCGCGTGACTGCTGAGCATGAGGTCTAGGGTACGATTCCCGGGTCGGCTAGTGTTATTGAGCAGCCCGGAGTTTGCAATTGTGCTCAGTCGATGGCAATAGGCTCACCACATATTACATGGGACTGAATCACAGCATTGGTTAAATTTGGGTGTACAAATGTGTTCACTTCTGCCTACTTACTTCTGAATACAGGCACGATGCTATGTGATGCTGTGTTTTCCTTCACCGTTTTAAGCAAATGATAATTAATTTATAATACGCACATGGCTTCGAAAAGTCAGTGATGCGTGCCTTGAATTCGAACTTGCGTCCTTTGAGTTGTCAGTCCAACAGTCATACCACTAGGCTGTCACTACTTATGTTGATGATGAAGAAATTGGATAATTACTGTATTGCCATCCATAAAAGAATGGAAATTGACCCAAGCGCTTACTAAATTTTGTTTACATCGTATAAAGGCTCGTAATAACTTTTTTATGGATCTTCCGTTAAATCTAACTGAAATATTATTTTGTTTTTTACTTAGGGTAAATAGAGTTTGTGTACACATCGACAGATTTGTCCAATAAAAAGTACCAATAAGATACTATCGCTGTATTACTGTCAATCTGGTAGAAATATCTTCGTAAACAAGAAGTCTATATTTTTTTTTATTAAGACTAGGAAAGGTTGGTGGTACCTTTTACTCAAAAACTGAGCAGTGTTTAATGAAATTTGGAATATTTACTGTAGATGGATAATTATCTTACGGTTTCGGGATCACTACAATAATAGTATTAGCATATTGTTAATAATTTTTCGACATCTAATAAATATTTTAATAATTGGTTTTCTCATTTTTTTTTTGTTTTTTAACTAATGTATCCAATGTTTTTGTCCGAGGAATAAATAAAATTTCTTTCTTTCTTTCATTATAATAAAATAGCCTTTAATCGGATTAATCGCGTGTATTATTTTTATAGGTTTATGTTTTTCCTGATGTTTCGAACAATTTGCAGTGATTGTGGTCGCAGGATGGCTCAAACGAAACGTGAGGAAAAATCAAAACCAATAGTTTAGTTTTATTATAAATAATTACTATAGATCTTGGAATAGGATATAATTTACTTTTTATCCCAAAAAAAATCTACGAATCCTACTCATATAATAAAACAACTTTTAACCGGATTAATCGTGTATTATTGGTTTTTGTTTTTCCTGACGTTTCGAACACTTTGCAGCGTTCATGGTCGCAGGCGAACTGACACAGTTGTTTTATTAAAATGTGTAGTGATCACGAAAACCTAAGATATTTCAAATCCTACTATTTTACTAATATTATGAATTTGAAAGTTTATGAGGATTGATATTTATTACTTTCTCACGTAATAACTGCTGAACGGATTTGGATGAAATTGGGCACACGGTTACCTCGACTGACACATAAAATATTTTTTATCCTGGCTGGACCCAATTCTGAAGACTACGCAGACAAAGTCGCAGGCAGAAGCTAGTTTAATATTAAGTGAAGTAAATGAACAGTCAATCTGCCTAACCTTTGGGATCAGCTTCCAGTCAAACCAGATGTAGCTAATGTCTCTGTATGAAATGATTATCACCATCCATCGACCGACCACGGCAAGCGCAGCTTAACTTTGGTAGAACAATGTATTTGGTTGTTACTAAGCTATAAGTCTCTCTTTAAGTCTTGATCTCACTCTCAGAAAGTGACTTGGTGTAAACAAGACTCCTATTTAACTTTACAAAACTCAGTTTAGGTATAATACTCCGTTTCATTCACTATTGAAATTCAAAACCTTTATTCATATCTGCGTTATCAATCTCCCGGTCGATCCTCGACGGTAGGTTTCCACAATAAATATAGCTAAAAGTCCCTCGATTGCCAATCAACACTTGATCGCCTCTGCCTGAGGGTGTTATCAAAATCAAATCAAACTTTCGAACCGGGCCCAAAAATACCTTCTAAACTCAATATTCCGAAAGTTCGACTAAGATCTTTCATGTAATATTTGATAAGCGTACCTATAAAATTTTGTCTTAGTAATTTTACTGGCGACGTAGTAACAGACTGCCTATAAACTGAGATAGAAAACCAGCAGTAAATTGACGATAAAAAACAGATCCTAAACTGTAAAAAAATCTGCCAAGGCCCCGCATCTTCTTGCTCGTAAAATAATATGTTCGGTCAAGTTCAATGTTATACATAAAATGCGTCATCAAAATTCAATTTTTTTCTGTTTTAAGATGTCCTAGCATCTGGCGGGTGAAATGTGAATAAAATATATATATAATATAATAGTTTTCTTTTTTGCACCCTTTTTGTGTAGTCTGCGTAAGCTTAGAAGCATAGGTATCTTAAGTAATCGTTAAACGTTGGACACTAGGTTGCTCACCAACCACATGATAAAGAAAGATATCATATCAAGCCCTTATTAGCAATGGTTTAGGTACTATTGTACAATCCCATTTCTTTGATCCAACCTAGGATATCATGCTCAGTAGCAGCGCTTGCGTCTACCAAACGTTCGGAAATACCGGAGTCACCCATCCAGGGAAGTACTTACGTACAGTAGGCTAAACGTTTGTCCTCACGCTATGACCTTGAAGTGGCCTATCGTAATAGGGAGTTTCAATAAAATCCGAGGCTGAGTGTATGATGGTTTTGTTACCACGACGTGCAGCCTACCATACCTCCAGCTTGCCGAAGAACATTGATAAATAACGCTTGTGTAGGTTTTTCTTAACGGTGAGCAATGTCACCGATGGTCTTTGAGTTTTTACCGTGGGACAGCCATGCTTCGGCACGAATGGGCCGGTTTGACCGGAGTGATACCACGGCCTTACAGAAAACCGGCGTGAACCAACGCTTGCGTTGTGTTTCACCGAGTGAGTGAGGGTACCGGAGGCCCAAACCCTTTAAAAGGCTGGCAACGCACTTGCGACTCCTCTGGGGTTGCGTGTGTCCATGGGCGACGGTAATCGCTTACCATCAGGCGATCCGTCTGCTAAGTTAAGTAAGCCCTCTATCCCGTAAAAAAGTGGAAGCGTTGTGTTAGCAGCAGTGAGAAAAATTTTGTCCTCTATATCGCTGGCGCAGCGATTCCTGTTAAAAGATTGACAATGCCTGAGCGACACCCCTGGTTTAACTCGGACACCCCTGGTTTAATTTGTAACTTGACAGACCGAGACTTGTAACTGGGGACTTTGTTGCGCCGCTTCTTCTCTCCAGTGAAGCACTAGAAAGCGGTGAAGGCTGGAAGTTTTTTCGGATGTTATTGTAATGTATGGCGTTCAAAAATACAACATCAAATAGTCTAATTTGAATAAATATATTTTGATTTTGATTTTGGACGGTTTTGTCAGGCAATGAGTCAACTATAAGAACTAACTACTTCCGAAATTAATTCCTGTTTCTCCCGCCGAAGTACGTTATTAACTTTTTGGCAAACATGCGCGCACATAAAAGAGAAAGCTTCGTGGTACCGACACAATAGTCTTCGTCGGAAATTACAGCCTTATTGTTGTAAGTTGTAACAAAACGTACTGAAGAAATACCTTGACCTTAGTATTGTATCATTACTTAAAATACTTCAAACTAATATGTTTACGTTTAAGGCAAGTTATTGTCAATGCAGGGCTGGACAAAGGCTTTGTAAGATTTAGACTCTATCTGACAAAATGTTAATCTATACTTTAGTATAATAAAGCTGTGAATTTTTTGTTTTAACGCGCTAGTTTCTGGAACTAGCACTCCGATAAGTATTTTTTGCATTTGCCTAAACTAAAGGCCTGTTTTGACGAAGGCTATTTACATCACGCCACGACCCTTAGGAGTCAAGCAAACACAAATAAAACGGTTTTAAAGCCGGATACAGCTAGTACTGATGTATTTTTTCAGAAAACGGAATGAGAGCAGTATTTTCGTAGTTAGAAAAATACCATGACAGATTATTTGTACTTAACTTCTTAAATACCAAAAAATAACCTATTTAAAAACGGAACTGTAAGCAATGTTAGAAATGAAATGTCCACTTGATCAAAATAAAAATATACTTTATGAAACAAATCATTCTATACCGCGAACTTAGCTCGGACTAAGATGTCGAACGCACAAAGCTGTCCGGAGCACACGATAGGAATCGAGATATGAACCCAATTTACTTTGTTATATTGCCTGTACCACGAAGAGAATTACTTTTATTGTAGAACTGACCTAACCTTGATTTTAGTTACAAGCTAACATGCAGCAATTTATTGTCTAGACTATTTCAATAAGTTTAATAGAAGGCTTTCCAAACGCGATCTCGGAATCAAGGGTAAATCTGATATTTTGTTTATGATTTATTAGCTGCCTGTCTTGGTTTAGATGGCGACACTAACGAATTATATTTTTCATTTTTTTGATTTATTGTTACGATTTATTTTTAGCAATGTCCTTTCCATAAACGTAGGATAGAAAAAGACCTACAAAGCATACTATGGGGACGGAATCTCTTACGGAAATATCGCTTGTTAGAAAGAGAAAGCATATTTAGGTTCGATCAACACTATTGGCAGATGTTGTTTTCTCCAGTGTCACTGTCAAAAATCACGCTAACTTATATTTGCTGTATTGTCAGTGAATCCTGGATATTTTATAAGTTTTAAATTTTATAAGCGATGCCTACGTGTTCTGTAGGTGACTGCGATGTTTCATATAAAAATAAACCAAAAAAAAAATCATTTCTCAGGTAAAATGTCAACAACAGCATATATTTTCATGACCATATTTTGGAGAAAACTATCTTTACAAAATTTATTTGGAAACCCAAATCCTATTAAGAAAATAGTGAATTTTCTCTGTAGTAAAAAACAATGGTCATAAAATCAATATTGAGTATGTTGTTCTAAAATAAATTTTCATTTCATGTACACAAAATAGTGACTTCTCAGTGTCGACTATTGTGTCGATGATATTTTAGAACAAAAAGTTCCGATATGAGAATTTATTTAAAGTATAGATGTATCTATCTCTGCACATAGATTATTTTTCCAAAAGTTTAATTGGGTTACCGTATACTATCGATACCGAAGATGAAACCAAAATGTTTGGAAATGTTTCTGTCTGTTTGTCGGTGTGTCTGTCCGAACGCTTATAACATATAAGAAGTTTAGCATAGCTTAATGGCCTAGGTTATGTAATAAATATATTTCATCACGCTATTACAGTAGTCCCCAAATGCGGTTCGAATCTGGACCGCCAACCTACTTTCTGAGAATCTTGGTTGTTAATAATCATCTAACGAACTGCGCTACTAATATTTTAAAAACAGACCCTGAATGAAACTAGTTGGTGATTTCTGCGCTATCACCTTTAGGCGGTGAGCCTGGAGCCGATATGTGATAGCGTAATGAATATGCTGTTTACATATTTTTACTACAGATTCAAGAAAATATCACAATTTCATGATAAAAAAAATTATACTAAAAGGTTTCCTGTCGATGCTAAGGAAAAAGAATAATGGATGAGACTAATTGAAAAAGAAAATAATAAAGATAAAGAAGAAAAAAAATAAAGAAAAAGAAGAAATAAGAAATGATATACTATTTTTTTTTCGGGGGGAAGCCTTCTAAATCACGCCCGGCCTTTATGGATAAGAGGGATTCATACCTCACTAAAATCACCTAGGTAGTCAACATCAGCATACGTAGGGAGACACGTAATAGACCAGCTCCAGCAACCCCGCTATGCAGCGCCTATTAAGGCACATCTCTGGAGATACTGTACAGGGGTCTCCCCTAAGCCTCACTGTGCACGATAGCACATGACCACTATGCCACCGTCTTCTCTGGGATCACGATGGGTAAACAGAGTCCCCTCTCTAAGCATCTGTGACCCCAAAGGGCCGCCTGTCTTAAATCATACAGTCGGGGTTTCGGCTGTTAGGCGCCGAGGCAGTTGCCTCCTAGACGCTTTCTTCTACGACAAGGATCGGTCCTCTCACAATCCCGCTCGGCGGCCTCTTTCTGGACGACAACAGTCTCATAAAAGGAAGCCATTCCTCTCCAGTTCACTTTATTTGCCAGCGTAGCCCTCACTACTGCCGGCAGAGACAAGTCTCACCCGATACAGGCTCTTAGTACCCGCCGCTCAGCGGTCTAGGCAGGGCACACCTCAAGCGTGTGCTGCGCTGAGTCCAGACCACCCCCGCAATGGTATTACGATAGGTAGGTAAAAATCATTCAGTCAATCATCATCTCAATCAGTCATACTCTATACACTGCTGAGGGTCCTTAAAAGCTGCTTTTTTTACAAAGTACCTATTACCAATGAAATATAATTATAATGTGAGCACATGAAATGTTTTTATTATAATAATGTAATTAATTAATTAAGTTCATTAAATAATACCTATCCTTGTGATTTTAGTTTTATTAACATAATTTGATTGAAAATATTTTCATTTTGTATATCAATTCTTTACATCTGAAATATTATTTATCGATAATTGATATGTGTCAATATTTCCACGTTGTACATTACTATTGCACGCACACATTGACAATTCAAAATCGGTAGCACTTTTTTGAGCTCTATGTCCTTCTATGGGGTACCAAAAATATTCTAATTCTATGGTCCTTTCGCATTCTAAAGTGAACGAAACTCTTTAGTATACGACATGGCAAAATCGGTTGTTATTCGGAGCAGTGGGCTTACTCTTAAAAATAATTCCGCTCGATTGACATTGGAAATATGTCAATTCGTACTTTTAAATGCCACAATGTCTAAAGAATTATTATAGATTCTTGACGGCGTGGTTTGGCGCAGTGGTCGAGAAATTGACTGCTGCGCTGCGTGTCACAGGTTCGATTCCTGCACGGACCAAATATTTGTACGATCTATAAATAATTGCTCCGGGTCTGGGTGTGTTTGTGCTTGTGAGATTATATGTCTGTAAACGCACCCACGATACAGGAAGCAATTCATAGTGCAGGGCAACGTTTTTTTTTTAAACAAAGAAAGTAAAACAATGATTCGGGATAATATGAAGACAGCATGCTTTAAAATTGAGGCAACTGTAATGTAGGTAAATTTATTTTAAAATTACGCGTTTCTTTAAGGCATCTATCCCACGACTTATTCATCTCCCAAAAAAAATGTCTTCGCATTATTTACAATATCCGACCACGAACAAGTTCTAAGCCCCATTTCATTAAAGAAAAATTCCTCACCCTAGCATCTATATACATCCTCGAAACTGCCGTTTTTGTAAAGAAAAATATCAACATTTTCAATTTTAATACAAACACACGACATAAAAATAAAACTAGCTCTTCCAGTACCCAGAATAAAAATGTATAAAAATAGCCCCCAGTATCGATCTATCCAAATATATAATAAATTACCCGATGAAATAAAAAACACAAAAACAACAAACATATTTAAATTTAAGTTAAAACGTATGTTAGTTGAGAAATCTTACTATTCTATAAAGGAATTTATGGAAGATACATTTTTAGAATTTAAGAAACCTAGATATTAAGTTACCTTGCAACGCCCTTACAGGGTCTATGTCTGTTAAAGTTTATACTATGATTATGTAATGTGTATACAGTAAACTACATAGTGCAATAAATAAATAAATCTATTTAATATTGGAATTGGTATTCGTTTCAAGAGTAACCCCACAGTTCTAGAGTCGGACTTGTCTTTACACAAATATTATATATTATTAATTATGCTGCTTCTACCGAGTTTAAGAGCAAAACTTAACTCATACCTATTAAAAGTATTCTTTAACGAGAAGAAAAAAGTTAATTCATGTCACAAGACCAAAGGTCTACAAAATACCGTAATGTTCTACAATTTACCTCACGAAGTCAAACTATAAATTGTTTAATACCCCTGACTTTACTGTCAGAGGTTGCAAACAATGTACAACCTTTACCGGCATTGTTACATTTGTTAACTTTGAGCATGTTGAAAACTCAGCTATGAGAGTACTGTGTTTAAAGTGAATGTAGTTGTTGCCGACCCCTGGTGGATTCGTGGAATAGTTCAACTCGTGTAGGGCTGTAACACATTATAACTAGTTTGACAGAATTCAATGAATGCTTGAATGTAATTTTATGCAATCAAAAGGAAATGCGGATTTAATGTTTTTTTTATAACTGCCATTTTATTATAGTTGTCTCATGCGCAACTGCTGAACTGGAAGTACTGGGTTCTATTCCCAGGTCGGGAAATATGTCCCCCCCAGGGGTTCCGCCTTGTCGTGGTGGGGGGGCTCTAGTAGCCATGGCGTGGTCACCCACGGTGAAGCTAGAGGAACCCGGGGAGGGCCGCTCCTCTGGGCTTTGCCTGCAAGCCCATGTTGGAGCGGCGTAGGTTGCGGACCTTATGGGGGGTGCCGCAACTGAGGTGGGCTGCGGTGTCATATGGGCGGCACCGCAGCTGAGAGATGGGGGCCGCGGCGGGAGAGGAGTGCCGGTATGTCGAGGCGCCGCTCTCCCTACCTTCCGCGGCCTTGACGGGGCCGCCACCGTTAGATGGCGGACGCGGTGGGGCCGCAGGGGAAGAGGAGTGTCGGTATAGCGAGGTGCCGCTCTCCCTATCCTCTGCGGCCGTAGTGGCAGGCGGCGGGGCCACAGACCTGACCCATCGCTGGGGACCTTGGGCGTCCAGACATCGTCCGGCGCCCATTGCACATGGTCTCCGAGGTGGTTACGGCACGCCATCCGTCTGGTATGTCGTAGCGGGGGGGTGCAACACCCAACCCCGTGAGATAGAGTCCGGCAACGGACGGCTGCGGGCGGGTTTCGCGGTTGTGTGCGAGAGCGTTCCCGCGTCTCGCCCTCAAGCAGCTGAGGAGGCATATTGTGGTGTTTTAGTGGGTTCGAGTCCCACATAACCGCTCGGTCTCCCCGTGTCAGAGCGGTAAGCGAGGGCATTTCTCCACATAAAAAAAGGTCGGGAAATATGTTATTGGGTTTTTCTATTAGGAAAGTTTCAGTAGCAGCCCGGAGTTTGGATTTGTGCCCGGTAGATGGCAATAGGCTCACCAACAACTTAATAACAACTGATGAAATGTGGGTGTGCAGCTGAGTACACTTTTACCTACCCCTTCGGAGAATACAGGCGTGATGCTATGTAATGTAATATTTTTTTATGGAAAGAAAATGCGTGATTGAGCGGGATTTGAACCTGTGCCCTCCGGATAAATACTCCAAGCGTTCTGACAATTGAGCTATCCCGACGCCGACGCCCAAATAACAGAATCTGCTAACAAATTCTTCTTCCACATTTTAATACGCCGTATGTCTACGTCTATATTGAAAAATTGATCTGCATTTGTAAAAGTAGATAATCGCATCTGTATAACTTTGAAGTTACTGCAAAGGTTGGAAAGGCTTAGTTAGCGGAACAACTTGAGTATTTATCCGGGAGCAGCAGGTTCAAACCTGCTCAAGACCGTGATTTTCATTCGACAAAAATTTATAGTTGCCAAGTTAGTAGTGTCGGTTCAGTCACGGAATAGGAACTAAATAGATACGGATGACGTCACCATCAAATTTATTATTAAGTTACTCCAAAATCGTCATTCATCTGTCCAAAGAACCATTCTCTAAAATCTTGCGAATTCATGGTATTACTTAGTATGATAATAAAAGATTGTAATAAAATTTTACTTGACATTTTAATTCAATTTAAATATATTTTGACATTTTGCATTTAATAATAGAAATTGTAAAGGTGAGCATTATGGAGGTTATATATATCTATTTCCATTTAGATTAACTGTATGGTAGTTTTGAGTATTTTTATGGCCTACGCAAATGTCCTGCCGATCTGGTATCGCCCTGCGACAGGTCATTGAGCTCCCTAATAGTTTAAACTTCACGATAACTGATGCATGTGTGCCGTCAGTTAGGTCTAATCAATTTAAAAATTGCTATGGCTCTTCCTTCAAAAGGCCTTTCTACACGTCCTACAGGATTGCGCTCACATAACCATAAACAGTAATGTCTTGATAGTAATTAATATCTTAGGTTTGCGCGATCACTACACATTATAATAAAACATCTTTTAACCGGATTAATCGCGTGTATTATTGATTTCGGTTTTTCCTGACATTTCGAACACTTTGCAACGCTGTCATCCATCATGTTTGTAATAATTGTTTTATTAGTAATGTCTGGACTTTAAAAGAGACTATGAACTCTGAGTTTGTTTCAGGTTTTCTTCTCCGAGGTTGACAGATAGAAAATACTGGTGTTTTCTAGATAAAAATATATAATTATATATGATTAATTTCTTATTTATGTTATTTATAAAGGATTGGGATGTCTCTCGGGGCTTTACAACTACAAAATGGTAACGATGAGTTAGGTAGATCTGTATATGATTGCTAAATAAATATCAACAGGCGTCTCCTTAAGATGAATACTTGAAATTCATAAAATTTGGACAACGACAAGGTAGCTCATTTGATAGAATGATGACACGGAATGTCTAGGTCGCGGGTTTAAGCCCCGATCTTATCTATTATTTTTCAAAGTTTCCTTGAAACTAGTAATAAAAAAATTTACATGTTAAAGAGTTTAATAAAGACATGTTTACAGAATTAAAAAAATTAATTTATCTTTCCGTCGATATAACACATTTAGAAAGACGCACCTTCAAAACTATATCGGTGGATGAAAGGCTATTTGGTTCAAGCTAAGCCTGCCTCGTTGGTTTAGTGGTCCGTAGCGCGACTGCTGAGCAGGAGGTCTCGGGTTCGATTCCCGGGTCGGGCAAAGTGTTATTGAGTTTTTCTGTTAGGAAATTCTCAGTAGCAGCCCGGAGTTTGGAAATGTGCCTGGTTGATGGCAATAGGCTCACCACCTATTACATGGGACTTAATAACAGCATTGGTGAAATGTGGGTGTACAATTGTGTACACCTCTGCCTTCCCCTTCGGGGAATACAGGCGTGATGCTATGTTATGATGCTATTTTATGTAAAATGGCGCTTAGATCAATTAGCCTTACAACCATCGCCAACCACCATTTCAAGCGAAAACTACTTTCTTAATAATTCTGAATATTCTGTCTTTTTTTGTAGAAGTCAATAGAGATCCAACACACAATGGTACTTGATTCAAAGTCAAAGTAAAGACGTTTATTAAAAGAAAACGGGCCCGTACTGTCTGTTACTTTGTTATGAGCAAATAGACAAGCGCTTTAAGGGTACCTACCGCTTCTCGGAATAAACCCCATTTTTCTTTTATCGTCAACGAGACGTTTAAGTGAGACATCACCATCTCGTTTTATATGATTTCCTCGTATAATGCTGAAGGAATTACTGTTACATTTCTTACATTATTGGCAATTTCTCAGAAAGTTCTTGAGGACTATTAACCGGTTTTTACTTACATAAAAGGGTTTCTAGCCCGGTGAAAAAAGAAAGAAAGAAAGAAAAATATTTATTTGGATGCTATAACGAGACATATATACAAAATAAAAAGCGATAAAAAAAAAAACAAACAAATCAATTAATTTAAACATAATTTTTTTTTTTTTTTTGTATGCCTCACAATTGCACCAAATAGGTATCTTGTTCAGCAATGTGCCAGGCAGGTGGCGAGCGCTGGTTTTCAACTGGACCCTTTAGTGACTCACGGATGTAAAAACAGTTATTTAAGAGGAAAAACACAAAGAAAGATATAAAAAAACATAGTTACTTAGTAAGCCAGTAGCTACACTGATACAAATAACTCGTAATGCACACACTGCGCAAACGCACATTTCATCACTATTACTCATTACTGTAGTAGATAAATAAATGTATAAGATTATACAGGCTGTGGTTCTAGACAGTGGCCAAATTGAAGGAGGTAGATCTATAGGTGTAACTGATTACAAAACAATTAAAAAAAGTATACCTTAGAAAATCGAATTAATTTCGCACTTTTACCGTTTTTTGCGTATACGTCGTGACATAGCCATCGCCCAGTGGCGGTACCTTCATATAAGCCCAAAAGCCCGGCATGCCTTACTAAAATGCTCGATAGAGAATCAATATCAAACCCGAACTATTTAAAAGTTCGCGCGCTTAATTCTTATCAACATAACACAAAGTATCTACCTATGCCACACTACTACACATCGCGATTGTTCGCGCGCAGAGTTTCGCATTTGCAGCATCTACATATAGCTATCTCGCTTACACGTACGGGCTTTTACCGGGCTTTCAAATACTATCTCTGTCACTTTCGCACTTATAGCGATGTGCCGTATAACGAGTACATACCTTGTGCGTCTACAAATCGATCAGTATGGAAGATTTAAGCCGTGCATGCCTATGAAGTTGCACGCGTATGCACACCTTGCCGACTCTGCAGTGTTGCCGTTTTAGCGACGTTGTGAGATCTTGGAGATTTTTAACGAGTTTGGAGACTTTTTTTAAGATTTAGCAACAATAAAAACTAGCGACTTTTTAAAATAATTAATAGTTTCGAGTCACGTGACACATAGATTAAAAATTATGAATTTGTTTATCGAATTAAATGTATTTACGAGTTATTAATATTATGTTCAAAAATACCAAAGAGTCAAATAAAATACATTCTATCATTATAGCTAAGTTTCATATTTTATTTCCATCAGTGTCAAATACCCTATTGCGACATTTAGCTAGATTTTTCATATACCTGGCGACTTTTTTTGCTTAAATGACAACACTGCAACTCTCCGTAAGTACCGAGTGCAACTCACTTCAGTTTCATTTGCTTGAGTGGGAAAAGTTTTGTTGTTAAAGTTTTTTGTTTGTTTTCTTAGATTTTCTCAGTGATACAATTGTTTTGGTGACTTACAATGGTGGTAATTGTACCTTGTGAGGTTTTAAAATGCGTTCAAGTTTTGATTGGCGAAGATAAGGTAAAATCTTTAAACTTTGCTCAGAAAAAACAGTTAATTTCTTCATTAAAACCGACGCCTAATCTGTGTATTTCTCAGACTAGTAAATCGCATAAACGAAAATTTAATAGATCAGTGTATAAAACTAGTTGGATTGTTGGCTGTTCGCACACTAAAAGTTGTATTGCTGGTGCTGCATATTTTTTTCGAATGAAGATTTCGAATACATCTGGTTATAATGATTTAAATAACATATCTGGCACGCAAATTCCCATAAACACCTGTGTGCAATGGTTTCTTTCAGTAATTTTGGTAAACAACGAATTGAGACATCTATATCACGTCAGTTATCTGAGGAAATTTCAAAATATAACACGCGCGTTGATAACAACCGTAGTGTATTTCAAAGATTAGTCGATATTGTTTGTCATTTAGCACAACAGGAACTTCCTGTAAGAGGACATGATGAGTCCAAAACTTCATTAAATAAAGGCAATTTTTTAGAACTGGTCTCGTTAATTTCAAAATACGATGTCGTTTTAGAAAAGCATATGCAGCGTCAGGAAAGTGACAAACCAGGGCCGAGAAGAAGACGGATGAATTCACTTTTAATTTATTGTACCTAACCAGTAGTTTATGAGATAATTGCGATGATACATACGTAGGTACCTACATACTCAGTCCAAAACTGAACTTTCTTTTTTTGAAATTTTATTGGGCTTGCCTTATTTTGAAACCCTAGGCACGCCACTGCCATCGCCGCGTCGCGTCGCGTCGCGCGCAGTAGGTAGAAGGACGGCACCGCGCGCCGACAAAGGCCGTATACGAAAATTTCACAGAGAAGCGTTAGCTGTTGCGAGACGAATAGGACGTTGACCTCTTGGCTATTATTGTTTTAATTATTTTTATACAACATATAACTTTTTGATGTATATGTTCCTACAATATGGCCACTGTTCAAAACCACAGCCTGTATAAATGACATATCGACATCTATCATGTCTAGCTTCCGTAGCATCGATTAAGTACTGCTGTGCACACTATAGTTGGTAAATCATTCTACTTCTTGGCACAATCATTTTGTAGACAAGTCCATGCAGAAAAGCCCATATTTAGAGAATTTAACCGAACGACAATTTCTGTCACAAGGAATTTAAGCTCTATGTTATAAATAAAAATAAAAAAGGGCGAGTTGGACTCGCCCACCGCGGGTTCGGTACAAATTTATATACATATTATAAATAGTTCAGGAATCGCGTCCCGCAGTTTTTTCTGAGCTTTTCCCGAAATTCAGTTTCCAAAAGCTGTAAAGACTATATTTTTTTGTTATTTAATTACAAATGTTTAGTTTTCAGATTTTTACCTGTACTTGTAGTATAAGACGATATTACTTGCCAAATTTCGTAGTTCTATGTCAAAGGAAAGTGCCCTATACATTTTGATTCCTTTGAGAGTGTCGAAATATACGTTTTTGTCGGCATAAACGGCCGTATCTTTTTTATTACGTTAGCTTAGAAGTTAGATTTTTTCACAGCTTCAAGGGACTGTAAACTTCAGTATATTGTTTTAATTTCAGCTCGATACCTTTACGCGTTCCCGATATACAGGGTCTTGACAGACAGACAGACAGATGGACAACAAAGTGATCCTATAAGGGATCCGTTTATTTCTGTTTGAGGTACGGAACCCTAAAACACATACCTAATAACAAAAGATTTATCTTGACAATTCTAAGTGAATTCTAGCCGAATAGCAATGAACAAAATATAAATGGAGGCTTTTAGTAAATTACAAGAAGACTAATTCATTGGCCCACATTTACTTATATTATTCGGAGAACAACAATAGTTAATATTGTCATTATTTTCGTTTTGCTTGGTTGTGCTCATCTAGAAATGGTCAACCTACAAAATAATTTATTATGAGGACTAATCCTCATCATCATTTATGTCCTGCGCCTTACCTCTCTCAGGTCGTGTCGGATTGCCGTCCCACCGGAATATGAGCGTGAAGGAAGAGGGAGTGCTCCTGTGTTTTCGCATACACTTGTGTTCTATAATATCTCCTGCGTACTTGGCTAATCTCCGTGGAGATAGGCCGCCATGACCAAAATACGGTCGGGAGGACTATTAATTACCATATAATTTTATAAAACAAAGTCCCCTGCCACGTCTGTTTGTCTGTCTATTCGCGATAAACTCAAAAACTACTGAACGGTTTTTGATGCAGTTTTCACCAGTAGATGTCGTGGTGGCCGAGTGGTTACGGGCCCGCCTCCTGATAGGTTGTGGGTTCAAACTTGGCATGTACCAATGTGACTTTTTCAACGTCATAATTATGTACTTTCTTAGTTAATCTAAGACATCACTGACATACGGTGAAATAAAACATCGTGAGGAAACCTGGACTTGGTAGTCTGAGCGCTACTGCTGAGCATGAGGTCTCGGGATCGATTCCCGGGTCGGGCAAAGTGTTATTGAGTTTTTCTGTTAGAAAATTCTCGGTAGTAGCCTAGATGGCAATAGGCTCACCACCTATTACATGGGACATAATAACAGCATTGGTGAAATGTGGGTGTACGAATGTGTACATCTCTGCCTTCCCCTTCGGGAATACAGGCGTGATGCTATGTTATGTTTTACATGTATTGTCATAGACATTGGTGAAATACTGGTGTTCAAATGTGTACGCTTCTGCCTACCCTCATGAGGTACGGCAAAAATTAACTGAACACTTATATTTCTTTCGTTTATTTTCCTCTCCAAATGTTGTTCTGCATGTTTATTCGTCCAATGAACATGTAATTCGGGCCGTCCTCCATTTGTTACGCAAAAGTTACAAATAAGTTGGTTAATGAATTCGCTTTTATGTTTTGCTCCTAATTTAGTAAGAGACCTAACTTTTTGTGAGTCTAGAAATAAACCAGCAAAGATAAACCCTCGGAATATGTGTGTAGGTAGTTTTATTACCTAACGTCTAGTTGTGTACCTTAAATAAGTTCTTAGTATTTTGACCATTTATTTGTGCTTCTACCTAAAATACGTTGGCGGTGGTTTTCGAAAGGTTTTTACATGAATTATTTTGTAAAATCTTATTAGTGATTTCCTAGGATATCCCGAGGGGCTCGTGGCTAAGTAACAACCGCACATTTCGATCGATTGAGGTTAAGGTACGCTTGCCGCGGTCGGTCTGTGGATGGGTGATAATCATTTCATACCGAGGCCCCTCCGTACCTCAGAGAGCACGTTAAGCCGTCGGTCCCGGTTGTCAAATTAAGATCTATGATAGCCGTTACGGGTAGTCAGAGGCCTGAAAGTCTGACAACCACCACACATACTTCGCAAGGAACGCTAATAAAAACATAATAAAACTACAGCATTTATTTTCCATTCATATTTCACATTTGGATAACATTTTGTGTGACATAGCTAGATAGAAGGAGACCGTATCGGTGGCGGTTACCACCATCAACAGTATTCCTAAAGAGGGTCGACGTCAGGAAGGCCGCCAGTCATAAAACATAGCTAAAACTTTAGCAGCATGCCAGATATAGGTATGCTGCGCCGACCCCAAATAAAATGGGATAAGGGCAGGGGGATGATGATGATTTATTTTACTTTCATATTTAATTTCTGCATAAAACGTCTAAAGCTTTGCCTAAAACATTGTATATTGATACAAATGGTAGCAATAATACGGAAAAACAACAAAAATTGCTGAGACTACAAGATTATTCATATAACGGCCTAATTTGATACAAGTCACAAAGAATGTCGACCATAACATGATTAAGGAAAATGCAACATGATATCATCTGTCACTCGCTACTACACGCGTCAATGGCGACGTGTCTCATAAGCCGAGCGAGGCGGAAATTGCTGAAGCTTGTTGGTTTTACATGACTGCCCAAAAAAAGGAGTGTTATACAGATAAATCTTTGAAAAGTATTAACGCATGCTAAGCGAACTTTAAAGTTATAAATTTATTATTTATTTTTATTTATTGAATCTAAATTTATTAGTAAAGATAGTCGTTCCAACATCACCATATTATAAATGCGAGCTCAATGTAGTCATTAATGTTCTAGAACTTGAGTCTCTGAAGAAATTGCGTTAACCTGTGTTTCTATCACAGATGGCATTCTTAGTATCGGGGTTGCTCAGTATATATTTTTTTTATTTTTTTTTAATATTATTTCACGCATTAACCTACATTGCTCTCGGATATTTCTGAACACAAAAATGTAACAAAGCAAGACTGTACTTATTATTTATTTAAAAAGAGTGTCTATGGAGTTTCTTGCCGGCTCTTCTCCATATGATCAACTTTTTGGAACCGAGCAACTAGAATCATTTGACGTTTCTTAAGTGCATGTAATTTGCCTATTTGAAATAAAAACCTTTTGACTTGACTTGACTTGACTTAAATGGAAAAAGATTACGGTCGTGAGCAGGATTGTGAACCTCCGCTTCCCGGATAAAAACTCCAGCCGCTCTGACCACTAAGCCATCTTGACGGCTGCTCAACAACCATGAATTCTTCTTCCACATTTTAACAGGTCTTTTAGTGACTTCATTGCTATCTATTCAGTCCATAAACAGGTGAGCGAACCGACATGACTAACTTTGCAGTTAATACAATGTCGTACAGATGCAATAACCTTAACAAATATGTATAGATAAATCTTCGAAAAGCATTAACACATCCATAGCGAACTCTAAAGTTATATTTAATTTGTGGAAAGAAAATAGATCGATTAATCTTGTTATCGGAATCTCAACTACTTGTTTTATTATTACCGTTATATCAGTTCATTATACATTCTAATACGGTATCGATCGACCGATGTTAAGCTGTGCTTGCCGCGGTTGGGGTGTGGATTGGTGACTCTGATTTGATATCGCGGCCTTGTCACGCCTTCAAAATTACAGGGGCTCACTTTAGGCAATAATAATTTCAAAACTAGATGAATTTTATATTAATTCATAGAAAGTGTGTGTGTCCGTAATATATATGAACGTGAATGGGTTTTGAACTAATTCAAATTAAATATTAGGTCAGGCACCACGACGTTTTGAAATGTGGTAGAAGAGTTCGCTGTAGTCAGCAGAGGTCGAGATGGCTTAATGGTAAGAGCGCCTGGAGTATTTATCCAGGAGGCGCGGGTTCGAATCCTGCTTACGACCGTATTATTTTTTCTCAAAAAATTTATAACTTAAGATTATTCGAGTCAAGAAGTTAAACAAGGAGAGTTATCGATCAAAACACGGAAGGAAAATGAAACACGATATAATTTCTCGCCTACTCCTAAACGCGTCAGTGACGGTTTACCTTGTAAGTGGAGCGAGAAATTGTTGAATAAGGGTAGATAATAATATAAGGGTGTGTTGTTGAAGTTTGTTGTTTTTGTATATTAATTTGGTTGGGTGTGTCAACGTACATTTTGTTTGTGATAGTCTTTTTTTATGGGATAGGGGGCAAACGAGCGGACTTGGACACCTTCAACCCCAGAGGAGTAAAAGTGCGTTGCCGGCCTTTTAAAGGGTTTGGGATTCCCAGGTCGGGCAGTGTTATTGGGATTATCTGTTAGAAAATTCTCAGTAGCAGCCCGGAGTTTGGAATTGTGGCCGAATGATGGCAATTAACTTACCATGGGACCCCACATAGTACTCAATAACAGCATCGATGAAATGTGAGTGTAGAAGCGTATGCACCTCTGCCTACCCTTTCGGGGAATACAGGCGTTGAGTTCCAATCCAATTCCAATATTAAATAGACGCCATAAAACAACGCGTAGTTTTAAAATAAATTTACTTACTTCACAGTATATAATAATAGTATAATATCCCGAATCTATATTTTTTTTTTAGAAATTTGGGCATTTAAATGTACGAGCTGACATATTTCTAATGTCAATCGGGATCCCCCACCATCTCAAAATCCGAAAAATATGTTCGTAATGAACAATGATGATTATTTAGAAACGAGCTCTTAAGAGGAATTAATGTCCCATAGCCTATCATCATAACATTTTTAACACCAATTCTATTAAACAACTAAATAACAAAACCCCATTAGACTTAAATGACTTAATTGAATCATCAAATCTCAAATAAGATTCAAATTCAAATAGTCAGTCTGAAATCAATTATTGCCAAAAATACGATCCACAAAATATCAGAATCATAAATCAGGCCAAAAAAGTGCTTGAGGGATGAATGGAGGATATAATTAAATTTAAAACAGTACAGACGTTGTTCTCCTGAAATTAAACGATTTTCATCACATCGCGTGGCTAAGAGAAAACGGATTTTAAAAATCCCGGGAATTTTTGCAATCCCTGTTTGAATTAATGTTTTTTATTTCGGTTTCCTTCATTAGCTTCTAGGATTACGTAAAGGCCATCATGCAATACCAAATCCATGCCTTAATATTATTGTAATTATTTCCTTTGAGTTTTAATTTAATTATGATTTAATTGGAGATGGTATTTTGTTTTATTTTTTTGCATTTAAGTGGTCCAGGTTGTATTAAGCAACATTTTTTTTGCGTTTAATGAGGTGATGAGGATGCGAACAGTGTGTTAATATGTGATCAATTAGTTTAGGTTAGTATTTGTTTATTTCGTAAGTAATTCCAAAGTAATCTTCATGACTTTTGAGGCTATCGTTATCCACAGGACAGAATTCCCAACTCCGAACTGTTACTCAGATCTCTATAATAGTTTTTTTTTTTTAACTTTGCCCGCCTTTTTACATGAATCCAGAACCGAACTCCAAATCATCCATACTAATAATATTATAAATGCGAAAGTAACTCTGTTTGTTTGTATGTTTCTTTATTTGTTACCTTTTCACGACTAAACATCTGAACGGATCGAAATGAAATTTAGCAAGGATATAGATTGGACCTTGGAGAAGGACATAAGCTTATATAGCTTATACTTTTTGTTACGCAGACGAAATCGCAGGCACCAGCTTGTTTTATAAAACTGAGAGTATTTTGGTTCCTAATTAGAAATTATTATATTCTAAATCCCGCCGTTTTTATGGCCACAAGATTTCCGTGAATTAATTACGGATTCTTTGTAATATTTCTCATTTAATATGAGTTGCTGTCGGCTACTATTCTCATTCGTTTACAAATTGTAATTAATTTCTGTTTAATATTATCCTGGGTTAGGGTAAGCTTTTGATGTTATTATTATATTTTGATTGATAAGCAGAGACTAATTAAATTCTATGTGATATTTTATGTCGACAAATATTTTTTAGACGACTGCCCAAAAAAGGAGTGTTATGTTTTTAGGATTCATGTATGTATTTTGTGTGTTGAACTTCTAAATGTCCGAAGCGATTTAGATCTATAGGGTATCGTTATAGAGTCTTTAGCATTTTCCTGAGCAATATAGGCTAGTAATATATATTTAAATTAAATATAGTAGCTGCGGTACACAAAAAGTATGAAATAAAGAATAATTAATTAAAAAAAATTAAATCTCACTCCTGCCAAGTGTGTCATGTTTTCAGTTTTAAGTTGAAACACGGTAGGCGTGCTTTTTTAAAATTTCTAATTATATATTTTTTATTTGCCTAGTGTTTGAGGTGAACAACAGTAATTTTAAACCAATATTTCACCAATGCTGTTATTAAGTCGCAACTAATAGGTAATAATAATACATAAATAATATAATAGGTGGTGAGCCTATTACCATACTGGGCACAAATTCAAAATCCGGGCTGCTACTGAGAATTCCTCAACTCACGCTCAGCAGTCGCGCTTGGGACAGCTAGACCAACGCGGCAGTATTATTTTGATCATTCTTATATTTATAGAACGCATCATTTACCAAGATTTATTTTATATGTGGAAAAGCCATCCTGGACTTTAGGTTGAACTCCTACCGACTATAAACCATACGGTCTTTCTGCTGCAATCCCAGCACCCAGCCAACCAAATACTTGGAGAGGGCTAAATCCAGCAGCATTCTGCCGGATGATCAATAAACATTGTGGTTAGAAAATAATGCGATGTTTAAATACAACTTTATAAGTTTACAATTTTTTCTGGTAAGTCTAAATCTTCCGCTCAGAAGACCCACTTGAAAGAAAAGAAAGAAAGAAAGAAAATATATTTATTAAATCACACAAAACACACTAAAACATAGGGGTAACACACAGTTAAATAATAAAAAATAAAAAAAAGTAGATAAATTCAACAACAATCAACCAAACACGAAACAAACAAAATAAATAACATCACATACACACTTGTGATCACTAGACCAAAAAAACAGTCATATTGACGTTATACCCACAATTAATATATTATCCTAAACAATATATCAGAAAGGCGAAAGGCGTCACTGAGTGATTGAATTGTCATCGGCAAACGTGTCAGTCACGCATCTGTGACTGTCACGCGAATCGTGTTTGGGACATACGAATATTACGGCTGTTTGAAGACAAAATTATGGAATTTGTTAGGTTTACATTAGGCTGATAAGAAGGGGCTCGTGGCTAAGTAACACCCACACAAATCGATCGATAGAGGTTAAGCTGCGCTTGCCGCGGTCGGCTGTGGATGAGTGACCATAAGTTTATATAGAGACCCCTCCGTACCTCGGATACAATGTTAAAACGTCAGTCCGGGTTGTCAAATGAAGATCTAGACAGCCACCACAGATAGGCTGTCACTCTGGTCTGGTCTAAGTAAAATACTGGTATTAAGCTGCATCCGGTTAGACTGGAAGCCGACCCCAATGTATTAGGGAGAAGACTAGGCAGATTGACATTAGGCTTATACACATTCACATAACATTTAATAAAAAAAAAAACGACCGGAAAGTTTAACCAAAAACGTTCAAATCGAACGTCTGTTCTATTTGCACCTCAATTGACAATATTAGTAACATTTTAAGCTCTCCAAAGCGTGTCAAGACTAAGTTACATTCCTGAGTTTCTGTGACAAATGAAATACAGTAGATAATAATTCATCTCAAGTACTGACATGACATTCTCTTCGTGCGTATTGTCTATATATGTATAAGTACCTGTCTGTATTCAAATAATAAGCTCGCTTACTTACTTTTGTGTGGGAGAAACATCCGTGAATGTTTGATGAGATGAAATAAACATATTGTATGATTGGATCTATTTGGGGGTACGTTATTTTGTATTAATGTATTCATTCAATTATTTCCGATGTTTTTGGGTCGACTGAATCTGTACTGTGATTTGATAACAAAATATAAGGTTAAGAAAATGTATTGGTATTTTGGTTAACCTACGGTTTGTTAACAAAAATTGAGTAAATAAACAGTGATACGTATTTAGTGACTAGAAGTTACTCTTTTAGGTTTGGAAACAGGATAACCGGGTATTTTGGCGCGGTATATCTAGCGTCTGCAAAAGTTTGAGTTTAGGGCCGTTTTTTTTAATCATCGTCATCACCAACACGATGTGATGACGAAATTTGGATCACAGATAGTTTATAACCAGGATTAACACATTGAATACTTTTTATCCCAACTGGGTACAATTCTTAGGTCCATGTAGACGAAGTCGCAAGCAGAAGCTAGTTCAGAGATCATGTAGCCCTTTCTTATGGTTCTTGTCGTTGCTTCGTGATAGGCTTGTAGCTAATTGAAAGATGATTGATAGCTATGTGCTGTTCCAATGTCTCCATGTCGACGGGGCTATGTTTCGAACGAAGCACCTGTCGTTTGTTTAATGAGATATCTTTGAACAGAGCATTCTAATTGTAACCTATTGATTTTCGAACAGTTCTGAGTAACGCATGAAGCCTTGAACATTACTATGCATAACATAACATAGGATCACGCCTACATTCTCCGAAGGGGTAGGCAGAGGTGTACACCCACATTTAACGAATGCTGTTATGAAGTCCCATGTAATAGGTAGTGAGCCTATTGCCATCTACAACAACAATTACACAACTACAAACTCCGGGCTACTACTGAGATTAACAGTTTTCCCGACCTGGGAATCGAACCAAAGACCTCATGCTCAGCAGTCGCACTTGGGACCACTAGACCAACGATGTATTACTATTCAACTGCAGAAATAAGGCCATCCTAGTCACCACCAAATAATATATCAGCCGACACACTTCCACTGTTGAACTTCCACTTCCACGAACGCTGCAAAGTGTTCGAAACGTCAGGAAAAACAAAAACCAATAATACACGCGATTAATCCAGTTAAAAGTTGTTTTATTATAAAATCAACTTTGTTTCCTTTCACTTAAAAAGCAGGAAAATAAATGGACACCTATAAAAGAGTTGCACCATTGCTACAAACTCAATGAACGAGGAATAACCCCAAATACACCAAAACACGCCACTATTTTGCCATAACAAATCGACAGCATTCGAAGGAACCGGCCAACCGATCATTCGCGTGTATTTTACGATGGATCACCCGGTGGCGCGTAAAAAGTAATTATGTTATACGAACGCCGAGATATTTTCTTTTTTGTCCTTAAGATATCACTGTGATTGATGTATCGATTTGAGGCTGTGAAGCATTTTTTGGCAGAATGTATTCGAAATTTATATGAAAGATTGTCGGAATAACCAACTGCCTCGTTGGTCTAGACTCTAGACCAAAGAGGCAGTGTTAATGGCGAACCCCATTAAAAATAAAATAAAAACATCTACTGTAAGGTAATTTTTATTTTGATAAACGGTGGTGGCAAATAATTATATTGACAAAATTAAATAATAATATGTTAAAGATAAATCTTTGAAAAGCATTAACGCTTAGCTAACTTTACAGTTATAATATTATTTATTTTTAATTTCAAACTTGCTTTTGTAAATGCATTAAAATCAATATTATAAATAAATAATACATGTGAGTACTATGTAACCATTTACAATGATTTAACCCGTTTATTTTTTATTGTTTTCTGGCAGATAGAGTATGTCATGCTCACTAAAATGTCCCGCCGATGGTGGCGTGTGTGTTGGGTCATTCGTTTCCCTACAATATGGTCGAGTTGGGTGATGCTGACGCATGTGTAATGTTCGTGAACGGGCGCTGTCGGTTGGGACTGGTCATCTCTAAACTGTCATAGCAAAATGTTGAATTGTTAAACTAAACTCTTTTATTATTGGTAGTATTTTTGTAACTCTTATATTGTTCTCACATACTATTTTGCAACAAAAACAGTGTAACCAATACTATTGTAAAAACCTATATGATGAAAAAGAGTAACCGTGGAGTTTCTTGCCCGTTCTTCTCCATAGGAATCTACACTTTGGAACGGGGCAACTAACTTCTGACAATTCAAAAGTGCCTGTAAATGGTTTATTTGAAAATAAATGATTTTGATTTGATTTACATTTTGATTAAATGGAAAAAGAATACGGTTGTGAGCAGGTAGGTGGAGATGGCTTAGTTGTCAGAGCGCCTTAGTTGTCTCGAGGTCGAGATGGCTTAGTGGTCAAAGCGCCTAGAGTATTTATCTGGGAGGCGCAGGTTCAAATCCTGCTCACGAGCGTTCTAATTTTCCATTTAATACTATTTTGTTAAATAATATGATGTGCGGGCTTGTTTTTGTCGCAAAATTGAGTCGATTTCAGGAAAAAAATAAGTCAATCTTAATTTTGACTCAGTACCAAGTCGATTTCAGTATGATACTGTATGACCCTCGCACTCTGGTTCTATGTTTCAAGTGACTCAAGTGAGTGAAGCGAGTACCAAAACGACCACACCACATTTTCAGTCGCACACGCGCTTCTATAATTACGAGTCGTACGCGCTTGCTAAATCGTGTAAATCTTATTGCGAACCCACTAACAACATATGGCGAACTATTAAGGGTTCACGTACCCCACTTTGAGAAACCATGCTCTAGAGGTTCCAACCGCGACTGCTGAGCTGGAGGTCTCAGGTTCGATTCCCGGGTCGGGCAAAGTGTATTGAGTTTTTCTGTCAGGAAAATTTCAGCAGCCCGGAGTTTGGAATTGTGCCCGGTTGATGGATATGCACCACGTATTTATTACATGGGACTTAATAACAGCATCGGTGAAATGTGTGTGTACAACTGCGTACACCGCTGCCTACTCCTTCGGGGAATACAGGCGTGATGCTATGTTCTGTTAAGTGAATAACCAATATTAGAGATTTCTACGATAGCTCCAATTATGCGTCGTCGTAGTAGCGTTGATTTTTCATTAGGAGCCGAGTTAGTTTTAACTAAACGGCAAAGACCTGTGGAACACTTACGTGTCTTTGTTATCGAACTGAGGGATAAACGTGGTTATATCTATGGTCGTAAGCGAGAGCTCAAGAGAGGTTACCTCCGTAATCTCGCAGAAGTATGCCCCAAGAGCGGGGCGCAGATGACGGGATTATGTTCGATAAGCTTAACCGACTCCCGTTAATGTGACCTGTTGGTGTCGCTGATGTGGTGTTCCATCGCACCTCTTATGAAGGTGAGTTTAGAAAACTGTGGAGCAGCTCAAACAGCAGCTTTAAGAACCGAGGCATTGATCGCAAATTCCCATCTCTGACTGCTGGAGTCTCGGACGAATGTCCACATGCTCCCGTCACCCCTTTCCAAAGCGGTGCGCTGGAACGTTTTTTCCACAAAAAATTATTAAAAAAAGCTTGCAGTACGCATTAAGTATCTTTGCATATAAAAATAAATGGTTTAACATTTCCATATGGATTTTCTTGTTATCCAATGGTGAGGTGTCCAGGACTCCTCACAAATTTGTGGTGCGTGCCATTGGTTCAAACCTGTGTCCTTAGTTATCCTGGCCAAATGACCTTTGAATTAGCAAGTCTAACCGACAGACCACTAGGCCACTACTTTTGCAATTCTTTAATAAATTGCGCTCTTATGAAGTGCCTATAGATATTCCACACTATACTAAACTGTACACTATGTCAAAGACTTGCTTTCTGTGTGAAACACAACGACATTTCTGACAGCTCTAAACCACAACTGTGCCTGACATATTGTTAAGGCTTGGCGCAAGTTTGCGACGAAACTTAATCGACTGAGTAGCTGTCGGAAAACTTGGGAATATAATCAGTACAACGACCGTTACAAAATTTGTTAGATATTTTGTTTACACTTCAAAACCGTTTCAATAGTCATGTTGTTATATTTGTGAAGGTGACTCTATTTTAATAGGTATTGATATGTTTTTGATAGGTAAATGTCGTAGTGGCCGTATATTTAAGGACCTGTGGCTTGAGCCACAAGTTTTGGGTTCAAATCTGGCATGAACCGATGTGACTTCTCCAATGTCATATGTATGTACCGGTGATTTTTTGAATGAATAAATAAATATACTTTCTTAGTTAATTTAAGACATCACAAACATACGGTAAACATAGGTTTCGAAGGAAAACATCGTGAGGAAACCTGGACTTGATGGTCAGAAATCACCAACCTGCTAAGAGCTAGCATGGTGATCAATGCTCGTGTCTTCTCTATATGAGAGTATTGTTAGATCTCCATTTTGCGACACGACAGATTAGTCGCAACTTACAAGCAAGTATGTAAAACCTACAGCAATATTTTGCGCGAGTCATCTGCAGTGACAAATCGTCACTGTCTATGAAACTCAATAAATCTAGATCTGCTTGCGATGGCTGATCATTTATATTGAGTTTAATATGTACGAAATCACGCCTATTTCTGAGAGGATAAGACAGAAGTCCCATACTCCATGACGAATCTTTACGACGGTATTAACGGAGCAGATGCGTTATTGTAACACTTTTACCTTGAGTAGATCTATCGTAGTAGGGAGTTTTAAATAGGATGCGAGGCCAGCTTACACTGGTTTTGTTAACACTGACTTGCGGCTTACTGTACCATGGTATGAGCAGCGAGCCATGGTCTATCGTAGAAGGGAATTTTAATAGAATCCGAAGCTAGCTTACGCTGGTTTTGTTACCATTCACGTGTGGCCTACGGTACCACGGAATGAGCAGAGAGACAATTATTTACTTTTGTCACAATAGAACCTATTCAAGTGTGACAAAAGTAAATAATTGTCTCTGGAGCCGTCCGGCTGGGAAAGTACCTTCTCGCTACTTCCCTTATATTGAGAGTAGTCATGCAATTACCTGTGCACCACCCATCCACCCGCAAATATATGCACATACTTAAGCAATGAGTAATTGCGACTACCACCAACTACTCTACACGTGCCCCCCCACGGGGCATCGTGTCCGGGGAACAGGTTTTGATGATACACCGTGGGGGGTGAAACAAGTGTAAAGTAATTGAAAAATAGAAAGAAAATAGTACCTAAATAAAACTGTTCATTTCTAGTGCTGTATTAGAATTCACTACACAAGCTATACTGCATTTGAGAGATGTACATACATAGCATCACGCCTGTATTCCCCGAGGTACAGGTTCAAATCTTGCTCAAACCCGTACCATTCCATCCACAAAAAAATAAGTATTAATATGTATTTGTTAAGGTAATCGCATCTATACGACATTGTATAACCATAGTGCACCAGAATTTCTTGCAAAAACATTGTATTGAAATCTTTGTTTGGTCTCTTTCATTGTGACCTTTGGCCCTTCTCTACATGAAAAGAATCCTTGGCCCTGTGATGAGATTCTTAGGTTACTAAACATAGTGAACAATGTTAAATAGAGGAACTACCTCGTTGAACTAATGGTCACTAACATGGCTGCTCAGTGTGAGGTCCTTTATTTGATTCATTGGTCAGACAATTTGCTATTGGGTTTTCTGTTAGAAAATTCTCAGTGACAGCCTGGACTTTGAAATTGTGCCCGGTAAATGACAAAAGTCAATGGCTATTGTGTTAGCCTGTTTCCAAGTGTATATTTGTTGTTATAGTGTGTTTTATGCTCGAGCTGGGGGAAGATCATAATAAATAAACGAGACTAAATTTAAAAAGGTCGCTTGCCATATGCGAATATTTTTTTTAAACTTACTAGCCTATGTTACTCAATAGGTAAATGCAAGGATTCTAACGATACCCAACACATCTAAATCGGTTCAGGCTTTTGGAAAGGTGAGATAAACAAACTCACGATCATACCTACATACATATGTACGTACTGGTAGTACGTACATATCTACATACAGAATATTACTAGCTTGTTACCCGGGACGATGTAAGGATTCTAACGATACTATTAGTTATGGTGTTATAAAGAAACTCACAAACATTCAAATGAACCCTTAAAACATAACACTCCATTTTTGAGCACTCGTGTATTATATAGGTGTATTACCTACTACTTATTCGTTGATGAAATGTGTCTGTTTGGTGAAATAGTGTACACCTATGCTTAACCCTATGGGAAATACAAGCGGAATGCTACTTAAAACATACAAAATTAAAATTTGTAACGCTGTTTGGTTCAAATATTTGACCACATAAAAGCTTCGGGCAAATACGCTCGCGGTTATACTGTTTTCGCTCCCAATTCATTCGCTGTGTTGACATTGCGTGATATTTGCAATTAGTGGTAAATACCCATTCATTAAAAGTCATATGGTGAACAGCATAATAGGATGTGTATTTACGAAAATGTGTATTATGAAAAGGAGTATTTATGTGTGAACAACGCTGGCCGCATATAAACGGTTTCCTGTGGGCTTACTCTTGAAAATAATTCCGCTCGATTGACATTGGAAATATGTCAGTTCGTACTTTTAAATGCCAAAATGTCTAAAAATTATTATAGTTTCGAGATAATATGAAGACAACATGCTATAAAATTGAGGCAACTGTAATGTAGGTAAATTTATTTTAATATTAAGCGTTGTTTTACAGCGTATATTTAATATTGGAATTGGATTGGAATTGGTATTAGTTTCAAGAGCACTGCTTGATTTCCGATTTCATCTCCGTTGTTTGGGCTTCTAAATGCACGCAATGCATACACTGTTCTACGTGGTGCATATATTCTTGTATTTTTCGCCTGAAAACAATTCCTGACGGCGCTGTTGGCGCAGTAGTCGGCTGTTGCATCGCGTTTCGCAGGTTCGATTGCTGCACGGAGCAAATATTTGTCTGATCTACAGATAATTATTCCGGGTCTGTGTGGATGTGTGTGTATGTGAGATTATGTGTGTGTAGACACACCCACGATACAGGAAGCAATTCCTAGTGTGGAGTAACGTTTTTTGGGTCGAAAAATAAAATGGAATTGAAAGAAAGGAAAGGAAACGAAATTTTAAAAAAGCACGTTTGTGCTAGATTCACTGAATTCCGAATCTATATTTCATATTCTGTATCGGTGTTGCTAGCTTTAGGTATTATTTACATTTTAACGTACTATATGGTTTGATGAATAGTGCAAAATTTTACTTCATTTACTGATGCTATTATAAATACCTACACTGAAAATAAAATTATGATAAAAACAAGGTTGTAAATGAGGCTGATATTGGAACAGTGCAATTGAAACTGTGCGCATTATTTTGTTTATTGGTTTTTTTGGAACCCAGGGCAATAACAATATTATTTGAGAAAAAATTATTTTATATAATTATTTATTAAACTTATATGTCTATATACTTATGTAACTGCCCCGTTGGTCAAGTAGTCCCAAGCGCGACTGCTGAGCATTGGGTGTGGTATTCCATTCCCGGGTCGAGCAAAGTGTTATTGAGTTTTTATGTTACGAAATTCTCAGTAGCAGCCCGGAGTTTGGAATTAAATTAAGAAATTAGAATAAGAAGTTGTACTGCCATATACATTTTCTGGATAGGGCCACCTTTATCACCTAAAGGTATAAAAAAGATGCCTATGACCTATTCATTCCATCGCGAGTCGCAACGCAGTGCGGTCGTGTACAGTGACTGTGCTCCCCAGTAACTCATTGACTTTGTGCGTCCTCGTCTGATTGGCTGTTGTTTGCAATTTTAAATTCCCTTTCACACCTTAAGTGTTCTTATGGATGGACTCCGCCTAATGGGCGGTCATAGAGTGAAACAAATATATTGTTTTCGTATCATCTAAAGTTGTGTCGCCCTGATTTGCTCGCGGTCGCAGTGGGTTTGAACCGGCGTCGGTGGCATTGACAGTCGCGCGCTCTTGTCCCGAACCATCTGAACTAGTCATCGAGCGGCGAAATTGCGGACTCCGTGTGTAAGCGGTGCTACGCGCTTACGTCATCGTGTGTTGCTACAACGTGCCGCGTGACTGCTACGTGCCTACGAGTCTGCGTATCTACTACGCGTTGCGCCGCTACGGGAGTCTCTGTAGTTGCCTCTAGCTACTTATTTCGTCTGGACTAAGGTTGGATTTCGGTTGGCACGTCGTAATGTCTCGCTTGAAGCGAACTCCTCCGGCTACTCCCGCGTCTATCGGTAGCATGGTTCAGTCAATGTCTGATTCCGACATTCCTCAAGCAACTACAAACAGTCCTTACGAAAGTGTCAATATCACCTCACGTTACAAACGTCCACGGCAAGCTTTTTCGCCTGGTAGCGAACTGCAGGACTTCAAGCAGGAAATTTTAGAAATGCTCAATACATGGAAGGCGGAAGAACAAGCCAATTTCCTAAAGTTTTCACAAGAACAAAGCTCATCCCTCGCTAAATTAGTCTCGGAGGTGGCCGAGCTTAAATCGCAGAACTTAGCCATTCAAAAAGCTAACATTGAGATGGAGAAGACGGTAATTTTGATCAATAAACAATATGACGACTTGTTAAAACAAATTGATTTATTACAAAAAGACAAACAAATATACAGAGACTGTATACAAAATTTTGAGATGAAAATCGAAGACGTGCAACAATTATCACGTTCTTCTTGCGTTGAAATTCGCAATGTACCAGTCAAAGAAAATGAGTCTGCTAAGGATTTATCTGCGGTTGTTGCCCGGGTGAGTGCTGCCGTCAACGTGCCTCTAAAAAACAACGATATCCGTGACGTTTACAGACTTCCTGGCAAACCAGGTACCGTCCGGCCGGTTGTTGCTGAATTTAACACGGTGGAGAGTAAGAACCTGTTGCTAAGCTCGGTGCGCAGCTTCAACAGCAAGCAACCGAAAGAGTCTCGTCTCGGTACTAAAAACATAGGTGTTCTCGGCGACCACCGACCGATTTATGTCAGTGAGTATCTCTCAGCCAGCTCAAGAAAACTATTTTTTGCTGCACGAGCTTTTGCAAAGCTTAAGGAGTATAAATTTTGTTGGACGGCCAATGGTAATATACTGTTGCGGAAAGAAGAGGGAGCTAAACCCATACTGGTCAAATCCGAGCAGACGCTACGGGATCTTGCACAAACTAACCTATGACTACTAAACTGCCATTTATTTCTGTTTTTTTATATAGATATCATATTAATTTACTCTTACCTTATTATAAGTTGTATTCACTGCATGTCTAAAATTTATAACAAAATTTGTTTTGCTTATGTATTAATAACTATTTACCACTACAATCATCATTCACATACACATACCCACACTCACTACACTCAATCTCCATCCATAAACTACTGTAAACTAACACTCTCGTCGTTCACTCACATATCCTCGCCGACAACACCATACCAAACATCTTATATCCACTCCTACATCATAATTCGTATAACTGACATTTATACTTTCGTCGAAACTGAACGTCTTTATATGGGAACGGTACTTGTTACAGTTATAGTTGCCTCATCTTCCCATATATGGTTAAATATGTGCTCTCCTTTGCTTTGGAACTTCTTATTTACTTTCAATGGCTAACGTAATTAATGCCCTTGAATTAGAATTGGATGCCTACCAAGTATCAAAATCTTATAAATTACCGTTAGACGAATGTATAAATAAAATACCAAAGACACTAAGGCACCTATCCATACTACAACTCAACATTCGCAGTTTAAACAAAAATTTTGACAATTTTATAGCGTTCTTACAACTCCTTAAAACTGATTGTGATATCATCATATTGACAGAGTGCTGGCTAAGATCTGCTGTAATTCCCACCATGAATGGTTATGATGTACATTTCACTAAAAATACAAAAAATCAGAATGATGGTGTAGTTATCTATACTAAATCTTCATTGCGCTGCATCGTTTCGGAACCTGACATAATTGATGCAAACTGTCTTCTTTGCATAGTTGACAATAATGTTGGCATCTTAGCCCTATATAGATCACCTTCGTACATCCCTATTGATAATTTCTTAAACAGTCTGGATTCCATTTTAAAACCCCTATCAAAATTTCAACATGTTGCCTTAGTCGGTGATATCAACATTGATATCAAACCAAACAACAATGACAGACATTCGCATGAATACCTTACCTTTACTGCCTCCCATGGTTTACTACCAGCACACTTATATCCTACAAGAGTAAATAACTGTTTAGATCATACTCTCCTAAAAACCAATCAACCAGGAACATCCATAGTGATAGACTCACCTATTACCGATCATTTACCTGTATTCTTGAGTGTCAAACTGGATGCTCCTAAGCCCAATCCCACCTGCATTGCTAAAGTTGTTGACTTTTCAAACATCCGGAAAGATATTGAGAGTGCCGATTTCTCCCCTATCCTTTTTTCTAATGATGCTAATGAAGCAGCTGACATCCTAACAACTTTATTGACCCAAATTATTGACAAACACACTCGCTTCTCCAAAGTTTCACGAAATAACCGTAACATCAAGCCCTGGATCACTCCTGGCTTACTTCGCTGTATTAGAAATAGGGATAAAATGCATCTAACTTTGAAACTGCAAGCAGATAATCCTATCCTCAAAGTAACATACTCTCGCTATCGCAACTTCTGTAATTCCTTACTACGGAAATTGAAAATAAATTACGAGAAGACAGAATTTATGAAACGAAAAAACAATTCTAGAGCAACGTGGAATCTCATTAAATCCATAACCCATTTAAAATATACACCCACACCACTAAAAGAACTGCTTCACCTCGAACCTGACGTACGTGCATCAGCAAACAGAGTCAACAATTATTTTGTTAATTTGGGCAAAGATTTAGCTAAAAAAATACGACAATTTCAGATCGCGCCAACTCAATCTCCGAGTTTAGAACCAACTTGTAACTCTATGGGTGTCCTTGAAACTGACAATTCAGAAGTAGAGAGACTTATAATTAATTTGAAATCAAGTTCTGTAGCTGGAGTTGACGGTGTCTCTGGACACATATTGAAGTTAACGCGCAAAATTCTAATTCCCTATATCACCCATATCTGTAATCTTGCGATATCCACCGGTGTTTTCCCAGACACTTTCAAAACAGCTCTTGTCCACCCTATTCATAAGGGAGGGGACAGAGGCAGTCTCAAAAATTATAGACCCATATCTGTTTTACCAACCATCTCGAAGATTCTAGAGAAGATATTGAACAACCGTTTGCTTAAATACCTTAATGCTTATAACCTTCTCTCCGAAAACCAATATGGTTTTAGAGGTGGAATTAAAACAGAGGATGCGGTTATTGCTTTCTCTGAAAAAGTGACTCAATTCATAGATAAGAAGCAGCGTTGTCTTGGTATATTTCTGGATATTTCGAAAGCTTTTGACACTGTCTCTGCGCCCATACTTCTATCAAAACTGGAACGCATGGGAATTCGTGGTCCTGCACTCGAAATTTTTTCTAGCTATCTGGAGAACCGTTTCCAACATGTTCAATTGGATGAGGTAATAAGCGATAAAGCTAGAATAGAATACGGCGTCCCACAAGGAAGCATTCTAGGCCCAACATTGTTCCTCATCTACATCAACGATCTGTGTTCACTTCCTTTAACAAACTGCTCCATATTTACCTACGCTGATGATACAGCCCTACTTTTTCATGGCAATGATTGGTCTGAAACAGAAAAATATGCTCAGATGGCTCTGGACATTGTCATGAATTGGTGTAACAGGAATTTGTTGACCCTAAATGCTGAAAAAACTAAGGTTGTTTCATTCTCTCTGAGTAATAAGACTCAGCCAAACACAACGCCTACTATTAAAGCTCATACCTGTTCTCGAATTTCCTGCTGTACTTTTCCTTCTTTGACACCCACATCTTGTATAAGATACTTGGGCGTGCAGATTGACAAACATCTAAACTGGTATAGTCACCTAGATAATCTAATCACCAGGACGCGCAAACTCATTTCCATCTTTAAGAAACTTCGTGATTCGGCTGACTCGGAAACACTTATGATGGTCTATTACTCACTCTGTCAGTCTCTCCTCCTGTATTGTTTGCCAGCTTGGGGTGGTGCTTGTAAAACATACTTTCTGAAATTAGAGAGAGCTCAGAGAGCAGTTCTCAAAGTTATGTTCTGCAAGCCCTATAGATACTCTACATTAGAACTTTTTAGGGAATGCAGGGTCCTGTCAGTGAGAGGGTTATATGTGTTACAATGTGTATTAAGAAAACATCGCCTGCCCTTCACTGTAAGTACTAAACGTCGCGCTGATATTGTCTTTCCACCAGTTAAACATAAAACCACCTCCGCACAACACCAATTCACCTACCTCAGTTATACCTTACATAATAAAATCAATAAGTTTCTCCATATCCACAGTCTAAATTATCACCAATGCAAAATTACAGTAAAAAAATGGCTGATTGAGAATTGCTGGTGTAATCAGTTTTTGATTTACTTACCGTTATGGAATCACTGGTCCCCAAGTCACAGGCTATAAACCTAGTTTGGGAGCCAGGAGATATTACTTTATGGTCATTATATTGTATCATATTACTGTACCTGTAACCTTTGTTAACAACCTATCGAAATAAAATTATTATTATTATTATTATTATTATTATTCTCATACCTATCAAATATACACAATAATTTCATAAAAATCGGTCAAGCCCGTTTTACCGTGGGAGAGCCATGCTTCGGCACGAATGGGCCGGCTCGACCGGATTGATACCACGGCCTCACAGAAAACCGGCGTGAAACAACGCTTGCGTTGTGTTTCGCCGAGTGAGTGAGGGTACCGGAGGCCCAAACCCTTTAAAAGGCCGGCAACGCACTTGCGACTCCTCTGGGGTTGCGGGTGTCCATGGGTGGCGGTAATCGCTTACCATCAGGCGAGCCGTCTGCTCGGTTGCCCCCTATTCCATAAAAAAAAAAAAAGCCGTTTCGTAGGAGTTCGATAACAAACACTGTGACACGAGATTATTATTATATTAGATTTGATCTAGACATACATTCGACACGGACCGTATTGTGTAAAAAATCCATCATGGACGCTGAACCAACTAAAAACCACACGATTCTCACCTCCGCTTACATTTAGCGGTGTCCTGGAATTACAGCTTTGAAGGGTCCACAGGCCCCTGTCAACACCCCACACATCATGGAGTGTGATAAGTCATCAATAAAATTGGGAATATGGTGAACTTCTAGTATAGATACCTACATATATCTTCAGGGTACGCAGTTCTATCCAAGATCTCACCCATCACTTTCTATCAAGTGAAATTGAAATCAAAAGAGAAACAATTCAGTAATAAAAAATAAAAAAAACAAAAATAATAAGTAATTTGATATACGAACATTTCCATTTTTTCTGCGTCGCCATAATTTTCTTTATAAAAATCTTGTTACATATTTCGCCCCGAATGCTATTGAAATACTCCCAGTTTTCAATAAAAAAATCTAGAAACTAGGCACCTACATAAAATTTCAATACGTCAGCAACGAAACGAGATTGCTTTCAACACATAATACTGGCAGTCAATTCCTCGGCCCAACTTGTAATGAAAATCGCGATTTGTAGTCTTCATAAACAAAATCCCCCTTTATTGGGGGATATTGCTGTGATTTCGTTTGCCGTACAAATCCCTTTTACGGGTCTTACGTTCACACGATGTTTAAGTAAATTATTGGCGTTGTAAAAAGTGAGGTATGGCGTTGATTTAAAGGTGTGTTCTATGAATACAGCGACTTTAATCTCAACGTGGAGACCCTGTTACGTTTAACACCGAGATATCTTGATATACTGATTATTCCTCCAATGAAAAGCCACCGGCTTTACTACTCAATAATATTTTCTATCCTTAACCGACTTCAAAAAGGAGGAGGTTCTCAATTCGTTTTTTTTTTATGTATGTCCGCCGATTACTCCGATGTTACTGATCCGATTTCAGTGATTCTGTTTTTGTTCGATGCAATATACTTGCCGTTTGGTTCCATAAAATTTTTATTCTGTTTGGTTCGGTAGTTTTTATTTTATGAGCATTTTCGTTCTATGAGCATTTTTGCTTACTTGGATGATGTACTTTTCGCGAAACTTTGTATACGGGTTTTCATTTATATAATATTAGTAGGGTTACACCGATACCGGTACTAGTTAGATAGTGGAACTAGGTAGGCCGTCAAAAGTTCGAGTCCACGTTTGTTTTTTTTTTTCTTTTCCCTTTAAGAATATCTGGATAGAGTTCGCTTTGCATTAATATGTAAAGCGTAGTCCCTTCAGTTCTGCAGGAATAAATGCGTAATACAAATATTAAAGGGAGTATAAGGCAGATATAAGTGGAAATTCCGGAAGGGGGCACCCTAGACGAGAGGATGGACCTTATGGTGGATGGTGATGTCTCCCAAAAACGTCAGGTGCATAGTACTTGCAACCGGCGCGCGTGTATGACCGCATCTATGACCATGGACGAAAAAAATGCATAGGTAGGGATCGTAGCAGGAGGCATTCAGTAGTTTCTGCCTCCCATGGCAAATAGACGCTTGTATAATAACTTTCGTGAGACACATTCATATTAATTAATGTTCAACGGTTACTACTCACTTGCATTCTACGGGATTGCCCGACTAGTTTCGAACTCGAACGGAGCTCTTAGTCATGAGCTGAGCCCACAGCGATGTAGTAATAACCGTTGAAAAATAATTAAAAATAGACGTTTGTTAAAAAAACAAAAACACCAATTTTGCAGATACCTACTCTATAAAAAAATTCACAGCCAATAAAAAGGGACGTAACTCCAATGTAATCAAAGAAGTACTTTCATCAAGTGATTAACTCGTTTATCCATTCTTGTCAGTAAAACATTGAATTTGGCAATTACTTGAACGGCGATAGTAAACTCAGGAAACGGTGCTATAAAGATGAGCGCCATAAATATTG
This sequence comes from Xylocampa areola, assembly GCA_935421205.1. Taxonomy (NCBI): domain Eukaryota; kingdom Metazoa; phylum Arthropoda; class Insecta; order Lepidoptera; family Noctuidae; genus Xylocampa; species Xylocampa areola. The sequence goes on from OW285200.1 coordinate 2,191,554, forward strand.
CATTAACTATCAGTTATTCGTTTCCTTCAAATGAAGGGTATAAAGTTTATTTTGTTTACGTGGAAATGGAATAACAAACAGTGCATAAACTCAACTAACTAAGTCGGTTAAAAATTCGGACACAGTGAGTGTAGTGCGTCGCGGCCTTTATTATAATAGTGAAAACATGGAGGTAGATGAAGAAAAATCTACCGCACCCATGACGGAGTAAACTCGCTGCATCAGTCTGCCTGTGACCACGATCAGTGCAACCTGATCGAAACGTCAAGCGAATTAAAGGTATTTATTGCGCGTTAATTCCTGTTAGTATATAGTAATATCATGCAACGCGATAGTTTAAAAGTTAATACATAAACTGACAAGTACTTATAAGTACTTAGATTTGTTTGACGGCGCGGTTAACGTAGTGGTTGAGAGCCCAGCTGCTGTGTCGCGTCTCACAGGTTTGATTCCTGCCCGGAGTAAATATTTGTATGATTTACAGATAATTGTTCCGGGTCCGGGTATGTGTGTGCATGTGAGATTATGAGTTTGTACGATACAGGAAGAAACACATAAGGTGGGAAGTTTTAAAAAAAAAGTGCGTTTCACATAAGAATTCTCTTTGCCGTAATGTTGGCACCTCGGTTTTTAAATGAGATACCATTGTAAACATAACATAACATAATCTCACGCCATTCTCTCATGGGGGTAGAAACTACAGAACGTCACCTGCTACGATCCTTACATATGCCTTTTGCTTCATCCACGTTCATACATCTTGTCATACATGCGCGGCGGTTGCGAGTACTACGCACCTTACCTTTTTGGAGGATATCACTAATAAGGCGTCCCCTTCCGGCACTTCTAGGGCGTCCCCTTCCGGTATTTCCACTTATACCTGCCTTGTACCTTTCTTTAAGCGTCTTTCATTCATTCTCTCAATATGACCAAACCATCTAAGAACAATTTTCGTCACTACGTCTTCTTTTACACCGCAACGTTGTCGAATCACATCATTCCTCAAATTATCATTCATAGTTACACCACACATACTTACCATTGTAAAATCATGTGATAAAGAGATAAATTTGTTACATTTACAGTAGTGCCAACATTTTACCGAGAGGCCCGACTTCTTACACTAATATTGACGCTTGTAAGCTTTTTGAGATAAATCAAGTCGACATTTGTGATATTACGTTTAAAAACTGATTCAGCCCTTTGGGAGACAAATATACAGATGACGTAGGCTTAGAAGTAGGGTCTTTTAGGCACCCTAACATAACACAGCATCACGCCTGCATTACCTGAAGAAGCAAGCAGAAGTGTACACAACAGTTCACCATTAATAATAAATCCCGTATGGTGAGCCTATTGCTATCAACTATACCAAGCTCCAAGCTCCGAGCTGTTACTGAAAATTAATATGACTCTGGAAATGAACCCAGGATCTCAATGTCAAATTCAAATCATTTATTTCAAATAGACAATTTTCTGGCACTTTTAAATTGTATGAAGCTAGTTGTCTCAAGATCCACGCTTTCGATCATTAGACTAACAAATCTGTATTAGTGGCTTAGACCTAGCGGATTGCCTACCGAAACGTAATAAAAATATATATAACATAATATACTTCAATTAACATTTCACTCAACCCACTTCAAATTGGATCCCTGGTATTAAACACAACATAAAATCACGCTTGTATTCCCCGAAGGAGTAAGCAGAGGCGTACACAGTTGTACACCCACATTTCACTAATGCTGTTAAGTCCCATGTAATAGGTGGTGAGCCTATTGCCATCTATCAGGTACAATTCTAAACTCTGGGCTGCTACTGAGAATTTACTAACAGAAAAACTCGAATAACACTGCCCCACCCGGGATCGAACCTAAGACCTCATGCTCACTAGTTGCGCTTGGGACCACTAGACCAACGAAGCAGTTCCTCCCTGGTATTAATTATCTTTTATCAATCCATATCCCGTGGCGAACACTTCCATTAAAATTCCAGTGTCATCAAATTCCGTGCCAATAAATTATCTTCACCGCAAATAAATATTAATTTATTGCGAATATTAATGACTGTTTGTGATTAAACATGCATTATTACGATAATCAATTGCTGACCGGCTCTTACAAATATTAATAAAAATTCAACATCTTTTATATTTTTTACTAGCTATGCCCCGTGGTTTCACCCGATTTTTTGTTCTTGCTCGGCTCCTGGAGAAAACACTCAACAACTATCCAATGCAATAACATTTATTTTTTTATCAATAATGGATCTACGTTTAGCCACCAACTCGTCTGATGGTAAGCGAGTGACGGTGTGGCTGAGGATGGAGCACGTAGATCCAGAAGAAATCTATTATCCAAGTAGAGTGGATAGATTTTGGGAGAATTAGTAGGGGAGTTGATGAAACTGCCCAGACCCGTCTCCCACAACGGTTGCACTGGACTACATCCTGAAACACGACTAGGTCGCTTCACGGCATGGCTTCCTCCGGTGGGGGTAACCAGCCGCAGCCGAAGCCTCCCATCAGAGTTGTAGAGATTCCATTTTAAGGGTGTACTCCTACGGACACGGACAACTCAGCCCCCAAAAAAATTTTGAATACTCAATAACGCTTTGCCCGAACCGGGAATTGAACCCGACACCTCATGCTCAGCAGTTGCGCTTGGGACCACTAGACCAAGAAGGCATAGGAGTTTAACACTCCTAATAAAATTACCCATCCACTCATCCCGTACATATGCCCACATCCCTATCTTAACCCCTGATAAAACCACTCACGATTCACCAGTTATCCCGTAATCTTGGTAAAGAGACGCCTCTATTCCGCCATGAAGGAATATTTGTCAAAAGGATTTAAGTATATTGACTTTAGGTAAACTTTGGGAAATGCCAAATGAATCATGTTTGAATGGGAATGTTACTTTTTGTTTGTTGGGGCCGTTTAAGGATATTTGATATGGGATGTGTTCGGGTTTTAGGATGAGATTTGCGTTTTGAAATGTTTGTGTGATGGGGAATTACTAGTTCGTGGTTGTTAACATGTCTGTACAAGGTACCATGGTCTGATATAGACTATGATAAAAACATTATTTTCTTAAAGTTATAATATTAAATGGAAAAAGAATACGGTCGTCAGCAGGATTCGAACCTGTATAGGGACTGAATAGGTAGCTATGACGTCATAGCTATAAGTTGTGTTAAAATATTGATGAAGAATTCGCGGTGGTGAGCAGAGGGCGAGATGGCTTAGTGGTCAGAGCACCTGAAGTATTTATCCGGGAGGCGCAAGTTCGAATCCTGCCCACCACCGTATTATTTTTCCATTTAATATTATAACTTTAGAGTTCGCTAAGCACGCGTTAATGCTTTTCAAACATTTATCTTTAATTATTTTCTTATTTAAGAATTATAATTTACTTTTGCTTTTCAACTGACTAAAAATATCTCAAATCGATATATAAGTTCTTTTTATTTTATTCTTTAAAAAACATAATTCTTTTTTCATAGCAAATAAAAATACGTATAAAGTAATATGAAATGCCTCGCACTGTAGATAGTAGACTGTCTGTATTTATCCTCTCAGAACAAAGTACGTGTCTACTGTTATTATTAATATTGTTTTTATTTATTATTATTATTATTTTCTTTTCGATAGAAACTTATACTGCAACTTAGCTAAATTGATAGTAATGTAAATCTAAATTGTTGTGATTACGTAGGAAGAGCGAGGTTTTCCCAACACAAGTATCTTTTGATTACTTTCTGGGAAGCCCCGGCAACTTACTTGTAAAAGATTTACTGGGTGTACAGGCTTAATATAAATGGGATGGGATAATTAAATAATATGTTAACTATAATTCCAATATAAACGATAGTCTACATTCATTAGTTAACAGTAAAATAAAAATAAAATAAATAAAAAGTGTTTTATCTTTTCTTTTTAACTAATCAATTTCAACATACGAAATAGTTTTAGATTGGACGCTTTCGGTAATTTTACATTGTTTCTCGATTCATTTAATATTTTTATGCATTGGCATGCATATTACATAGGCTCGTGTTAGCTAACTGTGCCCAAGATATTTTATCTCACTAGATATAATTATTTTATATAAATTCAATTTTAGATTTGTATAGAATCTATAAATAATTTTGATACAGACAGACGTGTTGATGGGAAGTTTGTTGCGCCGCTTCTTCTTTCCAGCTAAAACACTAGGAAGCGGTGAAGGGTGGGCTTTATTGGGCTGTCTTAATGTTTGACGTTCAAAAAGCGCAATTTTTTTGCCTAATTTGAATAAAGAAATTTAGATTTTGATTTGATTTTGATTTTGATACGTAAGTGTCGATTCTAGTTTAGGCGAACTAAACTAAAATTAGAGTGTTAGGTAATGGCTTTTATCAACTACTATAACAGCGAGACGGGACAAAGCAACCCTTTCACTGTCCAATGAACCACATGTGGTACACGGCGATTGTCTGCTTCGTGGTCAGGGAACGTCTTGAGATATGTAATGATGTGTATGTAAAATAGGAATTTGACAAGGCGCGTCAATCTAAATTTTGGAACATTTTAGCCGTCACACTTTTAAGTGGCCACTAAGACTAAACTAAAATTTTATGAGACACTCTCATACAATTTTAGTTTAGTTTTAGTGATCTAGTTAATAAACTATTTATATTTGTGTATGGTAATACCTGCCAGCTTACTTACTGATCTTCATACAAACATTGACGATCGACACAATGTAAACAAACCCTACTATAATAATATAACATTACTTTGAAGCGGCAGCAACAGTTGTGACAATATTGTGTTTAACTCACACTACCTCCATCTCAGAAACTACGCATACGTCACAGTGACGCCATTTAACAAAACTATGTAACTTGTGTAATTTCATTAGATTAGAGTAATGGCTGGGCATGACAGTCTGCGATGTAATTATGACTGCTGGTAATTGCGGCTTGTCTTGATCGTCTTTAGACGTTTGCTCTTGATAGGTATAGTTAATCGCGCCTGTATTTTCCGAAGGCAAGTCATCATCATCACCCCCCTGCCCTTATCCCATTTTATTTGGGGTCGGCGCAGCATACCCTTAACTGCCATGCTGCTAAAGTTTTGGCTATGTTTTATGACCTGCCGCCTGCCTGACGTCAACCCTCTTTGGGAATGCTGTTGTTGGTGATAACCGCCACCGATACGGTCTCCTTCTATCTAGCAATGCCATACCAAATGTTATCCATGCACAAGGTCCTGATGTTATCCTAATATCACACTCCACTAAACGAAGGAAAATGTGAACAATAAACCCTTGATAATGTCATATGTATTTTCTTAATAAATTGAAGACTGGAAATATAGTCTGAAATCGCCCGGGATCGGAATGAAACTCTTAAAAAATATCTCCCAAAGGCGTTATACTAAAAGGCTATTTACGATGATCTTTTGAAAGGAAACCCCACAATATGGCACTACACTATAGCCATCTGCATAATATTGCTATTTATCCGTACTTGAAGCCCAAAAATTCAATATGTTGGTAGTACCTTCGACGCTTCATAGGAGGTACAAAAATAACTGACTATGCCTGTTTATACATATAGTTTCACCTTACTTTGACCGCGTTTTTTATGTTTAATGTGTTGTGAAAAAGTTTTAGATAGGCTTATATGGCCAATAACAGTATCATTAAAATGTGGGACTACAGTAGTAGCTATATCACTTAACCTTCCGGGAATAACATAAATTATAGTTTAATGTACATAGATTAAAACTGAACAGCCAATGTTTCAAAACCCCTTTGAACTCCAAACATGGTACATGCCAGCAACCGAAATACATACCATCTGGGCGGTGAGATGCCCGCGTCCGTAGGAGTACACCCTTAAAATGGAATTCCTAGACTTAGCCCCTGGGTGGTGCAAAACAGGCAACAGAACTCTGGTGGGAGTCTTCGTCCGCAGCTGGTTACCACCCACCGGAGTAGATCTATATTAAATAAAAAAAATAAAAAACATTTTTCTGCTCAGCAGAACCTCTATATAAATACAATAGACGCAACCGAAGCCAACACAAATCGTATGCACTCAAACGTCACGACGTAAAAAATTGGTTCCCTGAAGCTACCTTCCCTACTAGCTTATGCATGCGTACGTGCCCCGGTTAGAAGCATTTTACTTGCAGCATTTGATTTCCTGTTGATAAAAGTACAACGTGCAGGCAACGAAAGGAAATTGAATACTTGCGAGCCAAACTGCTTTGTGAGGAACTACGTTTTATATTTTCGTCTATGATGTATTATTAGGAAGGCATCTGAATTCACGGAGTATTGCGAAAGCTTTTTTTTTTTTTTTTTGTATGGTTCGTTGGTTCAAAAGTGAATTTCTTGAAATTTTATGAATGTGTCTTTCAATCAATTTTGTTATAGTCTCAGCTGTGATTTATAAGGAATGAAATTCCCTTAATCAGATTTGGTCTCTATTTTTAACTTGAAATCATTGTAAACGATTCCTCATATATATTAAATAGACATCTTTTTATACTGACATAAAAAAGAAATTTGACTGTTTGTTATTTTGCATAAAGCTAAAAGTATAATTTGCTTTAACTGTGTACATTGTTAAATTATCGTTAAAATAACCACGAGTAAAAAAAATGCAAATAACTTAATATTTAATATAATATTGTAAGCAGGATTTGTGATTCCCAGATTAATACTCCAAGCATTATAAAAACTGAGAAATTTATACCTCTCAGTATTTATCACGGAAGCGTGGGTTCAAATCCTTCTCAAATCCGTATTTTTATTTCCATAAAAGTTTATAACCTTGGAGTTCAATACGAATGCGTTAATGTCTTTGAAAAATGTATCTATAATTAATATTGATTTTTCTATTGTTACAGAAAGTATTGACAAATCCGGTGAAGACCCTGTGATAGCAGCGTTAAGACCGTATGCGGCACCTGATGATGATGACGGCCCCCGAGACCTTTACAACTTCCAGAAACTCTTCGGCAACACATCAGTCATCAAACACGAAGTCACCACAGACGATGTTTCATTAGTCGAACATTTCATTAACGTAGAACATAGTTACGATAATAACGATACAAAAATTAATTTAGACGACAATCCCGAGTTACGAGACTTCAATGGTACAGCTGAAAATGTTACCATTTCAAGGCCTGTGCACGAAGACGTTGTGACAAAGTTCCTAAGATTGATAGAGACCCAACATTTACTTGGTGAAAATTGTACAGCTGGTACACATTTAAATTTGGGTGAAGGTGTAGTGGACAGATATGCGCAAGAAAGATTTAGAATAGAAGCTGATGTGGCTGTGAATAGAGCTAATATGTTGACCAGACTCTGGAAATATGCTGGTCCTTCTGTTATGCATAATGAATATTTACTGCATGCAAGTGTGTTTTCCATGGTAGAATTTGACGATGACATATTTGCAGCAGGGAATTGCTATGATCAGTTGCAGTATAAGGACTATCAGTTGTTCTGCCCTTTCGCGTACCGGTTGCCTGAAGGCCCAATACTTGCGAAGGATCTCGCTGTGGAATACAAATATTTGAGCAACACTTCCGAGTGGTTCTACATTGCGCGCAAGAATGCTGAGCGCGTGATCAGAAACCACAATCAGTTTAGACGAGGTGAGTAAGAATTTATAAGCTTATAGCGTTTAGCCAGATAATTATGGAGGATAATGGTTTATACTTTTTGTAAAATTCCGCCTTTATTTCTCTAGAGGATGTACGTGTTCAATATAATTTCCTGAAAGATGTTTAAAAGACCTGAGGTACAAAGTTAATGAATTGAAATCACTACATATTATAAAACAAAGTCCTCCGCCGCGTCTGTCTGCCTGTCTGTTCACGATAAACTCAAAAACTACTGCACCGAGTTCCATGCTGTTTTCACCAATGGATAGAGTTTAAGGTTTTAATATATAATTTGTCAAGTTTTTGTATATATTGGCTAAAATTTAATGATATTTGTTGGAGGTGTCGGAAAAAAATAAGCCGGGAGCTTTCAATGGAAACGCTGCCTAAACCCTTTGATATATAACAAAATGATGTATCTTGGAATTGTGTATCATACATAGGTCTATAGAAAAATTCGCAATGACATATGTCTATCTCTTAAGGATAACATACTATATCCATTTTAATACTTAAAAAAATGGGCAATTATAAAGCGGTAATTGGAAAGCTATTTACACAAATACGGTATTAATCCTTATCATTTTAAATAAATTAGAGGCTTTAAGCATTTCATGCACATTATTTTATTCTTTTACACCTTATAATTTAAACGAATATCTTCGCAAAAAAAAATACGGATCCGAGAATAAAATTCAAGCGAAATTTGGTACAGGGATAGATTATAGCCGCATGGGTTGCGGGAACCGGATCAAAATCTCATGATTACTTTTGGTCGAGATAACCGGCAACTACGTGGGCGAAGCCGCAGGCATCAGCTAGTTAACAATAAAAACTTAATTCCTTCCAACTATTTACCCTTTTTGCGGTATCCAAAACTTTTCACTATGTACTGAGCAACATTCAATTATCGTTAGGTTAAATGCAAAAGTTTGTGAGGATTCATGGATGGATGGGTAGATGGATGTTTGTTAATCTTTCACGTTATAATTACTGAACGGATTTGGATGAAATTTCGCACACCGATAATTATGTATAATAGTTATAAAGTTATCTAATCTTTAAAGAGCAATTCTTGTATATATATAATCTGAATCTCGGAAACGGCTGCAACGATTTTCATGAAATTTAGTATGTAGGGGGTTTCGGGGGCGATAAATCGATCTAGCTAGGTTTCATTTTTAGAAAACTACGTCCCGTTAATATATAGTTAAAGGTTATAAATTATCTAGTTTATAACCTGGATTAAAACATAGGATACCTACTGTTTTCCTGGCTGGACCCAATTCTGAGGACCACGCAGATGAAGTCACGGGCAGAAGCTAGTACCTATATAAACTCGGGCCGTTTTCCTTATGGGGGTAGGCAGAAACATCAGAACGCCACCTGCTATGTTCCTTGCATACTCCTTTTGTTTCGATCCCGTTCATACGGACATACATGCGTGCCGGCTTTGAAAAATAATATCTTAGGTTTCGCGATCACTACACATTATAATAAAACAACTTTTAACCGGATTAATCGCGTGTTCGAAACGTCAGGAAAAACAAAACCAATACCAACGCAATTAATTCGGTTAAAAGTTGTTTTATTTTAATGTGTATTGATCGCGAAAACCTAAAATATTACTAACTATAGTAAAGTAATAAATAACAAGCCCTCTAAATCACTTTACTGAAAATATTCTGAATATGTAAGTTCTAGATCCAAGAATACTAAACATTCTAGAGAAGTAAGTGATAGATAGGTACTTAGGTTAGAGGAGATATAATACAGCTTTTAGTGAGAAAAAAACTTTCGCATAAGTCCAAACTGATGTTAAAAAATCCCGATGGACAAACACTTAACAAATTAAAAAATAACAAAAACGTCTTTAGAAAGCAAAACATAATAAAAAAAGTCTGTCCAATTCTTAAGGGATCATCCTTGCCTGACATGGGCACTAAAAAAACAAAAACAGTTTACTCCTAACCGAATCATCAAAAAGTCCAAAGCACTTCGTTGTCAAATTATTCAAAGACTTCCACGAGCTGCTAGGCTATAGGCAATCTTTTGTTTATACGAACAAAGTCATGACTCCCGAGGGTTCTATAGCAGTCGATCGATTTAACATTATTTAAAACAAAACTGCGTCAGCTCTGACTACGAAATCTTTGCGCAGTCTATCAATTGGGACCCTCACTCAACAGATTCTTTGACTCCAAGTAAAATATTTATTCAGTTAGCTTGTAAAACGTTTTGAAGTAAGAAAGGGATGAAGTAAAAAGTTTGGAGGCAAATTACCCGGTTTTTGTTCGGAATTTAAACAATCCTGATTTGAATAAAAGAAAACAATAAACGAAGCAAAAATGTTGAGTTGTATATTTAAGGGAATAAGGTATAGTTATTAAAATTTTTATTGTTTGGTATGACGACTGCAGGTCAAAATGTTTTTTTTTTCTGTTAATTGATATAAAAAAATATCAGCCAAAATAAATAATCTATACTATTATTATAACGCGAAAGAGTTTTTTGTTTTTTTTTTTTTGTTTAAACGCACTTATCTATGGAACTACCGGTCGGATTTGAAAATTATTTTTGAGTATTATAGCCAGGTTTGTGAGAAATGGTATGGGCTCTCTTACATTCGGGTATACCTCTCTGCTAGACTTAAATATTTATTATTGTTAAGTATGTCGAAAGAAAAAGCGCTGCCGAATTATTTTCTACACTATGCGCGCACCATTACAAAAATATTGGTCACTAGTACATCAAAAAAGAAGTCTGCAATGCCATTATTATTAGACATTGCATATTAATCCTTACCAACGAAAGTTACTTCATCATCCAGACAATTTTATGTAGAGAAGAGACAAACTTTGAATTATTTTCTTATTGTTGGTTATTACTAAGTAGGTAATATACGCGGGTGAAACCGCAGGCACTGCTAGTGTATTCATATTACTATCCAAAAATTAATCAATAGTATTGCAAACATAAAACTCGGTGGCGGACACTGCACGGTCTAACAGCTCCTGATGATGCCCCGTGGAGGGGCGAAACACGTGTAGAGTAGTTGGTGGTAGTCGGAATTTTCACCGCTTGCGTATCTGCATATATTTGCGGGCGGGCGGGCGGTGCACAGGTAATGCATGACTACCCTCAATTTTGTGGAAGTAGCTAGATATTGTATTTATTTGCATCCAAACATAAAAAACTAATGACACTTCAGTAAACTCTAGTTATACTTAGAGCCAACAACGATAAACTTTTAAAACATAAAAATTCAAACTTTACACCACTTCAGAATCTGCAGCTTCAACTAACTTTACAAAAGCACTAGATAGGAAAGAAGAAATACAAAAAACAAAACAGGATCTAGGTGCTAGTTAGTACAAGCGAAATCTTTACTAACAAACTAGAACAACATTATACAGTTAATTGTTTAAGAAAGTTTCTTAAGCAGAATAAACAAGTCGAGAATTGTTTGTGTTTAACGTGGTTACCGATGCAACGTTAGAGTTAGTTAGAGGCACTTAGAACACTTGAAGAATCAATTCATTTTTATTCTAAACTAGCTGTGCCAGCGACTCCGTCCGCTTGGATTTCGTAAATTAACACCATGTCGTGTATGAACACAAGTTCATAATTAACAAAAGTTCGACATGAATATTTAATTTGGAATAACTTTTTTATTTATGAACCGATTGACATGAAACAAACACTAAAAGTTAAGTGAAGCTTATCACAATATAATAGTGAAAACCACATCTAAATCGCATAAACCGTTTCTGAGATTAGCGTGCACAAATGCACAGACAAACAGGCAAAAATTCTGACAATCATTGTTTTGGGTGCTGTTTGTGTTGATAAAGGTCCCAATAATATTTCTTCTCATATATCTTCCATGTACAGACAGCGATCATTTTTATTATATGTATTGCTGCATCACTGCGACCAATAACATAATATTGATAAAAAAAGATATTGTACCTAGACCATGACTGATAACTTTTTGTTCTTACTGTCTCTCTCTATTCTTATATGTCTTCTGTGTGCCAAAATAAACCATTTCCCTTTCTTTCTTTCTTACTTATAAGAAAACCTATGAGGAAAGACAATGTAGTAATCGCAAGAAAATCTAAGTAGGTAAGTATACTTCGCTAAGCTTGGCTTTGTCCTTTTGTGCTAAAGTTTGCCTAAATTACGGCTAAAACATTGTTTTTCTTAGTAAAGGGAAAACAGTCCGTCTGTTTATCTCTTTGTTGAAGTTCTAAGAGTCAATCCAAACTTTACTATGTTAAGAATAGGATTTATTTTGCTATCTCTCTTTCTTTCGATAACTGATGATGAGATGCCTTGCTGTGTTCTTTTCTTATTGTCCTTTGTGGGTGTAACGATGGTATCGGATCTTGAAAATGTGATATTTATTTTAGTAAAATTTGTATCCAGTGATGATAAAATATCGTTTTCGACATACTTTTAAGTTACTGTTGGTTACAGTTTTTAATATTTATATTTACGTTTTTCATTGGCCTTTCTTTAACCAATCGCAAGAATAATATTTTCTCTTAACTTTTTGTAATATGAAGTTATTTTGTATTATATTTTATATACAAATAAATAAATCAGCCCATAACTGTCACACTGCACTGCAGGGCAAGGGCCAAAGAAGGCACGAGCTTAATCACATCACCACGCTAGCTCACTGCGGGGTGGCGACCAAGTACAAGTTTCAAGTTGTTCAAGTTTCTTCACGATGTTTTCCTTCACCGCATGTCAGTGATGTCTTAGATTAACTAAGAAAGTACATATGACATTGAAAAAGTCACATTGGTACATGCCAGGTTTGAACCCATAACCCGTGGCTCAGGAGGCCACCACGGCACACAAAATAACTTAATTAAATTCGGAAGTAATATTACAACCACACATAGCATTACGCCTGCAATTCCCAGAAATTCCCAGAACGTTACGTAAAATATTTTTACTGTATATAAATACATTTTACTCGATGCCAATTATTAATCTTTTTTGTTTCTTTGTTCTATTGTTTTAGCTGTGTCATTTCGGTTTAAATTTTTTTTTTTTTTTCGTGGATGTCTCAAAAAGAGTTCTTCCTTTTATTGTATGGTTGACAAACAACCTAGTGTCAAAGTTTAAACCACCCGTAGATATCAATAATAATTTTATAAATGGAAACAAATTTTAAATTGTAAGCTTTAATTTTACTGTAAGCTATGCTATGTAAGAGCGGAGTTTCCTAACACCGGCATTAATTGCTTAAAAGGAAACTTCAAGAACAATATAATATAAAACAGTATTGGTAAATCAATAAATTATATTACTTTTTATTTTTTGTTTTTTTTTTTTCTGAAATGGCTTTACATACCTTTAAGATCTCTCGAGATCTCTCAGGTGGGCACCTGAGAGATCTCCTGATGCTTTCCTGGCGCTGTTTTCCTTCATCGTGTTAAGTTTTACGTACGTAAACACTTATGTCTAAGTTTAAACCACCAGGCAGATCTCTGACATAGCCTTATACCCCCATCGTGAACATCTCTCAGGTTCCTCACGATATTTCCAATTTTAAGTTTTATAAACCTGAACTTTTTATAAAGTAAGTCGGGCTTGCCTTAGGCTCGAACCTGTATGCAACCTTTGACTTAGTGATAATACCGCCAGGCTTTCACCGTTTATTGCTCTATGAAAAGGATAAAAAGAGTTTATCAGAAGATACTGAGATAGACTAGGGATCAGTTTTTACGGAAGACGGCAGCTAGATATTTATAAAAAATAAAGCGATAAATGAGCTATGCGCTGAACCATCGTGGGCGAGTTTGCAAAATGCTGCATTAAGAATAGAGCGCTGTTTTTCAGCTGTAGCATAGGTTTCACTTGAAAAACGGCGCAATCATTTTATCAGACGCATTTTATACCTGTTTACTCTATACATATAACAATAAAATTTCTATTGTATCTGGTATTGGCAACTCAATGGCTCCAAATTTTCGGGCAGGAAGCCACAAAAACTATGTCGGGCACTCTCAATACAGTGTTAGTATATTTTGTTTATAAACACAAATGCGCAATGTATAGCGTTTTTGCAGTTTCTCGTCTGAGAATATCGAGATGGTGAAAGATGTGTTTAAATTGAACTCGCTGCCAACCGTGACCGCTTTTGCTTCCGCCATTACTGCATCCACGGTCCCACATTCCAATTGACCTTATTGTAGGGCGATCAATATAGTAATTACTCTATTACAGAATCAGGTCCACGTTAATTTATTAAAGGGACGGCATTGATTGTAATCTTCTCTGTGTGGGCACCATATTATTGTCAATAGTCGGACATTCCCGATTATTATTCATTAATTTGAGTTGTTATTACGCTAACATGTTATTATTAATGATGTAGAAATATTCTTGAGTTTTGCGTTTGCTGCCAGATAATCTCTGACAAATGAATATTTATATTACTATAAATGGACTATTTTGAGACTGAGGACCTCTTGTCTATTATAACATGAATATATTCAAATCAAATCAAATTTGTTTATTTGTAAACATAGGTAAGTACATGGGATGTTGATGATTAGTTTAGCGTGTCCATCTATGTTTTGCATTAGAGCGTACAAATTCAAATTTACATACATATATGAGAAATACAAATACTTGGTTTTGTAGAGTTCATTACAATTAACAATACATTAATGAGATAAAGAAATTGTACAATATTAGTTTACGTTAAGTAGGTAAGTCAAAAAGTTACAGTGATTTGTTCAAATATGTATTAATTAACATCTAATTAGTAAGGTTAGTATAGCAATTTCATAATATTACAGTAATTCATTATAATTGGATAAAATAGTAGTTTCATATGTCACATGTTTAGGGAAAGATATACGTCGTCAGCAAAGAGTGTAACGTAAACGTACGTTAATAGCAATTAATTTATGTAAATGAGAAAAAGTAGGGGCCCTTAAATACTGCCCTGCGGTACACCCGAATAATTTTTTATCGGTTTCGATTGATATGTACACTCTGTCCCATTAGAATGACTTACAATTTCTACAAATTGTGATCTATTCTTAAGATAAAATTTTTTCGAATGTGGGTAGGCGCGACTTATATACGCATTTTTTTTTTCAATCCGTAATTATTATTTATTTTAATTGTTTATATGCATTTTATATCAATATTTATGTACTAGTTGTCTTGTAAACTCACCTTCGCTTTTTATTTTTCTATTTACAACTTTCACTCTCACTACTTAACTTCTACTGTCACTGAATCTAAATATGGATAGCAAATTGGTCCATAACATTGAGGAACTTGAGAAGTTGTTTCACTCCCGCATGCAGGACTATGATGACAAGTTGCAGAAGGCCTTGACCGAGGGGATTTCCATGCACCCAGATCTGGCCTCACTTTCTCAAGAGTTCTCCGATTTCAAGTCTTTTGTTTGGCAAACTTTGAAACATCTGAAGACGCAGATTGAGCTCCTCTCTCTTGGATTGGACAGACACGAGACCACTATGAGAAGGAAGGTATTGTTGTTCCATGGCATCGAAGAGAAGCCAAATGAGAATGTAATGACTTCAGTTATTAACATTATTGGCAATAATATGAAGGTTGCTGACATTGGTCCAGAGAAAATTGAGGTCTCCCATCGGCTTGGCACAACTCAGGGTAAAACTCGACCCGTCTTGGTTAGATTCCTGGATATGGAGCACAGGCGACTTATTTGGGACAATAAAACAACACTCAAGGGCAGTGGTGTTACCATTTCCGAGTTCCTGACTAAATCTCGACATGAAGTTTTTCTTGCGGCACGGAAACATTTTGGCATGAACAGCTGTTGGTCAGCAGAAGGAAAAATTATTATTTTGACGCCTGACAAAAGTCGGCGGAAGATAGTTTCGATGGTTGAGCTAGAACCTCTGATGTCCTTATTTCCTGCTGCCGCCTCGACAGCCGACAATCAAGCGCAGTCCGTAGCATCTGGATCACCAATAGTTGCTAACCCAAAACCCTCTGGAAAGGTTCTCAGGAAGACTCGCCGCTGATTAATTTGCTGAATTCTTCTACAGATCTTCTTGAAGATAAGTTTAAATTTGCCGGTTTACATTTATTTTGTCGATTCACTCTAACTTCGTTATTCCTTTATGTATTGTTTACCCATTTTAAGCAACTATTACTAAACTTTAGTGTCGGTTCCATAAAAATAATTGTTTTGTTTATTTGATGGTTGACGTTTATGCTTGACATTGACATTTTTTTTTTTTTTTTTAATTTTTCAAAGTTTGGCAACTTGGTTTTTTAGTCGACTAGAACATTTTTTTTTTTACTCGTGTAATTTTACTAACTTTTACTTTTGTAATGTCTCATGTTTTAGTTAAGTATTGTTTAAATTATTCTACTTCAATCTGTCACTCTTCCGCTCACCGCGAGTGGTGAGTTTACAACATAGGCCTGTATTGGTTTTTTCTTTTAAGTTTTTTTTTTTTAATTTTTTTATTGCTTTTGTGTTATTTTACTTTTAGTGTATCATCATTACATATAATTTATATATATATATATATATATATATATATAATATAGTTATAATATTAGCAAACAATGAGCAATGCGGTTCCTGAAGATAGCTTTTTCTCTTGTGGTTCTTCTGATAGTTTTCTCAGCGCGGATAGCGGTTCAACCTTGGCATTATGTGATCAGATCTCCTCTCTTGTCTCAGACCATCCTCACAATCTAAATTTGGCTCACATCAATGCTCAGAGTGTTCCTGGTCACTACAATGACCTTCTGGCCTCAATAAACAGTGATCATCTTGATGCTCTTCTGATTTCGGAATCCTTCCTTAAACCATCTCTTCTCTCTACCCAATTTGCACTTCCAGGATTTGTCCTGATTCGCAACGATAGAACAGGAAAGGGGGGTGGTGGTGTGGCCATTTACTTGCGTGCTGGCATTCCTTTTAAAATTGTAAATGCGTCACCATCACCATATTCCGAATCAGCTGAGCATTTATTTTTAGAAATTTTAGTACGCCATACTAAATTACTATTGGGTGTTTTTTATTGTCCCAACCTTAACATAGATTATTTTGACTCTCTTGAGAGACTTTTTAATGATATCTGTCCTTTCCCCAGGTCGTCCTAATGGGTGATTTCAACACCTGTCTATTAAAAAATGATTCTCGTTCTCAAAAACTTTTATCTCTTCTATCTTCCTTTAATCTCAACAGTTTACCGCTATTGGCCACTCATCACTTTCCTAACTGTACTCCTTCTCTTCTAGATCTAATAATTGTCTCTTCTCCTAGTAAAGTTTCTTGTCATGGGCAACTTTCGGCTCCCTTTTCCTACCATGACATGATCTATCTTTCTTACCGTATGCGTCCTCCCAAACGTAAACCACAATATCTTTATCTTCGGAATTACAAGGGTATAGATCTGGAGGCATTGCGACGCGATGCTGCTGCAATCGATTGGACTAGTCTTGTTGATGGCACCAGTGTCAATGATATGGTCAATAATTTCAATGACACGGTTATATCTTTATATGATCATCACGCTCCAATCCATCGAGTTAAGGTAAAACATACACCGGCTCCCTGGCTTACTCCTGTTATAAAGGATATGATGTTAATTAGAGATAAAGCCAAAAAGAGGTATAAACGCTGTCCTTCCGATGCTAATTTATATCGGTATAAAGCTCTTCGCAACCACTGCAGTCGGATGTGTAGAGATGCCAAGAGGCGCCATTTCCACAATTCTTTGGATAACCGAAATTCTGCTGAGGTCTGGAAGTTTTTAAGGTCTGTTGGTATTGGCAAATCTCATTTATTATCCCCCAATGATTTGGATCTATGTGCTCTTAATAATCACTTTTCCTGTCCTTCTGTCATTATAGATCCTATTAGCAAATCTTATACCTTATCGGTTCTTTCGAGGCTGCCAGCGCCGCAATTTTCTTCTTTTAATCTTTCTCCTGTCTCTGAAGATTACGTGAAGAAAACTCTCTTAACTATTACTTCTTCTGCTGTTGGTAGTGACAATTTATGCTCCAGAATGATATCTCCAATTCTCTCTTTTTTACTTCCTCCTCTCACTCACATTTTCAATTACTCCTTGTATTCATGTACTTTTCCTGAGTCATGGAAACGTGCTCACATCATTCCACTACCAAAAGTATCTCAACCCTCATCTCTGTCACATTTTCGTCCCATTTCTATTCTACCATTTCTCTCAAAAGTTCTCGAGCATATTGTCCACCAACAGCTATCTGATTTTCTCTCGCGAAATTGTCTCTTAAGTCCCTTCCAGTCAGGTTTTCGGCCTGGTCACAGTACTGTTACAGCACTCGTAAAGGTTACCGATGACATCCGCTGGGCTATGGAGAACAAATCTCTCACTATTCTGGTACTACTAGACTTCAGCAGTGCTTTTAACTCTGTTGATTTTGATTTATTACTTGGTGTCCTTAGAACTGCTAATCTCTCTCTTTCTGCCATTACTTGGTTTGATTCCTATCTTCGAGGCCGCTCTCAGTGTGTCCGCCTTGATGAAACCTCCTCTGACTGGTGTGACCTTAAAGCGGGTGTGCCTCAGGGTGGCGTACTCTCTCCTCTTCTTTTTTGTATCTTTATTAACTCTGTCAGCAATGTCATCTCTTCCAACTTCCATCTCTACGCAGACGATTTGCAGCTTTATCGACATTTTCCAGTTACTGAGATGGATTCTGCTATCACTGATATGAATCGTGATCTGGAATGTGTCAGTGATTGGGCTAAGTCTTTTGGCCTATGTATTAACCCTAGCAAGTCTCAGGCCATGATTATTGGTAGTAGGAGTTTCCGAAACCGGCTTAATATTTCGTCTCTGCCTTGCCTTAGTGTTGACGGTGTGCGGATTGCCTATACGGATACCGCCAAAAACTTAGGAGTTGTAATCAATTCGAACCTGTCATGGAGTGCTCAGGTTAATGAGGTCAGTAAGAAAGTGCATTATTCCTTTCACTCGTTAAAATGTCTCCAGAACTTTTTGCCCTTGAAAACCAAAATTTCTCTTGCTCAAACCTTAGTCCAGCCCATTATTGACTACGCTGATGCCTGCTATTTGGACGCCACTGAGGAGCTCCTAAATAAACTTGAGAGACTGCAAAATTTATGCATTCGATTCATTTTCAGTCTTAAGAAATATGACCATGTCTCAAACTTCCGCAGATTACTCAAGTGGCTCCCAATCCGCCTTCGCAGGAACACTCGAATATTGTGCCTCCTTTTCAACATCCTACATAATCCATCTGCCCCATCCTACCTGCGGGAACGCTTTTCTTACACTCATTCACCTGACTCGCCTTGCAGGTCGCATCTCCGAACCCTCCTCAAATTCCCGTCCCATAAAACCGATTTCTTCTCCTATTCCTTATCTGTACATGGTGTAAGGTTATGGAACTCACTTCCGGCTGAGATTCGCGACAGTGATACCATTTCTGTTTTTAAACATAGAGTTAAAAAGCATTTTCTCTCCCTAACCACTTAAGTAGTTGTTTTGTTTGCATTTTGTGAATGTATTTATATGTTTATGTTTATGTATATATTTATTGGTATTTAATGTATTTGTAATTGTGGTATGTATTATATATATGTTGTTAACAGTGCTTCTTTGTATTTGTATATATTATGTTTCTTATATATCTTACACACTTCGTCTACATCTCTTGTTTTAAATTCTCCTCTTGTAGGTCTGCTGGAAGAGATTTCTTTAAGGAATAAGCAGTGCCTCTGTACTTTATTTTCCTTATTTTGTTTGCCCATAGCTTTCACATTTTTTTAGTAACAGGTTTTGTGACATCTAGTCGAAAGCTTTGGACATATCAAAAAAGACTACAGTGGTGGGAATTAGGTCCTCCATTAAAATTTACCGGGGCCCCAAGAGCATTCACCAAGACCCCGGCAGGTAACCACAGGAAAGCCTGATTAAGCAGTCGACAGCCTCCAAGGTTCGAGGCAGGACCTGCGAGATGCCCTACCCAAAAATTAAAGTATCGTCGACAACCTTAAAAAAAATACAGCTGTGAAGTTACTTTATACAAGTTATTTTTTTGTATCTATGTTACGTTATGCCGCGGGTGCTTGTAAGATTAAATTGATAAATTAATTATTTTGTTCCCCAGCGGCTAAAAATACTTGTCTAATTATTATTTCAAACAGTCTTCAATTACTTTAGGTACAACAATATTTGCTAAACAAAAAATAAATATTGTTTGCGAATGGTTGCGAAACTTTCATCATACATACATAGCAAAACAAAAATGCTCGCTCACACAGCCCCAAAAAAAAGTGGAAACGGTTCTCACGAACTATATTGAATGTACAAACAAAATTTCGTTACTGAAGTAATTTTATTTTACGTTTAATTTCGTCGCCCGAGTTTTATTGAAAAGTGTAGTGCGTCCGTTCTGTTCATTTGCTAGTGATGTGTTGTGTACCAAAATAGGCACAACGCGTTGTGCCATATCAGGCTGTATGACCATTAAAATTGTTTTGCATTACAAATTTTACGTTTTTGTGTTACAACTGCCGTGAGATACATTCGTATAAATGATTGCTTACGATTCCGTAAACAATCTCTCATGTAAGTACTTACCTAAGCTTGTTCCTAGGTTTGTAAATGGTAGATTAAGGTCCTTCATTATTAATTCGAAATATTTATAAATGTGAATCTATAGGTTGTAAAGATGCATAGTAGAAAAAATTATAAAAACAAATATTTCATGCCTCAGCTTAATTCTACTAATATTTGTTTATGTTTTCATGAAAATCATTACAATAAACATTAGCACGTGACAGGACGGGCTTGGTGATCGAAGTTCTAGTTTTGCGCGTCTCTTTCTTACTCTTAAAACAGTGGTTTTATTTTTAAATTAATTTAATCATTAACAAAAAAAACAGACGATTAATAATATTTGATAAGACTTCTTTATTCATAGATGTACGAGATGTACGCGAAATATTTCCGATTAATAATGTAGGTACTTATAGGTATATATTACATAAGGTAGAAAATAAATTAAGATAGATTAATAAAGGCACGTTAATAAATGTTTGGGATGAGTGGAACTCCAATCAACATTATTATTAATAATAAATTCATAAGCTCCAGCGGACCTCGATTACACGGCTATTAACAGACATAATTATACTGTGCTGTCGGATATCAATATGTAATAATTTCAGTACGTTTCCGATGAGATTCTGGAAATATTGCTGGCATTAAACAACACAATTATTTTTATTACACAACTGCCGAAAAGGAGTGTTATATTTTAGGGCTCATGTATGTTTGTGAGTCTCCTTATTCCACTGTAACTTTTAGATACCTGAACCGATTTAGATGTTTTGGCAGGCGTGACATTTTTTTTTTTAAGATTGATGTCTTTTGCATTTGAGCAGTAGCCTAGTGAAATGACCATTCAAAAATTTCAAGTTCCGGTCCAAAGCATGCATCTCTAATTTTTAGCCATAATTTACGTATATAATAATAAAATTCAACCACTGGTCGATAACAAGTAAATCAAAATTTTTGTATAATAACTTTCGTGAGATATATTCATATCAAATATTGTTCACCGGTTAGGGTAGTGGCTAACCGGTGATCAGAAACCGAAACTAGTCGGGCAATCCCGAAAAATGCACGTGAACCGGTGAACATTAATTGATACAAATCAAAATTGGTAAAATCGATAGGTACAGGCTAACTCTTCTGGCTTAATGACCCAAAGTGCGTCTTGGTCTCTCAAAGAAGAAACCCCTCCTTACACGCTACAAGACTAGTCCCACTACAATCAGGGTACCCCTATTCTATAATTTCAGGTCTACCCCGCGGCAATTTTCTTCCAATTATATTAGAGAGCAGAGATACAATTTTTATTTTATTTCATTGCTTTTTTTTTTTCTTTTGTACCAATGCGTTTACGACCCCTGCGGATGAGTTGAGATTGGTCGTTATTTCGCGTTTAATTGAACCAGATGTTTTTTTAGAATTAAAATGTTTTAATATTTTTTATGATTGCTGTAGTTTTTAAGCCAACCGTACTGAAGTCAAATTGTAGTCGTTTTCAAAAAAGGACAGGCCAAAAGCAACTTAACCGACGAGTATGAATGAAGAGTTTCATGAACATAGAAAAATTTAAAGAGAATCATAGCAAGGGGAAATCTATAGTCCCTGCCTACCCCAATGGAAAACAGACGTGATTGTATATGTGTGCGGTAATCTCGAGTTGAGAATAAACATTTAGTTTTCGCTAATTTGATTTCTGAAGTCTTTTTACGTTGACATTCTTGGTGATAGTGAGAGGTGAAGTTTATTTATTATGCCATTTCCAAATTAAAAGCCTCCTTAGTCTAGTACGACTTTTGAGCATGAAGTCTTGGGTTCAATTATTTTGTTCCCTTAGGAAATTCTCAGTAGCAGACCAGAGTTTGGAATTATGCCCGGCAGATGACATTAGTCTCAACGCCACTATGGGAATTAATAACGGCATCGGCTAAATATGGGTGTATTTACAATTGTGTACATCTCTGCCTACACCTTCAAATAACCTATTGCAGCTATCGATTGCTTAGCCGAATCTTGCCTCTACTTTTTAGCACTCAAACTATACTCGATGTATTTTCCACTCTATCATAATATGACACGAAAAAGTTCGGTACGTTAAAAATATACTTACGATGCATTTATATATTGCTAAATATTACTATTACTATATATATAAATACGCTGTTCATAATTTAATATGGAGAGTAAACCTATACGCGTTACACGTTTTCCAATATAGGTTTTAAATATTAATTCCGCTCTTCGTGGCGTAAATGTCGAATAAATAACAATTTGATCCCGATATCCGTTTCCTGCCTGTTTTTTCGTGTCACCTGCCTTTCGCCTGTCCACTGGAAATTAACCAAATTATAATACTGCAAACCACGGATCTCAAAAAATACGGACGTAAACGTAACGCCTTGTCATGAGTGAAGCAAAGATTAAAAAAGTGTGCGTGCTACGTTACGTATGTCATCGGCGTTGACACGCGCAGCGTACTGGCGCCGTGTGGATGAGTTTTATGTATTTGTATGCGTTTAGTTCGTGTATGATAAGTGAAATTGGATGACTAGGCATGCTCTTCATATTACGTATGCAGCGTTACGTCCGTATTTTTTTGAGATCCGTGACTGCAAGTCTAGTTTTAAATAATATTGCCGTTGTGAGTTTGCACCATTGGTCTGGTAAACGCAAATGCGACTGTTGAGCCTGAGGTAAAAGTGTTGTTTTTTTTTGTTAGTTAGGTCCTGTAGCAGCCCGCAGTATGGAATTATGCCCGGTATATGGCAATATGCTCACCTCCTGTTACGGAGGACATAAAAACTTTACAACAGTATCATCAGCTCCTCTCTGCCATACCCTTCGTAATCCTTTGTCATGTTTGATATTATCAATCAGGCAGTGGCCTAGAAAACCAATTGGGCCATTTACCGGATCAAAGTCAAAGTCAAATCCTTTATTTCAATTTAAAACACGTACAGCTTCTAGCTTTATTATCAGAACTTAGTTGCCACGTTTCAAAGTGTAGATTCATATGAAGAAGAACGGTCTAGAAGCTCCATAGTTATTCTTTTTCAACAAATAGGTATACCTAACTACAATAATAAACAGACATTATATTTCCATTGCAAAGTAGTTTAAGTAAGGACAATGTAAAATTTCGCTAATATTTATTTATTTATTTTTCATGTACAAAGTTCTCCTAATTGCGAGGTTTGTGGAAAAGTAGAGGATGTGCATCATCTTTTAGTTGAATGCGTCAGGAACGAATCTGAACGAAACAAAATATTTAGGGACTTAAATGTAAACAGGCTAGACTTAGGAATATTTAATAGCATTTTAGCGTAGCCTATGTCAAGTGAGGCCAAAAGTATTTATGTGTTAGTGAAAAAGTTAAATAAATAACAAAATATTTAGGGACTTAAATGTAAACAGGCTAGACTTAGGAATATTTAATAGCATTTTAGCGAAGCCTATGTCAAGTGAGGCTAAAAGTATTTATGTGTTAGTAAAAAAGTTAAATATCTACTAACTAATCCTTAAATACTTATTGTATTTAAGGATTAGTTAGTAGATATTTAACTTTTCTTTGAGAGATAACCTAAGTATAAGTTACGATGGAACTGACATGAACTGTGTTCAAAAGTTCCTAATTAATAAAGATTTTTAAAAAAAGGTGGACTTCATGCCATGAGGCATTCTCTACCAGTCAACCTTTGGGTTAAATAGAGAGGCAAAGAAAGGATGTACAAAACAAATAAAAGAAGATAAAATATACTAAACACAGATGCTAAAACATATTAAATGTATAGATAAATTATAGATATTTATATATACCCGGCGATAAATATTGCACATCGACCTTTGGAAAGAGACAATCGGCTAATTTCGGCTTCGTAGAGCGTTATCTCTGTCACACACTACCTATGTGACGTTTTGTCAGTCGTTGTTCAAGTGCGATAGAGTGCGGTCGCGTCCAGTTCAAAATATATATTGAGAGTTGTTAACACCCCCAAATTTAAATAATTTAAAGTTGTACTATGGCATCTTTAGGAAAAAGAGGGAAACCTTTACGTGGTCAGTCACGCGAAATTATCTACAATGTTTATAAATATTTTGTAATCGAAGCTGACAGATTTAAGAAAAATGAAGATGAAAATGTAAGTTGTTATTATAAGAAGGTTCAAGAGCGAGTTGCAAATGCCACTGGAATTTCAAGAAGAACTTTGAACGATATATTAAATGAAGTCAGTACTGAAACACATTCTACTGAAATTAAGTTCAGCACTCCGAAAAAAGGGAGTCCAAAAAAGCAATTTCGTTTGGATATGGACGATTTTAATTATGATTTTGTTCGAAGAATGGTGTATGATTTTCACTTACGATTTAATGAACTGCCAACAATAAAATAATTAAAAGCTTAATTATCTGAAGCTATTAATTACAATGGGTCCGAAAAGACGTTGAGAAAAATACTTCACGACGTGGGATTTCGGTTCACTAAAACAATCAAATCATATTTTTTTTAACAGGTAATAGATACCGGACTGTTTGTATTTCGTGCGACAGAGATAACGCTCTACGAAGCCGAAATTAGCCGACTGTCTCTTTCCAAAGGTCGATGTGCAATATTTGTCGCCGGGTACTGTATATATAAATAGATAATACTGAAAGAGTCAACATTTTTACATGACAGTTGACCAGAGATTACCAGTCCCAGCCGACAGCGGCTGCTCACAAACATAACGCATATGCCAGCATCACCCAACTCAACCATATTGTAGAGGATTTAACAACCCAACACACTCTCAGTTCTTTAATTTACCCAAAATACGCAGGTGTCCAATCACTTCCCAATATTAAGTACTACCTTCTCTTCCAGGGTACAACACCTACACATTCAACGACACAGCGCACACAGAGAGAGAACCTGACGAGATTCTCTCCGTGACGTATGAAGACGGCAAATGGTCGAAGCCGTACTACGACTGCGGTGGAGGGAACATCTGGATGCTAACGTATACTGTACCTTTCTTTGGGTACAGCAATGGGAGTTACTTCTTCAA
Organism: Xylocampa areola; assembly: GCA_935421205.1. Lineage (NCBI taxonomy): Eukaryota > Metazoa > Arthropoda > Insecta > Lepidoptera > Noctuidae > Xylocampa > Xylocampa areola. The sequence goes on from OW285200.1 coordinate 2,216,882, forward strand.
GTAAGTTTAAAAAATAAATAAAAAAAAAAAACTTTATTGAAATAAGACTATTCGAAATGTTACTTTTTAACGTCATACATAAAATAAGACAGTCCCCAAAAACGTTATAATTTTAAATGGATAAAAAAATACAGTCGTGAGCAGGATTCGAACCTCCCGGATAAATACTCCAGGACTACTGGACTAACACGCATGACATAACTTTAGAGTTCGCTAAGCATGCGTTAATTCTTTTCTTATGCGTTAATTATTTTCCTCGCAAATGGTTTGGAAAACGTCAAAGGAAAGGTGTGACCTTATTTGTCAATACAAACTCAGCTGAATTACGCCCTGCCTCTGGCTTGGATTGCAGCCTCGTGTGTAATGACCAAGTTAGCTTACTCATATAATAATATATTAATAAACGCATTCAAATTGTGTCAAGTCACTAAAAGCACAGAATAGTTAATAATACAGGTGCAGTAGTCAAATTATTACGTGTATAAGATAAACTCCGCTGACCTGGATTCGAACCCCATAGGAGGAAGAGATTTTATAGTGGGTTAGTGGGATAACCAAGCAATAAACATATTATTAAGTGATCCATTCACCCCAAAGTAACTGCGTGGAAAGCCATAAAAATATTATCATTACAAATGATACATAAAACCAAACACCCCACATCAAACGAAGCAATACGACCACCATTTCCGTCAGAAAAACAGGACAAAAAAAATCGCCTTCAAAAAAGATTGAACACGAAAATAGGAGTTATCAGTTCCATTTGAAGTCGTTTGAGCAATAACACAGATCGGGTCAGTGATACGCGCGGCCGACCGTTTGTCCCAGAAAATGGATTATTCATGGATACCACAGTATCGGCCGATCTGTTACTATAATGTAGGGTTCTAGCTTAGAAAGGCTTACTTTGTATTGGAGATGATGCAATAAAGGGGCGTTTTTATAAATTGTGCATTATTTAAAGATAAATCTTTGAAAAGCATTAACGCATGCTTAGCAAACTCTAAAGTTATAATATTTATACCTGGAGTATTTATCTGGGAAGCGCAGGTTCGAATCCTGCTCGCGACCGTTGTGCATAATTCCTTAAATTGTTTATATAGAATGTAAAATAACATTGAGGATTTGTGTTGGATTGCAAGGTCCACAATCCACTACATAATGATGATGATGATAATGACTGCCTTATTGGTCCCAAGTGCAATTGCTGAGCATGAGGTCTTGGGTTCGATTCCCAGACCAGCAAAATGTTATTAGGATGTTCTGTTAGGAAATTTTCGGTAGCAACCCGATATTTGGTAATTTGCCTAGTAGCTGGCAATAAGCACAACGGACCACCTATTACATCAGAGTTAATTAATAACATTATTGGTGAAATACGGGTGTCGAACTTTGTTGCACACCTCTGCCTGCCCTTTCGAGGAATACAAGCGTGATGCTGTGTATGATAATGATCTCCAGATTGATGTTGGTAGCCAAAACTGCTTCAAATCAGTATACATAGTGGTGACTTTCAAGAGAAATCAATCGAGCCCAAACTTGATGGGTTTATCTTGTTTAATTCAGAAGTTCCTATGGCCACCTTCCGACTCCATCATCAGACCCTCGATTATCATTTAACACAAAGTACTCACCAATACAAAACAAATTAGCCCAATCTCGATGGGTTTATCTTGTTTAGTTAAGAAGTTCCTATGGCCGTTTTTCGGCTCCATCATCAGAACAGCTCCAGGGTACCATAGTATTGTATTGTCACCGAAGATACATATGTCCACCAAATTTGAGCTCAATCACACATCGGTAACAGGTTCTAATTTAGCTTCCAAGATTCGTGCCGAACATACATACAAAAAATGCAAGTTAATTAAAACCTTGTAAACAATAGTAAGTATTTCTGTATTTTCTTGCTTTGTGGTCTGTGTGTTTATGCAAATCTCAACATGTTATTTAAATTTTTGTGATATCAAAAGTGTTGTTACAAGTTCTTACGATTTGGGAAACATGGGAAATGGTTGGAGAAACTTTGGTGTGTCTCTGTCTTAATGGTGAAGAATATTTTGTATGAGTAAGAATAATTATATATTCCGCCCCACTTTAAATTAGGACTAGTCCTACCCAATCACTAAGTAAAATCTAAGAATAGTTTAAATCATTGCCTTGTTGGTCTAGTGGTCTCAAGCGCGACTGCTGAGCATGAGGTCTCGGGTTCGATTCCCGCGTCGGGCAAAGTGTTACTGAGATTTTGTTTCGAAATTCTCAGTAGCAGCCCGGAGTTTCAATGTGGTGGAGTGGCAATAGGCTCACCGCCTATTGAAGGGACTTACCTAATAACAGCATTAGTGAATGTGGGTATACAACTGTGTTCCCTTCTGCCTACCCCTTCGGAGAATACAGGCGTGAATCTATGTTATTTTTCAATAATTTCCTTTAAAAAGGTCTCTTATTTTAGTGTCTATCAATGTCTATCTGCCTAGCCTTTTCCCAATAACATTGGGGTCGGCTCACGTCAAACCGGATGCAGCTTAATACAAGTATTTTACATGGAGCGACTGCCTATCTGACCTCCACAACCCAGTTACTGGGTAACACGATATCTCGTGGTTTGACTGGTTATCAAACTTTCAGGCCTCTGACTACCCGTAACGGCTGTCATAAATTTAATTTGACAACCAGGATCGCCGGTATAACGTGATCTCCGAGGCACTGATGGTGTCTATCAATGTATATGAAAGATTTTTTTTCGAGGGGCTTGTGGCTAAGTAACGAGTACATAGGTCGATTGAGCCAGGTTCAGCATATCTTGCCGTAGTTGTTTGTTTTTTATTAATGACTATTATTCCAAATCTTAACCCGTGCGTGACCCAGAGAGCTTGAAATTCGTTACGGGTATTGATATTTTTATACATGTAAGCCATGTAATGCCTGTATATTTTTTTTTTTATTTATGTATGTATTAAATTTCAAGACACACGGACAACAACACGGTATATTCGTCGCTTTATGCTGAAATAAGGGCCTTTTTGGTCACGTGCAGGTGCAATTTAGTAAGTCTTGTATTTTTTATGTTTATGTACTGTTTTTTCTTTTCCTGCTATTGTAATTGTCGTAAGTTCGGCCACGAGACTGAAATAAATGCTTTCCTTCTTTCTTTTCTTTTCACGGATCAGTTGGTATAGTGATGACACGGAATGTCAAGGCTCACGGGTTCAAGCCCCATTCATGTCTATTATTTTGCAATGTTTCCTTTAAAAATAGTAATTCGTTACGGCTAATGAGATTCTTTAAATTCTGACAATAAATCTTAAATGATTAATAAAATGTAATAGATAAATAATTATAAGCACAAAGTCATATTAAAATTTAATGTTGAAAAGAATTCGATATGGTTAGCAGAGATTGGGATAGCTCAGCTGGAAGAACGCTTGGAATATTTATTCGGTAGGCGCAGTTTCAGATCCTTCCTACAACCGTGTTATTATTTCCACAAATAAATATAACAAGCAATTTACAGGACAGCGCATGTGTTTAGCCATTGTATTTTTATTGTTTTATAAAATTTGGATCTAAGTTTGGCCACCAACTCGCTTGCCCGGCGTTGTTGAGGATAAAGCACGGAGATCCAGAAGAAATCTATTCACTCTAGCCTTGATTATGCAGCTTTTATTTCTCAAGAAACACGGAACAGTGTTTTAAATGGAGTAATAAAATACCTAATGTAAAACTCTACCCACTCAACAGAAAAGTCATGAATCCAACCTAATTACTAGGCTTAAATAATCGCTTTTATCATCCGGATCTGCAGTACAAAAGCACGAAGCGGCCGCGAAGCAATAAATCTCAACAAAAATATTGCTTCCCCCAAATGAAATTTGTTGGAAAATTTGTTAATTCAATGGCAAATGAAATACCGGTTTTGTTACGGTTGTACCGTTTTTGAATCAATGTACTTTTGTGGGCAAAAGTGATGTACAGTTTCGGTTAATAGTGTGCGAATGAGAAACTAACATGGCGGACGAATAGTGATGGGTTGAACAGTTATTGTGGTTTAATTGAAATTATTTTATTGAAGTGTAATTTCTTAGGTGGTGATTCGATAAATAATCGATAAGTGAACAAGAATTGACTCTAAAATTGTAAGGAAACGACATGTTTAGACACATTTAATTATATGATAGAGAAGAAAGATAACCTAAAGAACGAGAGAAAGATAGCTAGCTAAACGTATATATTCCGACGTCACGGAAGTGAAGCAAAAGAAAGCGACCTATACACGATACAAATCCATAGAATAAGAAAGTGTCACGTTGTAGATGTATGCCTCAGACGCTATATGTGAATAGCTGAGGTACCATGCATATGACCGTTTCTCTTTGGTATGGTTGGACGGCTTATCATCTGCTATTGAATTTGAAGAAACGGTTTCTGTCGAAGATAACAAAAAAGAGTTTAATAAAGTTGAGATTGACGTTTTATTTGGGATTAAAAAGTATCCTGTATTTTTATTCTGGTTTATAAACTATCCACTTTAAAGTTTCACCAATTAGTTTTTGCATGATTGAGTAACAAACATTCAGCCACCCATCATCACAAACTTTCGCATATATAATATTATTACGCCGTATTCTATGCCGGCTTCCAGTTGAACGATCTTTGGAAAATTAATTGTCTATGTATTATGATTAGCCGATGAAAGAATAACATTCGCAGCTATGTTCATCCCACGCTAGTTAACGATAGGGGTAATGACGCACTACAGCCGAACATCATTTCGCAATTCACACATTCACACGTTCATTCAAAGTTCTCAGCAAAATTTCGCTATACAAACGATTTGGAGAATGTTCAGTAAGTATTTTTCAGTTTTTGCTGGTGGTTGACATGGAGCTTGACTTTTGTTATTTCCATGCTGAATTAAATTACTTCGATAAACGGTCATAAAATTTATGATTGCGTTGACAATTACATTTTGCCCAACCTGTGACTCCAACTATGGAATTCGAATCATTTATCATCTTTACGTCAATGGGGGGGCTGAGTTGCCCGCGCGTAAGAGTGCACTCTTAGAATAGAATCCCTACATGTGGCCCCGGGGTGGTGCAAAACAGGCCAACAGAACGACCTAGTCGTGTTTCGGGATATAGTCCGGTGCAACCGTTGTGGGAGACGGGTCTGGGCAGTTTCATCAACTCCTCAACTGACGTTCTCCCCAACTTTATTTACTCTACTTAGAGTGAATAGATTTATTCTGGATCTGGCGATCCATCCTTGGCCACACCGTCGCTTTACATCAGGCAAGATGGTGGCCAAAATAGATCCATTTCAGATTTAGAAAAAAAAACTTACGTCTCATGTCAATGCAATTTGAAGATGTTGTTATCGTAGTGATCTGTTGCGCCGCGTGTCATGGATTCGATTCCCGCATGATTCAAACATTTGTATCATCTACATTAGTTCCGGGTCAGAATGTGCCTGCACGTCATTCCTCAAAAATCCAATCTGAACATATTCAGGACTAGAGTGCAAAGTTTTTTTCTGTATCTACGTGCTCCATCCTAGACCACACCGTCGCTTACCATCAAGCGATTTGGTTGCCAAATGTAGATCCACTTTCGATTTAAAAAATATGAGATAGCTATCCGTAACATACCTTCGACACAGAAAAAATATCATGCTTGAAAAAATTATCAATGCAGTGTGTGGGCACCTTTATTTAGCGAAATAAGTTATACCATTACTCAACAAACAGTAATACGAAACTATTTGTGTATAATCAATTCCGTGTTATTGTGTTTATATAGCCGTAGGTACATAACTGGGTAAATTATTCAAAGTCAAAGTCAAAGCATTTATTTCAATTAGACCATATACAGGCACTTTTGAATCGTCAAAAAAATACTAGTTGCCACGTTCCGAAGTGTAGATTCCTATGGAGAAGAACGGGGAAGAAACTCCACGGTAACTCTTTTTCATCAAACAATGACTACTACTACTCCCTTCCGACCGTATTTCGGTCACGGCGGCCTATCTCCACGGAGATTAGCCAAGTACGCAGAAGATATTATAGTGCACAAGTGTATGCGCAAACACAGGTGCACTCCCTCTACCTTCACTCTCTTAATCCGATGGGACGGAAATCCGACATGACTAGAGATAGATCAGGCGCAGGATCGACGGCTTTACGTGCTCTCCCAAACACGGGGGTGTCACACCACCAACTTCCTGACTCCGGGCTACTGAGATTTTCCTTACAGAAAAATTCAACAACACTGCCCGACCTGGGAATCGAACCCAAGACTTCACGCTCAGCAGCCGCGCTTGCGACCACTAGACCAACGAGGCAGTCTTCAGTCAGTTTTCATCAAACAATTACAATATTGTTGGTTACATTGTATTTATAATATAGAAATCATATGTGAGAACAATGTAATGTGAAGTCTATAGAGTCTAGTTACAATTCAAAACTTTGACATGACAGTTTAGTTTATTAATTAACAAGCCTTAAAATGCCAAGGAAGAATATGAAACTCCCTCTAAAATTGTTCAAGATGTTACATTTTATTCACTTTGGTGAATTTCTGATTGTTTTAACAGCTTTTCATAATTAATTTGAAACTGTCCCGTCGATGTAGTGGACGTACTCGTAAGCTCAACTGCTGAGTATGAAGGGTTCAATTTCCTGATTCAACAAACTTTTAATACGTTTCTGTATTAGGATTCCAGAGTTTGACGTTGTGTTCGGGAGATTGTAATACATACATCCTCACCAAGGGACTTTATAATGGCATCGATTGAAATGTGTGTGTACAAATTCACAAATTTGTACAGCTCTAACTATCCCTTCCGGGATTGACAAGCCTGATGTTACGTAAAAGCAAATTAATTTGCCTAGCCTTTTCCCAATTACATTGGGGTCGACTTCCAGTCAAACTGAATGTAGCTTAGTACCAGTATTTTACATGAAGTGACTGCCTATCTGACTTCCACAGCCCAGTTACTGGGAACACGATAACTCGTGGTATGACTGGTTGTCAGACTTTCAGGCACCCGTAACGGCTGTCATAGATCATTTGACAACGTATTTACGTAAAAGCTACTCATAATTTTGCCAATTAAAATCTAAAACTTAAGAGCTGAAAGCTGTGAAGTGCCTATTAATCCTCATTTTATTTTTAACACTTCAGAGACCCTAATTAAATTTTACATCACACTCGAATTTACATACAGACTGGTCGTCTGTCGTATTACCGTCATATTTATGCCGTATAAGCGTCATCCGTATTACCATATCCGTAATATTCGTACTTGATATTATACGAAACAATATTAGCCATTTGTTTTTTATTTCATAACGTATTAACTGCTGAATGTAATTTAATGTTTGGCACAGAGATTAAAAAGATGAAATTTAGATTAAATTAAAACATATATTAAAAACGTACGTTTGCCATGTGTGCATTATATTTTTTTTATTTCATACCTTTTTGTTGACCATATCCACTACATTACTATTTTATTCTAGCTTAAGTTACATAATCTAGAAAATATACATACATTTAAATTGGTTCAGGCGTTTAGAAGTTATGGTGGAATAATGAAACTCACAAACATACATAGCATTCTTACATACATGAACCTTAAAAACATAACACCCTTTTTTACCCGGAGAAACACACTAGATAATTACTTTTTATTCGTATAAATATCATTACATATTTTTCTCAGAAATAGCTGTTACGATCAAGAAAGAAATCGTAGATGTCACTAAAAAATTGTAGCATCACGCCTATATCCTTTAAGGGGCCGACAGAGGGCTATTGCTTTACACCACCTTTCACTAATGCAGTTGTAAAATCCCTGGTAAGCTTATTGCCATTACCCAGTCATAATTCCAATCTCCGGGCTGCTACTCAGAATGTTCGAACCGAAAAATTCATTAACACTGCACTTTGCACACTGGGTCAACCGGTTAATTGTAGCGAACCATATACTGCATTTCATGCCACCCATGAATCATATTCAGAATTCCATGTTTAACAGTCACCACCAGATCAACGGGCAGTATCATTTGATAGCACAAAGTCCAATTACACCATTTAAAAGTACTTTTGTAAGTCACGAAATACCACGTTCCAAAATATAGATATTAAATATGGAGAAGAACGGCCAAGAAACTCCACGGTTAAACTAATATTATATAAGTCATATGAACATCATATAAACGTCATACGGGCATCATTAGTCGGGTGGTAGCGGTTAATGGGTGGCAGGTCTACTGTCCTTTAGGGTATTACCATAATCTGTCACGGAGATGAACTGCGCGCATATATTTAAGAGCTGGATACGGCGCAAGTTACAGGACATTATAGGACTAATATTCATGTAATTGTAACCTTTATATATTGTATTGTTGTAGTACAGTATGGCAGCATAATTCAGACACAGAAAAACATAGGTACACGTCGAGATGGCTTAGTGATCAGAGCGCCTGGGAGTATATCCGAGAGGCGCAAGTTCTAATCTTGCTCACGACCGTATTTTTCTTTCTACAAAAATTTATAAATAACTTTAGAGTTCACTACGTATGCGTTAATGCATTTAAAAGATATATCTGAATAAACACAGGTACAGTCAGTGAAATAGTTCGGCAATAATATCTGATCTCATGCTTCGATTATTAATTTCTGACTACAAGATGACAGCAAAAATATGTGATCATTTGCAGAAGGCATATATGAAGTGGCACAAATATATGTGCCATCGCAGGAATACTAAAACTATCTGACAAGACACGTGACGCAAAAATATAGGATGCCGCATCGGCTTCAAAAATATCGGACATTTCTTACGTTACTTTAACAAATCAGGCAGTAGTTTAGCAGGAGTTGGGGAGATCCCTTTATAGTCTTCCAAGGGATGTGCCTTAATAATAATACTCCTCCCGACCGTATTTCTTTTTATTTATTCTCGACGGAGATTAGCCAAGTACGCAGGAGATATTATAGTGTGCAAACACAGGTGCACTTACTCTTCCTTCACTCTCATATTCCGATGGGACTGCAATCCGACACGACCGGAGAGGTATTAGGCGCAGGACCAACGGCTTTACGTGCTCTTCGAAGCACGAGGGTTTCACACCTCTATAAATGATTGCTAGATAAATATTGCCAGGCGTCTCCTTAAGATCTACTAAACTCAGCGTTACCACTTTACAGTTGTAAATCGCCGAATAACATCCCAATCCTTTATAAATCATATATAATTATGAAAATGATTGCAAGATAAATATTGCCAGGCGTCGTCTTAAGACGAATACAAAGAAGGTTGAAAATTTCAATGGGTAATAACGAGACAAGGTAGCTCATTTGGTAGAGTGATGACCCGGAACGTCAAAGGTCGCGGGTTCAAACCCCGTTCTTGTCCATTTTTTTTCTATGTTTTTGAAAAATAGTAATCAGAAAACCGTCACTTTGCCCGACCTGAGAATCGAACCCAGGACGTCACGCTCAGCAGCCGCGCTTGCGACCACTAGACCAACGAGGCAGTTGCCATGTGACTTAATAAGCATTCTATAGCAGAGGTACTGGAACTGGTACTATTAAAAGGACTTAGTGCGCCCCTTCATATGCCGATGGTGACCACTGGCGTGGTTTTGTAGGAAACCCACACTCCTCGATCTTATTCCTAAAGGCAGCGTGCATTTTAAAAAGCATCCTCACAAAAACAAAATAGACATTTGGCAGTAGCTATCCATCTGCCATTTTTCTTTCAAAATCACGAAAGAAGAAAATTAAATAAATGAGAAAGATCTTCAATTAAATTCGCTTTCCATTTATCTCTTACGCCTTCAATCATAACTCCTCAGCGGTACAGACCATTATGATTCCAAACACGGTCGCTGTGATCCGTGATTTCTAGTCCGGATAATATCATTTGAAATCCAGCCAACTACGGTTATACACAGCTTGGCTGGGTTTAATCCAAAAACTTTTTGATGAAACTTAATTTAATTTACGTGAGTTAGATCGCCTCACTTTAAAGTGTCGTGCAGCACAAAATTATAGCCCTGTTTTTGGTACTCTGCGCACCTAATTTTTAATGTAACGAGAATTTATATAGTTAAATTACATTTCTGTTCAGATTTTATAATAGAGATGAAGTACATTCGTGTTCTTCGAAACTCTTATTTATTTAGTAATATAGAGGGGCTCGTGGCTAAGTAACAGCTGCACAGATCGATCGATCGAGGTTAAGCTGCGCTTGCCGCGGTCGGTCTGTGGATGGGTGACCATCCTTTCATACCGAGACCCCTCCGTGCCTCGGAGAGCACGTTAAGCCGTCGGTCCCGGTTGTCAAATTAAGATCCATCACAGCCGTTACGGGTAGTCAGAGGCCTGAAAGTCTGACGACCAGTCATACCACGAGATATCGTGTTACTCAGTTACTGGGTTGTGGAGGTCAGATAGGCAGTCGCTCCATGTAAAATACTGATATTAAGCTGCATCCGGTTTGACTGGAAGCCGACCCCAATGCTATTGGGAAAAGGCTAGGCAGATATATATCTTAGGATTTCGCGATCACTACACATCATTATATTAAAAGACTTAAATAATTTTATGACATTTATCAATTAAAAACAGATTAGTAGAAATAAACAGTTGACATCTTAGTCCTCCTGCGATCACGAACGCTGCAAAGAGTTTTAAACGTCAGGAAAACCAAAAACACTACAATACACGCAATTAATCCGATTAAATGTTGTCTTAGTTATTTATTAATTCCGTTTGCACAAAATATACAAAGACGGACTTATTGCCTTAGGTATTCTGCACCAGTCAACCATAACCCTGGTGCGGAAACAAAAACATAGGATACAGTAGGTGCAATTCAAAAGATTTATTTATGGGTTTATTTATAAAGAACCTACATATATCTGCATATTATAAAACAAAGAGAACGAAGAGGTTAATGAACATAGATGAAGCGAAAGAGGTGTGTCAGACTCGTCGCAAATGGAAATCGATAGTTTCTGCCTACACCAATGGGAAACAGGTGTGATTGTATGTATGTATGTATAAAACAAAGTCCTCCGCCGCGTCTGTCTGTCTGTCTGTCTATTCGCGATAAACTAAAAAACTACTGCACCGATATTCATGTTGTTTTCACCAATGGATAGAGTGGTTCTCAAGAAAGGTTTTCGTATATAATTTGTCACATTTTTGTATACATTAGCTAAAATTTGATGGCAATAGGCTCACCACCTCTTACATGTGACTTAATAACAGTATTGGTGAAATGTGGGTGTACAACTGCACCTACATGCATCTGCCTACCCCTTCGTGGAATACAGGCGTGATGCTATGTTATGTATGTTGTGTTAAGTTATTAAGTTATGAGTAAGTCATTTAATAGACAAAAAGTCTGCCTTTAGTACTTAATTACTTATTTAAAAGTTTCTCAAGCTAATGATCATCTTAATAATGAAGATTGGCGCATATTATAACAAACGATTGATACATAGGTACCATACCATTCACTACATAAAATTGATATTGCAAATAGAGCTCTCACCATAACAATCAATCAATACATCTATACTTATAATAAAATCGTAACTCGAAAGCCCGAAAATTTCAAATTCGCTTTTTGGATTTTTTTTCTTTCGTAATGTGTTATTTAATCGATACTATTGCCAAATCTGTCGTTTTTAAAATTTGAGTATTTTTGTCTGTTTGTATGTCCGAGGTTGGCGTCCAAACCCAGAAAAAGAAACATCTGAAAATTTGTAAAAAATATCGTCAGAAGCCGGGTCAACTTATAGGCTATTCAAAATTGCGCATTTCCTCAAGGGAGCTTAGCAGTGATGTTAAACATCTCACACTATGAATCTAAATTGGACGGATTTCAATAAAAATGGCACTGTTGTATAGCTTATCAAAAATGATAAGCATTGCAAAAGGTATCATTGCGCTTTATCATATGGGGACCAAGCATTTACCGGTTTTGTATTTTGATTAGTAGATTGTGAATGCCTATTTTAGCAACATTGTCAACTGATTAATTAGTTGCATACCGTACACAGGTGACTCGCACAGTGTAAGTGTGACGATCGAATCCCGGCACGGGATATTATTTTTGTATATTTTTTAATTTTGTTAATACAAGGTTTATCTGTTATTTCGCATAAAAACAACGTTATTTTAGTTTTTCCGTGTCTTTCTGTAATATAAACCCACTTTTTATGTGTTTCACTTGCTGTCTCATATCAATATGGTGAAGCACAGTGAAGATGTTAAACGTTAGCGTTATGTAATTTTTTTATCAATCATATCACATCATTATCATGGTACTTCTTTCCATAGAAAAGTCATTTTTAAACCCTGTAATAAATTATATAAAAAATATATATATATAAAATGGATCTACGTTTGGCCACCAACTCGCCTGATGGAAAGCGACGGTGTGGCCGAGGATGGAGCACGTATATCCAGATTAAATCTATTCACTCTTAAGTAGAGTGGATAGATTTTGGCAGAACTATAGTTGGGGAGTTGATGCAACTGCCCACTCCCACAACGGCTTCGTCCGGTGGATGGTAAACAGCTGTAGTCGAAGCCTCCGACCAGTGTTGTGTTGCCTGTTTTGCACCACCCAGGGGCTACGTGTAGGGATTCCATTTTAAGGGTGCACTCCTACGGACGCGGGCAACTCAGCCCCCAATACCTATTTAGTAACAAAACTGCACATTCCCTCAGCCTGGCCTTAGGATTAATTTAAATGCCTAATCCATAAGTAGGTAATAGCGAAACATCAAATAAGCATTACTGACGATTTTGTTAGAGGCTGTCCAGCTATTGAGGTGATTGGAGAGTACATTCTCGATGATATCCAATGAAATACCGTGTAAAACATTGCTTAACCTCAGCGAATGTTCACTAAGCGGAGATTGGAACAGAAAAAACTCCATTATGGAACTCAACAACACTTTTTTCGACCTGGTGATCAAACCCAAGACTTACCTACGCTTATACTCACTTGCAACCAATAGACTAATAACTCAGTTTTTCTAAGATACTCTTTACACTGCACAAGATTGATGATCATTAATATTTTCATTTTTAAATGAAGCTGCAGTGACAGAAACTGAAAAAATATGCTTAGAGTCATGTTGAAAAGACGAGGCAGGTGTAAGTGGAAATTCTGAATTCCTAAATAGATATAAACTGACCCACCGAAACTCACTAAAAGGTCAAAAAAGTAGTGCTCACAACCAGCACGCGTGTGTGAACAGACGTATGAACGTGATAGAAGCAAAAAGAGTATGTAAGGCTTAATCTTAGCAGGTGGCGTTCTATAATTTCTGCCCACCTGAAGCCTAGGCCAAAGACGTGAATTTATGTATGTACCTATGTATATGACATTATCATTTTGGCCAACACATATTGCCATGCCGTCAGTTCTGCGCCTAATCTCACTCCGGACGTGTCGGATTGCCATCCCACCGGAATACGTAAGTGAAGAAAGAGGGAGTGCACTCCATAGAGATAGGGCGCCGGTACAGTCATTCGGGAACGTTCAGTCGGGAGTACTCCCGATATGGAAGAGGTGGTAAAACATCTCGGTATCTCCAATGTATCGGTAACGGCGGCTTATCAAATTTTTCGGTAATACTATTGGGAAACGGAAAATAACATAAGATCATCTATGTCGCATCTAGCTTTCAGCTGGTTGTACTGCTGCCGAATTCGTTCATCGTCCGTGTTTCTCAATAAATATATATCTGGTGGTTTTCAAGGCTCAAGTGAATAGGTATTTAGTGGTCAAGCGTGTTCCATCGTCAATTACATCATTGCTTAAAATCAGGCGAGTTGGCGGTCAAACGCAGGCCCATTGAGAATAAGTAAAAATCTAATTGATGAGTGGAATCCTAATATTGCATCGTATAATCTACACCACTTCAAAAGCTGTATCCGACAGCTGATATAGCGCCCCCTCATATCTACAGACAAGTCGCGTGTGCTGTGGAAAAATCCAAGCAGGAGTCAGACCCTAGACACCCACTATATGACGGCCAGTTACCAGCACAACAACTAACCACCTAACAAGCCAGGCACAGTTATTTAAAACCGACCGAGGCAGTGTCAGAATGCCCAGTCGAGACTCATCGCAAAACTGAGGCTAGGAACTTTTCCACCACCCGCTAACAATTTAAGCATAAAGTGAACCTAAGCTAAGCCATCTCGACCTCTGCTTACTACCGCGAATTCGCATAAAATCTGTACGATATTGCATTAACTAGGGAAGCGCAGGTTCGAATCCTGCTCATGACCGTATTCTTTTTTCCACTAAAATTTATAACTTAAGAGTTTGCTATGTTTTATCTGTATGAGTTTGGGTTGCTAGGGCAACTGTCAAGTATCTGAAAAGTTACGGCTGTCTGTATGTGGGTGGCGTCAATGAGGATAGACAAAAATAGAATAATGCAACAATTATTACCAAAAAAGGAAAGGGTGGAGGGTCTGACATCAACGAACGTACCTGACCTTTTCAAAAAAGGCAGGTTAATAAACTGAACCGTCGAGCATGCATTCTTCATGTATGTAAGATAAAATCTATATTTTCTGCCTACTGGAATGGGAATCAGGTGTGAGTTGGTTTGTATGATTAATTGAAATCTTAGTTTGGCGTTAAGATTACTTTGACGTGAGCAAAGCCACGGGTACAGCTAGTTTATAATAAAAATGTAACGAACTATGTTTATACATTGAAAATATATGAAAAAAAAATATTATTGGGACCTTTATCAACGCATATAGCACCCAAAACAATGATTCTTAGAATATTTGTCTGTTTGTCTTTTTATCTGTGCGTTTGTGCACGCTAATCTCAGAAACGGCTTATCTGATTTAGATGTGGTTTTCACTAACATATTGTGGTAAGTTTCACTTAACATTAAGTGTTTGTTCCATGTCAATCGGTTTTATAAATAAAAAAGTTATGCTAATTTAAAGAATCACGTCGAACATTTGTTAATTAAGAATTTCTGTTACATGTAGGTATACACGACATGGTGTTAATTTACGACATCTACGCGGACGGAGTCGCTGGCACAGCTAGTATATAATATACTTAATTACCTACATAACAAAGGTGATACAATTATGTGGAAAAAAAAGATTAAATCATCAATAATATAATTTTATAAAGGCGTAGGTAGGTTCGGGTAAGTACTCCATGCGCTCTGACCACTAAGCCATGTCGACCTTACCGGGAGGCGGAGACTCGAACCCTACTCGCAACCGTATTTAACTAACCGCAAAAATGTATAACTTTAGAGATCGCTACGTATGCGTTAATTCGTTTAAAAGATTTATCTGTATTACCTTCGAAATCTGTTAACTGTTTTGTTTTCTTTGTTAGAGGAACCAGCGGCATCGATATAGATCTGCGAAGAGTGGACATCGACCAGTGCCCCATCAGATCTGGATCCACTCAGCTGAACATCTTCGCCGGAACTGATAAGTGTAAGAAGAAGACTACAGAGGTGAGTTAGCCTTATCCATATCTATTGTTGAACCGACCGCGGAAATTGTAGTACCTATGTTATTTTTTTAGTAGTTTATGTACACACAATGAGAGTAAAGAAAAAGAGTGGAAGAAATAGGAAATATAAGTACAAAGGTGCTGCTTATTTCTTAAGAAATCTCTTCCAGCAGACCTGCGAGAGGACAGGTTGTCAGGGAGTAAAAAAAGAGATAAACACTGAATAAACTATTGCCAACATATTAACTTAATATCTACATAAATATCCATATACAATCTGTGGTTCTAGACAGTGGCCAAATTGAAGGAGGTGGATCTATAGATGTAACTGATTACAAAACAATTAAAAAAAGTATACCTTAGAAAATCTAATTAATTTCGCAGTTTTACTGCTTTTTGCGTATACGGCGTGTCATAGCCATCGCCGCGTCGCGCGCTGTAGGTACAAGGACGGCACGACGCGCCGACAAAGGCCGTATACGAAAATTTCACAGAGAAGCGTTAGCTGTTACGAGACGAATAGGACGTTGACCACTTGGCTATTATTGTTTTAATAATTTTTATACAACATATAAATTGTTGCTGTATATGTTCCTACAATATGGCCACTGTTCAAAACCACAGCCTGTATATTACAAATACATTTAAATAAAATACACACGAGTACATGAATAAGGGTTCAATAATATAACTATTTAAATACACATATATATGAATAAATATTATATACAATAATAATATATAAACTATGATGATAGCTAGAGAAAGATGTAAGCAGATTTTTTGACGTTCATAAAGCAGATGATATCCAGCAACTAAAGTAAATAAAGCTTTTGTACTTTTTAGGTTATATAAAACAATAGTTTTTTTATAATACATCATTGCTTAAAATATTCTGTAAAGATTTGTTACGAAAAACTAATAATTGAAGAGTTTCTACGAAATTCTGGAACACTCCCAAAATTACTAATATAAATGTGGCATCGGGAGGTTCGAACCCTGGCTAGGGCTCTTAATTATCTTAAGGCAACCACATGAAAGCCCGGTTAAGCAGTCGACAGCCTCCTAGATTAGCCTGCGAGATAGATGCCCTACACATAAAAGGTACGATTAAGTTCGAAGACTCGAAACTAACAAGTGGTGTTCCTCATCAGCGAGGACGAGATTACAATTTTTTTTTTGTGGTTAGATTAATAAGTTGTGTATAAAAATTTAATCCGGCTTGGGCTTGTATATTTAACTGACTTTAAAATAAGAGGACGTTCTCAATTTGACTGTTTTTTTTTGTATGTTTTTTTTGCGTTTACCATGCTCGACCAATTTTGATTGATCAATCATTTGAATAAGTATCCTGAGGAACTTTATTGTTTCGTACGATGCATATCCATGTATTGTTAACACAATAACATTACGCCTGTATACACTAAAGGCGTACGCAGAGTTTTAATGGTAGATAACGAAATTTCGCCAATTATGTAAATGTATTAAAATAATATTGGGTCCAATAAAAGTAACACCTAACCTAAAAAATATATCTAATAATCGATTTCAATCAATAAATTTCAATCGATAATAGGTATGGTATCTACAAAAATTATACATAATTTATAATTATTAATTACACAAACTACGTAGGCGGAGAACCCAGACAAACTAAAACTAGTAATTTAATAACTTTGCTTAAGTTATTTTCTATACAAATACTGACTATTAACTTTACAATAACCATTCTGAAAGAGCTTTCTTCAAAGAATCCCTATCAAAATTCTTTACGTTTATACTCCATCGGGCTTTCTTTGAAAAGACAATAGCATCTGTGTCAAAGTCCCAGGAATCCTTACAAGGTAACTCCTTTGAATGCATATTCGAATGCTTCAAGACGTGAATACGTAACACCGTTAGTATTATATTTAATTGGAAAACAAAAATTTATTCATAACTTTAATTCAATACGTCAGCTTGTGAAGACTTACTTTATTCAAATTAATACCAGTCTGGCTGGAATTAAAAGTAATATTTCAAAAATGAAACTTATATTCTGTTAACTAAAGAGTAATTAGTTATTGTACCGTTTACGCTGAAATAAATAAGAAATATTAAATGGAAAAAGAATACGGTCGCGAACAGGATTCGAACCTGCGCCTCCCGGATGAATACTCCAGGCGCTCTGACCACTAAGCCATCTCGACCTCTGCTCACCACCGCGAATTCTTCTTCCATATTTTAACACGTCTTATGGCGACGTCATTGCAATCAATTCAGTAGCTATACAGGTGACCGAACCGACACGACCAATTTTGCAGTTAATACAATGTCGTAAAGAATGCAATTACCTTAATAATTCAAGATAAATCTTTAAAAAGCATTAACGCCATAAGACGTGTTAAAATATGGAAGAAGAATTCGCGGTGGTGAGCAAAGGTCGAGATGGCTTAGTGGTCAGAGCGCCTGGAGTATCTATCCGGGAGGCGCAGGTTCGAATCCTATTCACGACCGTATTCTTTTTCCATTTAATATTGTAACTTTAGAGTTCGCTAAGCATGCGTTAATGCTTTTCAAAGATTTATCTTGAATTAAATAAGAAATCATCTTTTTTTACACGACTGCTCAATAAAAGGAGTATTGTTTTCAAGATTCCTGTATGTGAGTGTTTGTTTGTGACTTTCTTTATTCCACGACAACTTTTAATCGTCTGAGCCGATTCAACTAGAAACAGAGTTACTTTCGCATTTATAATATTAGTATGGAGTATGGATAGAATGGAAGTATGCATGTCAAGGCTTGTACACTAGACACAATGATGTTGAAAACAATGTGAAATTATCTATAAATTATTTTGTAACCGTTAATTAGTTTAACCGATCTACAGAAGGGTTCTTTTCAATGGCCGCAAATACTAGACAACTATTTGTAACGAAAGGTTCAGGTTAAGGGCCGGACCCTTACGAGAAAGCAAAGTTCCTTGTGGTTTACATAGAGCCCAAAAGTTTCAATCATTTCGGGTCTTCTAAATTGTTTAGATACAATAGAAAATTTTGATGAGACACCATTATTTTAGTGTAATTATAATTATTTTGATCTCTATACTTGCGAAAGTACAACATTGTACGTGATAACAATATTTTTTCTATTGTGTCTGGTAATTAGCGAGCCAACTGATTTAAGTACTAATTAAAACATAAACAGCATCACGCCTGTATTCTGCAAAGGCATAAGCAGACCTACATTTCGTAAATATTTATTAAGCCCCATGTTATAGGTAATGGTCCTATTGCCGTTAACCACAATTCTAAACCCCGGGTTGCTACTGATAATATATAAATAGAAAAACGCAATAACGCTTTGCCTGACCCGGGACTCGAACCAAGGTCAACTAAAATTTGAGGACATATTAGATAAACAATTAAAATTTGAGGATATATTCTACAATGCGACGCGACCTGGTATCGCTATAGCTTAACTGGTAGAGCAAAAGGGAACAGAGATCTTCTTAAAGATATAAACATTATAAAATCTACCGCCCTTAAAAACTAAGAACTACCTTGCCCAATCGCTCATTCAGCCTATCATTGACTATGCTGATGCCTGCTATTTGGATGCCACCGAGGAGCTCCTTAACAAACTTGAGCGCTTGCAAAACCTATGTATTCGCTTCGTTTTTGGCCTACGCAAGTATGATCACGTTTCTCACTTTCGCAAAGAACTCAAGTGGCTCCCTATCCGCCTTCGCAGTAACGCTCGGATTTTATATCTCCTTTTTAACATCCTCCACAATCCGTTATATCCCTCCTAGCTGCGTAAGCGATTTTCTTATGCACGCCCCTCTGATGCTCCCTGCAGGTCTCACCTCAGATCCCTCCTTACATTCAAACCCCATAAATCCGACGTTTTTTTCTCACTTCACTGTTCATGCGGTAAGATTGTTGAACTCGCTTCCGACTAACATACGAAACTTGCAGTCTATCTCCTTTAAATAAGGATATTATTATAATTATATATAATAACAAGTTAAAGAGCACTACCTCTCTGCTTAACTGGTATTTTAGTATATTAGTTTATTTTACTATATACATATATATGTATTTATTTATCGTTTTGTCTGCTGGTAGACATTTCTTTTGATATAAGCAGTACCTTTGTACTAAGTAGCTTTATGACTGTTTATTTAAAAACTGTTGTGTACATAAATCATATATATAAATATAAATAAATTATATTGTATGTATAGTATACATACCTACATAACTAGCCCATAACTGTTCTACTACAGAGACTCTTCTCATACAGAGAAGACACGAGCGACACACGATAGAAATCTCACGCTCATTAGGTACCAAAACACTTCTAAAGCTGAATACGTAACCTGGTAAAGAGTTTATTAGCTTTTGATCTAAACTGCTCATTATTCAAACCTCTTATTTAAACAAGCCTAAAGATATCTTGTGTTTAAGTAGTAAGTAAACCCTAAAGCCTAAAAGCAGTATTATTCAAGTGAAAGTTAGAGATGTTCAATTATATTTTATTTTATGAGACAATGGCGTCAATTCTACTTTATTAACTTAACTAACTAAACGTAAACTAAATTTATAGCATTGCTGTCTTTGACTAACCGTTACTATAAGCGCGGGACGGGATGTCGCCAATTTAAATTTAATCATGTCAACCTAAAGTGCCTAAATTCGAACAAGACATGTCATATTCGAATTTATTTATTCTCATTTATTAACAATCAGTAAAAGACATGAATGTTCTTAATTTAGTTTAGTTTGTTACATTAGAATTGACGTGTTTTGTTTTAGTGGAAATAAATAAATTTAAAATAAATTATTAAAATTTTGGAACGTAATTATTTTAGGTCCTCGAATTGGAAATACGAGTAGGGCCTTTATTCTCGGTAAAATACACAAATATTGGAGAGCTCAGCTGGGTACCACCAACAACAGCATTACCAATGAGGGTTGACGTCACGCAGGCGGCCGGTCATAAAACATTACCAAAACTTTAGCAGCATGCAATTTCAAAAACAATTGAATACATACTGCGCCAACCCCAAATAAATCGGGATAAGGGCAGGGAGATCATGATGGTGTTGATTGGAGATCTCAGCTACTCTATAGATCATATCATAAAATCAATTGTATGACAAAGTTAATGACAAATTCATGACAGTTTGGCACTTTATGGACCCGTGTTACGTATGTCATTTATTCTTAATGTGACAGAAAATGGTACCTTTTTGCCCTCCATAGTAGCATTTGAAATTTATTATTCATGCTACGGATACACATGAAAAATTTTTTGCACCTTCTTTGGGAATTAAAGTTGAAGTAATAATAAATCATCACATTGACCCTACTTTATCTAAGTCTGAGAGAGGAACATGGCCCGTGTTGATCGATCTTTACGGTCAGGTCTTAAACTGCTTTTCACTGGGCAGAAAAGACGAGGCGAGGTGGGTAGACATTAAAATTTGTATGACAAAATTTCAATTCTCTCGTCGTGCATGTTTGGTAGAAATGTTCTGGATTAGCGAGCACGTGCGAGACGAGAATTTGAGTATTTGTTAGTACAATATTGATTATTATGCTGCGCACATAGAGTGTGTATATTAATATCATGGACATATCATATAATTTTACCTATTAATTAAAAGTCCAATACATTTGTAATATTATTAAAAATAATTTTGTAATATTTGTACGTCGGAAAATGTAGAACGTTGTGGACTCATTACTTTTTAACGAGTATTCTGTACCATAATGAAACAAATAAATCATCTTTATCTTTATATAGATAGACAAATTATAAGAATAAGCCCGAACCAAAACAGGCTTGCAAATTTTGGTGGGAATGCCTCATCTCGTCCTGCCTGGCCGGTGGAAAAGGACCTCTAAAATAGGTACCATTCTTGACATACTATTTTGGTCGAGTTGGTATGTACATTTCTATTTATTTATTACTTTAAGGTATACTACCAGCTAAAATAACAACATTAAAAAAATATAAACTATAATTAGCCATTGAAAAGTCTCCACAGATAGAAACAACATTAGTAAAAATACACACAAACATGCTCTTAATTAATTAAATTAATTAAATACGCCATATTTATTTGAAATGTTATTCTCTTATTACTTAGAAACATCACCAGCCAATCAACAGTCAGTGTTCAAAAATATAGTATGCTTAATTTTTCTCCCATTACTGGTATACTAGTTAAAACAATATCAAGGTCATGGTTACGTATGAGTCCATTATAGGTGTTACAAGAGCGATTTATGAAACTATTCTGACGATAGTTTGTGCTAACCGAAGCAAGTGTAAAAAAGGGGCGTGACGAAATGCATGTCTTGGGGTATATATTATTTATTTTATTTAACAATTCGGGACAATTACGAAGGAAGACGTGAGGATTCGCGAGAGAAACAATAGATCTGCAATGTCACGTCGTTTACGGAGTTCCAAGAAATTATGCCTTTCAAATACATGACTATAGTAAAACTTGTCCGTATACAGCGGTACATTGACCCCCTAAAGTATGACTACGGACTTCTATTACATGTTGTATAACGTACCTATAGATGAGGACACCAATTTAATTAATTTTCTTATCCGGCTGCTTCTCTTGCCAGGGCTGCGGTGAATGCAACTGCGATAGAGTTGGAACCCCATTATAGGTAAGCGGAGGGCCGCGTTTTAGTCTATAGGAGATTGGTACAACGTCTTTGAAGGATTTATATAACAAAAAAGATCATATTAAATTTGGAATCACAATAAGAGCAGTAATGTTTCTGGATTTCTAAAATATCAACAAATATATTCATTATTTACATTTCAGGCCCCTTGTTAGTAGTTGGGCTAAAGAGAAGTTAGGATTGAATCATTCGTTTATCTAATTTTGGTAAGCAAAGGTCGGTGGGAAGAAATTATTTGTTTAGGACTGGTTGTTAATGTTAGTGATTTTAAAGACCATTTTATTCCGAACTAGCTAGGGAGGTTAAAACAGGATTCTTATTAGATAAATGAAAGAGAACTTTATTTGAAGACTAAATTGGAGGTCTAAATATAAATATCAATATTTTTGATGTCAGGAAATACTTCGAGGACTCCCATCGACTAAAACCACACTGTCCTTTTCTAGAAATGATTATAAGGTTACGGAAAAGCAGCTGCATTTGCCACAACCGCTGTCAGCTGCAAAAAATCAAATCTACTATGGTAGAGAACTAATACTATTGATGATAGTGACAGCAGCAAAAACCCACAGTTTTAGATTTGCCACGTTTCCGAAATAAACAAATTTCAAATCTTCTATTTTCGGTAATAAATTGAGAATTACGATGCAGCATTTGTAGACACTATTTGCTTCTACAATTACAAGGACCTTTCAGCATTTAACTGTGAATTTACTGCTTTGAAAATCTCAGCAAACCACTCCAAATACTCACAGATTTATGGGTTCTCAATGCAAGACTTGTAACTCAAACAAAATACCCCGGACACACAATGCGGTACGTCTGAAGGTTTGCTGACCAAACACAGTGCATAGTATGTGTCTGTGCATACGCCGGCGTTCGGATGTGGTAGCAAGGCATCGAGACCAAACGTGCTATAAATTGGATTGAAGAAACTGTATTCCTTCTCGAATGAATGTTTCTTGTGTTGTCAGTTGTGATAGAATTATATTGATTAATTCATGATCAACGGCTTTTATGTTATTTAAATTAGAGGAGGATTTTGATTGTGGTTGCATGTTAGGTAGAGCACAGTATTCATTTGAAGTCTTAGAGAAGCATTCTTTATGTATTTCAATACTATGGCAATTGGAAGGGGTCACAAGGGATTTAAAGTGTGAAGGGATTTTGATAGAATTTGAGATTTTGATTTAATTAAAGATTAAAGTACTGATTATAATAAAACAACTTTTAACCGGATTAATCGCGTGTATTATTGGTTTTTTGTTTTTCCTGGCGTTTCGAACACTTTGCAGCGTTCGTGGTCGCAGGAGAAGTTGTTTTATTATAATGTGTAGTGATCGCGCAAACCTAAGATATTACTATATTAAAGTACTGAGTTCAATTTTTTAAAGATAGATTAATATAAGTTTTAAAGTACATAATTAGAGTAGCTATAATTTATGAAAAACAATTAATATACGAGTGCAAGGACATAATGGCGGTCGTTAAAAGCAATATCTACCAGACAAGCATTGGATAGGCACAAAAATCGTGAAGAATATTGTAAATCGAGTAGGTATTCAGTTATATTGGAAGAGTAGTGGTGTTCATTTAGGTACACCTCTACCTACCCCTTCGGGTAACACAGGCGTGATGCTATATGATGCTATGTTTAGTAATCATTTCATGATCAATGGTTTTGATGTTGTTGTAGCATTTATTATTTTCTGGAAATGATAAATATTTCGATTTCATGTCATGTCGGAAAGTGTCAATAATGCAGTTACAGATAAAAGATGACGTAATATGATGCTGATTTGATATCAACATTCTTAGAATTGTTTTGATTTTCCAGTGAATCACACGTTTGCATACTTTTGTGAATTTCCTCCGTATGTCAGACATTTCTCGTAACTGTGGAAATGTAGGTGTACAAGCAAGTTTTAAGACGTGAACCCCAAAAAGGAATCTAAAAGCACTTCCTTTCCTATATTTTACCTGACTTGTCAAACTAGCTTGCACAAATTTGAGTCGACAGGTCATTTGTACATTTCATGTTTTGTACCTTAAATATATTTCTAAAGTTTTGCATGCGATACAACCGCTGCCGGTACATTGGAAATGCTCCAAAAAGACTAAAAGTTTTTGAAATTATAATAAGTCACAGTAATACTGCACCTGATACAAAGTGCTGAGGTATATTTCTCAAAACTATTTTGTTTTTATTTTCGGTTTAGTTGTGCATAAATTTCAATTTTGAAGTATTTTCGAACTAGTATTGTGAAATATTACTGTTTGAAAATTATTTTCTATAAATACTAGATAGTTATTTTGTAACATGAAACAAAATACAGATAAATCTTTGAAAAGCATTAACGCATGCTTAGCGAACCAATAGATATAAATTTTTGTGAAAAAGAATACGGTCGCTTGCAGCATTCGAACCTGCGCCTCCCGGATAAATACACCAGGCGCTCTTTGATTTTGTATTTGCGCGATTTGAACCCACAACCTGTGGCTCAAGAGGCGGGTCCGTAACCATTCGGCCACCACGACTTTATATACTATATTTATTATAACATAGCATCATGCCTGTGTGCCCCAAGGGGGTAGGCAGACCAATGCTGTTATTAAGTCCCCTGTAATAGGTGGTGAGCCTATTGCCATCTATCCGGCACAATTTCAAGCTCCTATAGAAAAACTCAATAACACTTTGCCCGACATGGGAATCGACTCCACGACCTCATGCTCATTATATTACCAATTCTCCGACTATCCGTAATCTCCGACTGACTTCCAAACAAGACTTGGTCGATATTCAAACTGCATCGGAACTAGAGTAGATACATACGTACAACTTTACACACAATCGGCTTAGAAACTATAGTATCTGTATTGAACATAGGGCAGCACTACTCGACCATTTCATCGTATCGATAAAGCAGTTCTTTAAGTAGAAACGGGTGTAGAGGAACGCTGACGCGCATATTATTGTAAGACCGGAGTCACATAGCGCTGGGAACTTTAATTGTCCCGTACCCCGAACTACAGACGCGCGCATTAGGCCACTTATGCATTGTTGTAATATAAGTAATTAATAAATACAGTTAGTAATATCTTAAGTTTATTTATTTTTCTCTCTGTACACAAATACTTCAGCCAATACACGCACACACAAAAAGGGGTTCATGGCTAAATGATAACAGGCTCACAACATGAAACTTTAATAACAGCATTAGTAGAAAGTGGATGTAGGTACCTACAGTTCTCACCTCTGCCCACCATGTGGGGAATACAGGTTTAATGCTATGTGATGTTATATTTATTGTAGATTTTATTAAAGTAGAAACATCAATGAACATAAAACTAAATAAATATCCACTTTAAAATATTTATATTTATATCAATATTTTTGATTGCCGATTGCTTTTCGCCATCATTTTAACTAATAAATTGGTTTACTGTATATTTGACCAATACAAACCATCAAAGAGAGGTTTTATTTTGTTATTTTTTAAATCTCTTTGATCGGCGTTCATTTGTCAAAAGCGGATTAAAAATATAAATCCTTTTATCGGCTTCCCAAACATTTCCGTTTATAAAAATCAATGAAACGATTTTTGATTTTACCGTTTGCATTCATTCGATTACTTATCGATATACTTATAGCATCGCACCTGCATTTCTGCAATGGTAGGCAGAGGTCCACACAATTATACACTAACACTTCACTAAAGTCATTTAAAAAAGTCTCATTTAATGATCTTTAAGTAATCTATAGGTTAGCCTATTACCATCTACCGTTCACAATTCCCAACTCGGGACTGCTACTGAAAAATACTAATAATAACACTTTGCCTGATTAAAAACGAACCCAGGACCAAACGTACAACAGCAAATACTACGAGATTTGATAGTACAAAACCTTAATTGCGCAAATCCGACTCGCGCACATCATACATCAACAGTTTCATATCCGTAAAAAAAAACGGACAAGCAAATCCCATCTCAAAAACAAAACAAATATTACCTGAGTGACCTAGAATCTAACGTTCTCTGCATACCCTTAAGCCGTGGGAAAATACCTTCAAGCCCCATGTGTTGATTGTAATCCTTTACACGTGTTTACAGAACGAACAAGGGTACTTAATCCCATACAATCCCTTTTCCATCGATTTTTTCCCCTGATGAAACGTAGATTTTTTTAATGAAATGGAATGTAGTGACAGTTTAAACGTTCATAACAAAACGTACATACAGTGCTCGGATAACGATAATCATCTATCAAATCAATCAATTTATCAAGTATTTATTTATTTTGTAAAATACACATTACACATTTTTTTTATCAATATTAGATCTACGTTTGCCCACCAACTCACCTGATGGTAATATAATAATATATACCGTAATGGTAATATACCGTTGTGTATGGCCGTAGAATGAGCACGTGACAGATGCAAAAGACATCTATTCACTCTAAGTAAATCTATCCAGATTTGAGAGTTGATGCAACTGCCCAGATCCGTCTCCCATAACGGTTGCACCGGACTACATCCCGAAAAAAGACTAGGTCGTTTCACGTCATGGCTTCGTCCGGCGATTAGTACTTAGTAACCAGCACCGGCTGAAGCCTCCCACCATTTTAAGGATGCACTCCTACGGACGCGGGCAACTCAGCCCTCAAAAACAAAGATATTTTAAATATTAGTATGCAGACCACCGTGTTCCGCCAATAGGTGTACTAAATATTATAACTTTAATGCTTAAAAAGGAGTAAGTACAAAACTTTTTCATCACGTCAATCCAATTCGTTTATTTGCAGAAAAGTTGGTTCATATTACAGTATTTTTTTGGTCAAACAACTTCAGTCAAATTATGTTGATATGCAAATTTTGGAAACAGAGTGAGACGTCGCAATCCTATACTTAATGTTTACACAAAATTACTTTAATTCTTTTACATTAATTACATCTATATAATTAGTTTCGTAATATTTATTAGACGGAAACATTCGACTGCATCAACAAATACTGATACATATTTATTAAAGTCCTGCGCAATATTAAAACTTATTATTAGTTATATATTTTTATTAAGAGACTAGCTGATGCCCATGGCTGCGCCCGCGTGGATGTCGGTTATCGCGACCAAAAGTAATCATGAAATTTTGATCCAGTACCCGCTTTCCAATTACCGCTTTATAATTGCCCATTTTTTTAAATATTAAAGTGGATATAGTATGGTATCCTTAAGAGATAGACATATGCCATTGCGGATTTTTCTGTAGACCTATACAAGATACACAATTCCACCATACATCATTTTGTTATATCTCAGAGGGCTTAGGCAGCGTTTTCGTTGGAAGCTCCCAGACTGGGCTTACATTTATCCGACACCTCCAACAAATATTATTATATTTTAGGCAATGTATACAAAAACTAGTCACAAATTATATATCTACTAAAATATTCCTCGAGAACCACTCTATCACACACACTCTAAAACAACATCATAATCGGTGCAGTAGTAATTGAGTTTATCGCGAACGGACAGAGAGACTGACGCGGCGGAGGTCTTTGTTTTATAATATTATTTCAATATAATACAGCATCATTAAATACGCAACCCAAGAGACAAAGTCAGTGCGCAGCCCTAGTGCGGCTTTATCTACCGACCGACCGTAGGTAATTATTTCAAGGACACTGCCGAGACAACGTAGTGTTACTTCATTATACTGTGTCTACGGTAATATACCAACGTATACAATCGTTTATAAATATAACAAAAAGATACATGCATACCTATAGTGTAATAGGCGTAGCGTAATTTTTTTCGGTCCTTGGAAACATAAACCTTGAAATGATTTGATAGGTTAGTTTAATCTTGCACAGTTAAGTAACCTGTTTCTAGTCTAGATTCACATCATTTCCCAATGGTATGGTCAACTCGTAAGTAGATTAGATTTTTATCCTTAGAGACCCGTAAAATTAATAAATAAAAATGTACATCAAATCATTTTTCATAATTTTCAAATTAATTAACTTCAAGAGGTAATTTTTTTTTTTGGTATCGTGAAGTGTCTTATATGGATCGGTTAGGTTAGGTTTGGAAGATTTCTTTCATAAAACACTTTCTAAATTAAAATTACAATCGTGAGTAGGATTTACCTGCGCGTCCAGTAGTAGACAAACAGTAGTAGTAGATTCTGTGTTTCTCTGCGTCTATGGTTAATCGATGAGACTTTTTATTCAATCGATGAATCCCATAAGAAATTCTCGTCAGAATCATATCTATTTATTTCCGTTACGGTGACATCTTCCCATTAATATTGATTTCTAATCGTAAAACGTTTTAATTTTGAATAGTTAAATTTTAATAAATTGTATTATAAACTTGTAATATTCCATTATTATTGTATTCGTTTAATTTTAATAATAATTAAATTTTAAAATAATTTAATTTTAATTAATTAAACAAATATGATTATAACAATATTTCAATGTTATAATGGTGACATATGTGTTTCTGTATTAACATTCTTTGTACCATATTTTATGCGTATAAAGATATTATTTATTTTATTTACCAGATGAATAATCCAGGTGCTCTGCGAACTCAAGAAACTCCTGACTAATATACAATCTGTTGGTCTATACCCATGCTATATCATGTTTTTTTATGGGAAATGGGGCAAATGAGGAGAAGAATCGCCTGATGATATTCTGATTCTGATTCTTAACCTTTCGGGTCAGTAACGTACAGATCTGTACGTTGTAACAATAAAAATCTATTGTGTCTGCTAATGACTGACGCAACAGCTTAATCATGTAATATTACTTTAAAAACACTACGGTTAATTTTTGTAACTGTAATTTTTTATTATTAGGTGTTCAGTTTCAGCGGTATAGTCTCCTCCTTAAATATAAAAATAACCAGCCCATAACTGTCCCACTGCAGGCAAAGGGCCTCTTCTCATACAGAGAAGGCACGAGCTTAATCACCACGCTAGTTCACTGCGGGTTGGCGATTTCAGACTACCAAGTCCACGTTTCCTCACGATGTTTTCCTTCACCGTACACACAATTTGTCATGACAGTTTAGAGATGTGGTGTGATGAGATGTATTAAAAAACTAGTGGAGTCTAATAAATCCCACCAAAATATTTCATGGTTGCCAACACTTTAAAAAAGTTACGTGATCTCTAGTAGAGCCAAAGTCATAGCTGAGGTCGGATTTGTATAACGCGTCATAGTCTACGGGGCCTGTCCAAAGTCCAAACTATATAGCTCTACGTGCTCTTGACAGTAACACATTTATGACAATGAATAACAAATAACTCTACCTATAAGCCCTGACTTTACAAACTCTTCATTTTGGTTAAAAAGTATGGATCGGCCGTTTCGTCATTGTCGCACAAATGTTCCTTATGGACCTAAACGTTATGTCACATAATAGTTCCACGAACATTAAACGGACAAGCTATACTTTTTCACCAAGTTTTTAAATTCTTTGCTTATAGATACAGTTTTTTTGTTATTCATTGATATAAATGATGTACAGTCAAGAGCTTTTATGTGGGTGTAAGGAATTCAGATCTTGGCCCAGATTTTCCCCTTACTTTGGTGCGTGTTTACTACCGTTTATCGTTATTCTTTGATGGTCTCTCAGACTAATGGATTAGGTTCATACTCAAGTATTTGTGTAGGAGTCATACGGTTTGTTGATGCTCGGTATTTCGAAGTCTGCTGGTAGTCAGTGAGTTCATGTTGGAACTGTTGTTTTGATTACTTGCTGAAGGATAAGGCACTCTGATAACTATTTAGATAAGTACCTGTCTACTATAAAAATAGGATTTGTACGAAAAGGAATCTAGTATTTTATGAGCTAATGACAGCAAGGTTAGTTACTTACTCTACAGCCATAAATTATAGTCTAAGAAAACATTAGTTTATAATTATTTTCGAAAAATATAGTATCTACCTGTAGTAAATTCAACAACGATTTAGGAGGAGTCTTTTACAAGACCCAAAGTCTTTATGAGGTCGACTGCAACCAGTATAAAATATTATAGAATTTAAAAAAACATTGCAAGTATTCCCCGAAGGGGTAGGCAGAGGTGTACACAGTAGTACACCAACATTTGAACAAAGCTGATATTAAGTCCAAGGTGGTGAGTCTATTACTATCTACTGGGCACAATTCCAAACTCAAGGATGCTACTCAGAATGTATTAACAGAAAAACCCGATAACATTTTGCCCGATCTGGAAATCAAACCCAAGACCTAATGCTCAGCAGTCGCACTTGGGACCACTAGACCAACGAGGCAATTTATATTAATAATAATTTAATTCATATTAAGGGAAGAAGGAATAAGGAAAATTCTGAAAGATTTTGATGTCCTTTTTATAAAATTTAACAGTACAGAAATATGACGACGAATCATTTACATATCTACTAAAAATATCACCAGGCGTCTCCTTAAGACGAATATAAAGAAGATTTAAAAATTCAATGGATTTGAACACGACAAGGTAGCTCAATTGGTAGAGTGATGAACCGGGACGTCAAAGGTCGCAGATTCAAGCCCCGTTCTTGACTATTATTTTATCAATGTTTCTTTGAAAAATTGTAATTAAGCTTTTAAGCTGTTGCGTCAGTCATTAGCAGACACAATAGATTTTTATTGTTACAACGTACAGATCTGTACGTTACTGACCCGAAAGGTTAATGTATAATTCGTTAATGTATTATGTGAATTGGTGGAAATATGACGATGATAGTTGAAATGTCGGAAAAAAATGGGTCTCAAACCGCGTCCGAAGCCGGGGCGGGACGCTAGTCATATATAAAAAGCTTTAACACTCGAGTTTTATTAGTACAGACTTTGGCTTTTTCCTACCTGTGTTAAACTACTAGAAACGAATACACATGTCATCACTACACAGAAAAATTGAGGTAAAAATATAAAAGAAAATTCTCACACTGAAATTATATACTAATTTTAGACACGATTTCTCCACCTCCCGCGTGCCGACTGACCCCTTAGCCATTTCTACCCTCAATATATACACGATAAAAGTTGCCCAGCGTAAAAATAAACCCCACTACGACACACAAGAGAACATATAAACGTCAAAACATATCGGGCTGGCAATAAAGTGAGGAAAAAATTAATCGGAACATATATACGGCGTATTTTTGTTACAAACTTTTACTCGAGTTTTTACGATATTATACGCATATACGTACTTACGTATAAATATTAGGCTTTCAGAAGTGTCGTGGTGATATTTTTTATGTGTTTTTTGTTTATCTGTGTATCCATGTGTCTCATACGTATCAAATATACCTAATATTGTTGTATTCAAAATTGAATCTTATTTCAGCACTTTTAAGTATCAATCTGATAGCAATTAAGATATGGATTAAAAAAGAGCGTCATTCTTTTAGGGCGATCAAGTAAAATGAATAAAATTTATGGTGACGGTTACAAATTTGTGAACTCTGAGTATACGACATTCTTTAAAGGATTGTGGAGCTTCTTAAATCGGTTTATATTAATTCATTAAATAAATAAATATAAATAATAAATATTCCACAACTATCACACAACGCCGTCTAGTCTCAAGCTAAGCAGAGCTTGTGTTATGAGTACTAGACAACTGATAAACATACTTATATATTTCTAAATGCATACATGTTATAGATAAATTACACCCAGACACACAACAAATGATCGTGCTCATCACACAAACATTTGTCCTGGGTGGGAATCGAACCCACGACCTCCGGCCTAGCAGTCAGGGCTACTAACCACTAGACCAACAGGACAGTCAACCATTAGATAGAGTTAATGCGTTCATTTCGAATACATATTATATTCTTCCGCGTTAAAATCGGGATTCGGGTAACAAATGTTCCAACCCAAAAAAGTCAAGAATCAGATACGGGAAATTTATTATTTTCAGTAAATCCTAGCCACTCAACTTTATAAGCAAATAAGGATCCACGAGAAAACTTAGGTCTTAAGCGTTTAGTCAGCTGAGTAAAACTTTTTAGTCAGGCCTCCTTTGAATTTTATCAAAAATATTTTTGCTGACAACTCAACCAATATTTTTTTCGAACAAAACCTAAACCTAACCTCTTTAAAAATATTTTAGTAACATTTTAAATATTTATAAAGCTCTTTCTGAAGCTTAAATATTTTCTTCATAGTTGTAAGGCCATTTTGTATTCTATACTGCCTCGTTGGTCTAGTGGTCCGATGCGCTACTCCTGAGCAGGAGGTCTCGGATTCGATTCCCGGGTCGGGCAAAGTGTTATTGAGTTTTTCTGTTAGGAGATTCTCAGTAACAGCCCGGAGTTTGGAACTGTGCCTGGTTGATGGCAATAGGCTCACCACCTTACATGGGACTTAATAACAGGTTTAGTGAAGTTTGGGTGTACAACTGTGTACACCTCTGCCTACCCCTTCGGCGGGGAATACAGGCGTGATGCTATGTTATGTTATGTTATGTTTATTTGCTCAAAGCATTTTCTTATTTTTATCGTGTGGTGGATGAAAACAGGCGTACGCCTTTGACATGGATTTACACACCATCGAGAACTCTTGTGTGAAATCTCATGTGTGACGGTTTCTACGCAATGTTCTCCTACACCGTGTTTAAGCACGAGATAATTTAATTAAAGGTTCATCATTTCGAAAAGTGCTGCACGCACTTTTTACTACTACAATAAGTCTTAATGGTCGTGACCACCACCTCACCTGATGTTAAGCAACGGTGCGATTCGAACCTTGAACTTTGACTTGGCAATCCGACGACTATGACTGTTTAAAAAGCAAATGCATATTGTGAAATTTGTATTCAATTAAATAACTGCGAGCAACTGATTGGAAGATAATTTAACGTTAATTAAATAGCAGAAATTATTGTATTCAACAGGAACGAAATTAATGTACCGTGTAAATAAACCAATATTAATTAAAGGTGTGTATGTGGTCTGACCGTTGGACTGGCAAGTCAAAGGTCACAAATTCGAATCCAATCCAACGCACCACTGACTTTTCGAATCATGTGCGTATTAGAATAATCACATGCTTTAAACGGTGATAAAAAGCATCGTGAATAAACCAGCACGCCTGAGAGATGTTTTCGATGGTAGTCATGTCAGAGACCTACGGGCGGTTTAACCTCTGATACTTGGTTGTACATCAACCACACGATAAGAACAAGATCAAATAACTAAGTTGCCTAGGCTGATCTGGAAGTCCTTAAATAGACTTCGGACTCAGGTTGGTCAAAGTAAGGAAAACCTGCTCAGGTGCGGATAAATGATTCCAACCTGGAGTGCAGGTGTGGTGCTGTTCCGCAAATGATGGAACACTTGACATCGTGTCCTGTGTGCTCTGATACCTGCACGTTAATTGATTTCATGGAAGCTACTGACAATGCGGTTATCGTAATGGGGTTTTGGGCTGATACAATTTGAATTGCCATCAATACACTTAAGAATCAAATACCTCATAGTCAACCAATAACAACATATAACATAACAGAACATAGCATCACGCCTATGTTTCCTGAAGGGGTAGGCAGAGGTGTACACAGTTTTACACCAATGCTGTTATTAAGTCCCATGTAATAGGTGATGAGCCTATTGCCACCCATCTACCGGGCACAATTCCAAACTCCGAGCTGCTACTAAGAATTTTTCTAACAGAAAAACTCAATAACACTTTGCCCGACCCGGGAATCGAACCCGAGTCCTCAAGCTCAGCAGTCGCGCTTGGGACCGCTAGACCAACGAGGCACAATATATGATTACTAAAATTCTCCATACATTTCCCAATACATACACAAATACACGAGTACTTGTTTTACGATAATGTGTCGTGAGTCAAAATGCGCTGTCATTTTGTTTATTTGCGACGTGACCGCCATCTGATGCAAAGAGACTCGTATGGAATAAGGTATATCCCATATAAGGTTTTTTACTTGACACCATTAACCGAGATATGATATAAAATATATTGCCACTTTATTGACGGTCTCATCAGAATATTTGAAAGAAGAAGAAAGAAAAGGATTTATTTTGCCACCAGGATAGGCACACACATAACAATTACAGCACAAAAGAAAACAAAGTACTAGAAATAAAAAAGCAAGTAGGTATAACAACATAATTATCGGCTGCAAAACCGTGTGTCGTGAATCGAATTTACGTACCGAATAAATAGTTGTGTGATAAACCTTCAAGTAATTGTTCCGTGTATGACACAGGAGCAATTTCTAGAGGGGGGTAAATATTGTTTAAAAAAATTGACTTTATTATAGAAATATTAAAATTTGACTTAGTTATGTTATGTAATAATCTAAATAAAATGGATGCAAATAAATACAATATCTAGGTACATACTTCCACAATATTGAGGGTAGTCATGCATTACCTGTGCACAGCCCGCCCGCCCGTAAATATATGTACGTGTTACTAATATTAAATATAAACACATCATGCAAATATAAACACGTGTTACAGCTGCGATACCGTGCGGTGTCTGTTTTTATTTATTTATTTACAACACAAACTATCTTTACAGGTTAACCTAAAGTGATAGAGTGGTACAGAACACAATTAAACTAAGATATAATCTTAAAACTAAGTACTTAAATCTAACTATACATGCAGATCAGAATAACACAATACTCTAGTGGTCGCCAGAGTAAAATCGTTCAGTGCACAAGAGAACAGGTCCAAGCTCATAGCTACCGCGTTGAGAGTGCACAGCGCACGTGTAAACGGGGCACGGCGGAGAAGGTTGGTGCGCGCTTTCGGTACCCCCAGCAGCCGCGGCCGCCGTCGCCTGTTTACGTACTCGTCAGGTACCCACAGCTTAATTGTCTGTAAAATGTCAGGATTGCAAATTTTTCCCCTTATTACTTTAAATAAGTATGTGGCTAATGCAAGCTCCCTCTTTACTTCTAATCTAGTATAACCTACCATGCCTAATACAAACAAGGTAGGATACAGCAGTGGGTATCCCGGATACACTCCATACATCTTATGGTACATAAACCTGATATATTTGTTTTGTATCCGCTCTAACATTGTATTGTATTTGGCTTCGCTAGGACTCCAAATAGCTGCATTGTACTGTAGGTGGCTCTTCACCAGTGCTTCGTACAAAGCCCTTAAAGCACTCATATTAGTAAACTGGTTGGCCTGCCGTAAAAGAAACCCAAGGTTACGGTATGCCTTTTTGCAAACCGCAACAATATGTTTTCTGAACTGCAAATCTGCGGCGAAACAAACACCTAGATCTTTGACCTCCGTGACACGCTGCAGCGGTTCACCTCCCATAAGGTACTGGTGGCGACGCGGGGTGTGCGCGCGGGTGTATGACAGCACTGAGCATTTTGACACATTGAAATACAATTTATTTTCCTGACTCCAATCAGTGACCCTATCTAAATCTCGTTGCAGTGTGTCATGATCGGCAATATCTTTCACCACATGAATCAGTTTGAGATCATCAGCAAAAAGAAGGCAAGTTGACTCCTTAACTACTTCCGGTAAGTCGTCCACCACGAGGATAAAGAGAAATGGTCCTAAATTAGTTCCCTGACTTACGCCCGATCTAGTGAAGTAAATTTCGGAAAAGCTCCCCCCACAGTCAACATATTGACGTCGGTTGCGCAAGTAATCGGCAAAGAATTTAATAGTGTGTGGAGTAAATCCCTTGTTGGCCAACTTCGACAGCAGCACATCATTGTCCACTGTGTCAAATGCCTTCCGAAAATCTAGGTAAGCTACATCCACCTGTAG
The DNA here is from genome assembly GCA_935421205.1 of Xylocampa areola. Classification (NCBI taxonomy): domain Eukaryota; kingdom Metazoa; phylum Arthropoda; class Insecta; order Lepidoptera; family Noctuidae; genus Xylocampa; species Xylocampa areola. The sequence continues at coordinate 2,252,928 of OW285200.1, forward strand.
TCCAGCGTCAACAGCAGGCACCAGTTGCGTCATCAAATTTAGCAAATTGCCTGTTGTACTCCGCCCAGGACGGAACCCATGCTGCGCATCGGACAAATGTGCGTTCACCTGCTTATATAAGCTATTGTGAATTGCTGCTTCGAACACTTTAGCAGTAGCACAAAGGACCGCCACTGGTCTATAGTCGCTTGCCTCGGAGCCGCCACTACCTTTCGGTACCGGCACCACTCGGCTAAGCTTCCAACGATCGGGAAACGACGCTACATCAATACAGACATTGAACAAATGTAGTAAGGGTTCATCCAACACCATGCGACTATCCCTTAAGATAAAAGGTGGTATACCATCAGGTCCAACTGATCGTTTAGGCGGTAGGCGGGCTAGCGCGCGACGCACTTCTGAAGCTTCAAAGCAACCGAGGTGAACCCACGCGCCACTTGGCTCCGCTGTTTCACTACAGGTGTCCGCATCTAACGTAGCCGGTTCCGGGTTATACACAGAGTGAAAAAATCGTCCAAACTCCTGAGCACATTCTTGGTCTGATAGAACTTGCCCGTCCTTATTCAAATTATACTGACTTGAATTTCCTCTTTTCGACCTAACGTAACTCCAGAAAGCTTTCGGGTCGGCAGCAAGATGGCTCTGCACGCGATCACGATATCGGTCGTGGGCAAGAGCAGTTTCCGCCTTAACTCTCGCCCGACACCGCGAAAACGCCTCGTAATCAGTAGGGGATTTACTTGCTTTGTATATTTTATGTAGCCTGTACTTCAATTGAATGTCCTTGATGATGTCAGAGGTATACCACACTGGGTATGTATATCTATTGTTATTGTTAGTGATTTTATTTTTAAGAGGTATACAAATATCAAAAACTTCATAAATCTTACCATAAAAAAAGTTTAAAGCTAAATCCAGATCGCATAAACTGTACATTTCATCCCAGTCTATTAAAGCTAATAAATGGTATAATTGATGGAAATTTGCTTTACTGAAATTCCATTTCTTGGTCAATATTTCATTTTGAGGTTCTAACTGTGCGTCTAATATGGCGGGTTGCGGCAGCGGAGAGGTCGTAGGAACCGTGACCGCGAGCGGCGGGTGGTACACGTCCACGGGCAGCAGACCCTCATCCCCCGCGCACACCACCACGCCACTGAGCCCGCTCAACACGAGGTCCAACTGTCTGCCATTGCAGTTAGGAACTTTGTTACACTGAACGACTTCACAAAATGCCACGAAATACTCAAAATCGTCACAAACATGATTTGGGCATGAAAATAGATTAAAATCTCCTAATATAACTACCTTATTTTTATATTTTACACATATTTTTTCTAAAATATTAAACATTACCGAATATTCTTTTACATCAGTCTGTGGTGGAATATATAATACACAGCAGGTAACTAAAAAACGGTTTTGTGAATAAACTGTAGCACAAATCAACTCGAATTTATGAACATCAATATTAATATCATCGGGAATTGTTACCTGCCGCAATTCAAAACGCGGCGTGGACACCAACAGTACGCCTCCTTGCTTACGCCCATCGGCTCGATCACATCGCAATATCGAATAACCAGGTAACGTTATTTCAGCGTTCTGTATTGACTCATTGCATCCGGTTTCCGTAAATGCAAACAAGTCCGAACTAGAAGATTCTAACAGTGATAAGAACTTCGACGACTTTGTTCTTAGACCTCTGACATTTTGATATAGAATAGATAAACTCAAATTAAGCTTGCGGTTGTAGAGTGACTGGCGTGGCTGGACGACGAAAAAAAATCCACTCACTTACTTCTACATTCATAGGCCATACTTCAGGAACACAAAGTTTCTCAAAATTGCTTTCAGTCACTCCAATTTTGAACGAGGCATAGTCCCTTTCAGTTTTTGGCTGTATTTTAGTAAGAACTAACTCTGAGTCTTCTCCTAATATCTTTTGAATGTACTCCTTTAAATCGACTTCAGTCGTCGTTTTCTCTAACCTCCAAACATGAAGGTATTTTTTCCGTTCAACTGCTTTTAGAGCTACTATTGATCGGTTTCCACCTCGTATTATCGGGTTCAGTTTCTTTCTTCCTTTCACTTCTATCCAGTTGTTTTCCATGTTCATAGAACCTCCACTCGAAACCCCTGAATAACTGGCGACACTTGCGTAACTAACATTTGGCTGCGGCATCGGTTTCGAGTTGCTGTTTTCGCTTAAAGCGATTACCTCCGACGACGCCTCTGCTACTGATGCAGGTGTAGCTTCCGTATTTTGCCTATGAGAAGTACCCATAGTGCCCAATTTTCCTTCATTAATTTGTCTAGTCTTTTTCTCCATAACTTTCAAAGTATTGATTTCTTTTTCGTAGCTTACACATTTGCTATTAGCAACACTTAACTCTTGCCTTAATTTGCTATTTTCGACAGCCAAGGCGGTTACCGTAATCTTAATTTCCTCCATAAGGTTTTTTTCCAGAGAGTTTAGCCTTTCAGTTATGACTCCTTTTACCATTTCCATAATATTCGGCAAGCTATCCAGGTTAAGTGATGCTGACGTACTCAAGTCAACTTCCTCACACGGATGATTTGCATCCTTGTCCGGACAATCCGCTGCTGCCCGGACACCGCGTACTGGGGTGTCGTCAGTTACTCGCACCCGCTGCGTAATGTTCGAGCAGGCCTCGCACTTAAAAGTACTTTTCAAATGCGCATACTGCTCCGTAAATACCGCCGAAGTGACATTCAAACATGCATAATGATAACACGTTTTACAACCAACACATCTGAGCAGCTCTCCAAGAATGACTTTCTTTTTGCACGCAAAACAAATCATTATGTATAGCAAAAAGTGTTACGAAGTGACAAATTGCTCGCAGCCGGAGAGTAGGCGCTCTGCTGTACTCGCAAACCTGTCGCACGATGACTCAGCGGTGACGTCGTCAGCGCGCGCGGCGCGGCGCACGCAGCGCGGTCGCAAATTTAGACACTTGATGACTAACCTCAGTGGCGCAGAGGCGGGACGTCCGGCCGCGAATCCAAACGTCGCAGGTTCAAATCCGGATGGATGAAGCACACAAATATCTATTTGTTTCTTTCTAGGACCTCCCACTAGGCGGGACCAGTCCATAGAAACAGTTCAAGCGAAAGCGAGAAACGCTTTTGAGAGCCATCAACCAATCAAAAATTAACACTCTCCAAAATTCAAAAACACGTCTACACTGTACCAAGTCGCTACGGTGACTGTTAGACACTAACAGGTCAGGTCTAACAGCTGCTGAGGATGCCCCGTGTTGGTGGTAGTCGGAATTTTCACCGCTTGCGTATGTGCATATATTTTCAGGCGGGCGGGCGGTGCACAGGTAATGCATGACTACCTTCAATTTTGTGGAAGTAGCTAGATATTATATTTATTTGCATCCATTGTAATCATCTCTGCTTCTTGCAAATAATAAAAAATGTTTTTCAAACAATTAATACGTATATAAATATTCATACTCCACAATACCATAAAATTAACTAGACCTAACCTTACCCAATTTTTTTTACCCTAAACCAAATACAGCCGTTCATTCGTAATACAAAAGTCTTCACAATATATTTTTTTCTGACATTTACCGATCCGTGACGGTACTGAGGGCCGTTTTCAGGCTTGTCCCGTCAAACCGTGACGTCTGGCCGTCCTATTTGTCCCTCGTATATTGTTACCCGACTTAGCACAAACTGTTTTCTAGAAAACCTACTTTTTGCGAGTGTAGCTGTGAGTTTATTTTTCGGGCATTTGTGAAAGTGTCCACGTCATAGTAAATTAATAAAAACGTTCGGTATTGTGTTAGTTGCTCGTAGCACTAACTGGAATTAAACTTGGCAAAAACATAAATTATATAAAAAAACAGACCAAAATCATATAGATATGTAATATAAATTAGAAAACTTCTTACTTATTATGGTGAGACGTGCATTTGAAGGGAAACCGTTTGTGTTGGTATAGACACGTGTTGAGGAGGGATAAGACATATGTGACTAAGAGAGTAATGAGTTATAAATTTAGATGGATGGAGGGGAAGAGGGGGACCAAAGAAAAGATGGATGGATTGTGTGAGAGATGATATGAATGAAAAGGTAGTAAACGATAACCTGATGACTGATAGAGGAGAATGAAAGAGGCAACATATAAATATAATATATTGCGCCGACCCCGACTAGGACTTGGAACTAGGGCAGGAAGAAAAAGATAATGAGACGTGCATAAGCAGTTTCAAAATGTGGTCAGAAAAATAGTTGAAGTTGAACAACTCTTAGCGCAGTCAATTTATAGATGGATGACCGCAAAGAGCAATCTCAACTAAGCAAGTTCAGAAGGCATGTTGAGCCATTGGTCCCGACTTATGTTAAATGAATGGATGGCTTGAACAAATCTTGACTAGGCTGGATTTATATGAAATAAAAATTCGCTTTATAGAAAGAATACATTCAGTTTGATAACGAAAAACATTAACACGTAAGAACATGAAAATGGAAGGTTTTGAAGAACTTCAGAACCCTGAAGTAGAAGAAATTACCATAAAACTTGGCTCAAAGACAACTCGTAAATTGATAGACCGACACGTAGAATTTTGCGCTGGCACCGAATATTGTCAGATCCAATAAATCAATCATTCTTATTTCCTATAACAGAACAAGCCACCGGCATTCGTGTGTGATGGCTGTGCATTGAGATCCTTTGAACATTTTTCTGCGGTTTTATTTCAAAAGATATGTAAATAAAATTATTTTATATATATTAGAAAAATATTTAGAATTTTTATTGATATAGTTAGTTGTTTTAAATTGAACGAATGTTTTATTTCTTCACGATTACTTTTTTTATAACCAATTTAATCAAAATTTTCCTCAAATATCATACCTTAAATGGATAGATAAATTAATTTTCATGTAATTTTAATTATCAACATAATTTTATTTTACTACCAGAGTAAAGTTATAAAAATAATTAAATCTAACATCAAAAATACGCAGTAATAAACGCCCAACATCAGATACATAGACGAAAACAGACGTTTCAAAGAAACACCAAATTCCCTCTTGCCATGTAACACGTAATCTTTTATTCCCATTGGCTCTGTATGATACCGTGGCGGTCCAACAAATTGCGGGCCTTCGTCTACCATTTATTTTATATCTGAAACTTTTCCTAACATGAAAACAGATATTCAGCCAATTTGTCTAGGTTTGTCGAAAAAATATATCTGAAGAAATGGAATTCAGAGTACCTATCTAGGTCTTTTTTTGTTCGTTATTATGTGTAACGTAATGTATTTTTGACAAGTATACGATATTTTTTACAATTTATGTTTTAATTTTAGGGATGCGGTCTTTATCATTAACTTTGGCTCCGATTTACAAAGAATAGTTCGAAACTTGGATCAAAATCCGCGTAGGAGTTGAAAGCCCACTCGCATTCTAATTCAAACCCACAAAAAAATACTATTTATATATTCCACTGTCCACTATATTTATACGAACAAGCATTATGACAAATAACATTGAGATACCGAGATTGTGGCTAAACACACCGAATTACGTCAGTTCAAAGTTTTGTTAGTGATATCTTTGGAAACAAAAAGGCTGAATAAAAGAGATTTGATCTCAGAAGGATTTGATACTTCACATGATTGATCCAGATTCAGCCAGACAAATACAAACCACAAAGCTAAGTTTTTAACAACATAGAGACTCATATAGATACATATACTTGTTACAATCTGTTTGGCAAAGATTTGGCATTTTTTTTTTCGTCTCAGGGACGTACATTTAACCTTCGCAAGCAAAAGTTTTCGCTCCAAGAATAGCATCGACTCTCTTTGATTCCTCTTAGTAAGAGTAGGTACCAAAATTTAGGCTTGTGCCAGACTTTTAGTCAAAATAAATAATTGTAATTAAATTTCTAGTAAGTACGGTCGCTTGGAACCAAAATAATAATATTATAGCAGAATCTCTAAAAATACTATCTATAATTTAATAAATAGAGACTTAATAGTGCTCAATTGACTGTTATTTTTTTATTATTAATAATATAATTCTAGCTACTGTGCAAGCGTCCTTCAAAATTGCGATGAATATGACTTTTTTTTTATTAAGCTTTGATTTTACTTTATTATTATTAGAGCTGGATTGGAATTGCAATGAATTTTAAAAGCAGCCTAACTTAATATAATAACTGTGAACAATTGATATTTGAAATAAGATTTCATTAAAGACGGAGTAAATAGCTATTTATTTTTGGAAAAGTTCTAACAAAATGGACATAGCACGAAATATATTTTTAGACGACACATTCTAGCAAATTTAACAAAAAAAAGTTTATTTTTGTTGAATTTTTTAACTTGATACTAATTCACGTCCTCGTCGGTCTAGTAGTCTCAAATGCAACTGCTGAGCGTGACATCCTGGGTTTGATTCCGAGGCAGGGCAAAGTGTTATTGGGTTTTTCTGTGAGAAATTTGTCAGTAGAAGCCCGTACTTTTGGAACTTTGCCCGGAAGAATGCAATACGCTCACCATCTATTACTTGGGACTTAACCCTTGGGCTCAGCCATGTACAAATACGTACTTCATAAAAATAAAAATCTATTGTGTCTGCTAATTAGCGAGCCAATGGCTTAATAACAGCATCGGTGAAATGTGAATGTACACCTGTGCCTACCCCTTCGGGGAGTACAGGCGTGATGCTATGTTATTTAGAAACTTTTTCGTTAGTTTTTTTTACTAAACAGTAAGTAAAAAAAAAACGAAAATGTTCCAAGTGCTCAGGCACGCCTTTTATTTTTACACGTTTATCAAACAATAGTGATGTGTAAAAATTAAATGGCGGTTTTCTAAGTAGGTAGATTGTTAAAACAAAAACAAGATAGCAGATAAAAAATAACTCTTTATCAACACATTTATGCTTCTAAAACATATCATACTAAACATAACGCCAAGTTTCCATTTTCTATAAGCGAAACAGGAAATGCTTTACCACTTTTCAAAGGAATCAAAGAGCGAATACGTACACATAAATCGCAAGGGTTTGACGGATCACAAATAGTTGCACGATTTGCAACTGTATCCAACCTTCCATGTAGCACCTTTATTTAGTCTAAAATGTTCCTTTCACCCTTTATAGGGTAAATCGTAAGCAAAACATGACTTACGTAAACCCTTTTCTTTATAGACCTGCCTTTGATTCTTCCTTTTATAGCTTTTGTTTTGTTGAGTACTAAAATGTTTAGTTCTACATATAATACTTGGACATCGGTTCCAATTTCCTTGTAAATGCTATAGGGTGTAACTCTTCTAGCATTACGCTGGCAGAGGTGTAATACAGTAGGGATCCCTTTGATTCGCATATTTTTTATATTTTCTAATTTACTTTGGGATAAATCTTTGAAAAGCATTAACGCATGCTTAGCGAAACTCTAAAGTTATAATATTAAATGAAAAGAATACGGTCGTGAGCAGGACTCAAACCTGCACCTCCCGGATAAATACTCCAGGCGCTCTGACCACTAAGCCATCTAGACCTCTGCTCACCATCGTGAATTTTTCTTCCACATTTTAACACGTCTTTTGGTGACGTCATTGCTATCTATTCAATCTCTACACAGGTGACCAACCCGACAAAATTTCAAAAAAGTAACCATGTAGTGTCTTGCCCGTTCTTCTCCATATGTATCTACATTTTGGCACGTGGCATTTCTTGACTTTCAAATGTAGCTTTGAACGGTCTAATTGGAATAAATAATTTGATTTTGACTTTTGGCTTTTAATGTATACACGTTTGTTTCTCTTGTCTGTGGGCTAACCGCGCGGCGGTTAGTAACAAAAATGGCGCGTCTGTGGACTGACCGCCGTGCGGTTAGTTGACGTCATCGATTACACGTATCTTATTTATGCTTTAAAATGTATTTTATATCGTTTTAATCCACTCGGGACCTATTAATATGTGTTAAGGATGAACTAAAGTCATTAAATAATAACATAGTAGGTACTTTTAGTCCACCTAGTAACAGCATTTACGTATGTAAATATAGGTACTTATTAACGGCATTTCGCGCGCTTCCCGCGTAATTGTTGGCGGTATATTGTTATAATTTTATGGTTGTGTACCCTTTTTTTTGTTTATAATGCATTCGTAATGAAATGAAGTATTCGAATTAACAACTTATTTGAATGACGTAATAATAGGTAACGAACAGTATTGCAACAAAGTTGTAGGTAGCTCGCGAGTTGATTACCTATTTTGATAAGCTTATATTATTGAAACTATATGATTTAGCGTTATTATGAGTTATCTATCGTTTAGATTAGATTATCAAGATCGCATAACAAAAACAATATAGCCATTCGGGCTAATTTTGTTTAACAAAACATTCCACATTCCACAGCGGCGCCGCGCATTCTTTCCCGCGTAAATTTTGTTTACGTGTTTATAGAATGAATATGTATGTACGGGTATCAATATTCTTTGCTAGATTAATGTAAATAGGTGTATAGTATCATGGTTAATAGTTATTTTTATTACGAAACAAAAATTTTTATATAAATTAATCAAAAATAGGTAAAAAAAACGGTACTTTTGTGTTTACATTCAAAATGCCATTTAAGTATAAACAATTTTACCATCGCAATATATACAGTATTGTAGCACATCTAATGAGGTTTAATTCATACATACATCATAGATATGCCTGTCATACAAAAAAACAAAGATAACGTGATATTAATGACGCAAGGTCGCGCACAAATTCCTGTCTGTGGTGACCTCGCCGGGAGGCCCCACAGACGCCCATTTTCAAGATGGCGGCGCTCCACGGACGAGAGGATCTACATTTTGGCACGTGGCATTTCTTGACTTTCAAATGTAGCTTTGAACGGTCTAATTGGAATAAATAATTTGATTTTGACTTTTGGCTTTTAATGTATACACGTTTGTTTTATTTATTATTATTACATACTTTGAGCTAAATACTAAAAAAAAACGGTTTTAGTTTTGAAGTCCCGTATTCTTTATTGCACACAAATCAAGGAACTTACAGATACAATTATGATAAAAATGTACAAAGGCGAGCTTAACTCATAATAAAATAAAATAAAATAAAAATATCTTTATTCATATACAAACCTTTTACAAAAGGAAAAAATAATGAGTTTGAAGTCATTAGACATTGTTCTCTTACTTAGGACAATTATTTTTTTCCCATCTTCAATCTACTCTTAATAATCCTTAACAATGTTAACGCGTTGTTGTCCGATTTTAGGTCACAATATTAATGATGGATTTTCATCTCGAAGGACCACTTCTAAAGTCCTTTTAAGATAGTGTTACTTTCAATAGAAAGTTTTAGGCTTAACATCCTAAGACTTTATAATTGTCAGTTTCCTTACAGTAACTTGTCACTATGGATACTCCTAAGCGAGCAAGAGTGACAGATATAGAGTATGAAAAGAGCACTATATAACCATCTTACATTTACATATTGAATATCTACAAAACACATTCGGGTATTTAATTTACATCCATTTAATTACCGAACTGGAGAAATGACCAACAAAATACTGGTTTTGGATCTTGAATCTTTGGATGGAATGGATTTTAATCAACAACAGAAATAATGTATACCGATAGATAAAAAAAAAACATCCTACCTACGTCTACCTCTCCAAAAACCTCATCAGACTCATGTTTCTTAGTATTTATATTTTAATTTTTGAAATTCAGTCTTGGAATTCCCACATTGAAATCAAATTATTTATGTATACTGCCAAGTACTTAATTACTAGATTCCTAGTATTAAAAAAGTAACTAACCTCTAACCGATATTAATTATGAGGCTCGATTCCTACGTAAAATATCACCCACTCATGGCGTTAGAAGGCAAATAAGTTTACAAGTATTAATCGATTATAGAACCACTCGAATATATCAGAGAGTAAGGTTAGAAGTCACGTCCCAACACTTTGGATGTCTGCCGAAGTACCAATGTCACGAGTGTATGTGTTCGATTTAAGAGAATACACGATAAATCTGGCGGAAATCGGGTATGTAGATAAGTTAGGCATTGGTCTCGATTCTGTAACGCACTGACAACATTAGAGTAGTCATATTTTTACTTTAAGTCTATTCATCGATTCGAAATGAAAATGACTTTATTCAATTCTAACCGGAAAGCTTTTTGATCGCTGGAAATGTACACACAGTACTCAATAAAGGCCATTAATCATCAAATTAAGCGATACCAACATATTTTAAACATAAAAATACTTTGATGTTTAGTGATCACGTGCGAGTGTATTGAGTCTTCGAGTGTGTTGTATAAACACGTCGCAAATCGAAACAAACTGGTTAAGGCACCTTTTAATTAAAAGTCGCAGGGCCGAATCCAAGACCCAGACTTTTTGAAATGTGCGTAATATTAAAATAATTATCACTTACAGATAAATAATTTATACGCATTAACGCATCAGGAGCGAACTCTAAATATATATAAATTTTTGTGGAAAGAAAATTACAGTCGTGAGAGCGGGATTCGAATCTGCGCCTCCGGGTTAAATACTCTACACTCTGATCACTGTTTAGCGGTGCTTGGAGTATTAAACCCGGAGGCGCAGATTCATCTCGACCTCTTATTTCACTTGCTCTGCATTTAAAATTTTGAAGGAATACATCGTCCTTAAACCTGCGAGAAAAAAAAATCTCTTAATTTGACCCAAAATGAATTTATTAATAAATTTTAAGCCTAGATTCCACGCACTATAGAATAAGGACCATTGTATTACTTTCGATTTGTAAAGCAAAACGCGCGTCAGCTGTTTGTACCCGCAAGTTTAGGGAGTCTATTTTTAGAAATCCTACAAGAAACCCGACTGAATGTAACTTGTGATAACGAATAGACTTTTTTATTCTTATTGTGAAGGTTACGTCATACTCGAAAGCGACGGATTATCCTTGAGGGAATAAATATTGAGGACTCGCGTGCTCTTGCAAAATATACACATATATATGTACTTACATATATTTTGTCGTAATGTTTCTCTAATTTCGTAATTCACTACCAATTATGCATACTATTTTTAAACAACTATCCAATTAAAGTTACAATATTAAATGGAAAAAGAATACGGTCGCGAACAGGATTCGAACCTGCGCCTCCCGGATAGATACTCCAGGCGCTCTGACCAACTAAGCCATCTCGACCTCTGCTCACCACCGCGAATTCTTCTTCCATATTTTAACACGTCTTATGGCGACGTCATTGCAATCAATTCAGTACTTACAAGTGACCGAACCGACACGACTAACTTTGCAGTTAATACAATGTCGTAAAGAATGCAATTACCTTAATAATTCAAGATATGTCTTTGAAAAAGCATTAACGCATGCTTAGCGAACTCTAAAGTTACAATATTAAATGGAAAAAGAATACGGTCGCGAACAGGATTCGAACCTGCGCCTCCCGGATAGATACTCCAGGCGCTCTGACCAACTAAGCCATCTCGACCTCTGCTCACCACCGCGAATTCTTCTTCCATATTTTAACACGTCTTATCGAGATGGCTTAGTTGGTCAGAGCGCCTGGAGTATCTATCCGGGAGGCGCAGGTTCGAATCCTGTTCGCGACCGTATTCTTTTTCCATTTAATATTGTAACTTTAGAGTTCGCTAAGCATGCGTTAATGCTTTTTCAAAGACATATCTTGAAAAACTATCCAATTATTATTTTTTCCATTTATGTATTTATGTTTGCGAGTTTCTTTATTTCACTATAACTTCTAAATGCCTGTACAATCTCATGAAACCAATAAATTAAGTTACAAAATTTAGTTCACATGTTGCAACTAGATGGCGTTGTACCGGTCAGCTGAATCGCGATATGGTTTCGTTACCAGTAATAGCTTAAGTATCTTTTTTGATGTTTCAATAAATTAACTTCATCAATACCAAAGTTTGGTTGTATTCATGGTCCTTCGAGCCGGATAAATTAAGAAGACTGGCGAGTACGAGAGTGAAGCAGCGGAACGTTTTAGACATCGCGAGTTGCGCCCCCTAGCGGCCACAATCAGTGCAACAGATAAGTGTGTGTGTTGTTAAGTGAGTAGTGCAATCCAAGGACAAACTGTGAGTACTCTCTGTGTTATAATAAATTAAAGTCCATATTGAGTTCAACTGTAGTTCTGTTCAAAGTAAAAAGACTTAGAAAAAATATCTAGTGTATGGACTTGTAAAATTTTAACTTCAATTGTGGTTGAGACGGGGAATCCATGTCCGATTTTTCTAAGTGTCAGATTTTCAAACACTTAGAATAATTTGCAAATCTTCAACTTAGCACAAAACAAAAATAACTTAAAAAAAAAAATGGATGCGTTCATAAGGCTTCAAGTAGATATCTCTAAGAAAATAGATAGAGGACACGTGAACTTCAGAAAATCTCCGAAGGAAAGGGTCTCAGTCAGTTATGTGGAAACTAGGCTTGAGAGTTTAGAGAAGCAGTGGTCGGCGTTTGACGAGACACATAGAAAACTTGTAACAGAATACAAAAGGGAAGAATTTGAGAAGTCGGAGTACTATCTAAATGATATTTATAGCCAGACTGAAGATTTATATATTGATTATAAAACGACACTTAAAGAACGCCTTGCGGACCTAAAATTTAATAATACAGATATGAATACTAGTTCAGAGTCAACAAAGGATAGTATGCAGAGCGGCACCAGCGTGAAGCTCCCTAGAATTGCCATACCTACATTTTCGGGACACTATTCCGAGTGGACGACATTTAGGGATTTGTTTCTGTCACTAGTCCACAATAACAAGTCTCTTCAAAATGTACAGAAACTACACTATTTGAAGAGTTATCTCACCGGGGAAGCTGAAAAAATATTACGCCATTTACCTATCTCTAATGAGAATTATTTAACTTGTTGGAAAATTTTGGAACATAGATTTAACAATAAAAAATTTATAACTAACTGTATACTAAAAAGATTTTTTAGTCAAAAAAGTATAACTTATGAATCATCCAATTGTCTAAGGGAACTTTTTGATACGTCTAATGAATGTCTTAATGCATTGAAAAATGAAGGTATAAATATAGAAAATTGGGATCTCATTGTTATTTATATATTGTGTTTAAAACTAGATCACGAGTCTCGCAAACAATGGGAGGCTAAAATTTGTAGTTTGTCAGATGATTTACCAACGTTAACGCAATTTATGGATTTTTTAGAGCATAGATTTAGATCACTTGAATTTTTATCTCCTAAAGATGTAAAGAGTACTAAGTCTCACCATGTTGTTAATAATGACACTGAAAATATATCGGCTCCCTGTATCTATTGTTCGAATACTAGCCATAAGTTAGGTAATTGTAAAGAATTTGCTAAGGAAGAGATGACTGCACGTCGTAATTTTGTCCAAAATTCAGGGTTGTGCTTTAATTGCTTAGGCGCAAACCACTCGGTAACATTTTGTCGGTTACCCACTAGATGTAGAATTTGCAAGAAAAAGCACCATTCACTGCTGCACTTAAAAAGTACTTACTCAGTCGACAACGGCGAACAAACCAAACATTCAGATGATAGTACCAATGTTGTTGTAAACGCAACAACATCACAAGACGAGATCGACGTCAAAAATATTACCAGTTGTTTTTCGAACACGAACAGTCAAGTTGTATTGGCGACAGCTTTGGTGAAGGCTGAAACCAATACAGGGTCCAGAATAACACTGCGGTCTTTATTGGACCAGGGATCACAGGCCTCGTTTATTACGGAGTCTTCAGTCCAGTTACTTGGACTTAGGAAACAGCCATGCAACAGTGTTATATCTGGAGTAGGAGGTGAGGAAACCGCGTCACTTAATTCCAAACACGTAGTTTATGTAAAATTACAGTCTATTCAAGATCCTACCTTTACCATACTTGTCAAAGCACATGTTCTTAAGAAGTTAACTTCATTTCTTCCTGAAAGGAAAATTGTGGTCCAGTTGTGGCCTAACTTACCAGAAATGAAGTTAGCAGATCCAATGTTCCATGTACCGAATAAAATAGACTTACTGCTTGGTGCTGATGTCTATTGCCAAATTATTACTGAAGGCTTGATTAGGGGCCCACCTGGAACCCCAATAGCGCAGAACACCAGGCTCGGCTGGATATTATCTGGTAAAATTAATAGTGATACTACAACTGATAATACCGTAAACTGCAATACTAATATCATCACCATGCATATTAACATTAACAATGAGGAGTTTAACCTTAAACGCTTTTGGGAACTGGAATCTGATAATTTCACTATTGAAAAACAACTTACTGTTGAAGAAAGAAAGTGTGAAGAGTTATATAAAAAAACTACAAAACGTGATTCATCAGGTAGATATATCGTAAAGTTACCTTTTAAGGATGATGACCCGAGTTGTAGATATGGAAACTCTCGTGCAATAGCGATAAAAAGATCCATTATGTTAGAAAAACGCTTTGCAAAGTCAAATAATTTAAAATTACAATATTCTGATGTTATTTCAGAATATTTGAAGCTCGGTCATATGGAAATTGTACCTAAAGAAGAGATCAATAAACCAGAAGCAGTTTACTTACCTTATCATGAAGTAGTCAGAGAAGATAAAACAACGACCAAATTTCGAGTTGTATTTAATGCTTCCAATCGGGACAATAACGGTGTATCACTTAACAGCGACCTCATGGTAGGTCCGACCCTACAATCCGATTTAAGGCACATTCTTCTAAGGTGGAGACTCTATCCAATCTGCTTGGTAGCTGATATTGTGAAAATGTACCGACAGGTAAAAATAACTGAAAGTGATGTAGACTATCAACGTTTGGTGTGGAGATCTGAAACTAAAGAAGACATGCAACATCTACGTTTGGTCCGCATTACTTTTGGAACTGCCCCAGCACCATACCTGGCAGTAAGAACTCTTAATCAGGTAGCTTATGACGAAGGAAAACAATTTCCACTAGCAGCAGAGAAGGTATTAAAGGATTTCTACATGGATGATCTACTCACTAGGTGTAACACAGTATCAGAAGGCATACGAATATATAAAGAAATGATTCTGATGCTGAAAAAGGGAGGTTTTGAACTACAAAAGTGGTCAAGCAATGATGAAAAACTACATCATGAAATAAGCAACCAACACAAAGTCACAGAAAGCAAGTTAGAATTAAAAACAAATGAAATAATAAAGATATTAGGACTTACCTGGAACAGACGAACCGACGAATTTGAATACTCCGTACAACTACCACCGATCAGCATACCTGTAACAAAAAGAAAAGTTGTTTCGGATATAGCAAGGTTGTTTGATCCAATGGGTTGGATATCTCCAGTAATAATTAAAGCAAAAATTATGATTCAAAAGCTCTGGCTTGCTGGAATAGAATGGGATGATGAATTACCAGCTAAGCTTTTAATGGACTGGACTATTTACCGTGAAGAACTCATTGAACTTACTAAGTTTCGGATCCCACGATGGATTAATGTAACGGGGCAAGAAAATACCTTAGAACTCCACGGGTTTAGCGATGCTTCTTGTGAAGCATATGCCGCCGCTGTGTATATGCGAAGTGTAGATCCCACTGGAACAGTCCATGTTCATCTCGTAACGTCTAAAACAAAAGTAGCACCAATTAAACAGGTCTCCATACCCAGACTCGAGTTGTGCGGGGCTGTCTTATTAGCGAAGCTATTGCAAGAGACCTCAGTAATATTAAATATTTCAAAATCTAAATTATATGCTTGGACCGACTCTACGGTTGTCTTGGCTTGGTTAAGCAGTCATCCGAGTCGGTGGAAAACCTTTATAGCGAATAGAGCGTCAGAAATTTTGAATATTTTAAATCGAGATCAATGGTCACATGTACCATCTTATGAAAACCCAGCAGATTGCGCATCGCGAGGTATTAGCCCTGCGGAACTAATTAACCTAGAGTTATGGAAAACAGGACCATTATGGTTAAAAGACACAACAATTAACTGTGAAAGGAGAAGTATGTCAGATACTACATTAGAAGAGAAAACAAGGAAAGTGTTTCATACTACAGAACAAAACAGTCTAAATGTGTGGACTAAGTTTTCGTCCCTTCGAAAACTAGTGAGGGTATTAGCTTACTGCAAAAGATTTACAAACTGGATAAGAAAATTACATGATCTTGCAGTACCCGTATGGTTAACTAGTACAGAATTAAATGAAGCTCTTCATATTTGTATAAAGCAATGTCAGTCAGAATGTTTTATTCAAGAAATAAAGGATATTAAAGAAAAGGGCATAATTAATAAGAAAAGCAAACTTACCTCGTTGAATCCGTTCCTAGATGACGCCGATATCTTGAGAGTTGGTGGTCGTCTGGAAAAGGCCGAAATTAATAGAGAAACAAAACACCCGATAATATTACCTTCAAAATCTCACCTAACCGAATTAGTTCTTGCTGAAGCTCACCACAATACATTACATGGTGGACCACAAATGATGATAAATTATCTTCGGTCTAAATATTGGGTCATCGATGCAAAGAACAAGGTAAAAATGGTTGTTCGCAAGTGTATAATCTGCGTACGACATGCTGCACAGACAAAGGACCAACTTATGGGGCAATTACCACAGGCTCGCGTCACACCAATTCGGCCATTTTATCGAAGTGGTGTGGACTATGCAGGTCCCATACAGATTAGGACTACTAAAGGTAGAGGAAATCGATCCTACAAAGGTTATATCTGCTTGTTTGTGTGTATGGCTACTAGAGCCATTCATTTGGAAGCTGTAAGTGATCTCACTTCTCAGGGATTTCTTGCTGCTTTTAAACGTTTTGTTGCTAGACGAGGACATTGTGCAGACATATTTAGCGACAATGGTACAAATTTTGTGGGTGCCTCACGCGAACTTAAAAAATTACTCGCTCAAGAAAAGTCAACGTTGACTACAGAAATAGCCGAGTGTTTGGCAAACTGTGGAACGACATGGCATTTTATTCCACCTCATGCACCACATTTTGGTGGACTTTGGGAGGCTGGAGTAAAATCCACGAAGCACCATCTAAGACGTGTTATTGGTAATGCAACACTTACGTTTGAAGAAATATCAACTTTGTTGTATCAGATAGAATATTGTCTAAATTCTAGACCTTTGTCACAAATAAGTACCGATTCACAAGATCCTACACCTCTTACTCCAGGGCACTTTTTAATAGGTGAACCGTTAATACTCGTACCAGACAACAACTATGAAACATCTTCTATTTCATCTTTAAAACGTTGGCAGTTAACGCAGAAAATGCTGCAACAATTTTGGCGTAGATGGTCAAGTGAGTATTTGACCCAATTTCTGCACCGTTATAAATGGGCAAACAAAACCCCAGAACCAGAAAACGGCCAGCTAGTTTTAGTTAAGGAAGACGATCTTCCACCAGCAAAATGGCTCTTAGGTAAGATAACTAAAAAACACAAGGGCTTGGACAACATTACGAGGGTCGTCACTCTTAAATGTAAGGGTATGTCAATTAAAAGACCAATAACTAAACTGTGCGTGTTACCTGTTGCTCAATGATTTTGTTATAGTGTTAAAACAATATATTATGTTTACCTGTTTAGTACTTACAATTTAAATGTGTTATATTAAGTTTCTTTTTTCCTGTGAATATTAATAATATGTTATCTTTGTTAAACAATTTAGCCATTAACTAAAGACCATTTAGCCACCATGATTAATTATCTTTATCACATGTATACAGTCCACAGTTTTTTTCGAATATATTGGGTCATGGTGGGCGGTAAATGGACATTTTGTCCATGGTGGGCGGAATGTACAATCTCATGAAACCAATAAATTAAGTTCCAAATTTTAGTTCACATGTTGCAACTAGATGGCGTTGTACCGGTCTGCTGAATCGCGATATGGTTTCGTTACCAGTAATAGCTTAAGTATCTTTTTTGATGTTTCAATAAATTAACTTCATCAATACCAAAGTTTGGTTTTATTCAATGCCTAAATCAATTTAGTTGAATGGGGTATCGTTAGAATCCTTGCATTTTCACGAGTAACATAGGCTAGTAAGATTCAAAAGCAATGTGCGGCTATGGTACTTAAAAAGGTTTGAAATAAAAATATTACATACACATAGCAGGCGTGCTTTTATTACTTTCGTCTTGTTATTATAAAGTTAAAGTCCAAGCATTTATTTCAATTAAACCAACTACAGGAACTTTGTCAAAAAAAAAAACTTGTTGCCACGTTCCATGACATCACATGACGCCAGCGTCAGCATCACTAAACTCAACCATATTGTAGGAAATCTAATGACCCAACACAAACACCACCATCAGTGGGACATTTGAGTGAGCATGACTTACTCGTATGTAGTTAAAAGTTCATTGTGAACTTAGATGGATGGAGGGGAAGAGGGAGACCAAAGTAAATACGGATGGATTGTGTGAGGGATGATATGAATGAAAAGGTAGTAAACGATAACCTGACGACTGATAGAGGAAAATGGAAGAGAATAACGTATTGAGCCGACTCCAAATAACTTTGGACCAGGGCAGGAAGGAGAGAATGGTGAATTTTCTATTGTATAAAAATAGCAAACATTACATAACCAATACACAGAAATCCTTCAACCGAATTTTTTGACGAAATAATGATACGGTTGTGAGCTGGATTTGAACCTGTGCCTCCTGCATAAATTCTCCAGGCGCTCTCACCACTAAGCCATATCCACAATAATGTATAACTCTAGAATTCCCTACTATGCGTAAATGCGTTTGAAGGATATCTGTATACCTATATTTCGAGTTAAAAAGAAACTATTTTACGAGTATTTGGTCCGAAGTTAATTCCTGTTTCTCCTCCGAAGTACGTTATTAACTTTTTGGTAAACATGCGCGCACATAAAAGAGAAAGCTCTGCGGTACCGACACAATAGTCTTCGTCGGAAATTACAGGCTTATTGTTGTAAGTTGTAACAAAACGTACTGAACAAATACCTTGACCTAGTACTGTATCATTACTTAAAGTACATCAAACTAAAATATATTTACTAGCTGGTGCCCGCGACTTCGTCTGCGCAACTAAAGCTAGCCTATGTCCTTCCCCAAGATACAATCTATCTCCTTGCCAATTTCATCATTTATTTACGATCCGTTCAGCCATTTACTACGTTTAGTCGTGAAAAAGTAACGAACAAACAAACAGAGTTACTTTCGCATTTATAACATTAGTATGGAAGTATGGATATTAGTATGGATAGTATTGATGTTAAAACCAAGTTACTGCATACGCAGGGCTGGGGTTGAGTTAACTAAGCCCACTCGACCTCTGGTCGCAACCCCGAATTCTATGTCTTTGCTATCTACTCAGTCCCTATACAGGTGACCAGCCCATAACTGTCCCAATGCAGGGCAAGAGCCCCTTCTCATACAGAGATTCCTCGTCTCACATAGTATTTGTCACCACGCTAGCTCATTGCGGGTGGACTAGTTTATACCACGATGTCTTCCTTCACAGTATGTTTGTGCAAAATAACTAAAGGTATATATTATGACAATTAAATAATCACATTAGTACATGCCAGATTAGAACCACAGGGTAATGAGGCGGGCCCGTAACCACTCGGCAACCAAAAATGACACAGCAATGTTAATATGCGTTTTTCTCTTTCATTATGTTAAAGATGATATGGTTAAAGAAGAGAGTGACTAATTAAATATCGGAAAGAGATGTGATGACCCCAAATAAATCAGAGCAGGGGATGATTATACGTTTTCTCTCAGATCACTATAAAATACAGACTAAAACTAAGTACCTACATAAAAATACAGAAAAAAAAACAATCCCAGATCAACTGAGGAATTAAAGCAGCATCCGATTTCATCTCGTTTCTTTTAAATCGACAAAATCTCATTATCTCAATCCGATCCAAAATTGACTCGATTTTGTTCCTCATTTAAAATTAAAATGTTAATGTTGTCTGCCTTTGGAAAGGACGACGCCACACAAGTAAATTAAGGTTTTTTCATTTGGTAAATAATAAATTATGATAGCTTATTATTATTTTATTATAATGCCGTTGCATATGTAAGGCTGTTCTTGGGGGCTGAGTTGCCCGCGTTCGTAAGAGTGCACCCTTAAAATAAAATCCCTACACATGGCCCCTGGGTGGTGCAAAACCGGTACCACAACTCTGGTGGGAGGCTTTGGCCGTGGCTGGTTACCACCCACTGGACGAAACCATGCCGTGAAATGACCTGGTCGTGTTTCGGGAAGTAGTCCGATGCAACCGTTGTGGGAGATGGGTCTGGGCAGTTGCAAAAACCCAACAAGTCAACTCCCCAACTATCGTTCTCCCGAAATCTATCCACTCTACTTAAGAGTGAATAGATTTATTCTGGGTATACGTGCTCCATTTTCGGCCACACCGTCGCTTACCATCAGGTCAGTTGGTGGCCAATCGTAGATCCATTATTGAAAGAAGAAAGGTACAATTATTTCCACACAGTACAACACAAATACAGATAAAATAAAATATTATATGTCAGAAATATATTGAAGAATAGGATCGGATGTCTGTTTGTCTGACCGGATTTTAAAGGTAAATAAAACCAATATTAAGGCTCTCCGCCACTGAGAGCACGTTTACTTTGGGTTAGATATTAGTAGTGAGTCACTTTATATTACAATGTACAATGAAGGTATTACAATATGAAATCAGAGGTCTCGATAAATAAGTCAGAGCGTAGAGGTCCGTCCGCCACGGCGGCTCACAATAGACTACCGTCCTCCCTCCACTCGCCGCAGTCACCGACCGTCCGCAGCACCCGATGTTGCAACACCAATAATATAAAACAGTGTTGCCATCCTAAATATACATTAAAACTTTCTAAACTCTAGACTATTATATGTAATCTCAAAAAATATAAAAATACTAGTCTAGCGGTTGCAAGTGCCACTATTGAGCGTGTGATCTTGTTTGAGCTTGGCAGATTGATATTTGGTTTGGTAGTATTACTATAAATGGCTATAGGTTTTTTACTTATCTAATAGCATTTAATAACGGTATTTATAAAATGTGAACAACTATGTACACCTCTGCCTACCCCGGGCAATACAGACGTGATGCTATGCACCTATCTATGTATTTAATGTATGAAAAGTTTTAATTCGTAAATCATTTCCAAACGCTTTTTATAATAAACTACCTAAGTCGCTAACTGTACATTGCGTTGTCCTGCGTTACGTCATAGTTCTTCTTTTTTCAATTTTGCTTCATGCATGATAGCGACCCGTATAACATGTAGGCTAGTATTCATTAAACGACGTCGACGTTTTTGTTGTAAAGCGCTGTGTGACACTACCCTTACACGATTTACATAATGGTGACGTATCGTCACAGTGATGAAACTCGCAGTGATTTGTAACACTTGTTCAATGAACTGCGAATTTGTTATTAAGTTGTACATTTTATATCGAATAATGTAACAGAATTTTTATACGTATGTATTGGGGCCTATAAGAAAAATGGGCCATTATCGTGTCTCGACGTGATGTACTATGCCGCTGACTTGTTTTGCCCGCCGTAAAGTTTGTTCGGATGGCTGCGCAGTTAGAATGTTTTGGATCCAATCAAATGACGGTACGATACGGAGGTGCGGAGGTGTAACATGACATTTTAGGTGTACCCTAGGTAGATATGTAATATAGTTTAAAAATATTAATATTTTCTTGATTTCTATTTAAGTAGAAGTAAATACTTCGAATTGCCAAAACTCGACAAATTTAGGACTGAAAATTAAACAATATTTTTTAGACCAATATGAACTTAATTAACTAATTAAAAGTTCCGTGTTAATAAAAAAAAAACACATCTAGAAGACGAAACTGTGGAATTTCTATCTGCTTAATTGTATTTGGATGAAAGGACCAAAAACAGGAACGCAAAATATATGGGTCATCTACAGAAACCTTGTAATGCCAAACCTTTCGATGACATGATTGGTCAACGAAATAAAACAATATATCCGTATCCCAAGGGTTCATCCCGCTGAAATAAAAAGTGGTCCTCATCCATTTTGTGACGTAAGCATAAGGTTATACCGTCATCCATTGTCCCGTAGAGACGTGGACGGACAAACAGTTTGCAGTTATTTGTACATATATTTATGTACAATGCCAAAGGGACTTACTGGGTGTCCCATTTCAATGAGACATGGAGGGAAAGTAGATACTGAAAATAGAACATTTTATTTAGGGGAAACTTCGTATTTAATATTAAATAAAAAAGTGATATTTTTATTTTAAGTATTTAGAATTTGCGTATCGAATCAACTAACTGATTAATAATATCCTTTTGTTAATGGAACCAATTACCAAGTAAGTTTTTTTTTTTATTAGAATTTTTATTTGTGAAAACAGCATTAATGAAATAGCAAAATTTGTTTGGGAAGTCACTTTTTTTTATTTCATTGCTTTGAATACACTTCCAAAATTTCTGAACTGGATTTTAATTCATATAATTCTACCAACATACAGGTGTTACAAGATGAATTTTAATATCACATTACCATTTTAATAGTTACATTAGAGATACTGATTTCACGCGCCATGCTGAACCGAAACCTATAAGTACCTAGTATGAAAGAACTAGTAAAACTGGGGCGAATCGTTCGCATCAATTTGAAAACTTTAATTTAGTTTGTCAGCACAATCAGCGAGAAAGAATCGCGTTCCGAGCGGGACGCGCGCTAGTTTTGATCAGGAGATACTTAAAACTTAAACGTTTTATTTTTTATACAAACCCTGGTTGAATTTGACTATTACTCTATTTTACTATTGAAGTGAAGACTGATAGAGATGTATGGAAGGAGAATTCATGCTGCACCGAACCCAAATAAATTGGGATAACGGCAGGGGGTGATGATGATGGCTCTATTTTACTATTATTATATGGGGGACTGATCGAAGGGGGGCTCGTATCTAAATAACAGCTGCATAGTTCGATCGATCGTGGTTAAGCCGTGCTTGCCACGGTCTGTCTGTGGATGGGTGACCATCATTTTCATACCGAGACCCCTTCGTGCCTCGGAGAGCACGTTTGTCCCGGTTGTCAAATTAAGTCGTTACGGGTAGTCAGAGGCCTGCAAGTCTGACAACCAGTCATACCACGAGTTATCGTGTTACCCAGTATCTGGGATGTGGAGGTCAGATAGGCAGTCGCTCCACTACAATACTGGTATTAAGCTGCATCCGGTTTGACTGGAAGCCGACCTCAATGTAATTGGGAAAAGGCTAGGCAGATGTATAATATGGGGGACTGACTGATTATACATATTTTTCTTCTATTACTTCATACATATATAAACTCACGATTTTTTTCCGTGAGGGTAGGCAGAAGTTATAGCACGTCACTTGCTACAAGCCTTACATACTCCTTTGTTTCGTCCACGGTCATACACGAGCACCGGTTGTGAGTACTATGCACCTGACTGTTTTGGCACTACCAAAGTTCGGTGTATTTCCTTCCAGGGTGTCTCCTCCCGGCATTGCCAATTACTCCTGGCCGGTAGATAATTTTCAGCCGACGAAAAAATTAGAAGGTTCTCATGTCGACCCGTATTTTTGTATTTTTTTATTTATACCACGTTTAACTTTTTGCGGAGCTGAATATGGTCTGACTGGAGGCATCTAAATGCCTCGCCTTAGCTATTGTCCGGTTACGCAAATCAAACCCCTACAACCCGTACTGCAAGATACCATTTATAAAAATTTAAAAAAATGCGGAGCTGTCTTCCTTTTTTGTTTTTTTAAAGTCTACCGCTAATGGTGGATAATAGAAAAAGTAGGGACTCATTCTTCTTCTTACCATGTGGTTGGTGAACAACTTAGTGTCAGAATTTAAACTGCCCCTAGGCCTCTGACATACCGACTGCGGCGAGCACAGTTTAAACTCGATGGTTCAATCTTCGTGGCTATAAATTAGCTACAAACCTTTGTAGCTAATACATATTATATATGCTTTGTATAAGTAGGTCGTAGTATAAGTAGGACTGCCTCGCTCGTCTAGTGGCCCCAAGCGCAATTGCTGAGCATGAGGTCTCGGATTCGATTCCCGAGTCGAGCAAAATTTTATCAAGTTTTTGTCTAAGGAAATTCTCAGTAGCGACTCGCTGCCCCCTACCTGCTGTCCGGCCGGGCCGCTACTCTGCACTGACTCGGGCGTCGATCACATTGCGACAACTTTCTTTTGTCTGTTTATTAACATTTACCTTCAATTCTTAACTTTTTAAATCCATTGTCATTCATTGTAATAATATACGTTTATGTTTAAAATAACAGTCCTTTAAACAAAAATAATCCTACAAGCTTGTTAATTGTTAGTTTAAAAAAAAACTGAAACAATGTTTATAAAATTGTAAAAGTACATGTATAACTACAAATAATTGATTCTTCGATTTTTAGTAATTAAGTATCTTGAAGGCATTTGTTAAAGTAGTAACACCTTATTCATTAATTATCCTATATTGACACCATGTCAATTAGTAGTGTTAAGTTATGAAATTAGATTGGTTAATTAAGTATTTTAAGCTAATTGTTCATAATAAAATGTTATAAAAAGACGTACTAAGCCTATAAATACCAGTAGATAATAAGTTGTAATGTAATTAACAAAACATTTGTGTATATCTTTTATGGCAATAAAGAAATTTCTAAATTTAAATAATAAAATAATAGTATCGACCCGGATTTTG
Organism: Xylocampa areola; assembly: GCA_935421205.1. Classification (NCBI taxonomy): domain Eukaryota; kingdom Metazoa; phylum Arthropoda; class Insecta; order Lepidoptera; family Noctuidae; genus Xylocampa; species Xylocampa areola. Next base: position 2,277,712 of record OW285200.1, read on the forward strand.
GAATTGTGCCTGGTAGTTGGCAATAAGCTCACCACCTATTACATGGGACTTAATAACAGCATCGGTAAAATTAAAAATTTATAGGGACTGAATAGATAGCAATGACTTCGCCAAAAGTCGTGTTAAAATATGGATGAAGAATTCGCGGTGGTGAGCAGAGGTCGAGATGGCTTAGTAGTCAGAGCGCCTGGAGTATTTATCCGGGAGTCGCAGGTTCGAATCCTGCTCACGACCGTATTTTTTTCCATTTAATATTATAACTTTAGCATTGGTGAAATATAAGTGTACAACTATGTAGGTACACCCCTACCTACCCACTCAAGAATACAGGCATGATGATTCACGAACATTCGAGAACCATCTCGAACGATGCATTACTTTGCATTTGTTTCAATTTGCCTCTAAATATAAACTATTATCTTGTTGCAGTGTGTCCCGATGCCTGGTCTGGGGTTCCGTCGAGGGTCATACCGCTGCGTGTGCCGGAGAGGCTTCTACTTCCCGAATACCACAGCTGATAACAGATACTACAATGGCAGCGACATTGAAGAAGAGTATGAGAAACATCTGTTGGTAAGTGTGGTAACAGCCAATTTTGGTCGCCATCTTGCTTTCCTAATTTTGTCTACGTAAAAACTCAACCACAGAATGGGTGGCTTCTATAATCAAAAATTTTATAAATATCTGCCTAGCCTTTTCCCAATTACATTGGGGTCGGCTTCCAATCAAACCGGATCCAGCTTAATAACAGTATTTTACATGGAGCGACTGCCAATCTGTCTTCCACAACCCAGTTACTGGGTAACACTATATCTCGTGGTATGACTGGTTGTCAGATTTTCAGGCCTCTGACTACCCGTAACGGCTATCATAGATCTTAATTTGACAACCGGGACCGACGGCTTCACGTGCTCTCCGAGGCACGGACGGGTCTCGGTATGAAATGATGGTCTTCCATCCACAGACCGACCGCGGCAAGCGCAGCTTAACCTCGATCGATCGATCTGTGCGGCTGTTAGTTAGCCACGAGCCCCTCAAAAATTTAAGCAGTCAAAAATATTGATAAATATTAATCAAAATTATAAAGGAAGTTTTGAATTGAATAATATCTGTATTTTTAATGACTTAATAGTAACTGCATCGTTGGTCTATTGGGCACAAGCGCGGCTGATGAGCAAGAGGTCTCGGGTTCAATTCCCGGGTCGGGCAAAAAGTGTTATTGAGTTTTACTGTTGAAAAATTCTCAGTGGCCCGGAGTTTGGAATTGTGCCCGGTTGATGGCAATAGGCTCAGCACATGGGACTAAATAATAGCATTGGTGAAATGTGGGTATTCAACTGTGGACACCACTGCCTACCCCTTCGGGGAATACAGGCGTGATGCTATGTTTGATATTAACCAATCCGAGACTTCTTATCAACACTGTACACGTAAGAAGCATAGTTAAAAAATAAGCCATAATTCAACTGCACGGTAAGCACTACGGTGGTTAAGCTGTTGCGTGTTTGATTCCCGCAACGGAAAATTAATGTTTATGACATAAAAATAAATGTGAATATTATGTGTGTGAGAATAAAAAATAAACTACAAAAAAATATTAAGTATTTAAATATAAATCACAAAGAGTGATTACTATATGACCCAAGCAAGTGAAAACCCAGGCACACTGATTATTAGCCGAAAGCTACAATGATATCAAGTAAAAAGCATATTAATAATCCAGTCTAGTAAATAAGACGCCCACAAAGAACGTTTAATGCCTCAATTATAATTTATCTTCGAAACAATCACGTACAAGAATATCATATTTTATATTCTACGTAATAGGCAGGTAATGTTCCAAAACCCTTTGGTTTTAAGTACTAAGTTCACAAAATACGTTTATCAAAAATACATAATTATTTTCAATTATCCTCCTTAGTATCAAATGTAAAAATGAGAATAACTACGAACTACAAAGTATTATTGAGTTTTTCTTTTAGTAAATTCTCAATAGCAGCCCGGAGTTTGGAATTGTGCCCCGAAGACAATAGACTCATCGTCTGTTACATGTAACTTAATAACAGCTACGATTAAATGTGGATGCAAATCTCTGCTTAACCGTCTGGAAAATTTAGCCGTGATGCTATTTTATGTTATAAAAATAAAAGGGCTTCAGATTGCTACACTGTCTCGACACGTTATTAAAATAATAAATCGCCCAAAGCTATGTCTTTTAAACGCATTTCGACGACAAGAGCGACTCTCAAAATGTTCGTAACATTTATATGAGTTAGCCAGCGCATTTATATAACAAAATTCTTGCACGATGCTTGTTTGATTTTATTATTGCACTGAAATTCAGTCAAGCCATACATCTTATAGACTCCAGTAATAAACTTAATTATTTGCTTTATAATAAAACAACTTTTAACCGGATTAATCGCGTGTATTATTGGTTTTTTGTTTTTCCTGACGTTTCGAACACTTTGCAGCTTCTATCAAAACCTATTTCAAGCCACATAGAAAGATCAGCCAACTTCTCAGACCGGTGAAGTGCCACATTCCCTTAAAAGATGCAGGGGTCTACAAGATTGATTGTGATGGTGGGCTATCATACATAGGGCAAACAAAGCGTAGCATTGGCACCAGGTTGGAAGAATATATAGCTGACGGCAAGAATAGACGCTCAACAAAATATGCAGTCTGTGAACATACAACAGACAAACCCAACAATTTTCTACGATTCGATAAACCCCAAATCCTCGCGAAAGAAAACCGATATATACCGAGAATGCTCCGCGAGGCTATTGAAATTAAAAAAACACCCAAATTTCAATAGAGAAGATGGTTGGCAATTACCACCTGTTTGGAAACCTGTACTGAAAATAATCAAGCCCCAAACAAAGTCAAGTCACAAAAAAAATCAAGACACTGTGAGCGATTACTGCGTGCATCGGAACACCTTTTAGTTTATAATTCGATAAAATTGAAAAATTGTATCTCTGAATTTAAAACAACTGTGACCTCTGAGTTTGTTTCGGTATTTCTTCTCAGGGATAGTCTTATTTATTTGAATCTGTAAATTTAAGTGAAGTCCTGTCTGACTGTTATATATTACCAATATGGGTGCTGGAGTTTATCAATTTCAACTAATTTCCTTGGATCAGCTTCTGCTTATTTAATAATATGTCAATCGAAACTGATCTTCGTTTCACTGTGTGAAAGCTAATGGTATAAGGTCTATGTAAACATAGGGATTTTGATGAAGCACCACTATTATTATAGACGCAATTATTATTACTTGAAGACATCAAGGCCTTTAATAACCGCGGTATTTGAGACATACAATTATAAAGAAAACTTACTTGAATAATGTGTTCAAACGAATCCGAACAGGTTTCGACCTGTTTTGACTTTCGTTTCGATTTTTGTTCGGAGGTGATGCATTACCTTTTTCATGTTTCGAATTTGAAGGCTGCTATCCGAATAGCTAGAGATTTGAGTGCTACGCCCCTCGGGACAGTAGCCTGGATCGGATTCATCGCCTTCGGTTAGACATTTACCACGAACTTACGAACACATTTAAAACTTACGGATCACGTAATTCAACGCTAATTACCCAGTTTAGGTGAATTTTGACGGAAATAAGTCGTATCCATGACTTTATGTTAAGATTGAAACACTTTTAAAATCGAGAAAACTTGTGAAAATTTTTTAGCTCTTTACGCGGCAAAATTCACGAACGCTATGAAGATAGTAAATATCAACGTCAGGCGCGAAGCCCATAGACAACAGCGCCCCTGCTGGAAGGACAGGTAAACTAAGCCGAAACCGATGCTTGACAGGTATGTTTTTAGATTATTTAGCTCTGAAATGGCAAGTTCGCAAGCTGCTTCTTCACATAAACGCTGTGTGTTTCCACTAGGCAAATAATATCTGTATTTTGAATGACTTAATAGTAACTGCATCGTTGGTCTATTGGGCACAAGCGCGGCTGATGAGCAAGAGGTCTCGGGTTCGATTCCCGGGTCGGGCAAAAAGTGTTATTGAGTTTTACTGTTGAAAAATTCTCAGTGGCCCGGAGTTTGGAATTGTGCCCGGTTGATGGCAATAGGCTCAGCACATGGGACTAAATAATAGCATTGGTGAAATGTGGGTATTCAACTGTGGACACCGCTGCCTACCCCTTCGGGGAATACAGGCGTGATGCTATGTTTGATATTAACCAATCCGAGACTTCTTATCAACACTGTACACGTAAGAAGCATAGTTAAAAAATAAGCCATAATTCAACTGCACGGTAAGCACTACGGTGGTTAAGCTGTTGCGTGTTTGATTCCCGCAACGGAAAATTAATGTTTATGACATAAAAATAAATGTGAATATTATGTGTGTGAGAATAAAAAATAAACTACAAAAAAATATTAAGTATTTAAATATAAATCACAAAGAGTGATTACTATATGACCCAAGCAAGTGAAAACCCAGGCACACTGATTATTAGCCGAAAGCTACAATGATATCAAGTAAAAAGCATATTAATAATCCAGTCTAGTAAATAAGACGCCCACAAAGAACGTTTAATGCCTCAATTATAATTTATCTTCGAAACAATCACGTACAAGAATATCATATTTTATATTCTACGTAATAGGCAGGTAATGTTCCAAAACCCTTTGGTTTTAAGTACTAAGTTCACAAAATACGTTTATCAAAAATACATAATTATTTTCAATTATCCTCCTTAGTATCAAATGTAAAAATGAGAATAACTACGAACTAAAAAGTATTATTGAGTTTTTCTTTTAGTAAATTCTCAATAGCAGCCCGGAGTTTGGAATTGTGCCCCGAAGACAATAGACTCATCGTCTGTTACATGTAACTTAATAACAGCTACGATTAAATGTGGATGCAAATCTCTGCTTAACCGTCTGGAAAATTTAGCCGTGATGCTATTTTATGTTATAAAAATAAAAGGGCTTCAGATTGCTACACTGTCTCGACACGTTATTAAAATAATAAATCGCCCAAAGCTATGTCTTTTAAACGCATTTCGACGACAAGAGCGACTCTCAAAATGTTCGTAACATTTATATGAGTTAGCCAGCGCATTTATATAACAAAATTCTTGCACGATGCTTGTTTGATTTTATTATTGCACTGAAATTCAGTCAAGCCATACATCTTATAGACTCCAGTAATAAACTTAATTATTTGCTTTATAATAAAACAACTTTTAACCGGATTAATCGCGTGTATTATTGGTTTTTTGTTTTTCCTGACGTTTCGAACACTTTGCAGCTTCTATCAAAACCTATTTCAAGCCACATAGAAAGATCAGCCAACTTCTCAGACCGGTGAAGTGCCACATTCCCTTAAAAGATGCAGGGGTCTACAAGATTGATTGTGATGGTGGGCTATCATACATAGGGCAAACAAAGCGTAGCATTGGCACCAGGTTGGAAGAATATATAGCTGACGGCAAGAATAGACGCTCAACAAAATATGCAGTCTGTGAACATACAACAGACAAACCCAACAATTTTCTACGATTCGATAAACCCCAAATCCTCGCGAAAGAAAACCGATATATACCGAGAATGCTCCGCGAGGCTATTGAAATTAAAAAAACACCCAAATTTCAATAGAGAAGATGGTTGGCAATTACCACCTGTTTGGAAACCTGTACTGAAAATAATCAAGCCCCAAACAAAGTCAAGTCACAAAAAAAATCAAGACACTGTGAGCGATTACTGCGTGCATCGGAACACCTTTTAGTTTATAATTCGATAAAATTGAAAAATTGTATCTCTGAATTTAAAACAACTGTGACCTCTGAGTTTGTTTCGGTATTTCTTCTCAGGGATAGTCTTAGGAAATACCGTCGCGATTTAGTTTTAAATATGTATCAGAGACAAAAATAATTTTATGAATTTATCATTTATATGTACGGTAGACTGAAATAATTTTAAATAAACTGTTGAGACACCTGACACCTTAGTCCTCCTGCGACCACGAACGCTGCAAAGTGTTCGAAACGTCAGGAAAAACAAAAAATCAATAATACACGCGATTCATCCGGATAAAAGTTGTTTTATTATAATGTGTAGTGATCGCGCAAACCTAAGATATTAATTATTTGCATTACAATACGTATATATTTTGGATAAACTTTTCAGTTTTTAAAGTATGCAAAGTACAGATATAAGATGCCTTTTTTTTCTTGTGGGTAGTTGCAAGGTCAACACAATAAAAAAACACTCATATTAAAAATTAATTATTTATTATTAAACAGTATATTTTATAACATTTTATGACAATTTTCTACAATTAAAAGTATATACCTGCTGGTGTAGTGTTATCTTCTTGATATCAATAATTTTATACAAAGTCACAATTTACTATGGAGTCGCTTAAAAGCACACTAACTGAAATCACAAACATGTTCCATGCACGGATGTCTGAATTTGAAGGAGAGCTGCAGAAGACCCCATCAGCACCTTCAACTACTTCTGGTCTAGCTGCAGAGTTTACTAGCTTCCGAAAATTTATCATTCAGGCTCTCAGCAGCCTCCAGCAGCAGGTGGATATTCTTGTTTGTGGTGTTGATCAAATAGAGATGCGAGGGCGACGCAAAATATTACTGCTGCATGGTGTTCAAGAACAGCAGAAGGAAGACACCGCTAAGGTTATCACCACCATAGTTCAACAGAAGCTAAACTTAGGTAACTTTGCAGTTGACAACATAAGCCGATGTCACAGGATGGGGCGAGCAACAAGTAATAAAACCAGGCCTATATTAGTTAAGTTCCGGAATCTTGAAGTCCGTGATACTATTTGGTTCACAAAAACCAAATTAAAGGGTACTGGTGTCACTTTATCCGAGTTCCTCACTAAAGGGCGGCATGATGTCTTTTTGACTGCGAGGGAGAAGTTTGGAGTCGCCAAAAGCTGGACCAGGGCTGGCTGTGTATTTGTCTTGAGCCCTGATGGTACGCGACATCGAGTTGAAAGTCTTGCTGATCTCAACAAAATTGCATCGGATCTCGCCACAACGCAGTTGACGGACCCGGAACCGGTAGCGGAACCCGTCGCTGAGCCGGAAGCTTCTCCGGCTGTACAAGTGAGACCCTTGGTGACGAAGACAAGGCGTGCTGTCACTTCAAAAAAGTAATTATGTAATTTCTGCATAGCCACTATCACTTCGTAGGGTAAGTCCGGGTAATAACTTATTCTGATTTGACTTGTGTCCATATACCTCCACTTTTTTGTTCATTGTGATTTTTATCGTTTTTAGCGAGTGACACAAAACGCAAAACAATATATTCAATCTTGAATCTCGTCATCTGTCACGACTGTCACGACCTATCATGTCATTTTGCTGGCATTTTGACATAAATGTCAAATGTATATAACGTTTCGTTTCACTGCTCCTAGTTATTATTGTAAATGTATTTGTAGACAGACAGCGCCACCCCGAATATAATCCCTTCTTTATTTTTTATTTTTTAAGTTTTGTGTTTCTAATTATTACCTGGACTTCCGCTACTTTACATGTAACACGTAGCCGGCAGGTGGATACCAGTGGATTTTATTTTATTTTAGTGAATAATATAGTTATAATATTATTATAGTATATCATACTTATTTATATTTTTATTTATGTATAACGATATGGGTAGCGATAATGATAGTTTTTATTCATTTTCAAGCGACGACAATAGCTTTTCTAGTATTCCTTCACTCTCCGATTCTCTAATGGCACAGTTTTCTGATGTGCCTAGGAATTTTAACGCTGTTCACATAAACGCCCAGAGTATTCCGGCACATTTTCCCGATATGCTGGCAAGCTTTGACTGTAAAAATATCCACGCTATTCTTATTTCCGAGTCATGGCTTAAACCGTGTCTTCCTTCGACTTCCTACTCTCTCCCCGGCTTCCAACTTATTAGAAATGACCGCACTGTTGGCGGTGGTGGTGGTGTTGCCATATACCTTCGTACACATATTCCTTTTTCTATCGTTAATGTGTCAGTACAGCCACCACCGTCAAATGCAGGTGAACATCTTTTTCTTGAAGTCGAAATAAATCATTCCAAATTACTTCTTGGTGTTTATTACTGCTCTTCCTTACGTGTTAACTACTTCTCGTCTTTTGAAAATATTCTTGAAATGCTCATACCTCTTTACAGTCATAGTATAATCATGGGTGACTTTAACACTTGCCTGCTTAAAAAGGATCACCGTTCTTCCTCTCTATGTTCCATTCTCGATTCAAATAATCTGTGCATTCTTCAACTGAATGCCACTCATCATTTTCCAAATTCTACCCCTTCACTTCTTGACCTGATTTTTGTTTCGTCTACTGACCGCGTTGCTAAGCATGGTCAATGCTCAGCGGACGCCTTCTCGTATCACGATCTCATCTTTCTTTCCTACAAAATTCGCCCTCCTAAGGCTAAATCTAAAATACTCCTGCAACGTAATTTTGGCGGTATGAACATAAGCGAACTTTGTGAAGACGCTAATAATATAGACTGGACTGCTCTCATTAACACTACGTCAGTTGATGAAAAAATTAATATATTCGCAACATCGTTGATTCATCTGTACGACCATCACGCGCCTATACGACCGGTCAAAGTGCGACATTTGCCGTCACCATGGCTAACAAATGACATTAAAGCCATAATACATAAGAAAGCGACGGCAAAGTCCAAATATAAGTCTCGGCCTTCGGATGCAAATAGGGAAAGATATGTAAGAATACGCAATCACTGCAATAAGATGTGTAGGAATGCTCAACGCCAACATGTCCACAACTCTGTTCAAAATGGAGATCCTGCAAAAGTTTGGAAATTTCTTAGAACTATGGGGGTTGGGAAATCTCGCCAAGAAACTGTTCCTAAAGATTTAGATATCAATTCACTTAATCTACATTTTACTTCTTCATCCAAGTTTGATAGGATGATTAAATCCAATACATTGAACTATCTTTCATCTCTTCCGGCTCCCAACTATTCTCCTTTTGCCTTTAGTCAATTCGCCGCATGTGATGTTAAGAAGAGCATATTATCGATTACTTCTAACTCAGTTGGAAGTGACTGTATCAGCCGTAATATGATTATTCCTGTGCTTGATATTATCCTACCCGTCATCTGTCATATTCTTAACTATTCAATATCCAGCGGTATATTTCCATGTACATGGAAAGATGCCCAAATAATCCCACTACCAAAAAAGTCCAATCCTACATCCTTTTCCGAATACCGACCTATATCTATTTTACCGTTCCTATCCAAAGTTCTCGAACGGCTCATTCACAACCAACTGAGCACTTTCCTCTCCAAAAACAATCTTCTAAATCCCTTCCAATCAGGTTTTCGTCCTGGTCATAGCACTACCACTGCTCTGGTCAATATTACGGATGATATCAGGTCGGGCATGGAAGTCGGAAATCTAACGGTACTAGTATTGCTTGATTTCAGTAATGCTTTCAATACCGTTGATTTCGATATTTTGCTTGGCATACTATGCTCACTTAACATATCTCCATCCGCAATTGGCTGGTTTCGTAGTTACCTGTCTGGTCGCCGGCAGCGAATTTGCATTGAGGAGACCTCGTCTTCCTGGAGCATTACCTCTGCCGGTGTACCACAGGGTGGCGTTTTATCACCTTTACTTTTCGCAATTTTTATAAATTCTATCTCAGATCTACTACTTTCTTCCTACCATCTTTATGCTGATGATCTACAAATTTATTCTCAAGCTCCTCTTGGGAATCTATCGGATGCCGTGTATACAGTTAATAGAGATCTTGCCCTTATTTGCGATTGGAGCAGGAGATATGGTCTGGAAATCAACCCTAATAAAACGCAAGTAGTTATGGTGGGTAGCTCCCGGACTATTTCGAGGGTAGACTGGAATACTGTTCCAAAAGTCCAGTTTAACAACACCGTGATTCCATTCAGTGAAAAGGTTAAAGACCTCGGCATATTTATCGATAAAAACTTTTCCTGGACTGCTCAACTGCAGGAAGTTAGTCGTAAGTTGTTTGCATCAGCGGCATCTTTAAGAAGACTTCGTAATTTTCTGCCGACTGCTACCAAAATTGCGCTTGCACAATCACTTCTTCTTCCTATCCTTGATTATGCTGATGCCAGCTATCTTGATCTTACAGAAGAACAACTTAATAAACTTGAGCGGCTTCAAAATTTTTGTATAAGGTTCATATTTGGTTTACGCAAGTATGACCATATTTCCGAATTCCGCGTAAAGCTCAAGTGGTTGCCGATTCGCCTTCGCCGGAATGCTCATATCCTTTCACTACTTTATAATGTACTTTTCCTTCCATCTACACCCATTTACCTAAAGAAACGATTCGAGTTCCTTGGTGACACTCACACGCGATTCCTTAGGTCATCAGGTAACTTAAGATTGAAAATGCCAATGCATTCCACAACATTTGTTGACAAATCCTTCTCTGTACAGGCGGCTCGACTGTGGAATGCATTGCCAGTGCCAATAAGACGTGCCGAATCTTTGCCAGTATTCAAAAGGCTCGTGAAGGAGCATTACTTGTCCCTTGAATAATGCTAATGAAGGATTTATATTCGTTATTTACGTACATATTACCAGATTATTAATTAGACCATAGTTATGTATATATTTGTATATATTATAATAATTATGTATTGTTATTGTTTATATATGCCTATATGTTATTATTACTGTTTATTTTTATGTAAGTAGGTATCTACTTTTATTTGCACCGCACACAACCCCATATCTGTCTACTTAAATCCAATCCATCCCAAGGTTGCCTGGTAGAAATCGCTGACTGCGATAAGGCCGCCCATTGTATGTTTTTAAAAATCAATTATTTTCTGTCAGTGCTTGTCCATTTGGTGTACAATAAAGTATATATAAATAAATAAATAAAATGCAAAATTAAGTTATCTCGCACCTTTTTGTGTACCGCGGCCACTTTATTATTAAAATAAGTCTTACTAGCCTACGTTACCCGGGATAAGGTAAGGATTATAACGATACCCCACACATCTAAATCAGTTCGCGTATTTAGAATAGTGGAATAAAGAAACCCATAAACATCATACATAAACTCTAATAACATAGCGCTTTTTCGGGCACTCGTGTAAAAACAGACTAGTTACAACGTTGTTATTCTTGATCGCCGACATTTTCTAAGCTCTCGATAGTAGGCACGACGCAACGATAATGACGCAAGATTATAATAAAATCGTGCGCAATCGTACACATAATCTCGAAGTCTTGCTGTGAATTTGTAATGGATTCGTCGCCTTAGTACAAAAGTCACTGCGCATCGACTCACGCGTCTAGTTACAGTCATTTGGAACACTATAGAAAGAATCAGAGTGGCATTCCAATGATGATGTGTATAATTTTACTTGTTCGAAAAAACGTGAAAGAATAAAAAAGGAGATAAGGTAAAGACAAATCTGTGAAAAGCATTAACGCATGCTTAGCGAACTCTAAAGTTATTATATTAAATGGAAAAAAGATACGGTCGTAAGCAGGATTCGAACTTGCGCCTCCTGGATAAATACTCCAGGCGCTCTGACCACTAAGCCATTACATCGGGAAAGAACGCAACTTCGAATCCTGCTCACGACCTTATTCTTTTTCCATTTAGTATTTATTATATTAAAGGGAGATAACGTAATTTAGTGAAATCTGCCTGGCAATATTTTAGCCGTCAGCGTAAATAAAACCGACATTTTGGCTCTCCGCCACAGTGGGGACTTTTAATTTCGAGTTCATGGTTATTAGTGTGTCAGTTTAGATAACAATTTGCAACTTCATACAACAAAAACAATTAAAATAAAAAAAAATAAGTCTGGTTGTAAACTCGCGATTGGCCCGAGAACTAACTGGAGTGTTGCCATTTCAAAAATGTTTAATTTAGTTTGCAAATACGTTGCCCTACACTAGGAATTTCTTCCTGTATCGCTGTTGCGTTTACAGACATATAATCTCACATGCACACACACCAAAACCCGGAAGAATTATCTGTTGATCATACAAATATTTGTTCCGGAATCTGCGACACGCGATGCAGCAGCCGGTCTCTCGACCAAAACGCTAACCACGCCGTCAAAACAGAAAAATGATAAACAGTATTGTCATCTCCAGCTTATAATATATACTACAATCGCGTCCAAAAGGACCAAATTAAAATAATACGCCTAACATAACTTTTCTCCCCAACAGCTCCAACGTAGCCTCTACTCCATCCCAGATGCTTTCGAATGCTTGCCCTGTGCCGAGGGCTGTGAGGCCTGTCTCGATGGATCCCCGTGCGTGGCAGCCTTAAATTGGGTCGTCAGGACCACTATCTTCGCTCTTGCTTGCTTGGTGATATCATGTCTGCCGTTCATCGTGTACTTCACCATAAAGTATGGGCATGTTAGGGTAAGTCAAAAAGTAGTATTTTATTCACTGTTAGTTATTATAAGTAATTATGTGATTCATGCTAAACGAGTACAGTTTCAGTAAGAGCTTATCACGCAATCGAATGTCATTTGTTATAGCCATTAGAAAAGCATTTTTAACAAGTTAACCTTAACTACATTTTTAAGTTAAAAATAGTTGTAAGAACTCACGTTTAAATACTATCAGAGTTTATATAAGAATTTTATATAATTCTTGAACTGAGTTAAATGCAAGATCCTCAGAGAAATTACGAATCAATTCGGGCCCTTAGCAAGCCATGCATTACTGATTAATTATTCAATCAATCTGCCTAGCCTTTTCCCAATTACATTGGGGTCGGCTTCCAATCAAACTGGATGCAGTTAATATTAGTATTTTACATAGAGTGACTAGCTATCTCATCTCCGCAACTTAGTTACAGTAATACTATAGTATTACCCAGTATGCTCTCATGTGTGCATATATACTCATACCAAAGTGTATTTAATCACTTGTACTCATGACTGGTTGTCAGACTTTCAGGCCTTTGACTACCCGTAATGGCTACAGATCTTAATTTGACAACGGGGACCGATGGCCTAACGTACTCTGCGGAGGTGTCTCGGTATGAAATGATGGTCACTCATCTCATCCACAGACCGTCCGCGGCAAGCGCAGCCTCGATCGATCAATCTGTGCGGCTGTTACTTAGCCACGGGCTCCTCATTACTGATCATTAGTTTTAGTCATTTCTTTCAACTACAATTCCCTACTCCTCCAAAATCAATGCTAATATACACACCACAATTTCTTATCGATGCCCCCGCTAATTACTCACAACACATTACGTAGGGGAATCTCGTCAAAAGGCGAACTTATTATGATTTTGGCAGTGACGGATGACTTTGGCTTATAGCTTCCATGATTGATTGAGGTTCTGTCCTGCCCCACTCATAACTTGAAGAAATACAGTGATCAGTATTGCTGATTTACTGATGATGAATTGACTGTAAATTTTGGGAAGAAATATTCTTCAGTAATGGACATGGCTAATTTGTTTTGATTTGAATGTTATTCGTAAATGTAACATATTATTAGAGATGGAATTAATATTGAAAACAACAGTAACAGAAAGGCATTGTTTAATTCAAAATGTAAAGCCCCAATTACCCAAATTTTGTGTACCGCCAAATTTAATTTAATATTACGGTGAATATTGGATGAAAGCAGACTTCACATAAGAGATTCTGACATATGCTGGCGTAACTAAAATTAACGCATTATTATTTAAATTCCAGGCTTCACCTTGCGGAAGCCCATTAAAATAGATGCAAATAAATACAATATCTAGCTACTTCCACAACATTGAGGGTAGTCAAGGAATACCTCTGTATATAGTATTTACATACATATATGCACGTGAGCAAACGGTGAAAAATTTACTACCACCAAGTACTCCACATATTAAGTTTTGCCTCCACGCGGGCATCACGAGGAGCTTTTAGACAGTGTACACCACTCAGTAGTACATTCTTTAAAGCATTGGTGTCTGTTAGTCATAGTTACTATGCTATATACTATACAAAGAGGTCTTCAAAGAAAAAAAAACATATATACTGACTGGTAATAAAATACCTTATAACAATTATTTTAGTTTTTAATTAGACTATATTATAGAAGTGTGTGGTGGTGGCCTAATAGTTACGGGCCCGTTTCCTAAGCCACGGGTTGTGGGTTCAAATCTGACATGTACCAATATGAAGTCATATAGGTACAAAGACATCTCAGTCGGTGAAGGAAAAAAACATGGAATTAATGGTCTGAATTGGCGAATTCAGACCATTGCTCACTGCGGATTGGCGAATCCGCAGTGAGCTAGCGTGGCGATCAATGCTCGTACCTTCTCTGTATGAGAAGAAGCCCTTGTCCTGCAGAGGGACCATTCTGGGCTGATTATGTATGTATAAATAGAGGGATTTGTTTATAAAATGGTCATATTTATTTATCAGCAAAGTATGGTGATTTTACATCGAAGTTAATATTTGATAATTATAATTATTGATGTAACTAATACTCAGGGAAACCTCAATGGTGCCTCTAGCTAGAACATGGTAACTTCTCAACTAGTTGGTACCAATTTAATTAATAATCATAATGTTTGCAAACTTACGCAATCAATACCTTGGAATAGGGTTCAGTTACCATGTTATGTTATTACTTGTTATGTTTCAGTTTCGATAATGTAAACCTTGATTCTCTTGTAATAATACCATATACTTATGAACAAGATATAGGTTTGTAAATCATCATCATCATCAAAATGTAACGGATCGCTGTCTGTACATGGAAGATATATGAGAAAAAATATTATTAATTTATATTGGGACCTTCATCAACGCAAATAGCACCCAAAAAAAACAAATGACTGTTAGAATTTTTGTCTGTTTTTCTGTTTATCTGTGCGTTTGTGCACGCTAATCTGAGAAACGGCTTATCCGATTTAGATGTGGTTATCACTAAAATATTTTGGTAAGCTTCACTTAACATTTAGTTATCAAGTTAACAGTTTCTTCATGTCAATCGGTTCATAAATAAAAAAGTTATGCTATTTTAAAGAATCACGTTGAACATTTGTTATTTACGATATCCACGCCGACGGAGTCGCGGGCACAGCTAGTAATAAATAAAAATTAAGACACACATTTCTTAATTTATACAAAGATTTTTAATTTTCTTGCACCTTTATATTGTAATTCATTGATACCTACACAAGTAATATCAATCAATCAACACGGGCCATCATAATTGTATCATCTTCTGCACAAAATTTGCCACTTTTAGTAAAAGTAATACATAATAACAGAAAATTGAAATAAAGATAAATCTTTGAAAGCATTAACGCATGCTTTTTTTTAAATTAAATATATGTGGCTATAGTGTCACTTAGACCATAAGAGGTCTATTGTGATCGCCACTTTGTGTTTAAATTAGAGTTCATCCCTGAACCCTGCCACTGTGATGAACTGCAGGATTTTCCTAGGGGTGAGCCATTTCATCCGGGCCCAAAATATGCTTCCTTAGATGAGTGTAGCGCTTGTGTATCAGCGGTCCACATTCTCCCAAAAGGTGAAGTGGTGTTTCGTCAGCCTCTTTACACCGTCTACAGGTTTGTGTCTCGCTTAGCCTCAGGTTGAACATGTGCTTATTTAAGCAGCAGTGTCCTGTTAAGGCTCTTGCCACTACGCGCAAATTGTTCCTACTTAGCGCACGGACATTGTTTGTGTACCTTTTGTCATAGGCTTTAATGAGGACTTTAGAGTGAGTCATGCCTAGCGATTCCGTCCAGAGCTTGATTGCACTTTCAAAACATGAGTCCATGAGGGATTTTTGAGCTAGGCTTTTAGGTATACCACAGAAGGGCTCGGGGCCTTGCTGTGTACCATTTGCTCCTGCTCTTGCTAGCTCATCGGCACGTTCATTTCCAATGATGCTCGCATGACCCGGTACCCGCCTCAAAACTACTCTATTCCTGCTGCCTAGAGAGTTTAATCGAGCCATGCAGTCTTCCACTAGTTTTGATGAGACTACGTTTGAGTCTAATGCCAGGAGAGCTGCTTAGCGAACTCTAAAGTTATACATTTTTGTGGAAAGATAATACGGTCGTGAGCAGGATTAGAACTTGCGCCTCCTGGATAAATACTCCTACTGTCAAGATGGCTTAGCGGTCAGACCCCTAGAGTAATTATCCGGGAGGTGCAGGATCAAATCCTGCTCACGCCCGTATTGTTTTTCCACAAAAGTTTATAACTTAACAGAAAATATAGCTTACCAGTTCCAAGAAAATATTTAAAACACTCAGCGTTTTAACTACCCAAAAAGTTTCCGAAACCAACACACAAATTGTACCCAATCTTTCGCCATATCTGAACATTCACAACGACTTTTACAACGGCAGTTGTGTTTTCCAACACGAAAACAACGTAGCAAGGCAAAAATTATGTTTGTACTTACAACGCTTCCGAGTCGTATTTCGTTGTGCTATGCAAAATCTTGGAACCAAATTCCTATGCAGATACAAGGAAAGACACTCATGTCAACACGTTTGACCTTGCATGCTTTGGATGTTTGCTGCAGCTTTTGAACAGAATTTAGGTAGGGTGATATTGAAATTGTGCTAGACTGCTATATCTCTATAACTGTATTATCTTGTTTAAAGAAAATGTGCCTGCACTTCGGCAACCTTGTTTGCTCCAGGACTGGAAGAATTTAGTCCAAGGCTTACCGAACAAATCCGTTGCAGGGTCATAAGAATTTCAAAAGCTACTCTGTTGGTTAAAGTGTCTGGAGTAGTACAGATTTATTATTTATCAACAATCGCTGGGGCCGATTCCACTTACGTAAACCGATTTTGGTCCAGTTTTATTTCAGTATAGCTGTTCATATTTTCATCGACATTTGCATAATCTACTTACCATGTTTAACATTTCTTTATGTAATCTGTTATTTCGGGTGAATATTTGTGTACCGTTATTAAAACGAAATGAAATGAAGTTGTAGAATTTCCCTTTCTAAAAAAGATGAAAGCGAATATGACAGCATGATTGTATACAAAATCTATCACACAAACTATGTTACAAATGAAAGTACATTTCACTATATACGTGAACAATTTAAAACTGTAACGCATCATTATCAAAGAACAAAAATGTATTGACAACGGGCTACATAGTCTCTACGGGTCGCAAGGTGTTTTATTTCCCAAACTATCCATCACAACTGTCTATCAATCAAATAACTGAGGTGTCAATAAAATTGTGCAACTACAAATACTATCACGGGATAAAAATGTGTATGAAAGAATTTACTAAACTGTGGATCAGAGTTTCTCTCAGGTCATTTAGAATATTCTAAAGATGTGAGCAACTCTCAGTGATTGAGGTTTTTAATCACGAGCGCTGTAGTTGTGCAGCAAAGTGTCTATATAATGTTCACGCAAAGCGAAATTTAACTTTAGATAACTTTAACAGAAATTTGTAAGTTTATTAAAGTAAAACCTAAAGGGACAATACCAAATATATTGAAGTTTTTAGAACAATACCCAGTCCAGCCATGATCTGCCTATATAGACATGCAATAATGGGGTTGTATAATTCCATAAACATATATATTAATATTGACATGTTATTACAAATTCAGTACCATAGACCAAGCTGAAAGAGCTTTTGCCGCAATCAAGGATTTACGCTTCTTTGTATTAAAATTTGTGCAATGACATTCGATATGAAGAAAGAAACTGCAGTAGTAACCTTCTTTAGGTTGTCACTCAATCTGGCTAAGAATGAGTCCAAATCTTAGCTAGTCCAAATTGAAGAGAGAATAAAGAGAGATAATTAGATATAAAATGGCCCATGCAATTTCATCATTACCTCTTTTTAACCCCAGGTCGTGCGAGCAGCGAGTCCAGCTCTCCTCAGGGTCATAGTCTTGGGAGCTCTTCTCATCTACTGCACAACGCTGGTCATGTATGGAAGACCAACAGTCCTGACCTGCACAGCAAGGGTCTGGTTGCGGGAAGTCGGCTTCTGCCTCACATATGGAGCTCTTATGTTAAAGACTTGGAGGTAAGTTATAATTGTATTGGACTTATACGATTGGCATAAATTATGTTTTAGGTTAGGTTTGGGAAAGTGAACATAAAATTATTATTCTGTATCTTTAAAAGCAAAAGAAAGGTTATTTAATTAATTTCATCTTATAACGACAAAACATTATTTATTTCTACTGCTAGTTACCTAAATTTACATTATTTATTTATTTAATTAACTACGACTATAAAGTACTGTCGTTAGTGCCGTGGAAGATGGTTAGGCTTTTGGTGTGGGACGCAACATGTGTCGACACCCTTGCCCTATCTCACCTTCCAAACTCGGCTGGCTGTGCGGGCGACGCTGCCTCGGCCGCAGAGCCAGCGCAAATACAGTAATTTTGTCGGCTTTTACGACTTTGAGCCGTTTGGGGTCGAGACGCTCGGGACGTGGGATCCGAGTGCCCGACTACTGCACAAAGAAATTTCGGGGAGTCTGGTTGTCACTTCACGTGACCAGAGGGCTGGCTTATCTCCCGGTCAGAGAGTACTCAGGCGTCAAAGTTGTATGGCAATCCATATAACTTTGACGCCTGATTTTCTTACACCATTTTCTTATTTTTTTTTTATATTTTTTTTTTTTTTTTTTTATGAAATAGGGGGCAACCGAGCAGACGGCTCGCCTGATGGTAAGCGATTACCGCCGCCCATGGACACCCGCAACCCCAGAGGAGTCGCGAGTGCGTTGCCGGCCTTTTAAAGGGTTTGGGCCTCCGGTACCCTCACTCACTCGGTGAAACACAACGCAAGCGTTGTTTCACGCCGGTTTTCTGTGAGGCCGTGGTATCAATCCGGTCGAGCCGGCCCATTCGTGCCAAAGCGTGGCTCTCCCACGGTGAAATTATAATTATATTTAGAACAGCATTTATTTTATAGGTATATAGTGTTTTTTTTAAATATTAGTCGGTTTGTATATACCTATCTTTAAAATAAAAGTACATAATATCTAATACGAAAAAAATATGTATTTATAATTAAGAGTTACCAGTAAGAGTACCAATTTGGAAATCGATTCTTTCCTTTACCAAATCTCATTATAACATAGCATCATGCCTGTATTCCCCGAAGGGGTAGGCAGAGGTGTACACAATTGTACACCCACATTTCGCCAATGCTGTTATTAAGTCCCATGTTATAGGTGGTGAGCCTATTGCCATCAACCGGGCACAATTCTATACCCCGGGCTGCTACTGAGAATTTCCTAACTGAAAAACTCAATAACACTTTGCCCGACCCGAGACTCGAACCCGTAACCTCCTGCTCAGCAGTCGCGCTTAGACCAAGGAAGCAAATCTCATTAGGATCAAAAAAGAAAACCGTGACACGGATTTCTGTTTCACGTACATAATCCCACACAGTTTTCTAAGGTCAAATGAAGGTCTCAAAGTATTGGAAAACATGAAGGCATTTGGCAAACAGCCTGCTTCTAAAACATATCATTCGAGAATATTTCAAAATAACACAGAGGGCCCACTTATCTTATTTGAAGGTCAAATCTTGTGAGAGCTAATTATTTACACAGGTATAACAAAAATCCACCGGACCGTTATTAAGCTGGAAATTAGGACGGGTCCTTGGAATAGGGTCCTTAAATCCTGTCTAGGGCAGCACAAAGTACCAACGTAGGTAAATACCACCACACTATAATTTTAATTTCCAAATTAAATTTTGTTTATCATCAAGCGCGTGTTATTAATTTACTTTATTCAAATTGTTTGAATTGAATATGTATTCCATGTGCTAATATTTACGATGCTATACACGACATCTATTGAAACTAGAATATAAGTTACTAAGTTACTTGTACAACTATAAAACTTGGCATAACTTGAGTGGGTAGGACTTTATACGTATAAGAACTGTTGCAGAATTATTCATATCGAATACTGAGCGTTTCAGCGCGAGCGAATCAACACAGCTTGAAATAAAATGAATACATTTTATTAAACTAAATGGTATTTATGCGTTATTGAGGAGTTCGTGGCTAAGTAACAGCTGCACAGATCGATCGATCGAGGTTAAGCTGCGCTTGCCGCGGTCGGTCTGTGGATGGGTGACCATCATTATATACCGATACCCCTCCGTGCCTCGGAGAGCACGTTAAGCCGTCGGTCGCGGTTGTCAAATTAAGATCTATGATAGCCGTTGCGGGTAGTCAGAGGCCTGAAAGTCTGACAACCAGTCATACCACGAGATATCGTGTTGTCGGGTTGTGGAGGTCAGATAGGCAATCGCTCCATGTAAAATACTGGTATTAAGCTGCATCCGGTTTGACTGGAAGCCCACCCCAATGTAATTGGGAAAAGGCTAGGCAGATATAGATATATATTTATGCCTTACCTTGAGCAGAACAATATATTTTTAGACAGATAATGTTACAAATATTTTCTCTTATAACAAAATTCTTAATAAATTCTCAGCAGTAAATGATGGATATTTTTTCTCCAATATAATTTATTACTACACCGTGTTCCACCCCTAATCCTCCTCCATGTAATATATTTTACATCAACAACTTTGTTAAATCTTCAATCTGAGACTCATTTCAAGTAAATAATTGGCTTGAACTTTTTAGATTGCGATCAAGTTTCTTTTAATTAGATACCGACGAAATGAAATTGTCCTCTTGACGAGATAAGAATCAAGTTGTCTTTTAAATTTAGGACCTCTTTTAGAATACGTAAATAAAGGGCATCAGGTTACGGGCCCAATTTATGATAATCTTGTAATGTTGATTCTATCGTTTGCGTAACTGATTTGCTTCAAGAAACTGCTTGTGCTTTGTGCTACTTAATTCCTCTATCGGCTTAGGGCCGACATCACCAACAACATCGATATCTTTTATCCAAAGAATACAGCTTTTATTGAATAAATTTATCACCCTTTCATCAACATTGTGAAATTTATTCCACAATGTTAATGAAATCTGCATTGATGTTACTGCTATCAACATTGTGCCAGCTTTAAAGTATTAACTATTGTTTACCGTTTTACTTGCATTAACTTTTCGAGATACTTAAGTAGTTTCTAACTTATACGAAGTCATACAAGATTTCCTTGGTTATCTCCTTCACTTCACTCTATTTTCGACATATTGTTGTTTAAATTGAACTTACCCTTATAACCTACGTTAATTATACATTCAGTTTTTGATTCACTCTGCTTAAAATTCACGTCATTCATTTCTCTTGTCAACAGGATATCAGTAATATTCCAAGTTCGGTCAGCGAAAGCAGTCAAGATATCCGACATGTATCTTCTCCGTCGGATCGGCGTAATTGTGGGGGTGGCGTGCGTTTTGCTGGCGATACGAACGCTGGTCGCTCCACCTGCTGTTATCGTGGGGAGAACGAAGGATGACCTCAAGGCGTACCTCTGTAATACAGATTGGTGGGACCATTCATTCACTACGCGTAAGTTATTTTGTATCTAAGTAAAAATAATAATGCTGATGTAGTTTCATCATCATTATTAACTTAAGAATGAATATGCTGGTGAAGCTAAGACACATTTTTGAGCCTCCGAATACTGCAATGATAGGTTTGAAATCAATTTCTATGCTTTTCAATTCCTATGGTTCTTTTATCTCTTTTAGAATAATATTCTTCGTATTATTCGACATTGACTTCAAAAACTGTTATTAAGATAAAGCCTTATAAATAGTCTTAGCTTTATTATGCTTAAACTTGGCATCAACGACAAGTTCCTTGTATGGCTTCTAATTAAGTTATTCAACATTGACTAAACTTAATGCACTTTGTAGTTGTAGTCAGCCAAATGTAACGTTTCTCGGAAATTCTCTGAGGATTATGCCTAGTTCAGTCGACTGTAGAAGGGTTTAACTAAATAGGTTAATATGCTTAGAATGTTTACGTGGGTTAACAGATAAATGTTAATTTGTCAAAGTTTGTCAATGTGAATTTCTTGAAAATGTTCTGCGCGTTTTAGTTCTTATTGTGGTACTTGGTAAAATTTTTGGGTTTTACAATTTTGTAAATGTTTTGGCTACACTTGCATTTGGTCATGGTTCACCAACTAGTGTCAACTACTACCTACACCAATCCTTATAATAGTTTACAAATAAAGATAAAATACAAAGATCTAAAGATCTGAAAGACATCTGGTTTGAATTAAAGGATCATCGAGGACTTCAACGGGAAGCTCTAAACAACCGTCTTCTTTATTCCAACAGTGGAGGTGATATTCCTGATGTGGGGCATAAGGCTCTGCATCATGGTGCGAAAGGCGCCATCGGAGTTCAACGAGAGCCGGTTCATCTCCATGGCGATATACAACGAGTTTCTTCTCTCTGTCTTCCTCAATATATCCATGTAAGTCGGTGTCTTTCTTGTCTTGAACCACATTTTTATTTTGATCGAAACCATTCCTATTTAAATTCCATCTGTAGATTTTGCGACTGGTTTATCATAAATATTAACTTTAAGTTTGATTACACAAATTATTTCAATAGAATTGTAATTATATCATAACATGAAAGACTGCAATCTGTTTGTGAAACTAGAAAGATTATACACTTAGTTCTTATGCGACAAGAAAACACGTGGTCACATGATAAACTAGAACGAAGTTCAAAACAATTTCAGAACTTTCAGCAAACAACAATCTTTAAAGCGATTAAAGCAGTTCTTCTCTTTAATCGGACTGAAAATTAAGCTGGTATATATTTTGCACAAAATTTAGATACTAGATAGTTTACCACGGTTACCCAGCTAACGACAGAAAGTTTGGGGCCCGGAACTCATTAAACTATTGTGGCACTTTCGCTACTAGCACAAGCCATTTATTTTAGATGGGTTAGGTTGACTTTGATGCAATATGCAAATATGAAGTCGTAGCGTAGTTTTAATACATATATACGCTCCTGAGATTCGCTCAGTGTACTGTTATCTCAATATATGAAGCTATTGATTCAAATAATAAAGTTTTGTGAGAAATTTTAAATATACTAATTAAACTGTTCAACTAATAGTTGATCGATTCTAAATTTGATATAGGAATCAAGTTGAGCATTGAAATTACAGGATTGCAATATGATATTTTTAATCACACAATAAATAACAAACTATACATCTTGGTTTAAAATATGGCTTAGCTTGGCCGTTTAATGTTCGTGGAACTATTACGTGACATAACATTAAGTCCTTATGGAAGAGTTTGTGTGAACATGACGAAACGGCCAAGTAATAAATTTTTTAACCAATGTGTAGGTTATATGGGCTTAGAGATATTTGAGTTATTTGTTATTAATTGTTCTAAATTAAGTACTCAAGTACTCTGTCTTGACTCAAGAGCACGTAGAAGTATATACTTTGGATCTATCTTTGTCGTAGTTATAAAGATGGTTAATGTTGTCTTCCAAATTATTGAGTTATACCTCGTATTTAATGGTGTACAATAAATATTATTTTATCTTTCTATCCATATAAAAATGGCTGACTATGTCAAATTTATTTCATCCCCTGTGAATAAAGTTAAACAAGAATTTACTATAGAAATCATTCCGAAATCAAAATTATAATAAATATTCAGTCCTCAATCACTACATCTTTCAACAACATTCTTTATAATAGACAATCGTTACGAGCAATTTGCATCAAAAGAGATTTATTTCAAGTAAATTTTATAGGAACATTTATGGAGCGTCTTACTGTCTTCAGAAAAATCCAATTCTGAAACGGTGGCAATTTATGTGCTAGTAAAGACGAAGAAGATTTAGTACTTGTAGAATGGACTGAATCATTCGGACAATTGACTCTTTGTTCGGAGTTTTATACTTTTAGAGCACAATTTCAATCCTTTCGAAATATGTGATTACCGTAGCTTATTTTTTTAAGTTTCTGATTATTATTTATTCATAAAAATATCATCATAAATTTATAAAGTAAGTTTACATTAAGTTCATAATTGCCACAATAAACATTATTTTGAATTAACGACTTAATAATGTTTAAGTACTATAAATTTGCAGATTAAATAACCGTATTTTATTTAAAGTATTTAATAGCACATAGTTATACCTGATCTCTCCCCGGACAAACGCCTGACACAAAATAAAATAAAACATCCCTAAGAGCATTAAGTTACTCGCAAATCCAGCTCACAAGCTAATAAAGAAAAAGATCTTGACAAGATCCAATCAGAAAAACTTTGCCGATAAAAACTGCAGCTGA
This sequence comes from Xylocampa areola, assembly GCA_935421205.1. Lineage (NCBI taxonomy): Eukaryota > Metazoa > Arthropoda > Insecta > Lepidoptera > Noctuidae > Xylocampa > Xylocampa areola. The sequence goes on from OW285200.1 coordinate 2,301,982, forward strand.
AACAAAAAGCGGGAAGCTACATTAAAATATTAGTCGTGAAAGTGGAACGATCGTAAATCAACAAGAAGAAAAAGTTGCTGAAGAAGTTGGTAAAGTTTTTGATATTGCGCAGGAACCGAGTGAAACAATGATTGTGTTGTGAGAAGCGAGTTCTTGCCAAGTTGCAGTGCAGTGCAGTGCATAGTTTTAAATGTCAGTACAGTTTCAAATTTTTCCGAGCAATCTGAATGGGTAAAGTTTGGTGTCAACTGCTTATCGTCAAGACAAGTCGTGTAGGAAGTAGGTTATTGCGATGTTGTACAGTCGCTATAGTATGGTGAATTCTTAGAATTTGTAGTTATATAATAGTTTATTCCACTTGTAGGTTTAAATTGGTTGGTATGAGATGCGGCATCGTACTATAAAGAATCGTTATTAAAAAGTTTTGAGTTCGTATGTCTTTTAAGAATATTTCAGTGTTCGTTGTATATAAGGTCCTAATTTATTAGGTAATTTCATTTTAAGGGGTCAATGTGTAAGTGATAAGGATTAATTTAAGCCATAATTCAATTTTTTACAACAATTTTATTTATTTCTGAATGTTTGCCGTTCAATGAGCAGTTTACGTCTTGCTAGTACTATGTTAATTACAAATAATTTGTTATATCTATTTAATTCTTAGCTAAAGTGAATTTATTTGACTTCTATATTACCCCTTTTAAAGGAAATTACCTAATAAATTAGAACCTTATATTGATACGTTTTACATTAAAACTGATGCGAAATCTCAATTTTATACATAAACTAAACCCGAAAACTTTTTCTTTTGTGTAATGCCAAATGTCTGTCGTATAATAATTAATGTTTTAGGTAACCAGTTATCCTTAAATTGAGTTTTACGAAAGACTTGTGATATTGACAATGTTGAAACGGATTGATATAGGTGCACTTTTGAGTATACTTTGGGGACTACACATATTCAAAATATGTATATATATTTTTTAAACTCTATGAGGATATAAACAACATTATGAATTAAGTGTTAAAAAAATTCAAGAGCAAACCAACTCACCAGAAAGGTGTTCTTGATGGTGTGTAAAGCCATGTCAGAGGTTTAAAATAAAATAAATAAATAAAGGACATCATATTTATGCACCTTCTAACAGCATCTCTTCTTTGCAGGTTGTTCCTCCAATCGCCAGCAAACCCAGACCTTCTGTACATAATCTTCTTCTGCCACACACAACTCACGGTGACGCTTCTGCTGTGTTTCATCTTCGGGAGCAAGGTAGGCACGGTAAGGTTACGGTCAGAATGTATGTATGTACCTTTGTGTTGGTCCACCTGCAGTGTTATGACCTTGGAAATTAGCATCTTGATGCTTATGTGCTAAAATGGGTGTACTATGTAAAGTGTTTTTACTGTTTTGTGGTGTGATTAATCCTGTGAGTTGCCAGGGTCGGTGTTTTCCTCCGTTTTTAGATTCGAACTTGCGACCTTTGGCTGGCCTATCCAACAGTCGTACCACTAGGCTATCACTGCTGTATAATATTCCCAGAAACCGCCCCCTTGCCAGACGGACTGATTATTATATTAGGCTATTTCTAAAAGAACGGTGTGAGCTGTATATTGTTACAACGTACCTAGTCACTTGGCATAATCCTTTTATCCCTAATAACAGTCGCACCGCAAAGCCACTGCCTTTTAGATGGAGCCACATGGCATAACCAGGGACTTATACTAAATCATAATAAGTAGTGTTGTGGCCATGTGATTATTATTCCTTGATTAGGAAAACTTTTATACTAAAGGTAAAGCATTCAGCTCTAAAAATATATTTATTACTAGCTGTGCACCGCAAACATTGTTCTGCCATATAAATTTTCTGGCTAGGGTAGGGCCAGCCTTATCACCTAGTCGTGTAAAAAATAACCTACGAGCTATTCTCGGACCTACCAATATACAAAAAAAAACATACATATCGGTCAAGCCGTTTCGGAGGAGTTCGATAACAAACAGTGTGACACGAGATTTTTATATATTATATTTATTTGTTTATATATACTTTATTGTTCACCAAATGACATACTTGAGTGCAACTAAAATTAATAAAGTAAAACAACTATCAAATTAATTTCCGAGATCTATTTAAAAAAAATATTGTTTAAAAAAAATAAAGGTAAATATTTAAAACGAAAAAAGAATGACTTTACTGTACTATTAAATGTACAGCTATGTCCCGAAACTCAGAACAAATATTCCGAAAAAGAAATTGTCGTAAGGAAGTCTCTACTTTTTTTTCTCTGTTATTTGAACTTTAGGTATATTAGCTACACCTATTTCGATCACTGGTTGTTACTCACGTGACAAACTCTGTTTGACCCGCGACATCGCCGCGTGCTCAGTTCATAACTAAGGGATCCGGTCTAATTCAAAACTATACGAAAATCCCGAATATCGTAGTTTTCTAAGCAATTTATTCGGTAATCTATAACACTATTCGTAAAATAACTATAGGTAGTTGAAAACCAGAAAAAAATCTGTACTGCAAATCGTCAAGCGCAGCATTCAACCACTTGATTAAATAAGAGAAAATCGATTAAAAAAACAAACACTGAATCGTCATTCGAGAGATTCGCGAAACGAGTAATTATTTGTGTGTGGAGAACCGAAAGTAAAGTGATGGAATTTATTAGCGAGCGTGCTTAACCTCGCGTGTAAATTAAATTGATTTTACTGTGTTTCTGTTTATTGTACTACAATATACAGTTGGTTACATAAAGTAGGTCATGATAGGCGTTGACGCCTTTTAAAGTCCATCATCCTCATTTGCAGATTTTGTCCCTCTAGTGCAAACTTATGCCTTTCTCCCTTTTACTCTATTCTTCTCTGTCTTGAGCTAATATTGTACAGGTTTTCCGTACAACTTTATGTATTGGTCTTCCCACACTGGTTATGCCTATTCTTGGCCGCCATTCGGTCAGAGATTTACTTCGTCTACCATCACCATATCTAGTTAGCCAAGTGTCCAATCTAACGCCATTTTAGTCTCGTAAAGTCCAACAGATGCCAAAATTGCAAGTGCAACTAAATTCTGACGTTTCTTATGTGCCTTTTAAATTGGTTTATGTGTAATAAAACTTTTGAAGATAAATCTTTGAAAAGCATTAACGCATGCTTAGCGAACTCTAAAGTTATTATATTAAATTTTTTTAAATATGGTCGCGAACTGGATTTGAACCTGCGCCTCCCGGATAAATACTCCAGGCGCTCTGACCACTAAGCCATCTCTACCTCTGCTCACCACCGCGAATTCTTCATCCATATTTTAACACGTCTTTTGGCGACGTCATTGCTATTTAAGACGTGTGTTATCGTTATCCGGGAGGCGCAGGTATCAGGTCTAGATAGAGCGCCTGGAGTATGCATCTGGGAGGCGCAGGTTCGAATCCTTTCGCGACCATATTCTTTTTCCATTTAATATAAAACTTTTACTTGACTCGAAAATTATAACTATGGCTTACGTTGATTATTGAAGTGTAAGAGTGTATACTAAAGGTGTAGTATATTTAGGACGTCAAGTCCGAGTTAGCAAGACGATGCACCGGTTTTTCTCATGCTAATACATACATTAAAGTCTCTAAAGCCTACGATTTAAGAAATTGCACCATCGCCGCCCTCAAAAAAACAACTGATTTCATTCCTATAAAAAAATTCTTATTATAGCATTCACCACACACACCTTTTGATTAATAAACATTATGTATATATTTTTTTAATTTGAAACTAATCGGTCTTTCCCCAAAAATGCACAGCAATTTATGTAAATGTGTATCACGATTATAAAATTATACATAAAAGTTGTCACAATGCCTTAAAACCCATGTGTTATGACGTAAGACCAATGTCGGAGTGGTTACTAAGAATATCCTACCATTTTACCTGATCCAATAATGAAACCAAGGACTGCAGCTGCGCCTGAAACTAGACCAACAAAGCAGTTCCACTCTAGTCATGATCTCGAATCACAATCAAAATTGATCTCGAACATCGGCTAGAGATGATGTTTAGTATCATTATACTACGAAGACAAGTATTAGGTGTATTGTTCTCAAGTACAAACTTACTTGAGAACAATACACCTGCTCCTCGCATCCGAGATTCGTTATCAAGTATTACTACTGTTTATAACATAAATTACATTATGTATGAACACGGTATGAGGTAATAAGGTGTCGAGAATTTTGGCAACGTACTCACATATTTTACATAGATATTAGATACATCAATATCTACGTAAAATGACTTGGCGCGTATAAAGCAAGATTATTTTCCTGAAGTATTGGCAGAGGTAGAGATGTTTATGCTTTTGTCTTGTCCAAAATATTTCATATTAATGTCAGTGTTGGCCCATAAAGCTGGGAAATAGTTAACAGGAAAACCTTATAAATCTTGATACTAGGAATTGTACCAAAAAGTTATGAGTTATGCATTTATTATTTTGATATTTTAAGTAAGTATAAGGATTGTTTTATTGGTGGAGTAAGGTCTGCGAGGTCTTGGGTTGGATCCTCGGGTTAGGCAGTGTTATTTGATTTTTCTGTTAAAATATTCTTGGAAGCAATCTGAAGTTTGGAGTTGTTCTTGGTGGATGGCTATAGGCTTACTATCTGTTAACATAAGACAATATAAAAAGTGTTTGACTTAATCGATAATGTATGACAAATGGTTTCACCTCTGCCTCCGCTTCGCAAATACAGGCGTGTGAAGCTGCTAAATTATGTTATGTATTTAAATAGTAAGAAAAAATTAAATACAGCCAGTATTTCGATAGCATAACATAGTCTTGACCCATTCAAAAGTTATCTGGAAGATATTATTTATGTGTTATATTAAAACAAGCAGGATGGCATCCCGCGACCAGGAACGCTGCAAAGTGTTCAAAACTTTAGGAAAAACATAAACCAATAATAGATACACGCTATTAATCCAGTTCAAAGTTGTTTTATTATAATGTGTAGAGATCGCGAAAATATAACATATAACAATTATTTTGGGATTTGAGATCGTATTGTACAACATTATGCTACCATAAGACCGTGGTTTTGCGCTAAGTTAGTGTCTTTCAATTTACAAAACACGACCGCCAATTTAAAAAAAAAAGTACCATATTGATGTCAGCGTAATCCAGTGATATTTTCTTTCCTAACTTAGTACCTAAATATGTTATGTATTTATCCAGGTCGTGTTTATGATCTGTGCTAAATTTCCTTGACATCGGTTCTGTAGATATGGTGTCAAAAAGTACTAAGAAAACAAACACACTTTTAGTTTTATAATATTAGTAAGGATTGTCAAAAAAGCAAGACAGAATGCAAAAAGTGCAGGTGAAGAAGGAAATTAATCTGGGTTAATAACATTAAATGCTGGACTAATTTCATCGCATCTGCCAGTCTTTGCACACTGTTACAATCCAGAGATGAGTTACGTGGGGTGGTCGCCCACATCTGCTGAGGAAATGACACAAGAGGAAGAAAAAATATTGTGCAAAAAAATCTAGTATACTAAGTATATCATGTATACCATATTGTCTTAAACCAACTTCACGGGACACAACTTTTTAATGCACAGATAAGCAAGAAAAATATTAATTTTCTTCCACAAGTGTTCCTTTTTATACTTCGCAACAGTTCTAAACTCTTAACACGTTAAACCACCACTCCCCCTACGTTAGTACCCACGTACTCACGAGGACTATCTAATGAAAAAAAAACCTGTAAAACTTTATATTGAATCATGAAAGTGGACGAAGTTTTAAACCGATTGCTCAGGAGTTCTGAACAAAATTAGTTCACTACAGAATTTCAATCGGCGGGTAAACTGTTAAGTGTACAAGTTGGTTCATCAAAATCTCTTTTGAAAGGATTACGTGATGTGGGTGCGGATGTGACTTTTTGGGGACCTAACTTCTGGTTTGAGAGGTGTCAAAAGTTTAAACAGAGGTCAAAACTCCAAAATGTATCTACATAGTCTTTTCCCAAGTATGTTTGGGGTCGCATTCCTGTCTAACTCGAAGCAGCTTACTACCAGTATTTAACATGAAGCGACTGCTTATCTGACCTCTACAACCCAGTTACTGGGTAACACGATAGTTCGTCTGATTACCCGTAACTGCTATCTTATTTTGAGAATCGAGACCGCTGGCTTAATATATTCTCAGAGGCACGATGGAGTTTCGATAAGAGATGATCGTCAAAATTTTAATGATCAATCAGCTATCAGTAAGCGCAATCGATCTATGCAGCTGTGATTTAGCCTAGAACCTCTCCAAACTGCAGCCAAAATGGACAGAAAATGTGTGAAGGATACTAGATCCTACAATTCCACTTTGGAGTAAGAGAGCTTCATACACACAAATACAGCAAAGTCCAACAATTGGTTACGGTGCTGCCTATCGGAACGCGTGAAAGCACTCACATACATACAGTGAGCGGCCATTGTCAAGCTTCAATTAGAAATTTACATATTTTCTTAGGTCCGAGACTTTTGCAACTATTGTATTCTGCACTTACTAAAATTCCCGGTAGATACCTAATCAGAGCGCCGTTTTCAATTCTCATCTATTCATATCTGTACTCAAGGCTGTCAGGTTGTGCGGGACATTCAAACAAAAAGTTCGAGCAATGACTAACTTTAATAAATGTTCTACAAAGCAGATCTTTAGCAACCTACATTTAACTAATATTACAAAGGCCTCTCCTTCTTTGCAACAACGTACACGGTCCAATTATTGTCATTCTGCATTCAGACAATCTAGTTGCTAGTCCACTGACTCCCAGCGACTTTTATAAGGTCATCGCAGGCGGTCGTCCCAGGCTGTGCTTACCAGTTCGTTGGAACTGCCTGCTCGATGGACAGATGACCTTATAAAAGTCGCTGGGAGCCGGTGGATGCAGACCGCAATGGATCGTTTCCGCTGGAGATCTTTGGGAGAGGCCTATGTTCAGCAGTGGAAATCTAGATTGAGATGATGATAATGATGTGCTAGTCTCCCTATACTAGATATGGAATACAAAAATAGTAAATAACGTAATGAGTTGACCATGAAAAGCCATTGCAGCAATCATTACCGTGCATTTGGCGCTGATCCCAAAGCAGCTAGCAAATTCACCAGCTTACTCGTTATCTATGGTTTATTATGTACTGCTATATCTTGTGGCTACAATCTAAGAAGAAAATGTTAAAATCTGAAGAAGACGGCTGCATTGGCCTAGTGGTCGCGGCTGCTAACCGTGGGTCCTGGGAGGTCCTGGGTTCGATTCTCGGGTCGGGCAAACTGTTTCTGGATTTTTTTGATAGGAAATTCTTAATAACAGCCCGGAGTTTGGAGTTGTCCCGGTAAATGGCAATAGGCTTACCATCTATTACATGATTGTGGTGTCTGCGCAATGTGAATATACAACAGTCCTTTTCTGAGCAATGATAGCCTAGTGGTATGACCGTTGGACAGGCAAGTCAAAGGCCGCAAATTCGAATCGTAGGCACGCAGCTATAGACTTTTCGAGTCATGTGCGTATTAGAAATGAATTATCACTTACTTATAATATAAACGGTGAAGGAAAAACATAGTGAGGAAACCAGCACACCTGAGAGATGTTCTCGATGGTGTGTAAAACCATGTCAGAGACCTACGGGTGGTTTAAACTCTGACACTAGGTTATTCATCAACCATACGATGTGAGAGTACACTTCTGCCTTAACCTTCGGGGATGCAGCAGAGATGTTATGTTTGGTATGTTAATAATAAAATAAAAATCTTTATTTGACACAAACGAAGTACAAAACACACATATATGGACACAAAATGCTGACAACAAATTCTTTTGAACAGTTATTCTGATCAATGAGCCCTATGCTAGCAAATACTGTGTTAGAGAGGTGATCCATCCTTCTATCACTACATAACGTCTATAAATACGGAGTTTGTAGGTTTAAACATAATCAGATTTATTAGTATCTAAAACTTATCAAATAAGTTTGTTAATAACTAAATAATGAAATAAATATTACGTTTTTTCTTTGTTTTTGTTTTTATTTACTTAAAACAAGTAACTAAAAACAAAAATAACACAATTTGTTACCAATAATAACTTCAAATTTAATCGAAACGAATCAAGTACCGCAACATAATACAAAAGTTTTAAGACTTTTCGAAGAACTTTTTATTATCAAGCAACTTATTTTTCGATATTTCCAAGTGAATAGTATATTGTGTTTTGGCACTTAATAACCCAAATTTTAACCGGATTAATTGCGTGTATTACTGCGACCATGAACGCTGCAGTGTTCGAAACGTCAGGAAAAACATAAAACCAATAATACACGCGATTAATCCGGTTAAAAGTTGTTTTATTATAATGTGTAGTGATCGCGCAAACCTAAGATATTACTACTTAATAACCCGTCAAGTATAGTAAAAGTGACCTTATGCTTTTTATTATCAACAATGGATCTAGGTTTGGCCACCAACTCGCCTGGTGGTAACCTACGGTGTGGTCGAGGATGGAGCACGTTTATCCAGAATAAATCTATTTACTCATAAGTAGAGTGGATAGATTGTGGGTCAGGTGTGCTGGTTTGCTAACGATGTTTTCCTTCACCGTTTTGAGCAACTAATAATTAATATACACATGACTTTGAAGTCAGTGGGCCGTGCATTGGATTCGAACTTGCGACCTTTGACTTTTTAGTCTAACGGTCTTACCGCTAGTCTATCACTGCTTAAAAATATTATATGCATTTTAAAGATCCCTGATTATAATGTTTTTTACGATATGTTTATTTCTTTTATTGTGTGCGTTTCTTAGTAACTGTGTGTAACATACATCGCCATGACTAACGTCTTTCTGTCAATTCAACATAATATATACGTTATCTATAGCTCTATTGTGTACACATGCGCTAAACATGTCCCGAGTTCGATTCGTGGGTCTGGCAAACTGTTATTGCGTTTTTCTGTTGAGCACCATAACATCTCGGAGTTTGAAATGGTACCCGATCGATGGCAATAGACTCACCACCTATTAAATGGGACTTAATAATTCAATCGTTGTAATGTGGCGGAGGCGTGATGCTATGTTATTAACGTATGTTTTTTTTTAAACCTAAGAGAAGGGTTCTCTATAATTTTTTCTCCTATCTTGAGTGTGTTTATTGACACAAATCTCACATGCAGATTTTAATTATAACTTCCTTTTTTATCAGGCTTACATGGTTTACAAAGGCCATGGTAAAGATGAACGGGAGAAGACTGGCAAGTTCAGGTCGAGGCCTGCGGAGTCCACCTACACGATGACCACCAATCGTAGCGCGAGGTTCTGCGACAATATGACTGAGAGGGAACTTGAGGTGAGCATGACTGTTTTGTCATGTGTAAATATATTTGTTTGTAAAGAAAAATGGTAATGTATTGCGAACTGTAGTAACGGCTCACTGAAAGGGAAAGGTTTTTGTATGACCGACAACATGAACGAAAACGGGGTGAACGATATAGTGACATCTGACCCTAAATAGCTTGAAACCAGGGCAGGAAAATTATGAGTTAAGGCTCACTGAAAATGTTTTCAATCATCCCGAGAGCCGTTACAAAATATTGAATTGAGACCGATTTTGTCATAGTTATTCAATCTTCAAAATAGCCATTTCAGTTTGGGAGTTGAGTCAATTTTTATAGATTATGCAAGCAATATATTAAAGCCATTTAAGACTTTATGAGTTATTTATTCATACGGGGACCTATATTATTATTAAAATGAATTATTTCGACAATAATTTAAATATATTTCACCGTGATAAGTGTTCCTAATTAGCATTGGTGGAAATTAAATAATATGAATATAATAGAATCCCAACCTCGGATGTGTATTACGCGTCATAGTCTACGGGGCCTATCTAAAGACCAAAGTATATAGCTCTACGTGCGTGGCTGTACCTTATTTATTACAATGAATAACAAATAACTCTATCTATAAGCCTTGCCTAGCAAGCTCTCTACAAGCTCTACATCTTGGTTAAAGAGTATGGCTTGGCCGTTTTGTTATTGTCGCACAAACTGTTACCTATGGACTTAAATGTTATGTCATGTAATAGTTCCACCAACATTCAACGGTCAAGCTATACTTTACTTCGGCTCGTCGTGGCAATCAGATCTTAGGCTTAAATACAGTTCTGCTGTCGCATTGTCAATGACAACTCTTTCAATGAAATTAGAAATTCTGTTGTAATAACATCTACAGAATTAAAAAAATTATAGCAATAATTTCGAAGCTTAGGCTGCATTATGAAAAATACCATGTACCAAATAATGCTATGTAGCGCAGGGGATCCTTCAATCATACTTAGAAGCATTGCCGATTTAGAATTCGCCTGAAATTGCTAATAAAAATATTTCGCAATGTGGTTTTGCTTCAGTGTAAACTTGAGCAGAATCCATTTACGTTTGTTATCACATAACTTATTTATCACCTTAAATCATTTGTCGAAGTTTCAGGCCATTTACCTCCAAGTATTAAATTGTTTGCCTATTTCCAAGACCGGCCAGACAGGTTAGACAAGAACTTAATTATTTCGTTAGGCCATTTTACCGAAAACGTCAGGATTTTTAGTCTGAATCTAGGCTTTAAATTAAGTATTTTGGGTCACTTTACACAATATTCTACTTCGTTTCAGAATTTAATTGTCTACAACAAATTGTATTTTAAATATTCTAATAAAATTTTACACCTTCAAATACTTATTTAATATATTTTTACCAAAGGAGGAGTTCAGAAAAATCTGCAACCAACTAGAGAAGCTTCGCGAACGATGTGGTGCTGGGGCAGTGATATCCCGAAGAATAGGTGCCATGCAGGACGCTGCGGCAGTATACGATAGAAAGCCTCCTCCATCTGAGCATTCGGCGCCTTTGAAACTCAACACAGTGTTCAGTGCTGTCGCAGATCGGCTAATGTGTACCGTAACCCCAGCTGAAGAATCCTCCAGTAGTGGTAGAGACATGCCCTTTGAAGCACCACCAGCTTATAAACACAAGCCCTTCAGCCCAACTAAGAGTACAGAAAACAGCAACGCTGAACAGAGTCAGACAGACGTGACCACGGATTCTCCCAAAAAACGCACAGAAATTATCGAGGAACCAAAAGAAGATAAACAAAATGGAGTGTTCAAAATTTCCGGCGAAGCAAATTGTAGTGATATTCGCCCGCCAGAAGTAAGTCGTAACGGTTACAATAATAAGAGTGAGAAATCCAGTGAATTAAAATCCAGTCCAAGCAGTACTGAAACTATTAAAGGTGTGAGATCAGGACACGCGAGAACTCATGCTATAGTTATTAATTTAGATGATAAGAGTCGCTTTACCGAAGAGGTCACTGTCTAAATAAAGACTGTACTTATGTTTTCATTCGGGATAGTATCGATGTACCAAAGATTGAGTTTTTTTTACTTGATATTTTATTTTTAATAAATTACTAACATAATCTTCGCACTATCACAGTCTGACAATTCTAAGCGCCAAAATTATTGAAATCGCCGGCTGCCTATCTTACGTGCTCTTGCCAAATGGTTCTGTTTATGCTTTGCCAAAAGTCACTTCTCTTAGTATTATGAATGCTATACAAAATTTTAAAAGATCTTATATATTAGACATCCAAGTTCTTTATAAATTTCTAGAAAACTCGTCTCTTGTCTAACTAACAGCATTTGTGTAGGAAGTGGATTATCCGCAACATTTTACCCGATACCCTTTCAAGAACGAAATACCTCACCTTTGATTATTGTATTTTCAACACAATTAAAATTAAGTAACGGTGACTTAGCCTTACGTAAAGAAAAATTCGGCAGAAAATCTACTTAATACAATGACGCTGATCGAAATAAAGATAATATTAAATGGCATGCAATCTGCGAGTGCAGTGAAACGAGACTGTTTCGTGACCAAGATCGGTAAAAAAGGCACTCTCTTGAAACGTTAACGATAAAAGAACAAAAGCTATGGGATGGTCATTTAGATAGTGAACAGACTTTTCGTCCGGACCTTTTTCGTTGCTACTATTTGTGTACATTTTGCAAGGCAAAGTTTTAACTTGAAATAACTTTCAGGGACAGCGATTGAATGATTAGATTAGGGACGTCGATATACAAGAAAATTGTGAACACAGTCCACAGTTCTTATCTTCTGGTTGATGAACAAGTTAGTGTCAGGGGTTAAATAACCCGTTAGCCCTTGACAGGCTTTATATGCCATCAAAGAATCTCATGATGTTTTTTCTTCACCGTTTTAAGGAAGTGATAATTAATTTCTAATACGCACATGACTGCGAAAAGTCTATGGTGCATTTTTATACTGATTTGTATGTATTCCATTCAAAAAATTTATTACATTTCGTATTTGTTGTACTTCTGTACCTTACCTTTCCTTGGTAATATTGGCTGCCAAGCCCAGGCAATTGAAGTTTGTCATTAATGCTGGTATTTGGCGGAATCGCTCGCTTCGAGACATCGATCGCTCTCAGCTTTGCTCGAAAAAATTCTTCACATTTTTCCTCGGGGCTTGGACATAGTAATAAAACTTCCGACCTCAATTAACGTACTTGCTTTGTAGGATGTCTTCACACCGAGATTTTAGATTATTCGTATCATTGACATCGTGCTTAACTAATGCCTCGTAATATTGATTGAATTATTTTGTTTTTATTAATAAGGCTTCTTTACTCAGGTGAAGCAATTTTTTTTATTGAAATTTAATCTTTTATCTGATACAGATAAAGCTGTGTAGTACATTAACGCAGGCTTAGCGAACACTAAAAAAATCTTTTAAGTGGAAAAAGAATACGTGCGTGAGCAGGATTCGAACCTGTGCCTCCCGGATAAATATTCGAGGCGCCATCTATTCAGTTCATTCACAGGAACAGGTGTCGGTTGAATAGATGGCAAAGACGTCACTAAAAGACTTGTTAATTATGGAAGAAAAATAAGAACAGAGAAACACGAAAAGAGCAGAGGTAGAGATGGCTTAGTAGTCCGAGCGCCTGCAGTTTTTATCCGAGAGGCGCCTCTTCACTTGTTAAAATCCTGTTCACGACCGCATCTTTTTCCACAAAAATTTATAACTTTATAATCATGATATAATGTTTACTCAGGTGAAAGCTAGCAAAACTTTAACGAGTCAGGAACCCCGCACTCTCATCGGGTCTTTGATGCCCTGTTTTGCAAATTGTGTTAACAAAGGCTCGCATGCTCGTAAGTGATTAAATGCTCACCATAGAAGCTCCGACCACAAGATTCAATTCATGTCTAGGTGATTAATGTTACTAAGACTTTATGAACTCAACTTGGACTCAAATAAAGAATAAGTATAGTATTGATGTGACAATATCCTATTGTGCTCGCCTTGATATTAACATTTTCATACATACGAGGTATTTTCCAGTTTATTGTTGTTATTTGATTTTCGTATAAAATATCGCATTGCTCGTGTCCTATATGAATAATATTGGATTTTCTATACATTATTTAAAAAATAAACTGTCGGCAACTAAAGCAAGGTTAGGGAAAAAAAATGGCCAATTGAAAATCGAAAAAAATTGATTTCACCAGTATAAAATCTTTTCAATTATTATATATTGTTGTGACACATTGTAATAGCGTTGAGAATACTATTAGCAATGGCAAAGAAACGGTTTTTTTTTAAACTAATCTTTGGTACATCGTAACTTCTAGTATTATACTGTAAAAGCTAGTCCTTACTGTGATTCTTAGTAATATGTATGTTCGTTTATTAATAGTTTCCAAAATGCATATCAAAGTACTTCTGTGTATATGTATGTTGTTATCTGATAAATGTATGTTTAAATATTTGGGTTAAATTCAGAATATTGTCGGTTTTGACATTGACAGACGAAACTAACATTAGAGTTCAGCATTAACGCATGCATAGCGAACTCTTAAGTCTCTCGACTGTCGAGATGGCTTTGCGGTCAGAGGTCTTACCTGGAGTATTTATGCGGGAGGCGTAGGTTCAAATCCTACTCAAGACCATATGTTTCTATCCACAAAAACGTATAACTCAAAAAATTTGAGTTTTTGCTCATATCAGATTTTTTTTAGATCTTTTCGGACATTATAAAGCGGTCTCGCTTTATAATGCTTGACGATTACATAATCTTCTTAAGGTATGTTGATGACAACAGTGTCAAAGTTTGAACTGCCCGTAGGTCTCTGACGTGGCCTTACACTCCATCGAGAATGTTATGATGTTATTGGATATTACAACTTACTGAACGAATTAAGAAATATCAAATTTAAATTAGGAAACGTCACGTCACACGTCAGTTTTTTTTTTTATCTAAAATTTAATTTGACGTCACCTAATTCGTTCCGTGTTGCTCAAACATAGCGGTTGTTAGTAAGAAATATCAAATTTCTAATTTTACTTTCGTTTGTCAACACTAAAATCGACACTAATGTAATAGATTGATATAATACTGTTAAACGATTATGGATATTTTACAAATAGATTGATGGCTTATTTTTCTTTGTGATTGTAAGGCACGAATATATCATTTGATTGATATCAAACCTCATGACTAGTCATTTGTTTTAGGTAACTGACCGCAAAATAGCCTTTATAGTTAAACAATCGCCGTAAACTAATAATATAAGTCGCTGGACAGGGAAATGTTGAACCCCCGTACCCATTTTTTTTTAATAGTCTCTTAATAACATTTTGATAAAATTATATTTGACTTAAAAAGCTTTCGAGTTGTTTTTACCAGACCTACAAATAAACGTAATAGCCCTCTATGATAAAATAACATACTTACGGTAAACAAAAATATTGTACATTCAATTTGAACAAACATTATTTTTAACGAATCCAAAAGTCATTAGCCACCAGAATTTACAACTTCATACTTTTACGGCTTCCAAACATTTCGCATAATGACTTGAAGTCTCATTAGCCGGGCAATGCAGTATCCCGTTTACCGTGAAAGCATTCCGGTTAAAGTTTTGAGCAATAATTTAATTTTGGGTATGTTTTCAAAGTGATTTAATGCAAGAATCTTTCATGCTACAAACTAATAAATAGTGCCCTTATTTCTGAACCGGTAAGGTTTCCTTGATGACTAATTTGACTTACATACTTCTATTTTGTTTTTGGTTATTTAAAATGTCTTTATCCATTATCATTAAGTATTTTTGGGGAAACAAATTGTTTGGTTTCCATTCTGAATATAAATCTTTATCTTTAATATTTGTTAATGTTTTGAATTACCTACACGTTTTTATTTATACGTTGATTATGATGTCATTATATCTGAATAAAAATATATTCTTCTTGTTCAATTTAAAAGGAAATTGAAATTATTCTGTAAATTATTATTTAATATTGTTATGAATGGAATTATAATCTATATATAATATTATATTTGTTGTACAAACGCACAATAATATAACGGGCAGTGAAAGTCGTTGAATTGTGATTTATATATTATTTATATCTGCGTAGAATGTTCAATTTTTGTTTACTATTTTTGTATCCTACGCCTTAAATACGTCAGTTAAAAAAAAAAAGTATTAAAGCGTTTTCGCACAAGCGTACCTACGTACTATACGATTACCTACATTGCGTGTTCACGACAAAATAATTATGAATGTTAAATCTTTCACAACCTGCGATGGTACTCGGGGCCGCTTCGCAATACACCATGGAAAAAGATTAGATATTATTTTTTATTGCTATCAACTGGATGGCTGCCCGTAATGCGGATGGCCACATAAGTGCGTATGTGCCACTTATTGTTATTAGAAAGCATCTCACACAATCGTTTAATAAGCACTAAACTTTAGCTTATCTAACGTGTACAAGCCCTAACATACCGCTACAGTATTCGATAAAAAATATACTGACACTGCCAGCTCTATTACTCCCACAATTTTTATTTACCATCCAAGCCAAATATTTTAGTTCATAATAAAATTGAAGCTATAAAAAGTAATTATAGATAATTTATTTGCAATTAGCGCTCAAAAAAACGCTTTAACGTGAAGTAATATTTAATATTGTATTAGACATAAAATTACACATTAAGGAGGTGAGATTCAGAATTTTAAATAGTCAATGTGCATTTAATCTTTATAATCATTATTTAAAAATCTAAATGAAACGTATTACGATCGCTGTGACTTTGAAATTTCAATTGCAACTTTCCATAATTATGTCTATCCACGAGATTTAAATTTAACTTGGATGAAAACACACAACTGGTGTAAAAATAGCGAATTTTACAAAAGTTTTACTTCATAGACTCACAACTGCTTATGGGATAATTAATTATCATATAGGAATTTCAGAGATATTTATTTGAACTTTAGAGATCTTAAGTCGCGGTGATTAATTGAGTTATCAAAAACTAATAACTAATGATTGATAGATTACTAATCTCTTTTGTGAGGCAATTTATATTATTGTAATCTAAGTAAAGGTTGCTTCTCACGTATATTTTTTGGGATTGCAAGGCCTGTCTGTCTGTCCTTGGTCAAGTGCTGAGTCAATCATAAATGTACGTGAGTAGTGACCGTAAGCAATTATTAATACGACATGCTACTCAAAAGCTTGTAAGATTTCTACGATTGTACGTTATTGTAATCATAGCGAAATGAATGGTCAAAAGCATTTATTTCAACTTATTTCAGTGTTATTAAGAGCTTTAACCAGATTAATTGCGTTGTTTATTTTATGACGTTTTGAATACTTTACAACTTTCGGTCGCAGTATGATAGTCTTGAAAAACAGAAATCTAACGCGATTAATCTAATTAAAAGTTATTTTATTGTACTATTTTGCTTGAGTCTTTTACCACAATCGCTACGATTATTGGTGGCAACATTAATCCGTTTACCGTCTGTTCCTTTTCCAAAATTCTGATTCTCACCGTTAATTGTATATATTCTAGCCATGATGAAAGACAACTAGTGAATGTATTTTTTTGTAAATAAGGTAGTATGTATAAATAAGTGTATAACATCACGACTGTATATATAGTAACAATGTGCCATTTACGCTAATATGGATGCATATTACTACGTATGTAATATAATTAAATATGTTTCTGGATACTTCTGGCATTAACCAGTTACAGTGGGAAATATCGAAAGGGAAATATAGGACTGCAAAATACTCGATAGATGTTATAATACTGTACTCGCATTTAATTTAAATAAAAGTTTTATATTTCCTACCTTAACTAGTCAAAGCTATAAGTCTTCTCATCAAAAAATCCTATGAATAGCATTTCTAATGATAACATAACCATTATTAAGTATTTTAATAATTAATCTTAAATTATTTTTAAACAAAAGTGTTTGTTGTAACACACAAAACCACGTTTTAAAAACTTACATGTGGTCACCAATTATTCCAATTCAATATGTAAATTTCAATTCCGAATAATATAGCCTTTTAACCTTAATATTTTAAAATGTGTACATAAAACAGTTCATGCACTCTTACAATTTCATATTGCAAAAATTTTCTTTATGACCTACTAATACTTAAAACACACTTAGGCTTATGAGGCTAACATAAAAAAAGGTAAGAATTCCTTGAAAAATAATAATGAAAAAGAATGAAGTTTTAATTACATAAATATATACTATCACTAGTTTTACGTTAAATCTCATTAGTTGGCGAAACCACATACAAACAGCTGATCGACTGCCTAGCGTCATTATCAAATCGTAAAAAAAATATCGTTCTGTTATTGCGTAGTTATTCATATTAAAAAGCCCCGAACAATTCCGCGTATCAATTATTTTATTTACTTAAGTTTGCATTTATTGAAATATGCTCACCAATTCTTCAGATTTACTATTTTCATTATCTCCAATGGCTTTTGTACATTGAAAAGTCAATCACTGTCCTATTCCTCTCGATGCCTTGCGTCAATCAATCTTGCGTCTCTGTGGACCGTCAAAACGTCGTGGCGTTACACACATTTCAATCTATTGTCAAATCAAGTGCTGTATGCGCACAAACTTAAACTCAAATATGAAATGCTTTCATAACCTCAAACATTAGTGTCATTGTAAAAAGTCTTAACTAATTTTTAATTTTAATTTTAATCTTAACTAATTTTTATCACAATTATTATTTCAGGCATCACCATATCTCTGGAAAGTAAGGTCAATTTATACTGAAATATTAACACATACATTGTAACAATGGTTAATGAGCCATTTTACTTATTAAATACGGTTAGTAATTTTAATTACTAATAAATCCATTAAAAGTTACAGTGATTAATATTAAAACTGTTTCAACACAAATTGGAAGCAATAAGCTCTGTGTTAAATTTTAAAATGATAAGTCTTGCGTGATTTAATTTAAAATCACTATAAAATAATGTTATATTCCCAAAAAAGATGTGCATTCAGAAATACTAATAATATTAAGCCATATCTACCTTGTAAATGAACTTACTTATTTTAAATCTAAATGTACACACACAGTTCAAACCGGAAACTGATCATTCTATACATCATCCGGGTAGTTTTTGAAAACGCTGGGTGATGTGCATAATAGTCAGATTGGCTTTTAACGAGATGTATTTCACTTAACACCAACAAGTGGACATTTTAACAAACATTCCATTTTAATATAGAGGAAAATGTTATTAACTATGTAAATACTGTAAATAGATAATATTGTAAAGCTTTTAATTATATGATATGAATTATTTAATTGGCTATCTGTTATTGGAGTAGCTTACAAAGTTATTAAATTATTCATTTTGTGCTTTTTGGCGTTTATAAATAATTAAATATTACATAATACACATTTTTATGTTGCTTTGGGTAGTAAACCTGATTCTGAATTTCGAATTATATAACTGTACAAAGTTATCTAACTATTCAAAGAAAATAAATTTCTAAACGCAATATATAGCCATTTAATTTCAAAATATAAACACATCGTGGGGGCTAGATGCATGTAGTGATCGTCATTAAAAAAAAAAAACATTCATTCTCACTCATTCACACTCCTAAATGAAATCAAATCTTACGTTGGCAGAAGAAATATTTCTAAAAATAATTATAATTACGTGAAAGCTTGTGTTACTTGGCACGTACAATATGTAAGTACAAATAATAAAAAATATTATGTTCTAATAGGTACTCAAAATATCGATATAGTATTTAAACTCCAAGCACAATTTTTACAACTCACAGGAACTTTTCAAATAAAAATACACTTATATAAAAAATGTATAAAGGAAACATAAATGGTCGACACTGTTCTTGTTAGGGGCTACAGAAAACTAGGTGTTTAAAATCTTAGTCACTTCCGAGCAGAGCTGGCAAATGTGCCACTTTGACCGGGTAAAGCTACAGTGCACCTGTATCTGACAATAAATAAGAACTATTGTCTCTCTAGACGCTATTCGGTTATTTCGTAGAAATATTCTGGTGAATCATTGCAATTTGGATTTTATGAATGAGTTATAAAGATCACTTCACAACCGTTTGTAAGATGGAAATTTTATGATAACTTGATGAAAAGTTTGTAGATAGAATCTGAAATAAAAACTTTGAATCCAAACTTTTACATTTTGTAAAGCAAGTGGGACAGTAAATAAAAACATAGGTTTTTAATATCTATAGAACACAGCGTTTAAAAAAATCTATTTACTTCGTTAGTACGTCGTACTTCTTCCGTCGTAGTTCGACTTATACTTCGTATTCGAAAAGTCAAAAACAATATGTTTGGTGATGCGGATGCGGGAGAAATAAAGCGAAAAGGTTGGAGTACACCGTGTTCACACCAAAATTGAAATGAAGAGCCAACAAGCCAAAGGCGCATGCACTTACCCGAAAGCCAGCCAACTCGTGAACCTTCTGGTATGCGCAGCAGCGAGCCCCAAGCACACTTGATGGATAAGCAGCGTCACTTGATGAACACACGGTCACTAGCGTGGGTCACAGCACTTTACCCAAAGCAAGTTCAAAAGTTTGAAGAACACGTAAGCGGTACAGATTTTAACTGTCCTACATGAGGAGCAGCAGCGGGAGACGATAACTTGGTGTCAGCGCAACACCAGATCGCAAGCGAGCGGAGAGCGGTGGTCAACTCGAGCGCCGAGCGACCAGGAACACACGCTTTCTTCAACGGACTACGTGGTAATAATTCTTCCACGGTGACGTGCGGGGGTGCGGGTCGCTGATTGGCCGATACGCTCGGCAATGCGAAATCGACCGACCCAAGGTTCGCACATACGCCCTCCAGATGGCGCCTCATCAATCAAGGGTGAAACGGCGTAAACATCCTCCCCGGCTTGGAAATCCGTAGGATTTTCAAAGGAACTAAAGGTAGATACGATAGGAAAGGATGTAACAGGATAATATTTAATTAATTTGAAGTAAAACAAATGCGGAGAATTCAATTAAATGCGACTTGAAACTTACAAATGATCAACTAAATCTAATATGAAATGCTGATATAACTGTGCAATATTAACTAAACTTATGATAAGGGAGGTGAAATTATTGTGACGGCAGTGGACAAAGTTTTACAACTGGACGTTTAAAACTTCCACTTGTAGTGCGCACTAACGCGACACGCGTGATTCCGTCCTTTCCAGGGTATACTTGTTCAACAATGCCTGTAGGCCAGCGAAGCGGTGGTGAATCATCCTGATGAATGAGAACAAGCGTACCTGGGTTAATGGGAATGTCAGGAGCATTCCATTTTTGCCTCAGTTGAAGCGTGTGTAAGTAATCTACATGCCACTTCTTCCAATAGCTCTGAACTAAACTATCTAATAACTTCTTTCGACTATGAAGGCTTATCGATTCATTGACTTCAGATGCAGGTAAAGCCTGCAGCGGTGTCGTGTTAAGAAAATGCGCAGGAGTTAAAATAGTATGTGGCTCATCAGACAGCAAGCATAATGGACGCGAATTTAAGAGACATTCAATTTGCACTAGTACCGTCAACAATTCTTCATAGCACAGTAATTGTTGCCCAATGCAACGATATAAATGAGATTTTATACTTTTTATATTGCTTTCCCAAATTCCACCCCAGTGGGGTGCGCGGGCAGGAATATTCCGCCAGGTTATTTTGCGATTGTTCAACTCAGTTTGAAACGCGGTAGATGTATCCTTAGCGGACAAAAAAGTGTACAATTCGTCCAATTGTCGTTTTGCACCAATAAAGTTTGTTCCATTATCGGAATATATTACCGATACTGGCCCACGCCTAGACAGGAAACGCTTGAGAGCGTCCAGGAACGTTTCAGAACTTAAGTCTGATGCTATTTCAATGTGTATGGCTTTAGTTGTTAAACACACAAACAGACAAATATAGGCCTTTTGACTTTTAACGCCCCGCTTACGCGTGAGAGTAATGTTTATAGGCCCAGCGTAATCAACGCCGGTGTGAGTGAAAGCCTTAGCTTCTTGCACACGAGCAGGGGGCAAGCTAGCCATCATAGGTGTAGGATGAGATGGCGCAATCTTGAAACAATAGTTGCATTGGCGTATGCGTTGTCTAATGATATTTCGAGCAGAAATAATCCAATAGCGTTGTCTAAGTAAAGACATAAGGAGATGCGAACCGGTATGACAATTAGAGCGGTGATAGTCATCTATTAACAAATTGACCAAGTGATGGCGACGAGGAAGCAATATTGGATGACGATTGTCATATGGTATGTTGGCGTTCGTCAATCTACCACCAACGCGCAGCAATCCGTTGTCATCAACAAACGGATAGAGTTTTCTCACAGGAGGCGAAGGTAAGTTACCTTTATTTATGTTTTTAATTTCATCAGCAAAGTATTTGCTTTGCAATTCACGAAGAATAACTTTCTCAGCGGCTTCAATGTCAGAGACTTGAATTACGAGCGAGCGAGGTAACTTATTTGTAAAGCGGAGAAAGTATACAAGTATACGTAACAATTTTTTCCAGGAAGAAACCCGGAGAGCGAGCTCAAGAAGAGGCGAAGTGTCCATATTGGATATAGCGGCAAGAGTAACAGAATTTTTCGTTTCAGGTATAATACCTTCCACGCGGGATGGGTCAAAGGGCACGATAGGCCATTCAGCGATTGGACAACGAATCCAGGATGGACCGTGCCACCAAAGCGGGTGATTAATAATTTGCGAGGGTAATAGACCTCTCGATAGGCAATCACTGGGGTTTTCTACACCGTTTATATGAAAGAAGCGGTCAGGCAATAAATTATCCTGTATTTTAGCCACTCGGTTGGCAACAAATACTTGCCACCGGTGTGGAGATGAATGAATCCACGACAAAGCGATGGTAGAATCACTGAATGCGTATATCTCTTTTATAGGATAGCGATTATGAAATAGAGTATATACTTGGTTAACAAGTTTAGCGAGAAGCAGCGAGGCACATAATTCCAGTCTGGCTAAGGAGACAGTCTTTAGTGGAGCCACCTTAGACTTAGCACCCACCAGATGAATGGAAATATCATTGTTAGGATGAGTAACATGCAAATAGAGGACGCAGCCGTAAGCTTTCATGCTTGCGTCACCGAAAGCGAGCAGATTCACAATACAGCCTGATGCTACACCTAAATGACGTGGTATTTCTAAATTAGATAATAGCGGTAATTCGGTTTTAAATTTAATAAAACATTCAGTGATTTTTGCAGAGGGTTCTTCGTCCCATCCCACTTTAGCAAGCCAGAGATCTTGTATTAGAAGCTTTGCGTAAAGTATAACCGGCGCGACGAACCCTAGTACATCAAATAAGCGAGCGATAGTTGACAGTATAGCACGTTTAGTGATACCGGTAGACGTGGTAGACGTAGTGAACGAGAATACATCACTAGTAGGTAGCCAATTCAAGCCTAAAACCTTTAGTGTGTCACTATCGTCAGTAAACTCAATTGCCGCACGACAAGACTCAGGAAGATGAGCCAGAAGTTCTGGGGAATTGCTCGCCCATTTCACAAGATCAAATCCGCCGATCTTGAATAAGGCTAGCAACTCGTCCGACAAACGAATCGCATCCTCGACAGATTTTACAGAGGTAGTCAAGTCATCCGTGTATAGTTCTTTAGAGGCGACCTCTGCAGCGAGAGGAAAGCGTTTGCGATAATCCTCAGCTAACTGGCGGACAGTACGCATTGCCAAGAACGGACTGGAGCGAAGACCGAAAGCTACTGAATTAAATTGAAAAATGCGAATACGTTCGGTTTCACTAAAGCGATATAATATCCTTTGATATTTACGATCACTCTCTGATAACAATATTCTAAGGTACATTTGACGTATATCTGCGGTTATAGCGATTTTAAAATATCTAAACTTTAGTAGAAGTGAAAATAAGTCTGCCTGTAAATTTGGCCCTATGTGTAATAAATCGTTGAGAGATATACCGCTATCAGTTTTAGCGCTTGCGTCTAAAACGATGCGGGTTTTTGTTGTCAACTTGTCAGGTCGAACAACAGCATGGTGAGGTATAAGGTAACCATCATTTAAAGCGGAGGAAATATAAGGTATTTCCGATAAGTAACCCTTATCAATATAATCAGTTATGACGTCATTATAAGCTTGACGTAACGCTGGAAGTGCGCTAAACTTGCGTTCTAGCGCGGTCAATCGACGTTGAGCGTGCGTGAAGGAATTACCTAACGATTTAGGGTCGCCTTTGAACGGCAGCGAGACCACATATCGCCCACACGGACTCCTTTTGATTGACGAATTATAAAAATTCTCACAGTCTTGATTTTCCGGACTTAAAATATTTATTGACGGCACCTCCTCGATTTCCCAGAATTTTAATATATTGTTATATAATGTATCTACTAAGGGACCGAAGGACCAGACTACACCTTCAGGGTTGAGAGAAGGTATCTCACCCATGACAATATAGCCAAGCGTGGTTTCGAGAGCGTGAGGTACAGAACGAGCGGTATCCGACGAGTCAGCTGATTGAGCGAGACATGGTGGTATCACCTTGCCTCCGAGTATAATGAATGCGAACATCTGCGCACCGAGAATCGCATCTATATTCCCGGGGGAGTTCCAATATTCATCAGCGAGCGGTAAATCCTGGAAATGTTCCATCACTGATGCTTGGACTTCACGCGTAGGCAATTGATCAGTTATATAATCAATTACTAGCAACGTCACATTATATTGAGCGTCTGAAACACGGGACTGCAGAGAAAGTGATACGTAACCTATAATAGGTGTCGAAATCGACCCTACGGATTTTAAAGACGAATTAACAAGCGGTTGAATATTTAATTTTAGTTTTTTACAACATGCGAGTGTGATAAGATTATTTTGAGACGCACTGTCTATTAAACATCTTATAACCATGCGGTTTCCATTAATAGGAACATATACTTGAGCTGTAGGTAGAACAATTAATTTATTAAATTGACTACCAGATACAACTTTGTTATTGTTGCACGAATGCAAAGCGAGTGAAGTCGGGTTCAGTTCAGTTGTATGCATACATACAGTCTGCGCACAAGTTGAATTCGTATCATTTGAAACAGCGAGCGCAGCGGTCGCGCTCGTCTTCACAGTGGTCGCTGGGTTACAATTATCACCTCCTGCGATATGTTGCGAGTGTTGTGGAACTCGCTCATGAATGTCAAAATGTAATAGGGAGTGGTGTTTTTTATGACACTGTTTACAAGTGTTTTGAGACCCACAATTAAGTGTGGTATGTTTGCCACTAAAACAATTGATACACAATTTGTTATCTTTAATAAAATTGAAACGCTCTTTAACAGACAACTGTTTAAATTCCATACACTCGTATAAATGAATATGATGCGGTTTTTTACAGAAAACACAAACTGGTTTATTAACATTATTTTCTGTAATAGCGAAACTATGCGAAACTTTCGGTGCGGAAGAACGCGACCGAGTATAAGAATTGGACCCCTGAGTATTATGTTGTGATGTATTCTGACGAACGGCAGTAGTTCGTTCAAGAACTTTTATGTGATGTCGTACGAATTTCACTAAGTCATCACTACTGGGAATGTCCTTATCGCGGACTGATAGTTCAAAACTTTTAACTAATTGCGAGTCTAACTTTCTGAGAGCGAGGTGAATGAAAATAAAATCGGATAGATCGCTAATGCCTAATTGTTGTAATGCGGCCCAAGATGAATGAACTTTTTCAATATAGTTATTCAATTGAACGGATGAGTCAGAGCTCGGTTTTATATCAAGTATGTTATTTAGGTAAATAGACCCAAGTAACCTCTTATCTTGGTACTTAGCCACTAGCGAATTCCATATAGTAGTATAATTAGACTCGTTAGGTATAATACCCGCGAAGACATTGAGGGCACTTCCATTCAACTTTCCCACCAAATACTGTACGCGTTGACCATCAGTTAACTTATTGTTATCATGAACATTTGTTTTAAAACACTGATAGAAAAGCGGCCACGATTCTGGCTGTCCAGAAAACCCTATTAAGTCAAGCGGTGCCAGGCGGCAGGTATAGGTATCAGCGGCGGGCTTGTCTGAGCTCCCACTACGACATTCTAATAGAACCGTACGTGTGTATTGAATGACAGAAAATAAAGATTCAAATGCGCTCCAATTACTAAAATTAAGTTTACAATCAGGGTCCTCTTTTAATAATAAAGCGTTATGTTGATCACATAGATCGTTGAAATTACTATACAGTTTATCTATATTAGAAGAAGCGGCTAGAAAGTCTTGTTTACTTCTAGTATCAATTTGAGAAGGAACTATTTTCTTTGCGGTTTTATATAAATCATTAATATGAGAAAATATCAATTCCTTTTTTGCGATGAGTAATTTAATTTTATCTTCGGACGCCATTTTGAAATACCACCTCGGTAAGCACCTACTTTTTATTTGAATGCGAATTATTAAACAAATATATTCACTAAACTACGAGATATTAAAGAATAGGTAACAAACGTAGTTATTACTAATGTTCTAAATGCGCGTAGATTATTGAATAGAAATATTGTAGGTAGGTACGCGTGGCAGAAGTTAGAACACGCGGCGACCGGCAAGGTGCGCGTGCACGTGGTAGGTATTTTACAAAAGGCACAGTTATATTCGCAAATCTTATAGGATTATGGACGTAATAGGTAGGTATATACTGGAATTATCCGGTTCGAATGGACCAAAACTATGGTGATGCGGATGCGGGAGAAATAAAGCGAAAAGGTTGGAGTACACCGTGTTCACACCAAAATTGAAATGAAGAGCCAACAAGCCAAAGGCGCATGCACTTACCCGAAAGCCAGCCAACTCGTGAACCTTCTGGTATGCGCAGCAGCGAGCCCCAAGCACACTTGATGGATAAGCAGCGTCACTTGATGAACACACGGTCACTAGCGTGGGTCACAGCACTTTACCCAAAGCAAGTTCAAAAGTTTGAAGAACACGTAAGCGGTACAGATTTTAACTGTCCTACATGAGGAGCAGCAGCGGGAGACGATAACTTGGTGTCAGCGCAACACCAGATCGCAAGCGAGCGGAGAGCGGTGGTCAACTCGAGCGCCGAGCGACCAGGAACACACGCTTTCTTCAACGGACTACGTGGTAATAATTCTTCCACGGTGACGTGCGGGGGTGCGGGTCGCTGATTGGCCGATACGCTCGGCAATGCGAAATCGACCGACCCAAGGTTCGCACATACGCCCTCCAGATGGCGCCTCATCAATCAAGGGTGAAACGGCGTAAACAATGTTAGACACAAAACACGCGTTAAAAAAAAATTCACTTACAACTAGAATCACAAAATATCTGGCATGATAGCAACGCCTCCATTCCTTTTTCGAATTATTCAAACCACTTTTTCATTTTAAAAAGCCACTTATAATTCTTGGCACGCAACCCTGCTCCCGGGTGGTTACCGAGATTCATCTTTAGAACACGTTGCTACACTGATAAAAGTCTCCTGCACCTGGCCACTGCAACTCGGGCTACTTCAGATAACCAACTTTGAGAGTATTAGATAGTTTTTGGTGATTTTGTATTCAATACCTAGGTTCGTTTTAGCTTTACCTTTACTTCAAAACGTGTTGCGACACGTTTATAAAGAGACTTTAGCATTTAGTCGTAGCATGGATTCGTAGAGAATAACTTAGAGGTTGGTTAGAACTTTATGTGAATTTCTTTCAAAATATTGCTATAGATTGTCTTGCAATAAAC
Organism: Xylocampa areola; assembly: GCA_935421205.1. Lineage (NCBI taxonomy): Eukaryota > Metazoa > Arthropoda > Insecta > Lepidoptera > Noctuidae > Xylocampa > Xylocampa areola. The sequence goes on from OW285200.1 coordinate 2,329,219, forward strand.
CACTGCAACACTGAGACTGAGGGTAGTAAAAAAAAACTTATTACCTGAGGTCGAGATGGCGTAGCGGTCAGAGCGCCTGGAGTATTTATCCGGGAGGCGCAGGTTCGAATCTTGCTCACAACCGTATTCCGTTTCCACAAAAAATTATAATTTTAGAGTTCGCTATGCAAGCGGTAATATATAACTAGATGTTCATAAAATATATTGTTATCTGAAATTTAATATAATTAACCATCCATTTTCTTTCATGAAGTACATCTATTAGGGTTCCGTAAAAAACTGTAAAAAGGAACCCATATTGATAGATCGAGATAAAACAGGTTTCATCGCCACTTATCATTTTGTAAGTAGCAAGATAGTTGAAAGATTACAATACCTGAGTACTTGCGTTTGACGATTCAAATGAAATGAAAACAATAGCTGCTTTTGACAAGATACCTATAATAAACTTTCTTTGATAAACGTATTATATTACCCTTCAAAAAAATCTTAAAAGTTCTCCCTGTATCGCAGTGAATTTACAGACACAAAACTCACACGCACACACCCAGACTTAATTCCATATTTTTCATCAAATTCTCCGGCCAATCTTTGGCCGTTTCACAAAATCGATACCGCTCAATCCTCATACACAATTCACGAGTATCAAACCGTATAGGTCCTTATATACCCTATCTCCCGTAAGCCTGATTCCTTCGTCTAAAGCCTGGCTTTGACCCAATAGGTACTGCCACCTGTTACACTGTATTTATCATTGCTACCGAAGTACGGTTGGCATCAAACATTTGCTTTAATTAGTTGTTGGTTTAATCTGTTGACTATTTGAGGCTCGTTTTGGGAGTTACGTCAGCTTAATGTTCTAGAACTTTCTTATGTGTACCGTACTGTAGTAACATACATGAGCTTTGACTTTGAAATCAGTATTTTCTTACTAACTAAAACAATAAGCAGTTACAAATAAATATTTCAAGCTCATTATCGCATCCGAAGCGAACTCTAAAGATACATTTTTGTTAGAAGAAAAATACGGTCGGAAGCAGGATTTGAACCTGCGCCTATCGGATAAATATTCAGGCGCTTTGCCAATGAAGTCATCTTGATATCTGCTCACTCTTGCGAATTTTTCTTGTACATATTAATATGTGTTATGGTGACGTCATAGGTGACCTTTTTTGGTTATTTAACCCTGTAGCATATATTCTTTCAATAAATGATGTTTTGATTTGGTTAATAAGAAATTAATCATTAAAGGAATAATTTGTACTCCATTTCTTTCCGACAGCCAATTAAATAGTTAGATATCTCTAGTTATTAATAAGGCATTGTGATTGAGTTACTGCATTCTGTAAAATATATTAAACTATGTCGTCGATAATAGAAGGAAATATGTTGACTATCTTAATAAACAAGTTGAAAATATTATTTGTATGTATTTTATTTTACATAGTACTTATATCACATCTATTTAAGTTGAACACATTTTTTTTTTCTATCCTATAACATAATTATATAATAAAAAGATGCAATAGTATTCGACACCCACTGCCTCATTGGTGTAGTGGCCGCAAGGGCGACTGCTGAGTGAGGGAGGTACTGGGTTTGATTCCCGGGGTGGGCTAAGTGTAAAGGTTTTTTCTGTTAGGAAATCTCAGTAGCAGCTCGGAGTTAGCAAGTAGGCGGTGTGACATACGGGAATGTCACACCGCCACCTTGCTAACTCCTCCTTTAGAGACCAAGAGCCGTCGATCCTACGCCTGATCTCCCTCCGGTCGTGTCGGATTGCCGTCCCATCGGACTATGAGAGTGAAGGGAGAGGGAGTGCACCATGTTTGTGCATACACTTGTGCACTATAATATCTCCTTCGCACTTGGCTAATCTCCGTGAAGATAGGCCGCCGTGACGGCTATATGACACAGTGTATATAGTATATGAAAAATTCTAAGATGACCATCACATGAATAAAGCGCCAACTTCTTCATTAATATTGTTTTGTCAATTTTCATACAACTTCTATATTGTTGCTGTAGAGATTTGTAGAATATGGCCTTTGTCTAAAACTACTATTTGAATAGTTTAGAAAAAGTTCAAAAAACCTTTATTTTTATTGGTTAGTCTCATGACCGGCTAAATCGGTGGTCTTAAGTATTGTTGGCCGGGAGATGGAAGGCTCTTTATGCCGGAATCAACCGCAAAGTGGTACGCTCCGCTTTTCTTCCTTTAGCTTTAGTCAGATCTCGGGCTCTTGCTTTATGCATTTTCCCATTTCCTTTAACTAATCCAAGGAAAAGTACCAAACATGTTTTGTTGACGTATACAAAAAAACCGCTGTCTAAATATACACTTGCGTGCAAAATATACACTTGCGTGCAAAATATACACTTGCGTGCAAAATAGTTGGCCCACTCACTTCTCATCGAATTAGGAGCTTTTCAAAGATTTATCTTTAATTGTTAAGGTAATTGCATCTTTACGACATTGTATTAACTGCAAAGTTGGTCGTGTTGGTTCGGTCACCTGTATAGGGACTGAATATATAGCAATGACGTTTCCAAAAGACGTGTTAAAATATGGATGAAGAATTTGCGGTGGTGGGCAGAGGTCGAAATGGCTTAGTGGTCAGAGCGCCTGGAACATTTATCTGGAAGGCGCAGGTACGAATCCTGCTCGAAACCGTATTCTTTTTCCATTTAATATAATAACATTGGTTTCCATTGTACAAAAGGCCAACTGAACTAAGCAAGATATTATTGCACGGTTTCATAAGGTCGATGACCATTAAATGTCTGGTTACCTACACCTAGGAAACAATGGTGTTACCGATATACCTGGTAGGTATACGTACAACACATGCTGGTGATATTAATTCACAAATTCATAAACATACGGATCTCATTTTATTATAATACGATTCGTTTGTAATAGATCCGCTGTACCAATAGAAAAAGCAGGCAGGCTTGCTGCCCGACAGGGTCCATTTAACACCATAATTTTAAGTCTACCACCTGTATAGGTATATTACATATGGAATACAATCAAAGATCGAGAATTGAGTATCTCTTATGGAAAAGCATTCTTTGATATGTATGAAGTTTGTATATATGTAGGAATGGCTAGTTAATATAGTACCATTTACTTTTCTTTACTTTTGTTCGTTATTTAGACTATGTTATTATTTTTAATCTTAGAGGACCAGTGGGCTTACTCTTGAAAATAATTCCGCTCGATTGACATTGGAAATATGTCAGTAGGTACTTTAAAATGCCAAAATGCCTAAAAAATAATTATAGTTTCGGGATAATATGAAGACAACATGCTTTAAAATTGATGCAACAATAATGTAGGTAAATTTATTTTAAAATTACGCGTTGTTTTAAGGCGTCTGTTTAATATTGGAATTGGATTGGAATTGGTATTAGTTTCGAGAGTAACCCCACAGACGGGAGATGCCTTCTGACTAAATATCGATCAAATTTGCTCGCCACTTTTGGCGGGGAGTGAGGTAACACACAAGCACAAAAGAACTTGTACGAAAGCGAAAATAGCTCGCGTCATTATTTGTCATATTGACAGTATTAAAAAAAAAAAAAACTAATCACAAACAAAAAAAATTGTGTTACACACGATTACAATCGTGTACTATTGTTGTAACCATACTGGTTAAAGGTACCTTTATATGATTAGGAATCATATGCCAGTGCCGAGAGGGGTACGCCAGCTAAAACTACTCCAGTACTAATTCCTTCGAATTTTTAATAAGCTGGCTGGTGATATTGTTATAAACATAAGGAGTTGTCACGATGGCAGACGACAAAGACGGCTCTGATACGATGTCACATACCTATTTAAATTTGTGCGAGTTAAAATTAAAGTTTTGAAGAGGAAAATCTGCTATTTTTCAATCATACATCCCACATATATACCTATGTATTTGAGTTAGACCTCTAGGGAATGAGGCAATTCTAACATAAACATAGCATCACGCCTGTATTCCCTGAAGGGGTAGGCAGAGAAGTACACATTCGTACATCCACATTTCACCAATGCTGTTATTAAGTCCCATGTAATAGGTGGTGAGCCTATTGCCATCTACCGGGCACAATTCCAAACTCCGGGCTGCTACCGAGGATTTTCTAACAGAAAAACTCAATAACACTTTGCCCGACCCGGGAATCGAACCCGAGACCTCATGCTCAGCAGTCGCGCTTGGGACCACTAGACCAACGAGGCAGTAATTAATAATTGTGGCACGCTTACGAGAAATTCCATTCGTACAAAGGAAAGTTCCTTCAATGGCTGGTATGGGCTTAATACTTACCTATATATGTATAATATTATGTTTTACGCAGGTGTATCAACAGATTCCCTATCCACGAAATAGACACAATAGTTAAACAATGGCCGTGTAGCTATCATATATGATTCATGGGACTAAAAAAGGGTTAACCTAACACATACTATGTATATAGTGGGTACTTATAAGAAAGGTGAATGAAGACATAGTGACAAAAAGTTTAAAGAGTCTGCTTAGATCTAAATTAGAAGTCGTGATGGCCGAGTTCTTACGGGCCGCCTCGAGCTACAGATTGTGGGTTGAAACCTGACATGACCCAATGTGATTTTTTCAAAGTCTTAAGTACTTTTTAGTTAATCTAAGAGACATCCTCCACAGACAGGTGAAGGAAAACGTCGTGATTAAACCTGGACTTGCTGATCTGAAATCGCCAACCCGCAGTGTTTGAGTGCCAAGCTCCAGTTGTGCAGCTGGTGGTCTCGGCTGGTAAATGAAACTCTGGGTTTCCTAAGAAGACTGTATTTTGTAAATTATATAGGTAGCTAGTACGAAGACGGCCCATGCGTGCGTTCCGTTCAGTAGCAAGAGCTCGAGCAAGTGCCCGTGCAGTGTTCGTGCGCCGCCAGGTGGGGGCCGTTCTCGAAGTGGTCAAACCGGTTCGGCGCGGGGGGCTGGTTGCCGCGGCCGCGATGTTGTGTCAGGAACACGCAGTGAGCTAGCGTGGTGTTAAATACTTGTGCTTTCTCTATATGAGAAGAAGCCCATGCCATTTTTTTTTCTAGTGTAGGAAATCCATCATAGACGTTGTGCCGGACTCCTTCCGACTAAAAACCACACGGTCCTACTCTAAACCTATACCGGGGTCCGGGATCGCGACTCTATTCACCGCAACCCCGGCAGATTATGGCTCGATGAATGCAACGACGTACCCCGTCGGTAGGTCGGCCAAAGTTGGCTTGCCAAACATTCCATGGAGTTGCGCGCGTCAGATCGCGGCGCGCTACCGTCTCGGGAGAGGCCCTTGCCCTGCAGTGGGACAGTAATGGGCTGGTTATATATCTATGCTTAGATTGTTTGGTCATATTGAGATTATTTGAATGAAAGACGAATAATCCCATCCTCGTCACCACGTGTTACGTACGGGAATCGCGGGACGGAGGCACGTCAATCACTCGCTAGTGGGTTGACCGAATGTCTGAACGTGGACGAAATAAAAGACGAAATTATGTCAGGATCGTAGCAGGTGACGTTCTGTAGTTTCTGCCGCACGCCTTTCTTTCATGGGAGTCTATGGGAAAAAGGGTGAGTGTGTATGTACATTACTGCTTGTAATACATATTTTGCTGTACACGTAACGAAATTTTAAATTAAGTGAATTGTCATTAGCCGAACTAGATTAACAATAAAGTAATCATTTGTATTTTACTTAGATCAGTACTCCAAGTGCTATGCCAATCAAACCATCACAACCACTGCAGCCAAAACAATCTAATGGTGACGTCACCACCATCTATGATATCTCTATATGAAGCGTTATAAAAATGAAACGCTGCAATGCGAAAATAACCTTAACATTTCCAGACTTTATTATTCAAACAATAACAATGGAACTACTAAAATAACAACAGCTGACATCGGCATAAACATTACGAATTGACAATCTAATATCCATGCGTCAATATTTTGGCGGGAATGTCAGCCATGACAGGTGACGTCATTATCTATGCCGCTGAATGAAACATGAGCTTACTTCATGTATACAAAAAGTTGTATAAATTCATAAGATATGATTTTTTGTTGATATTTTTCTTGGATTTCTCGGGTAAGAGGCTTATGAAAAATTCTTGAGATAATGTTCTTGATGTTTTGGCAAGGTTTTGGATTATTAAGTAAAAGATTTCTAAACAAGATTTAGGTGGAGTAGGCAAATATTATTCCGCTTTTGTTATACCGCAAGTTTTGGGTAAGAGTCCTACTGAGACTTTGATTCTAACAAGGTTTATTATCTAAGGTCAACGTTCTGGGCTGGACTGGGTACTATATTTCTTCCCAATGTAAATTTATTATTTTACTACTTTTAGCCCGATACTTTTTATACAGAAACTTTTACTTTTCTCAGACAGAGACAGAGAGTCTAATCACACGATACATAGGTATCGTGTGATTAGACTTACTTCATGAAGTGAATCGCCTTTAACCTTTAATTAGACTAACCCTAAAAAGGGAAATTGTGTGAAATTATTGTTAATTTCCTCTTCAGATTCCACATTAATTTCAACATAGACCTTTGCACTGTGACGGCATCATATTTTCTTGTCTACTGTTAATTTACCGGTTTTAATTTCCGGGCTCTTATTTCGCAGCTCACTAAATTATATTTCCAATCCCCGTTCACGGAATTTGAATCTTATTTTATTCGGTTACAGTTGAGAATCGAAGTGTTTAGTCATGATTTTATTTTTCCCGTTAAATGCCTTCTTTTGCCATAGAATTTCGTGTTTTTTGATGTGCTGTCAGCAATCAAAAGATCGATTTTCAAAGTAAAAGTGGTAGTACCTACTTATGAGTATTCAAAGTAATAATTCAGCGGAAAATAAATTGGGTAATTATGGAAATTATTTCAGCAAAATAAACAAGAAATTTGATATAATTTTAAGATCCCTTTTTATTAAAAGTTAAGATATTTAGAGATAATAATTAAAGAGAATCTAGAGATAATAATTAAAGAGAATCTAGAGATAATAATTAAAGAGAGATCTAGAAATAATAATTAGAGAGATCATTTCTAAGGATCTTATAATTATATCAATAGAATCTATTCAGGCGCTACTTCTTAGAATAGAAGAAATTCGTTAATATTTATCGTCATTATGAGATCCTATACAACAAATTTTTATAATAGAACTTAACTATAAAGTATTAAGATACGTTCATCATAATCATTGAAAGGTAAAATAAACTGCACGAAGACATTGTAAACAGAGCTTTTAGTGTAACAGCAGCTAAAGATGATTATTATGATGATGTACCTTAGTTAGTGCTCGTATTCACCAATGTTTCAAGAACGTATTGAGATGTTTTAGAAATGTAAAGTTAGAAAATTTTGAGGAAATAAAATAAAGCCGTGAGCATGATGTAACACTTTGCCCGACTCGGGAATCGAACCCGAGACCTCATGTTCAGCAGTCGCGCTTGGGACCACTAGACCGACGCGGCGACGAGGCAATAATTTTTTTGAGATTATTTCATTTAAAGAAAAATGTGTCTAGCAAGGAATGAACTGTGACTGATTCAATGAATAATTAGGATAATAGTCGATTAAAATAAGGGTTAATCTGTACCAGCCTTGAAGCAGTTAGTACTGGAGTGTTTTAGCGCGCGTACCTACCATATGATTCCCAATCAAACCTTTATACCTTTTATCTGTATGGTTACAATGATAGTACTCGATTTTATACATGTATGACACAATTTTATATTTGTCTTCCTGTTTTTTTATGTGGTAATACTGTTAATGTAATGACCAGAGCTATTTTTGTTTTGTATAATAACTTTCATGAGACACATTCATATTAATTATTGTTCAACGGTTATTACTCACTTACATTCTTCGGGATTGCCCGACTTGTTTCGAACTCGAACGGAGCCCTTAGTCATGAGCTGAGGCCGCGGCGATGTCGCGAGTCAAACTGGCGCATGGCGCTGCACCGCATTGCATGCCGCCGCGCGCGGGCCGTAGATGCACACGGTGCCGGCGTCGGGAGTGTTCGTGTGTTCCCGTCATTCTTCGTGTCCGAGTTACCCATAGTGCATATTGTTAGCGCATATTGTTGTTTTAGTGTAAGTTCTTTTGTGCTTGTGTGTTACTTCACCCCCCGATGAAAACGGTGACTAAATTTGTTCAATATTTAGTCGGAAGCCGTCTCCCGTCTGGTCCTTTAAGATACCAGCAAATTGTCGTTGGAATGCATTCCACATCCAGGGTAACCTACCCCACCCCGAACAGCATTAAGTAAATATGTTATTAAGGGAAACACAGGTACACCTTTGCCTTTCCTAGTCCAACTTAAAGTTGACACCCTATTTACTTATTAACTAAAGTAAGTTACAAATGTAACCAAAGTATCTTCAATGATTGTTCACCGGTTACTACTCACGTGCATTTTTCGGGATTTCCTGACTAGTTTGGAATTCGAACGGAGCGCTTTCCGTTTGACTCGAGTTATCACCGCGGGCTCAGGTCATGACTAAGGGCTCCATACGAGTTCAATACTAGTCGGGCAAACCCGAAAAATACACGTGAGTAACCGATAAACAATATTTGATATGAATATGTCTCATATGAAAGAAAGAAAGAAAGAAAACATTTATTTCCACACAGAGCACTAAGGATACATAAACTTAAAATGGATGAAATAAATAAACAATCCTATTTTAAAACCCTACAACGCAACTGTGCGAAAAATGGTCACCACTCGGCCTAATGCTGATGTGTCACCTGTATGGCAACCCAACCAGCGCTGATATTCTGTGGCAACCATATTGACGTGTATATAACATAACATAGCATCAAGCCTGTATTCCCCGAAGGGGTTCACACATTTCACCAATGCTGTTATTAAGTCCCTTGTAACAGGCGGTCAGCCTATCGCCATTAACCGGGCACAATTCCAAACTCCGTGCTGTTACTGAGAATATCCTAACAGAAAAACTCAATAACACTTTGCATGACCTGGGAATCGAACCTGAGACCTCCTGTTTCCACTAACCTAACCTAACAGAAAAACTCAATAACACTTTCACTGACCCAGGAATAGAACCCGAGACCTCCTGCTCGGCGCTTGGGACCACTAGACCAACGAGGCAGTTAAAAATAATAAAAACTTTAATATAAAGGTTTATATATAAAAATACTTACCAAAGAAGACTTATTAACTGCAAAGCTAGTTGTGTCGGTTCAGTCACCTGTATAGGGACTGAATAGATACCTATGCTAAATTATCAGCTAGCATATTTAGATGTTGAGGAAGAATTCGGAGTAGTAAGCAGAGTTTGGGATACCTTAGTCGGCAAAGCGCATGGAGTATTTATCCGGGAGGCACAGGATTTAATCCTGCTCACGACCGTAGATAAGTAGTTCACTACGTATGCGTTAAAATGTGAAAGAAGTATCGGTCAGAGCGCCTGGAGTATTTATCCGGGAGACGCAGGTTCGAATCCTGCTCACGACCATATTTTTTTTTTTTTTTTTTATTATGACTTTACCTTGTTGCAGTTTAACGAACTATAAGCCTTTATATATTAAACTGGCCAGAACACCGAATCTTCCATCATTAACTTTATTTTAATACATTTAATATTCCCTTAAAAATAAAACAAAAGAAGTATATGGTAAAAAACTAAAAGAATCGCGCTTTCATTACAGCGGGGACCTTAAACAAGATCATCAACAGTTGCCAACATAAAAAAAAACAATATAAACAAGAGAAATTTCACAAAACAAAATAAACAGATTCAAATTACGGGCGTTCCTTTGAAGTACAGTTAATAGCCCATTAGGGCGTCAGTTTTATAAGAACGAGACGATAATTATGTGAAATGGATACTTTTTCTAACTTTACTGAACTTTACACTTGAGTTCAAATTTGTTTAAGCTGTTTTCTCGTGGTTCTCAGAGCAATATAATACTCACTTCACTTTTGGAAATATAATGATTTTATGGATAACAAGTTTTCGTTTTTTATATATAACAATTATATGCCTAGGTCACGTTTATATGCAAGCAAACATTCAGACAAATTAAATGTAAATCATTTTCGTTAAGTATTTCAAATTCAAATTCATTTATTGCAAATATGGGTAGTAATACAGTTGGATTTTGAGAAACAGGAAAGTTGTTAGTGTCACCATATTCTGCACTAGGCATGCAACATTTAGTTCGGAAAGCGGTAAGTAGTCTAGTCTAGTTCATAAATATATATATATTTATATATAATAATATATAATATATATGTCGGAGATGGCAACACCGAGCGCTTCGGGTAGTCGGCGACTACAGCGAGTGGACGCCAGTCTATTGCGAGCCGCCGTGGCGGATGGACCTCTTCACCCTGACTTATCTAGCCTACCTCTGATATAATGATATTTGAATACCTACATTGTATATCGTAATATAAAGTGACCTACTACTAATCACTAACCCAAAGTAAATATGCTCTCAGTGGCGGAGAGCCTTAATGTAGGTTTTATTGACGAATTACCTTTGAAATACTGACAAACATGGACACCCCCGATCCTATTATCCAAACCTTTCTCCTACATATATATTATATTTCTCATACCACTAAGCTTCACGAGGATAGTCGCCGTATTAATACAAAAATATGGAAGTTAAACTAATACTAAAAACAATCAAAAAATTACTATTTAGTAGTTGAGGGACTAGTTCCTGCACCGCGGATCGCGGGTTCAACTCCCCCATGCCACTTTTTTGCCTACAGATAAACGTTACGGATCTGTGCGCATGTTAGCTTTTGTCTGCAAATGCACCAACGGTGCAGGAAAAAATCCTAGTACGAGGCAACACTTTTTTTAAAACTAACAATATGACGAGAAAGCAGACAGACCAACATGAGTTCTACAAAGATAACATACCATTATACAGAAATCCTGTTACTAAAGTAAATATTTCCGAGAAACATTAACAGCTCAACGTTTGATCGCTCACTTTCAAAAGCCGCTTATGCTTCAAACAAACCGTCAAAGGACGTAAATGTTCCAATGAAGAAGCACAACGTACATTAATATTGCTTTAAAGGTGCGTTTTAGATTTCAATATGAACAAAGTTTAGTGGAAACGGGTAAGAGCGTATTTCCGATGTGTAATGACTACCAGATAATTGTATATTAAAATTTATTTCTTATAGAAATTTAAATCGTAAGTTTATCATCTGTATCTCAGAAATTGTATATATATATAGATAATAATAATATAATAACAGCCTTTTATTCAGACATAATACAATAAATTTACATTAATACTTAGGTACATCAATTTTTCCTACTAAATATTAGGTAAACAATTTTTTTTTTTCTCCTAAATAATCGCCGTTTGACACCTGTCTGTGTGCCTTTTGTTGGCAAACGCCTCCCCCAACTGTTTCCCTTTAATTATCCTTTGTTGTCCATCCAACACCTGCTATGGCTTTTACCTCATCCACCCATCTCCTTGGTGGCCTGCCTCGTTTTTGTTTACAGTGCCTTGTGAACCAGTATATTATGGATTTCGACCACTTTTCCTTACCTTTGATTGTATATATTAATATATATAGATACTAAGAATTAAATATCAATGTATATAAACCTAAACAATAAACATATAACATAAAAAAATACGATAGAGCGTTGAAAAATTCATCCACATCGCTGTCAACTGGTAACGTGCCCAAAAAGGTTGGAGGCATTGCCTCGTTGAATGGCAATGGTCTGTGGAGATTTTAACATTGACATTATAGTGAACACCACAGATAAAAGAAATCTTTTATCTCTTTTTAGGTCATTTAATTTAAAACATTTGTTTTCTGAGCCAACTAGAGTGACACCTACCTCGGCTACTTGTAATGATAATATTATGACTAATTGTAAAATATTACAAAAAAGCCTTGTTAGTAGTATTCGTTCAGATCATAAGTGTCAGATTGTAAAATTATATCACAAATCAATCAATGGTCCTAAAATTATAAACTGTAGGACACTCACGAAAAGGAGTCTAGAAAAATTCAGTACAAGCCTAGAATCTCAACTAATTGCATTAAAGCCACGTTATGACGACCCCAATCAAATGTATTGTTCACTATTCAATGTCATAAATAATGAATTTCAAAAAGCTTGCAAGGTGAAATCGATAACCTTAAAGCCTAAATTAATGTTCAGTTCCTGGGCCACCAGCGGTATACGACGAAGTAGGGATGTTCTTTATGAACTTTACGAAAAAAAGTCCTATTCATCTGACAATCATTTTCATAATTATGTTAGACAATATTCAAAAACATTTAAAAAGGTGTGTACACTAGCAAAGGCAGTTTATATTACTGAACAAATAAAAAACGCAAGCAATAAAATAAAAACTACTTGGAAGATAATTAACACTGAAACTGGCAATCGTAATTATACCGACAGTTCAATTAACTTAAAAATTGATGACAAATTAGTTTCAGATAAAAGTGTAATTGCTAATTTCTTTATTTGAATCTTTTTTTACAAATATTCCTGTAGAGACTACTAAATGTCTCCCGTCGTCCGCACTAGTAGCTGCGTCCCTCTTAGAGAAAAATTTAGATTTATGTAACGGTAATTTTGAATTTAGTTATGTGTCACATTGTGACATCATTAAAACATTTAAAAGTATAATTGTTAAAAAACTGAAGATTTATGGGGATTATCAATCAAAGCCGTTGAACCCATAATTGCTAAAATTGCGCCCTTGTTGGCGTTAATATTTAATACTTGTATCGCAGACGGAGTATTCCCTGATCTAATGAAATATAGTAAAATAGTACCCATTTTTAAGGCAGGTTGCCAAACTGACGCATCTAATTATAGGCCAATATCTGTGCTGCCTGCATTAAGCAAAATATTTGAAAAAAATATATTAAATCAAATGTTAATTTATTTTAATAAAAGCGGAATATTACATGAAAAACAATTCGGATTTACGAAGGGACGTTCTACGGAAGATGCAGCATCCACCCTAATGAAAACAGTATTGGAGGCCTGGGAGTATAGGCGTGTTCTGTGATCTTTCTAAGGCATTTGACTGCGTAGATCACCAAACGCTTTTACTAAAGTTAAAATATTATGGGATTCAAGGTAGATCTTTTGATCTCTTAAATTCATATCTGTCAAATCGTGAACAAAAGGTTTCTATTGGCAATGCCGTTTCTACAGGCGCGCTTGTTAAAATGGGTGTACCACAAGGATCAATCTTGGGCCCATTTCTATTCCTTGTTTATATCAACGATCTTCCTCACATAATTAAGGATACAATGTCAAATATAGTGTTATTTGCTGACGATACATCTCTTATATTCAAAGTTAATAGAAAGGACAGGGATTTGATAGAACCCAATAATACACTTAGTAAAGTATTTTACTGGTTATCTGTAAACAATCTTCTACTAAATTCAAAAAAGACCAAATGTATTAGATTCTCTATCCCAAATGTAACCCACGTAGGTTCAAATGTGAAACTTGATGATAAAGTATTAGATCTGGTTCCCTCAACTGTCTTCCTAGGCGTTACAGTGGACTCTAAACTGCAATGGGGACCTCATATAGAGGCACTTGCAGGCAAATTGAGCTCTGCTGCATTTGCTGTTAGGAAAATAAGACAGATGACAGATGAAGCTACAGCTAGGCTAGTTTATTTTGCATACTTCCACAGTATTATGTCTTATGGCATTTTACTGTGGGGATCGGCTGCTGATATCGAGACTATATTTATATTACAAAAAAGAGCAGTCCGAGCTATTTATAATATGGGAAGCCGTGAGTCGCTCCGTGAACTATTCAAGGAAATAAATATACTTACATTACCATCGTTGTACATATTTAGCAATATTATGTATATTCGGAAAAATATTGCCCAATTTTTTTTTTTTTTTTTTTGTATAATAACTTTCGTGAGACACATTCATATTAATTATTGTTCAACGGTTATTACTCACTTGCATTTTTCGGGATTGCCCGACTAGTTTCGAACTCGAACGGAGCCCTTAGTCATGAGCTGAGGCCGCGGCGATGTCGCGAGTCTATTGTCTAAAAAAGAAAAAAGAAATTATACAAAAGTAAGTATATGTCCGCGTTGGTCAAATAGTGCCAGTGGGTCACAGTGTGCAGAAAGGAATCGTTCGCCATACATCTGTATCATTAATGTACTGATTTATACTATAATAGGCGCTGGACATTAAAACGCGCTTAACAATCGGTTTGAACTTTAAGTCCGGCAAGTCAATAATATGACGAGGAATCTTGTTATAGAACCTAATACTATTATATATACCCATAAATGACTTGTTGGTCTTACTAAGTCAGTTTGACGATGTCGCGAGTCAGTTTGACTCGCGACATCGCCGCGGCCTCAGCTCATGACTAAGGGCTCCGTTCGAGTTCGAAACTAGTCGGGCAATCCCGAAAAATGCAAGTGAGTAATAACCGTTGAACAATAATTAATATTGCCCAATTTTATAAAAAGAGTGACCGCCACAATCTAAACACCCGTTACAAAGATAGGCTTCAAGTACCAGGTTTTCGACTTAGTAAGACCAACAAGTCATTTATGGGTAATAGTATTAGGTTCTATAACAAGATTCCTCGTCATATTATTGACTTGCCGGACTTAAAGTTCAAACCGATTGTTAAGCGCGTTTTAATGTCCAGCGCCTATTATAGTATAAATCAGTACATTAATGATACAGATGTATGGCGAACGATTCCTTTCTGCACACTGTGACCCACTGGCACTATTTGACCAACGCGGACATATACTTACTTTTGTATAATTTCTTTTTTCTTTTTTAGTCTATTTTCTGACCGAACTGTCTTTTTACAGTTATTTTATATTAATATTTGACATACGTATTTATTACTTTATCATAACTTATTGTTATTATTCTAATTACAGATTGTACTCTATATTCTTATATGAGTCTCTAATTAATAAATAAAATAATTCATAGCTTTTCTGTAAAATGTGAGCATCATGTGGTTAATAATGTTATATATTACATTAATATATACATTCACCTGCCTATTGCCAGGCATTATGAGTTTGTCATGCTCACTAAAATGTCTTGCTGATGGTGGCGTTGTGTATCGGGTCGTTGAGTTCCCTTCAAAATGGTTGAGTTCAGCGACGCTGATGCGCACGTCATAATCGTGAACGGGTGCTGTCTGTCGGGACTGGTCCGCTCGTAATTGCCTTGGTAATCGTTTTGGCTTTATAAACTTTTACTATTTCAATCATTTGCTTTTGTTTTCCTCTTACATTATTCTACATTATTCTCACATACCATCAATACACCATTGTAATTAAAATTTTATTTAAAAAGAGTGTCTATGGAGTTTCTTGCCGGTTCTTCTCCATAAGATCAACTTTTTTGGAACCGTGCACCTAGCTTTGACGTTTTATAAGTGCCTGTAATTTGGTCTATGTGAAATAAAAAAAAAATTAATTTGAATGCTGATTCTTTGTACGAAGTAGAGACCAGCCTTCAGATCACGTGAAGTTTCGACCAATCATCTTGCAATCTGTTTAAGTTTCGTAAGTTGAGGCTAACATTTACAGGCTGATTTTTTAAAGTGAGAATTGCACACATCTGGAACATATACAGTATGTGATGCGGAGGGATTAGGATCCTGTGACGAGGAGAGGCTTAGGTATGAATGTAGATGATTATAAGAGCAGAGGAAGAGCGCGGAAGCGATGCATGGATTTTGTTAAAGATGATATGGCTAGAAAAGGAGTGACTGACGGTATGACAGCTAATAGAGATGTATGGAAGAAGAATACATGCTGCGCCGACCCCAAATAAATTAGGATAAGGGATGATGATGACCAAAGATGATGACACACCCAGAACAACTTATGTGAGTTGTCAAATAAGCCATACAGATGCTGTTGACATAATCACTCGATTAATTATCGTCCGTCACCTCGTGTCTTTTATTTTACTGTGCAATGTAAAATTTATAACTAGTACAGTTATGCTCACCTTCCTTCATTCTTCAGCGTATCCCATGAGAATAAAGAGAGAAACAGTGGTCTTACCACTGTATAGTGGGAACACGCCCCTAATGTCAGCGACCTGATGGCAGGTGGGGCGAGTGCATATAGGTTATGGAATAAGGTTTTGTCCAGGAGCATTATACGATCGAATCCTTTCACACATATTGATGCGCACTGGAGAGCACTAGACACCGATACAATGTAGTTAAGTATGTACATTATATAACTAGATTGTATCCAAAATAACGTCTCATGTAGTGGTTCCAGATATGCCGCTTTTCAAGCCTCTCGGGACGCGTCCCGCCATCACCCTGAGCGGGACGCCCAAAATCTCGCTTTTTCATTTAGCCGAGGCGACTGAGCGAAAAAATAATAAAATGATAAAATTAAATTTGTTGATCTCATTGTTTTATGATTAGAATTGATTTAGAAATAAATATATGTTAGTCTATTGATTGTGCATTTTTTCATCCCTGTCCCGCTATTTTTCCACTTAAATCCCTACTTTTAGAAATACCTACAGATCTAGCAACGCTCGTCTCATGCCTTCTTATATTAAGAAATGAAGGGTTTGAATAGACGGTATCGACATTACTTAATCAGCCAAAAACTGTCCCACAGGGTAAGACTATTTTCTCAGACAGATACGGCACCAGCATTGATGACCATTAATGTAGATGATATAATAATTATGGCGCGGTTGGCGCAGTCGTTGAAAAACCTGCTACTGCACCGCATATCGCAGAATCGATTTCTGCATAGAGCAAATATTCATTTATGATCTACAAATAATTTATCCGGGTCTGGGGGTGTGCATGTGAGATTATGTGTCTGTAAACGCACAGATACAGGAAGAAATTCCTAGTGTGAGGAAACGCTTAAAAAAAAATATATGAAAGATTAATCTTCACGGTGTTTGATGTCTTAGATCAGCACACTCAACATAACTTTTTTATTCATTTCCACAATTAAAAAATTACTTTAGAGTTCGCTATGCGTGCGTTAATGCTTTTCGAAGATTTATTTGTATTTGTTAAGGTAATTGGATCTGTACGACATTGTATTAACTGCAAAGTCATCAAAAGACGTATTTTAATGTGGAAGAAGAATTTGTGGTGGTGAGCAGAGGTCGAGATGGCTTAGCACTTAGAGCGCCTGGAGTATTTATCCGGGAGGCACAGGTTCGAATCCTGCTTAAGACCGTATTCTATTCCACAATAAATACTTCTTAACTGATTAAGATTCCTTTTTACACGACTGCCCAAAAAATAGTGTTATATTTTTAGAGTGAAAAAAGCGTGAACAACATATGTTATTATATATGTTGTTCACGCTGTTTTTTGGTTAATCGTAAAAAAAATGCTAGAACCGACGCGCGTCTCTTTAGCATACCATCCAAATCACATAGACAATATACATCGTATTGTCTATGATGCTTCTAGGTATCACCTTACTGATAGCAGTGCTGGCCTAGTGGTATGACCGTTGCACTAGCAAGTCGAAGGTCGCAAGCTGTAACCCAAGGAAAAGGTATTAGAAACGAAATATCACTTCAATTAATGTTCACCGGTTACTACTCACGTGCATTTTTCGGGTTTGCCCGACGAACGGAGCCCTTATTCATGAGCTGAGCCCGCGGCGATGTCGCGAGTTTTACTCCCAAATTGCACGTGAGTAGTAACCGGTGTACAATAATTGATATGAATATGTCTCACGAAAGTTATTATACAAAAATATCACTTGCTTAAACGGTGAAGGAAAACATTGTAAGAAAACCAGAACACGTGAGAGATGTCTTAGATAAGGTTTTTGGAGACCCACGGATGGTTAAATTCTGACACCAGGTTGTTCATCAATCACACGATAAGAAGTTGACCTATCTGAAAACTCACCGCGGCAAGTATTGCTTACCCTCAACTAGTGTTTATCGATCACAGTTTGCAAAGGCCTATGGGTGCCTCGAAATCAACCCGGAAATACCCAAGTCCCAACAAAATGTATAACAAACTCAATATCCGTTGACGGCAATTAAAATGAGATTATGGTGGTCAGAACAACCAATTTCGTCCGCCATATTGTGAAAATTAATTTCATTTTTGGGAGAAATATCTTCAAGGCTTTCGTTTATGCTGCGATAGTGAATAGGACATTTAAATTATTTATATAAATAATGAATAAGGGAGAAAAAAAAAAAAAAAGATTGTGAAGAAGAATTATTTGTCAATACATACAAATAAATAAAACTGAAGAATCTGTTTGTAATATCAACATGTTTGTATTATTAAGCTCATACAGTTATTTGAAAGAAAGAAAGAAAGAGACATTTACTAGACCAGCACAAAACCACACATACATAGAAACACACTAAAGAAAGCAATAAACAATATAAAGGATCTTAAAATTACAAATCGACATAAAATAATAATATAATAACATAATTTCTACCTAGTTTTAGTAAACACACACGGGAAAGAAGACGCACACGTGGACACAAGTACAGATAAACGGTATGATCGAAAAAACATGGAATAAATGTAAATATATAAGTAAATATACATAATATGCACGATACCTATGAAAAATAAAAATCAGTTTTTAAACATTTGACTGTCTGTTTGTTCCGGCTATAATCTTCGAAATGGCTGGGCTGATTCTGATAAGATTTTACGGACAGGTATCTGATTATATAAGGAGTAAACTATTTAATAATATAGGATAATTATAATATAATTATACGCGCATGAAACCGCGGGGCACAGATAATCTATGAATAAATTATAAGGCCGTGTCCCACAGCTGCACGCGGAATTTCGCTTTTCGCGCAAGAAGTTAAAAAAATATCTGAGTTAGGTAGTATTCTACCGCCTATTCCAAACCTAACAGTAGGTATCTTAAGTATTATAACAAAATTTCATCCAAATCCGTTCAGTCGTTTTTGAGTGATTTATTAACAAACATGTAATTTCACAAACTCTTAAACATCACATTTATAAAATTGATTAAAGGATTGATTTGTATTTCTGCAAATATATTACTTTGTTGTAAAGACACTTGCAATCAGTTTTTAGGTTTTTTTAGGTCGATGGTGTCAAATATTGAATACTTTAGATACAATTATTTATATTATACACTATAGAAAAGCATATTTCCTACCTACTCGTCGTTTTTCATTCTTCTTTGACATTATTTTACGAGATTTAAACTCAAATAATACCTATAAAACAAGTGAACATTCATTCAAATAGAATAAAATGTACCTTCAATATCAAAAAAAACACGTCGATATACGAAAAAAAAAACAAAGAACTTCTCTCTAAAAACCTTGGGTACAGTAAAAACCCGACCAGCCAAAAAAATCACTCCGAAATATGAAAACAATATCAATATACGGCGGCAATGGAGTTAAATTTAGCAAATT
Organism: Xylocampa areola; assembly: GCA_935421205.1. Taxonomy (NCBI): domain Eukaryota; kingdom Metazoa; phylum Arthropoda; class Insecta; order Lepidoptera; family Noctuidae; genus Xylocampa; species Xylocampa areola. The sequence continues at coordinate 2,348,714 of OW285200.1, forward strand.
GAACGTCTGGCGTACAAAAAACAATGGCTGCTCGAGTATATTGTTTATTATTATGGCAATAAGTACTATGTCTAGCATGGCGTGGTTCCCTAGAGCCTCATTATAAAGGGCTTATTGGGCTTCGGCAGTGGTCCAAAGGTAGAGAAGTTGGAAATATTTACATAAAAATATTAGCTGTGAGATGGTACACATAAAGACCTCGTTCTAGTAAAATAGACTCTATTTTCAATGGGTTTGACCAAGGCTAGCTAATGGCGTCAATTAGTGTACCTTAACTAAGCTTAGAGTATTGCTTCTTATAGGTAATAACTGTTACTATATGAGCAAGATATGAACAATCAAAGGACGTAAAATTCAAATCAATGAAAACGAGTCACGTCAAACAGAAATCTCTGAACATTTTTAGTTTAAAGTCTCTGAACAATTTTTTTTTTTAGACGTTGCCCCACACTAGGAAAATCTTCCTGTTGAGATATAGTAAGATTATATTATGCTCATGTTATATTTAATGAGGGATCTTTTATAATAAAGTTCAGTGTATTACCAGCAAGCACTCATTTCATTTGTCTCCCAACACCCAACCTTACTCTGTATCGTGGGTGCGTTTACAGACATATCTCACAAGCACACAAACACCCAGACCCGGAGCAATTATTATCTATAGATCGTACAAATATTTGCTCCGTGCAGGAATGGAACCTGCGACACGCAGCACAGCAGTCGGTCTCTCGACCACTGCGCCAACCCGTTAAATTAGGTGGTTACTAAAATTAGAGACATCAAACTAAAATTTTACAGATATTTTAGGCTGTCGTGATTAAAGTATTTGACGATTCTTCATTTATTTTCTGACTGCCTCGTTGGTCTAGCGATCGCAAGCGCGACTGCTGAGCATAAGGTCCCCATGCGGTTCAATCCCCGGGTCGGGCAAAGTGTTATTGGGTTTTTCTAGTATGAAATTATCCTCCATAGCAGCCCGGAGTTTTGAATTGTGCCCGGTAGATGACAATAGGCTTACCACCTACATGGGACTTAATAACAGCATTGATGAAGTGTGGGTGTATAACTATGTACACTTCTGCCTACCACTTCGGGTAATACAGGCGTGATGCTATATTATGTTAATTTATCCCGTCATACTCAACTTTGTATAATAACTTTCGAAGTGCAACCTTGATCTGTGTGACTTCTAATCATCACCCCGCGCTTATACCAATTTTTGAGTCTGACTTGCAACATTGGCGCGGACACAGCTCATGACTAAGAGCTCCGTTCGAGCTCGAAATTAGTTGGCGATCCCGAAATATGCACGTGAGTAGTAACCAGTGAACAATATAATTAATATGATTATGCCACATGAAAGTTATTACACAAATTATCCCAATTTAATTAGGGTCGGCGCAGCATGTCTTTTTCTTCCATACATCTCTGTCAGCCGACATCTCGGTAGTCACTCCTTTCCTAGCCTATCATACTCATTTAGTCATCTACATTCATACTCACACCATTCTCCATCACATGACATATATAGCAGTGATAGCCTAGTGGTATGACCGTTGGACTGACAAGTAAAAGGTCACAAGCTCGAATCCAAGGCACGCACCACTGTCTTTTCGAAGTCATGTGCGTATTTTAAATTAATTATCACTTGCTTAAAATGGTAAAGAAAACATCGTGAGGAAACCAGCACACCTGAGAGATGTTCTCGATGCTGTGTCGAACCATGTCAGAGACGGGTGGTTTAAACTCTGACACTAGGTTGTTCATCAACCACACGATAAGAAGAAGAAGATCACATGATCTTCATTATATGTCCATACTACCTAGCATATTAAAATTAAACAGAAAATCAATAGATTAAACCTATACCCTTGTACCACACGATACACCAGCACCATATCGATCCATAAGTCCCGGTTTGAGACCCTTATCGTGGTCTAAAACGTCTGTATTTTGTAGACCCCGCCATAAATTTTCGTTTACTCTCCCGACATAAGTACTATCGACAATTATTTGCATAATTCCAATTTAGACGGCGTTTCAATAAATATTGATATGGATTCGGTATTGGAATATTATAGGCTCTTAATATAACATAGTATCACGCCTGTTTTCTCCGTAGGGATAAGCAGGGGAGTACTGTTGTACACCCACATTTCACCGATGTAGTTTGTAAGCTCCATATAAAAGGTGGTGATTGTGCATTTGATTTGCTTAGTAATTGGGATACATAAATACATTTTCAACCGACGAAAAAATTTGAAGGTTCTCAAAGGTCGTCGCGTAAATATATATATATCTTTTGTTGTAAATACTATTTTTTTTTTCATGGATACATTGAAAAAATAATAGACAAGAATGGGGATTAAACCCGCGACCCTTGACATTCCGTGTCATCACTCTACCACTGAGCTACCTTGTCGTGTTCAAATCTATTGAATTTTCAATTCTCCTTATATTCGTGTAAAGGAGACGCCTGGCGATATTTATATACCAATTCAAGGCTGCCTGTGCCGCGCGTCGGCCCGTGTCTCTGTATATTTACCTATTTACTTACATTTATTCCATGTTTTTTGTTTTTTACCATACCACTTATCTGTACTTGTCCACGTGTGCGTCTTCTTTCCCGTGTGTTATTATATTATAATTTTTTGTCGTTTTTGTAATTTTAAGATCCTTTATATTGTTTATTGCTTTCTTCAGTGTGTTTCTATGTATGTGTGGTTTTGTGCTGGTCTAATAAATGTATCTTTCTTTCTTTCTTTCTTTCTTTCAATTATTTACAGATCTACTAAACTAAGCGTGATCAGCGCGATCTTTTGTTTTGTTATATTTTTTTAAGGATACAAGATACCTCAAAGTATCCCTCAAAAATATAAAACCTGGGTAAAGGGTATCCACCCTTAGGCACTTGTCTTAATTTTTCATATTATTATTTTTATAGTAATAATAGGAATTGAGTAATTTTTCACTTGTAAACCAAGTCTGTTCAAACTTTTCATAGGTACCTATCTATACTTATAATAAAATCGTAACTCGAAAGCCCGAAAATTTCAAATTCGCTTTTTGGATGTTTTTTCTTTCGTAATGTGTTATTTAATCGATACTATTGCCAAATCTGTTGTTTTTAAAATTTGAGTATTTTTGTCTGTTTGTATGTCCGAGGTTGGCGTCCAAACCAAGAAAAAGAAACATCTGAAAATTTGAAAAAAATATCGTCAAAGGCCGGGTCAACTTATAGGCTATTCAAAATTGCGCGTTTCCTCAAGGGAGCTGAGCAGTGATGTTAACACTCTGAATCTAAATTGGACGAATTTCAATAAAAATGGCACTGTTGTATAGCTTATCAAAAATGATAAGCATTGCAAAAGGTATCATTGCGCTTTATCATATGGGGACCAAGCATTTACCGGTTTTGTATTTTGATTAGTAGATTGTGAATGCCTATTTTAGCAACATCGTCAACCGATTAATTAGTTGCATACCGTACACAGGTGACTGGCACAGTGTAAGTGTGACGATCGAATCCCGGCACGGGATATTATTTTTGTATATTTTTTAATTTTGATAAAACAAGGTTTATCTGTTATTTCGCATAAAAACAACGTTATTTTAGTTTTTCCGTGTCTTTCTGTAATATAAACCCACTTTTTATGTGTTTCTCTTGCTGTCTCATATCAATATGGTGAAGCACAGTGAAGATGTTAAACGTTAGCGTTATGTAATTTTTTTATCAATCATATCACATCATTATCATGGTACTTCTTTCCATAGAAAAGTCATTTTTAAACCCTGTAATAAATTATATAAAAAATATATATATATAAAATGGATCTACGTTTGGCCACCAACTCGCCTGATGGAAAGCGACGGTGTGGCCGAGGATGGAGCACGTATATCCAGAATAAATCTATTCACTCTTAAGTAGAGTAGATAGATTTTGACAGAACGATAGTTGGGGAGTTGATGCAACTGCCCACTCCCACAACGGCTTCGTCCGGTGGATGGTAAACAGCTGTGGTCGAAGCCTCCGACCAGTGTTGTGTTGCCTGTTTTGCACCACCCAGGGGCTACGTGTAGGGATACCATTTTAAGGGTGCACTCCTACGGACGCGGGCAACTCAGCCCCCAATACCTATTTAGTAAAAAAACTACACATTCCCTCAGCCTGGCCTTAGGATTAATTTAATTGCCTAATCCATAAGTAGGTAATAGCGAAACATCAAATAAGCATTACTGACGATTTTGTTAAAGGCTGTCCAGATATTGTGGTTGGAGAGTACATTTTAGATGATATCCAATGAAATACCGTGTAAAACATTGCTTAACCTCAGCGAATGTTTACTAAGCGGAGATTGGAACAGACTATCAGTACCTGCATCTTGGGCATTCGTTTTATAGATCGGGTATTAAATGTTGGAAAAATAAACAACAAGCCAGACCCAAGCTCTACTGAAAACTCCATTATGGAACTCAACAACACTTTTTTCGACCTGGTGATCAAACCCAAGACTTACCTACGCTTATACTCACTTACAACCACTAGACTAATGAGTCAGTTTTTCTAAGATTCTCTTTACACTGCACAAGATTGATGATCATTAATATTTTCATTTTTAAATGAAGATGCAGTGACAGAAACTGAAAAAATTATGCTTAGAGTCATGTTGAAAAGACGAGGCAGGTGTAAGTGGAAATTCTGAGATCCCTAAATGGATATAAATTGACCCACCGACTCACTAAACTAACTCACTCACTAAAAGGTCAAAAAAGTAGTGCTCACAACCAGCACGCGTGAATTAACAGACGTATTAACGTAATAGAAGCAAAAAGAGTATGTAAGGCTTAATCTTAGCAGGTGGCGTTCTATAGTGTCTGCCCACCTGAAGCCTAGGTCAAAGACGTGAATTTATGTATGTACCTATGTATGTGACATTATCATTTTGGCCAACACATATTGCCATGCCGTCAGTTCTGCGCCTAATCTCACTCCGGACGTGTCGGATTGCCATCCCACCGGAATACGTGAGTGAAGGAAGAGGGAGTGCACTCCATAGAGATAGGGCGCCGGTACAGTCATTCGGGAACGTTCAGTCGGGAGTACTCCCGATATGGAAGAGGTGGTAAAACATCTCGGTATCTCCAATGTATCGGTAACGGCGGCTTATCAAATTTTTCGGTAATACTATTGGGAAACGGAAAATAACGTAAGATCATCTATGTCGCATCTAGCTTTCAGCTGGTTGTACTGCTGCCGAATTCGTTCATCGTCCGTGTTTCTCAATAAATATATATCTGGTGGTTTTCAAGGCTCAAGTGAATAGGTATTTAGTGGTCAAGCGTGTTCCATCGTCAATTACATCATTGCTTAAAATCAGGCGAGTTGGCGGTCAAACGCAGGCCCATTGAGAATAAGTAAAAATCTAATTGATGAGTGGAATCCTAATATTGCATCGTATAATCTACACCACTTCAAAAGCTGTATCCGACAGCTGATATAGCGCCCCCTCATATCTACAGACAAGTCGCGTGTGCTGTGGAAAAATCCAAGCAGGAGTCAGACCCTAGTCACTCACTATATGACGGCCAGTTACCAGCACAACACCGAACCACCTAACAAGCCAGGCACAGTTATTTAAAACCGACCGAGGCAGTGTCAGAATGCCCAGTCGAGACTCATCGCAAAACTGAGGCTAGGAACTTTTCCACCACCCGTTAACAATTTTAGCATAAAGTGAACCTACCTGAAAACAATTTTGGACACAGCAAGTGTGGATCTAGGCAACCAAATAATTAAAATTGTACCATCGACATGAAGATGAAGAATCGTTTATTAATTATATTGTAAAGTAATCCTAATCCGGATAAATACTCCAGGCGCTCTGACCGCTAAGCCATCTCGACCTCTGCTTACTACCGCGAATTCGCATAAAATCTGTACGATATTGTATTAACTGCAAAGTTAGTCGTGTCGGTTCGGTCACCTGTATAGGAACTAAATAGATAGAAGACGTATTAAAATGTGGAAGACGAATTCGCGGTCGTGAGCAGAGGTCGAGATGGCATAGCGGTCAGAGCGCCTGGAGCATTTATCCAGGAGGCGCAGGTTCGAATCCTGTTCACGACCGTATTTTTTTTCCACTATAATTTATAACTTAAGAGTTTGCTATGATTTATCTGTATGAGTTTGGGTTGCTAGGGCAACTGTCAAGTATCTGAAAAGTCACGGCTGTCTGTATGAGGGTGGCGTCAATGAGGATAGACAAAAATAGAATAATGCAACAATTATTACCAAAAAAGGAAGGGGTGGAGGGTCTGACTTCAACGAACGTACCTGACCTTCTCAAAAGAGGCAGGTTAATAAACTGAACCGTCGAGCATACATTCTTCATGTATGTAAGATAAAATCTATAGTTTCTGCCTACTGGAATGGGAATCAGGTGTGAGTTGGTTTGTATGATTAATTGAAATCTTAGTTTGGCGTTAAGATTACTTTGACGTGAGCAAAGCCACGGGTACAGCTAGTCTAAGATATAAAAATCTCGTGTCACAGTGTTTGTTATCGAACTCCTGCGAAACGGCTCGACCGATTTTTAGTTTTTTTTTTGTGTATTCATGGTAGGTCTGAGAATAGGTTGTAGGCTATTCTATACCCCTATGTGATAAGGGTGGCCCTATCCAGAAAATTGATATGGCAGAACAACGTTTGCGGGGCACAGCTAATAACATATTGGCGCCGACTCAAAATGTATTGTAACTAACACTTAGTTATTAAAATTAAAATATTTGTTTATTTTATTACTTTACAATGTCCTTTTACGACGGTTTAATTTTTCAAACCAGACCAGTAATATCATTTTGATTAATTGCACAGTTATTTTGTACCAAATAATAATTTAATCAATTTAATTTAATGTTAAATATTTATAAACCATAAAGATACTCCGCCATTTTCCTGTTGACTGTTGTACCTGCAAATATAATTCTCGAATATAATATTGGGAATTTGAATTTCAAATTAATTAATATGTTCTACCGGGAAAATAAACCTTTATTCTAATTTCCAGTTTCCATGCAACAAGAATGGTTGACCATTTCAATAACTTTATTTATTAGAGAAATTTGAATGGTATGAGCGTAATACATAAAGTCTTATATTTTTTAAGGACTAATAATATCTAGAAAGAAAGAGAAAGAAAATGTTTTTATTTCTGCGCGCAAATTAACGCACACTACATTAAATTACACAATAACAAACATCATTAAAACAGGTAACATCTACTCAATATACAACCATATTTAAAATTCTAAATCATAGACTAACCTAACAATATAAAATGATACATAAATCGGCAAACCCACACAGATAACAAAAAAAAATACTAAGTTGTCTACAGAACAGTCCACACAACTAATACAGAACAAAGGCAAACAAATGTAGGTACTTTGTGACTAAGAATATAATTATGAGTCGTAAGGTAATTAGTAAACTGTGGTTCGAGTTATCTGTGGGAAGTGCTTGTTTACCGTGTAATGTTTTTAATATTCTAGTATAGGAAAGTTATTATAATATTGAAAGTGGATGATCCTGCAAAAGATGCATCGCATGTGCGCAAAAACTTAGGTATTTGCTCAGCTTATTGCTGTGACTTCGGGCGAACCTAATGCCAACAGCGCTGATTTTCAGCAAAATCCTTGCGAGTGACGTCATGGAATACCATCAGGTGTTATACAAGAAATTAAAGTAAGTAATTACTACCTAGTTCTTTTACAATAGATAATAAGTAAATGAAAGCGATTGTGATTCAGTGTATAAAGAGCTTGCATCAATTTTTGAGAGAAAGATAATATTTATGAAAACTACATCATCATAACATTGCGGTAGGTGTTATGCAATCATTATGCATAGCGGCCATTGTTGCGTAAGCGCAATAACGGTAAAGAAATGAATTCCATTGTACACCCCAAAACAAAAACAATACGAACCAACCTGTGTTTTGGTACATGATTAGTTTGAATTTATTATGAAGTTTGTATGTTTAAACTAAATTATTCTCACAATTTGTTACAGTGTATCTATCAATGGAAAAAGTGAAATGAAAGTCAAAGATAAGACATTTTTTTTTTTTTCGGTTTTTTTAATTCTCATACTGACTTTAAATAGCCTATTCAGTAGGTGAGTTCCAATTTCAAACAACACTATAATTCACATCGATTTATTTAAATTTGAATTACGAATGAATGGCGTCAGTTTCAATGTAGCTAACTAAACTAAATTTAGGACTTAAAGATAAATCTTTGATAAGCAATAACGCATGCTTAGCCAACTCTAAAGTTATAATATTGAATGGATTTTTTTTTTTTTTTTTTATTTTATTTAATTTAATAACCAACTTATATTTACAGATACATCCACACATATAAGTTATAGGCCACATACAAAATACAAAAATCATGAAATTAGTAAAATAATAGCAAATTAAACATAAACAAATACATTATACATATTACATATAGGTTATTGATTTCGTGGAGAGGGACCTGCACAAGCTGCCCCATTATTATTAATATTAAATAAATAAAAATGAAAATGATGAGGTATATAAGTATAACTTAAACTAACTTATGGTGCTGGGGGTGGCAATAGACTCCAGGTACCGAGTAGCAGTACTTAGGAATCCCAGTTCCGTGCTTGCAAAGGCATCTACTGATGCATCATATAATAATATATTATTAATGTGAGTAAGGGCTAAATACAACGGACTGGTCTTAAGAGTTACAGTACTAGTTTGTGGTATAGAAAATAGAGGACGCTGGCGAGGGCGTAAAGTATGTCTGATTGGAAGTGGGATGTTAAAGGAGATGTGTTGTAATAGAGAGGAATTGAAGAGGTAACCACGAATTAGACGGAAGAAATATTTAACAAGGGTAAGATTTCTTCTAACTTCCAAACTCTGGTATTCAACCATACCTAGTATGAATGGTGTTGGGTACATGTATGGGTAGTATCCATATAATTTTAAGTACAGGTAGCGAACGAAGGACTTCTGAATTTTCTCAATTACGCGTGTATAAACTTTCTCATGGGGGTTCCAAATAGTACTGTTGGTTTCTAACAAACTGCGGATATAGGAGTTGTACAATATGGTAAGAGCTTGGCGATTATTAAACATTTTTGCCTGCCGTAACACAAATCCTAGATTTTTTCGGGACTGGTTACATGTCTGTATTATGTGTTGGTTAAAGTTTAAAAGTGGATCAAAGTGTGTACCGAGGTCCCGTACAGTCGAAACGCGTTTCAGGGTCTGATTGTTCAGAGTGTAAATGTTGTGTATGGGATGTCTGGCTTTTGAGTATGTCATGATTGCACATTTACTAATATTTAGATTAAGGTTGTTTAAAATACTCCAAGTGTGAATGTGGTCAATGTCAAGTTGAAGTGTGGCTGTATCACTAGAGTTACTTATTGGAAGAGCTACTTTGACATCGTCGGCATACATTAAAATTGTGGAGTGTTTTACATATGTTGGTAAATCATTAACTACTATTAGAAAAAGAAGAGGTCCGAGGTTAGTACCTTGTCCTATGCCAGAAGTGACCGAGTAGAGGTCTGAGTTTGTGTTTTTATATGCAACATATTGTTTGCGGTCATGAAGATAGCTCGTGAAGAATTTTAGTAGATTCACCGTGAAACCTGCCTTAGCCATTTTACTCAAAAGTATGTCGTTATCAACCCGGTCAAAAGCTTTCTGGAAATCGAAATAAGCAACATCAACCTGTGTTCTTTCATTAATATTTTTAGCTAGAAGGGTAGTAATATTAAGCAGATTAGATGTGGTTGAGCGTTTCGGAAGGAAACCATGTTGCTCATCCGCAAACCATGGGTGTATTTGATTATAGATCTTTTTATAGAGAACAGATTCAAACACTTTGGCAAATATGGATAAAACCGCTATCGGTCTGTAATTCTGAATGTTATTTTTTGGTCCACATTTATGTACCGGGAATACTTTTGATGTTTTCCATACAGTAGGATATGTTTTTGTCTTAACAGATAAGTTGAAAATAAATTGTAAGGGTAATTTGAAGATATCGCAGCTGTCTTTAACCAGGTACTGTGGGATTCCATCTGGACCTTGGGTGGATTTTGGAGGAAGCCGAGCCATAGCCCAACGAACTTCGGACTCGTAAATGTGATCAATATTTACAGGACAGGAGATGTTACCAGGATGCATATTCGCCGTACCATAAGCATGTTCGGTATCTAACAATGGCAGATTTGATAAGAAAACACTCCTGAAGTATTTTGAGAATGCATTTGCTACTTGTGTCGTTGTCATGTCCCCAAAGGTGGCCTGCTCATTATTAGTTCTGTTACTTCTCACAAAGGTCCAGAAAGCTTTGGGGTCGTGTTTAATGTTTGATTGAATACGACTTGTATATGTAACAAAATCTGTTTCAGTACTTCTATTTACTAAACGTCTATAGTAAGAAAAGAATGCATAATACAGTTGGCTGTTATTATTCTGTTTATAGAGCTTGTGATAATGGTTTTTAAGATTGTTTAGTTTAATAGAATTAAACGTAAACCAATTGGGGTAAGTCACTCGTAAACCTCTAGTGTTTTTTATAGGTACTGTTTGACTAACAATGTTGTTAATTATATGATAAAAAGTATCAACAGCAACATTAACATTATCGGTTGAATAAACCGGTTCCCAGTCAATACTAGACAGTTGAGAATATAACTCTAAGAAGTCAGCCTTACGGAAGTTTCGCTCTAACGTTGAACTAGTAATATAATTATTCAGGATGTAAGTACTGCTATTTTTATTTATACATGAGTATGGTGTATTAATATTGATAGAAATGTCTAACGGTACGTGATGTATTTCATGCGATACAATGCCGGAACATGCCGAAACTGAGACTCCTGACACACATGAGTTTATTAATATCAAATCCAACATTCTACCAAGATCATTTAAAACGACATTTTTTTGGAATAGATTACATTCGGAAAGAAATAAATCAAAGTCATTACATATGGTTACACTTGCCGAGTAAAGGTTAAAATCACCTAATACAATGAGAGGTAATTTGTTGTTATTATAAATAATCTCTCTTAAGCAATTAAAAATTGAATAATATCTAGCATCAGGTACATTAGGAGCCAAGTAAACAACGCAGCAAACGAAACGTAAACGACCTTTGGTAACTATTGCACAAATTATTTCGTCACACTGCTCAGCCTTAAAGTCCATACGCGTGAGTGAGTAGGGTGAACGCGCAGCTAGCAGTACTCCGCCGCCGCCACGGCCCACACGGTCATAACGTAATACTGCGTATTCATCTGGGAACACTTCGGAATCAAACACGCTGTCGTCGAGTCGAGTCTCCGTTAAGGCTAATAAATTACTTTGAAATGTGTGTAATAGATTTTTAGTTTCCGAACGTCTAGATTTTAATCCACGGACATTCTGGTAAAAGATCATATCAAGTTTTTTTGTTTTACTCACGAAAAAATGTTTCTTTGGGAGTTTTCTTGTTCGTAAGGTAGGTGAACCATTCTTGGAGAGATGTATTTTTAGGCCAGTTGTTGGGTGACAGATAGAAGTCATACAAGTGTACAGGAATTCCCAGTATAAAACAGTTATGTCTGGTGTGTTCAGGTTCAGGTTTCTTTATGGTGAAAGTTTCAACGTCGGGGTGCGTTTTGTGAAGGTAAGAACTAATATTCTCAACCGTTACGTCTGGATGGAAATTCCAAGCATGAATGTGTTTTACATGTTCTACGGTTTTTAAATCAGGATCGGGAGCACCAGTCGCCCGTATGACAGACCGGCGAGGGCGATGTTGAACATTACTTGTCTTAAATATTCTTGTATTGTATTTGTTTATGGAAGGATGCTCGCAACTCAGCAGCGGACGTGATGCTATACTGTGTGTAGATGGTGATGGTGACAGTAGGTTCGGCACCTGTTGAGACGACGCTTCAGGAATATGTAAGTCCAATGATGAATGTTGCATGTTATTTAGCTGACTTGTTTGGGAATATAATGACGGTTTATAGTCAATTAAATGTTTTTCTATTAAATCAATGCGCTGATTTATAATCACACTTTCACAGCCAAGATTTTTCATTTCCAGATTCACTATACGCTTCGTATTCTCAACACACTGCAATTGCAATGTGGCTTGCGTACTAGAAGCAACATCTGAAGATTCCAAAAGTTTGTCAACATCCGCCCGAAGGACGTTATATTTACTGTGAAGATTACTTATGGAGAATTTAATTTCATTTATGTTTTCGACCATTACATTTATAGAGGCTTCTTGGGTATGATATCTATTTACACTTTCCTCGCGAAACGCACGCAATTCCATAAGGACGGTTTCAAGAGTGCATTCTTTCAGTGTTGAGCTGTTTGTGCTTGTGCAATGTGTACTTGATTGGGTCATAGATAAAGCATGTTTTCGCCTTATTGTTACATTAGCTGAATCGTTCAGGTATTGATCCTGAAGGTTACAGGATTTTAAGTCACCGTGTACATTATCTGTGCGTGGAGGAATTATTGGGCTTGCCAATGTTGAAGAATTTATCACTTTTGGTTTTTTACAGCGGCATTCATGACATATCCAGTAAGATTTTTCTTTAGCAGTCATAGAATTATTAAAATGGTTTATAGGCACATTAGCGCATTCCAAATCAAACGGATAATTGCAAGTTGAACAAAGTAAGAGCAGGAAATAGAAAACGGCCGTGAGCAGGATACGAACCTGTGTCGAGATGGTTTAGTGGTTCTCTGACCACTAAGCCATCTCGACTGCGAGGCGCAGGTTCGAATCCTGGTCACAACCGTATTTTTTTCCATTCAGTATAACAATTTTAAATTTAGAACATACCTGTTTTAATCATTTTTTTTTATTTTTTATTTATTATTTGTGGCTTTAATGTCACAGGAACCTGAAAAGATCCATTGTGATCGCCACTCTTGCGTTTAAATTAGAGCTCATCCTTAAACCCTGCCGCTATGATGAACTGCAGGATTTTCCTAGGGGTGAGTTCTTTTATTTCATCCGGGCTTAGAATATGTTTCCCTGGATGAGCGTAGCGCTTATGTATTAGTGGTCCACATTCCCCCAAAAGGTGAAGAGGTGTTTCCTCAGCCTCTTCACATCGTCTGCAGGTTTGTGTCTCGCTTAGCCTCAAATTAAACATGTGCTTATTTAAGCAGCAGTGTCCAGTTAAGGCTCTTGCCACAACGCGCAAATTGTTCCTACTCAGCTCTCGGACGTGGTTTGTGTACCTTTTGTCGTAGGCTTTAATGAGGATTTTGGAGTGAGTCATGCCTGGCGATTCCGTCCAGAGCTGGCTTGCACTGTTAAAACATGAGTCCATGAGGGATTTTTGAGCTAGGCTTTTAGGTATACCACAGAAGGGCTCGGGGCCTTGCTGTGTACCAATTGCTCCTGCTCTTGCTAGCTCATCGGCACGTTCATTTCCAATGATGCACGCATGTCCCGGTACCCACCTCAAAACTACTCTATTGCATTTGCCTAGAGAGTTTAGTCGAGCCATGCAGTCTTCCACTAGTTTTGATGAGACTACGTTTGAATCCAGTGCTAGGAGAACTGCTTGGCTATCAGAATTAATATATATCGTATGGTTGATGTAGCCCTTTTGCAGGTTGGCTTCCGCACATTCTACAATGGCGTATACCTCTGCCTGGAAGATGGAGGCGTAGTGTCCCAGGTTGACGCTTTTGCTGAACCTAGGTCGTTCTCCATATATTCCACAGCCTACATCCTGTCCAATTTTGGACCCATCGGTGTACCATATTAGGCACCCGGCCTCGAAGTTTAATTGGTTACTGAACCAGTCTTCCCTTGAAGGCATTTCCACAGAGTATTGTTTTTCGAATACATCCCGCAGAAGCATGACATCTGTTGTCATGCCAAGTAATGGCAATTCCATAGCCGAGTCCTGTAGAGTCCTCAGTTTTTGGGAGAGCCAGTTTGTCCTACCCTGGATGTTTGCCCTAAACATGCTGGCTTTCGCCTCTTTGTGTAAAAATACATGAAGAGGCGGTAGCCCAAGCAGGGCATTCAGTGCCATTCCAGGGCATGTGGACATAGCGCCCGTGGCCATGAGACAGGCAGTCCTTTGCAAACTGTCCAGTTTTTTGATAGTGGTCGTTTGATGGGTTTTGCTATACCACACGACAGACGCGTATGATATGCTTGGTCGTACAATGGTAGTATACAACCAAAGCGCGATTTTGGGATTAACACCCCAGTTGCTACCCATAAGGCGACCACTGACCCCGAGGGACATTTTAGCTTTACTCAGTACGTTTGCTAAATGTGTGTTCCACGTTAGCTTTTGGTCGATAGTGACGCCCAAGTATTTAGCTTCAGTGGAATGTTTTAATCATAGTTACTTTATGAGAAAAATGTACTTATTAGTGAAATCAAGAGATGTCATATTCGAACGTAGACGTGTCAAATATAATCTCCGAACGTTTTTACTAGGCACAGTTTTAGGTGGCCACTAAAATTAGAGATGACAAACGAAAATTTTAAGTTGACATGATAAAATTTTAATTTGACCTCATCCCGTCCCACTCTTAAATATAAACAAGTAAGTTAAAAATTAAAAAGTTCATAATTACTAAAACTTACACGGCACCTGTACGAGACCAAAAAGGTCCCTATCTCGGCACAGTTTAAAAGTTAGCCAGTAGATTATTTGAACAGAAAACCAGCAAACCAACAAATAGTAAAAGACATGAATAATTAATTAATTAAATATTTTTTGTCACTATTTAGTATCTTTCCTTTTAAAGTTATGATATTAAATGGAAACAGAATACGGTCGCGAACAGGATTCGAACCTGCGCCTCCCGGATAAATTCTCCAGGCGTTCTGACCACTAAGCCATCTCGACCTCTGCTCACCACCGCGAATTCTTCTTCCATATTTTAACACGTCTTATGGCGACGTCATTGCTATCAATTCAGTACCTATACAGGTGACCGAACCATAACATAACGCATGCTTAGCGAACTCCTTTTTTCATTTAATATAATAACTTTAGAGTTCGTTAAGCATGCGTTAATGCTTTTCAAAGATTTATCTTGAATTATTAAGGTAATTGCATTCTTTATGACATTGTATTAACTGCAAAGTTAGTCGTGTCGGTTCGGAACATAGCCAAAACTTTAGCAGCATGCCAGAAATAGTTATGCAGCGCCGACCCCAAATAAATTGGGATAAGGACAGGGGGATGATGAGTGAGACACTATTTATTGTGCAGTGGGGCCATCATTTCAGCAAAACACACAGAGAACATCTTATGTGAAACGCAGTTGTAAATATTATGATAACTTATAACTTATTAACAATTTACAAACTATACACTATACATAAAAGAGCAATTCTGAAGGTAGCTACATTTCGTCCTTTTAGGTTTCCCACTCACCAGCTGTACATGTCATGTAAGGTTCTAACAATCAGACAACTATTTATTATGAATATAGTATTACTCCGGCACATTGAACTTCCTTTTAACCTAGTTCCTTCAGACAGGAGAAGGAAGGATTTGGTTTACAATAAGGTTCAATCAAGACATGTTTTTGCAAATAGATTTTATTTCTTTTTAGGGCCTTTTTTGTATAATAGGCTAAATAAGTTATTAAATATATATAGTGTAAGTTATAAAAAATGTGCAATAATATTATCTGAATATTTAGTGAATCTCGACTACACAGACACAGAAAAGTTATTAGAAATTTTGAAATTAATTTAATTATTAAGTATTTATTTTATAGAAATGTTTGTTTATACTAGTTGTTGATTATATTAAATACCTTAATGCTTGTTCTCATAGTTTTTACACATATTTTTTGTACTAGTTTAGCATAAATGTATTGTTCCACTAAAAATAGCGTAGTTAAGTGATGTCCTGAAACACAGGTTTGAATTAACCTAGTTCGGGCAGGTCGCTACATGTAATTTCAATTCAGAAATTATATACTTCTTGCACTTATAATAGATATATTTTAGTTTTTTATTAGTCATAGCGTAAAAATTACATATTATATTTGTTTTATTAATACTGCGGCAATTTGTACCAAGTTTTTGTAAAAGTTTTAATAAATTTTTATTTTTATTTTATTTTTTTATAAACTTAAAAAATAATATTATTCTATTATAATATTATGTGGATAACGGTGCTGGTTGTGGAATTACTTAATTTAGTTATTTAAAAGTGTGTATTATGCGTTGTTCCGCAATTGTTTGTTGTCCTTAAGATAAAAATAAGGAAAACCTCATGCGTTGAAGTATTCCTGGGCATCGCTGTTAAATTTATATAAGCAAAGTTATATTAATATAAACATCTTTTACCAGAAATCTTGTCTATTCATAAAAATATTTACCCACCCAGTCCTCTTTAATTAGATACGAATAAACAGAAACTGTTCCTCGCGACGATGGTCCGTACATAAAAATGTAAAATATCCACCTCAAATTATGAAAAGGTATGAATAAGAAATTGTAACACATTAACATAATTATGCAAATAAATAGCTTTTATACAATTACACCAATTGCAAAGGCATTACGGACTTTTTCAACATTTTATTTTGATTAAGTGTACTCAGAAAGTCTAACAACAATTAATTTTGGTCCCAGTACATCTTAAGAGCCAAGGACTTAATCATATGAAAATATGGAAATAATTCAGGAAGGAATATTTTTAATAATGATCTCTCCCGGGTCCTTTCTCTACTTTCGTTCAATACTTTCTACCAATTTTTTTTTATATTTTTTACTTGCAACGTTTAATTAAGATTACTTTATTTGGGTCGCAATTGTTCTCTACCGAGTAGCGGAACATTAAGGCCATTTAATACCCACCTACATCTCATTACTAAGAATTATATTTGTAATAATTTCTTGCTGACAATGGAACGGACCGTTCTTCCTTCCCTGCCACCCAATAAGGAAATTATTTTCCTTTCTGCAAATTTAAAATGGCTATTTATGAAGTGATTCTGTTCATTGGTACTTTCAAGAATCGCGTGAGTCTTCAAAGGCGAAGTGCTTTTATTAGCCTTTTATCATTCACATATACTGCATTAGAGCACAACTATACCGACCTCTCTATAATCACACAATAACCCACAAATACCTTTAAACGAGCAATTCTTGTATATATATTTAATCTGAATCTCGGAAACGGCTCCAAACGCTTTTCATGAAATTTAGTGTTAAGGGAGTTTCGACGACGATAAATCGATCTAACTAGATTCCATTTTTAGAAACGTTGTTTTACCAAAATAAAAACCGATCAAAGCTCGGTCATCCAGGTACGGTCAGGTTATGGAATCAGCTCCCTCTAAGTTGCAGAATAATTAAAAACTTTACCATTAAAGAAAGAAAGAAAATATGTTTATTAAACCATACTACCACAGAACACATCAATGACAAACTGAAGCGTGAAACAACGCTTGCGTTGTGTTTCGCTGAGTGAGTACTGAAGGCCCAAACCCTTTTAAAGTCCGGCAACGCACTTGCGACTCCTCTGGGGTTACGGGTGTCCATGGGTGGCGGTATTCGTTTACCATCAGGCAAACCGTCTGCTCTATTGCACCCTATTCCATTAAAAATTGATATAGCGAGGTTTTTAAAAATAAAGTTTAAAATTTGAAAATAAATAAAACAAAGATTAAATCTTACACACACAAAATGATAATGATGCACAACAGTGATGAGAAGGCGAATACGTTATGCCTTTGCTTTTTTTTTATTTGACCTTCAATGAGCAATTTCTATTGGTCCATTTTGAATAAATGTTTTTTACTTTACCGATGGGCTCGTGTGTAAGTAACAGCCGCACAGATCGATCGATCGAGGTTAAGCTGCGTTTACCGCGGTCGGTCTGCGAATGGGTAACCATCATTTCATATTGAGACCTCTCCGTGTATCGGAGAGCATGTTACACTGCCGGTCCTGGTTGTCAAATGAAGATCTATGAAAGCCGTTACAGGTAATCAAAATCCTGAAAGTCCAGTCAACGAAATATCGTATTACCCAGTAACTTGGTTATAAACATAACGTAGCATCACGCCTGTATTCCCGGGAGGGGTAGGCAGAGATGTACACAATTGTACACCCACATTTCACCAATGCTGTTATTAAGTCCCATGTAATAGGTGGTGAGCCTATTGCCATCTACCGGGTACAATTCCAAACTCCGGGCTGCTACTGAGAATTTCCTAACAGAAAAACCCAATAACACTTTGCCGGACCTGGGAATCGAACCCAGGATCTCACATGAAATAAGAAGAAGAAACAATGGGGAATTTCGACACAAATATGTACTCACTACCTATTACATGGAACTGTATGACAGCATTGGTGGAATGTAGGTGTGCCACTATTAGCACCTCTGCCTACACCTTCGGGAAATACAGGTGTGATGTTATGTTTTTTTTTTTTATTTTACAGCGATTTAACTAAACAATTTTTTTATGATGAAAAATGACAACAATTATTGCACACAATTTCCGTGATGAATAATTTTCTTAGTACCGAGCCAGTCCCTTGGCGTATCTCCTTTTTTTTCTTTAATCTTTGTCAGCGCCAGAAAGGTCAGTAGTTTAGTAGACCACTTAACTTTGGTGTACTTAGTGCCCAGCCCCTATTAAGTTATATAGCTCCGAGAGGATAAATTGCTCAGTTGTACTTAGATGAACAACGGGTCTTTCCTGTACATTTAGGACGAATTGTTAAGTTTCTTCGTGTCACTTGGGAGTTATTTGGGTTCTAGCTGTAACATGGGTAAATAAATAATAAATAAATAATAATAAATAATAAATATTCCACAACTATCACACAACGCCGTCTAGTCTCAAGCTAAGCAGAGCTTGTGTTATGAGTACTAGACAACTGATAAACATACTTATATATTTCTAAATGCATACATGTTATAGATAAATTACACCCAGACACAGAACAAATGATCGTGCTCATCACACAAACATTTGTCCTGTGTGGGAATCGAACCCACGACCTCCGGCCTAGCAGTCAGGGCTACTAACCACTAGACCAACAGGACAGTCAAAAGTAAGTAGTAAAATATTTTTATTTTTAATACACCTTCTTTTCGTGGAAGGAAAGGTGTTGGCTATTAAGAAAAGGTCCTAAAATGAAATTCCCTGTAAATGTGTTCCATAAAGACTGCCTCGTTGGTCTAGTGAGGGCGCGGTTGGCGCAGTGGTCGAGAGACCGACTGCTGCGCCGCGTGTCACAGGTTCGATTACAGATTCGTTAATGTTGATAATTTTTTCGGGTCTGGGTGTGTGTGCATGTGAGATTATATGTCTGTAAACACACCCACGACACAGGAAGAAATTGCTAGAGTGGGGCAACGTTTAAAAAAAAACACAAATGGTGGTCGCAAGCGTGGCTGCTGAGTGTGAAGTATTGGGTTCGATTCCCAGGTCGGTTGAAGTTATTGGGTTTTTCTGTAATAAAATTCTCAGTAGCAGCCCCGAGTTAGGAAGTTGGTGGAGTGACACCGCCGTGCTTCGGTGAGCATGTAAAGCCGTCGGTCCTTCACTTGATCTCTCTCCAGTCGTGTCGGATTGCCGTCCCATCAAAATATGAGAGTTAAGGAAGAGAGAGTGCACCTGTATTTGCGCATACACTTGTGCACTATAATATCTCCTACGTACTTGGCTAATCTCCGTGGAGATAAGTCGCCGCGACCGAAATTCGGGTAGGAGGAGTTCCATAAATGACACATTGAAAGAGAATACACACGAACGGGCATCAAACCCGCGATAATCGCCGTACAACAGCTGCTTTTCATTGTTTCCTACAAAGATAAAAATCAGTATGGCGTAATATGGCTTTAACAGATATATATACAAAAATCATTCAATCAATCAATCAATCAAAATTTCTTTATTCAAATTATGCTAAAAATTTGCGCTTTTTGAACGTCAAACATTAAGACAGCCCCCAAAAAAGCCCACCCGTCACCGCTTCCTAGTGTTTTAGCTGGAAAGAAGAAGCGGCGCAACAAACTTCCCAGCAAGACGTCTGTCTGTATCAAAATTATTTATAGATTCTATACAAATCTAAAATTGAATTTATATAAAATAATTGTATCTAATGAGATAAAATATCTTGGGCACAGTTAGCTAGCACGAGCCTATGAAATATGCATGCCAATGCATAAAAATATTAAATTAATCAAGAAACAATGTAAAATTACCGAAGCGTCCAATCTAAAACTATTTCGTATGAAGGTCGTACCCACTTACACATGCCAAGAGATAGAAACTGCACATTAACTAGGACCAGCTTGGCTAATTCAATAAATGCATTTTAATAAATTAGGAACTACGATCAGCAAGACGACCAGTCACCGAAAGCAGCACCCGTTCACGAGCATAACGCAAAGATCCGCCATCGCCTCCCTCGCCATTTTAGAGGGAAGGTGGCGACCCGATCCATGACGCTACCGCAAGCAATGACGTCAAAGGGAGCATAACGAACTCGCTGCCTCTTATAAGAATAAAAACAAAACCATTACTAAATAGCCGAGGTCACCAGTTAACGGCAATGTGTTTTTAAACATATCATTCATCAGTCATTACGGATACGGATATTATCATCATCCCCCTGCCCTTATCCCAATTTAATTGGGGTCAGTGCAGCATGTCTTTTTCTTCCATATATATATATATCCGTCAGCCGTCATCTCGGTATTCACTACTTTTCTAGCCATATCAACTTCCACACAATCCATCCATCGTTTCCTCAGTCTTCCTAGAAACGTGTAGCCACTCTCATTCACGCACAAAACATTCCTTGTCACAATACATGATCCTCATTTCTCCGCATCAAAAATCATAAATTATTATACGATCATAATTTAAGTTATTTAAAAAATTTATGGGTTTAAGTATTTATAAAGTTATGTAATTTTTTACTCAAAGCTAAATTATGTAATTTTTTACTCAAAGCTAAATTCGGTATTATGTGGCATTCAAAAACCTTATCAGTTGGATATCTCACAGTGAAACCCGGTTCAAACCCGGGACCTCGTTAAGGGTTAGAGTAGAACCGTGTGGTTTAAAGTCGGTTGAAGTCCGGCGTCATAGCGTCCAAGATGGATCTTCCACACTGAAAAAAGCGTGATAAGGGAACTTTGTGGAGTGAAAGAGGATGTAGTGACGAAGATTGAGAAGGGTATGCTAAGATGGTTTGGGCATGTAGAAAGGATGGATAAAAGGCGATTGACTAAACTAGTACATGAGGCGAGAGTGGATGGAAGAGTCGGGGTAGTCCTACCCCGACGAACTTACCACTATCAAATTGAGGACGTTCTCAAAAGGCAGGTCAGGAGCCACCAAAATTGACGAGTTTGCATGAAGAGTTTAATGAACATAGATGAAAAGAAAGAGGTGTGTCAGAATCCTAGCAAATGGAAATCGATAGTCTCTGCCTGCCCCAATGGGAAACAGGCGTGATTGTATGTATGTATGTAAAAAAGTGTACACTCGAGCCACTGAAATTCTACAACCTATTATCATTATGTAAAAACACCTTTATACATATTAATCTTCATAATGAATATACGAAACTTCGAAGGTCAATATTCATAGCGTCCGTTCAATAGCTCCAACATTGCGCAAATAAAAACATTGAACTACTTACCCTTTAGTCGAAAAACATAAGCGATACACTTCGGGCCAAAGTTTTACGACCGTCAGACCATCAGACCTATTGGTCTAATGAGACCAATGCTTTCAGACTAATTGCTTTATACGACCTTTGCCAACTTATTAAGGTAAGGCGTAATAGCCTTCTGTGCTAGATAATATTAAGAAGAGATGATTCTTATTGCTCTGGAGGGGCTAAGTAACAGCCGCATAGATCGATCGATCAAGGTTAAGCTGCGCTTGCCACGGTCGGTCTGTGGATGGGTGACCATCATTTCATACCGAGACCCCTCCATGCCTCGGAGAGCACGTTAAGCCGTCGGTCCCGGTTGTCAAATTAAGATCCATGACAGCCGTTACGGGTAGTCAGAGGCCTGAAAGTCTGACGACCAGTCATACCACGAGATATCGTGTTACCCAGTTACTGGGTTGTGGAGGTCAGATAGGCAGTCGCTCCATGTAAAATACTGATATTAAGCTGCATCCGGTTTGACTGGAAGCCGACCCCAATGCTATTGGGAAAAGGCTAGGCAGGCAGATTCTTATTGCTCTGGATTTAATAAATATGAGTTACTACCCAACCCATACCTTGGTATGAAATGTACAAAAACAACAGTTTTTTAGGTATGGGGGTGTGTAAGTAGCGACATCTATCACGCTACATAGATACTACGGGTACAACGCGCTGCATCGCGCAAGCAAAGTTTGACGGCGGATCTGTATATACAGCCGCACGACATTAACTGTCAGGCCGTGGCCCGCCAGGCAATATCACCCGCCTGGTTGGAGGATCCTCCCTTTGCAAAAGAGGAAGACTACACCACCTCGTTCCTCTATATGTAAATAGTTATTCTTACACTATGAGAGTGTCAGTCATAGCGTAATAAAATTATTTGTATGCATTAAATGATATACGAACAGCCGTACAAATTAAACTATTCCAAAAATAAGCACTAATATTAAAATCAGATATGTATGATGCCCATTATAGAACACAATATCATATTCTCGTAAAAGTTTATATTAAGTGGTATCTTAATCATTAAAACCGCTTAAGACTAGAGTGGTAATGAAAGGTATTGAAATGTAATAATACTCCTCCCGACCGTACGTCGGCCACGGCGGCCTATCTCCACGGAGATTAGCCAAGTACCCAGCAGATATAATAGTGCAAAGTAAGTATGCGCAAACACAGATGAACTCCCTCTTCCTTCACTCTCATAATCCGATGGGATGGCAATCCATCGCGACCGGAGAGTGATCAGGCGCAGGACCAACAGCTTTACGTGCTGTCCGAAGTACGGAGGTGTCACACCACCAACTTCTTGACTCCGGGCTGCTACTGACAATTTCCTAACAGAAAAACCCAATAACTCTTTGCCCGACCTGGGAATCGAACCCAGAACCCAGAACCAATAAACCAACGAGGCAGTCAAAGGTATTATAAAACATTCAAAATATTCACAAAATCTTTTCCTATACTGTGTCTGTACAAACAGCTTGATAAAACTAATTAGAAAGGATTAGAGTGCGGTCCAGATTTTGTCACTACGGGCCACTTTTTCTTATCCGTTCGTTGCATGAAAAAGTATTTCCTTGATTACCTTGTGTTAATTACTACAGATTGCTATCAACAACTTTTCCTTTTTTGCCGGACAATGGAAAAAATAAGAAAAGGATTAGTTTAACGGTCGGTGCTTTTTGTTTAAAGACTCCACGGTAAGGGTTACATATTAGGTGAGAAAAGTGAGTTATAAGAATATTGTCCCTCTTATCGTTTAAATGATTAATTAACAAACTATTGTCAGAGTTTAAGCTGACTTTAAAAGGGCTTTATATGGTGTATATTGCTCAAATCAAAGGTAAATACTTGAATTTATACAAATATAAACTAAAGTACTAGTTCATCTGATTCTGAGTTCAATTTCCAGGTCAGGCAGTGCAGTTCTTTTTTTACCGAATTAATTGCCCACGGATACCGCTCTGACACGGGGAGACAGAGCGGTTTTGTGGGACTCGAACCCACTAAAACTCCACGGTGTACCTCCTCAGCCACTTGACGGCGGGACGCGGGAACGCTCTCGCACACAACCGCGAGCCCACCAGCGGCTGTCCGTTGCCGGACTTCCTCTCACGGGGCATTGCACCCCTCCACGGTACACCATACACATGGCGTGCCGCAACCGCCTCGGAGATCATGTGCAATGGGCGCCAGACGACCCCATGTCTGGACCCCCAAAGTCCCCTGCGTCGGGTCAGGTCTGTGGCCCCGCCGCCTGCCACTACGGCTGCAGGATAGGGAGAGCGGCGCCTCGCTATACCGACACTCCTTCTCCCCTGCGGCCCCACCGCGTCCGCCATCTAACGGTGGCGACCCCGTCAAGTCGGCGGAAGGCAGGGGGAGCGGTCCTCCTCGGGTTCCTCTAGCTTCACCGTGTAAGACCAAGCCACGGCTACTACATAGGGGTTCCACCTCGTCGTGTCGAAGTATCCTATAGTATGGGAGGGGATACTTCGACACCTAAACCATGTTTGTTTTATGTTATATATTTTATTTCTATTATCTTTTTCTTGTACATAATTAAGTAGTCATTATATGTATTTACGTTTATTTGTGTATATAGTATTAATTTAGTCTAAAAGTGATTTGATTTGTTTTTTAAAGATATATATTTTTGTTTTTATAACATCGTCACTTTTCTTTTAGATTAGGTACTGCAATAAATTCTAACACGTTTTAAATTGTAAGCAATAATTTTATTGTAAGCTATTCTATCGAAGAGCGGAGTCTTCTTACACAGGGATTAATTGCTTAAAAGGAGACTTCAAGCACTAAGTAACATAAAACAGTAATTTTAAAATTATTAGTATTTGTATAAAAAAAAACTGCCTTATCCACGCCATAACATCTAATTACTTCGTTTTACTATTGTGAAAACGATACCATTAATCCGTCATTGTCTACGACACATTCGCTGCATCACTTTCATTCCATTATCATTCATTCTAAAGATTCATTCATACATTCATTCTAAAATCTTCATATAAAAATCACCGTTCGTTACATGTTTAAATTAATATAAAAAATTGTAAAAGCCGCAGTAAACGTACTTACCACTTCAAGATATCTTTGTTTAATTTATCATAAACAAAATTGGCGACCGTGACAGGACCTGCAATCGTTGGATCGAAACTAGACCACTCGGATTATTCCCGCGTCAAGGGCACATGAAGGACATCAACGAGACCGGACGAAAGCCACCAGTACCTACGGAAGGACGTGCTGAGTATTAAGATCGCCGTGCCTGTGTACTGGCAGCCTACTACCACCTGGATCGAGCAACCTTGCCTTCATCAAGCCATTCTGGGAACTGCCGGGACAACGATACTCCAATTGAGCAAGTCCACTGATAAAACGAGTCAGAAGAATCACTGAACCACGTGCTCCTGCCTGCATAAGGACTACTTGGACTACGCTATCTATCCTAAAAGTGAGCTCGTTCCATCTTACTAACTTTCTTTATCCTTTAATCTGTGCATTTAGCGGATTTAGTTTCTTGGAATCAAGTGAAATTTCTACTGTTCTCTATTTGTGTCTAGTGTACTTACCTAACCACAATTATCCTCGAAAGAGGCCTAAATAGGATTGGCAAGGCACAAATTATCTCAACTAATTTCACAGAACGGCCAATTTAATTGCCGTCGACTTACCGCCATCTTAATTAATGCACTTTTAACTTATATTTAATTTTCTTAACCGTTAATAACTCCAAACAACATTTCTTAAACTGTACCCCTTTTTTAATTCTAATATCACCAATTATAATTATATATCACATAACTTCGTCCCGAGTGAATAAGTTACAAACCGTCGTTTCGTCATACAACTTGTTGTTATCAGTTTACTGAGGCGTTCGGAATTAATCTATTCCAGTGATTATTGTGACACGAGCCACGGCATCGCTTGCGCATCGCCGTTACCTGACTGCCGGCAGGCCGGCCCCCACCTGCATTGCTCACCATTGTATGCAGTCTACGTGTGCCGGCCGCATCAGCTGATCAACAAAGCGAGGAGCGTATCGTATGCAATACCTATTTTGTTATCTATTTACGTCATCATTCAAATCTGTTTACGGTAGTTTATTGCGAGTTAACTATTATAATGTCTGAATCATTAAAGTTAAAGGAGCTAATACTCAAACGCGGTTCTATTAAAGGACGCGTAACAAAATTTAAATTAAGTCTCGATGTCTTAGCTTCTGTAGAACATTTTTCCGATTTAGAATTAAGTAAACTGGCGATGAAACTATCAAAAGTTGAGATGCTATTCGTTGAATTCGATGAGGTGCAGAGTCTGATAGAAATTCAAAGCTCAGATAGTCAAAGTAGTGAGTTGGATTATAGGGATTCTATAGAACAGGATTTCTACCATTGTATCGCATTAGCCCAAGAGTTAATTAAGAAAAACTCCAAAATTCAGAATGACGACGATAATTCTCAACATAAATCGTCTGTAGCTACGTGTCATCATAACGTCCATAGTTGTAATGCATTAGGATTTAAATTACCGGTGATTAAAATTCCAAACTTTGACGGTACGTATTTTAAGTGG
Organism: Xylocampa areola; assembly: GCA_935421205.1. Classification (NCBI taxonomy): domain Eukaryota; kingdom Metazoa; phylum Arthropoda; class Insecta; order Lepidoptera; family Noctuidae; genus Xylocampa; species Xylocampa areola. The sequence continues at coordinate 2,375,069 of OW285200.1, forward strand.
TTAGAATTTAAGGAAACATTTGTTTCGCTAGTTCACAATAATGATAAGATCGAAAATATTCATAAATATCACTATTTACAATCATACCTTGAGGGAGAAGCTGCTCGGGTGATCGCTAATTTGGAAGTTTCTCATAATAACTATTCCGAAGCTTGGAAACTTTTATGTGAACGCTACGACAATAAGCGTCAATTGATAAATAACCATCTTAAGGCGTTGTTTAGCATTAATTCCGTTCAAGAAAATGACAAGTCCTTAAGATTCATCATTGACCATATCACAAAAAATTTACGCGCACTTAATACACTAGGGCTTCCTACTGACAAATGGGATGTTTTGATTATATACATTATTGCAGGAAAATTAAATAGTAGTACATATTTTAAGTGGGAAGAACACAGAAATAATTTGAGCGACATACCTTCACTTAATGATTTCTTCAGTTTTCTTAAAGCACGCGCAGATGTTTTTGAGACAGTTTATCGCCATAAGCATGATTATCAAGATAACAAACAAAAACAATTATCTAGCAATCAAAACAAACACAATAGTTCAAGGTCATTAGTAGCTATTCCGAACGAAAGTAATACTTCTCAAATACCGGAATGTTTGTTCTGTAAGAATAATCATCGCCTTTACGAATGTCCGTCGTTTAAGTCGAAGTCGATAGAGGACAGATTGGCTTTTGTTACCTCTAACAAACTGTGTCAAAATTGTTTAAGATCTGGCCATATGTCTAAACGTTGTCGTCTCTCAAGCACTTGTCGTCATTGCAAACTACGACATAATTCTCTTCTCCATAAATCAGAAGAAATGGAAAACTCAAATTTAACCAATTCCGTCACCATGTCTTCAACTTGTTCATCTGAAGTACTTTTATGTACTGCCAGAATTAAGGTTACCAATCCAGCCACCAATGAATCTATGATAGTACGAGCTTTGCTTGACAGCGGGAGTCAGACGACAATTATCACGCAGGCTGTAAAGCGCCATCTAAACCTGATTCCTCAGCCTTCAGACACTACCATAGTAGGCATTGGTAACACTAAATTAAATATAAACACAGAACGCTGTATTTTACGCATTCATTCAGAAACTAGCTCTTTTAATGTAACTGTTTCGTGTTTAGTTTTGCCTCAAATTACCGGCAACTTACCTAAATCTTATTTTGACATAAAACAATTAAATATTCATACATTTCCGTTAGCAGATCCCTCTTTAAATGAACCATCCCCAGTAAATATTTTGATCGGTGCTGATTTGTTCTGGGACATCATAAGCGCTCAGCAGCATTCGTTAGGACGCGGTTATCCTAAGCTACAAGCGTCAAAGTTAGGATGGCTCGTCACGGGACCTTTGCCCTGTTTTAATGAAAATAAAAGTAATTCACTCACATGCAATTTAGTGTCGAATAATGACACTTCAAATAATATACATGATGAGTTGACTATATTTTGGGAACTAGAAAATTTTCCTCAAAGAAAACCCCTTAGTAGGGAAGAAACATTGTGTGAGCAACATTATCTCGCCAATACTATTCGTACAAGTAATGGTCAATTTTGTGTAGGGTTGCCACTCCGTGATAGCATAGATTGCTTAGGCAATTCCTATAACCTAGCTAAAAAGAGATTTTTTAATTTAAAGGCTCGTTTCCGAAAGCAACCTGATTTAAAACAACAGTACTGTCAATTCATAAATGATTACGAAACATTAGGTCACCTATCTGAATCTCCGAAGTCTAGGCCATTAAATGCCTATTTCTTGCCCCACCATCCAGTTATAAGGGAACAAAGCGAGTCGACAAAATTACGCGTCGTTTTCGATGCTTCGGCTCGCACTACATCTGGTGTTTCCGTTAATGATTTGCAAATGGTGGGACCAGTAGTGCAAGAACCATTGTTTAATATATTAGTTCGTTTTAGACAACATAAGTATGTTTTAACAGGAGATATAGAAAAAATGTTCCGCTCGGTGCTTCTCAAGGAAGCTGATCGCAATCTTCAACTTATATTGTGGCGTGATAATGAAGAAAAACCTATTAGGACCCTACGTTTAAATACGGTTACTTACGGGTTTGCTAGTGCTTCTTTTCTTACAACTCGTTCTCTTTGGCAGATAGGTGAAGAGTGTGCTGATCAGAGGATCAAAACTATCATCCAAAATGATCTTTACTGCGATGATCTTCTTACCGGTGCAAGTACTGAAGAGGAGTTACGTCATATCCACCTCACAGTATCTTCTGAGTTAGCAAAGGGAGGTTTTCACTTACGTAAATATCGTTCGAACTTACCTGTGTTACTCGCTGACTCGATCAACCCGGAAAGTGGTAATCTCATGATTAGTAATGCGACTAGTACGCTAGGTGTAGGTTGGACGCCGTCTACAGATGAATTTCATTTTCAGCATAAAATTTCGGCTTCCGACAATGTTACGAAGAGAACTATACTTTCCTCAACATTTAAAATATTCGATCCTCTTGGCCTGCTATCTATCTTCACAATTAAACCTAAAATTTTACTTCAAGAACTATGGGGACACAAAATTAATTGGGATGAACCTGTTCCTCCAGAAATTAAGTCTTCTTGGTTACAGTTTTCAACTAAGTCCTCATGTCTGTCTTCACTTAAAATTCCTAGATACATTTTATCTGACAATAATTCTTTTACTTTACAAATACATTGTTTTTCTGACGCTTCACAGCGCGCCTATGGTAGCTGTGTATATTTGAGATCCACTTCTACTAGCGGCGTGATAAATGTTAGCCTGGTATGTGCAAAGTCACGGGTTGCACCTATTAAGCCCACGACAATACCAAGGCTCGAACTCTGCGCCGCCCTATTAGGAGCTCAACTAACTTCTACAGTTATATCTGCATTACGTTGCCCTATCGAACGTCAAGTGTATTGGACAGATTCTAAAGTTGTATTAGGTTGGCTAAACAATAATAAAACTAAAACGTTTGTTGCCCACAGAGTAGCCGCTATAAACGAGATAACTAATGCCACAGACTGGCGTTATGTTCCTACCTCTATGAACCCGGCAGATTTAGTCTCTCGCGGCATCGATCCAGATCAGGTAGATCTCTCTATATGGTGGAATGGTCCATCATTTCTTTTAGAATCCGAAAATTCTTGGCCGCCCACCTATAATGTGGAGTTAGTTGAGTTGCCAGAGCTAAAGATTCACCATACTTTAGGGGGGGAGGAGGCAACTTCCGTGCCAAATATATCGGCAGCTCTATCAAAATTTTCAAATTTAACTACTCTTTATAGGATTTTAGCTAGAGTATTAAGATTCGTCAACAATTGTAGAATACACACAAAATCCGATAGAATACGAGGTCCACTTCAAATTTCCGAGTTAGAAATGGCTCATAACGTTTCTATAAAGTTAGCCCAAAAAGATTCCTTTCCTACAGAGTTAGGTGTACTCAATAAAGGTAAATATTTAAATTCCAAAGTCGCTCTTTCGTCTTTAAATCCGTTTTTGGATGAAAATGGCATTCTTAGAGTCGGAGGGCGCATCGTATCATCGTCTTACCAGTATGACAAACGTCATCCTATTTTACTGCAGTCGAGTCATTATATTACAAAACTTATATTCAAACGGGAGCATTTACGTTTGATGCATGCCGGTCCTCAGCATCTCCTGGCTTCTATAAGAGAGCATTATTGGCCTGTAGGAGGTAGGGCTCTAGCTAGACGTATAGCGCGCGAGTGCGTAACCTGTCGTCGTTTTAATACGCGTACCATGAATAATATTATGGGAAACTTACCTGTAGATCGTGTAGAAGCTGACTTTCCTTTCTCTACGATAGGTACCGACTTTGCCGGTCCATTTCTTATTACAGACCGGAAGGGACGTGGTTGTAAAATAACTAAAAGTTACCTGTGTATTTTTATTTGCTTTCGGTACAAATGCGTTCATTTAGAGTTAGTTAGTGACTTAACAATGGATGCATTTGTGCTGTCATTAAAAAGATTTATAGCCCGCAGGGGTAAACCAAAGGTCATCTATTGTGACAATGGTAGAAATTTTGTTGCTGCCGCCAAAGAAATTAATTCATTTCTAAAATCAAATAGTAACTCTATTATTGACTCTGCTTCTCGTGAAGGCATTGAATTTCGCTTCTCTCCAGCATACGCTCCTCACTTTGGTGGTCTCTGGGAGGCCGGGGTCAAATCTGCAAAATTTCATTTATATAGGGTTTTAAAAAATGTCCACTTGACTTTCGAGGAGCTGAGTTCGTTATTCGCTCAGATTGAAGCGATACTTAATAGCCGACCCTTATGTCCTTTAAGTCCTTCACCCCAAGACCTATCTCCACTTACCCCGGGTCACTTTTTGATTGGTAGGCCGTTGACGTCATTACCATCGCCGTACCTGCTTGACTACACCACCAACCGTCTTGACCGATTTCAGCGACTGGAGCAAGCTCGTCAGCACTTCTGGAAGCGGTGGTCAATGGAGTACGTCGCGGAGCTCCAACAACGCACTAAGTGGAAGGTGCGATGCAGAGAACTAAAGCTAGACGACCTTGTCCTAATCAAGGATGATAGGGCTCCTCCACTGTGTTGGCGCCTTGGACGGGTCTCGAAGTTATTCCCTGGCACTGATGGTGTGCCACGAGTCGCCGACGTATCTACTTCACAAGGAACTATACGAAGAGCTATCAACAGATTGTGTCTTCTGCCTTCTCCAGATAGTGAATTGGACAAGTGATCTTGAAAGCGTCATCTACAGCTTTCAAGGCCCCCGAGGATGTCTACGACACATTCGCTGCATCACTTTCATTCCATTATCATTCATTCTAAAGATTCATTCATACATTCATTCTAAAATCTTCATATAAAAATCACCGTTCGTTACATGTTTAAATTAATATAAAAAATTGTAAAGGCCGCAGTAAACGTACTTACCACTTCAAGATATCTTTGTTTAATTTATCATAAACAATATCAATAATATAGAATTTGTAAGAAAATAATATTAAAGATTTTTCATGTACCTACCTACTGTTGTCGAGCGCCACAACCTTTAGGAAAAATCCGGGTCCAAATCATATTGTTACATAAATAGCTTGGTCTCTGTGACCCTTAGACTCGCTGTCAACACATCAATGCTATGATATTAAACTACCTCTGTATACGGGGGGATTTATTTAACTAAAAGTTTGCGTAGTATGGGAAAATAGTTTCCCAAAGCAACAACGGTAAAACGTAACATGACATGCATCACGCCTGTATTCCTTGAAGTGGTAGACAAAAGCGTACACAATAACACTTTACCCGATGTGGGAATCGAACCCAGGACCTGGTGCTCAGCAGTAGCGCTTGGGACCACTAGACTAAAGAGGCAGTCAAGACATCAACAAAGCTAAGTGCTATTGTACTTGAAAATAACATACTGTATATAGTACTTTTTAAACTTTCGCGATTCAAACATAATTATTGAATTCAAACGGGACTAAAATCATAACATTTATTTACCTCGACGTTTCGATCAAATTGCATTGATCGTGGTCACGAGTAGACTGGAGAATGCGGGTGTCATCGTCGGGAAGAGCGAATGGTTTCGGCATCCACCCGCACTTGATCTTGTAAATTCGTTTTTGTGTTAAAATCGCGACACACAATACTCACGACATCTATCGACTCGTTTGCAAAATATTTTCGCGAACATTTGCCAATGACTAGGTTCCAAGCCAGACGTAAATAGATTTTAGCGCGATTAAGTCCCATTTGACTTCAATAATGACTTACTGTATATTTCTAGGGCGCTGTTCTACGTGCCCGCGTCAAATTTGGCAGTCGTTGGTCATTTTATTGATAAAGAGGGTCCTGACACATACTCTACTCTATTTGAAGGATTAAGAATAAAATTTTGTGTCGAATTTTTTATGAAAACATTTTGCCTGTCTTATTAGTATTTTTTTAAGTAAGCACTTAGTTTATGGATCATAAAAATATTCTGAGCGATTTTATTTCTTGCGTAATGTGTGTATTGGGTTTAGCAGATATCTTGGGCTTGTTACTAAAGTCAGCCATTGTATATATTTTCCTTTTAGATTTCGTGAGATCGGCTGCTGCGTCGCGTGTCGCAGGTTCGATTACGCACGGAACAAATTTTTGTATGATCTACAGATAATTGTTCCGGGTCTCGGTGTGTGTGTGTGAATGTGAGACTATAATATATGTCTGTAAACGCACCCACGATACAGGAAGAAATTCCTAGTTTGGAGTAACGTTTCCTTTTTTTTTTAAAAACGAAAGAATTGTAGGTTAGATCGATATCGATTACTACAATAATCACAAGCCTTTTCCCAATAACATTGGTGTCGGCTACCAGTAAAACCGGATGCAGCTTAATACCAGTATTTTACATGGAGCGGCTGCCTATCTAACCTCCACAACCCAGTTACTAGGTAACACGATATCTCGTGGTACGATCGGTTGTCAGACTTTGAGGCCTCTGACTACCCGTAATGACTGCCATAGATCTTAATTTGACAAGCGGGACCGACGGTTTAGCGTGCTATCCCAGGCACGGTTGAGTGATGTTCCACAGACCGACCGCGGCAAGTGCAGCTTAACCTAGATCGATCGATCTGTGCGGCTGTTACTTAGCCACGAGCCCCCCTGTATCGCAGTGAATTTACAGACACAAAACTCACACGCACAAACACACCCAGACCTAATTCCATATGTTTCATCACATTCTCCGGCCAATCTTTGGCCATTTCACAAAATCGATACCGCTCAATCCTCATACACAATTCACGAGTATCAAACCGTATAGGTCCTTATATACCCTATCTCCCGTAAGCCTGATTCCTTCGTCTAAAGCCTGGCTTTGACCCAATAGGAAATAAACTCAATAGGAGAATATTTCAAGAAATATATTAATCATGATAATCTGAGTATCGTCGAGGTATTCCAGCTAATCCAAGAAAATGTTGAGGGAAAAAAGTTAAATTAACTCCAATAAATATAATAAAAAATTGATTTTTTAATAAATAAGGGTTTAAAGCTAATCCTTTAAATAAAGGATATCAATGAATAAATCCTCCTAAAATAGCAAATACTGCCCCTATAGATAAAACGTAATGAAAGTGAGCTACAACATAATATGTATCATGTAATGTAATATCAATAGATGAATTAGATAAAATTACTCCTGTTAAACCTCCTACTGTAAATAAAAATACAAATCCTAATCTTCATAAAATTGATGGGGAATAATTAATTTGAGTTCCATGGAAAGTAGCTAATCATCTGAAAATTTTAATTCCTGTAGGTACAGCAATAATTATTGTTGCAGATGTAAAATAAGCTCGCGTGTCAATATCTATACCTACTGTAATTATATGATGTGCTCAAACAATAAATCCCAATAAACCAATTGCTAATATAGCATAAATTATTCCTAAACATCCAAAAGTTTCTTTTTTCCCTCTTTCTTGAGAAATAATATGGGAAATTATTCCAAATCCTGGTAAAATCAAAATATAAACTTCTGGGTGACCAAAAAATCAAAATAAATGTTGGTATAAAATAGGGTCTCCTCCTCCTGCGGGGTCAAAGAAAGAAGTATTTAAATAATAATACCACCAGTTACACTGTATTTATAATTACTACAATAATTATATATTATAAATAATTATTTATTTATTTCTCTTCTTTAAGGGAAATAATGTCTGATTAATGATTAAAAACTGGCTACCAGTTGAGTGGGCGTGGCAATACAACCCTGCCTTGTACCCTTTAGGAAAACACACGCAACGATTTCCTTTTTCTCTATCAAGTTTGCAATTTAATTTCGACCAGTTATTTCGAAAGGTCACACAAATGTTTTGTTGTGGGCGTCACGCGTGGAACTCAAATGTCAAACACAGTAATGGCGATTTGATTTATAAAATACAGTTATGTATTTTATTTACATTTCCTAGTTTTACTACCAGATGATATTTTACAAAACAGAGCATCACGCCTATATTCCCGGAAGTGGTAGGCAGAGGTATACATCTCCCACAGGGGTTCCACCTTGTCGTGGTGGGGGGCTCTAGTAGCCGTGGCTTGGTCACCCACGGTGAAGCTAACGGAACCTGAGGAGGGCCGCTCCTCTGGACTTTGCCTTCAAGCCCATGTTGGAGCGGCGCCGGTGCAGGTTGCGGGTCTTATGGGTGGGTGTCGCAACTGAGGTGGGCTGCGGCGTCATATGGGCGGCACCGCTGCTGAAGGATGGGGGCCGCGGCGGGAGAGGAGTGCCGGTATGTCGGTGCGCCGCTCTCCCTGCCTTCCGCGGAGGGGACCTTGGGCGTCCGGACACGGGGTCGTCTGCCGCCCATTGCACATGGTCTCCGAGGTGGTTGCGGCACGCCATGTGTCTGGTGTGCGGTAGCAGGGGGGTGCAATACCCCGTGAGAGAAAGTCTGGCAACGGACTGCTGCTGGTGGGTACGCGGTCGTGTGCGAAAGCGTTCCCGCGTGCCGCCCTCAGTGGCTGAGGAGGTACACCGTGGAGTTTTAGTGGGTTCGAGTCCCGCAGAACTGCTCTGTCTCCCCGTGTCAGAACGGGATGCGTGGGCATTTCTCCACGTTAAAAAAATAAGGAAGGCAGAGGTCCATGTATGTATATGTATATTAGTAGTCTATTAGACGAAGATGACATCACCGTGAGACATATTAATGTGGAACAAGTATTCTGTCAAGTGAGCAGAGGTCGGGATAGCTTAATTAGCAGTGTGCCTAGCATACCTACATACTTATCTGGGGGTGCAGTATCAAATCCTGCCTTTTTTATTTTACTGTATTTTTTTAAACTTCAGCTGTTAATTTTTCAATGTCCACTTAAGTACAGCACCTCGCACTCCATGTACTTATAGCACCGCTTTGGATAATTTGTAAGATGCTATAGATCTCTTACATTTGATACTCTTCGACTCGGAGAAGTACTAAATTGTACTTCATAACAATAAAAATCTATTGTGTCTGTAAATGTGTAATAAATGATGGTGAGTCTATTACCATCTGCTAGCCACGTGATGCTCTTACGTCATACCGTAAATCACAAACACCCAGACACGGAACAACCACCTACAAACATAAATAAACCTTTAACTTAACATTACTATTTACCGAAATAAAGCCAGGTCTCCATTAACCTGTATTAAATCACTCTACGACAAACAAATGACTACTACAACTCGAATATTAAGAGTAATGTACAACATAAAACATATATTTGGACCTCTTAACAAAAGCCTTCACACGCGCGAGAGGCAATAAAAGTAATAAAAATATGTCTGAAATAGAAATATTTATTTTATACGTAGGTATGCTACATGTACTGTGTAGAGATAGCTTTATTTTTGACAGTCATGGGTGATGTTGAAGGCTTGGTTTCATCAACATTATAGCCGGAGTTTAGGCGTGAAAATGTAAAGTGCACGTTATCGGTTTTATATTGTTTTCCAAAACTTGTGTTTCTCCGAAGTTTAATGTGTAATTATGGTGGATAATTAACCATTGAGTGTTCATGAAGGTGTCTGAGTGTGGGTAAATTATATAAAATTGAAAATCATGACTTTTTGTGTTCACCCTTAAACTCCTTAGAAGACTCAGTAAAATTTCTACCGTTTTACTGGGGCAACGCGCGCAACAACTTTTAATACTTGATTATTCTGATTACTTGACACTGGCAAGCACAAAAAGTGTGGCGCCATATAATAAATAATCCCATGACGGGAACTATTATTACTTGACTACTCCATATACTTGACATTGGCTAAATGCACGAGGAGTGCGATGCAAGAAGAAAAAAAAATTATTATAGCCCGATCATTTTGCGAATAGGACTGCCACAAGAACAATATGACGTTATCCACAAAATGCGAACATTTTCGTAAAGACAACAATCATTCAAAATCGTTAATTAGTGGAGTTGTAAAAGGAACTAGGTTTATTTTTCAATAAACAATTAATCTAAGCTTAATTTAATAACAACAGCAGATGTTCTACCCCTTATTTCAATGCATATTTAATAAAAATTGTAGTTGGGTAAAAAAATTGTTGTTTTTCTCAAATTTTCATTTAATGAATTAGATGATAAGATAACATAACATAGCACCACGCCTGTATTCCTCGAAGGGTTAGGAAGAGGTGTACACAATTGTACACCCACATTCACCAATGCTGTTATTAAGTTTCAAGTAATAGGTGGTGAGCCTATTGCCATCAACCAGGAACAATTCCAAACTCCGGGCTGCTACTGAGAATTTCCTAACAGAAAAACTCAATAACACTGCCCGACCCAGGAATCGAACCCGAGACCTCCTGCTCAGCAGTCGCACTTGGGACCACTAGACCAACGAGGCAGTTATTAAATTAGATGATATATTTTTTTATCACTAATTAGTACATATTTCCAAATCATACATCATTTTTTTTCATTTTTTTTTTCATTCATATCTTTCTATATTAACCGTACAGCCGAGTGGTTGACGTCGTTTCGTTTGAAGTTGGTCAAGTCGCGTATCTATTATAAAAAAAATCGGCTTATAGTTTCTTTGACAGAATTGACATAAAAAAGCTGTCGAAATAGTAAACTAAGCTAAGGTTACAGTTAAGTTGTTGGTACAGCCGAACCCTAATCTACTAAACCTTATGTATCGGAAGTTATGTATTTTAATTATATAAGCTCCGCTAGTGACTTTGAACACCACTAATGTTATAAATTGAAACAACTTAGTAATACCCAACTTCACTCGAGACAAAACTTGAAGCTAACAGTAAACGGTATCAAAACTACTTGATCTGAGACTAAGTTCTATTATAAGTACTAAGTAACGGTCAAGGAAAACATCGTTAGGAAACCAGCACACCTTAGAGATGTTCTAAATGGTGAAAGAAAGAAAGAACGAAAAATATTTATTTGCATGCAATAACGAGACATATACATCTATCCATCTATATATATAAAAATCAATTACTGTTCATTGGTCTCGCTAAAACTCGAGAACGGCTGAGCTGATTTAGCTAATTTTGGTTTTGAAATATTTGTCGTAGTCCAAGGAAGGTTTAAACGGTGAGAAAATATAGAAAAATTGCGAGGAAGATAGTAAAAATCAACAATTTAATTTGCCCATATAAACTGTTCTACCTACTTTCCTGTCAAACATTTGACGTTCGAGGTGATACGAAGTACACCGGGTCATCTAGTACAAAATAAAAAGCGAATAAAAACATAACAAAGAAATTCAATTAATTTAAACAAAACAAAATAAGTTTCACTCGCGACATCGCCGCGGCCTCAGCTCATAACTAAGGGATAAAAACAAAACAAACAAATTCAATTAATTTAAACAAAACAAAATAAGTTTGACTCGCGACATCGCCGCGGCCTCAGCTCATAACTAAGGGATAAAAACAAAACAAACAAATTGAATTAATTTAAACAAAACAAAATAAGTTTCACTCGCGACATCGCCGCGGCCTCAGCTCATAACTAAGGGATAAAAACAAAACAAACAAATTGAATTAATTTAAACAAAACAAAATAAGTTTGACTCGCGACATCGCCGCGGCCTCAGCTCATAACTAAGGGATAAAAACAAAACAAACAAATTCAATTAATTTAAACAAAACAAAATAAGTTTCACTCGCGACATCGCCGCGGCCTCAGCTCATAACTAAGGGATAAAAACAAAACAAACAAATTGAATTAATTTAAACAAAACAAAATAAGTTTGACTCGCGACATCGCCGCGGCCTCAGCTCATAACTAAGGGATAAAAACAAAACAAACACACGAAAGTTATTATACAAAAAAAAAACTAAATAAGTTTCTTTTGTATGCCTCACATCATCATCTGCCTAGCCTTTTCCCAATTATATTGGGGTCGGCTTCCAGTCAAACCGGATGCAGCTTAATACCAGTATTTTACATGGAGCGACTGCCTATCTGACCTCCACAACCCAGAGACTGGGTAACACGATATCTCGTGGTATGACTGGTTGTCAGACTTTTAGGCTTCTGACTTCCCGTAACGACTGTCATAGATCTTAATTTGACAACCGGGACCGACAGCTTAACGTGCTCTCCGAGGCACGGAGGGGTATCGGTAAGAAATGATGGTCACCCATCCACAGACCGACCGCGGCAAGCGCAGCTTAACCTCGATCGATCGATCTGTGCGGCTGTTACTTAGCCACGAGCCCCTCGTATGTATGCCTCACAGTTGCACCAAATATGTATCCAGTTCGGCAATGTGCCAGGCAGGTGCCTAGCGCTGGTTTTTCAACTGGACCCTTTAGTGACCCTAGTGACCCTTTAGTGGTATGTGAAGCCATGTCAGAGGCCTACGGGCGGTTTAAACTCTGACACTAGGTTATTCATCAACCACACGGAGAAGAAGAAGATTATAAGTACTAACTACGATAGTGTTTTGATCCTCGTGATAGTCAACTTGCACGAGTAGCTCATGGCTGAGTAGCAGCCGCACGGATTGATCGAGGTTAAGCTTCGTTGGCCGCGGTAGGTCTGTGATGAACCCCTCCATGTTTTAGTGAACACGTTAAATTGTAGTCTCCGGTTATCAAATGAAGATCTATGACAGTCGTTACGGGTTGTCAGACGTCTGAAAGTCGGACAACTAGTCATCATCCCCCTGCCCTTATCCCAGTTTATTTGGGGTCGGCGCAGCATAGCGGCGGACCTATATCTGGCATGCTGCTAAAGTTTTGGCTATGTTTTATGACCGGCCGCCTGTCTGACGTCAACCCTCTTTGGGAATGCAGTTGTTGGAGGTAACCGCCACCGATACGGTCTCCTTCTATCTAACTATGTCACACCAAATGTTATCCATGCGCCAGGTTCTGATGTAATCCTAATATCACACTCCACTAAGTTGGAAAACTAGTCTTAGTTCAAAATATCATGTTACCCAGTAACTAGATTGGAGGATAGGAAGTCACTCCAAACTGCCTCGTTGGTCTAGTAGTCCAAGCGCGACTGCTGGGCATGAGGTTCCGAATTCAATTTCCGAGTAAGGCAAAGTTATTGAGTTTTTCTGTTAGAAAATCCTCAGTATCAGTCTGGAGTTTGAGGCTCCCCACCTTTTACGTGCGTCTTAATAACAGCATCGGTGAAATTTGGGTCTAAAAACATCTTGGCCTATGCTTTCGGGGAATACAGGCGTGATGGTCACCCATCCACAAATTAACCGTGGCAAGCGCAGCTTATCCCCGATCGATTGATTTGTTCGGCCGTTACTTAGCCACGAGCCCCTTTTCCGACAATACAGATGCTGCTACAGAACTCAATAAACCAACTTCTATCGTGACACTAAACTCTTGACTCAAACTACTTCTCCCTCGACTAACTTTAGCCCTCATCTAGTTTTGCGGTGAGTTACAAGTATACCGCTTCCGTACTGGAGCGCGTACTTGAACAATTTGCGTGCTTATTACGGAGCGTAGATATTTTATACCTGTTGAAAAAGAAGTTTTAATTGGAAAGAGATACAATTTCATGCTTATCAACAGTACGTTTAAAAAAAATAGGTAAGGTTGGGTTTGGTTTATAATGAAAATAAAGAATTATCACATACCCGTATACCCGCATATCGCCATATTATAATTAGCCTAAGTTATAAAAATTATATTCTATTAATATCTAATTCTATTAATATCAAAATCGGTCCGTTTCCAAGATTAGCTTGAATAAACAGACATTCCTACAGACAGACAAAATTTTTTAAACTGATTTTAAGGCACAGGTAACGCGCAAATAACTGTTTGAGCTTAAAAAGAAACTATTATTTTGACATTACAAACAGACACTTCAATTTTATTTATATGTTGATGTATTGATGATGATTGGATCGAGATAAATTAGTTGCCAAAGGGTTAGAGTTTCAAAGGACGCAGATTCGATCCCTGCAATCAGTGGTGTATTATTTTTCTAAAGAAATCAATATTTTATAATCCACTTCGCATCCATAAAAAAATTTATACCAATGCCGTGGGTAATCTTTTTTATAAATAATAGTGAGGAAATTTTAATAGATGTTCCCCTGACGGTAATAATGATTTTGATAATGATTTTTATTTATCTCTTCACAATGGTTAGTAATAACATAATATTTAAAAAACTAAAGAGTACAATGTTCCTTTAAGAGTGGAGTCTGTACTAGGGAAACCCTGTGTGACAGATCACCGGGCTCCCGCTTTAAATGCCGTAAGCACTCGAACGACGACGGTGCAAGAGTATTTCGGAATCCTACCGAATATGGTCGAGTCGGCTTAATGAAAGGGAAACGATCAACATGGAGTAAAGATATGATTTTTTTATGCATTTTGTAAAATCATAATTATATAATTAAATGATAAAAACTACTAAATAGCTTCAATAATAATTATCTAGTTTTAAAGGTTCCGATGTCGGTGTATGTTTTGGGGGCTGAGTTGCCCGCGTCCGTAGTAGTGCACCCTTAAAATGGAATCCCTATACGTGGCCCCTGGCTGGTGCAAAGCAGGCAACACAACTCTGGTGGGAGGCTTCGGCCGCGGCTGTTTACCACCCACCGGACGAAGCCATACCGTGAAGCGACCTAGTCGTGTTTCGGGAGGTAGGCCGGTGCAAGCATTGTGGGAGACGGGTCTGGGAAGTTACACTAACTCCTCAACTATCCTTCTCCCCTTATTATAGATTTCTTCTGGATATTCGTGCTCCATCCTCGGCCACACCGTCGCTTACCATCAGGCGAGTTGGTGGCCAAACGTAGATACATTTTTGATAAAAAAATACGAAATATTAACGAAGTTTTGTAATCAAAACAAATTGAGAGCAAGCACCTGCAGTATTATGTATTCATCTGCAGGTTCAAATCCTGCTCAAGATCATACCGTATTTATCTTTCCACACTATAACTTTCTCCGCTAAAAGTATGTCAGTATTTTATTGGAACTATTTATACAGAACATAAAATACTCCATTCAGCTAGTTCCGCAATGTCGACTTGTTTTATTTTTCTCGTACATTGACTAACAACATAAAACAACTGTTGTAACAACACAATATAGTATAGAGCAACTACTCTTTGCTAAATAGGTACGTAGAGCAAACAAGTAAATAAAAGTAATTGTTTGGATAACGTTCTCTACGATAGAGTCCTTGATTTATGTTTTGTGCAGACTTTATGATAGAGACTTCTAGGTCATATGTTTGAGATGTTTTGGGAAAAAAACATGTTTGAATCGGTTCACATGCGAACAATCAATAATACCCTATATTTATAGAGTGACCAGCTTTTAAGGATCCTCTATCTATCCTATAAAAAAAAATATCATCAAAATGGGGCTACACCGTAAAAAGTTGCGTGGTAGGACCACATAAATATAATAAAATATATAATAAATACGTGGTGAATTGAGAAACTACAAATTTTTTTCGTTAACGTAACATAACATAGCATCCTAATAAAAACCTATGTATTAAAATATAACATACATTTCTCTTAACATACACACAAATGCGTGTACTCTCACTCACATCACAACACACAGCAGAACACTAGACAACACTACACACATCCTCCTACATATCAGACACGTACATACCCATCCCACACAAATAAGAGGACCTGCATGCAAACACTATGCAAACTTTTTTTATATACTTTTTTCTTTCTCTATTAATTAAATAAATACATTTTTAATTATTAAATCGATAGTATACAAACTATACAAGATACAATTAAAATGACGTTAATCGCTATTATATATGTATAATACTCGAGGGGTTTGGCGCTGTTAGCCGAAATACAGGCTCTGCCTAGTTCGGATACTGATGACTACACCACTTAATTTGACCCAAATTAACCTGTTAAAATATTTTGTAATTTATGTCTAAGTTTTTCTTTAAATAAACATTATTATTATTATTATAACACTCCTTTTTTTGGGCAGTATTGTAAAAATATGTTTTAAGTACTGCGAGAATTTGAGGCAAGGCGCTCTGCGTACCTATTCGCTATCTCGGTTGCCAACCGAATTGGCGGACATTTTGTAGTACATTGCGTCGTGTGTTACATCTTGTCTATGAGGAGGTGACATGGCGTTCTCAGCTTCCGAATGACACAGATACTCTCAGATTACAGGTGCTTTGGGAAATATCTGTGTCGCATAGGCCAAGAGCCAACACCGAGGTGATATCAGACCTCATCAGGCGGCAGCTGCCTTGTGGACACGGTGTACACGCACACGCTGGAGGAGTGCCCTGACTGACCAGCGCCGTGACCTTGTCGGGCTAGTAGGAATGAGTGATCCCTCGTGTCCGACTGTAATGGCGAAGAGGTGATGCACGCAAAGGAGGCGGCGGAAAGAGAGGAAGAGGCGAACCCCGCTCATCCCTGCCGCAGAAGACGTCCAAGCGCCAGAGGGCGCTCAATTATCTCCGGCCACTGCGAGCCGCGATCTGTGGGCGACGAACTTTGCAAGCAACAAGCCTGAGACGTGGCACGCTGCTCATGCGCGTTTCATACAGGAATGTATGTGCAGGTCAACTGTAACATTTCTGATCAAATGACGGGATCTGACGATGCATGCGACGGATCATAATCTGCCGGGGATGCGGCGAAAGCGGCTGCGATCCCAGAATCAAAGTCAAAGCATTTATTTCAATTAGCGCTGACTTTTCACTTTTGAATTGTCAAAAAACAACACAAAAAAAACTTGTTGGCACGTTCCAAAGTGTAGTGTTCCTATGGAAAAGAACGGGCAAAAAAATCCGCGGTTACTCTTTTTCATCAAACAATTGAATATTGTTGGTTACACCCTGGTAAAGGTGGTTTGATGGACCGTGGTTTTAGTCAGTAGGAGTCCGGCACAACGCCCATGAAAAAGGCCACTGGAGTCAGGAACCGGGTTATTGAAAGTTATTGTTACTTCCATCCAATCCGCGTTTCAATTTACAATGAAACAAAAGCTAACTTTCACAAGTAATAAAGTACGATACTTTTAGCCATTGAGAATGTCTTAGACTCGCTGGCCAATTTCTTAAAACTTTTTAATTGACACGCTTTCTAACTATTCATGACATCGCAGTAATTAATATACTAATACTAGCTGTGCTCTTTCACACGCTCTGTTAAAAACATATCCGTGCGATTTAAAATCAAAAACTTATGTAAAAACCTTGTCCTGACAATGAAGAACACAACAAAAAAGAATTATCCAATTTGGTGCAGTCGTTCTCAAGTTATGGTGTGACCAAGAGAAATAGGGATTCATAGGTGTAACTGATTACAAAACAATTAAAAAAAGTATACCTTAGAAAATCGAATTAATTTCGCAGTTTTACTGTTTTTTGCGTATACGTCGTGTCATAGCCATCGCCGCGTCGCGCACAGTAGGCACAAGGACGGCACCGCGCGCTGACAAAGGCCGTACACGAAAATTTCACAGAGAGTTAGCTGTTACGAGACGAATAGGACGTTAATCTCTTGGCTATTATTGTTTTAATTATTTTTATACAACATAATATTCAAAACCACAGCCTGTATAGATACAGAATCCATAAAAAAAATTGTGACTAAGGACAATAATTAGATTTTTCGACTTTTTCAGCGTCTATTTTAAACACGTTATCCAAAAATAACAAAATATTGAATACGATATTAAATACTCATATATATATATAGTCCGGCTGCATATTAAGATCGTTGACGATTCGACGACCACACGAACTATTCGACTACGAATTAATATATATTTTTTTTTTTTTTTTTTATGTTATAAGGGGCAAACTAGCAGACGGCTCGCCTGATGGTAAGCGATTACCGCCGCCCATGGACACCCGCAACACCAGAGGAGTCACAAGTGCGTTGCCGGCCTTTTAAAAAGGAGTACGCTCTTTTCTTGAAGGTTTGAAGGTCGTATTGGTCCGGAAATACCGCAGGCGACAGTTCATTCCACAGTTTTGTTGTGCGAGGCAGAAAGTTTCTAGAGAAACGCACAGTTGTGGACTGCCAACCATCTAAATGATGGGGATGGAACTGCTGTCGCGTAGAACGATGGCGGAAAGAGGCGGCAGGGATCAGTCCGAACAATTCCTCGGAGCACTCCCCATAGTATAGGCGATAGAAGATGCATAGCGAGGCCACATCTCTACGCAGCGCCAAGGGGTCTAGCCGGTTTGAAATATCTTGGCAGTCGACGATACGAATCGCTCTCCGTTGGATGCGGTCCAGAGGGAGAAGCTGGTACTGGGGTGCCCCTGCCCAAAGATGAGAGCAGTATTCCATGTGAGGCCGGACCTGCGCCTTATAAAGTAGTAGGCGGTGGGCCGGAGTGAAATACCGTCTCGATCTATTGAGTACACCAAGCTTCTTGGAGGCTAGCTTAGTCTTACCCTCTAAATGGCCGCGGAACTGGACTTCGCTCGATATGTCGACACCAAGTATTCCAATATTGGCTGAGGCAGTTAATGGGGTGCTCTCAAAACGAGGAAAAACAACGAATGGCAGTTTTTTAGCGGTGAATACGCAAACTTGTGTCTTTGTGGGATTAAATTGGACCAAATTAAGTCTACCCCAATCTGAGACTTTCTCCAAAGAGGTCTCAATTTCAGACACAAGTTTGTTTCGGCTCTCGATGACGTTTTCCCGAGAAATATTAGCGCCACCGGTATAGAAAGCATCGCCTGTGCTATCATCCGCATAACAATGAGTGTCGCTGATTTGCAACATGTCATTGATATGGAGGAGGAACAGAGTAGGCGATAGCACACAGCCTTGAGGGACACCAGCATTTACAAACATGGAGTCGGAGCATTCACCGTCAACTACGACCTTTATGCTTCTGTCTGCAAGAAAACTGGTGACCCATTGGCATAATTTCTCGGGAAGCCCATAGGAAGGGAGCTTCGAAAGAAGCGCTTTGTGCCAGACCCGATCGAAGGCCTTCGCCATGTCCAAACTGACCGCCAAGGCTTCCCCCTTAGTCTCAATCGCCTGTGCCCAACGATGTGTCAGGTATACTAGAAGATCACCAGCCGATCGGCCTTTACGAAAACCGTACTGCTGGTCATCAAGCAGCTGATGATCCTCTAAATATCGAAGGAGTTGGCAGTTGATAATGGACTCCATTATCTTCGAGAAAAGGGAGGTTATGGCTATCGGTCTATAGTTGGACGGATTTGAGCGGTCGCCTTTTTTAGGGATCGGGTGGACTAATGCTGTCTTCCATGATGTCGGGACTATGCCAGAATAGTAAGAGAGCCGAAAAAGACGTGTTAAAACTGGTGCCAACTCTGGAGCGCACATCTTCAACACAATAGGAGGGATTCCATCAGGCCCATTCGAGTTATGGATATCGAGGGATAGAAGTGCTAAACGCACTGCGCGTTGGTGGACCCGAATATCCGGCATAGAGCCCTCGAACCGCGGTATGGTAGGCGGCTCTTGTCCCCCGTCATCCAAGGTCGAGTTGGACGCAAAGAGTTTGCCCAGAAGATCGGCTTTCTCCTTTGCGTCGTGGGCCAACGAATCATTTCCTATGTGTAGAGGTGGAAAGGATGGCTTACAGAAATTTCCTTCGATAGCTTTGGCGAGAGACCAGAACGCACGAGTTCCCGAAGGAAGGCGCTCAAGCCTCTCGCCAACTCTGCCGATGTGCTTAGACTTCGCCCTTGCAATTTCTCTTTTGAAGGACCTGGAGGCAAAGTTATACTCCTTTTTTAATGCGCTGGTATTTTCATCCCGTGCCACCACTGCATCAGCCCAGGCTTGGTAAGCTTCCTGCTTCCTGCAAGAAGCCTTTTTGGAAGACGGACCAAACCAAGGCCTAAATTTGCCACTAATGGGAACCACTGAGGATGGAATGAAAAGTTCCATACCCTGTAGCACCACATCAGCGACAGAATCAGCAACGGCGTTGGGATCATCCGGCGAGAAGCATATTTGTCTCCAGGGGTAGGACGCAAAGAAGGACCGCATCCCATCCCAATCTGCTGACTTGTAGTGCCACACACGGCGGCTGCGTGCAACTCGCGATCGCGGCGAGCACGTGACAGGCACAGTACTCCGGACAAGGCAATGGTCTGAGGAACCAAGTGGTGCGCCTACGGCTACGTGGTAGCCGTCCGGATGAGAAGTCAGCAGAAGGTCCAACAGTGAAGGCTTCTGGCTCTCCACACCTGGTATTCGTGTGGGCGTGGTAACCAGTTGTGTCAGGCCATATGCCAGGGCGAAGTCGTGAACAGATCTCCCCGCATGATCGGTCTTACTGGAACAGAGCCAGTCGGCATGGTGGGCGTTAAAATCGCCAAGCAAAACGATCTCTGCTGACGGGATCTGCTGCTGCACAAAGTCCGAAGCCATTTGGATGTGCTCAATCAGTCGGTCAGTTTCGGTATCACCGCTATGGGACCTATAAAGGCACGCATAGACGCGGGGATGGTCGTCACTATCTATACGAAGCCATAAGGTGGAGAGGTCCCTACCTTCAAGATTCCCGAGGCGACGAGAACTGATATCGTCTCTGACATACACGCACACTCCGGCTTTGGACAAAAAGGAGTGTTCAAGTCTGTAAAAATATTAACGTAAAAAATATTACGATACATAGGTGCGTAATTTTCTTTTCTTACGAATTTATCTTTTATTACTGGTGCGTATTTTGTAAATCATACTTAAATGTAAACATTAAATATTAGAATAATACAATAATAGTAAATTTAAAGAATAAATGACTAACAAAACACACATACCTAGATACTCATAGATCTTGTTCTTAAAAAAATAATGCGCTCATATCCAGTTGCAAGCTTAGGTCAATCAACGATCATTGAGGTTAAGCAATGCTATGCGAGGTCAGCCTATAGATGGATGACTGCTAGCACCATTTTCAACTAACCGTCTCCGAGTTATAATAATACAACATAAACATAACATGGCATCACGCCTGTATTCTCCAAAGAGGTAGGCAGAGGTGTACACAGTTGTACACCCATTTCACCAATGCTGTTATTAAGTCACATGTGTGACATGGGACACATGGTGGTGAGCCTTTTGCCATCTATCGGGCACAACTCCAAACTCCGGGCTGCTACTGAGAATTTTCTAACAAAAAAACTCAATACCACTTTGCCCGACCCGGGAATCGTACCCAAGACCTCATGCTCAGCAGTCGCGCTAGGGAACACTAGACCAACGAGGCAGTTATAATATTACTGACAGTAAAGGATGACATTTATATATAAAAAGGCAGCATTATGTCTTAAAAGGTCCTTTTGATGTCTTTCTGGCGTATGTTCACGGCCCGTAAACGTGTTAAGGCTTACGTGGTCCTTAGATTGTTATGTGATATACCTCCATATAAAAATATGAAGAGATAAGGTATCTATGCCCCTTTAGTGTTATTCTATAAGGATCGGTTACGCTGAAATAAATCGGTGTTGCGACTTTTCCATGAAGTGAGCACATTATCTTTGCTATTAAACAACTACATATTACACCAGCCCTCTGGTCGAGACTTCATGTGACCAGAGGGCTGGCCTGTTTCTTGGTCAGTGATTTAGCATTGCCATTCAACGTAGATCCAGAAGAAATCTGTTCACTGTAAGTAGAGTGGATAGATTTGGAGAGAACGATAGTTGGGGAGTTGATGCAACTGCGCAGACCCGTCGCCCACAACGGTTGCACCGGACTACATCCCGAAACATGACTAGGTCGCTTCACGCCATGGCTTAGTCCGGTGCGTGGTAACCAGCCACGGCCGAAGTTTCCCAACAGTGTTAGGATGTGGGGATGTGTGCACGTGTAAGGATTTCATTTTAAGGGTGCACTTCTACGGACGCGAGCAACTCAGCCCCCAATATAGATTCAAACATATTATAGAAACATAACTGCTGATGACATCTGAAATATTCATGTCACATAAAAGTTAGCAACCCAGTTTCGTGCACGTTGCTACTGGAATCGTTACAATTGCATTCAAACGACTTAGAGATAAACGTAGCAATTCCTGATACATGCCATTTTAGTAGAAAATATTTTCCAAATGCACGATTTTCTGACAATATTTCTGTCATCATCATTATGTTAGCTTTGAAGGTTTAAAATGTACCTTTATAAAGATAAATCTTTGAAAAGCATTAACGCATGCTTAGCGAACTCTAAAGTTATTATATTAAATGGAAAAAGAATACGGTCGCGAACAAGACTCGAACCTGCGCCTCTCGGATAAATACTCCAGGCGCTCGACGCCGTCTCGACCTCTGCTCACTACCGCGAATTCTTCATCCATATTTTAACACGTCTTTTTGGCGACGTCATTGCTATCTATTCAGTCCCTATACAGGTGAACGAACCGTCACGACTAACTTTGCAGTTAATACAATGTCGTAAAGAATGCAATTACCTTAACAATTAAAGATAAATCTTTGAAATCATTGACGCATGCTTAGCGAAATCCGGGAGGCGCAGGTTCGAATCCTGTTCGCGACCGTATTCTTTTTTCCATTTAATATAATGTAACTTTTTATTTAAATTAAACTATTTGCCTGTAAATGCCCTTATGAATTGTCAACGACAAGTTGCTGCATCCCAAAATGTAGGTAGGAAATGACAAGAAACTCTTTGGTTAATTACTGTGATGAAAATATATGTAACGTGATTGTGTCGATCTCTCTCTCTCATCGTGTAGTTCATGAACAACCTAGTATCAGAGTTTAAACCACCCGTAGGTCTTTGACATGGCTTTACACACCATCGAGAACAACCCTCAGGCAACCCTGTGCCGGTTTCCTCACGATGTTTTCCTTCACCGTTTTAAGCAAGTGATAATTAATTTCTAATACGCACATGACTTCAAAATTCAGTGGTTCCTTGGATTCGAACTTGCAACCTTTAACAGTCAGTCCAACGGTCATACCACTGGGCTATCACTGCTTATTGTGTAATTTAGATAATAATAAATACAATTGCAACCATACCTGACTTCTCAGGCATGGTAAATTCTTTTTCTCAAACAGTAATGTGAACTCGGCCTGATTTACAATCACCAGATCAATTTTTTCCTGTATCTATTTTATCCCATATTTTAATGTGTTTGAACTGCCTCGTTGGTCTAGTGGTCCCAAGCGCGACTGCTGCGCATG
The DNA here is from genome assembly GCA_935421205.1 of Xylocampa areola. NCBI lineage: Eukaryota > Metazoa > Arthropoda > Insecta > Lepidoptera > Noctuidae > Xylocampa > Xylocampa areola. Next base: position 2,398,228 of record OW285200.1, read on the forward strand.
AGGTCTCGGGTTCGATTCCCGGGTCGGCCAAACTGTTATTTATTTTTTCTATTAGAAAATTCTCAGTAGCAGCCCGGAGTTTGGAAATGTGCCTGGTAGATGGCAATAGGCTCACCATCTATTACATAGGACTTAATAACAGCATTGGTGAAATGTGGATGTAAAACTGCGTACACCTCCGCCTACCACTTCCGGTACTACAGGCGTGATGCATATCTGTGAGCTAATCAAAGTAATAATACCATCAACGCTTATAAGACGTCTTTTGTTCACAATATATCTTCATGAAGCTATCCGTTCCTTTTACTCATTGTTGGTATACTTAAAAGTCAAAATGTATTTTCTCTGTCCTTTGTTCGAGATTTTCTGGGAAAAGGACCAAATCTTTTGGTATGAAAAATATCAGTGAGTAGATCATCTCGCTATTTGGAGGCTGAAATCTTAAAAATGTATTTACTGTTTGTTATTAAGTTACTTGGGAAATTGAGGCTCCCGCCTTTGTTGGTTGTAAGGGATGGTCGTTTAAATGCTTTGGTCCTTTATATCAGACCGGGTGTTTTGTCAGCCTTTCTTACGACGGTATTAGTAAAAGATATTTGCAACGGCTTTGTTTCAGTAATACAATATTTGGAACTGAGCTTTTGTTATTTTAATTAACAGCATCATAGCCACGCTTTTATCCTTAAAAGTTTTGGCAGAAGTGTATTATTGTAGACCATAATTTGACCATGACGTGGTGGTTGGTCTATTATTAACTATAACCTGAACATTTCCAACTACTACTGATAATTATTATACGTATAACTAACAGGAATTAACGCGCAATAAATACCTTTGAATCGCTTGACGTTTCGACCAGGTTGCACTGATCGTGGTCACAAGCAGACTGATGCAGCGACTTTACTCCGGCATGGGTGCGGTAGATTTTTCTTCATCTACTGGAGGTAGATGAAGAAAAACCATGTTTTCACAATTGTTATTAAGGCCGCGACACACTACACTCACTGTGTCCGTACTTTTAACCGACTTAAAATAGCGAGGTTTAGATATTTTAATCACTGGATTCCACGTTGCTGATAATTTAAAACCATGCAAACCATATCATGCAACGTGATAGTTTAAAAGTTAGTACTACTGATAATTTCTTACCAGAAACCCAATAACACTTTGGCCGGCCTGGTAATCCACCCCAAAACCTCACGCTTACCTGACGCGTTTGCATTCACAAGAACAACGAAGCAGTCTGTATGAGACTTACTTTAATCGATATTTTACTAAAACTTGGTATTTCTACTGAAGCCATATAAAATTTGCTCAAATATTACACGCTTTTCCTTGCCAAGTCTGGAAATAAAACTTTTAATAAAATTGTTTAATTTAATACAGAAACCTCGAAGTTTTTTAAGGAAAAGCAGTGTAGTTAGGTATATTTATTTTACAATGCCAGGCCCGGAGCCGTTTTCCGGCGGAGTCGAATACATTTGGTATTCACAGGACGTCCCCTAATGATATTATATTAGTATTCATTCCTCACATCGTATAAGTATTTTAAAAGGAAAACCACGGGGAAAATATAAATTTGTATAGATATGTAATATCTTGTAAAAATATTAATAAAAAAAATTATATTGTTACAGTGTTTTTGTTTAAAATAATAATTAGTAATTCAAGATAGATCTTTGAAAAGCATTAACGCATGCTTAGCGAACTCTAAAGTATATTAAATGGAAAAAGAGAATACGGTCGCGAACAGGATTCGAACCTGCGCCTCCCGGATAAATACTCCAGGCGCTCTGACTACTAAGCCATCTCGACCTCTTCGACCAACTTCCTGACTCCGGGCTGCTACTGAGAATTTCCTAAAGAAAAACCCAATAAAACTTTTTGCCCAACCTTGAAATCGAACTCAGGACCTCACGCTCAGCAGCCGCGCTTGGGACCACTAGACCGACGAGGCAGTCACAAAGCTCCTAACAATAATGCAACTGACTGAGTTAGATCAAAGCGAGCTTATTAGGGTTAACTTAATTATCACGGTGCGGTTGGTTGAACCTAAGTTTAATTAAGTTGGTCAAACATGTCCGTTTGACTGTCAGAGACATACCTTGACATGTCAGTTAAGAGAACCTTTGACTTGGCTGTCTCAACTGTCATAACAATTAGCTGCCACTGCTTTTGTATTATCATTGCTCGTGGCTAAGTAAACGCCGCACAGATTGATTGTCCGAGGTTAAACTGCGCTTGCCGCGGTCGGTCTGTGGATGAGTGACCATCGTTTCATACCGAGTCTCCTCCGTGCCTCGGAGAGCACGTTAAGCCGTCGGTCCCGGTTGTCAAATTAAGATCTATGATAGCCGTTACGGGTAGTCAGAGGCCTGAAAATCTAACAACCAGTCATACCACGAGATATGTTGTTACCCAGTAACTAGGTTGTGGAGGTCAGATAGGCAGTCGCTCCATGTAAAATACTGGTATTAAGCTGCATCCGGTTTGACTGGAAGCCGACCCTAATGTAGTTGGGAAATGGCTAGGCAGATATATATACCTCTGTATTATCATATACATCATCTACGTTTGGCCACCAATTCGCCTGATGGTAAGTGACGGTGTGGCTGGTGCGGAGCACATAGATCCAGAAGAAATCTTTTCACTCTAGCCTTGAATATATCTAATTGTATTATTAATATACATAACTGTCTCGTTGGTCTAGTGGTCCCAAGCGCGACTACTGAGCATGGAACTCGAGTTCGATTCCCGGGTCGGGCATAGTGATATTGAGTTTTTCTGTTGGAAAATTCTAAGTAGCAGACCGGGAGGCTCACCATCTATTACATGTGACTTAATTACAGAATTGGTGAAATGTAGGTGTACAACTGTGTACACCTCTGCCTTCCCCTTCGGGGTATATGGGCGTAATGCTATGTGATGTTTATGTTGTATATAGTTATAATTATATTAATATATCTCTTTTATTATATTATATACTACATCCAGCAAACAATACAATAAAATAATTTTACTTTACCATACCCAACATTATTTTTTACGAAACTGTTTATTGCAATTTGTAATATTGGTAAACCGATTCACGAAACGGCAATCCCGTCTCGGGTCTTTTTATGTTTCTGCACAATGGCCAGAAAGCTGGTATTAAGACTCAATAACAATGGAAGTTACTTTACAATATTGTAACATCGTTATTTCGGGACTCAATTCCCCGCGGAACTTAGGACCAGAAATTAACCTTGCAATTTCTGTATATTTTTCTACCATGTAAAAATGTTCATAGACTTGCCCGAGAAAAATACTGGGGTAATTATATATTTTTTTGACACTTGCTATAAATTACAATTTAACTTGATTTTGGTTAGATCAAAGTGAATTTCAAAAATGTATGAAAACCAAGATCGGTGATCAGTGCAAATTGCGACTACCACCAACTACTCTTCACGTGTTTCACCCCCCCACAGGGCATCCTCAGGAGCTGTTAGACCGTGCAGTGTCTGCCACCGAGTCGACCGACTCAGCACCGCTTGCGACACTGCTTGCGTATGTGCATATATTTGCGGGCGGGTGGGCGGTGCACAGGTAATGCATGACTACCCTCAATATTGTGGAAGTAGCTAGATATTGTATTTATTTGTATCCATTAATTGAGACTGTCTTCATAAGTCTACATTATTCCACTTCTAAATCCACACTTTTCATAAATAATCCACTCATCATTCTTTATTCACACAAATGAACGTGGCTGTATATAATGGCTTTACACAACATCGAGAACATCTCTCAGAAGTGCTGGTTTCCTCACAATTATCCTTTCCCATTTAAAGCAAATTATAAAAAAAATTTAATACACACATAATTTCAAATAGTCAATGGGGCCTTGAGTTGGAACCTTGCCAGTCCAAATGTCACTAAGCTATCACTGCTTTTTATTTATAAACTAGGTGTGCCCCGCAAACGCTGTTTTGCCATATAATTTTTCTGGATAGGGCCACCCTTATCACCTATGGGTATAAAAAATAGCCTACGATTATTCTCAGACCTACCATTATACACATTAAATTTCATAAAAATCGGTTAAGCCGTTTCGGAGGAGTTCCATAACAAACGCTGTGACACGAGATTTTTATATATACGATGACGAAATGTAAACATTTTACACACACTTGTTTCAGCTGCTTCCTATTTCTGGGGTCCTAAACAACGCCTTTGTGTGTACCGAAATTTTAAATTTATATTTTAAAATCCATGAATTTTGATCAATTAATCACAGGACAGTGAATGCTGACATTGCTATAGTGATTGGTAAAAGTAAAATCGTGCTCTGAATACTTCAGTACGATTTACGTTTTAACCTTAACTTGGTTGAGTTTGAAATCACGTCCGAAGTACAGATATCTTCTCGTTAATGTTTGGTCGAAATCATAAAGAGATTAGAACATTCGGATAAAGGTGTCGTGAAATACGAGGTTTTGGGACTTGAGTTCCGGACCCACTGTTAATATATACCTACTTGTGTTCTGTTAGATGAATCATGACAAATTTGATGAAATACCTAAATACGATATAATTTTATAGGTTATGATTCTGATATGAAATGACTAGGAAAATAAACTTAAGTAAGATTGAAATAGAGTTTTTATTATTTTAGTTCATTTTAATTTCACGTTATAGGATCCATTTTGTTAGTACAAAATACATACACACAATCACACCTGTTTTTCATTGGGTTGGCAGAGACTATTATAAATTTCCGCCTGCTAGTACCTACAATTTAATTGGGCTACAGGCATATTTTTTTTTTTTTTTAATATTTGGTTTCTGGGAAATTTCCGCACTATCGGCTTTCACTATCACGTGATGCTGTCACGTATTCGTCCATCAAATACGTAGCTTTTTTTGCACAAACTTCAAAACTAGCAACATACATACATAGCATCACGCCTGTATTCCCCGAAGTGGTTGTCAGAAGTGTACACACATTTCACCAATGCTGTTATTAAGTCCCATGTAATAATAGGTGATGAGCCTATTGCCATCTACTGGGCACAATTCCAACCTTCGGGCTTGGAGGTCTTATAGCTCCTGATTATGCCCCGTGGGGGGTCGAAACACGTGTAGATTGGTTGTACTAACCAACACGTGGTAGTTGCAATTTTCACCGCTTGCGTATGTGCATATATTTGCGTGCGGGCGGGCGGTGCACAGGTATTTGCAAGACTACCCTCAATATTGTGGAAGTAGCTAGATATTGTAGTTATTTGCATGCATTGTAATGGACTTCTGCAAAGTAATCTATTCAATAATTACTGGGTAACACGATATCTCGTGGTATGACTGGTTGTCAGACTTTCAGGCCTCTGACCATAACGGCGTCATAGATCTTAATTTGACAACCGAAATCGACGGCGTAACATGCTCTCCGGGGCACGGAGAGGTCTCGGTATGAAATGACGGTCACCCATCTACTGATCAACCACGACAAGCGCACTTTGATCGACCGATCTATGCGGCTGTTACTTATCTACGAGCCCCTAGCACACTATCATGTTTAAAACAGAACGTGGTCCAATACGAAGGCTATCAAACAGAAATCTTACAAGCACATACACATATAAATATTTATTCCATCAAACACGCGAGATGTAGTTCAGTACCCGGACTACCCGGTCTGTCGACCAATACGCCACACGCGCCGTAATTCAAGTGAAATTCCTCACATAGCATCACGCCTGTATTCCCCATAGAGATAGGTAGATGTGTACACAAGGACACACCCACATTTCACCAACGCAGTTATTAAGTCCCGTGGGAGCCCATGGTACAACTATGCCCATCTACCGGGCAGTTATAGAGGTGTTAGTGAGAATTTTGTAACAAATATACTCAATAACACTTTGCCCGGCCTGAGAATCTAACGCAACACCTTATCCTCAGCCATCGCGCTTGAGACCACTAGACTAATATATAACTTGGTGTGTCCCTAGTCATTTTGTAAAACACTGTACAAAATCTTCCTCAACTTGTTATTCCAAAACAAGGCTTGGAACAAATCGAAACAAAAACTAACAACACAATAAGTCATATAACAAAATCTTGCACATAACAATGTTCCCAGAATTATGTACAATGCATCAGATGCAGCCTTCGTGTATTCTCGAGATTGGAGTAAGGAGGAACGTTTTAGACAATAACCCCCGACAGGTTGATAACAATTAATTTGGACTAACAATGGACGAACTATACAAACGCCAGTTGAGACATCGCAAGTTTCTACACGTTAATTAATAATAATGGTGAATGCATTTTCGACAAAGGATTGTATCGTCGGTGACAGTTCAATACCGCGTAAGTAATTAAAGATAAATATTTGAAAAGCATTAACGCATGCTTAGCGAACCCTAAAGATATTATTTTAAATGGAAAAAGAATACGGTCGTGAGCAGGATTCGAACCTGCGCCTCCCGGATAAACACTCCAGGCGCTCTGACCACTAAGCCATCCCGACCTCTGCTCACCACCGCGAATTCTTCATCCATATTTTAACGCGTCTTTTGGCGACGTCATTACTATCTATTCAGTCCCTAAGGTGACCGAACTGACACGGCTAACTTTGCAGTAGATACAATAAAAAAATAACCGCGGTAGTACTTTAAGTACGGCGTCATTTCCCTTGGCAAAAATTTGCATGACAGCAATTAAAACTTAATTATTTCAATAATAATCCAACGAACACCCTGAGTTTTAACACTTCAAAAAATACTTAACAATACTAATATTATAAATGCGAAAGTAACTCTGTTTGTTTGTTTGTTACCTTTTCACAACTAAACGGCTAAACGGATCGTAATGAAAATTGGCAAGGAGATATATCGGACATTGGAGAAGGACATAGGCTACCTTTTGTCATGCAGACTAAGTCGTGGGCGCCAGCTAGTTTACTATATTCGAGGCTATTTATGTTTTAAAACTTTAATATTTTATCTTTAAAATTTTCTTGAAGTCAATTAAAATGTATTAGCATTGTTAGTTACGCGGTATTCAACTCTCACCGACGACATGTCAAAATACATTACATAACTTACAGAAGTCTTCAAAAAATACATTACATTACATAACTTACAGAAGTCTTCAAAAAATACATTACATTACATAACTTACAAAAGTCTTTTCACAAAATATATTAGTAATATCTTAGGTTTACGCGATCACTACACATTATATAATAAAACAACTTTTAACCGGATTAATCGCGTGTATTATTGGTTTTTTGTTTTTCCTGACGTTTCGAACACTTTGCAGCGTTCGTGGTCCTCCTCAGTCCTCCTGCGACCACGAACTCTGCAAAGTGTTGAAAACGTCAGGAAAAACAAAATATATTACATAACTTACAGAAGTCTTGTCAACAAAATACATTACATAACTTACAGAAGTCTTCTCACAAAATACATTACATTACTTACAGAAGTCAAGACTTTTCACAAAATACATTACATAACTTACAGAATTCTTTTCAATCTACTAAGATATTTTGTTTAAACCGCTACAGATTCTGATATATTTTTTAAACGCATGCATCGGAACTCTAAGCTTATGTTTGTAGAAAGAAAAATACGGTCGTGAGCAGGATTTGAACTTGCACCCTCACATGAAAATCTAGGCACTCTAGCAACTATTAAGCTATCCCAATCTCCTTTCCCTATTCCAAATTCATCTTCCACATTAACACATCCTATGCTGACGTATCTTGCGTTATCTATTCAATCTAGTACCGACACCCATATCTTGGCAGTTAATTAAACATCATAAAGATCTTCTTCTTATCGTGTGGTTGATGAACAAACTAGTGTCAGAGTTTACCCGACTGGGCTTTACACACCATCGAGAAAATCTCTCAGGTGTGCTGGTTTCCTCAAGATGTTTTCCTTCACCGTTATAACCAAGTGATAATTAATTTATAATACGCATATGACTTCGAAAAAACAGTGGCGTGCCTTGGATTCGAACTTGCGACCTTTGACTGGTCAGTCCAACGGTTATTCCACTAGGTATCGTTAAGATGCGTAGCATTTATTTATTATTATTAATTGTAACGTTATTGTTCAATCCACGAAAATGCACAACTCTTGTATCTCTTTGATTTTTAGGCTTGTCTCCAGCAGCCCACAGCTTCCCCTCATCTGCTTGGTAACTGTCCGTGAATGGAATTAACTGAAAACACGAACTATCTGAAAGTAACAAAAACTTTATTCGACACAATCAGTACCTAAGAACACGATTATACACAAAAATAATAAAGAGGAAAAAAAAACATTATAAATTTTTTCTTTGACGTTAATATTAAACTACATTATTTTCACATTACATCAACTTTTAATAACAAATAACACATCATTTTGAAAAAGTGTTTATGGAGTTTCTTGACATCTATTCTCGATAAAAACATCTTCTTAGAACCGTGCACCTAGCTTCGACTTTTCATAAGTAGGTACCTGTACCTGGCCTATTTGAAATAAAAAGGAAATGAGTTTGAGTTAAAGAAGGCCATCTTGATACAAAACGCATGGCTCCAAAACTCCTCAAATCTCTTGAAGATATACCTACAAATAGTTATATTTTTAACAATACTTACACATTTTCAATTTCTCTCATTCATAAAAATAATACACAGCACAGAGCCACCACCATACTCATTGCTTATATATAGTGATTTAAAAAAGTTTCAATGAAATACTGTCTGTCTTTTTTGACAAGAGGTGCTTTAACAAAAATAGACTTTATGTAGTAAGACGCATGTTCTCTAAAACAATCTTCAAAATACGTACTACCTTAATGTGCGTTCACCTGTCAGAACAGTCAGAGGGCAAAGGTTATTGTCATATCATTGACAAAGAATTTAGTCAAAAAAGCATTCTCAAAATCAAGGTATTTAATAAGGGAACCAACGATGCTGGGAGGCTTTAATAAAAGAGGGGTTCAGTAAGAAACACATTTTGTATCAAAAGACATTTTCTAAGAACTAGAAAATAACGATCCACAGTTCACCTACTGCTTGCCGACACGATTATTAAATTCCATTGTTTCATGCCCGGGTAACAATTCCAAATATTTAATAGGAAACTCTTAAGTTCAACCTGAGGATGTAACAAGTGGTTGAAAGTACGGCTTATTATTACCAAATAAAACATATCATCTTGGAAAAGGTATTTTTATTAGAGCAACTAAAAATTATCCAAGATATAAAGTTCCCTTCTGCAACTACATGATATGAAATGTTAAGAGAGGATATTTTGCGGTTTTGTAAAAACATGTTAATGTATAAAACATTAAATACTTCATGCATAGTGTAGCGATGACTATGAAAATGGAGTAAACGATATAGTGTCGGCTGACAGGAAGAATGGAAGAAAAAAAATAAAATGCGCCAACCCCAAGACTTGGGACCAAGGCAGAAAGATCATGATGAGAGTAGCGATAACCAAAAATGTTACCCAACACATAATAATATATTATTCAATATGCCATGAGTTATCGTGCGTATTAACCTTTTACAAACCTAGTAACTACACAGTACAAAAACACACATTTAAAATAAGTTGCATACTGAATTTTTTTTAAAGAAACCCTATATACATCAACACATATCCGGATAAATCTTTCGCATGCGTAACTAAATATATTATTGAGAACTTTTATGTTTTTACAAAACTGCCTCGTTGGTTTAGTGCTCCGTAGCGCGACTGCTGAGCAGGAGGTCTCGGGTTCGATTCCCGGGTCGGGCAAAGTGTTATTGAGTTTTTCTGTTAGGAAATTCTCAGTAGCAGCCCGGAGTTTGGAAATGTGCCCGGTTGATGGCAATAAGCTCACCACCTATTACATGGGACTTAATAACAGCATTGGTGAAATGTGGGTGTACAATTGTGTACACCTCTGCCTACCCCTTCGGGGAATACAGGCGTGATGCTATGTTATGTTATGTAACTAAATATATAGGGCGCCGGATAAATATATAGAGCGCCTGGAGTATTTATCCGGGATACGCAGGTTTCAATTCTGCTCACGACCGTATCCGGATTTATCCGGGATACGCAGGTTTCAATTCTGCTCTCGACCGTATCCTTCTTTCCTCAACAATTTGTAATATCAAAACTCATCGTTTTATCGTACAAATTGAGTTAAAACCTTCCATTGTGATATCACAAAAAAGTCTAAACCAATTACGAGAACACAAAAGGTCATACGAACTCGTAAAATACAATAAATAAACAAAATGGCCGTATCATATCGGCTGCCAACGGTGCCGTAATATATTGGCTCCTATGTACCGGACCAAGGGTTTATTTAGGGCAAGGGACATGATAAGACCTCGTCCTATAGAGTTATCGGCAACTAAGTCGTTTATTGACATTAGTAAGAAGGATTTTTCCTGTAGATATTTGCCGCAGTGACCCTAGTGAGGTGGTGATTGAGGAAATCCCTTTTAAGGGCGTGACCGTTGATCGTAGCACATAGAGTGTAGGGAATTTTATTGATGCTTTGATCGGACATCATCTGCTGAAATGCGTGTCGCGTATATGATTTCAAAATAGAACAAATATTAAAGATAAATCTTTGAAAAGCTGCAGCACATGCTTAGCGAACTCTAAAGTTATAATATTAAATGGAAAAAGAATACGGTCGTGAGCAGGATTCGAACCTACACCTCCCGGATAGATACTTCAGGCGCTCAGACCACTAAGCAATCTCGACCTCGAGATGGCTTAGATTAATATTAGAACAAATATTTATATGTATAATCTCAGTAGTAGCCCGGAGTTTGTGCCCGGTAAATGGCAATAGGCTCTCCACACATGGTACTTATTAAGAGCATGGGTGAAATGTGGTTGTACAATTGTGTACACCTCTGCTTACCCATTCGGGGAATACAGGAGTGATGATATATTATGCTATGTAATTATGTGTCCGTTAATACAGAAATACATATAAACAAAACGTTATGAAACTACTTTCAGGCGTTGAAATCGCCTCTATTATTAGTTTTTCTTTTCCTTGAAATTTCGAAAACTTTAGAGCGATTAATTTGGTTAAAAGTTATTTATTATAATGTGTTGTTGGGAATCAAACCCAACACATCATGCGCGCGGTTTGCACACGCCGGCAGCGTGAACGACCTACGTGTCATCGGCAGCGGCGAGCGGAGGCACGGGCGAGGGACACGGCCCGCTCCGAGCGGTTACTCACTTTCTCGGACCCCACCGCGACGGACGACGCTCTCATCGTTTTAATTTCCTTAATTATTGTTTGTCCGGGACGTTACTGTTTTAGAAGTATTGAACAGCAATATACCAAGCACCCGTAAAAATACAGTCCCCTTATTTCCATCCCAGACAGACTAAGAGAGATTGAATTTAATAGGGTCTATTAAGAAGGTTTTGTTTTATCATACCACTAATACAACAAGTTAAACTAATGCATTTTTAGAGCATGCTTTCGTGTAATATTAAAGCCCCTTAGTATCTCAACTTTACTCCCGGAAAGATATAAACTTACACAATATTCTACACCACAAAACGTATAAAATACACACGACAGAAAATTAATACCTCCTTTGACTTCGTCACGGCCAATATGGGGTTTAATATAAAACATTTTACGGCAGCGAAGCACTGGGGAGCGAAGCGTAGAGAAGCGGGATGGAGCGAAAAGGAACGGTTATAAAATAATTTTACACTTTACGGAAAGTTAGGGAGTTTAATCCAGTTTTGGGAATGCGAATGTTTCCCGGCCCGGGGCAAGTAATTCCCGGTGAAATGAAAATACTGATAGGTGATTTTAGTTTGTATAGGATTTTCCGTTTGCTGCGTGTCAAGTACGGTACGGCTGACTTTTTGAGGTTTAAAGTCTGTTTTGATATCTCTGTTGAAATGATTATTGACTAACTTCTACCCGCAACTTTCTCTGCGTGGACTTCGGAATTGAGTCCAGCGAGATAACAAGTATTCTATGTGTCAATACAGGCTATAAACTATCCGTGAGCCAAATTTCATCCAAATCCGTTTCGTAGTTATTGCGTGATTGAGTAACAGACATCCAAAACGAACTTTCAGATTTATAATATTGTAGGAGTGACTATCATCAAACGTAACCTTTGCCCGATCTGGAAATCAAACCCCGGACCTCACGCACAGAAGCAGCGCTAGCGTATAAAATACCTATACAGATTTTACGAAAAATAAGATCTTCAACAAAAAATTATTTTAATAATAACAGATGTACTTACAAGCAAATTGTGTCCCCTATAATTCATATTTATGAGAGAGAAATTAATTTAAAAATGAATACCCATGGTTCCTCCATGCTTTTTATAAATTATTCTGAATGGCCTTTTCATGTCCAGTGTAGCGAGCAAAATTAATTCAGACGAGAAATGATTTAATGGACGATGTGACTTGCGGGTATTTTAATATAAATTACTTGTATTTATGTTTTGAATAACAGTCAACTGCAGCTAAGTATAAATTGAAAAACCTAACGAATGACGCTGTGTCCAACGAATTGTGAGAAAATGTTTATTTAAAAATTGTGCTACGCGTTGGCTACGGCGCTACGATGTAGTTGACGTCGACGCTACGCCAGCTACATTGGCTACGCTCTCGTAGCAAACTATGAATTTTTATACTTCGTTAAGTGTGATTTTGTGGAGCTTTTAGAATTTAATGTACAGTCAACCCATAAGGAAATGTTAATTAAGCATTTAAAAAGCAGTTTATAATTGAGGGACTTTCAACAAAATTATATCGTGGGATTTACTAAAAAATTCCGAATTGTAGATTTCTCTACTGAATGCCGTATATATTTTGGCTCCCCCCCCCCAGGGGTTCCGCCTTGTTGTGGTGGGGGGGCTCTAGTAGCCGTGGCTTGGTCACCCACGATGAAGCTAGAGGAACCCAGAGAGGGCCGCTCCTCTGGGCTTTGCCTCCAAGCCCATGTTGGAGCGGCGTAGGTTGCGGATCTTATGAGGGGTGCCGCAACTGGGGTGGGCTGCGGTGTCGTATAGGCGGCACCACGGCTGAGAGATGGGGGCCACGGCGGGAGAGGAGTGCCCGTATGTCGATGTCGATGCGCCGCTCTCCCTACCTCCCGCGGCCCTGACGGGGCCGCCGCCGTTAGATGGCGGACGCGGTGGGGCCACAGGGGAGGAGGAGTGCTGGTATAGCGAGGTGCCGCTCTCCCTATCCTCTGCGGCCGTAGTGGCAGGTGGCGGGGCCACAGACCTGACCCGTCGCAGGGGACCTAGGGCGTCCGGACACGTGGTCGTCTGGCGCCCATTACACATGGTCTTCGAGGAGGTTGCGGTACGCCATGCCTCTGGTGTGTCGTGGCGGCGGGTGCAATACCCAACCCCGTCAGAGGGAGTCCAGCAACGGACGGCTGCGGGCAGGTTCGCGGTCGTGTGCGAAAGCGTTCCCGCGTCCCGCCCTCCAGCGGCTGAGGACGTACACTGTGGAGTTCGAATCCCACATAACCACTCTGTCCCCCGTGTCAGAGCGGTATGCGAGGGAATTTCTCCACATAAAAACAAAGGATATATTTTGGCAAACGATGAATAAAATATTATTTAATTTTAAATGCATAAAGTCGAGTATGTTCTTATCGTTAGTATTTAAGTACTCTTATATATTATAGAATATTCTTTCTCAGAGAAACAGTGTGAAAATAACTTATATCGAATCCATACTTGCCTACATCAGAATGTGGACCCTGTGTCAACGGTGACGATACTCCAAATTTAAGATAAGTAAGGCCATGTCAACTAGTACCACAGAGCAATGGTCGAATGGAGTGATAATGTAAGCATGAAAACTGCTAGTGTTGTGTTAACATCGTGACTTTGTAGTGACTAGAAAAAAGTGGAATGTTTTAATAGATATAGTGCGTTCTGATTTAATTAAAACTTGTAGGTAGTATTTAAAATCGAAAACATAAATCGGAACTTCTGTTATCAGAAGTTTTTTTTTTAAACTTTGCGTCAAACTAGGAATTACTTCTTGTATCGTGGGCGTGTTTACAAACACATAATCACACATGCACACACACACCTAGACCCGGAAAAATTATCTGTAGATCATACAAATATTTGCTCAATGCAGGAGTCGAACCTGTGGTACAGTACGTAGCAGTCGGTCTCTCGACCAATGCGCCAACCGCGCCGTCCAGTAAACGTAATAGCAGTCAATAAGTTTTATGTTATGAAAGTCTCATCACATGAACCATATACATATATTACATAACATAACATCACGCCTGTATTCCCCGAAGGAGTCGGCAGAGGTGTACACAGTTGTACAATCACATTTCACCTTAGCTGTTATTAAGTCAATAATTAGTGGTTGCCACCTACCGGGTACAATTCCAAACTCCGGGCTGCTACTGAGCATTTCCTAACAGAAAAACTCAATAACACTTTGCTTGACCCGGGAATCGAACTTGGGACCTTAAGCTCACACAAATCATGTACAACTTTATACACCTTATCCCTTCAGGAAATACAGGCGCTATTTTATCTTATGTTGTATTTATACCTAAACTGCCTCATCCGTGTAGTGGTTGTAAAACCGGCTGCGGAGCGTGAAGTCCTGGATTCGCTACAGGCCGTGAATCGCACAGTAATAGTTAAATAGGGATATAAGAAAACATACGTATACACTCCATTTATTTACTTCTCCGTACTTAAGATTCGTAGCCCATGTCAAGTTATACCCCAAGAGATGGAAAAACATTGAATTTTTCAGTCACGTAGTAGGAAGGGCCGGGACATGATTTATGGGTCTTTTCCTGTTCCTCTGTTATGGGGTTAGATGTGTGTCTTTAATCAAAAGGCATTCTGAAGACGGGTCATAGCTAGTTGTGGATCTTGGTGATTTGACTCTGAATATTGTGGAGGATCTTGATTTGAACTGTAAGGTTAAGGAGAAAGGAGTATGGTACAATCAAATGTCTATGGTAATAATTTGAAATTGGCACCGCCTTGATGTCGTAGTATTAAGGACGTTTTTCGTTATTACTAAAGTACTATTATTAATATTATTTTTACCGTAGGAGAGTCATGCTTTAGCACGAATTGGCCGGCTCGACCGGAGTGATACCACGGCCTCACAAAACACCGGCGTGAAACAACGTATGCGTTGTGTTTCGCCGAGTGAGTGAAGGTACCATAGGCCCAAACCCTAAAAGGTCGGCAACGCACTTGTGTCTCCTCTGGGGTTGCGGGTGTCCATGGGCGGCGGTAATCGCTTACCATCAGGCGAGCCGTCTGCTCGGTTGCCCGCACCCCATAAAAATAAAAAATAAAGTTTTACCACTTAGGTGCGGTTGACTGTATCAACGACTTGAGGCTTTGTTCTCAGCTCTCATTACAAAGTATAATTCATAAAAATAGGCCTTATAAAATTATTTTAGTGCATAAAAATGCTTAAAATGAAATTACCAATATAAATTATTATTTTTATCATAAATGGATCTACGTTTGGCCACCAACTCGCCTGATGGTAAGCGATGGTGTCGCTGAGGATGGAGCACTTAGATCTAGAAGAAATCTCTTCACTCTAAGTAGAGTGGATAGATTTGGGAAGAACGATAGTTGGGGAGTTGAAGCAACTACCCAGACCCGTCACCCAGAACGGTTGCACCGGACTACATCCCGAAACACGAATATGTCGCTTCACGGCATAGCTTCATCTGGTAGGCGGTAACCAGCCGCGGCCGAAGCCCAGAAAATATTGAAATATAGGATATTTGTTGCTATATCTTTATAAAACTTGAATTGATTTTTGTAAGAGTACGAATGATCTGTAGATATTTAATTGGCTGCAAAGTTAGTAGTAAAAAGTAAAATCGAGATTTAATAGATGCGAACATGCGAGCCACAACACGGAATGTCAATTTATACTGATAGATTAAGGTGACGTCACCATGACACGTTTTAGAAAGTAGGAAAGTATCGACTTAACGACCAGTGGTCGTGATGGCTTTCAAAGCAGTCGGAGTGCCGATCCAACAGGTTTAGGAACAAATCATCAGCGCGGTTGTATTAAAAAAAAACCGTTAAAAAACTCATTTATCATGTTACCTCAAAACAAAATAAAACCAATATTGAAGTATAAGTCATTAGAAAATAACTACCAAATCAGAAACCTTCAAAGCCTTAGCAACATCTTATGAGCCTAATTTCTCAAACTAATATCAAAACAAATTCAACAATCTTTTATATATTAGCATAGAAATGCCAACGCGGTCTCTGATCTCAAGAAAAAGAAAATATAAGTTCCGGGAAAAATTAAATACGAGTGAGGTTATACGTAAAAAGAATACTAATGCGTTCGGAAAACTTCGGCCGACTTCGGGGACCATCGGTCATGCTAACACATAAGTAATTATAACTTTCGTGAAAGAAAATAGGGATATGAAACTATTTGGCCCTGTTTTCGCAAAGTTTTGGGGCACAAGATTATGTTATTAATAGTTAATATCCGGATTCTATTAATTATGTTATTTATAAGGAATGGTGAATACGGTGAACTTCTAAAAGATTTTTGTTCTTATTTTATTACACACTTGCTGTGCCTGTGACTTCGTTTAAGTGGGACTTGGACAAATAGCTCTTTATGTTTGCTAGTGATCGCCCACTGGCCGAAATTCGACCATGAAATTCATATAAATTTTAAAATTTAGTACGTTATTAAGGTTCTATTGTCAAAGATGTGTCTGTGTGTGTGTGTGTGTGAGAGAGTGAATGTGTGTGTGTGTGTGTGTGTGTGTGTGTGTGTGTGTGTGTGTGTGTTTGTGTGTGTGTGGGGGGGGATCTCAAACAAGAAATACACATTACATTAAAAATCTTACAAAATTATAATATAAGAAAATAATAGCTTTATGCACTCCTTCTCCATAAAAACTTTAACTGTGCCAAATTTCGTACTACTCCGTCCACGTAATTTTCCAAAAAATAAATACAAAGTTATTACTTCAAGTATCAATATTTGGATATCTTTTGAATCTAGAATATCGAAATCAAACATACACGAAAATGTTCGTTAAAGTTGCTGTAATATTATTAATAATTCCTAATTTTTTTATTTTATTTTTTTATTCCTATTATCGTGTCGTAGCCTAATCAAGACAAAATTTCAGACATACCACCAAAAATTATAAAACTGTTTTTTATAATTAAGTATCCTGTACTATTATTTATTCTGTGTTCTTTATTCGATACGCGTTTTACACACCCAAACAAGAAATAAAAATCCCTGGCACAATAAATACAGAAGTAAACAAAAAGTACTATACCGCTTGAAACATCAAACCAAGATCGCCCACATTTCATAAATAAACATTCTACCAACACTCAGGTATCATTACATTCCATATACCTTCATTTACACAAATACACAACTACTAAGTCGTAATATCAGTCCACATCAATAGATATGGGACAACACACGATAAATCGAACCGACGCGGCGACGGCTGTCGGAATTGCGCTGCGGTTGCGGGACAAACGCGGCTGGAATTAAGACGCCATATACAACGGCAGCATGGGGGCCCTTATTGTGATTTCAATTTATTTAATGTTTGTTGAGAAACTTGGATCGTAGAGAGGTGGAGGATGGAGGTTTCAGGTATTCCCGTTTCTTTTGTTTCGTTGTTGATAGAGTTTTTAATGTTTTTAGAGCCCTAAAAATAGTAGAAAACCTTATTCTTTAAAAAAAATATATTATTTTTAGAATAATTCCCTAAACTCAGATGCGTAAAATGAATTACATAATGCAATTTTCTTTTTAATTAATAACACTGTTGCTATAATCTATCATATATGATTTATGTATAATTTTCATTTTGAATATTGACCGTAAATGTTAAGAAAGATAATCATACCCATATCTACATTTTTCTATGATCTGAATTGAAGACGTAACGGCGTCACGTAAGCCCAATATGGTGAAAGTGGAAATTCGGTGAATTGCAAATCAGTACCTGCGGCTGTTTTGGCGGTGTCGCATGTGATTGCGTTAGGTTTCTATGTCGACATTCAGTGAAGGTAAGAGTGTTAGCTGATTACTGCCTCCAAATAAGGTGTATTTTATGCGAAATGGAACCATTATAGCGCTGAATATTGCTCAGAACCCCAATGACGACAGATTTGCGGTTTTGGAAAATTATACAATATTTACGTCGCATTGTAAAGTTATAAATGAATTCAACGTTATTTCAATATATTGTAAACTAGCTGGTGTCTGTGACTTCGTCTTCGTCACAAAAGGTAGCTTATGTCCTTCTCCAAGGTCTAACCTATCTAACCTTGACAAATTTCACTACGATCCGTTTATTCGTTTAGTCGCGAAAAAGTAACAAACAAATAAACAAACAAACAGAGTTACTTTCGCATTTATAATATTAGTATGGATATTTATTTATTTATTTATTTCATAAGGCAATTACAACAAGTAACAATCACATGAAGTAAGTGGGTACAAAATTATGGGTTTTATACAGATTGATACTCTAACGTAATCGCACAACATGATAAGCAACGTAATTACTATGGAAGAAAATACAAAAAATCAAGTTCAACATACAAAATGCAGAAGTTCAAAATTAGTTTAAGAATAAAACTACAACAATGTTTGATGGATAAAACTATATAAAAACAAGAAGATAATCAATTTTAAGTAGTAAGTAGTAACAGGAATACTGCTGTTAGTTGTTAGTTAGGTAAATAGGGTAGCAACATTTCTTCTAAAGACTGCGGCACGGGAATCGAAGATATCAATCGTATTATTATCGTCACGCGACACTTCATTATAAAGGCGACACATTCTAATGATAGGATTGTAATAGGAGGTGTTATTTTTGAGTACCGGGAGTGAAAATGTATTTGGCTTCCGAGTGTTATGTCTAGTATTAATATTAATTAGGGATAGCAAAGTGGAAGAATCAATTGTAGAGTGCAGAATCTTATGTAGATTTATTAAATCCTGCTGCTTTCGACGCACATGCAGGGGTACCAACTTAAACTTAGTAAGACGTTCAGGATAAGTTTGAAGCGTTCTAGCAAGGCCATGTCTATACGAAATCCACTTAACACACTTTCTTTGAATACTCTCGACCCTGTCAGAGTGCGTTGCATAGCAAGGTGACCATATTATTGAACAATACTCCAATACATTTCTTACTAGGCTCTTATATAAGTATACAAAGCTTTGCGGTTTTTTAAAGCCTTTGGTAGACCTTGCTACAAAACCGAGAAGTTTTAATGCTCTTTTAGTAATTTCCGTATAATGATTGCGAAAGGATAGTTGGTCGTCAAAAATTATACCGAGATCCCTGGCCACGCATTTACGTTCAAGTTCATGACCTTCGAGCTTATAGTTGTAGGTGGCCCTAATACGTTTCTTAGTGAAAGTTATTACAAAGCATTTATTTATGTTTAAGTACATACGATTAAGATGACACCAACTCGAGATAGCGTGAAGATCGCTTTGAAGGGATTCACAATCAACGGTATTTTTTATGGACGTAAATACTTTTAAATCATCGGCATACAACAGACAAGGACATTTTAACTCTTTTACGAGGTCATTTATGAAGATTAAGAAGAACAATGGTCCCAAATGCGAACCCTGAGGTATACCTGACGTGGTGAATATGGGTACTGATAAGTAACCTCTCACAGAGACAAGTTGACTTCTGTTCCTCACGTACGACTGGATCCAGCGGAGCAAACAACCGTGAATGCCGTAAGCCGACAGTTTCAGGAGAAGCAGGTCATGGTTTACTTTATCGAACGCCTTCCGGAAGTCTGTATACACAGAGTCAACCTGGCCACCCCTCGCAAAAGCAGAACAAAGATAATTCTTATATTCAAGTAAGTTTGTAAGTGTAGATTTGCCTCGCACAAAACCATGTTGGTACTGAGATAGGTAAGGTTTAACATGATTGTAGATATGCTGATATAAGGCAGCTTCAAAAACTTTTGCCATACAGGATAGTATGCTTATTGGTCTATAATTGGTACAATCAGATCTGTCACCAGCCTTGTAAATTGGTACAACATGGGCGGTTTTCCAGACCCTCGGGAAAGTTCCCAATAGCAGGGATCGATTAAATAGATAATGAAGTGGCAAACATAACTCATCAGCACACTGGATCAGAAATAGGGAGGGTATTCCGTCCGGCCCAGCGCCTTTATTGCGATCCAATTGTTTCAATGCACGTAATATATCCTTTCGCTCAATATAAACCGTTGATAAAGAAGAGTTATATTCAATACTGGCGCACTCCGTACCGCTATAGGAAGTCATGGATGAGTCCTCAAATACTGAGCTAAAAAAGTCCGAAAATAGTTCGCTAATCATCTGACTCTCAGATGTGACCACTTCATCTAATTTCATAGTTTGAGGTAACCCCTGAGAGCCCTTTTTACTATTAACAAATCTCCAAAAAGATTTAATGTTATCAGACAAAGCATCCTCTGTGGTCGCTACAAACGCCCGATAACTTTTTTTTGTAAGCAACTTACATCTATTACGCAACAATGAAAAGGAATCGTAATCGCGCGGGTTTTTATATTTCTTGTAACGACGGTGGTACCTGTTTTTCTCTTTAAGACAATTTTTCAAAGCTGGTGAATACCAAAGTGGATGTTCAGACCCATTACTTTTGCTCAGTGGGGTGTATTTGCGAATTATACCATTAAGTACACCGTAGAACCACTCGACCGCTAGGTCAATGTCGCTAGTAAGTGAAAGGGTTGACCAGTCAACGTCCCCGATGGCAGCCCTTACCAGGACATAGTCACCTTTACGGAAATTAAGCCTCTTTGTATTATTAGGTTTCATTTGTTTTGACGGAATACTACCTTTAATATGAATGCCAATACATGGGTGATGCCCATCACCCATGTATTGGCATTGATATGTTAGGGTCTTTCTTAAAAATATATAATTTTATAGAGACAAACACTTAGATAGACATTTTTAGGTACAGCCACGAGCACAACCATGTATTTAATATGCACTTGTTATATTCCATATAAATAGTCATCTGGATAATATAGTAGTAATAGTGTTTGTCTATATATAGAAGGAAGGGTTCTTCTATCTGTGTTTTATACCTAATTAACTTATACATGCTACAAATATTGTCGGTGTTCCTCAAAGTTTGGATTTACATGTTTAAGCTCATGACTGTACAAGTGAACCGAAGGACCACACGACATTCAATAAATTTAACAAAACTAAAATAATTCTAGCCACAAAAAATAAGTCAAATACTCCGCTTACTAAACTACATACATATTTATACAAATATTCATTCAACGTAATGTACTGAGGCAAAGGACCAAATAAAGGAGAAAGGACCAAGTCACTAAATGACGAAACACAAGTCACGGGACGGCTTGGTATGCACAAGCGGGTAAGTAAGGGTTGTAATACACGTTGTAGTTGAAAAAGTACGACGGCCCCTTAGTTTAGTGACGAGCAATTTTGGTCGCGGAGATATTTGGATGGTGTTTTGTAAGAAAGAAGTCTTCGGATGTTCTTTTTGCGTTTTCATACAGTTCTCCCAGATTATCCTAAATTATTATATTGTTTTACCACATTTATACGAATAATTGTGAATTATATCTTGAATCTGTAGGCTGCAGAAATATTAAATGAATCGGCGCCGCATATTTTAAAAGAAGATCTTTGCTGCTATACCTATCGAGCAATCCCATCGTATTTATTTATATGAATACTTTGTAATATTTAAAGAACTGTAGATGTTGATAAGAAAATATAAAAATCCATCTCATACTAAGAATTATCTAACATCAAAAGAAAAGTATTGACAGCTTACAAAAATATGAACATGAACAAAAAATATTGCTTTTTCAAAGCTAGTTAATCTAGGTATCACGGAATATTTTATATGATTATAATATTTTAGATATCTTTTTTTGCATTTGTAATCTAGTTACACAAATTCCAAGTGATGTCAAATTATGTAGATTTTTATACGTTTTATTTTTTACGTTTTAAGGCCCTAGTAATGTTATTTTTATATTAAAAAACGTGTTTGATGTTTTTTTTTGGTTCATATATTTTTACTTGATATTCTTATTAGTGTAAATAGAGAAAGAAACAAGTGGTTTCAAAATTATCTTTTTAAAGCCGAATATCACACAACAACATCCCCATATTATAAAATTTTGTTGAATAAGCAGAAGTAAAGCCTTCCGCGTAAATATTTATACCCCAATACTAACTTGTAAACTTTGTTATTATACATGTAATATATGACTACTGCCTTATATAATATTATATAAGAGACCTTAAACATGTGTGCGTGTATCTTTTATTTCTAGCATAGGTTCTTTTTTGTGTAGGTAGATTATTATAGTATGTAGTAAAACGTACTACAAATTGATCGTATGTCCGAATTTGTTTGGCACACTGCCATGACAAAAAGGTTGAGAAATGACCACAGTATAAGTGTTCTTTTAACTAGGCTGTGTATTTAGACATTTTTGAATAGCCAAGTTACAACTGCCACTATTTGAAAAGTATAATAACTTTCGTGAAACATATTCATATCAATTAATGTTCACCGGTTACTACTGACGTGCATTTTTCGGGATTGCCCGACTAGTTTCGAACTCGAACGGAGCCCTTAGTCATTAGCAGAGCCCGCGGCAATGTCACGAATCAAACTGTAATAATAATGCCCATGCAGTAGTAATAGTAATGCCATTCTTATATAGGTAAACAGATAAATACACTCCATGGTCACATATCATTATCAAGTTATGATCGTCAACTTTGTCATCAAAGTATCAGTTCCTTAAATGGTCACAACAGTTCTGTGAGGAAAATTCTAGCTAAACGCGACAGATCACCAAATTTGTCGTTTCACCAAATCGTGCTTTTTTAATACGAGCGTACACTAAAGTAATGCATTCTAAAAGAATCTACACCTTACCTTTACAAACCAATAAAAATTGCGATAACTACGCTCTAATAAAAAATAATGTCTTACTCATCCATGTAATTTCCTCTAAACCATTTCAAAATTTCCCCCCACAACCCATCTAAAATCGCTAAGGTGGCATTACATCGCCCATAAAACCGATGTCCTAGGTACGTCATCCACATCGATGCTATGAATAGCTAATAGTCGTAACTAACGCTCCGACCGATTCAATCGCTCCACCGCTGTCCAATTGTTTGTAGCCCCGTGAGAGATACCGATTGTAAGGAATCGAGTTCCGATGATAGGATTCTGGAAATCAGATTTTGTGTTATGATTGGGTTGTGGAGGGAACGCGATTTTCACGTTTGCATCGTGCAATCGATATTTTTATACTATCTGGGATTAGTAATTTAATGTGTCTACCCTCGAGATACCGAAGACACAAATAAATCTTTGAATAGGCACGCATGCTAACCAAACTCATTTTTTTTTGTGGATACAGAAATCGGTCGTGAGCAGAATTCGAACCTGCGCCTCCTGGATAAATACTCCAGGTGTTCTGATCACTAAGCCATCTCGGCCTCTGCTCACTAACGCGAATTCTTCTTCCACATTTGAATACGTCTTTTGGCGACGTCAATGCCATCTATTCAGTCGCTTTATAGGAAACTAAACCGACACGACTAACTTTGCAGTTAATACAATGTTGTACAGATGCAATTACCTTAACAAATACAGATACATCTTTGAAAGGCATTAGCGCATGCTAAGCGAAGTCTATTTTTTTTTTTTGTCTTAAAAAATGTATAATTGTAAAGACACTATTCTTAGATATTATGAACTCTGAAGACTGTTCATTATAGAGGGATTATGATGGAATTCAGATACTCAATCCTTGAAACCACATCATTACGATTATTGTATGAACCCATACGGATAGATGCACTAATTGGAAAGCCCTTAGGTGAACGTTCGTTGGTGTATCGCTAGGTACCCTTTTACTGAAGCAGTGAACTAATAAACCCTTAACTAACCATTATAATTATGAGGAATTTTTCTGTGGATTTTTTGGGATTAAGTGCACCTTATTGAAATCTTAAATTTCCTTCCTTTTGTTTGTTACTTTTTAACTGTATTTGTTGTATTATTTTCCGACTGTCTCATTAGTCTAGCGTTTGCAAGCGCAGTTCGTCCTGAGTTCGATCCTCGGTTAGGGCAAAGTGTTATAGAATTTTTATTAGGAAAATCCTCTGTCTTCCCCGGAGTTTAGAAATATGGCTCAACACCTGTTACATGGAAATTAATAACTGCATCGGTAAAAAATAAGTGTACAACAATACACTGCTTAACCTTTCGGTGATACAGGCTTGACGCTATGTTATGTATTGTGTTATTTTCAGATTACCACGCAGACGCAGTCACGGGCACAGCTAGTTAAAAATATTAACAATCAATCTGCCTAGCCTTTTTCCAACTACATTGGGGTCAGCTTCTAACCAGATACATCTGAATATTAGTATTTAACATGGAACGACTGCCTATCTGACCACTTTTCCCAGCAACATTAGCTTCAGCTTCCAGTCTGATCAGATGCAGGTGAATACCAGTATTTTCCATGAAGCGACTGCCTATCTGACCTCCATAACCCAGTGAGTAGATAATACGATACCTCGTGCTAAGACTTTCAGGCATCTGACTACCCGTATCGGCTGCCACAATAAAAATATAAACAAAACAGGATCTTGTGCTCTGAATTTTCTGTACACCCTCCAAGACATTTGTCCTTTTAAGGGTAAATCAAAGTCATTGACACGAACTTTGCATTGCTTTTGAATTCTTAATTCTAAAATATTTTATTTGCTCATTTAAACTTAGACCAGTGTTAAATAAACTGTCACCAACAGTAAAGTAATTGGTGCGAGAGGTCTGGGTAAGGGTCTCCAAACTCTTTGATCAGGTTGCTTACAGATACAGCCTCCCTTTAGTAAATATATTTTGTTTTACTTCAAATAACTTCAACATACAAAACAACCTTTGTCATTGGCAACGGGAGACCTTAAAGCTTCCTTTTTTACTTACTCTTTTGGCTCATAGACATCATAAAGAAGGGTAGGCAGAAGCGAACAGAGATATGCATCCACTTTCCACCAATGCTGTTTGGAAATCACATGGGATAGGTGGTGAGCATAGAAAGGTGAGCCTATAGCCATCAAACGGGCACAATTTTAAAAATGCTCTGACAGAAACCCATATAAAACTTTGGGTGACTCAGGAATCAAACTCAGGACTCGTTGGCAGTAGCAACTAATAGACCAATGAGTCTTATTATTATTATAATATCCTTTTATCCTACTGTTGGGTAAAGGCTCCCTCAATTCCTAAATTTTCTTCATATTTAAGGAGGGGATTAGACGTTTAACCCAGCGCGCTTGTCTAGTGCGGGTTGATGGGCGAATACTAAACCAGCCTTTTTTTATGTAATAGGGAAGGAACAGACGGATCGCCTCCGCCCATGGACACCCGCCACCCCAGAGGAGTCGCAAGTGCGTTGCCGGCCTTTAAAAGGGTTTGGGCTTCCGGTACCCTCACTCAGTCGGCGAAACACAATGCAAGCGTTTTTTCACGCCGTTTTTCTGTGAGGCCATGGTATCACTCCAGTCGAGCCGGCCTATTCGTGCCGAAGCATGGCTCTCCCACGGTGAGCTCCCAGCTTACTCGGCTCGTAGGTGCTGTCGTTGATATTGGGACAATGTTCTTCCGACAGCACCCTAAATTGACGTCATGTTCTTACGCCAATTGTCCAACAAGACCATATTGCAAATCATACCTTCGCATGCCCTAGGGTCAGCTTTCTGGCGTTTACTAGTTGGTAAAATTAATAGTTGGTAAACATCGATATTCCTTAATTCGTCTCATACGGCGCCCACAGGAAGAAAAGGTGGTATATGCTAAACTAGATATATCGGCAATGAGTCTAACATAACATAGAATCACGCCTGTATTCCCCGAAGGGGTAGACAGAGGTGTACACAGTTGCACACCCACATTTCACCAATACTGTTATTAAGGTTCATGGTGGTGAGCCTATTGCCATCTACCGGGCACAATTCCAAACACCGGGCTGCTACTGAGAATATTCTAACAGAAAAACTCAATAACACTGCCTGACCCGGGAATCAAACCCAAGACCTCATGCTCAGCAGTCGCATTTGTGACCACTAGATCAACGAGGCAGTGCAATGAGTCTAGATTCTTTAAAATCAATTCCGAATTCCGGGCTACTGAGAATTTCCTAATAGAAAAACCCAGTAAAACTGCCCCACTCGAGAATCAAACCTACAACCTCAAACCCAAGAGCCACGCATGTTGCGAGCACATACCAATGAGAGAGAGGCAGTTGCCGATACTTTTATTTTTGTAAACTTTGCCCGACACTAGGAATTTATACCTGTATCGTGGGTGCAATTACAAACACACACACACACACCCATACCCGGAACAATTATCTGTAGACTGTAGATCATACAAATATTTGCTCCGTGTAGAAATAAAACCCGTGACACGCGGTGTAGCAGCCGATTGACGGCATGGTTGATCATGCATACATGACCAACCATGCCATCAAATACTGGCCGTGGACCCCGTTTTCACCCGCTTTTTTCCTTTTTGTTCGGCTCCTAGGTAGCGTAGCGTGATGTTATATAGCCTATTCTATTCCTCATGAAACAGGCTATCACATACAAAATGAATTTTCAGATCCGACTGCAAGTTTCTTAGATTATCGCGTTTAAACAAACAAAAAAACTCTTCCGCTTTATAATATTTGTATTAGTTCAGATAGCAAACTCCACACTGGAGCACAGACCTTCTTAAACCAGGTTTAAAGGCAACAATTTAACGGTTTACGATCAAGTTTAGTATTTCATTACATGCCTGATCCTGCAGTAATGATATTGTACACTATAAACTAGGAAACACCACTGTTTTAGTGAGATCGGCTATAAAATTCCGTTTGATTCTGTGCTTGGTTCTAAAACGTTGAGAAGGTGATCCAAGAACAATATTTATTCTGAGCTCTACTGCACTGACGAAGAAATCTATATTATTGTAAAAAGGAATTCTTTCTTTACAGATGTAAAATATAAAATTGTCTACTTGAAATAAAGAAAATTGAGTTTGAGTTTGAGCTATAAAAAACAAATAAATAAAGTTATAAATTTTCGTGGAAATAAAAATACGGTTGTGAACAGGATTCGAACATACTACTCCTGGATAAATACTCCAGACGCTATGACTACTGAGCCATCTCGACCTCTGCTCACCACCGCGAATTCTTCTTCCATATTTTAAAACGTCTTATGCCGACGTCAGAGCGCCTGGAGTATTTATCCGGGAGGCGCAGGTTCGAATCCTGTTCGCGACCGCATTCTTTTTACATTTAATATTATAACTTTAGAGTTCGCTAAGCATGCGTTAATGCTTTTCAAAGATTTACCTTGAATTATTAAGGTAATTGCATTCCTTACGACATTGTATTAGCTGCAAAGTTGGTCGTGTCGGTTCGGTCACCTGTATAGGTACTGAATTGATTGCAATGAGGTCGAGATGGCTTAGTTTTTTAATCTTGTTGTGGATTCGAACCTGCGCCTCCCGGATAAATACTCCAGGCGCTCTGACCACTAAGCCATCTCGACCTCTGCTCACCACCGCGAATTCTTCTTCCATATTTTAACACGTCTTTTCCATTTAATATAATTTGAAATATTTTTTTATGAAATGATTAAACAATTTTAAACATTTTGATTACAAATACACAAATTTTACAACTCTTGAGACGCTGCTTAAATCATCTAATTATTAAATCATAAACCCCATGATCACGATCATAAGCGAAGCACAGATTACGCACACACACACGCAGCGTTCTGGTGCCGAGTGGATGAGTTTTAAGTATTTGTATGCGTTTAGCTCGTGTATAATTTATAACAAGCGAAATTGTATGTCTAGGCATGCTTCTCACATGTCGTACGCAATGCTACGTCCGTATTTTTTTAAGGTCCGTGTCCCGTGTTAATATTTTTGATCGTGACTGTGATACAAAGGGACTCGTGGCTAAGTAACAGTCGCACATATCGATCGATCAAGGTTAAACTGCGCTAGCCGCGGTCGGTCTGTTGAAAAGTGACCATCATTTCATACCGAGACCCCTGCCTGCCTCGGAGACCACGTTAAACCTTCGGTTCCGGTTGTCAAATTAACATGCCAGCCATTACGAGTACTCAGAGGCCAGAAAGTCTGAAAACCAGTCATACCACGAGATATCCTGTTACTCATTAACTGGGTTGTGGAGGTCAGATAAGCAGTCGCTTCATGTAAATACTGGTATTAAGCTGCATCCGGATTGACTGGAAGCCGACCCCAATGTAATGTAATTGGAAAAATGCAGGCAGATATACTGTACTACCAATCGAAATCGCAGCGTTAGATAGGGACGTTACGTCATAAAATGCAGGTGCTCCGTTTAATAATTAATATTTCCTACAATAAAGCCTTTATGAGCAAATAGGTAATGGCTTACAGCTTCTCCTAAGTGAAAATCGAGGTGAAATATTAATACCATGATGGGGTGTGATATTATGAGATTTTATCTTGACTTTAATTGTAGTTTGATGGCACGGTTGGCGCAGTGATCGAGAGATCGCCTGCTGCGTCGCGTGTCACGGGTTCGATTCCTGCACGGAGCAAATATTTGTATGATCTACAGTCTACAGATAATTGTTCCGGGTATGGGTGTATGTGCATGTGAGATTATGTGCGTTTAAACACACCCACGAGAAGGAAGATAGGCATAAGGAGTGGCATCGCTTAAAAAATAACATGAAGACGTCTGTTATTCATTATATGTACTCATGCCATATTTATAGATAAAACAATAAAAAAAATGCTTAAACATATAAAAAATATATATATTTTATAGCGAAATGTTCACTTTGAAACATTAGCGGGTTTCTTATGTAACTAATAGGTTTTGAATGCTGCACGCAGAACTATTATAACACTTAATAATATCATTAACAAAGGGTCGGAAAAGGTTAAAAAAATCTACAGGCATCCCCATCATCCGTTACTCCCAAAATGTTCTCAATTAGTATATAGATACATATAAAAACAAAGCCTCGATAAGTTATGATATGAATGCCTAAACGTCAATTATTCTTATGTATGAAAATACATATCAGTTTAAAAAAATAAGCTACATGCTTAGTTTTACTTAATTTCTGAAACAAAGCGAACGACTTTGATAAAACAAATTAAAAGAAGTACACGGTATTAATCTGCGTAGCTTCTCCCAAATGGGTTAGATTGGAAGTCGACCAAATGGACACCCAATGGTCGACTTCCAATCTAACCGGATGCAGCTTAATACCAGAAATTTACATGGAACGATTGCCTATCTGACCTCTACAACCCAGGTAGGTAATGGGTAACATGATATCTCGTGGTATGACTGGTTGTTAGGCTTTCAGGCCTCTGAGTACCCATAACGGCTGTCTTGTATATCTTTATTTGACCAACCAGGTACGACAGTTTATCGTGCTCTCCGAAGCAAAAAGAGGTCTTGATATGAAATTATGGTCACCCATCCTCAGACCGACCGCGCCTAGCGCAGCTTAACCTCGATCGATCGATCTGTGCGGCTGTTACTTGACCACGAGAAACTAAAATAAAGAAGTACAAGGTAGTTACAATAAAAACTATCTATACTATACTAATTATTGTAAAGCTGAAAAATTTGTTTGTTTCAACGCGTTAACATCGGGAACTACTGGTTCGAATAAAAAAAATCTTTTTGTCTTAGATATTCCATCTATCGAAGATATATAGCATCACGCTACGTCCAATAGGAGCGGATGAAAAATTTGCAACAACTGAAAAGAAAAACCTTTTGAGAGCTTCCGTTGCGTGCACTGCGTAAACGGTTAAAGTTACGCAAAAATCATGTATCGAGGAATTCTTTCCTTTAAAAAGTAAAAAAAAATGTTTGCGACAACATATGTCTATCTTTTAAGGTTGACTTACTATAAACTTTTTTATGATAATTAAATTTGTTCTTAAATAATGCATTATTTGCGAAGTTGTTTTCATAAACATGATATTAATCCTTATCAAAATAAATAATTTTGAACATTAATTGGAACTAAAACCTTTTCAAACTCACCTGACGTATCGAAACTCATACAAATCGTTTACCCGCTACAATAACCAACACATTGATTTCCGAAGCGTTCCACGAGTTAATGTAACAACAAAAGTGGCCCATCAAAAACTCATCGCCTCTTGGAGGCATCTGTCAAAGTCATAGATATCATGTTCTTCCCCAAGGATGTCCCACGACCTTGCCTACAAACCATTTATTTCCTCAACAATTGTTTTAAAGATAAATCTTTGCAATAACGCATGCTTAGCGAACTCTAAAGATATAATATTAAATGGAAAAAGAATACGGTCGTGAGCAGGATTCAAAGCTGCGCCTCCCGGATAAATACTCCAGGAGCTTTGACCACTAAGCCATCTCGACCTCTGCTCACCACCGCGAATTCTTCATCCATTTTTTAACGTCTTTTAGGCGATGTCATTGCTATCTATTCAGTCCCTATACAGGTGACCGAACCTTACCTTAGTGACCTTTTTAATTGTTTTAAAGTTATAATTTTTTGCGGAAAGAAAACTACGCTTGTAAAAGAGGTTTGAACCTGTGCTCCGGGATAAACATTCCAGGCGCTCAGCTCACTAAGCTCACCTGACCTCTGTTCTCTGGAAAAATAATTCGGAATAGTTTCGAATAATATTTATTTCCACAATAATTACGTCTTATAGTGATTTCATCGTAATATTTTCAGTCAGTAATAGACTTGAGATTGTTTTGAATTGCTTTGCGGGCAAAATCTTAGAAGAATAAATGATTTATCTTTCTTTCTGTCTTTATTGGCTTCTTCAGTTCAGAAATTCAGTGGTTCCAAGCGCGCCTGCAGAGCATGAGGTCTTGGGTTCGATTTACATTTCGGGCAAAGTGTTGTTGGGTTTTGCTGTTAAGATTCTCAGAAGCAGCTCGAAATTTAGAATTGTGCCCGGTAGATGGCAATAGGGTCACCACCTATTACATGGAACTTAATAACAGCACTGGTGAAATGTGGGTATACAATTGTGTACACCTCTGCCTACCTTCGGGGAATACGCGCGTGATGCTTAGTTATGTTCAGAAATGCTTAGTACCTAGCAGCCCGGAGCTTAAAACTGTACAAGGTGTATGGGAATTCGCTCACTACATAGTTCTCTTAGTAGTCTGTGCTTTCTACCTATTCCATGGGACTTAATACTAATTCGGGCGTACATTACAACTCTGCCTACCCTTTTGGGGAATATAGGCGTGACGCTATGTAATTGTTTTGCACGTAAACAGGTCAAAGCCAAGGTATGTTAACCCTTTGAAAATCAAAGCGAATTGAACTACTTAGCTTAAGCTTTAAGTGTGCCAAATATCTATTCTCTAATTTGCATGTTTGTTTTTGTTGAATTGTTCATGAAATTAACAGACAGACAGACACACGGACAGAAGTTAGATCGGAAACTTTTCGTCTATCCAAAATATTTGAGACTCAAATAGATGATTTGAAGATAAATCTTTGAAAAACGTTAACGCATGCTTAGCGAACTCTAAAGTTATAATATTAAATGGAAAAAAATACGGTCTTGAGCAGGATTCGAACCTGCGCCTCCCGGATAAATACTCCAGGTGCTCTGACCACTATGCCATCTCGACCTCTGTTCACCACTGCAAATTCTTCATCCATATATTACCACGTCTTTTGGCGACGTCATTGCTATCTATTCAGTATATCATTGCAGTTAATACAATGTCATAAATATGCAATTACCTTAACAATTAAAAATAAATCTTTGAAAAGCATTAACGCATGCTTAGCAAACTCTAAAGATATAATATTAATTAGAAAAAGAGCAGAGGTCGAGATGGCTTAGTGGTCAAAGCGCCTGGTGTATTTATCCGGGAGGCGCAGTATCGAATCCTGCTCACGACCGTATTCTTTTTTCATTTAATATTATAACTTGAGATGATTTGAGTCTCGAATATTTTGGACGTATAGCGGAATATTATTAGATGGGTCCTAAACGAGATGTCTGTGAAAAGGTAGAATACCGAAATCTGATGCCAATATACGAAAAATATCTAGACTACCTGACTACCCTTGTCATGTCTGGCAGCCTTTGTGATGGACGAGGGAATACCTTCAAATATAATAACGTATTTTGCCTACCTTTGAATAATCTCAATTACCTTTTAAGATATAGGTACTTTCGTGAAACACATTAATGATTGTTCACCGGTACCTATGCATATTTATTTGAAACTGCCTAACTAGTTTTGAACTCGAACGGAGCCCTTAGTCATGAGCAGAGTCCGCGACGATATCGCAAGTCCTAGTACTGCATTATAATGCTATAATAAAGATCAAAAGCCTTTTCGTATATTCCAGAAAATTTACAGAGTATTGTCTGATGTTTCTGATGGTTAAATAAACCATCTAATGTTGTACGATATGTAGCTCTCACGTTGTACACAGACCTGGGGGGGGTGAATTTCGAACTCTTGAAATTAATACCAATATTTAATCAACGCCTTAAAACGTAAGGGAAATAAATTACCTACATCGTAGTTAGTTAAGACATTCTTGCTTTTAAAATTACTACCCGACAAATATCTATTTCCAATAAAAATAGAGCGGATTTATTTTCTAGAGTAAGCCTACTGGTATTATTTGTTGGTTGGTGCTGATCCGCTCTGATGTCATTTCTGTCTTTTGACAGGGATAGCTCCGCAACTTGCAATGACGCCTGGAAATTCTGCAGTTATGACTTGCTTAAAACGGTGAAGGAAAATATCATGAGAAAACTAGCCTAGACTACTAACACCTGAGCGATGTTGGCAATGGTGTGTGAAGCTATATCAGAGACAAAGGGGAGGCTAAAATTCTGAGTCTTGGATGTTCATTAACCATGCGATTCAAAAGGACATTGGGCGGAATCCGACGCGATTGCAGTCAAGAACAATCATGATATAAAGCCGACATTAATCATGCTATTTTTCAATGTGTATGTTTATTTTTCCCGAAACCCATCGAACAGGTCGATCTTCTTAGCGTGGGGTTGAGGAATATTCCAGTTTCAGAGTATTACCACCCGTAGGCTTCTAACATAGCTTTTACAACTCATCGCGAACATTTCTCAAGTGTGCTAGTTCCCTCACCATTTTACATAACATAGCATCACGTCTGTATTCGCCGAAGGGGTGAAAGAGGTGTACATAGTTTTGCACCCTCATTTTACCAACGCTATTATTAAGTCCCGTGTAATATGTGGTGATGGTGAGCCTATTGCCAACTGCCGGGCACATTTCCAAACTCCTATTGTTCAATCTTTCTCGTATTATTCAAAAACTGCTATTGAGAATTTTCAAATAGAAAAACCCAATAAGACTTTGCCAGACCCGGGAATCAAACTTTATGCTCAGCAGCCGCGCTTGTGACTGCTAGACCAACGAGGCAGGGAACCATTTTAGGTAAGTGATAATTCATTTTCAATATGCACATGACTACGAAAAGTCAAATTCTTACTTTTTTCACACATTCTTTTTAAAAAAAATCCTATTTCCCATATAGGTACGACCTATATCTTTATATATTAGAGCTATCTGTTCACACATCCCGAGAATTTCGTTTCTGTCCGCCTTGGGTATGTAACCCATAGTGCGATGCCCAATATCCTTTCCTACATACCAACTAGACAGTGCGGTTGGCGCAGTGGTCGAGAGACCGACTGCTGCGCTGTGTGTCGCAGGTTCGTTTACTGCACGGAGCAAATATTTGTACGATCTATAGATAATTGCTTCGGGTCTCGGTGTGTGTGTGTGCTTGTGAGATTATATGTCTGTAAACGCAACCGCGATACAGGAAGAAATTCCTAGTGTGGGGCAAAGTATTAAAAAAAAAACAAGCAAAGGCATCTGCTAGTACCTAGAGAGCTACACAAGTTATTACCAGTTCTCCTGGCAACCCTAAAACAAATTCTCGGTTTACGATCCACAGTTAAGTCGCGATCGTATAGGTGCCTCGCGAGAGACTGCCGAATTAAATTTTGTCGAATGGTTTATTTCCAACGAACCTGCAAAGTAACAGTATTGACCTAAAAGTGTAACAATGAGAGCTCCGGATGTATTTTTGTTGCAATTGCTATTCCCAAGAAAGGATACTACCCTACCTGCAATAGTGCCATATGTTCTTGGGGACTGCTAGGTTACTGCGAATGAGTTGTGCCTTGCGGGCATCGGGCTTGGGTAGATCGCCGCATGACCCGTTGGTAGCACGGATCTTTTCGACAAACTCGTCGACTCGATAAAAGTTTTTATGTACTGAATTTTATCGTTTTACCAACACTTTGTCAAATTTTGTGTTTAAAATCGACAATCGTGTCGACAAAAAGAATCATGCTCGCACCGCAGGGACGTCTGTGCAGTCACGTGTCTATGCAGGCCAACTGTGGCCGGCCTGCACAAATGACAGTCTGTTAATACCTTCAACAAACAATAACCTGGAGGATTGCGACGAATGCAGATGCTTTCCCTGGACCCCGGTAAAGGTTAGTGAAGGACTGCGTAATTGTAGTTGGTAGGAATTGGGCATAACATTTATGAAATATTCCTAAACCCCACTAAGAATACGCTCAAAGGGTTACAATCCAACGAAAGACTTTTCCACAACAACGTTTGTGTATTAATTATTGTTCAACGGTTATTACTCACTTGCAATGTCGCGAGTCAAACTGGTTACACACAGAAGTCTCTGCTTACAGTTTGACTCGCGACATCGCCGCGGCTTCAGCTCGTGACTAAGGGCTCCGTTCGAGTTCGAAACTAGTCGGGCAATCCCGAAGAATGCAAGTGAGTAATAACCGTTGAACAATAATTAATATGAATGTGTCTCACGAAAGTTATTATACAACGTTTGTGTACGCTTCCTATGCGTTAATGCGCATAAAATATATCAATAATTACGAGTACAAACACTCGCGCTCTTAGTACTCTCATCCCAGTCCCATCTTTACAACCAGCACATTAAGCTGCCCATTATTCTACATTTTCTAATAAAACTAACTTTAAGGCGTCTTATTTAAGTTTATTTCTGCGAGGTGGCTTTTTACAACTGGCACTGAAAAATGTACAGATGACTACTGGTTTATTTCATTTGTAGCAGTAAAATTGTTGGACTTATACATTATTTTTCAGGTGCACGAGGGAGAAAGATTAAGGAAAAGCTGGTGTATCTTATTGACATCGTAAGAGGTAAGGAAAAATTGCATCAGGTGAATAAGTTGCAGTATATTTTAAATGTGAACAACACATTATTCTGCAACCCGTATTTTGCTGTTCAGAAGATGCCTTTTCCCTAAATGCAGACTGGTATCTTTTATTTTTTTAGTCTGCTGGTAGGTACACTACTGCAAATAATGCAAAATTTAGCATTCACCACACCAAATTCGAGTCCACACGGCGACGTAGCCAAGTATTCAGGTAAAACTCACACATGCAAGCAACTGTCATTTATTTTGTATGCCTCCTAAATCTTAATGCATGAATCGCGCTCAAGCAAGCATTGGTAAATACTGTTGATTGCATACAAATATCTTTTGAAAATCGTACTAAACACAACAAAAGACTAAAGAAGAAAAGTCAATACACCTCAGTAACTTAAATAAAAGCATTTATAAAAAACAATTGGATATAATTTTGACTTCAAACTTTGCACTTCAACATTATGTCCGTGTTTCACGTTTTGATATTTTCAGCCATTTTCAGCAGTATGTTTCGTAAGAGGTTTGCTAGTAAGGGATAGTTTTGACCTAATAACGGCGCTCGGAGCTGGGGCACGCACACCTGTTTGAAATAAACGATATTATCAAAAATATTTTTAAAGAATAGTACTACATAATGCTATTCAGAAAATTAAGTCTTTCATCTGTATAATGTAAAAGGTTTCTGAATTTGAAACCGGTAGATATTTGATGTTTTAACTGCCTGTACATGTGAATATTAACCAAAACTGATTAAAACTTCGGCGTGTTAACGCAGTGACAGCTTAGTGGTATCATTGTTAGACTTGCGAGTGAGATCACTGGTTCTTGTATTATGAATTTATTTTATCATTTAATGGCGAATACAGTGAAAGCGATTTTTCGGCGGAACT
Source organism: Xylocampa areola (assembly GCA_935421205.1). Taxonomy (NCBI): domain Eukaryota; kingdom Metazoa; phylum Arthropoda; class Insecta; order Lepidoptera; family Noctuidae; genus Xylocampa; species Xylocampa areola. The sequence continues at coordinate 2,434,560 of OW285200.1, forward strand.
TTATCAGTAAATTGTTCATATCATATATATAGATATTTTTTATAAATATTAACGCGATGTTATACCAACAATTTAATAAATCTGTAAATGATTGCTAAATAAATATCGCCAGGCGTGTCCTTAAGACGAATACAAGGGTACTTGAAATTTAATACACACGAACAACGACACGGTAGCTCAGTTGATAGAGTCATGACACGGAATGTCTAGGGTCGCGAGTTCAAGTCCCGTTCGTGTCTATTATTTATAAAGTTTCCTTGAAAAATTGTAATTAGTAAATTGTTCATCAATCATTTTTACGAAGTACTACTATGTTACATTCTAACCACTATACTAATCTAAACTATCATTTATTATTTAAGGTCCTTCATTATTAGTGGAGATAATTTTAAGTGGCCAATGTGTAAGCGATAAAGGTTCAATAATTAAATATATAGTATATTTATTTACATTTTCTTTTAAAGCTTAATATCTAATTTTATTTAATCAAATAATTGTTTCTGTATTCTCTTTTTGTATTGTAATTTCAATTCATTTTATTTTTATGTTCATTGATGTGTTGAACGTACCATACCGGCTAAATCAACAATTCAATTAATAATAATAAACCATAAATATATGTATGACAAAGTGTAATATAGCATGTTCTTTTACTAAATTTTTGATTTACCAATCAGCTCGATCCTGATTTGAGCGGTCAAACGTCATTTTCGTCCTTCTAGTGATAAATATTTTTCCAATTTTTTATTGATCGACTTATACATTAACCCCTTAAAAGGCCTCCACTAATTAAGATATACCTTATATGATATACTGACCACTGCTAGTATGACGACCAACAAGGGACAGATCAGATTTATAAGCAGGTTGAGGACAGCCCGCACCAGCCACCAGAGACCTATTACTACTAGGACACTGGCTAACATCACCTGGAACGCAAAATAGAAAGGAGTTTTAAACTTTGAGAGCGTCGTTGGTCTTGTAGTCCCAAACGTGGTTGCTGGGCGTGAGATCCTGGGTTCCATTACCGGGTCGGGTAAAAGTGTGTTTAAGGAAATTCTCAGTAGCAGCCCGGAGTCGTAGTCGGAGGGCACGTAAAGCCGTCCGACGATCCCTGATCCCTCTGCTGTCGTGTCGTATTGCCGTCTCATCAGACTATGAGACGGAAGGAAGACTGCATACTTGGCTAACTATCACTCTCCGTGGACATAGGCCGCCGTAATTCAAAATTTGGTGGGGAGTATATTGAGAATATAACAGATAACTTCAGAGACCATATGCAATCCACTTGTACAGTCTATGCAGTCAGTTCACGCGCAGTTCTAATGACTGCGCAGCTAATTGTCAAAGTGGCATTTTTGCAGATAAATCTTAGAAAAGCATTAACGCGTGCATAGCGAACTATAAAGTTATATATTTTTCTTAAAAAAAAAAGCGATCGTGAGAAGGATTAGAACCAGATTTCGATTCCCAGATAAATACTTCAGGAGGTGCAGGTTCGAATCCTGCTCACGACCGTGTTCTTTTTAACAAAAAAATATTACTTTTGTCATTTTTATGCATTTATGCCAACTGCACCAAAACTGCATCCAAACAACTTTGCAGCTAGCTTGCAGCCCAAATGCCGATCTTCTATATAGACCCTTACCTGTGCCTCTTCATGAGATCGGAGCCAGTTCCTCACAATACTCACGACAGTGCCGCTGTTTTGGCCCGGACATGACATGCGTGAAACACTGAACTGCAATTTTAAAAAGATACATTGGGATCAAAGGTCTTATAGAATACATTCCAAAGATAAATACCTGTTTTTATATTATTTTCTACATCTATACTAATATAATAATGAGGAAAGTTTTTTTTTAATTTGTGTATGTAATGATTAAACTCAAAAACAGATAGCCGGATTTCAAAAATTCTTCCATCATTAGAATGCTACATTATCCCTGAGTAACATAGGCTATATTTATTACTATAAAATATTAGGGATTCTTACTAAAACTTCAATAATGTAACCCTAGGTGTTAATGTTCACCCGTGCGAAGCCGGGACGGACCGCTAGTATATTATAAAGTAGACATAATAATCATTTATAACCATCCATATTACACAATAATACCAATTGGAAAGACAAAAATAAAGAACCATTTGTCTTATAACAGAATTTAATATCACTGCACTCTTTTTCTTTTGAATCGTGTTTTTCTGTCATACCCCGCCTTTTCAAGGCATATCATCTTTCACACAACTTATCCATCCGTTTCTCGGTCTTCTTTTCTTGTAGACATTTAAGGCCAAAAGTTTAATCGTGATAATTATGATGAGTTGTTTTAAAAGCAAGATTTTGATTGAATTGCAGAGTTAAGTGACATTGCAGAGTGTCGCTCACAAATTATTTATCTAAAACTGAGATTTTTTAAGCTAATTTGAAATAAACATTTTACATACACTGTGACCGAACAGGTCCCTCTGCCATTGGTAGTGATCGGAATACATATTTTCTGCTACGTCGCCAATTACTTCAGTGGCGTTTAACAGCAATGCATACAAACTCCTGTCTACAGTCTGCACACGTGGGTCTGCAAACAAAATACACTATGTAAGTCAGTTTGCAGACTTTGGGTAAAACTCTGCAATGTCACTAATCTGTGCATACGTTAAGATGTATGCAATTAAATAATATTAATTTATAAATTCAATGCTTTAACTTAAACAAAAACTGTTGTTTAGAATTTTGTTAGCATGTTCCAGTAAAATTTGTTAAAGTTTATTCCATAAATTAAGTCCGAAGAAATAATTAGCCAGTTTTGCTAGTAAGTTTTGCTTGTACTTTTTTAACATAATGTTATATTTTCATAGAATGTACATAAACTTCTTGGTCACGTAATTACTCATGGAAAAGTTTAATAACTAGGTAACAACTTTTGTTTCCAGCAGTACTTTTGTTTAGCTTAATCATAATATTTTTATACCAAACTTTAGAAAAAATGTCAAATACAATTTTATGTATTAAAATATATCGAATTTTTCAGGATAACGTAAGCAAATAATCTGTTTGTGTTTATACATCATTTATTTAAAAGTCTTTTGATGTAAAATAGAATGTCTTTTTGAAGAGTATTCTGATGTGTACAAAAATATGCCAGTCTAAAGAAATAAAATAAAAATATTTCTAAGTATTAACGCAAATATATTTATATATAATATAATATTAGTTTAAAACTACAAGGCAAAGGTATCTTAGATACAGATAAAACGAGCGTTGTTCACTACGATAACTTATTGCGCATTGACGGTTTTAGACTATCCTACTAATATTATAAATGCGAAACTTTGTGAGTATAGATGGATGGATTTTTGGTACTGTTTCACGCAATAACTATGTAGCGAGCATTACCCGCCACCACAAACCGCTATCGCTTATGCATCAAGGCACGCAACGAAATCACGCCACACATCAGGTGATCAATATGGCGGTGGACACCGCTCTGACGTAGTCTATTGTCCGGTGGACGCGCCCATCACGTAAACCACGCCTGCGCATAATATACGTCACGGTGAAGCAAGATGGCTGCGCGCGCGCTTTTGTTTTAGCACTGCGTCACAATATGGCCGCTTAATTATCCTTTTGTTTTCTAACTCAAGCGGACATATTGTGTACGCCCATTAGACCCCTCTTCTTATTTAAGTTTCTTTTGTTTATTTTTGTATAAAAAGGCTAGTGTAATTTCTATTGATTAACTTGTGCTCCCGATCGTACCGAATAATTGTCGCGAACAAACTTTTATATAGATTGTTATTATAATTAATATCTGCCCTGTTGAACTACGAGTATTTATTAATCTCCCGCATAGAATCCATATAGTATACGAGGTTCGATTCCTGGCTCGCGCAAATTTAGTTAGAAGCGGTAACTAACCAGTTTCTACAGTGGTGACCCCGAACGAACAAGGACAAGATGGAGACGGAGTCGACCAAGGAAGGGACAGCAGAATTGTTCAGAGTTGGTGTACGAGTACCTCCGTTCAACCCAGACGATCCAACATTATGGTTCGCCCAAATAGAAGGTCAGTTTATCCTTTCTAATATTGTGAGGGACGAGACAAAATTCTATTATGTGCTGGCGCAGCTGGAACCACAATATTCCGCTGAAGTAAGGGATCTAATCGTCACTCCGCCTACCTCAGGCAGGTATGATAAGCTCAAGGAGGAACTTATCAAGAGACTGTCAGCATCACAGGAGAGGAAAACTAAGCAGCTCCTGATGCATGAGGAACTAGGTGACAGAAAACCGTCCCAATTCCTCAGACATCTCCAACAGCTAGCGGGACCCACCGTACCTTCAGACTTTATTCGGACTATTTGGGCAAGCAGACTTCCGACCAACTTACAAACTATCTTGGCATCGCAATCTGGTATGAGCGTCGAGGCTGCAGCAGAACTGGCAGACCGGATTAATGACATTGTACCAACCACTTCTCAGGTAGCTAGCACATCAACAACTATGCAGTCGATGGCCCAAAGTACAAGCGACGGCGATTTAAGAAGACAAGTAGCGGAGCTTACCAGAAAAATCGAGGTGATGTCCACGGAATTACAGAGGCAGTCCAGGCGTGATTCAACATTTTCCCATAGAAACCGCTCACGCTCCCGATCCCGCCCGCGACCGGTAGATCACCCACACTGCTGGTACCATTATCGGTTTAAGGAAAAGGCAAGGAAATGCACTCAACCCTGCAATTACAAGTCGGTAAACTACCAAGGCAGCCGATAATCGCGGTAAACGACTGCCCTAATGTTTCGAACCGCCTGTTCATTACTGACCAAGACACGAAGATCCAATACTTGGTGGACACGGGTTCAGACCTGTGCGTGTTCCCAAGGTCAGCTGTACGGGAGTTGCGTCCGAAAACCAACTACCAGCTGTTTGCAGCCAATGGTACTCCGATAGCTACGTATGGTTTTAGACAATTATCGCTCAACTTAGGATTACGCCGTGCATTCCTTTGGCGATTCATAGTAGCAGATGTATCAAAACCAATTATTGGCGTTGATTTTTTAGGATTTTATAATCTACTAGTCGACTGCCGTAATCAGCGCATAATCGATGGTGTGACATCTCTAACCGTATCTGCCCCACAGCAACAGCGTGCGGATAGCATTTTGTCTGTACGCACAACATGCGCAACGACAACTGATACGCAATACCTTCGCCTACTAAGGAAGTTTCCTGACATCACGCGTCCAGCCGGTAAGCCTAGAATCCTCAAACACAAGACGGTGCATCAGATCCGTACAACACCTGGACCACCCGTTTTTAGTCGTCCACGCCGCCTGGACCCCGCGAGATTAAAAATTGCTAAACAGGAGTTTGAAGCTATGTTACAGAATGGAACAGCACGCAGTTCACAGAGCGCCTGGGCTTCACCACTTCACCTGTCGCGGAAAAAAGACGACGGCTGGCGTCCGTGTGGTGACTACAGAGCACTAAATGCTCGTACCATTCCCGACCGCTATCCAATTCGACATATCCAGGATTTCGCCCACCAGCTGACAGGTAGTACAATATTCTCAACCATAGACCTGGTAAAGGCGTACAATCAGATTCCTGTGTTGGAGGAGGACATACCGAAGACAGCGATCACAACACCATTTGGCCTATTTGAGTTCCCGGTCATGACTTTTGGACTGCGAAATGCCGCACAGACCTTTCAGAGGTTCATGGATGAGGCGTTACGTGGATTAGACTTCTGTTATTGTTATTTAGATGACATTTTAATATCCAGCAGAAGTAGCAGCCAACACCTGGAACACCTGGAACTCCTCTTCAAACGCTTAACTGAATACGGCATCTTAGTAAACCTCTCGAAATGTCATTTGGGTCAACCAGAGGTTACTTTCCTCGGATACAAAGTCTCCGCAACAGGGGTGCAACCACTACAATCCAAAGTTGAGGCTATTCAGAACTTCCCAGAACCACGGACCATAAAGGAACTTAGGAGATTTCTGGGAATGATAAATTTTTATAGGCGTTTTATCCCAAGAGCAGCTATGAGTCAGGCTAACCTCAACTCATTACTTGCAGGTCCAAAGACCAAAGGATCGCAGCCTGTAGAGTGGACGCCTGAGCTTCGTGAAGCATTCGCTAAGTGTAAGCAAAGCCTAACCCAAGCCACCCAGCTCGCACATCCTGACCCAGATGCGGAGTTATTTGTACAGACCGACGCCTCAGACACAGCAATAGGAGCCGTTCTACAGCAGCGGAAAGATCGACAGCTCGAACCATTGGCTTTCTTTTCTAAAAAGTTGTCCCCAGCTCAAAGGAAGTATTGTCCGTATGATCGCGAATTGTTGGCTATTTATGAAGCAATTAAATATTTCAAGCACATGGTTGAAGCAAGGACATTCGCGATCATGACAGACCATAAACCATTAACCTTCGCATTTACGAAGCCCGGAGATAACCGTTCGCCACGTCAATTTAGGTATCTGGATTACATCAGTCAATTTACGACAGATATCAGGTTCATACCAGGCAAGCAAAATGTCGTGGCGGACACTCTATCCCGTATTAATGCTGTTACTATGCCCCTAGATTACCAGTCCTTGGCCCACGCTCAGAACACAGACGACGAGTTACAGGATCTGCTGACAAATGTTTCAAGTTTGGTGTTAAAGAAGGTGAGAACACCAGAAGCAAACATAGAGGTATACTGCGACGTGTCAACTGCAACCCCAAGGCCTTTCATCACACTCCCATTTCGGCGTCAGGTATTTAACGTTTTACACAATTTAAGCCACCCCGGAGCAAAGGCGAGTGTACGTCTAATCACTGAACGGTTCGTATGGCCAGGAGTGAGAAAGGACTGTCGACAATGGGCCAAGGAATGCCAGCAGTGTCAACGCTGCAAGGTCACAAGGCACACGTCGGCGCCACTAGCAACATTCGAAACCCCCACTGCTAGGTTCCAACACATCCACTTAGACTTAATAGGTCCTTTAACCATTTGTTCTGGCTACAGGTATTGCCTCACTGTCGTCGACCGCTACACACGGTGGCCCGAGGTGTACCCACTGCCGGACATCACGGCCGAAACCTGCGCGTCCGCTCTTGTATCTGGGTGGATCGCGCGTTTTGGCTGCCCCGAACGCATCACAACTGATCGGGGGCGACAATTTGAGTCGCACATATTCAAGGAGGTGGCCGCCTTAGTGGGCGCTGCTCACCATACCACCACCGCGTACCACCCTGCGGCCAACGGTCTCGTGGAGAGGTTACATCGGCAGCTGAAAGCTGCTATAGCCTGCCATGCGACCCTGAACTGGCCGGAGGCGCTCCCCTGGGTGCTATTGGGCATCCGGAGCGCCTGGAAAGAAGACTTGCAAGCTTCGGCAGCGGAGTTAGTCTACGGCGAACCCCTACGGTTGCCTGGACAATTCTTCACGTCATCAACAAATGACACAATAGAACCAAGCAACTTCGCCAGCAGACTACGGGCACATGTTTCCAAGCTAGCACCACAACCAACATCATGGCACTCCGGTGCAAGCCGGCCGTTCTACGTGCCTCGGGACCTTAACACGGCAACTCATGTCTTCGTCCGTCAGGGTCCAGTCCGCAAACCTCTGGAAGCAGTATACCGGGGACCATACAAAGTTCTTCGTCGGAGTACAAAAGCTTTTGACATTGAGGTGCAGGGCAAAACACAGACAGTCACGATTGACCGGCTTAAGCCCGCATACATCGCCAGAGAGTTGGACCCCACCAGACCGCAAAAGATGGAAGAAGACCAACCAACAACTAAAAAGACGAGGAGCGGGCGGTCAGTCAGGTTCCCAGATTACTATCGCCCGTAGTCACGGTCTCAGCGGGGGAGTAGTGTAGCGAGCATTACCCGCCACCACAAACCGCTATCGCTTATGCATCAAGGCACGCAACGAAATCACGCCACACATCAGGTGATCAATATGGCGGTGGACACCGCTCTGACGTAGTCTATTGTCCGGTGGACGCGCCCATCACGTAAACCACGCCTGCGCATAATATACGTCACGGTGAAGCAAGATGGCTGCGCGCGCGCTTTTGTTTTAGCACTGCGTCACAATATGGCCGCTTAATTATCCTTTTGTTTTCTAACTCAAGCGGACATATTGTGTACGCCCATTAGACCCCTCTTCTTATTTAAGTTTCTTTTGTTTATTTTTGTATAAAAAGGCTAGTGTAATTTCTATTGATTAACTTGTGCTCCCGATCGTACCGAATAATTGTCGCGAACAAACTTTTATATAGATTGTTATTATAATTAATATCTGCCCTGTTGAACTACGAGTATTTATTAATATCCCGCATAGAATCCATATAGTATACGAGGTTCGATTCCTGGCTCGCGCAAATTTAGTTAGAAGCGGTAACTAACCGGTTTCTACAACTACTAAACGGATTTGGATGAAATTTGGCACACTGGTCGTTTATAACCTGGATTAATACATAGGATATTTTAATCCCGGCTGAACCCAATACTGAAATCTACGCAGCTGAAGCGGGCAGAAGTTAGTAAAGGATTAATTGTTATGTTTATAATTCCCAAACGCCGCTATTGTTATCAGCGCTGGAAAAACCTGGATCAGACTACTTAGCACAGAAGTGGATTAGCACAAGCAGAGAGTGTACTATACCTAGCAGTGGGTGAAGTCAGACTGTGGATGATGATGATAAATTACCAAGGTACAGTTAAACCTTCAAGTTATCTCACAGTATATGTAATATGAGTCAGTGCTGTCTGGTATGTATACCAAGAGAGTGGGTACATTAATGGTACAATACCCACCTTTTGTTTTTTTTCTAACAATTCGCCCCGTGTGCTGCTTGCGGTATCTTAAAAACAATTTGTGCAAAACCACAAAGAAAATAGGCACAGAAATTCGCCGCCTTTTGATAATGCCAACAATCTATTCTTCGAGTCGTTAGAGGTTTATGCTGAAAGACCCCCTAATGTTACGAAGTGAACATTTGGCCATAGAATTTAGTAAGTAATTTTAGATGCGTAAGCGCATTTTTTTTTTTTTTTTTTCATTTAATCTATATATATGGGGCAAATACAGACCAACATCTTGTTCATACGGTCAAAGTTTTTTAAATTATCATTCTTTAGTTATTATATTAAATGGAAAAGAATACGGTCGCGAACAGGATTCGAACCTGCGCCTCCCGGATAAATACTCCAGGTGCTCTGACCACTAAGCCATCTCGACCAGACAGACAGTGGTCAGAGCGCCTGGAGTATTTATCCGGGAGGCGCAGGTTCGAATCCTGTTCGCGACCGTATTCTTTTTCCATTTAATATAATAACTTTAGAGTTCGCTAAGCATGCGTTAATGCTTTTCAAAGATTTATCTTGAATTATCAATCTTAATAAAACAATCTGTTGGCTCGTTAATTACCAAACATAATAGATTTTTATTGGAAATTATTATTTATTTTGGATGACTAAGCATTTTTTTTATCATTAAATCTATAAAGATGCCACACATATAGATTTACATCTTGTATAAACGACCAAAGTTATTTAAAGCTTTAAAGAAAAAGCGAATCCTACACGACGACGCTTAATTTAAGGCATATTCAAATAAAAACCTCTACTAGTAACATTATAAGAATATAAAACCGTCATATATTTCTACATAATTGAGTACAACGCTTAAGTAAGTATAAACGTTCATTCTTCATAAAGATAACATGAGAAATGGATGCAGAACAGCTATCAACCACAGACAACGCGTATTTACTTTATGTTCCATAGAGAGATAAAGAATACTCCTTCCGTATGATAATATATTTAGTTGTAAAAAATGATCGCATAAACGAGGAGGGACGTTCAATTTTTTTTTTGTATTTATGAGAATAGCTCAATTGTATCTTATTAGTATGGAGGTTCCAGGATCGATTCCCAGATCGGGCAAAATTTTTCGGTGATGTTTGAGTTACGTTTTTGGGTAAGAAATTTCGTAGTCAGACCAGATTTTGTAACTTTGCCCAGTAGAAGACATTAGACTCACTACCGATACATGGAAAAAATACCATTAAATATTTATATACATAAAATTTTCTTATGTACTTGTGTTTGTCACTGAGCTCCTTTTAAACGGATGGACCGATTTTGATGCAAAATTTCATGTGATTTGAGTGGTGTCCTAGATAGTTTCGATTCACGATTGGACCTGGTAGGTGGGGCTGCAATCGGGTTAATGGGAGAACGACGTCTGCCGGGCCCATTAGATGTAAATAAAATAATTTAAACGTGTAACCACACATTCTCACTCTTAAAACAATTACCTAACGTTTCAAATCTAACAAAGCGTGATTGTCAAAGCAACGCGTTGTCTCGCGAAAATTGCAAATTAATACACAACCTACCTCCTTCGTCTTCTTAAAGGAAAAACGCCCCATTAACGCCCCTGTAATTTCCTCACACTCGGATCTTTGTTACAAACCACACCATTTTAAAGGCTTGATGCAAAAAGTAGAAAAAGAAGGCCAATTCCAAAAATTAAATAACAAAATATAGAATATAGACGTTAGGGGGATGGAAAAAACAGAATGACTTTTGTATTATTTTTATTATGTAATATATTGTTCGTCTACATTGGCTGTAACCGCACAAAAATGTATTTAATATAATCATACTTAGTAGTACGATTATATCATCCTACTACGTTTCTTAAACTGGAACACACGATAAGCATACTAGGCCCTACTTACTACCGTGTCAATGCGAGAGAGCTAAACGCACACAAATACAAGAAGGACTGACAATCGCCGACAGTATTACCAATCGCAGCGCACACACACACAATAGTATGGGGTAATTTGCAGGCTTCACCCATAATTAGACGAGAACGTCCGTATTACTTTTAATAATGTCCATGAAATAAAATTAGTTATTTTTATATCTAGAATGCTTACCAAGCGGTTGTACTTTTGTGCAAATTTCGTTAAGTTAATTAGAATGGGCCTTCTGTTACTACCTGTGTTGTGTTTAAAACAAGATTTCTCATGATTATGTGGATATTTTATCACGGACAATATTTTGTTCTAAACGCGACAAACCAAACATGTTGGTCATGATGTCAAATAAAAAAAGTTAAAATACAACATACCATTCCGCGAAAAACTGGGCACCATTTTTGGCAATATTTATCACCCATTTTCAATAAATGAATTGTTTAAATATTTACAAAAAACTCGTGAATAATTGTTTAAAACATGTTTGTAAAAAATGTATTATTTTTTGGCGAGTTTTCTTTTTTACCTATGGGTTAATCATGACGTTTGATGTCAAATTATGTGACGGTGATTATTTTTTTCTATTTTTAAATTATAGGAAAGTAATATTATACTGATCAAAAAGGTTCTAATAATAACGCAATCTTTCGGAATATACTGCTTAATCATAGACATGTATAAGACAGGTAAAAAATTTTTTTTTTTGAAAATTAACATCCACATATTAAATTATGCATTCCTAACTACAAATAATAAAAATATAAATCCCATGAATGTACAATGCTTAGTAGGTAATAAGCCTTTTGTTATCCCTACATTTTTATACACTCATGAAACTAAAATTTTTGCGCAGTCCTCACCAACACATCAGGCTGTGTCACATCATGGAGTGTTTGAGCATTCACACAAATAACTTGCGCGTGAGGTTGATATTGCTGAAATGGATTTACAATAATTACATTTTAACCCTTACTAACAAACAATCCCTTAATATTATAAATGAGAAGTAACTGTGTATGTCTGTCTGTGACGCTTTCACGCCTAAACCAGTGAATAATTGTTTATGAATTTTGGTAAGAAGATAGATTGAACCTTGGAGAAGGACATAGGCTATTTTTTGTTAAGTAGACAAAGTCGCGGGCACCAGATTTGTAATAAAAAAGCTGTCAGATTTCTCTAATAGATGTTTTCTGATGTAGGTGAAATCGGCCCAATAAAAATGTCACAGAACTTTGTACTCGTAAAGTTCACTCAGTTACTATAAAAATAAAACATTTAATATCAACACTATATAACAAAAGCACTAAACCAAATATACACTTCCGTATTTTGATACAATCTTACCAAATATATCAAAGTAAACACCAGTTACCATCACGAGACCCGAGGTACAGTCAGTAAACTCGAATAACTTTAGTTCTGCCTAGCCTTCACCCAATTACGTTGGAGTCACCTCCATCAATATTTAACATGGAGCAAGTGCTAATCTGACCTCCTCTACTCAGTTAATGGGAAACACGATATCTCGTGGCAAATTGGTGATCAGAATTTCAGGCTTCTAACTATCCGTAATAGCGATCTTATTATGATAAACGGGACTGACGCGACGATTTAACGTGCTCTCCAAAGCACAGAGGGGTCTCGACATGAAATGATGGCCACTTTTCCCCAGACCACCCGCGACAAGCGCAGCTCAACTTACCCACGAGCCACTCTCATAGAAATCGAATAATAACACGCACCAAAATTGCACCAAATGTAGTGCTGATTAATGCTACATTCAGAACTGACTTTCTGAATTTTCTGTATTTATATAACGACAACATTGTAATGTTTTAGATTGTTTTTGAGATTGTTTGTGAGAACAATGTAATATGACGCCAATACTAAAAGCGTTTAGTTTAACAATTCAACATTTTGATGACAGTTCAGAGATGACCAGTCCCAACTAACAGCACCTGTTCACGAACATGACGCATGCGTCAGCATCACCCAACTCAACCATATTGTAGGGAATCGAATGACCCAACACACATTTTAGTGAGCATGATCTGCCAGACAACAATAAAAAATAAACGGATAAAATAATTGTAAATTGTTACATAGTACTCATATGTACATTATTTATAACTGCTCACCACCGCGAATTCTTCGTCCACATTTTAATACGTCTTTTAGTGACGTCATTGTTATCTTTCCGTCCCTATACAGGTGACCGATCCGACACCACTAACTTTGCAGTTAATATGTAAAGTTAAGCAGAGGTCGAGATGGCTTAGTGGTCAGAGCGCCTGGAGTATTTATCCGGGAGGCGCAGATTCGAATCCTGCTCACGACCGTATTCTTATTCCACAAAAATGCATAACTTTAAAGTTCGCTAAGCATGCGTCAATGCTTTACAAAGATTTATCTGTATACACCAAATGTAGTGCATGTTAATGTGATATGATGACTTTCTGCATTTTATTTATTTAAAGGATGACAAGATTGTAATGTTTTTGTACTCCAGATAGTTTGATAGATTGTTTTTGAGTTTAGACATTTCAAAAATTTTATGTGTTCAGAAAATTCTGTCGCTGACCGTACTAAGTCTCCCTAAATAATTTAAACATTTTAATTTAGCTTATCACGCAATTCCCACATAACGCTACTTTATTAAGCTTAACGTCATAATGTTAATGTTGATGAAGACGTATATGAACGTCAGCGTCATAACATTTCAAATATTTTCATTAATTTGAACAAATTAACATTATCTTAGTCAGGACTTCGTTAGCAATGAATTATTAACTATCTCATTGCCCTAGTGTTCGCAAGAAGTGCTTCTTAGCATGTGGTCCTGCGTTCGATTCCTGGATCGGAAAAATTATAATATGATTTTATTAGCTGTGCCCCACGGTTTCACCCGCATATCGTTATATTATAATTAACCTAAGTTACTCCTTATCTAGTCAGCTACCTGCCAATTTAACCTTATCAGAATCGGTCCAGCCGTTTCGAAGATTAGCCGGAACAAACAGACAGACGAAACTTAAAAAAATGATTTTTAGCCCCATGTGTCGTGAAAATAAATGTATGAGCTTAAAAAAACTATTATTTTGACATTACAAACAGACACTTCAATATTATTTATTTGTACCTATTGATCAAAGCAGTAATACAATTAAATGTTATACATAAAATCTTACTTTCAAACATAACGGCTATCACAGATCTTAATTTGCTAACCGGGACAGACGGTTTAACATGCTCTCCGAGGCTCGGAAGGGTCTCGGTATGAAATTATGGTCACCCATTCACAGGCCGACCGCGGCAATCGCATCTTAACCACGATCGATCGATCTGTGCGGCTGTTACTTGCCTCGGCCACGAGCCCCGCACGAAATGCAAAAACAATATCTGCACGAAAAGCCTCTCCGGCAACCTTGTGTAAGTATTTATGAACATTCCATTTCTGTCAAAATTGCACGTGCATTTCTTTCTCGTCTTCGTGGTATGTGGTCTTTCTTTTGTATACTCATTAAATAAAACTTCAATAAAGTGCTGGGAATCATTTTATTTTTATATGGTACTGGAGAATATTAAATTTTCATTTAGCTTGAGAAAAACGAATAGTGGTAATAATTTTCCTTTGCAAGTAGTTTTTCATTAGACAGTTATTTATTCTAATGGATGCCTATTAACTGTCGTGGTGGCCGAATGATTAGGGGCCCGTACCGTCAACCATCACTTGTGGGTTCAAACCTTACATGTAACAATGTGACATGTTCTTCCGCGTGTGGTTGATGAACAACCTAGTTTCAGAGTTTAAATCGTAAGCCTATGACAGAGCTTTACACACCATCAAGAACATCTGTCAGGTGTGCTGGTTTCCTCACGATGTTTTCCTTCTCAGTTTAAAGCAAGTGATAATTAATTTATAATACAAACATGACTCGAAAAGTCAGTGGTGCGTGCTTTAAATTCGAACTTGCGACCTTTGACTTGCCAGTCCAACGGTCATATCACAACCTGTGTTGAGGTACGATAGCTCACCGCAGGTTGGCGATTTCAGACTCAGGTGATCAATGGTCGTGCCTTCTCTGTATGAGAAGAGGCCCTTGCCCTACAGTGGGACGGTTGAAGGCTGGTTGTCTTTCCTCTGGAAACACTGTTAATTATTAATAACACGAAATATATATTATACAATTATTATAGAGAAAATCGTACACAGCTAGGCAAGCGCTATGAAGGACTTTGTTTTATACCATTTATAGAAAACAAATATGGACAAAGATAAGATTCATTTTCTTTATCTAGCAATCATTATCAGATCTACTTAAAAAAAAAAGTTCAAGCCGCATTCTTGTCTATTATTTTTTCAATGTTTCCCTCAAAATTTTTGGCCTCAACATGTATAAAAAAAAATTAATATCTACGATAACACTCCTTTTTTGGAGAGTAATTATAAAGCCTTATTCTATTCTATAACGTACACCAACGTACACAAAGATCACAACATACACGTTAAAGACAAGAGATATGTCACGTATTTGTGTCAGAGATACGACAATTTCCGTAACAAATCTGTTGCCACTATAATACGTGCGAAGCTGCCTAAATTTCGCTCTTAAAGGCCCCGATATTATATTTTGGGAGTTATTTGAATATCATAATAATATTTTTTAATTAACTGAAATGATGAAAATCTTTCTTTTACCACTCCAATCTCGCTGTCTGATCTGTACCGAGAGCGTATGAAAAACAATTTTTCCATTAATTAAATTCCTAGTTTATGATTTTTCTGTGTACTGTATGTTTATGTTTAAACTCTCAAAGTATTTTCATTCGCGTCTGTTCTTTTGCGCATAATCACAATCTCCGTAACGATATTTATACTCATGGTGAAGCCTCCCTAATTTTATTTTTCATAGCCCGGTGGGGTGAGCAGTGTATATTTTTTGTAGATTAAATCAACCGGCCGGGGTGCACTTAATTTTGTCATGATATTATGTTGCGACGTAGTGCATGGTAGGGCAGCCATGTTGGTTTTGTAAAGGGGATAATATAATTTTGGGTGCCGTTTTTTCGTTCATCTTGTAAAATGCGTTTGTTTAGATTACATGGTTTGTGTGAGAATATGAAATTAGTTTAAATATTTGCAAACACACAAAAAGGATAAACAATGCGGCTGGTTTTTTTTTAAGGATGAGCAAATTAATCAACCGTAAATCCAAAAGTCATAGGAAACTAAATTCTTGATTTCGAAAATTATAAAACAAAAAAATTAAGAATATACTTAAAGACGACAGATGAGAAAATAAACAACCTAGTCTCTGACATGGCCTGACAAACCATCGAGAAAATGTCTCAGGTGTGCTGGTTTCCTCATGATGTTTTCTTTCACCGCTTTAAGCAAGTGATAATTATTTAAAACACGCACGTGACTTTTAAAAGACAGTGGCCTTGGATTTGAACTTGCGACTTTTGACTTGTCAGTCCAACGGTCATACCACTAGGCTATCACTGCTAAACTTATATTTTATTGGATAGGTGTGAACAGCAATACGGTAGCACATTAGAGCATTGGCATGGTTCGACAAGTGTCAAGTTCAAGCCGCTGTCGAGTGTATTTCTTTTTCAATATTATTATTTATTTCCAAAATAATGGACTAGACTTTATAATTTTTATGGCCATAATATTATGTAGAAAACAAAATATAATATTAAACGTTGTGTTCCAACGTTGACATAAATATCTACTCGTCGATAGCATTCATTCACTTGATTCGGCAATGTTGACAAGATTTACTTGAATAATCTCCGTCTAAATACTTCTAATTATTCTCGGCCGGTAAGAAGACAATAATGATTAGAAAGATTAAGAAAAATTGTTTGACTAGAGTACACAGCGAGAACAGTTAATTAATGTGACATTAAATTACAAATACAAAATAACGGCCAGAATTGAATGAAAGACCATAAATTCAAAAACACAATGACCTTTATGCTATAGCAGAAAAAGTGATAACGACCATTCCAAATCAAAATACCCTACAGAATCTTAAACCCAGTGTCCCCCTACACTAAGCGAAGTGATAAATTAAAGCTTACCGTGGTCATGACATCTGCTGCGGCCGCTATATTTTTATTTAGACTAGTGAGAGCCCGTCGCCTCGCCCGACATACTAAGGATTATGTTCGGATTCGGTTGACCAGACAGTGTTTTATTTAAAAGAAAAATATATTTTCTATCGTAGTTCAGAAATTGCCAAATAAAGCTTTGTTTTAAAGAGCTGGTAAAATTCATACAGCGGATTGTTGAGTTCCCTACAAAATGATTGAGCTTCTTCTATTTAGTATGTGGGATGGTAAAATTTTAATAGATTTTTTTTTATTCGATTGTATACTTCGGTATTTTGCCGCGAAAAAATATAACACTCGTAAAAATATGATTATTGAGTATTAAAATTATCAAACAAACCTGCAATCGATTTCGGGCGTTTAAAACACTGCCATCTTGGTGCGTTTTCTTTGACGTCAGAGTACACATGATAAAAGCTATCTTGTGTATGGAGTGTCAAAATCTCAAATTAAGATTTATAAATAATTTGAAGGGATTTGATTTTAAGAATAACATTAGAACTCAAGAATAATCACAAAACATGATTTACACCCAGTAACAACATACTCGACATATTGTCATCGCGGACAGTGACGTCACGTTTCACTTCGACGAATAACGTGCGTTTTGATATTTTAAATTTCCCTCAGATGATTCTTACTTTTCAACTTTAATATTTCATAGTTAAAACACGATTAATTAAAAAAGTAATTGAATGGGTGTCATTCTACAGCAATAAAGATTACGAATAAAAAAAAATTACATATATTTTAATCACATGCATATTCCCTATTATTTGGCTCCCTAGATTCACACTTGGTGGGCCCAAAATTTTGCCACGTCGATGGAGTTATTAGTGGCAGTGCATAGATCACTCAACGTGCAGGTGTTAGGGCACAAAGAGCAAGACAGTAGGTGGGACATTGTTTGTGGGTCAACTCCTCACTAACATCCCGTGGCTTTTTCGTCAATATCCCCACTTGCTCATATTGAGATTACATCGCCCCACTTCGGTCCGGAATCGATTATAGGAATTCCTTTCACCACGATGGTACGAAATATTAATTTCCAAGATCTTCCTGAAACGGCAGTTTACAGAGCCAAATCGAAAACACTGACATCTTCAGCTCTTTGTAATTTCTGTAAATATCGAAATGGTTGAACTAAGCGAGGTTAATATGCACGTCATGCTCGTGAACGGATGCTTTCAGTCGGGACTAGTCAGCTCATAACTGCTTTGAAATTGAAAAGGGCTCTGTATTCCAACAATTTCTACGACAACTCCTTCACTGTCCAATCCATTCGACTTTGGAATGCACTCCCGGCGTCTATAAGACGTGCACAGTCACAGCGACAAGCTTCAAGAAAATTGTGAAAGACCATTTCTTTTTCGATTTAATATAATTAAATTTTTCGATGCTCTCGTATAGTTCTAATTTAAATAAAAGTTTTTTTTGCTTATTATTTAAATAGCTTTAGTTTTAATAATAGTTAATTTAGATAATAGTTTTTTTTTTCTTATTCTTATATTAGATCATAAGTTATTAGTACTATTATATAAAGTAGTAACAATTTTTTTTATTTAATATAATAAGTTTATCTTGAGGGGCTCGTGGCTAAGTAACAGCCGCAAAGATCGATCGATCGAGGTTAAGCTGTGGTTGCCGAGGTCCGTCTGTAGATGGGTGACCATAATTTCATACCGAGACCCCTCCGTGCCTCGGAGAGCACGTTAAGCCGTCAGCTTAAACGCTTATGAAATATTTATTTATATAATATGTACCAAGTGTATGTAATGTCTAACTATATGTACTTTATTAAACTTTACACCAGCAGGTACCCGTTATCTCTTCTTATACAGTTCTTGTCTCTAAAAATCTATGTCATCTAATGGTTGTCTGCAAGAAATTGCTTTTTAGTGATAAGACCGCCAATTTTACTTTTCTTATGATTAAGTATCTCTCTGTGTTTCCTCTTGGTGTGCAATAAGATATACTCTATCTATCTATCTACTTATTCTCTAATAAAAATATCTATAAAATATTTTCCAAACTCCTAAGACATTAAAATCCTCCATCACTTCTACTTAGAAGATAAAAACTAACAAATCAAAGCAAACAGTAGGTACGTAATTAGCTGAGCATACACCGACGTCACACATGAAGAAATACTGCGAACGTGAAAATCCCTACGTATTAAACAATGTTACACTTCTCACTTCTCTAAATGAAGTGTCGAGTGATTCTAGCACATCTTTACACTAAAGTCGTCTAAAATAAATGTTCTTGTTGCCACAAGACAGATAAATTGGTACAAAAGTTCCAGTTGCTTAAGTCTCCTTATCGTGTGGTTGATGAACAACCTATTGTCAGAGTTTAAACCACCCGTAGGTCTCTGACATAGTTTTACACACAATCAATAATATCACTCAGTTGTACTGATTTCCTCACGATGTTTTCCTTCACCGTTTTATGCAAGTGATAAACTAGTTTAAAATACGAACATGAGTTCGAAAAGACAGTAGTGCGCGCTTTGAATTCGAATTTGCGACCTTTGACTTGTCAGTCCAACGGTCATATCGGCTATCACTGCGGTAAGTTGCTTAAGTAATAAAAGTTGATATCGAAAAGAACGAAGGAAAGAAAAATAATGATTTATTCAGCGGCAAAATTAAAATTGACCTGATATGCTAAACGCTGATAGGTAATGAAAATATTTAAAGACTAGCTGTACCCGTGGCTTTGCTCACGTCAAAGTAATCTTAACGCCAAACTAAGATTTCAATTAATCATACAAACCAACTCACACCTGATTCCCATTCCAGTAGGCAAAAACTATAGATTTTATCTTACATACATGAAGAATGCATGCTCGACGGTTCAGTTTATTAGCCTGCCTTTTTTGAGAAGGTCAGGTACGTTCGTTGAAGTCAGACCCTCCACCACTTCCTTTTTTGGTAATAATTGTTGCATTATTCTATTTTTATCTATCCTCATTGACGCCACCCTCATACAGACAGCCGTGACTTTTCAGATACTTGACAGTTGCCCTAGCAACCCAAACTCATACAGATAAATCATAGCAAACTCTTAAGTTATAAATTTTAGTGGATAAAAGAATACTGTCGTGAGCAGGATTCGAACCTACGCCTCCCGGATAAATGCTCCAGGCGCTCTGACCGCTATGCCATCTCGACCTCTGCTCACTACCGCGAATTCTTCTTCCACATTTTAATACGTCTTCTATCTATTTAGTCCCTTTACATACCCTATATATACCGAACCGATACGACTAACTTTGCAGTTAATACAATATCGTACAGATTTTATGCGAATTCGCGGTAGTAAGCAGAGGTCGAAAAGGCTTAGCCGTCAGAGCGCCTGGAGTATTTATCCGGATTAGGATTACTTTACTAAACGATTCTTCATCTTCATGTCGAAGGTACAATTTTAATTATTTGGTTGCCTAGATCCACACTTGCCGTGTCCGAAAGTGTGTTCAGGTAGGTTCACTTTATGCTTAATTTGTTAGCGGGTGGTGGAAAAGTTCCTAGCCTCAGTTTTGCGGTGAGTCTCGACTGGGCATCCTGACACTGCCTCGGTCAGTTTTAAATAACTGTGCCTGGCTTGTTAGGTGGTTAGGTGTTGTGCTGGTAACTGGCCGTCATACAGTGGGTGTCTAGGGTCTGACTCCTGCTTGGATTTTTCCACAGCACACGTGACATGTCTGTAGATATGTGGGGGCGCTATATCAGCTGTCGGGTACAGCTTTTGAAGTGGTGTAGATTATACGATGCAATATTAGGATTCCACTCATTAATTAGATTTTTACATAATCTCAATGGGCCTGCGTTTGACCGCCAACTCGCCTGATTTTACGCAATGATGAAATCGACGATGGAATACGCTTGACCATCAAAAACCTATTCACTTGAACCTTGAAAACCAACAGATATATGTTTATTGAGAAACACGGATGATTAACGAATTCGGCAGCAGTCCAATCAGCTGAAAGCTAGGTGCGACATAGATGATCTTACGTTATTTTCCGTTTCCCAATAGTATTACCGAAAAATTTGATAAGCCGCCGTTATCGATACATTGGAGATACCGGGATGTTTTACCACCTCTTCGATACCGGGAGTACTCCCGACTGAACGTTCCCGAATGACTGTACCGGCGCCCTATCTCTATGGAGTGCACTCCCTCTTTCTTCACTCACGTATTCCGGTGGGATGGCAATCCGACACGTCCGGAGTGAGATCAGGCGCAGAACTGACGGCATGACAATATGTGTTGGCCAAAATGATAATGTCACATACATAGGTACATACATAAATTCACGTCTTTGGCCTAGGCTTCAGGTGGGCAGACACTATAGAACGCCACCTGTTAAGATCCTATACGTTAAGATACTCTTTTTGCTTCTATCACGTTCATACGTCTGTTAATACACGCGTGCTGGTTGTGAGCACTACTTTTTTGACCTTTTAGTGAGTTTCGGTGGATCAATTTATATCCATTTAGGGATCTCAGAATTTCCACTTACACCTGCCTTATCGTCTTTTCAACATGACTCTAAGCATAATTTTTTCAGTTTCTGTCACTGCATCTTCATTTAAAAATGAAAATATTAATGATCATCAATCTTGTGCAGTGTAAAGAGAATCTTAGAAAAACGGACTCATTAGTCTAGTGGTTGCAAGTGAGTATAAGCGTAGGTAAGTCTTGGGTTTGATCACCGCGTCGAAAAAAATTTAGTTGAGTTCCTTAATGGAGTTTTTAGAAGAGCTTGGATTTGGTTTGTTGTTTATTTTTCCAACATTTAATACCCGATCTATAAAACGAATGCCCAAGATGTAGGTACTGATAGTCTGTTCCAATCTCCGCTTAGTAAACATTCGCTGAGGTTAAGCAATGTTTTACACGGTATTTCATTGGATATCATCGAGAATGTACTCTCCAACCACCTCAATAGCAGCCTCTAACAAAATCGTCAGTAATGCTTATTTGATGTTTCGCTATTACCTACTTATGGATCAGGCAATTAAATTAATCCTAAGGCCAGGCTGAGGGAATGTGTAGTTTTGTTACTAAATAGGTATTGGGGGCTGAGTTGCCCGCGTCCGTAGGAGTGCACCCTTAAAATGGAATCCCTACACGTAGCCCCTGGGTGGTGCAAAACAGGCAACACAACACTGGTCGGAGGCTTCGACCACAGCTGTTTACCATCCACCGGACGAAGCCGTTGTGGGAGTGGGCAGTTGCATCAACTCCCCAACTATCGTTCTGCCAAAATCTATCCACTCTACTTAATAGTGAATAGATTTATTCTGGATATACGGGCTCCATCCTGTGCCACACCGTCGCTTGCCATCAGGCGAGTTAGTGGCCAAACGTAGATCCATTTTATATATATTTTTTTTATATTATTTATTACAGAGTTTAAAAATGACTTTTCTCTGGAAAGAAGTAGCATGATAATGATGAGATATGATTGATAAAAAAATTACATAACGCTAACGTTTAAAATCTTCACTGTGCTTCACCATATTGATATGAGACAGCAAGAGAAACACAAAAAGTGGGTTTATATTACAAAAAGACACGGAAAAACTGAAATAACGTTGTTTTTCTGCGAAATAACAGATATACCTTGTATTATCAAAATTAAAAATATACAAAAATAATACCCTGTACTGGGATTCGATCGTCACACTTATATTGTGCCAGTCACCTATGTATGTTATGCAACGGAATACTCAGTTGACAGTGTCGCTAAAATAGGCATTCACAATCTACTAATCAAAATACAAAACCGGTACGTGCTTGGTCCCTATGTGATAAAGCGCAATGATACCTTTTGAAGTGCTTATCATTTTTGATAAGCTATACAACAGTGCAATTTTTATTGAAATCCTTCCAATTTAGATTCTGAGTGTAAGATGTTTAACATCACTGCTCAGCTCCCTTGAGGAAATGCGCAATTTTGAATAGCCTATAAGTTGACCCGGCTTCTGACGATATTTTTTTCAAATTTTCAGTTGTTTCTTTTTCTTGGTTTGGACGCCAACCTCGGACATACAAACAGACAAAAATACACAAATTTTAAAAATAACAGATTTGGCAATAGTATCGATTAAATACCACATTACGAAAGAAAAAAAATCCAAAAAGCGAATTTGAAATTTTTGGGCTTTCGAGTTACGATTTTATTATAAGTATATAGATGTGCTTTTAGATTTTGTTGTGGAAATAGTAATAGGGTCGTGAGACGGATTTGAACGTGTTCCCCCAAGTTCAGTTACCGTTTAGGGACTACTACTAGTCACCATAAAACCTTCTTAGGTGAAAGTTGCAAATCCTGCTCCTTATTCATGTCATAAAAAATTATAACTTTACATTTGGTATCATTCGGTATCCATCACAAATTATACAAAATAAACCTTCTGCACAACTTTTATTCTACAATAAACATCTTAGCTCCCTAGCATTACTGAATATTTAAGCTCTATCTAGAATTTGTCAAGCTCTTGGGTATGTTTTACATTTTAAATGTGCAAAAGGGTTTTTTGATGACGCCTCGCTGTGCAAAAGCTTTTTACTGGCGGTCGTTAGAGGCAAAAAAATAACTGGGTTACTTGACTACGTGAATTTTGTAGAAGGCAATTATGATTTTATATTTTATATAAAGGTATACTTCGGATAGTCTACTAGAGGGGCTCGTGGCTAAGTAACAGCCGCACAGATCGATCGATCGAGGTTAAGCTGCGCTTGCCGCGGTCGGTCTGTGGATGGGTGACCATCATTTCTTACCGTTACCCCTCCGTGCCTCGGAGACCACGTTAAGCCGTCAGTCCCGGTTGTCAAATTAAGATCTATGATAGCCGTTACGGGTAGTCAGAGGCCTAAAAGTCTGACAACCAGTCATACCACGAGATATCGTGTTACCCAGTTACTGGGATGTGGAGGTCAGATAGGCAGTCGCTCCATGTAAAATACTGGTATTAAGCTGCATCCGGTGTGACTGGAAGCCGACCCCAATGTAATTGGGAAAAGGCTAGGCAGATGATGACTTTGGATAGTCTACTCTGTGTTTAAGTAGAATGCTTACTGTAAAATTTTGATATTGAGGCAGGAAGCACGGAGCTACATTCAACGGCACTGGGGTAATTGTCGAGAGGTCGGCTGCAAGCTAAAAAATATAAACATCGGCATTTCTTAAGTCGCCTCATACGACACCCACAGGTGGAAAAGGGGTGGTCTATTCAATCGGTGCCGCGGCAGACCGCGAAGGAGATGGTGGGACGAACTGGATGACTTTCTTGCTAATTGGCAAGACGCAGCACAGAACCGGCACAGATGGAAGAAATGGAGCCTTTGCCCAACAGTGGGACGAAATAGACTAGTAATAATAATAATTTACAGCAAGTGCCTCCAGCAAAAACATGCTATTATACACTCCATTGCTCATATATTTTCGTTTTTTTTTTCCTCGGAACCCTTGAGCAGTTAAACAAACTAAAATTTACTGCACTGTGTCGGTTCAGGTTCCCGTAAAGGGACTGAATAAATGGGAATGACGCCACTATAAGACGTATTTAAAATGTGGAAGAAGAATTCGTTGTAGTGAGCAGATATCGAGATGGCTTAGCGATTCCGAGGTTACGGGAGGCGCAGGTTCGAATCCTGCTCACGTTCACAGTGTTTTTCCAAAAATTTATAACTTTAAGCCAAAATACCTTATCGTATTCTCGTTTGTTTGGCGCATGTCTTTTTAAACAAAAAACACATACAAATAAATTAAATTGAAGTGTCTGTTTGTAATGTCTAAATAATTGTTTTATTCTAAGCTGATATAGTTATTTGCACTATACCTACGCCTAAAAATCTGTTTAAATAATTTAAACAGATTTTTAGGCATAAGCATTTTAACTGTCTGGCTGTCTGTTTATTCCGGCTAATCTTTGAAACGGCTGGACCGATCTGATAAAATTTTACTGGCATTTAAGGAGTAACTTAGGTAAATTATTAATTATACGCGGTAGAAACCGCGGGGCGCAGCCAGTAAAAATATTATTTACTATTTACACCCCACTTTAAACTCCATAAAGTTCTGGCCAAAATTTGCACTCAACGTACATAATATGCAAGAGAGAATCTACATAGACCGAGTACATTTATTTCGTGAATGTCACGAAGAAAAAAACTTTCAAAGCTATGTCACGCGCTATCTGGCACGGACATCTGTAAATTTAAACCCCAACTCAATCATTTTATTTGGAGATTTATATTTTCTAGTAACAGATCGTTGATTTTCATGCGGTAAAGAAGAGAGGTGCTTGCAAGTTAACGTTGGAATTTGGGCGTTTAGCAAAAATGAATAAAAAACGCGCTTAGGTGGACTATGTCCTTCCCAAAGTCCAAACTATCTCTATACCAATTACATCCAAATCCGTTTAGCCGTTTTTACGTGGTTGAATAATAAACATCCAAACACACAAACAAACAAACTCCGACATTTAAAAAAATATGATTTTTATACAGTTTTATTCTGCTCGCCTATCCAAAATATATTTCTAGAAAAATGAAGATACAACTTTTTATAAATAGGTTTATCTACTTGACCTTTATTCAGACAAAACCGTGAAGACACTTAGTTAAGACTTTTCTTAATATTTTCCTAAACTTGTCACGACTTAAAAAAATTGTTGCGATTACGAAACTTTTTTAATGCCACGAATTTTTCGGAGGCAAATGAGAGGAAAATTAACTTCGTTGAGTTTTGTCCTAGTGATTAATGTTTCTGGCCCAATGGGGCGGCGGAGAAGAGGAGCACTGTGCGGTGTTATGATGTTATCATTAAATCAAAGGCTTTTTTGCTGACTGTAAAGTAAAAGGAAGTATTTGAGGGTTATCTTAACGAAATGACAGGCGGAAGTCTTTGTAATGTGCACGCGTAGGCTTAATGAATAGTCTCTTTAACCAACTTCTTATTTACTGACTTAAAAAAATAAGGTTCTGTATTCGACCCATTATTCCAATACATAGGTATTTTTCGGGGAAGGTTTCATTGTATAATATATTAGGGTCTGATCTTCGGAGATAGACAATGGAACTCTTCAATAACTAACAGCAAATGACCCGCGATTGCTGCGATTTTATGTCTATGTATTGTTTTCACCATCCCATTGGAGACGGTTCTAGTTCCAGTAAAAAAAAAAACTTTTATAACAGAATTTGGCACCAATTTTAAGTATTATCCGCTATCGTGAGACACATATTCACCGGTCATTACTCGGCTCACGGTGATGCGATGTCGCGAGCCAAACTGAGTAGCGACTGGGTTTGACTCGCGACATCGCCGCGGGCTCAACTTATGACTAAGACATCGCCGCGGGCTCAGCTCATTACTAAGGGCGAAGCCCTCAAGATCGAAACTAGACTGGTAATGCCGAAAAATCCACGAGATCAACTTGAAACCCAAACATAGTTTGATCAGAATCGATTACACTGCTTTTTAATTATTATTTTTTATGTATTAGGGGGCAACCGAGCAGACGGCTCGCCTGATGGTAAGCGATTACCGCCACCCATGGACACCCGCAACCCCAGAGGAGTCGCGAGTGCGTTGCCGGCCTTTTAAAGGGTTTGGGCCTCCGGTACCCTCACTCACTCGGCGAAACACAACGCAAGCGTTGTTTCACGCCGGTTTTCTGTGAGGCCGTGGTATCAATCCGGTCGAGCCGGCCCATTCGTGCCGAAGCGTGGCTCTCCCACGGTGAAAATATTATTATTATTATTTAAAATTCTGGCAAAAGTTGTTGGAGGTAAAGTTTGGTTGTAGCATCTATGAAAATTTTCTAGGAAAAACACTGCTAAGGGAACAAGTGTTCAAACAAACATAATATTATTTTCTAGGAAAAACACTGCTAAGGGAACAAGTGTTCAAACAAACATAATATTATTTTCTAGGAAAAACACTGCTAAGGGAACAAGTGTTCAAACAAACATAATATTATTTTCTAGGAAAAACACTGCTAAGGGAACAAGTGTTCAAACAAACATAATATTATAAGTTATTACTAAAGGTCTGCGACAGCATAATTGTCTATCTTTTAAGCGCACCACTTATTACATGAGTATTCATAACTGAACCAGTGGAATATTTGTGCACAACAGTAGGAACACTTCTCGTAGTCGAGGGGCTCGTGGCTTAGTAACAGCTGCACAGATCGATCGATCGAGGTTAAGCTGTGCTTGCCGCGGTCGGTCTGTGGATGGGTGACCATCATTTCATACCGAGACCCCTCCGTGCCTCGGAGAGCACGTTAAGCCGTCGGTCCCAGTTGTCAAATTAAGATCTATGACAGCCGTTACGGGTAGTCAGAGGCCTGAAAGTCTGACGACCAGTCATACCACGAGATATCGTGTTGCCCAGTAACTGGGTTGTGGAGGTCAGATAGGCAGTCGCTCTATGTAAAATACTGGTATTAAGCTGCATCTGGTTTGACTGGAAGCCGACTCCAATGTAATTGGGAAAAGGCTAGGCAGATTGAACAGTAGGAACACTTCTGCCCAACCTTTCCGGGTTACAAGCGAGATGTTATGTTAAGTAAGTACGTGAGCCGCGGGTAAAAGTTATTCATAAATAAATTAACTCTAAACTGAAAGTACGTTAAACTTTCACTTATCTTACTGCATTGTTAGTCTAGTGGTCGCAAACGCGACTGTTGAACAGGAGGTCTCAGGTTCGATTCCCGGGTCGAGCAAAGTGTTATTGAGTTTTTCTGCTAGGAAATTCTCAGTAGCAGCCCGGAGTTTGGGATTGTGCCCAGTTGATGGCAATATGCTCACCACCTATTACATGGGACTTAATAACAGCATTGGTGAAATGTGGGTGTACGACTGTGTAGTAGACCCTTGCCTACTTCGGGGAATACAAGCGTGATGCTATGATATGTTGTGTCATAAATGCGCGCGTGATACTTGATAATTATTTTGTTGCCGAGTTATTTTAAAACTACGATATCTCCGAAGATATTCATTGAAATCAAATGATGTCAAGGGCAATTTTGTTCAACATTAAATAAAATATCTTTTCAGCTTCTTAAATTATTATTAAAAAGTTTTATAAAGTACTCAAGTATGGTATTGTAAGAGTGTGGCGATGTACTCAAAGTACCTCTAAGCCAAATGTACTTGCTAATGTGTTTTAGTGTCTACTTGCGTCTATGTTCCTACGTATCTACGCAAAATATCTTTTGTTTTAGTAACCTCAAAAATATAGCATCAGGCCTATATACCCAAGGGGTTGAACAGAAGTGTACTATATCTTAGGTTTTCGCGATCGCTACACATTATAATAAAACAACTTTTAACCGGATTCATCCTAGATTAATTAGAGAGTTAATTAAAATAGTTTAATCCGATTTAGTTTGAAATATGTACCAGAGACAAAAATAATTTTATGAATTTTATCAATTATATAGACGGTAGACTGAAATAATTTTAAATAAACTGTTGAGATGCCTGACACCTTAATCCTCCTACGACTTGAAAAGTATTCGAAACGTCAGGAAAAAACAAAAATCAATAATACACGCGATTAATCCGGTTAAAAGTTGTTTTATTATAACAAAAGAGTACTGTTGTACAAAAACATTTTATTGTAATAGGTGATATGCCTATTGCATGGCACTGCGTAATGGCGGCGGTAAGGTGATGGAGAAGTGGCTGGAAGACAACATGGAGCCCTCAGCTTCTGGATGACGAAGATGCTCTCGGACCACGGGTTCTCCGGGAAGGATCTGTGTCGCATGGACGGGGAGCTGACACCGAGGTACCACCACTGCGGTGCCACCACTGCGGTGACTGCCCCGAAGACGTGGCGCAGCACACACAAGAGGTGTGTCCTGCTTAGGCCGAGCAGTGCTATGACCTGATTGGGGCAGCAGGTGCGGGCGATCTACCGCTTCCGGCTGTCATCAGATATATGGTTGGGAGTGAGAGCGTTTGGGAAGCCGTCGCCACCTTTTGCGAGGAGGTGATGCTCGCGAAGAAGTCGGTGGTATGGTAGAGAGAGGCGGTTCCCTCTGGCTTCTGCCGCACGCCGGGGGGCTCTAAATGATCTCAGGCCACCGTGAGCTGTAGTCTGCGGACTTGGGTATTTCGTCGCCCGACCAACAACAAGCACAAGCCCGCCCTGTTTAAGAGCGCACACCTCTACTGAATATTCGTGCAGACCAACTGTGGCCGACTTGCACTGATGGTGGGATCCATCGATGATTTCGACGGATCATAGCCTGCTGGGGTCATGAATTCTGCTCACGACCGTATTTTGGTTTCCACAAAAAAATATTTCTTTACAATTTTTACACGTTGGTGCTCGTGAATGTACCTTCGCAGAATCTGCCCCCTGAACGTACCGAGTCGTTCAATCTGCCGGTACACACTTGTGTATGTAATGTAAGTACTACCTTTGATCCGATCGAGAGGTATTTAAACAGCTTCCAAACTTTCCGAAGTAATTTCAGAGCTTGTCGTTCATATTGCGTTGTACTATGAACCTACGTTTGTAGCGTTGGCAAATATATATTTTTGGATGTATGATTTGTGTATTATCGTTTTTCATATAACAAATCATTTCATTTCTGTAAATAGATATTTTGAAGATACCTTTAGGTGTCATTTTTTAAGCTAGAAGGCGCCAGCATTTCCTGTTATACTACTTCTGAGAAGAAACGTGGAAACAAACTCAGAGATCAATGTCCAAACATAAAAGTACATAACTATATGAGTGTAACCATGCAACGATCTTCTAGAATGACCTTTCGAGGAAAGAGCCATCTAACAGCTGTGAAATGACCTGTCCTATCTGACGGCAAGTATGCATCAGTCATCGTGTAGCTCAATTATAAGAAGCTCAACAACCGTCCCAAGATGATAACAGATTAGGAGGACATTTACGTAGGCTACATAAGAATAGGTTTAACCTTTTCGCTGTCCAATGACCCACATGTGGTACACTGCGCTTGTTTCAGTAATGTGTCTGCTTCGTGGACAGGGAACAGTGAATTGAATGAACAGTGAATGGAGATGGTTAAAGTCCCGTATTCAAAGAGTACCAACTAGGACTATTATATTTATTACTTAGTCTGTCTGTCGCAAGGTTGTATCTTTTCAACTGTAGTAATTAGCCAGTTGAAATTTTAATAGTAGGTATATTATAGTGATATAATAAAACTCTAATAAAAAAATCCTGACGTTTCGAACACTGTGCAGCGTCCGTGGTCGCAGGAGGACTAAGGTGTCAGGCGTCTCAACAGTTTATTTAAAATTAAATCAGTCTACCGTACGTATAATTGATAAAATTCTTTTTTTTTTGTCAATAATTGCTGCAATTATATGCTGAAAACGCGTGATTAATCCGGTTAAAAGTTACTTCAAATATTACTATATTATGTTTGAAGTATTGTGAGAAGTCAGTGTGGTAGTTGTGTCCTTAACCTTTCGGCTCAGTAACGTACAGATCTGTACGTTGTAACAATAAAAATCTATTGTGTCTGCTAATGACTGACGCAACAGCTTAATTAGTGTAATTGGCCTGCGGCCGTTCTAATTAAGAAAAGAAAAATAAATAAATAAATAATAAATTATAATGGCCTGTATCAAAGCAAATAAAATTCATAATCTACGATTGATGCAAAAACGAGGATAAATGGTGTAAAAGGGAAATGTTTATAATCAAGGCTCGGAAACGTTATTTAAAAAAACGTTTTTAAAACGCTTCTAACACTTCTTCATGCAACATTTTGTTCGGAACGAAAACGAAATGAGAACGTTTTCAAAAATATCAGAAACCGGTTTATTCCGGAGGACGGCGCCGCGCGCGGAACGTGCGGCGACAAGTATGAACTTGTTTAGTTAAGCTAGGCCGTATGCATTTATTTAATTGCATCATTCAAACTAAGCTGCATGACAGTGAAATTCCAACTAAATAATTTTCGTACTTACGTTCATATCGAGCAATCCTAAATATAAAAATAACGGTTAAAAACGTTTTATTGATCGAGAACGATTTAATTTTGTTTTTCTTCAAAAACGTTATTTATAATGTTCAGTCCGATCGTAACCGCTACAAAGCGTTTTTTAGGTTTTTAAGACGAAGACGTTTCAAAAAATATACCGGTATCCGAGCCTTGGTATAAACCAACTGTAGGATATAAATCCTACAGTTAGTTCTAAAATATATATGACGGAGAATGGTTTGAAGACTAGAATCAGAGGTCTCTGTCTGTCAGGATTTCAAAGGTAATCGTCAATAAAACCAATATTAAGGCTCTCTGCCACTGAGAGCACGTTTACTTTGAGTTAGTGATTAGTAGTGAGTCACTTCATATATACAACAATGTAGGTATTCAAAAATCATAAATCAGAGGTCTAGATAAGTCAGGGTGTAGAGGTCTGTTCGCCAGAGCTCGCAAGAGAGTGCCCCTTCACTCGCCATAGTCGCCGACTGCCTGCAGTGCTCAGCGCTACTACACCAACAATGCAAAACAGTGTTGCCATCTCCGACATATATAATGATATTTTTTATACAGATTAAGGCCATGTTATGCCTATATTAATTACTATATCTCAAGGAAACATTTTAAAAATATTATACACGAACGGAGCTTGAACCCGCAACCCTTGACATTCCGTGTCATCGCTCACCAACTGAGCTACCGTGTCGTCGTCTGAAGCTATTGAATTTCAAGCTTTCTTGTATTCGTCTTGAGGAGACGCCTGGTGATATTTATTTAGCAATCATTTACAGATCTACTAAAGTTTTCTTAAAAGTTGATGAGCCGAATGACGTTAATGATGATAGAAGAAGGGTTAAAGAAAAATAACGCTTATTCCTATTAATTATTGTAACTAATTTTGTTTGAACTGCCTTTTTGTACGTATAGTGGTGCAAAGCGTGACTGCAGAGCAGAAAGTCCTGTAAGATTCCCAGATTGGACAAAGAATTGTTGAATTTTTCTGTTGGGAAATTCTCAGTAGCAGCTCGGAGTTTGAAATAGTGCCCGGTAGATGGCATTTTTTTTTTTTAGCCATTGGGGTTAGCCGTTTCAGTTGTGTATATTAAGGAAAAGTCTCATTTGATGAAGTTTGAATGGACAACAGTGTACAACTGTGTGTCTACCGAACTCTTTGGAGAATACAGGCGTGATGATGTTATGTTGTTTGGCTGACCTTACCAATGGCAGCGTTAATTTTGTCACTGAATATTATTCTGTTTATGTTAGTAGTACTGACAAGTTCGATGCATGCTGTTTGTGTGACTAACTTGTGAGGTCTTGCTTTAACTGGTGGTAGAACAGTGTGTTAAAATCTAGAAACCGAAATATGTGCTTTGGTACCTAACTAAAATCAAAGTTTCAAATCAATATCTTCAATTTTGAACGAGAATAAAGTTATTTTTTTGTGGAAAAAGAAGACGGTCGCGAGCAAGATTCGAACCTGCGCCTCCCGGATAAATACTCCAGGCGCTCTGACCACTAAGCCATCTCGACCTCTGCTCACTACCGCGAATTCTTCTTCCATATTTTTATTACGTCTTTTGGCGACATCCTGCTCGCGACCGTATTCTTTTTTCCACAATAATGTAATTTTAGAATTCGCTATGCATGCGTTAATGCTTTTCGAAGATTTGTCTGATTTTTGTGTTTTTTTTTTTCAATCATTTTGAAATTTATTTCACTATACAATACCTACTATTGTGTTGAATATTCAAAGCAGTTAATATAAAGACATATATACTTAAAATGACAAATTATACATGCAATACAACGTCATCATAATTATACATGCAATACAACGTCATCATAATTAATGCTTTGCTTTTCATAAGTACCACGTTATGCCTATATAAGGTCCTAATTTATTAGGTAAAGTCATTTTAAGGGGTCACTGTGTAAGTGATAAGGATTAATTTAAGCCATCATTCAAATTTTAGAACAATTTTATTTTTTTCTTTATTTTCGCCGTTCAAGGAGCAGTTTTCGCTTTGCTAATACTATGTTAATTACAAATAATTTGTTATATCTATTTAATTCTAAGCTTAAGTATTTACATATAAACCCTTTCAAATGAAATTACCCAATAAATTAGGACCTTATATATTAATTATTACTTACTAAGGAAACATTTAAAAATAATATACACGAACGGGATTCATTCACTGTTTTGTAGTAAATAAAGCAAAACGTCACCGTAATGTAATAATAGAATCAGTAAGTTTGACAGAATTACTAGACGTTCACTCAAATTCAAAAAAATCTCGCTCCTAATGTCGACCTCGTGTCAAACTTGGCAACTTTCAGTGGAGTTTCGAACGACCGTATTTATAGCCTCATGAAATATGCAGTTCAAATTCAACCTGAACTTTTATCCAAAATGTTGGTGTTGCCTTTAAAATCCTATCCATTGATGAACCCAGAAAACCCAGTCTCAGAGTTTAAACCACCCGTAGGTCTCTGACTTGACTTTACACACCATCGAAAACATCACTCAGGTGTGCTGATTTCCTCACGATTTTTTGTTCACCGTTTTAGGCAAATCATACTTTCTAAACACGCACATAATTATAACTCACTGGTATTCCTTTGACTTCCCAGTCCAACAGTCGTACCATTAAACTATGCCTGTTAGACTTCTCCAAATGCATTCCTAGTATTTCCCCTCCATACTATCTAAACTCCCAATGACTTAG
The DNA here is from genome assembly GCA_935421205.1 of Xylocampa areola. Lineage (NCBI taxonomy): Eukaryota > Metazoa > Arthropoda > Insecta > Lepidoptera > Noctuidae > Xylocampa > Xylocampa areola. The sequence goes on from OW285200.1 coordinate 2,468,207, forward strand.
ACTAAACAAAAATACCAGTTACAATATAAACAAATAGAGATATCAGCCTATAAGCCTCGGTCATGACTCCGGGACACGTTCGCAGTTGCCGCCAATAATCTTATATTAAAAGACAAGATGGCGGCGCGGCTAAAATCTACAATACTAAAGTAATAACGTGATCACCACTAAGTTTGCACTTTACACACGGTCCAGGCGTATGTCGAGCTCGGAATATGAATTCAATTTGACGGCACGTTTAGTCGATTGACTGTTGCGCCGCGTTCACATGAAACACATAATTTTATAATCAAAATATATAATCATAATTAAATAAGTATTTGTACACCCACATTTCACTTATGCTGTAATTAAGTCCCAGGTAATAGGTAGGTTGTAATCCATCAACCGGGCACAATTCCAAATTCCGGGCTGCTACTGAGAATTTCCTAACAGAAACACTCAATAACACTTTGCCCGACCCGGGAATCAAATCCGAGACCTCCTGCTCAGCAGTCGCGCTTGGCACCATTAGACTAACGAGGCAGTTAGCATTTTTAAATTCAATTTAATTGTTTATTGTAGTATAGGTCAGGTAGGTGTTAAATCAATATTGTCTTGTGGGTATAATTTCGTAATACCTGAACCATTCAGGTGCGAAATGCCCGATCAACGGTTTACGCAAAAGAATTAACCATTTTGCTCCTCAGCTTTTAGTATAAAACTTCACTATATATACATGTCCCTATCAAAAACAAATAACCGTGGCCCCTTTTTTCAAAGCAAGCCAGATGCCACCTTTTTATCCATTACCTTGGTGATAAACACAAATGCGACGCTAAACGCATTTGTACACGACGCAGATAACACAGCTAATGGAAAACGCGGGCAATTCGCGACTTCCGGCGGGCGTGACGTAATTATATGACGCGAGAGCTTCATGTAAATTGATCTCGTATATCTTGAAGGGAATCTTGATTTTATTCTTTCTCATTTTGCGTTGAGGCGGAACAAGTGGGAGTGACGTGGCCAGAAATCTAATTTTCTTGTTGTATTTATGTTTGTACAAATACTTTTAAGTTACAGCTGTGACCCGTCATGAAAAACATTATTTTCTAGTTTAAAAGGATCAAACTACTAACATACTAATATAGATAAATCTTTGAAAAGCATTAACGCATGCTTAACGTACTCTAAAGTTATAGTTTTAAATGCAAAAAGAATACGGTCGGGATCGGGATTCGAACCTGCGGCTCCCGGATACCTAAATACTCCAGGCGCTCTGACCACTAAGCCATGTCGACCTCTGCTCACTATCGCGAAATATTCTTCCACATTAACACGTCTTTTGGTGACATCATTGCTATATTGCTCTATTCAGTCCCTGTAGTGAGCAGAGGTCTAGATAGCTTTGTGGTCAGAGCGCCTGTAGTATTTATCAGGGAGGCACAGGTTCGAATCCTGCTCAGGACCGTGTTCTTTTCCATTTAAAATTATAACTTCAATAACATACTAGTGTCTAGTAATTTTAAATATGAATATAAGGTACTTATTGAAATCATATGTGTATCTTAAATGAATTATCACTTACATAAAATGTAAAAGGAAAGCATTCTAGGGACAGGAGAGTGTTTCTCGATGGTGTGTGAATCCATGCTATAGACCTACGGGTGGTTTAAACTCTAACACCAAGTTATGCCCAGCTATCAGCCTGATAGGTTGTTTGTTATCCTTTTGTGACCCGCTTGGATTCCGTGATTTATGATGTTATTGGAATATAAAGACTTACACCTTATAAGCAAACTCTCGCTACCGTCATTGTATTCAGGAAAGTAACTGATTGTTAAAGACTTTCTGCAGGACAGGTCGAGCCTAGTGCGGGAGGTTTTTGGAACACTATGTTATTGTTATTACCTTCATTTCTGAGCATACCCTTGTTTTATCTCATACATAGGACACCGTATCAAAGAAATAAATTATTAAAAAAAAAAAAAAAAACATCTACCATACGATAAGTAGAAGAAGACAAAAATAAAATCAAAACACACACGCACGAATGTTGGTCGCCAACATGCTGGCCAACTTTCGCACCAGTAAATCCCCACACCCAGAGGCGTTCGTAAAATTTTATCTTACTTTGAAACTTGCTAAAAGACGTGTTAAACCGCCCCACCATTATATAATAAACAGTTACAGTTATTTGCAGTTATTTTCCATTTTCCTTAACAGTAATGGCCGAGTGCATAACACCAGTTTCAAACTATAATACTCATTTGGAGTCTTTTTTAAGGACCGCGTAATGGGTATGCTTTTATGTGTGTGGGGTACTTTTTGTTTCAAAATTACTACTTACACGGATTTGTGGGTGGTTTGTTAGGAAGTTTCAGTTTTTAGAGGACATTCTTTTTGTTTGTCGAGCTTTTAAAAGGAATTAGGGTTTTTTTGTATATAAATTGAAAAGTGTGTCGAATATTCATTAACGTCTCACTGCCTCATTGGTTGTTATATAGGGGAAACAAGCGCGGTTAAAACTCGGTTAAAATTAACAAATCTACAGTTTTAAAACAAGACGGGACGAAGAAACGAGACAAGAAGAGACATCAACTTCAACATTTATATCTTTTAATTTCCTATCTCGCTCTTTTAGTAACTGTAAAAACAAAATCAATTAATTTAAATATTGAAAAACACGCTTACCATTTTGAAAATATTACTAGCCTATGTTAATCGGGACACTGTAAGGATTCTAACGATACCCAGTACATCGATATCGGATCAGGCATTTAGAAGTTATGGTGTAATAAAGAAACTCACAAACATACATACACACATGAAACCTAAAAACACACACTACTTTATTGTCAGTCATGTTAAAAGACAGCAATGGTCTAATTTTAGTTCAGTTTGGGCTACACCAGAATTAAAACCACTATCAATGCTTTTTAGTCTCTTTATTTTCAGAACATAATTTTGTTTTCATTCTGGCCTTTTATTTAAAACTTGTTTGGCTGCCTCCACTAATTACTGTGTCCTTTTTTCACCCGCAGAGAAAAGTTGCGTAGGCAAAAAGAATCTCCAACTCTGAAAACATTTGCCCTGTAGGTATGTGCTCGGAAAACCAGAAACATTTTTGCCCAAAATTCTCGAGTATTTTTGTATGGTCTCGTTTCTAAACATATTTAGGTTGTTGTTACGGTAATAAAATTCGAAAAAAGATATTTAAAGAAAGAAAGGAAGAAAACATTATTACCAAACCATAAATTACATAAATTTTGTTGTACAAAATTATAAAACAAAAACAAGACAAATAAGTGTACACAACAGAAACGGCTTGGCAATAGGAGCGGACTTAGCAGATGTTGGCAGTGCACGGACAACTGCGTTGCCAAGCAATTGTCAACGCAGATTTTCAGTCCGCCCCTTGCTACTAATTAACATAAAAAACGTCTGCGGGTTTCCCTACTTACAAAAGAAGACATAACCACAAACAAAGTGTATGTCTGCACATCAATATTTTTAAATCAATCAATGATTACCACTATGAAAATTTCATTTAATCAAAATATGGTACATTTAAATAATAATGGTAAGTTTTACGATATTAATATCTATGTATAAATAATAATAACAATAATACATTGTTTACTAAACGTTACTTCCTTTTTCTGTTTTAAATGATGCGTTTTATGATTGGAACCTAAATGGACCTCTGTCTTGCAAATTATAATACACCACCTAGACAATTACTTCTTTTTTACTGTGATTAAAAAAATATATAGATTCCACTTTTTTACGTGTGATTGATGAACAACCTAGTGTCAGAGTTTAAACCACCCGTAAGTCTGTGACATGGCTTTAAACACCATCGAGAAAATCTCTCAGGAATGCTTGTTTCCTCACGATGTTTTCCTTCACCGTTTCAAGCAAGTATCTAATAATTAGTTTGTAATACGCACATGACTTCGAAAAGACAGTGGTGCGTGCCTTGGATTCGAACTTTCGACCTTTGACTTCTCCAAAGGTCATACCAGTATCCTAGTGGCTATCACTGCAAAATATTTTTATATATATATATAAATATATAAAACTACTAACTGTTTCGTTAGTCTAGTGGCTACAAACTCGACTGCTGAGCATGGGTCAGGTTATGTGTTCATTTCCCAAGTCGGGCAAACTGTTATTAGGATTTTCTATTACGAAATTATCAATAACAGCCCGATGTTTTGGAATTGTGCCCGGTGGATGGCAATAGGCTCACCACCTTTTACATGGGACTTAATTGTTATTAATTGGTGAAACATGTGTGTACAGTTATTGCGTACACATCTACTTACCCCTTCAGAGGACAAGGCGCGATATGTAATTATCTAAAACATACAAAGTAAAGTTAGAATACCAACATAACACGTCACACCCTGACGTGTTATCTCGCTCGTTATCACTTAATGATTCCCGCAGTGGAATCCAAGTTTCAGTACCATCGCTTATCCTTCACGGAAACATCAAAACACGGGCATCCATACGACTAAAACTATAGACAACCCTATAAAGTGCGAAGAGGCGGAAAAACTAAGATAATCTGTTGTCACATAAACTCCACGAGACAGAACTATTACGTCCCCATTTTAGTAATGGCGGATTTTCCCGCGCTCTGCGTTCGACGACCAGTGCCAAATAGGGTTGGCAAAAAGCTGGAGAGGAAATGTGTGGGTCTGGCGCTGATAGATCACACGCTGCTTATCAATACATATCCGAATCCAGGTTTACGAAATGCGTAAAAAAAATACTTATTTTATTGATGGGAACATATATTTACCTCAACGGCAGTTCGAATTAAGAGGACTGAGTATCAAGGCTCTTGAGACCATTTTTTATTCTGTAAAGCAAAGGGATAACATAAAAAAAAACGCAAAGCTGCACCAACATTGACTAACACGAAAGATGCGTTTTTTTTTTTTCTAGTTTTACACAAATCACAGGTGTTCTTGATCTACTTTTTTAGGAGTCACGGGCATCCCTAGAATTCTTACCTCAAATCGCACGTCCGCATCATTCGTCGCGTCACGGATAATGACGCAATTTATTATAATTTCTCTGTAATTTACTTTATGTTTTGTTGATGACATGCTTAAGCGGTCATTTTATCATCATTTAATCAAGGTAGTAAGGCAGTTTTTGTGAACAATGGACGGTCCACATTGTAGGTTTATGACATTTGGCTCGCTCGCTACTGGTAAATTCTAAACATACACGTAGTATTATCACTCATGCCTGTATTCCCCTAAGGGATGCAGATGTGTACACAATTGTTCACCCACATTTCACCAATACTTTTTTTAAGTCCCATGTAAAGGGGGTGACCCTATTGCCTACTACCGGGCACAACAGGGATTCAAACCTGCGCCTCCCGGATAAATACTCCAGGCGCTCTGACCACTAATGCATCTCGACCTCTGCTCATTACCCTGAATTCTTCTTCCATAATTTTAATACGTCTTTTAGTGACGTCATTCTATTCAGTCCCTTGACATGATTTTTTTCTTTCCGCAAAAATATATAACTTTAGGGTTCGTTTTGCAAGCGTTAATGCTTTTCAAAGATTGATCTGTATTTGCTACTGAGAATTTACTCACAGAAAAGCACAATAGCACTTTCCCGACCCGGACCCGAACCACCCGAACCGGAGCATGCTTAGCAGTCGCGCTTGGGACCACTAGACCTACGAGGCAGTTTAAAAAGGATTTTAAATAATTGTATTATTCATATAATTAATAAGGTAGTACTTATAAAATAAATAAAAGGATTATAAATAATGGTATTATTCATATAATTAATAAGGTAGTACTTATAAAATAAATAAAAGGATTATAAATAATGGTATTATTCATATAATTAATAAGGTAGTACTTATAAAATAGTTTAGTTATCACATAGCATAGCATCACGCCCGTACTCCCCAAAGTCTTAGGCAGAGCTGTAGCTGTAAGTATTCTACAACCACATTTGACCGATTCTGTTATTAAGTCCAATGCAGTGTCGTGGTTACTTATTATTAGGTAGGTTAGGTTATTAACTAAAAGGTGTTCCGATGCACGCAGAAATCGCTCACAGATTGACAGACGCTATCATGATTTTTCTTGTGACTTGACTTGGTTTGAGACTAGATTATTTTCAGTACAGGGTTCCAAACAGGTGGCAATTGCCTCCTGCGTCCTGCAACCACGAACGCTGCAAAGTGTTTGAAGCGTCAGGAAAAACAAAAACCAATAATACACGTGATTAATCTGGTTAAAAGTTGTTTTAATGATCTATGGATAATGTGTAGTGATCGTGAAAACCTAAGATATTACTATTATAATATATAAATTCACATACCTAATATTCTTATGACACACGACAAATAGGAAATCCAAGACGAGATCAAAATGGTCATCACATAAAAGAAAACAGCAGCAAAAAATATACGAAAAGCAAAACACGAAGGGAAACTGCTACCCTTTGTTTTACTTCCACTTCCGGTTCGTTGACACGCTCACTTTTCCTCCTGGTGTGTCTAGAATCTTAATCAGTATCGACTATAATACAAGAAACACTCAGCTATGTGTAAATATTTTCTGTATAAAAACTTTCGTGAGACATATTCATATCAATTAATGTTCACCGGTTTCTACTCACGTGCATTTTTCGGGATTGCCCGACTAGTTTCTAACTCGAACGGAGCCCTTAGTCATGAGCTGAACCCGCGGCGATAAGGATAAGGGCTCCGTTCGAGTTCGAAACTAGTCGGGCAATCCCGAAAAATGCACGTGAGTAGTAACCGGTGAACATTAATTGATAATATTTTCTGTATCCGTGAAACATCATATTAATTATTGTTCAACGGTTATTACTCACGCGTATTGTTCGGGATTGCCCGACTAGTTTCGCATGAGCTGAGCCCGCGGCGATGTCGCGTGTCTACCTTTTATTTTACTAAAAGCGAGTGATTAGTGACAGTTGAACAATAATTAATGTTTGTGTAGTGTTCAGGATGTTTTATTACTTTGTCTGTGCCCGGAGTTTGGAATTGTGTCCGGTAGGTGACAATAGGCTCATCACCGATTATATGGGACTTAATAACAGCATTAGTAAAATGTGTACAACTCTGTACATCTCTGGCTACCTGTTCGTATACAGGCGTCAGTTATGCTATGTTTTATATTATGTATTTTTTACTTTATTTTACTCCGTGCTTCAGAGAGCACATTACATTGATTGTCAAATTAAGATCTATGACAGCCGTTACGAGTAGTAAAAGGCCTAGAAGTCTGACAACCAGTCATATATACTGTATTTTAATATATATATATTTAGATCATTTTCGTATAATAACTTTCGTGGGAACTGCAGAAAATTGAGAAATATAGATAGCTTCACTCGATTAATATTATGTTAGTTAATATTTTTGTTTACCAAATTAACTTATTTTAGAGATAAATCTTCGAAAAGCATTAACGCATGCTTAGCGAACTCTAAAGTTATAAATTTTTGTATTATCAGATATGTATCCGGGAGGCGCAGGTTCGAATTCTGCTCATGACCATATTTTTCTTTCTACAAAAATTTATAACTTATATTAGTTAGCTTGTGCTTTGGCTTCGCATTATGTCTGTCAAGTCACACAAATGTCCAACTACTAGTGCTATATAGAGACGGAAACAAAGTTAATCTATCACGGGCAAAATTATGTTTATTTATCTAACCTTATTCGGGATACTATTAATCAAACAAGCTTTGAAATTGAGGTAACTGTGATGTAGGCAGATTTATTTTAAAATAACACATATTTTTAAGGCCTTTAACTTTGGTATTGGTATTAATTTCAATAATGACCCCACTAGTCTGACAAAATATAAAAGTGCCATTGATCGACACTATAAGAAGAGGAACGCCCATCTCCACAGAGATAAGAACATTGTTCTAGATGAAATCAAACCAAGCATAAAATAAAACGTAGCAATGACAATTACAATAAAAAAATATGTATAGAGCGCGCGTGTCGTGTGAGTATGTGGGTGTGTGTGTGTGCTTGAGTGTGTTCGTGTGGGCGTGTGTGTGTATTTCTACAAATTGTTCGGTCACTACATAATTGGCAAAGATTACAGTCATTTTTTCAAATCATACACAGGCTTAGATTCTTTCTTCGTCCGCTCTTGGCAGGCTGCGTAGTGAACTGTGCATTATTAACCCCACTCCAATATTAATATTGAATCAGTATAAGTGGTCTAGACGCAAAATAACTTCACTTTAAATAAACACTTGATATGAAAATCAAAAGGCTAGGTCAAACTAAGATTTTTTAAGGACGAAGATATTTTTAAATTCTGACGTTTCATAAAGGAAATTTCTTGTAATATTTAAGGAGTCATATATTATAGTGGGGTTTCTTGCCGGCTCTTCTCCATAAGATCAACGCCTTGGAACCGTGCACCTAGTTTTGACTTTTCATAAGTGCCTGTAATATGGTTTATTTGAAATAAAAATATTTGAATTTGAATTTGCTCGTGGCTAAGTAACTGTTGCACGGACGAATTAATCGAAATTCAAGATCCCTAAGTACCTCAGAGAGCACGTTAAATCCTCAATCCCGATCGTCTAATAAAAATCGTAACGGGTAATCGGATGTCTGAAAATCAGACATCGATATCGTGTTACCCAGTAACTGGGTTGTAAAGTTCAGACCGGTAATCACCTGGTATAAACCTGGTATTAAGCTACATCCAATTACACTGGAAGCCGAACCCAATGTAGTTTAGAAAAGGCCGAGAAGATTTTAATAAATTTGTATAATAACTTTTGGTGAGGCATAATATTCATATTAATTATTGTTCACCGGTTACTACTCACGTGCATTCTTCGGGTATTCCCGACTAGATTCGAACTCGAACTGACCTTGACATTAGTCATGAGCTGAGTCCGTGGCAATGTCGCGAGTCAGACTGAAGAATGCACGTGAGTAGTAACCGGTGAACAATAATAATTAATAGATTTTAATAAAATATTTTTTTCTTATCAAATTATTTCACTTAAGTTTATCACATCGCATAAATGATCTTCAATGTCACAGACTTAAGACCATAAATGAACTGCGTCCGACAACCATACATATTTCAAACACTAAATAAAACCCAAAAGTCTTTCAGGGTCGATTCAGACATTACTCATTCGGTCAGGAGAACAGCGTTTACTGAAAATATATTTTAATAATTGAATAGATTCAGGCGTTACTTTGCGGAAGTCCATTAAAATGGTTGCAAATAAATACAATATCAACCTACTTCCACAATAGCGAGTTGATGGCGGGCAAAAGGACTCCAATTTGGTTTGAATGTACACATCCTGGGTATTCTGCAACATTTACTGCCCCTTGCTACGGTAATAAATTACGAACGGGTAAAATTTTAAAAGCATGCAGCGCTACATCTCAAGCATTGTCACCGCACTTAGTTGCGTAGTAAAGACGGCCGACTTTTCTGTTAGATTTATTAAATATTTTTTATGACGAGAGAATTTTTTTGTTAAAATGATCATTTACCGAAATTACAGTACTGTGCACTCCTGCAAATGACGAATTCACCATGCCTAAATCTATATGTGATTTTTGTTTTGTGTAAGTTTTACTGAGTATGTCGAGATGCCTTAAATTAATAAATTAATAACCGAAAACCCAGTTTTGTGGGACTTAGTTTTAATATTTTTTATAATTAAAAGGTATACATATTTTTTTTATTGTGAGGTTCAAACCCTGTATCATCTGGACTATATCACCAAAATATAAATATCTATGGTTCTATCGCGACAACCACAGTGGAACATTTGAGCTATCGCTGACACAATTCGTTCCCTAAAAAATATATATTCTGTGCATCGTCCGCGGTTTTACTAGCCACACATATACACGCAAATAGCCGGCGTGCTCAGAAGTGGCAATTCGGCCACTCACAAGGGACTGACCCAGTCCACGAGACTGTAAACGGCCCAGATTTAGAGCCCTCAGGCCAACTGTGGGCCTCTTTATAAGTCAGGTAGATAAAGCGTAATAAAATATTGGATTTGCGTTTCTTTATGTTACGTGGGGCTTACGATGGAGGACAATTTCTGAGCCATAAGGGATCCGTACTTAAGGACCAAGTCATAATATTTGTCATGGGCCTTCCGACTTTTGCTTGGAGTTTTTTATAGGTGGATGAAAACAGTTACAATTTTAACCCAGGGACGTATAGGGACTGAATTGATAGCAATAACGTCACCATAGGACGTGTTAAAATATGGAAGAAGAATTAGCGGTGGTGAGCAGAGGTCGAGATGGCTTAGTGGTCAGAGCGCCTGGAGTATTCATCCGGGAGGCGCAGGTTCGAATCCTGTTCGCGACCGTATTCTTTTTCCATTTAATATAATAACTTAGAGTTCGCTAAGTATGCGTTAATGCTTTTAAAAGATTTATCTTGAATAATTAAGGTAATTGCATTCTTTACGACATTGTATTAACTGCAAAGTTAGTCGTGTCGGTTCGGTCACCCGTATAGGGACTGAATTGATAGCAATAACGTCACCATAAGACGTGTTAAAATATGGAAGAAGAATTCGCGGTGGTGAGCAAAGGTCGAGATGGCTTAGTGGTCAAAAAAAATTTTTGACGTCTATCGGTGAACACGTAGTTTAAATAATTTTATTTTATAAAAATAAAACAAGTAGCATTCGGTTCGAATACGTTCTTTATTTAATGGTACAGTGACGTAATACATTAGTGCGAGTGAAGTGAGCTATTTATAGTCGTGATTGGGTGCCTAAGTCCTAATTTATATCTAGCGTAGTTTTGTCAATTTACTTACCCACTTACTACTACTTGGTTTCTTTGTTATTATTTCTGATAACAGCACCATCTGTCCTGACCGGCGAAGAAGTAATCGATTCTTTATCTAGCGCCATCTAGTGAGGAGTAGCGTTACCACTATGCCACCTGTCAAGTGTGGAGGTTGCAAGCGTTTCATTTCATCGACAGAGGGCGCTAAGTGTGGAAAATGTCTATGGCACTACCACAAGGCCTGCGTAGGTGTACCTTGTAAGGGTAATGTAACGCCGAACTGGCGATGCCCCGAGTGTAAAAAAAATATAGCTCGAGATAATAAGACTGAGACACCAGTTAGAGCTGCCAGTAGTCAAGCCGATATTAGTACGGATGTGGCGGACCCGAGCAACTGTAGTTCAAATAGCTTCTCAGCAGATGATTCTCAGGAATTGTTACAAGATGTTAGCCCCATGGTCAGCGTTGCTCGAGGAACCTCGCCTCTCCCCGACGCCGTAATGAAGAACACACACCAGTCACCAGTTTCTGCAGCAGCTGTAGGGTATACACGCCAAGCAGTGGTCCCTGTCGCAGTAGTGGGGGATACATGTACTACTATGCAACATGCCAGCTCTGATCTAAAGATCATCATACAAGAGTTGAAAGCGGTGCGGGCTGAGTTACAGACTTTCAGAAAGCAGATGCAGACAGAATTAGCGGAGCTTAAAGTAGCCATGGGCACTTGTAATACGCGTCTGGATAGCCTTGAGTCCAGGGTAGAGGCCCTTGAACAGCGAGCTGTACCTGGCCCCGCGGAGACTACGACTGTGGATGATATCGTTGAGAAGCTTAGGCGAGAACTCAATGATAGGGATCAGGATCTCTTAGCAAACGATATTGAGATATCAAACCTGCCAGAGTCCAATGCCGAAAACCCAGTTCACATAGTAAGGCTAATTGGTCAAAAGCTGGGGGTAAATGTGGAGGAGCGGGATATCGTCAGCGCAGAACGAGTCGGAGGACGTCAAATCAGTGCAGCCAGTCCTGGAGGAGCCGTGGAGTATCGCCCGCGCGCAATTGTCGTGCGCCTTGCACGACGTGATCTCCGCGACCAGCTGATGAGTAGTGCCCGAGTGCGCCGCGGTGCCACCACGGCTGACCTCGGCCTGACTGGTCCGGCTAAGAGGTTCTTCCTCAATGAACGGCTGACCAAAATAAATCGCCAGTTGTTTCGGAAGACTCGTGATGCCGCCAGTCTTCATGGTTGGAAATATGCCTGGACGAAGAGAGGACGCATACTCGTGCGAAACAAACCAGGTGACCCAACGTTCAGGGTTCGATCTGAAACAGACATTGCGATTATTACAGGTCCAGTTGTTGTTGCCTAATTATGTTATAATGTTTTTACTGTATTTTTTGTGTTTTCCTTGTATTTTTTATGTTGTTTTTACATTTTTGTGGGAAGTTGTGTGCCTCTCCTATCGTGATCACAGGGGTATGGATTTGTTGTCGATTTTGAGTTGTGGGATAATTTATATATCAACCCGAATAGTAAATTTTATTATAGAATTTAGAACTACCATAATCACAGTTTTTATTTACACAATTTTATTATGTAATATTTATTCTAATATAATATTTACACCAGTTTTACATCGCTTATCATTAAATAAATATAAAATACATAATCACAATGTCACATCCAAATTATATACATATACATACTCTCATACCTACAATGATTCGAAGTAAACTATTAAAGTTTGGTTTTTTTAATGCAGGATCTCTGTCAACGAACCATGACGAATTCTTGTTAGCCATGGACCGCCACGCAGTAGACATTATGGCTATAAATGAGACCTGGTTGCGACCGGGGGAAGAGGGTCGAGCACCCAGCGTACCAGGCTATAGGTTAAGACATATCCCGCGCCCGGCATCTATACGTGGAGGACGCGGAGGTGGAGTGGCCTTCTATATTAAAGTCGGGATCAGCGCGCGAGTTAAAGCTCACCCCGAGCAGCCGGATATTGAGCAAATGTGGTTGACTCTCAATATCAATGGTAAAAGGTTGCTTGTCGGTACCGCATATCGACCACCATGGTTTGATCTCAGTAGATTTCTGGAGGGCTTGACAGACAGCATCAGCGCTTTGGCGCCATATCAGAATGTTGTGCTGCTGGGAGACTTTAATGTAAACATGTTGGAGGTAGACAGCATTAAAGCGAAAAAGATTACAGAATTCACTAACTACCTTAGTCTTAATCAGATCGTCAATACACCCACACATTTCGTCAACAATAGCAGCACACTAATAGATGTTATATGCACTGACATTGGGGTGCGTACTGTGTTGGTTGATCATATCCCCGAGCTTGGTCATCATTCATTTATCGCTTGTAACACAATAGTGAATAAGGAAAAACCAAAACCTAGACTGGTTATATATCGTCCATTAAAGGACATACTTGAGGACTATTTTAACTCTGATTTGAATTCAATGCCGTGGTCGGAAATTGGTGTTATGAGCGATGTAAACTCGATGGTTCATACCTTTAACTCATGTGTTCAGTCACTTTTTGATTTGCAAGCCCCATTAAAAAAGAAAATTTTTAAAACTAGGCCAACACCATGGATTACGGAAAATATCCGTTTGATGTTCAAACTAAGAGATGAGGCTAAGAACAAACACCGTAGCCATGAAAATAGCAGTTCTAAGAAATACTACCTGGACCTAAAGCGACAAGCAGCCACCGCACTACACTCAGAAAAAAAAGGATATTACACAAAACACATCAACTGCAATATCAGGGAGCCCAAAATGCTTTGGAAGAACCTTAAAAGAGATGTACTGCCTGAGCACAAAAATGGCCAGCTTCCAAAGCATTTCAGTGACGCTGATGCAATAAACAATGCTTTTCTAGAGGTGCCGGGAATATGCAACATAAACATCTCACAACTATCATTCTTTGAACATCACAGATACAGTTGCACAAATTTCACACTGAAACCAGTCAATCAAGAGACAGTACTAAAGGTTATAAGAAGTTTTAAATCAAATGCACAGGGTATAGATGGAATCAGTATTGACATGATATTTCTTACACTGCCGACAACATTACAAGCCATAACAGATATCATTAACAAGTCTATACTCACACATACATTTCCAGATATGTGGCGATGTGCTGTAGTCCGCCCCATACCCAAAATCTCTAACCCCATAACTTTTAAAGACATACGCCCAATTAGTATCCTGCCATGTTTGTCAAAGGTCATGGAACGAGTAGTCTACACACAGATGGTGGAGTACCTAGAATCAAACAGCATTTTACCTGATCTTCAGTCAGGTTTTAGGAAAGGTCGTGGTACTGCTACCGCACTCTCTGATGTTGTGGGGAATATTGTTGAGGCTCGTGATAGAGGAGAGGGTTCGATTCTCACATTGCTGGACTACTCGAGAGCTTTTGATGCAATAAATCCCACTCTACTGCTTTCAAAGCTTGCCTATTATGGGTTTGCAGTGGATACAATAGAGTGGTTCAACAGCTATCTCTCCAGCAGGACCCAATGTGTTGAAATAAGTAGAGAGGATGGTTCTGTGGACAAATCCAAGCCTCGCAGCGTTTTCAGGGGCGTTCCCCAAGGATCAATCCTTGGGCCTATTCTGTACATCCTGTATAGTGCGGACGTTGTTAAGTCACTCATAAACTGCAAATATCATATGTATGCAGACGATATTCAGCTGTACATATCTTTTAAAGCACATGATACATCATCAGCAGTACAAAAGATGAATGAGGACCTGCAGAGGATAGTTGCTTGGTCTGATCAGAACTCTCTGGTACTAAACCCAGCAAAGTCAAAGTTTATGGTGCTTGGCAGCAAAAAACAAATAAAAGCTATTGTATCTGCCAATCCCAACATTGTCATCACGGGTGAAAAGATTGAACAGGTCAACTCAGCTTGTAATTTAGGCCTTACAATGGATCCTGAGCTACGATTTGAGGCACATATTGGGAAAACTTTACGAACTTGTTTTTACAGACTGAAGGTCCTATATGCTATCAGGGAATACTTAAGTATACCAATCAGAACACAGTTGACAGATAGTCTGATACTGTCAAAATTAAATTATTGTGACACAGTATATGGCCCTTGTCTCCTGTCTAGAACGGTACAACTGATTCAGCGAATACAAAATGCTTGTGCACGATACTGCTTTAATATCCCAAGAAGAAATCACGTAACACCTTATCTCAATGAGCATGGCATACTCAAAATGGAGGCCAGGAGGAAGTTGCACCTAGCCAGTCTACTGTTTGGGGTTATGGCAACACACAATCCTAGCTATCTATATAAAAAACTTGAGTGGAGACAGAATCAGGCAATGCACAGCTTACGGTCCATAGTCAACCCACTGTCAATCCCAAAGCACCGAACTACAGCCTTCAGAGGAAGCTTCAAATACGCCGCCACACGTTGTTGGAATGACCTGCCACCTCCAACACGCAGCCTGAAATCCAAACAATGCTTCATTTACTATTTAAAGAAATTATATTTGCTTAAGCAACACTCATTATGATATGAACTATTTTTCACTTTGAATTGTTTATTATTATTTTAGTTTTTTAAATATGGCCATACCTAGGGGTCACGGCCGGCAGGCTCTGGTGGGGTTCTCCGCTTCGTGGGCGGTTTTGGACTTCCTCTATACTATTGTTGCTGTGTTGTTAAGTGGGTGTGTGTGTGCACATGGGTGCTTGTTTCCGGCGCCTGGCAACCATGCGACATTAAATGACTGACCTGGAAACCGGTTTAAGAATTTAATTGTTTTCTCATTTATAATAATTTGTCATAATTATCATACCTTTATTAATGTACTAATTAATTATTTAACTCTTCTATTAAATCTGTGTTTTATAAGTTTAGGTTACTTAGAATCTGAAGGTTCTACTTACCCTATGAATCTGGGTCAGGATGCGAAAAAGTCGCTCTGGTCGCCGGGCTCCGGCATGCGACATTATCACCAACACATCACGTTTTGGGTTAATGGGGATGTCCAATAATCGCCACATCTCATCACACCAAATATTTCATGTCTTTCTTTTATCTAAAACGAATTAGCATGGATAACACAATAATACTATACCATACATATTACTTTTTCCATATTCGCAATCGATACTCAGCATTAGTCACCAGTGGACACGCAAAATCTTCAATGCTTACCATTGCGTAATTTTCAATTGCATAAAACATGACTGCATGCATAGACAAGTCGATAGCTGACGAGTTTGCACAAAATATAAAAATACATCAAGCCAATCTAACATGTTTCGTGGGTTATGTAATGGATACTATTGACATTGCGCACGCACACGACGCTAACCACATCTATTGTTATCTTGTAATCCTATTACTCGCACAATTTATCTATTCTCGTTTTTTTAAATCAATCACTTAATAATGGCCTTGTTTTATAATCGTGGTTATTTTCTTGGGAACTCATATTAATAAACCAAATTACTACCGGTAGACGCCATTACGTCACCAGGTCGTCTCTGAAAATCAGCGCTGTTTGGTGTTCATCTGCAACACTAAACTAGCATTATGCTGAGCGACGCCCTTTCTTTTTTTTTGCACACGGGGGCACACAACTTAACGAATCACAAAAAACACTATTTAACATAACGTTTGAATATTGTAGTTTGTTTAGTTATTTCATAATTTGGTGCTGTGCAGTTGTTACACAATATCAGTTAGTAGTCATAATATTTGTTTGTTGTTACCTCAGGTTGTTACGTAATACCTACATTGATCATAGGTTATGTTTGTTAATGTCATGTTGGCTGCACTGTACTTCGAGGCAAGTCAATGCCAGCTGTTGCCAATAGTAAAAATTAAGTATTTTGTCAGAATTTTTAATTTAGTTTTATATTATTATTTTTGTTGTGTACCTGTGCAAGAAAAAAAATAAATTTATTTTCTTTCTTCTTTCTTTCTTTCTTTTCAGAGCGCCTGGAATATTCATCCGGGAGGTGCAGGTTCGAATCCTGTTCGCGACCGTATTATATTCCATTTAATATAATAACTTTAACCCAGGGATTTCAATTTGTAATTTTGTATTCAATTTATTTGATTATTTATTTGAGTAGTTTGAATAATGTATTAGCCCAACATCTCCTGAGAAGGTCAGGTTTATATTTGACTTAACTTTCCGAAAAATATGTATATTTAATTTTGTAGAATTACTCTTTGACTTTCAGATTTTTATAAAATTACGCCTTAACTGTTAGAATTATATAAAGTATCCTGCAAAAAGAACTGAACAAAATTAAGTCAAATAAGCAGTTTTACATGGAGTGTGGGAAGATAGTTTCGGTTAAAGATCTAGTTAATTTGTGTCGACTGGAAGGAACCCGGGAGAAAATACATAAAGGAAAAAAATAAGAGGAATATTGAAATATAGACATTATCACTCTGATTCACTGCCTTCAAGCTATTTCGGATTCATTAAATCCATGTCTCATCACAATGTTTCCCACGCCGTTTTTTTTATACGTAGAAAATCCATAATGGACCCAGTGACGGTCCCCTACCGACTATAAACCACACGTCTTCCGCTAACCTGGACTGAGGTCCCGAGATCGTAGCTATATTCACCGCGACCCCGGCAAATGTTTCCTACACCGTACGCTTGTGGTCTTTAAGATTTACTAAAAATAAATACCTAAATGTAAAAAAAATACAAACCTTTCAGTCCCATTCACCAGCACATTGTAGGTACTACATAAATTGAAGACCAATTGAGCAGATTTAATTGAGTTGCAATAAAAAGGACCGTAAACGTAGAGCAATAGAGCTTAATATTTGTTGGGAAACATTTTCGGTTTCTGAGAAAATGAGCAGGAATAATAAAATTATTTAGGATATTTCTTAGCCACTGAGACATTTTGGTCCTTTTGCTGTGGTTCAATAATCAGCCTCGTTTATTATCAAGTGCAGCTGCTGAACGTGTGATCCTGGCTTCGATTCCTGGGTTGAGCAATATGTTATTAAGTGTAATATATTCTCAGTAGCAGCCCGGAGATTGGATTTTCTTCCCGATATATGAAGAAAAAAAATGGACTCAATTTTCAAAAAACACTTGCTGTAGGTACGGTTTTATATTAAATATCAAAAATCATATAACCAAACACACTTCCTCAGTTATATTAGGATTTCATTTTAAAGAGCAAAATATAGAGTCCCAGTAAATGCTTCCAAAATAATATATTTAGGTTTTCAATTAAACCAAACTACATGAGCCACGTTAACTATAACACTAAATTCAACTATTTGTCGCAACCCAGTTCATTTAGTTTGAAAACAATTGATTCTAATTTCACATTTGCTACATTGAATATCCTTAATTCTAGACCATTAGTATTTAACGCTGAATACAGTGTAAAGATATTTGAGTCTAATTAGAATAACTATTTAAACTTAATGGATGGTACGAAACGTATTCTGAATGTAGGCTGAAACGCGTTCATGTGTTATAATTTTACATTTGCTTGCGTAATTGGATGCCTTCAATTTTATATTAGTAATTGTGCAGTTTGTTAGGATGAATATTTGTACCTTAGTGATGCAAAACTACTGAACTGATTTTGATTAAAATTGATGATTTTATAAACCCTGATAAGCCATATGGTACATACAGATAAATGTTTAAAGAGCATTAACGCACGCATGATGAACCCTAAATTAAAAAAAAATGTGGAAAGAAAATACGATCATGAGCAGGATTCGAACTTGCGCCTCTCGGATAAAGACGCTCTGACCACTAAGCCATCTCAGGTTCGAATCCTGCTCAAAACCTTATCTTTCTTTTCACAAAAAGAGCTATTAAAGTAAAGAAATTAACACACAAGATGGCGCTGATTTAATTTGAGAGACACGCGTATTCGTTGCCACGACGCGCGACGTAAACTAGTTTACAATATTTCAAACTTAATTGTTTATGGGCTGGTTTCATATTTTATTTTTATCTAGTCGAACTACTGGTCTGGTTTAACGAAAAGAACAAACTATTTAAATATTAGCACTGTTTATGGATTAAAAGGCCTATTTTTTGACAGCGCGGTTGGCACAGTGGTCGAGAGACCGACTGCTGCGCTGCGTGTCGCAGGTTCGATTCCTGCACGGAGCAAATATTTGTACGATCTATGGATAAATGCTCCGGGTCTGGTTGTATGTGTGCTTGTGAGATTTTATGTCTGTAAACGCACCCACGACACAGGAAGAAATTCCTAGTGTGGGGCAACGTTTTAATAATAAAAAATAAAAAATTTAAAGATGAATGCTACGCTTTTTTGCAGGCACATAGCACATAATAAAATGTTTAATATACTTTTCCACGATGCACCTGGTATTACATACATCCATAGGATCACGCCTGTATTCCCTGAGGGAGTAAGCAGAGGTTTACACAATTATACACCCACATTTCACCAGTGCTTTTATTAAGTCCCATGTAATAGTGGTAGTGAGTCTGCTGCCCTCAACGAGGCAAAATTTCAAAGTCTGCTGCAGAGAATTTTCTTAAAACTCAGTAACACCTTGCTCTACCTGGGAATCGAACCCAGGACCTTATGACACTAGATCAACAAAGCAGTTCGATTCACCAGATATTAATAATTGTATGTAATAACGATTAATGATTCACGTCCAACTTTTCCGTTTTTTATTTCAATTTATAACTAAATATTAAGGTCTCAGCTGTGATGAGGTAAATGGCCATAATTTATTGTCTTTACTGTCAAAGTTAGGCGGTTAAAACAGCTCTATTTATTACTGCAGCCAATACTTGCAATCAACTATGTGACGTAAAAACTTTTTCCATTCGCCTGACAGTTTACTACTAAGATGCAGTGTGGTCACATCTGGTACAATATACCCATTTGTCTCGTTCATTGACTGTGTAAGATGACTGAGGGCCGATTTCACCATTTAAACTAGCCGCGATCAGTTCAAGATGAATGCAGTTCACGCGTTTAACGAATTCAAAGTCAAAGTCAAAGGTTTTTATTTCATATTAACCATACAAAGGCACTTATGAAAAGTCAGAATTTACGTGCACGGTTCCAAAAAGTCGCTTCCTATGGAGAAGAACCGGCAAGAAACTCCATGGTTACTCTTTTAAACTGTATATCTTTTACAATTTCTGTACCTAGATACAATTTTGGGCGGGATATAAAAACAACGTAATCTTGGATGCAGTCACTAATATAAAAGATAATTACATAAGCCTTATTAAAGGAATAGCGCATTTGACAAGTTTACGGCGTTCTCACATTTACAAAATGTTGAAGCTAAAGAAGTTATATAAAACAAAGAGCTCCAATTTGCATTTCACCAACATAAACTGAACGCAGTTCAAGCTGAACCCAGTTCAGGCTTCTGAACGCCCGACTTTCGACGTTTAGCTTATCTAAACGCGTTCAAGAGCGGATTTGTCAAAATGGCGGAATATTGTTTAACATAGAATATTGATTTAGTTGTATTTAGTTTTAAACATGTATCAGAGACAAAAATAATTTTATGAATTTATCAATTATAAGTACGGTAGACTGAAATAATTTTAAATAAACTGTTGAGACACCTGACACCTTAGTCCTCCTGCGACCACGAACGCTGCAAAGTGTTCGAAACGTCAGGAAAAACAAAAAAACCAATAATACACGCGATTAATCCGGTTAAAAGTTGTTTTATTATAATGTGTAGTGATCGCGCAAACCTAAGATATTACTATAGAATATTGATTTTGCTGTTATTCGACTTAATTGTGATATTACGCTATTGTATAAAAAATGTATATAGAACTGTTAATTAAATAAAATTAGACACGTGTAAAATCAGCTTGACGTTAACCGAGATCAAAATAAACATAAGAGATCTGGATTACGTAGAACTGTGTTAAACTCGGTTGCTAATGTCAGTGGTGAAATCGGCTCTGAGGAGTATTGGAATAAATTTTAACTAAAGAATATGATGCCTCCAATTAACTTCCATCGATCGATCAACATGACATTTCTTAGTTTAGTAAGGTTTGTAATAGGATACGGTAAAAAAAAATAAAGGTAAAATAATAGACACGTACGGGTTTCAAACCTGCGACCTTTGTCAGTCCGTAACACGGCTTAACATATTGTATAAAAAGTCATCATAGATAGTATATATAAGGTCCTAATTTATTAAGTAATTTCCTTTGAAAGGCTTAATATATAAGTCAAATACATTCACTTAAGCTAAGAATTAAATGGATATAACAAATTATTTGTAATTAACATAGTACTAGCAAGACGAAAACTGGTCCTTGAACGGTGAACATTAAGAAACACTTTTTTTTTGTTGAAATTTGAATTATGGCTTGAATGAATCCTTATCACTTACACATTGAGCCTTTAAAAGGAAATTACCTAATAAATTAGGACCTTATATATACTATCTATGATGACTTTTTATACAATATGTTAAGCCGTGTTACGGACTGACAAAGGTCGCAGGTTTGAAACCCGCAGGTTTGAAGTCCGTGTCTATTATTTTACCTTAATTTTTTGATCCTGATCAAAAGAATTTGATCAGGATCAAAAAATTAAGGTAAAAAAAAAAAAAAATAGGGTCGTGATCAGAAGATCACGACCCTATTTTTCTTTCCACAAAATTCTAAAATTTAATGATGATTTCATATTTATTTTATGTTTAGTAGACCGAACGCCAGTGTTAACAAAACCAGTATAAGGTGGCCTTGTATACTATTGAAACTATGTACTACGATAGGTCAGCCAAAGAGTTAGCACGGACATGTGGCCTTCTGCACATAGTAAATACAACAAAAAGGCACATTATTTTCAAAGCTGGTCCTTCGAATCGGTATCAAAAACATGTCTAAGGAATGAATAGTGACAATGACGTCATAAAAAAAACGTATTAAAATGTGTAAGAAGCATTCGGGGTAGTGAGCAGAGATCCAGATTGCTTAGTGGTCAGAGCGCCTGGAGTACAAGAGGTACAGGTTCGAATCCTGCTCACGACCATATTTTTTTTCCACAAAAAAAAAAAACTATGACTTTAACGTCCTTCCTATAACTGATACCTGTAATAGATTTTATCAGAACGTAACTTTTTAGTTCCACTATAAGTTTGTGTTGGTATTCATAGTGCGTAAACGTTGTCCCATGTCGTACCTATAGTTATATTTTTATTCCAAACAATATGAAAGTGCCATAAAATTTGTGAATCGTTTCTCCCGTGGGTGTGATCGGAACACAGGCAGCGACGTTATGGGACTCATTATGAAGTTTGGATTACAACATAGGTACGTACCGAAGGACCATTACATATTATTAAAGTGTAAAGTATCAATCACTGGTCTAACTTTCTTAACATTGTTCTGAATAGTTTTCTATGTAACTGAACAAGCTGTGCCCCGCGGTTTCACCCGCGTATATTATAACTAGCCTTAGTTACTCCTTATATAGTCAGCTACCTGCTGGTAAAATCTTATCAGAAAGCATAATAAAAGTTGCTTAGATAGACCCATGTGACCTTAATCCATACAAACCCACATTTAAACCACACACACACACACACATACACGCACGCGCACACACACACACACACACACACACACACACACACACACACACACACACACACACACACACACACACACACATACACACACACATGCGCGCGCACACACGCACACATTTCCCTCTACTTCTTCATATTTATTAATAATCTGTCTGGCTCCTGTAATACAGTTATACTAGCGCAGGAGCCAGGGAATTCATTTGTGTAGGTACCTACAAACAATTGTGTGAATAAATATTATTTTATTTATTTATTTATCAGAATCGGTCCAGTCGTTTCAAATATTAGCCGGAACAAACAGACAGACAGACAGGCAACCTTTTTAAAAACTGATTGTTATGCATAGGTTTCGTGCAAAATAACAGTATGAGCGCAAAAAAAAAATTTTTATTTTGACATTCCAAACAGACACTTCAATTTTATTTATTTTTATTGAGTATTGATGATGATAGGTACTGCAAAGTATTGAGAACATCGTTATTCCAAATGCACACTGTGTTGGACTTACCTTTAAGATCCTATCATTATTATATATTTTTAGGTATTGTAACGAGTGGTACTTCTATTCTCATCATTTCGTGTTTTTACAATGAAAATATCTCATTTCTCCCGTGAGTGTCATTTCCCTACCCGAAGTTACCATTAGCGCATTTTTCTAGCACTTAACTCCGTTTTATTTAAGATCCTTTCTTTGAAAAAGTAATTTTTACACATATTTATTTCAATTTTCGATCAATTGTAGTGGATTTTTTTCATTAACTTTTCAGTAATTTTTTAAGCCACTGCACGGTCTAACAGCTCCTGGTGATGCCCCATGGGTGGGAGGTGATTGTAGAGGATTTTATACCGCTTGCGTATGTAAATATTTATGAGGGCGGATGGGCGGTGCACAGGTAAATGCATGACTACCCTTAATATTGTGGAAGTAGCTTGATATTGTATTATTTGCAACCTTTTTAATGGACTTCCGCTAGGTAACGGCTAAACCTATTCAATACTTATTAAATCAGTTAATGACCTTTAAGATTTTGATGGCTTTTATTTACGCGATTTATATACCATACATTCTATTCGTCGTCAATCTATCGATAAGATAATTACAATTGTTATTACTTGTGTTCAGTGGTCGCCCGCTGGCCGAAGTTCGACATTATTCATTTAAATTTTAAATTTGAAAGTTATTAAGGTTCTATTGTCAAAGACGAGAAGAAACGCATGGTAGAGTGTGTAATGTTTTTATTAATTTAATGTGTTTCTAATGCATATTATATTCAAATGTTCGCTTTCTGCACTCCTTCTTCATAATATAAACTTTATCTGTGTCAAATTTCATACTCCTCCATCCGCGTAATTTTTGTAAGTTTTTACTTCACGTATTATTTTAATGATATTATTTGTAGGTATCTACAAAAGTACCCACAGTGCAATAGAAACAGTCAGGCGCAAAGCAAATCTAATACAATATTTAAAAAAAAAAACTTCAAATTTATATTAATCGATGCTTCAAACAGTACTTTGACAATAATCCTTACTCGTCACGGATCACAATCTTGATTAGAATATTAAAGCAGCTGTAGAGAACTCAGTTGGTACTAAGCGCCTCGAAAGACCAAATTTCAGCTAACTGGATCAATTAGTGCTGAGACGTTTATGGATATAAAGGACTTAAGGTATCACTGTAAGTTTAAGATTAAAGGAACGCTCACACCCAGAGAATTCGGTAGAGAGCATTAAAAAAAAACATTCATGTCGAGTCACATCAAACGAGCATTATTTTGCAAGCAACATAACATAGCATCACGCCTGTTTTCACCGAAAGGGGTTGGCAGAAGTGTGCACAAATGTATACCCACATTTTACCAATGCTGTTATCAAGTCCCATCTACCAGGCACAGTTAGAAACTCCGGGCTGCCATTGAGAACTTCTTAACAGAAAAACTGCTCAATAACACTTTGCTCTAATTTTTGGATCGAGCCCAGGATGCTATGATAGGCTCGTTTGGGGCACTACTACAACGAGGCGGTGTTTTGCAAGCAAATGTTCGAGAATTCTCGCCAAACAAACTTGAATGTTCAATCCACTGACGCAATGATCATAGCCGAGTGTCTTTAGTATGAACGTACCCTAAGAGAAATAAAGGTCACGCATTCCTGGAATTAATTTTGCAAGTATAAAGGGAAAAACTTCGTTTTTACTCGCACAAAACGATATTTTCTTAGAAATTGTAAAAATAGCAGCTATGAAAATTAATATTATTTCTGAAGTATTACTTAATAATGGTTTCAGTAGCAGGTTATTTGAGAAAACAGTCAGTGGGTGGTCTAAAAGCTCGCCTTTTAATAAATATTCTCGTATTTTTTTATTTCTCGAGTAATTTTTTCCTCATGTTTATTGTACCGTAGTAAAAGTTTTTATTACGTATGCTTTTTTTAGTCTATATTTGACCGACCAGCTAACGCTACCCTAATAAAATATTTTGAAAGATTTTCCATACAAAATTTCCAAATGATTTTCAAAATAGAATTTATCACACGTTGTTAAACGACATAACCAGCCCATAACTGTACCAGTGCAGGGCTCACCTTCTCATGCAGAGAAAGCACAAGATTTTGACATTGATCCCCACGTTAGCTCAGCGACTTGGCAATTTCAGACCATCAAGTACACCTAGACTTACCACATGATCTTTTCCTTCACTGTATCTACGAGTATATCGGCTATATTGTAACACAACATTTTGAAAGAGTAACCATGGAGTTTCTTTCCCGTTCTTCTCCATAGGAATCTATATTTTGGAACGTGGCATTTGTTGAATTTCAAAAGTACCTTTATAAGGTCTAATTGGAATAAATGATTTTGACTTTGACTTTGACTATTTCCATTTGACTTTGACTATCTACATACATTTATTTATTTAATTCATTATTCACTAAATAAAATAAAGGCTTAATGCTATAGGCACTTTCTTTTCATAATTTTTTCACACCTCTCCTCAAAAGCTCAACTATTCTCACCTTTTAAATATGCAAGCCTACTCGAACTCCACTTGAACAGCCAAACCGCATTGGCCAGAATAATCCAAGTAAGATTAGCGCGCTGCCAGCCCTGCTTGCCAAACTCCGCAGCCGACCCCGATTAATCCGGATAAAACCAGTTCTGTACCAGCCAAAACCGGTTACAGAGTCGAAAAGCCTCTCATTATCTAATGTGTAACTAGTTTTGTTTAACTATTAACGCGACGGCACTGATATAGGAGTTAGCGAGTGTTAAATAAATGGTTGACATTACATTTGGCAGAGCATTTTGTTCGTAAAGTTGTAATGTATATTATACTCCCGACCGTATTTCGGTCACGGCGGCCTATCTCCATGGAGATGAGCCAAGTACGCAGGAGATATTATAGTCCACAAGTGTATGCGCAAACACAGGCGCACTCCCTCTTCCTTCACTCTTACAATTCGATGGTACGGCAATCGGACACGACCGGAGAATCCAGACGGCTTTACATGCTCCGAAGCACGGGTCCAGTCTAGTGGTCACAAAAGCGGCTGCTGAACATGAATTCCTGGGTTCGATTACCAGGTCGGGCAAAGTGTCATTAAGCTATGTTAAGAAATTCTCATTAGTAGCCCGAAGTTAAAAAGTTGAATTGTAATGTATTTCATATATGGCTTTACTGTTTTGGTAGAGGAGAATTTACTAGTTTGACGTTCGAAAATAGTCGGGAAAAACCGAAAAATGCACGTGAGTAGCAACCGGTGAACAATAATTAATATGTATCTGCCTCACGAACATTATTACATAACATAAACATAACATAGCATCACGCCTGTATTCCCCGAAGGGGTAGGCAGAGGTGTACATAGTCGTACACCCACATTTCACCAATGCTGTTATTAAGTCCCATGTAATAGGTGGTGAGCCTATTGCCATCAACCGGGCACAATTCCAAACTCCGGGCTGCTACTGAGAATTTCCTAACAGAAAAACTCAATAACACTTTACTCGACCTGGGAATCGAACCCAAGACCTCATGCTCAGCAGTCGCGCTTGAGACCACTAGACCAACGAGGCAGTTTCAGAACGAACATTATTAAGCAAACCAATATGCAAGACGATAAAAAATAATCTCAATTTTATATCGTTTCATTACGTATTTAGATCAATCCGGTTATCAATTCAAGATCAATAAATTAGATATTCAATAAGATCAGAATATAATCCACTACCGGTTAGTTACAGTTATGTCCAAAGCCCAGTTCAAACTACTTAGTTAATATCCCAATGTCGAAGTTTGGGCACAGTAAATTAAAGAGCAGTAATCCAGATTTAATGCGAACAAGTTTAGGTTCGACTCCTTATCACTTAAGATGATGATATGAATCTTGTGTTTCAGGACGGAGGGACAAAAGGACCCTTCAACGATTATGTGCTTACGAAAAAGTTTTGCAATAGTTTGTCATCTTGATCTGGAACTTTCAAGGGAACAGCTTCATGTCCCGGATTGTTCCGGGAAAAATAACAGACCTTCTTTCCATAACAAACGATTTAATCATTAGCATAGTTAAACACCTGTCAGGCTTTTGTGAACTCAAATACATTGATATAAATGTTTGTGGAAAGAAAAATACGGTAGTGAGGCCGTTCGAGTTCGAAGCTAGTCGGGCAATCCCGAAAAATGCACGTGAGTAGTAACCGGTGAACATTCATTGAGTATTCATCTATTTGACAGTTTTTTATGGAGATTCGTAAAAATGCTCACAAAAAAGGAATTGCTAATGTGTCATGATGATGACCGTCCCGTGGGATGAGGTCGTGGAGATTATATGTTTGTAAACGCAACCTCGCTACAGGAAGAAATTCCTAGAGTAGGGTAACGTTTTTTTTTTATAAAACTTAAACTTGCTAGCCTAATAAAAGACGGTCCACACACGTCACTATTTTTAGGTATAATTTATTAAAACTCATCCATTATCAATCAAGCCAATGTTGCTTAACCTATTGATCGCAACTTCCTCTACCCCGCAATTTTCACGAAATATGTCCATCGGTCCCCACAATTTGTACCCGTAGTAATAAACGCTTATTGCAGCGAATTTTACGAGCGGCTATACTCAGCCGGCAATGTATAACGCTACAATGTTAATAATTGAACATTACACCGCCGAACTTTAACAATTGATATTGGCGCTAAAATTGCGCTCAGAAGATAGAGATGTGGGGTTTATGTTGGAAATATTAAGTTTTAGGCCTCCTGCCTACAAAATACGGTAATTAAATCCTACTAAAATGGTTACTGCTATGCTGTATTTAATACAATAGTTTAAAAATGGGATTATGAACTCAACTTTCCATTGGTAGATTCGGTAGATCATTAGGATTGGATGATTAGGATCTTTACACTTTTATAAAAGTTAAAGTTGTTCTTAGTTTAAATTGTAATGTTTTATGTTCAATCTAATATAAATATTAAAATAGAGAATATCGATGTAGAAAATATGAGGAGTCACTCCGCATTGTATATAGTTTCTTAAAGCTTTATCGGTGACTCAAGATCGTCCGCGCACGGGTCTGTTCACACTAAAATAGATGTGACAAGTTTAAGATTAATCGAAAAATCATCATCATCCCCTGTTGTTATCCCAATTTATTTGGGGTCGGCGCAGTATATATCTGGAATCCTGCTAAAGTTTGGCTATGTTTTATGACCGGCCGCCTGCTTGACCTCATCGGGAATGCTGTTGTTAGTGGTACCCGCCACCGATACGGTCTCCTTCTATCTATGTCACGCCAAATGTTATCCATACGCCAGGTTCTATTATCCTTCTATCACATACCACTAACCGGACTCAAGATTAAAATTGGTTTGTCAGCATAAAATCCAAACTTACAGTGGTTGCTCACATTTTACCACAAAACGGTATTAAGACCTACGGTAAAGGGCACAATTCCAAAATCGATAATTCAGGAAAACCGATATATTCGCATTTTAAAAACCCTTACTGAAAAACCCCTTAACACTTTCCCGATAACATTTTTCTCCAGGACACAAACGCAGGACCTCCTCACGTCATCACGTTCAGCAGCCGAACCTACAGCCACTACACTATTGAAGCAGTTCAACCAAAACGCTAAAACAATGGTGAACCATTTTAATACGTTATAACAAATATAAGCTTCCAACAGCACATGGATACTTAACCATGCATATTAAATCATCCCGCTTGAAATATTTTCACGCAAATATGAATAAAGGTGTCTGCAGAGTGTTAATAAGTCGCTCGTTGTATGTGGTTTGGTACGTTTCATGCTGCCTACCTCATTGTCATCATTTTAGGATGGTATCACCCACCGTTGAGTACGTTTAGGCAGATCTAAGCTAAAATTATTTAGTGCCCTTGATTTGTTAGTAGGAACCACTGCCTCGTTGGTTTAGTGGTCGCAAGCGTGGCTGGATTCGATTCCCAGGTCGGGCAACGCGTTATTGGGTTTTTCTGTTAGGAAATTCTCAGTAGCAGCCCGGAGTTAGGAAGTTGGTGGTGTGACACCCCCGTGCTTTGGAGAGCACGTAAAGCTGTCGGTTCTGCGCCTGATCTCCTCCGGTCGTGTTGGGTTGCCGTCCCATCGGACTATGAGAGTAAAGGAAGAGGGAGTGCATCTGTGTTAGCGCATATACTTGTGCACTATAATATCTCCAGCGTACTTGGCTAATATCCTCAGAGATAGACCGCCGTGACCGAAATACGGTCTGGAGGAGTATTAGGAACCACTGACGCCCATCCTCAACACGTTGCCTCTCGTAACTTACACAAAACAAAATCCAGATATTACCCACATTAAATACTAGCTGTGACCACGTCTTGGACTAATAGCACTTTATATTTATATCTACCTGCAGATAGGTTTGCTTGCTAACCCAGACAAGAAGTGCGAAGACTCGAATTTTGGAGCCTGAAACCCGGACATATTAACACTGTTATTTTAAAGTTACTCAAACATATGAACAAAAGTTTAAAATCTTTGAAAAGCATTAACGCATGCTTAGCGAACTCTAAAGTTATAATATTAAATGAATAAAGAATATGGTTGCGAGCAGGACTCGAACTTGCACCTCCTGGCGCTCTGACCGCTAAGCCATCTCGACCTCAGCTCACTACCGCGAATTCTTCTTTCACATTTTACTTCGTCTTTTGGTGACGTCATTGTTATCTATTCTGTCCCTATACACAATATTTATATTTAATATTCTTACAATTTTAAACAAAATTTAGTAATAGACTTTTAACAAATAATTAATAGTCTTGTATTTTAGACCTAATTTCGGCAGCGTATTTTCGGTAGATGAGTCAGCAACCTCAAACTCGGATTGCAAATGAAACCCTGCCCAGACGCTCCCCGGACGCCCACTAAACTAGAACAAATCCGGGGAAACCCGAACGGATAGCAACCAGGCTATCGAAATATAATATTTACAAAAATATTAGTTAAAATTCCTGTTTTAATCCCTAAACGACTCAACGCGTTTACTTTAAATGCATGTAGTGTTGAGCAGTTTCGAAGCCTTAATTTTATAAACGATCATTTTATAATTAAACATAATATAAATAGCAGTTTTCATAATAATAAAAGCACTTTTAACCGGATTAATCGCGTGTACCTTTTGATTGATTCGATAAAATTGTATCTCTAAATATAAAATGACTGTGACCTCTAAGTTTGTTTCGGTATTTCTCAGGGATAGTCTTAGGAAATACCGTCGCGATTTAGTTTTAAATATGTATCAGAGGAAAAAAAATGAATGATATGTACGGTAGGCTGTTATAATTTTAAATAAACTGTTGAGACCTTATCCTCCTGCGACCACGAACGCTACAAAGTGTTAGAAACATCAGAAATAACAAAAACCAATAATACACGCGATTAATCCGGTAAAAAGTTGTTTTATTATAATGAAGCAATTAAATTTTGGGATTTATTTCACAAAATCACAGACATACACTCCGATTACATTTATTGGTATATATTTCAAACTTCCCACGGGTTCTACTTTGAACCCAGAGGATTTGCGCTCGACTGCAAAAGCCTCCGTTACTTTCAACAAAGTCCGTTCACTCGGGCAAAACAAAACAAAAGATGTTTTACCTTTTATGTTAGCTTCGGTAATATCTCTGTGGTTTCGGAGTAGAATATCTAAAATACGTCATGAAAAGGACAAATCTATACATTTCCTTTTCATAACGTATTTTAGATGTAAGTTTATTTACAATATTATTATTATTATATATATCTACAATATGATCCCCTCTAATTCAACAGACCTGCCAGATTTCAATTTTAAAATTGTTATGAAACGCATTTTAATATCCAAAGCGTACTATAATACTAACCATTATATGGAAGATAGGGATGTCTGGCCCACGATTCCTTCCTGCACACTTTGACCCACTGGCACCGCTTAACTGATGTAATTTGATTGGAATTAATATTACCTTCTGTTGTAATTATTTAGACATTTTGTTTGTTTTCAGTTTAAATATTTCTATCTCTTTTTTCCTTATTTTTGACATTTATGGATTTATTGTTTTTATTTTATACAATTTATTTTAGTGTCGTACAATTAATCCAATTGTATGTTTTTTTTGACACTTGGTTATTTAAATTTACATATCGATTATTTATCTGCTAGTATTGGAATTGAGTCGAGGGTCCGGCAGAGTAGTAAAGAACCTCCTCATTTCTACCGAAGCCTAAAAGGCGACTAAGGTACACATAAGTGTGCAATCTCATCAGCACCTAGAGAAGGAAAACTCTTTATCTTTGAAAAATATTTATTTATATGTATACCGAAAACCCAATCCAAATTGGATCAATAGTTTTTCAGAAAATCTCGGTCTTACAAACAGACATGCATACATACGGGTTGAATACAGAAACTCTTTTTTTTGGAAGTCGGAGAAAATACATACTGCGCCGACCCCAATTAAATTGGCATATAGGCAGGGGGGTGACGATGAGATTTTTATAAGAATATTAAAGAATAATTACCTACTTTAACATCTGTAGACAATGGGTTTTACAGCTAGCTTATTACAAAACTACAGACAACTAAGTACTTATGAGAAGTCCTCCCACTCTAAATAAAACTTACTTTGTATACGCGCCCCGACAAAGTTTCTAACTTGATATTACTTAGTTAACTCTATAATGTAACTTATAAGGTTCAAGTGCACTGTTTAACTTCATTAAATGTTTATATGTTTACTTATAACTGTTTATTTTATATGTGGTTAATAAATAGTGTTCCAACCAGTGTTCACAACTTGAAGCAAGACAAATATCGTACCACTAGCGTAGAATTATCGTA
The DNA here is from genome assembly GCA_935421205.1 of Xylocampa areola. Taxonomy (NCBI): domain Eukaryota; kingdom Metazoa; phylum Arthropoda; class Insecta; order Lepidoptera; family Noctuidae; genus Xylocampa; species Xylocampa areola. The sequence goes on from OW285200.1 coordinate 2,500,016, forward strand.
CATGGTACAAAATAAATCGTATTAAATGTGATATCAATATTTTATCGTATACTAAAATTTATTACATGGAGCAAAATTAACGTACTTTTCAAAATAATCACTATAATTAATTAATATATAGCATAATTAAAATTATCGTACCATCTGCGTACGATAATAATGATATCGTACATTGTCGAAAGCATGACATTATCGCACGGGTACGATAATTATCGTACGGTTGCTAAAACTGGTTCCAACTCAAATGTTTGATGAAATAAACTTTTAAGACGAGTGTAATCACATATGTGTTTGTTGTTAGAAATACGAATTACTGTTATATTAACTGCAATATGATTTTAACAGAATATTGGATTTTGAGCAATGATAGCTTAGTGGTGTTACCGTTAGACTAGCAAGTAAAAGGTCACAAGTTCTTACTGCAAAGTTAATCATGTCGGTTTAAACACCTAAATACGTATTGATAGTGATAACGGCGCGGTTGGCGCATGGGTAGAGACTGGCTGCTGCGTCGCGTGTCGCAGGTTCGATTCCTAGACGGAGCAAATATTTGTATTATCTACAGATCTACAGATAATTGTTCCGGGTCTGGGTTTATGTGCGTGTGACATTATATGTATCGACACCGCGGTTGGCGCAGTGGTTGAGAGGCCCACTGCTGCGCTGCGTGTCGCAGGTTCGATTCCTGTATGGAGCAAATATTTGAACAATCTATAGATAATTGCTCCGGGTCTGGGTGTATGTGTGCTTGTGAGATTATATGTCTATAAACGCACCCACGACACAGGAAGAAATTCCTAGTGTGGGGCAACGTTTTTTTTTAAATAAATATTAAATAAATAAAATAAATGTCTGTAAACAAATCCACGATACAGGAAGAAATTCCTAGTGTGGGGCAAAGATTTTTTAACGTGAACGTGACCAAAATGCGTACATATTAAAATGTTTAGGAAGAATTCGAAGTAGTGAGCAGAGATCGGCATGGCCGAGATAGCAGAGCGCAGGTTCTAAAAAAATGGTTAACTTGTAAAAAGTAATTATTTAGTTATTCGAATAGAAATGGGACAATTCTTTTTCAAATTTTTTTTATTCGACCGCCGCGCTAATTTAACTGGCACGCAATAAAATAATAGGGATTCAACTTGAAAAATTACCAGCATAGCTCTAACTGGCTAACCATAAAACCCAGCAATTGTACCATGAACAGTATTCGTTATTCCCTGATAACCCGACCCGGTATTACAATGGCTTCCTAACAGGCGTTAAGTACGCAAATGGAGTGGTTTGCATAAAAGATCGCTCTTTCACTGACATGCCGCTGAGTCATGACCATGAACGAGTGTGGTACTTTCCACGTATTTACGAGACCTTTTACAAAATACATGAAAACGCTAGAACGCTAAAAGTGTTATAAGTTAAAAGTACAAAACACTAGCTTCTGCGCGACTTCGTCTATGTGGACTCAGAACTAAGTTGATCCTCGACGTGTTAATCCAGGTTATAAACTATCTGTATCCAAATTTCATCCAAATCCGTTCAGTATATATTGCGTAAAGAATAACAAACATACATCCATTCTCACAAACTATCGGATAAATTATAATATAGCATAGCATAGCGTCACGCCTGTATTCCCCGAAGGGGTAGGCAGAGGTGTACACAGTTGTACACCCACATTTCACCAATGCTGTTATTAAGTCCCATTTAATAGGTGGTGAACCTTTTGCCATCTACCGGGCACAATTCCAAACTCCGGGCTGCTACTGAGAAATTCCTAATAGAAAAACTTAAAATTACACTTTGCCCGACCCGGGAATCAAACCCGAGACCTCATGCTCAGCAGTCGCGCTTGAGACCACTACTAGTTAATAATAATAGGCGTAGTTTATAATATTTTAGTAAGATTGTAGGATGTAACGCTTGTATTTCCTGAAGTATAGGCAGAGGTATTCTACAACGACATTTACCGATGCTCTTGTAAGTGCCATGTTGTACGTGATGAATCTTACAAACGCATTATTGCAAGTGAAATCTAAAGTTATAATTTTTGCGACAGCCAAAATACGATTATGAGAAGGATTTGAACCAGCGCCTACCGAATAAAACCCCCAGGCGCTCTGCCAACTATCCTATCGCGACCTCTGCTCATTATCCTGAAATTTTCTTCCATATTAAGTACATCTTATGGTAATACCCTTGCGTCAGGACAGTTGCCTATCCCGTGTCTTCGTCTTCGAATGGGATCACTCTTCTCCAGAACCCGTTCCTTAGCCTTTTTCTGGAGCAAGCCATGTCAGAGACATAAGGGCTTATCGAAGAATGAGGTGTGGTGTTTCTTCATTGAAATTGATATACCGTGGGAGACGAATGGGCTGGCTCGACCGGAGTCCACAGCCTCGCAAAACACCGGCGTGAACAACGCTTGCGTTGTGTTTCGCCGAGTGAGTGAGGGTACCGGAGGCCCAAACCCTTTAAAAGGCCGGCAACGCACTTGCGACTCCTCTGGGGTTGCGGGTGTCCATGGGTGGCGGTAATCGCTTACCATCAGGCGAGCCGTCTGCTTGGTTGCCCCCTATCCCACAAATAAAAAAGAGTGAGGATCTTTCAACATCCGTGTGACATAAAATAAATCTATCTTACATGCAACCTATATTTCTTCCATTTTCCGGGCAGCGGGCACATATTTCCTTATATCGGGTGTCAGCGGTACAAGTATGGATCGGTTTTACGGTGATATTGCGTACACCGAGTGTGTTTTACTGCTGTCCAGGTTAGCGATGGCTGTTTAATAGAAATATACACCGGTATAATGTGCCGTGGATGTTACTGTACTGGATTCGGATTTTTGTGTAAGCAAGGAGATTGAGTGGTTTGGGCAATAATTGATGGTATCATTTTTATTATTGAAAGGGATAGGCGGGGTCAATTCTGCCTAGCCTGTTCCAAATTACATTGGGGTCGGCTTCCATTCAAACCGGATGCAGCTTAATACAAGTATTTTACATGGAGCGACTGTCTATCTGACCTCCACAACCCAGTTACTGGGTTACACGATATCTCGTTGTATGACTGGATGTCAGATTTTCAGGCGTCTGACTACCCGTAACGGCTGTCATAGATCTTAATTTGACAACCGGGACCGACGGTTTAACATGTAAGCTCACGCACGTATAAGCATGTACGTCATAACAATTAAAATCTATTGTGTCTGCTAATTAGTGAGTCAAAGGGTTAATGTACTTTCCGAAGTACGCAACTAAAATACAAAAAAAAACGAGTGTTATTTTTTTTTTGGGGTTCATGAACCCTATAAACATAACACTCCTTTTTTTGGGCAGTCGAGCAATAATAAAAAGAAATCTGGAGGGAGGTGTTTGTCTAACCATAATAATAAGCCTGGACTCTATTCCCGATGCTGATGGCTTTATATTTTTATTTTATTTTAAAATAAAATAACATAGCCTGTATTTCCCGAATACCCATTCGGGAAAGCAGAGTTGTACACAGCTGTCACCACACATTTCACCAATGCTGAAGTGCTATGTAATAGGTGGTGAGCCTATTGGTTTCATCTACCAGGTACAATGCCAAACACCGGGCTGCTATAAAAAAAATTCCTAATTGAAAAACCCAATAAAACTTTGCCCCACCTGAGAATCGAACCCAAGATTTCATGCTCAGTAGTCGTGCTTGGGACCACTACACCAACGAGGCAGTCCAACAAATCCTCTCTGAAGGTCCACACTTCATCATAAGCTTTCTAATTTCTATTTTTCAAAGAAACATTGCAAAAATAATAGCCAAGAACGGGGCTTAAACCCGCGACCTTTGACGTTCCGGGTCATCATTCTACAAACTGAGCTACCTTGTCGTGTTTAAATCCATTGAATTTTTCAATCATCTTTGTATTCATCTTAAGGAGACGCCTGGTGATATTTATCTAGCAATCATTTACAGATCTATTATTTTTTCAATGTTTTTTTTGAAAAATAGTAGGTAATTAATATAGGCATTACATGGCCTCAACATGTATAATATATATATGTCGGAGATGACAACACCGAGCGCTATGGGTGGTCGGAGACTACAGCGAGTGGGGCCGAGGGAGGACGCTAGTCTCTTGCAAGCAGCCGTAGCGGACGGACATTGTACAACGTAATATGAAGTGACTTACTACTAATCACTAACCCAAAGTAAATGTGTATAATAACTTTCGTGAGGCATATTCATATTAGTTATTGTTCACCGGTTACTACTCACGTACATTCTTCGGGTTTGCCCGACTAGTTTCGAACTCGAACGGAGCCCTTAGTCATGAGCTGAGTCCGCGGCTATGTCGCGAGTCAGACTGGCGCTGCACCGCATCGCATAGCGCTGCGCGCGGGCCGATGATGTACTCGGTGCCGGCGTCGGGAGTGTTCGTGTGTTCCGTCATTTGTCGTGTCCGTGTTGTCCATTGTGCATACCGCGCTAACTGTGATGCGGTGCAGCGCCAGTCTGACTCGCGACATAGCCGCGGACTCAGCTCATGACTAAGGGCTCCGTTCGAGTTCGAAACTAGTCGGGCAATCCCGCAAAATTCACGTGAGTAGTAACCGGTGAACAATAACTAATACAAAGTAAATGTGCTCTCAGTGGCGGAGAGCCTTAATGTTGGTTTTATTGACTATTACCTTTAAACTCCTGACAGACATAGAGACCTCCGATCCTATTTATCAACCTTTCTCCTACATATATATGACTTTATAATTTCCTTTATTCTTAGTATTAAAGATTACTACGAAACATGTTATTAATCAGCATCGCTAACTTCCGCAGAATTGTCTTGTTTATCTACGATGCACTAATTAATCTAGCTTCCTAGAACAGATGGAGAATGCTGTGGCTACGGAGAGATTAGCTCCTCTTGTAACATTGTATATGGTTAGACCATTATTATTAAACCAACCTCTTTAGTGAGCTTGACCAAGTGTCGATCTAATATAACTTGATTTGTTGAAATGTATGAAATTCTTCTCGAATCTACGTAATTTTAAAAGGGGCGGAGCATCTTTTTTGTTTTTCTTTTGTCTTAAATCTATTGTCATTTGTGCAGGGTGGCCACAGTTGACCTGCACAGGCACTCCAGAGAGGCCTGTTACTGACGTCTCGGACCTGTTACTGGTCGGGCGACGAACTACACCAGTTAACGGATTACGGCGATGGTTACCTAGAATTATATTGGTTTATTAATACAGAACGATACATAGCATCACCCCTGTATTCCCCGAAGGGTTAGGAGAAGGTGTACATAGTTGTACACCCACATTTCACCAATGCTGCTATTAAGTCCCATACAATAAGTGGTGAGCCTATTGCCATAAACCGGGCACAATTCCAAGCTCCGGGCTGCTACTGATAACTTTCTAAAAACCCAAGATCACTTTGTCCGACCCGGGAATCGAACCTAGAACCTCATGCTCAGCAGTCGCACTAGACCAATGAGACAGTAAGTAATGTTTGTTAATGTGTATTTATGACCCTCGTGTTTCATAACGTAAAAAAAACACCACTCATTTAAGAACCTCGTTATCATATTTCAGTAGTTTAAAAGAAACTGACGTCACAATTGAAAGCAAATGGGACGACCAAATTGCATAGAATGTAGATAATGATAACTGCTAGCCTGCTCGGACGGTTATTTGAACAACCGCAAAGTTCCCTCGAGAACTGAGAATATGTTTTTGCTGAGGACTAAAAGATTCAGAATATCCATACAAATCTGGAAACTGTATAAATGATGTACATCGTGAATAGAAAGGTGTGGTCACAATGGTCGGGAGAATATGTATCTAATAAACTATCTGTTAATATCTGTTAATGAAATAATTATTTAAAACACTACTTGTTGCAGAAAAGCTTTTATACTCTGCAGGAGTTATTCAGGAAATAAAATTATTGGCGCATCAACATTCAACAATTCAATCTAAATTATAAAATGAAATCAATAAGGATTCTCCCGGACTCCAGGCGCTCTGACCTAGTGGTAAGAATTCGCGGTGATGAGCAGAGGTCGAGATGGCTTAGTAGCCATCTCGACCTCTGCTCATCACCGCGAATTCTTCATCCATATTTTAACACGTCATTTGGCGATGTCATTGCTATATATTCAGTCCCTTTAGAGGTGACCGAACCGACACGACAAAGAGCGCCTGTAGTATTTATCCGGGAGGCGCAGGTTCATTCATCAGGCATTTAATATAATAACTTTAGAGTTCGCTAAACATGTGTTAATGCTTTTCAAAGATTATCTTTTATTGAAGTCAATTAAGAAATCATATAATATTAATATTCATAATAAAATAACATTGATAACATTGAATAACATTGAATACTTGATAATTTTGCATGTAAGATTTGCAGTGCCCTAACAGGGTTCATGTTATGTACTGGAAAACGTTATTTATAACAGCATATCTACCACATGAGTGCAATCAATGATTTGAGTTTAAGTTTGAAAGACTATATAAACAAGTAATGACGTAGTTGTCGCTTACCTGAGAAATCCTAGTGTGGGACAATGATTATGTTGTTAAAATGAAATCGATAGTCTCTGCCTATACACCAATGGGAAACAGGCATGATTGTGTCTATATATAGGTAAATTAAAGAGAATATGGAGGTACCCAGCAATGATGCAAGTTTATTCCAACGCGTGGCCATATATTTCTTTAAATAAAATTTTCTTTTTAGATACACTTGAAGTTAAAATAATGTGGCTGCACCTTTCTGTGAGACATTGTATATAAGAAAATATATGCTGATTGTACTGGTTAGCTTTCTTATTTATTCTGTGTTGAGTTTAAGGTGATGTCGCTCGATTCCAGTCGATTCAGCAATGGCGTAACGTCGACTATGTACCACTGCTCCACACTATTATTTTCGATTCAGTGAAAATATAAAATAAAAGCGCACAATGGCAGAACTCTTTGGTATGCCATAGTTTAAATGAAAGACAAATACAGTCTGAACTGAACCGGCTCCCCCCGAATAAATATTGAGTACTTATTTATCCGCGGGGCGTAGATGTAAATATTAATTCGTGACCTCCACATTTTTCTTTCTACCAAAAGATGACTAATTTTAGAGTTCGCTTCTTCTTGTTGTTTCAGTTCAACAATGGTATTAAACTTCTTTAGTCTTTATATGTCGGAGGTTAAACTTAAGTTGGTGCAAGTCCCAAGCGCGACTGCTGAGCAGGAGGTCTCGGTATCGTCTTCGGGTTCCCGGTTCGGGCAAAGTGTTATTGAGTTTTTCTGTTAGGAAATTCTCAGTAGTAGCCCGGAGTTTGGAATTGCGCCCGGTTGATGGCAATAGGCTCATCACCTATTACATGGGACTTAATTACAGTATTGGTGAAATATGGGTGAACAATTGTGTACACCTCTGCCTACCCCTTCGGAGAATACAGGCGTGATGCTATGTTATGTTATATGTTATGGTGCAACTGCCTTCGAAGCTTTCTGAAAATGCAATTTAGTATAGTGACTTTGTTTTTATAGAATCGCCACCAATGTCAACGAAATCTATCAATACCAAAGCAATTGATTATTGCATATTATGTTGTGTTGACACAATGAAATGCGCTTAATGTTTAGATAGTGCGGAATATATTTTAGTTATCTAATATTTGTTAGACCTTAGAACAACTCTTATTTATTAAGTGAGTGGTGTATGTATATATTGCATTTGAAGGTATACGATGCTATTGAAATACAACGAAATATATTAATTAGACCAGTAAGTCGCAACTTCAACGGTCCTTGAATTTACCACGTACAGGTCCTCCCGGGTGCAGGTGGACACGCTTAACGGGCACGAGAGCAAGTGTGGCGTGACTTGTACGGAAGCTCCACACTCACATTGCACTCGAAATGGCTCCATTTCGGAGTTATATATATATACACAATTTATCTGCTTCATAATTGAATTTAGAGCACAGTTAGCCTAGTGGTCTGACCGTTGGATGATGGTTGATTCTGGATTCATACGTTGAAGTGGCCAGTCAAAGGACCCAGTTTCGATATCAATGTGAAATTCCTTGGTCCGTTGACATCCACGTCGGACCGATACCTGCTGCAGTTGCGAAGTTGCGATCCCAGGATCTCGGTAAAAGTTTGAGAAAGAAAGTTAGGTGTTTAGTCGGCACAGCATCCAGTATAGATTTTTCCACAGACAGAAGAAAAAGCTTAAATATCAAGGCACAACTGACTTTTCACTTATTTTTTTTCGTACTTCTGGCTTGGAGTGCCACACAGGAGACGGTTTCTGACTAAATATCAAACAAATTTGCTCGCCTGTTTTTGAGGGGGGTGAGGTAACACACAGGCACAAAAAACTTGCATGAAGCCAACAATAGCTCGTATCATTACATTAACAGTATTAACACACATAAAAAAAAACTAAACACAAACATAAAATTGTGTCACACACATCATTATAATCATACAGGTAAAAAGTATAAAGTTTGATAGAGAATCATATGCCAGTGGCGATAGTACCCCTATCGCCACTGGCATATGATTCTCTATCAAACTTTATACTTTTTACGCCCGCTGAAACTAGGTACTTCAGTACTAATTCCTTCAAGACCTCTAGGAACTACGACTAGTGTTAATTAAGTCGTTATTTAACTTTTACGCTTACAACACTGTTAAACAACTTACACGAAACTTCATCCTCCCTCTTATTTTTATAACTGATAAGTTATAATATTAAATGGAAAAATAACACGGTCGTGAGCAGAATTCGAACCTGCGCCTCCCGGATAAATACTCCAGGCGTTCTGACCACTAAGCTGAGACCACTAAAAGATTGGATGGCTCCTGCTCACGACCGTATTCTTTTTCCATTTAATATTATAACTTTAGAGATCGTTAAGCATGCGTTAATGCTTTTCAAAGATTTATCTTTACTTAGAAGTTTTTGAACAAAAACAGGCTACATCACGAATTAGCCTAATCTAATTTGAGTCTAAAAGCGCCAGAGCGAAACACAAGTTTGTTATTAGGTAATAATGTGAGAGCGTTTTGAGAAAATATAATTGGATTTTAACTTACGCTCTGAGATGCGTGACTTCTGGGGCGCGTTTTCATTGTTATGCCGATACGATATTTTTATTGGACCAAGATTTTTAAATCGACACTTCTGAAAGAGCGATTCTATAATCGATAACTGAACGAGAATTGAGATTACAATTTTAAAGGAGGCGTCACGTTTAGGCACCTTTCGTTACATGAGCGAGACGAAAGATATGAGGTAGAAAGAAAGACAAAGAGAGTTATATATTCCAACGCCACAAAAGAGACAAACTCAATAAAAATTTCCCCGACCCGGGAATTGAATAAACGAAGTCTTTTTCGGCAGCCGTGGTTGCAGTTACTATGCCAACAAATATCCCATCGTGCCTATATTTCCCGAAAAGGTAAGCAGAGGTATACATGCACATTTCACCAATGCTGTTGTTTTATCCCATATAAGTGGTGCGCCTATTGCCATCTACCGAGCACTATTCCAAACTCCGGGCTGTTATCGAATTTTTCTAATAGAAGAACCTAATAACACTTTGCCCGACCCGGGAATCGAACCCAGGACCTCATGCTCAGCAGTCGTGCTTGCGACCACTAGACCAATGGGACAGTATATAGTATACTAATTACTACCCGCGACTTCATGACAAAAGCGTAGGTCCTTTTCCAAGGTCCAATCTACCTCCATACCAAAATTCATACAAATTGGTCCAGTGGTTTAGATGTGGAAACATAACAAACAATTACTTTCGCATTTACAATAGATATCAGTTTGTATTCCTATTACATTAAATACAATATATGTATATATTTATATAAACAGTACATACAAATAAAGCGAGTGTTTCCTATTGTAATCTGTATATGCAGAGCTTCATATATCACGGTGTCACGATCATCATTTATCATCAGATAAGTCGTAGCCGGCGCTTCGTTCTCAACACATCGTATATCTTGCATAGCCGACGCCATTTTCTCGAATGTTTGCAAAATGCAGCGTGCATTCCCTGTGTTATCCTTTCATTTAAATATCGGCTACAGTTGTATATAAATTTGTCTTTGTTTTTTTAAAGCAATATAAAATAAGGTCCGTACTTCGAAGAGTACGTTAAGCCGTACGGTCCCGGTTTGTCAAATTAAGATCGATGACAGCCGTTACGGGTAGTCAGAGGCCTGAAAGTCTGACTACCAGTCATACCACGAGATGTCGTGTTACCCAGTTACTGGGTTGTAGAGGTCAGATAGGCAGTCGCTCCATGTAAAATACTGGTATTAAGCTGCATCCCGTTTGACCGAAAGCGGACCCCAATTTCAATTTAATTTTTTTAATTTATTTATGCAATGTAATTGGGAATAGGCTACGCAGATATTTTAAAGCGATATAAGTTGTTATCATGTTGTCTATATTCCAGTGTAATCTCATAATTATAACCAGCATAATACCTTCTCATATATCTACGTTAAAAGTAACCAAAAACGCGATAATTACAATATTATTATATATATATTTTCTATCTACAATATATACTTCAAGATAAATCTTTGAAAAGCATTAACCCATGCTTAGAGAACTCTAAAGTTACAATATTAAATGGAAAAAGAATACGGTCGCGAACAGGACTCGAAACTGCGCCTCCCGGATAAATACTCCAGGCGCTCTGACCACTAAGCCATCTCGACCTCTGCTCACCACCGCGAATTCTTCATCCATATTTTAACACGTCTTTTTGACGACGTCATTGTCACGTCTACAATATATAGACAGCATGTCTGTTGTCAATAACCGTCCTAATGTTTTCTTTTATTGTATTAACTTTTAGGCAGACATTATTAGTATTATAAAGCCTATTTATTATTGACCTTTAACATCAAGATATTGGCAGAAACATTACACGTACAGAGAGTACGTGCCTACAGGGTAGCCGATGGACTTAAAACAGTGTATTTGTTTGTTCTACAATAACTTGAATAAAGCCACTTGGAAAAAAATATCATTTGTTATACAGTATCAATATTTTATTGCTTACATAAAAGTCTGTTGTTTCGAAGTACATATTTAAAATTAAATAATATTCTTATAAATAGCATTAATTCGCACGAGCAGATGGCAAATAAAAAGTCGCTACTGTTATGAAATATTAACTTAGTATATAAGTTTCGAATAAAATTGTTAGTAATTAAAATTTTAGAAAGCGACATAATTAACTTTAATTAAAACACAAAAAGAATGCCTCGGTACACGGTAATAGCCTCGACTCTTATTATATCCAATTGCCTAACCCTAATAAAATAATTATTATCTATAGGTACTAAGTTTTGTTTCGTTTGTACTCGCTTATCTCTGCAACTACAAGTCGGAATTCAAAAATATCTTTTGCATTTGATAGCCTTTTTCTTGAGAAAGTGTTAAGACAATTTAACACCACTCTATGACCTTTAAGAGTCGAGAAAAATGCGGGTGAAACCACGAGGTACAGCTAGTGCATTAAATGCGCAGTGTGTGTAGGTACGCTACTTTATATCTATGTAGTGGAATATCATTAGATTGCAGTAAGATAGACGGTAAAACTCGAATGAGTATAGCCTACATCTTTAGAATGTTATATACCTGTATAAAAAATAATGTATAGAATACATTATTTTTTATACAGGTATATATATATGTACTAAAATGGCCAATTCGAGCATTTCTACTAAACATTTATCATTATTTAAATTGAATAACTTCTTAAGATTCTGCTCTTTGACACATTAGAAATTATTTTGTCCATGAATTGACCATTTTACGATTTGTGAAATGAATAAAAAATTAGGATCCTATTATGATTCAGCCAAAGTGGCATTTTAGACCCCCAGATCTTCCGCAGCGTGCACTCTGCATCAACCCAGTATGTTTTTCTGTTTGGATTAATCGAATCTCTGAATGAATCGACATACAATGGAAACCATCCCCTAGCGTGTTACTAACGAGATACGGAGGTTTAATTACTTCTGCGCACATGTGACTCGTTTTAAGACTATTGCCTCTTATTTTATTTAATACGACACTGTTACGAACAGCGGTGGTCGTATGTAGGGTTAGAATTTTAAAAATAATTGTAAATCTATTAAACGCATTAACGCATGCAGAGCGATTTATTTTTTTAAACGTTGCCCCACACTTGGAATTTCTTCCTGTATCGTGGGTGCGTTTACAGACATATAATCTCACAAGCACAAACCCACCCAGACCCGGAGCAATTATCTATAGATCGCACAAATATTTGCTCCGTGCAGGAATCGGTCTCTCGACCACTGCGCCAACCGCGCTGTCGCACTTTAAAGTATAATACTCTGAATAGATTACGATGACGTCACCATAAGACGTATTATAATATGGGAGAAGAATGCGGTGTAGTGAGCAGAGGTCTCGGCTTAGTTGGCACAGCGTCTGAAATAGGTATTTATCTGGGAGGCGCAAGTCCAAATCATGCTCGCGACCGTAATTTACTTTCCAAAAAATGTATAACTAAATATTAATACTGTTGAAGCAAAACTTAACTGCCTCATTGGTCGCTAGTGCGGCTGCCGAGTAAAGTCTTGGATTCCATTCACAGATCAGGCAGTATTATTTTAAAGATAAATCTTTGAAAAGCTTTTTCACAAAAAAAAAAAAAAAAAAATCAGTATTATTGTTTTCTTTTTTATGCAATCGGCTCAACACTATACTTAATTAACTAAAATTCCTGACCAAATTCTCAGTCACGGCGGCCTACATCAGCCAAGTACGCAGGAGATATTATAGTGCACAAGTGTATGCGTAAACTCAGGTGCACTTCCTCTTCCTTAACTCTCATATTCCGATGGGACTGCAATCCGACAGGACCGGAGAGAGATCAGCCGCAGGACCGACCGCTTTACGTGCTCTCCGAAGCACTGGGATGTAACACCACCAACTTCTAAACTCCACGCTACTACTGAGAATTTTCCACCCAACAATACTGCCCGGCTCGGACTAATGTGGGTTGACGAATTGTGGGTGTACAACAGTACTCCTCTATCTTACCTCTGGGCGATACAATTGTAATACTAGTACATTAATTTCACTCCCCAATAATAAATAACTTAATATGATTGATGTAGCTCTACATTCACAATCGCCTGTTTTCAAATAAACGATTCGATACAAATGATAAATATTAAATTCGATTTCCTGTATGCAATCTCATCACTATGTAACGATATTGGATGCAGTGCATATTCCGATTTGGGACAACTCGATACCAAATAGCACTGTGTAACTAAAGCTTCCATTTGTTGGACTGTGATCATCATCTGCTTTAAATTCAGCTCCATTACAATCAGCTTCCGATCTAGGCTGATAAAATTCGGGGTGTGGCTGTGTCATTAACACGGCCGTGTGTTTTACGTTGTTATGTGTACGTAACGGGTAATGTTTGACGAATTTTAGCAGCGAAACGACCTCAAAATTGCTTAACCCTCCCCTACCTGCAACACCAAACGGTATCCCTCTATGACGGATTAATCGCATGTATTCCGAGTTTTTGTTTTTCCTGACGTTTCGAACATTTGCAGTGTTGGTGGTCGCTGGATGACTCTGCAAAGATCACAAACAATCACTTAATACACGCGATTAATCCGGTTAAAATTTGTTTTATTAGAACAACTCTTGCTATTTTTGTTTAATATAATATTTATATAAATAATTATTGTTGACCGCTAACTACTCGCGTGCATATTTCGGGACTGCCTGACTAGTTTTGAACTCGAACGGAGCCTTTAGTCATGAACTGAGTACGCGGCGACGCGCCGTCGCGAGTCAACCTCTCGAAAAACGCACGTGAGTAGTAACCGGTGAACAATAATTGATAACCACTCTTACTTCGCAATATTGTTGTTTCGGATGACAAACAAACAATTTCTATTTGGCCACTGCCGTCTTAATACGAAACCACCTTTAATCTTAATAATTGCAGAGATAAAATTCTTCAAGGTCAAGTATTCTTCCACAGGGTTCCAACCTAATATCAGAGTCATTATGTTACTTAAGAATCTCCAAGGTTGGAGGGGGCTAAATATAGAACGCTTATGGGATGGGACGACGGGGTAGGAGGGTTCAAGAAACGGATTAATTGTGGTAATAAAGGTAAGGTGACAAGCGGAGTTTTTAATGGTGACTTATTGTTTTTTCAGATGAATTCTGACCTTTGCGAGGGTTATAAATTTTTATACTGTTGCAAAAAAGTCTAAGGTAGTTAAGTTAAGGTAAGGTAGTTAAAATACTGAAATTTCTGCCTCTGACTACCCGTAACGGATGTCATATGTAGATCTTTGTTAGATAACCGGGACTGACGGTTTAAACCATCGAGGCGTGGACGAGTCTCGCCATCATCGGACAAACTGCGGTAAGAGCAGATTCACCTAAATCTATTGATCTGTGCTGTTGTAACTTAACTGTTTTTTATATCCTGGGTCCTGGTGTCCTAAGATTCAGGCTTAGGCTTAGCTTAGACCAGTCTCCCACAAATTATTCATGTTTAATTTTATGATAACATCTAAACCGTCTTATAATTTGTAGAAGAAAATAAACATATTTTATATTTCAAGATAAATCTTTGAAAAGAAATCTTCTTTGAGGTAATTGCATTCTTTACTGACATTGTATTAGCTGCAAAGTTGGTCGTGTCGGTTCGGTCACCTGTATAGGTACTGAACTGATTGCAATGACGTCGCCTTAAGACGTGTTAAAAATGTGGAAGAAGAATTCGCGGTAGTGAGCAGAGTTCGAGATGGCTTAGTGGTCAGAGCGCCTGGAGTATTTATCCGGGAGGCGCAGGTTCGAATCCTGTTCGCGACCGTATTCTTTTTCCATTTAATATTGTAACTTTATATTTTATATTTATTATTATGTCGCATACGAATCAAGCGCATTTAAACCGTATATTTAACATCATAATTTTATTATAACACTTGATGGTAATTAGTCACGACCCCTTCTCTTTTGTAAGTAAAAATGAGATACCAGTGGAGCTTGAACACGTGACACTTATCGAACCTTACTAATGCTCTAACAACCACATCGGCAGCCACATTTATCCAATTTCAAGTTTCTGCTATATCGTTTATTATTATTATTACTTCCTTTATTTCAGGCAACTTTGGCCCATGCAATAAAATCAACAAACATAAAATTTTATAAATAAACTAATACATAATACCACAAAATAAAACTTAATATAACTACTGTACACGAAGTGACGGCGTCGTGTTGCGCTGACTGGTGTCACGTAGCCGGCCGCGAAGACGTTGATACACAACACCCTTCGGCCAAAACTCTTCTTTGAGGAAGGTTTGAAGATGTTGGGTTGGAACCCACAAACAATTTGAAGTTTGTGTTGTGGCACGAATCCAACTTCTCGACCCTCAAACTCCAGTTGGTCTTAAGTCAAATATACTCCACGATGTCCTCGACCTTCGTGGAATAATGTAGGCGGGACACGTACGCTGCCTCGTAGGTATTGCTGGACGCAGCAGCATGTTGGGTCCCGCCAGCGCGGCACCGCACTGGTTCCGACAAGAAGGCTTCTTCTTCTTTTTATTCCACCTTGATGAAACCATCTTTATCGCATCCTTCCATCCATATCGTGTCCTTCTCCGGACCCCGCTGTTTTAAATCTGTTGACTCGCTAATTACCCGACACAATAGATTTTTATTGTTATGAACTACAATTTTGTACTTATCCCATTGGAAGAGTAAATAACTCAAAACGCCTGGCAAGATCTATTAGCTATATTTACAATTACAATTTCTGTGTTACTACTAGGTACGACTAATTTTACTTTTATAAATTATATTATATTATTATGCTGGACTAAGCTGGACTGTACTAATTATATTTAAAATATAAACGCTGGTGGTAGTAGAGACTGTGTAATTATCACGATTCAATCAAGATACTCGCAAACATTAAAACGAATACAAAAAGTTTACAAATACAAAAGAGGTGCGTTCTACACAATTATGATGATGTACAATAAAGCTTATTCTATCTATCTACATATCTACTATATGCCTGTTACCACACAGGTATAAAAAGTATACTGTTTAATGCTTGGATTTCCAATTTAAAACAGACTCGTCTAAAAGTCAAAACAAGAAATCCAACGATTTTTATTAGGCAAATGAAGTAGGTACCTAACCTTTTCAAGTTTAATCAATTCTAAATATAATATATCCTTTACATACTCGTCTCAGACGAACCAACACAGAATCAATCAATTCTCCGTAAAATTGTGTGATTGCTTCACTTGTAAGAGAATTTCTTTTGAATAAGAATCCAAACATTATTATAAGGGCGCGCAGCTATAATAATATCGAGTTTGATGGAGGCAATCAAGTTGTGTGTTACAAGGCCAAAATACACCACTGCGTATTTTTCTGGAATTTAGTTTAATCTCGCAAAACATTCTTAGGTTCGAGTGGCGACGTCTGTAAGTCCAGCGAGTACTTAGCTTGCGGGTCGCTGATTCAATTCCTGGTTAGATTAACTAAAAGCAGTGATCGCCTAATTAACCAAAGGCCACTGACAGATAAATCGTGTGACTAATAAGTGACATAAAACGGTGAGAAAGCAGCACTCGTGACAGATGTTCTCGATAGTATGTGACGCCATGTCAGAGCTTCAGAGAACTACGGGTGGTATAGTCAGACACTAGCTTGTTAACCACGCTATAATAAAAAGTATAATATCCAAAATTACTCGAACCAATTTTTTGTAAACAGGTCGTATTCAAATATATTTTCCATGCCGTACCTCCAGATGAAAAAATAATGCCTTACTAGTAAAACGTTACTGTTTTTCGGTCTAACCAGTGGGTTATAGAGTATTTTTTTGTGTATGGCATCTCGCTTGTCAACCGGGGAGGTTGTCGACTGCTTAACCGGGCTTTCCTGTGGTTGCCTTAATAATTTTAAAGCCCCCAGCCAGGGCATTCAAGTTATAAACTAAGCGACAACACGCTAAGGGCACCCCCTGCGGGGTACGAGCCTTGGCTTAGGGTTTCGCTAGTGGACAGCAAGGGACTGGCTGGATCGGATTCAATTCATTATCATTATTTAGGGACGAATTCAAAGCTACAGGCTCAGCGGCGCGGGCTGGCACGAGTAAGGGTCGGGATGGACAATTACGGAGACGTCGCGACGGGCTTCGACGGCGAGGCCGAAATGACAGCGGTCTGTTTTTATATACTTTGCTGGTGGCCCTATGCTTTCTTGGAGGAGGGTTATAGCGTCGTCGGGATAAGGGTTATAGAGAAGTTATTCAAAGCTAATTGTATTAATATACACATTTTACGTATCCACGGTCTATAAATATAAATGGTAATCGATATTGACTTAAATCAAAGGATATTAAGCGTGTTCTTCAAATCATAAGATAGAAAGGTAGAGATACCCTTATGATAACATTGTATATGAGGCTAATCACGGAGACGCTCGTGCTCAGCATGGTAATGAGACGCTTGACTCGATAGAACCGACTTAGGAACATATTTAATCTTCTATGAGATCTTCCATGATTGTTTATTGTTAAATGCAGATTAGATTAGAAACAGTCCTTTTTATAAATATTTGTCTTTAACATAGCATCACGCCTGTATTCGCCGAAGGTGTAGACAGAGGTACACACAGCTGTACCCACATTTCACCAATACTGCTAATTAGTACCACATTATAGGTGGCGAGCCTACTGCCATCTACTGGGCCAAACTCTGGGGTGCTAATGAAAACTTCCTAACAGAAAGACCCAATAACATCTTGCACGACCTGGGAATCAAAGCCAAGACCTCATGGTCAGTAGCCGCGCTAAGGACCACCAGTCCAACGAGGCAGTTGTATAAATCAACACAGCAATTTACGCGGTGTTATCTACTATGCCGTAGGTCATTGGGCTAGTGTTGTAGATGGGTTCGATTCCCAGGTCGAGAAAAGAGCAAAGTGTTATAGGGATTTTCTATTAGAAAATTCTTATTAGGAGAGTTTGGAATTTTGCCCGATAGATGAAATAGACATTTATTAAATACATGGGACTGAATAACAGCATTGGTGAAATATGTGTGGGTACAACTGCGTACACCTCTGCCTACCTCTTCGGGAAATACGAGCGTGTGCTATAAAAATATTCATAAAGACAATTAAAGATAAATCTTTGAAAAGCATTGTTAGCACTTTATTATTTATGCTTGCGTATGACCACCCTACATAATAATATAGTTGTTTGTTTATATTTGATTTATTACTTTATATGTATGTCTCTGCTGACACGCAGTTATTATTATATAAATAGTATGTAATTATCTTAATAAAGGAGTATCTCAAGAACACGCGTAGTATCACTACAAGCATTAACACATGCTTAGCGAACTCTAAAGTTATAATATTGAATGGAAAATACGGTCGCGAGCAGGATTCGAACGGCACAGGTTCCGGGAGATTTATCCGGATATTTATCCGGGAGGCGCAGATTCGAATCCTGCACGCAACCGTATTATTTTTCCATCTAATATTATAACTTCATAAAGACAGCTAACTAAAAACGTATAATAAATAGCACATACATGGACCAGTTCAGTAGAATATCTATGTCGAAATTTCCATTTGTGTATGTATCTAGCTTAAAGTAAATAATTAATATAACAAACCTGTGTATTCGAACAGACGACAATAAATAATAGTCTGTTGGACATTTTGTTTCACTTCATAACAAAACCGTTTTCGTTTTATAATATATAATAATAATAACAATTAATAAATCATTTATTTCCAGGCGTCTATGGCTCATAGATATATACCTTACAGACTAACATATATAAATTAAATACAAAATTGTGTTATTAAATAAGACTTAAAACTATGTTAGTAGCACTTCACTTTGCAATTGTCTTTGTGCTGTCCTGTGGCACTTGTCCGCGGAAGCGACGGAACCTCACGTCCTTTGGCCAAAAGTCTTCTTCCATAACAAGGGGCAGTTTATAGTAACTGTTTCTCATGTAACGACCCACCACAATCTACTAAACATTTTGCCTTCTCTAAACTCTGCAATTATTGTACCGGTAGTCATAGAGCCTAATATAGATCTAAGAGCCTTAGTAAACACCGTACTCCTCAAGAAGTGAGGTACTTTCTCTGGAGCCCTAGCCACTGAGAGCTTTAACCATATTTCTGAAGCCGCTGCCTTCCTATTCTAAATCATGAACTTTTTTACATATCGATACGCCTGTACTCTCCAAAGAGGTAACACAGTCCACCCACATTTCGCTAATGCATTTTCATTTATATTTTAAAATCTTTTATCTTTGTTCAAAAAATTAATTTTATTGAGTGGCTTTATTTATTTACATACTTTATATAAATAAAGTACAGGTATACAAAATAACTCATAGACTATTATCGAAATATTTTTTGGATGAAATAACTTATTATATAACATATCTACAAATTAAACATCATAGATACACCCCTATATAAAAAATATTTATATAATATATATATATATACATTAAGAAACAGGAAACGAATTTACCAACCCCTAAGCCGTGATTATTTGAGAAACATTCCTAAACAGGGAAAAATAACAGTGGTCAAAGTAAATTAAAACTTCACAAAAGATCCGCTTAAATTTCAGCGAAGACCCCAATTCATTAAGTTCTCCATTCATTGCGACACTGAAGAAACACTCAAAGGGGAAATGTTTATCGCTTACCTTCTAAAAACGCTGTAAACATTTCAGATTTTACAGCGCTTAAAGCGAATGTAAAACATAAATTCCAACGAATAAAATGTGGATGTAAATTGTAAATTTGGCAAACACACTGGTTCATATTATTTTTTAAACCTAAGACATCGTTTGAATATTTTAAAATATCCAGTCTAATAAATAGTCCATTAGGGTAGGTTCTATTAGTACGTCGTCGTTAAATACTAAAATGTCTTAAAAACAAATCAAAAAGCTCTTTAAAATTGAGATAACTATGATGTAGGTAAATGTATGTTAATATTACCAATGGAGTTTAAAAAACAAAATGGAGCTTAATCCTAGTAAATGTTTTGGAGTGACCTTTGGCCGAATGCGACGCCCAATTGAATTTATCTATAAACTAAGTCACCATACCATATCAAGATCGAGCATCATAAAAGATCTAGGCGTCACATTTGACCAAAAACTCACCTTTCACGATCATATTACAACACTGGCTAAAGAGTCTTTCAGACGTTTGGGCTTTGTCCTACGTAACTCGAGTATTAATTTCGAAGCCCGGGTGTCATTGGGCTCATTTTCAGTGCCTTGGTACGGTGTAAACTGGAATCGAGTGCATGTGTTTGGCATCCTTATGAAAGCACATACGTGCTCCTTTTGGAGAAAGTTCAGAAAGCTTTCTTAAGGTACTTGTATAAACGGCTGTATGGCTACTACCCATACATGTACCCTACCAATTTCCTCTTAGGATGACTTGGATACAATTCCCTGCAAGTCAGGCGATCAAACGACCAGTTAGTGTTTATGTGCAAGATCTTACGAGGGAAAGTTGATGCTCCGGATCTCAATGCGGAGTTATGTCGACTGTATGTTCCTAATAACTACCTTCGTAGTAGGAAACACAAGTTATTTGCAGTGCCAACATGTCGTACGGTAGCTAGATCGAGATCTCCCATACCGCGAACTCTTTCTGCGCTCAATGCTCTCCTGGACGCAAGGCCGGATTGTGATGTGTTTTCGGACGAATGGAAGGTAATCTTGTCGGAATGTTCGGTGTACTGTGAGAGGAATGCATGACTGAAGCTTAATATAAATCTTTAATCTTTAACTTATTAAATACCTATGTGCAACTTTATTATTTTCTTATGTTGTTGAAATTGTTTTATTATTGTTTTTATGTATGTTAGTCTATTATTTAGTGTAATTGGTTGAACCGTGCTAAATAAATAAATTAATTAAATAAATTACACATTGTTTTAAGGCATGGATTAAATATTAGAATTGGCATTAATTTAAATTAATTGGCAAAAGTAACCCCACAGAAATGACTTCTTAGAAATTGTGAGTACCAACAAGATATAAAAAATTAAAAAACACTGCCATGTCTAAAAATTTTTTTTTACTGTTCTTTCTTTGTGCCATAACTACCATAACAATTTTTTTTTTATCTTACTTTCCTATTACCCGGGACAATGTAAGGATTCTAACAATACCGCATACATCTAAATCGGTTCAGGCGTTTAGAACTTATGGAGGAATAAAGAAACTCACAAACATACAAACATACATACATACAATATACATACATGAATCTAAATAACAGACAGACAGTCGTGTAAAAAAAATGCACAGTTAGCCAAATTAATAGGTTAGCACTTAAAAATGTTTACCTAAGTAGTGTTTGGTAAAACTTTCTATTATTGATTATTGTGTGTACAAGGTATGAACAGAGAATATTACAACTTTTAACCGGATTAATCGCATGTATTATTGGTTTTTGTTTTTCCTGACGTTTCGAACACTTTGCAGCGTTCGTGGTCGCGGGAGGACTCTCGAAACGTCAGGATAAACAAAAACGAATAATACACGCGATTAATCTGGTTAAAAGTTGTTTTATTATAATGTGTAGTGATCGCGAAAACCTAAGATATTACGATAATATGAGCTCTTGCGATAAATTAATTTAAAGGCAACTAAGTGTTAACCTGACTGTAGGTACTTACGTAAATTTAAAAGTTCTTAAATTTGTCAAAAAATATTTGTCGCATTTTCTTGCAAAAATTTTGTTTTCAAAAGTGCAAGCTCGACACGTGCGAAATATTTATATTTATTTTATTTGAGTCTGACACTTGCGTCATGTATTTGTGTTTTTTTTTTAACAGAAAATATTTTATGTGTATGTGTGTGTGTGTAAAATAAACAGATCACGTAAGTTCAATTTAAGGCGATTGACGTCTATTAATATCATTAGGTTTTCGTCATCACTACAAGTTAAAACAAATTTTGCAGCCAGTGCTCCTGCGACCACAAACACTACAGTGTTTAAAAAGTCTGGAAAAAAGAACGATACAAAATGCGATTATTTAATTCAGTTAAAAGTTATTCATAATAAAGCATCACGCCTGTATTCCCCGAAGGCGTAAGCAGACAGTTGTAAACCTACCCACATTACACCAATGTTATTATTATGTCCCATGTAATAGGTGGTGAGCCTATTGCTATCTACTGGACACAATTCCAAACTCCGGGTGCCTACTGAGAATTTCCAAACGGAAAAACCCAATACACTGCGTGACCCTGGAATTGAATCCGCGACCTCACGCTCCGCAGCCACTTGCGGCCACTAGACCAATGAGTCTGTTATACATAACCAGCTCATAGCTGTCCACAGCAGGGCGCGGGCCTCTTCTCATACAGAGAAGGCACGAGCATTGATCACCACGCTAGCTCACTGCAGGTTGACAATTTCAGAGCAATAAGTCTAGGTTTCCTCACGATGTTTGTTTTACTTCACGGCATGTCTGTGATGTCTTAGATAAACTAAGAAAGTAAATAAGACATTTGTCAAAAAGTCACATTGGTCCTTGCAGATTTGAATGCACAGCCTGTAGCTGAAAATGCGTGCCCGTAACCACGACATTAAAATCAGTTAAAGCATAATAATTGCCTTTAAGTATAATGATTAAATAAATTTCTCCCAGTCGGTCCACTACGAGAGTTCTAAAACGCAACACAATGAAATAGGACGCCCAAACAAAAAAGTTGAGTGCCAAAAACTCTTTAAATACTCCTTTAATTTCACAGTACAATGTTGGAAGTTTCTGGAGCTTACAAGAAAGAGTTTGAAACGAAATATACTGAAAACAAGACAGGAAAGAAAAGTGCTTGTCATTTAATCTAGTACTACTTTATTCTCGACTACATTGCATTCAGTCTTCATAATTTGTGACAAAAGAATATCTAAAGTTACAATATTAAATGGAAAAAGAATACGGTCGCGAACAGGATTCGAGCCTGCGCCTCCCGGATAAATACTCCAGGCGCTCTAACCACTAAGCCGTCTCGACCTCTGCTCACCACCGCGAATTCTTCATCCATATTTTTAACACGTCTTTTTGGCGACTTCATTGCTATCCATTCAGTACCTATACAGGTGACCGAACCAACACGACTAACTTTGCACTTAATAGAATATCGTCAAGAATGCAATTACCTTAATAATCAAGATAAATCTTTGAAAAGCATTAACGCATGCTTAGCGAACTTTAAAGTTACAATATTTTTTGAACTCAAAAGAACTTGACTCGCCACATCGGCTCGGGCTCAGCTCATGACTAAGGGCTCCGTTCGAGTTCGAAACCAGTCGGTTAATCCCGAAAAATTCACGCGATTAGTAACCGGTGAACATTAATTAATATGAAGATGTCTCACGAAAGTTTTTATACAAAAATCTTTGGTGTTTATTACATGTAACACAATTCCTGAACGTTTACCCCGCTTCAACAAAGCATCATCACGCCTGTATTCCGTGAGGGAGTAGGTAGAGGTGTACACAGTTGTAGACATACATTTTACCAATGCTGTTATTAATCTGTAAACTCGCGAAAGTACAATTATATTCAATAACAATAATATTCAATAACAATAATATTTATATTGTGTCTAGTAATTAGCAACGCAACATATAGTATAAGTACCTACCTACCTATAAATTTGATACAAACTTTTGTGGAAAAAGAGAATACGGTCTTGAGCAAGATTTGAACCTACGCCTCCCGGATAAATACTCCAGGCGCTTTGACCACTAAGCCATCTTGTTCTCGAGCTCGAGATGCCTTAGTGGTTCGAATCTTGCTGACGACCGTATTCTCTTTTATCACAAAACTTTATAACTTTAGGGTTCGGAATTGTGCCCGGTAGATGGCAACAGGCTCACCACCTATTACATGGGACTTCATAACAGCATTGGTGAAATGTGGGTGTACAACTATGTACACCTCTGACTATCCCTTCGGGGAATACAGGCGTGATGCCATGTATATAATTATAAGTTACTCCTTTCTTCTAAATGTCATAAAGGTGTGATGAATTTATAGCTACATATGTTAGTTATAACATATGTAGGTATAAATTCATCACAATAATAATATAATGTCTCATAAAGTATAAAGACATAAAAACATAATAAAGCCTACCGATTATAATATCACCCCAATAAATGAAAATGTCTGCCTAAATTACCTGAGACACAGTAGCCGCATAATGAAGGCATTATAAAAACCCATCCACAAGGATATATTACCGACATTACGAATTATCTTCACGGTCGTTTTACTGTTTATATACGTTCATATAATGCCTGGCCCCATGGGGATAAGTAGAGACTATTGAATTTCACCTGCCACATATCTTTAGCTTGATGCATGCTCCTCGATTTAGATAACTCCTGATCTGTCTGTGTTTTAAGAATGTCTTTAATTTAGATACGATAAGTTCGCAGTTTGCCTGCCCCGACACTTCTTTCGATATCACGGAATTCAGTTATAAATTTTTCAGTATTTTTATTTCAGTAAGGGTGTAACCTAAAATAATGTATCAGACAGAAGCTGTCGTAGATTTTATCGTGAAGTCTCTACAGATACCTACTATCGTGCAGTATCTATAGATACTGCACGATAGTAGGTTATCGAATCGTGCAGTATCTATAGATACTGCACGATTCGATAAAATATATATACTGCTAGCTGTGCCCGCGACTTCATACGCGTGGATGACTTAATGTTAAGTGACGCTTACCACAATATATTAGTGAAAAATCTTCCATTAACAGACAGCGATCCGTTACATTTTTATTATATGTATTGATGATGACTGATGATGATGATGATATTGATGATTGATGATGATGTACCTTGTTATTACACCCATCTATGTATTTAAATGAAGGCAATATCGTAAGAAAGATACAAATAAATATCTGCCCGAAGAAAATATGTTCTATGCACCGTGTGATTACGCCCATTGATTTATATCAATAGCGCTATCGTAAGATAGATATACATATATCCGCCCGTGTGTGACAACCATAATATAAAGCTCTACAACATTATTTTAACATATTTATACTTATTATTTTGCTTCGTCAAATCTCAGAATAAAATTAATAAAAACCAGAATGCTCAATTAAAAATAACCTGTACCTATTGCTATTCTGCAAATTCCAAACACAAATTCACATATTCTAAAAACACTATAAATTTTCGTGCAAACTTTCTCTATTGGTATTTGATTCATATTTGTCATGGTATTCAATGCTGCATGCTGCACAAATGGAACTTCATGCAGAGCACTATGAATTATTGCGTTATGAAATACCTCTGTCATGTATTGAATAGATTCTGGTGATTCAGGCGGTATTTGCAATGTTTTTCCGCTTGCGCATGTGCATAATATTTGCAGGCGATGCACTGTTAATTGTACGAAAAAAAAAAGAAAACATGTTTATTGACACAAAATTAATTATAATAAATTATACTTATTAGTTTTTTTTTAATAATTATGAGATCATACTGTCCCACTGCAGGGCAAAGGCCTCCCTTCCCTCCTTCCCCTTTTTCCGGTCAATGGCGGTTTGAGG
Source organism: Xylocampa areola (assembly GCA_935421205.1). Taxonomy (NCBI): domain Eukaryota; kingdom Metazoa; phylum Arthropoda; class Insecta; order Lepidoptera; family Noctuidae; genus Xylocampa; species Xylocampa areola. The sequence continues at coordinate 2,525,755 of OW285200.1, forward strand.
CCAGTCCTTGGTGGGAGTCCAGTTCATCTCCTTTTGGGCCTGCCGCGTAGTCGGTTCCTGCTGCTCGGAAACATTAACAATAGATATTATAACAATATAAAATGCCTATGGGCACAGCTCAGCATAATATTAGGTGTAGTTAGACTGGTCACCTAACGCTGGTTTTCAGCTGCAACCCACGAGTGCCATACGCTCGAAATCGAAACAAGAATTAATTCATACAAAATAAATCAAATATCATTATACATTACATAATGTGCGCGGTGTGTACTCAGATTTGATTAATTGGGGAACAAATAACATATATCGCCATCTCCGTCATAAACTCATTGATGTCTGTCGAGGACAATATCAAAAGCGAGATCGCCGGCGCCGGGTGATGACATGACAACCCTCAATGTTGTGGAAGTAGCTAGATATCGGCCACACTGAGAGGATGGGTGAAGATCGCAGTGTTAGGAGAGCCAATCTTGGTCAACCGACGGGTCCCGTAGGACGTACATGCCATCGAGAACATCTCTCAGGAGTGCCGATTTCTTCACGATATTTTTCTTTACTTTGATAATTAATTTATAATAATCACATGACTACGAAAACTCAGTGGTGCGTGCCTAAGGTTCGAACCTGCGACCTTTGCTTACCAGTCCAACGGTCGCCCCAACAAGTTATGTCTGCTGTGAACATGAACTTTTTTTGACTTCCGAAGTTACCTGATGTAGTTCCCATTTCTTAAAAATATAACAAATTATTAAATACATTAAACCGACTGCTCTGAAAAGACGGAAGCAAGATGAAATTAATTTTAAAGAAAAAATTAAAACCGCCTTCAAAAATCTACTACACTAAAAAGTTTAAAATAATATCAAAATTTGCTTATAGTAAAATCATTTTAAAAGAACAATATATAATAATAATCTGTTAATTTTGGATTCGGTGCCTGTACTGGGAGAGGGTTATTGTTTTCCTCTTGTTAGTCACTTATGTTCGTTGTGCTGTGGAAATCATTTTGCAAATTTTGATATTATTTTAAACTTTTTAGTGTAGTAGATTTTTGAAGGCGGTTTTCATTTTTTGTTTAAAATTAATTTATTTTAGTCTTTTTAGTTTTAAGTGTGTTATATATAAGGTCCTAATTTATTAGGTAATTTCCTTTAAAGGGGTCAATGTGTAAGTGATAAGGATTCATTAAAGCCATAATTCAAATTTTTACAACAATTTTATTTTTTTCTTAATGTTTACCGTTCAAGGAGCAGTTTTCGTCTTGCCAGTACTATGTTAATTATAAATAATTTGTTATATCCATTTAATTCTTAGCTTAAGTTATTTGACTTATATATTATCCCTTTCAAAGGAAATTACCTAATAAATTAGGACCTTATATATATTGTATAGGTCATATATAAGTTTGTATACTTCATAAATAAGTTAATTTAGAAATTTAATAATATGGGTAGGCTTTCGAAAGCCGCTAGGACTTAATTACTGCATCGGTGAAATGTTTGTGTACAACAGTGGACACTTCTGCCTACCCCATCGGGCAATATAGGCATGATGCTATGCATGTATTGAAAAGAGCTTCTGTAAGATGCTATAAATGGTTTTAAATACAAATAAATATTTAAACAAGATATTCAAAAAGGCTACAAAACAAAATATCTCGAAGTTTTCAAAACTCAAATAAAATAGTTTTCGAAGCAGTTTCCTAAATCTATCTGAAGCTTTTGAGGGGTCATGCCTAAGAATTCGAGAACAAAGTTGGTCACTTCTAGATTCGACTTCTCAAATGCTTACAAAAACTGAATGATTTATATATATATATGCCTATATTTACAATTTTATATTAAACTAAATAATATTAAATGGAAAAAGAATACGGTCGCGAACTGGATTCGAACCTGCGCCTCCCGGATAAATACTCCAGGCGCTCTGACCACTTAGCCATCTCGACCTCTGCTCACCACCGCGAATTCTTCTTCCATATTTTAACACGTCTTATGGCGACGTCATTGCAATCAATCAATCAATAAGGAGTATTTATCCGGGAGGCGCAGGTTCGAATCCTGTTACAACATGTGGGGGGGAGAAGGCATAAATAGAGGTGTAGGGTGCGGTTTTGGCTCACTCGGTGGCGGACACTGCACGGTCTAACAGCTCCTGATGATGCTCCGTGGAGGGGCGAAACACGTGTAGAGTAGTTGGTGGTAGTCGGAATTTTCACCGCTTGCGTATGTGCATATATTTGCGGGCGGGCGGGCGGTGCACAGGTAATGCATGACTACCCTCAATTTTGTGGAAGTAGCTAGATATTGTATTTATTTGCATCCATAAAGTGAATGAACAATATTCAAATTGATACCATATAAGAATTAATATAGCTATCTATTACGTATAATATTTTGTTTGTGTTGCCAACACCCATTACAGGGGTGGTCTCGGTCTACCGCCTTGGTAGAGGCATGTTTGTATGTACATATATACTGACTGGCAAATTTTATTATCTGTAGTCAGTGTAATTATATAATATTGTAACATATTTTTACGCCACATGGCAATACATAGAGCATACACCAACACTATGTTTACAAATGAAACATTCTGATTCTGATTCTGGCAATCGTTCACGTTTCGCATTGCTAATAAAGAATATCTTTTTAAACAAAGAAGCCAATGTAATATTATATTTCTTCAAATGGTGTCTGCTTCGCATTGTTGGTCTATTAGTCGCAAGAATTCCCGGGTCGGCCAAATTGTTATTGGGTTTTTCTGTATGGAAATTCTCAGTAGCAACTCGGGGTTTGGAATGGCCCGGTAGGCATTTTATTGCATGGGACTTGGTAGTAGCATTAGGGTAATGTAGGAGATACCTCTGCCTAGCCCCTCGGGTAATATAGGCGTGATTGATGTGGTTTTTGCTAAGAATCACGCCTCACAGTGTGCATTATTCCTTACCAATGAAATTGACTTCTCAATCACGTACGACATAAAATTACTTTATATATCTTGAAATTTGTAAAATTGGCACTTTCGTAGAAAAATGGCGTGTATGCGACGAAATAAATTTATTTAGTTTACTCAAGATAAATCTTTGAAAAGCATTAACGCATGCTTAGCGAACTCTAAAGTTACAATATTAAATGGAAAAAGAATACGGTCGCGAACAGGATTCGAACCTGCGCCTCCCGGATAAATACTTCCATATTTTAACACGTCTTATGGCGACGTCATTGCAATCAATCAATCAATAAGGAGTATTTATCCGGGAGGCGCAGGTTCGAATCCTGTTCGCGACCGTATTCTTTTTCCATTTAATATTGTAACTTTAGAGTTCGCTAAGCATGCGTTAATGCTTTTCAAAGATTTATCTTGAGTAAACTAAATAAATTTATTTCGTCGCATACACGCCATTTTTCTACGAAAGTGCCAATTTTACAAATTTCAAGATATATAAAGTAATTTTATGTCGTACGTGATTGAGAAGTCAATTTCATTGGTAAGGAATAATGCACACTGTGAGGCGTGATTCTTAGCAAAAACCACATCAATCACGCCTATATTACCCGAGGGGCTAGGCAGAGGTATCTCCTACATTACCCTAATGCTACTACCAAGTCCCATGCAATAAAATGCCTACCGGGCCATTCCAAACCCCGAGTTGCTACTGAGAATTTCCATACAGAAAAACCCAATAACAATTTGGCCGACCCGGGAATTCTTGCGACTAATAGACCAACAATGCGAAGCAGACACCATTTGAAGAAATATAATATTACATTGGCTTCTTTGTTTAAAAAGATATTCTTTATTAGCAATGCGAAACGTGAACGATTGCCAGAATCAGAATCAGAATGTTTCATTTGTAAACATAGTGTTGGTGTATGCTCTATGTATTGCCATGTGGCGTAAAAATATGTTACAATATTATATAATTACACTGACTACAGATAATAAAATTTGCCAGTCAGTATATATGTACATACAAACATGCCTCTACCAAGGCGGTAGACCGAGACCACCCCTGTAATGGGTGTTGGCAACACAAACAAAATATTATACGTAATAGATAGCTATATTAATTCTTATATGGTATCAATTTGAATATTGTTCATTCACTTTATGGATGCAAATAAATACAATATCTAGCTACTTCCACAAAATTGAGGGTAGTCATGCATTACCTGTGCACCGCCCGCCCGCCCGCAAATATATGCACATACGCAAGCGGTGAAAATTCCGACTACCACCAACTACTCTACACGTGTTTGGCCCCTCCACGGAGCATCATCAGGAGCTGTTAGACCGTGCAGTGTCCGCCACCGAGTGAGCCAAAACCGCACCCTACACCTCTATTTATGCCTTCTCCCCCCCACATGTTGTAACGGAAAACTACGGAATGTGTTTTTAAACTTGATTCAGTTTATTGAAAATTTTATCTGTAATAAATTATTTTATAAAGAAAAATGGATGTAAAGAAATATGTAATGAATTAATTAAGAATAATAATTATGGTATTTAAGAGATAATAATAATTTTATTTAATTGGTTGTTGACGTAAAAATACGCAACACTGGTCGGGCATTCCTACAAACCCGAAATGTGTTCTTGTAGGAATGCCCGACCAGAGAGATCACATTTCGCGAAACATTTATTAAACACCGGTCATAGATTATCGGAAGGGCATTCCTATAAAGTTTTACATACTTGTAGTAAAGGTCTAAGGCTGAACGTGTTGGAACAGTTAGAGATTATCAAACATAGCGTTGATGGGACCATACTAAATGAGCAGCTTAATGTTTCCTCCTCCCCACTGTTGCGTATTTTTACGTCAACAACCAATTAAATAAAATTATTATTATCTCTTAAATACCATAATTATTATTCTTAATTAATTCATTACATATTTCTTTACATCCATTTTTCTTTATAAAATAATTTATTACAGATAAAATTTTCAATAAACTGAATCAAGTTTAAAAACACATTCCGTAGTTTTCCGTTACAACATGTGGGGGGGAGAAGGCATAAATAGAGGTGTAGGGTGCGGTTTTGGCTCACTCGGTGGCGGACACTGCACGGTCTAACAGCTCCTGATGATGCTCCGTGGAGGGGCGAAACACGTGTAGAGTAGTTGGTGGTAGTCGGAATTTTCACCGCTTGCGTATGTGCATATATTTGCGGGCGGGCGGGCGGTGCACAGGTAATGCATGACTACCCTCAATTTTGTGGAAGTAGCTAGATATTGTATTTATTTGCATCCATTGTAATGGACTTCCGCAAAGTAACGCCTGAATCTATTCAACATTCACTTTATCTACCATACATCTCACTCATTCATTGTTTCATTCTCTCTCACGAATTTTGGATTGCCGGCAAGGCAGATGTGTTTTATGTTGTCTCCGCCCACTATCTACCAACAAAAATACGTCATACAGTCCACGAATCCTTCAATGGGCACAGGCTATCAATCTATTTCCACCTGCCACGATTCCGACACACACTTGACTCTGAATATTCGCTTCATCTAAGCAGTGATAGTCTTGAGGTATGACCGTTAGACTGACAAGTCAAAGATCGCAAGTTCGAATCCAGGGCACGCACTACTGTCTTTTCGAAGTCACGTGCGTATTATAAATTAATAATCACTTGCTTAAAACGGTGAATGAAAACATCGTGAGGTAACCAGCACACCTGAGAGATGTTCTCGATGGTGTGTCAAACCAAGACAGGGAGCTACAGGTGGTTTAAACTCTGACACTAGGTTGTTCATCAACCATACGATACTGCTGTCACTGCTTAATTATTCAATATTATCTCTACTGAGACTGCGGATCATGAGGTCCTTCGATTCCCGGGATTCCCGGGCCGGGCAATTAAGTTTTCTTTTTAATATTCTCAACAGCAACCCGGAGTTTGGAGTTATGCCATTATGGCAATGGTAAAATGTTGGTGTACAACTGTGTCCACCTCTGCCTACCCCTTCGCGGAATATAGGCATGAAGCTATGTTATTTTTATTAACTTTAATATAAATCTTTTTATTCGTTTCTGTGTACGAAACCGCTTACAAAAAACTCTGAAACATAAAATATCAAATATATTGACACAAATGCAGGCGAAGCACAAATTGATATATTTCGATATCAGACAATATTGAATACTGACCAAATAGAATTGTATCGAAATCAGCAAATATTGAGATATTGAAATCGACACGTTATATTATTGTTACTGAACTGAATGCGGGCCCAACAAAATCTTTATTGTTCTCTGTATTCAATTTATATTATGAGATTTTTTTACATGGCAATGCTGCCAGTCTTCTGGGCACTTTACCGGATGACAGCGATGCGGAGGAATACTTTGACGGCTAAACCTCAGCACTAAACCACGTTTGTTTTATGTTATACTAGCTGGTACCCGCGACTTTGTCTGCGCTACCAAAAGGTAGCCTATGTCCTTCATCAAGGTCCAATCTATCTCCTTGCCAAATTTCATTACGATCCGTTCAGCCGTTTAGTCGTGAAAAGGTAAAAAACAAACAAACAAACAGTATTAGTATGGATTTATATTTTGATCTTTATTATCTTTTTCTTTTACTTAGTTTAATGGTGATGTGATGGCGCGATTGACGCTGGTTCGATTCCTGAAAGTAGCAAATATTTGTACGATCTACAGATAATTGCTCCGGGTCTGGGTGTGTGTGTATGTGAGATTATATGTCTGTAAACGCACCCACGATACAGGAAAATTTTCCTAGTGTGGGGCAACGTTTTTTATGCTGTTATTAAGACCCATGTAATAGGTAGTGAGTCTATTGCGTACCGGGAACAATTCCAAACCTCAGGCTACTACTAACAATTTCCTGACAGAAAGCTGAATTACACTTTTCCCGACCTGGAAATCGAAGCCCCCCATACGCAACAGTCGCGAGGTCTCGGGTTCGATTCCCGGGTCGGGCAAAGTGTTATTGAGTTTTTCTGTTAGGAAATTCTCAGTAGCAGTCCGGAGTTTAGAATTGTGCCCGGTAGATAGCAATAGGCTCACCACTTATTACATGGGACTTAATAACAGAATTGGTGAAATGTGGGTGTTTAGCTGTGTACACTTCTGCCTACCCCTTCGAGGAATACAGGCATGATGCTATGTTATGTTATGTTCAACAACCTCCTAACACGAGAATCAGTCTTCCAGTTCACTTCAACTCTTGCTATACTTTTAACACAAAAACTATAACCATATCTTGATGCCCGACCTCATAAATCGCATGGCAACATGCTCACAAGGTTTCCGTGTCATTTGGCACGGTATATTGACGATGTAGACGATGTCTCGAACCGTTAAGTTAACGATAGACGACCGTAGCAACTGATACTTGCCCTATTTTTATGTTATGGGTGGTTAAATTTGAGGTAGCTGATAGGTAGTTGCAGTGTGGGGTTCCAGGTGTTAAACTTTAGGGTCACAGATATGTTTACTAGCCTATCTGCCTAGCCTTTTCACAATTACATTGTTGATGAATAACCGCCACTTATACGGTCTCCTTCTATCACACCAAATGTTATCCATCCTACTATCACACTTCAGTAACCGGGCCAGAAGCATTACCTACCCATAAATACAATCAATCTGCCTCGCCTTTTTTGGGCACGGCTTCCAGTCAATCCAGATGCAGCTTAACAACAATGTAACAGTATTTTACATGGAGCGACTGCCTATCTGACCTCTAAAAATCAATTACAGGTAACACGATATCTCCTGGCATGACTGGTTGTCAGGCTTTCAGGCCTCTGGCTACCCATAACGGCTGTCATGTATCTTAATTTGATAATTTGAAACCTGGGACCGACGACTTAACGTGCTCTCCGAGGAACGGAGGGGTCTCGGTATGTAATGATGGCCACCCATCGACAGACCGACCACGGCAAGCGCAGCTTAACCTCGATTGATCGATCTTTGCGGCTGTTACTTAGCCACGAGCTCCCCGTATATGTTTACTATCCTATGTCCTAAAATCCTCGATCCTCATAGATCCTCCTGTTTAAAGTTTTGCCCACACTCTTAGTAATCCGAGGCAGGAGTACATGTCAACATATTTGTGTAAGCACTCGTGTATGATAGCAGTGAGCACTAATATTATTTTTTAAATATTATTATTATCTTGTGTAAATAGTAATATAACTTATTCTTTATTTTGGTGATAATTTTTTTTTTATAATATCTTTCGAGAGACACATTCATTTAATTATTGTTTAACGGTTATTACTCACGCGCATTCTTGGCTCAGCTCATGTATAACGGCTCCGTTCGAGTTCGAAACTAGTCGGGCAATCCCAAAGAATACGCGTGAGTTATAACCGTTAAACAATTGATAACGTTATTGTTTTTTGTGTATATTAATAATTGTTGCCATGTGTAGATTAACTTTTGGCTAGATTCGACCTACTTCTAGGGATAATTCTGAATATTTTAGTGTTGCCACTAAATAAGATTGATAATTAGACTGTTAACATTAAGTGATTTAAAAAGCCAACATGATTATATCTGCCTAGCCTTTTCCCAATAGCATTGGGATCGGCTTCCAGTCAAACCGGATGCAACTTAATATCAGTATTTTACATGGAGCGACTGCCTATCTGACCTCCACAACCCAGTAACTGGGTAACACGATATCTCGTGGTATGACTGGTCGTCAGACTTTCAGGCCTCAGACTGATCTTAATTTGACAACCGGGACCGACGGCTTAACGTGCTCTCCGAGGCACGGAGGGGTCTCGGTATGAAATGATGTTCACCCATCCACAGACCGACCGCGGCAAGCGCAGCTTAACCTCGATCGATCGATCTGTGCAGCTGTTACTTAGCCACGAGCCCCTCGACATGATATACTATCATTCTGAAATCTTTATGGTTATCCTTTACAACAGGACACTTGGCAAGGTTTATTGCTGGCAGGTGGATCAGAGCTGTGTCCAAGGACAGGTTGTAGAAGTGTTGGGCACCTGACGGGAGGGTGCAGTTAATACAATGTCTTATAGATACGATTACAGATAAAAGCGAACCTTAAGGTTATACATTTTTGTGGAAAACCAATACGGTCGCGAGCAGAATTCGAACCTGCGCCTCCCGGATAAATACTCCAGGCGCTCTGACCATATATATGGCTTAATGGTCATGCCATCTCGAGATGGCTTAGTGGTCAGAGCACCTGGAGTATTTATCCTGGAGGCGCAGGTTCGAATAGATACGATTACGTGTTTTTTCACAGATATCAACCATCAATACTGTCTGTCACTCTTTTGGAATAACTACTGAGAGGAATTAATCTCTATGTGACAGGGAATCCTAATGTAGGGATTAGTGCCATATAAATAAACAACGTTATATTAAATAACTAATTAATTCTGCATATTGTGTAAAATTGTCTTTGTCTATTTCACCAATTCTGTTATTATATACCATGTAATAGGTGGTGAGCCTATTGCCAACTACCGGGCACAATTCCAGACTCCGGGCTGCTACTGAGAATTTCTTAACAGAAAAACCCAATAATACTTTGCCCGACCCGGGAATCGAACCCGAGACCTCCTGCTCGGCAGTCGCGTTTGGGTACACTAGACCAACGAGGCAGTTTTTGAGAAATAAGTGTGTTAAATCATATTTGTGCTATCGCAATAAAGGTATTGGTGTAGCGGGCTGATTTCCGCAATTTGCCGCTGTGGCGATTGATAAGTTAGGTCAAAAAACAAATTTAACGCACATCTATATACACACACATACACACAACATATTTACGACGGTATTATATTGGACGTATAGTATACCAAAAGCATCCCTGATCCCAGCACATCAAACTTTAACGTTAAGGGGTCGCGTAAAAGTATTGGAAAAAATACTTAATCACCTATTGGGAACGCGTTTCAAATTTATTACTTCATTCTTGTGCGCTATATTTTTGAAGATGTGGGGGTAAACGGGAATTTATGGATCAATTCACCCGTGTAGGCTCTTGTAGCTATATATAGATGCTACGCAGGTTACTTTTTAAGGTTCTGTACCATTTTGTACAAATTTTTTATGGGATCCCTTTCATTTGCATATTTTTTTATGTTTAATTTACTTTGTCATAACGATTTAGGCATAGCTTTTAATGGCATAATGTACTTTGCATAATTAATTGTTTCGGTTGGTGTAACTCACATTATATATTTACTGGCTGTGCCCCGCGGTTTCACCCACTACCTTTAAAGTTTTCCGTACGATATAAAAAAGAACTTATTTAGAATTAGAAACCTTGTCCTGATAAAGACGAACACAACAAAAAAATTATTATCAAATTTGGTGTAGTCGTTCTCAAGTTATGGCGTGAAAGTACGCGCACAACACCCTGCATCGCGCAATCAAAGTTTGACGACGAGTGTGTATATATACGACCTCCCGACATTAACCGTTGGGCCGTGGCCCGCCAGGCAATATCACCCGCCTGGTTGGAGGATCCTTCCTTTTCAATGGAGGAACCACACCACACCTCGTTCCTCCATATATATATATATATATATTTGGTCTCATTTTGAGTGGCATACAGTTAAAAGGCATATTGTTATAATATTCTTCACAACCGTTATGCTAACAGTAATGATAAAAATAAAAACCTAAACATTTATGCAGAATTAATCTATCCGTAAAGATATAATATACTTTTTTTCGTATTTGGAATATCCATTATAGACGTTGTACCGGATGCTGCCACCTAAAAGCCGCACACTCCTCCACTAATCTTAACCAGGAATCCGGGAACACAGCTACATTCACCGCAAACCGCGGAACATAATGTCGGCGAATGTTGCCCCACTTTGAGAATTTCTCCTGCATTGTGAATGCGTTTACAGACACATAATCTCACATGGACACACAACCAGACCTGTAGCAAGTTTATGAAGACCATAGAAATTTCTGCTCCTGCTCCGTGTGGAAATCAAACTCAACACGCAACACGCGGCGCAACAGCCAGTCTCTCGAGCACTCCGCTAACTGTGCCCCTTTGGGATGCTACTGAAAATTTCCTTATACAAAACCCTAATAGCGATTTCCCTGGCCCGAGTATCGTATCCAGTTCAACAGCCACCCTTGCGACCACTCGACCAATTATATAATCCTTAAAGATTTCCAATTCTATAATATTAATTATATAATTAGACAGTCCTTTACGATTTCCAAATGTTTATCAATAACTAAAATTAAACAGTCCTTTACGTTTTCCAACTCCATAATCCATACTATATACTAATAATGTTTATTATAAATGCGAAAGTAACTCTGTTTGTTTGTTACCTTTTCACGCCTAAACGACTGAACGGATCGTAATGAAATTTGACAAGGAGTTAGATTGGACCTTCGAAAAAAACATAGGCTACCTTTTGTCACGCAGACGAAGTTGCGGGCACCAGCTAGTAATATATAAAATTAAACAGTCCTTTACGTTTTCCAACTCCATAAAAATATATAATTAGACAGTCCTTTACATTTTCCAACTCTACAATAAAATAATTATAATAGATGAACTCATTTTCCATTACAAATAAAGGTTGCGAACTATCGATGAGGTTAAACAAGCCTGGGGCGGTCATTTTGTATAAGGGTGCCAGCTAGGAGAATGTTCATCTGAGTGTCTCTATGCTATGAAACGCACGTTAAACTGTCGGTCTCAGCTATAGTTAACAAAGCCAAATGAGAGACCCACGGTGGGTGACAACAAGTCAACAAGTCTCACTCTATGTTGGGTCCTAACCGCTACGAAAAAAGACATAGTTTAGCATCACGCCTATATCCCCCGAAGAGGTAGGCAGAGGTGTACACAGTTATACACCCACATTTCACCAATGCTGTTAAGTCCCATGTGAAAGGTGGTTATGTTAAAGTTAAACCCTATTACCATCTACCGGGCACAATTCCAATCTCCGGACTTGCTATGGAGAAGTTCTTAATAATAAAACTAAATAACACTTTGTCTGACCCGGGAATCGAAACCAAGCCCTCATACTTAGCACTCGCGCATGGGACCCTAGACCAACGAGGCAGTCGGTTAAGCAGGCAACCAACAGAGGCGAAACAAGACTAAGATAAAATGTATATACATGAAATGGGAAATACTTATATACCAAAGTAATGTTCGAAAACTATTGGGGTCCCAATATTGACCCGTATTTATAACTTTTGTTTGTTCCCAAACTGAATAAACAGCAAAGCAAGCCCAGGAATACTTTACAACAAACATCGGACATTCACAGATGATTTAGGGCCAAAGTTTTTAAAGCCCCGCTTTGAGAACAATACTTTATTTAGAAGTTTCGCTCTTAACCTCCTTGAATGCCATTAACGCGTTAATTAGAAGCTCTAAATAACTCTTATTTCAAAGGCATTGTTGGTGAAGTGGGTATTGGATTTTTTGCGATCCGTAATTGTTTTGGAAATGCCAAACAGTTTAAACATAACTTTTTTTAGAGCCTTCGCATACGCACCACTTTTAACATAAGGCAAGCTAGTCGCTGATCACCGACAATCAAATCCCAACCGTTGGGGTTTCTGCTAGCGATTCAAACAAAAACCTTATTTCCATTTAAAAGGTTCCACGTATGTGGTCATCATCACCCACCGCCGTACTTCACCTATTGCAGAGCATAGGCGTATCTCTGCTTGTGTCAATCTCCACGCTCTACTGCTAGTCTCATCCATTTTTTCCATCTATAGAAACAATATGGAGTGCTTACGACATTCAAAGTGGGAGCCTGGTGATCTGTCACACAGGGTTTTCCTAGTACAGACCTCCTCTCACAAAGGAACATTGTACTCTTTAGTTTTTCACATATTGTGTTATTACTTGCCTTCGCGAAGAGATAAATAAAAATCATTATCATTATCGTCCGCAAATCTTGCCGCCAGACGACCATCACTTCTACATCCTGTCCTTGGACGCCAATCGGTCATAGCTTTACTCCAATTGTCATCATTACGCCTTGCTTCTTGGCAACTCCATTTCAATCTCATCACTCGTTTTCCAACGTCAAATACCTTTTATGCTCTTCGGATCTCGACGTTTGGAACCCGACCTGTAAATTTTATGGCCAGCATGGAACGCTCCATCTTCTAGAACTCCAACACGAAAATAACCTCTATAAGCATGGACATAATGACTATATATATGTCGCAGATGGATTGTAGAATTCGCTGTTTTACAAAACTGCTAGCGGATTTACAAAACAGTACTGTTTTATAAAACAGCTGGATTGCCATTGCGATACGTTGAACAAAACAGCTACCCACCTTTAGACGTAATGCAGAATGACATATCTTCTGTGGGACATATTAAATGGATAGTCACCACTCAAGTAAAAAAAAGATACTGTATTCTGATTTGACTTTCCGTGGCTGGGTCGACGGAGCCCCGCTTAGTGGGGCTCCTATTTTTGTGTCTAGAAGGAGAAGGTTAGAAAAAAACCTAAACACGAAGAGGATTACGGGGGTGGTTCGCTCGCTACGCTCGCTCACTGGCCCCCGTCATTCTCTTCGAACCTAACCTGACCGTGTCGGAGTACACGGAACTCCCGAGCTCGCTTCGCTCGCTCATGGATCAATTTCGTTTATTTTCTTTCATAATCCTGATATATTGTCGACTATTATAGTCGTTTAGTATTTACGTCATTCAAAATTTTCATATATTTTTTGCTATCGACGTGTAAAATAAAGTTAGGTTATTATTGTTAAGACATACAGAGCCATATGCGACAAAATTTCGAACTAAAATCAACAATCTGACAGTTTATTTCACACTGTTTTACATAATCTCTGATCTTTGTCCCGCTGCATTGATAAACGCAAAACGTTCATTCAATTCTGCGTGTTATAGTTCAGTAATTATGTAAAACCGCTAAACATCGTTCAGCTGTTTTTCATAATAGTACTGTTTTGTAAATCAGCTAGCAGTTTTGTAAAACAGCTGATTCTACAATCCATCTGCGACATATAGACTGCCTCGTTGGTCTATTGGTCCCAAGCGCGACTGCTGAGCATGAGGTCTCGGGTTCGATACCCGGGTCGGGCAGTGCTATTGAGTTATTCTGTTAGGATATTCTCAGTAGAAGCCCGGAGCTTGGAATGTGTCCGGTAGATGGCCGGTAATAGGCTCACCACCTATTACATGGGACTTCATAACAGCATGGTGGTAAAATGTGAATGTACAATTGTGTACACCTCTGCCTACCCCTTCGAAGAATACAGGCGTGATGCTATAAGTTATGATAATTACTATAATAGAAACAAAACAATAGAAACAACAAGAAAATTGAAGCAAGAAGGAAACAAATATTTTCACAAAGAAATCACAAAAGAATGTTTTCACAATGAATAATAAACTGGGTCAGATGTCTTTAATCAGGGCAATCCAGGATAAAACGATCATAAAAGGTTACTTCGACTTGTCAAGTGAATACGGATACCATAAAATGAAGCACAGACAATTCCCCTTAGATCCCTTCCCCCAGATTAATACTACGTAAAGATATAAACAAAATTAAGGAAGAATTTGACGGCGCGGCTGGCGCAGTGGTCGAGGCACCGGTTGCTGCGCTGCACGTCGCAGGTTCGGTGCCTGCACTCAACAGATATTTTTTAGGTCTACCGATGTTGTGTAATTGAGATTTGTGTTTGTAAACCCACTCACGATACTGGAAGAAATTCCTATTGTAAGGTAGCTTAAAAAAATGCCTGAGGGGCTCGTGGCTAAGTAACAGCCGCACAGATCGATCGATCGGGGTTAAGCTGCGCTTGCCACGGTCGGTCTGTAGATGGGTGACCATCACTTCACACCGAGAATCCTCCGTGCTTCGGAGAGCACGTTAAGCCGTCGGTCCCAGTTGTCAAATTAAGATCTATGACAGCCGTTACGGGTAGTCAGAGGCCTGAAAGTCTGACAACCAGTCATACCACGATATATCGTGTTACCCAGTAACTGGGTTGTGGAGGTCAGATAGGCAATCGTTCCATGTAAAATACTGTTATTAAGCTGCATCTGGTTTAACTGGAAGCCGACCCCAATGTTATTGGGAAAAGGCTAGGATGAACACAGCATCACGCATGTTGTCCCCAAAGAGCAACGCAGAGGTCTACTGCATGTGTTATAGGTGGTAAGCCTGTTGCCTGCAACAAGGCATGATTATTCAACTGCTACATTAACTGTCTGTCCCGGGAACCGAACCCAGGCCCTCACGCTCACTGTCAATTTTTCTATAGCCACCAAATAATGTCCCGGGTGTCTGCGTGTGAGTATATAGGTTCATAGAAATTTGTATCTGTTACTGTTAATAATGTTAAGTTATATCAATTAATGTTCACCGGTTACTACTCACGTGCATTTTTCGGGACTAGCCCGACTTGTTTCGAACTCGAACGGAGCCCTTAGTCATGAGCTAAGTTCGCGGCGATGTCGCGAGACAAACTGGAGCTGCATCGCGCCGCGTAGCGTTGCACTCGCACCGATGATGTGCTGAGTCTCGGAAGTATTCGTGGATTTCCGCCATTCGTCGTGTCCGAGATGCTGTTTTTATAATGTATGTCGGTGCATACCGCGCTAACTGTGTCACACTCCAGGCATAACTCACTTTTTTTTGAGAAATGCACTTGATTAGTAACCAGTGAACAATAATTGATTTGAATATGTCTCACGAAAGTTATTATACAATGTTAAGTTAGTGAAACTGCCAAACTTTCGTTGTAAACTGAGTAGACTCATGCAATTGACCTAATTTCGTTCTTAATTACGCATTAAAGCATGCTTAAACCCACCATAAAGCAACTGTGCAATATTAACAAAATAAAACAAAGTCCATCTAATACGTCATTAAAATTAGCGTAATGACAGCTGTCGTCAAATTCAATTAATTCTCGTTTCACACAGCATACATAAGGAGCCCAGCTTGCGAGCTTGCGTGGTTTATGTAGAACCCCTGAACCCGTCTAGAAAGCATAGGGGTAGACAGTGGCATGCCTAGGGTTTCAAAATAAGGCAAGCCCAATAAAATTTTAACTGATTTCAAAAAAAGAAAGTTCAGTTTTGGACTGAGTATGTAGGTACCTACGTATGTATCATCGCAATTATCTCATTAACTACTGGTTAGGTACAATAAATTAAAAGTGAATTCATCCGTCTTCTTCTCGGCCCCGGTTTGTCACTTTCCTGATGCTGCATATGCTTTTCTAAAACGACATCGTATTTTGAAATTAACGAGAACAGTTCTAAAAAATTGCCTTTATTTAATGAAGTTTTGGACTCATCATGTCCTCTTACAGGAAGTTCCTGTTGTGCTAAATGACAAACAATATCGACTAATCTTTGAAATACACTACGGTTGTTATCAACGCGCGGGTTATATTTTGAAATTTCCTCAGATAACTGGCGTGATATAGATGTCTCAATTCGTTGTTTACCAAAATTACTGAAAGAAACCATTGCACACAGGTGTTTATGGGAATTTGCGTGACTTTTAATGGCGCCAGATAGGTATGTTATTTAAATCATTATAACCAGATGTATTCGGAATCTTCATTCGAAAAAAATATGCAGCACCAGCAATACAACTTATTAGTGTGCGAACAGCCAACAATCCAACTAGTTTTATACACTGATCTATTAAATTTTCGTTTATGCGATTTACTAGTCTGAGAAATACACAGATTAGGCGTCGGTTTTATTGAAGAAATTAACTGTTTTTTCTGAGCAAAGTTTAAAGATTTTACCTTATCTTCGCCAATCAAAACTTGAACGCATTTTAAATCCTCACAAGGTACAATTACCTCCATTGTAAGTCACCAAAACAATTGTATCACTGAGAAAATCTAAGAAAACACACAAAAAACTTTAACAACAAAACTTTTCCCACTCAAGCAAATGAAACTGAAGTGAGTTGCACTCGGTACTTACGGAGAGTTGCAGTGTTGTCATTTAGGCAAAAAAAGTCGCCAGGTATATGAAAAATCTAGCTAAATGTCGCAATAGGGTATTTGACACTGATGGAAATAAAATATGAAACTTAGCTATAATGATAGAATGTATTTTATTTGACTCTTTGGTATTTTTGAAAATAATATTAATAACTCGTAAATACATTTAATTCGATAAACAAATTGATAATTTTTAATCTATGTGTCACGTGACTCGAAACTATTAATTATTTTAAAAAGTCGCTAGTTTTTATTGTTGCTAAATCTTAAAAAAAGTCTCAAACTCGTTAAAAATCTCCAAGATCTCACAACGTCGCTAAAACGGCAACACTGCAGAGTTGGCAAGGTGTGCATACGCGTGCAACTTCATAGGCATGCACGGCTTAAATCTTCCATACTGATCGATTTGTAGACGCACAAGGTATGTACTCGTTATACGGCACATCGCTGTAAGTGCGAAAGTGACAGAGATACTATTTGAAAGCCCGGTAAAAGCCCGTGCGTGTAAGCGAGATAGCTATATGTAGATGCTGCAAATGCGAAACTCTGCGCGCGAACAATCGCGATGTGTAGTAGTGTGGCATAGGTAGATACTTTGTGTTATTTTGATAAGAATTAAGCGCGCGAACTTTTAAATAGTTCGGGTTTGATATTGATTCTCTATCGAGCATTTTAGTAAGGCATGTTTTAGTAGGCCGGGCTTTTGGGCTTATATGAAGGTACCGCCACTGGGGGTAGACTATAAAAGCCTTAGACAGTAAATTGTTTAGACCTAAAGTAGTACTCAGACAGTCACCGGACACAAGACATTAAAGAAATTATTTTTAACACGCTTTTATTATAATAAAACAACTTATAACCGGATTAATCGCGTGTTTTTGTTTTTCCTAACGTTTCGGACACGTTGCAGCATTCGTGGTCGCAGGAGGACTAGGGTGTCACGCGTCTCAACACTAAAATTATTTCAGTCTACCGTACACCTAATTGAAAAAAAAAACAATTATACATGCGATTAATGCGGTTAAAAGTTGTTTTATTATAATGTGTAGTGATCGGGAAAACCAAAGATACTACAACGCTTTTATTAGCTATGTATCTACGTAACGGAATCTTTGAACGCCATTTTCACCCACTATCAGTGTCGGTTTGAATTGAAACCTCGCAGACTTATCAAGGACCGATAACAATACATAATTTAATTAACAATATTAATTAAAAAAAAAACGAATACAACACGCTTTTGTAACTAGCCGTAATAAAAAGCAGAAAACAATTTTCTATAAATACAGATAAATCTTTGAAAAGCATTAACACATGCTTAGCGAACTTTAAGGTTATAAATTTTTGTGGAAAAGGATACGGTCGCAAGCAGGATTCGAACCTGCGCCTCCCGGATAAATACTACAGGCGCTCTGACCATTAAGCTATCTCGATCTCTGCTCACCGCCACGAAATCTTCTTCTTCCACAAAAATTTACAACTTTAATTTTCTATAAGTCCAAAAAAATATAGAGCGATTAAAAAAAAACATTTCAAACTAGTTACGTGTTCAAGATAAATCTTTGAAAAGCATTAACACATGCTTAGCGAACTCTAAAGTTATTATATTATATGGAAAAAGAGAGAGAGTTTGCTAAGCATGCGTTAATGCTTTCCAAAGATTTATCTTGAATTATTAATGTAATTGCATTCTTTACGACATTGTATTAACTGCAAAGTTAGTCGTGTCGGTTCGGTCACCAGTATAGGGACTGAATTGATAGCAATGACGTCGCCATAAGACGTGTTAAAATATGGAAGAAGAATTCGCGGTGGTGAGCAGAGGTCGAGATGGCTTAGTGGTCAGAGCGCCTGGAGTATTCATCCGGGAGGCGCAGGTTCGAACCCTGTTAGCGACCGTATTCTTTTTCCATTTAATATAATAACTTTAGTTACGTGTTTTTTTATTTTACCTAAACTAATAATTTTTATTTTAACTGCCTCATTAGTTTAGTCGATTCTGGGCCTACATACATGCAATCACGCCTGTTTCCCACTGGGGGAGGCACTGAAAGCAAAGCTATAGTCTTTTTCCACTTGCTACGATTCTGACACATCTTTCTTTCAATTTATGGACAAAACGACGTGAAAATCAATATTGTAACTCTGTTCTGTCCTCATTCACCCCTAGATCCCTATTCGCTTTTCCATTTTGCAACCCAGTGATACCCTAGTGGTATGACCGTTGAACTGGCAAGTCAAAGGTCCCCAGTTCGAATCCAAGGCACACACTACTGACTTTTCGAAGTCATGTGTGTATTATCACTTGCTTATAAACGGTGAAGGACAACATCGTGAGGAAACCAGCACACCTGAGAGCTGTTCTCGATGGTGTGTAAAGCTATGTCAGAGACCTACGGGTGGTTTAAACTCTGATACTAAGTTTTTCATCATAGCATCATAGCATAGCATCACGCTTGTATTCCCCGAAGGGGTAGGCAGAGGTGTAAACAACTGTACACCCACATTTCACTAATGCTGTTATTAAGTCCCATGTAACAAGTGGTGAGCCTATTGCCATCTACCGGGCATAATTCAAACTCCGGGCTGCTACTGAGAGCATCCTAACAGAAAAACCCAATAACACTTTTCCTGACCTGGGAATTGAACCCAAGACCTCATGCTCAGCAGTCGCGCTTGGGACTACTAGATCAACGAGGCAGTTGTTCATCAACCATACGATAGATTTTGCAACCACCGTTAATTGTAATTGTAGTGCAATCAGCTAGAGAAGATCACAAAGCTATTTTTGTATTAGGAACGCTATTCGTATTCACTGATTCCCACAAAGCCACAGATAATAAATATACTTACTACCAAAATTAAGGTAGAAAATACAAAGGATTGCACTCTGCTTGTACCTTTGTTGCTAATGAGCGAACATAACAAGCAAGTCTACTAGCTAAGCGGATGAAGCAAAAGACTTTACAATTCATTGCACAAATAAATTGCCTGGCTCGAATTTACGAGCACTGAAACGAAAAAACAACTAATGTAATCCCAAATAATATGAAAACAAAAAGTATTTCTTTTAGCTAAAAATGTATTTTTCTTTATTCCCCGAGCCGATATGAAAATTTTCCATTTTGACTTTCAGATCGGAGTGCAAATCGCAATTTTTGCGTAGAAAACTGACTTACAAATATTTTTTGTCAGAAAGCCGAACAAATAGATGGACAAATAAAGTGAAAGGAAAAAATATATACGGCCAAGTGCGAGTCGACATCACGCACTGAATGTTCCGTACAAAATATATTTTTATTTTATACAAAATCATGTTTTTTTTTAAATATTGCTTCTTGCCTAATTTTATGATTCTATGTCAACGGGAAGTAGCTTCTAGGTTTTCATGATACCTCAAATACAAATAAATCGTTCAATAACATGATGCGTAGCTCTATTCTGTAACTCAAAATCAATCTAAATCTAAATCTTTTTTTTATGTCATCATTTGATTTTACGTATCGCCTGATGGTAAGCGATTACCGCCGCCCATGGACACCCGCAACACCAGAAGAGTCACAAGTGCGTTGCCGGCATTTACTTGTGCTTGTAAATGATTTATTTCAAAAAAAACATTTACAGGCAGTTTTGAATTATCAGAAGGTTGTTGCCACGTTCCAAATTGTAGATTCCTATGGAGAACGGGCAAGAAACTCGTTTTTCATCATATAGGTTTTTACAATAGTATGTATAAAAAAATATATCAAGTTAGTAAGTTGCCCCAAAAATGTACCTAAACAAAATAGCTACCTCAATTTGTTCCCAAAAAAAGAGGTCCTTACACACGGGCAGACAAGTGGACAAAAAACTGTAACTATAGTAGTTCTGTATTTTTTCTTTTTGAGATACGAAACCCTAAAAAACAAGTAGGCATGTTTAATATACCTCTATTAGTACAAAACTGTTGACAGAACTGCCACACGCCTCAGTAAATAGTAATAAGACTGATAGCGCGTAAACGAGGAAATAGGGATGGGAAACCCCGGGATCTTCCCAGTATGTTCTCGGGAAACACTTTGTAACAAATAAATTGTATTATGAAGTTTGTTCTGTGAATGGGCAAGGAAAGAAAAACAAGGATTAATTACAGAATTGTTCACATGTTAGAGAGTTACAAAGGATTTGTGCGTGCCAAAGGAACGAATTATGGAATCTCTGTTTGTCTTTGTCGAGTCTTTATAATTTTATTTCGAGAAATTTTCCGTTGCGGAGCTTTTGTATCTATTAATGCTCGGGTATTGATTATATTTACTCTGTTTACACGACTGCCCAAAAACAAGGAGTGAAATGTTTTTAGGGTCCATGTTTGTATGTAATTATATATGTTTGTGAGTTTCTTTATTCCATTATAACTTCTAAATGCCTGAACTGATTTAGATGTGTCGTATCGTGTAGAGGTATCGTTAGAATATTTACATTGTCCTGGGTAACATAGGCCAGTGAAATAAAAATAAAATGCAATATAGCAACTGTGGTACACAAAAATGTATGAAATAATAAATAATTCATAAAAAAAAAACATGCCTTCATATGTGATCTAAAAAGTGAACAAGATGAAACTAATTACAAAGCTAGACATTTTTTTTTTTTTTTTTACTCTTACTAAGCTATTTTACCATGTGAGTACCAGCCTTATAAACATAATAAGATTTTCTAATACCCCGAAATTGTAATTTCTTACGAATTTAATCAAATCAATCTGCCTAGCCTTTTCCCAATTACATTGGGGTCGGCTTCCAGTCAAACCGGATGCAGCTTAATACCAGTATTTTACATGGAGCGACTGCCTATCTGACCACAACTCAATTACTGGGTAACACGATATCTCGTGGTATGACTGGTCGTCAGACTTTCAGGCCTCTGACTACCCGTAACGGCTGTCATAGATCTTAATTTGACAACCGGGACCGACGGCTTAACGTGCTCTCCGAGGCACGGAGGGGTCTCGGTATGAAATGATGGTCACCCATCCACAGACCGACCGCGGCAAGCGCAGCTTAACCTCGATCGTTCGATCTGTGCAGCTGTTACTTAGCCACGAGCCCCTCTCGAATTTAATCAAATAACAATAAAAAAAAACACTATTTCAAATTCAGGCATGAAAACATGTTTATTTTCTAGGATTTCAGATGGAGGTATTATTTACTCTTTGTATACATATATATTCCTTGAAATCTAGGTAAAGAAACTCTGCCTACTCCAATCTCTTCTCATCACGTATTTGAAATCGGATTAATAATTTGAAAATTGCTATAATAATGACCACGCGCGTTGACGGCTGCCGTCGAGCTGTCGTCGACACGATACGACAACGGGCCGCGCGTATGTAAGAACAGAGCCCAAAGATCAACATTACTATACCATTCAACTGGTTGCTATACAACTTTAATGAGTTGTTGTATCAGCATTGGAGAAGGGATCCGACATAAAAAATCACGCAAAGAAAAATCCCAGTCACAGCCGGTTGAAAATAAAATCTAAACTAATATTACAAAGAGGAAAGATTTGATTGTTTGTTTGTACGGATTTAACTCAAAAACTTCTCAACCGATTTAAAAAATACTTTCACCATTAGAAAGCTTCATTATCACTGAATAACATAGGCTATATTTTATTTCAGTGATAATAAGAATTCAATCTGAAAATGCACGCGGGCGATGCCGCGAGCACAGCTATATTCGATGTAGTTGCAAAAAAACTCGTAAAAGTAAGAATGGTAACGCCCCACACCATAATGATCGAGTCAATGAACCAGAAAACTGTTATTGCAATCTTTAAATACGTTCAGCTGCACATCTGAACGAGACAAATCCACTTTGTGATAGTATTACTTGCGTTTATATTCCCTTTATACTTTTCCTTGCGAATTGAGCAGAGCTTTTAGTGCTTTCGTCGTTCGCTCTAAGTAAATATCTGATAGAATACGGTGAAAATGTTTGTTCAAATAAATATAAATAAAAAATAGTTTTTATTTTATTGTAAACGTGTATATATAGTATATAGTTCGTTTTTTTTTTATTTAATATACTAGTGTTGGGTTTAGTCTTTTTAAGGCATTAATAAATACCAATAAAACTATAAAAAACATAGTATCACGCTTGTCTTCCCCGAAAGATTAGACAGAGGTGTCTAATCTTTCGGGGTGACTGCTTAATTATTCTAGTGGCCGCGAGTGTGCCCTCTGAGCGTTAAACACTTGGTTCGATTCACGAGTCAGGCAAAATTTTATTGGGTCTTTTGTTAGAAAGATCTTCTACTGATAGCAGCTCGGAATTTCATCGTGCCTCGCAATCACAAAAAAATATGCATTAGCTTTTTAAGATAAGTTGTATTATTCTGTCATTGCTGCATCAATAAAACGGATACATGATAATGTCTTCTTAAAGAAAAAATAACATTTATTTCATACACCACCAGAGTTCACGGAATAGTTTATAGCTATAATTTACTTTCAATAACACATCTCGTGACTTCAATTTCGGATACCGGCAATTCTCGGTACCGTAATTCAATTGAAATAATTCTCGATATTTTCCCGGAAAAACCCATCACTAGCCGAACCTAATAAAGTAAGAGTATCAACCGAGAAGCGAGAAGTCTTGTATTTTGAGCTTAATGAACACAATCGTTCTGGAGTAACAAGCCTTTTGGATTCCTTGTGAATTACCACAATAGTTTGTTCCGTCCTAAACGTGAAACACGGCAAAGGAATTCCACCTTTACCAATACGTTATTACAGTCCCTTTTAGTGAATTGATGGATTGGTAATAAGGGCTTTTTTAATGAGGAAGTCTTAATACTTACTTTCGAACTAGTGACCGCTTCACCAGCAAATTGTATGTGATAATAAAATAGCACTTTGCTTTCATTGTGGTGTGTTATTGGTGACTATTAATCTAAGAGGACAGTTGAGTGGGCCTTAATTGATTCTTATCCTGAATTCTGTTAGTCTAGACAGTTGAGAAAGCAAAAAATGGAAGACTGCAAAGAAAAATATACGAGTAGAGATCGGTATTTACTTTTGTAATAGTTGGAGAAGCGAAATTTCAGAAATAACACACTAAAACGTTAGCTTTATATCAAAGCTAGCACCTTTTAGTTAATTTCAGAAGTAACACACTAAAACGTTAGCTTTTTATCAAAGCTAGCACCTTTTAGTTAATTTCAGAAGTAACACACTAAAACGTTAGCTTTATATCAAAGCTAGCACCTTTTAGTTAATTTCAGAAGTAACATACTAAAACGTTAGCTTTATATCAAAGCTAGCACCTTTTAGTTAATTTCAGAAGTAACATACTAAAACGTTAGCTTTATATCAAAGCTAGCACCTTTTAGTTAATTTCAGAAGTAACACACTAAAACGTTAGCTTTATATCAAAGCTAGCACCTCTTAGTTAATTTCAGAAGTAACACACTAAAACGTTAGCTTTATATCAAAGCTAGCACCTTTTAGTTAATTTCAGAAGTAACACACTAAAACGTTAGCTTTATATCAAAGCTAGCACCTTTTAGTTAATTTCAGAAGTAACACACTAAAACGTTAGCTTTATATCAAAGCTAGCACCTTTTAGTTAATTTCAGGTTGACAGATGATGCATATAAGGAGTCATCATCATCTGTCCATAACCAAATTTAATTTGGTATATAAAGCAAATTCTTCTTATCTCAGTTATCACCGTAACCTCGGACATTGTTTTCCACATCATAAAGAACATCTCGCAGACGTGCTGGTTTCCTCACCGTATTTTTATTTTAACCATTTAAAGCAAACGATAAAAAAATATAAAGTCATTGGCGCGTAGCTTTGGTTAGAACTTGCGACCTTTGACTTGCCAGACCAACGATCAAACCACTAGGCTATCTTTGCTTACATGCTAATTAAGATTCAGTACTACGAAACATTTTTGAGAACAATTGCAACACTCACCCTAATTCCAGTTACTCGGCGCCTTTTGTTTCTCAGCGATCGTCTCGACGAAAGGTAATTTCACGACTTTTTACTTCGACTACAGGTACAGTTGAAAAAGTGGAATCATCAACCACCTACTCAATATATCATTGTGATTTAAGGTTGCTAAAATTAATTTAGTGAATTTTGTTAAAAATTAAATTAGTCTAGTGGTCGGAAGCGCGGCTACTGAGCTTGAGGTTTTCAGCCCAAAACCCGGGTCAGTCAAAGTTAAACCGTTTTTTGGTAGGAAAAACAGGTCGATTTTCGAAATTGTGTCTATGGGAGCATTGAATAACCTATTTATATTTAACAATCCGGGGAATATACACGTAATAATATGCATATTTTTACTTACGTCAGTATCTATTTAAATATGTCGTTATTTTGAAGGATAGGAATGCCAAAATGTTATGCATGCTATGACCATCATAAAAAAACTACTTGAGAACCTCCCCCTTTTTTCGGCGGTTGAAAAGAAATCAGTTTATAATTCATAATTCCATTTCGTCGCCTGTACTTTATGTAGGCTGTATAGATTTCCATTGTATTGAGCCAAGTGATTTACATAGGTATTGCAACTTTTCGTGGCTAAGTAACAGCCGCACAGATCGATCGATCGAGGTTAAGCTGCGCTTGCCGCGGTTGGTCTGTGGATGAGTGACCAGCATTTCATACCGAGACCCCTCCGTGCCTCGGAGAGCACGTTAAGCCGTCGGTCCCGGTTGTCAAATAAAGATCTATGACAGCCGTAACGGGTAGTCAGAGGCCTGAAAGTCTGACACCCAGTCATACCACGAGATATCGTGTTACCCAGTTACTGGGTTGTAGAGGTCAGATAGGCAGTCGCTCCATGTAAAATACTGGTATTAAGCTGTATCCGGTTTGACTGGAAGCTGACCCCAATGTTATTGGGAAAAGGCTAGGCAGAATTGCAACTTTTCGACGAATTTTGCATTCTGACCGAATGCATGAGCTGCCGACTATGGACACACGTAGCCATTAATTTCCGCTGACGTTGAATTGTACAGAAATACAACACGATGAACAAGGTCTTCAAAATCATGAGTTCGTTTGAAAATACAAAAGCTTTATAGAGCTTGTAGACTGCCTCGTTGGTCTAGTGGTCCCAAGCGCGACTGCTGAACAGGAGGTCTCGGGTTCGATCCCCGGGTCGGGCAAAGTGTTATTGAGTTTTTCTGTTAGGAAATTCTCAGTAGCAGCCCGGAGTTTGGAACTGTGCCCGGTTGATGGCAATAGGCTCACCACCTATTACATGGGACTTAATAACAGCATTGGTGAAATGTGGGTGTACAACTGTGTACACCTCTGCCTACCCCTTCGGGGAATACAGGCGTGATGCTATGTATTAATTTTTAAGGTTTCCTCATCCATATTCGTTGTCGTAACACGAGAAAAGAACATTTATTAAAACTGATAGCGCGACACGTACTACTTACAGGAGAAAAAAAAACATACAAGTGCGAGTCGGACTCGCCCACCCAGTGTTCCGCACATATTTGTAGGTGCATATAAATAGTTCAGGAATCGTGTCTCGCAATTTTTTCCGAGCTTTTCCGAAGTTCAGTTTCCAAAACCTATAATTACTTATATTGTTGTGTTTTATAAGTGAAATTGTTTTATTAATTAGGTACCTTAATCAAAGTTGATTTTTACTTAAATATCAAATTTCATCTAGGTTTGTAAGACTTTACTATAAAGACTTATTTATGATTTAATTACAAATGTATCGTTTACAGATTTTTCCCTATACTTGTATTATAAGACTTATATTATTGAGGTACGGAACCCTAAAAATTACAAGAAACATATAGTAGACTAGCTAGTGCCCGAGACTTCGTCTGCGCGACTAAAGGTAGCCTATGTCCTTCTCCAAGATACAATCTATTTTCTTGCCAAATTTCATTACGATCCGTTCAGCCGTTTAGTCGTGAAAAGGTAACAAACCAAACGGTTTACTTTCGCATTTTTAATAATAATTAGTATGGATACACTGGTACATTTCCTCAAACTCCGCCCACTGGCTCCGGTCATGCACACCAAGAAATAGAACATGGAACAGCAACATGCAGTTATATGTACCATGTGAGGCTTGCCAACTACCTAGTACAATTCTAAACTCCACTCTGCTACTGCAAATTTCCTAACAGAAAAATCCGATAACACTGCCCGACCCGCCCGAACCCAGTTTACGCTCAGTAATCACGTTTCCAAGCACGAGGCCGTAGGACAGACCCATTTCTCAAAGTGTCTTTTGACACCCGTCAACGGCGGTGACTGCTGCTACGGACCCAGGACCTCGGTATGTGTAGAAGAAGGTACTTTTGTTAGACTACGGCACAGCGGCCATAAAGGAATTTCTACACTCAAAAGACAAGAACAGACCTATTGAAGAACAGATCCATTAAATTTGAACATGAAAAGTTTTTGCAATCGAATGCAAACCAACAGACAATTTTGTCAACAGAGGAACATCAAACAACCATACACCAACTATTGAGAAATCCTATTGAGACTAAAAGCAAAAATCTACTTTGTCTCAAAAACTTAAAGTTGATTGTTCAATGAGAACGATATCGTTTGACAAATGTGCTGTTACTTTCGGCTTTTTGAGAGCCGTTGGTGCAAAGGTTCAGCTATCGACGGAGCCGAGTCCGTAAAGTGTACATTTGTACACAAAACGATTGCGCCGTCTGTTCTGTCAAAGTATTCGTGTATTGCCCTAACTGCAGTCGTTAGTACCTCTATATCGATACCGGAATAGCATCAAGGGAACAGGCAACCGAGCACGGATCTTTTTGACAAACGTGTCGATTCGATAAAAGATTTATTTATTGAATTTCATTAACAGTTTATTTCAAATTTGACGTTTAAAATCGATAAACGTGTCGACAAAAAGAACCATGCTTTCACCGCTGTATCATGTTCAACGGAATTATATGACAAACTCATTTTTCTTTATAGAATAAAGGTTTAAATTTATTTAATCATCAGATTATATATGTACAATCGGCTTTTTGTATTTATTTATTTTAAATTGCACCAAACTAGAATTTTTCTGTATCGTGGCTGCGTTGAAGATAAAGATTATTTGCATGTATAAAAGCATAATAAATATTATAAAGACATATATAAAAGTTAAACTATTATTTTTCCCGTTAGGAAATTCTCAATAGTACATTAATACGGCCGGCTTGCATTGATTAAATACATGGTAACATCTGTCGACAGCATCGGACACCACGGTCTTTCCTGCTGTAGAAGCGCAGGCCGCATAACGCGACACGCCAACTTAAACGACTTCATCCGCCGTGCTCTTGCCACCTGTCTGCTGTCCTAGAACCCAATGGCTTGGCACGGGACGATGGTAAGAGACCAGATGGTATGTCGTTAGTGCCGTGGAAGATGGGTAGGC
Source organism: Xylocampa areola (assembly GCA_935421205.1). Classification (NCBI taxonomy): domain Eukaryota; kingdom Metazoa; phylum Arthropoda; class Insecta; order Lepidoptera; family Noctuidae; genus Xylocampa; species Xylocampa areola. Next base: position 2,554,166 of record OW285200.1, read on the forward strand.
CTTTGGTGTGGGACGCAACATCTGTCGACATCCTTGCTGCATCTCATCTTCCAAGCCCGACTGGCTGTGCGGGCGCCGCTGCCTCGGCCGCAGAGACCCTCAAACGAAAAATACAGTAATTTTGTCGGCTATTACGACTTTGAGCCGTTTGGGGTCGAGACGCTCGGGACGTGGGGTCCGAGTGCACGACTACTGCACAAAGAAATTTCGCGGAGACTAGTCGACACTTCGCGTGACCAGAGGGCTAGCTTATATCTCGGTCAGAGAATAAGCATTGCCATACAACGGGGCAATGCTGCCAGTCTTATGGGCACTTTTCCAGAAGACAGCGACGCGGAGGAATACTTTGACGCCTGAGTAAATTTTCTTATTTTATTTTTAGACTTAGGATAGTATTTATTTTATAGTAGTTTAGTAGTAATAAAACTTTTATATAATAATATTATCCCTCTTTTCCTTGCGACTGCAGTTGCACAGATTTTTGTTTAATGATAATTCATATTTGTTATTTTTGTTACGTAATACATTTCTCAATGGGTTATATTAATGTATTGTCAATGTCATGTTGGCTGCACTGTACTTCGAGACAAACCAATGCCAATTGTTGCCAAAAGAAAAATGTATTAATTGTATCGTTTTTTTTCTTGTTATGTGCCTGAGCAAGAAAAAATAAAATCATTTCTTTCTTTCTATATTGTTTTTTTTACTGAATAATAATTTATATGGATTTTCTGGTAGGAAATTGTCAGTACCGCCGGATTATGGTATTATGCTCGGTTGATGACAATAAGGTCACCATATAAGACTTAATAACTTAATAAAATGTGTGTATGGTAGTATTGTATGGCTTGGTCGTTTAATGTTCTTGAAGCCAAGAACATACTTTTTAACCAAGATGTAGAGTTTTTGTAGTATTATCCAGACCGATGTTATGATGGTTCGAAAATACGACGAAACGCTTCCAGAAAAGGTAGGTCTCCGCTGCCTTCGGCTCGTCTTGGTGGCAGATAACACTTGCCCGACTCGGGAATGGAAGTCTGGGTGTCACGCTCAGTAGCCGCGCTTACCACCTACTACCAGACAAATGAAGCAACCCTAAAGGCCCTTAAAATCCAATAAACACGAAACAATACAAAAACCACTGCACCGTAATAAATCAATTACTTATCCAGTTTCAGGGGGTCATAACCGGTTATAACCGGCCGCGATTGGTTCTACAATGGGCCCATTAATTACGATGGCTGTGTAATTAATTTTGGCCAACAGCACTAACTTTGGCCACGGGATGATTACCGTTTCGCGTTAGTGTGTCAAATACACTATTTATATGTAGTACCTGTTTTTCTTTTTGCTAGCCTTCAATGTTAGAATTATTTAGACCATTAATTTTGCCACTTACATTCATACTACGGAACACCTTTTTTAAACTGGCAAACCGGCCGGTAGCAATCCCAATAAGAAATTAGCTTATTGGAATTCAACGTCTCAATTCTCAAGTGCTTGTTAATTTTAAACTGCTCTAAAATTGTGTACTGTCTTTGTTACTAAACCCTTTTCCTGTCCAATGAATCACATATGTTACACGGTGATTGTTTAACTGTTCTGTCTACGTGAGGTACCGACCGAAGCGGAGTGCTAGTGGAAATATCTATAAATAATTCTGATACAGACAGACGTGATGCTGGGGAGTTTGTTGTGCCGCTTCTTCGTCCCAGCTAAAAGATTCGGAAGACAGGACGCGGTTAAGGGTGGACTTTTTCAGGGACTATCTTAATGGTTGACGTTCAAAAAGCGCATTTTTTTTGCCTAATTTGAATAAAGAAATATTGATTTTGATTTGTTTATGAAATAGATCCGATAGGATCATCACACATTCTGGCAGTCTTAGTCTACTCAAACAGCTTTGGTACGCTATATCTCTTCACACAGCCTTGGAGAAAAACCACCCTTAAGGCGAAGTGGTAGTGACAGCTCTAAACTTAACTCCTTCCTCATTCCGTTTGAGCGAAAATGAGTCCTTGTCTCCGATAAAATTGAAAAAGTCTAAGCCTTCTCCAAGGTCCAATCTATCTCCTTGCCAAATTTAATTACGATCCGTTCAGCCGTTTAGCCGTGAAAAGGTAACAAACAAACAGAGTTACTTTCGCATATAAAATATTAATATGGATGTATTTATTTACACAATAGTACAGTAGTGTTACAAATTACAAAGTTGTCATTGATAGTTCGCGGATCCTGGTACATTCTGCCTTTAGGCATGCAAAAATAATAAGTAAAAAAAATATCTCAAAATCTTAAGAAGTATTGATAACCTTATCTTATCGTAACACGTATTTAAAAGTATTATACATTTAAATTATAAACAGTAATATATAAGGTCCTAATTTATTAGGTAATTTCCTTCGAAAGGGTTAATATATAAGTTAAATACATTCACTTAATCTAAGAATTAAATGGATATAACAAATTATTTGTAATTAACATAGTACTAGCAAGACGAAAACTGATCCCTGAACGGCGAACAGTAAGAACTAAATAAAATGATTGTAGAAATTTAAATTATGGCTTAAATGACTCCTTATCACTTACATGTTGACCCCTTAATGAAATAAATCAAAATAAAACAAATACGATACGAAATTAAATAGTAGATCGTAAAATTTTTGTAGAAAGAAATATGCGGTCGTGAGGGATTTGAACCGGCACCTCCTCGATAAATACTCCAGGCGCTCCACCAACTAACCCATCCCGTCCTCTCACTACTCCGAAGTTCTCTTCCATATTTCTAATACGTGATGTTTTCGCTATATATACAGTCCGTACACAGGTAACTGAACCGACACGAGTAACTTTTGCATGCAGTTCGCTACGCATGCGATAATGCGTTTGTAAGATTTATCTGTGGAGGATAGTTTAATATATATATGAAAAAAGAAAACTAGAAAATTACAAAAATTAAGCTTCCATATTTTCTTAACATAACATAACATAGCATCACGCTTGTATTCCCCGAAGGGGTCGGCAGAAGTGTAAACAGTTGTACACCCAAATTTCACCAATGCTATTATTAAGTCCCATGTGAGCCTATTGCCATCAACCGGGCACAGTTCCAAACTCCGGGCTGCTAGAGAATTTCCTAATAGAAAAACTCAATAACACTTTGCCCGACCCGGGAATCGAACCCGAGACCTCACGCTCAGCAGTCGCGCTTGGCACCACCAGACCAACGAGGAAGTTATTTTCTTAAAACTACCCCAAACATTAATCATTATTCCCCAAATTTAATATCACATTATAATTACTTCTAAGATTTGAACATCGTCTTATTGGTACACATTTTAATTACGACATAGAATTTAATATATGAGCGGCCTCAAATACTTGGTTTAGTTTCCCGTCCCTTTCTCCCTATATTCGGGAATTCTTTAAACATATTCAAAGTTCGTAATTTTCACTTTTCCAATATGGCCACTAATGCTCATAATATCTTCATACTTTTCATGGCTCTTAGGAACTCTAAATATTTACAAAACTATATAATATTAAAACAAATTTTAACTGGATTAATTGCGTATATTATTGGTTTTTGTTTTTCCTGACGTTTCGAACACTGCATCGTTCGTGGTCCTCTTGCGACCACGAACGCTGCAAAGTGTTCGAAACGTCTTGAATGAATTAAGAAAATGAATATAGTATGTTATGGATAACATACTATATTCATTTTAATACTTAAAAAAATGTGCAATTATAAAGCGGTAATTGGAAAGCGGGAACGGGTTCAAAATTTTATGATTACTTTTGGTCGCGATAACCAACATCCCCGCGGGCGAAGCTGCGGGCATCAGCTGGTTATAGTATATTTTTAAGCATATATATAACTAGCCTATAAATAAATTGTGTAAACTTGTTTTTTGGTCTAATAAACGTTTTTTATTGCTTATTATTATATATAGTAATATCTTAGGTTTTCGCGATCACTACACATTATAATTAAACAACTTTTAACCGGATTAATCGCGTGTATTATTGGTTTTTGTTTTTCCTGACGTTTCGAACACTTTGCAGCGTTCTAGGTCGCAGGAGGACCTACTGCGACCACGAACGCTGCAAAGTGTAAGACTATATATATAAATATAGACTATATATTTATATATATATAAAGCCTCATAGATATAAGCCAAAAAAGCATTACCAGGAAAACTAATCGATTATGACGCCTGTTACATTAATCATCCTGCGACTTGCAATATTCGATACGTGAGGGAAAAAGTAATACCTTTCTTAAATTTGAGGAGAACTGGGGGTCGCGAAGAGTCCCTTTGACAACACGAGGCTTGATGACAAAACAAAACAGAACTTACCTACTCGTAAACATTTGTTTCTGTTTTTCTTGTTTCACGCTCAGATCATTATCACGAAACTTTAGTTCAACATGTTTTAGGGTACCGTGGTATAGTCGGAAACAATAAAACAATAATTATTCTGTTTTCAAATTACCTCAACAATTTCTGAGACAGATCATCTTGACAGTTCTGGATGACAATTTGAAAGGGAGGATTTAACAAAAATGTCAATCGAATACGATTTTTAGATACGAGCCTAAGCTTACGAAAATGTTACCTGTTACTAGTTGTAATAGAAAATCTCTCAATCATAACTATCCCATTCATATTTTAAAAAAAAACGTACAGTTTAATCAAATTTCTACATCCAACTTTAATAATTAATCTTTACAGACAAACCTTTCAAACGGTTTAATGCAAGCGTAGCCAATTCTAGTGTCATATTTCTTTCCACAAATATAGTCTAATTTATAATTATGACAATAATTCTCAGTTTTGACTAAGAAACACGCGAAAATGTTGACAGTTGACCCCACAAAGGATAAAATCCCTTGCATGAAATGTTCAAATGCAGTAGTAGTCACGTGTTAAGTAGACTAAGCCGTTCAAGGGACTTTAATGGCTAAAGGTACCTCCTGTTGATCTGTACCCGTGCCATATCTATGGAGGTGGCGATACTATTGATACTGAACACAAATAAATAAAAAAACCAATACTAATATCTTATTTTTTTTGTATTTTTTGTAAACAAGCCTACTCGCATCCCGTCTTGCGCGCGACGAAACAACGCCGTGCAAAACACAATAAAATAGGCTTAAGAATTCGCCATCCTTTGAAAATGAACAAAAACTTAATCTTAAAGCCTTTCGTTCGGCCTTTATTATTACTCGAAACGAAAAATTTGCTTAAAAAAGAATTACCGTAGGATTTTTAAACTAATCAAATTACAGCATATTTTTTTATAATTTGCCCCGAGAACAGCTTGCATTTCGATGCCTCCAACATTTTCGAGTGTACACAGTACGGTACACCAAACTCACCACCCGGCTCACACTTGGCAGCTTCAGATAATGCCTCCTTTAATCTCGGCCTACTTTCAACAGTCTGCGGTTGACAGTATGCGTATCTTTTTGTGCAGACCAGCAAATGTTATAAGGCTTAGTAAGTAGATAATGCGATTAGTCGTTAGTGGAAACGTCTAAGCAGAGCAGGGATGACAGTTTTTTTTTTACATTACAATAATTTTGAAGTTAGTTTAGTGAACACAAGCGCTGCTGAGCGTGTGATCTTGGGTTCGATTCTCGGATTCGGCAAAATGTTATTGGGTTTTCCTGCTACTAAATTCGGAGAATAGTTTCATTTTTAACAGAAATGGATCCACGTTTGGCCACCAACTCGCCTGATGGGAAGCGATGGTGTGGCGGATGGAGCACGTAGATTCAGAAGAAATCTATTCACTCTTAGAAGAGTCGATAAATTTGGGGACAGTTGGGGAGTTGATGCAACTGCCCCCGTCTCGCCCAGGCCTCCCACCAGAGTTGTGTTGCACCACCCAGGGGCCATGTGTAGGGATTCCATTTTAGGGATGCACTCCTACGGACATGGTCAACTGTCATGGCAATAGTGAATGTAAATATGAGTGTGCAATTGTACTTTGCCCTTGCCGAGATACAAGCGTAATTCATAATTTATTAATTAAGCATATAAGAAAAAAGAAACAAATAATGCTTATATTAATCTCATGTTATCTGCGATAAATGGAGCAAAGGGTCTTCAATCGCGATTTTTATTAACCTTTCGGCTCAGTAACGTACAGATCTGTACGTTGTAACAATAAAAATCTATTGTGTCTGCTAATGACTGACGCAACAGCTTTGAACAAAATGAGGAAGATTTCAAATGACAAAACGTCGTCATTAAACTTCTCTTTATTCCTGTCTCTGTCACACAGATGACAAACTACGTGCAAGATAAAGACGCCAACATTAAACCAAGGCGTGTGCGTACTCACCTTAAATTCGTAATGTATGCTTACCCTTAAAGACAAAATAAGAATACAACAAGACCAGCAGAAGGATTTCTGCTGATCTGTTTCGGACTTGTTTCCAACTTTCCAACAAACACATGGAGTTTTCACGAAAATACGACTTTGCTTGTTATGAATTTACGTTCCCATAGGAAAATGGGGAAACGGCCCTTTTCCTTGATACCACTAATGGTATAACTTATAAAAATGTTGTTACGTCATGTGCGAATGAGAAAAAAAAATTGAAGAAAGTTTTGATACAATCCTTATACTCTTTTATTAATCGCATACCTATTATTTTTCACCGGTTATTACTCACGTGCATTTTGACTCGCGACATCGTCGCGGGCACATCTCATAACTAAGGGCTCCGTTCGAGATAGTCGGGCAATCCCGAAAAACACACGTGAGTAGTAACCGGTGAACATTAATGGATATGAATATGTCTCACGAAAACTATTATTCATAAATAGTAAATACATACCAAACCTATACATTTACGCATACATGGCATCACGACTGTACTCCCTGAAAGGTAAGGCAGACACACTGTTGAATACACACAATTCACCGATGCTCTTTTAAGTCCCATTTATTTATGACAACATAAGGTCCGATATAATAGGTGGGGAGATTATTGCCTTCAACCAGGACCAATTCAAAATTCCAGGGTGGTACTGAGAATTTTCAAATCCAAAAACCACTTCGCACGAACTTGGAATCAAACATCAGATGTCATGCTCGACAACCGCGCTTAATTCCACAAGACAATTAAGACTTCTTTAAAACTTACAAAAAAAAAAACAAGCTATAAGTAAAAATACATGAATTTCTTAGACATGTATAAATGGATCTTTCTCTGAATATTAAGACCGTTGTGCGTCAAACCATGATGTTTAAGCCATCACTCACTCCTGGCTCCAGTGTTGACATATCAATTTATCATGGTCATAGTAATACAGGGTAATTTATTTTCCTGCTGGCAATTCTTTGAATATGATGTATGTAAAAACTGGCAACATAACAGTGAGACATTAATTTTCTGTAAAAAGTGATATTCGGTCAAAACTATCTGTTTTTTGCTAAATAATATCAGTACATTATTTGCCGTTATTAGGTACCATCTAACAGATGATGAGCGTATTGCCATCTACCGGACACAGTTAGAAAATTCAAGCTAGGGAGAACTTTCTGCCAGAATCACAGAATAAGACATTGCCCGATCTAAAAATTAAACCAAGTATTTCATGGTCCGAAGCCACGCTTGCGCCACTAATGCGGCAGTCTATCTGCCTAGCCTTTTCCCAATTACATTGGGGTCGGCTTCCAGTCAATCCGGATGCAGCTCAATACGAGTATTTTACATGGAGCGACTGCCTATCTGACCTCCACAACCACAACAGTTACTGGGTAACAAGATATCTCGTTGTATGACTGGTTTTCATACTTTCAGACTTCTGACTACCCGTAACGGCTGTCATAGATCTTAATTTGGCAACTGGGACCGACGGCTTAACGTGCTCTCCGAGGCACGGAGAGGTCTCGGTATGAAATGATGGTCACTCATCCAGAGACCGACCGCAGCAAGCGCAGCTTAACCTCGTTCGATCGATCTGAGTGGCTGTTATTTAGCCACGAACCCCTCGGTAATGCGGCAGTCTAATGATAAAACATAACTACCGACAGAATGGGACAGTTATGGGCTGGTTATTTTATTGTTTCATAACAGCCCATAACTGTGTCACTGCGGTGCAAGGGCCTCTTCTCCTGTAGTGACGGCACGTGCATTGATCACCACGCTCACTCTGCGCATTGATGATTCCAGACTATTACACAACTCCAGGTTACCTAGCGATATTTTCTTTCACTGTACTTAGATGTCTTAGATTAACTAAGAATCTAGATATGGCATATGTATGAAAAAGTACCAGAACCCACCGGATACCTGTAAAACAGAAGTCAGGCCCTACTATAATTTCTTATCAGTTAAATTCCTTTTGCACGGTGATGAGTACCTATTAATTACATGAGACTTAAAAACGGTATTCATTAACTGTGAGTATCCACCAGAGTCTACCTTTTGGAGAAAAATAATGCTCGGTTCCGTTAAAATAAGAAGCTACAAGATACCCACCCCCAACAACATGTAATTACGTTGAAAGTTGACCTTCCCTTAGTGCCTATTGTATCCAAAAAATATACTTATGATTAAGGGAAAATTCCCTTATTGGCAAGCGGAGCCAAGAAACTTTTGTTGAAAAAGAAATACGAATAATTTCAATAATACTCTCCAAATTAGAGGGAAAACTCCGCAATGAGTGACCTTCGGGAAGTTCGACGTTTTCCGTTTTATTATTATGAATATAACAATCAGTACTTCGGAACAATGTTTTGTGAAGAAGTTTGTGTACAAACATATGTTCCTAATAGGCTCCGTTACCTCGTTTCCGTAGGTTTCATAGCAATCCGAAGTTCAGAACTAACGCCGAATTATCGTAGAAATAGCAACTATCCTTGTCATAAGAAATTAAGAGATTCGTTGAAAGATCTTCATAATAATTACCTTAACCTATTTAAGTAATATGCATTTCTTTTACATGTTGTCGGACTGCCAAGGAATAAAACCTGTGCCTCCAATAACCTGATCCGGGGTTCCGGGATCCACAACTATTGTTTACGCTACTGCCTCGGCAAGATCATAATCAGATCTATTTCCACGTTCTATGATTCCGACACGCCTCTTCCGCTACATCTATGTTCATTATCCTCTTCATGCATGGTCATCAGTTTAGGTTGTTCTTGACCAGTCTATTTTTAAGAAATTACAGTCCGTTAAAGGGTGGCGTGACTCAACTCTATCAACGACACTCGCCTCATATACTTCTTTAATAAATCGCCTTTCATCCATCCTGTCTCTCAAAATCATCCCGTCCGATGTTTCATCCACAAACAACACGGTCTTCCAAACGATACACGCTCAGTTCTCTGCATACCTTATTCTGTGACAAGAGCGTGAAGACACCCACACCGGATGCGCCGAGATGCTTTTGTTAGAAAACTGATGAAAGGACGCAATAAGCATATTTATTGTATCGTGAAATGTGAATCCATTAGTTATAAGCCCGCTGTTGAGACGCTGTTCCGCACTGCTCCAGTGAATCGAGACGATTTTATTTCTCACGTCACATGTAGAAAGTAGTGGAAGTGGAAAATTCTAGGTATTCCTGCTTCTTGTGAATGGCTTCATTTGTCTATTCAGCACAAGCGTAGCTACTAAGCATGGAATCCGGAAAATGTTATTGGCTTTTTCTATTACAAAATTCTCAGTAGCAGTCCCGAATTTGGAATTACAATTATATACAAACCAGAAACTTGTTCACTCGAGCCTTGAAGAATAACAGATTATACCTATCGGGTGCAAGGAATGCCATTCCTTAGCGGTGCGCATAATTATATTATTAGCAAAATGCTTCGTGCGCATTGCGGTGCGTCTGGTTGTCCGATTATGGAACTGGTTTGGGGAACAAATATACATACCTACAATCACTCCTGTTTTCCACTACAGTAGGCAGATACTATTTTTTCCACTTACTACGACTCTGACACACCTCTTTCGCTTCATCTGTGTTCATAAACCCCTTCATGCACGATCGTCGGTTAAGTTGCTCGAGACTTGTCCCGTTTAAAACCGTTTTGTGGCTACTACGTCAAACTAGCCGGTCCTAGGAGAAACAAACAGTTGACAGAGAGCTTTTAACAAATGGATTCACATTTCACGATACAGCAAATATAGCTTTGTAAGCGATGGGCGCACAACTACATATGCAGTTTTTATTATTGAATTTAACTGGCACACTCACAAAGGTTGGGCTCGTGGCTACATTGCAACCACACAGATTGAGTCAGTACTGGGGGTCTAAAAAGGACACTTTGGCTGAATCATATGATTTATTGAATAAATCGTAAAATGGTCACTTCATGAACAAATCATAATATGATTTGCGTGCAATTCATAAACAGTAATTCATCACAGTTTACTACGGAGATTTGTAAAATGGCTCACAAAATAGGAATTGCTAATGTGTCAAAGAGCGGAATCTTAAGAAGTTACTCAAATCATATAATGATATATTTTTAGTAGAAAACGGCCATTTTAGACGCCAGATTATTGCCAAATATTTAATTCAGAGTAATAGGAACGTAAAATTTTTTTGCCAGATATTTTCATTTTCCTTCCTTCCTCACTTTGCATTAATTCCTCAAACAAGAAAATATCATCTTACAAACCCAGGAAACTCGAAGACATAATTATTATTGAACCAGTAAATAACAACGGAATTGCGGATAATAGGACCAAACTAAACCACGTTACGCTACGCTACGTTATACGTACTTAACATCTGTAATTTCAATAAATAGAAATAAGAAAATAATTAAAAAAAAAAAAAAAAAACTTTATTTCAGACCTTGATCCATATGATGTTAGTAATACACACTACTTATAAACTATGTTAGTAACAAACGAAATAAAACAAAAAAATAAGAATTGATCTAAATTATTTGTTTGAATTGTAAGTTACAATTTTAATATTACTAATTAGGTGAATTCTTACTCGGGCTTTGAGCATTGAAATAACATGATAACCCTGCCTCCCAAAACACAGGTTCTCGCCTTGTTTGGGAGACAGCAGATTATGATTGTGCTAAAAAAAAACGAAAAAAGAAAACCTAAAAGTTATTAATACTTATCTGCCTAGCCTTTTCCCAATTATATTGGGGTCGGCTTCCAGTCAAACCGGATGCAGCTTAATACCAGTATTTTACATGGAGCGACTGCTTATCTGACCTCCACAACCCAGTTACTGGGTAACACGATATCTCGTGGTATGACTGGTTTTCAGACTTTCAGGCCTCTAACTACCCGTAACGACTGTCATAGATCTTAATTTGACAACCGGGACCGACGGCTTAACGTACTCTCCGAGGCACGGAGAGGTCTCGGTATGAAATTATGGTCACCCATCCACAGGCCGACCGCGGCAAGCGCAGCTTAACCTCGATCGATCGATCTGTGCGGCTGTTACTTAGCCACGAGCCTCTCAATAGTTATTAATACTTATACTGCTATATCCTACTGCATTTGATTTGATACAATAAACGTTATATTATATTATTCTACCCCGCAAATACATAAACAAAATCAAAAACCCAACAGAAAACATTATAAAACAAAACTAAAGGGAAGTCTTTTAAAGTTAAAATGTCACACAGTATCTAAAGAACTTTTCACTAAACAAATTATCTAGGTCTTTGTTCGTTGACATCTTAAAAATTTACTCGACTGCGCTGAAGCCAAGAGGGTAATACATTGTACACACGTTACATACATATTAACTGACTTGGAAAATACGAAGGAAAATGGAATATAAGAGAGCTCTCATTTTGTATTTCTAGAATAAGTATTTTTGAAACAATCTCTTTACGGCGTTTTTTTGCTGCTCCTTATGTATAAGTATACCCATTCCATAAATAACGTTTTGAAATTTTTATTCAATTGATGGTTATATGAATTTGCGGCCTCAAGTGGAAATTCTAATTAAAACGCTTCAATAGAACAAGATGGTTTCCTTAAAAAAATAATTAAGCAGCAAATATTTAAATCATAAACATTTTATCTTATGTGCAATTTTTTTTCTTATTCCTACTCAGTTTTCAGTTTTAAAACACATTTTGATGGTGTTTAGCAAAAAGGATTCTTAGTATTTAGAAAAAAAGTATTTTATCTGTGATAATTCATGGTAAAGGAAAGAGGTACAGGGAAAGAGGGCCCTTTTCTTTGCGTCTGTACTTGGCAGCGGTTGACCTCTTTGATGAAACTGATGGTGCTTTTATGTGTGCAATTATGGACGATATGACCATGATGAACAACCACCGGAAGTATATTGTAAAGAGAAACGCACAGTTGTGGACTGCCTGCCAACCATCTAAATGATGGGGATGGAACTGCTGTCACATAGAACGATGGTGGAAAGAGGCAGCAGGGAATAGTCCGAACAATCCCTCGGAGCACTGACCATAGTATAGGCGATAGAAGATGCATAGCGACATCCACCACATCTCTACGCAGCGCCAAGTGGTCAAGCCGGTTTGAAATATCTTGGCAGTCAATGATTCGAATCGCTCACCGTTGGATGCGGTCCAGAAGGAGAAGCTGGCACCCCCCTGCCCAAAGATGAGAGCAGTATTCCATATGAGGCCGGACCTGCGCCTTAAAAAGTAGTAGGCGGTGGGCCGGAGTGTAATACCGTCTCGATTTATTGAGCAACACGGGCATGTCACACCACCAACTTCCTAACTCCGGGCTGCTACTGAGAATTTCCTAACAAAAAAACCCAATAACATTTTGCCGACCTGGGAATCTCAGCCGCGCTTGCGACCACTAGACCAACGAGGCAGTCAGATAAAGGGAATAATAATATTGAATAGATTCTGGCGTTACTTTGCGGAAGTCTATTACAATGGGTGCAAATAAATACAATAACATAACATAACATAGCATCACGCCTGTATTACCCGTAGGGGTAGGCAGAGGTGTACACAATTGTACACCCACATTTCACCAATGCTGTTATTAAGTCCCATGTAATAGGTGGTGAGCCTATTGCCATCATCATCATATCAGCCTATCGCCGTCCACTGCTGAACGTAGGCCTCCCCCAAAGAGCGCCAACCATCCCGGTCTTGGGCAGCCCGCATCCATCCGCTGCCAGCCACCTTCTTAAAATCGTCGGTCCATCTTGCCGCAGGGCGTCCTACACTACGCTTGTCTCCACTCCAACACGTGTCTGCTCCATCGACCGTCTGTCCGTCTGCAGACATGGCCAGCCCATTTCCATTTCAGCGTGCTGATTCTACGAGCAATATCGATGACTTTAGTTCTCTGGCGGATAACCTCGTTGCGAATCCTATCCACCAGAGAAACCCCGAGCATCGCTCTCTCCATTGCACGCTGAGCTACCTTAAATTTGTGGACCAGATCAACGGTGAGTGTCCATGTTTCGGCTCCGTAAGTCATTACAGGCAGGACGCACTGATTAAATACCCTGGTCTTAAGGGATTGTGGGATCGACGATTCAAAGATTGCACGCAGCTTCCCATATGCCGCCCAGCCCAAGCGTATTCTTCTGTTCGCTTCCTTCTCGAAGTTGTGCCGCCCCAGCTGTATAGTTTGTCCAAGATATATGTATTCTTGAACAACCTCGAGATTAGCGCCATTTACAGGGCTCGGAGAAACGTGACCATTGTGCATGACTTTGGTTTTATCCAAGTTCATCCCGAGACCCACCCGTTTTGAAGAATCGCTCAGGCCGTTTAGCATCTCTTCCAGCTCCTGTAGAGTTTCTGCCATGATGACAATATCAATTTAGGCCTCGTCCTTTCCAATCAAGCGTCTTGAAAACGTCCTCCAATGCGTTGGTAAACAGTTTCGGAGAGATTACGTCTCCCTGTCTTCCCCCTCGACGCAGTTGGATTGGTTTTGTGCTTTGTTCTTGTACTTGGACGGTCATTGTTGCGGCCTGATACAGACATCTCAGCACCTCGACATATCGGCAGTCAATAAGGCATCTCTGCATAGAATCTAGCATAGCCCATGTCTCGATGGTATCAAAGGCTTTCTCGTAGTCCACATATGCTAGGCATAGAGGCTGATTATATTCCTCGGTTTTTTGTATAATTTGCCTGAGGGTGTGTATATGGTCCACGGTGCTGTAGCCTTTTCGAAACCCGGCCTGCTCCGGTGGCTGAAAATCATCAAATTTTTGGGCGAGACGATTTAAGATAACCCTCGAGAACAGCTTATAAATATGGCTCAGGAGAGAAATGGGGCGGTAGTTTTTCAGCCGCGTAATATCGCCCTTCTTGAAAAACAAGACCACCACGCTCCTGCTCCAGGCCTCCGGAGTCGTGCCAGTTTGGATGACGAGATTAAAGAGCTTTACAAGTTCTCTCAAAACAGGCGTTCCTCCAGCCTTGAGTAGCTCTGTAGTTATCCCGTCATCCCCCGGAGCTTTGTTGTTATTAAGCTGTCCAAGAGCTATTCTAATCACGCCGATGTCGATGTTGGGAAGCTCGTCAGTGAGGTGGCGCGTGAGCCTGGCTCGTGGATCATTCCCGCCTTGGGCTTGAGGTGGGCATGACTTTTGGGAGTATAAGTCCCCGTAAAACTTTTCGACTTCGGTGAGTATCTCTTGTTTTGAGGTGACAGTGGTGCCATGAGACGTTCTGACTTTCGTCAGATGACATCGGGAGGCAAGAGGCCTAGTGAACACCTTCGAACCTTTGTTCTGCGCGATGGCTTGTTCGATAGACAGGGTATACCTCCCGATTAAGTACCTGACGCTCACATGGTGTGGCATTTGTGAGTTCACGTCGTTTCCTCATTAATTCCAGAGTCTCACCGGTGAGTTTCGACTTGCGTCCGTTACTCATTAGTTGAAAGTTTCTAGAACCCACCTCGCGGATGGCACGAACCAGACTATCGGTGGCGTCGTTAACGTCTTGTGTGGTTTCCAATATGGCGAATCGGTTCTGCAGTTCCAACTGAAATTTTTCGCTTCGACCTGGGGCAGAGACGGTCTGAGAATCGACCTCAATAAACGCGCTCTCTCTGTTTTAACATTAATATTCAGAGTGTCATTCGATGACCAGTCGATGATCACTACCGGTATTGACCCTGTTGATCACAGAGACATCTCTGAATATTTGACGCTTGTTCGTCAAAACGAAGTCAATCTCATTCCTAGTCACATTGTCGGGGCTTCGCCAGGTCTACTTCCTTTGGGGCCTTTTCTGGAATAAGGAATTCATCAGATAAAGCCCCTAGGCCTCGAGGAAGTTTACCAGCATTTGTCCCCTATGATTTCTGCACCCATACCTGAACGGGCCTACTCCCGACTCGCCACTCTCGTGTACTCCCACCTTCGCATTGAAGTCACCCATGACAACAGTGTAGTGTGTTTTGGTATGAGACATAGCTTTTACCATGTCTTCATACATGGCCTCGACTTCGTCGTCAGGGTGTGCGGAAGTTGGGGCATATACTTGTATTATTTTCAAGGAATACCTTTCTGTTAACTTAAGTACAAGGTATGCCACCCTTGCCGACACACTGCCTACTTCCACAATGTTGCTTTTGAGTGACTTGTGGATCATAAACCCGACGCCACCTTGGGATGGTTGGTGTCCTTCTCGGAAGTAGAGTAAGTGACCGGCTCCGAGGGTTATCGTCTCCTTCCCCTGTCTTCGGACCTCCGAAAGACCCACGATATGCCAGTTAATATGACTTAACTGTACTTCCAATTCGGCAACGTGCTCGTTCAGCCGCAGAGAGCGTCCGTTAAACGTCGCCAGGTAAAATTTATTTCGATATTGGTACCCTGCCGTCACCCGGGGATTCTTAGCACCCCCCACCACACCGTTACCATGGCCGGTACCGTGGCCAGGAATAGTGCAGTTACCGGGAACTGGGGGCCGTGAATTTGGGATGTTGCTCATGAGGGGGGGGATTTGCCATAGTCACCACGCTTGGCAAGCGGGTTGGTGACCGCAGTTTCTGGAATGCTTTATCTGATGGTGCTGCTGCCCACCATCAGGTTTAGCATTTAAAAAAGCATTCCAGCACAGGGCATGGTTATACCGCCATGTATCGGTTGCCGAGGCCAGAGTAAATGAGGTGTTACTTTGAACACTCCGGCTAGTATCCCTTAGTCGCCTTCTACGACACCCATGGTATGAGTTGGGGTGGTCTATTCTACAGCCCGAGACCACACGGGGATTGCCATCAACCGGGCACATTTCCAAACTCCGGGCGAGAATTTCCTAACAGAAAAACTCAATAACATTTTGCCCGACCCAGGAATCGAACCCGAGACCTCCTGCTCAGCAGTCGCGCTACGGACCACTAAACCAACGAGGCAGTTAGGCAGCAGGGTAGTCATGCACCTGTGGACCGCCCGCCCACAAATATATGCACATACGCAAACGGTGAAAATTCCGACTACCACCAACTACACGTGTTTTGCCCCTCACGGGGCATTCTCAGGAGCTGTTAGACCGTGGGCGGTACACAGGTAATGTATGACTGCCCTCAATATTGTGGAAGTAGCTAGATATTGTATTTATTAATAATACTTCAAAGGCTTATGAAGAAACCGTCAAGTCAATAAATAAATTAATGGCTTGTAAAGCAGGGCCGAAGTACCTCTTAAAAGTAAACTACAGTAGTAAAACAATGTTCCACTTCATTAACAACCCGTTTTTCATCTCCTCACATAATTCAAAGATAATAGTTCCGGGCTATTAACGGGCCATCTCATCTATTTCCAAGGACGTCGTAGAAGGCGAGTTTATACTACATTAGTAAGTCAAAAGAGCGGGACGGAGGCGATGAGGTTTTTTTTTAACTAGTTTTATAAAAACATAACTTAGCGTAGCGTCACGCCTGTACTTCCTGAAGGGTTAGGCAGACGTGTACACAGTTCTACACCCACATTTCACCAATGCTCTTTAACCTTTCGGCTCAGTAACGTACAGATCTGTACGTTGTAACAATAAAAATCTATTGTGTCTGCTAATGACTGACGCAACAGCTTTAAGTGTCATGAAATAGATGATGCTGAGAATTTCCTAACAGAAAATTACAATAATACTTTGCCCGACCTGGGTATTGAACCCCGGACCTCATGCTCAGCAATCGCGCTTGGAACCAATAGACTAACGAGGCAGTAAAATTAAAAACCTTTATCTATTGCGGAAAATCGATCACGGACGTTGTGCCGGCCTCCTACCGACTAAAAACCCACACGGTCCTACTCTTACCATCACCGAGGTGCCGGGTTCGTTGCAGCATTCACCGCGAGCCGACAGCTTACGGTCCGTTGAAGGGCGTCAACATATACTCCTGTTTGTGCAGGCTGGCCTTAATTAGCCTGCACAGACACTTCAGTGTGGCGCACGTGCTGAAGCGTTGTGCGTGGCCGTCTCGGGCATGGAGCTAATCTAGCGGCGAACCAACCATGTCCGCCGCCCGCAGTCCACGGCTCACGGTAATCGGAGATCATGGCCTCGTGCGGTATTTATAAACCCTGGATTTTTTTATATGGGTACAGTCGATAAAAGAGATAAGTATCCAGGGTCGTCAGATATAGTTGAAACTTTCTTAGAAACCGATGGATGTTTTGAAAGGTAATTTAATTTAAAAAGTAGATAATGAACAGTTCATTAATTGAATTGATTTTCAATCCATGACGTCCTTCGGTTTCTAAGAAAACTTCAACTATATGTGACGACCCTGCATACCTATCTCTTTTGTCGACTGTACATTAATATTATAATAAAACAACTTTTAACCGGATTAATCGCGTGTTTTATTGGTTTTTTGTTTTTCCTGACGTTTCGAACACTTTGCAGCGTTCATGGTCGCAGGAGGACTGTACATTAATAGTTTATTTTTAAAATTTAAAATAGCTTACACTACATAAAATTTCTGGGTTCAATATAAATAGTACTTTTGATGAAGATTGAGCATAGAGATGAAGACTAGTTCTTACCCTGCAGATGGAGAGGTACTGGTAATTAAATGATTTTACGTTCATAATCCTTAACTAATAAACACGATACCTAACCAAACTACAAAATATACATATGTATATATATCTGCCTAGCCTTTTCCCAATTACATTGGGGTCGGCTTCTAGTCAAACCGAATGCAGCTTAATACCAGTATTTATATAGAGCGACTGCCTATCTGACCTCCACAACCCAGTTACTGGGTAACACGATATCTCGTGGTATAACTGGTCGTCAGACTTTCAGGCCTCTGACTACCCGTGACAGCTATCATACATCTTAATTTGACAACCGGGACCGACGGCTTAACGTGTTCTCCACGGCACGGAGGGGTCTCGGTATGAAATGATGGTCACCCATCCACATACCGACCGCGGCAAGCGCAGCTTAACCTCGATCGATCGATCTGTGCGGGTGTTACTTAGCCTTAATTTCGAAATATATCACAATTAAATTAGTATGGCAAGTGTTTTTCATTATGATATTATTAATTTAAAGAGGAAAATTTATGAGTGCTGTCAACATATTCCCTTGAAATACCAGTGACAGGGTAATTTAATTTATGAAACGTTTTATTCAAGAATGTCAATACATAACATGTTCACCAAAAAAAAAGAGAACGTAAATATTTGAATTTATTGTCCCAACTGTTATCTACTAACAACTAAACGTAGCGTTAGAGATTTACAGACCATTCACTGAAGTTTAAACTGTAACTAGAACTTGTTCACCGATCGGTAGACATTCAATACGTTGTTTTTTTTTTTATTTCCACTCCAAATAGAACGCTCAAGACTTGCAACACTCAGACGTGGAGTAGTGTGTCCATGTTGGCTTAGGGATATAGGATTTTTTCTTATTTAAAGCGTGTAACAGAAAGAAGAAGTTTAGGGTGTGTACCATGTTTATGAACAACTTTTACTATAGAACCAACTTCGCTTTCATAGATATAGAGAATAAAATGATGTTGTCCATTAATGATTCTTGCACAGAATCCATTCAGAGACATCCAGTTTATGGATGATTTTCTGTCGGTTCTGCTTTATAAGACCAACGCCTTGAAACTATGCTATTTGCTTTGACATTCCATAAACCACACATTGAAACACCAAAACATTTAAAAAACTTGAGTTGGATTGAAAATGTCTTCAGATTAAAGATCTATCAATCCTGTTGATATTAATAAATAATACATAAGTTTGTGACGAGGGATGGGTGTTTGTTACTGTTTCAAGCATAAACGTAGGATATAAAAAGACCTACAAAGCCTAATATGGGTATGAAATCTCTTACGGAAATATCACATGTTAGAAAGAGAAAGCATATTTAGGTTCGATCAGCACTATTGGCAGATGTTGTTTTCTCCAGTGTCACTGTCAAAAATCACGCTAACTTATATTTGCCGTATTGTCAGTGAATCCTGTATATTTTATAAAGTTTTAAAATTCATATGTGATGCCTAGTTCTTGTGTTGGTGACTGCGATGATTCTTATGAAAATTATCTAGAATATTTCAATTATGCGAGAACATTTCAAGTTGCCTACACTTGAAGAAATAACTGCCAATTTATCCGGTGCCAAATATTTTAGCACATTAGATGCGAAACAAGGATTTTGGCATATAATTTTACATCCTAGCAGTACTGATCTATGCACATTTAATACAGTTTTTGGTAGGTATAAATTCTTGCGAATGCCGTATGGTATATCTTCTGCATCCGAAATTTTTCATAAACGCTTATATGAACATTTCGATGATATAGAAGGCGTAGTCCTATTCATTGATGATCTTCTTGTATATGGAGAAACAAAGGATTTACATGATCAGAGATTGCGCGCAGTATTGCAACGGTGTAAAGACATTAATATAAAATTGAATAAAAATAAATGCAAGATAGGCTTAAGCGAACTTACGTATTTAGGTCACAAAATAACAAAAGACGGCATTCGTCCTGATGAATCTCAAACTTTAGCGATAAGAAACATGGCTACACCAAAAAATTTAAAGGATATTGAAAGATTTTTAGGTATGTTGACTTATGTTAGTGATTTTATTCCCAATTTTTCCAAGTTAAAGTCTGAGTATTACCTCGTGGAACGCTTGCGAAATCAATGTGTTGGTTATTTTAACGGGTAAACGTTTTGTTTGAGTTTCGATACATCAGGTGAGTTTGGATTGTTTATTTAGGCGTGGATTCAAATGCTGCTAACGACCGTATTTTACTCTCCACTAAAATGTAGAATTAAGAATGAATAATTTTCCGACATTTTGTTTGATGAACATCTCGTTACGCGGCCTGTGCGAGACTCACAATTTCAATTCAAATATTTAAATATAAATAAATCATAGGGTTATTAAATAAGTAATAGACTTCATAAAAATATCCATTTTTCATTTTCTCTGTAAATGGCTGTCATATCGAAAACTGTTCGCTTTGTTTACCAAAGCAATCTGTTCCGGACAATAAATCATTTAAAATAAAAAGCAATGTTTTTATTGAGCTATTGAAATTGTATACATTTGCCTTGCCACAAAGCGATTATTGGATTCAGCCATTTTATCGGATACAAAAGCTGCTTTAAATAACTCACATACACACCTATTACGTATTAACTAATAAGTAATAGAAAGAGAGAAAGAAAATGTTTATTTGACACAGTCATTAAGGACACAATTAATGTAGCTATACAAAAGGCAACAGGTATGAATGTTGAGCGATCATTGTGAGCCTCACGGCTGCGCCAAAAAGGTCCTGTACAGCGAAATGCCAGACCGCTAGTGCCTGACGCTGATTTTCAAGAAGGGGGAATAGGTTTCCATACTTTATTGATAGTAGAATAGAATGAAATGTATGTCAAGTTTTATAAATAAAAAACCACTTCCTTCGCTATTATTGCTGATAATACACAGAAATAATGTACTTACGTAAATGTGTAGTGAAAAATTGATTGATTTATTACTACTATTAAAGATAAAAACAAACGTGAGACGTGTTATGATTGTTTATGCTCTGGCTGAAGGCATCGAACTGCCTCGCCTTAGCTATTGACCGATTACGCAGCCAAACCACCTCTGGGTTTTGACAGCGCGGTTGGCGCAGGGGTCGAGAGACCGACTGCTGCGCTGCGCGTCGCAGGTTCGATGATTACTGCACGGAGCAAATATTTGTACGATCTATAGATAATTGCTCCGGGTCTGGGTGTGTGTGTGCTTGTGAGATTATATGTCTGTAAACGCACCCACGATACAGGAAGAAATTCCTAGTGTGGGGCAACGTTTAAAAAAAAAAAAAAAAGCTATAACTAAAATAATAATGATAATTATAAAGTTACAATATTAAATGGAAAAAGAATACGGTCGCGAACAGGATTCGAACCTGCGCCTCCCGGATAGATACTCCAGGCGCTCTGACCAACTAAGCCATCTCGACCTCTTAGCTTAGTTGGTCAGAGCGCCTGGAGTATCTATCCGGGAGGCGCAGGTTCGAATCCTGTTCGCGACCGTATTCTTTTTCCATTTAATATTGTAACTTTAGAGTTCGCTAAGCATGCGTTAATGCTTTTTCAAAGACATATCTTGAATGATAATTATACTTAAATGATTATTTGCGATTATTTTTCGTGTGACTCATGACATCTTCGTCGACATCGACGAGTTCGAAATTAGTCGGTCATCCCCAAAAAATGGTAAATGGACGGGTGTTTTTTTCTTTTTTTCGAAGCATGGAAGATACCACCTACAATTTCTCTCCTATTCTCAAATAATCCATATCTGCACTGAATGATCTGTCCGACCAAAAATTTGGCCTCCCCTGAATAAGACCATTGCCCACTAGCCCGACGGCGCCGAACATTTTCGCTGGTGATACAAAAACGGATCCCGGACTGTCCCATTGAATGCTGACAAATGTGCGCCGCACGGCACTCGCCCGATCTCAATTTACTTTCACACCATTACTGCACTTTATTTTTCCTGTGCACCACATTACGTTTTGGATGCAGAAGCCTTACAAGGCGCAGACGAAAACTTAAACATTCAAAATATGTTACAAAAAAAATATATGAACGTGATTATATGTATTAAGAGCTACTAGCTTCTGCCTGCGGCTTCCTCTGCGTGGACTTTACAATTGTATCCAGCCGGGATAAAAACTATCCTGTGTGTTAAAATCAAAAATCAAAATCAAAATTTCTTTATTCAAATTAGGCAAAAAATTTGCGCTTTTTGAACGTCAAACATTAAGACAGCCCCCAATAAAGCCCACCCTTCACCGCTTCCTAGTGTTTTAGCTGGAAAGAAGAAGCGGCGCAACAAACTTCCCATCAACACGTCTGTCTGTATCAAAATTATTTATAGGTTCTATACAAAACAGGCTATACACTATCTGTGTGCTAAATTTCATCCAAATCCATTTAGTAGTTATTGCGTGAAAGAGTAACAAACACCCAACCCTTCTCACAAACTTTCGTATTTATAATGTCAGTAGGATTGATAGACCTTTTATCTGAAGATATTTTCAATCCTAGACAAGCTTTTCAAATTCAAATATTGTTATGTCTTGGTGTTTAAGAAGCGTTGAAGCTAGGTCCACGATTTCAAGGCGTCGGTCTTATGGAGCAGAACCGACAAAAACTCCATAAACTGGATGCCTTTGAATGGAGTCTGTGCAAGAATCAACAATGGACAACACATAATTTTATTCTCATATTATCTATGAAGGCCAATATGGAAGTAGTAAATATGTATGATGGCAAATAAAAGCTACGAATCTTTAGGTCGGTGGACCGCAAAAGCGTGCGAATGTAGTAAAGTTTCTGAGTATTGTAACGAAACTTAGAACATGTGTTTGATCAGCGATGTGGACCTTCTGGTTTCTTCGCTACCTTTCCACAAAGCAGTGCACGTCGTGATTTGTGGCTCATGGGATGTCTGCGGTAGTTTATTGTCCTTACAGTTCACTGGTATCTTTACGTACCTACTTCCGTTATGACCTGAATTTTAAGTAGTATTTAATGGATATCGCATATTTGTTTGAGAAATTATGTTTTACATTCGTCTCGGTATGCTCGTTAGGGAATGTAATTAAAAATATAGAAAGACAGAAAATTATTTATTTCAGTCTCAGGTTGAAAAAGAAAAATTAAATAAATTAAATCTTACTTACTACAGAATAAATTACAATCTTACACAGTAAAGATTAACAAACAAACAAAAAATACAAAGACATAATAATTAAAAATATTACTTACGTAAAATCAAAAATATTAACAACCTGTACGAGGCCTAAAAGGGCCCTTCAGCGTATATGCGAAGAAGAGAATTACTGACAGTCAAGTAGTGTCAACCATTGACAAACATCACTGCACAAACCTCTGGCACAAAGAGACACGACAGGTATGTTATATAGTCTGCAATGGATTAGTGACTATCCTTTTTTTGTGCCTGGAAAGTTCGTCATGGATCCTACGTCATAAACACAGTGCACTGCGATGCGCGGTCTAGTACGGTCGCATTTGCGCTGCTCACTGTGAACGAATATTTATTCGCGATTTGCGCGGCTGTAGCCGCTGCACGATTTTCGTTGCTATGAGTTCACAACAGTTCATAGCGAACGAGCTGCTGGCATTTATCAAGCATGCCATCGACTACATGGACGAGGTCAGCATCTTGCAGATCTGCAAGTCCGCCAAGGAGGATGAGATAAGCAGTGCCAAGTTGCTGCTGTTCCAGACGCTCGGCAAAGTAGGCCAGATGCCGTCCCGCCGTAGGGATGGTACAGAGAAGAGTCTCCAGGACATCGTCACCCTGATGAAGGAGACCGACCCGGATGACGTGCCCGCTTTTGTGGTGAAGGACCTGCATAAGCTTCCCCCCATCACATTCGATCACGTCGACGTCACCAGGCTGCTGAAGGATATAACAACCCTGAAAACGAGCCTGGCCGAGGTGCAGTCCAAGCTGGAGGTGTCAAATAACACCATTAGTGAACTACGTGCCGAAGTTGTGTTATTGCGCAACGTTGTTTCGGCAAGTAGGTCACCTGACGCCACTTATGTGAACGCACGTCGCGGAGCGCAAAACGCATCCATCGGCAGTTTTGAGTCGGCGAGCTCAACAACGTCACCAACAGTCGAAATCGCATGCGTTGCATCGCGTTCCGTCGTCGTCCCTGCCTCGACACCGGTAGAGGAAACAACACGTGTAGGTACGTCGACCCCTAAACGAGCCTACGCAGCTATTGTCGCCGCTAACCAACCTGCTGAGTCGCAAAATTTGCAGACAAGGCGAGCGGTAAAATCAATGGGGGTAAACAGAGCTGTCCTAAATTGTTGGATAGCAAGGATTTGAAACAGCGGGGTCCAGAAAAAGACACGTGTGATAAGGATGGCTTCATCAAGGTGGAGAAGAAGAAGAAGAAGAAGCCTCCTTGTCGGAATCAGTGCGGTACCGCGCTGGCAGGACCCAACATGCTTCTGCGTCTAGCAGTACCTACAACGCAGCTGTACGTGTCCCGCCTACATTACTCCACGAAGGTCGAGGAGATCGTGGAGTATTTCCGAGTGAAGACCAACTGGAGTTTGAGGGTGGATCAGTTGGAGTCTCGCCACAACACAAATTTCAAATCGTTCGTGGTGCGAGTTCCGACTCAGCATCTTGAGACCTTCCTCAAACAAGAGTTTTGGCCGAAGGGTGTCGTTTACCGACGTTTTCGCGGCCGGCTACGCGACACCAGTCAGCGAAACACGACGCCGTCACTTCGTGTGCAGTAGTTATAAGTTTTATTGTAATATTAATATGCATTAGTGTATTTATAAATTGTTTATTTTTTGTGTATTTCATTTTATGGGCCAAAGTTGCCTGAAATAAAGGTTATATTATTATTATAAACCACACGGTCCTTTTTTTTTTTTTGACGGCGGGAAATGCAGTCGTATTTCCCCTCCGCCACGGGGGTTGACGGAAGGGGGTATGTGGGGCTCTAACCCACTAAAACCCCCCCGTCAGCAGTCCTCCGCCGAGATGGGGCAAGATAGGGTCGCGCTAGCATTCACCGTCTTGCCACGGCGGTAGACTCGGCCAAGCCGGTGTGAGGGAGGTGACCTCGCTCACCAAGGCCACCTCCCTCCCGCATGTGTGGTGCCGTGCAATCCGGTGAAGAGTCCCCCGACTTTTCACCGGTGACCCCACTAAACCACACGGTCCTACGCTAACCAGTCCCGGGTTCACAAATACATTCACCGCAACCCGACAGATTATAGTCCGTCAAATGTCGGAAAGGGGGCTGAGTTGCCCGTGTCCGTAGGAGTACACCGTTAAAATGGAATCCCTACACGTTAGGGGCCACGTGTAGAGATTCCAT
Organism: Xylocampa areola; assembly: GCA_935421205.1. Taxonomy (NCBI): domain Eukaryota; kingdom Metazoa; phylum Arthropoda; class Insecta; order Lepidoptera; family Noctuidae; genus Xylocampa; species Xylocampa areola. The sequence goes on from OW285200.1 coordinate 2,579,524, forward strand.
TTTAACGGTGCAAAACAAGCAACAGAACTCTGGTTCGGCCGCGGCTGGTTACCATCCATCGGACGAAGCCATGCCGTGAAGTGACCTAGTCGTGTTTCGGGATGTAGTCCGGTGCAACCATTGCAGGAGACGGGTCTGGGCAGTTGCATCAACTCCCCAACTGTCGTTCTCCCCAAATTTATCCACTCTACTTAGAGTGAATAGATTTCTTCTGGATCTACGTGCTCCATCCTTGGCCACACCATCGCTTAACATCAGGCGAAAAACGCAATAACAGTGTCCGATCTGAGAATCGTTCACTTCAATTGTATATTATTGTCCTAATAAATTGATATTATTCAGAATCCTCTAAATTTTTAAAAATATTTGTAGGTATTTAAATTGAAGCAAGTAAATAATGCAATTATATTTTACTTTATAATGCATTTTTACTTAACAGAAAGATTTTTGGAGTCGGTTCTTTTTTTTTTGTTAAAAATTATGTTATAGTTTATACTAAACCTGAAAGTAGTTTGATTAGAATCAGTAACAGAAGCGATTGTAATAAAATTTACACCATCTTATATTTTGTCCAAATAATATTTAAACCATAGAATATTTTTGCTAAGATTTAAATACAATTTGCGTTGAACATAGCAGGCTTCCAGCTGCGCGTGCATATAACTTTGTGAGTTTTCATTAGACGTTTTATAAATTATTAATACAGGTTCTTTAAAATATGAAACTCTGTGACTCGGTTTTCGTTAACTAAAAAATAATTTGTCTGAACATACCAAAAAATAAGAAAAATGTACAACACAGGTGTTGCCTCAAGGTGTTCATTCAAGACCATTACAAAAGTTTCCTGGTACAATAAGATAGTGGTTGGCAGCCGGCCAGCTCTGATCAACTATAGTCGAGCGCAATACTTCATGTGTAAGCCCCGTGAGTTATTACCGTACGTGACTTCTGGCGATACGGTGGTTTCCCGTGATTGTCTCCGTCTGTTCTCGCCGTAAAGAATTAAATTGTAGAAGTGGCTTAAGAAGATGTCGTCATTGAGATTAAAAATGGCTTTACAGCGGAGAGGAAACTAGATCAACTAAAAAAATGTTAATGTGAAAAAAGAATCCGGGGTATTGAGCAGAGTTCTAGATTAGCTAGCTTAGTGGTCAGAGTATCTTAAGTATTTATCCGGGAGGCGCAGGTTCTAATTCTGCACACAACCATATTTTTCCACAAAAATTTACAACTTTACTAAGCATAATGTTAATTATTGTTCAACGGTTATTACTCACTTGCATTTTTCGGGATTGCCCGACTAGTTTCGAACTCGAATGGAGCCCTTAGTCATGAGCTGAGGCCGCGGCGATGTCGCGAGTCAAACTGAACCTCAGCTCATGACTAAGGGCTCCGTTCGAGTTCGAAACTAGTCGGGCAATCCCGAAAAATGCAAGTGAGTAATAACCGTTGAACAATAATTAATATGAATGAGTCTCACGAAAGTTATTATACAAGCATAATGTTAGTACTGCCGTGTACAGGAACCATTAGGGAGGCGCATCTCTTCCTCATGATGGCGGTGAAACCATCTATCTATACCCGTTCCTAAAAACATCCTTGACGCGGTACAGCGCCGTGGCAGGCCAAACAGTGCCCAACACTGCATTATTAAGTTAGACGCGCAGGTATTCTCACTGAATAAAGTTTTTATCTCACTTCTGACTCTAAAGTTATTAAATTAAATGGAAAAAGAATACGGTCGCGAACAGGATTCGAACCTGCGCCTCCCGGATAATTACTCCAGGCGCTCTGACCACTAAGCCATCGCGACCTCTGCTCACCACCGCGAATTATTCCTCCATATTTTTAACACGTCTTATGGCGACGTCATTGCTATCAATTCAGTCCCTATACAAGTGACCGTATTCTTTTTCCATTTAATATAATAACTTTAGAGTTCGCTAAGCATGCGTTAATGGTTCTCAAAGATTTATCTTGAATTTTTATCTGACTACTTGTATATGAAACGAATTTCATATAAATTCATAACATAAATCCTTTTGTCTTTTATAACTGCGTCGTTAGTCTAGTGGTCCCAAGCGCGACTCTTGAGCTTGAGGTCTCGGGCATTATAGGCTCAACACCTTTTACACGGTACTTAATAACAGCATTGGTGTAATGTGGGTATACAACTGTTTACCACTGCCTACCCCTTCGGAGAATACAGTCGTGTATGTTATGTTGTTTTTCAAATCTTTTATGAACGGGCCAGCAGTGTCAGTTATTGTGAAATTGCTTAAGTCGTTGCAGTCAGGTTTCCTGTCCAGCCAGTGAGTGTGTCGGAAACAAATGGACCAGAGCCTGTTAGTAAGTCGCGTACGTGTTGTGCTTGTGAAAGCTTATATGAGAACAATCCATCTATGTAGTTGCAACGGGTGCACGAACTACTGAGAAAATAGATTGATATAAAATTAGATGAAAATAAATGACGAGTGCTACAATGCACTCGGGAAATCATACAGAATTATAATAATAAAACATGTCTTAACCGAATTAACCGGGAGTATGATATTTTTTTTTTGGTTGTACATTTGTTTTTTTCCCTAACAAAAAAATAAGAAACAATGAACATCAAAAACATTACAATACACACACACGTAAACGTACACGTAATGATGATGCACACAAAAACATTATGCCACCTCGTTCACCGATAGTGCCCACATAGCCTGGCACACCAATGGTAAACTCCACATGGCGCACACGGCGCACGTCACATTTCATTGTGGCACCAACCTTGGTGCGAACCGCAGGTGCTTGAAGCAGACATTTAGTCGCTGGTCGGTAGATGCATTTTTGTCTGATAGCGAAAAATCGTGCTTCGGAAGACACGTTAAACTGCCGCCATGGGCCCGGTTTTGTTCATTCATAGCAATCGCTTAGCCAAGTCATGGGCTTACGAATAGCTTATAGAACTCTGACATGATTTGGCCAACCATAAGAAATTACAGCAAGCTACAAACTATCACTCACAGCGTTGATAACAAAAAGAACAAAATCCACAACATGTAACAAAGCTGAAATGTTATATACGTCTCTTTTGCTCAGAACTTGTATTTAATAATATTAACGAGGGAAAGTTGAAAATTTTTCGCGCAGACAAAAGTGAAATTAACGAAATGCTAGGGTTCTTTTTATTTTAAGTCATAAAGCAGAGGAGGCTGTGTCGATGAGAGCGTTCATGATTTTTTATGTTAATAGTGGATATAACGTAAAATATTTTTAGGGTCACTTGGAATTGCATCTAACCCTTTTATTACAAGATGGAGTAATTTTTCTTATTAATTATTTATATACCCTTTTGAAATTTGAATTTTACTAATACTAACAAAAATGGGCCAATGTAAACAAAAAAAAATTATAAGGAAACAAATATTTTGGTTAGAGACATTCATAATTTGAGTATTCATTTTTAGTGGTCACTTCCTGACTCTTACGTATTCTCAATAATATAAAAGTAACATAGCTGATAATATTTTCTAAACAAATTCAAATGAAATAAAGAATAATTTCTAGTTAGATCCTAGCTTTAAAAATAAATTTTATAAATATGTGCTTAGACAGCAATACAACATACTCTTTACAGCAGTGTACTGCCCAGACAACACAAAGCAGACACGATCACGAGACAGAACAACTTGATTTAAAAGCGATGCAAAAGAAATAAGTTTCCGACAAGAACTCAAAAAAACCATAAAGCAATAACTTCCACAGAACAAGTCGAAATACAAAGAACCAGCACTGCAAAAAACATCCCACTTGGCCATTGTCTAGAAACAAAACTTTCTAGAGAAAATATAACAACGAACACAGACGAATGATCTAAAATATACAATTCTGAAGAGCCACCATTTAAACCCGCTCTCCCAGAAATACTTTACGAGCAAATGTTTTTTAAATTTTGAATATTTATAGGATTAAACTGCAGAACTGGAGAACTTTCAAGTTTGAATCGTTGTGGACTGAAGATCTTTTGAGATATAATCGTTGTTTTTAAGCAATATTCTTGATAACCTTTGTAATATTTACCTTTGTAGTAATTACATTATTTTTATCTGAAACCTATTTGACTGTTTCACAATTACTAAAAGCACACTTCTTAAATTGCTAGTCAGAAAACAATGCTCAGTAACTGAGGCTCACAGACCTTAGAAGCCAAGGAAACGTCAAGTTTAGAGCACTTATTTAGACGAACACTAACAAATATCGTGCCATCCCGCTCATGTATAAGACATTACATTTCAATACATCCTTAAAAAAAACCTGAAATTTCTGCCGCAACATACCTAGATCCTGAGCCTTCTATCTCACCAATGCTTCAATTGAGTATCGATAATGCGTCGGAGGAATGATTTTAGGCATAATTTGTATTTTACTACAAAATGTTCTGCTGATCTGGTATCGCCTTGCGACAGGTCGTTGAGCTCCCTATAACATGGTTGAGCTACACGATGACTGATGCATGTGTGCCGTCAGTTAGGACAGGTCAACTCGAAACTGCTATAGCTCTTTCTTAAACAGGCCATTCCAGATACCCTACATGGTTACGTTCACATAGGGATGTTTAATGATATCTGGACTTTAAAAGAGACCTTGACCTTTGAGTTTGTTTCGGCGTTTCTTCTCAGAGGTAGTCAGATAGGAAACGCCGACGCCATCTAGATCATAGTGACATGTAAAAGAGTTTTTTTTAAAAGACCTACATACAGAATAAACAATTTCATTTCATTTCACTAATTATTGTGTCTAAGACCTTAAGTCTTCGAATGACTTTCCACTGATACACCATTCAACTGTCCTTCCACCGAGATGTCATTGAAGTTTTTGCAGACTATAAATTCAGTCACAATTGTTTGAATTGGATATTTTAACTAAGTTCTCAATAGGGTAGCGCTGGGATGACAGTTGTATGTCAATTTATTTACCTCATTAAGCAAAGTCCCTGATCTAGCCCTGAAGAGGGGATAAAAAATATACTACGGATGTATGCTCGGATAAATACTCTAACTGCTTCGTTGGTCTAGTGGTCCCAAGCGCGACTGCTGACCATGATGTCTTGGGTTCGATTCCCAGGTCGGCAAAGTGTTATTAAGATTTACTGTTAGGAAATTCTCAGTAGCAGCCCGGAGTTTGGAATTGTACCCGGTAGATAGCAATAGGCTCATCACCTATTACATGGGACTTAATAACAGTATACGTGAAATGTGGTGTGTGTACAACTGTGGACACCTCTGCCTACTCCTTCGGGGAATACAGGCGTAGTGTTATGTTATATACTCCAAGTGCCCTTTTTCGAACCTTAAATATTATATACTGAACGTATTCATTATTTGCAATTAATTCCTGACCTCAATTTTACAATTTATAACGAAATAATCAACGCAAGAAAGAGTTTTGGAAATTACTTTAACAACTTTAAATCAGTTTCGTCAATAATTTGTTACTAACTGAAATTTGATTATACGCCACTTCCAAATTAATAACTCGTTTTATTAATTCAGTATTTTAATTTGATTTTATTTACTGGTTTTAACAGATGTTCCATTTTCATTTCCTACTGTCTGACTCAACATAGATTTTGCTGTCCAAAACCCCACCCCATCTTTGTCTGTTTGACATACCCCTTTTTATCAGGATCGCGTGCAATTATCATGTTGAAATTAATATCAAATACCAAGGTTCTTTGGAGGCATAAAAAGATCCAAGATTCAAGCAAGACCACGAAAACGCAAAAAAGGCTACATAAGCAGCATATTATGACACTAGCTAGCTTTTAATTTCCTACTGTGAACCCGATTACGTGAAATTTGGCAAGGAGTAAAGTCTCACCGCTTAAGTAAAAGAAAAAATCTGAAAGCCGTTAATTTATAGATAAATCATATAAAAGTATATTTTATATGGAATCCTCCGGGCGTTAGTCTGACTCGCACTGTATATTAATGACTTAATAATCCAATGCTAGAGATGCAAGAACGTGCACATGTATGGGTATGCATGTTTTTACATTATATTCACAACTCGCTAACTCTCGACTAGTAACCGCAGCCTAACTTGTAACGCTAACGTACAACTACCGGAATCCGTTTGTTACAATTTGCGGGAAAATTCCATAACTGAATCCGATTTCAAACCGTGCCGTTTTAAACCGGATTGCTAAAAAAAAGTATACCGGATTTTATTTGTGCAGTTGTGTGACTGGAATATTTAGTTATAGCTAGGGTTTAAACTGCCTTATCGACTGCTGACCATGAATTTCTGAGTTGAAATTCCGGATTGGGCTAATGGTTTTGACGTGAAAACATTTTTAAATTTGCTTCCATAGTGGGAGGTAATTTAGAAAACTGATGATAACAAATCGGGGGATACAGTTTGGTGCTGCAGCTACATATCTATCATCTACATCCAAATTAATGACACCACACGATAGCTAAAAGATCAAAGAATTCCTTACGTTGAGACTTGAGACTGCGACGCATTGCGCGCGGTAGAGGTTGAAACGCCGCCATTTTTTATTATTAGGAAATGATTAGTGGAACTGTTGTTCGGAATTGTGCCTGAGTAGTTGCTATAGGCTACCAGTTACATTGGACTTAATTACGATTCATAACCCTTCGGGGAACACAGGTGAAACACTATGTAATTAGATATATAATTATATATATACATAATGTAGGGTTGGCAAGTGATATCACAACCTAAACTTGTTTTATACGTGCATGTACCTATGGCTCTTTTAAGATCTTGTTCAGACCAATCATAATATCACGCTTGTGTTTCACAAATGGTTTAGCAGAGGTGTGCTGTTGCGCACTTTTCATTGACACCGTTCCCATGTAATAAGTAGTGCCCCTACTGGCTTATGATTCTAAACCATGGCTCCGTACTGAGACTTTTCTAACAGATTAACCTATTGTCACTTAGCCCGACCCGCTTAGCAATTGCTAGGCAAATGAGGCAGTTAATCTAATAGGAAATGTAAGCATTCAAGTGATATTTTCTTACCAAAAGCTTATTAAGTGAGCTCAGGTGAAAGAACCTCACTTTAGGGTTCCGTTTCTCAAAAGGAAAATAGAACACATATCACTTCTTGTCCGTCTGTTTGCCTGTCTGTCAGGACCCTTTGTGAATGTATATTTACTTGAAATTAATATGAAATTCGACGATACCAGTATGTACCTACCCAGGGTACAGAAATCATGTAATTTGGCAAGAAGCAAAGTCTTACAACACTCGTAGAGGAAAAAATACGAAACCGTTAATTTGTAGCTATATCACGTAAAAACATTCGATTACACACTTACATTGGTATTGGTATTTTGTATTCTTTTCGTTCGAGTAATTTTCGATTTCATAGTTTATGAACTTCAGTCATGTTCATCATACGAAACCCTCCGTGCGCGAGTCAGACTTGCAGTTGTCCGGTTTGTCACTGTACCGGTTTTTGTTAGATTTTTCGGTTTTGGGATCTACCAGCCCTAGGTGTAAACTATTTCACGTGTTTCTCTGAATGTAAATTGACATTGGTGATAGTATTTTGAGGAATATTAATTGGGTTGACGGAAGTTCGTTAAATAACTATTTGATTTACTGATTGCTAGTTAACCATACACCTAACTAACCGAGCTCTATATTTTGAAATGTACTGATTGCTTCATACTCTAATGGGAAAGATATATCCTTCTCATATTCATTATTTTTAGAAAAACAATTTGTAGTCAAAATTAAATCAAATAATAACAGACAAACTTTCAAACGCATTATCGCATATGTAGCGACCTCTAAAGTTATATTTTTAGTGGAAATAAAAATAGGGTCGCGAGCAGGATACGAACCAACAAGCCATTCCGATCTCTTAGTTGGCAGAGTGCCTGGAGTATTTATCTGACAGGCGCAAAAACAAATCTGAGACGGGTCTGGGCAGTTGCATCAACTCCCAAACTATCGTTCTCCCCGGTTAAAACACTAGGTTGTTCATCAACCACACGAAGAAAAAGATGTCAACCGAGTTAGCAAACATACCTACAGATTAGATCCATCTAATCACGGATCTTATAAGTCCCCCTCCCCTCCCAATGAAGCGTAAAAACAGTAAGCATTACCAATTATACATGATTGTTGGCATAAAAATAAGGAAGCAAAAGGACACGTAATAAATCAAGTTTATTACTCCAAGTTAGTGAGGCATTACCGAAAGTTTGCGACCTTTGTATAAAAAAAATTTGGTTTATGTTGCTAGAACCGTGATATACAACCTGCGATGTGATAAAAAAGTTACAATTGGAGGTGCTTTACTTTAGATGTGGGTACAATGAAGACTTGTTACTGTTAACTGACACGCCAATCGAAGACTTATGCAAATTAGTTTTTTTTATTTGTGTAATAGTAGCAATCTATGCATATCTATCAATAGTACAAGCTGGGATCATAAATGTACGTCATTAGTAACTGTCATGTAAAATAATGTATTTCGATATTTCGATCATGTTTTTTCAATAGTACAAGCTGGGATCATAAATGTACGTCATTAGTATCTGTCATGTAAAATAATGTATTTCGATATTTCGATCATGTTTTTTCAATAGTACAAGCTGGGATCATAAATGCACGTCATTAGTAACTGTCATGTAAAATAATGTATTTCGATATTTCGATCATGTTTTTATCTTTATGTGGTATTATTATTATAATCTCATCGTCCCTATACAGTGCACTGTGCAAAAGGAATACATTTTTCATTTTTCTTCTATTAAATTTATGTTCTGGCAGTGTCCTTCTCTACTCCATCCTCTCTTGTATACTGTTCTTTACTCTATTGTCATATTACCTTGTTTATGTACTCGAAACTATAAATAAAGTATTTAATTAAAAGTCTAAGCATTAACCTATTTACCTTCTTTAAAATTTTAGATTATCTTTATCCGATACCAGGCAGTTCTGTATTATGAGTGCTTTTGTCGGCACACTTCTCACGGTCCCACCAAGCTCAGACCAACACCAAGAACCTACCTGACTTTAGATTCCGTAGATCGAAATATTAGGTAATTCCGTGCGGGAATGGAACATGCGACACGCAATGCGGTGGCCAATGTTTCAAGTTTGTCCACTGATCGAACCGGGCCATCACGTTCAATGATGTTCGCTCTACGCTCATTTTCGAGTTATTTTTTTTGGGATCTGAGTTGTCCGCTTCCGTAGGAATGCACCGTTAAAATGGAATACCTACACGTGACTCCTGGGTGGTGCAAAACAGGCACCAAGACTCTGGTGGGACTTCGGCCGCGGCTGGTTACACCCTACCGGACGAAGCCATGCCGTGACGCGACCTTTTCGTGTTTCGGGATGTAGTCCGGTGAATCCGTTTTGGGAGACGGGTCTGGGCAGTTGTATCAACTCCCTAACTATCGTCCTCCCCAAATCTATCCACTATACTTAAGAGTGAATAGATTTATTCTGGTTGTACGTACGTGCTCCATCCTCGGCCACACCGTCGCTTACCATCAGGCGAGTTAGTGGCCAAAGGAGGATCTATTTTTTATTTAAAAAAAATGCTCCTCGCAAATACGTAGCTCTTTAAGTTTAAAAGCAGCTTGAATTTAATCTAATAAAGTATTTACCAGCATTACAGGCCATGCATAGTCGAACGCAACCGAATGCGCATTGCAAAGAAGGTACTAGGAGTTCAGAGTAATTCAGGATGTATTTAAATCGAGTTTACATGTTGTGTGTATACATTTTTGTGACCCGTGAATAAAAATTCAAGATATGTCATTGAAAAAGCATTAACGCATGCTTAGCGAACTCTAAATAGCCAGTAATATAAATAGCCATCTCGAGATGGCTTAGTGGTCAGAGCGCCTGGAGTATCTATCCGGGAGGCGCAGGTTCGAATCCTGTTCGCGACCGTATTCTTTTTCCATTTAATATTGTAACTTTAGATTTCGTGAATAAAAATTTTAGAAACTCTTTTCAAGTGCGTCCACAAATACTGTCGTAAGGATTGAATGGTGACAGAGACCATGGAGTATTTATATTAAGAACGTAAGATCAAACCGTGCTCGCGGCAGTATTTAAGTATCGGATACTATTTAAACTTTAGAGATCAGTTCACATAAATATGAATACGTGCATGCATTTTAAACACATATTTGAACGCGTTTACTTGAGCGTCGTAAAATAACTCCATAATGTCTCTTTTACGGTCTTTGCGGGTCTTTCTCAAAAGTAGATGTTTATTTTTTCTGTATAGTTCAGTAGCCAAACCTGATGGCATGTAAAGCTGCTCAGATATCCAGACTCGACACTCCAAACAGCCGGACATAAATGGTCCTAAAAGTCGAACAGTGTCCTTAAAAGCTGGAAATGGGTTCCAAAAGCCGTACATAAACTCTTTTGCAGACACATTTGTACATACGCTTAATAGACTTTTCGACCGTTACAACTATTTTATTTTATTGGGGATGTGAAAATTGCTGAAGAGTGGATGTAGGTAGTAGGTACAACTGTATGGGCACACCTCTACCTACCTCTTCGGGAATACAGGCGTGATGTTAAGTGAAAATGTTCTAAAAGGGATTTATATGAAGTAAGTTTTATTAATGTCAAGCAGGTTAATTATTTTTCAAAGTCAAAGAAGTCGTCTACATAGACCAACTTTTTTGTAAAATTAGTTAATTTAACTTTAAAATACTGGCGCTTGATGACAAAAAATTCAAAGTTGGCTTTTTATTTATATTAAAAATAAAATGTATCCTTTTACTGGCATCCGTCATTTTTTGTGGGATATTTGCCAGTATTTATTTGTTGACTTGTTCAGTTTAAAATTATATCAAAAAGTTTTTATTTGTTTTTCTTTTTTCAAATAATCGAAATGAAATGATTAAGAAGTCTAATATAAAACGTCGAATTTATAGTCACTTCTACGTTTTATACTAGAGTTCTAAACAACAATTAATACTCTTTTCATTTTAAAAGAAAGAAAGAGTCTATAATGTTCCTTACTGGTTCTTCTCCATGAGACTGTCCTTGGAACCGTGCCCCTAGTATTGATTCTTCTTATCTGACTGTTATAAAAATTATATTTGAAAAATAAATACTAGAATTCGTTTAAACAAAAACATGCCTGAATTTCTGCGAGTCGCACGCGCTTACGCTATTAGGCAACATTCTGACTTTGTAGAAAGCCGGATAGACCGGACGAGATTAAAAGAAGTCGAACATGTCTGACTAAAATGCTAGTATATTTTTAAAACGCATCAAGTGGTAGTCGCGTAAGGTATTCACTTTTTTTATATAAATAAACCCATATTAAAATATCCTTTATTTTATGTTTGAAACTGCATATTTCTTGCCCTGCCGGCCGGCCATGGACTGATGATTACGTTAAGTTTTCTGCCCCACACCAGGAATTTCGCCAATATCGTGGGTGCAATTAGAGACACTGAAACAATTTTCTTTACATCATACAAATAGGTTTAATTAATTCCTGAACATAACAGAACTCTCAATTCGTCTCTCGACGAAAATGAATAAAAAACAAACGCCTTGATGAATTTTCGCACGATCCATTCGAGAAGAGAGATGAAACGGAAGATTGGACAAACAGTCGCTGCAAATCAACATACTGATGATAACCTTTATGCGTTGGAGAGGTGTGAGCAAGGCGTTGACACGCGATATTTTGCTATGTTCCTTTTTTAGGCGCTTTTTACTTAGTAGTAACATAAATAATAAGGCTTCAGACTTTAACACATGAGATTTTAATCCCGGCTGGACCCAATTTTGAACTGAACGCAAACGAAGTCGCGGGCAGTAGCTAGGCATTATATAAGTAAAGGTAAATTTTGCGAGTTTTTATGCAAGAGCCAATCTTCGGAAATCGCACCGTGCTTCCAGCGACTCAAGTGAGTGAAGTGAGTACCAACCACACCACATATTCAGTCGCACGCGCACCTCCATACCTCCCTCCATACGTGTGGTACGCGCTTGCTAACTTACAACCCGCCATTATATTACACGTAAATTTTGCGAGTTTTTATGCAAGAGCCAATCTTCGGAAATCGCACCGTGCTTCCAGCGACTCAAGTGAGTGAAGTGAGTACCAACCACACCACATATTCAGTCGCACGCGCGCCTCCATACCTCCATACGTGTGGTACGCGCTTGCTAACTTACTAGCCGCCATTATATTACACGTAAATTTTGTCGTGCCTACCATCATATGGCGAACCTCTCTTAGAGAAATCACGCTGAAGTGTATTTATCGTGTATTTTTTGTATGTATGTTACCGAGCTATCATGGTTTTTGAAGTGTCACGAACAGAGCTAATTAGGTAAACTAATATTTAAATCACACTCTCCAAATAATATATACTGTAAATTTGAACCTAAGAATCTAAAAATAAATCAACATACAATTTTAACGCGTCCGATCGTGTCGCTTCGTGCCACCCACCTGGGACACCTCACCCTGGCGGAAACTGATATCTGAAATTGTGTATCACTGAAAAAAAGATACAAAACGTCCCAAACGGCGTCATTCTCTTCAATGAAACAGTCAATATAGATAAAAATCTGTGTCGGAGTCACAAAATGATTTCGTTTATTTTTTTTAATCGACTTCGTGTTGAAACCCGATCTTTTAACACGATTTTCGGAAAGAGGTTAAATTAATTTTAGTGAAGGTGTTTTGTAAAGCGTATAGTCGAGACTTTAAAGTATACATTTTTGTAACCATATTCGAACCTGTGCCTCCCGGATAAATACTCCAGGCGCTTTGACCACTAAGCACTCTCGATCCCTGCTCACTTCTACGAATTCTTTGTGGAAGAACCAAACTTTAATACGTCTTAAAGACATAGATGGCAATGACGTCACCAAAAGACGTATTAAATTGTTTTACTGGCCTATTTTACCCGGGACAATGAAAGGATTCTAACGATACCCCATACATCTAAATCTGTTCAGGCGTTTAGAAGTTATGCTGGAATAAAGAAACTCACAAACATACATACATAGGTACTTACATACTCCTTACTTATAACTGCCTCGTTAGTCTAGTGGTCCCAAACGCGACTGCCGAGCGTGAGGTCCTGAGTTCGATTCCCGGGTAGGGCAAAATGTTATTGATTCTCAGTAACAGCCCTGATTTTGGAATCATGCCCGTTAGAGATGGTAATACGCTCACCACCTATTACATGGGACTAAATAACAGCATTGGTGAAATGACGTGTAGATACAACTGTGTACACCTCTGTATATCCCGTCGGGGAATAAAGGCGTGATGCTATGTTATCATCATCAATACATATAATAAAAATGTAACGGAAAATAATAAAAAAATATTATTGGGACCTTTAACAACGCAAATAGCACCCAAAACAATGATTGTTAGACTTTTTGTCTGTTTGTCTGTACGTTTGTGCACGCTAATCTCAGAAACGGCTTATCCAATTTAGATGTAGTTTCCACTAATATATTGTGGTAAGCTTCACTTAACATTTGCCAATTTAAATTTAAGAATCACGTTGAACATTTGTTAATTATTGTGAATTTGTGTTTATACACGACATGGTGTCAATTTACGACCACGCAGGCGGAGTCAATGGCAAAGCTAGTGTTTTATAAAGTGCTATATGCAGTGGCGGTACCTTCATATAAGCCTAAAAGCCATGCCTTACTAAAATGCTCGATAGAGAATCAATATCAAACCCGAACTATTTAAAAGTTCGCGCGCTTAATTCTTATCAAAATAACACAAAGTATCTACCTATGCCACACTACTACACATCGCGATTGTTCGCGCGCAGAGTTTCGCATTTGCAGCATCTACATATAGCTATCTCGCTTACACGCACGGGCTTTTACCGGGCTTTCAAATACTATCTCTGTCTCTTTCGCACTTATAGCGATGTGCCGTATAACGAGTATATACCTTGTGCGTCTACAAATCGATCAGTATGGAAGATTTAAGCCGTGCATGCGTATGAAGTTGCACGCGTATGCACACCTTGCCAACTCTGCAGTGTTACCGTTTTAGCGACGTTGTGAGATCTTGGAGATTTTTAACGAGTTTGGAGACTTTTTAAGATTTAGCAACAATAAAAACTAGCTACTTTTTAAAATAATTAATAGTTTCGAGTTACGTGACACATAGATTAAAAATTATGAATTTGTTTATCGAATTAAATGTATTTACGAGTTATTAATATTATTTTCAAAAATACCAAAGAGTCAAATAAAATACATTCTATCATTATAGCTAAGTTTCATATTTTATTTCCATCAGTGTCAAATACCCTATTGCGACATCTAGCTAGATTTTTCATATACCTGGCGACTTTTTTTGCCTAAATGACAACACTGCAACTCTGCGTAAGTACCGAGTGCAACTCACTTCAGTTTCATTTGCGTGAGTGGGAAAAGTTTTGTTGTTAAAGTTTTTTGTGTGTTTTCTTAGTATTTCTCAGTGATACAATTGTTTTGGTGACTTACAATGGAGGTAATTGTACCTTGTGAGGATTTAAAATGCGTTCAAGTTTTGATTGGCGAAGATAAGGTAAAATCTTTAAACTTTGCTCAGAAAAAACAGTTAATTTCTTCATTAAAACCGACGCCTAATCTGTGTATTTCTCAGACTAGTAAATCGCATAAACGAAAATTTAATAGATCAGTATATAAAACTAGTTGGATTGTTGGCTGTTCGCACACTAATAAGTTGTATTGCTGGTGCTGCATATTTTTTTCGAATGAAGATTCCGAATACATCTGGTTATAATGATTTATAACATATCTGGCGCTATTAAAAGGCACGCAAATTCCCATAAACAACTGTGTGCAATGGTTTCTTTCGGTAATTTTGGTAAACAACGAATTGAGACATCTATATCACGCCAGTTATCTGAGGAAATTTCAAAATATAACACGCGCGTTGATAACAACCGTAGTGTATTTAAAAGATTAGTCGATATTGTTTGTCATTTAACACAACAGGAACTTCCTTTTAAGAGGACATGATGAGTCCAAAACTTCATTAAATAAAGGCAATTTTTTAGAACTGGTCTCGTTAATTGCAAAATACGATGTCGTTTTAGAAAAGCATATACAGCATCAGGAAAGTGACAAACCGGGGCCGAGAAGAAGACGGATGAATTCACTTTTAATTTATTGTACCTAACCAGTAGTATATGAGAAAATTGCGATGATACATACGTAGGTACCTACATACTCAGTTGAAAACTGAACTTTCTTTTTTTTGAAATCGGTTAAAATTTTATTGGGCTTGCCTTATTTTGAAACCCTAGGCACGCCACTGGCTATGAGCATAATTTAAACAATTTCAACTACCCACATTAACCGTAATTTTTTCAGGTCGTCAAAAATTTACATACAAGAAGTAACGCTTACTCTAGGATTTTCTCGTGTATCATGACGTCATGGGACACATACTCTCACATACGCACACACTCAAAACCAGAACTATTATCTGTAGATCATACAACAGAGGAACATTTGCTTCGTACAGGAATCGAACCTGAGACACGCAGTGTAGCAGCTCTCGACTACAGCACCAACCGCGCCATCTATATAATAAAATTGCTAAAAGGATTTGCCATTAAAATAAAAATAAAAACCCTGTATTTTTACATAGCAATATCAGCCCTACTCTGAAATTGATAACATAATTAACAATGTATGCTCCGTAAGACCGCGGGCAAAAAAGGTTAGGTTTAATCTGTCCCCTAAGAGCCTTAAGAACCAGGTCAAGCTCGGAACATCTTCTTTATTAATAACTTGGTTAATGCGATGATGCTGTGGTTTATTTATACTTGAGCCCATTACGGTAATATGAAAAATAAAATTAGACAGAAAAAATAAAGTTTATATCTTGCACAGAAAAATGAAAAAAATAGTTACGTAGTCAATCACGCTACCTAAAACTATACCTATATATAATATACGGAAATTTCAATTTGACGTGCTCAAATTCGAATTTGACATCTCTTGATTCGTCCTGTCTTGCTCATTTAGTAACAGTTAGTAAGAGACAGCGATGCTCTTTTAGTTTAGGGTGTTACATTAGAATTGTCCGTTACGGGCTCTGGTGGCAGTCTTCGGCCGCGGCTGGTTACCACCCACCGGACGAAGCCATGCCGTGAAGCGACCTAGTCGTATTTCGGGATGTAGTCTGGTGCAACCATTGCGGGAGACGGTCTGGGCAGTTGCATCAACTCCCCAACTATCGTTCTCCCAAAATCTATCCACTCTACTTAAGAATGGATAGATTTATTCTGGATCTACGTGCTAAATCCTCGACCACACCGTCGCTTACCATCGGGCGAGTTGGTGGCTAAACGTAGATCCATTTTTGATAAAAAAAAAAACAATAAACGTAAATGTAGTAATGTATATAATATTGTTTTAATTTAAATTTATTCTGCAGTGGACTATAATAATATAATAATCATAATAATTAATCTCTATCTTCCTTTCTTTCTAAGTAACAGCCGCATTGATCGATCGAGGTTAAGCTGCGCTCGCCGCGGTCGGTCTGTGGATGAGTGATCATAATTTCATCTAAACTACCTGCCTTAAATCAGTAAAGTCATTAAGTAATTTACGGAAACCTGCAGATATTGAGCCCAACCTAGAGGTAACTTAAACGTAACTTAATCCTTTGTCGTAGAATTGTAAGTGTAACCTTATGTTAATTCAAACATGAAACCAATTCTGGTGTTCTAGTTATCTAAGTTCTGACTTAAAACTAGTTAAGTTTTCAACTTATATTGCTTGTGTTTGTTAACATACCTACTTAAAATAGGTACTTATAAAGTCTTCACTTGTTTAAATAGGAAATAAAGTTGCTTTTTTAGTTTCTTACCATGTGGTTGATGAACAATTTAGTGTTAGATTATAATAAAACAACTTTAAACCGGATTAATCTGCGTTAAACTGCAAAGTGTTCGAAACGTCAGGAAAAACAAAAACCATTATTATAATCCGGTTAAAATATTTTTATTATAATGTGTAGTGATCGCGAAAACCTAAGATATTACAACGTAGTGTCTAAGTTAAAACCACCCGTAGGTCTCTGACATGGCTTTACATATCAAGAACATCTCTCGGGTGCGCTGCTTTCCTACGATGTTTTCCTTCGCCGTTTTAAGCAAGTGATAATTAACTTATAATACGCACATGACTTTGAAAAGTCTGTGGTGCGTGCTTTGCAATCGAACTTGCAACCTTTGACTTGTCAGTCGAACGGTCACACCACTAGCCTTGTGCTATGACCGTTGGACTGACAAATCACAGGCAATCACTGCTATCACTCATCTGCATATTTAATAGTCTTATGTCACACAACGTCAGCAAATAAATCTAGCAAGAAATATTAGAAGAATCATTGAATGTGGTTTTTCTATCCTTCTCATATAATATCAGTTTAATTAACCCTGGCCCATCTCAATTTATTTAAACTATGATTAGTCCGGTACAGAACCAATTACACTACATAAAATATAGATAATCAATGAATCACCTTTATATTTTTATACTAAAGGGTTTGTTTGTTGGCTTGAACGCTTTAATAGGATTAAATTTAGGCTTTAATTGGAAGAAATCTTTAATATATGATAGCCCAATTCTTGAAGATTATAGGCTATTAAACATCATGATGCAACATTTAAGAACCGAGTAAAAAAAAACCGGTGAAACCGCGGAGCACAGCTACTAATCCCTCCCTAAGCTAAAACCTCCATGGCACTAATAATACAGGGCCGTTTTTGTATATCCAATAGGTAGTTCTACACCAACATACATTGAGATTTTAACAATGGCGTCAATTCTGATGTAGTAGACTAAACTAAAATTAGGGCATTGCTGCATTACGTACTAACATTTACTATGAGAGCGGGACTGTTTAAATTAAGAGATGTCGAACTAAAACTTGTGAGTTTTCAGTAGGCTCACTTTTAGGTGGCTTCTAAAATTAGAAACAACAAACAAAAATTTTATGATTATTTTAGTTTCACATCTTTGAATTTTAATTTGATACATACATACATAGCATCACGCCTGTATTCCCCGAAGGGGTAGGCAGAGGCGTACACAATTGTACACCCACATTTCACCAATGCTGTTATTAAGTCCCATGTAATAGGTGGTGAGCCTATTGCCATCAACCGGGCACATTTCCAAACTCCGGGCTGCTACTGAGAATTTGCTAACAGAAATACTCAATAACACTTTGCCCGACCCGGGAATCGAACCCGAGACCTCCTGCTCAGCAGTCGCGCTACGGACCACTAAACCAACGAGGCAGTTTATTATTTATAATCTCTATATACCTACTTCGAAATAAAAGCTATTCTATTTGTTATTATATTAAATGGAAAAAGAATACGGTCGCGAACAGGATAATCTAAGCATGCGTTAATGCTTTTCAAAGATTTATCTTGAATTATTCTATTTGTATTTATGACAATGAGTCTATTATATGTAAAACCTCGGAATATTGGAGTAGGTATTCAATCCTTGAACTTTTGACTCAGTATGATAGCCACTAAACACATGACGCATTTCTATGATATGTACAGGATGTAAACCAATCGTGTAATTCCTTACATACATAAATACGTGTTCTTTTTCTAATGATAAAGATTGATCCAGAAAGTCGGAGATAATGAAATGAATAATAAATATCGAAAAAAAAATCCCCACTGTGCCAAGTTATCGTTTTACCGTTTTAAATAATTCCTTAAGCATTAAATTAGAAAAGATACTGAAAAAAAAAAATATTAAAGTCCCTCTTCCCTTCCGGTCACATCACATAGCATTACATCTATCCCCGAAGGCCTCTGCCTACCCGAGTTGCACATACACTCACTTTCCACCATTGCTGTTATTAAGTCCCGTGCCTGTGCTGAGCCATCTACCGAGCTCAATCCCAAAGTCAGGACTCCTTCTGAGAATTCCTTAACAGAAAAACCCAATAACACTGCCCGACCTGGGAATCGAGCCCAGGACCTTACGCTCAGCAACCGCCCATGCGACAAGTAGACCAACGAGGCACTCTAAATTAAACCGAAGAAGTTCGTGTACAGTTTACACTTTGATACCTATCAATTACCTAAACTACCTATATTAGTAATCAATTACATGACTAACAACAGCTGCAGCCAATCTAATTTACTGTCACAACACAGTCAGCAATACTCAGGAACAGTTAATTACCGCACATTAGTAGGTAATGATCAAAGATCGATTATATGAGTATTACACCGTAGCCCATACCACCGATACTCATCGAGTTATCACTGTTAACTTGATATTTTGATTGTTAATTTATTTTTTAATTATTTTTGGGAAAACTAATAATTGCACAAATCTTTCTTTCTTAAAAAATTTTTTTTAAGAAAAACTTTGCCCACACTAGGAATTTCTTCCTGTATCGTGGGTCCGTTTACAGACATATAATCTCACATGCACACACACCCAGACCCGGAACAATTATCTGTAGATCATACAAATATTTGCTCCGTGCAGGAATCGAACCTGCGACACGCGAAGCAGCAGCCGGTCTCTCGACCACTGCGCCAACCGCGCCGTCAAACAACAACGTATGCTCACAACGTTATCCACATATTAAGTAAAACAAAGTTATTTTGGAACTATTTGCGCACGAGTGAAACTGCAACGGTAAAAAAATGGAGAAAAAAAAACATTCAGTGTGTTCATATCCTAATTTACTAAGTAATTTCCTTTTAAGGGGTCAATGTAATTGATAAGGATTCATAATAATAAGATAAGTCATAATTCAAATTTTTACAACAATTATATTTTTTCTTAATGTTTACCGTTCCAGGAGCGTTTTCTTCTTGCTAGTACTATGATAATTACAAATAATTTGTTATATCCATTTAATTCTTAGATTAAGTGAATGTATTTGACTTATATATTACCCCCTTCAAAGGAAATTTAATGATTCGTATTTAGTATCAGTGGTATAATCCTCTTTTAATGTGGCACAGGTATAGGTCAACAGACTCCGAGCAGAGCCAGAAAACAGCCGCAGTCAATAATAATCCCACCAAAAACATTTCATGTAAAGTTAGTTGCCAAGACTCCCAAGTTCATAAAGCTTTCATAGTTAATAAATAACACTTAATAAGTGTTCGAAGTATCAATTCAATCGGACGTTATAAAGTGGGTGAAAATTACGTTCAAATATTCCGTTACATAGATACGTAGATAGTGTCAACAAGTTATGAGATCTCTAGTAGAGCCATATCAGAGCCAATCTCATACTCGTAGATAAGCTCGTATTTGTCTACGGCACCTGTTTAAAGTCCAAAGTATATCTATAGCTGCACGTGCTCTTAACTGTACCACATTTATTACAATAAATAACAAATAATCTATAACCCCTGACCCCTACATATTGGTTAAAAAGTATAGCTTTGCCGTTTCACAAACTATTCCAGGACATTTTTTTTATCTTAAATGGATCTACGTTTGGCCACCAACTCGCCTGATGGTAAGCGACGATGTGGCCGAGGATGGAGCACGTATATCTAGAATAAATCTATTCATTCTAAGTACATAAAGTGGATAGATTTGGGGAGAACGTTAGTTGGCGAGTTGATGGAACTGCCCAGACGTGTCTCCCACAATGTTATGGCACGTAATAGTTCCACGAACATTAAAATAAGTCGAAACGCTTCCAGAAAAGGTAAGTAATGTCCCGCTTCCTTTGGCTCGACTTGGCGGGGGCACTACCATACCCCCAGATACATCAGTTTAATTCGTGCTTACTCAGACATTCCGCCTGAATCAACGTTCAACACATTAGTACGACATATTAGGTTATCATTATTAACACTAATGTCATAAATGATAGCACACAAGCACAATGCGGTATCTTACTCGTGTTATACACACTGACTTGGGTAAATACTTGTTATTACCCTTGTTGATTACGGTATGTTTGTTTTGCTAATATAATCGTTCTGTCTTTCTCTCCATACTCCGTGGGGCAAGAAGGAAACTGGTACGGTTATTTTTGAAATTAATTTCTACTAGTAAAATTCACTTTCAATTCAAGGCCTAATTACAAAAATGAATATCTCAGTTTAATGGACGCTTCACAGACTAAATTAGAGATATACGAAACATTTAAAAGATAATAGACAAGAACGGGACTTGAACCCGCGAGCCTTGACATTCCGTGTCAGCATTCTACCACTGAGCTACCTTGTCGTGTTCAAATCTATTGAATTTTCAATCCTCTTTTTATGCGTCTTATGGAGACGCTTGGCGATATTTATCTAGCAATCATTTACAGATTAAGCATTACATGGCCTCAACATGTATAAAAATATATAATTATATGTATAGAGATACGCGGTGAAGGAGAATATCGTGCGGAAACCTAGTATTTATGAGCTGAAACACGAGCCTAAAATCACCAAGACGCAATGAGCTAGCGTGGTGAAGAATGTCCCTGCTTTCTTTGTATAAGAAGGCCTTTTTTTGTATTCCTTGCCCTGCAGTGGAACAGCTCTGAACTGATTATGTTATGATGCACGTTTGCATATATAATCCTGTTACTTTCATTATTTTGAAGCCAATTTGGCATTTTGAAGCATAAATGAAATGAAATTGTTTATTCTGTAAGTAGGTCTTTTAAAAACTCTTTTACATATTATTATGATCTAGATGGCGTCGGCGTTTCCTATCGGACTACCTCTGAGAAGAAACGCCGAAAAGGTCAAGGTCTCTTTTAAAGTCCAAATATCATTAAACATCCCTATGTGAGCGTAAGGGTATCTGGAATGGCCTTTTTAAGAAATAGCCATATCAGTTTCGAGTTGACTTGTCCTAACTGACGGCCCACATGCATCAGTCATCGTGTAGCTCAACCATGTTATAGGGAACTCAACGACCTGTCGCAAGGCGATACCAGATCAGCAGGACATTACAGAAAGTAACTTAATAATACGAATGTCAATCAGTACTATTATTATCTTCAAGAATATCCTTTGTCTATCAAGACGGAGTGTTCTTGAAATGTAAACTGTTCTGGCACTTTCTTGAACAGATCCAAATGTTTTCGATCCTGTCATTGCTCTTAAGTACATAGCTATAAGTAGGTATGTTTATTTATAAATGAGAAAAATTTAAGCACACAGAACACGTAACTTAGCTCGATGTCGGGGCTAGAATCGAATAGTCGGGGAATAGACTGTAGACAGCTGTCGTTTCTAGTTGGGTGTTGTATTCTATAAAGTTTTTGCTAATTATAATTAAGCTATACAGAGAGTTTCAGATTGGGCTTAGATAGCCCAATCTGAAACTATTCGAATTATACTCAAAGAAGTACCGGGCCGAATTCGATGAAAATTAAAACTACGCCATAGGATTTTTGAAAAATAAATTTGGACAAAGAACACACGATGCATGTTTGTTTTCGTTAAGATCGTACCTGAGAATGCTTTGAGTATTTTTCACTATTCCTTATAGAAACAAATCCGATAGATTTGACCATCCACTTTAAAAATTAAATCTGTTTAAAACTCAATGTACTAAAAAGTGACCATAGACCCGACGGTAACCCTAATAGCCAATAAGAACGCTGTTGAGACTAATCCTTCACCATGTGATTGCAACTTTTTTGGGACTATAGTTCGACGTGATCGAAAGGAAAAACTGAAAGAAAGATATACATCGGTACATATATTTTGTACATCCTACTAATATTATAAATGTGAAAGTTTGTTAGGATGGATGTTTGTTAGTCTTTCACGCAAAAACTACTGGACGGATTTTGATGAAATTTGGCATACAGATAGTTTATAACCTGGATTAACAGATAGGATACTATTCATCCCGGCTGGACCCAATTCTACTTAAGTCCACGCAGGCAAAGTCGTGGGCAGGAGCTAGTATATAATATAAAATTAAAAGAAACGTTCACGACGAGATTACTCATCATATTAAACTCTAAGCTGTTTTTATTCGTGTGGTAGTTGTCATCCAGTCTCACTATAAATGGCATGTTATTTACATACAGACGAACACCCGTTTATAATTATTATTAATTGACGATAAGATATAATATTATGTATCTACCTATCTACCAGGGCTTTGTGACGTCACGTTAACCCTGTTTAACAACAAAGAGCGTCAACAAACCATTGACCTATGGACTCAAGAGTACATAGTTTTATAGCCTGTATTCCCAGAAAGGATAAGAAGAAATGTTCCTACACTGTGGTATATTTACACCCACATACACCGGATATTGCTATTAAATCTCATGTCGTAGGCTGTAAGCTTATTTTTATTAACCAAGCACAATTCCAAACACCGGGCTGGACTGAACCCAATAATATATTGCTTGATCCGGGAATCCAACCTAAAACTTCACGCTAAGCAGCCTTACTTGCGACCACTAGAGCAATGAGACGGTTAATAGCTTCATCAACTCTACGTTGACAAATAATTATTTTGTGGCAACCCTCACCTACCACTTTGTCTATCTAAAGGGGCATTTAGAATATTAAGTTACGGTTAAGGTGGGTTCTCACTATATCATGACTCTTTTATCATTCATATAGACGTTAAATAGCGTCTGTTTGATGCCACTGTGTGACGAAAGTGCAGCGTAAATATTGATAGTAAATTTAAATTGCACAGTATCCACTATATCACATCAGTGTTCGCATCCGTACGATAGTTATCGTACCCATACGATAATTTCATGCCTGCGGACGCTGTACGATATCATTAATATCGTACGCCGATATTACGATAATATTAATTATGCTATATATTAGTTGACTATAGTGATTATTTTGAAAAGTACGTTAATTTTGCTACATGTAATTAATTTAAGCATATGCAAAAAAAAAAAAATCACATTTAATACGATCTATTTTGCTTCGTGTACGATAATTCTACGGTACTGGTACGATAGTTGTCTTGCGTCAAGTTGTGTCACATAATAGTATCCTCCTTCAAGGGAGCATCCTTAGGCAAGCTGCAGGATAAAGGAAAAAATATTAACACCTCACTATTCGGTGGTCTGTCTAATTGTAATCACAGAACATTTTACCAGGTTTTTATCTAACTACAGAAAAGTTATCCGAATACCAGAGCTACAAATTAATTGACAAGTTGAAAACACGCCTACTTCTGTCCACTGATAACAAAAAAAAAACACAATAGATTTTTTTATAAAACTTTATTCACAAAGCACTAATTAATACCTTACCGGAACAAATTCTATGTCTTTCATATTCACAGAATAAGTAGTAGCTTCAACCGCGTGCCTGTCGGGTATAACATTAGATTCTATTTCGTTGTTCTTGTTCAAATCTCCTCTACCAAGGCCCACATCTACATCTCCAGTATCTACATTCACATTCGTCTCAAGTTCCTCCCGACTGCCCGCAAATTCTGGCCTCTTCGTGGTTCCAAGATCAAGCAGTTCCGTCGAGGTCAGAGTCGGCTCTGTGTTCTTCGCTTCCTCCTTCAACGGGAATGTGATAGTCAAGACTCCTTTCTCGAAAACCCAGTTACCAGTCACGTTCACATTATCCGGCAGGGTCCTCATATCCAAATAGTTCCTCTCGCTACCTTCGGTGTACTTGTGGCTCGCTTGAATCAACAGCAATCCCTGACGTGCCTTCACCACGATGTCCTTCTCGTCGAATTCCGGCAGGGAAATCGTTAGTTTGTACTCGGTGCCTACGACTCCTTCTTGAGACACGCTAGTGGGTAAGTGGCGGGAGAAGTCAGCTAGCATGTCATCAAGATCCTTTAGTTCTTTAGACAAGTCCGCCCAGAATCTTCCCGTGTCGAAGAGGTTTTCGTCCAAGTAGGGTTGTGGGCGTAGGTGGCTAGAGAAGAACGGAGTCCTTCGGTGTGCCCCGAAATCGAACTGGGGGGCCGCGCACGCCCCTGCGATGAGTCCGTACAGTAGCAAAGCGATCATTTTGCCTCAGAAGTTTGTGAATCACTGATGCGCGAGAGTGACCACTGCGTTTTATATGCCCGGACGACGGTTCATAGGTTATCATCGTTATCACCACTTTCTGGACTGAGCAAACAATTTTGTCTGCGCTTAACAAGAGGTCGAGGATTTTCTTGGAATCGTAATTAATGTTCTGGCGTTTTAGTTTTCAACCGTATTAATATTGGTGTAAGGTTTATTTTCTTTATAATGTTATAAGCTAAAGTCATCTTGTAAGGTTTTTCCCCACATTATATATATGTCGCAGATGGACAGCTGTTTTACAAAACTGCTAGCTGATAAACAAAACAGTGCTGTTAAAACAGCTGAACGACGTTTAGTGGTTTTGCATAATTACTGAACTATGACACGCAGAATTGTATAAACGTTTTGGGTTTATCAATGCAGCGGGTTAACGATCAGAGATTATGTAAAATAGCGTCAAATTAAACGTCAAATTTTAGATTTTAGTTCTTAATTTTGGCTCTGTGACTTATCAACAATAGGTAGGTAATTTCACTTCATTTTATTTTGTAAGCCACTAGCAAAAAGATTATAATGAAAATTTAGAATGACATAAATACTAAACTACTATACTAATCGATAAACGTGTGGGGTATACGGAACTGACGCGCTCGCTTCGCTTGCTCATGCGTCAATTAAAATTTTTTTTTTCATATTTCCGATTTAGTATCGATTAGTATAGTAGTTTAGTTATACACGGACAGGTTAGGTTCGAAGCCAAAACCCCTTCGTGTTTAAGTATTTTCTGACCTTACAGACACAAAAATAGGAGCCGGCTCCGTCGACCCAGCCAGTCACGGAAAGACAATTCAGAATACAGCATCTTTGCTTTTACTTGAGTGGTGACTTACCATTTAATATACCTATACAATAAATAAATCCTTCTGACTAGATATGTCGTCATTCTGAATTTCGTCTAAACGTGGGTAGCAGTTTTGTTAAACGTAGCGCAATGGCAATCCAGCCTGAACGTTGTTCAGCTGTTTGAAAAAATTGGTCTCTTTTGTAAAACAGCTAGCAGTTTTGTACAACAGCGGATTCTACAATCCATCTGGGGTCCATCTGAGGCATTGACATGTGAGTATTTTTTATCTGATGGATCGATCTTTGTTTCAGTTGTTTAGTTTCATTGGTAGCAGCCCTCTTTAAAAATTTTACTGTACCTTTTTTTTTACTTTACCTTTGTTTGGGCCGATTTGTTAAAGAAACAAATAACATTAACTAATTTGAATACTAAAGTTATTATATTAAACGGAAAAGGAATACGGTAGTGAGCAGAGGTCGCGATGCCTTAGTGGTCAGAGCGCCGGGAGTATTTATCCGGGAGGCGCAGGTTCGAATCCTGCTCGCGACCGTATTCTTTTTCCATTAAATATAATAACGTTAGAGTTCGCTAAGCATGCGTTAATGCTTTTCAAAGAATTATCTTTAATTTGAATACGGTGCTCACAAATCTTCGAGACAAACGTAAACTTGAATGGGAAACAAAAGCAAAATATTATTTTTCATTATTAAAACATCTGTTTCCCTTGATGAATCATTTAGTTACAATGAAATCGCTTATGCATGTAGGTAAATAAGATACTAACATTGTTTTCTAGAATAATGAATTCAATTAAAGTTTTTCTAGTTCCGATTACCTCTCAGAATAATAACTACTTATGGCTTACCTACAGTCCATAACATTTCTGTCAAAAACACAAGCAAAACGAGAGAAAACCATAGAATTTTTTTTGAGGAAACCACGATATAAATGAACGTTGCATCACTCGATTTTGGTAAGTTCAGACCATTAATTAGGACTACCTACTTAAAATTGGAGAAATAACTAATTGCCAATGGAAGCCAAAAAAAATACCTTGTATAATGTATATTCCTTATCTGTTTCTATTAGAATAATTTAAAAAGTATCGTTAATTTTCTGTGACATGATGTCTTTTTCCTCCATTAAAAAATTTTAACTTTAGAATTTGCTACGCATGCGATACAAACAATACAATATTAAAGAATATTGTACACACGTAATAAATTTTAAAAGATTCAAAAGCGTTAGTAGCAAGTACAATGGGCGGTCTTATCGCTAAAAGCGATCTCTTCCAGACAACCTTTGGATGGACAAGATTTGGAAGAGATTTAAGGTAATGGGCAATTTGTGGCGTACCTAATATATAAATATAATACATCATAGATAATATATACATATATAAATAATAATATAAATAGCGATAATTTGTTTGAATTGAAAGATTTACGTGTAATCTATGCTTAAAATAATCTATGAATCAAAAAACAAAAACAAAATGTCATTGAAAGTTATAGGTATATATATAATAACCTACACATTTTTTATAATTACTATTTTTCAAAGAAACATTGAAAAAATAATGGACAAGAAAGGGGTTTGAACCCGCGACCTTTGACGTTCCGGGTCATCACTCTACCAACTGAGCTACCTTGTCTCGTTATTCCCCATTGAAACCCCGTTCTTGTCCATTATTTTTTCAATGTTTCTTTGAAAAATAGTAATTAATATAGGCATTACATGGCCTCAACATGTATTAAAAAATATAATTATATATGACCTACACATTTTTGTTATTTTAATTTTATTGTTGACATGATAATAGGTACCTATTTGAGTCTTTTTCCTCATATTAAATATAGCATTGACGCGTGTATTCCCCGAAGGGATAAGCAGTGGTGCCTACACGGTTAGGTATACACTACTGTTACCAGGTGTCCCGAATTGCGCGGGACGTCCCGATATTCAGGGGTATATGGACGAGTCTTGATTCACCCTTGATCTGGACGCCCCATGTGCCGATTTTGGAGCAATCCCTAATTAAGATGAAATGAAATGAAATAATTTACTTGCTAAGAATGCAGGTACAAACATGTGATGTTAAGTAAGAGAAGGATCCAATACATTCTACCGTTAGGCATGCAAACATTTTTGAAGTAGAAATAATCACGAAATAATTTATATAAAAAAAAAAAAAAAAAATTATCCAATGTCAAATGAATAAGATAGTCAATAAAAATATAAATCATTCAATTTGTAAATTCATTCAGTGGTAAACAATGTCAAAAACAAGTTAATAATTTTTTAATAATACAATGTCAATAATAAGTTCATAATTAGTCAATAATACAATGACAATAATAAGTTATTACCTAATTAGTCAAATAATACAATCTAAATATGAATCTGAAAATCATTGTTTTTAAATAATCATATGGATTTGTCATGAAAAATCATTACTAGGAATTAGAACCATTAGGCGTCCCCGGCGGGCGTTTACATAATACCGTGCGACTGTGGCTTGAGTTACATCGGAGAAACTCGTCGCAATATCGCAACCAGGCTGAATGAACACATACGTAGTATGAAGAGTATGGACACCAACAAGTCAGCAGTTGCAGAACACGCTTGCAACACGGGCGCGGCTCATTTTATACGTTTCGATAAAGCATCCGTACTAGCGAGGGAGAAATACTTCGTACCGCGAAAAGTACGAGAAGCTATCGAAATAAGCCGTCGCCCGAACTTCAACAGAGACAGTGGTTGGACGTTGCCCCCTGCTTGGAAACCAGCTCTGAAGTCCACGTCATATGAAAGTGAGTTAAGCCTGGAGTGTGACACAGTCAGCGCAGTATGCACCGGCATGAATAGTAAAGACAATATCTCGGACACGACGAGTGGCGGAAACACACGAGTACTTCCGACACCGAGTACATCATCGGCGCGTGCAAAACGCTACGCGGCGCGATGCAGCTCCAGTTTGACTCGCGACATCGCCGCGGGTTTCAGCTCATGACTAAGGGCTCCGTTCGAGTTCGAAACTAGTCGGGCAATCCCGAAAAATGCACGTGAGTAGTAACCGGTGAACATTAATTGATTACTAGGAATGTTGCGGATGCAGATTTTTTGACATCCGCGGATGCGGAACTAAAGATTTTTTAAAGGAACATCGTATTAGTGGTAGGCACTAGTTGGTGGTGGTAGTAAAGAATGGGTGCTAATATATTAGGATCTGGTGAAGATCTTCGGAGATAGACAATGGAACTCTTCCAATAACTAACAGCAAATGATCCGCGATTGGTGCGATCGTATATTGTTTTCACTGTAAATCCAATAAAGTTGATTCAGTGTAAATCCCAGAATTCTCTGCACTGGGTACTGAAGGTCTTTTTTTATTATTAAACAGGACAGTCACCATTTATTTATTATTTTATGTTAGCGCCATCTATTTCTGAACTAGCGAACTAGCTACTAGTATCATCTTTCCAGATTATCGCCTACATAAACGTCTAGATGTGTTCTTTGAAGTAGACCAGATTATAAAATTATCCCATAGATGGTGCTAGTCACTTAGAAGTTAGAAATTGCAATATTATCAATTTACCTAATAATGTCGAAAATCTCAGCACGCTTTTTATTTTATACCTAAATAGTAATCTCTTTTCTGAAGCCATTTTCGTAAACGAGAGAAAACATTCGATTTTATCAATGATTTAAAAAGAAAATGTATATGTCAATGGATTTTATTTAACAAAGAATCTAGAATAATAACCAATATCATGAAAGAATACAGATATGTACGTACCTAGGTAAATATATTCTGGTGATACCATAAATTATCTATATATATGATATAATAAGGTATAGTTTAAAGTACAACTTAACCTAGATCAGGGTAGGTATACAGTATACTTACTACCTAGGTGGGTATCTCAGGTTGTTCAAGTATTTCGGTAATGATTGTTTATTAGGTACCTACCCACCTAAATTAACAGAATTTGTAAAAGTAAGTACCGCAATAAAACTAAAACCTATTGTAGTAAAGTAAGTTTATGGAAAAAAACCCAAGATATATCCAATGACTAAAACGTCATTTATTTAGATCTTTACGCAAGAACTCAATCACAAAACAAATTCAATTTCACATACACTTCTCAACACAATTTTAAAGCACGGAATGGTTTTGAGTATCCACTAGGAACTTCTGGAATATTCTAGCCTTGTTCTTCCTCGTTTTCTTGCTTCCTCACCGGACCAGTTTGAACGATTGGTACCATCCTCTCGTTGGATGCTTTTGGTGGCGGTTTCATAGGCGCCGTAATTGACAACACGCCATCAGAAGACAATTTGGAGATTACAGAGTCTGACTCTACGCCTTCAGGAAGAGCGTACTTTCTAGTAAAGCTCCTTGAAATAAATCCATGCTTGTCCTGCTTCTCCTCGTGTTTAGCTTCGACTACCAAGTAGCCATCTACAGTTTTAACAGAGATCTCCTCCGGTGCGAAGTGCTGGACGTCTAAATTCACCTGGAATTTATCCTTATCTTCTTTGATCGTAGACCCAGCGTCTTGAGCTGCGGCTAAGAGGTTCCTCCACGGCCTGTAGTAATCCCGGTTAGTCTGCGGAACCGCGATGATCGTCAGCTGGTCTTGCGGCGATAATCCCAAGCCGAAATGTTGGTCAAGAAGACGACGTTGACGAGGATGTTCGTATTCCACAAAGAAGGGGTGGAACATTGTTACTGATATAAACTCGACAAATTAATCAACAATAATACTCAAGATACTTTAAAACAGTTCGGAATCTCCGATACTTTCACTGACTTTTTGCTTTGTTGTCTTGAACTGACTGACTGAATCACTGAATGCCGGAATTGAAGACAGTTTTATATTTATATCGACGACAACGCCATCTAGTAACAAATAGAATTATCTCGAATGACATTCCAGAAAGTACAAGGTCGCTTTAGCTTGCATGATTTTTGCAGATGCTGCAAACATTTTGTTAGCAAAACAATAAAACGGGAAAAGTACAGTTACATGAAGCTTTATTAAATAATCTTAATTTTGCTCTAAAAATATTTTTGATTATAATACAATATATTTAATACAGTCTTTTTGTAAGGCAATGTAGATTATTCAGTATAATTAAATACTGTTGTGTTTTCAAGCTGAAAATGTGATAAAGATTGTTTCAATAGTATCAAAATATGTTATTTGATTTATATCAAGTATCATCTGTATCATTCTGTGCACGTACTTGAGTAAAATAAAAAAAATACTCTTTTAGTTTGAATAACATGCCGTTATCGTCATTATTTATAGGAGCATGCAGAGATTATTTACCCGAACAACTGATCTTAA
This sequence comes from Xylocampa areola, assembly GCA_935421205.1. Lineage (NCBI taxonomy): Eukaryota > Metazoa > Arthropoda > Insecta > Lepidoptera > Noctuidae > Xylocampa > Xylocampa areola. Next base: position 2,610,764 of record OW285200.1, read on the forward strand.
TTTGAATCAGAGATTTTTCAGTTAGTTGTCTGTTTTCTTCAAATACCTAGGTAGGTTCTCCTCATCTATTCTGTATTACTTATACTCTAGCATTGTACACGAATTATGATAGTTAAGAGAATGATCTCCATCTCCAAACATTATTTCATCATTCGGATACGTTTTACAAATTAGTAAGTAAATTTTAAATTCAAGTCAATACGTGCAATAACGATAACCCTTTAATATTTATTCTCATTTCATATCAGTATTGAACTATCCCGAATGTTCTTAACAGCTGATTGATTTTATTAGCGCCATCTAGCGTCGAGTAGTCCGCCGTGTTTCAACCTTTCAACAATTTCTAGAATGATTCATTTTGCCGCGGCCTTTCTCGAAGTGATATCTGTAGATTGTTAATAATCATATTAAAATGTAGGTAGTTTGTAGGAATACCAATACAGTGTATTTTTATCATTTTATGACTTAGGTACGAGATTTATGTGTACGACTTTAGGAGTATAATTAAGGTTTACATAAAATAAAGGTATAAATTCTAAAGTGTAAGCACGGACCTAAAGGTCCGTGAGTGTAGGACGACTTACTTTTATGTTCATTGAGTTCAAAGAAGAGAATTTTGACTAGGATATTTAATTGAATGTCTTTGATTGAGTAGTACCTACCTACCTACAACAGCTGTTATTTTTTTATTCAAATTCGTTAGGTACCCATTTGTTGTTATTTGTGAATGGCAGTAACTTGAAAAGTTGAGAACCTTTTATCGTCGGATAAGAATCTTAATATTTTCTTTGTTCCATAAAACCAGTAAAACTAAAAATAATTAAATGTAAGGATCACAAAATATAATTGAAGGAACACAATTTTTATCAAAGTAGGATAACCATTCCTTTAAAGTTTTAACCAGAGTTGGGCGTAATCAACTACTTTTGTGATCAGATTAATCATCTGATTACAAGTAATCATGATTACATTTAATCATGATTTCTTATAATCGTTAATCTTGTTTACAGTTATCATGATTACATGATTACACATGCTTGAGTTTTACCGACTTATTGGTCAGTGGGTCGTCTTAGGGGCTAGTTTTTTTTTTGTCATTTTCATGTTTTTTGTTGTACCATAACCACATCAAACGCAAATTTTAAACAAAATTTTAGTTTGTATTCCTGATTTTCCATTTTTGTTACATTAAAATTAATCTAGAATTCGAAAAAATATTTATGGGGTACCGACCGACTATATTCCAAAGACCAGACGCATTGTAGGGGTGCGGGACACGCGGGCGGGTTCGCGGTTGTGTGCAAGAGCGTTCCCACATCCCGCCCTCAAGATGCTGTGGAGGTATACTTGGAGTTTTAGTGGGTTCGAGTCCCACATAACCGCTCTGTCCACCCGTGTCAGAGTGGTATGCGAGGGCATCTCTCCACATTAAAAAAAAGGGGTGCGGGACCCGGTTTTGACGCAGACCGCTAAGGATACATCGATGGCTGCTACTGGAACTCCTAGACGTGTAGAACTAGGTGTGCCAAGCTTGGGCTCATTTTATTATTTACGATGGGATCTTACCTGAGAAATTGCTTGAGTGACCTGAAGGTGTACTTCGGTAGCTGCTACTGGAACTCCTAGACTAGTAGAGCTAAGGGTGCCGAGTTTTCTTTTGTTTCGTTAGTCATGATGAGATTTTACCTAAGAAATTGCTGGAGTGACCTGAAGGTGTACTTCGGTGGCCGCAAATGGATCTCCTAGACGAGTAGAGCTAGGTGTGCCAATTAAACTTCGAATAGGCTATTCCACATTCATATATCTCACGTTGACGACATCACCTTTTCAGTCTATATGGCGACTAGACCTGGCTGAACGCTTGAGTATCCGACACGATGGTGGTGGTAAATCCAGCTCACTACCGTATTTTTATTAATTGCGACAAAAAATAATAATTTTGTTTTTATAGTTACATTGTTACATTCTATTAGTGCTATGTTATTTAATGTTGTTTGTTTAGTTACATATTTTAGTATTATTAACCGTTACATCAAAGTGAAATCTTTATTTTTATAACAATAGTTGGTAAATATTTTTATTATCATTTTTAAAATTCTCATTACTTTTATGAAAAATACAGTGTGAAATTTTTAAGTGTGAACCTTGCCTTTCTTAAATTCTAGTACATTGCAAACAGCGCCATCTATTGACATATGCGAATCAACTTACATGCAAACCGTTAAGTACCAATAAAAAAAACTATTATAAAAATAGTTTTAGATAGTTTAATACTTAGGAGATTTAAAAATTGCGAATGTTAATTTTCATAACCTATTTCTTTATAATTATTTGGAATTTCACACAAACTTTATTATCAAATCGATACTTATAACGCCATCTATTGAGATTTATTAACCCCATGATACAGTAAAGGAAACCCTTAAAGTCCAAACTGTGAAAAAGACAAAAAAAACTCAGTTACATAATCTATGATCGTTGACCCGCTGCATTGATAAACGCAAAACGTTCATACAATTCTGCGTGTTATAGCTTAGTAATTATGTAAAACCGCTAAACGTCGTTCAGCTGTTTTTCATAACAGTACTGTTTTGTAAATCAGCTAGCAGTTTTGTAAAACAGCTTATTCTACAATCCATCTGCGACATAGATATGTCATTCTGCATTACGTCTAAACGTGGGTAGCAGTTTTGTTAGACGTATCGCAATGGCAATCCAGCTGAACGATGTTCAGCTGTTTTTCATAACAGTCCTGTTTTGTAAATCAGCTAGCAGTTTTGTAAAACAGCGGATTCTACTATCCATCTGTCACGTCCATAAAGGCACCGTCTTAGGCATGAATAGGTATAGTAAGGCAGAGGTGTACACAGTTGTACACCCACATTTCACCTGTTCACCAAAGCTGTTATTAAGTCCCATGTGTGGTGAGCTTATTGCCATCTACCGGGCACAATTCCAAACTCCGGGCTGCTACTGAGAATTTTCTAACAGGAAAACTCAATAACACTGCCCGAGAACCTCATGCTCAGCAGTCGCGCTTGGGACCACTAGACCAACAAATAATATAACAGGTGTTTAAAATGCAAACAATGGCAATCGCAGCTGTCGAGTGTGAAGTTTTGGGTTCAATTCCCGGAATGGGCAGTGTTATTGGGTTTTTCTGTTAGAAATTACCCTGTGGTTTGAATTTATTGTGTCGTTTGATGGCAATATTGGATACAGATGTGGTCTTATGTACGAGTATGTACTCTAAGTTTCACTCAAACTCTTAATCAATCAGTTCAACAAAAGACTACTTAGTTTGATTCAGGTTAACCGCAAACCTTGAAAAGGTCACGATATCCGATAGATTAATATGAAGGTCATTGTTTTTATCGCCAAAAATATTGATATTAGTATTGTCAAAATGTCATTAACAGTGTCAATGATTTGTTTACAAGTTATGCCGGATACACATTACTGTGTTGTACTGTGACGCAGTCTGATTACGCAGCATTAGCCAATCAAAACCCGTTGTGATATGACGCATTACTCAAAACATTCGTTTGAGTTGCAGTAACCCAGGATACTGCGTCATTTACAAAGTCACGACACAGCACGCAACACAGTAATGTCACAGTTTAATAAAGATAATTACCTAGGGTATAATTACCTAGGGTCTTGAAATAATTACCTAGGGTCGGTCGGTAGATCAGACGCACTAGGGCTGCGCACTGACTGTGTCTCTTGGGTTACGTATTTAATAATACTATATTAAATTGTCATAATATCTCTTCATAAAAATGAATTACTACAAATTTTGTTAGTTTTAATTTTAATTTTTACTACGAATACTTCGGTTTTATTGTTTCAAAGTGATTTTGATTCATTCTGAACCAAAAAAATTTAAGGGATCCTTACAATTTAGATGATAGATATGATGAAGGGCGGTCCTATTAGGATAGTGATATAAAACAGCCCGAATTGAATGTTCGTAAAACACTGGCTTTAATCTATACTTATAATAAAATCGTAACTCAAAAGCCCGAAAATTTCAAATTCGCTTTTTGGATTTTTTTTCTTTCGTAATGTGTTATTTAATCGTTACTATTGCCAAATCTGTTGTTTTTAAAATTTGAGTATTTTTGTCTGTTTGTATGTCCGAGGTTGGCGTCCAAACCAAAAAAAAGAAACAACTCAAAATTTGTAAAAAATATCGTCAGTAGCCGGGTCAACTTATAGGCTATTCAAAATTGCGCTTTTCCTCAAGGGAGCTGAGCAGTGATGTTAAACATCTCACACTCAGAATCTAAATTGGACGGATTTCAATAAAAATTGCACCTTTTTATAGCTTATCAAAAATGATAAGCACTTCAAAAGGTGTCATTGCGCTTTATCACATAGGGACCAAGCACTTACCGGTTTTGTATTTTGATTAGTAGATTGTGAATTCCTATTTTAGCAACACTGACAACAGAGTATTTAGTGGCATACCATACATAGGTGACTGGCACAGTATAAGTATGTCGATCGAATCCCGGTACAGGATATTATTTTTGTATATTATTAATTTTGATAATACAAGGTTTTTCTGTTATTTTGCAGAAAAACAACGTTATTTTAGTTTGTCGTGTCTTTTTGTAATATAAATCCACTTTTTATGTGTTTCGCTTGCTGTCTCATATCAATATGGTGAAGCTCAGTGAAGATGTTACACGTTAGCGTTATGTAAATTTTTTATCAATCAGATCTCATCATTATCATGGTACTTCTTTCCATAGAAAAGTTATTTTTAAACTGTGTCATAAATTATATAAAAAATATATATATATAAAATGGATCTACGTTTGGCCGCCAACTCGCCTGATAGCAAGTGACGGTGTGGCCGAGGATGGAGCACGTATATCCAGAATAAATCTATTCACTCTTAAGTAGAGTGGATAGATTTTGGCAGAACGATAGTTGGGAAGTTGATGCAACTGCCCACTCCCACAACGGCTTCGTCCGGTGGATGGTAAACAGCTGTGGTCGAAGCCTCCGACCAGTGTTGTGTTGCCTGTTTTGCACCACCCAGGGGCTACGTGTAGGGATTCCATTTTAAGGGTGCACTCCTACGGACGCGGGCAACTCAGCGCCCAATACCTATTTAGTAACAAAACTACACATTCCCTCAGCCTGGCCTTAGGATTAATTTAATTGCCTAATCCATAAGTAGGTAATAGCGAAACATCAAATAAGCATTACTGACGATTTTGTTAGAGGCTGTCCAGCTATTGAGGTGGTTGGAGAGTACATTCTCGATGATATCCAATAAAATACCGTGTAAAACATTGCTTAACCTCAGCGAATGTTTACTAAGCGGAGATTGGAACAGACTATCAGTACCTGCATCTTGGGCATTCGTTTTATAAATCGGGTATTAAATGTTGGAAAAATAAACAACAAGCCAGACCCAAGCTCTACTGAAAACTCCATTATGGAACTCAACAACACTTTTTTCGACCTGGTGATCAAACCCAAGACTTACCTACGCTTATACTCACTTGCAACCACTAGAATAATAACTCAGTTTTTCTAAGATTCTCTTTACACTGCACAAGATTGATGATCATTAATATTTTCATTTTTAACCGACTTCCAAAAAGGAGGAGGTTATCAATTCGGTTGTATTTTTTTTTTTTTTTTTTTTTTTTTTTTTTAATGTTTGTTACCTCAGAACTCCGTCATTTATGAACCGATTTGGAAAATTATTTTTTTATTTGAAAGGATTTACTTTCAGATTGGTCCCATTTAAATTTTATGAAAATTGGTTTAGTAGTTTGGTATTTAAATCAAAATAACTGAAAAATAATACGTCGTCGAAGTAAACGAAATGGTGTATTTTGCTTTCTTGTGACTTTCCGGTGGTGTTTACGGTCTCTAGAATAGTTCTAATGAACTGCCTAACTGTCAGATTGTTGATTTTAGTTCGAAATTTTGTCGGCTCTGTATGTCCTAACAATAATAACCTAACTTTATTTTAAATGTCAAAAGCAAAAAAATTATGAAAATTTTTAATGACGTAAATACTAAACCACTATAATAGTCGACAATATATCGGGATTATGAAAGAAAATAAATTAAATTGATCCATGAGCGAGCGAAGCGAGCTCGGGAGTTTCGTGTATCTCGACACGGATAGGTTAGGTTCGAAGAGGATGACGGGGGCCCGTGAGCGAGCGTAGCGAGCGAACAGCCCCCGTCATCCTCTTCGTGTTTAGGTTTTTTCTAACCTTACGGACACAAAAATAGGAGCCCCGCTAAGCGGGGCTCCGTCGACCCAGCCACGGAAAGTCAAATCAGAATACAGTAAAGTAAATCAGAGTACACTTTTTTACTTCTAAAGGTGGGTAGCAGTTTTGTTAAACGTATCGCAATGGCAATCCAGCTGAACGTTGTTCAGCTGTTTTATAAAACAGTACTGTTTTGTAAAGCAGCTAGAGATTTTGTAAAACAGCGGATTCTACAATCCATCTGCGACAGATATATATGGACAGCGCGTTGAGTAGGTCTACCCATATTCACTTCCGATAAATCAGTTATGGTACGCAAGATTCACTAAAAAGTAAGAAATAAAATAATTTTTAACAAAAAAAAGAACCGACTCCAAAAATCTTTCTGTTAAGTAAAATTGCACTAAAAAGTTATAAAATAATTGCATTATTTACTTACTACAATTTATATAAAAATATTTTTTTAATTTTAGAGGATTCTGAATAAAGTCAATTTATTAGGACAATAATATACAATTATTATTATTTTTGGAGTCGGTGCCAGTAAAGGATAATAAACGTGTAAGTACATTCATGAAGTAGCGTATTACGTTCGCTTTAGGCAGTTGTTGTGTTCATTTGTAAATAGGTTCAATTAGGTATAATACATTATCGTAAAAATAATGATGGTTAATGTACCTTTAAATATACTTTGCAAATTTTAGGAAACTTCCTCAATATTTTTTAAGTTTGTCTGGCACCGACTCCAAAAATAATAATAATTGTATATTATTGTCCTAATAAATTGACTTTATTCAGAATCCTCTAAAATTAAAAAAATATTTTTATATAAATTGTAGTAAGTAAATAATGCAATTATTTTATAACTTTTTAGTGCAATTTTACTTAACAGAAAGATTTTTGGAGTCGGTTCTTTTTTTTGTTAAAAATTATTTTTTAAATGAAGATACAGTGACAGGAACTGAAAAAATTATGCTTAGAGTCATGTTGATAAGACGAGGCAGGTGTAAGTGGAAATTCTGAGATCCCTAAATGGATATAAATTGACCCTCCGAAACTCACTAAAAAGTCAAAAAAGTAGTGCTCACAACCAGCACGCGTGTATTAACAGACGTATTAACGTGATAGAAGCAAAAAGAGTATGTAAGGATCTTAGCAGGTTGCGTTCTATAGTGTCTGCCTACCTGAAGCCTAGGCCAAAGACGTGAATTTATGTATGTACCTATGTATGTGATATTATCATTTTGGCCAACACATATTCTCATGCCGTCAGTTCTGCGCCTGATCTCACTCCGGACGTGTCGGATTGCCGTCCCACCGGAATACGTGAGTGCAGAAAGAGGGAGTGCACTCCATAGAGATAGGGCGCCGGTACAGTCATTCGGGAACGTGCAGTCGGGAGTACTCCCGGTATCGAAGAGGTGGTAAAACATCCCGGTATCTCCAATGTATCGGTAACGGCGGCTTATCAAATTTTTCAGGTAATACTTTGGGAAACGGAAAATAACGTAAGATCATTTATGTCGCATCTAGCTTTCAGCTGATTGTACTGCTGCCGAATTCGTTCATCATCCATGTTTCTCAATAAATATATATCTGTTGGTTTTCAAGGCTCAAGTGAATAGGTATTTAGTGGTCAAGCGTGTTCCATCGTCAATTACATCATTGCTTAAAATCAGGCGAGTTGGCGGTCAAACGCAGGCCCATTGAGAATAAGTAAAAATCTAATTGATGAGTGGAATCCTAATATTACATCGTATAATCTATTTTAGTTCTAAGTATATTGTTTAGGTAGTTTATTATAATTAAATTAAGTAGTTTATGTAAAATTTGTTTTTAGTTAATGAATAAACATTTAGGAGCTCGTATAATCTACACCACTTCAAAAGCTGTATCCGACAGCTGATATAGCGCCCCCACATATCTGCAGACAAGTCGCGTGTACTGTGGAAAAATCCAAGCAGGAGTCAGACCCTAGACACCCACTGTATGACGGCCAGTTACCAGTACAACACCTAACCACCTAACAAGCCAGGCACAGTTACTTAATACTGACCGAGGCAGTGTCAGGATGCCCAGTCGAGACTCACCGCAAAACTGAGGCTAGGAACTTTTCCACCACCCGCTAACAAATTAAGCATAAAGTGAACCTACCTGAAATCAATTTTGGACACAGCAAGTGTGGATCTAGGCAATCAAATAATTAAAATTGTACCATCGACATAAAGATGAAGAATCGTTTAGTAAAGTAATCCTAATCCGGATAAATGCTCCAGGCGCTCTGACCGCTAAGCCATTTCGACCTCTGCTTACTACCGCGAATGTCAAGTATCTGAAAAGTCACGGCTGTCTGTATGAGGGTGGCGTCAATGAGGATAGACAAAAATAGAATAATGCAACAATTATTACCAAAAAAGGAAGGGGTGGAGGGTCTGACTTCAACAAACGTACCTGACCTTCACAAAAAAGGCAGGTTAATAAACTGAACCGTCGAGCATGCACTCTTCATGTATGTAAGATAAAATCTATAGTTTCTGCCTACTGGAATGGGAATCACGTGTGAGTTGGTTTGTATGATTAATTGAAATCTTAGTTTGGCGTTAAGACTATTTTGACGTGAGTAAAGCCACGGGTACAGCTAGTATAATATAAATTAGATATATTTGTAACATCAAGAGCTGCGTGTGCAAAATGCACGCGCGTGAGTAAGTAACATAATGCACGTAAGTAACATGATTACAGATAAATGATGCCAGTAAAGGGTAATAAACGTGTAAGTACATTCATGAAGTAGCGTATTACGTTCGCTTTAGGCAGTTGTTGTGTTCATTTGTAAATAGGTTCAATTAGGTAAGTATAATACATTATCGTAATAATAATGATGGTTAATGTACCTTTAATATACTTTGCAAATTTTAGGAAACTTCCTAAATATTTTTAAAGGCTGGCACCGACTACAAAAATAATAATAATTGTATATTATTGTCCTAATAAATTGATTTTATTCAGAATCCTCTAAAATTAAAAAAAAATATTTTTATATAAATTGTAGTCAATCTGCCTAGCCTTTTCCCAATTACATTGGGGTCGGCTTCCAGTCAAACCGGATGCAGCTTAATATCAGTATTTTACATGGAGCGACTGCCTATCTGACCTCCACAACCCAATTACTGGGTAACACGATATCTCGTGGTATGACTGGTCGTCAGACTTTCAGGCCTCTGACTACCCGTAACGGCTGTCATAGATCTTAATTTGACAAACGGGACCGACGGCTTAACGTGCTCTCCGAGGCACGGAGGGGTCTCGGTATGAAATGATGGTCACCCATCCACAGACCGACCGCGGCAAGCGCAGCTTAACCTCGATCGATCGATCTGTGCGGCTGTTACTTAGCCACGAGCCCCTCCATCCGTGTCCATAAGTTTACCGAGATTTCGAAGCGCGTCATTTCGGCCGGTTTGTGTGAAGATGTAATACTGTAACTTTATTATACTGTGGTTCTGTCTAGTGAACTTGCGACCATGCTAAAACCCAATAATGACTTATATAATAAATTTGATAACAATATGTAGTAGCGCTTAAAGTATGAGCTTTAAAGTTATTATATTAAATGGAAAAAGAAATACGGTCGCGAACAGGATTCGAACCTGCGCCTCCCGGATGAATACTCCAGGCGCTCTAACCACTAAGCCATCTCGACCTCTGCTCACCACCGCGAATTCTTCTTCCATATTAAACACGTCTTATGGCGACGTCATTGCAATCAATTCAGTCCCTATACTGGTGACCGAACCGACACGACTAACTTTGCAGTTAATACAATGTCGTAAAGAATGCAATTACCTTAATAATTCAAGATATGTCTTTGAAAAAGCATTAACGCATGCTTAGCGAACTCTAAAGTTACAATATTAAATGGAAAAAGAATACGGTCGCGAACAGGATTCGAACCTGCGCTTCCCGGATAGATACTCCAGGCGCTCTGACCAACTAAGCCATCTCGACCTCTGCTCACCACCGCGAATTCTTCTTCCATATTTTAACACGTCTTATGGTGGTGATGTTGGGACCACCATTTGTACCGTCCTGGCTTGTGTTTATTTTATATTTATTAATTTCTTTTCAGCGTACAGTAAAGTATAATATATGTATCTTCTGTTCATTTAAGTTTGCATAGAAAAGGCGAAAAGGCCCTTTAATTTTAAAATTGTACGGTTTATTCTAAATGATGTTCAATCAATAGAAATATAGGTTCTTTAGATCGAAGGTACCTAGTAGTACCAAGGACTACTGGGTACAAAAATAAATTGCCCGTTTCAGTTAGGGTTGCCATCTCTAAAATCTGCTAACCCGGACAAAAAGTGTGAAACACCGGATTTTGGAGATCTAAACTCGGACATACTGTTTTGTAAAAATTACTCAGAAATATAAATAATAGTTTTAATTGGTATAAATTACCATTTTAAACTAAATTTAGTAATAATAATAACTAACAATGAGTAGTCTTGTATTTAAGACGTAATTTCGGTCGCTTATTTTGGATAGATCTGTCAGCAGCCTCAAACCCGGACTACAAATGAAACTCCACCCGGACGCTCTCCGAACGCTCTCTAAACTATGACAAATCCGGGGAAACCCGGACGGATGGCAACCCTAGTTTCGTGTCTCTTTCAAATATTGTGTTATTATTGAAACGTATTGAAAAATAAACAATGTGGGTAGCTAGGTACCTAGGTAAAACTTGGGTCGATAATACCCGACGAAACGACTATTATGCATTATTCATATTACGTAGGTACATCAGAAGGTTAAAAAAAATATACCGACCGAATTGAGAACGTAAACTCAACAAACTTTTTGAAGTCTGATAATGAGAACCGTATCTTATAAACACTTAAAATTAAGTAGATTATATGGAGTAGTTCACGGATCTTAAAAAAATACGGAAGTAGCGTTGCGTACGATATGTGAGAAGCATGCCTAGCTAAACCCATACAATTACTTAAAATTCATACAGTCGGCGCCAGTACGTTGCGTGTGTGTGCGAAATCTATGCTTCGCATATGATAAGGCTAGGTAACATCAGTATTTTTTTTAGATCCATGGGGAGTTGAATATTGTCTACCAACATCTATGAAACAGAACGGTCAATGTTTGTTCATTGGGATGAAATTGTACATTTATGTATTTTACGAAATGTAACAATCACGATGTTAGTACATATTTTAACTAACTGTAATTTAATTGTAAGGTTGTATTTTTATGATTCAAGAATTCAGAAAGAATTCAAAAAAGTGCACACAGCACTTTCTTTCTTCTCTTGTTACAACACTCGACAGAAATCTATTAGGTCTAGTCGCAAAACCAACACTTTGTCCCATCTGCAAGTTGCACTAACCATGGCAGCAGCTCACCCATCAAATCAAATAGCTACATGAACCAATAGCGTTGATATCTTTTCTAACTCGTTTCTCCAATTCCGAATAAGAATTTGGAGCCCCAAGATGATTCATAGTTTACGACGCGCGTCATGACATTTAACATTTGTTATCCTTTATATAAACGTTTGTTATCTTTGGCTAGCACCGACTCCAAAAATAATAATAATTGTATATTACTATCCTAATAAATTAATTTTATTCAGAATCGACAAATTTTAGTAAAATATTTGTAAGTAAATTGAAGTAATTATATAATGCAATAATTTTTTACTTTTTCTAACAGAAAGATTTTTGGAGTTGGTTCTCTTTTTTGTTAAAAATTATTTTATTTTTTACTTTTTAGTGAATCTTGCGTTCCATAACTGATTTATCGGAAGTGAATATGGGTAGACCTACTCAACGCGCTGCCCATATGAGACGGGGCCCTTTAATTGAGACGAGCAAAAAAGAGGAGAAACGCCTATATCAAAGTAGGAAATCTAAATCTAAGGCTATTTCAAAAGAGAGTAGTGAACTGCGTAAAACAAGATAAAATTAATAAAAAAAAAAAACGTTCGCCTGCCATATTTTAAATTCTGACTAGCCTATGTTACTCACGGGACAATGTAAGGATTCCAACGATACCCCATACATCGAAATCAGTTCAGGTATATAAAACTTATAGTGGTATAAATTAACTCACAAACATACTTACATATAAACATTCACTTCTTTTTTTTGGCAGTAGTGTAAAAATTGACGTTTGAGAATGCAGGCTTACACTAAAAAGTAACAAAAAGCAAAAAATAATTATAACGGAGTTCCGGTGCATATCTTCCGGTTTCATCATCATCAGTTAAAACATATAAATATTATCTATTATAATTTATAAATATAAGTTTACTCACTATGTTTAAAAACTGTATACTTGTTTAAGTTTGTGTATGTCTTGGAGATCAAGGCGTTGAAGAGGCCTAATAAAAAAAAAATTACAAACACAGGGAACGTGAACTATTCAACTCACATTATATTTTATATATTTTTTTATTCTCACTGACAGCCCTGTATTAGTTCCTATCAAATATTTAACATCGTCGTAATAGAGGCACCTACACAAAAGTATAATACTTCATTACAAGTATAAGATATAATTTGGTATCATTTGCATAATTTGCCAATAGGCTCACGCACATAGGTAAGCGAAAGTAGACCTCTGCCTCTGCATAAACCAAAAACAGGCATATCTCTAGATATTTAATTGAGTATGTATGCAAAATTGAATGAACGTAGTAATTTTATCAGAGAACATTATTTATCTAAAATAAAATGTTTTGGACGTGGACATGTAAAAACTAAAACATACAAACTTTTTTCTGACCAATGTTTACCAGTTTACTGGCCGGACAAACAACCTTCATCGACTATGCAAAACGTCATGCGCAGTGCGAACAGACAGACGGTGGCCGGCATTTCTTTTTCACCTTGAAGAAAATATTTCGAAAGATGTCTTCTATGTTACCATTTCTTCTCGACATGGATCGTCCGAGACGTTTAGCCGACCAACATTTCGCGTTGGCACTAACACCTGAAGATATTTTGACGGTGGTTGCCCCCCAATATTCAAGTGATTATTACCGGCCCTGGAAACAGTTGTCGTCACTCCTTCGCGACACAGGATCAACAATTAAATCGGATAGAGCCAAATTCCAGATAAACTTGGATGTACAGCACTTTGCACCAGAAGAAATTTCGGTGAAAACCGCTGACGGATGCGTGGTTATTGAGGCCTGTCATAGTGAAAAGAAGGACGAGCATGGTTGGGTATCACGTCAATTTATGAGGCGATATCCGCTGCCTGACGGCTGTAGTATCAATGCCGTGCAGTCTCGACTGTCATCGGACGGTGTACTGACCGTCACCGCACCGCTCGAGCGTCCCCAAACCTCCAATGAGCGCATAGTACCAATCATCCATACTGGTCCAGTGAAAACTCAGCCTGACGGTGGTAAAGCAGAAGTTGGTGATGGCGAGTCTTTAGTAAAATCTCCTATGGAAAACGGACAGTAGATGCACTCGCAGCTGTTGTAACGGGCGCGGGCGCAATGCCAATACCAGAATAGCTCTTTGGATCCTTCCACCTTTAATGGATAACAAATTAGGAGTGTTTCGTAATCTTATTCGTCAACTGTGTGTCATTCTAAACTGAAAATACATTTGCATTCCCACTTGTTTGCGATTTTGTGTTTAAATTGATATAATTTAAATAAAATGTTTCGTTTGTAGAAGTTCTGTTTTTAATTTATAAGTATTTTTTTGTTCTATCTTTGGAGTCATCTTATCTTTATTGGGTCTTACTGTCTGCACAATTTTAACCTACGGATACTAATTTTTGTAACTGCCAAGATTGCCAAAAGTTATTTAGCTATCATACGACCTAACAACTTTTTTTCATGCATTTGAGTTGTCCATCAATTGGTCCCTACGTTCGTAATTAATGAAAATACTATATTGTGTGTGTACAACCTATTACCACAGCTATTATTTAATTAAAACTAAAACAAATAACCACCTAAAAGCGCTGAATGAAGAATATTGATGACTTTTAATTCTAACCAAAACCTGCTAGTGATAAAAAGTGGTGCGAGTTGCGGAGAATACAGGTATGACGAGCTTTTAGGCTTAAATTTACGTATAGGTATCATTTTTGGAATTAATCAACGATAACTTTGACAATTGACAGAGGAAAATGGAAGAGAAAAGCGTATTGCACCGATCCCAAATAATTTAGATTTACCCAAATTATTTCAATTCTGTCAGTAATCATTGATTAATTCCAAAAATGTTCATTTATATCATCATTACTTAGGGGCATCATCATACCTACAGAAAACCAACTCCGCACGATTGTTATTGAAATTCCAAAATCTACAACAGTAGAACATACCAGTCAGAAAGAGATATTATGTCAAAATCGTAGCAATTGGAAATCAATTAGTCTCTGTGCTTAAAGTCTCTAATTGGATACAGGTATGAGTGTATATGATGTGGATTAGTTTTCAAGGAATATTATGGCTACACAGTAGGTAGATGAGCATAAATGATTGAATTAAAAAAATTGCCCTCTCTTTAGAGGGCAATTTTTTAAATTCTGTTATTTCTTCGCTGTCCTATGTAAGGAGCCTTTACTCCTAACATAAGAGAGCGAGCCCTTGTCAACGACAGCTTGACGAGAGCCATCGATACATGTCGATGACTTAGCCGCTGGTTGGAATGTAGAACACGGAAATATTATTTGTCGAATAAATCGTACCTTGTCGGTTAGTGAACCGAAGCCGGCCTTCTGTAAACTCCTTATTTTGTGACATAAAGCACATTTCGAGTCTATAATGTGAGAAAGCTAAGCTCACTGTTTGTGCCAGGATAGTAAAGAGTTTACCTCCCAGAATATGAGTGTATTCTCAAACTCAATTGGTGATACAAAATTTTGGTCGAATTAGGATTCAGGAATTTATAATAAAACCACTCTGGTCTTAATTATTATTTATTATTAAAACCTAGATTAAATAAAAAAATAGGCAAATACAGCACAGATTCAAATCAGTCTTAAAGCAAATGTAATATGTACATTATTTTGAAAAATCACTTCACGTCTACCACTCCGTCCGGTGACCCTAACTGCTTTTTGATGGGTCCTGTGTGTTGTATCGGCACAATCTTCTCTCCCGTAGACGGCATCGCTAGGACCTTCGGCGCTGTGACGGTGAGGACGCCATCAGACGAAAGCTTAGAAACCACTGTGTCAGGTAAGCACCCTTGTGGGAGCGCGTATCGCCTAATGAACTGCCTGGATACATAACCATGCTGATCACGTTTCTCCTCGTGCTTCCCTTCTACTATCACTTGCCCGTTAATCACTTTGACGTTTATTTCTTCAGGTGCAAAATGCTGAACATCCACATTCACTTGGAACTTTTCATCATCTGATGTTATTTTTCCAATTTCGTTTACGGCGAGCTGATTCATCGCCGACGATAGTTGTTCCATCGGTTTGATAAGGTTCTCCCATGGTCGGAAGACGTTGAGGAACGATGGACCGAAGAAGTCGCGGGGAACCAGCTGATTGAACGGTGAAAAGCCGAAGTAATCTTCCGGTCTGTAGAAATCCCTCTCCATCATACGGAATGGCCTCTCGATATCACACATGTAGGGAATCATCGACATCTTCGCAGTTTAGTTTGTTTACTCGTATATCGTTTCGATCAGTTCACTTTCTTGGTATACAACTGCCGGTTACCCGCGCATTCGTCGTATTTATAGTCGGGCGACACCAACGCCACCTGTTATCGACAAAGTGTAAATCCATCACATTCGAGAAAATGCTACACTTCACTCCACGAAAGTCGTAGAACTCAGTCGCTAGTTCTCGAAATATAATTGTAACAAGTTGCAGTAGCGTTCTTGAAAACAGCGCTACCTTGTGGTGAAAAGTAAAACTGATAATTGCAATTGTTTGAAAACAGTGACATCTATTAGTGAGTAGTAATACTAAAAAACGAAAACAGACGCCATGTTTTGTTGTTTGTTTATGTTTACTGTTTACAAACAATGGACTGCATTGACATTTGTATCTCCGAATTATAAACTGGAATTATCATTAATTATATTTATTATAAACAAACAAATAAAAGCTAATGTAATGTACGTATCTAGATTATCTCCAAGAGCTAAAGGAAGGTGTTCTACAGATTTTTTTTTTATCTACGGCAGCTGTCCCCCTGCCTGTTTAAGTTTATTTATTATAATACTTGTCTCTATTTCTATGTTTTTAGGCTTCAGTAGGCCATAGGCTAACGTTACCTACACAAAGTGTAAATAAAGAAATATTCAATACCTAAAGTGTAACTGTGTAATGAAGTGTTAATAAATTATAGGATCCTGATGTGATTTCTAGTAGGTATACCTACCTATATACCTGCTCACACCGTTATAAAGATAGCGTAAACATGTAAGTATATCATTGAAATTGCACACCTACATAAATAACCTAGAATTTGAGAAGCAATTTGGGCTTGCAATCTCTTTAATTTCCTGTAAAGAAAAGTCAAGTAACTATTGTAATTATATCTCCAGCTGCTGCCAGAGGTCAAGTGAACTAATTAAGCTACGGGGCCTTCTTCTTTCATCATTACCCCTGCATTTCAAGTAAATAAAAGTTCATATAAACTGAAAATTTCTTTGAATAAATATAAGGGTAAGTGTATAACTACTTAGAAACAATATAAATGTTGTAAATAATATTAGTATGACATACTTACACAAAGAGCTAAAGCCTCATACTAAGAGGGAAGGCAAAAGTGTCAATCAGTAGTTCACCAAACATGCCATCATAAACCAGAACTGAAAGAGGTGTGTGAAAAACATAGTAAATGGATATCAACAGCTGTGATTCTATGTATAAGCGGGAGGGCAGCATGGTATCTCAATCCTATTCCTCCTCCTATCATTATAGCTGCTGTTTAAAATTAATATTTAACAAAAAAAAACTGCCTCTAAAAATCTACTACACTAAGAAGTTCAAAATAATATCAAAATTTGCTTATAATAAAATTATTTTCTGGACTGCGCCTGAAACTGATTTAGAAAACTTATTTTTAAGACTGGTAGTGGAGAAGATGATGCAGAGTTTGGCTTGTGCTACTTCACCTGTGCTGGTGCTAGAATCCCTTGGTATACTTCTGCGAAAGTCTTTTGTGTCCAATTTATCCAATTCTGGGTAGTGTTCATGACTGTAATGTGTGAGTTTATGACGGTGTGAGCACTGTCATAAACTCCCTTTTATTGTATAAAGAACTCCAGAAAGAACACTACTGAGAATTGGCTCAGGTGAAGTCAACACAAGCCAAACTCTGCACCGTCTTCTCCACTACCAGTTTAAACAATAAGTTATTCTTAAATTTAAGCTGTAATAACATTTTCTTTCTCATTCCTGTTTTGATTATTTGTCATGCCCACCATCACAGTGGTTTTTATTTATTATTTTTATATGTGGCTATAGTGTCACTTAGACCATAAGAGGTCTATTGACTAACCACCGTGACATTGGCATGAAAAATAATCTAAAAACTAAGCACCTTATTCCCCAAAAGCCTTATGTGGTATTTTCGTAAAACAATTTTTTTCTTAATAATGAAACCCTAAGTAAACAAATTGTGACTGAAAGAGTTAACTTAGTAAGTTACACAAATTAGGTATCATTTTTATAAAATGCATTGTGCAAACTAATTAAATTGATTAAAACAGTGTTGAATTGACTTTATACCGAGTGCTGATAATTGTTTAACATACAGGGGGCTCATAACTTTGTTTTGCAGTAAAAATAAGAAGCTAATCTGTAAAAAAAAAACTCATCAAAGAAAAAATGTGTTTTCTTGGTAGTTTCATTAATCATTTAGGTATGTAGGTAAACATTTCTAGAAAAAATCTTTTTCTAGATTATTCTTTTGGAAATTATCACCTGGCTCCATCACAAGCGACATTCATCAACATGTATTCTGGCCATCTATAATCATGTTCATGGATTTCATATAGCTAACACATTATGCAAGTTATATACTTATACAATCATAATAATGAACACTATGTTACCCCAAGTTAGCTTCTAGCCTCACAAAGGAAGAGGGCCATAATAATTCAGTGGCGGCGTAGCATGGGTTAGCGCCCAGGGCAGTTTTTATTGAGAACCCCAAAAGTAAAACAACAAATATTGCTATGCAACTAATTTAGAAAGTTCATGACCGAAATTGTACATCTTTCTAAGCAGAGGCCTGTCTAAACTATCTGGATCACACTACCCTACTATTTTTCTAAGCAATTTAAGTTATGGGACCATGGCTAGTGGCTACTAAGCTGAGCGAGTGAGTTGTCACCACGTTGTCACCCCTTGGGGCTTGGCACCCAGGGCGGACCACCCCCACCGCCCTCCCTTTACGCCGCCATTAATGGCAGTTTGAATCCAAAAACTTGTGACAATTTATAATTATTGACATATAACAAATCGTGTCGGAGAACTTTCGAGAATCAATTCATAAACAGTCATTAAAGAAAGCAGCATGCTCATCAATGGATCAATTAGGTGGCCATTTTTTTATGGAGTACCATCATCGCGTAGGTATCTTGTAAATACCACAGTACATTAAACAGAGCATCCTGTATTTAGTGATTCTGTTTAATAATAGTGCAATGCCAACGGGCTATCTGCTCCTGTACATTAGTTGTGACTCTGACCGGGTATAGTGATAACGAAATTATGACCAATTCTGTGTATTTGCACTGTGCAATATACTTCGTTTTATTATATGGGTATGTTTTGTTTTTAATATTTTTTTAAGTACCTAAGTAGTATAAAGTTTTTTTGTGAATTAAACATGTAATACTTAGGTACATGAACATATGGTGTCTTGTGTCTTCCCCTTAACAAAAGTAGGACTTTTTCTTAGAAATAATGATGTTATCATATTGTTATATTAGATTACTTAATCGTCATTAGACTAGATTCATAGATTGATACATATACCTTTAAGTATCTTATTGAGGTAGGTAGGTGCTTACTTCATAACAGTAAATAAGTAAAAATGTTTGGATAAGATTAAAGTACTTTACATGTTAATTAAGTACCTTAAGACCCAAATTATTCTTTTTTTTGTATGGACATACTAGAGAAGATATTTTTTTCACAATTATAACTTATTAAAAAAAACAGAATTAAATATAATTTAATTGTATTGTAAATATAAATTCAATTTTGCAAAATATATAACGTCCAGGTAACTTATGTATTTATCTAAATATGCATCTACAATCTCAAATTTATGTTTGTATGTCTGCCTCTGAGGTCCGAGATAAGGCAATAGAGGAGGGCGAGGATATAATAGAAACATTGAATACGCCCAGTTTTTACTGCGTTGTTATTTACAACATAAAGCATCCCGTCCGTATTTCCAGAAGGAGTAGGCAGAGGTGTACACTATTGTGCACCCACATTTCACAGATTCTGTTATTAAGTCTCATGTAATAGCATATTGTCGTCTACAGGGCGTAGGCCCAAACTCCGGGCTGTAATATTATACTAACAATTGTTAAAAAAAAAATGGTATTCATAATTAATTGTATAGAAACAGACATTATATTCAAAACTTTAAACGTCTTTTAGATTGAGCCATTTCTTCATTATTTCTGTAAATGACACTGATCAACATGACAATAATTGTTTTTGTGTTGTGTTATTATTAGTACTATTACTAAATAGTAAGTTCTTGTAAGCATAACCCATTGTAATGTTATAAAAAAAGCAATATTTGTTATAATAAATATTTAATCTTTAATTTTTTCAGTATACACTCAGCTCGTCACGACAATGTGTTAGATTCGCAGGTGTGCTTCCACAATGGTTTCGTGTTTGGCGTGGCCACAGCCTCGTACCAGATTGAAGGGGCTTGGAATGTATCAGGTAATGTCCCAAAACATCTACACTAAGTGGTGTCTGAAAAGGATACCTAAGGGTTGGGGTCAAAAAAGAAAACTTATATTTTGAACTTTAGCGGCAATTCTCGCGAATGTACTAGAACTGTTGGGGCGCCGCGATTTCCGTTTTTTAGGGTTCCATACCCAAAGGCTGCTCAATGGGGCCCTATTACTCTGTAGCAGAGCTGTTGTATCTTAAACTGTAATACCCGTAATACACATAATTATTGAATTCAAACGGGACTTAATCGCGCTAAAAACATAATATTGATTTACCTCGACTTTTCGATCAAGTTGCATTGATCGTGGTCACGAGTAGGTCTAATCGTCCAGGTAAATAAATATGTTTTTACCGCGATTATGTCCCATTTGAATACAATAATTAGAAGACATTTTCACTGAATATGTGTTATCCTGATCTCTATAATAGCAAACAAAAACAAAGGTTTATGCGATCCTACTTAATGGTTGGTTTGAGGTCTCGTATCAGCCCGACTTCACTGCGGCTTCTATTTCCTTGTATGGTACAAAGGTCTTTGCTGTCCTGTCTTTTCAATGATTTAACGGTCTAATAGAAATAACTCATAACGGACTAATGCTCCCTTTCTAGGTAAAAGCGAGAGTATATGGGACAGGTATACCCACGAGCACTCAGAGCGGGTGTTTGACCATCAGAACGGTGACGTGGCCGATGCGTCCTATTATAAGGTGAAGGAAGATGTAAAGCTCATGACGGAGCTGGGAGTCCATTTCTACCGGTTCTCTATGTCCTGGCCGAGGATACTGCCTAATGGGTTAAGCAAGTGAGAGTTGTCTTTTAGCTAAAAGCATCATTAGCCCTGATGGAGAATAAAGTCTTGCATTGTGTTCAAATGCATTCAACTATTGATTGTGCGTAATTAAAATCATTTCGTCTTTTATAATGGTACCAAACCAAATCAAAATTACTTTATTTAACTTTTTGAATGTCAAACATTAAGACAGTTCATCGTTTCCTACCAACGGTTCTTGGCTTCTTACAAATGGTATTTTAGTTGGTGCTATTTTAATATCTAGTTTGTGCCATATATTTATATTCAGCATAATTAATTTCTCAAAGATGTTTGATGCAAACCATCAATTAATATAATTTAGGTTGATGGGTCATGAATTCATTGATGGTCTTGTTGTGAAATACCAGGTTTTGAACCCACAACCTGAGTTATTTAAGTTCTTAAACCTTCGATCACCTATTTAATATCAAGGTATAAACTACTTTTATTCCCAGTTATATCAACGAGGACGGTATCAGATACTATAAGGAGTTGCTGGATGAGTTGTCTCAGCACAAAATAACGCCGGTCGTCACCATGTACCACTGGGACCTGCCGCAGTCTCTACAGGACTTGGGCGGGTGGACCAATCCCATTATGGCTGATTACTTCGTTGATTATGCGCGGGTACGTCAGTCTCTCCCTTAAATGTAGCCTTGTAAGTCGCTTCCTACAATGTCTTCGGAAACAGGTAAGATGGCCTGGTAACTTATAATGTGCCAGGATGCGGCGAATGCAGATTCAATCCCGGGATCCTGGTAAAGATTAGGAGATGAGGTATGGTTTTTAAGAGTCCAGCACAGTGTCCATAACTGATTTTCCACACTTGAAAAAAGGGAACACTCCTGGCATGTCCATTTATTTTTAGTGACTTCTAATACCGGCGATACGCCTAACGTGTGCCTAGTGTGTTGGCGCCACAGATATAGATTGAACTACAACGCAAGTGGAGTCGTCATCGCTACTTTGGGTGGCATTATTAGCTTTAAAGTAATAATAATAATATACTCCCAACAGAATTTCGGTCACGATGGCCTATTTCGACGGAGATTATCCAACTACACAGGAGATATTATAGTGCACAAGTGTATGCACAAATACAGGTGTCTCTTCCTTCACTCTAGTCTGATGGGACGGCAATCCGAAACGACCGGAGACAGATTAGGCGCAGGACCACACGCTGCAACGTGCTCACAGCCTAAAATTATGCAGCATCTAAATAAACCCCACTCTTACCGATTCCTAGTAATCTGGCATAATATACTTTCAGAAGACTGATTGACTATTGCTAAGCTGTGTTTCTGCATTTCCAGGTTCTTCTCGACAATTTCGGAGACAAAGTGAAAGTCTGGTTAACATTTAACGAGCCGGTTTCGTTCTGCCACGACGGCTACGGTGGATATGATGCTCCGGGAGGCAGGTCCAGTGGCTTCGAGGACTATTTGTGTGGTCACAACGTGCTGCGGGCACATGGCATGGTCTACCGCATGTTCGAACAGGAGTATCGGAACAAAACTAAAGGTTGGTTTACATCTTTTGATGAGGGGAAGATCTGAAGCTGCTTTACTGAAGAAAATCGTAGACAAATAACACTGCTCTGTTGTGTTTTTGATGTTGAGCAATCGCAGTCGCCATTGCTCTTTGAAAGCTTTCTTTCTGTTTTTTTATAATAACTTTCGTGAGACATATTCATATCAATTATTGTTCACCGGTTACTACTCACTTGACTCGCGTCACCACCGCGACATGCCAACAGCTCTAGGGCTAACCAAAGGCTCAGTTCGAGTTCGAAACAAGTCCGGCAATCCCGAAAAATACACGTGAGTGATAACCGGTGAACAATAATTGATAAGTGTTCTGTTGGCAGTAGGCTAGACCGTCATTTTAGGTGCAGAGATTCCTCCTACAGGGTCGGTAAAGTGCGAAAGGTACCGCTGGTATCTACTACTATCTAGCCTTTTGTCTGCCGTAGGCAAGATCAAATTCCTGCTAGCCTTTCTTGAGGAGTTGGGTGGATCGAATAATCCATTCCCACCCCGGACGCAAAATAATCGCCAAGACCGGGGGAGTTGCGGAAACCAGCTCTTTTCACCATAACCATATACCATCACCATACAGGGCACCATATATATAACATTACGATTCCACGTTCTATCCCGTGGTCTAACTATGGATGGGTGTTCATTAGAAGCATCTTAAGTATATCCGTGCTTTGAAGGGCACGTTCAGCCATCGGTTCCGGTTAGACAATATATTAAGCAATCATTAAGCTAAGTAAATTAAAATAAAAGGGAAGTGGGACACTGCTGTACTATTGTTTCTGTTAACGTGTTTCAGGCGCCATGGGTATCACGATATCATTCCCGTGGATGGAGCCCGCGACCACATCTCAAGAGGACCAGGTTGCCGCTGAAACTGCCAGACAGTTTTATGTGAGTTCATCTCTAGTACGCCCTTTTCGTCCGGGACGTTCAAATCCATTTCATGGTCATATTTTTTTTTCGACCAAAATTTTAAGCCTTTGTGTTCACTATTAACATTTTAGAAGTTAATGTAACTAGTAAAGGATTTTATATTTCCCTTTAGATTGGACATTTTAAATGAAGAGTTTTAGTGGTTTTTAGTGGTTACAGGTTCATGCACAATGGGAAAAAATCTCAGATAGTACCGTCAATCATCATCGTTCTTGTTGTTTATTTTGAGGTTTTATACATTTATTTTCTTATATCCTAATTTAAACTAGACGTCTATTGATTCGTCTCTTTTATTTTAATGTTAGGAATAGCAATTCTGTATTTTTACTTGAGCTAAGTACATCCAAATCGAAAACGAATTGGAATCTGTAAATTATAGCTAACAGATATCACCAGTCGTCTCTTTAAGACGAAAAGAAGGGAACTTGAAATGTATTCTATGTAAACAAGTGCCACGATAGCTCAGTTTGGTAGAGCGATGACACGGACTGTCAAAGATCGCGGATTCTAATCCCGTCCGTGAGGCACGCATTAATATTTAACTTCCCACCCTTCTTTCCAGTTTGGTTGGTTTGCGAACCCCATCTTCTCTGAGACCGGCGACTACCCACCCATAATGCGAAGTAAGGTAGACGCCAACTCCAAAAGGCAAGGATACCCCCGCTCCCGACTGCCTTACTTTACCCCCCAAGAAGTGAAAATGATCAGAGGGTCTTATGACTTCTTAGGCCTGAACCATTACACGTCATATATTGCCAAGCATGGGTCAAAGAAACTTAAGGTCCAGCCATCCATGGACGATGATATGAATGTCCAAATATCTCAGAAGGATGATTGGCCTAAATCTAATTCTACATGGTTAAAGGTAAGGCTGAAATTGAGATGCCATTTTTAGAATAGGTTACCTCAGGTTCTTCTGTTGTCTGCAAGATGGGCGCGTGTTGTTAACTAAATGAGTGCATACTTTTGCAAATACTTTACTGTCCCATTAAATTAATTGGTGTTCTACCAATTGTTGTTAAAAAATAATTTTAGAAAAAATAACAGGGAAATCATTGTAAGCGATATTTTAACCTTCATATGCTTTGACAGAACAGTGTTTGTAGTTTTTTTATTTTTATATAATTCTTGTTTAAAATTAATACAAAGAGACTGGAATTTGGTGTTTTTTTTCTACATACGGCGAATTAAACTTAGTCGTTTGAGTACATTGCTTATAAAGCTTCTTTGTATTTATCACTTAAATTAACTTCTGTCAAGAACGTCATGAAAATAATGTTTTTGGAACTAGTGTTCTTGCTTGTACTGGCAACATTAAATTACTATCAAAGTGAGTACTTTGAAAGTGATTTAGTGTTGCCAGTATAAAGTGAGCACTTTGATTCAGTGAAGCGCAGTTTAACCTCGATCGATCGATCTTTGCGGCTGTTACTTAGCCACGAGCCCCTTCATGTAATGTCTTTGCAGCTAACTAATTTTAATAACTGCAGTGGTAGCCCAGTTGTATAATTTCGGTACTACCGTTGGACTGACAAGTCAAAGGTCGCAAGTTCGAATCCAAGGCACGCATCACAGATTTTTCGATTCATGTGCATATTAGTATTAATTAATTATCATTTGCTTATAACTGAAGGCAAAAATCGGGAGGAAACCAGCACACAAGAGAGATGTTCTTGATATTGTGTACCGCTATATCAGAGGCCTATTGGCGGTTTAAACTGACCCTAGATTGTTCATCAACCACACGATAAAAAGAAGACTCATTTTAATATTCCAGGTCGTGCCCTGGGGTTTCAGGAAAGCCTTGAACTGGGTGCGAATCACCTATAAGAACCCAGAGACCTTAATAACGGAGAATGGCGTGTCTTACGAGGCTGGTCTCCACGACACGAAGAGGATCAGTTACATAGACGCGTACCTACGAGCTCTGCACACCGCCATATATAAGGACGGCTGCGTTGTCATAGGATACACGTACTGGAGTCTCATGGACAACTTTGAGTGGATGAGAGGGTTCTCGTAAGTTGGAATATCTAATATATAAAATTCTCGTGTCACAGTTTTCGTTGCCATACTCCTCCGAAACGGCTTGACCGATTTTGATGAAATTTTTTGTGCTTATCCGGTATCTATGAGAATCGGCCAACATCTATTTTTCATCCCCCTAAATGTTAGGGGTAGTCCACCCCTAAATTTTTTATTTATATGGCAAAACAACGTTTGTGGGCACAGCTAGTTTTTTATATAAATAATGCGGGTTCTTGATGCCTTTGGGACCTGTACCTGTAATTGTTAAAGGTTTTTTTTGTGGGGTCATTTTTGCAATACTATCATAATATATGACTTTAAAAGAGGTTGTGTATGTGTGAGTGGCTGAGTATGTTAGTGCGTGAGTAAGTTTGTCTATTATTATTTGTAAAGCTCCAACTACGTTTGAAGATTGTGCAAAGGAAGCGAGGAGTTTAGTATATCTGATGTACTTCCTTGAATGACGCAAGTATAGACAAATATACAGTACCAAAATGACAAATGCTCATTCAAATCTCCTTATTGTATTGATCGGTTAATCTCTTTAATAATTTCCATGAAATAAAGTTTGAAAAAGAACTGTCTCGTTGGTCTAGTGGTCCCAAGCGCGACTGCTGAGCATGAAGTCTCCGGCAAAGTGGTATTGAGTTTTTCTGTAAGAAAATTCTCATTAGCAGCTCGGAGTTTGGAATTGTACCCGCTAGATGACAATAGGCTCTCCACCTATTACATGGGGCTTAATAACAGCATTGGTAAAATGGATGTGCCACTGTGTACATCTCTGCCTACCTTCGGGAAATACAGGCGTGATGCTATGTTATGTTAAAGCTTGAATAAGAACTGAAAATGCTTAAATGTCATTTAACTATTTCTTTTACATTTCAGCGAGCGTTTTGGCTTGTACGAAGTGGACTATAAGTCTCCTGACCTGACGAGGACGCCGCGCCTCTCCGCGAAGTACTTCACCAACGTAGCCAAGACTGCCTGCTTACCCAACAACTACGCCGACTACACTTATAATACAGATTAGTATAATTACTATTTAAGTTCTCATACACTATTTTCGTACATTCAAGGAATGAACAAACTAAACATTGATAATCTTACTATTATTATTAGAAATTAATGAATTGAAATATTGAGACAGGAAACTTTTTACTAAGAGTGGGAAAATGTTTACTTTGACTTGATTTCGATAGTTGATTTTTTTATAGTATAAGCTTGCGTTTGACCACACTTCGCCTGATGTAAAGCGACGATGCGGTCTACTAGTAAGACTTGTTTTCTATTGTACATAGCTTGTGTACTAACTTATAATGATGTAGGGTTCAAGTGGTTACGAACCCACCTCTCGAGCTGTGGATTCAAACCTGGCATGTACCAATGTAACTATTTGAATATCATCGGAAATTTCTAAGTTCAGTCTAAAACATGGTCAAGGAAAAGATCGTCAGGAAACTTCGACTTAATGTTCTGAAATTCTGTTCGTCTTCGGCTTTAGAAAGAAGGTAAACTATTCACTTTATTTTTAAAGTTGGTAATCGTTCATATGAACATATTTTTATAACATTAAAAATATTAATTACATGAAACAAAAAAACTCAACATTATGATTTCATATTATTTTATTCACAAAATAGTTTATATACTTCACTTAACGTATGTTCGGAAGACAACAACAGCTTTTATTAAGCTACCTGTTACATTATTGCTTACATTATTTTAATACATATACACTATAAAGGACTTATCTCTTTGTCACAGTTCTGAAGTTTTGATGATTATTGTGAAAGAATAAAAAAATACGACTGAAATACTTATTTGATCTCTCAATGAACGGAATCAACAAGGCGGGACTAATATTGGTAAACAATTGTGTTGCTAATGCTTGAAGGGAGGCAAAAATTCAATAAATAAATATAATTTGATGTCGTGTTTCTAATATTTATTGGTTTCTCTATAAATATCGGAATTACTTATATTATTAAACTGTTAACATATAATTAAACTAAGTACTACATACTAATAAATATTACGCTATATGCAAATATAATTGTATATTAGATTACTATAAATAACGCTATTTATTTATACATAAAGTTTTACTTATAAATTCGGATTTTATTGGACATGTCGAGCTGAGTAAGCGCGTTTGGTCGTTCCTTCGAGTTATAATCTTAAACGAATTATATATCTTGTTTTTATATATAAAGTTAAATAATTAAAATGCTCTATCACATTCAGCTTATTTATTGGAATATGAACGATAGGGGGGTTAATAATATTCAATTTTAATATCAACTTTAGCTAATTTGTATATTTGTAAACATTATAATTAAAAATAGCCTCTTATTTTAAATATTTTTGGCTTAAGCCTCACAAATATTAATATTAAAGTTCCTTACATACATAATACAGTTACAAGTTACTCTCTCACACAGATGCGATACGAATCCTATACAAGACAAAATCGCTGTGGGACACGTCGTCGCAGCCATGTGTTGGGTAATATTACTAGGAATAGACATCGTCATGTCGTGTCGCATCTATGTAGGAGGCTTCAGCTTTAGTTGTAAGATCATAGACACTTTGATCACAGTAAAATGCAACCAACATATACCGTACTAGGGTTAGCATTATTATGTTGCGAGAAAGAGATGGCGCTATTAATATAATATTAATCCACCTCCTTGGCTCTAACAACTGATATTATCAATGACATGTTACGTAACATAGCTGATATGATTTTATATTATACTACAACAATTTTAGCTTTAAATTGCTTAGGTCTTATGCACACTGGAGCTTATCTTTTATACCGTACAATTTATATATTGCACAAAAAAATTATCTGTGTATTAAAAATCTATAAGAAATGTTTTAAGACCTGTACTGACGGCAAAAATAAGTGAAATACTTTAGCTCCAAATACTTCAAATCTATCTACTTATGATAGTCACGAGGTGGTTGTGTTCTAACTAAAATAAATACTGTCGCACGCGCAATGTACGCTGATCTTAGTATCAACTAAATGTAACTTAAGTATGTTGGCGTAGTTAGATGGTGAAAGGTTTATTTTATTTCATTTAAAATCCTTTATATATAGGATGGAAAATAAAAATACCTGTCTTAAATATTGATTATAGCTAAATTTTCTTAAAGGAATCATTTTTTATGACTATGAATGCATTAAAAGCTTGAAAAACATATTTTTTTTGTGTCGGGTGTAACCTGTATCAACAATATAATTATGCATCTATAATTTGAAAAAAAATCCTATAATATAATATGTATATCATCAGTCTTTTGCAGAAAACAGGTTTTCCAAGTCTGTTCAAAAACCTTTAGGAATGTGACATGAAAATAAGAAAACGCTATCTGCAGCATTTCCGCAAATTCGTTTATTTTTATTTATCTGATAATTGATGTCTATATTTGCATATATGAATATGAAATAACAATGAAAATATTTTCATAAACTATATTATTAGAGCACCAATATTAACATATAGGAACTATTTTCTGTCGTACTCTTTACATCTTTATGGACGCGCCATTTTAATTGCTGTACTACCAACCTAACTACGCCTACATACCTCTAAATACAAACGTGTAAATTGAATAACGTAAAACCTCAAACTTCCAAACAAAGGTATAAAATTTATCATAATTAGGGATTACTTTTTTATTTTTTGTAGATGTACAAGTATTATTTTCACTGATACCTTATGTAATCGATTCTACTTTCGGTCTTTCACACTATATTTCTAATTTGTGTTATTTAATTACATGTTTTACAATTTTACTTAATTGACATATGATAGAGTAATCGATTCTACTGTCGATAAAGTACTAAAATGTATCGATTTAATACCCGATTCTGAACAGACTGTTCTGTTCTATTTTATGGAAAGAATCATATTGCGGGTTTTGCGTTATTCAAATGTCACGTTATACATACCTACTTAGTTGACATAATATTTCTCTGACTACCCACCTAACGGTAGCACATTCACGTCTGCGGCATCTTACACTGGCTGCAGTCCTCCATGCCGTCGTTGAACTCTTCGATCTGTAGCGTCATCTCGAAGAAGTTGTACTTGTCGTGTACCAGCCGGGTTGCTTCTTCTAGAACTTTCTGGGGACTTACTCCGGTTCCTGTAATGTTTATGTAATGTGTAATCTGAAGCGAACAATTTAATTAACTTTTCTTCATAATCAAGTATGTATCTTTTTATGGAGAATTGTTATGAAATAATTTCGCAATACAAGACATTAATAATAAATAGTACAATACAAGATGGCCAGAAAACATTAAAAATGTCATGTCAATTTAGAAATCTGGAATAATGATAGTTCGAATCATAAAGATAAAGATAATTTTTATTTGCAAAAACATGTGTAAAATCATAATAAATACAACAAGGACATGCATGTATTATGGATGTAAAAGTTAAATAGACCAAACATGTTTTACCGTGATTAGGTGTACAAATATGAACGAAGCATTAAACAAATCTTGGACTATCTGAAAAAACCTTAAATATGCATTGTATGCCAATAATATTTTATGATAAAATCCGGAACCTCACAATTTTCATTATAATAATTTTTCATTTTAAGGATTATAATACCACATTAAAATTGAAAGTGATGAATAATATATAAATAAGTCAAAATGAATACAAATCAAAATATAGAATAATATTTAATGTCATGAGCATTTTATAAGCTAAGATGAAACAAAAGACAGTCAAAGAGTTATGTCATTCAAAAAGTCATTTATATTATAATAGCATTTTTCGGTCAAAAGTTTTTTTAATGATTTCTTAAATAAATTTATATTTAATTGTTTAATGTCCTTTGGAATTTTGTTATAAATCAATGGAGCTTTACATACTACACTTTTGTGTAAAAGCGCTGTTTTGGCCGGGTGAACACAAAGTCTATCATTGTCGCGGCGATTTCGCCTAACACTGTCAGCCAATCGTGGAAACAGTTGAGAGTTTTTTCTTACAAATAAAGCTACTTCCAGTATAGTAGTGCCGGTAAAGTAAGAATTTTATATTTAATAAAGAGTGGCTTACAACTTTCAGTACTTTGAATGCCGAACATTGCGCGTATGCATCGCTTTTGCATTTTAAATGCCATATCTTTATTTGTTGAGTTACCCCAAAAAATAATTCCATATCTAAGTACAGATTCAATAAGACCATAATATGCTGAGAGAATCGCATCAGTGTTTATAGTTGGAGCCAGTTTGTACAATGCATATGATAGACTGCTGATTCTTTTACATAACTCGTCAATGTGGTCTTTCCAATTTAATTTACTATCTATTAACAAGCCAAGAAAACGTGCTTTAGCAACTTCTTGTATAGTATAGTTATCATAGACTAGGTTAATATTGAGTGGATTTCGTAATTTTTGATTGAAATGCATGATGTTTGTCTTGTTTAAATTAATTTTTAAATTATTATTTTTGAGCCATGAAATTATATATGTCAGTGAATTATTTATGTCAAAATTATAATTATTAATGTTGCTACATGCTATCGTAACAGTGCTATCATCAGCAAATAGCGTCATAGGTTTGGTGGTGGCCTTAGGAAAATCATTAATATATATAATGAATAACAGTGGCCCCAGTACACTACCTTGGGGGACTCCGTATGTCACATAGCGTTTCATAGATGTGTATTTTTCCTCATTTTTTGTATTAAAATTTACTCTAGATATTTCTGTTATCTGTTGACGGTTTATTAAGTATGATCTAATCAATTCTAAAATATTAGCTCTAATACCGTAGGCCTCTAGTTTGTTAAATAATATATTATGGTCCACATAATCAAATGCTTGTGACATATCACAGTATATAGCACATACAGGAGATGATTTGTCGACATGACACAGAACATTTGCAATAAAGTCATAAATAGCCATGTTTATGGTCTTATTTTGTCGAAAGCCTTTTTGTTCCCTACATAAAATTTTGTTTTTTTCGAGATATGCATTAATCTCGCCATATAAATATTTCTCAAAAATTTTGGAAAATATTGGAATCAATGCGATGGGCCTGTAGTTCTCCATTAATTGTCTTTTTTCTTTTTTTAATAGAGGTTTGACAATAGACAATTTAAGAGCTGTTGGAAATATTCCTGTAGAAATACATAAGTTTATAATGTGGCTTAAATGATGGCAAATTTCTTTGTTAGCTGCTTTGATTATTTTTGTTGAAATACCGTCATAACCTACGCTGTTAGTATTCTTCAGATTTTTTATAATTTTATTTATCTTGGTAGGAGAGCTTGGTGCCAAAAACATAGAGTTTACCGAGTTATTAATATGACTGGTTACTCTTTTCCCTGCATTTGGTATGGGCTGAACTTTGTCGATGAAATAATTATTAAATGCATTGGCTATTTCTGAAGGATTGCTAATACACGTAGTATCATTAATTTTAATGTTTTCAATTGAATCCCTAGGTATGTTAAGCCTTGTTTTGTTTATAATTTGCCACGCTGTTTTACATTTATTGGTAGACATTTTAATTTTGTAATTATTTTGAGCGCGTTTGGTAAGCATAATAATTTTTTTAAATATTTTACAGTAGTTAACATAATTAAATTTATTCTCTTTTATAGGATTTGATCGAAACTTCCACAGTAAATATTTTTTCTTCTTACTGCAAATCTTAATGCCACGTGATACCCATTTTGGCTTACTGTTAGTTTTTATTACATATTGTATCTGTGGAAAACACAAGTCATAAAAAAGTTTGAAGTGTTGTATAAAGTGATGATACGCTGCGTTTGAGTCATTGGTGTCATAAATTTGTGAGAAAGATAGGTTTCTAAAACAAATTTTAAATTTTAAATATTTTCTGCGCTATAGTCGCGCTTTGTTTTTCGCCAAAAGTTCAATGTAAATATTTTTTTAATAGGAAGTTTTATCAATTGGGCAGTATGGTCTGATAAACCTAGTTCTAATGCTTCAGATTTACAAACTTTTTTAAAGTTATGAGCAAAATTGTCAATACAAGTTCGACTGGCTAGTCTTGTCGGTTCATAAAGCGCTAATTTAAGATTGTAATTTAATAATAAACATTCAAAATCTAAGGTAATATTATTCCGCTTCAAAACATCTATATTAAAATCACCAGCTATTAGGATGTTGAACATGTTAAAACTACACATGGGAAAAGACATCTTTTAATAAAATACAAATTCTCTGAGTTTAGTTAGTAGTAGCCTACTCTCGATTACCACTTACGTACAGTTACGAACATTTGCATCTTCGTATCATATTGTCTTTTGGTTGGTTCAAACGATCTTTGTGGCATAGACCATGCAGCCATACTTTTAAGTGTACATACTGGTCATATTATTTGTTAACATGCAGTTATAATGAGAAAAGTGTAGGAATACTTACGGATAGCCAGATGTGCGGAGAGTGCAGTCTTGTCCAGTGAGAGCGCCCACATGCGCAGGTTGTGTATGCGCACCACGCCCGGCAGCGACAGGAACGTGTTGGCTACGTCCTGCAAACGACAAAGAAAAGGTAAGGGCCTGAGAACTTCTTTTTCAACACTAATGCTCGTGAATTAACCGCCTCTCCGTTCAAAATACAACTTTTTATGCACGCGTGCTTTTTTTTTACCGTACTAGTACCGCAGAGCATGCGCTAATAACCAACCATTACAGATATGGTGCGCGAAAACGACATCTGCGCAATTTTATTATCAATTACAATTTTCGTCTTCGCAAGTCTGTTGAAAAACACGCATGGAAACTCGTGAGCAATGGTAATACTCTCAGTTGTATTAAAACCCTCATCTGCGGCTCCTGCTATCCAGCCTTGAGTAAATATTTTTTTTACATAGTGTACTATGATGAAATAAATGGACCTTCAAAATAATGTTTCATCACAGTATAAATCTTTCACCTATGTATTGTAATCTGTACTTCTATACTAATATTATAAAGAGGTGAAGTTTGTGAAGTTGTAGGGGGTAATCTCTGGATCTACTGAACCGATTTTGAAATTCTTTTACCCATAGAAAGCCACGTTATTTATGAGTGTCATAGGCTATATATTAGTATAATTACACGCGGGTGAAACCGTGGGGCACAGCTATAAATTATAAACTAAGAGTATTCTGAACTATAATGCGTAATAAAAACCATGTTACCTGGAAATCGAGACCTCTAGGTGATCCCTCCATGAGTACCAATAAGGTATCCTTGATGATGTTGAAGGTGGTGATTAGCACCAGCACGGAGAACAGGAATGTGCAGATCGGGTCTACTAAGTTCCAGCTCGGCTGTGGAAATAAAAAAACATGATTATGGAAGGCAGTTATTATTACTGCCTCGTTGGTCAAGTGGCCCCTACCGCGACTGCTAAGCAGGAGGTCCTGGGTTTGATTCCCGGGTCGGGCAGTATTATTGAGTTTTTCTGTTAGGGAATTCTCAGTAGCAGCCCGGAGTTTGGATTTGTGCCCGGTTGATGGCAATAGGCTCACCACCTATTACATGTGACTTAATAACAGCATTGGTAAAATGTGGATGTACCACTGTATACACCTCTGCCTATCCCTTCAGGAAATATAGGCGTGATGCTATGGTATGTTATGTTATTATTATTTATTTGTATGTAGATCGAAGCTATTCCTCCGTAGTGCGTATATGTGCTGAGCACGGCGTAGTGCCACATGCTGTGTGACACGGCATGTCGTGCAACATGTTTCCGACGTCGTGTGACATGTGTCCAGTGTCGTGTGACATGTCTCACGTGTCGTGTGACTTGTGTCACGTGTCGTATGACATGTGTCACGTGTCATGTGAAATATGTCCCGTATGTTTTCGGATATTGTGAGTCGTACTAAGATATCCTACTAATATTATAAACGCGAAAGTTTGTATGTATGGATGTTTGTTACTCTTTCACGCAAAATCTACTAAACGGATTTGCATGAAATTGGGCATACAGATAGTTTATAGCCTGGATTAACACAGGATACTTTTTATCCCGGCTGGATCTAATTCTGAAATTCACGCGGGCGAAGTCGCGGGCGCGAGCTAGTTTGCTATAATTCTGTTGAGTCGTGTGTGTATTTTATGAGTCACGTTTCGTCTGACATTAATGTCAGTTGTCGCGTGACAGTTTTTGCGTGTCATGCGACATGTGTCTTATGACATGTAGTGTGTCGTGTGACATGTATCACCTTGAAGTAGATGACGATGGCCGCTATAAATACGCCGAAACTCTGCAGGAAGTCTCCAAGCACGTGGATGAAGGCGGCTCTGACGTTGATGTTCTCTTGGTGATGCTCGTGCGAGTGAGACGTGGAACTCTCCGCGTCAGAGTCGCCGCGTTCCTTCTGGAAGTAAGGTTGGCCGTTTATTTATGACTTCCAAATACATAATTCATTCAAGCAGCAAATTTAAAAAGTTGGCTAGAATGGTCTATTTTATGCTGTAATTATTATACTTCATATCTGAATGACGATGACGTGACTTCTCTATAACCCGGTATTCGCAAGAAACCTCCGAGTAGTTTCATTTAAAACTCATTAATTTCCAAATCTTCATCATAAAAAGGGCCTGATTATCCAGAACCTGACCACCTACCAGATTATTCTGAATTTCGAGGCTTTTTAAACAGATGACAGATGCATTTATTAACGGAATGTAAGAGCGAGTAAGACAACGCGCTATTACTCCGCTTGCCATATCGCGCATGCGTCTTTATCATAAAATAGAGAAGTCGTACGCAAGTGGCTGCGGACTAGTAACTCCGCAGCCACTTGCGTATAACTTCGGACAGGCACAGTTATAATACGACAAGTTTTAAAACGTATAACAGAAGTAGACAAACGGGGTAGGGAGTGTATCTGGTATGGAACCTAGGCCTAATAGAAACCAATCCCATAAATCTTAGGGGCCGTCCATTAATCACGTGAGGCTCGAAAGGGGGGGGGGTGGCAAAAATCACGAAATATCACAAGGGGAGAGGGGGGTGTAGTAAGATATCACGTGTATTTATTTTCTTAAGATTTTTTTAGGTACTAAAAAACACGTGATTTTGGGTGGGGGTGGGGGCTTAGTCTTAAACCTCACCACGTATCACCAAGGGGAAGGGGGGAGGGGTTTAAAAAAGCTAAAAAAAAAAACTATGGATGGCCCCTTATGGCAATAATATGGCGATATGTTGAAATGTATGAAAAAATAGTTTCAAAGGGGCGGAGCTTTGAAATACGATTTGTTTATTTAGTACAAGGCTTAGAGACCCCCATAGACACATTGTATGTTACCTTATTATTGAGTACAGGGTTGCTGCCACCGTGAGAGTGACCGTGTCCGCCGCCGCCGCCGTGACTGTGTCCGTGCTGGTGCAGCGTCAGACCCATACTACAATATACAAATATATATCTTAGTTTATAAATCACCAATCGTGAATGGTCCAACGTTCATGATATAAAAGTATTAAAAAACAACGAGCAACAAATAAAAAAAAAAAATGTGACGTGACTGTATCATACTCAATATGTTGAATGAAATGATTTGACTAGACTATAATCTAAAGATTTCTAATTAGAGCGTTGCAACTTTCAAATGTTCTTTAATAAAAATCTTATTATTTTTTATGGTTGATGTACAGTAGTCCAGTGTCAAGAGATTTTGTATATGTATACTATAATGTAGAAACGTAAGAACATCTTTCCGGGTTCCACATTATGCCTTCCTTCACACAAAAAACGAGTAATTTTTTATGTCCCTGTTAACAGTAACGGGGAAACAAAAAATTTGCATATTATTTAGCATAGGCAACCACAGGGTTACATGATAGAAATGAAGAAAATTATCGTGAGGACTACTTAACTGGAGAAGAGTTATTTACTCAAAACAGGGAAATTTACAAGCAATACTGATAACATTTCATGAAACAGCCCTACTTATTATGACAATATCAGTTCTCTTTTGCGCCTTCTGACATTTTGACGGTATATAGTACTCACACAAGATTGACGGCTACTCCGACAGCGGAGGTGATGAGCATGACGGTGGCGTCGATCTCGAACTGCTTGTAGATGACGCGCTGCACTGCCATGTAGACTAGAACCCCCGTCACCACCCAGATCAGTAACACTGATGTTAACGCACCTATCACTTCTGCCCGGTACCAGCCGAACGGCATCCTGGAAGAGGTTCAATAAAGGTATTACATTTAACCTTTTACGCACCACAGATGTCTGTACATTGTGTAAAAGTCCGTTGTCATACTTGGAGAGGTCAATGTACTCATGTTTATGATTTTTTACAATAGGACAAGCATTAAGTGAGAAAAAAAAATACAACCGAATTGATAACCTCCTCCTTTTTGGAAGTCGGTTAAAAAATAAAAGAACTGTCCATAGAAATAACAACATTTTTCGACGTGGATGAAGGATTCACGGTAGTGAGAAGAGGTCGAGATGACTTAGTGGTCAGAGCGCCTGGAGTATTTATCCGGGTGGCGCAGGTTCGAATCCTGCTCACGACTGTATTCTTTTTCCATTTAAAATTATAACTTTAGAGTTCGCCAAGCATACGTTAATGCTTTTCAAAGATTTATCTGTATATATCTACACTTTTTCATGGTATCAGCATCATCATTTTTTTTTTCATACGGTGATGTAAAAAACATTGTATTTTAGAGGAAGAACTGTTGTCGACAACGTGCCGCTGGTATGCAAGAGCCCTAAAGCTATCTCTAAGACAATTCTTGATTTTTGATAATGACAATTCTAGTTTCCAATTTCAGTCGATCGAATCTCGGATTTATTTTCAAGATTAATCCGTGTCTTGAGGTTCTTTTTATAATCCATATTAAGTATCTAAAATATAAATAGCGACAGTTTAGCAATTCTTACCGTCTCGTAGCAGGCCTGCTCGACACCCATAGCGAGAACAGTGATATCATGAAGCTAGCGAAGTCTGTGAGAAGGTGGGCAGCGTCCGTGGCTATCGCTAAACTGTTTGATAAGTAACCACCTGCAAATAATTATTGATTATGGAAATATAGTAAAAAAAGACCCGTTCAACTAGTTGCTAAAAACTATCAAGTATTCTTGACTTCAAGTATCTTCTATCCATAAGTTCCGTTAAAAGCCACGACCGACATCAAAATATTAGTATTCTATTCAACAAAATAATTACTTAAAGACCTTTGATATTGTAACATTGTTTCATGTTAACAAACATGAAAATTGGCCACGCGCCATTTTTGATAACCTACATAAATATTACACGCAAACTTATAATTCTTTTAGCGTACAATATAAAATTATGCAAGCCCTTGTTTTCGAAATCAATATTAAACTATGAATATCAATGCAAGTAAATGTTATGTTGACATTGTTACTGCTAAAGTGCGTTATGGTTCGCATTCAACATTCCAAGTCCCACAAAAATGGATCTTATTAATCCCTCTTAAAGATTATTATTGTTTACGATTAGGGCAGGTAAATAAGAGAAATGATTGTTAGCTACTCACCTACAATTTCACCTATCATGAATATAACGCATAGTATACTAGCTATGATTAACTTTCTTCGAGCCCGTTTGTCTACGTCTTCGTTTCTTGATCTGTGGCAATGTCCTGGAACAATATAAATAATTAATTAAAACATAACATAACATAGCATCACGCCTATATTCCCCGAAGGGGTAGGCAGAGGTGTTCAATTGCACAATTGTACACCCACATTTCACCAATGCTGTTATTAAGTCCCATGTAATAGGTGGTGAGCCTATTGCCATCAACCGGGCACAATTCCAAGCTCCGGGCTGCTACTGAGAATTTCCTAACAGAAAAACTCAATAACACTGCCCGACCCGGGAATCGAACCCGAGGCCTCGTGCTCAGCAGTCACGCTTGGGACCACTAGACCAACGAGGCAACGCATCATATATATCATCATAGTCTTAGTTAAATTGTTACTCAAACAGTCAACAATATCTGTGTATCTATCACGAAGGGATTTATTTTAATATATCTGCCTAGCCTTTTCCCAATTACATTGGGGTCGGCTTCCAGTCAAACCGGATGCAGCTTAATACCAGTATTTTATATGGAGCGACTGCCTATCTGACCTCCACAACCCAGTAACTGGGTAACACGATATCTCGTGGCATGACTGGTTGTCAGACTTTCAGGCCTCTGACTACCCGTAACGGCCGTCATAGATCTTAATTTGACAACCGGGACCGACGGCTTAACGTGCTCTCCGAGGCACGGAGGGGTCTCGGTATGAAATGATGGTCACCCATCCACAGACCGACCGCGGCAATACAGCTTAACCTCGATCGATCGATCTGTGCGGCTGATGCAGCTTAATACCAGTATTTTATATGGAGCGACTGCCTATCTGACCTCCACAACCCAGTTACTGGGTAACACGATATCTCGTGGCATGACTGGTTGTCAGACTTTCAGGCCTCTGACTACCCGTAACGGCCGTCATAGATCTTAATTTGACAACCGGGACCGACGGCTTAACGTGCTCTCCGAGGCACGGAGGGGTCTCGGTATGAAATGATGGTCACCCATCTACAGACCGACCGCGGCAAGCACAGCTTAACCTCGATCGATCGATCTGTGCGGCTGTTACTTAGCCACGAGCCCCTCATAATATCCCAAAAGGAATAAGGGAGTTAATTGCTCAGAAATTTTAATAACAAATTGCTTATATTCAACAGATTTAATGTAAGAAAGCGCGTCATAGATAGCGATTAATTCCAATTAAATTATTGGTACGTTCCCGCAAATTTTAAATTTAATGAACTTTTCTATCTGAGGGTCGAAAAATGCCGCCCCATAAAAAAATAGAAAATAAAATTTCTAGATGAGAAGAACAAATTAATCTGAGGTTCGTGATTCTTTTTTAGCCTGATGTGTGTCCTCAATTTAGTGTATAACTATGTCACTCAGGTTATACCAATTCATCCAATAGCTTAATGTGTACATATCAGGATATTTCGCAGAATATATGTTATTATTTTTAAATTTTGAATAGATTTGTAGTACAATCGGAACATGTTTACGCCTCCAGTATCTACGAGAAGTAAGCGGGTTTAATTAATTTATAACGTTGTCATAAAGGGATTAAAATCAGATGCCAGGCTTGTGTAAGATACGTCAAAATAAACCTTGAGATTTTGTCTTTGCAATTGTAAATAATTAATTTTACAATTTAGTCAAGGTCTAGGTAATAGAATATTAACCTTCTGGGTGTACACTTTTGTAATACGATGCGGGTAGGCAAGTCATAAATATGAAAAATAATATTGAGCCGTGAGCCCGAGTTCTTTTCCCAACGAAGGGTTATTATGGCAGTTCCACAACTAAATGGTGACAAAATCCTATCAAAATTCATCGAGACAATAAGTAATTGTCGATATTCTGATAATCAGATTACTAATGTACTGGACAGCAAATCATGACTATGAGCTCCGTTCGAGTTCGAAACAAGT
The DNA here is from genome assembly GCA_935421205.1 of Xylocampa areola. Classification (NCBI taxonomy): domain Eukaryota; kingdom Metazoa; phylum Arthropoda; class Insecta; order Lepidoptera; family Noctuidae; genus Xylocampa; species Xylocampa areola. The sequence goes on from OW285200.1 coordinate 2,650,788, forward strand.
CGGGCAAACCTCAAAATGCAGGTGAGTAGATGCAGTAGTAGTAGGTGAACTGTAATATAAATAAAAAATGGACAGCAAAGACTACTGCTTGAGAAAATTTTAGTACATAATATAGCTCTCAATATTTATCATTAGTTGCAACATCAGTACTGTACCGTCAGACAGAGCGTTAATTTTCTTTCAATCGTAGATTACAGAATACCAATATAATAGAACCAAGCATAAATCTGGACTTGAGCATGGATTGAAACTATTTTATTAGAAAATTTAAATCAAGCTTTAAGTAGGTAAGTTCCCTTAATTTTTATAGCAGTTTGAAACTCTGTTTTTTTTTGTATATCTACTTATTTTTTTTGTACATCTACTTATTAATTACTACCTAGATATTAGAGTTTTACTTTAAAAATAACAATATGATATTATCGATACGATATTTATAATTTCGATACAAAGGCATACATTACGCTACGACATATCGATACAAAAATTACATTTCGGGCATCGCGGGCAGGGGGCTATACCTATGACTGATATTCAAGAAATTATAAATAAAATTATATAAGAAATTATGTAGCTTAAATCGCATAAGAGTCCTGTACCTCAATAGGTAGGTTTACTTCAGTTTATAGTAAATTAGAAAAAAATACATTTAATCAGTTTTCTAGTTAACCACAGCCCCCCATGAAAGATAAAGCCCCCGAAAACGTATACAATTTCCTTCATACCACGAGCAAGTATCACATGACTATAATAAAATCAACAGAAGCTCGAAATTTAAATTATCCTATTTCTGAAATAGAACAACTGTTATGTCCAATACAACAACACATATTTACTTTACTTAATGAAACGTCACACAATGCACGATCGTGACGTCATCTCACCCAAAGCCTTCACGGATATTTAGAAGCAAGCGAACAAACAAAAAGATCCGGTAATAATTATAAATAATCTGTGACTGAAGAAATTATTGCTAGCAAGTAATTTATTTATTTAAGTAAATAAATAAATAAATAAGTAATGTTCTAAAGTGGTCTAATTACTGAAAATAGACGACAGATGGAGACCTTATCATTCGGAAAATATTCACTCAAGGACCTCTCAATGACAGCTTCAGTGAAAGTGGTACTGGCATTAAATCTAATCACTGGATGGATTATTAACCCCAAGCTAAAAAACCCGGTGGTAATTTTACGCGCGTTGACTTTTTTGCGGGTAAAATCCATCTCCTATCAATTAGATGTTGCCGAGATCCCGGTATAGCAGCTGCATTTGATGCATGGCCTATATTTTGATAGTAGTTGAAGAATAAATAAGAACGATCTATATAGAACACTTTTTGAATTCCCATATAACTGCCTCATCTGAAGACTGCGGTACCTACTTAATAGTTTTTGTACCGATAGAAAGTGAAACTAAATTATAAGTCTGAAGACCATTATTTCTTAAGAAAAGTTATAGTTTCATTGATAGAATGAACTAAATTTTCCGCTACCGATTAAAATCCTGAATACAATAAGGACATGGCCATAAACATTACTAAGAAAATGCAAAAATGCTTTAATATTAAAATATAATATAAAATTTGGGTAGAATCTTGGGGGGCCTAAGGAGCGTCAACCAGATGTTAAGTTGCGAAAGTCGGTATGCAAATCAGCCATCCGATATTCGAAGATACGTCAAGTGAAATGAACATAATGGAAACAAACTGGAATATCTTTAGGAATACATAGAGAGGGCAAGTTCTTTTTGTTAAAGTGTCTTTTGGTTTCCCTGGAATAATTTTTACTAACTTAGTAGAAGCAAAACCCAAAAATTACGAAGTAAACGTAAAATATAATACAGACTACAGAGGAGTGGACAAAAGAAATAAATAATAAAATAAATATGGGAAGCAAATTAAATCTGCGTTGTAATTTATTTGTACGTGTGCTAAGCGACGCGGCTAGTCTTTGTCACCGTTGTGCTGAGCAGCAAATTTCAGTCAATATTATGAACGAAATAATAACAGTAGCCTTCGCAGTGATAAGATGTTTATTGTTTTCCTGTTTAGTTATCTTTTTTCTCCACTGTACGATTAACACAACACCGCAACGTGGAATATTTATTACGTAATAAAGTAAAATACGAAAATGGTTGCTACTTCCAACGTTTTATCTACATTATAATATTTTTTTGACCGTGAAATTGCTTTGCAACAGTTGAAGTTATTTCTGTATATTTTACTAGGAGTAGATCGCTGTAGACATGTAAAGCATTTATTATGCTTGTTATTTTAGCATCTAAAGTATTTGGTAGTATTTAACTTTGAAAGATAAAGTGGGGAAGATAACGAGATAAGGGAACGTTGTGGAGTGAAAGAGGATGTAGTGACAAAGATTGAGAAGGGTATGCTAAGATGGTTTGGGCATGTAGAAAGGATAGATGAAAGGCGATTGACTAAACTAGTAAGTATATGAGGCGAGAGTGGATGGAAGAGCGGGGCAGGCCAACCTCGACGAACGTACCGCAATCACATTGCGGAAGTTCTCAAAAAGGACAAGAAAGGTCAGGAGCCACCTAAATCGGCAAGCATGTATGAAGAGATTAATGAGCATAGATGAAGCGAAAGAGGCGTGTCAGAATCGTAGCAAATGGAAATCGATAGTACTGCCTACCCGTATGGGAAACAGGCGTTATTGTATGTATGTATGAAAGTATTTGGGTTGCCTATACATCTCAAAACGGTATAAAAATTTGAAATATAGGTAACAGGCGCTAAAAGCACAATTTTCTACAGGATTCAATTGTGTATACATCCTATGCAATTTGAGAATTGCATTTGTACGACAAATTCGTTGACTTGTGCGACACCATCTCGATCCACTTTAAAGTCAATCAAATCTGCACTTCGCACTAACAAAGTTTAGGTTGAAAATCTATTAACGTTAGTTTCATACTCACTTTCAACCTCTGATATGCTTCCATTGTGTCTTTCTCCGTCTTCTCCATCGGCACTGGTTTCTATGACCGCACAACATCCTGTGGATGGGTTGCCGTGCACACAGAATATGACCCGACGACCCCGCGCTGGACTGTCGGTGCCGTAGGATACTTTGCCCTCTTTGAAACTGAAAGAAAAAAGCAGTTATTTAGCAAATGGAAATATGAACCAAATAGGTAATTATTGTTCAAGCCTAGCTGAGTTTGACTTGCGACATCGCTGTGGGCTCAGCTCATGACTAAGGGCTTCGTTCGAGTTCGAAACTAATCGGGCATGCCAAAAATGCACGTGAGTAGGTAATAACCGTTGAACAAATATGTCCCACGAAAGTTATTATGAATACAAAAATAGAGTTATACCGATTATACTTGTGAAAAATATATATACAATTAAGATCTTTGCCATTCGTATGGTATTCACACCGTTTCGCGGTCAATGTGATGACAAAACAGAGTAAGGATCTTTTGAAAGAATAAATTACTGCAAAAGCGAAAGATGTGGAAATCCATAGTCTCTGCCCTCCCCGATAGGAAACAGGGCTGATTGTATGTCTATATGTAAAAACTGCAACATATTTTGTCTGTCGGTTTTTTATGTCGTGACAAGAAAAGTTTATTTTAGTCCTTCGGTTCTCACCTACATTTATCACCGCTTATCATTTTCAATTGAATTAGATCTGTGCTGGAAGACGGGTCTTGAGGTCAATTGTTCGAAGGTTAAGAATCAATTGAATGGTAAAAAAACTCGGGAACAGCTGTACGGGAAATTAAGTATTTGTCGGTTCCGCTTCATGCTTGCAATCATTGTTGACATTAGTGCATCTTAGAGCAATAATATTAATTTAAAAAATATATATAAATAAGTTTTTAAATTATTCTCACATATACGTATTTCTGTAATTTCTTTACATAAGTCTATATAGTACACTACAGATTAGAAGATGGCTCAAGGTTATCAGCTTTAATTAAAGAGGCAGTTGTTACAGATGTTAATTAACAGATTGCGAATTCGCTGGAAATCGTACATTCTGAGCCTGCTAAACAGTTTTACAATTCTGAAACCAATTAACTAAATAAAACCAAATAACTTTTTATGACTGCCAAAGTGGATAATAGACACCAGACATACGTCTTAATTGGATAGAATTCAGGAGAACAAACTATTTGGAAGACTAGACATTTTCCTTGACTTCTGGGATGTGTTTTTGTTTGTGATGCCAGATGCACACGAAAACAAAAAGCAAGGACGAAGCGAATAGAGCTAGCGAATTGAGCTAGCTATTAGGATCAGCTGACCCTGCTGTATGCAAAACTGAGCTGAACCTTATGATTTAGACCTTGGCATAGAACAAGGTTTAAAGGAACATTTATTTTCACTGCCACTATAAATGATATTTACGTTACTTAATCATTAAGCAGACAGTCATATGTCCGCAAAAATCCAATTTTAGTACGTTGTACATTGTGCATCGGTGATAAACAAGTTGATTATCCTAATGCAGTATGCTGCATAATCGGTGCCTACCTCGCTATTGTCGTTAGAAAGATCCTTGAAAATTTAAATTACAAGTACAAACCTATTTAAACCTAACCTTATTGCAGACAAACACAATAAATATTCTTATGAAATTTTCGACAAGTTACTTAAAATAAGTAGCAATCCATGTACTTAATCTTACACTAGTCAGTTACCCTGCTTTACATATTGTTAGAGAAAGCAACAAAATGATGACATTCCATATTTATCAATAATGGGTGTTAAATTTGTTTTCTGAACCCGAGGGTCGTGCCAATAAGAACCTCACCAGACGTTCTACTTATGGTTTTGGTGATCATCGATTCGGTGACTGCAATGCTGTACCTTGTGAGTTTTGGCGACTCGTCGTTGATTGGCCAAATTGTGTTCAAACTTTCCTAAAAATAGATATATCGCGGAGCACCCATGTTAAAAGTTGTAATTCTAGACAGGCTCCAACACTTTACTGATCAACTACCCCAGGACTCATTCCACATATGACGGTGATTACTGCAACGACCCTGGGACCTCGGTAAAGGTTAGATTAGAACCCTGTCGTTTTATAGTCGGCAGGAGTACGGCCGCACGGGTATAAGCGCCTAAAATAAGATTTTAAAATTTTAGTCTGTCTGTTTGTTTCGGCTAATCATCGAAATGGCTGGACCGACCCTGCTAAAATTTTACTGGCAGTTAGCTGACTATATAAGAAGTAACTTAGAATAATTATAATATAATTATACTCGTGTGAAACCGCGGGGCACAGCTAGTTCCACATAAAATTTAGTGTGAATGAGATGAAATGTGTCCATGGGTAGTTAGATACACATAACACCGATTTTATTAACTGACAAACAAGTAGATTATCCCATTTGTGCAGTCAGTGAGCTATTCAGCGCATAACTACGCATTCTATCACAGCGTAAACAACACGGTTACTTTGATGACTTGATAACTTCAAGTCATCAAACTAACTGTGTTGTTTACGACCACTCGGATAGTTGAAAAATAAAGAAAGAAAAGGTTATATTCTGGACCAGCACAGGAAGCAAAAAGAACATAAATAAAAAATAACATAAAAAAAATGTGCTTAAATAATAACAATAATAATAAAAAACAGCACAAAATCACAGGCACAGTTAAAGAAAATTATTATCAAAATTTACTAAGACGGTCCAACAACGGGTTAAAAGGAATCAATATTTTAGGAAAAATCTAAGTAATGAATAAATAATTTATTTTTAGTTTGTTTCTGTTCGGTTGAATTTGATTAGAGATCCATAATTCATTCTGCATTTCCAAAAATAATACAATTAGGGTTTATGTTCTGCAGTTTATTTCATGATTTCGCGTTTATAGTCTATGATTTATTATAAATATGATTATTTATAGTCCTGATATTAAACCCATATAACATGTTATTATCTGTAAGATATGATGTCTATTAATTTTCAATGTACACCGATCTATTTTCATGCGAAACATGTGTTATCGTGTCTTTGGCTATGATATTGTACTTAATACATATATTATAAACAATATACGTTATCGTTAGCTAACAACATTATCGTGTGATTACACAAGCCTTCAAAGTTCATTTGTGGTAAATACATAATCAGAATTTTGGCGACGTCTGTAAAATATTTAAAATCTCTGAACCATAACTGTAGTGTCACATTCTAAGAAAAGACCAAATTCAAACCAGGAAATTTCAAAAAATTTATAAAAATTAATAAAAAAATTATAGAAATTATAAAAAAAATTGTATTTAAATTTCTTATTTTTGGTAATCTATGTTAAATTATTATTAGCGTAACTGCAACAAAAACTCCAATTTACAAAGAAAATATGTTTACTACCAAAGGTCAGGCTCCCATATTATGAGAAAAAAATACGAGCCTGAGATGATAAGGAGAACTATTGAAGTAATCGTAAATTACTCATGAAGGGATTGTTAAAAAAAAGAGCATTGTCTATTGGCCAAATAATATACAAACAGACAGGTTCAGGCACTTTGTACACATTTTACTGTAATGACCCATTTCCCGTGTATTTACTTTCATTTAAAGATAACGAGATAATTAGCTACGATTTCCTCTCTATGGTATTAATTCTAATTAAGCATAATTACGGGGCATGTGTATATCTTCAATTTAATCGAGATCTTTTAAGAGGATCACCATTTACGTGTGAATGAAAAAGTTTGATTTGCAGGCAAATTGATATTAAGTAGAACACACAGAAACCCCCCCTGTGCTGGACATTGATTGCTGATAACCTTCTATCGGAATGTACGAGTTGTATGATATATTAGCAGTAGCATCTACCTGAACTTAGATGATAAGACTGAACACCTGTTTTGCCAAAGAACACGACATCATAAGACGTGATGAATGCTACTACAACCTAATCATTGTTCGTGCAGTAATTTGTACCAACGTGCATCATTTAGAGTTCACTAGTTTTGGTCTTTTGTTTTACAGTGATCACACCAAAGTTCATACAATTGACATGTCATCTTTTTTTTTCTTTTATCAAATATGGATCTACGTTTGGCCACCAACTTGCCTGATGGTAAGTGGCGGTGTGGCCGAGGATGGAGCACGTATATTCAGAATAAATCTATTCACTCTTAATAGATAGATTTTGGGAGAACGATATTTGGGGAGTTCATGCAACTGCCCAGACTCATCTTCCACAACGGTTGCACCGGACTGAATCCCAAAGCACAACTAGGTCGCTTCACGGCTTCGTCCGGTCGGCCGTGAAGCGACCAGTCGCAGCCGAAGCCTCCAACTAGAGTTGTGTTGCCTGTTTTGCACCACCCTGGGGTCATGTGTAGGGATTCCATTTTAAGGGTGCACTTAGGTTTTGGGGGAAGTGCGCTTACAAATAGTATGTTAAAAGTCTACGCAGCAGGCCTGTAGGACAGATTGTTGTTTACAGCTAGTTAGTTCCAACAAGCCGTCACACAGTTGAACTATGATGAAAGTATTAAAGAACCAAAGAATAAATGGTGTTAGAGGTAAATATAGAAACTCAGAATTCTAAAAAAAAATCTAGTAGAAACATTAAGATGAATAAGATTTTCAATAAAATAAAAGTATAAAATGCTGCAATCGGCCATGTTAACTGAAACGTCAATCACAGCAAATGACATCACGCCTTAGTCAAATGTCAATCATCGCCGTACATTATGGCTTCAACTTATGTCAAATATGCTGAGGCATGACACTCAGCAGCGTTTTCGCGGTTAAATCAAATTACATAGATTAAAATGCAATAATTTGCGTTGAAACTTAGTTTATTGCTGAAATAATGTGATTTTAGGTTATAGTAGACGTGTAGCAACATTATTACAACTAAATTAAGCACAGAATTTCAGCGAAACCTACAAAGAAGGTACCAAAAACTTGCTATAGCAACGCAACAATGTAAGAGCAATTTAAAAATATCTACGACCTGCCCGATTCCTCGTAATTCACATTTTTATCAATAACTTATCTAAATCGACGGTAATGTTAGTTATCTAGTGATACTACTGTATAGGGTTCGGGTTTAACGACCCAGTGAGACCCACTTATGACCTTGTTCCGTTCAGAAGGGAAAAACGTGTGGTTCACGTGATTTTGATAAGAAATACTTAGCGTTGAAAAGGATGTTTGCCGCTGTGATTGGAACGTGTTTTTCTATCCATAGTCAATTTTTGCTAGTGGGGACTATTCTGGGGGAATATTTTCAGATTATTGTAGATTTCGGCCTCCCTCCCCCCTTGCTACGGCTATATTTCTATCGGTAATTTGTCAGCATTTTCAACCTAGCTGTACGGTTTTGTTTATGATTGCGGATGACAGTAACGGTAATCGGAACTTCATAATAATGCCAATTGATTGCTATTATTTATAAACATTATTAGCATACGTATATCTGAGTTAAAAATAACCCTGTACATAGATGAATTGGTGAAGTAAGTAAAATCTAAAAAGGAATATTTATAATTCAAGATAAATCTTTGAAAAGCATTAACGCATGCTTAGCGAACTCTAAAGTTATTATATTAAATGGAAAAAGAATACGGTCGCGAACAGGATTCGAACCTGCGCCTCCCGGATAAATGCTCCAGGCGCTCTGATCACTAAGCCATCTCGACCTCTGCTCACCACCGCGAATTCTTCTTCCATATTTTAACACGTCTTATGGCGACGTTATTGCTATCAATTCAGTCCCTATACGGGTGACCGAACCGACACGACTAACTTTGTAGTTAATACAATGTCGTAAAGAATGCAATTACCTTAATAATTCAAGATAAATCTTTGAAAAGCATTAACGCATGCTTAGCGAACTCTAAAGTTATTATATTAAATGGAAAAAGAATATAATATAAATAAATTTATAGTCAATCAAATAAAGTAAGTAAAGCGGCTCATTCTTGATAAAAATTGAAATAATAATTTTAATGTAGGTAGGTATGTATCATGATCTGTGGGGTTACTCTTGAAACTAATACCAATTCCAATCGAATTCCAATATTAAATAGATGCCTTAAAACAACGCGTAATATTAAAATAAATTTACCTACATTACAGTTGCCTCTATTTTAAAGCATGTTGTCTTCATATTATTCCGAATCTATAATTATTTTTTAGTTATTTTGGCATTTATAAGTACGAACTGACATATTTCCAATGTCAATCGAGCGGATTTATTTTCAAGAGTAAGCCTACTGGACGGGATCGTGGCTAAGTAAAAGCTGTACAAATCGATCGGTCAAGGTTAAGCTGCGTGTGCCGCGGTTGGTCTGTGGATGAGCGACTATCATTTCATATCGAGACCCCTGCGTGCTTTGGAGAGCACGTTAAACTGTCGGTCCTGGTGATCTAATGAAGATTTATGATAGCCCATATGGGTAGTCAGATGCTTGTAAGTCTGACAACCAATTTTACCACCAGGGATCGTGATACCCAGTAATTAGGTTAGGTTAGCTGCATCTAGTTAGAATGGAAGCTGACTCCAAGATGCCTAGGAAATACGCTGAAGAATGTACCTATGATAATACCAATACGTTTACAAGGGCATTTTCTACTCTGCCATAATTTGTAACATAAAAATGCTGTAGGAAATACACATAGCAATTTTGTAAATCACGTTCAAGAACAAATTAACTGACGTCATAGAAAGAGATGAAATATTGTTAGGTTGAAACAATGATCGCATCCATAAAACATAAATATTGAAAGATTGAATCTCTGTCATAAAATGCATAGTATCGTCACGTTATCACGTATCGTAAGTACTCATTTTAACCGCAGTGGAACTTTGTATTGTACTGGAATCCACAGATTAATAACATGTGAGTAACACACGCCACGTGGCAACAAATTGTACCATTTTACAGACAATGGCCGCATCAAGTTCCGTCATCATAATAATGGAGATATTATTTTTGTAGTATTCCTGAGTAATGGAAGGCCTTGAAGGTAGGATTGGAGAAGCCTTCGACTTATGTATTTGTTAACAAATTAGACCTAAATTTAACACGAGTTTATTAAAATTGATCTAATCTAATAAGTAGAAGAAGAATTTTATTTTGAAGAAGAGTTTTTTTTTTGTTTGGATGCGCTTATCTCCGATACTACCCATCGGTTTTGGAAAAATCTTTTTGCATTTGATAGCCCAATACTTGAGGAAGGTTATAGGCTATTTAGCATCACGCTATGGCCGTTAAGAGCCGAGCAAAAAGAAAAAACTAGAGAAACCGCAAGACACAGCTAGTAACTTAATAAAGCAAAATCGGTGTTTAACCTCCCATTTCTCATGAGATACAATTAAATATTAGAAAGAAAATAAATAATAAAAATAACTTCGCTTTCAGTTTAGGATTATTAACAACATCTTCGTGAACAGGAAGGTATTGGGACTGGACTAACAATTCAGACGTTCGAACCTTCTCACAATCTTGTGTGTATTATAAAAAAAATTACTCGGTAAAGGAAAACACCTTGTGAAGTTCTAAAGAGATGCTCTCGAAGGTCTAAAAAAGGAAAATCTAAGGCCTGAATAGTTCCTACTTTCAGTTTAAACTTTGCATTGGTTGTTCATTAAAATAAACCTTAAGATAAGAAGGATTAGGATAGCCCGGTTAGTGGAGTGTGATATTAGGATAACATCAGAACCTGGCGCATGGATACCATTTGGTGTGACATAGCTAGATAGAAGGAGACCGTATCGGTGGTGGTTACCACCAGCAACAGCATTCCCAAAGAGGGTAGACGGTAGACGGTAGACGGGTTGGCCTCAGGCAGGCGGCCGGTCATAAAACATAGCCAAAACTTTAGCAGCATGTCAGAAATAGGTATGCTGCGCCGACCCCAAATAAATTGGGATAAGGGCAGGGGGATGATGATGATGATGATAAGAAGGATTTAGTTAGCTACTAAACCAAATCTGAAAGTTATATGTAAACAGTAATAACATAACAGCGGTGCGAGTATGGTTCTTTTTGTCGACAAGTTTGTCGATTTTAAACGTCGAATTTGACGTAGTGTTGATATAACGATAAAATTTAATACAAAAAAATTATCGAGTCCACAAGATTGTCGAAAAGATCTCTGCTCGGGACGACTGATTCGCATTTTCAAGGATTTCTCAATTCTAGTAAATTGAGGTGAGGTGCTAACAAAATCCTTACATTTCCTCCAATTCACACAATAACATCAATAGATCTACAGTCTACACCTACTTTTGTAAATCTGACTGCCTCGAGGCTCGTTGGTCTAGTGGACCCAAGCGCGACTGCTGAGCAGGAGATCTCGGGTTCGATTCCCGGGTCGAGCAAAGTGTTATTCAGTTTTTCTGTTAGGAAATTCTGAATAGCAGCCCGGAGATTGGAATTGTGCCCGGTTGATAGCAAATGGCAATAGGCTCACCACCTATTACATGGGACTTAATAACAGTATTAGTGAAATGTGGGTGTACGACTGTGTACACCTCTGCCTACCCCTTCGGGGAATACAGGCGTGATACAACCCGAGATCTTCTGCTCAGCAGACGCGCTTGGGACCATTAGACCAATAAGGCTCACTAATATGATGTAATTATTATATACTTAAATACTTGAATTGTATGCCTGTTTCCCATTTGGGGTAGGCAGAGACTATCGATTTTCACGCCACGCTTGCTACACATAAGTACGTAAATTATTGTGCAACCAATAACAACATATTTTCATATATTCCTTTATACAGAATAGAATATTCATGACTTTGTTTTTATTTTAAATTGTAAATTTTATGAGTCTTGGTGTTAAACATGAAAAAGCTGTAAGTAAAAATATTGCATAAATAAAGATTACATTTAAAACAATGACAAGCTAAGCCAATTATGAAATTGCAATGTTACAAGTTATTATCGCTAAAAATAAAATCACGTGTAAGAACAACGTAATTCCAAGTAGGTTAAACATACAAAATAGTTTTAATTTTCTCTTTTTTGAATACACCCAGAGTACCTACCACAGTCCACAGCCAGTACCCCATAATCATGAGAAACATCTGCCCAACCTTTTCCAAATTACATTGGTGTCAGCTTTGCAGCGTATTTTAGATGGACCGACTGCCCATCTTACCTACAAAAACTTACTAACATAACATTATGTACAACCTGTATTAGGGTAGGCAGTGATGTACACCGTTGTATACCCACATTTCACCAATGCTGTAATTAAGTCCCATGTAAATAGGTGGTGGGCCTATTGCCACTTACCGGGCACAATTCCAAACTACGGGCTGCTACTGAGAAAACCCAGTTACTAGGTAATACAATATTTCGACCCAGAGTACCCACAGTTATGCGAACCATACCAAGATAAAAAAAGTGATGTAATAATCCATACTAATATTATAAATCCAAAAGTAAGCCTGTTTGTTCGTTTGTTTGTTACCTTTTCACTACTAAAACGGCTGAACGGATCGTAATGGAATTTGGCAAGGAGATAGATTGTATCTTGGAAGAGGTTATAACCTTTAGTCGCGCAGACGAAGTCGCGGGCACCAGCTACTTAGTAATAAATATAATCGTCCTGGGGCCTAATTCTGCTAATTTACCAATGCTTCAGTTGAGTGTCGATAGTGTGTCGATGGAATGATTTTAGTTAATTGGTAGTCTGCTAGCTTAATAAGACCACCGGTCTAACTAAAATCATTCCATCGACACACTATCGACACTCAACTGAAGCATTGGTAAATTAGCAGAATTAGGCCCCTGATCTTAGTGAGTCCTACAGTGGATTTGAAATAATCATAAGAAAAACATAAATAGGTATCTTATGTGACAATTCTTATTATTGTACCTAATTTTATTAGTTTAGTTATCAACATTTTATTTTAGTGAAATGATACGGAAATAAAATTAGCTAACAATAAGCATTATAAAATAATCTAATTATCTACCCATTAGATACCGCGAAATGTTATCAGTAACGCCAATTTTATGCTAAGCTCAAAGTCGCACGTTGTACACGTGATTACATACATTACATCACGCCTATATGCCTGAAGAGATAGGCAGGCTCCGACGACACGGCGCAACACACGCTAGAGGTGTACCCAGCTTGGGCCGAGCAGCGCCACGACTTCATTGGGACAGTAGGGGCTGTCGCTTCCAGCCGTGATTAGATATATAGTCGCGAGCGAGAAGGCGCTGTCGCCGATATCTACGAGGAGACGATGATCGCGAAGGAGGCGGCAGAAAGGGAGAGAGAGGCGAACCCCGCTCACCCCTGCCGCAGAAGGCGCGCCAAGCGCCGAAGGGCGCTTAACGATCTCCGGCCACCATTAGCCGTGGACTGCGGGCTGCGCACATGTGTGCAAGTGCACCACACTGAGTAAATGTGCAGGCTAACTGTGGCCAGCCTACACAAACCCTAGAGTACGAATGGAGTGGTAATAGGTGGTAAACATTCGCCGTCATCACCATCACCTTGTCTTTATCCCGCCGTCAACCGGGTAAAATTCCGAACTCCGAGCTGTTACTAAGAATTTCCTACCAGAAAGGCTCAATAACATTCTAGGCCAACGAGGAGTCGCACGTTAAATACCAATAAGTACATATTTATTTTATAGCTTTGGCTTATTTATTTTATTAAAGTTTTTTTGAAATGTATCTAGGTCTAGGCAGACATCTAAAAGATTGCACAAAAACAGCACTTCTATTGTCTCCCTTTTCTAAATTATTTTTTATAAAATATAATGAAAATGAAAACATCGAAAAATAATCGCATGGTAATCGAAGCCGCGACCTTTAACATACCGTGTCATGGCTCTCGCAACTGAGCTACCGTGTCACCGTAGACACGTCGTAGCTCAGTTGGGAGAGCCGTGACATACGTTCGTCTCTATTGTTTTTTAATGTTTCCTTAGAAGATAATAATTAGCACTTCTCCCGTTTTTATAAACTTATGAAAACACAGTCCTACAAGCATTTGAAACAAATATAATAAACATTTAACCATCTTTCTACGGCAGATTTCGAAATCAATTACTCTGGTCTAAAATCAATCCTTTGCAATATCCATGACAACATCATCATGGGCCATCTTAATCAGATGATTAAGCAACTTGTCAGGAGTTCAAACACTTTGGATTGTTGCTATGTTGCTAAGTCGATACGGGATCTGCAACAACGACCGTACCGCCGACAAGTTAAGTTTTAGAACTTTAGTCCGAGACGACAATCGTCATGAACGGGTATTTTTAAAAGTGTGAAATTTAACAACAAATGAAACATGAGAACAAGAGAACAAGCGTAAACAACTCAATGAACTAAAAATGCAAACTGCAATGTTGAGACGATGACCCACTTGCTCACATAATAAGTGATCAACGCTGAATTCCTTGAATAGTTATTTATACACAAACCATCTACTGAGTCCAATTAGAAGGGAGTTCTGTGACAAACAAACGTACAGAATTATAGGTATATAAAGATAGATTATGTATACAATAACCACCCATCCGAAATGTATTAAAATTCGTTATTTTTTATTGACAAATCTAAGGGTCTTCGCGAAGCATAATAGAAAAGTTAAAAATTAAATTATGGCGTAATTAACAACAATAAGCATGCTGTTGTACGTAGGTACGTGTTACCTATATGCCAAGTGACAATATTTACATTTAGATAAAATAATCAACGTTCTAAATCAAAACTTACTGCAACAAAGGTTTCGAGTCCATTTTGGCAGCAAAATACACTTCACCACACTTTAAGCCACTATTCTAGAAATAAACTAAATAAAACGTCCGTATTTCCGTTTAATACGTCAATCTGTCATATTAGTATCTTAACTGGATGAGTACTAATTTAAATCTAATAGCAATTACAGCTATCGCCTCGTTATCTCGAGACATCGAATGAACAACCACTCCCTGCACAAACGGAGTGTAGGTAGATAGTGCACCGACTACCTACTGATATCGTATACGTCGGGAATCGTATGTAAATTGTAAATATTGTCGATAATCGTAATTTTAGAATCGATTTCAAGAAAACAGGATAAAGTCACCCACTACTATTAAAATAATCGATTGTTGTATGTTATTGCAATTTTATTAGCGCTTAAGAATTTGCTGAGTTGTTTACTTGCCGTAGCAGTCAGCAGATTTTGGGTTCATTTGCGCAAAATCTATTCACAACAACGACTTCGATATTTTTAAGACTGGGATGATAATAATTATAGGTGAATTAATGCTAATGAATTAATTTTAGTATTTAATTGTATTCAATATTCAAGTATCAAATTCATAATATAAGAACAGAAAACTAATATCAGTTAGTCAGCTAGGTAACTAATATCAGTTGAAAAATAAATAAATCTATCAGTGAGAGCACTACACTAGGTCACTATTTAAAATGCTATTGTACCTCCTTAAAGTACATTATTTGCCTAATCATTGTTTACCATTATTAATTCTATAAATGTAACTTTTCTCATCTATCATTATTTATCTTTACTTGTATTAGATATTATTTTGAACCAAAAACCAAGCATCGCCGCGGGCCTTAGCATCTTTCTTAATATTGGTAGTACCTTACAATGTCGCTATCTTATCGCTCGAATGATTGGATTAAACAAATAATCGGCGATTATAATTTATTTATCGGCTATTGGGACAGGTTTGTCACCAAGCGACAGTTATAAAATCACACATTTTGTAACTATCGTAAAGGGACTGAGGAAAGAAAATAATAAGGATATTAGATATACGTAAACCGAAGGATATTGGATACTCTTGACCCGAATATGGCGGCATAATTATAGCGTCTGTCGCTTGCTTTCAGGGTCGTGTTGTCTTTTTGTTGAGCTTATATCTTTCTTTTATTATTTAAATGTGGAAATCTTCTTAAATATCCTCCACCTACCGGGAGCTCACACCGTATGTCGTACTCACACCGACTAAAATCACACGGCCGTCTCAGTGCATAAGGAATGGTAAGTACATCGTCAATTTCAGAGGATATGACGAATAAATATCTTTTATCTTTTATCTGATCTTACCAATGCCCCAGCGAAAGATGCGAACAGGTTTGTATTAACACAAATTCAAATCAAGAATAAAGATTTTGATCGAAATTTTGTATCAAATCACAATTTGAGTTAGGGATTTAACAGGCAATGTAGATTACAAAAAGCATTCAAATTAAACAAACCCCTCAACTAGGGGGCAAATATATAGATCGAAAAAATATCTACAACTCACATCAACAAAGTAAAGAGCGCAGTACAAGATTTATTCAAGAGTCAAGTAGATAATATCTCTGTACTGCGTGAAATCATAATTGTTCAATGATTGCGCCTATCACACTTCGCGCATAATATCTAATTGTGTGAATATAATGCTATTTTAATTGATGAGGCGTAATCGCGATCATTAATCAAATAAATTCAACGACGAGCATTCATGAAGAGGTTAATGAACATAGATGAAGCGCCTTCCCTGTTTTTTAGAGTTTGCGTCTACAACCCTAAAATCTATAACTCTAGTTAGCGAACTAGGCGACTAACCAATTTTTATGTAATACATTTTTATTTTGTAAGCTTGCTCCCTCTACCTTATAATATAAATAAATATAAATATAAAACCTGACCAAGGCAGAATGATGGTTCCCGAAAAGTAAAGTTTTGAGTATGACTGTAGATGGCTATAAGAGAAGAGGAAGACCGAAGAAGCGGTGGTTGGATTGTGTTAAAGATGATATGGCTAGAAAAGGAGGTACTGACGATATGACAGCTAATAGAGATGTATGGAAGAAGAATACATGCTGCGCCGACCCAAAATAAATTGAGACAATAAATGGAGGGGATAATGATGGGTCGCGGGATCCCGGAACCCCAGTAAAAGCTAGTGGAGAACCGTGCGGATTTACTTGGGAGTAACTACTGCCAGACTTGGCACGACAGCCACGAAAGACCACAATTGAAAAAAATACAGTATAAATAAAGTGACAATCTCTTCGTTGGTAATTCGAACAATATACTAACTTATTCATGCTTATGTAAATACTATTCACTGTGATATGCGTACCGTATGGAATAGGAATGTCCTCATTGCAGTACAAAGTACCCGTCGTGATAGTCCGACTATTTAATTAACCTCGCTTGTAGTCGTAGTTATGACATTAGTATTGATAATTTAAGGGTCTGCTGTTGACCTCGGCGGACCTAGATTTCTATAGTTATTTACTAGTAAATGTTCTAGATTGCCGTGAAGATTTGAACAGAAATTCTGGGAGAGTTTTATTACATTACAAAAGTTTTTATTGAACTTAATTAACTTTTGCAGGTATTGCTATAATTATTTCAAAGCCGCTACTGGGATTGGGGATATTTAAATTAAAAGGAGCTGAGAACGATATTTTGTCGACAAATCATAAAGAAAAACTACTGAAAGACAAGCTAGGAACAACATTGCCAAAATAATGGATCTCTCCATCTTGTATTTCGATATTTACTAAACGTTAAGATGAATCGCACTGCGTGTCATTTGAATATTGGTTCAGCTGTTTAGTGTAGCTCCTAAAATACCTAAACACAAAAATGGACTACATTTTTCACACCAATTATGTGTTCGTGCGAAAACGTCTATTTTGACAATGATTTTCACAGCCAAAACTGCCATTCAATATTTAATATCTTTATACAAAACGGATTGTTTGCTTAATATTTGTAAAGAACAAATGGTTCATACATATCTATGTCTTATGACCTCACTTCAGTTAGAACAAACGTCTCCAAACCTGGTTAAAGAACGTCTAAATCACTTTACTAATATGTTGTGTAATTTTATTATTCTACCCCTTACATCAAAGTCAAAGTCAAAGGTTTTTATTTCAAATAGGCAAAATTCCATGCACTTATGAAACGTCAATTGATTTTAGTTGCACGGTTCCAAAAAGTTGGTCTTATGGAGAAAAACCGGCAAGAAACTCCTGTAAAGGTCGTTGGGAATCGTGTAAATGAAATCCTTATGTATTGGTATAAAACGTTATATTTACTTGACTCCTAACTACAGACTACAGCGCGCTGACAACTTATGTACCTAGTTCTTACTTACTTAGAATTAGCTTACGTTAGGTAGGTAATATGATTTACTTACTCACTACACTCCATAGACACTCTTTTAGAATAAAATAATACAATAAAGATGCAAGATCTTTGCATAGTTACAAAGTTTGTAGGTGCAAGAACAATGGAGGTTAATGTGTGAGATGTAATATTATCTAATAAATAATGCTACGAATACAAATAATTAGTTATGTCACATGAGTCATTAATCTCTACATTGAGCTCACATTTACAGCATGTTTTATGGTCTACGAATTTAAATACATATTTAAAATACAGTATCAGTAGGTATTTAAATGAAATTTTTTATACATGTCAAACTGAATAAAATGTCAAGACAGGTCAATAAAACATTGTCACTGACACAATTCAGTCATTTCCGTTTTAATTTTATGACACTCCACAATCACCTGTTGCCAGGAGAGCCACATGTTCAGAAAATAGTTAACGCCACACGTCCCTATCCTCAATGTAATCTTTAATTTTATAATAGGCTTTTTTAACAAGAACCGACTTAATATAAGTTTTAAACTTTTTACCAGTAAGATCCGTGATAGTTTGTACATAAATCACAACTTGCTTCCATGATACATGAATACTTTATATGAATTTCGAAATCTTGCCTACTTATTAACATTGTTTTTTACCATCTCGGTATTCACTCCGTTTCTAGCCATATCAGATTCATCATGATTCGTCCATTGTTTCCTCGGTTTTTCTCTACAATTACAAGTATCCACATTCATATCAAATCTTCTATCCGCGTCACATCACACGTCTTCCAACATTCTCAGGTGCATGGAGTTGTCTTTCATCCTTTCCCCATATCTACGAAGAATTTCGTTCGTTAAATTTATCATTTGGAATCTTGAGGTGATAATTTTACACATTAGCATTATGTAGGTAATAATAGACGTCGTATTTATTCTTCTCATATTCGCCGCAGTTTTGGCCACATCATATATGGCCAAAACGGAAGACGGCTTCTAAATAAATATCGAAAAAATTTGCTCGCCACTGTTGGCGGGGGGTGAGGTAACACACAAGCACAAAAGAACTTGCAATAAATCAACAATAGCTCTTGTCATTACACTAACAATATTAACAATCATCAAAATACTAAACACAATCATAAAATTGTGTGACACACGATTAAAATCGTGTAGGTACAATGATACAGGTAAAAGGTATAAAGGTATTTGAATGGGAATCATATGCCAGTGGCAAGAGTACCCCTCTTGCCACTGGCATATGATTCGCCCGATAAAAATACTCCAGTAATAATTAATGTCCATATATCCATAAATAATTTTCTGTTTCACCCCCTAACCACAAGCAATATTTCCTATCTCATTTCCGTCATCATGATATCTTGAAGCACACAAACAGCCAATAAAGTGCACATATTTACGACTATCAAGCATTGCGGTCGCCTCGAACCGCATCAGAGCTGATACCGGTATAATTCACGGCCCATACACATATAGAATGAGCAGAATTACTTCCGATACTTGACTTTCTACTTCACATAGAAATCGAGAATAATGATAAGTTTTAATTTCCTATGGTGTGAGGAAAGGAATGGAATAGGAAACTCAAGGTAATAAAAAAGACATAAGTTAATTGTACAGTTCCTAATATGTTTTCAAACACACATTGAACGCGAGTGTGCTGCCCTTGTGTTTCAAAGCTCGAACTACTTCCATATGGTTGTCTGGAAGAGATCGCTATTTGCGATAAGACCGCCGATTGTACTTTTATTTTATGTATTATATAAGTTTCTATGTATTCTGTTTTTGGTGTACAATAAAGTGGATTTATTATTATTATTGAAAGATCAAGATTTAGTTGCACGGTTCCAAATTATTGGTCCTATGGAACAGAACCATCAAGGAATGTAATTAATTGATTTCGAAGAATCTTCATTATTTAATTAAATAATTATTAATGCAAGAACAACGAACGTAATGTGGAGCATGTATAGCGACATACAGATTAAACTTAGGGATATACTTTCGGATTTAAGATTAAGAGATTTTGGGGGCTGAGTTGCCCGTGTCCGTAGGAGTGCATCCTTAAAATGGTATCCCTACACGTGGCCCCTAGGTGGTGCAAAACAGGCAACACAACTCTGGAGGGAGTCTTCGGCCGCTGCTGGTTACCACCCACCGGACGAAGACATGCCGTGAAACGATCTAGTCGTGTTTCGGGATGTGGTCCGGTGCAACTGTTGTGGGAGACGGGTCAGGGCAGTTGCATCAATTCCCCAACTATTATAGTTTTCCCTAAATCTATCCACTCTAGACTGAACAGTTTTTTTTTTTGGATCTACGTGCTCCGTCCTCTTTATCACCGTCGCTTACCATCAGGCGAGTTGGTGGCCAAATGTAGATCCAGTTTTTTTATAAAAAAAAAAAACTATCAATATGCTAATAAATAGATCGTCACCGACTGTTATGGTGTGGCTGTGTAACAATTCTTAGTCGAATCGACACACAAAAGACAAGATACAGAAATATAACAATGTTTATATGACCGTCACGCTTTCAATACTTGCAGAAATGAACAGATACATAACAATACTTATATCTAGTTTGCCAATGACACTTTTAACTTGAATGAGAAATCGAGAATTTGCAAGCCATTATCAGCATGAGCTATATTTGTAGCTCAAGGCAGGATTCTTCTCAACCTGCTTCGTGATCAGCAGTCACGTGGGTTTTAATCAACTTCATTTGCATCGACTTGTGGCTCTTTGGTCCAACTAATGTCCGATTCTAATGTTTATGAATACTGGACTGCTTTAATACTTCGGCAGTAATCGGCAGACGTGGTCATCACAGTTGTCGGCTTAATGTATCTCCAACTCATTAGATTCTCACCTTCTTTTGCGGATAATTAAGACTTATTCTTCAAGGAAATCCGAGGAAAGCTTGCTTTATAAATAATTTGGTAATCAATTCCGAATTTGGGTGTAACATAGCTTCACCCCTGTATTCTAATTAACTTTCCTTAGAGCAGGGGTAGCCTAAAGGTATGATCGTTGGACTGGCACGTCAAAGGTGGCAAGTTCAAATCCAAGGCACGCACTACCGACGTTTCGAGTCATGTGCGTATTAGAAATTAATTATCACTTGCTTAAAACGTTGAAGGCAAACATCATGAGGCAACCATCACACCTGAGAGACGTTTTTGATGGTGTGTAAAGCCATGTCAGAGAGCTACGGATGGTTTAAACTTGGACACTGGGTTGTTCATCAACCACACGATAAGAAGAAGAAGAATTACCTTTCCCAGCCGAAATCTTAGCACTACTTAAGGATCTTTAGCAAAACCTACGCGACAGTTGTAATTAGTGTAATTAACAGCCATGCAGTGTTCACAAATAACCATGGCCTTGGTCATATTTGTTCGATCGATACATCAGTATTCAGTCAAGTAAGTCACATGACTGTTCAGCTGCACAAAACAAAATTCAATGATTCATACATATCAAACCGTAAATTATTTCAATATTATCGTTCATTAACATAATATAACGGACAATATTATGATTAATTTTGGAACTTAATTAACTTTAGATTTGTGTTTTACTCAGATTATATGGTAGCGAGTATTGAGTCAGGCGACAACTGCTGTTTGTAGTAAGATCTAGGAAGAACTTTTTTAATTTTATGTATTTAAATGTGTATTATGCAAATGCTAATGTAAAGTAAAGTAACCATAATTTCGATCGCAATTGAGACAGTTAATACGATAGATCTGATCCCGTTAAATGAGAAGATACTGCCAAAACAAAGATTAACATAATACAGATAAATCTGTACGACATTGCATTTGCAAAGTTGAAAAGATATAGAGACTCAATAGATAGCGATGACGTCACCATACCGTATTCAAATGCGCAAGAATAATTCGGGGTAGTCGGCAGAGGTCGAGATGCCTTAGATTTAAATAATGTTGAGCAGCTCATGCCCTCCTACGAATAGTTATTGACTACAGGCATCTCGTATAAGACCTCTTTCTTCCTGCCGCTAAATCTTCGGTGTTCATTATTCCGATATTGAAATGATATTGATAAAATATTACTGGTTTAAAACTAAGGTTCCGGTTTACATCAAAATGTGACGCGATCATGATAAATGGTTTCACCAATTCTGATCAGAAAAATCAGAAGACAAGAGAATCGAGTAGGTACAACGACAATGTAACCAGCCTTTTGCAGTAATGGTAGTAAATCCTGCTGTCTTTGGGAAGAAGTGAGCTTCTTTTCGCTGCAAAAAACGATGTTGATAAGTGGAACTATATTGGTTGCTATAGAAATATATTCTAATAATACTCTACGCCCCCAGCTTAACCCAGAAAAGTGTAAACAGACAAATAGACACACTATCTGATTTATAATGATCATGATTAAGAAATACGATATTCTGTAAAGATAAAATAAGTGGCCCTATTTGTAATCCACATATAATTATTAAAGATTGGCCAACATAATATGTACCTATATATATTTATTTACACACTACATTATATTATGAACCAAATAATATGACCCTGTTCTATTGAATAAAAAAATATTTTCATTTTTTATTATTTTATGGTTGTTTATTTTTCTAACAAGCTTAGTAAGAACTTGGGTCTTATAATTATTTTAGGGCCAGTCTTTTCATCCACTGTATTAGTTTATGGGTGGAATTTACTGTGTAGTTTTATTAAGTTTTATATTACTGTAACTATAAAATAATCCTCATTTACAATCCCAAAGTGGGTCACCGTTAGAGATAAGCATTAATTTATTATATTGTTCTGAAGTTGTAATTTAAATGTTAATGAATGCTAACACATTATTGTAGGTAATTGCTACACATCATTTGAAACTAATAGGTTTCAAATGATGTGTAGCAATGAGGTGGGATATAGTGCCAGAATTAAAGATATTTATTTAATAAAAATATGCCGAATGAATAGGTTCCTGGTACCACTTCAATTACATATGAAAAATATTTAATAATTCTCTTCCCGACCGAATTTCAGTCCGGGCGGCCTACGCAGGAGAAATTATAGTGCACAAGTGTATGCGCAAACACAGTTGCACTCCCTCTTCCTTCACTCTCATATACCTATGGGACGGCAATCCGACACGATCGGAGAGAGATCAAGCGCAGGACCGACGGATTTACGTGCTCTCCGAAGCACGGGGGTGTCACATCACTAACTTCCTGACTCCGGGCTGCTACTGAGAATTTCTTAACAGAAAAACTCAATAACACTTTGCCCAACCAGTGGTCTTACTCTTGAAAATAATTCCACTCGATTGACATTGGAAATATGTCAGTTCGTACTTTAAAATGCCAAAATGTCTAAAAAATAATTATAGATTTGTGATAATATGAAGACAACTTTACTTTAAAATTGAGGCATCTGTAATGTAGGTAAATTTGTTTTAAAATTACTCATAGTTTTAAGGCTAGTAATAGTTCTATTTAATATTGGAATTGGTATTAGTTTCAAGAGTACCCCACTGCGAATCTAACCAGTAGACTAATGAGGCCGTCAAAAAAATACAAAGCAACCTAACTTAATTCACCACTAACTACCATGAATTCCTTTCGTTCAATTACAATGGCATCACTTTAATAAATCCTTATCTAAAACACAATGCATTTGGCAGATATGGAACAGAATCAAGTGATGAAGGCCTATTTAGAGGTCATTATAGCAATAATACCACTTGACAGTGATAACATAATAGTAATTGTTTATCTTCAATTACTGTTAATTAAATGTTATTGATTCTAATTGGCTGATTACATAGTTGATATACTTCATTCAAGAATATTCAGGTTTTAATTGGATTTGGTATTGCATTATTTTCATTGTTATCTGTGAGATTATATAACCATGACAATCTGATGATTTTGAATACCATTACAATTTTTTTTTTTTTTTTTTTATTACTAAATAAGATATTACATTTTATCAGTACAAATGTTTGTTTTATTAACAAGGTAAATAGAAGTTAACAGTGTCATTGTAAAGTGCATCGGCACCACTCAAAGTTACGGTCAGTATAGCAAAGACTAAATATTTCTGTAATACATCTTAACCTAAACCTTCAGGAAATAAAGGCCTGGTTATGTAAGAATGCATCATTTATTTTCATGAATTATAGAAATATGTTTTTAAAACATTTCAACGAAAAGTGGAATTATTGATGTGTTATTGATGGCTGGAGTTGGATAATTAATACAATTGTATTAATCAGGTTGTAATTATACCAGAATGTAGGTAAGGTGGCTCACCTTTCTTGTTAAACATTAGATTTCCATACCAAGCTTAACTTTGTTTCCTACTTAGTTACTTGTGTTTTAATTGAGAATGCTTGAGTTGATGTTAATATGATGATGTTATAAAAAGCATAACAAAAAAAAAAACACAAATCCAGATAACAGTCACAGTATGTCAAGTATAGATATTATTTGATGGTTTTTGATAATGATATTACATGCAGTTCAACTGTTCAGATAACAGTTCAGATAAGGATCGAACAGAATCAGGGTTGATAGACTGTCTATTGTATTTTTATCATAAATATTATAATGGGTTTTGTTAGAAATTCAAACCATGACTTTAATAACAATGACAGAGCATGAGTACTTAATTAGTACAATCATTATTAACTTTTAAACTATCGCATTGCATGATATTACTATATACTAACAGGAATTAACGCGCAATAAATACCTTCGATTCGCTTGACGTTTCGACCAGGTAGTACAATCATTGTTTGCCAATTATAATTTATTAACAGATTTTTTAATAAAAACGTTTGAATTGAATCTGTACCTCATAATCAAAATGCATTTCAAATCTATAACAGAACAAGAACAAACATACAAATTAATAATGTGTACGAAGAATAATTTTAACATAATTATTATACCAGAGGAGATAGACATAAATTTATCTTGTAATTTATGTGAGTCTCCTCGTTATGGTCATCAAATTAAATTTCATTTTTTTATGGGATGTTTTGAATTGTCATAAAGTTTGTTTGTTTTTAAAACTACTTACTTCTAGATATTCATAATTAACTATAATTAAATATTACACTATTTAACATTTCCTAAGATTATCATTAGTACAATAAGAACTGCTTAATAGTTATAAATATTATTATTACTATAAACTAACCAAAATGAATTGGGATATTTAATTAAAATTTGTTATTTATATAATATTAATATAAAATTCTATTGTTATTGGTAATTACACCTTTTCAATGATACAAATGAAAATGTTGATAAGTTGACTATGAGAAAACTTTTGTAGAGTTAAAAACATTTATGGTACCTATTAACTATTCCATAATCATCCAACATTAAAAAAGTGCCTACTCTAAATCAAAAGGTTTTCCGTAACCTAATTTAAAAAAAAACTATTTTACTTACTTAAATTTGAATTATGTTACTCTACAATAAAAAACATTTCTTAATCAAACTATTATAGGAAATGTAAAATTGTATCAAGATTTATGGTTAAAATTAACAGGCTACTCTATTAATTCACTCCCCTTACTACTAACACTTTGAGAATTATGATTGAGATTTATGTGATAAGGATTTCAATTTATTATCAACTAATCATGTCAGATAATCACCACAACAATAAATTATGTTTACATCTGTAATTAGATGTTATCAGCAAGTACAAATGATCAGAATCACTCGGCACTTTTTACAGTAAACAAACTTGCTCGTCAATTAAGTTCAGAGGACATCAAGGTGATTGACAAACAATATGTCACCAGTATTTGTAAACACTAAACTCACCCGTTCATCGTGGTGCGGCCTTCTTGCTCCGAAACTCTGTTGCCGACTAAACACCCTGGGGTCTCAGACTTCTCTGAAACATGATGGTCCTCGACGTCTTCCAATATCGCCGCTCGATCCGCATTTGTTTTGTTCAACTTATCACTCGACAAACTTTTCGATCTATACCTCCCGTTTATTGGCGCCAAACTCTTATCAGTAAATGCACTAAAACTATTCAATTTCGCGTCGTTTGCATATTTATCGCTAATTATATTAGATGACATTTCGTGGTCGTACTAAGCTAAGCGAGCACTTCAACAACTTAACGAGTCTAGTTGTCAATCTCAGCTGCGGCGCAACACGACTGACATTCCGCGAAGTAAACCTAACGTTTTGCCGGACAAAACAAAAGCACACGGCCCGCTACGAGAGCACATTGCACTTTATGGTATCAAGAACTGTAAGTGGAATATTTGATTCGGTCGAATTATAGTGACAGATCTGCAATGTGAAAAAACGTTTTGTTTCAATGTCGGAATCGCAAAGTTATTCGGGGTGAAGGTGAGGTGCATTGTGCGAGCCACCGCTTGCAGTCACCGGAGCTCATCTTGAACAATATGAAGAATAGATAGATAGGAAGTAAACTTCTTTAGATGCGAATAAATAAGGAAGACTAAATTCTATGATCAATTGATCATTTATTGATATCCGTAGGAAGGTACAAGGTACTTGGGGGATACCTAAGTAATGATAGGGTAAACAAAAAAAAAATCCTTCCGTTAACCAGTTCTGCCCTGTCCTGACATAATTAATAAAATGCAATAACACGGCTAATAAGCATTAAAATAAACAAAAACTAAACGTTTTTCTAACTAAATGAGGGGTCATATTTTCGATTATTTAAAAACGAATTATAATTCTTATTATCTATTTATTTTATGAATACTATCTCCATTAAATAATTAGTTCGGTAAGTAGGTATATTATCTAGTATGTAGTAATAGGTAAGACAGTTTCAGGGATGTGAGTTGTGACTACTCGTAGATTTACTGTCATTGATCTTGAATTCTTCGATTGAGAAACGGCAACAGCGACCGCTCCAAGCAGGGGTCTCTGTATAAAAATGATGGTCACCCATCCACAGACCATGCGCGGTAAACACAGTTCAACCCTTGCGTACAATCTATACTGCTGTAACTTAGCCACGAGCCCCTCAAATAATTAATTTTACTATAACTGGAACTTTAGATTCAATTTATTAAGGTGACAATCATATTATATTTTTAAAATGGTAAGTATAGGCAATGATTTTTTTATATAACGTCAGTTGTCTGAATTGAAATGCTGTAACACGTTATTCCGAGGTTGGACACTTGACCTCAAAAGTACGTGCGTTGCTTTCAAACATTTGTATAACTCAGTCTACATTCAAATAAGTTTCCTAGTAGTTTACACCTAGTAATAGTTAACATGTATTACTATTTTCATTTATTTATCGGGTTTAGTTTTTTTTTTATCTCTGGTAAATGGCACACAGCCCGCCAGCCAGGTGGTAAGTGATAACAGCTTTCAATTCGCGGGTATGAGTCGCGTGTTACCGACTCTTTAATAATGTTTCCAACTTCTCATTTGAAGAACCCCGAAGACTCTAGGGAAAACCTCGGACCGTAGCTGGTTCCATAAACTATGCGGCGGCGTGAGAGGAAACTCTCCAAACTCTCCCTAAAGAAAATTAAACCTATTAGTACAGATATACATCTTTCAAACGCATTAATGCATGTGTTGCGACCATAAGACGTTAGGAATATTCGGTAGCAGAGTAAGCAGAGGTGGGGATAGCTCAATTGGCAGATCGCCTGAAGTAGATAAGTATATAACTGAGAGGCCCAGATTAAAATCCTAAATTTTAAATATAAAAAAAAATACGGTCGCGAGCAGGATTCGAACCTGCGCCTCCCGGATAAATCTTTTACCATTTAAAATTATAACTTTAGAGTTCGCTAAACATGCGTTAATGCTTTTCAAATATTTATCTGGACTGCATTTATCTTTTCACAAAAATATATAACTATACACTTAATATGCATATATAAATTTATTTTCTTATCGTCTACATAGAGCAGTTAGTTCTTATATACCTATTTAACAAGTCAGTAACCGCGTAGAACGACAAGTAGTTACTTAGTATCAGGAAATTAATTGATTTTCACCTTATGTGCCAAATTCAATATTGTATTCAAGACACCATATTGTATTAGTACCTACCAATATTGTATTGACTGCCTCGTTGGTCTAGCGGCCGTAAGCGCGGCTGTTGAGGAAGTTAGTGGTGTGACACCCCCGTGCTTCGGAGAGCACGTAAAGCCGTCGGTCCTGCGCCTGATCTCTCTTCGGTCGTGTCGGATTGCCGTCCCATGGGAATATGAGAGTGAAGGAAGAGGTAATGCACCTGTGTTTGCGCACAGACTTGTGCACTATAATATCTCCTGCGTCAAGTACGCTAGTAGCTAATCTCCGTGGATATAGGCCGCCGTGACCGAAATACGGCCGGGAGGAGTATTATTATTATTGTATACAAAATTGAATTCCAGCAAATGTAATGTACCTAAATGTCAAAAAAAAGGTACCGAAATAGACAATGGGGTAGGGTAATGTAAGAAAATACTGGACAGGTAGTGCATCAAGAAGTAAAGCAGAAGATAATATGACCAGAAGTGTTGTACCGCTTTGTAGGAAGTACTGCAGTGGGAGGTGGATCCAAGTAGCCTGTTAGGATATGTCTACTTCCTGCTGTGACTTTCATCTTGTGTCATTTCTACCGGACCCTGTAAGTCAAACGGTCAAGTGATAAACAGAACAACAGTTAACAGAGTGCTGTGAGTAGCACAGCACTTGTGATCAAACTACAGGCCTTTTTTGGGGGGAAAACTTCAAAAAGGAAATACCGAAATACGGTCTTGAGGACTATTATTCAATACTTTACAACTACATTGATCAGTATAGAATGCTGTAGAATTATAAACAATGCAAGGCGTAATACGTTGACTGTGTTCCTATTGTCTTTGTAGGTACATTCTATTTAGATAACATGATTTGAGATTTCACTCATGCTGTAATTGCTTACTGTGTGCTACGAATGCTATTAGTGTATTTTGAAAACTATGATTTTCCTATAGTTCTGTACTAATAACTAGGTACTCTGTGGTCTAGTCTAGGTAACGGGCAATATAGAGAAAACCTTAAACATGACCGGAGTTGAGGATGAGACCGATGATCGAAGATAGGCGGCGAACCTCCTCCCGTGGTCCTTCAAAATTAGGCAGCAGTGTGTAAAGCGTCCAGTGCCTTCTTGATCCGGGACAAGCAATGACAGTCTAGGGGTTATGACTAATGGACTGGCAAGTTTAAGGTCGCAGGTTTGAACCCAAGGTACGCTTTTCGCAGTCCTGAGCAAATCAGAAATTATTTGCCTAATATGGTGATGGAAAACATCGTGATTAACATTTGCGTAATGTTCTGTATTGTGTGCAATGCCTACGTAGGTTGTTCATCATACGATAAAAATTTGATTCATCGAGGATTGGCACTGAAGCCAACAAAAGTTTACTGTTATGGGACTTCATGGTCGATTCCATTGGATTGCGAGCACCCATTTACTGGAATCAATCTCGAAGCATAGTTTTGTTATGGTCTGGAGGCGTGTTTGATAGCAAGTTTTCATCCTCGCGTCTTGTAATCCTGCCAGCAAGACTTCACGAGGAGAATATTCGGAGTATCAAAATGGATCTCTCCATCGACTTAAGAAAATGATCAATTGATCTGTGGTTAGATCCAATTTCAGATGCGGACTTCAGACCTTTTGTCAATTTTGCACATACATTAATTAAAAAAAAACATGTATTTCATTCAGATTTACCTACTCACCTATTGAGAGTAATCTGACTTCTAATTTTGTTTAATTCATAACAGTATTAAATAGTAATTATTAGGTACGTAAATAATGACTTAAGTAATTGACCTCGTTGGGCTTTAATGAAAACGTGTCAACTCCAATTTTAACCCAATAAAGGGCAAGATAAGGGCGATGTAAGTGATAAAGATCCATTGATTCATTAAATCTGATCTTATTGTCGTAATGCTACTAAGAAATGCTTACCTAATTTGTAGTGTTTTTTTTTTTGTTAAATCATAAATGTATGTAAGCCACCTTATTACGTTGTAAATGGGCTTATAGTGATTATCTAAGTAAAAATTGATAGTCGGAAGAACAATCTTTTTAGAGACCAATATTCATCATTTCGAGAGGTAATATCTGTATGTATTCTGTGGAAATACATCGATTATATATCGTTGGTGTAGTGGTCGCAAGCGCGGGTATAGAGCATGAGGTCCTAGTTCGCTTCGCGACTTAGTTGGACTTGGAATCTATGCCCGATGGATGGCAAAAGTCTCACCACATGAAATATAGGTAGTAACTTATCTCTGCTTAATCTTTCGGGGAATACATCATCATGTTATTTAGATGTTCTGAGCTGCGTTATTACAAAAGAAAACATGTCACTAATTATTTAACTACATTTTACTTAATTAAATAATTTTTACTTTCGCATGGTTGTAAATTTGAAGAACATGCATGTATTCTGTAGGTATAGCTAGGTACACTATCGGCCTGCTTGCTCCATATTTCCCTATCGTTTAAATTAAACTATTGAATGACCCAGAAACACTATTGAGCGTGTGAGTATGTTACTTGTTTCAATTATTAAATAATGACGTAAATTTTGATGTAGTCATTTACTATCAGTTAGGTACTCTTATAAGAGCAAGATTGGACGACTTAAGAGACGTCATATTGAAAATTTAGACCAGTAGTTGACGTGCCTGACTTTTCTTTTTTTTTTGTAGTAATTTATTAGGTCCAAATAGGAAAAATTCGGACAAGTGCGAGTACAAGTCGCGCACCAAGGGTTTCGTATAATTAACAACGTACTTAATAAACCATGAGCATCAAACATTATTCTAACGAAAGTCAAATTGAAGGACAAACTTAACTTTACAGTTCAAAAATATAGATAATCCAACTGCAAATATTTTTTAAGTGATATAACAACATGTATACGAATTTCGGATTTATTCAAAAATATATTATAGAACTTATATTAACACATTGACTGTCTGGATAATTTGGGTTAAAACAATTGGTCCAACATGTTTATTCAAATAAATATTAAAAAAAAAAAAAATGCACACAACATATTTTTCTAGTTCGTTGCCTTTAAGCATATACCTCACTGGAATATAAACGATCCAGCGCACAAAATTAGCACAGAAAACACAATTTGGGCTCATGAATTAGATCCACAGATTACCTACTCTATATCTGTGATTAGATCCATGATAGTCAAATTGAGAAACAAAATGCATTTAAAAAAAATCAAGTGTGTTGTATTGGGTTGTAATGTTATATGTTGATACCGTTTGCAAAACTTTTCACACAGCAATAAAAAGCATAAAAACATTACATTACACGAGCGTGTTATCATACAATAAAACGTTAAAATAACGTAATAAAATCTGTTATAACTATACGATTTCTATTTTGACACTTAATAATAACAAACGTAAAGTTTTTGACAATAAATCGAACATGTTTACATTTCCCACGCCATCTATCTCGAATTGTTATGATGTTAATTTTATCGGGTGGTGTAGAATTTATCAAATACCTACATCAATAGATAAAACTCACTTATTTGATAGGTTTCATTAATAGAATTGGTGAATTTTTTTTTTTTACAACTCTCCTAGTTCCATCGGGATCATACAAGAGTAATTCTAATTTATATCTCTGTCATCGCTATCTCTATTTAAGCATCCCTGCTAGATAGAATTTCTAATCTATGTCAATAATATTGCTTTAATATACACTAGTAGTAGTTAGTAGTCTATAGCATTATAATTGTATATAGTACTAGCTGACCCGGCAAACGTTGTTTTGCCATATAAATAAAAAATTTAGGGGTGGACTACCCCTAACATTTAGGGGGATGAAAAATAGATGTTGGCCGATTCTCATAGATACCGGATAAGCACAAAAAATTTCATCAAAATCGGTCAAGCCGTTTCGGAGGAGTATGGCAACGAAAACTGTAACACGAGAATTTAATATATTAGATAAGTAGCAAATAGCATTATAATTGGCTATTCACGCTAAAGGCCATTCTTATTTCTGTGTTACGTAGCCTATTGATCTATTTGAGCAGTGATAGCCTAGTGGTAATGACCGTCGGACCTAAGATACCTAGGTATATTACTAATCTGTGCATCGAACTGGCAGGTCAAGGATCGCAAGTTCGGACCCAAGGCACGCACCACTGACTTTTCGAAGTCATGTGCGGATTAGAAATTAACACATACCTACATAAAACGGTAAAACAAAAAATTGTGAGGAAATCTACATACTCATAAAACCATGCCGGGATAAGGGTGGCTTAAACTCTGACAGTAGGTTCATCATCAACCATACACTAAGAAGTATAAGTAGCCTATTAGCCTAGCTTAGTTGTCTATTAATAAGCTATTAAGAAACGCCAAGTTTCGCTGAAAACATCTAACGTCTGATATCAAAAGACGTGGTTAGATGCTCGCTGTTTGATATGAATAGAAGTCTTTTAGTTTAGACATGCAACTATATTACAGGTAAAATTATTCCAAATCCGTGCCTGCGCTGTCAGTCTATCTGCAACACTAATTCCAAGGAAGTCTACTTACTTCGTTATCTATCTTCAATCGGTACTCATCAGACAATAGATAAACAAGGGATAAGCAGATGTTTTGGCAAGATCTAGGTAATAAGAATAACACTAGGTAGGTACATGGATAAGACACTCTTCATGTAGGTAATTGTGACAATCTTTGTTTTGAAAAGTGTCATGTACGTGATGTTGGTCAGGTACCCTTTGATTATTATAAAAGTAAATTGTCAGAGCATGTACGTACCTAATGCAATTATATAGTGGGCCGGTACCTATGTGTGTTTGTAATAAATCTTAGATTTCAAATTTCAACCACTTCTAGTGGTCCTTGAGACTATGTTATTTACATGCTGGTATGTAATTCCATTGACGTAGTGTCAATAATAGCTCAAATCTAAATAATAGCTCCATCATCAAACCAACACGTCAGTGGGTGGGTGGAGCTGGACAGTAACGGATCCCTTGAAAAAACCTCTGTTCGCTCAATGTACAAACTTTATTTTAGATATTTTAAGTTTTTTTTTTTTATTTATAAATTATTAGTTGCTTTAATGTCACAGGGACCAGAAAAGATCTATTGTGATCGCCACTCTTGCGTTTAAGCTTGGAACAATAAGTCAATATTATATATGAGCTTATCGACATAACTTTTAGAATCAGCAAGCTGAAGTGGCAGTGGGCTGACCTTATTTGCCGAAGGACAAAGGGTCGACGGAACGGACGAGTCCTTGAGTGGAGACCGGGCAACGGAAAGCGTAGCGTAGGCAGCTTTCCTTCAAGACTGACCGAAGAAAGTAGTAAGAGAAGAAGTAGACGAACCGAGTGGAGGACCGGGTTTTATAGCGAAATTTGGGAGAGGCTTGTGTCCAGCAATGGACTGTAATCAACTAAGTTGATTGATTGATACGTGAGCAAGCTGGAGCTGAAATGAAATTAGAGTATGTAGGTTTAATTCAATCGATTTTGTCTGTATTTACATGGTATTTACTAAAAAGTACGGGTAGGTAAAAAGTTTGCAATTCTTCATATGTCTTAGTGCCTTCTTTTAGCCAATAGTAATTTAATCAGTGCGTCCTGACGTACCTTCGATGCCAAGGCGTGTACACTCACGATCGGGCTAGGCTAGTCCATAAATTTAAAGTCACCCAGCCAGGCTATGTTGATGGATTGCATTAGTTGGAACATAGTGTTGGGAATAGTTGGGAACGTAATATTTAAGAAAAATAAGTCGTTGAAAGATATGATGGGGTTTTTTTGTAATGTCTGTTTAGTTAAATACCCCTAAATAAAGAGAGACTGTTGGCTCGCTAAATGCCAGACAATAGATTTTTATTGTTATCCTTCTCCCATACGAAGAGATAATAAAAAATAAGTAAGCAAGCTGAAATGTATGAAATTATGAATTTCATACGGTATACAATTGCTGACATATTTTTTGTCGCAAGTCGCTGTTTTGAAAGAAAGTAGTTTCTTTAATTATTATATTGGTAAAAAATACGGACATTAGCCTCGTAGGTACGCATCAGGGGCCATATTTGTTTTGTATTAAGGAAGTTTGTTGTTGTAATTATACGTATACAAAGAGTCACAAATACAAATAAACAATTGACCGCATTATTATCTACTATAGGTCTAGAGGTAGTTTTAGTTGATTGGTGAACCACAGATAATTTCAGTAAAAACCATGGTCGTACGTATCGAGGTGACGTTTTTAGCGGTTTCATGTTTTTATCATTTGTAATGACTACAAAAGTTATTGGCTTAATATTCTAAATAGTTCATTACTAACGGCAACATACTCAAACAATCAATTTTAAGTTGCTAAGTCTCGTGCTATGCTGTCACTCGTAACTTTACCTCCTTTTTTAACACGCTTTTTAACCGACTTCCAAAAAGGACAACGTTCTCAATTCGGTTGTATGTTTTTTTTTGTCAAGTTAGCTTGGTATGTACGCTTGGGGTGCTTCTTAAGATATTTTATAATCACGTTACTTTTATCAATAAGTTTCAATAAAATATGTACAACAATTGACCTAGATGTCACTCCACGCTTTTTTATGATGATAAAATGACTTTTTTTGAATCAATCTGTCTTTTGTTTTGAACTTATAGATTCTATTTTCTACTTTTTAGTTCGGCTAGTTACAAAAGCGTGTTCTTTTAGTTTTTTTGCACTATTATTTATTTCAATTCAAATGTTGACAACGAATCATCACAAAAATACCCACTAAAAACCACAAGATCCTCTTCCTCTAACCTTTACCGACGTCCCGGGATCGCAACTGCATTCACCGCGACCAAGAAATAAGTTAAGAATTAAAGTTTCACGCCTGTATTCTCCCAAGGATTAGGCAGAGGTGTAGAAAGATGTAGGTATAACCACATTTCACCAATACTGTGATATAGCCTAGTGTCAACAATAAGTCAAAGATCGCAAGTTCGAATCCAAGGCACGCACTACTGAAATTTCAAAGTCATGTAGGTAAGTATTATAAATTAGATATCATTTGTTTAAAACGGTGAAGGAAAACATCGTGAGGAAACCAGCACGCCTGAGAGATATTCTCGATGGTGTGTAAAGCCATGTTAGAGACCTACGGGTGGTTTAAACACTGACACTAGGTTGTTCATCAACCACACGATAAGAAGAAAAAATTACCAATACTGTTACTAAGGGCCGATTTTTCAATCCTCGGATAAAAGTACCAATAGCTACCTAAAGAATAAAGTTATTAGTCTCTTTATTCGTCTGATAAGTGGTAGTAAATTTTTCGATACATATTTAACTTATGAATAACTATCTGACCGAATAACACATCTGTGAAAACGCTAACTTCAGGGTGGTGAAACAAATATACAGAGTAGACGAATGTTAGAACGGGACGGACTATTTCTTTGTTTGGTGTTAATGTCAAACAAACAAGCGTCAGCGTGTTACTTTTATTTTCTGAGTTTATTTTGCTTTTATTACGTTACGAGGTTGTTGGTTTGGGTCTGTGGTGTTTTTCGTGTAATTAGAATGCTGCAGATCATTACCTAACTCAAGTAAATTTGCAAAAAATAATAATAATAGACAAATGTTTTTGACAAAGCCTTTTTATTATCAAGTACAATTTTTATTTTAATGAATAATAAAACAAAAATAAATCACACACGTTAAAGTTATCGACCCTCGGTCTTACGATTCTTTCTTATCATATAAATTTATAATGGCTTCTTCCTCAATTGCCATGTCGTCAATACTATCGAAAATATCCATTTGAATTAAAGTACAGTATCGAAAACTAACCTCAAACTAGTAACATCAACGTCGGTTATCTAAGGAATAAGCGGTTATGTGGCCGTCAAAGAGTCAGATATATTTATTCCTCAGATAAGTGAATTATTCGACGAATAAAGCCTATTTGACCATTGAACAACTGACTTTTTTGCTATCTATCGAATAAACCCTATCTGTCTGTTTATCTGAGGATTGAAAAATCGGCCCTAAGTCTTATTAAGTCTCATAAGGTGGTGAGCCTATTGCCATCATCCGAGCACAATTCCGGGCTGCTACTAAGACCTGGGAATCTAAACAGGACCTCATGCTCAACAGTCGCGTTTGGGACCACGACCAACGAGGCAGTTTAAATACGATAGTTCATTCGTATAAGGACAATCGTTGACAATCCTGGAAAGACCTCAGCGAGTCTGTGAATAAGGAAAAGGTTATGGTCTGTTGACCATGGCCTCGTCACTCCAAACAATTTGACAGTGAATAAAAAATAGAAGAGGAAATTAGAAGTATCGAGTTTATTTTGTCCTGTCTTTCCGATCGTTACATCACTCACATAATCTTGTTACTTGTAACTTTAGTTCTCTTAGTAGTCTGTGTTACTTGTTTGTCTGGACTGGAAGGGACGTCTCGACTCGTTTGACCTCTGTCGTTTTTTTTTTTGAGTGTCGAATATACGTCATGGACGTTTCGCCGCCACGTATTGACTAAAAACCCAAATCGAAGTCCTACTAACTAAAAACCAACTCAAACCTTTTGGGGTACCGGTTTCTTTGAAGCATTCACCGTACCTTGATGATGAAATATGTAGGAACCTATTTACAGATATAGAAAATAAAAGTTTTTTTTTTAGTTTTTTCAAATTGTGATTTGTAATACAGGCTATAATTTAAAAGAGTCAGATTTTTTTATGGTAATTTCTTCAATTGTAACTGAACATGCCTAAGAAACGTGGGTCATTAGAAAAAAGTATTTTCCATACAAAAATCTTTCTTGCAGTACGGTTATTGTTTAGGAGCTCAACATATTTTACAAAACTTGACATCCAAAACTGTGGTTTATCCTATATTGATATGCTTTCGTCTTTGTTCTAAACTTCAATGACTTTCAATTTTCTAACAATTCTATTGGTTTGACTGTCCTTGTTAGGAAATAAGCCGCGTCACATAAATGTTACGCCTACGACCTTTATATGAAGCGCACGTACTCTCATATCTAGTCATACTTAGTGTCGACACCAGAAATTATGCAGAAGAACCACTCCAAAAATAAACATCGACTCCTAGAGTATTTATCCGCATAGTGTACTGCTCACAACCGTACACATAATTCAATTTTTTTTTATAATTTTACTATCCACTACGCATACGTTAATGCTTTAAAAATATATTATGAACATCGAACTAAAACAACCTAAGCCGCAGTATTTTAAATCCTTTTTAATAATCAGTAGGCTTACTCTTGAAAATAAATCCGCTTGATTTACATTAAAAATATCCGCTTGAACCGCTTGAACCACAAGTAAGTTCAAATCTTGCATAAAGCAATGTGACATATTACTCCCATTAGACACGGACTTTTCTTTTCATACTTAAGTACATAAATTCACGCTTTTCTCCCAAGGGGGTAGGTAGAAACTACAGAACGCCACCTTCTTCGAATCTTACATACAGCTCTTGCTTCATCCACGTTCATACATCTGATCATACAAGTGCGCTAAGTACTCACAATTAGAAGAAAATACCGCTCTGGAGGACATCACATGATCATTAGGGTAAGTGTATGTCCATCTATATCTATAGGCGTTTATTTTCAATTAGTAAAATAATTAAGCATATTTGTGAGTGTACGTCACTGCTTCTCGCATAAAACAGTGATTTAAATTTTTGAAGCTGCTATACATTTCTTTGTTACAAATAATTACTTGTAATATCACTGTGTAGCTGTCTTACGTCCGTATTATTAAAACAACGACAAATTCATTAAAGAAGATCAACTCCGTACGAAGTTTCGAAGTTACACTCATCGCTAATGGAATGCGAGTGCAAGATGCTTCAGCGATTACATTCACTATACACTGCCTGGCGACTTTTTTAACGGTGTGGTGTGGTTGTTGGACTTTTAAAC
Organism: Xylocampa areola; assembly: GCA_935421205.1. Classification (NCBI taxonomy): domain Eukaryota; kingdom Metazoa; phylum Arthropoda; class Insecta; order Lepidoptera; family Noctuidae; genus Xylocampa; species Xylocampa areola. Next base: position 2,688,880 of record OW285200.1, read on the forward strand.
AGATTTATACTGTGATATTTGTTAGTTTTGTCATGCTCGCTAAAATGTCCTGCTGATGGTCGGGACTGGTCAGCTCCTAACTGCTTTGGCAATCATTTTAAAAGGCTATATAAGTTATTGCTTCTAGCGCTTTCCTTTATTATTTTGCTCATTAACCTGCATTATTCTCACATTACCTTATTTATTGTTATACCAATTTATTTTAAAAGAGTGTCTATGGAGTTTCTTGCCGGCTCTTCTCCATAAGACCAACGCCTTGGAACCGTGCACCTAGCTTTGACTTTTCATAAGTGCTTGTAATATGGCCTATTTGAAATAAAAATCTTTTGACTTTTGACTTTAGTTCAAAAAATCTTACTATCACTGACCTGTATGCTTACTCCTGAAAATAATTCCGCTCGATTAACATTAGAAATAATTATGTCAGTTCGTACTTTTAAATGCCAAAATGTCTAAATATAATTATAGAATCGGGAAACTATTAATGCAATATGCTTTAAAATCGACGCAACTGTAATGTAGGTAAATGTATTTAAATATAACGCGTTGTTTTAAGGCGTCTATTTAATATTGGAATTGGATTGGGATTGGTATTAATTTCAAGAGTAACTGAAAGTGACAGTGAAATTACAACATTTTAAAACTAAATGCGCTTGATTGACATTGGTTATAAAATTGAGTTGACTGCGTTATAGAGAAATTAATTTGAAGACTACCCATTGTTTGTAGTCGTTGTATTGACACTGAAGTTGGATTAAAATGGGATAGCAATTAATTTCAACGTCAACTCTACAGGTTATTAATTCAAAAAGAAATCCAACAGTTACGTATCAACTTACTCTTTTGTGACTGCATCGGATATCATTAACTTTTTGCGAGAGTCCTAGGGGGCTACACTTGAGACCAAACTTAAAACCAATTCCAATCCAATTCCAATGTTAAATCATTGCCTTAAAACAATGTGTAATGTTAAAATATATCCACTTACGTCATAGTTATCAAAATTTTATAGCATGTTTGCTTATTAGTGTCCCGATACTTTAATTATTTAGCGGGCACCCTTAATAACTCGGCCACCACGATAAATTAAGCAGTGATAGCTTAGTATGACCATAGGGGACTGGTAGGCAAAAATTCGTACCACAGACTTTTCGTTATATATATTGTATTAGAAATTGATGTATCACTTGCTTAAACGGTGAAGCTAATCATTGTGAGGAAACCAGCACACCTGAGAGATGTTCTCTATGGTCTGTAAAGCAATGTAAGAGGCCTACGAAGGAGTTATATTTTTTTGTGGAAAAGGTCGATATGGCTGGTCAGAGCGCCTGAAGTATGTATCCGGAAGGTTCGAATCCTGCTAACGACCGTAAACATAACTTTAGAGTTTGCTAAGCATGCGTTAATGCTTTTCAAAGATTTACGATCTACGTAGGATTTTAAACCATGAACATGACCTCGTCACTCCACTTCTAATTTAATCTCTGTCACCAGGTTGTAGATCAACTATACGATAAAGAAAAAGGAAACTACGACAAATAGATTACATAAATATAAGAAGATTTAGGAAGACAGAAGACTCAGAAGTTACCAGTCACAAATTATGCAACGCTAAGCCACAATGTTATCATTCCACAGCATTGTTGTCTGTAGGTACTCGTTTGTTTGCTATTGTTGTCACCGGCGCCCGCGCGGCGCAGTTTCCCTGAAATATAAGCATGACACTTCGTCTTGTCTCGAAATTGTGTGTTTATAGCACACATATACAGGGTTCTAGAATATAGACTAAACATTAGTTTTTTTTTTGTGTTGGGGATCTTGGAGGTCAATGTAAACCGAATCGATGGATGGCGTAAAAGCTGACGAAAGGACTGATGGATAGTCAGCATCAATTCAAGTTTTGAATTCGTTTTCAAAAGTAATGCTCTATGACAGTCACCCATGTAAATTGGGAAAATAATTACAGAGTTCTAGAATAATCTAGAAATAGATAGAGTGGAACAACAACAAGCATGCTGTTTTTATTCTGTTGCCTCTTGGACGTGAAGAAATTTAAGGTAATCATTTAATAGGGATTCCAAAGAATAGTCCTGCAGCAAGCAAGTGGAACGCAGCACTGCGACCAGTGATAGCCTAGTGGTATGATCGTTGGACTGACGAGTCAAAGTTCGCTAGTTCGAATCCAAGCCACACACCACTGTCTTTTCGAAGTCATGTGCGTATTATAAATTTTAATGTTATACTTGTTTAAAACGGTGAGGGAAAACATCTAGAGGAAACCAGCACACCCGAGGGATGTTCTTGATGGTGTGTAAAGCCATGTCAGAGACCTAAGGGTGGTTTAAACTCTGGCACTAGGTTGTTCATCAATCACACGATAAGTCAAAGTCAGAATCAAGCTTTGGTTAGGTTTGGGAGCTATTCCAGCAGGCTTTCTTCACAATAGCAAAGAATTATACCCGACTATGCATTTGCAAGCGTTTGCACTTGAATCATCTAATTTGCCTTGCTAAGTATGACGATTATAACAACCTCATCATTTGTTACTACATCTAGTAGGAACACAGGCCTATAGGTATATAGGCCTGTGTTCCGTGATACGCTTATTGGGTATAAATGATTTTGTCTACATAATGTAATGCTACCTATTCATTATGTTGTGAATAACCCACGTAATGACCCTGCAGTAGCTTCCGTCATCGTCATCCTCAGCAGGATAATGAGCCAGAACCACGGGTCAAATTACGCAAGTGAACTATTAAAGGTCACATTCGGAAGCCTTGGATGTAGATGTAATAGTTGATGAGGATATAAAATATTTATGACACGAGCTGCCATAGGAGCAAGAAGGATATGAAGTACGTGTTCAATCCACGAAGATGTAACACCTCCACAAAAATGGACCTTATATTTTGAGTGAGGGGAAACCGCGGGCTATTGGAGATAAGCCCAAATATCAGCCAGAAAATAGCTTCGCGGATTCAACTACCTGTAGTGAGTGATGACAAAGAGATATTCGCGTCGTCGTTGATGGAACAGTCTATAACTTGATATCTTAAGCAATACGTCTCGCAAGACGTCTTTCTTGATAGTTTTGTTATGTAGTTGCATGCTTAAAGGAATCTGCCTCGTTGGTTTAGTGGTCCGTAGCGCGACTGCTGAGCAGAAGGTCTCGGGTTCGATTCCCGGGTCGGGCAAAGTGTTATTGAGTTTTTCTGTTAGGAAATTCTCAGTAGCAGCCCGGAGTTTGGAAATGTGCCCGGTTGATGGCAATAGGCTCACCACCTATTGGGATTTTTTTTTTTATACCTGGGACTTAATAACAGCATTGGTGAAATGTGGGTGTACAATTGTGTACACCTCTGCCTACCCCTTCGGGGAATACAGGCGTGATGCTATGTTATGATGCTATGTTATGCTTAAAGGACATGAAGACCATGACAATTATATTTCTTCATAGTTGACAACACAATGATAACGCTTTTGGTAGTTTACTGAGTGTTAGGCGACCCACAAGCCTATTTATCAAATAAGTTCCACGTTTGTAATGTGATTTGCAGACTGAAAACTATGTGGGCAAAATAAAATGATTATGTTTGTATTATTTCTTACGATCTTTTTCTTATAATATGGTTGATTAACAACCTACTTGAACTCTATTCAAACCGGCCGCGTTTTATTCTTGCCGTGTGGTTAATGATCAACCTAGTGTCAGAGTTTAAACCGCCGTAAGGCCTCTGACATGGCTTTACACACCATCGAGAACATGTCTCTGGTGTGATGGTCTCATCACGATGTTTTCCTTCACCTTTTTAAGCAAGTGATAATTAATTTATAATACGCATATGACATCGAAAAGACAGCCTTACGTTTAGTGTGATATGTGTGTGATATGCCAGGTCATACAACTAAGCTATCACAAGCCCGTGGGCTTCTGACATGGCTTTACACACCATCGAGAACATTTTAAAGGTGTGTTTCTTACGATAACACTCGCGACATACAGGGGCCTATCGGCCTACCACGCGGCGAAATAAAACTAAACATAATACACACAATAATTATTATGTGCGCCATATTTTAATCGTTATACAATATGATCTATTTGGTCGTGTCGAAAGTAAAGTGTTTGCGCAACGTAGATCAGTGTGTCTAATTGTTATGCCTGTACCATTGTGGATAGCGTGGTAAAACTGACACACATTTAAATGTCCAATATTACTTGATATGTGGTGGAATACGGAACTAAATTTAAATGTACTGATTTTCACCTATCATTGACGTTTGTCGTTGAATGCAGCGCCGCTATAAAGTGGCAGGATACACTGGCCACTCTATATTGTTACATGATGGAATGTCGCCATTGATGCATTTAGTTTATTTTTGTTTCATTTAGATTTTCGATGGATGAAATATTTTGTTAATGGCGTATGATCACGCGTGATTTTGGCATGGTCTAAATGGATTAATGGTTTCGATGACTAAATTGCAACTGCAACGCTAACCATAGTTTTAACTAAGAATTTTGTGTCTATTGCAGACGAATCATGGTATTCAGTGTCTTAGAAATAAAGTTTTAAGGGCTTGGTAACGCGTGTAATTTTTTTAATTTACTTGTAAATTTATTTGTTTGACTGTGACACGAGAAATTCTTGTTAGTTATTGTGGTGCTAATATACGTCAATCTTCGTCACAAGAATTCCATTATTTTGTACAATTGTAAAAGTGAGAAACTTGTTACTTTAATATGTGAAACGCAGACTAGTATGAGCGAAAGAATTACGTATATAATTAGGTAAATCTACAATAATTACTATTTTGCAACGCAACATTGAAAAATAGTAATATACAAGAACGGGGATTGAACCCGCGACCTTTGAAATTCCGTGTAGTTAAATTAGGGATAACATAGCCCTAACATGTTTAAAAAATATCTCAATAAATTTTATCTACAATAGGTAATCTAAAAATGTAGCCCCCTAGGAATATATCGTTGCTACGTCTATGCACAATAATTAAAAATGTCGGGCCCCATATGTGATTCATGGAACAGGGAAAGGGTTAACTTGAGTTGTTCTCCTCTCGTGTTGGTATAAGCCAATCTAGTGTTAGAGTGGTTCAAGCTCCCCGTTGGCTTCTGACAAACGGGACCGACCACGGTTTAACGTGGCCTCCAAAGCATGGAGAATGAAAATTCGGTCACCCATCTACTACGCGGACCACAGTACGCAAAAGGTTATCAGCATCTCACTTGCAGTGGTCTATCAAGACACTTGCAGTGATAGCCTGGTAGTATGATTGTTGGACTGACAATTCAAAGGTCGCAAGTTTGAATCCAAGGCACGCACCACCGACTTTTCAAGACATGTGCGTATTAGAAATTAATTATCACTTGCTTATAACGGTGAAGGAAAACATCGTGAGGAAACCAGCACACCTGAGAGATGATCTTGATGGTGTGATATCAGAGACCCACGGGTGGTTTAAACTGGCACTAGGTTGTTCATCAATCACACGATAAGAAGAAGAATTATTAAAGACATATGAGGGTTAAGATAACTTAATTCTCACAAGAATAGAATACATTCACTTACATGAGAAACGGACCATGCATATGTACCATGTTTCTAGAAAGATCAGTTTTATTAATAGCGGTTGGTAAGGCATAGAAATCTGGCATTGTGTGCCTTATATGGGACAATTTATAGCTAACACATTCTTCCTGTGACCATCTCTAAGAATTATAACCTCAGTATCTTCATCAGGAAAATGAAACAGCCATTTCTAATAACAAATAGATTTTGTCGCGTTTACAGATCGCCGAAGCGTATCTAATAAAGAAAACAAAACGTTTCCTCTTCCGACTGCGACATTTTGTGTTTTTATAGCGGAAGTACTTCCGGTACTTAGAGGTTAACCATTGATTGAAACACGGCTAATATAATAGTTGTATTTTTTATGTTACGCGTCTCAGCATCATATTCCTTCTTAAACTTTTTTATTTGTAAAATTTAATTTAAGAAAGAAATTGTAGGGCTAATAAATAATTATACCAGAGTTCGGTGGGATATTGGTAATTGGCGCTGCATGTCCAGACACAGGTTTTCACGTATTTCGACTGCAGATGCTCCCTTTTATGTATCACAACTAATATTAGTATTATAGTTCTAAGCCTTATTTATTTAAGTTGTGTAATGATTTGAGTAAATAAATACTTTTTATTTTTTATCTTTTTTTATTATAGCGTGGAAATCCTCATGCATATCTCCTATCAGAGGGCGGAGTGGTATGTCGGACTCCTACCGACTGAAACCACACCGCAGTGAAATCCAGAGGACTATGCCAGTGCCCCTCTAATGCCTTGAATAACTAGGCGTATTCCAACTATGACGTATTAAGCAAAGCCCATCATAACAGACAACAGCATCACTCTTGTAATTCTCGAAGGATTAGGCAAAAGGTGTACTCGGTACCGTTGTACACCCATATTTCAACAATGCAGTTAATGTTAATACCATACTGCCATCTACCGGGTACAGTTCCGAACTCCTGCTATTAAAAATAATAATGCCTGATTAGGAAATCAATCCGAAGACCACGCACTCAGCAGTCGCGCTTGCCTTCACTAGGCCACAATGTCATCCGCAATGTGAGTGGAGGGCCTCTACCCCGTGACGCCTCGCACCATCGCACTCACTTCACGCCACTCGAGCCATGATCAGAACTTCATAGCGCCTGATAGTTATTCCAAAGCAATAAGTTGTAACCATGCTACGTGAAAGTATATTTTTTTAGGCGCGTCATCGTATCAAGCTCTCAAATCAGTATTGTATTAAATTAATTACTATCCATTAGTTAAACTTAAAACGGACCTCATTACTGAAAGTGGAGAAAGTGGGAGTTTAACAACAATTCAAGAACTCCAAATGAAGTCAAAGGATCTCTATCCATCCAGTTCCACTACTCTCTAGCAGTGGTGGTAGCTTTACGAACAGGAGTTGAGCTCTTATATTAAAATGCTCTGATCTAATGGAATAAATGATTGTAAGCTCATATTGTTAATGTCATATTCATAGCCTTGGCAAACCACTCGGATTTCTTTATTGAAATAACATTGTATCTATAAATGTGATTGTTCCTTTGATTAAAATTAATTTGGTCCGTAATCATTTAATAAAATTGTTACCGGACTTATAAAAATATAGAGTAATAAAACCTAATAAATACAGGTATATGTTCGAGAGGTAAAGAGTAAAGAAACGCCTAAAAATATTTTATAGCAACGCAGTTTGGTGAGATACATTGCAATTACATTTATTTTTATTATATACCGTAGATGGGCAATGTTCCAAAAATATTTCCTTTCACCACAGTTCAAACATCTCATGAAACGTTAGTGGATGCCAGACAGCTGCAAAGGACAACGCGGCAGCATCAGATGAAGATGGCGATGGCTGAGCGAATGATCATTGGACTCTTACTTATAAAATTGTCCACAGATGGCAGTGTACAGGTCTAAATGAAAAGAGTACTACACTCACTAAAGGGCAAAAGCTCTCTAGATAATAATAAAAACAGCTGTCTGTATTCCTATAGTACAATGATGGAGAGTCTCCGGTTGGCAACCCAGCTCAATTTAGATTAAAACTCCTTACCATGGGCCTCTGTGTGTTTGACGTGTGTCTCCAGGGAAGCCCTCCAAATCACCGGGTTTAATCCCGAGATTAAAGAAAAACACCTGTAAAAGTGACGGTTCCATGACTCTGTGACTCACGCCATATTCGAACTTGACCCAGTTGTGTGACCATGCCCTTGTCGATACGTAGGAGGTCGGGAGGTCGGTCGGTTGCTGTGTGCCAGTCCCTTATATAGTCCATGGGAACCATGAGTAAATGGAACGCGACTTGAATATGTGAAACATCCTTAAATTGTATAATAAAATAAAATCACGCCTAACCTAACCAGCGGTCCGTCCCGGCACGGGTGAACATTTACACCTTGGGTTACATTATTGAAGTTTTAGTAATGATCCCTAATATTTTCTAGTAATAAATATAGCCTATGTTACCCAGGGATAATGTAGCATTCTAATGATGGAAGAATTTTTGAAATCGGGCTAGCAGTTTTTGAGTTTATTCGTTACATACAAAAATACAAATCATTCCTCTTTATAATATTAGTTTAGATGTAGAAGAGTTGGACAGAGGAGTGCTTGTATATCCACATTTCACTTATGCAGTTATTAAATGAAGGTTATTTCGAGTTCGAAACTAGTCGGGCAATCTCGAAAAATGCACGTGAGTAGTAATCGGTGAACAATAATTTAGACCTTAGATATACGAAATTTCGTCACGCAGACGACGGATGCACGTTATTAAAATTAAATATAATATAGTGTCACGCCTACATTACCTGAAGGGTTACATACAGGTAGACGTCCTGCCGGGGTTGCCGTGAATGCAGTTGCGATCCCAGGACCTCGGTAAAAGATTGAAAAGGATAGTGTGGTTTTTAGTCGTTAGGAATCCGGCACAACGTCCATGGTGGATTTCCCACACAGAAAAAGGCATTTATGTAGTTAAGTCCCATTTAATAGATGGCTGCCTATTGCCATCTACAGGGCATAAATCGAAGCTTCGGACTGTCTATACTAATATTATAAATGCTAAAGTAACTCTGTTTGTTTGTTTGTTACCTTTTCACGACTAAACGGCTGAACGGATAGTAATGAAATTTGGCAAACAGATAGATTATACCTTGGAACAGGACATAGGCTACCTTTTATCCGCTGACGAAGTCGCGGGCACCAGCTTGTTTCATAAAAAATAAAGTCAAAGTTGCATTTAATTCAATTAGACCATTAACAGGCACTTTAGCATTTAAAGTTGTCATGTAGATTTCTATGCTTTATCACTTTGCCCTTTGCTCTTTGGAATAGCACCCAGGACCTCAGATTTAGAAACCGCGCCTGCGTCCACTACTAAAAGGCAGTAATATTTTTTTTAAACATTGCCCTTCTTTAGTTATTTCTTCCTGTATCGTGAGTTCGTTTACAGACATATAATCTCACATGCAAAGACACCCAGACCCGGAACAGTTATCTGTATATCATACAAATATTTGCTGCGTGCGAGAATCGAACTCGCAACACGCGACGCAGCAATCGGTCTCTCGAACACTGCGCCACTACGCCGTCAAATAAATTACGTTTTAATTCTTTTAAGTTCTTCTTTTACTTTCTTCTTCAATAATTTACGTTCAATTTATTTAATTATATCCTCTCCCTCTTTTATGAGTTATGCAGGAACCTTAAAATGTAATAAACTGTATGGGATCACCTGACCTGTAATATTGTCTTGTAACACCTAAAACCAATATGCATAGTTATTATCTATCGCTATTGCTGTGCATTAATTACTATGCCTTAAGGAAGTTCAACTATTATAGAGCCTTTAACATATTACCGACCGACTGTTTAAGAGACGCCGACAGACTATAGACTAAGGTATTGTATAATAATTGGCCAATTTCACATATATATGAGAAATACCTAGCCTACCACTTTGCGAACACTTACGATCGATAATACTTTATACCTATTAAGCAGCCGATTAAAGTAATAAATAAATAATATGTAGTTCATAATAAAATTTAAAAAAAATGTGCGGGTGATCTGATTACGTGGAGGATTCATAAAAGTTAAATAAAAAAAAATAAGAAGATCAGTTCTCATCGAATGTCCACAACCATTAAAACTGAACCATAAGAGGGGAAAGCCTGGTAGCCAAGTTCACAAGTTTACTGATACACAAAAAAATATTATATCTTATTATATTTATTCAAACAAAACGTTTAAAAAACTAAAAGCCATACATACAAAAGGCATAACGATACCGAAGATTCAAAACAAATCACCGTTATTTGCGCATATATGAGCGCAGGAGTGACACGCCGATATATAGGGCCGCAGAGTACACGGTTATTTTGATGCCACTTATGACGTTGATCTGCGCCATCCACCTGCGCACCGGACTCTCGCTCAGGAACGTTGGCCAATCAGATGCTATGATATCATCGTAAGTTTGAGCTTGAGGACGTAAACAACCCAGCAGGTGTAGGTACGCAGTATGCCCAGCTTCTAAAGCTGAAGCTACGTCACCGTCTGCAAAAATATCAAGAGCTCCCCATTCCAACAACTTGGGACTTCCTTCACTTGTCAATTGGCGCAGGGCTATGTAATCCCCGCAGCGTGGAACATATACGTCTGCTATAGTTGATTCTCTGTAACTGACAGGTTCAGCTGCTGCTTCTCCAAACAGGTTTACTAGCTGCTCCAAGACAGCCTCCTTAGAGTCTTTCTCTTCATCTCGTACCATTAAATACCCGATCAACCCAGAGTATTTGTCCCTGCTGCCTGTAGTCGACAGTATTGGTCTCTCCATCGCCCAAATTATGGGTCCACGCATGCTGAATATATCACCACTATATCCTAGAGCAGCCCAAAAGTTTTCTTTGTATTGTATCTTAAACTTTTTTGCACGACCAGGCGTCATTTCTTTTGTTATCTTTGCTTTCTCAGCTGAGAGCAATTGATCTTCAACTTGGATGTTGTGTAGCTGCTCCGGTCTCAGAGCCATTGCTAGCAAATTACAAATGTAAGTAGTCTCACCTTTGATAGTTTCTAAGATGACCTGTTCAGAGTATGTGCGGATCTCTTTAATGGATTTAGTTTGCATTGTGATATCAGCGATGCTTTGCAAGAGTTTACTTGAAAGACGTTTTCTGCAATGGCCTAAAAGTTTTTCCCGAAATCTAGTATTTAGTCCACCGAGGTGGTTCTTGGTGCTACTCGTCCTATAACACTGATGGAGATAGAATAGAAGTGACACACTGTTAGCTGGTGCTCCACACACTAATCTAACTGTAATCCGCATAATTTCCCTTGAAGTTGAGAACAGAAGGGTCTCGCAGATATTCTTTTCCATTGTTGTTCGATCGTAATACATCAGTAGTTTTCTTCCCTCTTCCAAGTTTATTTTGTTAGTTTGAAACAGCTCTTTCATGCTTTTATCTAAGAACGATTGATACTGATTTAATTCAAACTTCTCTAAGAAGCTCAAGTATTCAAAATCGTGCAAGTTGTTTAAAAACTCTACGGTATTACCATCAGGATATTGAAAGAGCTTCTGTAACGGAGTTCTGTCTTCTACATCTCCCTCCGGCTCTTTTGAATTTCCCAACTCGAGGCTGGATTTGTTTGGAGTTTCTTCTATATTTTCTTCAGCTCCTGGATTGATTATTGACGCTGGTAGGGGAAGTTCGAACTCTTTGGCGTATTGAAGAAGATAGAATCTGGCAACGTTGTCAAGGAGCTCTCTGGCTGTACAGTCATACTGAGGATTTTTATCTGGATCTACTTCTACATCATCTTTTTCGTGGAAAGCTACGTTGCATTTTGAAGTGTTTTTGTTTATATTTCCTGGAAGGTCTAGAACCATGATATCCATGGTGTCTCCGAACTTCCTCTTCAATTTGTGTGCCGTCACAATGCCTGGAAGCGTACATCCTAGAACAATTACGTCGGCCTTAATACTAGTATTACCAGGCTTGCCAAACTTATTGACCATAGGTTTTAATCGTAAATCAATTAAATAAAATTAATTTCTTGTAGGATGACAGCTAAAATGACGTTAATATTTTCTTTTTCCAAATGTCAGTTTATTATGATTTATGGGTATTAATTAGAACCTTTATCGTCGATTTGATTCTTAAAACGTCTCAGGTATTTTCAATTATTATCAACAATAATAGGGGCTTATGGCTAAGTAACCGCCGCACAGATCAATCGATCGAGGTTAAGCTGCACTTGCCGCGGTCGTTCTGTGGATGGGTGACCATAATTTCATACCGAGACCCCTCCGTGCCTCGGAGGGCACGTTAAGCCGTCAGTCCAGGTTGTCAAATTAAGATTTATGACAGCCTTTACGGGTAGTCCGAGGCCTGAAAGTCTCACGAAATATCGTGTTACCCAGTTAGTGGGTTGTGGAGGACAGATAGGCAGTCGCTCCGTGTAAAATACTGGCTGCATCCGGTTTGGCTGGAAGCCGACCCCAATGAAATTGAGAAAAGGCTAGGCAGATATATCATGAATAATAAACAACAATTTGTTTCATGTTCAAAAACAGAAATAGTTTTTTTTTTTTTAAATAATGTTTGTATCATGTACTTTAAAAAAAACCTTGACAGGAGTTACATAGATAGCCTATAATACAGCAAAATGGAAACAATACTTGTCATGTCTCATAACGCTTCGATAATAATATTTTAATATTTGCTACGAACAAATCAAATACGCTTATAATAATAATCATATCTGAAAATGATACGTATGCTCCAACCTCATTTTATACCATAGCAACTAACACACCATAAATACACGAATATTTATACAAATCGCATAATTTTTTATTCAAATTAATATTATTATGGACACAGTCACAAAAACATGTATTTAGAGCCGCTGCTAAACGGTCGATTATGGTACAATTTATAACACTAGATAATACTTACGTAAGTCCATTGATTCGACCATGACTTTGGTTGGGAGTCGGGTCAATAACTTTGTATAACTCGATGACTTATTCGTATCTGCGATCACTACAAAACGACTTTTATCTGATTATATTGAAGGCAATATTATTTTGAAGTATCTATAGCATTCGTAAAACTGCCTTATTGATCTAGTGGTCGCTAGGGTAACAGCTGAGCGTGAGGTCCGAGAGTTCGATACCCAGCGTAACCTATGCGCTATCTCGGTTGCCAACCGAATTGATGTAGACACTTTTTAGTACATTGCGTCGTAAGTTTTTACTATTGTTGCTCATCATAGACAAGCTGTAACACACGACGCAATGTACTACAAAGTGTCCATCAATTCGGTTGGCAACCGAGATAGCGAATAGGTACGCAGGTCGGGAAAAGTGTTATAGAGTTTTTTGATTAGGAAATTCTCAGTAGCAGTCCAGAGATTGGAGCTATGTCCGGTTAATACGACCTGCGAGGCCGCTGGGTAAGCTGACTTAATTTGGCTTCTTTATGTCTAGACACCTCATTTCACTGCTAAGGTCATGTTGATAATCATCACCCACAACCTGACTTCACCCACTATAGTGCATAGGCCTCTCTCTGCTTATGTCAATCTCTACGCTTGCTCTTGTACTAGACTCATACAAGTTTTACCAGCGATGGTAACAATATCATCCACCCATCTCATCTTGTTGATAATATAAAAATATAATAAATAACTAGCCCATAACTGTCCCACTGCAGGGCAAGGGCCGCTTCTCACACAGAGAAGGCACGAGCTTAATCACCACGCTGGCTCACTGCGGGTTGGCGATTTCAGACTACCAAGTCCAAGTTTCCCAACGATGTTTTCCTTCACCGTATATCAGTGATGTGTTAGGTAAGAAAAGTTGATACATGTTAGGTTACAACCCACAACCTGTGGCTCAGGAGGCGGGCCCGTAACCACTCGGCCAAAACGACACTTCTTGTTGATAATACAAAGTATAAAATACACTTTGGTACTAAAGTTATAATTTTTTGTAGAATGAAAAATACATACTGCTGCGACCGTATTTTTATTTCCACAAAAAAATATAACATGAGAGTTCACATGCACGAATGCGTTTGAAAAACTTTGTACCAATCTGTATTTTATACTTTGTATTAACAACAAGGCGGTACATATAAAGAACATAGCTTAAAGATAAATCTTTGAAAATCATTAACGCATGCTTGGCGAACTTAAAGTTATAATATTAAATGGAAAAAGAATACGGAGTGAGCAGGATTCGAACCTGCGCCTCCTGGATAAATACTCCAGGCGCTCTGAACACTAAGCCATCTCGACCTCTGCTCACCACCGCGAATTCTTCATGCATATTTTAACACGTCTTTTGGTGACGTCATTGCTATCTATTCAGTCCCTATACAGGTGACCGAACCAACACGACAAACTTTGCAGTTAATACAATGTCGTAAAGATGCAATTATCTTAACAATTAAAGATAAATCTTTGAAAAGAAAGAAAGAATGGCTTAGTGGTCAATAGCTTACTTAACAATGACGGTGCGATTGGCGGAGTGGTCGAGACATCGGCTGCGGTGGTGTGTGTCGCGGGTTCAATACCCGCTGGGAATCAAGTATTTGTAATATCTACAGATAATAAATTGTTACTCGCAGCATTTACAGGTTTAGTTAATGATGGATCAGATTGAATTCGAAATTTGTTGAGCAGCCCCGATCAATGCATATAATATATAAGTGACAAGTAAAACTGCCTCGTTAGTCTAGTGGTCCCAATCCCGACTGCTGAGCATGAGGTCTTGGGTTCGATTTCCAGGTAGGACAAAGTGTTATTGTGATTTTCTGCTAGAAAATTCTCCCGGAGTTAGTAATTGTTGCCGATAGCTGGGAATATGCTCACCACCTATACATGGAACTTAATAAACAGCGTTGGTGAAATGTGAGTGTACCTGCAACTTTGGACACCTCCACATACCTCTTCAAGGAATACAGGCGTGATGCTAAGATATGTTCGATACCGCAATCACGTTTATTTGTTTGAAAACCAAGCGTGTCAGATGTCAAAAATTCAATAAAAAATCTCCATTACTCGGTGAACTACTTTTAACAGATTATAGAGTTTGTGCCGCAAACTGTTATTTTTTTCTGTTTTCTAATATCTTACTATGAAAATTAAACAGCAGACTCATCTTATCAGCGTAAAAAAAGGTGCATTGCTCATACTTTGCGGCTAATAATGGCACTCTAAGTATGTACCTATACTTGTAGTATCTAGTATAATCTAAATATCTATGGTAAAAGATAATCTCAATATTTGAAGCAGATAGTGTTATCAGAACTATCTAGTCTCATGACACTTCCACAAACAAATGATAGTGAAGATATGACGTTTATTTGATGGTCGATATCGTACATTGTCAACTACATTGTGCAAGATCTCTGTGTTTGCACAGGTTGGGCAATAAATTAGTGTGCGTTACCCCAGCAACATAATGTCGAAAATGTATTTGTTCTTTCTTCGGCTGCGAAGTTATTCGAGATCCTGCTAGAGTAACGTTTGTGGTTTTGCTGGATCTCTGAAACTTATAAGCGGATTCTTATCATCTTTTGTACATGACTTCATTAGAATGAGTTTGATTTAGTTGTGCAATAAAAAAATGCACCGTTCAACGGTTACTTATTTAAATATAAAAACACTTCAATAGGTCCTAACACTTTAAATAAGAGATCTAAAGACTTACTTTTAACGTTATTTTGCAGCTTGTAATCGCTTTCAAATGTATGTGAAGTTTGATGAGTACAACGTGAGTTTTTTTTAATGAATAATGGATCCACATTTGGCCTCCAACTCGCCCGATGGTAAGCGATGTTGTGGCCGAGGCTGGAACACGTAGATCCAGAAGAAATCTATTCACTCCAAGTAGAGTGGATAGATTTGGGGAGAACGATAGTCGGGGAGTTGATGCAACTGCCCAGACCCGTCTGTCACAATGGTTGCACCGGACTACATCCCGAAATACGACTAGGTCGCTTCACGGCATGGCTTCGTCAGGTGGGTGGTAACCAGCCGCGGCCGAAGCCTCCCACCAGAGTTGTGTTGCCTGTTTTGCACCAGCCAGGGCCACGTGTAGGGATTCCATTTTAAGGGTGCACTCCTACGGACGCGGGCAACTCAGCCCCCAAAAGTAATTAATAAATTATAACGAATTCAGTTCTCCACGTTCACGGTCACGATGCGCGCGGTTTTTGGAACATACATGGGGGTTTAATCGATAGGTATTAGTATCCTCTAACTCCAGACCTTCGCTGGTACAGCCCCCCTGGGATACTGGGTATAGTTTGTCCATATTGTATTTTAATAAATTAAAGTAATCAAATTTAAAGTAGACTAATTAATTAGTCCTTTTCGAATATCTACAGTTACGATAGCAAGGTGAAAGCATCTTAGTTTCTGTTAGCAAAAAGAAACGGCGCTTGACAACAATATCCAGGTTGATTCTCTTCTACAACAATTTCACATATCTCCAACGTATTTTACGATGGCAATAAAAATTATAAAAATAAACGATTCTCGGAACACATCGGTGCAATGTGTATTTAATTGCTTAATTAAAACGCTCTCCAATTACTTGGCATTACTAGTAGACAGTGACTATTCTCAAGTTACTGCATCATTACACTTTACAATTCCGTCTGACAGAACGGAATGGAATTCTGAGAAGCCCGCCCATTAAGATAGCTGGTATCGCCAAATTAAATGTTAAACAGTAGCTAAGTACTCATATAGCCTGTCAGTTGTTTATCTATAAGTTGTGATTTCCCTTTCCTTTGTGGTTTGGATTTAATACACAGTTTCAAACTCCGGACTGGTACTGAGAATTTCTTAACAGAAAAACTCAATAACAATTTGCCGCTCCGGGAATCGAACCCGAGACCTTATGCTCAGCAGTCGCGCTTGGGACCACTAGACCAACGAGGCATTGTGTCTAAAAAATTTTTCATAAACTGAATTGTTAAAAAATATTTTATACATATAAACTCCATTTTGATTTGTATAAAATCTATAAATAAATAATTCTGATACATAATTATGAAGTTTGTTGCGCCGCTTCTTCTTTCCAGCTAAAATACTAGGAAGCGGTGAAGGGTGGGCTTTTTTTGGGGACTGTATCATTTGACGTTCAAAAAGCGTATATTTTTAGTCTAAGTTGAATAAAGAAATTTTGATTTTGTTATGTTTACCGAAATGACGACTGATGGAGATGTATGGAAGAAAAAGACGAGCTACGCCGATCACATTAACAAATACATTATATATTCCGTTCTCGCGGCTGCTGAGCGTAAGGTCCTGGGTTCGATTCCCGGGTCGACCAGTTTATTGGGTTTGAAATTCTCAGTAGCACCCCGGGGTTAGGAAGTTGTCAGTGTGACACCCCCGCGCTTTGGAAAGCACGTAAACCCGTTGGTCCTGCGCCTGATGTCTCTCCGGTCGTGTCGGATTGCCGTCCCATCGGACTATGAGAGTGGAAAAAGAGGGAGTGCACCGTGTTTGCACATACACTCATGCACTATAATATCTCCTGCGTACTTGGCTCATCTACGTGGATATAGGCCACGTGAAAATTCGGAACTATTAATTCGGTCGGGAGTATTATTATATTTTTCGTAATCATGATCTCTTCGTAGCTAATTCTTCGTTAAAATAGAGCACTTTTCCTCTACCCGTGAGTGCTATGAAAGCCGTTCAAGGAATTTCCAATCAGTTGGCATTTAAGGGTTAATTTTCATTTTGTATGTTTTCTTCTTATCGCGTGGTTGACGATCAGCCTAGTGTCAGAGTTTAAACTATCCAGAAGCTGCTGCCTGTTTACAGATCACCGAAAACACCAAGCACCAGGTGTTTCGGTTTCCTCATCATGTTCACAATGTTTTCCTTCACCGTTTTATAAGTTGTAATAATAATGCTGAAATAGGGACCTTTTTGGTCTCATGCAGGTGTAATTTAGTAAGTCTTGTATTTTTAATCTTTATTTTATTTATTTTTTCTGATATTGTAATAGTTGTAAGTTCGGCCACGAGACTGAAATAAATACTTTCTTTCTTTCTTTCTTTCTTTATGTACGTATAATGCGCACGATTAAGAAATATGTTGCTTGCCTACGACTGGAACCATCCATGGGTCATACCACTAGGCTATCAAAAGATCAAGTGTCTTTTTGCTTCAAATTGATCATGCCGTTTCCTTCTTTATTTCACACAGGAGACACATAGACAATGATTTATGATCTTCCATTTGGCTATTAAAATATAATAACATTCTGATCTAAGTATGACCCGTAAACCGTACCTTCGGCTTCTTGTGTGCTCTCGGCTTCTTCTTCGGTGTAATAACTATCGTGAGACACAGCGAGGCTCAGCTCTTAAATACGGACTCCGTTCTAGTTCGAAACTAGTCGGGCAATAAGAAGAATGCGCGTGAGTAATAACCGTTGTACAATAATTAGTATTAACGTGTTTTATTCAACCATTTAGCAGAATCATTGAAAACACGATGGAGACATAAACATCTAAAATTGGAATTGGAACAATACTGAGGTCACAGTCGCTCTAAATAAATAAAAAATATAATATAAGTATGTGTATTCGCTTTATGTGTGTTTACTGCGTAATCTTACTGCACATTGTTAACTTGTTTATCAGCAAATCTGTTTTTATCCTAATTGTATGATAAATATAACAAATACGTCAAAATAAATAAACTTGTGATAAAACCTATCTTTGTTATACAAGCTGTAGTAGCTGTAGTAGCTGTCTGCGTAAGAGCATCTGCA
Organism: Xylocampa areola; assembly: GCA_935421205.1. Lineage (NCBI taxonomy): Eukaryota > Metazoa > Arthropoda > Insecta > Lepidoptera > Noctuidae > Xylocampa > Xylocampa areola. Next base: position 2,707,302 of record OW285200.1, read on the forward strand.
AAGCAATAAAGATATTTGAATTGTGTCAGATAATTCTATTAATTATTTCTATATAAAATTGGATCTACTTATTATCTATTAGCTGGTGCGCGCGACTTCATTTGCGCAACAATAGGTACCTGTGTCCTTTTCCAAGATCCAATCTATCTTTACACTAAAATTCATCCAAATACGTCCAGCCGTATTTGCGTGATTGAGTTACAAGCATCCAAAAAACTAAACTTCCACGTATTGTGAGATTAAAGAGTATAATATAACTCTTTAACTCAGAAAACATAATTTGTAAAAAAATCGAATACTAAAATTAGTATTACTGCACTTGGTATTTCTGTGGGGTTACTCTTGAAACTAATACCAATTGCAATCCAATTCCAATATTAAATAGACACCTAAAAACAACGCGTAATTTTAAAATAAATTTACCTACATTACAGTTGCCTCAATTTTAAAGCATGTTGTCTTCATACTATCCCGAATCTTTAATTATTTTTAAGACATTTTTTCATTTAAAAGTACGATCTGACATATTTCCAATGTCAATCGAGCGGAATTATTTTCAAGAGTAAGCCCACTGTTAGTAATACTAATAACGAGATAAAACTATTAATCACATACTAGTGGTCGCCAATGAAATTTGGGACGTTCTCAAAAAGGGCAGGATCAGGAGCAACTCACTATCACTCAAGGTATTTTACCACCCATCATCATCACATAAGGTATTTTACCGGACAATTTATATGTAACAAAAATATTGTAACACAACATTTTAAAAGAAACCATGGAGTTTCTTGCCCGTTCTTCTCTATAGACTAATATCTGAATTAAATAAATTATTATTATTATTAATATAGAAATCTATATTTTGGAAAGTGGCCTTTCTTGACTTTCATAAGTACCTTTATATGGTCTAATTGGGACAAATTATATGACGTTGACTTTGAATTTCAAAGGGGTTTTATTACTCGTATCTTTGACAGAACTTTAATTGATTCATAAGAACTATTATGATCTCTATAGGAATGTTTTATCACAGCTATACTCATATTTTAATTAAGCGGTCACTTACCCGAGTTCCAAGACTGCCATGACGACTAAATAAGTAGTCCGGCGGGCATTCACTCCTCTTCATTGAAGGTCAATATTGATAGGTCCTAACAGAGCCTAAGTGGGCTCCACCTGGCCCCTATTTCAACAAGCTGACAGGTGCAATAATTGTCAAAAAAGTATGACACTTGTTGTAATTCCATAAAAATTTACTTGTGAACTTGTAGAATTATTGCCTGTGACCTATCAGCTTGATGAAATAGGGGCCAGGTGGAGCCCACTTAGGCTGGTCGAAGGGTTAGACAGAGATCTGTTCTACTGACATCCTCATTTTGACTCAATTATTCTAATGTTTCAATCTCTTGTCCGACGCTTGGAGCAATCATATTATTTCATTTGCGATGGTATATAGGCGCGTGCTAACTAACATTATCATAAACTGAATAGTTAAAAAATATCCATACTAATATTATAAATTCGAAAGTAACTCTGTTTGTTAGTTTGTTACCTTTTCACGACTAAACGGCTGAACGGATCGTAATGAACTTTGGCAAGGAGATAGATTGGCAAATGGCAAGGTCCAATGAGAAGGACATATGCTACCTTTTGTCAAGCATACGAATTCGCGGGCACCAGATAGTTTTATTTAAACTCCATTTTTATTATATTTGTCCATTAATACTCTATTTGTATAATATTTATAAATAAATAATTATGATACAGACAGACGTGTTGCTGTGGAGTTTGTTGCGCCGTTTCTTCTTCCTAGCTAAAACACTAGGAAGCGGTGAAAAGTGGGCGCAAATTTTATGCTAATATGAATAAAGAAATTTTGATTATGGTTTTGATCAGTCTGTAGATAGATGATCGGGGATTGGAGTTACATGTTAGAAGTAGGTATTTTCATCTTTCCATTTCCGTGCTGCGGGCGTCATTCCTCTTACCCGTTGGTCTCGGATGTTATTAATTAACTGCAGTTACAAACCCAAGTTTGAACAACTCTCTATCTAGTAAGGTGTCTCCTTGGTTAGCAGCAACCAAAAGAAGAGAGCGGCCTTCAAAATACCGCTACGATGAAAATATGAAGCTGTCACAGCATCACCATGGTTACCAGAATAATAAAATTATAATTTTTATTTATTAAGACCATGTAGAAAACTTGGTAGAAGCTCGCTGACAAATAACTGTTTAGTGCAAAACACGTCGCGGATGGCCGCCGGTTTTACGATGACCCCTGGTTAGGAGCTCGCCTTAAAATGACAAAAATCACATCAGGACGGCTCAACAACCAACCACTACAAAATCCCTTTGCCAGGCCCTTCGTAGGATATGTAACTCTCGCAATGATATAATTAGCCATCACAAACTCTGTCTTCCAGATAGTAAGTCGCAGAAAATAAATTTTGTATGTATGTATGGATATTTGTTACTATTTCACACAATAACTACTGTACGGATTTGGTTGAAATTTGGCACACAGATAGTTTATAACCTGAATTAACACATAGAGTAATTTTTATCTCGGCTGGACCTAAATCTGAAGTCGACACAGACAAAGTCGTGGAGGAGCACCATATCATAAATCGAGTGAAATAGACGAAAATACCAATGTTTAAGGCCTCGTAATGCTTTTTTACCAAAATGATCGCAATTCGTTGATAGCTGACAAGAGGGTACTGCCCTCCTTCTGACATACGAACCCACGTTAGAGGAGAGGAGGGGAGATCTAATCTTTCAATCACACGATGGATAGGTACCATGACAATAATAAACGCGATAAAAGTAGTGATAAGATACTCATCATTGAGCATCGTCATCAAACCCAAATTATTTCTACAGTTCTTTTGTACAGCCTAGTTCATTTTTTATTTAAATCAGGCTACAAGACCCATATAAAATACAAATACTATAATACAATATAGAGCTTAAGTAGTTAACATAAAATACTATATATAAACATAAAAAATACTAATTTACACGAAGAGTCGGCGTCGTGTGTCGCGCGGTGTCAGGTATCCGGCCTCGGAATCGCCGGAACACTACACCTCTCGGCCAAAATTCTTGGTTCATAAAGGTCGACAGATGTTCGGTTGGTGCTCTCACCACAAATGAACTGAAGTTTGCATTGTGTCGAGACTCCAACCGCTCGACCCTCAATGTGAACTTGGTCTTGATCCGAATATACTCCACAATCTCCTCGGCCTTTGTAGAGTAAAACAGCCGGGACAAGTACCGCGGCGTCACGGGCACAGCCGGACGCAGCAGATGGTTCGGTCCAGTCGGTACCACACTGATTCTTACAAGTGGGCTTTCTCTTCTTATTCTCAACCTTTATGAAGCCCTCCTTATCGCACTGTGGCAGATCCCTGTGAATGGGTTCACGGTGTTCCTTGCTGCTTGGATTCTAACGTAGCGGGTTTGTTGGCGGCAGTGATAGCAGCGTAAGCAATTTTGGTCGCTAGTCGTGACTGCTGTGATCCTGGGCTCAATTCTTGGGTCGGGCAGTCATCATCATCATCATAATCCCCCAGCCCTTATCCCAATTTAATTGTAATTGGCATAGATAGCCTTTCTTTTTCTTTTAGCCGCAGTGTTATAGAATTTTTCTGTTAAATTTCTCAGTAGCAGCCCGGAGTTTAGAATTTCATCAGTTGATGCACACACACTAACGGGTTTGGTGACATGTGGGTGTATAACAGCTTAGCCTGCTTAGCCTTCCGGGGATTACCGGCGTGATATCGTTGCAAAATATCTATGACTGACGTCAATTCTAGTGTAGCAAACAAAACTAAATTTAGAACATTCCTGTCCTTTACTATCAGTTACTATATGAGCAAGATGGAACGAATCAAGAGATGTGCAATTCGAATTTAGGCACGTCAAATTAAAATCTTTGAACGTTTTTAGTAGTCTAAAATTAGAGACGTCAAACGAAAATTGTATGGAAATTTCAGGTTGACATTTGAATTTGACGTCAATCCGTCCCGCTCTTATAGTAACGGTTTGTAAAAGACAGCAATGCTATAAATATATATATAATTGACGCCATTAGCTTCAGCCCGCGACTTCGTTTGCGCAGACTTCAGAAGTATTAGGTCCAGCCGAGAGATAAATATCGTGTGTGTTAATCTAAGTTGTAAACTGTCTGTGTGCAAAAATTTCATCCAAATGCGTTCATTATATCAGTTATTGCGTGAGAGAGTAACAAACATCCGTCCATCATCACAAACTTTCACATAACATAACATGGCATCACGCCTGTATTCCCAGAAGGGGTAGGCAGAAGTGTACATAGTTGTACACCCACGTTTCACCAATGCTGTTATTAAGTACCATGTGGTGAGCCTATTGCCATCTACAAAAATCCGTGCTGGGCACAATTCCAAACTCCGAGCTGCTATCGAGAATTCCCTAATAGAAAACCCAATAACACTTTGCCCGACCTGGGAATCGAACCCAGGACCTCACACTCAGCAGCCACGCTTGCAACCACTAGACCAACGAGGCAGTCAACTTTCACATCTATAATATTAGTACGATTAGCATAGTATTAGCAACCGAAGTCATAGGTGCCTGACCTATGACTAAATTATTAATTAAACACAAATTACATTACATAAAACATGACGCTTATATCCCAGAGAAGTACCTACTGATGTACACGCCACATTTTATAGTTTAAGTTAATAAAGGTCATGAGTCAAAAAGTGGAAATCGATAGTTTCTACCTACCACTTTCGGAAACAGGTGTATGTATGTAATAGGTGGCGAGCCTATCAAACAATTGGGCACAAACCCAAAATACGAGTTGCAATTGATAATTTTTCTAACAAAAAAAACTCACACATTTTGCTCGACCCGAGAATCGAACCCAGTACCTTACGTTCAGTAGCCATTAGACTTACGAGACAAAAATTCTTAACACAAATTCTCAAGATGAATGTTAATTAGTTACTAACAAAATACAAAGTCTTCATAGCAAATTAATGTTTCAGACCCGAAGATAACTGGTATCGCAGGCCATCATACCAGTAATTGTCTCAGATAACATTGCCTTAACAAACTCCCGGCCGCCGTGGAATAGGAGCCGGCGCTTGAAAGTTGGACGTGCGCTCGCGCACGTACGCCACCCTAGGTGCGCGTGTCCGTTGTTGTACGGCACGAGAAATTCAGTGATGTAGTTTCGAATATTTGCGATTATTTATACTTAACTCTTTTCCTGTACTCCACGTATGGGGCACAGTGATTGTTTAACTATAAAAGTGTTAGATTACTGATTTTCTATTTCATATTATTTTATAATAAAACGGCTTTAACCGGATTAATCGCGTGTATTATTGGTTTTTGTTTTTCCTGACATTACGTTCACATTATTTTGTTATAAGTTTAAAAGGAATATTATTTTATATTAAAGGTACATTTACCTATAATTTTCCTTAAAAAAATTTTTTTCATGATTTGTCGCAATGCAGCCTTGAAGGTAAATTATATAAAAATGACTTGTAAAAAGATAATTTGAATAAATAAAACAGAAGCATTTATTTAATATAAATTTATTTAAAGTTGTTACTAACAAAACGATGGGTAATTGTTTGCCTAAAATAAAATTTTATATAATAAAAAGTATTTTTTACATCAAACTTTATAAATATAAGTTATAAATTTTTGTGGAATGACATAAAAATATAACTTTAGAAAACGTTACGCATGCGTCAATGTGTTTAAAAAAATTATCTTTATTTATAAATCTATTCATCAAATTTCACATTCACAATCAATCTCTCGTACTGTAACAAACGACGGAAACGTACTTTTATCTCGCATACAACGCGAAATGAGCGCGTTCCCATTCTAGCCGGGCCGGACGACTCGATTAGTCGGCGATTCGCAATAAAATTTGCGATTATAACAATGTATGCGAATGGTTATAGCTTAGTGTTTCTACTATAAAAAATATACAATTTACTTTAAAACTTTATGTGATTGCGTGCGTCTTAGAAAAGACTTCAACGCGTTCCGTTTTGAGTGAAATTGTTTGAAATAGACAAATTGTGTATGAAATTCAGTGTATTTTGTCATTGGAAACAACTATTTTGAGCCATGCAACCAAATTCTGGCGTTTCTTATATGCCTTTTAATGGTTTATGTGACATAAAAACTTATGACTTTGACTTTTGACTTGACTTTTATCAATTGAGGTGTTTTATTGTTCTTTTCTGAACTGTTGGGAAGAAAGTGATGCATAGATCATTTTTCATTACTTATTATTCTGAATTTTGTTAACATAGATATTTAGTATGGATGGATAACACCGTAGGTATACATTATTGACGGTCCAGTTGGCACGGTGGTGAAAGATGCTGCGTCGGTTGTCACGGGTTTGAGTCTAATTCAAAATATATTTGTATTTACATTTCAAATTGTTTAAGTTTTACGCGTCTGTGCATAAAAAATGTGGATCGGTAAGCGCTCCCACGATAAATTCCTAGTGTGGGGCAACGTTGTTATAAAAAGACGAAATTTTAGTACCCACCTGGTTATATTTTGGTAACTGGTAACACTACAAGTAAGTTAGCGTTTAAATGAAAGTTCTCGTTAACTGTAAGGCTTTTGCTGAAAATACTGTTATGTTTAGTGAAAGGCAGGATGGAGATATTATCGTGGTATATTGTATAGATATCGCGGCATTTTAATTGAGGTTACAAGTCTACCACTTTATAGTTTGCCTGATATGGGTTTCGAAATAAAGACAAGTTATTCCAATGAAAAAATGGCGAATTGAATTCCAACGCATTCAACCCTAATCTCTACAAATTTAGAGTGAACAGGCTTCTTCTGGGTAAGTTCACTCCATCGTCGACTTTGTCTGTGTCACCTCTGGCCTAGACTGGAGTCAAGAGCAAACACAATTAAAATATATATATACTCGTATATATATTATGAATGTCTATTATATAATTATATTTTTTAATACATGTTGAGGCCATGTAATGCCTATATTAATTTCTATTTTTCAAAGAAACATTGAAGAAATAATAGACAAGAACGGGGCTTGAACCCGCGACCTTTGACGTTCCGTGTCATCACTCTACCAACTGAGCTACCTTGTCGTGTTCAAACCTATTTAATTTTCAATCCTCTTTGTATACGTCTTAAGGAGACGCCTGGTGATATTTATCTAGTAATCATTACAGATTTACTAAAGAACTTAAGACGTATACAAAGAGGATTGAAAATTCAATAGGTTTGAACACGACAAGGTAGCTCAGTTGGTAGAGTGATGACACGGAACGTCAAAGGTCGCGGGTTCAAGCCCCGTTCTTGTCTATTATTTTTTCAATGTTTCTTTGAAAAATTTATGAATGTCTATTATAATGAATCGATTGACGGATAAAGCATGCCCCTAAAATTATACAGGGTAGCAGGTAAAAGAGCACAACAAATTTAAAAATGGTGTCCTTCTTTTTCTTATCGTGTGGCTGATGAAAAAACCCAGGGTCAGCGATGTCGTTTTATATATTGAGCAACAGAGATTATGCCGCCATTAGGCCTCTGACATGGTTTTACACACCATCTAGAACATCTGTCAGGTGTGCTGGTTTCCTCACGATGTTTTCCTTCATCGTCTTAAGCTAGTGATCATTAATTTCTAATACCTAATGCGTGCCTTGGATTCAAACTTGAATCGCCAGTCCAACGATCATACCTCTAACCTATGACAGCTATCATAGACTGTATCCATTAAATTTTCACCTTGCTCGTTAAAGTACACAATTGTACTTGATATGTCTGCTAATTAGCGAGTCAACAAAATAATTATATAACATTTCATCCATTATGTGTTAATTCTCTGTTTCGCCATCGCATCGTACGATAGAACCTACATACTATTGGTTATTGTATGGAAAGTAAATTTTGTTTGTCTGAAAACACGTGTTTCTTAGACATATTTGTACAGTAACATTGGTAGAATTTAGTTTAAACAATTTTAGATTCTTTTATCTTCAACTCTATATAAGGTCCTAATTTATTAGGTAATTTCCTTTAAGGGGTCAAGGAACATGATTTAAATTTCTACAATAATTTTACTTACTGTCTGCCATTCGAGGAGCAGTTTTCGTCTTGCTAGTACCAGGGCAATTACAAATTATTTGTTTTATCCGTTTAATTATTGGCTTAAGTGAATGTATTTGGCTTATATATTAAGCCTTTGAAAGAAAGAAAGAAAGAAAGAAAAATATTTATTTTAGTCCTAAGTTTTCTGAAATCTTACTTATTACTTATCAAAACCTTACACAATAAAGAAAACAAGCAAAGAATAAAAAGTAAAAAAACGAAATAAAACTATATTATGGACAACCTGTACGAGACCAAAAAAGGCCCCTATCTCAGCATATGCTGCCCCATAAAAATGTGGTAGCGCTGGTTTAAATTAAATTACAAAGGTAATTACCTAATAAACTAGGACCTTATATTGGTAGGAGGCATGTCATACACCATTCCAGCCTTCTTTTCAGTTCGTTGTTTAATAGAGCTGCACACCAAACTATATTTGCCGATCCGATATTACTCAAGGGCATGTCTTGCTCAACGGTCATTGATCCTTTCACAGACATAGCCAGACCACTGACCATATATAGACATACTTTATAACAGTATCACGCCTATTTTTGCCAAAGGATCAGGTAGAGATGTGCACTGACATTTCTCTAGTGATGTTGTTAAGTCGCTATTGCCGTCAAACAGGTACAGTCTCAAAAGCTGTAAAGGATATTTCTGATAGAAAATCCCTCAAACAATTTGCACAGCCGGGAATGTAACGAGGTATTGAATCTACAATCCGTTGGTCAAAAAGTTACGGTAAACATTTAACTACGTCACGTATTTGCTTGGTCTGTGAGCTCAGATTGACAAACAGATGACGTTCTACGGGTCTTACTTTCATTCATCAGTGGGGGCCGTACATTAATCACGTGAGGCTCTAAAGGGGGGGGGGGGGGGGGTTGGCAAAAATCACGAAATATCACAAGTGGTGAGGGGAATGTAGTAAGATATCATGTGTATTTATTTTCTGTGTTTAAAGATAATATTCTAAATATTTTAAGATTAGTAATATCTTAGGTTTGCGCAATCAGTACACATTATAATAAAACAACTTTTATCCGGATTAATCGCGTGTATTATTGGTTTTTGTTTTTCCTGACGTTTCGAACACTTTGCAGCGTTCGTGGTCGCAGGAGGACTGGGTCCTTTAAGATTCTTTGTAGGTACTCAAAATACACGTGATTTTGGGTGGGGGGTTAGTCTTAAACCTCACCACGTGTCACCAAGTACGCCAGTACGTATTTGTTGAGTAAATAAGGTAACTGCCTCGTTGGTATATTTGTCCCAAGCACGACTGTTGAGCTCATGCTCAACTCTCAGTACCTCATGGTTTTGGGTTCAATTCCCAGGACGGAAAAAGTGTTGTTGGGTTTTTCAGTTCAAAAATTCTCAGTAGCAGCTCGGAGGCTGATTTGCGTGAGATTCAAGCCAGTTGCCGAGATCACGCAAAGTGGACAGTTCTCGTTTCAGAGGTCAAGACTCATTTCGGGTCGCTGGGCCAGAGATAGTCAGTAAGCCCGAAGTTTAGAATCGTGCCCGGTAGATGGCAATAGGGTCACGGCCTATTACATACTTAATAACGGCTTTGGCGAAATGTGTGTGTACAATTGTGTACACCACTGCCAAATTGGTCCAGTCATCTAGTGGTTGCAAGCGCGGCTGCTGAACGTGAGGTCGTGGGTTCGATTCCCACGTCGGGCAAAGCGTTATTGGGTTTTTTCTGTAAGGAAATTCTTAGTAGCAGCCCGGAGTTAGGAAGTCGGTGGTGTGAAACCACCGTGCTTCGGAGAGCCGTCGGTCCTGCGCCTGATCTCTCTCCGGTCGTGTCCGGTTGCCGTCCCATCGCACTATGAGAGTGAAGGAAGAGGGAGTGCCCCTGTGTTTGCGCACACACTTGCACTATAATAGCACATACCTCCTGCGTACTTGGCTAATCTCATCGCAGATAAGTCGCTGTGTCCGAAATACGGTTTGGAGGAATATTATTATTACACCATCAGGGAATACAGGCTGCTATGTTAAGTTATGAGCATTATTGTTTGGTAGTAGTTTTAGAATTTACGAAGGGTCTTATGATCTTACCACATGGGGCCTTGTGAAACAAGGTTTATTTAAAAAATACTCCTTCCAACCGTATTTCGGTCACGGCGGCCTATCTCCACGGAGATTAGCCAAGTACGCAGTAGATTTTATAGTACACTAGTGTATGCGCAAACACAGGTGCACTCCCTCATCCTTCACTCTCATATTCCGATGGGACGGAAATCCGACACGACTAGAGAGAGATCAGGCGCAGGACCGATGGCTTTACGTGCTCTCCGAAGCACGGGGGTGTGACATCACAAACTTCCTGACTCCGGACTGCTAATGAGAATTTCTTAACAGAAAAATTCAATAAGACTTTGCCCGACCTAAGAATCGAACCCAGGACCTCACGCTCAGCAGCCGCGCTTGGGACCACTAGACCAACGAGGCAGAGCAGATTTATTTAACCACAATGTTAGCAATGGATTTGAATAAAAGTACAGAGAAAAGTACCAACACACAATGTAGAAATAATTTCGGCCTGATGACGATGTCCACATAGATTCGTATCTTATCGTTACTGTTTAATTAAGTTTATCATGTCATAGAACTTATGCATCGTGTGATTGAAAGATTAGGTCTCCCCTCCTATCGTTTGGGTTTGTGTTTCAAGAGGAGGGCAATCAGATGATATTCTGCAGTAGTTTAACCTTTCGGCTCAGTAACGTACAGATCTGTACGTTGTAACAATAAAAATCTATTGTGTCTGCTAATGACTGACGACACAGCTTAACGACTAGAGGAATTATATTTATACATAAATCTTCGTAAAGCAGAGCGAATTTTGTGGAAAAAGAATACGGTCGTGAGAAAGATTCTAACCTGCGCCTCCTGGATAAATACTCCAGGCGCTCTGAACACTAAGCCATCTCGATCTCTCCTCCTGGAGTATTTATCCGGGAGGCGCAGGTTCGAATCCTGCTCACAACCGTATTCTTTTTCCACAAAGTTTTATAGCTTTAATTAAATATTCTTACAGAAAATCCCAATAGGTAACACTTTGCCCGACTTGGGAGCCGAACCCAGCACCTCATACTCAGTTTCTGTATCGATTTACTTACTCAAATTAACTGAATTTACTTTTCGCTACCTGTCTTTGTGTCTCTGCTATCATGCAGTCAGTTTCCCAATCTTGCAGTCAGTTTAAGTATTCAATTTGCAATTATACATCTTTTAGAATAAATTATTAGTATTCTACAGGTAGCGCATTCTACACGATGAAATGAAATTTTAATTAAACAACTATTAAGACATTACATAAACGTATAAAGTATGTTTATTGAGTACTTACAAATTCCAATAGCAATATAGTAAAGGACGTAGGCAATTGAAGGCGATGCGAATATAGAGATTTTTAGCATTCAACTACGAAGCGTCTGTATGAGTGACAATACCTACACATATTTGGGACACACTGTGGTATCAGTATCGTAGCTGGACTTTTTTTATGCATAATGGATCTACATTTGGCTACCAACTCGCCTGATGGTAAGCGATGTTGTGGCCGAGGATGGAGCTCATAGATCCAGAAGAAATCTATTCACTCCAAGTAGAGTGGATAGTTTTTTTTCTCTTCCACAAAGGCGCCTTAAAACTATGCAGTTTACATATACGTATATTTAAACATATAACCTTTGCAGGAGACTGTTATCTGCACTAGAAACCCTGTCACACAGATGACCAGCCCCCCCTCGGAACAGTGTATATTTTATACAAAAAATTACATGTAAATTTCTACTATACCTTTGATGAGAGAACATTAATATGTCTATATAAGTTAAAGTAATATATATTATTAAGTCGGCTAGTTTACAAAACTTAATATAAGTTAAAAGGCACAATGAAAATAAATATCACCATTACACAGCGGCTTACATAAGCCAAATTCATCGCATGATATCGCACCTCATTTAGTGGAACATAGGCACTAGAGAGGCCACCATGTCATTGAGTTTACAACCCGGATCATTAATGGACGTTTTGATATCTTCAACCAAGTTGAAACTTGATGTCTTTGAGTTGCTGTAACATTTTCAAGTTTTATATGCTGCGTTTTCTAATTTTACAGTTAGGACGCGCCGTCGCCAATTATACCTACAAAGTCAGTTTACAAAGACCTGACCAGTGACCCTGACTGAATAGACAATTATAACTTAGGTGCACTAAAAAGTAAAAAACAAAGTGGATGAAGAATTTTCATTGCAGCCGGGAGACAGTATCAAGATCAAAATATCTTTATTCAAATTAGGCTAAAACTAAGCGCTTTTTGAACGTCAAACATTAAGACGGGCCCCAAAAAAGTCAACCTTCTACCGCTTCCTAGTACTGTGAAACATTTTCTTATAGGTAGGTTTTGAGTTTATGTATGTGTGTAAGATTACAAAAATATCAAAAAAGATATACACCTGTAAGGTTTACCATTTTTAGTCTATGGTACCGTCATTCGATTCTCAAGTCGAATGGCGGTATGATCGATGGAATCATTCTAAGACAATGTAATGCGAACGGACAGCGAGGGAGAGCATTCTAGTTGGACAGCTACACTAGCCGGACGTGTCATAATTGTCTTTTATATCCAGCAGATAACTTTTAGAATTGGAATATTTAAATAGTATTTATGTTTGAATTTGTATCGCTGTATGAATTATGACGGACTATTAACTTAAATAAAATATTATGAAATGTTGTGGCTACACACCTTCATAATATAAGGTGGACTGAAAAATGCACTCGGGAGCAGGATTTTAACCTCCACCTCCGGGATCTACGGACTCTAGAATCTTTTTAAGATTTATGTGTATTCCATAAAATGTATTTTTATAGTTTTATTGTATTTATTCTCTAATATATTCTGATCACATTCCACTAACAGGAATAGGTTTAATACCTGCAAATGTCAAACAGTAGATACAACAGAAAATTAATAGCTTTTTCCATAATATCGTTATTGGATGGTCGAGAAGATACGGTTATGAAATGTTTAACCTGTTACTCGCCAATACCAGACACAATAGAATTATTAAAGTTATTTAAAGAAATATTATTGTTAGACGCAGAATTTTGTACTTCCGCGAATATACTATTAGATAACGTCGTTTTCCAACTTATAGGACCAGACGGGAGACAGCTTCTGACTAAATATCGAACAAATTTGCACGCCATTTTTGGCGGGGGGTGAGGTAACAAACAAGCACAAAAGAACTTTCACTTGTGCAACAATAGCACTTGTCATTACAATAACAGTGTTAACAAAAAAATCTATACACAAATATAAAATTGTGTCACACACGATTAAAATTGTTGTAACCATACAGGTAAAAGGTATAAAGGTTTAATTGGGAATCATATGCTAGTGGCGAGAGGGGTACGCCCGCTAAAACTACTCCAGTACTAATTCCTTCCAGATTTCAAATGAACAAAGAGCGTAACTAAAAAAAAATTTGGCTTGAGTGAGTTGTACCGCCCTGCAAAGTCCTATCTTGTTCCCACCATAAGGCTATACATAACTCTTATACCATTTTGATAGGCCAACTAGCAGACTACCCACCTATAACGACCTACCATATAAGGCCACAGGCCAATTGCAATCAGTCCTCATTTGAAAAACAAATGCTGCTAGTACACATCAAATAGAACTGACAGATTAATAACTCGAACACGGAAGTAGTAAGCGGTCACCCATCTATTTCCAAGCCTGGTTAATGAGGATTTCGATGTAAATCATTTTCTTTAATAACAAGGTGACAATTTCACGCCTCTCAGACCGATTAGAGAGCTTAAGGTGGGAGCACCTGTTGATGGTAGCGAGAAAAATAATATGTTATTTTTTTTCTTACATTATTAATAGTCGTTATTAAATCAGAATCAGAAATCACGATTGGTGTACTAGTCGAATAATTTGCCGCTGTAGTCATGAGCTGCGGCGATGTCGCGAGTCACTTTGAGTATATAACTGTTGAACAATAATAATATTAATATTTATTTATAGCCATTAGATTTTTCTATGTATTTTTTTTATCTGAAATGACTTAAATTCATATTCCGGATAAATACTCCAGGCGCTTTGACCGCTAAGCCATCTTGACATCAAGATGACTTAGCGGTCAGAGCGCCTGGAGTGTTCCTCCGGGAGGCGCAGGTTCTAATCCTGCTCACAACCATATATTCATGCTACAATTTTTTTTAACTTTAGGGTTCGCAATGCCAGCTATAATGCTTTTCAAAAAATTCTAACATTGATGAGGATAACCCATTTGTACACTTTTGTTAAAACATGGTGGACTACAAATTGTTATAACATCAAGAATTTATCTTGTATTGTGTGGGCTGTGCATGTACCCGGAACCCCCATGAGTGAGCTATAAATATGTATCCCATGCGGGAATCAAAACCGCAAACCGTAGCTCTGAAGCTTACCGCTCAACCACGGATCAGTCGACGCGTCAATTGAGAGAAGTAGTTGGCTGTAAGGACGACTTTGTAAAGTACTGATTTGGTATTGCATATATATAACCATATATATATGCAATACCAAATAGACATATATCTCGCTACATGAGCACTACGCGCAGAACACGCTACATCGCGCAAGCAAAGTTTGACGGCAAATCTGGATATATATAACCGCACGACATTAACCGTCGGGCCGTGGCCCGCCAGGCAATATCACCCGCCTGGATGAAGGATCCTCCCTATTCAATGGAGGAACACCACACCTCGTTCCTCCATAGCATCATCTTCACATACACAGTGTTTTATTATTGCCATCGGATGGGAAGCGATGGATACGTTAGCTGGATGATGATTATGCATTAAAACGAGCAGGTAACAGCTGAATCGTCAACGTGTTTCCTGAAAAGGCTCCCAACGATGACAATAGGAATGCAAATTTTTAATAGAATTTAATGTAGGCATGCTTTTTTTAGATCCGCAACAATTATCTGTAGATCATACAAATATATGTTCTGTACGAGAATCGAATCAGCAAGCGATCACTCGACCACCGCACTAACCGCGCCGTCAATCGTATGACCCATCCTAATTAACGACCAACAAGATCTATTGGAAGAACCTTCAGCATCAGCAAACGTTTTTAGTCATCGCAATGTGAACGTGCCTAGCGACACACGCACAGATGTTTGACCGGAATCATCCCTAGGATACTAGAGCACTGTGCCAAGAACCCACTATTATTACATTCAACCCACCCAGTATAACATGACCCACGGAAAATGTTGGAACTAAATTCAAACACAAAATTTTACATATCAATGATCTATAGTATAGCAAGCAGCGTCACTGTGAAGGTTCAAGATATACTGGCAAATTTGTACTTTGATATGGTATATACCTATTGGTCTTTCCTCACGTGATGAGCAATGCATTAAGCGTTTAAATTTCATTGCGTTTTACCCTCTGGTTCACGGCTAAGATGATGAAATACGGTCGATTATCTATTTTAGGAATAAAACTGTATGTACAGTACAGTCGAGCACAAACATCAATACATTTGCCATTTTTAAACTCCATATAAACAGTTATCTAAATAATATACAAGTATTAATGTATGTCTGTATGCAGAAGGAATGATTCTTCTATCTGTGTTGTATACAATAAGTATATTAGAGATATTTTAGGTAAGTTTTTAAAAGTTTGTGTTTACATGTTTGTGCTCGTGACTGTACCTAGAAACTATTTTATTACTGCAGCTTTATTGTTTTGTTAATAGTCCTATTCATTGAATTGTTTATTTAACAATTGTGTTTTGGTTCATTTTTCTGGGATTGCCAAATTTTCGGACTTATGGAGTGTCGGACACCCTAATTATTGATGCAATTTCAATAATGTCGGAAACTAAACTTAATAATTCAAGGTAGACCAAAACTTTATTTGAAGAAAAAAATTTGTGCGTACTTATAACGTGCTTATCATCAATCAATCAATCATCAATATATATAATAAAAAAATTACGGATCGCTGTCTGTACATGGAAGATATATGAGAAAAAATATTACTGGGACCTTTATCAACGCAAATCGCACCCAAAACAATTATTATTAGAATTTGTGTCTGTTTGTCTGTGCGTTTGTGCAGGCTAATCTCAGAAACGGCTTATCTGTGAGTGTGTATTTAGATGTGGTTTTCATTAAAGTATATTGTGGTAAGCTTCACATAATATTTAATGTTTGTTTCATGTCAATCGGTTCATAAATAAAAAAGGCTTTGCCAATTTAAAGAAACAGTCGAACATTTGTTAATTATGAATTCGTGTTCATACACGACATGGTGTTAATTTACGACATCCACGTGGACGGAGTCGCGGGCACAGCTAGTTTTATACTACAAATTATGCCAAATCTAAACATTTAAGTCAGAATTTAAAAATAAATATAATAAAGTTATATTTTTTTCTGGAAAGATAAATACTGTCGGAAAATACGGTTAAAATACGGTATAGAGCCGATGTCGAGATGGCTTAGTTGATCAGAGCACCTGGAGTGTTTATCCGGGAGGCGCAGGATCAAATCCTGCTCACGACCGCATTTTTCTGTCAAGTCCGCTATTGAAAGATTTTTCAATACATACATAATTTTATTTCGCTAATCATTGTTTTTTTTTTTTAAAACCTTGCCCCACACTAGGAATTTCTTCCTGTATCGTGGGTGCGTTTACAGACATATAATCTCACATGCACACATACACCCAGACCCGGAGCAATTATCTATAGATCGTACAAATATTTGCTCCGTGCAGGAATCGAACCTGCGACACGCAGCGCAGCAGTCGGTCTCTCGACCACTGCTCCACCCGCGCTGTCAAATTGTTATTCTCACCCTACGCCCCGTTATTCTTGCTAAAGTTTATATTATGAACAGTTAATAAAAATCATAGTTCTAAAAGGATACGCACCTTATAATCATTTATCTATTGATGATAATATATAAGGGAGTCAGACAGGCGTTTAATGGAAACCAGTCGATTTGATTATGCAAGCGTTATTAAATTCTAGAGATAAGCAGAGGTCGAGGCTTTTACCTTGATGAAATGTTGAGTGAATATGAATGTAATAGGAATGGATTAAAAGACTCGCAATCAATATAATAATATACATAAATGAAATTAATAAAAAAAAACACAAAAAATATTCTTCAATATATTTCACACCTTTTTGTGTACCATAGCCAATACATTTTTTTTTTATGTTACTAACCTGTGTTACTCAGAATAATGCAAGGACTCTAACGGTTATCTATACATCTAAATCGGTTCAGGCGTTTAGAAGTTATAGTGGAATACAGGGGCTCATGGCTAAATAAATGCTGCACAGATCGATCGATTGAGGTTAAGCTGCACTTGCCGCGGTCGGTCTGTGGATGGTGGCTAAATAAATGCTGCACAGATCGATTGATTGAGGTTAAGCTGCACTTGCCGCGGTCGGTCTGTGGATGGGTGACCATTATTACATACCGAGACACCTCCGTGCCTCGGAGAGCACGTTAAGCCGTCGGTCCCGGTTGCCAAATTAAGATCTATGACAGCCGTTACGGTAGTCAGAGGCCTGAAATTCTGACAACCAGTCATACCATGAGATATCGTGTTACCCAGTAACTGAGTTGTGGAGGACAGATAGGCAGTCGCTCCATGTAAAATACTGGTATTAAGCTGCATCCTGTTTAACTGGAAGCCGACCCAGCTTCATCGGCTATCATTTTTCACGATTTAGGCCTGCAAGAAAATGACACAAGACACAAATTATTAATTGATATCTGTCATAGCTTCAGTTAAACACGGTACATAACCTGCACATTCGTTAAAAAGTATAGCTTGGCCGTTTAATGTTCGTGGAACTATTACGTGACATAACATTTAAGTCCATAAGGAACAGTTTGTGTGACAATTACGAAACGTGCAAGCCATACTTTATAAACAAGATGTTTGTAGAGGCAGGGCTTCGCGCCGAGCCAGTAGCTTTAAACTTGTCCCTAAATAATAAGGTATCTGATATGATCCCCACGTTGTCCCCCCAGCAACGCCCTAAGCCGAGGCTCGTGACCCGCAGAGGACGCCCTTAGCGCTGTGTTGCTTAGCTTGTAGTTTATAAAATTATGCTCTGGCTGAAGGTATCAAATTGCCTCGCCATAGCTATTGTTCGGTTACGCAGATCAAACCCCTACGGGTTAAATGCAAGAGGTCACGTATAAAAAAAAGAGTCAGGGCTTATAGGAAGAGTTATATGTTATAAATGAGGTACAGTCAAGAGCACGTAGAGCTATATACTTTGGATAGGCCCCGTAGATTATGATGCGCAGTTCATATCGGAGCTCAGCTATGGGTTTGGCTCTACTAGAGATCTCATAACTTTTTATCAGTGAAAGCATTATGTACTTGAGAGTCTTGGCAAAACTTCCTATGAAATGTTTTTGGTATATGGATCTATTAAACCGAGTGGTGTACTTTAGCCATCAAATCATGAATACATACCTTTTAATCGGTTACTTTGGATAACCCACAAGAAATTCACTTTAGGTTTTACGAAAAAACTTAAAACGTGAAAAAATTTATTCAAAACTAGCTGACCCAGCGAACTTCGTACCGAATTTTTTTTCTGTTCGTTTTTTTTTTAATTTTCTTTTATACAAACCGTGTCCTCAAAATAACGAGAAATGCCATTTGGAATAAGCAATTTAAGAATTGTTTAATTAAAACAACACTGTTACAAGAAGTTTTTTTTTGCATAACTTCTAAAAGATCTATAAATAAAATTCCGAAACGTATATATACGTCCATATTATCGAGTTATTCGTGGGAAAAAAACTGAAGTATACGTTAATAAGCGCCCGATTATCCGACAATAATCATAACACATAATGTTTGCCTTCCCTTTACAGTAGCTATACACATAGTGGTATACCCTTAACTCCTTCTTTATATAATCTTACAGGTACACAAAGGTATCAGATTTATAATTCATTGGTCTAGTAGCCGCAACCACGGCTACCGAGTAAGAAGTTCTTCGATTCCCGCGTTAGGCAGTGCTGTTGGAGTCTTCTGTTACAAAAATTAATAATACGATATACGTGATAATATGTTGTACACTATAGGTAAATAAAACAATTAAAACACACACTCTGCTGTGTGTGAACTAAAAACAAACAAGATTAAATTAAATTACAAAATTATACAGTGCACGCCTACCATGTGTATGAAATATAATAAAAATAAAAATAAAACACACCGTTTTGTGTACATAGCCGCTACATTATATTTTTTTTACGTAACTTCACAACGATACCTGGAATAACGTAAGGAATCTATCGATGTCTCATACACCTAAATCGGTTCAAGCGTTTAGAAGTTATGGTGGACAAACATACATACATACTTATATAAATACATACATACATGAACCCTAAAAACATAACACTCCGTTTTTATGCAGTCGTTTAAAACCACATGTGCGCTTTGAAATCAGCAGGAAATTTACTGACTCCTATTTGCGTCAGCGCCACGCCAGAGCCTCGTGAAACAGTAAATACTACGCAGGCACATGTAGAGCAGATTAATCTAAATCTCTGATGGTATCTCATAGCATCAACATTATTACAAACATTCATAACATGAATGCGGTGAAATCCACGTGCTCTGTTTTATCTCGGGGAGAACTGCAATAGGTTATGGAAGGTGAAAGTTATAGTTAGCATAGAAAATAAATACGTTTATACATAGCATCACGCCTGTATTCCCCGAAGGGTTAGGTAGAGGTGTGCACCACATTTCACCAATGCTGTTATTAAGTCCCATGTAATAATAGGTGGTGAGCGTATTGCCATCTACCGGACACAATTCCAAACTGCGGGCTGCTACTGAGAATTCACTAACAGAAAGACCCAATAACACTTTGCCCAACCTGGGAATCGAACCCAAGACCTCATGCTCAGCAGTCGCGTGGGACTACTAGACCAACGAAGCAGTTGAATTATAAGTTAAAAAAAACTATATAAACCAAAAATCAATTGCTGCAGGTAAGAAAGATCGTCACTTGCAGTTGGTTTTTTGTTGTGTTCGTAATTATCAGGACAAGTTGTGTATGAAAAAAGTTTTGGTAGGTCCACCGGAGATGTCGGAAATTTAGATAATATTTTTGGATATATCTCATAAAAAAATCATTAATGCTTCGTTAGGAAAGTCGCTAATCTCTACATAATATAAAACAAAGTCGCTTTCCGCGTCTGTCTGTCTGTTTATCCGCTAACTCCTAAACCACACAACCGATTTTGATGCGGTTTTTACCATCGTTTAGATATTTTTTCATAGATGGTTTATGTAGATAATAAGCCTAATAAAGTTTTTTTGTAAGTAGAAAAAAAATATACTTTTCAACCACATCGCCGAAAAATAAATTTACATGGCTTACATAGGCTAAACGTAACATCACTTTTTTTTCCTAATTTATACCCGTGCGAAGCTGGGTCGCTAGTTAGCTATAAAAAATCTTCACTTAAATATAAGAAAATAACTTTTACATCTAATAATTAAACATAAATAAGACCCCTTCCTCTCTCTCTTACGACTCGTCAAATTTCTCAGAACTAATTTACCATCTCGGATTTTTTAAATATTCCGCCAACTTTTCTTTCTATAATTAATAGGTATAGTAGAGACTAAGAGATTGGAATAATTATGTTTAGTTCAGACGCTAACAAATAAAATAGTTACATACAGTCACGCTTGTTTCCCATTGGGGTAAGCAGAGACTATCGATTTCTACTTGCTACGATGCAGATGCACCTTTTTTGTTTCTGTTTAATAACGCCTTGAATATTAATTATAATAAAACAAATATTACTGCACTTAATATTACAGTTTTTCATGAATATTGTAGTCACATTATAAATGATAATCAAATGCGGCAATGTTTACAGGCTCGCTTGTAAACAACGTTACAATGTTTTGTCTCCTGTCGTCCGAATGAACGAAAGAATTCCATTTCAAGCGTAAATATAAACTGTTGGTGACTGCATCGATTCGAGGTGGTGTACGTGATGGAACACATGAAGGCACTACTTCTTCTTATCGTATGGTTGATGAAAAACTTGTAGGAAATGAGTTCAAATAAGAATTTATCAGAACTGAAACAGTTTTTGAGCAGGAAATTCAATTAGCGCTGCCAGAGCTTCCATTTTTAAACGACTGCCCCAAAAAAGGAGTGTTATGTTTCATGTATGTATGGTTTTATACATAACTTCTAAATGCCTGAACCGATTTCGATGTATGAGTATGAGTGGGGCATCGTTACAATTCTTGCATTTTCTTGGGTGGCATAGGATAGTAAGATTAAAAAAATGTGTTATAGAAGCTGTAGTACATATAAAAGTATGAAATAAAAATAGTGAATCTTGATTAACTAGAAAGCACGCTAGGCATGTGTAAACCAAAAAGTGAAAATCAACTTGTTAGTTCACAAATGGTAGGCGAGCTTTTAAAATAATTATTTTATATTCAGTTACTACCTAAAGCTTTAAGTCACCCGCAGAGACCATGGACCATTGAGTCTATTGCCAAGGCGAATTAACAAACTAGATTTCTTATATAATAAAAATAAATCGGTTAACTTATCGTGTTATGGTTATTTAAAGGCTATAGAGTACGGAGGCTCTCATTTGCACTTTTACATTGCGTGAACCAGAAAAAAGTATGTTATGAAAAAGAAAAGCTTGGATAGATATCTATATTAAGTTACGTCATTGATTACATTGCTTACGGATACACTATAAGTTGTAAAATTATTACCAGAAATTGCAGATAGCAAGAAATGACGAGATTCCCTAGCGAATAGCACCCGTTCTAAATTTATATATCTGTTATTATTGTGTCTAACCAAAAGATTAAGAATAACCTCTGCTTAACTAGGACGACCTCGTTAATTAATATAAATGATTTCTATATGATTGCAATATATCATGAGTGGTCATAACGGAGAATTCTTGGCCCGTTAATGAGGTGAAAAGCGAAAGGAAGAATGAAATATCAGTACGAGCGTAATATAAGTCAAGTTTAATATAATATAGTAAGTAAATATATAATTTATGTATAATCATCATCAATACATATAATAAAAATGTAGCGGGTCGCTGTCTGTACATGGACGATATATGAGAAAAAATATTATTATGATCTTTATCAACACAAATAAATCAAACAGTAATTGTTAGTTTTTTTGTCTCTTTGTCTGTTTATCTGTTTGTCTGTGCGTTTGTGCACGCTAATCTCAGAAACGGCTTATCAGATTTAGATGTTGTTTTCACAAATATATTTTGGTAAGCTTTACTTAACGTTAAGTGTTGGTTTCATGTCAATCGAATCATAAATAAAAAAGTTATGCCAATTTAAAGAATCACGTCGAACATTTGTTAATTATGAATTTCGGTTCATACACGTGTTAATTTACGACATCCACGCGGACGGAGTCGCTGGCACAGCTAGTATAATAATATAAGTCGTATTTATCATGTAGGTTTAACTGTTTAAAGTTTCTGGATTATAGTGCTTCAAATTACAATATAGAACAACATAAATTTTGTCACACAGACTCACATACGCGTTTTTAATAATTTCATGTAGTTTTGGGGGCTGAGTTGCCCGCGTCCGTAGGAATGCACCGTTAAAATGGAATCCCCACATGTGGCCCCTGGGTGGTGCAGAACAGGCAACACAACTCTGGTGGGAGGCTTCGGCCGCGGCTAGTTACCGCCCTCCGGACGAAGCCATGCCCTGAAGCGACCTAGTCGTATTTCGGGATGTAGTCCGGTGTAATCGTTGTGGAAGGCAGTTGCATCAAATCCCCAACTATCGTTCACCCCAAATCTATCCACCTTACTTAAGAGTAAATAGATTTATTCTGGATCTACGTGCTCCATCCTCGGCCATACCGTCGCTTACCATCAGGCGAGTTGGTTGCCAAAAGGAGATTTATTGATAATAAAAAAAGTTGGTATTATTGTACCTGGGAGAGAACAGAACCTTGAAGAAATGCGCAGGCTGATATAATACAGTATATAGCTAGCTCGGGAGCTACGGGATTCCTAAAAATGTATGAGTAATTTATATAAATAATTCACAGTTAAACACATTAACATTATCTCCATGCAAAACAAATTAGCAGACTTCCTAGATTTGTCAATCTATTGTTCAAAGTCATGCCTATCACGTCACACAGTTATCCGTTACATGCTGCAATAGCGTCATCTCGTCAGATATAACGCGAGTCACGTAGAAGCCGACCGTGCCGATTGACACTGGTTGACTATTTGACCATGTGACGCAGATTGCAAATGGTGTCATCTAGCACTTAAGTAATGGAACAAATTGGCGCAGGTCAGGGACGATTTGAGTGAAAGAGTTTTAGAGGTCTTTGAAACTGCGTAGATTCTTTCCAAATCTGTCAAAGATACGAGTAATAAAACCCCTTTGAAAGTCAAAGTCAAAGTCAAATCATTTATTCCAATTAGACCACTAAAAGATACTTTTGAAAATCAAGAAATGCCACGTTCCAAAATGTAGATTCCTATGGAGAAGAACGGGCAAGGAACTCCAAGGTTACTCTTTTAAAAATTTTGAGTTACAATATTTTTCGTACGTGACAAAAAATAAATTTTATGTAACAGTATTCCATATTAATCACAATCTAGTGCTTATGCGGTGGTGGTGGCCATTAATCTACCTCATACCAGCAGACGTACTGGTTATCTCGGTTAACATTGAATTGATAGTCACTTTGTAGTACATTGAGGTGTATATTTTATAGTATTTTTGCTCTTAATAGACAAGCAACAAACGACGCAATGAACTTCAAAGTGACCATAACTTCTATGGCAACCAAGATGCGGCTGCAGCTTGTATATTGTTTAAGAGAGGTCAAGTTGTATCGATTTACTTGACCGATTCTGATAACACATACACTAGATATTAAGTTGAATTACCTACTCAGTTGTAAAATTTAATTTGAAAATGTTCAGCCTCATTTTTAGGTAACAAACACACAGACAGACATAAATTTAAAAAAAACATGATTTGTGCTCTTTTGCATATTTCTTGCCACTTAAGCTGATTTTCGCGAATAAGTATTCAATGTACAGACTTCCAGCTCTACGATTTTAATATACTTGTTTAGATTGGCTGAAGTTTGCTCGCTACTTCACCTGTTGGTAAGGGATATGGTTACTTTTGGACGTTACTCAACCATGGCATATCATGCGAAAATGTTTAATCAGAAATTTTATGATCGTTAAACCCTCGTGATCTTTTAGAAACAAAACACTAATTAATCTACTTTGTAAGTACGTTTTTTGAATATCTAAAATATGTTGGGAAAAGAATACTAACTAAAAAATTATTTAGTGTCTATAGTAATTATCGTTGTGCCCTCTTCACCGCTATTATGTATAAGACATATTTATCTCAATGTAAATAACGTTCACTTAACCATATTTAAATGCCAGAAGTTAATTTTTTGGTATTTACAATGTCGTTTTATGTATGGCAGTGAAAATGGTGTGGCAGAAGAAACATTAAAGCAGAATCAATGCAGTAGAGATGACAGCTTTGAGAAGTAGGTGTGGAGTAACTTTAAAAGATGAAGCGGGGAATAGCGTGATAAGGGAACGTTGTGGAGTGAAAGAGGATGTAGTGACGAAGATTGAGAAGGGTATGCTAAGATGGTTTAGGCATGTAGAAAGGATAGATGAAAGGTGATTGACAAAACTAGTACGTGAGGCGAGAGTGGATGGAAGAGTCGGGCTGGCCGACCTCAACGAATGTCCTGCCTTTCTCAAAAAAGGACAGGTCAGAAGCCAAATAAATCGACGAACATGCATGAAGAGGTTATTGAACATAAATGAAGCAAGAGGTGTGTCAGAATCTTAACATATGGAAATCGATAGTCTCTGCCTACTCCAATGGGAAACAGGTGTGATTGTATGTATGTTGTAAAGTCAACCTAACTGTGCTTGAACATATCCTACGCGATTACGGATTATTAAACCTGCCTAGGCTTTTCCCAGATACGTTAGGGTTGGCTTCCAGTCTAACCGGATGCGGCTTATTAACACCAGTATTTTACATGGAGCAACTGTCTATCTGACCTCCACAATCCAGTTACTGGGTTATACAATATCTCGTGATTTTCAGGCTTCTAACTACCCGTAGAAAATGTCAAATAAAGATCTATGACAGCCGCGTCATAATCTTTATTTGAAATTTTCATTTTTTTAACTTGCTCTCTGAGTCGCTGAGGAATCTCGATATGAAATTATGGTCACCCATCCGCAGACCGATCGCGGCAAGTACAGCTCAACCTCGATCGACGATGCGGTTGTTACTTAGCCACGAGCTTCTACCTACTTGACCCGGTGGTCACACAAAACAGGCAAAAAAAATTAAGGTCCACTCAAGACCATACTAGCGGCAGTTATTGTATGGGTTGCCAACATTTATTTTTTGTCAGAAGAAATGAAAAGAGGACAATTTTACCTTCATAAGTGCCTTACCTTCGTTACCGTTTCATAAGTACCTTTTAAATTGGTTTATGTGAAATAAAAACTTGTTACTTTGACTTTACATCTGTATATTGTAAAGCTGAAACTATATATGTTCATCTGATTTTACGGTGCCTAAAAAAGTTATCTCCCGTGACGTATGTGCATCTGTTATCAATACATATTGCACACACGTGATTATCATTCTAGCGTTGCTTTGTGATCCGTGCTCTGTGTGAAAACTACGCGTAAATACAATAATGTCAATATACGCATATTTGAAATTATTCTAACTGCCTCGTTTGTCTAGTGGTCCCAAGCGCGACTGCTGAGCAGGAGATCTCGGGTTCGATTCCCGGGTCGGGCAAAATGTTATTGGATTTTCTGTTAGGAAATTCTCAGTAGCAGCACGGAGTTCGGAATTGTCTCCGGTTGTTGTTGTTGGTAGTATGTCTATTTAAATCGTCACCTTGTTTTTAATATAAACTACGTAGTACCTACCTACTATTTTATCTATTCTACGCATAAATCTAATAACAAAGAATTCACATCTCCAGTTTTTATACAATGATGAAGATAGCGGCGCTCAGATAATACTAATAATACTACTCCCGCCCAACCGTATTTCGGTCACGGCCTATCTCCACGGAGATTATCCAAGTACGCAGGAGATATTATAACGCACAAGTGTATGCGCAAACACAGGTGCCCTCCCTCTTCCTTCACTCTCATATTCCGATGGGACGGCAATCCGACACGACCAGACAAAGATCAGGGGCAGCACCAACGGCTTTACGTGCTCTCCGTAGCACGGGGGTGTCACACCACCGACTTCTTGACTCCGGGCTGCTACTGAGAATTTCCTAACATAAAAACCCAATAACACTTTGCCCGACCTGGGAATCGAATTCAGGACCTGTCGCTCAGCAGCCGCCTTTGCGACCACTAGACTAACGAGGCAGTCACACAGACCACCAAATCAACAGCGCACAGAGACTGTACCTAACCTCTAACACTATATCTAGTAGGCAATCGATCGTTTCGGTTAACTAATGCCTTTTGAGCAGTGATAGCCAAGTGGTATAACCGTTGGACTGGCAAGTCCAAGGTCCCAAAAGAATCCAAGGCACGCACGACTGACTTTTTGAGTCATGTGCGTATCATAAATTAAATTATCAGTTGCTTAAAACGGTGAAGGAAAACGTCGTGAGGAAAACAGCACACCTGAGAGATGTTCTTGAAGTAGGTTTATCTGGATGCACGGGGTACCTATTTAGTTTACCCTTCTGGGTCTCTGCAAGAGGCCATTTGAAAAAAACCTGTTTAGTGTTAATTATAATCATTATTATTTAATATAATATATAATAAATTCCTAGCATCGGGGCCAATATTCATAAAATTGAACAGAAATAATTATGTAGGTACTTAATATTCTAAGATTGTAAAATTATAACTTGCAATGTTTCTTTTCTTCCTTTTGTCGAATAAATTATTATTAAATAAGTCCGTCTGACCCATAAACCTAGAATAAAACAAAAATATTCTAGGCCTTTGGTCTGAACGACATAGTGGCAGGCCGACGAGACCTAAAAGAAAAAAAGAAAGAAATAATGTAATTATGGCGCTTAATCGACTCTACTCCTATAACGAACACAAAGCTAAAACCTTCACCTTTTAAAATTCACACCCGGAATATCATTAAGCTACAGATGATACACGAAAGTAATTCCAAGAAAAACTACCATATACTGAACACAAGTTATTTTCACCGTTCTCTTTAAGATCAATATCACCACGTAATGCTGCCAAACCCTTTAATTACGGCACCATTTATTTATGAATAAGACATTCGTATTTCTTCATATTTATTTCATTTCTTTTATATTTTATTTAATGGTCACATTTCTTTGTAGTCCGAAGGAAAAATGGAACCCATTTTTCATTGTAATTAAAGATATGGAACGCGGAAGATGGTCCAGATTCTGGTATCGGGGTATTATATATAATCATATCTTTTTTTTTCAAATCTTTTTTATCTTTATTTATGGTGTTATAATGACTAGCAATTTAAATAGTATAAAGATAATAGATATATAAATAGATAGATAAGATATAAGAATACGTGCAGTCGCATTTCTCGGTTGACATCGTAATAATTATTATTCGGCTTTCTATATGACATTACGGCCATACCAGGGGGGTTACTCTTGAAATTAATACCAATTAATACGAATTCCAATATTTAATCAGAGCCATAAAACAATTTTTAATGTTAAAATAAATTTACCTACAACTAAAATAAAATTAAGGCCTAAATATCCTGAAGGCTTTCTTCACACTGACTTCCTTGTGGAAAAAACCTAACCCTCGGTTATACTCGACAGTTAGATCATTGCGGTTGCGGTTGCAATTGTACACAGTAACAGCGCAGACGCATTTGTTGCTAGCCCGCTGATAGTCGCACGCACAACGTGTGTGGCTGTGTGCCAGATCTTTCAACGATACAATGTGTCAATTGAAATGTTAATCTTCATCATTAGTGATAGTCTAAGTGTAGTATATGTCCATCCAATGTGGCTGAAAGTATACCAACAATTCAATTTCTTATAAAATGTTAAAGGTAAATAATTTGGAGGAGTTTGCATAACATAATTGCATCACGCCCCCGAAGGGGTAGGCAGAGGTGTACACAGTTGTACACCCAACACCAATGCTGTTATTAAGTCCCACGTAATAGGTGGTGAGCCTATTGCTATCTACCGGGCACAATGACAAACTCCGGGCATCTAATGAGAATTTCCTAACAGAAAAACTCAATAACACGTTGCCCGAGCCGGGAATCGAACCCGAGACCTCATGCTCAGCAGTTGCGCTTGGGACTAATAGGCTCACCGCCTATTACATGGGACTTAACAACACAGTATGTGGGAACCTACAGAAATGTGGGTGTACACCTCTGCCTACCCCATGGAGGAATACAGGCGTAATGCTATATTATAAGGGCACGAATATGATGAT
The DNA here is from genome assembly GCA_935421205.1 of Xylocampa areola. NCBI lineage: Eukaryota > Metazoa > Arthropoda > Insecta > Lepidoptera > Noctuidae > Xylocampa > Xylocampa areola. The sequence continues at coordinate 2,736,086 of OW285200.1, forward strand.
GATGAAACACCAACCGTTGCCTTACCTCGCCTAATACAATAATCATCTATAAATCTATGACTAACAACATAAATCTCAATCCTTCCGTTAGTCTGTTAGTCATAACAATCATAACAGTTTGCCTCACACTGTGTTAGCACCCCGACTGTTGCCAGTTAAGAAATGTGATTATATGACATAGGTACTACGATCCGGGAAGACTCCCATTACAATGATGCAAAAAGAACCACAAACCGAAACATCTTAACACAGAACCAATACCACCAAAATTCAACCTTGTATCACTGTATCTGAGTAGATTTCCGCATGGCAGGTTTCGAGATTTAAGATGGTAGGTGGATGGTGTAATCTTGATATTTGCACTGAGTGCACCGACCTTTGCCGATCACGTAGGCATTGCGGATCGACTCAGAAGCGAATAGTCGTGTATTTCTGGGTATGAATGGAAGGTCGGACGGTGTCTCGACACGACAATGCAAATGTACACCTTATAATAAGAACGGTGTCTCTAGGTCATTACCCGGTAAATTTTTATACGTAGATAATCATGATCTAGATTAATATGTGATCAGAATAAAAATATTGTGATGTTAAGTTTAAATTGTATTTCAAAATAACGCCTCGTTGGTCTAATGGTCCCGAGCGCGACTGCTGAGCATTAAGTCCTAGGTTCGATTCCGGGTTCGCGCAGTCTTATTAAGTTTTTCTGTTACGACCTTTTCAATAGCAGCCCGGAGTTTATATTTGTGCCCGGTAGATGGTAATAATAGAGTCACCGCCTATTGCATGGGATTTAATAACAATATGGTGACACAATGTAAGTAAGACGAAAGTTATGGTTTTTGAAAGGGACAAAATTATGACAGATTACATTATTTTGATAGGTGATTAAAGAGTGGAACAAATGGAGGAATTTGTATATCTATGATCTATGTTTACGAAGGATGGGATGCATGTGTAGGACATAGAAAGGAGAGAGACTGCTAGGAACCATGTGATTGGGACACTACATAATTTCATGGATAGCCGGAATGTGTCTAAAAATGCGCGGCTGGCTGTTCATGGAGGGGTGTCAGTGCCAACTCTTATGTATGGTAGTGAAAGTTGGGTGTGGCAGAAGAAACATGAAAGTAGAATTAATGCAGTAGAGATGAGAGCTTTGAGAAGTATGTGACTTTGAAAAATAAAGTAAGGAACAGCGTGATAAGAGAACGTTGTGGAGTGAAAGAGGATGTAGTGGCAAAGATTGAGAAGAGTATGCTATGATGGTCTGGGCACGTAGACAGGTTAGATGAAAGGCGATTGACTAAACTAGTACATGCGGCGAGAGTGAATGGAAGAGTCGGTGCAGGCCGACCTCGACGAACGTATCGCAATCAAATTGCAAACGTCCTCAAAAAAGGACAGGTCAAGAGCACCTCAGTCGGCATGCAGGAAGAGGTTATTAAGATATTGTCTATTGCTTATAGCCGAAAAACTCTAACATGTAGATTAAGAACAGAACTGCAACATTTTTGCCAAATTATAAATATTCCAGATAGATTGATAATTGCCATAATATATATTTAAGCTCCCCCCTTATGCACCTATTTCATTATCTCACCGTGTCAGGTCTTAACCACAATTAGGCATATATACAGAAATAATATTTGTAGTATGAAGACGGAAACCATTTTTATTACCGCGAACTTTTCGATGGTAAATCCCAATTACTTTTTTCCAAAAACCCAATGTTCAAAGCCAGTGACTATCATTTGTTTTATGACGCGCTGATTTCTATTTTTTATTTAGTCATAACTTGCACCTTTATTTACACACGATATACGAGTGATTCAACAATATTTTTAGAACTGTTCATTTCCCAATTGCTCACAAATATTAGTCGCTCTATATTTGGTAAAGAATTCTAAGAATTGTCAAAATGAATGTGTGGAGGAAAATAATGTGTAGGTATGCAATGAAAGTCAGGTACGGTAGGCCGCGCGTCTGTCGGCTATAATGTAAGTAATACTTATCATAAATCGAAAAAAAATACAGAGTTACAGACATAGCTTTCTGAATCAGCAAACTGAAGTGGCAGTGGACGTATAAACCATAAAACGTCCCCAGATAGGCAGACGGTGTATTTGTGGGATTCTTGTTTTATTATGATTTCTTCAAAATTACAATGATCGTATGTCTTATTAATAAACTTAATTTACAATGGTTGCCTTGTTTTCCTGTCGATGCAAACAATACGTCATCTGTCACAATGTCACTAGAATGTCATAATTGTTTCGTTAAAACAGACCAGATACAGACAGACGGGCTGAAAAAGCGACGGGGCTGATTGCTAAAGCCAGAGAAGCCAATGTTGTGACCCAGTTTGGAACAGGCCTATGTCCAACAGTGGACTGCAATACAAAACAGTAAATATATAGTTTGAATTAGTTAACTAACAGAGACTTTTTTAGAGGTTAGCTGACAGAGACGTTATGAGATTTGAGCGCTGCATTTGTAATTTTTATGTGACCGAGGATATTTCGAGGATTTTAAATTATCTTTAAACACTAGTGGCCACAATTACCTCATTTACATACAGTTTTACATATAATTCATTACTTTTACACTGCTGAACTTAAAGTACATAATTACTTTATGAGTAAATTGTCAAGCACGATAAGCGTCTAGATGAAGGGTTCTGTTGAAAACGGCCAGCAACAGATGTGTCTACCTCCATCCCTTTCTGACGCTTAAGTAGGACAGAAGAGGTTTAACCCTTAAATTGTTTTCAGTTACTGCAATCGGTAATGATTTATCTTCCGTCTCTGATAAGTATCTTCTTACTACAATACGCAAGTGATATTTCTGAATCTGATATGGAATCCAAGCCAAGCCCGAGCTAAGCCATTTATATTCAATGGACAGATGGATTGTATGACTGTGCTAGTTTAATCTCGCTGCTGTTATACAAGCCGTTTAATCAGCTATATCTTATCGACTGTGGCCTTTTCAAGGTTAAATTATTTTAGATATAATTCTTTCAATCCTCTAAAAGTGTCTTAGGTTTCTTCTGTCGTTCTTTCTAGTTTGATGTTTCGTCCCACGTGGTATTAAGACCTTTTTGATTGGAAGCAAAAGACGAAATAAGTGTGCTGTCGTAGAAAACTCACATTGATCACGCCTGTATTCCCCAAAGGGGTAGGCAGAGGTGTACTTAGTACACCACAGTTCACTATTGCCGTTTTCAAGTCTCTTGATGAGCCTATTGCCATCTACCGGACACAATGTGAGAATCTTATAACATGCATGGCTTAATGATATGTATTTTTATTTTAATCAAACCTAGCATTTTTAAGAGGAAACCGTGTAGTTCGCCGCTTCAGTTCATATTTTGGTGTGGAACGCCAAAAACATTGTTTTTATAAAAACTCACATGATTTGTAACTGGTTTTGGCACGCGACCATAATTATTTGAGAAACTTATTTTATTTTATTTACCGAAATTATGAGGCGTTTATGTATGTCATCGAACTTTACTTTTTAATTATTTTATTGTGCCGGTAGCACGAGCTTTGCTTTATATTATCACATGTTCTTATTCTTATCGTATGGTTGATGAACAACCTAGTGTCAGAGTTAAAACCGCCCGTAGGTCTCTAACATGGCTTTACACACCATCGAGAACATCTCTCAGGTGTGCTGGTTTCCTCACAATGTTTTCCTTCATCGTTTTAAGCAAGTGATAATTAATTTATAATACGTACATGACTTCGAAAAGTCAGTGGTGCGAACCTGAACTTGCGACCTTTGACTTGTCAGTCCAACGGTTATACCACTAGACTATCACTGGTTATGCGTGCTGTAAACGGGGCTGATTGCTTGGGGTGTTATTTCACGGATAATAGTAAAAGGCGGCAATTTTTTTGTTTTAATTTTGTTTAATTCACTTTATTCACCATTACATAATATTCCAAAAACAAATTCACAAAACATTACACAAAAAAAATCGTCCATTATCCAAAGTCATGTTTTACAGTCTTGTATAAAATAAACAATGTCACTTTGTAAAAAAAAATACAATAGTATAAACTGTGAGGCCCAGACAGATATTAGACAGTATATTGCCCGTCTCTTACAGACGGGCTCTTACGTCTCTTACAGACGGGCTATTTACCGTCTAATATGTGTCTGGGACAGATATTAGACGGTATATAGCCTGTCTCTTAGGGCTAAGGATCTAGATGTTGATTCTTGCACTATTTATTTATTCTATTGGAGTGTTGGGCTGATTATCAAGAAAGGTCCCATGAATATTAATTTATTTTAATATTTATCTGACTGAGGTCTTATATTAAGTAATAATAACCTCTTTTACGGACCTCCACTAATGTATTAGGATAGGACCCTGAATTAATATTTATTTAATTCGATTAATAAGTTGGTGCATAATGCTTAAACATGTTTATTTCAAGAAGTACGCTTAATCTGCTTAAACCAAATTATAACAGAGGTAACGAGTACGTGGTAAAAATAATGTCCGATTGTCTGGAAGTAAGGAATAGACACAGTGTTACAATACATAATTAAAAAATATGGTTATAGAATAAAATTTTGGGGATACCAACACCAGGATTCATTTTGGACATAAAAAAAATTGTAAAGGCTCTTAAATACGAGCGGCCCGGTATCGACGACTGCCTAAACTAGGTGTTCCTAGTTGGGAGTCAAGGTTCAATCTATTTATGAACCTCAAAATTTATAGTTGTCATTAGTAAATAGTTGTTAGATAAGAAGTTCGTGCAACATTATCTTATGTTTCATTAGTGCTTTGGTTATTATATATCATTTGCCGTGAAATGAGGATCATTTGACGACGAAAGTTTTGAGTATGAATGTAAATGGCTACACGAGTAGAGGAAGATCGAGGAAACGATGGATGGATTGTGTGAAAGATGATATGGATAGAAAAGGAGTGTCTACCGAGATGACGGGTAACAGAGATGTTTGGAAGAAAATGTCATGCTGCGCCGACACTAATTAAATTGGGATAAGGGCAGGGGGATGATCATGAAGTGCTTTGATTATGGTTTATGTTAAATACTGACTAGACTTTTGATTTTATTTAAACGCAATAGCTAGCAGGCGGGATTTTATTGGGCTTTTTTCTACGGAAGTTCTCAGTGGTAGTCTGGAGTCTGAAGTCGTGTCGGTGACTTTAATAGCTGCACTCACGCATTGGTGAAATTAGGATGTTCAAGTAATTAGTACGCAAAGCTAACCCTTCGTGAAATATCAACAACTACATCTGTGTAAAGAATGCGTCAAGTCTACCCCAATGTCAACGTGGAATCAGTGCATCAATGATCTTCTTTCGTCTCGACAGAAGCCATCCAGCCAACCAGCAATTATGTATCTGGCGGTTTTGAGTTTTTTAAATGGCCTACGCAAATGTCCTGCCGATCTGGTATTGCCTTGCGACAGGCGGTTCAGCTCCCTATAAAATGGTTGAGCTACGCGATGACTGATGCATGTGTGCCGTCAGTTAGGACAGGTCAACTTGAAACTGATATGGCTCTTTCTTTAAAAGGCCATTCCAGATACCCTACATGGTTACACTCATAATGTCTGAACTTTAAAAGAGACCTTGACCTTTTAATTTCCTTTGACGTTTCTTCTCAGAGTTAATTAGATAGGAAATGCCTTCTAGACCATAGTGACGTGTTATATAGTTTGAAAATACCTATTTATATAATAAACAACTTGAAAATGAGCCAGGTAGCCTCTGAAATAGCCCACCAACTGCTCTATTGTGTAAAGTCTACTATATCTGTAAAAACACGATTTGGAGATAATTACAGAGGCAAGAAGATTTTCTAATATTTTTGTTATTATTGGGATTGTATATTATTATATGACCATTTTACTAACTTTGTATGGTTAATACCATATATTTAGTTCATAATACACAATACTGTAAAACATAATTCATTTACTTAGCATTGACAATAATAAAATATTATCGAATGCATTAACGTATGCTTAGCGACCTCTAAAGTTATGATATTAAATGGAAAAAGAATACGGTCGTGAGCAGGATTCGAAACTGCGCATCCAGGATAAATACTCCAGGCTATCTCCTATACAGGTGACCGAACCGACACTGAATGGATAGCAATGACGTCGCCAATAAAAAGACGTTAAAATATGGATGAAGAATTCGCGGTGGCGACCAGAAGTTGAGATGGCTTAGTGGTCAAAGCGCCTAGAGTATTTATCCGGGAGGCGCAGGTTCGAATCCTGCTCACGACCGTATTCTTTTTCCATTTAATAGTATAACCATAAAAGATTTTCGCCATTGCTGTATAAACAAAACACTTTTATTCCGTGTTACCTACAGTCTTTTGACTATGCAATAGCTTCGATAGTAAAGCGATCTATAAGACTATATTATACGATACATTGTATTACCATTACAACTAACATCCGTAAACACTGGTTATTGAAAATGATGTATTAATAAAAAAATAAAAATGAAATATCTGGAGAGTTACGATAAGAATAAATTTTCACAATTAACTTGAACCCATTTACAATTCCGTATCAATATTCTCAAAGAGAACTGGGACATTGGACACTACGATGTTTTCATAAAATGTTTTTCGTGAACTTGGCATGCTTTTACAAAGCGATTCAAATCAAATCAAATCATTGATTACTTCGCAAATATGGGTATAACAAGATGTACATTTTTGAAAGTGAATGTGAACGTGAACGAAAGTGACATTAAATCCCTTTTCTATAACTCATTCACGCCTATAGGTTGGTCTTCTCTCTGTATTTCTAAAAGAACAAAAATCTCTCTGCGTGTGATTCTTATAAAATCCGTTTCTATCTTTTCCTTTTTTTATTCCTTAAAGTCTTCATTGTATTCATTTTTGGCGAAGATTGGGAATTTCTTCTAAATTCTACTACTTTTAAATTCTGTAAGTTAAACCCGACAGGAAATTTGTCTTTTGTCTCGTTTACAATTAATATCTATATTCTACCTGTTGAGAGATAAAGTCTTGACGACGTTGGCGGTCCACATCCCAGAACTGGCTCCATATCTCTTCCCTAACCGTCTGCACTATTTTTCCTTCCTTCTTACAATTACACGGATCCAAAATAGGATGATTTATTCTTTATTTTCCCAAAATACTAGAACTATCTCTTGATCTTTTTCTTTTCTTATAGTTGCGTGACTGCAGCAGCCCTTCTTTCGACGACTCACAAAGAGATGTATGTTGTGTGTCTATTGAGTCACCAGATTTATAACACATTTTTAATTTTTTAACACATGGTGAGCTGTTCCCTTTTTCAACCAATACTGACGATGTTAAAGTATAAATGTAGTGGTATAGACACATATAACACCTAACCACAAAAATGCATCAATGCAACCATTGAGGCATTTTTGTGGTTAGGTGTCGAAGTTTGCAAGGTGGGCATAATTTTCTCTAAATTAACAACCATAATTTCTTCCTCTTCGAACTCTAAACTTTTGTGAAAAGAAAGTTAGGATCGTGAACAAGATTTGATCTGCAACCCAACCCTGATGAATAATCTAGTAACTCCGTATTCGAGTTGTATTCATCAGGTTGCTTTCTTTCCACAAAAAAATATTACTTTTTATCATAAATGTTAGTTTTCTTTAGCATTCAATTACAAGCATGCGGTCACACACACAGACACACTACGTTTATTATAACAGTATGTACCAAGAAGTTTATTTCCATTGTCGCGTCTTGAATAGGTACCCCACGTGACACCCTCACATGACCGACTTGACGACGTGACCGGCCCACGAACGGACAGAAATAATTGTTTATATATAGATACTATTATTAATTGCCGTGTGGGCTCACTGTGACCTATCCTTTTGTGATGTCAGCTGATGAAAAAATAGCAAGGTGTGTCAAGATTAGGTAAGACTTTTTTTATAGTTCGTTGCAATCTGCCTAGCCAGTCGAACCGGATGCACCTTAATACTTACGTGAATTATTCGGGATTGATCGACTAGTTTCGAACTCCAACGGAGCCCTTATACATGAGCTGAGCCCGCGGCGATATCGAGAGTCAAACTGCTCTAATTTTTATTTGTTTATTTTTATTATGTAAAAATGTTATACTATACTTTCACGAATGTGTCCCGTAATTTGGCAAGAAGAGAAGTCTTACAGCACAAGTAAAGGAAAAAAATCCTATGGTTTATAGTTAGTTTATAGTTGTCACGTAAAAAATATATTTTATATGGAACTCTCAGGGCGGGAGTCCGACAATCGGGTGGCGGACATGGGAGGTTCGCCACCTAATCAGCACTAGGCACCAAACAGCCGTGCGCCACGCTTCATACTGAAGTTCCTGTGCAGGCTAACTGTGGCCAACCGGCACAAACCCTGGAGTATCCGTTGACACCCTTCAGTGGACCATAACCTGCCGGAGTCGCGGTAATTGATGCGACGAACCCGAGACCTCGGCAAAGGTTAGATTAGGACCGTGTGGTTTTTAGCCGGTAGGAGTCCGGAACAGCGTCTATTATGGATTTTCCACACTCAAAAATACAGAACCTCCTTTTTAGAAGTCGGTTAAAAAAGGGCGGGAGTCCAACTTGCACTTGGCCTGTATATTTTATTCCCTAACTAACTATTATCATACTTAACGGCGCCTTATCAGTTCAAAAACCCTGTTGCTAGGCAACCGCATAAGTATCGAGTAATTAGTCACAGCTAAACTGACTAATATGATAAAAAAAAACTAATCTACAAAATACGATAAGAAAAAACCACAAGTAGGTACAGCACATTAAATAATATAAAAATATTACATAACTTTTTTTCTTAATATGCATTAGGTTTGAAATCTCCAACCAGCAGTGAGCTATCGTGGTGATGAATGCTCGTGGGACAGTTATGGACTGGTTATGTTTTTAATGTTAAGCATCTATTCTTTCTATACTTTATCATTTAGAGTTTACTTTAGATAAAACGGTTTACGGTCAATCCTCTCACACCAACATAAAATATATATCATGTTTTATTCGGCCGTGCTTACGTTAATGGCAGTACGTCTATAATATTTTATTTTTTTATTAGTTTATAGGCTTGCGTTTGGCCGTCAACTCGCCTGATGTTAAGCGATAACGTAGTTTAACCGTTAAACTATAAGTAATATGAATGTGTCTCACGGAGGCTATTATACAAACATAAAAATGAGTTATTCAAGATAAATCTTTGAAAAGCATTAACGCATGCTTAGCGAACTCTAAAGTTATATTAATTGGAAAAAGAATACGGTCGCGAACAGGATTCGAACCTGCGCCTCCCGGATGATTACTCCAAGCGCTCTGACCACTAAGCCATCTCGACCACTGCTCACCACCGCGTAAGCATTGTTGTGGCCGAGAATGGAGCACGTAGATCCAGAAGAAATCTTTTTACTCCAAGTATAGTGGATAGATTTGGGGAAAACGATAGTTCGGGAGTCGATGCAACTGCCCAGACCCGTCTCCCTCACCGGTTGCACCGGACTACATCCCGAAACACGACAAGGTCGCTTCATGTCATGGCTTCGTCCGGTGGGTAGTAAGCAGCCGCGGCCGAAGCGTCCCACCAGAGCCCCCATATTGTACACCAAAAATAGAATCACACCGTAGAATACGTAGAAACTTAAATATAAAAGAATAGTACAATTGGCGGTCTTTCGATGCGATATATGTAGGTAATTAAGTCCCACGTAAAAGGTCCTAAAGCGTATTGGTATCAATCGGGTATAATTCTAGACTCCATAGCAGTGATAGCCTAGTGGTATGACCGTTGGTCTGGCAATTTAAAGCTCGCAAGTTCGAATCCAAGGCATGTACCGCTGACTTTTCGAAGTCATGTGCGTATTATTAATAAATTCATCACTTGCTTAAAACGTCTAAGAAAAACATCGTGAGGAAACTAACATACCTGAGAGATATTCTCGTGTCTAAAGCCATGTCAGAGGCCTACAGGTGGTTTAAACTCTGACACTAGGTTGTTCATCAACCACACAATAAGAAGAAGATCTAAATTCCGGGCTCCTACGGAGAATTTGTTTTAAAACGATATTCCGCTATAAATAATTGACAAATGTACGATAAGTAGGTATTTAATATTTATATAATTTTTTTATCTATCCAACTGCATCATCATAGGTCTAGTGGTCGCAAGCGCAGCCGCTAAGCGTGAGGTCCTGCGTTCGTTTTCAGAAAAAAACCAATAACACTTTGTCCTATGACCTTGCGACCAACGGAAAATATCTGAGATATAGTTCTGTTATCAGTTTACCATTGTTTCCGCGTGGAAATGTCGTAACATATAATATAGTATACTACTAATAATTGTTTTTCCTTATTGATTACAGTGGCCATGGGAAGATTAATTTTAATTAAGGAACTATTTTTATTAAGAGCTACCGGCATTATTGCTATCAAGTTAGAGACTTCAATAATTAATTGTAATAAATTTTATTTGAAATTTAATTTAATCATTCATAATGTATTTGTGTTAAATTAAATTATTGTTATTTTGAGATTGTGATTTTTATTTTGTTTAAATTCTATGTCTATTTAATTTTATTCTTGTTTATAATTTATTAAATTGATGGTGTTGTAGCTATGTATTTTAATTATTTTTGTTATTATTATTGTTATTACGTTAATTTTATTTTTGTATGGTAGATCCATACAAAAATAAAATTAACATAAAAAGTACCTGTGCCTGCAATAAAATTATTTTGTTCTTTATTTGTCTTAAAATACATATTCAATATAATTTTAAATACATATTAAACAAGTAAAAAATGCAATATATACAAAATATTAAATATATAAAATTTATTATTATTATTTATTTATTTAGTATTAGTCACTTGCTTTACCTACTAACTGATAATAGCACTAGCTGATCCGGTAGGCAGACATTATTCGGCCAAATTTTATGGATTTCGATAACATATCCAACTATAGCTAAGAAACAACCAGGTGAGTCCAAATATCGAAATAAAAAAACATAAATTAGGTCAAGCCGATAAACCTTCGAAAAGCATTAACGCATGCATAGCGAACTCTAAAGTTTTATTTTTTGAGTGTTACGTTTTATAACTTTTGTATTACTCACTAAATGATGACTGATTTAGCTTGTTTACTTTAGAAGAAAATTCATCTCATCTTGAAAGTATTTTATTTAAGCACGTGACTCTTCTATTCAAAAATAAAAACAAACCCACTGCCAATTAAAATCACGCGGGTACTTCGAAATTGATTCATACCTATGTACAAAAATAGGTATTTACATAAGTAGGTATAAATAAGTTTCGAAATGCCCAGCATCATAGTATAGTTTCATAGTTTTCACCGTGGGAGAGCCATGCTCGACCGGATTGATACCACGGCCTCACAGAAAACCGGCGTGCAACAACGCTTGCGTTGTGTTTCGCCGAATTAGTGAGGGTACCGGAGGCCCAAACCCTTTAAAATGCCGGCAACGCACTTGCGACTCCTCTGGGGTTGCGGGTGTCCATGGGCGGCGGTAATCGCTTACCATCAGGCGAGCCGTCTGCTCGGTTGCCTACTATTCCATAAAAAAATTGTTGCATGCACAGGTTTAGAAATACCAGGTGCAATTTTGATTAAAACGATATTGTACTGAATAGATAGCGATGACGTCACCGAAAGACGTATTAAAATGTGGAAGAAGTATGCGGAGTAGCGAGCAGAGGTCGAGATGGATTATAGGTTAGAGAGCCTAGAGTATTTCTCTGGAAGGCGCAGGTTCGAAGACTGCCCACCCCGACCCATGCTCGTGCCAGGCCGCGCCGCTAAGCCTGTAGCTTTAAATTCGTCCCTAAATAATTATTGGAATCCGATCCAGCAAGTTCCATGCTGTCCTCCCACCAGCTACACCCTAAGCCGAGGCTCGTACCCCACAGGGGGTGCCCTTAGCATGTTATCGCTTAGTTTATAAGTTGAATGCCCTGGCTGGTAACCTTCAAATTATTAAGGCAACCACAGGAAAGCCCGGATAAGCAGTCGAAAACCTCCTAGGTCGACCTGCGAGATGCCATACATAAATAAATAAAATTCGAGGAATGCTCACGAGCAGGATCCGAACGCGGCTCCCACAATTTTATAACCTTCGTATAGTTTAATGGATATTTTTGAGAGCTAAGATAATTTATACAAAGAATGTGTTAAGAGACTTTTGTCACAGACGATACTTGCGGCAAAAGTTAAACTACATAGCATCACGCCTGTATTCCCCGAAGGGGTAGGCAGCAGTGTACAAAATTGTACACTCACGTTTCAACAATGCTGTTAATTAAGTCCCATGTAATAGGTGGTAAGCCTATTGCCATCAACCGGGCACAATTCCAAACTCCCGGCTGCTACTGAGAATTTCCTAACAGGAAAACTCAATAACACTTTGCCCGATCCGGGAATCGAACCCGAGACCTCCTGCTCAGCAGTCGCGCTTGGGACCACTAGACCAACGAGGCAGTTAAAAAGTTAAACTAAACACACATATTTAGATATGTCAACCGTGGCGTAAGCAACTTGTAAAAAAATACGTTTTTATTTGTTTTAGGTACATCTGCTTTCTTTTTTAAGAAACTGACTGAACGTGGAATTCAAGATTATAGCGGAAAATGTTTAAATTAACTGTGATATAACAATGACGTACTCTCTTGTATCATAAGAAAGACTTACTTAGCCCGCTGCTACGTCGCGTGGGTGTCGTAAAATAATATTAAAGGTCATGGCACACTATGCAAGCACGGCAACGGCGCCGCACCAACCCAGCGATTAACTTGTCATTTGAATTTGACCCTTAAATCGTATGTCGTACAATATGTTTCTTAACGTCAATATAAAAAGCCAACGGCGGGGTGTCTGCTACCTAACAACTCGTACACACTTCAAGCGTGCGAGCCCTGGTGCAGCTGTGCCTTTACCGTGCCGTTACAGTCTGCCATGACCTTAAGTCGTATAGTTTGTTGTCTGGTAGATATCGCTGATAAGACCGCTATTGTAAACCGGCTTCTATATTAGTTGTTTGTCATAAATTATACTCTAATGTGTACAAAAAAACTTATTCTATCTATCTAAATAAATTAACAATAATTTAAAAGGCTCAGAAAACCATGCTACTAGCGGTTACCCACCTACAGACTGACCGCACCAACCATTGCTTAACGTCATTGATTATCTACCGCCCAGAGGTTATAACTATAAGAGGTTATAGCTGTTGGTTCAGTGCCATATTTAAGGTGGTAAAAATAGCACTGATACTGAAAACCTGTGCTGATTAATAAAAAAATCAATAGTCAACAAATAAAATATATTTCTTTCTGCCTCATTGGTCTAGTGGTCCCAAGCGCGACTGCTGAGCACGAGGTCTCGGGTTCGATTCCCGGGTCGGGCAAAGTGCTATTGAGTTTTTATGTAAGGAAATTCTCAGTAGCAGCTCGGAGTTTGTGCCCGGCAGATGGCAATAGGCTCACCACCTATTACATGGGACTTAATAACAGCATTGGTGCAATGTGGGTGTACAACAATGTACACCTCTGCCTACCCCTTCGGAGAATACAGGCGTGATGCTATGTATGATATTGATATTCTATCACGTAGTGAAACTCCAAGCATAGCTCTCTCCATAGCTCGCATAGAGCAACTCTGAGGCTCTTATGTATGAGGCTTATGGCTAGCAAAGATTCAGTTCCATATGTTATCACTGGCAACACGCACAGGTGAAAGACTAATGCCTTCTGTCTTGAGGCTCTGAGGTAACTTTTTCAACAATTATTACATTTGAATATCATAAAGAGCGCGAATCCAACCGCTAGATCTATAGTAATAGTGTTAATGACAGCTGCCAACACGTGGTTTAAACTCTGACACTAGATTATTCGTCAACCACACGATACCAGCAAGCGAAATATCTGAGGTCGTTGCAACAAACGTGCTGAGATGCAAAATTTGATGTAAGGCAACGGGAAAAGTCAAAGACGGTAAACAGAGCTGTCCTAAATCCAAGAAGCACAAAATTGAATTATATATAGACGGTAGTGTTTAGTAATATGGTCTCGTTGCCACTCTTTGGACACTGAACCGTAAAGAGAAGGGCCTACATAAGGGTCTACTTACAATATTATACTAAAGGAATTTATCGAATCTTTCAAACAATTTCTAGTAGTATTATTGTTAAATGGTTATCTAAACTATTAACAAAGCTTTCTTTTGCGTCACTAATTCTATTTATCATAAAATTCTTCACTTTTTTTTCTTTAACACCCAGATACGGGCATAAACGTCATATTCTAATAGGTAAGTACGGTCAGCGACAGAAATAAGTGGACACGAAATTTCGGAACGTCTTAAATCTAAAACTATTCCTCTGAATGTCGTCGCCATGTTGTCGTCATTTATATAAATACAAAAATTACATTGAATTACAATTACGTGAATAAGCACAGGTTTCATTAAAAGAGATAGGTATACACGATTTTAGGGGTTTATAGTAATATTACAATTAAAAACATTTGTGTATTCTGAATAAATAAATATGTATCTGTTTCTCAAGCAACAGCACTCTTATAAGTATCTTATCTTTAAAATTTCTTTACAATTTGAAGCTGTTCAGGTATGGGTAGGAATATCTCTTTAATACAATTTATATAAAATGTGAAAATATTAATATCAAAGGTTGAATAACTATTTGGTTCAAGCAACATTTTTGTGAAGTACGAAATGTATCTAAAGATTTTTTTGTAAGGTTTATTTTTTTAAAGCACAGAAATTACACATTTACTAAATAGTCTATCAACCATCGATCTGGTAAGTATTAATCTCTCTATGTGTTAGATAAAAATGTGTGTATGGGTGTGAGAGGGTGAGTAGAGATAATTGCTATGTATGAATCAGCACCACAATCAGTGCAATTTTGGTGGGTGTTAATTGACTTCTGTCGCTGACTGTACTTACACATTGTACAGACAACAAATGCCACAATCATTTTAGAAAAATTTCAGACGTAATTACTAATTTATCGTTAAACGACAGTTAAGGTTGATAAGTGAATCTATAGAATGCATTAGTAATATACAACTCCAAGTATTTTTATGAATACGTGCGTAGGAGTGGGTGCTTTAAACTGATAATAATATATACTCACAACCGTATTTCGGTTACGGCGGACTATCTCCATGGAGATTAGCCAAGTTCGCAGGAGACATTATACTGCACAAATGTACGCGCAAACACAGGTGCCTTCCCTCTTCCTTCACAGATAAGTCGGAGGACCGACGGCTTTACCTACGTGCTCGCTGAAGCACAAGGGTGTCACCACCAACGTCCTAACTCCGGGCTGTTACTGAGAATTTTCTAACAGAAAAACCCAATAACACTTTGCTCGACCTGGGAATCGAACCCAGGACCTTACGCTCGGCAGCCGCGCTTGCGACCACTGGACCAACGAGGCAGTCACACAGCTTTTAAACTTAGAAAACATACAAGCTTCAATATTTGACGGTAACGCTGAAAAAAGAATGTATTCTTTCTTTAATTTCTTTTACTTTCTTTTAAAATAACTTTCGTGAGACATATTCATATTAATTATTGTTCACCGGTTACAACTCATGTACATTCTTCGGGTTTGCCCATAGATTATACAGATAGGTTTGCCCGACTAGTTTCGAACTTGAACGGAGCCCTTAGTCATGAGCTGAGTCCGAGTCTATTACTTTTGGCACAATTCAACACAAACAATATATAATAATATAAATCTAAATGTATATTACCTTAGTATTATACTATAGATATGTATATAGTATTACATATTACATATAGTACTTAGCATTATATTATAAACATCATTTTAAATTAGTACGGTAAATATTATACATCACGTCTAATCTCAAAAAAATATAAAAAAGATGAAACGACCTCCTTGCTACTAATCTTGTTTCCTTTTTTGAAAATCATCGACACTGTAATACACTAGTACTTTTAAAACGTTCGCAATTCGAACACTTAATTATTGAATTCAAACGGGACTTAATCGCGCTTAAAGCATAATATTTATTTACCTCGACGTTTGGATTGAGTTGCATTGATCGTATTAATACACTGTTAACTAATTATTGTGGTATTTGTAATTTTATTCTTCACATTAGATCAGGGCTTCCCTAACAGTGCGTCGCGACGCCCTGGGGCGTCGTCATAATATCCCGGGGCTCCACATAGATTGCCTGTCTGTGTCGACGCAACCGAATCGAGTAACTTGGCACTTTTTGCCAGAGGAAGAAGGGGGGAGCCCTTCTTCCTCTAGCGTCACCGTAAAAATAAATTTGGGAAACCCTGCATTAGACAATATTGGCATGGTTATTCAAATCTGTAAAATTCTATCACCTAATAATTATTTTAGATCAATTACCTAGACATACATACATACATACATAACTCTTCTGTAACACTTTTATGAACATTGACAAACGTTAAATTGACTAGGGGAACTGTCCTCTGCACTTTAGGCTGGTCACTAATTGATATATATCGTACCATTGACCCCTACCAAGAACATAGGTCAGTTCATCATGAGTTCGAACATATAAAGGAGGAAGATTAGGACGCAGCTACAAATAAAAAATATAAATTAAAATTAACAGTCTAGTTTCAAATTTTTTTTTTTTAATAAATAGGTAGAAAGCCAAATATTTAAGAAAATGACGTTAATCCTAATGTAACAAACTAAACTTTTTTTTTTTAAACGTTACCCCACCCTAGGAATTACTTCTTATATCGTGGCTGCGTTTACAGACATATAATCTCCCATGCACACACACACACCCAGACCCGGGACAATTATCTATAGATCATACAAATATTTGTTCCGTGCAGGAATCGAACCTGCGACACGCGACACGCGACGCAGCAGCCAGTCTCTTGACCACTGCGCCAACCGCGCTGTCAAATTATTCGCCATTTTGACCAATGCTGTCTTTTACTAACCGCTATTATACGAATTCGACATTTCTTGACAAATCAATCAATCAATCATACATACAGCCAATTTTTTTTTCTTTTTCAAATATCTGGTTGATCAATACCTTCACCGTACTCTATTTTCCTTGAACCCAACAACAATGACTCAGCCCATACAATATATTTAAGGAAATATATTGAAATTCCAAGCATTATACTAAGTTAGCATGAACCGTCTGGCGCACAACCGCAAAACCGAGAGTTTCTAACTAAAACGCAATAACGGAGCTATAAACATAAAAGGCGCCCGTATTCCCCGAAGGTCAAGGTCAAAGTCAATGTAAAAATTTAAATTATTTAGAAGTTTGCTCGGTCGTTGGTCTTGAGGTCCCAAAGGAGACTGTTGATAATGAGATCTTGGGTTCAATTTTCAGGTTTGGCAAAGGGGCCGTCCATTAATCACGTGATGTTTTTTTTAGCATTTTTAACCCCTCTCCCCCTTTATGATACGTGCTGAGGTTTAAGACTAACCCTGACCCCCACCCAAAATCACGTGTATTTTTTAGTACCAACAAAAAATCTTAAATTTTTTAGAATATTATCTTTAACCTACTGACATATAAGTAAAATACTTGTAAGAAAAAAATACTTTTGGCCATCTCAACTACTAAGGTACAAAGTGGTCTACAAGAGACCTATAAAGACTATACCAGTATACCAATAAATTATTTTAACACGACAAAATTAATTAAAAACATTAAAAAGCACGACCGCCATGAATTAATCTTTTTTTTTAGACCTTTTGTGTACCATCGACACTTTAACAGTTTTTATTTAAATCTTACTACCCTATGTTACCCGTGACAATGTAAGGATTCTAACGATACCCCATACATCTCAATCAGTTTAGGCGTTTAAATAATAAATAAACTCACAAACATACATACATACTCACATACCTACATACATGAACCCTAAAACATAATACTCCTTTTCTTGGGTCGGTTATAAAAATATAACTTAAAAGGTCATTATTTTAATCCGTTTTAACTATGTCAACCCTGGGGCCCTTAATTTTCTTAAGGCAACCACAGGAAAGCCCCGTTAAGCAGTCACCAACCTCCTAGGAGGTTGACCTGCGAGTTGCCCTACTCAAAAAAAACTATGTTAACTGTAATTTTCTGAAGAATAACTTTATACAAATTTATGATGTATATTCAGAAATAGATAAACTGCCCTCTTGCTTAAACGGCCCGAATACACCGTGTAACATCACCGTACTACGTTCATAGCATTAAGAGGAATGTACTAGACGAAGTTAACCACGCTCGCTACACGTGCCCCGATGGAAACTGAAAGTTTATGACACACGTAAACCCTATTGAACACTGTTAAATTTAACTGCAAAATGAATACTTAGTATTGTGAACTGTGTTTTATAAAGCTAAACACACAAAAACAACATAACTTTTAACCTACTAAAAATAACTGTGCTTCTTTTCTTTCGAGTCAACCTGGCCATGGGCAGGGGGGGGGAATAATTTGAGACAATAAGTAAAATTATAATACATGTTCCATACGAAAAGAAAAAAAGGATTTTATTTGTCCTAAAGACATTTATTCTAAACTAGCTATGCCCCGCGGTTTTACCCGTCCCGTGACAAATTATTCCTTACAATTTAAAAAAAAACTTAATTAATAACCTTGTCCTGACAATGACGAACACAACAAAAAAAAATTTAAATTGGTGCAGTCGTTCTCAAGTTATGGCGTGACCAAGGGAAATAGGGATTAATTTTTATGTATATTATATAGATCGATAATATTTTCGCATGTCACGTAATTAAACTACCTTATGTAAGGCAGAATATGACATAACATACCATAGCATCACGCCCTGTATTCCCCGAAGGAGAAGGCAGAAGTGTACATAGTTAAACATCCATGTTTCACTAATGCTGTTATTAAGTCCCATGTAATACGTGGTGAGCCTATTGCCATCTACCGGGCACAATTGCAAACTCCGGGCTGCTACTGAGAATATTCTAACAGAAAAACTCAATAACACTTTTCCCGACCCGGGAATCGAACCCAAGACTTCATGCTTAGCAGTCGTATTTGGGACCACTAGACCAAAGAGGCAGTTGAATATGAGGAAACTACTTATCTAATATTGACTCTGTATCCATCTGTCTGTACCGATGTTTTAGAGAAATAAATGATTTGATTTGAAGGTACAGAACCCCCCACAAAATAAATACATGAGGGTAAAATGAGCGCCGCGGTATTCGTGCTATCTCTCGAGCTATTAGTCATCGTTTTTATCTTTTCTATGAATACCCTGGTTATGAACACGATATGTGACTAATAAGTTGAAAATAGACAAAATATAGATTATCTATGGTTATAAATCGATGTTATGATGATTGTTAGAGTTCGCTAAGCATGCGTTAATGCTTTTCTAAGATTTATCCTAAATTTATAAATTCATGGAATGAAAACTACGATTGTAAGTAGGATTTGAACCTGCGTCTCCCGGATAAATGCTCCAGGTGCTAGGCCCACTAAGACATCCCGATCTCTGCCCACTATTTTGAATTCTTCTCATTCTTCTTATCGTATGGTTGATGAACAACCTAGTGTCAGAGTTTAAACCACCCGTAGTTCTCTGACATGGCTTTACACACCGTCTAGAACATATTTCAGGTGTGCCGTGATGTTTTCCTTCACCGTTTTAAGCAAGTGCTAATTAATTTTTAATACCCATATGACTTCGAAACGACAGTGGTTTGTCAGGTGGCCTTAGATTCGAACTTACGACCTTTGACTTGTCAGTCCAACGGTCATACCACCAGGCTATCATTGCTAGTGTTATGATAAACCACTGCAAGTGAGATGCTGATAACCTTTTGCGAATTGTGGTCGGTAAACAACCACCTAGCTGAGGTCAGTCAGTAGATGGGTGACCGAATTTTCATATTACCGCTCCGAATTCTTCTTCCACATTTTTATTATGATGACGTCATCGCTATCTATTCAGTCCCTAGACAGGTCATTGAAATCAAACCTATAATGGGAAGCGGCAGGAGCTAGGCAGGAAATGGATGAAATACACGAAGACTGCACTTGTTTCTCTGCAGTATCATATACATTTTGGTTATAAGGAGGCAAAACTGAGACGTTTGTTATCTTATTGAATTTGAATATATCTCAACAAAAAATATCTTCATTATAATATTCGACTACAAACCTTACGCGAGTTAAAAGCACTTTTTATTTTTACCAGGTACTCTAATACACTTGAATGAAAAATAATCGATCAAATAAAATGTTAATCTGCTTGTAATTCGGACTGCAAAAGGGACAAAATATAATTATAATAAAAACCAAAGATATTAGAAGGAAGATAAAAACCATCAATCGAATAATTTTTACATTTTTGTAATACCCTGTCAGGCTTAATTTCCACGGGCAGTTTCGCAATACACTCCCGTATATTTCATAAGTTCCACTGACTATAAGGCAATAATTATATAGCTTCATATAGGAGTGTACTAGTGACCCTAATTTCATATATCATGCTCGATTTCATACATTACATCTGCGAGACATGGAAACAGGCACGTCCGTGCCTTAAGTTGCATTTCCACTACTCCGAATTCTTCTTATAACATAACATATCATTACGCCTGTAATGCCTGAAGGGATAGACAGAGGTTTACAAAAGAAGTTAGTAAGTTTAAATATTATGTTCCATATAGAAGAGTGGGGCTCGTGGCACAAATCGATCGACCGAGGATAAGCTGCGCTTGCCGCAGTCGGTATGTGGATGGGTGACCATAATTTCATACCGAGACCCCTCCGTGCCTCGGAGAGCAGGTTAAGCCTACGGTCCCGGTTTTTAAAATGCCGTCAAATTAAGATCTATGACAGCCGTTACGGATAGTCAGAGTCCTGAAAGTATGACAACCAGTCGTACCACGAGATATCGTGTTACTCAGTAACTGGGTTGTGGAGGTTAGATAGGCAGTCGCTCCGTGTAAGATACTGGTATTAAGCTTCATCCGATTTGACTGGAAGCCGACCGAATATTTATTGTTCTGATAAATTTATATCGGGCGACTGAAAAAGCGGCTCTTAATTTAATTTATTTAACATGGAACGTTGCTTAATTATTCACTCGTATTCATCAAATTGTATTGCAACATACAATAGGTATACAGCAAAGATTAGCCTTAAAATTCAACCTCTCAGAAATCCCCAAACAATCTGAAATCTACGCGAGGAAAGTACGTCACAAACTGATGCAAAAGCGAACCTGTGTCAACAAGACGTTACGATGACGTCAACAGCGTTATTGTCACCATGAAACACGCTCCTTTATGGACCATTCCGTACTTTATTATGTGCAGTTAATTTTATTTTACAATTTAGATTATTATATACATTGTACATACATTTTAAATAAATGTGTTAAAATTGAAAGATTGTAAAGGTATATTTGCGAGTCGTTTAAAGTCCGTTTATTGCTTGAGTAAAATTAAATTATATAGTTACATATTTGATCTTATTTTGATGGTAGGTGTTATGTGATTACCAGCTAAAATGTTTTTTTTTTATCTAGACAAACAAAGCCGTGAGCTGCAGTTTGTTCTGTGCGCCGCTTCTTCTCTCCAGTAAGGCTCTAGAAAGCGGTAAAGGGCGAGCAGCGCAGCGGGGCTGTCTTATTTTAATTCTGGACATTTATGCCTCGTTAGTCTAGTGATCCCAAGCGCCACTGCTAAGCATGAGTTCCTGGGTTCGATTCCCGGGTCTGGCAAAGTTTTATTGGGTTTTTCTATTAGGAAATTCTCGATAGCAGCCCGGAGTTTGGAATTTTGACCGGTAGATGGCAATAGGGTCTACATGGGACTTTATAACAGCATTGTTATAAAGTTGTTGCATGTGGGTGTACAACAATGCACACCTCTGCCTACCTTTTTGGTGAATACAGTCGTGATTCTTAGTATGTTATGTTGACATTCAGAAAGTACTAATTCAGATAGTCTAATTTGAACAGATTATATTTTGATTTGAGACACAATCGTTAATATAAAAAATATCCGGGTTCTAATAGGGACTTAAGGGATCCATTAAGTTTGTAATGCAAACACTCGATTTACGTTTTTAAAGTATCCTGTGTTTTAAAATTGTGATGAATCATGGTCACCGTACAATTGTCGAGTCAAAAACCGCATAACATCGAGCTTTCAAAGAAAGGGGAAACCCTGGGTGCATAGTTACCCATACTTACTTTAATTTTATATTATTTATTAATGAAACAAATTATTTTATGGAATGAAAGTACTGCACTTGCATGAGAGAATCCTGCTTCTTTAATTATTTATTTCTAAAACCAATTTGCAATCCAAAAATATGTTAATACAATGCAATCAAGTCAAGTTTGCCATTGGGGTTGGCAGATTCTATCGATTTCCATTTGCTACGATTCATCATTATCCCCTGCCCTTATCTCAATTTATTTAGGATCGGCGCAGCTTGAATTCTTCTTCCACTTTCTAAGTGTTTTGGAAATTCCATGCTGGTAAAGTTTTGGCAATGTTGTATGACGGGCCGCCTACCTGACGTCAACCCTCATTGGGAATGCGGTTGTCCGTGATAACCGCCACCGATACGGTCTCCTATCTAGCTATGTCACACCAAATGTTATCTATGCTCCAGGTTCTGATGGTATCCTACTACTATCTCACTTCATTAACCGGGCAACATGAAAAATTAACTGATGCAATTCTAACTGTCAACCAAGTAGATTTATTTCCAAGAGTTATCCTCCTGTTAAGGCGAGCCACAACCAAACCGGTAAAAAATTTTGCACGATTCTTATTCCAACAAGTATTATATTTCGTCTGTGACGTCACCATAAAACCTTTAACAGACTTTACAAGTTGAGAAACAAGTTCTCATAAAAATATTATTTTTATAGGCCAAATTATTAAAATTAACATTAAAGCCCAACACAAAAAAATTATGATCCTAATTAATAGGGACAGCATTCCTAATTAATTTTAAACCGGATTTATATTTACTGGGCCCACGCGATTGAGACAAATTGAATGACAAGCACCTCATTATTTATGATCAGGCTACATTATACACGTGCTCGAGGGCTACAGTGCGCATACGTGAGCCACGTACGCCAATCGGCGTACCTGTCAGCCGGTCATGATGCCATCGTCTATAGTGACTAAATCGACTGGCTGAGATTGGTACAAAAATAAAGGGTACTGCGTCGACAAGTCTGCCGAGCAAGTGAGGGTTCAACTTATGGGCCCGACGAAGTCTGCACCGATGCGGTGCGATTCAATCTTTGCTGGTCAACTTCTACATTCTATATGGCGAATAGTTATAGCGTCGCGACGCAAGGTACGCGACCCCGAAGTGTTTTACCCGTATGGCTCTCGTATATTCTAGTATTCCTTGTACGCGTGGAACATCTTAGACGTTTGCGTTCACCTAATGTAGTTCTAGGTTAAAACTACTCGCCATATAAAATGTATGCACTCCGTTGCACTCAGATGACACGTGCGTCGTGACTAATATATCTCTATATCTCTTCGTCAGTCATTCGTCGTGCAAAGCTTGTTTTACCTTAAGATCTACCGAATAAAGCATAAGAATCGGCTGCATAAATACTTAACATAACATAACAAAGCATCACGCCTGTATTCCCCGAAGGGATAGGCAGAGGTGTACACAGTTGTGCACCCACATTTCACCAATGCTGTTATTCCCCATTTAAGTCCCATATAATACCTACATGATCAGCCTATTGCCATCTACCCGGTACAGTTCCAAACTCCGGGCTGCTACTGAGAATTTACTAACAGAAATACTCAATAACATTGCTCGAATCGGGACACAAACCCGAGACCTCATGTTCAGCAGTCGCGCTCGGGCCCACAGACCAATGACACAGTCATAAAATACTTGAAAAATCTAATTCATAATCCTAAATAGTTACTATGTTACCCATACACTATAACAACGAGTATCATTCGTAAACCTCAAGTTTAACTTTATATTGAAAAAATGCACTCACTCAATTCAACAGATGAAGAGAACATCAACCGAAACACATCAACACCTGCTTGTATTTTTATAGATCCATTAATTCTTTTTGATCAGAGTTTATATCCATATCTAATATTTACAGATAATAAGCATTTGGTCAAATCCTTCGTGGACATCTATAGGTACCTAATATCAGTCTCAACGCCGTTAGATACAACCACAATGATTTCAGATGACGACATTACAACATAGATTATAACGATGTATATTGTTTTACTTATCTTAATGTTGAATGTGGCACATATCCGTAAATACAATTGCGCCTTAAAGTCAGTCCCCTCGATCTCTTGCTGTACGATGTAGAGGTAAAATAGAAACGTCAAATTGGACTTATTAGATTGTCGAGCGTATAATTTTAAATATAACAAGATTGTAGGTAGTTTATATCTCGGGAGAAACCTGACCGCCTAAAATTATAGGCACAATATTAGTTTTTTCTTTTTTGTAAATTAATCACAGCGATTTCATTTTATTGCCTGCAGACAAACCGTAGGATCTGAGTCAGAAATTGCGAACAGGTTTCGAGGAAAATAAAAACACTTGGAATATGTGTAAAAAAGTAAACATGATCCTATCAAAATGAATGTCCCTATTTTAAACCTTGTTTTTGAGTAATATACGCCTATACAGTCGGATAACCCTTTATGACCGAATGTAGTTAATTTAATTAATTTTATTTAACGATTTATGTACACACAAGAAATACTATAAAATAAGGTGAAATAGGAAAGATTAATACAAAGGTGCTGCTTATTTCTTAAGAAATCTCTTCCAACAGCCCAGCGAGAGGAGAGGTGGAAGAAGAAAGTAGACTTGAGTGTGTAAAGAAGCAAAATAAACAATTGAAAATGTAATATATATCTACATCTAATAATTATACATGTTTTATACATAAATAACTAAATATATATACGAATATAAACCAATACATAAATATTTAAATACAACTAGGTTGATAAAGAAAGATAGTGTTCTTTTATTCTTTTTTTAAATAAGGAAATAGTTTTACAGTCTCGTATATCAGTTGGGAGCGAGTTCCACAAGCACAACAAAGTATGAAAGTAGACGAATCAAAAGGAGTATGTTAGGATCATAGCAGGTGGCGTTCTATAGTTTCTGACTACCCCCTGGTTTAAATAAACAATAAAAAAGGAAAGCTTTTTCTTAGTGAGTGGCTTCTGTCTCGTGTGGAATGTGTGTGGTCCTATGGTCTGAGTGTATATGTGTGATGTGTGTATATGTGTGTAAGTGTAGGTACACAACGGAGTTCTTTCTTAGAAATTCCATTACTATGATACATTAGGGAGTTCCATTATATCGATAATCTTGACGGAGGCATTACTCCCCAAAGTACGCACTACGCATTTAACGAGATCTTGGAATATGTCGAGTTAGATAAAAGCCGGCACAGTGTAAATATATACAGTAAGTCAAGTTCAGCCAACTGAAGGTACACACGTACCTAACGTAAAAAAAACTCAACAGTTTCATCTTATGAGATTTTTAATAATAGAAAAACGGTGAGATCTTTTCCTGCCGTACCGTACCCAAAGGAGTAGGTACTATTATGACCCTTATTATAAGGCAACAAAGCTGACATCAGCACTCCCATTGTTGTCAACACGTGGAATTGCATTTTTAAACAATAAACCTTTATTTTATATTATAGAAAGTTAGGTTCTGGAGACTGCCGCGGACAGTACCTATTGATTGTATTGTACTAAGATTGGGTAGTCATAATATTAGTAATTAGTAGATTAGTCGACTGCCTCGTTGGTCTAGTGGTCGCAAGTGCGGCTGCTGAGCGTGAGGTCTTGGGTGCGATTCCCAGGTCGGGCAAAGTGTTATTGATTTTTTCTGTTAGGAAATTCTCAGTAGCAGCCCGGAGTCAGGAAGCTGGTGGTGTGACACCCCCGTGCTTCGGAGAGCACGTAAAGCCGTCGGTCCTGCGCCTGATCTCTCTCTGGTCGTGTCGGATTTCCGTCCCATCGGAATATGAGAGTGAAGGAAGAGGGAGTGCACCTGTGTTTGCGCATACACTTGTGCACTATAATATCTCCTGCGTACTTGGCTAATCTCCATGGAGATAGGCCGCCGTGACCGATATGGTCAAAAGGAGTAATTAGTAGATAATTTGTGTTTTTTTTTTAAACCAAACTGGGTTGGACTTGAACAGTACCATGTTCCCACTAAGCCTAAGCCCATATGTCTGCTGCCACAGCGTTTTGCCGACTATAGGACCTAGATGAAATTATCACATAGTAGGTGTTATTATAGTCTTTATTATGGTCATAGCAAAACAGGTTAGGTTATTTTTTGTTTTCGGGATTCTTGCATGATGCGGGAGGGCCGCGTCATGCAAGAATCCCGAGATATGTTTTTTTTTGTGCAGATTATAACTCTAATGGGGTGTTTCTCTAATCATAGCGGCTTACCGTTAAATCAAAGAAAGAAGAAGAAATTAAGAAAAAGGTTTACTGGTACAAGACAACACAAACAATAGATTACATAACATAGCCCCTGTATTCCTCGAAAGAGTAAGCAGAGGTACAACTGTACGCTCACATTTCACCATTGCCGTAATTAAGCCCCATAGAATGCGCCTATTGCCATTTACAAGGCACAATTCCAAACTCCGGGCTACTAATAGGAATTTATTGCAGAAAATCTCAATATAACTTTTCCCTGCCTGGGAATCGAACCAAAAACCTCATGCTCAATAGTAAGTTAGCTAGTTAACTAGAGCAAAATGATATCAATAAATGAATTGTAAGCAATCAAAACGACTTTCCTGCTTATGTCCTCAATTGGAGAAAAAGGGCTCTGTTATAAACAATGCTATGTTATCTACAATCTCAATCGGGAAGTGATCAGAAGCAACGTGACCAGAGATTTACAAGTAAACTCGTCATGAGGCACGTGGCGTCGTCGACTTGGTTCACATTGCACAGTCTTAATTTGGCTCGTTGTTCAAAACAATCCTCTTCTTATCGTGTGGTTGATGGTCAACCAATTGTTTAGAGTTTAAACCACCCATAGGGAGCATCCATGAAGATTTCTTTTTTGTTTACCCCGGTTTTACACACACTGAGAACATCCCTCAGATGTGCTTGCTCCTCACGATGGATTTCTACACCGTTTTTAAGTAAGTGATCATTATTTAATGTGGTGGTGACCTTAGATACCTTTATTCTGCTGCAAACGACGTCTGTCTTTGAAGTGATCCTAGGAATTAGACCTAAGGCTTTGTAATAAATCTAAACAATATAATGTGACGTGGGACGATGAGGTTAATATCAAACATCTGGATCGATACCGATTCGATCCATAAGATTAATGAAGAGGAGGTGTTTCTGATGTGAGGAAAATGATTACCCATCCTCGAACAAACTGCGGCAACGGCCTTACTGATCAATCAAACATCTGCTATTACATAATTGAACAATTCATCATTAGACTGTATCTATACACTATTTGTTTCTTCTATTGCCCATTCTACTGGAAGTCAGAAGATTTTTAAAGTAGTGTCCTCGCACATTAAAAGAGAGCGCGCGAGGGACGTCTCGAAGGACGAGGAAGGTCATCGAGATTCTGGAACCACCACATGCAGAAAGGTTCTAACAAATTTGTAACTCAATAGGAGAGGTCTAGGTTTCGCGTTGGATAAACTGTATCTTAGAAGATGATAATGACCAGAAAATATGGTCAAAAAATACGTTATAGCCCTATTACCCACCTCGCAGGTCTATCATCCGGTCCTTGTGCCTAATCTGGTAAAGTGTATATCAATTATTGTTCACCGGTTTCCACCCACGTGCATTTTTCGGGACTGCCCGACTAGTTCCGAACTCTAACAGAGCCCTTAGTGATGAGCTGATGTGGGGCGACGTCGCGAGTCAGAAGGACACGTATTTAATCATTAATATGAATATGTCAAAAAAATTATAGGTAGTTATGACAAAACTGATGAGTTCAAACTTAATACTGTATACTCAATCATTTATTGCATTCCAGAATGTACTGCCTTAAAATTATGGTATCAATTATTGATCCTGTCAGAACTTCATGGGTCCATTCAAGGGTTCTGTTACACACCTTCCAGCTCCATCATGAGACTACCATATTATTGTTTTGTCATCAGAATTACATATATATATATATATATATATATGCAACGTTCTACTAAAAATTGGTGCAAAAATTCTTAGTATTTTTTACAAAGATAAAAGTCGGTTCGACTTAATATTAACGTGCCAATAACGCAAGAAGCCTAGTGCATGCTATATCCAGGTTCATGGAAGTAAATGAACCTATATATAGTACTCATAACACAAGCTCTGCTT
The DNA here is from genome assembly GCA_935421205.1 of Xylocampa areola. NCBI lineage: Eukaryota > Metazoa > Arthropoda > Insecta > Lepidoptera > Noctuidae > Xylocampa > Xylocampa areola. The sequence continues at coordinate 2,764,583 of OW285200.1, forward strand.
AGCGTGAGACTAGACGGCGTTGTGTGATAGTTGTGGAATATTATTATTTATTATTATATACTGTCCAGCAGTAGCAAGACCTGAAGTAATAGTATGTCCAAAATATCTCGCCACCTATCTACTGATAGATATTGAAATCTGGTACATTTATATCTTCTTATCTATTTTAATCCATTCTCCTTATCGTGAAAATTTTAATTCTGATAAATTGCGACGTCATTGGAATCGGGTTTAACATAATATACCTACCTATCTCAGCATGGGAGTCGGTGCCAGCACAGGATAACAAACGTATAAGTACATCCATGAAGTAGCGTATTCCGTAACAAAGCTGTCGCTTTAGGCAGTTTTTGTGTTCATTTGTAAATAGGTTCAATTAATGATGGTTAATGTACCTTTCAATATACTTTGCAAATTTTAGGAAACTTCCTAAATATTTTTAAAGTTTGGCTGACCGACTCGAAACGTAATAATAATTGTATATTATTGTCCTAATAAATTGATTTTATTCAGAATCCTCTAATTTTTTTAAAATATTTGTATGTAAATTGAAGTAAGTAAATAATGCAATGAATTTTTTACTTTTTAGTGCATTTTTACTTAACAGAATGATTTTTGGAGTCGGTTCTTTTTTGTATGTATCATTGTCTGGGAGGATGGTGCTATGCAATGGTGGTGTAAACAAAATTTTCGTTATTACCACGAACGCTGCAAAGTGTTCGAAGCATCAGGAAAACAAACCAATAATACACGTGATTAATCCGGTTAAAAGTTGTTTTATTATAATGTATTTATAGTGATCGTGAAAACCTAAGATATTACGGTGTTAACACAAGTATTATTCTTCAAAGTAATTCTCCACCATCCACCACTGACATTGTAAATTGTCAAATTGGCATAAACATAATTTATCTTACACAATTCTACTATGAATGTGATTCTGAAGTGTGATGACTATGATGTAGGGCATACCATCGCAAGGATTTTAAACTTCAAGAATAAGCTTACACACACTTATTGACAGAATATTTTCCTGGCATGTTCCACTAATACAGAATACATTTTACTCAGTAATTAATATTTGGTTCATTATCGGTTGCCGGTAGTGGGCTTTATCTGTAACCTCAAAGGTTATCATCGGCATAACTTCACGAGGTGTCAGTCTACATAAGAAAATCGTTTACTATTTTAACAGGCCACATTACATTTGAATGCAAATAAAATAGAACACAGAAAACACTAACTATTTATATTCTTAACAAATCTGTAAACGTACTTTAACGTGAATTTATTGATTCATGACGTTATCTTGTAAACCGTGTGTTGTTTGTCATCTATTCTCCCCCTGTTTGTAGATACTGTAAAGGGTGACAGATATGAGAAGCGTGAGGGATGACGTCAAGACTGCAAGAGCACGGTAAACGTGCCTCCAGTTATAACAGATTATACTGAACAGCAAACGGGCCAACTGTTGATGTACTATTGACGGGGCTCGTTGATACCTGCGACTGACCATAACCTGCCGTGATTACGGCAAATACAACTGCGCTACCGGGACTGCCTCGTTGGTCTAGTGGTCCCAAGCGCGACTACTGAGCAGGAGGTGATGGGTTCGATTCGCGGGTCGGGCAAAGTGTTATTGAGATTTTATGTTAGGAAATTATCAGTATCAGCTCGGAGTTCGGAATTGTGCCCGATTGATGGCAATAGGCTCACCACCATGGACTTAATAACAGCATTGGTGAATTGTGGGTGTGCAACTGTGTTCACCTCTGCCTATCCCTGCGGGGGATACAGGCGTGATGCTATGATACCGAGACTCCGGTAAAGTGGTTTTGATGTTGATACTTTGGAGATCAGCACAGCGTCAATAATGGATTATCCACAGACGAAAAAAGGGTTCGATTCGTTTCAAGATCTTGTACTATCAGTATGAGTCATCTTATCCTAGAAGAGAGTGAGTAGATACTAGAAATTATCTTTTAGTGGATGACTCACCTGTTTACAGTTAATGTTGGTACGCACAATAACAAACTAAATGTATTTTTAGTTTTTTATCTGTTTGGTTAATAATAATGATTCACCAGATATAATTGTATGTTTTTAATGATCTTATAGATATTGTGAATGGAGTTTGAGCGTCTTAATACTAAGAATCGACTGGAGAATATCAGAAATTTTACGTTAAGAAGAATCTCTCGACTAAGTAAACTAGCTAAGGTGTGAGCGTACAACACATCAGCCTAACCCTTCGGGGTATACAGGTGTGATGCTATGCATTATGGATAAAGAAAATAACCCTACCATAAGATGACAATATTAACCACGTTGTCATCTTAAGGTAGGGTTGCCTTCCTTCCGGGTTTCCCCGGATTTATCCTAGATTAGAGGGCGTCCGGGGAGCGTCCGGGGAGCGTCCGGGCGGAGTTTCATTTGTAGTCCGGGTTTTAGGCTGCTAACACATCTACTGAAAATACGCAGCCAGACATGATGTCTAACAAAAATACTGTGGATATGTCTGGGTCTAAAGTGCCAAAATCCGGATTGACACACTTCTTATCCTGGTTAACAGATTATTAGAGATGGCAACCCTATCTTAAGGCCACCTAGAGCGTCATTACTCGTAAATAATGATTTTTATCTCTTTAAGCCGGAAGAATATGTAAAGAAAATATATTTCCTTTAATTAGAATTCAGGCCGCGCTACTACCGCCATTACGGTAGCAAACGCAGTTACGCCCGCATTTATTCTATCTGTGGTCTTGTCAGAACAATTATGAAAACTATTACTTGTTAGTTAGGAAATAAGAATTGATATTGTAATTAAAAGCATTAAATGTCGTTTCTTTTATTACAGGTAAGGTTTTTATAGTTAATATAATGTTATATTTTTGAATTAGTGTTGAACAAACATGTAAATAACAAATATAAAACTTTTATTACAGAGAAACTCAATTGTGTTTTGATTGACGGTATCATTTCACCTAACTACCAAACAAATACCATTATAAAACGACATTTCTTGTAATTATCAAGAAAATGGAGAAGCTAAAATTTGTATTCAAATCAAAAGCTACAAAAGACGGAAAGTCAACCTATATCGCCATAACCTCAATTATTACACAAGATGATAAAGTTTTCCTGATCCCTGAGGAGTATGAAGCAGTGTCACTTCACAAACATATTCTCACCTCAAAAGCTTACAATACAGTGCGAAATACAATTAAGAAAAGACATCAAACTAGAAGTGTTTGGATAAAATTGACAGCGGATATGGAAAAAACATACTTTGATGAAGATGAAAACTTGATATTTGAGGACCAATATCTAGAGGAAATTACCCAAGAACAATTGGCTAATAGCAACAAATACAGTTCAGAAGATCACTTGGTGAAAATTTTAGAAAAATTAGTTGAAAGTCAACAAAGAAAGGAAAAACAAAGTGTAAAAAAATTGGCCGACAGATTTGTACTGGAAAAATTTGATGGCAAGAATATTAGTGCATGTCAATGGATGGATAATTTTGAAAAGGAATGCAAAAGATTTGATGTAATAGAAGATGAAGAAAAAATTGAAATCTTCAGATTATTTTTAGAAAAGTCATGCACTGATTGGTATGCTTCCATGATGATTAAGCATAGTTTGCAATCCGAATGGTCAGAATGGAAATCAAACTTTGTAGAAACCTATGCAAACAAGGGTTGGGCTAGTAGCAAATATGCTATAGCTTTTAAATATCAATCAGGATCTTTATTGGAATATTCCATCAAAAAGGAGAAACTTCTACTTGAAGTAAGAAGGACAATTGATCAAGGGACCTTGATTGATCTAATTGCATCCGGTTTGCCAGACTTTATAACAGATAGGATCAACAAAGAAGAAATTTTAGAAACAAAAGATTTATTTAATGAAGTTGGTAAATTAGAACATTTGATTAACAAGAAAAAGTATCTGAAAAAGAAAGATGATATTAAGCCATTGAAAGAAAAGATGCAAAAATGTAGCATCTGCGAAAAGCTAAGGAAAGGAGTACGCTATCACTCAGAAGATTCATGCTGGTTTAAAACAAAAGACAATATAGAAAATGAGAAGAAACAAATCAAACTCGTTAATAATTCTGAATTGGAATGTGAACTGCAGTGTGAAGACTCAAAAAACTAATAGTGCCGCCATTAATTAAAGTAAGGTTAGTATTGAATAAAACTTTTGAAGTATTTGGAATCTATGATTCAGGCTCAAATGTATCATTAATAAATTCAAGATTACTGAAACATAAGCATAAAACATTAACCAATTACAACAATACTAATTTAAAAACAATTAATGGCGTCAAAAAAGCAAGTGGAATAATAACACTTGATGTAAACATTTTCAATGTAGAAAAAAAAACTGATTCTTTGTAATAGATCAAGATAATTTTGATTATGATTTTCTAATTGGGCTTGACTGTATAAAAAAATTCTATTTAATTCAAAATGAAAATTTAGAAATCAGTCAAAAAATTCCAATACAAGAAAATAAAATTAAAAATTCAGAGACAATCAACATTTCTAAGGAAATTAAAAATAAAGACTCAAAAATAAAAAATAAATCTATTACAAATGAGATAAAATCTGTTGATTTCCAGAACGACAAAAGAAACCTTATAAACTTTAACGAAAACATTAACAAAGATAATTTCAATATTTGGATACACCATTTAGATTATGAAAAACAAGCAATAATTGATGACTTAATAATAAACAATAAATCTGCTTTTGCAAAAGATAAATATGACATTGGCACAGTAAAGGATTATGAAGCACACATTGATTTAATAATAGAAAAATATTGCAGTAAAAGGCCCTATCGTTGCACAATAGAAGATAAAAAGGAAATTGAACAACAGATTGCACAATTATTAAAAAAAAAATTGATAGAAGAATCATATAGCCCATTTGCAGCTCCAGTAACATTAGCTTACAAAAAAGATGAAAACACAAGATCAAGGTTGTGCATAGATTTTCGTGACCTAAACAAAATTGTTGTGCCACAATCACAACCGTTTCCTCTTATTGAGGATCTAATGATCAAAACAAGGAATTGTAAATACTTCTCTACATTGGACATAAACTCGGCATTTTGGTCGATACCTCTACGTATCACAGATAGGCACAAAACTGCATTTGTCACACAAGAAGGTCATTTCCAGTGGACTTGTTTGCCATTTGGTCTGAAAACCTCGCCAGCAATATTTCAGAGAATAATGTGTAACATAATAAGAAAACACAAACTTGCAGAGTTCACAGTAAATTACATAGATGACATTTTAATATTCTCCAAAACTTTCTCCGATCATGTCAAGCATTTAACACAGCTGTTTCAAGCAATTAAAAGTGAAGGATTAAGACTAAAATTTTCAAAATGCAGTTTTGCAGCTGACTCGGTTAAATATCTGGGTCATATAATACAGAACAATTCAGTTAGTCCTCTTAAAGACAACTTGATATCAATTAAGAATTTTCCAACACCAAAAACACAAAAAAATGTGAGACAATTTTTAGGAAAAATAAATTTTTATCATAAATATGTACCAAAAATAGCAATTAAATTGGATCCATTGCATAACCTTTTGAGGAAAGGACAAGCCTTTGATTGGACCAAAGCGTGCCAAGAATCATTTGATGAAATGAAAAAAATATTATGTTCACAACCAATATTAACAATTTTTGACCCAAAATTACCTATACATATATACACAGATGCTAGTATACTAGGAGTGGGAGCCGTCCTAAAACAGCTGCAAGAAAACAAGGAAGAAAAACCTGTAGCATACTTCTCAAAAAAATTGAATGAAGTGCAGAAAAGAAAGAAGGCTATATATCTGGAATGCCTAGCAATAAAAGAATGTGTAAAGTATTGGCAACATTTGTTGATAGGTAGAAAATTCATTGTCTTCTCAGATCACAAACCGTTGGAGAATATGAACATAAAATCAAGAACTGATGAAGAACTAGGAGATTTAACATACAACGGCCACGAAACCTTTTGAGATATGTTCTATAGATACAATAGGAGGTTTTGGAAGTTCCCGGTCCACAAAAAAGTACTTGCACCTGCTATCAGATCATTTCACGAGGTACGCATTTATTTTGACATCTAAAACACAAAATGCAAATGATTTTATAAAATTAGTAAAGAACACTGCAGAAACTGATAATATTGGTATGATTCTCTCGGATCAATACCCAGGTATTAATTCTAAGGAGTTCAAAAAATATTTGGAAGATAATAATATTACACTCATTTTTACTGCAGTGAATTCACCCTTTTCGAATGGTTTAAATGAGCGATTAAATCAAACATTGGTAAATAAAATTAGATGCAAAATTAACGAAAAAGATACCAAAGTAGCATGGACAACCATAGCACAAAATTGTGTAAAAAAATATAATGAAACGGAGCATACTGTCACTGGATACGCTCCTACGTATCTACTAAATGGTACCGATGTAACGATTTTGCCAAATGAGCTAAAACCAAAGAAGACAGAGACCGATTGGATTCAAGACAGAAAAAAAGCTCTAGCAAATACACTTCAGTCTCACAATTACAACAAGACACTTTATGATAAAAATCGTAAACAGTTCGACTTCAAAGTGGGTGATATGGTGTTTGTAGACAATGGCAACAAGCTGAATAGGAAAAAGTTGGACGAATTAAGAATCGGACCATACAAAATCGTGGAAAAATTGTCAAACACGATTTACAGGATCAACACTGGCCATAAAAAACCAGAGTCAAACTTTTTCCACATCTCGAAATTGGCTCCAGCTCCAACACTTGACAAAGAAGACTAAGAAGTATAGAAAAGTACAATATGGTTTTACTACATAATAGACTTTTAGAATATTTAGTTAGTACTAGCTTTCCCAGGGGGGGTGATGTAAAGAAAATATATTTCCTTTAATTAGAATTCAGGCCGCGCTACTACCGCCATTACGGTAGCAAACGCAGTTACGCCCGCATTTATTCTATCTGTGGTCTTGTCAGAACAATTATGAAAACTATTACTTGTTAGTTAGGAAATAAGAATTGATATTGTAATTAAAAGCATTAAATGTCGTTTCTTTTATTACAGGTAAGGTTTTTATAGTTAATATAATGTTATATTTTTGAATTAGTGTTGAACAAACATGTAAATAACAAATATAAAACTTTTATTACAGAGAAACTCAATTGTGTTTTGATTGACGGTATCATTTCACCTAACTACCAAACAAATACCATTATAAATATATAAAAATAAGTGAACATATACTTCGTGTGTCGTGTGGGGTTAAGTTGCGTTGCGGATTATGAAGGGTAAGGCGAGAGAACCTCTTTAAATGTTAATGCTATAGATAAGTTTGTGGTATACTAAAGGATGATTGAATGCGATGAATCTGTGTGGACTGTGGAAAAATGTGAAACTATCACAGATTGGAATGTTAAAACTATTAGAGATAGGGAGTTTTGTTCTTATAGATATAATAATATAAAAATCATATATAAATTTATTATGAGATTTTTGCTTCGGATCGGAGTATATTCTTTAGGGTGGAGATACTTCTTCAGTCAGGCAGCGCCAATTTTTAACAGATTTAGAAAAAGGAGGTACTGTGTTCGACCCGTCTGTATGTATGTATGTCCACGATTTTCTCAAAAACTACTGATCCGATTTGGATGGGGTTTTCGTTATTTAAATAAATATATTTGGGAGACAGACTATAGTATTCTTCAATAACTAGCAACAAATGACCCATGATTGCTGCGATCGTATATATATCGTCTTTGTATTTTTTTACCATTCCATTGAAGGAGGTTCATATTTCAGTAAAAACCAAATATTAGACCTATTTCTGTTGAATTTTGGCGGTACACGTGGCCAAGATGTGATATTAGCAGATTTTATCGCCCTTGAAAGACCAGAACAAACATAACAAGAGGCTTAACATAAATCACATGTTGAAAAAAAAACACCTCTATATTTACGTCTTTTTGGTCGACTTTAATAGTATTGTCAGTACCCTGTGGGTGTACAAAACAGCTTAACCTACCCGTTCGTAGATCACAGATTTGATATTATGTTATCTTAAGGTTTATGATGAGCTAAGAGTAGGGCGACCATCAGTTAAACTAAACAAAAATTGCTTGACGAAGACTTAAAAAATCCTGGACGTTTGTCGAAAATATATCTTTAAAATACACTCAAACTCAATGTTTTTTATTTCAAATAGACCATATTACAGTTACCTACTTATGAAAAGGTTAAAGTTAGGTGCACGGTTCCAAGAAGTTGGTCTTATGGAGTAGAATTGGCAAGTAACTCCATAGACACTCTTTTAAAATTATATGTCATGACAAATATCATAAATATAGAGTAAGATTTTTATTTTTATTTTTTTTATTTTTCTTTATTCAAAAAATGATGAATGCAGGTTAATGTAATAGTAAAGAAAAAAGGCAAAAAGCAAAAACGGACTATGGAGCTGACCAGTAACCTATCTAACCTGCCGTTGGTGATAAAAGAAATTTTACTTTTTCATAAAAAAGAAAACATGTTGAAAATGGCTGAGAGCGGACAGAGGTAAGTACCGATCGATGCGTTTTTCTACAAACCGAAGTTCGCAAGATTGTGAGAGTGTGTTGCATTGATCAAATGGCAAACATGGTAGGCTTAATTTCTGAATTTTGAACTAAGATTATGTTTTAATACATCGATTATCATCGCCAACCAAACAAGATTCGTCCAGGCACAAAAAGTATCTAAATTTTGAACTAAGATTATGTTTTAATACATCGATTATCATCGTCAACCAATCAAGATTCGTCCCGGCACAAAAAGTATCCAAATCTCATTTAGAATTCTAAGTACTTTATGACAACCGCGCGTTGACATCTCTGGAAATATCTCAGAATAAAACCAATCCTGGGAAAAGCAGACGCATGGAAGCCCTAGCGAGGGGTATAAACAGTGAATACTTACACAAACAAACATGAACATTAAAACAAATTGTAGATTTAAATGGATTGTACTAACTTCTACGTGTACACAGATAACATCATAATGCGAAAACCGGGTTCACAAATGAGCATTAAACAATAACAGTCCTCCCTATGAATAACATGAAAATCGCGCCGACGACGTGACATCGTATCATAATAACATAGCATCACGCCTGTATTCCCCGAGGGGCTATACAGATGTGTACACAATAGTAATTAATGACCCACATTTTACCAATGCTATGCTGTACTGCCTATTAGAATTTGCTTACGGGAAAACCCAATAACACTTTGCCCGACCCGGGAATCGAACCAAAGATCTGATGCGGTATGTCGATAGTCGCCCTTGGGACCGCTAGACCAATGAGGCAGTTAGTATTATAATGTACCTATTAATTATTTTTTATTTGAAAAAAATCCGTCGTGGGCGAACGTACAACTCCTGCCGGATCAAATTATCAATTCAATCTAAATACCGGATCAATTAAAAATCACACGGTCATTCGCAAAAATTTACCGTTGTTCCAGGATCTCAACTGCATTTTATACTTTTTCGTATTGAGGAGCAATTCTCCTAAACTCACTGCGACCGTTCGCTTCTTAACAATTGTTATCTTATTACACGACTGCCCAAAAAAGGAGCGGTATGTATGTTTTTTAATTTCTTTATTCCACCATAACTTCTAAACTTCTGAACCGATTTAATATAAGCCAGATTAAAAAAAAATGTGTAGTGGCATAGCCAGTACATAAAAAGGCGTGAAATTAAAAAAAAACACTTATGGCAGGCAGGCCTTTTATTAATCTATAGATTCATTTCATCTTGTTCTGAATGGGTTGTTTTAATTACAACGTTGCCGCTCAGTTAATATGATTTTGTATTTTTCAATAAAATTAAGTCAAACGAGTCAAGTCAAATATAATATAATCACAGTTTTTTTAAGTGAACGCCATATTTTTTTGGTGTGTGTACGTTTGTCAAAATCGTTGAAGATCGTCGAATCGTCTGCCTACCTTAATAGAAGACAGCACCCCTATTTTCTTGTATAAATGTATGCAAGATCATTTTCCGTATTCCATACTTGTTTACAAAAACAGATGACTGTGCTTTTCACTAGAAACAAAAACAAAACACATCACTAAGAACAAAATGCATGTGTGTGTGTGACTGATGTGTGCATCTGTCACGTTCACGAATGCTAATTGCATTTTTCTTAGTTAAAAATTTAACGGGTATCATTAATATTATTATATGTATAACTAACAGGAATTAACGCGCAATAAATACCTTTGAATCGCTTGACGTTTCGACCAGGTTGCACTGATCGTGGTCACAAGCAGACTAGTTTAAAAGGGTATCATTAACTTCCACACAGTGGTTTCCAAACAGCAGTAGCCGGCATCGCGGAAGGCCAGGGAGATGACGAGATATGACCTGGACTCCGACGTAGAGGACTAGCTTCCATAAACCTGGAAAACAGAAGGAGGGAAGGGAGGCCTATATCCTGCAGTGGGGCAGTACATTCTTATAATATCAGAAAGAAAGAAAGAAAGAAAATATTTATTTTGGGCTCTTACAGGTTATACAAGACCAACACAGAACAAATAATATAAACTAAAATTAAGAATAATAAGAACCTGTACGAGTCCAAAAAGGCCCCTATCATAAACTGCTTCACCGAAATGTGCAGCGCTGGTTTTCGGATAGGCCGTACTAAGTGAAATCACGGGCAACCACGGCGCACGCAAACAAGCAGTAGTTCAAATAAATAGGAAATACTTAAAAATTGAAATAATTACATATACTTAAACATTCATATTTTTTTTTATATTTAGATTCATAGTAAGTAATACAATAATGTTAAAATATACGCATAGTTATCGATAATTTTATGTAATTAATTAATTTACTTCATACGTGCGTACTCATTACGTTCGCGAATGCATCTCTGCATTGTCTAATAGATATTAAAGTTGATTTTAAATTTTCGCAATTTGTACACATTTTAGAAATATATAAATCGGGGTCTAGATCGCGATATTTTGTATAAAAGGCTTTTACGATACCTTTTTTGTTTTCCGACGTCACTCACGACGTCAGTCTGCCCGTGACCACGGCCGGTGCAATTTGGTCGAAACGTCGGGAAACAAAAAAGGTATCGTAAAAGCCTTTTATACAAAATATCATCTAACTTAGAATTTAAAAACGATTGAAATCCAAGTTTCCAATTTCAGACAGACGTTATCCGCAGCCAATTTCAGTCAGCGTCAAAAACGCCACACCATCGTCATTTTGAAACAGTCCAAATTATCCCTGAATCCATCTTAGCTTATAGTTAACACGAATATATAGAATTGCGTAATCGCATGTATCATCAGTGGTGTCGTAATCAAGACTCTAGAATATTCTCATCCACAATCCGTCCGCATGGATGAATACAAAACATCAGCGTCGTCCCATAAGACCAACCCTAATCTTGAGACATTCCCTCGAGATTATCTCGACTCGATTTCACCTCGACTCAGCCTTACTCAAGTAATCATTGACAGTTTTAAGAGAGAATTTTCCTCAGTTCAGCTGAGGAATCATCTATCAAACTCAAGGTATCAATGAACCCACTATAATGGATCCCCGAAGCTAATAAAATAATATTTTTTATATTATATACTGTTATATAAAATTAAAGCCGTTAGTCCCGGTTGTCAAATTAAGATCTATGACAGCCGTTACGGGTAGTCAGAGACCTCAAAGTCTGACGACCAGTCATACCACGAGATATCGTGTTACCCAGTTACTGGGTTGTGGAGGTCAGATAGGCAGTCGCTCCATAAATACAACACCACAATACAATCCAATAAAATACTAGTATTAAGCTGCATCCGGTTTGACTGGAAGCCGACCCCAATGTTATTGGGAAAAGGCTAGGCAGATATATATATGCAAATATGTCCTGTGTCCATTAACTATTTGCTCATGACGGTTCGATTCCTTCCCATTGTTTTTATTTACACAATACGAATGGAACTGTGATTCATCTGAGGGTGCTAAATTCGAGAAACCTCAAGATTTACTCGAAATTACGACTAGAATTCAATTTGGATGGCGTATCTAAACCCGTCACCAAGGCGTCCTGAATCGAGGAAGTTTTAAGGAACCGTTAGAATTTGAGTGTTATGATTAGGAAAATAGAGTCACATATGGATCATAGAAGCATAGTTGTAAGTGGCTGTAAGTACCCGCGCAATGATTTTCAATTAAATCAGTTCATCGCGTTATCAGGGGCGCCCGCGCAGCGCACACCTCCTTGCGTCACACGCGGCGGTGTGGTGGGGATACGATTTCGTCGACTTATATACTCGAACGGCGCCCGCGCCGTCCAAACGATCAGTGAGCGTTGAGCGTGAGATTTTGTTGAGTAAATAAAAAAATGTGTAATATGTGTACCCGTGATGTGATTGAAACGGCCCCGGCTGCGCAAGAGCCGGCGGCGCCGAAACCGTCGCGTACGTTGGAGCGAATGAAGAAAAAGCACAACATTGTTACTGACCCCAGCAGTTCGGAGATGCAGAAGGAAGTGGAGTACCAGCCTGACCTACTGGCTGTATCCACTAAGTACTCGAAGATCGGCTACGACCTGTTCAAGCAGGGCCTGGTGCGTCTGCAGGAGACGAAAGCATACGTGTGAGTAGTAACTTTCTTTTTGTTAGGTTATGTTTGTAACATTCTCTTCTATAAAATACCTTGCATATGTGTTTATTGCCTCATTTACCACGTACACATTAATAAGATATGAATGCAAAAATGTGCTCTAGTAACGAATTGACAGCTTGTGGAAAATGATTAAGTAGTATGTGTAGAGTTTCCGAGTGACATGTCGTAACAGACGGACGCTCGGTAGCGAGCGACTGAATATGCGATCAGCGCTTGTCAAATGTCGCTGCAATTTTCCGAACGTGAAAATTGTTTTTTATTACGTCCGATATCGTTTGAAATATAGCAATGGAATTTTATTACGTTCACACGACTACCCAAAAAATAGGGTGGTATTCTCATACCTGCATTGTGGGTTTTTTTTTCGTTATCAACTTATCATTGATATATCTTTTTTTTAAGCCCTGTGTGGCAAAATTTGCGGCATATATTGCTTTATTTTTTATTATATTATATTTTATTTTATGTGGTCTATTTTAGGTGCCCTTATCTACCAAATAAAGTTGCATTTCTCTCTTCTTGCTTTGATTTTTCTGGTTCTTTTTTTAATAACATTCATATTATTTGCAATTTTTATGATTATTCTTATTCGATGATGTGGATGTTTGTATAATTCAATCTGTTTATCTAAATAAGTCGTTTCACTTAATTAAACCTATCATCCAAACACTGAGTGGCATTTGATTGATAAGTTTTCCGATGCAGTGTTCGTTATCAAAACTCGTGAGTGATAGTGTTACAAAGGACACAATTTGCCCTCGCAATCATTCGTCAAGATGGGTTTTGTTCTTGTCTTCAACCTGATAGATCCTTGAAGGATAAGGAGTACATAATTATCGTATTAACCGTTGCATTTAGAGATATCTCAAAATGATCATATCATTAAAGTTTTTTCATTTTATGAAGGCTTGTACGACAAGTGTCAAATGATGATTTTAGAGATGTGACGTAACGTCAAACAGAAATAGGTTCTTCGATTATCGATTTGTTTTCAGAACAATTTATTATCATTAACAAGATTATTCTTTAACTCGATTCAAGTTATGTAAGAGACTAATTTTGTATGTGTCGTGCGTGCTTTCTTAAAACAAACTACCTATTGTACCTTAAGATAAACAAGCTAAACATTTCTAATTCCTTTCAATATGTTTAGGGTAATAGTTCTTTTTTTGCCAGACTTTCACACGCTAGAATCAATAGTAAACAATGCATTGCTTACAAATGCCAGCTGTGGTGTTCATACAACATTTCATATTATTTGTAAGCAGCCAGTCTGAAAATGCATCAATGTACGAGTATTTGAGGAGAATTAAACGAACATGGTCTTAATCCTAACATGAAGGAAAAGCTTTAAGATTTTATTTTCTTATAAGTCAACCCAGGTTCAAACTTGACAGAATCTTATTAATGTTTGCCTACCATTACGAATAGTTTCATATAATTTAAGCAAAATTGAAGAATCTTTCATATAATTAAAATTTTCATAATTTAGTAATATTTTAGGTTTTCGCAATCACTACATTTTATAATAAAACAACTTTTAACCAGATTAATCGCGTGCTCCTCCTCCTGTGACCACGAACGCTGCAAAGTGTTCGAAACGTCAGGAAAAACAACGCAAAACCAATAATAGACGCGATTAATTAGTTTAAAAGTTGTTTTATTATAATTATTTATTGTTTAGTTTCCTTTTTAATATCAACATATAAGATATCAACATATAACAATAAGAAAATAATATTTCATGATGAAGACTAAACTGCTGCGTTTACCTATACCATTAATAAAACAAGTTTTAAGGGAATTACACGAATTTATTCACTTCCTGTAGGTATATCAAATAATTATATTGATAACGTATTAAGTACCTACATAAGTAATATTAATTAAAGCTACAAAATCAGCAATTATTTCTTTTCCGCATTTAAAAATCAAACTTGTTATCCTAACTACTTATAGTACATACGTTTTAAATACGCAATACCTAAAATTGCGTAAGATTTTAGGTACATATATATCAATTTTTCTGCCAATCAGAGATAGGGCTCGCCTGTCGCGGAAAAATATCACATCAAACCGTTTAGATAACTCGTCATAGATTATAATATACAACTTCCTAGATACGATACATTCAGCTACTTGTATTTCTCCTACATGACGTTGCAAAATCGTGATAATACACGAAGACTACCTAATTGTCGTGAGAAAGTTTTGTTGAAATTGATATCATTAAATGACGTTCGCCAAGCACACTGTCCCAAGTTTGTAAGATAAGTCGGATAGTTTGAAAGAAATAAAAGAATAGTATATAGCCTATTTTGATGTGTAGGAAAATATATGTATATTTCTTTTTACGATTCTCAAAGAAGATAGATAGTTTTTTTTTATTATGAAAATCAAACTTTCATTTGAATTGCAGCAAAAAAAGAAGAGAAACAAATATGTCTCAAAGTGACTAACTAATATGATTAATATTGAGCCATGTTTAGATATTTTTGTTCAGGAACTATCAATAGCACAAAAGGCAGAAATATTTCTGTGGTGAATTTATTTGTATGAAGCCTTTATTGTCACGGAGAATACAGTATCTTGAACAAGTAAAAAGCAAAAGTGAACAAGTAAAAATATGGTGACTGACAACGGATGAGTGAAATAAGAATACCATAAGAGAGACAAGAGTCATCAGTAAATTGGACTTCAACCTATAGATAATGGATATTCTTACTTAAACTAATATATTTTTTAAACATTTGGTGAATGGAAAATAGTTCTAACAGGAAAACCAATTATTCACCAAACGGCGCTTGCGCATAATAAGAACATAAGACTAGTGAGGCAATCAACATAAATATCTTATGTACTGCTGAAACTATCGAACACTTATAGCTTTAAAGCGGTGGCCCTGAATACTGAAAGTAACACTGCCATTGCTAATTGCTTTTACTTTTCGGTCCAAACGTAGTATAAAAAAATAGGAGATAGGCAAATGGAAGCCGAATAAACATTCTAACCTGGATCCATAGTTGTGCAAATGTCCTGTCTTTAAAATCTGTTGTCA
This sequence comes from Xylocampa areola, assembly GCA_935421205.1. Lineage (NCBI taxonomy): Eukaryota > Metazoa > Arthropoda > Insecta > Lepidoptera > Noctuidae > Xylocampa > Xylocampa areola. Next base: position 2,780,380 of record OW285200.1, read on the forward strand.
TCTTTCCATAGACAATTTAAGTGACCAGGTTTCCCGAAGTGGAAGGCAGGATGTTTTATTTTTTTGTCGGATATGGATCTACGTTTGGCTACCAACTCGCCTGATAGGGAGTTGATGCAACTGCCCGGACCCGTCACCAACAACGGTTGCACCGGATTACATCCCGAATCACGACTAGGTCGCTTCACGGCATGGCTTCGTCCGGTGGGTGGTAATCGGCCCACCAGAGTTGCCTTTTTTGCACTACCCAGGGGTCACGTGTAGGGATTCCATTTTAAGGGTGCACTCCTACGGACGCGGGCAACTCAGCCCCCAAAACCAAGACTATGTCTCGGGTTCGACATCCACATTACATCAATGTTGTTATTACGTCCTATTAGGTGTGGTGACTGGTGAGCCTATTGTCATTTACCGAGCACAATTCTAAACTTTGGGCCGCAACTAAAAATATTAAGATTAAGAATCGTTTTATCAACGTCAGTAATTGTGAATGGCTGTCCTAATTCTTAAAGTATGCTTTGGCACATATTAATTAAAACCTCATATCAAACCTGGGATCATGAGACGTGTGCTATTACACATCTGAATATAAACATGGTCTATGTTGATAGTTAGATATTGTATGACACCCAAGTCTAACTCAACTCGTATGCCTATCTAGGGACCCAAAATATTTGTTCTGGGTATTGAATAGAACGGATCTGGCCAAGGTCAGCTGTCTGTCTGTGTGTCTCGGATATTAGCGATAGGATTGTGTTAACACGGTCTGAAAGGAAAGTAATTTCAAGTAATTATTGAATTGATGGTGTTGGATGGTGAAGTGAATTACATAGGTAATTTAAAATTTTAAGGCTTTGAAGAAAGAAAGGGGACATATTTATGTTACTGTTACAAATTTAAACACGAGTTCCTGAAAATTGCAGATGCGAAAAATTTACTGAACATTTGTCGCATTGTCACATCAAATTTGTCGCATTTTCACTTGTCATTAAGTGATACCAGTTAACATTACTTTATATTTATATTATTATTTTAGCATCTTATTTTTACGTTAGTTTCTTTTCTTTTTTTTCTTAAATTTTAACATCACACGTATTGGCCTTGAATTTAATTGGTTACTGGTTATTATAGACATGGCGGCACATTGTCCAGTCTTTACATAAGCAGCGAAAAGATAAGAGCTCTTGTAATACATAATTGCAACATTGTTTTCAATTCCATTATCAATAATTGACAGAAACAGACCTTGAACTACTTAAATATTTATTGCATTTTCATCATTTATCAACATGGTAAAATGCTTGTACTTACGGTATATGAATTTGTGTTAATTTATTATAATAATTTTATTCTTATTGTGATATGTCTTGGTGGCCGAGTATTTTTCGCATCAAAGTCCAAGAAGGATCGTAAAACATTTTTTATGTATACCACCGCGTCATAATCACAATTTATAGTAGACAATTTTGGTGGAAGTAGGTACCTTTGCCAAGAGTTTCCTTGAATGGCTTGCACTACTTTACACGTGTCTACCGCTGCATTTTGACATTTCATGCAAGCGATTTTAGCCTTAAGCCGGGAGTCGAGGGTCGATGGCCATAATTTTTTTTATGTACAGGCATAGTCATTACTCAGGAATGTCACTCCTCAATTATGCAACTCTTCGAGCTTCAATTTATATTCCACATAGCATCACGGGCCGTTAAGTAGTACTAATTGAGAGCCGTATCGAGGACATATGAATCTTATCCAATTTATTTAAATAAACCTCGTATGATTTAGGTCGTGGACTGTTTAACATTATTTTATCTGTGGCCGTTAAATCAGGCATTGATTTTCATTATTGACACCAAGTATGTGATAAGGAATGATGTAGGTACCTATTGTTTGGCAATATATATATTGCTAATAGAATATTCAATACTCAATACGTTTATTGCACTCCACGAGTATTATATAAAGATGTTACAATAAGGAAACAAAAATCATTTATGGACCCTGTGGTGCACGTCAAAAACTAGGAAAAAAAAGGAATATTTTTTTTATGTCATTAATAATTATTATATTAATTAATATTATTCCATTTGAAAAACATATACCTACAATGAAAGAAGGCTGTATTGGATCATGAAACTGGGTAACATTCTTCAAATTATCTTTATTATATCGATATAAATTAAAAAAAATCGTTGAAATGTATGTACGCGCATAACTTCCGAACGATTGCACCAAATTGGATCATTCTTTTTTTTGTGTTCGTTATTGTCAGGAAAAGAGTTGAACAGAAGACATTTTAAAAAACATCGAACAGAAAAAAAATGGCGGTACGAAGTTCGCCGGATCAGCTAGTTATATTGAAAAAATACTTTATACATGTCCGAAACGTTGAATTGTGTCTCATATGTATCACAAGTTTATTTCAAGTGAATTATATTCACAAATATTTGCCATTAATCTCTATAACAAATAAATAATAACAGTAAAACAAAAATAAATAATATTTTCTTGCTATTTCTAAAACGACTAGACGATGCGAAGTGATATCACAAACGTAGACTTCATAAGTAGATATGCAAACAATAACATTAAAATATAAAACAAAATGTTCCGATTTATTTTAATAAAACACGGAAGAGAAGTTGGACTCTGCCCAGCAGAGCTAGGATGAACGAGGTCGACTGTTACAGAACAAGTTTAGACATTTGTGATAATGATAAATGATCTCCATTGACTAAATTGGTTAAGTATGTCTTACAGTTTTACACGCCATACTTTAGGTATGTGTACATGTGGTGTTTACTGCTTACCTCTGAGAATGCACGTTGAAACCCATATTTCATTTCATTTCATTTATTCATTAACAATTCTTAATATTATATCGGAAATTCTTATAACTATACATTCGTGCAATAAAACTAAATACTATAAATCTATACTATTATAAAAATAATAAATAATAATAATAAAAAAATCTTTAATTCTTTTATAAAAAAAATATACAATTTGCCGCAGTTGTATGTAATGAGTAGGATTCATACAAAAGTTTACTTATTACCTAAACACATTTATAAAATTATTATTATAAATTTTCTAATAATATTTATTAAAAAAATAAAATAAGTTAATTCGAATTCCATAAAAGAACATTATAATTAAAATACTCTCAAACAAAACTGTCAAATTAAATGTCGGTTCTATTATTATATGAGATTACAATTCATGTCATGTCACATCAGAGACTCTTCTTAAGTTCAGAGAATACAGTCATACAGATTTTAGTATATCATGAGTTAACATGAGTTTAACTGACTCTGTCTACTGAGCTACTACATAAACTTTAACAACTATAGGTGCTAATAACTATAGGTGGTACAGTTAGAAGCAGAAACTAGCAGTAAATTAATATAACTTCCCAGCAATCGACCTAGCGAAACAAATAGGTAACAAAAACGAAAATAACCGATTTTCTTTACGCTTTCAGTTGTTAAATCTTCAGTTCTATCTACTGGCATAACACTAAAATCGTAAAAAGCCAAACTAAATTCTACAAAACCATAAATCTAACTCTTTAAGTACGAATGCAGAGATTTACGCGTACGCCGACCCAATTTTCAAGACTTATCCGCCATAGTGACGGATGAAACTGATCTCTTAAGTACTCATAACATCGTATACCTGATCTGAAAACGTGACGGCAGGCACGTAACACTGTTCACTGCTGTTTATACCCCTCGTGATCATGTTATTGTAATCTGCAGACTTAAGTGCACAAAACTGCAGAGAAAAACCGTCACTGTACCACTTTAATAAGAGTGGTTTTAAACGCATTGTTTGACTGGTAACGCCTATTGAATAGGGGCTCGTGCCTTCAGTTCCCACGGCTGAACCGACAAAAGGAAGTTATGAAGCGTTTCAGGCCTTAAAACGATTGTAGTTAAGTAGAAATACTGCGTGAAAAAAACGCGATTCATATAGTAGATGATAAATGAAACTCGAAAAGATATAATAACAGCAATAAGTAATTAACAAACGTTAATGCATTCTAGTATCGTTAAAATTAAATCGTACGCATACGCTTAAAAGTTAAATACAATTTTGGTATGACTTCTGCTGAAATCGTCGACGACAACGGGAAGAACTCTGCAACGTCACTTAATAAGTAATCACATTGGTACATGCCAGGTTTGAACCCACAACCTGTGGCTCAGGAGGCGGGCCCGTAACCACTCGGCCACCACGACATAAAAAAATTATATATTTTTATTTAACGCTATTCTGTTTTTAAGTAAATGATATTCAAAACCATTCATGATACAGACTTCAACAGCTCAAGATATGCTGTATCTCGGCACCAATGGATACTTATCAGTTTCTGCTGTTGCCACCACTCTGATATCATCTTTAAATCTACGTCACTACTGAAAAACAACTTCTTGGCTATTAAGAAAATAAACGAAATAGATTGGTACTTACTGGAAATATTAGCTTAAGATATAAATCTATATATATATTAATACTAATAATATCATTATAAAGATAAAGAGGAAAAATTTGTATTTTTGTATGTAACGAATAACCTCAAAATCTCCTAGCCCGAATTCAAAAATTCTTCCATAATTAGTAGCTGCATTATCCCTGAGTAATATAGGCTATATTTATTACTAGAAAATATTAGGGAGCCTTACTAAAACTTCAATAATGTAACCTAAGGTGTAAATGTTCACCCGTGCGAAGCCGGGACGGACCGCTAGTTTAATATAATCTTATTGTTTAGTAATATCTTAGGTTTGCGCGATCACTACACTTTATAATAAAACAACTTTTAACCGGATTAATCGCGTGTATTATTGGGAGTCCTCCTGCGACCACGAACGCTGCAAAGTGTTCGAAACGTCAGGAAAAACAAAAAACCACCGGAAAGAACCGGATTAATACACGCGATTAATCCGGTTAAAAGTTGTTTTATTATAATCTTATTGTTTATTTACAATGAATATAAATTATTTACCCGACTTGCCACATACTAATATTATAAATGCGAAAGTAACTCTGTATGTTTGTTTGTTACCTTTTCACGACTAAACGGCTGAACAGATCGTAATGAAGTTTGGCAAGAAGATTGTATCTTGGGGAAGGATATAGGCTAGCTTTAGTCGCGCAGACGAAGTCGTGCAGACGAAGTCGCGGGCATTAGCTAGTTACATTATTTGTGCTAAGACGATTTTCTTATAGATGGAGATAAAACTCCGAACCTTTTAAAAACAAAATCTCTATTTATGTAGGTAACTATAACATACTGAATTTAAACTTGGTTTTTTATACCATAAGACATAACATAACATAGCACGCCTATGTTCCCCGAAAGGGTATGCAGAGGTGTACATATGTTAAGTACCATGTAATAGGTGGTGAGTATATTGCCATCAACTGGGCACAATTCCAAACTCCGGGCTGCTACTGAGAATTTCCTAACAGAAAAACCCAATACTTTGCCCGACCTGGGGATCGACCCCAAGACCTCAAGCTCAGCAGTCGCGCTTGGGACCACTAGACCAACGAGGCAGTTTATGTGAATTTTTATGAAGGTGTTGTATAAGTTTCCTTTTCTGTAGATAATATCTATAGTATTATATGCCTTATGTGTGACTTTTTGATATTGTATTTAATTAAAAGAATTAACATATAATTACGTAGGAAATGTTATTGTTTGCTGGATTCGAACAATAACTAAATATCTATAAAGTACCTATCTGTAGAACTTATTACAGTATTATAGTCAACCTTATTGGTAACTTCTGTCACTTCAGTCAAATATTACTACATAAAACATCGATTGCTTTGCACTTATCCCGTTGTGAAACTACCATATTGGTAACAGCATAGCAACACGTAGCTAGCATAGCTACCAATCAAAATATCCGATTAAACTAATTGTAACTATACCTACTGATAACAGGTCATTCAGTCGATTAAAATAGACATGTCTGTCTGTTTGATAACCTTATCAATGCAGGTTAGGGTGCCCTCGTCGGAGTTATGATAAAAAAGTACTAAGAGACATGGTGGCCTACATTTAAGCGAAATATAGATAACGTATTAGTTCTATATACAACAATTAAATAGAAATCTAAATACTATAATATTATTTTATTATAACTCTCTTAAAACTCTAAACAAACAATCTTATGAACTAATAAAGCATAGTATACGTACGCTTATCAGATAAAAAATGCACAAAGGATTATATAGGCAAAATTTTCCTCGCGGGAAACCTCTATCCAATATTTTCTATCGGACATTTATACAAAAACACGATAAAGGTATCACGACTGGTGAAAATGATTCGTTTATCTTTAGGAACACAAATACGAAGACGGCTCAGGTATGATATAGCATAATATTATGTAATCTGTGGTGATTATTGGCTTTGTTACATTAATACTTTGATGACAAATAACAGATCCACTGATTATTCACTGAGAAATTGATTAGGTGGCATTTAATACATTGGAAATTCCTTGAAAATACTATTGGAAGCCTATATTTAGGAATATATTTTAGTCTAACAGAATCATACTACAGCTTGTGACACATTAGATATATTTAATGGAAAAGCGAAAAAGTCATCTTTGTTCCAAAATTAATATTTATTTTTATCATCATATTGTTGAACTTTTTCAGTCCAATCGCTACCACCACCTTTTCATCAACACATTTGGCTAACAGATTATCGATAAACGGCCATCAACTGTCATGATTGATGACCTCAAATTCAAAGTGAAGGTTAAGCAGTCCGCTATTCGATGGCTTGCGAAGGATTTTAAATTGAGATGTGATTTTTATTTGCATTGCTTTCTTGAACAAATATGTAAAACGTTTCTATTACAGCAAAGAAATCATATTATGTTTAGTAGTCACTTTTTAACTAAACAGTCGATTAAAATTACAAAAACAACTAACAGCTTTCGTGGTCTAGTGGTCGCAAGGGCGACTGCCAAGCCTAGATCCTCGGCTGTGTTCCTGGGTCGGGTAAAGCGTTATAGGGTTTTCTGGTAGTTTCTCAGTAGCAGCACGGAGTTTGGCATTGCGCCCGGTTGACTGCAATAAGATCACCACCTATTACATGGGACTTCATAACAGATATATGGGTGTACGCTACTGGTGTGTACACCTCTGCTTACCCACTCGGTGCAAACACGAGTGAAGCTATTTAAAAAAAATTGGCATGCATGGCATCACACCTGTACTCCTGCATTCGTGATAATGACAAAAATGTCAAATCAACGGCATTAATAATAAACACCCCGAAAAGATGTCACATAGCTAAAGAAATTTGATAAAAAAGAAAAATCAACAACTTTAAGAGCTAGACACTATCTGTCGGATTGTGACCGATCGATGTATCGGTAAATCGTCAATGATGTAAGAATCGCCAAGACAATGGATATATTTTTCCTTAATACACTACAATCGTATTGTTATATTATTTGCGGGTTTTCAATGAAAAATATCGGTGGTTTCAAATGTCGGTAATAACGAATATGTCTTTAATTCATTGGTTAAGTTAAATATGTAATATACCTAGACTTTATTTTAGGCTCAGTTGCACCAATTAAAGTTTGACCGTCAGCACCATCCCCTGCCCTTAACCCAATTTATTTGGAGTCGGCGCAGCATCTATCTGGCATGCTGCTAAAGTTGTGGCTATGTTTTATGACCGGCCGCCTGCTAGATAAGTTATCGAGAATATTATAGAAAGTAGGAACATAATCGTTAAAGAAGCACTTTGTTACGCCCTTGCATTTAGATACAATGTTCTGTCATGTTCTTGAAGAAGTAAGTAGGACTGTGGAGTAGTTTTAGCGGGCGTACCCCTCTCGCCTCTGGCATAGGATTCCAAATCAAACCTTTATACCTGTTACCTGTATGGTTACAATGATAGTACACGATTTTGATCATGTGTGACACAATTTTATGTTTTTCTTTATTTTTTTTATGTGTGTTAATACTGTTAATGTAATGACGAGAGCTATTGTTGCTTTAGTGCAAGTTCTTTTGTGCTTGTGTGTTACCTCACCCCCCGCCAAAAGAGGCGAGCAAATACGTTCGATATTTAGTCAGAAGCCGTCTCCCGTCTGGTCCTCTTATTTCAAGTGTGAATCAGCCTAATGTCACAGTCGTTTGTACTTAAACATATAAAAAAAACATGTGAATAAAGAAATATGATTGCAATAAGATTCCAATGCTGAATTATTCTCATGCACATTCATTGAATGATAAGATCTCCGACCACGGAACATATGAAGATCAGCAGTGATAATACATAAATCTTATCGTGTACCTTAGCAGAGACAAACAATGACGTCACACACAATGTAGAAGAAAAACCTAAGAGTTTTCGACGAGAAAATCATTAATATTCGAAGTCGGTCATCCGTACTTACGATAATCTCATTTTTTTTAATTCAATATGTTTTAATAGATTAATTTATGTATTTATTTCCATTAATTTCTCTAATAACGACGAAAGTAAAACATTGTGCTAAAAAAACGATTAAATATTAATAAATTGTCCATATTAAAAAGTATATCAAAATGCATTCCGACTACTTAGAAAAAATTAAGCCCGACACGGTCGCATAAAAAATACGATCGCCCATAGAGTCGCTACAATTAAAATTTTTTTTTTTTCGTTGACGCCAAATAAAATATTTACGATATAGCTACATTAATCGCACTTTCCCTAATAATATATTAATTTAGAGAGTAACCACTGAATATAAAAATGCTTAGTTTAAACAAAAGTGATTATAAAAGCCTATTAAAGAATTGTAATTAAATCGTATACCCTAAATATAAGTGTCGTTAAAGAATACCTAGATACAGTATATTTTTGCTTCGTAAAACTTGGCAAGAGCGCGCTAAAGTTCAGTCACACTTATATGTTTATCAATGCACATAATTATTTGGCTTATTCCCAGGAGATAAAAGAAAATATAATTCGAATCATAACATTTAAAAAATATTAACTGTGTTCTAGATTTGAATTTGATTAATTATAATTTTAATATCAGGCTGGAAAGTTTCGGGCTCCATAGTAAAAAACTTCAAAGAGGTACCATAGAGCCCTTTTGTTATCTATGATCTTTTACACGACTGCCAAAAATAAATTGATGAACTTTGGCTGCGGCCCGCTATCAATATGGGGCAAAGTACAATAATAATATCTTGGATATGATAAACCTCATCTTTATTTATTATTGTTTACGCTTGATAAAAATAGACCTTTAATCGTTGATTACAAGAGCACGCAAATATATTCATCGTGAATTATTTTAAAACCACATCTGTAATTTTTTATCCCGATTCAGTTTCAAGGTGCTTCTTCATTGAAGTGGGACAAATGAGGACGCATGTTTATGTGTGTAATAAAATTTTGTTACTGTCTTAAAACACTGCTGTTTATTGCTTTCTAAATATATTTTTAAGACCATTTTACAGTCAATTAGGCAAAGTAAACACAATTTTTTCTTCCTTTTTAATTAATGACAACCAATATGGCAAACATGCGAAATATTCCTGATAAAAATGTCGTCCATTATTAAGCGGACATTCTCATACCTAATAATCTGATCAATTGTTACAATAATCATTTTTTTATAATTATTGGTCAGACAGACGACAAAACATAACCCCATGTTTAACGAGTCACAACCCTTCATAGCTTTCCTATAAATGAATTGACATGATCTACTTGCACGAAGTTCTGGCACTGAGGATAGCCAACTGTAGTATTACTGGCACGCAATAAAAAAAAAAGTTATCAGTTTTTGTTACTGACCACTATCTAAACTTTTCTCGTGGTAAAATCTTGAATGAACGCCATTTTAGAATTTCAATTTATTCAAAATAATTGAAGTTTTTCAATACCTAGTAGAATATTAGAGCGATATATTCGTGCAAAAAACCCTTATGCATGTAACCAGTCTGAAAAATCATAAAAAATAATTATATAAACGCGTTTTAAACCTCTACTCGATTAGAAATTGAAATTAGATACGTTCATTATTTTTTTATTAACAGTTTTAGGTTTTCAGAGACTGTAGACTCCAAATCATTAGAAGATATGTAAAACAAAGAGAATAGAGATGTCCTATAATAAAACAATATCGAAATAGACAAGCATGTAAAGGTACCAAAACTGCTATCATGTCTTTCGTTAGATACAACACAACAAACGCTTTACTATATTAAAGATAAATCTTTGAAAAGCATTAACGCATGCTTAGCGAACTCTAAAGTTGTTATATTAAATAGAAAAAGAATACGTTCGTGAGCAGGATTCGAACCTGCGTCTCCCGGATAAATACTCCAGCTTACGCATTACGCTTTACTACAATTTTAAAAATATAATTTAGATAACAAATAACGACGTTACCTTCAGATAAACATGATATTAAAACAGCATGTAAAAACATGTGCGTCAAATATGCACGTAACGTAAGTTCGTCGACATAACGACTTCTTAATCAACAAGTCTCCCTCCCAATAAAATAACAACTGATACGAAAGATATAATTGTATATATCTAATATATTATAAAAATCTCGTGTCACAGTGTTTGTTATCGAACTACTCCGAAACGGCTTGACCGATTTTTATGAATTCTTATGTGTATATTTGGTACGTCTGAGAATAGGTCGTAGGCAATTTTTTATACCCCTAGGTGTTAAGGGTGGCCCTATCCATAAAATTTATATGTAAGTACAACGTTTGCGGGGCACAGCTAGTATATATATATATATATATATATATATATCATTCATTTCGCTTGCTTTTTTTTTGTTAGTCGTTAACACATTCGATTTTAGTTGGCGCGGGTTAATGTATTATATGACAGCAGCGCTTATTTATACCCGTTACGTGAACGTATTGAGTCACCTATTGATGCAGCCTAGTGTTCAAAAGGTAAACAGATTTTTGGAGGAATAACTGAGCATCTAATAGTTACCAAGTATGGGTTAATACATAATAACATTCACTTAAGCAATTAATTAAATGGAAATAACAAATTATTTGTGCTTAGTACCTGCAAGACGTCATATAGGGTCAAACTTAAAAAAAAAATGAATTTTGTTTGATGGTGTGAATGAGTCCTTCTCACTTACACTATGACCCCTTAAAAGGAAGCTACCGAAGAAATTAGGACTTTGTATGACTACTACAATTCCCTGTTATAAGTAAGTAAAACTACTCGATCAGGATAAACTCAACATACATAACACAGATTAAAATATTGTTATTTAGATAAGGCAGAATTTGATTCAACAAAGAGAGTCACACATATGTGACCTTCATGGTATCGTCGACGTTATTTTATCCACCTGATGCTTCGATCACTTATAAATTAGTAGACCTGATGTAATAAAATTCTTCCACTCCGTATCGTGGAGTTCTCACAGCGTCATACCTAAACTTATCTACGAAGTCAGATCAAACCACAAAACTTCCCATCATTATATCATGGGACATCAGTTTACACACTTCTCGTATTCTCAGAAACATCACTGAATACAAATGACTCAAGGAGAAAAAAAAACCTAATAAGCATGAAACTGTGCGTCTCATATTTAATTTGGGTTTCCCGTCTTCGTTTACTGTAAATCTGTGCTAATGGCAAATGATAAATGATTTTATTTCTGTAAATAGATCTTTTGAAGACACTTTTACAAGTTTATTTTTATTGTTTATCATCTAATTTTTAAATTAAATTACACTTGAAAACATTCATCGGTTTCTAAGAAAGTTTCAACTATATATGTGAGTGTAACCATGCAAGGTCGTGGTGTCCAAGATTAAATTAGAAAGTTTAAGCAATTGATATTAAACCAAAGTCGTTATCAGTTTATAGCAGTTCTCTGCTGAACATACACCTCTCGAACTTCTCGCCACTAAGCATAATCCTCGCCTACTTTCACCCACTCCCGTCTCATCTTCTGATAGCAGATAGTGCAAATGGTCAATAACTCCCCTAATATTGAAAAGCCACAATAAATACCAATGAAAATGCTATCTTGTTTTCAAGAATAAATTCCGTAGCCCATTTAAACTAATTCAAAAACCCCGTGTAAGTAGGTATATGCAACAAAGTAAACAATTAAAGGCGACTAAATTATCTTTATTGGTTGCTATCCTGGGGATTTATGGACCTCGATACCAGTACCGTAGTTAGGAGCGAGTTACAGGGACCTCAAGTGGCTGTCAGTCAGACTTTTTCAATTATGTGCGGGCAGTAGGTATTTAGGGACGCAATATTTTAATCTTACCCTGGGCTGCTAACCCCAGCAACGATGCCGCTCAACACGTCATTATCATCTAGTGCATCATCATTAAGGTCTATAAAATGAAATGTCACTACAAAAATAATACTAAGTACTACTTATTATCTTTCTGCCTTCGCGTTTCCGAACACGTGTGGTCACGTTGTATCGAGCGTGCGAAGTCACCAATTTCGCAAATATTTACGATAAACCCGTAAATCTTATCAGAGTTATTGCATCTCCATTTACTGAGCAGAAATGCCTTTGTAGAAGGAACTACACAATAATAATGGTCCTTTAAAGACTCTAGATGGACATAATCTTCTTATACAGAATGTAGTACCTACAAACATACATTCGAATGGTTTTCATTTTTCTGATTAGAAGGGGACTAGGGTTGATTGTGAATGGGCATTGCTATCATTCCATTATCTCTTTAATCGTGTTACTACTGCCTATTTTATTTTAATTATCTTTTGTAAACTTATTAATTGTGTCCTATATTGTACATAATAAACGCATTATCTATCTATTAAATTACTCTTCATACTTCTTTTGGCTGTTTTCTACGATTTAATATTTAAACTCAAAAATATTTTATTAACGGCAGCACGAGACCCTGGCTTGTTAGCCGTACAATTTAAAATGAGGTCGCAAGTAGCCGAGATGGACTGTAGAAGATACTAGAATTCCAACCAACACGAATGTTTTAAGAAACAAATTATATCAATGACAACAGCACTGGAATACTTTGCGTATTTTTAAAATATCATCTTGATTTTATATTACGAGCTATTCTAGAATCATAGTTGGCTTGCAACATTTAAAAAGTTCAAAAGAGTCGTCCATAAATCCTTTTTTTTACAAGTTTTAATGAATGTGTGTCGTGCTGAAAAGTAACTCTTCCCGCTCTATTACCGATTCAAAATAAGAATCACACAAAATTGCCCGTTGGCGCAATACTTGTGTTGTACGTATTGCAGAAATGAGGACTTAAAGACTTTTCTTGTCAATGAGCCATAGTATTTATAGAAATTCTCATAAAATGCATTATTTAGATCCTGCTTACATCGTGCAGTTCAAAGACCTTTCACAATAATTTATAATTATTCCAAGAATCCTTAAAACATGCCATTCATCCAAAACCATTCAGAATTGGTTACAGCTCGCAGTAAGAAATTCGCATTCATATACATTATCGCAAAAAAGTAATAATTCGCTACTTGTGCAACTCGTGATTACCGACCGGTCTGCACAGATTCAATACGAGCAGTTATTTTTATCAAGAATCGTATTTTCTCTGTGAATCCATATAAGACTTGTTCTTTCCGATATTTAAAGCGCTGCGACCGCTGCAAGTGATGGAAAGGCGGCGCCATTACTACATTTAGATCGTCTTCAGACGAAGATAAATACTTTACATTTCTCTCTGAGAACGAATCTATGTGTGTGTTAATTAAAAATAAATATACGATACGGTTCGTAAGATCTACATTACATTACACTACGTTAAATAGGTAAGGTTAGTGGAGTGTGATGGTAGAATAACATCAAAACCTGGCGCATGGATAACATTTGGTGAGACATAGCTAGATAGGAGACCGTATTGGTGGCGGTTACCACCAACAACAGCATTCCCAATAAGGGTTGACGTCAGGCAGGCGTCAGGTCAATAAACATAGCGTAAACTTTAGCAGCATGCCCGATATATGCTGGGCCGATTCCAAATAAATTGACATAAGCAGGGCGCAGTACCTAATGCAGATGATGATGATGACGTTATGTACGTAAGGTACCTACTAGAAAAAAAGAAAAAAACACTGCTTACTTTATATAGAAGAAATCTAATCAACATTGTATTTGAAACGTGTTCAACATCTATTCTGTCATAGAAAAATTCCCATCATTTAAACAGACTGTAGAGTTATTAATTTATAGGTTATTAACGCGATCGGAAACGCGTCGGGGAACTTTTAATGTGACGTTTTGTAATGCATTACGATTAAAAACATCGCTCCGATGTCGTACTAAATGAGTTATTAGCTGTAATTGCTAGTTGTAAGTGCTAATATACACTCAATTGACTGAAACGCTATTGTTCCAATTAAAACAAGTAGGTACCGATAACCGTACGGTTAAGTTTAGTAAAAAAAATTGCCCATGTGTTGCAGATCTTAACGATTTAGTTAAGATAAGCGAGTGGAGCTCGTGATGTGACGGCCTAGATTGTGTTGTGTATTCGAACGAAAGGTTTTAAATGGCTTTCGAAAAATGAAATATCGATTCTTGATGTCATTCGATTTATATTAGTAAAATTCATAACCCACAAATGAATTCGCGATTATAGCTTTAAACCGTTATTATAAGAGCTACAATTCTCTGGATTATTTCATGATAGTGCGCAATTATGAATTGTAAAAGGCGCCTTGTAAAACGAGCCGTGTGAAACATACAAGTTTTCTTTTATGGGAGTGTTCTTCAAGAGATCCATTTACGTTTGTTTATTATCTATTTCTGTATTGAAATACAAGCAGCAAATAAAATGACACTCTACTTAATTACGAACCTGCTTGTAATTTTATCTTTGAATTAATTTGAATAAGAATGAGACATCTTAATGCGGTGATAAATTGTATTTGTAGAAACGTTGTGTCATGATGTCATGATAGATGGAAACATATCTCTTTGAAAAAAATTATAATTTAAGAATATTTACGAATTCTAATTAGATAGGTACACTTAATTGAATTTTACACGTCAATACTATACCTATGTACGTACTTCAATCATACTTAGACTGTAGATCATCTTTACGTTGTTTCCAAAACCATCATGGCGTCACCGTGACTCTCCTACGCTACTTTTGGACATGTGGAACAGAAATGACGTAGAAAAGAAATACTCACATGTATGAATATTTGAATATGGAAATAGGTAGTGTGTTGTTTTGATTAAAAACGTGTGACGTGATTGCCCAGCGCTCTACACCGTAGCAGATGAAACTACATAATTATCACAGTTGCATATTACTATTACTACATAAATTGCACGATACGATATCGCTATGTTATTTATTTATATTTTGTGATATTCTACCGTATTTTTTAAATAAGAGAATATGATAATCTTGAAATTTACAAGTATGTTAGATTTATTTAACAATACTGCAACAGTCTATGAATTTTTAATTCGCTTAACCATAGCATCACGCCTGTATTTCCCAAAGGGGTAGGCAGAGGTGTACCTACACAGTTGTACACCCACATTTCACCAATGCTGATATTAAGACCCATGTAATAAGTGGTAATCATATTACCATCTACGGGGCACAATTCTAAACTCCGGACTACTACTGAGAGTTTTCTAACAGAAAAACCAATTACACTTTGCCTGACCCGGAAATCGTACCCAAGACCTCATGCTCAGCAGTCGGGCTTGGGACCACTAGACCAACGAGGCAGTTTTTAATTCGAATGTCAAAATTCTCAGCATCAACCGCAAGTTTCACGCTGCAGTGACCTTTGAAAGGGGCGCACGACGTCTCAGACCAGCCGAGACTGCGATGACGTAGCAGCTACGTCACGCAGCGTTCGGTCTAACAAGGTCATTATAATGCGGGGATTACTTGCCCTGTCACGCTAACAGTCGATTACCTTTGCCTTTTTAAAATTAAAGTTTCTTCGCAAAGATAGTAGCCTGATTGGTGTAATTGACAGCGCGGTTGGCGCAGTGGTCGAGAGACCGACTGCTGCGCAGCGTGTCGCAGGTTCGATTCCTGCACGGAGCAAATATTTGTACGATCTACGGATAATTGCTCCGGGTCTGGTTGTTAGTGTGCTTGTGAGATTATATGTCTGTAAACGCACCCACGACACAGGAAGAAATTTCTAGAGTGGGGCAAAGTTTTTTTTTTTTATAAAAAAAAAAAAAAAAAAATTATGTAGAGCCTATGTTAATTCTGGATTTGGAGTTTAGGCGGGAAAATGTAAGTGAACGTTGTCGGTTTTATATTGTTTTCCAAAACTTGGGTTTCTCCGAAGTTTAATGTGTAATTATGGTGGATAATTAACCATTAAGTTTTCATGAAGGTGGGCGAGTGTGGGCAAATTGTATAAAATTGAAAATCATGACTTTCTGTGTTCACTCCTAAACTCCATCGAAGACTTAAAATTTCCACCGTTTTACTGGGGCAACGCGTGCAACAACTTTTAATACTTGACACTGGCAAGCACAAAAAGTGTGGCGCCATATAATAAATAATCCCATGACGGAAACTATTATTACTTGATTACTCCTTATACTTGACACTGGCAAATACACAAAAAGCGTGGTCCATTACGGAAAAAAAGAACTGAATTTAAAATCGATGTAATTGTACTTAAGCATGTAGGTGTATTGTAATTTTTTTATAAAGTTGGCACGGTTTGTACGTATAGATTCAAAATATTTATTGTTTTTCGCATTTTATCGTATTACTTACGCTCTACTTGTAGCTCATCGTGTATTTATAATCTACAGTAATCTTTTAGCGTAAATATTTATAAAATCATGACTTATCCATGTCACATTTCATTTACAATCACCTTTTACATCCACTTTCATTTTGCTCCAGTTTTTATTGACATTATTGACTTCACCAGTCTTCGACTTATTAAAACAAGACACGAATAAGTATACCGTAAACTTAGGTACCTGTAACTGTAATTATGTTTGTATATTCAATGATGTAGAATTAATACGAAATCGAACGTAAGTAAACATGTTTGCCGAGACTTGGGAGTTGGTCTGACGTCTATACACGTCATACGGTTATTATTTTATGATTTCACGATAACAGCTCTATTTTCATAGATAAATAAACAATAGGAGATTCTGAGTACGCATCTTCTATCGGAAAAGACCATGTTAGGTCAGGTTGTTACTTGTATTCTGAAGAATTATTACACTGAATTATGAAAACAGTAATTGGAAGGTAATATTGTATGCGTTGACGTCATACGTAAATCGACGCATTTTAGCGCATACGCCGCCAGCCAATGACACGCTATAACGCCAGTCCTTCACTCCTAAAATAACCCGTTATCATCATTAAATAACCTTTTTATTGTTCAAACTATTTCGCGTCTGACCCAGACAAGTGTCCAATTGGCCTCAGTTTTTATATAACCTCATTTTATTCATTTAGTTATATTCTCTGCATCATAAATTCATAAAGAGTCTAGACTAGTTAATATTTTATTTTTCAAATACAGAATTAATAAGATTTACATGACATCCTATCCCACTATCCTACCCAGGTTTTCAAAAACCTACGCTACACCAGACATTCCCATACCTTTACAGAGTTAGAGAACGACTACAAATGTGAAAATTTTGATGTTTGTAACTTTGTGATTGGTTTTTTAATCACGCATAATATACTGAACAAATTTGGATGAACTTTGGTGTATAGATCATATATATTGATATTTTTTATACCAACTACATATTTAAAGTCTGACCCGACGACAAGACGTATACAAGGAGACTTGAAATTTAATACTCACGGACAACGGCACGGTAGCTCAGTTGGTAGAGTGATGACACGGAATGTAAAGGATTATGGGTTCAAGCCCCAAGTCTATTATATTTCAATGTTTCCTTGTTTTTTTTTTTTTTTGTCTATAGTTCAGAAAATGCCACAGTTCCTGCAGGAAAATGAAGTACCGCGGATAATACTAATAAAAAATATTTAATTAGCATCAATGATCACATCTGGTAGAGCCAGACCATAAAATATGGACACAATCTTGTGTTCAGCTTAGCGCCAGTAATTGATTAACCGGTTACATTAACCACGGATGACCACGACTGTCATTAGACGCTATAATTGACGTAGTTAAATAAATAAATCATCATGCATTTGCTTAGATTGACCTTATGTACGGGGTCATAATCTTGAGGAAGGCTTAAAGTTAGGCATATTTTGCTGTTTTTTTAATGTCAGTTCTACTAATTTATGTTTAATCTGTTGGCTCGCTAATTAGCAGACACAATAGATTTTTATTGTTATGAAGTACGTATTTGTACGTGGCTGAGCCAAAAATGTGTGAATTCGATTCTGAACTCAAAATAAATATTTATGCTGTTCCCTATTTTTATTGAAATTACATTGATTTGAAGATAATAAATATTTAATTGAGATCAAAAGTTAATTAAATTAAAAAATTTGGACTTATATTTCTTAGCAATTAAGTCCTATTTATTAGATTTATTTTGTTATGATGTCACTTTGAACAACATTAGGAACTTTTTGTAATTACATGGCCCGCAAGATTGGAAACTCTAAAATAAACTTAAATGTATCTCCCTCCACCTTTTAGCCTTTTAATTATGGGTGTGTGTGTGCTTGTGAGATTATATGTCTGTAAACGCACCCACGGTACAGGAAGAAATTCCTAGTGTGGGGCAACGTTTTAAAAATAAAAAATTACAATCTACTTCAATAAAGGGACATGATGGTAAGCAAACAATGTCATTGGATTGATTAACTGTACTATGTCTAGGTTGTAAAAGATATATACGTACGTATTTACATACATATTATAATTTTATTACTACCAGTAGTTCGGATTATCTACTTGCAGTTCATTGACGTTCATATGAGTATTTGTCTTGTCAGGTAACACCTACACGATAGGTACCTATGTGTAAGTATACTTACCTAAAGATTAATCGTAAGCTACTAAAATAGGAAAATGTACTCGTTATTAATAAAAAAAACTACTTTGTTTATAGTTTACAAACTAGAAATTTACAACTTTTTTTCAGCAATTTAGTTTTTTTTAAATTTCTTTTATTCAAACCTTGTCCTGACAATAACGAACACACAAAAAGAGAATTATCCAATTTGGTGCAGTCGTTCGAAAGTTATGCGCGTACAAACATTTCGGCGATTAATTTTTATATATTAGAAGAAGATATCTTGACATCAATTTCTTCTGCCATCCTGACACCCTGGTAAAAGTTTGTAGAGTACCGTGTGGTTTTTAGTCCTGAGTACGAGACAGCGTCCATGATGCATTTTCCAAACACAGATAAGAAAGGCGCCAATATCTTTTATTTTTTTAATATATAAAGCGTCCATCTTGTAAAATGTTTTCATTGGTTAGGTGGTATGTTGTTCGCTTTGGTTGCCAGTTCTTCAAAAATAAAAACCCGCTGAATATTTTACATGCAAAATCGTATTGTCATCATTTTTAATATTTACTTTTATTTATTTATTTTATTTATTATATGGCTATAACTATTAAATCGAGTGGAATTCCGTTAAGCGGAAGCAAATCTGTAATTGCGAAAGAGCGATCTTGTATCAATATTTATTATTCGTGTCTAAGCAAAAAGCGTATTATACCGTTTCTGCATCGAATTATTGTAAAGAAGATTTTACAGTCTATAACTGTTGAAGAATCAATTATCTATATCTAAGTACATATTTTGTTGGACCAAATTCATTAAAATTTCTCTTGTTCTTAATAAAAGAAATAAAATACATAAATATCAATTAAAACCATCGAGAACTGCAGCCGTCGATTTAAAAGTAATAAATTAGCTTTTACTCCGCGTCCCTAAGGTCAAAATATATTAACAAAATTACCCACGTGGATGTCTCTGAAATAAAAACTAGTACAAAATAGTTATTAATTCGTGTTGGTGGTTTTAAATTTTATCATCCAGTCCGGTCTGGTCGTCGTCCGATTTTATAAGTTCAAGTTCAGAATTGCATTGCAAATCGATTTCTGACGAAACAAACAGGACTGGCTGACAAAAAGCCATTTTCGTTCAAGATGGCCAACGCGAATTGGATATTAAAATCTTATTTTTTTTTCTTTTCTTTCCTGTCTCACATGCATTGAATTCAAAATTGCAAACATGCTTGACCGCAGTGTATAGCAACTTTGTTTTGAATTGGTACCCAATCAAATAAATGTCGACTCAAAATGAAGTCAAACTTATTTTATGGTTTGCTTGAATTTTCGCGCCAGTTATTGGTGAACATCAACTTTTATTTATTTTCTATAATTAACTAAAAATAAGCTTATTTTCAGGAAGTCGGATTTTATCTGATATCGTTGCCATCATATTAATACTCTTCAATTGACGTCGACTTTAATGTAGGCAAACTAAACTAAAATTAGAGAATTGCTGTTTTACTAATAACTAATTGAAGAACAAGACGATTCGATTCCGAATAAAAA
This sequence comes from Xylocampa areola, assembly GCA_935421205.1. Lineage (NCBI taxonomy): Eukaryota > Metazoa > Arthropoda > Insecta > Lepidoptera > Noctuidae > Xylocampa > Xylocampa areola. Next base: position 2,800,937 of record OW285200.1, read on the forward strand.
AGAAATTGATCTAAGTACCTATTAAAACGACAATAACAAAATCATATTGATTGTTATTCTACTTTTTATATCCTAATTAGTACTTTAATTTATTTTAATTAGTGTTAATTTATGTCTTTTCATAGTGTACTTACAAACGAATAATATGTAGGTGCAGTTTCATAAACTCCTTCATAATTTTAGCCATGTGCCTACCCATAATCATTAGTACCTGGATTTACCTGTTACGTAAACGTCTTTTTCTAAAAATGAAACCTAGGTAGATCGATTTGTCGCCCCCAAAACCCACTGCATCCTAAATTTCATGAAAATCGTTGGAGCCGTGTCCGAGATTCAGATTATACATATATATATGCTCGTTTAAAGGTATTAGATTTAGAATCGCACGACTTATTATTATGATTCATGCATTAATTAGTAAGAGAATCTGTCTAATTAAATAGTTTTTAAATAAATAAATAAAAAACTACACTATCAGGTGCCTAACACCTAAGCTTATTGAAATATAAAAAAGTGTATTTCGCATGATTGCCGACCGTGATTTCCGATTCATATTTCGAATCGAAGATAACGCTCCAAATAATGTCACCCGCCACGGAAACTAGACTAACCTCGAATTAATTTAAAATATTCCGATGGCACTGATCAATTGATTTAATTAAAAGTTCTACATACATTCGTTCTAATGAAATGTGTACGCACGTGGTTTGAGGCACGTCGGCAACTATTAATTCGTAATCGATAAGAGATATTGGCAATAATCGTCATGCTGATTACATTTTTTTTTGCAGCGATTATACAAGGAGTAAAAAGTAATGTTTTTGTATGACTTAGTTAGTACGTTAGCTTCAATGAGTCGATGAGACATAAAGATAAGTGAGCATAACATAACATAGCATCACGCCTGTATTCCCCGAAGGGTTGGGGTGTACCTACACGTTTTACACTCACATTTCACCAATGCTGTTATTAAGTCCCATGTAATAGGTGGTGAGCCTATTGCCATCTACTGGGCACAATTCCAAACTCTGGGCTGCTACTGTGAATTTCACCAGGAAAACTTAATAACGCTTTGCCCGACCCGGGAATCGAACCCGAGACCTCAGCAGTGCCCATGGGACCAATAGACCAACGAGGCACCAAGTGAGCAATTGTGTAATTACTATGTTTTATATATAATTATATTTTTTAATACATGTTGAGGCCATGTAATGCCTATATTAATTTCTATTTTTCAAGAAACATTGAAAAAATAATAGACAAGAACGGGGCTTGAACCCGCGACCTTTGACGTTCCGTGTCATCACTCTAACCAACTGAGCTACGGTCTTGTTCAAACCTATTGAATTTTCAATCCTCTTTATATACGTCTTAAGGAGACGCCTGGCGATATTTATCTAGTAATCATTTACAGATTTACTAAATACTATGTTTTAGATTTGCATTAATTAGATCAGGTGACATTTGTAGGTAACCGCTTATATTTAAAGGAACCATTAGTAATTTAAAACATAGCAGTGCCCCGCGGTTTCACCCGCGTTAACGCTCCACTCCTACTGGTCATAGCGTGATGTTATATAGCCTATGTTACCCGGGGATAGTGTAGCTTCCTAACGGTGAAAGAATTTTTCAAATCGGGCTAGTAGTTTTTGAGTTTATTCGTTACATACAAAAATACAAATCTTTCCTCTTTATAATATTAGTGTAGATTGAGCATATTTTGCAAATGTGTTTCTGGTCGTAAAGTTACGTGACGCCTCATTTCGGTTTGTAGTCAAACCACGTGAAAGATCTTGGCAATGAATGTAAGAATTGCAGTATCCAAAAATAAGTACTCGTATTTTATTTCTGTTATGTCAAAGTCAGTCTTTGAATTTTATTATAAATAACTTTAAAATACTTCGGTCGTATATTTTGTTTTGTTTTCTGAATATAACAATTTCACAAGGTGTTTTAAAAGGCAATATACAAAATAAACACAAACAATTGTTTTGTAACGTAGTCGTGCAAAAATAACCAAAAGCCGTGCGGAGCTCGTGACGTGGCGTAACGCCAAAATCGCAAGATTTCTGTTTCGATCTCAAATAAATATTAGTGTTTATCTAATCTTAAAGGGAATTTATAACAAATATTTTAACGAAGTATATTTTCATGATGTCAAGTTATTTAGGCCAATATATAATTTTCTCAGCCAAACACTTTAACTAAGGGGGAATATTTTAAAAGATTTAAAGGGATAACTAATCACTCAATATTTCGTTTAATCATTTAATATCGATTTTCTCGTGAAAATTAATCGTAACTAGGTAAATAAATCAGCTTTTGAACGAAGCACTGTTTCACATTACGGTACAAATATTATCTACTACTCGCTATCAGTAATAATAATATAAAAAGTCGCCAAATCTATACGTATTAAAAATACCTAAAGAAATAAGTACTTAAACAAAATGTACTTGCTTTTAGTACGTTGGTACTTAGTGATAAATGTCCTGAACACACTTATTAATATCTTTCTTAATGGATGCAATTAATTTGTTTTACTTGTGCCATTTACTGCATACTAAAAAAGATAAAAAGTATCAAGGTGAAACACAGTTAAAAGTAAAAAAAAAAACAATTTCGCGGAAAATAAGACACATATATTTACCTAATAACTTTGTTTGTATACGACATACATGTTAAATGACTGCCTCGTTGGTCTAGTGGTCGCAAGCGCGGCTGCTGCACGTGAGGTCCTGGGTTCGATCCCCAGGGCGGGCAAAGTGTTATAAAAATTTTCTGTAAGGAAATTCTCAGTAGCAGCCCGGAGTCAGGAAGTTGGTGGTGTGACACCCCCGTGCTTCGAAGAGCACGTAAAGCCGTCGGTCCTGCGCCTGATCTCTCTTTGGTCGTGTCGGATTTTCGTCCCATCGGAATATGATAGTGACGGAAGAGGGAGTGCACCTGTGTTTGCGCATACACTTGTGCTCTATAATATCTCAGGCGTACTTGGCTAATCTCCGTGGAGATAGGCCGCCGTGACCGAAATACGGTCGGAGTATTTATTTAAATGTTAAATTAACTCTAAAGCTTCATTTCCATATGAAACTCCATGAAAGTTCAAATTTGTGAAGAAACTAACAGTCATAATATCTGTAGTACCCTGCAAATAAAATTTCTGATATGGTTAAATATTTAGGACGGAAGTAAGGGATGCTACGCTACCGAATTATTACTTTCAGCTAGATATTATTATCAAATTAAACGTCAGTATTATCATAATGTAATCAGACACCTCACGATAATACAATTTCCTCATTCACACAACTGAAATTATGTTTTATCATCGTTGAAAGGAACATGTTTTAATTTTCCTCGAGGTCGACTAATATCTTGATATTTTTTACTCGACTTCGGAAAAGGAAGGGTAATAAAGCTTTATTTAGATAAGAGGTAATTCAATTCAGATACCAGAACAAAATTGTGGGTTGTGACTGTTTCTCTTTTGACCCAAAAAATAATGATCAGAGAGTGTTAAAAACATTAATGGAGTAATTTTCTAGCTATACTTCAATTTCCACAAGTGCTAACTTTAGGATTCGCTAAGCATGTGTTATTAGCGTTTGAGAGATTTAACTGTATTTATTTAAAAAGTATGACTACCTTATTTTTAAGACTCATTAACATTTGCGGTTTTCGTGGTTAACCAATGTTATACAAATTTGCTTAAAATTTTAAAGAGTCGATAATCTGGGTCTAGTTCGAAAAATAATTATCTTTTCTGTACGAACTGCAAAGTTAGTGGTCTCGATTGTTTGATTTTGTAATAAGTCTAATAATACTGTGCTCACTTTTCTATCACGTCCTATTTCGTTTAGTTAACACGTTATGTACGCTAGCCTTATTATCGTCAATTATGACGCCGAAAAATTTAGCATTTTCAATAATTTTGAATTATAAAATAAACACGTACCTACAGCATAACATTTCCTGAAATAGGTAGAGGTTGTAAAGATAACATAAAAATAATTAGAGAGCACCTCAAAATTAACTGTCTAAAATGTATACAAGTCTACATTTCCTATAAATGTATTTGTCAATGTGTGTGTAAACAAATATATATGTGTGTTTGATTACTCTGGACCAACTGTCAGATTCAATTTAAGGCTATCCGTTTGCTATAGGAAAAGGCCATCCCCAAATTTTAAATAATATTTATCTTAAAAGAATATCTGAAATACTAATTTCATATTTTTGGGCACGAGTAACAAATGTCACGCTGATGGTAATTATATAATTTAATTTTGTTCAAATCACCGTTATGTTACACAAATTACATTTTCACGCCACGAATGTTTTGACTGAGGTCACGTGACAAAACCGATTACCACCGGCATCGATAACCTAACGCGGTATATTGGCTTTATTGCATTGTGTTAATATTCGCGTGGACTTCTGAATATAATATTGATGCAAAAAAAAATCGTCTATGACCGCTGAGCGGGAAAATTACAGGATTCTGGGGGCATTTAAGGAGCAATTTATATTTCGTAATATTCATTCCAGTACATACAGGCCAAATAAAACATACCTTAATTCAGCTTCAAGAAATTATTTGTTTTTACCATAACTAACACTAACTTATGCAGCCCTTTATCGTGCCCGTATCTATTCCAGTAGTTACAATAGCAAGGGACTCTTTCCAATAAAGTGAAAAAACAAAATGTTTGTGAGGCAATGATTTCTGGTGTAATTGGACTTTTCAAACAAGTAAACAAAAAACATTATTTATTTTTCATTTTTATGTAGATTTATAAATATTAGGTATAACATATACGGTGTCGTAGTGATATTTGTGTAATACTTAAAAAATAAATAATTTTTCATAATACTTAATTTTCATACCCCTCATTTTTCGAGTTATTCATACAACCAAACGATTATATTATTGTTACAATATTAAATGGAAAAAGAATACGCTCGCGAACAGGATTCGAACCTGCGCCTCCCGGATAAATACTCCAGGCGCTCTGACCACTAAGCCATCTCGACCTCTGCTCACCGCCGTGAAATCTTCTTCCACATTTTAACACGTCTTTTGGTAACGTCATTGTTATCTATTAGGTATTAGGCGTTTACGAACATAGTATTTGAATTTCTCCATCCTGTAATAACACTTTAGTAATTAAGCATATAATAACTGCGTTGTACGTATAGTTATCGTCAGTTAGTAACAACCTTGTTTCAGTTACGAAACGCTGCTATTCCATTTAAACGGTTGTTGCACATTTTGCGCGAAAAAATATGCGCGCCATTTTTTTATAGGGCAGTAGAAAATTATATGAATGGCTTTTCACGTTAACTAGTCAAATTGAGGTAATTAATCAGTAAGATTTATCACTGCCATGTAAAGTATGGGGGCTTACATTTCTAGTGACTTGATATACCTACATTCATATAAATAGATAAATTATTTATAAATATAGAAGATACCTACAATTATTGCTCCACCAACGAAGAATATTTAGACAAAAAAAAATACATAAAATAATATTGTATACAGAAATCTCTATCACTTACACATTGCCCTTATAAAAGGAGGTTCACTAAATAAAACTTAAACAATTATAGCTTAGGAATGTAAGCTAAAATATTACTCAACTACTTTAATTGGCTGTCACTGTCATCTAAACAATTCTAATTGATGAGTCTCACCTTAGGAAGGCGATCACTGGAACCATTGTGTGACTAATTGATTATAAGCTTGACCACAATTAGTTCTGTAAACGGCAATTATGACGTCAACGACTAGCAAACATTTCCTGACTTCTTTCTCATGTAGTAACCCAACCTGGTATCAGAATTGTTTAAACCGCCCGTAAACGTCTGACTTAGAGTCGGTTGCACCAACATAACCTTAACCGATGTGTTACTTTATTCAATTCTGTCAAAATGAAACAGTTGGTTACGGTTAAAGTTAAGTTGGTGCAATTGAGCTTTAGCTTAGCAACGTGTTTAACAGAAGCTGGGAACAACGGTTTAACGTACTCTCCGACGCACGGATACGCTCAGATGAAAATGCTAGAAGCACACAACACAAACAGACTGCGCCAAGAGTTGCTTAACCTAAACGATCGTTTACAAAACACAGTTTCCAAAGGGCTATGAAAGCGGTGTTCTGACTATGAAGTCCAAGCTTCTTCATGATGTCTGTGATATCTTAGAACAAATATGATGTTGAAAATTTTTTTTTGTATAATAACTTTCGTGAGACACATTGATTATATTAATTATTGTTCAACGGTTATTACTCGCGTGCATTATTCGGGTTTGTCTGACTAATTTCGAACTCGAACTTACAACTTAAACAACTCGAGCCCCTATTCATGAGCTGAGTTGCTGTTTGACTCGCGAAATCGCCGTGCAATCCCGCAAAATGCACGTGAGTTGAACAATAAATGAATAAGTATGAAAACAAATTGTACTATCCAACATTCTATATCTTCTCTTCTATTGTCCACAGCATCGCCACCCGAACTTCGCAGCCTCTGCACATTGCCCTCGCCGTAGTAGTCCTTCTAGCCTGGTTCAGCCGTCCAGGGTCAATCAGTAATATCCGTGGCTGGAGAGCTCTCTACGTCACAGCCGTCGCTACGCATTTAGGAGCACAAGTCTGGATGACTCTTGTCTCTGGTAAGCATCTAGAATATTCTATGACCTGTATCGATATGCCATTAATTCTCATTTGACAGCTTCTTATGTGACCAATTAAAAGCGGTAACGTGATTGTTTATTAGTGTAGAACATCATCTGTATGATCAATATGATCAATCACTTGTAAGTTACAGTCAAAATTCAAAGGGTCAAAAGACACTTAATCATGATGACATTAATGTTTGGTCAGTTATTTTGAATGCCGAAGACGAAATTATCAAGTAGACAAAAAACACCAAACGGTTACGAATGCCAAATGTTACCCAAATCTGTTTTTATTTCGGTTTTTCTAAAAATATGCCTTTACTCATGTCCGATGCGCACAGAAAAAAGACGAGTGCCAAGATTTTTTCTCAATTTAGTCACTAGGTCTAGGTCTCAAAGGAACACTAGGTATTGATGAAAATTAAAATATTTAGCCATTACACAGTTGCATATTTTCCAAAGCCAAATTAACATTGCTACATTCTTAAATTTAAAAATTGGAATTCAAAAACTCGTTATTTCAAATTTCGACGAACTGCATTGGTATATTACGTTACCGAGCATGCGCATAACGTACGTGGAGGAATGAGAAACGAAAAAGTAACCAACTTGTCGTTGAGAATCACCGGTTTTTATGAAAGAAGGTTGTATTTGAAGAAGGCGGAACACTGTAATTGTTTTGGAGATGTTTTTTTGAACCGGATCATGCTGGTTATCAACTTGAGGATGTAACTATATTTTTTAAGTGGATGCCACAGCTTCCAATCTAATCCTCTTAAAAATTTAATGATAACAGTTATTTGGTCATTATTTCTACATTTGTTGTAGATATTGTTTAAGTAGGTATCAGTCTCATATATAAAAAAACGAAAAAAATTATAAAAAAAAAGTTAAAAAAAAGTTAAAAGTACATAAGTATAGATACAAGTTTCATATGGGATTACTGTAGAATTCATTTAAAAAACCATAATTTTAGATAAAGCAATTTTTTTTTTCTTAAAGTTGCCAAGCGAGCACCAGTTTTCCTATCTATATATAATTTGCTATCTAAATTGAATTAACGGTATAAGTAAACACATTAGGACCTTAAATACTTATTATTTTTACATACAGCTGAAGATCTAATCCAAAACTACTCACGAATCCCAAATAATAACTTATTTAACACATTATTAGTTAATAGTGACAGTGAAATCAAAATGGCGTCTCACTATCACCAAACATTCTACACGTGTAGACAGGATTTATTGTTGCATGTTTACCATTGTTTTCAATCCTTTGTTTTTTGTTATTACAGCTTAGTATATTTATCAATTCACTGTCAATCAATGCAATCGGACATCCTTCCATAGTGTTCCAAATACCTCTTTGGCTTCTGATAAAATATTCTTTATTGTCTTTGACTTTCTTCGTAATGTAATAGGTACCTATAGTAAATTACTCAATTCTGACCTTTTCATTTTAAATAAACATTACACATAAGATGCTTAGGGAACTTGAAATCGTATGGTTGCAGGCAGTGCTGTGGCAGGTTAGATGGGTTGACGCCCCGCACGTATCCGACTATATTTCAATATTTCTCAATATTAAATATGGCAATGTAAGCTGTAGGCCAAAAACGCTATAGTTTTGGTCTTCTAAAGGCTAGTGTGTTGACTATATTCTGTTATGTTCATAAGAGGTTCCTATATTACCCTGCATTATTCACGCATTACTTTATTTATTTTTATACCTAAAAATTTATTATAAAAGAGCTTATTGCCGACTCTTTTCCAAGATTGACGCCTTGAAACCTAGCTTTGACTGTAAACGGAAATAAAAAAAAAAACATTTGAAGTTCTAATGACAAAGGTAGGGTTTTATTAGTGGAATAACTGACTCCCATCGTAACTCTAACATAGGGTTCCAACAAAATCCAAAGTTTGAGCCATTGAAATTACCATGTTTATAACAATCTTTTCTTATTACCGCTAAATCTTTTTTTTTTTTATTATTATTTAACCTTCGCATTCAAACTGCTAAAGGTTGCAGCAAGGACAATTAAGATACTTGGAACCTTATTTTAGCAAAAATCATCATTATTTTTGTACCACGTAATTATATTGAGATCTTTTATTTCTAATCATATAAATTGCAGAGGATTGCGTGTAATTTATTTAATTAAAAATATAATGACGTGAGAATAAGTGAAAAAATCAAACATCAACGTAGATGTCTATCTAGCCGGAGTTGTTTTAACCGGTATAGGTACCGCTTAAGCGAACATTAAGTAACAAATAGATATAAAACTGATACTCACTGCCCATGTTTAGAGTTTTCATAAATTAACACAGCTATGGAATTTTCAATGAATTATAGTTAAAATTGACGTTATCGTGAAAATGTTGTAATTTGTCAGCGGGTCAGCTAATAGGTTAATTTATCTAACATTGGCTTGGCTTTATGAAGCGATAATTGACAGCATTCATTGCGAATTTATTATCCTATTACAGATAATAAATACCAATTACTACTAGGTACATATACTTCACTACTTACAAAATGACTAAGTATGTTACACAGAACCTGCATAAATATACATTTATAATTTGAACTGGGTAGGTGTGTAGCACAAAAAGCTAAAAGGATTATAGAATCTTGATAATATTTTTAAAAAGTCTCCAAAATAATTACTATCTAAAGCAGCAAAAAAAATCTGAACCGTGTAGTTTCTCATCAGCCAGTAAATATAAAAAAAAATTATCGAAAAGGAAAAGGTTCAACAAAAGACTAAAAATATTCTATAAACGATACCGAATTTTGAAGTTCGGAAATCCCAAAATTGGGAGGCGGAGTCGGGGTTGCATTTCATTCCTAAATGGTGCTTATTAACATTTTAATGGCACAAATACGAGTATTTTAAATGATCAAAAATCTGAGCAATGCATTTAAAATCGTATGCTATTGGTTTTAAGTTTAAATTTAGTAATTATACACTTCTACGTTTAGGATATTCAAAGCCTTCCTCACTGGGATTCTACATTGAGTATTACGATTAAAACGTAATTAAATAATGAGGATTAACAGGACTTCAAAATACAATGAGTTTTAGGGTTCGGGGACTTTTAAACTCTTTCCAGTCTCATTTTCGAAACGAAACCAGTTTGTACACGATTTTTATTCTGATAACAAAATTCGAACGTATTTCAGAACCGAGTTCCTTTAATAAGGTTTTAAACAATATATAAGTGTAAAGTAAAAAAAGAAAACAGTTTTTAGGCTTACCGTTGCAAAATATCGGTTTGAGTTAACAACTCGCTATTGACACTTCACAAATTCACTACAAAGTAAACTTAAAATGTTATGTAGTTTTTTTTTGTTCTTAAGTCACATTACATTACATATGTGGCGTATTCGGATTTTATGTTTCTTTTAATTTAGCCAGTAGCCTTGTTACCAAGAGTATCTTAAAAAATACGATTTTAAATATTTCATCTTCCCTGAAAAGCTATATTAACTACTTATATATGTAACTTTTGACAGTTAAAGATTCAACCGTTGTGTTTCAATTTAGATAGCAGCATTTAGTTAGACTAATGGAGACAGATAGAGAGGAAATCGACGAGAAATTCATAAATAATATGATTAATTAGATCTGAGTTTCATCATCATCAATACAAATAAATAAAATTGAAGTGCCTGTTTATAATGTCAAAATAATTGTTTTTTTTTCAAACTTCATAGTTATTTGTACTATACATATGCAAATTTTTTTTGCTTATCTGCCTGTACTGTAACTTGTAACTTAGGCTAATTATAATATAATTATACGCGGGTGAAACCGCGGGGCACAGCTAGTATAAAGTAAAACGAAAATATTTCATTATTACACATTTAAGTTTTCATAAATATAGTAAAGACGTTATTTGATGCATTGATTCATAAAGTCATTCAAAACAGTTTCGCATGCATTCAACTGTTTAAAAACATACATACAACATCCTCCTTGGAACAATTTGGAGCGGTTGGCGGTTGGCAGAACGTATTCGCGGACAATGGGTCGCTTACTTTTTTATATTGATATGACCTCTAGTGATTTGTTCCTGACAAGGATTGATAGACAAGGGCAACTGTGTCGATACTAACGTACAATTAGATCATTGTTATAATTTATAGTTAATACACTATTAACGAGACGGTGGAAATTAAAAACATCAAATGCTAAAGGCATCTCGAAATAAAACAAAACCTAAAAGAGCCGACTAAAAATATTGGAAATGTTTAGTTTGACATGCTTAGGGTTGACTGGGCTCTTAATTCGTAATATACGTATTAACCGCGAACATAGACATTAGGACCAGATAAAAAAATTAAATACATTCCATTTTCAACTCAAGTCGCTCTGTAAAACTCCAATACTAGACAAAAATCACTATTAATTGCACCACTACACAGTTTAATCATTTTTGTGAAATCAAACAACCTTTGTCTGTATGACCACAAACCACAAATGCACAATGATGAAGTATCGGAGCGTCAACCTTATTCAGGGTCACGCTCAAGGGTTCGACTCCAGAGTAGTAACAAATATTTGCCGAGGCCGCAGACATTTGTACAAAGTCTGTACATATTGGTCTTTAATAAGAACCATCACAGCGAAATTAAGGGTAGGTAATATAGACATGTAAATTAAATTAAATTTAAGACAGAGATTCATTCATAACTGTCACTGATTGACTTTTATAACACTAAGGTGGAAAACAAGCGTACAGGCCGCCAGATAAAAAGTGGTTACCGACGCCTATGAACGCTTGCCACACCAGGTGTATATCTCGAGCGTTGAGAATGTAAGAGGAATATGGGGTACAAAAATAGTCTTCTTTATTCCGCTGTACCACACAATTCTTCCTTAAGAAGCACTGGCAACATTGCTCACCATTACGAACACAACACTATAAAAGGCAATATTAAATGGCTACGATTATCTTCAAGGTACTTGTAGAAGTACGTCTCGAATCAATGAGCTTCAGTTATTCTAACCCATGTTCATGTCTCTGGCACCGGTGACCTAACACTAAGGCAGTCTCCTTAGATCTGTCTACGACTGATGCTACCTAAGCACATATCTTTCACATACACCCATGAACTAACATATAGCTGTCTCTCTCCCGCAGGTGTAGTGCTGTACTTCAACCTCCCGCGCCACGAGTTCGGCCGGGTGCAGACTATCCTGTTCCCCGTGTACTACGCGTTTAACGCAGTCATCAGTCTGCTGGCACTGCTCGCCTACTACCGGACGCAGTGCCTCACGCAGTTCGAGAACACTTCCTGGATACAGGTGAGGACCAAAGCCGAAACTAACAAAAAATAACAATGGATCATTTCTGTGGATAGAAAAATACGAACTCGAGTTTTAATCCTCGCGTTCGACAGCGAAAAATATATTATTAAAAAAATTACAAATTGAATACTTCTTCGGCAGTCAGTTAAAATTGGTGGCCTGCAACTGTCTCACTGCTGCACAAAAAACTTGTCTCATACAGAAAAGATATTGATAATCTCCACTGCAGATTAGCGATTCGATTATTCGGACTGCTTCTATGAAATTAAAAAGTTTATAATATTTCAAAATAAATTATGCCTTAATAAAACAAATATAAATTACTAAGACAGACCCTTAAATAAAGTAATGGCCGTTAAAGTAAGTTCAATTTACAACTTCACGGATATAATTAGCACTCACTTGTGTTCAGTCAAGTGTTGTTATTACTTAAATACAATATGTATATACGCGAAAGGTCGCGGGACCGCAATAAAAACGTAAGTATATTACTTACGCATATTAAACGGCGCCAACGCATTATGTGCATGCGCAGCGTGCACTTGACTGTCACTGACATTAATTGATTGATACCTATTGTACTAATATTCTGATTACGATGTACTAGTAAAAGTAAAGGTATCTGAAGTCAATGCTCTGATAGTTTTATTTACATAACTCAGATTTATAAATTTCTTTAAATTTGCTCACAAAAACGGATTTTGGAAGGAGAAGTAACCGTACATATCCGTAGAATTTCCTGACCTGCAAAATTTTCTAAAACATTTACCTAGGTACCTTATTGCAAATACCTTTCCATTTATAAGCACCTATAAGCTATTTTACATGTAAACGGTGCATGAGATTCTCCTCTAATTGTCTTAAATTTTGGCGATTGGTAAAAAAAAATATACATAAGAGTACCTACTTAGATATCTCAATTCAATTAAATTTTTCAATATGGCAAGTCTGCCGACACTTAGATATCTCATCAAGTCATCACAAACATGATGCCGATAATCTTCACATAATTCATCTTTTACTCGACACCTAAAGTAAATGAGTTTATTTACAATTGCCCATAACAATTAACTCTGTAACGAACTAAATTAGAGCAATTAAGAGTTATTGCCTTTTGCCTATAACCTTTATAACATAAATTAAATGATAAATGTTGTAGAAATAATAATGTCACGTTATCTAAATGGAGGTATTCGCACATATTCTATCAATTAGGACGATTTATTAGGCCGCAATATGTTATAATTTTAATATCAATTAACCTATAGGTACTATACCATTAGTATTAATTATTTTAGTGCGATTTCGACTTTGATTCGATTTCGACTGTTACCTGGCACATGTCTGAAGATGGAATAGAAAAAAATGGAATGCATGCCTATTACAAAATAAAAAATAGTAAATAATAAAAATGAAATCCGCTCTACATTAGGTCGTGTGAATAAACTATTTTTAACACGATAGGGCAATTTGACAGCTTATGACACTGCTAGTCTTCTGACACGTATTTAGTATTAAAAAAACTCAAAAAAAAAATGTCCCCAACCGCACATTTTCAATATTTTTTTAATTACTTAGTTTTTTACTATGATTTTGTCAATAACTTAAATTGTACACGCATGCAGTCTTTAACTTAAGTAAACTCAATTAGCGAATTGATTTTGATTAATTAAAATTATGCTTTTATGGAGTTAAAATAATAAACTCAAGAAATTAACGATATTACCTTAAACAACATTCGTGTCCTTACAAGTCTAGAAAATGAATCGGTTGATAATTATATATTCATATATTATGTTATTACTTTTTAGGCAGAAATGGCAGGGTAGAATGATTGCGCAAACTGATGACTGAATTTGAGAATTCCTTTTATAATGTCCACTATTACCGAAAAACTCATTTTTTCAGCAATTAACTAAGTTTTAACGCAGATTATTGCATTTTAATCTATCTAATTTGAATTAAGCGCGAAAACGCTCATAGGTCGTAGGTAGAACCGCTTATGATGGGTTGTGACGACACGCTTCGGTAACATTTGACAAAAGTTCAAGCAAAATGTATGGCGGTGATTGACATTCATTGAGCCGTGACTTCATTCGCTGTAATTGGCGTTTCAGTCAACTTGGCCGATTGCAGTATTTTATATTATTATTTTATTTAAAATCTTAATAATCTTAATGTTTATATCAAATCTAGGTCAGTCTTTAGAATCCGGTGTATTTTTTTTTCTACAACCGTTTTTTCTTTGATTCTATAATACTGTGATATTGCGTCCATGTAATTAATCTAAGCATATATCTTTTATATAATGCTTGAGAGTCTCTTAGACACAATATTAGTAGATTATTATGTGTAAATGCTAAGGCCGATTACATCTATCGCCGGAGTATTTTTTTATTAAAGTAAAAAATACATACCTACAGATAATAAATGCTAATGATTAAACTACTATATAAGAGGTTTTGTGTTAATAAACTGTATAGAAATATCATTGTACCTAATGATTCATGTATTGAGAATACGCATGAAATATTTTAAAGTCAAATATTTTAAGCCAAAAAAATATTTCTACATCGTTGAACAAGTTATTATTCTATTTTATAAGGTATAGCAATGTATGGAATAGTTTAGCAACAAAAATTGGTAATTGCATACATAGCAAATAGATGGTAAAATCCTTGAAACATTGTAATTATTATAAAAAACCAATACCACAGAATAATGAATAGTTGCCAATACAATTTTTTTTTCATTCATGCAGATTAAAACAGATAATGCGAATTAAAGTAAATGCAAGGCCGTATCAAAAGGTCGGATTTAACCCGCTCTGGATAACTGACAGATAAAAAATTAACTGCTTTTTATTATTAAGTAGGAACCGGATGTAAGGAAGTAATGTATGGAGAGATATTTAATTGATATCGTGTCATGTTAGGTCAGGAATATCATAAATAATGACTTTAGGCACCCTTTAATACAGTTTTCGTCGTTGGCGATTGTAATATACTTTCAATACTTTTATAAACATTTGATATCAATAGTATCGCTATTTTACGCACTTTTTTCATCGTAAAGTTAAACAAATCACCATCAACCATATTTTAAGAACTCGATGCAGATTTTGAACTCGATTGTTTAATTCTAAATTCAATTCAATTTACCAAGGCACTCTTTTCAGATAGAAGGCAATGTATATAATACAGATGATACAAAATATGTCTCCTTTACAAATATTTGGTAAAGTTATTATATTAAATGGAAAAGCCATGTCGAGATGGCTTAGTGGTCAGAGCGCCTGGAGTATTCATCCGGGAGGCGCAGGTTCGAATTCTGTTCGCGACCGTATTCTTTTTCCATTTAATATAATAACTTTAGAGTTCGCTAAGCATGCGTTAATGCTTTTCAAAGATTTATCTTGAAATATTTGGTAGCTCTCAAGTTCTGAGAAGTAGGTTTTGTTAACGCTCAACAGAACACTGCGCCGCGCCGGTACCATGTAATCGCTGCCTACCTCTACCCTGTGCATGTGACACCATCCATAAATACTAATATTATGAATGCGAAAGTTACTTTGTTTGTTTTTTACCTTTTCACGACTTAACGGCTGAACGGACCGTACCTAATGAAATTTGGCAAGGAGATAGATTGTATCTTGGAGAAGGACATAGGCTACCTTTAGTCGCACAGACGAAGTCGAATAAAACCTTCATTTAAATTTCCAATTGGTCTATATAATTTCATATCATTTAAAACTTGTCTTAATTAGGTACATATTAACGTGCGTTTTTCTGATTGTTCCAGTTATCGCTGTTGCTAGCCGTATTCAGTATAGAGTCGTACGTGCGCCTGCGACTCGTAAGCCCAATGTTGCGCGCCAAACATGTCAAGACTCAGATGGAGGAAGCTGCTGGTGGCGGACAAGAAGTAAGTATTGTTACAAAAAAAAAAACTACATTTAATCTCCTTAGTCTGTGTCCATTTTGTTTAACTCCTAAAGGTGCATGATCCATGCAACCTATGTCTTGATAAATATCAATTGTTTTCACAAACAACCTACTGAATTAATTGAAAATCTATGTATCAGATCCTGAATACCCTTAAAATTTCCCAAAAGCTTAAAATAGGAAATTGATTAAAAAATAAATAAGTATAGTTATGTATTAGATACTGTATCTGTGTTTGCGCATGGACATGCAACTACATGAGATATTTGCTAAACAGCTGTGACGAGCCGTGAGAAACTACACTACCACAGTACATGTTTGAAAAGTGTCCGCACCTTGTACAGTCAGCATTAACAGTATAGCGGCAATTAACAGCTCAGAATTATGGGAGCATTTGGTATATAAAATTAAACAAATGAAAAAATATTTTTTCTTTATATTCTACAATCACATTTATAAAAAATAACATAAATAGGTCATTAATTGATAGTCAATAGGTGGTGCAATTCGATTGAAATGATGCTGCTTAATTAAAGATGTCAGCCATCTAAGTTCAGGACTATATCTACAACATTTCCCTAACCCACTAAAGACATGGCTTATATGCAAGAAGTACCCGGAATCGCATACAATTCACAAAACAATCCACTTGGCGACAATCATCTGACGCCATTACTTCGACCACATAGCTGGTGAGTCATGACACGTGTTAAATGCACCGTTGCTGAAATAATTTCGCAGTAAACGATAAAATACCATACCACATGACGTTGGTAAACATAGAATACTGATTGATTGTGAATTGTGATGCAATTTCACTGGGTATTTCGTTGAAATTGTGACATAATTTCTTTATATTTGTTATTTATTATTTGACTGTCTCTTTGGTTTAGTGGTACCCAGCGGGATTGCGGAGCATGAGCTCCTGGGTTCGATTCCCAAGTTGGGCAGTGTTATTGGGTTTTTCTGTTAGAAATTCTCAGGAGATATTCGAATTGTGGCCGGTAGATGGCAATAGACTCACCACCTATTATTACATAGGACTTAATAACAGCATTGATGAAATGTGGGTGTAATACCCCTTTGCCTACCCCTTCGGGGAATACAGGCGTAATGCTATGTTTATATTAATCTAGAATGCAAGGACACACTTTAATTCGTCATCTCATAGTAAAGGTACGCGTTTATCGCTGGTCATTGAAAATTTCGCAATCGACTAACTAGACATTCAAAACATTCCGAATTCGATCAAATAATCTTTATCGATATTCCGCAAGGAAACCCCTTACTAAAACATTTTTCTTTTTGTTACAGGTCGGTCGCCTAATCCTAGGTGAACTCGCACACTGTCCTCGCTACCTCCGCGTGTTGAAGACCTTCCGCACCTACCACTCCAGTATAGCCATGGGCACCATGATAGCCCTCGGCTGCTCAGTATACTCCACCATGATCATAGTCGATTCCATGTGCCGTTAATCGACTAAGAAACCGAACTATTGGAGAATAAACTAAAATTTGAAAAATTTCCGTTGGCATGCTGTGTAAATTTTACGTTAAATTCAAATTAACTTTCGAACGTGTGCAACGCCTTATAATTTTTTTTATTTACAATTGTGATGTTATTTGTCTGTTTAATGTAATTGGTTGTGCATAGACGTTTTTTTTAAAGTGTGATGTTTTTATTTTCTATACTAATCGATATTATATTAACTCAAGATAATAATTAATAGTCTGCCTGAAAGAAATAAATGAACCGCTTTTTTGTAAGAAAGGTAAGAGCAGACATGAATTTAGCATTTAGTTAATAGATTAAATCTAAAAAGTTTACATAGCATGATACCACCGATAAACTTTATGGGTCGATTTCATTAATGCATTACTGTCTTAGGTCTAATTCAGGCTGTGAAGTCTGTTTTCAATATGTACGCTTTTTATGAAAAAGAAATAGTATTAATTCGTAAAGAGTAACTCAACAGGGATAAAGGTCTGTATGGCGCTGGTCGCATGAATTGTTTCCTAGCGAAACGTTGTGAGAGAATCGTTCCAAATTATATATTTTATTTAAGTGATGGTGGTAGACGCGACAAAACGAAACGACTTAGTATTATGTAATTAACACAAGATTATTAGTTGAAATTGTAATATCGAATTTATAGAAAAATTAACAGTAACTTACCAGCAACTAACACTTTATACATTGCAGTACCTAATCATGTTAATCTTGCCAATCATTAGCAGTAGATGTCGCTCAATCGATTAGCCGTGTGAGGCAGTGAGCCCACCATTAAGCTGCTTGATATTATGAAACTCATGTTGTATGCTCTCTAATTTCCTGCAATACTGCCATAGTATAGCACTAAGTAGTAATAAGTAGTATCTATAGACTCTCGCCAACGTATTTTGTCGCTCAGTAATCGTAAAAAATGCTTCTTGGACTTGAACGCAGGAAGTTACGAGCACGCAACTTTTACGACGTTTTTAGTGTGGAACCAAAATTCAATTGAAGCAAATCAATAAGTTCAAAGAATGTTTACTTTGTCTTAAGAACTTACCATTAGCGAATGTTGATGCTCGCAAAAATTTTATCGTTGTGATGACTCGATTGTCTAGTCAGCAACAAACGTCGCGATCGTAAAATCGCAATTTTAATTGATCGCGTGTTGATGGAACCTGAGCTTAAAAGTATTTGCATTTAAACTAATAATTTGTTATGTAAAGTGTTTAAATGATTACTTTTACTCATCAAGCAGCTTATGCCTTTTTGGCAGAGGGTTTGTTTAGCTAATTATAAGTAATATAATTTTATAATTACTAAGTTTAGTTAGTTAATAAATTTATTTAATCAATTAATGTGAATACGTGTTAGTGATTACTGTCTACTTATTATTCGTAAATGATCTGAGTGTCTACGTGGGATAATTATTTATTTGAGACGTGGGGAAACGAGGAAAGTATTAAAATTAAAAAATAAACGAATATTATGAAAACTTAACGTGTTATTTATTTGGAATTAAGTAAATAACTATCTACATGCATATAAATAATAAATTAGTAAAAACTTGACAGGTGTGATTGGGTGGTAATCAAAGTATACTATTAATGAAGCAGCTAAATCCTGAAGAAAATATTTAAAATTATACTATATACCTACCTACATAAACCACAAAGCTGTCTAATTATAAATAATGTCTCTCAAGACATGGATTATTAAATAGCGTACACATGTATAAAAAACTATTTTACTTCAAGTCAGACTGACTGCTGAGGTCAGGCGCAGATTAACTACTATGAGCATGGTGGGCACACAAATTGAGGACGAAAAGCTGATAATGCCACAATAAAATTTAAAAAAGGAACAAACCAGTATTATCCTTTTATTTAAATCTAAACGCTGATATGCTTTCAGGCTGAAAAGAGTTTTGAGTCTAGTAGATGTGATATTGCGGTATGCAAACAAACACTCATTGCCCAGTCCGGCTGGCACTTGGCCGATTTTCGGGCGGCCGTGTCCACAACCTTATTTAAGGGCTGGATCCGCGCCTGGCGGAGGTGCAGGTAGATGCCTCAACACCAAAAACGACAGACATTTTGCTCACTTTATAGATACCTCCCTACTTACCTACAGTTAATACTGTTGGCGGTAGTACCTTTTATTAATAAAATCCCCTGAACATCTCGCATTACTTTACACGAACGTTCAAACGCAAGGGTAGGTCTGTGCATTTGAACGTTTCATGCAAACGACCCACGACAACGGTTTTGGGGTTACTCTTGAAACTAATACCAATTCCAATCCAATTCCAATATTTAATAGAGGCCTTAAAACAACGCGTAATTTTAAACTAAATTTACCTACATTACAGTTACCTCAATTTTAAAGCATGTTGTCTTCATAATACCCCGAATCTATAATTATTTTTTACACATTTTGACATTTAAAAGTACGAACTGACATATTTCCAATGTCAATCGAGCGGAATTATTTTCAAGAGTAAGCCCACTGGTGTACCTATAACCGCCACTGGTGTAAAAACCAATCTACTTGTACCTATAGCAGTATGTCATTATTAACACAGGTGAATTTGTAGCCTGTCAGGAATATCATGCTACACTAGTCAACCGAAATAGTGCATCAAACTGCCAGACTGTAGGTAGCCACAACCACACGACATGACGACGCTACATGTGCGATATAATTGGTAGAATTGATATTTGAATAGGAATCAACCTTAGGCCTAGGAATAATTAGACTCCTCGAAATAAGAATTGTTACAAATGTTTTCAGAGCGATAAATTGTGGAAAGAAAAATACGGTCGTGAACGCAACTCTAAATATATGATGATGTAAGTAAATAATATAATAATTTAATCAATCATTTCAAATTCTGGGACCAAAACATCACGTCATGTTATGGCATAACTCCGGGATTTTAGACGATACCTCCCTCTGAAATCCCGGAGTTACGCCTTAAGTTTAAGTACTCCAAGGAATAAATCTACACGCTTTCCTATTATCTTGGCTTTTTGCGTTTTACTTAGAAACATTTTAGGATTAAAAATAGCACGATATTAGTACCTACCGACATATTTGTCGCTACTGATTATTGTTAAAATTTATCATTAACAAATAAGCCTTAAATCTAACATTATCGCAATAACTAAGGCTATAATTTAATGTGCAAACATTTTGCTAATGTAATGTAAATAAATATTTAATTTCAAGTTGACAGCGCGGTTGGCGCAGTGGTCGAGAGACCGACTGCTGCGCTGCGTGTCGCAGGTTCGATTCCTGCACGGAGCAAATATTTGTACGAGCTATAGATAGTTGCTCCGGGTCTGGGTGTGTGTGTGTGCTTGTGAGATTATATGTCTGTAAACGCACACACGATACAGGAAGAAATTCCTAGTGTGGGGCAACGTTTAAAAAAAAAAAAAGAGTTCTAGTACTTAACTATAAATATTATTAAACCCTACATATTGTACATAATAGGGTCCAACCAAGGCTGTAGCCAGGGATTTCGCCACAGATTAGTAATAGGTTTATGTATCTATTTCCGCACGGAATAAAATATAAATGTAAGATATACAGATAATTGTTAGTGCGCATATCACAGATGTTTATCACAGATTGGGTTGCCATCCGTCCAGGTTTCCCCGGATTTGTCTTACTTTAGAGGCCGTCCGGGGAGCGTCGAATCGGGGTTTCATTTGTAGCCCGGGTTCCTTCGGTTGTGTTGGTATATCTACCGAAAATACGCGGTCGGAATGACGTCCAAAATGCTAGACTGCTAATTGTTTGTTAAAACTTTATTACTAAATATATATCTGTTCAATCTGTTACCTATTTTTTTTTTTTTTATTTATTATATGTGGCTTTTATGTCACAGGGACCAGAAAAGATCTATTGTGATCGCCACTCTTGCGTTTAAATTAGAGCTCATCCCTAAACCCTGCCGCTGTGATGAACTGCAGGATTTTCCTAGGGGTGAATTCTTTTATTTCATCCGGGCTTAGAATATGTTTCCCTAGATGAGCGTAGCGCTTATGTATTAGCGGTCCACATTCCCCCAAAAGGTGAAGAGGTGTTTCCTCAGCCTCTTTACACCGTCTGCAGGTTTGTGTCTCGCTTAGCCTCAAATTAAACATGTGCTTATTTAAGCAGCAGTGTCCAGTTAAGGCTCTTGCCACAACGCGCAAATTGTTCCTACTCAGCTCTCGGACGTGGTTTGTGTACCTTTTGTCGTAGGCTTTAATGAGGATTTTGGAGTGAGTCATGCCTGGCGATTCCGTCCAGAGCTGGCTTGCACTGTTAAAACATGAGTCCATGAGGGATTTTTGAGCTAGGCTTTTAGGTATACCACAGAAGGGCTCGGGGCCGGGTTATAATCTGTTATCTAACCTAAACCTCATATCGTCAGAAAATAGATTTATTCATCTTCACCCGATAATGCAAATGTATATTGCGTATAATGGAACGCAAATGTCAACGCTGTCATTTAACCAAGGTGTTGTCAAAGTTTATTAATTTTAGTATTTCTGTATATTCATTTAAATCCAGACTACTTACACAGCAGTTATGAAAAAATTACACACGTATTCACAATTTATTAAGTTAATCTAAAAATATTTTCTATTTTAGATACTGTTTTACTAAAGTCAAATGATGATATCTTGATTCTATGTACAACAAGACATAAATGACAAGTGGCAAGTTCTACTAATTTTGGAGTTAAATTATTGGCAACACTAATATTTTGACATAGTCTGCCAAGTTAAATGTCGAGTTTAGGCGGGAAAATGTAAAGTGCACGTTGTCGATTTTATATTGTTTTCCAAAACTTGTGTTTCTCCGAAGTATAATGTGTAATTATGGTGGATAATTAACCATTATGTGTTCATGAAGGTGTACGAGTGTGGGCAAATTGTATAAAATTGAAAATCATGACTTTTTGTGTTCACTCCTAAACTCCATCGAAGACTCAGTAAAATTTCCACCGTTTTACTGGGGCAATAACTGCAATAACTTTTTATACTTGATTAAAAAAAGAAGGAAGTAACTGAAGACGAGGCTTTGGCCTTACTTTTATTTAAGAACACTGAAGACGAGGCGGTATGGTCTAAGACCTTAGCCTGCCCGATTAGGGCGAAGGAAATAAAAAAAAAAAAAACAAGTTAAATGTCAATAATGACCTTACGTGGTTTTTTGTTATTAGTGTTTGGAAATATTATTGCAATAAACGATGAAATCTATAACATTTACAGTCATTAAAGAGATTTTATCGCTAAACATATGTTCTAGTGAACGACGCAATCATGCTGTTTATAGGTAGGACAAATGAAGCTGAAAACATGAAGTGCGGATGTAAATGGAAAATTAACACAAAAATGATCGTAGATAGATGTAAAACTGTGCTAATATTATCAAGCGTAGTATGTACACTCGCTGTAGTGATATCTCTACACAAGTTGTTAAATTTTGAAGTGAAATTCGTGAAGCCCTTTGCGCCCATACCAGATGGTTTGTACGGTAATTATTTAGAGCCTATTTCTGAACAAAATCCGGATCTAGTCCCGCTCAGACAGCTTGATAAGACCCGTGATGCCGAGGCCGTGGTTTCCTTAAACGCAGCGTTGGAAATGAAAAAGGTAGGCAAAGATGACAAAGCATTAAAATTGTTTCAACATGCATTTGCCTTATCACCGAAACACGCTGACATACTAAATCACTATGGAGAGTTTTTGGAAGACACGAAAAAGGATGTGGTCAAAGCTGACCAATTGTATACCTTAGCTTTAACAAATTATCCAGACCACACAGGAGCTTTAGTGAACAGGCAACGCACAGCCAGCATAGTTGAAAACTTAGACAGAGAAATGTTAAGAAAGATTGATGAGAAGCGAGATGCACTGTCCTCTATACCAGAAAGTAACTCAGCATTACGGAGAGCAAAGAAAGAGGCATACTTCCAACACATTTACCACACTGTCGCTATTGAAGGCAACACAATGACTCTACAGCAGACAAGAAGTGTATTAGAGACAAGGATAGCAGTATCTGGGAAGAGCATAGACGAGCATAATGAAATCTTAGGCTTAGACGCAGCAATGAAGTACATCAATTCCACATTACTGTACCGCTTACGTGATATAACTATGGGAGATATACTGGAGATTCATAAGAGGGTGTTAGGTCATGTTGATCCTATTGAAGGCGGTCAGTTTCGGAGAACTCAGGTTTATGTTGGCGGTCACATTCCACCGGGACCATCAGAGATACAGAGGTTAATGTTACAGTTCCTGGAATGGTTAAATTCTGAAGATGCCTTGGACTTGCATCCTGTAAGGTGAGTGGTATGTTATTGTTGTATTTTGAAAACAAAGCGTTGATATAAGACAACAATTAGAAACTAAAAATGTTGTGAGTCAGTGACCACACACATAGTTACTTTCATTTCTGAGACTTCATAATGTTTATTTGATGTTTCTAGTAATTAGTTATGCTAGGTAATTCTCAATTGAAGTTTGATATTAAGATTGTCTCTACTATTACTTTGACTAGAAAACATACTTATAAAGAAATTTTATTTTACATAAGTAATTCATATAGGTAGAAATTAATAAAAAAAAATTCTCTTACTAGCCTATATTACCTGGAACAATATAAGAATTCTACCGATACCACATAAATGGAAATCAGTTCAGGCATTTCAAAGTTACGGTGGAATAAAGAAACTCGCAAACATACACCCTAAAAACATAACTAATTTTTTTGAGCAGTTGTGTATAAAATTACGGTCTTCTTGCACTAGTCATCATACACATGAATATTATGGTCTTTCCAACAGAAATCTATGTGAAGCTATTTCTAGATGATATAATATCACTGACCAAGTGGTTCTTCAGCCACAAGTTATGGGTTCAAACCAGTGGTATATACCAGTGTCATATGTACTTTGCTAGTTAATCTATAACAAATGGTAACAGAGAACATTGTAAGGAAACCTGGCCTTCATGATCAGAAATAGCCAACCTGCAGAGTGCTTGTGTGGTAATCAATGCCTGTGAAGAGGCCCAGGTTCCCTACAGTGGAACAGTTAAGGCAGGTTCTGTTAAGTTTACTATTATCTATTATACTTGCTAACAACCTTATACCCACAATTTCAGATATGCAGCCCTAGCTCACTACAAGCTAGTCCACATCCATCCTTTCATCGACGGCAACGGCCGCACGTCGCGGTTGCTCATGAATCTGCTGCTGATGCAGGCCGGGTACCCGCCCGTGATCATCGCTAAACAGCACAGACATCTCTACTATCAACACTTGCAGACTGCCAATGAGGGTGACGTCAGACCTTTCGTGAGGTGAGTCCCGTTTTTATACATGCAATATAGCTGCAGTTCAACCCACTCAGGTTTGCCAATGACGATATTTTGACGTCACTAGCCGGTAGCGACAACACTAATATAGAAGGATCATCATCATCACCCCCTTGCCCTTATCCCAATTTATGTGGGGTCGGCGCAGCATGTATTCTTCTTTCATAAATACTCTCTACTTGTACTGGAATGCTGCTAAAGTTTTGACTATGTTTTATGACCGGCCGCCTGCCTGACGTCAACGCTCATTGGGAATGCTGTTGTGGTGGTAATCGCCACCAATACGGTCTCCAGCATCCGGTTCAGCTATGTCATACGAAATGCTATCCATGCGTCAGGTTCTGATGTTATCCTACCACTGTAATACCTATGAGTAACATTCCTCAAATTGCCAAAATTAGATATGAGCCATATGCAGTATAAAAACAAGCTGTGTTATAAACAACTGTCATAAAAAGTATTTTTACAGAATAATGTGCCATGACAAAACACTTTTTTTTTTTTTTTTTTAAAAACGTTGCCCCACTCTAGGAATTTCTTCCTGTGTCGTGGGTGCGTTTACAGACATATAATCTCACAAGCACACTAACACCCAGACCCGGAGCAATTATCCGTAGATCGTACAAATATTTGCTCCGTGCAGGAATCGAACCTGCGACACGCAGCGCAGCAGTCGGTCTCTCGACCACTGCGCCAACCGCGCTGTCATACACTAATAAATTAACGAGAGAAACGCTTGCGCAAACATCGAAGTTAAACATTTTGTGTAAGAATGGAACCCGCAACCGCGGTTAAGTATGTCAGTCGCTTGTGCCAACCAAGCTATTGCAATGACCGCTAGCTGTATCGCATTTTGTCCCCAATTCGAGTTGACGTCAGAGAAAATCTATTGTATAGTTTATTATTTATTGTAAGGTATCTAATAGTATAAACGAATTCACTATTAACTTTACTATCGCGGCAGTATATCAGCACTTCAATAGTTAGTTTAGCTTTGCAAGCCTTTATCCCGTCGCAGTAAAGACTGTTTTTGCAGTGAACTGTTATGGCGCATAAAAATATGATGCAGTGTTAATTATAGTATAACAATTAAAGTTGCTTTATTATCACTAACTATGTTTATACAACATGACTGACTATTACTTTTCTTTAAAGAGAACAAGTCATTGTTAGTGCATTGTTTTCATCATCATAACATTGTTGTAACAGCTGCCATAATCATCAATACAAATAAATAAAATTGAAGTGTCTGTTTGTAATGTAAGTTTATAAGCTCATACAGTTATTTGCACGATACTTATGCCTAAAAATCAGATATTAAAATTTTTTACTGTCTGTTTGTTCCGACTAATATTTGAAACGGCTGGACCGATTCTGATAAGATGACTTCAGACTTGGGGTAATTGCTAGTGATCTTAAATAATAATTTCTATGAGTATGTTGAACTGGTCACTTACTTACGTACACTTGGACTTACCGAATGGACACAATCTATTTTTAGTCTTGGATAGTTAAAATAGTGTCATTACACAGAGGTGACACCAAAGTTGAGAATCACTTAGTTAAATATCAAGTAAAATGGATGAACTTAGTTAAAATTCACAATTATATAAAAACAAGTACATAGGAAACTTTTAATGTCCACACATAATAAATTTCACCGTGGGAGAGCCACGCTTCGGCACGAATGGGCCGGCTCGACCGGATTGATACCACGGCCTCACAGAAAACCGGCGTGAAACAACGCTTGTGTTGTGTTTCGCCGAGTGAGTGAGGGTACCTTAGGCCCAAACCCTTTAAAAGGCCGGCAACGCACTCGCGACTCCTCTGGGGTTGCGGGTGTCCATGGGCGGCGGTAATCGCTTACCATCAGGCGAGCCGTCTGCTCGGTTGCACCCTATTCCATAAAAAAAAAAAACATAGCCAATTTATGTCTCATTTCAATTTATTTTCTAACTGGGCCCAAAACCAAATTTTCCGTGTAGCAGCCAGCACTTTATATAATATCTGAACTCCAAAACTATCCAACAAACAAACATCATATAAATACAGAATATGCATAAAGTTATTTCGTAGTATCACCTAATCACGCTGTTTAATTTGTGTTAATCGACTTCTGTCGCTGACTGTACCCGTTTTGTTACTTGAAATATTGAGCTCAAAACTAACAAATCTCTCCAAATATATACTCATTGCTCCGAATTCCTTCCAGATTCATAGCGCAATGCACGGAGCGAACGTTAAACCTGTACCTGTGGGCGACAAGCGAGTACTCCCACATGGTACCAGCCATCGGCGACCCGCACATACTGACGGGGGACGGCTTCGAAGACGACATGCTCTGAAAATCACCTTCGCGGTATGACGGACAAAGTAAGACTATTTACGTCACAATTTTGGACCCGTATCCTTGCATGTCGGGCCCCATAAATGGTAATGGAATGACCTCGCTATAACTGGGACTTTGAATGTGATTTTTTTTAATGTAGAGATTTGTCCAGTTTGGAAGTCTGATCAATTTTAAAGTTTGTGAATTCAGAATGCCTTAAAAAGAATATGAATTCTCTGAATAACGTTGCCCTGTAAGAATACTTTTTTGGGTTTTTACAATAACGGAATTCTAGTAAAATTTTCTTGTTATTTTTGCTGCCATATATAAACGGATGGTCCGTTTCGGAAATATGAAATTATATTCTGAAAGTGTATACCTGTATGAAAATATGAGAACTCTACTCTGTTATACTAAATTGATCAGCTCTCTTACCTCGTTCAATTACATGTCACCAGTGTTTCCATTTTGTATAATAATCGATAATAATGTAAATATAACCTCGTGGTGCATTTCAAATTGTAAATACATATGTTTATAGGAATGTTTTCTTCCAATTGATTGACGCCTGCAGGCAGGTACTAACGGCCTTATGGAAACTGATTGCAGTATATATTGAAATGTGAAATGAAATTATGTATAGACGTTTGAAGACTAAGTGCGCGTACATTATACGTTTGTGTATAAAAATAATATCTATAAGACAAACTTTATGTGCTATCGTTAGTTATTAAAGTTCGTCTAATACGATATTTTGCATTACTGATTTGGTTTCTACGAAAGCTGCAGTGTA
Source organism: Xylocampa areola (assembly GCA_935421205.1). Lineage (NCBI taxonomy): Eukaryota > Metazoa > Arthropoda > Insecta > Lepidoptera > Noctuidae > Xylocampa > Xylocampa areola. The sequence continues at coordinate 2,828,881 of OW285200.1, forward strand.
TTCAATACAAGGGCCATGACTAGTTCTTTAAATGTATACTTAAACCTACTAAAACCAAAGAAATTTAGTTTGTCTATTACCTACATAACATGTATTGTTATCATAAGACGATGAGGTTAAGAGCATAATATACGAAGCTGAGAATAATGCTTAAATAAAGCTTTAAAAGGAATATATTAAAGTAAAAGTAAATAATTATGTTTGCAATCTCATTCCGCTTTGTTTCATAGCATTTACCTATGTGAAGAAAGTTAATTGGAACTAAAACAAATCAATCGTCCATTAAATTGATTATTGTTTTCTTCGTGCTTAGTTTGATGGAGTGTAATTAATCGATTCGTTTCATTCGCTTGTATATGATATTTTCGCAATCATTTTATTATCAATTCTTTTGAAAGTGTACTGTTTTATGTAATACTCACATATTATAAAAAACTACTTTACTTTAATCTTTATTTGTATTTTTTGAGGAACTAAAATATTGTCATTATTCCTATTTTGATTCTGAAGGTATCTAAATGACCATGGGCATTTCTGTACGGACTTCAGCCAACATAGATAAAGTTACCCCAGTTAAGGTTTCTTACCCAACTTCATATTTGCTCATGTACATTTGCCTGCATAGTGCGAAATAAAATATACATTATCTTGCATGAGAGAGGATTTCATTTCATTTGAGATGATCCAAGCGGTCCTTCGTCTTGGCCATATATTTCAAATATAACTTAAGACATCAACTACACTATTGCTGTGATATTTGATATATTATTTATTTATTTAATACAAGGTTAAATTGAATTCGTCTGCGAAACTACCAGAATATTTTTTAGAGCTTACATGGTGTCTTTAGAGCTATCAATGTTCCTTCTAATGATGGAGGTCACCAAACTTTCGCTGGTATGAAGACGAGGCGGCTGATCATTGCGTTACAACTTATACCATGTAATATTTCATCACTAACATTTAATTAAAATATGTTTAATTGAACACAATATTGAGGCAAAAATTCGCTGACCAGCCGACTGGCGTCGTCACATGGGTTGGTACGTTGACCCCGATCGTTATTAAAATATATTGACAGCATTTTGTTAAATACCCCTCAACGATTATTCTGGTAGAGTTTCGCTAGCTAATTTGATTTAAACCCAATATAATTAGGATTGCACAACATTTTGGGTGTGGAGTTAGGCAAATTGTTAACTTATTTGTATAGATTTAGAATTAATAAATTATAGACTGGTTCAACTGTAAGTTGAATCACCAGTGTGCTATTTAGGGTAGACCCTAAAAATCTTATCGACTTTTTAATTTGTTCTATGCCATAATTATTGATTGAACATTTTATGTATCTATGTCAAATTATTTATGAAATTGTATAACTTCTATAAGGGTTGGCTATGCAGTTATTTGCTGTTGTTAGGCTGGCCAACTTTAAAATATCAGAAAAATACGGATTTGACTTTGATTAAAATAAAATGTCTGACTATACACGACTTAAGTCTCTTTTTATTTAAGATAACGTATTAATTTACATTGTAATTAACGCAATGATCCGTATTTTTATTTCATGTTATTTTGGATGTTATCAATATGTTCAGAAAATGAACGCAGGGTTTTTTAGTCCCCCTAGCTAGTGCAGATAAATATTATTGGTAGATCCTTATATTGGGTTAATGTACAAAATGCAACATCCATTGCTTTTCGTACTAAGGGTCGATTTCAGCCACTCCAGATACCATCATCCGAGGAATAAATTGGATTTTTTGACAGTTACTCTTTAAAAAACCTGTATACGAAATCTCTAGGATTTAACTGACATTGGTATAATCGAGGCCTTAGCGAGACAAATTCAAAATCTGCGCTAACTTCAGAGCGGTTGAATAACGTAACATTGTCTGTGACGTCGAAGAATTTAAAATACTCTATTAGTCACACATACCAAGAGCCAATAACTGTTTACCGTCTACCCACTTAAGTAAACTTTCTTTGACCATCACTTGCCGTCAAGAATATAGCTTTAATTTATAAAAAGTGGGTATCCTGGGTCCACTCGACCTAGGATTCTAAATATATTCTAGGGATAATTGGAACCCTACATTGTTTTTATCTAAGCTACAGGGATGACTTGATATATTTGTATTCGTATTATGTTTTGATGATGTACTTAGACTGGTTTGTGTTGTCTTCCAGTATTGACGTGTGCATATTTGTTTGCATTTTCATGATACCAGTACAAAATTGCTCTTAAATATAATGCTAAGTACTTGAATATTTGTTTTAATTACCTTGCCCTTTAGCCGTCACTATGAAGGTAGATGATATTTCATCATTTAATTAGGTCGTATAATCATTGCTTGAATTTAACGAAAAACTAAATTTTGTAGGACTATGACCACTGACCTGTAAGAGTGGCAACACCGTAGCCGCAGTCAGCATCATGCAACACGAGCTACACGAACTCAACAATAGACATGCGCAAAATGTGTCAGTGAAAAGAAATGAATGAAGTATATCTTTTCGCTCAACGAAGTAGTCTTGTAAATTATAGATTCTCCTTCATATTTTATACAGACCTAGGATTGTCACCCATAAATATGAATGTAAGCAAAACAGTGCAGACCTGGTACATAGTTTCGACTAAGTTTGGTGTTGAAGTATTGTGACTCGAGCGTAAAGAAAAACTGAATCACAACTGAACTAAATGAAGTAGAGACACATTCGAATGACTACTGAATGAGAGATAACTTTATTTTTCGAAATGAAGTCGTCCATTTCCTTCAATCGTTCGCGAACTACCCATCTCTACTCAACAAACTCAGTCCCTTGCACAAATTAAGTATAAATCACAATATTTAATATGATAGATTTCCAGTGAATTTTGAAAATGGAATGTAGAAGCAACGCGGCGCATCCCAAATAGCGGAACACGTGCTTCGCCTAAGAACAAAAGCCTCGCACTGACCTGTGAAAAACCTCTCAAAGCATGCATTTTGTTTTGTCCTGTGCAATCCTGTATTAAGACTTATAATATATATAATAATAAAGGAGGTTTATTTAAGTATGTTAACATTTTCAGTACCTAATTTTGTATTGTTTCAGAAAACTGATTTCACCTTTTTTTTTTCGTATTATATTAATAATATCTCCATTGGTTGATAAACCATCAGAGAAAATAAGAGTTTATATCACAGAAAACATAAATTACCATTGATAATTTTGTGTATTTCAATCAGTTCGGTAAGAAGCGGGCGACGCCACGGCCAGTGTGTATATAATAATACCTGCCTAGATATTTTCTCATATTTAATTTATTTCTAATGTTATCGAGGTAATTGGGTCTAACAAGTGCCATTCAACTGACTCACACTCATCAAAATTATAGGCCACTTCTAGATGACCTAGAACTGTGAAATTTGGCACGTAGCAAGGTTTGATACTTTACTCCTGGTAAAGGGAAAAAAGTCCGACAATATTGTGAAATTGTAAATACGAATACAAAAATGGTTGTTCAGTTGGAATGTATAGAAAGACATACATTTCGACTACAAAATAAAAATTGTTTTCCAAACCAATAAACTTTTACGGATTCGTAAAATTCCATTCCTAGTCGAGTCCAAACCAACTTTTCCCCCCCCCCGAGTCTCGGGGTGGGTGTACGAAGTAACACCGACGGTTCTAGCGTTGAATGGTAAGCAGCAATTACAGTATAGTACTGTCACAACCTATCGCTATCCTATATATCGCTGGAAAAAGCTAGATGAGACTAGCTCAGGAGCGTGGTGTGGAGATTGGCACAAGCAGAGAGAGGCTTATGCCCTGTGACCAGTGAAGTCGGGCTGTGGATGATGATGCCTGTCACATCAACGCCTCTGTATTGCAACCTATTTCAGGTACAGCTACGGCTAAAAACTTGATCATCGACATGGAACCTAATTTTGTCAAAATAGCTAACGATTGGGTAAATAGACAATAAAACATCAAATCAATTTTGATTAATTTATTATAATGTGCGATGTTAAAATAAAGTTTATAATAAAGCATTTAACTAGACAACTAGAGCGGGAATGCGCCGCACCAGCATTCAACACTTGTTCATTTACTCAAACGCTTCTATACAAAAACTAATTATTCATTCCAACGCGGTTACAATCTCGATAATATTACAATTATTAAAAAAACGTATAATAATTATAGTAAGAGAGATTTTGTTCAGTACGATCAAACATCGGCGCAGCAGCCACTCTGATACAGAGGGCCGATTCGTTTTGTTTTATTTAATAATTAATAAGCGCTATCTAAATAATGTTGTCAGCAACAGTATACATAGTTACCTCGGAGCGGTCGGTGTAGGCACGGTGCGGGCCGTGGGTCACGGAATACACTCGCATATTCACACAACAATCGTCACAAACAATACTGAATGCAGAACCCAAATATCACTTGTAATTTTTAACAAGAAGGATAACAAGTTTTTAGTCACCCAAATCAATTTTCTAATGTAGGTGTAACTAGCTCCTGATGACATAACTGTTCCAGTACTTCTTCGTGAGAATATGCGAGTGTTTCGGTCGAGCAGTTGATTACCCACGACATTTTCCACGATTTAACACACAAATAAACCAAAATTAACATAAATTTCTTGAAATGAAAGCAAATATTTGTCAAGGCTTTGGACCCTAGGGGTTCAGGTTAAAAGCAAAATCTAGACCTAGCACCAGATGAGCAGATATTAAACCACAAACAACATTCGGGTTATTTTTATTTATTATTTCGCAGATATTATAAATTGTGGTTATTAATTCAAGTTACAAAACGAAAAATTTACGCATATCTGGAGCGACTACGTTCTATGTTCCATTCTGAATCTAACCCATCGTATATTGAACCATTATCTAACGAGCACGTTGGGCGCATGCACACGATGGAATACAACCAGTGTCTATTCCAGAATGGAACACAGGCGACGGGTCGAGAGACGTCAAGCTCGGCGCAAGCGCACGCTCTGCGTCACGGAACACAAACACTAGGTATATGCGCGTATTATCACAACATAATAAATAAGTCCCATTACAAAAAAAAATGAAAAATATTATAATGTACTGACTTGAAAAACTTACTTAGTTACATAGTCTTTAAGTAGTTTTACTATTTTTATTAATAATAAAAAATGAGTTTTTTACGATTTTTAGAGACGACGATGGTATTTAAAAAAATAAATTACAATATTATTTATGGTCTGAGTAAATATCTGTGTATAGAAATTTATCTCACCAGCCCTTGCATGTCAGTCGTCATAATTAGAACACAAATCCGCGTTTACCGCGGTCAATTAAAACTAAATACAGCATTACTTAATTATCTAAAATCACAATGCAAAGCGTTTAGAACTAATTTCCCGCAGTAACACAAGTCAATGTGAGAAAGACATGTTTAAAAATGCGGGAAAGAGCTTTGCTCCCGCCCACTTCACTCTAAGTCAAAATAACTGCCCATGCGCACTACTTCCTGAGCAGATAAATAATAACGCATTGACTTACGCGAGAAGAAAGAGAAGTCATTAGATCTCCTTTCGTAACTCACTGAGATGCTAAATTGATGCGGTACTACACTACAGTAAAGCGTATACCTTACATCATCTATCGAGTTATACCATGCCGAAGCTAAAGGCCTTCAACGAATTAAGCACCATAAGTAGGAATTATCAGTTTTATAACTAAGTAAAAATTATCAAATACTGATTTTTAAATTATTTCATTTTATAAATCATGAGTGTTTGTCAAGACATGATATAACTTGATAATTTTGTTTGTCACGCCAATGTTTGAAGTCAATAAATTAACGACGACATATGACAGCATTTATTATTATAATTATATTGAAGAATGTAGCCTTTTTATAATAAACAGCTGTTGGGAGAATCTCGAGAAGAATGGTAAGTGCCACCGATTTTACCGATCATGTTTTATGTAATTTTAATATTTAAACTTTAAAGATCCAAGATGTGAAGCGATAAATAAAACTTAATAGTCATAGTTTATAATTATTCTAAAATCTCAATGCGTGGAATGTTCATGTTTTGATGATTCCCCAACAGATGTTCACTATGACGATATAAACAAAACTTTAATTTCTAGCCAAACTATACTCCTCTCAAACATTACGTAATTAATTGCAAAATAATTATGATTCAAGTGTGCGCATTTACTAAGATAAAATTAGGTAAAATATATTTGAATGTAACCAAATTACTTCGTCTTAAATCTTATGTCTGCCTTAGTGGTCTAGCGATCGCAATCACGGCTGCTGTGTGAAAGGTCATGAGTTTGGTTCTCGAGTCGGGAAGTGTTATTGAGTCTTTTAATTAGGAAATTCTCAGTGGCAGTTCGGAGTTTAGAAGGATTGTGCCGAGCTGATGGCAGTAGATCCACCACTAAATATGGTACTTAATAACAAAGCATTGGTTAAATGTAGGTGAACAACAGTACTCTGAGATACCCCTTAGGAAATAATTTGACCAAAAGTGTAATAACTCGCATAAATAGAACGATTATTGGAAACAGTTTCATTAATAATGGGAGAGAAAAGGTCGAGCGAAATAATAGTAATCAGTTGTAGAAAATAGGAGAGATTTCTTGAAAATTCAATAAGAGTAGTAAAAGAATAGAAACGTATTTTATTTTAAAGTTGGTCAATTGAAGTAAACACTGTATATAAGTATGAGAGGATATTTAGAAGGACTGTTTTTATTACTTGCTAACTTTATGGTCATAATGTGTTAAAGTAAATGAAAAATCTAACGAATTTTACATTTCCCTAACGAAGTAATCGGTATTTTTTAAACAGTTTGAATGAAGAAAATAAATTGCTAACTCAACTAAAATTATTACCTCAGTAAATACGCACATGAGAAACACGGATATTGTCATTAACTAACATCGGAAGTCCGGTAACAAATAGTTACGTTCACAACGAGCGAATAACAAGCGATTTTATATGCAACAGATATGTTAATCAATCACATGATACATACTCAACATTTATACATTATGAATCGATACTTCATTTCTCTCTAATATTTAGAATGATTGCTTTTGTCTTGATTCGATACATCACTTTTATTTTGATAGGCTTGGGAATTAAACTCGATAAGTAAGATTTTTTACAATAGTGGAAATCTGCAAGGACTTTTAAATTTATTTATTATACATAAAATTACGCTCAAGACAAAAACAATCAAAATCTGCGCAAATGATTAAAACGCAGTTTACATTCAAATATCTAATTTTAAAACAACTATTTCACAACATTCCGAGTACATCGTTATGCCAAATATATATCGTAAACAATTTTGTCATGAAAACAAATCACAGCAACACAGTATTTATCCGTCAAAACCGTAAAACTTGGCTTATTGGGGATTAACGCACAAGTTGAACTACAACCATTTTAAAATACGTCAGAATTGTACAAGCTATACTTGGCCGAACTTGGCTTAAATCAAGCATGGCCAAGTATATAAAATACGCGCCAAGTTGTAAATCTATGTAATGGCTAAGATTTTGACAGACACATTTAAAGGCATTGGCGCAACTAGAACATTGGACAAAACGAACTTGGCTTACGCCTTTCGATGTTCAACAGTTTGAATAAACCAAATATGTGGAGTTGGTCTAAAAAACGACCCCTAACACAATAAATTGAAGTTAGATTGACGACTCTAGTTAAAACACAAAGCTAAAAACTCCCAAGCGGACTAGGTCCAAGCATTTATATCTCAAGCTCACCATTTACACCAACACATTCCCGCTGCAGCCGTCTAGTCACGCCAATGAGGAACTAGGACTTCACAATCACTGGGACCGTCTCACTGTTACGTTTGTACTTCCAAGTCTGCCGGTATATAAAAATATCTACAGTTCGACAATAGGCCTTTAGCGATAGTTAAATGCATCCAGAATATGTGACTTAACGTTAATAGGGTAATGTCTCGCACCTTACATTTACATGATTCGATCACATGTTAGGTATCGATCGATAAACTTACCTACCGATGTCTAACACATACTTTTATCTTTAGTACGATCGAAGGTGTGAATTCACTTACTGGCAATCACACGAACAGTATAAACTAAGTATTAGGGCAAAATCTCAAAACAAATTACGTAACGCCAATAAGTGAACTCAAGCCGAAACTTTAGTACTGTACAAATATTACAGAAACTAAAGGTACATCTCTACTATCGATACTCGTAATAGCACGTGTTTTCTCACACCGCATCGCACTCGTCAATACGACTGAAATCAACATGCCGTTTTGGACGTTATTAAGTTAAAACACACGTCTAAATAGCGCTTCAACGAGCCGTCTGCACGACCAACATTTGTGCTTCAAATACTACGAATAAACAGTCTCTCGTTTTCAACAAGACGGCACATACCTCGGTACACTAAGCTTTACAATAATATCGAACAAAGTGGTCACAACTCGCTCAGTTTTCCGATACACGGGCAAATCAAAATTGAAGCGATTATACAGTAGGCCAGCTACACACGGTCACCAAACATTCAATTTGTCTCAATACTGATTACTTTATACACTGTAATTCTGTGTCAGCGGTTGCGTTGTGACGTGTTCGACCGCCATATTGGCCGCCATTGAATGACTGCGGGTAGCGCGCACTTTACGCAGCGTTGGTACGATAAGGGGAATTAAATTCAATTATCTAATTACCGGATATCGAGATTCTAATTTACATAGTAATTAAGGTAAAAATTGTTAAATGACATATGTCATTGCTCCTCATTCAAAAATCCCATTTTTATGCCGTCTTTCAAAATGTTCCCTTTTTATACATTTCCTAATGGGAGCTTGTTAAGCCTTTCTGCTTTTTCGATGCATCTTACATTACACAGATGCATCTTCGATAGCTTAATATTGTATCGTAATCAAGGCAAACCACGAAACGACTAGTGGTCAGTCTGTTGTCTTTAGTACACGGGCTGACAAAAGGTACCTCGCCATGAAAGCATTGTTCATAATTTAAAACAAGCAATATTAGCAACTTTCCTGTCATCCATACATACATTTTCCTGTAATGACAGTTCTAATCGATCAGGCTCATACTCAAGATATACCATCCCTTTCAATAGCCCAAATTTCCAAGCTGTCGTAGTACTACATCAACAAAGACATTCAAAACTTGAGTCAGTCCCATCCAGCGCTGTTAAAACGTACTTTTGGACCAACAGACATATTCCATAGTTTTCATCGAAAGGTAAGTCATCCATATAGTGTTAGTGTGGTGACGTACTCGTACGCATACGTGCGGTGCGGCTGGTGGGGGGCGCGCCGGTGGGGGGGAGGGGGCGCGCGGCTAGTGGTGGCGCGGCGGCTGGATGCGGCGCGAGATGTGTTCCTCCTGTTGCATCTTGGAGCGGAACTCTGCGACCAGGTCGCGCGACTGCGCTAGGACGGCCAGTTGCTCGTTCAGTAACTCCTCCCACTGAGTCGCGTATGCTGGAAAGAGAAATCGTATGTGAATTGGAGTTATGAAACGTTACGTAGTGGTTAGGTAATTGGTTAATTGTTTGTAGTCATGCGAATTCAATATTTCGTTCAATTTTATATTTTTGTTAAGAATATTACCTATTTAAAATGTTGTATATGGAATCCAAATGGCTATAAATTGATTGTTTAACAATATAACCAATTATTTAAGCGTTGATTTTTGTGAAATTTAGATAAAGGTGTTTTGTAAATTTTAAAGCCAATGAAATGGTTAAATTGTTTGTTATTATGTTATATTGAATTAACGGAATTGGTTGCTACCTATTGTAGTTATATTTAAATTTTATTATGTCGTAGCAACAAATGAAAACGCAAAACATCGTGATCAAAATCAATTATAAATAAAGCGGATATACAAGGGGCGTAGCCAGATATATTTCGAAGGTTTTCTGAATATTAATGGTACAAAAATTAATTTGCAATAAAAAGTGTATTTCTGTACCAAAAAAATTTTCAGGCATTATTTGATGATTGAAGCAGTTGTTCTTTTTAATATATACATAAAATATCGTAATTTTTTTCTGCAAATTATATAACTATTTTGGGGGAACACTATTTAACAAAATTTTTGGCTACGTCCCTGTCGAGCAAAAATTTTTATGAGTAAAAACCAATTGCCCTGTGAGCGACAGCATTGGCAGCATGATAATCGACGCATGGTTATTGTGAAACTTGCTTTTGTTTATGGTCTCGTCCACATATTATCTGAATATTCCCTTTTATTTGATAAAGTTTATATCGAATAACTCAGGTTCTAATTTCGGAAATGTCTGAGTACTTTCGAAGTCATACGATGACTCGGAAGATTCATGAAAAATAAGACAGATCAAGAATCGTATGAGATGTTAAAGAACAATAAATAAATTGCATAAGGTGAATGTGAATGAATCGCCTGATAACCAAAACATTTTTTTGAATGGCAATGCAGTTTGTGTTCATAAAACTCCAACACGTGCTTACATTCTCAATTTTGTGCCTCGTGCATTTAATATGTTTTTAAGACAAACAAATTTTGGTAAACGAAAAAATTGTGGATTGACCCAAAAGCAGTTGAACACGGAATGCGACGCGACCTCTACCAGTGTTACAGTAACATGATTGATGACGTTTCGTTCAAACCTAACAGCGGGCGCGGCCGTCGCGTGCCAACGCCGTAGCTCGACAGGAAGCGCAGCCGCTTGCTGCGCCACTCAACTGCAACACGCGCGCATGCACACACACACACAAATATGACTTTAATGCAACAAGCATAGTCTGCATGCTTTCTATGTTACATTACAGATGGACAAACATACAGGTAATGAAACAAGCGTGCAGGCAGAGACCCATATTATGTAATTCTCTGCTGCAATAGTTTACAACCACGATAAACGCAGTTCGCATAAGAGGGCCCACCGAACATATAATGCAACATACATGCAATCTAACCAACACAGATTTAATGTTGCACCAGGCATGCAAGAGACGGAATAGAAGACGAGAGATTCAATAACTTATCAATAAAAAGTAAAATACTGATTTGGCTCTCTTCGCTGATGATGTCGTAAACTTTATATTTCAACGCCGTTTCCTAAGCATATAGTATCCAATCATTGGTCCATATGCTAGACACAAATTATCATTAGGCCAATGTAGATTAATCACAATAAAAGTTTGAGTCCGTCACCGGCAATAGCCTCACTACTGGTTTCCTGTTTTTTTTTTTTATTTGTATTAATATACATTCCTATACAGATTTCCGTCGCACGCTTTATCGTCGTGCCGGTGCGGTTGCGCGCACGATAAGGTATAAAAACTAAATAAACTTTTTACAGATAACACAATAAAAACAAAACAAAAAAACTTATAGTTAATAAAGTGAGGTGTGTGTTTATAATAAATATAAATAAACTATGTGGTAGGGTTGCACCCTACATCACCCCCCTCCAGAGACCGTCAAGGGCGATAAAAATCGGGGAACCTGACATGACGACCAGAGCGAGTGGTATACTCTTTGCTACTGCTAGGTTGAGTGACTTCTTCTGGGTCAGCTTTGTCTGCCAAAATGTAAGCTGGCTTAAGGCGGTCGATTGAGACCGTGACCTCTTTGCCTTTAAATAAAATTCTAAAGACTTTGTCGCCCCTTTGCAGAACTTTGTGAGGACCTGTGTACGCTGGTTTTAGCGAGCCACGTAATGCGTCATCACGAAGGAACACATGATCAGTGGTCTGCAGATCCTTAAAAACGAAAATGCTGGTCTTGCTGTGACGGGATGCTGGAGTTGGTTGCAGGTTCTGAGCGAACTTGCGAATGCGCGCAGTGAAGTCTGTGACGTCGGTTGTTCCTTCGTCACTAGGGGTGAAAAATTCACCTGGGAGCCTTAGCGGTTCACCGTATATGAGTTCGGCTGAAGACGCTTGGACATCCTTTTTGAATGCGCTCCGTATACCAAGCAGTACCCACGGCAAGGACTCTGTCCACTTGTCATTTGCATGGCACGTGATGGACGCCTTGAGTTGCCGGTGAAATCGCTCCACCATGCCATTACATGCCGGATGGTATGCCGTTGTCCGTCTGTGCTGAAAACCAGCCAATTTGGACAATTGTTCGAACAGGCCTGACTCGAACTGTCGACCCCTGTCCGTGACAATGTCTGCGGGACAGCCAAACCGGGCAATCCATCCAGACAGCAACGCTTTAGCTACTGTCTCGGCAGTTATGTCGACAATAGGTACGACCTCTGGCCACCTGGTAAAACGATCGACTGCCGTCAAACAGTACCTAAAGCCTTGCGAAATTGGGAGCGGGCCCACAAGGTCGATGTGGACAGTGGTGAACCTTGCGCGTGGTAGGTGATACGACCCTAATGGCGCAGAAACGTGTCGGCTTACTTTGGCCCGCTGGCACTCAAGACAAGCTCGTGCCCACTCCCTGCAATCCTTCCTAATGCCTGGCCAAACGAAGCGCTCTGCGATTAATTTGGCAGACGCTGAGACACCAGGGTGGCTGAGGGAGTGTAGGCTGTCGAAGACTTGCTTTCGCAGCATAACAGGCACAAATGGTCTGGGAGGCGTTGTACTGACGTCACAGTACACGGGTGTACGCTCCCCTGGATCACGTCGGGGTCACCAGTATAGTTAATAAAGTGAGGTGTGTGTTTATAATAAATATAAATAAACTATGTGGTAGGGTTGCACCCTACAAACTCATGCGATAGCTTGCGAACATTTTGCCAGTTAACGAATAATTTAGGGTTCACTAATCATTCATTTATTTTTTCCCATCTCTTGGTCCAAAGAGTAAACTAGAGTTGTAGAGTTTCGAAATGTCAAATCGTCATGATTTTGTATAATCTGTGGAAATAAATTTTAATAATATTTCGATTTTGAGTAAATTTATGTATTTAAATGGATTATTCAAAGCAGTTTTTGATGTAAATCACATCGTGTGTGTTTCTTTCCAATGTTAAAACGTTCAAACCTAAGTGAAAGTGTGAGATTTAGGCGCAATCTTCGACCGAGTACAGTTTGTTTACTATTTAGGGCAGGAAAAGAAAAATAGACTGTACTGGTGTAGCACATCTTACTAATATTATAAATGCGAAAGTTTGTAAGGATGGATGGATGTTTGTTACTCTTTCACGCAATAACAACAGAACGAACTTAGATAAAATTTAGCACTCAATTTATAACCTGGATTACACATGGGGTACTTTTTGTCTCGGCTGCATCCAACTCTGAAGACCACGCAGACGTAGTTGGTGGCAGGAGCTAGTAACGCATATAGCTTACCGTCCTGGTCGTAGTCCACATCGCGCGTGATCCCGAGCAGCTGGTTGCAGCGCTGCAGCGCGTGCTGGAGGTAGTCGGAGATGGCCTTGTGGTTGTCCAGCCCCTCCTCCATATAGCTTACCGTCCTGGTCGTAGTCCACATCGCGCGTGATCCCGAGCAGCTGGTTGCAGCGCTGCAGCGCGTGCTGGAGGTAGTCGGAGATGGCCTTGTGGTTGTCCAGCCCCTCCTCCATATAGCTTACCGTCCTGGTCGTAGTCCACATCGCGCGTGATCCCGAGCAGCTGGTTGCAGCGCTGCAGCGCGTGCTGGAGGTAGTCGGAGATGGCCTTGTGGTTGTCCAGCCCCTCCTCCATATAGCTTACCGTCCTGGTCGTAGTCCACATCGCGCGTGATCCCGAGCAGCTGGTTGCAGCGCTGCAGCGCGTGCTGGAGGTAGTCGGAGATGGCCTTGTGGTTGTCCAGCCCCTCCTCCATATAGCTTACCGTCCTGGTCGTAGTCCACATCGCGCGTGATCCCGAGCAGCTGGTTGCAGCGCTGCAGCGCGTGCTGGAGGTAGTCGGAGATGGCCTTGTGGTTGTCCAGCCCCTCCTCCATATAGCTTACCGTCCTGGTCGTAGTCCACATCGCGCGTGATCCCGAGCAGCTGGTTGCAGCGCTGCAGCGCGTGCTGGAGGTAGTCGGAGATGGCCTTGTGGTTGTCCAGCCCCTCCTCCATATAGCTTACCGTCCTGGTCGTAGTCCACATCGCGCGTGATCCCGAGCAGCTGGTTGCAGCGCTGCAGCGCGTGCTGGAGGTAGTCGGAGATGGCCTTGTGGTTGTCCAGCCCCTCCTCCATATAGCTTACCGTCCTGGTCGTAGTCCACATCGCGCGTGATCCCGAGCAGCTGGTTGCAGCGCTGCAGCGCGTGCTGGAGGTAGTCGGAGATGGCCTTGTGGTTGTCCAGCCCCTCCTCCATATAGCTTACCGTCCTGGTCGTAGTCCACATCGCGCGTGATCCCGAGCAGCTGGTTGCAGCGCTGCAGCGCGTGCTGGAGGTAGTCGGAGATGGCCTTGTGGTTGTCCAGCCCCTCCTCCATATAGCTTACCGTCCTGGTCGTAGTCCACATCGCGCGTGATCCCGAGCAGCTGGTTGCAGCGCTGCAGCGCGTGCTGGAGGTAGTCGGAGATGGCCTTGTGGTTGTCCAGCACCTCCTCCTCGGCTCGCTGCATCTCGTCGATGGCCTCGTGGAACGTGTACATCTCTGCTGACATGTCGCCCTCCTGATATAAACATTTATGTTAGTAGTTTGTGCATCAAACACATAACATATATATTTGAGAACATAGGAGAAAAGGATCTTGAGTAACTTAAGAGTATAAAACTATTTAGGCGGCGAGCTCAGAAGAACACTCATTGACACCTATTGACTTCAAAAAGCTTTCAACTGAGAAAAGTGGAAAATAGGAGGCCTATGCCTTGCACGATAATGGCAGAGTAAAAAATATTTTTTGGCTTTGGAGGCGAATTTTTGGCATTTTCAATTCCAAAAACCCACTCTAAAAAACCAAAATTAGTAACGACTTCGTAGCATTTAAAGAGATGAGCATTGTTTTGTCAGATTACAAAACCATTATCGCAATTATATTCTTTCAAGATATTATGTATTTAGAATACAGAACTTAAGAGTATATTTATAGCACTAAATGTATGAAGAATTAAACATTAAAATAATACTTACATTAAGCGACCGTAACTGCGCCAAATCATGCGCAGGTTCCATATCCACATCAGCTAAGGGAGAATCAGGGCGTCTCGTCGGGTCAGCTGTTCCTAACTCTTTCACCCTGTCCGCATATCGTAGGGTATTCAGAGAATGTTCGCATGAAGACATGGCAGGGGATATCATGGCAATCATGCAAGTCCTGGACTTGTCTCCGATGAAGCTGTCCCGTAGAACTTGCGTCAGCTTGGACACACGGAATGGTAAGTGGTTCTGGCCCTTCATGCCGAGTGCGCGGATGCATTCCTTTAATGCGAGTAATGATTTGTTGATTTCTGCGCTCTCCATACCTGTGGAAGAAAGTTACTGATTAGGATCAAGTTCTATTTTTACCCTTAATTTTTATTGATTCGAGTTTCGTTTAGTCATCTCCTTAAATATGGCACTTGTACAGATCAACAGTTTGTATAATAATCGTGTATATATGCAGTACACTATACGTACGCGTCTGCCTGTTGGCGGAGGAGGTGTCGGCCCCTCGCTCATTGCCCGCGAGGTCGATGAGAGAGAACTTCCCGTGCACGCGGTGCATGCCGGGCGACCGCACCACTATCTGGAACACGGCGTGTGATCGCGACGAGTTCGAATTCGCGGAAGTCTGGAACATAAGAAATATCATTAGTAAAACATCAGCTACAACAGTTACAGATCGGACAACATACGGGGTAACGCAGCAAGCTCTACATCAGTAGTGTGACTCTAGCCCAGTGTGGATGTGGCCGCCCCGAGCGGCACTACACTACAACATTCGTGAGTGGAACGAAACTACTTCTGCTCCTCGAACTCATACTCTGTGTACACATGGGTCGAACCGAATATTCATTTTATGTTCGATATTCAGCGGATTTACCGAACATTGATTGACTATCCTTGTATGACACCAAAAAAAATCTAATCAACTTTTCGACCGTCAAGATGAACATGATGTTTATATACAAAGCTGGTCCAAATGTTAGATTAGAAATATTGAGTCATTGACAAGAAAATAATAGGACCCATAAAGTTAATATAAAATAAATATTTTTATAGCTATAATGTGTGTTGTTGTAGTTCCCCGCACCTGTCCGGAGGTCCTGGCGGCGTTCCCATGCTGTATAAGCTTGAGCACCTCGTCCACGTTGTCCACCACCTTCTCTGTCAGCCCCACTATCTGCACCTGCTGCTTGCCGTCCTCTAGCACGCGGAGCTTCGCCTTGTCCGCTAGCAAGTCGAACACCTGCCCAAAATAGTTACGACATTATTATGCGCTATTAATTTATTTGTTCATGGGACTAGATTTGCAATATTATGGATATGGGGACTTCCGCTATACATCAAACACTTTTTAAGAACAAAAAGTAAATTATGTGTACCTATAGTAATAGAAAAAGGACTCAATTTTGTGAGCACCTAAATAAGTTTAATTTTACGTACTTACAAACAAAAACTAACTGTTTATATTTGTTGTGGATATCATAGTAGATTTTCTGATATTTAGTGTAGTGTATAACATGTGGGTACCTTTCCGGAGTATATTTCGAAGAATGAAGCGGACACGATGAGGTTAAGCGGCTTGTACTTGGGCGACTTCAGGTACGCGAACACGTCCCGTGCCGCCATCGCGTAGATACCCTTCTTGCAGTCTTGAGTTTTGCCCTTAAATACGCATACACACCGTCAATAAAGGTTTTGTAATATTTTGTAAGATTGATTACTTATTTTTACAAGTAAATATAAATTTTAAGTCATGATTATGACTCAATCTAGCAACAACTAATAATAGTTGTTGCTAGTATATTACTATGTATATTTAAATATAATAGAGATATATTTGATTAAATAAACAAATCTAATTTAATTAAAACGTAAACTTAATTAAAATAATTAATATGAGTTACTAAATGAAAGTGATTCTTTAGTCTTATAGATATTTATTATCCTAATTTGTAGTTTGTTGTTATCACAATTTATTTCTTAGGTTTTTTTCCTAAGAAAATAACAAATGTATTATATAATATTTTGTCGAGATTTACCTGGAAGTCCCCGCCCATGGTATGCGTCTTGCCGGAGCCAGTCTGTCCGTACGCGAAGCACGTCGCCATGCCGCCCTCGAATATCGTCTGCACCAACGGTTTGGCCGTGTATCTGGAAGTTAACAGAACAACTCCATTTTATATTTCCTTTAGAGCCCAATACAATGAAGATATTCTATTATAAGGAATATATTGGGTCTATTAAAAAGAGTTGTTATTTGACGTAACTGTAACTCATAAGAGGTTAAATAACAGTAGTATAAGATTATTTTGAAACAAATCTATGTAGTGGATATTCGAAACGAAAATCCAGAAAGATTTGAAATTCTTTAAAAGAGTCACAATAGGTAAGCCACCAATAAGCCATTTATAATATACATTATAAAAATAACCAAAAAGCTAAACTAATAAAAGAGAAACCTTTCCTTATCGTCATAACGTTTCAGCGTAACAAATTTGTAACAATTCTGGTCGATGAACTTTCACCTATGTCAATTGATCGGCTGTCTGACGTGACATCACGTGGGTGAAAGTTCATTAACCCTTATCGTCAATTTAATTTAATATAACTATAAATGTACATGGTAAAAGATACTGACTTGTAGACTACTTCGTTAGTGCAGGAGTCGTCGAAAGCATAGTCGAAGCGGAACTTTTGGTTCTCGAGGTACTTGGTGAGGTCCACTTTGTTCTTAGGCTCGTGCACGATCATCTGGTCTTTCGTAGGCACGCTGATGACATCTACCTGAAGTTTTTTATAGGAGCATTTTAATGATAGCTGTCGATTGTTAGATAGAATAGAAGCTATAATAAACGTAGTGTGAATGGTTTGAATGGAATCCAAACTAAGCAATCCTACAAGGGGTTGTGAGTTTATGATACTGAATACACCTATTATACTTATAAATCATTTGTATTTCGTGTTCTGAATATATACCCAGTATGTTTATTCTGTGTTTAATCGTAATTAGGAGGCCTTAGGAGAAATTATCACACTTTTCTCTTTGAATTGGCTAGGAATTCCAACGTCTGGCAATACGACCAAGCTGTAACTTTTTCGGCTAAACTCGACCTTTCTTTTTTCCTTTTAGACAATGTTGTGTTTTCTTCATATAATACCAAAAAAGGTATTTTCTTTCTTTCTTTCTGTGTTCTTACATATTTTTGTTGCTTGGTAACTTACCTCCTTTTTGGCGTTCTCCTTCTTGTTAAGCGGCCTCTTCCTGACGCAGACGGTGATCTGGTGGTCCTCCACGGGCTCGTTGCCCGTCAGCGGCCGGAACTCGATGCTGTTCTGGTACTCGCGAATCATCGCCAGGAACTCCCAGTTCGGGTTACCTGGATCCATGTTCATTAACGCTTCCTGGAAGAGGAAAATATTAATATAAAAAGGGAAAAAAAATTAAAAACCTGTTAAATGCATGTCTGCGCAATGCCTTAAGAATTTTGGCAAAAGTGTAGTTACCAGGAGGTATGGAGCATCATACAGTGGTTCGATGTCTTCGGTTTAGTTACACAAATGATTAATTGTGAGGAATCTTAAGGTTCAGCAATGCCCTAAATTTACTTTAATTTGCTACATTAGAATTGACGTCTTCGACATTTCCCCAGCCCTCAATTGTTTGTAAAGTATTATTATTGACATCGAAATAAAATTACCTTCTCCTCCTTGAGCTCAGCCTGCCGCTGGCGCCGCTTCTCGCGGTTCTCCTTGAGCCGCTCGACCTCCTTGACGACGTTGGACCGTCGCACGGCGCCGGACGCGACGGCGTGCGGCACCGACACCGTGGACGACACGCCCGCCGGCCGGGCCGCGCCGCCCGACCCCGCCACGCTGCTGCCCGTGAACTGCACATACAACATTATCTCTTGAATTATAGATTATAGTTTTATACACGAAAGTTTTTGATGTTATTGTTACGCCGCTTATTCCTAGGATATTGTGGTTTTTCGCCATTGACAGATACGTCAAGGAGCGTCCTATGATGAGCGTTTATATCATCATCTTCAACTAATTTAAAAATAACCAATATCTACTTATATTAGTTTGAATAAATTTCCCATAGCAGTCCCCGACTGGACGTAGGTCTATTTAATTTCACTCCGCTGAGCACAATCGTCGGCCATTCTCGTCGATCTTCTGCAGAAGGCGTATAATCTCCTACTGTCTGCTATTTCCTATATAAATTTTAGTATTATGAAGGAAATAGGAAAGGACGGAGGAACCTCTTTAACGTTGTGCATTCTTCTCTGCAAGTGCGGCATGTACGGCGACTGCTGTAGACCTTGCGGCACGGATGCAGCACTAGGT
Source organism: Xylocampa areola (assembly GCA_935421205.1). NCBI lineage: Eukaryota > Metazoa > Arthropoda > Insecta > Lepidoptera > Noctuidae > Xylocampa > Xylocampa areola. The sequence continues at coordinate 2,848,307 of OW285200.1, forward strand.
GTGCTGCCGGCACGCGACCGGCCGCCAGACGGGGGCGGCTGAAAACGACGGGAACTGGGTAGGATGGGACAGGAGGCTTGGAACAAATTATGGAGTTTGGGCATTACGGTTTGGTCATCGTATGCGTTGAACGGGCCACATATGATATCAAGTCGTCATACTGCGAAATACTGGTGTTTTTTTAAAGGCCACCGCGATCTCGTCTTTCTGACGCCTACATTCTTCCATAGAGCAGATACTCGAACTAATAAGTGGTAGAATAACCCGAGGCTATGCTAATTCAAGACTCTTATAAATAATTTATAACTCAATAGACTTGTTAGTATTTCTAAGAAGCTATCTAGTTCTCACCTGTTGTGTGATCCTAGTATTAGTGGGCGCAGGTTGCGGTGGCTGCTGCGGTGGTGGCACGTTCTCTGCGCCTCGTCGCCCCGTCGTGTCGCCCCCGTGCCCGTTCGTGTACGCGCCGGCCGCGTTCGACAGCCTCATCTGATTGTTGCGCGTCACCCGGGACGGCGCTGATGACAAACGTAACAAAGTGATCAAAATATTAAAACCAAACTCGAGAAAAATTGCAAGCAATATCTGGCATTACGAGTGTTCAGTAAAAAAAGAAGACATCTGTGAAGGATAACGTAGCATTGAGCGCTCTATATTAATTGCTAAAATGTAATATTGAGTCAATTGATTCGATTGTTCTATACACGCGATAAACTATGCTATTTTTATATGTTTATGGAACATACATTATGTTCCATAAACATATAAAAATAGCATTATAGAATACGTGTAGCAAGAGATCCGGTTTAATATTTGCTTTCCATTAAGCACAGCACTGATTTTAAGCTTATCCCTGCCATGAGAGTAACATATGTACATATTATGTACATATTCTGCTCTTCTAAACTACGTAAATAATTAACAGTATTCAAATGATATTTAAAGAAAGCCTTCATGACATTTAAGGCTAGAAATATTGCGTTAACGGCATTATCGCCCACGGATACAAATACAAATTTAGTATGATATGCAAAACTATGGAATGTGTGATAATCCTTAGCCACTTTAGCAGACGTTAAGTGAGGGATTATACGCAAGAAATCCTTGTGTCATAATAATATTTTACAAGGCTTCAAGCCAAATTAATGATAATCTGGTTCACAATGCAATATCTCTAGCCTTAAATGTACCTCATGAAAACCTTAAGTCACGCAATTGTTTTCAACCAAAATGTAAGCAAAAACAACCGTCATGCAAAGACATTACTGTGTCTATATTCGTCCATACCAAAAGATACCCATGAATCATACTGACGTAATACTTAAATCTAGACGAGAGCGGAGTAATTGAAAATCTCCAAAAATGTGCAAAAAGCGTAACGTTATGACAACTATCAACGCAAAGTGGTGCGATATGAACTGGGCCTTACGTGACGTTGCCTTTTGTTCCTCTTCCGTCGCCGCTTCGGGGGGCGTTTCAGATCTCTCAAATGCTTCCATCGGAGCATTGGTTTCAGTCGAGTCGGCAACGCGCCGTCGACATCTCAACCACGAACAGCACATTTTGTGTAATATTCAGTCCCTTTTGATTATCTCATTCCTCTGTTACATGATATGTGCTGCTCTGATAGACTGATTGCTCGGAATGAGTTCAGTTTGCGTTGGCGCAAGGCAATCCTGCGCCTGCGCCGCCCGCCATATTAGGATCTCTTTCCGTAGTCAAGGCAATGAACCGTGACGCACGCGCCGGGCACGGCCGCGCGAAGGTGAAAACGCATATCAACCTTAATGGCAAACGAAATAGTTCACATACGATTTATATCGACATTTGCATAAAGCGATCGAAATCCGTGACCCGATAAGCTAAAAAGAGCACGCATACTTTGGATTGAATGCAGTTTATTGTTCTGCAGTTCACAAACGGGTATCCATGTGCACGAATCGGATTTTGAATCATACAAATTATAAATCTCTCTCGTCAGTTTAAATTAAATTGGAATAGATTAAGACTGTAGTCATAAGAGCATAGTTAGTTCAACCAAACAGAGTAATTGCAATACTTCTAAAAATGCTACTAATTATGCACTTATATTACTGTAAATTACTGAACAATTCAACTCGCACAATAGACAAAAAGAAAACTAATATTTGTTTACTACCGGAGAAGCTTATGAAGCCGGACCGAACGCTACACGAAATCTACCGCGACTATTGTCTCACGTTCCCTAACATGAAGCCACAATAAAACCGATTTACAGTTAATACGCTCAACAAAAAGGTGATCGGCCACCTATTACGGTAGAAAAACCTAAGCTAGCCAACGGCGTACGGTGTACTGACAAGAAAAACGACTCGATACACCAGTTCGATTACTTCCATCAACCCATTGGACAATCGACTAAAATTGGAAAATAATCGTCGCCCATTACTGACATGGGAGTGGATGTCCCACGACCACGATCCACAACTAATGAACTATTTACTGTTGTGTGACGTCAAGCGCATTTGTGTGACTGATCGATAGTTGTGACAGTTAAGGGTTGTGAACTTGGCAGTGGGGTGTTAGAGAGGGTGAACAAGTTTCATAGTAACCGAAATTTCATTAAACTATATCCAGGTTAAATCACTTCTACATATACATAATTATATCCTTCCCTGTTGCTTTAATGATATAACTATACAAAACACAAAAAATATACCTAATTATGTCACACAGGCTTCAAAACTTTTGCCAAACGACGCTTGTTTATAGAGCTCAACATTTAAAGATGCTACAAAACTTTCATCATACAGGTATTCTTCATACTAATTATATTAAAAATGCGAAAGTTTATGAGGCTGGATGAATATTGTTTCTCTTTCACGCTAAACTGTTGAACGGATTTGGATGAAATTTGGCACACAGATAGTTTATAACCTGGATTAAAACATAGCATACCCCAGCTTGACCCAATAAGTCTTCGCAGACAAAGTCGCGGGCTGCAGCTGATAATTTCATATATGAAAGTCTCGTTACCAACTTTTGCTAACTTAATCGTCAAATACCAATTTTGCAAAGCGACTGTTACAAGTCGTAACTAAATAAGCCAATCTAATCTAAACGCCCGCCTGAGAATTTTGCAAAAATATATTTTTACTGGACTGTAAGACACGCAAATTAAAATACGCTACGAAACTCGAAGCAGTTTTTATCGTCATAAAACACTTCATATTTTGCATATAAAATAGATTACTAAAATATATCTTGGAACAAGAGGTTCAACTTTTAATACTGTTACGGCCTCGGCATTAGATGCAGTTTGTTCTTCATAATCCAAAAACATACTGCTTGATTATAATTCTATGAAACAATATTTTATTTTGTTTTGTAAACACTGAAAACCCAATAAGAGAGTTACAAAGAAATATTGTGATACTTCCAAGTACCTTTTATAACGATCTGGGTCTCGCTGTTTCAAATATTGTGCATCAATATCATGATCTGGGTCATCGATTCACATAACCTTATTAGCAAGGCACGTTACCGACGTGCCAAAAAACTTCATCACATTTCATTTCATCATCTTCCCTGTACAAATTATTTCATTACCTTCGTCCAGTAACCACGACACATTTATGCTTTTCACACACATACATTTTACTTATTACGAGTCCTAATCGGTAGCAAATTGTTGCAAAAACTCCATAATTTTGCAGCGGAACAGCTGTTGAAATAACAAAACGGTTGCCTAACAACGCCATTACGTCAACTGTCACATGGCTTAACCTGTAGATTATTGTGCCTTTGCCTGAAAAATCAACAAAACACTGGCGCATAACAACGGGGGGAGCATTGATCATTAGGGATTCGCTTCCACGATGCTTAATTGAAGCCAGCTGTTGCCAACGAATTTACTCGAGTGGATTTTGGGACTGTGTACCGTGGCCGGTCGCATTTGCAGGGAATTTTATCGATCGGCACATAAAGAACAGACATTTTGTCTTTTCGTGGCACTGATCGGTTAATTTTCCTTTGGCTTTAAGTTTGTAGTAATCTGATTAGTGTCAATTTGTTGAATACCATCATAACACAATGCAAACGACACTCATTTTAGAAACTGGGAGGAATATAAAAATTAGAAAACTTTTAATAGACATGAAACTGTATAAAACCCACCCATCCAGAAACCCAAAGGGTTGTAACAAAATTAAAAGATGTATGCGTGATAAGCAAATGGACGACTATAATTACCTTTTAGCTACCCTTTTTATTTTTATACCAAAACGAACCAACATACTGGTTCAAAAAAAATACTAATATTTTTCTACCTCGGCTAAACAGCATGTTGTATTGTATTATGATTGTGATGTCACTTAATCAAGTGTTTAATACAACAAACATAACATTAAGCTATATAACCATAGTTATTACTTTACGAGCTAACACGGCTAATGTTCACGGCACCTAGCAATAAAAGTTGCTATCAACACGAACTTTCGAAATTGTAGTAATTTGTATACGTGTTTGTTTACCTTTGGGATCTCTTATTGCTCGAGAAAATTATTATTATTGTGATTATGAAGATATTTCCACAAGGATAGAAGATCAGCTTTTATAAAACTGACAAATTAGTTATTAGTTTTGTTGTCGATATGACTTTACACATAGCATGTATGATAAAAAGATTTCCATACACATTTGTTCCCCACTCTTACTTCTTGCCCCAAGGTGGTCAAATCCTATTCCACACAGCGCTTGGCCTGGGCAGCTCGGTGCTGCTAAACACAGTGGTTCTGTTGTGCGGCGGCCTGCCTCGTTGGGCCTCTGTCCTAGCTTTTCGAAACTTCGAAGGTTATCGGAGTGTTTTGTTATCGTTAAGCTAAGACATACACTGAACTACGTTTCTTCTCTATTGCTACTAATAACAAGCCTTGTTACCGTCAATTACCCGGTACCTTCCCCTACAATAATCGTATTTTCCTAGTCTACAGCAGTAGTTACGTTATCACCACAGTTAATCGCAGACGCGTGCTTGATACTATGGTCGATAACTAAGCACCGTATGTAATGTTTTTATACAACGAACGTGAAGAAACCTTATGTAATGAGTTGCGGAAGACAGGAAGTAACTAGACGTCGTTAGTGGAAACTGATGAATGACATGAAAGGAAGCCTGTAGACGGAGTTGAAAAATATTTCTCTTATAAGCTGAATCCAGCTGAAACGTATTGTAGGTTGGTGGGTATAATAATATCAGAACCTTATACATTCTTGATTACCATGAGCGATACAAGGAAAATGTTAGTTTCCAATTAACGCCTATTCGAGATGTAAATAGGAAGATACATATCTACGTTGAGGTCAGGAAATATTGACTAGTGCTGATGAGTTGTATTTCCTGGCAACCACGATACTATCAATGATCTAATACCATCAGTCAGTCCTTGGCATCTAGGGTCAGTGGGTAAGACCCCGGATACCCAGGATGTAAATAAATGTCTCCCACGCTATACACTTATCTCTCATGTGGTAATTAGAACGAGAAGCGGTGCCAATACAGCTATTTAGTGCACGAGTGACTCCGATGGAGTTCATTGTGATCGATGTGTTCAATTTAAAGTTGATCAACTTTTCAGACATAATAATCCACATCCTTTGGCTTGACTCTTATAATGTGTTGTAAGATTCTATAAATAAATTGCTCAGATAGCTCTATTCTGTAAGATGTTACTTTATTCGTGTCCAATCCATCGGGAGTCACTGCGTTGATGCTGATTTTAAAGGAAGGATTCAAAAAAGTCAAGCCTCGTTATTCAATTGCTCTTCAATGAGCCATAAGCGTTGTACAAATGACCCGGCGACGTGAAGATCGGGTGCAACGAATCGCATCAAATGAGTGAGCATGCAAAATTTTGATTAACCCTGTGATGAATCGCACGACCTTTTAGCCCCTTACCAAGACAACGTTTAATTTGACAAAATTGCTTTGATAATTCCCACAATCCTAATTTGGTACTTATAATGGTGTCTATTTTCTACCCGACTAAGGCGAGGCCAAAAATAGGGTTATGATTTCAGCCCGCATGTATTGTTATCATCTAGTTGTAAAAACTTGCGTTTAAGTTTTAGACTAAAACATGTTACAAGACTACCTTACAACTATTCTCCTACAGCAGTATACAGAAGACATTGGTAAACACCTCACCTTAAAACCTTTGAGGTAGATCAATTGCGCCAGACGGTTAGCAAACCAAAGGTGTACCAAAATAGCTTAGATACACCTTTGTTGACAAATCTAGGAAAGGTTATAAGAAACTAGAGGAAGCGAACGCCGTCTTTAATACAGACGAGTATTAAAAGTTAATAAAATATTAATGCACGCGACACATTGAAGGGGTCGCGACATCGTCTCGCGGGTCGTTACCCAGCGCCTACGCAAATGAATCACGGTACGATATTCTTTATTCTAATAACATCATAAACAAAGTGTCGTGTAACGGGCTGATTACAAGTGGGATGGCACACCGAAGATTCAGTGATCAATGACCTTTGTGTTTAAGATTGGGTCTACAACAATTGCACAAAGGAAAAAATATGGTTCCATATAAACTATGTGTTCTGGAATAGGTTAGAAATCGCAAGAAGAAGAGAAATGTTGACGTTGGTAAAACCAATCCACAGATTAAAATTTTTACATTAATATATTTATTTTCCCTAAAGCGAACTAACTGCCGCCTTGTGTAAGCTTTGAGAAACATTGGCGAAGAAAATTGGGAAGGACCTTTGTACAAACAGGGATCTTGGCCTCTGGGTATTAGAATTCACAATGTTTATGTAAAGTGAGTACTGTGAGACAAGCGTATGAATGTATTTTTGTTTCCTGTTTTAATTTTTTTATGTGTTTGGCTTGTGGTCATTTTACTTGAAATAAATAAATAATTAATTAAAATTAACGATATTATCATTTTTATAAACATACCTTTAAACTGCCGCAAAAAATTTCAAGTTACCTTTGAAATACTTAATGTATCTAAAACGATTCCTAGTCATGTCTTTACTACAACAATAATTTGTCTTTTGTGTCCACCATACTCATCAATTAATCAGAGAATGAACTTAAATCGATCGACATGACAAAGGCAAAACCTATTTATAACTCGGCGTTTATCCTCTAGAAGGTCGTTCAGAAACCAAACTTGGCAATGTCAACAGCTTCCTCAATCAACATTATAATCCTCCAGACGCGACTTTCCTAAAAGGGAAACTTTCCGTCTACACTATCAGTATGCGACACACACAGCTTGGAATCAATTCCCGGGACACCTTCACACTTCACAACCAACTAAAACCTTATCACAATGTATTTAGGCGTATTGTTGCACAAATACCATCACAGACAGACAAGGGGGTTGAACTTACGGCGTCCAGTCGCCCGCCGCGGCTGAAGATTCGGCTGAACGCATCGCTCGTACAACACAGGCATGTCGATAAGAAAAAAGTATACCAAAAATAGTTGAATTTCCAACCCAAGGTCAGGTTAACAGCACTATTGTGTGTAATCCATTTATGTGATTGGGTAAATTTGAATTTGAAACACCGGTGTCAGGCAGTGTTGTGGTACACGGCCGGTCGCGCACTGTCCGCGCGGCAGTGCTCCGGCCCACACTTATAGCGATGGAACTAACGGAGTCACGTTGACCGCCCCATGTAAAATTCATACAACCCCAAAATAAAGCAGCTTTATAGCGACACGCCACCGCCATGTGTTATAAAGATAAACATTAAAAAAATGCTACATAGTCTCATTAGGAAACCATACGTTAGGACTAAACTTCCTACGACGGAAGAAAGTGGAAATATCACTTGAAGGCAAAGGTCAGACCCAGAATAGTATTCGTATGTCATAGAGTTTACACGACCTTTGTTACAATAACCTCACGTTCTTGGTTGATATCTTGATGCTCTTAAGCCATCGTATAGAAAGCGTTCCGCTTTATAAGGTATATCTTAAGACTCGGGACGTGTCTAAAATTCCATCAAATTGCTATTTTAGTGTGCGTCGAATTGGTTAGGGCCCTTTTATTTCAAGGTCAGACTTCGGCTTTGGTAACCGATGTGGAAAATAATAGGAAGTTCTATAAATACCAACATCGTGAAACTGATTAAAATGGGTACTATAAAAAAGAACATAATATATATCGATCAATTCTTTTAACCAAATGTTGGAGATGTTTGTAAATAAACTTTCAGAATCTCCGGTTTTCAACGCGGATAATTGCCAAACATCCTTGTTCCACGTCATTTAAAATCTTCCAAAGCATCGCAAACACCAACAGACACCATCTTTGATGACACACTCCTCATAGAGAAATCAACTAGTACAATGACACCAAACAATATGAACAAAATTACTAAAATCCAGTGCAATGTACTTGACAGTCGGCATTCCCATGCGAGGTGGGAAACGATAAATATATTATAACGCGGCCACTAATTGTGAGAACCACCACCGGCGCCCGACATAACTGCATAGCCATAGCACGCTATTGTTGCCATTTTGACGCTAATTGTGAAATTAATTAACAAAGAATTCTCGGATTTGAATGAGTGACGGCTCTATTTTATTTTCGAACGTCTATAAATACGACTTTTAGTAATGGTCACGACATCGCGCATCGTGACGATTTCAAAACCGGCAGATGAATTGCTGAATGCTGCGAGTAATGCACATCGCATCAATAACAGACCATTTGCTTGCAATTTGGAACTTCATAATTTCCTCAGATATTGGTGACACGGTAGAACTGTGATCACCATCAGGTGATTCTACCATTGGGATGGAGGGCTAAAGAGAATAGATATAGCATAATTAATAACGGTTTGCATTGAACTTCTTATCAACTTTCGATGGAGATCGACACGTCATTGCAACCCTTAAATCGATGTCAAAAATGTTACAAATCTTATCACTGGCACAATCAAAAAGGGCGTGAATACAATATTAGTTTTTAATGACTTGCTTGCAATCACAGCTGAATGAGAATGATCCAATCGGCATGATTACGAGGGGTTCACTGAGTCGGTCAACAATCGCGTTACAATTACTCTGACGACCTTCGCGGGAGCACAATGTCAAGTGCGGCAACGTTTTGACAATGACCCTACCTGAGCTCAAATGTGTGGTGATTAGTTGAACTAATAAAGCTATTAAATTGAATAATATATGTTGGTTAACCTAGAAAATATTAAACTACAAATTCCAAATAAACCGATCTCGACCACTACCGTCAAGTTGGTTAATGATGGTTTATTGCATGCTCCTCAAAATAAAGTGAAATTGATTAAAGTGGACTCTACCTTAACCCATAAAAAAGTAAAGAACATCGAAATGCGATCCATAGACATGGGCAGCAAATTAAAGACCCGATTACGATGTCCAATTGACCATTAAATGGAAGAAAATATGTTACCCACTTTTACAAAAATTAAGATATAAACATATCACTGGTTATACGTCCATGTTTTACAGATGCCTGTTTGTCTGCCACACTCCAGGCTTTATCTAAGAATTTTCATTTTAAAAAAGCCTGTACTAGATAAACCTTTGAAAAGCATAGCGAACTCTTAGTCATAATTTTAAAAGGAAAATTAATACGGTCGCGAGCAGGATTTGAACCTGCGCCTCCCGGATAAATACTCCAGGCGCTCTGACCACTAAGCCATCTTGACCTCTGAGAGAGGTAGAGATTGCCTGTACTACTTTGATCTGGGAATCAGGACCTCATACTCAGCAGACGTGCTTGTGGGCACGAGTGCAAAGAGGTGACCAAAAAGCACCTTGCATTCAGAGATAAATCGGAAATATTTCTCTTCCTAAACAAAATTGACTAAATTATTTATTACATAACAAACCATTATCAATGCAATAACTAATACTACCGGTGACCACGTCTCAAGTGGGACAGGCAATTGGGACATTTCAGATCACGAATGCTGCCAAATAAATCTTGCGCAATCAATTGACGTAACTCAGGGGTATGTGAGCTGGCACGCGATTAGGGTGACCATTATTTTCTACTTTCTCATCGGCCAATGAACTTAATATTTCATGCAGTAGTAATAGAGTTCAGGTGGTAAGGGTAGGTCAGGTTTAGGCAAGGACGCGTCGAATATAGAACGTACCTAAATGAATCAATGTGACTCATCTAGTATTTATTTATAAAGGTCATTCTGTTAATACTAAATTAATTACCAAGACGTTAAATAAAATATTCTATTATTCTATAGCTTCTATTGTTAATAATAAGCTTATACCAATGTAATTATAAAAGGAGATGTTCTGAACTTCTGATCTCACATATGATTATCATGGTCATCATTTGTCAATACAAATAAATACAATTTAAGTGTCTGTTTGTAATGTCAAAATAATAGTTTTTTATTAAGGGCCATACAGTTATTTGCAGGATACCTATGCCTAAAAATCTGTTTTTAAAGTTTTTGTCTGTCTGCCAGTCTGTTTGCTCCGGCTAATCTTTGAAACGGCTGGACCGATTCTGATAAGATTTTACTGGCTGACTATATCAAAAGTAACTTAGGCTAAATATTTAGGGTTCCAGCAAAAAAATTAAAAAAACACGCGGACGTGGCCGCGGGTATCAGTTAGTTTAACATAAATTAAGCAAAATTCGAAACGTGGGAAGTGAAAGAAATGGCACAGGATTTAATAAGATGGCAGTTGTTACGCCGACAAGTGCATTGCATTTAAATATTGGAATTGATAGTCTTTGCTGATATCAATTTTCCTAAAGTTAGATAACTTATTCACACATGAACTGTTTCTCAAGCGATCTGCCTAAAAAGTCCCTCTTGGTCTATCAAAATACAACGTTTACGTAACGGCAGCCCCGGGCCTAGAATGGGAGCGCTAAGGATGCTTCTCGAGCAGAAGGGATCTAACTAACTCGAAGGGGTCTCGAGGGACAAGTGAATTCGAAACAAGATCGGAATACTTACGAAAATCTCGGGACCGGAATACTAAGTTTGTTAGTCTCATTACCGATAGCAAGTAAGGGCTGGCCACCAGTACGGTTCTGAAAACCTGTGCCGATTTTCATACAATTGTCGTTGTTTATGAACTGGTTTTAATATATTCAAATATTCACCCTTGAAGACTAAAGTCATTCAGAAAGTTTGTCTCAAATAGGCTTCGATGCGAAACGGCTCAATTGATTGAAATGATAATTTCAGGGATTAAAACTGAAATATTTAAATTTTCGTATATTTCAATATCTTGCAGGGTTCATAAGATATGAATATAAATATTTGTTAAGTTATAAAATACTGCTGCCATCTACGGAAAGCTTTTAGAGCAAAATTAAAAGTGCGAAATCTCGGGCACAGCTAGTCATTCATACTAACACTATGACGTAACTATGTAATAAGCTAGTGTTAATTCGTTCCACGTTTTACCAGCTGCTTTTCTAATACAAAATAAATAATTATACTCCAGCTCTTATTCAGATAACTTAAAATTAAGAGCAATGTGTATAATATTGATTGAAACCGTACCAATTATATTACGTAAATATACTTAAAGATATTTGTTCTATTAACGATATGGATGCGTCATTATTACCATTGATACTAAATAGAATAGAATGACACTTAAGATTTCTGAATGCGTGAAGGCTACCTACCTTATCCGACAAAATAAAAATGACAATGACATTGGTGGTCAAAGTTGTTACCTCTAGATGGGTTACGGTTTAGAAAGCAGAGTTTTGCCTGGGCGTGTATGAATTAGTATCAGATGCAATTTAATAAATTTTATTTAAAATAAATTCAGTCAATATCAATAAAAATACATTTTTTTAAACAATATTACAACGCAGAGATATCAAATAAATTCAAGATAGTGCCCTACATAAACAAATATGAATGTCGAATTACCAAAATACATGCGCCCGCGCCGCAGGTGACACAATTACGAGTTCAATAACACGGTGCCTATTAGGAACAAAGAACTTTGGGTCAATATTGAACTTCGGAGATTAACCTAAATATGGGGTTTAGATAAAAAGTAAATGTTATCTTGATAGGGCTTAAACTGCTGTCTGAATTTAATTTAATTTTTTTGATAGTACATTATCCCGGGCCTAAAACATATCTGTAAACTAAATTAATTACAAGGTTGTATGGTTAGGTACCTATGTGTGAAATTAAAACTCACGTTCCTACTGTAAGTCAGCACTCGTAACTTACTCCTGAATTTCAACAAGCTTCCCTCCCATTCACCGAGGCAATTCATTTAATTTAATTAGCAAAAGACGGCGCCTTTATTCTTTCTTTTTTTTCATTATCTCCGTTCCCATATTTCCACATTAAGTTGGAAACCCTATTCAACAACGATGGTCTATAACTTACAATAGTGCAGTACTTTAACCTGGGGTTGGGTCGTATTTATCTACCTAATAAATAGCGATAAGCTCGTGAAGATATCATATTGTGGTGTTAACCGAGGTCGTGTTCTTGTGTGGTTGTACTAACAGTACATGACTCTTGCATACATTACATTATTATCGCATACATTACATACTATTAAGAGATCAAAGGTTAGGTAGCAAATCTATGTCATAGGTTTCCCCAGAAACAAAATTTGATTGTTAGGTGCCTCATATTTGGTGAACACATTCGGCAGTTCACCGCAGTTGTATTAGTGTCAGTGGACAGTCAAAAGCCCCTTATAGTCCCAATCATCACCACGTTTGTGGTAGGCCAAGGTAAATAAACATTACATAATTAGCACGTGCTATTGCTTGACTATGTTCCCGTCTCTATCTTGCACTTGTAATTTGACAGTTGTGTGACAGAGAATAATGCTAAACTTAACTTGTTTTTTTTTTGTATGAATATGTCATTACTACAAATACCTGTTGACAGACATTTTTTATCAATTTAGAAACTGCCAGTATCCTTTTTAACCTCCGACGCAAAAAGTGTTATAAGTTTGTCGTGTCTATGTGTCTGTCTGTGGCATCGTAGCTTCAAAACGAATGGACCAATTATGATACTTTTTTTTGTTTGAAAGCTGACATGATCGGGATGGTTCTTAGCTACAAATTATGAAGATTTGTTCAGGCATTTCAAGGTCATCAGCTCTTTTTGTTAGCTGCTGTATTATTTGTGTCCGAGGCTTCTTAAAACTTTTAATAACATTTTTTATCAACCTTGATATTGGCAAATTCATCGAGTATCGATGTATCCATAACATCACTACCTTTAAATTGGAATTGGAAGCACGTGCTAAGTAATGTTTAATTATCTTGGCCGTAGTGTCTTCATATAAATTGACATACAAGTGTGGGTTTCCATATAAATTAAACAAAAAACGTAATTATACCAAATTATTTCCCGGACATTGTTCCACAACATATCAATACAAATGGCGTCTATGTTTGCTACAATAATTTCGCGTGCCCCACCTGTCCGAACAACAAATGACCCGCGACCGTTGAACCCGCCAGCCAGACGCAGCGACGCTCATGCACATCGAATCAAACGTCAAACTACTGTCGTCCCACTCTCGCGTGATAAGGACGTGTGTAGATAGGACGGGCTTATACTTAGCGTTTTCTTTTTTCGGGTTAGTCTTAGTGATAGGGCTCGGAAAAACTAGAGCTGCTCGACTGAAGAAGTGGAAATAATTCCCTAGTTCCGGCAGATCTAGTTTGTCCTGAAAGCTATTCCATATTTATTTTCCTAGCAGGAAATTGTAGCCAAAACGGTAGTGGTGAGCAAAGTCACGGTGAGAAATACCATCAGGCGGAGTGTAAACTTATTGTCCACAATATTTAAATTAAGAAAATGATATTAATTTGACTCCAACCATAGGCAGAGTAATGCTTCCTGCAAGAGTGGAAAACTATGCCTCGGCACCTAGTGTGCATAGGCAAGGAAAACATAAATTCTTGATTTCCCCAAAAATTGCACCAGCCTAGAAAAACAATATTATTTACCTAAAATATCGTTTGTTAGAAGCAGAATAGATCCATCTATCTATCTACCTTTTCTAACTATTTAACTCTTACATATGAGGATTTTGCCATGGGATTACTGAATAAGCGTTCTGAATCCTCCCAACCGAATAACCTGCGTCTTATTTCTCTTAAAAATTCGATTGATTATTACACTGTACTACTCCATAGTCCAAGATACCGCTGGTGTGACATGGTAGTTTCTGCTGATGATGATCTACGTGAGATTCAAGCAGAAATCGTGCGAAATGGAGAGTTTTCGTTTGTGTCTCCCAAAGGAAAAACACACAAACTACTTTGGTTCGGTGAGGCAGACGAGATGAGGGTACACTACATATAGCGCTTTTCTTTTAAGGGACCCTTAAACTTTAACTATCTACTTAGTATTTTCGAAGGTGTTCGTTGGCTTGCATATGATTGCAAAATATCAATGAGTTTGCACACCAATGAGTAAGTACTTTGATGTTCGGTTAAGCCACAGGAACAGAAATATCCACCTTATCTAAACGTAGCTTACTATTAAACAGAAAGGCACTATCTCTAGGTTAACGTAATGGAGTAATGAATCATCGCGTGATGTGTACGGAGCCGATGTTCTGCCTCGTTGCAATACAGTATTAATATTTTTGTGGACATAATTATTAAAATAAATAGTCACAGAATTTTGCCATGAAAATTACGTGGTAAAAATAATTATGTTGCACAAAGCACTTTTTAAATTAGAGCCACAATAAATGGCTGTTTCCAATAATTAGCCTTTTCTGTAGTATTTATAGTTTTTTTTTTCTTCTACGAAAACTTTGTTCATTACAATCCTCAAGAGCTACAAAACGGAAACGACCCAAAATACCTTTGCCTAAAATCACATTACAGAAACAGCGACTACTGATCCAAAAATATGCCCAAAGCTCTCCAGCACGTCCGTCACAAAGAAAAGCGCGAACAACACGAAATAACGAATCATCAGCTAAAATAAATGTTGTGGAGCAGACACAGACACACGTCATGTCAGCTCAAGATCGCCATTAAGATTGCGACCAACCGTTAGGGCTACGCGGTAGCCTCATTAGAACATCTTTACTTCTTTGTTTGTTGGCTACATTGCTTCTGTTTCAAGCCAGAAAGAACAAGTTTTTGGAAAAAAAATGTTGTTACGTTATATAGTACTCAGGTTTTAATACGTCTCTTCGTTTAAAAACCTTGGATTATTAAAAACAGTTTAACCTATGGTGTCTTCCAATAAATTAAGGCTTGTAAACCTCAAATGGCTTAACAATGAATCTCGCCATTTATATAATTTGCCTATAATAATTGACGAAGAAAACTCTCGATTAGCGACATATTTCAAAACAAGTTGTTTTTTTTTTTTTGTTCAATGTAGAGTAAAGCCTAAGATTCCTTAGGCATCACAGTCTATATTGAGACATGATACAGGACACACGTGTGTCAGTATGATTCATGGTTATCAAGAATTAGTATGACTAAATTTATAAAAGAGTTTTATGTTCTTTTGGTAAAGCATAGCGCAAAAACAGCACTCGTAAAAAACTTGGATTTGTTAATTATAAACATTGTTTTATATAAAACATTTACTTTTAAACGACAAGTAAATATTTTCCAAATTGCCCTAAATTAGTTTTAACATTAAAGAACTTTGTTTATAATCATCATAATAACGAATGTCCCTTAAGTAAATGCTTTGTCAGTCAGAATTAATTTATCAAAAAATAATAGGGTTAACTCACCTTTTGTCGCCACCGGTATAGATTGCCGCGTCATATCCTAAAACAGAAACACCACATTAATCATCATCGCACTAAATTAAGTTTAACCCGCAAAATAATTATAAAAAGCTTTAGGACAGGAATAAATAAAGATACAATATGTTTATAAATATATTTACAAAGTAATTTTTTACCCTTACTCCATAGTGCAAAAGATTTAAAAGTAAATATTCAAGTTGAAGAGATATAAATATTGTGTCCTACTTTTCCATAATCTTTTTAGAATTACGTAAACATTTTAAACAAACGTAGCTTATTGCAATTTAATAAGCATATTGGTATAACGAAACATCAGCGACCACTTCGCTTCACAACAAAAGAAAAGTAACCGAAAATGAGCATATCAAACTACATACAACCTTTTAAAAACCTATTGAACACGAAAAACAGTGGATACAATAAACTTTAAGATAATGTTATAGTTTTCTATGCCCGCATCGCCATAACATTTTCATTCCGCAATACAAAAAAAAGTAGCTTTCGAAAAGGCTTTCGTAATCTCAATAGAAGTACCCGTTTATGCGGGTATTCCTGTAAATAGGTTCCATCTTTTTGTGTGACAGTAAAGTGATATTAACATTGTACAAATTGTTTTGACTTTTTTTGAATGACGATAAATGGGGGCGCTACCCCGCCTCCTTACATTGGTGTTGACATCTTTATAAATGTTCCTTTTAACTTTGTTGGCACGCATAGATCAATTAAATGATTTCATAGAATGAATTAAAGGAAATTATATTGAACTATGATTAACAGACTGATAAAGTGGCACAGAAATTAAATAATTGCTGTCGTATAAAAGGGCATATAATTATGTAATAATAATTATAATTATTCAAGATAAATCTTTGAAAAGCATTAACGCATGCTTAGCGAACTCTAAAGTTATTATATTAAATGGAAAAAGAATACGGTCGCGAACAGGATTCGAACCTGCGCCTCCCGGATAAATACTTCAGGCGCTCTGACCACTAAGCCATCTCGACCTCTGCTCACCACCGCGAATTCTTCTTCCATATTTAACACGTCTTATGGCGGCGTCATTGCAATCAATTCAGTACCTATACAGGTGTTCGCGGTGGTGAGCAGAGGTCGAGACGGCTTAGTGGTCAGAGCGCCTGGAGTATTTATCCGGGAGGCGCATGTTCGAATCCTGTTCGCGACCGTATTCTTTTTCCATTTAATATAATAACTTTTATTATAATTATTTCAGACACTTTCGTCTTATTTGTTTTAAACACATTTTTAATAAATTTCATAGTCATTATTTTTTCTAACAAAACCTTTTATAGCAATTTTCTTTACAGATTACCTTCGCAGGTCGTCACTAAAGGAAGCAGGTAGGTGCAGTAAACGGTACCTCTTCACTCTTCTACAATATATCAGACTATAAAATCTACCAAACAGTATACAAGTCAAAGTTTAGAACTACCCTTGATTAATGCAAATCCGTGGCCCACTAACCGACTTTTACACTCAACTGAATTACAAGTTGAGCAAAGCCAACTTTGTGACGAACGACCAACAATTGCCTGCTATTGAAAAGGTAAACCGAATGATACAGCAAAAAGCATGCACACATAATTTGATGGTTTTGTCATGATTAGATGCTATCAATTTTGAATTATTGTTGTTATTGATTTTATTCGTGTGTAGAATGTAAACTTAGTATACTAACTATAAGTTTACGATATGCTACCTCCTAACATGATCCCTGTACACTTCTTCCTGGCCCTGGTCCTAAGTTATTTTGGGCTGGCTCGTTCTGTTTTTCTCTTCCATTCTTCCCTGTCAGCCGTCACTGTATCGTTCACTCCTTTTTCATTCATGATATCCCTCACTCAATCTAGCACCTTTTCTTTCTCCCTCTACACCTTCATCCATCAACATGAATGTTCATTACTGTCTTGGGCACATGAAGGAAGAAAAAAGACCTACGCGTATCATCCCCAAACAAAGTTGGCAACATTCTGCACCAAATTATCATAACTAATACGGCCAATATTAACTTCTAAATTCTTACATATTCACCTTTGAAAAGCATTAACGCATGCTCAGCGAACACTAAAGTTATAACTTTTTGTGGAAGAAGAATACGGTCGCGAGCAGGATTCGAACCCGCGCCTCCCGGATAAATACTCCAGACGCTCTGACTGCTAAGCCATCTCGACATCTGCTCACTACCGCGAATTCTTCTTCCACATTTTAATAGGTCGTTTGGTAACGTCATTGCCATCTTTTCAGTGTCTTTACAGGGACACACATTTCTTTACATTCTAAATTCTTCCCACATACGTATTATACATCAATACTATTTCTTTACATTCTTAATTCTTCTTACATACTTATAATATACGAAACAATCACTCAAGTGGTCATCCCAAAAGGGTTCCACTCCTGCCCGTAGCCGTATTTTAGCGACAGACGGGTGGAAGGACATTTTTATCTTCGACATTGGCGTATCGGGGCACACCCAAACCTAGATACGTATCCAGGCCAACCATACGATGCCGTCCTTCCTTATTCACGCACCTGATGTGCACTTCCTTCGCAAAATGTAATATAAATCCAATTTGATGGCAGTCTTCCTGTTTATCTGAGCATAGTGCAGATTTGTATCTCTATTTGTCGTAATTTATGAGTTTAGACTTCAGAGAAATATGACAAATCGTGTGACATAAAGCTGTAGTTCTAGGAACTTTAGTATTTACTAGAATATTATTAATTTCGGAACAGTTAAGTATATTTGCGAAGATGCATAGTCAGTACAATACAAATAATGTCTGTGTTTGCATGACTCCCCTAATCAAAGGAAAGAATTCCCTATGTCGTGGTGGCCACAGTTCCAATACACAT
Organism: Xylocampa areola; assembly: GCA_935421205.1. Lineage (NCBI taxonomy): Eukaryota > Metazoa > Arthropoda > Insecta > Lepidoptera > Noctuidae > Xylocampa > Xylocampa areola. The sequence goes on from OW285200.1 coordinate 2,866,962, forward strand.
ACAAAATTAATACAAAACAAATGGTTGAACAAATATTGGTTCCAAACTTCCAATTCAGTTAACGAGGACGGACGCTCCGCCACTGCGGTCGTCAAGATAAATAAATACAGAACCAATATAGACCGGAACAGGGGCAAAAGTAACGACTTCTTGAACCACCCAACCTCGCAACAATACCACAAAGGTATCAATTAGGATTTCCATCACTGATTTATAAAGATAATTCGACAATAATCTACCTAAATCTACCGAACTTTCGCATGTATCGACCGTATTTGCAAGTATACATATTCTTGCAACAAGCAAGGTGACACTGTAGATGATGTTTGTTCATCACTTGTTGATAGAATGTGTCAAGAACAAAACAAAGAGGCCTCAATTGACATTTGTGCTAAAAATTAATCGTTTGGTCGTAGGTATTATCCAAGGTATTTTGGCTGTACCAACATCCAACAAAGCGAAATTATACGACCTGACATTATATAAACCTTAAAACGATATCTATGGTATAAGATGTTAAAGCATGATGGGACTGACAAATCCAAAATAGACAAAAGTCCCAAAATAAATAAAGAAAAAAAGAGCAAGTAAAATGCAGGAGTAAGAAGGAACTCCACCAAGTTTAAGCCTCCGATACCTGAGCCGATAATAAATAAAAATTACTTAGCATATGCTCTGGCTTAGCATTATTCCTGTCACCGTCACACAACTGCCAAGCTACAAGTGCAAGACAGAGACGAGAACATAGCTGAGCTAAAGCATGTGCTAAATAATGTTTATATATCTTGACCTAGAATTATTTATTAAAATAAATAATATCCAGCTTATCAACCATACTTTCCAACAATTCCTTCAATAATATCTATATAACCAAAAAATATAACTTATCTCCATTTTGGAAGAAGATTCAAAGCAATTAGCGGGTACAATTTATCACGGTCGGGAGGCAATGAATGGCGCCCAAGTCTAATCTCTTCCACCGCTGTGGATACCACGGGCAATTTCCCAGGGGACGGGAGACCACTAAATCGTTATACTGTTTAAGTGAAAAATACGCTGATGGAAGTTGGAACAAGTTTTAAACCTAATCTACTAGGTCTTTTAAAGAAAATCTGAAGAGCCAACTTAGGTAGGACAAAATTACAGAGCGAAATTTTATAATCTTGTGAACTCCCGAAAATTTTTAAAAGACATCCACGCATACTTCTAAGTATTACACCAAATAAATATTTAAAGGCCAGAACCCCCAAATGTCTACTTAAGGATGAAATACTTTTTATCATAAGATTTTCTTTAATTTCTAACAACATAAAGAAAACACATAAATTTCATTTAACGACTTCCTAACTTTAGAGATATTCGCGAATGGTTTCAAGTTGGTAGTGTATATTCAACTATAGGACCGATTTACTATTGAGTTTAATATGCTTTGTTTACAATTAGAAACGCAATCCTTTGATGACGAGATCCAGGCAAATTATTTGCAATTTGCAATAGTTGGTTTCCTGCCAAATATATTTTGAATAATTTTCACCCCATTTCCCTTTGGGAATGCGGTAAATAATATTACACTGATCTTTATTTTTATTGTACCTTAAACATTTGAATCCGAATCATTTAAATGTATTAATCCTCAACTGTTAACATCTTGTTATCTTATCATAATTATATACAACGCTTCTTACTGATAACAAGAGTATTACAAAAATAGTTTCAACCTATCTAGATACTTTCTGACCTTCCGCTGACTATAAAATTAATTTTTTCATGAATACAAAAGAATCCCAAGAATCCTAAAGATATTATTTTGACGTTAATTTCTACGCCAGATTTGAAAGTATGCATAATAAAAACACACACGTCCTAGAAATGGCTGATCATAAAATATTACAACCACATAAAATGTGAAGAAGCAACAGTAATAAAGTATGGTATTCAGAAGATACTAGCTACCATTCGCCTATAAATGCTACTCACTGTATTCTATGAACACGAGTTGATCTATCAGTTCAGACATCAGGACCATGTTTATGGTACTGTGGTCGATTTAGACTTCAGAAGTATAATGTATGGATTTTATTAGTCGTACTTTCGAAGTTTATGAATAGCTGTTTTCACTATCTATCGCAAATGGCTATCAAATATTGATGATCTTTCACAAGTTACATTAAACCGATTCTCCTAACAAGATCCAGTGTAGTCTTATCCACGTTGCTGGAGTATTAGAACGCAAGCTGATTATTGTAACAACGGGATGTCTGTTACCATTGTTACTAACAATGAATAGTAATGACTACACGTGTAATATCTTGTGGACAGTTATATATTCTTAACTCGACTACAATTGACGCATTTTAACAGGACTGCCTACTTTCTTGATTTGTAAAACTTTTATGGAAAATGTATTGAACTAGATTGTGGACATTATTGTTCAATATTGCAAGGCTCCTAAAACTATTAGTAATGATGATTTCCCAGCTTAAGAGTTACAATTATCTTTCCCAAAAATGACAATTGCGTGCCATATTTGTGCGTATATACATTTTAGTTATCTTATTTTAGTAATTTTTTTGTAGAGTGTAAGTGTAAGAAAGCCGTATTGCACAATAGTGGTATAAATGTAGATATTTTTTATAAACAAAGTATAATTTTGTTTCTTTTTAGTAAATTTGGATTCTCGTGCGTCAGTCTTTCTTCAAGTCATCGCTGAATTAAGAAATGGCTTAAAATAATTATTGTGTACGTTTAGATAAATATACTAAAATAGTGTAAGTAATTACTCATTAATTTTAAAACAACTGAGGTCAAACAAAATTCTAATTAAATTAAATTATAGAACACTCAAGCTTCCAAATCCAGAGTATTTGGCAAGTCAAACTATTTAGTTTTTGTAGTAGGTCGCAAACATAAAAACCAAAAAGCTTAAGCTGATTCAATTACGCCCAAACAGGCGAATGCAATTGGTCATTCTTCACAATACGTAAGAAAATTTCCGTTACAAGCCGATAAGACAACTTAAAGCGGCGTGGGAAGATGAATCATCAGCTGATGTCATTGACGGTGACCAAATTAGACATATTGTAAACACCTGATAAATGAGCGATAAACACTATTTTTGCATTTCTGCAACCTACTTTACAGCCCAAATTACTAATTCAACTTTTTACAAAATACACTAAGTCGGTCAAAAAGTCCAATGAATGAGTGCAACAAATATACAGTACATTGACATTATACAAACTACTACATTAAAATGATTGGACTGAGTTTTTGTTACGCCGAAGCCGCTGCGCAAACCGTATCGCATTGTCGACCGAGTTATAACAGGCGTGACAAAAGCACAATCCATTACAATCAAACAAAACACCATAACAAGCCGTTCGTGTGCAAATCATAGATCGTGGAGCAACATAATCGAAAAAGTGAGAAAATAAAGTGATCCCAGAGCGACACGGCACGTCGTGCGTGCGCATCGGAGTCCGGCGTGCGAATGATGCGTTTAGTAAGTGCGTAAACTGTACCGATCGTGAGTTGCGCACGGGCAGCGTGTGTCCGGAGTCTGCAGCGCCGTCGCCCTCGGCGCTCTCCCGCAGGAAGCCGCCGTCGTCCGACGACGAGCCAGATGGGTCCTTCGCGGCCATGTCAAACATACACGTGCCAATGATACATGACAAAACACGGTGCAACAACTTACTGAACGCTCTGGCGCTTCGCCCTCCGCCTGCGTCATTTTCATAAACAAGAGTCACAAACGAGGTGCGTCCCTAATGGACTAGGTACGAGTTGAAAGTGAAACTGAAATGCTTGCGGCTGGGTGGAAAATCGATGCGACCGGTGTCCGGCATGCGTCAAACGTACCCATACAAGTTGGAAGGTCGTCTATACGTCTAACCATCAATCATCGTGGGACCAAACGGCTACTACTTAGCACGCGACCATCAGGCGGTGCTTTCGTAAACATCGATATTATCTAGGTAAGTACGTGTCTCTCAACTACCGCTGCGATGTTCAGTGTCTACCTACATCTTTACAGTGTTTGAGCTTTATCGTGATTATGATAACACAGCGGCGTGCTCTAACAAACTGCGTTGCCATGGCAACGGTGCATCTTACAAAAAAAATATCGTCAAGCGATGATCGCTACCGTGTGAGTTGCAAATAGTCACCTGCCAACTGATGATGTATGGGAACATGTCTACATTTTCTCCAGCGACTGAGCAACAGCCGTGACACCAATGCAAAATATTTTGTCGCGCATTTACAGGTTTTCCTTTGACACTGCACAATTAACAAAGGCCGGCTCCGCTAAATATGCTATTTAGAGAAGATTTTTTTGATTATTTCAATAATTAATATATTTAACAGGTGTCTTGGCGTCATGGGCACGGAGCACATTCGCCTCACGCGGATATGTCAGCACAACTATAGCGTGGTGTCTATTAGCAACTGTTTTCACAACCCAAACAATGAGAGTGATCGCGGCTTGGTACGCGATTCGGACGCCCTTGCAAATCGATAAAACTAACTAAAGCTTTCATTTAGCTTTATCACTAAAGTTAACAATCGATTAGGGGCGCAAACTGTAGGTGTAGGCAAGCAAATGGCGACTGCAGGCTTTCAGCAAAAATTAGGTCGATTTCACCATTGTCGTTACGGTGAGGAATTGTTTTAAGGTCTGGTCATATTGCGCAATTATACAGGTTAAGTTTCTTAATTAAGGCGGTTAGCATAAGCGCTCTCTCAACAAGTTTTAAAAAGAAAGCAACGTTAATAAAAATGTATAGTTTGTTTCGGTAAACAACTAAAATACAAGAATTTTTATTTTCACGAACTTTTTCCGTATGATAGATATAAGATAACAAAGATTTCACAAGTTAGAAGCCTTGCTAAACAATATGAGCAGACCTTAACAGCTACAATTGATTGCACTGAAAGTTTATAATAGAGTTAACACGGCTACAATAAATTGGACTGGAATGAAAGCAAGGCTGCCACGTTTCTACATTACCTACATGTTGTATGTATTCAATGCTATAAATATTAATTTCAAAACACTCATGATGCAATCTGCTCACATTAATTACTGATTAGTACAGTCTATGTGTAAGATTGAATGAAATCATTTTGTTATGTCATCATCTCATATGATAGTATTAGTAACACAGGTAAGTAATTCAAGCATACCGACGACGAATATTGAATCTAATAAAAAAACACTAACATGGCATTTTGACGAAATAGGTACTAGCAATGCATTTATAATAGAGACATTATTTCTAACAATAATTCTCTTCTCAAGTTATAAATGTTTGTGGAAAGAAAATTCTCTTCTCATTTAACTTTATTAAATGATCACGCTTGACGACAAATATGGAGTAAAAGACTCACTATCGTCTGACATCTTAAAGAAGTACTAGGCACGCATGAATTTAGTAGAGATGTTGCTAACACATACTAACGCAAGCATTATGAATCAATCAATATGAAAAAAATATGAAATGATTACTAATCGATCACGCTTGACGAACAGTTAAAAAAATAAGACCACTAAATACAGTTTGACTTCTTATCGAAGGACTGGGACCGCATTAGTTCAGAAGAGGTGTGATGCTTACCCTGGCGAGTTTGTTGGGCATCGGCTGTAGATGTGGTGTGTGGTGCCTGGGTCCCACTGCGAGCTCGGGGTTCAGGGCCAGGATCGCGTCAATCTCCACCTCCTTGCCCTTGGTTTCGCCACGCTCGTACCATTCCACTGTGACCGATCTCGTCTCCAAGTTGACCCCGGAGACGATCGCCGAATGGATCCGGCCTGGAAATGGTAAAATATAGCAATTACTGCAAGGTCCACATAAACTAAATGTAAAACGATTCTCAAGGAACTAAAACAATCTCCAATTGATATTTTATGCGTTTTGTCATCAATTTTCAGACATATAAAGTCAAATACTAACTGGCGCGTCTTACAAATTCCAACAAATCGAAACAGTATTGTTTAATATGAAGGAATAAAATCAAAACAACAAAGAGTAATGTCCTCTCAGTAAAGGCTGTACAAACAACTGCTTGAATACAAAAGCCATTCGCATGTTTAAACAGTTGATATACTAACAATATGGAAAGATTATCATACGAAAACATGTTATTTGTCTTAAAAGATACTGGCAAATTGGCAAATCCAGTTCATTAAAAAAATCAAAAATCAGAAAATGCTTAGTTTTCGATGTAATACGGATATTTCATATAGCTTATTTTGATCCTAAAATTGACATAGAAATTGTTGGCGAGCTTTGGGGTATCCGACGATAAATTAGTGAGGTGGTTGGGATATTTGTAATCAATTTTGTAAATGAATTAATAAGATATTTTGGAGTATACGACGAGCGTGAACTTCAGGAACTTCAGCAGTAACAAGATCGTCTGCGGGTCGGGGGGTAGGGAGGAGATGACTAGACAGATTAAACAAACTGCCTTGTGTTGTTGCCCAGTTTTATAAACGGTTTTTCTAATTATGATGTCAGTCCGTGTTTACTAATTGAATATCCGCTTTACAATGCACTCATTGAAAGCATCTGTGTAATATTGAACCTGTTTATTAAACTAATAAAACACTGTTTAGTGTCTAGTCTAGAAACTAATCCAGACTATCGTATCATTCACGGAGAGTAAACGAGGAATACTAATCTTAAAATTGTGAAGTAAATAAATAAACTGCAGTCTTCAGGATATTTAGCACACAAAGACAAGCGTCCGCGTTTCTACATAGTCCAGCAACAGATTTAAATTCAGTTCTTACAAGCATTACTTTGTAAAGGGTAAGGTGTCATAATAAAATACAGCGCCGAAAGACATCAAGACACCATTCAGAAGAAAGAAAAAAAAACACGTTAGAGGAATAGTTGAAATACGTTGCCAGTTCTTTTTCTGTAAGGACCACGCTCAGATGACAGTCAGACGTCAAACATCAAGACTCAAAGCAAACAAAGCGCTAATTATAGAGTCGCTGCAAGGTCGCCGACCTTCCCGAGTACCCTGTTGTCCCGACGCGCCCCTTTATTAACCGGAGTCTAAACAAAACGACCCAAAATTTATAACCGTATCACGTAAAACAAAAGGGAGTATTGAATTGAAGACAAATTTTGGAAGAATAATTTTAGTGCTTTTTTAGGAGCTAGTTATGCAGGCAGATTGAAATCCAATCGGTTAGTTTTCTAGTTTGTACGTTTTCTTAATGAGACAGAAGTGCGTATTACAGAATACTTTTGAATCCTTTTGCCATCGCCTTGCTAAACAGAAGTAGGCTAGTATGATTCTTGTGTGATAATTTCTTTTTTTTAACTACCTCGTACATAGACAGACACAGACTTCTGTACACTAAACTCATCATTTCGAGAATAGGTGGGGAATACACGCGACTCGTGACAGGAAAGGAAACTGACACCATTGCGTCAAACAAGCAAGCAAAGGATTTAATATTCAATTAGTCCTCATCGGTTAATCTTGATCACCGTTTATGGAAATTAATCGGCTATTGTAAACTAGATATTGCCATATTCAACAAATGTGAGTCAACTGGTGCTAGAGATAAACTGAATTAGAGATCTAAATTTAATATAATAGGTCTAGGTTTCTGTACCAATTGAGTATGATCTCCATTTTTGCAATATATTTGAAAGGGAAAATATAAGCAAATAACTATGTGCCAAAAATATGTGTATTTAAAGCCTTAAAATCATCACAATTGATACCCAGCAGCTTGGTAATAATGAAGTTGAATATCATGACGAGTCAAGGGCAACAAAATAAAAAGTCAAAATGTGTTAATTGTGGATATTTTATAATAGCTTAATGGCCAGTGTTACGTAAACGCTGAAATGTATCGGGTCAAGGCCACTGACCTGAGTCAACCTGACATACTAACGTCTGGTGAGTTGCCTTCGAACAGCTTTAAGTTATTGTAAAAAAGTTATAAACACGTTAATATCGTTGGATCATCCTAAGGTGTTAAGTGTAACCGTGTTTATCTGTTCCATACAGTAAGAAATTGGTTACGACTAAGGACTCCTTTCCAATATCTAAAGCATTAGTACTCAATGGTAAAAATGCTAATATTGTCTGAGACACAACAATTTGATGTCATCTTCTGAAAACAAATTAACGAATATAACAGTGTGGTTGCCCACTGATTTAGAGAGTAGAATACAAATCTTCAAGCTCTTGATTGCTTATAAAATAGAAGGTCGCAATAATTATTTGCACATATGTATACCGACCAGCAACGCTCTCTGATCGCAGAAATCAATCATCTACTAAAAATAATTTTTTTATGATTATAATCCCGAACAAAAGCCAGGTAGGTACGCAGAACAGATTATGCTTATATTACGCTTGCAGACCATTGTGATAAGGTCGTACGCATCAACTGAGTTACTAATAAATTATCCGAGCGGAATGCCGCGACCGTACGTCATCGTAATAATTAACGCTTTCACATATTTGATGTGATAATATGTACTAAGTTTTCAGTGTCGTCTTCTTTCATCTTTGATAGTGATGTTATAGCAGCCTAGATCGTCTCACTGCAAGGCAAAGACCCTCGTATCCTCTCCGTTTAGTTTATGTGGACAATCCTTTCAAAAATGTGTCAAGGTCATCGCTGTATGGGCTGCACTCTGCGGCAAGTTTTCCCCACAGCCCGTCCAACAAGCGGCAGATACGACGAACCCAGTTCTACTTTAAGGCTTGCAGATTTTTGATCAACGTCGGCGATTTGAGTTTGGGACGCAATATATGTCTGACAACCGGGCTCCTCAGATATTTCGCTGGATAGCTGCAACATGCTTAACACCAAAATTGTTGCTTATGAATGCAAATCTTTTGTTGGCTTATCCGTCGTATCGATATTTGTGTATAATGAAAAACTACTAGGATATTATATTTGAAGGATTCTTCTGTTTCTTACAAATTACCTTTGTTTTAATGAATAACAAAGAAAAATATTTTAGTCTTCAGTATTTGTCATGCATAACAGTAGTCATGTAAATTACTCAATACACAAAAAGGACAATGAGACAAAACCGTGTTATACATGAGAAAACCCGTTCGAAGAATATGAATATCTATCCGTTCGAAGAATATGAAAATCTATAAGTACTATAGTATATAAAATAAGTACTTCACAGCCCCTTTTTACACGACTGTCCACAAAAAGGAGTGTTATGTTTTTAGGGTTCTTGTATGTATGTTTGTTTGTGAGTTTCTTTATTCCACCATAATTTCCAAACGCCTGAATTGATTTAGATATATCATTGACTCCTTAAGATTTTTAGATTCGAGATTAATCATTCCTAAATCATTATTGTACCAAAAGATTTTTGCAATAAGTTTCGGGACTGCCCTAAACAGATTCGCTTCAGATGTGTTATAAGTAAAATTTTCAAGTTCTATATATAAATTAATAATATCAGTTGGGACACACAGCTGATACAACTACTAAAACTACAAATATTACAAAAATAATCCAACTCCCACAACATTCACTCCCCCATTTCGCAGTACAAAGGTTCAGATATTGAACACACTGCCGTCACCATGGTTACGCTCGGCGGACCCAACGAAAGTGGAACGAAACGCCGAAATAAAACAAAACCAAAAAACTCCGTTATTGGAAATATGCTTCGCAATACTCACACGAATGACGTTTATAAAAGAAATGTTAGGATTTAACATGATGGTTGGTAAACTTGGGCCATATACTACCAACAATTTTGCCAATGCTAGCAACTATTGTGTGCTGGTTGAATTATTTCAAGCTAATCAATGCAACAAAACTATTAAACAATCGTTATTTGATATGCATAAGACGTTAATTACCCCACATTGACAGAACTAGGTCAAGGTGATAAAGCCCGTACATTTCTCATTATTCTAGTGCGGAAATCGCAGATCTTCCTGACTCAATGTCGCCTTAAGATAAAAGCTATCTATAGACCTATTCACAGCACGGCAACGCATCAGTGACTCCTATGGGGTGGCGGCTTTGATCGCTTCCATCAGGTAATCAAGTGACACGCAGGCCCCTTTGTTCAAACTCTCTATGCCTAGCCTTTTCCCAATTACATTGGGTTCGGCTTCCAGTCAAACCGTATGCAGCTTAATACCAGCATTTTACAGGGAGCGACCGCCTATCTGCCCTCCACAACCCGATTACCGGTTAACACGATATCTCGTGGTATGACTGGTTGTCAGACTTTCAGGCCTCTGAGTACCCATAACGGCTGTCATAGATCTTTCACAACCGGGACCAACAGCTTAACGTGCTCGCCGAGGCACGGAGAAATCTCTCGGTATGAAATGATGGTCACCCATCCACAGACCGACCGCGGCAAGCCCTGTTTGTTCACCATACCATAAAAAATGATGGCACCAGTCATGCCTAATGCTTTAAGTGTTCGTATTTTCCCATAAAACGTGACTTGTGATAACCGCAGCAGTTGTCAAGGACGCTAGAAGTTTGGATTACAACCGATTTCACTTACTACTGATAATTCGTATTGTTGCGTCGAATCAATCAATCATTATTTGCGTAGCGTGATTTTTGCGTTGTCCAACTGATAATAACAGCTTGATTTGTGTGTTAAACGCTGATTAATATTGGAATTAATAGAATGAAGGTTTCAATTCTACTCCTAGTACGTTTAAATACCGTAATGGCTTTCGCAAGGTTTAAATTTAAGCACTAACTACAATCGTGTAGGTTTCTAGCGGTGCTTTAGCACGAATTCTTACTTAGCCTTACCTACCAAAGATCCTAATCGTGATTTATTTGTATGTAATCTACATTTCAAAAGTTCGCATCTGCGGCCAGAGATGGCGCTACTACTGATCAGAATTGTAGAACGAAACAAGTCAATAGTTTAGAATTGTATATAAAATCCAAGTCATGTAGGTGTATCCGCCGTCAGAACGTGATCAATATCAATTATACACACGTTTTGTACCGATATTGTCCCAAACACGAACGTCACGCCTCTATATTAATATCGGTCTACAACTCTACAAAATAAAGTCTCTAAATTAAACATCAGGGAAACAGACCTTACTTTACAAATAACGTAATAACTAAATTACGTGGGTGTAATATGCAAATATTAACCAACACCTTCGTTTATGCACAAATGGGTTGGGTTACAACACAGCTAACAATTTTGGATGGGGTGCCTTGCGAAAATTAGCCTCGAAAATTGAGTTCCAAATTGCTTGGGCCGCAATAATATGTATGAGGTAGAAACCTCTTTACTTCAAAGGAACAAGATCATGATTATTGAACAGAATTGGAAAGAATATTGCGTATTTTGAAAATACTATTTTATTAGATCTATTCAGCTTCATTGTGAAACTGAGGGTTAATTATTTAGCACTAAATTATATAATCTGAAGTTTCAGTTGCCCTCATGTCAAAATGAAAACGACATCACAATTTAGCTTTGATAACTATAAGACTTCCTCGACTACCAGGTTTTATTGAATCATCCGAACAACTACCTCCTGGCGGGCTGCAGTGACGCATTGGCAGTACATTAACCGCCTACGGCCACGAGCAGTTTAGACAACCCAGCTGGTTGGGGATCCCTGTTGTTCGATGGGTCGATGAAACCAAAAGTAGCTAGATGTCTATGACCGAATCTTTGTTATACCCGCTATGTTCCACTGTCTATTCCCTGAAGGTTATGGGGTCTACGAGTAAGGGGTCCAGTGTGCCACTTGATGGTTCAAAAATTTCCATTTATAACTTCAGAAATAGAAAAAGGAGAAGCTGTAATGAATTGTATAGGCTAGTTTTTTGTTTTTTTTTTTTATAACAGATTTGTAGCCTTGTATGCCACAATTACAGTGAAATTGGTATCTACCTAGTGAAAATCTAATACCAACAATTTATCAATTTATTTTCGCAAAGCGTAATTGGCCAGAATTTTAAACGCTAGTAATAAATAAAATGGCAACTGTAAAAACTAGTTCGTCGCTCATCGGAGTAACTGCGAAAGTTTGAGCATCCGGATGTCAGCTGCTTTCATACGACGACGTGATATCGCGACGCGACGCAATGACAGGACATCGATTACAGAAAAAACTTAACAATGCCTGTCTATAAATCAGAACGTTTATGCGATATCATTCGTATTAATTAAAGATTTATCTTGAGATAAATGTTTATAGCCTCTATGATTATAGAAATATCCTGTTGAAAATCGTATAATATATTCTTTTGAGAAGTCCGGGACTGGCAATATTGATAAATCTCAATATAATTTTTACTCACGGCATCACATAATTAATATCAAAAGAGAAATAACGATACGATAATTTCAACGCAAAACTATCAGTTAAATTAAAAAAAAAACGTCGCTTATGAGAATGTTGTATGTGAACCTGCAGGACAGGATAATGCCAGTCAGTGAAAAAAATCTGCAATACTACACACGCTGCCACGAAGAGTCTAAAAGAAACTAAAATAGCAATTAAACTGGTAAAGTCGCATAACCTTAAAAAATTAAGCATATATTTAATTAAGGAAGTGGACGTGAATACTCGTGACTCGTGCTCGCATCCTCTTCACTTATGGAGGAGCTGGCAATGTGCCAGAAAAACGAAGGGGAGAAAAGCGAAATATTATCCTGAGTCAGACTAACAGGCGTCGAATATTCTGATGTCGATGAGAGGTAGTGTAGCTAATACATTATTTACGGTAGGTAGGTATTTATGTAATCTTCGAAATCATTTAATTATCGCAATAGTTTAGGATTTGAGAGGGGCTCGTGGCTAAGTGCCGCGTTGGGTCTGTGCATGGGTGACAATCACTTCATATCGAGACCCCTTCATGCCTCAGAGAGCACGTTAAACCGTCGATCCCGGTTGTCAAATAAAGATCTGTGACAGTCATTACGGGTACAGTACGAATAAATTAAGTGTGCCCCTCTGAAGTAGGCTTTCCGCCTGTCGCGCATGCGCACTACTGTTTTGGTCGTACTAATAGAATACAGGGCAGGTTTTCGTAGACAACTTCAGAGGGGAACACTTATTTAATTCGTACTTTAGTCAGAGGCCTGAAAGTCTAACAAATAGTTTTACACAACGCAGGTTCAGGGCCTGAACCTGCGTTGTGGAGGCCAGGCGCTCTATGTAAAATACTGGTATTAAGCTGCATTCGTTTAGACTGAAAGACGCCAAGTTGGCAAATTTATAGTTTTAGGTTTTGTATCTAAATAACACTGATTGCCTTATTGGTCTAGTGGTTGCAAGTGCTGCTAGTGAGAATGATATCCTTGCGATCTGCGGTTCCTGCAGTGCAAATAACAGTATTCTAATAGGAATTTCGCAATAGCAGGCCGGAGTTTGAAATTGCACCGATTGATAACTGATGTGGGCTTCAAAAATACACATCTACCTAACCCTCAGGGAAATACAAGCATCTTTAAATAAACGCTATTGAATACACTCTTTTTATTAAAAAAAGAAAAAAAAATGTGTGTGTTTGCCCTCTCTAGCACCAGTAAGTGCTGTAACAGACATAACATGCATTGTTAAAAAAGATAAACAATACATTTGTGCGTAAGAAAATAATATAAATTCATTTTATAACCAAGCGATAAAACGAATGAATGGTGGTCTCAATAATATAGAAGAAACTTATACGATAAGCACCATTAATCGGTTTTCACTTCCTACAACGATAAATAAATACAAATTGGTAACATGCAATCATTATCTTATTAATTACTCTTCGAATTAATGTACGAGAACAGTAGACTTTATAATTAAATTATAATAATTAATCTATTTATTATTCAATTAAAAATAAATCAAGGGAAAGGACTTTTATTTATTGTTTTAGAGTAATTTGCACTCGTAGTTTATTACCTATGAAGTCCACTAGTTTTTCATATCGGTACACGACAAATACTTTAGTTTTTCACAGTTAGTTGACTTGAATAACTATAACACTGTTTGTTAAAAATATAGACTTGCCCACAGTACCTTTTCCCAGCACTGGGACGCTACAAGCTTACAGTAATCAATTTATTGAGTCAGTGGTTGAAGACTTTCAGTTTGAAATTAATCTTGAGTTTGAATCTGACCTAATTAAAATATGGTATTAAGTCGATTACTAGGTCAAGGACGATTAGCAAACCAACAATGTTGAAAGGGGTCGAACATCCAAGACAATGCCGATACTATTATAGATAAAATACGATTCTTCCTACACTCGCAGATTAAGTCACATTAGCAGTTATTTTTGGGAACCCCTTGCAGACAATGGAGAAACGAGGATGTACTCCAAATTAGAATAGCATAGGCGTTATAATCAAAATTGTAGCCTAAGTCTGTATTTGTAGGCACCTTTAAAAGTCAAAAACTCGTTGCCACGTTCCAGTTTCGAAAGTTAGCGAAACAGTACAAAAAGGAATGATGACTTATTTCACATGCAAATGGACGCTGAATCCAGCTTTCATATCACTAGCGAAACTTCGAGCCAGCAAATGACCTATAAATTAGCACTTAGCAAAAAATAAACACTTAAACACGTAAATCAAAGGCAGTAGAAACTGCAAAAACAAGATATTATGACTGAAATCGCATGAGACCGTGCACGCAACACGTCGCTAACTGAAAGCATTCGGTACTAAGAACTGACACTAATTAATACAATACTATTGTTCCTTCTGCACCTGTCGCATAAAGACTTCAAGAAGAAATCATTCGGACTAAACGTTTCACAAAACATAATAAGGTCTCCTTACGTTTCTGGGGTACTTGGAAATGATCAGATGATGATGATGAATTGTATCAGACTTCACTAGGTCATGCTAATCTTCTGTTTTAATTTAGAATCAAAAGCATTTGCAAATGATTAATGACGCTATACATTGATGATTTGACAGGATGACGGTACGAAATAGATTAAAAAAAAAACTATTCTAAATAATCTTTCTGAACTACACACTATAAATATATTATTTGTGTGTAGTGGGATGCAGAAGACGGGGAAAGAAGTTGAATAAGCAAGCATTTGTTGAACGATTAGATGAATGTGGTAAGTTGATAATATCATTGTCAACAAGAAATTAATAAAGAAATAAACACGCTACACTACAATTAACTAATACTATAATCCCAAAAAATAAATCATCCGCTCATTAAAAGTTGCTGTAACAGTTTTAGTGGTAATAACCATTTAATAGCTAATTAAAATGATAGTGGAGCACTGGACAAAAACCCGTATCTATTACGTTTACCATGTGCTGGTATAGTTTATTGTACACACGCAAAAGCGTTACACTGTGACGTAGATCATTTTAACAGCTATATGTTGAGTTTTACTTACAACGATGGCTTATCGTACAGATACTTTCACTATTTTAATGCTGTGATGCATGGATGCAGTACAGTTATTAAATAAAATAGTGAATCTTTGAGGACTATTTAGGTCTCGCAGACAAAACAAGAGCTTGTCTTTAATGGAATTAACACCTTTAAACATACCGATGTTTTAGTACTTTGCTATGAGATTCCTTTCAAAAACTTAAAAATATAGACTGATATAAGTAACTATAACGGTAACAGATCGAAGATCAGCCATCGATCCTTAAATAAATCCTAGAAATTCCCAGCTGAACCATGGAATACGTGGCATGTTGCCAAAAGTGTACCTGTGTCCACATAATTAAGAGCTTTCAGTATTTGTTTGTCAGCTTAAATGAGATCTCAGAGTACGCTGGTCGAATGGTCAGTGACGATTCCGTATGGCATCAGGCCGCGTGTCATTGACCCGATAACAGAACGCTTAGCTAATTATAAATCGGGTGGGTTTCCTTATGTGAGCATATTAAGTTTTAGTTTCTGGTTTTCTGTTCCCCAGACTGGCTAATTAACATGCTCGTAAAGACCGTGCCAGGATTAGAATTTATGGGGGAGTAAAATTGTAGAAGTATTTGATGTAGCATGTTATGAATTTCCTTTCAAGTGATCTTTTTATGAAACACGTCGCATATTGCATTTCAATCCATCACTGCTTATCCCTCACATTGCACACTACTGACAGACTTCAGATATGAATTTATTAATTACTTAACGTTGGAAAAAATCTTGCCAAAATTAAGGCTAGTAAGAAACTATAAAAATATATACGTATATTGTCACAACATACAAGTTAGTCCAGTTTTCATTTTGTAAATCGGTTTACTTCAAGGCGAAGCACTTTTAACAGCATTTTGTATTGATTTTCTACATTTCTGATTACAGACAGTTCCGCAGTAAGGAAATAAAAGTGATCTATAACATTGAAACACCAGTAGTGAAGAAAAGGAAAACAGCGTGGAAAATGGTCTTATCGCAAATGTTACTGTGACTAATCATAAGCGTACAGAAGCGAGCTACATAATCGAATCTATTAATACTCAATTTTATTGGCTGAATGTTAATGATGAAAGACATAGATGATCAATAGCACTACTTTTACGGCGCTGAAGACAGTGAATATGTGCAAGTTCCTGATAAATTTCACCAGGCACAAAAGAGCGATTAAGCATCATCAAGAAACCCGTTTTGGGAAAACTATACGCTCTTCAACAAACATGGTAATGTATGTTCGTTTTACTGTCCCATGTCTTTCACTAAACTTCATAGAAATTTAACTCAATTTAAACATTAACTGCACAAAGCAGCACGATGTAACATTCTAACCTATAATTACATGACAGGTAAAAGTAGAAAAGAAACCAGCTCACAGTACTTATTCCCACGGTCAAGATTGCAACAAGGGAGAGAAGGCGAAGCGGCGTGCAATTACTAGAGAAGCGTGAATGCAATCATTCATATGTATAATTTTAATAGATTGAGTTTCATTGAACAATCGTAGTCTTTACTCGGAACGTAAAGAAATCTTCGTGTAATGAAACTTTTGTAGGCACTGCTAGTCGTGACTATAGCGTTAAGTTTAATAGCTTTTACTTGCTAAACTTTTGTCGTCCTATTTCCAGCAACATACTACGGGTCAATTTATTTGTCGGGTGGTTGAACCTGAAACTTTTGAAGAAATAGAATCAAACTACGCCTAGTTCAGCCAAATTGTGACACGATATTTTATTAGAACTTTAACAATAAATAAGCAATTTAGTTTTATAAATAATACAGTTTGAAGTGAGATAGAGTAGCAATCAGTGGCGTGCATTGCATATCAGGCAAGTAGGCAGTGCCTACCTCAAAAAATTACCTAAATCAGCCTATATATATCACAGTTTACTGTGCCTACCTCAAAAAAATTACCTAAATACACCTATATCACAGTTTATTGTTATATAGGTCATTTTTGAGGTAGGTACTGCCTATTTTCCTATATCCAATGCACGCACTCGTAGCAATACTTAGCTAATCCTATATTTTGAACCTATCATATCTTAGTCGTGTGTGTAGTGAGTTGCCATCTCTCATCTTATTTCTATCCAATTTACACACAAAAAGTACAAATCATTCGCTAACAAGATCTAACAAGTAACTGCAAACAAGGCATTAGCGTCAAACGAGCGACGACACAGGTCAAAGATCTCGGCGACAGAAGCCGAGGTTTCTCCGTGTAAGGGCCGACTCCAAACCGTTTCTAGGGTCAATTGGGACTTTCGCTGCAAAACTTCACAATGAATAGTGTTTTTTTTAAGTGCCTTACGTCATTTGTACACTATTATTTCTGTTCAAAGAAATGAAGAGCATTTACTGTCAGCTTCAGACATCGCCTCACCATTAAATTCGTCATATAAATTAAAATGAGGTCAAATGTGAACACTCAGTAAAAGCTTTACATTAGATATAAGATTATAACATTCAAGTGGTTTCGGATAATGTTACTGAGAGACAGATTTGGGTCATTCAAACCTCCGAGGTTACGAGGAAATGAGTTTACGTTAAAGAATACGCAATCAGAGAGGATCACTTGCTTGCCAAAATTCGACCGAGAATCGGCCGTCATTAAGTGTATATGTGTATATGAAAGGGGGGAAAACAGCCTTTACTATAGATGATTTGACTATTTTATTCAATATTCTTATTATGTGTATTGACATGTAACCTAAATGTAAATACATTTTATCCTTATTAGTCAGACCAAATTCCACAAATAAAAGCACACAAATAAATGTAGACTTTATATTGCAAACGACAATGATATCATTTATCAGAAGTTCTGAGATTTTTTTTTGGGTTACAGTCAGAAATCAAAGATTTTTAAAACATACCAATTTTATTATAATAAAACAACTTTTAACCGGATTAATCGCGTGTATTATTGTATTTTTTTCCTGAAATTCGAACGGTTAAAAGTTATTTTATTATAATGTGTGGTGACCGCGCAAACCTAAGATATTACTATACCAATTTTTCTATTACAGAGCAATAGAAACGATGTTTAACTTGCATAAATGCCTTGTTGAATCAAAATTCATGGATGTCTTGTGTAAACATTACAAGACAAAATAACAGAGCACCAAAATTAAGACTTCCTTAAATAAAGCGTAACCAAAAGTATTTATAATACAGAGGAATTGCAGGTACTTGGTAACTGATAGAGCGGCTCTTACTTATACTTAACGACAAAGTTGTGATTAAATGGAGTTTCGAAGAAGTTTCTGGTTAAGATTAGGCAGAACTCCCCAGTAGTCTATTTTTGGATCCCCGGAGATACCAACGGACCTAATTAAAGAATAAACTAAGGCTACAAGCTTCTTGTTTTACGTTGGTAATTTGATTATTTATCAAGCAATTACGTGACTTAAAATACTTAAGAAGATTTGGTTACACAAATAAGGCTTGGAAATATTTGTATAGCCAAACCTCTTAAGTATTATTTGTCCAACCTAAATTTTACGCGACCGATATAATAAGTAATTCGATCTATTTTTGATTACATAAGGAAATCATGCAGAGGTTGACCAGCCGGGAGAGTTTCATAAATTGTTTCAAAAGGATATAAATACTAATTACTTCGAAAGGTGCGAGTCAGCATAGAATATACGTAAACAACAAAGTAAAAGTACAATCATACACGGCTAGTGGTAATGAGCTCGATAGTAATTTCGCGACTCGACCGTGGCCTACAAAACGGCAGACGATGTTTAATACATCGTTATTTACTGACAAACGTTCCGCTCTTGCCATAAACTTTCGCTCTAAAGTGAACAATATAAATCTTGGATGCTTCAATTAAAGCCTCGATTTGAGTTTAGTTCTGTTTTGTTTTCTTTGTACCCATGGATTTATGGCAAGTGACGATAGTGGCCACTTTTTAATCAGCTGTTCAAATAATTAATACATACATGAACGAGTTACATACAAGGAGCCTCTATGAATGACGAAAGCTACACCCTCAGCAATCAGTTTCATCACCAACCTTAGTGATTGGCCAATGTTTTCACCAAGGCGTAAGTACGCATCTAAAATATAGCTGGCACGTGAGGAGAACAGGTACGCTCACTTATAAAATGTTTAAAATCATGAGAACACAAAATCTTTTCTAGCGAAGTCAGCAAAACTAGAGCTAAAGAAAACGTGAATTATAATTATGCTGCATATCATTCAATTTATTTTGGAATATGGATTATCATGTCTATTCAAAGTTAGGGACTTAAAAGTTGATAGATATATTCTTGATACCCAAACAAGTACGGTAGAATGTCTATAAACACACAACCGATTTAACATGTCTCTACAAACGTACATTATGTGGTTAATTTATTTGTAAATAATAGATGCATAATATGCAATCTAATATTTTTTCAAGGCAAGCAGCTAAAACTTCCTTTAACAAACAGAAGTAGGTTTTCTATAAACTGGTACATTACAACGTGACCGCGTAAATCTTTAGCGTTCTAAAGATTTAGTTACCTGATGAATACCAAGGGGTTCAAAGACCTTGTGGCCAGTCCGACTGTTACTTGAGCCGAGGGTGGGTGGAACTAGGAAGACCCGAGTTACGCAGGATTAAATAATACGCAAGACTGGAAGGGCTCAATTTTCTTATCAAGAAATTGTAAACCAAAGAACTTGTTTTTGTTGTTTGCGATGTAAATAGTTTTAGTATTTTGAGCAAGTGTGTCCTCAGTTACTTTTCAGATTAAGGAGATTACTTTTAATATTCATAATCTGAAAGTAGCTGAGGATAGAGACTTCACGGCAAAATACGTGTGAATATTAGCTAAGTAAAAACCCGGTAGCACATCATTTAGCGTAAGTAATCTGAAAGTAAAATAGTACAGAACATTTATTAGTACAATTCCTAGCTATCCCGCATTCACGGCATTAGTAAAACACAATTGAATACACGTAAACAATCTTCAGCTGATCTAACACGTACCAAGACATTGTCTATCTGTTCTTACGTAATAAGCTAATCATACGATCAATAGAAACCTGTCGCAAATCGATGGCACATATTTTAGTAATTATTCTCCCCTGTGCAATAGAAGGTCGTGCCATAAAATATGAAGTAGAGAAGTAGTACTCCACACAATGAACGATAAAACAAGATAATCAGATAATGCGAACAATGTAGTACGCACTTCCGCGTATTTACTCATATTTTGTTTTGTTCACCGCGTGTAGGTGTGTCTTAGGTTGATATTACATACAATGCACCTTCTGTGCTATTTTATTTTATGGTAACATTAACTTAGTGAGTCAGATGATCCGGTGGAAACCGGCTAGACGGCCGGCACCCGCGCAAGTCTACTAAATGCACACATTGGTGCTGTAGAGCAACTAATAAAAAAAAGTGAAGACGTTAGTTTGATAGGTTTTTTATTTGGATTAGATTAAACATTTTACTCGATCTTGACAAGAATTCCTGGATATGATGCAAATCCTTTGAAGTGCCGCTCGTATTTTATCCACCTATCCAAGATTGAGACCTCATGTGCAAAATTTGTATTAAAATATAATATAGAGGTTTACACTGACACATGGTCCCATTAAATATATTAATTTTACACGTACTTAATGTAATTTACCAAGTTATTTTTCAGATCTACTTTAATCCACGGGCATAAAATAACGTTAAATTAATCCGCAATGTTTTATTTCCACGAAACGATAATGAATGAGAGACCGCATCGCTTTGATTCTGTGCAAGTTCAATGATCTAGAATAATTTGTTTTTAAGCTGGGTGAAATATCAGAGATTAGATTTGTCTGTTACTTGGAATCAATTTGGTAGAAGACAGTAAGATTTTTAGGATCAGGCAAGTTGGTGGCCAAAAGTAGATCCACTTTAAAAAAAACACATCAAATTATTTATGTATAATTAGTTTAAACATATTCATGTCTATTTATTGATTAGCTGTAGTGTTATCCATAAAAATAAATATTATACGATTATCAATTTCTGTATAATAACTTTTCTGAGACATATTCATATCAAATTATCAATTTCGTCCATGAGTCAATAGTCAATTCAGAAACATTTCATCATTAGATCTTTATCACCGTAAAGTCTTACTGACGTAACTTGGAATTTGTAAGCATCAATCACACAAATATAAATACAAATACATTGGGTTATTCTAAAACAATGTAATTCTTCATGAAATTCTCACATCAACAAAAAATTGCCAGATTGCGTTAACATTGAAATTATTTTGATGAAACAATAAGGTTTTTTGGACATTAGTGACCAGTTAATGTATATCTCTACTACATTATATGTAAAACTATTTTTATGTTTAACAAAAGCAAATATGCAACGATCATAGCAGGTGGCGTTCTTCAGTTTCTGCCTACCCCCATGGGAAAATGGCGTGAGTTTATATATGCATGTATGTATATTTTAACGTTGTCCAAATTTCCAGTTCTTAAAGACTACATTATTGAAATCATTATTCTTTTTACTGAAGGTCGTATACTGGTATGTGAACAGTGGCTGGCTTAACAGTTCATAAATTTCAAGATTAGCATGTTTCTTAGGCAATTAAGTTAAAAGAGCACATAACAGTGTGTAAAGCAAGTGATTACCCAAATAGATGTAAACAATTGGGTTAAACATCTACATTGTTCCCAAATGTTTTGGGAATTGCAAAGAAATCGATCAGCTGTTTATTTTCCAGTTGAAGTGTCGAGAGAAATGCTTATAAACAGATTTAGTTGTTTTTTATACACAATGGGCTGAAGTTGTAACTTTATCCATGATTTCTTTGGTATGGAGAAGGTCTTAGTATGTCTTCTTCAACAATATTCACAGCTTTCACAATTCACTAGGAATTCTTACTTAATGACGTACTGTCTTATTTTGCCCATATTTTCTACAATCTTCTCATCATCGCTAGTCTCAGTAATCAATCACTAAGTCCTCTAACATTAGCCAGAAGCGATCCAAACGTCATTAAATACTTTAAACATACTCTGAACCTCGCAGGTTTTAATGTTTAACTTGAATCTAGAATGTTTGACTCGTCAAGTAACAGTAATTCTGTCTTGCCATCAGATCTCACTTCGCAAAATGCCTTAGCGATGACACAAACAGTGGAAAAAGATCTGCAATTACAGAGTAGGCAAATAGTGTACAACGTATCATTTTTTCTGCTGACCATGACACAGAATATAATGCACATTCATTTACAACTAACATTATGATAATACACACAATACAGATATCAACAAAGATGGTAATATTGAACAAGATAAACAAAATGCAATAAAACATGAATTATTGAGACAAGGCCAAAATGTCAATAGCATCGTAAAGGAACAGACAGACTCTTGGACCCTTTAGAAAAGCAATAAAACAAATAATACTTGAACGCAAACAGTTTATGGTAAACTGAATGACGTCAGCAGACACAAAAATATAAATGAAATGGAAGCTGATGGCATTAGATATGGGGAATACAGGTTTTTATATCATTATGTAATAAGTATAGCTTATTCATAGAAATACTTATTACAATGAAAATATTGAAATAGAGATGAGTCCATGCCCGATGAAACTCTGCCCGGTTTTTAGGTCTACATTTACTTTAAGAAAAACTCAAAATAGTACTAATGAAAATGTTTCAAACCACTTAGATTAATTATAAAAACTCCAAACAAATACCAACAAGCCAATGAACATTATTTACAACAAATACAGCAACATCACGGTAAATCGTAGTCAACAATATGTAAATTCGGCGATCACACCAATTCTGTTGAGGACACGCATTAATCCTAATAAGTCGACACAAATCGTCTACACTTACAGCATGACGAAATAAAAATAAATCTGTAAATTTGAAAACGATTTGTGGATTTCATATAGTTTCAATTTTATTAAGTAAACTATCGATGATAAATAACTTTGCCTAAATATTTAGCTATTATATTATATATTATTTGAACTGAAGAGTACCTAAACAAAAGGATACAACATCCTTCATTCCATTTACTGCTGACGCGGAAGGTACACAAAATCTCACTTTAAAAGCAATGTCAGAATCTATTGGATCGACTCCAAGGAACTGTTTAACTTTCAGCAAGTTTACTTCTCGAAGAAAGAGATAAAATTACGAAAATATTCCTGCATAAGCAATTTCGTAAGAAGAAACAATATTAATTTATTTAGTTAGCCAGAATCGCGCTATACTTATTTCAACAATGCTGAGTGTACAAACAAAATACAAGTGAAGTGATTCTAGAATTATCTGATGCTGTATTGAAGGAGCTTTAAATTAAACGTCAACGGCGAGTTATGGGCATCAAGTCCTGCAGCCGAGAGGCCGCACGATGACATCAGTAGACGGAACCACTTCGCCACCCACACGACGCCCACGACGCGAGAGCCTTGCGAAACCCTGGCTCGGATAGTCGACTTACACGAGAGATGGCGTGAGCCTTTGATCAATACAATAAAAGGAAGGGAACTGTTTGAGAAGATATGAAGTTTTACGACCAATTTTACGCAATACCGTACGTGACCTACCTAATTTTGAGAAAATTATGTTTAAAATAAGAAAAGTAACATTAAATTACAGATAGAAAATATTGTATTTACTGGTATAAAATGTAAAAATTCTCACGAATCATCTACATCAATCACAATGGCACAACTTAATCCTAATTGTGATTAATGTTAACGGCACATTACAAAAGCTCATTCAATATAAACTATGTACTTAGAAAAGCAACTGAAGTCAATTGATCGAGGCTTGCAATAAATTTGATCGTTAATCAATAAATTGATAAATCAAACGCAACTCAATAAATTCTAATCAGCGAAAATGTGTGTTCATTGTGAAGATAAATCGTAAGACTGATGGCTGAAAACATTACAATTATAATGCTAGTCCACGCAGCATTATACATAGAAATTTAAAGAAAAAAATTGAACTCTCTTAAAATCTCGTTAACATGACGAAAATGCAAGGCGTCACATCTTACAAACAGAATGTATCAGAAGACAAATAATTCTTGCTAACAAGACGAAAAACGATGATTCAACGCCAATAAATACAACGACATAACTCTACAAGCTGATAATTGTTCCTGTAAACGGCTTCAGCCAATTGAGGATAACGACTTGTGTCGATGAACTGAAGTCTAGATACGTAACACATGTGTAAGAATGAAGAATATTAAAAGATGATTGAAGCTCGCTTACTCTTAAAGAATTAATACTGCGCAGTTTATAAATTTATAGTTCTAACATTGCGGTTTTGTATTATTCTAGGAATATAGGAACTATCCAAAACACCTTAACATCTTGTTAGTAGTTACTGTTATTACATTCAAATGTGTAATAAATTCGTTTACAGTGAATACAAAAACAATTACCAAAAAAATATTTTACAAATTATGAAAATGATCAATCAAACATACAAATCAAATAATCCTATCAGTTAATGTCCTTTGGTAAAATTTAAAAATAATTACAAATTGTATCCAATTGCATGAGTCTATCAGCAAATATTTGAATATCAACTTCCATTTACGATAAAGGCAGTCAACATTTCAAATGACTGAATGCCATTTATATATCGTCATACTAAACGATCGTCTTCTTGACCTTGTAGGTCAGTTACGATTCAAACCGCGCATACAACTTCATATAAGATAATCAGATGTTTTAAGAATAAATGCATGACATAAATAATTTTGAAAAGAAAATCTTACCGAGTCTCCATAAAAATGAGAAAACTGAATGAAAAATACGATGAAGTACTTCTAATATTCCAACATTTGGGACCATATTGACAAACTGGCAGCAAAGTACTGCTCTTTATTTGTCAAAGAATATCCAACGTTCAACTGACAATGTGGGTGTTGACGAGTACGAAGGCCACTTTAAAGAAAAGTATCCAAAAGTAAAACAGGCAGAATCACAAAAAGATATAATCGATTCGAAAAGGTATAAAGATATTTTTTATGAAAAGCAAATATATTACGAAGAAAACCACTTACAAAACTTGAATAGAAACAAGATACATGTAGTTGGAGGAAAGCCGCAAGTTACAATAAGCCAACAGATCTAATAAATACCGAGTTATTACCGCAAAACCACTTTACGCGTTGGGTTTTTTCTTTTCTATAATATTATAGTAGTATTGTGACAGTGTTTGAGAGAAAGTTACGAATGGAATGAGCCAAAGTAGTTTTACTCTTGGCGACAACCGTCTACGTTAGTATTGTATCACTTTACCCAAGTATTACCGAGGATCAGATTGTCAGAATTATTGCTAAGGGTCAACTATTGAGACTGCTGCCAAAAAACGGGACTCAAATAATACGTCGAGCCGTAAAAATTCAAAAGTATTAAATCTAGACCAGTCCCTCATTTGCCCTACAAAGTTACTTCGATTGAGTAAATAATTACCTAAAAGCTCTGAAATCAAATGTGACGAAAAACATAGATAACCCAGATCTAGTCAAATAACACACTAGCTTAATTTCTACGTTCGTTTTCTATTGACCTGAATGGCCCACACCCCAATTGGATATCGATTTCAGGAAATAGTATTTGTCGGAGAACTTCCTAAAATATCGTGTTGTATTCTGCTATCTATCTACGTCATTGTTTTCTTCATCAGAATCTGTTAATTTGGCTTCAACGCTAGACTACATATTATATTATAGACACAATTTTTATTTCATTATTTATAATAAATTGGACATCTCTAGGCCACTAGGTCTGAAACTACTGCATGAAATAGTCCATTATTAGTTACTAGTACTACGCCCACAAGAGTTGCTGATGACATCAGTACAATCGAAAGTGGGTTTTTATCTCTACTGAATCAGTACTGCAATTAACGGAATGAAACGCCGCTGTAATTATCAGCTTGGCGAGCTAACAGGCAACTTGAGCAAGTCTTATGATCCTTGGAAATCCAATGCTTGTTCGATGAATAATCATAATTGCCGTGATCTGTTTACTGTTTGTAATTATAATTATAGACTGAAAAACAGAACATAACTCAACTCTAATCAAAACCATATCCCAAAAAATAAGTGTTTTTTTTTTATCAAGGTTTAGTAGACCTGTAAATGATTGCTAAATAAATATCACCAGGCGTCTCCTTAAGACGAATACGAGGAGGCATGAAAATTCAATAGATTCGAGCAACGACAAGGTAGCTCAGATGATAGAGAGATGACACGGAATGTGACTTATAAGATAATTTTTTATTTGTTTTTTATGTTGAGGCCATGTAATACCTATTTTAATTTATTTAACACGGCATGTCAAGGGTCACGGATTCAATCCCCGTTCTTGTCTATTTTTAAGGAAACATTGAAAATAGACAAGAACAGAACATTAATCTAAAATCTAGATACGCATTAGAGTTGATAAAAAACGAAAATATAATTTCAACATCTTCATCCGGGTTTCACGGTGTTCAATTCGTTATTAAGTGAGCAGAATCAATTCGTTCCCTACGAACAGCTAATTAGAGTACAGGACAATAGCACCCACGTATATTGGAGCAACGTACGTAAGGTTACTAGACCAACACCAACTAGTTTAGATGATGTGTGATCAAATTATTCATTATTCATATTTTTTGCAAACGAACTGGCCTCCTTGCTGCTGACTGGCTTCTAGATAGCACAGAAGTGGCACCGCATCGGGTTGGCGGCAACAAGGCAAACAGTCATAGCTGGGCTAAAGGAACCGAGTCCAATATCGGTATAAAAAAGAAGGTGATACGGCCTAGTAATCCTCACGTTTGAAGCATTCGTAGTCCGATAGAGTTCTAGCACCGCCAAACAGATCTATCGTAGCGATATAAGTATATCCAAACTTAGCTGTTGGTAAACAGATATCAATAAAAGTATATTTTGTTTCAGGATTTATCGCAAGATTTAAACACTCGCCTGTATCGAATGAAGAGTCTATGGGACCAGATTAAAAATAAAACTTGAATCATTCATTAGCTACACATATTCCCAGTAATATTAACGTTTACTACAACAATTAATTCGTGACAGCACGCT
Source organism: Xylocampa areola (assembly GCA_935421205.1). Classification (NCBI taxonomy): domain Eukaryota; kingdom Metazoa; phylum Arthropoda; class Insecta; order Lepidoptera; family Noctuidae; genus Xylocampa; species Xylocampa areola. The sequence goes on from OW285200.1 coordinate 2,894,463, forward strand.
GGTCGAAAACGGTACAAGAATTATTCTCCTAATCCTTGATTAAGACCGACGCAATCTTGTGTGCATTCACTACAAGTCACCTACAGTAAAATATTATTCAGTTAAAATAGATTGAATGGCGTCGCCGCATTGCATTAACAACAGGACAAGAGTATGAAACTTAACACGCCCACGTACAAAACAGTGCGAATATATTCTAATAAATTGCAAGCTAGCTCTAGTATATTTGTATTTTAAAGTGAATATTTTTGCCTACGTAGATGACTTTGTGATAATCTCCTAATTTATGTCATTTCCGCGGAAAGCATAAACGAGCAAAAAAAGTGTTGGAAGGCTTTGTAGTAACACAAAAAATCTTAATTTTAACAAATACATAATATATTAACAGCATCTTTGACAGCATTTAAATTAAGTCCGATACAATTTTTAGCACAAACAACACAGTGTGAAATGTATTTAGACCGAATCTTTAAAAAAGCATATTCACAACGTTGTTCCATAAAGGTGACATGGTACAAGTTCATTGCGATTATTAATATCAACGTCTATGATTAAAGTATAAAAACGTTCGTAGTACTGTTACGTCGGATTTCTCGTTTCGTATGTCGGTCAGCCGTCGAGCGAGGGAAGCCGTTCCACAGTGACTCACAACTTGTTCGAATCGTTGCCACGCGCACCATTCGGGGACCTTGATGTCGTATATTGTTGCTGTCGATATGATAATAATAACCCGGCATTATGTGACGTAATGGAAGAATAAAAAAAGAAGTAGTTTGAAAATATTTGCAGCTTTAAGTTTATCAAGACTTGAAAGTATGAATTTCAAACCAACGTGATCAAAAACCTCTTTTCAAAGAAGGCTGAAAAAGTACCGGTCGAAGCTTCCCACTTTGTCGTTAAAGTTAAGTTGATGGCACAAACGACTTCTAAAGAACTTCCTTAGATGAGAGTTTGAGCTGAGAATTGACAAGTCTCTGCTTGGTGTAATTTACGCAGAAGCTTGCTTTCTCGGCCGAAATGTAATTCCTTAACGGATAAGAATCTTAATGGACTCTAAACATTGCGTTCTCTAATCCTTTATGATGAACAGCCAAGCCGATCGAACTTCCTTAAACTATTCGTAATTTTCTTTAGATAATTCATTCGCGTTTCTGAGAGAGAAAATTATGAGCGGGTTATTTGGACACAGAAAAACGAAACTTCGCGTTCGAAGCGTTCTGGATTAAACTCAAAACACGGTAGTAAAGATGCTTTGATCAAACTTCAAATACCTTTGCCCAAAAAATCTAAAAAGCAATTTTGATAGTTGTAAGCATTTGTAGGGGCCCTCAGATCGATGGCGCAACCTTGGAAAACTCGTGGGCGACCAGGAAATGGTCTGACACGAACATAAACGAACATGTTCTCTCGTGAATTGTTACCATATTATTGTTGTTTCCTCCAATATCAATTATGAAACGGTCTAGATTTTCGGCTGAAAGATTCCGCAACACTGCGACTAGATTTAGAAAACAATATAGTATTCAATTAATATTGAAATACGGAAGCTTGGAAGTCGTTTAATTTTAATTGGATTGAGACCACAATCGAGGTTCTGAAGACTCTTCTGCTTTAAATATACATAAAGACAGAAGACAAGTTTCAACCCTATGAAAAGATGTAATGTTGTAGTCAAGTCAAGCTACTCCTTCTTGCTCCAACCAAAAAACGCCAGTTGAAGTAGTGGTTGTATCCTTGCCTATTTACTGCTATGCGTGGCACGGGCAATATTGATGACTTCCTGTTGGTGCATGCAGTATGTTAGTCGCATTGGACACGCCAAGCTTCTAGCACCAATTTTGGATAATCAGGAAAGAAGAATAATAAACAGGATCTTCAGAGGGAAGACAAATTGAATGGAATCCTTCAAGTGGCAATATTGTAGGAAGACTTCTGTTGCCATAATTCAATAAAACAAGCTATTGCTGGACTTCAAAGTAACAAATGAATGTAATAAATCGTTTCTAAACCAACCGAAATGGAAGACTCGAGGTAGCCGTTGGCGCCTACGCCCACAATTAGGATTGGTCACTGAATAACAACATTTATTTAACCTACATGTAAATAAGCGGTATTTCTGAAGATTAAGCTAGAGTGCCGTTACTTATCAACTATGACCTGCAAAACAGTTTAAGATCGGTTGGAACCTCGTACATGATCTCGAATTTTCGTGAATATCTTGAATGAATGAATATCTATCTAGAATTCCAGATTAGGTACTGCGTTATATCCGGTTAAATTTATATTTTTATATGAACATGATGAATTGTTTTCTTGTTGAATTAGGCGCATTATGAGGTACATAAAATAGAGTTCGATGTGAACTTAGCCATCATCAATGATATTAAATGAATGTACCTACATTGTTAAGATTACTATTTAAAACAAATATCAAGACTAGACTCGTAATAATCAATTAATGGCAACACAATCGTCCCGCGCTGTCGTTGCGGTCGGCGCGTGCGCCGGTCGTTCCGTATAAGGTATGGAGCTGGCGGTACGCAACAAGGCCGCACAGTCGCCGCCCCAGCGCAATCATTGTATTTAAAATTATTTAAACTGCTCCCCAACCAGAAATGCTTTTTTAAAGAATTGAATTTCTGTGAGGACTTTTTAAAGGAATACGCGGAAATAGCTGCAGCCTGCATAGGAAGTATGTAATGTCAAGGTTGAGTTTGTCGAGATATGTTTTTAGGGTTCCGTACCTGAAAAGGAAAAAACGGAACCCATTTAGGATCACTTTGTTGTTCGTCTGTATGTTAAGACCCTTTATCTCGGGAACGCGTGGAGGTATCGAGCTGAAATTAAAACCATACACTCAGGTTTACAGTCCCTTGAAGCTGTGGATAAAATCAAATTTCTAAGTTAAGGAAAAAAGTATACGGCCGTTTATGCCGCAAAAAGCTTATATTTCGACACTCTCAAGGCAATCAAAATTTATAGGGTACCTACTTTCCGTTGACCTAGAAATATGTATTAAATTTGGCAAGTAATATTGTCTTATCACAAGTACAGGGAAAAATCTGAAAACTATACATTTGTAATGAAATCATTATAAATATAGTCTATAAAGGTTTTGGAAACGGAATTTCAGGAAAATCTCGACACTCGATTCCTGAACTATTTATAGTATGTACCTACAAATTTGGACGGAAACCTCGGTAGGCAAATCCGACTCGCACTTGTTTTTTTTTTGTTTACGTATACTAGTGAAGAAAAAAAACAACTAGAAGACTTCTATCACTGCATGTTAATGAATTATGACAAGTAAATTCTTCAAACATTACATTACAACAATAACATACAGAATTAGTTAAAAAAATGTTATTTGTCAGAGATCAATTTCAAACTTGGAACTAATTAAAGAATAGCATTTAGCACAATTTTATGGATTCTATATAGTAACACCCTAATAAAATAAATCATGCTTCAAATATCTTTAATTATAGTGTCCCTTAGGTCTGCTGACAGTTCTTTCCATTGACATTATGTTGTAACCTTACCGTAGACATAGGCAGGTATAATTTGAGTGATAATAGAATGTCAGTTAGGCATACAGGGCAAAGTAAAGTGCAAAGTGGTGAACTCATTGCTCACTCAGCACATTGTTTTTAATATTGTTTATGATAAAAACTTTTTAAGTAACATCAATATTAAAGATACTTACTAAATGTAAGTGTTTTGGTGGTATACTGTAAATATTTTAAAATAAATAAATAAAACCAGCAAATTGACTACACGGCCAAGTAGGACTAAAGCTAGGTTTTTTTTTTATGAAATTGCATTCCAGGACTGCAGTTTCAGAATTAATATGGCACAATAGGCTCAGGTATTAAAAAAACAGGTAGACTCATGTACAGCATGATATTTTGCTGCTAGATGTAAAGATTTTCCATGAATTTTAATATTAAACTATCATAAACGTGACTTATAAAATATATAATAATATTTCTATACTATTAGTGATAAAATTGAGGTGACCAAATAGTTACAACCCTGTTTCTTGATCCACAGAAGTACTAATGTCACATTTTAGTACATTCTTAGTTATTTTAAGCTGTTGGCTCGCTCATTATCTGACACAATAGATTTTTATTGTTATGAAGTACGTATTTGTATGTGGGTGAGTCAAAGGATTAAGACATCATATATATTATAGTGACACAAAACACTTTGGGAAAATTAGGATTAATCGACTGATATCACCAACCCATAGTGACCTAGCATGATGATCAATGCTTGTGCCTTCTCACTAAGAGAAAAGGCTCTTGCACTATAGTGGCACAGTTACAGGTTCATTGTGTTCTTATAAGCCAGCCACTTTCTTTTCATTTTTAATGACTGCAGTAATGCAGACTATAGAATAATCTAGAGATGCCACTTTGGAAGCCTATTACGTGAGACTAAAATCATACCATGCACCTAGCTTTGATGTTTCATAAGTGCCTATAATATTGTCGATGTGAAATAAAAAAAATTGAATTTGAATTGAACACACAGAATTTTATGAATGTTTATACATTTTGAGACCCTAGTCTCTACATTGTATTGCCATACTTTAAACCAGTACCTATAAATAGTTATAATAATACAACTGTTAAAATTTATCAAGTCTAATGTTAATAGCTTAGAAATTTTTGTTTGTCACTTATTGTACAAAGAAAATATGCATATAGCTTTGTAACCAAACACAGCATTTAAGTTTTTTTCTGACATATTTTTTAGTAAACAATATAGGAAAAACAGATTATTATGAACTTAAACATATAATAGTATGTTCAGTGTGGATAACTGATTAAACAAAAATCATGTGAGTCACATGGTTCCATTAAGCAAAATTGATATAATGTTCTGCGAGATGTTGAAGAAGATGTACAAGGGTAAAATGCTCTAACACAGCTCTACTAAACGCTGTGTTTCTAATAAAATATGTATAACTTGTTATCAAGAATAGGTCACAGACGTCAATAAAAAAAATCTGTTGGAAAAGAATATAGTGATTCACAAGTTATTCTTATCAAAGTGATACTCTTATTAGAACTTATGATTAAATACTTATTGTAGAACATATAAAAATAAAGAAACAGTTCTCAAATTGGTTAGGCACTAGCCAATGACTCGTTTTCATTTTTATGACTAATATTGTATCTGATAATTGACTAACGGATACACCAAGTCAATTTAGTGCCAATACGTGCAGGTAAGAGCAGTTCATATGCCCATCAAATGAATCATATGGGATCTTTTGGTCATCGACCGGAGCATAGTGCATTACCGACAAACACAACTCCACTAACGAAATAAGGGAAAATACACACCAATTGTAGATATTTTAGGTACGTTAGCACTTACCATCTGTTCTTTTTATGTTGATGTTAATTCCCGATTGAATCTTTATTGTACCGTCATCCATTTTCGCACAAATTTAGGCACCACATACACTATAGAACATTATTTCTCAAGGAACCTTTGTTCAAAAATAGTCTAACACATTGAGAAATTACACATGAGAACCGGTGAAAATTACAAAATAAATTTCTACACCCAGATTGACAGTTATATCGAGCTAGCTACACACTTCAGACTGGAACGTTTGAAATTTGTTTCACTACAAGAGTCAAATCAATCACTTTAAATTAGAAGTTTTTAAAAGAACGCAATTGATTTGAAAATTGTAAATGTATAAAGTAAATAAAAACTGAAAAAACCAGGAATGTTCAAATTATTTCGGTTAAAAACGCGAAATTCTAAAATTATCAGTTTGTGAGTTTGCCAATGCGTCGAAACGAAAATATTTCGTTGCCAGCTTTGAAAAATTGTTGCTCAATTAATATTACTGTTCATTAATTTTAGTACACTTTCACCAAACAAGAATTATTTTATAAATAATGTGGTACGAGTATTTGAATTTTGTAGTAAATAAAAATGCATTACGTTTAATTTTTCTCGTTATCAGTTTTTGTACCTAATGTGTCATAAATAGTAACAATAAATCCAATGTGAGCACCTCACTAAACAGACATATAGACAACAGAACGTCATAGTGCATCAGTCTGTCAATTATTTTGTGAATTTGTCAATTTCCTTCAACGCTGTTCATTAAATAGGTGTCGCTTAGAATAAATATTTAGAAATTAATACATTAGAACGAAAATAATGGACAGCGAGCATAAATTGTCTCATAAAGCTAAAAAACGAATCAAGGAAGTCAAAAGAAAAGCGAGACCCGGTAAGTGAACAGTACCCAAACCTCTAAGTTAATTGACACACTTTAGGCAACTAGCATTTTTCTGCCATAAAATTGGTCTTGGTGAAGATTCTTTACTTCAATGAATATCGTTGGGAGCCCATTTAAGCTGTGAGTAACAATAGACTACTTAACAGGTTTTAAATTATAGATTTCTAGAATGATCTTCGAAAGCGTGGCATTCAGGTTTCATGAAAGCTTTTGAGCCTTGATGTTAAAATAAATAGTATTACGAATATGCTTAAATGGTTTGGTCATATTGAGAGAATTAATGAAAGAACAAAAGATATGTACAGGGCAGGTGTAACTGGAAATGCCGGAAGGGGATACACTAGAAGGATATATACTGACCTTATTAGTGATATCCTCTATAAAGTAATGTGCTTAGTACTCTCAACCGGCGTGCATGATGACACATGATGGCAGATGTATGAATGTGAACGAAGTAAAAGGCTTCTGTCTACCCCATTGGAGAGAAACGTGACTAGATGTATGTATATATCATGAATATAAATCTCCTATTAAATCTTAGATATGGCAACATTTAATGTCTCAATGTTGTACAAACACTTCATTTTAAAAGTAATAATTATGATATAGGTACTGTTCTTTTCACTGTGTATGTGTACTGTACTAATTTAGAGGATGAATGCAAAATATAAAAGCATGTAGTAATACGCTGAAAATTTGGATCTCATATTGATGTACTGAAACAAGTTTCTAACTTTTAGATACAGTTAGTTAATACTGTTAATTGACGATTCATGTTAATGAATAGTTTTCATGATAGGACATAGAAGTATCCTTTTTATAATGTTACTATATTATATGTAAAAAATTGTACTTAATAAGTGTTGCAGTGCAGTGTGCTGAAGACAGTCTAGAAACTATTCCTTTATTGTTACAGAATGGAATATCACAAACCAAAATATCTATGCTAAAAGTGTATATTATGGAGTACATACAACACTTATTAATATTGCTGCTTCCATGTTCTTCTCATAATTTAATATATGCAGTCAATACTATATACTATAATATGTATGATAAGTCAATAGATAATAGCTTAAGATAACCTCATAACAATAAGCACTTAGTTTTACTTCACAAGCTATCTTGTGACTATAGCTTTTAAGTGATTTAGATAAAACAGGGATGATTGACAATTTATAATTATTAGGTATTGGTAAAATGATTCCCTACATCAACAAGAAATATACACTCTTTGTGTATTAGCTTTTTTTGTATTTGTAACTACTTGCATATAGGGGTGGTGACAAACAATTTCTTAAAGAAATTAAAAACCAAATAATATATATATATATTACTTTATTTTTTCAGAATTAGTTGACAAGTGCCAATGGACAGCCTTAAAATATGCCACAAATTTTGATGAATTTCTTAAATGTAATGACAATGTAGACAGAATAAGCGAAACTGAAGTAACACCAGATGAATTTATAGAGAAATATGAAAAAATATACAAACCTGTAGTTATAACTAATGTACAGACTAACTGGAAGGCTAACCATAAATGGACATTAGAAAGACTCGCCAAAAAGTATAGGAACCAGAAATTTAAATGTGGTGAAGACAATGAGGGTTACAGTGTTAAGATGAAAATGAAGTATTATGTAGAATACATAAGGACAACGACTGATGACAGTCCGCTCTATATTTTTGATAGCAGTTTTGGTGAGCATGTGAGGAGAAAGAAGATTTTGGAAGACTATGAAGCCCCTTTATATTTCAGGGATGATTTGTTTAAGTACTGTGGTGAGGAGAGGAGACCACCTTACCGCTGGTTTGTAATGGGACCACAGCGTTCTGGGACAGGCATACATATAGATCCTCTTGGGACAAGTGCCTGGAATGCTCTGGTGTTTGGTCACAAAAGATGGTGTTTATTTCCGACTCAGACCCCCAGAGAATTGATCAAGGTAACTGGAGCTATGGGTGGAAAACAGAGAGATGAAGCTGTCACATGGTTCAAACTTATCTATCCTAAGACTCAATTAGACACATGGCCCAAAGAATTTAAACCAGTACGTATTTATATAATTTCTTTTAATTTTCACATTTTGCTGTGTGTCATGCCATCATACCAACTAAAAAAAAAGAATAATCATACCCAGAAATAAATAGGGTATTTGACACTGATGGAAATAAAATATGAAACTTAGCTATAATGATAGAATGTATTTTATTTGACTCTTTAGTATTTTTGAAAATAATAATAATAACTCTTAAATACATTTAATTCGATAAACAAATTCATATTTTTTAATCTATGTGTCACGTGACTCGAAACACCAATGACTGTGTGACGTCACTACTCAGACGATTGATTGTCAATTTGCAGTCACTGTGACACATGACACAAAATAAATCGATGAATTTGTTGATATTTGGGAAGCAAGATGCAACCACTTTATTCGTATTTCAGTTCAATTTTGGAAGTATTGATATACTACGCACTAATGTTATGATTTACAAAATAATTTCCTTTGTTTACAATGGTTCTGTTGCGTAATGACGTCACAAAATGGCGATCGTCATTATCGCGCCTTTTGGCACGACCTTTGAAATTTGAATTTTAAATAGCTGTTATTTAATCAATAGGTACACAAAAAATTGCAAAATATTTTTTTTAGGTAATGTATACCATATTATTTAAATTTAGGCCCTTTGTGAAATTTCGTCAATAACCCTATTCCAATATGTTTTATTCTTGTCATCACAGTTCTCTATGCATAAACAAATCAATTTTGTAATTATTTCTAAAGATACTTTGATTTAGTACACATTAACAGATAAACTCATTCATATTTTGTTACCATCACTTTTTCAGGTGGAGATTCTTCAGAAACCAGGCGAAACCGTATTTGTGCCAGGAGGGTGGTGGCATGTGGTCCTAAATTTAGATGACACAGTGGCTGTCACTCAGAACTTCTGCAGCCGCACCAACTTCCCTGTCGTCTGGCACAAAACAGTGCGGGGCCGCCCTAAACTCTCCAAAAAGTGGATCAAAGTATTGGAGACCAAACAACCTGACTTGTATAAGATTGCTAGTAGTATGGACTTGAGTCAAGGCACAGGTGTAGCTTCTGACAGTTCATCTAATAGTAGTTCTTCCAGTAGTGATAGTGATAGCAGCTCTTCAGACAGCTCTGAAGAAGATAGTGGCCAGGAGAGCATAACAGCTCACAAGAAAAAGAGACGAAGAAAAATGTAAAAGGACCAAAGCACCTTAAGTCTTACATAGGTAATCATGAGTACCAAGATTCTTACAGAGGTAATATGAAAATATAGAAATTTATAAGTGTAAGCCTGTTTTGTATTACTAGACTTAATGACTAATAAAACTTGTTTTCATAGTGAACAGTATATTTCTTTTGTTAACTGATAAAGTATTATGATATGCAGTCATAGTTTAATTTATTAATTCTCTATAACACTTTCTGCTGATACTTTCTTACTATTTGCATGGTTGATTAGCAACCTTGTGTCAAAATTTAATCTACTGGTAAGAGACGTAAGAGTTAACTAGATTATGTGATAACCAGACTTACAGGTGGGTTGTTTTATATTTGGGTACCCATATCTAGGGGAATTACCATTAGGCAAAGTACTGTAGCACCCCCACATTTCACTCCGACACTTATCAATACTCACGTAATAAATAGGGATCCTATTGCCATCAACCGGGTACAATTTCAAACTCCGTAGAGTTATAACTACAGCCTTGAAGGAATTTGTACTAGAATAGGTTTAGCGGGGGTACCCCTCTCGCCACTAGCATATAACTCCCAACCAAACCTTATATCTGTAGGGATACAATAATAGCACACGATTATAATCGTTTATCGTCAACAACAATTGACACAATTTTATGTTTGTGTGTTATTACTGTTATGTAATGACGAGAGCTATTGTTGCTTGTGTGTTATCTCACCCCCGCCAAAAGTGGCGAGCATATTGTTCGTTATTTAGTCAGAAGTTGTCTCCTGTCTGGTTCTCTAAGGCTACATCTTTCCTAGTTTCCTTACCCGAAGTCCCGAACCCCTCTACTCTATACATCGTTATATTTCATTAATATCGATAGTTTTTGCGCATCACTAAAAATGTCAGTCGCACGCAGCGACTGGCACTCAGTTAGTCTATGGTTGAGCAGCCATTTGTTATCCTTGCCAAAGTTCCCGTGTAACGTTTGATCAAAATGCTGAAATCAGCTTCTGGTGCATTGGTCAATGTCCTGAAAAGGTCCCTGGTTCCAGCAGCGCGGGTCAGCGCGGTCCCCTTGCGGCGGTCGCATGGCGGCCCCGTCGAATCCGATGAGGAATTTGATAGCAGGTTAGTAGTCCCTTGTCGGAAATTTTGACGTTATGTAACTGAAAATTGTAGTAATCCAGTCGGTGATTTACTGCAATAGGTATTTCTGAGTATTGCTCGATTATAAGTCTTGTTTAGAATAGTTTTCGATGTTAAAATTAATCCCCGAAAGATTTTCACATTGGGTGTGATTTTATCTAATTATTTTTTGTATTGATAAACTCCCATTGTACCACTGTTTTCCTTAAAGTATTGATTCATGCGTATTATTTTAAAGACACACTTGTAAAATTTTGCCGAATGTTGAATTTTGCTGCCTAGCTAGGCCACATCACTACCAATCAATATTCTATTGATAGATATCTCATTCAGAAAATAAAGATTTTTTGAAAAACATGTGTTATAGGATTAATTCTAATTATTTCATTTCTATTGCAGTGTAATGACTAGGTAAATTTTTAAACACTGCAAATGCATAAAGCATATCTAGATTTGAATAGATTGATTTTATATACTTAGAAGTCCTGATATTGTTTACCATTTTCCAGCCATTACCATTTTTTATGGTTTATAACATAATAAGTCATTATGTATTAGCCAAAGTATGAAACATACTGAAGGCAGCTGGGATCAGATCCTGGTTTGCAACTGGAGAAGTCTAATTCCAGCAATGCACTCGCAATAGAATTGATATTAGGATTTTCTTTTTTTGTAACAGCTATCATGATGATGATCGCAGTTGTGGTAAAATTAATATTATCCCTTTGGCTCACCCACATACACATACATACTTCATAAAAATAAAAATCTATTGTGTCTGCTAATGACTGAGGCAGCAGCTTAATATATAAATTTTCATTAAACTCTAAATATTTAATTATTGAGTCTTGATGATACTAAAGATATAAATATTTTTTATGACTTTCTTTTTCTATCTCTCCTCTTGCAGGGCTGCTGGAAGAGATTTCTAAAGAAATAAGCAGCACAATAGAATTTTTCTTTTCTATTTCACTACCTATATTTACTCTTTATTTTGTGTGTACACACATAAAATGTGAAATAAATAAATGAAAAGTATAATTTGGTTTAAGCTGTTGCCTCAGTCATTAGCAGACACAATAGATTTTTATTGTTACAACATACAGATCTGTATGTTGCTGAGCGAAAGGTTAAAAGCATCTTTTGCAGTTCTACATCCTTCCAAACATGAGGAAATTTTGTAACCATAATTGTGACTAATGGCAATCCCTGTTTACCACATGAAACTTAAGAAAAGGTGTAAATTAAGTACATGATATATTATGATTCCAGATATGAGCAGTTCTTCAACAGGAAAGACATTGATGGATGGGAAATCCGCAAAGGCATGAATGACCTGTGTGGTATGGACCTTGTGCCCGACCCAAGGATCATCAAGGCTGCATTGCATGCATGCAGGAGAGTGAATGATTATGCGCTTGCCGTCAGGTTCATTGAGGCCTGCAAAGACAAGTGTGGCAACAAAGTCAATGAAATCTACCCTTACATCATCCAGGAAATCAAGCCCACATTAAGTGAACTTGGCATTGACACACCAGAAGAGCTTGGCTACGACAGACCAGAACTAGCTTTAGAGAATGTTTATGACATGTAAGGTCGCCATTAAATATCAAATTAAGCTGTAGAGAATTTGTATAATAGTTTTGTTGTCGACTTTTTATTTTACTTATAATTGTGGGAAGCTAAGTCTTCAACTAGTAATATTCTTGGTCCATCATTCAAAAATCGACAAGCTTGTCTAATGTATAAACATTAGAAAAATATGATATAATATTATGAATGTTGTTTCATTTTTCTATGTTTTCTGTCGCCCCTTTTATACAAGTCCTTGTCGGTTCGTAGTATATGTTGTATTTATGAATAAAGATTATAGCATTACATCACTTTCTTTTTGTAAGTGGATAGTATTTTATGAATAAAATAGAGCAGGATTTTCTAAAAGAAAAACTTGTTTACTTGTATTACTTATGAAATGATATCTCGACAATGAACTAAAACTAGTACAGGTAAAACTCGATCAGCAGACAATCGATGACGCATTGGGCTTTGTTGTAGCAGTTAACACTTATAAACATCGACGGTTCTATAGTATAAAACAACGATGACATCATAGATGGGCAGAAGCCTGTCCCATTAGATAGGTAGCTAAAATATCGCGTACACAAATTTGCAAACATCTAGAGAAGCAAAATCCAAAAGAGTCTACCTACACTGCAATGGTTGACAGAAATCATGCTAGCTATGCTGAGCTGTTTTTACGCACATGTGTGCCGTCCAACCCTAAAAATGATACTCGCTGCTTGGACGCCCTTTATGTTACCTATTATATTATACCACCAAAGGGGTCACTTCAGTGCCCGACTGATTAATAGTATATTAGTAGGTACCCAGTGGTATATCGATTAGGGTCACCGCACCGCTAGCACTTTCATATATTACAATGTACTCTGTGGCTAGCACCTAGACACTAGATGACAGTAAAGCAAAATTTACATGATTAGTTCAGGCCGGCAAACAGAATATAAAGGTCAGGATGGCTCAGATGTATGAATTGAACCATAAGTTTTTTTTTTTCCCCACACTAAGAATTTCTTCCTGTATCGTGGGTGCGTTTACAGACATAATATAACAAGCACACACCCAGACCCGGAGCAATTATCTATAGATCGTAAAAATTTTTGCTCCGTGCAGGAATCGAACCTGCGACACGCAGCGCAGCAGTCGGTCTCTCGACCACTGCGCCAACCGCGCTGTAGTGTGGTTATTGCAAACTAACATTGGTCTATGGGTCGCAAGTTCGCTTTTGACAGCGGGTTGTGGGTTTAATGACCGATGATGATGGGCCCGACACAGTCAGTAGCAAGTAACTCTGTAACGTTTTAATGCCTAAACCACTGAATCAATTTAGACGACTTGTTGGAGAAAAATAGAAGCTACCTCTTGACGCGACAAGCAAATTTTTTAATAAATAAATGGTCTTTAAAAATCATGTTTATACGGTAAATGAAAACAAGGGAATGTACGTAAATACTTTAATGATTGCCATATTCACACAGTCATACCAATATTTACAATCACAAATTGTACTTAACAACAAAATTGTGCTATTATCATGCTATCATAGAGGACAAAACATAAACGTTCTTTAGTAAATGAAACAAATATAAAATATGGACAAATCAAACAAATCTAAATAAGAAGTAAAATAAATATTAGCTTGTGTCTTTAAAATAAACAAAATATTTTATTCCGCACATCATAATAAAGGTTTCCACTTTTGTACTCTTCTATGAATTCTACCTTATTTATAAGTCCCAACTATAAATCTTAAAATTTAAAGTGAATTACATTGAAAAAGCCTATAGTAATAGACTCATTGAAAATAAATCCCAATTTTCAATGTTGGACAGTAATTACTATGAAACTGACTATGCTCAGTTTCGTACAGACATCACAAATGGAAATAAGTCTATACATTTACAAGATTTTAAACACCGATAAATATTAACGTCGTGATCTATGTAGTAACCCTGCGCAGGAATTATAATAAGTATTTTTCTTTCAACGAATTTACATTACAGTGGACTATTTAATTACATTTATTTTACAAAACTTACATATTAGAAAAGTTTTTGTTAAAGTACTTAAACATATTTCGCTCGGACTAGAATAGGTTTCTTTTGACTTGGTTTTTAGACTAGAATAAATAAATTGGTGTAACAAACATAATTTAAGATAAATTAAAAATAAACAACAAATGTACACAACAAACTCGCATCAATATAATTACAGGAATGTATTATGATTATTACGTTACGTATATTTATTTATATGAAATCCCTTGTACGCGATTTTAATATTCTACCGCACAAGAAATTACTTATTTTATAAAATAAACGCGGCTGGTATATTGCACAAATCTGTTACCCCCACCTTACGTAGATTTGCATCTAAAATAAATTAGTCTTTTTTTCATATCAATAAATTAATAAGTTACATACATCGAAATAAATAAATTAAAATCCCATTTCATGGCAAAATTTAAGCCTATTAATTTATAATGGTAAATTTACTTCTAGAATTCAAAGTCACTCCGAAATCACTGGACATCGTTAATTTCTATACGTTTTACATGGTGTTTTGGCCTAAGCGCAGCGTGTTGCACGCGCAGTATTAACGCTGAAGGCGACTATAGTTAATTAAATTGTTCTTAACTTCAATTGTAAGTTATGACGGCAACACTCAAGTCCGTAATTCTAGAATAACAATAACAGCTGAGAAGCGGCTCGCCTTCCGAGTCGCAGCGCAATTGAGTCGCCACCTTTGGTGCTTATCTTATTATCAAAATTTGAAATTATCATCGATTGCATTCGGAGCTGCGTGTAAATACTTGTAATAATCGCGTTGTACGGTTGTGGAGTCTGTAGGTCGGTGTGAGTGTTGTGGGGGCTAGGTCCCATCGCTCATCAATTCTGCACAGTCCGGGACTCCATCCGGCGGCGGAGTGGTCGCCACCAGAGTTAACAGCTAGGAATCAGCAACAACGGTGTCGCGTTCAGCTTTCACTTGCTGTAAAATATATAATATTATTAACATCAATAGAAAAGGGTCGGTAGCGATAAGTCGTTATCAATAACGATAACATTAATGATTCGAAGTAAGCCTTGGTAAGGACTGGATAAGAGATAAATAATTGTGCTTAGGTATTTGCTGGATATCATTAAGGATTAAACAAATAGAGGTAGAGAGAAAGTGTCACCATCATTTTAGATTGATAAATCACAATATTATATAAGCATAAACATTTAGATAAGTAGGTAAGTATCATTTTGACATGAGTAAGTTTATAAATTTGCTTCCATAGTGGGACAAATAAAACGGATGATAACGTAATAGGGGGATACAGTTTGGTGTTGCAGCTATATATCTATTCATATACATACAAATTTTAATTACACCACTACACACAGATCATAGAATTCGTTACGTTGAGCGAGAAGTGTCGCATCGCATGTAGCTGAGAGCCCCTCCGTAGTTTTAGATTAATTTATAAAAAAATAAAAATTATCCACCAGGAATTACTGTTATGTTGTAAAATAAATATCTCATTAACGAAGTAAAATCAAACATAACTGACCATAGCCTTTGTAAGTACGGTGGCGTCCTTGAGGCTGAGCACCTGCAGCACCTGTGCCTCGCCGTTAGTCTGTAGCATGACCTGCGCCACGCTGCCACCCATCGAGATCGCTTCCAGTCCCTCGCTGTTCTGCTCAACCTGGTGATGGAACTTCATTTTACGTGACTTTGAGCTCTGACAAAACTAAATTAGTGGTTTATGGAGATCAGTGTGGACTTATACTCTACTGACTGACCCACCTCATTGAATCACGTGTATACTGCTTCCGTCATCTAGTCCAAATGTTTTTTTTTTCAGACTTATAACAGTTCTAGTGTATATGCAAACCCGATTTCATGCCAAACCGGCGTGTCAGGATCGTTTGGCTTAGGCTAACTGATTTTGAATTATTATTAAAGCAAATTAATGCTAATAATTAAAAGACAATAAATTTGATGAGTAAAAGCTTTAACCTTAATTAAATATTTTTATAATTAGTAATAATTTATACACTGTTGTAGTCGTACATGGCTAATCTAAGATAAAATCAATAACTTACAAAAAAAAGTATAATAACTCTTGAGTACACGTCGGCAGGCCAAAACCTCTCCTCTATTGTTAAATAATTATATAAAGTCTATAAAATAGACAGACTAAGTTAGGGTTGGCCGACCAAAATGCCAAGCGAGCGTCAAGCAGCAAAATAAAAATCAAATACACACCTGTCATGCAGACACACAGTGAGCAACTATACAAGCTGAAAGTCTTGCAAATGAAACAACACGATACATTAACGTAGTATTTATTACCGGCGGAAATCCACACGTAAATAAAAGATGAAACCTTCCGAACTCTGATGCAAAGCTAATAACAATCTAATACTGTAACAAATAAAATATGATTATTGGGAAGTTTTGCACTAGAGCTCGATATAACAATACTACGAACCAAAACAAAACAATAATGGCAGTCAACTGAAAATAAAATCTTTTAATTTAAATGTACAATGAATGCTAACAAGCCGTGTCTCAGAATTTGTACTAATCGATAACATTACAACATCTGTATAATAAATATATTGGACCAATTATTGGACTTTTTATTTTACTCCTAACATTGCAGACCAATCTTTAAACTCAGTTTATACATGATATATCAGGAGAAGAGCTTCCGTACCATTTTTATGGAGGTTTTATTTATAAAAACTGTAAATAGTTTAAAAGATAAAAATTATAAAACAATTTCTGAGACACAAAACAAAATAATTTAAGATAATAACTAAAATTCAATGTGATGAAGATTCTTGTAATATTGTGAAGTCTTTAGTAAATATTACACTTATTATGGCAGTACTATGGTAAAATGTTATACATCCAACCATTGTTTTTAAATGTGTCTGGTTATATTTACAATACCACATTTTATATTTATGTAAAATTTATTAAAATATATTACTTTTAAAATTCACAACATGCAAAACATAAAGAAAAATAATCCTTATTTATATAAAAATAAAAAATATATACTGCAGACTGAACATTTACATTT
This sequence comes from Xylocampa areola, assembly GCA_935421205.1. NCBI lineage: Eukaryota > Metazoa > Arthropoda > Insecta > Lepidoptera > Noctuidae > Xylocampa > Xylocampa areola. Next base: position 2,911,784 of record OW285200.1, read on the forward strand.
AGAATGTAAAGAGGAGCTAACTTGTATTGTGTAACTTTTTTTATAAGGCAACTGGGCTTACAAAACAAGGAAACTTCAACAAGCATCATATAGAAGTACCAGCACTTCAAACATCACATCATTATTCATTTATAGGTGTGATGAGAGTCGTTGAAATTAATTATAAATAATACTATCAAAATTGAGCGAATACAAATCAATGTATAGCTGGAAAATCTAGTTAAATGCATAATTTTGATATCTCTACTTCAAAACTAGCAACATCGGGACATTTATACCCGTTCTTCCATATAACAGAGGTGGTCCCTGTATATGATAGAATAGTTTACAGTCTTGGAGCTGAGGGAAAATAAATAGACCCTAACTCCTTGAGGATCTTGTATTCAAGATAGTTCGCACCCAAACATCTTACAGAGGCAACATACTAGCTCATCTCTACATTAAACTGTACAAAACTCACGTGCACTGCACATCAAATGTGGACAGTATGTACAATTTCAGAGTTGTAGGCAACAAAATATAACGTAGAATAAAACCAAGCACTATGTGCACTAAAGTAATAAATGTGACTAAATTAATACTAGGACTTATGCAATCGGTAAATACGCTTCCAAATTTGGAACTCCGTAGAGTATCTAGAGTCTATTAAAATTATTATAAGAATAAACTGTGAACACGTCAACATTCAAAGGTCCGGCGTCAAATTATCTCTGAGGAAGCATATCCATCGGCAACATTAAAGGCAATAGATAAATACACTATAACACGAAAATCATGCATATTTGGCAGTAGCTAGCACACTAAACATTACACTTTGGTAACTTATAACAAATTGCACTCAATGTCTAAGACAAATACAACACTTCTAACTGTCAATTTAAAACTTAAACATGACTTCTTATATTTCTCATAACATAATAACTCAGCAAGATATGTCTCGCAAAATAATACTTTTAAAGTCAAAACCTCACAGTAGAATTTAGAAACAAACTGTTTGTTAAATTCATCATATTCGTTATAAGCATTAAAATTGTCAAGATAATTCTATTTTATTAAAATGTATAGTCTTTTCCGTCCGAATTTACTTAATAATAACAAAAATGTCACGAGGTTCTCAACACAAAATCAAATTAAAAACCTACATAATGTACTTTGTGGACTATATCTCAGGACATAAGGCAAGGCCATATTTCAGTAAATGTACTGGTAAGACGCATTATTTTTTTAAACTACCAATATTAAAAGCATATTAAGCAGTCAGAGATCGATAAACGTAAATGTTTATCCTCTATATACAAAAATATCACAATTGTCACAAAGACAATATTTTATAATCGAATAACTGAAATGGCACGCATTCTGGAACTAAGTTACGACACCTAAAAATTATTATGTATTAATAGTACTATCCAAAGTAAATAAATAATGTATTTTATCTTATAATTAAATAGTACTTCTCTTTGGGTAAATATTATAATTTGGCAGTTTAACTATTATTATATTGCACGCACTGCTGGACGAATTTGCTGTTCTTAAAATATTTTTCTTTAATTAATTTGTTTTTTCTAGTAGCTTTGTGGACGCTACGCCTCCAGGACAAATACTCCAGGAGTACTTGTCCGGGTGGCGCAGGTTCGAATCCTGCTAGCCTCTATCACTTTGTAACAATAAAGATTTTTTTATGAAGACTTGAAATCGAGTTCAACAGGAACATATTTTTATTGTGTTTTAACATAATCGGATCAACCTACATAAGTTTACTAGCAAACTAGTAAGTAAAAATATTGAGTGTATTTCTATAACTAATAGAAAATTAGGGTTTCCCTTCTATAGCCTCTTAACGCTAAGAACTCCATAAATTAAATTAAATTTCCTCAGTTATCTTTTTTCTAGAATTTGACTAGTGAACTCATTTATTTTGGCATACATAAACTCTCATTTGTAAGTAGCACTTGTCTGACAAAAACTCAATATCTTTCATTAACTTCAACTACCCAACTCCAATTGTATATGTAATTTAATAAACAAGTCTAGGCAGCAGTAAAGGCATACCAAACAGTTCACAGCATAGAAAGAATAAAAATACAATTAATTAATATCCTAACCTAGGCTCTGGCAGTCTATGACGCCTCTTCAGACGAATTGGACAATGTGAAGTATCAGTCATTTCTCAATTAAAAAACGTGTCTAATCATCAAGTGCAAGTACTAGGGCAATAGGCATGCTTAAAGTTCAATTCTAAGAATACTTTTCAAAGACCTATTTGAATAAAAAAAAATAACTTTAGGTACTTTATCCCCAGTTAAGTCATACAGTACTAGGGCAGTTGAGTTAAACTCAAAAATAATATTTTTGTAGGGGCTAGGCCTACTGAGCGACGTGCAAGTACGAGGTAGTTAGCCTAGACGGTAGTGACATCATCGAGAGGTTCTTGCTTAGGCCGCACCTGCATGATGGGCGTGACGCAGACACCCTCCTGCTGCTGCATGCTGGCCACCATGGACTGGTACACGGACGCCGACACCGGCACTGTGATCACACCTGACACTGATACCGGGTAGCCTGCAACATTCCAAACGGACATTTGTATAAATGCTGTTTAATATAAAAAAAAAGTTTAATGTTAGGCCCGTGTGTTGATTGACAAATGAGGTGATAATGGATTCTTTTTTTTTGTTTGTATATAAAATATTAAGGCATGCTCAAAGTAACCTTTCGGGACGATCACTGCACCTGAACTCTAATGCGTAATCCTGATAAGTATATCCGAAGGCAGTATCTTGCAATAATCACGGGAACACTAGGTAATTAGTTCCAATGACATAGTATAGAGGCCACTCCCGCATAGACCTAATAGTTATATTATGTGTTCAAACTTCTGTAAAAAGATGATTGGAATTTTACAATATTGTAGGTGCAATTTCACAAATTTTTCTTGCAGGATTTTCGTGGAGGATTTTTCGAGATTCTGATTAATATCTGTAGACCATACAAAGCTTATTCCAATACGAGAACCAAACACATTTTCTAATACACAGTAAAGTAGTATTACGTTAGATAGTGTTAGGTGACATTATTACAGTAAGTACCGTGTCCGTCCTCGCCGGTGAGTATGATCTGTCCCTCGTGGTTGAGCGTAGCCTCGGCGACGGCGTTAAGGTCCACGGCCACCGCGCCCTCCCCGTCCAGTGTCTGAACCACGCCTGTGCCGCCTTCGCCGCTGTGGATCTGTGCCGAACGACCAATTTTATATAAATTACTTTATTGAACGACTACTTTAAGCCGAAGATGTAAAAGAAACATAGTCTTCAATGTAAGTAATCTAATTAACAATTGTTGCTCATTTAAAATTACGACATCTCTGTTTCTCAGGACATTAATTGCTCAAAACACGCCATTCATAATTTATTTATATTAAGAGTCATTTAACTTACATAATTGAGCATGTTATTAGTTCTTTTTTGTTAGTTTTTTTTCTCCTTTTGAATCACTATTCCACAAAATGTTGTCCTTTAACAGAATTTGTACAAAAATTGTATTAGAATGTCATGTACGTACCACTTGCGCTGTGGTGCCATCCGGCAGTGTGATGATGGGGTTGTTGGGGTCCACTTGGATCAGCGACACCGTGCCGTCCGGGTTCGTGATGGTCTGTAGCATGGCTGGCGCGTACTGGGACATCTGCCTCATACATACACATTATTATTATTAATGATTCCTTTTTGTTCGTGAGCTAAGTAAGTAAGCTGGGATAACACTAAGATCGGAAGTCGTATTTCGTATAATCAAGCTCTTGTAAATAATTATAATTTTCATTATAAGATGTGATGTTGAATTTTTTTAATAAGGAAGAAAGCAGGAATTTGGTTAATAAAACCTTTGCGAACAATCATGAATTAAAGTTTTTTTTTTTTAGGATGGTCCTTTAACGTGTTATTATAGTACAGTGTTTAAAAATAAAATATAAATACATATATAAACACGATGATCTCAGGTAAGGGGTTACAAAATAACATAATAAGTATTTGACAAATAGCCAGTTGAACCAACTGGCATATCGTACATCGACTTCGCCGATAGTCATCTGGTCGATGCAGACTTGTTGCGTCGTGAGAACAGCCTGCTGTTGCTGAGAGCTGCGGCCGGCGCCTGATGACGAGCCCGAAGAAGAGTTGGAACTCGCGTTCGGCATGCACGCCGATATCTATAGTGATAGGAACCGATGCGAAGGAACATGCATGGGACAATGGATGTTGTGTTTCATGAAGGTATCGAAGACGTATCGTGGCATTTTTGGTGTTTTATGTTTTTATATAACATAAAAAATGCCATGAAGGATACAACGTTTTAGTTTTACAATGTTTCAGTAAATATGTATGTATAGAAAGGTTGTATAAAATAAAATAGGTTACCAAATCCAGGCAGCATTCCATGTGAGACAGCATTAATAAACAGTAAATATAATTTAGATACGATACGGAAACAAGATCAGCTCTGTAGCACAAATAAATAAAGTACTAAATGTTTCAAAGTGTACCTATATCTATAGTTTAGTCGTCCTCCATTTATTTTGCTCCGAAACTGCTTTTCTCTAGAATTTTTTTATAACTGATTTCAAAGACCAATCTGTTAACAACTATTCAAAATTATTCTTTGCACTCTTCATTTTTTAGTCTGGTTGAGAAGGTATATCGTATTGGACTATTTTCGCTAGTCTAAATCAAAACACATACAAAATTAAATATTAACTTGCAAGGTAGGTCAAGCTTGTTCTAGTTTAACTGTCTCGTTAATTATTGATCTACTTTAATCACTTCAACCCATTTTCGGCTGAACGTGGGTGAAGTGTCTCCTACAACTGTTTATTGATTTATGTAGCACTACAAGTTATATTCTCGTTTGAAGTTAATTGAAGATTGATGGCGAAAATAATATCAAATAATCACAACACGCAGTTATGTAGTCGAATTTCAGTTGCTTTGATTGCAGAAGGAAAAGTTTTCCAGAAAGCCCTATGTGACGTAAAGTATTACATGAATAGGTTGAATAACGCCTCAATAAGGAAACATTTTTGTGCCATTTCGTGGCCAAAATGTATGACGTATATCTAAGTAATCTACTAATAGGGTTATACTAATTATAGTGGGCGTAACATAATGTTTTGTGACCGGAATGAATGTGGCAATGACGTATTTGATGGCCCATGGGAGCATTGTCACAAGGTTTAATGATAAAAGTATTTTTGTAACAATTAGTTAACAGTCTCGACCTTTTTGAATAGTATTTCTCGACATCATGAGATAAAAAGAAACTAATCTCGAAACCTAGTGTCTTGTAATATGTCTAATAAAAGAATTTATTTTTATATAATATGAATAATGTTTCGTCTTCCAGTCAAACCAGACATAATCAGTCAGATATGAAGTGTGTTAGAAGTATATCAACGCACATGTATAAATCATTTAAATGTAGGAATATCCTTCTTATGTAGTAAGTTATTTATACTCTTAGTTTAATAACCTAATAAAATAATGTAAGTACGTAACCAACGTCTTTTGCGGAACATAAGTTACTTAGTAAGCCTTGAATTGTCTAGTATTGGGCAAATTCGAGACCGCCAGTTCGATTTCGTACTTTCAAGTGTACAATCTGGTATGACAATAATAATAAAAATTATGTGTGATTCTGATTATAGACATAATTGTTTAATTTTGTTTTTAGTTTTATTTCATTGTAATAAAAAAGCTTTACATAATTAGGTTGAAAATAAAAAGGCATAGGTATATTTAGTTCACGCAATAAAAATGGAGTACATAGCACGTCTAGACATATTTATCGACACTCAATTATTAGTTATAATGAAATGGCCTTCCTTCTCCACTGATATCGGTCACTTACGTCCATAACGGAAACATTGTCCTATCGCAGTATTTCATAACTTCATATTTTTTGTTATTTATGTTATGCTAATTTCCCTTTTCATTCTCACTGAGAAACGCGACCGACGTGGTTGAAGGAAAGCCAGGTTAAAGTAGGTTATAGGTATACTCACGGGTAGTGTGGGCGGCCCCTTCTCATCGTCCTCAGTGAATGCGGGCAGCAGGTCCTCGCGGCCGTGGTACTTGTAGCAGTTGATAACGATCTGACGTAGCGCGTGGGTCCATGACATCTGTAATCAATATAGAATATAAGAACATGTGCTTATATTTCTTCCGGTCTTTTTGGTCCTTGAGTACGCAAGGTACAGTTTTTTTTTAAGCGATAGTCGCCACCTATCAGACGGCTCGCCTGATGGTAAGCGATTACCGCCGCCCATGGACACCCGCAACCCCAGAGGAGTCGCCAGTGCGTTGCCGGCCTTTTAAAGGGTTTGTACCTCCGGTACCCTCACTCACTCGGCGAAACATAACGCAAGCGTTGTTTCACGCCGGTTTTCTGTGAGGCCGCGGTATCAATCCGGTCGAGCCGGCCCATTCGTGCCGAAGCATGGCTCTCCTACGGTAAAACACACAGAAACATGTTCTCTTAATTAGAGCTTTGGTTTTCAATCAGTAGATATTACAGTGGATAATCCTTGGCATATTGTGGACAGCATTCTGAACAAATAAATCCATCTTTGAAAAGCATAAAATAATACAAATAAAAAAAATGTCTTCGGTACTCGCCACCAGCGAACTTTGAATTTCCTTGGGCACGTGTCGCGTCATTGAAGCACAGCCTGGAGAACATTTTCGTACTGGGCTGATGAAGAGGCAGGCAGAGGCCTGTCAGATGTAGTGAAGCCTTCAAAATGGCGCCTAAGAGGCCCCATCACAGGCCGTTTGAAGTAGCCTGCCTCTGACGCACCTTTGCTTTAGTGCGTCATATGAAGAAGAAGAAAAAATGCCATTTCTTAATTGACCTTTTTATCTTTCTCCACTGGCTTGGGCTTCGGTACTGGCAGGAATATAAAATAAAGGGGAGTCCACCTGAGATAGAATTATTGTGGTTGCAATTCTCAGAATATGTCAGAGGAAGACACAGACGCCGCACTCGTTATCAAGAGCTAATAGTTTTTATTATTAATACTGTTCACCACAACCAGTTGTTAACTTCAGCTATTGGTTTGGTTTACATTGGCTTACGGCGGCATTAAGTATTGCTCTAAAGCTTATGGGTTAATAAATCTTGAAGTTCTGTTTCTGCAGGGGCAGGTTGTTTAGTTTACCTTTTGCTTCTCGTCCTCAGTGCGTGCGTCCATGCGCACGTTGGCCCAGGGCAGGTCCTTGGGCCACCACGGCGGGCGCGTGGACTCGCGGCCCCAGCCTGGCTTGCCGCGCACTGATAAATAATATCCAATATATTGTTAGGTACTTTATTGGCATTGAGAATGTATTCAAGAGGGAGTGTATGTTTTTTTGAATATTTGTATGAAAAATAATCTGTATCGCTTTTTATATAAACTTTAGGTGGTGTTTGTACGAAAGGTGTTGTAGATCCAATATTAAATAAAAATAATAAAGATTGCAAAAAAATTATATTCAAGAGACCAGGGCTTCTCAAACATAAATGTAGATTGCCTGTCTGTTGACTTTATTGATTCGACTAAGCACCGAATATAAGAATTGTAAACGTTATTTGGTTTATTTTTGATAACTTGTTACTAGGCTAGAACTACACACTGGTAGACACTATTTAGCTAGAAGGAAGGGGGGGGGGGGTCTAAAAAATAGCGAACTCCCATGGGCGTCTCAGTAAAAATAAGTTTGGGAAGCCCTGCTGAATTAGTAATAATACTTTTACGTCATACATTATATAATATAGTAAGAACAAGGAAACGAAGGATGGATTGTATGAAACATGATATGGCTAGTACTCCCTGTACGTAGTTAGATACTGAGTTGGCGGCTGATGAGAGATGAAAGAAAAAAATACGTGCTACGTCAACCATTTATAATTGGGGCAAGGGCAGGATAATGCTGTGGGTTCATCATCAAAATCATTTTCAGTCCGACTTCACCCACTGCTAAGTATAGGCCTCTCTTTGCTTGTGGCATTCTCCTCGATCATGTACGTCAAAATCCAATGTTTTAAGACTTTATTGAAGTTTTGTAATACACTCACCCATAGAATACTTGAGCATGAGCGGTATGAAGGCGCGGAGCTGTGCCTGTGTCATCTTCTCGACGGGCGTGGGGATGCCGTCGATGATCAGCGGCGGCAGCTCGAACAGGGACGGGTCGTCCTGCGGCGGCGCCGGCGCCTGCGGGCCCCCGCCCAGCCCGAACTGACGCTCGTTATATAGTTCCGCCGGTTACACGGACAACACATATTGTGCCGTATGCACGATCCGTTTTAATGATTTTACAAACGACTCATCAATATCAAACTCTCTCACATCGTATTGTTAATGAACAACCTAGTGTCAGAGTTTAAATCACCCGTAGGCCTCTGACACGGTTTTAAATACAATCGAGAACATCTCTCAGGTATGCTGGTTTCCTCACGATGTTTTCCTTCACCGTTTTAAGTAAGTGATAATTAATTTCTAATACGCACATGACTCGAAAAGTTAGTGGTGCGTGCCTTGGATTCGAACTTGTGACCTTTGACTTGCCAGTCCAACAGTCATACCACTAGGCTATCACTACTCAATATCTATCAGTTCAATAATATCCTATTATTGTACTTAATACTAGTTATATTTAAAAAGGAAGGTTACATTAAAAAACAAAAGTGTTGCTGGAATGATTTACTGCATATAAATTATAATAATTGTTATTGGGACTCAAGAGATGGCATTTGTAAGATCATCAAAATGTCAACGTATATATGAGCCTCATTTAGATTATCGTTCGGATTATGTTACGAACAATGCGCCAAATGTCTAATCATGTCGAAGTGTCTTCACTGAATGGACTCTTTTAAATTCTAATATTCGTATTTTCGTATACTTAACGATAATATAAATGAGGCAGGAACAACATTTATATTTTCGTATACTTAACGATAATATAAATGAGGCAGGAACAACATTTATAGCAAGCTTTTGGTCTAGTAAAATATATGAACTTATAAATTGAAACTAGTGAGAATTTATATATATTTTTCTACTTGTTTTGTGGCGATAAGGTAATCAATAAATTATATTTTGTGCCACAGAGCAAGTTTTGAGTAATTAATTATTTTATGATTATAACTCACTTATTTCTTAGCGAACTAACATTTACTACAGCAAAGAATATTTTAAATTAAAAATAAGACACCTTTTAACTTTCTATGCCTAGCCTAAGAATAGACCAAGATACTATAAATGTAATCATGCTGTCAGGGTTACCAGCTATCCGAAGTTCAACAAGAAGAACTCATACCTAGCTTGGACATCCTCTGGGAAAAATGCTTCTAAGCCAAATAATTTTATCTTTATAGGGAATTGTATTACTAACAATAGTTATAAGGCATTATAATAAAACAACTTTTAACCGGATTAATCGCAACCGTAACGTAAACAAAAAACCAATAATACACGCGATTAATCAGGTTAAAAGTTGTTTTATTATAATGTGTAGTGATCGCGCAAACCTAAGATATTACTATATAAGGCTTTATTTAATTATTAACACAGTGGATTCTGTTGTCTGAAATAAAGAAATTTGAATTGAATAATTCTAGCAGAGCTGGACTGTTTCGCTGCCATCTTTTATTTGATTTCAGCAGAGTAATAAAAATGTTCATGCTGTATTAAATAGGTGTTCTTTTATATACATATATTTTGTGCTCGCGTGTTTCAGCCACGCTAGCGTGATGAAAATAACTATTTTTATTATTCATATTAATGTTGAGTATATTGTCAATTCTGTTTGAGTGTCGCGTCTAGAGTGCCTGTAGACAAACCTCTACTGTGGTACTACTAGTCAATACCCACACAAAAATACATAACATAATCAGCCCATAACTGTCCCACTGTAGGGGGCAACGGCAAGGGCCTCTTCTCATACAAAGAAGGCACGAGAATTTATCACCACTCTAGCCCACTGCGGTTTTTTCGATTTCAGACTATTAATGTCGCATGTTTCTTAACGATATTTTCATTCAATCATAATTTTCGTGTCAATGCAACTTTTATAGAACGTCAGTTTACAAAGTCGGATAGCTGTCAACCCCAACCACAAGCCTACGACATTGAGCACAACATCCAAAGAAACTTACCTGCTGTGCGAGTGCGTTCTCCAGCTCCTCCATGATCATGCAGCGCAGGTTGCGGACCACGTCCTCCAGCGGCTTAGCGCCGAACACGCGGTACGAAGTGTTCGGCTTGCCCGGCGTCGCCACCAGCACCACGGCCTGTTGCCCCACGCGAGTTGCGAATTCTTCTATGGTTTGCTGTTTGGAGGTTTGTGAAGAGGTTAGCTGTGTTGACAATGCCCCATGTTCAGGTAGGTGAATTTCGGACCGAAGCGTGTTTTCTATAAACACTTGAACATTCATCAGTTGTTTGATTTTTGATATATATAAACCATAAAAAGCTGTAAAATTTTGAAATATTCTGTAAGAAACAATAGCTGTTTGCTGTAATGTATTTTGATGGTATTGCCGAGACTTAGTTATTCAGCAACAATAGTTCAGATGTTTCAAGTTCAATTGTACATAGATACATAGGTAGGTTGGTATACACAGTCAATTTTATTTACAAGTTACAAGAATATTACTTACTCTGAGTTTCCTGAGCAGTCTATTCTGATGTCTCTTCCTGACGGAGGGATTTGTCTCGAACGAGTGTGGCCGCTTGCGTTTCTTCGACGACGCTATAGCGGCAGCCGCAGCCATTCCTACCGGACCTGCCGGTTGAAGGCATTTGTAAATCTTGCAAAACCGGTTACAGGCCCAAACGGAGAGAGTCGCACATTAATAATAACTGCTATCTTAAAGCAGATTTTCTTTAGCGTACGTAATTTTCTGATCAACGCGAGTAGTAGCTAGAAGGGCATACTGGGTGACTCTGTAACAACCTAAGGCCTGTAGCAGCAGACTGCTGGTTGATGATTTTCATGATGTCGACCGTAACAGAAACCTTAAGCTGTTGCCTCAGTCATTAGCAGACACAATAGATTTTTATTGTTACAACGTACAGATCTGTACGTTACTGAGCCGAAAGGTGGTTAACCGATACCCGGTGTTTTTGCTTCTAAACTTCCTGGTTTATACGATGTCTTGCCATACTTGCCCAGAAAATTGGTTTAGTATCTCCATCTATTTCCACAGCCATTCTCGACACGTCACTATTAGGCGCCCATAATATATGTACATACGAATACATAATATTATTTAACATATTAAAACTTATTTAGTTATAATGTTAAAACATCAATCCAAAAAAGGCCGCCCGTCCACTGCTTCTTAGATTTTTCGCTGAAAAGAAGAAACTCCGCAGCAAACTCCAAAGCTGTCTATCGAGGTAGACCCCTTTAGAACACAGATCGTGTGGGGTGTAATAACAAATACAACGCTGCTCAACTCACCAGCGGCAGCTAACTGTTTAGTGACCTCATCGCTCATGGCGTTCTTGATGATATCCGCGCTGTCATCGTAGTTGGAGCCGGCGGGCGAAGACACGCAATCCTCGTCATCGTCCGAGCCCCCGCTAAGTCCGCACCCGTCTACTTGTGACATATCCTGTGAATTATACACAAATATAGGCTTATTGCTATAAGAATTCCATACATACATAAAGTCACGCCTTCCTCCCATGGGGGTAGGCAGAAACTACAGAACCCTGCTACGATTCTTCCATATGCCTTTTGCTTCGTCCACGTTCATACATCTGGTCATACATGCGCGGCGATTGCGAGTACTACGCACCTTAACTTTTTGGAGGATATCACTAATAAGGTCAGTGTATATCCTTCTAGGACGTCCCCTTCCGGCATTTCCACCTGCCTTGTAGAGACTTTCTGTTAACCGTCTTTTATTTAGTAATATCTTAGGTTTGCGCGATCACTACACATTATAATAAAACAACTTTTAACCGGATTAATCGCGTGTATTATTGGTTTTTTGTTTTTCCTGACGTTTCGAACACTTTGCAGCGTTCGTGGTCGCAGGAGTAAACAAAAAACGAATAATACACGCGATTAATCCGGTTAAAAGTTGTTTTATTATAACGTCTTTTATTTATTTATTCTATAAGAATTACTTTGTCTAATATCCATGAGTATTTATAATTATGTACATATCACACGATATATTGCGAAGTTCAGCACAATCAACGGCAAAGTAAGTTACCACGGAAAAAACAAGTATGGCTAAAGGTTTATTTGAAGTACTACTTTAGAGTGTGAACGTGTTAAGGGGCAGTGAATAGAGCTAAGTCGACCAGTAGTTAGAACTATTATGTACTGCTTACCTCCCCATCCATATCCATGGACTCAGTACTGACGGCCGAGTTCATGGCGTAGTCTGTGTCCCCTCCGTCCTGCCCGCTCAACTCTAGGACCATTGGGTTGTGGACCACTGGTGGCGGCGTGCTACTACCACGCTTAGTCGGTGCTCTTCAGTATACGAGCTTTATGACCTGAGGGTAGGAAAATTATTATTTTGACATAATCAAGCTAAATTGTAGATATAAGCAATATTGACATAAAAAAGGATGGCTACTGAACCTTCTTATAATTTCTAAACATTTCTGATGTTATGGGATGACAATAAGACATTTTTTGGACATTGTTATTTAATCTTTCTATTCCTCCCATTTATTGCATTTGAATATCACAATAACTATATAAATAACCTGTAATAAAATGAGTGACTACCTTATAAACTACACATACACATTTTCTGGAGCATGTTATATTTATACTAATAATAATGTCAGATTTGTGAGGAATAGTTTAGGCTATATTACGCTAATCCTCTCAGCTAGTCTTAAATATAGATTTTTCTTAAGTAATTCGGAAGAAGAAGCGCTGCCGAACTGCTTTATCCGCGTGCCGTGGAGTAATAGTTAAACGTAAATACTATGTACTACAACAATATTCTAAAAGTCCGCGATGACATATTATGCCTATCTCTGATGCGTAAGCCACAATAAGGTATTCTTGTGCCAAATAATTAAAGAAAATATTAAAGTGATTTTACAGCATTATTATTAGGCATTGCATATTTATCTTTACGAACGAAAGTTATTTCATCATCAAGACAATTTTATGAAGATAAACTTTGATTTTTATAACATGTTATTTTGATGCATAGTTTAAAAGATAATGTAAAATGAAAATTTTTGAACATTCGCGTGAACGAGCCGTGCGACGCATAACGGCATAACCCTGGTCGCCCGATGAGAAATGATCATTGGCGAGAAGAACTGTGAATTATTTTCTATTTGCTGTTTGTACTAAGAACGTAATTATAATGTAACTATTCACGGGTGAAACCGCCAGGCACAGCTAGTACTTGCATATTACCGAAGATATAGTGGGTTACATTACACGATCCACAGATTTCACCATAACAATACATAGGACATAGCATCATGCCGAAGGGGTATGCAGAGGTGTACACTATTGTACACCCACATTCCACCAAATATTAAGTCCCATGTAATAAATAGGTGGTGAGCCTATGGCCATCCGGGCACAATTCCAAACTCCGGGCTTCTACTGAGAATTTCCTAACAGAAAAACTCAATAACAATTTGCCCAACTCTGGAATCGAACCCGAGACCTCATACTTAGCAGTTACGCTTGGGACCACTAGACCAACAAGGCAATCATACCAATATTTATAAGAATTTTCATTCCTTAACTTTAGCAAAGGATTGTGTCCTATACAAGTAATTTCATACTTTAGTTAGTTTAATAAAGATTTATGCGTCACATAAATGGTTTTGCCACAATATTGAATTAGTCTAGCTTTATCAGTTAGATTTATTTTGCTAAAGAATCAATCTGTTTTCAAGCACTATACCTACCAATATAAACTGCAATTCTTTTTATGTTTTATTTACTATGGAGATTTTTATGAGTAATAAATAGGTATGTGTGTTTCTATGTTAAGACTGAAAATTGAATTTATTTTTATGATTTGTTGCTATCAAGCACCAATCTAAAGCAACAGATTCCTGTTCCTTTACATAAATAGAGTGTCTAATATATATTTCATATAGCAGTATTAACAGATGGTTATAAGAAAGAGATTGTATGTGAATGTGTAAATTACTTAATAAAAATGTATTCTTATGTGACCTTCATGATAAACAATGACAAGTAAATAGCTCATGCCTTCTGTTGTACTCTTTGGTACAAGGGCACAGCCTTGCGGCAGCCTTTAATAAAATTATAAGATCAATACCTAGCTTAATGTTTTGTTCTGTAGTCTTTACATAACACCTACTTGTCTAGGATTTAATACTAGTCAAAGAATAAATATTTTCAACTTAATTTGAATACTAATGTTGGTGAAATTCAATATTAAAATAACTGCAAGTAATGTTACCTTAAAATATGTTGTTTTTTTTAAGAAACATCATTTAGTAACACTGGTTTCAGTTAAGCTAGCCAGCTAAGGGGAGATGTCAAAGCCTTTGTAGATTATTCTTATTAGAAAATGGTTCATATTTATTTTTTATCTAATAATAAATACACCATTCCTCATACAAGTCATAGTATTCTCATAAGTCAGATATAATACTGATAGTAATTTAGAAAATTCCTGACTGTAATATTATTGATTTATGTCCAATATTATGTCACTGTTGACCTAGTTGGATACTCAATGCTTATCTCATAGGTACCATCTGTGTTTTCATGTTTGGCAATGCTAACAATGCTTGTTTCATTCTATTAATTCGGTATATTATTTGTCTTTTACTTATTTTGTATAATTTTTATAAATACTCTAGTATTGTAGATATATTTTATAAGATCATCACATATAAACTGAAAGTAGAGATGGAAATGATTGGTATTTAGAAATCATGATCATATGATCATATGATTTTTTTAATCACAGTGAAATCACCTGCTATTTTTCACACCTGCTATTTTTCCCTATGAATGATTTTCTGCTATTTATCATTGAAAATAACGAAATGAAATGACATAGTAATTGAATAATGAATATGATGTAACAGGACACGTTTGTTGTTACATTAAACTGGTGTAAAATCAACTTGTGTATTATTAGTCAATGAAATTCCCTTCATACTTTAACAGGCTTAGGACTATTGGTGACAAATCATTATCGCTGTGATTTCAAATGACAATAGCAGTGATGACATATGAAAACTAAATCATATGATTTTTCACTGCTACCAATGATTTGTTCCATCTCTAACTGAAAGCTGTTCTTAAAAATCAATAAAGGTCAATGACTTTCATTCTAGCATCAGTTTCACATCCCCAGTTATTGTGTAAGGGACCTTAAAATCTGCCCTACATTTCCTATATCACCCCTGACCTTTAACAAGCAACAAAAATATTTCAGTCTAGACTACAATAGTCCCTATGTATACTTGACAAAAAAAGTCAGTCTGTATTGATTTTGGGGTCAAAACTACATAATTCTTCTACACAGGAGCTAAACCTCTTCCGAGAAATTGTCGCCATTTCCTAATCCTAGTGTGTTTATGTAGAACCACATATCTTATTGGAAATATGGTAACTTACGAATTTATCGAGTCAAATGATTTTGAAACAATTCTCTCAAACATTAGCTAACAAAATTAGAGATAGGTGATCTTTATTCTAATTCAATATCAGAACCGGGTACAAAATGTTGGGACTATTCTATTGTGTAGGCACCTAGTTGTGAAAAATCAATACTCGAGCTTCCCACATAGGTCGACTATCTAGCTAGAAGAAATAAATGAATTAATGGTGGCCCCGAATGGTCCAAAACAGAAAACAAATGCATTAAAACATGATTTCAGGCGAGTGTCCTATTTTTCAGATGCATATTTTCATCAGCAGCTTGCATTTTCTGCCTTTTACGCGCGAATAATTGCAAAGTCGCGTACACCAATGACGCATTTTGTTTGATGTTTTGTTTATACGGTGCATGGTGGCCCGCGACGGGTCAGTTTCGAAGACGCATGACATGACGCAAGCTCTTTGCGGCGGCGTAAAGGATAAGCCAAAATGAATGGCCATCATGAAGGGGAGTCGCGCGTTCGAGCAGGCTCAGACAGAATGGAGAGACTACGGCTGCGTACGCACCTGCGTGATTTGAAGCACATTTTGCAATCCAATTAGAAGTCTTGCGAACTTGCTGTGATGTAACCCGTCCAAAACAACACTTTTTATAACATTTGCACTCGGCCAGACACTGAATTCATGAAATTTACGGAGTGCACGAGAGTCCCCGAAAAATTCGAGTCCTCCATTAGTATCGATCGGTAACTTCGGTAAGCCCGGTATGTGGACCGAATAAACTTCGTATCTAGGGGTCGCCATTTTGTCCGAGTCTGCGCGGTGTGGTTTTCGCATGGAAAGGGAAATCGCCCCTCTACCTGAGGGGGGAATGGATTCGTAGCTTTGTAAGTAAATAAAAGCTTATTTTAAGAAAGTTACTCACCAGTTTTGATAGCCAAATATTGCTATTAATTTATTCTACCGCCCTAAGGTGTTAGATGTTCAGGAAAAATCCCTAGTTTATTTTAGAAATTGATCATTTCACGTCATGCGGTCGTGACATCTAGCGAGTTTTTCAGTAACTATATTTGACATTTCCCCGATTGTAAACAAGTATAGTGATTTGAGTGTCGAGTTTGATATTTTCATAATAAAAGATTGCATAACATATTTCCTAATATTTGCAAAAGATTTAAGGTATGTAACCCTTGTATTACTAACTTTATATGATTTAGGATGAGATTTAGTTTTTTGAGGTTATTTGACATTTTCATTTCCATGTCCCAGGCCATTCACAAATTAATAGTCGTTTCAAAGGTTTGAAAGCATTTATACTATTTGGTGTCTACTAGTACAAAAACGTTTTTGTCGTCATGTGAAATCCGTATGCCATTAGTTAATGGTATTTCATATTGACATGAACTGTTGTTTTGCAAACCACTAACAGCTGCCTTTATTATTTTGTCTAATGGTAGCACAATGTGATTGTGAGCAAGATCGTTAGTGTATGTCGAAGGTTGTATTCCTGGGCTGTACATTTTTTAACGAAGTGTTCCTTGGTATTGGATTAAAAATAGCCATAAAGTGTACTATACCAGCAAACACCTGACTACTTTTACTTCAAATATTCCTAATGGGAAATTTTATTTATTTGTCAAAATCCCTACTGACACAAAATATCTGTAAAGTTAAATTGCCCTACTAAGACAAGCTTTTGTTTCAAACATAAAGCAAATAAATATGTCAATCTTATAACTACTGACATTTATCAAATTGTATTGTAGGTGCATTTGCAAACTAAAATCTCAAAAGTACATACACCCAGACCTGGAATATAGTAATAAAACAACTTCAATTTACATCTAATATTTTATATTATTTCATATTCATAAATCTAAATATATAAAACTAAGTGGCGTAGAGCTTAACATCTAAATGACTAATTTATCAATGTTACAAAATATGTATAAAGTAATTTTCATAATTTTAAAGAAATCACATCAATATTAAGTATTTTTGTCAACAGTTTGTTTATGTTTCATCGTGGCCTCTTGTATTCACCAGATTCTTCTGATGATCCTGCAAAAGAAATAACACTATTACTCTTTATTGTAAAACTACATATTGTAAAGTGATAATTTGGTTGTTATTGTAAGGTTTCAAGGCATTAAAAGGTCAATAAAAATCACTATCTCGCAAAATATGCTCCATAGGCAATTATACATATAGCAATCATGATTATTGTAGTGAGAGGCGGCACTAACACTACACTGTACAGACTATCATACATACCAGTAGACCAATGGCACCAGCGCCCTCGCCAGCCCGCGTCGCACACGCAGGCGCCCGCCACACAGCGGCCGTGCCGACACGAGTGCGAGGCGGCGCTAACACTACACTGTACAGACTATCATACATACCAGTAGACCGATGGCACCAGCGCCCTCGCCAGCCCGCGTCGCACACGCAGGCGCCCGCCACACAGCGGCCGTGCCGACACGAGTGCGAGGCGGCGCTATCACTACACTGTACAGACTATCATACATACCAGTAGACCGATGGCACCAGCGCCCTCGCCAGCCCGCCTCGCACACGCAGGCGCCCGCCACACAGCGGCCGTGCCGACACGAGTGCGAGGCGGCGCTAACACTACACTGTACAGACTATCATACATACCAGTAGACCGATGGCACCAGCGCCCTCGCCAGCCCGCCTCGCACACGCAGGCGCCCGCCACACAGCGGCCGTGCCGACACGAGTGCGAGGCGGCGCTAACACTACACTGTACAGACTATCATACATACCAGTAGACCGATGGCACCAGCGCCCTCGCCAGCCCGCCTCGCACACGCAGGCGCCCGCCACACAGCGGCCGTGCCGACACGAGTGCGAGGCGGCGCTAACACTACACTGTACAGACTATCATACATACCAGTAGACCGATGGCACCAGCGCCCTCGCCAGCCCGCCTCGCACACGCAGGCGCCCGCCACACAGCGGCCGTGCCGACACGAGTGCGAGGCGGCGCTAACACTACACTGTACAGACTATCATACATACCAGTAGACCGATGGCACCAGCGCCCTCGCCAGCCCGCCTCGCACACGCAGGCGCCCGCCACACAGCGGCCGTGCCGACACGAGTGCGAGGCGGCGCTAACACTACACTGTACAGACTATCATACATACCAGTAGACCGATGGCACCAGCGCCCTCGCCAGCCCGCCTCGCACACGCAGGCGCCCGCCACACAGCGGCCGTGCCGACACGAGTGCGAGGCGGCGCAGGCCTCGCCTCGACAGGTGCAGTCGCCCACGCGCCGCCCCACCTCGCAGTGGTTGCCCCCCAGCCCCACGGGGCAGCGGCATTTGTTAACGCCCTTGCAGCGACCGCCGTTTAGGCACGGGATTACGCATTTTGCTAGAAGTTGATATATTACAATTCAGTTTTTTTCATAGGGTAAAAACTCTATCAAGGCAAATTGGTACGATCCTAAAAACAGTATTCCAAGCATTACGCAATCCTTTTGGGATTTTGAAGAAGAAATTTTACTCACAAAATTCACAACGCAATCCGTAATACCCCTTAGGGCACTCACACGTATCCTTCTGTATACACTTTCCACCGTTTAGACATTTCTGCGCACATATACCTGTAACAAAAAAAGAGTTTTTTTAACAACTTTTATTATATTAATTTGTTACAGGAATAAAGCAAGATGTTGCGACAACCGTTCAGGCAGCAGATACGTTGCGCTCATAGCACGGCATCTTCCAGTGCCAGGCCGTATTGGAAGAAGAATCCGCATGTAAGTAGATAAATTCGTAAGTAGTCGGTAAGTACTAGAGGTATAAATAGATCCACATGATTGTATGGCACATCTATAAGTCAGAAGGATCTGATTCAATACGTATTATTATATTGGTATCAGTAGCTAATTTCTCGAGGATTTCTGACAATTTCGAAAAGTTTTAACGTATTTAAATCCTTTTCCAGCTAGACCAGATAATTCGCGTCGACCATGCCGGTGAGTTGGGCGCGGATCGTATCTACGCCGGTCAGATGGCGGTGCTGGGCCGCAGCGCTGAGGGGCCGCTCATCCAGCACATGTGGGACCAGGAGAAGAAGCACCGGGCTAAGTTCGAAGAGCTCATTAATGAATACAGGGTTAGACCGACTGCACTGACGCCGATATGGAATGTAGCTGGATTTGTGTTGGGCGCTGGTAAGTTTTCAAGATTTTCTTTAATGTTTATGAAGTTGATCAAATGTCACGGCCATCCAGTTCAATTTAGACCAGAAAAAGCTTAGCGCCAGGTATGAGAGAGAAGCTTGACCCACAGCGTCCTAAATAATATGGCGCTGGATTAAAATGTTCAAAATCTCTCTTTGATATTTTATGATACAATGATGAGTCACGGTTAGGAGACGAAGCAACTCATCGATTTGGAGGAGAAGAAGCAACTAATCAATTTCGACGAGCACATCAACGAGTACAGGGTCAGATCCACAGCGCTGATGCTGCAGAGCTGGGTTCACGGGTATAAGCATTTAACCAACTTTAAAGAGCTTATCTATAAATACCGCCTAGTGTACTGTTTTGTAATAAAGCTGCCTTTTTAAAGCATTTGCGTAAGCAAATGATAATGGAATGGACCTAAATGTGGATGGATGTTGACTATGAATGTTGGGCCCAATTTATTATAACTTACTTAGTTTAGATGCAAGTATATACAACACTGATTGAACAATTTTTCTATTCCAGGCACAGCTCTTTTAGGCAAAGAAGCAGCGATGGCGTGCACAGTAGCCGTAGAAACTGTTATAGTGGACCACTACAACGACCAGCTCCGGACCCTGATGGAGGACCCCAACATCGACAAGGACATCCTGGAGACCATCACCAATTTTCGTAATGAAGAGCAGGAGCATCATGATACTGGTATTGACCATGGGGCTGAACAGGCACCGTTCTATAAAGCCATGACTGAAGTTATTAAGGCTGGATGCAAGGCTGCTATTGCTATTTCGAAGAAGGTTTAGATTATAGAGGATTTGGTAGAGCAGAAGATAGTTAAAATTTACGGCTTCTTAACATGAGTAAACACGGACAAATAAATTGCCAAATGCTTTAGCGGGGGTTTCCATAATGACATGTGGATAAAGACAAACTCAATAATATAAGAAAAGTACTTATTGAAATACTGCTGAAACCCCCATTTCTGTATAAATGTGAAAAATTGCGTGTTAAGGTGCCTCATAATATTTGCTCAGAGCCCATTGTACCCCTGATACTGCTGAATATATTAATCACTAGCAACTTGTATTGCTATATTAGTGATACTTTGATTAGATATTTTTAATTTATTAGAGCAACACATACATACGTAATGTAAGGTGTCAGCGAAACATCACACTACAAAATAGAATCTGATAGTATTTAAAACATTTGGGTTATTTCTATAGCCAAATGTCGTTTGAAGAACGCCGCGGTCGGCGGCAGGCAGTTCCATTCAGATACAGATATCTTGGCCGTCTTTCGTGTTTCCTGATAAATACAATTTAGGCATATTGAAGGCTAGAATGTAGATTTCTTCCGGATTTTCGTGCTTTATCTACGGCCACACCGCTTACCATCAGATGCGTTGGCGGCCAAACATAGATCCACATTTGATAATAAAAAGAAAATGCATTCAAATAGAACTCTAATGTATTTTTTTTGTGTGTAGAAGACTTGCGAGTACCACCAATCCAGGAGGTGCAAGTCCCGCGGTACCCTGTTAAGGCTTGGTGAAGTACCGTGTGGTTTTAGTCGGTAGGAGTCCAACTCAATTCTCCAACTGTCTGCCTTTGGCAAAATAATCAAATAATATAGGGCCATATTTTTGTTGTTGCAGCAAACAAATTACATAAAACGTGGAACACGTTTTATGTAATTTGTTTGAGAAAGATAGTATAATTTTGTACAAAGTAGGTCAGTTTTCTGAACTGAGTAACAAAATCAGAGTATTAAAAAAGTGAAAATAATATAAATATCATGTTTATAGTGGTAGTAAAGTGGAGATATCCACCTAACAGAATAACAGGAAACATTTCGTATATAGCATTTATTATGACAACGACTGGAATAGTTATAACGAAACGTATTAACTATTGTCTTAGCCGTTGTAGATACTCCATTGTATATATATTTTAAATAAATGAACTATATAGTAAAATATAAAACTTGTTTTAACTGATACAATTATCCTTAAAAAATGGGGTTCAAGCGAAATATATTAATGAGCCATATAATATACTAATATAACTACAGTTGGACCCACCTCCCTCACAGTTGCGTCCCTGGTAGCCGGGCGGGCAGGAGCACACGCCTGGTGCGGTACAGTTGTATTCACTGTGACGTAGTTAGTGTGTATAGTATACTAATATAACTACAGTTGGACCCACCTCCCTCACAGTTGCGTCCCTGGTAGCCGGGCGGGCAGGAGCACACGCCTGGTGCGGTACAGTTGTATTCACTGTGACGAAGTTAGTGTGTATAGTATGCTAATATAACTACAGTTGGACCCACCTCCCTCACAGTTGCGTCCCTGGTAGCCGGGCGGGCAGGAGCACACGCCTGGTGCGGTACAGTTGCCGCCGTTCATACACTGCGGGTAACAGAGCGCAGTTCTACAGTCTTGTCCCATGTAGCCTTCGGGACATTGACATATCTTCTCGTTATTGCACCATCCTTGGTTAGCACATTTTTTGTCACATTCTGGGTCTGGACCTGGGGTCATAGAAGGCTGTTTATAATAATTATGATGTTGTAATAATAAGAATTTTACGTATTTTGAAATATACTCCTCCCGACCGTATTTTCGGTCAATGGCGGTCTGTCTTCACGGAGACTAGCCCAGGGCGCAGGAGATATTATAGTGCACAAGTGTACGTGCAAACAAATGCACTCCCTCTTCCTTCACTGTCATAGTCCGACGTGACGGCAAGCCGACACGACCGGAGAGAGATCTGCGGGGTAATTGCGGAACTGACTTTGAATTGCTATCGCTTTATATTTGACAGTTCGACAATGTATATTCATTGTGTCTATATTATGAGTCGAATATAAAATATTATGAGTCGAAAAGGTGGTATAGGATCGCAATGTATGGCAAATTGATATGTATTGTTATTGCAAGTCATTTCCGCAATTACCCCGCAGGACCAACGGGTTTACGTGCTCTCTAAAGCACGAGGGTGTCACACCACTAACTTCTTAACTCCGGGAAGCTACTGAGAATTTCCGAATAGTAAAACCCAATAACACTGCCCGGGAATCGAACCCAGGACCTCACGCTTAGCAGCCGCGCTCGCGACCGCTAGACAAACGAGGCAGTCGGTCATTTTAAAATAGGGAGTTCTCCCGCTACATCTTCGACATTCGACAAATCTTTTGCATATTTCATTTTAAAGTTAACGTTCAGGCAATTTGTATCTTAAGAAAACTTTCGTATTGATATACACTTAATCTCAATAAATAAGAAGAATAACTTAGTAAGGTGTTTGCATGTACCTAACAAAGCTTGAAGATGAAACATGAAAACGAGATTTGATGTTATTGAAAGAGACAGGCTCGGCTGTGTGATATGAATGATGATTCAAACATAAATTTAATGTTAAAATTTATCTTAAAATTATGAATTTCAAATAAAATGAATGATTATAAAGGTATTATGAGTTAGAAGCAAGCATAATACGAACCTAAAAACACAAATGGCGTGAGCAGAGGCACCGTGTTTCAGCCAGCCAGCATACTCGACGGTCCCCGGAAAATAAGGCATTCAGTTAATATGGCCTGGCGCATATCGCAGGATTGAAACACACGATTATACAGATTTTACATTAGTAGGTAATGACTCAATGAATACAGGAACAGTACAGTGATTGACTATAAGAGTAGTATCTATAAGGAAAGCAACAGATATCGGCGCTTTGTTACTTAATTTGAGCTGTATTGTGTTTTGACGATCATTCAGCGATTACTTCGATGTCCGATAATAGCGTTCAGTCGCTGTATCGCGCATTGAAATAGCGACCAAATCTCTATTTCCGGTCATAAAAATAGGCTACCTACTCTGATAAGGCCCTAAGATTGTTTTAGACTTGTGGTAAAGTTAGTCAGCGAATATCGTAGAATTATAAAGTTAACATTAGAAACACTTTATCTGATCTTATGGTGTGTACGCGCGTGTTAGGTAAGTATATGAGTGTGTGAACATTTTTATAAAAAATACTAAGTATTCAATGTTTGACTCGACACGTATTGAGTCATTTAAAATGTGTCTCCAACCACAAGATAAAGTAAGAAAGACCACTAAACACGAGATATATTATTACTAAACAAAAAAAGACTTCGAGATTGTTTCGTCTAAATTATCGATTGTTTTAGCATAAAACTCGAATAATTCATAATAAAAATCGAATACAAAACACTATTATATGTCAATCACTGTATTGTTCGCGTCGCACGTACGAACACAAACACATTCATGATGTAGTATGCTGTGAAACGGTAATAGGCGTCGGTAAAGCGTTCGCTCATACCAACTACCCATAAATGTATTATTAGTAGGTAGCGTAAGCATAACAATATGAGCTCGAAATACATGAAATGCAATGTTTAGTACTTCGGTTCTGGTACTCAAGTTCGCTATAGGTACCTCTTTTTGGAACGCTAAAGCATGAGATATTGAATTAATAAGCTTTGGGATTCTTATTAGATCTTTGGCAATGTTTGGAGAAGTATTTACTGTTAATTTAAATTAAGATTTAAAGCGTTACGCCTGTGTTTTTGAAGGCTTCAAGTATTTTAGAGGAATAAATAAAGTGGATTAATAGATTAGTATCAAACACGTGCGGATATGCAAGACAGCCACAAAAACACAGGCGTGTAAGTGTTAAAAATGCGTTGGCGATACAATACCTGTCCTTTCTAAATACACACCTCTATGTGCGCATTCCTTCTTTAGGTGTAATCTTAATGGGGTGCCTTTTAACGGCAAACCGCGGCCATTTTTTAGCACAAGGCCTATTTCAAATGTGGCCACGCCGCTGTTATTGCCCACACATGGCAGAATTATACTGAATTCTGTGAAACAAACTCATTATTTATATTTAGCTAAGCGATTAGTGTCTGTTTAAGGATAAAATCGTGTATACTGACTTGGTTATGAGGGACGATTCGCTTTCAGTCCATGGAATATTTGTGAAGAACAAAACAAAACACTGTATCTACAAAATTCTTAGGTAGGTGCAGCAAGTGTTGTCTTTCCATTATTTAGTTAAATACTTTTTCTATAATGGACTTAAATTCAACGTATATAATGTGTATTTTAAATTACCTTTAGATGTTTTAGGCACCCGTCCTCGAGTTTTGATTGACAATACTGGTGGTTTCAGTATAGTCAGGTCTGATGACGTCAGTATATCGAAGTCATAGTAATATCGTTTCTTGGACTTCCACGTGAAGTTGACGTAGCCGACCTCCGAGGGTATGACCGGCAGTTTGTTGGAGAAGTTGGGATCCAACACGTACGGTGACACGTGACCGTTTATTATTGCAAATACTTGCATTGATATACCTGGAATTGAGAAGTGTTGTTTTTTTTTAATAGGTAGAATTCTTTGCAACAAGTAGGTAGGTGGTAGCTATAAACAACATCATAGAATAGAAATATTATAATTAGGATAGCGTATGACTAACCCCTTAGGGAAGTTTGGTCTATTATTTATATCATGAAGGTGGTGATATCATGTTTGATTTTTTGTAGGTAGGCCGTTTGTATGTACTAAAGCGGTTAGGGAAATTTTGAATTAGGTATATTCTTGAAAGATGAATCTACTTGTAATCAGAAAAATGAAAGTGAGCCGTGAGCATTTAATCATTCAATAAAATTAACTAACGCGATATGTCCCCTATATCGCGTCAGTTTATTAAGTTAACGATAGCCGACCCAGTCAAAATTTAAGATGGGGTATGGGGTACCCCTCTGATATCCATTTTATAACAATGGTATAAAATATGCATAGAAGGATTTTTGCATTTATTTGACCAATAGGCGGACTGAAGGATGAACAGGGAGGGGAAAATTATGAACTGTGTAACTACGAGATCCGGTAGAGTAATTTGAGGGAGCAGGGATGTGGTGCATTAGACGAAAAAGAGGGGCTGCATAAGCTCACGGTACTATTAAGAAAATAAAAAAATCTCCTATTTATATCAGTGTACATAGAAAAATACGACCGCGAGCGGGTTTGAACCCGCTTCCCATGGAGTGTTCAAGTGCTCTAACAAATAAATATATACAATAATAAGTCTCTATAGAGTGACTATTCCTTATTTTTCGCCGAACTATCAATTTACGTGCCAGAAGTTTAAAAAATACTCGTCCAGTAGTAGCCAACTCTTGGCTGATAATGATAATAAATACGGAAGGATAACTCACCACTAAACATCCTCACTTGCCGCTCATCGATCCAGAGCGACAGGTCGGAGTGGTGCCGAGACTCGGGGTCCTTGTAGTCGCGGCGACCGGCGCCGAGAGCCAGCGACATCGCCAGCGCCAGCCCGGCGCACAGACGAGCGCCCATCGAAGCCGATCGCCACATGCTGTGAGGAGAACACTGGAACTTTAATGTAGCAGTAGTAGAGGGAACTGGTGGCGCAAGAATCGTAGTCTTTAAATTAAAGACCGAACCTTCTATAGAAGTTGGCTATTTCTCACTCTATAAATTTTAACGACTGGCATCCCTCTATTTACATAAACTGTCCTCGGACTCACTGATTAACGAGCCTTCCAAAGTTTGAAAATTAAGTCCAGGAATCCTATAGTTCTACAGTAGAAATAAGTAATTTTATGGCGACAGACGCGGTGTAAGCGAGACTGGAGATGTTCCAGTAGCGTACAGTCCCAGCCGAGTGCTCATCGAAGCCGATTGCCTTACACTGTGACCTGGACACTGGAGTTAAGGGAACTGGTGGCATTAGAATCGTAGTCTTGAAGACATGAATTTTCTTCGAAAGCTGATGACTATTTCTCTCTCTCTCTCTGGATTATTTAAATTACTGGTATTTATTAACAAAAGCTGTAGTCGTCATTAAAGTGCTCTCAAAAGTGCCGAGATGTTTGAAAATTATTGTATTTACTTAAAAAAATGGCACCGCAAGAAAATAGTAGATACTACCTACTATTGCTACAGGAATAAGAAATTTAATGGTGGATAGAGAACACTATACTTTTTAAGCTGTTGCCTCGCTCATTAGCAGACACAATAGATTTTTATTGTTACAACGTATAATTCTGTACGTTGCTGAACCGAAAGGTCATATACTAGAGGTGAGCTTGGTGACTTGGTGCCAGCTGCCTACATTAATACAGGAAGGCTTTAGACCTGACTTCTTCGAGAGCCGATCTCGCTCGCGGGTGGTTATAATTATATTTTTTTGGAAAACCACCAGCTATAGAATATGTAGTGTACAATGTTAGGCTAACTAACCTTGTCGTACAGTTTCCTAAGGTAGACTGATTCGGTCTAATAACTGCTACCAAGGTCGTAGCCAGGAATTTAAGGGGAGGGGGGGCAACCCTTTTAATAAGTAAACTTGTCTGGGATTTCGCGGGGTTGAACTTCGTGGTGGTCTTATAATTTATTTAACAATCGTTGGGTATCTAATCCTAAATCATAATTTGTAGTCTCTCAGGCATAAATCTTGTGCAGCAAATCCATTTTAAGTAAAAGTATTTTAATATCGGCTTCAACTTCTACTACATACTAGCTAAAAATCTAAATGAATTTAAGTAAAGTTGTGATCGAATATCACTCATAACAAAATACAACATTCAAATACCACCACTCATCACTTGTCGCAAGTTTTAACACTTGGGAGAAGTGGAGAACACAATTTCTCAGCAATATTCATTTTAATTCCTTTTCAAAGAGTTTTTGGAAAACGAGTTTATCTAACTTGATATTTATAAACGACGAACTCAAAATCTCATCGTATTTCATCGTCTCGATTAAAACTCAATAAAAAACACAGTCGTAAATGCTGGATGGAGTCTGGTTCCAACGCTTTAACCCAATCGTTCCCAAGTGTACAATTAACAGTCCAACCCGGCTATCACCTAAAATATGTCATAATTCCATTAAACCGCTCCAACGCAGACCAATAATAAGCGTGTAAGTGCCGTATAATTTGTTTGTCGACCATACAAAACCTCACCACGTCCACAAAGAAAAATAAAAAACTAAAGAAAAACAAAATTATCACAGTTAACATAATTGATTGAGACCGTTTGGGACGTGCTCATACAATGGTATTATCGTGAGAAACGCCCGACGAAAGGTAAAAAAGTTACAACTTCATTAAATATCCCCTGTCAAAAAGTAATGTCTACTAGTTTTTTTTACTCGCTCCCGGTGTCAAATTATACTTACAAAAGGTGTTAACAAAAAAGAAGACTCCAATAGCTCTATGCGTAGGGGTGCGCAACCATTTTGTCTACGATTAAGTTTTCTTAAAGGTATATTAAATTCATAGAAGGCTTGCCCAAAGGATCAAGTAATCGACGTGATTGTAAGCTATGAGCCGATAACGGGTTAAAAACATGCCTTCGATGTTATAGTAACCAGTAATGTACCTAACATTACTGGCTACATCTGATATCCGATTTACTGCTCCAAATGGAACCCGCACGGCCAACCTCAATAGATTATATTTCTAGTTAGCCGTCGACTCAGGATATAATAAATACCTACCTGTCTACAAAAGATACTTACCGGACAGTTTCACAAACAAGTGGGTTAGTGTCAATTGTAGGTAGTCGACGTTTACTGGCAATGCGTTTACATTAGTTTAATTTATAATATTAACCGAACCAGTTCAAATTGATCATATCTGACACTTAAACCGAGTTACTGACTGCGTTAATATTGTATAGGCGTGTAAATTACCATGCAACTTGAGTGCTGTCCCTTTATGAAATGTTTTTCTGTTTTGTCAATTGCATCTCCAAGATTCTTAAATATCGAGTTATTCTACCATGTGACCTAGTGAGATAATTGTTGGTTTGGCCAGTCAAAGGCTGTAAGTTCGAATCTAAAGCAGGCACTACTGACTTCGAAGTCATGTCCTCATTAGTAATACATTAGGTAGATATTACTTGCATAAAACGGTGAAGGAAAACATAGTGAGGAAATGAAACGAGCACACCTAAGACATGTTGTATATGGTGTGTAATGTCGTACCAGATGCTTACAGGTAGATTAAACTCTGACCCAGGTTGATGATGAATTTGATGATCAACCATACCTACGTACAAGACATAAGATAATAGAAAAAAAAACGATGCAAAAAGTGCGGCTGCGATTAAACCTACGGAACTTCCTTCCGGGATCAAGACAAGGGGTTGTTGACTCACTGTAGCTCGTGAAGAGATTTGAACAATTCTTCTGACGCACGCTCTCTGGGTAAATATTTGTATCTTTATCGACTATGAAAATGGCATAAAGTAGAAAACTATATCTATTTATTATTCTAAATAAGTCACGTTTGAAAAATGCGTATTTATTTATTTTAAATAGAACATGTTTATCGTAAGGTCAATTTATGTTTACAATTGCGACTAATAAAAGATTGTAACACTAATTTTCGGGCGCCAATATTATCAGAAAAGTGTTGTAAACCATACGATATTTATTTGCTCGATAACCTCAAATTAGCGCAGTCCTAAGAACTTCAGATAAGACATATATCTAAATAATTGAACTTAATTGATACAATTAATGTTCGTATGACACACCACGAGCTTAATGTGCGTGTTTCTAAATGATACCGACTCAATGACATTATCATCTTTGTATTTTCATCAGTTATCTACAGAAAGTTCTACACCTATGTTATCTTTATTTAGTAGTTTGCGATTCAAATGGAACTGAAATAAGT
The DNA here is from genome assembly GCA_935421205.1 of Xylocampa areola. Taxonomy (NCBI): domain Eukaryota; kingdom Metazoa; phylum Arthropoda; class Insecta; order Lepidoptera; family Noctuidae; genus Xylocampa; species Xylocampa areola. The sequence goes on from OW285200.1 coordinate 2,941,375, forward strand.
CCGTGTGGAACAATGAGATTTTTAGTTTATAATATCATTGGTGTAGAAACACTCATCTGTAGATGGGCAACGGCACTTTGCAGCGCTTGGGTATCTTTATCTGTTATCATCAATCATCATCAATACACATAATAAAAATGTAACGGATCGCTGTCTGTACATGAAAGATATATGAGAAAAAATATTATTGGGACCTTCATCAACACAAATAGCTGAAGAAGGTGTGAAGCTTACCACAGTATATTAGTGAAAACGAAATCTAAATCGGATAAGCCGTTCCTGAGATTAGCTTGTTGCTTGTTTTGGGTGCTATTTACGTTAATAAAAGTCCTAGTAATATTTTTTCTCATATATTTTCCATGTACAGACAGCGATCCGTTAAATTTTTATTATATGTTTTGATTGATTAATTAGAAGATATAGAAGAACAGCTATTGCTTGCTGCTGTCTTGACTAGGGGGTACGACTGAGTTAGCTTGTACGATACAACATAAGCACTACACATACGTCATATCGACACCATGCGCTGCGGTGGATGGCTATGCATACAGAACAAAGTGCTAACCGAATATACAACCGTTATTCAAATATATATATTGTTTGTTAACTATTACGTGTTTAAAGTTGTCAGTTATTACTAGAATCCATTCTGGGTAATCCCTATACCGCAAGGCGATGAATAAATCCATATACTTTTGCGGTGTCTGTAGGTAAACCGCAAAAGTATCGACATAAATTAAATTAACATCTAAGAGCAAGGTTTTATTAAGTGAATCAACGAGCTAACAAATTTAATGTTTAGTCTGAAATTCTGTTAGATCGTGTAAATACTATGATTTTGCATCATTATAACTGCCTTGCAATTGGTATATATCTAATAGTCTCTTGAATATACGCCTTGTGAATTGATCTTTATTGTTACGTTCAATTTGATAAATTGTTATTGTAAATGACCCGTAATAATCTCAAGCAGTAGACATCATTACTAGTTGTTGGACGCGGTTCATATAATGTTTCTTTATTCACACAATAACATTATTAAAACTTATGAACCCTCTGTCTCCTAAACTATGTAGATATAGTATGTCAGGAGTGAGCGTCTTCTCTTCTCCCACATTTGTATTTATATTTGAACTTAAAGTATGTCGTTGCATTCGCTATGTTCCCTCGAGATGTAATTGATTAATGAAATTCCATCTGTATAGGTTCAGCGGCCTAACAAAGAATGGTGACAACAAGTTACTTTCATAATATAAGTGCAGGTTACAATGATTGCCAAAAATAAAGCCAAATAAACTATCGACGACGTCAATTCAGAGCTAATTTTGGCCTGGGTTCTGAATGCGGTGTAAAAATATCACTAAAAGGGTAATATTTTAGTTCCGAATGGCACTTTCTGTAAATGAGACGGATGCATCCTGTGATAAGACATGCGAATGACCGTGGGACGTTTCGCGAAACACCCGAATGTTTGTATAACTGTGTTTTTGCTGAGTTAGCAATGAAATAAAAAGGACCATGTAAGTTTTGTTTGCGAAATTTAATAAGAAAATACAGCTCATTATTTCATTAGGTGATTTTTATTAGAGTTGAAAGGTTTCCTACAAAGCTAATAATCTAGCTCAATTTATATGTATCGTCTCGGCTATCTTGACGACATTAAATCGGAAAATTTCTTCAAGTTAACTTATTTAATACTTATTAAAATGGTATAATTATGCAAAGCTAAAGTTATTTTCGTCCACTTTAATCCTTAATATTAAAACAAGTTTTGCTAACTCTATGCTCAACTCAACATCCAAAATCTTATGCAAGCGCATTAATATTTATATTATTAGTGGGACAATAAAACAAAGTAGTCCCAAGATAGGGCACCTCTGACGGGTGCACTTGTTAAGTTAACCAGCGGGCAGCGGGCCACTCGATGCGATACCCGTTCAGGGAACAGGTAACAGTATAAAAAGTAAAAAAATAAAGTCCGGCTGACGGTCCGCGGCCGCCCCCGTCCGGCCAACGGAGTAAAGACGACTGTTCATGATGCGACTGACTGGTAACTTTGATAAAACGCACTAAACAAGAATTTGGTAAAACGTTAAATTATATTTATGTCCTCAAGATATATGCTTATTATGGTGTGTCCTCAATGGCATGACCATGTACGATTATGTTAACTTTTATTCATAAACCATGATGTTTATTTTACAATAAATTGAGAAATCATATCCGTGCAAAATCTAGCACTTTATTGAGTGTTCATGTCAACTGTCCACAAACATGTTTGATCGTATCAAAGTCATCAAAATAGTTTCAGTTAACATTAATTAGTCGTATGTTTGCATTAGTTAGTTTGGAGGAGGATATGCGTTATTTTAATTTTTATCTAAACACCGGTCGTTCGTTTGGGAACTATAAATCTAATCCTGAAGTATATTTAGAAACGTGACGTAAAAGCGATGCCACATGTATTTTTTTTATTGTGTGTTAAATATGTGTTCAGTTGATAAATTAATTAACACAGTTAACAGGCGCAAATTTAATTGTAGTTCTTCATTATACCTACTGTGTAAAATATCCTTTGTAATTATTATCGAAAATAAAATGCTCCACCATCTGGAGGCAATTAATCGTATAAACTACATAACGATTAAAACGTCGTTAAGTCGGAGCCGAGCGAATGCAAAAAAAGACAAGGGAATAAATCGCATACATTTGTCGAGTAAGTGGCAGGACCATTAAAAACGTGTATCCATTTCATTTAACGATTACAACGTTGTCAGATGGATCATAAAGCCGGTTTTATCCTTCGTATCTCACAAATCACATTCGACAAGTAGCCGGTTAATGGGCAGCTTTAACTCAGCTCCTGATGCACCGCGCATGTGCAGTGTACTTCTAACATATGATCCCATAGTTAGGGCTCTATTAATAACACCCCGTGATGTTTACATTTGCCAGATAGCAATGTTTACTTGTTTATGCTTTCTTTAATCTGTTTTTTTTAAAGCGTGTTAACAACTTTCGGAGGTATGATTTTTATGAATTCAATTATAGAAACATTTCAAATTTAAATTCTACTCTCTTAGGAGAAATAGTAATCAGTCAATATTAGTACATATGTGGGTAATTAATAAAGTCGATCGCGACTCGAGTTCCGAATCGATTAAACAATTAAGTTTTAAGTGGGATCAACGATCTTTTATTTACCGACCTCTGTCATCCTGAATGGATTTCGCGATATAATACAGCGAATAATATCGATCTTATCTCACCTGTAGTTAACGTCGAATTCCTATTAAAATAAAATTGCAGCACGCACGTTCATTATTTAAAACTCACTTCACAACTCGCGAACTCGAAGTCTCGTTTGACAACAAATAAAAAAAAACGTCCAATGATGTCCCGCCCTCTCGACGGTCGGACACAGACTGCCTTATGGGCTGCTTACACACTGGCTCTTTACTCAATACCCAGCTTTGTTTTGCGCTTCAAAAAGTTCAACTACAAAGGATTCTGGACTTAAGTTTTGATAAAATACAGTTGACGCAGTCAGACCAAAGTGGTTTGTGTGATATATCGCCGATATAATTTACGATCAACATTTTGCATGTTTCCATTGATAGCAAATCATCCGGGAGACGTGGGATGCTTTACAATCAGCTTACATACAATGTTATGGCCGGTCAAATTTAGCATCTGGCTGATTAAATTAACTGCCGCTTAAAGTTAATGACGTTGATTCAATAAATCTCTTCAACGCTTACTGGATTAGCATGCATAGCATGGGATGAGGTTCTAAGTCAAAAAGGACGAAGCGAAAATGTTTCATTACAAGTATGAAGTATTAAATGGAATAAGAATACGGTCGTGAGCAGGTTTCGAACCTGCGCCTCCCGGATAGATACTCCAGGCGATGCAGGAGGCGCAGGTTCGAATCCTGTTCACGACCGTATTCTTTTTCCATTTAATATAATAACTTTAGAGTTCGCTAAGCATGCGTTAATGCTTTTCAAAGATTTATCTTTAAGTATGAAGTACTTACATCATATTTCTTTTCTGACCGATATAATTAGCTTCTTCAGAGTCAAAAGGTTTTGCGAGCAAGGTGTTTTTCATAAACCACAAGCGGTAACTATTGTTAATATTTTATGAATGAATGGCTCGTATTACCGGTCTTATATTTTAACTGCCATTGACTTATTGTTTAGTCTGAACGCAACGTAATTTACTACATGCGAAATCACTACACATTATTTAAAACCAGGTTCCCGACTGTGTCAATATGACGGTTATGTTCGAACATAATTTCTTGAGTTAGAAGAATAAATAACCTTATTATTGGGTATGATTATGATATTTCCCAGTGATTCTGTTTTAGAGATCTGTTCCTGTAAAATATGGATTACTTATACTTTTTGGGTAGTGTGCCTCGAAAGTGAAATGCGGAGAAGCTAGAAGCTGACTCAAGTAGTTCAAAATATAGTACGAATTAAATGAGTGTGCCCCTCTGAAGTCGTGTATGGAAACCTTGTTTTTTTTTAGCGTGGAAAATCCGTCATGGACGCTGTGCCAGACTCCTACCGACAAAAAACGAGCTTCTTAGCGAGTCGACGGCAAAACATACAACACATTATTCTGCAACACGCACTGCCCCCTCAGAGGCGATTATTAGCTCCTCCTGGGTACAGTTGGCAGGGCATGCAGCGCAGGATGTAAGGTGGGCCATTGTCTGCGGGAAAATACTGCACTCACAATGCAGGTCCGAGTCATCTATGAACCCCCACTTAAAAGCGTTTTCTTTACTGCGACCGACTTGTGTGCGAAGTCTATTTAAGCATTTCCAAGTCGGCCATGGCAGCGTGTGACCAGGTGGAAGCGTCTCCGATGGCTGAACAAAAGGAGCAGGTGATTGAGCTGTTTCTCGCCATAAGTTGCACCTTTCTGCTGTTATTAAGTCCCATGTAATAGGTGGTGAGCCAATTGCCCAATTCCGAACTCCGGGCTGCTACTGAGAATTTACTAACAGAAAAACTCAATAACATTTAGCCCGACCCAGAAGTCGAACCCGAGAACTCATGCTCAGCAGTCGCGCTTGGGACCATTAGACTACCGAGGCAATTAGAGCCGCTTAGACCAGTCAGTTTCTAAATGGCTGACTGCTTGAATCATCTTTATCTCAACTTATCTATGCTTCGAAAAAGACATCAAACCGTTCGACGTCGGTACCGATAATTTAGCCGAGTACGTGCTCTTAGAACACTGATTCTAGGTTGGCATCGAACTCCACGAGTGAAAAAATTACCGAATCATAGAATTTGCCAAAATGTTGAGTACCGTACAAAAATCACAGAAATACAGTAGATATCAAGAAGTATTCCTGCCTCAATATAAACTTTCTAATGTACGCGGAGTTTAACAGACACGAGGGGCTCAAAATCGTAAATTCTTGGAGAAAAACGTTCTATCGTTCTTAGAATTCTACACATACATAGGTACAACAGACATTTGTCTTCCTACTACTGTCTGCGAATTCTGCGATGAAGTACTAATTATTTCCATTAAGTCACTTTGTAGGAACTGAATACATGACACTGAAGTACTTATAACAGGTAAAAGTGGAGGAAGAAATTGGCTCTTAGCGAGGTTAATATTCAGATGCTAAGCTAAGAGGATATAAAATAAATTATTAAGAAACAAAACACCCGACTGCAGTGAAAAGAGGGACACAAGATAAAAATATAGAAACGAATATCCTTTTCCAAGAATTATAACATGCAGTCGGAAGCATATTCGTTATATCCTAAATGCCTCCGACTGCATGTTATAATTTATGAAAAAGTACATTGACAGAGAAATTGGAGTACCGATACTGGAGCTTTACCTGTCTAAACTTTACTTATAATCTACGCTACTTCTACAAGGTGTAGTTCACAAATACTATTTCTACTTTCTACTTTACCTACTAATAAATTTGTTACCAAGGCTCTCTATTCCGTGGTCACAACAGGATTACACTGAGCACTGTCCTCCTCATCAACGCCTCATAGCCTCCAGTCTTCAATTTGGCAAGATCTGGAACCTCAGAAGTTCTGTATTATGCTTACGTACACCGTGCTTCTAAAAACTGCAAAGAAATTTAGTGTGTAATTCAGGATATCGACACTGGAAATAAGTACAAACACAAAATGTTGAGATTTGGTTTACTGATGATGATTATCCAGTGTCGAATTATGTATACCGCGACCGCGATATAATTCCTCAATGTATCAGCTATCAGTCAACTTTACCCAGCTTGAGTTTATAATGTAGAATTAAGTGATTCTATTAATAAAAGCTCCATTAATTACAAAGTGGCATAATCACAGTCCGAGGCTGCTGAGAAATCCATCCCATGTGCACAAAGGATGGATTTATATCGGTTGAACTTTGATTTAATATCCAGTTTGTTAAAAAAGCTAAAAATAAAAGCTGTATAATTCTGGCCTGTTTTTTAGGAATATGGAACGAACATGGATTTTTTTGTATGAATACTAATAGAAAATAAAAACATGCAATGCCTTCAAGTGTGGAACATACAACTTAAAAAAAACAACAAATTAATTTCTTAATATTTATTTTCTATGCAACATAAAAAAATATTCATCATAGTTACAATAAATTACAGTTACTTAATGCGAACTAAAATGTAATTTACGTTAATTCGTGAACAGAATCGTACGGGTCAGATCGGTATTTTTTTCACAAGTCTTTACCTACACTTTTGTCATGATTTCAAACATTTTATATAATAAATGCAAACTATTATCTAACCAACAAAATAGTCCAATGTAGATAAAAAGCTTGCTTAGCAAATATAATAAAACTGTTACAGATGATTAATTTTCCCATTTTGTTTACAATATAACAATTGTAGGACGGCTCGCGCCTTCAATATTTCAAATTCTCTATTTTCATGAATGACGACAACACTTTTTGTCGTAACAGAGACAGTGAAAACTAAGCATCTTTAACATTATAGATAACACTGAATGTACCTCACAACAATAAGAATCTACCAGTTCGTGTATAGCGAATACTTCAGCTATTACTAAATATTTAGCCAACCAAACATATTGAAAGCAAGTTCTTTGGTAATACTGTTCCTTTGATGGACATGGAAACAACAGCAAAGGCTCAAAGGTGTGATTATATTGAATGAGTACTATGAACACAGCTCGCTCTCGTGTTTACCTTGTAAATACTTTTTCTAAGTTATGAACAATGCTTTTAATATGATCGGCTTTCATTAACATTAGGTCTATTACATTTCCATAAATTAATATTACATCAAAAATGTTCCAGAAGTTCGTTACACTTGCGACCGAATAAAGTTATACAACAATTACATTATAACTGCTAACATCAACTATTTCTGAGTACGGCGATGTACGATTTATATCGGGGACTACATTGATACAATTGAAGGTAAATATTGTGACACTAAATAAATGCAGACATTGTGCTGTCAGGTCGAATATGGATCAATGAAAATCACATTTTCATTCATAATTTTACATAAGGCAAGTATTCTTTACTAGGTAAGTGTAAAATAAAATGAACACAGTGTAATTTAGTTGGAAAGGCAGTGAGAATATCCACCGTAAACCGGTGACTAACAATCTAATATCAAAATTGTCATTTTGAATCGTAACAAGTTTTTTTTTCATCAAGACAAAGAATTTTCAAATCGTTAACGGGTATAAAAAGCGACGATAAAAACAGACGCGAATAGAACAAGGCTCCTACTATAATCAATTAATATTAATAGATATATATTAAATTCTTACTAGACAATAGACATGATAAAGACTCCTTAACAAATAACTTAAAGGGGTTACAATAACAGTGCCATCAAATATAAATATGCAATGTATAAGGTACCAATAGTTACAGTATAAGCTCTAAATGAGAACGATCAAAATGTTGGTATTCGAACATGTTACCTTTGTGAAACTTTACATAATAACGAGGGGAAATAAATATGAGGTGAGGTTTAATTAAATTATTAATAAATTACGTTGCCCAGTCTCTGCGCATCGATCTTAAGTTTTATAAACATTGTTCAGATTACATCTGACCGACACGTCACTAAGGAGACATAAAATGATTTGAAAAATCAACATGGTTAGACCGTTTGGAATGTATTCAATTAAGACCCGACACCTTTCAGGCGGAGAAATCAGTATAATACACAAATAAATAAATTATAATAAAATAAATTACCGGTTTTCAGTGCACGTGCACTTCATATGTCCGCCAGTGTACGAATAAAACTGGATACAAAAGGTACAGATAAGGCAAAGAATAAATAAATATACATGTACAGATGCAGTAAGCGAACGCGTTAGCTACCTAACATTAGTTAACACGAATCCCTAGCCTTAGTCTAAACACGATACCATTGAGATATTGTTCCAAAACGTGCGCGAGACGAATGCCAGCAAACATAAATACGTCGAAACATACTTGTGCAAAACCCTCGTCTCGGGCCCGCAATAGTTCCAATTCAGAAACATCAACTTGGGCATTAACTTCAATGTGAATGGTGCGAAACTTCAATAATAGTCAAATATGAAAAATGTAATACGAAAAAAGCCTATAAAGAGGACTTATTACTACGTAAGAGAGACATATTACCAACGGGTTACCCCGTACTAAATTCATTCGAGATTTGCGAGATGTCACCATGATGGATGGTCACGGATCACTATAATATCAGAATGATAAACGTTTCTATACAATTAACTTTATCGATATCGATACTAGTGTACCGATAATCGATGGATGAAATTCGAAGAGTTGAGGGATAAATTGAGATTTATGTAACTTCTAACAATCGAGATTCTGCCGAATATCATTACGCCTACTATGTTACAGTCAGCACACAACACGCACTCATTGCAAGCGGCTTTAATACAAGTTGATAATATCGATGATCTACATCTATATGTATTTATATAAGTGATATTTTTATAGTAAAATGTAATGTGGACGATTTGAACTACGTCTCCTCGATTACTTTCCATACAACTCCATTCTAAGGTCGTTTTTCAAAGTTGACTTTGTTACCACTTCAAAATATCTTACTATCGTATTTGTTTCAGCAAATATGAATGTATTCAAATACCACTTAGCGTTTAAGTTGCGTGAATTGACACCAAAGGTGGGATAAAGTGACGTAAGGGAAATAGGGGGGACAGGAAACCATCGACGCCTCCTCGCTAACAGACGATCACAACACCGAACCACGCCTCTCTTTAACTCTGCAAAGCACCACAATATGCCCCGGTGGTCAAACTGCGCAATTATACAAAAATATTTTATTTAACTTTTCTTAATAAAATATAGTTTTTTTTTAGATACTCCATAGTTGATTCCATCGATTGTGTTGTATAATTTTGCAGATAGACTTATCACATAAGAGAATATAAGTCTTAGAAATAACAACTTAAAGAAGAGACTTTTTAATGGGTTAAACTAAAACATGAAATAGGTTTCCTAAGCCTATCTGCAGTATTAAACGACACGGCAATGGAAACCAATCATCTATTAATTGAACAAGCTTGGTCAACGCTTAATTGTATCTACACATTAGAATGTCAAAGATATATTAAAAAATTTATAACATTTATAGGTTCGACTCGTAAAATAAAAATCTTTATGGTCCATAGCAGGATTCAAAGTGTTACAAAGATATGCATTTGATATAAAAATAAGCGATACATTAATTTTGGCTTGCGAACTGACCATAGGCATCGCATCTCGAAACCATTGGATACTCGTCGTTTATTCAAAAATCAATCTTATACTCTGCCTAATTTAACCTTAATTTCCTATGCCACATACACGAAGCCTGATAAGTTCGCAATGAGCGCGGATGACCACCGGAGTCCAGAGCTAATTACCTTATTTTTTGTGACAAAAATAGCTTTTCTTATCTCAAGTCTTGACCAGCTACCGTATGGTTAACTACACGTAATTGATATCGAGCCGTAACATCGCCTACTTACTAACACAAGCCGAATATTGTAACGTTCAGGTTTTGGAACGCCGAGTGTGCCGATGATTTTAGATTCATAATATTATATGAAAACTGTATACTGCTTGGCTTTACTATAACACTGAATACTGGAATCTTTCTGTACGGAGAAATAATTAACTCATACACTGAAAGTTCCTCAAAAAGAGATTTGTTTCCTATAGTTGAACGAACGTAGTGGAAAACGATCACGAAGATCTAAGTGGAAGAAAGACGATTGTTTGTCGTATACGGTGCCTTATAGCGTGCTGAATGAATATACAAACCAGCCCCCAAAACCTGAACGCTAGTGTCAGTGTGACTATTTCTCATTACTTAAAATCAGTCTCATAAATAACGAAATGTTCAACAGACTCTGAGACGATCACTACGATCTCGGGACAGATAGCCAATAAAACATTATAGCCTTGTCTATTGACACTAACAGCCGGCCGAAACAGAAAGGTAGGCTTCGTTATCAGCTTACACTAATGCTTACACGCTAATAAATTTCAACTAAATACAGTCACTGTCAAATTAAACTGCCGACAAACCACTGATAATAATTTAAGCGTTGGAAAAATAGATTGTCACTCACATGAGACTATTTCTACAGAGAAATATTTTGTGAAGTTTTTGATAATACTTAGGACTGTTGTTATAAAGGCACAGATGTTTTTCCATACGCCTACTACAAGATGATAATAATTGACCTTTTTTCTGCAGTAAAAAGTCCCATGCGAGTCCATATTTTTCTACCTTTTACATAAACATGTTAGAAGAATGGCAGTGCATTTTTAGATCATAGATATTGCCTTCGCGTCTCAACAGAATAGAACTAAGCCGTTATGCTTGTGTAATCGAGATGGTCGTGGTTATCGATATACATTTTATCGACATTTCAACACAAAAGTCACTGAATGACATTGTGAAACCTTTATACAACACAATATTGCAATATTATAATCCTAAATACAACTTTCGACGCGTGCATGACATTTTAGCCTAACGCGACCAAATGTCTCTCTAGTCTTTCACACTTTCCAGCTATCGAAAAGTGTGAGTGGAACAAAGAGACATGATGGTTGAGTAAGACTTAAAATATGTGACAGCGCGGAAGAATGAGGCACAGATGCTCTTTTGCATTTACAACAATCGATAAATTTGAGATTTTATTTATATCTTAATATCTGCTTTGATCTGAATCTGCCAGACAGGTGGAAATAACGACTCGTAAAGACCCAAGCACCAGTGTAATGTTTTGGGACTACCACTACCACCACCACGTACTCTTATTTTTTTTCCTGTGTTTTAGTTTTCCAAACATAATTGCCACATCCGCGCTGTCACAAACATGTTGCCAGTAGCGAGTTGTACCGGATCGTTCCGCAGCGTAGCGAGGTAGCAGCAGGTCCGGCCCACTGCTCTACACGTAGGTGGGGGGCTGCGGGGCCGCGCCCGGGGGCGGCGGGGGCGCGGGGGGCGCCGGAGGGGGGGGCAACACCCGCGCGCCCGGCACGTACTGACCGATGAACGACCCGTCCTCCGTGAAACGACCTGAGGCGATGTGTGCTATTAGTATTCATTTATTTCTATTTTTAACAGATATATAAAAATGAGGTGCCACCAGCATCGGGAACAGTGTCCCAGTTCCCGAACTTGGACACTATTCCAAATTGTAGTTTCATAGATCTGACTAAACTATGATAGATCTTTGTTTGTCAAACACTCATGACCCACAGTTAGGGTTGCCATCCGTCCGGGTTTCCCCGGATTTGTCCTAGTTTAGAGGGCGTCCGGGGAGCGTCCGGGCGAGGTTACATTTGTAGTCCGGGTTTGAAGAACGTCTACCGAAAATACGCAGTCGAAATTACGTCTAAAATGCAAGACTGCTAATTGTTAGTTAAAACTTTATTACTGAATTTAATTTAAAATTGTAAGGAAATAAAAAGTAAATTTGTAAATATTAAAATTATTGATAAATCTTTGAAAAACATTAACGCACGCTTAGCGAACTCTAAAGTTATAATTTTAAATGGAAGAAGAATATCATAGTGAGCAGGATTCGAGGTGACTTTGTGGTAAGAACTCCTGGAGTATTTATCCGGGAGGCGTTCGAATCCTGCTCACGACCGTATTCTTTTTCCATTTATAATTAAAATTATTATTTATATTTCTGAGTAACTTTAGTTCTTCTTTTGTGTGGTTAGGAGCCAAACTAGTGTCAGAGTTGTTTAATCAACCCATAGGCCTTTGAGTACACGATATCTCGTCGAAATACTCGCTGCCTTAGCTGACGATTACGAGATATTGTGTTACCAGATACCAATAACTGGATTGTAGAGGGCAGATAAGCATCCACTCTATGTAAAATATTGGTATTGGACTGCATCCAGGCGGCCTAGAAGCCGACCCCGAAATACCTTAAAAGTGAACTTTTTACACAATGCATCCGAATACAAAAAGAAGTCTGTAGAACGATTTCATCGACGTATAGGCTGAATAATAATAAATATTAAAAAAAAGAGTAACGAGAGAATCTATTAATACAAAAAAGCAAAAATTTATACAAAAAATAAAAGCAAAAATTTATACAAAAAATAAAAGCAAAAAAATGTCATACCTTACAAAACGAAACAAAAACGTCGCTCGTGCAGGCAAAGAAAAACAGGAAAGGGACGGAACGAGGAAATATCATCAACATTAAAACAAATGCAAAACTTATAACAAAGCACGCTAATAAACATTTAAGTAGGAAATATTCACTCCAAATAATATCATTTGTTTCTTTACAACCTAACATTACTTACATACAAAATATTCTGTACTTAAAAAACCTAACCTAAGCTGCGAAGATAACTTGCGAAGGGGAAAATACTCAGTGATAAAGCCTTTATTTAAAACTATTTCTGAAATAGTGCAATAAAGACTGGACGCCCTTTATAAATTTTACAATAACTACTGTCATGCACAAGACACAAATCTAGAATTTTATTTATTTATGTTGCCGTACATGAATATCGTACATAAATCGGCAGAATACTGCCAAGACCAATAAAAAAAAAAAAAGATTCACAACGTATTTCACAGAATTTTATAGCTACAACAAAATTTTGGCGGGCGACGTCACCGTTAATGTAGACCAATCAGAACGAAGAACAATGAAGCTGCCATACGATGATTGGCTGTCAGTACCGGACTGTTTTATGCTGCATTAAAATGTGATGCAATGGCACTACGTTACTTTTCTCAAGCATTTGAACGTAGCTATATTTGGAGCGTACTTTTTGCGACTTGAGTAACACTCAGTTCACTGAGATAGAAGATATTATTAAAATAAGATATTTTAGTTGTAAAAGTGGAAACTAAATATTAAAAACTAAGTGCATTGAAGACGTTATATTATTGAAGATTATTATACTCAGATCTGATTGTTCTTTTTTAGTCTAAATCACGCCTTACAACCTATATAACATCAAAAGTATCTCAGTAAACTGTAGCCACAGTGTTAGGGGTGCAAGGGAGGGGAAGTAGGGTTTAGACGAGCGTGGCGAAGGCCTGCGAGGCGGAGTCAGTCTGTCCGGTGGTGGGCGGCCGGCGCTTGCGGCCGTACTGCCCGATGAACGAACCATCCTCGTTCATACCCGCTGTAAAGTCACATGCTTTATGCTTGCAGCCACAACACACATGCTCGGTAAAAAAAAAATGGGGAAAAAACTCAATGCTAAGAATAGCGTCCGTGCGAGGTCTAAATAAAACAAAAAACATGCTCGTATTTTTACATGAAATACTAAAAATGACAGTCTGTTGTTACTGTCAACTGTCAAATACACTTTGATAAAATAAAAAAGACATACTCAATATACTTTTCTAAATGACATGGACTTAGCGCTTTTCCTATTAAATTATACTATAGCAAAATATCTAAAAATACCACACAACAACTGGTCATTCTTTGCATCAATATTTTCAACATTCAACATAATAATAACATTGCCTCGTTGGTCTAGTGGTTCCAAGCTCGACTGCTGAGCATGAGGTCTCGGTTTCGATCCCCGGGTCGGACAGTGTCATTTGAGTTTTTCTGTTAGGAAATTTTCTGTAGCAGCTCGGAATCTGGAGTTGTGCCCGGTAGATGGCAATAGGCTCACCACCACATGGGATTTAATAACAGCATTGGTGTGGGTGTAAGACTGTGTACACCTCTGCCTACTCCTTCGAGGAATACAGGCGTGATGCTATGTTATGTAATAACATTGAAATCAATATAATACGAACTTGAACCCTATTCGAAATCTGAACAGAATACAATACATATAAACAACATTATTTTTCAACAAACCTAAATGATGTGATGTTAATTAACGAAAAACAAAGCACTTTTTTAGGCAACTTGAATTTATCATTGCCAAGATTCGTACATCACAAAAAAAAAATGCACATGGTAGGATTTAGTTCCTATTTAGTACTTCCTTTACTTAAGTTAATCGTATAGAGATTTAAATGCAATTCCAGAGGAGTTTTGTAATTACGATAATATCATAAATGCGAAAGTAAATATGTCAAACAATGTTTGTCGAGTTTTTATGCTTAAAGCGCTAAACTGGATCTTGAAGATAGGCTACCGTTTGTCACGCAGACGTAGTCGGGGTCATCAGCTAGTATTTAATAAAATACGAACATCTCCATCTAATTCCTGATGACCAGTCATTGTGTGAAGACTAACTATACCAGACAAAAAAAACAGCCACACATATTTTAGCTACACAACAAACATACCAGTTTCTCCTTCGCCATACTCCGCCATGGAGTCGGTATCGCTCTCGGGCCCGGCCGCCTTGCCGCTACTCATAGAGTGGCGAGACTTGTTGTCAAGACTGGAACAGAGATAATTGGCTGTTAGTATTGTGTCTGTTGATTACCTTGTTGGTCTATTGAGCGCAACTGCTGTGTTCGATTACCAGGCCAGGCAAAGTGCTGTTCGGTTTTTAGAAAAAATCCCAGTAGTAGCCCTAGGGTCACCACCCACATGGGATTTAATAACACCTTTGCCTTCCTCTTCGGGGATTGCAGGAGTGATGCTATGTTATGCTGTGTAGAATTGTGTTATATTTTTACTTATAATTAAAAACATGTTACGCAAGTAAATACTTTCATATTGACCTTTGGGCACAGCTATCTTAGATAGAAAACATAACTAGCATATTACTGTCACACTGCAGAATAAGGGCCTCTTCTCATACAGAGAAGGCACGAGCACTACGATAGCTCACTGCGGGTTGGTGATTTCAGACCATCAAGTCCAGTTTTCCTTCACCATATGTCTGTGATGTGTTAGATTAAGTAATATATATAATGCGTGTGCGCCAACACGGTGTCAGTAACACATAGGTGTCCGTACGGGTGCGTGTACTCGTGGAAGCCGCCGTCGTTGTAGTCGCGGCGGCCGTGCGCCAGCTCGCGGTCGTGCACGTCGTACTTGCCGCCCCGGTTGCGGCGCACGACGCACACCAGCAGCAGCACCAGCAGGAGGAAGGCCAGCGCCAGCATCACGCCGATGAACCAGCCCGCTGTGGCCGTTTTGTCAGAGTCTAGCTTCACCGTTGGGCCGTCTGTGGCGGAGATGGTAGAATTATTTTTTGGAAAGTTCTTTTTTACATCAGAAATTTAGGACTGCATGTAGAGGAGAGTTAATAGAGTTATTGTTGACAAGTTTTCTTTCATCATTAATTTTTGTATGAAGAATATTGAATAAGGAAACTCATACTGGTATACAAAATATTAATTAAACAGTGTAACATACTACAGAAGGTGATTAGGTCAACCTACTAAACATTAATACTTCATAATGATGGTCCACAAAATTAACATTTTGTTTAATTTAATTTAGTAGACATAAATGCCTGCCTCCCTAACATACACTATTTAAACTGAATTTTCCAGGAATTATCTATACAGACAATCTACTTTAAGACTGTGAGACCGTCATTACCATTTATCATACACACAAAAATATATAAATCTATAAAACATCTCAATCATCAAAATTTAGGACATTAGGAAAAAAAAAATAGGCTCATGTACCAATAACACAACATAATATCAATTGGCCTCCATTGATGTCATTTGGCACATCAATCAAATAATCATTCATCAATCACTCTACATGCATCATTGACAATCGAAACTACACTCGCAACTTCTCAGTTATATATAAAAGATAAGTTAATCTTTATAAATACATATTCTGAAAGTAAAAAAGTTTTATTCAATTAGCAACATATTTTTTTTTTATAAAAAATAAAAAAAACTTTCAGCAGCATTCATATTGCAAGGAGTAAAATTATCATTCATATTGCAAGGATTAAAACTACTAGCAACACACACAAATTTCAGTTTTTGTTTACTTGACTTTTGACCTTTCGATAAGGTAAAACTTAGCGATAACCTTGAAGGTGTTTAATTTTAGTAAGTATTCTAGGTTATCGGCAAACTGCGCTTGAGTAAAAACATCTAGGTGTGATTTTTTAAGAAGTTTATTTATGCAGAGAAACAGTAGTGTAAATGTACACGGATGATTTCATTTATAAGCTTTAATTGAAGTTTTTTTTTTTATGTTTTTTTCCCCACCATTTTAATAAAAAACAATTGCCATTTAATAGATTGTGCTGCGCTAACTGAATAAAACAATGTGTTTATTTCGACGATTAAGGACATCACAACACAAAATATAATTTAAAAATTCTACATACATGGTTCAACTTGAATAGTTGTACCAAAACTTACCAATAGTAGTATCAACGTCCTTCACTTCACTAGCGCTAAAGTACTCTCCGTCATGTGCCGTCAGCTTGACTTCATATACCTGTCCTGGCTCCAGCCCCGTCAGGATGACGATGTCATCATCTGTGACCTCGTTAGTCTTGGACCAGTCAGGATGTCCCTTGAGCCTGTACCAGGCAACGAAATGCGTCCCTGCGTGCCCGTCTAATGACGGGATCCAACGCACCAGGATATGAGCAGTTCCCTCCCTAGCCGGCAATGTACTGGTCTGAAACACTGGCACATCAGGCTTAGCTGTCACAACTGATTTGGTAGACTGCTCCACGTAGTAATTATCACCTTCACCGGCCTTAGTCTTCGCTCTGATCTCGACACGGTATTTGGTGTTAGGTTCGAGTCCAGCCAACTTTGCGTGGTCTAACTTAGGATCGATCTCCTTCTTCCTTTCCTGGATAGGTCCCAAAGATGTTCCGGTAACCTTTTGGTAATAGATCTTGTAGCCGGTGAGGACTCCGTTCTCATCGACGGGCTTGTCCCACTTCATGTACATAGCTGATGCACCGATGGGATATACTTCGAAGGATTTAACGGAGCCAGGTTTACCTTCGGGAGTGTGGAAGCTGAGAGTATCGCTAGGAGGACCATTGAAGCGGCCATTGTAGACTAAAATTCTAGCATTATTTTTCTTGTATGGTTTGAATTTACTGACTAAAGCGCTGGATGAGTCAGCTTTGACTAGAATTTCTTTGAGCCTGTCCTCTTCCCCGTCGACCCAGGTTTGTATCTTGTACCCCTTGAAGTGTCCCCTGACAGACTCCGGCGGCACGGGGTTCCAGTTGAGCAGCGCGGTGGTGCCGGTGGTGACCTGCACGAGCGTGAAGTTGGTCGGCGCCTGCAGCGGGATGTCCTCCCCGGACCAGCCGATCACTTCCACGGGCGTCACGTTCGATGTTCCTTTGTAGTTCACGGCGGTCACCTGTTGATGGCACAATTAATTGCAATTATGAATACTAATTTATTTAAAAGGACTGAAGATAACTTTTCATCTTTGTGACGCTTGTGTTAGATAACGATCGACAGGTAAATAAAAACGAAGCTCTGCGATCAGGATTGGCACTCTGGAATATAATTATTTGGTATTTATCAAGTCATAGAGGAAAACATTTAGTTACCTTGACTTTGTAAGGCTGGAAGGTGGGCGTGTTGGGCACGATGTATTCAGTCTGCTGCCAGTCGCGCACTTGTTCCTCCATCCAGGGCTGGCCGGTGATGTTACGCCGCCACGACACTAGGTAGTAGAACCCGGGACCATTGTGCTCGATTTGAGGCATTTTCTAAATATAATTTAAATTGGTTTTAGTAAATCTAAGCAAATCTTGCTAAATAATAAATATGTGTTGATGAAAAAAATACTTATCACAAACAAAACGCTAAAGTAGACAAAAAAAAATCGGATACATTAAAACCAAGACATTAATTTTTACGAGCTATTTAAATTAGTTACAAGCTGAAACGATTGAAACATGCATTATGAACCAGGAAGAGCTCCGATTTTGATCCTGAAACACTAAAAGAGATGCGGATACTGACCGACCAAGAGATCACCATGTTGGTGGGGTCTGACCCTTCTCCGACCACGTTGTCGGGGTTCTTGTAGGGCACGTCCGGCTGTGTTGTGCACACTTCCGAATGAGATGATGGAGTTGATGGACCTATCTTATTCCAGGCGCTCACCCTGGAATACAGATTGAAGATAATGTTACACACAATGATTAATTGAGATAGTTCGTTAAACAACCAAGACAAGATTTTTCAAAGTCTTGAACTAAGTTTTCTTATCTGAAAATCAAAAGCATGGTTGTTCAAGACTTAAAAATATATAGACGAAAAATCTTGTCTTGGTTTCTTCAAAAAAATCTTGGTTGGTTCAAATTTGACTAGATTTGTTCACACTGAACCATCCGACTAATGCATGACCTGATCACATAATGTTTCTTTTGTTTGACATACATAAGTCTAGCAAAACGATTGCATAATGGTGTTTGTCTGTGGTTAGTTGAGTAGTTGAATCAGCAAAAAAAAAACTATTAATGTCATCATAATATCTTTCTAAAATGCTTTAGCACTATAACTTTAAGGTTCGCTAAGCATGCGTTAATGCTTTTCAACGATTTATCTGTTTTTGCTTTAGCACTCTATACTTAATGCAGGAGAGCTGAACTGTAAGTCCACGAGTGGCAATTTATTGCTTGCGAGGTTCCTTGTCGGGATTAAAGAATAATCCTGTATTATATGCAACATTTACCTGAAGGTGTAATTAGCCCAGGGACTTAGCTGAACAGTCCATGACGTGTCAATAGCCGGTACGTTATCACTGGCCAGGTCCCAAGTGTCGGGCGTAAAGGTAGTGTTGTACTGTATGGAGTATCGCAGGATGGGTGCGCGGTTGTCTCCCATCGAGTGCCAGCGGAGGGTGGCTGTCTTTTCATGACATTCGATGCCGTCTAAAGCCGGGGGATTTGGCTTATCTGGAGACAAAAAGGGAATAAAAGGTTGTTGTAAGGTACTGTTGAATAAAAAAGACGAGGGAAGGTTAATTTAATCACGAAATGGAACTTTCGAAGTGGTCGGAGAGTTCCGTATAGTTTATCGAAGATTGATTAGACGCCAGGGTGTCACAACAGCTTCTGTGGACATCTATATAGAAGACCTATGTTCAGATATGCTGATAATTAAGATGAGCCACGAATTCTTTCCTCGCGCGGTTTAATTTACTATGAGCAGTATCGAAGTTCATTAAACATGACAAACAAACATCATAACGGTTTCGGCAAAGTGCCAAGTAGTTTATGTTCCGGAATTCTGCAGTTTACATTACGACACGCCATAAACTTGATGTATCCATTTAGTTATCATGTCATCATCATCCAAAACTTAACTATTACTTGCCATGTAAAGTTCCCTTTATTAATACACCTCACAATAAGCTTAGCGTCGTTGACCACTCAAGTAAATCATGAGATGGTTATAATGTATCTTACTCACAGATGAAAAAACACATATTTGATGATCAGAGTAACCATGGAGTTTCTTGCCCGTTCTTTTCCATTGGAATCTACACTTTGGAACGTGGCAACTAGCTTCTGATAATTAAAAGTAAATGTAAAGGTAAATGGTCTAATTGAAATAAATGATTTGATTTCTAGATGCCTTCAATCAGCTAACTGGACAAAGTGGCATTTTACTAGTGGTTGACCCTTTGCGCGGTTGATTCTCAAAGTCGAGTCAGATGGTGATTTGTGGATAAAGAACCCTCAGCTATTATGTTCTGACCTGACAGTGATAAACTTATTGACTTACCTTGCACTGTTAAAGTAGCTTGCGCCCTAGCCTCATCGATGGCTGTCTTAGCAATGCACGTGTATTCCCCAGAATCCAGTTCCGTTGTATCAGATATGAGCAGTGAGTAGTCGTTGGTCATTCGGAAGCGTGGTTGGTTATCGAAATCAATTTGTTGGCCGTCGTTGAGCCAAATGATCTCGAGTTTAAGGGAGTCGTCTGCGTTAGCGTTGCATCGGAAGGTTGCTGAGGAACCTGCGGCTACCTCGTAGTGTTCTGGCTTGTCGGTGATCACAGTACGCTCTGGAGAAAAAGGTGTTTAGTGTTTAGGTATTACTGTCCCGTGTATTATGAGAAAATAGTATCTTCTACAACATTATAGCAATATTTTATTATGTATTGTTTTCTCATTAATCTAGTTTAAGTGACAAGATTATTAAAACTGTAGTTGGGACAGAAAACGTGAATAATTAAACCAACAACTACAGCACGAGACGAAATAAATCAATTAGGTCTATTAAAGCCAATAAGGAATGTTCTGGAGCTCATTAATCTACTTAATTTGACAATACGAAAAGCCATCATTACAAAAAATAAATCGCCGAAATTCTTATCAGAATTCGGTGACTTAAGACTCTTACACTCGTATCAATAATAAAACAAAAGATTAAACTTACTCTTAACGTCGAGGGAGCCGAAAGCAGACTTTTCTCCAAACTTGTTCTTAGCGTAACATTGGTATGTGCCCACATCTGTGTACGACACGTCACGAATCACCAGGTCACCATCCGGAGTTATGTTGTACCTGGATGGAAAATTGCAACGTTCATACATGATGCAAAGACGGAAGGATGAGCTTGACACCTACATTAAGGATTACCCAGACTTACACTAGACAGTGGTAGAAAGGAAACGAGGCTTTTGCCCTGCAGTCAGACAAAACAGGCTAAAATAATAATAACATACGTAATGAGTGAGTGTTAATAACATTAGTTTGGAAGTAAATGAGATTAGGATGAATTCAACTCCACCATCTAGTTGGTTTAACGACGCGCCGTGAATCCAAGTAACTTTAGAAGTTGGGAACTCAAGGGTCGAGTTAGTTACTATTAACTAACTCGTGACAGTCGATGTGCTGGGACTAAGCGTTCCCAAGATTTACTTCATTCGAAATAATATTAAACACTAATCACAACAAATTATTTAAAGACAAGGAAATAACTGATCGAGCAATATGGAATTGATCCATCATCTTTCACATTAAGGTGGAAACTATAATAACTACTTTTTCGTAGTAAATCGAAACAAGAATATTTTCTTTTATATAAACGTAGGTACACGTACACTACAGTTCTGATAAATATTGCTGGGTCATCCAACTAATGTAACCTTTGTCGTCTTTAACGACCCCCTTGGGAATTCTATAGTTACTCCGAAGTCCGAGGAACTATCTATAAAAAGTCTGTGATATAAAATGTACATTAAAGAAGAGACGTTATGACCTTAAACCAGTGTTGACCTTTAAAAGCTTCCCTAATTTATAAACCCTGCTACCTTTATCTAGACAATCATTTATTTACAGCTAACCTTTGCCCTTAAGCTCAGAAACATGACTCTATTAGGCGTACCACAGAACAATATATTAAGTCCAACCTTATTTCTTACAATTATTGACTTTTTATTGTTAGGAAATTTTATTGCATGTTAATTCTAATAGGTAATTCGTTTTATAACAAGATCAAGGTAACAAAATACTTGGAATCCCATCAGAGAGTTGTACCAAAGCGTATGTGACATTCAAAATGCTTAAATCAATAGGATAATATTAATATTTTAATAGAATATTTGATAAAAATGGATCTTATATTAGAATTCACTTCGAAAAACGATTTCATTGGTTTGATTGCGCGGCTACTCAGTCTGAAATTTTGGATTCGATTCCCAGGTCGAAAATATTATTGGGATATTCGATTAAGAAAATTTCAGTATTAGTCTGGGTTTAGGAAATCTGGATATCAATTAATATACATTCGTTATAACGTAACTTAAGCACTTAATAACGGTATAGACGAAATGTGAGTGTACGAAAGTACACTTTTGTCTATCCCCACGGGGAATACAGGCGTAATGCTAGAAGCATTTATGTTCACTTAGGATAAAATTACAATTGTTTACAGATGAATATGAGTTTCAATCAAGAGCAAGTTAAGGTTGATTTTTACCAAATGCTCAGACTAATTGAACCTTTGAATGCCATACTTTTATGCTGGCTTTACATCGATCAAAAGTAGTATTAGTATATATAGTTACTTATATATCTGCCTAGCCTTTTCCCAATTACATTGGGGTCGGCTTCCAGTCAAACCGGATGCAGCTTAATACCAGAATTTTACATGGAGCGACTGCCTATCTGACCTCCACAACCCAGTAACTGGGTAACACGATATCTCGTGGTATGACTGGTTGTCAGACTTTTAGGCCTCTGAGTACCTGTAACGGCTGTCATAGATCTTAATTTGACAACCGGGACCGACGGCTTAACGTGCTCTCCGAGGCACGGAGGGGTATCGGTAAGAAATGATGGTCACCCATCCACAGACTGACCGCGGCAAGCGCAGATTAACCTCGATCAATCGATCTGTGCGGCTGTTACTTAGCCACGAGCCGAGTAGTATATATAGTTAGTTACTGGATATAAAAAAACGTTTCAGGACACACAAACTTTACTCGATCGATCTTTACACTGACGGATGACGTTCCAATGAGCCCTCCTACATGTCGCACCGGGGGAGGAAATCCGATAATATTTTCCTCAGTAAGCACGTCTGGGGGATGCTTTTATATCCGATTCCTAGGAATCGTAATCTCGAGTATGTTTGCACAGTGTGAGAAGTCGTGCAACGGGTGAGTATATTTGTGTCATGGAAACTGGTTGGTCTATATGAAACGTAATAAAGTGTGCCACGTGTATATTAAGAGATTCATCGTATTAGGAGGAAACCCGCATTCAGATTTACTTTAATTATCCAAGCGTAAGATTGCGTTTTCTAGCACCTGTAGTTTTGACGTTCCAGAATTATATTCTCTGCATAGTATATTGTGAAACAACCTTCATTGTCATTGTTATATTCATATCAGATATCCTTTTTACAAATGATAATAATATTATTACAAATAGCTTGCTGCCAGGATGGAGTAAAATATTCCTACTAGTTTTGAAACGGGTACTTACTTCCCACCAGTGACGTCAACATCATCCTTCATCCATTTGACGATAGGCTTCGGCGCTCCGAAAACTCTGCACTTGAGCACAGCCTCGGAACCGTCCACCCGGGTGAGGTTCTCAGGACCTTCCTTGATTTCTGGCGGGATTGCTGCACAAAAAATATAACAATGAAATTATAAATATTTATTTAAGGATTGTGTTTATACGCCTACTAGAAATGCACCTATTTTACTACCAATACTTTAAAAAATAAAAATACCTGTTAATGTACATGCTCACCACATCATGTTTCATGAAGTATTGTAGAAATTAAGCTATTTTCCTTTTTATTCTATGCCATAAAAATATATAAACACTTTAAAGTTAATTTCAGACCAAATATTATCGCTAAATAGTTTTTTTTGTATAATAACTTTCGTGAGACACATTCATATTAATTATTTTTCAACGGTTATTACTCACTTGCATTTTGAGGCCGCGGCGATGTCGCGAGTCAAACTCAATACACGTTTGACTCGCGACATCGCCGCGGCCTCAGCTCATGACTAAGGGCTCCGTTCGAGTTCGAAACTAGTCGGGCAATCCCGAAGAATGCAAATGAGTAATAACCGTTGAACAATAATTAATACGCTAAATAGTTGTTTCGAACCTAGCTTGTCAGTGTGGGGGTGTAAAACACCATTTGGTGAGATTTATCCATTTTGGTAAGCAAAAAAAATAATAAAAACTCGCCTTAGGAATGTGCCTTAACAGGTGTTGCATAATGGGGGGTTTGGAGTTGGTCTTCAAGAGAACCCGGTGTCCCCTATACCTGCTGGTGGTGACCACCCGTGGGGGTTTCAATGAATGTAAGAATGGGATTTTACCTTTACGAAAAACCCGCACTACACTACTGTAGAATTTTTGAAGGTACCCCCCCCCCATACCAAAATAAAATTTATTTTCTATTTAACTCCCATTACAGTGTTCTGCTATAACTTTATTGTATCTGAAATATTTTGTTCTGAGGCAAAATTTGTTAAGGACGTAATTTTAATTCATTGTAGGCTATACTATCAATTTCATGACGCAGAAGATTCGAAGTTTCAGCAAATCATCGAACGGCAATTTTGAGATCCCTCTTCCGATTAATTGGTCACGTCGCATCCCTCGCTTTAGGGCTATTAGTCAACAAGTCAAGTTTCCCCTAAATGCAGCATCGATTAAGGCCGTCTACCTGGTACTGCACTAAAATTCATTATCTTTTTCTAATACACGAACTTCAACCTAATTGCTTTCCCCACAACCCCCTCAGACAAACAAACACATACATAAATCACAATAAACAAGATGCTAAGTACATAATAATATCCTGCGGTAATATTTCGCGCGGATAGCGGGTGGGTGTGTGAATGTGTGTCGTGAGGATGTGTCCAATAGACGCGTGCTACAGACTATCTCGTGATGCAGACATGATTTCGTAAATTGTGAAGTTAGACTCTATGATTTGGTGATGAGTAGTTACGTTTTACGAATGTGTACGGTTCGTCAGTTAGAACATCAAAAGCATTGAATCTAATTTGATGTCATTGAAATAGAGAGACAGTAGTAATAAGTTCTTTATTTTGAACAACTAAAGATTGAAGATAAATCTTTGAAAAGCATTAACGCATGCTTAACGAGCTCTAAAGTTATTATATTAAATGGAAAAAGAATACGGTCGCGAACAGGATTTGAACCTGTGCCTCCTGGATAAATACTCCAGGCGCTCTGACCACTAAGCCATCTCGACTTCTGCTAACCACCGCGAATTCTTCTTCCATATTGTAACATGTCTTATGGCGACCGAGAATTGTTAAGGTAATTGCATTCTTTACTACATTGTATTAACTGCAAAGTTTGTCGTGTCGGTTCGTTCACCCGTGAGACTGAATTGATAGCAATGACGTCGCCATAAGACGTGTTAAAATATGGAAGAAGAATTCGCGGTGGTGAGCAGAGGTCGAGATGGCTTAGTGGTCAGAGCGCCTGGAGTATTCATCCGGGAGGCGCAGGTTCGAATCCTGTTCGCGACCGTATTCTTTTTCCATTTAATATAATAACTTAAGATTGCTTTGAAATTGAAAACACACTTAAAATATCAACAGCAACGTGTACAACTAGGTACCTAATTGACAAGACAGATTTACTTCACAATACTCTGAATTCGAAATCGATATTCCCCAATATAAAATATGCTGAAGTAGCGCCATTAGTGTCTTGAAATGGATTACATGGAGCGTCTTCCACCGCTTCGGGCCCATAAGCCCCGAAACGAAAATAAGGGGAGACGATAAATAATCTTCAAGTATTATAACGCTCAATGTTATGAAAAGGGAAATCAGGTTGAGTACCTAAACGATCGTCATAAACATCGGATTACCGAAATAAATCTGTTATTTTAGTAATACGCTCGAACGTTTCAAGGAGCAATTTATTGCGCTGTTGATGTGGATACGTTATGATTAACGAATTAGCAGCATTTGATGCGATGATGGAAACAACGCTGGGCTATCTCGGAAGTTTTGTTCCTACATCTGTTACTGATAGAGTAACAATATTATTCAACAAAAAAAGTCCCGCTGGAACATGTAATAAGTTTGTTGCGTTAAAAATATTTTGGAAAATTAATATTTATAAAACTTAGCACATGAATGCGAAACCACACCAACAACGGTACGGTACAGTAAACCATTTAAATGTGACATTCATGTTGATGAAAATCGTGTAAGTAATATTATTACTACGACTTGTACGTCCTAACTAGAAAAAAAACATGTTTGAACAAACATTTGCGACACACCTTTATAGTAACAATATGGTGGACAAACATTGTTAACAGCATTGGTGTTGTCTGGTTTAACTGAATGGACACGCCTGACAAATGCCGGTGCCAGTGGTGACATAACGTAGTATTTCTCGTACTTTGCAACTGTCCATCTTAATCTCCAGAACTTCCTACTTATGTAATCGTTTCATTCATTCTATTAAGAGTTTGGTTTAACGAAGATGTAGCATAGTAATTCTGTCTCGCAAAATGATGTTTTAATATAAGCCCCGAAGCATCCTGCGAGATTAAGATTAATTGAATTTGAAATTGCGGAGGCGTCGTAAGCTGGCTGCGTAAGCAACATTTTGTATATACCCAAAAAGTATACGGATCAATTTATAAATTTGACAAACTTTCTCAACAGGATAATAAATGAGGCTTTCTTTTATAAAGAGAAATACATTTACTTACAAAAAATATTTGACATAAACGAATAATGACTGTAAGGATCCATTTACACGATTGTGACGAAAATTTCTAAGAGCTTGGATGTCGCGCAACGGTTTCGAAATAATATCCAAACACAATTTCTTAATAACATCATTCCTATATTGTATATAAATAGTTCCTATCGCATTTTATCGTGGAATTATTTAATATACCCGTAAAGTACAGAATACGGGCGGACAATACGACGTAATAGGAATTTCCGATCCACAAACCTCTATATTCATTGTGGATTTCGGGGATGACTCACAATAGGTTATCGAACTCAATGTGTAGAAAAAATCGGATATTAATCCACACCCTCTGGCACACCTATCTTGGTAGTTAGGGGTTAAATTCAAAAGTTCACAGGTAAACTGGGGTGCTACTGTAATTTACTCCACGTACTGCGCGTGAATGGATTAGAGTAGATTTCAATCGTGATATTGGGCAATAAAAGAGTGTACTTTTTAAGCTTAAAGAAAAGCTTAAGATTCAAGTGTTTAATACTTGTCGAATGATGGATGTGGTATTGTATGCTGACTAACAGCTGCTGGTATACTGAGCAAATGCCTTTCATAAAAAGCGAGCAGTTATTTTTGATCTACAGAGAAAGATAAACATGCATGTTTACTGAAGTCGCTGTAAAAATAGCCCCTTCAACACAATATAATCAAAATTAGTTACACATTTATAATAAAAAAGTATATGCTCATTTATATTCTTCGAATATCGATTTGGGATTTAATCGCATTTCAGTCTAAACGAAGCACGACTAATCGTGAAAAATGCTAGCAGAACAAATCCGGTAAATAAGATTAAACCAAACAGTTTATCAAGTGAAAGCAAGGCAGACATTTTTTTCAACCCCTAAGGGCTTGAGTTACGTCATAAGCTCACGCTATTTAGCAATTAATGGGGTGCAGCTGTACAGTAAATGCATTTAGAGAAGGAATAGTAGACTGACTTCAAACGCGATAAGGAACTGAATCGTAATGCTAGGTTTAAAAGAGTCTAATGACTGAATCCAAGTTCGGTTTCCAGTCCAAATAAAAGATTTGAGAAAACGCCAGGCGTTCCTGCAAGTCAGTTGTGCCTTGTAACTGTAAGTTAAATACTTACTTTGTAAAGGCTACACTAACTTGTAATTTTCGCCACCGCCAGAGAGACTGTGCAAAATAAAATCGTAATACAACTCCTTGGAAAACTAAAGACTGCTGGTCTGTGTCAGTAAGACACAGTTCAGTATGACAAGTCTAAGCTTATCTAAACACTTTGTGTATTCACTTCTACTTGGATTTAACACAATTTTAGTGCTTGTCATCGCAATTAGACCTTCTGCACATACATTTATCATGCTATATCAATTATATATATTTACAAATACACTGCATATTTGACGAGTTCCTATGAAACCGGAAGGTCGAACGTGATTTCGCGTGGATTATTTTAGGCAATATTTCTGCATTGATTGGTTTCTATATTACATTGCGAATAAGCCAGAGGTCTCCGCGTTAGTTTACACACGTTTTGTGTGGAATTCGTTAAGCTGCAAATGTTAGCCTTAGAGAACAAGATGACAGTACTTGCGAAACAAGATCCTATGGGATACCCCATAAACGAAACAAGAATGTTGATTAGGGAACGGCGGAGTTTCGATGAACCTAGTAAGTAAATTAAACAATTTTATTGGAAGATATTCCGAGCCTCAGACTGGACGGATTACTGTAAGAAAGAAAATAATAAAACTTGCAAGGTTTCAATAATTTGGGAACTTTTCGCCGAAACGTACGTTGCATAATAAATTCATTTTGCCTCATAAAACATTACAAAGTAGGTACACTTTACAGACAAACTTGCCAAACCCGTCCAACAATTTTGAGTTCTGCTCATGCCATAAAACAAAAATAAAAAGACACGCTCCCAAAAATTTATCTCACGCAGTTTGAATCATTACACGATCTTTACTGAATCTATTAAGAGCTGTTGTCAATAACTTACTTAAATGCAGTATTTCATTCATTTATCATACTGCGGGGCACCCGCTGGGATCTTCACAAAGAATTTTCTTTGATAAAACAGTTACTAAGAACTTTTATCAATCCTGCGTAGTAATGACCAGTACGCCGTATCACAAACAACATGCAAAAATGTTTTACCATTACTGACCAGAAACTCGCTCATGAAAATCTCGAACGTCTCTACGTCTATTAAGCAAAAAACGAGCCGTCAGAAAGCCAACCCCTCTTTTACATCAATTGTATAGAATTTCCGTTGAAAACCAATCATGTAAATTGAAAAGGGAGATGTCTATGTCATTGTATTGAAAGAACAAATTTGCATTTTAAAACATGAAAACAGGAAGAGAACAACAATAATGTCCAAACAATCGAAACCGCAGCAAATTCTCAACGATTGTCGGTCTGCGTTTTCTACAATGTCAATATTGGGTCGGGCCGAGGCATCCCGGGCTATCTAGGTCATGGCTGGTCCCTGCGTAATCCCGGACTGGGGACCACGTCATACCTATATTTTGTATGCGGAGATGGCCCACTCGTATTATAGTAATTTGTGTTGAGACGAGTTACTGCATTCAAATGGCTGTTTGAAATACGTGATGATTGTTATCTGGCTTAACATGTACGAGCAACAATGTGTTAATGAATGGAAGACATGCAGTACGTACTAAAAAGACGAGCCTTTGTCTTCTAGATAGTTGTTGCTTTAAAAATATGGACAGCTAAAAATTTACTATAAACAGAAACAAAATCTGATATATTAAACGATTTATGATGCGTCTTGAACTCTAGAATTATTGCAAGAATTGAACCTGCACCATCTATTTTATAAATATGACTTGTAAAAGTATCTTCACAAGATCTATTTACAGAAATAAAATCATTTATCATTTACCGGATCGGATTGCGGATTCCCGGAGAGCGCCTAGAGTATTTTCTTCGTTAAATTTATTAACAAAAGCTATTTAACCAACAGGAAATTAAATATAGAATTAAATGATATTTATAAAACAAAAAAGCACACTGAAGCGCAGATTGAGTCGTTTTGAAGCCACCTACTTTAGAAGTAAATGCCGAAGAGATGATGCTACGCAATCTGAACAAAAATATTGGTGTATTGAGAACCTACACTGTTTCAAGTGTGTTATAAATCAATATAATTTAAATCTCTACTTGCGAAACGCCAAGACTTATTTACTCCTTCAAGGTTGTACTGAATAGGGATCTTATCGAAAAGCGTGCTCTATCTATAAGCACATCTTGGCCATAAGAGTTTTTCACAGGGATCGACACAAGTCTACACTAAATAACAACGTTGTTGCTATTATAGGTACGTATATTGTGGGTTTGGATTAATGCATTTCACATCGACACTGATGCTGTTGTTAAGTCGTGTACTTAGAGTAGAGCCCATTCCCATCTACCATACAAAATTTTAAGCACCGGGTTGCTACTAAAAACATCCTGACCGAACAACCCAATCACACACCTGCCTGCCTATTGGCTATCTCAGTTACCAACGAATTGATGGTCACTTTGTAGTAAATTGCGTCGTATGCTACAGCTTGTCTATTATGAGCAAAAATATTAGAAACATACGACTCAATGTACTACAAATTAACCTTAAATTCTAAGGTAACATAAATAGCCAATAGGTACGCAGGACCTGACGATCTGCCGTATCCGCGCTTACGACCAGTAAACCAATAAGGAGATATAAACATTTTATTTTTCTGTAGCGTATTTAATGGTATCCCAATCTTTGCTTTCTACTTTTGATACTCCTATGTATATTGTGTATAATATACAACTAATCTATATGTCGCAGATGGATTGTAGAATCCGCTGTTTTACAAAATCTCCAGCTGCTTTACAAAACAGTACTGTTTTATAAAACAGCTGAACAACGTTCAGCTGGGTTGCCATTGCGATACGTTTAACAAAACTGCTACCCACCTTTAGACGTAATGCAGAATGACATATCTATAGTGGGACAGGTTTGTTTGTTGTATAGGTGGTTGTATATTAAATGGATAGTCACCATTCAAGTAAAAAAATATACTGTATTCTGATTTGACTTTCCGAGGCTGGTTCGACGGAGCCCCGCCTAGCGGGGCTCCTATTTTTGTGTCTTTAATGTTAGAAAAAACCGTGTCGGGATACACGAAACTCCCGAGCTCGCTTCGCTCGCTCATGGATCAATTTCGTTTATTTTCTTTCATAATCCCGATATATTGTCGACTATTATAGTTTTTTTTTTGCTATTGACAAGTAAAATAAAGTTAGGTTATTATTGTTAAGACATACAGAGCCATATGCGACAAAATTTCGAACTAAAATCAACAATCTGACAGTTCATGTCACACTGTTTTACATAATCTCTGATCGTTGACCCGCTGTATTGATAAACGCAAAACGTTCCGTCTATTCTGCGTGTTATAGTTCAGTAATTATGTAAAACCGCTAAACGTCGTTCAGCTGTTTTTCATAACAGTACTGTTTTGTAAATCTGCTAGCAGTTTTGTAAAACAGCTGATTCTACAAGCCATCTGCGACATATAGACACTGATCGAGTTCTATAGAGTTCGAAAATAAAAATATCGAAAAACAGTACATAGAGTCATGAAGGTAATAAATTAAATTAAATAATCTAGCTAATGCATGCACGCAGATCGTAAATAGCGCACATACAAATGTATTAAAGAGCTCGTTGTATAAATATGCAGTGTAAAATAATTCACCGATAAGATTTATATGTAAATCTAATTAATTAAGCCCTTTTATTATTACTCGCCGGCGGGTCACGCAACCAAATATTCACGCATTTCAGTCTAACCGGTAAATGGCTACGTTGCCGAGTTTTAACTGAAAACTTTGAAAATTCAAACCGCTACGCTTTTTTTACGGTTTGATTTCTATAACTTCAGTCTTTTCATTATTCATTTGTCTGTCGTATCAAATAATCGTCGCGAAATATTAACGAGAGAAGGTTACGAGATTAGAAGGTTACGAAATATTAACGAAAGATTACGAGGAATATCATCACAATTAATCGTCGCGTAGAGGATAATACAAGTTATTTTTATCAAGAATAATCTCATCTTATTGAGGTCAAGGTGACATGAACGGTCAAGTTGAAAGTTGAACACTTAAAACGATGCGGCGCGTACTTAGGCTTCTTTATCGAGCGCCATCATACTTGGGACTCCAATGAATTAGTTTGTGGCCATGACATAACATTACGCTTAACTATAAGAAAATTATAACTGTAGCACTTGTTATAATTCGTGAGAGTTCAGTAATGAAAATGGCCTCCGTAATAATTAATATTTTCCAATGTTTTTAGAAGACTTGAGTCTCCGTCATATCATACGATAATTCCTTTTTTATTGAAATCGTGATCTAGTTAGGTATTTACATTAATTTACTTGCATTTGTAAGAAAAACGTGTGTGAAAAACTTTTGTGTTTTTGAGCTAAACTAGATATATTTTAAGAATGCTGTCAAAATTAATCACCAGCTCCTGGACTGATTTCAGAAATTTTAGGGCAAAAGCTCGAACTACGTAACCACATATTGAGTCGGTCTCCCTAAATAAAGACAGGACCCTAAACAACTATTGCAAATGGGAATCGATTTAGCTCTCCCCTACACACCACTTGTATAGCAAATCGATAACGATTCGGTATACAGCTAGATATACACAGACTCGCAAATGTATACTAAAGGAATAAATAATACAGCAAAGAATAATGTAACATTCATGGAAGAAAAACTTCTATGGTGTTGTCTAACAAACTATTTATATGAATTTCATGAAAAGCTTTCAGACCATCATCCATATTTATGTTTAAGTTAATTCAATAGAAGCAGCGGACTGCGAACAACGATAGGCTGAGTAGTGAGATCGATATTTCAATAGTAATATCGATCCCCTCCCTATTATAAATCGCAGACCAACTGTGACGTCTGGGGAACAACTTTTTTTCCACATAATAAAGATTTATTTCCAATATTTATGGGTTCATCTAGAAATGACTGGGGCGAATGCCAAGTGGCAACCACATTCAAGATTGTTATGAACTATATTTTTGCTGACATAAGACTCAATTTGGCTTGTATCACCAAGTTTATGTAGTTTGCATTAGGGTCATAATTAAGTATGAGTGACAGTTTATGGTGGCTGTAGCTTTGACGTTTCCTTATAAAAGTTGAATAAAACTTGTTAGAAAGGAAACGTAGCACAATAATACTGTGTTCTTTATTGAACTTGTTTCTTCAAGTTGTATGAACTCATGTTGCACAGTTAAAAACTATACATTATGTTGGAAACGGCAGTTTTACACACGTGAAACTCAACAACACAAAGTTGAAGGCTGTTCTATTTTTTTCAATCACTTTACATTTATTCCACTTTCGAATCGTTTCACATAATGCAATAAATTTGTATCATCCATTTTTGCCCTGTAATCAATGTCGCTGGTTAATTGGAAAATGAGGGGATTAACAACGATCACTGATTACTGGCATTTATTTCACTTCAAAGTTGCTTTAAGTTATTTATTGAGTATTTTACGAGACTTTGCAGCCAAGATCAACTTTTATCGCTTCGTTTAATATAAAGAACATTAAAACAATGCTCGAAGTAATGTGAAGTATAAAATCTGGGACGTCGCGGCGCCGTCGTCGTTGTGGCGAGGCGCCGGCACAGGAAGAACAGTCGTTTTAAAATATTTCTTGTTCACTAAAGTTACAATATTAAATGGAAAAAGAATACGGTTGCGAACAGGATTCGAACTTGGGCCTCCCGGATAAATACTCCAGGCGCTCTGACCACTAAGCCATCTCGACCTCTCTCTGAAACGAAAACTCTTCGAATCCTGTTCGCAACCGTATTCTTTTTCCATTTAATATTGTAACTTTAGAGTTCGCTAAGCATGCGTTAATGCTTTTCAAAGATTTATCTTGAATTATTTCTTGTTCACAATTTACTAGTAAAGTGGAACACTACAAGTGGGGCTATGAATGTATGAGATATGTATAATGAACTAGAAATGTGAGAGCTACAGTTACGCGAGGATGAGCTTTCAATGTGTGACGTAGTTCCATCGATTGACAAGTTTCTTCTTAGTAGTGTTAATGAGGTGAATCAGCTACACGCGCGTACTGATTACGGGCACGATTACCTCTTCGAAGAAGTCTGTATCTAGTGGGTGAGATCAGTTTAATAACAGTTGACATCACTTTTGTAGTACAACCGTAATTGACGTAACTCGTACATAATGAACACCTAAAATTCACGATAAAAAATAAATATTGGGGCTAGGGGCTGAGTTGCCCGCGTCTGTAGGAGTGCACCCTTAAAATGGAATCCCTACACGTGGCCCCTGGGTGGTGCAAAACAGGCAACACAACTCTGGTGGGAAGCTTCAGCCGTGGCTGGTTACCACCCACCGAACGAAGCCATGCCGTGAAGCGACCTAGTCGTGTTTCGGGATGTAGTCCGGCAACCGTTGTGGCAGACGGGTCTGGGCAGTTGCATCAACTCCCCAACTATCGTTCTCCCCAAATCTATCCACTCTACTTGGAGTGAATAGATTTCTTCTGAATCTACGTGCTCCATATTCGGCCACAACATTGCTTACCATCAGGCGAGTTGGTGGCCAAAGGTAGATCCATTTTTCATAAAAAAAAAAACAATAAAATCAAAATACTCACATTGAACATTGATGTAGACATCTTTGTACACGTAGCCGATGGAACTGGTGGCGTTACAACCGTAGTTTCCAGTATCCTTCTTCACAAGATTCGTGATGATGATGGAGTTGGAATTCACTTGTCTTCTGGGGTTGGGAGTTGCCTGCTCAATGGGCTTGCCGTTGTGGATCCACGTAATCTTCGGCACGGGAGTGCCGTCGGCTTCGCACTTAATCTCAGCTGTCTCGCCTTCAGCGAGGTTCTGGAATTCTGGCTCCACCGTGAAGAATGGCGCGGCTACGGACAACAAATAAAATATAAGGCCATCGCTCCTTGTTGTTTGGCACAATTAGCATAGTAAGTTATAATATCGTTTTGATATAAGTCTCTATTCCCTATCTAACGAAAGTTTGTTCGTATTGTAATAGAAAACTAATGTGATTTTAATACTACGGGCACGATATACCCGTAATTAAAAGCACATTTTATGTATAACTACGAAACTATCTTCTTCAAACTTTCGTTTACAACTTAACTGCATGAAACCTCAACTCCTGGGTCGGTGCCATCCTATTAATATTATAAACGCGAAAGTTTGTATGTATGGATGTTTGTTACTCTTACACGCAATAAGTACTGTACGGATTTGGATGAAGTACTTTTTACTAGGCTGGAAGTCGCGGGCAGAAACTAATAAATACTATATTTCTCATATAAGGAGGTCAAGCTTAACGTGATTGTATCAATCGACTTCTCCCATATTACGTATTATTGTATATTGTAGGCACATTAATAGAATGGAGAATAGATGATGTCAGAGTTCAAGTGGATGGCCTTTCATATACATTTACCGACATTAAACTCTAATACTTCACCAAAATAAATAAACATGAGACACTAGAAATTATCATGAAGATCTGTGACTCCGTTTTCCTTAAATCTACAAAGCGACGTCTTCATTAATGACGTAACTATTTCTACTTTCTGTTTTTAACATGTCATCTGATATAAAGTCGTTTAGTTGCATATAAAAGTTAAACTAATGTTTATATGAAGTCCTTTGTTGTTTATCCGTAGAAAGATAAAAAGACATAACAATCTTCACATCGGTCTACAGAGTACCGAGTTTTCTTCAATTTTCTATTGTGTATCGTATTTTAAATCACAGTACATCTCACGACCGCGACGTTGGTACAGCAACAATGCTCGCGGCGATTACGCCGACTGCATGCCACACTCAAGTGCTCGCAATCTACACGAATTGTTGACGAAACAAAATGCGAGAGGAACTACAGATGTAAGCAAGCCTCGGGCTTTCATATGCTTTCCTTGTGCAAGCTTCAAAAGCGAAATCTTTTAAGAAAATTGTAGCTTTTTGTTTTACAAGGAAAATTATTCGTGTAATGGATAGGTAGTATGAAACCATCGTATCGTATTTTCTTTTCTATAATAAAATTTAAACAACATTCCGATAGTATAAAACATATTTTCATATTTCTTCCCCATTGTATAAATAGGAATCTTGTTTGTTTTTTAAATCGATATCAATATTTTAAGGAAGAAAGATATTTGTGTTTGTAATCGATAAACTCTGAAACTACTGAACCAATTGTAATAATTCTTTCACGGTTAAAAAGCTACTTTATCCCGAAGTACTATATTATATATATAGGCTATATTTTATTTCAGTAATAATAAAATTTCAGCCACATATGTGTATCTATAGGTGAAGCCGCGGACACTGATAGTTATTTATATAATTAATATAACCACAAATACAAATTATTGTTCCATAAATAAATGAATCAGATATTTAATATAGGCTTCATCATCCATATG
The DNA here is from genome assembly GCA_935421205.1 of Xylocampa areola. Lineage (NCBI taxonomy): Eukaryota > Metazoa > Arthropoda > Insecta > Lepidoptera > Noctuidae > Xylocampa > Xylocampa areola. Next base: position 2,977,605 of record OW285200.1, read on the forward strand.
TTAGTCGCATTTTATCGTATCATATTATTAGTCCCGTTTTAGTTATGTACGACTGATAGATCCGGAAATCCGGCCGATCAGCGCGGCACATGTCCAGAAATCGAATCAGGAAATTACGTCCGAAGGTTTCGCCTAGACTTGGGATATTACATTTTTATCCAATAACTTTTTTTAATAAGGAAGAGGTCTGTAGGCAACCGGTTACAACCATTCGAAAGGCTCGATATAAAAAATACTTTGTTGACGGTACTAGCTCAAGACCATAATACAAAGTTTGGCTAAATTAACTAGGAAATTACTTTCATCCGCTTTTAAAGCACCGTTTCTTAATTTTATGGCGCAACCTATTTCTAGATGCAATAGTTACGAGTGAGCAATATTAAATCTCTGTAATCCGTTCAGATTCAGTTTTCTAGACCAAGTTGGACATCTTACTATCGTTTTTCACAATATCAATCAAATCAGATAATATTTATAGAGCCATACATTATAAAGCCGGCCTCCAAACCTCAGGACGTCATAAAAAGGGCCGGGCGTTTATCCATCGGTATTGAAACCGTGTTACCGAGTTATTTGCGTGTTTGACAAGTGATTACGTCATTGACATGCGTGTCGACGACTGGACGAACAATTGGACATATCAAATATAGCTTCAGTTGGAGTGTGAAGTGCGTATGGTTATCGAGAAAGGCAGGTCAGGCGAGGTATCGAGATCGTTTCGTCAACACAAACTAATAGTAAATAACCTGGAACTAACTTAACGAGCCGAGAACACTGAGAGCCGCTGATTACAAATCAGTTGAAGCCTATGCCCATTCATTAAGGTTTTCTGGTAGATATTAAACTGATAATTTTAGAAGTCCCTCAAAGGATCACAATTTAGTAAAGAAAATACCTAAAATAAAAAAATGAGTAGAGCCCGATTCGTATGGTATGGCATACGAATCGGGCTCTACTCATTTTTTTGGTCCATACAAAAATGTTCATGAATTAGTCACCAGCGACTGCTTTCGCAGAAAATATTCTAAGTGAAGATAGAACATTCTACCTTTGTAGCTTAATTTATTCCAACGCTGCACGACAGATTTAACAACGATAAGATATGAGTAAAGCTGACTCAACCAAAAGCTAGAAAAAGCTTAGGGTGCAGATCGACTGTAGTTGGAATTTATCACCCTAACGCATCTCTCGTCGTTCGTGTCGCAAGACGAGATGAAGGGATTATCAGAAAGATGGGTGGCGGCACCTGCTAACTAATAAACAGAGATCGTGATCACTTATTCATCTGTTAAGCTCAAGGCTTGCGGTTCGGTCCCCAACGTTTGATGGAGCAATCGACCGTCGACAGAGGAAGTCTCATTTAGAATTCACGGGTAAAATAAAATTGTGGCAGTGATACACAAATTGCAACGATAGACTTCTGTAGCGTTGTGCAATTTATTATACTACCTGGTACCATCTACTACCCCGTTCTGTCTCGAGACAAGTAAACCTTACAATTTGATATCAATGTGAAAACGCACAAGGTCATGTCAAAATTGTCTGGGCCAACGTTTTGTTGCCATGTTTGCGCAATCGTTGTATTTTTATAGATTTCTCAAGGGACGTAATGTGAGACATTAAATATTTTAAGTTAATATCATGTGTGTACCATATGCCTTTTCATATAATGAGCCGAAAGATGATGTCACTGGGAGAACATTTAGAATATCCAACACAAGTTTGACTTGCGTATCGAAGGTAACGTGAAATTACATATGACAGTCTCTGATATCAAAATATAAAAGATCCTGATCAAATAACGTTGCTTTTGTTTTGTTACGGAATAAAGAAAGACAGACATCTGAGCGACCCTAAATGACACTGGTATCCGTAAATTGTGGAGAATAACGGGACCCGTATCACGTTGGAAGAAAACGAGTCATCTAAAATAATCCAATAACGTAAAAGAAACTGAAATTGTCAACCTATATCATGTCTCATTTTTATTTGCAATTTTATTTTGACTTCTCTGTAACGGCAGGAATTGCTTACAACTTTGAATTGAGTTTTAGGTTAACAATCATTTTTCCTGTAGTACAAAGGAAACTAGTATCTACAAAATCTGAAAAGTCTTACTGTGTTTTGGTGAGCACAGTTTTCAATGTAAGCCTGATGCTTACCAGCTAAAAAAAATATTAATTAGTTCTTTATATTATGTGACGGTAATTATATTTGCATAATTCGTCACGAAGGCTCCAAAGAAGTATTTAATTGCACCTATTTAGTCGAACCATAAACAATTACATATTAATTACGAACGCAGTCAAAGTTTTTATAGAGGAAAGCGGAAGTGACGACACAATTATTAGCATCATTATGGCACCGGCCCTTGCAAAGTTACATTTACAATTAGCATTGCGGAAATGGCGTAGTCTGTTTGTAGGGACAGCTTTATTTGGCGCAGTGTCCTTTTGTTTGTTGGACGCCGACTGAATAATTAGGTGCAGAGCCCGGCCTCAGCGACACCTTTTTTGAAAAGAACTGCATTTGGATAACAAAGAAGGATGCTATTCTTCTAAATACTCTTTACAGGCTTCCCGGACAAATTGTGACTTTTCAGGATTTTATAACCGCTCGAAATCTTAGAGGAAAGTTCTTTTGGTAATCTGTACATTTAGGTCTTTAGTAACAGAGACGGAAAAATGATTTGGCCACGCCTAGAACATTTAAACAGAGAGTTTAGGGCATTTCCTATTCAGCGCATTGAGAGTTGCTTTTGTCATCAAGTTTCTCTTTTATCTCGGGATTAAACCCACCGGGTTTGGAAAAGGACCGCCTTTGGAGGGCTTGCCTGGAGACACAGGTCTAACATACAGAGGCCCCTGTGAGAATTTAATCTAAATTGACTTGGGACACCAACCGGAGACTCTCCAAGATTGTACTATAGAAATACCGCCATGGAGAGTTCCCGATAGGTGCAGAACTATTAACCTTTCGGCTCAGTAACGTACAGATCTGTACGTTGTAACAATAAAAATCAAAGCAATAGTAATTTTTTTTTCATAAAGTTATTATTACTGTGTGAGTAATAATCTATTAACGTCTTTAGACATTATGCCTGCAGGAAGGATCTATTTTGTTAAACCCTAATTCTTCAGGATCCCGGTTTCGTTTTTCGCTTAACGCCGTTTTTAATAAAAATAAAATAATGAAAATGGAAATAAGGAAATAATTTCGACCTATGTCAGAGCCAAGTCTAACAACACGACTTATGTAAGGAACTGACTCAGCTTGGGCAAAATTTAATAAAACTAGACTTACGCCACACGGGTGTCTGATTTTTTTGACTATACTATGTTACACTACGAAGTCCGACTTAAGAATGAGCAAATCACTTGCAGAAAGAAAAAGAGAGAAATAAGTAACATTTATTTAAAAACTGAATAAATATTAGACAGTAACATCAAGATGAAAGATGTTTATGGTGAAGGTTTGGACTTCTACCTAAAATCTAAATGCTGCGACTACTACTGTAGTACGCAATAATTGATGAACATAGTAAATTAGTTAATTTGGTATAGAAAATGCTGAAATAGTTCAACGGTTTAAATGCATAATTGGTTCTAACTTCTGATTGAAATCTGGATGACCTATGTTCACTAAATCTGGCACCGTCGCCATTGTTTGGGTCATAAAGATATTTTTAAAGATATCAGACATTTGGCAATTATTGCTTAACGGGTTCAAGGAGATTGCTCAATCTAGTTGTTAAAAGAAATGGAAAAATAACTCACCTTCAATATTAAGCAGTATGGAGTACGACAGAGCAGTTCCCACACCGTTGCTGACCTCACAGGTATACGTGCCCTGGTCTTCGTACGTTGGATACTTGATCACCAAGGTCTTCCCGTAGTTGTCCTGGGTGATGCCTTGAGATGAGAGAATGCTGCGGCCGTTTTTCTTCCATACAATTTGAGGTAAAGGCCTGTTAGAAATGGTGAAAGATAAGATTTGCAGCTTTTCTGAAATTTCACTTAAATCGGTGCCAAACACTTCAGACGGTCAGAAAAACGACAACTCTTCCAGTCGTAGCCGTACATCACTATTGATGATGTATCGATTATACATTTATGACATACTAGTCGCTAAGCAGGTCATCGAAGTATTAAGTCTGCAATCTATATTCCACTATATCCTATCATATGTTTAATTACGTGGTGAAAGTACGGGTGCAGGTAGTTTGTAATATATAATAATACAACGTTATGTTTCCCTACCACATTGCCTTTTAACATACCCGTATACGGTTTTAAATATCACTCGTTTTAAAATTTATAGTCCTTCGGTAGGTCAAATACCGTGCGGTGTATTAGCGGCTATGTAACTTGATAGCAGAGAGAAAAGCCCACTCGCGGCCACTCATGCACGCGTACCGGGGGCGCAATAGGTCAGTACCTGCAGTTATAGGGTTCCCAGTGCAAAACAAAGCAAATTCATAACGCTATATTAGGACCCCAAACTTCAAATAAACTTTTTTAAGACGCTTTATAAATTCTGTTATTTTTCTTTAATTTGATACTTTTTTTTTAGTTATCAACGCCAAGGAACAAGCTTTTATCTAATTCAGAAGCTAAGTAACTAAAGAACTTTGATTTTTATGTTTAGGCCATAAATGTATGACGTTCAAAAAGTATCATTTCTAATGGTCTAATTAGAATAAAGATATTTTTGATTTTGATTTTTGACTGAATACATATATAGTTTGTTAAAAAAATAGGTTAGATGTCTGACAGCCCTTATTATACTGTTGCTAGCGCAATCAACGCGTCTAACCTAAAATCTCGGGTTACGCGTATAGAGTGTTAGAAGTCAACTTGTTTGGGCATGAAACACAATCATCAAATATATCATTAGGGGATGGACCAGCTAAGCTGTCTGCCCATTAAGGAAGCTCGGTATAAGCCTACCTACTATGCTAGTATTTCCATTGCGCGTACCATTTGCATACAATTATTTCGCAGAACGAAGGGCAACGGACTCCATGAAACGCTCAATAATCCTTTAGGGCGTCACCGTATCATAGTTACAAATTTCAGGGGAAACGCCGTCCAAAGTACACAAATCGTGTCGATTAGTATGAGTTGAATAGATTCAGGCGTTACCTTGCGGAAGTCCATAATAGGAAAATGCATGACTACCCGCAATATTGTATTTATTTGCATCTATCGATTAGTATGACATTAGCTATAACACCCATCATTAGGGGCTGACAACCATTGTGTGTTGAAAGAACGCAATAATGCGTAACTCATAGGATTGCGTGCGTAAAGTAGATGAATGACATAGATATCGATTTCTTTGGTTGAATCTAAAGAACTAACACAAAGATAAATTCCATTTTGTAAATGCTATTTGGCTTTTATAAGGCGAACAATTGAAAAAATAATTTAAGATACTCACGTGCCACCATAAATGCAGTATAGTTCAACTTTCTTTCCTTTCAACGCCTTCTCTACCTTCCTGGTAGTGTACTGGCGCTCGGGAGGATGCCTGTTCAACGTTGGAGCAATACCAGTCTGGGTGACTTCCAAGTATATCTTGTTACCAAACTTGTACTCATTCCTGAAGATGGAATTTGCTGTGCAAATATACGCGAAATCCACACTCGCGTCATACCGAGTCACATTTGAGAACCAAAGGTTTCCTTCGGGATCTAATGTCATGCGTGAGTTATTGATGGTTTTAAGTTGTCCCTGGTCGCCTTGCAACATCCAGTAGACTTTAGGTTTGGGATGACCATCGGGCGGTTCGCAAGTCAGGCGGAAAGGTTTTCCCTCCTCTGCTCTGACAACTTGCTGGCTGTCAGTTTCTTTGAAGGAGTTCAGCTCAGCGCGTCGCACGAACACACTGTTGGAGGCGGCGGTTCCCCACTCGTTGTAAGCGAAGCACTGGTACTGCCCGAGGTCCTCATCACGCGGTTGACTGACCACTAAGGTACCTCGTCCAGATTGTTGAGAGATACGGTTGTCATAACTCGTGTACTCAAACGGTTTACCGTTTTTGATCCATCTGTACCTGTTGGGAGAATAAAAGGGATGTTAATAAGATGTACGTACGGCTATGATTTTTTTTTATTGTTGCTTACGGTGTTGGACCACCCCATAAGCGAGTTATTTTACGTAAGTCAGGCATGGATCCATGATAATGAGAATTAATATATACAGTAATAGGATTTGAATTACAATTATATTTATCCTCGGTTTAATCGCTATATTGTTAATTATTATAAATGTTTAGTATGATTATTATTATTTTAATTAGGATATATTTGTCACTCCTATTTGCTTATTGGCTTAATTATAATACTGATTAATGAAATATGAAAATAAAACTATGACAGCGCGGTTGGCGTAGTGGTCGAGAGACCGACTGCTGCGCTGCGTGTCGCAGGTTCGATTCCTGCACGGAGCAAATATTTGTACGATCTATAGATAATTGCTCCGGGTCTGCATGTGTGTTTGCTTGTGAGATTATATGTCTGTAAACGCACCCACGATACAGGAAGAAATTCCTAGTGTGGGGCTACGTTTAATCTTAAAATAAAAAAAAATAAAAAAAATAATATTATAGATAAATAAAAAATAATCTAAACCACCATCAGTATGATAAGACAGACATAACAATAAATATGTAATTAATTCCATTAGAGGAACAACTATGTGGTTTTCCTCTTCATAGGCAAACGATAATGAAATAGCTGTGATAAGAATGGAAGCCTGCTTTTATTAATTTCGTTTAATACGTACTAAATGTTGGGTTGGCTTGTGTTTGTTAATTAAGTACGACTCCCTTAGGCGTTGCAATCTTCGATTTTTTTATGGGGCTAAGAGTAATTTCTCTGTAAAGTAATTTTTTTACTAATTCTTGCATGTCTAAATGTCAGTCGGTAGTACGGGTTTAGCTTCGTCGCCTAGAGTTACTGAAAGCCTTTGAATCGCAGTAAACCCCAGACGGGAAGGTGGGGTGCTAGCCGTAATATAATTATGAATACTTCAAAGGATTTAACTAAACGCTGGTTTAATAAATCTTACGCTTTCAAAACCACGGCCTGTTAATTGGATACCAACTAAATACTAGATAGTATACCTTTACAAATTACTTCACAGCCTTTTCCTGCCACGACCAAAAATAATGAAATAATCGATGATATGCTGGTGCTTCAACATCACATTTAACTAACAAGTTAATGTTATTTAGAGCGTCGAAACTAGTATTCATTTTTTACACGGTGAAGTGATAATTACTGTTCGGAAGTTGTAGTTTTATCTAAGTTGACAGCAGTTTCCATTTAAAAATTAAATAAGCCCTTTGCCTATAAAACATTAAACAATAACGAATATCATGTCTAGATATAGACAGGGCAACGACCTGTTCGCAAGTCATAAAAGGGAACTAGGTAGTAGTTAACCCACTTCTAGCGTAAACACGGTAAACACATTAAATAAGGTACGGAAATAACACATAATGCAGAATGAAACAGGTTCAGGTTCTGTAGGATGACTTGATGGAAATGAACGAAATACGAGCAAAGATAAATATAGATAATTCTTCATTGTACAATCCGCATGGAATGTATAGTGGCAATCAAAATGGTCAAAATAATTAATCTGTATTTCATAGTTAACTTGGGTTTTTTTTTTTTTTTTACGGACAAATAGATGCTTCATTGTAGACACAAGCACAGTTGCTGAGAGTATTTCAGGGCTCAATAGTCATTTTGGGCAATCCTATTGGGTTCTCTGTTAGGAAATTCTCGTTAGCACCCAAGACTTTGGAATTGGGTCCGGTACATGGACATAATGCACCGTTGAAATATGGGTATACTGCCAAACTCTTTGGAGATAAATCCGCGATGCTATCTTATGTTACAGAAGAATATCAGTTTCAGCCAAAAATGATTTTTTGGCCTTAATTAGATTGATAGTAAAACAGATTTTTACTAAATACTCCCATAATAATTTTAAGCCTTTACATACGTATAAGTAATTTTGATGCTATGAGCATAAGAGTTTCATGGATCAAAGATGACATGATAACTGATAATTTTATGCCTAGCATGTTCTTTTCTTCTACCAGTTTCATGGTCCGACTGATACAAATCTGTCTACACTGTTCACAAAATAATTTGAATAATTTGGTGTGTAACGGTTTTGAGAAACGCCAATAACTCATTACTGGATATTTTTTATTGACTGCCTCGTTGGTCTTACTTGTGCACTATAATATCTCCTGCGTACTTGGCTAATCTCCGTGGAGATAGGCCGCCGTGACCGAATTACGGTCGGTAGGAGTATTTTTTGTACTGGATATTTTGCGGTTATCGTTTCCTCTACAAATTCGAATGAGGAATAAAGCTTATGGACAGACTGACGTCTAAAAACGATTTTTATAATGGACCTATCCCTGTTACTACGTTTCATATTGCCGCGAACCGCAAATTCTGTAACAACCTATCAAGTACATATGTGTTGAAGTCAAAGGAAAGAGACTATTACTACTGATAGATAGATTTAAGACACATTTTAACTAAAAGGGGTTTATTAATATCACGAAGACTGGTACGACCAAAGATCTTATTTCTATGGATACAACTTACGAGTATGACTTCATCAGCAAGATGTTTGAAAGTTCTAAGCCTCTAGGGCAATGAGATCAACACATTACAAAAGAGAAACAGGTTTTTAACCGTCACGATATTTTTAGCAAATAAACAGCGTTATTCATACATGACATAATATTTCCGAGTGTATCGTCGATTCGTCGCCTCGAGATGACTGCATTCGAACCAAGGCTGACTCACGCCATGAATAATTCACGATCCCGCATTTATTATTTACTAGTAATTTATCTATTACTTCGATGAATGGGCCCTGTTTATTGCGGTTTTTGTATGCTTGTCGGTAATTTAATATTAAAAGCTTCAATAATTATAATTAAATGTTTAAATAGTCATGACAACAAAGGCTATTATGAATGTACAAGTTTTTTATAGACAGCCATTTTTTAATTACTGTGGCTTGTCATGCAATTGCGAGTTATTGATTAATATAAACCATGTTTTATGTCATATTTAAATATGTAGTATTTCTAACCCTTTCTGTTAAGCTTTATAGTAATTAAAATTAAGTTAAGCACAAAAAATGCCATACATAACAGAAAATAATAAAAATCTTTTCAACTCGAGAGTAAGTTAATTTATTTGATCACTATAATCACTGTAGTTATTAGAACACCGTTATCTTCCACGGGTCATTGATTGCGCCTGCTACAAATTATAATAACTAGATATAAACGTATATGTATAAAATATTAATACTTGCACCTTCATCGTGCGGTACATATAGTAGAACAGCACCACATGAAGTATATTTACGAATGCGTATAAAAATGCTAGCTCATCGTCATCGGCATACATCATGTGATCGAAGGAGCAAAAACTACATCATTATAGGTTAAGAAGTTTCTTAGATTGCCACTAATAAATCCCATTATGTTTTATATTAAACCTATTTGGACGGCAATTTTCGCGTATACATTACAAATTAATTATTTATTTTAGTGGTGTCAAAAGCCCTATTATGATAAAATATAATTAACTAGACACGTAGAACTTAATATCTGCAGGTGCCCTTTAGTGCTTAGTTACAACTTAGCTGTTTAGACAGGGCGCAAGTCGTGTGTTGAAGACAAGGAAGTGATTTAATCCCTGATGAGCACTTAAAAGGATTTAGCGTCTAGGAAAAGTACGTCTCAATTTACACATCAAACTCAAATAATACCTACTTTATAAAAAGGATTAGACATCAAATACGTAAATTTTGCCAAAGAAAATACTGAAGAAATGATATTTAAGTTAGAGGAATCTTCACGAAAAAAAGAAAAATGAAAAAATCTTTTTTTAACTGCGTGTTTTAAAAGGCTCTAGTAATAAATGACGTAGTTTACTAGCACTAAAACAGAATAAAAAAATATAGACCCTATACGTAATTTGTTAATGACCAAATCAGTTTGAATGATGCCGACAAGAAAACAATACCCACCACCCACGAATGGGTTCAGGTTTCAGATGATGATGACCATCATAAAGGTCAAAAGGCTAAATAGTTTAGCTATGAAGTGATGTCCATAAAACGCTATGATAAATCTAACTAATAATACAAATGTGAGTCAATTTGTTTGTCACTCAATCACAGTACAACGGATGAGGTTGAAACGCACAGGAAGTTTGCGTCACGGTAAGGATGCACTAGATACTATCTCAAATGAAACAGTAGTTCCCCTAGGAAATCCAGTGCACTAGTACTTGTCGTTATTGCTCCTCTGGGTAGAATATACGATCACCTCAATTTACTACAGTTTCTAAGGATGATAGAACGGACATACAAGAGTAAACCAGATATGAACGCGAAATTATGAATTATCTCTGAGTAAAAAAATACAAAACAATTTTATGCGACTACCAACGTCAATCCAACGGATATAAACTGCAAAACTGTATTTTAAAAGTATGATGAATTTTTTGCTAGCATGTTCACGGCTACTGAATTAATAAAAATATTTAAATGTCGGCAGCATCCATCTTTCATTCATAATGTTGTGTTACACGAAATCATTGTGTGTAACGGCTTGCTATACTTCTAGCATTGTTTACGTTTGGTTAGGCAGCGGATATATTCGGGGATAATAATTTATAGACTAATTTAATTGTTGCTATTCAAAACATTTCCGAATTCTTTAATAATCTATATTCTATCTCAGAAAAAACCAATTATGAAACACAGCGGGAATACCGAAATAAAAATATCTCGAAAAAATAATAAAATAGAAATGTTAAACAAGATGTTTTCTTCCAAGTTCTAACCGCGACGCGACTTGGTGTAATCATATAACCATCACTTGTAATTTAACAGTGACGAATATAGCTCGTCTTTACAACATGTCGGAAATTTAATAACAGAGCGATGCGATGGTGTGAATAACAGAATTACATCTGTTCTATACTGATGAAAGAATCCTATAGGCGAGATCTGTAGTAGTAGCCGTTAAATTCCGTGCCCTAGGTTTTTCTGAATGAGTAGTGACAAATAGTAATAGGCATTATCTCATAAAAAGACTTAGACGAACCTACACTTTACTTTATTCAACAAATAAAGAAATATAAATCGCATAATATATAAAAAAAAAACCTATTTACAGTAAGTGAAGAACACAGTGGCAGTCGCATATTATAAGATCAAAATAAAGGTTGATGGAAAAGAACAGTGGCGATTGCTTCATTGACAAAAGCTGAGCTTCTAAATAACGAACATTATCCTGCTGTGTCTCACTTCAGGGCGAATGCCTTCTTTCATTCACAAGCGTAAAGTTCTACCAGAACCAGTGATGCTGATGACCTACGATTGTTAGAAATTAATATTATTAGTTGGTCGTCAACGTTGAATGGTGTCGCTTCCCACTACTAGTATCCCCAAAGTCGGCAATATACTTGTAACACGAACGGGGCACGCATCGTGAATGCCTACTATAGCGTGCTCAATGCCCATATTTTATCACAAGAGGGAACATTTCGTCAACGTCCACACGTGAGGTGATATTGGCTGTTACAGGTGTTCTGGCCCCTTAAGACCCACGACAAAAGGTTACTGACCAGCCAGGACTTTTGAAGAATATCCCGAGGGATCTAAATTGGAAGAGCTTCTTAAAGTTCTACAATACGATAAAAATGCCGCAATAAATTGAAAATAATGTCTCCAAAAACTTTTAAAGAGTCATAGTCTAATTTGGGAGAACTATTTTCTCATACTTCAAAATTGAGCTGACTGAGATGGAGCAATAAATATTTATTGATTACGCATGTCTAGGCGTGGCATTAGAGTTGTCATTTAATTAAAAAGCGTTTCTAGAGTTACACGGCAATATTTAAGTTCATTGCAAGTATGAAGTAAGATAACACAGACGCGACTATACAAGTCTAGTAAAACAAGGTGACGTACTTAGGTGCCGGTTCGCCTTCAGCCTCGCACTCTATGATGAACGGCTTGTCCACCTCACCGGGCTGCGCCACTTGGAACAGAATTTCTTCTTGTGTTGGCTGTTTGACGATCTTCGGCGGTGACGTCACTGAGAACAAATGTGATCGTGATTTATTTTGTGTAATGCGGAGGATTGAATTTTATTTTATTTGGAGCGATTTTTTATTGACAAGCATGCGTTCTTCAGGTGGTAAGCGGTTACGTAGCCTATAGACGCAGCACCTGGATTATCATTCGCGCGTTTCTCACCCTGCATTTTTGTGGAAAGAAAAATACGGTACTGAGCAGGATTTGTACATGCGACTCTCGGATACACAAAGCTCGCAGGTTCAAACCCTGATAATAAAATGTTTTTTTTTTAATTGAGCATGTACTTAATCTTCTTTTCATGTTTATCACAAAAGTTTATCTATACCTAGTAGTACCAATAAAAAAGTTAAATGATTTTAATCTGACCTCAATAACACCTCTTTAAATCAAAAGTTATATGAGAAAAAGTGTGGTTAATTCCCTTGAATTATATAATACAATTTTACTTAGCTTGCATTTTAAGACATTTTCCTCAAACTGGTTCTATTTACCTTGACTTTATACATGCCGTATTTGGTAAATAACTTGCATCATATACATATATGTATGAAAAACAAGGGATTGGTCATCAATCGTTTTGATCCATGAATACAGTACCTTGTACTAAATTTGTGTTTATGAAAACAATAAAAAAACAATCTGAGCCATTTCAAAATGTCAAGGTTTTTTTGTAACATTGACTTAGGTCAGTGTTCAGGCAGTTTACTCAGTTTATTCATAATTACCCTTATATAATGATAAGTCTAGTAATTTTATTTTAAAGTATGACAATGTAAAGTTATATATGTATATGTCGCAGATGGATAGTAGAATCCGATGTTTTACAAAACTGCTAGCCGATTTATAAAGCAGTACTGTTTTATAAAACAGCTAAACAACGTTCTGCTGGATTGCCATTGCGATACGTTTAACATAACTGTAGTCACCATACAAGTAAAAAAAAAACAAGTTATTCTGATTTGTCTTTCGGTGGCTGGGTTGACGGAGCCCCGCAAAGCGGGATCCTATTTTTGTGTCTGTAAGGTCAGAAAAAACCTTAACACGAAGAGGATGACGAGGGCCAGTGAGCGAGCGTAGCGAGCAAACTACACCCGTCATTCTCTCGAACCTAACCTGTCCGTGTCGGGGTACACGAAACTCCCGATCTCGCTTCGCTCGCTCATAGATCAATTTAATTTATTTTCTTTCATACCCCGATATGTTGTCGACTATTATAGTGGTTTAGTATTTACGTAATTCTAAATTTTCATCTTATTTTTTGCAACTGACTTAGTAGTAAAGTTGTTGTTAAGAGACACAGAGCCATATGCGACAAAATTTCGAACTAAAATCAACAATCAGACAGTTCATTTCACTCTGTTCTACATAATCTCTGATTGTTGACCCGCTGCATTGATAAACGTAAAACGTTCATACAATTCTGCGTGTTATAGTCCAGTAATTATGTAAAACCGCTAAACGTGGTTCAGCTGCTTTTCATAACAGTACGGTTTTGTAAATCAGCTAGCAGTTTTGTAAAACAGCTGCTTCTACTATCCATCTGCGACATATATAACTTCAGACTTTGCTAAGCATACATTAATGCTTTTCAAAGATATATTTGTATTTCAAGTGCTTAGCATTTAAAATATTGTACTTTCTACGTACTTACCTACAGAAATGCCTAAAAGATTGACATACAAACATTATATTACACTACTAAACTTATTTCAAGAAATCTTGACAAAACTTTTACAGTTATGCGTTTACAAACCGAGTTACAAGAATGTGTTTGTCAATCTGTGGTAGAGTAGGTATGTTGATTGCGATAACTGATCTAATTGGCACCTGTTCCTATTCCAATCAGAGCCCTACAACCTGCCAATCTTTGATAGTAGCCCTATACTGTGCCTGCCAACAACACACCAGTAATGATGTATCAACAATACAAAATGAAAAATTATGCAAACTTCTGCCTCAATCTTTGCATACAATAACACCTGAATTTTCTTTGTGACGGCTACCATACAGGATAAAAACGTTAAGATATACATATATGTTCTAACTAAAGTTAACACTGCCAAGGTGACATTAATGAACTTGAATATAAAATGTGGTCCAAAAATGTGTATCCATTTAATAATGCAGAATTTTATTAAAATTAGGTAATTAAAATTAAATGTAATTAGGCATAACATAGCATCACACCTGTGTTCCCCGAAGGGGTAGGCCCGAAGGGGTAGGCAGAGGTGTACACAGTTGTATACCCACATTTCACCATAGCAGTTATTATGTCCCATGTAATAGGTGGTGAGCCTATTGCCATCTGCCACTGGGCACGGTTCCAAACTCTGGGCTGCTACTTAGAATTTCTTAGCAGAAAAACCCAATAACACTTTACCTGACTTGGGAATTGAACCCAAGATCTCAAGCTCAGCAGTTGCATTTGGGACCAGTAAAGCAGCAAGGCAGTTCTAATCTAATCAGTGTCATTAAGTATTATCCAAAAGGAGGCAATTTCAAATTTAGTTCTAGATTAAGGTCTTTTGTTTTATTATCATGCTTAATAACTTCCTCATATGATTTAATTGGACAAACTGAAACAATCTGGTATTACAATATGATTGTTATACATTGTAGATTCAGATTTCTAAATTATTATCATGTACATGGTACTAAAGACTGAACTGTATGACAAAATATGAATAAGGCAGATGAATATAACTGATGACTAGATTAAAACATCAGTCCTCATGCTAAACATAGCATGCCTGTATTCACTGAAACGGTAAGGTAGAGATGAGTACTCCTCTCCACCCTCATTTCACTGATAAACTCTTCTGTCCTCATACTAATTGAAATTATTTTGGTTTGACTAGTTTTAAACTAACTATTTAGCAGATGGCTTGCTAATTAGCTGACACGATAGATTTTTAACCTTTCGGCTCAGCAACATACAGATCTGTATGTTGTAACAATAAAAATCTATTGTGTCTGCTAATGACTGACGCAACAGCTTAATGTTATGACATATCATTTTGTATGTGGCTGAGCTGAAGGGTTTATTGATTAACTGTATTGATACATATCATTACAATAATTTAAACTTTAACTACTATTAGCTTGTTTCATTCACCAGCACATAAATAAAGCAATATTTATCTGTATTCCAACAAGAAAATGTTATGGATTAGATGTGAAAGAAAACTCCGTTAATTTTAAGACCTTTGTTTAAAACAAAGCATAGAAATACATATTATCTTAGTAATAAAACTCATAGGTGAGTAGCCCAAACAGAGCTAAATTCAATCTATGACATCAAAATCTTGATCACAGCATGAGCAAGGACAAAACAATGTTGTCAATTACAAATCTGGCATGTAGACTACTAAATTAAGGATTTGATGTTACCTATGAGTAATGACACCATATAAGTGAACAATTATTTTGAGAAGTCCTACCACTAATAACTTTTTTGTATTTAACAGAAGTGAAGGTTATGTGATGTATAAGTTAGTCAGACCTGTGACATACTTGACATTTTTTATTTATGAAGCATTAACAAACATTCAATTCATTCTTTTGGTAACAAATGTAGAAATTATTAATATTATTTAATTATTTGTATTATACACATATTTTATATGTTGTATCAAGATCTAAATGGTTAGATGTAAGCAGGAAGGCAGTCATTATGACAGTTAGAAGAGAGAGTTGTACATATCAACAAGTCCGTCTCATAACTTAATTAAATCCCTGGGTATAGCTTAAATTAGAAAAAGTTGAATGAACTATGCCTTGCAATACTTTATAAAAGAGTTTTACCACTAAATAGAGTAATAAACATAAACAAAGACTAAATACTCACATAACGCCGCCGAACACGATAATAATGCGACGAAACACAGTATACTTGTTGTACCCATCTTTACAGGTCTCCTACTTCGCTGTACTTGTGTATCTAATAAGAAATCAAATAATTCACTTTAAAACTTAGTAAAACACATTTCTCCGGTACACATGTTCACCGCACTCGATGACCTAATCCGAATAAAGCTTGGCCACAATGACAACACCCACTAAAAATAGCAACATCAAATACACTAAATTGCTGACCTCTTATGACACAAAAACTTAATACGCAAACTTAAAAAGTACCGTAATTCCCTAAGCCCTTGTAGATACACGGTTTCACAACAGGCTAACGCTAGAAAACCCGCACAATCTCACTATTTGTTGCCGTACACGGCAAATCAATAATTGCATTCCGATAATTCTAACTCAATTATTTCTTTAGATAGATTATGTTTATACGTTAATACTACTGAAAATAATTACCTAAGTTCCCGTTTTTATAATAATATCATCGCGAAAACCAACTGAAATAATAAAATTACGGATTTAAAGGCGGGGCCTCTGAGATTCGCTGTCGTTCGTTCGTTCAGCAATTGACGGTTCAATGACTGCCATGTCATAGACAAACATTGTTTTTTAAGTCCATGGCCGTTGAATTTTCTAGCTCTCTTGCACTTGGGGCAGTTGTATTATTGTATTTCTTTTCTTATGCATAATAGATAAATGACATAGACAAACAGCACGTTTAGAAATGTAATTTTTAATTTATTATATCAGGTCAACTTCAGAAAAATACACTACGGTAAATTAATGTAATTGATAAATATTAGACGATTTTAGGGTTCGTTGACCAAAAGAATGCGAAAAGTGACGCTATTATAATACAAAATTTTATTACCTAAATAAAGAAAGAAGAAAATGGCTCGGAAAAAAGAAGTTAATTCTGATCATGGAGAACTACTAAGCACTAATTCCTTCAAGTCTTTATTGCATTGTTGTGTAAAAGTGAATGAATGGAAGAAACATTACAAAATAACAGGCCAAAATCATTTGTATATTGTTTATAGGTATTTAATCATAATTTATAATATTGTTTCATGCAGTAAACATTACTTATAGATTTTATTAATAACTTGTGACTTACACCACTTTGTGATTTTTGCCGTATTCTCTACGATTTTATAATAATAAGAGTGTAAAACTTTACAATGAGTTAGAAAAACTATCAACTACCTAGCTTAAAAAGATTCAACTCTACGAGACACCTTTATCCAGATATTTCAGACCGTAACTGCATCGGCATAGGCCGTACGGATAAAACCCCGGTGCTACAAATACAATAGCCAAAGGACGTGTTATATAATGTTTATTTATATTGGCCTTAGAATAGGTACTTATGGAGCTTACCTCCCGGACAATATCCCAACTATTTTTTTTTTATGCATGAGATCTTGGGTTCGATTCCCAGGTCGGACACCTGTTAAATGTTACTTAATAATTGACTGCGTTGGTGAAATGTGGGTGAAAACTGTGTACACCTCTCCCAACCCTTTCGAGGAATACAGGCGTGATGCTATGTTATGTTATGTCAGTCTACATAAAAAGGCCTATTAGTTTATTATCTTGATGTGGGTCAAGCTTGCATTGGGATATTCCTAGGCTTTTTGAAGGCCTTCGATACCATGTCAATTCCTTTTCTGATATAGGAAGCTCAATGGCATTGAAATTAAAAGCGTAGATTTCAAAGCTACCTAACATATACGAGGCAGTGTTTGAAGGTTGGCTCCGGCATCAGTAACCAATAAGAACTGTCTTATGGAATTCCACAAGGTAGTATCTTGGGTCCTACACTTATTGTGGTGTTTGTTAACGATTTATCATAAAAAAATCATTGATAATGCAAAATTAATCAACTAAGTTGATGACGGAGTTGTTATATTTCACGAGGCGCAAATTATTTTATGCTTCCCTTGAGGTTATATATGCTAATCTATTGTCACTACATACGACCAAAACAAATAGTGTGCTTTCATGGAACTGCTGCTTCAGCTCCATCAGGGTCAGGTATTGCTTGCATAAATAAAGTTAAAACCAGGGAATCATGATAGATATAAAAAAATAACTTTTAACGAACATTGATGGGACAAATACACATAACGAATGAAGGTCGTACAGAGAAATACCCGAGGTCCAACGCCGTCGCCGTCGCTGAGCTGAATACTGACGCGGCGCGCTCTGCTGGGTGGAGGCCCGGCCCCCGCGCGGCTACCAATCCGGCACGGATCTTTTCGATAAACTTGTCGACTCGATAAAAGTTTTGATGTATTGAATTTTATCGTTTTATCCCGTGGTTTTATCAACACTTTGTGTCAAATTTGACATTAAAAACGACAAACGTTTCAACAAAAAGAACCTTGCTCGCACCGCCGGTGCTAGCCAGTGTCGCATGGTAGCCAGGTGAGGTGCCCCGACAAGCATGTTACCGGTTGCCATTACGTCTACGAAAGTATAAAACGCCTTATACGCGGCACCGGTTGAAGATCTTAATTGAACAGGCCTTTATGCTGTTATCCGTTAACCGCGAATTTTGAATAAGGAGTAATGTTTTTTTCTTACTGCCTGTCAAATAATTTTAATACCAATACTCTTTGAATAAAACACTACGGAATAAAATATGACGTTTTAATCATGTGCATATAATTTCAGAAATTTCTAAAAATTATAGTCTTTTTTATATTTTTTGTTCCTATTACAGTCAAAAATCTATGAAGTGTATTTCTAAGTTGAGTTTACCAGAAACAGAATTAAGAATAAAGTTGCTCTTCGCGTAATCATATCCTGATTATTTTTCTGTTTAAATATCGGGCAATCATGGGTAAATATTTCCTCTTATTTTCGTCAGAATGTCATATTAAGGGACTCAGACCTCTTAGCTACATAATTTTATGCAAAAGAAAGCAAAATTAGTTTTGTTCTATGCATGGCACAAAAAACCACACACAACGACAAATATAGTGTTAAATATAAACAAATAAGCATTTATTTGATGTTAAATGTTTAATTAATAATCAATGTGGAAAATACGTTAAGCACAATTGATGTTAAATGTTTAATTAATAATGAATGTGGAAAATACGTTAGGCACTATTTATATATATTTTAAAGACAGTATTTGGAATATCAATAGTAATAATGCCTAGCAACCACACATTAAAAAGTAAGTATATAGTACATACTCTTTGGAGAGGTATATATACTTCACATATAGTAACATAACATAACCAGGACATAACTGTCGCACTGCAGGGCAAGGGCCTCTTCTCATACAGAGAAGGTTCGATTGATCAACACGCTACTGCGGATTGGCGATTTCAGACCGTTATTCCAGGTTTCCTCACGATGTTTTCCTTCAGTGAAGGAAACACATCGTAGACGGTTGAACCGGACCTTCACCCATCTATGATGTGTTAAATTAATTAAATATGAAATTATATGATCACCACGCCGTTATCCCATATATACGACATTCATAAATTCACATTGCTACATACCAGATTTGAACCCACAACGGGCGGCTCTCGTAACGCCACCAGTATTTTTTATAAATTAATATCCATAGAATAATAAACATACCTGTGATTAAATTTTAATTTTACCATTCTTCACAATGAAAATGAGAAAAATAGAAGGATCTTTCAATAGTTGTTGATTCTTCATTATTACATAAAATTTAACATTTGCTTATCTGCTACTATTTACAGGTGACCAACAAGACCATACTCTAAAAGCAAGGCATAGCTTTTATGCGTCACATGCACCGAAACATACAGCTCGCTCAGATAACATTTGCAAATCGGAAATTAATGTTGTCACAAAAGAATGTGTTGCATCTAATAGCGATCGGAAACGCTATACCCATCCACGCAACTCCACAAGAAGCCTCGCAGAATACTATAAGAAATATGAACACGATGAACTGCCAGTTAAAGATTCAAATTTGCAAGATACTCCGAAGGTAGGGGACAAAGGATCTTTAACAAATTCGGAACTTGATCAATTGGAAATGAAAATATTTAAGAACATGTCCCAAGAACTTCAAACTGACGATCACTCGATCAGTAGTTTAGACTCCAACATAAAATTCTTTAGAACGACTGTTCAAGAGATTTTTGACAATTTCTACGCGAGCATGCGCGATTTTGAACTTTATAAGAAAAGATTCCAAGAGATTCTTGCTAAGAATAAAGAGGAGGCTGTTTCTGATATGGAAGACTTTATAAAAGACATGATACAGCATATTATGTCCTCAGAAACTTCTATTTCTAATGAAAGTAAGAAATCGACTGAAAGTGACGTGAAATCAAATTTTGCGTTAATGTCATTCAAAGATCAAGAAACTAATATAAGCACCTTTGACGACGAGTCAAGCTTGGAGACGACGGACACTACCACTTCAGGAGTCGAAAATTTGGAATCGGTAGTTGAAGCTTATAAAAATGACAATTATCTTACTGATTCTACTTTAGAGGAAAAGGGTTCTAAAGCAAAACGTCCCTCGAGAAAGGACGAAATCTTTAACATTTTCCTCCTGAGTGGTAATCCATGCGTACAAATTAAAATGAATGATCGCAATCTGTTATCGGAAATTAACATTAAAGAGCCGTTCATAAACGGAAATGAAGGCAAACATGTTGCGTCTGCAGAGAACATTGAGAGACTGGCGGCTAAAAAGCTGGAATTGGAAAACTATGTCAACAAAAGTATACAAGAACTAGACACCAATGCGCCCGATAGAGAAATACCAGTGAAAGTTTCTTACGCGAAGAAGAATATTCATCTCAATGAAGACTTTTCCCATGACCGCGATAGTGAAAAATCCTTTATATCGAAAATTTGTAATTTTTTGTGCAGGAAATTCCGTAAAACATCTTGAGGTCGACGTTATATTTTTTTTATAAATAAATGCTATAATAATTATTCAACAAATACTTTATTGTGGACTAGACAAAGAATAGAATATGGAACATAATCACGATTCACCGCATTCCTCAAAATTTATTATATACCACCTGATCATAGCTATATGTTTACTAAGTTGCAGTGCGAATTCCTTCTTCATGTGCAAAAATTCCCTAATGACGGGCAGATCTAGCATAACGAAGGCTTGGCCATCTATTTCCTCCTGTTTCATTTTCTCTGCAATAAGTTTGCAATCTTCAGTGCTACTTAAGTACGCATAAACGTCATCAACTGACCAGTCTAATGGGTTTGGCGATAGCTTCAACTTTCCCTTCATCCAGGACATTGCCATATCTTTCTCAAACATCTTGTTATCGGACGGCAGAGGATCGTAAGTGTTGAATTTCAACTTTTTCAGTTCTGGTTCCTCAGAGTCGGATACGTCAGAAATATTTTTGGCATCTCTAGAGTTGGAACTGCTTTCATTAGTTTCGTTTTCGGTGTCGCTGTCTTGCGAATTTTGTTTCTTGACGCAGGTATTGCTGTACATTGTTTCTACGTCTTTTTTGTTCCAGTGGGCCTCTTTCATTTGAAGGGCGAAGTTGGGTAGTTTGGCGCCTCGTGTTTTCATTTCCAATTTGGGGTAGTTGTTCTTGGGTTCCCGTTTCCTGCGCTGGCTGCGCTTGTAGTCGATACTGTCGGGCGAGTTGGGCCGGGTGCCCGCTTCGGACGGCGGCGTGGAGCCGGCGCTGTGCGAGCTCTCTACAGACTCCACGTCCTTGTTGCTCTCTGTCTCCTGCGACGGCTGCTGTTCTTTCTCTTTCTTCTCTGGAGCAGCCTTTTTCTTTTTCCTTCGGCCATTAACGCTACCTTTTGGTCTTCCGCGACGTTCGGTGTTATGATCTGTAATATGTAATAATTTATATTATTTGTCGATTCTTTAAAGCAGTAGCATAAGCTTTAGTTCACCGGTTAGGGTTGTGATATCAAGGCCTGCAAATACACACGATGCGGCCGAATGGCACAACCTTACTTACACGCGGTCAATGTCTGATTGATAGGGACAAACATGCTACTTCAAGTCTAGTTTTAGCATCACCGATTGCCAATGCTGAAGGCAAGCTATATTATTTTAATGCCTAAACAATCGAATACACTATATGATAGCGTTAAGCAACGCTCTGCGCGGCTAGTCGGTAAGACCCTTGAATCGTTTTCATTATTATTTATTTATTAAAATAAAGTGTAAAACTTATGAACTAATTACAATGTCCCACAAAACTATAAAAACAGTTTGACTGTGGGATCAACTTATAATTATAAACTTAGTATACTATCATTCTTTTAACAAATGAAGTGCTTCGTTATTATATTAAGATTATGTTATAAATTAAAGTTTAAGGTAAATTATGCAAGAGGTATTTTTTTTAAACTTTTTTTTAAATTTACTTTTTTCTATTTCATTTCTTATGTCCTAGGGTAATCCGTTGAGTATGTATGGAATACGTTTCCTTAGTGTCCTGTCTCCATAGTAATTAGTGACTCTGGGAACAACGAACTTACCCGAGGTCATAGCCCTTGTGGTATACCTATTTTTGACGTTTGATAATGGATTATACTCTCGATTGCCATGGTTGTTAATTGCAATAAGGTATTTATGTTTAATACTAACCGGTAAAATTTTACATATTTTAAATAACTTATAATAATCATAAAGTTATTATATTAAATGGAAAAAGAATACGGTCGCGAACAGGATTCGAACCTGCGCCTCCCGGATGAATACTCTAGGCCTGACCTGAAGTAGCGCCTGGAGTATTCATCCGGGAGGCGCAGGTTCGAATCCTGTTCGAAACCGTATTCTTTTTCCATTTAATATAATAACTTTAGAGTTCGCTAAGCATGCGTTAATGCTTATCAAAGATTTATCTTGAATTATAATAATCATCTTTATATTTATTATATTAAATGGAAAAAGAATACGGTCGCGAACAGGATTCGAACCTGCGCCTCCCGGATGAATACTCCAGGCGCTACTTCAGGTCAGGCCTGGAGTATTCATCCGGGAGGCGCAGGTTCGAATCCTGTTCGCGACCGTATTCTTTTTCCATTTAATATAATAACTTTAGAGTTCGCTAAGCATGCGTTAATGCTTTTCAAAGATTTATCTTGAATTATTAAGGTAATTGCATTCTTTACGACATTGTATTAACTGCAAAGTTAGTCGTGTCGGTTCGGTCACTTGTTTAAGGACTGAATTGATAGCAATGACGTCGCCAAAAGACGTGTTAAAATGTGGAAAAAGAATTCGCGGTGGTGAGCAGAGGTCGAGATGGCTTAGTGGTCAGAGCGCCTGGAGTATTCATCCGGGAGGCGCAGGTTCGAATCCTGTTCGCGACCGTATTCTTTTTCCATTTAATATAATAACTTTAGAGTTCGCTAAGCATGCGTTAATGCTATTCAAAGATTTATCTTTAATATTTATATTTATTTTTAGGTTTCCTATCTACAAGCAATTTTATAAATCTAATTTGGATATCTTCTAGCTTATTAATGTATGATTTAAATGTGAGACCATAGCAATCGAAGGCATAGTCCAAAATTGATTCAACCATAGTACAATATAATAACATAAGGGTACCACAGGGAATCCTATAACTTAAATGGTAAAATTTACCTAGTATCACTCTGAGCTTATTGCATATGTAATCTATATGTTCGCCCCAAGAAAAATGCTCATCTACTTTCATTCCTAAATATGTAAAACATTTTTTTCTTTCTATCGATTTGCAGCCACAGTTGACGAGGTTATCATGAAAGCAATCAAATGAATGTGAAAACATGGGCTGGGAGTTTCTGTAAGTGGTAAATAGGGAGAATGTATAATTAAGAATTTAGTTTTTTCAGGATTAATTATTATGAACATCTACGTGCTCGATGGGCACGCTAAGATTAGCGCCGATAAGATTGCACCAGATGGTGCAACAGTCAGGAAGTCAGTCAGTTCAGGCGGCTTGGTAAATCAATAACAGGAATCACACGGAAGAAGACTTAAAAAGATTGACTAGTCGACTTGCTGGTAGTTATTGGGATACTGCGAGGCATTGCGCAACTACTTACAGCAATGACTCACATTTAAATTGGCCACAGAATGCGCCGTATGCTCTAAAAGATAAAATCCTATACTGCAGCCCGACCACTAAGATCGCTGCAGTGTAATCAGACTATCAAAATGAAAACTATTTCAATTGAAATTCAGATCAATTACCCCTCTGATTGATGTGTTCATACAAAACTGGATCGTTTTTTTCAGAGAGTTAAAATTACTTACGGAAGGTAGACTTTCATCAGGTCCGAAGAGACAGAACTAGATCTATTGTTTCAGAGAGTTAACATTACTTACGGAAGGTAGACTTTCATCAGGTCCGAAGAGACAGAACTAGATCTATTGTTTCAGACAGTTAACATTTCTTACGGAAGGTAGACTTTCATCAGGTCCGAAGAGACGTAAATATATCTATTGTTTCAAACAGTTAGCATTACTTACGGAAGGTAGACTTTCATCAGGTCCGAAGAGACAACTAGATCTATTGTTTCAGACCATTAACATTATTTACGAAAGGTAGACTTTAATCAGGTCCGAAGAGACAGGACTAGATCTATTGTTTCAGATAGTTAACATTACTTACGGAAGGTAGACTTTCATCAGGTCCGAAGAGACAGGACTAGATCTATTGTTTCAGATAGTTAACATTACTTACGGAAGGTAGACTTTCATCAGGTCCGAAGAGACAGAACTAGATCTATTGTTTCAGATAGTTAACATTACTTACGGAAGGTAGACTTTCACCAGGTCCGAAGAGACAGAACTAGATCTATTGTTTCAGAGAGTTAACATTACTTACGGAAGGTAGACTTTCATCAGGTCCGAAGAGATAGAACTAGATCTATTGTTTCAGAGAGTTAACATTACTTACGGAAGGTAGACTTTCATCAGGTCCAAAGAGACAGAACTAGATCTATTGTTTCAGATAGTTAGCATTACTTACGGAAGGTAGACTTTCATCAGGTCCAAAGAGACAGAACTAGATCTATTGTTTCAGACAGTTAGCATTACTTACGGAAGGTAGACTTTCATCAGGTCCAAAGAGACAGAACTAGATCTATTGTTTCAGACAGTTAACATTTCTTACGGAAGGTAGACTTTCATCAGGTCCGAAGAGACAGAACTAGATCTATTGTTTCAGATAGTTAACATTACTTACGGAAGGTAGACTTGTCGACTTGCTGGCAGTTATTAGGGCACTGGTCGATGTGTTCATCAGGTCCGAAGAGACACGGACATGCCTGTAGCTTGACGCACACTGCCCGGCAGAACGATGACACTTGAGATGAAGAACGGGCTATTGGCACGTAGGCGTGGTATGTGCTGGTTTTAAGCCTAGAAATGAAAGAAAAACTTGATTTTTATAGAAGTTTTGGTAAATTGCGATCAAACGCGATTGTGGTTCCATGTGCATTCTAAGCCGGTAGTCAAACTATTTCTGAAAGAAGTTGATAAAGCTACGAAAAAAAGAACCTAATTATACCACGTAATATTTTGCACACTTCCGGGGGTAATTGGGGGTACTATAACTCAAGTCATAACTATATTTGAAAGGAATTTTAATGAATGCTTCAATACTCTAGTGGTCACAAGCGTGGCTGCTGAGTCCTGTCTATGTGCTGAGTGGTCCTGGTTCTTAGGTTGGGAAAAAGTGTTATTGGGTTTTACTGTTACGAAATTCTCAGTATCACCCCGGAGCTTGGAATCATGCTCGGTAGATGGCAAATGGCGATAAGTTTACCATCATCCATCACATGGGACTGGTGGTAGACATCCAATGATGAAATGTTGGGTATTCCGTAGACCTTTTGGAAAATATAAGCATGGTGGAATTCGCAAATAAAATTAAAAAAATGTCCAGTACTAACTTGGCCCTCAACATCTCGAGCCGCATTCCTTCTTCGGGGGGTCCCTCGGTCTCCCAATCCTTGAGCAGCTTAGCAGGCTTGTAAGACGCCGATATGATCTTATTAAGCACTTCCTTCAGCACCAGTGATAACGGGCCGGGCCCCACGTGCTTCGGTAACTGAGACAATTTGTTCCTACTGATCGATGGCCCCGCGTAACATTTGTAGTTGAAGAATATCCTATCGGACCACTCATCTGAACTCTTCATATCCTCCTTGACAATTTTCTCTTCGACCGACTTCGGTTGTTCCTTCTCGATTGTGGTATCGGGAATGTGTAAAGCGTAGTCATTGCTATCACACCAGCCAACAGGGAACAACAAATCACTGTCTTGGGCGTACCAGTACTTTTCGCCGATAGGCAACAGTTCCACACATAACATGTGTTCTACGACACAATCTATGTTGGCCACGTGAATCTCCTCATGATTCTGCGGATTGACAGCTTCTAATTTCATATTGACTTCGATGCCTTTCATTGGCATTTTGGTCCCGAAGCAGTAATCGGGAGCTGGGACGGACGACGTCATTGTTAAGTACTCATCCCAATCGAAAGGGCCATCCTTCCATATTTTGGGATTCTTGAAAGTGAGACCATTCTTTTGTGCCCACCCTATGGGGTATATGTATGGGTGCATGGAGTCGCAGAGCCAGGCCATCTTGGAATCCTCATAATCTTCAACATGGTCGTCAATGACTACAAGGAAGTGGAAGTTGTTAAACACTTTGGTGACTGTGGCCGGGCGGACGGTTCTCATATCCTGAGAGCTCAGAGCTTCCAGCTTCATACCACTGACAAAGTTGTGAGATTCTAGGTTTTGGTTTGGCTGTGGAGAAGAAACAGACATACGTTTATAGAAATTTGTTTACAGCTGTTAGATAATGTAATTTTAGCGATCGACGGCAACACACATGTTAGTTTTCCACGGATAATTTTCAATGTCTATCTGTTTTACATAAAGTGCGTGTAAGAACCAATAAACCCCAATCAATAAAAATCAGTTTTCCCAGTTGAAAAACAGTACCAGCAGGAGAAAAACACGCAATGTTTTCAAATAAACAAGTAACACTAAAAATTAAACGGAAGGATGTGATTGAGCAACCTCGTCCCACTATTATTTTCTGAGATTATAAACTGATCGATATTCAGTGAGTCTATTGATGATATGACCAAATTAACAGCTTTAACTAATTGAAAATGTAAGCTTAGTTAATCTATGGATATGAATGAAAAGGGAGTGATCGATAACTTAACGATTAATAGAGGAGAATGAAAGACATTTTGCGCCGATCCCAAACAACTTGTGACCAGGGCAGGAAGAAGACGAGACTCCGCGACGCATATACCAATCTCTGGATACGTGCAGTCGTTTTCTTTCGTCACTGTAATGAAACTTACCTGAAACAAGTCAGCAGGCGTGGGCTCCGAGATAGCCTCCTCGGCGCTCTGCCGCAGCTGCGTGCTCAGCTTGTTCTTGCACGAAAACTTATTCACTTTGCTGGGATACTTGAACTGCCATGGAGAACCCTGCGCAGAGCCAACACACAAAACATTAGAGTGTGGCGCGTTTCTTATGGCGCTGCGCAAACCTTTAAGTTTAGTTGAAGCAACTGTCAACTATTTTAAAGTTTTTGTAACGTGCCTATTTAAGGAAGAGTTTGAGTCGGACTCAGATCTTGACTAACATGAAACCAAAGTACGTGATTAGTAACCGGTAAATAGTAATAAAATTAATATGTATGTGTCTCACAACAGTTGCTATACAAAAATAATTTCTGTAACGGTTGTTACGCCGAAATTCGCAACTAGAATTGCCATGTCTGTGTGTGTTGAATTGAGATATATTATAAATTGTTTTAGTACGATCTAGTTCCAGACTTGCAGTTGCAAAAACTTGGATATAAATTCCCACGTCTGCAAGTCCAAGGCCAAGAGATATACGGTTCCGCGGTACCGAGCTGCGACGTACTTGCACAGAGTACAGTACTTGGCAACCTTTCCATTTCCCTATCGATATCAGGAGTTGTCTTCTCATATCAATGGATTTCCCATAAAATGCACTTTAAATAATGTGAAGGGAAGTGGTTATGTAAAGTTTTTATTTATGTAATGTCATCAATATTTGTACGCCTATGTAACGAACGTGTTGTTTTAGTAAACACCAAGCTTGGCAACCAAATTAGTAATCGTAGTACTAGTACATAATTTATTATAAAATTTGTATATAGGTAGGTACAAAAAATACTTTAGGAAATGCAGGTAAATGGTAATGTTAAAGGTATATCGATAGGATTGACATCCGTGGACAATGGACATAGCAGTAAACATATTTTCAATCAAAATATATTTACCCTATATCAATTATCACATTACCGGTTGGAAGATTGCAAGCTATTAGAATCGAGGTCAACAAAAACTATCAGACCAAGTGACGAGAATTACGGTTTCTTATGTTTGCTGACCTACATTCCACTAGAATATTGATAAATAATGATTGTAACAATGAAGCTTTGATTGGAGCTAAAATTACATCGAAGAATCTAGGCTAGACGGGGGCGACAGACGTGGATGTCGTCGCAAACTTGTATAGCGATCAATTTTATTTTCTGAACTCAAACACCGTATTTAGATTAAGAATTTCGCCGCAGGGCCTGATTTTAACTTCTGCATACAGAATGATTCATGGAGATGAGTCAGTGTCGACATATTTGAAACTATTGCAGAAAGGGACCGGATAATACTCACTTCTCATAAAAAGCTTTCCCAGTCCCTCAGGGAACCCTTCATGAAATAGCAATCGAAGATTTAAAACACTAAGTAGTTATAAACAGTAGTATATTGCGGCGAAATAACTATTTAAAACATATAAAACCTACACCTTTCTCAGACTATCGATGAATATAACGAAGAAGCTTTATTAGCTTTAGCAAAATTCTCTGCTAATCCAAACTAGACAAGCAACTAGTCATCACATCTTTACTCGTATATCGCGGTTCAACATTTCGTAGAAAGTTAAATCTGGGTCGAAATGTGTCCCACAAACAACACCCGACATAAAATCTAGAATTCAAAAGTCATAATCTATACAGAGGCTTTTATCAAAAAATAAGAATATTAAATTAGATTCAGGTGAGACGAAGGTGAATAGGGCGGGGCGGTATCGCCGCCCAAATTATTATATTGATCGTTTTCTAAATATAAACAAGTGTGGAACAGGATCGCTACATTAACAATTACAGGGAAGAACTATAGATAACTCAAAATAAATAAATAATTTATATGAAAAGATTGGCGCAAAACAGAGATGAATGGTTTAATGGGTCTTTTGACCTGCAGTGAATAAAGTTATTATATTAAATGCAAAAAGGAATACGGTCGCGAACAGAATTCGCACCTGCGATAACTTTAGAGTTCGCTAAGCATGCGTTAATGCTTTTCAAAGATTTATCTTGAATTGTTATGGTAATTGCATTCTTTACGACATTGTATTAACTGCAAAGTTAGTCGTATCGGTTGGACATGCGTGCATCATTGGAAATGAACGTGCCGATGAGCTAGCAAAAGCAGGAGCAATTGGTACACAGCAAGGCCCCGAGCCCTTCTGTGGTATACCTAAAAGCCTAGCTCAAAAATCCCTCATGGACTCATGTTTTAACAGTGCAAGCCAGCTCTGGACGGAATCGCCAGGCATGACTCACTCCAAAATCCTCATTAAAGCCTACGACAAAAGGTACACAAACCACGTCCGAGAGCTGAGTAGGAACAATTTGCGCGTTGTGGCAAGAGCCCTAACTGGACACTGCTGCTTAAATAAGCACATGTTTAATTTGAGGCTAAGCGGGACACTAACCTGCAGACGATGTGAAGAGGCTGAGGAAACACCTCTTCACCTTTTGGGGGAATGTGGACCACTAATACATAAGCGCTACGCTCATCTAGGGAAACATATTCTAAGCCCGGATGAAATAAAAGAACTCACCCCTAGGAAAATCCTGCAGTTCATCATAGCGGCAGGGTTTAAGGATGAGCTCTAATTTAAACGCAAGAGTGGCGATCACAATGGATCTTTTCAGGTCCCTGTGACATTAAAGCCACAAATAATAAATAAAAAAAAAATAAAAAATAGTCGTATCGGTTCGGTCACTTGCATAGGGATTGAATTGATAGCAATAACGTCGGCATAAGATGTGTTAAAATATGGAAGAAGAATTCGCGGTGGTGAGCAGAGGTCGAGATGGCTTAGTGGTCAGAGCGCCTGGAGTATTCATTTAATATTGTAACTTTAGAGTTCGCTAAGCATGCGTTAATGCTTTTTCAAAGACATATCTTGAATTATTAAGGTAATTGCATTCTTTACGACATTGTATTAACTGCAAAGTTAGTTGTGTCGGTTCGGTCACTTGTATAGGTACTGAATTGATTGCAATGACGTCGCCATAAGACGTGTTAAATTATGGAAGAATAATTCGCGGTGGTGAGCAGAGGTCGAGATGGCTTAGTGGTCAGAGCGCCTGGAGTATCTATCCGGGAGGCGCAGGTTCGAATCCGTTCGCGACCGTATTCTTTTTCCATTTAATATTGTAACTTTAGAGTTCGCTAAGCATGCGTTAATGCTTTTTCAAAGACATATCTTGAGAGAGAAGCCTGATCAAATGTCCGCAAAACTAGAGCACCTTATGTAAAATTGTTCACCGGTTACTACTCACGTGCATTTTTTCAGGATTGCCCGACTAGTTATTATACAAAAATACAGTTTTTTTTTTCAGTAATCAAATAAGCCAAATCCAAGGAAAAATAAAATTAAAAAATTGAAGAAATCTTGTTAGACTGTCTTACGCAATGTGACCCGCGACGTTGCGATATTTGACGCGTCAATTTATCAATTATATTTATTCATTATATTGTGGGGTTGTGGTGAATGCCGCGATACCGGTAAAGTTTTGGTGCGGGACGCTGTGGTTTTTGGTCGGTAATAGGGCGATATAGTGTCCATATTGAAAGGTTTGGGGAATGCAATCCTAAAGGTTAGTATAACAAGCGACTTACCTTGTTGGTAACGAAGCCGAAGCTGCTGAGTCGAGGATTGGAGAAAAAGATCCAGAACTGTGTCAAGTCTTCGTCGGCACCGTCATAGCGGACAAGAAGGCGACCTCCAACGTTCTCACATACCTAAGGAAAAAAATTGT
This sequence comes from Xylocampa areola, assembly GCA_935421205.1. Taxonomy (NCBI): domain Eukaryota; kingdom Metazoa; phylum Arthropoda; class Insecta; order Lepidoptera; family Noctuidae; genus Xylocampa; species Xylocampa areola. Next base: position 3,008,762 of record OW285200.1, read on the forward strand.
TTGTAGAAAATAAAAAAAGTAATATTCATATTAATTATTGTTCACCGGTTACTACTCACGTGTATTCTTCGGGTTTGCCCGACTAGTTTCAAGCTCGAACGGAGCCCTTAGTCATGAGTCTGATTCGCGACATTGCCGCGGACTCCGCTCATGACTAAGGGCTCCGTTCGAGCTCGGTAACTAATAATAATTTAAAAAATTGTTAGTAACTGCATACAGCCTTTATTGGTCCGGGCAGTAAAAACGTGTCACTAAAAACTCCAAGGCACTGCCTTGATTATGAAGTTTCATCTTATCGTAGCAAAAACAACGCTCTCGTCCAATGCGGGTTTATCTAACTAAACACTATGATTCTAATTTATTTTTTGTTTCGGTTGTAATTAATGCACCTGCGATCCCGGGATGGGATTGGATATCCCACACATGACAAAGGGCCAAATACTAGCAGATAATCTGTTTCAGCAATGAACGCTAAAATATGCACACCTAGAAGAGGCCCAACTTAACAACACAAGTATTTACTACTTTTATGTAGAAAGGCATAAGGTATAGCAGCGATAGTGGCATGAGCGTTGGACTGACAAGTCCAGGGCTGCAACTACGAAAAGAAAGGCACATGCCACCGACTTTTCGTAATAAAGTTATCGGTGAAGAAAAACACTGTGGGGAAACCGACTAACCTAAACGCTATTGTTCTTTGTGGTGTTTCACCATGGAAGACCTTACGGGCGCTTAAAACTGACGCTAATACGTGAACGATCTATCAACCATACCTACTATAAGAAAAGTTTAAGCGCATTCATAAGTTTTGTTGAGATTTGAAGCCTAGTATCAATGTTATAAGGTAATTATGAAGAAATTGTCTAATGACGTATTATGCGGCAATTTACGCAATCAATCTTTTGTAATATAGGTTACTAAGTAATGTAATAAAAGTTCGCAATATTTTGTGGTTTTAATTGCCATGGTGTTGCTGCGCGTATTACTGAATACTTTAAATAATCACTAAACAAAATAAATTCTATAAAGGTTCTCTGATATATTTTTATCTGTGTGGGTTGCTCTTACACCACCCACAGGCAGACACACCTATGGAAAATTATGAAAATCTAAACGAGACCGTAGCAAGGGTGGCATTCTTAGAAATATGTTTCGGGGAAAGATATTGCCTATTTCGCATAGTATTTCAATAGGTACAATAATAATAAGTACTTCTACGAAGTTAAATCAGAACACCTATCGTATTTTAGCTTGGTTTTTAGACTTCTCTATTGATCGATTCTATGTTCAAGAACGCATACCATCGCTAAAATCTCGCTCAATAGAAGAAAATTATTGTTTCCCAAAGATACTATTTTATTAAAAGTTACAATATTAAATGGAAAAAGAATACGGTCGCGAACAGGATTAGTGACCGAACTTGTATAGGTACTGAATTGATTGCAATGACGTCGCCATAAGACGTGTTAAAATATGGAAGAAGAATTCGCGGTGGTGAGCAGAGGTCGAGATGGCTTAGTGGTCAGAGCGCCTGGAGTATCTATCCGGGAGGCGCAGGTTCGAATCCTGTTCGCGACCGTATTCTTTTTCCATTTAATATTGTAACTTTAGAGTTCGCTAAGCATGCGTTAATGCTTTTTCAAAGACATATCTTGAATAACTATTTTATTATTTTCAGTTTTAAATTTAAGAAAAGGAGAATGAGATGATTTCCATAGCAATATTTTCTTTTTAAAGAAATAATCATGGACGTCATAACGGACTAAAACCACAAAGTCTTCCACTAAACTTTACCAGGGTTTTAGGATCGCCGATGCCTGAATGAGTATCTACGCTTCGATAATAGCCAACATGCGAGAGCATAGGATTGTGACACAAAAGGCAAAATAATCAGAAATAATTATAACAAATAAAGTGTCGCCTTAACTTAAGTACATAAAAATGAGGTGATATCTAGTAGGTACAAGACTACAGTGGGTTGGTCTTAATGTAATCATCGCGAAAATGTCGAAATGTTCGACAAAATAATGTAGCATGAATTGGTACTAAAAATAAACCTTGGATTACAGAAAATCACACCAGCAGTTTAGGGAATGACTAATTGATGAATGATACGCGACAGATGGATTCAACACTCAACTACTGTCATAATTTTGTACTTTACCATGATTTTTCCAATAGGGCTTTGACAAATGATGTTTGTACAAGGCAAGTAGAATTAAGGATCTTATCAACTTATTTACAAAATAAAATAAAGTTACATAATCTTACCGTAGCAATCCAATATCTGTAAGGATCCAAAACATTCTGCACTTCCACTTTCATTCCAACTTTGATTCTATCTATTGGGGACAATCCCTTATTATTTAAAGCCTCTATGGACACTGACTGACCATCTAAAAGGGCTTTCTTCATAATCTCTATTATTGTATCTCCATACTTCTCATTGATTTCATCAGGGGGTTCGATAAGCTCATCATATTTCCCACACCAGCCCAGCGGATGGACCTTTGTCGTGGATATGTCGCACCAGAAGTCATTGTCTGCTCCTATGAACTTGATCCGGAGAAGGTGTCCGCAGACCATGGTGATCTCTGCTATCCAGTATATGTCTGGGTTGTTTTTGTGGCACACTTCAAGCAGCATGCCTTGTTTGATGCCATTGTAAAGACTGGTTTCTACCTGTGATGGGAAAGTGTTGCTTAAAAATATTATATGATAACATTAGTGGTTGGTAAAATTTATGGCTTGTGTTTATTTTGTAGGTACATGTTGTTGAAATATTATTTCATTATTTAAATATATAGACACAATATTAAAGCAAAGCTTTCTGCTCTATTTTGAGTCCTGAGTAAATAATAGAGATTTCCCTATTTGAAATTACAAAATTTTAATAATGCAGAGATTTCTTTATTATTTATTGTGTTGTATTTTTTATTAAGTCCATGTTCTCCCAATGTTGGTTGTTGATATCATTTAGAAATATTTTAAATATACTAATGCATGAAAAAAAAATGTTGTTTATAAAATATGATTTCTATAAATATCAAAACAATGGTCAAATTAGAATTCTGAATGAAAATATAATTATGAACTTGCATACTATAATAAAGTATCTGACTCAAAACAAATTGATGGGTGTGCAAGTGTACAAGGAATGATGTATTATGTGATTAGTGTTAAAGTGTTGTGTGGGAACTAAAATGTTAGCCTATCTGATGGATTTAATTTAAATAGTTGAGTATGCATAAACCAGTTTCAAGGTGGTTCTGTCTACTTTGATAAAACGTAAAATATATATATCAATTTTTTATATATAATTATATATGAGAAATAAATTATAGAATTTATATAGTTATTTCATTTAAATAAAAAATGACACCTTTAGAAGAGAGTGCTTTAGAGAAGCAAATATGTAAAATATTGTAATGTTAAACAAAATAAAAGAATAAAATAGCTACTAAAAAATATTATAATATATATTGTATTATATATATCTTTTTCCTTGAACATCTCAGATTTAAATTTAAAAATAATTTGTCAGTCTGTGTAATTTAGTTTCAAGTAATTATCAGCATATTAAAATAAAGCATTAAATTGATTGAAGTAGTTATTTTTTATTTTGCCAACCAGTTTAGTATATTCAGTATTATTTATGAAGTTCATGGCCATATGGTTACATATTTTTTCTAATATTTTACAACAATAAGCTAAATTATAATTTATAAATATACACCTCATAAACAGAGCGCAATGATATCGAATACAAAAACATTATTGCCGAAATATTCATGGTTTATAAATAGATATAAAATAAGATGGTACACATCATTTTTATTTTTTCCTGTTTTCAATCTTCGTTATCAATTATCTATATTAGTAATTGTAATAAAATACTCTGTGCAAACAGTAGAATTACTTAGTTTTCTATAATCAATTGTACATTATCAAAATACTTAGTAGAACAACCATAAAAAATATATTATACAACATGTAAGAAATAATTGAAACTTACATGAGAAAATAATTCTTCAGGAACAGCGATAGTTTTATTAACTTCTAAATAATTATTCCAGTCGAAGTCTGCCATTCTATTTTACTTATGTCTAGTTTGAATTCGTCAAATTATAATAATTATCACAAAACAAGTTAATCGAACGGTCGAACTTGTTACGAATTTCAGAAATTCATTCTTTTATTCTCACATTTCAAGTATGGTGTCTCTATCTCATCTATTCAATACATTAAATGATTGTTGTCTCTTTCTTTAAAGGACTTTTCATTACGGAAAGTTAGATTGAATTAATTTACTGTGAAAATAAAAAAATAACCGTAACCAATCAAATTAAAACACGGCCTGCATAATATTAAAAGTGATATTACAGTCTAATAAAATAAGTAGGCTTTTTTAAAAACAATAAATCTCTAGATATTATAAAGTGTATGTATTTAAAATAACAACAATTTTATTCATCATAGAACGGAACGTAATATTGATGAATATTTCAGTCAATCAAAACTGACAGGTCTAGAGGTGAGACAATAGTTGGTTCAAGGTACCAATTTTTTAGTAACAGTACCTATGAACTATAAACAACACTTGAGTATGAGCCTATTTGTTCCGATGATGTTGAAAGGGAACTAAAATATCACATTTTTAATATTTTTCTATAACTAGAACAACTGTTCTTCTCGACTTTTCTTAAGTGAATGAAAGCTGACAATTAATAAAAGGGGATTTTAATTCAATTCAATTCTTCATTATGGCTTTCTGCCGTCTACTCATGACGGCAATTCTGCCAATGTCAAAGGTGAAATGGGAAGGCGTGGGCTCGAGAAAGAAAACTGATATAAAAAATAAAAAGTTAATTTCTTGATTGATAGTGAAACTCAATGTAACTCCTGTTGATAAGTTAGTACACTGAAACAAACAAAAATATAAAAATAAATAAATAGTATATTTTAGTTAACACATTAAATAAAAGTATACCACGCCAACATGAAAGTTCCAGCTCATAATTTAATATTATTTTTATGAACAAATAACATCAACGCTTGAAATAATTTTGGAGAGGAATAAGTAAGGAGCGGAAGTTAATAGGAACAGGAATCTTTAGGTTAGGGAGATGATTATACAAATTAAGAGATGGAATGTTATTTGAGCATAAAAAAATATATGCTCCAAAGTTCCTTCGACCAGCCCGCACTCGCAAAGAGAAGAATCCCGGACATGTATCTTTTTTAGAAAGATTGGAGAACAGCAATGGCCTATGCGAATTCTGCTAAGGACAGAAATTACCGTTTTGGGACCTTTTTTATAGCGATAAAACCAGGGCTTGGGGGTTATGATGGGCTGAATCACATGATAGTAAGCGCTTTTCTTTTTACTGGTGGAGTTCCAATGCTCTTGCTATGACGACTGAAGATCGGTTTTTGGGGAGCTCAATAAATCATACCTCTGATGACAAAAATAACTGAGGTCTGAAGTTTCCGAAGTTACAGCATTTTTGGCTAACACATCCAAATTCGTTGCCCTGAATACCACAGTGACTAGGAATCCAAACCAATTGGACGTCTTTATGTGAATTAGCACAATTATACAACGATTTTTTTATGTTTAATAGGAGAACGCTATGCAATTTGCTCTTAAAGGGATTTTGTATTAATGATTTAAGGCAACTAAGGGAATCTGTAAACATAACACCGGAATAAATATTATGCGATTCAATGTAACGGAAGGCTTCCAGTGCAGCCACACATTCGCCCGTGAATACGGAAGACTCTTTAGGACATTTGTATTTTAAAATTATTCTGGAATTTTGGTAATATACCAAAACTGCAGTACAACCAAAATTGGAAAATTTTGTGAGATCCGTGAAAAATCTTTGAAATCTATTCCATCGCTCTCCCACCACGGCATTGAAAATTGAATCCGCAGAAGGCGAATTTTTGGGAAGCCCAATATCGAAAAAAATTGTGGGTTTGAAACATATAACCTCATACGTATAATCAAAAACGGGTAGCCTAGAATATTTGACAATAGGACCCTCTAAGTTTTTTAATTGGCGAAAGGTTTTTAATTAACATGGGTATTTCTTTATTTCTCCAATAATTTGATGATCTGCATAGGTTATCTAAATCGTTTAACTTGGAAACTAATGGGTGCGAAGATTTGGATAGGAATCGAGAGGCCAGATATTGTCTTCTGAGAGCCAAAGGAGGTTCAGCACACTCAACCTGCAAGGCGTTAATGGGAGAGGATTTCATGCAGCCCGAGATGATCTGGAGGCACTTGGCTTGGATTCTGTCCAACCTAGCCAAAGCACCAAAAAGGAGATTTTAATTCGTGAAATAAAAATAAAATTGTATTATTGTAAATCTAAAATAATTTATGAGTTGTCATATTGGTTCGTGATTCCCATAGTCCTCTCCACCACGGTTGTAATTCCTAATCATCTTCTCCATAGCCTCAAATTAATAGATCTAAAAGAATCCATCTACGTAACTATACAGAAAGCTGCCATTTTGAACACTTGCAGAATAGTCAGAAAGTTCATGCAACTCGAAGAATACGATATTTCTCCTCACCAAACACACCTACATAATATTACACACTACACGCTGCATTTACTTGGCCATAGCCCGTAGATGTAGTAAAATAAACTAGTCTAGAACTAAATAAAAATACCACTACCCGATAATAATAATAATATTCCTCCCGAACGTATTTCGGTCACGGCAGCCTATCTCCATGGAGATTAGCCAACTACGCAGGAGATATTATAGTGCACAAGTGTATGCGTAAACAGGTGCACTCCCTCTTCCTTCACTCTCATATTCCGATGGGATGGCAAACCATCACGAACGGAAAGAGATCAGCCGCAGGACCTACAGCTTTACGTGCTCTTCGCAGCTACTGAGAATTTCCTAACAGAACAATCCAATAACACTTTGCCCGACCTGCGAATCGAACCCAGGACCTCACGTTCAGCAGCCACGCTTGCAACCGCTAGACCAACAAGTCAGTCAAGAGAGTTGCTGGAATAATATCATAATAATGACATAAATATGAAAGTTAGTTTTTTCGCATACTTTAGCGTGAAAAGCCCTATTAAATATTTTTCTTGATTTCATTTCTTTTAGTTAGTAAGATGATTTTGATTTCTTTAATTAAATAATTAAGAGGGCAAAATATTTTAAACTATGAATAAAAAAAATCATTTTTTTCAAATGATAAATAAGACAATAATAAAATATTCTTAATTTTACCCAAGAGCTGAAACAGAAGAGATAGGAGATAACAAAAACGTTTTAGCCTTAAGGGACTTTCTCATTCTTCCATCTTTCTCTTGCTCCCAATTAATTTGGGGTCAGTGTAATATGTTCTCTCAAAAGCATGATTGAACTTCGCGATGACTGGTGCATATGTGTGGTCAGTTAGTAGGATATATCTGCTCAAAGCTGCTGTGATTTTTTTTTCAAAAAGCAATTGTAGACTATCATAGGAAATCATCTAAACAGTAGTGCGAGCATGGTTCTTTCTGTCGAAATATTTGTCGATTTTAAACGTCAAATTTTACATAGTGTTGATAAAACGATAAAATTCAATGCATAAAAACTTTTATCGAGTCGACAAGTTTGTCGAAAAGATCCGTGCTCGGACGCCTGACCTGTTAAAAAGTATTTAAATAAAAAAAATCATGATCCTCTCCCCGTACAAGTCAACCAGCAGCATTCACCATTTAAAATATGTTTCATACTTAAAGATATGCCCATACCCATACACGACTTTCTTTCAACCGTTGTCTGTGAGGTGTTACGTTATTTTCAAATGCACTCTAAGTACCCATTTATTACCTTGATTCTATCGTCATTCCACTCATCATATACTTCTTTCAGAAAGTCTTCTTTTGATCTTTTTATTCATGGCCTAGCATTTAAGGAACTTTCATTTTGCCTAATAGTAATTGCTTGAAGGTTCTGGATATTTAAATAGTTATTTTAGTAATATTAGTCGCCACTCTATTACAATGACATTTAAATTCTTGTACGTGTAGATGATAATATTGTATTTAGCTATTTAGCCTTTATGAATGTCTAGAACTTTTGTATTGCCTTCTCTTTTTGATTTATGAGTGTTCAGTATGGTGTAAGAGAGCAAAACAACCAACGTGACAGTATCACAGTACATTAGACATTTAATTTTTGTAATTTTCTTTGGTGAATGTAATCTGTGACTTCAACGGCAGTGTTACGGGGAAACGTCATACTGTCAAATATTTTGTTATCTTTTGATCCAATTTATCTGACAACAATAGAATTTCCAGATGGTATCGAAATTCGAGTACATAGGTGTACACAAATGAGTATTTTGTGAAGTGTCAGTGTAGTTTGTGGATTTGCGGGACTCTCATTATGTAAATACTTTCTCTTTTATTTTTCGCCTGACTGACCGTGTTGCGACATCCAAAATGAGTCGTTATACAAACCGAGTGTTATATTCTCTTGTTCCGAATAGCTCGAACGGTACCGATGATGAAGGATGTATGTTGGTGAACACTACACAAAATGTGATCATAACAGGCGCGTACAACGGTATTCCACAAACTTTGATACTCAACTTGGTGTCGTGGTCATGCCTCATTGTTTTATTTACTGTGCTTCGGCGAACTGCGTGGAACTATGGACGAATGGCGCTCGTACAGCGGACAAAGAGTCGGTGGACTAATTTGTTTTATCGTGGCGGAGATGGCGATGCGTTAGTGAATAGGAGACGCAGCGCTGAAGATACACTCAATATAGACGAAGGGTTCTTTACGTGGCTACCGGCTGTATTTCGATTAACCCGAGAGCAGGTATTGGCCAAGTGTGGCCCTGATGCTGTCCACTACTTGTCCTTCCAAAGACACGCAATAACATTGATGTTCATTGTCACACTAGTTTCTATTGGTCTGATCCTGCCTATAAATTTCCAAGGCACTAATTTAAATGTGGATTCCAGCACCTTCAGTAGAACCACTCTATCAAACCTTACTGGCAGATCAAGTTGGCTTTGGGTGCATACCCTGATAAGTATATCATTCCTACCTATATCTGTGTTGATAATGAGGAGGTGCACTGGACGTAAACCAGTGCCAACTTCTATGACTGGCACAATAATGATCACAAACATATCAAAAGCTGATAGAAATGAATCTACTATCAGAGCTTATTTTGCTCACAACTTCCCTCATATTCAAATTGTGGATCTCCGTCTTGCTTACAACATTAATCAGCTGAATGAAGTTCAAGAGAAGAAGGATATGGTGACCGAAGCACTCATTTACACTGACACATATTTTAAGAAGACTGGGAAACGTATCACTGTGAAGTTAACATGGTTTGGAGAAGAAGTGGATGCTCTAGAGTTCTATAGCAATGAAGAGAAGAGGCTGAAGGATGAAGCGAAGAGATGCCGAGCTATGGTACTAAATGATCCTCTTGGTATTGCATTCTTGACCCTACCATCTTACCAGCTTGCAGAACATGTGATTAATAACTTCAGTCTGCATCGTGGTTGGGTTTTGTCACATGCAACAAATCCATCTGATATTATTTGGGAAAATCTTAGTGTACAACCTGGTATGTGGTACCTTAAGGCTATTGTGGTCAACTTTTTCTTATTTATTGTTCTATTCTTTTTAACAACCCCTGCAATTATTGTTAATCTTTTTAATACTATGGTGGCTAAGCCAGAGGCCCTAGGTAAAATTAGTACTGTGATCTTTGAATTCCTCCCCACTCTCCTTCTCTGGACCATGGCGGCTATCATGCCTGCTATTGTGGCATTCTCTGATAAATTCCTGTCTCACTGGACCAAGTCGCAACAGAACTATTCTATTATGACTAAAACTGTTTCTTATTTATTGTTGATGACTCTCATCCTACCCTCTCTGGGTCTTGCTAGTGCTGAAGCTTTTGTCACATGGACTATACATCATGAAAATGATACTATGCGTTGGGATTGCGTCTTCTTGCCAGACAAGGGTGCATTCTTTGTTAACTACGTCATAACTTCTGGGCTTATTGGTACAGCTTTAGAATTGATCCGCTTCCCGGAACTATTCCTCTATGTATGGTATTTGCTGCAGTCTAAATCTAAAGCTGAAAAGAGCTACGTAAAGAGGGCTATTCTTTACGAGTTTCCTTTCGGGGTTCATTACGCGTGGAGCATAGCAATTTTCTCAATAACGATGGTTTACAGTCTCGCCTGTCCACTGATTGCCCCGTTTGGCTTGTTATACATGATGTTGAAACACGTGGGAGATAAACATAATCTGTTTTTCGCTTATGGTCCGTGTGACATGAGTGGTGTCGGTGGTGGGAGGATCCATGCGACGGCTGTGCGTTTGATTCGAGTTTCAGTCTTACTATTACTCGTTAACATGGCTGCATGGGCCGGTTTAAGGGCAGGCTTCGAAGCTAGAACTATTATTCTAATTATGTCGTCAATAGTTGCCTTCGGAACTTTTCTCTTGCTAAGTCCGTTCCCGAGCTGCACGCCGCCAGCTCCACTTCAAGAAGAATCTAGTATTAGGTTCCCGGAGTACGTAGCGCCTGCGCTAACGAAGCCTATAGAATCCCCTCCAACTTCAACGCCTACTACCCCGGATTATGGGGCTTCGTCACCTGTCACGACGCACTCGTATAGTCCTGATCCAATAAATATATAATTTTATAGTTTTTCACTTCATCAACTAATTGCCTTAACTTGCGGTCCGCTCATATCAGCGATAAAGGAAATACTTGGATGGATAACGTTATTTGCGTTAGAGGACGCAGGATTAGAGTTTTATATCAATGTAAATAACCAATGCAATATTTTTATATATTGAAGTAGTCGTAGTGGTAGTAGACTGAAATCTTATGTTCGGATCTTATTTTAGTGCTCACGATATTTTTTGTGAACTTTATAAGGTAGTTATTAACACTCGAACTAGCATGCTAATTGTATTTACTTTTAACAACTAACTATAAATTGATCACGATTATTCACGATACGATTTTATTTTCTATATACATATAAAGAAAACCTTTAAAGCAATGCCTTCGTTAATACCTACAAAACTGTGTTGCTATTAGGTCTAGATGTATTTTAGTATTTTTTTCAGTACATGAACAGCGTTTAATATAATTCTAGAATCTTATTTCGGCCCTAGAAATAATTGGATACGCCCAAACAGAAAACGTACCCATATTATTACTTCATAGATCCATCACATCTTTAATGTTAAATGTTTTCAAGTATGTTTAGTAGTAATGCAATTATGCAACAGCTCAGAACATAAGATATCAGAACTCTGTTAATTTTGTGATTGTTTTATGGCTGTCATTTTATATTCCCTAATTCTTAGTAACTTATTAGACGTTAATATTATGCTTTATTTTTGTACATAATGTAACGTGGTCCTTCGTGTTATACCTATAGGTGGTTAACCTCGCCATTATCAAATAAAAACTGAATTAATTTCAATACGTCATTTTACTTTAAACCAAATTGCCTTTGATATAAATGATTAACGAAATTAACTTCTGCAATCACGTATATGTGTTAACGAGCTTCCGTTATGTAGTTACAAGTTTCTGAGTTGCTTATCGTTTGTAGTTGCATATTAATAATATGTGCTATAATGTTTATTATCAAAATATATATAAAGACTTCTGTTCGTCTCCATTTTAAGTAAGGCTGAGTTCGGCGAAACTTATATGAAACCTAAGGCAATTTGGACCGAGAATTAAAGACAAGTATTTTTGATTTTCTTTATAATAAACCACGACACTAACAAGGAATTCGGTTCTTCACATAGCTGTGAAAATTAGACCTAGTTCTGAGTGATTGGTTGTTGCTTTATTAAACGTTTACCGAGAAAAGCCAATAGATTTTTATCTTCTGTTTTCGCCGCTAGCTTCTTGCTGTGCTTTTCTAGAATGACACATTGTTAAGTCCTTGGCCAATGACGCCTAAAAGTGTGTCGTACAAAGATAATTATAAATCCGCACTTAGAAATCAGCTTGACTTGTCAATTAATTCGTGCGCTGCCCACATTATGAAATGCATTATAAAATAGTAACGAAGTCCGAGTTTACGACATACATTTTGAAATAGTAACAGGGTTGGGTTCATACTCGGCCAGTATATTAGACTTATGTGCAGAATGTAATGCGATACAACATGGTCGTGAACACGCGTATTTGGTGTGTCAAGGTTTCTTGGTTAGATCTTGTTAGTTGTTTATTTATACAATTTAGTTTTCAACATATTCGAATTTATTTTCCTTATTATTTCAAGTAAGGTAAGTTCAGGTCTTGGTGATATAGAATATATCTCGCATTAGTAGGTACCTAGTTACTTATTTTCAACATAATATCTAAAAGAACCAAAGCCTGCACCGCGTCTGTTTGAGCACGATTTTCACCTGAAATTATTCGAGCGAACGAACGAACATAGAATTTCAAGATTAAGGGGTAGATAATTAGATATACATTTCAATTTATGATCGTAGTCCGAGTAGATTTTAGATGGACATTATTCTATAGGTATAGAGTGATTCTGAACACGTCGTCGTCATATTTCAGTCAGAAGTGTTCTCAGATAGAGCCCGTAATTAGAATAGTGCGTGACAGACGCATCATCTTTGAATCAAAGCAGGTTACTCATACTAAGTGCACGTGAACACATCACACATACTAATTGGCTGTATTGAAGCCTTGCGACTCACATTAACAGTTCGTTGATAACGCTCTTCTCGCATTAGTCACTGTTTAAATGATCCAAATTACTTAAGACATTTGGGCGAAACATTCGGAACAGGCTCATAATAAAAATGGGTTTATAACTGGCACGTATTGTGCGCTTTTCGCTAGATTTATTGATCATGCCAAGTATGAAATATCTTCGATGTTTACATAGCCTATTTCCTTGATAATAGACAAACAAATCATGCGTCAGCTTATCGTGCGCTTATTGTAACTAATGTGCTGTTTAGCTGTGAGTTTTAGTGACCTATGAACTTGCAAATGTTTTCACATTACTGTTAGAATTATGGCCTCTCAAACGCTACAAAATTTTAAGTTGAATTACCATTTTGTGCTGTCTTAGTCACGTTATGGCGAATTAGAATTCGGCTATAGGTGCTTCAGAAGCATTGTTCTATGTAATGTATCGTGGATTTTTCACAAGGGCGGTTGAGCGATACTTCCGTAAGGTACGGCTTCCTGAGTCATGAATATTTAAATAGCTAAAGATAAACTATTTGTAATATTTTTTGAGTCACATGGTTAGACGAGCTTATCTATCACTTAATCGGCTAATGTTTCTTTTAATCAAACATCCCGCCAAGTGGAATAACAAATCATAATTTGCATAGATTGAAAATGTTTTACGACAGAGTCTACTTACTGGGTCGTATTTGCTTTTTAAATCTTTACTTATTTTAGGGGTTTTTAACACTTAGTGATAATGTCACCTCTATTGGGTCGTGTGATGTCATATCTGAGTATATAACCATACTTCTACAAAAAACAGTTGACTGTAATTCATTGACTAATGATTTGAGGGATAGTCCGACATGGCGTCTATCGATCTAAGAGGTCGTGAGTTCGTGACCCATACAGGCACACACCCACACACAATAGCACACTTCTAGCACATAGGTAGTGTAAGCTCAATTCTAACATAAATAACAAAGTAAAGTTCTACAAGAATTCATCAACTTAGGTTAAATATATACCTATTTAAAACATGACTAAGGGCAATATCTATCCAAATGAAGTTACGTCATTGGCTTAGGATAATTATTATTCTCTACTCAACATTATTTTGTTATTAGTGTTAACGTGCTCTCTGTGCCTGGGAGAGATTGTTAGACAGTCGGTCTCAGTTATCAAATTAAAACCTTTGAAAGTTGTTACGGGTAGTCAGATGCCTGAAGTCTGACAACCTGCCTTACCCATGATATGCTTATCGTCTTTCCCAGACTCTGGGTTGGGGAGGGCTGATACGCAGTCGCTGCATGTGAAATATTTTGGTATGAAGCTGCACCCGGTCTGACTTGAAGCTTTTATTTGGGAAAAAGGCTCGACTAGCAGGCAGTTACTTCATGAACACACATAAATCGACCTTTATTTACTGCCAAGTTAAAATAGGCGAATCTTCCTAAGCGAAAGCTCTGTTAAGCATATAATTGCCTTTACCGAAAAGCTAATTTAAAAAATTCAAACCTATGGTCTATATGATTGCCTTGTGTACCGATAGTTAAAATGACATTCAAAACGAGTTTTTCGACCAAATAGTTTGGTTGTTCACAAATTTTATCGTGACCGTGGGAACGATATAAAACAAGTTTTATTTTATATTTCATCTTTTTTCAATGGTTGAATATGGATACAGACATTCTAGTAAATGTGGTAACTCATTACAGCGAACTTGGAACTTTTTATTATCTTGTGTTTGATGAACAACCCAGTGTCAGAGCTTAAGCCCGTAGGCTTTACATCGAAAACATCTCTCAGGTGTGCTGGTTTCCTCACGATGTTTTATGCAAGTGGTTATTAATTTCTAATACGCACATGACTCGAAAAGTCAGTGCCTTGGATCCGGTTTAGCGACCTTTGATTTGTTAGTTCAACGGTCATATCACTACTACACAACTTGGGACAAATGAGTTTGTAGGCGTTGTGGGAACTTGTGGGTTTGCTAGCAAGACGACTGAAGTTATTCTGTCGCAGTATTCGAGATAAAGTCGGTAATTAACAAATTAACCACCTGAACGATCTGAAATCAGTTCAAACGAGGCAAAAGCTATATCTAAAATATACAAAATGTACAACTTTTTATCTCATATACCTTGTTACAGCTAAAACTCGTTTACGTATTACGTGATAGTACCTAAATAATGACTGAATTGATATTAATTTCGTTATCTAAATTAGTCACGAGTCACGTTACCTTACCTGCCTCAAATCGAATTGTCATAACAGTTGAGCAAACTTACTTTCTAGTGCAGACACAAGACACGTTATCGTTTATCGATGGATGACTTAAATTAATTTTATCGTGACGTTTCAAATCACCTCTTAGCAATCATTATCGCGTCAATTTTGAGGCATAAGCTAATCAGGCACCGAACCCCCGCTCAATTAACCAATAGAACGACGACCCGACTTTATTTATCCAGGAGCATTTTTTATAGCCGAACCCACAAGCTGCTCCCGTCAAGTAGAGGCCTTAACGGTAATTTTGGGACCTTCAAACTTCAGTTAATTCTAACTTTGTTTAAAAAAACTAAGTCTATAAACATTGACAGAAAAAAAAATAGTTTTTAACGCGGTATACTAAAAACAGTCGTGGTAATAAAAACAAGCATAATTCACAATTGAAAATCTAGCGTTTAGTTCGCTTACCTATTACTGGCCAAAGCAGTGGTCGTTCGATCAAGTACCATACAAAGATTAGTTTTTTACAAATCTATAATCTAATCATGTGAGTTTGACCAACCAATTTGTACGGCAGGTCGATACGCTAATGCATTTTCGAAGCCAGAGATAAGTTTTGACAAAAATACGCCCCATTACGACAAGTGGTTATACAATGCGCCTACGATACCTACCTACAATATATTCACATTATTGTCATATTTACATTATTTGGCCTAAATGGGGAATAAACTAGCTTATTAATACGCGATAAGTGCTGTTTCCATAATCGTTTATTTCATTGCACTGTTGTTACAATCATGCGTGAACCATACTTCATACACTGATGTTATCGGAAACGCCATTTGCATATTAAGTAAGGTCATTCGTCATTTCCTCATCCCGGGTAGTGAGTTTTATTCCTTTTTTTCAACTGCAGCGGATCGAGACCAAGACGATGATGTTTTATTAATTTCGGATGGTGGTAAGGATGTGAAAATTGGTATTTCGGTTTCCCGAGTCATATAAACGATCAAGCCGTATTGACATGGCTTTCGGATCAGAAATTCCGAGACCTCGATTTATTTATTGAGTTATGAGTGATAAAATGATACCAAATATGGTTATGAATGCCTGCCTAGATGATTTTCTTATATTTCAAACACTTAATACTTCCGGACGTCTATCTGACTCATAATAATCGTCGTCATCGTCATAGATTGATTTATTTAAGGATTTCTTCTCATTGCACTGTCCTCTTTTCAATGGAATTTTCCATCTTTACTTAGTATAAAACAAAGTTGCTTGCCGCGTCTGTCTGTCTATCTGCTAACTCCTCCTAAACCATGCAACGGGATTTTGATGCAGTTTTCACCATCGCTTAGATAATTTTTCACGGATGGTTTATAACTATATAATAAAGCCTAATTAAGTTTTTTTGTAAGTAGAAAAAAGAATACATAAGTCGCCGATAAATAAATTTACATGGCTCACGTAGGCTAAAGTTAACTTCACTCATTTATTCTAATTTATACCCGTGCGAAGCCGGGGCTGGTCGCTATTTCAAAAAGCCTTGATTGCTCTACTTCTTTGTGTAGAAAAGTCATACTTGTCTATGAAAGATGAGGTTCTTATCATCCTCGATTCATTGGCACTCGAAATCAAAGTAGGAAAAACAAACATTTTAGCAATTTCTTTACTCGTTGTGTTTAATAAAGAAACGGTTTATGACCTATATTACTTATCTTTTATATTGCAAATAAAGAACTTGACCTCAAAACTTAACATCACAGAAATTATGTAGATCATTTTTTTACTCGATCACACCTATGGGAAGATCTGTTAACAAAAGCATATTTATCCGATGTTTCACTGATCATAAAGGTGTTGTTTTATATCATGCCTTATTGTTATGATTTATAGTTTATACGCCACTTTGTTCCGCCAATCTCCGCAGTTGTGAGGAAACGTCATAGTACCATCGGAATGCAAAGATAAGGTCATCATCATCATTTACGTTAACTTAGGGCCACGGTCAATGATGGTAAATAAACGACATCCATTGACACAGATTATTCTAAACTTCTATATAAGTTCAGATAGATTTTTCATATGCATTAACGCATGAGTAGCGAACTCTAAAGTTATACATTTTTGTGGCCATATAAAGATACGGTCGAGAGTCACCTGGCGAAGACATCGCAAAAAGACGTAACAAGGTCGAGGTGGCTTAGTGGTCGGAGTGCCTGGAGTATTAATCCAGGAGGCGCAGGTCTTTTTCCTCAAAAATGTATAACTTCTATAAAAGTTGTATGAAAAATAATCGATGGATTAGAGGATTACCAAGATGAATAGCCTCGACTTCATTCAAAGCACAGAATGGCATTGTTAATGTTGCATAAATTTAATCCGCCTCATATGGCATAGCATAGATAGGATGGAATTATATTACTATTTGCTAATACCAAATAGATAAACAATGTCCGAGTTCGATTCATGATGAATTAAACCTACAATGTTGTAAGTAGGTATTATTAATATTATTTTAATTGATTAGTTAATTTACGGTTGAGTTTGTAAAGGTTTTTATTATACTACTTATCTACATATAATATTTTTGAGGTTGTTTTTATTTTTAGGGAATATTGTTTATTACTTATTTATTACCTATCCATATCTATCTTTCCTCGTGCTCATATAAAGTAACCTTCCAAAGAAAAAGAATTGTTATAGTTTTACTGAAAATATTATGATTTCTTTATAGTTTTATTTTTCTTCGGTCACTGCCATGATTTCTCTCTCCCAAGGACATCTGAAGACATCGACTTTTACAAAACTTAGTTGTTTGTTTTTATTTCATCTTTGTGAACGATAAAGCTTAAAGATAGGTAGCGGATTTGCGAAAGTACCTTTATCGTAAACGGCAAGATAAACAAGTAATGGAAAATGAGCATTATAAAATTGGCTAAAGATTTTTGACACGGTTTTTGACTTTGATTCTAAATTGCGGGCCATGTTGGATTTATTCAGGAAACTCAAAGTAAACCAATGTCCACTCAGATACTACTTACCTAAGTGTGATTTAGTAATATAAAAATTGTGAGATAAAGGTTGGATACGTCATTCTGCTTTTTAGGTACTTATAATAAAAATGTTTTATAAAGTTTCATGATATCTAATAACAGTATGATATGAACATCAAATAACACTAGATTTCATTTAGATAAATGTATATGTTGACTGTATATTAACATCAATCTAATATTGTTGGTTTGTTTAATTATTAGTTTAATAACACCAATGTAAAAGCGTAAAATTTATTGACGAAGAGACGTAAAATGTTTTAATTAGCTTTAAAATAATAATTATAAATTATCACGGCTCTTTTTTCGCACGAAACTGCAGTGTATTTGTATAGTATTTTATATATAAAGCTTCTAATTTATATATTATATTGTTTTATACGATTTGTGTGTTTCATTTCCCATGATGTTTTTGGACCAAAGCATCACTCATAAGCGTTTCGAAAATAATAGGTACCTATCGAAAACTGCTTCTACATAAAAAAAACTTGAGAGGTGTCGAGGGACACCCGGATGGAACGAAGTTAAAGAGAAAAAAAAAAAAAAAAATATCTGGCTTGCTTTCTTTAAGAGAGAGAGAGAGAGACAGACAGAGAAACATGCGCACGCCGCACGGCTTACAATAGCTTACTATAGCAAAAAGTGTCGTTACAACTTTTCGTCTTAATTTTTTCTGTCTAGCCCCCATTCGCAATGCGCGATAAGGAACTTCGTTCCAAAACATATATTTATGTTTTAATCTGGCGAATTTTAATTCGAAACCTTTGTGCCCCCACCATACAAATGTACTCTGTGGCCCCCACAAAGGCTTACACGTACTATTACCGCGTATGATCTCGCTAATGTTTTACTAGAATGTGGCAAAAGTTTAGTCATAAACATAACAATCCGGTAACTGCCACACTGCAAGGCTTCTGCCGCGGCTGATTACCACCCACCGGACGAAGCCATGCCGTGACCTAGTCGTCTTTCGGGATGTAGTCAGGTGCAACCGTTGTGGTAGACGGGTCTGGGCAGTTGCACCAACTCCCCAACTGTCGTTCTTCCCAAATCTATTTACTCTACTTAGAGTGAATATATTTATTCTGGATCTACGTGCATGGAGCACGTAGGCCACCGTCACTTAAAATCAGGCGAGTTGGTGGCCAATAGCAGAACCATTTCGGATAAAAAAACAAGCATTGATCAGCCATGTTAGCTCACTGTGGGCTTTCGAACTTGGCGATTTAGTGCAGTTTTCCTCACCACCATGTTATCCTACACCGTATGTCTGCTATTTATAACTAAGCTCAATATTTCCCTGTGCAGTGTTTGTTGTCCCCATATCTGTTGCACGGCGATTACTTATCTAGAATGTATATAATATGGCATTAAAAATGACACAATTTGTGGTCCACAATCTATGTGAGCAGCTAGCTCATAACCTACACTTGGCCACGAGAAAATCAAATTTAGTGAACTAAAAGCAATGTTAAGTATGTTCTGCGTGATATCAATGCAATCAGTCAATAACCATCAGCTCCATTATTTGCGACCAACGAGTAAATAGATCGGAGTGGATCGCAATACCTATGGCAATTTAATTAAAATAGTGAATAGACACTTTCAATCGCGTATTTAATTATGCATCAAGGGAATCCATAATCACTACATATTATAAAACTAAGTCCCCTGCCGCGTCTGTCTTAGTAGTATTAGTTGTTCGCGACAGCCCTGCTATTCCCGTTTTAGATAGCCCTGTGTTTACATAGATTCAGTGCCGTTATTATCCAGAAAGACAGTAAATTCGCGTGTGTGAAATTATTACGTTATTATAGAACAATTTAGAGACAATAACAGTGATATTCATACTATATAGTAATTTAGTGCTTGTAGAATGTCTAGATTTGTATTAAAACACTTAGATTTGTATTCTGATGCCTAGATTTATATTATAACACTTATATTCGTGTTCATATGCCTAGAATTAAGGTATTTTTAATGTTTTTAATAGGTCTTGTCAGCACCTATCTATTGGTATATAGATAGCTATATATATAGTCATAGTTTAGAAGTATATAGCCTTTATATAGTTTTTATTAAGTAAATAAAGAATAGATAGTGCGAGGTTTTTGCGGGTCTCGCTACGGTAAAGATTCGTCGTACTTAAGCAAATGCGCATGTATTTTCTTTGTAGCTCAAAAACTACCATATCTTCAAGCCTCGCCATCTTCAATGGAGTAAGCAGAAACCTCAAGCTTTCATAGTGACAGTGCAAGTCGGTGTTTTATTTTCATGGAATGATTCTCCCGGTGACCTCGATAGTGTTATAGTCTTCATAGTCCCTGAAGAAATACAAGGTTTCAGCATACGTCGAACCGAACCTATAGGTACAGGACGTCAGCGGCTCGTTTCTAGTATTCGATAGACCGCCCGTCCGGTACATTAGTCATTAGTGAAATCGATTGAAATTAACAAGAGAACATTATAAAGGCACAACTTTGTTCGAGGTAGGTAGGTTGGGATAATATATAAGGTCCTAATTTATTAGGTAATTTCCTTTGAAAGGGGTAATATATAAGTAAAATACATTCGCATAAGCTAAGAATTAAATGGATATAACAAATTATATGTAATTAACTAGCAAGACGAAAACTGCTCCCTGAACGGCGAACATTAAGAAAAAACAAAATTGTTGTAAAATATTTAATTATGGCTTAAATGAATCCTTATCACTTACACATTGACACCTTATATGGAAATTCTACCTAATAAATTAGGACCTTATATAGGTATGGGTACGTATATACCTACTTAGGATAAGTAAATTCGACAAACAGAGATTAACTTTGTACTAGTGAACTAGAGTCTGCCTCGTTGGTCTAGTGGTCCTAAGCGCGACTGCTAAGCATGAGGTCCTGGGTTCGAATTCCCGGGTCGGGCAGTGTTATTGGGTTTTTCTATTAGAAAATTCTCGATAGCAGCCCGGAGTTGGAATTGTGCCCGGTAGATGGCAATAGGCTCACCATCTATTACATGGGACTTAATAACAGTACTTATTGGTGAATTGTGGGTGTACAACTATGTACATGTCTGTCTACCTCTTCGGGGAATACAGGCGTGATTCTATAAACTAGAGAAGCGTGTCCGCATTTGATGGTTGAGGTTTCACTTTTTAAGCCAACCATTGCAGTAGTACTTCTATTAGTGTACATAGTAGCGTTCAACCTTGGGCTTAAATTAACTAGCTGTGTTTACGTTTACTGGCAGCGCCATCTGGCGATAGATCGGTACAATTTTAATATTTTATTCTGTATCACTTCCCGTCGTCTTATTTTTACTAAACAGTAGCATATGACTATAACGTTGAAAGTAACTTCTAACCTTGCTTCTAACCGTAGGCGCAACGATTTTTTACAAGGGGGGGGGGGTCATGCGTCAACAGTGTCCCTACAGATTATTGTAGATATAACTTGTTATTTCTTCGTAAACAATATTCTAGGATGGGCCAGAAGAATTCTAGGGTGTGCTAGGCCCACCAGCCCCCCCCCCTTTATTACGCCATGCTTCTAATTAAACATAGAATTAGTATCGATAGTCCCCAAATTCTAGAGCGAGTCCGTATCTTGGTCCCCGGGAACATATCAACGGGCTTGGAGGGTCAGGGCCAGGTAGCGCCGCGCCAACGCCCGCGGCTGCTGGAGCCGCCTGCTGCGCGAACCGAGCGCGGGCGACGCGCTCACACCAACCGCGCACTCCGCATTATCGGGGACATACTTACTAAGCATCACGAACTAGACTTATTTGCCGATGGATTGGGACATTTGTATAATAAATTTCGTATAATTTTAAGTGACATGTTATAGACGTACCTAATAATTGAACTGACTTATTAATATTATTTTTTATATTGTATTCACAATAAACTGACTTTTTTATTATTGAACTGACATAATAATATTATTATTTTTTATATTGCATTCTTATTAAACTGACTTCATAAATATTAATTCATCATTGTAATTTATTGTTGTTATTATTTAATTAAATACTTTGACATTATTGCTGTTTTATTAAAATCTATTGTAAAATGTGACTAGCATGTGTAGTAATAATAATAAGCTATAATTCAATTTCATATTAGAAAATTAATCTTGTAAGCGTCTTGGATGTAGGTACATCTGATAGCTTGTAAGGTAAAATGAATAAATAAATAATAAACGAAGCTCAATTTGGGACAACTTGTATCCTGGCTTTCCCCGCCACTATACATAGGTAGGTTATTTACATACTGGGTGCATGTAAGTGATACTGTAACGAAAATTGATCCCATGAATTCAAAACTGATAATTCTGGACTCCTCAGCATTAGAATTTTGCGTCGTCTTTTCATGACTTTTAAGTTTTTATTTTGTCTTTAATTTTAAGTCCACGTTGCATTACACGATTAGGTATTGCTCTATCTTTTTTAAGTAAATAAGCAAATTATAATATTTTTTACTAAAAACTACAATGTAAAGTTCAAGGGCAGGCAGCCAGCCGCGGATAATAGATCAAATCCATGAATAAGTAGACAGGAAGAGACCGACGCAAAGTTTTGACATTGAAGAGTGCAGACTGATGTTCTGAATTCATGGTATCAGTTTTCGTCAAGTACGCTTTAGATCCAATATAATAACTAAACAGCATGTAAGGATTAGAAGTTGAAATTAACTTGGTGTTGTAGTGAAACTAGGGACAGATCTCTATCCTGACAAGTGGAATGTACATATTCCTGGTTTACTGTCTGATAGCGGATCGACAAAATCTCTCTGGTGTCCTGGTTTCCTCACGATGTTTTCCCTCACCGTTTTAAGCAAGTGATAGTTTATAATAAGCACATGACTTCGAAACGACAGTGGTGTGTGCCTTGGATTCGAACTTGCGACCTTTGACTTGTCAGTCCAACGGTCATACCACTAGGCTTATAATTGCTTAGAAATAATATTCCACTTAATTTCTTGTCTTTGTGTCTCAACACCTGCGCCTTCAAACAGCACTGTGACTCTGTTCGCCATAGCCATGGCAATTGAAGTCTCTACACCTTTGAAATTGTACCATCGACACGGAGAGTCCAACTTTAATCTAAAATATGTAAGCGAGAATTGATTTTAAAATAGATACTTAGATGGTGTTTTTTCTTTTGTGGTTTGGAGTGGCAAACACGCGTGGGTGGGGTCCACTTGATGGTAAGTGGTTACTGCCACCTATGTACATCACATCTACCAAAAGCATCTCACCCACATTCTACTCTTCACAAAGAGGGCTCTCTTCAATAAAAATTAATATGAGGCAAAAGATATAATTAGTTTGTTCAATAATATCTTTACTGAACTGAGCGGGCCACGTCTGTATGATAAAGTTTGTGAGCAAAAATCATCACCACCAATGACACGGCGACGCGGCTGGCTGCGCAGGAGATGGCGAGAAGAATTAGACACCTTTTTGAAGAATTGGTCTATAACTGCTCTGGAACGTGACAACTGGCGTGCGGTGAGGATATTTTGCATGCCTTTAAAGCTGAATATGTTATTGGAACTAAATTTTTTTATGTAATACCTTTATTATTGTACACATATCGCAAAATAAACAATTTGATTTTACCCAACATCAGGATAGTTCAGGCTGACATTAAAAGTAACATATAAAATTGTATATGATATCTGTCCATTACCTGTCCACTACGCCGACTTGGGATAGTTTTATCATTTCGCGATTTAAAGTGTTGAATCATGTTCCAGTAAGAATAAGAATTGGTTTATCTTATAAAAAACTTTATTGTTCATATAAATTAATATTAACAAAGATGTTGATGTACAAACTAATGGAGTGAGATCACTGCTAATGTTATGTAAAAATATATTAAAGAATTTCAACAAATAAGCTTACCATAACATAAATAATATTCATATTGATTTAAAATAAATTCATTTGACATAAAAAGTATTTAGAATTATGTGAGTCTTTCCATGCTAAGAATTAAATTATACTACTCACCCCCATGTGTAAAACATATTTGTAATATATTTATGTTTAACGTAAATCTGAAGCAGTGAATGGAAATACTTTTTGGACGAAACATAGAAACAAAAGCAAATATCATTGCAACATATAACATGATCAGTCATGTCACAAACAAAACTAATTAAACTACACAACATTAGCAGCCATCTAATTACCTAACTACATACTAATGAGCCTTCTTGGGCTTAGCTAGTTTCTCGTATTTGCTCTTGGAGGAGTACCACAGTCCAAAGGGGATGGCCAGGGAAGGGAGTGTCATGACGGCAAAGGCGGCCCAGTCTAGGATGTGGGAGGAGAACTTGCGGTCGTAGTCTTTGAATGCGACGATGGCGCCTTCTCCAGGGGAGCTGCTAATTGATTGTTGGACCTGAAATGAGATGCTTTGCATTAGTATATTTATACTTCATTGTTAATCTTATATGTTTGCACTGGTTGTAAATCCCATCGAAATGGATTTTCTCAACAAAATATAACAAAACAGCAGTAATTTGGGTACAACAGTTATTTAGGTTTTAAATACATATTTTTCCTCATGAACAAGAAATAAATTGTTTACTTTAACAAAATTATTTTATATTCTTTTGAACTATATTAATGATGGCACATTTAAACATTGTTTTTAGGGTTAGTCCATGGACTAATTATAAATTGCTTCATGGGTTAGTCTAAGTTTTATAATATTACAATTTATGCATTGAGATCTGTCCTCTGGCATATGAGAGATTACTCTAGGGCTTTTTAGGAAATATATAAAGTCTATATTAACATGATGAGCATCTGCATGATGTGAAATTATAAATATCACTTAGAGCAACTCAGTGTCAATTATTTCATTTGAATACACTTTTGTGGTAATTGTGGAATAATAACATGTAAGTAGCCATAGCAGTGGTTACAATATAAAATATTTATTATTTGAATTAGAAGTCCTTTGTTAAATGATCTTAACATTTCTAGTAATATGACACATTTGATACTTACAAAATACCGTAATGCGTGCAATATGTGGTATACATGTTAGTAAATCACAAAAGAGCAGGAATAGTTGCCTACTAAAATAAAACTTTACTAAGTCATATAATGTAAAAACAATGGCCCCAATATGTTTTATAAACTGAATATAAGGTTTGATAAATCAAAGTATTATTGCAAATTATTGATCAGAGCTTCAGAGAATTATCAGTTAGAATCTTATTAGATGTGTTTAGTAGATGTTTTACATGTAATAATAAAAGCAAACAATAGTATACTGGAGTAGATAGTAACATTGGAAATACTGTATGTTAAAACATCTCTGTTCCATCTGAAAAGGACAGCAGGTACAACTAAAGATGCAAGTAAACATAATAATCAAATTAAAAATGCACAACTTTTACACCCCAATACCCCAAAATCTGCCAAATGTATAACATTATGAAGTAAGAGATGCCGTCTCTTACACCCTACTCATGTCCCTTGTATTGTCATGTTAGTTATTAATTCTTTTCAATTTTATTCAAGGTATATTTTATTTCTTGTTTTCTAAAAAGGATTACCTATAGAAAATTAAATCTTTAAACCTAATTAATAGCTTCAGTGTTCAGATAGGAGATTTTTAACATACTGTATGAAAATACAAAGTGAAAGTAAGAACATTGACCTGAAATGGAATATTTTCGTTTTTATTAACTAAAAATGTTATAATACCCTAACTGTAACATTGTGTTGCAAAGTGAAAGTATTTAAAGAATCTCACCTCAGCGGCATCTTCACTAGCCTTGTATGATACTTCAGCAGAAGTAAAGTTGAAGTAGCCGTATCTGCTGGACCGGACGGTCACCACATGCGACACATTGGTCTGGGGAGGTATCCTGTCGATGTGCGCTGTCAACTGACCACCAACAACTTGGAACACTTCGGGGTGGAAACCATTGTCGACAAGCTTGACGTCCACTGCGGGTGCAGTACCAACGTTGAACAGTGTGTATTTGATCAGGATATCCATGTTTTCAACTAAGTATTTGTTCAGCACTTGTTTTGATACAAGTAACTTCGCGACCGCTGGCTCATCTTCAGCTGTCACCGCTGTAGCGACGATGAGGATCAGAGATAGCAACTTCGCACTCATTGTGTCTGAAATTGAAAATAAAAGGATTTAATATTGGTGAGTACTGAAATAGGTTACAGATGGAATTTATTCCAATACGAATATTTTGAATGAAAATAGCTCAACTATTACCTAAATTAATTAAAAATAGATGGAAAGCTAAAGAAGTTTGATTTTAAAAGTATAATCATTGTTACTTACTTTATTTTACGCTAATAATAAACAACTAAAATCAAAATTTGAACAGCACCGCAGACAATGATTGGTGACGGTGACAGTCGTTTGTACGTGGCTGACGTTTCACTCCACGCAGCCAAAATACTTGCCAGGATATAAATTCAAAGTTATTGTTGCATTCATTATAGAAAATAAAAAGCATAAAAATAATAAGAAATATTAAATAAAGGCTACAGGCGACAAAGATAATTAATAAACACAAATGTACATTTGTGTATCTGAAGTCTACCTAAAGTTTTTACGGAAAAATAGAGAAACTGTTAGTGGATTGAATAAGAACTATGAACGCATTTTTATGCAACAACTGTCAAAAACGTGTTTGTTTTCTGGTAGGTTGAAGATCTTAGTGAAAATGGGTTTCTTCGGAAATTCGAAATTTAATATTGAATAATTTGTATAGTACATTAGTGTAGTGGAAATATTTAATATAGAAGTCATTTAAACTATGACAGAGAAAGAAGATGTTACCAATCAACCCGAAAAAGAACCATTAGATGACGAAGCCCTCGAAAAGTACGTTTTTCATTAATCTCTTGTAATTACACTTCGAAAATCATAATAATCCTCTTCCCAAAGCTGCTTTTTGTTTTGACAAAGTTATTCGACATATAATTGACTGAAATTATTTATACTGGTGTATTTTATATTTATAAGTTTTAAATACACAATAATAAATTCAATGTGGTTTTAGCAGTGCCTCAATAAAAATATCATTTTTTAAATATGTTAACTGCTGCGCGAGAGTCACCTTGTATTTATACATTCGTGCTGGCAATTGTTTATTTTTTGAATCCATGTTATTATGTCAGATAATTTTCTTTTCAACATATATTGGCAGATTAGCCGTAGAAGAATTATTGCGTGAAGCCGTTCAAGGCGCTGCAAGAGCTGAAATAGTGGGGCCCTCTGGTTGGATCAAAGCTCCCCAACAAAAAACCAATAAGCGTTTCTTAGTGAATACACTACGGAATGCAGTTACTTCCAATAAGTACCACTCAAGACAACGCCGACATTCACACAAATCTCCCAACCGAGAAAAGCATCCAGAACCATCAATTAAAAAAGACCGATCCAAAAGAAAACATTAAAATGGAGAAATATGACGTAGATAATGTATTGAAAAATATTTTTGATGCCAATGAAACAAACTGGAAGCCAGCTGAGAAGATTCTTCTTGTAACTAAAGAAATAGAAGAAATAAAGGAAAACCTGAAATCATTTTTGAACTGTACCGATTATGATATGTCAGCTATATTACAGGAAAGTGCAGCTCTATGCAATGAAACACAACATTTAGCTGAAGATATGGAACTGTGTAAATTGGAAATTGAACAAGAGACTATGGCAGAAATACTCAAATCTTTAGCTAACCGTGACCAGTTAAAGAAAGAACTTCAATCTATTAATTTTGCTATAAATATAGTTCATGATGTTCTCCAATGTGGGAAGTATGTGAAAGAGTTTGATGATGGCAGGGAAGCCCAGAGCTTCAGTAGGGCTGTAGAGGCTGTGTATGACCTTCTACAGTATACTGAGACTCCAGCTGATGGATTTAAGAACTTAGATGTGTACACAAACACTAAACACACAGCCCAGCTAATATGGGATAGCTTGCTCCACGATTTGTTTTCAGAATGGGCTCGAATGGTCACCTGGAGCATAAAAGCTTCCAGTAGGAAAACTGTTGTCACCATCACATTAACCCTTGACGATTCCCTTATTGTAGTTGATATACTCAATGCTCTTGATAGGAGTAAGAAATTGAGTGATAAGGTGTCAGAGTTTGCCCAATTTTTAATGAAAGAAGTTCTTAAACCTATAATACATAGTGATGTGACTGTGTATGATGAAACTGATGAATTGATGACTGTTACTATAGTGCACAAACAGAATTTTAAACCACGGTATGATGCTGTCATATCAAACTTAAGATTATTCTTTAATTACTTGAACAATAAGCTGAATGTAGATTTTAAGAGGGATACCACAATAATGAGGATTATTGGCAAGGAACTGAGCTCAGAATTCAGTGATATGCTTGTGAAGGAATGCCTGATTGATACAATACCAAATAACATAAGTGATTTACAGATTTATGGTAGAATCACTGGTGAAATTGAAAGTTTCCAGAGTTTCTTAGTTCTAGTCAAGTTCTTTACTGAGGACATGTCTATATTGGATTATGTGAACAATATTGACATTTTATTTGCAAATAAGGCAAGTCAGCATTTTTTGGAGTCGGCAAGGATTATCATGCTAAAGGATTTGAGTGCTACTATGTCTATTGGTGTCGAGAGTATACCTGATGATGATGGACCAACTCAGCAGCAAGCAAATGAAGAAGGTGCTGAGGCATTAAATATTCTTGATAAGACAATTCCAAAGAGTTTGTTCTATTTCCCGAGGTGCATGATATCAAAGGCTGCTCAGGAGTTGTTGGACCTGGCCTATGTGATGATGGAGCAAGCAGTGCAGTGCACAGATGTTGTGTGCAAGAAGCTGTACTACACCACCAGGCTGGTGTTTGAGATGTATGATGCTGTGGTTCCTTATCATCATGAGAACTATCTGCAAACAATTCCACAGTATGTTGGTAAGTACTGTTTATAAAATAATGATCCATTATGACCACATAATTATGTAATGTTGAACACACAAACTTGATTGATGAAATTGTAATAATACATTTTTCAAATGCATTATTGTATGCAAGTATAGTAAACTCAGAGGGTGCAGGTTCAAATCCTGCTCACAACCATAATATTTCTATTACCCAATAAAAAAATAAATAAAAAAATGTGGGAATGTGGTTTTGAATGGTTTCTAACAGATTTTACTTAAAACTCTTAATTATCTCTTTTGCCTCATTTTAATTTTTTTGATCTAATCTTTTTGAGAAGGGTAGAATGTGGGTGAGATGCTTTTGGTAGATGAGATGTCCATAGGTGGCAGTAACCACTTACCATCAAGTGGACCCCACTCATGCGTGTTTGCCACTCCAAACCACAAAAGAAAAAACACCATCTAAGTATCTATTTTAAAATCAATTCTCGCTTACATATTTTAAATTAAAGTTGAACTCTCCGTGTCGATGGAACAATTTCAAAGGTGTAGGTACTTCAATTGTCATGGCTATGGCGAATAGAGTCGCAGTGCTGTTTGAAGGCGCAGGTGTTGAGACACAAAGACAAGAAATAAAGTGGATACAGATTTTACTCTTTTCCACGTATGGAACAAGTGTAAACATTATATTAAGGATATTTCTTGTCTGGGTTTGGGGGAGGGGGTGTGTGAACACCCAGCCCCCCCCGGCTACGGCCGTGCTGTAGCATTAAATTGCAGCTCAATCTCCTCCTTTTATATAATATACAACAAAAATCTTCAACATGTATTTTCATTGCAGCTCTGTTCCATAACAACTGCATGTACCTAGCACACAACCTTCAGACCTTTGGTGACAAGTGGCTGATTCTCATGGAGAACTGGGACTTGGAATACCCAATCAGCTTTGTGGACCTTGTGCAGAAAATAAGAGATCTTGGTTACAAGCATCTGACTATACATATGCAGCAGCAGAGGAAACAGATCCTGGATAATATTAGGTCTTCAGGTAAATCACAATTTTAAGTACATGGTAGATAAATCAAATGCGACTTTAAAAAATCTATATTCGTAAAACTTTGTGTTTATGTAATTCTATAAATGTTACATAAATTACACATGAACCGAAAGAGGTGCAACAATGATTTTAAAACCTATTTTGAGACATCTAGGTTAAGGGCTCTTATATACGTGTTGCACGGTGTCGACGACAGCTCTGCGGCAGCCATTGAGGTGTGTCGATAACACATCAACGCAACGTCAACGCGAGTCTCCGACTGCCGCAAACGTTCCGCTAGTGTGTAAGAGCACTAAGTGCAACAACTTAAAACTTTTAGGGGTTTCTGGCAATAAGGTTTTTTGCCACATTCCAGTTTTCCTTCATGTTAGACTTGAAGCTAACATAAACGATTTATTTTATTATTCTTCTCCTTACAGTATGGTTGATGAATAACCTACTGCCAAAGTTAGGCCTCTAACATGGCTTTTCTCTTATCGAAAATATGTCTCAGGTGTGCTGGATTTTTCACGATATATTCTTTCACCATTTTAAGCAACTTATAATTTGCTTCAGTATTTTATTAATTTGTTTATAATATATTCATGATTGCGAAATTGACTACGAACAAACAATGGTGCTCCCCTTGGGTTTGTACCTGCAACCTTTGAGCCTCTGACTTGCCAGTACCATTAGGCTACCAATGCTCAAACAATTTATAAAATCTAATGGCTCAATTACACTAGGTTGACAGGACGACTTCGGTGGGCAGCCAAGTCCAACGACCCAGTGTAAGCGCCTATTCGTCTGACGACTCAGTTCGCAGCCGAAGTCGACCAAGTTCGGCATCGAGCAAAGGCAAGTCGAAGGCAGTCACCTCTGTGTAAGCAACGCTTCAACAGAGCTGTATTCGGCCGCCGAAGTCGGCGGCATACATATACGGCAGATGAAACGGCAGTGTAAATTAGCCTTATCAGTTTTTGTTTCGTTCCACGACCTGTTGGCGTTCGTTTCGAGCAAAAATAATCCATACATACAGGTGTGAATTAATTTTAATTTTACAGCAATATTAATGTGACAGATGGCCTTAAAAAAATCAGTTATCTACTATTTTAATTTGTACTTAGTTATTGCATTTATATATCCTTCCGCGTTGTTGGTTCACCATCCACTTTAATGCAAACTTATAACAAAGTTAAAGTTCAAAGCAGACAGATTAGGATATTATTGGAAAAATGATTACATTAGTATGATTATCAGGAAAACATAAATAAACTGGGTGAGTTACTGGAAGGATTGTGATTGTATTTTAAAAAGAATCGAGTATTACCTTTGTCATATTTTTATCACCACAATAATAATAGGGTCTTTCCACTCTGGTCTTGTAGCACAAAATTCAGACTTATGCTTGATTGTTGTACTGGAAATCGGATAAGTGAAACTGAAAGGAGGCTTATACTTATTGTGGTTAATATCAGGCTGAAGATCCAAATGATGAAGACGATGTTACAACGTTGATCTAAAAATTTTAGGTTTGAGTATCATCTGACCAACTTGGTTTGGCTAATCAATGAGCGAGTTTTTTTTTTTATGAAATCAGCCTGCTGATGATGAAAATCAAAGTTAAGGCTTCCAGTCTAACTGAATGCAGCTTAATACCAGTATTTTACATGCACCAAGTCCACATTACGGTGTGAAATAATGTATGTAATGGCTATCTATTGTAATATTGTTACAGATCTTAACTGTATCGTCGTGAAGGACGTATTGAGCGACAACGCGGAGGCAGCAGTCCGGCAGTGCCTTCGACAACTGCATTTACTGAAGAATGTCTGGATTGGAGTCTTCCCTAATAACGTATTTACTAGGTAATTTCCTAAATGATCCTGAGACTAAATCCTCTTAGCTGCATTTTATTATATTTTTTTAATTGGCTTGCGTTTGGCAGCAGGGGCGGATTTGATACGTTGACTGCCCTAGGCCCAAGAAAGATTGCCGACCCCTATGCGCTGTAAAGCAAAAAAAAATAATAAACTATAGAAATTAAAAAAAAAAACGATATTCAGTAAATGATTTAATTATCTCAATCAGTATTTCAGATACCATTCTATTTGTAATTGTTCTATTTGTTTTCTTACCATTTCTATCTGTGAGAAGCAATGAATCGTTATTCACAAATTGTCTTTTGACTTTTGATGACAATTGAATTTTGCCGCCCTAGGCCCGGGCCCACTCGGCCTATAGGGAAATCCGCCCCTGTTTGGCAGAATATAGGAACAGCAAATTTTCTTCGAAAGAAAGAATAATTATTAGTTAGATTCATATTTCGCTTCCAAAATAAAATAGTGAACAAGTTAATGTAATACAATATGATTTAATTAATTTAGGCATTATACCTACTCGGTAATAAATAATAATTTTGGCAATACTTTTCAGACTTATGGCAACCCTAGTCAACATGTTCCTGGAAGAGTTGATCCATCGCGTCTGCACTGTGGAGGACATTTCCATGGAGATGGCAACACAACTCACGGATATGTACACCATCGTCGTGCAGAAAGCCCCGCATTTGTTCCGGGTAATTAAAATAAGAAAAAAATTACTGTCAGAAAATTTAACTCTAGCAAGAAAGAATTCACAATCTTCGCTAGTTGCCACGTTAACAAGAAGATTCAAACTTAAAAGCATCTATTAAGTAAATTAAATTATTGAGATTTAATTAGGTTATATCATTCTGATATAAATTGGGCTGCATAGACCGCCATGAAACGCCACAGGGTTTTGTGGAGTTTTAGAAAAAACAATGCGTAAAAATTTGCCTAAAAATATCTGTCCCGCCTGTGTGGCTAGGCACATTAGTTGGTCTCAAACGTACCAAATAAAAAACAAAAAAAGTCATTCTCATCCAAAATCTTTGCTCTTTCCAGACTCCAGCAGACATAGAACAACACGTCGGATCTTGGATCAAGCTTCAAGAGCTGATCTTCGTATTAGGCGGCTCCCTCAAGGACATAGAAAACCACTGGAATGACGGCACCGGTCCCTTAGCTGTCCACTTCAGAAATGAAGAACTCCGAAGCCTCATCAAAGCTCTGTTCCAAAATACGCAGATGCGTGCCAATTTATTATCCAAAATAAAATAAAATAGTTCTCAGTGTTTGACGTCAGTATCTCTATCTATAATAATATGGTGTTAAATGTTTTCAATGTGTCATTTCATTTTCGATTTTGAACATGTAAGAATTGATGTTACTCACAAGATACTATACTTAATAATTTAAATTGTATTAGGTATATAAATTAACCAAATAAATGTTTACAGAAGCAAAACAGAATATCTGTATTTGGTTGTTGCGACGTTTTGTAAACAAATGATTTTTTGATTTTTTTTACCATCTCTTATATATCTATGCCTGTCAGCCTGATTCTACCCACCTTCTTTAAAACCATATTTTGTGATATAATCAGGAAGGTCCTTTTGACGGGCTAGAGACTATTCCCGAAAACCTGACTATCGGAAGTCACAGAGGAAAATGGACAAAATATATTGGGAGACACTAAATGTTTCTTTGCGAGGGACTTTGTTTTTTTTTATTGTTATGAAGTACGTATTTGTAATTTTGTACGTGGCCGAACCAAAGGGAGGAATTTAACGTTCCAGTTTTTGAGTGGAGTAAAAAAAAAAACATACTAACTACCTACATTTAGCTATAATATTAGAAGAATATCACAGACCACTAAGAGAACTAATGCAGGATATCCCTTTTAATCGGTCCGACCCTTCATTGATTGTATTTTGTAAGAATTGGAATAGGTGCGTGCTTGCGTAAAAAGAAACTTAATTCAACAGTTCAATTCAACTGTCAGTTGACTGTCAGGGGGAGTCAAGTCAAATGTCAATGTAAAACATCAAATAAATAAAATACTTGCAAATTTTTGTGCATTCTAACCTCAAAATTAAATAAAAAACAATTAAATTTCCACGAAATGTACTAAGTAATAGCAAAAATGAATGCAATGAAGGTGATGTTACGAAAGAGGAGTCCAAATGTTCTAGCAAACCGATTCTACGCGACAACAAAGAAGAAAATTCCGGATCCCGATGAAGAAGATTCACTCCCAAGTAAACAATCAATTAATTATTAAATTTCTGATAGTAAAATAGTAGTACTAGTGTGGGGCAACGGTTCTTTTTCATTAATTATCATATCACCTTTGACACGGTCCGTCCATGGTTTCCTCTATAGTCGTTTCTTTTTCACACTAAAAAGTTCCCATCTGACATGTTCATCATTCATAAAATCATAACATACCATCTCGCCTGTATTCCCTATAGGGGTATGCAGAGATGTATACAGTGCACCCACATTTCACCAATGCTGTTATCAAATCCCATTGCAATAGGTAGTGAGCCTAATGCCATCAACTAGGCCCATTTCCAAACTCCAGGCTGTTATTAAGAATTTTCTAACAGATAAACCCCAATAAGACATCTTTGTCATTCATCTGCAACATTGTGTATATTCACAACTTATTTCAATTTGATTGGAGAATGATAAAACTTGACCACTCATAACTATCATTTCAATAATTTTTTATACATGTTAAGGCCATGTCATGCCTGTATTTCCTTTTCCTATTTTATGGTGATGTAGAAACACAAAATTAAACTTTCTCTTGTTGAGTACCTTTCATGTAAATAATCTCATTACAGTTTTCCAGTACCCCATAAGCAAGACCTCAGACCGTCGCATGTACCTTTGGGGTCTGGCAGAGACAGGCGCTCTCGGCATCCACATGCCGCGCGGTACAAAGGGCAAGAAGCAGTACAGGAACAACTTCTCACTCTGCTGGTACCCCATGAGGTCAGGCTTTGCAGAGAGATTTGATGTAAGTGTTTGACCTAAAGTTAAATGTGTAAATTTTTGGACTGCCACATTTCTATAATAGAAAGTAAAACACAAATTCAACAAGAAATAATTCAATTAATTCATTCAAATTAAAGGCCCAGCAAAACCCTTCTTGGAGTTCCTTGTGTGAATTTTAGTGTCCACCAGTGTATATTTGATGAAGTTAGCATGTAATTGAACAGTCAAATTATTCACATATTATTTGAATTTACTACTTTTCTCTACTATTCCAGATAGAACACGTAGCTACAGGGTATGGCTTCACAGTAGCTTCAATAAAGACAGACGAGCAACACAAAGTCTTTGGCACCGGCATTAACACAGACTCACAAATCGGCTACCATGCACCACGCATGGGTCACCCACTCGAGTTGTTGCTCAGTCCGGCCCCAATATTCTTGCCTTATAAGTCTTTAGAAACTAAGGTAAGGTATTAAATATTAGTTATATTTTACAATTGGTTCAGTACAAAGCTGTCAGAGGGCTTTGTATTACCTGAATGGCTCTGAGGTACTTAAGAATTTGTATTTCATTTGAAAAATCAATAATGGTGCATTGATTTCCATATTTCCATGATTTAGGTTGTCTTTTATTGTCTGAGAACACAAACCGAAAAAAAATGCCACAGAAGTCAGCATCTGAAGTTGTGTGATGACTTAATTAATAACACGGTCTGCAACAAAACACAGACAAACTTAGAAATAATTTATTTTCACCAGATAATTGGCATAGACGCAGGTCGTGCTCACACGGCGATACTAACAGACAACGAGGGAGTGTTCACATTAGGCAACAATGCATACGGCCAGTGTGGACGTAAGATCAACCCAACAGAAGAGTATCGAGGAAGCATGGTGTCCCACAACATCAAAAAGTTGGGCAATGATAAGATCGTCAGTGTGTGCTGCGGACAGGATCATACGTGAGTATTTCTTATTATGATAGTTGGGGTTGATTGTCAATAGTTATCCGGAAACACGAAGCACTGCATCCATACGATTCTTAAGACGGAGGCTAAACGAGTTATGAGCGTATACAGCATTCGGTTTCAAGTATACATTTTCGTATAAAGACAGTTGTCGTGTGGCATAAACACTTATAAAAACCAAATTTAACGTAAATAACGCGTCTCATAAAATTACGCTAGATTAAGCTAAGTCAAGCTAAAGCAATCCTGATAAAAAGAAATAGGTAGCCAAATATATTTTTCTAAGAAACTTTCCACAATGTAGTACCAAAGTAGTTATAATTTTTCGTAATTTTTGGATAGAGAATATTGATCAGTTGTTTCAAAACAAGTTTTTCAGATATTTCATTTTCTAACTGTATTAAAAAGAAAAATCAAATCAGGTTTTTTTTCATATAGCTGTTAGCGGCAAGACGAAAGTCCCAGGTTTGAATCCAAGGACGCACCACTTTTCATAAATAGTTAAGGGAAATCTCGCCAGCAAGCTGGCAAACCTGAGATGTTCTCGATTGAGTTTAAAGACATGTTCAAGCTTTAAGGATCGTTTAAAATCTAACACTAGCCTGTTCATCAACCATTCAATATGACGATATAAATCATTTTTCAGTTTATTCGTAACAGAGGGCGGCAAGGTGTACGCTTGCGGATGGGGCGCGGACGGCCAGACAGGGTTGGGCACTTACGATAACCAGGAGAGACCGGCGCCTGTCAAGGGCGATATTACTACTGAGAAGATTGTCAAAGTTGCGTCTACTGGGGACTGTGTGCTGGCGTTAAATGGTAGGTTTCCTAGGACGGACGATTTGAAAATGGTCTTGTCATTATTTCATTGCCTTCCGCCTTCATTGGTTAACCAACAGATTTAATTAAACTAGTGGTCGCAAACTGGCCGAAATGCAACCATAATTCATTTAAATTTGAACGTTATTATGGTTCTATTGTCAAAGATATATGTGTGTGTGTGTGTCAAACACACGCTAGTGTGTGTAATGTTTTCTTTTTTAAATATTACCTTCTGCACTCCTTTCCCATATAAACTTTAGCTGTGCCAAATTTCGTACTCCGTCCGCGTAATTTTCGTAAAAAGGGGAACAAAGTTTTTGCTTCACATCTCTGACCTGACGTAGCATTAGGTAGTTATACCTCATCCAGACTTGTATTTGCCTTGAATTGAAGTCGCTCTTATAAATGAGTTGTCTCAGGCCCGTATTAACACTTTAACTGTCCGGTAAAACAATCGCTGTGCATTACATGTAAGTCACTGGATAGTCAACAACGCAATCTCTTAAGTGACTAGTTCTAGTTCCTGTTGATTTGATATTACTCGAGATACTGAAATGTATGAAAACAAGTCATTTTTCTGTGGGCTCGGCATGACAGGGCTCCATAGAATTATGAAACTAGTCGGGCAATCCATAAAATGCACGATACATACATATGAGATACGATGAGCAATGAATAATATGAATATAGTAATGTCATATGTTTTCGCGATCACTACACATTATAGTAAAACTGGATTAATCGCGTGTTTTATTTGATTTTTGTTATTCTGACGTTTCGAACACTCCGAGGTCGTGGTCACAGGATGACGTCATTCTGCGACCACGAACACGCTGGAAAGTGTGTTTTAATATATATAATTGTGTCTCAGGAAAGTTATAATATAAAAACGAGTACATAATATATTTCATAAATATCTAATTTAAATCTATAAACTTTTTTTTTGTTTTCCATAGACCAAGGTGAACTATTCGGCTGGGGCAATTCGGAGTACGGTCAGATACCGATGATGTCTGGTGCACAACAAGTTAACATGTCGTACTCTCTACTTGGCTTCACCCGCGCCTTGGGCAAGATCACCGACATAGCCGCCGGCGGATCGTTTTGTTTGATTGTTAATGGTCAGTATATAATTATGTATACTACATTATTTTAGTATATATATACTAAACCTGAAAGTAGTTTGTTCGGAATCAGTAATTATAGTACGACAACTATACTAAAAATAATGTTGTTTAAAAAATAGTTCACACAGATCTTTTTTGACGTAATTTTAACGTTGTTAAATTAAAAAATCTTTTAAAAATAAGCACAATAATAAATCTAATCGCATGAGGATCTTATGCGATAGACATAAAACTAAATTAGCGTATCAGCCAGTGGCATAGCTAATGCATAAGGGGCCATGTATCAAAATTTATATTAGGGCCTTTTTATAACATTTTACGATTTTTTGCTTAAACATTACAGTAATTGGGGCCCTTGTGGCTAGGGGGGCCCGTATCATTGATACGGTTGATACGGCGGTAGCTACGCCCCTGCTATCAGCATTATTTTATTTCGCTCAACACTTTATTAGCTGTACATAATATAGGTATTATAATTAAACTTTGTTTACAGAAGCTGGCGACGTTTTCGTTTGGGGCTACGGATTGCTGGGCCTCGGGCCCAATGTGCAGCACTCTGCAAAGCCTAAACAAATACCAAACACTTTGTTTGGAAGAAATGAATTTAATACAGAATGCCATGTTGAAAAAGTAGCATGTGGCATAGGGCATTTAGCAGTTATAACTAATGACGGACATTTATACATGTGGGGTAGGAATAGACAAGGCTGTCTAGGCCTGGGCCATAGCAAAGATCAGCATTTCCCTCTAAAAGTGGCTATTGGTGGACATGTATTAAAAGTGCTATGTGGTGTCGACCATTCAGTGGCTATTTGCCGACCCTTCACGTAGTTTATTAATGTGTTAAGACTGTTAGTTAATAAATAATGTTATGTTAACCTATGTTGTTTTATTTTGATGTGATTACAGTGATATATCTTAGAAAAATTTACTTCATTTATATAACAATTGTTTTGACTTTGAATATACGACATTGACTACAATGGCTACCTTATTTGAATTGAATCTATCCATAAGTATTTAAGAAACTAAAATAATGTATCCTTTCATCATGTTTATGCACAAGATAAAAATATGCGTAAATCTTGTGGAGGGCATATTATTTTAGTTTATACTTTACAAATTGAAGGATAATTCACAAAAGCAAAAAAAATAAATCTATACACAATACTGTTTAAAGGTCAATTCAGTTATCAATGGTTGAATGGCTATTTGATATCGCAAGCAACATTTTTGTCAAATGTGAAATTGTTTTAAAAGACTTGTATTTTAGGGATAATTTTTAAAATGCGCAGAAATAGCCCTTAAACCAAATAGAGGTCCAACTGTTGATATAATTATTTTATTACATAAAATTATAGTAAGGATGTTATTTACACATGCATTATGACTTATGGAAGCTAGCTAGAGATTTTTTTTATGATATATTTATTTACAGACTAGCTGTGCCTGCGACTCCGTCCATGTGGATGTCGTAAATTAAAACCAAGTTGTGCATGAACACAAATTCATAATAATTAACAAATGTTCAACGTGATTCATTAAATAGGCATAACTTTTATATTTATGAACCGATTGACATGAAACAAACACTAAATGTTATGTGAAGTTTACCACAATATATTAGTGAAAACCTCATCAATCTAGGGATTAGCATTCACAAACACACAGATAAACCAAGAAAAATTCTAACAATAATTGTTTTGTGTGCTATTTGCATTGATAAAGGTCCCAATAATATTATTTCTCATATATCTTCCATGTACAGACAGCGATCTGTTACATTTTTTAGCAAGAAATGGGTTAGCATTAAATATAGTATGAAATTACTTTGAATGGACATAGTGGGTTGTTATATAATTCTACTGAGTTTTATATAAAGGGTTTTACAATAACATTAATTGGATCTTACAATATAATAGTAAAAATAATGATTATGATACACACTTCAAATCACATCACCAGTTCATACACCTAAGAATTTTCTAGTAATGTCCATTATATGTTTTTTTTTATTGAAAGGGAGAGTCCCCAAAAATATTATTGGTGGGCTCTCCCGATCAATACCACATTGACTATTGTTTACATTCATCGTGAAATGGCTCCAAGGTACGGAAGTCTCGCCATGCAGGGGGCAGTAGTGATGTGTGGTGGAGATGACAACTGCACCTCTTGCATGGTTCGCTGAAGAGATTTACGTAACTATGCAACCATGTCATGAATGAACGCACAGCCAGTTCCGGTAATGTTGGAGAATAGAAATGTAACATGGCAGCATGAGCATTCTCAGTAACTTTTCTGAAAATATGATGTCGAGACTCCGTCCATAAATCCAAACCTTCTCCATAACCTTTAACCATGACCCACTCCATGAGTAATCCTTTGAAAGCTACTACAGCTTTTAGTACATGACTTAAGTTAATTTGCACAACTGCATTGCTTGCAAATGGTCGGGATATCGTTATTTTCATATCATTGTATGACCTGTCGATGTTATTAATTACGGTATCAACTTGTAGAGGGGCAACATTGTGGTTGCTTTGCAGTTTCCCGCGACGTTTTGTACTTCCAGAGTTTATATATGATCGTTTGAGGGAATTTTGACTCAAAAGTGTGTGTGCGAATGAACTGTATTCGTGAATTTTATCGGTCCATTTGTAACTGTTCACGAGCTGCGTATACAGCGCTTGCCGATCTTGTGTAGTTTCTTGGCTGAGGTATGTTGTGGTGCCTAAATTAAAAGGCGCTGTAGGTATCGGGAGTCCATTCACAGTTTGTTCTAAGTCTCGCAGGTTGATATTCACATTGTTTAGGAGTTCTTGAAGCTCTAAAAGGAACTTATCTTTGCCATCGTCACCGTGGTCGGCACGCAATCCATTGGAAAGTGTTTCGAAAACGTGACTGACGCTGGATCGTAGAATTCGAAGTGAGTTTAGAGCAGAGTTCAACTGGTCCACGTTAATCGTATTATTATTCATTGTGCTATTCCAATTATCTTTCCGATAAACGAAATAAACAATGCGACGAAAACACAAAACGAAATTCAGTCACATCTAATTTGTCAATTTTGACTTTTACTTTTGACATTGACAATTTGTAGCACAGACATTTGACAGTTGAAATGCGTACCACAGATACTGTATAGTGTAGTAACAAAGTGTGTACTTTTATCTCTCACAAGCAAAAATTCTACGTTTTTATTATCATTTAATTCTACTTTTAATCTCAATAATGATTGATGTTTTGTAATATAACATTTTATAAAAATTGTTTGCTTGTTTCATTTTTAAATTTTCCTTTCTAAACTTGTTTACAGTGACATCTCTTGTAGGGCAGATCTTCATTCTGTTACAACTTATTCTAGTTGAGACTTTGAAACAAGATAGCAGCACTTGTACTTGGCGCTAGCCTAATTAAATATTATTACGCCTTCTTACCGAAGCAGGAAGGCAGAGCTACCACTAGGCCACGTGCTATGACGTTACAATTAGGTACATCTAGTAATAGTTATCCTTTACTTTTTGTATGTAGATAGGTATACAAAACAAGGTAGGTAAAAGTTTAATGATCTAATGACTTTATGGTATTGAAAAACAGTTAGCAGCAAAAAGGAAAGGAAACTGTTAAAAAGCTACCTACGGAACAGTCTGGATTGTATTTGAAGAAAGAGTCAGGAACTGGGAATTCTCTAAAGTGTGACAGTAACCCTCTAAGTCCCAAACCAATTATGAAATTGACTACAGGGAGGGATTTTATCCCATCAAATTTGATTGCATGTTTTTTTTTAGATAATCTCTGTTTTTTTGGGGTAACCCTACATTTTAAATGTTAGATGTATACCTAAGTGAGATTAACTAAGTACGTAGATAACTATTTCTGAGTTCACATACATAAAACTTGCAACATAGTATTTTAGGGTTGATATTCAGGGCTTACTATGATCCTCACAACGAATCCATGTTAACTTCGACTTAGGCCAGGCGCTGACGCTGGTCCCAGCTGTGACTGCCCCGTGTACACGACGCAGCACACATTGGAAGTATGCCCAGCTTGGGCCGAGTAGCGCCATGATTTCATTGGGACAGTAGGAACGGGCGACCTCGTGCCTTCGGCTGTGATTAGATACATAGGTCGGGAGTGAGAAAACATGGGGAGCCACTGCCACCATTTGGGAGGAGGTGATGCTCGCGAAGGAAGTGGCGTAAAGTAAGAGGAGCGCGAACCCCGCTTATCACTACCGCAGGACGCGTGCTAGGCGCCGCAGGGCACTTAACGAATTCTGGCCACCATGAGCCGTAGCCTGCGAGCGACGGACCTGGGGAGTTCGTCGCCCGAACAGCGATAAGCCTGAAACAGAAACGCGCTGTACATCGGCATGAACGCCTCTCTGGAGTGTCTGTGGATACCAGCTGTAGCCGGTCGGTTAAAAGATGGGGTCTGTCGAAATTTCGGACGGATCAGATCCTGTCGGCGTTGCAGTGAATGCAACCGGGATCCCGGTAAGGGTTAGCGGTGGGCTGTTTGGTTTTTAGTCTGTAGGACTTCGGCATGGCGTCCATAAGGGACTTTGCAGACTAAGTAAAAATAAAATTAACTTCAACTATTTATTTTAATGCTTCTAATTTTCACTTTTTAAGAAGTTTAGTTAACTACTAATCAAGGCTAAAAATAATGCTGAAATATTGGCTGTGATTGTTAGTTTCCTCAACAAACAGACACTCCTAATCTCACCCGCTTTTAGAGATATAAGAAGTGATAGACACATGCATACCTATTGTATTTGCATGTTATTCCTTAACTTAAAACAAGTTGGTTACAATGGTTTAGTTAGTGAGACGATCTTCCTGATTTATTTTATTCTTTAAATCAATAAAGTACAGGTATAGACTATAATTAATATTTAAGCCTGAAGAAAGGCAACTAAATTTATAAGTACATATCTAGTTTTTATGTACACTAAGTTGGAAAAATAAATATCTTTGAATACCTCAAAGCTAGCCAAAGCTAACGATAGTTCGGAAAAAAGTTATAATAAGAAAAATACAGAAATGATACCTACTATTTATCCGGAAAGATCAAAACATAAATAAAATTGAAGTGTCTGTTTGTAATGTCAAAATAGTTTTTTTTAAGTTCATACAGTTATTTGCACAACACTTATGGCTGAAAATGATGACCGCATTCTGATAACATTTTACTGGCAGATAGCTGACTATATAAGGAGTAACCTAAGCTAATTTTCTAGCCGACAATAATTAAAGGTTATAATTAAAAAAAATTATAGCATCATATGTAGCCGACAAAAAGGTACTCCTAAAAATGGCCTTTCATATTCATCAGTAAATCCAAATTCCACGCAGGCGAAGTCGCGGGTATCAGCTAGTTGTTAATATAACTTAACATACCCTCCCTGTAGGCCGTGAGCTATATTCAGTGTTTTTCACACGCTTC
Source organism: Xylocampa areola (assembly GCA_935421205.1). Classification (NCBI taxonomy): domain Eukaryota; kingdom Metazoa; phylum Arthropoda; class Insecta; order Lepidoptera; family Noctuidae; genus Xylocampa; species Xylocampa areola. The sequence goes on from OW285200.1 coordinate 3,051,997, forward strand.
ATTATCGTATGTAAATTCACTTTTTGCCAACTTGGCATCAGTAATAATCCCAATAAGAGTGTAACTGGATTTTTCCTCTCGTAAACTGGTATCAATAGCGGGAAAATCTTGGTACATTCTGACGCCTGCTGCCTATCCGCACGATGCGTTCCTCCATTACTGCGCGACTTAACTTCGAGTTTTGTATGCAAATGCGAACATTTACGCGGCAGCCATCTTACCGAATTAGCGTTAAGCTTTTTAGATATTCAAAATATTTAATAAAAAGATTATATTTAATAAAAAGATTATACTGTTTCGATAAGGTTGGCAGTTCGTTTTTCATTTTTTGGGTCATGTTGTCTTATTTATAAATTGTATTATACTCGTATTTGAATAGGTTGATATCTACATGGTTCTGCTCTACTTACGTTTCTGATTGTATATGAATATTTGTTGTGTTTATTTATGATTTTATTTCCTGAAGGGTTTCTACATCAATCCCTGCGATTGAAAAGAGCAGTCCTCGAGATGGAGGCTGTAGACGCTGTTGATGATAACTTCACTGCATGAGACGAAGCCGAGCCTACTGAATTCAACTATTTCGATATTTCCTTCCTACCTATTTCAAATCAATTTTGTATCGACGAAGCATTGCGTACGACATATGAGAACCATGCCTAGTGATCGAATTTCGCTTGTCATACACGAGCTAAACGCATACAAATACTTAAAACTCATCCACTCGGTGCCAGTACGCTGCGTGTGTAGGTAATCTATGCTTCGCTTATGACACAGCAAGGTTACATCCGTATTTTTTTCAGATCCATGATATACCTATCACTAACTGATAACACAATACGTAAAATTTTACATGTAATTACGTTTTTCAAAATCAGACCTTGCCTTCAAAGGATAAAAGTCCCTAAAAAAAAATTGAAAAACAATCAGACTTGTTTGTTACATTAAGTAATTACCTACATATATCAATTAGGCAACACTGGTCCTCTAAATTCAAACTCAAAGGTATTTAGGCAGCAAACGTGTTTAAAATTCTAGTCGAACTCGCTCACAATAACGACAAATACGCATTGTAAAAGTTTCAGGTTTGTCAGCCGGTTTTATTAACGCTTGCCGTCACCCAAAAGTTTATATTCGCTTTTGATTTGATTCACAACTTTTCGGACAGGATTCCGAATGTAATTCAACATTTTGATGCTTCGACGTTGTCAGGCTGGTTGGCTACACTATTTTTCATAGATATAAAATAAGATAAACATCGCGAGGAAACCAGCACACCTGAGAGATGTTCTCGTCCTCGATGTTGTGGAAAGTCATATCAGAGATCTATGGGTGGTTTAAATTTTGACACTAGGTTGTTCATCAACCACACGATATAAAGACAAATGACAAATCAGAAACACAAAAAGTTTATGGCTAAATACTGAAATGTTAATTAATTTTAAATAGCTCCAAAAACAAAAGAAAACATGTAATTTGCGTGGGCAAATAAATAATTATGCTCATTGTGACAGATGGACAGACGATGCAGGGTAACATCAAACAGGGTTAGCTCCTTAATGTTGGGATTTCGAGAAACAAATAATAATTGACATGTGTATTCCTCTGCTGAAGAGATATTATACTCGTATACTCATATTTCGTAATCAATCCCATATTAGGGTGTGTGGGCTATTTATACTCGCTTATTAAGCAAGGGAACAGTATGCCTTTTTCTGAGGAACAGCTTTCGGGTAAATGATAAATGATATTTATCAAACCATCGTTTTATTTTACAAAAAGCTATGCAAGTAAGAGGCGAAAAATTACAATGACTTACCAACCACCCCGCTAAATTCCTAATTAAAAAAATTCTATAAACAACTGAACAATGCGGCAACACAGAAATCAAATCCACGTCAATCAACTCTGCTTAGGTGGCAAACACTGTGATTTGGGCAAAGAATACGAACCTTCTTGTTCGAAGATTGACATCTTGACGATGAAACATGAGGATACTAAATACAGATAAATCTTCGAAAAGCATTAACATTAGTTATACATTTTTGTGGAAAAATAATACGGTCGTGAGCAGGATTCGAACCTGCGCATATAATACCCCAGGGAGGGGAGGTGCAGGTTCGAATCCTGCTCACGACCGTATTCTCTTTCCACAAAAAATTATAACCTCATAAGGATACTTCATCATCATCAGCATCGTTCACAGCAATAAACTGCAGGGCTCTCCCTTCTACGCAATACATTCCAGTTTTGCGCCAGTCTTGTCCATGTCTTTCCTAGAAGAGAGTGAGAGAAGGTACATGGGAGTGAAGGAAGATCAAGGGCACGATGGTAAGACAACATAGTCAGGATAATACTTACTTGTTTCATATTAATTATCTCATGAACTGCATTGTTCTTATGAGAATAAGAAAGAAAGAAAGAAAAAGTTTATTCGACACAGTCAGTAAAGACACAGTTATACAGGTAGGCATACAAAAAATAAAAAACAAGGAAAAACGATAATTATAACTTATGTATTACATGATCATTGTATGCCTCACGGCTGCGAAATAGGTCCAGTTAAGCAGAATGCCTGACCACTAGTGCCCGGCGCTGGTTTTCAACTGCGCCCTAATATTGAAGTGTGAAGTGTCACGGATGTAAACCAGTATTATAGAAATACATTAAAGAAAAAAAACAACTTGAGAGGTGTCAAGGGACACCCGGATGGAACAAATATAAGAGGAAAAAAATATATATCTGGCTGGCTTTCTATAAGAGAGAGAGAGAGACAGACAGAGAAACATGCGCACGCCGCACGGCTTACAATAGCTTACTATAGCAAAAAGTGTCGTTACAACTTTTCGTCTTAATTTTCTCCGTCTAGCCTCCTTTCGCAACGCGCGTTAAGGAACTTCGTTCCAATAAAGAATCTTTAAACCGAAACAAAGGTTATATATTTAGCATACATCAATGCTACAAGTTCACTGTTAGATACGATAGAGCCAGTGCATCATCAGTTACTATGTGTTATTAAATTGTGCATTAATATTATCCGGCACTGGTAACTGCGTTAAACGCATTTACTTTCATATAATTGGAGCCATAACCGTCTCGGTTAATTGGCAGTTTGCGATCGCAGGCTTCCCATTCTTCAGGTTTAATCCTTTAGGCGTCTTTTACGATAGCCATAGCAGTGCAGTGATTGTATTTGTTAACTGAGTATCGTATAGCTATAAAAACCGTTTATGGGGGGCTTATGTTAGGAAGTTTTCAGGAGCAAACACGGAGTTTGGAATTTGGACAAAGAATGTAAATGAAATGGGAGTTTACAATAGTACAGTTTTGCTTATTGTTTCAAGTAAGCATGGTGCTATGTTATGGCATAATCATGGCTATGAAGTTACCATGTTTCTTTTTATTGTATAGTAATTTACACCCTCAGCCGGGATCGAACTTATGATTCCCAATATATACTTCAGGATCTTTGCCTACTAAGCTATCGCGATCTCTCCTACAACTGGAGTAGCGCAGGCGCAGATTAAATCTCTGATCGCGGACGATTCTCGTTCAAGAAAAAGAATATGCAGTCCCTTTAGAGTTTGCTTGGCATCAGTAATAAAATATAAAAAATATTGAATAGAATTGTCAGCCTTTATTTTACGAAAACTAAGCGAATTCAAGGAAATGTGCATTAGCTGTCAGGAACAGTTAAACGAGGCGTACCGGATCCAGTTTATCTACAACGTCGTAGCAAGCGTAGCGGTGACGTCGCTACGTCGTAGCAAGCACGTAGCATTCTTATTTCATTATTCACTACTCGTCATGCTTGTAATTTTTGAGTTCAAGGGAGAGTTGTTTTCGGCGCAGTACAAGGATAAAAATACTGCCGGGTTTTATACTAGGGACATTTTATGATACATTTTTATTCTTATTTTAATCTCCTTTAGGTTTCCTCAATCATTATGCATTATAATTAAACGTCTTCAATCGCGTAATATTATTAATTTATTATTACGAAATCTAGTTATAGATTACTTTAATTGAAAAAAGAAGTCGGTCTCAGCTACGTCGTACGTCGGAAACTGAGGCCAAAATATTTTTTGTATAGCATATATCCTATATATTTTCAATGAAGCAGCAGAAACTACTATGCTGTAACTTTTATATTATCATTTTACATTTGCAAGATACAATTTTTCAGTTTAAACGATGCCACACATCGCTTGAGCTCACGTTATGAGAATCCATCTGAATCGTTTACCTGAGGCACAGGCGCGAAGTGGTGCAACTTGTATGAAAATATCTTGGAGTTCAGCAGCAGTGTGTACCGGGCTTTAGACATGCGTTTTTAATGCAAAGTTTAAAATTATAAGTAACTAGGTTACGGTTAAACAAGGCTTTGTTCTTTCAATAAAAAGTGTTGAAAATGTTAAAATTAATTTTATTAATAATAATTAATTATTAATATAAATAATGCCTCATTCCTAGAGGATAAAGGCGACTGCTGAGCGTGAGGTCCTGGGTTCTATTCTCAGGTCGGGCAAAGTGTTATTAGGTTGTAATTTTCAGTAGCAACCCGGAGTTTGGAATTGGCTCGGTTTATGGCAATAGGCTCACCACATGGAACTTATAGGGTGAAATGGGGATGTACAATTGTGTACGTCAAAGTACGTTCCCTCAGAGTTTTCCATATAGTCATTATACGTAGGTATGAGTATATAATACTACATAAAAACATTTAAAATGATAAAGTGTGTTTATTACTTAGAATACCAATTTCATTTCCTCTTCTCCATTTATTTCGTACTTATCAGTCTATGCGTAGCATTCTACACGCGATAAGGCTCAATTGAGATATATTTTTATGTGGCATCACTGCGAGCCTGATCGCTATAAATTCGGTATGAGCGCAAATCGCACGACGAACTTCGGTCCCCGGCTCGAGCTAAAATTTTATCATAGAGGGCAGGCGGCTATTCACCCAGTTCTTATTTTGAATTTAATTTATTTAATTACTGTGTTTTTGTGGACCACCCCTGCTTGTTTCATTTTATAGCTATTTCGGCGCGAAATTATTTATGTACACGTAAATAGGTTCTTAAGACAGAAAAAAATATTTGATATACAGCGATTAGATAGTCCATCTTAGCTAGTGTGAGACAAAACTATTCAGTGTGTCCAGTCAACATAAAAAATTGCCTACTTTTTCCTTGACCTAATATTTTCCCGTAAAAAACATTTGTCAAAGTTCAATGACATGGCCGAGGTGTGATTGTGAAACAAACAACTAGACTAGTGACGTAAATACTTATATTGAATATTGAAGTATAAAAGATTTTGAATCTATTTGTGTGTTGTTATAACGGAAAAATAATAAATAATGTACAACCTTCGTTGATTAAAGTTGTCATAAGATGTATTATCAGTTTTTGGACACACAAGCAGTCCACTTCTGAATTGAATTATTACTGTCATGAATCATAATTGCACTGTACACCAAACAAAAGTTAATTTCTCTAATAGCTACTTAGATCTTTCTTCAATTTCAGATAAACTTTTTTTGGCACACAAACCTTCTCAGTAAGCACAGAATATCGCGCAGAATGCCTAAAAGGTTTGCGTTCAAAATGTTAATCTCAGTAAAGGCGTGGTGGAGCGTCGATTTTTATCAATTTTCATCGGTTGATCTTAGTCATATTTATGGCCCAGGCAGAGTTGAAAAATGAGCATTCTTCTTGAAGAATATTAAACAGGCGGCGTTGAACGCAACATGCCTTACAAATATGGATTTTGGAATTATCAAAGGCCTTTTTTCAAGTACACGACTTTTGATGTGGCTTGGTTGGTGAACTTTTTTGCGGAAATAAAAGAAGCCATTCTTATAAATCTTAGCCTATGTTACCCAGGGTAAGGTAAGGATTCTAGCGATATCCCATACATAGAAATCGTTTCAGGCATTTAGAAGTTATGATGGAATAAAGAAACTCACAAACATACATACTTGCATAAATACGTGAACCTTAAAAACATAACACTCCTTTTTTAGGGCATTCGTGTAGTAACAATATTTGAAGATTAACAAACTAGCTTATTGGTTATAATCGCTGGTTATAAATTCTTCCGTCAAAATATGCAGAGTCCGTTCCTTTTACCATACTTCCGAGCAAAATATTTATTTACTTCATTAAATTTATTCAGTATTATGTTACTAATTTTTTTAACGTGTAATTATTATCAAACTCAAATTTTTATTTTATTTAGATAGACCATGTTACATGTACTTATAATAAGTCGAAGCTAGGTGTACGGTTTAAGAAGTTGGTTTTATTGAGAATAATATCGTTTATATTTATCTTTTAATACCTACTCATGGTATATTTTCATATTAAAATGTACTAGTATTTCTATATTTTCTACAGTGTAATAGAAATCTTTGAAATAATCATTTAAAGGGCAAATGGAATTGGTATCAAACAATTTTATTAAGAAAAAGCAAAAACAAACATTGAAATTCTCAAGTTGACCTACATAATAAAAGAGACATGAATTAACCCTGACAAGTTGAAGGTAACTTTGGAGAATATTAGATTTAACCTAACATAACATAGCACCACGCTTGTCATCGTGGAAGGGTTAGAGCAGAGATGTGTAGTTATACACCCATATTTCACCGATACCTTTATAAACTTCACATAGGTGGTGAGCCTATTGCTATCAATCGAACACATTTCCAAACTCCGGGCTGCTACTGAGAATTTGGTTACAGAAAAGTCATTTAACACTGCCGGATCCGGGAATTGAACCCAGGGTCTCTGACACAATAGCTGTATTTGTAGCCGCTTGACCTAAATTAAATAAATGCTTTGACTATGATTAATAAGTATTTCATGTAGCATTTTGTCTTGGAACCCAGTGAACAAAATATACTAAAAAGTTTGACAGTAAATACATGCCTTTTCAAAGGTAACATTGTTATAATAAAACAACTTTTAACCGGATTAATCGCGTGTATTATTGGTTTTTTGTTTTTCCTGACGTTTCGAACACTTTGCAGCGTTCGTGGTCGCAGGAGGACTGACACTGGGGTAACATTGTTGTCATTATAGTGACATTTCCGTAAGTTTTTTTCCGTCTTACTATTATTTACTTTTATAGTTATGTACCATGTCTTTCCCCAAATACTAATACATAACCAGCCCATAACTGTCCCACTGCCGGGCAAGGGCCTCTTCTCATACAGAGAAGGCACGAGCTTAAGCACCACGCTAGCTCACTGCGGGTTGGCTATTTCAGACTACCAAGTCCAGGTTTCCTCACGATGTTTTCCTTCACCGTATGTCAGTGATGTCTTAGATTAATTAAGAAAGAACATATGACATTGAAAAAGTCACATTGGAACATGCCAGATTCGAATCTACAAGTTCTTCTTTTACGGGTTCAAGAGAAACGTTAGAAAAAAAGAACAGAATTGTAATAGAGACATTGTCGTTATTATAAGCTTAGTTTACCTTTTTGATTTTCCTCATTCCTTATAACAGTACCTTTGGGCTTAAGAAACAGTGTAAGTAATGAAGTGAGCATTTCCTTAGGGTCAGTTGCACAAGTTTCTTGAGTATAACAATTTAGAAACACTTTCTACGATCGAAAAAATAAATCAAAATTTCTTTATTCAAGTTGGGCTTAAAATTTGCGTAAAACATTAACACAGCCTCCAAACAAATCCCGGTTTTGGATATAATTTTAGTTGGTGCAAGCTTTCCTTGGTGACGTCTTTCCTTGCAGATGAGATATAGATTGAAATAAATCACTTTGCTGCATGATTACTTAAAGGCTGGAACATTTACCTTAAAGACTAAGAAGGCCAAGTTGACGAAAATGTTCGTTTTATATGCGAAGGCGAATGTAATTCAAGTATAAACAGTGAGATCGCATATGAGAGGACATATGAATCGTCTCTCATGAAGAATTGATGTGTAATATTTTTGCTGCACATCTACACAAACCATTGAAATGACTATAGACACTGTTTTTATTTTAAGTCATGATATACGAGTATTTATGGAGTTTACTATTCTCTAAAGTTTGTAATGCAGATTGCAGCCATATTGCTTAACGATTCCTCTACTACATATATATTGCAATGTAAGTTGCCGTACATACAAGTTGAATGAGATTTAACGAATTGTTAATGAATAGTCTATTTTGCGGCGCGCTCCCTTTAATATTTTATTGGCACGTAGGGATGTGCCCTAAACGCTCCAAGGGCGCAAAAAGATTGGGCGCGAGTCGCCGGAGCGTCACTCGCCCGGGCTGCACCGACCTTGGGCCCTTGCCCTACTTAACACCCTTAATTTTTATCGCCCTTATGATTTTCAGGGTGTGTCGTATATAGTACAAAGTAGAGATGGCGAGTGTTACTATTGAGTGATTATTTCAGTGTCGAGATGTTAATAGAGGCTTTTTCATGGGGTAGGGCTCAGGTCGGCGGGCGCCGCGCGCACCTGTCCTGGCGGCTGCGCAGCCGGGTGTGGGGTGCGCGCGGGGGGTCGCCGGGGGCGGGCGCGCCCAGTCCCGCGCCGGGCGCCGCTCGGGCCGGCCGCACGTTGTCTCAGGCCGCATGAGCGCGCCGGCGTGCTAGCGCAGCGTGCGCGGGTGTGGTATGCCCGCGCGTCGCCGCTATGGCCCCTATGTTGGTGGCCTTGGCGCTGCTGGCTTTGCTGCCCGGTGAGTGTCCGCCTCGTGATCGACGCAACAGGCGTCCGCCGCGCCCCCGCGTTTGTTTACCCCTGTGGGGATCGATTGGCGTGATGGTGAGAGCTGAGGTGTTGTGTGTGTTAGATATCCTATGAGCTGAGCCGGGATCATACCCGACGGAGGTAACATGGTTCGGATACCGTCCGGACAAAAAGGTTCAAAAGTCGGCCAGGTAAAAGGTATCTGCGTGAAAATTTCGTATTTGGGAAACATTTGGAACTCCTTCGCAAACGGTCGGTTTTATGTTTGTAAAGTTGGCCGGGGCACGTGTTGTGCCTAAGTTTCCATTCCGCCAGTCGGGTCTGTATACGAGGTAATAAAACGCAAAAATTCAGGTTTTACGAGTGAATCTGTACGTAGTTACTGTGATGGTAATGATTTGGTTACCGCAGGTCGTAGCTGAGGTGCCAACTTTATGGTTCTCGTCTGAGAATTTGAGGTCTTTCATTTTTAAGACTCTCTTTCTCGTCAGGCATTCGGACGGGGAATGTTTTTTATGGAACTAGGTATCCGTGTTTTATGTCCTGAAATTGTTACGTTATAACTCGGTCGTATTTTCCTTTGTGTTTTAGTAGATTTATTCCAGGCATAAAGTATCATACTTATAGAATTTTTCAGTCCCCATCTAGCCTAGATAAAACGCGCACGTTCATCCTTAAAACTACGCACATCAAAATCTGGAGTTAAAAATCACATCTCGCGTCTAAAGTTAATTAAGTCCTAAAAAGTAGGAGTCGCCCCTGAGGCAGGTATCGCGATGAATAAATTCATGAGCTCTTGGAAGTCTCCGGGGACTACAGCCCCTGTTGACTTGCCAACAGGTTAAAATCTCGCCTCTCTTTCGTTCGTGTAACTCAGTTAACATCTTAGTACATGATCATGTAGAAGCGCTATATTGAGTCAGAAATTAGGAAATGTTATTATGTAAAATCTATATGATATAGCTGTACAGAGTTACAGCTTTAAGTACGAGGAAACTCAATATTGATTCATAGCGTATTGATTAAGGAAAAGAAAAACAATTTATCCTGACTTCTTTAGCTAATTTAGTCTAGGTAGCAGGTATGCTTAGTTATCTAGCTTGGAACGGTCTCCTAAGGATAAAAGATAATATTTTGGCTCAAAAAAGTCAATTTTGTCAAAGAAGGATCAAATTCCAGGCATTTGCTTTCCTATTAGCATCGGATCAAAAAGTTATAGTGATGTGAAAGATGAATAAGGTCTGCTATTGTATGATTGTAAAGCACTGACGAGTATTTGAGATAGTTCAACCTTAACACGTAGGCACAATTTTATTAGAGTCCTAAGATATTCCTACTGATGTCGAACAACATGGGACGTAGCCTTAAAATATAACTCTAAGTAGTTTATAGGATTCAGATTTGAAGCAACGTCTTCGGTTCTGTGTATTTGGGTTTGAAACAAAGAAATCTAGAAGAATTTATATGAAGTCGTGGATTTATTGAACATTTGAGCTCATTCTGTATAAAAATTTTAAAGACACTCGTCAAAATCAACTATCTCTTAGCCTTTATTTTTTAATAAAAACGCAAAAACAGAACCAACTTACAAACCTAAAGAAGGATCCTCAATATGCAATCAGTTATTCTTGTTTACCGTTCACCCTAGATTCTCCACAATACACCCGTAATGAAGATCAAATTCTATGAAACCGAAAGAATGGCGCTCGTTCATTTTTCCCGATAAAATATGCACACAACGTACACCCGTGAAGCTGGCCCGACGGACAGGTCAAAGGGTATATTAGGTTATCTTCCTCCAAAATAACCGTACACGTAGAAACATTCTGTTTTCATACCTTTTTCGTGTAATCTGTTCATTTCCATTTCAAATTTTCACTTCACAAACAAGTTGATGAGAAATTTAAATTCAAAAGAATTTGATGAAAGCCAAGAGATAAATCTAAAGCAATAATTAGAGATTCTTTGTTTCGTCGCTGAACGGAAGTGAGGGACGCTGAGATACATATATTTCGAGACGAAAAAGATACGATACATTAGAAATAACTCTTGTTAAATAGAAAAATAATACCATGAACTGATGTTAAGAATGAGCAGGTTAAACAGCATGAAATTAGGTCGCCTCCTTAAAAGAATTGGTCTCCCCCGAGAGAATCAGGTTGGCAGGATAATGTGATTTGGGTAAAGGTAAATTCCACAGCGTTTCCAACGAATATAATTGGATAGGTAAATTATTCCGCGAAGTGGTAATAGAGACTATGAGAAATCATTATGTAATATAGGTATAGTACTATATTCTGTTATAAGTTATTATGGGGTTTCAGGAAATACCTACACCTCAAGTACATAGAACCTATTCTATGTTATATACGCTAAGAGATGTAAGTTTCTCGATACATAGTTCAATAGGGTGAGATTTGAAGCCGTCAAGGTATTGTTCTGCGATCCTTGAATCAGTAGTCTGTGCTCTGGGCGCTGGGTTATTGATTTTCACGTGTTATTCTCCGCTTTTACCGCTTTCAACGAGAATGTTGTCCTATTTGATTTAAATCAAATCTTATTAGTTGCATTTCTGTTATAGGCATTAATGAAAATTATTAAAGGCCTGTTTAAATTAATTATTACAATAATTTGATCTATCTCAAGCGAACTAATAAATTTGGAATCGAACACAGATAAATCAAAAGCGGGTTAATGAACACAGATAAAATATATCTATAGAGTAAAATTACATGTTTTCACCTCACTGGACAAAGAATACAAAGTGAACTTGTTTGTTCTGATTGGATTGGAACCTACTTTGTGAGGGCACATTTTAATTAAACAAATAGAAAACTCAATTTCTGTAAATCATTGCCGATTAAAACTAAGAGTACAGACTACCTAATTGCTTATGGTCCACTTTAAGTAGTTCTGAAACTTTTTTTCGACGATGAAATCTGTTTTAGGCTCTATGAACGAAAATTAAGGTCTGAAGTTTTAATTTGTTTTGTCTTATCTTTGAATCGACATTGCTATTCTCGCAATTTAGGGGAGATTATTATTAAAGTACTGCTAAGTTGGGGTCAAGGGAGGTACTTACGAATCTTTTCAAAGACGAAGATAGACTTAGCCAAGCAGTTATTGTAGACTTTACACTTTTTCTGAGAAGCCTGTATATTATACCTCTCTTTAAATAAAAACTCGTTTTTAGTCATTCGGAATTTGAAAAATATCGGATCTTATTTGTAGGCAAAGAAAAACAATGGATTGAGACGTTTTTCGACCTTAAAGCGTAAAAACCGGTAACAGCCACAAACGGCTTTCTGGCATGGTCATTCGGTGCAACATGTGCCAATATATCAGTTGACGCCATTACAATCACGAGCTGTGTTCGCGAACATTTTGCTAAAGTGACTCCATTTATTCCGATAATATTTCTGTATGGCCAAGAAAATATCACTTCGGCACTTCTGGTGTCGCGGTTCTGGTAAGTTCCTTTTAAGTGTTTTTGTGATTGATATAAAAAATTACAGCTACATTATAGTGCTTAAAATTTTGTATAATTTTATATAAAATTGTTTTGAATTGTCGTAACGTCAAATATTATTTTTATATTCTGGCTAGAATTTTAGACAAAGTGTTAATTTTTACGGCGCTGTTACTAACAATCACATTGTTGGTAATTAACGAAGAAATCATTTTGTAAATTCGATAAAAGTTCTATTAAACGTTTGTTTAATAAGAATATTCCTCAAATTGGGTTTGTGTAACCGAGCCAATCTTTTTATCAACCTAACCTATCAGTAGCCCAAGTTACAAAGCTTATTGCACACTCGTTTTGTAAAACCATTACAAAAGCAACGTGTACAAGTGTTATTCGAGTTCTTATTGTTATTGAAAGCTGGAATAAGTCTGAAAAGCCTGGAACGTGTCGACATTACTCATAGCTCTACTTCGAGAACAAATCGTGAGTAGATTCACAGCGGGTCTGTAGTGCAGTATCCGATCTATCATTCTCATGCCAATAGTCTGATGGAGAGAAAAAGGGAAAAATATATGTGTGAATGAAAGATATGTAGTTAGTTTATCATCTTGTACTTCTATTTAACTCATTAGGAAGTAAGTGCGGATTAGATTGATTGAGTGTTTGTACTGCGTTTATTTGTCTTGAAATTTTGCGTCGGTGACTTCGACCTTCCTCCGTCGATACATTGATGTATTTTTTATAAGTTAGTCTCAATACGCATTTTTTAGAACGAAAAAGTAGTATTCGATTGTTTGCAGTAGATACTATTTCCAGCAAAAAGTGGCAAAATTTACAGCTTTGTGTAGTGTGACCATATACATAAAATAGCATCACGCCCGAATCCCCGAAGGGGTAGGCAGAGGTGTACAATCGAGTACTCCCACGTTTCACCAATGCTGTTATTAAGTCCCATGTAATAGGAGGTGAGCCTATTGCCATCAACGAACTCCAAACTCCGAGCTGCTACTGAGAATTTCCTAACAGAAAAACTCAATAACACTTTGCCCAACCTGGGAATGGAACCCGAGACCTCCTGCTCAGCAGTCGCGTTTGGGACCACTAGACCCACGAGGCAACGAGGCATAAACATATATTTATACATTTCTAGTGGCCACTCGTTTGGAAATAAATGCCAATGAGAGTTATAGCACTTGTATGCTATATTTTTATTACCCTGTGCTGTCCCACTTGAAGGCCTTCCTTCTTTAGTTCCACTTTTCTGCACATATAAGTTTATAATAATGTGTTTTTCACATTATTGTAACTTCTAGCCTATATTATATGATTGGAGATAATTTATAAAATTTTGAATAAATATGTAGTCCCATTAATATCAGACGCATGTGGCGATCACAATAGACCCCTTATGGTCTAAGTGACACTATAGCCACACATATATAAAAAAAAACAGACGCATAGATATAGTCAAATGTAGAAAAAAATATGTCTTTGTGTATAGTGTTAGTGAGTTTGACTTGCGACATCGCCGCAGGCTCAGCTCATGACTAAAGGTTCCGTTCGAGTTCGAAACTAGTCGGGCCATCTCGAAAAATGCACGTGAGTAGTAACCGGTGAACATTAATTGATATAAAAAATATGTAAAAAAAATTCTTCATAATTATTTTTGTTTCCAAGTATTTTCAATTAATGTGTGAGCCATCAAACTGATGTACTATATCAGCTTATATCGTCTTATATCAGCTCACTACAAACTCTGCTTACACCCAGTAACAACAGGCAAGATTTACAACGTAGTGTAGTGCAGTGTCGATCTATCATTTTCGTGCCATTACCGTCGCGAGCTCAGCGAGATCTAGAGCTCGGTTGTTCGTAGCCGAGCTCATAGTTGCTCTGACGTGACGTCATTTGTACCGATGATGCTGTTTCTGTTTACTCGGTTAGAAAACTTGGGTGCATGAAAGTGTGCCGTGATTTATGTTAGGTTCTTTGTTGTAACTGTTTGAGCGATCTTGCCTTTTCTGTAAAGGAACTGTAGGTTTATTTCTGAAATTAATTCCAATGTCAAATCATTCAATCTTATTTCACTTTCATGATGCGTCAATTAATCTGCCTGGCACTTTCTTACGTTGAAGTCGGCTTCCACTCTAGCCGTATGCAGCTTAATACCAGTATTTGACATGACTGCCTATCTAACGTCCATTGGATAACACGATATCTCGTGCTAAGACTGGTTGTCAAACTTTCAGGCTTCTGACTACACGTAACGGCTCTCATCGATCTTAATTTGACAACCAGAATCGGCAGTTTAGTGTAACAGCTCCGAGCTACGGAGGGGTCTCGATATGAAATGATGGTCACCCATCCTCAGACCGACCCCGGCAAGCGCAGCTTAATCGATCCATCTGTGCCAGATAGTACTTAGCCACGATCCCCTCTGATGATACGTATTGCTTGGCATTCCTGCTGTTGTCCGTGTTGCCTGAGAACTACAATCTAGGTATATTCAAGGATAGAGTCAATAGATTTTTTCTGAATCTACGTGCTCCATCTTCGGCCACACCGTCGCTTACCATCAGGCGAGTTGTTGTTTCTTTTGGTGTGTTTAGGAGTTAAAATTTTTCTTTATTTTGTTCTAATTACATTACATAATACGTGAAAACTTCAAGTGCAAAGAAAGTAAGAGACGACAACATTGCTAAGCGAAAACACGTGCTAAGTAAGTTACTTATTTATCTTGGCCAAAGTGTTAGTGACTTGCAAAATGCATAAATAAGTTTTTTTTTTTAATTTTCTTTTTTCTACTACAATTGTTGGCGAGATTCTGTTGTTGAAATTCTAATCGATGGTTGAAAATTGTTTTTACTAAATAGAACCTCCATAAAATAAACTGTATTACTGCTACATACTTGTATCAAAAACACGTGGTTAGACATGGAAAAGCTGTCAATTAGACGGTCATAAAGTTAACACTGCATGATTATTGTAAAATAGATTAAGAAAATAAATTAAATTATTGTAAAATAAATTAACAAAAGCATAAATTCTGTTGAGTTGTTTACTTAGGTAAAGTCTATATAATATTCATGTTAACCAGAGTTTAGTAATACTTATAAATTTAACTTTCAATTCTTTTTACATGTAGATATTTGCTACATTAAGCGTCAGTTTTAAACCACGCGTTGTGACGTGAAAGCTGTCAATTTGACGTCCAAAAAATTAACACTATTTAAAATAAATAATGTAAAATTGTAACAAAGGCTTTTTAACTAGAACTTTACTTGTGGTATTTACTTGTAATTTAAATTGCCGTGAAATTTTATATTAAATTACACATTAAATTAAAACTACCTTTGATGAATTAATTTTTCAACAGTGAACATTTATTATAAAACGATGTACACTACAGAGAACATGGTAATTAATGTGTTAAACATTAATTACTATGGTATGGGTGCAGGCAGGATTATTTTCAGGGAGGACATTGAATTTATTGACAAAGTTTTGAACAGGTTGGACACAGGACACTTTTTTTTAGGTTCACTTTCATTACACTGGAAGGTGCAAGGGAGTGCAATCGTGCAAGCCTTTGCAGCCTCCTCTCGGCGCCCATTATGTTTAGGTTTATGGTATCCTCATGGTTTTAAGAGTATATGTAAATACATATACTCTTAAAACCATTGGTTGGCTTGGTCTATTTTGAAAAATATAATATTGTTTATGATTGATAAGGGTTTTGGTCTCAGCCAAATATCTGGATGATATGTACTTAATTCTTGATGGCAGGACGATTATCATTAGACACACCTCCACTGTAGGACATAGGCTCCCTCTATAGAATAAAAAATAAACATACGAGTAAAACTGTAATTACCCAGCAATCGTTCAGCTAGCTACAAAGCCGTTTCGATAAATCCATTTGAAACCATCAAGCACTTACAAGCGTTTGACGAATTATGTATCGGTCACCACCACAAAAACCACAAATTAACAGCATTAACAATAAAATAACATTTTGTGTACGTCTGTTGATTTATTCCCAGTGTTTTTGCGTTCAGACTGTGGCCCACAGTTAATTGGTATTGACACAGATTTATGTTTTCTGTTTTGTTAAGCATTTTCGCGAGTGTTGCCTGTTCCGAATTGCCGGATTGTGTGGTGTGAGTTCGACAGTTTCTGAAAAGAATGAGTGATTGTATCTTCAGGTTTTTATATTACGTATTTATGCTAGCCAGATTTTTTCGATGCTTATAGGTTTTTTTATGGTTGTGATTTTCGTGCTCCGAAGTATAATTTTTTTGTGGACTGTAAATATAATACTGTTCAAAAATGAAGTCTCGACATTTCTAATTCTTATTTTTAAGCCAAAAGGTGTTCGAATACTCTTCTATCGGGGGAAACCCTGGCTAAAAAGAGACGTGAACTTTATCTGAAAACCAAATATTTACCCTTTACTTTGGAACACTTTGACACCTTAAAAACTCCGGCTCATTCAAAAAACCCTTTGATGTGACGCAAAAAGAGCGGAGTTACTTAATTATCCTAACAAATAATTACCATATTTATTTAAATTTACCCAGACTCGGGATCAGCCCGTGCTATTTAGGCAATTCGGTGGAGAATCACATTTTTGCAATATGGCAACTCCCGGGTGGAACGTTTCACAAAATATATTGCTATGTCAGTATATACGTTTAATGTGTACGCAATTACGTCGGTTGTAAATCCTGAGTCGGGTAAATGATTTTAATTAGCATTATTTTTATTTTCTTTCTTTTGTGTTTTTATTTGGATGTTGTAAAATAAATTAGTGGTCTCGTTACTTGATTATATTATATTATGAATTCTGAAAACTGGCTTAGATAATAAAAATGTTGTAACATGGGTCACCTAGACAATAAATGGTTATAATTTCAATAAAAGAAATACAAATTATGTCCAAATCAATCTTTAAACATAATACGTACACATTATTAATCCGTGTTAGTGAAATAAATAACATACGCGCCTTAAAATGATTCAATAAAGAACGGAACCGATTTCTGTGGTTTAAAATGTTAACAAAAATGAGAACAAGAAAAGAACTGTCATGACTTTTCTTTCATCCCAGTGTTTTTAAAAAATATTAGGAATCATTATTTTCGTTCTTTCCAATATAAATCTCATTGTGTACTTCGCTAAGCCATTAATAATGTTCCATAATATCCAAAATCTTAGATCGTAACTCGTAAAGTTTAGTGAACGATCGAATTAATGTACGGGACCGCTAATCTATTATACATGTATGTGCCCCCACTATTGGTTTATTGAAACCTAGTGAATAACTTATTACACTAATAAGACCCTTGCGGTCGAATGTTGTGTCTTTATGATTAGGTATCACACGATATAATATAAGGTCATTTTTTATTAATGAAGTCCATTTAAAGAGGTCGTCATGTAAGTTAGGACTCAATTAACAAAAAAAATTATAATTTAAAATAATAATTATGTTCCTTTGTGTTATGAGATGATTTTCAATTCGATAGATTTTTTATAGGACTGCCCAAAAAAGGAGTGTTATGTTTTTAGGGTTCATGTATGTAATGTTTGTGACTTTCTTTATTCCACAACTTCTAAATGCCTGAACTGATTTCGATGTATCGTTAAAATCAACATCAAAATTTCTTTATTCAAATTGATCAATACGTCGAACATTAAGACAGCCCTCAAAAAACCCTTCACCGCTTTCTAGTGTTTTAGCTCGAATCCTTACATTGTCATTGAGTAACATAGGCTATTCAGATTTAAAACAATGCGAGGCGTGCTTTTTAATTTTTTAATTAATTTCATCTTGTTTATCAGAATATGTTTGCTGGTGTGTGTTTTTATATATTTTTTTGTTTCTTAATATATGTATTTAATTAAATATTTTTCTGTTTATTATCTCCTCAAAAAATATTTTCAGATAAAAACTTGTATTTTATGAGAAGTTGTAATATTTCGTCAATAATTAAAATAACAAAAACGACTCTCGACTGGGGTCGTGAGCAGGATGGCTTAGTGGTCAGAGTGCCTGGTATTTTTCCAGGAGGCGCAGGTTCGAATCCTGCTCACGACCATATTCATTTTCCATTTAATATAATAACGAAAAGTGAACTTGAAATTTAATGGATGCTAGCATGACACGATAGTTCAGTCATGACACGGTACATCAAGGGTCGCGGGTTCGAGTCCTGCTCGTGTCTATGATTTTTCAATGTTATCCTTAGAAAATAATAGTGACTTTTATGTTAGCAATTTAATACCCTCTTCTGAGTAGGATTACAACTACACTATATTTATTTTCTCTTTCAAAGAGACCGAGTTGTAAAGCGCACTGAAAATGACAGAAAAGTTTATCTTGTAAATTATAGTGTAAATGGTTATTAGTGGCAAGTAACCGCAGAGGTACCTTCTGAAATAATGAAGTGGGCTCTTAAGTTTCTCAGGTTAGTTTGTAATTTCTAAGACAGCTATTGTTCAAGATAAATCTTTGAAAAGCATTAACGCATGCTTAGCGAACTCTTAAGTTATCCGGTAGATCTTAAGTTATCGAATCCTGTTCGCAACCGTATTATTTTTCCATTTAATATTGTAACTTTACAGCTATTGTTATTGTATATCTTAGTATTGTAATAGAAGATATTGCTGATTTCATTAACGTAGATAGATATGAATTTAAAATCGAGTTCTTTTATGGCGTTGGTTATTTGGCTTAAATAGCCAGTTGATAACACAATCAAAGCTATTACGTAAAATATAATCCTGCAAAATCGAATACGGCTCACACCTCGGCTCAAAAATTAAACACAAAAAACAAACAAATAAATAACCTTTGGCGCAATCTGAAAGAACTCAAAGAGTGGGCATTGGGGAGTACGATGAAAATCACGGCTCGTTGAATTGTGTACCGCGGTACGTCGTGCTGCCAAGTAACAAGCACCTTAGGGGTTGTTTCTCACTGCGACGTGCGGTGGTCAAACCAAATATTTTACTAACGAAAGCTATTGCCTCAACCTATGCACGTAAAGGAACACAGTCTAAACGCACTGTAATTTCACTGGTAGTATCTTGAAATTGTAGGTTCAACAAATAAATTATAAAAAAATTGAGTTAAAACTCATTTACACACGTTTTTTTTTTATTAAAGGTCATGTCATAAGTTTTTATAAAACATATAAAGGCGCTTATGAAAGGTCAGAATTTAGGTGCACGGTTCCAAATAATAGATTAATGATATAATGTTAACTAAGAAAGTGCTTGCATATTATGTGTCGATCTGCAGATTATGTAATCTTGTCACTTCAGTTGCGCTTATTTAATACGCTTAATTAAGAATCCTCAAATAACAGGCAGTTCTCTGATTCGCTTTTCCTTTGTGATTATTTCAAAATTGTAGTAAATTCACATAACTCTCTGATGATAAATGATATTTATTTCTGTAAATACATCTGTTATAGACACTTTTACAAGTCATAAAAAAATTTAAGCTAGATGGCGTTGTGCTCTTTGTAGCAATTTCCTTTGGAATGACAAACACTAGCTCATTTTCACTGCAATGTGTGCCTAAACATAGTTGATGTGCTCATCAAATGGTACTCGTAGTTATCGATTCTGCTTGTCGGATTATATAGTCGCCTTAGTGGGGATCACCACTAACGCTCACTTCGATATTGGCACCATTCACTTGAAGAGGCGTACGTACCGCACCAGACTGAGCGTAAAGCGAAAAAATTCGAGAAAATATCGATTTATTTCATCTAGTTTTACTTTTACTGGACACGGTCTTTTTGGTGATGGAAAAGAATATGAATGGTGCGGTTAGCGCAGTAGTGGTCGAGAGATTGGCTGCTGTACCGTGTGTCGTGTAGATAATTATGATCTGCATATATTTTGGTTCCGGGTCTGTGCATTTAAGATATGTCTGTAAACGCAAACACGATAGAGAGAGAGAGGAGAAATTATTAGTGCGGGGCAACGTTTTTTATGGGTATTAATTAATATTAAACAAATTTATAAGATAGCTATGTTTTTTACTCGACGTTTACACGATGTTTTTTTACTTTTATCGACGGCTTAATGCACGGGTAGTGCGAAGCCAGAAAAGGAGAAAATAAACAGATATGTTTAATATTCAACCGCTTGGATCCCGATTTTATAAACCACGTTTTTAAAATGGTAAAAGCGGCAGAAATAATACAGTTGCATTAATGATGTACAGCAAAGTTTTCGAATCAATTAATGAATATAAAGTAAGAAGTAAGTTGAGGATTTTTGTCAGCTCTATTTTATTTTACGATGTTTACGCGAATAGGATTTGTTTTGGTATTTTTACGACGTTTTTATGACCATTTTCTAGTTCTCGAAACAGTTATAGTTTGACTTTAATTTGAATAGCATAAAGATGGCGCTAGATCAGTGTTACAAAAAAAAATATGTTGTGACATTCCTTTTTCAAATTAAGTTCCACACAGCCATAAACATGCCAATTAGCCGATTTATTTTTTAAATCTCCGTTTCCCTGAACAAGTTTTCGGCAACGAACCAAAGGCCTTTGGCAGCGTCCGAGGTTTCGTGGTGTGAGTGGGTGTGAGAATTTCAATTAGCGAGGATTCACTTTTCACCGAAATTCGCACCAAAATACGGGCTTTGCCATATTTCGTAATTAAGCTTAGTATCCAATACGATCAGAAGGACATAGTGCATAGGTAGTTTGAACATAAAAAGATCCGGTATAATAAAAGACTGGTACTGGGGTATTTAAACTAAAACATTTTTTATTTTATTTTTTATTACCTCCATTTTTCCGTTGTATTAAACGTTATCTCAGAATTATAATAAATCCATTGGTCCAACTTACGTTACACACCATAACTAAAAAACAATAGTATATCTTGATACCAGTGAGCTTGTAAGTTGGTCATTACACCCGAGGTATGATTGCAATTGCGTAATTCAGCCGAGTTTGAACAAAAACCTCACGCGTTTCATGGTACGTTTTTGCGCGACTTAATTAAATTGCGTAAACTGATTTTGTAATTAAAATAGCGCGTGGATTTCTTTTTTATGCGCTTTAGCTATGGTCTATGTGCGCGCAGGTGGGAGGAGGATTAACGCACTAGTGCGGCAATTTGTTGTGAAATGTACGCGTGCGTAATAACGCGTAATTGCACCGCTTTTAAGTGCATAATGATGCTCATTATGCACTTAAAAGCGGTGCAATAAGAGCCACTTTACGAGGAAGTGTGTTAGATATATGTGACATAACATAACATATAACATAACATAGCATCACGCCTGTATTCCCCGAAGGGGTAGGCAGAGATGTACACAATTGTACACCCTCATCTCACCAATCCTGTTATTAAGTCTCATGTAATAGGTGGTGAGCCTATTGCCATCAACCGGGCACAATTCCAAACTCCGGGCTGCTACTGAGAATTTCCTAACAGAAAAACTCAATAACACTTTACGCGACACGGGAAACGAACCCGAGACCTCCTGCTCAGCAGTCGTGCTTGAGACCACTAGACCAAAGAGGCAGCTGTACATACAGCTGCGTGTATGTGAGCAGTGATAATTCCAATTTGCATTTAATAATGGACTGAGGTCCCTAACCTAGACGAGCATGTATATCTTGGGGTATTTGAATAGAATATTTGTCGTCATATGTATAAATGGAAGCTATAAACATGTATTTTATATTCCTTAATGTTAAAGAAAGAACCCACTTATTCATGAGTTGTATCCTTTATTCTTCTATCGAGAGTGAGGCGCCCGCATGAGGTTCACAGCTAATAATGCTCGTCAGCTTTCAGCCATTACCCCCGAAAGTTTCCGCTCATGTGGAAACGCGTAACCGACAACCGATTGTAGATTCGGGTTTTCGTAATTAAAGCCGTTTTGTTCTACAATTGTCGGTTTTGTGGAACATTCTAGTGACCCAAGCCATGTTTAAATGATCGTTGTTATTTAAATTTTAATTGATATTTACGGTAAATTAAGACGCTTGTTTCAGTAATGTGCTTTGAATTAATTTGTGGGGGAGAACGTTTTGAATTGGTGTTTTGTTCGAGTGCCTCGGTGGCACGTGACGTTTGTGTTTAACAAAATTGACGTTTCGTTGCTATAATCAAGTAATTTGCTGTCAAAAAGTTTTGATTTGCAACTTATTACGTGACTGAGGAATAAAATGTAACACGAGATATTGCTTAAAATAAATTTGTAAATCAAATAATTACTTTAGCTATTAACGACAAAATTATCTTAATAATACTTTATGTGTTAACAGAATGTAGTCTATGGTATAATATATGACCATTGTTCTTAAGAAATTCGCGGCATAGATAGCTGAAGCTATAAAGGCCGTCTCTCTTAGTAGAGCACCAAACATTGGTATCTTCTACTTATGTTATGTCAGAATTTAAACCACTCAACAAGGTTATAAAGAACATCTTTCAAGTGTGCTGGTTTTCTCACGAGGTTTTCCTTGAACATCTTATGCTAATGGTAATTATTTTTAATTCGCACATCATGCCACTAGTCTATAACTGCACTATTGCTCAATTCTGTTAAATAAATCCACGTGCAAACGAAAAGCTTTTAATAAATATATTATTGAAAATATTGTAGTATAATGTATGAGTTTTTGAGATGAGGTTGTAAAAATATGATTTGACGATACACATGCCTACAGTATGTGTTCGTCAAATCATATTTTTTTAATTAGAAACTTGTATTATATCACAACATCTTGATGTTGCCGCTTTATGCTGAAATAGGGGCCTTTTTTGGTCTCGTGCAGGTAATTTAGTAAGTCTTGTATTTTTTATGTTTATTTACTGTTTTTTCTTTTCCTGCTATTGTATTAGTAATATGTTCGGCCACGAGACTGAAATAAATATTTTCTTTCTTTCTTTTTTTCTTATATTTATAAGAAAATATCGTTTTATCGCCAAATCTTTTTTTTTTAAAGGAGGAGATTCGTAACCACTGTATTATTTAAACCATTTAAACTATTATTTAAAATTTGATTTTAGATGGTTAAGTTCACTGTCATTAATAAAACAACTTTGATGATTTTCTTAGAACCTAGTTTACTGACAATATAACAGACGTTTAAGATGGAATCGTCCATTAATTATGAACTTTTTGTATGAGTGTACATTACAGTTTATACAGCTGATTTCATATTTTTTTTACTGTCAACAATGGATCTACATTTGGCCACCAACTCTCCTGACGGTAATCGACGGTATGGTTAAAAATGGAGCACGTAAATCCAGAAGAAATCTATTTACTCTAGCCTTGAATATGCCTAGATTGTAGTTCTCAGGAAACACAGAGGACGGCAGGTATATATTGTTGAACAAAAATGTCTCAACATTCATAGAGCATTTAATGCATACAAATATCTTTGCACATAGTTAAACTACTCCAGAATTACTCCGTGTTGTTTTGTATTACGTTTAGCGGAGTGTGCACGGTTGAGACAAATTCGTTCCTTATCTGTGGTCCGTGTTAGCTACAGTTAAGTATCCATCGCTACATGGAGGCTGTGGTTAGCTTTTAGCTTTATGTTTACAAAGATCTTGGAAGATTTAGATTGGAACATTCTAGAACTCATTGATAATAGTCAATAAAGACTTATTGTTGACGAAAATCAGATTCAGACGATTGAGACAGCGCGGACGAGCGTTATCTTTTTCCATTTAATATTGTATCTTTATGTTTAATAAAACGTTAAACTTGGGAGATTTTTGTAATAATTTAAGGCCGTTGACAAAAATATCTGGTCCTAAATATAGATGTTCTACCAAGCATATAAAGCTACACGTGGCTACCTGTGTTCGCTCGAAAAAGTTGCCAAATATAGATGGTGGGGTGGATAACACCAACATTAAGCGTAGGCTAATGCTTGATATGCCAAGAGACGTTTGTAGTTTTCAAAATAATTAAGTTATTACTTGGTCTACATTCTAATTTTAACTAAATTATAACGTAGACTAAGTAATATTAATTTTAAAATTTAAAAAGTAGCGCTGGTATGAAATTTATACAAATATAACGTTTAAATAAGCTCTCGTCTGTCGAAAATATAATAGAAATTACAATTAATGTCTGTGTCTACTGTTTGACATTGGAAGGTTTAAATTAGCTGGTGAAACTTTTTAATAGAGTTTAATATGATAAAATATTAATGTTTTCTTTACGGTCGAGGTCAACGCACTTACCATGATATGACAACTACAGGCGGTCGATCAATTGTCCCATGCGGAAGAAAGTTCAAAGACCCCAATAAAAAAAAACTATTATTCTGCGAGAGTTAGTCTGATTAATTTAACTTTAATTAAATCATAAAAATTAGATATTTCTCTTGTAAATAAAGATTATTAGAAAGATAGTATTAGTCACAGCAGCAGCGCAGTCCAAAAAAGACCAAAGATTATATGAAAAAGAGATATCTAAAGTGCTTACTTAAATAATAAGTTATGATTGTAATTGATATAAACGGTTCCGCAAAATCTTATTAGGAACCCGTATCCTTCGTGATATCGTTCATGTATTAGATTTTTATGATAATGTCCTCGTCTCACAGAAGTTAAATAGAATATAGCTTGACATAAATCACGAGGAATCTGTTACGAACTGTTTCCTACAGAGAGCTTATCGTTGTGTTGGAAATTAAATATATTTTTTATACAAATAAAATAAAATGGGGCGAGTCGGGCTAGAAAACTACATGCGTCTAAAAATTTAAAAGTGTCTTTAACATATTTCATAATCATCTCTATAATTATACACGTTTAAATATATATATATATATATATTAATATACATAAAAAAGGAAATTCTTTAACCTTAATACATTTTATCTCACCACAATACATGGGATTTAATAACAGCATTGTTGAAATGTGGGGGTACAAAAGTGAAGAAAGAATGGAAAAAAATAATTTAATACAAAATAGATAAATCTTTCAAATGCACGCGTAGCGAGCTCTAAAGTTATGAAGGTATTTTTTCACAAGAAATAATTTATTTTCTACATGCACAGAGACATTCTATTGCCAGAAAAAGAAACAATACCAAGTAACCTTAGTACAATTCCAAATTTTTTCCGTAACTCAGCATAAGCAGTATATCTCTGCGTACCCCTTTGGAGATACAAGCGTGATGCTATATTAAGTTATGTATTATTTTATAATATTACAAAGAAAATAACTTCTCGAAATAAGTTATTATTTGAAAGCAAATAGCTTTTACTTACAAATGATAACAGTTCATGAGAAGCATTGCAAAGCTCCGTCGACAGACACAAATGGCGACACAAATTTCAGCGCTGTTTACACTAAGAGTGGCTAGAGTAGTTTGTAATTGCAATAAATGTCAGACACGCTTACATAAAACATTAGTGTATATTATTATGTTCATGGAAATGCTATTAATATAATGATACTTAACATAACATAACATAACATAACATAGCATCACGCCTGTATTCCCCGAAGGGGTAGGCAGAGGTGTACACAATTGTACATCCACATTTCACCAATGCTGTTATTAAGTCCCATGTAATGGGTGGTGAGCCTATTGCCCTCAACCGGGCAAATTTCCAAACTCCGGGCTGCTACTGAGAAGTTCCTAACAGAAAAACTCAATAACACTTTGCCCGACCCGGGAATCGAACCCGAGACCTCCTGGTCAGCAGTCGCGCTTGGAACCACTAGATCAACGATACTTAAAAAAGTGTAAATCTGTCTATAGGTATTGAATAGATTCAGGCGTTACATTGCGGAATTCAATCCATTATAATGTATGCAAATAAACACAATATCTAAAATCGCGACAATCTAAGAGGTCCGTAAGAAATTGAAAAATTAGATACATAATCCTAAATAATTCTATGTTACCCATACACTATAACAACGAGTATCATTCGTAAACCTCAAGTTTAAATATAAATTGAAAAAATGCACTCAAAAAAGAAACGTCAAATCGGAATTCTTAGATTGTCTCGAGTATAGGCACTTCTGCAGCGCCCACCGTCACCTCTCCCAAATATATGCACATACGCAAGCTACACGTTTTTCCCACCCCTAGGGGCATTATCAGGAGCTTTGACACCGTGGAATGTCCATCACTGAATCGACCGTTTATGCATATATTTGGGGGCAGACGGGGGTGCACAGGTAATTGCATGACAACCCTCAATATTGTGAAAGTAGCTAGATATTCTATTTATTTGTATCTACTATATAAAGCACTCTATCTTAATATGTGGATAGAAGGTAACTCTGGTGACGCGTCGCCGCACGGAGGTCACTTCAGTAAAGAAATTGTTGAGATGGTACTTTAGAACAAGTGTATATGTAAGTACAGCACAGCTTAATAAGCTTAAAGAGATTTAGGCACTGGACACTGGCACTTTCAGTATTATACTTTTTAAATTATTGATTTTCACAGTATCAGCAGGAAAATCATGTTAAAGGCAATGAATAACTAGAAATCATTCCTTATAAGGATACCGTACCTCTAAGGAAAAAACAGAACCCGTATACGATCAGTTCGTTGACAGCCTGTCTACCGGTCTTTCGGTCAAGACCCTTTTTCTCAGAAACGCGTGAAGGTATCCAATTGAAATTAATCGAAACGGCTGGACCGAGTCAACGCATTTAACAAATACGGCCATTTTGCAGCATATTTTAACACTCGCCAATAAACAAAAACCTATTGGGTACTTCTCATTGTAGTGGAATCAGGAAAAAGTCCGAAAACCGGTTCGTTTCGTTCGGAAAAATGTATAGTTATTTCACATCCTATCCTAATCCTAATTCCTAATAATATTATAAATGCTTTCATATTGAAAATAACTCGATCATGTCTGCCTCTCAGAATGGATGTAGGAAGGGATCCCGCGGTACCAAAGAGCTACTCCTCATTATTACCATAAGCCAACAGGTTCGACATACTCGCAAAAATCTGTCAACATGCTGGATAGACTATAAGAAGGCCTACGACTCCGTGCCCTATACGTGGCTCTTGAGTTGTATAAAATTAATACAACTCTACGCGCTTTCTTGAAGTCATGTATGGAGCAATGGAGAACAGACCTTCGCTATCCAGGATGCGGACAGATTCAGGAGAACGCTCAACCTATTATAATCAGGCGGGGTATATTTCAGGGTGACAGCCTAAGTCCCTTATGGTTTTGTCTAGCTCTGAATCCTCTTAGTACTCTGCTCGAGGATTTAGGACTGGGCTATCGGTTGCGAAGAGGTGGTCAGGTTATCTCTCACCTTCTTTATATGGATGACCTTAAATTGTTTGCGCCAACTAAATTGCAACTGATGGGCTGATTTGAGGTAACCGAAACCTTTAGTAACTCCATCAGGATGGAATTTGGAGTGGACAAATGTGCAGTCACGCATGTGAAGCGAGGTGAGATTGTGGAATCTGAGGGAATTCAAATCTCAGATTCCATAAAACTTCGATCACTCTCCTCAACCGAAACCTATAAATACTTGGGTATGTCGGAGGCTTTGGGACACAAGCATGACGGAATCGTTAAAGGAGCGCTTCTTTGGCCGCCTGAATAAAGTTCTGAACAGTCTTTTATCAGGTGGCAACAAGGTTCGCGCCTTTAACGGTTGGGTTATGCCAGTCCTGATGTACTCCCTTGGCATACTCAAGTGGACTCAGACTGAGCTGAACGCCCTGGATAGAAAGGTCCGTACATTGCTTACTGCAAATCGGATGCATCACCCACAATCTTCGGTGATGAGACTGTACATAACGCGGAAGTGCGGGGGTCGAGGCTTTTTAAATGCAAAGACCCTCCACAACCGTGAGGTGTGCAGTCTCAGAGAATATTATCTCCAAACCGACGTGGGTATGCACCGAGATGTAGTGGCAATGGACAAAGGCCTCACCCCACTTGGTTTGGCTAAGGAGAACTGGCGTAAACCTACCGTACTCGGCACCGATGACCGCAAGGAGGTATGGCAAGATAAGGAGCTCCACGGACGATTTTTTCGGGCCCTTCATGGATCTGATGAAGATTTCCTCGCGTCGGTATCCTAGCTACTTTTCAGTGACCTCTTTGGGGAAACTGAAGGGTTTGTCTGTGCAATTATGGACGAAGTTATAATGACGAACAACTACCGGAGGTATATATATAGAATGGGACGGTTACATACGTCGGCCATGTCATTGCCTCGGTGAATCCCGTAGACACATCATCTCCGGTTGTTCACCTCTTGCTAACGGGGAGTACTTGCACAGGCATAATCTAGTGGCCAGGATTATCCACCAGCAACTTGCTTTGCACTACAACCTTGTGGAGTGTACGGTGCCATACTATAGGTATATACCCGACCCAGTCCTTGAAAATTGTCATATCACATTGTACTGGGATCGATCTATCATTACTGATAGGACTATTGTCGCCAATATACCTGATATAGTGGTGATAGATCGATTCGAGCGCCGCACAATGATTGTTGATATTACTATCCCTCATGACGAGAACCTCGTGAAAGCGGAGAAAGATAAACAAATCAAATATCTTGATCAGGCGCACGAGGTTGTCGACATGTGGAATGTGGACTCTGCAATCATTGTACCGATAGTCGTTTCCGCTAATACTCATAGCGAAAAGCCTTGATCAACACCTTAAAAGGCTCTCGCTAGGCGGCTGGATCAAGGGTCTGATACAGAAAGCAGTACTCCTCGATACGGCACGCATTGTGAGGAGGTTTCTTTCTCTGGAGCCCTAACCACCGGTAGATTGGACCCTGTTCCCGTTGCCGATGGCCTACTATTTTTTATATCATCAAATTATGTATTTTTATATATATATTTAAAAAATGTAATTTATATGTAAATAAATGGTACTGGAAATTATTAATGAGAATGTTTGTGAGGATTGGTGGATGTTTGTTTCCCTTTCATGCAAAAACGACTGAACAGATTTGGATGAAATTTGGCACAAAGATAGTTTATAGTCTGGATTAACACGTAGGGTACTTTTTATCTCGGCTGGACCCAATCCTAAAGTCCACGCAGACGAAGTCGCGGGTAAAAGCTAGTAATATATATTTTATAAGACTTGCGTCCTTAGTTTGTCTTTAAGCTTGCTCTCATTACCAGTACTTAGTTGGATGGGCACTACGACGTATGTGACGTCGTAGTACACACATATGTAAAATGGTATTTCTAATAAGATTTTGTTTGTTCAGTCGTGTAATAAACACGTTCTCTCTTTCTTTCAACTTAATACCACTTGTGCACTCACCAGTACTTTGCCTAATCGTATTACTTCCAATAGCATAGTATATACAGTAAAGAAATATAACGCAGAGGAGAAAACCGGTTTGTTTGAATATTTTAGAGGTACCCTCTATTTTGTAAAGGCTCGTATTAGGGCCACTGGCAATTTATTTACTTTTCTATAGTAAGGTAAAGTAAAAAGAATCTCTTGTTGCGATTTTGGTACAATCGTCTTATGATCCTTTTTTTCGGTGGGCATTTAGAATGGTATTTCATGTTTGTGTGGGTACTTACTTGAGTATCGTTTTAAGGGTTTGAGCTTCAGCCTTTTTGGCAATTGTAAATTACTTGTAGTAATACTGTAAGTGCTTTTTTTGCTTTGGATTTTTCATTTTTGGAAGTTTTATTTCTTAAACCGATTTATAACAATATGACTTACACCGACGACAAAATTTGGTTTGTGATCCATTCTGTAGTGCACAAAATCAGTGATTAGACATTATGTTATATCCGAATACTATTCTAGAATTTTGCAAAATATAATAATTGAATAATAAACAAATATCATATCACGTCTGTACTCTCCAAACACTGTTATACCCCTACATTTTACCGATGCCATTATTTAATTTCATAAGTGGTGAGCCTCGGTCTACCTGTAGGCGTACAATAGTACACCTCTACCTATCCCTTCGGGGCTTACAAGCGTGATGCTATCTACATACATATACAACATGTAACATTAGTCCGTAGACACATTTTGAGAGGTCAATGTACCTATGTACGTATACGGATAACTTTGACCATGGAACCTGTGCTATGAGCATTAGATTTATTCTCCCGCTTTCAAAGTTGGTTCTATAGTTTTTATGGGATAGGTGGCAACCGAGCAGACGGGTCGCCTGATGGTAAGTGATTACCTCCACCCATAGACACCCGCAACCCCAGAGGAGTCGCAAGTGCGTTGCCGGCCTTTTAAAGGATTTGAGCCTCCGGTACCCTCACTCACTCGGCGAAACACAACGCAAGCGTTGTTTCACGCCGGTTTTCTGTGAGGCCGTGGTATCACTCCGGTCGAGCCGGCCCATTCGTGCCGAAGCATGGCTCTCCCACGGTTAAAAATATAGGTATAATAAAAGTTGGTCGTACACATGGGTATATTGACCTCTACAAGTGTGACAAGGGACTTTTATTACACGTTGTATACAAGTGGCAGGCTAAACAGTACAAAAATTCTGTTATTTGCGGACCTAGATGAAGGAAAACAGTAGGTAATCTTATAAAAATCAAAGACCCATATTCTTATACAAGATATACATAACAAAAAAAACCTAAAGAGAAAATTGGATGCTAACAATCATATTATCTATCTAATCAATCAAAACTAATGTGTTTCGGCGCAAGAAATACATATTACGTCTATTTATCATTTATTGTAGGTTCTCGTGAATCCCTTTATATCTCGCATTGTGATCTTTGGGATATATTTTCGTGTTTGTGGCGATAAATCTTTGTTTTATTTCTATCGGTATGTTTTATGGGGGAAAAACAAGGCTTGTTTGCGAAGGCTTCGGTGAAGAGTTACTTTTAATGCAGGAATTTTATAGTTATAGCTGTTATATGGTTAGCTTAAACTATCCAACTATCCTAGTGCCCGCAAGTGTAGCTGCTGAGCGTGAGGGCAAAGGTTTAATTCCCGAGTTTGAATAAATATTTTTGGGGTTTTTTCTTAGGAAATTCTAAATAGCAACTTCGTATCGCAGAATCGGATCCGGTGTACTAACACCATACCCTAAGTTAAACGAATACTGGGATTAAGCCAAAAAATAATGATAAAATATGCAAGAAAACAGGAAATTAATTATTTAAAGTTGCTGCCAGCAGTAATACCATTTTAAAATTAACCTTTATTGTTAAATTGTTGTTCATTAATCCAATCGTGTGGAATTTTATTGTCCTCTTGCGGTGCTCGGATATGCACGAAAATGTTCAGGGAATATAGTAAAAACTATATGAAGATTTCTAGCTGTTTGTTTTATGTGCATTTTAACAGGTAAAACATGCAAATTCTAGGAAACTTCCTAAAAATTTTTGGTGGATTTTTTTAAAGTAAATTGAAGTAAGTAAATAATACAATTATTTTTTACATTTTACTGCATTTTTACGTACTAAAAAGATTTAGGAGTCGGTTTTTTTTTGTTAAAAAATATTTTATATTTAAAGCGAACAAATCACCAACCTCTCAATTCGATCTTCGGTCGGTTGGTGCTAGGTACTTAAATGTCCGCCACAGCGTCCATGATGGACTCGAACACATAAAAAAAAACTACTCAAACGAAATGTCAACTTTATCACTGAAAATTAACGAATTAAGCTGCTTTTGGTACCACTATTAACATATTCACTAAGAAAGCACAAATGAGCATTATAATATTAGTACCGCAGAAGGACAGACACAGCCCTCCATTTCCTTCTCTCAATTTCCGACAGTTAGCAACACTATACTAGTATAAACACCGCTGTTCGCGGATTATTATGATTAGTTCACTTAATGCGACCTCATTTGCAAACTCAGCGCTGGCAGCGGTTTACTACGCTGTGGGCCATGAGATTGAAGTAATCAACGCGCTACAATGATACGAGTTTCGCTTTATTATGTTAGGCGTTAAGAAAATAGGTGAGGCGTACATTTAGATTGAATGGTTCTTAATCATGGTTATTGAAGTGTGTGCTAGTTAATGAGGCTTTTAACACCGTTGAAGAGTAGTGGGATGTGGGTAGGTCGGGCCTTTTGGGGTCGCGAGCGCTCGGATTGGGGACTCTGTCTACCCATAGAGTGGTCTCAGGGAAGACGATGGCACAGTGGTCAAGTGTTGCCGCGCGCAGTGAGGTTCAGGGAACAACCCTTTTATACCTGCTTTAAAAGGCGTTGCAAAGGAAGGTTTCAAAGCTCATTTCCAAATACTGATTGTAACCAACAGGGGTGGTTTTAGTGAGGTAAAAATCCCGCACTCTCCGGTATTATCCCCAAAGGCCTTTGAAGGTGGTCTTTTGAAAGATTCCCCCCGAAAAAAAAGGACTTAGGTAGGTAACACTGCCTTTTTGTTCGAGTGGTCTAAGCGCGACTGCTGAGCATGACGTCTTGGGCTCGATATCCAGGTCGGGCAAAGTGTTATTGGGTTTTTCTGTTAGGAAATTCTCAGCGGCAGCCTGGAGTTTGAAATCGTTCCAGGTAGATGGTAATAGGCTCACCACCTATTACATGGAATTTAATAACTACATTGATGAAATGTGGGACTACACTACACTGCATACAACTGTGTACACCTCTGCCTACCCCTTCGAGGAATACAGGCGTGATGCTATGTTATGTTATTTTTGGCGGGCCATAGGATAATATTTTAATAGAACTCTCTATCATAATATAGCATCACAAAATGGGAATGAGTTACTAGTGGTATGATTGTTGGACTGACAAGTCAAAGATCGCAAGTTCGAATCCAAGGTACGTACCACTGTCTTTCCGAAGTCATGTGCGTATTATAAATTAATTATCACTTGCTTAAAACGGTGAAAGAAAAGATCAAGAGGAAACCAGCACACCTGAGAGATATTCTCGATGGTGTGTAAAACTATGTCAGAGACCTACAGGCGGTTTAAACTCTGACACTAGGTTTTTCATCAACCACACGATAATTAAGAAGAAGAAAAGAAAGAATAGTATTTATTTTTATGGGAATGATGAGAGTGTGTTTATAGACAAAAATTGCATACACCCACATAATCACATAATCTCATACTCTCATACACTCACACCCCAAAACTATTTATTATCTGTAGATTACACACCAACACAAACATGAGCCAAACGTGTTGTCAAAGTACATAATTTAATTGCCGTAGAACTGCCAGTTAACTAACATATTTATCTAAGTATGTTCATTAAACATAATTAATATGCAAAAGTATGTATTATCTCTCTCATTATGTTTTCACTTAGTTTTCATTAGCAAAGTATGTTGCAACTCTCGCCGGGGTATAAAACATGATTGCAATGCATAAGTTATAATAGCCTGCCCTTTGCCTTTGAACATGCTGTTTTCCCTTTGCTGACTTCTCCAAGTTTTGCACAATGCATCTATGTTTATCGTAGGAATCCTCTCTTTAATGATGAAAATGAATAACCATGGAGTTTCTTGGTCTCTGTGTCTCTGCAGGAATTTTAGATAGCGGTGTTTTTTTCCTATTTAAAAGTGCCTTGATTCTAACTCTATTTCTCACATGCCAACCTGCGGGGTAATTGCAGAACTGACTTGCAAAGACAATACATATCAGTTTGCCATAGATTGCGCCGTATGCTCTAAAAAATTTAAAATCTTGTATAACCTCTTCCACTAATATAATAGAAGCAATGTATATTGTCGAACTGTCAAAATCAATTGCAATTGAAAGTCTGTTCTGCGATTACACCGTTGGTCTGGTGTGTGAAAGACAGATTACATATTAAACAAAATGTTGATGTTCGTTTAAGTGCTTTTTTAGGGTTTACTAGCTGCGTCCTGCCTGTTCTTCCACTTTCGTACTTTCGGCTCGGTCTTAAAGATCATAGCATATCATGATGTTAAAAATGCATGTAATCTTTCTTAAGAATTGGGCTATCAAATGCAAGAAGAATAAATCTAACCAACATTTAGTCCCTGAATTGAGTATGTTAAAAAATAAAATAACATTTTTTTTTTTATTATATTACTAAAGTATAGATGTGATATAAAATCTTTTGATTTAGACTTATCTTTACTTACAATATTTTTTTCTCGAATCACCAATCCAGAAGATTTTTTATCAAAGTTATAATTAGCGCCATATTTTGTAAAATAAAATTTGCTGTATGTATAAAGCTCTTTAATTTGGTAACAAATATATATCACACATACCTTGTAATGTACGCGTACTTTTTATATTTAAATTAATTTTTCTTTGCTAGTGACCAGCCAGGCGCCCGAGACATTTAAACTTTATTCATTTTATATTTTGTTTAGGGAGTTCACACTATTTCTTGTTAAAAATTAAACAAACACCTTTATTATTCTTTTATTACTGTAATTTAATCGTAACCGGGTCCTTGTTATTAATAATGGTGAATGTATTATCTCAATTAACAGTATATTAAAATATCTATGCTTTTATTTCTCCTTCTGCATGTATATTTATTAGTAAAAATATTTCAAGATTTGACTTGTTTAAATTTTTTACCGAACATAAAAACTGCGTCCAACCAAAGTATCCTTCCTGAAAGAATGTCAAGAATCCATGTCATTTTCTTTGTTCCATGTTCAGAATCTTTTTATTTTTATACCTTTCACAAGAATATCGAAAATGAAAAGACACGTCATTGTTTTGTCGAGATTATACCGAAGTTCACCGAAGCGTTTCCGATGATTTTGTTGGAAGAAGTTTTTTCTTATTTTTCAGCGAGTTGTACGTTACAATGACAAGAGATATTCCCCTTTTTACGGTATATTTTTGGTCCTAACACGGAAGGGGTGGGTATCGGGTTTCTGTTGTTTTTTGTTCTCATTGTAGTTCTTTTTGTGTGTCTGTAATAAATATTGAGTTTAATTTAAATTCTGCATCTTTTATCGTGAGTTATAATAATTTTATGAAGGCAAATCAAAGGTATTGTGTGAATTAAGTAAACTCTACCAACTTTATACATATATATCTGCCTAACCTTTTCCCAATTGCATTGGGGTCGGCTTCCAGTCAAACCGGATGCAGCTTAATACTAGTATTTTACATGGAGCGACTGCCTATCTGACCTCCACAACCCAGTTACTTGGTATTACGATATCTCATGGTGGTGACTGGTTGTCAGACTTTCAGGCCTCTGACTACCAGTAACGGCTGTCATAGATCTTAATTTGATAACCGGGACCGATGCCTTAACGTGCTATCCGAGGCACGGAGGGGTCTCGGTATGAAATGATGGTCTCCCATTAACAGACCGACCGCGGCAAGCGCAGGTTAACCTCGATCGATCGATCTGTGCGGCTGTTACTTAGTCACGATCCCCTCTACCAACCTACCCACTTAATAAAAAAAAAATGGAATTCGTATATTTTCAAAATCACAGAAATATCTTATTTGACAATTAACAATCTGCTATATATTTCAGACACGTACGTTATTCCCATGCACAAATCTTTTGAACCCCATATTCTCGTGTACACCCATATTTCCCTTATAAACAATTACGATGACTAAATTTTGTAATAAATTAGCGGCCGACACAGGTGAGTCTGCTAGCTCACTGAAAGGCCGCCCTCTAAATTAATTAAAGTGAGAATTAGAGGCTTGTTCATATCGTACGGAGAGGAGGTAAAATTAGGTTAATATGTCCTTTAGTTATTTTATATGAATAGGGGGCTCGTGGCTAACCACAGGCCGCTCATATCGATTTATCGAGGTTACGCTGTATCTACCGTGGTTGGTCTGTGGTCACCCAGACCATAATTTCCGATCTGTAAGAGGCCAGATATTGTGTTGAATGATTTTTGTGGGATTATTTGCGAGTTAGAATCGTGGCGAGTCATCATTGTGTTTGAAAATTCCTGCTTCTTGGGTTATGCTTTCAAATTCTAGCATATACATAGATTCATTAAAAAGTAAAGAGGAGATGGTGTTCCACAAGTGGTGTGGTGTTCTTCCATTGTAAAGGGAGGATCCTCCAACGAGGCGGGTGATATTGTCTATTCGGCCGCGGCCGGTCCACCGACAAACTCTTGCACGGTGACGTCATTTTGGTAGTATTAATATAGCGTGGTAGATGTCGCTAGAAACGGTACCTTGTGTATGTACGTTCATGTAAGGAGTGCCTAGTAAGTGCAGCTGTCTAAACTAAAGCGATTTATTTCAACCTTATTTTGAACCTTATTGTATTGAATATTTCGATAAAGTAGCGGGGAGTCACGATCGCCTATCAATCTTCGACCATAAAACCTTTTCCTTCATTCAAATTTCACGATCTACCGGGGCTGATATTCTATGTTTTTCTTTTTACTCTAAGAACAAAGAAGATAAAACTTAGCATGTAAATATAGTGAGTGATGAGCTGCGTAAGGTGGCGGTAGGGGCTGGATGGGAATAGCCGAAGACCGAGCTCATTGCGTGCACTTGGAGAGGCTGATGATGTTTGAAACTAAACTATTGTTGGTCGATATTAGTTCCGTGTAGATAATAGGTCGAATAAATAGCCTGTCGGAGTTGCAGCGAATGCAGTTGCGGTACCAAATAAAGATGGAAAAACTGTGTAGCTATAGTCGGTAAGAGTTTATGGAGGAATAAGGTGTACCTTTTGTTCCTCCATTGAAAAGGGAGGATCCTCCGACCAGGCGGATGATACTTCCTACCGGGCCAGCCATGGTCCGTTGGTTAGACTCGGGTGTTCGTATATATAGAAGTTTGTCAAAGTCTGCTTGCGCGATACAGGATTCTTGACTGCATCTGTTATGCGTGTGCGGTAGATGTCGCTATAAGGCATAACGACCGTGAAGAATCTTCACAGTCCATAAAAGAGTCGAGTAGGCGTTGATACATTGATTTTTAATGCAATTACTTTAAAGCCCCAAGTCATAATATTTTTCTTGTATCACTAAGGTTAGTATTTTGCCGACGCTATAGGTGGAACTAAGATTTAGAGGAGAATCGCTGCGCTGGTAATATAGTAGTTCCCCGAATACCAACACGGCGCTTCCTTAAGGATCACTGGCGATGACATGGCGAAAACATAGTGAGAAAGCTATTTACGTTACTAGAGATGTTCTCGACCGTTTGTAGTAGAGTCATGTAAAGAAATCGAATCGCTGCGCTGGTAATATAGTAGTTCCCCGAATACCAACACGGCGCTTCCTTAAGGATCACTGGCGATGACATGGCGAAAACATAGTGAGAAAGCTATTTACGTTACTAGAGATGTTCTCGACCGTTTGTAGTAGAGTCATGTCAGAGACCAACCATACGATAACAAGTGGTTAAAAGACTGAAAACATAAGTATATAAAAAACAACCGCTTACTCAAATTTTCTTTTTACTGGCGCTAAGTATTAATTAGTTAACATGAAGGTTTACCTCAAAGTTGAGCTGTTTCGTGTTCCACAGCTTTAATTTTAAAACTGGCCTGATTAGTGTTAACTGGGGACTTTGTGGGGCACTGGACGTTATTAGGTCATAGGGGTGCGGACGTTCTATTGTAAGGGTGTAATATATATAAATATATTTATGTGTATGTATGATGGTATAGTGTATGTGTTACCTGTGCTGGTTTCTGTGAAGTTGTGTTATGCTTAAATTATTTTAAAGATTCGTGTTTTTACTATTGCACATTTCTTTAGCTTTTAAGTGTTCCGAATAAGATGGTATATAAGGAATCTTAATATGGTATGAGTTTATCCGTTTGTTTATATTATTATTGAAAGAAAAGTATATTATAAACCGGTTTTGAACACGGTTTTGGTTTTGGGGCAGTCTGTATTCATGATATATATTTTGAACCCCTTTTGTTATGGTGCTTAAAATGTATTTTACCTTAAATGTCTTAAGTTTTTTGTCATCTCCTTCCATTGACATTTAAAGCGTTTTACGAACGCATGTTTTTATGAATATGACCCTTAATATTTATCTCATAGATACAGATTCTGATATCTGATAAAATGTCAAATTACCACATAACCATAGACATTTTTTCATTGCGATATTTTCTATCATTTCTCCTCAAATACTTTCTATTCCGTGCAGTGTTACTTAATTTAGGCGTAGTATTATTCTAAACATCAAATTATGTTAGTACTACTCGTTATAACATAACATAACATAGCATCACGCCTGTATTCCCCTAAGGGGTAAGCAGAGATGTACACAGTTGTACACCCACCTTTCACCAATGCTGTTATTAAGTCCCATGTAATAGGTAGTGAGCCTATTACCATCTACTGTGCACAATTCCAAACTCCGGGTTGCTACTGAGAAACTACTCGTTATATTTCTTATTTTTTCTATACTTCTAGGCTTTTTGGTTTACTAAAAATAAGGCACCATGCGTTTGATTGATAAACCCGTTAGACTGAATTGTATTACAAAACATCTTGTAAGTACAAGAACAAGTTAATTTATTCAGACATCCATTTTGTTATCAAGATTATAATAACAAATTGAAACAAAGCGGAACGACAAAGTGAATTGTTATTCTTGAATTTAACTTAAGCGAAGTAAAGAGTGAGTGAATGAATGGTTCCCCTGGGACCGAATGAGTGAACCACTAAGTTTAATATTCCGTCGGCAGTTCTTCGATTGTCTGTGTTCTTTTGTTTTGAACTAAGCTCAGTTTTTGGCAGAACATTTTGAGATTTTCATCAATCTCGTCTGGTTTTTGAGTTTTAAACGTTTGGCAAGACATATAGACTTGTTTATTTTTATTGTCTGAAGTAAAACCAGTTCAAATTTTCTTTAAAGTTGCCTGTTCAAAAGCTGTAAGTTGACTCTAGAAATTAATTTCAGTCCAACGCCTAAAAATAATGCATGATTATAACATAATTTCCCTGCATCAAAATAATATAAATTTTGAAGCACGTTTGCATATTACAACCCTGTTGCTTTTATAATTTCTAAGTAATTTTACTTATGTACAATCTGACATAATTCCATCGTCTAACGAGCAGATTTATTCTCATGAGTAGCAGGGTTCTCCCTGCTACTGCTATGTTGAATTTACAATGAACTAAAAGAACATTGACGGTATTAGTTGATAAAATGGACTGAAATCATTGAGAAATAATGGTGAGCAATGTATCTACTGTAGTAGAAAATACCTTCCCCCTAGAATTGGACAAATACAAGCTAATACTATTTCTCAATCCTAGATTTCGCATTACATACACGCATAAACCGACTTATTACCTACTTCTCAGATCCCTAAGTCAGCGATGTAATTACATTCATAAAAGTGACGTCACAACGGTTAATCCGTCAGACAATAAACTCCCTTCCACAGAGTAGGCAATTTATTTGATGCGTAGTAATTTGGTTCTCTCTGTTTTCTTAATTAATCTGTCGTCGGTTTTCGTGCATCTCACTCTGACAGAAGTGTTTATATATCTGTGGTTTATGGGACAAGGTAATTTTCGTATCGTGTTGTCTAAAAAAGCGAAGAGTGTATCTATGACCTCGCTAATTGACTCTTCCTATTAGAATTAGTATGTTTTCGAATTAGCATGATTAAATACTTAGTTTGTGGCCAAGTTAAAAAATATATTGGTTTGTAAACCAAATAGGGCATAAAAACCCTTACTGTGGGTAAGGGTTTCACACACACACACACACACACACATTGTATTATTATTTATACACGTGGTCCTTATACCACCCACCCACACGTAGAACAATTCTAGGCCCACAGGAGTTGCATCTAGAAAAATACGTCGAATGATGGAGTGCCTTCTCGTTCATCTTGTTAGTCTAACCTATATAAAAATGATAATATATTTGATTTATTGTACTCGATTACATTTGGAAGGTTTTAATTTTAGGTGTACCATTTGTGAGAATATTAATTTGTTAATATTATTAGAGACCTTAATAAATTCTAATATAAATTTATAAAATATTGTGGAAAGAAAAATACGGTTGTGAGCAGGATTCGAACCTACGCCTTCCGGATAAATACTCCAGGCGCTCTGACTACTAAGCTATCTCTACGAATTATAACTTTAGAGTGCGCTACGGATGCGTTAATACGTTTGAAAGATTTCTCTGTAAATTCAAATATATTTTTAAAAAGCATGTGAAGAAAATATTAATGTTATAGTTTTTTGTGCACCACCAGAGACCACGAGAAGAGTTTGAACCTACACCCCTTACATCGATACAATAGCTAACCTAGAGTACTGAATTAAAGGTCGTAGTCTCATTTCTGTTTTCACATAAATACCATATTAGATGCTATAGTTCTTTCCTGAAGGTGTCCTCTTACACGGCTTTCTTGTATTTTATCTGGGAATGACAAGAGAAGCTATTGCATTCAGCCATAAACTTCTTTTGATGTAAGTTTACTTATTTGTCTTATTCAGGCGTTTACGATCTTCTGCCAGTCGTGGAAGGCAATATTACGAGAGGTTGCTATTTATATTTTGAGCCTAATAATGAAAAAGCAGTAATTTACTATCGAAAATGGCTTTATTGTTTTTCGAAGTACTCTTCATGATGATCAATACACTTTTGCATGCGCTCGAACCAATTTTCGTAACGCTTTTTCCACTCCGACTGATGTACTATCGCGGACTTTTCCGCCTGTCCACTTAATTTTTTTTTCGTGTAAATTCTGCGCCGGCGCTATGTCACGCCCCTTAAAGTGTTCGCCTATTAGGAAAGCGAGAACGTAATTAGTTGCAATCTGCACTGCGCAGCTTAGTGACGCATCACGTGTTCTTCCTTTTGTGAATTTTAAGGACGATCTAATTTGACCTTGGCGGGGTAACAGAGCGCTTCTATTTTTTTAGTGCAAGCGAAAATGAACTTAGTGGTGGTCAGGCGGCAGTGTCTGCAATTGTACCTGTAAAACATGGTTTGTAAAGGCATCAACGGCTTCTTCAGGCGTCGAAAAACATTGGCGACGCAATTTATTATTTATATGCGAGACTAAAAAGAAGTCATTTGGTGCTAAATCAGGGCTGTACGGAGGATGACCCATCGATTTGACGTTTTGGCCAGCTAAATAGGTAGTTGTTTTAGCCGATGTGTGAGAGCTTGCATTGTCATGATGAAGAATGATCCTTCGTTGCCTCCTTCCTTCATCCCTCCATCCTTCTGGCAAATAAATGTTTGTGGGTACATACTGAATGGTAATTCAGTATTAATTACCTCAACCATCAAACTGGCTGTTGATCATCTAATAATTTATTGATGTTAGCGTTACTACCCTTTCATTTCAGTCAGTAAAAGAAAGTGGGAAGTGGGGTCAGTGGGAAAACCGCGTCGCTTTCTTTAATCTCTCTTCTCATTCGATTGTGAGTGAGTAAGAGGTGAGTAGAATAGACACAATTTACAATCCTATTATCTTTAATTAAAAGGGTCATAGTAATATCTTAGGTTTTCGCGATCACTACATATTATAATAAAACAACTTTTGACTGGATTAATCAATCGCGTGTATTATTAGTTTTTTTCCTGCGACCACGAACGCTGCAAAGTGTTCGAAACGTCAGGAAAAACTAAAACAAATAATACACGCGATTAATCCGGTTAAAAGTTGTTTTATTAAAAGAGTCATATTTAGCAATATCTGATTGGTGGAAAAATAGGGAAGAGCAAACGTAGTATTTAAAATAGAACGGCCGAAACCAATTACACTATTTAAACATATAATTAATTTAACACAGTCATGCATTCTTCTCACAAAAATTCAAACATTCTGACAGTATCGTCTTCCATTCATTCGCAAACATATCGAGTTCTGTGTTTGATTTCAGGAGAGCGTTAATAGCGGCTAATGTCCGAGGAATAGGTGACGTACGTAAAGTAGCTTTTGTAAGTATATATCCCAATTTTTCTTTACAAAACCCATGAGATGACCATATGCATAGCCTGTCATAGTGAGCCATAATTTCCTCTAAATTGATACTTTTATTCTATTAGTACTCCTTTACCCAACCCTTGGGGATCCAGGTTTGTTAATAGAAATTACGAGATCATATATCGTAGAGATCGGACTGATCCGTGTCCCAATTCACAACTCATATCAATAAATAATTGTT
Organism: Xylocampa areola; assembly: GCA_935421205.1. Classification (NCBI taxonomy): domain Eukaryota; kingdom Metazoa; phylum Arthropoda; class Insecta; order Lepidoptera; family Noctuidae; genus Xylocampa; species Xylocampa areola. The sequence goes on from OW285200.1 coordinate 3,094,278, forward strand.
CTAGATCTATATTACCTAGGTTACTATTCCAATCGATTCGGATAGTAGTTCAGAAGTTAACATGCACCGCTTAAATCCCAATTCGCAATTCCCAGAGGTTTCTAAGACAACTCACACAATATATGCACATCAAACGCTCATCATTCCATACACACAAACCAAGCTCTTTGAAGTCGGAAACATTAATAGAATATGAAATGTACCTATTCGTAGATTCGTAGAATATTGAGTGTTTCATGCAAATTCAGCCCTATCAGAGAGCGGCTGACAGTTGAATGAGATGGGTTTTCTAGGGACGCCCTGTTAAGTATGCTTACGAATTCTGGTGTATTCGAAAATGTTTAAAAGTGGCGGCGGTCGCCATCTTGTTTTGCTTCGGATGAGTGATTTTGTTCGAGATATTGTAGCTACACATTAGGCGTTTTTAAGTGCGTGTTTTTTGACAAAATACCGACCACTGTGTTCGTGCGTTGCACGTGTGCAGCTAAGTGTATGGAATTACATGCACTACTTGACAAGAACCACGCACCCAATGTCTACGTATACATAATTATTATACGTGGCAATAATTAATATTGCAAACTAATTGGATTTATTTTATAAGAGTTTTTTTTTATCATTATTACCGCAAATTCGTATGCGTAGATAATGGCTTTAAAAACATAAACTACTTTTTTTTGGGCAGACGTGTAAAAATATACCTTTTCTTACGATATGACACTTTCATACATTTTTGTAATCAGCATTTTTTTTTAATCGCACACAAGCTATCGAATTTTATTAATAAGATTACTTACTAAAGATAAATCTTTGAAAAGCATTTACGCATGCTTAGCGACCTCTAAAGTTATGGATTACTTATATTAATTGCTACATCGTATTCAGTTAGGGAAGAAAATTGATGTCAATATACAAAATAGGTTATTGTCTCTGGTTTTAAGACAGGTGTACTAAGGTAGTACAACTGTCTTAAAACCAGAGCACCAGCTAAGTCAGGTTGTAGAGGTCCTTGGCTCGTCGGTGTCGAATGGCTCGCAAACGACTAGCGTTTTTCCTCAACTCGTTCACCGACCCGAATGCTCGTTGTTGCATTACCAAAAGCGTAAAATAGTGTCGACAGCTCCAACATAACTTGTAATTTTTTACTGAGGCACTATTGAACGTTGACCCATTCATTTTTATAAGCCGCGTGGAAGGTACCCCATTTCCATGGCATTATTGAGTGTACTCAACATAATTATGTAATCGTTCAAGTTAAGTCCAAAGCGGTCGTATTCTATCCCACTATCCTATTCCACTTCCTCTGGCCTCTGACATGGCTTTAGACACCAACGAGAACATCTCTCACGTTAGGCGCATTCCGCAGATTCAACGTCGGGGCAGTCAGTTTTCAAAATATTATCTACTTTAGAGTTCGCTTCGTACGCATTAACATGTGTTTTAAATATATTTATTACTGACTGGTGCCCGCGACTTCGTCCGCGACTAAAGGTAGCCTATGTCCTTCCCCAAGATACAGTCTATCTCCTTGCCAAATTTCATTACGATCCAATCAGCCGTTAGTCCTGAAAATGCAACAAACAAACAGAGTTACTTTCGCATTTATAATATTAGTATGGATAATGTGTTTTCACTAATCTATCGACAAAATTTCTTAACTTCTTAAAAAATATATAAAAATTTGTTCCCAATCCTCTTTTGTCAAAATTCCTTAGGTTAGCTTTAACGGAACTGGCAACTAGAATAGAGATGACCAATTCTTTGTCGACAAAAACACAGTGTTGCCAACAAATAGATGACCATTCAAAAGTCAAACGGGTGTTCGGGGAATCCCTTATTCTGCGTTCTGTCCCATCCTTATCTATTCGCACAGTTTGTGGAGCTATTGAATCAATTAAAATGAGATTTCGTACCGAAACGTTGCCACACACATGTATATACGTATACGTTTGTTGTTTAAATAATCGTGTACTCGTAATTAGGTATTTGCTTGCTTAGCGCTGAATTACCATAATTGTATGTTCCACTACATGCTATGTATTATTACATGTCACAGTAACTTTGATAGATGTGATGTGATTAACCGTTGTTATTTAATCCTGATGAATGTTATAAAGAGACATATTGTCGTTAATTTGTACACTTGTTTTTTTGTTGGTCTAGTGGTCCTAAATGTAGCACCGGAGCGTGATGCCTCTGGTTCGAATTTGTACCGTAGTATACTTCTGGCTACCCCTTTGGGGATTACAGGCGTAATGCTGTGTAATGTAATATTAGATCGTGTGTTCAGTAGGTAGGTCTCTTTTTCAATTATGTTAAGTATTACTCAGGCATTCCGGCGTCAGGCTATCCAGGCACAGTAATATCAGTCGATACTAAAACTTTCACTCCCATAACACAAGCAAACAGCTTCTTACTATCCACGCATTTTTCTCCAACAGACAAACCAAACTTTCCTCTTTACAATGTTAGTACAACTTACGTACAAATTGTCAGCAAAACATATTTATTTATTTATTGCACATGGTACACTTAGAATTTGTTATAAACAAAATTAATTTATATTATTGACTAACCTAATATGCATATCAGCACTCTGTTAGGGTGCTGCAAGTAATAATTATGTAGGTATGTTTCATATTGTCATCATCATCCCCCTGCCCTTGTGAATGCTGTTGTTGGTGGTAACCACCATCGATACGGTCTCCTTCTATCTAGCTATGTCACACCAAATGTTATCTATGCGCCAGGTTCTTCTATATGTTATCCTAATACCACAATCCACTAACCGGGCTTTTGCCAGCAAAACATAATGTAATATTATTATATTTTTATATTATTGAGCAAAACATAATGTAATATTATTATATTTTGATATTATATATTATATTTATATATTATTGAGTAGGGCATACAATAGCCAGTACATTATGTCCATAACAATTATAATGCCAACACTTTAAAAAGTGTACCGTTTCAAAATTATTGTCGCGCTACTCTTCTGTATATAAGGTGATAAGGTTAGAGCGAGAGAGGAGGAAAGAGCTGTTTGTCTAGTACATTATATGACGTGATAGAAATAGATATCACGATAAACGACAAGTGCGAATGGCAGAGACAACGAAATTTTGTCCCACACGATATCATGTGCAAAATAACGTCCAGTTCAATATAATCTTATTTAAGAAGCATACAATTGTAAGATATCATATCGCACTGCGATCGATAACTGCCTCGTTGGTCTAGTGGTACCAAACGCGACTGCTGAGCAGTAGGTCTCGGGTTCGATTTATTGAGTTTTTTTTTAGGAAATTTTCAGTAGCTGCCCGGAGTTTGGAACTGTGCCCGGTTGTTGGCTAAAGGCTCACCACCATGGGACTTGATAATAGCATTGGTGAAATATGGGTGTACAACTGTGTACACCTCTGCCTACCCCTTCGGAGAATACAGGCGTGATGCTATGTTATGTTTATGTTATCATATCGCAAGTCCGGTGACATCACAAGACTAGGTTTGTCGAATCACCTACATCGCATGTACGACATGGCTAGGTTAGTCACATCGTCTCATATGCAGTGTCTCTGACCTTATCCCAATTTATTGGGGTCGGCGCAGCATGTTTTTTCTTCCAAACATCTCTATCAGCCGTAATTTCTGTAGTCACTCCTTTACTAGCCATATTATTTTTTATACAATCAATCCATTGTTTCTTTGATCTTTTTAATCCATATTTTTAATCAAAGCTTTCCTGGTCTTATGATCCTCATTCCTCCGCATCGAATGCCCATACTATATCGCCTCATATGTACTGCTTAGGTTCAAAACGCCTCGCCTCATTTGAAGTGGCACATTGTACTGGCTCATTTCAAAAAAGAATCTACTCTTATCAACTCACTTTAGAACTATGTCCTACCCAAAACTACAATGGAAAACTTACAGTCATAGAAAATAGTACGCCCAAATATCCTATGTTTCTGCCAACTCGTTCAATAACACAGCAATTGTGACTTCTGCTTGTCCCGAAGATATCTGACTTGTTGTTTCAATATTGGTCGTTTGGGAACCTTTTTTTATTTCCACGATTGTAACAAGTCTCGGTACTTTTTGTAAGACATTTGTCTTGCTCCCAACAGCTTAAGAACAGTATTGAGCAATTTAAAGTTGAGATTTTGTTGGCTTTATTGTTATTTGTTAGTAGCTTAATAAAGGAGGGGGGATGTGTTTATTTAGAGTTCTTTGTTCTTAGGTAAGGTAAATTTTAGGAATAAAATTCTTGTGTTTAGAGATATAGACGTATCCACTTGTTGTAATAGGCACTCTACAGTGATATCTTTAGCTTTGCTATTCCGTATAATGGCGCTTCGCTTCTTTATATTAAATGTATGACCATAACTTCTAATGTGTAAGTGGTAGAATTCATATGTATAATCTATAATTTCTATTAATTAGGTGATTTCATTTAATTTTTATAATGTATTTGAATTACCATCCCATATTAGGAATTTACAATTATATTTATGAATATAAATAAAATGAAATAGAATTGTGCATAGTTGTAGATCTACATTTCACAAATGCCGTTATTAAGTACCATAACTTAAGTTCAATAGGTGAGATTAAGTAATAATGGATTTATTGATTATTGCCATATATCATCATCATGTAGTATATCTTTGTTTCTCCTACCACCCGTGCGCGAATATACCTTAGATTCAGGGCACAAAAATAAATACCCGCGCCATTTTAATAAAATAAAAAAAATCAGTAATTTTATTAATTGCCTCGCAAGTGTGTTGAAAAACGTCGTCTAAAATGCGGGATCATTGGTCATTACAATCTCTGGGCACCATTGCAACCCTCGCCGCAGTCTAGTCTCGAGTGTAATAGAGAGACCAAGTTAGTGACTCACTTTTTTCATAATGTACTATTATTTATCTAATGACACTACTTTGGCCATTTAAGTGGCGACGTTAGCCACAGCATCACTTCAAGCGACAGATACAAAACAGTTGTATGTATACTTATAGAAGAATAGGGGACACTATGATACCCGATACAAAACCATTTCACGCCAGCTGGCCCCAATATCCCAGAAGGAAAATCCTAACGACACTCGATACTATCTTTACCAGTCATTTTTGTCCCGAGCATTTGTGTTTCGGCTAAACAAACCTCCATGTTTACCGTAAAGGACGCTAGAGGGTCGTAAAATATATTTTACGATAAGTTCCGAACCTGACCACCTTTATATTTAACGTGCATCATCACGCCTATATTCCCTGTAGTGCTAGGCAGAAGTGTGCTGCTATACATACATTTGGTCGATGTTGTTTTTAAGTTGCATGTAAAATGTGGTGAGTGAGGGGTTCCTGGCTAAGTAATGCTGCACAAATTGATTGATCGAGGTTAAGCTGCGCTTGTCGCGGTTTATTGAATGCGAAGATTTTATACAAGGAAATGGTTTTTCTTTCCTTCTGCACATAACTCTCCATTGGTATTGAAGAATAGACCATTATTTTTTATTATAACCTAAGGTTAGATAGATAAAAGTGCTATATAATTGTATAGAGGTTTCCTTTGCCCGGGATCCGGGATATTGAACACTTCAGCGGGACACTCGGTCGTTAGCCGGGACTGGCGGTAGATAATAGTGATGGCTATGTCCCGGGATGCTCGGCTTTGTTGGCGAATTTTTGCTCGTCGTGTAATTAGATTCTTTACAGAATTTATGTTGTTTTAAATCTTAAATAGAAAATGGTCGCCGGAGAGATGTTCTTGATGGTGTGTAAAGCCATGTACGATAAGAAGACGAATAATAGATAATGGTTATGTCATGTAGTGCGGAGTGGATGAAGCGCTTTTAGACCTATTTACTTTATTGTGAGTTTAGATGCCATGCTTGCTATGTGCAAATGTGACTCTTTAAATATATCTCATTCCATTGTCAAGAAATCTATAAATTTAAAAACTGTAATCTGATTAAAAGTCTGTCTCTGTTGTTACAAAAGAAGGTGTTTCTGTAACTTAAAATTTTTGTATTGAGTACTTTGACATTTTTTGTGTTTAGAATAAATAATATTATTATGTTAACACCATCGTGGACACAAGACGTATAACAATAGGCGTCATAACCATAAAACTTCTATTATGCCACGTTATGTGTTCTTAGAAGTGTTAAACATTACATAACAATTACACTGCCCGATCTAGGAATCGAACACAGGAACCGACACTCTGAATCATTACATTAATTAATCGGAATAAAGATTCAAATATAAAAAACTTACTCCAAGGAAAAACGATAAGATGGTGCGTTTCTGATGAAAATTTAATATATAGTTCGTAAGTCTTAAACGAAATCGAATAAGAACCCGGAACACTATGAACAGAAAAGTGGCAATATCTGTAATTCTCAATAGCTCCCCAACCACTTCAATGTCTGCCTACACGCATATAACCTTCAAATAATCATTTTATACTCTCCAATAAAACTTTATGGATCTCCAGTCCTTTCTACGTTTCTTTATGTTGATGACGTTTTTTGTAATAAAATATGTGACCCCAAGCTTTTTTAACATGAAATGTGATATTCGATTTAATGTGGCATTAAGGTAAGATGTGGGCATTAAACGATTTGTTTTTACCCCACTGCCCTAGAAGGAGGGCATTATTTCTATTCCACCCTAACCCTTGCTCTTGCCAGCCCGCGCAGCTGAGTTTTCTTAGCTTTAAATTCGTCACTTTATAATAATAATATCAATTCGATCCAGGTAGTCCCTTGCTGTCGTCCCACCGGCGACGCCCTAAGTCGAGGCTCGTACCTCACAGGGGGTGTTGTCGCTTAGTTTATAATTTGCATGCCCTGGCTGGGGGCCTTAATTTCCTTAAGGCAACCACAGGAAAGTCCGATAAGCAGTCGACAACCTCCCAAAAAAATAAGGTTAACATTTAAGGTTTTACATTGAAAGGCCGTTATACTCTTGTCATTATATATATTATTATTCGGGAAAAGCTTTGGTAACAGGAAGATAAAAGAAGATTCTCCTTAGTCCAACGCTCTTTTCAGTTCATTTGAGGACGGGTCTCTGGACAGAGAGCTCTGTTCTCAGCTGTTTTTATGGTAAGGTGATCTTCCTTCATCTCTTTCTGCACTTTAGTCCACGAGGTCGTCAGGTTCATGTTGAGGACCTTCTTAATAATATATTTCGTTATCCTTCCGCCATGTGATATGGCTATACCAACGTAAGAGACTTTTATTTACTTTTGCCAAGATAGGTGGTACCGCCTATCATGTACCATTACATGTATATTAAATGATCCCCTGATGAAATCTTTGTGGACATTGTTCATGTGGGCTACTTCACACTGCATCTACCTATAATACTGAATAGACTTAGGCGTTACCTTCTGGAAGTCCATTACAATGTGGTACACGTCAAGTGGTGGACACTGCACGGTCTAATAACTCCTTATGATGTCCCGTGGGGGGGGGGGGGGAGGGGGGGACACTTGTAGAGTAGTTGGTGGTAGTTGCAATTTTTTATTGCTTGCGTATACATTTATTTATTTGCATCCATATATATGCTATACGTTTTCGTTAATTAACATAATTTTGAAGATAAATACTGCAATAAAAGTGATTTATTTTGAGAATATCCATATAAACTGAACAATGAACACTTGGTAAACAAAGCTAAATCGATAACAGAGTAAATGTATGTATTGAATTGAAATGACGAGAAGCTTCCCGATTATTCGCGAGCTCGCGAGTTATCAACAGAATTAATATTAGCATATAGTTTAAGATGATAATTCGAACGTACAAGCATATATGTGCGATGCATATGTATTTAATTGAGTTCTCTGTAAACAACGTACGTCAAATTGAGTTACTGTATTCCTTGTTCTTGCTCATAGAACATATATACTCGTATCTATATAAATAAAAATCTATTACTGCGTATATGCAAGCTTCTAGAAGCTTGACTTGTTCGTAATTGTCAGTACAACGTTTGCATGAAAGAACATTTTTGGAGAATCCTGTGAAAAATTTATATGATACTTTTGTATAAATTCCACCCGTGTGTAGTCGGGGCGTGTCGCTGGCTGGGTTATATATACTGTTTCGACTACAGAGTTCCTACCTACAGATAAAACGGATGATCTTAAAACTTGATAAATTATTCTATTTTGGTTTTTGGGGATTGTCTTGTAAAGTTACATATTAATTATTGTTCACCGGTAACTACTCACGTACATTCTTCGGGTTTACCCAAACTAGTTTAGGTGAACAATAATTAATATGAATATGCCTCACGAAAGTTATTATACAAATGTTGTAAAGTTACGTTCAAAAAAAGCTATTTCCAATGGTTTAATTTGAATAAAGATATTTCGATTTTGATTTAGTAAGATTGCTTTCCTATAATTAAAGAAACGCAAGGTGCACTCGTTAATTGTGATATATTATGTAAGTTGTATTCTTTGTATCCTAATAATTATATTCTTGACACTAACATAGAAGTTATAATATATTTGTTGAAACACTAAGTTTGATTGTTAATACCTTAACTTAACATAGCATCGCGCATGTATTCCCCAAAGAGGTAGGCAGAGGTGTACACAGTTATAGACCCACACAGTTATACATCCACATTTCACCAATGCTGTTAATAAGTCCCATGTAATAGGTGGCAAACTCCGGGCTACTACTGAGAATTTTCTATCAGAAAAACTTAATAACACTTTGCCCGACCGGAGAGTCGAATCCGAGACCTCATGCTCAGCAGTCGCGCTTGGGACCACAAGACCAGGCAGTGATGACCATGAATAATAGGAATAAATGTATATTCTAAATATGAGAATTTAGAAATACAGAGGAGTTTTATTAGCCACATTTTTGCGAGTTTTCATAAATCATAATATGCAAAACACAAAAAATATAAAATAAAATAAACAGTCAACGTCATATTTTTTTAAAGGAACCGCAAAAAATTATATCATAAAAAATATTCATTGAAGCATTTTATTCGTGACAAAATGAGGGTAGTAAAATAAAGAAATGTAATAATGTCCCGCACATTGTCATATACGGTTTATACCACCGTTTTGCTCTACCACGTGCATTTTATGGCATCAGCGGCGCAGGGTTGCTAGTTGCAAAAAAATAATGTAGATAATATTATTTTCCAGTGAAATTAATATCTTATTATAAATTAATAGAGTGATTACTTCATTTTAGTTCTAACCCGTATCATTAATTTAGTAACTTTGATGTTAAATGTTCTTAACGTTATTTGCTTGCTATAATTTTGAAAATAAATTTGTCATTTTAGCAAAAAAATGGAGTTTGCACTCATTTGAATAACAGAGTTTTTAGTTTTATTAAACCAAAGCACCAATCTAATAAGATTTAAATATATTTCCACACTGTCTTCTACGTCTTTTGTTTTGAAATTTTCCTTCTATTGTCCTGCTGGAAGAGATTCCTGCTGGTAAATCATATTTTTAAGCAACAATCCATTTAAAGTTACAATATTAAATGGAAAAAGAATACGGTCGCGAACAGGATTCGAACCTGCGCCTCCCGGATAGGCGATTGGGCGACAAGATTAGTGTGATTTTACGAGCAACCAAATTATCATTTGTGGTTAAAACCAACTCCATATCCTGGTAACAGGAAAGGTGTTATTAGGTTTTTCTGATAAGAAATGTTCAGTAGCATGGTGAGCAGAGGTCGAGATGGCTTAGTGGTCAGAGCGCCTGGAGTATCTATCCGGGAGGCGCAGGTTCGAATCCTGTTCGCGACCGTATTCTTTTTCCATTTAATATTGTAACTTTAGAGTTCGCTAAGCATGCGTTAATGCTTTTTCAAAGACATATCTTGAAACAATCCATTTACTTTATATTGTGTGTTTGTAAATATATATCAATGAATTTAATTAGTAGGTATTGATATGTGTATTTATGACTTTAGATAATATATATAAAATTTCAAATAATACTATATATAACATCTAAGGTCATAAATACAAAACTAACGAACGCGTTTAGCTTCTATCGAATTAGTCAATTTTTTTTTTAATTCCATTTAAAAGTATTGATTGAAAATCTAAATAATTGTGTATTTCATAGTCCTTCAAGATAACTTCAATATCAGAATTTATTCAATTGACAGTTTAGAAAAAAGAAGACACATTCTTGAGTGTCGCTATGTCGCATATTTTTTGATTGTCACTATATTTCGAAGTTCGCATAGTCATGCAATTTTTTTTGTTGTCGCCATTTTACTACATATTCATCTAAATCGTTCACTCGCCAGCCCTGCTAGGTAGCACACCACACACCAATAGAGACGCGATGACACAATTTCGGCACAAAATTATTGTTACCGCGGCAGTACGGGATTTCCTTATTGTTTATTGCTTAAAGTTGGTTGTTTGTTTCTGAGCTCGTTCCAAAGAGTAGATAGGGTGGAATTCAATCTATTTGATGTTACACAAGAAAAAAATGTATATTTTATGGTCCTTGTATGGAGAATGTAACGTAATAATAGTGGTGGAATCGAAAACAGTTTCATGTAAAAATATATGTGGCATGTACATTTTTTAATCTTCTGAACGCCACGGAATTGTCAACATGTTAGTGCATCGTCTTTATTAGAAGACAAATATTGTATGGACGTTAATACAAACAAATAAAAGGATCGTGCTAGGCGTTGGTGGCTCGAAAATTTTTGTCTACTATAGACGTCACTGTCGGCCAAAATGATATATGAATATGAGCCCAATTTCTAGAAGTAATAAAGATTCCTTAGATTTTTCACTATTTGATATAGAAATAAGCCTTACTCAGGAATAAGATGGTGTTGTATTGTAATAGTACAAAACTAATAAACACCGAGCGAGCGTCTGGAATAACCCGTAATTGATTCACAAAGTAGCCAATATATTGTCTTATCCTTCCCAAAATCTACTTATTTCTACGTAATAATAAGAGAAAAGAAAACACAGTCAGACACTAAAGAGAATTTTCCCCAATACATGCAACAAAAGATTTCAATTAATCCTATATATTCTATAATATCGGGACGGAATTCTGTCGATATTGCCCAGATTTTTCGCTGGTATCTGATCCTATTTGGGAATTTTTACGAGTTACAAACTGGAGGGAAAGGGGATACATTTTTTTATTAAAATCCAATATTTGTGGAGATTTCGGATCTCTGTGACAGTCTGTAGGTACTGAAGATTTTGAAGTGATGTGAATCGCATATATGAAAATAAATATTTTTATGCTTTTTTCTGCTGTTACGTAATCCTATACTATTCTTACGAATGCGAAGGTTCAGGCACAAAAAAATAATACTGACTTGGTTTGAACATGAAAAAAAAATTACAAAGTCTGTTTTGGCTTACAAGATCAAAGTGACAGTTAGAGTTAGTTAGTGTTAGTTAGGCTGATAGAGCCTAGTGACATTTAATTTACTGGAAATAATTTATAAACATTAGTTAGCAAATGCTTTCGCATAGCATTATTCCTGTCACTGTCACACAACTGTCAAACTACAAGTGCATGTTAGAGTTATTTTCCCGACATAGCTGAGCCAAAGCATAGCTGAGCACCTTACCATCTGGGAAGGTAGTCAGTCTCCTGGGCACCTTCCCAGAAGACAGCGATGCGAAGGAATACTTCGAGGCCGTTTTCGTTTGAGATCTTTTTTATTTTTATAATTCTTACATAAAAATAAGAAAATTCAAAAAATGTTATTTACATTGGCATTAGTGGCATATAACAAAAAAATACCTTCAAAAACGTCAGAAATTAAAATAACTGTTCTTCTTTCTGGGGTATGATGAACAAAATGGATGACCACAGCCCGGTGAGTGATAGCCTTATAAAGTGTCAACGTTTGATATATTTTTTAAACCGGACATGTTTTTATTTACATTGTACATCACTAGGGTATGTGTCAGTATGTGAACTCTTTATTAAAGATCGAATTTATTGCTGTTGAAAGCTATTTAAAAACAACGTGTGACATTGTATTAAATACAGGATTCGAAATTGCGCCTCTTGGAGTATTTATCCGTATTTTTCTTTCCACCAAAATTTATAACTTTAGATAAATTTCAGGACTTTATTTAACCCTGCAAGATATCGAAATAAACACATATGCATAAATTTAAATTTAATTTCTTGTGTTAATACCTAAACTTTTCATAATATCCGTTGAGCCGTTTTAAAGCCCATTCGAGACAAACTTTCGGGCAGATAGACAGACAAAAACTTTAAAAGCGGTAATTTAGGATTAAGCATAGTATGAATAGCAGTTTTCGCTCAAATTGGGGCATTTTTTATGTCTTCTCAGACAAACACTTTAATTTTATTTATTGGTATAGATTTCAAACAAAATTCACATAATAAGGTATTATTGTATGAGAAAATACTTTTAACATAGCATCACGCCTGTATTCCCCAAAGGGCTAGGCAGTGGTGCAACGACATTTTATTGATGCCATTAATAAGTCCTATGTAAATAATAGGTGGTGGGCACATTGCCGTCGCATTTTTGCGACATTTAAGGATAATAACGTAAACATTTTTTTTTGTAATACAATCTTCTATTCATTTATAAAAAGATAAATAAACGGCTGCAATCGCAAAGCAGATCAAAATGGACGCACTTTGGTCGATGATACCTCAGAAAAATAAAAAAGAGGATTTTGCTTTAATTACTGTCGTTATTTAGAAAAAGGAAGGTTCATAATAATTTGGTATCTTTTCACCATTAACTCGTTTAATAAATGTAGTCTTAATGGTCTATGAACCCTTATTACAGCCAGAGTTTTAACAGGAAAGCTTAATAATTAACACAGGAGAATTCTGTTTATATTATGAAGAATAATAACAATTGTTTTTTTTCTTCTAGCTTCGAGAAAGACTCTTGATTAATTTACAGCTATAACGTATTAAATAACACTGTTTTTTAAGATTTTATTACAATGATTAAATTTTATATATAAAATAAAAAATATTCTAATATTAAAATAAGAAAAATCTCAGGCGTCGAAGTATTCCTCTGCATCGTTGTCTTCTGGGAAGGTACCCAGGAGACTGGCCACCTTCCCAGAAGTTGCTCAGTCTGCTGTAGGGAGTTACTTTCACTCAGTACTTTTTGTAAGTCTTATACAAATTTTTAGTAGGCATTGGATTAGGTGAATACAAATTATTTAAGATATTGATTTTTTACATATAGGTACATAACCTTCGGGGTAATGGCGGAATTCGTTTGAAATGACAAAAGTGTTCACTTTGTTATACATTGCGCTGTATCCTCTAAAAAGTGAAAATCCTATACCACCTACGTCGAGCGACTACTACATATTTAGCATCACGCTTGTATCCCCGAAGGGGTAGGCAGAAGTGTACACAGTTGTACACCCACGTTTCACCAGTGCTGCTATTATTATTTGTGACAGTGGCGTGCTGGGCACATTTCTCAGAATGTGCTTGACTATGGCGGTCGAAAGGTTGGACTTGGTGGACAATAATACTAGGTGTATGGTTCTAAAATGAAGGTTCTATGAAGGAAATTGGCAAGAAACCTAATTGGTACTATTTAATTCATACTTAAAGCAGTTGCTTTCCACTTTTATTACTCCCGTTTTCTGCCATTAAATATGTTAACTATTAACATTCTGGCTAACAAAAGCCGCTTATCAAGGGACTAATCGTTAAGATTTACCCATTCTCTTTTTGGCTTTTAACCAACTGTATTGGTATCGACTTTTGTTCACATCAGAGATCTTAAGATCCCTCTCTTCTCTTAATCACTTGTCAAAGTAATTAAAGTATTATTTTGTGTTATGAAGTAAATTAACATTTGAATTACGTTCGATCGTCTCCTGCAGAATAATTGCTTTACACACTTGGAATTGTAAGTTTTCAGTGAGTCATACGTTGGGGTCTATATTTTAAGAATTCATCGGCTCGACTATTTAAATTAACACTATAATAATGTTAGCTAATCAGATTCTCTGAGTGATGTTCTCAATCGTGTGTAAAGCCATGTCAGAGATCTACGGGTGGGTTAAACACTTTTTTATTCGTCATCATTTGTTTTTGGTGCACGGGCACTTAGCGTGGGCACTCTGTCCGCTCATAGAGTGATCCAAGGGAAGACAGCAGCACCGTGTTCACGTACACAGTGAGGTTCAGGGGACCCTTTAACCTTACCAGTCTCCCAGATGTGCCTGAGCTGGTCTTCTTAGAGGACCTGGAGTTTCCCTTCACGTGTGCTGATGGTGACCACCTGGGTGCTTTTCGTGAAGTAAAAATCCGACACTCCCCAGTCTTATCCCTATGCGATAAGAAGAAGAATGCAATGTTTATTCTCCAACTAGAACATTATAAAAGCTATTGCCATTAATTGCAAATGTATTTGTATTACCCTGCTGATCATAAGAAAGTTTTCATCTTATTGGTACGGTCAATCGCTAGACAGTAGTAAAAAATTTAAATCGCTGCATCCATGTATTTCCAGCGATAGTAAAAATATCGTCGAGAGCCCCGAGCTTCTATCAGTGTACACACACGTCATCAGTGTGTAACAGCCACACTGATAGAAGTTAAGCTACGCTTGCCGCAGTCGGTCTGTGTATGGGTGGCCATCATTTCATATCGAGACCCCTCCCTGCCTCGGAGAGCACGTTAAGCCGTCGGTCCCGGTTGTCAAATGAAGATCTATGACAGCCGTTACGGACAGTCAGCCTGATAGTCCGACAACCAGTCTTACCCCGAGATATCGTGGTACCCAGTAACTGGCTTGTGGAGATGAAATAGACAATCGTTCCATGTAAAATACTGGTATTAAGTTGCATTCGGTTAGACTGGCAGCTGACCCCAACTACGTTGGGAACAGGCTAAAGTGATAAAGTAATAATACCGTCTGCCAATCTTGGCGCCGGGCGACCAACTTCTACATCCTGTCCTTGGACGCCTCTCGGTCACCGGTTTACGCCACCTGTCATCATTACTCCGTGCCAGGTGTTCTGCTTAACTCGATTTCAGTACCATTACTCCTTTTCCAACATCTAGTTGTCTACGTCTCCTATTGGGGACTGAATTGGAACAATATGGAGTTAAGTTGTAAGAGGTATTGCCTTAGATTTCAGGGATAAAAAACCTTTTGCATGAATCACTTTCGTATGAGTATTCATATATCAATATTGAAGAGTATAGAATGATGATAGATCGTGTAGTGTAAATAGTAATTAATATTCACTCCATTTCCTTTCACACAGGAACTGTTTTAGTTGTAATTCAGTTTTTATCCGGTCCTTCACGAGCCCGAGGTACGTGAGCTTTTCAGCACAAAATATGGAAATTAATTTAGGAAACTTCAACATTTCATTTCGAAGTTTACATATGAATTCTACTGGAATTGCGAGCATCCTTTGTGATTTAGACTTGAAGTGAAGGTACTTGAGATTTGCGCTTCCCGCTTTATTCGAATTGAACGAATCTAGAAGATTTTTCTTTATGATTTTCAGTTTTTGATTTGTAAATGTATTTTTTTCCACTTTTAGATAGTGAAATCTTGAGTCTGGTTATTGCAACACATATTTAGTTCTAACTAATTTTAATTTGTTGAATGCCCTATTTGTCTAGTCGTCACACGAGAGTTTGCTGAGCGTAAAGGTCTTGGTTTCAATTCCAGCTATGGAAATTTTTGTTAGGTGAGATACGGTATCAATATAAAATGTGGGTGTACTATACACTTCTGCCCAGCCCCTCGTGGAATGCAAGCCTGAAGGTATATATGTTATTTGATTTGTGTAAGTCAACAGTGATTAGAGCTTGTCTATTGCCACTTGCCATTGAGTAAAATAGCACCATAAACATTTTTAACTGAACAATTATTAATATTTTTGTTGAGTTTGTAAACAAAACGATTCCTTCAAAATTTTATTCAGAATTCACTTCAGTAATTCAAATTAACAACATAATAGACAATAAACAGTTTCACTTTCCTCTCACAAAAATACCACAATACCTTTCAAACACAAATCCCTATTTAAAATAACTGGCAACTCGAATTAACAAACTCCGATAGCAAATAAAGGGTATCTCGACCAGACAGTATTGTCTCAAGCATAAATAATCTCTGAACAACTATTTTCAATTTAAAAACATTGTAAGCCACCCCTCTAGCCCCTCTGAAGGGAGGGGGGTGAGATAAAATCGATCGGGACACAATAGCTCTTACTGTGGAGATGTTAAGGGCAGAATGGAAATGGTTGTGCCCACGCTGTTCGCAAGTGGTGAGGGATTGCGGGCCAATTTGCTTTGGAAAGAATGATAGCAAATTTGAATATAGAAAGTAAGACTCTTTGTGGATAGTGTTACGGTTTTAGACGGTTTACGGTTTCAGAGTGTGAATGGAATGAATTTGAATTATTGAATTGTGAATTAAAATGATTGTCTCGTTGGTCTAGTGGTTGCTAGTACGGATGCTGAGCGTGAGATCCTGGGTTCGATTCTGGGGACGGGCAATGTGTTATTAAGTTTTTTTGGTCGAGAATTTGAGCTAGGAATTGTGCCCGGTCGATGAAAATAGGATCATCAACACATGGGACTCAATTACAGCATTGGTGAAATTAGGGTATACAACTGTGATTACTCCTTCGGAGAATACAGGCGTGATGATATGTAAAATGAGTGCTATATATTATGGATGCAAATAAATATAATATCTAGCTACTTCCACAAAATTGAGGGTAGTCATGCATTACCTGTGCACCGCCCGCCCGCCCGCAAATATATGCACATACGCAAGCGGTGAAAATTCCGACTACCACCAACTACTCTACACGTGTTTCGCCCCTCCACGGGGCATCATCAGGAGCTGTTAGACCGTGCAGTGTCCGCCACCGAGTGGCGCCACTCGGTGTACGTGTAGAGTAGTTGGTGGTAGTCGGAATTTTCATCGCTTGCGTATGTGCATATATTTGCGGGCGGGCGGGCGGTGCACAGGTAATGCATGACTACCCTCAATTTTGTGGAAGTAGCTAGATATGGTATTTATTTGCATCCATTGTAATGGACTTCCGCAAAGTAACGCCTGAATCTATTCAATGCTATATATTAGTTGTCAAATGGCATAATTTCCCATCCCTCATCCCAATTCATTTGGGGTCAACGCAGCATGTCTTATCCTTCAATACATCTCCATTAGCCGTCATCTAACTTCCTTTATAGCCATATCATATTTCCCACAATCAATTCATCGTTCCATTGGACATCTTCTATTCTTATTTAGAGTATGTAGCCGTTATTTCATACATTTTGTGTACCATAGCTACCAGTTTTTTTTAATCTTAATAGCCTACTTGTCTCGGAAAAGTGTAAGAATACTAACGATACCCCGTAGTTTAGTATTTAATTTATAGAAATTCCTTATTTAAATTGTTTTATTATTTAAAAAAACCGGTTCAGGCGTTGAGAAGTTATGGTGGAATAAAGCATGCATGGACTCTAAAACATAACATGTTTATGCATTCGTTTTTTTAAAACGTTTTATAAACTTAAAATTACAACAAACCGACGTTTATATATCAGTTAAGGTTGGTCGCATAGAACTGGGAATTTTCCCCAGGTTTTCATTCTCCGTCTTAGGCTGATGTTTTATTCAGGTTGGAAATAATTTCAAACCATATTTTTGGAAGCACTCCTAGACTTTTCAAAACACATTCTGACGTTTCGGGATTTTCTTTGAAATAAAATTCAAGCTGAGGATATTTTTAGTATGGTGAAATATTTAAATAAAAAACTTTCATATTGTAATTAGAAAGTAGAAAATGTCTTAAATTTTATGTTAATGCGACATATCATCACGCTTATATTATCCGAAGGGAGCAGAGGGTTATTCTATGACACACACATGTCACCGATGCCGTTATTAACTCCATATAATATGTGGTATCCCAATTGCCATTAACCGGGACAAATCCAATTTTCGCGCTATTGAGAATTCCCTTACGGAAAATACCAATAACACTTTACCCAACTCGGGAATCGAACCCAGGATCTTAGGTTCAGCAGCTTAAGAATACTAGAATAAAGAATGCCATAATCAAAAAAAACTTGGAACACAGTACTTATAACTGTACAGGCAATGCATATGACCCCACTGTATATGTATATGCATATATGCAATGCGTATATACATTCAAACAATATCTTATTTCCGTTTCACGATTTTAACGTCATAAAGAACCATAAATGTTTAACTAACATTTTATATCATATAATCACAATTTTACTGCAAAATAAAACCGCTGTTCCAGTGAACGCTAAAGGGAATTATAAAGCTTAGCCTTATCAAACACCATTATTAAACACATAAATGCAAAATGCGACGACGATAGCACAAAGGAAACAGCAAGGACTTATTTATGCGCCATAATACAGAAATCCAATGCACTACAAAATAAATATAAGGGACCAAGACATGTACTGCAATCCTAAGTCATATGAAAAACACGAATATCTGTTTATTCGTTTGTCCTCACGTCAAAACTACTATGGACCTTTTTAGCACAGGCACCTCTGAACGGAATTTTCCATCACGGCGACCTGTCTCCACGGAGATTAGTCAAGTACGCAGGAGATATTATAATACTCCTCCCGACCGTATTTCGGTCACGGCGGCTTATCTCCGAGGAGATTAGCCAAGTACCCAGGAGGTATTATAGTGCTCGAGTGTGTGCGCAAACACAGGTGCACTACTCATTTACTCTCATAGTCCGATGAAACAGCAATCCGACATGACCAGAGAGAGATCAGGCGCAGTACCGAACGCTTTACGTGCTTTCCGCACGGGAGTTTCAGACTGCCAACTTCCTAACTCCAGTTTGCTACTGAGAATTTCCTTGCAAAAAAATTGAATAACACTGCCCGACCCGGGAATTATACACTGTAATTCAATCAGAAGCCATGCTTGTAAGAAAAATGAGGCAGTATCGGGAAAGTCATTCCATAAAGAAAATTCTTAGTGAAGCAAGTCGTGTCGTATGTGTAAATAAATCCAAGGTACCTAGGTACCAAGAAATGCAGTTCCTACTAACCTGTATAAATTATTCATTCGAGGAAGGCATGCATCTTGCATGACGGGCTTTTGTTTATATATGTCTCTGGTTCCGATGTCTTGGCTTATTTATAAGACGTCGAGGGTGAATAATTGTGTGGGTATTAGATAATGTTAGTGAGGAGGAGTGAATAATGTTTCTTTCCAACTCGAGTCTGGTTTAGCACAAGACATTCTGTTTTTTTTTTATTGCGACAGGTATTGTTTAAAAATTATAGGTGGTTATTTGAATGTACTTTTTTCAAATTGTCGTGATAAAGTATTTTAAAAAAATTACATAATTGCATCTCCACCTAAATTGGTAATCAATTTCTGTGGACATTATAAAATCCAAGTATTTCAAGCATTGTAAAACTGGCTATATCCATTCATGCATTTATTCACTCTTGGTTCTAGATAATATAAAAACCTTAAAAAAATATCCTGCATTCTTCTTTAGTTAAGTCATTCGTTATTAAAATGCATATAATAAATTGGAACAGTGCAAAACAAAATTCTTCGCTTAATTAAAATAGCGACCAGGAAAAATAAAGCAAAAAGTTTTCTGTCAAGCCTGAGTCTTTTACCTGTACTTGGAAACTTTAATGAATTGGAGCTGAAATCGTGTAGACCGCAAGTAACCGTGACGAGGCTTAACCTCGGGGTGGTCACGACTTCGTTGTTAAAGACTTCATTGAAATATTTTTAACTTCATAAACGATCTTGTTTTTTTTAGTTGCTTTTGGGTAATGTGTTTTGCTTTAATATTTGGGGTTTTACGGGCAAAAGGAACGGCCGGTACCATGAGTGTGATTGAAATGTTTCTGGTTTTTAGTTGGAATGTTTCTGGACTTGAATTACTTCTTTACAGAAACGGCATGTTTTTGAGGTCTTCTGTGTCATTAAGGAATATTATTTTGTGTTATTAATAGCGAATTTTGTGAATCAGCTTTGGATGGTAAACTTGTTTGTGGTCTCCTATGTGTGTTTGTTCTTATATACAGATTTTAGTTCTGACAAAATAAAACTATTTCCTTGAGGCTGATATTGAATCTTTAATAAAATAAATATTTACTATTCCTATGCTAGCGTACAAAGCCACCGAAACTGTCATAACGCTTCACTTACAACCGTCAAACCTGACATCTTCAAAATGACCCTTTCAGACTGTTACCTGTCAGTATCAACCGCATCTGTCTAGAGCATCACCTTTAATTCTCATCAACGCTCGCCTCAACGCCTTCTTAAGATCCCCTCACAATACGCAGTGAAAAGGCCTTCCTTCTGATATGACCCCCGGAAAAATGTACCCTTATCCGTCTTTTGTTGACTATGCCTTTATGAAGGACGCTTGCGTATGTATATGGTGCAAATACGGGAAGCGATTTTGTATGCTTGCCTGGCGATTGGGTAAAGGGCGATGTATAATTTTATTGTGCGTTTTTGAAGAGCTTTTGTGGTCAATGTTGGTGTTTGCTCAATGAGGTCGTTGGGGCATACATTACGATAGGAATGAGGTTCTTAAATCGAGACTTAAAACTTTCTATAGGGTGTACTTAAGTGAAATTATATATCAGACTCCAAAACTTTGTTGATTAGGAAGATGAACTTATTATTTTAAACAAAAATTTTAATATTAATAGTTATTGAGTTTTTGTCTCAGGCATCATGTTAATAACAATTTTTATTATATAAGTACTGGAAACCAAAAGACGGTCTGATTTTAGTAGGAGTACGGGTGGCCGTGACGGAATCAACCACAAAAAAAATAAAAGAAGCCTTACAATAGAATACCTACAAGGTTAATTCTCAACACAACCTAATTTTCCTAAGACCTGTCCGTAGTGTCCATACACACAATACATATTTTCCTTGATTACACCACAGCTATGCAAAACAGAATCGAAGGGAAGGGAAGGTCGGGGTGGGTAGCTCTAATTACTCACGATCAAATTAGTAGAGGATTCGCCTGGAATAATAACCATCTCACACATACGTAGGTATATTATCGAATTAAAGCTTAATTACATCGAGAAGGTTTTCAATATTACGTTTATTATGTTAGACGGGTTTCAGCACTGATGCTAATTACTTACTCATGCGTTTTAATTAGGGCGCAGACGTGTACAATAAATATAATGTTATTTTTTATTACAAATGGAAATAAAATGGAAACTGCCTCATTGGACTAGTGGCTGCATGAGCAGCTCTTGAGCGTGAGGTTGCGGGTTTGATTACCGAGTCAGTCAAGCCGTTATTGGATTTTTCTGTTTAGAAATTTTTTGCAGTATTCTGGAGTTTGGAAATATGCCCGGCAGATGGCAATAGACTCATGGCATATGACAGGGACTAAATTACGGCATTGGTCGAATGTGCATGTACAAAAGTACACCTCTACCTAATCTATTAGGGAATACAAAAAATCTTAACATAGACTGATAATTCTCTAAGCAAGTCTGACTGGCATCATACCACAATTTTACATCGGCATATTTTTTCAGCGGAAACATGAATTCTCCATTTGTCTTAATATCAATAGCATTAGTCACCAATCTCTCATGTATAAACCATCAGATCGTATCAATTCACATATTGCATTGCACAATTGCTAATCGGTCTAAATTGTTTAACTCCCCTGATAGTAATCAGGGGTGTTAAACAATTTAGAGAATCGACAGACTTTCGTAAAAAGACATTCGTTGCAAAAGTGTCGTTTCTCTACTCACTTAAGTTTTAAGCTTCCTTCTTCTTTGTACGTTTGATAAACAACCTCGTGGCAGACTTTTAATTATTTGTGCCCCTGATATAGCTTTATATACGAGAACATTTAACCGACACGACTAACTTTGCAAGTAATTCAAGTTCGTACAAATGCGTATACTTTAAAATTACATTAAGGCGTTTTAAAATTATATCTTCTCTCGTGTGCTGATGATAAATCACTGTCACTTACCATCAGGTGGGTTGGTGGCCAAAGGTAGACCCATTAAAAAAAAAAACATGCGTAGTATTACGAAAAGTCTGTGGTACGTGCCTTTGGAATTTGCGATCTTTGAATGGCCAGTCTAATTATAGTCATATGACTAGGCAGTCACTGTTGTTAAATTTTAACTGATAGCCTTATGCTAATCTAGCTATCTTTTATATTACTGCTGCTTCTTCTTATTGTGTGGTTGATGAACCACCTAGTGTCAGAGTTTAACCCGCCTGTAGGCTTCTAACATGGCTTTACGCAACATCGAATACATCTCTCAGGCGCGCTGGGTTTTCTTTTACCGTTTCAAGCAAGTGATGATTAATTTCTAATACAAAATTCACATGATTCGAAACTCTAACAAATGTTCGGTTCGCCACCGAATGCTAGCGAACGTGGTGTGGACGTACCTTTAATATCCTATCTTTAGTTAAAGGTCCTTTAACTAAAGATCCCACATTTGACCTTTGACAGTATGAGGTCGTCAAAAGCAATCACCCCTGTGTAATTTCGATATATGAAAGTTATGCTACACAATTTTTCAAACTAAATGTATTTATTCTAAGTTCTATTATTTTTGAGGTTTTAGCTCTTTAATTAATTCTATTAACTCTGAAGTTTTGGAAAAATTGAGTTTTAATCAACATTACTTAACATATTATTTATATAACATTCTATTATCTAACGTTATATAACTACCTCGTTCGTCTAGTGGTCCAAAGCGCGACTGCTAAGCATGAGATCTTGGGTTCTATTCCCGGGTCGGGCAAAGTGTTATTGGGTTTTTCTGTTAGGAAACTCTCAGTAGCAGCCCGGAGTTTGGAATTGTGACCGGTAGATGGCAATAGGCTCACCACCTATGGGACTTAATAATAGCATTGGTGAAATGTCGGTATACAATTGTGTACACCTCCTTCCTTATAATGTTTCCGTTCACTGCTTTTTAAGCAATTGAAATATCAGTTAATTATTGTTAACCGGTTACTACTGACGAGTATTTTCGGGATCGTCCGACTAGTTTGTTGACTAATTTAGTTACATTATATAATCACAGTTCTTGTTTTTATCACCAATTAATTTATAAACAGATAATCACCAACACAATTTGAATCCATTCATGTTCTTTTCAGAAGCAAATGATGTACTAAAACTTAAAAGAAGGTTCGATAGCTTTACAGATACTTTAACAATAGCATGACTTGGCCTTTCTCTGTCTGAACACGGCCTAAGTTAGTTATTCTTTATTTAGCATTGACGTCTCTTGCCTTCACTCGTTCGTTCACAAGTTTTTTTTATCTGTCGCGCTCTTGTTTAAAAGTTCAGTTATTTTAAGCGATTTGCCTGACGTATTCTTTAGGGAAAGTTGTTTTTGTTTCGCAAGTTCAAAACTGTAACTTGAATTGATAATTTCCTTCATTCTAGGATAAAAAAAAATATAGACAAAAAACAGCCCCACATACTTACAATGGTCCATTATTATTATTTCGGACAGTGAATTATGGACTACGCGTACATCTAACCTATATTAGACCCAAAGATACTTCAAAACAAGCAATAAAGACGCGAACATTATCTCGACGACAAACACAAGATGAGCCACACAAAAGTGAGGTTAAATACGAATATTGCTTTCGTCGCCAGGAAACTTCGCGAAAACATAAATAAATACTTTATAGACTTACAACGAGGACAAGTGTCGCCGATTTCCTTGAACACAAACACTACACGATAAATCCCGGCCACTTCAACTCGCAAATTCGTCGCCAAATATTTTCCCGCGCGACGGCCGCCATCTTGCCAGTTATTGGTCATAAAGTGTTCCGTGTCTATGGTCGTGTGTCTGAGGTAAACGGGCAAAGGTCTTTCGTGTAACGACCTATGTTATTTTTTATTACATTGTGAGTGGGATATTGTTGTTAACGCGTGTGTTGTTTTGGTTTAGCACGAATGGATTTGACGTGTATAAATGTTGTAATGTTACAGGATTTTTGATAATGCGATATTTTCTTATGTCAGATCCAGCCCGCACTAGATTGACGTATTTTTTTATAACTGTAGAATTGAAACATTAGCAGTCCGTTGTACACGGCATCGAAAAGTGAACACGCTCTATTCCTTTTTCATAGATCTTGAAGCGTAAATGTAAATGCATAGAATATTATATTTCTAGTAGATATTTATGTAAAAGCCTCTTCCAATCACAGCTCCTCCTGGGATTACCCTCGTTCATTGAAACACGCCTAAGTTTAAACAGCTATCATTTTAATAAAGTGTATCTATTACATAAGAAAAGTTTTATTAGGGTTTTCTGTAAGGAAATTCTCAGTAGCAGCTCGAAGTTTGGAATTGTGCCCTGTTGATGGCAATAGGCTCATCACCTATTGCACGGGAGTAAATAACAGTATTGGTGAAATGTGTGTGTACAACTGTGTACACCTCTGCCTACCCCTTCTGGGAATACAGGAGTGATGCTATATTATGACCATTTCATTATATTGAAGTATTGTTGAATAACTCCTGAATGGTCCGTATTGAACGCTTGTCGCGGGATATTCTGATTGCTTTGTTCTTCTTCTTATAGTGTGGTTGATGAACAACCTAGTGTCGAGCTTAAACCGCCCGTAGGTCTCTGACATGGTTTTACACGCCATCGTGAATATCTCTCAGGTGTGCTGGTTTCCTCACGATGTTTTCCTTCACCGTTATAAGCAAGTGATAATTAATTTATAATACGCACATGACTACGACAAGTCAGTGGTGCTTTGGATTCGAACTTACGACCTTTGACTTCTCAGTCCAACGGTCATACCACTAGGCTATCCCTGCTATTTCTTCTTCCTTACTTGTGTATAAAGTAGCTATTTATACCTATTAATATTTCTTTGATAAGTGAGACAACTCATTGAGCTTAGGATTAAATTTCTTGCAGATAACGCGAGGTCTCATTTATTGTTATGATTGTCCCTGGTTATGGGGTTAATGTTGTGGGTTGCACTTTGTATGTGTTGACGTGGCTTTTTGATTAGTCATTCTACTAATTTAATTTGTTTGTGTGTTACGTTAAACTTCTTATTATTATACAAAGATTAACTTTAGAAGAAGCATGCAAGTCTTAGAATCCTAGCGCCATCATGAAAAATAATATAGTCTTTGTGATATATGATAGACTGCCTCGTTGGTCTAGTGGTCGCAAGCGCGGCTGCTGAGCGTGAGGTCTTGGGTTCGATTCCCAGGTCGGGCAAAAGTGTTATTGAATTTTTCTGTTAGGAAATTCTCAGTAGCAGCCCGGAGTCAGGAAGTTGGTGGTGTGACACCCCCGTGCCTCGGAGAGCACGTAAAGCCGTCGGTCCTGCGCCTGATCTCTCTCTGGTCGTGTCGGATTTCCGTCCCATCGGAATATGAGAGTGAACGAAGAGGGAGTGCACCTGTGTTTGCGCATACACTTGTGCACTTTAATATCTCCTGCGTACTTGGCTAATCTCAGTGGAGATAGGCTGCCGTGACCGAAATACGGTCGCAAGGAGTACATATATATGTAATTTCTCAGTTGGACTCTAATTTACAAAACCTTGTAATATTTAGGGTTTTGCGATCAGTATACATTACAATAAAGCAACGTTTAACCGGATTAATCACGCGTATATTATTGATTGTTTTCCTGTAGTATCAAGTCATCTTGCGACAATGAACGCAGAAAGGTGAAAAATTATACACGCGATTAATCCGGTTAAAAGTTGTTTTTGAAAGCATGGTAAGGAAATCTAGACTAATTCATTTGAAATTGGCAACACACAATGGGCAAAGATGGAGTGCTTCTTTTTTTTGTGTAGTGACTTTTGTGTGACACATTCATATTAATTATAGTTTAACGGTTATTACTCACGCGCATTCTTTGGGATTGCCCGACTAGTTTCGATCTCGAACGGAGTCCTTATTCATGAGCTGAGCCCACGGCGATGTCGCGAGTCAAACTGGCGAGTTTAACTATGACTATAACCGTTAAACTATAATTAATATGGAGTGCTTCACTCTGTATCCGAAGTGGCCCTTAATTACAAATATTTGTATTTTCTAAATTATCACAGCAAAGAACAACTGGATCTTTCCATCTGCTTCTTTGGTCTAGTGGTTCCAAGTGCGACTGCTGAGTATGAGGTCCTGGGTTCGATTCCCGGGTCGGCCAGGTGTTATTTTCTATTAAGAAATTCTCGATAGCAGTACCCAGTAGATAACAATAGGCTCAACAACTATTACATGGGACCTAATAACATTATTGGTGAAATGTGGGTGTACAACTGTGTACACCTCTGCTTATCTCTTCGGGGAATATAGGCGAGATGAAATGATGCTATGAATCTTTCCATTTCTCAAATATCCAATTTGCACTTTATTACCTTGAAACGCTGAACAAAATAGCAAGGAAACCAACATGTCTTATAATAAATTCTGAGCATGTAGTGCCTCGAGAATTGCGGTAGGTGGCGCCA
The DNA here is from genome assembly GCA_935421205.1 of Xylocampa areola. Taxonomy (NCBI): domain Eukaryota; kingdom Metazoa; phylum Arthropoda; class Insecta; order Lepidoptera; family Noctuidae; genus Xylocampa; species Xylocampa areola. The sequence goes on from OW285200.1 coordinate 3,120,868, forward strand.
CCTCGCACGTCCGACTCACACCACTCACTATTATTATATTATTACTCACTTTATTAAAGATTTTTTTTTTCTGTTTGTTCTTCTTCTTAATCAAATTTAAGAGTCTTGCTCTTGTCGGAGTAGCCAATGGAGTTCTCTCCATTTTTTCCTCTCCAATGCAAACTTTTTAACCTCCTTAAAGGACATGACAGAAAAATTCTGATTGTTCCTTTCATAAAAATAAATATTTTATTTTACTTTTTAATCAGAAAAATTAACTAATCTCCGATAAGTAAAATATCGCTAATATAAGGAATTTAATATAATTTTAACTCTGTCGCAGTGTTGTCGAGTTTATAAAATGTATCTATTAATTTAGTAGACACTGAAAACTGCTGCGTTAACTTAATGGTATGACTGCTGGACTGACAAGTTAAAGACCGTAAGTTCGAACCTAAGGGATCATTTACTTTTTATATTACAAATAAATTATATCTTGCTAAAAACGTAAGGAAAATGGCATACCTGATGTAGATATTCTCGTTGGTGTGTAAAGCCATATCAGAAACTGTTAATTGTTGGATGGTTAAACTCTAACACTAATTGTTCATCAAATACACGATTAATACATTAATAAAGATAAAAAATGTGAGCATTTTATGGTAGGCTATTAAGTTTTAATCCCATCTTAATAGAAACCACAAAAATACGCTTCGATAGAACATTTCCCGTTAATTAAATTTCTGCTTTCTTTGCACGTCAATCAAGAAAATTAGCTTTTTGAAACTAATTATCAATATAGTTTAATCAAAAATATATCTGTGAGAGTTCTACTCAGTATCATGCTGATTTAAATAACATAACATAGCATTACGCTTATCAGCAAGGGTGTGGCAGAAGAGTACCGTTGCACTTAAATTTTTTACCGATTCAGCAGCAGATTAATGATTAAGTCCCGAGTTGTTGAGCCTATTGCCATCAACAGGGCTCATCTCTAAACTCCGGGTTGCTACTGAGAATTTTCTAACACTAAAACTCAATAACTCTGGAATCAAAACCAGGATCTCACGTTCAGCAGCACTTGCATCCACTAGACCAAAAAAGCAACCCTAAAACACATAATAATATCAAAAGCTTTGATCAAAAGTCATCGTCAAATCCTAGGCTTTCATAGCACATTCACTCCTCACGTAACATGTTATTTTATTTAATGTCCAAAGAAACCTTCTCCTCCTATTTTATCCCAGGATTTGGGAACCCCTTTTCATTATAACAATCCCGAAGTCATTAATCATGTAGTTATTTAAAGACTTAATTGTAAAATTTGTCGGACCTGTGCCGTGTTTGACGCAAACCTCTCAAGCTCTTAAGGGTGTTGTGAAATAATTAATGTCACCAAATGATGTATGGCTTCTGTACAAATGGCTTTGAAAATGTTTTTTTTAGAGAATCAAACGTTTAAGGACGCTTTGTGTTGTAGAATTGGACTCTACAAGTTTACATTTAATATTTTCGTACGTATAATGAGTCCTGGCAAAATTATAAATGGGTGTGTTCACCAACTCGACTGATGGTAAGCGATGGTGTGGCCGAGGATGGAGAACGTAGACATATTATTAGAAAATCGAGAGTTATTAACTTGAATTATAATTAATTAAATAACCATGCGTTTCGTTCTTGAAGAATAATTTGTATTGCATATGTCGTGAAGAAGTAGCTGAGATGAGAATGTTAAAAGAAATGTGGGATGCATTGCGGATGGATGGAATTAGAAATCAGTATGTGAGAGGAAGTCTGAAAGTGGCACCAGTGACTGTGAAGTTATGTGGAAATCGTTTAGCATGGTATAGGCTGATGCGGAGGGATGGGGATCATGTGACGAGGAAAGTTTTGAGTATGAGTGTAGATGGCTATAAGAGTAGAGGAAGACCGAGGAAGCGATGGATAAATTGTGTTAAAGATGATATGGTAAGAAAAAGAGTGACTGACGATATGACGGCTAATAGAGATGTATGGAAGAGAATAAATACTGCGCTGACCCCAAATAAATTGAGATAAGGGAAAGGGGATGATGACGACATGCAGTGATGAGGATAATTCTAAAAATAGGATAAGCTTGTCGATGTCTCGTGGGCCTAGGTTATAGATGGACTCAGTGAACGTGAGTAAAATCAATGAGAGTTCTTCCCTCACTTATATTGAATTTTTAGCTTGTCGCGGTCGGTCTGTGGATGAGAGACAAGAGTACATCGTCTGTCCCGGTTGTCATATGTAGATCTATGACAGTCATTACGGGTAGATGCCTAAAATTCTGACAACCAGTTTATCAAAATGTGTCAATCATCGTTTAACTGCACTGGCATTTTGAAGGTCAGACAGGTAGTTGCTCATTAAAAAACATTGAGCTGCATTCATTTAGACTGGAAGCTGACCACAAAAGTAGTAGAGAAAAGGCTAGGCAGACATATCCTGAATTTTATAATAGGTTTTGGCAAAGCGGAAGTATATACTACCTTTATATTATCTATACGAATATTACGAGCGTAAAGAGGAAATATTTGTTTGTTTGTTAAATCGATACACTCTGAAACTGCTCAACCCATTTTAATAAATCTTTGACTTATAGAAAGCTAACTTTTTTCAGTAATAATAAATCAGATTTCAGCCTCAAATACCAGGCGGACGAAACAGCGCGCACAGCTAATAAAAATAGAAAATCAAACATGACATATTTTTATCACATTGCAAACATGTTTCAGTTAGTTGAAGATAAACAAATATGCAGAGAGCCAAGCACTAAAAGAAAACTGAATTGCGATGCCCAAATAATGTGTACGTTCGCGAATAAAATGCGAAATTGAACGAAACTCGAACTGTGGATACTTATGCCAATAACCGAAGATATTAAATCACTTGGCACATTGATGAAGTATGTTCTGAATGGATAACTTTCAATCGAAGTTTATTATCTTGGTTTTATGGACAGAGTAATGAGATTTTGAAGTGTTTTATTGAATAATAATACTATGGCTACGTAGTTTGGACAGCTATATTAAATATGATATTTAGTTTGTATTATTTGGATAGGGTTTGAATAGATAGCGATGACGTCACCAAAAGACGTATTAAAATGCAGAAGATGAATTCGGGGTAGTGATCAGAGGTCGAGATGGTTTGGCGGTCAGAGCGCCTGGAGTATTTATTTTGGAGGTGCAGGTTCAAATCCTGCTCACCACCGTATTTTTTATTCCACGAACATTTATAATTTTAAAGTTCGCTACGCATGCCTTGAATTATTACTATTTTTGTTCACGTTTTATATTAATTATACGCGTTTGAATTATTTATCTGAACTACCTTTATGACTACTACGTTTTTTCTTATCACCAGACGTACAAAGTTTAATTATTGTTCAATGGTTATTATTCACGTGCATTCGGGATTGCCCGATTAGTTTCGAACTCGAACGGAACCTCAAAATAATATGAATGTGTCTCACAAAAGTTATTATAGAAAGTTTGACTAAAATATTTTAAGATAATGATCTTAATTAAAAGTTTAAAAATCTCTTATCGTATGATAGCCAAACGTGCACATAATCAAGTCCGTTCTAGAATGTTTTATTATATTTCTTTAGCTATAAATAACAGGCCATCAATACTCCCAAAATGACAAATAAAAAACAAAAGCCATGATCTCATTCAAAGCACCATTTCACCGCCTCTCCATCCCATGAAAATGATGAAAAATGGCGTAGAAACACCCATCCTTTACGATTATAATCTACGTCATAGATAGTTATCGGCAAGACAGATTGCATCACATTAATCTTAGTTAGCGATGAATGAGAATGGATATAAAAGAATCGCCACAAAAGAGACCTATCGACGCGTTTAACGATGTTTGCTTGTGTAATTTAATGATATGTCTAATTTTTTTATTGAATAATTTTGATAAATGAATATTGAAACACATTATAATAAAACAAGTTTTAACCGGATTAATTGCGTGTATTATTGGTTTTTGTTTTTCCTGACGATTCCAAAAAACAAAGCAGAGTAATTAAAAAAAAAAACTCTAAATTTAAAACTGACTGTGACCTCTGAGTTTGTTTTGGTATTTCTTCTCAGGGATAGTCTTAAGAAATATCGTCGCGATTTAGTTTTAAATATGTATCAGTGACAAAAATATTTTTATGAATTTTTATATGTACGGTAGACTGAAATAATTTTAAATAAATTGTTGGGGCGCCTGACACCTTAGTCCTCCTGCGACCACGAACGCTGCAAAGTGTTCGAAACGTCAGGAAAAACAAAAACCAATAATACACGCGATTAATCCGGTCCAAAGTTGTTTTATTATAATATGTAGTAAAAGATCGCGAAAACCTAAGATATTACTACACATAACGCTGTTGTCGAGGGATCAGCTGTTGCGCCCCACGAATTGGTTTTGATTCCTGCATGGAGTAAATATCGGAATCTTATACCTTTAACGAGCAATTCTTGTAAATATATAATCTCGGAAACGGCTCGAACGATTTTCATGAAATTTTGTATGCAGGGGGTTTCGGGGGCAATAAATCGATCTAGCTAGGTTTCAATTTTAGCAAACGTCGTTTTACAAAAAAATAAACGTCGGTCATCCAGGTACTTTATGCATGTAAACTCATCTATGATATAAGAGAAATTCCAGAATCATGGCACGTTTAAAAAAGATTTATCGGCAGTTTATGAGAACATATTTTTGTCTGCCTTTTGTGCATGTAGTACCCACCACATGTGTGCATGAGACTCTATAGTCATCTATGTTATAGATACAATGGCCCGGTTAGTGGAGTTTGATATTAGGATAACATCAGAATCTGGCGCATGGATAACATTTGGTGTGACATAGCTAGATAGAAGGAGACCCTATTCGTGGCGGTTACCACTAACAACAGCATTCCCAATGAGGGCTGATGTCAGGCAGGCGGTCATAAAACAGCCAAAATTTTAGCAGCATTTCAGTACAAGTAGAGAGTATGTATGGAAGAAGAATACATGCTGCGCCGACCCCAAATAAATTGGGATCAGGGCAAGGGGATGATGATGTCAAAGATACACTTTTTTTATTCATTTGCAGCAAGTTGAATTTACAATGCACATGGCGACGAAACTATTTTAAAATTAAATAAAAAACCTCACATGTGACCCAAACACCTTAATCTTTGTACTTCAAAAAGCGTGTTTAGCGGGCCGTGCCGAAAAAGACATGTTCTAATAGGAACACGTTGACGAGAGCCTGTCCAGTCACGTCACGTCACGTTTGTTACTTGTCACGCGGATAACATGCCGATAGCGGCTTTTGAGAGTTAGTGATTAATTGGAGAGGGTGATACGGCTGATTTGGTTCGTGTAGGTTTCATTTTGCCCTGTACTGTTGAAGTTATATAATGTTGTTAGGTGATGTCTAATCTCTGATGTTTCTGGTCTTAGGAAAAGACGTTGACCTCAAGATTTTTGGGCGTTGTTGTCAGATTTAAAGGATTAGAAATAGCTATCAACTTATAAATTGTTGTGAAATGAGAAATACGTCGTTTTGAATTGAAGATTTTAACTTGCGCCCTCTGGATGCATACTCCAGGCCCTCGGCCAACTAAACTATCCCAACCTATGCTATTCCGAATTAAGCATCTAAATTTTTAATACATCTTCTGGTGACGTCATATTTGTTCACTTCTTACATACACTTCTTGATTAGAATAAAAAATCGTACTACGTTTGGCCACCAACTCGCCTGATGGTAAGCGCCGGTGTGGCTGAGGATGGAGCACGTAGATCCAGTTAGTTTTCACTCTCAAGTAGAGTGGATATATTTTGGGAGAACGATAGTTGGGGAGTTCATGCAACTGCCCAGACCCGTCTCCCACAACGGTTGCACCGGCCTACATTCTGAAACTCATGTTTCGGGATGTAGTTCGGTGCAACCAAGTGCGTGGCATGGCTTCGTCCAGTGGGTGGTAACCAGCCGTGGCCGAAGCCTCCCACCAGAGATGCCACGTTCACCCAGGGGCCACATGTAGGGATTCCATTTTAAGGGTGCACTCTTACGGACGCGGGCAACTCAGCGCAAATATCTTTATCACGCCAAATATACCATACGTAATCTATTATTTAATCCTAATTAGATAAACTGCCCCCACATTTATAAACTTGCCACAAAGTGTCGATCTGATATGACTTGACTTTTTAAGCCGAACTGACATATAATTGACAAGTTCTGTAGGCGCCATTTTGAAAGGGGCGGAGTTTCTTATCGCGATTGGTTTATTTAAAAGGCTTTTTTTTACAGCTCAATCTACAGATAATTGTTCTGTGTGTGGGTAAGTATGTAGATGTGGGATTGTGTTTGGATAACCAGTGAAGAAATTCATAGTGTTAGCAAAAGTTATTGATAATACGGGCATTTTAATTTTTAGTCTTTAAATTAGGAAAACTTTGACACAGAATTGTGCCATCTGAAAATAATAGGCCAATGGAGTATAACTTTTAAGCCCACTATTATGCTAAGTGACAATTATTTGCATTTAAATAAGCTCTTTACATAAATATGTTGTCTGTAACAGAACTTTATAAGTAACTCCATTTATATTTATGTGCTTCTCTGGCAGAAAAATAAGAATATTATGTAATTTGTATCAACACCATTAGAGAAGGTGACATTGGAGCGTAGGCAATAACAAGACGACCTACATTTATTTATAGCTCCTAGTTTTGAACTAGAAATACAAATTATACTAAAAATATCAACTATTTAATGTCAGTACATGTTTATTTGGTTTACATAAATAACTCGTAAGTAACAACAAAGGCGATATGAAAACAAATAATTTGTCCTGTAAATTGATATAAATAGTATTTAATATTTAGAATTTCTTGTCGCAACTGCGGAGCAAAAGGTCCTGCGTTCGATTTTGAGGTCTGAAAAAGTGTTATTGCGGTTTTCTGGGATTCTCCGGGAGTATGAAATTGTGCCCGGAAGATGGCAAAAGGCTCACCACCTATCACATTGGATTTAATAACAGCGTTCGTAAAATGTGGGTGTACAAGTGTGTTCATCTCTACCTATTCCTCCGGGGAATTCAGGCGTGAAGCTTATGTTACTTAACCTGAAATAGGTGTCTATATAAGTCGTTTTTTTATTATAGCGGTGGGACAGCATAGGATACAAAAAGAAATGACATTATCTATTCGGACACGTACGAGAAGAATAATTAGCAGGTCGAGAGATTGGCGTCTGCATCGTGTGTCACGGGTTTGATTCACACACGGAATAATTATTTTTATGATCCAGATAAATGTTTGTGTGTGTGTGAGCTTATCAGATTTGTACAGAAGACATCGCGAACGTTGTCCCGTTTAAGAAAACGCAGGTTCTTTCAACGACACAATAATCCTAATCAAATTGAAACAATTTTAACATATAATCTTATAATAGATAAGACACTAATATAACTTATACCCGGAATTGAACAGAATTAAAGATTCAAGATAAATCTGTGAAAAGAATTAACGCATGCTTAGCGAACTCTAAAGTTATTATATTAAATGGAAAAAGAATACGGTCGCGAACAGGATTCGAACCTACGCCTCCCGGATGAATACTCCAGGCGCTCTGACCACTAAGCCATCTCGACCTCTGCTTACCACCGCGAATTCTTCTTCCATATTTTGACAGGTCTTATGGCGACGTTCTTGAGCTTGGGCCCGTAACCACTCGGCCACCACGACACATACAATATATTTAAAAATATAAAAAAAGGTAGGCCACCGGTGTCGGGAACAGGGTCCAAGCTATCGGTGGTTAGGGCTCCAGTGACAGAAACCTCCTGACAATTCGTGCCGTGTCAAGGAGTACTGCTTTCTGTATCAAGCCCTTGACCCAGCTGCCTAACGAGAGCCTCCTAAGATGTTTGTCGACGCTCTTGGGTATTAATCCATTAGCTGAGACGACTATCGGCACAATTATTGCCGAGTCAAAATCCCACATTTCGACAACCTCGTGTGCTAAGTCAAGATATTTGAAGTTATTATATTAAATGGAAAAGAATACGGTCGCGAACAGGATTCGAAAAAACCTACGCCGTAGCGTCGTAGCTGCGTAGCATTGTAGCACCGTAGCGTGCTACGAATGTGCGATAATTGGCTTCTGTCTGTTGTTGTTTGTTTTTCTGAATCAGTTTTATACAATGAATTGTCGTTAGTATAAAATTGCTAAATTCATTATAAAATATTTTAAACGTGTAAGATTTTGATTTTTTAGACGGATGGGCGTCCCATCGGAAAGTTTTTTTTGCGCATACACTTGTGCACTATAATATCGCCTGCGTACTTGGCTAATCTCCTCGGAGATAGGCCACCGTGACCGAAACATGCTCCGGAGGATTATTAATAAACTACAACTAAACAAAAGCTAGATTTACATGTATATGGATTTACCAAGCAAAAGTATTACAATAAAATGTCTCATAGCAACGAAAATGTTACACTGTGCATTTCATTGCACCTCCATTTGCTTCACAAGTGCTTTGCAAAAAAGCATTTACTTCGCAAAATCCAATACTGACACTCAAATTGCTACGGCGTAGCACCTACGTAGTACATCCGTAGTAGGTTGCTACGAGCTACGTAGGCAGGTATAATCGTTACATTTTTCACAGCGCGGTCAGGGTTGTCAACGTTGCCTTTTAGCGTTGATTAGGTTTTGTGAATGTTTCTGGAAAACTGACGGCCCTGCGAATTTCCACTATTTTGTTGATTGCGTTTGTTGAAAGCGATTTCTGTTAAGCCGCTGTTGGATTTAGTTTGGGACTATTGTTTCGTTTCGGATTGTTTCAAGTTTTTTGTGCTTTGAATCGTGTTTCGTTTGGAGTTTCTAATTTGTTTGTTAGTTTTGCTTTCCCGTATTCCGGGCCACGTGACTTCCGAGTACTATTGTTGTCAAAGGTTCGATGTTTCTGATTTGGTTTATGCTGTTTATTCTCTTTGTTGGAACTTTGTATTCCATTCTGTGAATTCCTGAAACTAACATACCTATATTTTATACTCTCTGAAAAATTATATTCACTAACAATTCACTGTCTCACTCTTATAACTCTTTGTGTTAAAACCACAAAACATCCACTTAGCCTTTTATATTATTTCAACAAATCACTATAAAGAAACACAACGTTTCATTAAGCACATCCGTGGATTAGCTACATCTTCAATAAAAATAATTAATTAAAACCATTTCCCCTCCCCTCGTTAGCAACACAGATGTTCTGTTTAATCTAAATGAATTCTTGACGTTTAACGATTGTTCTGACGAGCTCGTAGTACTTGCTACGGAGGACGTAGCGCTCAATACTACGACGTAGTTGTCGTAGTCAAACGTGAGTTGTTGAGTAAATTGAGTAAACTAATTTCTTGTTTGTTATAGTTTGTAATTTTGAGTTAAAGTTTAGAGATTTATGACCATAAATTTTTAAGAAATTGTTATATAACGGTACAAGTTAATTATCAAAATTTAGTAGTTGTTAATATAGTTATAAACCTAACAATCACAGCCAGAAAAACAATGATTTACGAACACCCATACACCCAACGTATATTAAACACTGATTGGTGCACTGCCAACCTTTCTAGGATAATCCGAGCTGGTATGTTGAACAATATCAACTTATACATACTACTCGCAAACGACATTAAAACCGGCTAGACTGAACACCAAAACTGAGTTATACTAATTAAATTTTATTTCTACCACTAAGCTCTAACATTCAGCTCCAACTCGATTAGAAAGAAGACATTGGTATACATTGCTCGGTTTATTTAGAAAATTAAAGTTCGTAATGCATTCGCGCAGCATTGGATCGCGAATTAAACGATAAACGTTGAATTGACATGTTGATGGTATTCTAGGATGAGGGGATTAGTGAGACTCATATTCTGTGGAGTTTGGGCCGTTTCCTTGAGCTTAGCTTTGTTGTTATGACGTCATGATCCTTTATAGGTTATACTGTATAGTGTTCAAGTAGTTCCGGAAATTAGCTGTGAATTTTGAACGCTCTTGTGGTGCCGAGATTAGGTATTTATTAGGGTATTTACTCGTTATTTAGGAGTAGTACTCATATTATGTTTTATATGCAAACTGTTGAATTTTAAGGGTACGTCGTCAATATCGTCAACAATTTGATAAACATTGTTTTTAACGTTACTCTTCACTAGGAATTTCTTCCTGTATCGTGGATGCTTTTAGAAACACATAACATCACATGCACACATAAACCTAGACCCGGAACAAGTCTACTACTAATACATACAAATCTTTCAAATGCTATAACGAATGCGTAGCGAACTAAGTTACAAATTTTGTGGAAAGAAAAATGTGGTTGTGAGTCGGATTCGAACCGCGCTCTGACCATTGGCCATCTTGACCGTTGAGATAGCTTAGTGGTCAGAGCGCCTGGAGTATTTATCCAGGAGGCGCAGGTTCACATCCTGCTTACGACTGAATTTTTTTTGTAACTTTAAGTCTACTACGAGGTAAACAGTAATTCTACTTCTGCACGTGTCGTTCAAACTAATCTCAGGAACTTTTAACGGATTCCGGAAAGTTTCGCCTAAAGATTAACAAATCAATTCCTTCTTCACAACTTTTTGGTTAATCCTGGCACTAAGTTCTTCCATTCGTCTTAATGGATCGGATCTCGGGTCCATCGGTAATTAGATTAATTACTTCCCTTTATATATTGATGTTGGAAACTTGAAGTTAAGTTATTTCATGTCTTGGTCCTTCGAGCCGAGACCAGTTATGAAATCCATACCTTTGTCGACCTTAGCATCATGACACTGTCATAATTTATGTATTAAATATAAATATAAAATAACATAGCATCGCGCCTGTATTCCCTGAAAGCATAGGCAGAGGTGTACACGAAAATTCTTTGTAGTCTTATTTAATCGGTTTGAGTCTTTTATCTGGGCATGATTACTAACTCCGGGCTGGTACTGATAATTTTCCAACAGTTTTTTTTATAGTGTACCTTATCCGGGTATTGAACCTTTTTTACCCGACTGCCCCTGAAGAAGGATAATTAAACGACTGCCCAAAAAAAAGTTGTGTTATATTTTTAGGTTTCATGCATGTATTATGAGTATGTGAGTTTCTTTATTCCATCATAACTTCTAAACGCCTGAATCGATTTAGATGTATGGGCTATCGTAAGAATCCTTACGTTTTTTGGGTAACAGGTACGAATAAGGCATCGGCACACAACAAGATGTGAAAAAAAACAAACACACATGAAAGGCGTGCTTTTGAATTTTTTTAAATGATTACTTCTTGTTCATCATGATGTGGTCTTAATTTTAAATCGTTGTGTTTGTTGCATTGAGCATTATAAAAAAAAACTATTGTAATTAACAATGTAGCTCATAAAAAAAAACACTTTTATGCATGTGAATGACATTCAAAATATCACATTAGTACATGTCATGTTTGAACCCGCAGCCTGTCATCCGTAATCACTGAGCTACCACGACATTCAGCCTATACATAGTAACCACATTGATCTATACAAAAACTCCTTTCAAATACCTAAAAGATACGCAGAGGCGTCCAATCGATGCAGTCTGACAGACATGCCCTTCGCTTTAGTAAGCTTTGTATCAAAATCGTTCGCCGGGCAGTAACTAGGGCAAAAATTGAGGTGGTTCGCCCGAGCGGTTGCCATGACAACGCCCCCTCCCTGTTGCTTCTGCCGACAGATTTTACTCTTAGCTGTGAGTATGTACTTGGAGATTTGGTCTGACGCGTCGTGTACTAAGGCTTTCTTTATTTTGTGGGTGGTTTTAATAATGCTTGTCATTATATAAGTTATTTTTTTCTGTTGATTAATGGGGTTCTAAGACTAGATGCTCTTATCATGCTGTTATAATTCACTTATATTATATTACCCTTTTATACATAGTATTTCTTTTAACTTATTTTTGAACACATTTATTGTTCATGCTTTGTATGAATTTTGTATGTTATTAAAAAAAAATGGTGCCATACAGAAAATACATCTCCACATAGGAGTAGTTCTGGAGCTGTGCAAGCATATTCGACTATTGTTATGCCTGTTGCGTTGATAATTATAATATTATTTGTTGTAATAGACAAACACACTATAATAAAAATAAATATATTGCAAAACAGCTTACTCTTGAAAATAATTCCGTTCGATTGACATTGGAAATATGTCAGTTGGTACTTTTAAATGCCAAAATGTCTAAAAAAATATTAAAGATTCGGAATATTATGAAGACAACATGCTTTAAATTTGAGGCAACTGTAATGTAGGTAAATTTATTTTAAAATTACGCGTTGTTTTAAGGCTTCTTTCTATTTAATATTGGATTTGGATTGGAATTGGTATTAGTTTCAAGAGTAACCCCACAGCTTTTTAGTAAATGGTATTAAGTTTCATAATTTTGTTAACAATTGTACTGAACAATTCTCAATTCAAACGTACCATCCATTATCAAACACACACGAATCAGTAATTTATGACGTCATTCCAATATTTATTGACTACCCAATTTACGAGTCACTTAATATTTGCCCATCGATCCGAGGGTCCTAAGCTAACAAGTGAGCTCAATACAGTTCACCACATTACGACTCAATATTCATTTACTACATAATATATTATATCAGCCTTTAAGTGTCCCTCTGCAAGCTCTTAAACAAAAGGCACAAGCATTAACCTCCCTGGCCATATTTATCGTAGTAATTTCGGACCACTAAGATTACTATTAGATTTTTTCGTTAGTTTTTATTGCATTTGGTCTGCTGAGAGGTCCTGGGTTGGAATTCTAGGACTGGCAACGTGTTATTGGGTTTTTTCTGTCATGTAATTGTCAGTGGCAGCCCAATATTGTAGACCACAGACTGCTTTTTCGTAGACTACATGACGTATTGATATGTGTCTTAATATGTTATGTCAGTAAAATCTTAGGTTTTCGCGATCGCTATACATTATAATAAAATGCTCACTGACTGCCTCGTTGGTCAAGTGGTCCCGAGCCCGACTGCTGATCATGAGGTCCTGGGTTCGATTCCCGGGTCAGGCAAAATAAATAAGAATAATTAAGTTTGAGAATTTTGAACTTACTACTTCGTCAATCTGCCTAGCCTTTTCCCAATTACATTGGGGTCAGCTTCCAGTCAAACCGGATCCAGCTTAATACCAATGTTTACATGGAGCGATTGCCTATCTGACTTTCCCAACCCAGTTACTGGACAACACGATATCTCGTTGTAGGACTGGTTGTTAGACTTTCAGGCCTCTGACTACCCATAGATCTTAACTTGATAACCGGGATCGAAGGCTTAACGTGCTCTCCGAGGCACGGAGGGGTCTTGGCATGAAATGATGGTCACCCATCCACAGACCGACCGATCTGTGCGGCTGTTACTTAGCTACAAGCCCCTCTGAACTCACTTCTTCGTCGTTAGTGAATATGTATTCGGGGATCAATCGATTCTGTTCAGCCCAGAGAGAGCGAAGCTGAAGATATGCGCATTTTTTATCATTGAGTGACGTTCGATGAAAAGGATTTATGCACCTAAATTCGTTTCCGGAATACGGTCAGAGTAAAGACTTAGATAGATCAGGCTAAAGGTTTTTGAATAATCCTTTTTCATAGACTCTGATAGGTTAGAAGGTTAAGGCGGGAGCTCAGCTCCGCTCCGCTCACACCGTAACCTTCTAACCGCTTAACTAATCTTCTAACATTTTCTAACTTAGGCGTTTAGTTTTATTAGACAAAATGAACCTTATACCTTTTGAGTGATATGTCGATTTTATTTTAAATGTAAGTTATGTTTATAAAAAAAATCCTTTCAAATTTATATACATATATCGTTCATTATAAGAAATGATTTTTATATCAAACAAAATTATAGATTCAGTTGTTATGTCTTGTAAATGTTAATAGTTTCGTAGTTATATCAAATATTAATTACCCGACCAAATTATGCTCTTAAGTTTCAAGCACATAGCGTAGATACCGTTTTCTCAAAGCAACCAATTCCTACACCACAACCTTATTTTTACTAAGCATACATTAGAGATGGCTCCATTAAAATAACTGCGTGGTGCTAGCGGCGGTGGGTGCGTGCGACGATCACGGGTGTGGTCCATTCATGGTCCGGCCCCACCCCACAACACTGGTCTTGTGGCCAGGTGAGCGGACGATACGAAATATTACTGATAAAATAATAAAAAAAAATGTATGAAGTAAATATTACATAGGATATAAAAGAAATACAGTCGATGGGGAGGATATTGATACTGATAGAAGTTTTAAATCAACGGAAATACTCTATATTTATTTTTAACTAAGTATGGCGGACTTTATATACATTTTTAACTTTATATAGTTAAAAAATCTTTTGTCTGTGTTGGTATTGCTAAAGCAATAGGTATTTATTATTATCATATTTAAGTATACTTTTCTAGTTAATCTAAGATCATCATAGACAATATATTTTACGATAAAGGGAAAATCCAAACAGGTTGCGAGGAAACCTGGACATAAGGGTCATTCGTTCACGGATTTTTTGACAAAAATGCTCTTGTCACTGAGAAATATTATATATAAATCTTGAATTACTCTGGAATCACGTGTTTAAAGTCTCAAAATTACTATTAAATAAAATGAACGATACTATATTAAAAAGCAGTTACTTATAGAAACACAAACATAAAGGATAAACCAATTCCAAAGCACGTTGTTGTACATCTTTCAATTACATTAACCCAGGAGTAATGTAACAACAAAACAATTGTACTCCCGTACCCTGTTCCAAAACCCAAGAGATACAGAAATATGGGATTGTCCAGTGAACATTCAAACGTCTGGCGACAAAGCCCCCTCCCTCTTCCCTTCCCCCGCCCCGTTCTGTTTCAACCCGACGCCTACGTACGCGTCCGCCGGAGTGTAGTAATTATCTAGATGCCCGTTCAATATGTTGTAGTATCGACGAATGCGAACGTGTTACCGAGTCGGAGAGGATTAGATACGCATTCTGTGGGTAACTTAGGTAGATTTAGGAGTCAGATAAGAATTAGACACATAGACAAACACACGCTTGTATTGTCTATAAGGATTATACAGATGTGAACGCTATTGTTACTAATGCCGTTATTAAGTCATTAATGGGCAGCTTATTGCCATTTTCCGAACAGAATTTGAAACTCCGGGCTGCTACTGTAAGTTTCTTAACACAAAAACCTAATAGAACATTGCTTGACTTGGAAATCGAACAGAGGATCTCAATATTAGCAGCTGCGTTAGTCACGCAGCTGCTAATCTAAAGTAATGAGACGATTTAAGTATTAGGGTCTAAAAAAAAACTATCTAATTATGCTGGACATTGTGGTAATTTCTTCTATTTTCTTTACTTTATACTAAATTTCTTAATCTTTATAATTATAGCTTTATAGTTATACTAGCGGTCCGTCCCGGCTTCGCACGCGACTATAATTTGAGATTTAAACTATCCTATCTCTCAAGTTGGATCGAACTGCACATGGTGTGCGAATTTTATTATAATCGGTTAAGTGGTTTAGGAGTCCATTGAGGACAAACATTGTGACACGAGATTTATATATATTAAGATTTAAGGACAATGATGTCAGATATCGTTTTCAAATTTATGCTAATAAATAAACCATAATGGTGTTTAGGATATTATTAATAAACTAAATTCTTTAATTTCCACTCGCTCAACTTTTAACTGTTCTAAAACTATACTCGCAGTTGCCTTATTGCATATTAGTTTACTTACAAACTAACTAATTAAATATCATTACTGTAATGTCGTGTTTTCGCGATTACTATACATAATAATAAAAACACTTATAGTGTATGTTATTGATAATTGTTCAAATACGAGTACTATAGTATCTTACGACGTGTGTTGTATAAACGAAAGTATTTTTTTTTATCATAAACGACAGATTGTATAGGCTACACACAAAAATACAATAAATATAAAATAAATACTACACTCATATAAAATTTAAACAGTTACATGTTCAAGTATTATATATATTCTATCCTCGACGGTATCCGATACCCCGATACCTCGCTACATAACAGGCACAACAATGACAACTAATCTAAAAACTATTTACCGCCATCACAGACACAGGTACCTACAGGTACAGGTGCACTCCACTACTAACTTGTCTCCAACTTATTTGACAACTGTAATACAGGGCCGGATTGGGACACAGGCTTTATAAACTCGAATAGTTAGTCAAATGTAAAGTGTTGTACACCCACATTTCAGTTATTAAGTCCTATGTAATAGGTTGGCCTATTACCATATACCGGACACAATACCAGTCTCCGGACTGGTATTGAAAATAACCCTGCATGAACGACACAATAACGCTTTGCCCGACTCGGAAATCAAACCCATGACACTGACACTGAACCTATGTTTCATCTTTTGGCCAAAGGCGTTCTAGATCTAATTTTGGTATGTGCAAAACTGGTTCTGCTATTCAATATTTAGTGTGTGGGCTACTATGAATATAAAATATATCTCTAGTAGAATAATTATTGACTTTCTAATACATTTTCAATCTTATCACATTACGATTATTTTATATAATATACATTTTAAACTAAATTAATCGAGAATAGTACTGAATTCTGTTATATGTTTTTAAAATTTGCACCCACATATCCCTAATTCCATCCCTGTAACCAGCCCTTACTTCAGTTAACACAGTTAACAGTTTAGAAAGCGGTGGCGGACGTTTTAATTAACCCTTTCTAGTCCATGTTAGTTAGGTCGAATGTACCCTGTTCCGCCACTATTGCGTGTTGTGCTGTTGATTTAGTGGCACTCAATATTGAACCGTTTGGGGGTTAAGGGTATATTTGACCAGGTTTCAAGATTAGTGGGTAGTGTCGATGGAGAGAATTTCGCGGGTTAATAGTGTAGTCAATCAATCAATTATCGACATATATTGCGGATTTGTTCTGAACTTAATTTATTTACACCTGATGAATATTATATTTTAAATTTTAGATAGAGTAGAGATTAGAGATAGAGATTCATGTGAATGGCTTTGTTATTTATTTATAACTTTTAAAGCATATTGCGTTCCTGCTGTTGTTAACTAATAGTTAGGTTTAACTAAACCAATTTTTTTTAACCTTAATCTAACCAGGTTATCCCATCGATATGTGAAAAAGAAAAACGTTATATAGAGTAATCATAAACTGCCTCCTTGATCTAGTGGTCCCAAGCGCGACTACCGAGGTCCTACGTTCGATTACCAGCCCGGAGTTTGGAATTATGCCCGGTATGTGGTAATAGAATCACCAACTATTACATGGAACTTAATAACAGCGTTGGTGAAATGTGGGTGTACAACAACTGTGCTGCTATTTATTAATTTTAAACAAAAAATAAAAACCGCCTTCAAAAATCCACTACACAAAAAAGTTTAAAATAATATCAAAATTTGCTTATAATTAAATAATTTTAAAATAATAATATATAATAATAATCTGTTAATTTTGGAGTCGGTGCCTGTACTGGGAGAGGGTTATTGTTTTCCTCTTGTTAGTCACTTATGTTCGTTGTGCTGTGGTTATGTTACCGGCCTTTGTATCTGGTTGTAAACCCACATACATCAGGCACCGACTCCAAAATTAACAGATTATTATTATATATTGTTATTTTAAAATTATTTTATTATAAGCAAATTTTGATATTATTTTAAACTTTTTAGTGTAGTGGATTTTTGAAGGAGGTTTTTATTTTTTGTTTAAAATTAATTTATTTTAGTCTTTTTAGTTTTAAGTCTAATATATATATTGTATAGGTCATATATAAGTTTGTATACTTCATACATAAGTTAATTTAGTAATTTAATAATATGGGTAGGCCTTCGAAAGCCGCTAGGACTTAATAACTGCATCGGTGAAATGTTTGTGTACAACAGTGGACACTTCTGCCTACCCCATCGGGCAATACAGGCATGATGCTATGTATGTATTGAGTGGCATGAACTATACATGGATAAGCGATTACAGCAATTGATTTGCTGTGATTTATTGAAGAGTTCCATTGTCTAACTTCGAAGATCTTCATCAGATCTTCACTAAATTGAAATGGAACCATTTCTGGGGACTACTCTTGCAAACAAATATATCGACGGACATACATACAAAACAAGGTAGCTACTGTAAAACGTTGAGGAGTTCCCTTGACTGTTCTCCGTCTTCATCATCAGACCCCTAATGACAGTCGCAACCCATCTAGGTGTAAAGTTCTCATCAATACAAATTAATCAAGCCCAAACACCAGGTAATTGCTGTAAATCGTTAAAGAGTTCCCTAGATCGTCTTTCGGCTCCATCATCAGATCGACTCCAGACCTTCATTAAATATTAGTGCTTTAAAATACTTAATGAAAAAATTAACAAACGCACTAGTCGCCCCTACGATTTTCGAAGGTTTCCCTCGATTTTTTGGGGATGCCATCATCAGATTCTGGTTTCCTTATCATGGTACCACCGTTGAGATACCTTCATTCCAACAAAAAAAGAATTATCAAAATCGGTTCATAAACGACGAAGTTATCCCCGAACACACATAAAAAAATAAAAAAAATACGGTCGAATTGAGAAACCTCCTCCTTTTTTGGAAGTCGGTTAAAAATTTCCTAACCGATAAACCCAATAACACTTTGCCCGACCCACGAATCGAACCTAGGACCGACAGTTATCCTTGCGACATCTAGACCAATGAGCAGTCTTGCCTTAGAAGTCTGAATCTGTGTGCATGTTTAAGAAATTACGTGTGATGACTTTGGTATCTTTATATATCGACGAGATAGGTATTTTTGTTCGAAACCATCCTCAACTCTATCCAAAAGTTAGTGATGAGTGTAGATTTAAACAAAGAGACCCTACAAAATTAAAAATGGCTAGATTTAGAAGTACTTTTTATAATTATAATAAAACAACTTTTAACCGGATGAATCGCATGTATTATTGTTTTTTGTTTTTCCTGACGTTTCAAATACTTAGCAGTGTTCGTGGTCGCAGGAGGACTAAGGTGTCAGGTGTCTCAACAGTTTATTTAAAACTATTTCAGTCTACCGTACATATAATTGATGAAATTCATAAAATTAATTTGTCTCTGATACATATTTAAAACTAAATGGCGACGGTATTTCCTAAGACTATCCCTGATAAGAACACACAGTCGTTTTAAATTTAGAGATGCATGTTTCGGTATTTCTTTGCACTGCAAAGTGTTCGAAACGTCAGGGAAAACAAAAACCAATAATACACGCGATTAATCCGGTTAATAGTGGTTTTATTATAATGTGTAGTTATCGCGAAAACCTAAGATATTACTACTTTTCATAAACAAAACAGTAGCGTGATGATAATTTAAGTATATAATAATATCCCAAAAGAAATAAGAGAGTTAACTGCTCAGAAATTTTAAATAGAGCTATAAGCCAGGCTTATTCAAAACTGCTTTAACACGTTAAATAATCTTTAAGCTTTAAAAATAGGATTGAATATCATAATTTTAAATTGTTTGGTTGGTTTTAATCTCGAAATTAGCATGCCTACTTTTTATTTTTATTTATTTATTTGATAATGGTTTGCTCTTGACTCTAGTTTAGGTCAGAGGTGATAGAGACAAAGTCGACAATGTAGTGAGCTTACCCAGAAGAAGCCTGTTCGTTCTAACTTTGAAGAGATTAATGTTGAATGCGTTCGGAAACACAGACGCAGGTAGAGAGTTCCACACCACTCCTACTGCAACCCAGATGTGTTGATAACTATTTTTATATTGTTTGCCAACTTTTGTATATACCATGTCTCTGGCCAATAAAGATTATATTCTATGAGATATTATCTGTAAATGTACCCACAATACAGTAGACATTCCTATTTACGTTTTGAATGAAAGTACCTCAACGTAAACGCCAATGCACTAAATTATAAAATCGCAATTATGAATAAGTAGATAACAAAATATATAACACCCTTTTATTGAGTAGTCGTGTAAAAATAAAATAATATATTTCCCGTATATTAAATTGAACAAAGCTCTGTCTGTACGTACATTTTTCCATTACCGGTGCAGTCGGCGAGGAGAATAATTCAATGAAAAACCGTTATAATCCGCCAATTCGACGCCTGCCACAATAGATTAGCAATGTCTGTGTCGTACAGTATTCCGGTTTTCCCCCTTTGCCACCGTTCATTTTTATCGTTATATTATATTATCGTAGAGTGAATAATTTTATCGGTGCCTGCCACTCGGTGTTAGACGCATAGCTGACGTTGCGAGTTATGAGATGTTGCGAAAAACAAAATGGCTGCTACATGATACACATAAATATTTGTTGTATATGAATGTATATTTGTATTTATTTATAAAACACTATTTTGTGATAGCCGTTAAGTTTAAAGCCGTTAGGGCGTGTTCAGTAACTGAAATTTATCACTTCTATAGAAAAAAAATAAAAATAAGTTGTACGAAAAGTTAATTTTCTAAAGTAGCTAATAATAGCTACACGAGAGTAAATTTCACTGACATATGTGAAAAAAGGGTTCTAAGTAATATCAGATAATTTTATCAAGAAATTAGTTGCCGTTTCGGAAGTGGTTTAGTTTTTCATTGTAGGTACCGATTCGATTTAAAATATTCTATGTAAAGGAAATTTTGATTGTGTTATGACGTTCTTATTTCTTCCTTCTATTAAAACAAATTCAGCATAATTCAATACCCAAAAACTTTACATGATCATACAATAACATCACCGATAAAGCAAGAACAACGTTTAAATTAATCCATACCTACCTACTATGCATAACAGCGCTGCAAGCGGTGCAGCGGAGCACGGTGTAGATTAGCGGTCTGATGCAACTTTATTGCTGCCTAATGTAAGCAATCGCGGGTAATCCCCAACTTATTGTGGTTTGAAGATGTTCGCTTTTTCGTAAAATGTTGCATCAAAATGTTCTAAGTCCCTGTTTGAGGGTACGGCGTTTAAAAGGATATGAGATTTTCATTTTAGAATATTTTACGTAAACAATTTCTGTTGGGTAAAATTTTAATAAAAGCTTGAAGTTTTCATGCAATATTTCTTAGGGATATTTTGTTTGCGTATGAAATCATGCAAATGCATGCTACATGTTCTTAATAGTTAGTTAGAATTACTTGGGAAATAGGTGCGGTCAAATAAAAATAAAAATTCAATGTTTTCTTGTTTTAACCACGCATATGGTATATACTAGTATAGCCTTACACACTATCGAAGACATCGCTCAGGGGTGATGGTTTTCTCACGATGTTTTCCTTCACTGTTTTAAGTAATTACTATTGCACAATTATTTTCTCAATCGTTTATCATAAACTAGCTGGTGCCCGCGACTACGTCTGCCTGAAAAAAGGTAGTCTATGACCTTCTCCTTGGTCCAATCTATCTCCTTGCTAAATATCATTACGATCCGTTTAGCCGTTTAGTCGGGATAAGGTAACAAACAAATAAATAGAGTTACTTTCGCATTTATAATATTAATTAATCGTATTTATAATATATGACCAATACTAAATAGTATGGATTATGGATGTCTTTTATAATGCACATAGCAAAGCAGTGGAACTCTCTGCCTGCGTCTGTGTTTCCGAACGCATTCAACCCTAATCTCTTCAAAGTTAGAGTGAACAGGCTTCTTCTGGGTAAGCTCACTCCATCGTCGACTTTGTCTCTGTCACCTTTAGACTAGAGTCAAGAGCAAACACATATAAAAATACGTTAGTTTGAAAATCTTCATAAACAAGAGATATTTTATTTGCTTTTGCAGTCAGTGTCATACTATGGTTCCATATGTTAGTTCCGTTTTTATGGAAGTTATAAATCTCGAAATAAGAAAATGAACTTTAAATGATTCTCAATATATTTATTTTTGTGTTAACCATTACGGTAGTATAAACAGCACATCATCGGGAATATGGTTGATGGTTTCCTCACGGTATTTTCCGTCCTTTTACTAAGTGATAATTAATGTATAATTCTCTCAATAGTTTTTGCTATGTTTAGTAAGGATTGCTCAATGTTACCGGTGCTTATTGGCAGCATCGCTTGCAGTGGTGTAGGAATAACATCGATTAAAACAGACAATGCCTTGACAGTTGCGGGCAGACTGTGGACCGAGGCTGACATCCGTGATTTATCAAAAGCATGTTGGACGGCTCATAGGCGGGAGCCTGGTTGACAAGTGTATTAACCGCTTTATTATGTATTTTATTTGATATTGCAATGAAATATAACCCAATTACTTATACTATAAGCGTAAGAGAAGAAGAACGTGGTGATGTCAAAAAATGTTAGTAACTATTAATATATGACTGGTTGGTCTACCGGTACCGACCGGCACTGCTTAGTATGAGGCCCTGGCTTCAATTTCCAGTTATTGAAAAGTGTTATGGAATAGATTAACATGGGATTTAATAACAACATTGGTGAAATGTGGATGTACAACTGTGTACACCTTTGGCTACCCCTTCAGGTAATAAAGGTGTGATGTTATGTTATTAAACTATGATTTAAAACACTTTTTATTGCCGTTTCTTCTTCTTCTCCATGAGAAACAACGATTTGAAAGTGGCAACTAGTTTTTGACAATTCAAGTGTCTGTAAATTGTTTAATTGAAATGAATGTTTGGCTATAGTATCGCGCCCCTAACATGCATCAACTAAAAGATACTGCTAGCTCTCCGATTTGTTGTGAAATAAAGTCGTGACTTAGGGCCTTGACTCACGATTAAGGGTTCCGAGTTCGAAAATAGACGGGCATCTCCGAAAAATGGACGTAAGTATAAAATTGAATTATTACTGTGATTTCAAAATAAATGCCAAAAGTTAAGCGAAAACTGCTATCTGTATTTATATAAAGCTTAATCATAAATTATTGTTCTAGTTTTGTCTCGATAACCAGTCTAGCTCTCTCCGATTGGTCGACGCATAATTTTTCAATCCAAAGGGTGCTTAAAAACGAGAGTCACTTTGACTCAACAAAGTTGGTATGAGTCGAGTATTCGCGAGTGGGGATGAGAGACAAGGGGGTAACTAAGGCTATATGGCACTCGTGGGCAAGGTGCCAGGTACTTAACGTATCAGTACCGGGATTAAGAGGCTATATTACTCTTTGAAACTCCAGTAGGGAGCTTAAAAGAGCGTCAATAGCCCGGTCTTTGAAGAATTCGCGTTTTGTATGAATGGTGTTCTAAAAATTGTCAGTTCGGGTGTCTGATACCGTATCAGTATCTACCGGGATTAAGAGCCTATATTACTCTTGGGTATTGGAGTATTAAGAATGAAATGGAGCATCAATAAATAGCCCGACTTTGAAGAAATGAATTGGTTTCAAATTATATGGGCGGTGATTTTAAAGTTTTCGTGTAAATACTATGTATGTACTCATGTTATGGGGAGCCGGATCAACAGGCCTTATAACTTTTGAAACTGATATTTTTCTGGAAACAATATTATTATTATTATAATTTTTTTTGACTGCTTCGTTGGTCTAGTGCTGCCAAACGCGACTGCTGAGCATGAGGTCTTGGGTTCGATTACCGGGTCGGGCATAGTGTTATTGAGTTTTTCTGTTAGGAAATTCTCAGTAGCATCGCGGAGATTGGAATTTTGCCCGGTCAATGGCAATAGGCTCACCACCTATTATATGGGACTTAATAACACCATTGGTGAAATGTGGGTGTACAACTGTGTATAACTCTGCCTACCCCTTCGGGGAATACAGGCGTGATGCTATGTTATGTTACTTTAAATGTCACTACTTACTTATTTTGATGCTAGTAGTGACGTTTTGTAATATATCTTTTTTTTGTTACTTTTTTTTTTGTTATTTAATATTTGATATACCTAATGGCTGAACATGTAGATTATTTGAACGACTATTATCTGAGGTACGGTCAGCGACAAAAGACACATCACAAACTTTTAAAATGGCTAAGCTCTGAAACTTCTCATTTAAATATCTGGAGTACAAACCACAATAATCTTGCCATCAATTAAATACAAAAAATGCAAGAAGTCATTTCATCATATTAATATAACCAGTACAACATTTCGTGCAGTTTCAATGATTGTTAATCAATTTCTGTCGCTGACTGTACCTACTTTTACGAAATAAAACATAACATATCGCTTCCCTCTCTCACAACACCCATATTACACCGATGCTGATATTAAATTCCAAGTGTTTATTGCCTTAGATAGATTCACCATATGGAACTTCATAACTGGATGGGAGGGGCTCGTGGCTAAGTAACAGCCGCACAGATTTATCGATCGAGGTTAAGCTGCGTTAGCCGCGATCGGTCTGTGGATGGGTGACCATTAGTTCACACCAAGCCCCTCTGTGCCTCTAATTGGGAACGGGCTAAGCAGATTGATTTGAGAATCTACTGCCTTATACTTTAAATTTCCTAACAGAAAAACCCAAAAACGCTGCTCGAGAAACTTAAAATCTTACGTTCAACAGCCGCTTTAGCAACAACTAGAACAACAGGCAGTCAGCAGCACAATATAGTCTTGAATTTTACTCTTTTCAACTCAATTCCCCAAATTACACAACAACTCACTCAAACACACCTAAGCTTTATCACTACCATACACGATACACATTCACCCCATCCACATAAATTTCGAAAGCGATGGCGTCTCACACTGTCTTCAAAATTCGGCGCGATACCGAGGGTCGGCGGCAAATAAATTGACAGAATGGCTTTGTTCCTGAAGGTATTACATTACAATGATTGCCAACCCAGTTTCTAGTTACAAGCCTGTTGCTAACTAGCTGTGTTGGGCAATTATTTGGCAATAATGAGGATTGGGATTGTATACAGTTATTGTTATATAACTGTACATGCCTGAAGTTAGGCCGTCCAAACGGCCGCACAGGTACAGTTGTAGAGAAAAGTGTTAACGTTTTAAATTATTTAAATTTGTTAGGAAAATCAACAAGACCTCAAAACATTTATGGTACCGACTGTTCTAGGTCCCTGAGCGAGCGAGATAGATATATTGACGGAATGTTAAGAAGCGAGTAACATAGCATGCTGTTGCTGCAGTCCCAACGGATCGCGGATGCACTGATTTTATCGTAAAATTGAGTACCGCGCAACGTACTTGCGTACAACTACAGACATGCACGGTTCATATACGAAAAGTATAAAAAGAGATGATTAAAGCCATTTAATGTTTAGACGAAAAAAGTTTAGTAAATGAGGCGGTATATCATTGATTAAAATATTTTTAATTATTAATAGAACATTTTTATCATTGCCCAGTGTGCCTACACACACACCCAGACATAAGTAATTATCTCTAGATCATACATTTCTTGTGTGAGCCAATTAGAGCTGGCGACATGCGGTACAATCGATCTTTCTACAGTTAATTAAAACAAAAAAGCGTTATTTTACTGAAATATTCCATATTAATAAAAAAGATATCGATATTTCCTAATAAAAATGGTTACTCTTTACTACAACAAATCACATTTTTATCCAAAATATACAACTTCACATTGCCATTTTTACAGTCATATTTTTATGAGAAATAATTTATAAAATGTCAACTCCATGCCTGACGTTAATACTGGTTGAAGTACACTCAGCACCACTCCGTCAGTACGACCCCAACAGACTTGGCAATTGAATCATAAACACGTAATATAACGTACGACGTAGCGAAAAAAGTAAATTTGGCAAATTATTCGTTGCGCGGGAGCGGAACAAGTCAAGTCAAAAATATGGTTTTGAATTATTAATATATAAAAATACAACAAAAAATACATTTAGAATATAATGGTTAAAGTAGGAACATATATAGGAAGATGGATGGAAGTTATCACATTTCGAATATTTGAAGTATCTGTTGTGAGACGAATGCGTGAATTGAATTATTAAGTGTTTAGTCATATTTCGGTTTTAGTTTTGTATATTATTTTACTTATTACTGTGTCTTATTTTACAGTCTAAATAGAGTTATTGGCTTCAGTCGTTAAATAAATAAACAATTATAAATATAAAACTAAAGACATACATTACGTAAATCAGTTTAGGTACTCACATTTCATTTATCCTCTCACAGAATCTTAAATGTTTACGACACACTTCTATTATATTTAGCGGTATCTTCTCGATTGGTATTGGTTAAAACAACTATCAGTGCATAAAGTTTACTAAGAAAGCTTAGTTTTTATGATATAGAAAAAGTAGTAATTACTTTGAAATCCTTAAAACCGTCCAAAATCACTAAAATCGTTCTAAATACCAAAATGGCGGGCGCTCAGTGTTGCTATAATTTAGAAACTATTCATTCAATACCGTGGAGGTGAACCGCGCCAACTTTACGAGGGCGGCTGGGAGCGTTACTCCCTGAATGGATTAGGTACCGCAAGTATACGAAGGTACAGAAAGTCGACTTTGAACAACGTGTTGCGAACTCACGGTAGGAAAAACTGACTCTTTCATTGTAATTGAGGAGGCACTTGTCTTGCTGATTAGAAAAAAAAAATTATAAAGAAATCCAAAAAGAATTTGTGATTGTCTCAATTTGACTGAAAGGTTTTTCGGTGAATGTTTTTTTAAGCACAATCAATTTTAGGTTCAATTCCCGGGTCGGACAAAGTGTTAATGAGTTTTTATTTTAGAAAATTAAACAGTAGTAGCCCAGAGTTTGGAATTGTGCCCGGTATTACATGGGACTTAACAACAGCATTGGTGAAATGTGAGTCTGCACTTATATACATATCTGCCTACCCCTTCAGAGCATACAAGCGTGATGTTATGTCACTTCGAAAAAGTCTTCCACAGGCTAAAATGAATGGCTAAAATGAAATCTTATATATTTTTCTTACTCTCGCCATCTTTGACTGAGCTCATAATCGCGTTAGGTATGTGGTCCTTTTTACTTATCTGTTCTGTGGCAGGTCCCTAACCGCACGTCGGGTGCCACATAGATAGAGATTTTAGCTGCTTACGTGCTAGTTTTAAGCCCAAAGAGGGATTTTAGGTTTTATTACTACTTTTTTGCGGTAACTTTTAGGTAGTGTTGTACTCGTATGTTGAGATTTGTTGATTGAATACATTTACCACCTTTTTTCATTTGAGATTTTTCATTATTCAAATGTTTCTTTTCCACTTCAAGCTCATGGAGGGACCGGGTAACGGGTTTTTCGTGAATAAAGTTTAATCTGATCTTTAACCCGTAACATGCAAATTAGAATGAAAATATACAAGCTATTGATCCGCATCTTTGCCATATTTACAAAGAAAATGTTAAAAAGTAAGCTTATTCATGTAGAAGTAGATTTAAAGTTATATTTAGTTGTGGAAAGCAAAATACGGTCGTGAGCAGGATTCGAACCTGCGACTTCCAAATGTTTGTTGAACATCCACCCACTTAATGTCTTCTATTGAACACAAATCCAAACCAGGTCTGCTACTGAGAATTTCCTAACAAAAAATCCCAATAACACTTTACCCGACATAGATCGAATCTGACACTCATCTCAGCAGTCGAATTCGCGTGCACTAGAAGGATCGGCTCAGAAATGTCAAATCAAATCAAATCATTTATTTCAAATAAACCATTTACAGGCACTTTTGAATTGCCAGAAGTTAGTTGCCACGTTCCAAAGTGTAGATTCCTATGGAGAAGGACGGGCAAGAAACTCCACGGTTACTCTTTTTTATCATATAGGTTTTTACAATAGTTGGTATTGGTTACACTGTTTTTTTTTTTGCAAAATAGTATGTGAGAACAATGTAAGATGACGCATAAGATGATGACTCATAAACATCCTATATCAATTTTCTAAATCCCTACCAAGAGACTTTCACCCTTTACCAGCCTAACTCTTGTATGAAACAAATCGTTAGCAATGTAATCACCGGCCCACCTGTAATGCAGTTAGTTCGGAACACATATTAGCCTGAATAATTTACACTAGGGATTTACTTGGAATATAGATGGACCTACGTGTACTCGGGGGACTTGGCATAATTTTCTTGCTAGTTTAATGTGTTGTAGTACTTTAATAAAATATAGGTTAGTTATAATATCTTAGGTTTTCGCGATCACTACACATTATAATTAACAACTTTTAACCGGATTAATCGCGTGTATTATTGGTTTTTGTTTTTACTGACGTCTCGAACAACGTTTTGCAGTGTTGGTGGTCGCAGGAGAACGAAAGGAAAAACAAAAAACAATAATACACGCGATTAATCCGGTTAAAAGTGGTTTTATTATAAAATATAGGTTGCTTAAAGATGTGCTTCTTAATTTTATTTTAGTTAGGCTTGTAACTTTTCTTTTTATTTATGAATCTTACATTGTTCTCACATATTATTTTGTAACAGAAATAGTGTAACCAATACCTGCTGTTGTAAAAACCTATTTGATAAAATAGTTACCATGGAGTTTCTGGCCCGTTCGTCTCCATACTAATCTACACTTTGGAACGTGGCAACTAGCTTCTGACAGTTCGAAAATGCCTGTAAGTGGTCTAATTTAAATAAATGATTTGACTTTGACTTTCTAGAAGACATACTAAGAATTTTGATACTGTCATGATATGGTCACAAGTCTGTAATGGACACCTCCACCCGGAAGAATTAACTGTAAGCAATAACTTTATTTGTTACTTACGGGTATCGAAACCGAGAGCCGTGGTCAGTCGTTAGCTTACACTTTTATTTTTAACCTAATACTAATAAAAATGAGGCTTTTAGTAAACTGACAACTTAAGTACCAAGTAAAAGGAATCTTATTGACGTGGGGCACCTCCAATATAGCTTAAAGCAAAGTTATGTGAGAACGAACAAGATATATACTGGTCAAAAAACTATTAGACCATAGTGGAATCCTCGCGAGACCTGCAGATACCAAAGAAAATAAATTACCTGATTTGGTGCGCAGCTGAGCACATACATCTATCCTTTTCTAACACACTAATCCGGGAGTACTAGCGGGTTATACCTGTCACACTCTAGCTTTCATACATCACATATAAGAGCATTGTAAGCCCCTAAAATGAGTGTTTATTGCTGGTCCTTCGAGCCGGACTCTTGCGAGTTTCTTTTGTATTGTAAAAAAAGACTTTATGCTTTTGACTTAAAGGTTATATTGTGGTGTTTAACAGTTCAGGTGCGTAGACAGGCTTATCCAGTCGTTATTCTTTTGGCAGATGTACGTAGTTCTCGGCCGGTGAACTATGGGGATTGTTCAATTTGTTGTGAAAAATTATGGTCTGTTTTGCTCTTAATTCTTTTAGTCTAGTAAATTATTGGGTGCCTTTGTCTCTAGGATTTGTTGTTCCTTCATTCACTTACCTTTCGTTAGTCAAGATGGATGTGTTGAAAAGTGAATGGCTTTTCTAAATTCCTTTTATTTGCCGAGTTGTCTGCTAACTTTGGTATAGTTGGATTTATTGTAATGAGTTTTGTCTGTATTATAGCTTTGCAGTCTCTTTTTATTTCTTTGCTTAATTCAGATCAATATGAAGATATAGGATTATTTCTTCCAATAAATATAAGTTTCTCGTATCCTTTTCTACACAATATTGTATTACAAGAAGCGGTAGTATCGTTTCTTGCGGAAATAAGAGGTTTCATTGGGACTGTGATACAACTATTGTAGTAAGCGTCGATGTATTCTATATAAATATTTATAACAAGACATGTCCTGAATATTTTTGTGATAGGAGTGTCAAATAAACATGTTTGTTTTCTAGTTATGGACGACAGATTCGCTCGTATTATTAAGCTTAAGTTTCAGTGTTAACTTTTGTACAGGAATATGTAAGTGAATGAAAATAAGTGTTGTAAAGGTTTAAACTTACAATAACGGTTTCTACACAACTCAGCTCTTACCATCAAAATGCAAATCAAAATTACATTAAAATATAAAATTTTCGTATTAATTTCATAATATGTGGCTACTTCGTCCCCAAGGACCACTCTTGTCATAAAGGGGAATAGTTGTCACCGTCACTCTTGTTTTCATAAACTAACTTAAGACCTTTTACCATCCACAGTATCGGAGCAAGGTCCCCATGAGAAGCGGCTCCTGAACGCTTTGTTAGCTAACTACAACACGCTGGAGAGGCCGGTCGCGAACGAGAGCGAGCCTCTCGAGGTCAGGTTTGGCCTGACCCTGCAGCAGATCATTGACGTGGTGAGTCCATTTGTAATACGAGAGCTTCTGTTGTGTTGGGGAGGGGGAGATCTAGGGGTTTTTTGGAGGAATTTATAATTGTTTATTATATGGTTAAGAATGTGAAGAGCGTTAGGAGCATCATATTAGTTGCTGTTTATTTATTGTATCAATTATGAATAATAGATTCCATGAACTATATGCACCTATGATTCAAACACAGAAGGATATTAAAAAAATCGACAAAAAGTGAAATCTCATGAATATCCAGAAACATTTGTAGTTTAAAGTCTTTTGAAATGAATATACGATATAAGTATTTGATCTACGTCAAGATATATTTTAGCTTTAACGACTCGTAAAATCTTTTATTTGAAAAGTTATTATGGGCTTAAAAATTTGATCGAATTACAAGATATTAAAGCTTCATAAAATTATGTTTAATATCTTGTTGAGTACAAGTTGGAAATCATAATTTCTAACATGGAAACACCATACATAACAGTTTTTTTATACAAAGACTACATAAACTAAAATATTTTTACCACCATTTTATAAAAATGTAAAGGTCGTTTCATTTATAATTTTAATATAAGGACCGGGGAGATTCGCTTGAGCGATCTCGCTGTAATATTTTTTGTATAAAACTGCTATTTTCCAGTGAAATAGCACTTTTGTACGAGAATTAAAGTGTCAAAGGGATTTCCATCGCTTCGTCTGACGGCTGGTGACAGTTTGCGGTTACGCGAGTTACGGTGTCAAAATTGACGGCACAGAATGACCAACTAATGGTGCATTTATTTAAAGTCGTGGAGTTTCTAGTGGTATTTTCAGAGGTCTTTCGTTTACCTAAATTAATTATTTCAGTATAAAATATAGAATTTATTCAAAGTTTCCGCCTTATTATCCTCAACACAACGGAAGTTTTTATTGATGTAACCTTAATACCTAAAATCCTTAATACTCATTATATTTTTTAGACTACCTTAATTCTATTATTCGTACATTAGAGATAGCTGATAAAAGATCCATTTATATTTACGAGTAGTTATCTCTAATGTGTTTTGCGCTAATATAATAAAAATCCTTCTTTGTCACAACGGGTACCAAATAAATGATACATAAACATGTTTCTATATTCCAAACACACGTTTTGGTGTTACCACACACAATTTTAGGTCGTCAAAATAAACTATGTTAGTAAAATATTCCAGTGAATAACGCAGGTGTTTTCTGTTAGTATAATTCACAGTAAACCGAATTTATTTGTTTAGATCCGAAGTTTGGGGAAGCATAATATTATAATATATTAGCAAATTTAGAATAAATATTAATATTCCGTATTGTTTTAAGCTCAGAACTATTAGCAGATGGAATATCATAGCAAAATTTAGTAAACGCAATTTAGTTGTTAGAAGTTCGAACTATAGTTGGATATTAGATTTCGGAGACCTTAGGTAACGGTGGCATAGTAATGAAGCCTAACTACCAGAGTAACTTATAATTATGTTCCTCAAGAGGCCAGGTACAACCAAAAAACATTGTCTTACATACTGCTTCGTAGGTAATGAACCGAAATAAAAAAAAGGTGATATTGGTCCTTAAGGTTCCTTTTGGTATTGTGCTAAAAGGATGAGCTAATCAACACGAAGAGTGTTTGTTGTCTACTATTGGATTTCGTAATGCTAGTTTTGTGTAGATTTGTCATCTCTCTAAGAAGGCGCTTCCATTCATATTTTTTAAGAAATTTATATAATTACGTAGGTACAACGTCAATGGTGGATTTCTACATAAGATAAAAGAAAGCTAGATATTAAAAAAATCCGAATTCCGTCTATATATGTATCTCACAGGCCGTCACGTTTTTAGCCATAATTTTGGCCATGTCCTGTTATTCAGTAAGTAAATTCTGGGATCTGTTATTTTGGAATGATTAATTGGAGTTAAGGTTATTAGTTAAATTCAATCGTAAAAAGCAGTGTCTCATTGTATTTCACTAAAATCTGCTTAAATTCTCAAAACAATCATGTTTACTAAAATGAACACACAAAGTTAGTTACCTGTCCACCGAGAAAAATGGAAAAATATTCGGGATATTTGATATTAAAAACAAAATATATCCTCCAAAAAGGTAAGGTGCGTAGTACTTGAACCGGTGCGCATGGATGGCCAGATGAACTAACGTGGACGAAGCAAAAGGCATATGTAAGGATCGTAAAATAAAGCAAGGAGTACACATAATATTGCTTTACAAGATATAATAATGTCCCATTAGCCTTATTAGAGCGGAGAACTTGTAATTGGTTTCTTGTTTGCGGTCAATTTCTGAAGGACAATTTTCGGTAATGACCGGTATAACCTAACAAACATCATAATGTGGGGAAACGATTACATTTTACGTCAAACCGATAACATTAACGGTTCCTTAGAATTCAGGGGTACTTTAGGCCTAAAATGACGCACTTAAACCTTGGGTCATTATTATTCAAAGTAATTAAAGTGGATTGTTTAAGTGATAATCACTTTTCGTGTGTTTTTTTTATTAAGCTAAAAGCTGAACTACCTTGCCGATTGATAAAAAAAAACCTTTTTTTCTTTTTGCCCAGATCCTAAGGTTCATAGCGTGATGCAAAATATCATATTAACCTTCCTCGTGAACTGAGCTATCAAATACAAATTCAACTTTTCAAATCAGACTGGCAGGTCTAGAGATTAGCGCGTTTAAACAAAAAGAAAAACCAAATCTGCACCTTTATTAATAGTTCAGATTTATTCACAAACCAACTGAGTATATACATAAGACTATAACTGTACATTCTATATAGTATAACCTTTCAAACGAGATGATATTCTTACCTCTTTCAGACCTAGGTCTTAAGTTATGAGTGTTTCATAAAGGGGTAGAAATAACTAAGTCAAAAATATTACTCTATCTCTCGGGATGGGTGGACCCTAAAGTGGTATGTATTTATCGATAAAGTTCATTGTATATACCGCCCTTAAATCATGTAACTACAAACCCTGACCAGGTATATAAATTAAAGAAAAGTAACGCAATATTTAATCTGTGAATTTTGTGTTAAGTCGATTAATTTCTTCACAATGGGTATTAAATTAAAATAAAACAACTTTTAACCGGATTAATAGCGTGTATTATTGGTTTTTATTTTTCCTGACGTATTGAACACTGCAGCTTCGGAGTCGCAGGATGGCAGTCATTAATTAATCCGGTTAAAAGTTGTTTTATTATAATGTCTGGTTGTTCACACACAATCAATCTGCCTAGCCTTTTCCCAATTACATTGGGGTCGGCTTCCAGTCAAACCGGATGCAGCTTAATATCAGTATTTTACATGGAGCGACTGCCTATCTGACCTCCACAACCCAATTAATGGGTAACACGATATCTCGTGGTATGACTGGTCGTCAGACTTTCAGGCCTCTGACTACCCGTAACGGCTGTCATAGATCTTAATTTGACAACCGGGACCGACGGCTTAACGTGCTCTCCAAGGCACGGAGGAGTCTCGGTATGAAATGATGGTCACCCATCCACAGACCGACCGCGGCAAGCGCAGCTTAACCTCGATCGATCGATCTGTGCAGCTGTTACTTAGCCACGAGCCCCCCTCTGGTTGTTCACACACATACATCCAAATCCAACGAACACACTACGTTAACGAGCGACGCGGCTCGGCGTGGAAAGAGGCAACGCAACAGCGTCGCGGCATTACATCGTCCGACACGACCGCGCTCGGATATACATTTTGAGTACTTACGTTGCTATAATTATTAATCACCTAATAAACCTTTTTATAACACAGTCCACTTGCTTTAATTCCACTTGGGCCTATTCAATGATGATCGCGAAAAACTAAAACATTAAATTACTTTAAATTCCAGTTAAGTTATTTGAAATTTTTTCACGTCAGAACATTTTTTTTCTTATTTAATATCGTCACATTGTGCAGTTCGGGAGTTAATTAGCAGCGCTTAAAATCACTAGCCAAAAAGTTCATGTTAGCTTCCCGAACACCGCTTTCAACCAAAATCTGTGCACCAGTTTGGGTGTTATAGAGAAATTTAAAAATTAGTTCAGAACGGTATTAATTAAGGTAATGTTTCAATACTAAAATGTTGGAGTTACGCCAAGAACATTTCAATACCGAGTGCATACCTCCGTTAGTTAGCAAATATCTGGAATTCACTAGGTATTTACAGTTTTACCGGCAAAGCTATGATCCGACATTTTTTGTACGGACTCAAATATCAAAGCTGGCGATTTTTATTATGCACTTTTTCATTCGAAAAGTTTTTTTTAAGAGCATACGTAAAGAAAAATACTCGGATTTAATGATGGCTGGCTGGGAATGTATGTTGCTATATTTGCAACACAAAAAAAAAAT
Source organism: Xylocampa areola (assembly GCA_935421205.1). Classification (NCBI taxonomy): domain Eukaryota; kingdom Metazoa; phylum Arthropoda; class Insecta; order Lepidoptera; family Noctuidae; genus Xylocampa; species Xylocampa areola. The sequence goes on from OW285200.1 coordinate 3,155,574, forward strand.
AGCTGAGTAGCGTACTATACGCGAAACCAATATTCAAAATCTGTATTATGAATTGCATATTCCATAATAGGTTTCAAAAACGAATTATTATTAGTTTTTATTAGGCATAGGCTTAAGAGATCTAATTTATTGGTCACCCCTAGGGGTAACATTGAACTTTAAAATATTAAACAATGCTGCTCTGTGCTGCGCTATGTTTTGTTAACAAACAACTTTGAGCTGTGCTAGCTGTACACAAGATGTGATATGCACGCGTGCGAGTGCTAAGTGCAAGTAAGATAGATGAAAGGATGAGCGAGTTGTCAGCGCTGTCAGGAGCGAGAACGTTTAAAAAAAAAGCGTAGGCGCAGAAAGCGCAATGCAGCACTGTTTACTCATTATAATATATTAAGCGAATTGGCTAAACAATATAGCACAACGCAGCATAACTTAATGTTAATTGGTCACAATACACACATAGAAAATATGACTATGTCCGATGGTTTCTATCGTGTGTGGGTTTTATGACACAAAGGAATTACGTTAGACCTTAGAGCTTTGGTAGGTACGATCCGTTTAATTATGGACTTATTTGATTAGTTGTAAACATGTTATAGTACAAGTAGACGATGTGTTTTTAGACATTAGGTATATGTAACTTTCGTGAGACACAGTCAAACTGACTCGCGACATCGCCGCGGGCTCAGCTCATGAATAAGAGCTCCGTTCGAGTTCGAAACTAGTCGGGCAATCCCGAAGTATACCGTTAAACTATAATCAATTAGGTATATGTTTTGTGTAGGTAGGATATCGTCAGCAATTTGTTCGTAGATTGGTACACACGCACTTGCGACTCCTCTGGGGTTGCGGGTGTCCATGGGCGGCGGTAATCGCTTACCATCAGGCGATCCGTTTGCTCGGTTCCTACCTATCCCATAAAAAAGAAAAAAAAAAACGATGTAAGAGTCTTTTTAATATATATCTTTGACTCTGGCTCATGAAAACTGTAGACTTTGTAAACGTTTCTTAAATTATACCTGTCACTAAAATGTCAATGGAAAGAGATGACAATAGATTAAGGAACATTATTTTATGCACTATGTTATGATTAGAGGAGATTCGTACATAGGTACGCGAATAAATGTGCATGTTCATACGTGATACGCTAGTCACCTAGATACTAAAATTTAGTATTATTAGGCGGAACTGCCTCTCTGGTCCAGTGGTCATAAGCGCGGCTACTTAGCGTGATGTCCTGATTTCGATTTCCGGGTCGGGCAGTGTTATTTGGTTTTTCTAAAGGAGTTTTCAGTAGCAGTCCGGAGTTTGTAACAGTGCCCGGTTTATAGCAATAGGCTTACTTCCTATTACTTGCGATTTAATAAATGCATCGTTCAAATATGGGTTTACACTGCTTTCAGAGAAATATAGACTCCATGAGAGAGATATGTTAAGTATAACCATGATGTGCGAGTATTTAGAATGCTAAATACTCGTTTTGTACATGGTTCATAATGATGAGCCAAGTACAGTCAACACAAACTTGTGCTCGTGACTGTACAAAATTGTGCTCGTGACTGTACAAACTTGTGCTCGTGACTGTACAAAGTCGTGCTCGTGACTGTAAAAACTTGTGTAAAGAACTGTACAAATAAAAATACATAGGTCTCGGTAATAATTTGCTCGACCTCGGAATTGTATCATGGACCTGACACTAAAAGTTAAATTTGCGGCTACTAGGCCAATGAGGTAGTCTAAACAATACTAGAAACATATAACAAATATATAAATTAGGATTCAACAAGTCAATTGTGTGTAAAAATCCTTGTCACTTAGTCACAGCGGTTGAATATTGTTGTACGCTAAAAAATTTGGGCTGAAAAACATTTGGAGCTGAAATCAACCGTTACCGCGGAAATTGTAATTTTTTGTTGAGAATCGTTTGAAGTTTAGTCCTTATTGGTAAAAGAACGATAGGTTGTTGTTTAAGATATATTTTCAGTTCATAATAAAATTAAACGTTTTCTGCAGTTATCGAACTCAGGACTTCATAATCAGCAGTCGTTTTTGCATCGACTAGACTAATAACGTTGTTTTTTATTACTTACTAAGTAATAATTGCATTTCATTGAAAATATAACATTTTATTATTCCAGGAAAATGAAATGCTTTGACATTTTATTTTAAATAAATTATCTCACAATTCATAAAGGTCCTGCTTCATGCTTCAAGTCAAACACTGACATTTCAAAAATCATCACAATTCTTCAAACTATTCAACTTTGAAAAAAAGAAACGCTCTATAATCGAGCGCTGCACAAACGCAGGACAAAAGCGTAAAGCGCCTGCAGCGACGCAACTTTGGGCGGGAGCGGTCTTAGCGCCCCTGTCTACTCGAGTGCCGTATTGAATAATTCCGTAGTTCTACATTCAAGAGTGTTGTGTTATGAGTGAGAGCTGTTGAGAATTTTACAGTGCAACCTAGTACTTCATAGAATTATTTGACGGAAAATAAAGAAATAAGGTATCTTTTTGGTTTTTCCTCTACTGCTTGAACAGTACTCAAATAAGGTTGATTTTTAACTTTAATATCATTGAATAAATACATAATATTTAATATGTGAAGTTCTGTGCAGGAACCTAAAACGTATTAAAAAAATCATTATTCACATAGAATAAGCTCTAAGCTATACATAAAAACAAAAAAAGAGTATTGTGAAATTCTGAACAAAATAAAAAAGCCACTTTTGTGCCAAAATGCCAACCAGTAACAATTTATATAAGATAGAATTCCTACTAATATTACTCGTATAAATGCGAAAGTTTGTGCGATGGATGTTGATTTGGATGAAATTTACCACAGATTGTTTATAACCTGCATTAACACATAGGAACACCTATTATAAATTCCAATTTGACGTCCACGCAGATGTAGTCGTGGGCAGAAGCTGATAATATATAAAATGACCCTATGTACTTAGGAAGCGAAAGAGGAATTACAACGCATGTTGAGCACAAAATAATATAAAATGTATTGTTTTTATATTCTGTGTTAGGAATCCACTGAAACGCTTATATACTGAAATACAGTTAACGCTTTGAATGTTTCTAAAACCATAGTGGAAAACTAGCTTGCGTTTTAATAACCACACCAATTCAAAATCCATTTAAAAGAATGAATGCAAACATAAATTTCAGTATGCAGCTGCGTATATTTGCTTGATTTCCATAAATATTTATTCGTGCAGCATTCGTCATGTACTCGGCGCTAGTAACTGGTCCGTTTAGGGACTAGTAGTAAGTGCCGTGGGACAGTCGAGTTACTGGAACATAAAATATGGTAGTCCCAACGTCTCGTACGGTTTTACGTTTAAATGTGTGAAGTTGTTCGCTTAAATGGATGGCTCTGGAGAAATAGTTGCTTAGTTCTGCATTAGAGATGCTTTACATCTGCGGGACAACTTTTTACGACAATATTTTAAGAGATTGTCTCAAAAATATTTAAAGGATAACATAACCAGCTCTTAACTGTCCCACTGCAGAGTAAGGGCCTCTTCTCATATAGAAAAGGCACGAGCATTTATCACCACGCTAGCTCACTGCCTGTTGGCGATATCAGACCATCTAGTCCAAGTTTCCGTTTTCTGTTAAAAATTTCTCAGTAGCAGCCCGGAGTTTGGAATTGTGCCCGGTAGATGGCAATAGGCTCACCACCTATTACATGGGACTTAATAACAGCATTGGTGAAATGTGGGTGTATAACTGTGTACACCTCTGCCTACTCCTTCGGGGAATACAGGCGTGATGCTATGTTATGTTAGTCCAAGTTTCCTCACGCTGTTTTCCTTCACCGTATGTCTGTGATGTCTTAGAAACGAAATAAAAAACTAAGAAACTACATATGGCATTGAAAAATTCACATTGGTACATGCCAGATTTGAACCCAAAGCCTTTAACCACTCGGCCACCACGATACGCTTTAGGAATTAAATTATTTAGTTATTTTTTATATTCCCGAATAAATTATGAATTATGATCTCTATCAAATTCTTTAGGACAATTAATAAATGGGAAAAATCGGATTATAAATATTGACGATCTAAATTAATTCAAGAAATTTAATCATCGTGCAATTGTTAATTTTATTGATGTAATTTAACCTGTGTTTTGGTCATTGTATCGTCAACCAAACGCTGCGACATCCACTCAGCAACCAACTACTTCTGTCACTCCAACCAACTCAGCAATAATATTAAACACGTCATCACAGGAACATATACAACCAATAACCTAACAGACCATATCATCAACAAAATTATCAATATTTCTAAAAATATTGTTATTACATACTACGCTGTACCATAAAACCTATTTACCTAATCAATCAATCGGCTCGTCCCTCTGAACATAAATCTTGTGCCATAAACTTTTATCAGATGTTTTCAAGTTTATTGGCCTCCAAAGACCGTTGTTTATATCTTTTGATAAAGTTAGATATAAACATGACATAGTTATTTGGGTCTCGGGAATTATTTTGAACAGTTCTTGCCGTCAAATTTATTTATGTATGACCTATGAGTATAATTTATTGACTGTGTAGTGTTTATGTCATAGTGCCCGAGTGGGTACGAGCCCGCCTAATAGTCAAAGGTTTTAGGTTTAATTCGGGGTGATTTTTTAAAGTCACATTTACTTCCTAGTTAATTTATGACATTACGCATATAGGATGAAGGAAAATATCGTGAGAAAAGCTGGATCTAAATGGTTTGAAAACACCAACTCACAGTGAGCTAGTGTGGTGGTTAATACTCTAATATAGTCTATTTTTGTTCATTGTATAAATGTTAATATACACTACTTTTCTTTCTGTTATAATATTATTTTGAATTTTACAGAAAAAGGTCACATGTCATAGAACAAGCGTCACACTAATACGTAGGCTTTAATACTTAGTAACTTACTTAATTTCGGGTATACAGTGGATATAAAACCTAAATTATAGCTTAGCCATAACTGCAATGCACCCCAGACAATCCTTAAATTCATACTAAAGAAGACATATGCAAGAGAAACCGTAACATCCAACTCCGAACTTCAGCAACAAAACACGACACTAACTCCACATAAAGCCCAAAATGAAATCTGTCTCCGTCAAATATTTCAACTTCGTCACAATAAAATCTGTCATATTTTACAAATGGCCGAATAAAACCACCGTCGAGTGGAATCGTAAAACGCATTACTCATCACTCGAATGCTCACTGTTATTCACTGGAATATTTAATTGCTTCATCTTAACGACTGGCCTCAGCAAAAGTGGATTATACAACACTTAAATCGAGGGCAAGAGATTAAAACGACTTTGTGGTACATCTGTGTTTTTAGATTGATATTTAGCTGACTCCAAAGTATACTCTCCTGTGTTGTTTTTATTTCTGTACATAAACTCATTGTTAAGGTATTTTTGCTAACTATAACTGGTATAATTCTAAAAGGTTGTTTGAAGTCAGCTTAATTCAAATTAAGAGGTAACAGCTTAGATCCCTACACGGTATTGTTGTTCACCATATTTTTTCGTTCCTTTTTTTGCGTCGGCGTGCGTACCTTTTACAAAATAAGGATGAGAAAAATCAAATCCTGACCACAAACGTCTGGCTCAATTTGGTAAGTGATAGGAGCCGGGTATGGCGCCTTCGCCCTCCCGCCCCCCGCAATCCCAACAACACCGGGTAATGAGCGAGAACTACCGTATTTTTCCACATTCAATCAGCACTACTTTACCGCACTTTTTTAATTCACCATTTAATGCACTTCGAAGGAAGGTTACAGGAGGCGGGCGCGGACAGAGGGCGCCGCCTTCGCGGCAGATCTGTCGCATGGAGTCAGTGTTAAATTGTTGTAAACTACGCATATAATATCTATTTAGATTATGTGTCCGGCGGCGCGCGAAAATAGCTTTAAAGTAACGCATGATAAGTGACATTTTCGCCCGCCGTCCCAGCCCCTAAGTATTGTCTCCGGCGGTGTGGAACAGTTTGTTTAGATCATCATACTGACTGCGCCCTTTCTGTTTTTGTTGACATCGTCTAACCCAATAGGACGAGAAGAATCAACTACTTATAACCAATATATGGCTGTCGTTGGTAAGTGTGAATAAAAGACAAACCTAAAATTAACACTAAAATTTCTAATCATTATTTTCGTTTCTACTCTTTTTTGATTTTTTTCTTTTTTTGTATATTAAACCTTCGTTCTGTCTATCTGTTTGGGTTATTCTTCTAATCTATGACTGTTATGAAAATTGCATAGCATTGTGGAATATGCGGCAGTCCTTTTTTGTATTTTACCTGTTTATGATATTTGTATGGGAGTTGCTTGACATGTCCAGTTCCTCGTCATCGCTGACCCCGGCTCGTGTAGTAGACTAGCCAGTAGACCCTATCATGCATCCCTTCATACAAACTGTCATAAGTTAGCTACTTAGTACTTTCAACTTTACGTAGACAATATAGTCGGTAATGTAAATTGTATACAACTTTTAGTGGTGAGTATCGGGAGCGGAAATGTGTAAACATTTGTGTATATCAGCGTTCAACTGCCGTGTAAGCCGCAATGCATTTAACAATATGTACTAATGGTTGACATTTAAGTGTGATTTAATAATTTAATAACATAAAAATATACATGTTCCTCAATTGAAAAATAACTTGATAAACTATGTGTTAAAGTGGGTCTCGTTAGGTCAATTGGAAGTGACATATTGGTGAAGACTTATGTATATTGATATGCACAAATTAATATTGTTATTGAAATGAAATGTGTTTTATGTACACTGTAAATTGATTATGCACATCCTGGGTACCTGCTGTTAATTATGTTTTTGTTTTTCGCTACAAGAAATTGTAGTATTTTTCATACTATGCATGGCCATGGAATGTTTAATATGGGAGATTTCGTTCAAATGGAAGTGTGGTAACCATGCTCGAATCTAGTTTGCCTGCGGAGTTAAAATTCATTGGGACGACGTTATAAAATATATATCTTAAAAAGTATTTATAAATCCTTCTTATCTATCTTAATGTTTTTTGTCTTGGTACCTGTATGAGTCAATAAAAAATTAAATTTTAAAACTATGTGTACATAATTGACATTAAATGTACACACTTTAAAATAAATTTATATAGACCCTTTTGGTTTTATTTTAATTTCGACGTCGGATAGATTTTTACGCTTGAGTTCCCGATTTTATAAAAGGAGTTTATGTTTCGTTATTTATTTTTTTAATAAAAAATGAATAAACATAACGCTTAATGGACATACTTTTTATGTTGGTCATATAAAATAATGTATAGCACACATTTTAACAATAGTAAATGTATAGTATAATAAAAAACCAGCAATAAAGGTGTGTTGTTAAGCTATTAAAACTATAATTATTTTAGCATTTACCAATACGGCAGCTTAGTTTCAGAGATAGTAGTGTCCCCCAACCCCTTGGTCTTGTTATTGAAAAAAAAGGCAGTGCCTTTGTACCCTAGCAAGGATATTAGAAAAATCGAGCTTTTTGTAGGACAACAGTGTGCTGTGTATAATGTAACCTTGTGTATTTTATAAATAATTGCATGTTTCCCATTGCACGTTTTTTCGCTTTATAGATGTGTTTCTTCTCTTTGTAGCTATCGTTATTATTATATACATTTATTATATAATGTGTATGTCTGTGTTGTGTTGTGTTGTGTGTATATTTGATACATACTTGACACATACTATACTATATTACAAAATGTACAATATTCTTTTGTTTTTCATCATCTATTGATGTATAAAAAAATTATATTAGTACCTTTTTGTAAACGAACTAAAGAACACTCTGTACCTTCAAACTTTTATATGTATTTTTTTATTTTATTTAAGTTTATTGTACATTACTCCGTACACTTCAAAATTAACTTTAAGCACTTGAGAATAAAGTTTATATTTCGAAGTTCTATTTAACGATCAATTTATAAGTTACCCTATTCTCTAACCAATTTTAAACTTGTGTTCTCTCTTGAAAGTTTTGAGAAAATGTTATTAAAATGTTTTAACTGAATTAAAATATTTGTTTCTTGGGTCTCTTAGGGAGTCATTGACATTCGTATTGGTAACTTAATAAAAATGTATCTAAACACAATGGGTGCCTGAAAATGGATGACACCACCGCGGTCAACCGCGAGAACCGCAAAAGTGAGATGACGTGGATGCATTCCGTTAGGGCTGATTTGAGGTGGCGCTGGAAAATTTTGGGCAAGGCCTTTGTCCAGCAATGGGACAGGAGGGGCTAATAAAAAACTAAAATAAGATACGACTATTAAAATTGAAGATAATGTTGCGAGGTTGATGAGTTTTTATTTGGTGAAAAATAAATTTGATGGGATTATGTGATAATTTAATAATCACTTCAATATCAAGCTTCATCATACAAAATTCATTTATCAATTAAAATTGTTCGTCAAACCTACAGCAAACTTTTGAGATATTAGTACGATCATCCCTTGTCACTTCTGAAACGATTAGAATTCCAACATATGTCTATCCTATAAGCACTTAAGTTACCCCCAAGTTTACGAGTTACTGTGGCACATATGACAACGTATGTTCGAAAACAATAAAGCCGTTAAACTATCTAATTGATACACAAACCCTTCAAGAGAGAACATTTGTTATATCTGTCTCGCTCCCACACCGGATCTATTGATGAATGACCCAAATTGGATAAGCCCTTAAACTCCTCAAAATAGATCGTCTACATTTTCCCGAGTTTCTCAAAAACTACCAATCCAATTCAAACACAGTTTTCTTCTAAATATAACACGTTTATCCAGCTACATTTAACTATAAGTTGTACGAAAAACAGTAAAGTAGTTTCGGAGTTATGACCCTATTTGTAAGTGGTAGTGCCTCGGGCGGCTGGGATTCTAATATTATACTGTACTGTACAAATATGGATATTGCTAGAGGTAGATATTGCCGCTAAGTTGTGGGTCCAACTTTTGTAATATTAGAGGAGAGGGTGAAGTTTGAAGGGCCGCTTTGTTTCGCCTGTATCTAAATGGGTAGCTGTTATCGTAAGGGTAGTGGGTACATATTATGGCCAGTGTAGCAGTGATCACAGTGAACGACAATATTGGAAATTGTATCTACGGCTTTCTAGAATTTTCTTTTATTGCCCTGAATATAGAGGTTTGTTTTTTGAGGTTTTGGTTAAGAAAGATATTTTTTTTGATCAATGTATGTTATTACTGTGTTTAGCAGAAGTTTGGATTCCATTATTGTCGTTTTTTTTGTTGTTTTAATACTTCACAGAATACACACATCAAATTTTTTTACGTTTCGTTAACAGCCGATTTCAAGGAGAAAATTATTATTAATAAAACATAACATATTTGTATTGTGTTGCTTTAGTTAATAAAATTAATAGTTTTGTAAGATTAATTCTCTCCAAAAATAAACAGCAACAAGTTCAAACAAATCTAGTTCCTTTTCTATATACCTATTTGTAAAGAGGTAACCAATTCTCAATACCATTTATTGGCAGAAACCTTCGAAAATTCGAGCCGCAGCCCACCGTGTTTTAATGGATTCCGTACAAATATTGATATATCGTAGAAACAATATCCATTATTAATAGGAGACCGCACAAGAACAACGGGTTTATTTGCTCTCAAAATATATATGAATGTCTTACTCGCTCGTACTGGTTTTGGGTTCTGTACACTTATGTGTAGGTAACTGAGTCTTCTTTTTTGGTTATTTGCAGTATATATTATTATTATTTATTCGTATGTAGTAGGATGCAATTTTTTGTATGATTTTAAGAAATGGCTAATACATAAAAATAAAAATCACACGGTCTAACATAGAACCTCGTCCTTATTTGAAGTCGGTCAAAAAGGAATGTAACTTTAATATTTATGTTTTAATTTTGCATACCTATAAACAGAACAATTTCACTATATATTGCCAGTATTTTATTGCAATTCACAATTAATTCTCTTGTTTTTTTAATAATAATGACAACGCTTTCTTTAATTATAAATCTATCCTTATTTTTTATTGTGAACATCTAAAATCTGCTCCACCGGATAAATGCTCTAGTACATAATAAAAACGTTACGTGAAGGAAAACATTTTTAATAAATTTATATAGAATCAAACAAAATATTATTTTATTAAACCTGTAGAGGTTATGGATCCTCGATCAAATGAACGATGAAAAGAAAACAACCTTCTTATACCCTTCGTTCCCTTAGAAAGGGTGGGATTGCGCAGTAGGTAGGTACAAAGTATGGCAACACAATACAAAATTATGTCAAAGGAAATCTTTACGTTGAGATCGGCCGTAAAAACGACACCCGCCCCCATTGTTCAGTACACTGTCGAGCAGAATAACTGGAATATTTTTGATATGTATTTTTGTATGACAGTGTAAAATTCTTCTTTGAGTCGTGACAAAGTTATATTTTTAACGTTTCGAATTGTTGTAGTTCACTACAGTGTAACTGAGAACGAGAATTATTCATAATGGTTTTTGCGGAATACTAAAATATTTCACTGATTGTGTGACTCTTCCTAGATAACATTTCAATTAAATAATGGCTACATTCAAGCTTACCTACTATTCATGAATCATAACGAAACATATTAATTCCTTACAACTTATAGCAAATCACATTTATTGCTGAGTATTACTACTTACATTTTTATGAACTGCTATCATTACAGAGGAGCGCTATTTAACACAATTTATCATTCACAATTCACAGCACCGCACTTCATAACTGCTCAGTTGACATTGAAAAGTTTTGCTTGAACCTCTAAGGTCTAAGCACCTCTTTATTTAAAGTTTTAACGTTTACTTAATTAAAAACCACTTTTTCTTCAAAAAAAATTTTAAGCTACAACCTTTTTATAATCGCATCTGTTCCAATTTTTGATTTAAAGAATATTTGAAATTCGAATTGCTCCAACTTTTAAGTCACCCTATTTGAAATCAGAACTGCACACATATCTTAGCGTACCTCTTGTGAAATTCAAAATGTTCCAATTTTTTTGCTCGCATTTATATTGGTGATGACGATGATGTCTCTGATTGTGTTAATAATGTGACAGGAGTGGAATGACTACAACCTGAGGTGGAATGACAGCGAGTATGGTGGGGTCAAGGACCTCAGGATCACACCCAACAAGCTGTGGAAGCCCGACGTGCTCATGTACAATAGGTGAGAGTACGAGAAACGGGTATGATTTTAATTTGGTGGCCTTTTTGGAAGGCTACCCAATTTTTTCCTCATTTTTATGGCTTCACAGGTACTTTTGAAGGTGATATTTTGTCACCATGAAATATTTGATCGGGTATTTAAATTAAAAATACTACAAATAAATTTAGATTTTTATAGGGGTTCATTGTTTACGGGTTCTGTGCTTGTGATGAATCAAATTTTATTATTGAATGAAAACTGCTTTTGTCTTACTGCACTGTGGGCTTACTCTTGACAATAATTCCACTCGATTGACATTGGAAATATGTCAGTTCGTACATTTAATTGCAAGAATGTCTAAAAAAATATTATAGATTCGGGATATTATGAAGACAACATGCTTGACAATTGAGGCAACTGTAATGTAGGTAAATTTATTTTAAAATTACGCGTTATTTAAGGCGTCTATTTAATATTGGAATTGGATTGGAATTATTATTAGTTTCAAGAGTAACCCCACATATCATGACAACTATTACGCAGATAAATTTTTCAGTAATATTTGGTCATATATTTCACAAATTTATTAAATACATTACATATGTGTACCTACAACATTTTAGGAAAATTTGTACCGAAATGTTGTTAGAAGCTTTAAATATAACATTATTGGAAAACCGTGCAGCAAATAAAGAGTTTATTATGTACTAAAATAATAATTTCCATTTTACTCTCAGATACGTGTACAGATAACGAGTTTCATAAATGATATTTTTTTTAGGTATAGTTCTAAAATCTTGCTAATGCACTGATATATTGTTAGTTATTTCTACAGTAATATTCTGCTTACGTATTACTAAAATAAACATTTACAATCATTTTAGAAAATATGTTGGCAGCGTTTCAACCGTTTTTAATTACTTTATGGGTTGGCGAAAATTATTGTTAAGTGACTGTAAGTAATTACAGGATTCTGGAGCCGCACTAGAGAGTCCTAACTTAGTAAAATATGCGGACAAAATAATTATAAATTTCCTTAATTTTCGTCCCAGCATTTGAGGGGAAGAAATATTTCACCAGACTACTTTACATTTCAAAACCAGAAGATTTTAATTATAGCAAGAACAGTACGGAACATTTTATGCTTAGTATTTCTAATTTCTGGAAACTGTTAACTTTGAATTTTGCGTCGAACCGACCGTAGCTATTAATGTCTCATTCCACGACATCGACTCTGCAGCATGCAATTTACAGAACCAAAACACAGTAATATAATCGCACAATTTATTCTCTAAATTCAGATGCATTCGCGTCGTTCAAACGTCGTTAACGTTAAGCAAATTTTCTCGGCAAACAGACGTCCGCGCAAAGTGGCGCCATCTGGCCGCGCGCCAAACATTTTATTCATTACACCGTTAAGGAGCAAATGATATAAACCTAGTGTCACATGATTTAATGTTAAGTGTGTTCCAAGTTTATCGGCACTTACCTGGCCGGAAGCCAGACGTTTATAGACATATATCTTAGGCCGATAACTTTTACGAAGAGCTATGGATAAGCAGTTATGGCTCCAACACTACTAGTTTAACGATGCCATAGAATATAAGATATTATGGAGCAGATAGCATATTTACTGCTCTGTAATTTTTTCTTCAGTTGCTATCTGCTTTATTTATTGTGAGAATTCATCTTGGAAATAATATTATCCAGAAAGGCACTCGACCTCTTCTACTTTGAATTGTGTTCCAATTTCTTTGTTATTTTCTATATGTGAATCCTCTTTGGATATTTCTTCATGATTTAATGGGGACTTATACACGAAAAGTATCTATAAATATCACTTAATGATACAAGGAAAATCTGTGACATTACCCAACTTTAGATCATATTTCGCCTACGTTATAATTTATCTGTTGCTTCCTCAACATTAACCTTAAGAAACTCCCCTAAGATTTTTATGCGAGATTTGAACATTAAAGCTGAATTAAAATAAAGGTCGGGTAAATTGCAGAGTTGCAGACTCGGTCCGTGTAATGACAGCATAACCGCTCCATTGGTGTTTGGAACTGGCCAGATTTCAACATTTCCAGACTTTTAAGTTTTAACCGTAAAACAGATTAAAATGGTGGAACCGAGTTTAAAAACTGAGCTTGGAACTTCGCCAGTCAACTATCCTTTTACAATAAATAGTTCTTTCATGTGTGATTTGTTGATACGATTACGGTAGGGGGTGCAATCTGCTAATAGAATGTTTTAAATGTACGGAATTTATAGCTGTTTTTACGGCATACATTGCTTCGTTCGAGTTTATTTATGTGCTGATAAATACACAGTAAAAATACTCGTAATAAACAAAATAAACCATCCAAGATAAGCAGTATTACTAAAGGAAATGCAGACTTTAGCAGTTGTAAGCGATTCATCACTACATAGCTAAATAGCTGTGCGGAAAAAAGATTTTAATTAGTAGTTTAGTTATTATTTTTATATTCCCAAAGAAAAATAAAACTTTGGAGAAAAAGCTAGTAATGAGGTTATTATATGTATAACTAACAGGAATTAACGCGCAATAAATACCTTTGAATCGCTTGACGTTTCGACCAGGTTGCACTGATCGTGGTCACAAGCAGACTGATGCAGCGAGTTTACTCCGTCATGGGTGCGGTAGATTTTTCTTCATCTACCTCCATGTTTTCACAATTGTTATTAAGGCCGCGACACACTACACTCACTGTGTCCGTATTTTTAACCGACTTAAAATAGCGAGGTTTAGATATTTTAATCACTGGATTCCACGTTGCTGATAATTTAAAACCGCAGAAATGGTCAAAGAACATATCGCAGCTGTAAAAAACCGTCAGACTAGCAAATCAGCGATTGGCGAACACATACTTCAATCGGGCAGTAATCACTGGATTGAATTTCAGCACACAAAAGTCCTCTCAACTGATCGCCACTTTTATTCAAGAGCAGTGCGTGAAGCTATTGAAATCCAAAAACACAAGACTTTCAATCGGGAGGACGGTTTTAAATTATCAGCAACGTGGAATCCAGTGATTAAAATATCTAAACCTCGCTATTTTAAGTCGGTTAAAAATACGGACACAGTGAGTGTAGTGTGTCGCGGCCTTAATAACAATTGTGAAAACATGGAGGTAGATGAAGAAAAATCTACCGCACCCATGACGGAGTATCATGTTTCGCGATAATAATCTTTGCTCGTAAACTTAGTAAACTCGCTGCATCAGTCTGCTTGTGACCACGATCAATGCAACCTGGTCGAAACGTCAAGCGATTCAAAGGTATTTATTGCGCGTTAATTCCTGTTAGTTATACATATAATAATATCATGCAACGCGATAGTTTAAAAGTTAGTACTAGTAATGAGGTGTCTGTAAAATTATATCCAAAACGATTTTTACTTTTTTACTTTCTCATTTTCCCCCAACGTATGGGTGAATGATATTCGTATGATAAGTAATTCACAATTTCATTTCGAGGCAACATAATTAATATATTGCCTTGGGAAAATCGAGTAAATGTAAATGTCAAAATAATAACTGTTACCAAAAATATACAAGTGTATGTATGTATGTGTTATACGTCAACAGTAATGGTAGGTGTATGTGAATAAACATAATTGTTTTGTGAAATCAAACATTTTTGAGGTTAGTTAGATTATTCACTTTATTAAAATAGTCTAGTCAACATGGTATGGGTTTGTAGGACGCGATTAAAAGATAAACGAGATACTAATTAGGCCCTGAGTAACTGACTAAGTACTCAGTGCTAACCGAGTCACGAATTCTTTCTATTAAAGATGTACAAATCCAGTGTCATTAAATAGCTGGGTTTTAAAGTAGGTAAGTATAAAAGAAATGCCTAATAACAATTTGCCTGACCCAGGAATCGAACCAGGAACTTCATGCTCATTAGCCATACTTACATAAATACCTACATAGCGTGTGGTAAACATAATGCTATCACCAGACAGAATTCGAACCTTCAGGCTGATATTGAAACCTATAAATACACCTTGCCCAACCCGGGAATCGAACCTAATACCTCAAGTTGATTAACAACGCAGTTAAATCGACGCTAGCTCTAAATTGTCAAATTAAGTTTTGGTCTGGGATTTAGTACGACGTGTCGGTTTAGTTTAGTCTGCGGATGAAACGTAAACCTAAGTAGACTAAGTTAGTCGGGTCACATTAGATTAGCGACTCGGTTACTTAATCGGTTTACCGCGTCTCCAGGGAATCAAACAGTATGCAATGAACGTCAATATCGTCGTAAACTCAATAATTCTATAGATATATATTAGGTTGATAAAAAAAAAAAGTTGTCATAAAGAGTCTTTCTTATATAACTTATTAAACTTGCGACAATCTAAGAAGTCCGATTTGACGTTTCTCATTTTACCTTCGTATGAATGTCTACGTAAGAAATCGAAATATCAAATTCCTAATCCTAAATAATTACTATGTTACCCATACACTATAACAACGAGTATTATTCGCAAATCTCAAGTTTAACTTCATATTGAAAAGATGCGGTCAAAAAAGAAACGTCAAATCGGACTTCTTAGATTGTTGCGAGTATAGTTCCAAACTAAATTCTAGTTAGCTTGTCAGCATTTACCGTTATTGTGGACATGTCTTATAGATTTTTTATTTGGTAGTTTTACAAATAACGAACATAATAATTTAATTCCAAAACTTTCTTGAAACGCTTATACCCATCCGTATCACGAAATCAAAATGAAAAAAGAAAATACAAATACAAATAAAATAATACAATAAAATATAAAAATACAATAGTTAAGTGTAAAATTTAATTAAGAAATCTCTTTGAAATCTTAGAGGAGGTACTTAAGGAGGGAGGAATGGGTCAATTCTTGAACATTTTATACTGCTACATTTGGCAGTGCGCGGGGTAAACACGTACAGCACACATTTATCAGTAAAAACCCCATGTGCAAAACAGTATAGAGTTGCTATGAACTCATACTAAAGCAAACTCGAAACACAAAGAAAAGCACACACAGAAACAAACGCATCTATAATAAACGGTATATACTATGGGACTGTGGCATGTGGTACGCATGTTCTTACAACCTCTTTAGTTAAATACTCTGAGACACAACACACACACTCCGAAAAATTAACCATCAACCCTGCCAATATTTCAACCAATGCAACACTTCAAACATATTAGTCGAAAAACAAAAATACACACATTACGATATTGGCAAAACTTCGGACAAACATTGGCGGCAAATGTTGGCTTTGGTCCAGCGGAAGCCCCGGCATTCGATTATAAAAGCTTTTGAATCACTTACGGTGTCTATGACGGTGGTACCTTGTTTACCGTCTGTGAAGCTGGCCGTTGGAAGCAACGGTAGTGTCACACCGAAACCAAAAATAATTAAAATTAAAATTAATGTGGCATTACGTGGCCGTAGCATGTATTGTAAAAAAATCATTAGTTGAAAAATTGGTGTATTAATTAATTTGGATTTATTAATAGAACTAGTTAGGGTATTAGAGCAGGAAACTAAAAGTACATATTGTTGGCGTGGAATTAAATATTTACAGTTCAGGCAGTATCAATTTACATATTTAAGAGTAGGTATGCAATGCTAAAAAAAACTACGCTTGGTTACTGTCTAAGATAGGAGAAAGTTAATTTAACAAATGAATACTGCCTAGTAAGACTTAACGAATAGGCATTAAAGTAACCCATAAAAAGAGACCATAAACACATAGTAAAAAAATAAAAGTGGCTATGTACTACACTCAAATGTTTTATTCCAACTTTGAATTACACTACAGTGTAACACGAGGTCCAGTTAATACGGATTTTCTGGCCGGCCGCCAACTAACGGAGTGGTTACACATGACACGTGCGACGGCCATGAATACTACATGCGAGTATGACAACACTTTTGTCGTAGTGAACGCCCCCGGACGGTTTCGGGGCTTTTTAGTGTGTGAGAAGTTTACCTTGTTTTGTGTTATGTTACAAATGGATTTATGTGTCATTTGGGTAGTAAACTAGATTTCAAATACCAGCATATAATAAATATACATGACTGCATAAGCCACTCTGAAAGGCTACCGTAAAAACTATAAGACACATGCTATTTACAACACTGATATGTTTTACCTGTGAATTACACTACAGTGTAACACTAGGTTCAAGTTAATATGGATTTTCTGGCGGGCCGCCACCCAACGGAGTGGATACACATGACACGTGCGACGGCCATGAACACTACATGCGAGCATGACAACACTTTTGTCGTAGTGAACGTCCCCGGATGATTTCGGCCTTCGGGGACTTTTATGACGTGAGCAGTTTATCTTATTCTTCTGGTGATTTCGGGTCAAAAGTTACAAAGCTGGTATTTACATGATACATTAAACAAACTCTTCGGCTCCCTCCTTCTACACCAATTAATATATTATACAAAGCCATTATATTCGATATTTGTGTTCGCTATTGACGAACATTCCTTTATTAAAACTAATGTGATTAGATTAGACCTTTTTGTATTCTTTAATATCAAAAAATTCTGAATCATTCTGTAATACCACTTTTTATATACCCAATATTTCATACAAGTAGGTTGCCCAAAAAATAATCCCGCTATCATCCAATTACCTTTAAATTGACATTAATTAACTTGTAAACAAAACTAATTTTAAACTATAATTTTATGAAATAAATCCTACTAAAAGCATATTAAAATTAACTCCTTTAATCTGGCAACTTCAAAAGTTAGTTTAAGCTAGTTACCGCCAGCAGAAACCGGTGTAAACCAGTATCTTCATTTCATCGACTTGAGTCCCCGGACGCCGCTCACAGACAAATTAGAGTTTAACTGTAGCTCAGACTAAATCTTGAATTTTCGCTTTGTAGTTAACGTTTAAATTCTATTAATTGTGTTAACTGCGGATTAAAGAGATGGGGAAGTAATTTATTGTGGTAATGAGGGATATAGAGATCTTATATCGCATAAAAAATACAACGGAGAGTTGGGTATCATTTTACTAAGGCGACATTGGAAAATAATAGAAACGTACGGGATTCGAACCCGCTTCTTTGTCAGTTCGTGACATCGCTCTACCTGCTAAGCTATCGTGTCGCTTTGTATTAAAGAGATGGGTGTTATTTTATATTGTGAGCATTTACACACCGAATAATAATTATGTCATAGTGTGCTATATTACTGACGAGGTTATAGCATAATCCAAACTTATGAGAAAAAAACATATGAAGCAACGAAGGTGAAAAAACACCACTCATCTTAATATTTTCTGATGCCGCATAAAGACAGCTGGCATTAACAAAAGATAAAAAAGAACACGAAGATTTTATAGCTACTCCGGACGCTATAAACGAAAGTACAAGGTAAAATATACAAGCTTATGTTTACTTTGATGCCCGATAATAAATCCGATTAGAACGGCGTTCATTAAGGGGGAGGTGAATGAAAAATACTAATGATCAGATTGTGGGCGACGTGATAAATGAAGGCAGCCGATAAGGCTATGTTTTTCTTCTAACTCGTAGCCTTTGTGAAGACGTTTGTAAGCTAAAGGTTTGTTATACTTTGTACAGCAAGAAAATAGAATAAGCAAAATAACATTTATTTTAACTGCTAATGCGTGAGTTCAATTATGCATAAATCAGCATTTTGTTTCATTCTGCCTATTTTCTATTGCTTAGCTCTAAGATACTACGTTCTTTTATGAAATGTTTTTTTTTTTTGTGTACCTTATACCTATTTCTTTCCTAATATTAAAATTAATAATATATCTAACTACATAATTTTCAGAATTGTGACAGCACAGTAGGAGATTACCCCGAATGTGACGATTGGTACTTGACCCTTATATATAATATTTTTTTATTTTAAAAGTAACAATCGTTCGCGTGGTTGAAATTTCTCCTACTCGGTGCTGCCACAAATAAAAATAAAATAAACGTACATGGCACGCTAGTCGCTGATTTGAGACACCACTGTCATCGTCTCGCTTGACAGATATTTTTTGTTACTGGCAACTCGTCATTCTTCTTTTTTATCTTTTTAATACCAATTTTCTGTTGAAGTCTAGTGAAGCGAGAGGATGATTTTAGTGCAGTCAATGATAAAAATCTATTTTAATCTTAACTTTATCAATGACAGCACAACTTTGATAAATATGTTCCCAGATGAATCCGAAGCACTGAAAAATAAATTATCAATAAAAAAAACAATAACGCTTAATTATAAAAGCACCTTTTTGCTTCTGACAAAGCTTTAATATGATAATATATACTTAATAGCTTACTAGTATCAAACTAAAGAGATTTATTACTAAAATAAATTAATCTTGAAGTTCTAAATTAGAGCAACTTTCTTTGATTATTAATTCTTATTTTCATGCGACTTCGCTGACGCTTTGTTATCTTTATTTTCCATATAATATAATAATTCTAGAAAATTGCGTTTTCATGAACGCACGGAACTGAGCGCTTTAAATAAAAAATCTCACAAACTCATGGAAAGTAAAAAGTTTTTATCAATTTATTTTCTTCGCACCCAACAGTCCAGTATTCCATTGTGAAGGCCTGATAAGGGTCAGTTGGTTCATCTAATTTATTTGTGTAAATTTTCCTGCAAAATTAATTTATAAAAGTGTTCCTACATTCATTTCATCATTAGGTATGCGGGACTCGACGCCAAAAAGCAATCGAGTGTAATTTCGTTGTGTCTAATTTCGAATACTGGCAACAACGTTCCGATTCTAATTCAAATTTCGAAAACAATTGTAAGAAAATATAATAATAATAATTTTTATTATTCCATACTCAAAATACGTATCAGCTGATTATTGTTTTTGTGGAGTTGGCAGTTGTACAATTTTATATTTAAAATTCGAATCAGATGATTAATTTAACCGTAAAGTATCGTAATTTTTTTCGAAAGATCTTTTGTGAAAAGCAATTGCTGTATGTTCGTCAGGGATTATATTCTCTCTTTAAAATCTCAAGTTACATATATACTCGTAGTTCACGTCCATAGCTTCTACAAAAGAGCAACATTAAATGGCCACATATATGAGACAACAATTATATTTAAAAAAAAAACAAAAAAAACCGTCCATTATTTATAAAAACAAAGTTGTGCAAAGAAATACAGTTATATGACCCAATTTGTATTACTACGTAGTGCTGACGAGGGTTTTGACGGGACATACCAGACCAACGTGGTGGTCAGAAACAACGGCAGTTGCCTGTACGTGCCACCTGGCATATTCAAGAGCACATGCAAGATAGACATCACGTGGTTTCCCTTCGACGACCAACACTGTGATATGAAGTTCGGTAGCTGGACATACGATGGCAACCAGGTAGCTAAATATTAGAACGTTCAAGTATCATATAATTTGGCTCACACTGAATTAATTCTTCTGGCTCTTTTTAAAATATAAAACGAATATAAATATCTTGTTATTCAATGATTTTCTATCGCAATTTACATATACGCAATAATTTTTGAAGCACATTTCGATAAATTAATCTCCTTAATTCTGCTTGTTTGATAGTCATAGGCACAAAGTATATATCGTGAGCGAAATTTGTATAAACACACGTACGTTACGGATTCACCTGTCTGATTTACTGACTGAAGATTTATTAGCATGTAGCCTCATGTTGATTTAGCTTCGGATTGTGTTACAATTTAAAGGCAGAATAATTCAAATTAACGTTGTTCGAAGGAGCATTGTTAGGTCGGATATTTAAAGTACCTACAATGTTGGTTAGATCGTGAATATCTTATTAAAAGTTGCAATATGACTTTTCTTTAACAGAGTTTATATTTAACAGAACTATTCAAAATTGAAATAGACGTAACCAAAGAAAATTGATAAATACTTGGCTATAGACCTACATAAAAACAAACCTATGTAGACTCTCAAGTTCCTTCTGAATGTCACTATATTTCATGTACCTATTTTTGTGAAAGTTAGTAACGAGTTAGTAGACGGGTGATTCCATAAATGTATTCAAATAAAATAATAAGTTTTCTATCTACTTTTAAACACCAAAAGTAAAGCAAACACCTTTTCATTAACAAAGCAGATAATTCGTGCCTCATTACAATTAATTACAGTTAAATTAACGAGATTTAATTACATTATAACATTACAAATAAGAGCCGTGCCAAGAATAATTAATTAAATTAAAAGATCGCGTGAATTAATCTTATTAGACTAAAGTACAGGTTAGACTCAGACTTAGCATAAATTTAAGATAGATATTATAGGATTAAGTTAGGTTAGGGAGAAATCTAAGGGAACCATGTGAGAATCCTAGGATATTTCCATATCCAGATTTGTATGTACTATTTTGCATGATGCAAATAATTAGCAATGTACATAAATATAATGGGAAAAGTCATTAAATAAAAAAACGATTAAGAACCGCCATACGGAAAATTTTGTAGAATGTATTTGTGTGTATTATATTTTATTGAAATCCTTTTTATACATACATATTTTGATTGACTCTTTGATTACTTTTTTAAATTTGTTAATTATTTAGTACTTAGTTATAGTGTGGTGAGTGTTTAAATTTTGAAGCTAGTGTAGTAATCACTGGTATTTAATCAAAGTGTATATTTTTCGTGTACTAGTCTACTACTTTTCTTTGAATGCTGGGTACACTGTGTATATTTTTACCTAGTTTGTGTATCTTTATACACAGTGTGTGTATTATATTATTTTTTTCAATTTGTTAGTGTTTTATAATAAACTATCATGGTGTTTTTGGAATATGCGTAGCTAATGATTGTTTGTGCATGCTAATTATTCAACTAGTTACATTTTTTTTGTAGGTAGGTTGGTTAGGTAGGTTTTTCATTAGGTATATTAGTAATATTCAAATAACTATTCCGTTATAATTCACTATTAAAAATGTTACGTGTAGACATTTTCGAATATTAGCAATTTGACGAGTAGTGTATATTTTTTGAGATAACTGATAAAGCGAAAGAGCTGTGTAGAAATCGGAGCACGTGAAAATCGACAGGCTCTACCTACCCTAAAGGGAAACAGGCGTGATTGTATGTATATCTCATCAACTGACATAAAGACTGAAAAAAAAATTGCTATAGAAAACCTAAAAATGAATATTTTTGCGAATAAAACATGAAAGGATTAATATCAATGCAGAATTACACTATAACATCAAACCTTTGCCAATAGCACCTAACGGTGAACGAAAACATCGTGAGGAAACCAGCACATCTGAGAGATGTTCTCGATGGTGTGCTGTGTGTTCTAGATCAGAGACATACGGGTGGTTTAAACTCTGACGCTAGGTTGTTCATCAACCACACGATAAGAAAGAATAGCACATTTAAAACAATATTGCCTTATAAGTTTAATTTCGGTACCTACAAAACATATTTTTTAATAATTAATACAACAATTTAACACCGTATTTCACAGTTAATATGATATTATAATGACTACAATAAATTCGTTTGTATAAGCGTTAGCTGTTCAAAGGGATACCTAATGTATTATTAAAATGAATTTAGTGAAAGGAAATATTACCGTAACAATAAAACAGTTATTCCAGGTATTAAATATTTAATTATTTGAAATTAGTAATTGTATTTTCCACGGGTATTTTCAAGCAGTTATGATTTTAAAATGAATCTTTGAAACGACTACTTGCAACTCTTGAGTAGGAGGTTTCTATGACAGCAAATATAAAAAAAAATATATTAATCGTAATTGAGTGTAGCGCATTTTATTTACTATTCTGGTTTATGGTATATCATATGACGGCATAAGCTATATAGTATGGTGTTCACACTATAAGCTATATCGCAAGGAAGTGAGCTATATAATATCAGTATAGCGTATTCCGACAGTTGCTCGAAATCTCGCTCGCAGGGCGGGGCTTGCGATCCGACCGATATAGCATAGACTATCGTTTAAGGGTCATTCCAAGTAACGTGTGTTACACGTCGTACTTTGTCGTTGTAATTTCTTAAAGATCCCAATAGACAATCTACCTACTACATATTTGAATGGTCAAAACTCACACCTAACTAAAGCTTTTGTGCAAAACTAAATAAAAAAATTCTCTTCTGCCCAGATCATTAGAATTAAACATAATCTGTAATACTCTACGTGGGATAACTCATAAGTTTATACGATATAGCTTAGTGTGAATGTGTTCATAAATAATAATGCCGAGCGATATCGTCGAGCTATATCGTAAGTATTTGGTATGCTATAATTAAATTATAGCGTAATCTGAACTGCCCTTTACGAAACAAATTTTAATTTAGTAATGATTAAGGCAAAGACGTAATACACCAACATTAACTGTGAGAGTAAAAATTTATTTAAACCATTCCATATTCTACTCACAAGGATTTTCGAAAAAACTTATATATCTATCGTACTTTACACAATAACCTGTAGACGTAAGTACGTTCAAAAACTATTATCGAGGCATGTATCAAATAAAATAAATTTAAATGTTAGCATACACAGACGTGTCAATTCGTTTACTATTCTGTCGAGTAAAACAATATCTTCTTTTTTATAGCTGTATGTTTTATTATCTTATTCGTAAGCAGTTATTATAATGCCGGTTTTTTTTTTTAGATATTCATGTTTAAAATAGATTTTCCATTATTATGGACTTGTTTATTCATATCTCGGAATGTTTGACAGTCTATATAGCTTGTAGTATTGGTTTTAAATGAAGAGTACAGTCACGTTTCTCTGCTTTGTCATTTTACACGTACAAATATTTGAGCGTCATTGAGCCAACTTCGTCTGCAATGCAAAATGGAGGTGCTTCAAAATAAACACGGGTGAGCTCGATCACACGATTGATTTGCTTGAACAGCAATTCGCTTGATGGATACAAATGTTGAAGCTTTTTGTTTATGTTCATCTAGCATCAAAATGATAGTGGAATTTAAAATATCGAGAGTTTTAAAGTATGGAGTTGCGTGATATTATTATATATTAACAGGAATTAACGCGCAACCTTGTGACCACGATCAGTGCAACCTGGTCGAAACGTCAAGCGATTCAAAGGTATTTATTGCGCGTTAACTCCTGTTAATATGTAGTAATTTTAAATAGTTCATGAAAATTGATCTTAAATTAAGGTCTCTTTCGGTTGGTTTGGAGCCAATCTAGTGTTAGAGCTGTTCAAGCCACCCGTAGGCCTCTGACTTGGCCCAGGAACTGTTACTATTGACACAACAGTCACGTACGACGAAGTTTAATGTGCTCTCCAAAGCACGGAGACACTCAGATGAAAGTTCCTAGTGGTCACTCATCTACACACACACACTTTGCAACGGGTTTCGAGTACCTCCATAAAATTTTAATCAAAACGGCGCTTTAATTCAGTTGTTTTAAGGTTGAGTTTTACCGAATGATCGGATTGTTTTGAACATTTTGAATGCCACTACACTTTTGTAATTGACTTGTAACTCCATAGTTTGTATCCAATTCACTCGACTTTTGTTTATTCGCAAATGGTCTGTGTGTTGAAATAAATGAAAAAGGTCGGATGTAACTGTCAGCTCAGTTCAACTTTTAAATGTTTAAAATTTATTCGTGAAATAGCTTTTCAATCTGTTACTCACAGATATAGTGATTTTGTTTGCTGTTTATGTACACAAAACACATAATCACGCTTGTTTTCACCATAGGGCTAGGCAGAGGTTCACCCATATTTGACCAATGCTAATATTAAGTTCCATGTAGGTGGAGCCTATTGACATTTACAACTCTGGGCTGCTACTGAAAACCTCGTAGTTATTCGGCCCGGGCATCGATTAAGACCTTACACTCAGCAGCCGCGCTTTACCACAGTTAATTGTAGAAGGATTAAGAACAGTTTTTCCATGACATTCTCGAAAAAATAAAAATTGATCTCTAAAAATTTTGATGTGTTTTAATGTACCTAATGTATGTGCCGTGTGATGAAGAAACAGTTCTGTGTCATTGCCTTTCAAATACATAAAAGAAAGTGCAAAAGATAAGAAAAATATAAAACAAAAGCTGTCATAAATATCTCGTACGCTGAGTGACAACTTCTTGAATAATTTCGTACTGTCCCCGAGTTGTGGCGCGTCTGGAGCTCATTACTCCAGTTTCAAACCACGTGTTTGTTATAGACTTAATCTAACTTTGCCTTTGTCTTGTCGTGGCGTTATTTTAACTTTCATTATAATGAGTAGTTTTAGAATTTCAAGTGGGATGTGGGAGGAAACTGGATTAGCCTAGTTCATCATCGCAACGTGGCTTTGAACGATACTAACTTTTGCTTTGAGTATCGTTTAGAGTTAAGCATTTAAGGCTTTTATATATTAAATTTGTTTTGTCTAGCTTCTTTCTCGGTCTCGCATTATGCTCTTTATATTTACTAGCTCATACTTAAATGTTTTATTTGGTAGAAGTAGTGAGTTTTTAGTATTTTGTCTTTAATAGTACTTTATAGTCTACTTTTCTAATAATATTCCGTATGGCGGCGATATTTTCAATTGTATGAAGCATGCTCTTGCATCCCTTTCCTTGTCTTGCATTTAGAGGTTCTCACATTTCCCTTTCGGTCCAAGACATACATATTTTACGAGATACTTCGGGACTTATGAAGGCAGGATCAAAAGACCAGACAGTATTGTTTAGGTCGGCAAATTTTAAGCCGATACTGAATAATAGGCTTCGGGACATTTTACTTATGAATTTGCTGACATTTAATATCCAATAAGATATGCAAAGGAACAGGAAAGGACGAGGAAAAAAATGATGAAACATTTCATTACAAAATTGCTTCCTCAACAGCAATCATATTGCTTTAGCAAGTCGGCTTTATGAAGCGAATAATGCGGGAAATTCGCTCGCTGGTATTTGGTCCTGCTTTCTTGGTATGATTGGCATGTTGACTGGTATGCGTTGGTGCATCTTGTTTGATTGAGTTGAACTACACCGTGTTTCGCCCTAACAGTTGGATCTGGTGCTAAAAGATGAGGCAGGCGGTGACCTGTCGGACTTCATAACAAATGGGGAGTGGTATCTAATAGGTAAGTTTTATTCTAATATTTTATTGGCCACTTGAGCAGTAGAGTTAATGAACGGCGTGCTGTAGAGTTTTTTTTTTAATTTTAGTAGGTTTTTTTATCCGACATTCATTACTATTTTATTTCGACTGTTCTTTATAATATAGTATGTTGTACACTAAAACGTTTGTATTAAATATCCAACACACAGGAATGCCAGGAAAAAAGAACACAATAACATACGCGTGCTGTCCAGAGCCTTACGTGGATGTCACCTTCACCATCATGATCAGGAGACGAACCCTGTACTACTTCTTCAACCTCATCGTTCCATGTGTGCTCATATCATCGATGGCCCTCCTCGGCTTCACACTACCACCAGACTCAGGGGAAAAATTAACACTCGGTCAGTATCGTCCTTCAAAAATACCCCTAGATAATTCACATGCACTAGAATATTTAGAGGTCTCCGAAGAAAATCTGCTTTGTTGACAAGTAAATAACGCGGGACGTATAGTAAGCAAAAGGGGTGCGGAAGAACGGAGCGAAATCATGTTCCATTTTCTTATCTTGAAAAGGCCACAATGTGCATATTCGTATCGCACTTATGTGTATGTGGCACAAGTGCTGATGTACGTTCGAGTTTGCTGTAAATTTTATATGTGTCAACTGCGGCGAGAATCAGTAAGTAGGTTAGGGTTTTGTTATGATTCGAATTATCTTAGTCGATGCCATTAAGGGTGTGTTAGTGGATAATATGAAAGCAGTATTTATTTTAGGTTGGAACCTGAATAAGTATTTCTTCCCAAATGTTGTACTTGTGAACGATAATTAATTTAGCAGCCGTATTTAGATGTTGTAGCTGTCTCCAACAAGAAAATCAACGGACCGTCCTATGAAAGATTACAAGCAAGAAGCAAACAGACAACCAGGGACCTCCCATAATTTGTAACTAAACATCGTTCATGCCCCATAAAAGACAGTTTTACAATTTAATTATAAGCGATGAGACTTGAGTATTTAAAGGCAGCTCTACTGGAACTAAGAACGTACTTAAATTTAATGGGGGAACGTCTGAAGGAGGTCTTAGAATTATTATTGCACAGACTAGAAAATTGGCCTTGTTCAGCCGCCTCAGATTTGAAGTATCATTCACGGTTGAGCTACTTCCAAATGTAACTGGGAATGTTTAATAAATTGTTACATTTCTTGATTATATTTTCGTAATTGTACGGAGTCCCAAAACGTGCTTTATTTTAGGGTGGTTTAAGCTTGAAATAAATTGGGTTCTTATTTCATTTATATATTTGAAGTGCAATAGTGTTTGTATTGGTATATATGTTGAAAACCGCAGCACGTATAGAATTAGTTTAATACGTTATACTAATGGTGATCATTAGCCGCGTAAATGTGGGCAGCTTCAGTGATAATGACCACAAAATAAGAAGATATTTTTATTAAACACAAAAAACGTTTAGTACTGAAGATAGTCTAGTGCTAACGTTCATATTCGTTATTTATTTAGTTTTTCAACCCAAGTTTTAGATTTTTTTCTAAAATCCACAAAATGTATTGATAGGTGTGACGATCTTATTGTCATTATGGACGCAGAAAAGGTGCCTTTAACACTGGACGCAGTGCCGTTAATAGGTACCATACTGTAAGATACAACCCCGGCGGAGTAATGCACGCTGCTACCGGGATTATGGGGTTCCCAAGGGAAGTGTAATAGGACCAAACCAAAAGTAATGCTCCGTATAAAATAGAAAATGGCTTATTCATTATTATTATCAAATCATTTATTTCGAACAACAGGGATCATTAAATTACATTGATATTATTAAATTATTTTTCATTATTAAAATTTAATTAGCCTGTATATGAATCATGCTGCAATGATTCAAGTACTGACCGTCAAAACGTTCAGCAAATGCGCTTAGGATGCTTTTACGGCTGGCACGCACCCAGCGCACCAGGGATGTGCACCGCTTGTGCATGGTTGCATAGAAGCAATCCACTCGCGCCTCGGCGAACATCCTGAGGCGCTACAGAACCGAGGCAGCCGCAAAAGAACCCTAAGCGCATTGTTATATTGGACCCGTAGCGCGCCGTACTGCCCCCGCGTATAACTCATCCAAAGACTGCTCGTGCTAAAAGACGTAAATAAAAGGCTTTACATTATGGACTATAATTTTTTATTTTATAATGAATAAATTACTTTTCTGTATTTGATTGGAACTAGATCATTAATTACTAAATGTTATTATATGCATCTGCGACAATTATATGCGTGTAGCTTATACCCAAAGAAAGCTTTAATTCACAGTAGAAGAAAACTTTCTTAATTAGTACGAACAGCATCCGCAAATAGACTTACCGCATTATATTTAATTAAGGAAGAAGCAGTCAAAAGCAAACCAATAAGAAATATTAAAAATCTAATAAGAATTACAAACACATTTAATATTCATCCCAAACCAACGATAAAAAGCAACAAGAAACCATTTAATATTACACTGTGAAGGCGAGAATTAATCAGAAATAATAAACGTGTTCCATAAAAGCCAAGAATTCGCGCTGTACAGCTTGTTGAACGTACCAAAGGGGTAATAAAACTTTTAAGAGCCGTTCGGAAGCAGCGTGCACTGAAATGAATATTAGATTGTCTAGAATGTGGTATGACTGTTCGTGTTGTTGTTAGTTCCCCGCAAAAATCCAGCCAAATAAACACGTGAGATGGTAAGTATTTATTGACGTAGATATCATTTTGGCATTGCAATTATCCATAACAGTATCGCTTAGGGAACAACAACACATTAGGATGATTAAAACTGCGATCGATACGATGTTGGGTTGATAAATGATATCAACATTAGTAGGGGTGTTAACCTTGTATTTGATTGCAGGAGTCACTATTCTTCTCTCGCTGACGGTGTTCCTCAACCTGGTAGCTGAGACCCTGCCACAGGTCTCCGACGCTATCCCCTTGTTAGGTACACTATCCAAACCTTACCCACACCGTTTGTCCGTCCCGCTTGTCTCCCATATTTATTTTCTCTTCATGTTCATGCTAACCTGGTACTTTTATTTCATCTTTCATACTATCTTTAATTTTATTTCAGCTATCATTTGTTTCTTTTTTATTAAACGAATCAATTAATAGTTATTTTAAAACATTACAAGGAGTAAATTATGTTAAAAATCATTTAAATCATTGTGAGTTTAAAAATTGTTATAAGTGGTGTCAAGCTTTCATTTTACTGTGTGGTCGATAAATTACATTGTTTATTTACATGATGACAGTACTATAATGCTTTCGCTTGAAAGAAATTAGCAACAAATAAAAACACATCCATTGTAAAGTAAATTATAAGGGTACAACAATAATAATTTCGAAGGACTTTTTCTGCTAGGTACGCATTTTTTCAAAATTTGTTTCGTCAAATAAATCTTGGAATCGATTCCGTGATTCTCTGCTTTAGCTTTGTCACTTGATTACTCAATATTTTGTTTATTTAAACGATACACTTTTGTAACGAGTTTCCGAATTACGTGGCATGGCATGTGATTGTAACGTTTGGCAAGGGCTTTTTGAATATAAATGGACGCCGAAGGTAAGTTACAATGTTTTTATTCTAAATGTTTTCAATCGTTTTTTTATTGTCTTCAAATATTTATGTGAGTTTGCCGTCTACGTAATCGATTCCATGGTGTACGATTTTGTGTTTGGGTGTTATTAATGTAACCTTTTTTGGAAATATATATATTTTATCCATAGGCATAAAGCCGTGGTTTCTGGATACTTGGAGGGTGGTGTAACTTAAGTGACAACTTCTTTGAAACCCGTCCCCTCAAATAAAATAAAATTTAATATTAATTTTAAAACGCCAGTAATAAAATTCCTCTATAATAGTGTTTGCATGACTATCCTTATGTTTCGTTTATGATTTCACTTGAGCCCCTGATACCGACTCAGCACACAAACAGGACAAGATCTTAACAACGATGTTATAGACTGGATGGTACCATAGGTTTAACAATTGTAAATAGAATATTATGATTTGATTTTGTTTCATAGTTTATATTGATCTTTGCAGGTGTTACAATCCTCCTGTCGCAAACTGTTTTCTCTCTATTGGTGGGGCACGTCATCACAAAAACCTCTGAGGCGATCCCCCTAATAGGTGAGAAAAGTGCCCACGCGTTTGTAATTTATTTTTCTAACTAACTGAAATAAAATATAATGATGAATAGCTTTTATTTTTCTAAATGAGAATGTGGTTCGAGGAATATTTTAGGGTGTTCAGTCTAAAATGTCCCTCTGCTCATTCATGATACACCAACATAACAAAGATCTAAATAGATATTTTTGCTTGAATTTTAAAGGAGAGCGTATAGTTTCTTATATTTTTCTGTTTTCGACTTGCATTTTAGAGTCTCGACGTCTCTGGAGACTGATCTATGCTTTAACAGCGTTCTTGCGGCTCTCTCGACACTTGAAATAGAGTTATTGCACTTTACATTCGTGCTGTTGAAATACGTAGTTAAAAAGAATATCTAAAGGTAATTTCATGAATATACTGGCACTCGATCTTCTTGTAATGTATTAAAATAATCTTACATTACTTCTTGGTCCATTAATTCAATTTCTGTTTCAAATCTATTTTTACTTTATCATTTTTATTTTATATTGGCATTTCTGTAGACATCTGACATGCAACCACAGACGTCAGCTTCAAGCATGAGATTGAAATTATAAAAATATTTAAAACAGTGAACGTTAACATACAAATCTCCTTATATAAACGAGCATCTAAATACTTAATTGCTTTTAGTTTAAAAGCAGGATTTAAAGTTAAACAACAGTTTAAAGCAACAAAGTGGATGCGGGTAGTGAGGGTCCAGCCTCCAAGTATCTCGTGAACTTCGGGTCTCAACTTTGTCGGGTCTGTTACCATCCTTGTAATTGACAAAATGATAAACTTATTGAAACGTTTGACAAAGGTATTTGTTGAGATAAAACTTTAAACAGTCCATTCATTTACAGTTAAATAGTAGTCACAGTTATACAGAAGACAATTAGTTCTCTTCAACTTTTAACATCTCGAATTCGTACTCAACACAGAAATAACAAATTCCTTTGTCAAAATTACGTCTCTAGTAACGTTGGTAACTATTTAAATATGTTAATCGCTTTGGGATTAACTACAACATCGTTATGAAAGACGTTAAACAATAAATTGAAAGAGCTTGTCCAAAAGAGATAATTGTGAATTTAACGCTCTAAGTAATCAAGTGACAGGCACTTTCTTTGCCATAATCTAATAAAAGTAGGTAATAAAGAAAATAGGAGTCATAATTTGTCGTGTTTATTACATTTTAAATTTAAAAAGATTTTGTTGATAGACATGACAAAATATCATAAAACGTTGACTCATTAAAGTTGATACCGTCAATGTAACGCATAAAAGCTAAAACTCATCTAAATGTAGATTAGAACATCGCATGTACAATTAAAATGCATGACTGTGGCTTCTGTGTCATTGTTAATTAGATTATGACATATCGCTACGACCAAGTGCTATAATAATTAAAAATATAAACAAGTAAGTTAACATCATTGCAGTACTTAATTTTCTCCTTATTATTTTTGTTATCTTTTGTGTTTGTCTGTCACCCTAGATTTAAGATGATGTAATATATAAATATCACTTTGCACAATTAATGCTCATTTAAATATGAATACTATTTAAGTAAAAGTCCCTAAATGAAAATATACAAAGGCTTCTATAAACTGTCATACTGTAATATGTGTTATATCTCCCAATTAAGCTTAAATTGTGTTTTGAATATATTAAATCAAACGCTTTAAGCCTTATAATTATGCTCCCCTCACGAATGTAACAAGTAAAAGCTTGAAACCATAAAATCATCTATGTAAACAAATATACATGCAAGGTGT
Source organism: Xylocampa areola (assembly GCA_935421205.1). Taxonomy (NCBI): domain Eukaryota; kingdom Metazoa; phylum Arthropoda; class Insecta; order Lepidoptera; family Noctuidae; genus Xylocampa; species Xylocampa areola. The sequence continues at coordinate 3,187,852 of OW285200.1, forward strand.
AAAACTAGATGTTATATGTAACAGGGACTTACTTCAACTGCATCATGTTTATGGTGGCATCGTCAGTGGTACTGACAGTAGTCGTACTCAATTACCATCATCGCACCGCTGATATACACGAGATGCCACAGTGGGTATGTATTTGACGAAAAGCTCTTATTAGATCTAGATAATAAAATAGTATTCCGAATATTTTTGAAATAATACGTAAGATTATTATTCCCTTTATTGCCACATTTATTCATTCATTCTAATTAAAATAGATACTAAATAAATAAAATTCGGCAGATAAAATCAGTGTTCCTGCAATGGTTGCCATGGATTCTTCGGATGTCGAGGCCAGGGAAGAAAATAACGAGAAAGACTATAATGATGAATACAAGAATGAGGGAGCTAGAGCTCAAGGAGAGGTCGTCCAAGTCATTGCTTGCAAATGTACTAGACATAGATGATGACTTTAGGCACGGCCCTCCACCTCCGAATAGTACAGCGTCGACTGGGAATTTGGGGCCAGGGTAAGAAGAGCTTCCATTTAGCTTTTCCTTTTTATAATTTATTAATTTGATCCATCACTATTCCTAGTTACCTAAATGTACATTGCAGAGCATCATTATCATTACTTGGTCACTGTTTTTCAACTTTTATAACACTATAAGATTATTATTACTCTTAATAACAGAATACTGTTTGGAATACGCCATACATTTACATTCTTTATAAATCACATTGCATTTTCGTACTGAAATCTCATTCATCATTTCTATGCTAATACAGTCCAATCACACTTTATCTATCTAGGTGTTCAATATTCCGCACGGATTTCCGTCGGTCGTTCGTTCGTCCGTCCACTATGGAGGACGTGGGTGGCGGGCTTGGGAGCCACCACAGAGAACTACATCTCATCCTGAGAGAGTTGCAGTTCATCACTGCCAGGATGAAGAAGGCAGACGAGGAAGCTGAGCTTATCAGCGATTGGAAGTTTGCTGCGATGGTTGTTGATAGGTATGAAAATAATTTCCAATTTCATATTAAGGTACAGAACAGCTTATGTGCTAAAAAAAGACATTAATGAATTTTAAAAACAACAGTATGTTGTGTGTTTATAAAATTTATTCCATATTTAACTGTAACAAAATTAAAGATAATTATAGAAAGAACAGTTCGAAGTTCTTGCTCGGCGTTAAAATATTTTTACATAACGCGAGTAGGTACTTTTAGTAAACGCATGGGGGAAGGTTTGAAGAGAAAATGGTACGTGACGATACATAATACAACAAATATCAGCACAGGCGATAATATTGAAGAAAAAAAAAGTATTCGAAATATAATTTATACCAGAATACTCTTAAATCCGAAAAGCTTCAGCAAATTGATTAATGAATATGGTAAAACTTACTTACACCATTGATTTATTTCTGTATTGTTCTCACAGTAAGCGAGATTAACCAGTACCACACTATTGTTTCTACTTGAATGAATAATGTTGGTATTCCATTTCCGTTCTGAACAATCAGAATTTCTGTAACGTGAACTATTCAGGTCTATCAAGCAATACATTTCTTTGTTAATATGATGTCTCTAAACTATTTTCTATGAATTATTACGTGGTACACGCACTTACATTGATCTGAACTTGAAATAACCCGTTAAAATAATACCGTTTGTTGACTTCGTCGAAGTCTAGTACAATATTATCAGTACATTAAAAAAAAAGCGAACTGAATCAGCTCAGAACTACTTAAAAATGTAGTAATGTACAAGCTGATCCGTTTTGGTAAGCTAGCGTATTACAGTAGAAGCTAATAGTTACTTATATAACTTTGACAGGATTTTAAGCGGATAGAATTCTGACATAACTTTAGATTATAGGTGAATCGTGTAAGCCCTTGGAACTAGTAGCAAAATGCATGCAATTGTAAACTTTATTTCGCTATTACTTATAATATTATTTGAATTTTATTTTCTCCACGGGATGCTTCTAATTTTAACTGTACGTTATCATAACATAATTATGCATACAATAATTAAGGCAAGATATTATTGTATGTGGTTATCAAAATATATTGAAACTGAAGTATTCTTTTAATTGTGTTGATGCCAATTAAAACGATTTAATAGTTACGTGCGTTACAACCTGGTAATAAAATAATAAACCCCATGCAATAGTAAAGTTAAGTTGATTGCTCTAGAAACCGCACAAAATTTAATTAGGAACGAAAAGGCTCGTAAACTGGCAGTTTTATGGTCGACTAACAAGCTTCCCCACGATCTGAGTATGAAACTTTGTATGTGTAGCAAAATAACGGGCAGAATGAAAAATGGGAACATGTCTCTGGAAAATAACATGATTATCCTCTTGTTTAGCCCTGTCCTACTGTTTGTGTTGTGTGTATGGTGGATAACGAAACTTAAATGTTGAGAAAAACGTTTATGGAGTCAGCATAACCAGTCGGCTTGTACATGTTGGATTTGTTGGTTAGTTTTCCAGCAAATTCTCGAAAAATCGACCTTATATATTAAGCAGTTGGAGTTTGTAACTTAAATTCATATTTGTTCAAATGTTACATCATAAAATGCACATGTAAAGACAAAATCCAAGACGTTGGTATACATTTTGAATTTCAAACAAGGAGCTATAAATGCTCAAGGAAAATATAGCAATACACATTTTGTATTAAAATCTTACCATTCAGAAACAAGTAGAAATTGTGCTTTGTAACTTTGCTAAGGGCCGCATATTGAGTGCCAAACATTTACCGTACAATTGTACAATCGTAGTGAAGTGCATATAAAGTGAACACTATATAAATGGGAATTGTCCATCTCAGCGAATGTAACATATTGTAATATACTAAAAGTGTGCAGTCAGAACTGATGCCTTTGACATAATCAGCAATTAAAACACTAGTTGTAGCCTTAGCCAGTTTGTGATAATATTGTACAAAAACAACCGTATCTTATTGCATTATCAATCATGAGGACTGAAAATAAACATAAATATGGTATTCCTTTACCACCAAAGTGGTGAAAAACGACATAAGGAGGATAATGGGTTCCTCAAGGAGCTATCTTATCTCCAACCTAAAATATCTATATGTATTTCTCGTAGTTGTTCTGACATATAACATTTGTTCACAGGTTTTGCCTTTTCGTGTTCACACTTTTCACAATCATCGCGACAGTAGCTGTCCTATTGTCGGCACCGCATATCATCGTGCAATGAACCAACGACTAAGTGCCCAGTTTGTCCGGAACAAGCATGAGAGAACTAATTATTAGAATGTGGATTTGTAATTATAATTGATAATATAATTAAAATAAATACGTGGTTGAAACGCACACGTCTCCTTAACAAAGTCTTAAGACATTAAATTATGATAAATTTACATATTGTAGTTAAGTGGAATGCTAGTGGGGATTTCAGTTGGTGGAAGATTTCGTTGTGAAGTTCACTAAGGTCTGTATAATTTTCAATATTTTTGTAATGTGTTCCGATTTTTTAAATGTGTTTATATTACATTTGGGGGTTAGGGTACAATGTTTATTTTTAGGAATTTATAAGGAATTTCTTGAGTTCCTATTGAAATTTCCATTAGCGAATATTTAAAAAAATGTGATGTTGACTAGGATGTTATACAGATAAATGTTGATGTGTATAATTTGTTAAAAAAACAATATTAATTACTATACCTAAACTATATGTATAAACTAAATACTAATGAGGGTTCATTTAACGGAAAGGAAACGTTTTGCTGGCACAGAGTCGCATTAATTCCGAAAAAGAAATTACGAAAAGTTTGTCTGGAAATCGAACTCTTTGGATGAAAAGTGAGGTTTGATCAAAAAAGTTTTGTAAAGCAAAAAGTTCGGTTCTGCGTCAATGTTCGAATTAAAATTTTCATAAATTAAAGGGATGGGAAGGTCCTTTGAAAATAAGATTTGAATCGGTATCCTTTTTACAAGTAATGAGGGATCACAGATGATTACATAAAACCCTAGGGTATTAAGTAATGTACATAATGGATCAAATATCGGTAGAATCAAGAATAGCTACATAGCAATTTAAGATTATTCCATTCAGTAAAAAAAAAAACGGTGATTATCGCTGCATCTACATCGATACAAATCGATTAGAATCGATATGTATAAATATAGATAAATCGGAATATTAGCAACGTGTATGGAAGTAAATAAGTAATTATTAAATGATTGTACTACGAAGATTAAATCCAGGAATTGTTAAACAGTTATGGAATTGATAAGAAATCAACAATTAATACGGAACCAAAGATAGTATAGGTGTAGCATCAGAGGAGTGAATAAAAATAATTAGGACCGACTTAAAACGGAATAACGATTAATTCAATAGACTTTTTTGGTTATAAAACATTATCGATTAAACAGAGTATGTAACTGTTGAACTCTCGTATCGATAAAAGCTCACTTAACTATCGATAGTGTAAAATTATTATACTGTTTAGTATATCGATATGAGAGTATGTCCTTAGAATCAAAAAATATTAATTATTTAGGGATCAGTTTGTGTTAATGTTATGCTTAGCGGGAATATTACAATGCTGTTATTATCACTAACCACACGTAACCATGTTGATAAAATGTACATACAGATTATTGCGGTGTGAATTTGTATATAAATTTTAGTAAAAAATCGGAAAAAAGACTAAAATATCGCATTTTTCACTCTAGTATTATAACAACCAGTCTTATTGGGCAGGAATAGTACACTATTACACGTAAGTACTAGACTGTCTTTATATTGATATCATCTCGATAAGTAAAAGTATTAACAGATTAATTTCAAAAGTAGATCGATTGGTGGCGATCCGAAATTTTTCGCGCCCAATAAGACGATACAATGTCGCTTTGACGAATATTCAATTAAAAAAGATTTTAATTGAACTTGGTTGTTATCGATTCCAATTCGTCAAAAGTGTCTACTCGATTAGAACCTTTTAGCACATACTGTAGCATCTATAATAATAGTCGTATTATTTAAAAAATAAACAATTTAAAGTCTTTATCTATGTCCGTTCCTCAATTTCGCTCTTATAGATGTCGTGATAGCCTAGTGAATGTCGTGTCCCTTGATTTAAGCTAAAATTATAATGGAATAACTATCATTAAGGAAGCTCACTAAAAACTAGTTATAAAATTTACGCAATCTGAGTGTTTTAACATTGTTTTATTGTACTATATTTCATTTTGTTTTGTTTGGACAAATGTAATTTAAGCCTGTACCTTTTTCTTGAGTTGTTCGTATTCTGAATTCAAAAGCAGTTATTGTGTCTCCAGAGAAGGGTACAGGTTTCATTCATAAATTGTATTTTTCAGAATTGTGTTATTTAAAACATAATTATGTTAATTGTTCACGAGATTATAAACGTTGTCGTCTACAAGAATTTATTTCAAATAGTGGTGCTGAAGAATATCAGGTGTCAGATGTTTACTTTACATTTATAATTGTTAAATATCATTTTAAATTTCATAAACCCTATTGTTATATTTGATTATGTGTATTTCGATTCGGAAGTGATGATAAAAAATGAAAATTTGTAAAATTAATTAATATATTTAATTAGATTTGTTAGTGCCAAAAATAGGGTTTATAAATATTGAAGTTAAGTTGGTTTTAGGGATAAACGATGAAGTTGAGAAGTTTATTGTAAAGAAAAAATAAAAAAAACGAACTAGGGTCTTTGTTAACATGTAATTTAACGGGTTAATGTTTGTATTGGGCCGCGGCTACGGGTTATTCAGCCAATTTTAAACTTATTTTGTTTGGAAAAAAAATAAACGAGAGGTTGTGAAATCGAATGTAATGCCCGTGGTAGCGGTTCAATGATAAAATATAATAAAAATATTGATAAATTTTTAATAACAAGTAGTAATGATCTACGATTTAATAAAAGCCGAATAATAAATCGCCTGCATGGGACCGGGTTAGAATATAAACGTACAAATGAACTGACGTAACCACTTCATATGCGACGCATACACATTTTAATGCAATATTTATGGTTTGAATCTGTCACTTTTTACAACGTCGGTATAGCATAACTTGACAATTTGTTCACATTTTTCAAAAACATTGCCTATTGTGTGGGGAAACTACGGGGACTGACAATATAAAAAAAACATATTTATTATTATGTGTTAGATGGTTTTGTGTTTTTTTTTTTAGTCTATGTAGTACTTTTTCATATAATTGAATCGTCTTTCTATATATCTACTGAATCCGGTAATAATATATTACTAAAAATATATACACTTTCCAATCTATTAAGTATCTTGTCAGATCCCTAAGTTTTCTTATATATTTTAACTCTAACCTATTTCCGAATTTCACTTAACACTGAGGAACCAGTTTTACACTATCGTCTATGTCTACACTAATACATATATGTATACATCTATATATAATTTGAATGTTTGTATGGCATATGACACGAGTCGCCCAATATATATTAATGAAATATTTTATCATTTTTTTATTACGTTTTTGTATATTATATTTGTATCTTGTTATTACGTGTCACATTAAATATAAATTGAGTGTACATTTTTGTAATATATAACATAATTTTTTATTATATTAACGGGATTTACAAAAATATGTATGCTTGTGTATTATTTTTTATTTAATATATATATATGTGTAATGTATATACTCATATGTCATACAGAATGTTCTGCATACTGCACAACAGAAACAAAATGCTTTAATCGTGAAACAGGTATTTTGGATTTTCATGTATATTCTTCTTCTGAACGCTGTAAACTAAGATTTTAACTATTTCGAGTCTCATCTACTCTTGTGTCGTTTTATTAGTTATAGCGGTAAGGAACATTTACAGCGGTATTGAAAACAAATCTTGTTTACTAACATTTTGTTGCCAAGGACCTAAGAACCTACCCTATTAATAATAAGTTTAATTGATTCAGGAATGTTGTTATTGAAAATTAAGGGATAAAAATAAAACAACTGAATTTTATAATATTCTGTGTGTCTTCTTTAATTTCCCAAAATATTTACCGAAAGCCGCCATGTTTGATTTTAACCGCGGAGCCAACGGCGTGTACACAAAATTATATTGATTATAGAACTATAAAATTACATTTCGAAAAAACACACAAAAGAAAACTCAATTTTAGGATACGACACGATACCAAACTTGGTTGCTTTTCAAAGAATGAAAAATAAAATGTACCTCTTTACGTAAGTTGTGAGACGGCAGACATGACAGCTTGTTTACCCGACTACGCTCACAACTGTGCTGTTTCGATCCTCAGCCGATACGAGGCGAACGCTATTGACACATGTCGTGTCTGCAACTTAGTACACTGCTCTACTCTATGTGACAGCGTAAATGCACGGATGAAGAAATAAACTTAAAAATATATTCTTGGCGGCAGAATATTTTACACACACATTTCGAAATTTTGTAAATGTTTTCTTAGTGGCCAGTATTACAACAGTATTTAAATAATACAATAATTATTACCATACAGTTCTTTAATAAAAAATCTTATTTATAGTTTAAAATGTATAAGCTCCTTCTACTGTAATCAATAGAACAATCTACACTTTGAATGTAGCATGGTTTTAAATCTGTCTTGTTTTAGGATAATTTTTATTTCATAAAACCAATTAAAATATTCGTGTAACTTTACACTTTATGCTACTTTTCATATGATACAAAATTCGGCAAAGTGGTTCTTAAGTTCTTTGGCTAACAAATTTAATTCTGTGTCTCATTCGATCGCTATATAGGCTACATCTATAAACATTACACCTGGTGGTTGCTCGCTTACTCCAACACCAACTTATGTATGCAACTATTAAATGAATATATTTTTCACATTTTTCTCAAACACATTTCCATCTCTGTGATGGGTTTAGCTTTCCGTGCTGCGTATTATCTGGTTATCTCTGATTGGAAATGGTTTACATATATTGAAGTTATGACTGCTGATAAATATTTAATTAAAACATCTTTGCAGAGAAATGTAATTAGTTCAAGTTTACGTAATATATGCTAATAAGATTTCATTTTAAATAATTTGTTTAGTTTATTTTTCACTGGCGATTCACAGAATATCGTAAATATTTTCTTATAAGGCATTTCTGTTAAGAGAATTTCATTATAGTACGTATTCAGGGTAACGCCTACGAAGGTCGGAGATCGAGCAGAAAATTATTTTCAACTTAAAATTTCATTATTCGTAAAAAACTTTTATATTAGTCTGTTTTTAGTTTAGAGAAAAAAAAACGAATTTTAGTATGAAAAATTTTTTGTGTATGGAAAGCTAAACCCGCACATGCTCGGACACACAAACTAAAATCATTAACAGAACTTTTTTTCAACAAACGAGCATTCATAGTTCGATAATTATTTTACTAAATCACTCATCTCCACATTGTGTTCCTGTGGCTTAACCATAGTCGAAATAATTAATTAAAATTATAATAAAAAAAAATATATACGACTGCAGTAAGTTGATTAAATACAACCGAGTGTAATGTAAGTTTATAATGAAAAGCCCCTATGGAGGTTTTTATAATAGATGAAAAATAATAAAAAATAAAATACAAAGGTAAATTTGTAAAAATAAATACGACGGGTAAAATGTTTATTCGTTAAAATTGACTATCGTAAGTAGTATTCGATTTGTATAAAACTAAAATAAATTAAAGCAATCTGATTTATAATATTGTCGTTGTTTTATTTGATGAACCTTCTGATAATTCACGTCAAAACCTCTAAGAGTTTGTTCAACCAAATGAAACATTTTGTTTGGTTTGATGAATGGATAAAATGATTCCTTTCAGCTTTTATTTATTTTTTATAATGAAGTAAATTTTTTTTTAAGATATCCTATTCGCTGCCGAGTTTTCTCTCTCAACCCTGTTAAGAATAAATCGTAATTATTTGAAACCTCATTATATTGGAACTTCAGATAGTTGTAAAGTATACATTAGTTATAATTAGATATACAGGTTTACATACCATAACATCGCATCACGCCTGTGCCCGGAGGGGGAGGGCAGAGGCGTAGGTACACAGTTGTACACCCACATTTCTTTAAACGCCGGGCTGCTACTGAGAATTTCCAACAGAAAAACCCAATAACACTGCCTGACCTGGGAATCGAACCCAGGACCTCATGCTCCGTAGTCGCGCTTGGGACCACTTGACTACGACTTTGAAAAGAAAAGAAGTATCTTAAATGATATAATATCGTATGATTATTCGTTTAAAATGTGTTAGTAGCCCATTACAGGTTATAACATCCACTGTTTACAGTTGCCATAATTAAGTCCCACGTAATAGGTGGTCAGCCTATAGCTAACTATCGGTAAAACTTTGGAACTCTGGATTACTGAGAATACTAAATGAATGAAACGGTGAATACTTGAGAGAATTCCCTAAGAGAAAAACTCAATAGCACTGTTCAAATTGGAAATCGAATCCAGGACCTCTTGCTCAAGAGCCGCGCTTGCTTCCACCAGAATAATAAGACAGTAATAGACTAATTACAAATAAGGTTTTTTTTTTTCTAATATATAATATTATGTTCTGAACATAAATGTAACTAATTACCAATTTTTTTTATAAGTATAATTTTCTTTCAATGCCAATGATGTGGAACTCTTTTTGAGGAGCTACCTCATAATATAAATGGATTTATATTTTGCAAATATCAAAGGGAAAATATTTAAAAGCGAATCATTTCCCCCGAGGAAGTTATCGACAATCAATTAGATTAATATTATTATGAGTAGGCGGCCTTTCATTTTATGTTGATGTCAATGAGGTGGGAGTTCTTTGGGGAGCTACCTCATAACAGATTTATACAATTGTAAATATTTTTCATGATACCTTTACAATTGTTTGCAAACTAGGACTAGGAAGGGAAAAGGAGAGGCAGTAATTTTTTGCTTCAGGGCGCTGGCCATGATTGACAGGTATTATAGTTCAAATTCAGCAAACACTTTAACAAAACACAATTAATAATAGTGTTTAACGACAATTAAAATATTGTTTTTCAACAAGTAAGGGTGCATGTGGTACAATATTAAGATTATGTATTTTTTTCTGACAGGTACATTCATAAAAGCTTTATAGAGAAAGAAAGAAAGAAAAAAAAAAGTTTTTATTTTTGCGCACCATTTTGACGTACGCAACATTAAATCACACATACAAATTAACATACCTACACAAGTACCGTAAACAAACTAAACATAGATTATTAATTATTATTTTCTGAGGAACATTGAAAAATAACAGACAATAGCAGGACTCGAATCCGTGACCGTTGACGTACATCCGAGCATCCATTAAATTTCAGGATTCCTTTTCATCTTAAGGACACGCCTGGCGATTTCTATTAAGCAATCATTTACGATTACTAAATTATTATTTTATTATTATTTAGTACCGCTCTTGGATTGTGTGGTACCATCCAAGAGGAGTACTAAATAATAATATGCACTGCATTTAAATAATTACAATAAATGTATCATGAGCTTTCACAAATTTATACCTTAACGGAGTAGAAAAAATACGAGTTTAAACCTCTTTTACACGTAGACAACCGAAAACCATAGTGTTAAAAAGGTATATATTATTTTTTTGTAAGCCAATTTCCCTTCCATCACTACATTCCCGTTTCTACTCAGCTTTTCACGGGCTACACGGCAGGTGCCAGGTTATTGCTTATCTGACAGTCAACGGGAGGGTGGGTGGATCGATCCCCAAGGGACCTCGAGTGACACGGCATTTTAGACATCTTCGGCAATCGCTTCAATTGTCACAAGTATTTTTGTTATTATAGAAATAAAATAAATGAATTGCAGACGTTCTCAAAAAAGGACAGGTCAGGAGGAAGTTAAACCGACGAACATGTATGAACCAATATAACTGAAAATAACCGGGATGGACCGCACGTGCTCTCCGAGGCACGTCGTGTTCGTTCATCAATAATTTAGATGCTTCAAAATTACATACATTTTATGTAATAGTAAAATATTTAAACGTATAGTTTGAGTGTATATGTGATTGTAGTTATTATTGTCTACAAATAAAATCACGGATGCGAAGCTCTAAGCTAATCAGAATGTACTAAAATGCAAAAATAAAAACCATAATCTTTTTTAAATTCGTAATGGAGTAGGTTGATGTTAGTGGTCCCAAGCGCGACTGCTGAGCATGAGGTCCTGGGTTCGATTCCGGGATCGGGCAAAGTGTTATTGGGATTTTCATTGTCTCTGACATGGCTTCACACACCATCGAGAACATCTCTCAGGTGTGCTGGTTTGCTCAGGATGTTTTCCTTCACCGTTTTAAGCAAGTGATAATTTATAATACGCACATGACTTCGAAAAGACCGTGGTACGTGCCTTGGAATCGAACTTGCGACCTTTGACTTGTCTGTCTAATGGTCATACCATTAGCCTATCACTGCTATACATATATATACGGTATTCTTTTTATAATATTCATGGACTGTATTGCTCTGTGCAAAACCAAAAAACAAACAGAAATGAAATCAAACAAATTCTACACAGAAAACAGCACAACTTGTTTTAAACAAACCCCACAAACCGGTATTAAGCTATCTAGCTGTCAATTTGGCGTCCAGGAAGGCAAACGTTCATGTCTGACGTTAAAATTATGCAAATCTGACGGCCATATCAAAAAGCTGCGCCAATATTACGAGTGCCTAAGCGGATTATAAGTACTATGGTTTATTCTGGCCTAGATGTTGAATCCGACCCGGTTTAACTTTGGTATTGTGAAAAATAAAGTTCAGCCGGCTTTGCAGATATTAAGTGTGCTGTATTTTTATGTTGTGAGTTGTTATTTGAGTAATGGTAGGTAAAATAATAATAAATAATTTATTTGGAACACATTTTTTACAACGCAATGTGATGCTTAATGAATTAATATAAATCAAAATAATTATGTATATGTTTAGAGATGAATAAAATTGATGGTTTATTCGAGCGTTTGCAGTTTATTTTAATTTAATTTTACATGTCGTATATGAGCAATTGACAAAACTGGTGTGGATGGAAGAGTAGGAGCAGGCTGACCAATCAAATTGCGAACGTCCTCAATAAAGGACAGGTCAAGAGCAATCTAAGCCGACGAGTTTATCAAAATAGATATTTCAGAATCGTAGCAAGCGGTAATCCATAGTCTCTGCTTACCCCAATGGGAAACAGGCGTGATTATATTGTATATATGTATATATTATATCGAAGGTATATTTGTTGTGTCCGGGTAATGAGTCCACGACACGCAGTGCACAGCACTGTGTTTGTATCAGTAAACGCATCCACTATAAAATAGTCTCTTGGTAGGGGTCATTTTTTTTTTTCTTATTCCACAATCAACAGATAGCAAAACGTAGGCAATCAAAACAATACAACGATTTGAACTCGCACCCTTTCATTCACCAGCAGACTCCTTACCTACCATAACCTTTAAAATTTTCAACAGAAAACAAAGCCATCACCTCACAAAGTGCTTACAAAAATCACGGATCGCAGGACCAAAGGTCCTTTTATATCATTACAAGAAAAATGTTTTGCCACTTTCAGAAAACAAGTGTCGCGAAGTTTTTCACTTAGTTGCTCAGACTTTAATGACTTCCCTGGGCGGCGATACAGACCCTCACCGAAGGCTCCAGAATTATTTTGTTAAACTTTAAGCAATTTAGATAATGTATGTTGACTGTCGTTTGCTTTTTTGTCTCCTTTTTTCAGTCTTTGGGAACAAGATTGATTTTTTAAAGTTTTTATCTTCTTTTTGAACGCTGTTTCCATTTCAGTGCTTAATTGTTTTTTTTTTTTTTTGAAACTAGCTGCCCCATTATTTATTTATGGCATACATTAGGAATTTATTCTGTGTTGTGGGTGAGTTCACAGAGACACAATCTTACACGCACACAAAACGAGACTCGTAAACATTATCTACAGATCACAAATGCTTGATCCATTCGGGTATCGAACCAGCCATACGCGGTGCAGCAGTCGGTCTCTCGACCAATGCGCTAGCCACACCGTCCAATTACTACATGATTATTGATGATGGTTTGTGGAATGAAAGTTGACAAAAGGTGTCTACAAGACAGGCGTAAGTGAAAATGCCGGGAGGGGACAGCATAAACTGACCTTATTGGTGATGTGATGCGTGCATGACCAGATTAATGAACGTGGACAAAACAAAATGAGTATGTAAGGATCTTAGCTGGTGGCGTTTCTTAGTTTCTACTTACTGTCAGGGGAAACAGGTTATTTATGTATTATATTTTATTAGATATCTTAATATTTACTGTCTATCAGACAACTTAATTTGAATTTCCTTCATCTATCTATATATAAAAAAACCCTATTTCCTTTAGTCAGGCCATAACTTAAGAACGACTGCACCAAATTGGATAATTCTTTTTTTGTTGTGTTCGTCATTATCAGGACAAGGCTTTTACTTAAGTTTTTTTTAAATCGTACGGAAATGTTTTTAACGGGGCGGGTGAAACTGCGGGCCACCGCTAGTCTATATTCTATCTACATATAAAATTGAATCCCTATTTCTCTGGGTCACGCCATAACTTGAGAATTACTGCACCAAATTGGATAATTCTTTTTTTGTGGTGTTGAAACTTTACTTCTAGTTGTTAAAACCTTTTTTTAATCGTACGAAAAAGTTATTAACGGGTCGGATGAAACCACGGGGCATAGCTAGTATTCATATAAAATACAAAATTTTCTTTCTATAACCGTAAAAATTGCAAAGCCCAAAGTTTGTACATACTTTGTAGATAATTTAATGATCTCAAAAAAGGTTATTATCAATAAGCCTATTACGTCCTCGCCTTATAAACAAATTCTAACAGCGAATGCCTTTCAAAACACCGCCAAGTGGCATAAAGTAGGAACGACGCACGGGGGCCTCATAAGGAAAAGCCGCCACTTTCAAAGGCCGTGGAGAACTTTGTCATAACGTTTTCGCGATATCTTACCCTCGGGTGTGATATTGGAAGGTACGTACCTATGTTGGTATAAGAAATCAATTCAATTGAGAACTTATTAAGTAGGTAATATCTTTATAAAGTTGTCTATATTGAGTTCTTAGTGAAGTGTGGATTTATAGGGATGTGTTTATCTTACAAACAAGATACTCAATACTCAATTCGTTTATTGCACACCATATGTTTAATATAATTATAGTTATTTTACAGTCTTACTTCAGTGTGTCATTTATAACTTTCTCAAACTAGATTGTACAAGTGCCGGGGTCCGTCTTGTCTGGTAGAGGGTAGTGGAGGATCATGTGGTTTTTAATCGGTAGGAAACGGACACAGACTCCGTGATGGATACCGTTTATGATCCTCATATTGTGGGTATTGGCTGGTCTTCGTCTCAATCCAAAACTGAGGTACATAGAAAAATTACAGAGAATTTATAAAAAAAAAACAATAATTACTTCACATGACATAGCACATGTATTCCTCGCAGGAATAGGCAGAGGTGTACACAGTTGCACATCCACATTACACCAATGCTGTTATTGAGCACCGTGTAATTGGTGAGCCTATTATTACAGTCCAAATTCCTGGCTGCTGCTGAGAATTTTCTTTTAGAAAAACCCAATAACACAGTACCCTCACCGGGAATCGAACCTAGGCCCTCACACTTCGTCCAGTAGACCGAAGAGGTAGAAAACATAGTAACATTACGTTTACGCGCTCACTACACTAAATAATAAAACCAATTTAACCGGATTAATCGCGTGTATTATTGGTTTTTGTTTTTTCTGACGTTTTGAACACTTTGCAGCGTTCTTGGTCGCAGGAGGCTGCATATGCTACACGCGATTAAACTGGTTAAAATTTGTTTTATTATAAAGGTAGAAAATACTTGTAACTTAATAGCTTGTACGTGGTGACAGGTACGTCTCGTGCGGTTGTGCCTATATTCTGCCCTGGGGTAATGTAACGAGGTAGCTACCGCTTATACTCGCGAGTAATTAATTTAATTGGCAATCCGTTTAGTGGGTAATTAGGCGATGGCGAGGCTGTAGCAGCGAGATTGGATTGATTTAAATTCTGCTTGTTATATTGTTAAATTTTTTGTATAATTGAAGTTGCTAATTTATTTGCGAACAATATTTTAAGGGTAAACATATAAGTCAAATATACTTACATATTTTAACTAAGGTAACTAACCTTAGGTTTTCGCGATCACTAAACATTATAATAAAACAACTTTTAACCGGATTAATTTTTTAAGTCCTCTTGCGACCATGAACTCTGCAGTGTTTGAAACGTTAGGAAAAACAAAAACCAATTATTCACGCGATTAATCAGGTTAAAAGTTGTTTTATAAAATTTTAATATTATATTATTTGTATAGGTATATCTAAACCTGGATCTAATGGTCTAAAATCGACAACCTGTGAGCTAGCGTGGTATGCTTGTGCCTTCCCTGTATGAGAAGAGGCTCTTAACCTATGGGTTGGTTATAGTATAGGTATAATGACAATGTATATGTGTGATATAGTATCAGCATGAGGAAAACTGCTCCTACGCAAAGGCAAAAATTAAGAAATAAAAAAATCATTATCGTATAATTTTAATTTATACATGTACATCCTTATAACTTACACAATAATTTCGTAAAGGGAAGTTCATTGGACATTGTATTGTTGTCTTTTTCCATTTAATATAATAACTTCATTGTATTGTACTCTACAACTTCAACTCAAAATGGAAGAATAAAAAACTTAAAGTTTTATTTTAAAAATAAGTGTAGTACTTGTAGTATTTGTTCAACGGTTATTTCGCACGTGTATTCTTCGGAATTGCCCGACTAGTTTCGAACTCGAACGACGCCCTTAGTTACAAGCTGAGCTCGCGGCGATTTCGGCAGACAAACTGAGTTTTTTTTGTATAATAACTTTCGTGAGACACATTCATATTAATTATCGTTCAACGGTTATTACTCACGTGCATTCCTTGGGATTGTCCGACTAGACACTACTAGACTAGACAAACTGAGTTTGACTTTCGACATCGCCGGGAGCTCAGCCCATGACTAAGGGCTCCGTTCGAGTTCGAAACTAGTCAGGCAATCTGGAAGAATGCACGTGAGTAATAACCGTTGAAAAATAACTAATATGAATGTGTCTCACGAAAGCGGGCAATCCCAGGTATTCACGTGAGTAATAACCATTGAGCAATAATTAATACGAATGTTTCTCGCGAAAGTTATTATACAAAAACAGGCACAATTCTTCTACTAGGCAGTAGAAGTATTTAAAATCGAAAACTGCATGCTTATAATCGATAAACCACTCATTTCGGCTTCTCAAGAACCAACAACTTTACAAGAGTCAGTCAGAACTCAGTGAAACGAAATGGAAACTTGTAATTTTTCAGAGGAACTCCTGGGCACTCCTCACCGCAATCCTCTAACGTTAGTTTCTACTAACATATCGACGTAATCATTCGGAGGAAATTGAAGGAAAAACGTTAAAGTAGTCTGATGGGGATATGAATTTTTGGATGGGATGATTGATTCGGGATGGATGAAAGATAGGTGATATTTCTCTTTTGGATAATTTATGAAGCAAATAAAACGAATATCTGATAAAATTCTATCAGGTTTGTGTAAATGAAATGTGAGTTGCTATGAAAAATGAATTCTTGTGCCCATTTGTTTAAATTAGAATAGATTACAATGTATTTGCAACATTTTTTTTGTTTAATATTTTTTGTTTAATAGATTTGGCTTAATTTTTCTTTTAACTAGTTTTCATAATTTGTATACTTACAGGTAGAATATAGCGAATAAACATAAAATATGATTTGATATTTTTTTTTATAAACAAACAATGTACAAATTGTTAAAGAAATTTATTCAAGGCGTTTCACTGTGCTAGCAATCAGTTGCCAAAATTTGGTCACATTATACTGCTTTTACCGGATTTAGATTGTAGTTTACTTTGCTCTTGCTAGGAATCATTAAACATTTCACGTATAAAAAGAAAATATAAATAAAAATTCTATGTAAAATTACTCAATCTCTCTGCCTAGCCTTTTTCCAATTACATTGGGGACGGCTTCCAGTCAAACCAGATGCAGGTTAATACCTGTGTTCAACATGGAGCGTATGCCTATTTGACCTGCAAAGTCAGTTACTGGACAACACGATATCTCGTTGTAGGACTGGTTGTCAGACTTTCAGGCCTCTGACTACCCGTAACGGATGTCATAGATCTTAATTTTTCAACCCGGACCGACGGCTTAACGTACTCTCCGAGGCACGGAGAGGTCTCGGTATGAAATGGTCACCCATCTACAGACCGACCGCGGCAACCGCAGCTTATCCTCGATGGATCGATCTGTGCGGCTGTTACTTAGCCTCTAGCTCCTCGAGGTTAGTACCTGCATCAGCTAATGTAAAATAAAACCGTTTAACAGGCCCAGCGCATACGTTGAAAAACACAAACAAGATTTGGAAGAGCTACTTAATTTATTAACCTAATAATGTACTCGTCGACCAAACTAAAACCATTAAGGACAAGCACCCGCCAAGCGTGAAGCCACTTACTTTTTATCGTCGGTTTTGAACCTAACAAAACAGCAAAAAGCCTCCATTTCGGCTAGTTTGTGGAAGTAAACTGGCAGCTAATTTTTTGTTCCTATTGCGCGCGCTACCGAATTGAACCCGCGAAAAATACTATAAAAGTCACACTGGTGTCTAGGTCAAATAGGTATGTCTAACCTTATAACTCGGGGAAACTCGATTGGAACTCGATCGTAAGTCGGCTCGCAATTGGACCGCGCTAAGATTGGTTTTAGTAATAAATAGCTTTCTTAGTGGCATTCCGTTCTATCACAGTTCAGTTTGGACATCAATTGAGTGCTTTTTATCGTCTTCTGACCTGATTTTGACTTTGTTGAAGTGCAGCACTTAGATAGAAACTTAATATTTAAAATTCCTTCTTAGTTTTGAATACATACACCAGTAGGTTGCATCAAATTGTACTATACTAAGGTGATGCAAGCTCTTTTGTAAATACAACTGTATTTTTATAACCTTCTCCGACATTAGGTACTCCTTCATAATGATTTTTTCGTATGTAAACACATTCAGACTCGCGACAATTATTATAAATATTTGTAACGGAACCTGCGACACGAGCCACAACAGCCAGACCACTCGACCACTATGCGAATTGTGTTGTAATGTCATTGTTATACTTACACTCAAACATAAAGAAAGGGTGGTAATTTTGACGATGTCTATTGGCTATCTCAGTTAGGATGATAGAGACCACATTTTTATTTCTTTTTAAGATATGTCGAATGTAATAAATAAAATTGAAGTTTCGGTCGGTGATTTCAAAATAAATACAAAAATTTAAGAACAAATATTTTTTCACACAATGTCAAATCATAAATGTCAGTTTTTTTTATTTTTTGTTTGTCTGTCTATGATATTGTCTCAAATAAGCTCTCAAAATTTTAAAAAAATAGAAGAAAAACCAAGAAAATATTACCTACTCGAATAAACACAAAATAATTTATACAACGACTTAAGTAAACCTCGCCCCAAACTAAATCCGTTATGGAATTCAAATCATACTATGAATTGCAAGCTAGTTGTCCTTTAAACTACAACATCTCTCCAAAGTTGTGGCGTATGAATTATTTATAGAGCGCCCGAACCAGGCACATCTCTTGGATTGGGTTTGACTTACAACGTAAGTAGGTACATCAATCTGGCTATGCTTGTATTTATCTTCTGCTTTATCAGATGCTGTAAAGAATGATGGAGACCACACTTGTATTTTTTTAAGATATGCGTGGCATATCTAAAAAAATAATTAAGTCTCTGCTAGCTGTTTTTTACTCACTGTTGCAAGAAGAACTGAATTTAGACGTTAAATTCGAATTAGGCACGTCAAACTAAAATCTCAGATTAGTTTTAGTTATCACATTTGTAGGAGTCTACATTTAGTGACTTCAAACTAAAATTGTATAGAAATTTAGGGTGACATGACTAAATATGAATATGACGTGACGTGTCTTCATTTATTTCGTCCCGGAGTTATAATGCCCGTTAAAAAAGAAAAGGAAAAGCCAGCAATGCTCTCATTTTAGTTTAAGTGCATCATAATTGACGTCATTCAAAAACAAAACTCACAAAGAAAACTATTGAAAACTCAAATAGTGAATGCTCTTATTTTAGTTTAATCAAACTAAACTAAAATTACAGCATTCCCTACTTGAGTCTGAATATTGAGTCACAACATCGTCAACATCATCAACATCTTAGTTTCTGGCTTCAATGAATTATCATTAAATCAAGAATAATTTAAATTTACATTATAGAATATATTATACGTTTCAGTGTATAAATAAACATGATAGAACAAGGTTGTTCTCTTCACTCTTTCGCTACCATGAACAATAGACTTACTAATTAGGAAATAGACTTCAATGGAGCGCACATTATTGTTTTTGAAGTGAATGGCGTACAAGGGCAACCTATGAACAGTTATCGAGCAAGGTACTATAAGAACTTTTAACTGTTATACTAAAAACCTATACGATTATAGTGTGATATGTTTTTAGGTAGATAAAAAAATAATTTGTTATTCAAATAATAGCTCGCTTACTACGTGTGAACTAAAAAGAGTGAAATAGAAGGTACTGAAGAATTTTCATCGCAGTTGGTGGACCGTACTGTGGAATGTTTTCTTATAGAGCCCCAGGCAAGCGTGCCTTTGTTTTTTTTTTTTTTTTTTGTGTACCACACCTACTACATACATTTATTTTTATCTTACTGCCTATGTTACACGGGAAAATGCAAATGTTCTAACGATACCCAATAAATCATCTGAATCGGTTCAAACGTTTAGAAGTTATGGTTCAATAAAGAGACAATCATGCACACAAACATGAACCCTGAAATTTCCTATTTTGAGTAGGCAAAAGGGAAAATACGAAGAAAGTGTTAATATTTTGGGTAAATTACTATCTTTTTTGAACTGCTTCATTGGTCTAGTGGTCGCAAAAGTGGCAGTTGAGGGTTACATTCCCGGGTCAGGCAAAGTGTTATTTTTCGTCGACCGAAGTTTGGAATTGTGCCTAGTAGATGGCAATAGGGACTTAATCACTGCTTCAATGCGAATTTTGTTAGCCTTTACTGTCCCATTGTTGGGACTTTCCAAATAGTTCTTCCCTGCGCCATTACAAACGCCAAACTAGCCTTAGTGGAACGTATCTATGTCATCCCGCCATTTCTTTCTGCGCCGGACTCATTGACGTCGTCGTATTTCAGGCACCCATTGTGTGGAGACTTTTGCCCAGCAGTCGATTTACATTAGTCACCACAAATATCAAACTTCTGATGCTCGGCTTATCTTAAATACTCGTATCTCTTTTACTAACTCAGAGTTAGGAATAAAATTCTTCAGATTAAACTGGATGGGTTGGAATTATACAAACTTTTAAAACAAAGCAGCAGAACCCATTCTACCATACGATATGTAACATTGTTTCAATTTCTGTCTAGAACATTATCTCAAAACATCAGTCAACCACAACTCGTGTTTGACGGAACCTTTTGTTTGCGTTTCTATTTCAAAACAAAATGTTCGAGAACTTTTCATAAACGACAAAGCCTAAGATTTAGAAGTCACTGCTGAGAAAATAATTAATAGAAAATATTAAGGACTTGTAGCGACATCTATCTCGCTACATAGTAACTACGCGCACAACACTCTGCATCGCGCAATCAAAGTTTGACGACGAGTGTGTATATATACCACCTTCCGACATTAACCGTTGGGCCGTGGCCCGCCAGGCAATATCACCCGCCTGATTGGAGGATCCTCCCTTTTCTATGGAGGAACACCACACCTCGTTCCCCATAGACTTATACAAAATCTTTTACCTAGCACATATTGTGTAAAATCAAAAACGAAATTTAAATAAATCAGACAAGTTTCAAAAAAAAATGTATGCCTTCAAATTACGACTGAAGTCGCATATAATAAAATCAATAAACTGTCATCATCATGCCCTTATCTCAATTTATTTGGGGTCGGCGCAGCATATTATGTCTGGTATGCTGCAAAAGTTTTGGCTATGTTTTATGACCGGCCACCTGGCTGACGTCAACCCTCTTTGGGAATGCTGTTGTTTGTGGTAACCGCTGTCTCCTTCTATCTAGTTCAAATGTCACACCAAATGTTATCCATGCGCCAGGTTCTGATGTTATCCTAATTATCACACTCCACTAAGTGGGCTAAATAAACGAACTGTACTATAATGATTTCATTTGATTACCATTGTACAACCATTCCACGTATTAACTGTGAATTTTATCATTATGTTAGATAACCAATTTTGACATCGTAAATTCAGAAATTTTAAAAACGGCGTCTTTAAAAACTTCGGTATAAATTTTGTCTTACTTCTAAGCAGAACAAGTCATAATTTTTTGTTACGGTTTGTAATAATAGTGGTTTATTAACTGGCTCCTATAGTTTCTGTCAACAAATTTCTCATATTCCGTCACCCTTTTAAAATTTCAAGTTCAAAACAAAATCTTCGAGAACTTTTCGCAAACGATTAACCCCAAGATTTAGAGGTCACTGGCGACAAAATTAGTGTTTTAATTATTAAAAGCGAAACAGGCCTGGTGAGGGTTCGCAATAACTCAGAGAGTGACAAAAGCGGGTCATTAAATTTAATATTTTACGGAGTAGCGCTAGTTTCGCCACTCGACCTGGTTGCCGGGTTGCAGCGGTATAAAGTGGATGGCAAATTGAAGGAATTTTTGAGGTGTTGTTTACAAGTATTTTTTTGTGAGTTTTGCTTTCCTGTTTGTGTTTGTCACCTGGCAAAAGAAGCTCTAAAAATGAAGTTTTTAAATATTTGTTACATAGCATAGCATCACGCTTGTATTCCTCGAAGGGGTATGCCGATGTATACACAGTAGTACAACCACATTTCATCAACAGCTGTTATTTAAAGATAAATCTTTGAAAAGCATTAACGCATGTTTAGCGAACTCTAAAGTTATTATAACCTGCGCCTCGTGGATAAAGTATAAGGACTGAACATAGCAATGACGTCGCCAAAAGACGTGCTAAAATATGGATGAAGAATTCGCGGTGGTGAGCAGAGGTCCAGATGGCTTAGTGGTCAGAGCGCATGGAGCTATCTGGGAGGCGCAAGTTCGAATCCTGCTCGCGACAGTATTCTTTTCCATTTAATATAATAACATTAGCTGTTATTTAGTCCCATATAATAGGTGGTGAGCCTATTGCCATCTACTGAGTACAATGCCAAAGTACGGGCTACTGAGAATTTCCTAACAGAATATCTCAATAACTTTTTGCTCGACCCGGGAATCGAAACCGAGACCTCATGCTCAGCAGTCATACTTGGGACCATTAGACCAACGAGGCAGTCAAAGAAAAAGTTATTTGTGTGTTATTACAATTTTTATACATAAATGCCGAGTTTGACATTTTTAATATGGTGGCACGAAGTGGTGAAGTTGAGCGACAGCCAATCTTTATGTGCGGAAAATCCAACATGGCGATGTGCCGGTAAAGTTTAGTCAAGGACCGCATGGCTTTTAGTGAATAGGAGTCTGGCACGACATTCTAAAACTGTGATAGTTCCATGGATGTCTTGCCAGACTCCGACTTGCTCTGTGCAGGATTAGGACTGTGACCTGATCGGCGCAGAAGCTGATCTCTCGACCGCTACGCCGACCCTGCCGACTATTTAAGGTAGAACGCAAAGGTGCAGCGGGAAAATGAAAATAAAAAAGGCAAAAGCCAAAGAACTATGTAGGAAACTATGTTTACTGCCGCAAATAATCAATTTGTTGGTCTTCTACAAACTGTACTTCGGTGAGTGTGCCTAAGAACTCCACGACCTCATCTCACCAGCCCCCTTCTACCATCAGACATCTAGACACACTGTAAGTTACCATCCCTACCTTGTTGCTATTCCACCAATTCGCTCTAAGCGTTTCCAATCATCTTTTATAATGCGCACAGCAAAGTAGTGGAACTCTCTACTTGCGTCTGTATTTCCGAACGCATTCAACCCTAATCTCTTCAAAGTTAGAGTGAACAGGCTTCTTCAGGGTAAACTCACTACATCGTCGGCTTTATCTCTCTCACCTCTAACCTGGACTAGAGTCAAGAGAAAACTATTAAATATATATATCTAATTACTGTTTCAAACTAACAGACGTTAGCATTGACATTAAATCATCTCTTTCTTTTAGTTTTCTAAACGTATTAGAAATAAATTATAACTTGCTTAAAAACGGTAAAGGAAAACATCGTGAGGAAACCAGCATACCTGAGAGATGTTCTCGATGGTATATAAAGCCATGTCAGAGACCTACGGGTGGCTAAAACTCTGACAGTAGGTTGACACAAAGTTAGGTGCACTGTTAACGAACAACCCTGATTTAATCCAAGGTATTAGTGTTAACGTCTGCTCAATTATATTGTATTGTCAATGACAGCCGCTGCTGGACAACAAAGCGAGTGTATCACTTAACGCGATTGAATTAGGACATAATCCTATTGATTGCGTTGATCATTGATGTTTTTTATAAATTAGTTTTTTAGTTTTTTCAGATTGAAATACATATATTTGTGATTTAAGAGATAATTATAAGAGATAACATTCATTTTGTGATTAGCCTCTCAGTGACTAACTGAGAGACCTCAAAAATAACAATAGATTAAAACTCGGTTGCACCAACATAATATCGATGGTTGAATGGTTAATTGATCTAAGCGACATTTTAATGAAATATAAAAATGTCTCTAAAGGCTATTATTTTAAGGTTTATTTTTATAAACCACAGTAAATACACTTGAACCAAATAGCCTTTGAACCGTCGATATGTAAAAACCGTAAACTACGAGTTACTATACTATAATTACGATTATTTTGATAGCTTTTCTATCCAAATGTCAGAGGAATATGTCAGCTATGTTTAAAGTTCAGTTGGTGGAATAGAGCCTTACACATTACACTGTTGGGCAGCAGTTGTGTAAAATACAATGATTTATTAAAAACAAACTGATGCTGAATCCCAGCCATATATCTAAAATTTCTCAATTTGTGTACCGGGTAACACTCTTTCTGTCGGTTTGAGTTAGTCATGATTTTCTGACTGAATTTTTTGCTCGCTCTTGTTTAATTTAAAGTTAAGCAAAGCCAAATACCGGCGCATAGTGAAACGCCTTTGATGACAGTGTTTGAGTTAACTGTATATTAGGGTTGAAGTATTGTACTTAGCTTACATTACTATATGTATAACTAACAAGAAACAACGCGCAATAAATACCTTTGACGACGACGTCGTGGTGACCGAGTGGTTACGGGCCCGCCTCTTGAGCCACAGGTTGTGGGTTCAAACCTGGCATGTATCAATGTGACTTTTTCAATGTCATAATATGTACTTTCTTAGTTAATCTAAAACATCACTGACGTGGTGATTAAGCTCATGCCTTCTCTTTATGAGAAGAGGCTCTTGCCCTGCAGTGGGACAGTTATGGGCTGGTTATTTTTAAATACCCTTGAATAGTATTTATTTCATATAGTACATATGGTAGCATCAAGCAACGCGATAGTTTAAAAGTTATAACATGACGTATAACGCTTGTAGCCGACGGGGCAGGCAGAGGGACACTGTTGTACACCCATATTGATGCAATTATTTATAGGTGGTTATCTTTTTGCCATCAACAAGGCACAATTCAAAACTCCGGGATACTCTTGGGAATTTCCTAACAGAGTAATCCCATAATACTTCATGACCTCGCGCATCGAACCTAGGACCTCATGCGCAGCAGGCGCACTTGCGACAACTAGGCCAATGGGGCACAGGCCAATATCTTTTTTGCAGTTAAATAGGTATATTAGGGTAGTCAGTTAAGAGAAACATAAAAAAGTAATTGTAAAGTTACAATATTAAATGGAAAAAGAATACGGTCGCGAACAGGACTGAACCTGCGCCTCCCGGATGAATACTCCAGGCGCTCTAACCACTAAGCCACCGTGTTCGCGACCGTATTCTTTTTCCATTTAATATTGTAACTTTAGAGTTCGCTAAGCATGCGTTAATGCTTTTCAAAGATTTATCTTGAAAAGTAATTGTCTTTGTCTTTATTATATCATAATAATTTGTAATAATAACAATACTGTAATAATATTACATGTATTTAAGTCTCATACTAAAAATATACGCCCGATCCAGTTCTCGAAAATGGATCGATCTATCATCACTGATAGGATATATATTGTTGCCAATAAGCCTGATATAGTGGTGATAGATCGATTAGAGCACCGCACAATGATTTTTGATATCACTATCTCTCATGACGACAACCTCGTGAAAGCAGAGAAAGATAAACAAATCAAATATCTTGATCTAAAGAAGAGAAAGAAAAGAGACCTTGACCTTTGAGTATGTTTCGGCGTTTCTTCTCAGACGCCATCTAGATTATAGTGACATGTAAAAGAGTTTCTTCAATTTAATTTAATTTAATTTCATTTCATCTGGCGCATGAGTTTGTCGACATGTGGGGCGTGGACTCTGTAATAATTGTACCGATAGTCGTTTCGGCTAATGGACTAATAGTGAAAAGCCTTGATCAACACCTCAAAAGACTTTCGCTAGGCGGCTGGATCAAGGTACTGATATAGAAAGCGGTACTCCTCGATACGGCACGCATTGTGAGGAGGTTCCTTTCTCTGGAGCCCTAACCATCGGTAGCTTGGACCCTGTTCCCGATGCCAGTGGCTTACTATTTTCTATATATTATAAAATTATGTTTTTGATATATATATTTAAAAAATGTAATTTATATGTAAATAAATGGTACTGGGAAACATGTAATAAAAATATTGCAATAATATATATTTTTATACATGTTAAGCCCATGTAAAGCCTATATGTTAAGCTTAAGCCCCGTTCGTGTCTATTATTGTTTAATGTTTCCTTGAAAATAGTAATTAGCTATACTAATATTAAAATCTGCTCTAATATTTATACACGTAGATATATAAAATTTTACAATGTAGACACCATACAAGTGTAATTAATAAATATGTCCTCCTCTTTCTTACTTTGCTGTGCCCTACAGGTTCTATAAAGCTTCCATTGTTGTTTTATTTTACCAACTTATGTACAACATGGTATGGAAATCATCATCATCAATCATTAAAACATATAATAAAAATGTAACGGATCGCTGTCTGTACGTAGAAGATATATGAGAAAAAAATTTATTGGTACCTTTATCAACGCAAATAGCACCCAAAACAGTGATTGTTAGAATTTTTGTCTGTTTGGCTGTTTATCTGTTTGTCTGTGCGTTTGTGCACGCTAATCTCAGAAACGGCTTATCTGATTTAGATGTGATTTTCACTAATATATTGTGGTAAGCTTCACTTAACATTTAGTGTTTATTTCATGTCAATCGGTTCATAAATAACAATAGATTGAAGTAAAAAGTTATGCCAAATTAAAGAATCACGTCGAACATTTGTTAATTATTATGAATTTGTGTTCATACACGACATGGTGTTAATTTACGACATCCCGCAGACGTAGTCGCTGGCACAGCTAGTAAGCAATATGAATATAAACATCGATTTTGTTCAGATTCGAACTTACACCAAAGGATGAGAAGAATCAGTCCAAAACCTACGTTTATACCTACAACGTCAATTTATTTGACTTACCTGAAATATCCGATATATTTCGGTCCTAAATCCTAGATAATCATCCCTTACGTAGCCGACAAAACCACATTTCCCGTTTGCCTTTAGTGTAGTAATGTTGGCCATTCATTGATCGTTGGGCTCAAACCTGGATTACCTGTACTTATTCCGTAACACATAGCTTTCAAATATTGAATATATTCCTCATAAACTTGTTTTATATATTTTAGTTTAGGCAAATAAATAATTGATTGATTTAACCTGCTTCGTAAGTCTAGTGGTCCCTAGCGCGACTGCCGAACATGAGTTCCCGGGTTCAATTCCCGGGTCGGGAAGTTTTCATGAGTTTTTCTGTTAGGAAATTCTCAGTACTAGCCTGGAATTTCGAATTGTGCCCGTTAGGTGGCAATAGGTAATAAGCATCACCCATTACATGAGACTTAATAGCAGCAATGGTGAAATGTGTGTGTGCAACTGTGTACACCTCTGCCTACCTCTTCGTGGAAAAGCGTTATGCTGCATTCCCCACAAATAATTTTGCGTATAGAAAAACACTCTCCATCCTTGCACCCCGCAAGGATCGCAACTACAGTCACCACAGCCTCGGTAATGATTTGTTGAAGGTATCGACGGAACCCATCACTTGTGTAGGTCGGCCATAGTTGGCCTGCACAGATGTTCCAAATATCACGTCGCACTTCCGTGCCGTCTGGGGGAACGTACACCCTCTCCCAATAAGCACTTCAAATGCTTTGCCAACTAAAGAAAAACAGCTCCCTAACCAAAATAATTTAACGCTCACTAAATTCTTTCGAAACTGTTACGGATTTTATTTCCATAACCTTTTTGTAGGAAACAGGAAAGAACCCCTAAATAAAGTATCGTCTTACACTCAAGAAAATCTCCTCTTTAACCCGTTACTTTTAATTCTAGAAAAAGATTTCTTTTAACAAAATCTTTCTACAAAATAGGTTTAATTAAACGGTCCCAATACCTTGTGATCAAGTGGCTGAGCCAAGTGTACAGTGTCAAAGGGAAGGCGATTGGAAACAAATGGGATATATTTTAATTAAACCCAAATATCTTTACGCTAAAACAAATTGGATACAGAGTATTTTGTCCGTTTGATATGTGACATGACATAGATGATAATTTAAATAATTGAAATTTCAATACGGATTTGTAGTGAAATTTCAATTAATTAAATTTTCATCTATGTATGTAAGTATACTTATGTACGGGTTAAATAATTGGTGATTATATGAATATTTTTATTGAACGTAAAATAAAATTTATATTTTTTTTTTATTATTATGTAGTAGCTAGTACATACTGCTATTATTTTACCAGCAATTTTTAGTTAATATGATTCCATTCTATAGCAACATCTTTAACGTAGGTCCATTTACAGACGGATCAGTAATAGCCTAGTGGTAGGACGGTTGGTCTGGCATGTCAAAGATCGCAAGTTCGAAGCCAAGGCACCACTGACTTTTTGAATCAAGTGACATATTGAATATAAATTTATTATATCTTGCCTAAAACGGTGAAGGAAAACATCGTGGGGAAACCAGCGCACCTGAGAGATGTTTTCGATGGTGGGTAAAGTCATTTCAGAGACCTACAGGCGGTTTAAGCTCTGAAACTAGGTTGTTCATCAACCACACATACCTATATCAACCAGGAATCAACAAGACCCATAGTCATTCCCATAACTTTTCTATGAAGTACACAATTATTTAGTTTCCTATGAACTTTTGATCCCATTCAGTCCAAGTAACATATTATTATGACCTATATTAAACTTTTTATGAGCCATTTCTAAGTTTTGTGCGGTATATTCAAGATGTAAGTAGACCACGTGACGTGGGTGGCGACCTTTATAAGTATATCACCAAGTGGGCAGTGTACCCTTAAACACTAAAACTTTGCGACATAAAAAGACCACGAGGGGTCATTCAACTTCTTAATTTATATAGTTTGGGCACTTTGATAAGAAAATGGTGACGTAAAAATGACGTATTGATGCTTCTTCTTTTATACTTATACTCCTCCCAGACCTATTTCTGTCACGGCGGCCTATCTCAATGGAGATCAGCCAAGGACGCTGGAGATATTATAGTGCGCAAACAGGTGCACTCCCTCTTCCTTCACTCTCATAGTCCGATGGGACGGCAATCCGACACGACCGAAGAGAGATCAGGCGCAGGACCGACGGCTTTACGTGCTCTCCGAAGCACGGGGGTATCACACCAACAACTTCCATACTCCGGGCAACTACTGAGAATTTCCTATCAGGAAAACCCAATAACATTTTGCCCAACCTGGGAGTCGAATCCAGGACCTCACGCTCGGCAGCCGCGCTTGCGAACACTAGACCAACGAGGCAGTCAACTAGCTACACTTAAATTTCTTTCATAAAGAAGTCATTGCAGCTTTCAAACGTATTATCGCATACGTAGTGTTTCTTTAAATTCGGTCTGGGAGTATATTATTTTAAGCCATTTAAAACTGTCCATTAGATAAGCCACGACATAATAATTATGGTGTTAGAGTTAATTAACATCATTAATGTTTTACAATTCAGCTTAGCATTAGAACAATTAATCATTCAAATTTAATTAATTAATTCAATTGATTGTTGACTCGCAACCTATGAAATCCAATTCATTTACATTCATGGCACATAATTGCATAAAACCACGAACATGCAGACACATATCATTTGATAATAATCGTAATATTGTAAACGTTAAAGTTTGTTTGTTTGTCTGTCCTTGTTTTAAGTCAAAATGGAGTAACAAATCTAAAGCTATTTTTTTAACAAGGAATAACTACATTGTGGAGGGAATGTTTGAACCTTCTGCCATTCTTACGGGACACCAAATGTTAAAAAATAAATATTATAAAGAGCCCTAGTTCCCTGTCATTTTGTGTACGGAGTTAGTAGTAGGGCTGGAGAGAGATTAAAAGTACTTTTTAAACTTGAGAAAATACCTCTTATCAACTGCCTAATTAGTATACAGATGTAGATGAAGAAGAATACAAATAGCGGAAGAAGAAGAGAAGCGGCTGCTGAACGCGAGGTCCTGAGTTCGCTTTCAGGGTCGTGTTAAGTGGTTTTGGGGTTTAAGTAGCCAGGCGTAAAGCCAGCAGGCGGAAGAATACAAGGAGGCTTGATAATTCATTAGATTTGAACAACGAAAAGGTAGCTCAGCTGGTAGAGTGATGACACGGGATATCAAGGGTCGCGGGTCAAGCCCCGTTCTTGTCTATTATTTTTTCAATGTTGGCTTGAAAAATAGTTATTAGCTAGATTTTAATAGGCTTTCCAACAATTCTGGCCTTAGTGGGATGTGGGTATATTGCAGTACATCTCAGCGTAAGTAATATGTATTAAATATACCTTACCAAAAATATTACTACGTAAGCAAATCACGGGTATCAAATAGTATTAATATAAATCCTTCAGATTAAAGCACTGTACTCTAAAATATTGGACGAGCGGCTAATTGGTTCTGTGAAAACGTTGATACTATCAAGTAATTCCAAGTTAAGTGGATTGTGTTTGTTCATTGCTCCGATATCGGAAGATATTGATTTTGTATTAAGAAACGTCTCGGTAATGGGAACGCGAGTCGTTGCACTTTTTAGCTAGGGTTTATTGAAAAGAGAAAAATATTTTATAAAACTGATGAGTATACTTTATTCAAGGAGAGGAGGGGCTATTAGTTATGAAAAGGCACAGAGACCGATCGATCATAGTTAAGCTGCTTGGTGGGATTGGCCTGAGGATGGGTGGATATCATTTCATATCGAGACCTCCCCGTGTCATAAAGAGCACGTTAATCTGTCGGTCCAAGTTGTCAAATAAGATATATGATAGTCGATACAGGATGCCTGAAAGTCTGTCAACCAGTCTTACTACGATATAGATACGTAACCACTCAATGTAAAATACGTACTGGTATTAAACTGAATTCGGTTAGACTGGAGGCCGAACATAATGTATATAAGAAAGCCTAGGCGGTTTTTTTTATACTTAATTATAGGGACGAACTGTTATTTTTGGGAAATTTCTAATAATTATATGAAATCTTAGGGTTCGCTAAGCATGCGTTAATGCTTTTCAAAGATTTATCTTGAAAAGTGATCAACTTGCTTCTATTAGTATGTTTGAGACTTTGATTGAATTTTAAATCAACGGGATAGTTGCGAAACTGCAGGATAGTTGCAAAACTGCAGGGTAATTGCGAAACTGACTTTCAATTGCAATAGCTTTTATTTTGTTAGTCTGACGAAAGTCTGACAATATTAATTGCATTTATCTTAGTAGTCGATGGGGTGTTATAGGGTTTATACTTTTTAGAGCATACGCAATATATGGCCAATTGAAATGTATTGTCATTGCATATGTATTGCCAAATTAACAAATCGACCTATAAACGCGGCAGGCCCAGAAAAAGATGATGGCAGGACTTCCACCTAAAGGATTGGCCCCAAAATTGCCATAGACTAGTAAAGTGGACAAAGAGAAGAAAGGCTTTTGCTCTCCACTGGGACACTACAAGTTGGTACAATAATTTGCAAATTTTTACAAAATCTACTACCATCTAAAAGCGTTTTTTATTTTATAGGTTCAATGAATGGTTATTTTCTCATTAAAGTACCATATGGGCATGTAATGGTTGGAGTGTAACTTCACATATCACGCTCTTGGGGCCAGTCAACGACTCAAACGATGAGTAAAAAGTTTTAAATATGTTTTATTTTTGTATTTTCTTTTAAGAGGGTATCGCCCTTAATAAGAAATGTATATTTTTTAAAGTAACAATATTAAATAGGAAAGTATGTTTTTTTATAACACTTAGCACAGATGGCACGGTCCGTATTTCGGGCCATACTGACGCTTTTATTTTATTCCATGTTTTTTGGCCTTTTTAGTAGAAACCCATGCTATGTATATGTGATAGGGCAGTTATGGTTTCATATTTAATACTGATCTATGCAAGAAACCTGTTGATGAACCAACAAAAACTGCTGAAAATTGATTAAATTAATTGTATTCTATTACAAGTTGCAACAGCCAATCCAACAACACGACAATTGTAAAAAAAACTTTGGTTTATATTAATATTTTATAGCTTAAAATTCTTATCAGAAAAATAGAGGTTCCATCCTAAACAATATTTAACGATGAGTCTTACAAGTCGTAAAAATATATTTGTTAGGTATAACTATATAGATAGGACACCTCATAAAAATGATTTATTAAGTCTGAGAAGTCGTAAATTTGGCGGACAATGAACGTGACCTGTAATATTCTTTGTGTATAATTCTATGTAAGGATATAATTAAATAGGTTTATGTTTCTATAAAGTAAGATTTTTAAGAAAATTTGAGTAGAGATTTCAGGAATATCATTTGTATGTATATTTCTCAACAGTGCATGAGGCACGCTACGTAGCATATGTGCTACGGCGTAGCATATACTAGCTACAACGTAGGCGTGCTACGACTCAAACATCTCGGTACTGTCAGTAACATAAGTAGATTAACGTACAGGCATAACTTTTGGATTTATTTTGCGAATGCTAATTATGATCCAACTTTTATCACAGTGAAATTATTGACAGTAATTTCTATTCTATCATAATTTGTCGCGCTATTTTTTAAACTTTTCTCCAAAAATCTTGATTAGAAGCATGATGATACCCTTTACGCTGCAACAAAGCTATGTCTGATAATCACACAACAAGGACAATTAGCCTTAAGTTTCTCCTTTAGACCTTAAGGCTTTATTTACGTCCTAATGTTATGTACTAACAACAAACACGGTAACTTCTGAAGTCTACAGTGTTGCCCTTTCATGTAAGTAGTTACTAAGTACTTACCGAAGTTATGAACACGTTGAAACTTAACGTTGCCATCCTGCAAACAGTTCGATACAAGTCAATTGTATTGGCTATTAATGTTCTACTTACAGTTCATTGATCTTACAGGCATTAATTTTAGCTTTAAAAAAAGTTAAGTTACGGTTATGTTCCTAGAAGGGTTGAGTAGAGAGGTAATTTATAACTTTAAGGTTCGCTAAGCATGCGTTAATGCTTTTCAAAGATTGATCTGTATTTGTTAAGGTAATTGCATCTTTACGACAATGTATTAACTGCAAAGTTAATAAAATGTCAATGTTTTTGGGGGCTGAGTTGCCCGCGTCCGTAGGAGTGCACCTTTTAAATGGAATCCTTACATGTGGCCCCTGGGTGGTGCAAAACAGGCAACACAAGTCTAGTGGGACGCTTCGGCCGCGGCTGGTTAACACCCACCGGACGAAGCCATGCTGTGAAGCGACCTAGTCGTGTTTCGGGGTGTAGTCCGGTGCAACCGTTGTGGGAGACGAGTCTAGGCAGTTGCACCAACTCCCCAATTATTGTTCTCCCCAAATCTATCTTCTTTACTTAGAGTGAATAGATTTCTTCTGGATCTACGTGCTCCATCCTCAGCCACACCGTCGCTTACCATCAGGCGAGTTGGTGGCCAAACGTAGATCCATTTTGATAAAAAATTAAGTTTGTCGTGTTAACTGACACGACTAACTTTTTGGTCACCTGACACACGAAAAATTCACGGTGGTGAGCAGAGTTCGAGATGGCTTAGTGGTCAGAGCGCCTGGAGTATTTATCTGGGAGGCGCAGGTTCGAACCCTGCTCGCGACCGTATTCTTTTTCCACACAATTTATAACTTTAGAGAGGTACTGTTCAACACCCAAATTTCATAAATGGCATTATTGAGCCCCATATAATAGTTAGTGAGTTGTTTACCAATAATTATAATAATTCCAACCCCTAGGTTGCTTTTGTGTATTCCTTAACAGAAAAACCTAAAGAATTTCTGCAACCTGGGAATAGAACCCAGATTCTCACGCTCAACGGACACTCCGTAATTGCGTTGTTAAGGCCCGATAGGAGAATGCCTGTAGAAGTAACATGGTGCCCTCGTCTTCGGGATGACGCAAATGCTCTCGGTTCACAGTTGTTTCGGGAAGTATCTGTGTGACATATGCCGGGAGCAAACACAAGGTGCCACCACTGCAGTGACTGCCCCGAGGACACGTAGCACACGGAGGTGTACCCAGCCTGGGCCGAGCAGAAATTATCCATACACAAAAATAGGTCTCACGCTCCACAGCCACGCTTGTGACCGATACACCAATGCGGTAGTTAAATTAAATTTCTGCTGCGAACAGATTTGTTGAAACTGATCCATGTGAAAGAATCGGTACCATCAAGATCATAATGACATGTAAAAGAGTTTAAAAATACCTACTTACATTAATACATATTTTTTACGCATCTGTACATTTTGTACCGTAGCAACTACGCCGTAGCACACAAACAGCGTAGCACTGCTACGAATACTACGTAGCATTTCGTTTCACTGTACAATAATTATAAATAAATATCATTTCCGACACCTTTGACACCACCTTCAACTTTACTCACCCAGTTAGTGCTAATAAGCATGATGTTACATAAGTAAGTGTTCAAAGTGTTTCGTCTTTGTTCCTACAACCTTACGAGTTCAGTGTTGGTCCCAGAGGGCGTACTTACAGTAAGTACACAGTTACGAAGTTACTTCCGCCCTTACTTAGCTAGCTTAATGCTGGCAGTACGCCCAAGTATTACGTTTATGTGTTAAGGCTTTAACGGTGTCTTGTAATTTTTGTGCAAACTCATTCTGAATGGTGTGTGCCGTGATTGAGGACAACCAACTTTTGGTTCTTTTTTTTGTACATGTTAAGGACAAGTGATGTACCCGACAGGGTCCATTGTTGATACCATATTTTTTATTCCACCACCTGTCTACGTTATGGAATGCAATAAACGATATGCTATTTAAAAATTTTTTGTGGAACAATAATACGGTCGCGGGGAATGCAGGGTTCAAATCCTGCTCGCGACCGTATTCTTTTTCCATTAAAAAACATAACTTCAGAGTTCGCTATGCATGCGTTAATGCTTTTTAGAGATTTATCTGTATACATACATGAAAAAACCAACAACATAACACTCCTTTTTGAGTAGTCGTGTAAAAAATTATAGCCACTCTCCTCTAAATTTGTAGATATACCACTACTGAATAAGCTACTGCCAATAAGGGGGACTTTAATATAGAAAATGTTCTAATAATCTTACGGTACACGCCATCATTTGTTGACACCTACTTCTGAGATTGTTTCGGCGTTTCTTCTCAGAGACAGTCAGATAGGAAACGCCATCTAGTTTATAAAAATGACTTGTATAAGTGTCTTCAACAGATCTATTTACAGAAATAAAAATCATTTATCATTTACTCGTACAGTGATAGCCTTGTGCATAGGTTCCCAACTTTTTATGGACTACCAGCCCCTTTATAAGAAAAAAATAATTCCAACACCCCCTTTACTAAACAGTTCATTATACCAATTTTATATGTCTGTCTATTATCTATTAGTAATCAAAATATATGCCCGCCATTTGGGACCTTTGGACCCGCTACCCCACGAAAATCTCCAGTGCCCACTAGGGGGCGATACGGCCTAGTGGTATGACCATTAGACTGACAAGTCAAAGGACGCAATTCGAATCAAAGGCACGCACCACTATCTTTTCGAAGTTATGTGCGTATTACAAATTAATGATCACTTGCTTAAAACGGTAAAAGAAAATATCGTGAGGAAACCATCACACCAATGAGATGTTCTCGATGGTGTGTGAAGCCATGTAAGAGACCTACGGGTGGTTTAAACTCTGACACTAGGTTGTTCATCAACCATACAATAAGAAAACCTACTCGTAAGCCAATAGGTACATTCCTTATATCAAATATCTAAAGTCTTTTTATCTTTTTTTCGTCGATTTCTTTACAAAGTAAAACACCCACGCACTATTCTCAATTTTAACATATGAAATTTTTATACAGCAGAGAACGGAGGCAACGGAATTAAAGAGCGCAGTTCGCGTAGAACTTGCGAATATGTAGACAACATTTACATTTATTTGGGGAAGAACCGACAGACAAAGGAAGTGTAGGATTAAGTTTGTTCGTTTTTTTGATATAGCAGCTTTAGTGTTTAGGTCGTATCATTAAAAAAAAAATACTATTACTTTTTTGTATGTTTCAATGTATAATGCAATTGCTACAATATTTTTTTAAAATGTTTCAATTTATAATGCAATTCCTACAATTTATTTTAACAGAATACCTTACGTAATATTTTTTCCGTATTTTATTAATATTATTATTGTAATATAACCTGCATGCTGGAAGTCTTATTAATATATCTGCCTAGCCTTTTCTATTTTTTTTTTCTTTTCTTACATTCTATTTGGTGTACCTTGTGTTAGAGATGTCCAAGTCACCCGTAACAACAGCCAAGACCGACGGCTTAACGTGCCCTCAGAAACACGAAGACTGAAATTCTTCTAGTGGTCACCCATCCATATACTGACCGCTTCAAGTGTTGCTTAACCTCAATAAATTTGCAATGAGTTATGAGTTTTAATATTACATTTCCGTATGATATTTTATGTATGTTTTACGCTCATGTTTGCACAAAACAATACATCGTTGCGCGTCTTCAAAATTTCCTTGTTTCGTAAGCTTTGTCAGGAATTTATAAGGTCATGTAAAAGGAATAAGGAATAACTAGTAATATTTTTAAAATAGCAACAAGCTAAAAATTCTCACAGCAAAATTTATTTACATACGAATTGTGTTCAGGATATAAAATAAACAGAAAATTTAGACGTCAATCTAGTATAAGCATATAATCTGTACATCAAAGTCGCTTTTAATTATAATAATACGCTCCACTTACAGTAACTCAACACAAAACAATATAAAAGGCAAGCAAAGCCCCACAATTTCGCTAGTTCACCAAAAACCGTAGACAAAGGAATATATTTTTGTATTAAGCATACCGACCTGCTGTATTTTGTTAATAACGCTGCGAGATCTCTCAAGAGCCGGCTGCTTGCCTTCCAAATTTTAATCTTATTACCATATAGATTAAGTGGCATTTCCAACGGTGGTGCCGCGAAGAATTTTCTAAGTGAGTACATATATACCGTTTTATTGTGCCCCCGCAAGAGTACTAGAGTTATGATTGAGTTTTTTGTATAACATTGTTATGGAAATAACGACCAATATGTTGTTTTGATTGTGTTGTAAAGGCGACACCAAAGCGTTTGATGTTCGAAAAAAAAAGTCGTTTAAAATTGTTTTTGCGCTGTTTCTTTATTGATACTTCAAATTGGATGATTATGTTTTATTTTTAACATAATTTTATTCGACTAATTGTAGTGTGGATTGTGTTCCATTCTAAGTATTTGCTTTTTTCTAATTCCACATTTTAGTTAATATCATCAATCACGTGATAAGGACTTTAATTTATTTGTAATTTCCTCCTCATCGTAAATAAGTTAATTATTGTATTATCATTACAATTGTGTTGCCCTTATACTAATTCATTTGCTGTCAAGCAGTATGTATTTTTCTTCAATATACATATCTCTATCAGCCATTACTTCAGTAGTCGCCACCATTAATTTTATAATTATAATATATTATGGGAAACAGTGAAGCATAACATCATGAGAAAACTAGCACTCTTGAGAGGTATTTAAACTTTAATAATTTGATATTTAAACTTGAGAGATGTTTAAACTTTGACTTTAAGTTGTTCATCAACCAAGCGATTTAAATAAAATCTTTCATAATAATACTCCTCCAGGACCTACGATTTTACGTTTTTGTAGGACGGGGTTGTCACGCCACCAACTTCCTAACTCCGGGCTGCTACTGAGAATTTCATCACAGAAAAAATCTAAAAACGCTTTGCCCGACCTGGAAATCGACCCAGGACCTGACGCTCAGCAGGCGCGAAGCCAGTTTCAAAATCTTTCTTCTTATACTTGATCTGTAAGTTTAGTAGCCATCCACATTGATTCTATTTATATTTGTGTAATATTTCTCCAAAAAAATATTAGCATATTCTTTCAATACACGCCGCACATGAAAACAACATATTTTCATATTAAGAAGCAACAAAAAGAAAACACAGTGCCGCGATATATTGCCATGAAATATCAAAGTTCTTCATAAATATGGACGCGCCGATACTTCATATTACATTACGTGAACAGAGACGTTCGCATCTTATTATTTAAATACGCAAGCTCACAGGATGCTGAGTACGCGTAAATAATTCCGAATATCGAGACTCAAGACTGTAATAAAGAATCGATTTTTGGGGGCTTTGTTGCCCGCGTCCGTAGGAGTGCACCCTTAAATCCCTACACATAGCCTC
The DNA here is from genome assembly GCA_935421205.1 of Xylocampa areola. NCBI lineage: Eukaryota > Metazoa > Arthropoda > Insecta > Lepidoptera > Noctuidae > Xylocampa > Xylocampa areola. The sequence goes on from OW285200.1 coordinate 3,226,017, forward strand.
TAGGTGGTGCAAAACAGGCATCACACTCTGGTCGGCTGAAGTGTGGCTGGTTACCTCCCACTGGGAGCCTAACTCACCCATTAACTCCCCAACTATCGTTCTCCCCAAATCTATCCACTCTAATTAAGAGTGAATAAATTTATTATTATTTTTATGTGGAGACATGCTCTCGCATACCACTCTGACAGGGGGGACAGAGCGGTTATGTGGCACTCGAACCCACTAAAACTCCACAGTGTACCTCCTGAGCTGCTGGAGGGCGGGACGCGGGAACGCTTTCGCACACGACCGCGAACCCGCCCGCAACCGTCCGTTGCCGGACTCCCTCCGACGGGTTGGATATTGCACCCCCCCGCCACGACACACCAGACACATGGCGTGCCGCAACCACCTCGGAGACCATGTGCAATGGGCGCCAGACGACCCCGTGTCCAAGGTCCCCTGCGACGGGTCAGGTCTGTGGCCCCGCCGCCTACCACTACAAAAGATTTATTCTGAATGTACGTGCTCCTCCATGCCATGCCATTCTCGGCCACACCGTCGCTTACTATCAGGTGAGTTGGTGGCCAAACGTAAATCCATTTTTGACAAAAAAATAATTTAATCGAGTAAATTGTGTTAGTTACATTGTTTCACTTCATAATGGTGAATAAATGCATTTATTATAATTTTACTACTAGAGTCGACCACCTTCTTTTTTTTTCTGTGTAAAGTCCATTATAGACTCTGTGTGGGACTTCTAGTGACTCCACGTCGACGATGCCAAATTAATTGTACATACATATCGTAAACAAGCATTTGACTTCGTCTGCGTACATTTTCTTTTTCATACATGTGTTCGCTTTCTACGCAGCCTTTGTTATTCTCACTATTTTAGACACTTAGGTGATCAAATTTGGCAAATGCTGCACTAGGTCTTTATTTATTTTCAGTAGAAAGATTTTGCGGTAAATTTAAAGTTAATAGGAGAAGATTTTTGACCTCCATACAATCTTTGTCAACTTTGTTTACCCCATTAGGGGCAAATTTCGAAAAATCGCTTTTTAATCATCCTCTTGGTCACAAACAGATCGTTGTATTCAGGTTTCATGTTTCTAGCTTCAGAAGTTTCTGCTGTGCGTTGATGAGTCAGTCAACTAACTTAATTGTAAGTAAATAAATAATTTTCACTTTTCCTTATTTTATTTTACCATATTACACATTAACGCTGTCAAGTTATAAAACCACAACCATTATGCTGCTAGAAAAGGATAGATGTAACAAATGGATAGCATCATCTCGCTCTTACTTTAAGCTCAAAACTTCATGGTGTGTGGTTTTCGATATAGACCATTACATGCGTATTATGTGGTTGTTCCAAATCGTTAACCTACGGTTTTATTTGCTAAAAGGCTTATACATTTGGTAAGTAGAAATTGTTATTATGTTAAATATAATATTCGTTTAAATAACAAAATGTTTTGGTACGAATGGCGAGTCTAGAAAACGGGTAAAAAATATTTTCATTAATTAAATCCGCCTAGCCCTTTTCCAACTATATTGGGTTCTGCTTCCAGTCTGACTGGACGCAGATTAATAACAGTATTTTACATGGAGCGACTGCCTATATGACCTCCACAATCCAGTTATTGGGTAAAACGATATCTAATGGTGAGACTGGTTGTCAGACTTTGATCCGACTATTCGTGACGCTGTCATAGATAGATATTTATTTCACTACTGGGACCGATGGTATAAGGTGCTCTCCAAGGCATGGAGGGATCTTTTCTGGCTCTCTTTCTCTTTATTTTTGTGTGCCCTGTTTCTGTGCTAAATAAAAAAAACTTTATTTCTTTTTTTCTTTCTGTGGATGCTTGCAATACCAGGGGTGTCACTTGTATGTGACTCTATAAGAGGAATTGCTGGGCCGGCAATAGGGGAGAAAAACGGTTCCCCTCTACTGCCACCCCAACCCTTCTTCAAGGAGCACTCGTGACCTCACAAATCATTAGGAACACGGGACTATAAAAGAGCAGTATTATTTAGCTACACTCTTGTGCAAGGTAGAGATATTTTCCTACTCGAACAGCTCCAGTTTTTCAGAGCTTTGAATCTCATATTAATTGCAAGGCCTATGTCTAAGAGTAGTCTTCTGAAAGCTAACGATGAACATAATTTTAATAGTGTAAATAATCATAACATGACATAGCATCACGCATGTATTCCCCGATGGGGTAGGCAGAGGTGCATACAATTGTACACTCACATTTCACCAATGCTGTTATTAAGTCCCATGTAATAGGTGGTGAGCCTATTGCCATCAACCGAGCACATTTCCAAACTCCGGGCTGCTACTGAGAATTTCCTAACAGAAAAACTCTATAACACTTTGCCCGACCCGGGAATCGAACCCAAGCAGTCGCGCTTGGGATCACTAGGCCAACGAGGCAGTTGTAACTAATAATAATACATAAATAAATATTTTTTAGCAGACACACCCGCGGGCACCCGCTAGTTATAAATAATAGCAACAGCTTCCGGCAACTCGCCTAGAGGGAGTTTGTGGGTATTTTTTTATCTTTATTTTTGTTTTTCCTCTCTCCGGCGGTAACTCAACTTTAACTTTGGATGGTAATTTAACTTGAACCGGTATCGTCACTAGACCATTTGTTATGATAGTAACATTGAGCAGAGCTTCAAAAATACTACAATTAATTTGCATTGCAATACACTGAAATACAATTACTTTGTACAAATATGCTTAATCATGTAAAGTATAGAAATATCTTAGGTTTTCGCGATCACTTCACATTATAATAAAACAACTTTTAACCAGTCCTCCTGCAACCACAAACGCTGCAGTGTTCGAAATGTCAGAAAAAACAAAAACCAATAATATACGCGATTAATCCGGTTAAAAGTTATTAGGTATAACATGCAAAGTATCATTAAAACTCTACGGATGTTGACTTCGAAACATTTTATATAATTCGAATTTTAATAATAATAATAAATTTAATTTTTTGTCTCAATTTAATAATAAATGTAATTAGGTTATCATTATTATGTGTTGCATGCCGTAAGGCGGAATACAGAGATCCATATTGTATAATATTGTAACATCATTTGTAATGTAATGTTAATACCTATGTTCGCAATAAATGAAATTTATTATATAAATTTATGTGTATTAATGAAATTTGAATTTGAATCATTAGCGGGTTTTTCGGAATACACCCCGTACGGCTCTAAGAATAATTTGTTGGCATTGTCAAAGAACAGGGAATTCCTATGTCAATTGTTTGGTTTCATGGGCTGCAAAAATTTAAAAATGTTTTTTTTTTGTATGGTTTGCGTTCAGAATCAGCGGTCTAGTCACCTCATTGAATATGTATCATTTTTTTGTGGGAGACTTCGGCCGCGGCCGGTTAGCACCCACCGGACAAAGCCATGCCGTGAAGCGACCTAGTCGTGTTTCGGGATGTAATCCAGTGTAACAATTGTGGGAGACGGGTCTAGGCAGTTGCATTAACTCCCCAACTATCGTTCTCCCCAAATCTATCCACTCTTCTTAGAGTGAATAGATTTCTTCTGGATCTACCATCCTCGGCCACACCGGCGCTTAACATCAGGCGAGTTAGAGGGCAAAGATATGTAGATCAAAATTTGATAAAAAAAAAGAAAATGGCACGAGTACGGATCAACAGCTTGTATATTTATTTTTTCAGTAAATATTAATTAAAACTATAGTATCACGCCTGTATTCCCCGAAGGGGTAGGCAGAGGCATACACAGTTGTGAATCCAAATTTCACCAATGCTGTTATTAAGTCCCATGTAATAGGTGGTGAGCCTATTTCCATTTTCCGGGCACAATTCCCAAGTCCAGGCTGCTGCTAAGAATTTCCTAACCGAAACCTCAATAACATTTTGTCCGACCCGGGAATCGAACTCAAGCCCTCATGGTCAGCAGTCGCGCTTGGGACCACTAAACCAACGAGGCAGTTTTTATTAGAAGACTGATAATTATGGCGGATGAAATACGAAAGAAGATCTTACAATAGCAAATATTCCATGGTTTTATACATAACTAGTTGTGCCTGCGACTCCGTCCACGTGGATGTCGTAAATTAACAAATATTCAACATGATTCTTTAAATAGGCATTACTTTTTTATTTATGAACCGATTGACATGAAACAAACACTTAATGTTAAGTGAAACTTACTACAATATACTAGTGAAAACCACATATAATTCGGATAAGCCCTTTCTGAGATTAGCATGCACAAACACACAGACAAACAGACAAACGGACAAAAAATCTAACAATCCTTGTTTTTGTTTTTGTTTTGGGTGCTATTTGCGTTGATAAAGGTCCCAATAATATTTTTTCTCATATATCTTCCATGTACAGAGAGCGATCCGTTAGATTTTTATTATATGTTTGGATATAGATATCGGCGTCAATTTTAATGCTAGCAAACTAAACTAAATTTAGAATATTCCTGTCTTTTACTAACAGTTACTATATGAGCGAGATGGGACGAATCAAGAGATGCTAAATTCGAATACAAGCACGTCAAATCAAAATCTCCGAACGTTTTTAGTAGGTACAGTTTTATGTAGCCAATAAAATTAGAGACGTCAAACGAAAATTGTATGGAAATTTTAGGTTGACATTATCAAATTTGAATTTGAAGTCATCCCGTCCCGCTCTAAATTTAATTTAGTTTGCTACTTCAAGATATGTCTTTGAAAAAGCATTAACGCATGCTTAGCGAACTCTAAAGTTACAATATTAAATGGAAAAAGAATACGGTCGCGAACAGGATTCGAACCTGCGCCTCCCGGATAGATACTCCAGGCGCTCTGACCACTAAGCCAGTAAGCAGCAAGTAAGTCACTTGTAAGTACTGAATTGATTGCAATGACGTCGCCATAAGACGTGTTAAAATATGGAAGAAGAATTCGCGGTGGTGAGCAGAGGTCGAGATGGCTTAGTGGTCAGAGCGCCTGGAGTATCTATCCGGGAGGCGCAGGTTCGAATCCTGTTCGCGACCGTATTCTTTTTCCATTTAATATTGTAACTTTAGAGTTCGCTAAGCATGCGTTAATGCTTTTTCAAAGACATATCTTGAATTATTAAGGTAATTGCATTCTTTACGACATTGTATTAACTGCAAAGTTAGTCGTGTCGGTTCGGTCACTTGTAAGTACTGAATTGATTGCAATGACGTTGCCATAAGACGTGTTAAAATATGGAAGAAGAATTCGCGGTGGTGAGCAGAGGTCGAGATGGCTTAGTGGTCAGAGCGCCTGGAGTATCTATCCAGGAGGCGCAGGTTCGAATCCTGTTCGCGACCGTATTCTTTTTCCATTTAATATTGTAACTTTAGTTTGCTACATTAGAATTAACGCCAATTGTTGGCCATCTCTAATAATTCTCCCTATTACAATTTTTATGACACCTACCCGCTGAATCATACTACAACCTCTTTTGTTTTCCACAAGAAAAAAATACATGAACAGAAAAATCAAACCTCATTTCGATATGAACCGGGCTTTTACGTTCAATTTATGCGATCGTGTGCCCGTGTACTGCTTACGGCGATAAACGCCTTGTGCCCGCTTTCTGCCCGTTTTATTGCCGGGCAAAAGTATTGTTTTTCATTATCTTATCTTGCACGAGACCTAAATAAAGTTGTATTCTGTTGGTATATGTTTTAGGTTGATCTTGATATGGAAGGCGGTTATATGGGCTATTCTTTATGGTACAAAGCAATATACTTTCTATGTGTAGACTTGTATTAAACTTTTTGTGTGTAATATATATCATTGACTGCCTCGTTGGTCCAGTTGTTGAGCGCGACTGCTGAGCATGAGGTTTTGGGTTCGATTCCCAGGTCAGGCATAATGTTATTACATAACATAATATAGCATTACGCTTGTATTCACCGAAGATAAAGGCAGAGGTGTACCTGTATTTAGTCCCATGTAATAGGTGGTGAGCCTATTGCCATCAACCGGGCACAATTCCAAACAAAGGGCTGTTACTGAGAAATTGTTAATAAAAAATCCCAATAACATTTTGCCCGACCTGGGTATCGAACTCAGGACCTCGTGCTCAGCAGTCGCGCTTGGGACTACTAGACCAACAAGGAAGAGGCACAGAGTCTTATAAAATTATTATTAAGTAAACTTACCTAATTCTATGCCGTCTTTATTACTACGGTTACATACAACCAAGTCTCCAGTTACCATCCATTAAATCAACCAGCCAAGAATGGGCAGTTACGTTCCTCAAGCTAAAATAACTTCTAGATTCGCTATTATCCTGCGGTAACAAATCCGGCTGGTCGTTATGCAAATCCGCTCGCTGTTCGGTGGTGGACGGTTTCCAGATGACATGGGCTGGGCTGCCCATTATCTTGCTAGATTGAAAGCAAACCGACGCGACGATAGATCGTTATACTAGTTGTTCAGACTGGGGTGACCAGTCGTTGTTAGTAGATAAAGTGCTATTCGAAATGTTTAAAATAAGTATGATTGATGAATTAGCTAGTGTCAGAATTTAAATGCCCGTAGGCCTCTAACATGGCTTTACACACCATCGAGAACATCTCTCAGGTATGCTGGTATCCTCATGATGTTTTCCTTCACCGTTTTAAGCAAGTGATAATTCATTTCTAATACGCACATGACTCGAAAAGTCAGTGGTGCAACTTGGATTCGAACTTGCGACCTTTGACTTGCCAGTCCAACGGTAGTACCATTAGACTATCACTGCGCTATAAATAACTATGACTGCTCTAATAATCAGATAAATAAAGTAGATCTTAAAATATATAAGTATTACGCTTGGATTCTCTTAACGGTTACGCAGAAATGTACTTTACCTATGTTATAATTGAGTCCCATAAAAAAGATGGTGAGCCTATTGCCACCAACGGGGCACAATATCAAACTCTGAGAGGTTATGGCGAATTTCCTAACAGAAAAAAATTACACTGCCCGACCTGGAAATCAAACTAACTCCACGTTCTAATAATTGTGCTTCATATATTGTAGCCTGGTTAGCGGAGTGTGATAGTAGAATAAATCAGAACCTGGTGCATCGACAACATTTGGTGTGACATAGCTCAATAGAAGACCATGTTGTTGGCGGTTACTATCAACAACAGCATTCCCAATGAGGGTTGACGTAAGGCCGGTCATAAAACATAGCCAAAACTTTAGCAGTATTCCAGTACAAGTAGAGAGTATGTATGGAAGATAAAACATGCTGCGCCGACCCCAAATAAATTGGGATAAGGGTAGGGGGATGATGATGACTCCACGTTCAGCAGAAAAAAAGTTCACCTTCATTATTGGATTAATCAAGTGATAAGTTATTTTTAATAATGATTCCGAATAGCGGCTGGGTTCTAACCTAGGTTTTTTACCTTATCAGTCCAACGGTCATACCACTAGACTATCATTGCTGTAGTGTTAATCAATCTGCTTAGCCTTTTCCGAATTACATTGGGGTCGGATTCCAGTCAAATCCGATGCAGCTTAGTACCAGTATTTTACATGGAGCGACTGCCTATCTGACCTCCACAACCCAGTTACTGTGTAACACGATATCTCGTGGTATGACTGGTTGTCATACTTTCAGGCCTCTAACTACCCGTAACGGCTGTCATACATCTTAATTTCAGAACCGGGTTTAAAGAGCACAAAGCTCTCCGAGGCACGGAGGGGTCTCGGTATGAAGTGATGGTGACCCATCCATAGATCGACCGCAGCAAACCTAGCTTAACCTCAATCGAGCGATCTGTGCGGCTGTTACCTACCTATGAACCCCTTTATACTATAGTGTAGAACATAAAAATATTAATCTGAAATATTTTAACATGCAATTTTAACGAAGTTGTATGTATCAAATATCAAAATTATTTATCTGTTCTTTGTTAATAACATAATATAGCATCACGCCTGTATTCCCCGTAGGGGTAGGTAGAGGTGTACACAGTCATACACCCACATTTCACCAATACTATTATTTTGTCCCATGTAATAAGCGGTGAGCCTATCGCCACCTACCGGACACAATTCAGCAGTCGCTCTTGACACCACTAGATCAATCAGGCACAGTTTTTGCTAATACTTAAATTTATTTAATAATGTTTTTCAAAAAGACACACAGAACTAGAGCAGCGAGCACGTCACGTGCTAATGTTTGTCCATTCAATGACGTGTTACTCACAGAGTAATGGTATTATGCAAACTGAAACAAAGATTTGTAGAATAATTTTAGCTAAGGCGTGTAGAAATCAAATGATAATGGTGTCAATTCTGATGTAACAAACTAAACTAAAAGAGCACTGTTTGAGTGAACTTTGCTGTCTTTTTCTAACCGTTATTATAAGAGCGGGACGAGATGACTATAGAGAAGATAAAGATTTCGGTCATCCGTATAGGGACTGAATTGATAGCAATAACGTCGCCATAAGTGTTAAAATATGGAAGAAGAATTCGCGGTGGTGAGCAGAGGTCGAGATGGCTTAGTGGTCACAGCGCCTGGAGTATTCATCCGGGAAGCGCAGGTTCGAATCCTATTCGCGACCGTATTCTTTTTCCATTTAATATAATGACTTTAAATAACTTGATGAAGTATTTATTGTTACGTATTACCTCCAATAGTAATAAAATAATTTAACTTGTTTTTTGATTACTATCTCCAGTACGAACGGTTAAATAGAACTGACAGACTATCAAAGTAATAAATTCAATGTTTCCATTTTCATTACTAAACGCGTCTCAAAATAATGTCGCGTACCTCTCGCTTGATTGCAATCTCCTAAGAGGCCTTCAGACCTTGACCGGAATCTGACACACAATCTGGAATACACAGGTGAAGGCTTCGCTTCTTATTATAATTACTTCTAAGTTTCAATTAAACGTTAATTAATTAATAATTACGTAATTATATGTGAAAGTGAGTTTTTAAACTGTATTATGTACCATTAAACAAGATTTTAATTTAATTATACATAGATCATTATGTTATGTTATTCAATCTCCTCAAATTGCCTCATTGGTCTAACCCTAATTAGTCGCAATTGCAGCGGCTGACCCTAATGTCCTGAGTTCGATTCGCGGGTTGGGGAGAAATACTTTCTGTTAGGTTTCCAGTAGTAGACTCAAGGTTAGGATTGTGCCCTATTCATGACAATAGGCTTACCACCTATTTATTTCATGATATTTATCGTATTGGTGAAATATGGGTGGAACTAGTGGCTGTAGCCACCATCTACTCCCTCGGAGATTACGGAAAAATTATGTTAAGCAATGAAATACAATTACTCGCTAATGTAAAAATTTATTCATTTGGATTAGCTTGCTCTCTATCGTTGCAGTTAGTTGTTCACAAATATTGCATCATTGAGTTATTATTGGTGTATGTTGACTATTGTTTGAGTTCGGGGTTTAGTGTTGGATTTTTAATACTATGATACTGTCATCTAAATATTCATCATTCTACATTATTAATCGATACGGTGTGATGGTCGCTTCCTGATTTAAATTTAAATTTGCGCCCCAGATGAATACTCCAGGTACTCCTACTTAATGCATTAAAATATATTTTTCTGTTTAATAATATTTATAATATTAGTATTAGTTTTAGTCTTCACCTCAACCTACCCCTATATCGAAACAAACTGTATGACAAATACCCTATTTTTAAAAAGAAGTATTGCCTCTACAATAAATTGCTATAACTCGGCCAGCTGTGACGTCGGTCTTTAGTAGAATGTGTCGGCACTAAGCTCAATTACTTTTTCATTAGGCTGCTTTCACGTTAGCGGGAAGAGGGTACAGTTGTAATAGCCTATTAATGGCCTTTCACATCGAAGATGAGAAAGCGTGCACATAGCCTTTTTTGTTGTGTGTTTGGTATCGTATTTGCCAACTGGTTTACTTGTTGGGTGAGCGAATATTTGGTATTTTATACGGTAAAAAGGACATACCGTGCCTTGGAGAATCAAATGTTTATATTTCAAACTAGCTATGCCTGTGGCTTCGCTTGTGTGGAATTCATTGAAATAAAATATAGCTTATTTTATTTCTATATAAAGAAAATTTCTGGTGGTGAAATAATTGTTAAAATCGGTTAATTAGTTTCAGAGTTTACCAACAAACATAAAATCTTTCCTGTTTGTAATATTATTATTAATTAGTTAATACAAAAGTATAGATATTACAGGTGGTACAGGCACGTTTAACCTTCCGTCCCGGTAGTCAAGCGAATTTTAGTCGTTACGGCTAGTCTATGCTTAAAAAGTGTTAGCCAATAACTGGATTGTGGAGGTCAGATAGGCAATCGTTCCATGTAAAATACCAGTATTAAGTACACTTGAACTGACTACTGACTCCAAAGTATCCGGAAAAGTTATTAAAAATACATTTTTCGGAAATGAATACCGTTATTTTATCCACTTTTTCTAAAAAGATTGTAGAATAAAAAAAAAACAACGGTGAAAACAGGAATACCGATAACTCAACCCTTATTATTTTGCATAGATTCAAGCATTCAAAACACTGCTTGTAAAATAAATTGATAATATGATTCTAATATATTATGTAACTTGCTTTAAAGGGTCTAATATGTACCTAAGGTAAATTCATTTTTTTATGGGATAGGGGGAAAACGAGCAGACGGATCGCCTGATGGTAAGCGATTACCGCCGTCCGTGGACACCCGCAACCCCAGAGGAGTCGCAAGTGTATTGCCGGCCCTTTAAAGGGTTTCGGCCTCCCGTACCCTCACCCAGCGAAACACAAGGCAAGTGTTGTTTCACGCCGGTTTTCTGTGAGGCCGTGGTATCTCTCCGGTCGAGGCGGCCCATTTGTGCCGAAGCATGGCTCTCCAACGGTAAACCTCTTACTGTGTCACAAGAAATAGGTACCATAATAGAGTGCCACTTAATTATTATGTTGGTGTTTAAATATTAGCTGCCAAGGTCCGTGTATTCCCTTTTCAACTTTTACGAACATGTGTAGTTAAACTACCCAACTCAAATTAATTATATTTCAAACTACTTACTGAAACTGTTTATTATCTAGTTAAGCTATATTGAAATTCTTAATGCACTTCACCGGATTGTTATAGGAAATTCTATTGAACAAATGAACATGTTCATTAACTTCTTGTATTAACTAAATTCAAATTTTTGTGGTTAATACTTCTTTAGAAAGATATTACTATTTTCTATGTGCTTTTTAGATGTTTCGCTCTGATTGGGTAATGTACAATATTTTAACGATGAAATACCATCTGCCTCGTTGGTTTAGTGGTCCGTAGCGCGACTGCTGAGCAGGAGGTCTCGGGTTCGATTCCCGGGTCGGGCAAAGTGTTATTGAGTTTTTCTGTTAGGAAATTCTCAGTAGCAGCCCGGAGTTTGGAAATGTGCCCGGTTGATGGCAATAGGCTCACCACCTATTACATGGGACTTAATAACAGCATTGGTGAAATGTGGGTGTACAATTGTGTACAGCTCTGCCTACCCCTTCGGGGAATACAGGCGTGATGCTATGTTGTTATGTTATGTTTATGTGAAATACCACATGCAATGAGAGTAAGTTAGGGTCCCATCCAGTGAATAAAATTATATGTCTGATGGCGGTCGATAATGTTAATCTTGTTTTGCATCCCGTTTTAGCCTTATATTAATTACTTTCAAAATTTCTTTAGCACCAGCGAGTGGTTAACACATGGACTTACATCTATACAGCGATGGTTTACCTAAATATTTTTTGTATTTGTTATTTTTTTATTATTTATTTCTCATATTATATTTTTATTTTATTTTATTATATATATTGTCTGTCTCTGAGGTATGTATCCATGAAACTTTGTAGCCTCACTTTAAAGGAATAAATACAATAAAATATGAATGCCTATTTCACAGACCAGTGGTATACCATTCTTATTAAAATATAACATCATCATTTGTTTTTTGTGATTTACAAAGGTCAACAATAATGGTTTCACACCAAAAAACAACAGGAAATAACAACTTAAAATATCAAAACACGTCCCACTAGACCTAAAATTTTTCAAAGGCTTACAAGTAAAACGATAAAGAAAGTCTTTGTAGCAGAAACAGTACAATACGACCGCTGAACAAACGCTCGTGAACCGTTGATAAATCGCGGCGTGGACAAAGCGTCGCGTGCGGCGCCTCTGTTTATCAAGTCCAGATAAGTTGGGCCGTTCTGTCTTAAATCATTGGTTTGTGCAGGCCAGAAATATATATTGCTGGCAACACTATACCTAAAAGCCGTACAAATAGGTGTACCTGGTTTATATTTTATAAGCTGGTGCCCGCGACTTCCTCAGCGGGTCAAAAGGTAGCCTATATCCTCCAAGGTTCAATCTATCTAAAGTTATTATATTAAATGGAAAAAGAATACGGTCGCGAACAGGATTCGAACCTGCGCCTCCCGGATGAATACTCCAGGCGCTCTGACCACTAAGCCATCTCGTCCTCTGCTTACCACCGCGAATTCTTCTTCCATATTTTAAAACGTCTTATGGCGACGTCATTGCTATCAATTCAGTCCCTATACAAGTGACTGAACCGACACGACTAACTTTGCAGTTAATACAATGTCGTAAAGATTGCAATTACCTTAATAATTCAAGATAAATCTTTGAAAAGCATTAACGCATGCTTAGCGAACTCTAAAGTTATTATATTAAATGGAAAAAGAAAGTTTCGCTAAGCATGTGTTAATGCTTTTCAAAGATTTATCTTCTATCTATCTGTTTGCCAAATTTTGTCATGAAAGGAACAAACAAACATACAAACAAACAGAATTACTTCCGCATTTGTAATATTAGAATGGATTGTTGAAAATGTATGTATCATAGGCGGTCACTTCTAGAGGTACCTACTGTGATGATTTTTAATAGGTAGGTTATTATTATTTTTTATAGTCGAAGGTTAAAAACGATCAAATAAATACGTTGCTGATATGGTGATGAATCTTCAACAATTAAAACAGAATATTCGAGACGCTGTCGGAGGGATAACACCAGAAGTGTGATGAAAAACGCGATGAAAATTGCTTACATTTGTTATGCTGTGAGAGGTGAATCTTTTTGGATGTTATATGCCATACGTAATTGTCAAGATTAAATAAAATATTTTTGAAAAAATATCATGGAATTTCTTTTATTTATAAAAAAAAGATGCTGTATAGTTTTTATTTGGCCATTTTGAATGTACTTTAACTTAAACATAACATAACATAGTATCACGCCTGTATTCCCACAAGGGGTAGGCATAGGTGTACATAATTCTATTTTTCAAAGAAACATTGAAAAAATAATAGACAAGAACGGGGCTTGAACCCGCGACCTTTGACATTCCGTGTCATCACTCTACCAACTGAGCTACCTTGTCGTGTTCAAACCTATTGAATTTTCAATCCTCTTTGTATACGTCTTAAGGAGACGCCTGGTGATATTTATCTAGTAATCATTTACAGATTAACTAAACTCAGCGTTACCACTTTGCAGTTGTAAATCGCCGAACAACATCCCAATCCTTTATAAATCATATATAATTATATTTTTTTAATACATGTTGAGGCCATGTAATGCCTATATTAATTCTATTTTTCAAAGAAACATTGAAAAAATAATAGACAAGAACGGGGCTTGAACCCGCGACCTTTGACGTTCCGTGTCATCACTCTACCAATTGAAAAATAGAATTAATATAGGCATTACATGGCCTCAACATGTATTAAAAAAATATAATTATATATGATAGGTGTACATAGTTGTACACCTACATTTCACTAATACTGTTATTAAGTCCCATGGGTGGTGAGCTTATTGCCATCTACCGGGCACAATTCCAAACTCCGGCCAATAATAGAAATCCTAATAACACTTTGTCCGACCTGGGAATCGAACCTCACGCTCAGCAGCCACGCTTGTGACCACTAGATCAACGAGGCAGTTTTTAAACAATGCATAATTACATAAATAAATAAGGCATTTAATTATTTTCCATTGTAACTTTAGTACACAAACTATAAACTCATAACAGCTTACTATAGTCGTAGCAAAGTGTGACGTAGAAACATGGCGGCACAAAGATATGTCCCGTTGTAACTGAGAGGAGAGTTTAAAATATATAAAGAGACTCAACTGATACCATTGTGTCGGGAATTTGTTCTTTTATGTTATCTGTGTGGATGAACTGCCAGGGTTTGTGTAAAACTGTGTGAAGTTTTATTCAGGGTTGGCATAAAATATAGAATATGTTGAAATTATTATATTTTCATAATATAAACAGATGGTAATGTAAATATGTATTTAAAATAGTCAATTAGTAATTCTTCCTTTGGCGTAGAAAATAGTAAAGCATAATTATTACGTCAAACATAAATATCGAGTACAGTCTAATACGCCATGTTGCCCTACTTTCTAAAGAAACTTCCAAAAAATCTAACTCGTGAAGTAGTGACAAAAACACCAAAACAAAACGAATACTAAAATATCATTTTACGGTGGACCAATATAAAAGTGCATCCAGATCGTTCACTAAATAGATTAAATAAAATAAAAAATCAGGTACTAATTAGCACGGAATTGTTAGTCATGATTATTTAAGTCATGTATGTGAACTCACGCGAGACAACTCACTCGCACATAATCTCATTTTGAACTATTATTTTGGAAATATAAGTTTTTTTTTAAATGCACAATTCATTTCACACACAATGACAGCTGTGTGTACAATAATACACTGTTAGTAATATTTCTTCCGACCGTATTTCGGTCACGGCGGCCTATCTCCACTGAGATTAGCCAAGTACGCAGGAGAGATATTATAGTGCACAAGTGTATGCGCAAACACAGGTGCACTCCCTCTTCCTTCACTCTCATATTCCGATGGGACGACAATCCGACACGACCAGAGAGAGATCAGGCGCAGGACCGACGGCTTTACGTGCTCTCCGAGGCACGGGGGTGTCACACCACCAGCTTCCTGACTCCGGGCTGCTACTGAAAATTTCCCAACAGAAAAATTCAATAACACTTTGCCCGACCTGGGAATCGAACCCAAGACCTCACGCTTAGCAGCCGCGCTTGCGACCACTAGACCAACGAGGCAGTCAACTGTATTACTGCTAGTAATATAAACTTGTCGTCACGTGAATATTTCATGTATGAACATGAAACAGATATTGCAAGCTATATAAATGTAAAGTGGCTAAGTAACAGTCGCGCAGACAGTTGTATCGATGTTAAGCTGCACTTGCCGCGGTTGGTCTGCCTCGGAGGACACTTTAAGCCATCGATTCCGCTTGTCAAATTAAGATCTATGACAGCCGTTCCGGTTAGTCAGAGGCCTGAAAGTGACAACCAGTCATACCACGAGATATCGTGTTACCCAGTAACTGGTTAGTGGAGGTCAGTCAGGCAGTCGCTCCATGTGAAATACTGGTATTAAACTCTCGTATGTCGCATTTCCAGACACAATTATATTGTATCTCGCGTGGATCCACGTTCGCGGCATACAAGAGGTTAAGCTGCATCCGGTTTGACTGGAGCCGACCCAATGTTATTGGGAAAAGGCTAGGCAGAAATTGCAAGCTGTATAAATCGACAACAGCTTGTCCTTCGACAAAGGCCTCCTTTTAAGGCTTATCTGCCTATCTTTCGCAATCCTAATCCTTCTTGCAAGCTATATACTTTCCTACTACATAATGGTAGCAGTATTTTCATATCTGTTAATATAGATCTGAAGAAATACCGCTATTATCACATACAATGCACATCAGGCAGCAATATGTTACTATCGTTAGTCAAATTTAAATTTTTTGTTTATTCACCACCAAGAAAAAGAGATGAAAAAATATCCCTAACTACTTAACCAAAATGTTGTCAAAAAGCAAATATTGAGCACAGTGTAATATAAAACCGTTCAAGCACAGCTGTGTGCACACACAGTCACACACTGCTGCTAATATAAATTCACCGTCGCGGGAATATTTAGGAAATGTGCCAGCAAATTGAAACGTTATGACGTCGTATTAGCCTCGTATATTGTTCTTACAATGTATTTTATTATTCTGTGGTACCAGATTCGACAGGTTTCAGTATATTTTTTGTTTGATTTAAAATATATTTGTGTGTGGTGGTTAACTTTAAAAATTGTACAGTAGGTCAATCGTATTTTAAATCAAGAAAAAAACCTTTCTTTATAACGACATAAAATCAAACCATGAACTACGAGATTTTCAATTATAAAAAAAATGCTTCAGACTAGGAATCGATCCTGTATTAAGGGACAGACATATATCTCACATGCACAAACACGCAGTCCTGGAACAGGTACTATCTGTAGATCAAACAAATACTTCCATTCATTCATACGGATACCACCAACGTCGACACACACGCACAGCGGCCGACCTCTCGACCACTCAATACGTTTATTGTAATCCACAAGTATTATTTAAAGGTGTTACAACAAGGAAACAAGACTTCTATGTGGACCATGTCAGGCAAACTGAACTGAACGAGCATATATTATTAGCTGTGCCCCGCAATCGTTGATCTGTCATATAAATAGCCTACGACCTATTCTCAGACCTACCAAATAAATATACACAAAAAAATAAAACATAAACATCAGTCAAGCCTTTTCGGAGGAGTTCGATAACAAACACGGTGACACGAGATTTTTATTTATTGGAAGAAGATCTAGCTTACTGACTAAAACTGAAACTAAACCTTTCCTCCCGGTTAGTACTTAGCCTAGTGAAACAAACAAAATACGCAATACGTATTAAAAAATATTTTTCTGTAGTTTCGATATTTTCGTCAAAAAGATGTGGCAACTTTCCATTATCTCGGGGGAGACATTAAAACTTGCAACATCGCTTCAAATTTCCAGCAATGGCCGCGTTTAGCTGCAGAATATCATTATATACAATGTGGTTTTTGTTGTTAATGAAGAATTTTGTTTAACTTGTATATTTTAATGCCTTGCACTTGACATAATCCATTACGTGCTACTAACAAAGACGGTGAGGACCGCGGTACGGAGACTTAGATTCCTATTAAAAAGTTATAAATTTTATGGAAAGAAAAATAGAATAAAATACTCCAGGCGCTTTGCTAATTCCTTTTCCCATTTTAATACTTTTTTTTTATGGGATGGGGCAACCCAGCAGCCGGCTCGCCTGATGGTAAGCGATTACCGCCACCCATAGACACCCGCAACCCCAGAGGAGTCGCAGTGCATTGCCGGCCTTTTAAAGGGTTTGGGCCTCCGGTACCCTCACTCACTCGGCTAAACATAACGCAAGCGTTGTTTCACGCCGGTTTTCTGTGAGGCCGTGGTATCAATCCGGTCGAGCCGGTCCATTCGTGCCGAAGCATGGCTCTCACCGGTTAATAGCGGTCTTATGGTGACGTCATCTATATCTGATCATTTTTGTAACGTTTGCGTATGTGACGAGGTGGAACACGGAGGAGTTTTTGGTCACCCGCTGACTGAGGAAGCATGTGGACATTCCGCCGCGACCCCAGCAGTGAGAGAAACCATTTAAACCATTTATTTGGTCACACACACTTTACACATACAATAAAAACAATACATGTGTAACAGGGGGTAGCCAGCTCAGTATATGCTGCGCTGGTGTACAGCAGGCCCCTGACATTTGAAATTAAATGTCACGCACACAAAACTAAAAATTAAATCAGTTGTATTTAAAACAAACTAAAAATAAACTTTAGATTAGAAAAAATAATAATAATAACAACACAGTGGTAATCTATTTCTAAACAAAAAGTTGGTAACATATAAATAAAATATTTATAAGGCTGACAAATAAGCTGATTTACATTCTGCTACAATGAATTAGACTTGAGATCGCGATTGGCGATCAACCACCTCGATTTTTATTTTTTACACGACTGCCAAGAATATGGACTGTCAAGTTTTTACCTATTCATTTCAAGTGTATGGCGATAGTCGAAGCCTGGCTTAGTCCTTTCATGAACAGTATGAATCTTTAAGGTTTAATGGAGCTACAAGTAGTATTGAGACAAGTTAATAAAAAACATGGAAGTTAAGATTACCAAAAATTCTACTATAAAAAATGCGAATGTTTCGCACGCTTGTGATATTTCGCACACATATAATTTATAACCTGGACTAACGCATAGGATACTCTTAATCTTGGCTGGACCCAATTTTGAACTCCAAGCAGACGAAGTTGCGAGTAGAAGCTAGGAAATAATACGATAATCAAAAATATGTTGGTGATTGTCATTTTCTAGTATGACAACACAGAGTAGTGCGTTCGAGAGCCACGTGGCCGGTCGCCAGTCTCCACAAATTATTAAGGAACCAGCTTCTCTTGGGAGCCGTCGTGATGGACGAACCTGACTTAGCTTGTCCTCTGATTTTGTGATATTAATGTATTTATATATATGATGATTCATTACTAATCACTAACCCGAAGTAAATGTGCTCTCATAATTAGTGGCGGTGAACCTTAACCTTTGGTTTTATTTGCTATGATTCGCTAGAATCCTGACAGGTGGGGGAGTATTGCGTTAAAATGCCTGACCTCTTAACTTATACCTTAACCAACCCCATCTGCGACGTACAAAGATTCATCAGTATTTGTTACAGTAATCGCATTTGTACAACATTCGCACTTATCAATTCTCTTATAATTTCTTAACGTAACAACGGGCCTTATTTATATTTTATGAGGCTTAATGCTACAGTTCAAAAGAGTCCTTATTTGTAATAATATTTCATTAATTTTTTAAACACACTTTGTGATACCGTTCTATGCTTTCATAGCTAGTAACATTTTCTGGATCTTCATAAAGATATTTTTAATTACTTTTACAAACGTAATGGTATACACAGTTACGGCAAAATATTAAACTTATTAGAAATATCGCCCTCTTATTACTTTATGAAGGATTAAAGAAGCAAGATAGATGTGTCAAAATGTTTATAGAAATTAAATTATCACGAACGGCTCTTCTTCTTTCTCGTGTGGTTGATGAACCACCTAGTGTTAGAGATTAAACCACCCGTAGGTCTCTGACATGGCTTTACACCTCATCGAGAACATCTCTTAGGTGTGCTATCAGATTTTAAGCCACCCGTAGGTCTCTGAAGTGGCTTTCCACACCATAGAGAACATCTCTCAGGTGTGCCGGTATCCTCAAGATGTTTTCCTACACCGTTTTATGCAAGTGATAATTAATTAACGCACATGACTCGAAAAGTCTATGGTGCTTGCCTTGGATTCGAACTTGCCAGTCCAACGGTCATACCACTAAGCTATCACTGCTTTAATCTTACCTTCCGAAGCATGGGACACTCTGATGAAAACATGAAAAATGCTAAAGTTATTATATTAAATGGAAAAAGAATACGGTCGCGAACAGGATACGAACCTGCGCCTCCCGGATGAATACTCCAGGCGCTCTGACCACTAAGCCATCTCGACCGATCGTCGGTCGACATGCCTTAGTGGTAACTTTAGAGTTCGCTAAGCACGCGTTAATGCTTTTCAAAGATTTATCATGAAAAATGCTCTTAGCGGTAATCCATCTACAGACTGACCGCGCTAAGTGTTGCTTAACTTGAACAACCGTTTATCGGCCACAGGTTGGAACTGGCTCTGGGTGCCTAACTAATTTTGTAGTGCAAACTAGTGATGTTTTGTAGATGCGTAAAAGTAACCAAGAGTTTCGGATATCATCATCATCATAAATACAAATAAATCAAATTGATGTGTCTGTTTGTAATGTTAAAATAATAGTTTTTTAAGCTCATACAGTTATTTGCACCTATGCCTAAAAATCAGTTTTTAATTTTTTACTGTCTGTCTGTTTGTTTGTTTGGGCTAATCTTCGAAACTGATTCTCTAAGATTTTACTGGCAGCTCGCTGACTATATAGGGAGTAACTTATACTAATTATTATATAATTATACGAAGGTGAAACCGCGGGGCACATCTAGTCTGAAATAAAAATCTATCGGAAACCGTCTGATATAACAGTTTCGAATAATTTAGGATATGAGCGGAGACTATATGAGACACGTTATGACACAGACATTGTTTTTTTCCGTGATTGTAATACCAAATAATATCCTAGAAATAAAGTCAATTCATTTCTTCTATGATTTCTTTTATTCCTTTTATAATTCCTTAAAAATCTAATATCCGTATTTGACACTATCCAAAATTACCGGATAATCCGTAATCATTTCCTATCCGCAACCGTATCTGAAACCTGTATACCTAATATTATTCAAATATCCGTATCTGCCTAGCCTTTTCCCAATTACATTGGGGTCGGCTTCCAGTAAAACCGGATGCAGCTTAATACCAGTATTTTACATGGAGCGACTGCCTATCTGACCTCCATAACCCAGTTACTCGGTAACACGATATCTCGTGGTATGATTGGTTGTCAGTCTTTCTACCCCGACCGACAGCTTAACGTGCTCTCCAAGACACGGAGGGGTCTCGGTATGAAATGATGGTCACCGATCCACAGACCGACCGCGGCAAGTGCAGCTTAACCTCAATCGATCCATCTGTGCGGCTGTTACTGTTTAGCCACGAGGCCCTCTATTCCCAAATTTCATATCCTTAATTTCCCTGGTGCACATCTACCACCTTTCTTCAATCTTCGGCAAGACGCCATAAAGTTGAAATTTTGAAGGGAGCCATTAATTGAAAGTGGTGAGCGGTGATAAAGCCGAACGCACCCGGGGCGGTTAACCGCGGTTTATTATTCAACCGGGAAGTCAACCGGCTTCGGGGTACGTGTACGTCTGGTTGATAAATTGATTCTGAAATTCTGTTGTAGTTGTACAACAAAGTTGAGTTATTGCTAAGATAGTGTTGCACGCGGAAGGTGGAGAACAGAAACTTGTTAGAGCTACCTATTATACTCCATTTAAAATAGCATTAGATAGAACTTAAAACAGACTCTTTTCAGTGCACACTTTATATTAAAAATACAATAAACATAATCTGTTTAAAGTTACAATATTAAATGAAAAAAGAATACGGTCGCGAACAGGATTTGAACCTGCGCCTCCCGGATGAATACTCCAGGCGCTCTGACCATTAAGCCATCTCGACCTCTGCTCACTACCGCGAAT
This sequence comes from Xylocampa areola, assembly GCA_935421205.1. NCBI lineage: Eukaryota > Metazoa > Arthropoda > Insecta > Lepidoptera > Noctuidae > Xylocampa > Xylocampa areola. Next base: position 3,247,221 of record OW285200.1, read on the forward strand.
TCTTCTTCCATATTTTAACACGTCTTATGGCGACGTTATTGCTATCAATTCAGTCCCTATACAAGTGACCGAACCGACACGACTAACTTTGCAGTTAATACAATGTCGTAAAGAATGAAATTACCTTAACAATTCAACATAAATCTTTGAAAAGCATAACGCATGCTTAGCGAACTCTAAAGTTACAATATTAAATGGAAAAAGAATACGGTCGCGAACAGGATTCGAACTTGCGTAATCTGTTTAATACCAGCTGCAACACTTGATTGGAATAATATTAACTACCTATTTATCTTATGAAATAAAATGGCTTTCATTCAGATAATTAATATATTATTTCGTTCCTATTTCAAAGTTATTTTATTTATAAACATGTAAGGGTTGGCGATACCGAGAAAGTTTTTCATTTCACTATTATTCTAACAAATCTAAAATGTTGTCTATATCCTTCATATTATGTCAAAGGGAAAAACTTTGAGATTGCGTAAATCATCTGTAATTCATAAAATGCAAGTTATAAAATGATTTTTGTCATGCTTCTGCGACCCTCTTTTTTGTAATGCTGTTATAAATAAATATCCCTTCATTTAAATATTTGGTCTAGTCACCGCAAGTGTGGCTACTGAGCGTTAGGATCTTGGGTTCGATTCCCGGGTTAGGCAAAGTATTATCGGGTTTTTCTGTTAGAAAATTTATAAGACCAGCACGGAGATTGGAATTATACACGGTTGATGGCTATAGGCTCACCACACTATATGGGACTTAATAATAGCATTGATGAAATGTGGGTGTGGCTAAAATTGTGTGCATCTCTGTCTACCCCTCAAAAAATACAGGTGGGATGCTATGTGTTATATTATGATTTAATTTTATAGCAATGATTTATAATTACGCGGTATCTATATTTCTTGTAGATTTTTTTTCTCTCGCTGGTAACAGATTAATCTAATAAATATATTATTCCTAATAAATATCCATTTACATACATGGTGTGTCCATACATAAATAAATACAACAGACATTTAAATGAAATAAAGTTTTGAGTTAGACTATGTAGAGTCTTTAAAATAAAAGTAGGTATACTTCATTTAAGGTAGCTAAAGGTTCATTTGTACAGTATTTTTATGTATCTAATAACAAGTAGCATGGTCGTGATAAAAAAATAAATTATATCTATAAAAAAAAAACTTATTATAATTGGAGCCTGGTTTCGTCAAAGAGCTTTAAACCAATTTTGAGATTGAAAATTTGATTTGTTGGATAACTTAGTTTTATTATTTATTTTCTTGATAGAAATGTTATTTTTCAGTTACTGGTAATTGCATTTCATTTTTTTTTCAGTTGCTGTGTAGTGTGTTTAATTGGTATTTAAAAATACTGTTATATAATGCGAGTACCTAAGTGTCTGTGCTACTCGCAAACACACTCCCATGCACATAAAACACAAACTCATTCACTCTGAACACACAAGTACTCACACACAACACTACATACGCTTCCACAAGTAACTACAAACATCCACTCCATTTCTACGATTTCCTTATCTTTGCCCATAGTATGGGCATGTGATGCGGAGGGATGAGAGTCATGTGCCGAGGAAAGTTTTGAGTATGAATGTTGGCTATAAGAGTAGAGGAAGAGCGAGGAAGCGTTGGATGGATTGTGTTAAAGATGATATGGCTAGACAAGAAGTGACTGATGATATGACGGCTTATAGAGATTCGTGGAAGAAGAATAAATACTGTGCCGCCCTCAATTAAATTGGGATAAGGGCGACTCTATTTTATTTTTTTAAGTATTATTTATATTTCTGAGGGCAAAGCGTTATGCCGCAGGAAAACAACCCTTAAAATTTCAGGGTGTATAGCATCAATTATTAAGCCATTATAAAACGAAGCCCGAATTGGTATTCTTCTTTCTTCTTCTCTTCGTATAACTTAACAGAACTGTGAGAATGCGAGCCTCTTCCAGAGCCAGGCAACCAGTGATGTTTTTAAGTATTTGGAGATGAGTTGCAATTCAAAAATCATTTGTCAATGAAGATATATATATGACGTTATCTATTATCAGTACTAGTATTCGATAGTCAGATACCTGAATCAATACAAAGTGTCTGTTTGTAATCTCAAAATAATTGTTTTTTTAAGCTCATACAGTTATTTGCACGATACCTGTACCTAGAAATAAGTTTTAAAAATTGTTGTCTGTCCGTCCGTCTGTTTGTTCCAGCTAACCTTCAAAACGGTTAAACCGGTTCTGATAAGATTTTACTGGCAGATAGCTGAGTATATAAGGAGTGACTTAGGCTAGTACCTTTAGTTATAATATAATTATACGCGTTCGAAACCGCAGGGCACAGCTAGTATCAAATAAAATACTAAGGTGTTATCCTGCATCCGGTTATACTGGAAGGCGACCTCAATGCAGTTAGGACTAAGGCTAAACAGAGATTAATCAAACATCAGAATCATTTCAATAAATTAGACTCTTGTAATGAGTTCATGACAGAACTTTGCAAAGAGAGCATTTATGTAAATATTTCGCCCACGCTTCACTGCTGCCTACTCCTCAATGTGTCCCTGGTGTCAACATAGTGCTATTCATACTCGTGAACGGGTGCTGTCTGTCGGGACTGGTCCGCTCTTAATTGCCTTGGTAATCGTTTTGGCTTTATAAACTTCTATTATTTCAATCATTTGCTTTTGTTTTCCTCTTACATTATTCTACATTATTCTCACATACCATCAATACACCATTGTAATTAAAATTTTATTTAAAAAGAGTGTCTATGGAGTTTCTTGCCGGTTCTTCTCCATAAGATCAACTTTTTTGGAACCGTGCACCTAGCTTTGACGTTTTATAAGTGCCTGTAATTTGGTCTATGTGAAATAAAAAAAAAAATGAATTTGTATTTGAATTTGAATTTAACGTCGATTAAGCCATCCGTAGGTGACTTGGAATTGGTGTCAGTGGCGAAAGTCATTTCTGTTATTTATAACAAATCAATTAAATAGCTATAAAAGTAATGCAAAAATATAACTTCTCTTAAACCAAAGGCTTATCTGACCGCAATACCATCGTAACTACCTCATTAGTCAATGGTCGCAATTGCGGCTGCTGAGCGTGAGGTCTTGTGTTCGATTCCCGGATCGGGCAAAGTGTTATTGAAACCCAATAACACTTTGCCCAACCTGGGCATCGAAACCTGGACCTCTGTTAGGAATTTATTTGTCTGCTACGGGATTGGAAGTGTATCCGGTCGATGGCTATAGGCTCACCACATCAAACGTGAGTGCACGTTTACACCTCTGCCTACTCCTCGGGGAATATAGGCATGATGCTATATTATGTTAGATTAAGGACAATAATTAGCAGAAACTTTCTATATTAAACTAGGAAATTGCTGAAATTAAAAAGAAGATTAGGCAAATCAGCTCGGAATTATGCAGCCCGTCCGCATACTGTCGTCCGACGTCAACTCGGTGACTATGAAGTTACATATCAGTGGAAACTTTCGTTTTGAACGCGAACTTTGTCGGCATACTTACATTTTTGCATAATTCATAAGCAATTAATGGTTAAACTAGAAAAGAGTGAGTAGTTGCATAGGAAAAGAGGATTTTAAATATTTAAAATGTGTAAATTTGGTATGAGACGTACATAATTTGTATTTTATTTGGTCAATTCCCTCTTTGACGGAATATAATTTGCAGGAGCTGCGGCGAATGTAGTTGCGATACCGTAATCTATATAGTAAAGGTTACAGAGAGTGAGAGAGTGAGTGGGTGGGTTAGTGTGTGTGAGAGAGAGAGGGAGAGAGTTTATATATCGATGGGAATTGCATTAGCGCGATGTGGGAATCGTCTCCCGGCAGCCACAGTTGCATAGTTTAAAGTAATATGTATATTTAACTGGTGAGTGCAGTTAGTTATCCCAACTTAATTTCAAAATCAAATTAAAATATACCATTCTATATATATAAAAATCATGTGCTGTTCGTTTGTCTCGCTAAAACTCGAGAACGGCTGGGCCGATTTTAGCTGATTTTGGTTTTGAAAAGTTTGTCGTAGTACAGGGAAGGTTTAAACGGTGAGAAAATTGCGAGGAAGAAGATAGTAAAAACAACAATTTAATTTGCCGTTATAAACTGTTCTACGTACTTTCCTGTCAAACATTTGCCGTTCGAGATGATACTAAGTACACCGGGTCATCTAGTATAAAATAATAATAATAATATAATGTGCAATTGTGGACGAAGTTGTTATGACGAACAACTACCGGAGGTATATTCTGAGGGATGGAACAGTTGACATATGATGGGCATTTCATCGTCCGGGTGAATCCCTTAGACACATCATCTCTGGTTGTTCTCGTCTTGCTAACGGCGAGTACTTGCACAGGTATAATCTAGGGGCCAGGATAATCCACCAGCAACTTGCACTGCAATACAACCTTGTGGAGTCTGAAGTGCCATACTATAGGTATAAGCCCGATCCAGTTCTCGAAAATTGTCATATCACGTTGTACTGGGATCGATCTATCATCACTGATAGGACTATTGTTGCCAATAAGCCTGATATAGTGGTGATAGATCGATTAGAGCGCCGCACAATGATTGTGGATATCACTATCCCTCATGACGAGAACCTCGTGAAAGCAGAGAAAGATAAACAAATGAAATATCTTGATCTGGCGCACGAGGTTGTCGACATGTGGGGCGTGGACTCTGCAATCATTGTACCGATAGTTGTTTCGGCTAACGGACTAATAGCAAAAAGCCTTGATCAACATCTTAAAAGGCTTTCGCTAGGCGGCTGGATCAAGGGCCTGATACAGAAAGCAGTTCTCCTCGATACGGCACGCATTGTGAGGAGTTTCCTTTCTCTGGAGCCCTAACCACCGGTGCCTTGGACCCTGTTCCCGATGCCAGTGGCCTACTATTTTTTTAAATTTTTAAATGTATATTGTTTTTTTTTATGATATATAGTTAAAAATTTAATTTATATGTAAATTTGAAAAATAAACGAAATAATATAATATAATTATACTTATAAAAAGTCAAAGCTAGGTGCACGGTTTCAAGGCTTAGATGTGATAGAGAAGATTCGGCAAGAAACTCCATAGACACTCAGACTGGATCGCATTTCTTTATATGATGATGATGACAATTTCAGACATATTTAGTTCTATCTATATAGGGTTAGAACTTGGGTTAACTCACACATCGGAATTGAGAAATGTAGGAGATTGTAAGATAAGAGATAGTAAGTAAGTTACTATTTAGGTAATATCTGGTACTAAATAGTCAAAACTGTTTGGTAAGTAGTATAATGATAGGAATACTTTTTCAACACAAACATGATTGCATAATGATCAAGGAAACCAATGCTTGTCCCACAGTTCACATCACATTTTAATCCGTCACATAATTTAATTTCAAAAATATATTATTGTCCAATAATTTGCAAGTATCACTTTTCTTTACAATCATTTTACACGTTTGAACTTGTTCCTTCACTAGCGTTTGTAACCTCTTTAGTACTTTGAACTGGTCTGGGTAATTCACCATTAACTGCTGTAGTTTCTTTTACTTCTGCTGCATCCTCTTCTGTTTTGTTACTTACAGTACAAAAATACACTTGGTTGTGATCCTCAGAAGACCGTCCAGTAATGACCAATCGCCTTCGTTTTTTAACTTTGTAATATTCTACGTGTGGTACTCTTCTTATCTTTCGGTTTCGTTTGCAACAGCAGCGTGAGACACAGCTAAACCATTTTCTGCATTTTTCACATAGATTGCATCTATTACATATGGATTGACAACAACGTGATCTCTTAGCACCACGCGTGGATCTCCTCCAACATCTCTGTAATTTTCCGCGGCAAGTTACACAATTCTTGAGACTTCTTCTGAACGATTTACAGCATCGTCTCGCTTTTCTACCCCATCTATGACAAAATAATCCGCATTTTCCCATAGTTTTATCGGTGCCTATTTAACAACCACCATTTTAATGTTATGGTACATTTTCATTTTCTTGAATCTTATGTAACGGAACTGGAAATTTTGATGATTTTATTAAAATTCTGTTTGTATGTGTCAAAAGTGACAGCTGTCAAGGAGTTCTTTTTGGTGCTTACTTTGTATTTTTCTAAGAAAATGATAGCACGGGAAGTAGCATATTATTCCATTTATATTGATTTTAGGGAATCAAAATATTGTTTCGTTTTGGCATACAATTATGAGAATTATTTTTGCTGGCGCAACACTAGCTGGTGACATAGTTTTCTTCTTTTCGTGCATTTAAATAAATTTAGTCATCTCAATATTTCTAAATGCATTTGGAACCACAGATTAGTAACATATGTATTTTTTTTATTCATATATTTGTCGCTAACAATATATGTATCTTCTCTTTGGAATCTTCGATTTGGAACAGTAAGTGACACACTGGGTAACCTTGACTGTAGCTTGCTTATGATGCTTGTTGACTGTTAAAATTATAAATTGTATGATATGACATTATTTTTTAAATATCTTAACTGATAGTAAATCTCGCACTTATAAACGTGCTATACACATAACTCTACCATTCAACATGGATACACTTATAAAAGCAACAAAAGAACAGGAAATAAAACAAAATCCCTGCTCCATTTTCCGTGTAAGTCCTACACACTAGTTTCATAGACCTTAAGGCTTAGGCTAGAGGACCACAAAGTACATACCGACAAAGCATTTGTGTAGATAGTATTATTTTCTTTGCGCTTTGAATTCCACTTGCATACGTAATAAGAAAGTATTGGGTCGGCACAAAAGTAATGAGACACTTTACAAAACTCTATACATTTCCTTTCTTAAGTTAATTGTTTTCGATAATATTCTAATATGTTGTAGAACATTCCAGGTACTTCTAATGTGAGGGTATATAAAGCCGCCCTCGCGATTGGTTTAGTCAGTTTGAAGAAAAATGGATGAGCGACAAGTTCGAACACTATACTTATACGAGTACACAGTGCGCGGGCTGCGGCTGACAATATCAACACTGCATTGGGCGCTGGAAGTACTAGCCATGCCACGGTGTCCAGATGGTTTGACCGTTTTGAATCAGGAGACAGGAGCCTTGAAAGTCAGTCACGCTCAGGACGATCACCTGCATTCAATGATGACGATTTACGCCGCGAACTGGAGTCGAATCCGGATAAATAAATAGTATTTATTTATCATTTTGCTTTTCTATTTGTACTATCTAGTATTTTTTTTGTTATTCCGATTACTTCTCTTAGTATTCGATTCATATTAGGATCGATACTAAAAATGTTAGGTACTAATTTGTTTCTACGTGATTTTAATCATAGAGCTATCTCTGTATATCAACTATATTACGTAAGCACCGCTTGCTCATGCTTCGAACTTTGAAAACTTGCGTGTGTAGGTACAATGCTTGTATGCGATTGTTTCGTTGTATGCAAATGTTGGCCGAATATGATCGTGTCGGGTATTACGTGATTAATGAGCTAACATAGCCGCTGAGTGCATTACTGTACTGGACTGTATTTGAATTTGCTATATATGCGAATATTTGAGTCTGTTTAGAGAATTTTTATCTTATATGTCTTTGGTTAATAATTTTTCGAAACAAAACTGGACAATGAAATTAAAAAAAAACTATAAAACAAATGAGACAAATGGTATGCATAAATTTTCTTCATACATAGGGCAATATAAATTTACCCTAAAATCATCACAAAACATATACCCGTATTTACACGACTGCCCAAAAAATGAGTGCTATGTTTTTTCCAATTATTTTATTTTACGACATTACAATACACTTACATAGACATTACAATACGATACGGACAATACACGGACAATACAATACACAAACACATATTTATCTCAAATTGGGGACCCCAATTATTTGTTAATAAATGTAAAACACGATTCTTACAAACAAGACGAATACATGGACTCATTGAACACACACACATAGTTAAACTTATTAATACCATAATTATAATAATAAAAATGATCAGTAATATTATAGTGAATAAGATCTTTTATTTTAACAAATTCTCTCAGAAATTGCAGTTTTTAACAAACTAAAAAATATAGATACAAATAGAAAATCTTTGAACTGTAGTGGGAGTCTTTACATATAAGAGACTTTTATTAATTGAAATATCAGGTGTGTTTACAGTACAGTATATCCAAAAGAATATAGCTTTGTTAACTAAAAATACAGGTGAATTAATCATAAAAACCATTACTTAAACACAAAAAGAAAATGAGAATAATCTACTTACTATTTTTATTGAAAATTCTCAGTGTAACATCAATCTCTTTAGAAAACAGTCGTAAAGACTCACTGGAATTTATAAGCCTACAAAGACCTGCAAAACCATATTATTGAAAAATCTAAAACAACAATAGACTGCCGACAGAATCAGGAATTTAAAAATATGAAATAATAGTGATTTACTATATATACTGGCTATAATGTAGGTTTTCCCTTACCAAAAATTGCTCAACGCGGCTAAAGTTTTGACTTAAAAAATCTTCAAGTTCTTGATCGGCTCTTATCACTATAACATTACTATCATTCATTTGCAAACTTATCCTTCATCACTACAGAGTTCAATGAACTCCAGTAGATCAGTTTCAGGTCTCGCGAAGCTGAAGTACAGGTAGTTCTTGGAAACTCTAAAGGACAGCAGCTTTAGATTTGGTGTGATGCGGACCGTGGCTAGTTTGATGGTGTCTTGGTTTGGATATGTTTGGATCCGAGGCACCGAATTGTGGCATTTTTTATGACAAAACTGGTTGCCTCTGAAACTGAAAGGGTTGGATTAATTTAATTATCAAGATTATACATATAAAGCATCGAACTTAAAAGGTATATATTTTGTGGAAAGAACGATACGGTCGCGAGTAGGATCTGAACCTGTGACAGTATTTATCTTTCGTTTTTTTTTTTACTTTATATGATCATTCACAGCCTTTTTCAACTTGAAAAGTGTTATGTTATACCCTTCCTTTCTTCTTGTAGAGTATTTTAACTACATTATTTTTATCACCCATAGACGCATCCAGAGCAAGAGACTTGAGTACTCTTAGCTTGGTTGATTAAATTTTGTTTTCCTAAATAAAATATCCAAGTATCAATAGAATTTCAATGACTAAAGGACACACAACATCCTAATACTAGTAGAAATGTAGTAGCGAAAATATTAAAAAAACATTTTGTTGATAATATTCCTACTTTAAGCGTGTATCTGCAGTAAGGCGTCGGTGAAATGAGAACGTCGTGCGAACGCATACGTACGGCTTTAGTGAAGCGTTCAGCTAACGTAATTTACGTTTATTCCCTTATATTTCTCTGAATACGAATGCTTGTGGAACTCAAGTGTTAAATTGTTGGAAACATTGAAAATTATAAGTATTCAGCGCAGGTATTCTTCAGTTGCTGTGGGAGTTTGTCTCCAGAGCTATAGATGTTTGATCTTTGATTTATTTTCGTATATACCCAGTCAAACTAGTACCGTGGTAGTGTTGGCTATCTCTATATACGTGTCATAGTTCCTTTCACAAGATCCGAACGACAGGTTAGATGTCAACAAGTTTGTTTATATATATAAGGCAAGTTAGTATGCTTTTAATAAGACTGCATAAGAGAATAAAGACCAATAAGCGGGCAGGGATAAACCCGAAAATATTCATAGACTTTTTAGAGCCATACATTGCTACTATAATCATACCACATCATCATCATGCCCTTATCCCAATTTATTTGGGGTCGGCGCAGGATACCTATATCTGGCAAGCTGCTAAAGTTTTGGCTATGTTTTATGACCGGCCGCCTGCTTGACGTTAACCCTCTTTGGGAATGCTGTTGTTGGTGGTAACCGCCATCGATACGGTCTCCTTCTATCTAGCTATGTCACACCAAATGTTATCCATGCGTCAGGTTCTGATGTTATCTTACTATCACACTCCACTATCCGGGCTATATAGGTAGCTATTATTAATACACAAAATATACAATTCAAGACAAATCTTTGAAAAGCATTAACGCATGCTTAGCGAACTCTATATCTTTTTCCATTTAATATAATAACACAAAATATACTTTCAATACCACAAATAAAACTTTTAACACATAAATTGAGTATAAAACCATTGTAATAGGCATTCCATAAATTCGCATCGCTTACCAAACTGAGTATATTCTCTTCAGTGCACCAGAAATTTTGATGTTCATGTTGACAGGGTGATTGGAAAAATGAATGTCAAATATTGAAATGTTTCATTGAAGTATGGAATAAAAAATATTACTTGTCTATGAAAATGCAGCAAGCAGGATTTATTTGAGTATTATTGTTTATTTCTATAATAATCCTCCTCCCGACCGTATTTCGTCACGGCGGAGACGGCTCCACAGAGATTAGCCAAGTACGCAGGAGATATTATAGTGCACAAATGTATGCACAAACACATGTGGACTCCCTTTTCCTTCGCTCTCATAGTCCGATGGGACGGCAATCCGACACAACCGGAGAGAGATCAGGCGCAGGACCGACCGCTTTACATGCCCTCCGAAGCACGGGTGTGTCACACCACCAAATTCCTGACTCCGGGCTGCTATCGAGAAATTTGAAATTTGCCCGACCTGGGAATTGAACCCAGGACCTCACGCTCAGCGCTTGCTTCAACGTAAGCCTAGTGTGGTAGCAAAAAATTGAGGTGTATGGTTGTAATGTGTGAGGTAGTGGAGCTAATCAAACATGTGTAAATGGGTTCGAACCGTGTAATATAATGATCTCACTTACAAGCTAACTTAACAATATATAGGGAAGAGGCGCGTCACACACTACACCTCCCCCGTTTTTTTTTTTAAGAAAAACATAAATGGAATTTGGTTTTTCTTTTTAAATCATAATACTATTCGATAAAAAAAAACAACTAATTGCAACAAAAACTTGGTACAAAAAAAAAATATAATTTTATTTTTATATAGAAGAACGAAACAATTCAGGTATAAAAAACAAGTTTAGATACCGTTATGGGTTCCGTACAAAATATTCTGATTGTTATAATGGATGCACATAGGCCAAAAAAAAACTACACAAAATTTTATTTAAATACATTTAGAAACATTACATAAAACAAATATTTAAACTTGAAAACTTTACAATAACCAAATTTTTTTTATACATGTTTACTTCAACGTCAGGAAAATAGTAATTATTAGGTACAGTAATTTTTCGATACACAATTAACTTCTCTGACTGTATGAAAGATTATATTTTTAACCTACAATACATCATTAATTACCTAAGTATGCACTGCTTACAATAATACTTAATAAATGTCCAATTTATTAAACTATGTATACAAGATAAGAAAATAACCTTTAAAACTCTTTATTCGACCCGACATACCCGTTGTATTAATTTCTTTAAAAATTATTTACTAAACTCATAGTAAACCCTTTAAAAAAAAAAACTAGTCAGGTCATTATTTCTATAATTACGTTTCATTCCATAACCACATGTTTCATCTTCTGCCATTATTAATTATGAACTTTTATTAAACATCACATAATATTTCCTCTCATTTCATTGTTTCTCAAATTCTTAAAATGAATCATTCATTTTACCTTATTACAATCAGTATCAAACTGTTAACATACCTATTCATCATCCTTTCAATGGTACACATTATTACTTCGTCATTTGGGACCGACCGGTCATCATTATAATTATCAACATTATATTTTTATAATGCGAGGTACATTTACTATTTAAGTCGACTTATTCTTTCTTTTATTTTCTCATTTATAATAAGGACCATGAATTTTTAAGACTCCTTTGGTCTCCAACAGTTTTCACGGAGGAAATCTCGTTCGCACAATGATCAAACTGAAGGAACTGGCCTTAGTACCTCTTTATTGTGTACCACATATTATATTTTATTCACTTCATACAATTCACAAAATTATACTCATCCAAAATGAATAATTTGGTAATAAGATCTCCACTACTTCCGGGTGATCAGTGCGTATACATGCAAGAGCCTTATTCACCAAACGATTCCCAGCTACATACAATTCATACTATACCATAATTACTGACCAAAACTAACTTTCAAATTACAGCACCATTTTCAAAACTACAGAAAACCTATCCATGATTCCTTCTATACTCCACTTCGAATAGGAAAAGTACCTAATGACCACGATATAGATGACAAAAGATATTTAATACCCTTCCTATTTCGTTAAATCTTAATCCAACTTATGGTTTGTTATTAATTATAATCTTTCATATAAGACTTAATCATCATTACAAAACATATTCAGTCACTAATTTAAAACATTACTATAATTACACAATGTTATTTTAAACAAAGCATGTCACTTGAATACTATTTCAGATTTCAACACCTAAAAGTGCATGCATTAGCGGAATGCGTACACGTTGCACTCGATAGTGTGGGAATTAATCGTTCCTAACTTCATTAAATAAAAATTATCACTTTACCTAACATTTTAAGATACACGGGTTTGCCTGTATTTAATTTTTTTTGTTTAATTTGTATGGTTAGTTATATTCTAGGGTTTTATTTTATTACACTTAAATAATAAAGATACTATTCATGATCAATTTTACGCACAAGTCTCAAGCAAATTATAAACCATTAAATATTTTGTATTATAAGTTTTAGTTCTATACATTTAATGTATTTTAGTAATAAAAGAAAAAGAATAGACATCGTTTTCTTGTCGTTAAGCAGCAAATATTTCATAAACATAAAGTTATATGTACGAGTATGTTCTATGTAAACTTGTGATTTGACCTAAACCAAAGATCGACAATATATAAAAAAAATTGAACATGTAAGTCATGTGCGAAAACATTGCGCAGTTAATCTAATCATAACTTAGAAGCGAAATCCGAGATGTGTACAGGCGCTCAGGCACTTGATGCAATATCAACTTTACAATCATGCAAAATGCACATAAAACAAAAATCATGTTACAATTTAAAACTTATAGAAATTTGAACAAACAATGTACCTGTTCTGTGATTTTACCTACTCATTTAAGTTATAGGTAACATTAGTAACATAAAAAAAAAACAATGAATAGCTTTAGATGCGTTAAAAAAATTAATTTACTGTCAACAGGCATAGTCTAATTAATAACTTTCTATTTACCTACTTATTTATTTATCTACTTATTCTAATAGGTACCTACCTATACTTAAACTTTAAAATATCCGCGGCATATTAAGATAATTAAATGATATGCCTACATCACTAACACATAATTAAAACAGTTAACACCACACGAAAAAAATAACAATACTTCTCCATAACGTAGAGTGGTTTCCAAGCTCTGCTCTACAGCATCGACGCATCATCATAGGATCCTGATGTCATCGTCAAATCTCCTGGCACCTGATTTAGCGCGTCTAAAGGCATCCTTCTCATCACCGTTGTCACATAATGTACCACTGATGCTCTTCAACCAGTAGTCTAAGTCAGTCAGTTTTTCTTGCGCCTTCACATCTGGTTTACCATCGAAAATCTCCATCACCTTACTCTCGTATAACGCACCAAACAAGGCACGAAAAACTTATAATTCCAGCTCTCGTATTTGCTTACCAGCACTGCCCATAAGGCAGCACTGGCAGGGTCGCCATGTAATGAGTGAGGTAGTGGAGCTAATCAAACACGTGTAAATGGGTTCGAACCGTGTAATATAATGATCTCACTTACAAGCTAACTTAACAATATATAGGGAAGAGGCGCGTCACACACTACAGGTATATTTAAATGATTTGTTTGCTTAAGTATAATAATTTTTAGTTACTGGATTAGGATGTTGATGGGAACGATCTAAGCATTTATAAATAACTAGCTTCTGCCCGCGACTTCGTCTGATCATCGTCGAATTAGGTCCAGGTGGGATAAAAAGTATTATTTTATCGTATGTGTTCATTCAGGTTATAAACTATATTTGTGCCAAATTTTATCTAAATCCGTTGAGTAGTTATTACGTTTATTTATAATATTAAGTAGGATAATACCTATTAAATATTCATTGTGTGTGCGTGCGTACGTGCGTGCGTGCGTGCGTGACTTCGTGTGTGCGTGCGTGCGCGCGTGTGTATTTGTGTGTGTGTGTGTGTTAAGTATCTCTATGGATTACAGTGTTTTTTTTTATTAATTTATTTATAATATCGTATTGCCTTTAGGTAGCAACTTTCCTAATGGCACAGTTTGGTGGAGGATAAGGTCGATTTTTGTTTCAGGAAACATTCAAAAAGATGTGGATCAAACTTACGTCTCTTGCTGAACTAGGGCAATGCTATAATCAAGTGACCCAATCGGTTAGTACCCATAATCATCCAATTCTAAGTTCTTTTACCGTCTCAATCTGTCGTCATCTAATATCAGTAACATAAACTTTCCAGTTGTAAAGGCTTTCAAAGTATTAGGAAGCCGATTCTATGGATAGCATGTAATAAAATATGATATGTAACTTAATCACGCCTGTAATCCCCAAAGGAGTAGGCAGCGGTATACAGTTAAACACCCACACTTCACCAATACTGTTATTATGTCCCAAGGTGAGCCTATTACCATCTTACGGGCACTATTTAAAACTCTGTGCGTATACTGAGAATTTCTTAACAGTAGAACCCAATTACACTCTTTGCCCGACCTGGGAATCGAACCCAGGATCTCATGCTCAGCAGTCGCGCTTGGGGCTACTAGCCCAACGAGATAGTCTTTAAAGAATAATCTATTTAGAGAAAATAACGTAAAATATTATCTGTTTTTTTTTATCTGTTCCAAACTGATCTCCTGGTGTCAAAATAAGAAAAAACAACATTAAACAGAACCGTTGACTCAAAAAATCTTTGTAACCGTCACCATCAGACAAATCTTTGCACCTTTAGGTGAACTTTTAATCAAAATTTAAAGGTGTCAAACCATCAAGGCTTTAAAACTTGCTGGTACATAAATAATTAATAGCTAAAACTTAAAGGGAATTACAGATTGCAAAAAAAAAATTGCCCAACTTTTTAAGTGATGGGACGGAAAGTTGCGTGGGTTTTAGGCGGATTTTTCTTGCCTACCCTCCATAATTCATCCGTCCTACCTTGTTAGTTTAAATTCACCTTAATGCTGTTTTATTGTTGAGATTTTAACTTCCAGTTTCTTTATTGCATGCAATTGATTATGTTTGTTATTTAATTTTATTTCTGGAATTGCGGTTTTATTTTTGTTAGGTCAAACAAACAAACGAGTGGTATAATTTAAAGTGTATAGTTTCTTTTTCTCTGCTATTGTATTGTGAGAGACCTGTAGATAACTGATCACTAGGGGCATTTTGAGCTGAGACATCTCAGTGCGTCGGAGGGTCCATTTTCATACCTAAGACCTTAATAGTAGTAATTTTTTAAACTATCAGCATCGTGGAATCTAGTGATTAAATTATCAAAACCTCGCTATTTTAAGTCGGTTAAAAATACGGACACAGTGAGTGTAGTGTGTTGCGGCCTTTATAATAATAGTGAAAACATGGAGGTAGATGAAGAAAAATCTACCGCACCCATGACGGAGTAAACTCGCTGCATCAGTCTGCTTGTGACCACGATCAGTGCAACCTGGTCGAAACGTCAAGCGATTCAAAGGTATTTATGGCGCGTTAATTGCTGTTACATAGAATAATATCATGCAACGCGATAGTTTAAAAGTTAGCAGACTAATAAATAAAATGCTACTACACAATAAAAGATTTTTTCGATGATAAACTAAACTAAAAATAAATATGTAAATGGAACACATTACAAATAAAAATACTATACAAATAATATTAAGTACCAATAGAATATACTATATACATACACTAAACACCAATTAAAATAAATAAAGATACATCCATGTAAATTAAATAAGTTTAATACCTGCTTATACATATAATATTAAATACAATTATATTTCTTACACATTATATATTTACTTATTACATATAAAATAAGATTTTAGACTTAAGTGTACTAATAGATATAAATTGATTACTGCTTAGCCCTCTTCCTCTCTTCTAAGTCTTTGCTGTGCCCGACGGGGTCCATAATGCTTCTGTCTTTTTATATTTTTAAGACCATTTATGTACATTATGGAACGCAATAAATGATTGATTGATTGATTGATAATAGCTCTACAGTTGGTACTGTTTTAGTAAGTGTTAACCGAATTTTGTCGCTGGCTGTACGAGTACCCCTTTATAGTGGAGCTGATCTGGCAATAAAACAAAATGCTGCAAATACTACTTAACATCCTTCCCCAGAGGAATTATGGATTTCGCTATCGTAATAATAACTTTACGAGCCATAAAGCAGTAAAAGTTATGGCATTAATAATATAATTAACTAACGTTAGTATTAGTAATAATTTTAAGCGCCATAAAATATCTTAATATAACATAGTATTACGGCTGTATCTCTGACGGATATGGCAGAAGTGTATTGTGATACCCAGACTCACATTTCACACATGCAGTTATTATGTCCCATGTACTGGGTGATGAGCCTATTTTCGACAACCAGGCACTATTCTTAACTCGAGCAAGCTACTGATAATTTCTTAACAAAAAATGCCAAAAACACTTTGCGCGACCTGGGAATGGAACCCAGGATCTTACGCTCACAGCAGCCGTGCCGATTTCCATTGTTTTTTATATAGGTACATATTTCTACTGTAACATATGTTCTTCTTCTTCTTATCATGTGTTTGATGAACACATCAACTACTACTACACAATGCACTAGGGAACAACCTAGTGTTCCCTAGTGTCAATGCTTAAATACCAGTAGGTCTCTAACATGGCTTTACACACTACGGAGAATATATCTCAAATGTGCTAGTTTCCTCACGATGTTTTCTTTCACCGTTTTAAGCAGGTGAAAATTAATTTATAATACGCACATGACTTCCCAAAGTCAGTGGTGCGTGCTTTGGATTCGAACTTGCGACCTGTGACTTGTCAGTCCAACAACCACTAGGCTATGACTCCTTACCGTAACATATAAAATACAAGCTGGTGCCCGTGACTTCATCTGCGTGACAAAAGGTAGCCTTGTCCTTCTCCAAGGTCCAATCTTTCTCTTTCCCAAATTTCATTACGATCCGTTCAGCCATTTAGTCGTGTAAAGGTAATAAACAAACAAACAAACGGAGTTACTTTCGCATTTATAATGTTAGTATAGATACATATTTTATTTTGTTGGAAAAAACTACTTTCTAAACATGTATTATTGCAATAACGTAATTATGGCATAAAAAACAATGCATTTTAACTGAATTTTTTATTTAATCTAAAACATGCACTCAAAAGTATCTTTCAAAATGTATATACAATACCTGAAATTAAAAAAGACAGAATTGCTTCCCACTAATTCCTTCACCAGACTTAATAATAATTGGTCATTATGAAGTAAATCTACTGAAACCAAAAGTAAATCTCACAAAGTTGACACAATTTCTTACAATTAAACTTTCGGGGTGTCCTTTGATGTGTTTCGTGAAAGACCAAAAACTAATTTCGGTACCGTAAAAAGGCTTAAATTTTTGTGATGAAATGCGACCGGCCTGCGGACTGTAAATTACGACGAGAATGAAATAGAGACGCGCAGTCGCGTACCTTTAATTCGTATTTTGTTAAAGTAGAAATGAAATTTTTAATTGGCAGAAGAATTGTTGACAAAACATTTAAAAGTTACAATTTGTACCTGTTTTGACCATCCATCAAACGGTATTCTAAGTGCTCAAAATCGAATGCGTTAATGATTTAAAAAAAAAATGCAAATCATTTTAATATTAGTTTCAAAAAAAAAACTACAATACAAATTGTTTACTTTCATTTTTGATATTATAAAATAATATATTGTATTTATTTAAAATTAAACATCAAGACTACTTACCTATGTACAAGAAAATGATAATTTTAATATTTTTTTCAACTATCTGAGTGGCGATGGTGGTATGAGCTAGACTCCTTCCAAAATAACTGGTCCCTTATTGCTTTAGGCAGACACAAATGGAAGAGGAATAGGGAGGCCCGGCAGTGGGATAGCTAAGGCTCATAATAATCTGAATGGCATGGTTCAAGGTATTAATAAAATAAGACACAATTGAGCTAGGTTGGTCATTAATAATGACCAATTATACTAGGCGAGGGTTGTATTTCAACCACGAGAAAACGTCAAATGGGATGTTCGAATCCTGCTCGCGACCATATGATTTTTTCACAAAAATTAATAACTTGGAGTTCGCTATGCATGCGTTAATGATTTTCGAAGATTTATCTGTAAAAAGAAAGATGACAGCCTAAAGTTATAAATTTCTGTGGAAAGAAAATGCAGTCGCGAGCAGGATTTAACCCTGCGTCTTCCGGATATTTATTTCACAAAAATTTTATATCTTAGCAAAGAGATTTCCAATACTATACCTACATAAATCTCGTAACTTTCAAATGGCGCATGCATTTATAACTATTCAAAGTCTCTTTATCGTTAACTAAATGGTAGTTGAAACCGTTCTAATCGCCCGATCGCCTGCCCGCTCGGTAATCTTCTACCTAAGCTCCTAATCCTCGGCGTGTTTTGCTACTCGATATATTAAGGTTGCAGACACAGTATTACAAGTTTCAGCGGTTTGTAGGTACTATAGTAAGAATTGAATATAGTATATGCTATTTCCGAAATGTAACTGGTGAAAAATGTATAAGAAGCGCCGAGGACCGGGCTCAGTGGCGCGTCTTAGAAATCACTTATATCAAGCAGTGGACCACATAGGTTGATTATAATGATAATTACGTAATATCATATATTTACGATGAGTAAATGTATATAGATTTACGAAAATTATGCGGACGGAAAAGTATAAAATTTTTGTTAAAGTTAATCTATTATATAAAAATCTCGTGTCACAGTGTTTGCTATCGAACACAACCGAAACGGCTTGGCCGATTTTTGAGATATTTTTGTGTATATTTGCTAGGTCCGAGAATAGGTCGTAGGCTATTTTTTATACCCCTAGGTGACAAGAGTGGTCTTATCCAGAAAATTTATATGGCAGAACAAAGTTTGCGGGGCACAGCTAGTATTTTAATATAAAGCATTAGAAATACATAAAATTAATTTAAAAAAACATTCCATATACTACCTACCTTGCGTTTAACACATTCACATATATATCTTTGACATTAGAACCTTATTAACGTTCAAATTTAAATGAATTATGATCGAATTTCGGCCAGTGGGCGACCACTAGTATTTTTTAATAGACAAGCTTCTTAATAAAAATATATTTTTATATTTGATGGCTGAACATGTCCACAGGGGCACGAAGACGATATAATCACCGTAGTTACACCATGGGACTACAATGATCTACGAGCCGCCCGAACCTACTGAAACAATAAAATATTAATTGACAGCAAAATCGAGGTGCAAAAAAGTACAACTTTAGCACTGTGCATAGTAGCGGAATTCGTAATATATCTGCCTAGCCTTTTCACAATTACATTGGGGTCGGCTTCCAGTCAAACCTTACATGGAGCTACTGCCTATCTGACCTCCACAACCCAGTTACTGGGTAACACGATATCTCGTAGTATGACTGGTTGTCAGACTTTCAGGCCTCTGACTACCCGTAACGGCTGTCATTCTGTCTTAATTTGACAACCGGGACCGACGGCTTAACGTGCTCTCCGAGGCACGGAGGGGTCTCGGTATGAAATGATGGTCACCTATCCACAGACCAACCGCGGCAAGCGCAGCTTAATCTCGATCGACCGACCTCTGCGGCTGTTACTTAGCCACGAGCCCTTCGATGTGGTTGTACTGTTGGTATTCGTGATACCAACTGTAAAACATATATTGCTGAAAAACAGAACTTATTCTCGACATCTACTAATATAACATCACGCCTGTATCCTCGAAGGGTGTGGCAGAAGAGTGCTGCTGTATATCCGTATTTCACTAATGCAATTCTTAAGTCCAATATGTAATAAGGTGGCGACTGTATTGCTATCAGCCGAGTACAATACTAAAAACCCATCAATGACACTGCCCGGCCTGGAAATCGAACTCAGAACTTCACGCTCCGTAGTCTACTAAATAGTATGTATATTGACAGTGTTGTGAAATTAGATGTATGAATTACATACATTGTGAAAGGCCCTTGAATATAAATTCCACCTTAAATTATAGTTACATTGATGTTACAAATAGAGCTATGTTACCACAAAGCATACCAGTATCAGTAATTAGCTAAACTATTTACCGTCAAAATTACGTTATTGTTATGCTTTCAATATTGTGATTCCCTCGACACACATTGGATCAAATTATTTGGAATTTTCAATTGATTTAGAATTATACTGCCGTAAATTGTAGCTTTTAATATGATATATGTAGTTTTGTTTTAAATACTGCTGGTACGTAAATTAAATAATTATTTTGATATTAGTTAAGTGTAGGTAGATGTGCTTTTTGGAACATTTAATAAAGTTAGTCATTGCTGGAACTTGTAGTTTGAAAGTTGTCCCGTACAACCTGACATGGTGCAGCCGCCTGGCCGGCAGGGCCCGAACCTACGCATATCAGGCACATACGCAGGCACTGGGCAGCCTCCAGCATCAGGTGGAGCTTCTTGCTTGTAATATTGACAACATGGAGATGCGTGGCAGAAGAAATATCCTGCTGCTTCATGGTGTTGAAGAGGCCAAGGATGAAGATACTGCACAGGTTGTGGCCAACATAATTAAGGACCGCTTTAAAATCAGTGGATTCACAGTAGGCGACATAAAAAGGTGCCACAGGATGGGACGATCTACAACTCCTCAAAAAACCCGGCCCATCTTGTTCAAACTTAAAGATGTGACACTCCGGAACAATATTTGGTTTGCCAAGACCAAATTGAGAGGTTCGGGCGTAACGGTCTCAGAGTTCTTGACCAAATCACGGCATGATATCTTCATGGCTGCGCGCAAAAAACTTGGTGTAACCAACTGCTGGACGAAGGATGGCTCTGTTTATGCGGTTGGTTTAGATGGGTCGCGACGCCGTATAATTACAATCTCGGACCTCAATGGAATCGAGCAGTCGGAAACCACGGAGCCTGCTATCGCTGCCGCCATCACAGCTACTCCAGAGAAGCCAAGTGCCAGTAGACCCAAGCGTGCTGCGGCCAATAAAAAGTGAGATAGTTCGTCTTCTCTTCACTTCGTTTTCTTATAGTTTTTCGTTTATGTTGTGGTCCGGGTAGTACTTAAAATATTTATTTGCTCTGTTTAGGCGTCAAATTGTACTTGTACCTAGATAATTCTAATTTAGTTTTTCAATCACCTACAATATTATTTAGATCGGTTGACACAGACAAAAACACAACACAGTCAAATTGTCAATGTGTCAAAATTATTACGTTTCGTTCTTCGTAATCTGAATTTCCATTTCACTCTTTGACTAAGGTTCCACATAACTTAATGTTATAAATAATATTATAATTTCTTGTTTTGTTCTGTAATTAGTGTTAGTACTACCCGAACTCCTTAGTGATTGATTTAATGTTTAACTTGTTTTATCCAAACCACACAACCGGCGGGTGGCCAGAATTGATTTATATTATTGTTTTATATTTTTGTGCGTATATACTTATTTATTTATTATAATATCAGTACGTGTATACATTATTAATACATTTATTTATCTATGTCTATGTCAATATTTAATAATAGTAACGATTCAGAAATTTTCTATTCTGCGAGTAGTGAAGAAGACAGTTTCACCAGTGTTCCATCATTAGCAGAAACACTTGAATCGCAGTTTGCTGATGTTCCTAGGAATTTGAATGTTGTGCACATCAATGCCCAGAGTATTCCGGCTCATTTTCCCGATATGCTAGCAAGCTTTGACTGTAAGAACATACATGCTATTCTAATTTCTGAATCATGGCTAAAGCCATGCCTATCTTCCTCTTCCTACTCCTTGCCAGGATTTAACTTAATAAGAAATGATCGAATTAACAGTGGCGGTGGCGGTGTTGCCATATATCTCCGATCAAATCTTTCCTTTTCAATTGTCAGTGTGTCAGCACAGCCACCGCCAACGAACGCTGGAGAGCATCTTTTTATAGAAGTGGAACTTAATCATTCCAAAATACTTCTTGGCGTCTATTACTGTCCTTCCTTACGCATAAACTTCTTCTCTTCATTTGAAAATATTCTTGAAAATCTAGTGGCCTCTTACAGTCATACAATTATCATGGGCGATTTTAATACCTGCCTCCTTAAAAAAGACTCACGTTCTTCGAATCTTAGTTCTATCATAGAATCTAGCATTATCTATTCTTCCCTTGAATGCAACTCATCATTTTCCAAACTCATGCCCATCACTTCTCGATTTAATCTTTGTTTCTTCTCGTGATCACGTTGTTAAGTACGGTCAGTGCTCAGCAGACGCGTTTTCCTATCACGATTTAATTTTTCTATCGTACAAACTCCGTCCACCCAAGGCAAAGTCAAAAATTCTCATGCAGCACAATTTTAGTGGCATGATACCGGAAAACCTTCGAAAGGATGCCAATGACATTGACTGGGCACCCTTATTGTCAGCAGAGTTGATGGACGAAAAAATTAGCATATTCATGACAAATATCATAAAATTATATGATTTCCATGCCCCTATTCGAGCGATTAAAGTAAAACACTTGCCCTCACCATGGCTTACCGATGAAATCAAAATTTCTATGAACGTGAAAGTAGCAGCCAAGTCCAAGTACAAACGTCGGCCTACGTCGTCAAATTGGGAAACATACGTGGAAGCCCGAAATTACTGCAATAAGGTGTGTAGGAATGCCCAACGCCATTTTATTCATAATTCAATTGAAAACGGAGATCCAGCAAAAGTCTGGAAATTTCTTAGATCAATGGGAATCGGAAAATCACGTCAAGATACCATTCCGCACTCCTTAGACATCAATTTATTAAACCATCACTTCACTGCCTCGTCCAATTTTGATAGGACAACTAAATCAAAAACAATACATTACCTTTCCACTGTTCCGACTCCCGATTATTCTTCATTAGTTTTTAATCAATTCTCCGATTGTGATGTTAAAAAGAGCGTTTTATCCATTACTTCTAACGCTGTTGGAAGCGACTGTGTGAGCCGTAATATGATCCTTCCTATTCTTGACGAAATCCTTCCTATCATTTGCCACATCCTCAATCATTCCATATCTAGCGGTGTTTTTCCAAGCGCTTGGAAAGACGCTCAAATTACTCCTTTACCAAAAAAACCCAATCCTACATCCTTCTCTGAATATCGTCCTATTTCCATCCTACCATTCCTGTCTAAAGTCCTAGAACGTCTTGTTCACAACCAGTTAAGTACATTCCTTCTCAACAGACTTCTTAACCCTTTTCAATCCGGTTTCCGTCCTGGTCATAGTACTGTCACAGCACTGGTTAATATTACGGATGACATCAGGCTTGGTATGGAGAATGCGAAGTTAACGGTACTTGCACTACTGGACTTTAGCAATGCTTTCAATACTGTTGACTTTGACGTCCTACTTGGCATACTATGCTCTCTTAACATATCTCCAACGGCAATTGATTGGTTTCATAGTTACCTGTCTGGCCGCCGGCAGTGTGTACGTATTGAGGATAATTTTTCTTCATGGAGTAATACGACTGCTGGTGTACCTCAGGGTGGCGTTTTATCTCCATTACTTTTTACTATTTTTATAAATTCAATCTCCCATAAACTGTTTTCGTCCTACCACCTTTATGCAGATGATCTGCAAATATATTCACAGGTTCCACTGGGACAGCTATCGGAAGCCATAGGCAAACTTAACGAAGATCTTGATCGAATATGTGAGTGGAGCAAATGTTATGGGCTAACAGTTAATCCCTTAAAGACCCAAGTCATTGTTATTGGCAGCTCTCGGATGATTTCGAAGATTGACTGGTTCCATATTCCCCAAGTTATCTTTGAAGGTATCCAAATACCTATAAGTAATAAAGTTAAGAACCTGGGGATATTTATGGATAACACCTTGTCGTGGGGACCACAACTGCAAGAAACCAGTCGTCGTATGTTTGCGTCAGCAGGCTCTTTGAGACGGCTGCGTAATTTTCTTCCGACTGCCACTAAGATAGCGCTCACTCAATCTCTTCTTCTTCCCGTTCTCTACTATGCCGATGCCAGCTATCTTGATCTTACTCATGACCAATTTGAAAAGCTTGAGAGACTCCAGAATTTTTGTATAAGATTCATATTTGGTCTACGCAAATATGATCATGTGTCCGAATTTCGTAATAAACTCAAATGGCTTCCAATTCGCCTTCGTCGGAATACTCATATTCTTTCTTTACTTTATAGTGTTCTATTCCATCCTACAACTCCCTTCTATCTTAAAGAGCGTTTTGAGTTCGTCTGTGATACACATTCGCGGTCCCTTAGGTCATCAGAAAACTTAAAGTTAAAGATGCCTTTGCACTCCACCAACTTCTACGACAACTCCTTCACTGTTCAGTCCATTCGACTTTGGAATGCATTGCCAGTATCTATAAGACGTGCACAGTCGTTGACAAGCTTTAGGAAAATGGTGAAAGAACATTGCCTGAATTTTAAATTGTGATTTTTATATTCATGAAGATTGGAATCGTTATTGTAACAATATATTTTGTATCTAAATTTATAAGCAAAAAATTATATGTTAAAATTTATAATAGTATATATATGTATATGTATATGGAAGTGTGTGTATAGTTTATAATTATTTATACAATACAATATGTATAAAGTGTATGTTTATTTAAATTAATTATATTTATTTCTTTATTATACTGTTCACCGGCAGCTACCCGTTAACTTTTCTAGTACAATTCTTGTCCATCCAATGGTTGTCTGTAAGAAATTGCTTTTTAGCGATAAGACCGCCAATTGTACTTTTCTTCTGTCTATATGTATATCTCTGTCTTTCCTCTTGGTGTGCAATAAAGTATACTCTATCTATCTATCTATCTATCTACGCTCCCACAGGGAATCTGATTTCGAACCAGGTGTGACAATATCAAGTTTTTTATTAAGTAAAGGTCAATGCCTTTAGAGAGTTGATTTTGTTCCTATCAATTATTGTTCTACAAAAGTTAATTATTTCTAGGAAGGGAGATGTAATATTAGTTAAGTGTAGGTAGTTATAGATGTGAAGTTACAATATTAAATGGAAAAAGAATACGGGCGCGAACAGGATTCGAATTTGCGACTCCCGGATAAAAATGCGTTAATGCTTTTCAAAGATTTATCTTGAGTTATAGATGTGGCTTGTGGAACATTTAATGAGGTCAGTCGCTGCTCGAACTTGTAGTTTGAATGTTGTCACGCAATACCTGACAAATATGATTGGTAAAGCTTATAAAATATTGCGCCGTACCCAAATAATATTGAAGTTAACAATTTTTGTGGAAAGAACAATACGGTCGCGACAATTACTAGTTCATGGTTCTGACATGATTAACTGCAAAGTTAAGCAATAGACTGCTTCATTGCACAGTAGAGTGCATGGGGACTTGGGTTGATTACCCGGTGGAAAAATGAGGTTTCGGAAATCCTTAGTAACCGCGCGTAATTTGAAATTGTGCCCGGTAAATAGCAATAGGCTCACCACAGTGAACTTAATAACGGCATTGGTGCAATGTGGTTGTAGATTCATATAATTAAGACTGTGGTGCGAGCATGGTTCTTTTGTCGACACGTTTGTTGATTTTTAGCGTCAAATTTGACATAAAGATTAAAAACGATAACATTTAATACATTTTTTTTTTATCGAGTCAACAAGTTTGTGGAAAATTTCTGATAAGTAGAAATTATCGATTTCTACTTGAGTAAGTGCATCATGCTATGGCGTGAAATAGATAAAAGAAGTAAGCAGATGGACCAGGAGAGAGAAAGAGATAGAAGAGAAGAGAGCTAGTGACATGGGAAAGTAAGAGAAAAAAAAATGCAAGAAAAAGATACCTGTGAACGCAAACAAATACAATATCTAGCTCCACAATATTGAGGGCAATCATGCAATTACCTGTTCCACCTGCTCGCCCGCAAATATATGCACATACGCAAGTAGTGACACATTGCAAATATCACTAACTACCCTCGTGTTTCGCCCCTCCACACGGGGCATCAGCAGGAACTGCGAAACCAAGCGATGTCGACCACCACAAGTGATAGCTGACAGATTTCATGACAACATAGCCATAGCATCACGCCTGTATTCCCCGAAGGGGTAGGCAGAGGTGTACATAGTTGTACACCCACATTTCACCAATGCTGTTATTAAGTCCCATGTAAAAGGTGGTGAGGCTATTGCCATCTACCGGGCACAATTCTAAACTCCGGGCTGCTATCGAAAATTTCCTACTAGAAAAACCTAATACCTCTTTGCCCGACCCGGGGATCGAACCCAGGACCTCATGCTCAGTAGTCGCGCCTGGGACCACTAGACCAACGAAGCAGGCCGATGTTATTTTTCATCTCATTCGGTAATTCAATTACTTTATCCACTTAATCGCTGTTCCCACTGCAAGCGCTCCTTTACTAACGAGTGGAGGCACGCGAGCCTCCCAACGGACATCGGTCACGTGCCGAACTTTGTCTCTATTGAAATTCGGAATAATAGATCAACTGGCGTTACTGCGGTCCTAGTAGATGTAGATATAGTCTACATAGACTATGTGGGGCCAAATAATTAAGACTTGGAGGGGCAGAAAGAAGACAGCTTTGGTGGAGAATATCTTTTGTTTTTAGGGCCCAACAACGAGTCTATTATCCTGCAGTATTTATTCAGGAAGCGCAAATCTAAGTCCGTGGGCAGGACCGTATTTATTTTTCCACAGAAATATATACTTTAGAGTTTGCTACGTATGCGATAATGCATTTAAAAGATTTATCTGTTTTTGTATAGGTATGTCCTAAACACAATTTGGCCTTTACCCTATCTAAGAGAACAATACTAAACCTAATAACTTGGTTAAAATTAATTAATATTTTTCAAGGAAACATTGAAAAATAAAAAACACGAACGGGGCTTGAACCCTTGACATATCGTGTCGTAGTGTCGTAATTCCAGTTATTGACAAGCACGAAGCGAAGCGACTGCCTAACTGACCTCCACGACCCAGTTACTGGGTAACACCATATTTCGTGCTGGGACTGGTTGCCCGACTTTCAGGTCACATTTTCTGGCACCTGACTACCCATAACGACAGTCATAAAGTAAAGTTTATAGTAAAGTTTTTTTATTGACACAAAAACAGTTGTACATTTTTAGGCAACACTGGATCCCGCACTAGGATACCCTGTGTTGCAGAATCCAGTCTCTTTCACAGGTATTATTACATAGAAGATCAAGTGCAGCGTTTAGATAGTTGGATGAGTGTGAAAATATTAAGGTGCATGTGCGTGTGTGTGTATGTGTGTGTGTGTATGCGCGTGCGTGCGTGCGTGTTTGAGTGTGTGTGTGTGTGTGTGTGTGTGTGTGTGTGTGTGTGTGTGTGTGTGTGTGTGTGTGGCGTGTATGTGTGTGTGTGTATGTGAGCGCGCATGTGTGCACGTTTTAGTTTATAGTGAGTAGTTTCTCCGTATCTCTATAGTCAAGACCCAGCAACCAAGCATTTACATATTTTTTACAGGCAGATTTGGTCATGGGGAGGATATTACCTTGTTTGTTAACTTTACTATACAAGTATGGCCCAATGTAAGAAAACGCTTTATTGCCAAACTTTAAATTACAGAAGACACTGTTCCATTTACATTTCCTACGCGAGCGTTGGTCTGTTACTTCGGTGTCAATTGCAGTTTTATGGAACTTTAAAATCACGGTCAGAATGTACAACTGACGCACCGTTAGTACTTTAGTCTCTTGATACAGCAATTTTGTAGGGTATCGTATCATGATGATCATGAATTAAGATAAATCTTTGAAAAGCATTAACGCATGCATTGCGAACTTTAAAGTTATAATTTTTTGTGGAAAGAAAAATACGGTCGTGAGGAGGATTCGAACCTGCGCCTCCCGGTAAATACTCTAGGCACTCGTTGTATTAACTGCAAAGCAGGTCGTTTTTGTTCAGTTTCCTGTAAAGGGACTGAATAGATGGCCACTGACGTCACCAAAAGACGTATTAAAATGTGGAAGAAGAATACGTGGTAGTGAGCAGAGGTCGAGATGGCTTAGTGGTCAGAGCACCTGGAGTATTTATCTGGGAGATGCAGGTTCGAATCCTGCTCATGGCCGCATTTTTCTTAACACAAAAAAAAAGCTTGATAGTAATAAATGCTCTTTGTGTATCCCGGATCGATGGTTTTTCGTACTCTAGGTTCAACCATCCACATACCACATCATAACGAGGATCATTTGATCTGCAAAGCTGTTAAATAGCCACGGAGCCCTTTTTAAATCTAATATACTATAAAAATCTTTTGTCACAGTCTTTGTTATCAAACTCCTCCGAAACGGCTTGACCGATTTTTATGTTTTTTTTTTTGTGTATATTTGGTAACTCTGAGAATAGGTCGTAGGCCATTTTTTATACCCCTAGGTGATAAGGGTGACCCCAGAAAATTTATATGGCAGAACACCGTTTGCGGGGCACAGTTAGTAGTACCAAACGTTATTTTTATTGTATAAAAAAATGCTTTCGAATTGGCTACTTGTCTTTTTGCCATATTGGCTGTACCGTTGCAATATTTTGTTTTCAATCAAAACACGGCTATTTCATTTGTATAACGAGTACTGGTGTAAAATTTTGTATATTTTTTTGTGATCACGGTTGGTGGTGTTGTATAAAAATCAACGAAAAATGATATATCAAGTTGATTTTTATTTTAGTAATCTACATATACATGTAGATATAAAACTGTTTTGCTGGTACTGTTAATAACTGCTGCTGATTGGTGCTGTTAGAAATTACAAAATTAAATACAAATAACATTATTTCGAAGAAGGTGCTGTAGTACATTATGAAAAACCTTTATATTAGTAGAGTAGTTAATAGTAGAAAACTTAATTATATTACAATACATTAAACTGTTTGAGGTACTGTCCTCTTAGATAGTAGCAAGTATAGCCTGTAGTAAAAAGAAACAGTGCCGCATCCCTTTGGGGTGGCAAGGAAGTGTACTTGTTACATAGTTGGAAGTTACAGCCAAATATCAGTTATAAGTTATTGCATCTAGCTTAAAACTAATGATGTGTGTGCGTATCAGTACCTATAGTATAGCTTTGTTTTGTTATTCATGACATTTGATGTTAAAATAATATCTTTCAAGACATCAAAACATGCAAATCGGTTGAAGCTACGGTTGCTACGAAAATGTAGCATCAGCTACGGCGTAGCAAAACGACCTTGAATTTCAAAATGTCAACTTTAAGCATTTAATATTTAGTTTATATGTACATACAAATATAGCTTCACAAGTGTATTCCTCAGAGGATTAGGCAGAGGTGTACTGTAGTACATAGCAGTGATAGCCTAGTAGTACGACCGCTGACAAGGCAAAGGTCGCAAGTTCGATTCCAAGGCCCGCATCACTGTCTTTTCGAAGTCATGTGCGTATTATAAATTAATTATTACTTGCTTAAAACGGTGAAGGAAAACATCGTGAGGAAACCAGCGCACCTGAGAGATATTCTCGATGGTGTGTAAAACCATGTCAGAGACTTACGGGTGGTTTTAACTTTGACACTAGGTTGTTCATCAACCACACGATAAGAAGACTGTTGTACACCCACACTTCACCTGGTGACTCACTATCTGTTGAACCTATTACTCAACTACCAATCGAGCACAATTCCAAACACCGAGCTGCTACGGAAAATTTCCTAACAGAAAATTTACCAACACGGAGTTTTTCATCATCATCATCATCATCATAGCATCACGCCTGTATTCCCCGAAGGGGTAGGCAGAGGTGTACACAGTTCTACACCCAGATTTCACCAATGCTGTTATACATTCTATGTAATAGGTGGAGAGCCTATTGCCATCAACCGGTCACAATTCCATACTCCGGGCTGCTACTGAGAATTTCCTGACAGAAAAACCCAATAACATTTTGCCCGACCTGGGAATCGAACCAAGGACCTCATGCTTGGCAGCCGCCTTTGTGAACACTAGTCCAACGAGGAAGTTTTTACTTAGAATATGTAATTGACAGCAATTTCTTGAAGCTCGACAGTTGTCCTCCCGAACTCCAATCTATTCGATTACAATTCACCTCAGTTCCTCCGAACAATAGTTACACCAAACAATTATAATTGGAGGTCAGTGCGATGCTGGATGTTGGAGATTCAGTAGGGCACACTATAGGTAAATACAGAAGTTCAACTCCTGATTTGTTCTCGTAATTTAATGCTTAGAACTTAAATTTAGATGACTTTTTTTATTTGTTACGAAATATTTTGTAATCTTGCAGATATATCTAAGTTTTAAGACTTTGTTTGAAAGCGATGTCTTCTCCTTTGGTTTAATTAATCAATGAATGAATTAAATAATGAACTGATTAGGTGTAAGAATAGGTAAACCAATAAGAAACATTTTAAGATGATATAATGAAAGACACATAGTGCGTCCTCTCTCCTACATTGCTGTGCCAGACAGGGTCCGTAATGATCTAGTTGTACTACATATTGTAAAACTAAACACCTTAATTACATTTCAGAATGCAATTAATATTTAGTATTGTATGTTATTTTTCCAAATATTAGTAGTTAAAATTTTTTATTCTAGAATCCATCTCTTTAATATCTAAACATAACATAACATCATGCCTGTACTCCCCGAGGGGGTAGGCAGAGGTGTACACAGTTGTACACCCACATTTCACCCATGCTGTTATTAAGTCACAATTCCAAACTTCGGGCTGCTACTGAGAATTTCCTAACAGAAAAACTCAATAACACTTTGCCGGACCCGGGAATCGAACCCGAGACCTCCTGCTCAGCAGTCGCGCTTGGGACCACTAGACCAACGAGGCAGTTTCGCTTTAATTTTTAGGGACGAATGACTTTTGTTAACACTTCACAGAGAACTCTGATTTGGCATAAGAACTGTCATTAGCTTGGAGAGTAGTTTCATAAAGTAGCAGTTCTAGTGGTCACCCGTCCACGTCACGCAACCATCATTCGCAGACCAGAGATTGTAACATACTCGAATTGCCAACAAATAAATAATAAATTCTTTATTGGCCAAAAGTTTGAACATAAACACTTACAAATCATTAGTATGCTCATGAATACATTCATTAAATAACTAATATAATAAGTGTTTGTTTGAACACTGGTACCCAAAGTAAGATTTAACTTGTGCTATGGGCACCAGGATTCTCACAAAGGTATTACTAACTAAGACAAATTACATTGGGTGCATCAGAGGTCATTATTTGTAAAGTGAGTAAAACAAGTGACATCCTGTGTGTGTGTGTGTGTGTGTGTGTGTGTGTGTGTGTGTGTGTGTGTGTGTGTGTGTGTGTGTGTGTGTTTGTACAAGCATTAAAGAAAGTCATCACCTACCTTTTGTCATGTTGATTGCCGATATCTAAATTAAAAAGCAATATACATATATGCCAAAGACGCGAGACTTCGTTGCAGCACTGTGTACACCACAGGAACAGTATATCAGTATACAAAAAGTGTGTGTGTGTGAGTGAGTGCATAACATGTTTTACCCTATGTTAGAATAGCTGCAATATATATGCAAGTCTCAATAGTGAGGGCGTTCTATAAATCCTACTAATATTATAAACGTGAAATTTTGAATATATGGATGTTTGTTACTCTTTCACGCAATAATTACTGTACGGATTTGAATTAAATTTGGCACACAGATAGTTTAGAACCTAGATTAACGTTAAATTATATAGGGTATTTTTTTTCCTGACTGGACCTAATTCTGTAGTCCACGCAGACGAAGTCGTGGGCAGAATCTAGTTTATTATATGATTTCATTAATGTTGATAATTATCTGAGTGGACCTTTTGATGTAATTTTAAAGTGGCACAAGCACGCCGCGTAAATCTGTATTCAATTCTAGGTATTTGCTCTGGCCAATGGGAATGATTCCTTTAGCAAAACTAGATTAGATTCGGACTCTGTTTTACTGAGTAACTTTGACATGACATTCTCCAGAACTGCTTTAAGCTCCGGTCTGCTAAGGTAACAGGAACTTCAAAGTTGTTTATCGCCCTGAGCATGATTAACCAGCAGGTGTATTAGCTATCTCTGTTACCAACCAAATTGATGGTCACTTTGTAGCACATTGCGTCGTATGTATTTAATATTTTTGCTCATCGTAGACAAGCTGTAACATACGACGCAATGTACTACAAACTGACCTGAAAGATTCTCTTGCTAAAAAACGACGAAGAAAATCTTCGCGAGTAAACCATCACACCTGAGAGCTGGTCTTGAGAGTTTGTAAAGTCATGTAAGAGGGATACCCTAGGAATAAGAAGCACAGCATGTTGCCTATAGTAATAATAATATTATATATATATATATATAAATAAGGGACATACGGGTACTAACAATTT
Source organism: Xylocampa areola (assembly GCA_935421205.1). Taxonomy (NCBI): domain Eukaryota; kingdom Metazoa; phylum Arthropoda; class Insecta; order Lepidoptera; family Noctuidae; genus Xylocampa; species Xylocampa areola. The sequence goes on from OW285200.1 coordinate 3,279,900, forward strand.
TTTTCCACAAAATCCAGCACTCCTGCACAGCCTGGTCAGATCTAGAAACATGTGAAAATTTCATGTTATTATATTAAATGGAAAAAGAGAGTTCGCTAAGCATGCGTTAATGCTTTTCAAAGATTTATCTTTAACTAGAAAAAATGTATAACAACTTTCGTGAGGCATATTAATTATTGTTCACCGGTTACTAATCACGTGCATTATTCGGGTTTACCCGTCTAGTTTCGACCCGAAACCCGAACACTGCACGTGAGTATTAACCGGTAAACAATATCTAACTAACTAGAAAATTTACCCTTTTATAAAATATTAATTCATAGAGATGACGTTTCTTAGTAATGTTATTCCTCGTGTAAATACAATTAAGTGCCAACTGCAGAGAATAAAAGCCTTCAACAGTGACAATAGACGCAGGTAGTACTTGGATTAGTGATCCATTTCATCTTAAGGCTGTCTAACAAGAAAGCCTTTGTGTTTTATGGCTGTCACAATGGAAGGCATTTTTTTAAGGTAAGGTGGTATTAGGTTTATTTAGTTCTAAAGGAAATTGATTTTTTATTGATAAATCTTATACTTGATGAAGTATTACAAATTGAATCGATTGTTTATTGGTTAGTTTTAAACGGATGTAGGTTTTATTGAAGTTCATACAAGAATCACATTATACCTACAGTTTATACATCATCTTGTTTATGAATCTTTTACATAATATATATTCTACTCATGACACTGTATCATTTAGATCAAAAATGTCGTATATGTAAATTAATAAATTTTTATTTATTATAGCCCTAAATAATAAAAATAAAAAGACAAAGTAAATGATAATAATAAACATAAATACATTTTTAATATTAAGATTCGTCCGTTACCTAAAGGAAGTGACGTGTACGAAGTCAATTTTGATAAACGATATTATAAGCCGAAATAATACAGTATCATGAGTAGAATACATGGTTAACATGATGCCAGTAAATTAAACTTCACCAGTATTAAATAAAAATAAAAAATGAATTACTCACTTGCATAATTCATTTATAACCAAACGTTTTCACAAATACCAACACACCTAAACAGCCTGGCTAGGTCAAGACAAGAAAACTTGTGTAATAACTTTCGTGGGGCGTATTCATATTAATTAATGTTCACCGGTTACTAATCAAATCAAATCATTTATTCTGTAAATAGGTTCTTTTGCAACTCTTTTACATGTCAAATTAAAAACTAGAAGGCGCTGGCTTTTCCTGTCTGACTACCTCTGAGAAGAAAAGCCGAAACAAACTCAGAGGTCACAGTCTCTTTTAAAGTCCAGACATCAGTATATAAGGCTATGTGAGCGTAATCATGTAGGCGTCTGGAGTGGCCTTTTGAAGAAAGAGCCATAGCAGTTTCAAGTTGACCTGTCCTTACTGACGGTTCGTAAGCATCAGTCATCCTGTAGCTCGACCATAATTAAGGGAACTCAACGACCCGTCGCAAGACGATACCAGATCGGCAGGACATTTGCGTAGGCCAGCTAAAATACTCAAAACCACCAGACAGTTACGAATCATGCTATAACTACTCACGTGCGTTACCAAAAAGTGAATTACTCACTTGCATAATGAATTAATTATTATTTATTAATAATACACAGGAACAACAATAACAAACAAAACAATGTCCCACAAAACAGTTTTATTTAAATTTGCCATATATTGCGATTTTAGCTCTAAACAGTTAATATCGTGTATCACCTCATTGATTACTAAGATCGACCTGATGATGTGTCAGACTGTTAAAATGAAAGTCGGTACCACAATTATCGCAATATTACTATCTGTTCCCCGCAAATGTTATTCTGCCATTTAAATTTTCTGGCTAGGGTCACCCTTATCATCTAGGGGTATGAATAACCTCTCAGATCTACCAAATACATACAAAAAAATTCGCAAAAATCGGTCGAGCCGTTTCGGAGGAGTTCGATAACAAACACTGTGACACGAGATTTTGATATTAGTTTTAATGGTTTACACTTTGTATCGCTTGAAACCTTATTGGTAACACGCACACGTAAGTAGAGGTTTATTGCATAACTGTACCATACCTCAACCTCCGTGGATTACATTAAATGATTTGCGCTTTATACTAAATTGCATCACGAATCACGATACCAAAAGATTTAATATGGCTTAACAAAAAAATAGCACTGCTGCTAAGCATGGTTCTGGGTTCATTTTTACAGTACAGCAATGCGTCTGTTGTAGCAGTGATAGCTTAGCGGTATGACCGTTGGACTGACAAGTCAAAAGTCGGAAGTTCAAATCCAAGGCACGCTCCACTTACTTTTCAAAGTGATGTGCGTAAATTAATTATCACTTGCTTGGTGAAGGAAAACATCGTGAGGAAACCAGCACACCTGAGAGATATTCTCGATGGTGTGAAAAGCCATGTCAGAGACCTACGGGTGGTTTAAACTCTGACAATAGGTTGTTCATCAACCACACGATAAGAAGAAGTAGTAAGAAGAAGAAGCAATGTGTCATTGAGTTTCTGTTACAAAATTATCTTTAGTAGCGTGCCCGATGGATGGTAATAGGGCCACAACTGCATCCGTGAAATGCGGGTGCTAAATAATACACCTCTGCTTAGCCTTTTGGGGACATTAGCGTGATGCAATCGTACGTAACGTACAGCAATAAAAAATCGGCCACGGGGCAGTTTTTATTAAAATGATAGCTACGGACGGGATTCAAACCCGCGATCTTTCTCAGGTCAGTCCGTAACACCGTTCTCCCAACTGTCTGGTTATCGTGTCGCTTGTTCGTTTTTAAATTTCAACCTACTTTCTTTTCGTCGTATAGAGACGCCTGGCGATATCTATTAGCAATCATTTAAAGATTGCTAATTCAGCGTTACATGATCATACTTTCTAGGAGTCTTGAATACTTGAATATCAAACACAAGGATCTTGAAGCATTCAAGCCTCAAAGAATTTTCCAAGAAACGTGAATGCGTGAGAAATTCAAAGATATGTTCAATATTATAATATCGTAACTGAAGTTGCTTTCTCATAAAATATATCTTGAAAATTACGAGACGTTTCATTGCCTTACATTAAATACACATAATATATGTTATTAATACGCGAAGAGAACTGTTTGTATCCCTTTTAAACATATTGCGCGCACAAAAGAGAAAATATTTGGTATAGTTGAAGTTTATATAGAAAAGGAGCGCAGATAGTACAAATTTAATATATATATATATTTTTTTTTATGGATTACGGCCACTATTTGATTACTACTTAATATACTTCTAAATCATAGAGCTCGTAGTTAAGAAACCTCCGCACAAATTTATAGAGGTTAAGCTGCGCTTGCCACGGTTAGTCTGTCGATGGGTCATCATCATTTCATATCGAGCTCTCTTCGTGCCTCGGAGAACACGTTAAACCATCGGTACCGGGTTTTTAATGAAGATCTATGACAGCGTGATGAGGAGTGATAGCCTAGTAGTATGACCGTTGGACTGATAAGTCAGAGGTCGTAAGTTCGAATCTAAGGCACGCAACACGATCTTTTCGAAGTCATGTGCGTATTATAAACTAATTATTGCACAATGTACACACAGTTACAGGCTTGGCTTATATCTAAAGAATACATGACCCTGTTAGGGCGCAGCAAATTAACTTAAAACTAAAATATTGCAATTTCTTATACCTACTAACATATTATTAACTTAATTATTATTATTTGACTGCCTCGTTGGTTTAGTGGTCCGTAGCGCGACTGCTGAGCAGGAGGTCTCGGGTTCGATTCCCGGGTCGGGCAAAGTGTTATTGAGTTTTTCTGTTAGGAAATTCTCAGTAGCAGCCCGGAGTTTGGAAATGTGCCCGGTTGATGGCAATAGGTTCACCACCTATTACATCGGACTTAATAACAGCATTGGTGAAATGTGGGTGTACAATTGTGTACACCTCTGCCTACCCCTTCGGGGAATACAGGCGTGATGCTATGTTATGTTATGTTATGTTATTATTATTCAATTTTTTATAAATCACATAATTATTATATAAAAAGTGAACAACATACAATTTAATTCATTCATTAATTAAATATATATATAGCATAAAATTACAATAGTTAAAATATATTTATTACAAATAACGTTACTTTAAACTTTTATCTTCCATAAAGTCTTGGATACTATAATAAGCTTTTTGTAACAGTAACGACTTTAATCTAGCTTTAAGTACACATATTGTTTCCGTGGACCGTATATTCTGGGGTAATTTATTATTAGGTCGCTACATGTAATTTTAATTCAGAAATTATGTACTTCTTAGAATAGAATAGAATCGTTTATTTGCTTAAAATGTAGGTATATTACAGATGGTGAAAATTAAAATATAAATATGGGTCCCGATACATTTTGCCGCGGCGCGACATGCAAATTCATAACATAATAAACCCAAATATTGATAATGTCACTAAGTAAAAATATTAGATTTCCATAAGTAAAATTATTAAATGTCAAAAGCAAAAACTATAAATGTCAATAGGTAATAAGATGATTGATAATGTCAACGTACAATTAAACATTATAAAGAGCTATTTGTTTCTTTTTTAATGTATAATATTATTCGAGAGACCATTTTTTACACATAAAATCATCAATAGAATAGAAAGACTTTTCTATCAGCCAAAGCTTAAGTTTTCTACGAAATTTACAAACATTCATATTTTTTAATACATCAGGAATATTATTAAATATCCGGCCACACATAGCATAACAATTTTTTAAGTACATTGTTGTCTTAGGGACTTTTCTTAATACAATTCTGTCTGGATCTCTCGTATTTCTAGGAAACATATCTTTAGCCGTTTTGAATAGGTGAGGGTTTAATTTTACGAACTTGGCTGCTTCGAAAATATACATGCAGGGCAGGGTAAGTAACCGATATTTTTTAAATAGTGGTTTACATGATTCCCATGGTGGTATACCAGCAATTGCCCTAACACCCTTTTTTGTGCTAAAAAAGCTCTATGTCCATCTGTGGAATTACCCCATAATATTAATCCATATTTTAAGATAGACGACACGTATCCATGGTACGCTGCTAACACCGTATTGCGTGTCGAAGTCTTTCGGAGTTTATACAACACATAGACAAACCTGTTAATTTTATTACAAACTTTACCAATATGTGCTGTCCAGTTGAGGTATTTGTCTAGAGTAATTCCTAAGAATGTCGTTTCGTTTACTTGGTGTATCCGGTCGTTATCATAAAATAAGTGTATCTCTTTGTTAATTTTATTATAAGTACTGAATTGTATAAAATTAGTTTTTGTCAAATTAACTTGTAAATTATTAATATTAAGCCATCCTATAATAGATTTTATGGTATTATTTATGTCAAGAGTGTATTTATTAATGTCACAGTTATTATTACATGTCATGATTAAAGATAAGTCGTCAGCAAATAAAATAAGAGGGTTTTGCGTTACATCTGGAAGGTCATTAATGTACAACAAGAACAGAAGAGGGCCCAGAACGCTGCCCTGTGGCACACCAAATTTATTAGTTAGAAAAGCCGATCTATAAGCTAATAACTCTTTATTTTTGTTAATATTCGTAACTTCGACACATTGTTCTCTGTTTTCTAAGTATTTTTTTAACCAGTTTAGTGCTTGTAATATCTTGTAATATCTTGCACTTATAATAGATATATTTTAGTTTTTTATTAGTCTTAGCGTAAAAATTACATATTATATTTGTTTTATTAATACTGCGGCCATTTGTACCAAGTTTTTGTAAAAGTTTTAATAATTTTTTTTTATTTTTTTATTATAAATTTGGATGCTTCGGTATTCTGGGCTATTTTTATACATCTGTAGTCTAGGTGCTGGTAGAAGCAACTTATTTTTGCGACGCTCGTTTTTATCAAAGTTTCTATCAAAGACTTTTCGTCATTAATTCCATCTACTCAGATAATAATAATACACATTGTAACATTTCTCAGTCATTGTTCGCCTGACTGACACGTATATGAACAACTGCGTACGTAAGTAAGTAGCTATTGATCCTACCATGGCCCGGAGCTCCGTTCTAAATTTGTGTAAATCAATGAATTGGCTTGTGTGGCAGAGAAAGGGGTGTTTGTGACTATGTGACAATGGGCTTGATAGGCAATTTCATTATTTTTTTGATGTTTATTTGTAAAAATAGGGTGCATTATCAATATCAGAGCAGAACACCTAAGCATATAGGAAATGAAGCTTAATCGCCGTTTAGGTAAAATTTGCTCAGAGTTATTGTTTCAGGTCAATAAAATACTCTTGAAACTAATACCAATTCCAATCCAGATCCAATATTAAATAGACGCCTTAAAACAACGCGTAGTTTTAAAATAAATTTACCTTCATTACGGTGCCTCAATTATAAAGCATGTTGTCTTCATATTATCCCGAATCTATAACTATTATTTTGTCATTTTGGCATATAATACGAATTGACATATTTGCAATGTCAGATAGGCAGTCGCTCCATTTAAAATACTGGTATTAAGCTGCATCCAGTTTGACTGGAAGACGACCCCAATATTATTGGGAAAAGGCTAGGCAGAAGAAGATATTGTTAATAATTGTATAATTTACAATCGTCAACAAGAGGAGTTCTCAACTTAACGCATAAGTTTTTACAGAGTTCCGGGTTTGATGTTTTATAACTGACAAATCAACAACGAAGTTAATATTAGGGAAATAATCAAATATGATAATTTGATAATAAGTTTTTAATGTTACTTTCGAATAAGACATATAAAAACATTCCCAATCAGAACAACAGAACAATTGGAGCATAAACTCCATAACTTCCATTTCTAAAAGAAATGTATGGCAAGAAAATCTCTTTTAATATAAATTTAATTTTAGAAAATCTTTCGCCATCGCACACTGCAATCGGTCACAGTATTTCAAATCGTTATTCTAGATTCAAAGACATGTTCGTAAGGCCAGACACGTTTTATCGATATTATTAATCACTCCTTCAAAAACACTCTGGCTCCTTGTCCCCGCATATTGACAGGATCTTCCCGGGGGGCATATTGCAAATTATTATCTGTTTTATCTGTACCAACTCTTGTTTGTCTCTGATTTCGGTTGACTTAGCAATTTTGTTTATCTTTAAGCAATTTTGATGTAAGTTATGAAGGGTTGATTGCAAGATTTAATTTAAGTAAATGGGTATTGGTTGATAGGTAATATATAGGTACTTGTTATACATTTTATTTGGAAGATGGGTAAGGACAACTGCTTCGGTAGTTTAGTGGTCGCAAATGCGGCTGCTGAGCGTAAGGACTCGGTTCGAAAACAATTCTGTAAGAAAAATTCCCGTTGATTGGATTCTGCTGAATGCATTCCAATAATAACTCCGCAAGTTGGCCTTTAACCACAAAATAGTGAGAGGGAGCCACTAAAAATATTTTTATAACAATTCCATTTACTGGCTGTTAATTTTAGGTATGAAACATTAAAAAGTTGTCTTTACAAAACTTGTATATATGTAATATGTTAGATGATACGGTAGTAAATAACGCACAATTTGATTTATCTAAAAATAGAAAAGTTTAATGTTATTATACAATTAAAACACTCAAATAAATTGAGATCAAATATTTACACAAGTGAATTATGAATGCTAACCTAAAAATAGAAAAATCGACAATTAAAGGTTTTTTACTTCCAATATTTTTGTGGGTCGACACTGTATTATTTTATTTAGTTAAACTAGCAATTTTATGAAACACTTCTTTTCCATAATACTATTAAACAATGAGAGATAAATCACTTTACGAACAAGCTTAAATTCTCTATGTCGAGTGTGTCGTCTGTCACTCTCATTCTTCGTGTGCCACGCCATACTCGTTAGGCGGCGTACACATACTCGTATATTGGGCCACGTACACAACATACAGTATACAAAGCTTACATATATTAAAAGAACAACCTTAATAATATTAAATAAGTAGTATTTTTTTAATTAATAAAAAAAAAATAGTTGTGGAATAAACGGTACATAATCATTTGTTTGAAAATAAATCGATACTGGAAAAGCTAATTTACGAAACATCATTTATTTTGACATCTGTCATGCATGCCTACCAAAAATAAATGGAGTATAGTGCGTAGCTCATAATTCTTCAAAGGAATTTCATCGAAATCAGCCTTGTATATTTTGACAGGGTCCGTCGCCCGGGGCACGCTCGTGTATCGATGCGATTGCATTCCTACCCAAGGATATTAATTTACGATGTTCCTGTAATCCTGTCAATTTTGCCTTTGTAACGCGTGGGCTAACCAGATGAAACCGGATTGGAGCGATGAGATCCGATTGTTCAGTGCCTATATAGGGGTTTTCATTAAGCATTCATGTAATGTGTGATCTTTATTGCATTGTGTATAAGATGTACTAGATTGGATATTTGATAGGAAATTATCTCAGTAAGTTTCTGTGGAAGTAACAAAACGGTCATGAGTAAGATTAGAACCTGCGCCTCCCGGATAAATACTCCAGGCGCTCTGACCACTAAGTCATCTCTACCTCTGCTCACTACTCTGAATTCTACTTCCACATTTTAACGTCTTTTTGTAACAAATTAATACAATATCGACTACTTCCACAATATTGAGGGTAGTCATGTAATTACCCACCCGCCCGCAAGTATATGCTCATACACAAGCGGTGGAATATTGCCACGGGGCATCAGCAGGAACTGTTAGATCGTGGAGTGTCCGCCACCGAGTCTTCTTTTCCCTTTAGAATATATAAACATGATGCTCACCTGAGCCTGTAGCTATTTACCGGGTACAAGACCAAACTACGGACTGTTACTAAGGATGTCCTAACAGGAAAACTCAATAACACTGCTCGATCTATGACCAAATTAAATTTTTTACCGTGGGTGAACCCACATGGCGCCCCATTCGGCACAAATGGGCCTCGACCTGAGTGATACCACGGCTTCACAGAAAACCGGCGTGCAACAACGCTTGCGTTGTGTTTCGAGTGAGTGAGGGTACCGGAGGTCCAAACACTTTAAAAGGCCGGCCACATACTTGCGACTCCTCTGGGGTTGCGGGTGTCCATGGGTGGCGGTAATCGCTTACCATCAGGCGATCCGTCTGCTCGGTTGCAACATATCCCATAAAAAAAAAACTTTCCAAATAGGCCAGATTACATGCACTTATGAAACGTCAATATATAAAACAGGCACGAAACTCCATAGACAATGTTTCTATTTTTTTTTCATAATTGTATATTGATGTAATGAGAGCTTAAAAAATAATTTATATAAATTCAATTTTGATTTGTATAGAATCTATAAATCATTATGATACAGACAGAGATATTGCTGGGGCTTTTTGTTGCGCCGCTTCTTCTTTCCAGCTAAAACACTTGGAAGCGGTGAAGGGTTGGCTTTTTTGGGGCTTTCTTAATGTTTGACGTTCAAAAAGTGAAAATGTTTAGCCTAATTTGAATAAAAAAATTTTGATTTGATTTGATTTGTAAGCGAAAAACAAATGTAAATAATTGAAATATTGTAGTAGTAGTTAATAAAGCCAAAATGATTACCAAGGCAATTACGAGCTGATCAGTCCCCAGGACTTTACACCTATAGACAATACAGCCTTGCGACCACAAGACTAATGAAGCCCTAATTTCAATATTAAAATAATAATCTTCTTAGAGCTAAATTGCAATCGCATCGTAAATGTCTAGAATAAATCGTTCACATTTTTCATAATTAGTTTGCATTTTTCCATTCATTTGATTCTAGGAAACCCTTTGTATGATTCGATGTGGTTTCCTTCGTTTTCTCTCTTTAATTCTTTTAATTTGTGTCATTTTCTCTCGTATTCAGAATGGCTGTGGTTTGAGTCGATTCATTGAGAGTAAAGATGGTAAAACACACACTCATTTTTTACACAAATAATTTTTACATAAACTGATTTTTGAGAGGAGTGGGATAATATTCTACGTATCAAACAGCTATGTGTAGTGTAAACAAATTCAGCACCACTTGTTTATAAAAATATATAAATAAAAAATAAACAGATACATTCAAATCAAATATGGAATCGCCCGAAAAATAACGCATCAGTGACAAATGTTTTCCCGCTAAACCAACAGAACGTACGCCAAAGACAATGCGCATGTATTTTTTATTTAGCCGCTCGCCGAAGGAACCATTCAATTCAGCCGGGGCTCGGGTTTTCTAAAATATTCACGAGTTCAACCTCACTGAATCAATCTATGACTAGAAAGGTCCCAGATTGTGCGACCGCTATATATTCTTTAATTGGGCTCCCCTTTGACAGGTTTCCTTATGTATTGTACGTTAAATCACTCTATTTATCTTAGAATTTCTAAAGTTTTGATGATATGACGTCGCCATAAGACGTGTTAAAATATGGAAGAAGAATTCGCGGTGGTGAGCAGAGGTTGAGATGGCTTAGTGGTCAGAGCGCCTGGAGTATTTATCCGGGAGGCGCAGGTTCGAATCCTGTTCGCGACCGTATTCTTTTTCCATTTAATATTGTAACTTTAGAGTTCGCTAAGCACGCGTTAATGCTTTTCAAAGATTTATCTTGAACTTATATAGCCTTTTAAAAAGATTGCCAATGCAGTTAGGAGCTGACCAGTCCCGACAGACAGCACCCGTTCACGAGCATGACGCGCACATCAGCCTCGCTTAGCTCAACCATTTTGTAGGGAACTCGATGACCCGATGTACAACGCCACCATCAGTAGGACATTTTAGCGAGCATGACAAACTCATAATGCCTGACAATGGGCAATATGTACGTAACATGATATTAAGAATAACATGAATGTCCACATAATGCTCACATTTTACAAAGGTATATATGATATATGGGTATAAATGATTTGCTGGTCTTCCTAAGCCTAAAACCGGGGACTATAAGCTGGTGCTTATTACGAGTGTTTAAATTGTGATTGTCACTCTTCTTATTAAAATGGGTAATATTTTTGCGAATGTATATGATATTACTGAATATGTACAATGATGGCAAGGTAAGTATATTTATTTCCTTAAACAATTCACGTAATGACTCACGACAGCCAAGATTACAAATAGCTCGGACTGCTCTTTTTTGTAATATAAAAATAGTCTCAATGTCATTTATTTCATTTATTCATTTATTTTGCATTCCATATTGTAAAAAAAAAGATGTTACAAAGGGCTTAAATCTAGGTACATAAATATGGACCCTGTAAGGGCACAGCAAAGTAGGAGACTGGGAGAGGGCTTTTATCTCATTAATTAGTAGGTATATAAATGCAACAATATTTACAACACAAAAATAAATAAAAATAATAAGATATGAAAAACTACGAAATTTTGTTCATCATATTAATTTAAAATTTGTCATTTAGGTATTCATTAATAGTATAATAGCCCATATATAATTATATTTTTTTAATACATGTTGAGGCCATGTAATGCCTATATTAATTCTATTTTTCAAAGAAACATTGAAAAAATAATAGACAAGAACGGGGCTTGAACCCGCGACCTTTGACGTTCCGTGTCATCACTCTACCAACTGAGCTACCTTGTCGTGTTCAAACCTATTGAATTTTCAATCCTCTTTTTATACGTCTTAAGGAGACGCCTGGTGATATTTATCTAGTAATCATTTACAGATTTACTAAACTCAGCGTTACCACTTTGCAGTTGTAAATCGCCGAACAACATCCCAATCCTTTATAAATCATATATAATTATATTTTTTTAATACATGTTGAGGCCATGTAATGCCTATATTAATTCTATTTTTCAAAGAAATTTTAGTAAATCTGTAAATGATTACTAGATAAATATCACCAGGCGTGTCCTTAAGACGTATACAAAGAGGATTGAAAATTCAATAGGTTTGAACACGACAAGGTAGCTCAGTTGGTAGAGTGATGACACGGAACGTCAAAGGTCGCGGGTTCAAGCCCCGTTCTTGTCTATTATTTTTTCAATGTTTCTTTGAAAAATAGAATTAGTATAATAGCATTTATATAATATTTTTTTTTGTAATTTATTTGTGAATGAATTAAATTTTTGCTCATTTTTAATAATTTCGGGTAATTTATTATAAATTTTCATTGACATGGCAAGGGCACTTGTTGAGTGCATTTTTAGCTTAGAGCTCGGTAGGTTTAGCCTATTTTTGTGACGTAATGTGTATCTTGACTGTATATTTTCTCGTGTAGTGTAAAAGTGTGGGTACTTTCGGTCAAAATTGCAAATTTCTAGTAGGTATAGGCAGGGGAGGGTTAATATTTTATGTTCTTGAAAATAAGGTTTGCAGCTGTCGGTGTCTTCTATATTTACTAATATTCTTATTAGTCTTTTTTGTAGTGTGAAAAGTGTCGGTGCGTCTGTGCTGTTTCCCCACAATATCATGTCAGCAGCCGAACCCCACAGTAAGATGCCATAGGACATAATACTGTGAAAATAAGCAAAATAAACTAGTCTAGCCGTTTTTTCCTAACAGCGAAAGCAGCAGAACTGAGTTTGCCTGCAAGTGCCCGTATATGAGAACCCCATTGCAGTTTGGATTCTACCGAAACGCCTAAGAAAACAGTTGAAGGAACCAAATCTAATACCCTACCATCAAGTTTTATATATGAATTTATATGGGGTACGTTTGGTATGGAGAACCTAATACATTTGGTCTTATTCGAGTTAAGAAGAAGGTTATTAGCAGAAAACCAATTAGATACTTAAATAAGTGTATTGTTGAGTTCTATCTGATCCCTATCCTTTCTATTTACTTTGAATATAAGGGATGTATCATCAGCAAAGAGGACCATATTTGTCATGATATCCTTGATAAAGTAGGGAAGATCATTAATATAAACTAGGAACAGAAATGGGCCCAGAATGAATCCTTGAGGCACCCCCATTTTGACAATTGCGCCTGTTGAAGTTACATTATCAATATCCACCCTTTGATTCCCATTTAACAAGTATGAACTTAAAACATCAATTGATCTCCCTCGAATTCGATGGTACTTTAATTTCTTAATGAGCGTTCGGTTGAATTTAATTTCATAATGAGCGATAATTGGTGAAAAACCAAATTCTTTATTATAAACTTTGTAGTATCAGATATTGGCTAAGATAATAATTATGCTCCGTGATTATTTTTTATTGTACAATATAAAAAGCCATATTTTACCATACTATATACAAAATAAAGTTAGTTATATTACACACAGGTTAGCCACGTCTACGTTGGAACTAACTTCCAAACTGTTCATAATATTTTTGACAGTTCGAATGCAAAGTTTGTTGTGAAGCGTATGTTTAACTACTTCGGCCATTAATATATTGAATATAGTAGAAACATCGCTGGCTGAATTCAATAGTCGCACATGATAAAAGTATACAATTTGAAAACGTACATTAATAATTTATCTTGTCATATTCGCCATACGGCTAGGCAGACGTATGGAAATGTTGTATACCATTTTTTTATTAATACTGTTATTGAGCAATTAAAGCTAGTGGCATGACCGTTGGACTGGCAAATCAAAGGCTGCAAATTCAAATCCAAGGCACGCACCATTGTCTTTTCAAGTTAAGTGCGTATTAGAAATTAATTATCACTTGGTTAAAACGGTGAAGGAAAACATCGTGAGGGAACTAGTACACCTGAGAGATGTTCTCGATGGTGTGTAAACCCATGTCAGAGGTGTAGGGTAGCTTAAACTCTACCCCAGGTTGACCATCAATCACACCATAAGCAGCATTAAATCCCATGTAATAGGCGGGTCTATTACCATAAGGCACAAACCTTCGGGCTGCTACTGATTCAATCAATCTGCCTAGCCTTTTCCCAACAACATTGCGGTCGGCTTCGAATCTAACCGGATACAGCTTAATACCAGTTTGCCTATCTGACCTCTACAACCAACTTCCTGGGTAACACAATATCTCGTGGTAAGACTGGTTGTCAGACTTTCAGGCCTCTCATTACCCTTAAGACTTAATGTCTAATGGGTTCTTCAAGGCACGGAGGGGTCTCGATTTGAAATTATGGACACCCATCAAAAGACCAACCTCGGCAAGCGGTGCTGTTACTGGGATTTTTCCAGAAACCCTTTCACTTTACCCGAGACCTAGAATATCAGGCTTAGCAGCACTAGGCTAATAAGGTAAACATATAATTGAGATTAATAACATTAATGCTATGGTTTATTAAGTAATCATTTAAAAATACAGATAAACCTTTGAAAAGTATTAAATGTTTGTGGAAAAAGAATACGCTTGCGAGCAGGATTGGATCCTGCGCCGCTCGGATAAATACTCCAGGCGCTCTGACCACTAAACCATCTCGACATCCATCCAAAAAATTTGTATCTTTTATCATTTACAATTCTACATTATTATTTTTCCTACAATAAAATAACATAACAGCATTACGCCTGTATTCCCCGAAGGGGTAAGCAGAGGTATATAAAGTTGTACACCTACATTTCATCAATGCTGTTATTAAGTACCATGTAGTAGGGGCGTGGTGAGCCTATTGCCATCTACCGGGCACAATTCCAAACTCCGGGCTGCTATCGAGAATTACCTAATAAAAAAACGCAATAATACTTTGGCCGACCCCGGAATCGAACCGAGGACCTCATGCTCAGCAGTTGCGCTTGGAACCACTAGGCCAACAAGGCAGTCCCCACAATAAATTATAAATATTTATTTTTATTCCCCACGAGAATTTAATGTATAAAAATAATAAAAGTATAATACATTTCCGCGCTTTTGTTTTTATGATGCAATGACATGGCAGGCTTTTATAAAGCTTTTTGCAGCAATTAACTTTATTAGGGTAACATTTTGTGTCATATATTACGCTGTTTAATGAGCCTCTAAAACGAATATGTCATAATACTCTTCTGTGACTTTAAAATAATTCAATTTAGATGTACTTTCATGCACTTTTAAGGATTATTCTAGAATTTAGGCGAGGTAAAAAAAATCGCTGCTGGAAAAAACCTTGATGACGGGCGTACAAGATCGAGGAGTATGGCAAGGAAGGCCTGTACTCAGTAGTGACTGATTCCAGGCTGAGATGATGTTGATGATAAGACAGAACTTCAACACACCCATTTTATACTCTATTTAATACTTCCAGAAGTTAAACAGCCTTCGCATCTTTGATATTTGCCGTTCATTCTTGTTTAATCGACTTCAATAAGGAGGAGATTCTCAATACGCCTGTATGTTATTTTTTTTTGTATGTATGTCCGTCGATATCTTCGCCAGTTGTGAACCGATTTCACTGAATCATTTTGTTTGAAAGAGTAGTCTCCAGAGGTGGCCCCATTTAAATTTGGTGATGATCTGATCTATCGATCGACTCCAAAAAGTATTTCTAACGTTCTTTTAAATTTGTTTTATGATAAACAGTTTTTTGATATTATTTTAAACTTTTTAGTGAATAAGTAGATTTTTGAAGGAGGTTTATATTTTTGATAAAAAACGCGCCGCATTTTGGCGCGCGCAGCTCTGTGAGTGTACGTGCAGGGCGTCTTTGTCCGACCTACAAAGGTGACGGGGCCCGTCATTACCTCGACGGATGCAGTGAATACAGCTGCAATCCCGTTAAAGATTGGAGGACAATTGTATCATTTTTAGTCGATATCAGTCCGGCACAGCGCCCATGATAGATTTTCCACACAGAAAAAAAGGACTGCTAATTTTTAACAACAGTTGGGAGTGACGGTGCCTTAGAAGGCATGAAGCCGCTCAGATAAAAATGCTCTTAACAGGTTCCCTATCCACAAAGCAGTCATATTACTTACAACATCGACATGTAACACATGTAGTTTATTGGACAGTGAACGGTTTGAACCACTTAATTAGAGATTGACCGCGTCAATTGTTGCTTAACCTCAACGATCGACTAATTAATACCAATGAGAAGCTGCAACTCATACCATAACATATTATCACGCCTGTATTCCCGGAAGGAATAGGCAGAGGTATACACAGTTGTGGGTACACCTACATTTCACGAATGCTGTTATTAAGTCCCATGTAAAAGGTGGTTTATCTTCCGGGCACAATTCCAAACTCCGGGATGCTACTAATAATTTCCTTACAGAAAATCCCAATTACACTTTACCCGACCCGGGTATTGAAATCAAGATATCATTGCTCAGCAGTCGCGCTTGAGACCACTAGGCCAGCGAGGCAATTGCAACGAATTTTGCATAAGTATGTAAGCTAAGATTACATTCCCTTTCATTCACTATCATGTACTTAGCGAAACAAAACAAACTCGGATGGCTATTGAATATCATTCCTTTTGTTTATATTCAAAGCAACACACAAAAAGGCATTAGCAGGAAAAACGGAAAAATATTCCGTTACATCACATGAAAAGAACTCTTAATTAAGGAAAGAAACTCGGTTGTATTTTTGTACAAAGTTTTCAGCCAATTTGGATTTCTTAGAAATGTATTGGTGGGGAATTTTCTTAGCACTTTTTTTTGCGTAAGAAATATGAATGTAGATATTTTTCTTTGATGGTTTTAATGATAATATTTATAGTTTGATTTTCTTGAATACTGGCCGTCGTGGTTCGTCGGTGTTTTGGTGGCCACTTGGGTCAAACCTAGCATGGACGATTGTGACCTTTTACAATGTCATAAGTATGCCCTTTTTTAGTATGGGTCAGTGTATACGCTTTTACAATAAATTACCCATTGATATCCGAAATTTACCTGTAAATAAATTTAAAAATGTTATTAAAACCAAACTTTGTAAAAAAGGGTATTACACAATTTCGGAATATTTGAACGACAAAAATGCATGGGATTGATCTGCTATTAAAAATAATATTATGGAAATGGAACAATATTTAATAATGTTCAAATTTTTTGAGATTGGTTGTTTTTGACATTGTTTAAATCTGACATTGTTTATCTCTGATTTTGACAATTACTTTGACATTGTAATAAAATTTACTTGACATTTTAATTAAATCATAATATATTTTTACATTTTGAATATAATAATAGAAATTTGTGAATGTGAACATCATGTCGGTTATATATTCCCTTTCTTTTAGATTTGTAACTGTCTGGCAGTTTTTAGTATTTGTATGGCCTACGCAAATGTCCTGCCGATCTGGTATCGCCTTGCGACAGGTCGTTGAGCTCCCTAAATTATGGTTCGAGCTTTACGGTGACTGATGCATGTGTGCCGTCAGTTAGGACTGGTCAACTTAAAATTGCTACGGTTCTTTCTTCAAAAGGCCTTTCCAGACACCCTACATGATTACGCTCACATAACCATAAAGATGATGTCTGGACTTTAAAAGAGACAGTGACCTCTGAGTTTGTTTCGGTTTTTCTTCTCCGAGGTAGTCAGATAGGAAATACCGGCGCCTTCTAGATTAAAAAATGACTTGTAAAAGAGTTTGTAAAGACCTATTTACAGAATAAAAATTTGAATTTGAATTTGAATTTGAGTAAATCTAAAACATCACAGATTCGATTCTTTGATCGGGCAACGTTATTTGTTTTTTTGTTAGGAAATTTTCAGTGGCAGCCTGGAATTCAGAATTGTATCCAGTTTATGCTATAACATGGGGCTTAAAAACGCCATTAGTGAAATATGGACGAATGTGTGGTGTAACATTTTGAATACTTCTGTCGTACATACGTTTAATTATTCAAATTCATATTTATATATTTTTTTAATTGATGCGGCACTGTTAATATCGACTACAACGTATTTAATTACCACATTCGATGGATGGATCTGTGATACCAGAGTGTTTTTTAGCAGACGGGAAAATAACACTTATTCAGTGGATGCTAAAAATGCATTTGCAAGTTCTATGCTAAGTCAGGGCCTAACCTATATATATATATAGTATAACCAGGGTTCCTAACCTGGGGCCCACGGGACCGTGGAAGTTCACAAACATGTACCAAGGGGTCGTAAGGCCACATGCATAAAAATAAAAAAGTCCTATATATGTTTTTCTTTGGTCCGTGACGATCAGTTTTGTTCTTTTACGGGGCCGCCGTTAAAAAGATTGAGAAACCTTCTTTATGTTACTGTAAACTCTTAAAATCGTAAATTTATTATTAGAACTCAGTAAACTTGCCAAATTCGTTGTGTTTGTTACAATATAGCTAAATATTTTTATTATTAATTACTTTGTTTCGAAGATTACACTGTTCTCGGATTCCTCTTTCTAAATTGTATATACAAATACTTTAAAAAATATGAATTTTAAAAGAGTAACCATGGAGTTTCTTGCCGGTTCTTCTCCATAGGAATGGACTATTTTCGAACCGTGCAACTAAATTTCGACGTTTCATAAGTGCCTTTTAAATTGGTTTATGTGAAATAAAAACTTTTGACTTGACTTGACTTGAATGTTCTTAAAAAAACTATTAAAGTTAACGATGAATTTTCAAAATGTAAACATTATTCTTATTAGGAAGTTGGATATCCGACGTGCCGTCCATGCAAACAGGAAAAGTTTCCCCATTAAAAATCAACTGGAAGTTACTTTGTGCTGGATTAAAGTTAATGAATATAAGCTCCGAATAGGAGCTAATTGCGTTTAATGAATATTTATTGTATGATCATTTGAGTGGATTATACTTTTTGGCTTAATATTTACGTGGAATAAAACTTGAGATAATTTTAAATGTACTCTTGTATAGCGAAGTAGTTTCTGTTAACTCAGTCTACATAATAATGAACTTTTATGCAACGACATACTATGCATGATAAATTACAGAGAATTGACTTTCAACACTGCGATTACCTCGAATACCTTCCTATGTTGCACGTGCGTGGCCGTCTCAGGCTGGACTGCTGATCAGACTCAGGCGGCGAACCATCCATGCCCGCCGCCCTCAGTCCACGGGTCACGGTGGCCGGAGATCGTAGAGCGCTCTCCGGCGCCTGGCTCGCCTTCTGCGGCAGGGGTGAGCGGGGTTCGCCTCTCAGCAAAAGTTGGCGACGGCGCCCCATGCGCTCTCACTCCCGACCATGTAAGACATCACAGACCTACGTTGAAGGAAAACGTCGTGAGGAATCCTGGACTTGATGGTCTGGTCGTGGCGATTAATACTCGTGCCTACTCTGTATGGGAAGATACCTTGCCTTGTAGTGGGACAATTATGGGCGTGTCAACTAAAAGATTACTCTTCAGCGAATTCGGATATTCGAATGTTCATTAATAGAAATATACTACAACTACAAAGATAATTCAAGATATGTCTTTGAAAAAGCATTAACGCATGCTTAGCGAACTCTAAAGTTACAATATTAAATGGAAAAAGAATACGGTCGCGATGTCGCCATAAGACGTGTTAAAATATGGAAGAAGAATTCGCGGTGGTGAGCAGAGGTCCAGATGGCTTAGTGGTCAGAGCGCCTGGAGTATCTATCCGGGAGGCGCAGGTTCGAATCCTGTTCGCGACCGTATTCTTTTTCCATTTAATATTGTAACTTTACAAAGATAATGTTCTACTTCGTTGATAATGTTGAATGTGGGATGGTTGCGTAACACCTTAATAAGTGTCGTGGTCCTGACAGACTTAGACAAGCGTGATTCTGCTAACCTCTTCTATTACTAGATATTGGCGTAAATTCTAACGTAGTAAACTACATTTAGAGAATTGCTGTCTTTTAATAACCGTTACTCTAATAAGAGTGGGATGACGTCAAATTTAATTTAATAATGTCAACCTAATATTTCCGTTCAATTGTTCGTTTGATGTCTCTCATTTTAGTGGTTACCTAAAACTGTGCCTACTAAAAATGTTCGGAGATTTTAATTTGATTCCTCCCACATTCGTAAGACGAAAAAAAATTTTTTTTAATTAATTTCGTCGTGTTTTTTTTTCTAAAGCCACAGTTTTAAGCTATTGTTCTTAAAAACGTTAAAATATACAATAAAAAATCTACAAGTCTTAAGTAACTTAAGCTTTTTTATTATAAAGAATTAATAAATTTCCTCAAAATATTTTCCTATCGCAATCTTAGATTAAGTAATACGATTGAAATAATCACCTAGTACATGCCAGGTTTGAATATGTGACATATGGCTTAAGAAATAACACCTTGTATGCAATAACAAATCAAATATTCCTTTTGTCCATTTCACGTTTTATATTAGGGTCGGGATAGTCGCAGCTCCAGTCACGTTCCGCCAATGAACCGGAACGCTCCGGGCGACGGTCGCTCTACCAAAATAATTGGGGAGAGCTACATTTGATGACACACGTAACATCTGTTGACTGTCCCGTATTAAGTGATTTCAGGAATGGTACCCAGTTCCAGATGGATGGCTGGATTTCTTTAAGCGAAAGTTTCATGAAATATGTACATATTATGTAATTATAGACCTGCAGAAATATTATAACTGTCGGAGTAAAATACAGGTAACCATGCCGTTATTAATGGCACCGATGTGCGCTTCAGTGTGCGCGCCTTCTTTGGAGTGTCTGTGCAGGCTAACTGTGACCGGTTTTCACAAATAATGGGGTTTTTTGAAATGGCCTAAGTTCACAGTTAATGGCAGACAAAGGAGTTTTTAAACGGTATGCGTCCATGATAAAATTTCCAAACATATTTTTAAGTATTATTCTTAGAAAAATTAGTAAAATAAGGATGTGTTTGCTTTACAAGTAAGTCTAAGATAATATTTGGATTCAATAACAAATATAATAGTCCTTTTGTCCATTTCACGTTTTATAGTTGGGTCGTACCGGACAGTCGCAGCTCCAGTCACGTTCCGCCAATGAACCGGAACGCTCCGGGCGACGGTCGCTGTACCAAAATAATTGGGGAGAGCTACATTTAATAACACACGTAACATCTGTTGACTGTCCCGTATTAAATGATTTGAGGAATGGTACCCAGTTCCTGATGGATGGCTGTATTTATTAAGCATGAGTTTCAAGAAAATAGTATTGTTTAAAGACAGAAGAATATTGTAGCAGTGAATGTCAAAAACAGTTATTTAAATGATGCCCAGGCAAATTAACTTATTTTAAGTAGATTTCGTGTAAATACAACGAATTTATTACATTTTCGATTTGCTTTGCAATATTACCTAAGATAATACTTGTTTTTGAAGATGATCCTGTAACTCATGAACAAGTTATTTAGTTGATCTCATATCGATTACCTTTTATATCGTAGTTAATATTTGCAAACCCTAACATTGTATTCGATAACAAATAAAATATTATATTATTTTGTGAAAAGAAAAATTCGGGCATGAGCAAGATTTGAACCTTGCGCCTCCTGGATAAATACTACAGGCTCTACCTACTTAACCATCGAGTCCTCTGCTAACTACTTCTAATTCTTCATATACATATAAATATATATTTTCGGATGTGTAAGGCATTACTTCTGCCTACCCAATAATTTCACGCTGCTAATTGCATGCTGCTGTCCCGAAAACGATAGGGAGGGCCGCACATAGACAACTGTCGACCTATAGCAACAAAGCCTAAGTTACTTTAGACTTTGTTGCTATAGGCTTTAGAAATGAAAATCAAGAAAAACTTATTAAAAAAAAAACAGAAACCGCGCCTGTCATGTGTGAATTATATTTTTTTCACAACTTTTGTGTGCCATATCCACAATAAAAAAAAAAGTTGACTAAGTTACCCGAGATAATGTTAAGATTCTATCGATACCCCATACATCTACATCGGTTCAGGCGTTTAGAAGTTATGGTGCAATAAATAAACTAATAAAGATACACACTTACATTACGTGAACCATATAAACATATCACTCCTTTTTTTAGGCACACGTATAAAAAGCGGTTGGTGGAAAAATTTACATAAACTTCTCGCAAAAATTAACAATGTAAGTGCGTTTAGTACAAATGTGCATTTGTCAGGCAATATTACAGTTTATTTCAAATATCTATATTATTATTAAATACTTAAACCCATTCATTGCGTCCCGTTCGTCGCATCCCATTCCATTTAGAAAATCTATTAATCGCTTTACGACGCCCGTGGGAAGTGACGGCTTGGCTCTAATAGTACCAGTACATCCGGTTTTACCGGAAAGAATAGGTATATCCGATTAGTCCGGGAAATTCAGGACTGTAAATCTACATACTAAACGCCTTCAGGTAGCAGAAATTCGATTAGATTTTGGTATTGTAGGTATTTATATCGGTATTTTTTTTGGACAGAAAATCAAAGAGACCTAAGGTATACATATATAATTATATTTTTTTAATACATGTTGAGGCCATGTAATGCCTATATATAATCTGTAAATGATTACTAGATAAATATCACCGGGCGTCTCCTTAAGACGTATACAAAGAGGATTGAAAATTCAATAGGTTTGAACACGACAAGGTAGCTCAGTTGGTAGAGTGATGACACGGAACGTCAAAGGTCGCGGGTTCAAGCCCCGTTGTTGTCTATTATTTTTTCAATGTTTCTTTGAAAAATAGAATTAAGGTATACATTTTTGAGGAATAAAAGTAGGGAAGAATTCTTATGTTTTTGAGCATTGTTGATGAGTAATATTATTTAACGAGTATTTTAGTTTAATTAAAGAGTAACATAAGATATTTATTTATCCATTGAAACAGTGGTTTGAATATATATATATTGCTAATGGCAAAAAATACTACTCTAAATAATTGAAATGTAAGTTTTTTCAGATTTAGATTTGTTTCACTTGTCGGCCAGTAAATTTCGAAATTCTCTAATTAAGGCTTTGGAAAATTTATGAATTTATTTATTATATGTCTTTTTACCGACTTCTATGTATAGTGTATACGTACTGTATAATTTAATAATCAATAAGTAAAATTGCTTTCTACTGTTCTTGTGCAGAAATTTATAATAATAATAAAATTCATAAGATGTGGATAACGTTGTTAGTTGCACACTGATGTATTTTTATGTCTGTATTTGTTAATCATGAAAAGTGTGTAATTGTTTGTTTTCCCTAACAAATAAAATAAAATTATATATTGTAAATATATTGTAAATATGTGAAAAAAGTGTTCTCTTAAATTAAAATTTATAAATAATTTCCACTTGATTAATAAATTTTCTCTGTTCAGTCAGGATTTAGATCTTTGAATTGGTCAAATATTTCTTCAAATGAAAAAATGAAAACGTACGTACTCGCCATCAGGATATGAAAAAAATACGGATGTAACCTTGCCTTGTCTTAAGCGAAACATACATTACGCACACACACACGCAGCGTACTAGCGTCGAAGGATGAGTTTTAAGAATTTGTATGCGTTTAGCTCGTGTATGACAAGCGAAATTGGATTACTAGGCATGCTTCTCACATGTAGTACGCAACGCTCCGTCCGTATTTTTTTAGGGTCCGTGCTCGCCATACGTTACAAAATCACAAAGCGTCGTCAATACTTCTACAGCTCTAACGTTGTTAGGTAACTCTAGTAATAAAATAATTAGCTCGATCCCTTTAATAAAGGCTCGAACCACTATAGTGTCCAACAGGTGACAGAAACAGCCCCCTGTCTCGGATATCTAATGTAACCAGCCATTGTGTATTTACCCTTGACATTATTTACATTATTCAGCTAATGAGGTACCATTGTTATAATGCCAGTATTGTTATGTGGTCTTTATTACAAGCTATATTGCCTTTAAGTATAATCTTCGACCACTGCGTTAATTCTGTCATTATTTCATTGTAAAAAAAAACGATTGTCTCGTTGGTCTAGTGTTCCCAAGTGCGACTGCTGAGCATGAGGTCTTGGGTTCGTTTCCCGGGTTGAGCAAAGTGTTATTAGGTTTTTGTATTAGGACATTCTCGATAGCAGCCCGGAGTTTGGAATTGTGCCGGCAATAGGCTCACCACCTATTACATGGGACATAATAACAGCATCGGTGAAATATGGGTGTACTTGTGTGTACGCGTCTGCCTACTCCTTCGGGGAATACAGGCGTGATGCTATGTTATGTTAACTATTTTCAGGTTTCGTGTTTCAAATGGACTAAAGCGATAATCATGAAAAAAGGTATATACAAACAGTGGGCGATGATGACGATGAAGCCATGGACAAAGGACCCTTACAAACCTTACTTAACTTAATCATAACAACCTCAAAAAGGTAAAAATACGGAAGACATAAGTAGAACAAATAATAATGAAACAGCTGCAAGGAACCAAAAGACCAAAGTAGTAGAAATTCGTCTTTTGAACCTCTTACTGTTTGACTGATGTAACTGCCTAAGCTTACACGACGCTATAATGATGCAGTAAATATCTCCAAGCTTTTTTTAATCTTTTAAGACTTACAGATAGACAAAACAGATTATAAAACATAATGTTTGACTGATAGCCAATTAAAGGCGGGGTGATTAAAACTGAGTAAAACAAAAATAGCCTGTGAACCAACTGGGATGAACAATTAAAACATTCTACATTTTTTATTGAACTATGATTGAGGATGTACACTAATTATAGTTAAATAAAATATGAAATTTGCCTATTTATAAAAAAAAGTTAAGTCTTAACATGTCATTTCTATCTGAGGACACATTAGTTGTAAAAATATCAAAATCGTACTGTTTCCGTATCTTATTTCTGTTTCTGCTTGCACGCACAATAAACGAATTTTGTCTTTAATTTGACGTAGTAAATGGCACACGTATCAGTGGATTCAATCGATAAGGCTTGCACGGGACAATCTGCCGGCCTAGCCTTTTCCCAATTTCATTGGGGTCGGCTTCCAGTCAAAGCGGATGCAGCTTAGTATATATTTATTATATTTTACATGGAACGGCTATCTCACCTCTACAACACAGTTACTGGGTAACACGATATCTTGTAGTATGACTGGTTGTCAGACTTTCAGGCCTCTGACTACCCGCAACGGCTGTCATAGATCTTAATTTGACAACCGGGATCGACGGCTTTACGTGCTCTCCGAGGCACGGAGGGTTCGAGGTACGGTATGAAATGATGGTCACTCATCCACAGACCGACCGCGCAAGCGCAGCTTAACCTTGATCGATCGATCCGTGTGGCTGTTACTTATCCACGAATATTATTTAAATAATAGATCGTTCAAGGCTAGGTCAAGAAATGTATAGACATAACCATACACCCCTCACATTTAATCATGTGGAAATCACAGGTAAAAGCTAGCAATTAGGATTCGCTTCAATAGCTTAGCATATAAGCACTTAAATCGTCACTTGTACTTGAGATCTTAGTGTTCCTTTCACAATGGGTAAAAATTCGGAAGTGTTAAGCAGTTGGCAGTTTGTTTGAGTGAAACATTTTTTTTCGTAATGGCTTGATTACAACTATAATGAATGAAAAGGGCACACAATTTATTATTGATTTGTGTACTGGTATATGCCACGAACAACAGCATTCCCAATGAGGATTGATGTCAGGTAGACGGCCGGTCATTTATTTTATACATTTATACTGCGCCGACCCCAAATAAATTGGAATAAAGGCAGGGGGATGATGATGCTGATTTACCAAAATAATGCCAAAATACTTACTTACTTAAAACCTTACTTTTATCCATTTAAAAAAAAATATCCTTTGGTTCTTCTTCAACTTGTTCACTGGTTATAAATTCCAGATCTACAATAATAATGACAATACATTATTGTTTCAAATACAATTACAGAAAATAATATACATAACAACACTAGCTTCCACACTAGGATTCCCTCAACAAGCAACAAAACTTCTCTGTCAACAGGATCTCATCTACAAGTACCGATTCTATGAAAAGATAGAGTGCATGAAACACAGAACTTCTTAATTCGTATTGATTAAGTAATCTGTTATAATAATCGTTCTTAGACCTGTTAGTAGAGTGTGATATTAGGGTAACATCAGAACCTGGCGCACGGATAACATTTGGTGTGACATAGCTAGATAGAAGGAGACCGTATCGGTGGCGGTTACCACCAACAACAGCATTCCTAAAGAGAGTTGACTTTGGCCGGTCATAAAATATAACCAAATATTTAGCAGCATGCCAGATTAATGTATGCTGCGCCGACCCCTAATAAATTGGGATAAGGGCAGTAGGATGATGATGATGATCATGTTCTTGACGCAGCAAATATAACAATGTCTGTCGAGCAACTTGAAGCACAAAACACAGCACTATATAGTCTGGAATATATGGTACATTTTCAGAATAGAAGCCTGCCATATTCTTGCCATGTGTGCAGATTAAACCCAACAAACTCAATACGCTACCGTCGTCATAAAGAAAAACTTGTACTAACTCGATAGGTTCGAACCATGCACAGTTTTGGTAATAATGTTGTGAAATTAAGACGGCATTACCGAAACTAGGTGTGTGACTGGTTTAATTAACAAGGCACGAAACAAAACAATCTAATAAGCAAAGTTGAGTGCAAAGTCGTACGGCTGACACATATTGTATTTGGTGGAAGACATAGGCTGCGGCGTTTTGTTCACATGATATCAAACTGAACTTTGTTTTAGGTAAGGTTATGTTCGCGTGTTTAGTAGCATAGCTTTATAAGAAATACACAATTCTTCCAGGAAAGTATTAGTGAAATTCCCACCACTTAGTATTACATAAAGTTTGTGTGCACAAGAAGTTAAGTTTTTATCATTATGGTGGAGGTATAATCAATTAAACGTAGAGACGTAATTTACAATGTTTAAGCAGTATAACATGCTTTTTATGTTCATTTTCAACGTAAATAACTACCTATGATACAAAGTGGCAAAGCAGTAAAATGTACAACACGTCGGATTCAGAAGTAATAATTATTTTGGTGATTATTATCAGAACTTTGTTATTTTTGACATTATCTGGAGCCCAAATTGTGACATACCTATAGTTAAGCAGTATACTACATAGTTAAGCAGTTTAACCACGAAGCGTATTTGCTGATAATTGCAGTACCTACTAAAACATGAATTTGGGATGGTGGTGAATTTAGCCATGCTACCAGGACTTCAGTAAATGTTAGTGAAGAACCGTCTGGTCGGTAAGAGTCTGGTACAGCCTATGATGGATTTTTCACAAAATATATATAAAAAACTGATAAAAAATGAATCATCTGCCTAGCCTTTTCACAATTACATTGGGGTCGGCTTCCAGACAAACCCGATGCAGCTTAATACCAGTATTTTACATGACGCGACTGCTTATCTGACCTCCACAACCCATTTACTGGGTAACACGATATCTCGTGGCATGACTGGTTGTCAGACTTTCAGGCCTCTGACTACCTGTAACGACGACAAGGATCTTAATTTGAAAACCAGGACCGACGGCTTAACAAGCTGTCCGAGGCACGGAGGGGTCTCGGACATTATGATATTATGGTCACCTATCCACAGACCAAGCGCGACAAGCGCAGCTTAATCTCGAGCGATCGATATGTGCGGCTGTTACTTAGACCACCTTGGACTTTAAAAGAGACAGTGACCTCTGAGTTTGTTTCGGTTTTTCTTCTCCGAGGTAGTCAGATAGGAAATACCTTCTCGATTAAAAAATGACATGTAAAAGAGTTTGTAAAGACCTATTTACAGAATAAAAATTTGAATTTGAATTTGAATTTGACCACGAGCCTAAGATTAGATAAGATTCATCAAATATGAATCTTGATTAATAGGACATAATAAAACTCGCTTTCACCTGTCACTCAGTCCGAACGCACCTAGTAAACCGATTTCTGTTGCTCCGGGACCATGGTACAAACTTAGTTAGCGCATGTTAGAACCTGCCTGTGAACTGGGAGCAGGCACTGCTGGATATTATCACTATAATCTTAGCAACAGGGATTCAAGTACTTAATATTTGTAATGTGTTGTGGTTTAATGTTTTAGTGTTGACAAAGCTAGACTTTCTCATATAGAATTCATTTTGGAATCTGTTATGGTTTCTCTTAGTATAACATAGCATCACGCCTGTATTCCCATGTTCTTAACAGAAAAATTCAATAACATTTTGCCCGACCTGGGAATCGAACCCAGGACCTCACGCTCAGCAGCCGCGCTTGCAACCACTAGACGAAGGCAGTCAGTAGAAATTAATTATCACTTGCTTAAAACACGGTGAAAGAAAACATCGTGAGGAAACCAGCACACCTGAGAGATGTTCTCGATGATAAAAGTAAAGCCATGTCAGAGGCATACGAGGTGCCTAACAGGTGATTGTGGAGTGTCATAAAATTAAAACAGAAATGACTGAATTGTGTCAGTGACAATGTTTTATTGACCTGTCTTGACATTTTATTGAGTTTGACATGTATAAAAATTTTCATTTAAATACCTACTTATACTGTATTTTAAATATGTATTTAAATTCGTAGCCCATAAAACATGTTGTAAATGTGAGCTCAATGTAGAGATTAATGACCCATGTGACATAACTAATTATTTGTATTCGTAGCATTATTTATTAGATAATATTACATCTCACACATTAACCTCCATTGTTCTTGCACCTACAAACTTTGTAACTATGCAAAGATCTTGCATCTTTATTGTATTATTTTATTCTAAAAGAGTGTCTATGGAGTTTCTTGCCGGTTCTTCTCCATAAGACCAACTTTTTGGAACCGTGCAACTAAAATCAATTGACGTTTCATAAGTGCATGTAATTTTGCCTATTTGAAATAAAAACCTTTGACTTACGGGCGGTTTAAACTCTAACACTACGTTGTTAATTATCCATAAGAAGAAGAAGAAGAACTGTAACAATGTGTTGTACATATAATGTTTCACAGCAAACAAATTATTCTGTTCTACTCTTATTCACAAAAAGACACGTCTCTCGTATTAAGTAATTGACAATTCCTAGAATCTCGTTGGGTCTTATTTCACGGAACAAGGAACCTTCTTCACAGTAATTGTCGCGTAAAAGTCGAACTAGTTGAAACAAGTCGCGACGCAGACCCTATGTCGTGTCTTGACATGTTAGGCTCTGTTTGGGTCCTGTGAAATAGGACCAGATTTTCTTACTTTAGTTATATTTTAGGAAATATTTGAAGCATTCACAATATGAATAAACGATGAAGGAATACTATACTTACAAAACTGCTGTATCTTTTTAAATATAGAGACTTTTTTAAAGCACTAGTATTTAAAAGTTATGACGTAAGGCCAAAACAAATTCGAGTATTAGTTAGTGTCTAAAAGTGACTTAAAAAATATACCAATATAATTAAATGGTCCAAACCAGTATTCGGCCTTTATCCGTGATTTAAGTTTAACAACCTAAAAACATAATCATGGTTTTATAATAAAACGACTTTTAACCGGATTAATCCGATTAAAAGTTGTTTTATTATAATGTGTAGTGATATCGAAAACCAAATAAATCATGGTGTTTTTTTAAACAAAGGAGACACAAATTTTTCTAGATCAGACCAACCGACGACTCATCTCAGATCGAACTATATAGAGTACAAAAATTCTTAATCAACACCAATGCCTTTACCAATATCCTGTTCAGCTTCCAGTCCAACTGAACACAGCTGAGTATTAGTAAAACATGGCGTCTCACAAATGGATAGAACGAAACTAGAGGAACGGGGAAAAGCCACAAAATACCACGAAAAGCATCGAAATACCAAAATGTTTTCGTATGTACGAGTAAGCCTCGACCTAATGGGCATGTCTCCCCCATAAATATACGGCTGTATTCATCAGAGCTCAAAGTTTTGGATCGGCGGTCCTCTGATCGTAAATTCGTATTCCATCTACGTGCTAACGTCTCAATCTTTTATGTTTTCAGAGTGTTTTTGGTTTATTACAAGAACGGAAGCTAATGTTGGTTTTAAATGTTAATTGGGACATTCAAGATTTAAAGTGAAGATATAAAATCTACATGATATAAAAATCTACATAACTACGGAAAATTGAGCAGGGATATCACTCAAAAGCCATTAATATTACGTAGATGTATATAAATGTAATGTTACGCCAGTCAAGTGCTTTTTTAATATCCTCATTGCCTATGTAGACCTCAAAGGAGACATCTCATTTATAAGATGTCAGTTTGAAATATATTTAATTTCCCAGTCACATAACAAAATATCAACATAACATAGCATCACGCCTGTATTCCACGAAACGGTAGGCAGAGGTACACAATTGTACACCCACATTTCGCTAATGCTGTTATTAAGTCCCATGTAACAGGTGGTGTGTCTATTGTCATTTACCGGGCACAATTCCAAAATCCGGGTGGTACTGAGAATTTCCTAACAGAAAAAGTCAATAACACTTTGCCCGACCTAGGATCGAGCCTAAGACCTCATTATAATAAAACAACTTTTAACCGGATTAATCGCGTGTATTATTGTTTTATTTTTTTATTTGGTTTATCGCGCAATCCTAAGATATTACTAAGACCTCATGCTCAGCAGTCTCGATTGGGACCTCTAGACCAACGAGGCAGTTACTTTCCCAGTCAAAAATAAAACAATTGCTACTTACCTCATCAAACCAAATACTCATATGTTTATCATTCGTACAGTAACTAACACGTGTCATCTGCTCCATATTAGGCTCCAAGCACACGATCTTAAGCCGAACAAATCCGCGACACATGTTTACGGCCAATAAAGCGACCCTTTTACTTTTTACTGCACTTGGCACGCGTGATTACTGTAGCTTCTTCTGCTCTCTTTTATTGGTGCAAAACTTCTTTAGGATTGATTTTAAAGTTTTTGGTGAAGTATTAAAGGAGGACTTTGAACTGGAAGAAAAATAAGGGGCGATGTTATAATGGATAGTGTTTTATTGTTGATTAAGATTAATTGCATCCAAATTGATGCCGAAATTATTTCCAAAATTAATGTATGTGTGCGAGTTATCAACTGAATATTATCTATTTTAGGTCAGTATAATAAGTTTTCAGGAATTCAAATAGTTTATTCTGTACATAAATAAGTCTTTATAATACTCTTTTACAAGTCCTATCTGACTACCTCTGAGAAGAAAATACCGAAACACTCTCGGAGGTCATAGTCTCTTTGAAAGTCCAGATGGTGAAGGCTCCCCAGACCAGATGAAGAAAGTGGTGGTATGACTGATTGTCAGACTTTCAGGCCTCTGACTACCCGTAAAGGCTGTCATAGATCTTAATTTGACAATTCAATATTGTTTGGTGATGTAGCAAGAATTATAAAAAATACATTTTATTGTTTGAGGTTAGGAGTTTTTTTTTTATAATTTGTATATTATGTTGTTAAACAGCAAAATAAATATGTTATATCTTTTTAACCAATAGACAAATTATAGGGCAGGTATAATTTTATAATATGACTTAGATAACTGTTTTCAATCTTTATGAAGAAAATCACATAAATGGAGAGTAAATTAAGCTGAAAACTTTCGTTCCGCGTAAAACCGAAATGCAGGATTTCAGGAGCATTTGTTGTACATAATTAGTTTATACCAGGATCTTACCTTTTGGTGCTTCAAAACTTACAACGGTGCTCGGAGATTTGTCGGGGCATGAAAAGGGTCACACGGTGTAGGTGGGTCAACATGAGTATCTGTACGTTGAGTATAGACTACAGAGCTTTATTTGAACATTTCCATGAGTTCTACCTTTATAGTTAAGTGTGAATATTTAAGGTGTTGTAATAATAAGCGGTTGTACTGAGAACTGTTTGCATTTACATATTAATGAAAAGTTAGTAATTCAAGATAAATCTTTGAAAAGCATTAACGCATGCTTAGCGAACTCTAAAGTGATTATATTAAATGGAAAAAGAACACGGTCGCGAATAGGATTCGAACCTGCGCCTCCCGGATGAATATTCCAGGCGCTCTGACCACTAAGCCATCTCGACCTCTGCTCACCACCGCGAATTCTTCTTCCATATTTTAACACGTCTTATGGCGACGTCATTGCAATCAATTCAGTCCCTATACTGGTGACCGAACCGACACGACTAACTTTGCAGTTAATACAATGCCGTAAAGAATGCAATTACCTTAATAATTCAAGATGAATCTTTGAAAAGCATTAACGCATGCTTAGCGAACTCTAAAGTTATTATATTTAAAAAAGAAAAGTTAGTATTAAAAAAAAATATAATAACTTTCGTGAGACGCATTCAGATGAATTATTTTTTGCCGGTTAGTACTCACGTGTAAACATAATTTATAAAAACAAGGAGTTAAACTCGCGATATGGCCGCGGGAACAGCTCATCACTAAGGGCTCCGTTCGAGTTCAAAACCCGCAATCCCGAACCATGCACGTGAGTAGTAACTGTTGAACAATAATTGATATCAAAATTATTATTACTGAGCTCACATTCTTACTAATATTATATGTCTGAAATTGTGTTTGTCTGTTTCCTCTTGATCCCTTAATTACTGAACTGATTTATACGAAATTTATCTCAGAGTATAATGATGACCCAGGAAAACACATAAGATACTAATTACTATTTTTCATGGAAACATTGAAAAATAATAGACACGAATGGGGCTTGAACCCGCGACCCACATTCCGTGTCGTCACTCTACTGAGTTACCGTGTCGTTGTTCGTATTAAATTAAGTCGAATAAAATTTCAAGTCCCCTTGTATAAATCTTAAGAAGATGCCTGGCGATATTTACTTAGCAATAATTTACAGATTTACTAAATAATAATATTACTACTGAGCTCACATTCTTAATAATTATTTAACTGAAAGTATGTTTGTCTGTTTCCTCTTGATCTCTTAACTCCTAAGCTGATTTATATTAAATTTATCACAGAGTATAATGATGACTCAGGAAAACATATATGATACTGCTAAAGCTGAAAAAAATGCTTGATTTTCCGGGGAGAAGTTTAATAACACTAGTGTAAATTATGTCTATGGCGCAGATATCAATTTGAAACTTTATTTCTCTAACTGTCAGTCGGATTACGAGATCTTATAATAAATCTTGTTAAAAGCACAAATGTTCAACACCCGCATTACCTCTCAACACTCTTCCCTAAAATAGAATACACAAAATAGTTTTATTATAAAAACATCACGTTCATTCTGCCCAGCAAAGCCAGGTGTCAGGTCCTA
This sequence comes from Xylocampa areola, assembly GCA_935421205.1. Lineage (NCBI taxonomy): Eukaryota > Metazoa > Arthropoda > Insecta > Lepidoptera > Noctuidae > Xylocampa > Xylocampa areola. The sequence continues at coordinate 3,313,028 of OW285200.1, forward strand.
GCCGCTATTCAATTCGTACCGCGTTCGTCACCGGGTTCCGTTCCAATTGGTACGGGAGTCACGTTTCGGCGCGACTTCGGGGCACATGTACCGGGCCTGTTTGACAGGTGAAATAATTTGTTGTGTTAGCTTTTGTGACATGGTATTTGAATTCGAATTTAGCATGGGAATAAGAAATAAAAAGGTGTGTTATTGATGAAGGTGTTGATGGGCTTATGGGAAATGTATACCTATAGGTCTTTGCAAACTCTTTATAATATGTCACTTTATTTTAGAACTCCGGCCATCTTGATGGTTGCTACACAAATAAGTGGGCTGGCATTGTCGGTTCGGCAGTATTTGTCAAACAACAAAGTCGAGCCGAAGCAAGAGGAGTATTTATCCGGGAGGCGCAGGTTCGAATCCTGCTTACGACCGTATTCTTTTTCCTTTTTTTTTATTAACTTCAGAGTTCGCTAAGGATGCGTTAATGCTTTTCAAAGATTAATCTGTATTTGTTAAGGTAATTGAATTCTTTACGACATTGTATTAACTGCAAAGTTGGTAGTGTCGGTTCAATTTCCTGTAAAGGAACTGAATAGATGGCAATGACGTCATCAAAAGAGGTATTAAAATGTGGAAGAAGAATTCGCGTTAGTAAGCAGAGGTTGAGATGACTTAGCAGTTACAGCGCCTGGAGTATTTATCCGGGAGGCTCAGGTTGGAATCCTTCTCACTTCCACAAAAAATTATAACCTTAATATGAGATTGGTTCCAATCTCCAGAAATTATGAAATCATAATATGATTTTAATAATTGCATATAACAGTATAGTAATGATATGGTACAGTTTCCAAGTGAAATATCACAAATTTGTAGATATTAATAATAATAATATATACGCCCGATCCAGTTCTCGAAAATGGTCATATCACATTGTACTGGGATCGATCTATCATCACTGATAGGACTATTGTTGCCAATAAGCCTGATATAGTGGTGATAGATCGATTAGAGCGCCGCACAATGATTGTGGATATTACTATCCCTCATGACGAGAACCTCGTGAAAGCAGAGAAAGATAAACAAATCAAATATCTTGATCTGGCGCACGAGGTTGTCGACATGTGGGGCGTGGACTCTGCAATCATTGTACCGATAGTCGTTTCGGCTAACGGACTTATAGCGAAAAGCCTTGATCAACATCTTAAAAGGCTTTCGCTTGGCGGCTGGATCAAGGTACTGATACAGAAAGCAGTACTCCTCGATACGGCACGCATTGTGAGGAGGTTCCTTTCTCTGGAGCCCTAACCACCGGTGCCTTGGACCCTGTTCCCGATGCCGGTGGCCTACTATTTTTTTTATTTTTAAATGTATATTGGTTTTTTATGATATATAGTTAAAAATGTAATTTATATGTAAATTTGAAAAATAAACGAAAATAATAATATAATAATAATATTCCACAACTATCACACAACGCCGTCTAGTCTCAAGCTAAGCAGAGCTTGTGTTATGAGTACTAGACAACTGATAAACATACTTATATATTTCTAAATGCATACATATTATAGATAAATTACACCCAGACACAGAACAAATGATCGTGCTCATCACACAAACATTTGTCCTGGGTGGGAATCGAACCCACGACCTCCGGCATAGCAGTCAGGGCTACAAACCACTAGACCAACAGGACAGTCGAATATTCGATATTATAAATTATATTGACTTAATATATTTATATTCCTAACAAAAAATAAACGTTGCAAGTGTTTCCGAGAGGAGTACAGATTATTTAGTGTCTGCGTTCTGTAAATTCAATAAATCGAGAACCGTTTGATAAATTCATTCAATCTTCACCTGTCGTCTTGTTTATACCTTGAAGGAATTGCATTCGAAAACTTTAGATTTACTTATATTTGTTTTGGTGCCTCGTTGGTCTAGTGGTCCCAAGCGCGATTGCTGAGCATGAGGTCTCGGGTTCGATTCCAGAGTTGGGCAAATTGTTATTGAGCTTTTCTGTTAGGAAATTCTCAGTAGCAGCCCGGAGTTTGGAATTGTGCCCGGTTGTTGGCAATAGGCTCACCACCTATTACATGGGACTTAATAACAGCATTGGTGAAATGTGGGTGTACGACTATATACACCTCTGCCTACCTCTTCGGGAAATACAGGCGTGATGCTATGTTATGTTATGTTTATGTTTAGTTAAACACAGTTCATTAGTTGATGCTAAATGAATACCGATATACGTTATGATATAAATAGGTACTCTTTTCTTTTTCTTTTAAAAAAACGTTGCCCCACACTAGGAATTTCTTCCTGTGTCGTGGGTGCGTTTACAGACATATAATCTCACAAGCACACTAACACCCAGACCCGGAGCAATTATCCGTAGATCGTACAAATATTTGCTCCGTGCAGGAATCGAACCTGCGACACGCAGCGCAGCAGTCGGTTTCTCGACCACTGCGCCAACCGCGCTGTCATTAAGGTTTTAATCCAAACTTTCCAACGAAATTCAAACGATTCAAATTATACATTCTCCTAATAATGATACTGGTTTAAATAAAATTCTGCGTTTACTTAACCTTACGGCTCAGCAACGTGCAGAATTATATATTGTGTCTGCTAATGATCAAGGCAACAGCTTAACTGAGGGGGTGCACTCTGTACACCTTTGCCTAATCCGTAGGGGTATTTTATCTATTATTATTATTAAAAATCTATTATTATTTAGTTAGTTAAGTCCAGGGCTTAGAACTCCAGCTTCCTCACCAATTTCCTAATATACCAAGTTTCTAACAAAACCTAACAATACCAAATCCCGATCAAGATAAAGGTGTGTGCACGTATACAATCACGTTCAACCGGCCTACAATGTGTACGGACAATAAACTACCGTAATTCTATTAGACGTAGTACGAGCTCAGACCTTTATTGTACCCTTTATGGTAGGTACTTTGTAGACAGTTTAATAACAAAAGAAGAAAATCCTTATAGAAAATTCAGTTTTGCCTCTTGGACTTTTTGTGTTACCCTTATAAACGTAGTTTTCTAGTTACTCAAATATATTATTTATTTATGTCATATTTGAAAATAACAGACATCGGGTCTATAAAAGCAGTGCGCGCCACTTGTGCCGCCCCTGTTCATCAAATTGCCTCGCCTTAGATATTGTCTGGTTACGCAGACGAAACCACGCTGGGGACTTCGTAGCGTTAACATTGTTTGTATTTTCGTATATTTCTGCATAGGTTATTTAATGATTTATATTTAAATGAAATTAATTGTTTTTTTAATATTTACTTATTGTCATAATGAATTACATTTAAATTATTTTTGTGTAATATCTGGTCTTTTTTATATTAATATTTAAAGCTTCCGCTTAAAGTATATTTTTCTATAAATATATTTGTACAATTTAAAAGAAGATTTAGTAAAAATTTAAAGAGTATGATTAAAGGGTTTGGTCATGTTGTAAGGATGAATGAAAGTCGATAAACAATAGGTATTTACAACCTAGGTGTAAGTGGAAATGCTTTGAAAGATATACATTGTCATTATAGACGATGTTCTCTAAAAAAGTTAGGTGTGCAGTACTCAGAATCGGCGCGGGTGTATGATCAGATGTATGAACTTGGACGAAGCGAAAAGAGTATGTAGGGATCGTAGCAGGTCGTTCTATAGTCTCTGCCTACCTCCATGAAAAAAGAAAAAGGTGTGTGTGCATGTATGTATATTTTTCTGTACCTACCTAGCTTTATAGTTTAAAATTCCAATAAAAGGTTGTAACAACACGCAATGATAAAATATACGGTCTTTTTCTTTCGAGTAGTTGAGAGCTATTGTTGATGTCAATTGATGTAGAGACAAAATTTAGGTGTCCATGCAGGCAAACTACATTTCAACGCTAAACTTGTTGCAATATTGCAGTTTGGATGCGGTTTTTAGTACAGCTGATATACCTCCTTAAAAATAGTAAGGGTATGCGACATAGTAGGAAGAGAAGCTTACAATGAAGGGTATATTGTACGTTGTGTAAGGGTCTAACCGAGACAAAGTTTAAAACCCACATTAAACGCGTACTTATTCAAAAAGCCTATTATAAGACCAAAGACTACGTTGCTGATAGGGATGTTTGGCTATAACACCTTCTGCACATGTGGCTTCCTTGGCTACTCACTGTCAATGTACGTTTCTATAACAGTTCTAATGAAATTTTTGCTTTGTTTTTTGCATAATATACCTCTTTCAATCTTTGCTTTCTTTTTTGTTTTTATCCTTTGTTAAACTTACTTTGACGGATATTATGCATTGTTTTATATAACTTCTTTAGCTTCAACATTTTGTAAATGTGAGAACGCCGTAAACTTGTCAAATGCGCTATTCATTTAATAAGGCTTATGTAATTATCTTTTATATTAGTGACTGCATCCAAGATTACGTTGTTTTTATATCCAGCCCAAAATTGTATCTACAGAAATTGTAAAAGATATACAGTTTAAAAGAGTAACCATGGAGTTTCTTGCCGGTTCTTCTCCATAGGAAGCGACTTTTTGGAACCGTGCACGTTAATTCTGACTTTTCATAAGTGCCTTTGTATGGTTTATATGAAATAAAAACCTTTGACTTTGACTTTGGTATATGTACTTTTCAGTGTGATGTCCGTTCTTAGTATGTCATACGTTGGAATTCAGTCTGGATTTGACTTCTCCCCCAGGGGTTCCACCTTGTCGTGGTGGGGGGGCTCTAGTAGCCGTGGCTTGGTCACCCACGGTGAAGCTAACGGAACCTGAGGAGGGCCGCTCCTCTGGGCTTTACCTTTAAGCCCATGTTGGAGCGGCGCCGGCGTAAGTTGCGGACCTTCTGGTCGCAACTGAGGTGGGCTGTGGCGTCGTATGAGCGGCATCGCAGATGAGGAATGGGGACCGCGACGGGAGAGGAGTGCCGGTATGTCGATGCGCTGCACTCCCTACCTTCCGCGGCCTAGACGGGGCCGCCACCGTTGGATGGCGGACGCGGTGGGGCTGCAGGGGAGAAGGAGTGCCGGTATTGCGAGGCGCCGCTCTCCCTATCCTCTGCGGCCGTTGTGGCAGGCGGCGGGGCCACAGACCTGATCCGTCGCAGGGTTCCTTGGGCGTCCAGACAGGGGGTCGTCTGGCGCCCATTGCACATGGTCCCGAGGTGGTTGAAAGCAAGTCTAAGGTGGAGTTGCGCTAATACCATCTGCTGCTGTAGGAAAAACTCGCCCCTGAGTGTCGCCCGCACCACGTTAGACAATGTCTATTTATAATCTATTGACTGCCTCGTTCTAATTGGTCTAATGGTCGCAAGAGTGGCTGCCGAGCGCTAGGTTCGATTCCCAGGTCGGGCAAAGTGTTATTGGATTTTTCTGTTAAGACATTTTCAGTAACATCCCGGAGTTGGGAAGATGGTGGTGTGACACCCCCGTGCTTCGGAGAGCACATAAAAACGTCGTTCCTGCGCCTGATCTCTCTGCGGTCGTGTCGGATTGCCATCTCATCGGACTATGTGAGTGAAGGAAGAGTGAGTGCACCTGTATTTGCGCGTACACTTGTGCACTATAATATCTCCTGCGTACTTGGCCAATCTCCATGGAGATAGGCCGCCGTGACCGAAATACGTTTGGGAGTATATTATTGGACAATGTCATGGCCGGCCCAGATGGATATTGTAGGGCGAGTTTGACACCTATTGGAAGGGATGCTGCAAGAAGGTATTTTTTCTTATGTGCTGGAAATCCGTCATAGACGTGACTCCTACCGATTAAAAATCATACGGTGCGTACACAAATTTAACCGTTGTTCTGGGATTACTACATTCATCGCCACTTTCAACCGACCCCGTCATTTGTGCAGGCTGGCTCTAAACTAACAAGAGTGGAAGGATAGAAGAAAGGCCTATGTCTAGCAGTGGGAAGATCATAGCTGATTAATATGAGGCATTACGCGTGTGTTCCCTGACGGAATAGGCAGAGGTGTACACAGTTGTACACCCATATTTCACCAATGCTGTTATTAAGTCTCACCAATAGGTGGTGAGCCTATTGTCAAACCCCACGGGAATTTTCTTAAAGATAAACCGAATAACAGTTTGCTCGACTCGAGAATCAAATCCGGAAGTTAAGAAAAGTACATATTTACGAGAACTCTTTAACCTACTCGTATTTATACCAGAGACAAGTCACGCTATCAAGACGTGTCATTACAAATTCTCGTCTCTACAATTAAACGTAGGCAACCCTTAATTCTATTATAAGTAAAATTATAATTACAGTGTGAAGGGTTTATTATACGTAGCACCAGTTTAGACCTTTTTGGTAAGACCTCTATTGAGAACATTAGCTCTTTGTTCCATTGTTTGTGAAGCTTTTAAATGAGTTATAATTAGTAAGGAATTGTGGTAGATAACCTTGTTTTCATTTTGAACCAAATTTAGATTTGAATTGGCTACACTATCTTAACTGTTATTTTTAAGTGGGGAGTAGAAAGGTTATAAAGGAAACCAATGGTTTTGATAGGAAAATTCAAAGCATTTGTTGTCATTATATAAATGGAAAAAAAAATGGAAAAAGAATACGTTCGCGAACAGGATTCGAACCTGCGCCTCCCGGATGAATACTCCAGGCGCTCTAACCACTAAGCCATCTCAACCTCTGCTTACCACCGCGAAATCTTCTTCCATATTTTAACACGTCTTATGGCGACGTTATTGCTATCAATTCAGTCCCTATACGGGTAACCGAACCGTTTTTTCCATTTAATATAATAACTTTACAGTTTGCTAAGCATGCGTTAATGCTTTTCAAAGATTTATCTTGAATTATTAAGGTAATTGCATTCTTTACGACATTGTATTAACTGCAAAGTTAGTCGTGTCGGTTCGGTCACCCTTATAGGGACTGAATTGAGTCCAGTCTTACAAAAATATACGCATCAGCATTCCTCTATAAGCCTTTAGCCATCTATCGAGTCCAATTCCTAACACCGGGAAATCATGGTCAACTTTCTATTAAAAAAAAACTTAATAGAACAGGCCTCAATCAGACAGGGAATCAAACCCTGGACTTCACCTTCAGCAGCCGTCTTTATAACCACTAGACAAATGACGCATTTCTGTCATATACATAAAGTCTGCCTGTGATCGGCCATGCTCGGGTGACCGACATGTTACGGTTAGCGAGTGTACTCAAGCTTAGGTGCTCAATTAATTTAATCCACATAGTGTACGCAAGGGTCATTCACGGAACCTTCTAATTAATTTAATGATATACTAGCCCATTCATGCGATACATTTTAATAACTATGCAGCATCGTAACTGCCTCGTTGGTCTAGTGGTCCAATGCGCGACTGACGAGCATAAGGTCCTGGTTTCGACTCCCGGGTTGGCAGTGTTATTGAGTTTTTTTGTTAAGAAATTCTCATTATCAACCCGGAGTTTGGAACCGTGCCCGGTAGTTGGCAATAGGCTAAACACCTTATTACATGGGACCTAATAACAGCATTGGTGAAATGTGGGTGTACTTGTACAACTCTGCCTATCCCTCCGGGATATACAGACGATTTTTTTTTTTTTGTATCGTATTGATATAGCGTTTAGAGAATAAAAGGAAGGGTGTCCATTGCCATCTCATTATTACATACATAATATGTACATAAAATCATGTCTGTTTCCCATTGGGGTAGGCAGAGACTATAAATTTTTCACTTGCTACGATTCTGACGTACCTCCGTTAAGCCCCATAGTAGTAAGGCTATTGCCATCTAGCGAGTAAAGTTAGAAACTCCGGGCAGCTATTGAGAATTTTCATTAAAAAAAACCCAATAATACTTTTCCCAACCTGGGAATGTGTACAACTCTACTTACCCTTTCGGGGAATCCAAGCGTGATGCTTTATAAGTATCAACTAGCCCTTGAAATAAAAATGCTGGTTGTATTTATCGTCACCGCGTTTAATACGGCCATTTCTATTTAAATAATTACTCAACAAAGAACACAGTGCTAAAACTCAAACAATAGGCCCCGTCCGTATACTCAAACGCGATTAGATTCCCACCATCCCCACCTCAAAAAATAAAATAAAACAATTTAAAACAAAACCGTGACATTTTTCATTACACCCCGTTCCCTTTGAAAATACGACCCCTAAAATAATCGACAGCGGTATCACCCGGTAACCCAAATGTTAAATTAACCGAGGTATCTAGCAATTTCGACCATTTTTCACCCAATAACCATTTGACTGGATTTATAAGCAATTGAGAGGCGTCCCTATCCATGGCTGCCACGAATTTATGGTGTTTTAAAGGGATATTATTCTATTAGGCTTAGATTTTGGTCGGCGGGTAATCCTGCCTTTTGTGTCGAGTGATTTTTTATTTAAAGTTTGCGTTCGAATTTTGACCTCTAAGTGGGAATTATAGGGTTGTATTTACTGTGTTTTAGCGGTGAAAGAGAAGCCTGTTAGTCAAGCAACAATATTTTTTTTGTTTCTGGTAACTGCCTAAAAGTACTCTTACAAATGTATCTACTTCACTGTTAAACTTATTCCACCTAAAAATCATATCCCAAGCTAGTTTTTGCCAGTCCGACAAGAGAAATAAGAGTGACGTTGTTTGAAACGAGTGGTGACGTCACAAGGGCGGCGCACGCGTCGTGTCGCCGTGGCAACTCAATTAACAGTCCTTCCGCGTTATGTAATTGAAGTTAACATGCACACAGGGTTGGCGGGTGTGAGAATTTTGTATGCAGTGAAGAAAATGTTTTAGATCATTAGTTAAGACCAGATTACATATATTGTATAGAAAAATAATTGTTTTATTATAGCGTTAGTAATTTTTTTTCAGGTACACAGTCAATAATTGGTGATTTTATATGGTGGTTGCTAATTTCAATAATTTTTGCTGGTTAACTATATAAAGTACGTCTTCTTTGAGGGGGTAAGAAAATTAGAATGCAGTTTCTTCAGGATCACTATTTTCTTACACTTTAAATCTTTACTCGATAAAGCTCTAAACTGGAATACCCGTTAAAGATAAATCTTTGAAAAGCATTACCGCATGGCGCAGGCGCCGGAAAAATAAACTCGAACAAACATACAGTTAAAATGAGCATTACTTAGACGCATTTGAGCAGTGATCTTGAATTTCAAATCTCAAACCGGCTTTAATACTCTCCATTTCTAAAACATCAAGATTTCTACCGTAGGTACTGTAACTGACACATCCAATATTTAATGCCCATTTCATATCTAGACTTGCTCCAGAAACTACTGATTTACATATAAAAATAATCTTTATACGAGTATGTCAGCCCTATTCTCATGCACAGAGGTGATACCAGACTTCAAATTTCAGATGAAATTTAAATTTTTCATTCGTAGATGTGACACCCCGGGATTTTGTTCCCGACAGTGTAATACTTTCATAGCCAATTTTGCTAGTATGAAGGTATTTGCAATGTAGTTTTCAAGGTTTTGTGTGGCCAAAACTGGTTACTTTTCGTTTGAATTTAAAAAGAAAACACTTAGTGGGTATTCCTTGTCGTATACACGATACACAATGTGAATTACTGCAACTAAAATTGATATACAAAGGTGAGCTTAACCCTAAAGTGTCTAAAGTTAAGTTTTAGAGACAAGAGAAGTAAAATGTAATATGAGGAAAAAGTCAAGTGTACTTGTATAAGTACACTTGACTTTTTTGTAGTATTACAAATGAAAAAAATAGGAAGACATAGTAATATCTTAGGTTTGCGCGATCACTACACATTATAATAAAACAAAGTTTTAAGTACTAGATGTAAGTATTTTTTCATTTAGGTTTAGTTGTTTATCTTTTTAGGTTTGGTTATTTTTTTAAGTTTTTAATTTAAGTTAATAAAATTAAAGTTTTAATTATTATTTAACACAAGTATAATGCACATGTTATGTACAATATGTTACATAGTATACCATACATATAATTGTTAAAGTCCTCCGCACCTTGCAGAGCATGTTAAAACCTCGATTCCGATAGTCTAATGAAGATTACGAGCCAATACGAGTTATCAGTCTTACCACGAGATATCTATCAATCGTGTTAACTCAGACACTGGGTAACGTGATACGGGTGGAAGTCAGATACGCAGTCGCTCCTTTTAAAATTTTGATATTAAGCTACATTTTGTTAGACTGTAGTCTGTGGTTAGTAAGGGGATAAAATGTATTAGATATATATTTAGGTATATTTCGTTTTTCTAGTCTTCCTATTTTATAATAAAACAACTTTTAACCGGATTAATCGCGTGTATTATTGGTTTTTTGTTTTTCCTAACGATTTGAACACTTTGCAGCGTTCATGGTCGCAGGAGGACTGGAAAGTGCCTGTAAGTGTACCACCAACGCTGCAAAGTGTTCAAATCGTTTGGAAAAACAAAAGGACCAATAATACATGCGATTAATCCGGTTATAAGATGTTTTATTAGAATGCGTAGTGATCGCGTAAATTTAAGATATTACTGCGTGGAAGAGTCATATTATGAAATAATCATCACCCCAATCATTACCCTCAATCTACGGATTTGTGCACCTGTAAGTTTGCCACAATCTCCTCATAGATATTCGTTAATGAAGACGAAACAATTTACTTGTATTTATAACATAGTACTATGACTATTACTACTGGCTTTTACACGCAATAAATTTTCCAAGAATTTTCCCGAAGGGAATATTGTCCCTGCCCTATTTATCTTTGTGGTTATCTATCGACGTAACGTCGATCCATTTCTCCATTTTGACGGGAAAGAAGGACAAAAGACAAATACATTTAAGTATTTCTAATATATATTACTTGACATAAGAAAATGTTGAGGTGACCGAGTGGTTAGGTGATCGTCTGTTGAGCCATATGAATACATAAAATTTTCGACATGTGTCAAGCTGACATAAAATTCTTTGTTTATTTTTCTATCTTTTAATAAATATATTACACTATATCCATGTTAAAGTTAACTTAAGGAATCGATATCGAGTTAAAATGGAACCATGATTTTCCGACGCTGCTTCTACGACAGTGACCAGATGCAACCATAATTTTTAATGATCATCGACCCACAAGATTTTGATTTCCAGTTAGTGTAATTGGCGTAAGTCTTTCATTTGTGTGTAATAAATAAATACATTTTATTTAATAGTAAAACACGATTAATTATAAAAGTAATTGAATAGGTGTCATTCGACAGCAATAAAGATTACGAATTAAAATATGTGACCTAAATTTGAATCACATGCATATTCGCAAATCAAATCAAATCCTTTATTTGCTGAATATAGGTAATATGCAAGGCTGACAATGAAATATAATAGGTCCTTATATTCAACCACAGTATGGCATGCAAATATTAAAAATATACAATTAAATAAAAGATTTTCGCAAAAAATAAATTACAATTATATATATATATATATGAAAACAACCATTATACTATCTACATGTCAGTCTTAATAAAATAATAATATATTAATGTCAATAAACTGCATGTCCATCTAAATATTACAAATTGATTTCTTAATTTAAAAGTCATGATTTAATTTAATTTATTAAGTCACTATCATAATTCTTTATCATCTATAAATTCTGTAATTGAATAATAACATATTTCAGTTAGAAACACCTTCAATTTGTGTTTGAAACTTATCAGTGTATTGACTTTGATATATTTTGGTAATTGATTATAAATTTTTGGAGCCATACAGAAAATGCTGTTTTTCATAAGAGCAGTATTTGACGGAAGTACACACAAAGTTTCTTTATTTCTCATATTAAGATTATATTTCTCTTTTAAGTTTTGGAATTTATCTATATTGTTCCTTACAAACGTTGCCAGCTCGTAAATATACAAACCTGGAACTGTCAAAATTATCATCGTTTTGAAGTAAGGCAGCTGTCAGTAGGAAGCAATTTACATACCGCTCGAATGTATCTTTTTTGAGCTATAAATACGTCTTGTTTATTTGTTGAGTTACCCCAAAATATAATACCGTATCTTAATACGGAGACAACATAACCATGATACGCTGTCAGAACTGTTTCACGACTTGCAACGAAGGAGAGTTGGTACAGAGCATATAATAATAATAATAATAATCATTTATTTCAGATAATAATCCATAATTTGTTAGTAGTGCTTATAACTATGTTAGTAACCTTATTATTTTATATTAAAAATTACGGGGCGAGATGCATGAATGGAATTCCAGTGTTTAACCACTGGACAATCCACTCTATGCAAGATAGTGCTTAAGAGGCCGCTGGTACTGTCCCGCACGCGACGCATCAGGGAAGCCACCCTTTTCCTTACTATCGTTCTGAAACAATGTGTATTGGCCTCTGCAAACATACCTGATGCGCTGCAAAATCGAGGCAGCCCCAGCAGCATCCTAAAACCATTATTGTATAGGACCCGCAGGGCATTGATAGATTTTTGCGTATACCGAACCCACAGGCTACAGGTGTAAAATGTCTGACAATAGGCCTTAAATAGACCTATTTTGACATCCCTTGTACACCTTGCAAACCTGCGAGCCAGCATATTGCACCTCACTGCCAACGCCCTACGTTCCCGCTCAATATCCAGGTCATCTGAAAGGTCTTCGGTGACCCAGTGTCCCAGGTATTTAAATTTGGTGACTCTATGTAATGAAACTCCTCCTAGTTTGATCGGTGGAATTTCTTTTCATATGCAAAGCTGTTGACCTTTTTAGTAAGCTATTCAGTATGACTTTTCCACGATAAATTACTATCTATTGACATGCCTAAAAATTTTGTAACGTCTGTTTCTGGGACATTTTCTCCTAAATACTCAATATTAAATATTTTACTAACAGTGCGTTGCTTGAAATGCATAATTTTGGTTTTCCCAATATTAACTTTGAGACAATTACTATGGAGCCAAGAAATAATTGAACGTAGGCATTCATTTGCTTCGTTCCTATAATCAAGATTTATTTATTTTTTGATAATAACAGTACTGTTGTCTGCCTATAGAACCATAGGATGTGAGATACACTTAGGTAAGTCATTTATGTAGCACAAAAATAACAGCGGCCCAAGTACACTGCCTTGGGGCACGCCACACAGTACTTTCTTATAATCTGACATGAAGTATTCTTCGTGGCGAGTATTAAAATTGACTCTAGCTATCTGCGTTGATTGTTTTCTATCCGACAAGTATGATTTCATGAGACCAAGCACATTTCTCCTTAACCCGTATTGCTCTAATTTATTTAAAAGGATCTCATGATTTACGCAGTCGAACGCCTTACTCATATCCATGTACATGGCACAGACAGGTGTTCTTTTGTCTATATTTGTCATTATGACAGATAAAAAATCATAAATAGCTACATTTATACTTTTACCCTTTCTGAAGCCTTTTTGCTCATCAATTAGAATATGTTATTTTTCCAAATAGTTATAAAGTTGATCATAAATAATCTTTTCGAGTATTTTCGAAAATAATGGAGTAAGAGCAATGGGTCTGTAATTCGTAATTTGATCTTTTTCTCCCTTTTTAAATAAGGGTTTTACTATACAATTTTTTTTCGCTATTAAGGATTATGATTATTTAAGTTACGACAACCCATTGTCACAGCTTAGTCCAGCCAAATTTAATTCCGATCAGTTTACGGGTCTTGTAGTGAACAGGAAACAAACAGACAGTGTTACCCATGGAAGCAGTATAATAACTTCATGCCGTCGGTCTGGCAACCCTGTAGTTACGCACACTCTACTTGAAATTGTAGTTGAAAGTTGTCGACAGTTTATGAAATTTGATCATGTTTTGTGCTACATTCTGATGAAAATTTCCTTTCTGTAAACTAGTTTGTACATAAATGGGTAGTCGAGTTTTTAGATTTCCCTGTTACTCGTTACACTGGGAAGTTGAGAGCTTTTGTTACCTGAATGAAATTTTGTACAAAATTTTCTGTTTCTAGATAATTTACTATAGATTTTATTATCGTCTAAGAGATAATTATGAGGAATGAAGAAAAAAGAGAATATATAGAATATATAAAAATTGCTCGACGTTAGAATTGAAGTACTCGTAATGACGTCATAAAGTGAATATATTAATAGCTCACAGGGTAAAGCTATACCACTTTTTATGAAATGAGGCTCTCAGTGCAAATATCTTTTTGACACATAATTTATTTTGATACCACTCGTTAAATCCTGTCTCCTAAAACAACAACGGGTACATCCAGATCTATATATTACTTGCCAAATTTCATAATTCTAGGTCAACAGAAAGTACCCTATACATTTTGATTCCCTTGAGAGTGTCGAAATATACGTTTTTTGCGGCATAAACGGCCGTATCTTTTTTGACATTAACTTAGAAGTTTGAAAACGTGAAAACCAAAAGACGTATTAAAATGTGGACGAAGAGTTCGCGGTGGTGAGTAGAGGTCGAGATGGCTTAGTGGTTCGGATCCTGCTCGCGACCGTATACTTATTCCACAAAAAAATATAACTCTAAGGTTCGCTAAGCATGCGTTAATGCTTTTCATAGATTTATCGGTATTAGAAGTTTGATTTTTTCACAGTTTCAAGGGACTTGAGTATACGGTTTTAATTTCAACTCGATACTTCCTCGCGTTCCCGAGATAAAGGGTCTTGACAGATAGACGGACAGACAGACAGACAGACGGACAAAAAAGTAATCCTATAAGGGTTCCGTATTTTCCTTTTCAGGTACTTCCGTACCTCAAAAGGAAAATACGGAACCCTAAACTCAAACTTGTCACTGATCGTTTTATTTTCACGTTCTGATTGCACACGATGGACATGTAACCGTGTTATGACTATTTCCCGCCGTAAATGACATTCAGCCGATGGCGGCAAAAATTGAAAAAGTTTCCCAATTGGGCGACAAGATTAGTGTGATTTTACGAGCAACCAAATTATCATTTGTGGTTAAAACCAACTCCATATCCTGGTAACAGGAAAGGTGTTATTAGGTTTTTCTGATAAGAAATGTTCAGTAGCATGGTGAGCAGAGGTCGAGATGGCTTAGTGGTCAGAGCGCCTGGTGTATTTATCCGGGAGGCGCAGGTTCGAATTCTGCTCACGACCATAACGAGTAATCTTTTTTCTTTTTCCATTTAATATAATAATTTTATAACAAGAGTATTAATATATCAGTCAGGAAATGTTTAGACATTGGTCCAGTTACAAAGTACGTACTCAAAAGGTTAGAAAAAAAATTAGGAAACAATTTAGGGCTCTGCATACAAATACTTGAGACAGAAAATATTGAAGAAATATATATATATGTAATTCTATTTTTCAAAGAAACATTGAAAAAATAATAGACAAGAACGGGGCTTGAACCCGCGACCAAAGTGGTAACGCTGAGTTTAGTAAATCTGTAAATGATTACTAGATAAATATCACCAGGCGTCTCCTTAAGACGTATACAAAGAGGATTGAAAATTCAATAGGTTTGAACACGACAAGGTAGCTCAGTTGGTAGAGTGATGACACGTAACGTCAAAGGTCGCGGGTTCAAGCCCCGTTCTTGTCTATTATTTTTTCAATGTTTCTTTGAAAAATAGAATTAATATAGGCATTACATGGCCTCAACATGTATTAAAAAAATATAATTATATATGATATATATATGTCATATTTAAATCAGCATAAATAGAAAATATTCCTGACTGTGATATCAGAGGCTCACAGGTGTTTTAAACTGGCACTAGGCTATTCATCAGTCAAGATAACATAATGACAAATAGAAAAGAGAATATGAAGGCAGTGGGTTTAGGCATAAACATTATGACATAAACAAAATTTTTTTTATTTTAGCCGATGTAACATTAATTAAAGATGTATATCAAAGACACAGGCATAAGTTCTCCAAAAATATATTTCACATTTCTGTTATCCCAATTCTTTGTAGATAAATACCTACGTACTCTCTTAATATGCGTCTCATTTCCGAGTACGCTTACAAACAAGCCCAGTTGAAATTTACTGAACTTTCAACGAGCTGAACCAAAGCGAACTTCACTGCAAATGCACAAAGTAAATAGTCTTTATGAACTTTTGAATGATTTCGTAGACATTCATCGCCATTTAATTCGTCTTCTACTCTACTTCTTTCTGAATATTTTATTTTTATTTTTTATTCTAAATAAATAATAATGCATAGCAATGTTTGGTATTATTCCGATTTAACTTATTTGTACATATTAACTCTGATGTAGCTTGCCTATAATAAAATTAGAGTTTAGGCTTTCTATTACTTAAAGTGACAATAGGAATGTAACAGGATGAATTATAATGTCAAATTTTAATTCAGAAATGTCAAAGTCAAGGCTAAAATTTTTATACTATTTTAATTGCACGTCTTAATTTTAGTGGTAGCCGCGAACTGTGCCGACTAAAAATGTTCGGAGATTATACTTTGACGAGACTAAATCTAAATTTGACGCCTCGACATTAAAAGGCAGCCATAATATATTTTTAGTTCAATTGCTAAATTTATTTTTTTAACTCGTTTCATTATACCTGTAGGCATGATATTTGCCCCGTGTCTCACTTTTTGTGTCAAGTTTGAGAATTGGTTTTCCTACTGTTTAATATGATTCTGAATCGAACTGAATCGAACGAGTTCATACTCGTCGCAAATGCAGTGACTAAGTAATTCTTGGTATAGACTTATGAAGTCTTTAAATCATGAAGGAAAGCCTCATTCAGCATAGAGATGATATGCATAGAGTAATAATAATGACTATAAATTTTCTAAACGCTTAAGCATCTTCGATTTTTTTATAGATAGGTGTGACTCTAATATTAAACATCAAATCACAACCAACACAAAAGTGACGTAATTTATCAAATTTCCGTGATGATGTAAAGAAATATTGTATTTATTTCACCACTTACAATTATTTTATTTTAGTACATTTACGCAGCGTTCTAATAAACATCATTACAAAATTTTCGCAATCGAGTTTTCGACCTAACGAGCTAACTACTAAAATTCAAAATGCTAGAAACATTTCAAATTACAAAGTTTGACAAACTGTAGCTCCTCATCAGGTCATGCTGAAACACCTACTTACAACACAAGTACAACGTGCTTTAGTTAGAAGTCCCGAGTTTGCAGTTCTGAGGTTTTGAGTTCCAACGCTAAGTTTCTCTTAAGTTGGAAAGGTTAACAAGAAAATTAGTAATATGCATTACACAATGGCCAACAGTTTCGAGACGTGTAAAAAGATAAAAGTTTTGGAAGGAGACTTGGAAATACATGTCTTTAAGGAAGTTTCATTTAAATACAGGAGTTTCGCTTCCAAGGAAGTTAGACTTAAGCTTCTGCCGAAAGCGTTACATTGCTACAGATAGCAGTTGAAGTAACTTTAAACTAGGTACAAAGACGTGAGCACGCAATTGAAATTCTTAGTTTAAAAAATATTTGTCTTCCACTACCCTATAAAAGTACTTAAAGTGCTTTCTATACCAATGTAAGGGTTGCTGGTTCAAACAGTTCCCTCATGAATGTCAGGATTGAGGAGCCAGCTCACTGAGCCGAAAACTTCTTATTTAATGTTTTATTAGTACATTTGTTCATTAAAAAGTTACAAGCATCGAAATGTGGCTGATATTAGAATTTCTCTTGTATTTCGGAAACAATTCAAAGAAAATTGAAATTTTGTTAAGATAAAGTAAAAGTTAAGACAAACTGTGTAAAAAATAGCATGACTGCTAAATATATGCGGTTGGCGCAGTGGTCGAGCGACCGGCTGCTGCATCGCGTGTCGCAGGTTCGATTCCTGCACGGAGCAAATATTTGTAAGATCAACAGATAATTGTTCCGGGTCTGGGTGTGTGTGCATGTGTGATTATGTGTTTGTAAACGCACCCACGATACAGGAAGCAATTCCTAGCGTGGGGAAGGTTTAAAAAAAAAAATGGGAGAAACAACAAGTAAATTTTGTTTAATTTTTTATCTAAGACAATCTAAACAAAAATTTGCACGCGTTTAAAGAACTATCAGTATCGTGCGTTAACTTGTCTGTAGTCTACGAAAATTCTTACCAACACTCGGTATTAGTCCGTTAAGATCGGCTATTGTACGGATGATTCTTTGAATTCCCACAAAGAGTGGCTATCCACCATCCTCCTCTGATGTGAAGTGTCCTCGACAAACTCTTTTATTTACACCATCGATTTATCTGAAGAGCTTTCGAGACGTGCAGTCGTATTTCCGAGGCGTTCAACCATTTTGAAGATTTTCGGCTTTGTTTGTTAATCTTTTTGGGTCATTTTTAACCTTATTTACATTGATGTTTTTGTATGGGATGATCAATTTGTGATGTATGATTATACGTTCCGAGTAGTCACGTTTATTTATATTTGAAGTGGGGGCAGAAGAATTATTTTATGTTCATCAACCGACTATAGTGACTGATAATTATGATAAGGTACATCATCATACCCCTGCCATTATCCCAATTTATTTGCGGTCGGAGTAGCATATATCTGGCCTGCTGCTAAAGTTTTGGCGGCTATGTTTTATGACCGGCCGCCTGCCCGAGGTCGACCGTCTTTAGGAATGCTGTTAATGTTGGTAACCGCCACTGATAGGGTCTCCTCTCTCTCAAATGTTATTTATGATAAGGTACAAATATGAACAATATAATGATAAGAGCAGGTCAACAAAACCTTTCCATGAATCAACCAAAGTAATTCTGTGACCATGTTGATTACTGTTATCATTTGAATTTGTTTTCATGTTGTTATAATACCTTCGTGAGTCATATTGAGTTTTAGGCTCAGGTAAGGCTCTATATTCTTGCCTTTTTAGGGGTGTCCGACTAGTATAAATTTGAGTGGAGCTCTTAATCATGAGCGAATCGTGAAAAGGTGTGAAACTACACTAAAGTTATTTTTTGTGGAAAGGAAAACACGGTCGTGAGCAGGATTCGAACCTGCGCCTCCCGAATAAATACTCCAGGCACTTTGACCCATCTCAACCTCTGCTCAATTAAGTACACTACACTGAATTTGACATTATCATTATATATATATTATAACTATGTTTAAGTGCCTCATTGGTATGTAGCCACAAGCGTGACTGTTGAGCGGTGAGGTTCAGTTTCGATTTCCGGATGGCAGAGAGTTTTTTTTTTAGGAAATTCTCTGTATTCTCCCGTACTTAGGAAGTTGGCGGTGTGACACCCCCATTGTTTGACAGGTGAAAGCGAGTTTAATTATGTCCTATTAATCAAGATTCTTGTGTTAGCAGCTACTTTTTTATATATTGACTGCCTCGTTGATCTAGCGTTCGCAAGCACGGCTGCTAAGCGTGAAGTCCTGAGTTCGATTCCCAGGTCGAGCAAAGTGATATTGGATTTTTCTGTTAGGAAATTTTCAGTAGCAGCCCAGAGTCAGAAAGTTGGTGGTGTAACATCACCGTTCTTCGGAGAGCACCTAAAACCGTCGGTCCTGCGCCTGATCTCTCTCTCCAGTCGTGTCGCCTTGTTGTCCCATCGGACTATGAGAGTGAAGGAAAAGGGAGTGCACCTGTGTTTGCGCATACACTTGTGCACTATAATATCTCCTGCGTACTTGGCTAATTTCCGTGGGGATAGCCACAGTGACCGGAAATTGGCTCGGGAGTATCGTAGCTATATTTTTGTCTGTTTGAAAATTTGTTTCGCGTTGGCTCCGAAATGGTTCAACGGAAAGATGAAATTTTTGGGTACAACACAGGAGTTTTTACCAAAATTTTGAATAAGCATTAATAGCCATGGTAGTATGACCGTTACACCGTTGACAAGTAAAAGGTCGCAAGTTTGAACCACTGATCTTTTTAGGTCATGTGCATATTATAAATTAATTAACACTTGCTTAAAACGGTGAAGGAAAAAATCGTAAGTAAATCAGCACACCTAATAGATAGGTATTCTCGATGGTGTGTAAAACCATGTCAGAGACCTAAGGCTGATTTTTAAACTCTGACACTAGGTTGTTTATGAACCATATGATAAGAAGACGACAAAAAATTTCGTGTACCTATGTTTCATTTCGAAATCTTGCAGGAATCAGAAGATATTAAATTAAAGTCGTGCGTGCATGTAGTCACGATCACATCTTGTTGGAAAAAAGTTTCGAAGTTAGATGAGCTAGAAAGACTAAAAGGCAATGCGCATACCCCATATAATTAAAAATTAAATATGTATATGCACACACGCACTTTCAACACAAACGCACCACACTCAATACAACACACACACACGCGCGCGTGTGTGCATATAACACACACACACATCACCTCCGTTTAAAAGTTTTACAACTAAAAACAACTACTCTTTACAACAAAAAAATAATAAAAAAACATAACATAACATAACATAGCATCACGCCTGTATTCCCCGAAGGGGTAGGCAGAGGTGTTCAATTGCACAATTGTACACCCACATTTCACCAATGCTGTTATTAAGTCCCATGTAATAGGTGGTGAGCCTATTGCCATCAACCGGGCACGTTTCCAAACTCCGGGCTGCTACTGAGAATTTCCTAACAGAAAAACTCAATAACACTTTGCCCGACCCGGGAATCGAACCCGAGACCTCGTGCTCAGCAGTCACGCTTGGGACCACTAGACCAACGAGGCAGTAAAAAAAAAATTATGATGTACATAATCTCATCTGGCAACATGCTCTAGTACAGAATCTAATACTGTAACTCAGGGTGGAGATCTGGTGGCCTATTGAAACAGTCTCCTACTATATTGTCACACGTACCTTAACCAAGCAATATGTATTAGTGATAATCTCATCTGGCAACATGCTCTAGTACAGAATCTAATACTGTAACTCAGGGTGGAGATCTGGTGGCCTATTGAAACAGTCTCCTACTATATTGTCACACGTACCTTAACCAAGCAATATGTATTAGTGATAATTTCAAATATTGCGGTGAGAAAATATTTTTTATTTATATACGAGTATTTATATGTGTAGATCTGTCACCCTTAAAAGGCACGTCATCCTAGTTACTAACTGACACACCTTCACAAAGATCCCTGGCAACTAGAAAGCATATTTGCTTTGTAGTTTACCAGTGTGAGTTTCGGGACGCATTAGCATTTCCCGCGGTGGCGGTTCATTTGGTTCACTAATTGTGTACAATTTTGTTTGCCCTCATTTGAATGTGTTGCGCGTACGCCAAGTGCTGGTTTAGTTTTTAATTAAAGCGTGTAAATTATTGAGCTTACAAATAATATTGTTTTTGGGGCCGATGAAAGGATCGGAGATGAAATGAGCGACTAATGGGTGACAGCACACGATATTTCGTAATTTTACTATAATTTAGATCTAGAATTAAAACATTACACATGATATGGCAGATGGACAAGGATGCAACAAAGCGTTTGGGTACCAACGTTTTCCAAAATTGTAATAATATTAAAGATAAATCTTTGAAAAGCATTAACGCATGCTTAACGAACTCTAAATTTATTATATTAAATGGAAAAAGAATACGGTCGCGAACAGGATAGATACTCCAGGCGCTCTGACCACTCTGTCGAGATGGCTTAGTGGTCAGAACGCCTGGAGTATTTATCCGGGAGGTGCAGGTTCAAATCCTGTTCGCGACCGTATTTTTTTCAAGTAATAATATGTTTTCATAAATCTCGATGTATATTTTATTGGCTATCAGTTCCATATCAACCTTTGGAAACCCTTTCATCATTCTGAATGAAGACAAAATTGTCCTCGGTGTTTAATTATTTAAACATTTCGCTTATCACAAACGACGAAGATAGTATAACCTATATTTTTACGAATAAAGATCTTACATTCAACCCTAAGGGACTATCCTATACCTAGACCTCTATTGAAGTGCCCCATACTCTAAAATGCATACATTTCTTTAAAAATATGATATCAATTGAAATGTATGCATGTATGCAAGCGTTCTCCCTGCCCTACTTAACCCGTTAAAGCGTTCAATACCACATTTGCATATTCTTTCAAAAACTTGCCAGACATATTTGTGAACAGATAGAAAACTGAAAATTCATCGTTTCCCTCTTAATGGATTCGCGTCCATAACCGATTTAAAACTTTTCCGCTTTGCCGGAACATAAGTTGCGTTTCTTCCAGAGTTTTTTCGCATTACACTTATCAAGATTAATTCGCTTTGCCAAGTGTTTTCTGGGGTTTTTTGTTTGGAATGGTTGCGGCTAATTTTGATAGTCCACTTAAGATTAGACTTGGTAGAGGAAAATAAATTTGGATTCAATTAAAAAAGTTCTTGGTTTTATTAGACTTTCTGATGTTAGCTGCCTATTAAAGTTTTATTCCTCTTGTTTTTAGTCTTGGTCTGCTAATTTTGAGGTCTTCGATTCTTAGGTCCGGCAGAGTGTTAGTGTGCTGTCTAGTGAATTCTCAGTAGTAGCCTGAAGTTTCGAATTGTGCCCGGTTGATCGCAATATACTCACCACGCATACATTAAATACGACTTATAACAGTATCGAGGCAAAGTGTGTGTAAAACAGAAAATCTATTTTTTTTATGTTCGGAAATTTATTTTTTTACTTACCTTACCTTTACCGGAGTCTGGCTGCATTCACTGTGACCTCGGCATTCACCGCGACGCCTAGCCCTACAGTGATGCTATTTTATGTCAAACTAAAATATGTGGCTAAAAATAGTATATGTTTTTAAATGTTCTCTTTTTCAGTTAAATATAGTGTCGTATAAAAATTGTCGAAGCAAATCATGAACGATAAATGATAGTTGAATACTAAAGTGACACAGTTGAACAAGTAACAATAAATCTCTGGACCCTTGCGTAGAAAATAAAAACAAAACATTACATCTCCTCGCCGAACACAAATCCTAACAGTCCCACAACTTATATAATAACGAAATAACAATTTCCACCAACAAACAGGAAGACATTTGCTAAAGAAAATTGCCCGAAAATGAGATCAAAATATTCGTCAACAACGACCGTCGATGACGTCACGATTGCGTCAGAACATCGCGAGTAAGATGGCCGGAAATTGAAAATGTTCCAACATGTCTGCCGATGGTCTCATACGGGATTTTTCCCCTAAGCCCGAGGATCGCATGACATTTGTTACGGTATTCCGGATTATGGACAAGATCGATCAATTTGTAACTCTAGATTTGCGAGATTGTTGTAAAATGGAATATTTGTGGATAATCATTTATCACAAAAGCTAAATAGCTTTTGTGATTGTTACCTAGGAGTTGAGTTTGCAGGATACAACAAAAACCATGGGAGTCTCCAATCCCACTTTCCTATTCTACTTAATATTATAAACGCGAATGTTTGTATGTTTGGATGTTTGTTACTCTTTCACGCAATAACTACTTTCCGGATGTGAATAAAATTTGGCACACAGATCGTTTTTAACCTGAATTAACACATACTTTTATCCAGGCTGGACACAATTCTCAGTCCACGCAGACGAAGTCGCGGGCAGAAGCTAGTACGTTATAATTATACAAGATTGATAGAATTAGACATCAATTATATTATATACTAACAGGAATTAACGCGCAATAAATACCTTTGAATCGCTTGACGTTTCGACCGGTATATAGTAATATCATGCAACGCGATAGTATATAGTAATATCATGCAACGCGATAGTTTAAAAGTTAGTATCAATTATTAGTTTCAATATTAAATTGAAAAAGAATACGGTCGCGAGCAGGATTAGAACCTGCACCTCCCGGATAAATACTCCAGGCGCTCTGACCACTAAGTCGAGATGGCTTATTCTTTTTCCATTTAATATTGTAACTTTAGAGTTCGCTAAGCATGCGTTAATGCTTTTCAAAGATTTATCTTGAATCAATTATTAGTTTATAAATAATCGTATAATAACTTTCGTAAGACATATTCATATCAATTGTTCACCGGTTACTAGTTTGACTCGCGACATCACCGTGGGCTGAGTTCATGATTAAGGGCTCCGTTCGAATTCGATACTAGTCGGGCAATCCCGAAGAATGCACGTGAGTAGTAACCGGTAAACAATACCTAATTGATGTAAATAAGTAGATATTAATTTCTATAGTGTGACTTTAATTTTGTCAGAGTTATTGGACGCACCTGTCATTTATGATAGTTATTTGAATATAAATAATAAATTACATATATTTTAGATAGATAGTACAGACAAATATTTACAATTAAACACTATACAACTATAAAATAAATACTATTCTAAGTTTAAAATAAAATAAAGAAAATTTACTCAGGCGTCAAAGTATTCCTCCGCGTCGCTGTCTTCTGGAAAAGTGCCCAGAAGACTGGCAGCATTGCCCCGTTGTATGGCAATGCTTATTCTCTGACCGAGATATAAGCCAGCCCTCTGGTCACGCGAAGTGTCGACCAGTCTTCGCGAAAGTTCTTTGTGCAGTAGTCGTGCACTCGGACCCCACACATTATTTCCGGATTACAATAGATATAAACCTTTGGCACCCAAGCTACCATCAAATTTGTGTTGTGGGTGCCAGGGCTCTCTTTTTTTAAGGTTAGTCACGTTAATAGAAATAGGTACATAATGTTAAAATGTTTATTGATCGAGCGAGCAGTAGGTATGTCCAACCAATAAGCAGTAACCAATAAGTAGGTATGAATAATGAGTATCTGTTATTAAATTGATGTCGTTTACGGATAAATTTCCAAACGCATGCGTAGCGATCTCCAACCGTACTTTTCTTTCAATAAAAATGTATAGCTTTGATGTTGTTTGTTTCAAATTAATGTTAGTTATCGTTGTATTTATTTAACGAGGTATTGAATTTTTTTTTGTGCGGCACGACTTTCTAGAATGATATATCCACAAAAAAAACCATTTAAGTTAAGAGGGCCTAAGTACCTATTATGAGAGGTAGAATATCTTCTTTCAGGAGCTTATTACTGCATAATCAATACAGATGAAAATTTCACGCACACAGTAACAGAAAAAGCGTAAAAGTAAGTACAAATTAACTTGGCAGACATTTTTATTACTCGCTTTGTTCGGTTGTGAGCCTAAAGTCGTTTGCAAGGCTCCCTCTTTGTAACTTTGCGATCGGGGTCTTAACACATGAAATTCATGACGTCATACCGTCGTACCTACTTAGGAAGTACTTTCATCTTAATATTATAATTTATATTATACTTTGGAATATGACAGGTGTATATTTTCAAAATGTAGACAATAGCCGTTGTTTCAAAAATATCTAAATAAATGTAAAATTTGTTTTTACTGCCTCGTTTAGTCGCCTTGGTCCCAACCGCGAGTGTTAACAATGAGATCCTGGGTTTGATTCCCGGGCAAATTTTGTATTGGGTTTTTTTATAAGGAAATTCTCGATAGCAGGCGAGTTTGGAATGATGCCCAGTAGATAGCGATAGGCTCACCACCTATTACATGGGACTTAATAACAGCAACGTGAAATGTGTGCGTACAACTATGTACAAGTCTGCCATGCCCCTTGGATGAATATAGGCTTAATGCTGTGTGTAGTGTGCACCGCTGATTTTAGGTTCATGGAAATATACAAATTAAGTATAACATTGTATGAGTATTTTGTTCGTGTGTTGATAAGATTCCTATAATCACCAACAAAACACTCCAAATAAAGTAATCTCCTCCGAAATTTCAAAATAATAAACTACTCTCTATACACACTAGTTTCACACGTAACACACTATACAATAAGCAATGAATAACTAAAAACATCAACTTCATAAACGCATCTAACAAAAACTGGTAATAACTGGGAGCAAGTAAATGAAGTTGGAACGAACAAATGGTGTAGTCACGTAAAATATTGTGCTGCCCATCCCCCTGAGACATAACCTCTATAGTGGAGTCCAGTGCACCTGCGAATGAGTTATACGCCAAGATTTATTATAACAGATAAGGTTGTGTATCTGCTGGGTATAACGCAAATGTTAGCAATATATCTAGTTTTTCTTCAGTGTTTCCTTAGGTTGTGGTCTTTTTGTACGGAAACTGTGTGCTTAGGACCAAAAAATAGGGGGATGTATAAACTGTTTATTTTAAGGGTGATAAAAAAGCCTATAAAATTTTGAATGAAGACTGCAGAGAGTTGCGTGCCCAACAGGGTCCACGATGTACTACATTATTTTACTTACCATCTTCAAACACCATTGTGGAAAGCAAATAAAAATTTTGAGTTTGAGTTTGAGTTTGAGTTTAGGAGGCGAGTTGATTTAACTATTAAAATTAATCATAATAATTACTGATGCTGATAATGATGAGGGGCTCGTGGCTAAGTTACAACCGCATAGATCGATCGATAGTGGTTAAGCTGCGCTTGCTGCGGTCGGTTTGTGGATGGGTGACCATCTTTTCATACCGAGAATACTGAAGATACCCTTTGTGCCTCGGAGAGCACGTTAAGCCGTCGGTCCCGGTTGTCAAATTAGGATCTATGACAGCCGTAACGGGTAGTCAGAGGCCTGAAAGTCTGACAATCTGTCATACCACGAGATATCGTGTTACCCAGTAGTTGGTTGGTTGCTTTTATTAATTAAGCTGCATCCGGTTTGACTGGAAGCCAACCGCAATGAAATTTGGGAAAAGGCTAGGCATATACTGATGCTGATAATTAATGCTGCATTTTAAATTATGTTCCTATTTGAAAATCTGTACATCTTTAAAAGTTAAGGTTCAGTATCTAATCAGGATGGATTTCGGCAATAACAACTGGTTCTGCTAGAATAGGCCTAATGGACGATTCTCCGTGAGTCAGCACAATGTTATTGCATTACAAAATGAGTTAGGGAATGACTCTGTGTTTTACTTAATTACAGGAGTTGTTGCAAAAGTAAAAAAAAAAAAAACCGTTTTGCTGGTCGCAACAGCATTAAGGAGGGAAATTTTAAAAGTGATTTTCATTTCAGATATTAGAATATAGATACATTTTTCGAAATAGTTTCTTGGTTCAATGTTCGTGGGATACCAGTGTTTACCAGTTAAGAATAGTATTGCAAATATTTATTATTGCAGGATTGCAAACTTTTTTTTTGTTGGACAATATTTGTTTAAGAAGTCATGAAATTAAATGAAATAAAGTTCACTGTCTTATGATGAATACCTTAGCTGATTATTGAATAGATTTTGGCGTGACCTTGCGGAAATCCATTGCAATGGATGCAAATAAATACAATATCTAGCTACTTCCACAATATTGAGGGTAGTCTTGCAATTACTTATGCACCGAGAAAAAAACCGAGTCATCACTCGGGGGACAATGCACAGTCTAACAGCTCCGCATGGAAACACATGTAGAGTAATTCAAGATATGTCTTTGAAAAAGCATTAACGCATGCTTAGCGAACTCTAAAGTTACAATATTAAATGGAAAAAGAATACGGTCGCGAACAGGATTCGAACTATCCGGGAGGCGTAGGTTCGAATCCTGTTCGCGACCGTATTCTTTTTCCATTTAATATTGTAACTTTACATGTAGAGTAGTTGGTGGTAGGTGCAATTATTGACCACTTGCGTCTGTGCATATATTTGCTGCACAGGTAATTGCATGACTATCCTCAATTTTTAGGAAGTAGCTAGATATTGTATTATTTGTATCAGTAGCTCATTATTACAATGTAAATGTCGATGATATTAACAGGCACTTGCGTTAATAAATTCTCGATTCATTTATTCAGAAGGCGAATTTAAAATAGATATATATTTTATTTTGATATACTTATTATGTTATCCGAATATTTCCACATCATAATTTGAGTGGAATTAACATTATAGCGTATTAATTAATGATTGCATACTATGAATAATATTAAATATTTTGCATTAAAATGGATATATCTGAACAACAACAAAATAAAGACATTTCATATTCCGTAAAACGCTTTTGATGCTCTAGTATTCATTTTATAGTTTAATACAATACAATGCAATACGTTTTTGGTCAACTTTCGTATATCTATCAAGTTTTACGAGTAGTGTGAAAAAATAAAAGACTCATTTACCGAAAATACTATTATGAATAACTACTAATATATTTTTTAAATTCATGTACCTAAAGCGAAATCTAAAGTTGTAAATACATTATATTATGGCCGAACACTTTGGAGTACTAATCCAGGAGACGCGGGTTCAAAGCCCGCTGTTGGTAGTATGTTATATCTACAAAAATAAACAAAAAAAAGTTGCATCGTTTTCAATAAAATTTCTTGTTTCGCTATTTAATTTATATTTGAATATAATCCTGTACAGAAGACTTAAATATCACTTGAAATTAATCTAATATATAAAACCATATATAATTATATATTTTTTAATACATGTTGAGGCCATGTAATGCCTATATTAATTCAATTTTTCAAAGAAACATTGAAAAAATAATAGACAAGAACGGGGCTTGAACCCGCGACCTTTGACGTTCCGTGTCATCACTCTACCAACTGAGCTACCTTGTCGTGTTCAAACCTATTGAATTTTCAATCCTCTTTGTATACGTCTTAAGGAGACGCCTGGTGATATTTATCTAGTAATCATTTACAGATTTACTAAACTCAGCGTTACCACTTTGCAGTTGTAAATCGCCGAACAAAATCCCAATCCTTTATAAATCATATATAATTATATTTTTTTAATACATGTTGAGGCCATGTAATGCCTATATTAATTCTATTTTTCAAAGAAACATTGAAAAAATAATAGACAAGAACGGGGCTTGAACCCGCGACCTTTGACGTTCCGTGTCATCACTCTACCAACTGAGCTACCTTGTCGTGTTCAAACCTATTGAATTTTCAATCCTCTTTGTATACGTCTTAAGGAGACGCATGGTGATATTTATCTAGTAATCATTTACAGATTTACTAAACTCAGCGTTACCACTTTGCAGTTGTAAATCGCCGAACAACATCCCAATCCTTTATAAATCATATATAATTATATATTTTTTAATACATGTTGAGGCCATGTAATGCCTATATTAATTCTATTTTTCAAAGAAACATTGAAAAAATAATAGACAAGAACGGGGCTTGAACCCGCGACCTTTGACGTTCCGTGTCATCACTCTACCAACTGAGCTACCTTGTCGTGTTCAAACCTATTGAATTTTCAATCCTCTTTGTATACGTCTTAAGGAGACGCCTGGTGATATTTATCTAGTAATCATTTACAGATTTACTAAGGTTCAAGCCCCGTTCTTGTCTATTATTTTTTCAATGTTTCTTTGAAAAATAGAATTAATATATAAAAATCTCGTGTCACGTTGTTTGTTATCGAACTCCTTCGAAACGGCTTGACCGATATTTATGTTTTTTTTTGTGTATATTTGGTAGGTTGTTGATTT
The DNA here is from genome assembly GCA_935421205.1 of Xylocampa areola. Lineage (NCBI taxonomy): Eukaryota > Metazoa > Arthropoda > Insecta > Lepidoptera > Noctuidae > Xylocampa > Xylocampa areola. The sequence goes on from OW285200.1 coordinate 3,342,424, forward strand.
TTTATACCCCTAGGTAACAAGGGTGGCCCTATCCAGAAAATGTATATGGCAGAACAAAGTTTGCGGGGCACAGCTAGTATACAATAAATTTATATCTAAATTTCGTATGGTAGGCCCAAATGGCTTACTGAATCATAGTTACGCATAATGATCGATCCCCTTGTTTCTCTATGGTACGGTGGTCTACAATAAGTTTTTGTAGTAAGCGTCCTTTGACGCGAAGTGCTATTAGTTTTGTCGCAGATATACATTAACTTAAAAGTTACAATATTAAATGGAAAAAGAATACGGTCGCGAACAGGATTCGAACCTGCGCCTCCCGGATAAATACTCCAGGCGCTCTGACCACTAAGCCATCTCGACCTCTGCTCACCACCGCGAATTCTTCTTCCATATTTTAACACGTCTTATGGCGACCTGTATAGGTACTGAATTGATAGCAATGACGTCGCCATAAGACGTGTTAAAATATGGAAGAAGAATTCGCGGTGGTGAGCAGAGGTCGCGATGGCTTAGTGATCAGAGCGCCTGGAGTATTTATCCGGGAGACGCAGGTTCGAATCCTGTTCGCGACCGTATTCTCTTTTTTCCATTTAATATTGTAACTTTAGAGTTCGCTAAGCATGCGTTAATGCTTTTCAAAGATTTATCTTGAAATACATTAACTTATTTCTTCTGGATCTATGTGCTCCATCATCAGCCACACCATCGTTTACCATCAGATGAGTTGTTGGCCGAATTGGACATGCGTTTTTCAAACAAAAAAAAACTTTATTGCGGCGGCAAGGAAAACTGTTACACAACTTAAAGGACAAAATTTTAGTATCTTACCTACATAAGTAACATAACATAGCCTGTATTCCCGGAAGGGGTAAGCAGAAGTGTACGCAATTATTGAATAGATTCAGGCGTTACTTTGCGGAAGTCCATTATAATGGATGCAAATAATTACAATATCTAGCTACTTCCACAATATTGAGGGCATTACCTGTGCACCACCCGCTCGCCCGCAAATATATGCACATACGCAAGCGGTTAAAATTCTGACTACCACCAACTACTCTACACATGTTTCGTCGTGTTCGTGTTGTGTGTGAACGCAATTGTTACATTTTATCAATGCTGTCATTAAGTCCCATATAATAGGTGGTGAGTCTATTGCCATCTACCGGGCTGCTCCTGAGAATTTCCTAACAGAAAAACTCAATTACACTTTGTCCGACCCGGGAATCGAACCCAAGACCTCATGCTCAGCAGTCGATTTTGGGACCACTTGACCAACGAGACAGCTGTATTTTTGATACAAAAAAAGACAGCGTAACAATAACAGTTTTAAAACTTAAAGGACCACGTTCTATTATATTACCTACATAAATATTATAATAATTTTACCCCACTTCAAAATCCATTCACTTCATCACACCCGGGAAGTCGCACGCAAACGACACATCATCAAGCCATAATAAAAATCAAGTAACAACAAAGTGGAGTCAAATTTCCAAATTATTATAATGCCGCCATTTTCCCTGACGTCGGTCGTTACCATCGCTTCATCAAATACCTACCCACAATTTGTTTGTAAATCACACGCCGAAAGGTTTCGTCTGATTTTTGTTAAAATGTTCATATACTTTCACCATTACATGGAACAGATATTGTTAGTTGTGTTTTTACACGACTGCCCAAAAAAGGAGTGTTATGTGTTTAGGGTTCATGTATGTAAGTATTCAAGATAAATCTTTGAAAAGCATTAACGCATGCTTAGCGAACTCTAAAGATATTATATTAAATGGAAAAAGAATACGGTCGCGAACAGGATTCGAACCTGCGCCTCCCGGATAAATACTCCAGGCGCTCTGACCACTAAGCCATCTCGACCTCTGCTCACCACCGCGAGTTCTTCTTCCATATTTTAACACGTCTTATGGCGATCTTTGCTATCAATTCAGTCTCTATACGGGTTGAAATGGATTAGTGATCAGAGCTCCTGGAGTATTTATCCTGGAGGCGCAGGTTCGAATCCGGTTCGCGACCGTAGGTATTCTTTTTCCATTTAGTATGTAAGTATGTTTGTAAGTTTCGTTATTTCACTATAACTGCTTAACGTATGAACATATTTAGATGTATAGGGTATCGTTAGAATCCTTATATTGTCCCGAGTTACATAAGCTAGAAAATCTAGCTAAGATTTAATATAGTTGCTATGCCCACAAAAAAGAGTTAAAAAAACGTACGAATGGCAGGCGTGCTTTTTAATGAATTTCATCTTATAATAAAACAACTTTTAACCGGATTAATCGCGTGTATTATTGGTTTTTTGTTTTTCCTGACGTTTCGAACACTTTGCAGCGTTAGTGGTCGCAGGAGAACTAAGATGTCAGGCGTCTCAACAGTTTATTTAAAATTATTTCAGTCTACCGTACATATAATTGCTATCAATTCAGTCCCTATACGGGTGACCGAACCGACACGACTAACTTTGCAGAATTTCATCTTGTTTTGGTTCTTTGTGGTGGATATAATTATATCTATGTGACAATATCTACCGTTTTATGATAAAACCTAAGATTAAAAATAACTTTTCTTCTACGTACACTTTTTCTCAAGAGGCAAAGTCAAAGTCAAAGTCAAATCATTTATTTCAATTAGACCCTTTACAGGCACTTTTGAATTGTCAGAAGCTAGTTGCCACGTTCCTAAGTGTAGATTCCTATGGAGAAGAACGGGCAAGAAGCTCCATGGTTACTCTTTTTATAAAATAGGTTTTCACAATAGCAGGTATTGGTTACACTGAATCTGTTGCAAAAAAAAAGGATTTAAATATGTGAGAACAATGTTAGATGATACTAAAAGAGTGTAGTTTAACAATTCAAATTTCCTGTCATGACAGTCTAGAGATGATCAGTCCCAACTGACGGCGCCCGTTCACGAACATGACGCATGCGTCAGCATCACCCAACTCAACTATGTTGTAGGGAATCGAATGACCCAACACACACGCCACCATCAGCGAGACAATTTAGTGAGCATGACATACTCCCAACTGCCAGACAACAAACAAAATAGAAAGTGTCGCAAAATGGTTACGTAGCACTCACACTTCTCGCACGTAGTGTTATATTATCTGTATCAGTAGGTTGTAGTTTTGGAAGCTGCTCAAAGGTTTTATAAGTAATGACGCCATCATTAGCTGTGTTTACATTTGTTGATAAAATACATGACCTCCATCATTAAATAATTGATTAATTAACATGTCAATAAAAGCATTTTATATAACTATACGAATTTAATGGTTGGCCAAAGATTTTTTTTTGTTTTATGTCGTTAAATGCATATTTGTTCTTATTTTTATTTTATTTTTTTCTCTGTGATGCTACATGTGTTGTCTTATTTTTATATTTGTATGTATCATTTTTTATGATTTTTACATAGACTTTATGGTTCATTTATCCTACCTCAGATGAGTTCGAGTGCGCGTACTATTTATAAAATATTCACAAAAATGTCAGGGGCCAGCTGAAAATCAGTGCTGTGTACGAGCACAGCAAGTACTGAGCTGGTACCCTTTGCTGCACGCACATAACTTTTAGTCATGTAATATAAGATAATGTTATTTCATTGTATATTGTGTGTGCTTCAAAAATAAATGGTTTAAATGGTTTTTTAAATTTAATAAAGTGGAAGAGCTTGTTTTTTGTATTGTTTGAACGTGCTAATCTCTCTAAATACCAGTCTGATTTTAGAAATTGACTCTTTTGCCTTTGATACCATAATTCTTGTGGCAGACTATTTAATATACGAACCGGAGAAGCGGAACATAAAGAAAATAATACGGGTGAACCGTGGGGTATAACTAGTTTATTTTTATATACATTTGACATAACATAATATAGCATCACGCCTCTATTCCCCGAAGGGATAGGCAGAGGTGTACACAGTTGTACACCCACGTTTCATCAATGCTGTTATTAAGTCCCATGTGGTGAGCCTATTGCCAACTAACGGGCACAATCCCAAACTCCGGGCTGCTACTGAGAATTTTCTAACAGAATAACTCAGTAACACTTGCCCGACCCGGGAATCGAACCTGAGACCAACATACCCATCGATAGACCATCAATCATGCTCAGCATTCGCGCACATTTGTGTGTGAAACTTTAGGCGGTTGACTAACTAAGCTATCCTGTTTAATATTAAGGTTTAGAGCTTACTACGCATCTGTTAAAAATATAATAAAAAAAACGTTTTGAGTATGTATACAATATTTTCTTTATATGATTCATCGGATTGGTAACACTTCTCTTTGTTAATAGTTTCAACAGTATTACAACACAGGCCTGAAATGGAACACTCCGTTACGGCTTTACCTCACGCCTCCTCTAAATCGTATTCCCACGTGCACCTTGTATGCAAAGCATCACCTTTCGTGTAATCCGGCTACATTGACGAGTAGTGTTGTCAACTAAAAGCCAACTATCGAGTTAGTCTCACATCTAAGACACAATTGCTATATGTAGATACACTATACCGTGTTTGATCGAAATTTATTACGATTTTGGAGAAAGACTCGATTTCTGTTCAGTAAGTTATCGAGCGTATTTAGGTTGGTAGCTTCTGTTTTTAAGATGAGAAATAATTAAAATCTTTGAAATTTATGTGTGGAGTAATTATTGCAACGTAAAGTGACGAACAGCGTGATAAGGGCACGTTGTAGAATGAAAGAGGATGTAGTGACGAGGATTGAGAAAGGTATGCTAAGATGGTTTGGGCACGCAGAAAGTATATTTTACCGACTTCAAAAAAGTAGGAGGTTCTATGTTTGACTATATGTATGTACGATGTAGCTTTTTTGGTGAAAAAGATTTTATGTTATTTTGGTTTTTAGTATAGTGCCTTTTTAAGTTTTTTGGAGATGATTGCCTGATTAATTGAATTTTTTATAATTTTTTTTCTTTAATCACTTTTGTGAACCACATTCATATTACTTAATTAGTACTACTCACGTGCATTATTCGAGATTGCTTAACTAGGTAGGACTCGTCGTATCGCGAGTCAAATATTTTGACTTGCGAAAGATGCATGCAAATAATGACTGTTGAACAATAACTGATGTTGAAAGTATGGATGAGAAAATAAATACATATGATGACAAAACTAGTATATAAAGCAAATATGGATGAATGAACGTTAGGGGCCGATTTCGGCGAACGGAACGCAAGCGGATGTTCTCAAAAAAGGACAGTTCAAGAGCTACCTAAAAGCACGAACATGCATGAAGAGCATAAATGAAGTAAAAGAGGATTTACTACATTTATGCTCTTCATGCATGAAGTAAAAGAGGTGTGTCAGATTGTTACAAGGGACTATCCTAATGGGAAATAAACAATAGGATGTAGGTATGTGTAATGCTATAATATAAATTATTAAACAGATTAAAAATGGAAACGGTTTCAATTTTTTTCTGGGAGGCTCTTGAGCTACTAAGCTGGTGAATGCACCGTTTACGCGCGAACTCAGTATCCTCAACCGTATAGCAGAAGGCATAGATATATTTTGTTGTAATCTGGGTTCATAGTGAGAGCTCTTTTTGAAATAAGTTATGGTCCTACTGTGATATAGATATGGTATTTTTAGTAGCAATAAATGCATAATTATGATCGAAAATTATTAATTCAAGATAAATCTTGGAAAAGCATTAACGCATGCTTAACGAACTCTAAAGTTACAATATTAAATGGAAAAAGAATACGGTCGCGAACAGGATTCAAACCTGTAGTTTCACCTGTATAGGTACTGAATAGATAGCAATGTCGTCGCCAAAAAGACGTGTTAAAAATATGGATGAAGAATTCGCGGTGGTGAGCAGAGGTCGAGAAGGCTTAGTGGTCAGAGCGCCTGGAGTATTTATCCGGGAGGCGTAAGCGAACTACTAACTTTAGTTTGTAAAAATGGCTGTCTACATTCTCGCATTAGGTGTTAACCTGTAAAGATAATTAAATAGTGGTAATAAATAAATAAATGAAATCTTCCAAAGACATTTATAATTTCAACTCCATTGATTCTGTATAGCAAATTATTTATACTTCGTTTCTCGTTTATAATAACCGGTAACAGAATGAATGTGACCAAACGGAAAAATTAATGCTTCAATAAATAAGTTTTCGATTTAACAGAAGAATAAATCGATTTGTCTTCGATCTGGTTAACCAATGACTTTGTGATTGTGTTAACATTGTGAGTTGAGGATGAAAAGAGGAAATTAATAAAAAAATTGAGAAGCAATGCATGCAAATGCCATGAGCTTTTTTTTAATTCACAACTTTTTTTTGTACCATCGCCTCTATATTATATTTTTTTAATCTGCATACCTTAATTCACCCGGGACAATATAAAGCTTCTAACGATATCCCACACATCTAAATCAGTTCAGGCTTTTAGAAGTTACGGTGTATTAAAGAAATTCACAAACATATATACCGTTTTGTTCGATTCCTGTACGAAAAATTTTTTTGTATGTCCTGCTGTTACTCTTTCCGTGTCTTAGTGTGCGTTTATGTGAATAGAAAGTTGTGTTAAACCCTCCCACGATATAGGACGAAATTCCTAATCAGGGATCTTATCTGCCTCCTTGGTCTAGTGGACCCAAAGTATGACTGCTGATCTTGAGACCTTGGGTTCGATTCCCGGGTAGGGCAAAGTTTTATTGAGTTTTTCTGTTAGAAAATTCTCAGTAGCAGCCCGGAGAGCCCAGAGTTTGGAATTATACCCGGGAGATAGCAATAGGCTCACCACCTATTACATGTTACATGGGACTTAATAACAGCATCGGTGAAATGTGAGTGTACAACTGGTGTACATCTCTGCCTACCCCTTCGGGGAATACAGGCGTGATGCTATGTCATGTTAGGGATTTAATCTGTCTATATTTTTTCATTGTCATATATATATAGTTTCATTTGTCTATATTTCATAATTTTTTCAATTTTTAAAAAAATGATCATAATTTTTATTTTTATGGTACCGCGAGCGCCTGTGATCACCGCGCTAGTTTATTCCAGTTTGGTGACTCCAGGACACCATGTCTAGGTTTCCTAAATTCCCAGTACAGGTGAGGAGCCTATAGCTATCAATTGAGCACTATTCTGAACTCCAGTCTGCTACTGAGAATATTTTAGAAGAGAAACTCAATAAAAGTGCTAGACCCGAGAATGGTATCCAGGACCACAATGATTAGATACGCCAGCGACCAGTGAGGTATTCACTTGTTAAAATCAAATATACAAAAATACTTGTAAAAAAAAAACAAGACGAAATTAAATAAATTCATGTAAAAAAAAAGCACACCTGCCATATTGAATTATATTTTTTTAATTTCATACCTGTTTGTGTACCGTAGCCACTATATTAAATATATATATAATATATATTTTAATCTTACTAGCCTATGTTACCTGGGACGATGTAAGGATTCTAATGATTCAATCAATACATCGAAACCGGTTCAGGCATTTAGGTGTTATAGTGGAAAAAAGAAACTCACAAATATATAATATACAAACATGAAAGCTAAAAGCACAACACTCCCTTTTCTGGGCAGTCGTGTAATAAAACACAAGCAATTTATTATGTGCTTTCAATAATACAACTAAAGCACTTGTATTATGTGCTTTCAATAAACATTTTTCATTAGTTCCTAGAACGACCTCTTGTGCAACGAGAGAGATAATGAATTTGTACTCTACCTCTCCCTATAAGCCTTTTGTAGTATCTTTACTATCTCTATAACAATAATAAGCTGCTTCATTATACTGCAACATGATAATTTATTCAACCGGTATTTGCACAAACAACCAGGTACTCAAAAATATTTTAAATAAAATATGCACGTAATTTACTCAACAAAATAACACAAAAGTGTCAGGAATAGTTTAATAATTAATAAAAAAAGGAATTTTCATTTATTGGAATGCAGAATAAAGTACTTATACATAGAAAATAAATATATATTTTAATTAAATTGCAGTATTCCAGCGACAGAGATAATTAATTCTGTGAAAACATTTTCATTCTCCTTTACGGAAAAGTAAATCAGAATTTAAAACCTTGCAATTTTTATAACTACTAGATATAATTAGTAAGCAAAGTGGTACACAGTCGTACACCCACATGCTCACCAATGCTGTTATTAAGTCCCATGACTTAATAACAGCATTGGTGAGCCTACTTCCATCTACCGGGCACAATTCCAAACTCCGGGCTGCTACTGAGAATTTTCTAACAGATAAACTCAATAACACTTTGCCTGGCCCGGGAATTTAACTCAAGACCTAGACTCAGCAGTCGCGCTTGGGACCACTAGACTAACGAGGCAGTAGAGGCAGCAGAAAAAATGTGGGGTAAAAAATAACACTGACGCTCCAACACAAATGTTATTAAATAATTTATCTCAACTGTGCGTACGGTCTTATATTACGCTGCAATACAGCACTGTATATTATTAAAAAACAAATCGAATTTCGAACGAAAATTCAAACCGTCAACTGACGTTGACAATCATGACGCGACGTGACGACGTGTGTGACACGACATCCCGACAGCAACAAGTCAACGTCAACGGGTTTATTTTTTCTTTTTTACGACGTTCTTTTGTAGTGATGTGACAATTTTATGCGTGGCCAGCCGAATATGGAGTGGCCGAAAGTGCTTTACGAGTGGGTTACATGTTAAGAAAGGCGTTTATGTTTAGTGTTATTATTTCAGAGCCAAGATTTTTTGACGGCAATTTCGCATGTTCAACAGATGAAATATTGTTGTCGCAATAAAAACTATAATTTTTCGTCGATGAGTTGTTTTACCGTTATTTGTAATGCTTCACGTCACGTCAAGTTACTATGTCACAATAATTTCCTTGTATGAATCAAATTACTGGTCTTTTAGTCCGCATTTCATGTGATATTAATATCTTAGAACTAGTCTAATAAATTATTTAATTAGCATCATAAAATTACAAAAATCACCTAACAGACTTAAATCCAGAAATGCAAAACTGGTCCTTTTATTCTCATAAATCTCCAAAACGACTTCACAACTTGCATATTAAATTTAAACCTTACAAGGAAGGGCTTTAAACTCCGGACATAATCAGTAATAAGGAAATCCGGACAAGAAATAACAGTAAGTGTCCGGACAGAACGTAAGATTGTCACGTCCGAGCGTCCGTCGCGATCTGGAGATGACAAGCCCTTGAACAGCGGGCGTCCGTCCGGGATAACTTGAATTAATTTAAGCACCTACCCTCCTTAAAGAGGCACTATTTTAGACGTTAATGGGTTCTAAGTTATGTAAAATTATACTTGGGACGTCATTTTCCAAAAATTCTAAACAATGATACAGTAAAACATTATTTTGTCTTATTTATTCCTAAAAATGTTCACATCATTATAGAGGTCGTACATTATAAAAAAATGTATATAATGTACTTAATTAAAATGTTTTGTGAATAATTTATACTATATACTATAGGACATATATTGACAGCGTGGTTGGCGCAGTGGTCGAGAGACCGACTGCTGCGCTGCGTGTCGCAGGTTCGATTCCAGCACGGAGCAAATATTTGTATGATCTATAGATAATTGCTCCGGGTCTTGTGTGTGCTTGTGAGATTGAATGTCTGTAACGCATCCACGATACAGAAAGAAATTCTTAGTGTGGGGCAATTAAAAAAAAAAAAAATTGGATCATGTGACGAGGAAAGTTTTGAGTATTTTTTATTTTATTTTATTTTATAAGGCACACCACCAACTTATTTGCAATTAATATTCATGTAGACATTATACATAGTTTGTCCTGTGCAAATAAGTCACTTACAGGCGTGCACGGCTTTTATATAATATGAGTAGCTGTTATTAATTATTGACGTTATATATTAAATTAGCATTATAATAGTTACCAATAATATTATTAAATCAGTTAAATAAAAACGATTAATTCATATTAAAAAAGAATGATTCAAAGTAGCAAATTTAAAAATTAAAGACAACAGAATTAATTAAATTAAAACAATAAATTTAAATTAATATTATGACTCCAAGATAAAATTAGAAAAAAAAGCTAAAAGTATGAATTGAGATGGCAATAAGAATAGAGGAAGACCGAAGAAGCGATGGATGAATTGTGTTAAAGATGATATGCCTAGAAAAGGAGTGACGGCTCATAGGGATGTATGGAAGAAGACAACATGCTGCCTCCACCCCAAGTAAATTGGGATAAGGGGGGGGGGGGTGATTATTACTCACTAACTGTAAGCAGTCGAGTACTAATGTTTTGTTTCATTGTCACAAGAGTATTGAAATAGGTTAAAAAGGAAATAGTATAAGCAGTGAATACAGCCTAGTCATAAGAACATTGACTCACAAGTCAAATATCGCAAGTTCCACTAACTTTTCAAGACATGTTTTTTTAGAAATTAATTATTACTTGCTTATAAAGGTGAAGGAAAACATCGTGAGGAAACCAGCACAACTGAGAAATGTTTTCAGTGGTGTGTAAAGCCATGTCAGAGACCTACGGGTGGTTCAAACCCTGACACTAAGTTGTTCATCAACCATACAATAAGAAGAAGAAAATAAACAGATATGGAGGTCAAAGGACTACTGAATTCAAAACAAGTAATAAAAGTTTTTACAATTAATTTTATTCATTGAGCTGGCAACGCGACCGTATTAATGGCCCACGTATGTACTAGTAAACATAGTAAAACCACGTATCCAGAAATTCGCTGGACAAACATAAAAATGTGTCACAACAATTCGAGGACTACCCAAATTCCGAATATAATATCACTAAGGGTATTCTGTGAACAACTAACTAAAATATTCTTCAAATAAAAGTGACACAATAGGTTAGTTTAATTTAGTTTTCGGGTGATACGCTAGTGAATATATGTCGAGGATATTAGAATGTGAACCGGGTCTTTTATTGCATAGGCACGAATAAAAGTTTGAGGTTGTATTTCACTTTTATATTGTTTGAACTTTTTCCCCCACATATATTGAGTATTATGGTCGCCATGTACCGTAATTTTAGGATCAACCATTGTTTTAGATATCGAATTCTAAGAGTTTAATGTTTTTGAACTGCGTTATGGGTGATGGTTGTATTTTTTTTATGATATCGTTTCTGTTTTTCAGAGGGGCTCTTGGCTGAGTAACAACTGCATAGATAGTTTAATCGAGGTTAAGCTGCGCTTGCCGTGGTCGATCTGCGGATGGGTGACGATTTTTCATATCGAGACCCCACCGTGCCTCGGAAACACGTTAAATCATTGGTCCCCACCGTGCCTAGGAGACCAGGATAAACCATCGGTCCCGTTGTCTATTAAAGATATAAGACAGCTGTTACGGAATTAGTCTTAACACGAGATTTGTGCTACCCAGTAACTAGATTATGGAGGTCACATAGGCGGTCGCTCCATGTAAGAATTGAGCTACATCTGGTGAGACTTGAAGCTGAACACAACGTAGTTGGAGAAACGCTAGGCAGATATATATATATATATATATATTATTATGACCAGTATCAGCAGCTTCCGGTAATGGGAGTAGTTAGGTATTTTTCCTTTACATTAATTATTAGGCGTAAAATGTTCCTGCCCTTTTTCAAACTTGATACCTTTAAGATAAATCTTTGAAAAGCATTAACTCTTTTCCATATAATATTGATACCTTTCTTTCACTGGAAATTAAATTATCAAGCTAAGCAATGCCCATAATAATGAAAGTAATCATAACGTGTTTCGTTACCTCGAACAACGTCGAATGTTTCGTACTCCAACATAATAACACCATGATTCGTAACAGCACGTAAGCACAGTAATAAAAAAATTCCATACGATTCGCGGGAACGTTATAAAATGGGAATTTCCTGGTACATATTTTTCCCATGGTTCCCCTAAACTCGGCGGAATATCGAAGACGCGACGTGGAATATTAATGTTTTATCGCTCACTGGGCTTTCGTGTTATTTATGTGTGTTCATCGCTTCAGGCCATATATTCATATATTTGGGAAGCCGAGAAATGACAACAGGCACTCATAATGCTTATAGGAAAAAGCATAAGATATTATCAAAACACCCAATGGTGAAAAAGATATCACATTAAGAGATAACGTATATAAAATTACCCGTCAACATAATATATAGCAAATATTTATTGTTGGTTTTAAATTTTATAAATAGCATAGAATCTGTAATCCTGGGGGGAGGGCGGACCAGAGGTTAACTCAATAATTGTACTCCCACATTTCACCAATGCTGTTTTTAAATTGCCATTAAGCGGACCTAATTCCTTACTCTGGGCTGCTTCTGAGAATGTTCTTACAGTAAACCCGACTAACACTTTGTCCGACTCAAAAATCGAAGTTAAGACCTCACGCTCGGCAGTCACCCTTGCGACCACTAGACCAATGAACCAAAAACTAAACCAATTTTATCTACAAAATGTTAACTTAGTATAGAAATTCAGTTACGAGCTGAATAGCCTTCAACGTGAGATGATTGACTTAACACTAATTATAGGATAATTACCTCAGTTAGTACTATATAGTGCGCACTAAGGGAATGTATACATATATAACATATTATACTATTAGTCTAAATGGAAAGAGGCTGTCATTAAATAAATGGAAAGAGGCTGTCATTTCTTATCATACATAATTGTGAAATATGTCTCTTGTTTGTTACTTAACGGTGAGATGGAATTCTCTCCACGAAGGGAAGTGTATTTAGTTGTATCTCATCATCACTAGATGCTAATCCAATGATGGGAAAAAGTTTAACAAAAGATGACCGAAGGACCAACCTAACACTGAATGAAAGTATAGGTAGTTTATCAAAGCGTCTGATAAGTTCTGCTGTATTAAAATAGTTCACATAGAATTTACTAACAGAACAAATTAATAGTTTAAAAAACTAAAAAAACACGCCTTTGTAACTAGTCGAACTAAAAAGTAGAAAATAATTTTCTATAAATGCAAAAACAAAATAATGATTATGAATAAATCATTTTATCGTAAAAAAGCAGGGTGGGGTGCTCGATGTAAATTGTTGTAAATATTTAATTGACTTGATGTCACTTAGCTCAACATGCATTGTCATCCATGCATGTTCATCACTTATATGATGAATTGATGAACACTGACTCAGATTTCTTGTTAGGGAACACCATCAACCTCCCTAATCAAGATTCCATTGTTACCCAAAACTGTATTTACAAAGTTAGCCATAATAAATTGAAAAAATATATAATAAAAGAATAAAATAATTAAAAAATGTAAAAAGTTTATGAAGGAGCAATATAACTATTCCAAAATCATACAATTAAGAAAATATCGTGTTGCATTATTAAATAAACTTAGCAATTGTCAAATTAAATTAGAAGATAGTAAAATTATATATGAAATAGACACTCAGCGGCTACAGAGTGATATAAAGTCTTTAGAGGACTCACTTAAATCCCTTTACACGAAATATGTGAGCTCACAGAAGCAAATAGATGAACATATTCTTGCTGCTAGTAAGCTAGTTGATATGTGTAATTATAATGCTGACAGAGTGAATTCTTTAACACTTCACAACAAGCTCTGTACATGCATAAATAAATTAAATGGCAATTGTTCCCTTCCTGTGGTAATGGAGAGTCCATCCCAGGCTGAGGTATCCGTCATAGGTAGTATAGGGATACATAATTTAATCAGTCAGGAGTCAACTAAAAGTAATGTACAAAGTATTAAAGTCTGTAACCAATCACCCTCACCCTTACCTAATTTAGGTCAGCCAGCAGGCAATTGTGATAAAGTAGTTGGTAAGTGTCAGTCAGATCAAACTACATATGTTTTTTCTGATAAATTAGGTCAAGGTTTTGGTAGTATACTTAGTCAGTATTCTAAGGGATTTGTCATAAATAACTGTGTACCTGGTGCCAGCTATAGTCAATTAATAACTACATAATGTTGGATCTACAAGGCTAAACTCTGGCTCAACTGCCATTCTGCTATATGGTGATAGTTTAGCTGTTAAGAAAAAAGATATTGTAGAAAGTGTTGAACTTATGTTAAAACTTAACAGAACAAATAATTGTAAGTTTGTTATATGTGCCCTGCCCTACTCTCAGACCTTAAATTATGAACAAAATAGGCACATTTTTGACCTTAATATGTTGATTTATAATATTACTTGTCGTCATAGTGACACAATTCTATATTTTGATTCTAATAAATTTATTAGAAAATTTATATTGACAAAGGATACAATGTATCTGCCATCTAGTAATAGGCGACAAATTGCTAAACTATTAGCATATAATATACAGTCAGACACGGGTACTTGTGATGTACCTAAGGCTATTGTTAGTAATACTACTAATATATGTATTGATATGCCCTGTAGTTTAAACTACTAGGTAAGACAACGGGTAGGCATTTGATTGTTGTTCATCAAAACATGCAGGGTCTATCCGGCAAAGAGCTAGAATTAAGTTTATTCATGGAGAATTACAATGTTCAAGTTTTATGTTTAACTGAACATTGGTTAAGAAGTCATGAAGTATCATTTATTAATAATGATAATTATTCTATACAAAGTGCGTTTGTAAGAAGGAATGCAATTCGTGGTGGGTCATTATTAATTGTTTCTAATAAGTTAAAATGTAAAGAGCGCACTGATCTAGTAAATCTTTCTATCGAGCGCACTATTGAGTTGTCTTGTGTTGAACTTGAGCGATTCGTTATAATTTGTGTGTATCGGCCCCCCTCAGGTGATTATAATTTATTTGAATCAGTAATGGAAGATTCACTTAATAAAATAAAATCCAGTAAGAAAACTGTAATTGTATGTGGAGATTTCAACGTAAATTTATTAGAAGTATCTCCTTTATCCATCAGACTTATTAATCTCTTTAAGTCATTTAATTTAGGTAACTTGTTCCTTGAACCCACTAGGATCACAGCATCTTCTTCCACTTGTCTGGATAACATATTTAGTAATTGTGATGCTACATTTAAATTTGTTCTGAGTGACTTAACATCTGACCACTGTGGACAAATAGCTAGTTTCCCAATGGTATTAGTTAATAAGCCTCACAAAATCGAATGCAGGCCCTACACAGCAAGTCGTTGCATTCGTTTTAAAAATAATATTGCGTCTAAACTAAAATTCCCAAATTTGACGTATGGTAATCCAAATGATATGTATAAGTCTCTATTTGATGTTGTACAGAAAGAGTTTCATGGTACTTTTAAGACGAAAACTTTATTAATTAAAGATACTGTCACTTTTAATCAGTGGGCCACTGCTGGCATATATAAGAGTAGAGCTAGGCTATATGAATTATATGGTATGAAAAAAATTAAGTTTGATGCTCCTTTTCTAGAATATGTTAAGAACTATTCCAAAATGTTTAAAAGGGTTTGCACAATTGCTAAATCGAAATTCATTAGTGAAACAATAAAAAAATCAAACAACAAAGTAAAAACTACCTGGAATTTTATTAATAGTGAAACTGGGAAGCCAATAAAACGTGCTGAACGTTTCGAGATAATGGATAATAATAGATTAATAAGTCAACCAAACGAAGTAGCCCGGGTTTTTAATGAGTTTTTTGTAAACATTCCATTAACCACGACTAGCTCTTTAAACGCATCCTCAACTAGTGCTGAGCACCTTTTGCAGAGTAGTGTGCCTAAATGTAGTTCTTTATTCAGATTTGAGCACATTGCTTCCCAAGATGTAGTTAATGTATTCAACTCATTAAATAAAAAGAATACCGGTGATTTTTGGGGAATTTCTATTAAACTTTTAAATCATATTATTGATATTGTTGCCCCCCATCTCTCTATTATTTTTAATAAATGTATTGATATAGGTATTTTCCCCGACCTAATGAAGTGTAGCAAAGTCATACCTTTATATAAATCTGGTAATAAAAGTGATATTGGCAACTTTAGGCCTATTTCTATATTACCAGCATTTAGTAAAATATTTGAAAAGTTAATTTTGAAGCAACTCTTGAGACATTTTAATTTGAAGAACCTCCTTCATAATAATCAATATGGCTTCACGAAAGGACGTTCAACAACAGATGCGGGTGTTGCTCTTCTGAAACACATTTTCAGTGCATGGGAGAAATCGCAGAATGCAATTGGAGTGTTCTGTGATCTTTCCAAAGCGTTCGATTGCGTCGATCATAGTACTCTTCTACGTAAACTGAAACATTATGGTGTTCAAAATTTAGCTTCTAGTGTTATTAAATCATATTTAAGTCAAAGGAATCAGTGCGTCGATATTAATGGCACTAAGTCATGCGGACTTTCAGTTCAATTAGGCGTGCCTCAAGGCTCAATTCTGGGTCCTTTTTTATTTTTGATTTATATAAACGATTTACCATACTATTTAGAGGGAATTTGCGATGTTGTACTGTTTGCAGATGATACATCTTTGATTTTTAAAGTAGATAGAAATAGAGAACATTTTGACGATGTGAACAGTGCGCTCACACAGGTTACGCACTGGTTTACGACAAATAACCTGGTACTCAATGCCAAGAAAACAAAATGCATTAAATTTACTATGCCCAATGTAAAAAATCTCGGACCAAGCATTGTTCTTAATAGAGAGGTACTTCAGGCAGTAGAATCCACAGTGTTTTTAGGTTTGACGGTAGACACCAAACTTCAGTGGGGTTCTCATATATCCAGTCTCGCGGGAAAGCTCAGTTCTGCAGCTTACGCTGTCAAAAAAGTAAGGCAACTAACTGATGTTGATACAGCTCGGTTAGTCTATTTCAGTTATTTTCACAGCGTTATGTCCTATGGCATTCTGTTATGGGGCAAAGCTGCAGATATTGAAAGTATATTTGTTTTACAAAAAAGAGCAGTTCGATCCATATATCAGTTAGGAGCTAGAGATTCACTTAGACATCATTTTAAAAACATTAGTATCCTTACTGTTGCTTCGCAATTTATTTTTGCCAACATTATTCACATTAGGCAAAATATTAATTTATTTGTTAAAAAGAGTGATGTCCACAGCATCAACACAAGGAACAAGCACAAACTTTACGCACCTATTCATAGACTTCACAAGGTGCATGAATCATTTGTGGGGCTCGGTATTCGTTTTTATAATAAACTACCTCTCTGTATATTAGAAATGCCATTCAATGCATTTAAATTAACAGTTAAATACAACCTTTCCCAAAGGGAAAGGTTGTATTTAACTGTTCCCTTTCCCATACTATACAATTAATGACTATTTAAATGATAAGAGTAGTTGGTCGCCGTGTTGAATGCAAGACAATCATATAATTTTTTAATTTTCCAATTTTATTTTGGTTTTACATTGACAACATTATTTTTGAGTTGTTTAACTTCATGACATATTCGATGATAATAATTTTATTGTAATATCTGTAATGAAAATAATGTGTTAAAAACACATTGCCGTTAACTGGTGACCTCGGCTATTTAGTAATGGTTTTGTTTTTTTTCTTCTGAGAGGCAGCGAGTTCGTCATGCTCCCCTTGACGTCATTGCTTGCGGTAGCGTCATGGATCGGGTCGCCACCTTCCCTCTAAAATGGCGAGGGAGGCGATGGCTGATCTTTGCGTTATGCTCGTGAACGGGTGCTGCTTGTGGTGACTGGTCGTCTTGCTGATCGTAGTTCCTAATTTATTAAAATGCATTTATTGAATTAGCCAAGCTGGTCCTAGTTAATGTGCAGTTTCTATCTCTTGGCATGTGTAAGTGGGTACGACCTTCATACGAAATAGTTTTAGATTGGACGCTTTCGGTAATTTTACATTGTTTCTCGATTCATTTAATATTTTTATGCATTGGCATGCATATTACATAGGCTCGTGCTAGCTAACTGTGCCCAAGATATTTTATCTCACTAGATACAATTATTGTATATAAATTCAATTTTAGATTTGTATAGAATCTGTAAATAATTTTGATACAGACAGACGTGTTGCTGGGAAGTTTGTTGCGCCGCTTCTTCTTTCCAGCTAAAACACTAGGAAGCGGTGAAGGGTGGGCTTTTTTGGGGGCTGTCTTAATGTTTGACGTTCAAAAAGCGCTAATTTTTAGCCTAATTTGAATAAAGAAATTTTGATTTTGATTTTGATTTTGATCCAAACTAAACGTGTATGCAAAATTTCAGCTCAATCGGAAACCGGGAAGTGGGTCAAATTTAACTTCCAAGATTTTCTTACATAGTTAGTTACAGGTGAAGCTAATAAAAGCGTGTTAAAAACCCATAACATTTACTCGACCCAAAAATCGATCAAACCAAGGCAGTCAGCCGACTAAAAAGACCAAATAATATTAGCGTGAAAACACCCAGAACACAGCTGCAAGAATTCAATAGGAACCAAAGGAAATAGAGTTGTGTAGTAGTGAATAAAAGATTATGCCGTGCTTGTTGATAAGAACAGGATAGGGTACTAGACTTAAGAAAAGAGGGTCCCTGGTCGACCCTTTTGTATTGTGTAATCAGAGTGAAATGTTGCTTATCTATTTCAAATACGAAAGAGAATTATATGGACGGACATATTTTTCTTTCTATGTATGGATTTGGTTAAAAAGGCAATTCTATGTTTTATGTCAAAGATAAGAGATCTCATGCAAGTCTCTTTGGTTTTTATATTGCTTCATATGTTATTGCGAATATCTACGATTTTGAAATTGCACTTTAAGTTATTGCCAAAAAAAAATCGTATAAGCCTTCGCAAATAAAATTGCAGTTATTCTAGTGAAAGTTATTATAATATAATACCATAGCATCATCCCTGTATTCCTCGAAGTAATAGGCAGAGGTGTACACAGTTGTACAACCAAATTTCAGTTCTTTGTTGCTGTTTTTAAGTTTTTTGTAATATGTGGTGAGCCTATTGCCGTTTGTCGACCACAGTTCCAAACTTCGGGCTACTATTGACAATTTTCTAATAAGAAAAACCAATAACATTTTGCCCGAATCGGGAATCTAACCTAGGACTTCATTCACAGCAATGGCGCTTGCAACCGATAGACGAGCGAGCTAATTTAATACGTTCCCTGTCCACGAGGCAGACACAATAGTTAAAAAAAATTCCACATGTGAATAATTGGATAGTGAAAGGGTTAAAAGTTCGGAGTTATTATTTTCATATATAATGTTTTTTTATGCATATTATGGCCAGGTAATAACACTGAAAAATATAAGACACGAACGGGACTCTCTCTGTTGACTGGTTGTCAGCCTTTCAGGCCTCTGACTACCCGTAACGGCTGTCATAGATCTTAATTTGACAACCGGAACCGACGGCTTAATGTGCTCTCCGAGGCACGGAGGGGTCTCGGTGTGAAGTGATGGTCACCCATACACAGACCGTCCGCGGCAAGCGCAGCTTAACCTCGATTGATTGACATGTGCGGCTGTTACTTAGCCAATCAATCCAGTACCTTAAACTTGCAATTATGAAGGAAAAATAAAAAAAACGATTCAAATGAACTGTGCATATACCTACCGAAAAAGGGTACAGTGTCAATATAATAAACTTTGAAATCAATGATCGGCAACCCGGTCAGAAATAAAGAAGAATATTTTGTAAAGTGTTCCTTGTCACGAGATTTTTCCTTCGCCCTTTTTGCCCAAATCCCTAAAAATGTGCCTCTTAAAACTTTAGCACCCTTACGTAATCTCTTTTTACCCCATACTTTGTTTACAAGCTGAAAAATCTCTAAGAAAAGTTTACTTGGGGACATTAATTCACCACTTTATAGCGACTCGGGTACTCTTTACACGTTCAATGTCGCAGCGATTTTGTTCAATATTTAAGTCTCAAAAGACCAGTAATAACTGACCAGCGGGGCTATACTCGAAAAGCGTTGATTTAACATTGAAATTGGTATTCACCAATTTCAATGTTAAATCAACGCTTTAAAACAATGTGTAATTTTAAAATAAATTTACCTACAACACAGTTATCTCAGTTTTAAAGCACGTTGGCTTATTAATATCTAGATTCTTTAATTATTTTTATGAAATTTTGGCATTTAACCTTTCGGCTCAGTAACTTACAGATCTGTATGTTGTAACAATAAAAATCTATTGTGTCTGCTAATGACTGAGGCAACAGCTTAATACCAGTATTTTACATGGAGCGACTGCCTGTCTGATCTCCACAACCCAGTTGCTAGGTAACAAGATATCTCGTGGTATAGCTAGTTGTCAGACTTTCAGGCCTCTGACTACCCGTTACAGCTGTCATAGATCTTAATTTGACAACCGGGATCGACGGTTTCGCGTGATCTCTGAGACACGTCCACCCATCCATAGACTGACCAAGGAAAGCGCAGTTTACCTCGATCAATCGATCCATGCGGCTGTTACTCACGAGCCTCTCCAAAAATTAGCTTGAGTATCAACCTGAAAATAGTCCTTTTTTATGTGGAGAAATGCCCTCGCATACTGCTCTGACACGGGGAGACATCAGAGCGGTTATGAGTATGAAATGACATACCTCTAATGTAAATCGAGTAGATTTATTTTCAAGCCTAACCCTACAGCTTAGAGGACCAGACGGGAGACGGCTTCTTACTAAATATAGAACAAATTTGCTCGCCACTTTTGGCGGGAGGTGAGGTAACACACAAGCACAAAAGAACTTGACGAAAGCAACAATAGCTCTCGTTATTACATTAAAAGTATTGTCAGAAATAAAAAAACTATACACAAACATGATATTATGTCACACACGAATGAAATCGTGTACTGTCATTATAACTATACAGGTAAAAAAGTTATAAAGGATTGGGAATCATATGCTAGTGTGAGTGGCGAGAGGGGTACGCCCGCTAAAACTACACCAGTACGTCCTTCAAGCCCTACAGTATCGAGCAGATACAGCGACCGCTGATTAACGATATTAAATTGGTTACCAAAAGTATCTCAAATGTATGTATATGATCGAATAAGTATGAATTAAAATTAGGCTTTTATTTCCTTAACGAGTTAGCAGAAGCCATTGTACATGGCAGGCAAAAGGTTATGTAACCGAATACCACAAACAATAATAATATAGTGCTGGAACAACTTGGATACAAAACTATTTAAAAAAAGGCTAAGAAAGCTCTTATATTATGAAAATACTATTTGTTAAAAATTTACTATGATAAATTAAACTTAATTGTAATAAAAAAATTACAAAAATAATTATACTAACTAATAATAATTGCACATTATTTTTTAATTATAGAATTGATTTAATTTTATACAAAACACAATTTTTCCAATGTTAATCTGGTGAAATATGGCTGAAATTGCTACCAATCTCTTCGTCGACACACTGTTTAATACCCATATTTGCAATTAAATAATCTTATTTTAACTTTTTAAAAGGATTCTTTTTCTATTTAATATAATAACTTTAGAGTTCGCTAAGCATGCGTTAATGCTTTTCAAAGATTTATCTTGAATTATTAAGGTAATTGCATACTTTACGACATTGTATTAACTGCAAAGTTAGTCGTGTCGGTTCGGTCACTTGTATAGGGACTGAATTGATAGCAATGACGTCGCCATAAGACGTGTTAAAATATGGAAGAAGAATTCGCGGTGGTGAGCAGAGGTCGAGATGGCTTAATGGTCAGAGTGCCTGGAGTATTCATCCGGGAGTTAATGCTTTTCAAAGATTTATCTTGAATTTTTAAAAGGACTTTTAAAATATATCTGGCACAAAAAATCTTGCTAAATATCTCACAGTTGTGCTTGTTGCCTGAGATAGTAATAAAATGTGGTCACTTCAAAACAAAACACAGTTGACATAACTTGCTTACATAAACAATTGCATTTCAGGTCTTTTCGGCCTTGTGCCGCATCGCTCGTGTTAATGTATTCACACGACATTGGACCTCCACTGAGGTACCGTCATAACTAATTCAGCACAACTTGATGAACCCTGGCCGCGTTTTGAGAATTTATGAATTATGACGTCATCCCTCACTGGCAATTTCTACTGCTTTAGCTTAAAATGTGCATACAATTTACACCGGGTGAGGTTGATGAATCTTGACGGTGTCCACGTTTATTAGAATTTTAATTACATACATAGTATCACGCTTGTATTTCCCAAGGGGGTGGGCAGAGGTGTACACAGATGTACACCAAAATTTCACTGATACTGTTATACGGTCCGTGAATCGGCTCACTATCTATTGTTATTAACCAGGCACTATCAAAACCCCGGAGAACAGAATTTTGTAATAGAAAACCTAATCACACTTTGCTCGACCCGGGAATCGAATCCAAGACCTCTTGCTTCGCAGTCCCGTTTAGGGCCACTAGACCAACGAGGCAGTTATAGGTATATACATATATAATACCTATGTAGGTACTGCAAGTTCCGTGCAATATCAGTATATTGCACGGAACTTGCACGGAACAAATATTCGTATGATCTACAGATAATTGTTCCGGGTCTGGGTGTGTGTGCATATGAGATTATATGTCTGTAAACGCACCCACAATACAGGAAGAAATTTCAAGTGCGGGACAAAGTTATTATAAAAAAAATACTATAAATCTAACGGTAGGCAGTAGAATCCAACAAGATAAAAGAAAAACTCCATCAACAACGAAGATATTTCCGCAAGACATTAATTGATTGAGTAGGTACAACTGACGAATTACTTACAGCTTAAAGCACGCGCTCGCATCGCGTGGTTGATGAACAACCTAGTGTCAATTTAAACCACCCAAAGGTCTCTGACATGGCTTTACACACCATCGAGAACATGTCTCAGGTGTATTGTTTACCTCAAGATGTTTTCCTTCACCGTTTTAAGCAAGTAATAATAATAAATTTCTATTACGCAAAATCAATCTCCCTAGACTTTTACCAATTACATTTGGGGTCGGCTTTCAGTCAAACCGGATGCAATTTAATACCAGTATTTTACATGGACCGACTACACATTCTCGCATCAACGCTCGCCGCGCACGGACGTGTTACTCCGCGTAACTCGACTGTGTTGTGTCAGTGATCGTTGTCGCTACGCTCTGCCGTAGCATTCTCCGTAGCTACCTGCTAGCTACGCCACTATTAATCAAAAGTTGCCTCTTTCGAGGCGGCGGCTGATATCTGTCTTTTTCAAAGTACAGTCAAAAACGTGTGTTGTGTAAATTCCCCTTCTGGGAAAATCCACAGTTTCGTGGTTCTCGGTGGAAACCTCACGGTGTCAACGAAACCGAGAGGGTGTGGACCCGATACACCCAGCTGAAGCCCCTTCAGGGTTAAGCTATAAATCGGACGGGAGCTAGAACAACCGGCCTTGGGGGATCTCCTAGTCGACTCTAGCTCTGTTTTCCCTTACAGCAACACACCTAGTGTCGGTCGGGTGTGTCTACACCCTTCGCACTAGACTGGTTCAGGGCCCCGTACGCACATTAAGACTGGCGACGGGTAAAAATCAAGCTTAGGGCTCACCATTAGGTCACTCACCTCCCTGCCCATACCCGGCGGGGAGGGTTACGCATCCCCGGGCTATCCTCCCGGGGAGTTAGGCCTGTTAGGCGAAAATTATAGTGATAATAGTTAAATTCATTTCTTTTTAATATGGACGCGCTCCTCGCGTTCATAAAAATCCTCGTAAAGGACCCCGACATTCAACGTCGGTATGGTACCCAAATCGCTGATTTACAGCATGCCAACCCCGCAATAACTTGCGTAGATAGCCCTCGCTCTCCGCCGCCCGCTGAAAAAGGTATCCCATGCCTTCTTTCCATGCCCACCGTAGACCCGTTAGTACAGGCTCCCTCTACTTCAGCCATCGCGCCTCCTACGACCACCGTCACTGTCTCGGAAGACATGGACGTGTGCGTCAACCCCTCTCCCTGTCTCTCGGATGCCTCCGCCTCCGACTCCGAGACTAGCTCGTCCTCTGCCTCAGCCTCCTCCTCCGAAGACGACTACATTCAAGTCGGCAAAGGAGGAAAGAGGAAGAAGGGTAAAACCTCCGCCGCGGCTAGTAAAGCCAAGAAACCCGTAGCGCCCTCCGCCCCCTCCCCCGCCCCCGCGACTACCGCCGCCCCCGCCCCCGCGACTACCGCCACCCCCGCCCCCCTCCCCCGCGACTACCGCACCCCTCTCCCCCGCCCCCTCTCAGACCATCCCCCCCCTCAGCCCTTCCGGCGCCGCCTCGAGCTCTAAGAAGCTTAAATCCCCTCCCCCACTCTACATTCATGACAAGTCCAAATGGACTGCCATCTCGAAGATGTGTGTTGATCGCAGGATCAACTACACCAGTGCCTGTGCTACTCAGCAAGGCATTAAAGTCAAGGTCCCCTCCACAACCGATTATAGGGAACTCACCAAGGCCCTTAAGGCCAGGGACGTGTCGTTTCACACGTACTCTCTCCCCGAGGAGAAATCTACCAGGGTCGTCATAAGACGCATCCCGAAGGAAATCCCCACAGAGGACATCCTCAGCGACCTTCAGTCGCAGAGAGTCCCAGTATCCCAGGTGCACCGGATGCACCGACCCAGAGGTGGGGCCGCCTACGACATGGTGCTAGTCGTATGCGATCCTACCGAAGGACACCACCCGATTTTCCAGGTCAAAGCGATCTGCAGCCTTTCCTGCATCATTATAGAGAAGCCTTATAAAACAGGCGTAATAGGGCAATGTCACCGTTGCCAATTATACGGTCACGCTCAGACCAACTGTTTCGCCACACCTAGATGCGTCAAGTGTCTAGGTGACCACGGCACTGTAGACTGTCCCCGACCCAAAGATCGCGCACTCTGCACCGACCCTCCCAGTTGTCTGCTCTGCGGCGAAGCCGGTCACCCCGCTAACTATCGCGGCTGCCCTAAGGCACCGAAATCAACCTCGCCCAAGCTCGTTAAGCGGGCCAACGCCCGTCAACAAAGGGAAAGCCCTTCGGTGGCGATCCCCTCTTCTCAACTCCCCGCCCGCCTCAGCCCTCAGAGACCTAGTCCGTGGGCTCCTCTCAACAACCTCCAGCAACAACGAGCTTTCCCAGCTCTCAAAACTAACTCTACGCCCATGATCGCAGCCCTAATGGCCTCGCCCATAGCTGCGCCCCCCTCTCTAACGCCTCCGACTAACGCGTCCTTACCGGCTAACGCCGCCGCCTCTCTACCGGTCGTAAACGACGACCTCGCGTTTGACCCCGCGGTCGTCATTCTCAGCACCTTCAGCGTATTCTCTTCTGATAACGCTCGCGCTATGGCCAGGGATATCATCGACTGCAAAGGCGACGAAGAAGAATGAAGCTTCTCATGGTGTACAACACCTTTCCCAAGATTACGCAAGCCCTGCGCAATCTAGCTCATAATAAATAAAATATGAAATCTTTAATGGATAATAAAAACCTATGTAGAACCAAACCGCGCTCCCTAAAAATAGGTTTCTTCAACGCTAACGGCATCACCAAACAACGCGACGAAATAACTACATTCCTCCGCGACCACCAATTAGACGTTCTCCTCGTACAGGAAACGTTCTTAAAACCTCACCGTCGGGACCCGAATATCGCCAACTACCGTATAGTTAGGAACGATAGAACTAGATGTCACATGGGCGGCACCCTTATTTATTACCGCAAAACGCTCCACTGCATCCCGTTAGACCCACCTCCTCTCTCACTTTTCGAGGTATCGATCTGTCGGCTAGCCATGACCGGTCACCAACCCATCTCTATCGTCTCTTCCTACATCCCTCCCGCCGCCACCGATGTGGGGGAAAAACGCGAAATCCTATCCCACGACCTTACTGCCCTCCTCGGCTTGAGTGACTCCGTTATCATAGCGGGCGATCTCAATGCCAAACACCCCGCTTGGAACAGTAATACGACGACCGCGAGAGGCAGGCAACTGTTCGGCCTGTGTGCCACTCTCAACTTCGACATTATTGCTCCGATGCATCCCACCCACTATCCGCACAACCTGGCACCTTCCCGATATTCTCGATGTGGCGCTTCTAAAGAACGTAAACCTTCGTTTACAGTCTATAGAGACGCTACACGAGCTCAACTCTGACCATCGTCTCATGATCATGGCACTGGCACCTCGCTCGGGGCCCTCTGATCCTTCCCGACCCCCTCCCACGCAAACGATCACGGACTGGAAGAAAGTAAGCGAAAGCCTACAATCGACCAGCTCCCCGCACTTAGACTCTATTCCCGACGTCATCGCTTCGGTCACTGACACTACGAATGCGATCGATTCGTTCACCGGTCACGTACAATCCGTTTTGAACAGTTGTTCACGGGAAGTTCCATTGATGGACAACCATCACTGGAAACTACCGGCGGACGTACGCGAACTGGTAACGGAAAAGAACGCATCCGTACGTGCCTACAGCGCGTTTCCCTGCGACGCAAACAAAGCTCACATGCGCTATTTACAGCGTGCTGTAAAGAAACGCATCGATGAGCAGCGTGACGCGCACTGGGATAAGACGCTGAGCGACTTAGAGCCCACTCACCAAGCATTCTGGCAGCTTCAAAGGAGACTCCAATCCGATGGAGTGGCCACCATGCCCCCTCTCATCCGCCCCGATAAGAGCATAGCCTTCGACGACATCGAAAAGGCCGAGTGCCTGGCCGACAGTCTAGAAGCGCAATGCACTCCTAGCACCCAACCGGTCGACCGAGCGCACCTCCTCAAGGTCGACGCAGAAGTAGAACGCAGAGCCTCACTCCCGCCGTTCGAAGACCCCGACGACCCCCTGCCCCCCGTCACTCCCGACGAGGTGCAAGAGGTCATTAAAAATCTCAAACCCCGCAAAGCCCCCGGCATAGACGGCATCACTAATAAAGTAATAATAATAATCTTCAATGGCGCCATGAGTCACAACGTCTTCCCTCAATCGTGGAAAGAAGCCACCGTCATAGGTATCCCTAAGCCGGGAAAACCCGCGAACGAACCCACCAGCTACCGACCGATCAGCCTCCTCAACGTACTCTGTAAAATCTACGAGAAGCTTATTTATAAGCGACTCAAGGACTTTGCCGATGCGAAGAGCCTCATCCCCAACGAACAGTTCGGTTTTCGTACCCAACACTCGTGCGTACAACAGGTCCACCGCATCGTCGAGCACATAAGCGCCGGTTTTCAGCGCGGCACGATGACAGGCGCGCTCTTTTTCGACATAGCGAAGGCTTTCGACAAAGTCTGGCACAACGGCTTATTATACAAGCTGTACCAACTCGGCGTGCCCGACCGTCTCGTGCTCATCCTACGGGACTTTCTCTCGAATCGCACTTTCCGCTATCGCATAGAGGGCGCACTATCCGCCCCCCACTCTATCCGCGCCGGTGTCCCCCAGGGCTCCGTGCTCTCGCCCCTCCTGTTCACGCTCTTCACTAGCGACATCCCCAAAAATAGACAGGCAAAGTTAGCTCTCTTCGCAGACGACACTGCCATTTTTTACTCCGGTATCGTGCGCGACCGTATAGCTACCACTCTCCAAACTTCCGCCAACGTACTAGGCGCTTGGTTCAGGAAATGGAGAATAGAAGTCAACCCCGATAAGAGTCAAGCCGTACTCTTCGCGAAAAAGCGTAGGATCAGACCCCCCGACCCCAAACCGATAACCATGTTCGGCAAGCCGATCCCTTGGGAGAAGCAAGCCAAGTACTTAGGAGTCATCCTCGATAGACACTTGACCTTCGGTGAGCACATAAGGACGGTGCGCTCGCGCGCCGCCTTCGCTATGGGTAGGCTTCACTTTATTATGAACGCACGCAGCAGATTGTCCCTTAAGTGCAAACTGCGCATTTACACCACGTGCATACGCCCCATCATGACCTACGCCTGCGTAGTGTTCCCACACGCGAAATCTTACCGCCTCCATAAGATGCAGACCCTCCAAAACCGTGCCTTACGTAAGGTCACGGGAGCCCCCTTCTACGTTAGAAACGAAAACCTCCATCTCGACCTTAAAATTCCCACTATCCAACAGTTTATAAAACGCATTTGCAAGCGTTATTTCGAATCTGCTGAAAAGCACCCCAACCCTCTTATCGCGGCTGCCGCCCGATACACCCCCTCCCAGATAAGTAGAATTCGCCGTCCTAGGCATTCACTATTGTACCCCGATGACGCTATAACCCTGCTCCAAGAGAGCCGTAGGGCCACCAGCACAGTACACAAACACAGACCGCCGTCATTTAGGCCTCGCCGCCGAGGCCCGTCGCGACGTCCCCGTAATGCACCTAATGCATCACCTCCCCGACCCTTGCTCGTGCCAGCCCGCGTAGCCGCTGAGCCTGTAGCTTTAAATTCCCCTAATAATAATAATTATGATAATTCTTGTTCGATCCAGCCAGTCCCTTGCTGTCCTCCCTCAAGCGACGCCCTAAGCCGAGGCTCGTACCCCGCAAGGGGTGCCCTTAGCGTTGTCGCTTTAGAATTAATTTAGTCGTATGCCCCTGGCTGGAGGCCTTAATAATAGTTTATTATTAGGGCATCCACAGGAAAGTCCGGTTAAGCAGTCGACAACCTCCTAGGTTGACCTGCGAGATGCCATTACCAAAAAAAAAAAAAAAATGGACCGACTGCCTACCTCACCTCCACAATCCAGTTACTGGGTAACACGATATCTCGATGACTGGTTGTCAGACTTTCAGGCCTCTGTAACGGCTTAACGTACTCACCGAGGCATGGAGTGATCGCGGTATGAAATGATGGTCACCCGTCAATAGACTGACCGCGGCAAGTGAAGCTTAACCTCGATCGATGAATCTGTGCGGCTGTTCCTTAGCTACGAACCCCTAATTTCTAATACGCACATGATTTGAAAAATCAGTGGTGCTTGGATTCGAACTTGCGACCTTTGACTAGCCAGTCCAGCGGTCATACCACTAGGCTATCACTGCTAACTTACTTTAACACATACCAGTGGAAATTTCGCTCACATTGCACGCTTTTTAAAAATTAGAATTAGTGTTATCATTTTGTACACGTCAATATCTGGTCCTTGTATCCGCTTTGAGGTTACAAATCTTAATATGGGATAGCTTCAGCCTGTTGATATATTTCGCGCGCGTACTGTGGAACACGAGCTCATTGCGAGCCAATTGTCAAGGATACTATACGACCACATACTGTCATACCACGTATGTATTCACTGCATCGCTCGTATGAAATAGATGTCCTTTGATTGGAATCTGTATGGTATAGCATCACGCCAAAATTCTTCGAAGGGATAGGCAGACCTGTGCTTTTGAATATCCACAATTCACCACAATTATAATATCAGTATCGGTGTCTTCGGTCGTAACGTTATATGATGAAATAGCCTCACGACTGTATTTCTGGAAAGGCAAGGCATCACAGTATTTTTGAATACTTATCACTGCCGTTATTAAAGAGGTGCTGGTTAGCCTATTACCATCCACCGAACATAATTACTACTCCGGGCTGCTACAGAAAATTTCTTAACAGACAAAACCCAATTACATTCTCGATATAGATAACTGGAACTAAAATTGATACAATTCGATTTTTTTTATCTTAAATTAAAATCTTGAACCGTTACCCCGAATTCGAAACACGACAAAATATTGTAATCCTTTTTAAGCCTTTTTTGTCTAATTTACAGAGTTATGTATTCTGTATTAAGATTTGGACAATGAATCACCACTTTATTGCCGCAAAGTCTAGATCGAATAGAATAACGATTAGATATTTTCACAATGATAGCAGATTGAAATTCTCATTAAATCGGCGTATGTATAATATAGACATATTTTAAGGAGTATAGATTAATTGTTCTATATAATACTAGTTGGTGCCCTCGACTTTGTCTGCATAACAAAAGGTAGCATATATTCTCCAAGGTCCGATCTATCTCCTTGCCAAATTTTATTACGATGCGTGCAGCTGTTTCGTCATAATAATGTAACAAACAAACTAACAAACAGTAAAGTTATTATATTAAATAGAAAAAGAATACGGTCGCGAACAGGATTCCAACCTGCACCTCCCGGATGAATACTCCAGGTGCTCTGACTACTAAGCCATCTCGACCTCTGCTCACCACAGCGAATTCTTCGTCCATATTTTAACACGTCTTATGGCGACGTTATTGCTATCAATTCAGTCCCTATACTGGTGATCGAACCGACACGACTAACTTTGCAGTTAATACAATGCCGTAAAGAATGCAATTACCTTTGTCAAATTAAGATCTATGACAGCCGTTACGGGTAGTCAGAGGCCTGAAACTCTGACGACCAGTCATACCACGAGATATCGTGATACCCAGTAACTGGGTTGTGGAGGTCAGATAGGCAGTCGCTCCATATAAAATACTGGTATTAAGCTGCATCCGGTTTGACTGGAGAAGCCGACCCCAATGTAATTGGGAAAAGGCTAGGCAGATTGAAAGAATGCAATTACCTTAATACTTCAAGATAAATCTTTGAAAAGCATTAACGCCTGCTTAGCGAACGCTGAAGTTATTATATTAAATGGTGGACGCGACCGCATTCTTTTTCCATTTAATATAATAACTTTAGAGTTCGCTAAGCATGCGTTAATGCTTTTCAAAGATTTATCTTGAACTAACAAGTTACTTCGTTACAGAACGTTACAGTCGTTACAGAACAGAGTTACTTTCGCATTTATAATATTAGTATGGATTAACTGAAATGGGTCAGTGCGGACAAAGCATTGACCTGAAAGCTAACAAAATAAGTCAATGTAAATAAATTTTAAACTGTTAGTCCTAAAGAATTTCTTTATTTGAAAATTCGAGTAAAAAAAAAGAAACTGCATTCAAAGACCAAAAGTTTAAAGTGTGAAAGTTGGGAATTGAATCGCAAGTCGATCTGATTAGAACGTAAGATGAGATTAGACTAGTGTGTCAGATAAATATATAGACTTTGGACTTTCATTGATAGGAGGATCAATCGATCATGAAGATCGTTTCTGATATAATAAATTAAGATTAAATTTTGTATACAAGAAAAATGAGGGATTTCAAGAAATCTACATTTGGAAAGTGAAAAATATTATAAAAATATTGTTAGCAGAACTGGCACAATTTTGTGCATTTTGCTCAAGAAATTTATATAATAACTAAAATGCTAATAAACAAATAAAAAAAAAGTGATAAATAATTTCAATTTATTAAAAACTCTCAAAGAAAAACACGGTCCAGTTTATTTTCACCTCATAAATTTATAACTTTATAGTTCGCTATGCATGCGTAAATACTTTTCAATATTTTTTTATGTATTTACAAGTTTACTTACATATATAAAAGAAATTTTTGAAAAAAAAACCAGAAAGTTACAGTTTTTCACTTCCAAGATCCAGATCAATCGAGAAGATTATATAATATTAATAGAATAAGTAAATTACTGAATATAAAAAAAACTTAATAACAAGGAAAACTAATAAATTGCTCTTCCTCTCCCTACTTATTTAAAAATTGTGCCCGACAGTGTCCATGATTTGTTCCTATTATTTGTTTATTGTACATGTAAGTGTACATTAAGGATTACAGTAAACATTTTTATTTGATTTGATTTGAGATGTTTATGTCAAATATGCTGAGGCATGACGTCAAAACGGCGCCATGACACCCAGCAGCGTTTTCGCGGTTAAATCAAATTAGATAGATTAAAATGCAATAATTTGCGTTAAAACTTAGTTTATTGCTGAAATAATGTGTTTTTCGGATATAGTAGACGTGTACCTACATAATAAAAGGAGATTTCAAAATCTGTCATCATGCCTATTCTTTGCAGTAGCTTAAGGAATGTTGTCCTTGATCAAACTACTTTAGTGTTGCTCACTTAAAATACGTGTCTTGTAATAAAGTTGCCATTATTGCAGACAATATTTTCAAAAGCAGAGACTGATGTCAAAGTTTTATCGAAGGCTTTGACTAAAATGGAATTTTTAATGCAGACTGAAAATAATAATCTAGATAAACGACAGTTGTCAATAAGTCTTATATAGAATTTCTTTAGTTACTTTTTTTAGGGTCCCGTAAGCTGTGATTTGAGCTTTACCTCTAATCAATTCAGATTTGTTTACACTAACCTAGGTATCTCAATGAATCACCCTCTATATAATTCTTCGTAACCTATTAAAATTAAGAGACGGTACCCAACATTTACAATTAGGGCACACCTACCCTCTTGGGATGAATTTAAGTGAATAGACAATGTAATTGCATGACTTAATACGCTAGAACCCAGAGCAGTCTATTAAAATGATTATAAGGATTGTTGTCATAGATATAATATATATTTACCTAATTAGATATTGCAAATCATTTTATTAATACGTGATGCACAAACTTTTTGCGAAGGAGGAGTATGAAATACGGCAGTTAGAATTTATATGGAGAAGGAGTACAGAGAGGTAATATTTTTATTTAATATGCATTAGAAATACATTAAATTAATAAAATAAAAAAACATTAAATACACCACCACGGGTTTGACACACATACACACACACATATATATAATCTGCCTAGCCTTTTCCCAATTACATTGGGTTCAGCTTCCAGTCAAACCAGATGCAGCTTAATACCAGTAATTTACATGGAGTGACTGCCTATCTGACCTCCACAAACCAGTTGTCCAGTCCCAGTTGTCGGTTGTCAGTCTTTCAGGGCTTTGACTACCCGTAACGGCTGTTATAGATCTTAATTTGTCATCCGGGAACGACGGCTTAATGTGCTCTCCGAGGCACGGAGGAGTCTCGGTATGAAATGATGGTCACCCATCCACAAACCGACCGAGACAAGCGCAGCTTAACCTTGATCGATCCATCTGTGCGGCTGTTACTTAGCCACGAGACCCTCAACACACATATATATGTTTGAGAAGAACGTTCAAATTTAAAATTAAATTAATTATGGTCGAATTTCGGACAATAGGCGAATTGTGTTCAATTGTACGAATACCAAAAAGGACCGTGCCAGAGTTTGTGTACCAAAATCAAATTCATAAACTCCTTGGGCTAATAATCGTAAGGGAAGCTTCTCACTGTGAAGTCCTGGGTTCGATTCCTGGGTTGGGCTAGTGTTATTTAGCGTACATTTCACCGCTAAGTGCCATGTAGGTGGCGAGCTTATAGCCGGGCTAAGATCCGAACTCCGGGTTGCTACTGAAATTTTCGTACCAAAAAAAGTCAATAATACTACCCGACTCGGAAATCGAACCCAGAACATCAAGTTTAGCAGCTGCGCTTGTATGGGACCACTAAACCAAAGAGGCAATACTGGCCGCATCTAGTACAATTTATATTTGCAGATATTTTGAACTAGTTAAACTTCAGTAAATCTAAATATAGATAGATCTTAATAATTCAAGATAAATCTTTGAAAAGCATTAACGCATGCTTAGCGAACTCTAAAGTTATTATATTAAATGGAAAAAGAATACGGTCGCGAACAGGATTCGAACCCATCTCGACCGGTCGAGATGGCTTAGTGGTCAAAGCGCCTGGAGTATTCATCCGTGAGGCGCAGGTTCGAATCCTGTTCGCGACCGTATTCTTTTTTTCCATTTAATATAGTAACTTTAGATAGATCTTAATCTGAATACGATAGTAAGGAAGACGGAGAATGATCTCTTTTATCTACCTCATCTAACTGTGGTCGCAAACGAGATAGCTGGGTCGATTCCCGGGTTAGGCAGTTTTACTGGGTTTTTCTGTGAAGACATTTTCAGTAGTAGCCCGCAGTTTACATTATGCCCGGCAGTAGGCAATAGGCTCACGACGCATGGCACCTAATAACGGCATCGGTGAAACATCGGTAGAATACAGTAAACTCCTCCGCCTAACCCTTCGTCAAATAAAGTCGTGATGTTATGTAAACCTAATAGTTTATTTGTTGATAGAATTTTAGATAAAATCATTTTATAGATGGTCGGGTAGTAGATTAGAAAATTAGCTACGACATCGCGGCTGCGTAGCTGTTGCTGCTACGACGTAGACGATTGCTTAGGTACCGGTCGGCCATATTCTAAACTCAAACTCAAAATTTATTCGCAATCCAAGTAATATACATATATACTTAGTTATATATTACGAAAAAGACACAATAAATGGTTATTGCGGTTTCCAACATCACTTTTACACACACACTAAACTTATATCACAAATAACAAAATAGGTTAAAAAATGTGTCAGTGTGCAAAAAAACTAAAGAAAAGAAAACCTCTTCCTTTTTGATCGGTTAAAAAGGACCATCAGCATAAACATAACATAATTTAGCATCATGTCTGCTCAGTAATTCTCAGTAGCAGCCTAGAGTTTGGAATTGTGCCCGGTTGATGGCAAAAGGCTTACCACCTATTACATGGGACTTATTAATAGCATTGGTGACATGTGGGTGTATAGCTATTTACACCTCCGCCTACACCTTCGGGGAATACAGGCGTGATGCTATGTATGTATGTATGTAATCATAACTGTGACCTATCCACTTTGTCTTTACGAGTTTCCTCTAAGGTCCGTAACACATAATCGTATTTGTACACTCCCGTTCCCGGGATAGTCGTTTGTTCTAAACGCACCTCTAAACGGGAATAAAACAATAATTCTACGTCATACCAAAGTCCAATTTTCCGCGGTTTTGTCATCGC
Source organism: Xylocampa areola (assembly GCA_935421205.1). NCBI lineage: Eukaryota > Metazoa > Arthropoda > Insecta > Lepidoptera > Noctuidae > Xylocampa > Xylocampa areola. The sequence continues at coordinate 3,377,104 of OW285200.1, forward strand.
AATATCTATTCATGAGTTTTCGTGTTATGTATGGAACGACAAACTTATTTATGCAGATCTCTTGACTTTTAATGTGTTAGAATAAGGTCGGTTTTTGGTTGGTTAACGTGTGTTTTTAATCGGGGTTTGTCGCCGTGTGAGTAGGGTTACCACACCCGAATTATAAGTTTAAATTGTTTTGATTTTGATAGTGGACCCTGATAGTATGTTAAATTGTGAACTGAAAATTATAGGTACACAGGTAAATAAGATTTATGTTTTGATTTATATGAGTAATTAAACTTTATACAAAGTGGGCGGAGGCTAAGAGGCGGCCTTTCTTTTAGAGGTAGGTTCCGATCGCCGTAGAGTCGGTCTGACCATTTTATTTTACGTAAATGAATCTGATTGTAATATTAAATAATAATAATCAAAGTCAAAGTAAAAGTCAAAGAATTTATTTCAATTAGACCTTTTACATGCATTTATGAATTGTCAAAAAAACTAGTTGCCGCGTTCCAAAGTGTAGATTCCTATGGAGAAGAATGCAACAAACTCCACGGTTACTCTTTTTCATCAAACAATTACAATATTGTTGGTTACATTGTATTTATAATATAAATCATATGTGAGAACAATGTAATGTAATGTGTAATCATATATTTCAGTCGAGTCTATATATTTAAATAAGACTATATTAGAACTATTTTTGACTGTCCTGTTGGTCTAGTGGTTAGTAGCCCTGACTGCTATGCCGGAGGTCGTGGGTTCGATTCCCACCCAGGACAAATGTTTGTGTGATGAGCACGATCATTTGTTCTGTGTCTGGGTGTAATTTATCTATAATATGTATGCATTTAGAAATATATAAGTATGTTTATCAGTTGTCTAGTACTCATAACACAAGCTCTGCTTAGCTTGAGACTAGACGGCGTTGTGTGATAGTTGTGGAATATTATTTATTATTATTATTACTATAATACTAAATTTAATTAGATTTATGGCCGTAGTTTATAATTGGCAGAAATTACTCTGCGAATGCTATTGGTAAAAGAGGATACTGTTGTTAGTATATAAATGCATAAAAATGTATTTTAAAAATGACCTGCCGGGATTGCTATAAATACAGTTGGGGTTGCGAACCCCTGCTAATGGTTTGGACAGCCATTTGGTTTTTTGTCGATAGTCTCTGCCTACCCCAATAGGAAACAGGCATTTACTAATCTCTTTTCTATATTATTTTTCTCGTCTTAAATCTACGTAATTGGATGCTCGGTAAAATATTCAAACAAGTAGAATGAAGTTAGCATTAATTAATGTGCTCACTTATTTCCTGAGATTACTGGCATCTCGCCTTGATACCGGCTCAGATGCTCAGATATAACAGCTGCGCCGTTATTAATTCACGTCAAGAAAAAATAAAACGATTCCAAACTTATATTTTAGCGTTAATATTTCTAGATTGAATTATTTTCAATTTTTATTAAGCTTTTTGAGTGAATCGAAAACTTTTTACTGAGTAATGCCACAAAAATTTAAAATAGTTTTTATAAAGGGGCTTTCCATTAATCACGTGATGTTTTTTCATTTTTTAATCCCCCCATCCCCTTGGTGATACGTGGTGAGGTTTAAGACTAACCCCCTATCCCCACCCAAAATCACGTGTATTTTTTAGTTCCTACAAAATATATTCTTTCCTATATTCTTATTTTTTTTAGAATATTATCTTTAAATATGTATAGAAAATAAATACACGTGATATATTCAATTTAATTCAATTCATTTATTCAATAACAATTTACATTGTGTCTGAATTCCTACAAATAAATATATCCTAAAAATCCATACATGCAATCTATTTTTAAATCATCACAATATTATCTAAATTAAGTGTCAATCCATATTTAAACCATCAAAATTATCCAAATTAAATTACAATCAGAATATCAATAATAATAAGAATAATGCAAAAAAAAATACAAATAAAAGGTGTTTAAATAATGTCATAAGTCAATTCATAAAAGTACATTAAAAAAAACCCCATTGCTATTAAATTATAACTCATCAATGGAATATAGACACTTATTTAACAAGAACCGTTTGAGTTTACTCTGAAATTCACTTTTATATACAAGACCTTTAATTTCTGTCGGCAGTTTATTGAACAGTTTCAATGACTTGTGGTAGGAACTGCTTTGCAATGTTCAGATGAGTCATTTGTTTCAACTGGAGATCTTTCCTTCTTATACTCTCCCTTTTTCTTCTTTCATCTTCAGTCTCATATTCCGAGATGTGCTTAGATAGATGAGTAAGTAGGACCAAAATGTACAAGCTTGGGACTGTCAATATATTTAAGTCAATAAAATGAGGCTTACATTATTCTTGCTGTTGTAATCTAACTATGGTCCTGACTGCTCTTTTCTGAAACACAAAAGCTTTCTGAGTATTGTAGTCATAACTTCCTCCCCAGAAGAGTATGCTGTACCTCAGTTTTGACTCAACTAATGCGTAATAGACCATTTTCAAATGTTTTATGGTAACGTCGTTTCTAAGACTTCTAAGTACGTAACAGGCAGAGCTAATAGCTTTCTCTAGGTATGTTAGCTCCTCTTTCCACTTCAACTGGCTATCGATATAAACTCCCAGAAACTTAACCACCTGGACCACGTTTACTTTTTCTCCATTTATGGCACAGTTAATATTATCCTTATTTTTGGAAGTGGTTCGAAAAAGCATTACGTTAGTTTTACTGGCATTAACTTTAAGGCCGTTGACAGCAAACCAATTGAGGAAGATATCTAAGGCTTGATTAACAATGAAATTAAGAGCGTGTATATTGTCAGCTGAAACAACGGCGTTTGTATCATCGGCAAACACCACAAGCTGGATAGATCCTGCAGCTTTTTCCATCAGATGTTGTATAAGGTCATTTACAAACGCGATAAAGAATATCGGACCCAGTATGGAGCCTTGTGGTACACCAGAGTGCACGGGAAGCAATTTGGACCTGTATGTTTCTTCAGTTGGACAGTTTTTTCCTGAGGAATATGTCCGTGACATTACTGCTTTGATCTCCACCAACAGCTTCCTGTTCTTTAAATATGATGAGAGAAGTGCCAATACTTTACCCCTGACACCATAGTGCTCAAGTTTTTCAAGAAGTAGTTTATGATCCACCGTATCAAATGCTGAACTTAAATCTAAGAAAAGCCCAGCTACTTTCTGTTTGTCATCCAATCTGCTCACTACGTCCTTAATCAAAGTCGATATTGCGTCTTGCGTCCCGACATTTTTTTGATATTACTACATCCCCTCCCCCTTGTGATATTTTGTGATTTTTGCCAAATCCCCTCCCCCCCTGTCGAGCCTCACGTGATTAATGGACGGCCCCAAACGTGGAAAATAATTCAAATAATATCATCATTAATATTCAAAAACAATCTTATAATACGTACATGATTTCAAAAAGTAATTTATGCCATGATTACTTAATATTATGAAGTATCTGATTTGACTTAATGATTTTTGGACCGAGTTATAATATTATCTTACTTTGACAGCTAACGTCAAAGTACCTAGATGGTTTGAAAAGAAAGGGGGAAGACGACATTATGGCGTTCCATAATATCATGTCTTCCCCGTTTCTGTGTATGCTAAAGATATCATAAAATCAGAGGACGTATAGGTTTGGTTGTAGAGGTCCGGTCTTACCAACCAAACTTAGCATGTCTTCTGATTTATATTGTTATAACTAAATTGTAATTGCTGTGTAAAGTAACTCGCTACTAATCACTTACTTAAAGTAAACGTGCTCTCAGTGGCGGGGAGTCTTAATGTTGGTTTTATTGGCTATATGACCGCTAGAATCTTGATAGCTTATCCTATTCTTATAGCCTTCTCTTAAGTTTCGAACTTGGGACCTTTGACTTGCTAATCTTACGGTCATACCACTAGGCATATCACACTGCTTATAGTTTTATAAGATAATTAATCATCAGTCCCAGCCGGTCGGCTTCCAGTCTAATCAAATGCGGTAGATGCATGATCAGTAGCTCAATATGGTTGTAACTGATGGTGTTACAATAGAGTGAACTGTGGCACAAATGGTGTAGCATATGTGGTACTTGTTTGGTTGAAAATACGATTAATAATAACGTTTATAATATACTTTAACTTGTTCGGACTAGTTTTAAGGAGTTTTGACTGTCTCTGTCTGTACGTCTGTTACAGAATAGATTCGAATTTTATATATCTAAAGCTCTGAAATACAAATCAACATCATCATCATAAAGGTACTGAATTGTTTTCAATGACTTCGCCATAAGACGTATTAAAATATGGAAGAAGAATTCGCGGTGGTGAGCAGAGGTCGAGATGGCTTAGTGGTCAGAGCTCCTGGAGTATTTATCCGGGAGGCGCAGGTTCGAATCCTGTTCGCGACCGTATTCTTTTTCCATTTAATATTGTAACTTTAGAGTTCCCTAAGCATGCGTTAATGCTTTTCAAAGATTTATCTTGAATCATCATCATCATCCCCTGCCCTTATTCCAATTTATTTGGGGTCGGCGCAGCATGTATTCTTCTTCCATACATCTCTATTAGCTGTCATATCGTCAGTCACTCCTTTTCTAGCCATATCATCTTTAAAACAATCCATCCATCGCTTCCTTGGTCTTCCTCTACTCTTATAGCCATCTACATCCATACTCTAAACAAATAGCTCTGAAATACTAGTTTTATATTTATTTATAACTTACAAGATGTCTTATAAAGTACAATATATAACAATTAATTTTTGAAGAAAATGTACAATATCTTCTTGTAATAACTAGTTAAAAGTTATGAATAAAAACAATGTATTTAAGAAGACTTCAATTACCACTGATTACGCATAGTTATTGTCTTAGAAAATTAGGAGACGGTAGGTACAAGTAGTGACATATGTACATATATATCCTATAAACCACGCTTACAATGTCCCGGATTGATTAATTTATGCACGCAGGTTAAGCATTGTCAACAAATCTTCAATGAGCAGCGTTGACATCTAAGCTGACGCGTCATTTAGAAGGGGATTGTACACTATGGTTTGCATATATACTTGACACAGAAAACACACATAAATGGTGAGGAATACATTACAGAATAATATCACCATTGCTATCTATTTGATATCAATGACGGTATTATTACGTAATGTATTTCTCGTCACCAAAAGACGTATTAAAAATGTGGAAGAAAAAATCGCGGTAGTGAGCAGAGGTCGAGATGGCTAAGCGGTCAGAGCGCCTGGAGTATTTATCCGGGAGGTGCAGGTTCAAATCCTGCTCACGACCATATTTTTTTACGCACAAAAAATATATAACTTTAGAATATTACCTTTTAAACGAAATTGAGATTACATAAATGAACCGCATTTTGAAAGAGAGTTCTGTAACAGAAAAGCAAGGTAACAACCCGAAATTGAACTCTTGACCTTAATCTTTGCAGGCACGCTTGCAACTGCTTGAAAAATCAAACCGCTTTTGTTGGAGAAAATAAGAAATAGAAACTGAGAAGGTATTGTGACAAAAAAATCTGTATCACATCGTGAATACCCGCGAATGGTACGGTAAAGTCTCCAGCAGATTCTCAAGCAATTAATGAGATAAATTAATTATTTGTAATACTAAAAAATCTAATATTTTTTCTATTATATTATATTTTGGGTACAGCCTATTTCTCACCCGCACATTTCCTCTCACATCCTCACCCTACTCGTCAAGCAATTTTTGTTTTGACAAATCCTGTCCCCCTATAACTCACTGCAGTCATGCTTGTGAACTTACACATTCAGTCCTATGACTACAAAATAGTTTCCTATCAAGTTGACAGGTCATCGGCCGTATATTTTCCACCTGCCGGCTTGGGAATTTACCTACGTCACGATGCAATAACTTTTGCTGTGTATGTGTTAAGAGATTAAGCAGGTAGGAGAGGAAAACTTTAATATCGGCTTGTAATTTTATTAATGTGCAGTACAAAATCCTCTTTGTAGCAGGGTTACTGTTGAAAATAAATCCACTTCATTGATTTTGGAATTATAACAGTCTATATTTTCGAATGTCGGAAAGGTTAAAAAAAAAAAAATGTTTATATTATGCAAGCTTGTTTCAAAAATATAATAATGGAGGAAACCCGATAGAAGAAGACTTAGTAAGTCTACTTAAAAATTTAGGAACGAGACACTATTATGCAAGTCTGTTTAAAAATAATAATTGAAGAACCTGTTTCTAACCGTTATATCGGTAGAATTCTGTTTCTTCAATTATTATTTTTTAGAGATGTATGGAAGAAAAATACATGATGCGCCGATGCCAATTAAATTGGCTTAAGGACAGGGAGGTGCTGTAATTAAACGGAATAAAGGGTTGCTGTATAATGTGAACACTTTTAACCACCAGTCAAAGTTAATTAAACCACAGTATGTAACGGTTGGTAACATAATTAAAGTTACGTTATAAAAGCTATAAAATAACTTTTATATAACACTGATACTTTATTCAATTTTTTTTATAAAAATAAGAAACATGATTACGCCTCTCGAATAAGTGTACAACGTTTATAAAACTGTAGAACGCCTGGAGTAATTATCCGCGAGACGTAGATTAAAATCCTGTTTCGACTTTCGTAATTTTTCTTTGCACAAAAAATTATAATATAAAATAACAAGGCATCATGCCTGTATTCCCCGAGGGGGTAGGCAGAGGTCTACACGGTTGTACACCCGTGAGCTTTTTGTCATCAACCGTTCATAATGTCATACTCCGGGCTGCTATTGAGAGTTTTCTAACAGAACACTCAACTTACCCAATTACGAACTTTAAGAATAACGTACCCATTTGTGAGATTGAATGTCGCATTTATTTATTTTTATTAACAAAAGCTTTTCCTAACACAAATAAAAATAGCTGCTATACTGTGTATGTAGTTAAGGCGCGTTTACAGATACATATCACACAAGAACAACATAACATAACATAGCATCAACCCTGTATTCCCCGAAGGGGTAGGCAGAGGTGTACACAATTGTACACCTACATATCACCAATGCTGTTATTAAGTCCCATATAATAGGTGGTGAACCTATTGCCATCTACCGGGCACAATTCCAAACTCCGGGCCGCTACTGAGAATTTCCTAACAGAAAAACCCAATAAAACTTTGCCCGACCTGGGAATCGAACCCAAGACCTCATGCTCAGTAGTCGCGCTTGGGACCACTAGACCGACGAGGCAGTTGATGAACAACACGCCCAAATCCGCAATAATTATCTGTAAATCATACAAACATCTGTTCGTGGTGGGGTATTCGAAATCGCTACACGCGGCGCAGTAGCCAATATCTCCAGAACTGCGCCTTCCACGCCATCACCTTCACATTACATCAGCTTAGTGTTAATTTTTCGCGATTTGTACAACTTTATACCTCTTGCAAGATTTTATTCTAACAATGAGTATTTTATCACGTTCCCTGTTCACGAAGCAGACAATAGTTGAACAACCACCGTGTATCATATGTGATTAATTGGGCAGCGAAATGGTTCAATAAACTCCAATCATACACGGCCTTTCATCATCATCATCACCCTGCCCTTATCCCAATTTATTTGGGGTCGGCGCAGCATGCAATTCTTCTTCCATACATCTCTATTACCCGTCATATCGTCAGTCACTCTTTTTCTACCCATATCATGTTCGCTTCCTCGGTCTTCCTCTACTCTTATAGCCATCTACATTCATACACCTTTGATAAATAATAAATGATGATTGTATTAATTTTGTGTAAATACATATGCTATAGACACTATAATTTTTTTTTTTTAAACTGGATGCCGTCTGAATTAATTTCTAACAAGCTCTGAGAAGAAATGCCGAAAAGAACTCAGAGGGCAACGTCTCTTTTAAAGTCCAGACATCGTTTTATACAACATAATTGAGTTTAACTATAGATAGGTCTGGGATGGTTATTGAAGCAAGAGACAAAGCTGTTTTGAGCTGACCTGTTCTAACCGACGGCATGTATGCATCAGTCATCGTGTAGCTCAACCACAATTTAGGGAACTCAACGAGTCGTTGCAATACTAAACCAAGCGAACATTTACACTAATACGGTACGTACGGTTTTCCTGGAAACTCCTGCACAGTGAGTAATTAACTGAAGCAAACTCTGCTGTGTACGAAGCCCTATGATAATCCATTTCTAGGTAAAGCTAATTAAATACGGATAATGTGATTTTACGATATATATATAATTATTATTATTATATATAAATGTGATAGTATATAGATATATAACTGCCTCGTTGGTTTAGTGGTTCGTAGCGCGACTGCTGAGCAGGAGGTCTCGGGTTCGATTCCCGGGTCGGGCAAAGTGTTATTGAGTTTTTCTGTTAGGAAATTCTCAGTAGCAGCCCGGAGTTTGGAAATGTGCCCGGTTGATGGCAATAGGCTCACCACCTATTACATGGGACTTAATAACAGCATTGGTGAAATGTGGGTGTACAATTGTGTACACCTCTGCCTACCCCTTCGGGGAATACAGGCGTGATGCTATGTTATGTTATGTTATGTGATAGTTTGTGAGAATGGATGAATGGAAGGATATTTGTTACTCTTTTACGCAATAACTACTAAACGGATTCGGATGAAATTTGGTACACAGATAGTTTATATTGTCTGGATCCAATTCAAATTCCACGCAGACAGAGTCACGGGCAGAAGCTAGTAATTATATATATTCAAAAATAGTTTCAAACTTCTTTGGAATTATTATTTCGAATAATTCCTTTTATGAATAGCGGATAAATTTGATTATTTGTTATTATTAAAATCAGTCTTCTCCTTTTTATAGTGTGGTTGATGCACAACCTAGTGTCAAATATTAAACCGCCTGTAGGTCTCTGACATAGCTTAACACATCATCGAGAACATCTCTCAGGTGTGCTGGTTTCCTCACGCAGTTTGCCTACACCGTTTTAAGCAAGTGATGTAATTTTTTTCATACACATACGATTATGAGATGTCGGTGGCACTCGCCTTGGTTCGAACCTGTCACTTTAACTTGTTGACTAAGACTACTAAGCAATTACTGCGTATTTATCTCGGTAGGTATAATTAACAAACCGTTTACCTGCAGAGGGCGTTTTCAGGCTAATAATAATGATAATAATTTTAAAACCGAAATATCGTGTTAAGCGCCAAAATGATTCACGAGCCTGATATCCTCGGCTTATAAAGGATTACATTTTAATTATACAACTCTGAACGAACGTGTGAATACACTTCCACTCGTTCTCGTTCATTCGTTCACACAGATAATGTAAACTGGGAGAGTTTATTGTCTGCGGTTGAATGATGTTCCGATAAATTGGATATATTTCCATTTTTTTTATGTTATTAAAGAGTTTTTTATTGGCTTGTCATTATTACCATGCAAATGTAGATAATGCAATATTGACTTTGACTTTGACTTTGAGAACACGATAAGCCAACGGTCCCGATTGTCAAATTTAGATCTGTGACAGCCGTTTCGGGTAGTCAGAGGCCTGAAAGTCTGACAACCAGTCATACCACGAGATATTGTGTTACCCAGTAACTGGGTTGTGGAGGTCATACCACGAGATATTGTGTTACCCAGTAACTGGGTTGTGGAGGTCATACCACGAGATACCGTGTTACACAATGCAATATTATCAATATTACCTTACACTAGTAGTTCGTGAACCATAAAATTAGACGAAAACCATTTTTAACATTAATTATGATAATTAATGTAATCATGCCTCGGAGAGCACGATAAGCCGTCGGTCCCGGTTGTCAAATTAAGGTCTATGACAGCCGTTACGGGTAGTCAGAGGCCTGAAAGTCTGACAACCAGTCATACCACGAGATATCGTGTTGCAGATTGATTATTTTAACTTTTTATCTATAAGGATCGGTTGCACTACCATAAATTTAACCATAACCGATATGTTACATTAATTGTTTGATAGCCCTTTTATGTACCGTTTTTTACCGTGGAAGAGCCATGCTTCGGCTCGAATGGGCCGGCTCGAATGGAGTGATACCATAGGCCTCATAGAAAACCGGCGTGAAATAACGCTTGCGTTGTGTTTCGCCGAGTGAGTGAGGGTGCCGGAGGCCCAAACCCTTTAAAAGGCCGGCAAAGCACTTGCGACTCCTCTGGGGTTGTGGGTGTCCATGGGCGGCGGTAATCGCTTACCATCAGGCGATCCGTCAGCTCGGTTACCGCCTATCTCATAAAAAAAAAAAACTATCAACATGTTGGTTATGGTCAAGTTGTTGCAATTAGGCCTTAATCTTCAGTCTGAACCGAACCTTAACAAGTAGACAGCTAAAACAGATGGCCCTAAAAACGTATATCTCAACATAATCCGACGAAGGAATTTAATTTGCTGGGTCTATTATGGGTCGATAACGAAAGGGGTAGACTAACCCTCTTGTTTGTGCCTATTATAAGATTCCTTTATTTAAAGTGAGTGGCACATACTGTGCGCTGCGGTCTGGCTTGCTCATATTGAACCTCATTGGTGGTTTTTGTAAATATTTGGCCATTTATTAAAATCTCTGAGGCCATCATAAAATTGATACCAAATAAAAATCTCGATAAAAGGTTTTTTTTTGTCATTGAGAATAGTCTCCTTGTACTATACTATATTATACATACCTAATGACACGTGAAAGCATAAAATCCTAAGTTTCCATCTATGATTTCAAAATATATGGCAAATTTTAAGTAAAAACTGCTATTTATACTACGCTATATATAATATAAATGACCGTTTAAAGTTTTGTCTGTCCGTATGATTGTCTGAAAGCTTATCTCGAATAGGCTACCAACCGATCGGCGGATGTCATTGAAAATTTTAGGTGTCTCAACGTAAATTTTTGTGTCATTTCGATATCTTGTTCAGAAGATGTGAATTTAAATATGTATAAAATATTATTTGTTTAAGTCCCGCGCGAACAAATTGAGGGCACAATTAGTAAGTAATACTACTAGTTTTAGTTAAACTAAGTTTATTCTTGCTTCAGTGCCTATAATTAATAATATATTTTATTCACTTTTGATTTCTTCTGCTTAAATTTTTAAGTAAAGCATTTTTTTTTATCTTGAAGGAATTAGTACTGGAGTAGTTTTAGCGGGTGTACCCCTCTCGCCACTGGCATATGATTCCCAATCAAATACCTTTATACCTTTTACCTGTATGATTGCAATGATAGTACATGATTTTAATCGTGTGTGCCACAATTTTATGTTTGTGTTTAGTTTTTTTATGTGCGTTAATACTGTTAATGTAATGACGAGATCTATTGTTGGTTTAGTGCAAGTTCTTTTGTGCTTGTGTGTTACCTCACCCCTCGTCAAAAGAGGCGAGCAAATTTGTTCGATATTTAGTCACAAGCCGTCTGGTCCTTTTAGGTTTTTATTATAATATTTTTAGCATGTTAACATAATTATATAAATTGTTACAGAATTAGACACAGTCTAACAAACAATATTAAAATTTGGAAGTAAACATGTTTTTTTATTTACCTACGTCAAGCTTTTAAATAAATCTTAACGATGGCTGTGTAAGCAAAAACGCTATGCAACAAATCATTACTAATTAGATACATAACACTAACATAGCATCTCGCTTGTATTCCTCAAAGGGTTGGGCAGAGATGGAGTAGTGCACCTTCAGTTTACCGATTACGATATAACTGTATTACTATCATCAGGCACAATTCCAAACTCTAGACTGAGAATTTGCCAATTTACAATTTCCTTTCTATGTTTGTAAAATACATCATGGACGCTGTGCTGGTCTCCTTACGACTAAAAGCCTCACGGGCCCCACACAAACCTTTGCTGAAGTCACGGTGCATCGCAACTCCGACAGACGACATGTATCGACAAATTCCGGCATTTATGTAGGCCAGCCGCAGTTGGTTTGAACAGACATTTCAAAGGGGCACGCGCGTTGGAACACGGCACGCTGCCGTCTCGAGCCTGTCGCTGGTCAGACAACGAATCACCTAGTTAGGCCACCCGCAGGCTATGGCTCACGGTGACTAGAGATCACTTTGCTCGACTCGGAAATAAATCACCTCTCAGCAGCTGCGTTTAATGAGGCAGTTACAGACTTACAACTACAGTCAATTAAATATACAATTTTCTAACTCAACTATATAACATAATCCGCCCATAATTGTCCCACTACAGGGCAAGGGCCTCTTCTCATACAGAGAAGGCACGAGCATTGATCACCAAGCTAGCTCACTGCTGGTTGGCGATTTCAGACAGATTAGGTCCAGGTTTCCTCACGATTTGTTCCTTCAGACATACAGTGTCTGTGGTGCCTTATTCCTTACTAAGAAACTAATAATACGATTTGATATGAATATGTCTCACGAAAGTTTTTATACAAAAAATATATAAGACATTGAAAATGTCACATCGGTACATGCAAGATTTGAACCCACAACTTGTGGCTCAAAAGGTGGGCCTGTATCCACTCGTCCACCACGACACATAACTCAACTACTCAATGATAATATTATTTTTTAAATCCCATAAATTTCGGAGGTATTACAACAATTTGAACGATAAAGCAATGGTTTTCAGCTTTTGGTTGTTTTCAGGGAATCTTTATATAACTTCATATTAATCACAAATGGAGGGTATTCAGTATCTCATAGTTTGTTATTATAGAATTTAAAGAGTAATCATTAATGGTGCTGATCGGGAGTCGCTAGGTGGCGCTGACGTCGACTAGAACAGCTTTAAGAGAGCTCCGTGATTAAAATCATTTTTAATTTTGAAAATATATTTATTAGTAATCGCGAGTGCTTACAGTGAAAACTTAACCGATAATAAGTATTATACATGGATTTTACTTAGTGCTGTGATCGCTATTATAAGATAATTTCAACATAAAAGTTAACAGAACAAGTGCTACCTAAAAAGTGCTAACAGTTTGATAACCCATATAATCAATATTTGGGCAGTTATTAAAAGTTACGACTAATTCCTGTTGATGAATCTAACTGTTAATAATTAGGTATTTAAGAACAAATAGTAAGTTCAGTGTAAAACAGGAATAACATAATTTGCCGGTTCAGTGTTGTGGGTGTTTTGACATCTGTGTATTACCTACCCAACATCAGCTGGTATCAGCTGATCCATTGTTATTACTATACACAACGACATCTACACTTAATAACCTGTACTACAATAAAGCATATCGATCTTATCTGGGCATCACTTGTGCGTTAAGAATGGTCAACTGTGGCGGTTGCGGTCGCTTTATGACGAAGACAGATGGCGTGAGCTGTACCACTTGCCCCGGTATATTTCACGAGGCATGTTTGGGTGGATCCCAAGCTGCTGCTAAACAGCCTAACTGGTCTTGCCCTGAATGTTCCAAAAAAAAAACCCCGGGACAATCGCTCGGAAACCCCAGTAAAGAACGTTTTCCGGGATCCTGGGGCAGAAGTAAGGAATATGAGCGTAGTACCGGATAGTTTGAATGCCACGGCAACTGACACAACTGCAGATTATGAGCACCTTGACCTTGGCTTGGAAATCCGGTTATTCCGTGAGCAAGTATGTAATATGCAGGAGGAAATAAAATTGCTGCGCCAGGATGTAAAAGAGCTGCGTAATACCCTTATATGCAACACCTCCCGTCTTGATTCCATAGAAGCAAGAGTCGAGGTGCTAGAAAACAGAGTCGAAAATACAAATACTAGTCGCCTGGAAACCGTTATACAGGAGCTAAGGACTGAGCTAAATGATAGGGACCAACAATCACTTGCCAACGATATTGAAATATCAAATGTCCCAGAGAGTAACGGGGAGCAGCCGGGCCACATAATCACCCTTATTGCAACGAAAATCGGCGTCACTCTCGATGAGAGGGATATTGTTTCCGCAGAGCGAGTCGGATCTAAGCAGACCCGCGGCACTAATACCGAGCGGCCGCGCCCTCTAGTGGTACGATTAGCGCGCCGGTCGCTACGGGATGAGCTGCTGCGAAACATGCGCGTGAGACGGGGGGCGAACACAGCGGACTTTGGACTGTCAAGTGAGCCGCGTCCATTTTACATAAATGAGCGGCTTACTAAATATAATCGCCAACTCTTATTTAAAGTCCGAGAAGCTCGTAAGCAGCTTAAGTGGAAGTTCGTATGGACAAAACGCGGCCGCATTCTTGTAAAACAGGAAGAAGGCAAACCCACTTTCGCCATACGAACAGAAACAGATTTATGTGGTGTTTTTGGTATTGGCCCTGTCTAATTCATATAGTAGGATTTCCAGCAAATTGGTTGAACCATGCCTACGTTATTATTTAGAATACATTATGCTTTCTTCGAAAATTATTATCTTATATAGGGTTACTAATGTTATTATTTTGTGTCTAAATAGCTGTGGAGGTGTTGAGTCACAGATAAAATTTAAACTGTGCCACAATACTGAATCGGCCTATAATCGAAAACATGCACGTAACAGTATAACCTCCTATGCTTATGTTAATTGCACATATTACTCTTATTATAATACATTGTTGATTTATGTAGGTGCGGTAACGGTGGGAATTGTGTGTAAAGTTATTAAAATTATGGCGCTGTATTTTGTACGTTATGTAATTCGGCTGAAGATTCTGGACACTGGAGATTATCCTTACGCATTTAAAATACTATTTCTTAATTTAATAACTAACGTACATATAGATGAACTATTATTATTATATCAAATTAAATCATTTATTTTACATACATTTATTTGCTTAAAACTATTTTATTATACAATTATAAAATTCATATTTCGTGCTATATTCCTCACTATAATGTACCTAATATTAAGCAATGACTAGCAAGTTCTTTAAAGTCGGATTCATAAATGCGGGCTCTCTCGGCACTAATCATGATAACTTTTTATCAAGTATGTTACGTCACCAGGTAGACTTAATGGCTATTAATGAAACCTGGCTCAGACAAGGAGAGGAGGGTCGAGCACCCTCTGTGCCCGAATACCGTTTACGGCATGTTCCCCGCCCTACCCAGGTCCGTAACGGCAGAGGTGGTGGCGTAGGTTTTTACATAAAACGTGGCCTGAGTGTTAAAATCTGCATTCATCCGGCGCAACCTTTGGTGGAGCAAATGTGGTTAAAAACTAAAATTAATAATAATAGATTAATTGTCGGCACTGCCTATCGTCCACCTTGGCTTGATACACAACTATTTATCAATACTTTGATTGATACCATAACAGCTTTCTCAAATTATGACTATATTATCTTACTTGGAGACTTCAATATAAATGTTTTCAGTACCTCGGACTCAAAAACTAAAATTTTTAACACGTTTCTAAACTGTACAGGTTTGTGTCAGGTGATATCGAGTCCAACGCACTTCACTGATAACAGTCAAACACTAATAGATGTTGTTTGCACCAATGCTAACGTTCGCAAACATTCTGTGGACTCGGTGGGGTCAATGAACGGTCATGCATTTATAGAATGTGAATTTTTATTTAGGAAGCCAAAAATTCCGCCTAGAACAATAATATACAGACCCCTAGTAGATATTGATGCTGATAGATTAAACAATGACATTGACCGTATTAGTTGGGACCTAATGGAATCACATGTGGATGTTGACGATGTTGTGGATAATTATACTAAAGTGCTGATTATTTTATTTGACTTGCACGCCCCAGTAAAGATAAAAACTATAAGAGAACAACCTGCTCCCTGGTTAACAGATAATGTGAGGCTCATGATGGGTTTACGCGATGCAGCACTCAACAGATATAGGAGCAAGGGACTTGATACTCAAAAACAGTATTACAAAGACCTAAAAAAGCAGGTAGATCTGGCATTATACAATGAAAAAAAATGTTACTTCAAAATAAATATAAATAATCAGATTAAAAACCCTAAAGAGTTATGGAAAAACTTAAAAACTAAAATTATGCCACCAAAATGTATGGAAATACCAATGCATTTGAATGACCCTAACAAGATAAATCAGCATTTCATGAATATTCCTGGCAGCCCTACTGCCAACATATCCCTTTTAACATACTATGAGTACCATCGATTTAATAATGCAGAGTTCATACTAAAACCTGTGGACTGTTTAGTAATTCTTAAAATACTTAAAGAATTAAAATCGAATGCTACAGGAGTTGACGGATTGTCATTAGACATGATTGCATTGATGGTTCCCAAAACTCTAAATTTAATAACTGCTATGGTAAATAAGTCCATCCTTAGTTCTAAATTCCCTACTAGTTGGAAGACTGCTATTGTCAGGCCTATACCAAAAAGTACGAATATAACAGAAATAAAAGAACTTCGGCCTATTAGTATATTACCATGTCTCTCAAAGATTTTAGAAAAAGTTGTCGGTGAGCAATTAAAAAATTTCATGGATAAGAACGATATTTTGCCGGATATGCAGTCGGGTTTTAGAAAGAACCGTGGTACAACTACAGCTATTCTTGATGTTACAGACAATATCTTAGCTGCACAGGATGAAGGAAGAGGTACCCTGCTTGTTCTATTAGATTTTTCTCGGGCATTCGATGCATTGAATGTTTCCTTACTTATTTCTAAGTTAACATATTACGGTTTTGATTTAAATACTACGAAATGGTTTAATTCGTATCTCACCGATCGTGCACAGTATGTCGAAACTCACAACGCAGACGGCTCTACGTCACGATCTACACTTTCAGCAGTAAACAGAGGTGTGCCTCAAGGGTCCGTGTTGGGCCCTTTGCTGTTCATTTT
Organism: Xylocampa areola; assembly: GCA_935421205.1. NCBI lineage: Eukaryota > Metazoa > Arthropoda > Insecta > Lepidoptera > Noctuidae > Xylocampa > Xylocampa areola. The sequence goes on from OW285200.1 coordinate 3,393,929, forward strand.
ATATAGTGCAGATATAGTGAAGGTCATTAAACATTGCAAATATCACATATATGCAGACGATATACAAATATATTTTTCCTTTAAAGCCAACGAGACTCAAGAAGCCGTGAAAAAAATAAATGAAGATTTAAATACCATTTATAATTGGGCTCGTGCGAACACTTTAGTATTGAATGCCAGCAAGACTAAATATATAGTTTTTGGTTCAAAACACCAAATCAGTCAAATAATTCATAGGAATCCTCAGGTATTTGTAGATGGGGAACCTATTGAACGCGTGTCACAAGCAAGAAATTTGGGGTTAATTATGGATGAGGGGTTGAGGTTTGAACGGCATATAACGGAAGTAGTTAGAAACTGTTTTTATAGACTGAAGCTATTATATAAGTTGCGTAGCTACTTGAGCCTTAAGCTTCGTGTACAATTAGTTGACTCGTTGGTCATGTCTAGATTCAATTACTTAGACGCGGCTTATGGACCTAGACTTCTGGCTAAAACGTCTAACCTGATACAGAGAGTGCAGAATGCATGTGCTCGATTCTGTTATAATATTCCCCCAAGGAGTCATGTTACTCCGTATCTTGATAAGGGGAATATTCTAAAAATGAAATACAGAAGGTAGTTGCATTTGGCATCTTTATTGTTTGGAGTTATGAGGACGGGGAAACCTAGGTACCTATATGCCAAGCTTGAGTGGTTGAACAACTACAGTGCATACCCTACTAGAGCATCAGCCTGTACCCTACGTATTCCACAACACAAGACAACAGCATTCCGAGGTAGCTTCCGATATGCTGCTACTAAGTGCTGGAATAATATTCCACCACCAATGCGGAGCCTCAAGAGCGTTGATAATTTTAGATTTAGATATAAAAATATGTTGCTGGACTTCCAAAAACAAAACAGCCCTTAATTATATGATCCTCACATTTGTTTTACTCGAGTAAGTGGCAATATGTGTAAATATAAATATCAATTGGTTTTTTACTACATTATTTAATCAAATTACAATTTATTAGCATTAAATAATTAAATAATCGTTATTTAGACTATTAAATAATATTTGACATTTGAATTTTGAACTTGATGGTTACTTGTATTAACCTTCAATACAGAGCTTATTTACTTAATTTAATAATTATGTTTGGTTACTCTTTTTGTGGAGCGACCGACAGTCGGTCGTTAGTCCATCTGTGAAGTGTCTGTGGGGCCCATTTTTACGGGTGGACTGTCGTGCTACCTCGTTGCGTATACTTAATGATATCTTTGTTTTTTTATATGGAAAGCACTATGGTGATGTATAGAAGAGTTAAAGTATAATAAATTTGCTTGAATACTGTATATAACATAATAGACAAAATAAAAAGAAATATACATCTTTTCGACCGTAAACACAAAATATCGTGTTTTTTGACATATTTTAGATTATAATACATATGAATTATCATTTCGTAATGATAAAAACTATTAATCCCGATACAGTTTACCTAACTACATTAATCTATTGAATAAAATTGATACCCGTACATACATTTTTATTATAAAAACACGTTATCAAAAATAACGGCCGGCCGGAGTTCGCGGTGCCGCTATGGAATGTTAATGTTTATTTATAGAATATTAGCTCGACTGGCTATATTGTTATTGTTTTGTGAACATAAGAATATAATCTACACATAAGATAACTTATATTAATGCACAGTTATAAAGATTGGGATATTTATCGAAATTAATCTAGGTACTTACCCATTACGGGTGCCGCCCACTGTTTTTATCAAAATATACGTAATTAATAATGCATCACTCACAACACTCACTAAATCAAATACTACACTATAATACCACTGGTTTATAAGAATAAAAAAGGTAGGTCATCGCTTTAAATAAAAAGATAATACGATAACAAACACGTGGCGGAGCAACGATCAAGTACCTATTATTGCGTCATCATTACGTAATTTTTACTTACGTAATTATTATACCGAACTTGCACAAAACAACTTTTGGTTTGTTTATATAGTCACTGCAGTCTATAATTTACACTATTATTAACACTTATATGGAAATTTACACGTTTAAACTCGAAAATTAAGCGTATATTTGCACGTCGTCACTCGAACGCTGCAATCGACCGACTGTCGGTTCTCCACAGACGGGGAAATACAAGATGGCGACTGGACACTTGGTGGAGGTTATGTTGTTATATCCATGCAGTGCATTTGCGATAAAAACACAAAATAGTTTTAAATACAATAACAACTTTTGTCTGTTTTATTGCTTACAATTTATTATTTCATCATCACCCTAATGAATGTGTAATATAATAATATTAGGCTTATTGATTATTATAATATTAATACTAGTGCAATTCAAAAAATAGCTTTCTATCAACGTCAGGCAGTCACCTGTGACCAGTCTGAGGCTTCAGCTGAAAATCAGCGCTGCAGTTACCTGTAGCATATGCTGAGCTGCGGCCTTTTAAACACACAATTCCACACCGTTCCTAATGAGCAACTTATACTCTCAATGTTAATAAACTTATAAAATATGTACATTTTTATTTACGGTTAATCCGGTGGCGCTGCTGCGCGGCATTGAACTGACACCGTGTTCGTGGGCAGCCTAAAGGTATAAACATCGAAATGAATACTATTATCAAATGTTTGTTTTAATTTAATAAAAAGTGTACTTCTGTATACTGTACTTGCATGTTATGTTCTTACCTTAAGTTCATGGCTGGCGGGCATTAGGTGTCCTTTCGGTGGGGCGAGCAGCGTCATCGTCACACACACTCACACTTCTGTAGTCCGTACACAATCTACGATTATGTGACTTCCGAACAATATTTTGATATGTTCCATAAATTTCTGCGCCTGTTACTCGCTGATGGATGATCCAACTATAGTTTCGAAGCCTGCGGTAGGACAGTTCAAAATAATAGTCATTAAGTATTTATTACTTATACATACTTAAGCATCACATTACGTAAAATAATAATAAATAATGTTCTTACATACCACACGGTATTCGGCCTTCGGTCATTGTGATGGACTCCATCAGTGAACTGAGCGATTGAGGACTATCAACGTGTTCAGTATTGTATTAAAAACCATACACATATTGTAAAAATGTATATTATTGCGTGTGTAGCGGCAGCGACGCGATTGTGCGAGTCCGCACCATGGCTGATGCCACGGTAGAATGTGACGTGCGCGCCGGTCACCGAGTGCGATCAGTTTTATTATTACTATATTTATGTATTTATAGTGCATTTGTTTATTATTTATGTGCCTATACCATAGATAGCAGTTTGTACGCGATGATTGAGTGGCACGACGCGACACGTTTCATTTTGGTGTGCATCTAAATCTATATTTGTGTATAATTGTGTGGGTGTACTTAGTGATTGTTATTTGTTGTGTTTTGTTTTTTAGTTTTGTTTCTTGGTTTTTTGATAATTTTGTTTGTATGTTCTGAGGTATTGTGGTTTAATAAACTTATTTTCTTTCTTTCTTCTTTCTGATCAGTTTACTGTGAGTATTATTTCTGGCTTCAAAAGCCTGAAAAGCTGAAATTATTATATACCCTGAGTGAACGACATCTCACAGGAAACGATTCCCATACTTCTTGGCACAAACAGTACACATAAAAACCATGGGAAACTTTGACAAAAACAAACTAACGGCCAAACTTGTTTGCATTAGCTGGATGATGCTTATTTATTTCTTAATTGATTAAACCTCGAACCTTGGCTCCTCTATTTTTCCCTGTTCCCGCCAATCGGATTGTCCGGAACTTTCTGAATTTTATTTTAGGCCCCGAAACCTACGATTTACAAAGATCCTCCATCTTTAGGATGTGTTAGTTTTATCACTCGTTCAATCGTAACAATTATAAATAATCTCGTGCTAAAATGTATGGAATATTTTTGTAATCACCTCGTCTTTTTATGATGCATCATTTATCTATATATTTACCCTTGGCTATATTCAATAGTTCAAATGCAGCTGCCATTCTGAAAACCCGGTAACAGTTAGTGGCGGATCGCTTGGTTGACATCGGTTTGACTGCGGCACTGAATCTAATAACAGTTTCCAAAGATGAAAGATAAGAGCATTAATACTTTATTATGAAAAAAAAAAAACATGCTTCTCGTAACGTAGCACCACTAAAAATCAACTTCTTCCTTTAATAATATTAAACCAAACTGCTCCAAAAGTTACAACTTGCCACTTCAGTGCCTTCGACAACTGCAATACCAGACTTTATCCCGAAGACTTTGTAGATATATTTCACGAATTGGCGAGCAGCCAAGAACACCCCTTTTCACCAAAGCTTGTAACCAAACACGTAAGTGAAACCGAATTGTGGGCCAAAATTGTGTAAAACATTTTTATTGGCGTAGCACGTACACACACAATTGTTGAATAACAACATATGTTTTTTATATTGTCATCGCTATGAGTAAAGTCTCAATTTGTTAGTCGTTTAAGTGCGTATAATGTTTGTTTAATTTAACTGCCTCATTAGTTTCGTGGTCAGCGCGACTGCTGAGCATGAAGTCTTGGATTCGATTCTTTGGTCGGCCAAAATGTTATTGGGTTTTCTATTAGAAATACTCAGTAGTAGCCCGAAGTGTGTCTGGAATTTTGGCCGCTAGATGTCAATAGGCCCACCACCTAGTAACTTAATAACAGCATTGGTGAAATTTGGGTGTACAATTGTGTACACCTCTGCCTACCCCTTCGGGGACTATAGGGGTGATGCTAAGATTATAAGTATAATATGCATTGCGCTACTTTTACTGTTGTTATAGTGAGACATCTGCTCACGCACATTTCCGCTGTTCTTATGGCCCCAACATTTTCTCACTATGACCTCACTCCAATTAGGGTGGGTCCGATTTGTGAAATTGACTGAATACTTGAGCGCACAGTCATTACGCTTAAATCAGTTTCACGCTGATTCCGCTCGTTTGCAAGTAAAAAAAGATCGCTTGAATAAGCGAAACTGATGGAATGAGAAACGTAGCCATCCACCTGGCGTTTTGCGAAACTTTGTCTAAATTACCTGTTCTTTAAATAAAATGCTTGAGAACATCTAGTGGAAAAATATAATAATATAGTACCGATCGAATTTTGGTGGCTATTACAGCAAATATTTAGGAGATATTATAGTGCCAACTGCCAACATATGTAGGTGCACTCCCTCTTCCTGCACTCTCATATTTCCGATGGGACGGCAATCCGACACGACCGGAGAGAGATCAGGCGCAGGACCGATGGCTTTACGTGCTCTCCGAGGCACAGGGGTGTCACACCACCAACTTCCTGACTCCTGCCTGCTACAGAGAATTTCCTGACTGAAAAACCCAATAACACTTTTTCTGACCTGGGAATAGAACCCAGGATCTCACGCTCATCAGCCGCGCTTGCGACCACTAAACGAACGAGGCAGTCAACGTTTTAAATACTTGTTCAATAAATTAATGTTGTATTCTGACATGAAGATTGTAGAAGTTGTATTTCTTCATGTTTACGCTTTATTTTAAAACTGTCTAGTAAAATCATTACCAAAGACGAACGAATAATGCATTCCAACGAACATAACTGTTCTAAATATCAGACAATAGCCTGCTATTTGCCTACAATTCAGTTAAATGCTTCCATATTCGTACGTCAAGTATAGTATTTCGCGTTTCAATTGCCTTCCTACAAACAGGCCAATTTGCGAGGTAGATCACATTATTAACACAATCATGGTCCATATTTCGCTGCACGTGGACACATCTCGGCAACACGCCACATTAGTCCTCATTAACGCAGCGCGAGATCGTTACTAAGGGATACTATTTGGGTGTTTAGTATGAAATGGCTTTGTGAGTGACTATTACTTATTATACTATTACTATTTATTTATTTTATATTACTTATTAATAGTGCACAAGTGTATGCACAAATACAGGTGTACTATGCACCTGTGTTTGTGCATACACTTATGCACTAGCCGCAGATCGATCGATCGAGGTTAAGCTGCGCTTGCCGCAGTCGGTCTGTGGATGGGTGACCATCATTTCATACCGAAACTTCTCCGTGCCTCGGAGTGCACGTTAAGCCGTCGGTCCCGGTTGTCAAATTAAGATCTATGACAGCCGTTACGGGTAGTTAGAGGCCTGAAAGTCTGACAAGCAGTAATACCACGAGCTATCGTGTTACCCAGTAACTGGGTTGTGGAGGTCAGATAGGCAGTCGCTCCATGTAAAATACTGGTATTAAATGCATCCGGTTTGACTGGAAGCCGACCCCAATGTAATTGGGAAAAGGCTAGGCAGATATATTTTGTTGATTACAAAATAATTGGCAAAAATAAATAAGCTTCATTTGCCCTGACGTCAACTGAAGTGACGTCACAAATACAATGTTTATTTATTCTGTGGGCTAAAAGTATGATAGAAGAGGATAGATTAGATACATTAAAATTTTTTGTGATGCCAGACTTCGTAAAAGAAAATGTAAGTAATTATATCGTATATCGCTTTGTATTGTTTCTTTTAATATTAAATTGCACCTATAACGTTTCTGTTTCTCCACCACCCTATGTGACTTGTACCCTAGGTTGACTGGTAGAGAATGCCTAAGCCGTTAAGTCCGCCTTTGTATATATATAGTGCCAAAAGAATAAATAAATAAAATATTTTCTGGCATTTTTATAATGAAGCTATTTTAACTAAATTCGCATTTTATGATACGAATGTATTTTATTTTTTGAACTTGGATTACTACATAGATTTTTACAAGTGTATTAAAATAGACCTATACCCAAAAACATCAGTTTTATATTAATAACCATCAAAACTTGTGTACTAGAGCTGGCAACACGTTGTCGGTTTCACGTTTGTGACCTTCATTTGACATTAACAACTGACATGAAACTGACAGCTGCCTGTTTTGAGTTCGTTTAGAAACAAGTTGTGTTAAAAAAATTTAAACATTTGACGACATTCACGGAAATGCTTTAAAAATATATAATTTCCTAAAAAATAATATAGCCTAATTAGTTTTTCATAATTAGCTAAATATTGGAAAATATATATAAAAGAATATCTATTTTTTTTATGCATGCCCAATTCTCCTAGAGAAAACAAACTATTGTACCGTCATTGATATCAAGAAGCTAGGAAGTTTTATTTATTCCATTATTTAACGCTATAACTAACACAAGCTATAGATATAAACACAAACGCCACTATAAAGAACAGCCAGCCTCTCAAAATTCCCAACCCACTTAAAGGGAGGGTGTGATACTTTGCGATATTTTACGATTTATATAAGACAGCATTCGCGAGTCATAATATTCCCTAATCCTCATCACTTGCCAGCCGACGGTAAGCCAGGGGGAAGAAATCAGGTCGAGGGTGACGCGACGAGAAATGTGTTACCTCCTGACTCAGATTATGTGTAGGTCAAGTTACACCTTAAACTGTTGGGTAGAAAGGGATGTAGGTTATTACATAACATAGCATCACGCCTGTATTCCTAGAAGGGGTAGGCAGAGGTGTACACAATTGTTCACCCACATTTCACCAATACTGTTATAAAGTCCCATGCACGGACGACATGTGAGAAACATGCTTAGTCATCCAATTTCGCTTCTCATACACGAGCTAAACGTATACTTATACTTAAAACTCATCCACTCGGCGCCAGTACGCTGCGTGTGTGTGTGCTTAATCTATGCTTCACTTATGACAAGGCAAGGTTCCATCCATAGTTTTCTAATGCATGGTCCCATGTAATAGGTGGTGAGCCTATTGCCATCTACCGGACCCAATTCCAAACTCCGGGCTGCTACTGAGAAGTTCCTAATAGAAAAACTCAATAAAACTTTGCCCGGCCCGGGAATCGAACCCACGACCTAATGCTCAGCCCGGGAATCGAACCCAACACCCCAGACTCAGCAGTCGCGCTTGGGACCACTAGACCAACGGAGCAGTTTTATTACATTGCTGTTAATTATAGTTCATCCGTCACTCACACATACTTCGGGATTTTACAATGATTGCATTGTTGTTTATGTTCACTTTTTTTGGTATTAGAACGTTCATTGATGACAGCTGTGGGTTCGATTCCCGAGTTGGGCAAATAGTTATTGTGTTTTTATATTAGAAAATTCTCAGTTGAAACCCGAAGTTTGGAGTAGTACCCTGTTGATGGCAATAGGCTTTCCACATGGGCCTTAATAACTGCATCAGTGAAATGCGAGTACGCAACAGTACCTACCTACTCTTCTGCCTATCCTTCGGGAATACAGGCTGCTGTATTGTGCTGTGTTTAAAAATATTCAAAGTTAACACCGACCATCCAGCACTCTCGGACCGGAATTAAAAAACTCTCCAGGGAAAATATCCGAGACAAACTTTTAACAGTAATTAACCTATTTCTGAAACTTGTTGCTCGGGCTTAGGCTATTGACACACTAACAACCAGTTAATTGAAGAATGCTAGTGAAGTAATAGTAACACCTAAATAAATACCTTAATTTTTTTCATGCTTTGAATAAATAATAACGTCCGCCATATTACATTTAAACTGATGTGATTTGCTTAATGTATTTTACTTAACAAAATCTTTCATTTTCATTTATCAACGGGATCGTAAACTGTCATCGGTATTTAAACACAATTTTTTCTCTTATTGATTGAAAAAAATAATTCGCCATCTTGGATCATACGCCATATTTCATTTAAAAGACATTCAAATAAATAATCTTTCCATATTGTCTCTAAAATGAAGACTGTGCGGAAATCGTTTCATAAGATAGTTGGTTGTTCTAGAATAATTTTCATTTACTAGGACATCTTCAAGAGGCATCGATATTTGAATCATTTTTTTATACCGAGATAATAAGGTAAGCCGCCATCTTGGATTATCCGCCATATGCATTTAGAACAAATTCAAATATCTTCAAGCTGCGTGAAAAGTTTTTATGATGAGAATAGTTTAAGTAGAAGAGTCACTTACTAGTACACTTTGCTAAAATATCGACTAGTTAGCAACTTGCCCGCAATCTAACGATATCCTTATTCTGTGTAAACAAAATATAGGATTAAAAGTTTAAAGTAGCTTCACTTAATACTTTGGAGGCGTCGCGAGTTGTCTATCCAATTACGTTAATACCAAAGATTTTTATTAAGACGAGAGAGTACTTAGGTTTACATTAAGAAGATGATAATTATCACATTATATGAATGACTAGTTGTGCCCTGCGGTTGCACTCGCATTTTTAGGGTTCCGTACCTCAACAGGCGGAACCCTTAAATGATCGCTTTGTTTTCCGTCTGTCTGTCAAGACTCTTTATCTCGGGAATGCGTGGAGGTACTGAGTTGAAATTAAAATCATATACTCAAGTCAACAGTCCTTTGACGCTGTGAAAAAATCAAATTTATAAGTTACCGTAAAAGAATTTTTGGAAAAGCTCGGATTAAACTGTGAGACTCGATTCCTTACAATATGTAGCTACAAATTTGTACGGGACCCTCGGTGGGCGAGTTCGACTCGCATTTTTCCGGTTTTTTTTTTGCTCACTCCTTTTGCTGGACTCCTAGGTGAGGAGTCCTAGCGTGATGTTAAATAGCTTATAACTATAACCTTTCTCAAGAATCCAACGACCATAGAATCCAAAAAAAAACAAAAATGAGTTATAGTTCGAGAGATTAGCGCTTTCAAACAAAGAAACGAACTCTTCAGCTTCTTTGTATTAGTATAGATAGCCTAGTAGGATGGCCGTTGAACTCGTAAGTCAAGGATCGCAGGTTCGGAATTAAGAGACGGTTCACTGCCTTTCGATATCGTGTGCGTATTAGAAATTAACGACCACTTAATGATCACTTGCTTAAAAGTGGTAAAATAAAACATTGTAAGGAAATCAGCACACCCTGAGATATATTATTGATTATGTGTAAAAGCCATCTATGTACCCTAAGGGTGGTTTATTTTAATATTATGTTGTTTATTAACAAAAGGAATTTTATACATACATAACCAGCCCATAGCAGTCCTATTGAAGCAACTGCGGAAGGGCGTCTTTTTATACAGAGAAGGCAAGAATATTTATCACTATGCTAGGTCATTGCGGGCGATTTCAGTTTTCCTTCACCGTATATCTGTGACATCTTAGAATTAAGGAAATAATACAAATAAGTCACATTGGTACATGCCAAATTTAGACCTAGAGGCAGGCATGTAAACACTCATCCACCTCGACATTTGAGTGATATTAATATCATGTTAGCATTTCCATTTGTTGGATAATATGTAGTTTGCTTGCAGCATCCTCGGTGCATTGAGAGGATACATTTGCATACTTGGAAACGATGCCAAAGGCAAGAAAGCAAAGCTTCGTGGAAACGAGATATAAATTGAAGTTGTTCCTAGCGAATATCTTAAGTTACAGTTTTAAAAAACGTTGTTCGTAAAATCATGGTAAGGTTAACTTGTGCACATTTTCTTAGATTTTTTTCTAATTCTATTTTTCAAAGAAACACTGAAAAAATAATAGACAAGAACGGGGCTTGAACCCGCGACCTTTGACGTTCCGTGTCATCACTCTACCAACTGAGCTACCTTATCGTGTTCAAACCTATTGAATTTTCAATCCTCTTTGTATACGTCTTAAGGAGACGCCTGGTGATATTTATCTAGTAATCATTACAGATTTACTAAACTCAGCGTTACCACTTTGCAGTTGTAAATCGCCGAACAACATCCCAATCCTTTATAAATCATATATAATTATATTTTTTTCTAATGTTACTTAATATCCATACTAATATTATTATAATTGTGAAATAAACTCTGTTTGTTTGTAACCTTTTCACGACTAAACCGCTGAACGGATTATAATAAAATTTGACAAGAAGATAGATTGCACCATGGAGAAGGATATAGGCTAATTTTTATTACGCAGACGAAGTCGCGGGCACCTGCTAGTTTTAAATATGCGGAAGTTTGTTAGGATGGATAGATGTTTGTTGCTCTTTCAAACCATAACTATTTAACAGAATTGGATGAAATTTCGCACACAGATAGTTTATAGCCTGGATTAAAACATAAAATACTTTTTATCCCAGCTGGACCCAACTATGAATTCCAAGCACGATATATACTTTAACTGTAAATATCAAAAAATAATTTACATATATAACCCCTGCAAATAACTTGTTTGTAGGATGTCTTGCGACTAACTAAATAAATCTTCTTTTACTATGGTACCTGATAGAAGCCATTATCAGATATTTTAAAGTTAAATACCTAAGGCGTGAATCAAAAATGAGGCTCCCAGGGCAAAACTGAGCCTTTCAATGAATTCTCTTCCTATTTTGTCGCTGAATTTCAAACAAAATAAAAGGGTTTTCTACACTGCCATTGCTCAAATACTGAATGCAGTGTGCCAGAGGCAAACGCACCGACTTGCCGTCAGACCGTGTTTCTGTACAGCTCTCGACGTGTGAAAATGATGCCTAAAGCGCTTTAAAGCACTGCAATGTAGAGAGGGTACAGATCTTATTTTTTATTTGCGAGAGGCTTTCCTACAAAAGCGTTTGTTGATTTTTGGTAAGATTACTGTTTATTTCATATATAACGTGAAAATCAGCGCCACGACGTGAAAATGTTTTTAAATAAAATTTTCATTGGCCTTTCTAAGATCCACTAGAATTTAATTATACAATTCCTTAGTCCTTCCAGTACTTGAATATAAGAGCACCGTATGGAACCCTCACTATGATGTCTATATCAAACGTCTAGAAACTGTACAAAGACGTGTTCTATACCATCGAGTTTTTGGCAAGAAAAATCAGAAGCTACAACCTGAGACTAGCACATTATAAAATGTCCACACTAGTATACAATAGGAAAAATGTATTTGACCTTACATTTCTGCACAAACTATTCAATAGTGTTGTCGACTGTAGCGAGCTTCTTTGTAAGTAACAAATAATTACACCATCCTGCTTGCCGAGGAAATGTAACTACAACCTTTTCCATGTGTCAGGATCTAAAACAAAACCCGAAAACTTTTCCGTTCTGCCAAGGCTCTGTAGGCAACATAACGAATTGTTGTAATTTAATTGAAAGGAGCTAAAGCTAATACTGCCAAAAGCAGAAATCCTTCTCCGACCTATCTTTTTAACTGTTTTATTATTAATTTTATTGTAACCTATCACTTTGTTTTTTTTCTGTACCTTGTAAGACATTGATTAATCATTTAAGTAATTCAAGCAAAAAAAAAAATCTTGATTTCTAGGATACAAACACAGTAACAGTGTATTAGATTTTATTTTTATTTTATTTTTTATCGTCGTCTTTGTCAAACCTTTCAGTTATACTTTGAGTGAATGATGTGGTCTCCTGCAACTGGAAGAACACACTTCTTTTTGTACCTCACCTACTTTTTATATATGCATGTGATTGTGAACCTTCTGTTGGATATCCAAATAAATTCCTATCGTGAAAGGTTCAAGTTAAGCACAGCCTTGTACTTAGGTCATAATTATAAATTTAGGATCCTTCATTAAAGAATTATCCGTAAAACTAAATCGACAATGCATAATTAAATAAATAATAATAATTAAGCATAAAGGTAGGCAATGCCTTATCAGTGCCTTTTGATAGAATGTCTTAATATATCTCATTATAAATAAAAACTTAGCCAACATTGTTGTTTAGTTTTTTTTTTTGGTTTATCCGGTAGGAGCAGGTTCGAATTCTGCTCACGACCGAATTCCCACCAAAAAAAAACTAGAGTTCGCTAAGCATGTGTGTGCTTTTCAAAGATTTATCTGTATAAATTTTAATAAATGATAATGACTACTTTGTATATGATCAACAATTTAGCCTGTTCGGCTTTCCTCTGCATTATGTACAGCGTTTTGCGCACAAAAATATAGTGGAAACGCCAGTGAAGCGTTTTTGTGAGGAAAATGAGAGCGTCAAGTACTCTCTACTTTATTATGTTTGATTAGTATCTACTTACTGCGTGTTTCCCTTTCATGATAGTCGAGGGAAAAGGCTTTTAGTTTGTTCCTTTTTGTTATATAGTTTTCCTCTATCTCGCGTTTAATGTTGAATTTGTATCGGAAAGAGAAAAGTCGTGTTATCTATATTAAGCTCTTATGATGAAATGAATAACCCAAGTTATATTGTAGTTGAGGTTATTAATACAATAAAATAGAATGAAAAACTTTGTTTAATTATCTAGACTCACAGGATTAGTAACATACATAGCATGACGCCTATATTTCTCGAAGAGGTAGGCAGAATATATGAAATGTACATTGTTGTACACCCACATTTCAGCAATGCTGTTATTAAATCCCATGTGTGGTGAGCCTATTGCCATCTACCGGCCACAATTCCAAACTCCGGGCTGCTATCGAGAATTTCATCATAAAAAAACACTTTGCCCGACTCGGAAATCGAACACAGGACTTCATACTCAGCAGTCGCGCTTGGCACTACAAGACCAACAAGGCATTAGTAAAAAAAATCTTATATTTATGTTAGTAGGTAAATAACATGATGTTCTCGATGGTGTGTGAAGCCATGTCAGAGACCTTTTTTTTTTTTTTTTTGATTTCGCGGGAAAACCTTCAAAAATGCGCCCGGCCCTTGGGGATAAGACCGGGGAGTGTGGGATTTTTACCTCACTAAAACCACCCCGGTGGTCACCATCCGCACATGAAGGGGGCACTGGGTCCTCTTAAGAGACCAGCTCCAGAACCCCCACATGCAACGCCTTTATTAGGGCACATCCCTGGGAAGACTGTAAAAGGGTCTCCCCTGAGCCTCGCTGTGCACGGCAGCACGTGACCACTGTGCCACCGTCTTCTCTGGGGTAACTTGATGGGCGCATAAAGTCCCTCCTTGCGTCCGTGACCCCAAGAACCACCTGCCAAAAGTCATGCAGGTGGGGTTTCGGCTGTTAGGCGCCGAGGCGGTTGCCTCCCTGGCGCCTTCTTCTCCGAGCGGGATCAGCCCTCTCACGATCCCGCTCGGCGGCCTCCTTCTGGACCATGACAGTCTCACAGAAGGAGACCATTTGTTTCCAGTTTCCTCTCTCAGCCAGCATCGCCCTCACGACTGCTGGCAGAGACAGGTCTCGCCCGATCCTAGCGACAAGGACCTGCCGCTCGAGGGCCCACGCAGGGCACTCCTCGAGCGTGTGCTGGGCAGAATCTGGGCCGCTACTGCAATGGTGGCAATTTGCCGTGGCTTCCCGTCCAATCCTGTTCAGGTACTCACTGAAACAACCGTGCCCGGTGAGTATCTGAGTAAGTCTGTAGGAGATGGGCTCCTCTCTTTTCATCCAGGCTTCGAAGTGCGGCAGAACGGCTTCGACAACGCGCTTGCACGAATACTGCGGCTGTTGCAGCCGCTCGCACCACCTCTCCATCGCGTGTCGCCGTTCCTGCCGCCTCAGTCTTACAAAAGAGCGTCCTGGAACACTACCGCTTTGGAGAGACCTACGGGTGGTTTAAACTCTGACACTAGGTTGTTCATCAACCACACGATTAGAAGAAAAAAAAGTCTGCCACAACGTTGAATGAGCTTTAAAATGTATTCATTTACATATTTCTTACTTTCAAACTGCCTGGTTGGTCTACTGGTCACAAGCGCGAGTGCTGAGCATGTGGTCTCGGATTCGATGCCTGGGTCGGGCAAAGTGTTACTGTTTTTCTGTTAGAAAATTCTCAGTAGTAGTCTGGAGTTTGGAATTGTGCCCGGTTAATGGCAATAGGCCCACCACTTATTACATGGGACTTAATAACAGCATTGATTTTTTTAGCATTGGTGAAATATGGGTGTACAACTGTGCACACCTTTGCTTACCCCTTAGGGGAAAACAGGCGTGATGCTATGTTATGTTATGTTCAAACTTGTCCTATGACTGACGCAAACCTTCCTTTTCTAACTTCCAGATTAGAGAAGATTTATTCCCCATTAATTTCCCATAAAAGTGAAACAATTAACTAAAATATACTTCTTGTGAATGTTTGGAGGAACATTCTAATTAATCTAAAATGTCTGCCGATTCATTCGTGCCGTCTGCAAACAGTAGTATAGATACATATATAGGTTGGTATGTATCTACATTTCTAATGAATAGGCGTATTTCTTTGAAGATATTAAGTACCGGCATTTCCGTTGCAGGAAAAGACTCTTTATAAAAGTAATTTGTATAAATGCTGTAGAAAATATGCAAAATACAAAACTCAAAGAAGAGATTTATAAAACAAAATAAACGGTATGTTTGGCGCAGTGATCGAGATCTGCACCGGGAGTTGCGGGTTCGTTTTTCATACGAAACTAATGTCTGTGTTTAATAAATAAATACTTTCGGATCTAGGTGAGTGTTCACGTAAGATTTGGGTCTGCAAGTTTATTTAAAAAAAAAACTAGCTAGGACATCCCTCGGGTGTGCCTAGTTTTCTTGTTTTTTTTTTATCTTTCACTATTTTAAGTACCTTATTGATAATTTATAATAATTATGCACATAATTGTAAAAAATCAGTGGTGCCTCAGACATAGGTCGCGACCTTTGCCCTTTAGCATAAACACTCATCGTTAAAATATTGGACGCAGATTATGCCAAAATGTCAGACCAACTGAAAGGTCAACGGTCTTAGGAACTATGTATCATCATTCAAACTTAAAGCAATTAGGCTTCATAAATCAATTATTAATAGATCAAGCTTACACAAAATGTTTATCTTCACAAACTTTCCTGAACTAAGATCAAGGACCTACAACATAACTGTTTAGGGCGTTCACCCTTGACTGTTTATTAGATTCAAGATAAATCTTTGAAAAGCATTAACACATGCTTAGCTAACTCTAAATATATAATTATAAGCCATAAGACGTGTTAAAATATGGAAGAAGAATTCGCGGTGGTGAGCAGAGGTCGAGATGGCTTAGTGGTCAGAGCGCCTGGAGTATTTATCCGGGAGGCGCAGGTTCGAACCTTTTCGCGACCGTATTCTTTTTCCATTTAATATTGTTTATTAGATATTGGCGTCAATTCTAATGTAGCAAACTAAACAAAATTTACAACATTCCTGTCTTAAACCAACAGTTACTATTTGAGATGGATGGTACGAATCAAGAGACGTCAACTTTAAATTTAAGTACGTCAAATTAAAATCTGCGGACGTTTTTAGTAGGCACAAGTAGTTAGTAGTTAACTAAAATTGTATGGATATTTTAGATTGACATGATTAAATTTGAATTTGACGTCATCCCGTCTCACTCTTTAGTAAAAAAAAAAACTTGAGAGGTGTCAAGGGACACCCGGATGGAACGAAGTTAAAGAGAAATATATATATATATATATATATATATATATCTGGCTTGCTTTCTATAAGAGAGAGAGAGAGACAGACAGAGAAACATGCGCACGCCGCACGGCTTACAATAGCATATTATAGCTGAAATGAATTTAGCTCCGTTGTGTTTGATGAGCTCTGAATGTTTTCTTTTCGTATAGACCTGCGCATGGCCTGTTATATATTACTAAATACTAGTGTTCATTATTGTTCACCGGTTCTCTCTACTCACATGCGTGCGACTTGGCCGCGGGCTCAGCTCATGACTAAGGGCTCCGTTCAAGTTCGAAACTTGTCAGGCAATCCCGAAAAATGCACGTGAACGTAGTAACGGTGAACAATAATAAAATTAATATTAATATTCATCACCAACGTTATTATACAAAACTAGTATATTATTGTGGACAAATCTTTCAATCGCATTCTCGTTTTGGTAATGAGCTCTAAAGTTATAAATATTTGTTGAAAGAAAAATACCGTTGTCTGGACTAGTCCTGAGCAGTATCCAGGAGGCGTAGGTTCAAATCCTGGTCATGACCTTAATTTTCTTTCAACAAAAATGTTTAACTTTACTGGTATATTACTAAATAGTACTATTGGTTATTAAAACCAGGATTTGGACAAATAAACCAGACGTTAGCCTAGCCTTTATTAAGACATTTTGTAGCTAGAGAGGATTATTTATTTTAGAATGATGGCGCTGTCAACGCAGTGGTCCAGAGGCCAATTGCTAAACCACGTGTCGTAGGTTAGATTCTTGCACCGAAAAACTATTTGTATGGTCTACAAATACTTCTACCGGGTCTGGGTGGTGAACTTTATCTCTGTAAAAGCATAGACGATTAAGCAAAAGAAAATGAAATGATGGGCAATTTTTTTCTGTTTTCTTTTTTCTTATATATTATATCAATATTAAGAGTATTCCTAAGAAATATTACTTTTGTATTACCCATTACTTTTTAATTTGAACAAGTTATCTCATTTGAAACTGTCACAATCAGTCTGTTCTGTTAGCAAAGTGGGAAAATATAATGTATGAGCAATTTTCTTTGTTGATCTCTCTGTTGCATATACGTTTAAACAGAAATATATAAGGCTTTGTGTTATATTCTACGAATTAAACTAGATAAATTTTGATATTTTTCTAAAAAAAAGAATTTAAATTATAAGCAACTTATTTTCAACTAACTGAGCCTGCGACTCCGTCCGCGTGGATGTCGTAAATTAACATCATGTCGTGTATGAACATAAATTCATAATTAACGAATGTTTGATATTTATGAATACTACATAATCTTCAGTGTTCGCTTCGCTAGCGGTAACGCGTTCGTTTATATTAAATGTTCTAGTAATTACCGTAAATCCTGAGCTAGTTTAAGAAAAAACAAGTTTAAGTGTTCTTGGAACTTGTTTTTGGAATTTACATAATTTTTTTTTAATCATCGTGGGACGATACCTTGCACCATGGAGATTATTTTTACGGTAATATTTTTCTACTATTACTTTTCATCTTTCAGAAAATACTATTTACATTTTTGCCTTTCTCACCTTTAGGTCTACGTGTTTATTACCTAGAGACCTATTACAATACTTATCACTTAGTATTTTCGCTGTTCAATACTAAATAGCATATTGGGGCCCATATATTTTCTTTATACCCTTACGATCATAACTTGTGTATGTGTTCGTAATATTATCAGTCGCTGGGGGTGTGTACGACAAAAACATTCCTGTGGAAAGATGGCAAATATTCATACGGCCATTATCATATTTCCTAAAGGAGTAGGAAAGACAATGTCATTAGTTACTCGTAATCATGGTGCTGGAGATCGGGGACCCACGCATATAAATGTAGATTATGTAGAATTGTAGATACCTACTTATAAAAATTGTCTTATGTTATGTACTAGTAAACATGGCGGTATTAGAGGGAACTTTGTAGAATGCACTATATAGAAAAAATAGTTTTTACCCGCGGCTTCACTCGCGTTAATTTACAAGCGAATAGAATATTTAAAAAATACATGCATAATACGCTATTATTATCTATTTGTAATCGCTCTTATCATTGATACAAACTTACAAAGGTTTTTAGAATAAAACACCTACTTATCGCCTTTTTTTTAATAAGGACTATAGCCTAAATCCATACTAAATTAACCTAAACCCCACATAACCGGGATCATATTACATTACAACTTGTTGCTGTCGTGTCGAGTTTGCCAAGTTTCGTTAACAGAGGTCGCGGGTTCATACCCCGGCCGGTGTCATATTTTATGGGGCATGCACGCTATTTTGTAATTACAATGTTTGGAGTTCTGAGTTTTTTGACTCTAATGGAATTTAATTAACTGTATCGTATTTCATGCCTATATTAGCCAGGAAAGTACTTTGTTGTAAACCGATATTTCCCCGAAGACCGTATTTTATTTATTAATATTGCTATAATTGCCCTGGATTCCATCCACGTGGAAGACAGAAAATAAATTCATGCATGTCGTATATGACCACGATCTCAAAATAAATATGAAAATATACCCGTCAACTTGTGAACTTCCTTATTTTTTTGTCGGTTCAAAATATATAATAAAATAGTCGCCTAGTTTTTCTATTTAGAAAGACGAAAAGTCGCCGAAGAATACGAACTTATTTCTTTCGATAATCATTATTTACAAGATCCAATCCGTGGAATGATTACTCTTGAAATTAAAACCAATTGCAATGTTAAATCAACGCCTTAAAACAATATTGATTTATTTATTATGGCACTTCAATGACTAGTTCACAAAAACATTATCAGAAACCTTAAATACATAATACACGGTTAATAAGTACTCCAGGAACTTGTCACTTGTAGGTGTGCACAGCATTTGCAATGTTTGACTTATAGCTCAGTTAAAGCAAAATAATTATAGAATACAATGAATGGAATTATATAAAACAGATTAATTAACAATTTAGATTGTTTTTATGGTAAGATAAATATGGGATTCGAACCTACGTCGCCCGGATATATACTCCAGGAAGATTTATCTGTAGCAATTTAGAAGTTCTTTAACTTCTATATATCCGGGCGACGTAGGTTCGAATCCCATATTTATCTTACCATAAAAACAATCTAAATTGTTAATTAATCTGTTTTATATAATTCCATTCATTGTATTATAATTTTTTGTGGAAAAAGAATTTAGAAGTTGCTGTAAGAAATTTTTTCGAAATTGAGTTGGGTATTGGTGAAAACACAAAACATATATTGTTTGATTAACAGAGCGTTCTGGGTCTGGGGGGTTAAAAGTGTATGGGTAGATTTGTGTCTGTAAAAGCACTCGAGATACAGAAAAAAACCTTGTGTGTACATTATAAAATTTCAGCCTTAAGCTCTCGAAATCTTGTGATAGAAACTTTAAGCCACAATATTACGTACATAAACTTATATAAAATATTACACTATTATATATATACGACTATAGTAGGTAGATGGCCTGTCTGTTGACATGTCGTACGTAATCTGCCGCAGTGATCTTGACATGGGCAAGACACCTTTCACGTCCATACAGAACAGCTAAAACACAAATATGTTTGGTTTTGTTTATCGCCAAGAATTCTATGAACATGGATTTTTCTACCGAATTAAAAAAAAAACAGAGAGGCAAACCTAACGCAAATTACATCGTAAAGTGAAATCTAAAAGTTTCAAAATACCTGTTTACATTACATAGAGAACTGTTTCGCTAGTGTAGTGGTTCCAAACGCGACTGCTGAGCACAAGCTTCTGGTTCGATTCCCGGTTCGAGCAATGTTACAGAGGTTTCTATTAGGAAATTTTAGACAGCAGCCTGGAGTTTGGAATTGGCCTGGTAGATGACAATAGGTTACATGAGACGTAATAACAGTATTGGTGAAATGTGCGTGTACAACTGTGTATAATTCTGCCTACCCCTTGTGAGTATACAGGCGTGTTGCTAAGTTCAGTTACAGTACATAGCATCACAAAGTGTTACTTAGAAGACTACTGTTCACAGATGCTGTTATTAAGTCCCATATAATAGGTACTATGCCCAGATTGCCGTCAACCAGGCTCAATTCCAAACTCCGCGCTAGCAGGAGAGAATTTTCGGGCACATTAATTTCCCACAGAAATTTCTCTACCAGAAAAATCCAATAACACTGTCTGAACCAGAAATCGAATTTAGTACCTCATCTTCAGCAGCCGCGGTTGCGACCACAAGAACGAGGCAGTTCTTTATACTATGAACATTTTCCTATATCTCTAAACCTTAGAGGAACAGACGGAGGGAGACGGCTTCTGACTAATTATCCAACAAATTTACACGCCACTTTTGGCGGAGGGTGAGGTAATACACAAGCACCAAACAACTTGCACTAAAGCAACAATAGCTCTCGTCATTACATTAACAGTATTAACACTCATAAAACTAAACACAAACATAAAATTGTGTCACACACGATTAAAATCGTGTACTATCATCAGGTATAAAGGTTTGATTGGGAATCATAGCCAGCCTGCTAAAACTACTCCAGTAATAATTCCTTCAAGCTCTAAATATTATAAATATTCTCATTTCATTTTTCTGTCATCTTGTTCTGGTATCGTCTTATAATGGTTTATGCTCCGATAGTTATGGTTGAGCTACACGGTGACTGATGCGCACGTGCCGTCAGATAGGACAGGTCACTTCAAAGCTGCTATGGCTCTTCTATTCTTTAAAAGATACGTCGACCTCTGTATTTTGTTTCGGCGTTTCTTCTCAGATATAGTCAGATAGGAAACGTTGGCGCCATCTAGAGTATAAAAATGCCTTGTAAAAGTGACTTCAAAAGTTCTATTTAGAGAAATAAAATAATGTATCATTACTTTATTATAGGTAGTCCTCCGTCCCCCTTATAAGTATCTCTGCTCAACCGCGAAACATTCACAAGCATAAACACGAATTAGATACACATTTTTTACAATAAATATTCCTTTCATAGCTCACATGAATAATTTCACATCAAAGCAAATAAAATGTAAATTGTAAAGGAAAATTATTCCCGTATTACTTACGCTAAAAGCGAAGTTATTAATTAATAATTTAATGTTTCTTTTACAAACTCAAAGATAAAAAAAGGTACAAAAAGATCCGTCCTTACAAAGATATGGGTCATGGTTGCTAGTCTATTGGTGGCGGCTTACTATTGAAAATAAAACCGCTCGATTGACATTGGAAATATTATTTCAGTTCATACTATTAAATGCAAAAATGACTTAAAAATAATTAAACCATCGGGATACTAATAAACCGAAATGATTTAAAATTAAGATAAATATGATGTAGGTAAATTTATTTTAACATTAATCATTGTTACATATTAATAATAAAGTGCCATAAGGCACTGTATTAATATTGGAATTGGATTGGAATTGGTATTAACTTCAAGAGATACATTGCCCGACCAAGGGGGTTGGTTGGGCAAAGTATACGTGGGTAACAATAAAAGGTTATAGAAATTGTATCCGGATTAATAGCATTTATGTAGTATGTATATAGTATGTTGATATTATTTGATGTTTCGATGATGATGATGATGATGTCTGTGGACGTGGGATCGTACGATACTATTTTATAGATTGTTCCGGTTTAAAGTTTGTAATATAAATACTTTATACTTTCTACGTTTCGACAAACCCCAAATCCTCGCGAAAGAAAACCAATATATACCGAGAATGCTCCGCGAGGCTATTGAAATTAAAAATCACCCAAATTTCAATAGAGAAGATGGTTGGCAATTACCACCTGTATGGAACCCTGTACTGAAAATAATCAAGTCCCAAACAAAATCAAGTCACAAGAAAAATCAAGATACTGTGAGCGATTACTGCGTGCATCGGAACACCTTTTAGTTTATAATTCGATAAAATTGTAAAATTGTATCTCTAAATTTAAAACGACTGTGACCCCTGAGTTTGTTTCGGTATTTCTTCTCAGGGATAGTCTTAGGAAATACCGTCGCGATTTAGTTTTAAACATGTATCAGAGACAAAAATAATTTTATGAATTTATCAATTATATGTACGGTAGACTGAAATAATTTTAAATAAAGTCCTCCTGCGACCACGAACGCTGCAAAGTGTTCGAAACGTCAAGAAAAACAAAAAACCAATAATACACGCGATTAATCCGGTTAAAAGTTGTTTTATTATAATGTGTAGTGATCGCGCAAACCTAAGATATTACTTTATAAATACTGTTTGTTTTGTATAATGTGAAGTGACGCAAACTCTTTAGAAAATATTATTGGTTGTTCTGTTAAGAATTGGTTCTCAGTAGCGAGTAGCCACCACCTATTTCATGAGACTTAATAACAACATCGTTGAAATGTGAGTGTAATACAGTATAAATTTGTTCCCCTTTCGGGGAAGATAGGCGTGATGATATATGGCAAACGTCAAGTGTTTGGTATATGGATGAATGCTCTCGTATTTCAAGTTACTTAGACGCAGATATATTCGTGACGTCATGATGCAATTTATCAGTTTTAAAGTTGTTTGTATAACAGACTAGCGAACCGCCCCGATTTTGTTCGGGTATAAATTAGAAAATAAGAGTGAAGTTTCGTTAGTCAACGTCAGCCATGTAAATTAATTTTTCGGTGACTTGGTTGCAAAATATTCTTTTTTTCTACTTACAATAAATCTTAATTAAGCTTTATTGTATATATAAACCATCTGTGACAAAATATCTAAATGATGGTGAAAACCGCATCAAAATCTGTTGCGTGTTTAGGAGGAGTTAGCGGATAAACAGTCAGACAGACGCGCAAAGTGACTTTGTTTTATACTATGTCGAGAGAAACAGCAGGTAGTAAAAAAAAAAAACAAAAATCCCGACTGCACAAAAAAGAGAGAAACATCATTTTTTACGGCTGACTTTCGTTATCCAAGGATGTGTCCGGCATCCTAGGTGCCTCCGACTGCATGTGATATTTTGTGGAAAATGTTTATTTTTATTGAAACGACAAAAAAATAAAGAAACAAACAGTTTTTATTCTTACGCGCCATCCGACGCACTTAGGAAATTATAGTGACATCTGTTGTCCAAAACACAAGTAGGTACACAACTCCCAACACAGATTACATCCAGCTTTCAAGACACATAAACTAACTAAGAACTAAACTGTGGTGCAATTAGATATCTATTAGTAATCTCTATATAATGAACACTAATAATAAAATGTTCATCTTGTTTCTTCTAGTGCAGTCCGGTTTTCTTATTTTTAATAATTTGTTTTATTTTAAACTTTAAGTTCTATTAATCGTAGATCAACGTAAGTTGTTTTTTTTTTTTTTGTAGTTTTTGCCAAAATATTAGCAGTAGTGTTGTAATGTATATTTATTTGGAATCGGCTATTTAGTAGCTTTCATTTGATACCCATATTGTTATAAAAATAACATATATATATATTCCGCCCTCTTTTATGATTTGTAAACGCCATATTTAATAAATAATATTGTTATAGCCTATGTTATTATTACGCGGTATTTCAAGCTTTGCGACATTATTATAACTTAACATAACATCACGCCAGTATTCCCCGAATGGATAGGCAGAGGTGTACACAGTCGTACATCCACCTTACACCAATGCTGTTATTAAATCCCATATAGTAAGTGTCACCACTATTGCCTTTTAACCAGCACAATTTCAAATTTCGGGCTGGTATTGAGAATTTCCCAACAGAAAACTCACTTTTCCCGACCCGGTATTTGAATCTGAGATCTCATAGTCAGTAGTCGCGCTTGGGACCACTAGACCAACGAGGCAGTCGAAAATATCACCTTCCATTCATCTGCAAAAAATCGCAGTTAAGACTGGCGTCAAGGAGAGCACTATATTCTTTATTTGGGGGATGAGTTGCCCGCGTCTGTAGGAGTGCACCCTTAAAATGGAATTTCTACACGTGGCCCCTGGGTGGTGCAAAACAGGCAACACAACTCTGGTGGGAGGCTATGGCCGCGGCTGGTTACCACCCACCGGACGAAGCCAAGTCGTGAAGCGACCTAGTCGTGTTTCGGGATGTAGTCCGGTGCAACCGTTGTGGGGTACGGGTCTAGGCAGTTGCATCAACTCCCCAACTAGCGTTCTCCCAAAATATATCCACTTTACTTAAGAGTGAATAGATTTATTCTGGATACTGGTTACCATCAGGCGAATTGGTGGCCAAACGTAGACCAACCTTTGATAAAAACAGTTCCTTGCAATAGGTGGTGAGCATAATGTCATCTACCGGAAACACCCTTGTCGGGAATTCGATGGGCTGTTGGCTGACAAGAACTTGCGGAGGGCATGTTGATGCTCAGAAAAAAATGGTCTTAGCGGTTACCCATCTGCAAAATAACCGCGCCAAGCGTTGCTTAACTTCATCGATTTACCGACCATACTTTACATAGGGCTACATGAAAGCCTAAACTACAATATTATTATTTAAACAATTTAGTAAAACAAATGTATTTCAAAATTACAAATTAAAGACTCATAATTATTGTATAGCCTCTCCAAAGATCTTAAGCGCTCATTCTGAAAATCAAATCTTATCACTTTTGCGAATATTTTTGAAGGCTTTAGACGAGGAGAGGGTGACACGCTCTCCCAGGGCGTTGCCATAGCAACCGGCGGGCCTCGTTGCCCGGTCGACGGCCCACTGGTAACCTTGACGGCCAAACCAAGGTTGGCTAATCTAATTGAAATGTTTTTCAACTATTTATGTTTTTGTGCAGGGGCGAGATGTTTTAATGCAGTAAAAAGTATTTTGTGCGCAGAGTAAATATTTTTGTACATTTATGAGGTGTTTGGTCCCAAGGCACAATTAATGTCAGTTCGTTTCGCAATCTGAAATCCTGTTCTCAAAATTATAATAACTTTTTTATTCAGCCATAATATTCTCATTGCAAGACAAATCCTAACCCAAATACAAGAAGACACGTCCAAAAAAATAAAGAGGGTTTTTTTTTGGACGTTGCTTCTTGCTTTTAATCCATAGTTTATATAGGGTTTGATCTGCGTAACCAAACAATAGCTATAGCAAGACAATTTGATGTCTCCTGCCAGAGCATAGTAGATCTCACAAAAAGTCTAACGGAGCGATCTACCCTTCGCTCCGTTAGGCTTTTTGTGGCCAATCCTTCTAGAAGTATCAAGCTTATCTCCTTCTGGGCCTACCACGTCGTCTAACGTTGTATTTCGCCTCTCAGTGGTGATCCCTTAAAAAATTAATGTGCTTGTTAGTGCGCGTGTTATTGTGAAAGATGCACAATATGCGTGTAGAAAATTTGTATACCTAATTCAAGATAAATCTTTGAAAAGCATTAACACATGCTTAGCGAACTCTAAAGTTATTACATTAAAGGGAAAAAGAATACGGTCGCGAATAGGATTCGAACCTGCGCCTCCCGGATGAATACTCCAGGCGCTCTGACCACTAAGCCATCTCGACTATTTGTATACCTACTTACGTTTACTAGACGCAAATTAATGACATACGAGTAAGTCTTCTAAAATTATAGCGTTCGTTTATAGCTATAAAATTTCAAAAATACCAATGTTATTGACCTCTTCACCTCAGCGTAGGTCTTTCATTTCTTTTGATCAAAAGAAAATATTGTATATTTTAAGCAAACTTTTTAAGAAAGATAAATATAACGACACTTTGAAACTGCGATAACGCTAAATAAATCATTCGACCTTATGACCCTGCGTAAGAAGAAAACATTGTCTGCATGAAAAGTTTGTGAACATTTTGTGAACAATGATCACTAACTTTTCATGCTTTGAATCTTCACCTTGTAAATTATTATTTTTACGTTACGAGTTATTAGGTGAAAAATGCATTATATATTTTCTTGTTTTATGATTTTATAACATTATGCCTTTAGATAGTATAAATTTTAATTCAAATAATAAGTTTAAATAATATCAGTTTTTTTTTTGAAGTACCGAGGTGTTATTAAATTTCTTGAGAGATAGTACATACCAGTCACTTTCGCCTGTCCCCATAATTACGTTTTGTGTAACACATGCTCTCGACCTAAAATACATTTTTGATGTTAGTAAATAGGTAATGACTTAAGGTCATGCCAACAAAAGCCTTAATAGTTGGCATACGAAAAGCCTTAAAATAATAAATTAATAAATAAATTAGGTTTTCATGGATTCTCTTAAAACATGTGTTCTTTTAGTGATACAAGTAGACTACACAAGGGTTTTATGTGAAAAAAAATATTAACTCTATTGCCTCATTACACGAATTCCTTTCACATATTATAATAAGAATCTTAGCACGCACTACAATAATAAACAAAACCCTTAAAAACCCCATCCACAAACGACAAGAAATATTCCCCACACTATAAACAATAAGTGCTTATCTAAATCACGCGACAACGACACCATAACGACACGGGGACGACACAGTGACTGTATCACATGAAATATTCACTCAAACACATCGGGCCATGGGCCCAAATCGGTACGTTTATGGCCAAAGCGTGAAGAAATGAGAATTTAAGTGCCATATAAATATGGGACTGTTAGTCATATATATATATATATATGGAATGAGATATATGGAAGGAGATGTTTGTTTTTTGTTTATCGTGGAGATGTTCAATTTATTAGATTTTTTGGGTCAGCTTAAGTGTTGATTCTACCAAAGTCGTTTAATATCGATGAATCCTTCAAACGCATTAACCCATGCGTAGCGAACTCCAAAGATATGAAGAAAAATACTGTCGTGAGCAGGATTCGAACCTGTGCCTCCCGGATAAATACTCCAGGCGCTTTCACCACTAGTCCATCTTGACTTCTGCTTACTACCCCGAATTCTTCTTCCACATTTTAATACGTCTTTTGGTGATGTCATTGCTATCTATTCAGTCCCTAAAGTGACTGAACCAACACGACTTACTTTGCGTTCGTTCGCTTTAATATTATGTGGGATAGTAAGCAGTGATAGTCTAGTAAACATCGTGAGGAAACTAGCACGCCGGAGAGATGTTCTCGATATTGTGTAAAGCTATTTCAAAGGCCTACGGCCGGTTTAAACTCTGCACTAGGTTGTTTATAAACCATACGATAAGAAGTCGATCTGGGAGATAAATTTGAAATAATTACAGATTTGTTATACAAAAGATATAAACTTTTTTTAATCTTCAGATAGTACTTATTTGACGTATTTGAAATTGGCCTCTAAGGGCCGATTTTTCAATCCTCAGATAAACAGACAGATAGGGTTTATTCGATAGATAGCAAAAAAGTCAGTTAAATAGGCTTTATTCGTCGAATAATTCACTTATCTGAGGAATAAATATATCTGACTCTTTCACGGCCAGATAACCGCTTATTCCTTAGATAACCGACGTTGATGTTACTAGTTTGAGGTTAGTTTTCGATACTGTACTTTAATTCAAATGGATATTTTCGATAGTATTGACGACATGGCAATTGAGGTAGAAGCCATTATAAATTTATATGAAAAGAAAGAATCGTAAGACCGAGGATCGATAACTTTAACGTGTGTGATTTATTTTTGTTTTATAATCATTAAAATAAAAATTTTATACTTGATAATAAAAAGGCTTTGTCAAAAACATTTGTCTATTATTATTATTTTTTGCAAATTTTCTTGAGATAGGTAATGATCTGCAGCATTCTAATTACACGAAAAACACCACACACCCAAACTAACAACTTCGTAACGTAATAAAAGCAAAATAAACTCAGAAAATAAAAGTAACACGCTGACGCTTGTTTGTTTGACATTAACACCAAACAAAGAAATAGTCCGTCCCGTTCTAACATTCGTCTATTCTGTATATTTGTTTCACCACCCTGAAGTTAGCGTTTTCACAGATGTGTTATTCGGTCAGATAGTTATTCCTATGTAAAATATGTATTGAAAAATTGACACCCACTTATCAGACGAATAAAGAGACTAACAAATTTATTCTTTAGGTAGCTATTGGTACTTTTATCCGAGGATTGAAAAATCGGCCCTAAAACATGTAACGTAGGTAAATTTGTAACATGTATAAAAAAAATATAGATTCAATTCTTATTTCTCATTTTGAACATCATTATATCAGGACATTCTAGAAAAAGCTAACTTTTTAAGACTAATCAGTTCGAAATAGTCTTTTCATACCATCCTACATCCCTTGTCTCATTTAATTTACTCTGTTACCTCTCAAATATGATGCTATGCTATGTTAAATATACACTAATACAGGAATATATAGACAATTATTAAACTACAAAATCTTAAGTTTTGTCACCACGCCGTAACTAGAATATATAAGCGAGCTCACAAGAAATTAGCAAGACTTGTTTGTAGCTTCTCAAAGAGCGTTAATATAGAAACTGACGGACCACTTAAATTAAGCTTTTTAATTCACAAAATGTCTGGGGAAATTTATGTACAGAGGAAAGTCAAATAAAGTCACAGGAGTTCGGGAGTGCTAAGATGGCGCTTTTTGATGGTTGTGATTTGACGAATGGATTTTGCCTCATTGTTCTAATATGAGGGTTTGATTCCCGAGTCGGGCATAGTACTATTTTGTATTGCTATTAGGAAATTCTCACTGAGTATAAATTAAATAAATTATAAATTGTGCCCGGTAGATTGCAATAGGCTTACCACTTGTTTTAATAAATCATCATCAACCCCCTGCCCTTATCAGCTTAGCATGTCTTTTTCGTCCATACATCTCTGTCAGCCATCTTCACGGTAGCTACTCCTTTATTGGCCATACCTTTTTTACACAATCTATACATCGTTTTCTCGGTCTTCCTCTATCTCGTGTAGTTATCTACATGTACCTGTTTTAATAAATGCATAGGTAAAATGTTGGGGTACAATATTAGTTACTGCTTAACCTTTCGGAGAATAGGGGCGAGATATTTTATAGTCAATCTACCTTTTATGCATTCTCAAATATGGTACATTATATTAACTTAGTTAAGTTAAGCGTAACTTGGATAAGTATTAATCTTAGATTAGTTTAACTATGCGAAGCGTGGGTTAGCGCAGCTAAGCTTAATGAAGGTTTCAAATAACTTTGGTTCATAGTAAGTAAAATCTAGGATATAGTTTGTAACAGATATTTACGATAGAAATACATTTTCCTTTAGTTTGCCATATATCATTACTTCCCAGAATTTTATCCTATTTGGAACATTATCGGGTCGTGATACATTTTTTATTTTTTTGTAAACCTTTGTGTTCGATTCCTGGCTAAGAAAATAGATTTTTCAAAAATTCCAATGGTTGCTGTTTTCGTTATCATCAAAATCGCCCGGCCCAAAATATCCAAAAATCTCCCTTCTTTGGATATTTTTCGTTATTCCTTATAGTTTTGGATATGACCAACAACGCCCATTTCAAAAATTCAATTCCTGTATAATTGCAACATATTTTAGCTGCCCAACTCGCAGAGTCGTTATGTAGGATGCCTTCGTGATTTATGAGAAACGGGACACATCTCAGTGTTTCGCTACACGATGCGAGTAGGGTGTCCATGCGTGCGGAAAATTTGTACCGACGACACGTTTATACGACTACCTGTGTGTGACAGTAACCGCGGTTTTTTACGGTAGTTAGAGATGACAAGTTTTTTAGTGCTTTATGGGATATTTTTCTGTCAGGTGGCATCGTTTGTTATATGTCGGACGATGTGGGGGATAATGAGAATGGGCTGTGTAGCGTAGAGGGCAATTAAGGGGTATGTTGTTTTTATTTAGGGATGAAAATATCAAATTGATAATTCAGTTGTGTAAGTAAATAAATGCTATCCTCATTTGTTTGCAGAACCTGGCGCATGAATAACATTTGGTGTGACGTAGCTAAATAGAAGGAGACCGTATCGGTAGTGGTTACCACGAACAACAGCATTTCCAATGAGGGTTGACGTCAGACAGGCGGCCGGTCATAAAACATTACCAAAACTTTAGCAGCATGCAATTTCAAAAACAATTTGAAAGTGGAAGAATACTACATGCTGCGCCGACTCTAAATAAATTGGGATAAGGGCAGGGGATGATAAAGATTTGTTTACAGTAACGGGATGCTGTCACAACAAATATTCCACACAAATGTGACGTTTGATTGATTAAATTGCATGTGGCACATATGTTTGACACATGCAAATACAGTAGGGTTTCCAATAATAAAGGTTTTCGACAAACAAAACGTTCTGTCGCAACCAATACAACAGACAACACAAATTCCTGGTAATCAAACAAAAGTGTCAAAGGTTTATTTGTCAGCAGTAATTTTAGTAGTACATAGGTTATAATTCCAACGTGTATCTACCATCAAACTAATTGTCTAAAACACTGCCACCTAACTGCTTCGTGGTCCTAAGTGCTGCGATAGAGGTCCTAGGCTCTATTCTCAAGTCGCGTAAAGTGCTAATGGGTTTTTTAAGTAAATTTTCATTAGTAGGCCGATGTTTGGAATTATGACCCGGTATACTGCAAAAGGGTCACAGCATGGGACTTAATAACAACATTGGTAAAATGTGGGTATACACGTCTGTCTACCAGTTCTAGGAATACAGGCGTAATACTATTTTTATGTAAAACACAAAATTAATCTTATAACAATGTCCGCTCTACTTGAAATGTTGAAATAAATGAAATTTTCAATTTCTGGGTAGGCGCCATTTTGAAAAGTGGTGGAGCTTCCTAATTGGTTTGTTTATTTATATGGTTCCAAGTTTTTTTTTTTTTTTAAACGTTGCCCCACACTAGGAATTTCTTCCTGTATCGCAGGAATCGAACCTGCGACACGCAGCGCAGCAGTCGGTCTCTCGACCACTGCGCCTACCGCGCTGTCGTAGTTTAGCTAACACGAGTGCTTATATACAACAATAATTTACGATAATATGTGCAACGCTAAGTAATGGAATTCCTTGCCAGCATCTTTTTCCCAATAGGTATAATCTGGCGATTTTCGAAGCTTGAGTGAACAGAATTCTGCTGATTAAGCGTGTCCAGCGTTGACTGCTTCATGGCTTAACATCAGTTGAAATGGCAGTAAAACGAAAGTCCATTAAAACAACACAATATGCTCATTGGAAGATGTCAGTGAACGTATTACGAACTCACAGTGTCTACACTGGCGGGACACTAAGTAAGGGGAAATTTGGAAGACGAACGAAGGCACTTATCTGGTGGCCAAGGGAAGTAGGAAGAATGCCAGGAGGACCTCCAACACGATTCTCGGACTACATCGTGACGACCGTGCGGCGCTAGTGGATGAGGCTAGCTCAGGACCGGCAAAAGTGGCGTATGAAACAGTAGACCTATACTCAGCAATGGATAGACTTGTGCTAAATAAATAGGTAGATAGAATATCCTAATAAAATTATATATCATATCCACCCTACAAATAGTCTTCCGATTCGAAGATCGAATCTTTACATATTTAGTTACGTTTATGTCGAAAACATTACACGTATCTCTATTTTATATCGCAAATAGGAAACGGAATGTAAAAGAGCTATTTTAGTGCTGCTCCTACTCTGCATGTCTGCATTTGATTTGCGGAACTACGCTGCAAGTAAAGGAATTGCATGTCAGTTGTCTGGGAATGTGATTGGCTGGGCAGAGTTGCGTGATTGGGAACGTCACTCAGTAGTTTGTCGTGAGTTTAGTTTACTTGATTGTTGTCGATTGATATGAAGGTATGAGTATAACTAAGTTTTGTAATTTACATAACTTAATATTGCGCCGATTTTCACCGAAGGACTAAGCAGAGTCGTACTGTCGCAAATCAATATTGTAGTAGTTTTTCCTATTTAACTGTATTTATTCTTCTGTACTATGTGTAAATAAACTGTTAATAAATAAATAAAAATTGCATCGAAGTTAGCGAGTCTATTGTCATCCACCGGGCATAATGTATTAAGTAAAAAAACACCGGTAAAATGATAATTTCCTTTAATCTTAACTAGGTACCTCATTGGTCTGGAGATCGCAAGTGCGAGGCCTTGGATTAGATTCCCGGATCGAACAGAGTCCTCAGGTATTTCTATTAAAAAAATTCGTTGCACCGTTGATCATTTCCATCAAATCGATAGGTTCACTACCTATTAAGTGGGACAAAATAGCATTGAAATGTTGGGGTACAACTGTGTAAAACTCTGCCTACCCGTTCGGGAAATGCAGGCGTGGTATGTATGCTAATACTTATGCTAATTTAATAAATATGTGGGTGCACAAACTGAACGTCTTTGTTTAATCCACTGTACGTATGTATGCTTTGACTTGCGAAATCGTCGCGAGCTCAGCTCAGTCTCACGATAATTATAATTCCAAAGCACAGGTTAACCTCGATAAATCGATCTGTGTGGCAGTTACTCAGCTACAAGCTCCCCGTCATGAGCAATAAATAATTAATCAATCCCCTAAAAATACGCTATAAACACACTTTCTATTCCGCAAGCTTGCAAGCCTGCAATATTGTTTACAGAGCCGCTCTCGATGCAAATCCGTGAAGTATCTGTATCGACGGGTTATTTTCATGAAAAACAGTCAACAGATTCTTTGTTTGCATTGAGGGATTTATTTTATATTGCTGAGCAAATATTGTGGAGATTGGCACGCAATTACGTTTGAGTAGGTATTTGGAGTGCAGAGTTGTGTAGATGTAATACATATAGACAAAATAGAGGCACGTGTACAATCATCCTATTTTTTTTAACAAATTGTACTTCGTACAGTCCAATGTTAAAGATAGCATCGGAAGATGTAAAGTTTGCCATGTGCGTATTATAAATGAATTATCACTTGCTTAAAAATGGTGAAGGAAAACATCATAAGGAAACCAGCACATCTGAGAAATGTTCTCGATGGTGTGTAAAGCCATGTCAGAGACCTACGGGTGATTTAAACTCAGACACTAGGTTGTTCATTAACCACACGATAAGAAGAATAAGAAGACTAAATGTGTAAATATTGTGATTTTGATATTCATGTAGTCCATGAGTCTACTGACTGACTATCCAGTGCTACCAAATCTGACAGGGTATAATCAAAACAAACAACAGACAAACTATAATCCTGTTTTCAAACAGCTCCTTTGTCAATTACGCAAAACGAACAGGGGGTTTACTCTTGAAATTAATACCAATTCCATATCAATTCCAATGTTAAATTACCTAACTATTCAAGATAAATCTTTGAAAAGCATTAATGCATGCTTAGCGAACTCTAAAGTTACAATATTAAATGGAAAAAGTGTCGGTTCGGTCACCTGTATAGGTACTGAATTGATAGCAATGACGTCGCCAAAAGGTGTTAAAATATGGATGAAGAATTCGCGATGGTGAGCAGAGGTCGTGATGGCTTAGTGGTTAGAGCGCCTGGACTATTCATCTGGGAGGCGCAGGTTCGTATCCTGTTCGCGACCGTATTCTTTTTCCATTTAATATTGTAACTTTACCTTATAACTATGTGTAATGTTAAAATAAATTTAGCTACATCACAGTTATCTCAATTTGAAAGCATGTTGGCTTTATTAGTATCCCGATTCCTTAATTATATTATTAAGACAATTCTGCATTTGACATTTGTCAATGGGGTGATTTTATTTTCAAGAGTAAGCCTGCAGGTTTTTGAATCCATGACCTCATTAGCAGCCACGCCGCCACCAATAGACTAGCAACCATGACCATCTTTGTAAGGACAAATCTCTTTGTACCATCTTTGAGTTTGTAAAAGCAACATTAAATGATTTATAAATAACTTCGTTTTTAGCGTAAGTACTACAGGAATAATATTCCTTTACAATTTACTTTTTAGTTGCTTTACGTTGATGTGAAATTATTCATGTGAGCTTTGAAAGGAATATTTATTGTGAAAAACATGTGTTTATTATTTATTGTGTATTTATTTTCAAAAATAATCCTAGACAGTGATACATAAAAGTGGATAGTCATGAACTAGCATAACAAATAATGGATTAAAGTAAAATAATGCAATACATTAAGTAAAAAGTCTAATTTCAATATATGAACAGAATCCGAAACTATCAAAGTAATCCAGCACATAACCAAGACATAAACTATCAAAACTTCTGATAGCAATGCAATAAAACTAAATAGTGTCTAGCACAGGTAAACAATATCACAATAATTAACTCGTGAACCTAGCTCAGGCACAAACAACGTGATTACGTCAAAATACGTTTCTGAATGTCATGCTAGGCAAAGGACTACATGCTAGGTAAATAAATGGACAAGGAGTAGTAAGTTACTGAAGTGCTAATGCCAGTTAAAATGTAGCCAGTCAAGCTTCGAGCGTTTTTATTTGCGATGCCACTCAATGCGCTCTCCATATCTACCTAGTTTCTAAAAACACGTTACGAAGGTAAATATGTCGATATATCGCACCGGCTAAGGCTCCATTCTAAATAGCATTAGCCACAAAACGTGATGATTGTGTTTGCCGTTTCTTACTAATAGCTCTTTCCTCACAATCACAAACACAAAGTGTGTACCCAGGGTGGCAGGAGGGGGGCAGCTGGTCTCTTGACACCCTCCTACGGGGGACCCAGATTAAGAAATTTCTAATTTACCCCTTTGAATTTAGGATTGTGAGCTGGGCACGGCCATGCACACATTCCTAAATTTACTAGCCACCCGTGGGCATGTGACTTGGCTAAGCAACTGCTGTTATTTATAATTAACCACAGCTGAGATTAATGTTGATTTAACATGTACGGAGACGATCTGATAAAAATGGAGTTGTTACACACCTACATACTTTGCTTGACTTCAACAATTGTTTACCAAATACAATTGCAACGGGCCATGATCGCCTCTATTTACCAGAAATTTAAATAATTCTATAGATCAATACGTTCATAAACACTCCATTGCTTTATTGTGCGTGCTCGTAGGCAAATAGGTATCGATTAAGTTTGACATATGAGATGGGTCACGTGAAATCGATTCGAACTATGAAGTTTAACGTTCTGAATTGATGCGATCTTTCTGGAAAAGTTCAGCTTAAGGGTAAGGTGACATTTTGTTGACGAACTTTTTACTAGTACAAGCTTTGATAGTTTTTGAAGAAAAATTGCTTTAAAGTGGAGGTACCTATCAAAGCATGATTGATTAAGTAGCAGTCCGAAGACTGGAATTATTCCCAGAATATGGCAATAGAGAACCTATTATATGGGAATTAATAACAACAATAGTGAAATATGGGTTTATCATATTTCAAACGTCTCCTTTCCCTTTTCTTAGGGGAGTACAGGCGTGATGCTTTTTTATGTTGATCATTATTTTGTTTGTATTTTTGGTCTTCCATAATTGGGCAAGAGATTCTTCTCGTTTCTTCTTTCCATCTGACCTCCTAAATTATCGTTTAAAACCGCCTTTAAACTCGTCAGGTTATATTTTTCGCAGTCTACAGTGCTATTGGCGAAATATTTGTTGTACGAGGTCCCCATTTGATTTATTTTCAAAAGTGTAAAGGTCTTCATGGGAAATTGATAGAATCATCTCATCATTGAGTTTATTATTGTTTTATTTATTTATTATATTATGATTTAGGTATATATTTAGGTATATTATGTATTTATATTCTAATTTATTTATGTAAGTTTGTGTATGTATTAAATAATACTTGGCTATCCCTTAGTTTATTAAATAATGCAAATCATTTAATAAAAAGTATTTTATTGCACCTGCCATGTTTTCTCTTCATCATCCTAAGGTTGAATGGTAGAAAATGCATATAGAATTAAGTCCGCCTCTGTACAATTTTATGTTGTGCATTGTGTGTTAATAAATAAAGGCCGACTGATTTCCAGTTCTTACCAACAATAGAAAGTAAATATTCAATAGGTTAAGGAGTTTCCTTGCGGAAATCCATTACAATGTATGCAAATAAATACAATATCTAGCTATACCACCAAGTATTGGGTAATCCACGGTCTAACAGGCCCTGATGATGCCCCATTCGTGTATATATTTGTACAGGTAATTTACATGACTACCCTCAATATTGTGGAAGTAGTATCTAGTAGTGTATTTATTTGCATCTATAGAAAGTTTAATTTATCTGTTGGCTCGATAATTAGCAGACACCATAGATTGTTACTGTTATGAAGTACGTATTTGTACGTGGCTGAGCCAAAGGGAAGAACACCAAGTTGCTCAAAGCTGTTCCTTGCTCAATGTAGCAAAACACGAAACTATAATCCCTTAACCTAAACACAATTCGCCGCATATCGAAAATGGTGTACAGCCTTCAAAAAAGTTAGCATTTTATTGATACGGGCCAAAAGGGATCCCGTTGATCCGTTTACATGGACCCTTCAGGAACAGTCGTATTAACTGACTTTGTTGCCGACTATACAAGTGGATTCGCTTCGTATTGGAAAGGATAAGATAAAAATGCTGTAAAAAGATTTTCCAAGCAGTTTCAGCTGGGCTCTTTTGTTTTTGGGATATATCTGGATATATATGTGCATTTATCTTCCTTGTTTGGTGTAAAAGGATATATATCTTTCAACTTTATGCAACGAATGTAACATAAACGGACCGCCTTTGGAATTCTCTCCCAGTCAACCTGTAGGTGTTTTATAGATTACCGATAACAAGATAAGAAAAATTACTACTGTATCTACACACACGATAAATCTTTCAAACGAATTAACGCATGCGTAGCGAACTCTAAAGTTATAAATATTTTTGGAAAGATTTATGGTCGTGAGCAGGATTAGACCTAGTCGAAATGTCTTAGTGGCCAAAGCATCTGGAGTATTTATCCAGGAGATGTAGGTTTAAATCCTGCTTACGACCGTATTTTCTTTCGACAAAACAAAAAAAACGTTATAGCTTTAAGTGATTAATCAATGACTTCATAAAACATGAACACAGCATAACGGGTGTATTTGCCGAAGGGTTAAGCAGACGTGTACTATTGTACGCCCACATTTCACCTATACTGTTATTAAGTACTGTGTATGGTGAACCTATTGCAATCTACCAAGCATAATTCCATATTCCAAGCTGCTACTGAGAAAATATAATAATCAGAGTTTGGAATAGGCAGACTAGGTAAATTCCAGGGAATCTCATAGAGTGGATGATACCGTCCTCTAAATCCTCGGAACCTAAAATATTTTTGGTAGTAAACCCTATAAACGTAATAAGACTTATTTATTTGTTACGAATGTACCTAGTCACAGTATAATGATAACATGCGGGGCAGTTTTTGGGGATTGCCGATAGAAGTGAAATCTAAGTAACTTGTGTATTGTATTGTTCTAATAACGCAAGAAGATATATCTATGTAAATATATACACAGTATACATATAGCTCATGGGAAGCGTGCGGTGACGATGACGCGAGTTTCACGCTTTTTGTTCACCAAAAAAGTGCTCAACGCGCCTAAAGAAGTTTCCACTTCAATAATTTGTAAATTAAATCAAAGGGAGGTATTATGCACTCGATGTATATTCCTTGAAGTGTTCGAAAATATTCTCTTCGTATTATGATATTGAACAATAATAAATTAATATTATTAACATTGTCAATAATATTAGGTGGTTCAATAATCACTGTTCCCATAAAGAAGGTCACCGCTTCCTTTTTATAAAATCTCCGCTCCTCTTCAGAGGACAGGGAGTTGCGGATTAGTATAAAAATTATTACTAAACCGGGAATCGGAGCTAGGACGCGGAGCGAGGAAGAGAAGC
This sequence comes from Xylocampa areola, assembly GCA_935421205.1. NCBI lineage: Eukaryota > Metazoa > Arthropoda > Insecta > Lepidoptera > Noctuidae > Xylocampa > Xylocampa areola. The sequence goes on from OW285200.1 coordinate 3,432,083, forward strand.
GGGGAAGCGGAGAGGAGAAACGAGCACGGGCGGGGCATAGAACTAAACCTATCGCCCGCCGCCGGCAGCTCAAATGACTCGTAACGTACTCGCGGCCTAGCTCCGCGTATGAAAAAAACACTGTCCGCAACTCCGCTCCGCATTACTTTCTCACTGTCACACAGTCCTCATTACTCCCTCGCTCTGCTCCGCAGCCTCGCCCCGCTCCGGGGGACAGGCAGCCTTACATAGGCATTGTAAAAGGCATCAATAGATTATTTGAAGAGAATTGAAAACAGCGTCTCCGCCGGCTAATAAAAAACGACAAAGGCCACTAATTAGACAAGCGCGGTAATTAAGGCAATTTTCCTTTTTAACGTTCATTTAAGAGGCTGATTTTATGCAGTGTTTTTTTTTTCAACGGCATCTCGAGGAATCAGTTAGCCATTACCAAGTATTCGTTATCTGCTCCTTATATCCGAAGACCGATCGTAGCTGTTCGGGTATTTGGACCGGAAAATATCAAACTCATTCAACAATAATGTTATATCTTTTTGTGGAATTAAGAAAACGGTTGTGTGTCTGGCCACGGACTGACCCCCAAGCAATCACGACAATGCCATGCCGTCGACAATTGACAGTGACATGGAGCCATGTCGAGATGGCTTAGCGGTCAGAGTGCTTGGAGTATTTATTCGGGAGGCGCAGGGTCGAATACTGCCCACGAACGTATCTTTCCACAAAAAAATTATTTGTATTAATTCAACAATGATCTCCTTCAGTAGGTACAAAAAGCCCGGTATAAAATGAGCCAGCCACACCGACAAGCTCGATGCGATCTGTTCATTGAAAGCAAATAACAAAACGTCAGATGCACGCGCAGTTTTAACTCGTTGTCTGTACCCCCGTCACGTCTTGCGGCTGTATTCTGAGGGAAACTATTTACCTTAGTTCACGGTCTGCACTTGAGTAAATAGGAGGCGAGATATTGATTAAAAATATATGTTGTTTTAGTTTGTTTATTATATTTTCTGAGTTATACGTGCTGTTTGCTACTTTTTTGCAATATTTGATTAATGAATATTGATTTATTGGTGAATGACAAAGTATCCGGCATAAATTGCCGTTTTTTTATTGCGAATAAATAAAATTTTCATTTTTTAACAACTCTAAGGTTGCTTGATATTGATTATGCGTTCCTGAGAAAAAGGAACAGACAGACGGTCATACAAGTTTTTTTACACAACTGCCCAATAAAGGGAGTGTTATGTTTTGGGGTTCATGTATGTTTGGGAGTTTCTTTATTCCACTATAACTTCTGAATCGATTTAGATGTATGGGGTATCGTTAGAATCCTTTTATTTTCCCGGACAGCATAGGGGAGAAGATAAAAAAAGTGGTACACAAAAAAGTATGAAATACGTGAAGGTGCAGGATTTTCATCGAAGTCCGGGGACATTTAAGGAAATATTTACAGTACTTTCCCCTGGCTGCGATGGAAATTCTTCACCTTTTTGTTCACACAAGGCAGGCGTGAAAAGAAAGAAAAAAATAAGAATTTAATGTTGCGTGCGTGCTGTTTAATTTTTTAATAAATTTTCTTTTGTGGTACGAATCTCTTTTTAATGGTCGTTCATCAACAATACAATGGGAAGGAAGATAATAAAATATACAACGTTCTCACACTTAAGGTTTACTTTCCTTTATCTTTAAATACTAATAAAGCATCATAGATAATTTATTCGAATGTTTATTGGAATACGGCTACGGAATAGAGTAATAACTGTGCTCAGAATGTGGGCGACAAAGTGATCCGGATCATACAAGAGTACGTGATTCCTGCGATCGTCAGTTGTAAGGATGTTCAATATCCTGCCGGGATCCTTTTAATGGAAACCGCGTGTATTGGTGGTTGAAAATATCTCTTAGAAGTGCTGGTTGCTTCATGATGTTTTCCTTCACCGTTTTAAGCAAGTGATAATTAATTTCTAATACATAACTACAAAAAAGTGGCCTGAGATTTGAACTTTATTTGGCCAGTCCAGCGGACATACCTCTAGGCTATCCCTGATTATGGTAATAAATTATAACTTGAAAGCATTACACTGTTCAATAAAAGACAAAAAGAACGTGTGTTTGCGCGTGTGTGTTTGTGCGTGTGTGTATGTGTGTGTGTGCGCGTACGTGCCTGAGTGTACGTGTGTGTGTGAGTGTGTGTGTGTGTGTGTGTGTGTGTGTGTGTGTATGTGTGTGTGTGTGTGCGTGTGTGTGTGTGTGAATTGATAGGTATACACATGCCTTGTTCTCTTGCAGATTTGCTGGCAGAGACTTCTTTAAGAAATAAACAATTTCTTTGTACATTATGTTCGGTAACTGTTCGTATTGTATATAGTGTTTACAAAATCTGCCGAGGCTTTTCCCAATTACATTAGGGTCGGCTTACAGTCAAACCGAATGCAGCTTAATACTGGTATTTTACACTACACCACTGCCTATCTAACTTCCACAACCCAGTTACTGGATAACACGATATCTCGTGGTATGACTGGTTATCAGACTTTCAGGTCTCTGATTTCAAGTCTCGAAACTGCTGTCATAGATCTTAATTGAACAACCGGGGCCGGTTTAACGTGCTCTCTGAGGCACGGAGGAGTCTCGGTATGAATGATGGTCACCCATCCACAGACCGACCACAGACATAGCCACAAGCCTCTAATATATTGTGTGTACATAAATAATTTAAAAACTCATCATCATAAAACCCATTTAAATCATAACAGCATTCAACGTGACCATTACGTAGATATACCGGCCATTGCACGTATTCGCCGGCAGTGAAACTAGTCATTATTTTTATTTTCTACCATAAAAGCGGAACGATTTTCGATATCGTCTGAGGCATGGAAATATTTTCAGTGCACGGAAATTTAATTTCACCGGAGCTAAAGCCCTTCATGACCGATTACGCGTTTCATTCGCGATACGGGTATTGCACTCGGTACATGTGATTATTTTCCGTTCATTTGTACTGCTTCATATGAAACTAGTTTAACTGAGGAATTAATTTTAGGGATTGAATCATTATACCTGTACTCATAGATGGGTTATGTAACGGTGGTTTGTGAACATATTTTGTCGATACCCTTAATTCCCATGGAATAGTCAATAATAATTGCCATCTACAGACCAGATTCTGGGCTTCTTCTGAGACTTTCATACCAAAAAACGTTATATATATATTGTTTTTATTAGTTTTGCGATAACTTTACGACGGTTTTACAGTTTTCTTGGGTGTAGGTTTGCCCTCCTTGAAGCCATTACGGAAACGCCTCCGTACAATTTTCAGGTGACGCATGCGGCCAGTTCCTGTGGTCTATCTACGCTTGGGTTTCACGAACCAATGGTAAGAACGCAGCTTAGCGGCTAGGTAACCACACTGTGCACATTTCGATTTCTGGATGTGATATGATGATCGACCACACCTCCTGCATAAGGTGTGTGTCTTATTACGCCGTTTACCAAAGCTCGAAATACCCTTCGTCATCTTGTCACAATTTACAATTTGACAATCCAAGAGAAAGAGGAATACTCGTTAAAAAAATCCGATCACAGCTATCGAACACAGGACCCAAGTTCTTGAAACAACTTTATTCGAGTAATGGATGCAAATAAACACAATATCTAGCTACTTCCACAATATTGTGGGTAGTCATGGAATTACCTGTGCAACCGACACAAGCAGTGAAAAATCTTAACTACCACCAACTACTATGCGCGTATTTCGCCCCCTCACGGGGCATCATCAGGAGCAGTTACTCCGTGCAGTGTCCGCCACCGAGTGTCGGTGCACGGTCTAACGCAAATATATGCGCAGAGGTAATTGCATGACTACCCTCAATATTGTGGAATTTGCTAAATATTGTATTTATTTGCATCTATTGTAATGGACTTCCACAAGGTCACGCCTGAATCTATTCAATATTATTCTAAAACTCAACACCATAATATTGTAATACAATATACATACCTACATCACGGCCGCTTCAGTTCTTAAAACTTAATTCCGTCACAGGCCTTTACGCAGATTCATCATGTCAATTAATATTAATAAGGTAATTATCGTATTTGCAAGAAATTGTATGCCATACCACCATAGTAATTTAGTCCACTGCATAATTTGTTACGTGATCGCACAAGCTTTCAGCCAATTAGTCCGCAATGCATACCTCAGTACAGGCATTCCTGGGAATTATTTGTGCAACTGTTTATCGAAGTAGCTAAGTAAATTACGTAAACAAACCTGAATTGAATAAATATGAATTGGAAAAAAGGTGACTCGAAGGTGAACCCTAAAGATGGTTGTACGTTTAATGACGCCCAATTTACAATTCGATATTTTTTTTATGTATTATATATAGACGACTAGCTGGTGCACGCGGCTTTGTCTGGACATCAAAAAGTAGCCTATGTCTTTCTCCAAGGTCCATTCTATTTCTATAATAAAATTAATTAATATTCACTACTAATAATACAGACAGAGTTACTTTCGCATTTAAAATATTAGTTTGAATTTGTTGGTGTTTACCTTTCAAAAGGATCATTTTTAAACGTTTCTAATGGGGCATGCTTACGTTGGCCAATTAAACTTAAATTAAAACATTGCTGTCTTTTACTAACGGTGAATATAACAGCGAGATATATCAAATTAAAACATAAAACATTACGGTATTAGGTAACTAATTTACATATAATTTTACAGACTACAGAATTTATATGAAAATACAATCATGTCTTACAAGACTCGTAAATCAAATTTTAATAACCTATTACTAGTCCACTATCTACATAACACTTTCTAACTCCATTGAAAAATACATCTAAGGGAGTCCTACCGTACTGCATAATTTAGTATGAAACGGTTCAAGTATTCACATTTTTATTTCTAGTAAAATAATCCAATAATAGTTTCCAGGGGATACAGTTAACTACCTGATAAATGGCCCCGAGATTCATTTGAATAGTTTCCTTACTACAACAAATAATATTCTACCCCCACAATACAGCTCCGGAATCCATTCAGAATTATTATGCCATAAATTTTCCATGTTTTGTAATTTTGTAGCGGCAATTATGAATGTTCGGATCTTCGTATCGGCTATAAAGTTAACAAATGGCAAGCAATTTTAAGTTTAAGAATATGTAATTAAGTAGCGGTGGTTATTTAGGTTAATGTTTTGGGAATGAAGTGTCTGTTTTGTGACCTTGCGCGGAATATTGACCACGTTTCTTTTTTTATGCAGATGATGACACAATTGTAATATTAATTAATTAATTAAATTAATTAAAAATGTTTATTTCAGATAACTAAGATCCAATTTGTTAGTAGTACAATAACTTATAACTAGTGTTAGTAATACAACATTAAGCTACTCGCCCCCTGCCTGACCCATGAGTCGAAGTATCAATACTTATGTGTAATATTATATATTGGTATTTGATTTGCATTCAATTTGCTTAGCGTCTGCATGCATCTTAAACCTTTCGGCTCAGCAACGTACAGAAGTATACGTTGTAACAATAAAAATCTATTGTGTCTGCTAATGAGCGAGGTAACAGCTTATACCATTAAAGTGTTTGCGTTGCATTGCGTTACACAAATATGTAAGAACTTTATGTTATATAAATGACTCCCCACAAACATTTCGCTTGAAGTGACCTTGGATTGACGAGGTCAAAATTAAAATTTAATACATTTTCTGATAATTGAATTGAATCAAATCGGACATTTGACACACAACTCTATGACTTAGCGGCAAATAAATTCTGTAAAGGCTTTGGGTTTCATTCAAGAAAGGAAATCCCTAGGTTTAAGCGAATATACTAAAATTGCGAAGTATTTAATAATACTCCTACTCGTCAGACCGTATTTCGGTCACGGCGGCCTATCTCCTAGGAGATTAGCCAAGTACGCAGGAGATATTATAGTGCACAAGTGTATGCACAAACACAGGGGCACTCCCTCTTCCTTCACTCTCATAGTCCGATGGGACGGCAATCCGACACGACCGGAGGGAGATCAGGTGCAGGACCAAAGGTTTTACGTGCCCCACAAACATTTCGTTTGCAGCCTTAGATTGAAGAAGGCAACATTTTAATTTAACATTATACATTTTCTGATAGACTAGAATTGTATCAAATCGGACATTTGACAAACAACAGGCTTTCGGTTTCATTCAAGAAATAAGCGAATATACTAAAATTGTCAAACATTTGACGGTTACATGTATAAAATTCTATTCATTTCATGCAAAACACAAACAATATATCTACTTCCATTCACACAACACTTCGACACAGTACCAAATATTTTACCACAATGCGACAACCGCAAACATTTAACCAGTCGGTACTTTAAGCATGTTTAATTTTATCTTAAAGTCTCGTCTTTGTTAATTAATTTCTTTATTAAATTAGATTCGGTCCCAGGCGACAGTGTTATTACCTGAGACATTGTTAACAGTTGGAGCTGAAATTTCTGGCTGATTTCCTTGCGAAGAATATTGCGGGTTTGTATCTTAAATTATTATTTTAAATAACTATAAAAATGTATTGTTATAAATCAGTAGGCTTAGGTACTCTTGAAAATAAATCCGCTTGAGTGACATTGGAAATAATATGTTACTTCGTATTAATGATTGCATAAAAATACTTAATTATAAATTCCACTGTGCAAACATGCTTAAATATTGAGAAATCTGTGAAGCTGGTAAATTTATTTTAATATTACGCATTGTTTTTGTGAATTTAATTTGACATTAGAATTGGTAGTTGCGGAATGGACTGAATTACAACAGCCGTTGTGTGTGCCTAACGGCTGTTGTAATTCAGTCCAATTCAGTTCAGTTTCAGTTAGTTATAATTATTGTTTTAATTTGTCTATTTTTATGTAATAGTGTGTTTTTTTTTGTTCTACTTGCAAACTAAACGACTCCTTTATTATCAGAGACATTGTTAAACATAGCTGAATTTTGCAAATGATTTCCATAGCGGAAATAGTCACAGTTCTGTTGCATCATATTATAAAGGCTCGTAAGATCGTACAGATCCGCTGGATTACGTCTAATGTTACCACGAACTGTATTAAGAAAGTTAATTAATTAATTTTATATCTTACAATGTACTTGAGGTACGCATTGTTACAATCCTGGTTGGTAAGTGATCGTTGCGGTAATGCAACACTTGGCGCGGGATTCTGTGGATAGAGAGACCACTAAGAGGTGAAGTAACACTTTTTACATGACTGCCCAAAAAAGGAGACTTATGTTTTAGGATTGATGTATGTATAAAAACCTCTAAACGCCTCAACCGATTTAGGTGTATGGGGTACAGTTAGAATCCCTACACTGTAACGCGTAATATAGACTGATATGATTTAAAATAAATATAGTGGCTAAGGTACAAAAAAAGGTGCCAGATAAAAAATAAAACAATATGTCGGGCGTGTTTCTTTTTTTATTATTAATATCGTCTTATTATTGCATAGCTGATTTCATTGGCGAAGAAAATTGTGGTTTTATTTTTTAAATTTATTTATTTGTAAGGCCACCTTCTTAAACTGCTGGTTTATATTTTCTTTAGTAAGTATTCTGCTGCGAGTATAAAATTAACATCCAGCAAATATTTAAAATGTCAACCACAACATTGTTAGCCATATAATAAGCATTTTATATAGACATTTTGACAACATAAGTAGCGCTCGAATTTGCAGCCCTTTAAGTACGGCTTTAAACTCATTTCGTTACTTTATAAACAATAGCGAGTCGACGTTATAGAGGGACACAGGTGTGCGCGAATGACTTCGATTGCTTCAGATTTCAGTGTAAAATACCTGTTTTACAGTCTTAAGTTGTTATGAAGTCTTTAACCGACTTCAAGAAGGGAAGTTCGGTATTTGACCCGTATTGTATATCCGCGATTTTCTCATAAACGACTGATCCGATTTGGATGGGGTACTTGTTAATTAAATACATATTTTTCAAGGAAGGTTTTAGTATTTAATATAGGTATTACGATTTGATGAAGATCTCGGAGACAATGGAACTCTTCAATAACTAACAGCAAATGGCCCACGATTGTTGCAGTCGTATGTCGTCTATTATTTTCACCATTCAATTGAAAGCGGTTCTTTCTTCATTGAAAAAAAAAAACAAAGAAATATTGTTATCCCCACTGACGTGTATATAGATACTTACATTATTACTGATGTACGTCTAACAGACGTATGTCTGACGTGTGTCATGTTTTGTTTTGATGTGGAGGCGACCATTTTCTGGTACTGGTTTTTGCAGCTGTCCCAAGAATACCAGGGAGGAGCCCAAATACAGTTGTGATAAAAATAAAAAGGTAGAATTATTATGTGTCAAAGATGGCAACACTATTTTACATTATTGATGTTGCAACACCGAGCGCTACGACCGGTCGGCGACTACGGCAAGTGAAGTGAAGACGTCAGTCTTTTGCGAGCCGAGGTCGGACCTCTACACCCTGACTTATCTATTTAGATCTCTGATTTAATATTTTTTTCATATTATTTATTTACCTTTATAATCCTGCCAGACATAGACATACACCTTCGATCCTATTTTTCAACCTTTTTCTGACATATGCGTCTTTCGAGATGCAACGCATGCGGCTAAACTAAACATTCGGCCAATAACGTCCAGCATTGGTAAAACTTAGTTCAGCCCGACTCTTTAAAATGCCCACAAAAAATACTGATCTACTTCTGACCAAAAATGTCTGAAAACTACTTAACACGATTGTCAAGCATTCCCTAAAGATTGAGAAAAAGCCGCGACACAGACCACACGACTTCGAATTCCTCCACCAATAATGCCATGACACAGTAAAAGCTTAATTTACATAAATCGCTCGCCTCGCCGCCGCGCGCCGTTGCGATCACACCAATATACGTGAAGCAGTTAAATTTTACGAATATTGTAATAGCTATCAAATAAAAATTTAATTTTTACAACTGCACATATCTCGTAAGCTGAATCGCTGACGCTGTGACGTCTGATTTCGAATTTGGACTGATGTAGCCTTTTGTGGGTTGCATTTGTATTGCATTCTCATCGTTTTTGTGGGAACAGATCTGTTGTTATGTGACAAGTTCTTTTTTTTATTCGACTGGACCTACATGGACTATTAGTTATGTACGTGACAATTTTCAATGTTTCCTTAGACAAATATTAATTACTAGAACAAAGTAGGTATATAAACTAGATCGCTGGATAACATTTTAACTAGCATTACACTCAGAAACTTGCCATAAATTTTTTCGTTTCCTGACCTTTAGCCGCCACGACCACTCGGCAAAGTATGCAAAAAATTTAAAATATTAAAATAAAAAACTTAACCACACGGCACCCTAACAACAGCTAAAACCATAAAGTAAAACAGCTAGCGTATTCAGCTTAAGCTCTTTATAAGCCTTTTTATAACAAAATCCGCATAAAATATAATGCCGAATTTCAGTAAAGATTACAAGGAAAAAATGATAAGTAAGAGGAAAAAAATATCTTATTTGGAAATAAGACGTAATTTTTATAGTTATAGAAGTTAGTATTTATCGATTGAATCTTATTATTCAGGGATATTCAAGCTTTCGTAAAATTAATTAAAGATGCAATTATTTGTTAATAAGATGTGTAATTTATGAAATATCAGTGTATCAACATGTTCTGCCATTTAAGGCGTACAAATATAATAATTATTATAACTAATAGTTACGTCAATAATGTCAAGATAAAAAGTGAACTTGGTGTAGATTTATGATAAGATTAAATCTCTCTTTTGTCAATCTGACTCGTTGGTCCAGTGGTCCCAAGCGCGACTGCTGAGCATGACACTTTACCAGACCCGGTCAGGCAAGGTGTTATTGAGTTATTCTATAAGGTAAATTCTCAGTAACAACCCGGAGTTTAGAATCGGTGTACAACTATGTACACCGATTCTAAACACGTACACCTCTGCCTACCCCTTCGGGGAATGCAGGCGTGACGCTATGTTATGTAATGCTATGCTCTCTTTTGTTAATATTTATTAAACATATATATTAATTCATTTATTAAATTAATGTTTCTAACAAGCTAAGGGTTTAATTAAAAGAACTAGCTTGTTTTTGTCTCAATACATCGACTGATAATTGTAGAGGAATTGAGAGGCCTATCGGCATTTTCATGTTATAACTTTCGTGAGACACATTCATATCAATTATTCTTCAACGGTTATTTCTCACGTGCATTCTTCAATCACGAAGAAAGCACATGAATAATAACCTATTAATCCGTCCATATGTAGTATTATGAAGCGATAATATGTCCAAACGTAGCATTAATATGTCCATGCGTAGCATTATGTAGCATTAATATGTCCGTCCGTCCCATGGGTTCCGCCTTGTCGTGGTGGGGGGGCTCTAGTAGCCGTGGCTTGGTCACCCACGGTGAAGCTAGAGGAACCCGGGGAGGGCCGCTCCTCTGGGCTTTGCCTACAAGCCCATGTTGGAGCGGCGTAGGTTGCGTGCCTTATGGGGGCTGCCGCAACTGAGGTGCGGTGTCGTATGGGTGGCACCGCAGCTGAGAGATGGGGGCTGCGGCGGGAGAGGAGTGCCGGTATGCCGATGCGCCGCTCTCCCTACCTTCCGCGGCCTTGACGGGGCCGCCACCGTTAGATGGCGGACGCGGTGGGGCCGCAGGGGAAGATGAGTGCCGGTATAGCGAGGCGCCGCTCTCCCTATCCTCTGCGGCCGTAGTGGCAGGCGGCGGGGCCACAGACCTGACCCGTCGCAGGGGACCTTGGGCGTCCGGATACGGGGTCGTCTGGCGCCCATTGCATATGGTCTCCATGGTGGTTGCGGCATCCGTTTGGCGTGTCGTGAGAGAGAGTCCGGCAATGGACGGCTGCGGGCGAGTTCGCTGTTGTGTGCGAGAGCGTTCCCGCGTCCCGCCCTCAAGCAGCTGAGGAGGTATACTGCGGAGTTTTAGTGGGTTCGAGTCCCACATAACCTCTTTGTGTCCCAGTGTCAGAGCGGTATGCGAGGGCATTTCTCCAAATAAAAAAAAAAGCATTAATATGTCCGTACGTAGCATTGTGTAGTATGAATTGGTGTATACGTAGTATTATGTAGCATTAATAGGTTCATACGTAGCATTACGCCTGCATGGAATGCAAAGTGTTAGGCAGAGGTGTACTGTAGTACACCAATATTTAATTGATGCCTTTTGTGTGACCTATGTGGTGATGAGTTTATTCTGATCTCTCGGGACAATTGTAAACTGGGCTGCTACTAAGGATTTCTTAACAGAACAAAATTATGCTCGACTCAGATATCGAACCCAGGAACATCGACAAATGAGGCAGTTTAGCAACATTGGGACGTTTACGGGTTGTGACTTGTAAGGGTTTTGGTTATTTCATGTCATTTATATGACCACAGGCTAATATGTGTTGGAATATAACAAAATCGAATCCTCGTTTATCTAATTCATATTTGATTAAATCACTGTATCCATTCAATCACTCATTCATTCGTTCGTTAGTTCAAGTTTGACACTTGTATTATTCGACACATTAAATCGAACCATAAAACAGTGCAGACGTCTTTTCTTTCCTCCTGCGACCATTTCCCAACAATATGCGATTCCATATTTTTATTATATTGATAATTAAGGTAAAATATCCAAACCAGATCCTGTCACTCCACTTCTATAAATCGTCTTCAGGAACACAATTGGGAAGTCATAGCGACGTTCATTCAGAAACCACACTAATGTCAATGGCTACCACAAATGGCCAATAGTTTACAACGATCCGTCACCACGTGTTGGGTGCAAAAAGTGATAAAGACAGAAGGTCTAAGAAATTAAACCACATTATTAAAGTAACGTTTACGATGTAGGCAGCTTGTGAACAAGACCAACGCTTCAATTGAAAAATAATGTCACTATCCGTGACAATCACTAGCTACAAGAGTACAGAGCAAAGCGAAAAAAAAAGCGGTCTCATTAGTCTAGTCGTCGTAAGCACGGCAGCTCAACGTCAGGTCCTGGGTTTGATTGCCGTGTCGAGCAAAGTATTATGAGGTTTTCCTCAGTAGCAGACAGAAATTGAGAAAATTTAAAGAAATTGTGACCGGTTGTGAAGGAGAGGCGGAAGGAAAGGTGGGTGTGCTATGTATACTACTAGTAGTAGTGTACTACTTTTATGTCTTATACATGTTGTTTAGTGATTTGATTCAACCTTCTGCCACATCACTATTTTGTGACCATAGCACCGCCAATAAATTCAGTCGGGACAAACAAAGTTTTGGATGTCGCCCAAGATGGCGGATCGCTTTCGTTCAAAATAATTCGATGATAAATTGTCCAGCATTGTTCAAGTACCGTTTTGTTATTTATTTCGATTTTCAGACTGTATTGTGCTTGTTTGTAAGAGAAAATGATAGTAACATTAAACTCTGATTTTCGTCTCGTTTTCATAACTTATTATTGGCCGAATCGTAAACTTATCCTAAAAATTAATTCTGAATTGAGGAGGAAAATAAAACACTTAAGTAGTAGATTTAGAAGCTTTGCTGGCTGAAAAGCAATGGTAAAATTATAATGATGATGTAGATACCATATTTGGACTTACATCAGTACCGAATATTGACACTTATATATACATCAATACCGAATGATCACCTCCATTTTAGAAAGTCATCGATAGACTAACATATTTGCTGTAGACTTCTTTTTTTATGTTTAATTTTTAATAGGGGCGTACTAGAAATTTCTCTCATATCGTAGGCACTTATAGACACATAAATTAAGCAATTAACTAAATCCTTCAACTATACTAACTAACAGAGCACGTTTGCCAGACGCGCTCTAACCCACAACATGATGTCTACCTGAGTAGGAGGTGACTAATGACGGCTCAGTCGTAAAGTGCGCGACTAATGTGCGGACGCGCTGTTCTGTCCACAAGAGAATTAGATGCTTAGCGTTTTGACTGTTTAATATCACTTATACTCTATAGCATATAATATTAAATGGCTCGTAAGCCGACTACAAAAAGTTAGCAATCTTGCTGAAAAGTGTTATATTGCAAGCGATACTCTCTTGCTGCAATGTGCTGCATGTTAATGTTCAAAACCTTGCAGCAAGTGTGGGCGATATAGTCAGCAACTCGACAACTATATGTTTGCAGCTAGGAATTGCCAAAAAAACTAGCCATTTTATAACCTAGCGCCTTAAGACAAAACCTCTTACCGACGACAATTTCAGATTATTTCAATTGATCTTATGGAACGTTTTCTTATTTCTTAGAAACAGAGTATACCTAAGTATCATGGTCATAGGCTTAAATTTTATTACCAGACTCAACCAATACATATTAATAATAATGTTGGCAAAGGCCGGATTTTTCTAGTTTATGCTCGTAGACAGTTTCTCTTCATAACCCATGACGTAACACTTACCTGAGTATGAGATAGCAAATGACGGCTCAGTCGTAAAGTGTGCGACTAATGTACGAACGCGAGGTTCAGTCCACAGGGGAATTAGTTGTTTAGCGTTTAATCTATTTAACTTAACTGTATTTAATTTTATTTAAAACGTTTATCTTAACATTAGGGAAAACTTTATAGGCGTTTCTATTGTATTTCTGATTGTATTTTGCTTCCAGGCTATTAATACTTTTAAATTGCTCAACAAAGTATATTGAACTAGCTGGTGCCTGCGACTTCGTCTGCGTGACAAAAGGTAGCCTATGTCCTTCTCCAAGACACAATCTATCTCCTTGCCAAATTTTAGTATGGATTATTTATGTTGGTCAGCAAAGAGGTCTATCTATACTTTCACAAGTTCTACTATTCTGTTGCTTTTTTTTATGTGGAGAAATTCCCTCGCATACAGCTCTGACACGGGGGGACAGAGCGGTTATGTGCCACTCGAACCCACTTAAACTCCACAGTGTACCTCCACAGCCGCTCTCGCACACAACTGCGAACCCGCCCGCGTGCCGGACTCCCTCACGGGGTTGGGTATTTCACCCCCCCGCTACGGCACACAAGATACAAAGCGTGCCGCAGCCATCTCGGAGACCATGTGCAATGGGCACCAGACGAACCCGTGTCTGGACGCCCAAGGTCCCCTGTGACGGGTCAGGTCTGTAGCCCCGCCGCCTGCCACTACGGCCGCAGAGGATAGGGAGAGACCCTTCTCCCCTGCGGGCCCACCGCGTCCACCATCCAACGGTGGCGACCCGTCAAGGCAGCGGAAGGTAGGGAGAGCGGCGCACCGACATACTGGCACTCCTCTCCTGCCGCGGCCCCTATCCCTCAGTTGCGGTGCCACCCATACGACACCGCAGCCCACCTCAGTTGCGACACCCCCCTTAAGGCCCGCAACCTACGCCGGCGCCGCTCTAACATGGGCTTAAAGGCAAAGCCCAGAGGAGCTGCCCTCCTCGGGTTCCGTTAGGTTCACCGTGTTTGTATTCAATACAATATATAATTCAATACAAGCACTCTTTATTGTGCTTACACAAAACAAAAAAGAAACTATAATAATAGTATGTGCAATGTCATAACGGTTTTGGCGATTCTTCTAGACTACCTTAGAATGGACAGAATTTATATTTAAACTAGCTGTGCCCCGCGGTTACACCCGCGTGTAATTATATTATAATTAAATAAATTACTCCTCTTATAGTCAGCTACATGCCAGTTACATTTTATCAGAATTGGTTCAGCCATTTCGAAGATTAGCCGGAACAAACAGACGGACAGACAGCCAAAAATTTTAATATCAGATTTTTAGGCATAGGTCATAGCTTAAAAAAAACATTGACATTTCAAACAGACACTTCAAATTTATTTATTTGTATTGATGATAGAGGGGCAGTTCACAGTGTATGCTAAAACAAATATCAGTAGGTATTAATATCTCCTAGTCTGTTTCTCAGCTGACGCAATGTATCCCATAACATTATGCTTACTGCGAGGTGACAAATGGCATGACTAATATAAATTCACGAGGGCAAGATATTTGTACTGAAATAAAAACGAAACTGGTAAAATCTTCGATTAGGTAATATTGAAAGAATAGAGGTATTAACAACTCCCTTAAATATTACTTGTATTCTGTCAGGATTGCGGTGAATGCACCTGCGATCCCGAAAACCTACTAAAGGTTAATATACCGTGTAGTTTTTAGTCGTTAAAAATAATACCTTTTTTTTTATGTGTCGTCACACATGAAAAAAGGTATAATTAGGTATTTATTTTAATATAATTAACGATTAACTGCCTCGTTTCTCTAGTGTTCCCAAGTGCGACTGCTAAGCAGGTCGGAGGTCTCGGGTTTGATTCCCGGGTCGGGCTAAGGGTTATTGAGTTTTTCTATTAGTAAATTCTCAGTAGCGGCCCGGGGTTTGGAATTGTGCCCGGTTGATGACAATAGGCTTACCACCTATTACATGGGACTTAATAACAGCATTAGTCCACACTCACGTGTGTACACCTCTGCCTACCCCTTCGGGGAATACAGGCGTATGGCTATGATGCTATGTAATTAACGATTTATATGCACACAAGATTTATGATTAGGTAAGTTGTGATAGGAAAAATTAACACAAATTTCATTTGTGTGCTTGTATAATGCCAGCTAAAAGTTTTAATGAATAAATATAATAATTAATTTTGACGTTACGTTATATTGTATTATAGGTACTTAATTTGCTTAAAATTCTGACTCTTTCAATCTTCTATCTAGTTCATAAATTTACACAAATAAAATGAGGTGAACATCACCATTCTCAGATGCGAAACAGAAGCCGCGCAGTCCCTATGTATCGGGACTCTCGAGGCCAAAAACGAATTTCAGAAAGTGCATTGTGCTATAAAAATTCTCTTCTACCAAAGTGCATAGCTCTGGCGATTTTTGTGAGCAAAATGAACTACCGTAGTCTAGTGTAGCATAAAGTAAAGGAATCTGGCCTTTGTGCAAACTTAGTCGCCGAAAATTTTAGTGCCCGCTGGTTTTTTTTTTTGGTTTTTTTTTTTTTGCTAATATTTTGTTAGACCTTTAATTATGGCATAGGCGATGGCATTTATTGTGAGGTTATTATGTGTTCGTGTATTACTTCGGTAATAAACTTTTCAACTCCTAAAAAATCATCTTATTGCTATGCTTGGCATGCAGATTGGTGAGTGCGATAGCGTGAGACCTATAATTTATTTTTTGTTAATTTGAGTCGAGTTTCTTTATATAGCCTGTTCCTCAATGCTGATGCATCTTAATATAAATAATTATACCTACAGTCCAAACATGCACAATAAATTAATTAATCATTTACTTTCGCTTTACCAAAGCACACTTCATCAACACAACAATTTAATATCAAATAACTCCACTACTCCATGTTAATTTCAAGTACGTACCTACTATTTATGTTTACTCATTCCAAATGCACGGTATTTGAAGCCGAGATTAAGTGTAGACAGACCTTGACAAATCCTTGTTACACACGACGGAAAACTTGAATCATTAGTCTTTGCCGACAACTGGGATGTTCACCCTGCTAATGGAGGAGGCATGTTTGGTAGCTGTTTAGGTGTAATGCCTAATAATGTTGTCAGGTTTCATTGATTAATATAATGTCACGGTACCTTAGGGACCAGGTAGGAGCTACTTAGCGGTCATGGTTGATGACGTCATTTGAGCTTTTTATATTTTTATGCATCGTCAGTCTAATGGTCGCAAGGGTAACTGACGAGCATGAAGTCTTGGGTTCGATTCCCAAATCAGGCAAAGTGCCACCACATATTACATCAGCTTATAACAATATTTGTGAAATGTGGGTGTATGTATATTACTCTGTTGTTTATACCTCTACCTACCCCGCCTAAAAACATTGATTTTTCAAAACTCCCACGATGCTGTTTTAGTTTCCATCAAAACCGGGCCCGAGACTTTCTTGAGTATTTTGCACTATTCCTTATAGTTTCAGATTTGGTTATCTACGCCCTAAGTTCAAAATATACTTCTAGAGCTGTCTAGAAACAAAAGAATATATTACAAAGATTCAAAGAGCCACAATAATACACAGAGTAATATTTATACCAAACACGTTTCTCTGTGATTTGGAAACTGATTACTGAAACAATACACAGGAGGATATAATAATAAAAACAATTACGAAGGGAAAATTTGTCGGAAGTTCAGATAAATAGCTCTTTATTGTTCTTTAAGGATAAGGACTGCTTTAATGGTCTAGTGGACGAAAATAAAGTTGCTGAGCCTGAGATGCTGGGTTCGATCTTTCTTTTAGAGAATTTTCAGTACGTGTAAGATATAAATAATTGCTCCAGGTCTGGCTGTGTGCCCACGATACTAAAGAATGTCCTTAAGTAGGGTAAAATTTAAAAAAGAGCTTTAAAAGATAAAACTTTACTATACGATAATAAAAACTAACACATTATACAACTGCATGTTGTAGTTTTTTTTTATATTTATCTCCATTTTCTCAAAGAAATTTTCGTAAAAGTCAAATAGCACTCAACACTATATGCAAAGTATTATAATAAATATCAATATCCACAATAATAAAACACCACCAAATTATTCATAAACAAACAAACGGAAATATATCTTACTACCCTCCCGGACTCGATTCTTAGCGCTATCGAGAAAACGGATATCGAGATATAAATGGCAGTCCACGGAAATAATGATGTCGACTCTAGTCTTAGAGTAGCTACGTACGGAGGGAGAAACACGCGCAAATAACCCAAAGATATATTTCGCTACATTTGGCGGGACGCGGGGAGAACACGTATAGCACACATCTATAGGTAAAATTTGGGCTGAACTAGACTTATGGACAATTATTACTTGCATGCAAAACAATCTCGTGTTGCTATGAATTTACGCTAAATTAAACTCGAAGCTTAAACAAAAGCCATACTCATTAGCAAACGCATCTATAAAACAGCTATAAACATATGACCGTGGAATATGTGCTTCTTACCTCCTTAGGTGTTTACTCTCAGATTCTGGTTTGACCTAACTAACCTAAAATTAAAGAGTTGCTATCTCTTAATGAGAGCGAGACGGGACAAATTAGCAGATGTTAAACTAAGTTTTTTATACAATTTAAATTTGACGTCACAAATTTTAGTTGCTTCCTAAATTCTGGCGAATATAAATGGTCGGAATACTTATATTAACTCTTAACTTTCATTTAATCGCACTTAAGTCTTCACTTAAGTTTTAAGTCTCTAATTTCATAGCACTTTAAGTTACAGTTACTAAAATATAATGGCGAAAGAAAACATCGTGAGGAAACCATCACACCAATGAGATGTTCTCGATGGTGTGTGAAGCCATGTAAGAGACCTACGGGTGGTTTAAACTCTGACACTAGGTTCTTCATCAACCACACGATAAGAAAAAGAAGTGTGCATCTTAATTTGTCCCATCTCCCTCGTAAAGTAAACATAACCAGCCTATAACTGTCCCAATGCACCACACTAGCTCACTGTGGGTGCCAATTACAGACTATCAAGTCCTGGTTTTCTCACGATGTTTTCCTTCACCATCCATCTTAGATTAATTAAGAAAGTACATATTATATGGCATTGCAAAATTCATATTAGCAATTCTCTTTAGAATTAACGCCATAGTGGATCGGCTAACCGACAAGTAAAAATGTTTATTGTTTCGTTGGCAATTACTTCTCGCAAGTATAGCCGCAAAATATTGAGAGTTCGTGACTTTTGACGCTTACTCCGGGTAAAGATTGATGAGGTTACTGTATCGGTGGTTTGGGGATTGATTTTATGCAGATTTGTTACAAATAAAATATAATAGAAAACAGATACGTCAGACAAAAAAAAATACCGAGGGAGAGCGCTTGCGTTGTGTTTCGCCGAGTGAGTAAGGGTACCGGAGGCGAAACCCTTTAAAAGGCCGGCAACGCACTTGCGACTCTTCTGGGGTTGCGTGTGCCCATGGGCAGCGGTAATTGCTTACCATCAGGCGATCCGTTTGCTCGGTTACCACCTATCACATAATAAAAAAAAAAAACTGTAATTGAAGCATCTTATCATTCCGTTCATACCATCGTATCATTTGCAAGATTTATCTGTAAAGTTTAAGCTAATATGTATACAGTTATTACCATATCCACATCTTCAAGTGTCCTGAATCAGCTTCATTTGAGGCTCTGAGCTGCACCTGTTACAGCCGCCGACAGCTCACACTTCTTCACTATAATGTATCTCTACCTTAACGACCGAACAATATATTCAGTGCAGCAGTTCTTCTCAATAATATGTATCTACCTTAACTGTGAGTTTATGAAGGATATTTTTAGTGCAGTATTTCCTCAGAATATTGTGTAGTCTAGTATTTACTTTTTACCCGTAAATTCGGTAGTTAGTGCTTCCGTTAGGCTGTCAAAACATAGGTCACAGTTTCGAATCGAAGGGTCGTACTACTAATTTCGAAATCATGTACCTGTTTTAACGAGTATTTCAAATCTAACCCCCCATACCTCTAATAATAAGTTGTTACATATATATATATGCATATCATCACGCCTGTATTCCCCGATTAGGTAGGCAATGGTATGCAAAGTTGTACATCTACATTTCACCAATGCTGTTATTAAGTCCCTGCATAGGTGGTGAGCCTATTGCCATCTACCGGGCACAATTCTAAACATGGGGCTCTTTTTTCTTTCCATATAAATATATAGTATTGTGTATTTGTCAATTCCTCCGTTTTTTTGGAATAATTTCATACTTGAGACATTATAATTATGTAGCGAAATGTACCTCGCTACGCACTGTGCAGATAAGTAATAATAAAATATAAAAAAAAATATTGATTGATTGTTCCAGCAACCAAAATAATGCTAACTAGCCAATTCTACATCTATCACGACTCCTGCATCGCGCAAGCAAGATTTACACGACTAACCAGCATTGATAAACGTCAGGCCGCCAGCTGTCTGGCATTATCACCCACCTGGTTGGGATATCCTCCATACTACCTAGAAGGACCACACCTCGTTCATCAATATTCGGAAATAAACTTTATCATAGTGTCTCCTTTACGGTATGTCTAGTTAGATCGCTGTTTTATTATTTCATTTTTGTAGCCAATTTTATAATAAATTACAAAAACTCGTAAGTATTCACTCCACAATAAATTAGGAAACGAAAAGAAATATCCAAACAGTTATGTCTTCCCCCAAAAAATTTGATTAATCATTCAGAGTATTAAATCTTAAGCGCCCCTGAGTGGCAAATTAAATGTATTTGTCAACGTCGAGACCAAAATAAACACGGACAAACAACAGTTGGACGTTTGTTTAGATTGTTTTATTTATTTTGATTCGGAAATGTTGTTTTCTTTTTTCTGGGTCACTGATCCATGGACTGAATAGTCGTACACGTCTTTTCTATAAGGCCGTAAAGTGTTCCATTAGAGCTATCGATAAAAAAAAATAGGCATATAAATAATTTATTTAGGAAGTTAAAAGTGTGCTGAGTAGGTATGTTTTTTCACATTTTCCCCATTAAATTTAACTTCAGATTAATCTCAATTAACTAATAACTAATCAAAGCTTAGGAACTCGTATCATTTAAAAATAATGGTTTTTTTGTTAGAGAGAGGTTTACAGACAAAATTATATTAGATTTTTTTTTATTTCAATGATCTGACTTTTTACTTAGAACGACACTATAACGGCAATCAGATCCAAATTCTTTTCAGTTTCACAATTATATTACTCAGAAAAATCATTGTCAAGTATCTAAAGTGAAAACCCATTAAAAACACCTGCTTAATCTTTAATCTTACCATTTATCCAAACTTAATCGCCAGGATATCCGCGAGCCCATCCAATTACTGACCAACATAAATACCGCTTACCTTATCGCACTATTCATAAACAAAAGCGACCCTCGTATTACAATATAAATAACACTAATCCCAAAGGTTGACACTTCTGTACAATGGACCCTTGTAATTGTTGAGTAGGCGATTAAAAATAATGATTATATACTCTGAATTGTGATTCGAGAGGTAAAATTTATACTTAATCGGTGCTACCAACTGTTGGATGGGTCACCGTGTTCCCTGCTTCGATAGGATGGTTAGAGTACTCAGTCTTTCTCATTAAGTAGTTATATCGTACTTGTTTAATGTATTTGTATGTGAACTAAGAGTGTGGTCTACGCCCGTCCTTCAAGTGAGGAAAGACAGTGGCACTGGCATAGTGGTCACGTGCTGCTGTACACAACGAGGCTTAGAGGAGACTCTTTTACAGTTTCCCCAGGGATGTGTTCAAACTCAAACTCATTTTATTTTATTTCAAATAGACCATATTACAGGCACTGAAAAGTCAAAGCTAGTTGCAACAGTTGTCAACAGGCATTGCAAAGGGGTTCACGAGCTGATCTCTTAAGAGTGCCCGGAACTCCCTTTCCAGTGCTGATGAAGACGCCCGAGTTGGTGGTGGTTTTAGCATAACATAACATAGCATTACGTCCGTTTTTCCTGAAAGGGAACACCCACGTTTCACCAACGCTGTGTAATAAGTGGTAAGCCTATTCTGGTTATAGTTAGGTAACATTTTGAAGATGTGATTCTCAAAATCAAAGAATGGTTAAGGTAGACAGGCTGTCTATCTAGCGTTAGTAAATCTTCGTAATTATGTTATTTATATATTAAGCCATGGGCCTTGTTAGGGACCTAAGGTCTTTAATGAATCTAGTGGATTGTAAACAAACATGGTGAAGTGAACAATAATAATTGGTGAAGATGACTTGAAGTGTGAGCGTGTATCATCGCTGGAGACCGGTACCGTAAGTAGTGGACCGCCGTAACACCGTCCCGCCGCCCACTCCACTCATCACCTAACGATGATAGCCGACATCGCCCGAACTGGCTTCAGATGTCAGTCATTCCATTTCTCTTTTGTTATTGTGATGAAATCCTCATGGACAAGGCTCAAGCTCCTCAACACATATTAAGTGAAGATGAGACACTAATAGACTGCCGTAGACCGAGTTGATTGAGCTGGTGTACACCTCAAATAATAAAAAGATAATGATGTGATTACAACATTAATTGTATCCTCAAAAGATGTACAGGTCCTGTGTGCTTTTTTTAATTTAAAAATGTCATGTAATGCATTGCGGTTTTAGTGGCGAACGGAGAGTGAGCGGCTTACCGTATTTGGAAGCATTTATTATGTAGCTCCATAATTGCAATCAAGCTGTTCCACGTGTTTGTGGTTTTGCTAAATTACTTTTGGTTAATTAAAATTTTATTTTATGCTGGTTAGGTAAGCCTACCTGCTAAGGCATTGGACTGGTGATCGACAAATGTAA
Organism: Xylocampa areola; assembly: GCA_935421205.1. Classification (NCBI taxonomy): domain Eukaryota; kingdom Metazoa; phylum Arthropoda; class Insecta; order Lepidoptera; family Noctuidae; genus Xylocampa; species Xylocampa areola. Next base: position 3,454,512 of record OW285200.1, read on the forward strand.
GAACTTACCTTTTGAAATAGACACCTAGCTACTGCTATAGCAATAACGTTTCTGACGCATAGCATGTTCACTTTTCGCAAACAGTCGAAGGGCTAGTTTTGAACAGAAAACCATACACTTGTAATGGACACGAAATAGACAACACTTGAATTTAGACCTTATTACGGGTCACTAAGGATTGGTATCCCAGTTCCACACTCGGCCAGTGGGTTGGTGATATAAATTTCACCAACTAACTAACGAAGTCCTCTGACTCAGCGACCCGAAGTGAGTCTTAGACTTAAGAATTCTCCAGATTTCCCGAGCTGACAAGATCAATCGCTATTGGCTTAAATCTTACTCAGATCACAAGAGTCCAACCAGAAAACATCGAAACTCGAACTATTTGGAGAATTCTGAAGAATGGCCAAATGAAGAACTCAGTAAATAAATAAATTCTTTACTGGCCAAAAGATTGAACATAAACACTTATAAATCATTAGTATGCTCATGATTATGAATACATTCATTATATTTTTGTATAAAAACTTTCGTTAGACATATTCATATCAATTAATGTTCACCGGTTACTACTCACGTGCATTTTTCGGGGTAGTCCGACTAGTTTCGAACTGGAACGGAGCCCTTAGTCATGAGCTGAGCCCGCGGCGATATCGGTGATAACCGCTGAAAATTAATTGATACATTCATTATATGACTAATATAATAAGTGGTTTTTTTTTTATTAGGAGGACTCCTGCGACCACGAACGCTGCAAAGTGTTCGAAACGTCAGGAAAAACAAAAAACCAATAATACACGAGATTAATCCGGTTAAAAGTTGTTTTATTATAATAATAAGTGTTTGTTTGAACACTGGTACCCAAAGTAAGATTTAACTTGTGTTATGGGTATTGAATAGATTCAGGCGTTACTTTGCGGAAGTCCATTACAATGAATGCAAATAAATACAATATCTAGCTACTTTAACAAAATTGAGGGTAGTCATGCATTACCTGTGCACCGCCCGCCCGCCTGCAAATATATGCACTTACGCAAGCGGTGAAAATTCCGACTACCACCAACTACTCTACACGAGTTTCGCCCCCGGCATCATCAGGAGCTGTTAGAACGTGCAGTGTGCAGTTTTGTGGAAGTAGCTAGATATTGTATTTATTTGCATTCATTGTGTTATGGGCACCAGGATTCTCACAAAAGTATTATTACTACCTAAGACAAATTACATTGGGTGCATCAGAGGTCATTATTTGTAAAGTGAGTAAAAGAAGTGACAGCCTGAGTGTGTGTGCGTGTGTGGGAGTGTGTGTCAGTATACAATAATTTCCGCGAAAAAATCACATCCCTAATAGAAACACATTTAATTAACCTCACGCCCTACGTATTACAAAATATAATACTCAATAATTTCCAGACATCCGCTTTCGCTTCCCACCGTCTCTCAACACTAAATCGCACAAAAGATTAATGTTCACCCGTGGTTAGTACATTAATCGTGGTTTAAAAATCCGAGCCATCCATCAGGCAGGCACCGTCCCGACCGGAAACATTAGGTACGCCATTAGCTTTCAATACCAATATCCTTTGCATTCAATGAGACCAGTCGACCAAAATCATCACGTTTTCCCACTCAACGTGAAGGTTATTTATTTATTTTGGAATCGTAGTCCCTTATTTGTTACATTATTGGAATATTGTGCTAGCACATTGGGCAAGATCGAGAACGGGCGCTGACGGTTGGAGCTGGTCATCTCCAAACTGTCCTGGCAAAGTTATGAATTGTAACTTGAATCTTCTGTAAAAAACAATGTATAGGTACAGATAATTAATTAACAAACTTTAGACTATTATCACTACACTTGGTAGTGATAATAGTCTAAAGTTTTTCATTTTTATAGAAAGAAAATTGTGGTCGTGAGCAGGATTTGAACCTGCGCGTATTTATTCGGACTGCCTCGTTGGTCTAGTGGTCCCAATCGCGACTGCTGAACAGGAGGTCTCGGGTTCGATCCCCGGGTCGGGCAAAGTGTTATTGAGTTTTTCTGTTAGGAAATTCTCAGTAGCAGCCCGGAGTTTGGAACTGTGCCCGGTTGATGGCAATAGGCTCACCACCTATTACATGGGACTTAATAACAGCATTGGTGAAATGTGGGTGTACAACTGTGTACACCTCTGCCTACCCCTTCGGGGAATACAGGCGTGATGCTATGTTATGTTATGATGTATTTATTCGGGAGCCATAGGTTTGAATTCTGCTCAAAAGTAACTTTTTTTTTACTAAAGTTATTATATATTAACTGGAAAAAGACTTTTTACTCCTCGATAAGAACAGTAACAATGGAGATTCTTACCTGTTCGTCTCCATTGGAAGCTACATCTTTAATCGTAATAACGGCTACAGATAAATTTTCGAAAAGCATGCATAGTGAAAATGATTTTTATGTGGAAAGAAAAAATCGGGCGTGAGCAAAATCCAAACCTGCGCCGCCCCGATAAATACTCTAGGCGCTCTGACCGCAAGCCATCTCGACTTCTGCTCAATACCGCCTTTTTACCACATTTGAATACCTATTTGGTGACGTCATTGCTATCTATTCAGTCCCAATACAAGTTCATAGTAACTGGTTTATAACAATTCAGAAACAATTTAGGTTTCTTTGTTTTACTTATATAATCAGCTTCTTGCAGCTGACCTGCAAAGGCAGTTACTCAAAGAGATATTACAGTATATTAATATCTACAATACGTCACTTTCAAGCCAATTTTTGGTTACTATCATTGAGGCGATGCAGATCGTCAGTGCACGAAACTTCTCCGGTACGATATGTACTGGATACTTATTAAACACTGCAAAAAATAAAGAAGCACGTTTTAAGTCAGAATCATTTGATAAAATAAACAATTCAAATAAATAAAATTTAAGTGTCAGTTTTTTAAGCTCATACAGTTATTTTGCACGATACCTATGCCTAAAAATCAGTTTCTATAATTTTCGTTTGTCTGTTTGTCTGTCTGTCTGTTTGTCTGTTTGTTCCGGCTAATCTTCGAAACGGCTGGCAGGTAGCCGACTATATAAGAAGTAACTTAGGCTTATTATAATATGTATATTTATACGCGGGTGTAACTGCGGTGCACAGCTAGTTCTAACAATAGTCACAGCTGTAGTTTAACACAGGAAAAAAATTCCGTTACGTAAACCGTATACAATATGAATGCTACAAATATTACCACATATCATAATCCCGATACAATAGTTCACACACGAATTCGAGTAAAATATTTGAATGACGTATGCAATATTCATATCATATGCAAAACGCAGGTGTGAGTGTGCCGCCAACGCATCCGATCTGAGCGACAATTATTGCGGGTCTAACATTCATGCATTTCAAACCTATGACGCGCAGCAATAAACATTTTAATTGATGCGTCGTAGGGTTGGCATATGGAAATGATTGATTATACTGATACCGTAGTCATATTTTTTACTAACTGTCATCGAAACACCGTGAGGAAACCAGCACACCTGAGAGATGTTTTCGATGGTGTGTAAAGCCATTTCAGAGGCCTACGGGTGGTTTAAACTCTGACACTTGTTTATCAATCATACGATAAGGAGAAGAACACTAGCTGTGCCCGTGATTGGACAAAAACAAATTTATATTTTCTCAACCCTGCAAGATTTCGAAAAGAAAGATTTACGAACATTTACGTTAACATTCCTGTTTTTCCCCAAAAATTTCATTTGAATTGGTTGAGCCGTTTCAGAGCCTAGCCTCGAGACAAACTTTCAGATGGACGGGAAGATTTTAAAAACGGTCATTTATTATCAGGCGTTGTATAAATATCAGCCTTCACTTCAATTTTGGCATTTATTACAGGTAGACACGTCTCTCATTGTGTGGTTTACTTTACGAGGGAGATGGGTCAAATTAAGATGCACACTTCTTCTTCTTATCGTGTGGTTGATGAACAATCTAATGTCAGAGATTACACCGCCCGCAGGCCTCTGACATGGCTTTACACACCATCGAGAACATCTCTCAGGTGTGCTGGTTTGCTCACGATGTTTTCCTTCCCACTGTAGACAATATGGAAAATTTCACGATAGTAGTATGTTAAAATATGGAAGAAGAATGCGATAATATGGATGAGAAAAAATCGCGGTGGTGAGCAGAGGTCGAGAAGGCTTAGTGGTCAGAGCGCCTGGAGTATTCATCCGGGAGGCGCAGGTTCAAATCCTGTTCGCGACCGTATTCTTTTTCAATTTAATATAATAACTTTAGAGTTCGTTAAGCATGCGTTAATGCTTTTTAACGATTTATCTTGAATTATTATGGTAATTGCATTCTTTACGACATTGTATTAACTGCAAAGTTAGTCGTGTCGGTTCGGCCACCCGTATAGGGACTGAATTGATTGCAATGACGTCGCCATAAGACGTGTTAAAATATGGAAGAAGAATTCGCGGTGGTGCAGAGGTCGAGCGGGCTTAGTGGTCAGAGCGCCTGGAGTATTCATCCGGGAGGCGCAGGTTCGAATCCTGATCGCGACCGTATTCTTTTTCTTCACGATAGTAGCTGGAGCACTACGTGTCAAAGGTTCAACAACCACAAAGAAAAAAAAATGATCTACAGATAATATAATCGTTCTGCTGTTGTGTTTATGTGTGTTTGTGAGATATGAGTCTGTAAACGAACCCGGGACTCAGGAAAAAAAAACAAGTTTGTTTTTTTTTTATATACACCCTCTCTGTTGAGCCACAACCCTATCCACACACATATGACGCTAGGATTAAACTGATTTGATTTCAATACAGATGATGTAAGGAATAATTCGGTTTGCATTCATCAATCAGTTACAAATGTTAAAATCTATGTAATTCTGTCAATCATGAAATACTTACACTATGAATACCTATGCAGGCTATGGACTTGTACATAGGGTCCTGATATATAAGTATGTATTAGTTATTTATATATAAATTTAGTTTATATACTTTATGTGAATATAATGTTATGTATTTTTTTTTATCTTATTATCTTTCTTTTTTAAATGCACCTACCACGTTTTTGTTTCTGCACCACCCCATGGTTGACTGGTAAAGAATACCTAAGGCATTAAGTCCGCCTTTGTAGATACTGTGCTTAAAGAATAAGTAAATAAATATAAGGTCCTTCATTATTAATCCGAAATATTTATAGATATGAGTCTATATACTTACTTCCTGTAAACCACTATTTAGGAATCTGAAAATTATTACATTGACTGGTATTTATATTGAGGAAATATGTAAATTTACCAAATCGCACCCTGAGATGTTTGAAAAAGTGGAAGATAAATGTAAATTCAAAACCAGATATCCAAATAGACTGATTATTCCCAGAATGAAAACGGAATTATACAGGCGAAGTTGCTATCCTATGTGTATTCAGATATATAATAAGATTCCGAAACAAATTAAAGAACTTCCAATGGTCCGCTTCAGAAGGGTTTTACACAGGTGGTTATTAGAGAATTCCTTTTATACCTTGAAAGAATTCCTCGAATTTAAATTTAAATAATCGGACTTAGTATAAAATATGTAAAATAATATAACAATAAAAATTTGCATGTCATTATGTTATGATTAAATATGTTAAGCTACTATCATACAACTATAGTAAGAACTTTTGTAACCATATTTATCTGCAAATAAATCTTTGACTTTGACTTTGACTATAAATAGTATAGTGTAGTGACTACCAAAATGACGGCTAAGAGAGATGTACGGAAGAAAAAGACGTGCTGCGCCGACCTCAATTAAATTGGGATAAGGGCAGGGGGATGATGATGACGTCACCAAAAGACGTTTTAAAATGAGAAGAAAAATTCGCGGTAGTGAGCGAGGTCGAGATGGCTTAGCGGTCAGAGCGCGTGGATTATTTATCTGGGATGTGCAGGTTAGAATCCTGCACACGATCGTATTTTTCTTACCACAAAAATTTATACCTTTAGACATATACTTATTGCTATCTACCGAGCACCAATATAAATTCCGAGCTGCTTTTGAGCTTTGAATAAAACATAACATAAGCATTATGCTCGTATTTTCCGAAGGGTAGGCAAACATTTAAGTGATACTAGTGGTGAGCCTATTGCCATATACCGGACATATTTCCGAACCCCAAGCCGCTACTAACACCCAATAACTCTGACTTACCCAGGAATGGAAGCCAGGGCCTCACGCTTATGAAATGGGACATATCATGTAAGCTCACGCACGTATAACTATGTACGTCATAACAATTAAAATCTATTGTGTCTGCTAATTAGTGAGTCAAAGGGTTAACCCTTTGACTCACTAATTTTGCTGAGCAATTCATTTACAAATAAGCCGCGAGTAAATTCCGATTTTTGTCACTGTACGGTAATAACATGAAATATTCATTTGTTTATCGATATGAACATTTAAATGAAATTATATATTTTATTTGTTAAGCGTAGATATGTATTGCCGAGTTATAACTCCAACAGCCTCGTTGGTCTAGTGGTCCCAAGCGCGACTGCTGACCATGAGGTCTCGGAATCGATTTCCGGGTCAGGCAAAGTGTTATTGAGTTTTTCTGTTAGAAAATTCTCTGTAGCAGCCCGGAGTTTGGAATTGTGCCCGGTAGATGGCAATAGGCTCACCACCTGTTATATGGGACTTAATAACAGCATTGGTGAAATGTGGGTGTACAACTGTGTACACCTCTGCCTACCCCTTCGGGGAGTACAGGCGTGATGCTATGTTATGTTTCTATGTTATGAGTTATAACCCAAATATTTTTAATCATAAGTGAGTTCTTTCCCTCGGGATTAGATAACAATCAAGGAAGATAGACTTGCATATATAATATTATCAGGATAAGCAAATGAATGAATACAAAAAAAAAAACTTAATGACAAGGACAATTAATAAAGTGCTCTCCCTTCTCATTTAAAATTTGCTGTGCCCGACAGGGTCCATGATTGTTTCTATTATTTGTTTATTTACCACCTGTAAGTGTACATTATGGATTGCAATAAACATTTTGATTTGATTTGATTTGAGACCACATTACAATAAAAATATAATTATGTAAGTAGGAAGATAAAAGAAAGAAATTTCTTTTTTCTTTTGCATAGGCAAAACAAAAAAAGGGCGAGACCTTTCTTGTTTTTTCGTTTGTGAGTTATAATTATTTTTTTACTAATTGTAAGAAAATAATTATTACTAATTCTCTAATTCGGAACAAATCTATATAGATCATTTTTGTGTCGTCATCTAAATTACGTTCGCACTAGTCAAGTATTTCAGACAAATACAAAAAATCAAAAGTGCGTAGGTACTTTAATTTCTAGCTCAGATTTTGGAGCTTTAAACCCAGATATAGGTATAAACACCGTTTTATTTAAGTTACTCTATAAATTAATGTTCTTATTGGATTTTTTTTATTTCTTACAATTACAAACTAAAATTAGTTATAAACTTTTAACAAACAATTAGCAGTTTTGCATTTTAGACGTAATTTCGGCCGCGTATTTTCAGTAGCCTCGAACCCAGATTGTTACAAAAGGAGACTCGCCCGGACGCTCCGGAGGCTCCTCTGAACTAGGTCAAATCTAGGGACACCCGGATGGATGGCAACCCTACACTCATGACTGAGCAACTCTGTGCTTCGGAGCCTTCCACTCAGCCACGTACCAAATTATACTTCATAACAACGGCCAACGGCTTTATATTATTTCCTTTATTTGAGGCAACTTTGGCCCATAGAATAAAATACACAAACATACAATTTTAATATAAATAGTTTATTTATATTAAAATTGATTATTACAAAATAAAACTTATAACTACTAATCAAGTCAGAAGCCCACGGGCAGCTGGAACAAATACGACATAAAACATGAAAAAAAAATGGTTTAAAAAGCACGCCTGCATCCACTTGTTAGTCCACACATGACAGGCGTGCTATAATTTTTTTTTCTATATATATCATACTTCATGTGTACCATAGCTACTAAATTTCATTTTTTCTTTCTAGCCCATGTTACCCCGGAACATGTGAGGATTCTAACGATACTCCATACATCTAAATCGGTTTAGGCGTTTAGAAGTTATGGTGGAATAAAAAAACTTACAAACATAATGAACCCTAAACACATAACAATCCTTTTTTTGGGCAGTCGTGTCACAAGAAGACGAAAACTAGGCTATTACTAATTCAAACACACGTCTATATATATATTATACCAAATCCCTCTAACCACAAAGAAATATGGTCTCTCTAACACACAGCAAAAATAAAACAAAGTCTAGTAAGAAATGTGCTGAACTTAAGCTTCTGTTTACTAACACAACAGGTGCGAGCGATACACGGAATCTCAGGAAAACTGCATCTTGTAGTAAATATTTTCAGGTAGTTTGAAAATAAGAGACACTTTAAAATAGATACGCCGCCGTCCGCCGGCTGAAATGGAGAAAACATAAACATTTTTGTGGGAGACTACTTTAATCCCTGCATGGGTGTGGTGTATTACTGGGGTGTGTTACTTTATCTCTAAGATTTATATGCACAAATGTTTCACTGATCTCTTATCGTGTGGTTGATGAACAAGCTAGTGTCAGAGTTTAAACCACCCGTAGGTCTCTGACATGGCTTTACAAACTATCGCAAAATCTCTCAGGTGTGCTGATTCCTCACGATGTTTTCCTTCACCGTTATAAGCAAGTGATAATTAGTTTATAATGCGCACATGACTTCGAAAAGACAGTGGTACGTGCGTTGGATACGAACTTGTGATCCTTGACTTGTTGGTCCAACGGTCATACCAGGCTATCGCTGCTCTTGTCTTGTTTCACTGATAAAAGGCCATTTCAGATTAGCAATTTCCATTCATATATGTAATACATAAATCATGAACATAACATAGCGTCACCCCTGTATTTCCTGATCAGGTAAATAGAGGTGGACACAGTTGTATATTCACATTTCATCAATGCTGTTATTAAGTCCCACGTAATAGTTGGTGAAACTATTGTCATCAACCGTTATTAAAGAAACCCTACGACACTTTGTCTGACCTTTAGGCTAACTCTTGAAAATAAAACCGCTCGATTGACATTGGAAATATGTCAGTTCATACTTTTAAATGCAAAAAGATCTTAAAAATAATTATAGAATAATATGTAAATATAATTATGGGAGACTCATAAACCGACGTGAAATTTATATATGACTTTAAGTTAAGATAACTATAATGTAGGTAAACTTATTATAACAATACAAATTGTTTTATGGCGTAGATTTAATATTGGAATTGGATTAGAATTGGTATTAGCTTCAAGCGTAACCCCATTTTCTTTTTCTAGTATGGAAAATCGATCATCATCGCTGTTTCTTTAAATCAAAAATGTATCTACGTTTGACCACCAACAAGCCTGGTTGTAAGCGACGGTCTGCTTGGGGATGGAGCACGTAGATCCAAAAGAAATGTATTTACTCTAGCCTATTCGCTGTGCCGAATAGAAACCACTCCGTCATCCTATAATCTTTGACGGGGTCCCGAAATCGTAGACCCTCAGTTCAGCAGCGTCAGCCTTACGTTCAGTAGACCAATGATACAGTAATCATTGGCAGCTAAAAGCATTTAAAAATGTATCGTTTCAAAGTGAATGTAAATAAAGATTGTGTACCTATCAGTGAATCCTAACTGTGATAAAAACGCAGCCGCGTCACTTTCAGTCAAAGCGATGATTGATTGAATTTTATCCTATTAACGGTTTTTAACAAATGGGTGTTGTGTTTGAAATTTTACGGTTTTTCACCGAAGAATGTTTTGTATGACGAAGGATGATTTAGTGTTTTGCTGAGTCATTAATGACTGTTCTGGTATGTTTTTATTTGCCACATTATCCTTTACACAATACTTTAAGAAGTCTGAAATTATAATTTTGTATTTCAAGGACTGATTATTGTTTTTTTGGCCATTATTTTATAGTTTGAGTAGGTTAATTGAAAGTAAATCCAGGGCCTCTGTCTCCCAATTTACAAATTCTTCAATAATTGTCGATGGAATGATTTTAGAAGAACAGTTTTAAGTATAGTGGTATTCTAATTATTTTCCACTGAACCACCATTCAACTATCATTTAATCGAAAGTTATTTAAGTTTTTGCAGACTACCACTTTAGTCACAATTATAATGGAGTCTCAAGGAAGGAGTCATAAAAAATGTATTGTTGTCTCTGATCATTGTTCTGGACCTGGTCTCTTAACAGGACCCGGAGCTCCCTTTCAAGTGTTAATGGTGACCACCGGGTGATTTTAATGAGGTAAAAATTCCACACTGCTCTGGTTTTATCCCCAAAAGACCGGCCGCCTTTTGGTCGGACAAACCCAAAGAATGCATGTGAGTAGTAAACGGTAAACAATAATTAATAAAAAAGGATTTTATGCATTTTAATGAAGGAAATTACATGGAGATATGATTAGTGGAAATTAAAGGAAAAACATATCGCTACCCACTTCCCATAAAAACGAATATCTTCAGATGACAAATACCCCTATTTGTAGTCAGTTGACGTGGAATTAAATTTATACCCTTGAACGGGCTACCCAAAGTTACCCGTACTATTTACTTTCGGAAATATGCAATTTACTTTAACATATGTGTGACGTCACGTCGCAACGATCTCATGGTTACCGCGCAACCGGTTGTAACAATAATTTATGTCATGTTATGGTACCACTTACCATGATATGAGACGGTAACTTTAACCATGGCTGTTTTACATGACATACGGGAAACCATAATCATGGCAACACTTAGGCGCTATATTCGTAAAATAGGCAGCCTTAAAATATATAGAAGATCAAGTTTTAAAATGTAGTTGCAGAAACGTTAAATCCAAATAAATTGACAAAAAATGCTTGAGTATACATCCGGGAGGCGCAGGTTTGAATCCTGCTCACGAACGCATAGCTTTTTCCACAAAAAAATATAATACTAGAGTTCGCTAGGCACGCGTTAGTGCGTTTGAAAGATTAATATATGTATTAGATAAAAAAATATTTGATAATACTTAAATAGCTCTTAGCCTAGTCGAACGAGCTGTTTGTTCATTCATGAGATGTTATGATGTTGAAGTAAGTTTGAGTGCGGAGAGAAAAGATCATATAGTTGATAGTAGATAGATCATATAGAGGTTGTACTGTTTATAAAATAAAAAAATAAAAATATATAAACTACTTCAAAAAGCTGAATAGCAAGAGACATAAATTCAATATAATGTTTACCAGATAATAAAACAGCATTACTAAATAAAACTATATTATGTATGGCTCCACGCATTTATAATCATCTACCAAACTCAGTCTTAGAGATTACTGATTTAATTTTATTTAAAAACAATATCACGACATTGTTACTAAAAAAAGCATATTACTCCGTCGCTGAATATTTACAAGATAAACTTATATAATTATGCTTCGAATGTCTTTCGTTTTCATTATTGTTTAAATTATCTAATATATAAAATTCTCGTGTCACAGTTTTCGTTGCCATACTCCTCCGAAACGGCTTGACCGATTTTGATGAAATTTTTTGTGCTTATCCGGTATCTATGTGAATCGGCCAACATCTATTTTTCATCCCCCTAAATGTTAGGGGTAGTCCACCCCAATTTTTTTTATTTATATGGCAAAACAACGTTTGCCGGGTCAGCTAGTAGTTTTATAAGTCCCTATGTATTTGTAATTTGCATGCCTCATGGTAGGATATGGCTAATGGATACTATTATTTGTACTTTTAAGAACTTTTTTGTACCCATATTCGCAAATGAATGAATGATTTGATTTGATTTGATAAGTAACGTGTATTATCACCAATATGGATTATAAATAAAACTGTTGTCGATTCTTTCCTCCCATGTTGTTCGGTTCGTGGATGTTAACTACTAAATTAAAATATACAATTTGTTAAGTAAAATGACGAGCGCCCGACCTAGTTCGCAGCGTCATCAAAACAACTTGTACAGTTTAAGACTGTATATAGGCTTGTACATTTTAAAAATAAAGAAGTACCTATACTAACTAAAGCTAGGCCATTAATTATTCTCACAGAAACTCCAAGCGCGCCGAGTTAATGCGGAAATTGTGTTCATACAATTTCATATGTATTATATGCACATAGCTTTGCTTTATTTTATATATATATTATATGTACAGGTACACACATAATTATGTAATAATAGCTAGCGGGTGATTGCCTCCTTGGTCTAGTGGTCCCAGGCGTTACTGCTGAGCATGAGGTCTCAGGTTCGATTCCCGGGTCAGGTAAGTTATTGGGTTTTTCTGTGTTTCTCAGTAGCCTGGAGCCTCGAATTGTGCCCGGTGATGGCAATAAGTTCCCCACTTATTACATGGCACTTAATGACTGCATTGGCAAAATGTGAGTGTACAACTGTGTACACCTCTACCTACTCCTTCGTAGAATATACGCGTGATGGCTATGTCTGTAATAGGTAGATATGTATATTCAAGATAAATCTTTGAAAAGCATTAACGCATGCTTAGCGAACTCTAAAGTTATTATATTAAATGGAAAAAGAATACGGTCGCGAACAGGATTCGAACCTGCGCCTCCCGGATAGATACTCCAGGCGCTCTGACCACTAAGCCATCTCGACCTCTGCTCACCACCGCGAACTTTAGAGTTCGCTAAGCATGCGTTAATGCTTTTCAAAGATTTATCTTGAATTGTTAAGGTAATTGCATTCTTTACGACATTGTATTAACTGCAAAGTTAGTCGTGTCGGTTCGGTCACTTGTATAGAGACTGAATTGATTGCAATGACGTCGCCATAAGACGTGTTAAAATATGGAAGAAGAATTCGCGGTGGTGAGCAGAGGTCGAGATGGCTTAGTGGTCAGAGTGCCTGGAGTATCTATCCGGGAGGCGCAGGTTCGAATCCTGTTCGCGACCGTATTCTTTTTCCTTTTAATATAATAACTTTAGATATATATATTCTAATAAAAGTTAGATTCTTACCAAAATCTATTTCAAATAACTCTGAACCACTTGAGAATTGAATTCAGTACTACAAATTGGTTCCCACAATCACTTTACCAACGCACCGGATTAAGTGATATATAATGTTTTTCTTATGGGGTCCAGTTGCTAAAGTTTTCTTTCGTAAGTGGAAACAAATAAGCCATTTATACACACTCCTTGTTCCTACTTCCGGGGTTTTGTTTGTGAGGTGATTTCCGAATTAGTTAGCCCCAGTTCCTGGTTAAGGAATTATTGCACTTTGTCATCGTATGGGTGACAAGTAAAGTCGGGGCTCGAAAATAATTGTTATTGTTATTTAACATATGTTAAGATACGGATATATTTTTAATACGGATAAAATGCATTTAACGTAAATTAAATTAAATGTTTGTGATATCAATTTTATTTGTATAGGGACTGAATATATACCAAAAGACGTATTCAAATTTGGAAGAAGAATTCGGGGTAGTGACCAGAGGTTGAGATGGCTTAGCGGTCAAAACGCCTGGAGTATTTATCCGGGAGGCGCAGGTTCAAATCCGGCTCACGACCGTATTTTTTTTCCACATTAAATTATACCTTTAACAATTTGTCTTCTAATTTATAAAGGGTGGATCTACACACAGGTATGCTTTGAAATAATAATTCGACCAGCCTAATATCAACGGAATTACATTACCATAACATAATTCATACCTGGCCATAACAAAATTACATCAGACTCCCATGAGGATGGGACAGAAAATGAAAATTTCAGATAAATCGGGTTTCATATTGGTTTAATGTCAGTTCGTGATAACGCGTTTTGTTTAATGCCATATTCGTGTTACTGTAATGAGGTTATTTCGTTTTGTTGGCAGATTTATAGGGTTATTGGAAATGGGCAGAAGGTGGGAGATATTTGTACTTTTATAAATACGAAAATAATATTTACTTTGTAACCTTGGGTAGGTACCTAGTAGCCGGGTCACGGGTGCTTCGAGAGGGCACTCTGTTTACCCACCAAGTGGCCCCGGAGAAAACGGTGGCATAGAGGTCACGTGCTACCGTGCAAGGCTTAGGGGAGACCCCCTCACAGTCTTCATAGGGATGTGCCTTAATAAGCAGTTCATAGCGGGGTTACTGGAACTTATCTGTTAAGTGGACCCAGTGCTGTCCATCTGACCCTCCATGTGCTGTCGGTGACCACCGGGGTGGTTTTATTGAGGTACAACCCCACACTCCCTGGTCTTATCTCCAAAAGGCCGGGCGATATTTTAGAACGATTTTTTAAAGTAGTTTTACGAACCCACAGTATTGCGATTCATTAATTTATGTTTTATGAATGATACCCTTACTTACCCTAAAGATCAAAACGCTATAAAATCTTAGGTATCTTAGCAAATACGAGTATCTTAGGAAGTAGGTACGGTTTATATTTCTATAGAAAGTCTAGTTTTGATTTACGACTTTGTTTTGGAGGAACGCAAAAAAAATCGTAAGTTCCGCAACATGTCGCCAGATGTCGCCAGTTACTCAAGAAGATTTATTACTTAATTTTGTTTCCATTGTAGGAAAATTACGAATTGATTTTGAATAAATGCTTGTGTGCTAGCTTCAAGTTTATAAAGTGGGCTGGGGCTCTGTTTTTAGATCGAAACTAGTATAACAATCTACCATTATGTACCTACATCGCATAAAATTAAATTCATTGGTACTTTATAATAAAACAACCTTAACTGGATAGCCATTGGCTCACTAATTAGCAGACACAATAGATTTTTATTGTTATGAAGTACGTATTTGTACATGGCTGAGCCAAAGCAATAACCTAACCTTAACAGTTATGCCCAAAGCGAAGATACATTACAGAATTACCCCTACAGATAAATCTTCGAAAAGCATTAACACATGCATAGAGAACTCTAAAATTAAGTGAGTATTTCACTACGTATAGAGTGGTAGCGTAAGTAATAATATCGTGTAGCTAACATTTTTTTTTTTTTCAATTTTGGTACACGATATTTTAGGCCTAAATGATACAGTATCATGAGTAGCATATGAGGGTAAACCAATCCAATGAAGTAATATCTTAGGTTTTCGCGATTACTACACATTATACCTAATAAAACCACTTTTAACCGGATTAATCGCGTGTATTATTGGTTCTAGTTTTTCCTGACGTTTCGAAAACTTTGCAGCGTTCGTGGTCGCAGGAAGACTGCAACGTGTTAAAAGTTATTATAAATTAACAATAAATAAATAAAATCGCAAAGTCCAAAACTACCTATTCTTTAACGTAGTTTACAGGAAACTAACTGCCTCGTTGGTCTAGTGGTCGCAAGCGCGGCTGCTGAGCGTGATGTCCTAGGTTCGATTCCCAGGTCGGGCAGTATTATTGGAATTTTCTGTTAGAAAATTCTCAGAAGCAGCCCGGAGTCCGGAAGTTGGTGGTGTGACACCCCCGTGCTTCGGAGAGCACGTAAAACCGTCGGTCCTGCGCCTGATCTCTCTCTGGTCGTATCGGATTCCGCCCCATCGGAACATGAAAGGAAGAGGGAGTGCACCTGTGTTTGCACTTACACTTGTGCACTATAATATCTCCTGCGTACCTGGCGAATCTCCGTGGAGATAGGCCACCGTGACCGAAATACGGTCGGAAGGAGTATTATTATTATTATTACAAGAAAGTAGTTGAGGATTTATCTTACACCACTGTCTACCTGTCATCAAGGATTACGGTTATTGTACAAGAAAAATAATCATTTATTTTTTTACAAGGAAACATCGCAGTATTCCTTTAATGTTGGCAACATTTTCCTCCGGTTGTAAAGACTCCGGTTTAATGATCTAGAGTCGTAAGATAAAGTTCGGTGATGTACCTTAATTAATCATCCTAAAGCTACGCGTAGCTACTGTTGTTAACGGAAAAATCGAGATATAATGAAAAGGTTGTATTTTTTTAACAGTTCAATTAATGGAGACTAAAATCTATCATTGCTTTTGGTATAATAGTTATTGTTATGGACTGCCTCGTTGGTCTAGTGGTCGCAAGCGCGGCTGCTGAGCGCGAGGTCCGTGGGTTCGTTTCCCAGGTCGGGCAAACTTAGTGGCAAATGTTATTGGGTTTTTCTGTTAGGAAATTCTCAGTAGCAGCCCGGAGTCAGGAAGTTGGCGGTGTGACAACCCCGTGCTTCGTACGTAAAGCTGTCGATCCTGCACCTGATCTTTCTCCGGCCGGATATCGGATTGCCGTCCCATCGGACTATGAGAGTGAAGGAAGAGGGAGTGCACCTGTGTTTGCGCATACACTTGTGCGCTATAATATCTCCTGCATACCTACTTGGCCAATCTCCTCAGGGATAGGCCGCCGTGACCGAAATACGGTCGGGACGAGTATATATTGTTATTAAGTCCCATGTAATAGGTGGTGAGCTTATTGCCATCCACCGGGCACAATTCCAGTCTCCGGGCTGCTACTGAGAATTTCCTGACAGTAAAATCTAATGCCCGACCTGGGAAACGAACCCAGGACTTCACGCTCAGCAGTAGTGCTCTGCAGCAGTAGACTAACGAAGTAGTTGTAATGCAGTTGCTAAATCACTTAAGTGATGCTAAAGACAGCCCGTGGATACTTTTACTGAAAATTACTTTGGAATATTCATTACCGCGACTTCATTCGCGCAGGTCTTCGAAAAATACTTAAAAATATTTGTTTCATATTTTCTGAGGATTACAAACGCATCATCGCATGCAACTCGAAAGTTAGTTGACAGAGTGCCTGGAGTATTTATCTGAGAGGCGCAGTTTCAAATCTTGCTCACGACCGTATCTTTCTTCTCACGAAAACTATAATACCTATTATAATTCCTAAAATTGCCTTATTCGAGTTTATTCCAGACAAACTTTCATACAGACAGACAAAAACTAACTAAAACTAAGAACGGTAATTTATTATTATGTAGGAATCATAGAAACAACAGCTTTCACTTAACTTTTCACATTGTTTTTAAATCACGGACAAATTTTTCAGTTTTATTTATTGGTATAGACTATTCATGTTTTCATTCAAAGGTTTTGCTTTTACAAAATAAAAAATAAAATGGTAGTCATAAATCACAGCACAATAAAACACAATAGAATATTATTAATCACTGTTTCCTCAAACCGAAATATAAATTAAAATCGTCGCCTCTCTGCCAAAAAAGTGGGGCTAAGCAAGAAAAAAAAACACCAAGTGTCTACAAGTTGAAGATAGAAGACAGAGAGTTACACTGTTGGACACCTATCTTTTACAAAGCCGTAATACCCATGACTCATGTCTACCGGCCGCAATTCGCAACTTCGGGATGCTACTACTTTCGCCTAAAAAAAAAAAAAAAATCACTTTGCTTGTCTCGAGAATCAAACACGGGACCTAACGCTCTGCAGACCAATGAGCTAACCCAACATTTGGTTAGCCATTTTTCAGTTTAATCGTAATATTTACTTTAAACTTTTTTTAGCTTATATACGAATAGGCTAAAATAAAAATAAAAATGTGACACAATTTTTAATATCAACCACACCACGATGATACAGATTGTGAGATCTGAAACTATTAAATCTATGGTTTTCGTCAATGAAATTACTACTTAACGTGATACTCGAAGATCTAGCTTGAAGCTTACGCAGTCCTAATAAAGAGGTAAAGAATATACCTACAGGACTTGGACTGGCATATATCTGGCTTTTGAAAAACATGACATTATGAGATATTTTTTTAAATTCTACCTACTCGTGAAAGTATGTCTGGAAAATCGGTCGAAACTCGACTCACGAAACTCACGTGCCACCAGTATTAAACTTCGTCCAATACTGAAAGCCTGTAAAACTTTGTACCTCCATTATGTAGGTACCTAAAAAACTTATTTTTCACACGGTGAAGGGTGCTATTAAAAAGCGTGGAAGAGGGTTCATTAGTGACGTCATGGACGGCAGCGTGACAAGAATACTCGGGTTATTGGACCGAGAGGGTTATTCCGATATAGCGTGGTTACTCACTGGTCAGAATTTAGATGCGTTGCAAAATATTATGGGTAGATGATTATCGTAAATTCATTGCGTAAAATGATTATGATGAACTTATCAAAGTGTAGAAATGTTGTCTTTATGTATAAAACTAAAATCAAATTTTTACCGGATTCATACCGTGTATTGTAGTTTTTTGTTTTTCCTGACGCTTTGAATACTTTTCAGCATTAACAGCACGTAATCGCAGGATGACTGACAGGGAATTGTCTAGTGTTGTCAAACGTGTTTTATTGCGATAACCTATGAAACCTATTACTAAAGGATTGTATGTCAGTTTTCCTTACAACATCAGTATCAATCAATCAATATCATCATCATCAACCATCATCAATAATCAGTCATCATCATCAATACATATATAAAATTTTTACGGATCGCTGTCTGTACATGGAAGATATATATTATATATCTTCCATGTACAGAAGAAGAGAAAAAATACTTTATCAACGCAAATAGCACCCAAAATAATGATTGTTAGAATTATTGTCTGTTTTTCTGTGCGTTTGTTCAGGCTAATCTCAGAAACGTCTTATCCGATTTAGATGTGGTTTTCACTAATATATTTTTGGAAGCTTCACTTAACATTTAGTGTTTGTTTCGTGTCAATCGGTTAATTAAGCCTATTTAAAGAATCACGTCGAACATTTGTTATTGACGACATCCACGCGGACGGAGTCGGAGCACAGCTAGTTCAATCTGCCTAGCCTTTTCCCAATTATATTGGGGTCGGCTTCCAGTCAAACCGGATGCAGCTTAATATCAGTATTTTACATGGAGCGACTGCCTATCTGACCTCCACAACCCAATTACTGGGTAATACGATATCTCGTGGTATGACTGGTTGTCAGACTTTCAGGCCTCTGACTACCTGTAACGGCTGTCATAGATCTTAATTTGACAACCAGGACCGACGGCTTAACGTGCTCTCCGAGGCACGGAGGGGTCTCGGTATGAAAAGATGGTCACCCATCCACAGACCGACCGCGGCAAGCGCAGCTTAACCTCGATCGATCGATCTGTGCAGCTGTTACTTAGCCACGAGCCCCTCGAGCACAGCTAGTAATAATATATATTTTAGCTTACGTAAAGTTAGGACACGTACTTGATGATTTAATGTGTCCGACACCCTTATATAAATGACTAATATAATAGCTTTATGATAATTATGACTAATTTTTTTATTATTAATTAAGCAAATAATAAGTATTTTTTTATGTGTAAGGAAAAATACAGTCGCCACCAAATACTATGGTACTGAGGTCGGAATAACTCAGGCGCAGGTTCGAATCCTGCTCATTACCGTATTTTACTTTCCACAAAGAAATTGTATACAACTTTAAATAACGACTTGTCTATAATGTTTCAATTATTGTAATATATATTCTTCTTCTATATATTAGGGATGCTGCTATCCTAAATTTATAGAAATAGATTAAACATGAATAAATTATATTTTTTTCAAACGCAGAAAATTGCGGTAGTACACCCGCTCTTTGTTGTAAAATATTTAAATGGAAATATAATTCCTGATTATTTTTACGAAAACGCAAGTTTTTTTTCTGAAGAGTTATAAATACATATACAGATAAATCTTCGAAATGCATTAACGCATGCATAGTGAACTCTAAAGTTAATAAATACTTGTTCGTTTTAAAACTTGCCATATATTTCGATACGTAACCAGATAATATGGGATGACTCGTGTTATAATTGAAAATGATAAATCTTTGCTGTGTTATCGCACGTAATGTAATGTAAAACGGCCCATATTTATGTGTGGTTGAACCTTTCGGATTTATTGAATTTATGTATGTAGGTAAGCGGTGTTTTATGTAAATTAATTTATTATGATTAAACTATAATTATATTATTATTTTTGGAAGGTTGACTGAGGAAGATTTGTGACTGTTTTTTGTATCATAAACCAATTTCGCCGCCCTGTGAAACTAGCCTTATATTTAATTTGCATTTCCATGCACAATCACTTTAAATCCTCTGACTTCTTGAAGAGCCTCTTAATCTATAGGCACAGTTACCGCCAATATAGCATTCAAAAAACTTGACAAAAAAAAGTGGTAGCTTGAAATTTTTAGACTATGGTAAGCCAGTATAAAGCTACGCAACAGAAGCGGGAGAGAGTAGGAGCAATGATGATCATAAAATAAAAACAAAAAATATAATCTATGCAATCTTGACACCCTAAAAAAATCATTTTACACAGAATAACCACACCAAATGTCTCATGAAAATGGAAAAAATTTAGACAACCGACATTTTCTTTAAAAATTGATATCGTCAGCTGACTGAAGAGATATTAAAGGTACGTTCGAAATACAATATTGCTTCTCCGTCGCTTATAATAATACTCAGGTGCACTGGCTCAGATATTAAAACCGTTCTGTATTTTATCATACTTAATTTAAATATTGAATAGGGAGGGATTATGCTTGTAATGTCTTCGGAACGGCCGTGGGGGAAAAAGATAGATATACAGTTTGTTTGTAGTGAGAAAGAGAAGGAGTCTAAATTATAGTTCGGAACAAAATAATATTGGTTTCTTGAAAGTTGCTGGTGATTGTAGTGGTGTTCTGGTTTTTTTAGAGCATGTATTTCAAATTGTTTATGGTTTTTTGCTTTTGGCTCCCACCCTACCAGTTAATAAGTGACGGTATGGCTGAAGATGGAGCATGTATATGAATATAAATCTATTCTTATCAGCCTTGAACACAGTTTGTATTTCTCTAGGAACACGAAAGACAGCAGGGAGTTCTATTCATGAGCAGTGCGTATCAAGAACATGGATCTGTTGCGTACAAATTTCAATGACGAACGGGTGGTAGTGCGCCGTACTTCTGCTTATAGTAAAAGGGGGAGAGTGGAACAAAGTATGAATACCATCATGTTAAAATTACTATAATTATTTAATTGTCTGTCTTTTTTACATTTTTTTGTTGTACTCGGCTTCATAATTTCTTCAAATGATATTCTGCTTCTGTTTCATGTTACTAATAAAGTCAAAATGATTATGCAACAAAGAAATGCTTCAAGATAGATACACTTTCATAAATTCGTTTTTTTTTTCTAATCGTCTATGCGCTTCGTAGTGTGTTGTTAATTAAATAGCAGTCATTAAGTTGTCTCGTTGGTCCAGTAGTGTAAGCGCGACTGCTGAGCATGAGGTCCCTTCGATTACCGGGTCGGGCATAGTGTTATTGAATTTTTCTACTCAATAGCAGCCCGAAGTTTGGGATTGTGCCCGATAAATTAATAGCAATAGGCTCACTATCCCGTGTAATAGTCGTGGGATTTAACAGCATTGGTGTAATGTGGGTGCCCAACTATGTACACTTCTGCCTACCCCTTCGGGTATACAGGCGTGATGACAAACCGGGAATCAAACCTCGGACCTCATATTCACCAGTAATGCTTGAGACCACTAGATCAACGAGACAGTTATCTGTCTATCCACTTCTTTGAATATCTTAATCTTCCACCACAACCGTCACGAAAGAAAAAAAACACCTTTCTTTACCCAGACACGACACAAATTCATACTTACTGTAACAAAACCGCTCCAATTAATAGCTTTTTAACAGCAAATCATCAAAACTGAAGCACTCACCGAACATCATAACGAGCGTGTAAAGTAATTGTGGCAGTTTAAGAGGCGTTTAGCGTCCATGTAGGCATTAAAATACACTAACTTGTTGCTATTTGCTGGACCGATGCCAGGCACAAGTATAAATCGGTTGTCGGATCTGCGCTTGGCTGGTTTGGGTACACTGAAAGCGACGCGATAAGATTTGGGCGGCTTTATTGGTGTAAAGTAATTATGTGTAAGTGATTTCTATAAGCCGGGAGTTTTTTCCTTTTATCGGTGGGGTTCACTTCTCTCTAATTAAATGACTAATGATTACTTAAATTACCTTTGGGCAAAACTAGAGGCAAGGGCTTAAGCGAATCCAACTCATGCCAAAACAGTCATAATGATCTTAGCATTAACAATCAAAACTAGTTGCAGTTTTGTTGGAAGTTAGATTCTAAGAGATAAGTAAAATAATCTGCCTAGCCTTTTCCCAATAACATTAGGGTCGGCTTTCAGTCAAACCGGATGCAGCTTAATACCAGTATTTACATGGAGCAACTGTAATAGCGATACTTTCAATACCGTGTAACTAGCAATTATAAATACCACTCACCTGATATCGGGAAGAAATTTCTCAAATAATCATATTTTTATTCTTGTCATGTAAACTTTTGTCAAAGGATATTAAGCCGTATTTATTACAAGTGTTACTTACGTGGTATTGTACTATCCCCGACGATACGTAAAAAAATACATGACTTAAAACATGCTCAACCACAAGCAACACTCAATTTAAAGAAATCCAAAGTTCTCACGCCAACATTCGTTTTTGTTTAACAAGATCCAGTGGAAGTAACAACAAGCGCAGGTGCTTACTTGGAGCAGTTTTAGATTGTAGTTTCAAACTAGCGAGTTGGAGCTTCTAGTGTATTAAATAGGTTGAATTGTAATGGTAAGGGTTATAGTGTTTGGGAGAATATAAATGTTTTAATGTAGAAGAAATGTTCTAATGTGGGGACGGATCTGGGTAGTTGCATATACTCCCCAACTATCGTTCACCCGAAATTGTGGCCAAACGTAAATCCATGTTTGATAAAAAAAATAAGATGCGTTATGGCAATTTAAAAAAAAAAAAACATTTTGCAATTTAGTATAGGTACTCGCTTTAAAAAAACTATATCTAGCCTGACGTAAAGGGTTATGTGTTCTTATAACCTATTTTACTTGGAAAAAAATATAAAATTTGACACATAATAAATCATAGCAATCGGCACCTACTCTATGATATTATTTTTG
This sequence comes from Xylocampa areola, assembly GCA_935421205.1. Classification (NCBI taxonomy): domain Eukaryota; kingdom Metazoa; phylum Arthropoda; class Insecta; order Lepidoptera; family Noctuidae; genus Xylocampa; species Xylocampa areola. The sequence goes on from OW285200.1 coordinate 3,477,503, forward strand.
ATTATATTCTCTTGTAAAATTCTCTTACACGAAGAACGACATACGAAAAATTAATGACCATAACATTAACCCTGGTTTGTAGTAAACACAATAATATTCCAATAAATCCACTTTCATCACCAAACAAAAATGAGTACAGCGGAAAGCAGAAGAGAATCGATCGGCAGCATTGGACCGTAGCAAGGTACGGTGCGGTCATCACTGAAGCCTTGGTTTATTTTTATACTACGTGGAGCAGAAAAGTGTCAGAGTATTAAAGCTTGCAACGGATAATGGCGTCAATTCTAATGTGGCAGACTAAACTAAAATTAGTCCATTGCTGTCTTTTACTAAAAGTTACTATAAGAGTGGGACGGGATACATTACGAGACGTCATTCGAATTTAGGCACGTCAAATTAAAAACGCCGAAATTTATTTGTAGTCATATTTTTGGTAAACTTAAAATCGTCAAACATAAAATTATTATAAATACATTTATAGATTAAATTATATGTTTTTATAATTGTGTCTCAAAAAAGATAGGCTACTGATAAATGATTTTATTCCTGTAAATAGATCTGTTGAAGACACTTTTACAAGTTATGTTTATAAACTAGATGGTGCCTCTGACGACGCTCAGGATTTAGAGTTAATTAATTCCTACAATCTTGTAACGAACAATTTAAATCCAAATATCCCGGGTGTTGAACACGGCCACAACACCGCTTTCCAAAAAACAAAGGGTCCATTTTGAATTGACAAAAAAATTAGCCAGTCCTATGATAGATGTCCAACCATCCATCTAGTGGCTGAATTGATTGATGGTTGAATGAAGTTAGTTTTTGCATCGAAACATGCAGTATATCCATGCGATCGGTAGCTATGGAATATCGCTTGTTATACCCCAGTGTGTCAAAGACTTTACAACGATTGACTGGAAATCGTCCTCTTGAATTTTAACGATACTATGTCGATATTATGTATTCCTCTCAAGTTGAATGGCTGCTTCAATAACACTCAGCTTATTTGTTCTGGCTGTTTAGTGTTTTGGATGGAAATCAAGAAATAGTCTAGATTATGGACTAACGATTTGGTCTTTTAGCATTAATTAGCTATAATATTTTTCGTAAGACATATTCATATTAGTTATAGTTTAACGGTTATTACTCACGCGCATACTTCGGGATTGCCCGACTAGTTTCGAACTCGAACGGAGCTCTTATTCATGAGCTGAGCCCGCGGCTATGTCGCGAGTCAAACAGTTTGACTCGCTGTAATAACCGTTAAACTATAACTAATTAATTAGCTAGCTTTTAGGATCGTTTGTGTCAAATGTATTAGTCATGAGCTTGATAAAGCTTATACTAAATATTTGCCTAGAATAAAGTATTTAGAAATCTTATTCTAATGTAACTTTATTAACTAGGTATTTATTTATGTTTTATTTAACTTTAATATATTTTTGAACGTTTTATATTTTTTTTAAACACATACAAAGCGATCTAGATTTCTTCTTTATGGAATGAAAAACATGTTCGTTAAGCTGGATTTAAACCTGCGGCCTCCGGATGAATAGAGTGCCTAGAGTGGTCTTTATCTGGAGGGCCAAGGTTCAAATCCTGCTCACGACCGTATTCTTCTTGCCGTCTAAAATCTTGTTAATATTAGAAATAAACAAAAGGCCTTGAAAAAAAGAGAGTCTAATAACCCAGTAACACACTGAATAATAAATCAGTCCATCCGAATACCTTTTATATCCCATTGCTTTAACTTTTCCTTTCCCGAAGTCTAAGTAGTGAGTCCCGATGGCATGTCTCGACAAAAGCTACTAATTAATATTTGGATGGCGTCCACCCCCACCCCCTCGCCTTATTAGCAGCAGCTCATTATTGGGAACGGTGACGGTAATGGGCACGTAACTTTGAGAGCTTGTGAGCCGTCTATGGATCTTTGCACTTTTAAGTATTGGAAGCGAATTTTGTAAGGTAATGTTGGAATTATGGTAGCGTTTGTGTAAGGCTTGTGTTGTGACTAATTTCGCATTAAATTTTATCTTTTATATTGACTTCAAATATAAGGTCAATTAAATTAGCTAGCGACACTTTACCAGAATAACCGTTACAGACAACAGAATGCAGTCCAATGTTTTCTTTTTATCGGGGTCAACAAACTTTCGCCCTAGTAAGTGTTCGTCGCGGTGATAGCTGCAACGAACCCAGGACCTCGGTAAAGATTGGAGTAGGACCGTGTGGTTTTTAGTCAGTAGAAGTCCGGCACAGCGTCCATGATGGATTTTCCACACTTAAAAATAATGTGGCCGATCAGATGATTTTCATTAAAGTAAGTTATATATATAATTTAAGTGGAAAGAAAAGTAAGGTCGTGAGCAGGATTCAAACCTGCGCATCCCGAATAAATATCTAAAAATACTTTATAACCTAAGCGTTCGCTACGCATGCGTTAATGCGGTTGAAAGATTTATCTGTATTCTCTAATATTTAACACCTAAGAAGATTTATACTTAGAAAGAAAATTGAAGACTAGGTACCTACATAAATGAAAAATCCCTCATCGAATTTTAACAAATTACCTCTTCAGTTTATAGTTACAAACAGAGACAGAATGGGCACTTTAATATAAAACTCAGCGTCAGGGCGTTTGATTTAACGTCAGCTTGTGAAAACTCCCTACTAACTCCAAGCGTTGAAATTGCGCTTTCTGCTTCAGAATTTAAAGTAAAAGCAAGGAACTCTTTACAGTTATGTTCTCCTGGTAGTTCAACTGATATTTCATCGTCTGGAAAGTCGTTATACTCAAGTTTAGGTTAGTTACTTAGGATTTAAGATAATGTTGCTATTACTTCGCCAGACATCGACTTGCAGTAGTAAAATACTTGCAGCAGTTTGAGCAGTGATAGCCTAGTGATATACAAATACAGATACAAGACTTAATTGAATTCCCTGACCCCTGAGGTAGGTGGAAAACCTGTGTTACAGGGGTCAGTGTCATCTCCTATTCTAATTATTATATGACCGTTGGACTGACAAGTCAAATGCCACAAATTCGAATCCAAGGCACGTACCATTGTCTTTTCGAAGTCATGTGCGTATTATAAATTAATTATCACTTGCTTTAAAACGGTGAAGGAAAACATCGTGAGGAAACCAGCACACCTGAGAGATGTTCTTGATGGTGTGTAAAGCCATGTCAGAGACTTACGGGTGGTTTAAACTCTGACACTAGGTTTTTCATCAATTATACGATTAGAAGAAGAAGAAGCAGTAAAATATATTTATTTAATGAAATTATCCTTCGTTGGTCTTGTAGTTCTAAGTGCGATTGCTGTGGGGTTACTCTTGAAACTAATACCAATTCCAATCCAATTCCAATATTAAATAAACGCATTAAAACAATGCGTAATATAAAAATAAATTGACCTACATTACATTTTCCTCAATTTTAAAGCATTTTGTCTTCATAATTATTATCCCGAATCTATAATGTTTTTTTAGACATTTTGGCATTTAAAATTACGAACTCACATATTTCCAACGTCAATCGAGCGGAATCATTTTCAAGAGTTAGCCTACAGATCTTGGTTTCGATTCCCGGGTCAGGCAAAGTGTTATTGAGTTTTTCTGTTAGATAATTCTAAGTAGCAGCCCGGAGTTTGGAATTGTGCCCGGTTGATGACAGTAGGCTCACCACCTATTACATGGGAGTTAATCACAGCATTGGTGAAATGTGGGTGTACAACTGTGTACCTACACAAATCTTTCAAACGTATGCGTGGCGAACTCTAAAGCTATAATATTTTACGGTCATGAGCAGGATTTGAACCTGCGCCTCGGATTTAATACTCCAGGCGCTCTGACCACTAAGCCATCTTGACCTCTGCTCACTACCCCGAATTTTTCTTCCACATTGTGTGTGTACACCTCTCCCTACCCCTACATCCATCCATACTAATACTTTAAATGCGAAAGTAATTCTGTTTGTTTGTTTGTTACCTTTTCACTATGAAACGGCTGAACGCATCGTAATGAAATTCGGCAAGGAGATAGATTGGACCTTGGAGAAGGCCATACTTTGGCTACCTTTTGTCACGCAGACTAAGTCGTGGGCACCAGCGAGTTATTAGATATGTATTTAGATCCGGTAGATGACACTATTGTCGAAATTCATAACATGGAAAAAAACACGCCTGGTTCCTATTTAGGTAGACAGTGACTACCAAATACTACTATTACTATAGCTACGATTCTGACAGACCTCGGTCACTTCATCTAAGTTTATTGACCTTTGTATTCATAATCATCGATTTAGGTTTTTCCTGACCTGTCCTTTTTTGAGCATGCCCGCAATTTGATTATGGTATATTGGTCGACGTCGGCCTACCCCAAATCTTCCATCCATTCTCCCCTTATTATACTTCAATTGCCTTTCATCCATTCGTAATATTAACAACGTATTAAAATATGAATGGTGTGATACGACAACGTTGCGGTATAAAAGAAGACTTAGAAACGAAAATTTTAAAGAGTATGCTTAGATTGTTTGGTCATGTTGAGAGAATGAATGAAAGACGATTAACAAAAGGTATCTACAAGGCAGGTATAAGTGGAAAAGCCGGAAGGGGACGCCCTAGAAGGATATACACTGACCTTATTAGTGATATCCTCCAAAAAGGTAAGGTGCGTAGTACTCGCAACCGCTGCGCATGTATGACAAGATGTATGAACGTGGATGAAGCAAAAGGCATATATAAGGATCATAGCAGGTGGCGTTCTATAGTTTCTGCGTACCTCCATGGGAGAAAGGCGTGAGTTTATGTTATGTATGTATGATATGTGTATTAAAATATAACTAGAAAGTGTTGGAGCATTAATTCATTAAATTTTAAACACATCCATTTGTCGAGAATTAATTATCGCAAATAATAATTAATGAAGTAGTTTAACAGGTTGTCGGTGACTCGGCGGGTGTCATTAGTAAGGTTGCTGATGGCTTTATTAAAGGCTTCTACATAAAATATTACTTACGTTAAAATATTCGTTCTTTCGTAAGCAGCTTTTAGTTAAAACTAATAAATATTGATGATGAAATTCACGAAATTGACAAAATACGACTTTATTTCATACATAAACTCAAGCCTTTCTCCCATGGGGCTAGGCAGAAACTACAGAACGCCACCTGCTACGATCCTTCATATATATGCCTTTTGCTTCATCCACGTTCATACATCTGGCCATACATGTCGTACCATTAGAATATAGATTACACATACACACATACATTCATACATTATTATCAGCCCATAACTGTCCCACTGCAGGACAAGGGCCTCTTCTCATACAGAGCAATCTTAGGGGTTGCAACAGTTTGTAAAAAACATAACTCTACAAAATGTGTAATTTCAAAATGTATTACCCTAGACCACAACCATCTCAATTTTGAATCGCGTTTTAATAGTAAAATCCAAATTCTTTATATAAAGATGCATCAATTTTGCATTCAAAAGTACGAATTGACATGAATGCAATGTCAGTAAAATAGAATTATTTCTGAGAGTAAACCTGCTGGTTTGAGCTTACAAACTAATTTCGAGAGTTACCAATGTTAGTCACAAAACTTGTTATATTTAGGGCCTCGCTACACATCAGCCCTTTTACATTTTACAACAAAGCACCAGCTTGTAAAACTTAATTGAGATCAGCATATTACATTCATAATTTTATATCTGAACTTATGGAACATTAAAACTACCATAAAATTTAACTGGGGTACGCCAGACACAAGTTTTTACGACGTACGGGGTACTGACCTCTCAATGGTCGGTACTTGATATGAACTTGTTCATTGAACGTAGACCCTTTGGATTGGTTATTTTTTATCTATGTTTTTTTGTTAGCATTTCAGAAGCGCGTTGCAGTCTATGGTTGCTAAATAATAAGTTTAGTTTTGGTTAACTAATGCTTGGTCCAGTCTGTAGATAGCGGATTGCTAGAATAGCTGTCCCAGCAAAGGTCTACGGGGTTACGGCTTAAACAACTCTGAAACCATTTTCCTCATTATGACATGAAAGAAGAAAGAAGTCTTCTTCCACAATAATTTATAACTTTAACGTAGGAAGAGTTAGTAAGGAGGATGCTTTTGAATATTGTATATAAAGTTAGAGAGCGACTAAAAGTGCAACCGCGCAGATCCATAGGTCTACGGAAGCGTGCATCAGAATGGTTTATTTCAATTACTTATTTACAAATAACACTGCTTGTGGAAGGAAGGTCAAGTTATGGAAAGTTCAGTGTTCAGATACAGCAATTCTTTCGCAATAACAGCCGATCCAATTATCTATAATGTGAGGTAACCATCTATAAGCAGCAGCCGCTAGATAATCATAGGTGACATTGATTGCCGCATTAGTCTAGTGGTCCCAAGCGCAACTGCTGAACATGAGTTCTTGTGTTCGATCCCCAGGTCGGGCAAAGTGTTATTGGGTTTTTCTGTTAAGCAATTCTTAGTATCAGTCCGGAGTTTGAGAATCGTGCCCGTTAGTTGGCAATAGCGTCACCACCTAATAACAGCATCGGTGACATGTGGGTGTACAATTGTGTATGCCTCTACTTACCTCTTCGGTGAAAACGGGCGTGATGTGTTAACACTGACTAACGGTGAAGCGAGAAAATTCACTTCATATTCACGCAGTAAGCACCATGATTATTAATTAAAGCCTGCAGGGGTATAACTTGGAGTCGTAGCATATTATCTATATCTATATATATAAAAATCAATTGCTGTTTGTTTGTCTCGCTAAAACTCGAGAACTTTTTTTTAAAATTTAGCTGATTTTGGTTTTGAAATGTTTGTCGTAGTCCAGGGAAGGTTTAAACGGTGAGAAATGTAGAAAAATTGCGAGGAAGATAGTAAAAACAACAGTTTCATTACCCCATATAAACTGTTCTACCTACTTTCCTGTCAAACATTTGACATTCGAGGTGATACGAAGTACACCGGGTCATTAGCATAACATAAAAATAGTAAACGATTAATCACACACATGTTACTAAGAGAGTAATGAACATGAATGTAGATGGTTGGAAGAGGAACATCAAAGAAAAGCTGCATTGATTGTGTGAGGGTGATATGTGTGAAAAGGGAGTAAACTATAACCTGACGAGTGCCAGAGAAGAATGGAAGATAAAAACGTATTGCGTCGACCACAAATAATTTGGGACCAGGGCAGGAAGAAGAAGAAAAAGAAGAATAATCGCTCACAGTCACAAAGAATAACAATAAACACATATCTTTGATTCATTAACTTTTTCAAGAAAATATGAATCATATTAATTATTGTTCAACATTTATTACTCACGTGCATTCTTCGAGATTGCCCGACTTAATTATTATTGTTCAACGGTTATTACTAACGTGCATTCTTCGGAATTGCCCGACTACTTTCGAACTCGAACGAAGCTCTTAGTCATGAGCTGAACTCGCGGCGTTTTCGCGAGTCAAACTGCATGCACGTGACTAATAACCGTTGAACATTAATTAATATGAATATGTCTCACGAAATGTATAATACAAATATAAATAAAACACACAAGTAATTAATAATTAATGAAATGTTCAACAAAAAATATCGAAATTACTACATAAAAAGAGTAGCATAAAATATAATTTATCGCTGCATAAAAGCTTTAAAGGATACTATTCTTTAATGTGATGTGGGAAGAAAAATGTTTCCTTATTTTTTATTTTAACCACAACTTCCTGGAGGCAAAACTCGATTATGGCGGCAAAATGAAATTACCCTTTTATAGAAGGAAAATACAACGGCACATTCGATGTTATTAAATTTTATGAGCTGTACAGTCTACTTGTTATAAAGGCTTTAGTCCCTGCTTTGGTACTTCTAAGGTACAGCGCCAATTTCAAAATATTAAATTTTCATCTTGAATTGTGTTCGTGTTTTGTTCTTTAAAAATTGAGCTTTTTGGTTCACAATGGAAAAACATTCGTGTTTGTTATTGGAACCCTAAACACGACTATAAATATTGCAGAAACCAAAAAAAAAAAAAAACTGCTTGTTTTCAGAACCTTCTGCGGTTTGATATTCAAATAACACATTATTATTATTCAGCTTATATTGTGCAGGACAAAGACCTCCCTACCATCCTTCTGCTCTTTTCAGTCTAAAGTTTTTTGCGGCTTATTAAATAACCCATAAGTAGTCAATGAAATCTATTTTTTAAGTTATAGAGCACAGGTAAAACCACGACAAACTAATAATTAAATACTACTTACGACTTTGTTTGTTATTACTGTATATTATTATTGAAAGTATGTTGAATAGATTCAGGCGAATTTAGTGTCCGCCACTCCGAGTGACTGCACGGTCTAACAGCTGCTGATGATGCCCCGTGGGGGGGCGAAACACGTGTAGAGTAGTTGGTGGTAGTCGGAATTTTCACCGCTTGCGTATGTGCGTAGAAGTAGCTAGATATTGTATTTATTTGCATCCATTGAAAGTATATTATAGCAAGTGCAGGTACATTATTTGATATCTTACCATGTTGCTGTGAATGCAACTGGGATTCCAGCATCACGGTATAAGTTAGAGGATGAATGATTTTGAGGTTTTAGCCAGCAACACATACGAAAAAGTATACCAATTGTGACGGTCTGTCACGTATTCCTATTTAAAAATAAATAATATTTCATTTTTAACACTGTCACACGATATCGGGCCACTTAGGAACACATTAAATCTTAATTTTATGGGAAACGGACCAGGAACAAATGTTAGCCATCGGTTAAGATGCAATGTTTTTACAAACTCTAAGAATTTGGTGAAATATGCAACCTTTATGAGAGATGCACAAAAGAAGTGCCACATCTGTTAGTAATTAAGACGACCCAAGTCAATTGAGAAGGCGACCCAAACGAAACAATTGCGAAAGTATACAAAAAGGGTAATAAACATATCATGCTAAAGTTGGTCTTGGGCCACAGTAGGGAACACACGTCAACTCCAGAGCTACGAGTATAGTAGGATTATAATATCCTAGGCAATCGGTTTGACACCGGAATAGGGATAACACGTTGACTCTAGAGCGACGCGTAGGATGTGTCGTAAGAGGAAAGAGGCTCTAATTAAGTTGTCTTAGTTTTGTTTAAGTCTAATATAAGTTGCGAGTGTGCAAGTGTGGGTACCTGAACTTATGGAAGGGTGAGTGCTATATTATATCTATCCCAGGCTGATATGATAATTGTTTATGTACGTATATTTTCCACTAATGATGTTGACAGACAGACACGAGTGGGTTGTCTTATAGTGGTACTTGTTGTACGTAAGATATTCTTCCAAGGATGGGGCAATCACAACTATCACAAACCAATCTATATTACACCAGTCCAAGGACTGCTAGGGACCATGTCTCCACGAGAGCATGATGCAGACGCTGAGCCGCTGGAAAGCCGCTCCGTTGCTAGACAAGGACGGTCGCACGGTTGCCGCTCAGAAGGCCGCCAGATGTCACACCCAGGGTTAACCAGTTCGAAAGGACTGTTAGGAACCATGGAAGTCTCCTGCGTATTCCGGGTGCTACTGTGAGGTAGCATGCAATTTAAAGACTGACCGAATACCTAACGCTTGCGTAAGGTATTCTTCAACAACCATTGGTTTTATATATGTCCTTAGCAACCCTCTCTAAGTCTCTTTTGATTCGAAATATATATTGTAACTATTGTCCTCCATGGGTGGGAGAGTGACCAGTCTGGGCCGAGCTCTACAGGGCTGCGCGGCATTGGTGGGGCGCAGCCCCTTTCCCCACTGGGGGGGAAGCCCCATAAGCATTACTTTAGGAAAAATGAAAATTTTATTAGCCTGGGTCTCCGTGGAACAGTCACACAATATAAGTTGAAAGTACTCTCATATTCGGCAACTCGAGCATTTATCACAATTATGTTTACACACCCACATTTCACCAATGCTGCTATTGAGTCCCAGTATATATAATAGGTGGTGAGCCTACTGCTATTAACCGGGCTCAATTACAAACTCCGGGCTGCTGAAAAACAAAAACTCAATAACACTTTGCCCGACCCGGAAAACCCGAGACCTCCTGCTCAACAATCGCGCTTGGGACCACTAGACCAACGAGGCAGTTACCAGCTTAGCATACTATTTTTGTTTTAATTTTGTCACTACATCTTTGATATCGATTTCTATTTTCTGCCTGCCTCCATGAGAGTTGATGCATGTACTCGTATGTATTAAGATACCAGTAGCTTCCACATTTTATTAAAAATTACCTGTCTGCTCACTATATTACCATAGCCTTTGTACTCGTCTTAACATTTATCTTTTATCATTCTTCTTCCATCTTGTGCAGTTTCATTACTGTCCCGTTCCTTTGAGATTACTTCACGGAGTAATAAGGAAGAATATAATAATAAATAATTCTATTTGATCTTATTACTTGCAATACAGAGAGCAATAATATATGCTTGGATAATATTATGATATTATATTTTGTTATTAAGTCTGACTTAAAAACAATTACTGCCTCGGTGGTTTGTTTTGACCACTTCGCAAGAGATAACCTCTCGTCTGTGGGCTAACCGCGCGGGAGGATAATGTACTCCAGGCCGAATATTTGGTCATGGCGGCCGAGCTCCACGGATATTAAGTACGCAGGAGAGATATTATAGTGCACAAGTTTATTTATTTAGCTTTTCAATGTATGCTTACAATTAGTCCTGATAAGGCGATGAGACATCTGTGTCTGAACTAGATACCTACATAAATATCTGTATTTCAGACATCAGCGCTCTTCCCTATATATTATTCATTTGAAGCTTATAAGTTAAATATTTCTAACTTAATATTATATTTATTATAATTTATGCACAAATTGTTATGTATTTAAGAAAGTTTATGTGCATACACAGGTGTATCTCTCTTCCTACACTCTCATTATCCGATGGGACGGCAATCCGACACAATCGGAGAGTGATATGCCGCAGAACCGACGGCTTTACGTGCTCTCCGAAGCACGGAGGCACCACCGACTTCCTAACTCCAGGCTGCTACTGAGAATAGTAATATCTTAGGTTTTCACGATCACTACACATTATAATAAAACAACTTTTAACCGGATTAATCGCGTGTATTGTTGGTTTTGTTTTTCCTGACGTTTCGAACACTGCAGCGTTCGTAGTCTCAGGAGGACTAAGGTGTAAGGCGTCTTAACAGTTTATTTAAAATTATTTCAGTCTACCGTCTATATAGGTAATTGATAAAATTCAGTTTTTTTTTTGTCTCTGATACACATTTAAAACTAAATGGCGACGGTATTTCTTAAGACTATCCCTGAGAAGAAATACCGAAACAAACTCAGAGGTCACAGTCGTTTTAAATTTATAGATATAGATTGTATGTATGTTTGAGTAAAATATTAGTTTAGCGTCAAACATATCTGTTAATGTGAGAAAAGACACGGGCACGGCACTAGTATTTATAGTAAACTCTACCGTACCTACCTATGTCCTACAGGTAAATTTTACGTAAATAAAATCCATTCTCTAGAGGCCACCTATTATTTTAATTCTGCCCACAATGAAAGCAAAATGGACGGTGTTTAAATCGTCGGATTTCAATTTGTTATTCACGCTTCGGACGCTGAATTAAAATCTAGTTTAAAAGAATAAAAACCTGCCGTAATTCCACTTAATTGAGGAGTAAGATCGGGATGGTTCGGAGCCGAATATTCTAGAGGACGGAAACGTTGGTAACCAAATTATAAAGTAAAATGGGAGATGGTAAGTAAAATGGAAAGCGATGGGAGAGCGATGACATGGATTGCCAAAGGCCGCGGGTTCGAATCCCGTTTGTATAGAAATTATTGTTAAATGTTTTCTTTAGAAAATATTAATAAATATGGAGTGCATAAATTAGGCAGTCCTTTCAAAAGCGACTAGATTTCAACTATCCTACAAAATATGAGTATTAGCGATATCACAGATTTTGAGGTTAAAGTTCGATAAGATAGCTTTTTCATAGATTTTCCACCACGCCACAAACTCAAGTTCTGCCAGAAGTATATAATGATATCTTTTATACATCACAGCTTTGTAATGCCTATATTAATTACTTTTTCCTAATGTAATAAAGTATCGAACAATGACACGGTAGCTCAGTTGGTGGAGTGATGACACGGATTTTCAAGGGTCGCGGGTTCAAGCTCCGTTCGTGTCTATTATTATTCAATGTTTCCTTTGAAAAATAGTTATTTATTATCAGAAGATTAGTTATTAGATAGTTTGGATGTACGCTAAGGGTGGGCGAATAAGTTCTGGCTTTTTCCTATTAACCTTCCAAAAGCTCTCCTTGATAGTCACCATAAATAGATGTTTTTATTTACTTTACTTGCCTACTTTATGTGTTTCTTCTGAATGACGCAGTTTAACACGACTGCCCGAAAAAGGAGTGCCATGTATTTAGGGTTCATGTATGCATGTTTGCGAGTTTCTTTAATTCACCATAACTTCTAAACACCTGAACCGATGTTAATGTATGGCTAGAATCCTTACATTGTCCCGTGTGATATAGGGAAAATTATATATAATTATAGGAAACATAAAAAAGAAGTGGCTATAGTACACAAAAAAGAGTGAAATAAAAAAATCATATATAGCGGACGGGTTTTATTTTTATTAATTTCCTCTCGTTTGTAATACTGAGAATATTTCGTAAACAGAAGAAGGAAACATGGCATAGTAAAAAACAATGTATTATAAGAGGGACAGCAAAACAAATAATGCTTTTATCACAATTGAAAGTTAAATCTCCACTCTGTACTTAAAAACTCTACGTTCGCTGTCTCAAAGTTCCAAGCGCATTAAAAACCTTTGACATGACTTAATTGTAGACGCCATCTTGTGACGTCAGATGAGATTGACGGCTTATAATTTATTCCGCCCCTTCAAATATGCTTTTTAATCAAAGATTTCCCCAAATTATGACGGGAGGAGATTATCTTGCGTCAAAAATCTGTTTCAATTTTATTTTGAAATCAACAATTTCTTTAAATATATTTACTTACTGATCATATTTACGCGGTGCTAAAAAAGGTGATCAGATGTGATCGTTATTTCAAATGATCGATCAAAATCAAGATAGTTCTTTTTTTTAAGAACATTGTTGTAGGATATTTAATTAAGAGGGTAAAATTGTGATAACCACAGATAATTAATCGATATTTCCATATTAAGGTCGTTTAGACAAACGAGAGTGTAAAGGGAATTTGAAATTTAATATATAGGAGTTGGTAAGATCATTGCCACGGCACGTCAAGTGAAGCGATCTCAAGCTCCGCTAGTATCGTTTCTTTTTTAATTAATTTATAAAATTTATTTAGGTAACCAACAGCGATATATATTATATTTTACAGAAATATGTATTACAATAAAGTTAGGATAATAAAAGGTTTCCCGGTTACGGGCTCATTTCTTCAGCCACAGTTTGTGATTTCAAACCTGGCACAGGCCAATGTATGCCATTATGTACTTTCTTAATCTAATCACAGACACACGATGAAGGAAAACTTCGTGGGGAAACCTTGACTTCACAGTCTAAAATCGCCAACCCACAGTGACCTAGCGTGGTAATCGTGTCTTCTCTATTTAAAAAGAGGCCCACGTCCAGCAGTGGGCCTCTTATGGGTTGTTTATGTATGTATATGTGCCAGCCGAAACATACAACAAGTAGGTGATATGATCATCGGACTGGGAACTCATAGATCGCAGGTTCCAACACAAGGCATGCACCATTAACACTTGGCAGTCAAGTACATATTAGAAATAATTTAGGTATCTCTTGCTTTAACAGTGAAGGAAAACGTCGTGAAGAAACCAGCACACCTGAGATATGTTCTTGATAGTTTGTAAAGGCCTACGGGCGTTTTAAACTCAAACACTAGGTTGTTCATCAACCACACGATACGAAGAAACCCAAACATCATTATTTTACTCCCACTAACATTTTCTTGAACACCAAAGCTTGGAAAAACTATGTCAGCAAAAAAAGTTAATTATTTTTTCAAGTTCTCACTTGAACAGTTACCGCAGAATTTCATTTAAGCTCAAGTGGAAGAGTTTCACACCGACGTTTTAAAATCGCTGGCTATGTTTACACTGGACTATTTAGTTAGACGTGTACTCAAGATTTTTAAACTAGATATTGTTTACTTCTACGCTGTGAAATTTAAATGTTATTAACTTGTAGATGCACTGGACTACGTTTTATGTTTGCTAGTGTAAATACATTGCATTATTTTATAGGGTTTAATATCTTTTTTCACATTATAATGTAGTTTTAAGTAGCTTTACCATTGTACAAAAATCTAACGATCAATTCTCATTTTGACTTTATTTTTTAATTGTTTTTGACAAAACAATGTCATGTTTTTTTTTAAGTCGGTTAAGGTAAAAGTTTTGTGGGTGCAACTGAGCTTAAGTTCACGATATTCAGAACCCTAAATATACTCCTCCCGACCGTATTTCGGTCACGGTGGCCTATCTCCACGGAGATTAGCCAAGTAAGCAGGAGATATTATAGTGCTTAAGTGTATGCGCAAACACAAGTGCAACCCTAACTAAAACCATAGAGTACGAATATATACACAAACTGTGTAGGTATGTCGCTTCCAATTTTGAAATATAAACGCAATGCGCAGCGTACACTCCCATATAAACTGGTAATGCACGAAAATTACATTGAACCACGTAAACCAGTGATAAATCAGAGAAACTCGTTGCCGTGAGCGCGGCGATGGACCGTAGCACGCGATTGTACTGTGCACCAGTATTAGTGCGATTTTTTATCAATTTGTAACAGTTTTGTTACAAGTTTGAACATTTTGAGTGCCGCGATAAAGCGATGTGTGTGATTGTACAGTCAACGACAGCATATCCATAATAACAATGTGTCATTGACAGTGCCTTTAGCTGATATTAGGAAGGTTTTTGTTGTAGGGTAAGATTGGGTATTGCCGGTCACCTAAGGAGAAATAATCACAAATCATCTGTTAATTGGAATAAATTTATTAAACTTTTTACCAACTAAACTTTAACTATTCTTCTAACATAATCACAATATCTGAGATCAATAAGTAATTTAATTTTCACATAACAATCATTTAAAAAAAATATGGCTTTGACTGGTATTAAACCCCATAGCAGGTAATACCAGTCACTAGGTTGGTAATACCGGTCAAGCTTTGTTAAGGCATAAGTCGCATATATAGCCATCTGCAGAATCATATCCTGAACACTCAGCGTGAGCCCACAAACCACAAAGCACACACCTATACCAAAGCTCGTTATTCTGTCCGTAGTCGTCACAGATTATACATTTATTATCCGAGTCTTCATCAGCATCAGTATCATCATCTTCACGCAGATCTGTCATTTCTATTTCTGACTCCGACGTACTATCACTTTTATTTTTATCTTGAAATACTTTCTCCTTAGGCCTTTTTACATCAACAGATTTTAATTTTCTTTTTTTTGTAGTTTTTTTTTTCAGTTTTGGTTTCATTAGTAAATTTTTTCTTCTCTCGTGTTACTCTTCTATTTTCTTTTTCGACCAGAGCTTCCTTGTTAGGAGTTCCTGTTATGACTGTTGCATGCTGTTTGCGAGTTATATTTTTTTTTTTGATTGTTGTCTTCTTTGGTATCGGCAGAAAATCTTTGGCAGAAATCCGGTTTTGAATCCCTGAGGTTGAGGGAATGGGGCTAGTCATATTATTTATTTAGGCTGGTTGGATTGCATCAATAATAAGTGATGATTCCGGTGGATTTGTCTGATTTTGACTCCACGACGCCTTCGCACGCATTTTGCTTCGTGTTTCAGACATTCTGGAATAATGACAAACAATGAAACATACTAATCATGTATCAATTTTACTTGCGGCTAATACCGGTCAGCATGACCGGCATTGCCCGCATATAAACATAAACGAAAAAAAAATTTTAGGTTAAATACTGTGTTGAGAAAAGGTTATTATCTAATATTACTTAGAAAGTTTGATAATTATGAAGCAAAAACTATAACTAAGAATTTAGGAAACACGATAAAACAAAAACTCACCTCTTATAGTTTGACACCGAAAATTTACAATAATTTGGCGCGAAAACGATTGACGTGCATTCATTCTAAACGTGTGCTGGGAACTGAGCGGGGGTCAGCGTTTCGGCACGGGGAATAGGTACGTCACCCGGTTTATATGTGTGCGTGCGCGTAAATGCATAAGGAGGGAGATTATTGTAGTGACCGGCATTGTCTTCTGACCGCCATTACCCGACTCTACCCTACTTGCAACGGTTTCAATTAGAATTGTACTGACCTTTAGTACCTAACTAAAAAGACATGGAAAAGAATACGGTCGTTAGCAGGATTCGAACCTGCGCCTCCCGGATAAATACTCCAGGCGCTCTAACCACTAAGCCATCTCGACCTCTGCTCACCACCGTGAATTCTTCATCCATATTTCAACACGTCTTTTCGTGACGTCATTGCCAGCTATTCAGTCCCTATCCAGGTGACCGAACCGACACGACAAACTTTGCAGTTAATACAATGTCGTAAAGATGCAAGGGATGCCGGGAGGCGCAGGTTCAAATCCTGCTCACGACCGTATTCTTTTTCCATTTAATATTAATATTATAACTTTAGAGTTCGCTAAGCATGCGTTAATGCTTTTCAAAGATTTATCTTTAAAAAGAGATGTTTATAGTAGTTGACAGCGCGTCTGGATTTTATCCGGGAGGCCTGGCTTAAAATCCTGCTCACGACAATAATCAATCGCATCGCTGTATCACGCCTGTATTCCCCGAAGGAGTGGACAGAGGTATACACAGTTGTACACCCACATTTCACCAATGCTGTTATTAAGTCCCATGTAATAGGTGGTGAGCCTAATGCCATCAACCGGGCACAATTCCAAACTCCGGGCTGATACTGAGAATTTCCTAACAGAATAACACGATAACATAGCCCGATCCGGGAATCGAACCCGAGACCTCCTGCTCAGCAGTCGCGCTTGAGACCACTAGACCATCGAGGCAGGAACACTAAATGGCGCTTATATCAATTTGGTATGTTATTTATACAACCAAAGAAAACTCCTTCGTAAACCAGACACCATAAGACACATATGTTCCACAAAGTAAATATTCTCAATTTATCAATAGGTACCTATTTATTTTATATTCTATTGAAAGCGCTCTAAAGTTGCCGACGATAGTGATTGATTGCCCTCTGTAATGTGAATATGTAAAACATACAATGACTGAAGATTGGATGTAGTGTTCAATATTTAAATAAGTGTCTCACTATAGTACCTATTTTGAACTTTCTTCTTAAACATTTATATCTTTAAATTATGTCTTAACTTTGCGTTATCTTTTAATGCATTCTGCTTATGGTGGGTTCACTGTCGTCTTTTCAGTCTATGGAGTACCGATCCAGGAGATGCGGAATACTCCAACGCTGTCGTATTATATTTATCCACATAAAATAAACCGAGTTCGTTTCGCATGAAGTTTGAAATATATATGTAAACTTAATCCTATTAAAAAACTGCACAAACCTAGTTATCGGCAAATTCAGGAGGGCGTCAAAAAATGGCCTTAATATTTTTAACTACAGTACTGAAAATTATATCAACGAGACGAACCATTTGTGTGTACAGGCAGCGAATACTGCGCCAAACTGCACAGCTAACAAGGAAAACTGACGGTTTCCAAATTCAAATGTTCTCTGACATTTCTACAGCGTACCGCTCAGGTTTTCCAATTATAATTATGGCGTTTCAAATGATCTGTGATTTTGAATGACAGAAAAAAGTTGTTTGATAGCTTTGCAATAGATCTATTTAACTTGCCATACATGCATATTGTTCGGCGGAAGACATAGTCGATTCTAAAGGCGGCAGCTATAGTCTATGATGCTCCGTGGCGTCGTTGATTCCCGCACTACTTGTTTTCATTCTGACAATAGCGTTTCGCGTGTAAACGCTGTGAAGTGATTGAATTGTTTTCTATTAATTTAATAAATGTAATTAGAACATCAACCTGTTCAGATTTTACCATCTATCTACATATTGTTAGATCACTTCACAATGTTTACGCACGAAACGGTATTGTTGTTGATTGTATGTCTAAAAGATTTCTATTTATTTGAACACTTAACAATATGTAGATAAGTGTTCAAAAAATAGAGATCTTTTAGACATACAGCATTGGAAATTTAAAAACATTGATATGTTAATTATGGGTAACTGCCTCGTTGGTCTAGTGGTCCCGAGCGCGACTGCTGAGTATGAGGTCTCGGGTTCGATTCCCGGGTTGGGCAAAGTGTTATTGAGTTTTTCTGATAGAAAATTCTCAGTAGCAGCCCGGAGTTCGGAATTGTGCCCGGTAGATGGTAATAGGCTCACCACCTATTACATGGGACTTAATAACAGCATTGGTGAAATGTGGGTGTACAATTGTGTACACCTCTGCCTACCCCTATATGTTAATTATGGAGGGCCAGGTTATTGCTAGCACTAGCAGGTACATGCAGAGTCCGTGATAATGGAGACAAAAAGCTAAAATGCTGTCTGATTTGGCAACTTAAGATAAATTTTTATATTGGTATACAATAAATAATACACTAAAATAGTTTAATCGCACAAAATAATGTTATTTGTGATTGGGTGTGTGCGGTATGAAGTTATTTTGCAGTTTCTCCTCAAATCGTTACTGACCATTTAAAAAAAGGGACGACATTATGCAGCGCTACCTCTTATCGTACTCCAACATCAACGCACAGGGTAGCTCTATGGAAACTATCAATCAATCGCCAATTTAATATCAGACTTTAGAGATGGAAATGATTGGTATTTAGAAATCATGATCATATGATCATATGATTTTTTTAATCACTGTGAAATCACCTGCTATTTTTCACACCTGCTATTTTTCCCTATGAATGATTTTCTGCTATTTATCATTGAAAATAACGAAATGAAATGACATAGTAATTGAATAATGAATATGATGTAACAGGACACGTTTGTTGTTACATTAAACTGGTGTAAAATCAACTTGTGTATTATTAGTCAATGAAATTCCCTTCATACTTTAACAGGCTTAGGACTATTGGTGACAAATCATTATCGCTGTGATTTCAAATGACAATAGCAGTGATGACATATGAAAACTAAATCATATGATTTTTCACTGCTACCAATGATTTGTTCCATCTCTATCAGACTTGAACGCGGTTTGGTCGAATAATAGCGTGCAGCTTACTCTGTGTCTATGGGTTGTTTAATTTATGTATAGGCTTATTTATTATCAGCCAATAATTAATGACCATTACTCTAAGTATAGGTTGTAAAATGACGGGTTAAGTATTGATAGCCTATTGGTATGGCCGTTGGGACCACTACTAACATTTCGTAATCTATTGCATAGCATCATATCATAACATACTCGTAGCATCACGCCTGTATTCAAAGTCAAAGTCAAAGGTTTTTATTTCATATAAACCATAAAGGCACTTATGAAAAGAATTTACGTGCACGCATTCCCCGAAAGGGTAGGCAGAGGTGTACACAGTTGTACACCTACATAACACCAATGCTGTTATTAAGTTCCATGTAATGGTGAGCCTCTTGCCACCTACCGGGCACAATTCCAAACTCCAGGCTGCTAGTGAGATTTTCCTAAATTTTATTCTTTGGCCGACACGGAATCGTAGCTGACACCGTATGCTCAACAGTCAGATGATAAGTTTAAGATAGTTATCAAACGCATTTTAATATCTAAAGCATATTATAGTATCACACACTACATTGAAGACAGGGATGTTTGGCGCACGATCCCCTCCTGCACACAGCGACCCACTGGCACTATAATTTATTGCATGAATGGATGTAACCTGTACAAATTACTTTGGTAATTACTGTTTATATTATACCTTATTTTGACAACTAGATATATATATTATATATATTAGATTTTCTTCTTGATATTTATGTAAATCTTACATAATCACATGACAATTATTCTAATCTAGTACCTTCTGCTACTAGTTTAAATTTGCGAAAAATTTGGTTTGCTGTATTGTTATTTGACTTAACTGTTTCTTTTTTTTTTAATAGTTACTTATTGTAATTTTCTTAATAAATATTGTATTATGTCTTATAGCTTCACTACTGTTCTGTAAAATGTGAGTATTATGTGGACATTAATATTAATCTTTATATTAAAGAAGTACTCTCATATGCACTCGCCTATGACCGGGTATTATGAGTTTGTCATGCTCACTAAAATGTCTTGCTGATGGTGGCGTTGTGTATTGGGTCGTTGAGTTCCCTTCAAAATGGTTGAATTTAGCGATGTTGATGCGCACGTCATACTCGTGAACGGGTACTGTCTGTTGGGACTGGTCAGCTCGTAATAGCTCTGGTTATAATTTTGGCTTTTTATATAATTAAAATTCTGCCTTTTCTTCATCATTAACCTGCATTATTCTCACATTAATAAATTTTAATTGTAAAGAACACATAATTTGAATAGAGTGTCTACGGAGTTTCTTGCCGGCTCTTCTCCATAAGACCAACTTCTTGGAACCGTGCACCTAGCTTTGACTTTTCTTATGTGCCTGTAATAGGGCCTATTTGAAAGAAAAATTTTCAGTTTGAGTTTGAGTCACGTTTGGGACCACTAGACCAATGAGGCAGTTAATCTTTTGGGCATTATTTAAATGCATTATTAACAATTACATAGTATGGTACAATCTTTCAACCTCACAGTGTTGGCTATTATTAATTTTAAGTAATTCGAAGTGATTGAATTGTTTAGTTCGGTCACACATGGTCGATTCATTTGTTGTAATATAAGATTATTGCCATTTATTTGAAAAATAGTACCTACAACTCTTTTAAGGATTACATATTTATTAATTATAAATAAATTATCACTTGAACGGTGAAGGAAAATATCTTGAATATATCAACAAACCTGACAAAATATGTTTTGTAAAGTGTGTCAGAAATCTACACGCAATTTAACACCAGGTTGTTGAAGAAGAACACTTAATGAATTTTGAAATGTATATACAGACAAATATTAGTTTAATTCAAAACTGCACCTTCATGAAACTGAAACACGGTTGTTTTTACCAAGTGCTCAGATTATTTTGAATACTCTGAATGCCGCTATACTTTACATTTATATTCACAATTTCCTCCCTCGTCTCAAAAGCAAAGTCTAACCCTAACTGATACATTATTCCCATTATAAAACGACGGAACTCATACGTAGTAGAACTGCCGACTGGATCTTTTGTCCCACCATGCCTCGGTTAATGAGCTGATTTACATATTAATGGTGTACATCTACTGAATAATAAGCGAGGAATGAGCGAGGTAAGTGGACTACCTCTTTTTTGGTCCTGCTGCCCTGGTATTTGCAGTTTGATCGTCGGTTTTTCTTTCTTGGTGGTTTTAGGGTTACCTTTTTTAAATTTAATTTTCTCCAAGTAAGTGACATGTTTGTCTTACACACATGCCCAGAATTAAATTTAATTATTTCATGCAAATGTTTACGCAAACATAAAAAGCAAAATCACCCTCCCCAGCCTTTACGGCCTCCAGTCTAACTGGTTCCAGCTTCATACCAATATTTTAAACGGAGCGACTCCCTATCTGACCTCCACAAGCACAACGCAATAACTGGGTAACGTGATATCTCGCGAACTAGACTGGTCGTTTTGACGGCTTAACGTGGTATGGATGAAATTATTGTCAATTAAAAAATAAAAAGTTTACAAACGGCTTGCCAAAAACGCGTAAAAACAGAAAAATCAAAGAGCCCGTTGCTCTCTATTAACTATGCGACAGAGCGTATCGTTTTATGCACATACACATATAAATATAAAAATGAAATGACCTAGTTTCTTCAGTAGCACAAAGAACAACGAAATACTCGCCTGGGCATTGCAGCAAAAACAAAAACCATATTTCTTCTAACACCTAATAAACTTCTAGAACCTTAATCGAAGACGATGTGAACAGTCAATTAATTATATAACGAAGCCTAACGATACATTTCTTTGAGTGGCTTGTAACAAACAAAGGAAATGAGCTTTGCCGAACAATAAATCTATATAATACTCAATATTTGGGGCTTACTGGGGCATTTTCCTCGTAAGCAACCCACGAAACAAGGGCAGTACAACTGTTCTGAAAATATACGGGATAATAAATTAAAATAAACCGGTTGTTGTTCTTGTAAAAAATGATGCCTCTTGATAAAGAAAAATCACCGTCAATGAGATAGTAACAGAATATTATTGAGATTTATCGTAATTACTTGCGTAAAAATTTGATTTTCGAAATTTTGACGACGACAGGTAAATATCCAAAAAAAAATGTATGCGTATAAATCTTTGAAAAGCATTAACGCATGCTTAGCGAACTTTAAATTTATAAACTTTTGTGGAAAAAGAATACGGTCGCGAGCAAAATTCGCATCTGCGCGTTCCACAAAAAAACAACTTTAATTTTTTTTATCTTATCGTAACTTAAAAAACTGAGGGAGTTCTTAGAAACTCTATTCAAGCTTCACAACACTAAACTAATTCGTTACTATTAAGTCAGTTTCTATGACCCACTGTGTTATTCGCCTCATACGATAACGAGGAATCAATGATGAATGAAGTGAATGACGACAAATAGGTCCTGGGGCGTCTAGCAAATAGTGCACAATATGAGTGATACGCCGTCACATATATTAATATTTTTGTATACTAAGATAAGAAAATAGATAAGTTATATTGTATAGGAATTTAGATATACTTTTGGAACTTAAAATTCTAAAGTGCCAATAGCGAGTGAGTATTAGGGTTTCACAACAGTCAATGATAATCTTTTAAAAGATATGATTGCGTATGCTAACGTCACGTTCATGATAAATTTAAAGCGGTTTGATCCCAATAATGCAATTTTTTATCTAAGACCAAAAATAAATTCGTGTAAAATATGTCATACCGTGGGAGAGCCATGCTTCGGCACGAATGGGCCGGCTCGACCGGAGTGATACCAAGGCCTCACAGAAAACCGGTGTGAAACAACGCTTGCGTTGTGTTTCGCCAAGTGAGTGAGTGTACCGGAGGGCCAAACCCTTTAAAAGGCCGGCAACGCACTTGTGACTCCTCGGGGGTTGTGTGTGTCCACGGGCGGCGGTACTCGCTTACTATGAGGCGATCCTTTTGCTCGGTTGCCATCTATCCAATAAAAAAAAAACATTTTTTACCTATAAAATCTGTGAGATTTTTTTATAAGGTTATTTGCGTTATTATGCCAGGCTGTGGTAGGTAGGCGTTGACATGATTCTTCAAATTTGATAATATATCGGTATCATGCACATATTCAACGAATTGAGTACCCCACAAAGGTTTCACCGACGCCGTTATTAAGTCCCAAGTGCTGAGCCTATTACAAACTTCGGGCCGCTACTTAAAAATTTCTTACAGACTCGATAGCCCTTTTGCCTTACCTGAAAATTTAACTTCACAGCACAACTTAAACGTACCACCTAAACGTACCACCTAAACGTACCACCTAAACGTACCACCTAAACGTACCACCTAAACGTACCACCTAAACGTACCACCTAAACGTACCACCTAAACGTACTACCTAACCGTACCACCTAACCTAATTTTGTCTTATATTTATTGGTGGAACGCGCGGCCAAACTCTACTTCTCCGTCGCTGTATGTTTTCACACAGCAACTTGTACAATTATGTAGGTGATCCCTTGCCAAAGTCCATGCTCACTTACTTTTGATATTAAACGCGAAAATGTTACATGTTTCGGACTCGGAAGCGTGAACTAATGCAATATTGAGCTTGTTGTAGATGTCGTTTTCGTTTGTTTTTTATGGTCGAAAATGGTGACTTAAGTATAGTACAGTCAACTGCACGCCCATGGTAACAATTTGATATTGACAGCGCCTTTATGTCGTAGCAGTAAGGACGGTTTTTGTAGTTCAAGTACCCTAGTTACTATTACTATAAAAATTGTGCCAATATATTTTTCAAATAATTATTATATATACATGTTAGGTCTATTTTTATTTTTATTTTAGTAGCATTGAATAATATTATACGGGATTTCGAGACCTTGTCGTACCTTAACATTGCTCTCTATTGAACTGAGCTAACATTTGAAGAAGCAATTGCGTATGCGTTCGAAATTTGTATCTGTAATTATCTGTTCACTCAATAATCATATTTAAAGGTACAAGAGAACCTAATTCCATTTTGAATAAGAAAAAAAAACATCTTACGTACTCTATCGAACGAAGTCGCGTTTCCTCGTATCGGATGCTAATACTCATTTTAGGTCTCTGATCTATTCATAAACCATTAAATAATAGGTACACATCCCATCGTCTAAATGATCGATTATCTTATCAGTAACCTTTTTCTATCTGGCCAGCATTTGAGCGACAGTAAATAATAGGACCCCGAACTTTTAAAAAGGGTTGAATAAAACGTAAGATTGAGCGGGTTTCGGGGACAAAATTGTGATTTACTATGAGAACACTTGAAAGGGCCAAGAGCGAGTTGAGTGGGTATTGATTCAAAAATAAGGAGACCGCTTCACAAAGTTCACATTCTTAACAGGTCTAGAGATGTGTACGTTTCCTTATTTTATTTCATCGATTTCGGAAAAGTGCAAGATGAAGAAAGAGGTTCATCTATTCATGGGGGTAGTCAGAGATTTACACCGTTGTATACCCATATTTCAATTTTTTTACAATAGGTGGTGAGCTGATTGCCGTCTACTGGGCACGATTCCATAATCCGGACTACATTTTAGGGGGGCTGTGTTGCCCACGTCCGTAAGAGTGCACCCTTAAAATTGAATCCCTACAAGTGGGTGGTGCAAAACAGGCAACACAACTCTGGTAGGAGGCTTCGGCCACAGCCGGTTACCTCCCACTGGACAAATGCGACCTAGTCGTGTTTCGGGGTATAGTCCGGTGCAACCATTGTGGGAGACGGGTCTAGGCAGTTGCATCAACTCCCCAACTATCGTTCTCCCCAAATCTATCCCCTCTACTTAAGAGTGAATAGATTTATTATGGATCTACGCGCTCCATCCTCAACCCCACCGTCACTTACCATCAGGCGAGTTGGTGGCCAAAATTGACTCAATTTTGATAATTAAAAAATCTGAGAATTTTCTTACGGTAAAACAATAACAGTTTGCCCGACTTGGGAATCAAACCTCATTTTTAACAGATAAATATCCTTAATTCTTAAACAAAGGATTTTAATTAAGTTCTTTAAAATATAATCCTGTACTCTTTCTCTCCAAGCTTTTATATAAATAATGATTTGAAATCGCCGCTCGACCCGCGTACGTTGAGAAGTTGAAAATGTGTGGTCGATTTGAACTATTGCGGTTGACCCAAGGGTCGGATTTACCTAAATTTAGATGGATTCCGTTCGCTGGGATGACCTTGAAATTAAATTTTAGCCTTTTGTATCTAGTTTCCTTTCTCATGTTGTAGGGGTCAGTATAAAGCTACGTGACCGTGAAAATATTTCATCTCTTCAAGTGGAATATCATTATTTTGAGTGAAGATGCCATTTTTAACTTAAAATTACCATAATATAATTAAGTGTATATCTATTTGAATATTTTATTCAAACCATGAGCACACTGTTCGTTATTTATTTAGGTAAACAGAAAAACAATCAAGATGTTTATCGTACCTAAACATTTTTATAAAGAAAACCCGCAGTGATTTTTTCTTTACTTCAGAACGCCCTTCAGTCGTATTGATAAATATGTGGTAACTTTATGCAATACAATTCCCAGCGACCTTTGATACATTCAGATACCAAATACCTACTTGAAAAGTATCGGTTTCTGATGAGCTTCTTGTAAACAACCTCGTCTCTCGGATTTACAATACACTGAACATGTCTCAGGTGTATAAAATTATAATTATTCTCCCAATTATTTTGGGGTCGGCGCAGCACCAATTCTTCTTTCACTTTAATTGTTTTTGAAATTGCATGCTGCTAATTTTTTGGCAATGTTTTATGACCGGCCGCCTGCCTGACGTCAACCCTCATTGGGAATGCTGTTGTTGGTGGTACCCGCCACCGATACAGTCTCCTTCTACCTCTTCGTTTGTTCTGATTTTATCCTACTATCATAGTCCACTAACCTGGACAAATTATAATATGCAAAAAATTTAATGCCGCACACATCTTTTTGTTATCGAGTACAAAAAGATGTGTGCGGCATAAAAAAAATTATTGTAGAAAAACTCTCGTAAGGCTCGTTCTTATTAATTACTGGTCACCGGTTATTATTCATGTGCATTTTTCTACGATGTTATGGGTCAAACTGTTTGACTCGCGACATCGTCAAAAAATGCATCGCCGCGGGCTCGGCTCATGAGTAAGGTCTCCATTCGAGTTCGAAACTATTCGGGCAATCCCGAAAAATGCAAGTGAGTAATAACTAGAACAATGACATTCTATTTGCTACTCGGCGGTCATACCACTAAGCTATCACTACTCCGTATGCTAAAAAGATTTATAAAAAATTATCTTATGAACGTTAAGTAAACGTCTCATCAATTGCAACCGAAATCCCCTTCACCAGATCAATATGACATCAAAAATCAGAGCCCCTACGAGAGGGTTCACAAAGATTTTATAAGGCAAAAATCGAGTAGAACACCATTTATCTTCAAAAAGAAGGTTTTCAATGTACAAAAACTGGGATCTAAGAGTAATGATGGCTTGAAGTCAGGGGCTGTTACTTTGTTGCGAAAAGCAACGATTCTGTGAAAGGCAGAGTCGTTCTCCGTTTGAAACTTGATAAATGTAATTCGGTCCATATTTGAGTTACCTATCTGTTTGTATGTAAAGTGATAAGGTTTGTGATGAACTTGTATTTGCAGAGTTTTTACAAATATTTGAAACTAGCGATCCGTCCCGGATTCGCACGGGTGAACATTTACACCTTGGGTTACATTAATGAAGTTTTAGTAAGGATCCCTAATAGTTTCTAGTAATAAATATAGCCTATGTTACTCAGGGATAATGTAGCATTCTAATGATAGAAGAATGTTTGATATCGGGCTAATAGTTTTTGAGTTTATTCGTTACATACAAAAATACAAATCTTTCCTCTATATATCCAATATTTGTGCAGATGTAGATAAACACTATCACCATTCGGTAGTAGTATATTGTAAGTAACTGATGCTAATGCGATGAAGGCATAGGCGCAATAAAAATAGATACAGACAGAAAATCTAATTACCTAGTTACCCGTCCTCATTAATTAATCTATATGCTGAACCTCACAAAGTGAAACAAGATTTCAATTAGTTGTATAATATATAAATATCACTGCCTCGTTGGTGTGGTTGCTGAGCGTAAGGTCCTGGGTTCAATTCCCAGGTCGGGCAAAGTGTCATTTGGTTTTTCTGTTAGGAAAATCTCAGTAGCAGCCCGGAGTCAAGAAGTTGGTGGTGTGACACTTCCGTGCTTCGGAGAGCACGTAAAGCCGTCGATCCTGCGCCTGATCTCTCTCCGGTCGTGTCGGATTGCCGTCCCATCGGAATATGAGAGTGAACGAAGAGGAGTGCACCTGTGTTTGCGCATACACTTGTGCACTATAATATCTCCTGCGTACTTGGCTAATCTCCATGGAGATAGGTCGCCGTTACTGAAATACGGTCGGGAGGAGTAATAAATATATTTGTGTGGAAAGAAAAACATGGCTGTGCGCAGGATTTGAACCTGCGCCTCTCGGATAATAAAAAATAAATACGGATCATCTTTCAAACGCATTTTAGCGTGCATAACGAACTCTAAAAGAGAATTCTTCGAAAAGCATTAACGCATGCTTAGCGAACTCTAAAAGTTATACATTTTTGTGGAAAGAATAATACGGTCGTGAGCAGATAAGAAATTCACAATAAGTATTGTATTGCTAAGTAGCAATGAGAAAAGTGGACTTAGTACTCTAACCGGCGAACTGTGGCCACTGTGATAGCCAATCTAACTACATCTTATCTGCTCATCCTATGCTCCCTTCGTTGAATGGGCAGCAAAATCACAAGCTATTATTAATGGTTACATGGTTAATATGCTAGATCTCAGCTCACTCCCACCAATTGTATATGATTCCGTTTCCATCTCGTACTTGAAAAATGTAAAGAATCTAGGAGTTCTCATAGATCTTAACCTCTCCTGGAATGTTCACATTGCGGCGGTGAGCAGGAGGGTATTTTGCTCTTTTAATTCTCTCAAACGTCTTCAAAAGCTTTTACCTCTTCATACAAGGATTATTCTTGCCCAATCTCTTCTACTTCCTCTCTTAGATTATGCAGATGTCTGTTTCCTTGAAGCCACAGAGGAAAACTTAAATAAACTTGAACGCTTGCAGAATCTGTGTATCGGTTTCATATTTGGTCTTCGAAAATACGATCATGTATCGGAATTTCGAGCTATATTGAAGTGTCTACCGATTCGACAGTGTCGAGACTCTCATATCCTTTTCCTCCTTTTCTCAATTCTTCATAATCTTCACTCTCCTGTTTATCTTCGTGAACGCTTCGAGTTTCTTATTCCGAGAGGTCAGCCCTATCGCTTAGTTTCCTCACTTCTACTTCGAACTCCTCGTCACAGCTCAAGTCGTTACGATGGCTCCTTCACAATTCGTGCTGTGCGTTTATGGAACTCTCTTCCTCACTCTATTCGCGCCAGTCCTTCTCCATATATTTTTATTTATTTATTTATCTTTGCATACATGTACATATATGTCCAAATGACTTAAATTTGGATTTACAATTTGCTAGGGTATTTGCAAGTGAGTGCGTTAAGAATTCATATTTAGACAATACATACATAATAAATTTTGCATGCAGATAATTGTCAAGTTAAAGAAATATTTCTAATCGTTTTAAAATTATTACATATTAATTATTAAATATATTGTAGACTTAGAATTAATTAGTATAATATTTATTTTTCAAATTGTAATTTATTTAATGATGTTATTTTATTCATAGTTAGTTAGTTTTAAGAAAAGAGTTAAGGAACATTTCCTGTCTTCATGATAATATATATTTAAATATATATATGTATGTATATTTAATATTGTATATAAGTAATTGCATTATATTATGACATTACAATTTCATTACATGTACTCGTATTATTGTACACTTAACTTTCCCACTCTAATGTCTTCTTAATTTCTCTTTCATCCAAAAGGTTTGCTGGAAGAAAACTCATTCTGAGTTAAGCTCGCCTTTGTACAATTTTATAATAATTGTATGGGTGTACGTTCCTTGATTTGTGTGCAATAAAGAATATAAATATAAACGACAAGGTAGCTCAGTTGGTAAAGTGATGACACGGAATTTCAAGGGTCGCTGGTTCAAGCCCCGTTCTTGGCTATTATTGTTTAATGTTCCTTGAAAAATCGTAATTATTTAGAATTAATACAAAAACAATATGCAACAGATAACCTTTAACAGCTATCTACAAATAGAATCGCAATAATCACAAGCTAAACAGGTACGCATAATATATCTTATCTCCCTGAAAATTTGATAATATTATGAACACGCATAACACAACTGTATTCTGTGAGGCAGAGGAATACACAGCTTAACATTCACATTTCACCAATGCCGTTAATAATTTTCATGTCATAGGTCGTGAGTCTATACTTCTATAATAATATGGTCACAACTCCAAACTAGTTACTAATGAGAATTTCTTAACAGAATAAGTTACATTCAAACATACATAAACTTATGCCTTTCTCCCATGGGGGCAGAAACTACAGAACGCCACCTGCTACGATCCTTACATATG
Organism: Xylocampa areola; assembly: GCA_935421205.1. Taxonomy (NCBI): domain Eukaryota; kingdom Metazoa; phylum Arthropoda; class Insecta; order Lepidoptera; family Noctuidae; genus Xylocampa; species Xylocampa areola. The sequence continues at coordinate 3,507,476 of OW285200.1, forward strand.
CATTTTGCTTCATCCACGTTCATACATCGTGTCATACATGCGCGGCCGTTGCGAGTACTACGCACCTTACCTTTTTGGAGGATATCACTAATAAGGTCAGTTTATATCTTTCTAGGGCGTCTCCTGCCGGCATTTACTTATACCTGCCTTGTTTGTTAAGCCGTCTTTCATTAAATTCAGCATTTATTCTACTTTCATGTCTCTTTTGCCACACCCAGCATTCACTTTCATACATAAGCGTAGGTACCTGCACACCATTGTGGACAGCCAGTCAAACCTTTTTGGATATCACTGGAGAATAATTCAATATTATAATAAAACAACTTTTAACCGGATTAATCGCGTGTATTATTGGTTTTTTGTTTTTCCTGACGTTTCGAACACTTTGCAGCGTTCGTGGTCGCAGGAGGACTAAGGTGTCAGGTGTCTCAACAGTTTATTTAAAATTATTTCAGTCTACCGTACATATAATTGATAAAATTATTTTTGTCTCTGATACATGTTTAAAACTAAATCGCGAGAGCCACCACAAAATTCAGTGAATATACTAAAAGACAAATAATAAAGTATGAAAAACTGAGTGGCCAAAACCCTAGTACCCAAAACCGCGAAAATCCGGAAATTAAAAATACAGCTAACCAGCTGTCAAAATCGAGTAATAATATCGAACCGGTCGTAAATTTATCAACAAAATCTCTGGATGAAAACACCGTTAAAGTTCTAAAAAAGGGCCTTAATTTCGCGCTAGCACCGAGAAAAATCCCGTACGAAGATATAATATGCAACGTTGAGGACTGTCTTATAAAAAACAACGTAAAAAAGGAAGATTTGGAGGCGATTCGTCAAGACGTGTCATGTGTACTACGTCGAAGCAAATTGCCCAAACCAAATCTTTCTCGCGACGAATACCTCGCTCTAAAAAACGTGAGTAAAGACCCCGAGTTGACTATCCTTCGCGCCGATAAGGGTAATGCAACGGTAATAATGGATACGTCCGATTATAATAATAAAATTCGAGATCTCTTGTCGGATAATAGCACATATAAAAAGGTAAACAAAGACCCAACCAATAAAATTCTAAAGAAAACATCAGAATTAATATCAAAATACTCCGACACCCTGGAATTGGACGTAAACATATTGATTCCATCTTGCGCGAAACCACCTAAACTGTACGGGTTGCCTAAAATACACAAGGAGAACGCTCCACTACGACCAATAGTGAGCCAGATTGACACATCAACCTACAAACTGGCACAACACCTAGCGAAGATACTCTCAAAACTTCGTGGACAAACTAACACATATGTGAAGGATTCTTATCATTTCATCAGCCAGATCAAAGACCTAAAACTGACTGAGGATGAAGTGATGGTTAGCTTTGACGTGCAGTCCTTATTTACCAACTTACCAGTTAAGGATTGTTTGGAAATTGTCAAGAAGCAGTTGAGTGACCATGACATGCCTCTAGCATATGCAGAGTTACTTGAGCACTGCCTTACCAGCGGCTACCTATTGTGGGACAATGAATTCTACCTGCAAGTTGACGGTGTGGCCATGGGTTCACCGGTCTCCCCGGTGGTTGCCGACATCTTCATGGAAGATTTTGAAAGGAGAGCCCTCCTGACGGCCCCGGCTATGCCGAAGATTTTCAAGAGGTATGTTGATGATACTTTCACCATCTTGCCTCACAATGGGGTCCCTGCATTTTTAGACCACCTAAATTCCATACATAATAAAATTCAATTCACTATGGAATTAGAGAAAACCAAGTCACTGGCCTTCCTTGACATATTACTTATCCATAATCCGGATCATTCTGTTAGTCACACTGTGTATAGAAAGCCCACCCACACAGAAAGATACTTGAACGGTGAATCTCACCACCATCCTTGTCAGTTAGCTACTGTCGCCAAATCTTTGTTACAGAGAGCACAAGGCATCTGCGACGCCGACCACCTGGCAGGGGAACTCAACCATGTGAAGCAAGTTCTCAAACATAATAACTTACGAGCTCCACATCCCCGTCGCAGAAGCCGCCCAAAGCCCACCACAGTTGATCGCAGACCTGCTGTCCTACCTTTCATCAAAGGGGTCACCGATAGAATTGGTCACATCTTAAAGCGTGCTTCTATCAAAACCTACTTCAAGCCACATAGAAAGATCAGCCAACTTCTCAGACCGGTGAAGTGCCACATTCCCTTACAAGATGCAGGGGTCTACAAGATTGATTGCGATTGTGGGCTATCATACATAGGGCAAACAAAGCGTAGCATTGGCACCAGGTTGAAAGAACACATAGCTGACGTCAAGAATAGACGCTCAACAAAATCTGCAGTCTGTGAACATACAACAGACAAACCCAACCATTTTCTACGTTTTGACCAACCCCAAATCCTCGCGAAAGAAAACCGATATATACCGAGAATGCTCCGCGAGGCTATTGAAATTAAAAAACACCCAAATTTCAATAGAGAAAATGGTTGGCAATTACCACCTGTTTGGAACCCTGTACTGAAAATAATCAAGTCCCAAACAAAGTCAAGTCACAAGAAAAATCAAGATACTGTGAGCGATTACTGCGTGCATCGGAACACCTTTTAGTTTATAATTCGATAAAATTGTAAAATTGTATCTCTAAATTTAAAACGACTGTGACCCCTGAGTTTGTTTCGGTATTTCTTCTCAGGGATAGTCTTAGGAAATACCGTCGCGATTTAGTTTTAAACATGTATCAGAGACAAAAATAATTTTATGAATTTATCAATTATATGTACGGTAGACTGAAATAATTTTAAATAAACTGTTGAGACACCTGACACCTTAGTCCTCCTGCGACCACGAACGCTGCAAAGTGTTCGAAACGTCAGGAAAAACAAAAAACCAATAATACACGCGATTAATCCGGTTAAAAGTTGTTTTATTATAATGTGTAGTGATCGCGCAAACCTAAGATATTACTATAATAATTCAATAATACTATAATTTTTTGTTGTAAGCATATAATATTTTTATTCCACAAACATTTATAACTTTAGAGTTATAAATGTTTGTGGAATAAAAATACAATAATGCGCTGGAAAGATTTATCTGTATTCGATAACACTGCTTAATCCGAGAATCGATTCCAGGACCTCACGCTCAGCAGCCGCACTTGTGACCAATAGATTAAAGAGGTAGTCAGGACCAATGAGGCACGATATTAAGGAATCTATCTGTTAATAAAGTTCCATTTCTCCCTGAAATGTTCGGCTAATAATCCTCCAGGTGTCGAGAACATTATTAGACGACATTCAATTAAGTATCTCATCTCACTTCTCAAACGACTCTCATTTATTATGAAAACACCAGCCTATTTTTTCCCTAGATTACCCTTCGTATTGGACTCACCTAATTTATCGCATTATATTAATGTAACCTCATAAACAAAACAAATTAACACAAAACCTTTGCTTACCACATTAGCCGGAAAAAGTTGAATAAAGTTTTCACTTTATCCAGCTAAAGTAATTCATAGGGTAAATTTTTACCGCCGGGGATTACGTGTACACTCGCCTTTGTTTGATACTAAATGTCTTTGTTTAGGCACTTAAGCCTCTCATTTTGTTTTCAGACACTTTTTCCACGAAAAAACTTAAGATTCCCAGATTTATTGTGGTAAAAATGTGGGGAACTGGGGAAAATAAAGAACACTATTATTCATGGAATGACCAGGACTTATGTTGGCTGCAGTGAAGTTCGGGGATATTTTTAAATTTTCTTTTTCGTTTTACATGTATTCTTTCTGGTGTGACAATATTGTTACATGTTAGTCAATAAATATAATGTTGTAGTAAAATTTAAGATTACTAAGTGATTTATGAGCATTGTTATTAGGCATGGTATATTAATCCAAAGTTACTTCATCATCAAGGAAATTTTAATAAGATAAACTTTGCTCTTTATAGCATGTTATTTGGACGCATAGTTTAAGAGATAATGGAAAGTGAAAATAATTCAACACTCGCGCTAACGAGCCGTGTGACTCATAATCCCTTTCCTATTGGTTGCTTAGTAGGAACTGGGGAAAATAAAGAACACTATTATTCATGGAATGACCAGGACTTATGTTGGCTACAGTGAAGTTCGGGGATATTTTTAAATTTTCTTTAACGTGTTACAAGTATTCTTTCCGGTGTGACAATATTGTTACATGTTAGTCAATAAATATAATGTTGTAGTAAAATATAAGATTACTAAGTGATTTATGAGCATTGTTATTAGGCATGGTATATTAATTCAAAGTTACTTCATCATCAAGGAAATCTTAATAAGATAAACTTTGCCCTTTATAGCATGTTATTTGGACGCATAGTTTAAGAGATAATGGAAAGTGAAAATAATTCAACACTCGCGCTAACGAGCCGTGTGACTCATAAACCCTTTCCTATTGGTTGGTTAGTAGGTATTGTAGGTATAGGTATTCACATTTATCAAAATGTGAATAAAAATATATTATTATATTTGGCTGTGTTTATATATTTAATAAACATAGCCACAACTTTATATCAGTATATATTTTATTTCATCAATTAATCAATCATTTACTTGCCTAACATAAAAATGGTGTCAGGCCATATTGTTGGTCTTTATTCTATACAGGCTGAAACTTCAACGAGTCGATTGTTTTAAAAATAGATGATTTGAGAGTAGTTATAGTAGGTCCGTGTGGTTTTGCGTCGGTAGGATTCCGGCACAGCAAGAGTGACGGAATAACCACACTAAAAAACAAAAATGTCATGAAAATAAGTTTTATTTTTTATGAATGAGGGATCTACATTTGGCCACCAACTCGCCTCATGGTAAGCGATGTTGTGGCCGAGGATGGAGCACGTAGATCCAGAAGAAATCTATTCACTCCAAGTAGAGTGGATAGATTTGGGTAGAACGATAGTTGGGGAGTTAATGCAACTGCCCAGACCCATCTCTCACAACGGTTGCACCGGACTACATCCCGACTACGTCCCGAAACACGACTAGGTCGCTTCACGGCATGGCTTCGTCAGGTGGGTGGTAACCAGCCGCGGCCGAAGCCTCCCACAGAGTTGTGTTGCCTGTTTTGCACCACCCAGGGGCCACGTGTAGGGATTCCTTTTTAAGGGTGAACTCATACGGACGCAGGCAACTCAGCCCCCAAAAAAATTTGAAGATTTGTATGGGAAGTAATTTTTAGTTACCTGCCCGATGACTATAGTTTTTAGATATAGTGGTTAAGTTTAATTCTTCTTTCGTGTCAACAACACAAACAATAGTCTTAAACTTATTTGTGACCAGTAACTCGCAACTTCAACAGTCCTTGAATTTGCCACGTACAGGTCCTCCCGAGTGCAGGTGGGCACGTGTGGCATGTCTTGTACGGATGCTTCATTGCATTCGAGATGGCTCTATATAACCCCATTTGGCTAAGTTACTTCTACAGCGAACTTGGGTCCGGAGTCGATTAAGCGATTTCCATATTGGCCACTGCAGTTCATGACCAGGGGGCAGATGTTCTGTCGGGGTAAGAAAAGGGTAGTTAAATTGGCAGAATCCACCTTTGTTTGTTTCAACTTTTTTAAATCCACCTTGTATACTTTAGAAGCATACAATTACAAAATATAATTAACATATATAAAACAAGTAAAGAAAATCTAATCATAATACTGGAGTAGCTTTTTTATAAAAATCCAAAGATGGAGTGAAAAGACGAAATCAGACGTATCCTTTTCCATTTGAAGCCCCACTCAAGTACCCAGTTACATAAACATCTTCAGAAAGTTTGATAGGCTTTAACCGTGAGCAATTTAACTTCATCGCCGCAGTTAAATAATTCTTCCCTACAATTTATAAAGTAAGGACAAAAAAATCGACGAAAGTTTTTCAAGATGGCGCGTAATAATTCAACGATGCCGGGACGGAGACTGAGAGAGATAAAAAATAATTTATAATAATTAATCTAAAATTGAAATTCTGTTTGTATTTTTGTGCGGATTTTCTCTTACAGTGATATCAGTCTCTTACATGAAAGGTGCTCTAAAATTTATATTCAATTATTACTTAATAATGAACCAGTGGCAAGATGTCACATCGTTCATCGTTATCGTCGTGGGCCGCAACTGGATGTGAGACTGACACAAAAATGAGAAGAATGGTACAAGCACAGAGAGGTTCGACTGTAGCGACATCTACTACGCTACATAAATACTACGCGCATAAATGATGACGTCAAGCAGAGTTTCACGAAAAACTTGCATACGCCCGACTCTAACCGTCAGGCCGTGGCCCACCAGGCAATATCACCCGCCTGGTCGAAGGATCTCCCCTTTTCAATAGAGGCCTCGTTCCTCCATAGGACTAAGCAGTAAGTAAAATCAGACTGCAGATGATGATAGTGATGAACCAACGAAGGAAGGGTTCGATTCCTGCACGAAAAAAATATTTGTATGATGTACAGATTAATTAGTTTGAGTCTGAGTAACGCGCCTTACGGGCAAGTTTCCTAGTATCTGGAAGGTCTGGAAAAATGAACTGAACTATAAAAAAACCATAATACTTAACGCCGTTTCATTAGCTCTTGGCACTAACCATCTGGCCGATTTTAATCTTCTAATGTATCGGGTATGATGAACGTTCTCTCCGAAAAATTGCCATCGTAAATAAATGCTTTGCTATAGTTACATAATGTTGCAGAAAACCGAAAGGTTTTATATAGGGACCTACCCTATATAAAACCTGAAAATAAAAAGATTTAAAAAACAGCTTCCTTAAAAGATATCCAAAACTCAAATAATACTTGGATATCGCGAATATCATAAAAACGGAAGGGCCCCTAAGGATTTCTGAACTGACATTTATTGCAGAAACACAAAACGAAAAACAGATAACCTCTATCTATTAAGGGAAAAGCGAAAAGTGCTGGCCGTTAAAAAGATTTACAGAAAAACATGGCGTTTGAATTTGGAATAAAACCGTTGATATTTGTACTTACAAAACGGTTATGTGCATTATTTTAGTTTTATGGACTTCGCGACAAATAATGTTTTGTTGTAATTTGCATTCTAGTTTATAAAAATAAGTTGTAAAAGGGTCTTCAACTGATCTATATACAGAAAAAAACATTAAATTAATTAATTTATTATTTTATAACTCTCATCATAAATCAAACAACAGGTCATTCTTTAACAACAGGCCATACTAAAAATTTTTTTTATCAGTAAATAATGTTCTAGAATTCCTAAGTTTATATGACTGTATTAAGTCTATATAATACAATAATTTAAACTTATAATTAAACAAAAATAACATTTTTAATAACTTATATTGTCTCACTGATTGTTATTGAAATATAAACTTTGGTATAAACCAAACTGGATTCACAACTTGCTGGATCAACCGAGCCACCGCACAAACAACACAACTAAACCAAAATAGGTTAAAACAACCATAGACTTCTCTACAATCCTGGCTAACGAGTCGAAATCCGCAGCGTTTCGGCAACAGCGCCCCTAATAAAGCGCAAAGCTTAGCAGTGCTTACAGCCGAATGAACTGTACTCAATACCGACAACAAAACAGTAGTACCTAATGACAATATACAAGCTGCTGATCTGTAATAATGCTCGTGGCTAAGTAACCGCAGAGATCGATCAATCGTGGTTAAGCTGCGCTTGCTGCGGTCAGTCTGTGGATGGGTGACCATAATTTCATACCGAGTGCTTTGCGACGCACGGAGGGGCGTGCGTTGGAGAGCACGTTAAGCCGTCGGTCCCGGTTGTCAAATTAAGATCTATGACAGCCGTTAAGGGTAGTTAGAGGCTTGAAAGTCTGACAACCAGTCATGCCACGAGATATCCAGTGACTGGGTTGTGGAGGTCAGATAAGCAGTCGCTCCATGTAAAATAATGGTATCAAGCTTCATCCGGTTTGTTGACTGGAAGCCGACCCCAATGAATTGGGAAAAGGCTAGGCAGATAAATTGATCTGTACTAATGTCATATTTAAGGAGGCTATACCTACCTATACTATACTATACCACTGATATTGAATACGAATCATTAAAAACTGTGTGACTGAGACGTGGACACGGCCGTGTGTTTTACGTGAATACGTGTACATAACGGGTATACATGAGACACTCCTCATAACCTCAGAGGTGTACACTCACATTTTACCAATGCTGTTATTAATTCCCATGTAATTGGGCGTGAGCCTATTGTCTTTACCGGGCACAATTCTAAACTCCGGGCTGACCCTGGGGTGACTGAGAATTTCAGTAATTCAAATTCAAATTCAAAGATTTTTATTTCATATAAACCATATTACAGGCACGTATGAAAAGTCAAAACTAGGTGCACGGTAAGAAAATCCCAATAACACTTTGCCCGACCTGGGAATAGAACCCAAGACCTTAGCAGTTGCGCTTGGGACCACTAGACCAACGAGGCAGTTTTTTTATTTTTATTCTTTATTTGCTTATTTTTGTAATAGTAAATGGTGGAAAATTCACAGAAATAACGACACCGATCACCCGTCACTGCTCGACGTGGATTCATGAACTGCCAAGATTTTAGAACCTATCTCTTCCGATACACAAAGGAATTCAAAGCATTGAACTCCACATCGATCGAATGTCTCGAATCCTGCAACTCCAGAAACGTCAAGTAATGTGTAAAAGTACCTATTGTACGTAATTTATATTAATCCTATTTGAGAAGCGCCGACTCATCTAAAATGCCGCCAAGTGGAAACGACATTAAACGTTTTAAGGTCATAAAAACCTGACTAATTTTTTGCGTAAGATACATAGCATTTTTTTTAATAATAACTTTTGTTAGACACATTCATATTAATTATTGTTCACGTGTATTCGTCGGCATTACTCGACTAGTTTCAAACTCGAATAGAGCCCATAGTTATGAACTGGGCAGTTTGTGTCGCTAAAAACGCCGCGAGTCAAAGTAGTCGGGCAATCCTAAAGAATGCACGTGAATGATACTGATAACCGTTGAACAATAACAATTAATATATAGCAGATAAATCTTTGAAAAGCATGAACGCATGCTTAGATACTCGTACATTCTAAATTTTATTTCGCACAATAATATTTTGAGGAGAATTCTCAGAACCCGAGTGAATCTAGTGTAAGAATAGTGCCTAATTTCGTAAAGCCATCATACCATCTTATTTTACCTTCCTTCAGCACTTAAGTTAACATCTTCCACTAGCTTTAAGTATTAAAATACTTGAGATAGCCTGGTTTAGTTTCGTAAAGTAGAATTTCTCTTGCGGTTAAAGAATGAACGTAAAAGAGTTCAGAACATACAGCATCACGCCTGTATTCCCCGAAGGGGTAGGCAGAGGTGTAGACAGTGTACGGGTGTAACAGCATTGGTGAAATGTGGGTACATTTCACCAATGCTGTTATTGTGTCCCATGCAATACGTGGTGAGCCTATTGTCATCTACCGGGCACAATTCCAAACTCCGGGCTGTTATTGAGAATTTTCTAACAGAAAAACTCAATATCACTTTGCCCGATCCGGGAATCAAACCTGAGACCTCATGGTCAGTCGTTCGCTCAGACTTGGAGTCGAATAATGTATGATTAAGTAGAATTGAATTTTAAATATCAGTTGTTAATATGCTTAAACAGCAATGATAGCTTAATGGATTGACAGTTGACCGACGACTGACAAGCCACAGGTCGCAAGTTCGAATACAAGGCACGCACCACTGACTTTTTGAAGTCATGTGCGTATTATAAATTAATTATCACTTGCTTAAAACGGTGAAAGAAAACATCGTGAGGAAACCATCACACCTGAGATATATTCTCGATAGTGTGTAAAGCCATGTCAGAAGCCTACGGGTGGTTAACTCTGACACTAGGTTGTTCATCAACCACACGATAAGAAGAAGAATATGCTTTAGCTCCTTTTTCGCGAGGTTTATTTAGGTACAAATTTTGGACTAAATAATGATTCTCTTTCTAGGACATGGAAGCGGTGAAGGGAGAACGAGTTCCAATATGCGTATGTGGTAAGGTTGACTGCCTTGGTGGTCGCAAGCGCGGCTGCTGAGCGTGAGGTCCTGGGTCCGATTCCCAGGTCGGGCAAAGTGTTATTGGGTTATTCTATTAGGAAATTCTCAGTAGCAGCCCGGAGTCAAGAAGTTGGTGGTGTGACACCCCCGTGCTTAGAAGAGCACGTAAAGCCGTCGGTCCTGCACCTGATCTCTCTCCGGTCGTGTCGGAGTGCACCTGTGTTTGCGCATAGACTTGTGCACTATAATATATCCTACGTACTTGACAAATCTCCGTGGAGATAGGCCGCCGTGACCGAAACACGGTCGGGAGGAGTATTATTATGTGGTAAGGTGGCGGAGTATTCACTTAGGCCAAATGACTCCGAGATCCTCAATAGAACTCAGTGGTGCTGAATAGTTTGCAAAGCTAATCAAATGGAAATCTATACGTTTGTCGATTATGACACACCTCGTTAGCTAGTGTCCAGATCGACCATCTGAAAAGATGTTTATTAAAACAATAATGGGAATGCGAAATAAAATTGATATGGGGTAAATATAGAATGGTAAACAAAATACAGATTAATCTTCGAAAAGCATTCAATATAATCAAAATTTCTTTATGCAAATTAAGCTAAAAATTTGCGCTTTTTGAACGTCAAACATTACTTGAACTAAAACGGAGAATAGAAAGAGGTGAAAAAGATATCACTATAAAATATGTCAAAGGTACACCTAGAATTACGAAAATCCAGCCAAAAAACTAACTACACAAGATACAGATGATAAAACCCCAAACAACACTACTCACGAAGTAACTGATTCGTACAGCAATTTAATAAAAACTACTAAATCCCTCAAATTTCTTTACGCTAACGTTCGTAGCATAGTCAGGCCAGGTAAACTCGACGAATTAAACTGCATTATACAATACGGTATAGCTAGCCCTGTGCATGTAATTATCCTAACGGAAACTTGGATCAAGTCAGAATCTGAAGCCAAAAGTTTGTAATTACCAAATTACACCCACTATTATAATATCAGAGAAAATACAAGAGGAGGCGGAGTATCCATATTTGTTCTCGACTGCTTAAAACACAATTACTCAGAAGAGCTGTGTAAAGAAGACAATCACTACTTATGGGTTCATTTAGATAAATACTCGTTGGACATTGGCGCGATATACAAAACTCCAAAATCAAATAACAGTAGGTTTCTGGAGGAATACTCACAACAACTGATGAAGAAGAAAAGGGGTTTGGTGTTTGGTGATTTCAACTACGACCTGCTTAATCCTAACCGATCAATAAATAACTATACAAAAGCACTGCAAGAAAATAGGTACGTAATCCTCAACAAAATCGATCCGAAATTCAGTACCCGTGATACACCGACAAAAAAATCGATTCTGGACCATGTTTCATCCAACTTGAAAAATCATGAATTTCATGCGACTATAGTGGAGTCCCCGATGTCAGACGACAAGCAAATATATCTGGAAGTTGGCAAATATATGCCAGAAACGAAAAAGAAAAGTAAGTATTACACTATAGATTACACAGCACTATACCAAACAGTGGAAAATGCAGTTACGAATATTTTTGATAGTGACTATGATAGCCTAGAACATATGATAAAGGAAGCAGTAAATCAAAATAGAATACAAAAATTTAAATCCAGAATACGCTAAAATCAGACTGGATTAACAAGGACATCATTGGAATGATAACCAAAAGAAACCAACTGTGGTCAACTCACAAGGACAACCCCAACGACGCCACAATAAGAAAAGACTTTATAGCCCTACGTAATGCCGTATCTGAACAAATACAAAGTACCAAAAATAGTTATTATTACAAAGCTTTCAAAAACTGTGAACAAAAACCTTTTAAGATGTGGAAGTTAATTGGAGACTTAACTCAGAATAAAACAAAGTCGTGCTGTGCTCCTTCAAAACTAGATACATTAATGGATCCAATCACAGACATTACAGAAATATGTAATTTTTTCAACACCTTCTTTGCTACTATAGGGTCTACTTTAGCTAACAAAATTAAAAAGGACAAAAAAATAACACATATACATACTCAAACGGCTAAGTCTAGCATGTATAGTACATCTGAGCTACGGTATTTAACTCCGACTACGGAGGAGGAGGTAAGCAAAATCATAGATAACCTCAATCCGAACACTAGCACAGGCTTAGACGGGATTAGTTGCAAAACCATAAAAAGCGTCAAAAACATAATTATACACAAACTTACCACGAGTATCAACTATTGTCTACAAAATGGCATCTTTCCTGATTCCCTCAAGATAGCAAAAGTGATACCAATTTTTAAGTCAGAATAAAAAGAAAAGAGTCAGAAAAAAGTCCGATCCAGGCAATTATCGCCCTATCTCTGTCCTACCAATAATTTCCAAAATCTACGAAAAAATATTATACAAGCGCTTAGACAATTATCTTAAAACTATCAACTTCTTTTCTAATAAACAATATGGTTTCCGAGCAACATCCAATACACTAACTGCGACAATCGACCTTGTGACAAACTTAAAGAACAATATTGATGAAAAACGCACAGCTCTCGGTATATTTATGGACCTAAAAAAGGCATTCGATACAATTAGCCATTGCCTCCTTCTCCAAAAATTGTACGATATCGGCATCAGGGAAACTACCCACGACATGTTTCGGTCATATCTCTCTAACAGACAGCAAACTGTACGTATTGGGGATTCGCAAAGTGATCGAGTAACTTTAACCTACGGAGTACCGCAAGGCTCAATTCTTGGGCCATTGCTGTTCATAATATACGTAAACGATATACATAACCTAAATCTGTCAGGTGACATAACACTATATGCTGACGATACTAGCTTATTCTTGTTTGGCAACGAAATCGAACTGATTATTAAACAAGCGCAGCAAGACTTAAACACTCTCTCTAAATGGTTCCAAGGCAATTTGCTAACTGTTAATACTTCTAAAACTAACTACATTATTTTCAGTGCTAAGAATAAAACCATCGGAAATCACTCAACCCTATATATAAATAACAAATCCATAACCGAAGTCAGTTCTGAAAAATATCTTGGACTCCATCTAGACAAAGGTTTGACTTGGCAACCACACCTAGATAAATTAAGATCTAAATTTTCCTCTGTAATGGGAGCGCTTCGGGGTATCGTTCGCTGCTTGCCAAAATCTGTTAGGTATATTATATACAACTCCATGGTAAAACCTCATCTTGACTACCTAATAGAGGTATGGGGCACTGCATCCAAAACAAATTTGAGGCAAATCGAAACATGTCAAAATAAAATAATCATACTACTTTTCCATTACCACTACTTAACTCCCACAGAAAAGGTCTACAAAGAAACTAAACTGATGACACTATCGCACATATATAAATATAACACATGCATATTAATACGTAAGCTATTGAACAAAGATATACACTCTAAAATAACGTTTACAATTAAAGGACAAACACAAAAGCGCATTACTAGACGAAAAAACAACAATTCTGTCTAAGACGACCACGTACGAACTACGGAAAAAACAGCATACTATATGAGGGAGCAGAGTTATATAACAAATTGCCTAATGACATAAAAGAGATCCAATCCTACACGTTATACAAAAAAACCTTAAAACACCACATCTTGAAAGATTTTTCTCGGTTTTAAAATATAGAAAAAAAAAAAAAACTATATAATATATATATATATAAATAAATATATACTCAATTAGTTAAATAAATAAACCCAAATTAACAAATCATAAATAAAAGTGTGCTATAATGAACAATGTGTAATCCCTATCGACTTGCCTTCAAGAAACCATACGTAATTAGTACATTAATACAACAAATATGTACTTTTTTTTTCTTAATACCCACAACATTTTAAAAGTGTTGTGCATCTTCTACCTACTAATCTACTTGAGTACTTACATTTCTTAAGTCGACGTATCTAGTATTTAAGAATAACCTGTATTTCTTCTATTAAGTGAATTGTATTCTTTTTGAGGAATAAATGTCTTAAACCGTAAACATTAAGACAGCCCCCAAAAAAGCCCACCACTCACCGCTTCCTAGTGTTTTAGCTGGAAAGAAGAAGCGGCGCAACAAACTTCCCAGCAACACGTCTGTCTGTATCAAAATTATTTATAGATTCTATACAAATCTAAAATTGAATTTATATAAAATAATTGTATCTATTGAGATAAAATATCTTGGGCACAGTTAGCTAGCACGAGCCTATGTACCAACGCACATGCATAGCGAACTCCAAAGTTATTTTTTTATGTGAAAAATTAGTACTACGATCAGAATTCGAACCTGCGCCTCCTGGCTAAATACTCCAGGCGTTCTGACCGCTTAGCCATCTCGACCTCTGCTCACTACAACAAATTCTTCTTCCACAATTTAATACGTTTTTTGGTAGCGTCTTGCTATCTATTCAGGAGATCGAACCAACACGACTTTTTTATGTTCCTTTCCTTTATTTTTCTGTATCTGTACACTGTGTGCTGCCCCTTCTGTGTTTCTAAGCTCAAACTACTTCTACTCGGTTGTTGGGGAGAGATCGCTATTCGCGGTAAGACCGCCGGTTGTACCTTTGTTTTTATTATTCTGTTTTTGGTGTACAATAAAGTGGATTTATGTTTATGTTAATATACATAACATAGCATCACGACTTTATTCCCGAAGGGGTAGGCAGAGAGGTACACAATTGTACACCCACATATCACCAATGCTGTCATTAGGTCCCATGTAATAGGTGATGAGCCTATTGCCATCAACCATGAGAATTTCCTAACAGAAAACTCAATAACACTTTGGCCGACCCGGGGATCGAACCCGAGACCTTTTGCTCAGCAGTCGCACTTGGGACCACTAGACCAACGAGGCAGTAGTTAATATACATATTTTATTATAGGCGTGACTTCCACTTGCAATGAATCGGATCTTAGAATAGTTTGTCCCACATATTGGATAAACATTTCCGTAAAAAGAAAATACAGTCGCGACTTCGTGAGCAGGATTTCACCCTGCGTCCCTCGGACTAATACTCCGGGTGCTCTGCCAACTTAGCTATCCGAACCTCTGCTCACTAATCTAAATTAGTTATCCACATCATTATGTAATTAATTCTGGAGGAACACTGATTCCCAAGTCACAGGTATAAACCTAGTTTGGGAGTCAGGGAACCTATCTTTCTTTATGAACATTTCTGTATGTTGTAATCCTTTTTATAACTTACTGTTTTTTTTTATTATTATTATTATTACATCGTCAAGAGAGTTCATCCGGGGGCGCAAGTTCATATCCCGCTCATCATGGCGCGACAGCCACGAGCGTATTTTACTTTCCACAAAAAATTATAACTTTAGAGTTTGGTAAGCACTCGTTAACTCGAAAATGTACCTATCTATATTTTTTAACTGTGTGCAAATTAATTGAAATTAAAACCCTGTTAACTGGCTTCGCGCTTAACAAAAACTTTTAACGGCTACCTTACTCGCCACTGGCACCAACTAGTGAGCATAAAAACAATAATCCTCATTCTAAAAACGGCATGCCACAAACTTCAAGCGTTACACTTTGGTTACATTCAATACTAGCTATGCCCCGCAGTTTCACCCGCGTGTAAATTATATATAGTCAGCCACCTGCCAGTAAATACTTATCAGAATCGGTCTAGTCATTTCAAAGATTAGCCGGAACAAACAGACAGACAGACGGACAGAAATTTGAAAAACTGATTTTTAGGCATAGGTATTGTTCAAATAGGTGTATGAGTTTAAAGAAAACTTTTATTTCGGTATTAGGTACAAATAGACACTTCAATTTTATTTATTTTTATTGATGACTAGCGGTCGGTCCTGGCTTCGCACGGGTGAACATTTACACCTTGGGTTACATTATTGAAGTTTTAGTAAGGATCCCTAACATTTTGTAGTAATAAATATAGCCTTTGTTACTCAGAGATGATGTAGCATTCTTATGATGGAAGAATTTATTAAATCGGGCTTGTAGTTTTTGAGTTTATTCGTTACATACAAAAATACAAATCTTTCCTCTTTATAATATTAGTGTAGATGTAGATGTATTGACTAAGTAAGAATAACCATTTACTTCAACAGCAGTAAACTAAATAATTTCGCATGTCGTTTACCAAAGTGCCCGACTGTAGGTGTGAGTCGTGACTTGTTCTCGAAGCCACGACTTTACAACTTTGTGACGCAGCTGTAGTGAATGATACTTTCGCCACACGTCCTGCACTTTACCACTTTACGTTTTATCATACTACTTTGTTGATTATCTTTTCTGTGGGGTTACTCTTGAAACTAATACCAATTCGAATCCAATTCCAATATTAAATAGACGCCATAAAACAACGCGTAATTTTAAAATAAATTTACCTACATTACGGTTGCCTCAATTTGAATGCATGTTGTCTTCATATTATCCCGAATCTTTAATTATTTTTAGACATTTTGGCAATTAAAAGTACGAACTGACATATCTCCAATGTCAATCGAGCGGAATTATTTTCAATAGTAAGCCCGCTGATCTGGTGCAGAAATACGTGAACAAAATAGAAATACACACAGGCGGTTGCTTTTCAACTTTTATCAGTATAAAAAACTAGAACTATATTGTGGTTATAGACTTTTACCAATTTTTTTAGTTTCTTTTGTAATCGGTAGGTATAAATATGCCAAAAATATTTTTGAATTAACACAGATAGAAGAACACATTTTACACATAGACATACATTAATACTAATACAGATAAATCTTTGAAAAGCATTAACGCATGCTTACCGAACTCCAAAGTTATAATTTTATATGAAAAAAGAATATCCTTCGTCAGCAGGATTCAAAACTGCGCCTCCCGGATAAATACTCCAGGCGCTCTGACCACTGAGGCTCTGATTGAGGTCGAGATGGCTTAGTGGTCAGAGCGCCTGAAGTATTTATCCTTCTATAATATTTAGATAAATATTAATTAAATTGAAATTTTCATGCCCCTACTCTGCTGATAGCATTCTCAATAGGTTTATTGGAATATTAAATTAAGTGATAAAGTGCTAAATATATAAGTACAGCCATACTTGCATACAAATATCTGTACAGTGAGCTGTCTACGAATTTTAAAGAGATAAACAAAAATATATTGCAAACTATTCAATGAAAATAAAATGTAGTTTATATTACTTATTCACAAAAAAAAAACACTCAGTTTATCCTCAATCCAAGCGACGCAATCTAAGAGCTTCAGAATTACCAAGTCGAAAAGACTGCAAAACAAAAATAAATGGCAACTGCGACCAAAGTTGTTCAAATGATGAAAGTTGCTGAGTTTGTAACTGTCCTGCGAAGCGGTTATGGTTGTTCACGAGTTTCTACCAACATCAATCAGGAAAGGATGCTCTTAAGCATTTCCGTTTAGTTTCCAAATTTATATCTGGAAATGGCGTAATTTATTAGCTGATAGAACTAGCTTTGGGTGCCGGAGAAAGATTTGCGTTTTGCGAGCGCGATTCGAAATTGCAATGCGGTTTTCGAAATGCATGACGATTTATTGGTTGCCTTGTTAGTTCAGTAAAAGACATATCGGTTTTGCTCGTTAAAATGTTGGTTCTGAATATTTTTTTATTATTTTTAACATAAATTTCTCGTATTATATGTATAACTAACAGGAATTAACGCGCAATAAATACCTTTGAATCTGCGAAAGGCTGCGACACACTACACTCACTGTGTCCGTATTTTTAACCGACTTAAAATAGCGAGGTTTTGATATTTTAATCACTGGATTCCACTTTGCTGATAATTTAAAACCGTCCTCCCGATTGAAAGTCTTGTGTTTTTGGATTTCAATAGCTTCACGCACTGCTCTTGAATAAAAGTGGCGATCAGATGAGAGGACTTTTGTGTGCTGGAATTCAATATAGCGCGTTAATTCCTGTTAGTTATACATATAATAATATCATGCAACGCGATAGTTTAAAAGTTAGTAGAAATTTCTCGGTCCTAAATGTTCATAATCATCAATCATGAGTACTTTTGTGTCCCTTTTGTTGTAACCAATAATACAATTTAATGTTGTTGGTGATCTGGTATAATACCAACAATTGTAAGGTTGCAAAAAAAAACTACCTATTTCTACGACTAACTACTCACTCTCATTATGCCTAGCTTGTGTCTAGACTATTGATATTAATTTTTATCTTAAGAAATTCTTAATACAGAATAATACATAGCAGCCCAAAGTCAATCTGCCTAGCCTTTTTCCAACTACGTTGATGTCAACTTGCAATCAAACCAGATGCAGCTTAATACGAGTATTTTACATGTAGCGATTGCTTATCTGACCTCCACTACCCAGTTACTGAGTAACACGATATCTCGTGGTACGACAGGTTGTCAGACTCAGGCCTTTGACTACCCGTTACGGGTGTCACTGATCTCCATTTGATAGACCGACGGTTTAAAGTACTCTCTGAGGCACCTAGGAGTCTAGATATGAAATGATGGTCACCCAACCATAGATCGACCGCGGAATAATTAACCTCTATCGATCGATTTCTACGGCTGTTACTTAGCCACGAGCTCCATTGCACTCCAAGGTCATGAAACTCAATTACGGCATCCATGAAATATGATTGCACATTGCACAACTCTACTTAACCATTCGATGTATAAAGGCGTGATGAACTATTAAAATATATTTATATGGGGACGACATTTACGGGTCATGGGGTCCGAGTGCAAAATTTATATTTTAAAGACATTTCTCAAAAACTGGTCGACTTCGAGCGACCAGGGGCTGGCTCGTTTCTTGATAAAAGAATCAGCATTGCCATCTAACGTGGCAATACTGCCAGTTTCTTGGGCACCTTCCCAGGAGATGTGGTGAGAAAAAATTTTTCGACGCTTGACCTTTATACGTGTACAGTATATGGTAATAAATAAGTTTATTTAATAGGTTAGTATCTACTATATTATAGTGTGGTATTATATTATAATATTCCAAAAACTTCTAATACATGAATACGTCAAGTTGAGACAACGCACTTCACTATATAGGCGTGCGTCGCAATTTCACACCCAATTTTCACCGACTAATTGGCAAAGTGGGTCTAATCTAGATAATAGTCATCGCCTTTAGTGACCCTTACTAACTAATAGAGCCGCCTGGACTGACTTCTGGCCAGACAGCTTGATGGTGATATCATTTAACAAGATGACGAGGAAAATTAATAACATAACATAACATAGCATCACGCCTGTATACCCCGAGGGGGTTGGCAGAGGTGTACACAATTGTACACCCACGTTTCACCAATGCCGTTGTGAAGTCCCATGTAATAGGTGGTGAGCCTATTGCGATCAACCGGGCACAATTCCAAACTCCGGGCTGCTACTGAGAATTTCCTAGCGGACAAACTCAATAACACTTTGCCCGACCTGGGAATCGAACCCGAGACCTCCTGCTCAGCAGTCGCGCTTGGGACCACTAGACCAACGAGGCAGGAAAATTAATGGTTAAGAGAAAGTAGTTTTAGGAAAACGTCATTATAAAATAAGTTGTGTCTTACTATTAATTTGTTGTCATACTTAGCCTCGCTCATTAGTCTATTTATTAGATATTGTTAATTGAATTTGATTGCACGTCTAAATGGGAAATTTTGTATGTATAGATGTCTGGATCTACGTACTCAATCAGGCTTTGACTACCTCGTTGGCCTAATGGTCGCAAGCGCGGCTGCTGAGCGTGAGGTCCTGGGTTCAATTTCCAGGTCGGGCAAAGTGTTATTGAGTTTTCTGTTAGGAAATTCTCAGTAGCAGCTCGGAGTCAGGAAATTGGTAGTGTGACACCCGTGTTTAGGAGAGCACGTAAAGCCGTCGGTCCTGCGGCTAATCTCTCTCCGGTCGTGTCGCATTGCCGTCCCATCGGAATATGAGAGTGAAGGAAGAGAGAGTGCACCTGTGTTTGCGTATAAACTTGTGCACTATAATATCTCCTGTGTACTTGGCTAATCTGCGTAGAGATAGGCCACCGTGACCAAAATACGGTCGGGAGGAGTATTATTATTATTCAATCACGTAAAAGCAGCTGGACGGATTTAAATGTAATTTGGTATGGAGATAGATTGGCCTTCGGAGAAGGACATAAACCTTTTGGCACGCAGACGAAGTACCGGGCACGAGCTAGCAACCTAATATAAATAGCATCACGACTGTATTTCCTGAAGGGTTGGCAGAGATGTACTCAAAGAAACCTTCATAATTTTTTTGGTTTCTGGTAAAACTATTGCCAAGTAGGGCAAATCAAAACACGAAAATGGTGACATCACGGACCTTAAAAAAATACAGACGTTGCGTACGACATGTGAGAATCATGTCTAGTCATCCAATTTCGCTTGTCATACACGAGCTAAACGCATAAAAATACTTAAAACTCATCCACTCGGCGCCAGTACGCTGCGTGTGTGTGTGCGTAATCTATGCTTCGCTTATGACTAGGCAAGGTTACATCCGTATTTTTTCAGATCCGTGGGTGTCATTGCGATATTAATAAGATGATAAAGGCATAGTAAATAAGAAGAAACTGTCCTTTCATCACTATATGGGATTCGCAGCCGGGAAGAAAGAGATAGAGCCATTGAAAAACATATTAAACGTCCTCAAAGGAACCGTCGATTTTCCTACAATTCACTTTGGCAATAAAACCCGCTATAATAATCAAAACGTTTGTCAATGTGTCTGTGTGAGCAATTAGCCCATCGGTGCATTCGCTTGCTTGCGATTTAATCCACGCTACGACTTGCCGCAGCGTTACAAAGATTATTTACCTGCAGTTGTGACACTTTTCTGATGGCTAAGTCTTTTAATTTTCAATTTAAAACGACATGGGAAAATGGGTTTAATCTGCGACACTTGTCGAACCGTGGCAATGCTCTAACTTCGAGCTACCGTATTTAATAAGTTCAAGGAGACGATACGTAAGGGAGCTTTTTCTCATATTGATGCCGGAAATGTAAATTAAAGTGCACTTCTTGCAAATATAGAACAAAAACGTGGCCCTCAGAGTAATTATTCAAATCAATAATTATTTGTGGATTACTTTTATAGATATTATTTTCAGGGGTTTATTGAATCCAAAATCATACACGTGTTAATGTGACACGTAAGGAGTTTCTTCCATTTATAGAATATGAGTCTGCCTAGCCTTTTCCCAATTACATCGGGGTCGGCTTCCAGTCAAACCGGATGCAACTTAAACCAGTATTTTACATGGAGCGACTGCCTATCTGACCTCCACAACCCAGTAACTGGATAACACGATCTCGTGGTATGACTGGTTGTCAGACTTTCAGGCCTCTGACTACCCGTAACGGCTGTCATAGATCTTAATTTGACAACAGGGACCGACAGCTTAACGTACTGTCCGAGGCACGGAGGGGTCTCGGTATGAAATGATGGTCACCCATCCACAGACCAACCGCGGCAAGCGCAGCTTAACCTCGATCAATCGATTTGTGCGGCTGTTACTTAGCCACAAGCCCCACCATTTATAGAATATACATTAAACAATTTCATTTAATTTCGTCATCACTTTTAATCTTCTTTTAATCAAATTCAGCCAAGCCCAGTGACAGCCGAGATACAGGCTGTGGTTTTAACAAAAGTCAAAAACGCCATTAAAAAAAATTACCTACACGAGTCACCACCTTCAACTTGGCCAGAAAGATATTTTTCCCAGGAAAACCTTTAAACATATCCTCCTTGTAACCATGGCCGTAAGTATCCAATAAACATAAAAGTCACTCAATCTTTCAGACAAAGGGCACATTACCAAAACGACGAAAAGGAAAATTGTTACTCTTGATTTATCTCCCACTAGAACATGGCAAGTACCAAAACGTCCTATTAAATACCTACTGGCTACTATTAGTACGACGGGCTAATAAAAACTAACGGGCCGAAAAACGTAACGTTCTTATATAGGCTTGCAACCGAAAATTGCCATCGTCTACGCTTAGGCCGCGTTCCCATTGTGTTGTGACGACCGATAATCGGATGTCGTGACTTGTATTATATTGAAGAATGATCATGAATCAGACAGACGTGTTACTGGTGAATTTGTTTTGTCATTCTTCTTTCCAGCTGAAACACTGGGAAGTGGTGCAGGATTTTGGCTTATTTTGTGGCTATCATAAGGTTTGACGTTTAAAAGCGTAAATGATAGCTTTTTTGAAAAAAAAAATTTTGGTTTATTAAAATAAATTAATGGGAACGCACCCTTATTAGTTCAGCCATGGACCACGTAAGATAATAACGATTATTTTGTCACATATTGACAGGAATTAGCTTTGGAAGTGTCGGTTACGAGTATTTATTTTGATATTGCTTAAGGGAATATTAAATTTCGAAGTAGCCCAGGGGCTATTGACTCGTTTCTTGAACTTAAAGCTGTTATGGATTCATGACATGGTTCTAATGTGACTTTTCATTTTTCAGTCTTTGATTTATCTCCTTTCTTATGGTTTGGACCTGTATGTTTATGTAAACTCAGTGTTATTCAAGCCATCCGTAGGCCTCTGAACTCGCTTCATCATCATCATCGTTAACTTATAGCAGTCTACTGCTGGACATAGGTCTCTCTCAAGACAAGCCACAGAGTCCGGTATTCGGCTCTTCTCATACAATTTATACCAGCTATATTCTTCAGGACACCGGTCCATCTTGCCGGAGAGCATCCTACGTGGCCTCCGCTCTAGTACGCGTTTACTTCAACGGTTGTCGGTTCGTTGACATACATGACCGGCTCACTACACGGAAAAATTAGAGTTGCATCGACATTTTATTTTCCGAACCATGCTTATCATAGATGTAAGTTTAGAAAATAAGGTACCTATTTTCATGTCTGCGTTAATTAATGTGTGCGTTAATCTTTGTTCGTACGAGCGAAGCGTGCAAGCCAGGCCTGCACCAGCTTGCACTGCTGGCTATATTACAGTGTTATTGTATCTATTTAGTATTCATGTTTTTTTTTACAAATACTATCTACACAAAACGTCAATTAAATAAATAATACATTTTGTTGATTGACGTAACTAATGCAGAAATGTGAATGAAATGAAATTTTAAACAAATTTTTATTTCTGTTTCAAATATGGTAGCGCATTTGGCGCAGTAGTCGAGAGACCAACTGCTGCGCTGCGTGTCGCAGGTTCGATTAATGCACGGAGCAAATATTTGTAGGATCTATAGATAATTGCTCCGGGTCTGGGTGTGTGTGTACTTGTGAGATTATATATCTGTAAACGCACCCACGATAAAGGAAGAAATTCCTAGTTATAGAGGCAACGTTTTAAAAAAAATGCGTTATAATATTACCATGCTAAGTCCATTGCCTACCATACATAAGTTCTACCGATAATCGCAACGTTGAACAGACGATAAAAATATTGCATTACTATAAAATGGAACATGGAACATCCTTTAAAATACGCAAATGATTTACAATTATTATTTATTAGGTGATATCTTTAAGTGGACACCACGTGATACTACAATCAATCAAAAATTTAATCCATCTTAATATTATCATTATTATGGCGATTAACAGCAATAAAACGTTATCTTCAAGCTATCGACGGGGCCGTACCAATGATATAGTTTAATATAAATACGTGAAATAATTTCTCATAAAACACAGTTAGTACTGCACCTAGCAAACATAAGCAGGTAAGAAATTAATTGAATCGCGAAATGTTCAAATACATCACTGTGACGGGTCCATAAATATTCTCAAAACATAAAGCTAAGATGTTTGGGATAATCGACAAACAAAATCCTATAACCCTCATTATTATTAAGAGCCTAAAGTGTCCCAATGATGGACCTACTCTTCTTTTATTTACCTCCGTCTAGAGCAATGAGGGACCAGTCTTTTTGGGAATAATCTATGATTTAGTACCTTTGTCTCACATAAAAAAAAACTTCGATATAACAACAGCATAATAAACATACCTAAAGTTATAATTTATCACACCTACAACTTCTTCTAACATAGCAAAAACAGTCAAGTAGATACTCAATTTAACTCTAAAAATCTCTCCAAAAACCTACTTGTAATTTATTAACAAATCTGTATTTCACTTTCAGCAAATATGAAGTCAATGATCATCATCGCCTCTTTCGTCGCCCTGGCCGTCGCTGGCCCCACCCGTGGCTTGGTGAGCCCTGGAGCCGCCGGTCCCGCCCCGGTTATTAAAGAACCTATCGCAGTAGGCCCAGCTATGGTGGATTTTGAGCCCATTGCCGTCGGTCCCGCTGTCGTCGACTCCTTCGAGCCTATTGCCGTTGGCCCCGCTGTCGTCGACTCCTTCGAGCCTATTGCCGTTGGCCCCGCTATCGTTGACACTCCCGCAGTTGTCTCCAGTCCTTTTGTCCAGATCATCTTGAACATCAACGGCGTCACCCACGTCATTGATACCCCAATCCCCAGTGAGACACCCGTCCCCGTCGAACCCGTTGACATCGTTAACCCCGAATTTCCTTCTCACGTTGTCCCGGAACCCATTGGCATCGGCAACCCCGAGCTCCCCTCCCCCGTTGTCCCAGAACCCATTGGCATCGGCAACCCCGAGCTCCCTTCTCCCGGCGTCCCTGCGCCCGTAGCCATCGGTACGCCCGTGCTCCCCAGCCCCGCTGTCGTGCTGCCTGAAGACCTCAACTAAATTGGAATTCAATAAATCTACAGGAACTGCTCATTCAAGCTTACATCTTCACAACCCCTTGTTATGTATTATTGTTGAAATTATAATTGTAACATAACAATTCAGAAATAATAATATTATGTTATTTTTTTAACCCTTGTTTATTATACAACACCATGGGTGATTATGTGGATATATAAAATTTTATCATAACAATACCATTTAATGCCTTGGTCATCAAAGGATAGAACACCATGATGCTGCGATCAATGAAAAAGGTTATTATGTAATTAAATAAATAAACGTTAATAAATTAACGTTGTGTCGGAATAAAAAATAAAAAGTATGGTAATGAGTATTCAGAACTCATGTGTATTTTATCCCCAGTAGTTTCAAACTCAACCTGAGCCCTTATCCAAACTACGGGTGTTTCACCAAGCTATGACATGATGATAAAATACCTGTAAGAACAACCGGACCTTATACTCGTTATGTTATTCATAACGAGTATACAAACCCACACAAGACAGTTATTATGTGAAAAAAATGTATCTTTATTTTTTTAAATACTATTTAGACGCGATTATCACCTTGATATTATCATTATTGCATACTTAATACAGCGATTAAGATCAATAAAATATTATCTTCCAAAAATACAGTTGTGTGTAAATGCGTAGGACATTTTATTGCTAATTATAGTTTGTATAACTTCTAACAAACACAAAACAGGTAAGAAAACGATTGAACTATTCCTGCAGACTGATATTGTACCCGTTTAAAGTAAAATTAACCTCTATTAGTTGATGAAGGAGTTCCTAAATTGCTGTTACAAATACAGCAACAAAAAATTACAATTAAAAAAATAAGCATGCCCGTTATGTGTACATTAATTATTTTTTTATCACTCCTTTTTGTGTACAATTGCCCCTTTTTTTTTACTATCTCATGTTACCCAGAAAAAAAACTGGATTTGTAAGGATTCCATCGATACCCCATACATCTAAATCGGTTTACGCATTTAGAAGTTATGGCGGAATAAATAAACTCCCAAACATACATTAATAAAAATCGTGTAAAAATAAACAATTGGGTACTCATAGTAATATCTTAGGTTTGCGCGATCACTACACATTATATAAGGAGTCCTCCTGCAACCACGAACGCTGCAAAGTGTTCGAAACAAAAACTAATAATACACGTGATTAATCCGGTTAAAAGTTGTTTTATTATAAAGTGGGTACTCAATAAGATTCTAGAACATTTCTCCATAAAACTACTGCTAGGACCTACTTACAATTAACTAACAAAAACTATAACTCTTTCAGCAAATATGATGACAATGATCATTATTGCATCTTTCTTCACCATGGCCATCGCTGGACCTACACTTGACCTATTGAACCTTCGAGCCATCGATTCTACTACGGCTACTAAAGAGACAATCGAAGTGAGCCAGGCTGTGATGGAATTTGAGCCTATTGCCGTCGGCCCCGATATAGCTGACCCTTTCCAGCCCATTGTCATCAGCCCTGATAGCGGTGACTCTTACAAACCGATTGTCATTGGACCCGGTATTGGAGACTCTTACAAACCCATTGTCATTCGACCCGGTATCGGAGACTCTTACAAGCCCATTGTCATTGGACCC
The DNA here is from genome assembly GCA_935421205.1 of Xylocampa areola. NCBI lineage: Eukaryota > Metazoa > Arthropoda > Insecta > Lepidoptera > Noctuidae > Xylocampa > Xylocampa areola. Next base: position 3,533,917 of record OW285200.1, read on the forward strand.
GGTATCGGAGACTCTTATAAACCGATTGTCACCGGCCCCGATAGCGGTGACTCTTACAAACCGATTGTCATCGGCCCCGGTAGCGGTGACTCTTACAAACCGATTGTCATCGGCCCCGGTAGCGGTGACTCTTACAAGCCCATTGTCATTGGACCCGGTATCGGAGACTCTTATAAACCGATTGTCATCGGCCCCGGTAGCGGTGACTCTTACAAACCGATTGTCATCGGCCCCGGTAGCGGTGACTCTTACAAACCCATTGTTATCGGTCCCGATAGCGGCGACTCTTACAAACCCATTGTTATCGGTCCCGGTAGCGGCGATTCTTACAAGCCCATTGTCATTGGACCCGGTATCGGAGACTCTTATAAACCGATTGTCATAGGCCCCGGTAGCGGTGACTCTTACAAACCGATTGTCATCTTCCCCAATACCAGTGACTCTTTCGAGTCCAATGTGATCGTACCGATTGACGATGACTCTTTCGAGCTAATTTCTGTGGATCCAGCATTAATAGATGCTTCCGAAGTTGTCGCACTCGTTTATTCAGATCGTCCTGAACATCAACAGCGTCACCCACATTATTACCTACCCCTAGCCCCAGTGAATCGTTTATCCCAGTTGAACCCGTTTTTATTTTTAACCCCGAGTTTCCTTTCCACATTGTTTCTAAATTCATAGTCACTGGAAGCCCTGTGCTCACCAGCCATGCTGCCGCGCTGCCTATGGACTCCAAATGAAATAAAATTTGTAATGTAATGTAATTTTTTTCTTTTCATTTTTTGTATCTTTTGTTTACCAGCACCATATTTAAATGTAGAAAAGTGTCATAGTGTTCTTATCAAGTCTATCAGACATGGAATCAGATAATGATAAATCGTCACAGGAAATAATACATCACACACTTACGCAGTATGGTTCAGAATATGAAATGATTACAAGTTTTCAGACGGCAATAGTGTGAGAGCCAGAGGAAAACATAATAATATAAATAATGACTAAAATATAATTACACATATCATCTAGCCTATATCCTAATAGGCTTAGGCGCAGGTTACTGCCGTTGTTGCAGCGAATACAGGTGCGGTCCTGGAACCCAGATAAAGGTTAATCGAGGACGATTGGGTTTTGTCTGTAGGAGTCAGGCATGAAGTTCTTAATAGATTTCCACACACGAAAAAACGGCAACAGTATACTGTTGCTTGTTGAACTTGCTCATTTTACCGATATAATATCATATAATAGATGGTGAGTTTATAGCTTTTATCGCAAGGCTACTGAGTATTTCCTAGGAAAACCCAATAGTATTTTGTGCGAGCAATCAGGAATCAAATCCAGAAGGAATTGCATACCTAGAAGCCTTGCTTGCATGAACTAGGACCAATGAGTCTCGATGAAATATAAGTTAGGTTACATGGCATAAAAGAATAAATCTCTAAAAAAGAATGCCAGATGATGGTGACCTGATTATTCCTTGCAGTGACTACAGTAGCATTGTTTTGGGGTCCATGCCAAAATAGTAAAAGAGGACGATGTGACTTTGTAGTTTTTAATTATTCTTACTCAACTTGATTGCAAATATTTTTTTCTTATTTTTAACGTATGGTTGATGAACAACCTAGTGTCAGAGTTTAAGCCACCCGCAAGCCTTTGAGATAGTTTTACACAGGATCAAGAACATTTATCTCAGGTGTGCTGTTTTACTCACAATGTTATTCTTCACCGTTTTAAGTAGAGAATAGAGATAGAAGAGTATTCATATTATCAATATCGTTCTTTGATTTAAATGATAAATGTTAGTGGAAAGAAAAATGAAGTCGTCAGCAGTATTTGAACCAACGTCTCTGTCCCATCCAAATCCTAACTACGCTACCTTAGCTCACTATTCTGAATTCGTGTATACCGTAGAATACCTCAAAAATTATCTACCTCCCCCATATGGTTTTTTCATAAAAGTTATGTCTGCCATTTTGTTTTGCCAAATGATATATTAAATTAATATATATAATATGTTCTTCTCCAATTTTTTTTAATATTTCTATATAATTAACCATAAACATGATCAAATTAAATGCATATATGCGCTACTCTTAAACAATTTATCCCACACGAATACCTATTAAGCTGTTTAGGCTCGTTCATACCCCGCACTCATAATAGGCTGGTTATGTATATTACTTATAAGGAATAATACTATCGAAGTGCTTATTTTAAAACGTATGCCTAAGTATTTTACGATAAGAAAACAAAACAGATTATTCGGTAGTTACAAAGTACCATAAAAAGCATGACACAATAATAAATGCAAGCGAGGATTTATTTATAGACATATACAGACAGATACAGGTTGTTGGCTTTTTGAGTACTCTCTAGTTCCTATATATAATTATATTAATACGTGGACCAAAAACTTTGCACCCTTTTTAACCGACTTCCAAAAAGGAGGAGGTTATCAATTCGGTTGTATTTTTTATACTTTCAGATTGGTCCCATTTAAATTTTATGAAAATTGGTTTAGTAGTTTGGTATTTAAATAAAAATAACTGAAAAATAATACGTCGTCGAAGTAAAAGAAATGGTGTATTTTGCTTTCTTGTGACTTTCCGGTGGTGTTTACGGTCTCTAGAATAGTTCTAATGAACTGCCTAACTGTCAGATTGTTGATTTTAGTTCGAAATTTTGTCGGCTCTGTATGTCCTAACAATAATAACCTAACTTTATTTTACTTGTCAATAGCAAAAAAAATTATGAATTTTTTTTATGACGTAAATACTAAACCACTATAATAGTCGACAATATATCGGGATTATGAAAGAAAATAAATTAAATTGATCCATGAGCGAGCGAAGCGAGCTCGGGAGTTTCGTGTATCCCGACACGGACAGGTTAGGTTCGAAGAGGATGACGGGGGCCCGTGAGCGAGCATAGCGAGCGAACAGCCCCCGTCATCCTCTTCGTGTTTAGGTTTTTTCTAACCTTACGGACACAAAAATAGGAGCCCCGCTAAGCGGGGCTCCGTCGACCCAGCCACGGAAAGTCAAATCAGAATACAGTAAAGTAAATCAGAGTACGCTTTTTTACTTGAATGGTGACTATCCATTTAATATACCTATACAATAAACAAACCTGTCCCACTGTAGATATGTCATTCTGCATTACGTCTAAAGGTGGGTAGCAGTTTTGTTAAACGTATCGCAATGGCAATCCAGCTGAACGTTGTTAAGCTGTTTTATAAAACAGTACTGTTTTGTGTTTTGAGTAGGTCTACCCATATTCACTTCCGATAAATCAGTTATGGTACGCAAGATTCACTAAAAAGTAAGAAATAAAATAATTTTTAACAAAAAAAAGAACCGACTCCAAAAATCTTTCTGTGTAAAATTGCACTAAAAAGTTATAAAATAATTGCATTATTTACTTACTACAATTTATATAAAAATATTTTTTTAATTTTAGAGGATTCTGAATAAAGTCAATTTATTAGGACAATAATATACAATTATTATTATTTTTGGAGTCGGTGCCAGTAAAGGATAATAAACGTGTAAGTACATTCATAAAGTAGCGTATTACGTTCGCTTTAGGCAGTTGTTGTGTTCATTTGTATATATAGGTTCAATTAGGTATAATACATTATCGTAAAAATAATGATGGTTAATGTACCTTTAAATATACTTTGCAAATTTTAGGAAACTTCCTCAATATTTTTAAAGTTTGTCTGGCACCGACTCCAAAAATAATAATAATTGTATATTATTGTCCTAATAAATTGACTTTATTCAGAATCCTCTAAAATTAAAAAAATATTTTTATATAAATTGTAGTAAGTAAATAATGCAATTATTTTATAACTTTTTAGTGCAATTTTACACAGAAAGATTTTTGGAGTCGGTTCTTTTTTTTGTTAAAAATTATTTTATTTACAATAAATTACGCGGACGAAGGAGTATGGAAATTGGCACATTGTTAAAGTTTATATGGGGACGGAGTGCAGTAAGCTAATCCTACTAATTTTATCCGACTAATATTATCAATGTTAAAGTTTGTGATAGATGGATATTTGTTACTCTTTCACGCAATAACTACTGAATAGATTTGGATGAAATTTGGCACACAGATAGTTTATAATCTGGATGAACAGATAGTTAGGTAGGTAGTTTTTATCCCGGTTGGACCAAATTCTGAAATCCACGTAGACGAAGTCGTGGGCAGAAATTAGTATTTTTATATAATATAAATAAAATAATAAAAATAAGTTTATACAATTAACCATTATATACTATTCCAAAACAAGTTCACAATACATTGAAGGTACATATAGGGTTTACCCTGAATCAACAACTTGTAACTGGATTAATCGCGTGTATTATTGGTTTTTGATTTTCCTGACGTTTCGAACGCTGCAAAGTGATAATACACGTGATTAATCCGGTTAAAAGTGGTTTTATTATAATTTGGGAGCCAGTATTTTATCTGTCTATTGTTTTCTCGTTGTCCAGAACCTTAGCAATATAATGTATTGTGTATTTAGTGTGTCATAATTAAGTAGTCCGCTTTATGTGAAAGAAATTAATGGAAAAGAATGAGGAAATGGTATTGGTACATGTGAGCACGAGGGTGCATATGAGTGTGTGTATTTGTGTGTGTGTGTGAGAGAGAGTGTGTGTGCGTGATAGAGAGTTACATAAACACACACATACACTGTGTGTATGTGTTTGTGTATATTACACACACTACGGTAGAAGTTAAAATTTAAATGAATTATGGTCGAATTTCGGCCAGTGGGCGACCACAAGTAAAAATAACTTTCCATCATGCAGCAAACTCACACACAAGGCTTCCTTCCAACCACACGTGTGTGAAATAATTCAATTCCTCTTACAAGGTCAGCAATGTTGCCATGTTGCAAGCATCCATTAGCTACGGTAACTGTTTACCATTAGAGGGCCGCTAGTTAACTTAATAATCAAACAAGAACTACTTAGCTTTTTTGTACATATAAATAAATTGCTCAATTGTATGATGTTTTGTTATAGTAATATCTTAGGTTTGCGCGATCACTACACATTATAATAAAACAACTTTTAACCTCCTGCGACCACGAACGCTGCAAAGTGTTCGAAACGTCAGGAAAAACAAAAAACCAATAATACACGCGATTAATCCGGTTAAAAGTTGTTTTATTATGATGTTTTGTTATTTTTCTACATATTTTATAACTCACTTCTTCTAATCCTTTGTCAGTCATAATGCGTATTCTAAGTTTTGGTCATTAAAACATTTCCAAACTGTCAAAACGATGAACGGGCAAAGTAAAAGAAATCCAGATCTATGAAATTCCGAACTTTAGCTTCCTCTAGAATAGCAACTGATTTATAATTATTATATATTTGATGATTATCTAGGAGTATTTGCACGATCATTTAAAAATGTAATCCATCTTTATGTTATCACTATTGTATCTTAATATAAGGATTAACAGCATTAAAATGTTATCTTCCAGCTATCGACCAAGGCGCGCCAAAAGATACAGTTTTGTATAAATACATTTAGAAAATTTTCGTTAAGCATAGTTTGTATACCACCTAACAAACACAAAGCAGGTAAGAAACCAATTGAATTGTTCTTGGCTAAGATATACAATATGAGACAATCGATCAACTTTGTGCTATAATAGACTGATATGGTACTCTCATAAAGTATAATAGAATCAATAATCCCTTTATATAAATAATTACAAATGCTGTTCTTATTGTTTGTTTTTAATAAATACTATATTATGTATTAACAAACAAACAAATATTTACAATTAAACACTATACACTATACACCTATAAAATAAATACTATTCTAAGTGTAAAATAAGAAAATTTACTCAGAGGTCAAAGTATTCCTCCGCGTCGCTGACTTTTTATTAAATTTGATTCTGAAACATTCTCCAAAAATATACCCCGGAACACTTACATTCTTTCATCTTTGCATAATAACTTTCATGAGACATATTCATATCAATTCTTGTTCACCTTTTTTTTTCGGGATTGCCCGACTAGTTTAGTCAAACACGAGTTTGACTCGCGACATCGCCGCGGGCTTAGCTCATGACTAAGGGCGGAGCCCTTTGAGTTCGAAACTAGTCGGGCAATCCCGAAAAATGCACGTGAGTAGTAAGTAACTGGTGAACAATAATTGATACTTACATCATCTACTTGTAATTTACTAACAAACTTCTATTTCTCTTTTAGCAAATATGAAGTCAATGATCATCATCGCTTCTTTCGTTGCCCTGGCCGTCGCTGGCCCCACCCGTGGCTTGGTGAGCCCTGGAGCCGCCGGTCCCGCCCCGGTCATTAAAGAGCCTATTGCAATGGGCCCGGCTATATTGGACTTTGAGCCCATTGCCGTTGGCCCCGCTGTCGTTGACTCTTTCGAACCCATTGCCGTTGGCCCCGCTGTCGTTGACTCTTTCGAACCCATTGCCGTTGGTCCCGCTGTTGTCGACTCCTTCGAACCTATTGCCGTTGGCCCCGCTGTTGTGGACGCTTTCGAGCCTGTCATTGTTGGCCCCGCTATCGTTGACACTCCCGCAGTTGTCTCCAGTCCTTTTGTCCAGATCATCTTGAACATCAACGGCGTCATCCACGTCATTGATACCCCAATCCCCAGTGAGACACCCGTCCCCGTCGAACCCGTTGACATCGTTAACCCCGAATTTCCTTCCCACGTTGTCCCTGAACCCATTGGCATCGGCAACCCCGAGCTCCCTTCTCCCGTTGTCCCTGCACCCGTAGTCATCGGTACCCCCGTGCTCCCCAGCCCCGCTGTCGTGCTACCTGAGGACCTCAACTAAATTGGAATTCAATAAATCTACAGGAACTGCTCATTCAAGCTTACATCTTCACAACCCCTTGTTATGTATTATTGTTGAAATTATAATTGTAACATAACAATTCAGAAATAATAATATTATGTTATTTTTTTAACCCTTGTTTATTATACAACACCATGGGTGATTATGTGGATATATAAAATTTTATCATAACAATACCATTTAATGCCTTGGTCATCAAAGGATAGAACACCATGATGCTGCGATCAATGAAAAAGGTTATTATGTAATTAAATAAATAAACGTTAATAAATTAACGTTGTGTCGGAATAAAAAAATAAAAAGTATGGTAATGAGTATTCAGAACTCATGTGTATTTTATCCCCAGTAGTTTCAAACTCAACCTGAGCCCTTTAGCCAAACTACGGGTGTTTCACCAAGCTATGACATGATGATAAAATACCTGTAAGAGCAACCGGACCTTATACTCGTTAAGTTATTCATAACGAGTATACAAACCCACACAAGACAGTTATTATGTGAAAAAAATGTATCTTTAATTTTTTAAATACTATTTAGACTCGATTATCACCTTGATATTATCATTATTGCATACTTAATACAGCGATTAAGATCAATAAAATATTATCTTCCAAAACTACAGTTGTGTATAAATACGTAGGACATTTTATTGCTAATTATAGTTTGTTTAACTTCTAACAAACACAAAACTGGTAAGAAAACGATTGAACTATTCCTGCAGACTGATTTTGTACCCTTTTAAATTAAAATTAACCTCTATTAGTTGATAAAGGAGTTCCTAAATTGCTGTTACAAATACAGCAACAAAAAATTACAATTAAAAAAATAAGCATGCCCGTTATGTGTACATTAATTATTTTTTTATCACTCCTTTTTGTGTACAATTGCCCCTTTTTTTTTACTATCTCATGTTACCCAGAAAAAAAACTGGATTTGTAAGGATTCCATCGATACCCCATACATCTAAATCGGTTTACGCATTTAGAAGTTATGGCGGAATAAATAAACTCCCAAACATACATTAATAAAAATCGTGTAAAAATAAACAATTGGGTACTCATAGTAATATCTTAGGTTTGCGCGATCACTACACATTATATAAGGAGTCCTCCTGCAACCACGAACGCTGCAAAGTGTTCGAAACAAAAACTAATAATACACGTGATTAATCCGGTTAAAAGTTGTTTTATTATAAAGTGGGTACTCAATAAGATTCTAGAACATTTCTCCATAAAACTACTGCTAGGACCTACTTACAATTAACTAACAAAATCTATATCTCTTTCAGCAATTATGATGACAATGATCATTATTGCATCTTTCTTCACCATGGCCATCGCTGGACCTACACTTGACCTATTGAACCTTCGAGCCATCGATTCTACTACGGATACTAATAAAGAGACAATCGAAGGGAGCGAGCTTGTGATGGAATTTGAGCCTATTCTCGTCGGCCCCAGTAGCGGCGACTCTTCCGAACCCGTTGCCGTCCGATACTGCTGACCCTTTCCAGCCCATTGTCATCGGCCCCGGTAGCGGTGACTCTTACAAACCGATTGTCATCGGCCCCGGTAGCGGTGACTCTTACAAACCCATTGTTATCGGTCCCGGTAGCGGCGATTCTTACAAGCTCATTGTCATTAGACCCGGTATCGGAGACTCTTATAAACCGATTGTCATCGACCCCGGTAGCGGTGACTCTTACAAACCGATTGTCGTCGGCCCCGGTAGCGGCGACTCTTACAAACCCATTGTTATCGGTCCCGGTAGCGGCGATTCTTACAAGCCCTTTTTTATTGGACCCGGTATCGGAGACTCTTATAAACCCATTGTTATCGGTCCCGGTAGCGGCGATTTTTACAAGCTCATTGTCATTAGACCCGGTATCGGAGACTCTTATAAACCGATTGTCATCGACCCCGGTAGCGGTGACTCTTACAAACCGATTGTCATAGGCCCCGGTAGCGGTGACTCTTACAAACCGATTGTCATCGGCCCCGATACCAGTGACTCTTTCGAGTCCAATGTGATCGTACCGATTGACGATGACTCTTTCGAGCTAATTTCTGTGGATCCAGCATTAATAGATGCTTCCGAAGTTGTCGCACTCTCTTTATCCAGATCGTCATCATCCACAACATCAACAGCGTCACCCACATTATTACCTACCCCTAGCCCCAGTGAATCATTTGTCCCAGTTGAACCCGTTTTTATTTTTAACCCCGAGTTTCCTTTCCACATTATTTCTGAATTCATAGTCACCGGAAGCTCTGTGCTCACCAGCCCTGCTGCCGCACTGCCTATGGACTCCAAATGAAATAAAATTTGTAATGTAATGTAATTTTTTTCTCTTCATTTTTTGTATCCTTTGTTTACCAGCACCATATTTAAATGTAGAAAAGTAGCATAGTGTTCTTATCAAGACTATCAGACATGGAATCAGATAATGATAAATCGTCACAGGAAATAATACATCACACACTTACGCAGTATGGTTCAGAATATGAAATGATTACGAGTACATCAGACGGCAATAGTGTGAGAGCCAGAGGAAAACAAAATAATATAAATAATGACTAAACTATTTATTTATTTATTTATTTAGGGTAACTTCACAGCTTACATGGAGATTTACATTTATAAATATCTTAACATTACGCCAATAATGAAGTACACAATAAAATACATATTAAGATTTGCAGTTATGTTGAGCATCGCTGCATAGTTGACATTTAATTATTTTTTATGTTATGTTCGAATGTGTGTGTTGTGTGTGTGTGTGTGTGCGTGTGTGCGTGTGTGTGTGTGTGTGCGTGTGCGCGTGTGTGTGTGTGTGTGTGTGTGTGTGTGTGTGTGTGTGTGTGTGTGTGTGTGTGTTTGTGTGTGTGTGTAAATGGTAAGCAGTGACATAATATACGATGTGTTAATATGGAATTAAGAATTATCTTGGGACAAGATTTCAATAATGCCCTTTCTCCAAGCATTTCTTGAAGAATTAAAGGGGTCTAGTGATGCGAATTTTCTATTGAACAGGGCTGGAATGCGTATGAATGGTGACATTTTCAGATAATTAGTAGACGCCGAAGGTACAACTAATAAAGGAGTGTTTCTGGTGCGTTTGAGTGGTACATTAAACTGTATTCTGCTCAGAAGGTTTGTACAGTCAAACTTATTGCTGAAAATGTCATGCAGCAATAACAGATCATTGAGTATGCGTCTCTCCTCAAGAGTATTTATTTTGTAATATTTACAACAGTCAGTGTAATTTGGAAAAATATTTTTGGTCTTATAGTTTAGGTATTTGAAGAATTTACGTTGAATTATTTCAATTCTGTCGATATATTTTTTATAGAAAGGACGCCAAATTACACTTGCGAATTCCAGGATGCTTCGGACGTAACAGAAATAAAGTACTTTAAAACCCAGATAAAGGTTAATCGAGGACGATTGGGTTTTGTCTGTAGGAGTCAGGCATGAAGTTCTTAATAGATTTCCACACACGAAAAAACGGCAACAGTGTACTGTTGCTTGTTGCACTTGCTCATTTTACCGATATAATATCATATAATAGATGGTGAGTTTATAGCTTTTATCGCAAGGCTACTGAGTATTTCCTAGGAAAACCCAATAGTATTTTGTGCGAGCAATCAGGAATCAAATTCAGAAGGAATTGCATACCTAGAAGCCTTGCTTGCATGTGACCTGATTATTCCTTGCAGTGACTACAGTAGCATTGTTTTGGGGTCCATGCCAATATAGTAAAAGAGGACGATGTGACTTTGTAGTTTTTAATTATTCTTACTCAACTTGATTGCAAATATTTTTTTCTTATTTTTAACGTATGGTTGATGAACAACCTAGTGTCAGAGTTTAAGCCACCCGCAAGCCTTTGAGATAGTTTTACACAGGATCAAGAACATTTATCTCAGGTGTGCTGTTTTACTCACAATGTTATTCTTCACCGTTTTAAGTAGAGAATAGAGATAGAAGAGTATTCATATTATCAATATCGTTCTTTGATTTAAATGATAAATGTTAGTGGAAAGAAAAATGAAGTCGTCAACAGTATTTGAACCAACATCTCTGTCCCATGAGGAGTCTGGACTCCTTTCCCTAACCAATCCTAACTACGCTACCTTAGCTCACTATTCTGAATTCGTGTATACCGTAGAATACCTCGAAAATTATCTACCTCCCCATATGGATTTTTCATAAAAGTTATGTCTGCCATTTCGTTTTGCCAAATTATATATTAAATTAATATATATAATATGTTCTTCTCCAATTTTTTTAATATTTCTATATAATTAACCATAAACATGATCAAATTAAATGCATATATGCGCTACTCTTAAACAATTTATCCCACACGAATACCTATTAAGCTGTTTAGGCTCGTTCATACCCCGCACACATAATAGGCTGGTTATGTATATTACTTATAAGGAATAATACTATCGAAGTGCTTATTTTAAAACGTTTGCCTAAGTATTTTACGATAAGAAAACAAAACAGATTATTCGGTAGTTACAAAGTACCATAAAAAGCATGACACAATAATAAATGCAAGCGAGGATTTATTTATAGACATATACAGACAGATACAGGTTGTTGGCTTTTTGAGTACTCTCTAGTTCCTATATATAATTATATTAATACGTGGACCAAAAACTTTGCACCCTTTTTTACAATAAATTACGCGGACGGAGGAGTATGGAAATTGGCACATTGTTAAAGTTTATATGGGGACGGAGTGCAGTAAGCTAATCCTACTAATTTTATCCGACTAATATTATCAATGTTAAAGTTTGTGATAGATGGATGTTTGTTACTCTTTCACGCAATAACTACTGAATAGATTTGGATGAAATTTGGCACACAGATAGTTTATAATCTGGATGAACAGATAGTTAGGTAGGTAGTTTTTATCCCGGTTGGACCAAATTCTGAAATCCACGTAGACGAAGTCGTGGGCAGAAATTAGTATTTTTATATAATATAAATAAAATAATAAAAATAAGTTTATACAATTAACCATTATATACTATTCTAAAACAAGTTCACAATACATTGAAGGTACATATAGGGTTTACCCTGAATCAACAACTTGTAACTGGATTAATCGCGTGTATTATTGGTTTTTGATTTTCCTGACGTTTCGAACGCTGCAAAGTGATAATACACGTGATTAATCCGGTTAAAAGTGGTTTTATTATAATTTGGGAGCCAGTATTTTATCTGTCTATTGTTTTCTCGTTGTCCAGAACCTTAGCAATATAATGTATTGTGTATTTAGTGTGTCATAATTAAGTAGTCCGCTTTATGTGAAAGAAATTAATGGAAAAGAATGAGGAAATGGTATTGGTACATGTGAGCACGAGGGTGCATATGAGTGTGTGTATTTGTGTGTGTGTGTGAGAGAGAGTGTGTGTGCGTGATAGAGAGTTACATAAACACACACATACACTGTGTGTATGTGTTTGTGTATATTACACACACTACGTTAGAAGTTAAAATTTAAATGAATTATGGTCGAATTTCGGCCAGTGGGCGACCACAAGTAAAAATAACTTTCCATCATGCAGCAAACTCACACACAAGGCTTCCTTCCAACCACACGTGTGTGAAATAATTCAATTCCTCTTACAAGGTCAGCAATGTTGCCATGTTGCAAGCATCCATTAGCTACGGTAACTGTTTACCATTAGAGGGCCGCTAGTTAACTTAATAATCAAACAAGAACTACTTAGCTTTTTCTTACATATAAATAAATTGCTCAATTGTATGATGTTTTGTTATAGTAATATCTTAGGTTTGCGCGATCACTACACATTATAATAAAACAACTTTTAACCTCCTGCGACCACGAACGCTGCAAAGTGTTCGAAACGTCAGGAAAAACAAAAAACCAATAATACACGCGATTAATCCGGTTAAAAGTTGTTTTATTATGATGTTTTAATTCTATTTTTCAAAGAAACATTGAAAAAATAATAGACAAGAACGGGGCTTGAACCCGCGACCTTTGACGTTCCGTGTCATCACTCTACCAACTGAGCTACCTTGTCGTGTTCAAACCTATTGAATTTTCAATCCTCTTTGTATACGTCTTAAGGAGACGCCTGGTGATATTTATCTAGTAATCAGTATTTTAGTAAATCTGTAAATGATTACTAGATAAATATCACCAGGCGTCTCCTTAAGACGTATACAAAGAGGATTGAAAATTCAATAGGTTTGAACACGACAAGGTAGCTCAGTTGGTAGAGTGATGACACGGAACGTCAAAGGTCGCGGGTTCAAGCCCCGTTCTTGTCTATTATTTTTTCAATGTTTCTTTGAAAAATAGAATTAATATAGGCATTACATGGCCTCAACATGTATTAAAAAAATATAATTATGATGTTTTGTTATTTTTCTACATATTTTATAACTCACTTCTTCTAATCCTTTGTCAGTCATAATGCGTATTCTAAGTTTTTGGTCATTAAAACATTTCCAAACTGTCAAAACGATGAACGGGCAAAGTAAAAGAAATCCAGATCTATGAAATTCCGAACTTTAGCTTCCTCTAGAATAGCAACTGATTTATAATTATTATATATTTGATGATTATCTAGGAGTATTTGCACGATCATTTAAAAATGTAATCCATCTTAATGTTATCATTATTGTATCTTAATATAAGGATTAACAGCATTAAAATGTTATCTTCCAGCTATCGACCAAGGCGCGCCAAAAGATACAGTTTTGTATAAATACATTTAGAAAATTTTCGTTAAACATAGTTTGTATACCACCTAACAAACACAAAGCAGGTAAGAAACCAATTGAATTGTTCTTGGCTAAGATATGCAATATGAGACAATCGATCAACTTTGTGCTATAATAGACTGATATGGTACTCTCATAAAGTATAATAGAATCAATAATCCCTTTATATAAATAATTACAAATGCTGTTCTTATTGTTTGTTTTTAATAAATACTATATTATGTATTAACAAACAAACAAATATTTACAATTAAACACTATACACTATACACCTATAAAATAAATACTATTCTAAGTGTAAAATAAGAAAATTTACTCAGAGGTCAAAGTATTCCTCCGCGTCGCTGACTTTTTATTAAATTTGATTCTGAAACATTCTCCAAAAATATACCCCGGAACACTTACATTCTTTCATCTTTGCATAATAACTTTCATGAGACATATTCATATCAATTCTTGTTCACCTTTTTTTTTCGGGATTGCCCGACTTGTTTAGTCAAACACGAGTTTGACTCGCGACATCGCCGCGGGCTTAGCTCATGACTAAGGGCGGAGCCCTTTGAGTTCGAAACTAGTCGGGCAATCCCGAAAAATGCACGCGAGTAGTAAGTAACTGGTGAACAATAATTGATACTTACATCATCTACTTGTAATATACTAACAAACTTCTATTTCTTTTTTAGCAAATATGAAGTCAATGATCATCATCGCTTCTTTCGTCGCCCTGGCCGTCGCTGGCCCCACCCGTGGCTTGGTGAGCCCTGGAGCCGCCGGTCCCGCACCAGTCATTAAAGAGCCTATTGCAATGGGCCCGGCTATATTGGACTTTGAGCCCATTGCCGTTGGCCCCGCTGTCGTTGACTCTTTCGAACCCATTGCCGTTGGTCCCGCTGTTGTCGACTCCTTCGAGCCTATTGCCGTTGGCCCCGCTGTCGTCGACTCCTTCGAGCCTATCGCCGTTGGCCCCGCTGTTGTGGACGCTTTCGAGCCTGTTATTGTTGGCCCCGCTATCGTTGACACTCCCGCAGTTGTCTCCAGTCCTTTTGTCCAGATCATCTTGAACATCAACGGCGTCACCCACGTCATTGATACCCCAATCCCCAGTGAGACACCCGTCCCCGTCGAACCCGTTGACATCGTTAACCCCGAATTTCCTTCTCACGTTGTCCCGGAACCCATTGGCATCGGCAACCCCGAGCTCCCTTCTCCCGTCGTCCCTGCGCCCGTAGCCATCGGTACGCCCGTGCTCCCCAGCCCCGCTGTCGTGCTGCCTGAAGACCTCAACTAAACTGGAATTTGAGGAACCTACAGGAACTGCGCAATTGAGCTAAGATCTGCACAACCACTTGCTATATATTATTATTGAAATAATAATTATAATTATCAGTTCCGGAATTTCTTTTTATTTTTTTATTTTTATTTTTTATCCCTTGCTGATTATTTTATAACCAGCACCACATTACGATATTGATAAAAATCATAGTGATACCATTCAACGTCATTTAATCTGTTAGTTTATTATCTTATTCAAATCCATTTGAAATGGGATTAGATGATATTAAATGCATAAACTTGAGCCGTCTTATCATTCTGAACATAAAATAAAAAAGGAAATACTTAAAGATATTGTAGAAAATATTCATAAACTGCCTTAGGAATGTCTAACAGATTTCTACGTAAATAGAGGTGCCTGACTAGATATGACCATAGATTAAAATATACTATACTAGGATATGACCCGACAATAGTCACTACAATTTTATTGTAATAGTGTAAAAATGTTGGGTACCAAAATGGTATCGATGAAAAATTCCTGGCGATGATCGTATAAGTATAGAAGTTCTAAAACTAGGCGAGCCAGTTCTGCTCCATCGGCCGTTCTGCCATCACAAATTTTTTCAACACAATTTTAAAAACCGGAATCATACTACGCACATTTATGTCACTCACAGATTATTCTTCTGCTATTATGTCGCCCTTAAATGGTTTAATGTTTGATATTTATACCTGAATGCAATTACGATTTGACTTTGACTTTAGTTAAGCCGACTGCAACACTGTTAAAAACGGGCTAGGCAGATAGTTCTAGATAGTTCCACTCGACTGCTTTGCTTGCAGCAAAGCAAACGTATCAGATCTCCATGATGTGTACTGACATGTTTGCATCAAACATTGTGTGCAATGTTCACAGTTACGTGTAACTTCCTAGAACTATCCGTGTAACTACATATTGGCCACAAGAGAAGTGCTTTCTTCTTGTTTAAATACGATATATACAACTTTCTTAAGTTTTAAGATCTCTTATTTTAGTTATATTTAGGTAAGGCTAATAGAATCAATAAAATATTTTTTTATTAGTCATCAAAATTTTGTGACCATAATATTGTCTTTAATTTACATGTGATTAGGCACATAAATAATCTTTCAGATTCGTTTGAGAAATACTTCGTAGACTATCTAGAGGTCTATTGAGCAAATTTAATTCTTCTTCCATTTTTAGTACATCTTATCGTGATGTCATCACACTAAAATGCGTGCCATTGCTACTGAGTCTGAACTGACACGACAAATTTTGCAGTCGATTCGATGTCATACAGATGTGGATACCGCCTAAATACAAAACCCGCACAAATTATAGAGTACTTCAGAACCAATTGTCTTGATTCGTAACAGACCAGGATAAAAACAAACAAACGCTAAGTATGAAGCCAAAATGATTTAATAAAAAATAATTTCAAGTACAAACTGGTTACTTTATTTACAATTTTATCACATCTGAAACTTATATCCTAAATCCTAATGCTAATGCACTGTTCCTTTGGTATTGAAATAATGATATCATTTATCATTTAGTTTAGGTCTAGCGGCAAATTGGCAGCTGGAAGAGGTAACATAGGTGTGCCTATCTGGACAGGGTCCGGAACAGGTACGGGCAGCTCAGGGGCACCGATCTCGGCTGGTGTAGGGACCAGTATAGGAAGACTATTATCGACGGGTTCTGGTATAATCTGCACAGGAGTAGGAGGTGCCTCGCCGATTGGGAGTGTAGGAAGTACGGGAGCTGAGACCTCACCAGCTGCGTTAATGTTCAGGATGATCTGGACGAGCGGAGTAGGAGCTGGAGCCGGTGCAAGTTCTGGGGCCGGAACAGGTTCTGGAACTGGCGCAGGCGCGGGTGCAGGAGCTGGTGCAGGTACAGGGATAACAGGAGCGGTGATGGCGTCTCCAGGTAGAATAGGAGCCGGCTCGGCAACGACAGGCTCGTAATCAATGAAAACAGGTCCGACGGCGATGGGCTCATAGTCAGGAACCTGGGCGGGATCAGGTATCCCAGGTTGAACCAGGCTACGGTGAGCGGGGCTGGCGATGGCCAGGGCCACCACAGAGGCGATGATGAGCATGAGTTTCATGATGACTGAAAAACAATAAACAAAGAGTCTTGTAAGTAATTAAATTTTTATTCACTAAAACTTTTGCCTTTATAAGGATAATAATAATAAGGCTATTAAAAAATCAGGTAAAATTCCTGCCCTTCAAACTAGGAGAAACTGTATCTTGAAGGACAGTCTCAATATTATTTTTTATACCATCGTCGTATTGTTATAAAATACAGAAACAGAATTTAATAGTTTTCATAACAACAAAGTTAATTTAAAGGGAGGTATCATAAAATATTTGATTGCAATATACAATTCTTTAGAGTTAATACGATATTGTTCAATTTTAAGCAATCAAATCAAATTGTTTAATTAATATATTTAGGAGCTTACCTGTGAATAAATTCACTTGTCTGATGAAAAAGAAATTGTTTTATAGTTAGTATTGTAGCTATCCACTGTTCGTTTCACAATAATATTAAAAATAAAAAAGGCGCGTATTTATATTAAACAAAATGTGACGTTTCGCCAAAATGGTGATTAAAAGATAACATTTATTTGAGCTAATCTCAGCTTTACGGTTTATTAAGTAGACAATAACAACAATATATTAAGGATGAATTCCTTTGGCTGATACAAGTTTATAAACCTTAATTAAAGTGTTTCTAGAACATTGTATGCATATTTAGAACAAAGTATAAAAATTAACAAACTAGGACTCAGTCCTCCTGCGACCACGAACGCTGCAAAGTGTTCGAAACGCCAGGAAAAACAAAAACCAATAATACACGCGATTAATCCGGTTAAAAGTTGTTTTATTATAATGTGTAGTGATCGCGCAAACCTAAGATATTACTTAATTAACAATGGGATTATGTTACGCAAATACACTGGTGGGACAGGACGCAGAAATATAGAGAGTTTTATGAGACCCTGATCTACAATACGTGGTAAAATTTTTCTTCACTGAGTACCAGGCGAAAAGGTTCTGAATTTCTCATATGGAAATAATAAAACAAGGATGTCTTTGTACAACACCTCCTGCTTGTGATGTTTTCCTTCACCGTACGTCTGTGATGTCTTAGATTAACTAAGAAAGAACATATTACATTGAAAAAGTTATATTGTTACATGCCAGATTTGAACCCATAATCTATGTACACCGGAGATTCATCATCATCATCCCCCCCATGCCCTTATCCCAATTTATTTGGGGTCGGCGCAGCATGTATTCTTCTTCCATACATCTCAATTAGCTGTCATATCGTCAGTCACCCCTTTTCTAGCCATATCATCTATAACACAATCCATCCATCGCTGCCTCGGTCTTCCTCTACTCTTATAGCCATCTATATTCATAAAACTTTCCTCGTCACATGACCCTCATCTCTGTACACCGACAAATTATTTATCAGGATTGAATGTATAGGTACGAATAAATTTTGACTATTTTAAGAAATAACACTCCTTTATTTAATTCATACACGACTATTCTAGAAAGCAACACATTATTATCATATTCTGCTGTCTCACAAGATAATCCTAAAGATTGATTATTAAAAACATCGGATGTTGACTCCAAAATAGTTCCTAATTAGCAATAAGCAGTTAATGTTTTAATTCCATGAAGCTGAGATTAGACTAAAGGAATTAAGTCAGATTAGATTATAATAAAATAATGTCGTTTCAGTTGCATCACATACGTCCGTTGAAAAACAGAACAAAAAAAATTTTGCTCGATTATATAAATATTGAAGTATTAAAATCTATTAAAGTATTTAATAAATTCAGACGTTAAATTCAAATTGGTTAATGAAAATTCTCCCTTACATGTCAAATTAAAATCTAGAAGGCATCTCTGAGAAGAAACAACGAAACAAACTCAGAAGTCACAGTGTCTTTTATAGTCCAGACATCAGTGTTTATGGCTATGTGAGCGTAATCATGTAGGGCGTCTGGAATGTCCTCTTGAATAAAGAGCCATAGCAGTTTCATGTTGACCGGTCCTAACTGACGGCTCGTATGCTAAAAATGATAAATATGATTACTTTACAATCAAATTAGGTTTAAAATTGAATCAGCATGAAAGGCACCTCGGGCTTAAGATTTTTATATGTTATGTTTATGTTTATATCATCCAAATGTCCAATGTCCTATGACTAATGTGATAATAGGTGAGTTGTCTTGCGTATATTACACACCTACTTTGACGTCATACGAATGAATAATTAAAGTAAAACAAATGGCTTAGAACTACGCTTTGATAACGTATACAAAAATTCTCTATAATAGTGATCAAGCGGCAATCTACTAGAGTACTAACGACAATAACCCTTTGTCTTAGTGGACTTTTACTACTAGAACTAGAACTAGCAGCTGGTGCTAGAATATTATGTGGTTTTCTTTTAGAACTTGAGTTAGAAGAATTGAGAGTAAAATTTTAAGAATGCCTCACGTGTCTATCAAGTGTACGGTGCTAACTGCGCAATATTTTTAAGTTATTTTTAACAATTAATGTAACAAGCACTAATACTACCAATCCTACATAATGTTTAATAGAGCAACTATTTAATAAAACCATGTGGTATGTCTATGTAAGGGCTTGTACAGCATGTTTTATTGCTTAGGCAATATCCACAGGGTGCTGATTAAACATACGCTCTGCAGATTCTGTATCGTCCATGGTGTGGTGCAAAGTATAAACGAGGAGCGTTTTATCTTTTTTAACCGACTTCCAAAAAGGAGGAGGTTATCAATTCGGTTGTATTTTTTTATTTTTTTTATGTTTATTACCTCAGAACTTCGTCGTTTTTGAACCGATGTGGTTTTTTTATTTTTATTTGAATGTATTTACTTTCATATTGGTCCCATTAAAATTTTAAGAAAATTGGTTTGGTAGTTTGGTATTTAAATCAAAATAATACGTCATCCAAGTAAACGAAATTGTGTATTTTGCTTTCTTGTGACTTTCCGGTGGTGTTTACGGTCTCTAGAATAGTTCTAATGAACTGCCTATTTACCAGCTTCATCATCAGATGATGATGATGATAATGAAACCAGAAGATAAGCACCGGAAATCCGTCATATTTTTTTTGCCATTTAATACTTTTTAATGTAAGACCGCATTCTCAAACAATTATTATTATTTTTGGAGTCGGTGGCAGTAAAGGATAATAAACGTGTAAGTACATTCATGAAGTAGCGTTTTACGTTCGCTTTAGGCAGTTGTTGTGTTCATTTGTATAATAGGTTCAATTAGGTATAATATATTATCGTAATAATAATGATGGTTATATATACTTTGCAAATTTTAGGAAACTTCCTAAATATTTTTGAAATTTGGCTGGCACCGACTCCAAAAATAATTATAATTGTATATTATTGTCCTAATAAATTGAATTTATTCAGAATCCTCTAAAATTAAAAAAATATTTTACATGAATTGTAGTAAGTAAATAATGCAATAATTTTATTACTTTTTAGTGCATTTTTACTTAACAGAAAGATTTTTGGAGTCGGTTCGTTTTTGTTAAAAATTATTTAACTAATTGTTACTACCCCGTATCATGTTTCTTAGGCTGCCTTTACACCAGAGATGTGTGTCAAATCCACGAATAGGTTGATATCCATAGCTTAAATTTGCTCGAAGCTTGCGCAACATTTTATAGCTCCTAGCTCATACGTAGGGGTCAGCACTATAGATATTTTCTTGAAATTGGATCTTCCCAAATACATAGTACATACAGTTGATAGATGTATGCACTTAAAAACATGGAGACTGCCTCGTTGGTCTAATAGTCTAAAGCGCTACTGCTGATAAGTTTTTTACATACTAGTTGAAACGAGGAGTGCGAGCTAGGGATACGCTAGTACCGTAGCTATGGGAAGTACGGAGCACAGCTGAGGAGACGACGTACTTACAAGTAATTTATTTCTTAAAAAAATAAAATATTTGAGTTATGTTGTGTTGTGTCACAATGTCGTGCATAATAGTTGTAGTACGCAATTAATGCGCATCGCACACTTTCCTCGCCAGCTTTCTTGCGCAAAGCACATCTTCATAGTACACCTTACTCGCTCCGCTAAAGCTTTGGTGGGAATAGAAACACAGTTTGGTAGCTTAGCTTTAACCTCGCTTACCGTTTAGCTACTCATACATCTCTCATGTAGAATGGCCTCAACATTGTCCTAGCCAATGCTTTAGGTTTCAAAAAAATACCACAAAGAAATTGATATTATTTTACTTATTATGTGGTTTATGAACAAGTTATTGTCAGTATTTAGGCCCAATATTCAGATATGGCTTTTCATACCATCAGAATATCTCTCAGATGTGCTGGTTTACCCGCGATATTTTTGTTCGCATGATTACAAAGAGTCTGTGATGCGTTCTTTGGGTTTACCAAGAACTTAAATTAAAGCTGTTGCGTCAGTCAGATCTGTACGTTGTAACAATAAAAATCTATTGTGTCTTAGCAGACACAATAGATTTTTATTGTTACAACGTACAGATCTGTACGTTACTGAGCCGAAAGGTTAAATTCAGTTACTATTGTAATGTAGGTGAAAAACCCAATAAAACCATGTCCGATCGGAGAATCGAAATGTCACGACCAGCACTTGCGTCCAATGAGGTAGTCTACAATTCAAAGCAAATTTTATCCCTAATTTATCTTTCATGTTCTTTTATTTCAAATGATTCTCTTTATACATAAACCAAACGTTAGTTTAGAATGGGCAGACACAAGAACCTTTGTAATCGTACATAATAACGAGTGCTTTGCACCGACACATATGAATTCCCTGCGCGAATGGCCACATACTTAGATATCTATTGTGATACTGTCTTCTCTCTCACTCCTTTGGCTTTTGTTTATGATAGAGTGAGACAGAGCGTTTTATTAAACCCTTTGGTCGTTTTATTAAGTTTTGCATCCTGCTGGTTGTAATTTGGACACAGGTTATTTTAAAATGATATTGTTGTAGACAATTTAAAGCAAATTGAACCTCTTTGAATAATTTGTTTCGCTGTGATTTTCGATTTGTATTCATTTTATTGTTTTATATACATTCGCAGTACTAGTCCAAAAATAAATTACGGTACACTGACTTTAAAAAATACAAACGTAATCTCGTCTAATCACAAGTGAATTCAATAAAGAGACGCACACTTTATGTATGCGGGTGCTATCGCACGCTGCGATTGGTAGTCCTGTCACCAATTTTCGGATCTTAATGTATTTATTTGCTTGCAGCTCGTCGTTTTAACATGTGAAATCATAAGACCTAGTATACATAACATAAATTCTGTGCAAAATTCGATATTATTCTACGGCATAAAATATTTAGAAAAACACACACTCCTAACTAAAATATAATTAGTATATTTTAGGGCAAATTTAGACAAGTAATTTTAGTCAGATTAACTGAATCGTATTATTTATTCTTAGACATATTTTTCGAATTCGATTACTACACATATTCCCCCTTTTGCATAAGTTACAAAACGCAGAAACGTAGTGAAAGATTATGCTTTTATAATCTAACTAGCTGTGCCCCGCGGTTTCACCCGCCCCGTTAAAAACAATTCCGTACGATTAAAAAAAACTCATGTTAAAACCTTGTTCTAACAATGATGAACAGAACAAAAAAAGAATTTGGTGCAGTCGTTCTCAAGTTATGGCGTGACCAAGAGAAATAGGGATTCATTTATATATATATATATATATATTTATATAGAGATAGTATTTTTTTAACTCTCTCTATTTTATCTGCCTCCGTGCTCTAGGCATGACTGCCGAGTGTGCGGTCCTGGGTTTGATTTCTGAGTCAGGTAAAGTGGTATTGACTTTTTCAGGTAGGAAACTCTCAGTTCAGCCCGGGGTTTGGACATGGGACTTGCGTTGAAATATGGGTGTGTAACAGTATCTGCCTATCCTTTCGGGGCTACATGCGTGATGCTATGCTATGTTACTTTTTAACCTAGGTTCAATACTGTATTTATATTATCTCCTAAAGTTCTACCATAACGTAAAACATTATCTATATATTATTAATTTAAATATCTAAGTGGTATTTCGCACGACACCTCAGTCTCAGTACTACATAACTACACCTAACCAAACCTCAGGCCATCTTGCGGCTTCACGAGGCGCCTGTCCAACATAATGTGCAACATAGTTCAACATAGTTGTACAGGTAGGCCACAGAGCTGGCTGGAATGTGGGGAAGGCACCGCAACTTGTGTTGGTATTTCAACATGTCTTAGTACATACAGGCTGATTCATTAAGATGGACCAGTAAGGAATAATCTGAAGCTATTCAAGATAGGGAAATTTCACCAAAAGACGTATTAAAATGTGGAAGAAGAATTCGGGCTATTGAGCAGAGGTCGAGCTGGCTTAGCGGTCAGAGCGCCTGGAGTGTTTATCCGGGAGGCGCATGTTTGAACCCTGCTCACGACCGTAAATTTCTTATTTATTTATATTCTTTATTGTACACCACTAGAAATATACAATAAGGAAACAATTCTAGCGTAACAATTTTGCAGCGTTCGTTGCAAAATGTTCGAAACGTCAGGAAAAACAAAAACCAATAATACACGCGATTAATCCGGTTAAAAGTTGTTTTATTATGTGGTGATCGCGAAAACCTAAGATATTACTATGAAACAATTCCACACTCGATAAATGCATAATGGGCGGCCTTATCCGCGATCTCTTACAGGCCACCTTAGAATAGAAAATAAATAGAGGAGCTATATTGGGCAGTTTTGCCGTAACTACATATTATAATTATACTATACATACTATCATTACATGTTTTAAAACAAACTCCTCCGCTGCGTGTCTGCCTGTTCGCGATAAACACACGAAAAAATGCACCGATTTTCATGTTATTTTCACCAATGGATAGAGTGGTTCTCGAGGAAGGTTTTAGTATATAATTTGTCAAGTTTTTGTATATATTGGCTAAAACATAATGATATTTGTTAGAGATGTCGGAAAAAAAAACATCTGGGAACTTTCAACGAAAACGCTCCCTAAACCCTTTGAGATATAACAAAATGATGTATAGGAGAATTGTGTACCTTATATAGATGTATAGACATATGCCATCGCGGACTTTTCTGTAGTCTGGATATCGAGAGAGATAGGGATAAAGAGCTATCTCTTAAGGATAACATACTATATCCATTTTAATACTTAAAAAAATGGGCAATCTTAAAGTGGTAATTGGAAAGCGGGAATGGGATCAAAATTTCATGATTACGTTTGGTCGCGATAACCGCCATCCACGCGGGCAAAGCCGCGGGCATCAGCTAGTAAACTTTAATACAATCTATAGCGTAATTAATTAGTATGTTAAAATTTTGTGGGAAAAAAATAAAATCGTAACTAGGGACTTCGGAAACCTGCTCACGTCAGAGAATATTATGTCAAAGACTCAATAACACTTTACCCGATCTGGACACCAAATCCAGAACCTGACGCTCAGCAGCCGGGCTTTTAACCACTAGACCAATGAGGAAGCAATATGAGATACAAATTTTATTAGTAGGTAATCATATTTATGATCGATTAGCGTCATCAAAATACCTAGTGAACTTTATCACATTAATTCATTTCGATTACCGGGTCGAGTACGAGATATTTCAATAAATAATATTTTTAACCGACTTCAAAAAGGAAGAGGTTCTCAATTAGGTAGGTATCTTTTTTTAATATGTGTACACTGATTACTCCGAGGTTTCTGAACCTACATCTGTAATTATTATCTATATTCGGATTTTGCCTATATTCGGATATACACTTGTTAAGTCCATCTTATCATGTCAAGGATTTAATATAATACGTTTAAAAAATCTGATATAAACCATACAAGGACTCCGAAATTCACCAAATATATTCATGTACTTTTGGGATCCCATCTCCCGAGCTATTTTACAATGTAAAGCTATCAAGCAGATAGGATTCAGCACGAGCCACCTATGAAATATTGACCCACACACCCCTTACCGATCGCGATGTGGGAGCTTTACCTACCCACAATTGAATAATGGCGTGAAGATTCAACTTTAATGCTTTGCGTTTTTGGGATGAAGCCAAAGATATTTACTTTTTATCGTTTTAACGATATCTTTACGATGTTTTTATGGATAGGACATTATATTGTACCGTTACAGAGGGGACGATCTGAAAACAGCATTGATTAGTGGTTATCACTCCGCACTGTCAACATGCCCAGCCAATTGTCCCATGACAAGGGCTTCTCATAAAAAGAAGGCACGAACACTGATCACCACGCCAGCTCACTGCGGATCGGCGATTTCAGAACATAAAGAAGTCCAGATTTCCGCACGATGTTTTCCTCCACCGTATATCTGTGATGTCTTAGATTAACTAAAAAAGTACATATGATATTAAAAAAGTCGCATTGGTACATGCCAGATTTGAACTCATAATCTGTAGCTCAAGAAGCGGGCCCATAACCACTCGGCCACCGCACGTGACGTAATTACTTCATATTTTTTTATATCCGTGTTTAATCACTTATCAACGAGTGGATTAACAAAGAAACGACAGGGATTATGTTAGCATTCCAACACGTATTTTGACACCCATTATGTCTTTTATGAATAATCATAATGAATCTGTGAAATCCTGTACAGTAAGCAACAAAAAATAAACCTTATATTAAACTTAATAAGGTGTGCTATTAATCGAAACTGATGTACATCCGTAAGCAATTGAAAATGTAGCCAAAATCGCTTTACTATCAAATATAACGAATAATTGGGATATTTTGAATGATACTTTATTATAATTTTAAAACTGACATTACAATAGTTGTATTTTTACTAAGTTTTTCTGTTAGAAAATTCTCAGTAAAAGCCCAGAGACTTCACAGACCACGGAACATGGAGCTGAGTTACCCGCGTCCGTAGGA
Organism: Xylocampa areola; assembly: GCA_935421205.1. Classification (NCBI taxonomy): domain Eukaryota; kingdom Metazoa; phylum Arthropoda; class Insecta; order Lepidoptera; family Noctuidae; genus Xylocampa; species Xylocampa areola. Next base: position 3,559,885 of record OW285200.1, read on the forward strand.
GAGCACCCTTAAAATTGAATTTCTGCACGTGGCCCCAAGGTCGTACAAAACAGGCATCACAACTTTTAGGGGAGGCTTCGGCCGCGGATTGTTACCATACACCGGACGAAGCCATGCCATGAAGCGACTTAGTCGTGTTTCGGGATGTAGTACCGTTGTGCGAGATGGGTCTAGGCAGTTGCATCAATTCCCCAACTATCGTTCTCCCCAAATCTATCTACTCTACTTAGAGTGAATAGATTTCTTCTGAATCTACGTGCTCCATCCTCGGCCCCACCATCGCTTACCATCAGGCGAATTGGTGGTCAAATGTAGATCCATTTTTTATTGAAAAAAAAAAAGGACTGTTTTGGTGGAATGTCTACACCTCTGCGTACCCCTTCCGGAAATATTTCCGGAAGGGGTACGCAGAGGAAAACATAAATATATCATCATGCCTATATAGGCATGATGATATATTTATGTTTTCCTTGTAGTTTTCTATTCCCTCGATATGCTCATTCTTAAAGCTATCAATCAAACCTGACACCTAGGTTCGATCCGGGGATGGGCTTGGTCGAACCCAAGACCTGCTTAGAAGTCACGCTTAAGACCACTAGACTAAAGAGGCAGTCCAGTAAAAACTTAGCAGTAACCGGTAGTCATGGTACCCATTTATTTAATTCCTCATTATCATTCAATCAGATATTTTCTGTTCTATTACCGATCCTAAAAACGCACCAAAAAATAATGTTTGGTAAAGTCTGGTAAAAAGTCTTATCTAAACTAAGATATCAAAAGACATTCGGTGAATAAAAATGACGATGAGGAAACTTGAACCTAATGGTCTGAAGTCGCCAACCCGCAGTGAGCTAGCGTGGTAATTAATGCTCGTGCCTTCTCTGTGTGAGAAGTGGTCCTTGCCCTGCAATGGAACAGTTCTGGGCTACGAATTCGGCAATAATTGACAGTGAGTGACAACCACTAATCAATGCTGGTTTTCAGACCGTCCCCTTTAACGGTACAATACAATGTGCTATCCATAAAAACACCGTAGAGATATCGTTAAAACGAAAAAAAAAGGAAATATCTTTGGCTTCATCCCAAACAGGTAAAGCATTAAAGTTGAATCTTCACGCCATTATTCAAATGTGGGTAGGTAAAGCTTCCACATCGTGATCGGCAAGGGGTGGGTGGGTCAATATTTCATAGGTGGCTCGTGCTGAATCCTATCTGCTTGATCGCTTTACATTGTAAAATAGTTCGGGAGATGGGATCCTAAAAGTACAATAATTTACAGATGAATCTTCGAAAAGCACTAACGCACGCATAGCGATCTCTAAAGTAATAAATTTTTGTGGAAGAGAATTCGGTAACTGCAAATTTAGTCGTGTCGGTTCGGTCATCTGTATAGGGACTGAATAAATAGCAATAACGTCACCCAAAAGACGTATTAAAATGTGGAAGAAGAATTCGAGGTAGTGAGCAGAGGTCGAGATGGCTTAGCGTTCAGAGCGACTGGAGTATTTATCCGGGACGCGCAGGTTTGAATCCTGCTCACGATCGTATTCTTTTTCCACAAAAAAATACAATAATGTATTTGTATTGTTTGGTGAAATTCGAAGTCGAAACGAAAGTTACACATATATTAATCCTTGACTTAATAAAATGGACTTACCAAGACCGTGGTACGTTACATTATTTAATTTGTGTAAAAAAATATGATGATTGTCTCGTTGGTCTAGTGGACCCAAGCGCGACTGCTGAGCATGAGGTCTCGGGTTCTATTCCCAGGTCGGCTAAAGTGTTGTTGAGTTTTTCTGTTAGGAAATTTTCGGTAGCAGCCTGGAGTGAATTGTGCCTAGTATATGGTAATAGGCTCACCACCTATTAAATAGGACTTAATAACAGCATTGGTAAAAATGGGTGTACAATTGCTTACCCCTTCGGGTAATACAGGCGAGATGTTATGTTATGTTATTATACCTAACCTCACAAAATATTTGGTTTATTTACCTTCTTGACTTTATTGTTAAAAAGTACATACTTACTACAATAATTAAACACTTATTGTCAATTCTATCATAATCAAACGTTTTCTTTAAACTTATTTTCATCATAGGAGTAAATAGTTCGTTGGAAACTTGGGTTAGAAAACAATCGTTAAGGGGCTGACGTCGGGCCCAGGGGTTGATTCCTCACCTGCTCAGCAGACATGTCGACGCATTACCTTTTATTTATTGTAACACCATCAGCCTCGCCCCAACACCTTTTCCGGCGCAATACCGATTTGCTAGGTGGCGGTATGGGGACGGTGGGGGTCCCGCCACAACAATCCATGATGATTTACAGTCGCTTTGAGTCACTATGGACGCAGGCATGATAGATAGGCTTACAAGGTTAAGCCACTCTTGGTAAGCATCAGTCTGTGGATGGGTGAGCGCTAACGGCATTTCCATTGGACACGTTAAACTATCGATACTGGTTGTTGTAAATATACGGGACTTCTTAAACTTAACTGCCTCATTGCTCTAGTCCTTGCAGGGGCGTCTGCCGAGCATGAGGTCCTGGGTTCGTTTGCCGAGTGGGACAAAGTGTTATTAAGTTTTTCTGTTAGAAAATTCTAAGTAGCAGCTCGAAGTTTGGAACAGTGCCCGGTTGATATCAATACGCTCACCGCCTATTACATCGGATTAAATAACAGCATTGGGGAAATGTGGGTGTACAACTGTGTATACCTCTGCCTACCCCTTCGAGAAATATAGGCTTGCTACTAGGTATGTTATTTTCATGTTAAGTTATAAATACTACCTCAAAACCTTTACATTTTTACATTAATTATATAGTATACAATCAAACATAAAATATTTGAAAAATACGATATTGTATATTAAATACTATCTTCTGCCCGCGACTTCGTCTGCGTTAACTTCAGAATTGGGTCCAGCCGAAATAAAAAGTATCCTATATGATATTCCAGGTTATAAAATACCTGTATGCCATATTTCTTCCAAATCCGTTTAATAGTTATTGCGTGAAAGAGTAACAAACATCCATCTATGCATCCATCTATGCATCCATCTATGCATCCATCCATCTATCCATCCATCTATCCATCCATCTATCCATCCATCTATCCATCCATCTATCCATCCATCTATCCATCCATCTATCCATCCATCTATCCATCCATCTATCCATCCATCTATCCATCCATCTATCCATCCATCTATCTATCCATTTATCCATCAATCTATCCATCCATCTATCCATCCATCCATCCATCTATCCATCTATCTATCAATCCATCTATCCATCCATCTATCCATCCATCCAACTTCACAAACTTTCAGATTTTAAATGTTAGTAAGATCTTAGCTCCCGGTCTAAATTCGGAATAGAATAACTCAACAGGCTCGCTCTATTATTGCCAGAGTTGAACGAGGTTCGCCATTCGATTCCCATTTCTAAATCCAATTTCGCACTACCCTCAACAGCTGGATTTACATTGCAGCGATGGCTCAAAAAAAGATAACTTTAGGTTTTAATTAAAATTTCATTCTATTGTAGGATTTTGTGTATTTGTTTGAGCTATTGGATGTCTGCATTTTTTTTTAATCGGTAAATTATCGTTATTTATTGATTAAAATCGAAATAATTAGACTATGTAGAAATACAATTTCAATAAAGTTTTTTTTTATTGTCTTTTGTCTGGGGAAGTAAGAAGATTGTTTCGAATAAAAAATATAACTTTCTTTGTTGTTTTTTTTTTAATTCTATCTTACTTAGGTACATGTTTATACTGCAACCGTCTCGTTGGTTAAGTGGTCCTAAGCGCGACTGCTGAGTATAAGATCTCGGATTCGATCCCCGGGTCGGGCAAAATGTTATTGAGATTTTCTTTTCGTAAATTCTCACGAGTAGCCTGGGCGGTAGATGGCAATAGGCTCACCACTTATACTTACTTAACAACAGCATTGGTAAAATGTGGGTGTACACCTCCGCCACCGAAGTGCCAGTGCGGACACTGCACGGTCTAACAGCTCCTGATGATGCCCCGTGGAGGGGCGAAACACGTGTAGAGTAGTTGGTGGTAGTCGGAATTTTCGCATAATCGCTTGCGTATGTGCCTATATTTGTGGGCGGGCGGGTGGTGCACAGGTAATGCATGACTACCCTCAATTTTGTGGAATTAGCTAGATATTGTATTAATGGACTTCCACAAAAATAACGCCTGAATCTATTCAATGCTATGCTACATGTTTATACGTTTTTATAAATAACGCGGTAGTCTGCACATCAGTCATAAGAAAACCAGTATAAGTTAACCTCGCATACTAATGGAACTCCCTACTACGATAAGCCAGCTCATGGTCAAAGTGTACCACAAACGTGCAGCCTACTCTACAAGTGTTGCCCGCGATGGTATTAAATTTCTCATTTATATTATTTCCATTAATATCACTTATTTATATTGCTAAATAAATAAATCTATAGTTAAAAAAATATTTTTTTGAAAGTAAAATACGGTCGCGAGCAGGATTCGAACCTGCGCCTTCCAGATAAATACACCAGGCGCTCTGACCACCAAACCATATCGACCTCTGCTCATTACCCCGATTTTTTATTCCAATTTTAATACGTCTTTTGGTGACGTCATTGCCATCTATTCAGTCCCTTTACAGAAAACTGAGACACGACTAACTTTGCAGTTTATACAATAACGAACAGATGAAATTACCTTAATTATATAATTAAATAAAAATGTGTAACTATAGAGTGAACTTGACAGCGCGGTTGGCGCAGTGGTCGAGAGACCGACTGCTGCACTGCGTGTCGCAGGTTCGATTTCTACACGGAGCAAATATTTGTACGATCTATAGATAATTGCTCCGGGTCTGGGTATTTGTGTGCTTGTGAGATTATATGTCTGTAAACGCACCCACGATACAGGAAGAAAATCCTAGTGGGGCAAAGTTTTTTAAAAAGAAGAAAAAAAAAGAAGAGTTCGCTATGCATGCGTTAACGCTTTTCAAAGATTTATCTGTACTAAAAATATTTAAGAAAATGTACTAAAACGTGTGTCTAATATTCTGCTATCAAACAATTTTTTTACCATTAAATTGAGTTAAACTCTCAAAGCTTCACCTACAAACCCATACTTATCTCTTAATTTGCATAATATTACCAATTTAAAAAAAAACTGTTCAAATCCCTTCCATAATGTACAATTGTACAGACATACTCGTTCTTGACCGATAAACTGCGCTCAATCCACAACTCCTTCATTCAGCAGTTCATTCAGCCTCATCGTGATACTATTACCGCACGTATACACATGTCGATAAAGCGTCATTTGCTATTGATTCAACACGAAAGCTGTTCACGCAGCTATTGTCCAAATACCATTGGGGCGTGTAAGAAAATAGAATAAAAACACATCACAAAAAACGACTGTCAAAAATCGCGAAAAAACTCGTTCGTGGCGGCCCTGGCAACTTGTTAAGGGTTGCCTCTCATACTAAAAGAACATTAATCAAATTTTTATGTTAAAACAATTTAGAAAAAAAACATTTTGGCAGATTTTTTAATTATTTTTTATTTATCCTACCATTACGTTAATTATAGTAATATCTTAGGTTTGCGCGATCACTACACATTATAATAAAACAACTTTTAACCGGATTAATCGCGTGTATTATTGGTTTTTTATTTTTCCTGACGTTTCGAACACTTTGCAGCGTTCGTGGTCGCAGGAGGTGGCCTCCTAATTACGTTAATTTTTAAACCACGCTCGTTGTTAAGCTTATTTGCAGGCTTTCGTTGGACCACAACTCGCTTTATGGAAAGAGGCGATGTGGTCTACAATGGAACACGTTTGCCTAGAAGATGCCTATTCACTTGCGACTTAATCAATACATCTATGGAGGAACGAGGTGTTCCTCCATTGAAAAGGGAGGATCCTCCAACCAGGCGGGTGATAGTGCCTGGCGGGCCCCGGCCCGCCGGCTAATGTCGGGAGGTGGTATATATACGAACTCGCCGTCGAACTTTGATTGCGCGATGCAGCGTGTTGTGGGCGTAGTATCCATGTAGCGAGATAGGTGTCGCTACACACCGTTAAATTTTCTCTTACCTCTTAACATTAAAATTTCTAGAACGGTATTCGATTGGTAAAATTGGTTTTCTCCTTTCTGAGGAATATTAAATTAAATGAAAACCAATATTCAGTCATTATTACCAGCTTCATTTTATGCGTAAACTTTAATCTTAAAGAGGCGGATCAGTGCATCGGATATTGAAATCTTACACGCTTAATACTGCAATTATTAACAGAGATGAGAATAGGCAGATAAATTTACCGACACTTTAAGGCAAATAAAACATTTAGTCGAGAATACCTCCCTCTAAAATCTCAATATGATTTCATGACATTTTCTTATTTCGGTAACAAACAATTGATTGCATTTTGTCATTATTTCAAAAAAATTCATTAGATATGTTTTGACTAATTAAAATGATTTGTTTTATCACTTTAACCCTATTTAAAGCAAACACAATAGTTAAAAAATTACGTGCATTGCATGTACATCACTGGACGTCAACGTTTTAATATCTCAATACTTTATTACCTGAAACACAGTTAATACAATTGAGTTTGTTTTATCATAGGTATCCGATTTTCCCTCAACAAGAACAAACATCCATCAAATAAAACTCAACTACGTAGAGTGGCAGCCCTGCATCCAGCGCACAGGGCTGTAACACTAAAATAAACACGTCTCGAACCCGGTCACCGATATGTTTGCCGTTCCTGCCTATATCTGTGTAGTTTTGTTAACTTTACTTCCATGTGGTGTACAAACTAAACTTAATGTTTCTTTAACGGCCATCTTGTTACCCCAAGGTAGCGTGTAAATAAGAAACAAGGTGGATCGTAGAAGTAAAAGGGAAGAAGATAAAAAAAAAGAATAAGACAAAAAATACTTGAGAAATAGAGGCACAAAAACACATAAAATACAAATGTTATATGTCAAAACGTAATTCAACTAAAAATTATAATTATATTAGGTATCGCTACCTCGTACCTATGCATAAAATAAACCACAAATGAGTAAAAAATAATCGAGAAAAGTGTAGAGCTATATCTGAAAATAGATTAATTGGTTGCTATAATTTCATGTCAATTAAGTTTTTATTATAATTATTTATGTTAAAATAAAACATTAGGTAGAAATCAAACAGCGGAATACCTAGTATTTAAATTGATTAGACAATTAAACTAAAATTGAATTTGCCAAATAGAGGGTATGGCCGGAAGAACATTGTTTTTCTGTCATTCTGGTTAATCTTAAAAAGTTTAGTCTTCTATCGCAACAAATTATAAGATTATTTTCTACTCTGACTAAATTTTCCCAAGTCCTAAGCAGTAAGTCAAAGTCCAAAAGATATTAAGACCGCAACAGCTGTTTTAAAGATCAAAAATTTCAATTAAGAAAGTTGAATAATTAAAAATCCACTAACCGCTCTGCTACATTTTATATTCTTTGCTTTTGCCGCTGAATATAATTTTAAATATTTCCTGAATATTTTTATTTGATAAGCAGAATAGTTTTAAGTTTCTTATCAAGTTGACGAACTTTCGTGAGACATATTCATATCAATTAATGTTCACCGGTTACTACTCACGTGCATTTTTCGGGATTGCCTGACTAGTTTCGAACTAGAACGGAGCCCTTAGTCATGAGCAATCCCGAAAAATGCACGTGAGTAGTAACCGGAGAACGTTAATTGATAAGTTGACGAACGTTTAGTATGAGTTTTTGGTTCGAATCCTGTATCAAGCTAGTTTTATTGGGTTTTTATGTAAAGAAATTCTTAGTAGCAACCTGAAATTTGGATTTTTGTCCGGAAAAAGGCTGTAGCCTCTCCACTCATGACTTAAATACGGGCGGGAGTAGTAGTTAGTAGCTATCTCGGTTACAATCGAATTGATGGACACTTTGTAGGGGACACGTTGTAGTACATTGCGTCGTTACAGGTTTTCTATGATGAGCAAAAATATTACAAGGATAAGACTGACAGATATTACAAGATAGTCAATAGGTACGCTGTTAAGATAATAATCGAATGGCAAAACACAACTTCGTCGAATCTCTTAAACCATATTAATAACATAACACTCCTTTTTAGGGTAGTCGTGTAAAAATCGGGGTGTGGCTGTGTCGTAGTAACGGCCGTGCGTTTTATATGAACGGATTACACGTAGCATTTGAATAAAATTACAGATAAATTACCTCAAAATGACGGTGATTCCTTTTACTCCGCGCGCGATGCGTCACAATCCTCACTCAACGTAACGAATTATTTGGTGAAATTTGGATGTAGATAATAGTTATGTAGCTAGCTAGCATTCGTGTTCTGCATTGCCTCCCACTATGGAAGCAAATTTGAAGACGTACGTTCACATAAAAAATCCACGACTTCGTGTCTTAGAGGACTAGATGAGAGACGGCTTCTGACTAAATATCGAACCAATTTGCTCGCCACTTTTAGCGGGGGGTGAGGTAACACACAAGCACAAAATAACTAGCACTAAAGCAATAATAGCTCTCGATATTACATTATCAGTAGATATTAATACAATAAAATAACTAAACCCACATCAAATTGTGTCACATACCATTAAAATCGTGTACTATCATTATAACCATACAGGTAAAAGGTATTTGATTGGGAATCATATGACATTTGAATCCGATCCAGCCTCCCACCAGCGACACCCTTAGCCGAGGCTCGTACTCCGCAGGGGGTACCCTTAGCGTTGTCGCTTAGTTTATAAGTTGGCTGGGGACCTTAAAATTATTAAGGCCTCCACAGGAAAGCCCGGTTAAGCAGTCGATAACCTCCTTGATCAACTTGCGAGGTGCCATACACAAAAAAAACATATGCCACTGGCGAAAGAGGTACGCCCGCTAAAACTTCTAGCTTCATGTAGACCCCAACTTACAGCTTGTAGCTGCAAGGTCGGCAACACAGAACTTCATAATATAATGATTTAATCAACTCAACAAATTACCCATCAAAACTAGACGCAGGTAACAAAACAAAAGAAAAAGGAATGTTCTTGAATTAGCTTAAGTATCTTCCCAAATAAAGGGGTTCCGTGGAGTTGGACATAATTGTATTTGTTTGGAACCTATTTTGTATGCTCCGGAGGTACAGGAACTTCCCTGACTGATGTTGATGGCTAATGAAATAATGAAGTGTACTAATTCTTTGGCGGAGTGCTTGATAGATTGGTTTTTGTTTTTTATACATTTGGTAATGTACTGAGCGCTTAGGTCGGTTTTATAAGATTAGGAACTTACACTTCTGAAACTTTATAGTGCCTCTGCGGCCTACGCTCGTATATACCGAGAAATCTCACTTCTTGACACCAAAGCTACCCATCATCCTGATGCTGATATTTTTTGTTGCAATACAAAGACTTTTTTATATTGTTCTGATGTCTGCTCTAGCTTAGCTGTATTCTTAAAGGACTGCCCAAAAAATTTATGTTATGTTTTTAGGGTACATGTATGCATATATGTATGTACATATGCATGTATGTATGTATGTATTTTGTGAGTTGCTTTATTCCACCATAACTTCCAAACGCATGAACCGATTTAGATGTATGGCGTCTCATTAAAATCTTTATATTGTAGTAAGTTTTGAAGAATTAGAAATATAGTGGCTATCGTACATGGTATAGTATATGGAGTTAAGAATTTGGTGGTTACGTGTGGATAAAAACCCCACATTATATAAAGATTTTAAAAAAAGTTTGGGGTTTGAACTTCCCATGCTTCGGAGAGCACGTAAAGCCGTCGGTCCTGCGGCTGATCTCCTTCCGACTGTGTCGGGTTGCCGTCCCATCAGAATATGATAGCAAAGGAAGAGGGAGTGCACCAGTGTTTGCGCATACACTTGTGCACTATAATATCTCCTGCGTACTTGCCGTGACCGAAATACGGTCGGGAGGAGTATTATAGTAGATATTTGAGGCTAACTTATACGGATTTTCATTCATACCATCAGTCTATATTTCCCGAAATATATTAGGCAAAGGTGCCATGTAATAAGTGGCGAACCTGTAGTGTTTATGTATCTAATCTATGGTGCTAACTCGAGCACACGGTTAGTGGGGGCCGGGGGACAGTCACGTGAGAGCTGCGGCCGAGAACGGATGTCGACCTGTATACTGGTGTGTAACCGAGCTAACAGTTAACACCATGCAATGGGAATAGGTTCTGTAGTACTGGGAATACTACAGAACCTATTGCCAGCAACCAGGCACAAGTTTTTGCTGTGTTGTGTTTCCTCAAGAACGCGTGGAGATATTAAATTGAATTTAATATCAAATAATGATGTATGTAATCAGGTTGAGGACGTGCAACATTTGCTCATGGATTGTGTCCGGAATAAAGATGAACGGGAGTCATTTATGAAAGAGCTGAAACTAAATAGACTAGGTAGGTTTATCCAGTTGATTTTATCTGTACCTTATTCCGAGGCTGCTAAAGAGTTAAGTCAGTTAATAACAATTCTACATATGTGACTCTCTTCATATAGTTAATAGTAAATAATTTGTTAGTTTAAATCTATAAGAATATTATCTTGTTATAAGTTACGATGGGGTTGTCATGTCTTTGTAGACAGAAACCCCTAAATAAAAGGAGATTAAAAAAAAATGATTGAATGACTCTTTCTAGGACAAGGAAGCGGTGAAGGGAGAACGAGTTACAATATGTGTATGTGGTAAGGTTGACTGCCTCGTTGGTCTAGTGGTCCCAAGCACGACTGCTAAGCATGAGGTCTTGGGTTCGATTCCCGGGTCGGGCAAAGTGTTATTGAGTTTTTCTGTTAGAAAATTCTCAGTAGCAGCCCCGAGTTTGGAATTGTACCCGGTAGATGGCAATAGACTCAACACCTATTACATGGGACTTAATAACAGCATTGGTGAAATGTGGGTGTACAACTGTGTACGTCTCTGCCTAGCCCTTCGGGGAATACAGGCGTGATGCTATGTTATGTTATGTATAACATATAAACATATATATGATATAACATATTATATCAAATACTTAGGTCTATAGTTCCTTGGAGTCGTAAAAGTCGAGCTACTAAGTCAATGCAATAATAAAAATGTAAGGGAAATATCTCCGAAAACCGATATTATTGTCATATCGAATCCATAGGTCGCAAGTCCAACTCGCACTAGCATTGTCTTCTGTATCGTGGGTGCGTTTACAGAACCATAATCTCACATGCACACACACATAGCCCCGGGGTAAAAGGCTTATCCGAGATAACCATGCATTCAATCTAATGACATCAGGTCTGGTTCATTTATCTATGAATATTAATGTTAATAGTAATTAATGTCAATGATTGATTATTTATTAACATTACTTACTTGCATTAATAATAAACTAGCGCAGATATAACCCGTTAAGTACAATATTGCTAATATTATATACCTACTAACTGTGCCCCGCGGCTTCACCCGTGTATAATTACATTATAATTAGCTTAAGTTACTCCTTATATGTCAGCATTGTCAGCTACCTGCCAGTAAAATCTTATCAGAATCGGTCTAGCCGTTTCGATGATTAGCCGGAACAAACAGACAGACAATTTTTTTAATATTTATTTGTATTGATGATGATTATTACTGGATAAGGACTAAGGTTATGTATGTGTCGAGGTGGCCGAGCGGTCACGAGTCTGCCTTTTCAGCCTTATGTTGTGACTTCGAACTTGACGCGTAACAATGTGACTTTTTTAATACAAATACGGTGTAAGAAAACATCGTGAGGAAACCTATCGTGGTGATCAATAAAAGGCAACTACCATTTTCTCTTTGTCAATCGATCAATTTAGTTGTCACTGTGAGCGCAATGTTTACAAAGTACCTGCTTTGTCATAAAATATATGAACAATAAAACATTTTATAACACATACTGAAGTACATGTACATCCGAAGAACTATAAATGAAAACATGATCTTCCAATACACAGAACTTCAATAACCAGGTCTCTGGAGTATTGACAACCATTCGATTCCAGCTCGTGTGTGTTTTGAGTTTCGTATTTATACAAGACTAGCTTCTTCCCGCGACTCCACCCGCGTAAATTTTCTGAACAAATGAGATATTTTGCAGGTATTAAAAGTACCTTATTTCACTCTACGACCATCCAACTGTCACGTCAAACTGTTACACCCTTTTGAATCCATACTAATATTATAAATTCGAAAGTAACTCTGTTTGTATGTTGGTTTGTTTGTTACCTTTTCACGACTAAACGGCTGAACGGATCCTTATGAAATTTGGCAAGGAGATAGATGGAACCTTTTTGTAACGCAGACGAAGTCGCAGGCACTACCTACTCGTAGTTCCAAATAAATAAACACACTTCCAAATAATATGTTATACTATCTTAACCGGTTAGATTTGCACAACGTGTTCAAAAACTACCTTAAGGCTGCCTGTCCACTGCAGAGTCCACTGAGTCGGGGAAGCGGAGCGAGGACGCGGAGTGAGGAATAGACGCGGGGAAGCGGAGGGGAGAAACGAGCGCGGGCGTGTCAACTAAACCATTCGCTCGCCGCCGGCAGCTCACATGAGTCGTCGCGTGCTCGCGGCCTAGCTCTGCGTATGGAAAAACATAGTCCGTAACTCTGTTCCGCATTACTTTCTTGCTCCGCTCCGTAACCTAGCTCCACATCTATGGGCAGACACAGTCCGCAACTCCGCTCCACATTACTCCCTCGCTCCGCTGCGCCGCGCCGCCCCGCTCCGGTGGACAGGCAGCCTTACAGGCTTATTTCTGACATCGTGAAAATGATACAGCGTACAACGTGCGTGATAGCACGGCGGCGTCGCTGTAGGAATCGCTGCGCCGCACCTTGTTTCAGGGGCGTAAAAAAGCCAATTGAATGTTATTAATATTGTCGAAAACATATACAACTTTGCATACACTTAATTAATAAAGTCTTATTAGAAACTAGTAATTCTTAAACACTATTTAACGAATACAGATAAATCTTCGAGAGGTATTAACGCATGTATAGTGAACTCTAGAGATATATTTTTTTATGAAAAAATAATATTATTATTTAACTATTTTATGCCATAGTAGGGAAGTCGATTATTGAAAAATGTTGAGTGTACACTTAGTGTACATTACTGTAATTTCAAAAATGAAAATAACCTAAATCTATTAACTATTTTTTTATATTTTGGCCAGAAGCCGGCAATGTCTCTTATATTGCCGGCAAAATGGAATGGAATAACGTAAATTGTCCCTCACTACTGATATCAGAACGTTTAGGTATTCTAGAAACACTGACGGCCGTGCTCAATGTTAGGGAAAGAACTAGTAGTAGTATTATTTGGCTATGTTTTTGTGCAATGCGGAGATACTTCCCCAGATGGGCAGCTACAGCTTTCCTAGCCCCACTTCTCTTATATTATTAAAATTCCCAGAAAATAACATCCTTAAAACATCCTTGAAACACTGGTAAAATGCTTAGTGATTATTTGATAAATTCGTTTAGTAGTTACCGAAAAAGACAGACAGACAGACAGGTCCGTCAGAGGACTTCGTTACTATGATGTAGAGATTTATAACTATAAAAGATAAACAAACTATAACTCTACAGTCGAACAAATAGAACTCGTATTTGTCCACCAATTTAGTTGTGATGGATTAATTCGCTGTGATAGATGGATATGTGTAGGTGTAAAGAGGCTATAAATAATTTAGAAAGAGACCCTTATTTCTTGTACAACACCCACGCAATGCAGTGGGCGGTTATTGTAATATCTTTCTATTATGTTATATTTATAAGTTAAAAGATAAATAATGAACCTAAATAGTATCTATATTTATCTGGTAGAATCGCCGCAGCTAAAAGGAGGGTTTTGGGGGTTCGATAGACAAACTAATATTACTAAGGCGAAAGTAACTGTCTGTCTGTTTGATACGTTTTAACTCCTAAACTGCTCAAACAAATTTTTATGAATTTTGTTATGAACCTTAAAAAAAGACATAGGCTACCTTTTGTTATCAGCAACTTAAAGTATAAGAAAGCCCAACACTAGAATTTGTTTTATGTAGTATCACTTAGTTGCGCCTACACTCAAAATATCACATAAGCAAATTTTTAATTCGGATTAAAAACAGCGACCGAATGAATAACACATGACATAGTCTATTTTTCTTCAGCTGCCCTTAGTAGTAAACAAACAGCACTCGGTCAAAAACCACACGATTGCGCCTAAATCACACTTTCATTTAGGTTTGAACGTTTTAACATTGGAAAGAAACACATACGATATGATTTACATCAAAAACTGCTTCGAATAATCCATTTAACTTATATGTATCACAATTAATTTCCACAGATTATACATTTTGAAACTCTACCACTCTAGTTTACTCTTTGGAGCAAGAGATGGGAAAAAATGAATGAATGATTAGTGATTGAATAGGATAAGCAAAAGTCATTTGGTGGCGTGGCGCAGCACCACTAATTACTATAATTTAACTAATTGAACTAATTAAATGACTATTTGTTATTAAATAAATCCTTTCGTGTTTGCATCTAAATTCTTAAAACCAATATTTTTCTGCAAAATACGTGTAAATTCAAAGAAAGCGCGGGGTAAATGTGCAGTAAGGGTGTTTATTTAAAGGGATGTGAGATTTGAGAATTGCAAAAATAGTTTTTACTTTTATTTCATTTATTTTTTGTATGTCAAGCTAATATTATTAAATTATTGTTAATTATTGGAAACTCGAAACAAATCGTAGATATTTGTCATGTTGAATCCTAGTTAAAAGGGAAAATTTGATATGACTTTCAGTTTGACGAAATTAATGTCTAAATCACCTATCGTCCTAGACTATCGCAGTCCACTCCAGGATATAGGCTGAAATTTTTTGGCATATTTTTTAAAGTCTATGTTTCATAACACGTTTATAGTCCTTCGTTTAATATAAGCGACCCACGTCCGCGAAATTATTTATGTAACAAACTATATAGGGACACCAAGTGCAAAATTGTTTTTTTAAATGCGAAGACATTGTAGTAACAACGATTAGCATTCATTTAAAATAGTTTCAATGTAATCTGTGTGTTTTAACGATAGGTTTGATTATTACTTTGTCCGCGAACCTTCATAGGTGGGCCGAATGTACAATAGACGTCTGTCCGTCTCCTTTGAATGTACATATTTTGAAAAAATCATGGTTCATATGATTATGGAGGAACGTGGTGTCGTATAGGGTAAGTTTTATACCAAAGTGGAGACATAAAAAATATATTACATTACTTTTGCAACACTTAATACCACATCAATAATTCTCTGATTATGTAAAATAAATAATTCAGTTAATTTCCGTAATTAATTCCTATAATTCATTCATTCAATTGTGTCCCAACCCTTAGAATAATTTAAGCAAAAACATTATTATCTGACTATCAGTATGCCATATTTGTTTACTACTTAAGACAGGTAAATAAAATAGACTGTAGACATAACATTATACATAGATGTGACATTACGCTTGCAACTCCTAGACAGGGAAGTACTGTTGCATATCGATATTCAAGTAATAGGTCTTAAGCCTAATTTCCGGAGCATTAATGGCAAATATTCATAAAAAAAAATCAAACTACTTTCTCCTAAGCATGAAAACACCTTCGCACTAGTCGTATGTATTAAATTAGTATCATAATTATAATGACTACTTTTATATCACACATATATAATAAACAACTACTGTTTAATATAATATATCTTAAGAGCCCTAGATAACATCTATAAAATGCTCCACAGATTATAGATTTATTAAATAATGACACCTTAAACTTATTTCCGATATACGTTGTGCTACATCCTTATAAGCATAATTTGACAGCTGTCATTCATGCCTTCCTAAAATAAACAGACTATAGTAAGTGGATTCACATAAAGCTTATAAATTCATGAGTATTATATCTTACGTTAACTTTACAACATTACAGAAGCAATAAAATCGTTTTAAAATTATTGCGAAAGTAATTCGATTCGGCAAATTTTTTATATATTGTTAAATCTCATTTTGAACGTAGGTATTATTCTGTTATCGAACATTCATTGCCAACGCGATCGAAGGCGGAGAGAGTAATAAATTATTTTATGATATCGTTACTCGTCAGCCCTAGAGATATTATGTTTTAGGGCTGTCTGTTTATTTAACAATTATTTTACTGATCAAAATTTATTTCAATTTCGTTGTTGTACATGGCGATGTGGTTAGTTAATGTTTAAAAATAAGGAAAATTTCAACTGCCTGCCCGGGTGCGGGATTTTGCTACGAACCCGGGACCTCAGCAAAGGTTAGAGCGGGTTTTTGGCACAACATCCATGAAGGATTTTCCACACAAAAAAAAAAAAGGAAAATTGATTGATTTTATTATAATAAAACAACTTTTTACCGGATTAATCGCGTGCATTATTGATTTTGTTTTTCCTGACGTTTCAAACACTTTGCAGCGTTCATGGTCGCAGTCCTCCTGCGAGTAAAAGTATTATTAGAAGTATTTATTAAAATACTTTTAATAGGATAGCCAGACTTTAATTAAAAATACCTTTTCAGTTTAAAGATATTTATTTATTTATTCTTTATGTACAGTATGTACAAAGGCGGTCACCTACTAGTCAGTTAATCGCGTGCATTATTGATTTTGTTTTTCCTGACGTTTCAAACACTTTGCAGCGTTCATGGTCGCAGTCCTCCTGCGAGTAAAAGTATTATTAGAAGTATTTATTAAAATACTTTTAATAGGATAGCCAGACTTTAATTAAAAATACCTTTTCAGTTTAAAGATATTTATTTATTTATTCTTTATGTACAGTATGTACAAAGGCGGTCACCTACCAGTCAAGGATGGGGTGGTGCAGAAACAAAAACGTGGTAGGTGCATTTAACAAGAAAGGTTATAGGATAAACAAATTAATACATAACATTTATTCACATAAAGTATATAAACTAAATTTATATATAAATATTTATATAAATAACATACTTAAATAAATAAATAAATTAAATTATATGAATTACTGATGAGATGATTCTGCCAGTTTTCTTACGAGATGTTCACGTAATTTTATTTGAAATGAGATATATATTTTATGAAAAAAACATTACGTTATTCACTTATAGAAAAACTTAACATTATTACATAAATCATTATTGATATACGTATCGCAAAAATTGCATTTAATTTAATTATGTATAATCGAATATTCAGCAACAAATAATAATTAGCTTAAGTATTGAAATTTGTACCAAAAAATATTAGAATAATCAAAAGCCATCTCGGATGAAATCTTTACACCCTAAATGCAACTAAAACCTCAATTGAAGTCACATTAAAATTTCATATTTTTTTAATTTATAATATTAAATGGAAAAAAAATGACGTCGCCATAAGACGTGTTAAAATGTGGATGAAGAATTCGCGGTGGTGAGCAGAGGTCGAGACGGCTTAGTGGTCAAAGCGTCTGGAGTATTCATCCGGGAGGCGCAAGTTCGGATCCTGCTCGCGACCGTATTCTTATTCCATTTAAAATTATAACTTTAGAGTTCACTAATGCTTTTCAAAGATTTATCTTTAATTATATTTTTTAAACAATTGAACCCTATTGTTCTGTTGAACTTCTTGCCAGCCCTAAAACTAAGGTTGTCGATCAATTGTTAAGATAAACCAGTGTAGAGCAATCCGTCTGTCGGCAATTGAACTCGAACTTACACAAACTTGCCAACCATAATATTTGCTTTCAAACCTCTCAGTTCTATTATACTTCGCATAATAAATCAATAGAATTTTATTAGCTGAGTTTCTTGATATTACCTATGTTCGGTGGCTTTCTTCAAAGTTAAAATATATGAAAACAAACATGACTGTTTGATTTGAAACTGTGATTTCCGGATAAGTGCTCCAGGCATTCAGCATTTATTTATCCGGGAGGCACCTGGTTCAATTCCTACTCACGACCGGAAATTTATAACTTTAGAGTTCGTTAGGTTTAAGTTAGTGCGTTTGAAAGAATTGTCTATATTATTACTGTTAGGGCTTTTTAGTATTATCCAAGAGTTATGAAAGAAAAAAACAAACAAGACTATATTTACACGACTGCCCAAGAAAAGGAGTATTGTATTTTTGGATTCATATAATATGTATGTATATTTGTGACTTTCTTTATTTCACCATAACTTCTAAACGCCTGATCGATCTAGATGGGTATGGTGTATCATTAGAATCCTTACACTTTTCCGAGTAAAATAATAATTAATTAAGATTTTAATAAATAGTAATATAGTACCTATGGTACAGAATAACATTTCAAATAAAAAAATATTAATTAAATTAAAATACACGTCTACCACGCGTGAACTAAAAAGTGAAAAATATAAAACTGAATAACTTTCATTGCAGTTTGGGCACCTATAAGAAAATGTTTCACAGTACAGTCCATGACAGGCGTGTGTTTTAATTAATAATTCTTTATTTCTATTTCATCAGTAGCTAAGATATTAAGGATGTTTTGATGCTAACTGTAACGATTGAATTTAAGCTTTGGAATTTGTACACATTTTAGAAATATATAAATCGGATAAATACTCCAGGCGCCCTGACCACTAAGCCATGTCGATCTCTGCTCACTACCGCGAATTCCTTTTCCACATTTAATACGTCTGCTCACGTACGTATTTTTTTTTCCGTAAATTCCACAAAGCTTTAGAATTCACTATACATAATACATGCGTTAATGCTTTTCGAAGATTTATCTATATATAAATCGGGTCTATCCGTGACCACGGCCGGTGCAATACGGTCGAAACATCGGGGGGAAAATAAACTAACTTTAACGATAAGTTAAGCTGCACTTGCTGAGACCGATGTACGAATGGTGATACGTGACCATCATTGCATATCGAGACCCCTTTATGCCTCGGAGAGCACGTAAACCGTCGGTCGGTCTCGATTGTCAAATGAAAATCTATAATTGCCGTTACGGGTAGTCGGATGCCTGAAAGTCTGACAACCAGTCTTACCACGAGATATCGTGTTACCTAGTTTCTGGGTTGTGGAAGTCAGATAGGCAGTAAAATACTGGTATTAATGCATCCGGTTATACTCTAAACCGACTCCATTGTATTTTGGAAAAGGCTAGACAGAGATAGAGTCGTTGTTTCGCCAAGAATTGAGATTTTGTCGAACAAAAGGCTGTCGCTACATTGTTTTTCCCGAGGCACGTCATTAGTGGTGTTTTTTCCGTGTTATATCTCTTTACTTTGTTGTTATTGTAGGTATCTATTTGGCAACTGATTGGTAACGTTGTTTGCAATATTATATGATAGGAGATCTAATGGACAAGGACTAATAATGCCCGGTTTCTGAAGTAGTTTTATCAGAAGTTAATCTATTCATTAGTGCCATTGGGTAATTTGATAATTAATTTATGAAAATGTGTTTCTGAAGAACGCAATGTAATTTAAACTCTCAGATGAAATTAACTGACGAATGTCTGTTACCTGCTCGACAATTTTATTTTTAGTTCTCTGTCTACTATAATAGGTGACGTCGGTGGTGTAGCAATTACAAATTTTAACAAAAACAGTACATACATAAAAGACTAAACTGCGTCATTGGTGTAATACCTACAAGCACAGCTGTCAAGTTATGACGTCACTCATATGTGTGATGACGTCACCAAAAGAAGGTAAAAATATAGAAGAAAAATTTAAATAGGAAGCAGAGGCCTTGATGGCTTAGTTGGCAGAGTGCTTGGAGTATTTATTCGGGAGGTGTAGGTTCAAATCCTGCTTACAACCGTATTTTCCTTTCCACGAAAATGTATGAATTATTGATATCTGTGATTTCACAAACTGCAATATAAATACCTTTATAATTAGTCCATGATCAATACTATTGAGGGAGCACTGCCTTTGTTTCGTGAATTTGTGGTGAAATAAACGATAGGTATCAAAGCAACGCAAAGACAATGGGGCTGGAGCCGGCTCTTTGATCAGATATCAACCAAAAATGTATTTCTGTAATCCTCGACAAATTGCGGAAGGCTATTGTTGAATGCAGGAAAAGGGATGGTGTGATTATTTCTGGTATATAGACTTCCGATTTGGTGGCTTTGTTATAGTGTGGCTATATATATACAGTAACATACCTATTAATTTTTTTATTAGCACTGTTCAAAAAATTCTTGACATGGAAAATGTATATATAATGCATTTTATTGACATCCTAATGACATTTTGTAAACAATTGTGAATATTTCTGACATTCTATTTGACATTTTTTGAATAATTCATTGTAAATGTGAGTATCATATAGGATAAGTACTTTTATATCATGATTCGTAACTGTCTGGTGGTTTTGAGTCTTTTAGTTGGCCTACGCAAATGTCCTGCCGATCTAGTATCGTCTTGCGACGGGTCGTTGAGTTCCCTTAATTATGGTCGAGCTACACAATGACTGATGCATACGTGCCGTCAATAAGGACAGGTCAACTTGAAACTGCTATGGCTCTTTCTTCAAAAGGCCACTCCAGACGCCCTACATGATTACGCTCACATAGCCTTATATGTCTGGATTTTAAAAGAGACTGTGACCTCTGAGTTTGTTTCGGCTTTTCTTCTTAGAGGTAGTCAGATAGGAAGTGCCGATGCCGGCGCCTTCTAGTTTTTAATTTGACATGTAAAAGAGTTCCAAAAAAACCTATTTAGGGAATAAATGATTTGTATTTGGACTTATCAGAAATGGTTCTACGTTTGGTCATCAACTCGCCGGACGGTAAGGGACGGTATGGCCGAGGATGGAGTATATCCAGAATAAATCTATTCACTCTTAAGTAGAGTGGATAGATTTGGGGAGAACGATTATTAGATAGAGATTATTAGAGTTGATGCAACTGCCCAGACCCGTCTCCCACAACGGTTGCACGGCAAAACACGACTAGGTGGCTCACGGCATCGGCACGGCTTCGTCCGGTGGGTGGTAACCAGCCGCGGCCGTCCATTTTAAGGGTGCACTCCCACGGACGTGGGCAACTCAGCCCCCATAATATACTCCCGACCAAATTGCGGAGCATGTGGTCTTGGGTTAAATTCTCAGGTCGGACAGTATTGTTGGATTTTTCTGTTATCTCAGTACGGGCCCGGAGTTTGGAACTGCGCCCGGACATAATCAAAGCATTGGCAAAATGTGGGTGTACAACTCTGCCTACTCTTTCAGGGAATACAGGTGTGATGCTATGTTTTTTATATATGATAGATTGTCCTGATGGCTTTTCTCCATGGAGGTTAGCCAAGTCGCAGAAGATATTATAGTGCACAAGTGTGCACGTAAACAGAGGTGCAATCTTCCTTCACTCTCATAGATGTCAATGCATTTTTATGGTCAGCCTGACCTGAATCGTCATCCAGGGCTAGCTCCAGATAAAGGAACTCTTCAACGATAAACAGCCGCAGAATAGCACTGCTATAGGCCCACGTTTTATTAATCTTATATCATAGGTGAGTATGTTGCGAACCTCTTTACATCTAACAGGCCCAATTCCAAGCTCCGAGTTGCTTCAGATAATTTTTTAACAAAACTTCCTCCAAATAGCCTTGAGTGTCTAAATATAAATTACAATATGCAAAGGAAGTAATAACATCTTGAAAAACGAAAAAAAAAAATACATAAAAAATTCAATACCAAAATTTAAAACGGTACAATGCTTTCCAAGTTGAATAAAAAAAAACACAAATCGCAAAAGAGTATACAAATCACACCTGTTAATGTAAGGCCGCTTCACACGACACGACGCGTAAATAACGCGCCGTCTTCAGCGATAATGTCTCACGTCAGACTACACGCCTACGTGTAAATCTCGTTATCAAGCCCCTGACACTACATTACTGGGAATTTATGGAGCAAGGCAGAAAGAGACGACAGTATTTGCATAGTCGTAAAATGTTGGTGTTTGGGTTTTGAAGTCTTGGAAACTGTTAAGGACTACATACTTTGCTTTTATGTGTGCATAAACTATTATGGTTGGTAAATATTGTAAGATGTGTAGGTGTATGTACTGACTGGAGAGAGAAAGGCTCTGGTTCTTGTGATACAGTTTTCAGTAGCGGGAGCCAGGGAATTCTTTTAAATAAATTCTTAAATTCATTTATTTCACAAAATACATTACAACAAGTCATTACAAACATATCGAAACACAAGGGTGTTGACAATTTATTGCACCCCGACTCCTAAACTAGGATATTATGTGACTTAGGAGGCAGTGTTTATCCATTTACTTCACGATCGAGCTACCTTTGCCTAAGAGCAAATGAAAAAGTTCATATGTATTGTATCTTCTTCTTATCGTGTGGTTGACGAACAACCCAGTGTCAGAGTTTAAATTGCCTGTAGGCCTCTGACATGGCTTTACACACCATCGAGAACATCTCTCAGATGTGCTGGTTTCTTTACGATGTTTTCCTTCACCGTTTTAAGAAAGTGATCATTACTTTTTAATACTCACTTGTCTCGTAAAGTCAGTGGTTCGTGTCTTGAATTGAAACTTGCGACCTTTGACTTACCAATCCAAGGGTTATACTACAATGCTATCACTGCTCAGTTTATATAACAACTGTATAAAAAAAATGTCAGTAAAGATGATTTACCTAAAAACAGCACTTTTTTTCTATCCCTGCTTATTCTTTCATGCCGTATACGGCCCGTCATGTGTATCTTGTACCCAGTGGCTAAAGTGTATATCTAGAGCGCCATCGCCGATACCATACTGTTGGAAATAATGCGAGTCAAGAGTTTGTGGACTCGAAAAGGAGAAGAAGAAAGTAGTTTAAATTCTTCCATCTTTCTCAAATAACAACGAAATATAAACCAAGATTAAAGATAGACCCTTAGGGTTAGGTCATTATTAAGTCTCGTGTGAATAGGTGGTCAGGCTATGGCCATCTGCTGGGCTCAATGTCAAAATCCCAACTATATTTCCAAACAGAAAAACCCAACATCACTTTGCTTGACCAAAGAGTCGAAAACCCAGAATCTCACTAGTAACTAGACTAAACACACTAAACCAATAAATTAAAAAATAAATTTCCAATGATATATCTTAATGCCAAGGAGAAAAGTCACCACAGTCAACCGTCAATTAGAAAAAAGTACATACTTCGTATTTCCAAGCCTAGATGAGCCAAAAACGCAAACAATCGTATAATAAATAAAATGAAATTCATAAAATAAAACAATCAATTAAGCTAAAACTGTAAAACGTGAAACGGCAATAAATATCGACGCAGTTGTACGCAAACCAAGTTAACATTCGTAACACGTGCGTTTACTATGCGCGATGTGAAAGACTTTTATAGTCAACGACCTTTTGACATTTCACATTGAGTTCAAGAAATTTGAAGAGTTCTGTACACTGTAAACAACCACGATTTACCGTCTTTGCAGGCTGACTGATTGTTTTTATCCAGTCAGATACGGCCGGCGTAAACCCGAGCACGACTCTAGTTACCAAAAGTTATATGTTGTAAAACGTTAAAATATTGTTTAAACTGAGGTATCTGGAACCATAATATGGCTGTTCACAGCAATATTTCCCAGAAACAGCTCTCTGGTTTTACCGGAGGATTGCTGAGATCCTCCGGTTGCGGCAAGAAATGCCAAAACCGATTCATTCATATCTACTTTAGTTCGTCTGTAAGGTTGAGACCAGGAACGCGGTGACGTCATTGCCACGTGTTTATGCAATCACGGTACAATTTAGGCTACATCAGGGTGAAGAAACGTAACTGAGCAGGGGAGTCGCATCCCACGCGAGTCTGGTGTAGTCGTGCACGTGTCGTAATCGTGTCGCACTTTCTAAACATCTTTACCTCAGTGTATGTTCGGTTTGAGGCTTAATTCGCTACCCTTTTAATCCTGCGAAAGGTCGAATCATAAATAAGGATTGGAAATATCTAAATTGCCTATTATAAGCGTGCGGATCTGCATGCGAAAAAGTTTATTTTGGTTGTGGTTTTGGGGGCTGAGTTGCCCATAAAATGGAATCCCTATACGTGGCCCCCGGGTGGTGCAAAACCGGCAACACAACTCTGGTGGGGGCTTCGACCGCGGCTGGACCTACCTACCGGACGAAGCCATGAAGCCGTGAAGCGACCTCGACCATGCGAGCCGTGTTTCGGGATGTAGTCCGATGCAACCGTTGTGGGAGACGGGTCTGGGCAATTGCATCAACTTCCCAACTATCGTTCTCCCCAAATCTATCCACTCTACTTAAAGAGTGTATAGGTTTATTCTGGATCTACGTGCTCCATCCTCGGCCACACCGTCGCTTACCATCAGGCGAGTTGGCGGCCAAACGTAAAAACATTTTTGATAAAAAAAGGTGTTGGAAACGGGAAATAAAAAATTACATAGCATCACGCCTGTATTTCCCGAAGGGCTAGGCAAAGTACACAGTTGTACACCCACATGTCACCAATTCTGTTATTAAGTCCTATGTAATTGGTGGGGAGACTATTGCCATCAACCGAATTTCTTAACAGAAAACTCAATAATTCTTTGCCCGACCCGAATATCGAACCCTGGACCTCCTGCTCAGCAGTCGCACTTGGGACCACTAGACCAACGAGGCAGAAATAAAAAATGTGACAGATAATTTTGTACCTAGACATAATATTAAAAAATTTACGGCACGGTTGGTGTAGTGGCCGGGAAAACGGCTGCTGCGTCGCGTTCGATGCCCGTACGGAGCAAATATTTGTGTGGTCTACAGATAATTGTTCAGGGTCTGGGTGTGTCTGTATGTGAGATTATTCTGTAAAACGCACCCACGATACAGTAAGAAATTACTAGAATGCATACATGTTATTTTACGTTCTTTTTAAATAATGCCCACATTTAAAAAAAACGTAAAACAACAACTTTGTGTGATATCCGGCAAAACATAGGATATAGTAATCCTATGTTTTGCCGCATATCACACACAGAGTTCGCTAAGCATGCGTTAATGCTTTTCAAAGATTTATCTTGAATTGTTAAGGTAATTGCATTCTTTACGACATTGTATTATCTGCAAAGTTAGTCATGTCGGTTCGGTCACTTGTATAGGGACTGAATTGATAGCAATGACATCGCCATAAGACGTGTTAAAATTAATATGGAAGAAGAATTCGCGGTGGTGAGCAGAGGTCGAGATGGCTTAGTGGTCAGAGCGCCTGGAGTATTTATCCGAGAGGCGCAGGTTCGAATCCTTATTGCGACCGTATCCTTTTTCCATTTAATATAATAACTCTGTATAACATGGCCAAAGAAATGATCATCACAAGCAATTTACCACGGATCTGAAAAAAATACGGATATAGCCTTATGATATTAGATATAGCCGGAGCCTTGCCTTGTCATAAGCGAAGCATAGATTACGCACACACACACGCAGCGTACTGGCGCCGAGTGGATGAGTTTTAAGTATTTGTGTGCGTTTAGCTCGTGTATGACAAACGTAGTTGCATGACTAGGCATGCTTCTCACATGTCGTACGCAACGCTACGTCCATATTTTTTTTTAGATCCGTGCTACATTCCAACATATGCGATCTTTATAACAGTCTGTTAGGGTGGAAGTCCAAGGTAAGCAACGCAGGGATATGTTACACAGCAGGGTTTTTATATATAAATATGAAATTTTGAATTTGGATATGGAGACGGATATATGGATAAAGATATAGGTTTTAACCCACAACCTGCGGTTCAAGAGATAGACCCGTAGGTAATTACTCAGCCATCACGAAATATCATCATATTTAAATCAAAATTATTTATTCATATTGGAATTTGAGACTTTGTCGTCAGCGGCACACAACCGACGATTAATTACGCTGTTTAGGGTGACGGCAGATTGCTCACGAAACAAGGAACTATTTTAGAACGAAATTATTGAGGGGGTAATTTCAAAGCATAACATTTATTCAATAATTTTTTATTTATTTTTATTTATTTATTTATTTGAGTAGTCATCGCAAGGATAGTATCATAGATTTATATACACACACACAATCAGGCCTGTTTTCCATTGGGGTAGGCAGAGACTATCGATTTCCATTTACTACAATTCTGACACACCTTTTTCACTTCATCTATGTAACTATACGTCATTCGTCATCTGTTTGTATGTTTGTTGCGTTTTCACGCCTAAACCACTGAACCGATTTTGATAAATTTTGGTATAGAGATAGATTGGACCTTGGAGAAGCATAAAGGCTACTTTTTGTCGCGCAGAAGCAGTCACTGGCCCCAGCGAGTTAGCTTATAAATGAAACTCAAACTTAAAGTCTTTATTTGCATGTTAAGGTATTACAGGTCTTAATTTAAATATTATGTACAGCTTAACGGCCTTTTTCAGGCGTTGCAAATTTGAGGGCTAGCACTAACTTATTATAAATTACATTTGCTTAACTTAGGACTTAGCTTAAGTTATAGTAGTACTGAAGTCTAATAATAAAACAAAAATAGGTACAAACACTTAAAAATCTTTCAAAACCTTAAGTAGCGAACTCTAATTTATATATTCTTGTGGAAAGAATAATGTGAGCAGGATTCGAACCTGTGCCTCCCGAATAAAAATTCGAGACGCTCTGACCACAAAGCCATCTCAAGCTCTGCTCACTACTCCGAATTCTAGTTCCACATTTTTAATACGTAGGCGATGACGTCAGTAGTTTTGATTAATTAAGTTTTATATTCAATGGCTTTGCTGGCACCGACCTTAAAAACATTGTAGGCCACAATTTTTTTTTTATTTCATAACTTTGAGTAATTTGTTTTTTCAAGTCGTTTTTTTTATTACTTTATTATATCTTCATTTTTAGTTTTAAATTAAAACTGGAATTTGAATTCTAAAATATTGTTTATATCTTACATGCACTAGAATGTAATCAAGGTTTTGAGTTGTTTTCCCTTTGACACCATACCCGTAGCTCGTATCAACAAGTCAGGCCGTCTGACTTACACGTATTAGTCCATATCTTGAAAACTACTCAACCGATTTAGATCAAACTTGCACTCTGCCTTAAGTTGGAGTAAATGTAAGCCAATCAAAAAATAATGGTCACAATCCGATTAATAGTTTCCGAGAAATGAGTGGACAAACATACGTACAAACATACACATATATTTAAAAAAAAATGTTTAGAATCAATAAAAGATTATCATAATTATGTGAATATATGGCAGTTTCAATAATATTACATTGATAAACTCCTTTTTTTTGAAGTCTGTAAAAATTGTTACGATTTGCACGTGTGTACGCTACCCTTATCCTCTAAACTTTTCATGGAAAACGCGCTTATTGCGAACGACTGTATTTTAATTTAAAATTGGAAGTCGTTACCGTGTAAATAATTGTTTTGCGGCACCCCTAAGTAATGGGTTGTATGGAGTTTTGCGTTTCTACGGGATTAACGTTAATAGCACTTAAGTATGGATGTTTAACGGTATAGGAACGTTAATTATAGCAGTAATTTACATTAAACTGTTTCATTGGCATAGTTTTCGTAAGCATTGGTTGTAATAGCAAGGTTTCGTACAACCCTACTGCACTGGGTACGGGTGGAATTTATTTGTTTTGTATGGCAAGTCTTACCTAATCATTTTTATATCCTTTAACATAAGAAGTATAGGGAATCGTTCCTTCTTGTCGAGGTAATTCTCAGAAAAGTAGAGCAGAAATATTAAGCTGTTACAGGTAAATCTTCGAAAAGCTTTAATGCTTGCATAGTGAACTCTAAAGTTATAAATTATAGTGGAAAAAAAACATGGTCGTGACCAGGATTGGAACCTGCAACTCCCGGATAAATACTCTAGGCGCTCTGATCGCTACGCCATCTCAACCTCTGCTTACCACCACTAATTTGTGTTCCACATTTTAAACGTCTTTTGGTGACGTCATTGCCATCTATTCGGTCCCTTTACAGGAAACTGAACCGACATGACTAACTTTGCAGTTAATATAATGTCGTACAGATGCAATTACCTTAACAATTACAGACAAGTCTTCGAAAAGCATTGACGTATATGTTGACGCGTGACCAGAAAGGGCTTCCATTTCACTAAAAACCAGGTTGACGTGGAACATTTGTAATTGGGATATAACCGAAATAATAAATAATTAACATGGTTTTACATGCGACACAGCCTACGAAAAAAAAAACAGAAGAAGACATTTAATTAATATTTTTCAGTATTGACAAACAATATTCAGCCAGTTATAAAATATGACTCCAAAAAGGTTACAGCCTTAATCGCAACAAAACAGGTTGACTTATAATTAAATAAATCGTGGAATGCATTTCACGGTACTAATTTTGAGTCGCGCCCATATATACATAGCGAACTCTAAAGCTATAAATTATTGTGTAAAGAAAATTTATAGGTATTAAGCTATTGAAAAAAAATACTAGTTATCTAGAATGACTTTAAAATTCTCTCCTCTGGTATCCCAATTTTTTTGTCTTGGAACATTTCGTGCATCGTTTGTCTCTTACACGCGCAAAACACACACACCATGATGCGGAACAATTCTCGTTCCGTGTGGGAATCGAACCTTCGACATGCGACACGCAGCCAATTTCTCGACCTTGTGCCAACCACACCGCCGAAAATCCAACCATATTGCAATCATAACACATTAAAGTATACAAAATATCCTCAGTAGTGTCGCAACATAGCATCATAACATCACGCCTGTATTCCCCGAAGGGCTAGGCAGAGTTTTACACCCATATTTCACCAGTGTCATCTGCCTAGCTTTTCCTAATTACATTTGGGTCGGCTTCCAGTCAAACCGGATGCAGCTTAATACCAGTATTTTACATGCACCGACTGCCAATCTAACCTCTACAACCCAGTTACTGGGTAACACGATATCTCGTGGCATAACTGGTTGTCAGACTTTCAGGCCTCTGACTACCCTTAACGGCAGCCATAGATCGAAATTTGACAACCGGGACCGACGGCTTGACGTGCTCTCCGAGGCACGTAAGGATATCGATATTAAATGTTGGTCACCCATCCACAGACCGACCGCGGCAAGTGCAGCTTAACCTCGATCGATCGATCTGTGCGGCTGTTACTTAGTCACGACACCCTCTCTCTCTCTCATCGACAATTCACCAATGCTGTTATTAAGCCCCATGTTATAGGAGGTGGGCCTATTGCCATCTACCGGCACAATTTCAAACTCCGGGCTGCTACTGAGAATTTTCTAACAGAAAAACTAAATAAAAATTTACCAGACCCGAGAACCGAACCTGAGACCTCATGCTCAGCAGTCGCGCTTCGGACCACTCGACCAACGACGCAGTTTCAAGTGACGGAAAGCAATCAGAATAACAAAGAAAGTCATTTTCTTCTGACATTCGATTAAACATGCAAGCGGTAAAGGCGTTCTCATAACTTGTTCTCGTTTGATGCGGTTCGCAGTGAGCGATGTAAAAACATCGGTACAGTGGTCAGCGTGAAATGAAATTCATAATAACGACGGTTGAACCTGTGTAGTAGAGACATGTGAGTAAGACAAGTTGGTACAGTCTTTGAATTATTTCAAAATAAACTTTACGAAATACGCGTCCGCCTCTTGAGCCACAGGTCGTGGGTTCAAATCTGGCATGTCCCAATGTGATTTTTCCAATGTCATATGTACTATGGCCACCTTTTCCGCCTATCCACAAAAAATTTTTTTCGTGTTAATCCTGCGCCGGCGCCATGTCAAGCCCCCTTAAAGTGTTCGCCTATTAGGAAAGTGAGAACGTAATTAGTTGCAATCTGCACTGCGCAGCTTAGTGACGCATCACGTGTACTACCTTTTGTGAATTTTAAGGACAATCTAATTTGACATTGGCAGGGCTACAGAGCGCTTCTATTTTTAGTGGTGGTCAGGCGGGAGTGTCCGCGATAGTACTTTCTTAGTAAATTTAAGACATCACAGGTGATGGAAAACACCGTGAGGAAGCCTGGATGAAATCATGTTTTCTCTGTATGAGAAGAGGCTCTTGCCCTAACAAACTACCTACAAACTCTTTATTGTTTACAAACAGTATACGCTTTAGATTTATAACACGCCTCTACGTCGGAGATTAAAAATAAAGAACTTATCACAAAAGAAGAACATAACTTTAATGGTCCGACCACAGCAAACATAATTAACGTACACATTGCACACAGAGACAACAGCTGATTGCGACATAACACAATGATCAAGCCAGCGCTTAGACCCACAGGCTTGATCTATGTAGGTAAATGTTTCCGAGGTCAATCCTAACATATTAACATCACAAATTACCCAATTAAAATCATCACATAAAATATTCAACTCATTAAAAAAAAAAAACTCCAGGATGAGCATTGAAATCCCCTAAAATAAAAATAGGTTCGTTTACATAGTCATTATTAATAGCACTTACCGTTCCTATGCAATCAGTAAATATCGGCAGGATGTCTGATTTGTTTGTCGGCATATAGACACACACTACTATCAATGGACTATCGGCCGCATTAACACGAATAGCACACACACGCGGATTATCGCAGTCTATCACTGTAACACTAGGAAACACACTTGTATTCCACAGCAGCGCTGTCCCACCGTGAGGCCTGCCGCGCAGTAGGCCCGCCGTCGTGTCAACAGCTGATGTCCCACTGGAACCAAATCTGCTATCTATGCAACTCAGATACGTCAACTCTTCTGAAAGTAGCCAAGTTTCCTGTAGTGCTATCAGTACACACTCGTCACATAAACGTTGAACATCGCTGAGCGCACTCTTTACGTTCTTACAATTATAGCTGGCAAACTTATAGGTCGTACTATCCATTATCTGAGGATACTGGGCCGAATGCAGCGGACCCTCCGTCCGCCTTTCGATATTTATAGTGAACGAAGCGCCTAAAGATAATACCCTCAGGCCATGTAGTTTCGTCTAAAAAACATATCCACTTTAGACTCCGACACAAAGAATTTGAAAGCTTTGTGATCCAACACTTTTTTCGTGTTGATCTTTTCAAGGAATACCCTCTCCTGTGTTTGTAATTTTATATGGTCTACGATATCGGATTCCAACGTATCAAGATGCACATTTGTTATGAAAATAGGTATTTTCTTATTGGCAGCTTTAAAGGAAGATATTGGTGGCTCAGCTTTTCCTCTTTCGCCCAAATACCTGTACTTATGTTTTCTTTTCTTATTTACAGTTTGCCAAGGAGTATCTTCCTTTTCACAATTTGTTTTTGCGATCTCGGGTAGTTGACGCATAACTTGACCAACGATATTCTCATTAGGTTTCTGTTCAACTCGTTTTGTGTGTTTGGATATAATTGGGCTTGCAATCTTAGATAACGGCCTGTCTCGCCCCTCCAAACCTCCATCACAGCTGACCGCCTGCGCCACCGACTTTGCCGCCGCGACGGGTACGCTAGATGACTCATCTTTCTGCATGACTCGCGGTAACGGCGTACACACAATACCCACTTGTCAATTATTATCAGGGGACGGCATCGATGTGGAGGAGTTTTTCTGCTTACTAGTAGGCGACTGTTGCACGTCATGCTCGTCCGAGGTGTAGTTGTGGCTCAAAGTCATCCCTATAGGCCCACTCTCCTGATTCCAAGCACCCCGTCTCATATTCACATACCCAGACGGATAACTTGGTGGAGGTAGTGATGCGTGCTTTAAATCACGTATATCTGCTCTTAGATCCTCAAACTGTTTGACAGTAGCATAAGTATTGACGATATTTTCAATTTCTGAGTTTAACTTCAGTATATCTAAAGTTACAATTTTAAATGGAAAAAGATATCAGTATATCTTTAAGTAGTTTAGTGCAATCAAGATGATCGAACAATATTGGGGGTAGTTTTTCAAGCACCTTTGCCACAAAAACTGGAATCA
Source organism: Xylocampa areola (assembly GCA_935421205.1). Lineage (NCBI taxonomy): Eukaryota > Metazoa > Arthropoda > Insecta > Lepidoptera > Noctuidae > Xylocampa > Xylocampa areola. The sequence continues at coordinate 3,591,932 of OW285200.1, forward strand.
CATCCGGATCTGTACTTTTGAACACACTAACGATGTCGTCTAGGTCTCTTTCTTCCTTCCCTTTCCTTTTTCTTGTGATTTTACGTTGATCCGTTGGCAGCGATTCGAATAACAACGACTTTGATTTGATGATTTCACTGCTAGTGAATGCAGACACACATATTCTCTTTAACGTTTCTTCATCAATTACAAAAATTTTGTTTTGCACATAAGCTAATAATTCGTCAATGACGATATTGCAAACGTTACATTTTAACACTTGAGACATTATTACGCAGTGCGTCAACGCACTTCGCGCGTTGCACGAGCAAAACACAACCGACCTTGACTTCGGCGCGCGAGTGCAAATGTAAATTAAATGGTATTTTCTTATTTCACATCTTTTTGTGTACCATAGTCAATACATATTGTTTTTTAATTTTACTAGCTTATTTAACCCGGGATAATGTAAAAAAATTATCGATACCACATTCAGGCGTTTAGAATTTATGGTGGAATAAAGAAATTCACAAAAAAAAATCCATGATTGGAACTTCCCGATATACAATAATTACATTTAAACCTACTGCACGTGCCTGTACTGTGGCCCACCAGTTTCATAGTGAGCGCCGGCAAGCTTTCATACCACGACTTATTCAAATAAGATACGGCTCGTTTCGCAGCCTTTGTTGCCTTTGCGCTTCAAAAATATCATTTATGTGACTGTTATAGATAACGGTTGGTTTAAAATTTCGAAAAAAAAAAAGAAGAGTCATTTTGATTTTATTACTTGGGGAAATTTGGACCGGGACCAAGCCGAGTACGACATGTCCGGGGCACGGGCTAGATACGGGTTAAAATCAGCACGAACGATCAATATGAAGCAGGTCATGAATGCATGCATGCATCGGCGGTGTGTTTTTTTTTAAACTTTGCCCCACTGCCCGCACTAGGAATTTCTTCCTGTATCGTGGTTGCATTTACAGACATATAATCTCACAAGCACACACACACCCAGACCCGGAGCAATTATATGTAGATCTTACAAATATTTGCTCGGTGCAGGAATCGAACCTGCGACACGCAGCGCAGCAGTCGGTCTCAGCGCAGTGTGTGCTGGGTAATTAGCACGGTTCGGACACGGCTTGATCTAGAATGGTTGTCACCTATTACTAAAGCTACGCTACATCTCTCTGTAAGTCTGTCTTTTTCTCGGTCTATCCTTCCGTAAAACTTAAAGAAGATCATACAAATCCCTCGAAAAATATACACAATAGTTTAATAAATTTTTTTTTTTTTAATTTTTGTTTTTGGTCTATTATTATTATTTTAAGATAGACCAGAAAGTCTATCTTAAAATAATAATAATAGACCTAACAACATAGACCTCTAAAATATGGATTGAATTGTAGTGCATCTTACTATCCTACTATAATCCCATTAAAATATTATAGATGCGAAAGTTTGTAAAGATGGATGAACGTTTGTTACTCTTTCACGCAATAACTACTAAACGGATTTGGATTAAATGTACCACACAGATAATTTAGAACCTAGATTAATAATACATAAGATACTTTTTGTTTCGACTTGACCCAATTCTGAAGTCTATGCAGACAAAGTAGCAGGCAGAAGCCAGTATTTTTATTAATACTATTTTATAATAAAAAAACTTTTAACCGGATTAATAGCGTCTATTATTGGTTTTTGTTTTTCCTGATGTTTCTTAAATTGACGATGGACTTAGGTGTCCGGCGTCATAGTTCATATTAAAAATTATTTCAGTCTACCGTACATATATTCATAATTGCTAGGAAAAAATCATAAAATTATTTATGTCTCTGATACATATCATATAATAAAGTTGTTTTATTATAATGTGTAGTGATCGCTAAAACCTAAGATATAACTAATACTATTTTATTTAAACAATATAAAATATTATTAATAAAACGAAACCGAAAGTGTGCATATCCGACATTTGGCCGGCTTTTTTATAAGATTAGAACCTACTAGCAAACCAGGTACCTATCCGTGATTGCTTTGGACATCGGATACCATAAAACGAAGCATCGCGTCTTTGATAATTTCCCATGCGGCCAGTTATATCGGAAATATAGTTTACTGCCGTTTCCTACAAAGCAACTGTCGCGAAACACACTATTGGAAAACATGAGTTCTTTTCTTCGACTTTGATAGTAGAACAGTGTAAAGATTTTGAAAAGATATTTCGGGGTGATGTTATGTAAACGAGGTCTTTGTATATTAGTACCTATTACTTATTTACTAGAACTTACATACTTTTTATTTGCACCGCACACAAGCCCGTATCTGATCATTTAATTGTAATCCATACAAAGGTTGTCTGGTAGAAATCGCAGATCGCGATAAGGCCGCCCATTGCATAATTTAAATATCAACTATTTTCTGTCAGTGTATGTCCATTTGGTGTACAATAAAGTATATATAAATAAAAAAATAGATCCCAAAATTACTCTTGGCCTTCACGATGCATTAAATCCAACTACACGTTCAAAAAAAGAACTTGTTTATTGGCTTGATACACGAACAACCATAAGGGTTTTTAAAAGACAATTACTTAATAGTGTTATGTGTCTCAAACGCGACTGCTGAGCAGCAGGTCTCGGGTTCAATTCCCGGGTCGGGCAGTGTTATTGAGTTTTTCTGTTAGGAAATTCTCAGTAGCAGCCCGGAGTTTGGAATTGTGCCCGGTTGATGGCAATAGGCTCACCACCTATTACATGGGACTTAATAACAGCATTGGTGAAATGTGGGTGTACAATTGTGTACACCTCTGCCTACCCCTTCGGGGAATACAGGCGTGATGCTATGTTATGTTATGTTATGTTATGTTATGTTATGTTATGCGTTATACTCAAATGATTACCATAATAATAGTGAGTGTATGCGATTGTTAAGATCGATTTACACTAAACTCCATACCAATTAAAACTGTATCACAGTAGGTCAATCTCCTTCGCTTTCCAACAATCACACACTCGACCCTACTACACGGTGAACTTTTGATCTGTGTCCGCGACATCTTGAGGGTAATTATATTCTACTATTGACAATCCGGATGTAGGTAAGTTATAAAAAATGTTGTGTATATGCAAAAATTTTAGATAAATATAAAAATAAAAACATATGAGAAAATACGAACCGTATTGTATGGTCCCGTTGATTCCAATAAATTGATTTGCTCATTATTCATACTACAGAAGTTTGACACAAACATTTATTCACAACTAGCTGTGCCCGCGACTCCGTCCGCGTGGATGTCGTAAATTAACACCATGTCGTGTATGAACATAAATTCATAATTAACAAATGTTCGACGTGATTCTTTAAATTGGCATAACTTTTTTATTTATGAACCGATTGACATGAAACAAACACTAAATGTTAAGTGAAGCTTGCCACAATATATTAAACCACATCTAAATCGGATAAGCCGTTTCTGAGACAAGCGTGCACAAACGCACAGTCAAACAGATAAACAGACAGACAAACAGACGAAAATTCTAACAATCATTGTTTTGGTTGCTATTTGCGTTGACAAAGGTCCCAATAATATTTTTTCTGATATACCTTCCATGTACAGCGATCCGTTACATTTTTTATATGAATTGATGATGATTGATGATTAATTAGAAATTTATATTCATCTAATAATGGACTCATGGAACGAAAAGAATTATTGAATTTATAATATAATAATTCTATCCAATTATTATCAGATGTAGATAAGCCAATCAGTCTGGCATCAAGGGCCGCGTTTTGCCACAATTGGGCAAATCTTTGCCTATAGATAATTATTGTTCTGGATCTAGATGTAAATTCATTAGATATTAAGTCAGTACGCAAGAGAAAACCTTAGTGAAAAGCAAATTACTTAGAAAAAAATCCATATCGTACCTAAAGTATAAATTAAATCCGCAATCCCATCTTACAGAAAACTTAACATCAGTAATTATAAACGGTTTCCAGACACACACACATAGAACCTATATATTACAGTCACTAACACAGACATCACCCATCAGTTCACTTCATCCAGCGTTTGTGCAGAAACTAATGAAATGGCACCGCGACCTCTAATGAAGACAAATGTCTCGTAATTACGGGGGCGGGGCCCTGAATTAATTATACTACCCGCACAGCAATGAAATCTTATGGAGTTTTTGCTGTGCTATACTTAGGTATGGAGTAAAGCCAAGTGGGTCCCGGAAACCTTAACAAAGATGAACGGATGAGTTTGATGCCTACATAATTGGCACACACTTTAAAAAAGTGGAAATAGGAAACGGAACTTTCTGCTCCGCCATACGAAAAGACAAAAAGAGCAAATTAAAAAAAGCTTATTCATGTAAAACTACTATAAAAATTATTACACACCTTCGCTCGCGTTAATTAGGAGGAAAAACCGGTCTATCGACACTCTAGACTCACGAAATGTATTAGGTACCTACTTTAATTTAAAATTCAATCATGATTCGAAAGGCACGTGGCGCCATCTATTATCATAACAACGTTGTTGTTGTTTTCCTCGCGAACAGTCCTTTTTTTCGGGATGGAAGGTACTTTATGTCCGTTTCTGTACACCTGACAACGTATATGGAAAATTTTAGGATGATCGGTTCAGTGGTTTAGGCGTGAAAAGGTAACAAACAAACTTACTTTTGCATTTATATTATTTATCAGGATAAGGTTATTTTAGCAAAATTTTCACTTCGAAACATTAGCGAGGTTTTCAGAATAAATTACCCTGTTCTAAGGATAAGTTGTTGATATTGTCAAAGGATTCGCGAATTCCTACGAGTATGTCCATTTCTTATGGTTTTGCACATTTTGGTATATGTCGAGCGCAACACACGGCGAATTTGTAAGCTGACAACAAAAAAAAATCCATAAAAAATAAAATCCGCCTTCAAGAAGCTAGTACACTAAAAAGTTCAAAATAATATCAAAAATGCATAAATTAAAATAATTTTAAAAGACAATATTTAATAATAATCTGTTATTTTTGAGTCGGTGCCTGTACTAGGAGAGGGTTATTGTTTCCTTTTTTGTTTTTTTTTTGTGTACCGCCTTTCGCAGGTCTACCTAGGAGGTTGTCGACCGCTTAACGGACTTTCCTGTGGTTGGCTTAATAATTTTAAGGCCCACAAGCCAGGGCATTCAAATTATAAACTAAGCGACACGCTAAGGGCACCCCTGCGGAGTACGAGCCTCGGCTTAGGGCGTCGCTGATGGGAGGACAGCAAGGGACCGGCTGGATCGGATTCAAATCATTATTATTAATAAAGGATGAATTTAAAGCTAAAGGCTCAGCGGCGCAATTTAAAATCGGTTAAAGTCGTTGTTATTGATTTACAAGTCTATATTTCTTCCAAGACTCAATGTTCGCAATCGCTACACAACACATTGAGTAAGCGTTATTAATAATAATAATACTCCTCCAGACCGTATTTCGGTCAGGGCGGTCTATCTTCTAGGAGATTAGCCACGGGGGTGTCACACCACCAACTTCCTAACTCCGGGTTGCTACTGAGAATTTCCTAATAGAATAAACCCAATAACGCTTTACCTGACCTGGGAATCTAACCCAGGATCTCACGCTCAGCAGCCGCGCTTACGACCACTATACCAACGAGGCAATCAAAGCGTAATCAATGTCTCAGAAGCGTATGCTCTGAAGAGATAGATATAATGGTATTATCGTGCTATGAACAGAGAAAATAACAATAGATTATTATTAGTTTAAATGTAAAAAGAATACGGTCGCGAGCAGGATTCGAATCTGCGCCTCCCGGATAAATACTCCAGGCGCTCTGACCACTAAGCCATCTGGACCTCTGCTAACCACCGCGAATTCTTAATAATAACTATAGAGTTCGCTAAGCATGCGGTAATGCTTTTCAAAGAAAGAAAGAAGAAAGAAAGAAAGAAAAATATTTATTTGTATGCAATAACGAGACATAAATACAAAAATAAAAAGCGATTAAAAACAAAGATTTATCTTTAATAGATTATTAATTTAAACTTTGGTGTCGAACTATCAAGAGCTAACGTAGTTCACCGTACAGAGTTTGAATAAATGTTGATCGGAAACCGAAATAACGTTTACATACGCCTACCTTTCAACTAGCAACTCGTTTCCATGCCAATGCCGCAGTTTCATAAAAAAACCAATTGAATGGCGCACACGTCAACAATAAAAGTAAAATGGCTACCTGAAGCGAGCAATGAATAGTGGAGTCCAATGGGAAATCAGTGGCTATGCCAATAAATAGCTTGTTTCTTACATACAAACATAAAAGACGGCTTTATGAGTTTCGCTAATAAGTTTTTTATAGACCAAACTGGTAATCCCGACGTATAAAGTATGAGTTTCTAAATACATTATGGAACTTCTATACCGCCTATCGCGTGTTATGCTTCTGCACGGAATAAATATTTGTATGATCTACATATATTATAATGTGTGTGTGCAAACAAAAAGGCTTGCAGAATTCAAACAGTAGAATACCAGGAACACGAAAATTAACAGTGCCTTAAATAAATTGTCTTGAATTTATTAGGAGATTAAGGTGGCAAACAAGCACATGGCCTGCCTGATGGTAAGTGGTTACGGTATCACTCAGTCGTGATGAAAGAGTGGCTAGAGAGACGATACGGTGTCCTCCTGCGGATAACCCAGATACCCTCGGAGCATGGGTTCTTAGAGAAGTATCCGCGTCGTATAAGACGCCGACGCCGAGATGCCATCACTGCGGTGACTGCTCCGAGGATATGGTGCTGGCGCCTGGGATCAGATACATGGTCGGAAGCGGGGATTGCATGGGGAGCCATCGCCATCTTTTGCCAGTGCAGTGCGATGCGCGGTCTAGTACAGTCGCATTTGCGCTGCTCACTCGGTACGAATATTTATTCGCGATTCGCGCGGCTGTAGCCTCTGCCCGATTTTGGTAGCTATGAGTTCACAACCACTCATAGCCAACGAGTTGTTGGCATTTATTAAGCATGCCATTGATTATATGGACGAGGTCAGCATCTTGCAGATCTGCAAGTCCACCTACAAGGAAGATGAGATAAGCAGTGCCAAGTTGCTGCTATTTCAAACGCTCGGTAAAGTTAGCCAGATGCCGTCCCGCCGAAGAGATGGCACAGAGAAGAGCCTCCAGGATATCATCACCCTGTTGAAGGAGACCGACCCGGACGACGTGCCCGATTTTGTGGTGAAGGACCTGCATAAGCTACCCCCCATCACATTCGACCACGTCGACGTCACCAGGCTGCTGAAAGATATTACAACCCTGAAAGCGAGCCTAGCCGTGGTGCAGTCCAAGCTGGAGGTGTCAGATAACACCATCAGTGAACTACGTACCGAAGTTGTGTTATTGCGCAACGCAGTTTCGGTAAGTAGGTCACCTGACGCCACCAATGTAAACGCACGTCGCGGAGCGCAAAACGCATCCATCGGCAGTTTTGAGTCGGCGAGTTCAACTGCGTCACCAACCGCCGAGAATGCAAGCGTTGCATCGCGTTCCGCCGCCGTCCCTGCAACGACACCGGCAGAGCAACCGACTCGCGTAGGTACGTCGACCCCGAAACGAGCCTACGCAGCTATCGTCGCCGCTAATAAACCTGCTGAGCCGCAAAACTCGCAGTCAAACAAAGCGGAAAAATCAAAAGGGGGTAAGCAGAGCTGCGCTAAAACCAGGAAGGATTTTAACCAGCGGGGTCCGAAGGAGGACACGAGTGATAGGGATGGCTTCATCAAGGTGGAGAAGAAGAAGAAGAAGCCTCCTTGTCGGAACCAGTGCGGTACCGCGCTGGCAGGACCCAACATGCTGCTGCGTCCAGCAATACCTACGACGCAGCTGTACGTGTCCCGCCTACATTACTCCACGAAGGTCGAGGAGATCGTGGAGTATATTCGAGTGAAGACCAACTGGAGTTTGAGGGTCGAGAAGTTGGATTCGCGCCACAACACAAACTTCATATCGTTTGTGGTGCGGGTTCCAACCCAACATCTTCAGACCTTCCTCAAAGAAGAGTTTTGGCCGAAAGGTGTCGTTTACCGACGTTTTCGCGGCCGGCTACGCCACACCAGTCAGTGTAACACGACGCCGTCATTTCGTGCGCAGTAGTTATAAGTTAAATTAATTAATATGTATTAGTATATTTATAGTAAAATGTTTATTTGTGTGTATTTTATGTTATGGGCCAAAGTTGCCTGAAATAAAGGTTAAAGGTTAAGGTTTACGAGAAGGTCGCAAAGTAAGCCATAGAAGACGCGCCAGACGCCGCACGGCACTTAATGATCTCCGGACACCATTTGCCGTGGCCTGCGGGCAATGGTCTTATGGGCAGCGCTAAACCAGACATGGCAGCGCACGCACAACTCTCTGGGGTATCCTTGCACAAATGACGGGACATTCTAAACGGAAAATTTTTAAACGGTAACTATCGTCATTCATGGAGCCTTAATATTTGAACAAAATCAAAGCATTGCATCGGCTCTGTAACATCGCCGGTCTCAAGGGGAAGATTACCTTGACTCTGTCGTGAAGTGTGCGCTCCTCGCTTCATGGGTTCCGCACAAATCGGGGAACGTCCACCGTTTTGTTATTTGCAAAAGAAATTTGAAGGCCAAGTTAAAAAAACATAATAAATATATAATAAATAACAGTCATATACTGGCATTCGCTCGTAACTACGTCTACGGGGACAACATAATTATGATTCGTTCAGGCGTCACCTTGCGGAAGTCCATTATAATGGATGCAAATAAATACATCCTTATGATGGAGGCATTACGAGGGTAAAGGGGGACACGTGTAGAGTAGTTGGTGGTAGTTTGGCGATGCACAGGTATTGCATGACTACCCTCAATTTTGTGGAAGTAGGTCGATATTGTATTTATTTGGATCCATAAAAATTATCTGTGTTTAAAATTTCACCCAAATCCGTAATCGCGTGAAACTAATTTGCGTTATTAGATTAGTAGGATAATAAAGAAATAAAAAAGATTGTAGCGGTACATTTATTTAAAAAGGTTGGTTATCGCGGTATTTTCGATCCTGCAGGTCTTTTCTGTTTTGTGTGTTAACTACAATCTAATTCTGATCAATTTAGTCACTCACCAAGCTATGCTAGCCAGCTATCCGAGCTATTTATGAAATTTCTATAATAAACTATTTCGTGGCAAAAATAATAACAGAGATGTAAACAGAGTGCATATAAGTGTGATCCAATCCACGTAAACAAGTTCCATTTACTCAGTTTTTTTTCCTTCATACAATTAACACTCTCTCGTCATCTGTACAGTACACAGCACTTACAAATATCCCTACGAGCGCTGACTTGTCAAAGGGACGAGAATCTACTCTACGTCGGTCAAAAGTGCCCTATATAGCTTTCATGAAAATCAAAGCTCACTCTGGAATTTCCGTTTTCCTTGTAAGAGCAGTTGTAGGGTTAACTGTGAATGTCGGTCATAATTTCACGTGAACCGACTTAACACCCTGAAATGTAGGTGTTTTGTATCGTTGGGAACGTGTTTTTGTGGAATATGGGTCGTGCTACGTTTTTTTGTAAGTTGCATTCCGGCTTGTACGGAAAAATATGACGTGCGGGCTTACTCTTGAAAATAATTCCGCTCGATTGACATTGGAAATATGTCAATTCGTACTTTCAAATGCAAAAATGTCTAAAAAGTAATTATAGATTCGGGATATTATGAAGACAACATGCTTTAAAATTGAGGCAATTGTAATTGTAGGTAAAATTATTTTAAAATTACTTATTATTATTTTTATTTTGTTAAGGCGTCTATTTAATATTGGAATTGGATTAGAATTGGTATTAGTTTCAAGAATAACCCCACAGATTATTTTTTAGAACACCGACCATCAGATATGGCTGATTAATATTACCAAACACTATCCAAGTAATCCCGAAATAAATATAACCAATTCCTAGGTCTTATAAATCCCCCAGGGATGTTCCCTAACAGGCGTTGCACAGGGAAGGTTCCGAAGCTGGTCTCTTAGGGACCCGGAGCTTTCTTCATTTCAAGTGCTGATAGTGACCATTGGGGTGATTTTAGTGAGGTAACAATCCCACACACTTTCTGGTCTTCTCCCCAAAGACCGACAGCCTTTTGAAGGTTTTGCCTCAAAAAGAAAAAGAAAAGGTGTTATGTCTATCTCGTATTTTCACCAATACCTACAGAAGAGCTTCATTTCATAACACTGAGGCAGTGCTTACATGTAAAATGAACTACAAAACGTAACAACTAAAAGGTATCGCTAAGTCTACGATTGGTAAACAAATTAGATATTTGAGACGAAGTTAGTCACCTGGATGGTGAGAGCACATTACGGTAATTCAGTTGGGAGAGTGATAGCAAGGCTTGAGAATGTCACGGTTTCAATCTCCGCTCGTATCCATGATTTTTACAAATGGTGTTAGCATAACAAAGCCGAAACATGTATATTAAATTATAAAATATCATCATCATCTTACTTCATAGAAACCAGATATTTTATTAGATATTGCCAAAATACTTGTCACAAATTGACATCACCCTCTCTTCAATAAAGATTAAACAAATACGTCTTCTCACGGATCGTTACCCATCCATATGAAGTTAACAAACCATGTCATCTCTAATACGGAGTATCTTTTTACTAGTCTCTTGTACTGGACTGCATGACTTGCTGATATTGTTGGTCAATGGCAGCCGATATGTTTTTGGGATGATTAATAAACAAGCTGAAATTTTTATTCATAGGCAATATTTCAAGCGCGGATCCTACTCGTGATAACGTATCATTTAGTACGTTTTAGGTAATTATTAACATAACATAGCATCATGCCTGTATTCCTCGAAGGGGTAGGCAGAGGTGTACACAGTTGTACACCCACATTTCACCAATGTTATTATTAAGTCCCATGTAATAGGTGGTGAGCCTATTGCTATCTACCGGGCACAATTCCAAACTCCGGGCTGCTACTGAGAATTTCCTAACAGAAAAACCCAACAACACTGCCCGACCTGGGAATCGAACTCAAGACTTCATGCTCAGCAATCGCGCTTGGGAGCACTAGACCGAGGCAGTTAATTATTAGTAGTAACAGTACGTGATAATTACTGTCTGTTCATGTTAATATAGGAAAATCAATGATCTTGATTTGTCAACTGACATTAGAAAAATAAGATTTACAAGGAAAATATTATTATTTATTGACGCTTATTTTTCTTAATTACTTAACAACATGAAATTAATTAAAAAGCACGCCTGCCGTTTTATATGGTTTTTGTTCAGAAATTCTCAGTAGCAACCCGGGGTTTGGTTGATGGCAATACGCTCAACAATTATTACACGGGACTTAACAACTGCATCGGTGATATGTGGGTGTACATTAGAATGCATTTCAGTGGTCACAAAACCATTATAAGCTGGCCTCGAATACTAATGAAACTCCTTACTACGATAGACCAGCTCAAGGTAAAAGTGTGACCAACTGTACAAATGTATTTCTCTGCCTTACCCATCAGAGATACAGGTATGATGCTATGTATGTACAAATACTTTGTACATAGCGAGTGTTTACTGGTATACCTTTGCTTCTGATTCAATTTCCTGTTAGCGCTCATACAGTTTCAACATAAACCTTACAAAGCATATTTTCCCTGCTAGAAGGTAATACCAATATCCTTTCATTAAAAGGGAAGCGTAAGGTAACAGCGGGAAAATAGCAAATGTAGTATTTTTTTAATGTGTAGTTTATATACATACCACACACACACATTTCATCAATGCTGTTATTGTGTGTATGTGTGGTGACTGCGTCGTTAGTCTAGTAGTCGCAAGCTGATCTGCTGAGCGTGAGGTCCTGGGTTCGATTCCCAGGTCGGGCAGTGTTATGAGTTTTTCTGTTAAGAAATTCTCAGTAGCAGCCCGGAGTCAGGAAGTTGGTGGTGTGACACCCCCGTGCTTCGGAGAGCACGTAAAGCCGTCGGTCCTGCGCCTGATCTCTCTCTGGTCGTGTCGGATTGCCGTCCCATCGGTTTCCGTTCCCGTTGTTTGCGCATACACTTGTGCACTATAATATCTCCTGCGTGCTTGGCTAATCTCCATGGAGATAGGCCGCCGTAACCGAAATACAGTCAGTAGGAGTATTTTTTTGTATGTGAGCCCTTGAGCATATTGTCATATAATGAGAAGTTTTGCAGAATTATTCACGACCTATCTTTTCTTGTTCAGTTAAGTTAAGTAAGAAAAATGTCCACGAATATGTAAAGCAATTATTGTAAAAAAATACGAAGTGAATCTACCTAGACTGTATCAAAAGCTAAAAAAAATATTCATAAGTAGTCATTTGAGCGAAGCTATAAACGGTGAATAAGATGAAATTAGGTAAGATTTAAAAAAAATATAAAGCACGCCTGCCATTTTCAAAAATCTTACAGCTTATGTTAACCGGAAAAATGCATTCTAACGATACCTCATACATCAAAATTGGTTCAGGCATTTAGAAGTTATAGTGGATTAAAGGAACCCTCAAACAGATACATACTTACTCCATTTTTGGGGACAATCGAATAAAAAGAATAGTTAGGAAACCAGCACACGTATAACGTATGCAAAGCTATATCAGAGGCCTACAGGAGGTTTAAACTATGAAACATGATTAACCATACCAGAGATTCCGTTTCCATTAAAAAAACATGATACACATATACATCTTTGAAAAGCATTAACGCTTGCATAACGAACTCTAAAGATAGAAATTTCTTATATAAAATGTTCTTAGAGTTCGCTAAGTATGCGTTAATGCTTTTCAAAGATTTATCTGTATTTTTTCAAGTAATCACATCAGTGACATTGTATTAACTGCAAAGTTTGTCGTGTTGGTTTAGTTTCCTGTAAAGGGACTGAATAGATAGCAATGACGACACCAAAAGATGTGTTAAAATGTGGAAGGAGAATTCGCGGTAGTGAGCAGAGGTCGACGTGGCTTAGTGGTCAGAGCGCCGTTCGAATCCTGCTCACGACCGTATTATTTTTCCACAAGAAAAAATATAATTTTATAACTTGATATTCAAAGGTTCTTTTAACATCACTATAATATTTCACTCATTTTCTACTTCAATTTAAGAGCTCAGATCTTGTCAGTAAAGCAACCGCCATTGTTCTCTATCCTCTGCTTTCATTTTGACCGACTCGACTTCTACTTTCTCCTTCATTCATCCACCTTCAAATTCCCTTTAGACATAAATATTCTTGCAAACCATTTCCAAATTATCATACATCGCTTTCTTAACCCTGCACAATAACAATACTCACGAATGTGGCTAATCCCCAGGGCTGCCCTAATCTATAAGTATTTACAAAACATTGCCGTATAAAGCCAAAAGGTATGCTATAACATTAAGGAGATAGGGGTGTTTGTTCCCGTCAATACAATTTAGCCATCCCCAAGTGGGTACATTATACCCAGTCTGCTTATAATTGGGTTAACTCCCCTGGCTACTTAACCCATTTTATTGTAAGACTTTCAATCTTGATACGGCTTTTGTAGTGTAACGTGGATGGGTAGAATTAGAAATGAGTATGTATGTGAAGTAGTAACTTAAATATAGAAATACCGACGTAACGATCAATTATGTGAAAGATGATGGTTAGAAAGGGAATTATTACAGAGATTAAAATGCTATACTCAAGTTATAAATTTACACCACCTAAAACTTGAGAGTTAATACTTTTGTACTTTTATGTGTGTTTTTGTTCCAATAAATGTTTTTTCTTTCTTTCTAATAAGCATTGGTGAAATGTGGGTGTACCACTATGTATACCCACATTTCACCAATGCATAATATATATACGCTTACCTCTTCAGGGAATACAGGCGTGGTGCTATAATAATGCTCATTTATGAACATACATAATTATGAATTTTATATAATATTTACATGCCTGTATTGGTGAAATATATCTTGACCACACTTTTATCCATTATGGTATAGAAAATTTTATTTTTATAATTTTATCATGTCTTGTTGTCCATTTTAATTTTAAAGTTTATTATAACTTTAAGATTGAATGAAAAAGTTTAAGTACCTATTATTTTATAACTTTGGATTTCTCTGAGCGTGCGTTAGTGCTTTCCAAGGATTTATATTTAATAATTTTAATTTTATTGTAATTTTATCATTTCAATTTTATTTATATTAAATTTACAAATCTTATAATTTTAATTGGATAATTTTATTGCAAGGAACGTATTCTATATAAACTATAATTTAAACGAACTTATACTGAATTTATAATAATATGATTTATTATTTGTATTTAAAATTACTTGCCTCGTTGGTCTAGTGGTCCCAAGCGCGACTGCTGAGCATGAGGTCTCGGGTTCGATTCCCGGGTCGGGCAAAGTGTTGATGAGTTTTTCTGTTAGAAAATTCTCAGTAGCAGCCCGGAGTTTGGAATGTGCCCGGTAGATGGCAATAGGCTCACCACCTATTACATGGGACTTAATAACAGTATTGGTGAAATGTGGGTGTACAACTGTGTACATCTCTGCCTACCCCTTCGGGAAATACAGGCGTGATACTATGTTATGTTATGTTATGTAAAATTACTTTTTGGATGTTACTGTGTACTCTCAATTAACTTACTAAAATGCTATACAATTATATGATTTTTTATTGAAACAATTAACTTACTAAAATGCTATACAATTATATGATTTTTTATTGAATTAATTTTATTGTAATGAACTTGAACTACTTTATTTATAAACTGAATGGATTGATATCTAATGTATTTTAAAACTGTGTCTATATGGGATACTATGCCCGAATTAAATGAGTTTTATTTTATTTATTTTTATATCAACAACTTTGTACTTTACTTCAAGAAAATAAATAATATGATATGATACACGAGATGAGTTACACTTAATCATCAGCAGATCTACCCATCAACGGGTTATATAGCTCTTTTAAGTCAAAGAAGTTATAATTATGACGTAAAGGGGACGGACTTTATACATATAAACAGTGCGAGGCTTTATAATACGCAATACTCAAGTTAATAATACTGAGTCCTTTACTTTAATTCTCTTTTTTACTTTCGGTTTGTGGTTGTATAAATAAAGTTATCTCATCTTAATTTTGATTCATTTGAACGCCTTGGACCCGTGCACCTAGCTTTGACTTTTCTTATGTACCTGTACATAAGAAAAGTCAAAGCTAGGTGCACGGGTCCAAGGCGTTGATCTTATGGAGAAGAGCCGAAAAGAAACTCTTTAGACACTCTTTTAAAATAAATTAGTATAACAATAAATAAGGTTAAGTGAGAATAATCCAGGTTAATTTACAAAAGAATAAAGGACTCTCAACCAATTCAGATTACTGCAGTCCACTGCCAGATAATTTAACTAAAACAACAAGTATATAGGTAGTATTTGCCACGCATCACGGTTTACTCCAGAGAATTCCCTCCAACAAAATATTAATAGCTATCCGTAATATCTTGTCAAGGGAACTACACCAGAATATCGACCCGGATTTTGATTGGCTGTTGAATTTGAAATCGGATTAATTATTATGATAATGTCATTATGCGGTGCATATGAATTACCAGGAGGGGTGGTAGCTTATGTCAGAAAATTATGGGTAAGGTACCTTTATCGATAACTGCCTAATAGGCCTATTGGTAGTAAACGCGGACACTGATCATTAGGTCCAATGTTTGATTCCCTATTCAGGTAAAGTCAAAATAATTATATGACATAATAGAATCACGCTTGTTATACCGAGGAGTTGGGCAGATGATTTTCTCTAGTATTTTCTTCTTATTTTTTTAGTGTGGAAAGTCCATATAGGCTTCGTGCCAGACAAGGTCTCACGCCACGACCTCGGCCACACCGTCGCTTACCATTAAGCGAGTTGGTGTCCAAACATAGATAAATTATTGATATTTTTTTAAAACTGTAACCCAATCCCTCCTGAAAAAGTACTGTGTAAAGTATAGTGAACTAAAAGTACTATATAAAGTACAGTGAACTAAAAGTACTATATAAAGTACAGTGAACTAAAAGTACTATATAAAGAACAGTGAACTAATAGTACTATATAAAGTACAGTGAACTAAAAGTACCTGGTAAAGTACAGTGAACTAAATGGTGAAAAACACCTACCCTTTTTTTACTTTTTTGTTCACACATGGCAAGCATGCTTTTTAATCATTTTTTTTATTCAATATTTTGTAACTTCCTCGATGGTCTAGTGATCCTAAGCGATTTCGATTCCCGGGTCGGGCAAAGTCTTATTGAGTTTTTCTGTTAGTAAATTCTCATTAGCAGCTTGGAGTTTGAAATCCTGCCTGGTAGATTGCAATAGGCTCACCACATATTACATGGGACTTAATAAAAGCATTGGTGAAATGTGGGTGTTTTGATTGTGTACACCTATCTGCTTACCCCTTCAGGGAATACAGGCGTGATGCAATGTTATGTTATTTTGTAGTTCGTACTTTTTTGTCTACCACAACTCCTTTTTTTTAATCATACTACCCTATGTTACTCGGGAACATGCAAAGGTTCTAGGGAAATAAAATAAAGGAACTCGCAAACATACATACATCAACCCTAAACTCTCCATTTTTGGGCAGTCGTGTAAATAAATATTATGCTTCATAATTTATAGTTTAATATTTTACTCACCATAGATTTCAAAAGGGACTAATTCCCCTCCATTTTAAATCTTCGTTTCAGGCCAAAACGATCTCAAAGCAGCAATCGAGGAAATAATTTCCGTTTTAAAATCATTATTGGTCGCAATAATACCAGTAAGAGCATAATGAGGGCCAATGAAAGGATTAGAAATGGATCGGCGGGAAAATGAGGTCAACGACCCCGGCGGCCATTACTGTTAGCTATAGAACGTAGAAGGGGTAGAGTGGTAAGAAAGTATGTTTTAAGCTATTTCTTTTTAAAATACTTTTATTAGCTTGGTGATTATCTTAGGTTAAATAAAAGAGTGATTATGAAAAAAGAACATCTTATTGTAAAAAAGCGCGGGGTGCTCCTTTAAATCACGTTCAAAAGATTCCTCTTTTTTATAAATTAAAAATGATTTCTACTTTTTGTTAAGCTAGTTACAAAAGCGTGTTTTTTTATGTTTTTTAAGTTATTATTAAAAGAAGCTGTTCGTCAAGATTTGTCTTATTTTTACCTTTTTGGACCATCTTGGAGTAAAAATTCTTAGGATTTTTCATATCGACCACAGTAAGTAAATAGTAGTGACGATTCCAACATAGGCCAACTAAAACTATATATATAAGTTTGAAGTTGACGTCGTCTGATAAGACGTCGCCCTGTCTTGCTCTTACTGTTAGTAAAAGATAGCGATAATGCTATAATTTGACTTATGTTGGCCTACGTTGGAAACACATAATTTCAATATAGTGTAGTATATTTTGCTCTAGGTATATGACATTTCCAAACCTCACACTACTACTAGTTTGCTATCAGAATAACTTAACAATACTTTTCCTGAACCGGGAATCGTACCAAGAACTTCACACTCAATAATAGCTTTTATCAAGTAAACCGACGCAGCAACACATACTCTTCTTCTTCCAGCCCAGGTCCCAAGTTATTTCATCATCATCATCAGCCTATAGCAGTCCATTGCTGGACATGGGCTAGTTATTTGGTGTCAGCGCAATATGTTTATCTCTTCAATTTTCCTCTGTCCGTCGTCAGGTTAGCTTTTCCTCCTATTTCATTCATATCATCCCTAACGCAATTCATCCATCTTTTCATTAGTCTCCCGCTTCCCCTCCGTCCATCTATATTCACGCAGCAACACACCCAAACCAAAAAAATGTCTCATACAAACTCCTCTATAATTAACGCGCTTCTGCCGGTGACTTCGTCGGCATATTTCAGAATTGGGCCCAGCCGAGATGTAAAGATAAAAACTATTTGTGTGTCAATTTTCATCCAAATCCGTTTAGTAGTTATTGCGTGAAAGAGTAACAAACATAAAAATAAGAATTAAGGTAACACACACGCATCCATCCTGACAAACTTTCGCATTTATAATTTCATATTACTACTCACACTCATGGCTGACGTACTACTGCCCATGTATCTATATTGTAAACTCAAGAAACATGAACGCATCAGTGTTATTGCTATCCCCCTAGGGATTGGAATCTGTTTGTCCTTAATACAGATTACTTTGTGATCTAGCTAGGAGAACAGGGCTTCACCCTACAATTTGGGGGTACAACATGTTCCTTGGTTTATTTTAAGTCGTTACTTTCTAAGCACTTCATGTACTAACCTTTTTATGTAATAACCTTTTTATAACTAATAAAAAATAAATTATAAATAAAAAATGTTAAATATTAAGAGGATTTCTAAAGCCTTGAAGGAAATTCAATCTAATTGTATCATTTTCTCCGTAGTACAATAGTATGGTACGGGTCGAATATTCACAGTTCAGCTGAAGTCTTGATTACAAAGCACGCCATCGCGTGCATGTCAACACAAATTACTGTACACTTCGCCCCCATATCAGACTGTTGGAACAGCTCTAAAAAAGCCATTTCTATGCAAATCTATGTGACCATTCCAAATTACGAACGGCACATAAATAACCATGAAATGCTTATGTCGTGAACTAAACATGTTATTCATTAACTGCGCAGTATGAATATGCATTTTTTTTTTTTCTTCTTTTGTAGTGTATTAGGAAGAGCCAACCGAAAGCCAATTAGGAATAAATAAAAAAACCTAATGTAAATGTTATCCAAGCCAAGCTTGTAGGCTTTCGACTAGACTGTAGCCGGAACCAAACGTTTTGCCTCCCCTCCGAAGCACTAATATGCTCAGATAAAAATGTTCTTAGCGATTATCTACAGAGCGACCGCATGAAGCGTTGCTTAAATTCAGATGAATTTAATAAATAAATATTTATTTTTGTATAGTAACTTTCGTGAGACATCTTCATATCAATTTTTATTACCAGTTTCTACTCACGTGCGTTTTTCGGGATTTCCCGACTAGTTTCGAACTCGAACGTAGTCCTTAGTCATGAGCTGAGCCCGGTTTGACTCGGGATATCGCCGCGGGCTCAGTTGGGTGTACCAGTGAATAATAATTTATTGTTAGAAATAATATATATTCAATGAAACCACCAACGCTTCCATCAGTACGCAGTAAACCAAAATATGAATGTCATGAACCGTCAAATTCTTCTTCTTATCGTGTGGTTGATGAACAACCTAGAGTCAGAGTTCAAACCACCCGGTCTCTGACATGGTTTTACACACCGTCCAGAAAATCATTCAGGTGTGCAGGTTTCCTCCCGATGTTTTCCTTCACCGTTTTAAGCAAGTGATAATTAGATTATAATACGTACATGACTTCGAAAAGACAGTGGTGCGTGCCTTGGAGTCGAACTTGCGACCTTTGACTTGTCAGTCCAACGATCATACCACTAGGCTATCACTGCTTAAATGTCAACACAACAGGCAAATAAAGTTGTCGAATAGATAAATGGCCGAGATCGGTCAGTTAAATTAACATGAATTGAATTTATATTAAGTACATTGCGTTTTCAAAATCTTTTTTCATAATTTATCAAACCAATAGCGCTAATGAATAGATTCCAATAAAAGTACCTCCGAAACCGGGCATTCGAAGACCTATATATATATAGTGTCCTCCCGACCGTATTTCGGGCACGGCGGCCTATCTCCACGGAGATTAGCACAGGATTGCACAAGAGTATGCGCAAACACAGGTGCACTCCCTCTTCCTTTACTCTCATAGTCCGATGGGACGGCAATCCGACACGACCGGAGAGAGATCAGGCGCAGGACCGACGGCTTTACGTGCTCTCCGAAGCACGGGGGTGTCACACCCCAACTTCCTGAGTCCGAGCTGCTACTGAGAATTTCCTAGCAGAAAAATCTAATAACACTTTGCCCGACCTGGGAATCGAACCAAGGACCTCATGCTAAGCACCCACGTTTGCGACCATTAGACTAACGAGACAGTCATATACGTATTGTGCTAAAACGTTTAACTTAACCCTATGTTACCCTAAGCAATAAGTCATATTCACGAGCACATTAAGAAGAAAATCTCGTTAAGATATTCATCAGCAGAAGATACTCGCATAACATATTTATTTTTGCATGCTTTCGTATTTGAAACCTTAATTCCATTATACATGATTCAATATATATTGCAACCAAAATAGTTGTAAGACATTTTTGATAGTTTCATTGTAAAATAAACTTAGATTACCATCATATAAATAAATAATTTAATTTAATAAAATATTATAATGTAAGATGCGACAATAAATTGTAAAACATAGTAACATGTCGAAAGGTAAGGTAGAGATGTACAACTGTAGGTTAACTGTTATAAGGTCCCATATTGGTCTAGTCGTCGTTGATGCTGAACGGAGGTCCTGCATTCGATTCCTAGGTTGTAAAAAGCGTTACTGAGTTTTTATGTTAGGAAATTCTCAGGGGACCCACGGAACAGAATAAAAGCCTTGGTGGAATATGGGTGTACAACTATGCACACCTTTTCCAGTAAATACGTGATACTACCCACAACAAAAATTGAAAAATACATTGTTTAACTGTGACGTAGTAAAATCCCTCTGTTATCCTACCACATCAAACGTAACCACTTACTGTACTATCTCCTAAAAATCTATAGCCCAATCTAGTTCACACAATACGCGTCTCGTAGCCAACAAAATTTAACTATTTATCCTTTCAATTGTTAGTGGATCTGAAACCAATTCGGGGCCTCACGGTACAATCAACGTGAAAAGGGTCAAGCCTCGCGTTGACCCTTTATCGGTAGCGACTTAACTTTATATCGAACGAGAGTGGGACATAGAATAAGGGAAGAAATTCCGAGGGAACAAGGTATTTGTCGTGTTTATATGCTCAAAAAGATTCCCTTACAAATGACTAAGGTAGCTTACCTTAGTAATTTGTAAGGGAATCTTTGAATCTAGTCCGGTATGTACTTCAAAATATTTCCATACAAATGACTACATTGAAAAAATAAATTTATTATTGAACATAAATCGAAACTTAAATCGTTCGAAACTTAAGAGTTCGCTACGCATGCGGTAATGTGTTAGATTTATCTGAATATTTGCTGATTTTGTCATAAAAAAGCAGTGAAAATAAAGATTTATTCCTTGGATATATTAGAACTTGACGGACATGGTGAAATTGGCCCTAAAAGCCTCCGCAGACCTTTCGATTTTAGCATCGGTAATTAACGATTTAGGTGCTTCTTGGTAACTCCGAAACGCGCAACCAATTGCGAGTCGCCAAAACATGATGCAAGTATTGATGCTGTCAGATCGTGGACGCTAAAAGTAGCGTATCGGTTATAGCCCTATGGGTACAACTCTACCTATAAATGGGCGCCGGGACTGGTGTGTGCACCCGCGTGTTATGAAAATTAATACAAGAAAATGTAGACCTCTTACTTTTATTAAAGTCACCGTCCAAAATTGTTTAATATGTTTTCAATGAATTGAATATCCATTATAACAGGATATTCAATTCATTGACAACATGTTAACCGGATTAATCGCGTGTATTATTGGTTTTTGTTTTTCCTGACGTTTCGAACACTTTGTAGCGTTCGTGGTCGCAGGAGGACTAAGGTTTATTTAAAATTATTTCAGTCTACCGTACATACAATTGATAAAATTCATATCAAAAATACATACTTTTATGAAATTTTTAACCCTTTTCACGTTCATTATACCGTGAGGTCCTGGGTCCTGGTAGGAATTGGTTTCAGATCAAAAATAATTTTATGAATTTTATCAATTATATGTACAAAAACCAATAATACACGCGATTAATCCGGTTAAAAGTTGTTTTATTATAATGTGTAGTGTTCGCGAAAAGCTAAGATAATTTTATGAATTTTATATATATCTATGTATATCCTGCTTGAACTTTTTCCCATGATTAGTACAATAATGTAAGTAGATGCAGATGCACTTTCCTGAGAATGATCCTGCCGGCGCCCATGACTATATACCGTATCGCCCTTGTTTCTATGATCTAAGGCAAACACGCTACATGGGCTAAACTTTATATGGAACTTCGAGGCATACAATTTGGATGTCGAAACTTGCGTAAAACGCAATTCTTATGTAGCGTAGGGGACGTGTGAATAAAACATTTAAATAGCCTTGCAAATAGTTTTTAGGGACTACAAGGACCTATTTTATGAAAGGTGAGTAAAATTCGTATCGTATTC
Organism: Xylocampa areola; assembly: GCA_935421205.1. Lineage (NCBI taxonomy): Eukaryota > Metazoa > Arthropoda > Insecta > Lepidoptera > Noctuidae > Xylocampa > Xylocampa areola. The sequence continues at coordinate 3,614,291 of OW285200.1, forward strand.
TGAGGTAGGACATATTAATTAGCAAAACACATATATCTACATTTGAGTCTCATTGATAAAATGTGTATTTTCCATGTACTAGCGACTTTAAAGTACTTTTCTTTAAAATAACGCATCGCATAGCTGTTATATTATAACAACTCTATCCAGTTCGGATTGAAGTAGTCTATTCCTTCGCAGACCTGGTTGCCATGACAACACTAACTGCTCCGTGTAGTTATTGTGCCGTGAGCAGTGATTTCCCAAGAGGAAGCTGTATACTGTGAGTTTATATTGAGTTTTGTTTTTAACTAGCTGGTGCCCGCAACTTTATCTGCGCGACTATAGGACTATGTCCATCCCCAAGATACAATCTATATCCTTGCCAAGTTTCATCACGATTAGTTCAGCCGTTTAGTCGTGAAAAGGTAACAAACAAACAGAGTTACGCATTTATAATATTACTATGCACTATCGATATTGTGTTTTAGAACAGTGGCAATGGAGAAGACACACTTCAAACTCACGAAAAACATGTCTACCTTAAATCATATTTTTTTTATACATTTTGAGGCCATGTAATGCCTATATTAATTACAATTTATCAAGGAAATATTAAAAAAATTATAAACAAGAGTGATGATACGGAATATCAAGGGTCGCGGGTTCAAGCCCCGTTCTTGTATATTATTTTTTCAATATTTTCTTGAAAAATTGTAATATCCAACTTAACATTACATGGAGCAACATATTGACAGTAATAATACTTACTTAAATTATAATTAATTAATATGAAGACTTACGTGCATATTCCATAAAGGTGGCCCCAGTAGCTATATAAGTATTATATAGCTACTGGGTTGATATTCGTGGAACTTCGTCAGAGATCGGCGATGCACGAGCCAATATTTGAAATTAGATTCAATGGCCCGCCATTTTATTAAGGCGTGTACTTATTTCTTTTAATGACAATTATGGTCATCTAGTTTTTGTCAACGGTTAACGGTTGTTATAGGCCCGCCTGGTTCATGCATATAACCTATAACATATAATATATAACATTGCATCAAATGAATACCATCATTAATTAATGATTTCCCTGGAAGTTTTCTTCTGGGATGAGATTTTTTCTATTGTTACTATCATGAAAAAAACTTTATTATAAATAATAAATCATTCATTAATGACATAAATATTTGTTGTGTATGTACAGAAACATATCATTGTCTTTCTCCAGGTCGTCTATAAGCTGCAAGTCTATGAAACAAAATAAAACATAGTTTTGTGAAGCTATTAGCAATTAAGATTCCTAGATTTAATCATTGCTCAAAACAGAATGTGTTAGGTTAGATAATATTCCACCGAAGACAATGATTCATAAAAAAATCTTTCAAACGCATTAACGATCTTTACGATTATCCGAAATAAAAAGTATTAATATTAATTATACATTTTTGTGGAAATCGGTCACCTGTATAGGAACTGAATAGATGACGATAACGTCACCAAAAGACGAATTAAAATGTGGGGTTCCGCCTTGTCGTGGTGGGGGGCCTGTAGTAGCCGTGGCTTGGTCACCCACGGTGAAGCTAGAGGAACCCGAGAAGGGCCGCTCCTCTGGGCTTTGCCTCCAAGCCCATGTTGGAGCGGCGTAGGTTGCGGGCCTTATCGGGGGTGTCGCAACTGAGGTGGGCTGCGGTGTAGTATGGGTGGCACCGCGGCTGAGAGATGGGGCCGCGGCGGGGAGGAGTGCCGGTATGTCGACGCGCTCTCCCTACCTTCCGCGGCCTTGACAGTGCCGCCACCATAAATGGCGAACGCCGTGGGGCCGCAGGGAAGGAGGAGTGCTGGTATAGCGAGGCGCCGTTCTCCCTATCATCTGCGGCCATAGTGGCAGGCGGTGGGACCACAGACCAGACCCGTCGCAGGGGACCTTGGGCGTCTGGACACGGGGTCGTCTGGCGGGGCGGTGCAATACCCAACCCCGTCAGAGGGAGTCTGGCAACGGATGGTTGCGGTCGGGTTCGCGGTCGTGTGCGAAAGCGTTCCCGCATCCCGCCCTCAAGCAGCTGAGGAGGTACACTGTGGAGTTTTAGTGGGTTCGAGTCCCACATAACCGCTCTGTCCTCCATAACCGCTCTGCCCCCCGTGTCAGAGCGGTATGCGAGGGCATTTCTCAACATAAAAAAAGGTTCGAGCCCACACGTGCTCACAACGTTGCACTAAAATGATGTAATCTTCAACAAACTTTATATTTCGCTACTACTACATTTCCTAAATAATTAAAACATTATAAATATTCAATCACTATCATTCGCGTATTCGCCTTAACAGCCAGCCGCGTTACTAATTGAAACGTACTCAGTAGTGTTCAATAATTCCGTATCTTATTTGAACAAGACTTTTGTTTGAACAGACTATCGCTTCATACTAAATGGGTTTTCTTTCAATATTGTATTGTGGAGGGTCGCCAGGCGGCGGATATTCTAGAAAAAAAATGACATTATAATTATCTGCTTTTGTAAATCGCTTTGTAATACTCCCCCAATCGTATTTCGGTCACAGCGACCTATCTCCATGAAGATTAACCAAGTAGGCAGGAGATATTATAGTGCACAGTGTACGCGCAAACACAGGTGCTCCAACGAGGCAGACAAGATATTATTATATTTATAAGGTATGTGTTTTGACGGCGGACTTGAGGTTATTGCAAAACTCTATTACTGATAGAGAAACAAAGATTATTTACTGTTAATCAACACTCCGAGAACTCTCTTCATTTCTACACATTGTTTTCATTAACAGAAAGCTCAAAAGAAAAATACTATACATACTTCTACCTATTAACCGCATGTTTATCTTGGTTCTGAGTCATAAATCTTCCAAGTCGACTGAGTTTTTGCCTGACTTCGGCGAAGCCAAAATGAGGGTAATGTTTTTCACGTAAATCCATACGTGTAAACTTGGAGGGAAGGGGGGTTAAATAATATACAATGTGTACTTTGTATGTCGGAGAGAAGTTAGGTAGAATGAGGTTATTGTGTGTCTTAGTTAGCAGACAATATGTTAGAAAGTGACATTTTGTTGATAAATATTATATTTATTTAAGTAAAAGATCAATTGCTGCATGTATGATAATTATCATTTGAGAACGACTCGTCAGAAAATGTGAAAAATGTGTCCATCGGCATAATCGGAAATTGAGATGTTAGTTTTGTATAAATTGCACCCGTACCAAGCGTCGCTAGTGTAATATATTTTTCCTGACTGCCTCGTTTTAGCTGTCGCAAGCGCGGCTCCTGAGCGGGAGGTCCTGGGTTCGATTCCCAGGTCGGAGAAAGTGTTATTGGATTTTTCTATTAGGAAATTCTCAGTAGCAGCCCGGAGTCAGGAAGTTGGAGGTGTGACACCCCCTTGCTTCAGAAAAACTGCTTCACGTAAAGCCGTCGGCCCTGCGCCTGATCTCTCTCCGGTCGTGTGGGATTGCCGTTCCATCGGAATATGAGTGTCTAGAAAGAGGGAGTGTACCTGTGTTTGCGCATACACTTGTGTACTATAATATCTCCTGCGTACTTGGCTAATCTCCTTGGAGATAGGCCGCCGTAACCGAAATACGATTGGAAGGAGTTTTTTTTTAGAGATATTGTAAGCTCGTAATGGTTGCTATAATATTACAATACACGTGTGAAATTAAACGAAAATTTGACACAGCCGTGTGTCGAAATAGAAATCGAACAAATTCTTAACAATGTAATACAAAGTTAACACAAAACGAATACATCCATTTTTGGTTTACAAATCGTTTATGTGTATCCATTCACGCATATCTCAAAAACAAGCGAGCCGATTTTCATGCGAAGTTAGAGCGACGATAGCTGGACATGAATGCGCGCGACAGCTAAAAAATGAACATCGTAAGCACCGCAAAACCGCTGTCACGGAAACTGACACAGTTTTAGAATACCGCGGACTGTGGTTGTGAAGTTGATGGGAGTAAATAAATGGAAAAATATTTTAGTATTTTTATGGTAATTTACAAAAGATATACACATCATCTTAATTAAATAAGGGTTAAAACAATAGAGGAAGAAGTCTGTGAAAGATTATATGGTTAGAAAGGGAGTGACTACAAGCGTTGCTAGGACAGTTTTTGTAAATGTCGGGATTTATGTGGAAAAAAGCGGGACAGGGATAAAAAAATGGAAACGTTGACAAAATGCACATCAATAAACTTACAAATCTTTATTCCTGTATCAATTCTAATCATAATTATGTTTTCAGTCGCTCGCCTTCTACTTTTCTTTGTTCTTAGGCTGGCTAGGTGAAAAAGCAGTATTTTGAGTGTCCTGCTCGGGAAGCCGGCGGGACGCGTCCCGAGGGGGCTGAAAAGCGGGACATCCAACCAAAAGCGGGACATCTGTCAACACTAGTAACTACCGAGATGACGGCTGGTAGAGATGTAATGAAAAAAAAGTCATGCTACGCCGATCCTGTATAGATTAGGGCAGGGACAGGGATGATGATGACGATATAACAATTCATCATGTGCTTCTTAAAATCTTCACCGACCTAAATACTGAACTGACTGATTGCCTTGTTCGTCTAGTGGACCCAAGCGCAACTGCTGATTATGAGGTCCTGGGTTCGATTCCCGGGTCGGGCTAAGTGTTTTTTAGTTTTTCTATTAAGAAATTCTCAACAGCAGCCCGGAGTCTAGAATTGTGTCCGGTAGATGGCAATACGCTCACCATTTATTACATGGGACTTAATGACGGAATGAAAGAGTGAACCGTGTACAATCTACCTTAAATAGGCATGCAAACATCACCATTATTTGAAGAAAACTAAAAATAAAGACAATCATAATAATTAAACAATGTAGTGTCGTTTTCAATACTAGTTAAAGCGTCAATTACAAAACAAAAAGTTTTATTAATCCAAAGGCGTAATGCTATGCTCTGTTAAGTTCTAAATATTGATCTAAAACGTAAATAATTCCGCCTATCTCTGAATACAAAAACAAAGTGAACTAAACAACCACACAACAATATTTTACTGAAAACAAAATGCTACAACAGCAAAAGTATGTTCTCCCAGTCACTGCTTTACGCATTCCGGTCACACTAATAAATAAGTTATTTCCTTCCCTACATCACATAGGAAGTAGACGCTGTTCCATTTTCCCGAACAAAAACTTTGCTTTCACGTCATATTAAGTAGGTATATGTAGCTACGTGTATTGTAACAACTCAATGATGAAACTTCCAATGTTAAAATGTAAACAACAGAAACGAAACTTTTCCATTAGAATATTAATGTTGTTAATAATAAGCGGTAGACCTTGGTGCGGCACACATTGTGAGGAGATTCCTTTTTTAACCGTATCTTGGAGTTTCTTGCACGTTCTTCTTCTTAGAAATCTACACTTTGGAATGTGGCAACTAGCTTCTGACAATTCAGAAGTGTCTGTAAATGGTCTAATTGTAATAAATTATTTGACTTTGATTTTGACCGTATAACTGAAGTCGAAGAACGTAAGTTTGTACCAAAGAGTTTTTTTTTAAATCTTAATAGACTTGCGTTTACCTGCCACTTTACTGGATGGTAAGCATTGACCGCACAGTCGACAGAACACGCTTGCCCAGCACAAACCTGTAGGCTTACTCTTGAAAATAAAACCGCTCGATTGACGTTGGAAATATGTCAGTTGATACTTTTAAATGCAAAAATGTCTTAAAATAAAGAATCGGGTTACTAATTAACCGACATGGTTTAAAATTAAGATAACTATGACGTAGTAAGTTCATTCTAACATTAAAATTTTAATTGTGTTATGGCTGATGTACCTAACATTGGAATTGGATTGTAATTGGTATTGACTTCAAGAGTAACCCCCTGTTAACTTGAACTTTAAGACATTAGACTTACTACACCATTAATATAGGTGTTGTTTATTTTTGAGTAGCAGTAAACTGTTTTAAATATATAAGAAACAAATAAAATGTTTTTATTTTGTTTCTTTTAAATAATTTATAATTGATAACCGTGAGTCACAAAGAGGTTCATTTGGAAATCAGCGCCATGCGTTGATGTTCGGATAGGCTGGACTGAATTCTTTTGGTGCAGCCGTGTGTCTCACACATTATAAATAAGTTTGGATGAGCCTTTAGCCATTTAACGGGGAATATTCTAAACTCCGGGCTGCTACTGATAATTACCTAACAGAAAAACCCAATAACACTTTGCCTGACCGGAGTATCGAACCCAAGACCTCATGCTCAGCAGTCGCACTTGGGACTTCTAGATCAACGAGGCTGCTTAAAATACTCATAAATACACCATATATAGTCAACCTGATTCTTACTTGTTTGGTTTTAGGTAGGCAGTTCTGAAGGGTTACTCGTGTTATTAATACCACCTTAAAACAATGTGTAATCATCATCATTATCTATACAAATAAATAAAATTGAAGTGTCTGTTTGTAATGTCAAAATAATAGTTTAATTAAACCCATACTGTTATTTGCTCGATATGCATACAATGCTACGCCTAAAAATCAGTTTATAAAATGGTTGTCTGTTTTTCCGGCTAATCTTCGCAATGGCTGGACCGATTCTGATAATTTTTTAGTTTATTTTAAATGTATCTTGTTATTTCTTCGTAAACGATGTTCTAGGGTTGGCCAGAAGTAATCTAGGGTGGTCCAAGCTCACCTGCAAGGGCAAGAGGCATCCTTTGCTACGCCTATGTTAGTATCCCGATTCTTAAATAATTTTTAAGACATTATAGCGGATTTCTTTTCAATAGTAAAGGTTACTGATCCGATTATTATATAAATATACTTTACTACATTTCTATTATGTTAATTCACATAAATGGAGCATTTATTCGATAATTCACAAAGTAAATCAACTCGAGTTCATAATTTGAAATTCAAAATACAACAATGGCATTTAAAATATGATTGTTCAGGAATGGCATTTATTAATTGGAGCAATCCAAAGCGCTGAATAGGTTTGTTAACACAGAATAACCAGTCAAACACGTAAACAGAAATAGTTCAAATAAAACAGCATTTGTATTAAAACGTTAGAGACCACAAACGTTTGGGTTTTAGGGGAAATATTTTACTGTTATGTTTCTAAAATGTGTGTTGTCTGGTCTCTAATTGACCTTTATATTTAACTAGCGGCTCGTCCCTTCTTTGCACGGTGGACATTTTTTTTTTTTTTAATTTTGGGATAAACGCGAAGATTTTGTAGATATTGATATGTTCTTTATATTTTAGAACATTTTTTTGTTGTATCATCAATAGTTTCCGCAGCGCATGCGTTGAAAGACAAAACAATTTATATAATTTTTTTTACACCTTGGGTTACATTATTGAAGTTTTAGTAGGGATCCCTAATATTTTCGAGTAATAAATATAGCCTTTGTTACTCAGGGATATTGAAGAATTCTAATTCTGAAATAATTTTTGGAATCAGGCTAGTAGCTTTAGAGTTTATTCGTTATAAACATACAAAAATACAAATCTTTCCTCTTTATAATACTAGTTTAGATATAGTAATATCAGTAATATCTTAAGTTTTCGCGGTTCTTAAACTACTATTAACAAAATATAGATTTATATTTTTCCTGAAAAATTTGCGGCCTTCAATTAATTAATTATTTAGAACATATCGTATATCTCTTTTAATAATAAAAAAATAACAAGAACAAATAACAAACAAAAATTACAATATTAACTGCAATTTTTTGATTGATTTACTACAACACCAAAATATTGGAATCGAGCATCTAAAATCCATCAACGTTTCATAAGTGCATGAAAGTACTTTTGACTTCGAATTTAGATTTTTATTAATAACATACAATCCTCAACATCCGCGCTATAAAAGTTCCGTAAGGGTCCCAGCCATGGTTCGACAGGGAAAGAGACAATCAAACAAAAAGCTTCACTAGTAACGCACACATTCACAAGTGCACACACAAATAGTAACAGGGAGACTATTCCTTACCAGGTGTTACAAACCTTTTATTAAATCCCCCCACATAAACTCAATTGATTCATCACCAATATTGATTTCGACAAATAAACAAACTGCGTCTTTATTTACCTACGCACCTACATAATATACGGCTTCATATGAATCAGGGTAGGGTACACGTAAATTCTGCCGCCCTTACGAACAGATGGCGAACGCGTCTCAACTTTTGACAGATGTAAAACGTTGCTCGGTGCTCGAAATAAAATAGGTAAGTGATACACGGAAGGATATTTGATGCGGCGACGCCGGCGTTAGTTTTTTTTTTTTTTTTATAGCTGTCAACCGAGCAGACGTCTCGCCTGATGGTAAGCGATTACCGCCGCCCATGGACACCCGCAACCCCAGAGGAGTCGCAAGTGCGTTGCCGACCTATTAAAGGGTTTTGGCCTCTGGTGCCCTCACTCACTCGGAAAAACACAACACAAGCGTCGTTTCACGCCGGTTTTCTGTGAGGCCGTGTTATCACTCCGGTCGAGCCGGCCCAATCGTGCTGACGTGTGGCTCTCCCACGGTTTATATGTACGGTGCTCATAGCATCGCGCCTGTATTGCCCGAAGAGGTAAGCAGAGGTTTAAGTACACAGTTGGCCCATCGTGCCGAAGCATGACTCTTACACGGTATAAACGGCTTGTGTGTTGACGCTAAAGTTTGGTGCATGCAACGACCTCTTCGATATTAGCAATTGTTTGTAAATTTAAACTGCACGATTGGTCTAGTGATCGTAAGTGCGGCTGCTGAGCATAAGGTCCTGGATTCGATTCTCGGGTCGAGCAAAGTGTAATAATGTTTTCCTGGTAAGAAGGTCTCAGTTGCATACCAAAGTTTTTAAATTGTGTCCAGTTTCGGTTTGATTTCGGGTCGTGAGCAATTGAGTTGGCGTGTCACAAGATCCAAACTTCGGTTGATTTCAAATGCTGCCATGCTGCAGCCGCGCGTACTGCTTTGGCTAACAACTCTAATATTCCGTACAGTCGCGAACGCATGTTTGCGTTAAACACAAACTTTTAAAAACTCGCCAATATCTCTAGCGTGTATTACTAAAATAATTAGGTATGTAACACAGAGAGAAGAACCATTCCTTCTACATAAAGACATACATTAAAACTACTATATTAATCTTCCTGACCGCATTTCGATCACAGCGGCCTATCTCCGCGGAGATTAGCCAAGTATACAGAAGATAATGTAGTGCATAAGTGTATGCGCAAACACAGGTGTACTCCCTCTTCTTCTCTCTCATAGACCGATGACACGGCAATCTGACACGACCGGTGAGAGCACAGGACCGACGCTTTACGTGCTCTCCGAAGCACGGGGGTGTCACACCACCAACTATCTAACTCCGGGCTGCTACTGCGAATTTCCTAACAGAAAAACCTAATAACATTTTGCTCAACCTGGGAATCGAATCCAGGAGCTCACACTCAGCAGCCATGCTTGCGAATACTAGGCCAACAAGGTAGTCGCTTCTATAATATTCAGATAACTATTTATATGGAGATTAAAATATGCAAGTGTATACTTGTTTGTGCTCGTGACTGTACATACACGCCCTAATTATTCACAAATCAATGACAATCTTATTCAACACATCAAAGTGTGTCACTAAATGCGTGTAATAGCTACATTAGTCATCAAATGCAGAGCTACATTCAAACCATTCGATTAACTCCTTCTTTGAACTATAATTAACATGTTAATAAGCGGTAATGTTGCATTAAGCGTCGCGTGAGTGTGGCTTCAGTAGGTAATTACACTGTAGTATTAGTGTAGTTCCGCATGTTATAATAAGAGAGCTTATTATCCAATTGCTTAGAGCTGTTTTCATTAAAACTGCTCGCTCTTAAAACGCTTCCCTATAACGGTAGACGCTTTTAAAATGCTTTCTATAGATAACCATTAAAGTTCTTAATCTTTTGGCTCGCTCATTAGCAGACACAATAGACCTTTATTGCTATGAAGTACGTATTTGTACGCTATACGCTTTCAAAATGCTTTCTATAGGTAGATTGACGTTCATAAAATGATTTCTATAACGCCTAGACGCTCATAAAACGCTTCTGACATTATACCTGTCACTGTCACTTACGTGTCAATGACAAAAGATTTCTCCGTTAAAAATTTTTGAAGTTGTGGGCAAATCTCATAAGCAAGTGGGTATAACAAAATGTTACACGACGTCGCAGCTGGTCCAGACCGGACGGAGGTGGCAAGACGAACTGGAGACTGTCCAATTTGGCTCAACAAAGCCGAAAACCATGAAGAGTGGAAGGAGGTATGGAGGTCTTTAGCCTGCAATGGTAAACCGGGCTGAAAATATAGTAAAGTAAATATTAAATAGAGTAAAGTAAAAAAAAAATTTTAAGTAAATAAAAGAAGTCTTGAAGCACGGTACAATATAAATACAGGTTTTTTATCTATATTTTTATATAGTGTCTTTCGTCAAACACATTCATATTAAATATTGTATACATACTATTTAGTCACATTTTAAATGTAATTCTGTAGTATCTTTTTTATAATTTTAACTAGTATAATTTTAACTCCTGTTTAATTATGGTCAAGCAGTTATAGTCTAGTGGTGTGATCGTTAGACTGGCAAGTCAAGGATCGCAGGTTCAAACCTAAGATATACACCACCGACTTCTCTTCATCAAATAAATAAGTGTTCATTTACTTAACTTACTTAACGGTTATAGAAAACATCGCGATGAAACAATCACCTGAGAAATGTTATCGATGGTGTAAGCTCTGATATTTCAAATATGCACTTACGCGCCGCAGTACCGTCAACGCGCACAGTTCAATCCCGTACGTTTTAAACAGAAAGGAATAAGCATCACGCTTTCCGAGAAGCGCGTTGCGAATTCATAACGTTTAGATGACGTTTTTATTTTGTTCATTACGAATGAAACCCTTGTTCATTACTTTTATAAACGAAGATTGACTTTGTTTAACCCCCTTTATTGTTTCGAGGAAAAGTGGAAGCAAGGAAAAGTGAAAAATAAAAGCATTTATTTCGCAGTAACTTAAGATTTTGCTGTACTGAGGAGTCTTGGAAGCTTTTTAATGCATAATTTTATCAAGTTAAATATATAACTCAACATAGACTCTATTCTCAGGAGGGGTAGGCAGAATTATACTGTTATTCATTCACATTATGCGCCCCCATTACTAAGTCCCATGTATTTGTTGGTGTGTCTGCTAGAACAGTTCAAAATAGGGAAATATAGCTCGGTTGTATCAACACAATTTAACCATAACTGACGTTAAGAGGTTTATTATTTTGATAGCTTTTCCATGTAAATTCTGTCAACATGACAGAGTAGCATGATTATTACTGGTTTTCTGTTGGTGCAATAGGCATGATGACTGATTTTGAAATCTTCTTCTATAGGTACACGTCTACTATTTCCGAAAAACACATAATTTCAGCAATAAACTCTGTTTTAAGGCAGATTATTGCATTTTAATCTATCTAATTTGAATTAAGCGCGAAAGCGCTCATGGCGCCGCTTATGATGGGTTGTGATGTCATGCTTAGAAAACATTCGACAAAACTTCAAGCAAAAACCCGGCGGTGATTGACATTCAATTGAGCCGTGACGTCATTCGGTGTAATTGGCGTTTCAGTCAACACGGCCAATTGCAGTATTTTATACTTTTGTTTTATTGAAAATCTTATTATCCTTAAAATTTTTATTAAAACTAGGTAATTTTTTAGAATCATGTGTACATATATTTTTCTCTAAAAGCATTTATTCTTTGATTCTTTAATACTGTTATCATGCCTATTGGGCCGTATTGAGTCAAAAAACCTGCAAAATAACGACGCATTGTCAGATTTCAGAACCCTATGTTGTCTGACAACTAAGACTGAAGTTTTCTCATATCCTGCAACGCGCCTAGTTAAGTTTTTGTCTACACAACTTACAGTAGAGGTTCTAAAGGCTGGATGCTTTTTGTATGCCTCGTCTTGCCTTGGCCTTCATTTTTCAGTATTAATATTATCGCCTGTTACTTAATTCGTTCAACAAGTATAGATACATCAATATCCATATTGGTAATAATATTTGTAAATATGTATGACACGTAAATTTTTAGTTTGGAATATTCTATACCTACTATAACAGAACGGTAGAGGTACTATTTCTGTAAATTAAATATTTTTTCAAAATGTTAATTGCGGCGTATTATACAGTTAGTTAAATATATTTTGTCTCATAAGAATTAGTTCTAAACGTAATTTTAAAGGACGTTTTTACGTCAGAAGAAGAAGTACCTACTTAATTCTACTGAACTTTCTATTTCTCGCTATAACCATGCACTGTCACCTTAATGTAAGACCTGTAGGGTTACTCTTGAAACTAATACCAATTCCAATCCAATTCCAATATTAAATAGACGCTTTAAAACAACGCGTAATTTTAAAATAAATTTACCTACATTACAGTTGCCTCAATTATAAAGCATGTTGCCTTCATATGATCCCGATTCTATAATTATTTTTTAGACATTTTAGCATATAAAAGTACGAACTGACATATTTCCAATGTCAATCGAGCAGAATTATTTTCAAGAGTAAACCCATTGAACTAATAAACATATTAATTATTCATAATTACCTATACATTAAGAGTCGCTTATTGGTTTAATAACCTCAAGTGCGGTTTCAATTCTAAATTCCGGTTCTCCATAGCTTCTGACAATTACATTGTTCTTATATTGTATAGAAAAAGAATACGGTCGCGAGCAGGATTCGAACCTGCGCCTCCCGGATAAATACTCCAGGCGCTTGCAATGCCGTAAAGATTGGCATTGTATTAGCTGCAAAGTTAGTCGAGTCGGTTCGGTCGCCTGTATAGGGACTGAATAGATAGCAATGTCATCACGAAAAGAAGTGTTAAAATGTGGAAGAAGAATTCACGGTAGTGAGCAGAGGTCGAGATGGCTTAGTGGTTAAAGCGCCTGGAGTATTTATTCGGGAGGCGCAGGTTCGAATCCTGCTCGCGACCTTATCCTTTTTCCGTTTAATTTTATAACTTTAGAGTTCACTAAGCATACGTTAATGCTTTTCAAAGATTTATCTTTATACAGTTCTTATTAAACAAAACTGTTACATCGTACTAAGTTCAACCATGCTTATAGTTGAAGTTGATTCACGACGATAATTGGACGGCAAATAATTTGCGCTCAAGACCTCTCGATTGCCAATGAACGTCTTAACAGATAGCCTCTTACTTGTGATGCCTATGAGCCACTCCACCTTGAAGAGGAGCTGCCGTACTCCAGAAATTCTCCTATGACGTACATTAGGACTTAAAAAGTTTACAGAACTACAGATAAATCTATGAGATGCATTAACGCGTGCGTAGCGAATTCTAAAGTAATATTTTTTGTGGAAACAAAAATACGGTCGTGAACAGGATCCGGACCTGCGCCTCCTATATAGTCCAGGCACTCTGACTACTAAAGTCACACACAGAGGTCTCTTAGTGGTCAGAAGGACTTTATCCAAGATGCGCAGATTTTAATCGTATTTTTCTTTCCACAACAGTTTATAACTATTTAAATATATATAAGTGTAACGACTCCAATATTATGTTTCCCATTGTTATATTGGTAATTTATTGTCCAAATTGATAATGATATGCATAAAAACTTACGAGATATTAACTGAATGAATACTAAGAGGCTGAAGGCCTTTTAAGGCACTTCAGATTTTAGTTGAGAATAACCAAAAAACTGATATTTATTAAAAAACTTGAGAGGTGTCAAGGGACACCCGGATTGAACGAAGTTAAAGAGAAAATATATATATATCTTAATATATATAAATCTCGTGTCACAATGTTTGTCCTCAATGGACTCCTAAACCACTTAACCGATTATAATAAAATTCGCACACCATGTGCAGTTCGATCCAACTTGAGAGATAGGATAGTTTAAATCTCAAATTATAGTCGCGTGCGAAGCCGGGACGGACCGCTAGTATATATATATATCTGGCTTGCTTTCTATAAGAGAGAGAGAGAGACAGACAGAAAAACATGCGCACGCCGCACGGCTTACAATAGCTTACTATAGCAAAAAGTGTCTTTACAACTTTTCGTCTTAATTTTTTCCGTCTAGCCCCCTTTCGCAACGCGCGATAAGGAACTACGTTCCAAAAAAAAGGAAACCAAATTATGCTTGTTTGTTCGGTTTAGTTCTCTACATTCCTTTAAAGATATACAGTACAGTAAATATTTGTGCCTCTTTGAAGTTAGGCTTTCCGTGTGTCGCGCATGCTCACTACTGTTTTGTCCGTACTATCGACTACTGTTTTTGTAGACGACTTCAGAGTGGTACACTTATTTAATTCGTACTGTACGTTAAATTACTATTGAAAGTATTGTGACTATGTTACGAATGCGTTCGCTAAAGCTATTAATAAAAAAAGGTATAGTAATACTTATATGAATGTGTTTGCTTTGTATATGTTTATTTTATTTTATTTCGCTTGTAGATAATGTTATGCGATGCTGCGGTCGTTGATAGAAATTATTTTCTACAAAATAAATACATTGTAGCACAGAACTAACCCAGCTGCCGTTTAAAAACTATATAAATCGTTGTTCAACATTTCGCACCGTGTTTATTAACTACCTTCAAATGACAACTATGATTTCTGTTCTGTGGGTCATCGGTTTGATTGCCTCGTTCGTCTAGTGGTCCCAAGAGCGACTGCTAAGCATAAATTCTCGGGTTCGATTCCAGAGTCGGGCAAAATGTTATTGAATTTTTCTGCTAGGAAATTCTCAGTAGCAGCCCGGAGAATAGAATTGTGCCCGGTAGATGGCAATAGGCCCACCATCTATTACATGGAACTTAATAACTGCTTTGGTAAAATGTAGATGTGTACAATCGTGTACACCTCTGCCTACCCCTTCGGGGAATACAGGCGTGATATTTTCGTTACGTGATTATTTTTCATTCTGTACGCATCACAATATACGATGTTAAGCAATAGCTTATAGCCAATACTACTTTTTCTCGTAATTTTTTAAACATTTAAGGCCATGTAATGCCTATATTAATTATTAAGGAAACAGAAAAATAATAGACAAGAGCAGGACTCGAACCCGCAATCCTTGGCGTACCGTGTCATGGCTCTCCCGACTGAGCTATCGTGTAGTGCTAGCAGCATCCATTAAATTTCAAGTTTCCTTCTCGTCTTAATCTCATCATAAGGAGACGCCTGGGGGTTACTCTTTAGCAATCATTATATTACTAAGTGGGAGAGCCATGACACGGTACGTCAAGGGTCGCGGGTTCGAGTCCTGCTCGTGTCTATTATTTTTCAATGTTTCTTTAGAAAATAATAATCCAATAATACGTTCAATTTATTAGCCTAAAAGTCAGTCGCCCTATTTTCCAATCTTGACTTACACAGCCAACCCAGCACAATCCAGCGCCTAGATCCCTCTCATAATGATGACCTTTCCTCCTACTTTTCTATATTATGTTCTATAACTCAATATCGGGTCAGCGCTCGGGGCGAGGTCCAGGACCTCCATCTATCCTTATTATTGCGGAGAATCCGTGAGTTACGTGTTTTATGAGACCCGTTTGAATTTTTGCGTAACTTTACGATTTAGTGAATAATAGTTGCCGGTTTGTGGGTTTAGTTATCCACATTTTTTCTATTGAAGAAAATCGGTTTTAATACTCTATTTTAATTATTGTTTAACGGTTATTACTCACGCGCATTCTTCGGGATTGGCCGACTAGTTTCGAAATCAAACGGGGGCTCCGTTATTCATGAATTTGATTCGCGAATTCGCCGCGGGCTCATCTCATAAATAAAGGCCGTTGGACTTCGCAACTAGTCGAGCAATCCCGAAGAATGCGCGTGAGTAATAACCGTTAAACAATAATTAATATGAATGTGTCTCACGAAAGTTATTATACGAAAATTCTCTATTTTTTTAAATTGGAATGTTTTTAATATATCATCGGAACAATGAGAGGTTTGCTGGAAGGGATTTGTACTGATTTTCCCATTTTAATTCTAATTACTAGATATTTTTTACTATTTAGTCTAACAATAATTAGACTGTTGGAAATATTACTTTGGAATGTCAATTATTAAAATTAGTTTATGTACAAACGAGTTTTCACGACACCTATGGCCCACTGATCTAGTGATAGGGAGCTGTGTCTTCATATCAGTGATTCAATTCCCGTTCGAAACAAAAGTTATCAGGTTTCATGGTAGCTTAATTGATAGAGCACTTGAGGTACCGATGGAGTGCAGGCTCGAATCATGATTGTGGTAAAAAAATATTACTTTATAACTTCTTTATGCACGAAGTAGACACAATAGTTAACAAACACCATGTATCACACGTGACAGTGAAATGGTTATGGTGTAACTATATATTAGCGATATAAGTTAATATGAATTTATATAGTTTTGTAGAAATAAAAATATGGTTGTTGATGGATTTAAAACTGCGCCTCCCGGATAAATATTCCAGGAGCTCTACTGTACCGTACCGTACTAGAATAATTTTTCCACAAAAATTTAAACTTTAATAGAATGCGTTAAAGCGTTCGAAAGCTTTATCTATATTGGTTAATATGACTTCATAACTTAACCAGGAAGTACAAACCCTTATCCTTCAAAACAACCACCTCGATGTAAACTACCCAATTTCGTCAACTGTACCTCGTTTCGTAGCCATTACATCGTATGTGATAGCGAGAGGTTCTACGAAGCAATTATAGAGATAGATGACCGAAGCCTGCGGCCATTGACCACTGAGTTATAGAGTTTAATATCAGAGAAGAATCGGTTAATATAGAGCCGATAGCTTTATGGGATGTGGGAGTGTACTACATAATTTAGGGCTTGAAAATTTCATTTGTTTTAGCTAAGAAACGAAGCTGTTGATTTTGGAAATAAGATGATATTAATAAAAATAAAAAAGAGTACGACTGCCATGTGTGTATTTTATTTTTTATTATACACGTTTCTATTTTTATTGTAATCTTACTAGCCTATGTTACCCGGGACAATATAAGGATTCTAACGATACCCCGTACATCTAAATCGGAACAAGCGTTTAGAAGTTATGGTGGAATAAAGAAACTCGCAAAACATACATAAATCCTAAAAACGTAACACTCCTTTTTTTGGGCAGTCGTGTAGAAAATACACACACTGTATAATAATACATAAAATTTATGCCATCCGATAGTGTTACTAAGAGGGATCAAATTCTGGAAAGTAATTACATACGAAAAACTAAAGGTAAATGCTGAATTTTGATAACTGATTCGTATTTTCATGAAAAATGTAATTGATTCAAACATTACTCGTATCTTGTTCTAAATTATGGTCAATGTTTTTTTTTATTCCAAGCACCCGCTGTGCAATCAGCTCCACAAAATTATGTTCAAATAAAAAAAAAAAACCAAATTAAAATAAAAATATATTATAAAAAAATTAAACAATATAGTATTTATTTCTTACCTTTAAACTGCCTTATGCCAATACTACTCAGAATTTAATTTTCATTAGCGACACTATCGCGTATTACACCTATAAATAGTGTCGATAAATCAACAGGATCGATTCCTAGCTGGGAATATAGATTTAATGACAAAAAATCTAATGAAGAAGTTTTAGTTTTCATCAAAATCGGGTCCGATGCTTCTTTGAATATTTTGCGATGCCCACTTGAAAAATTCACTCTGTATAAATACAGGGTTCGCATTAAATATAGGTATAATAATTAAGTAATTGTTACAAATTTATGTAAGATTATTTAATAAGATGTGAGGAACCCAACCGACAAATAGTTTTATAGTTTTTGGAAATAATACTTTTGCAAAACAATAAATAACAAAAAAAAGAAGTTATTATATTAAATGGCAAAAGAATACGGTCGCGAACAGGATTCGAACCTGCGCCTCCCGGATGAATACTCCAGGCGCTCTGACCACTAAGCCATCTCGACCTCTCGATCGCGACCGTATTCTTTTTCCATCTAATATAATAACTTCTTTTTTTGTTATTTATTGTTTTGCAAAAGTATTAATAACGTTCGCTAAGCATGCGTTAATGCTTTTCAAAGATTTATCTTGAAAAAAAGAAGTATGTTGTAATAAGAAAAAAAGTATGTTGGATTTTTTTTTACCTAAATATAATAAGTGTATACAAATATGTATACAAAAATGTACAATTGAAATTATGTTTAAAATTAAATTATGATTTTGAAATTATGTTTAAAATTAAATTATGATTTTGAATCATATATAATTATATTTTTTTAATACATGTTGAGGCCATGTAATGCCTATATTAATTATAATTTTCAAAGAAACATTGAAAAAATAATAGACAAGAACGGGGCTTGAACCCGCGACCTTTGACGTTCCGTGTCATCACTCTACCAACTGAGCTACCTTGTCGTGTTCAAACCTATTGAATTTTCAATCCTCTTTGTATACGTCTTAAGGAGACGCCTGGTGATATTTATCTAGTAATCATTTACAGATTTACTAAACTCAGCGTTACCACTTTGCAGTTGTAAATCGCCGAACAACATCCCAATCCTTTATAAATCATATATAATTATATTTTTTTAATACATGTTGAGGCCATGTAATGCCTATATTAATTATATTTTTCAAAGAAACATTGAAAAAATAATAGACAAGAACGGGGCTTGAACCCGCGACCTTTGACGTTCCGTGTCATCACTCTACCTTACATTTTGAAATTATGTTTAAAATTAAATTATGATTTTGTATTAATTATTGTTTCCTCTTTTTATAAAAAGTTACATTTTGTTTTTTGTATCAATACAAACAGCATAAGTAACTCTTAATGCTTGGAGACAAAAAAAAACTGCCAAAATATATAGATAATATCTATTTACATACATATAACAATCATGAAATAAATGCAAATCAAAACCGAACCCAATTCTCAGTCTAATATTTCCGATTACGTCCAACAAATGAAAAATTCTATAAAATGCTGAACAACGCGCAACGGCTAAAAGCACAAAATTGCAATGTTTTGCTGTGCTCAACTATTTGAGGCGGTACAAACAAGAACTGATGACTTACAAACAGACTGACAGCGGCAAACATTTATTACCTGTCGCGGAATGAGGTCAGCCTGGACGACATTTGGCAAGCGAGTTTGTGAGAAACAGAAAAGTTCCGCACATACTTTATATATTTTTTCCAGTACCAGAACTTACAGTACAGGAGAATGGTGGCGTATATCATATTTTGATTCCCACACGGAACAAATGTTTGCAAGTATGATCTGCAGATAAATATTCACGATTCGGAGTTAATTTGTATTAGAAATAAGTTTTTGACCTATATGATACAGGAGAAATTTCTAGTGAGGCAATTCATATAAATAAAATCATGCTGTCACGTCACGTCGTCACGTGTTCTTCTGCGAAATACACAATCATGGTGTATACTTAAATAATTATCTTCAATTTTCAACCTCAATTACTTCATGATAATTCCTAGATTCCAGACTCCTATGATATCTCAAGTAACTTTTTCAGAACGTCATCACAATTTCAATACTTGCGAAAGTACCAAATTGTACGTCTAACAATAATATTCCTATTGTGCCCGACACATACAATTTATCAGCGAGTCAACAAGTTTAACATAACAAAAGTTTAATTAGGTTACCGTTCTATTTGTAGTCTGTGTAACTCACGGCAAACTTACTTATAACAAAACGCTTCAAGGTGCTAAGAATCCTAAGACAAGTCGACCTCCCCTTACCGACCTTAATGCACCTTGCATTGTTTCACGTCCGATATATGACGAGCTGTCAACCACATAACGGAGCCTGAGGCCGAGCGGTCCAATCATCTATGAGAAGGGCTTTACGGTTATAAGCCAATTCCTCTGCATAGAGATAAGTTGGTGCATCATATCTAAAGGGTACGACCACTATTATTTGAGACAGTAAAAATAAAAGTAATGTACGACGATTTTTTTCCAGAAATAATAGGTTTAGGGCTCCTAAATATCAAGCCCTACAATATTTTAATGAAAACCATTTTCTATTCGGCTTCCCCAGTCCAAAAAAGTGACATTAATTAACTAACATTTCCTTTACAAGGTGATATAAAAAATGCAGAAAGTATTTAAAAGCAAATACTGCAATGGTAAAATACAAATACGCCATAATTGCTAACATATTTTAAAATCCACGGACCCCAAAAACGGGAACTATCCGATCAAAGGCCACAGATAAAGCGCGCGGTAGGGACGGGCTAGTGAAATCAATAAGTGCCCAGCACAGATTAAACAACTGTCGATTGGAATTGGAACCTGTGTTTGTACAACTCTGTTTATTTTTGCACAGCCCTTTCGTGGCAGCCCTGTAATTGGAAACGGTTTATGATTTGAATTTCGATTTCCAATTATCGTGACGTCACTTTGATTGCTGTGCATTGATGTTTAGTGTAATGACTGAGTTCTGAGAATTGATATTGATTCATATTTACTATATCAAACTATATCCTATTGGCGTGAGGCTATGTTATGTTATCCTATACAATTTGCTCGACTGTGACGACAACACACAAGAGGCTGTACTGTATTCAATATGATATTGAATGCTGATTATTATTAAAAGCTACATTATATACGATATAATTAATTTGATGTTTTAAAGATATAAACTTATTCTGTCTCGTTTGTCTGACGAAAGTGCGGCTGCTGAACGTGGTCCTGAGTTCGATTCCCGGGTCAGACAGTGTTATTGCGTTTATCTGTCAGGAAAGCTTCTCCGTAGCAGCCTGGAGCTGGAGCGTTGAACTGTGCCCGGTACACACAGATAGGGTCCACCTATTACATGGGACTTAGTAACAGCATTGGTGAAATGTGCGTGAAAAAACAGTGTACACCTCTGCCTACCCCTTCGGGAATACAAAAGTGAGGCTATGTTATGTTAAAAATGAAGATATACCGCTTCAAATAAAATTATTTTCCTTGAGTATAAGACCCTGGCAATTGGCCGGAAAATCGCCAGGACATAGCAGACATATCCGTATCGATAAGGATGAATTATTGAGCTCCTACCGAATTTATCTTTACGACCTTTACCCTAAGAGGATAAACATCACTCTAGCAGTACTTTCTTTCTTAAATAAACTGCCTTATTTGTCTAGTGAACGCAACCACGGCTGCTGCGTGTGCTGTGCTGGATTCTATTGTCCGATTAAATCTTCGAAAAGCATTAACGCATGCCTTAACGCAATTTTCGAAGATTGATCTGTATTTGGTAAGGTAATTGCATCTGTACGACATTGTATTAACTGCAAAGTTAATCGCGTCAGTTCGGTCACATGTATAGGGACTGAATAGATAGCAATGACGTCACCAAAAGACGTATTAAAATGTGGGAGAAGAATTCGCGGTGATGAGCAGGGGTCGAAACGGCTTAGCGGTCAGAGCGCCTGGAATATTTGTCTGGGAGGCGACCGGCTCACGAGCGTATTCCTTTTCCACAAAAAAATTATACTCTATTGAGCGAGTAAAATTTCTGCTATTTTTCTGTTAGAAAATGTTCAGTAGCAAACTGAAATTTGTAACTGTGCCCAACAGTATACCTTTAGCTAACTATTCGGAGGATACAGGCGTTCAAATAGGCATGTTACGCACACAAAGCTGTACGCACACACACACTATACTCTGATTGAATAATTCTACGAGGAGACGTTATGCATACAGATATGCATATAAGTGTGCCATGCAAACCATTCCATTTTGTTGCATGTATATATACCTAAGTTATGTTATAATAATAATAATAATCATTTATTATCAGACCACAGTCCATAGTAAAATACATAAACAAATAAAACATACTATTAACATATAAAACATATTACATAATTCTACGTTCATTTATTTATTTATTTATTTGGATCTCCAACAGAAGATACACAATCACATGCATATATATGAAGTAGGTCAGGTACAAAAGAAGTGTGTTATTCCAATTACAGGTGACCACATCATTCACTTATAGCCTAGGTTACTGAAAGGTTTGACAAATCAACGACAAAGATAAAAAATGAAGTAAAATACATTAAATTAATCAAAATTTAAAAAGGTAAAAAAAAAACACAGTAGTAGGTTACAATAAAATCAATAATTAAACAGTAAAAAGATAGGTCAGAGAAGGATTTTTGCACTTTGCATTTCATACCTAATAATTATTTAATATATTTGAATGACGCTCTGTGAATCGTCATCCAATGCCACATCATTGGGCTCTCCATTTTATTGGCAATAATAGCCACCAGGCTGTTGGTTGTTATACTGTGATAAATAAATTTAGGCGGCGTTACCCAACGGAGGAAATTTTTCTGAAGTGTTTTCTTGTGTTACAATATTAGTATTAACTTGTTGTTTATCTTGATTGTTACTCGATAAGTATCTTTAGTCACTAATGGTTGTTATTTTTTATATAGTCGACGCCATGGATTTTACTATCAATAATACTATATATTACGAATGATACTGATAAGATAGGCATATCACGATCGTTCCAGCGCGTATTTTTATTTACAAAAAGCATTAGGTGATACAGATAAATCTTCGAAAAGCATAAAGCTTGGCGAACTCAAAAATTTTTTTTTTTGTGGAAAGAAAATTTGGTCGTGTTGGTTCGGTTTCCTGTAAAGCGACTGAATAGATGGCAATGACGTCACCAAAAGAAGTTTAAAATGTGTAAGAAAAGTTCGTGGTGGTGAGAAGAGATCGAGATGGCTTAGCAGTCAGAGCGCCTGGACTATTTATCCGGGATGCACAGGTTTGAATCCTGCTCGCGACCCCAGTCGAGATGGCTTAGCGGTCAGATTTCGATATTTAGCGGTCGATTCGAACCTGCGCCTCCCGGATAAATACTCCAGGCGCTCTGACCACTAAGCCATCTCGACCTCTGCTGCCCACCGCAAATTCTTCTTCCATATTTTAACACGTCTTATGGCGACGTCATTGCTATCAATTCAGTCCAAGTGACCGAACCGACACGACTTACTTGGCAGTTAATACAATGTCGTAAAGAATGCAATTACCTTAACAATTCAAGATAAATCTTTGAAATGAGAGAGAGAAGAATGCGTTCATGCTTTTCAAAGATTTATCTTGGTTTATTTTTAATGGGATACGGGGCAACCGAACATACGGCTCGCCTGATGGTAAGCGATTACCGCCGCCCATGGACACACGCAACCCCAGAGGAGTCACAAGTGCGTTGCCGGCCTTTTAAAGGGTTTGGACCTCCGGTACCCTCACTCACTCGACGAAACACAACGCAAGCGTTGTTCCACGCCGGTTTTCTGCGAGGCCTTGGTATCACTCCGGTCGAGCCGGCCCATTCGTGCCGAAGCATGGCTCTCCCACTGTAAAACATATACATATAGTTAAAAAAAACTTACACGTTAAACAATTTTGCTACCGGATTATAATTGTGTACCTAAAAATTCTTCTATTTACAGATATAAACAAAACCTTGTCCTTTTGTACGTACCTACATAATTATTTCGAAAGTAGTCGGATACTTTTCTATTGTAGAAACCCTAAATTACATAATAAAATCATAGATATTAGCTTTATAGTCAGCTAATAATTATTCAACCCTAGCTTTATCTGAATAATTATTACACCATTCATGTACGTTTGAATACCTACGTCTTACGATGACGTCACCGTATTTTATTACGTAGTCACTACACCTTGTATAGTGCACGACCGTAACACAAAAATTGCACGACCTACAACATAACTGACACTATAAATTGGTGAACACCGTCAAACATAAATAAACCTCGCTAAACACTTAAAGCGATTTTATCGACGCAGCGAGCGAAGCCAGCGCTATTATCGCACTAGTTTGTAAAGCGAAAACATGGTTTTGAATAGAAAACGCCTTTTAGGTATTGGCATGGGTGTAATATACGTTGATAGGGGAAAAACTTATAGTGTATCTTGTTACTGATCTTCGTGTGCAGGAAATTGGTTAAAGCACCTTATTTTGGGGGATAAGCAAATATGCGCCACTTTCAGTCTTCAGGGATGTGTTACTAAGATAGTATGTATCGAGATATAATAAATAATAATAATAACATAGAAACATTTTACCCAAATTTTATCTTTATTTATATACCTATATAATTATGTCTGCCTCGTTGGTCTAGTGGTCTCAAGCGCGACTGCTGACCATGAGGCCTCGGGTTCAAGTCCTGGAACGGACTTAACTTGATGACACAATTGATGAAATGCTGTGAACACCTCTGCCTACCCATTTGAGAAGTATAGGCGTGATGCTATGTTATGTTATCTTATATCATTATATTACTAGCTTCTGCCCGCAACTTCGTCTGCGCAGACTTCAGCATTGGATTCAGCCGGGAAAAAATCGTATTGTGTTAATCCAAGTTGTAAAATATTTATGTGCTAAATTTCACCCGAATCTATTTACTAGTTATTGCAAGAAAGAGTAACAAACATCTATCCATCTATCCCCATAAACTATCGCATTTCTTAGTAAGATGTTTTAATGAACTATCTAAGAAAGCGTAGCTCAAGAAAATTGTATTTTATATCATGATTTCTTTAACTTATTTTTGGTACTATATTTGTAGATGTTTACTTGTAAAGTTGGTTCTATTCTATTATAAAATACTGCTTAGGTAAAATAGTTCTAAAGTAGCAACAACTATGACATGTGTCCACGTAAGTATCAAGGATTTTAGTTCTCGTTCAAAACCACCTTGAACGTCAACACAGCTATGAATATTCTTTAATTTTTCCCAAAAACTCTTCAATAATAATTATAGACTACCTACATTCAATACATATTTATTGCCTAATCAGCCCGCAAATTGCACAACCCTGTTGAATCTGGGTTGATGTCTAAATCCTTTTGAGTTTGACATCAACCCATGATTCTAAAGTAAAATTGCGATTTTACAAGAAAATCTCCACTCATTTCCGTCCGAACACGGAAACACTGTCAAATAATTTTAGAAAATGTAGCAATTTGTAATGTTGGACCGAACGTCGATATAATTTGGTTATTTTATCGACTCGTCGTCCTAGGTAATTGGCGCGGACGGGGCGGATGTGACGGACACAGGTGCATAGCAGCTGGAAAAGACATAGGAATGGCCGCGCTGGCACACAGTTTTTAATAAATAATTTTTAATTGATGCTAAGGTACAGCCTTACAGAAAATTTGTTTAAATTGGTAGAGAAAATTAGTAGAGTTGCACCTATGCAAAATTTACTTTACTTCTAGAATACTACATCAATCTGCCTAGCCTTTTCCCATTTTTTTTTTTATCTTTCTTTAAACGTTATCCCACACTAGGAATTTCTTCCTGTATCGTGGGTGCGTTTACAGACATATAATCTCACAAGCACACACACACCCAGACCCGGAGCAATTATCTATAGATCGTACAAATATTTGCTCCGTGCAGGAATCGAACCTGCGACACGCAGCGCAGCAGTCGGTCTCTCGACCACTGCGCCAACCACGCTGTCAAAATTACATTGGGGTCGGCTTCCAGTCAAACCGGATGGAGGTTAATACCAATATTTTACATGGAATGACTGACCTCCACAACCCAGTTACTGGATAACACCATATCTCGTGATATTACTAGTTGTCAGACTTTCAGGCCTCTGACTATCCGTAGTGGCTGTCATAGAGCTTAATTTGACAACCGGGACGGACAGCTAAACATGCTCACCGAGGAACGTATGGGTCTCGGTATAAAATGGTGGTCACTCATTCACAGACCGACTGCGGCAAGCGCAGCCGCGATTGATCAATCGATGTGCAGCTGTTACTTAACCATGAGCCCCTCAGAAAACTACATACCAATTTACCAAGCAATAATATAACAAATATAACAGAAAACTACGTACTAAGCAATAAATAAAGCGGTGCCTGAGGGCATAGTCGAGCTAGATCTCAGCAACTAATTCTGGTAAGAATATTAATCGGTTTAAATCATTTATTCTCAAAAAGACATGTAAGCCACTTACATGAGAATATCACTAAAAATACAATATAATTTAAGATTAAGTAACCGCCACCGACGTTAGTATTTATTTTTATATTATATTAGTAAAATGAGAAATTATTGCATTGCGATGTTGAGGACTGGTTCAGTGAATTCAGTCTCGACTTTTATTAAGTAGATGATTATGCAAACTCAATTCAGGCAGGCACATAAGTATCTTCCTAAATTGAGTCTACACGTAGTGATTCTCTGTTATATATTTGGATAGACGAGATTTGAAAACACTGAACGAGCTTACATTTTTTATATCGGAAGGTAAGTTATTAAATAATTGTGCTCCTTCATAGGTAATACTTTTTTTAGCGTAATTAGTACGAATTTTCGGTAATACAAGTAAACTTGGCCGACGAAGGCTACGTTTAGATACTTGCTATTAAGCTATAAGTCCAACTATTATTACTCCAAATTTGTAAATACTGCCAATGATCCAACACTTTTCAATTAAAGAATATTATTTTTATTAATTGTGCCCTATTTCAGTACCTATTAGAAGCTCCCTAAACTGTAGGTAACGAAGTCACATCCATTCACAAAACATCTATGTTTTTCCCTTAATGGAGTTGCAAGGCTGTCATCGGCTTCCGGTTCAATTATTCGACACTTGGGCCGATTTCATCATCACATTCATATGCTAGCATATACTTTTGGACAATAATTATCTTCACTAATGTCCGACCTATTATTATATATATTTGGTAACTGAATTATTATAATTATAAATATTCCCTTTACAATTTATATATGCAGTTCAAATCTGGGCATCTCAGTGACTAAATAGGCGAAACAAACCAACTGCTTAGAAGCATCGTTGGTAATAATGCGATGGGAACCACCTAAAGTCTGAGAATATAATGAGTCTATATCGTATATATAGGCAATATAGTAGGTATTGCAGACCTTCACAAACCACAGTACACGGTTTGCATCGGTGCCGTCTCGGCTGAAAAATCACCAAAGACATGGTCACCATATTAAATATAAAAAAACTAAATAGTGAATTGAATAATAGATGGGTCTAGTTTTGTGTGTGTGCATGTGAGATTATGTCAGTAAACGCACACACAAATAGGAGTTTTCTATGGTCATAAAAAATAAATAACAAGTCTTCGTCGTGCCTTAATTTTTGTGACAGATTACTCGTGCTAGGTTTTCTATAATCTCCATTCGTATACATACAGCGCAGCGTATTGGCCAAGTTTCAAATAATTCAATTTTCCACAAACCTATCAGTAGTACGTATTCGTCTAGTTACCACCAATTCAATTTTCACCACACTCGTCAAATCTGTGCACTGTCCAGTTTCCATAAATCCAATTTTCTACACACCTGTCAATACTGTGTACTCGTCAAGGCGGTTGACAACGCATTTTGGCATAGACGAAATGTCGATTGTTGCAGAATTGTCACGTCCGTACTACACTTAACCAGATTAAGCCAAATGGAGCTAAATTTCGTAATTGTTATTTAAACAAAGACTCGAACATTATATGGGACAGATGGAAGGGAATAAATATTACCCTTCTTCATCTTATTCTCGGTTGAACAACGTACATCTATAACATGGATTTACCAACCCTCGAGAACAATTTTAGAAAGTAATAATAAATTTACGTATACATGTAGAAACATGGGATGTACGACAAACTAAAGATAAATATGATTTCAGTAGTCTATGGTGTACTAATATTAAAATACATAATTTATTCTGCATACAATTACTTAAATAAATAAAATAGATAAAAAATATTTATTACAACTATATTATACACAATATGTACATAGCAAACGATACAATATATGAAATACCAACGGTCATAAGTGCTTAAAGGCTATAAATTATTAATATTACCCCTTATATACACCAACAGATTTCCATCACAAAACAATGAGATGAATTTAAATGTTCTGAATTTCGTAAAACAAACCTCAAATTACGCACAATATTTCCAAATATAAAGCTCTTAACACAACAATGGTCAAATTTATTCGACAACTTCATTTCAAACCGATTGTTCTGTAAAACAATCGTGTCTTCGAACATTTTCCGTAGTATTTTATTTTTATTTTAATCCCTTCGTGAGTTTCTTTTGGAAGTTCTCTTGTAAAGTTTTTTTGTCCGGCCGCTCTTTGGAGCTGAATACTAAATATACGGGACAACCCGCGGGAGTTAATGTAACTTGTAAAGGTTGGCTATTAATAGGTTGTAACAAAAGAATATGTTACGACTGAATCATTTATTTTATACGGGGGCTTAGTTGCCCGCGTCCGTAGGAGTGGACTTTTAAAATGGAATCCCTACACGTGGCTCCTGGGTGGTGCAAAACAGGCAACAAAACTCTGGTGGAGGCTTCAGCCACGGCTGGTTACCATCCAACCGACGAAGCCATGCCGTGAAGCGATCTCGTCCTGTTCGGTGCAACCGTTGTGGGAGACGGGTCTGGACAGTTGCATCAACTCTCCAACTATCTTTCTCCCAAAATCTATCCACTCTACTTAAGAGTGGACAGAATTATTCTGGATATATGTGCTCCATCCTCGGCCACACCGTCGCTCACGATCAGGTAAGTTGGTGGCCTAAGGTAGATCAATTTTTGATAACAAAAGAATCTTAATGTAAGATGTATGATTGTGCAAACATTTACATTTAGACAAAAGATTTTCTACAGTTTTGCTGTATTGCTCGCACTGCTACGAATTACTATGTCTCCGTAGCTGCGATGACGTCACCTTTTAAGAATGATTTATTGTTGTACAAAACATAGTCTATCGCTATACTTATTGACTAGTAAATAGCCAGGCTATCTCCTCATCAACAAACGTGTACTTGTGTCTGTATTATTTTATTTTATACAATATGTAACAGAATCCATGGTCATACTTTGAGAGGCGAATGTTTAATATCAACGTTTATACTCCTTCCGACCGTATTTCGGTCACGGCGGCCTATCTCTACGGAGATTAGCCAAGTACGCAGGAGATATTATAGTGCACAAGTGTATGCCCAAACACATGTGCACTCCCTCTTCCTTCACTCTCATATTCCGATGGGACGGAAATCCGACACGACCAGAGAGAGATCAGGCGCAGGACCGACGGCTTTACGTGCTCTCCGAAGCACGGGGGTGTCACACCACCAATTTCCTGATTCCGGGCTGCTACTGAGAATTTCCAAACAGAAAAATTCGATAACACTTTATCTTTGACCTGGGAATCAAACCCAGGACCTCACGCTCAGCAGCTGCGCTTCACCACTACACCAACGAGGCAGTCAACGTCAACGTTTACTATGGAACTAACTTCTAAATCAAAAAATCTGCTGCTCCATACATTTTGGTCGAATAGGTATGAACATTTCTATGGAACAGCTGATCTTTTTATCACGCTTTCAAAGTAGATTCCATTGTAAAATTTGTTCGGTTACATGACTATGACATTGACCCCTTTAAGTATGAATACGGTCTTCTGTTACACGCTGTATATTTTAATTTATAAATAATTATGTCCATACTAATATTACAAATGCGAAAGGAACTCTGTTTGTTTGTTTGTTGCCTTTTCACGACTAAACGGCTGAATGGATCCTAATCAAATTTGGCAAGGAGATAGATTGGACCTTGGAGAAGGACATTTGGTACGCAGATGAAGTCGCGGGCACCAGCTAGTATTATATAAAGTAAACTACTAATTAACTTTCTATTAGGTTGTAAATTTGTACCGAATATGGTACACTGGACTGTTCTTTCTTTTAATGCATAAGTCAAATACATTAATTAAAAACTTGTCTATAATAAGAATTAAATGGAAATAACGACGATAACTCCTCCCTCCTATCCCTCTCTCACCTGCTTTCTGTTTACTGTATTACGTAAGTAGATAACATAGCTACTAGTAATAAAACTACCTGATAAAAAAAAACATTTTCTTATAACAACTTGTTTACAAGACTCCACCTCGTAGAAGCAAGCTTATGAAACAGTGTAGCGAAGCGTAAAATGCACTTTAGAAATAATAAGATACTAAAAAAATACTGTCGCTTGAAATGTCTTGTATTCCGATTCCGATATCTTTTGCGACTTTTCTCTCAGTGGTTATAGAAACAGCCCATATCTGTCCCACTGTAAAGGAAATACCAATTTTGATAGATAAGATATGAGTATTAATTTCGAGGGTCTAGCTCACTGAGAGTTGACGATTTCGGACCATTATTTCAGGATCCTCATGATATTTTCCTTAATCGTATGTGATGTCTTAGATTAAGAATAAGTGAAAGAGCCAAAATACCCATGACATTGGAAAAGGGACATTAGTATACATGCTAGCTCTGAACCCACAACCCGAGAAGAGGCCTTTGCCATGTTATGGGACAGTTATGCGCTGGTTATGTTCCAAAAAGGTCCTAAGAAATCAATACTCGTTACACCCTAGTTCACGAGGAGCTTAACTTTACATTTTTCCCTTTGTCCGTTAGTATTCGGTTAAGCCGACGGTAAAGTTAGTGGAGCTTTTGTTACTTTATATTTTATGTCGTCCCCTGCCCTGGATATGCGAAATATTTGATATCGATTTCGGAATTTTAAGAGAAAAGACCTTCGTTATCTTGTTTTAAAGAAAAGTAATAAAAGTATTAAAAAATATTGTACACAAAAGCAAAGTGCAGCTTTTTGCTTCTCCTTTAACGAGCTGAGCGAAGTTACAAATATCGCAAAACACCTAATTTTGTGCTTGTGCACATTAACGAAATATCATAGAACTGCTAATTTTGATCAATTTTTAAATAATTTTACCTAAATATTACACCGAAAACATCGAAGCGAATCCTAAATATTTAATAAATAAATCGTTCATAAGCGAAATGCAAACATTAGATACTACTTTTTTCTACTTGGGATAAGGGCAGGGAGATGATGAAAGTATTCTGGCAACACCTTATATAATAACACAACGTCCTGAATCTTAAACAGCCACAATAAGAAAGCAAAAAAGAACATTGATTTCAAAATAAGAACACCTAATGCATAGATTATGTTTTTGCTCAGACACTCTTCTATCTTTTGTCTCTCACTCACCAGTCCGCACCAAAGATCATAAAATTAGGGGCCATAGCCAAACGAGTGCGGCTATTGTGACCTGAAGTGGGAACAGTTGCGTATCCTGTGTCTTTATATGGTCATTATGTACAATGTGTGTTACTTATCTGCGGCTTGGAATAGGAAATTGTCCCCCTAGAGAATATCGTAAAAGTCACCATAGGCAATTTTTACCTCTCAGGCGTAAGTAAACAATGTAATTGCCGTTGTTGAGTTACGTATCACCACCCAAATAAATATTGAGTGTTCATTATTCTAGTGATCATAGGTGCGGTGGCTGAGCCTAAAATACTGGGTTCGGGCAATGCATCACTGATGTTTTTCTCTAAGAAAATTCAGTCTCAGTCCTGACTTTGGAATTGTGACTGCAATATTATACTTTACTCAACTTACTTACTGAACTTTACTCAAGGAATACAGGCTATGTTAGGTACATAAGAATAATATGCAATGACATCGCAACTGCCGCATTTCTTTAATCTACGGTATAAGTGGACTTATCTAACATCGCAGGACTACGGGTCCAACGTCAATTGTATTTAAATCCGTTTAATTCCCTGTTCAGGATTCTGAGAGACGTGGAAATGCTTTAAAAATAAAGTATCTCAGCTTAATGTTTTTGTAACCAGAAACTTAACACTGATTTATGTATTTTAAGTGAATAAATATGCATTAACAGCATAAAATAGGAAATTCTCAGTAGCAGCCCGGAGTTTGGAATTGTGCCCGATTGATGGCAATAGGCTCACCACCTATTACATGGGACTTAACAACAGCATTGGTGACATGTGGGTGTACAATTGTGTAAACCTCTGCCTACCCCTAAAAGCTATGTTAAGAAGCTATGTTATGTTATGTTATAAAATCGGACTAAACCTCAGTTACGCGAAGATAATAATAACGATAATATAATAACATAACAATTTCAATACCTAGAAGAAAAGGAACAGATAAAGTGAGTCCTGGGTCGATTCCCGGACAAAGTGTTATTGAGTTTTTCTGTCAGGATATTCTCAGTACAAAGCCGGAGTTTGGAAGTATGCCCGGTAGATGGCAATAGGACTTAATACCAGCATTGGTGAAATGTGGGTGTACAATAGTGTACTTACACCTCTGTCTACTCCTTCGGGGAATACAGATATGATCCTATCTATGAATGAACACATAGGTAGGTATCTAGTGAGTTCTATAATAGAACCACTATGGATCTAGAATGTAAACATAGCCCCAAAAAGTGTAACTTATCACAATTATTGTTCACCAGCTATTACGTAGTCACGTGTATTTTTCGGGATTGCCCGACTAGTTTTGAACTCAAACGCAGCCCTTAGTTATGAGCTGAGCCCGCGGCGATATCGGGAATCAAACTCTTCAATTGTTTCAATTTCAATTTGACTCGCGCTCTTGTATGAAACTAGTCGGGCAATCCCGAAAAATGCACGCGAGTAGTAACCGGTGAACATTAATTGATAATATGAAAATGACTCACGAAAGTTAAACAAAAAGATAAGTGTACATTATCTATAATTTTCCTACATCTACATCTATCTACTCTAATAATATAAAGAGGAAAGATTTGTATTTTTCTACGTAACGAATAAACTCAAAACCTACTAGCCCGATTTCAAAAATTCTTCCATCATTAGAATGCTACATTATCCCTGAGTAACATAGGCTATATTTATTACTAGAAAATATTAGGGATCCTTACTAAAACTTCAATAATGTAACCCAAGGTGTACATGCTCACCCGCGCGAAGCCGAGACGGACCGCTAGTTATTCATAAAGAGAACCGAGAAAGTTGCACGTACCTCCATATCACAGGAATACTGTCCCCAATAAACATCATATATGCACCTACACACGAAACATCTACAAACTCGCAACCACGAGCCAATATCAAGATGACATGAGAAGCATTGACCTATATACTATCGAAAACATGCTGCATATGAGTTTCTGCACTTTATCTGAAGTGTTGAAACCTGAAATATAGAACGGGGCGGCAAAATACGACTGCTTCCGAACTTGAGGTAACAAAGTTTACTATTTTACACCAATTGATGCAGGTAAATTTTAAATTTAGTTGTAGGAAATATTACATAGTATTGCATTCAATAGCATCACACTATTTATTATCCACAAAATTACGATTAGGCTATTGTACACCCACATTTTACCATTAATGCAGTTAATAAGTCCCATGTAATAGGCGGTTAGCCCATTGTCATAAAGTGGGCACAATTCAAAACTCCGGGTTGCTACTGAGAATTTTGGAAAGCCCAATAACATTGTGCTCGACACGGGAATTAAACCCAAGAGTCCCAGGACTTCACGATAAGCAGCTGCGCTCCCGACCATTATACTAACGAGAAAGCAATTGTCTAATATAGTAGATATTAATTACTTACAATAAGATTTGGTAAAACATTAAATTTGGTTGAAATTATAAATTTCTATTTACTAATTATACTAGTTGTCGCCAACTAACCGGAATTCAACCATAATTCATTTTAATTTTATATTTGTATGTTAGTAAGATTCTATTGTAAAGATTTATATTTGTTTGACTCGCGACATCGGCGCGGGCTCAGGTCATGACTAAGGGCTCCGTTCGAGTTCGAAACTAGTCGGGCAATCCCGAAAAATGCACGTGAGTAGTAACCGGTGAAAATTAATTGTGAATATGTCTTACGAAAGTTTTTATACAAGATTTATATTGTGTGTCAAACGAGTCAAGGGAGCGTAATGTTTTTTTTATTAATTTAATATATTTCTAATGCATGTTATATAAAAATATTAGCTTTCTGCACTCCTTCTCCATATAAACATTAGCTGTGCCAAATTTCATAGTCCTCCTTCCGTTCCATTTTCGTAAAAAGGGATACAAACTTTTTGCTTCACGTATTAATATAATGATAACTACAATTTCCTTGATATTTTTCGGTATTGATGCTTAGTTTTGACTCGACTGAGGTAAGAATTTTTAGAAAATACTTATTATTTCCTACATAATCAATAATTATTTTTTAAAAAAACCTTAGGTATTTGTGCCTAGACTCATAATTTGTTTTTACCCGGCTACGACATAGGCGAGAAAGATGGGGTTATTAATCTAATTTATAAATCTCTTTAAAGACTTAGCCTTTTGCAACTGCCCAAAAATATTGAGCCACAAGCCTACAAAGAAAATTTAAATTTTCAGTACTTCCTTCCGTAAAAATAACCCGAAAAGGGTCCAACCTTACAAATAACACAGGAACTCCTATAAACTTTGTCACTCCGCCATTAAAGACGTCGTTGCTATAACTATATAAACAGGCGCTCAAACGTCAACCCTTAGAAGGGCAGCGTTCAAACAATAACGTGACAGATTAACAGAGGGCCCTCCGAACAACTTCCAAGATTACCCTCTCCGCAGTAAAGGGTTAATTTAATAATAAACAAGCGCCCTTCACGTTGCGACTGTGAGGGTGTCTTGTTGAAGTTTTGTGTAAGGAATACGTAAAATTGTGTGAGCGATCCTTAGGTACACACGGCTGCATTAATATATCACCCGCATGATGATCGCACATTCGCGAAATGGGTAACCAATTGGTGCACCCCATCCTACATCAGTAAGAAACATATAGATAATACAACTTGTATTGTATTTAGCATCGATTTGGTAATTTAGTTTCAAAGTTAAACTGACGGAAACATATTGAGGAACGATAGCATCAATATTATAATGATAGCACCAGCAATCCACGACCAAAATTGTATTTTAGTAGATAGTAGATTATATTCATATTTTTTGAAATTGGTTTGTGGTGAAATAAACGATTATTATTATTATTTATTAATATTAGTCAAAATATCAAATATTCATTATTTGCATTTTAAATTGATCATATTAATAAAATTCCATAAAATTACCTAAATGGAAAAAAATGCGGTCACGCCAAAAGACGAGTTAAAATGTGGATGAAGAATTCGCGATGGTGAGCATAGGTCGAGATGCCTTAGTGGTCAGAGCGCCTGGAGTATTCATCCGGGAGGCGCAGATTCGAATCCTGCTCGCGACCGTATTCTTTCTCCATGACATCTCAAAACGTGCGTTTTTACACTACCAAACTCTTTAATAATATTTAAGAAAAATTGAATTAAGAAGTTACCTATCTATCGGAATTGGGAGCCGCGAGACTCCCAACTTTCATTCATAATTAAAATGCGTTTTACAAAGGCAAAACTAATTCGCAGTACAAGTCAACAATAAAGTATTGTCACTTTGTAAACAGCAAGGTTTGCTTCCAGTCGCTAAAATCACAGCTTATTGACTTTAAACTTCATTTAGTTGACTCAAGTCGAGTCGTGATTATACATTCCGTTATTGTTAAAGCGCATTCTGAGCTTGGTACATTGAGTTTAGGCTAAGTTATTTAGGCATGTTATTTCTGCACCGATGTTGAGTAATGTTAATACACATAATATAGTGAAGTTAACTTTGTTTGTAAATGTAGGTAGTATGGTAAAACTTCATTTTCACCTGTAGCGGCTGTAGCTAGTGTCGAAAAATAAATAATTAGATTTACGATGGCACGATTAACGCATGGCTGACCGATACGCTCCAAGTCATCAATATAAAAAAAATACTCGCGGTTCGCTTCGGAATACGAAATATGAATTTGTTTTTGATAAATCATAAAATACTGGCTGCAATGACATTAATTTATCGGAGATCTAATT
Organism: Xylocampa areola; assembly: GCA_935421205.1. Lineage (NCBI taxonomy): Eukaryota > Metazoa > Arthropoda > Insecta > Lepidoptera > Noctuidae > Xylocampa > Xylocampa areola. Next base: position 3,650,280 of record OW285200.1, read on the forward strand.
ATATCTTTAAAGTCTACGTGGGCGGCAATTTTTTGCTTCACCCATGATTAGAATTGAATCCGTATTTTTTTTTTTGTTCTGTGTATGCTTTTTGGTCAGATTTATGTAGAAGGTTTTTCAAAATTAATGTTAAAGTTCCATCAAGTGCAACATCAATAGCTCTACAGTAATTAAATCTTGTACGATAGGTGTCCGAACCAGCCTTAACCCCAAACTTCGTACATCTATCATGTACCCTTTTGTCTTGATGTCTTCGAAGAACAGATTTGCAAACGACGTATTTATATTCGAAACTAATATCTGTTTCTGACTTCGCTTGTCTTAGTCTTTGAGAGATATTGATTGGGACGTTCTCTTAGAATTCTCCAGTCAGACTGCCCAGGTTTGTGGCTATGTTCAATATGAAGTTTTGTGTGAATATCCCATGACTAAGTTAAGATACTGTAAAAGGTTTTCAATGACGGCACTGTGGGCGCTGTTGTCGAGAGATAGGCTTTTACGCTGCGGGTCGTTGCTTCAATTCCCGTAACACTTATTTACCTAGGAATAATTGTTAAGGGTTTGGGTATGTGTGCATGTGACATTTATGTTTGTAAACGCACCCACAGTACATGAAAAAAAATTATTACAGGCGAAAGTTTAAAATAAATACATATCTGTAAATCTTACCATTGATGCAAGACTCATTGGTCTGGTGGTCCCGAGCGCGACTGCTGAGCATGAGGTCCTGGGTTCTTTTCTCAGGTCGGGCAAATTGTTATTGAGATTTTCTGTTTGGAAATTCATAGTAGCAACCCGGAGTTTCGAACCGGGCCCGGGTGTTGACAATAGGCTCATACATTGGCATAGTGAAATGTGGGTGTACGAGAGTCTACGCCACTGCCTACCCCTTCGGGGAATACAGGCGTGATACTATATTATGTTATATGATGCCAGCCTTATCACCTATAGTAGGTACATGGAACTTCATAACAGCATTTGTGAAATGTGTGTGTAAAAGTGTGTGCACCTCTACCTACCCCTTCAGAAAACACAGGCGTGATACTATATTGAAATAGAGCATTAACACTATACTTGAAACCGTCACAAGAATGATTTATTTACACACACATAAACATAAATACACGAATACTACTTACTATTAAGTGAATATTAATATAGAGGAGAGCGTGTTCGCGTCTCTATATTGAGTTTGAGTGACATTTCATCTGATGCCTGAGCAAGATCTTATGTGGGTAATAATAAATCATGACAAGAAACATTTACAACACAGTAGGTACTTAGGTACACTACCGTTTACGACTAAGGCTTTCGCTTACAGAGACTTCTAGGTATATATTTACTGGTTGGTATTGATTTTGTTTTTAAACTGGCTTTTGGTATAGTGTCCAGGTGAAACTTTCTTACAGTCTCTCCAGAGATTTATTTATATTTATGTATTTATTTGAAAGATGTGCCATATAAGGCGTTGCACCGATTTATGTTGAAATAGGGGCCTTTTTTGGTCTCGTGCAGGTTTAATTTAGTAAGTCTTGTATTTTTAATCTTTGTTTTACTTTTCTTTTCTTTTCCTGTTATTGTAATAGTTGTAAGTTGTACTTTCTTACTTTCACGGGAGGGTTCCGGTGCTCGTCTCCAGAGGACCCGGGGCTCACCTCAAAGTGCTGAGGTTCACCACCCAGATGGTATTAGTGAGGTAAAAATCCCACACTCCCCGGTTTTTTTCCCACGAAACAAAAATTGTTATGTTGTCCAAGTTTATAAAAGACGTACCATATATTGTGTTCCATAAAACTGTTTTACAGAAGGTCTGTATTAAAAGGATAGTTATACAGTTTTCAGGAATTGAAATCCAGAAAATAATATGAAAAAAGAGACAGGAAGACGAGATAATCAAAAGCGTTTATTAAACACGCAGACGTCAGAAAAAGTGTTAATCCTGTATTCATCTTAAATTGAGTAACAAACATCCAAATACACAAACTTTCATAATATTTGTAATATTACTAGCTTCTTACCGAGACTTCGTCTGCGCGGACCTCAGAATTGAATCCAGCCGGGATAAAAAGTATCCGATGTGTTAATCCAGGTTTCAAACTATCTGTGTGCGATGTTTGAATCATCAATTTCATCCAAATCCGTTCATTAATTATTCCGTGAAAGAGTAACAAACATCCGTCCTCCCAAACTTCACATTTATAATAATAGTAGACCCTGCGACCTTCATAAGTACATATTAAACTCAAGATATGTCTTTGAAAAAGCATTAACGCATGCTTAGCGAACTCTAAAGTTACAATATTAAATGGAAAAAGAATATGATGAAAGATGAAAGAATACGGTCGCGAACAGGATTCGAACCTGCGCCTCCCGGATAGATACTCCAGGCGCTCTGACCACTAAGCCATCTCGACCTCTCTTAGTGTCGCTTAGTGGTCAGAGCGCCTGGAGTATCTATCCGGGAGGCGCAGGTTCGAATCCTGTTCGCGACCGTATTCTTTTTCCATTTAATATTGTAACTTTACATATTAAACTGTTAAATTAATATAACTTTTTTGCCCAAATTAGATACTGAATATTAGCTGCCAACAGTACAAAGCAAAGCGGAATCACTGAATATTTCTAAATCTAGAGATACTACTTAGCACCGTCTGAAAGCTTGGTATCAAATATTCCATACAGATTAATACAACCATCACCAGATATTCCCAAGCCGGCTTTGACTCAAACCAGTAATACCGAATTTTCATTTGAAACCATTGAGGTACCTTCATTGATACCGACTCGATACCTCACAAACAGAACGTAGCATAAAATTATATTCATTAATTACTTCTGTTTTATTGTAGTACCTATTGAAATTATAAAATTAAATGTTCATTGTGAATTTGCAACATGATCTAGTAAAAAATATTTTATATGAAGCCATACAGCCGCGACAGGAAGCGCTGTTTTTTATTGAATTTTCGAATGTATTGAGTTTGCTACTAACTTCAATTCAATTCAATAGAATTTTTTGTTTAATATGCGTAGGCATACAAGGTGTTACAAAATTCATGATATAGATCGCCATATCGGGCTTATACCGTACAAATTTCAAATAGAAATAGAAACAGCAATGTTAAATTAACAAAATTAAAGTACAACTGTTAAAAAGTCATAAATCGAATATCTTAAATCATGTCAAAATTTACAATAATAATGTTATGGAGACCAGTACAATACATCCTTAAATGTGTCTTCAAAAAATTCCCTTACCGAATGATATGCTTTCTCTAAAAGTAGCTTCTTTAATCTGTTTTTAAATACATTACCACTAGAAATTACAAGCAGACAGCTAGGTAAATAATTATAAACTGTAGGAAACATACAAAAAACGCTGCTGTTTAAAAAGCCATTTGTCCGTAGACTACCTTTATTGAAAGAGAGGGAGAGAGAGATAGTAGGTCAGAAAAAAAAATAGTACATTGCATTATATTGTCAAAACATAAATTCAAAGAAGACAGACGCTGCGCGTGATGTAGGAAGTAACCTGCTCTCAGGTCACCAAGAGTCATACCTTAAATAGACAAAACATGATTTCAAAGCAATCGTCATCGACATCAAACCTTAGGTTAGTTTGAAACCTACAAACCGTAAACAAGCTTAGAACAAACAAATATCTGAAGGACTGATAACAACAGAGCGTGCAGATGCGGGCTCATTATACATTCATTTGTACCACGAGCAAGAATCTTGTAGGAGGTTATACATTTAGTTTTTACGAAGATATTAATTATATGTACAAAATCGAATACGTTTTTACTACGTATGAACAAATAGCTTATACCCGCGACTTCGATAGCGTGGACTCATTATACATTCATTTGTACCACGAGTAAGAATCTTATAGGAGGTTATACATTTAGTTTTTACGAAGATATTAATTATATGTACAAAATCGAATACGTTTTTACTACGTATGAACAAATAGCTTATACCCGCGACTTCGATAGCGTGGACTTCAGGATTTGTTCCAGCCAAGATACAAAATATCCAGGTTATAAACGATGTGTATGCCAAATCTTGATCTAAATCCGTTCATTAGCTCTTGTGTAAAAGAGTAACAAACACTCATCAATATATCTTCACAAACGGTCCCGCGTGTCCACGATAGCTTGGTTTGCAGGAGCAGATGGTATACTTAACCAGGAGGTCATGGGTCCGAGTCCCGCTCGTGGTCCATATTTTCTTACTACACAATAACAAAGTAATATATTCCTAAAATGAAATATATACTATCGCTATGTATTCAGTCTCAATTCAGCTTGTATTGAGACTAAATAGATAGCGATGACGTCACCATGAGAGTATTTAAAATGTGAAAATCGCATTCGGAGTAAGTAAAGAGCAATTTTTTTGTGAAATGAAAATTACGCTCTTTAGCAGGATTTGAACTTGCGCTTCCCGGAGAAGTACTCCAGGCGCTCTAACCGTTAAGCCATCTCGACCTCTGCTCACTACCACGAATTCTTCTTCCACATTTAATACGTCTTTTTGGTGACGTCATTGCCATCTATTCAGTGCCTTTACAGAAAAACTGAATCCATATTTTTCTTACCACTGAAAAATTATAACTTTAGAATTTGCTATGCATGGGTTAATGCTTTTTAAAGATTTATCTGTGCCTGGAGTATTTATCCGGGAGGCGCACGTTCAAATCCTGCTAAAGACCGTATCAAAATTTCCTCAAAAAAAATATAACTTTAAAATAAAGCTGGTCGCTTTTTTTATCAATTGACAAAAAGTAAATAATTTTACTTAATTCTTCTAATGAGGACGTGCCACAAATTCTATAAAAAATTTAATAAGCACGAAATGAGGCTTGCTAAGAACAAAACAGACATTTCACGTTAAACTCATGTATCTTCTGATCTATCTGCACCTACTCAAGCATTTTTGTATCCTGAAAATGCTATAAAACCCTCAGTTCCAATAAACCTACTGAAATTGTGAAGTGGAATGTGAAAGTGCAATGGAAGAGTAACTACTGTTCAAAACAATTTACTATAAAAGTTACTTTACTCAGAACTAAGAAAAAGGAGGTCAATGCTTTCGATGTTATGGAAAAGGATATCTGTCAATCCAAAGTTAACATTTTTGCATTTGTTACTATAAATACTAACAGGAATACGCATGAAATATATTTGAATCCTAAAGTTATAATATTAAATGGAAAAAGAATACGGTCGTGAGCAGAATTCGAACCTGGGCCTCCCGGTATAGGGACTGAATAGATAGCAATGACGTCGCCAAAAGACGTGTTAAAATATGGATGAAGTATTCGCGGTGGTGAGCAGAGGTCGAGATGGCTTAGCGGTCAGAGCAACTGGAGTATTTATCCGAGAGGCGCAGGTTCGATTCCTGCTCACGACCGTGTTCTTTTTCCATTTAATATTATAACTTTAGAGTTCGCTAAGCATGCGTTAAAGCTTTTCAAAGATTAATTCTTGCATACCTTTGAATCGCTTGACGTTTCTACCAGGTTCACTGATCGTGTTCATAAACAGACTGATACTCTCCGATAATGGTGTGATAGGATAACCTTCATCTACTTCTACATTATAATTATTTTACATAAGTTGTTTATTCTTTCAAAATTGGGATTTTTACTCCTGCATGTCTCGATATCAAATCTATTGAAGCTCGATATGGTTTGTTTTTTATTAGCTTATATGCTTGCGTTTGACCGCCATCTCGTGATTATGCAGTCTAAGATGGAGCACGCTTGCCTAGATGAAACCGATTCACTCGCGTCTTGAAGACACCTAGATTGTAACTATTGGTGTGAATTGAGTTTTTTTTCTGTTTTGTCAAAGTACACTAAACTGCCTCATCGTTGTTGTGGTGCCAAGAGACTGCTGAGCATGAGGTTTCGGGTTTGATTCCCGAGTCGGGCGAAGTGTTAATGAGTTTTTCTGTTAAGAAATTCTCAGTAACAGCCTGGAGTTTGGAATTCTGCCTGGTAGATGGCAATAGGCTCACCACCTATGGGTATTACATGGGACTTAATAACAGCATTGGTGAAAACTGTTTGTACAACTGTGTGCACTATCCCTTCGGGGAATACAGTCGTGATGCTATGTTATGTTGTTATTAACACATAGGATACTAGATACTAATCCCGGCTGGACCTAATTGTGAAGTCCACGCAGAGTCGAAGAAGTCGCTAGTAGAAACTAGGTACAGAAATAAACTTAATTTAATTCAGTAGCTGTAAAATAGTCTTCTAAAAGGCAAACCTCATCGCGAAATATCTGTTTTCATTATCCGCCCACCGAAATGTCATCTTAACATAATCGTTAGCAAAACCGTTGAGGGTCATTTCGGGGTCTAAATTGTCGACCACATTATTTTCACTGGTATTTTGTACGTCCTGTAGTAGAATTACAGGGTACTAACAATATATTACTATCCCAATAAATGGTCTCGTTATATAGATAAATCTTTCAAATGCATTATCGTATGCGTAGCGAATTCTAAATTTAAGTTTGTGAAATGAAAAATATGTTCTTGAGCCCTTGCTCAGCACACGCTCGAAGGGTGCCCTGCATGGGATTTCGAGCGTCGGATCCTGGTTAACGAGATCGGGCAGGATTTGTCTTTGCCGACAGTAGTGTCAGCTATGCTGGCAGAGCCGACCACATGGAGGGCTGTAGCCTTCTTCTGTGAATCAGTTATGCTCCAGAAGGATGCCGCAGAGCGGGATCGGGAGAGGGCCAATTGAGCTCGAAGACGAAGGTGTCGGGAGAGGCAACCGCCTTGGCGCTCATCCCAGATAGGGTAAAAAGCCGCATCCCCACCATTACTGGTAGGGGAAAAGAAGGGTCATCGACGCCGAATAGAGCCTAAAGAGTGTGCTTCTGTACACCACGACGATTTTGGGACGTTAATGGTTACTCCTGTGACGTGCCACAGGCATAGCACAGAGTGGGCACTGGTTTGATTCACTCGAGTTAACGGTGCCCCCTCTTATGTGCTGCGACGGCCATGTGGTTTTAGTCGGTAGGAGTCCGACATATCCCTCGCCATTAGGTAGAGGGCATCCATGAGGATTTCTACACGATCATAATAAAATAAAAGGTTCAGTCACCTGTACAGGGGCTGAATAGATGGCGATGACGTAACCATAAGACGTTTAAAATGTGGAAGTAACATTCGGAGTAGTGAGCAGAAGTCCGGATGGCTAAATGACAGAGCACCTGGAGTATTAATCCGGGAGGCGCAGGTTCGAATCCTGCGACCGTATCACGACTGTATTCTTATTTCCACAAAATCTTATAACTTTTGGCCTCATTATATTTCAACAAAAATGCAGATAACCATAATTATTATTACATGACTCACTCTACATGTCGGACCACTGTTATCGCAGTAAGCAGTTGAATAGAAAATAATAATTAAGAAGCCTTACCTCCCTTTATTTAGGGTCGGTGCAGCATGCCTTATTCTTCCGTACATCTCTATCAGCCGTCAACTCGGTAGTTAACCCCTTTCCAGTCGTATAATATCATCTTTCACACAATCCATCTATCAAATAACTTCTCCAAAATTTCCTACCTCCAAGTCCCAATACAATGTTGGATCGCAATCTGTCCTGGCATGCTTCAATACAAGCGGCATGCCGCCGCCCCAGATGGCTTACATTCCAAATGCACCACCCAGTGACTTTGGTGCACCCGGCACATTGATAATTTACCGGTTCCACCGATATGTGGGTAGTGTGACAAGGAATGACGGCCCCGAGCCAGTATTTGAAATGAATTTTCAATGATCGGCTTGGAGATTTGGCGATTGTCTCAGTTTTCGAACTTAGAATGCGGTTTTGCTGCAGTAAAACGACGAATTAAATGTTACAGATAAATCTTTGAAAAGCATTGACGCATGCTTATCAAACTCAAAAGTTATAATATTAAATGGAAAAAGAATTCGGTCGTGAGCAGGATTCGAACCTGCGCCTCCCGGTTAAATACTCCAGGTGCTCTGAGCCATCTCGACCGATCTATTTATCTTTAATTGTAAGTACTTACGTTTCAAGAAAATTAAATATTTTTACGCATTGTATTAACAACGAGATTGCATATCATTAACAAAGGAATCAATAAACATGTAAATCAATGCAGTATCATCCCATGCTAGAAATAAGGCTTCAGAAACATTGAAACGATATATTACGATATTTATTTATTGCAAAAAGAATGTGATTGTAAAACTCGATTATTCACATAAAATAATAATTGAATCGAAAGCACCTAAATATCTTCACGCCACACACAAACGCTATTTAATCATTCAGTTTTATTTTTTACTTTTCATACCGGAGATTCTGTCAAAGAAATGCGCAGAAAGTGTTTTTTTTTAGGAGGAACTTGATCACAATATTTTTAGTTGATTGTGTTATGAATTTGAAAGATTTATAACTTAACATAGAGTTACGCCTGTATTCCTTGAAAGGGTAGGCAGAGGTACACAGTCGTAATTACACCCAAATGTCACCAATGCTGTTATTAAGTCCCATGTAAGAGGTGGAGAGCCTATTGCCATCTACTGAGCACAATTCCAAACTGCTGAATTTTCTAACAGAAAAACTTAATAACACTTTGCCTGACCCGGGAATCGAACCCGATACCTCATGCTCAGCAGTCGCATATTTAACATAACACATAACATAACATAACATAGCATCACGCCTGTATTCCCCGAAGGGGTAGGCAGAGGTGTACACAATTGTACACCCACATTTCACCAATGCTGTTATTAAGTCCCATGTAAAAGGTGGAGAGCCTATTGCCATCTACCGAGCACAATTCCAAACTGCTGAATTTTCTAACAGAAAAACTTAATAACACTTCGCCTGACCCGGGAATCGAACCCTCAAATACCTCATGCTCAGCAGTCGCATATTTATAATTAATAATTATTCAAAATTTGTCTACCACATAGAACACCAATTTAGCCTAGAATGATGGGCCATCTTTTGAAATGCTACCTTTAACTTCCGCGCTTTTGTCAGAATCTACCGATACATACCTACTGTGAGAATCCGTTCTGTGAGCTTTAAACTGCTACAAAATTAATGTGCAATAAAAATTCTATAAAACCATAAAATAAAAACGAAACGACTTAGTCTACTGCCGGTACTCGACAGTACAGTAGTGGTGGATAATATCAGATGAAAACATTTTCTGCCCCTTGTGAATATTTCCACCGAGATGGGGATATTGCTATGTATGCATTTACAAAATTAGTATTTTTCCGTGAAGCGAGCTCACTCGCGAGGTTTCTCTTTGAAATTATTTACCTTTCTTAGTGACTAGTACCTACGGAGGCTCGCCTACTTCATATTTATAAGGTTTTTTAGTAAGTCGTGTCACACATACGAGAGAAATATTATTTCAATGTATTTCAACATTGAGTTTGTCTGTGTTCAGTGTGAATATTTGTAATAAGTCTGCTCTCGACAAAGAATCGGCTTAATACTTTGCCAAGCCATGTCAAACACCGTTATACGATTTATTACAAATTTAATTAAACTTAAAGGACGAATAATGAATAACCAATCTCTAAGCAGATTACATTTCATATTGATAACTAAGGCTGTCCTTTGATGCTTTCGTTACGATCCAACATTCCCTTAATTACTCCACAAAAGCTTCCTTGCAAAAGAAAACCACATTACAGAAAGCTCCTTTCAGAAACTTTTTATTTCAAATGAAGGATCAAGTAATAACGGACGTTCAACCGACATAAACGTCAAACAAAGAACTCGTTAAGATTAATTATTGTGACATTAAATAAGTAAAGCAGAAGTACTGGTCCACACAATTCGCAAGCATGCGACTGACATTTGGCGTCGTAAACATCCTAAAACTTACTCGCACACAGTTCTTTTTTTTATTTTGGAACATATAGCACTGCACCTAGCCACTGATAAAGTAGTCTCTGGCCTCTCATTAAAAAGCGGTTACCAGTAAGCTTCCAAATGCCGTTTATAGCAAGCACCGCCTTCACGGGTGCGTGAAGGCTAGACTTGCGCTTCTTCTGCACGCAGTGGTAGTAACCTAACATAAATTAATTCGCCTCGATTGAAGCCATTACTATGTGTTTTTGCGACTATAGAACATAGATGCTCAATAAGAAAGAAAGAAAGAAAGAAAAATGGTTTATTCTGGCACACAGAAGACATGACAACAACAACATACATACAAAGAATAATTCATAATAGTATAAAATATAGCGTCGATAATCCATGAATATTATTATATTAATAAGCTTGATGTGTGGACATTTTAGCAACTTTCGAAACAAATATTCTTCTAAAACAAGATATGCCAGGAGTAATTAGATTTCGTCTGCTTGTTTGCCCCATAAAAAAATGACATTACCAGTCAAAAATTAAAAGGCTCTACACGCTAGAGAAACGTTAACCAATGTTGGTCAAATCTAATCCTGTACGTTAATAATTTGAGAAGATTTAATATATACTACTCGACTGCCTAGTAGGACTCTACATAGGCTATTTTATTAGAAGACTAGCTGTGCCCACGGATTTGTCCGCGTAGAATTCAGTTTGAAATAAATATAGCTTAAGTTACTTCTGGTACAAATAGGGAACGTAATTTTTTTTATGAAATCTGTTCAGTAGTTTAGAGTTTACCGATTACAAACAAACAAATATTTCCTCTATATAATATTAGTATAGATGTATAGGACTCGAGTAACTTTATCCAACGTTGGTCAAAATCCAATCATATGCGTGAATAAATAAAAAATTTAAAAAAATCGTATCCTGAGCTTTATTAAATTGAGAAGATTTAAAACAAACAACACTACTACCAACTCTACGTAAATCATTTATTCGTTAATATTTTTTTAAGTGGTTCTTCTGAATATTCTTATTTTATGGTTATACTCTGTATGTTATTATAGCGGACCTTTGGAAGTTTTATATTACTTAAGTAAGCTCTTTATAAGTTTATCTTGTTATTTACTTGCTTATTTTTTTGACCCCGCTTGAAGAATGTCCCCTTGGCTAATAAATAACAGCTTAGGGTCGCCAAATGTAGGATTATCGAGCGGCCTGTAAATTTTTTGGTTATTTTTATTGAGTGAGGATCTGTAGAATTTACCACATGCCAAACTACAATCAAAATAAACAATTTATCAATTTATAAAGATCATATAATTTAACGATAGCATATTTACATGATTAACACATAACACTAGAATCCCATCAGTTATAAAGCCATCGATCTCCGCGGTTTTAGCGGTCAGAGCGCCTGAAGAACCCGGGAGGCGCAGATCCGAATCCTGCTCACGACTGAATTTTGTTTTCCACAAAAATGTATAACTTTAAAGTTCGCTGCGCGTACATAACATAGCATCACGCCTGTATTCTCCGAAGGGGTAGGCAGAGGTGTACACAATTGTGCACCCACATTTCACCAATGCTGTTATTAAGTCCCATGTAATAGGTGGTGAACCTATTGCCATCAACCGGGCACAATTCCAAATTCCGGGCTGCTACTGAGAATTTCCTGGCAGAAAAACCTAATAACAGTTTCTCATCAGTCGCGCTTGGGAACGCTAGACCAACGACGCAGTTAATACATTTGATAGATTTATTTGTGTGTAAGATTTATCTATTCATACATACAATCTCACTTATTTCCCAATGTAGGTAGTTGGCCGAGCCTATCGTCATCCATTTACTACGATTCTGACACACCCTTTTCGCTTCATGTATCGTCAATGTTCATGCATGTTCGTCGTTACTTTTGTTACCTTTTTTGAACCCCACTAATGAACACCTACACCACTGAACCCTTTTTTCCGAGTTGGTTTTACATTTACGGCAACATTCTTCATTTTAAATACGTATTCCTCAGAGTCTTATATCTATTAAATAAACGAGACTGGCCATCGAGACTATCCATAATCCAATCACTTGGGAGTAATTAAGAGATTGAACAGCCCTCGCTGTGGGAAGGCTGAACATACTCGTGCCTTTGCCCGCTTTCATGTTAATACTTTGACTTTGGCGGGAAAGCATGGCCACTTAGGTAATTGAGCATGAAAATTGTATAGAAAATTGAATATTAGATATTTTTTTGCGACGGTATACCTAATATACAATTGGACATAGGTCTTCCTAATATACAATTGGACATAGGTCTTCTTTTACATACCTCTCACCTTGCAGTAAAATTGTGGAGACTATAATGATGATAATAATATTTATCAGCTAGATGTTTTGTTTTGTTTTCATTATTATGTTAATATATTATCATGACAGTGTAGTAGGTATGTGTGACCACAACTATGCTACGATTAACTATGGCATTTCCTACGAGTTACGTATTGCTACAATACAACAAACTAATTACATCTCTCTTACCTATTTCTAAACACGGTTTCTATACAGGTAAAATTTAATTATTTGGCAAAATTCTATCTCAAATTCCCTGGCCCGTATTCTACTCATGTTAACAGTTTAATGTACCATATCAGGCCCATAGTAGCGTAAGTAATAATATCGCGTAGTAAATTAACCCTTAAATGGATTTTGTCCGTTACAAAGGACATACTAACAAAACGCATACAAGTGAAATTTTAACTATTTCTCGCGTGATTCATGTCCTGCATAATATTTATTAGTCTTTCTTTTTCTAATCTATGTAGTAAGAGCGAACATGCACTAGACATGTGACAGGCACCGGTTATACAAAAAATTGCAATTACTGTAACGTTTTGGGCTCTTCATAAAAAAAAAATGTAAAGTAAGTATTTCTTTATTTTAGATATTTTTTGTTTATTTATAAGATACGGTAATAGTGAAATGATAGCTAAAAATAGTTACTTTCCAAAAAAAACTTACAATTTCGTCTTGCTATGTGAATAAATCTAAGTGTCACTTAAAACGGACATTGCCTATAGTCTCTTAGAAGTTGTGTTCCTAATGTTTGTCATTTATAACAGACAATACCCATCATTCGAATCGTTATATTTATTACATAATAAATCTTTTTTAATCTTTTTAGTGACACCTTCTATTCTTTTGTAGGTAACACGGGAGAAGAAAAAATTTACTATTGAAACCAAAACTGAAAAAAAAACTACAAAAAAAAGAAAATTAAAATCTGTCGATGTAAAAAGGCCTAAGGAGAAAGTATTTCAAGATAAAAATAAAAGTGATAGTACGTCGGACTCAGAAATAGAAATGACAGATCTGCGTGAAGATGATGATACTGATGCTGATGAAGACTCGGATAATAAATGTATAATCTGTGACGACTACGGACAGAATAACGAGCTTTGGTATAGGTGTGTGCTTTGTGGTTTGTGGGCTCACGCTGAGTGTTCAGGATATGATTCTGCAGATGGCTATATATGCGACTTATGCCTTAACAAAGCTTGACCGGTATTACCAACCTAGTGACTGGTATTACCTGCTATGGGGTTTAATACCAGTCAAAGCCATATTTTGTTTAAATGATTGTTATGTGAAAATTAAATTACTTATTGATCTCAGATATTGTGATTATGTTAGAAGAATAGTTAAAGTTTAGTTGGTAAAAAGTTTAATAAATTTATTCCAATTAACAGATGATTTGTGATTATTTCTCCTTAGGTGACCGGCAATACCCAATCTTACCCTACTCTTCTATTTTCTTTTTCGACCAGAGCTTCCTTGTTAGGAGTTCCTGTTATTATTATTATTTATTTATTATTATTACAGAATAGTGCTTAACCTTAGTATAATATATAGGTCCACAAAACTGTTCTAAACAGTTTGTCTGTGGACTCAGGTGAGTCTTTTATGTTTTAAGTTGGGAATTTAATAATATAGTGTGTGATTATGCATAATTTACTATGTATACTATAGTTCATGGTGTGTGTATACTATCCAATAGGTGTGCCTTTAATAATCTTTTAAACCTGTTTTTATTAGTTTCTCTTCTGATGTCCACAGGCAAGCTATTTAACAAATATGGTAAACGTTTTCTTAATGTCCTATCTCCATAGTAATTAATAACTCTAGGTACATCATACTTACTGTTAGCTATCGACCTGGTACTGTGAGTATGCGATACAAATGATGAATTATGCTCGTAATTGCCATGTTGATTTACTAATAATAAGTATTTATATTTTAAAGTAACTGGGAGAATTTTACAAATTTTAAATAGTTTTTTGTAATTATCTTTGCAACTGTTCTTAGTTTTATTGTTTACTAATAATTTTAGGAATCTAATTTGTAAGGTTTCAATTTTGTCTATATAAGTTTTAAAAGTCGATCCATAGCAATCAAGAGCATAAGATATAATAGATTCCACTAGAGATTTATATAAACATTTTAATGTAGTAGTTGGTACTTTAAAACTTAGGTGATAAAATTTCCCTAGTAATATTCTAAGCTTATCACAAATGTAATCTACGTGTTGAGACCAGGAGAAATTCTCGTCTATTTTCATTCCAAGGTAAGTGACACAATGTACTTGTTCTATAGGTTTACAGTTACAGTTTGCATTATTTTTGTGATAACATGAAAAACTATGAGTGAATATTGGAGTTGGTATTCCTGAAGGGCGTAAATAAGGTGAGTGTAAAATAATAAGTTTAGTTTTATCTGAATTTAGTACAATTCCATTATCATGAGACCATTTTACAACATCATCTACATCGCGTTGGACTAGGCTACAAGTCTCAGCGAGGTCAGTGCCGGCGCGCAATGTACACAAGTCATCAGCGAACATATACGCCGAGCAATGATTTAATACTCTTGGTAAGCTATTAACGTACATGAGGTAGCATACCGGACCACACCCCGACCCCTGCGGAACCCCGCACCGGACATGTTTCTCATCGCTGTAACTGTCGCCCACCTTAACCTGATAGGATCGTGCAGTGAGGTAGTCAGTGAACCATTTGTTCAGTGGCTCCCTCACTCCACACTCCTCCATCGCATTTAGTAGTGTATCAGATTCCAAAGTGTCAAAAGCTTTTTTGAAGTCATAAAATATAGCAATAATGAACTTTTTTTCAGACAAATGGGTATTAATTTCTTCAGTAAAGTTAGTTAACAATGTGTTCGTGCTTTTATTTCTTTGAAATCCGTGCTGACAACTATTTAATATTTTGTTTTTATGAAGATACAGTCCGATTTGGTTTACTATACATTTTTCTATAATTTTATCAATGCTCGACAGAATAGCGATTGGTCTATAGTTAGAATACATTTGACAATTATCTTTTTTATAGATTGGACGAACAATGGATTTTTTTAATAAATTTGGAAACATATGTTTACTTACAGATAAGTTGACTAGATTGGCAAGGACTGGGCTTACTTTGTCTCCTATTAATTTAAGGTCAGACATACGTATGCGATCGGTACCCGGAGATTTCTTACTGCTCATATTTTTAATGATATTCATAACATTTTTAGTGTCTATATGACTGTTGCATGCTGTTTGCGAGTTTTTTTTTTTTTTTGATTGTTGGCTTCTTAGGTATCGGCAGAAAATCTTTGGCAGAAATCCGGTTTTGAATGCCTGAGGTTGAGGGAATGGGGCTAGTCATATTATTTATTGAGGCTGGTTGGATTGCATCAATAATAAGTGATGATTCCGGTGGATTTGTCTGAATTTGACTCCACGACGCCTTCGCACGCGTTTTGCTTCGTGTTTCAGACATTCTGGAATAATGACAAACAATGAAACATACTAATCATGTATCACTTTTACTTGCGGCTAATACCGGTCAGCATGACCGGCATTGCCCGCCTATAAACATAAACGACAACACAGTATTAACCAAAAATTTTTTATTTTTGGTTAATACTGTGTTGAGAAAAGGTTATTATCTAATATTACTTAGAAAGTTTGATAAATATGAAGCAAAAACTATAACTAAGAATTTAGGAAACACGATAAAACAAAAACTCACCTCTTATAGTTTGACACCGAAAATTTACAATAATTTGGCGCGAAAACGATTGACGTGCATTCATTTTATACGTGTGCTGGGAACTGAGCGGGGGTCAGCGTTTCGGCACGGGGAATAGGTACGTCACCCGGTTTATATGTGTGCGTGCGCGTAAATGCATAAGGAGGGAGATTATTGTAGTGACCGGCATTGTCTTCTGACCGCCATTACCCGACTCTACCCTACCGCCTTTAGACTCTGAAGATTCAAAATTTGGAATCTGAGGATTAGGAAAGTAGAATAGGCACAAACGAGTTTTTCCTCAATGCTTATAGTGACTCATTACCAACCTTGTCACCCATAAGTCATGTTTCTCCCGGCATGTACGAATTATTTGAAGATCTTAGCACTCAGTCTTCTAGCAGTCTTCTTGTGACTATCTTGATCAAGAATTAAGTAATTCTAGGCCGATTGAAGATATCAATGACACGTATGTAAGTCACACCGCACGGCCACAGTCACTAACTACAGAAGCGTTGCCGCTCGTAGCTGTTCCTTTACATCTATCACCATGCTATACCGGTGTACCGGAAACATCGTTAAAAGTTCTGTAGGGCCACCATTTACAACAAGAGTAAGGACACGTCGTACCAGACAAACAGTACATGTTGAGTTGTCTCCAATGTTTCCACCGTCCATTTTAGTTGCTGAAAGCAGTGATAGCCGTTGGACTGACAAGTCAAAGGTCTCAAGTAGGAATCCAAGGCATACACCACTGACTTTTCGAAGTCATGTGCGTAGGTATTATAAATTACTTATCACTTGCCTAAAACGGCGAAAGAAAACACCGTTCAAATACGTTTGAGAACATACAATGCACAGAATGTGAAGAAGATTATCTTGGTGTTGGGGGTAAAACAGTTGTCAGATTGTGTAAACCTGGTTTACTTAATTCATTGGAGTTGCTTATATCTGCTGAATGAATGGTGAATATTATTGTCTGCGCAGAGATAAAGTTATGAAGAATGTCCGGGGAACATACGAAGTAGTGAAGTAGTGTGTGATAATAACAGAAGATAAGCAGTTACTAGATGAGTAGGTCAATGCATTCACATATCAGCAATCAGTTAATCAGCTCATTTTGTGCACAAGATCTGGTCACTACAATAGAGAGATATCATAAAGGAGAGAAGAAGAGAGTTTCTGTGCCTTTTCCAAATGTTATAAAAGAATATAAAATCCACATCCACATAATTTTTAGTACTTTTATATACAAACGATTTTACTTTCTTTATTTTCTTAAAGGACTTTGCATTTATGGGTACCACTTAAGTTAATGGTTACTAAATGATAACACGTTCCCAGAACCAGTGAATAAGTAGGTAAAGTTTTTGATAATTTAATCATTTGTTTTTTAAGAATATTATTTTACGTTAACTTGGCAATGTCCGTCCTGTGTGACTGGTAGCAAACACCCATAGTTCATAGAATAATGGACAATGTCATTTACAAGTGACATATGAAAAACCCCTGAAAATAAATATATTTAAAATATTTTACGAAATATTTTCCTTTTCCCTCCCATTTGCAGTATATAATCAGAACTTAACCAAAAAAACAACGCGAGAATCACGGTGTGCCCATTTAAGGGTTAACTAGGTACCTACTTTATCTAGAAGAGGAATTTTGATAACACAAATTGATTTGAATTATGTTTTTATTTTACCTTTTTTACTGTTCATTTAATAATTTTTTGTCAATGTTGATTATTCTTAGGTACAATATTGTTATTTGTTACAATATTTGTTGAAATATTGCAAATAAATTTTTCAAAACATTAACCTGTTTCCTAGATATATTTTTTATCTTCCCAATAGTAAGTCCTTCCCAGTAGTAATATACACAATATTGGCCTTACCAAATAAATACCTTCAATTTACAACTTATTTTGGTAAAATTTCACAGGAACCTGCTTTTAGTGTAACCAAAGGGAGACGTGACCAAAATTACGAGTAACGCGTGAAAAGTCGGGTGGAAATTTGTTGGATGACTTTTTTGGGGAGGAAAGACGCTGATTGGCTCTTTTAGAACTCAATATTTATGTAATTTTTGGGGAAAGTGCAAGCCTTTATGGAAAATTTGATGGTAAAATTTGACCATCCGATATTTGTAGATAAATCTCCCCTCCTGGTTTTAGTTTATTTTCGAAATACGGGATTATATATTATTTTATGTTGTAAAGGTACTTAGTCAGTTTACAGAGCGTGCAGTTTAAAATAAGAATACTTATAGTAGGCATAATAGGACTAACAATTTGATGTACCAATACGACTGCAGACTTGCTGTTTTATTTGCATTTTTTTTTTCTTGTTGTGTTTTTAGTTACGTATGTAGAGATGTCGTACTTTTTGGATCAATTAAAATTTTACTAAATATTCCTTCACTCGTTACTTTAGTCTTAAACTAAGCATATTCTGGCTGTATTCGTATCTGCAACAAGTGATTTGATAGCCACATTGCTATGATAATCTGAACAGGCGAATCCAAGGATTATCAGTAATTATAATAATAAAATCAGAGTTAATTGCTTTATCACCAGTAGAAATTAAATATGATTTTATAATTAGTTCTAACTGTTTGTATAATAATATAAGTAAGCAAAACCTTTTTTATACAAAATTAATATAAAAAATGCCTGCATTTTTATATTAATTTTGGGCAGTAGAGGTCTAGCAATATTCAAAATTCATGAATAGTTGGACTCAAAGGCGCCAACTCCATGGGTGTTCGAGATCGGGGCTACGGTAAGCCCCCTGCCCACGGACGCAATGCCGAAGTCCGTAACGACGAACTCGTCTTTATGCATATCAAACAAACGCCTGCGCAACTTGCTTTGTGTGTAATTGCTATTATGATTTTATAGGAGCGCTACAGTAATTGTACCGCTATATTCACAGCACCTTCGCGGTCTGTGTCCGCCAGGTAACCCGGAGGCCCGACGAAGATCGACCAGTGACAAAGGCGCCAACTTTAGCCGCTCCCTGTTGAGGATGCTGGCCCCCGTCTGTCACGCTTCCAGATCTAGCCGGTCACGTTTCAGACTAAAGCCGGTGTCTCTGGTTACACTCATATGATTTTTGTAGAAAGTGAATTACCTACTTGTTTTTGAAAATTTGTGTCCACTGATATGTAAGTCACAAAAGTTGAATTAGGTAAATTAGCACTGTGAAAATATTGTTTTCGTAATGAATACCGGTTCCCGTTGCTATTAATAGAGCCCGTTAAACTCTGTGTAATGGAAGTACAAATAAGTTTAATTGGATCAAGCAAATTGGTAACGCAACAGACAAAACATTGTTATTTGGTAACTAGGTAAGTACATACTCGTATGTAATTTAACATGATTAAGATAAAACATGTGATGAGGCTCCGCTAAAGCCCTAATTAATTGTTAATATTTTTTTCCAAATGGAGTGAGCCCGTAACTCAATAAATTAGCTGGCAATCATCGGGCAACATCAAAAAATGAAAATTTATGAAACAGTAAAGCATGCTCCAAAACCCAAATAATAAAAAAAAAAGTCTGAAATTCACATAAATGTAAAGCCTTTTTCGCTAACTTTTGTTTGTAAAACAACGTAAAATAAAAACCTTAAAATTGTAATTAACTTGAAATGTCAGTGATAAACTCTTCCACAGACTATTAAGAGATACTAACTCTTCATACCTTCATTATGATTTCCGAACGAAACAAATGCCAATGAGGTCGATGACCTTACTACTGATATTCTCGCTAGCTGAGCCACTGTAATCCAATGTTTTCAAATATTACTAAACATTATTCACATTTATAGAACACAATAGTAAAATAACTGTTATTTCATGTAAAATTTATGAATTCAGGAAAATAATATTAAAGAATGTAAAGTTTATTTGAAAATCATTTCTTCGGTCTGTCGTCGCTGAGAATATCAGTGCAGTCAATATGTCGAAATCAGTTGAACTCGACCACTCAAAATAAAGTTGAAATAAACAAACTGTACATGGGCGTTGCCGTACGAATTGATACTGATAATTCACTGATTACAAACAGATAAGCCCTCGCATACTTTCGTGACATTGTACTAAATCGAAATTAGGGCTTCGTAGATAAAAATGTGATACATACTTTATATGCCACTGTGTTCTATCGAAACTTTGTTCATTGTTGTCATTAATTTTCCCAGATATCTCCTTCGTCACAGTATTTATTAATGATGTTACAAGATTCACGGTCAATTAACTTCTACTTACACGAGTTTTAATTCATAAACTTGGTGTATATTGCAGAAAAAACAAGTGAATACGAATTGATTCGAAACAAGTGAATTATGGTGACTCATTCGAAAACTTAAACTATAAACTTCATTTTACATGTATTTTGTGATGTGAAAATGTACAAAAAATATTTATTTACGTTGTTTCTTTATGCCAGTGTTAAGTGCCAGTCCAATAAGGATCTATACAATGGTCAAGTAAACAATGAGTTTTATAACTCTCGAGAGCAGAATGCTCGGTCTTCAAGACTCCCGAGTCCTGGTGATAGTGACTATAGAACATACGTGTATAATAACAGGAGATATGGGACAGATCCAACAAGATACAACCCATACAATCCTAATATAAATCAACCGGGAGGATTTCCATACAACCCAATCAATACTAACCCTTTAGATGACCAGTTTAAGTACAATATTGTGAGTATATATATCTTTTGTTGCATACATATAGTTTTATAGTGATTAGTAAAATATTTACAATTTATTTCACAACTTTAATAACAGTGATTCATAAGATTATTGGTATAAAATCTTTGTTTTGTAAAAATTGTTAGTCACTTGTTGTAAGTACTTGATTCCTACAAAAGATTATTTTCTATTCAATTTGTTAAAATACTCTGTCTATCTGCAAATTAAAATAGGCTTTATCAATCATATTATCAATTTTTACTATTGTAAGTAACATAGTTTAATCATAACCACTGTCATCATAACCACTGTTGTAAGTTCAAGCTCTGCTCATCACAAATAGATCTACATTTGGCCACAAGCACTAATATTCGCCCTTTAGTGTAACTTACAGTTTTTTTTTTTTTACTTTTATTATTGCTATAATATCTATAAAAAAATCATTACCTATGTAATGATTTTGTATTTTAGATTATAGGTAATCATATTTTAGGGAAAGCTAGAATATTTCATGGTATTACCTAAAAATTGTTTTTTTTCTTCAATTTCTGTTCTCTGTCAAACTTCATATGAATTTCACCCATATAGAATCTGTAAATTAATAATAACAATATTCCTAATATTGTTTTAGAACCGTAACCCAAACAACCCAGATGCTTTATTTCCTGGTGTTTTGGGGGGATGGAGGGAAGATCTTCAAGGAAGGGAGAGGAGAGACTCAAAACAGCTGAAGAGGGACATCTTTGTTACCACTAATTATGGACAGGTCCAAGGATTTAAAGTAAGTGAAAAATAATGTTCTTAGCAGTTAATTCAATATTATGCAGATGAGATTACCAACCTCAGAAAATATAGATAAATCTTTCAAACACATTATCATGTGCATAGTAAACCTTAAAGTTGCTTTCGTTTGTCGGCGGAATGAAGCCGAAAATAAATATGCAAATGACTTAACAATGGAAAATTACATTAACTATCAAAAAATTTGGCTGTCACAAAAAGACGGTTAGCTAAGAAAAAGTCTTTGGGTTGGCAAAATTTTTGTGAATCTTTATCGCCTCGCACTCCATTAAGTGTTGTATGGCGTAAGATTAAGTGCTTTCGCCAAACATTTGTGGATCCCAATATCTCCTCGAATGATCCTCAAACATGGCTAGATCACTTTATTAATAAGTTGGCCCCTCCTTTTGTCCCTAATCATGACAGCCTTCCTGTTTTCCTAAGTTCCCCCTCTTCATCTGACAGAATGAATAACCTCTTTTCTTTTTCCGAGCTTCTTTGTGCTCTTGATCACTTAAAAGATTCTTCTCCTGGAATAGATGGTATTCCGTACTCTTTCATTTGCAAATCTTCTAATTCTACCAAACAATACCTTCTATCTATTTTTAATGCCATATTTTTTACGGGAATTATTCCTGAATCCTGGAAGACCCAGATAGTTATTCCCATCCTTAAACCAGGAAAAGATCCTAATGACCCTTCATCTTATCGGCCCATTGCCCTTTCATCGGTTTTGGCAAAGATTTTAGAACACCTCATTAAAAACAGACTAGAATGGATTTTAGAAAATAGAGGCCTGCTCTCCAGTAGCCAGTTTGGCTTTAGACGTGGCATGAGCACTATAGATAGTCTCAGCATTCTTACTTCAGAAATCAGGCTCGCTTTTTCTCGTAATGAGCATGTTATAGCGGTCTTTCTTGACATATCTTCGGCATACGACAATGTTCAGCTCCCGTTACTCAGACAGAAAATGCTTCATCTGAATATTCCCGTAAGACTGGTCAATATTATTTGTAATTTACTTATGTGCCGTTATGTATCTGTTCGTTCTCAAGGAAATCTCCTTCCTCCTCGAATGGTATGGAAAGGCTTACCACAGGGATCTGTGTTAAGTCCCCTTCTATTTAATCTATACACTGCAGAATTGGATTTATCCGTCAGTTGTTTCTGCAAAATTCTTCAATATGCAGATGACATAGCCCTTTATTCTAGTTCCACCAACTTCCTGGATATTGCTCATAAATTAAACACAGCTCTTGGGTATCTGAATGATTGGCTTTGTGATCATGGTTTGTCAGTTTCAGTCCCAAAATGCCATGCAGTTGTTTTTTCTCGCAAAAGAAATATTCCCCCAATCAGTCTCTCTATAACCGGTGATCCGATTATGTTTCAAGATAAAGTGAAATTTTTGGGAGTCATTTTAGATTCTAAAATGTCTGGATTACATCATTTATATTACGTTTATAATAAATGTGAAAAGAGTGTGAACGTCTTGCGGGCCTTATCTGGGGTTCGTTGGGGTTCTCACCCTTTTTCTCAGAAAATCCTATATAACGCCATAGTGCGTAGCCATATGGATTATGGTTGCTTTATTTTAGAACCGTGCAGCAAAATGGCTTTAAATAAATTGGAAAAGATTCAATCTAAATGCCTACGCATTATTACTGGTGCAATGAAGTCTTCTCCAATTAATGCCCTCCAGGTCGAGTGTGTGGAGCCTCCTCTGCATCTTCGTCGCCAACTTCTTGCAGACAGATTTTTTTATAATAAAACACAGTACGTTCACCATCCTTTATTAAGCATTTTACGCTCTTTGTCCCGTGAGATTGGTACTTCTGGGTACTGGTTGAATAAATCCCCTCCTCTCCTTTCGAATGCCTTCAATAAACTCACTTTAAATTCATCGCCAGTAATGCAGCTAGATAAGTTTCCACTTTTTATGATAGACTACGATTCTCTTATTTTCCAACCCAGAGTTATATTAAATTTCGGAATTAATAAAAATACGCCAGGTGCAGACAGAAAATTCAATAAAATTATAGATAAGTCGTGGTCAGATTGGATTGCATTATATACTGATGCCTCGAAATTTTCTGAAGTCAGCCATGTAAGACTCTCTGTTTTTATCCCTAAATATAATGTTACTCTTATCCATAAATGTCCCCCCGAATGCTCCATATTTACAGGTGAGTCTATTGCTATACTGGAAGCCTTATCATATATTGAATCGAACTATAACCACTTCCAAAAGGCTTTAATTTTTAGTGACTCCCTCAGCTGTCTTCAAGATTTACTCAAGCTTCCCTTCCATTCTAAAGATATTTTCATACTTACCCTCAAAATTAAGCAAATTCTGTTCAAATTAAATCAATCTGGAATTGAAGTTGTATTGGCCTGGATTCCAGGCCATTCTGGTATCTCGGGTAATGAGGCTGCAGATCACTATGCTAAGTTGGCTGTACAAATTGGTTCTAACTCTCATTCTGATATTCCTTCTCGGGATCTACGCTCTCTAGCTAGACCTCATCTTTTGAACTCCTGGAATGATATGTGGCAACAGACCAGTCTTTTAAAAGGGAAATATTATGCATCTATTCAGCCCAATATTCCCTCTAAACCCTGGTTTTTTAAATCTAAAAATATTTGTAAATTTCTTACTTCTCTCATTATCCGTCTCAGAATAGGTCATGTCTGTACCCCTGTCTTTTTAGCCAAACTTCATATTCGCGACAATTCTCTCTGTGAATGTGGCATGGATGAGGGCACCTTAGAACATTTGTTTTTTTTCTGTCCCAATATATCTGTCCCTCTTTATGATATCCTTCCTAGTAATATCCCTAGGCCTATTAATATTCCTTTTCTTCTAACGCTTGTTGGTTCTCCTTTTATTAAAATTCTATGTAAATTTCTTACTGTAAATAAAATCAGAATTTAAATTTCTTGCTTTCCTACCTAAAAACGTATTTTTCTGGTTTCAATTGATTCCCTTTAATCTAAATACATAACTTTTAATTTCTCAGAACCTTGTTGTTGGTACACTAATCTAAGTCCTGATAATTATTAATCTCTATTGTCTATTCTTTTTTTTATTACTAAACACTAACAAAACACTAATTGCACTTTTATTGTGAACCGTACCTTGGCTTTCCCACTGGTCAAATTTTGTTATTGTTTATAACGTGTTTTATCCAACCTTGACATTGGCAGAATAATCGTTAACCCGATGGAGCCATAATTATCCAAAATTGGAATTGGAATTGGAACCTTACAGTTATAATTATTTGTGGAAAGAAAAACACAAAAATTATAATAATATAATTCTTATGCATAGTGAACTTAAAATATTTTTCTTCCGTCCAAAATATATTAGACATGGGTTTTTGGTATTTTCTGTAAACGGTTACATATCGATATGAAGTTTTCATATCGATATGAAAAACCGTTTTTAGATACCTACAGCAAACGCTGAACGATATTCGCTTCGTCTCGTTTTCACACCCGGTTACGTCATCAGTTGGACAGAGAGACGGCGAATATCTAACCACGAGATAGATATGAATATGAGAAGTTGAGTAAGCTACGTAAACGGATATGGATATGGATAGTTCGTTTTTCGTTTAGTTCGATATGATTTGATCGATAATGTAAAAACGGTTTTCTGTGTGTGGCATATTGATACGATATGATATATGTGTATATCCGTTTTTAGTTACGATATGATATATCGGACTCATGTCTAAAATATATAACTTTGGGAACATGCACATTTCCTGAACAACATTTCATTTTAGGTTGTTGGCTCGTAATTACCAGACACAATTACAGACAATTTATTGTTATGAAGTACAATTTTGTACTGCTTATTCTATCTATTGGAATTTACTTCTGCTATGAATAAAACATGTAATTTTGTAAAAATTCTATGTATTATATACTATATAGAAAATGGACATAAACAATAAAACATGCACAATAATAAAAAATTATACTAATACTATATAATTAAGTAAACAATTAATCTTAATATAATTAGATATAAGTTTCTTTTGTAGTGCCCTATAACAGGGTCCATAATTGATGCACACATTTTATATTATACCACCTGTTACACATTATGGAAGCGAAAATAAATAATAAATAAAAGCTTTCACTGATCACGTCATGTTACACATCCATTTGACATCAAATACAGCAAATTCGTTATGCCATTAAAAATTTCGAACTAAATTTCAAAAGTAAAATCACTCTTCATCATGCAAGTCTTTGTTTCTCATCCAACAGGTGTATTTGTATGACAACCCTGACCCAGACTCAGGGTACAGACCTTGGCTCTCACCAGTGGAAAGAATACAGGGAGAAGTGTCAGCGTTTCTGGGTATACCATATGCCAGGCCACCTGTCTTGGAAGGTAGATTTAAGGTAATATATTGAAACTTCTGTGTCATATTGTTTGGTTGTTGAACAACCTATACTAGCAACAGAACAACCTATTTTCGCGACAATCTAAGAAGTCTAATTAGAAGTTTCTTTTTTGAGTGCATTTTTTAATATAAATTTAAACTTGAGGTTTACAAATGATACTCGTTGTTATAGTGTATGGGTAACATGGTAAAGTAGATTTTTCAATTTATTACGCAGTCGTACATAATACGTAAAATGAGAAATGTCAAATCGGACTTCTTAGATTGTCGGGAGTTTAGTATCAGAGTTGAAACCACCCATAGACCCCTTATAATTGGTTTTATAGTGTGTTGAAAAGATCTCTCAGGTGTATGGGTTTCCTCACAATATTTTCTTTATAACATTTTATTTCTTTTATAGTTGCACTTCATACAATTATAAAAAGTCATGGTGTATGCCTTGAATTCGAAACTGATAATCACGGTCATACCACTATGCTGTCACTGCTAAGCTAAAACTTTTGTGATTCATGAATTTCATCATATTAAACCTAAGATTAGGTATTGTGTGAGCTACCATCCCATGAGTGCCGAAAAGGTGACTAAGGTCAAAGGAATAACAATTGTTATGCATTTCATTTTATTCTTCGATTTATTATTTTTATTTTAATGTTAGAGTTTAAAACTATCGCCTTTCCACACCATCAAATCATCTCTCAAGTCATGTCAAGGCACAAAAAATCTAGACAGAAATAATTTATACAGATAAATCTTTGAAAAGCATTAACGCATGCTTAGCGAACTCTAGAGTTATAATTTTAAATGGAAGAAGCCTACTCACAACTGTATTCTCTTTTCCATTTAAAATTAACACTAGAAAAAATTCAAACATAACATAGCCTCACGCCTGTATTCCCCGAAGGGGTAGGCAGAGGTATACACAATTGAACTCCCACATTTCACCAATGCTGTTAATAAGTTCCATGTAATAGGTGGTGAGCCTATTCCCATCTACTGGGCACAATTCCAAACTCCAGGCTGCTACTGAGAATTTTTCTAACAGAAAAACTCAATAACACTTTGCCCGACCTGGGAATCGGACTCAAGACCTCATGCTGAACTGTCGCGCTTGGGACCACTAGACCAACGAGACTAGAAATAATTTAATTTATCCATTAACTTCTAGCCACCCCGCCAGCACCCAGGCTGGCAACTCATGCAAGCAGTTGATTGGGGTCCCGCCTGCCCCCAGCCTGTACGATTTACGGGCGCGACTAAAGGCATCAGGGACATGGACGAGGACTGCCTCTACTTGAATGTATTCTCACCTAATGTAAGTATTGCTTGTTATGTTTATGTGTTGGTGTGATTAAACGTGCAAAATTGCAAAAGATGGAGTTGATGTACCCCATGTGACGGATAGCGTAAATATAACATGATTCATACAGATTTTATAAAACAAAAGTTTTCTTAGATATTTCTGAAACGCATACGTAACGAATTGTAAATTTATAACATTTTGTGAAAAGAAAAATACACTCGTGAACACGATTTAAACCCGCGCCCCGCGGATAAACACAAAAGACGCTGTTAATAACCTTCGTTCGTAAAAACTGTTTTATGATAAAAGTTCTTTAAACCGGATTATCACGTATTTATTGTTTTTTTTTTCGTAATGTTTCAAACACTAGTTTTCATAGTTAGTCATCCATTAAGCTATAACTACCTAGACGTTTTCCGCCCGCATTTTTGAATCAATAATTATTTTAGGTCTGCAATGAGTATATCAGAATCAAGGTGAATATGTCATGGTATTTTTTCATGACTGCTGTATTTCACGTTACAAATATTATATAGCCTACAAAAGTAGCAAAAACCTCCACAAAACGAGGTCGGTATCTGACATAATAATGATAGGTATTGCTGAACACAGCCTTTGTCCCTTGCGAATAGCCAGGCCATCTGATTACGTATGTATTTGTGATTTTATTATTGCACTGCAACTGTCATTGTTTAGTGCATGGGTTCCCAACCAGTGGGGCGCGCCCCACTTGGGGGGCGTAGAGTGATCCAAAGGGGGGCGCGACGAGGGGCTTAAAAAAAATCATAATTTCGCACGCTTTTAACTGCGAGCGACGGACTGCAACAGCGACAAGTCTAGACGCGATCACCGCCCGCACTTGTCGCATTACCCCGTCCGCGCCTCGCTCTCTCTCACTCAGTGACTCGATGTATGCTGCGAGTGAAGTGTGTTTCGCTGACCGTTCCGCACGATACTTTTAAAAATAGCGAAAAAATTTAAGTATTCATCGTTTAGTTTTTTGTCCATTGTAGTTAAGTTGGGATAAGGGGGGCGTAGTATTTTAGCGTAAACTTTAGGGAGGCGCATAGGGTAATAGGTTGGGAACCCCTGGTTTAGTGCGACTGTGTAATCTGCAATCCCCGAAGGGCATCTTTTCTAAATACATAGTAGATTCAGAGCCGGAATCAGCTAGAGGCGTTAGTTTATTCCGTGTAATTAAAACTTGTGGTTTTCATTAAAAGAAGACGTAGTGGCGAAAATTGAAAAGAATATACTTAGATGGTTTGGTCATATTGAGAGAATGGATGAAAGACGGTTAACAAAAGGTATCCACAAGGCAGATATAAAAGTGGAAATGCCGGAAGGGGACGCCCTAGAAGGATGTACACTGACCTTATTAGTGATGTCCTCAAAAAAGGTATGTTAAGGTACTCGCAACCGCCGCGCATGTATGACAAGAAGTATGAACGTAGACGAAGCAAAAGGCATGTAAGGATCGTAACAGGTGGCGTTCTGTAGTTTCTACCTTTTTTTTTTTTTTTTTTTTTATGTGGAGAAATGCCCTCGCATACCGCTCTGACACGGGGAGACAGAGCGGTTATGTGGGACTCGAACCCACTAAAACTCCACAGTATACCTCCTCAGCTGCTTGAGGGCGGGACGCGGGAACGCTCTCGCACACAACCGCGAACCCGCCCGCAGCCGTCCGTTGCCGGACTCCCTCACGGGGTTGGGTATTGCACCCCCCCGCTACGGCACACCAGACTAATGGCGTGCCGCAACCACCTCGGAGACCATGTGCAATGGGTGCCAGACAACCCCGTGTCTGGACGCCCAAGGTCCCCTGCGACGGGTCAGGTCTGTGGCCCCGCCGCCTGCCACTACGGCCGCAGAGGATAGGGAGAGCGGCGCCTCGCAATACCGGCACTCCTCTTCCCCTGCGGCCCCACCGCGTCCGCCATCCAACGGTGGCGGCCCCGTCAAGGCCGCGGCAGGTAGGGAGAGCGGCGCATCGACATACCGGCACTCCTCTCCCACCGCGGCCCCCATCCCTCAGCTGCGGTGCCGCCCATACGACGCCGCAGCCCACCTCAGTTGCGGCACCCCCCATAAGGCCCGCAACCTACGCCGGCGCCGCTCCAACATGGGCTTGAAGGCAAAGCCCTGAGGAGCGGCCCTCCTCGGGTTCCGTTAGCTTCACCGTAGGTGACCAAGCCACGGCTACTAGAGCCCCCCCACCACGACAAGGTGGAACCCCTGGGGGGGGGGTCTGTAGTTTCTACCTACCCCCATGGGAGAAAGGCGTGATGTGAGTGAGAAATGCTTGGTGCGCATTATGTATGCATATAAAGATCTTAACCTCGATGTGATTTAACTCAAAACTTCAAATTATTTTATTCAATCAAAATTCAATATAGTTTATAAAGATAAACAGCGTAAAACTATTTTAGAAAGGTGAAAGAGAGACAAGGGCCCTAAGACTTGGATTACCTAGGGGACTCTACATGGCTTAATCCAGCCGAGATTATTAGATTGAACGTATTTTGTATTTTACGTATGCGATGATACCTTCACAAGTACGTCTGGAGCATTCTGGGCTCAGTTGCTGGGGCGCGCCATAATAGCGGTGGTAAGTCTCGTAATGGAAGAGTGGCTGGAGAGGCGACATGATGACTTGGTACTTCAGCACGTGTGCCATACTAAAGTGTCTGTACAGGCTAACTATGCCCAGCCTGCACAAATCCCGGAGTGTATGTTGACACTCTTCAACGGACCATAACCTGCCGGAATCACGGTGGACGCTGCACGGAACCCGGGATCTCGGTAAAGGGGAGTATTACCGTGTGGTTTTTAGTCGGTAAGAGACCAGCAAAGCCTCCATGATGGATTTTTCACACTAAAAATCGCTCAGTTGCTAATAGATTAGTCTATTAGTCATTTGTTTATGGCATATAATATTTTCATAAAATATAGCTCTACCGTCACTAAAATGTGACACACACTTGTAATATTATATTGTAGCTTTAAACATTCGCGATTTCAACACATTATTATTTAATTAATATTATCGTAATTACATATCAATATGGTTTTGCTTTAACAATTTGGAAAATTGTTTCATTGACTTGACAGTCTATCCATTCGGAGTACCTACTACCCATTGTCTTTCTTGCGGTCAATGCTCGACATTGTATAGGATAGTTGCCATTATCATAATAATGTTTATATTTGTGTATACTACATGACTATTTTGAGACATCTATACTTCGATCCCTATTAATACAAATAGATGAGCATACAACACAAAAGTTTAATCAATGGTTTACCGAAAATGATGTTAGAGATGTCGAACGGGTAACTAAAGAATGTCAGCACAAAACAATGTAACGAATCAGATTTATTAAAAAGAAAAATGCAAACAAAATATCACATACAGATAACACATGCAAATGTGGTTTCTCTCTGCAAACAATAAATAGCACTCGTGGTAATCTACCCAGCGTGTTCTACCACCTGTACACATGAGGATCTGTTCAACACCACAGACAATACTGTTTGCCTACTAGTCCGACAAAATATAAATACGCCATTGATCGACACGACAAGAAGGAGAAAAATAAGAATTTAGTATTCGACTATGGTTTCAGAGCAATAACCATATGTTTAGTATGTAGATACAAAATCGTAAATGCCCGTCATGGCGCAAACCATAGCAGTTGCCATCCCCATTTGGAATAGAAGCAGTTTATGTCACAGAGGTCATCCGACAATGATTCATTAGCTACCGACTAAATGGTTTTAATTAGCCCGATTTGTTGCTCATCCCCAAAATCTCCACGACAAAATGAATCCTAAATTCTTATGAATAAGGTTTACTATTGTAATCATTCCAAAACACATGGCCAAACGAAAAGGAACTTTACGATCCCAATAAATTAGTGTTTAAAGGCCTACCGTTTATTATCTTTAGAAAAAGATGGCTAATCTGATGGAATGTGCGCTTAATTGGTAGCAAGTAGCAACTCGTAGTCTCTACAAGCTAATGTTAACTTTATCCATGTGTGAATAAGAATGAATATAGTTCACTATTGTATTGTTAGTGGTATGCAATAACGAGACATTTATACAAAAATAAAAAGCGATTAAAAACAAAACAAAAAACATCAATTAATAAAAAAATAACCTTTATTTTTGTATGCCTCACAGTTGCACCAAATAGGTATCCAGTTCAGCAATATGCCAGGCAGGTGCCTAGCGCTAGTTTTCTACTGGACCCTTTAGTGACTCACGCATGTAAAAACAGTTATTTACGAGGAAAAACAGAAAGAAAGATAAAAGAACATAGTTACATAGTAAGCCAGTAGCTACTCTGATACAAATAACTCTTAATACACACACTGCACAATCGCGCATTACATCACTTACGAGTACTTATTACTGTAGTAGTTATATAAATGTATAATTATGATTATATCAGTGCACATGTCGAGCTTGTGCGAATAATGAAACAAAGTATATCGGATTCCATATGATAAATAACCATTGCGAATGTTAATTGTTTTGAAATTAGCAATTCTTCTTATGTCGTTTGTTCTTAGCGTCAAAGTTGTTTATGCCGCCCGTAGGCCTTTGACATGGCTGAGCGACTGCTAATCTATATTTCTATATCTATCAAATACCTATACTATATAGATAAATAAATAAGAAAGATTTGTTTGTTTGTAATCTTTTCTTCTTCTTCTTTCCCCGTTAGAAACCAGACATAACTGCCATATTTTATTTAAAACTGAATTCTGCGCTGGCAAAGCCGCGGGAAAATTAGTTTCGGTGCGTTTTTGATCGCAAAACTCGAAAAGTATCGATAGATCGACTTGAATTTTTTACACAACGTTGCATTTGAATAGTGGAATGTTTGTGTTCATATAATTTTTAGTCCTTAGCTCCCATAGAAACGGGAAATCCTAGATGTTTTGCAACAAAAACTATTTGAAAAAACTACCTGAGCCACTGTGAAGCGTGTCTCCATCTGACCATTGAGCCATTTCGACCTCTAGATTGAAAATGATTGAAATTTTAACATAATTTAATATGTAAAGCAAAAAACGAAATGTATTGTGTAACTCTAAGTGCACAAATCCACTCATACTGATCTGTTTTTTATATATTAAAAACAATACTAATAATTTGGACCGATGCTACTTAGTCCTATATTAATATCGGCAGTAGTCAATGCACTCTCAAACGCCCCAGTTTGTATTAGTATTTTGTCCTTGTATTGCAAATGAACTGACTCGTTGATGTCGCCGCTGGCCGTCCTGAATTAATTAACTGACTTGTTGGTTCATTAGACACCTTTATACTGAGCACAATGCTCTATGCCTACGGATGGGAATTGGAAACTGTATTTGTGGTAGTTTATACCTAACTATATACTGATACGTGGACGGACATTAATAATGATTTTCATGTTATAGTGATATTAATTGTTACTATTTCCCATATAAAATTATTATTATTAAAAGTCTTAGTAAGTTTTCTAATTGTTGCACATCGGCAGCATATTTTTGTAGATACTATAATAAAGATTCTGCGTACACCTCCAAGAAAGAAATGCGATGTGATGTATGTTATTCTTATAAATTCTTTGACTGATATGTTCTCGCCCGATTTTATACGACTAAAGTGTAGCGGTTACCGTAATCTATGGGTGCTTGCAACACTGTAAAAGGAATGCTGAATCGAGTAATAAAGAGGAAAGCACGGGTCTTCCTACTGCCATCAAAATGCTTCCTCAAGGACGACTGGCGAATTTACTCGCCGTTACAAAAGACAACACTAAAAACACACACTTCACAAGAACAGTGTTATTTGGCTACGGTTTTGTGCAAGGTAGAGAAATATTTTGACAACGCTGTTGGCGCAGTGGTCGAGACACCGACTGCTGCGCTGCGTGTCGCAGGTTCAATTCCTGCACATAAATACGATCTATAGATAATTGCTCCGGGTCTGGGTGTGTGTGCTTGTGAAATTATATGTCTGTAAACGCACCCACGATACAGGAAGAAATTCCTAGAGTGGGGCAACGTTTAAAAAAAAAAAAACCTAGTCTGGCAACCTAAATACAACCTATATAGGTTGTATTTAGGTAATTTTTTGAGGTAGGCACTGCCTATTTGCCTATATGCAATGCACGCCACTGGTTGCCTGACTAGGTTTTTTTTATACGTTGCCCCACACTAGTTATTTCTTCCTGTATCGTGGGTGCGTTTACAGACATATAATTTATTTAGTAAAAATTACCTAAATACAACCTAAGGCACTGCCTATTTGCCTATATGCAATGGACGCCACTGCAGGCAACTCGAGTTTACCCGAGTCCTACTTCTATTAAATATAATAATACAAGATAAAAATCGATAAAAATCCTGGAATCTCACTTCGGCATTCATTTGCAGACGGATGCGGGATCCACAGCGCAGCGGTACCCAGTCATGGTGTATATTCATGGCGGTCAATACACCTCCGGAGCTTCGAACCTGTTTCCGGCTCATATGATGGCCGCCTTCTACAACGTTATTGTGGTGTCTATCAATTACCGACTCGGAGCTCTTGGTAAGTGACGTTAACGTGAAGTGGCGTTCTGTATGTTCCTGGAAAAGCTGACTTTTGTCAATATAATAACAAACCACTATTAAAACTGATTAAAACACTTTTGATTCATATTTTTTGTAAAAACCATAGACAGTATTACAACTTTTATCATAGACGAAGTTGTGTCATGGTGGCCGACCGTTTACGGGCTAGCCTCATTAACCACAGGTTCTGGGTTCAAATCTGGCATTTACCATGTGTCTTTTTTTAATGTCATATGTCCTAAGAATGCAGACATACAGTGAAGGAAAACATCGTGAGGAAACCTAGACTTGATGGTCTGAAATCGCCAACCCGTAGGGAGCTAGAGTAAGCGAAGAGGCCCTTGTCCTGCAGTGGGACAGTTATGGGCTAGTTATATGTTCTCTGATCTGACTGCCTCGTTGGTCTAGTGGTCGCAAGCGCGGCTGCTGAACGTGAGGTCCTGGGTTCAATTCCCAGGGCGGGCAAAGTGTTATTGGGTTTTCCTATTAGGAAATTCTCAATAGCAGCCCGGAGTCAGGAAGTTGGTGGTGTGAGAGCACGTAAAGCCGTCGGTCCTGCGCCTGATCTCTCTCCGATCATGTCGGATGGCCGTCCCATCGGAATATGGGAGTGAAGGAAGAGGGAGTGCACCTGTATTTGCGCATACACTTGTGCACTATAATATCTCCTGCGTACTTGGCTAATCTCCGTGGAGATAGGCCGTCGTGACCGAAATACGGTGATGTAGTTTTTTTTTTTTAATATAGTATATGTTAGACTAATTTTATATTTTTTTGCCACCTGATAAACGACATCCTGATAAAGGACCGCGCAGGTACAGTTGTATAGAAAAGTGTTAACGTTTTAAAATATTAAATTTACAGATAAATCTTCGAAAAGCATTAACGCATGCCTAGCGAACTTTAAAGTAATAATATTTTTTAGTAAAATGAATACGGTCGCAAGCTGGATTGGAACCTGTGCCTCCCGGATAAATACTCCAAGCGCTCAGACCACTAAGCCATCTCGACCTCTTTGCGAATGTAGTCAATTTCACAAAAAAAAAATTCTTTAATATTGAATTTGTTAGGAAAATGAATTCGACCACCAAACTTAAGGCACTGGCTGTTCTCGGCGCTTGAGCAAGTGAGACACATCTATTGACGGAATTTAAAGGAGTGAGCGACATAGCTCGCTGTTCCTGTGCTCTCTTCAGATCGTGCATGCACCTTGCCGATTTCATCGTAAAATTCACTACGACGCAGTTACCTTACGACAACTATATACAAAAACGATTTATCTCATCCCTGTGACTACATCTAACACTTACATCGCAGGTTTCCTATCAACCGGTGACGAAAACTCTCCAGGTAACTACGGCATCCTCGACCAGGCGATGGCTCTCCGCTGGGTTTACGACAATATCACTCCATTCAACGGTGACCGCTCCTCCATTACGTTGTTCGGTCCGGGAGCTGGAGCCGCTTCAGCAGGGCTGCTAGCTATCGCGCCACAGACCAGGGATATTGTCACCAGGGTTATAGCTCAGGTAGGATGTTAATAACAAAAAAACAGATCCTGTAATTTTAAATCTAGGGTAATCAAATATTTATGTTTTTTTATGAAGAAACTAGCTGTGCCAGTGAGCTGTTGCTCAACAATTGGGCAATCAAATACAAAAAGATATTTTTCGAATCTAACTGTTATGTCCTGATTAGCGCGTTTAAACAAACTAAATATGATATAAAATTCTAATTGTTAACATGTGAATATCAGATCCAATCAAAATTGCATCTCAAATAGATAGTTAAAAGTTTTTTTTTTTCTAAATAACTCTAAACTTTCAATACCGATTGACCAAACAGATTCAGAAGATTCAATTTGTAATGGTTTAAAGTTTTAAGATGGATATCGATTAACTTAGTCTGAAACAAGAATAGTTGTGCTCAACATTTCTAGTTACCTTTTTCTTACCTTATCGATAGCAATAGACATGATGACACTAGTAAAGAACCAAAGAATAAATGGTTTTAGAGGTAAGTATTGTATATAAAACAAAGGATTCTAAAAAATTACCTAGTTTTATTAAAAACATTAAGATTAATAAAGAAAAGTATAAAATGCTGCAATCGGCCATGTTAACTGAAACTTCAATCACAGCAAATGACGTCACGCCTCAGTCAAATGTCAATCATCGCCGTACAATATGGCTTCAACTAATGTCAAATATGCTGAGAAATGACGTCAAAACGGCGCCATGACACCCAGCAGCGTTTTCGCAGTTAAATCAAATTAGATAGATTAAAATGCAATAATTTGCGTTGAAACTTAGTTTATTGCTGAAATAATGTGTTTTTCGGATATACTAGACGTGTACCTACATTATAAACGGAGATTTCAAAATCTGTTATCATGCCTTTTCAAATAAACCCAGTTACAACAGCTACATTGTCAGTAGCATCCATTAGGTGATATTATCGTGTAGGTATCAAAGCACGCGCGATATGTCAAGTGTCCCTTTGTTTAGAACAAAAACCCCTTCGAAAAACCACTGCACCACCTAAGCAGATTTTCCTTACTTCGGCCAAGTTACCTTTTCACAATTTATTTAATTAAGCAATGTCATTATTCTCTTTACTAACAGAGTGGTTCTGCCTTAGCAGACTGGGCGATGATAGAAGACAAGTTCAGGGTACAGAACACGTCGCTAGTATTTGGACGACTACTGGGCTGTCCCATAGACTCATCTTGGAAACTCGTCAACTGTCTGAGACAAGGCAGGAGCTTCTATGAGCTGGGAAATGCTGAGTTTCAGGTAATTCAGGCCAAACTTCACAAAAGTATTTTATTGCAAGTACTAGGTGTCGTCCGGTTACTGGAGTGTGATACTAGGATAACATCAGAACCTGGCGCATGGATATGGCGCATTTGGTGTGACATAGCTAGATAGAAGGAGACCGTATTGGTGACGGTTACCACCAACAACAGCATTAGTAATCCGGGTTGCTGTCAGGCGGCCGGTCATAAATAAAACATTGCCAAAACTTTGGCATCATTCTAGTACAAGTAGAAAGTATCAATTAATGTTCACCGGTTACTACTCACGTGCATTTTTCGGGATTGCCCGACTAGTTTCGAATTCAGTTTTGGCTTGCGACATTGCCGCGGGTTCAGCTCATGACTAAGGGCTCCGTTCGAGTTCGAAACTAGTCGGGCAATCCCGAAAAATGCACGTGAGTAGTAACCGGTGAACATTAATTGATATGAATATGTCTCACGAAAGTTTTTATACAAGTAGAAAGTATGTATGGAAGAAGAATACTGCTGCGCCAACCCCAAATAAATTGGGATAAGGGCAGGGAGATTATGATGATGACAGGTTTCGTCAGGTGGTTGCAAGCGCGTCTAAACCTCGGTTCGATTCCTGGATACTACACAATAAGAATAACCCAGTGTTACTGGGTTATTCTTATCTATTTTTAACCTATTACCTGCATAACCAAACTAAGAATTTTCTAACAAAAAATAACCTGTCTAGCCTTTTTTTAACTACAGCAGCTTCTAGTCTAACAGATGTATCTTAATATCAGTTTTTTAAATGGAGCAACCACTTATCTGACCGCCACAGCCCAGAAACTGGGTAAGACGATATCTCGTGGTAAGACTGGATGTCTGACTTTCAGGCATCTGACTACCCCATTCTTTCATGATAAAGACTAATTAATAATCTATATTCTCAGCCACACGTAGGCTTCATGCCTTGGGGTCCAGTTTTAGAGAACAATTTCACCTTCCCCGGAGACGAGTGGTACGATGGCTGGAGAGAAAGGGATTGGCACTTCTTGAACACGATGCCGGAAGACTTGATAAAGAGGAGACAGTTCAACCCAGCACTAAGGTACATGACTGGAGTTACAACACAAGAAGCCGCCTATTATTTATGTAAGTAACGAATAATGGACTACAGTTAGTTATGAAACGTAATGGAGAACATAACAGTGTGGAGGTTTTTTTTGTCTAATGTCTCCAAGTATTGTTCTGATTATGATATGAGCTTAATGAGAGTTATAATATTAAATGGAAAAAGAATACGGTCGCGAGCAGGATTCGTACCTGCGCCTCCCGGATAAATACTCCAGGCGCTCTGACCACTAAGCCATTTCGACCTCTGCTCACTACCGCGAATTCTTCTTCCACATTTTAACACGTCTTTTGGCGACGTCATTGCTATCTATTCAGTCCCTATACAGGTGACCGAACCGACACGACTAACTTTGCAGTTAATACAATGTCGTAAAGATGCAATTACCTTAACATTTAAAGATAAATCTTTGAAACGCATTAACGCACGCTTAGCGAACTCTAAAGTTATAATATTAAATGGAAAAAGAATACGGTCACGAGCAGGAAGAACCTGCGCCCGGATAAATACTTCAGGCGCTTTAGATTTCGTTAAGCATGCGTTAATGCTTTTCAAAGATTTATCTTTAATGAGAGTTATTATCAGATATCTGAATAGTTCTGACTTCTGCGCTTTCTATGCTATGGAAACTACGTGTTTCTGTTTTTTTATTGACATGTGTTTTCTTTATTTCTTTTTTCTATAGTAATATGTAATTATGGAAAAAACAAACTAACATAAAAACATTGCAAGGTACATAATAACTTGTAAAACATTTTCACTTCACAGTATTATTATTTGTTAAATTTTTCTTAATAAATATTTCAATTTAAATGTGACAAATAATAATATCGTATTTCAACAAAATAAGTTAAATTTCATCAAAACTGTGCAGCGATTTAAAAATTAATATTAAGGTGATACACTGGTGTATTTTAACTTAAAAGCGGAGCAATAAGAACCACTTTACGAGCAAGTGTGTTGAAAATAAAATAACATTATTATTTTCAGACACCAACGCCTCTCTAGCACCTAATTACGAGATCTCCGAATTGTGGTTCAACCAGAAAGTGTCCGAGCTAGTTCAACGGTACAACTATACGCTGAACCCGCGCGGAGTGTACGAGGCTATCCGCTATATGTACACCTACCACCCAGAGCCACACAACGTCAGCGCTATCAGAGACCAGTATATACATGTAAGATTATTATAATTTATATCGATGGGATATATGAAAATGTTTCTAAAGGCTGTTGTTCTAAAGTTTATTTTTTAAAGCACAGTATTACACTTAAACCAAATAGCCTTTCACCCATCAATAAATATAATTATTAGTTAGTAGTAGTAGGTAGTAGTCGTGGTGGCCGAGTGGTTACGGGCCCGCCTCCTGAGCCACAGGTTGTGGGTTCAAACCTGGCATGTACCAATGTGACTTTTTCAATGTCATATGCACTTTCTTAGTTAAACTAAGACATCACAGACATACGGGGAAGGAAAACATCGTGAAACCTAGACTTGGTAGTCTGAAATCGCCAACCCACAGTGAGCTAGCGTGGTGATCAAGCTCGTGCCTTCTCTGTGTAAGAAGATACCCTTGCCTTGCAGTGGGACAGTTATGGGCTAGTTATTTATTTATTAGTGCTGTTATTAAGTCCCACGTAATAGGTAGATATTACGTGGGACTTAATAACAGCATTGGTGAAATGTAGGTAGGTATACAAATGTGTACTCCTCTACCTACCCCTTCGAGGAATACAGGCGTAATACTATGTTATAACTAGTACAAAAACTACCAAAAAATTTGTAATTAATGTTCACTTCGTAAATAAGTGTGATGACATAACCTCCAAAATTTACGAGCAGTATCATGTATTCAATGTTAGTTCCACACCATACGATACCACATGACCTAATATGTAAACATTAAAATGGCTCTCTGCTAATAGTTTTTACAGTGTTAAGGAGTTCCTGGAACATAAAATCGCATGATGACTAATTGTTTCGTTAGGCACGTATTTGCACGCTTATATCTATTAAGCAAAACATGTTTGTTCACATTATTAACATAACCATCTTTTATACCATGTTTTTAGCAAATAAATGATTATTATTATTATTATGCAAAATATAAATTAATATAAAATTAAACTAACCTTTAAATGTCCCTTCTTCCACAGCTCCTCTCAGACTTCCTCTATCGCGCGCCAACCGACAAAATGGTGAAACTTCTTCTAGAACAAAACGTTCCAGTCTACATGTACGTCCTAAATACCACAGTAGAAGCGTTCCGATGGCCTGAATGGAGAAGATATGCTCATGATACGGAACACTACTTCTTGACTGGGGCACCGTTTATGGATCAGGAGTTCTTTCCCGTTAAACAGAGGATTGACAACCAGGTGTGGACGAACAATGATCGGAATATGAGCCATTTCTTTATGAAGACGTATGCGGACTTCGCGAGGTTTGGGTGAGTTGTCGTTCGTATATTCGATTTTTGTATTATAATTATGTTTTCTTTTGTGGACACACAGACCAATAGAATTAGAATAGGCATTGATTTTGAAATCTCCTTCTATCATATAGGTACACGTCTACTATTTCTAAAAAACACATTATTTTAGCCATAAACTAAGTTTGAACGCAGATTATTGATTTTTAAACTATATAATTTGAATTAATCGTGAAAACGCTCATGGGTGTCATGGCGCTTATGATGGGTTATGAAGTCACACTTCGATAATATTTTACAAAAGTTCAAGCAACACCACGGCGGTGATTGACATTCAATTGAGGCGTGACGTCATTCACTGTAATTGGCGTTTCAGTCAACATGGCTGATCGTAGTATTTTATACATTTATTTTATTGAAAAACTTATTAATATTAATATTTTTATTAAAACTAGGTCATTTTTGAGAATCCTGTGTTCATATTTTTCTCTAAAACCATTTATTCTCTGATTGTTTAATACTGTCATCATGCCTATTGCCATTCGACGTGGCAATGCTGCCAGTCTTCTGGGCACTTTACCACATGACAGTGATGCGGAGGAATACTTTGACTCTTAAAACACTTTTATATATTTCTATTATTCTGACTGATTGAACTACCTCGTTGGTGTGGTAGTCCGCAGCGCAACTGCTGAGCATGAGGTCTCGGGTTCGATTCCCGGGTGGGACAAAGTGTTATTGAGTTATTCTGTAAGGAAATTCAATACATGGAAGTTAATAACAGCATTGGTTAAATGTGGGTGTACAACTTTGTATGCTTCTGCCTACCCCTTCAGAGAATATAGGAGTGATGCTACGTATGGTGTTTTTTAATAGATTCAATCCACGTGGGCTTAAGCCGCGCGCAGAAACTAGTACATTAATAATCCATACAATACATCATAGTTGCCATATCTTTTAATGTTTCTTTTTTCAAAAGACACCTTTGAAAGTGAATGTCAAAAAAACCTAACTCAGTTTAGTGGTTGCAAGCACAGCTTCTGTGAGTAAGGTTCGATTCCAAAGCCTGGCAAAGTGTAACTGAGATTTTCTATAAATTGTAGGTAGCACCTGAAGTCTGTTGATAGCAATGGCTTTACCACATCAAATTTAATAATAGTACACCACCCGTGTACAACAGTATACCTCTGCCTATCTCTTCGGGGTACCAGGTGTGATGATATTCTATTTTCTTCCAGCAACCCAACCCGCTCCCGCATCCTCGGCATGCACTTCGAAATGGCCCAAGCTGGACAGCTACGCTACCTCAATTTGAACACGACCTTCAACTCCACGATACAACTGAACTACCGGCAGACGGAGCTAGCGTTCTGGACTGTGTATCTACCTACTGTTATTGGAAGATTTGTGCCTACATACCCACCTATTACTGAGGTAAGATATTTTACTGCCTCGTACCTATTGGCTATCTCGGTTACCAACCAAATTGATCGACACTTTGTAGTACATTGCGTCGTAAGTTTTTAATATTTTTGCTCATCATAGACAAGCTGTAACACACAACGCAATGTACTACAAAGTGTCCATCAATTTGGTTGGGAACACAGATAGCCAATTATAGGTACGCTGGTCGGGCGAAGTGTTATTGGGATTTTTTCTATTAGGAAATTCTCAATAGCAGCCCGGAGTCAGGAAGTTGGTGGTGTGACACCCCCGTTCTTCGGAGAGCACGTAAAGCCGTGCGGTCGTGTCGGGTTGTCATCCCTTCGGAATATGAGAGTGAAGGAAGAGGGAGTGCACCTGTGTTTGCGCATACACTTGTGAACTATAATATCTCCATGGAGATAGGCCGCCGTGACTGAAACACGGTCGGGAGAAGTATTATTCTTAAGATATTATATCAAATAAACTGGGAGGAATGCAAACTTTATAAGAAAGTCATGTAGTCTCTACATGACTTTCTTATAAAGTTTGCATTCCTCCCAGTTTATTTGATATATAATTATAATAAGGAGTTCAAATATCCTGAACTGGCACACGAAGTTGTCGATATATTGGAATTTGACTCAACAGTTATACTCAATAGTTTATACTGATAGCCGTCTCAGCCAATGGGTTAATACCCAAGACCCTTGACAAACACTTGAGATTACACTTTAGATTAACTAAGAAATTATGATATAGAAAATGGATATAATAAACTGAATTTAGAGCATTGCCGTCTTTTACCAACCATTACGTAATGGCAACCTAAAATTTCCTTAAAAATTTCATCTGAAACTGCCTCGTTGGTCTAGTGTTCCCAAGCGCCACTGCCGAGCACGAGGTCTCGAGTTTGATTCCCGGGTCGGGCAAAATTTTATTGAGTTTTGTCTGTAAGGAAATTCTCGGTAGCAGCCCGGAGATTAGAATTCTGCCCGGTAAATGGCAATAGGCTCACCACCACATGGGACTTAATAACAGCATTGGTGAAATTTGGGTGTATAACTGTATACGCGTCTGTCTACCCCTTCGGGGAATACAGGCGTGATGCTATGTATGTATGTAATTTTCATTTGACGTTTCTTTTTTTGTAGCTACCTACAACTGTGCCTATTAAAATAGTTCGGATATTTTAATTTGACTGGCCATAATTCAGGAATGTTCTAAATTTAGTTTAGTTTGCTACATTACAATTGACGCCAAAGTCACGGGTTTGAACCGACAACCTATGGCTCGAGAGGCAGGCCTGTAACCGCTGGACCACCACGGCATTCTGACATAAAACAGGTGAGGTGCAATAAAGGTATTTTTATTTCCAGTATTGGTGGGAACCCAAGCAACCTCTACAGATCGCGTTCTGGTCTGTGTCCAGCGCGTGTCTGGTACTCATCGTGTTATTGGTAGTATGCTGTATGCTTTGGAGAAATGCTAAAAGGTTTGTACTCTTATATATGTTATATTTTATTTTATATTATGTGCTGAGAAGGGTAGCCAATTTGATGATATTCTTTTTTGCTCACTATCTATTAAATGGGACTTAATAACCAGTACTGGTGCAATGTGGGTGCACAATTGTGTACACCTCTGCATACCCCTTCGGGGAATATGAA
This sequence comes from Xylocampa areola, assembly GCA_935421205.1. Taxonomy (NCBI): domain Eukaryota; kingdom Metazoa; phylum Arthropoda; class Insecta; order Lepidoptera; family Noctuidae; genus Xylocampa; species Xylocampa areola. Next base: position 3,693,517 of record OW285200.1, read on the forward strand.
TGTGTATTGTGTGTACATGCGTGTAGGTATCTGTGAGTTGTGAGATGAGTGTGAATGTGTAACACACGTGAGGGTGGGATGTGGGAGTGAATATGTCATTCATAAATATGATACCGGTTATAGTAATAAAGTTTCATACATAGCATCATCTCTTTTGATTATAATTAAAACCTAGCAACAGTTTCACGATTAAAGGGTGAATGTTTTTTTTTTATTGATTTTAGTATAGGTTTAAGTAAAACTTATTTTTACAGTAATCTATTAATAAATGATTCTCCTGCGTTTGCCAAGAATCGGTTAGGATAAAACTGCCGCGTTTGAGGTTCAAACCCCCAGAGACAAGGATTGAAATTATTTTTAAATATTTACACTTTTTCTACACGCGAAAAAAGTTAAAACCCCTCCAACATCAATTCTAGGCAAAAGGCCTGGCCTGCAACAATCTCCTTTATATCACCTATCTATACCTTCACTCATCTTTTATCAAAATAATTATTTCAGCATCAGTAACAACATTAACATGTTATATATATTATTATATTATAGCTATCTATTACTAACCAAGTGTTTAAAATCCTTTTTAACAGGGCTATACCACCAAAATGGAAACTGGTTCCAGCGATGTAGGTGACACTAACATTTGATATTTGCTTGTAGTGCTTTTTAATATGATTAACTAATAAATAATATTATTCCGCTTGTAGAAAATGTGACGTGTTTGTTCGTTTATACAGAGTGGAAATTATAACGGCTTTATTACTTTGTAAATGTTACATTTCATGCTTTTCCTCTCATTTCAGATATAAAAAAATGATGTAAGAAATTATCCATATAGATAAACATTTATTTGCTTTGAATAAAATTTGCTGTCATCAATATTGAAGGTTATCTCTCTATAGTAACCGTATTTAATTTCCACTCTTTATATAAAAGGGTCTTTATTATTAATCCGAAATATTTAAAATAATTCTGTTCATGTTTGTTTCCTTTTTCATAAAAACAATACACTATGAGCACAATAAATATTGTCGATTGAATGGCACTAAGGTGCAACATTCATTAGAATGTAGGGCTGCCTCTAGTGCTCGCCAGCGGGTCTCTCCCCTCTTACTCTCAGAACAGTGGTCCGAGCATGGTTCTTTTTGTCGATTTTAAACGTCAAATGACATAAAAGTGTTGATAAAATCATGGTACTATAATATGTATTCTTATACCATGGATAAAACGATAAAATTCAATATATATTAATTAACTTTATCGAGTCGACGTGTTTGTCGAAAATATCCGTGCTCGGACGCTGTTGAAAGTAATTTATTAAATTGTTAACAAGAACACAAACAATAAATATTATTGTATAATAACTTTCGTGAGACACATTCATATTAATTATAGTTTAACGGTTATTACTCACGCGCATTCTTCAGGATTGCCCGACTAGTTTCGAACTCGAACGGAGCTCTTATTCATGAGCTGAGCCCGCGGCGATGTCGCGAGTCAAACTGATAAGAGCTCCGTTCGAGTTCGAAACTAGTCGGGCAATCCCGAAGAATGCGCGTGAGTAATAACCGTTAAACTATAATTAATAATAAATATGATATTTAATATGACTTCATTATCATTAGATATACGATAATTATATTTCATGACTCTATATTACAGAGAGACCGACCGCTACTACGACGGTGATATATTTATGGTGCCGGAAGTTGAGGAGAGCGGCATAGACAACACCACGCGGTCCAGAGACAATATCTACGAGTATAGAGACGTGCCCATCAAGAAGCCACACACACCACAGCCTATTAGCAGGACTGTGAGTAAATTGTTAATTGACATTTTAAATGAAAAGAAGTAGCATTGGTTAATAAGAGTCTACGCATTTTTCTTAGATTATTGTTAGTTTCAAAAAAGTCTGGTGTCTTACAAAATATATTTCTACGAAACACAAATATAATACAAATATTAAATTTACTTTATCAGCGAACCGAACAGCGTTTAGTTGGATTTAAAAGAAAACCATCAAAGAAGGTACAAACCAAAAACAAATTATTCTTGTCACTTAAATAGCAATTGAATGCAGCTTTATAGCACTGATTCTTTTATAAGCGTCAAAACTAGCTAGCATCACTTTGCACCAAGTTATAAAGTCATAATTCCTCCCCTACACAGATAAGCCAGCCGGCCACTCTTCAATCATCCCGTCCCCCTTCAGAAGCATCTACAGGATCAGCGCTATCACTAAAAGAAAGTTCCGTGTCTCGAGTGCCCGAACCTTTGCCGCGGTCACGATCTAGGACGCAAATAGTTCATGGAGTACCTCAAACTACTGTATAAGAGGCCTGTATTAACCACTCTTTTGAGTGAGGTTATTACTCTCGCTGGTTTAATGTCGACTTAACATATTTTGTAAAACAAGTATCAAGTATAAATTAAGAATTAATTGTCGATCTCCTACATCGTATGAGTAATTTAGTAGAACGAGCGTATTCTATATTGTTGGAACTATTTCGCGATAATCTAAGAAGAATCTGAGAAGTCCGATTTGACGTTTATTTTTTGCGTGCATTTTTCCAATGTAAAGTTAAACTTGAGGTTTACGAATGATACTCGTTGTTATAGTGTATGAGTAATTATTTAGGATTCGAATTAAATTTTTCAATTTCTTACGTAAATGTTCATACAATGAGAAATGTCAGATCGGACTTCTTAGATTGTCGCGAGTTTAACAATAAAATTTCGAGCTGTTTAAAACAAAATAATGAATGTCCCGAACTGTCTTACTGCAACTCGGGACCTTACAAACTTTGTCATTTTTTTTTGTGTAGTTCTACGAATATATATTTGAATATTTCTTTGAAGATGCATAAAAATAAATAGTGTATGTAATTCATATACATACGTAATGTTAATTATAATTTTGACATTCCTGACCACCGCAATGTGCAAGACATTATTTTTAAGACACTTTTAGACTAAGTATCGAAGTTAGAAGGGCAGCTTTAACCTTTAATTAACACTTTAAGTGCAGCTTATCAAGTAATTATATACTTTATTTTAGATTCGCTTTATGTATTTCGTATACTTTTATTTGTAAAACGTAGTGATATTTATTCCACGAAGATTGGTCAAGCATAGCTTGCACAGCGATTGTCCAAGTAATATCATCGTCAGCAACATTTCAAAAAGTATCCTTAAACAATGTTAATGCAGAGAATACTTTTTTAAATAATGTCATGCTGACAATGACATTAGCCAAACACTACTCCTCTGTAGTGAATTGAATCGTACCAGCAAGCAAGGTTGCCAGTGCTCGCTTCTTCGAACAGCATTGTGTTGGTAGTAAGAGGCACCGATTTTGGCCCTCTGTATTTATATCGCAGCGATTCTTTTTACGGGCGATTTTCTTTTCAACTATCGATGGAATTGATAATATTTATTCTTTACGTATTATCTGCAACTAAACAATTCCACATAAGTAACGGTTAATTTGCTATAATTTTCTATGTAAGCTGCCATTACCACATTTTATTCTGACTGAATTATTTTTAAGCAGTATACACCTTCCATTTTACTATTTTGTATAACATATGTATTTTATTTTATTAACTATGCAATAAAAAAATACAAATCAATTAGGTTTACTTAATAATTCAACGAATTTATTCGTTATTTTTGAACAAATTCTTATTATCTGGTAAGTTTTATCACCAGTGCCTTTACCTAGACGGTATAAATGTTTCTTTATTTTATTTACGCACTTAGAGTTGTCATATTATAACTGTGCATGTCTGAAGTTAGGCTTTCCGAACGACCGCGCAGGTACAGTCGTTCGATAGAAAAGTGTTAACGTGCTAAAATATTTAAATAACACGACCGCGAAACATTTCTGATACTGTTCTCAGCTCCTGAGCGAGTGAGGGCGATACCATGCTGTTACTGCGTTCGCCTGACCACTGATTTTATCGTAATGTTATGTACTGCGCAGCATACTTGCGTACAAGTCCAGAGATGCACAGTTATATTACGACTACTGTATGTGTTAAGAATATATATATCTTTTTTATGCAATAAATATATAAACTGTTGGTACTGCACCTTAGAAGAGCAAAAATTATCCTATTTCTTACTATAGTCTGTTCGTTTTAGCAAGGCTTGCACAACAGGTGTCAAATAATGATTTTAACGTACGTAACGTAAATAGAAATATGTTATTCGATTATCGATTTGTTTTAGACCAAATTAATAACGTTATCAAGATAACTCTTTAAATCGATTCAGGTTGTTTAATAGACACATTTAATGTGATGCTTTACTAAAATGAAGAAATATAGTGTTGTGTTGTTGATAAAATGTTATGTATTATATTTTTTATATCAACTACATAAAACTATTGTATAGGATTTTAAACTTTAATGACTGTAATAAAAGTAACATATTGCAGTATCACCTTTTAAAACTTATATTTTAGTGTTTAAGTATTATTAATGTTTGTGATCGTTTTGTCCGTCCATTTTAAATCATGTGCAATGTGTCTTATTGTGCCTTGTTCTAGATATTTTGATACAAATTATATTTATTATTAAAATAAAATTTATTGCCACGGCACCGAACGAATAACGCTGTGTATAATAGGAAATAAAATGAGTAATGCATATTTTAAAATTAGTTTTATTTATATTACATTTATCATATAGGATGATGAACCTGCTTGTCGAACGAAATTAACTAAGAGTCCAATCAATGAATCCAGATTATTTAACGATATATCGTTGCATTGGTTAGTACTGCGTAAAGCTTCAGGACCCGTAGAGGAACAACGATCTGCTTCAGGTTTTCATCGGACACGTAGGTACATTAGTTCATATTACATGATTAATAAATTAAACATTAAAAATAAAATATAAATAAAAGAAACTGGAAGGTTATTTCTAAGTAAGACTACATAATATATATACTAGACTGACTAGAGTAAACTTTTGCAAATAATAAAAATGATAATAATTACTAATATTGGCGCAGTTTACAACCTATCTCAATAATCGGTTCGCGTTCGCAGTATTGTTACATTGTTGATAAACTAAAGAACTAAATATTTTTATATATTTATTTTTTATTTAATTATAACATTACAACATCATACAGATGTTGACTGGTAAATATTTCAATCACATTTTTCGCGCAGTTTTGTAGAAGAAATTTCAGCAGAATTTTATTATTTCTTTTAAGTACTGTACCTAGCCCGATTTGAAAGATCTTTGGCCGAGAGATAGCTTGTAACCTGAGAGGAGATAAAATGATACAGCAGCTACTCTGCTAGTTTGACATAACTAAGGAGTTCACATCGGCACACTTCGGGCAGGTCCCCGGCGGTGTACGGCGGAGCACACGCCGGGCCGCACACGAGGCGCGCCTCCCGCCCGCCGCGCGGCAGCAGGCGCCCCGGCCGCAGCGTCAGGTCCACCACGTAGTTGGTACGGAGAAGACCCGCTGGGAAGTTCTGCTGTTTATCTTTGTTTTCTTTCTGGTGGAACGAATTTGGATAGTGTCATTGCATGGGAACGCTCTAACCGAAGACAAGAACGGACTCATGCAGTTCAAAAAAATCCTCGTGCCGTAGTAGCTCTTTAGGCAAGCTTCATGCCAAACCTGCATTGGGTGGATATGACTTAGAGACCAAATTCAAAGCGTGACTTGTTGACGTACCTATTCACTTTAATAATGGGTTAATAAACGACTAATTCCCATAAGATTGTGTGAGCTGGCTAGCACATATATATCCTATACTTATCAAGGAGTAAATCTATTTATCAAGTCCTTATAATCCGGATTCTTGTTCTTCAAAATTGTAGAAGTTAAATAGCTTGTACGAGATTTGCCCTAAAAGGCGTTGCTCGGTGGGGCTTCTTGAGCTGGTCACTAAGAGGATCTAGTGCGCCCTTCATATGCAGATGGTGACCAACGGGTGGTTTTATTGAGGTAAGAATCCAGGTAAATTTTCGAAGATTTCCCCCCGAAAACAAAAACGGTACTTATGCTCCATTTGAAAACTAACGCTATTTTATTCGATTGGAAGAGCAAGCAGGTTATGATTATAGGATTGGTCTAGTGGCAACATTTATCAACATGTACTCACCGGGTCTAGTTCAGGTACACCAACCTCACACCACGCGTGCGCACTCGAAGCGCGGTACAGTGCGCACGGTAATCCTATTCGATCAGCGAGCACCTTGTACAGTAGTGCTCGTTCTAGCGCACCTCCACACTTTACGAAGCCAAGACCGATGATGGGGGAACCTAGATCCACCTGATGACAAAGTCATTAATTACATAACATCAAGCTTGTATCCCCGGAGAGTTAGGCAGACATGTACCTACCTATTGTTGTAGGTTAGCTCAGATTTCACCGATGCATTTTTTTAGTCCTACTTAGTAGGTGTTAAAGCCAATTGTCATCAACCGGTTAGAATTCTAAACTCCGGGCTGCTATTGTGAGGTCGTGGGGGGTTCTATTCCAGGTCGGGCAAACTTTCTAGGTGGTACTGGATTTTTCTGTTAGCCCGGAGTTAGATGAGAGTATCTATATATTAGGCAATAGGCTCACCACCTTATATGGGTCTTAATAACAGCATTGCTGAAATGTGGATGTTTAACTGTGTACACTTCTACCTCATGGTATCACTACAATGTTTTTTTTTTTACTCAAATCAGGCCAGTTCGGAATTAGTCAAGCAACTTCTAAGAATAGTGACTAGTTCCGAACCCGACTGAACTGAGCCCTAGGCCATCTCACCAGATAATATACTAATTCGACATCAGGATAAGTGGCACCGTCTGTAAATAATTATCAATACTAATAAGTTACCATCAAATCAGCCAAGTGCAGATCAACACTAGGCATAGAGCAGTCCCTCTCTTGCGTCAGTCCACTCATTTGCTCGGCGACATACTCCGCCAAAAGCTGCGCTCTCTGCTTCAATGAACTTGACACCTCTTCACATTTATCACGATACCTAAGCATCCAGAGATAGATAGATATTATTCATTTTTCCATAACGTTTACCCAATTCCGTTAAAATCGACTTCTAATCTAACCGGATGCCTCTTAATAACGGTATTATATTGCCGAACTGACTTCCACAATCCAGTTATTTACTTACTACCACGATGAGTAAGGAATGTCATAGATCTTATTATTTTGACAACCGGGATCGACGGTTTAATGTGCTTACCGAGACAGGTAGAGGTCTCAATACCTATAAGATGATGGTCGCCCATCCACTGATTATCGACCGCGGCAAGTTCAACTTAACCTCGATTGATCAATATTTGTACTCCCTACCAGAGTACCTCCAAGAGAAAAGAAACATTAAAATTTAAACACCTATTTACCTACATTATTATTTTTTATATTGACGTTAGACGATGTCGCGACAGACCCAGAAGAAGATGGCGGGACGAGCTAGGCGTATTGGAAGAACTGGCCGAAAAAAGCTCTTTGAAACTGATAAGTGAGAAGAGGGAAAGAAGGTAAAGGTACTTTTGAACTGAAGTGGGAAGTCCACGACTGAATGATAAATGATTTATTGGAAATATTGAAGTATGTGTGTTGTGCGTGCAAAACACGCCTATAATCAGACGTCAAGCTCACGAACAAGACAAAGCCGCTGTTTTACAGTTAACATTTTTCCAATGGGGGGTAGAGAAGAACTCAGAACGCCACCTAGGTTACTCACGTAAAACTTTTGCTAGTCCACATTCATACAGTAATCACGCGCACCGAGCGCTGCGCACCCTTTGATATAGGAGCACATCATCATTAAGGTCAATGTATGTTTTTCTATGTTGTCGGTTCGTATAAATCTAATTTAGGTATATCAAAGGGTTCAGATGGACATCAAAGGGGTAGTTTGGTTTATTTTTTTTAAGACTATTTAAAACGTTATAACCAACCTTACTTCATAATGGGCGTCCTCTATCTCAAAGTAATGCAAAGACTTGGCTCTGAAATAAATATATCAAAAACAAATGTTCAGGATACACAATAATAAACAAAAAGTGGAATGGTGGAAGCTCAAGCTGAGGTTGTAATTATCATTTAAAGCTGTCTACATGGTTGCTTTTTGCTGTTTTTTGAATTATGGGTACCTCTTTATTAGCTGTGCGTCCCGAAAAAAAAACAATAGCTTGGATGAAAAGAAAAAAAAACATTAATTACACCTATACAAAACAAAACAAATTATGCTATAGGAAAAGATACAATTTGAGTAGGTACCTATTAAACCGTTGTAATAAATTTATTTGGCTTATTCAGATGACTGATGATATTTAACTTTCGTATTAAACAGATAGTAATTGGAAATATATTACATTTCACCGCATTAACGCATGGGGAACCCAATATACCCCATACCCCACTTGCGTTCGTGTTTTTGCATCGGCAAACTTATCAAGTCAACAGTATACTTACGGATCGCCGAACCAGAGTCGTAACTTGAGAAGGTAGGTGCGCAAGTTGGCGTCATCGGGCATCGGAGGGAAACGTATCCTACCAGACAAGGAGACTCCCAGCTTTGACTCTGACGTGTGATCTAATGGATTGACTGTTTATGAGGCATGGTTTTTAGCAAGTGAACCTGCTAGGGACATTAGCAGCATAAGAATAAATGTTAATTGTAATTCTCACGATAGCAGCCCAGAGTTTAAAATTGCGCTCTTTAAATGACCATAGGTAAGCTACCGTCACGTCACCACCTGTTACTATGGAACTCAATAAGGCATCGGTGAATATGTAAAACCGTACAATTCCGCCGAACTCTTTGGGGAATCCAGACCCGATGCTGTATGCTGGTATTATCATGTACGCGCGTTTTGTGTAACAGAACCAGTCCGGAACACTTTCACGCCAGAGTAAGGGACTTTTCTCTTACAGGGAAGATACGAGCATTACTGATTAAAGTCAATTTTTTTTTTGTGATGTTTACTTTCACCGAATGTCTGTGGTGTTTTAGATTAACTGATTCGAATTCGATTCGAATCCTGCTCACGACCGTATTCTTATTCCACAAAAAAAAATATACTTAAGCAGGATATAAATCTTAAAGTAAGCAACTCCTTAATATCTCCCGTGAAGCTCAAAATGTTACTAATATCTACTAACGAGGACTCCTGACATCGGTTGCAGAACCCGACTCGCGATGCTGCTGGTGGAACATGCACATGAAAACGGGGCTGCGATATGCTGGCTGCTTTGTCATCACCTCTTGCATACTTGGGAAACGGTCACCAAGACGCTTGAGGCAGTAGAAGCCCTCCTGTAAATTATTTAGGAGGATAAAAGTTAGTAGAGCTGCTCACGTCCGTAGGGAGTCCACCCCTAGAATAGAATCCCTACACATCTGGTGGGAGGCTGGTTACCACCCACTAGACGTGGCCATGCCGTGAAACGACCTAGTCGTGTTTCAGGATATGGTCGAACCGGTGCAACCGTTGTGGGAGTCGGGTCTTGGCAGTTGCACCAACTCCCCAACTGTCGTTCTCCCCAAATCTATCCGCTCTACTTAGAGTAAATAGATTTATTCTGGATCTACGTGCTCCTTCCCCGGCCACACCGTCGCTTAACATCAGGCGATTTGGTAGCCAAAAGCAGATCAATTTTGGATACAAAAAATCTGTCCAATGCGACTCAGTCGATTTATAAGATCTAGCTGTTAATATATATTTTGTTACAATCAGCACGAAAATCTTCGTAATTGGGCAAAATAACCCACACTTTTGACTACTCCTAAAATAAAACTGCAAACAAAACTGGACAAAATGGGGTATGATCAACAGTACTAGTGCTGCACCGAATAGACAAAAAATGTATATGGTATCCACATTTATTAAACTGCCCCAAGTTTAGGATACTTTTGGGTACAGCACACGCACCGTGCACACACACACCCTTCCTTTTTTTGTTGTTCTCATTAAGTACGAAACTGTTTATGTGTGCACTTCTACAGTTTGTGTAGTGGGGCCTCCTAGCACAGGTATTTTATATACTTAAGAAGAAACCCATAAATAAGATTTAATGCAGAAGCTGTACTAGTTCCGATACAAACATTTTACTTTACTTACTTGACAGCAAAAGTAGGAGTAAATTTTGTAGTTTAGTACCTGAGTATAGTCGTTGATGTCCAATCTGCCCGTGTATCCCAGCTTAGCTGATGGGTGGTGACGGAAAATAGCTTCCAGTGCTGGCTCCCAAGCGCCGACAACGTATCTCGCTTGTTTGTTTTCCACCATGCTGAAATTGAAACAGCAATGGATCTCTAGCGACTTTAATTATGTTTGCTGTGCCCTAGCAGGGTTTCATGTCGAGTTTTTATCAATCCATATTTATGTAGGTACACATGAAAGCAATAAATACTTTGACTTGTCGGTCCTTCCCATAATCTTTCAGCATTTTGACATGATTAATATTAGTTCCTCTGATCACAGCCCGTTGCGAACTGTAAACAGAAGTGATTGGTAAACTGTCATTGTAATTGATTTTAAACTTTCGCGATTTGTACACATTTTATCAACTGTCATTGTGGTTAGGGAAGCAACGCTTCGCAGTGTCAGTCTGTCGATGGATGATCACTTTCATGGCACATTCAATGAGCTTCTGCAAGCTCTCTACGCTTTGGGCGCGCTAAACAATCGGTTCCTGCTGTTATTAATTACTTAATTAATAGCAGTTGTTATGCCAAGTCCAGCCAAGTCCACATGTGGCGTGAACAACTTTCATTCTTTTTTTTAAACATTGCCCTACATTAAGATAATCTTCCTGTATCGTGGTTTCGTTTACAGACACAACATAATCTCACACATCCAGACCCAGAACAATTATCTGTAGACACTGTACACTTTTTTGTTGCAGTCGGTCTCTCGACCAACGTGCAAACCGCGCCGTAAAACTAACTTGAGTTGGCTTCTAACCATATGAGAAAAAAGACGACTTACTAATGTATAGTCCCAAGATCCAGGTACACGTCAGCTCCCTCATCGCTCACACTCGCGGCTATCAGAGTACACAGTGCCGTGCGAAGCCCAATGTGCTCGATGCGCAAGTTCTTGGATACCACCTGGACCAAACGTTGGTGGAAAACTATTCATTCGTAATTATCCTAACAATAACATGACGTCGATGTATTGCCTAAAGGGTTGAGCAGTCGTGTACTAGCTACTATACAGTCACGGTGTCACTTCACCGAAGCCATTAATTTATGTCATTGCAGGTGAGCCAACCGCAACACCACGATGTAATAAAACACAAATTTTCCTACTCAACAAAAAAATATTGACAATCAACTCCTTTTACTTCGTCAGTTAAAAAAGCGAACGAAGACGAGCGAACGAGTGACGACCGAAGCGAGTCGGTTAGAAGAAGCGTGGTGCATCAAATAACGGATAAAATGATAAAATGCTATTAAGAATCGCAGCAACTTATCTCAGAAAAACGAGTGCTAAACACTTTACTGACCTCTTCTCCTTTGCGCACTGTGAACAAGTCTCTTGCTACCTCCTCAGTCATCAGGCCGGTTAATACCGTACAAGTCAATATCTTCAGACTTGTGTCAGAACGCTGAAATTGACGTATAGGTACTTAGTTAAAAAAAAGTGTTGGTTTTGAAGTAGCTCGGCCTCCCAATACTTCTTTTGTTTGAGTCCCTTTTCCTTCTTTTTGTAAATTCCTTTTGTTTTTATGACTACATATTCTAAGGCAGATTTTCTCAACATGGATATATTAGTTTATAAATCCCAAGTAATATTATGATGGTGAGCCTATTGCCATCAATTTGGCACAATTCCTAACTCCGAGCTGCTATTGAGGATTTCCTAACAGAAAAACTCAATAACACTTTGCCCGACCTGGGAATCGAACCCAAGACCTCCGGTTCAGCAGTCGCGCTTGGGACCACTAGACCAACGAGGCAGTCTTTTTAACACTTCCCCTTTGGTAAACATCAGGTAGAGTTAGAGTTCGAAGCTAGTCTGGCAATCCCGAAGAATGCGCGTGAGTAATAACCGTTAAACAATAATCAATATGAATGTGTCTCACGAAAGTTATTATACAAAAATACTTTTTCTTACTTAGGACCTCTCTAGTTTCTCTAGTGTCGTGGTGGCCGAGTGGTTACGGTCCCGCCTCCTGAGCCAGGAGGTAGGTTGTGGGTTCAAACCTGGCATGTACCAATGTGACTTTTTCAATGTCATATGTACTTTCTTAGTTAATCTAAGACATCACTAACATACGGTGAAGGAAAACATCGTGAGGAGACCTGGACTTGGTAGTCTGAAATCGCCAACCCCTCTGTATGAGAAGAGGCCCTTGCCCTGCAGTGGGACAGTTATGGGCTGGTTTATTTATTTAGGACCTCTCAGCCTCTCAGCAGCTGTGCTTGGACCACCAATAAGTCTGTTTAAGAGCGGCATGACAAAACCTTATTAGGGGTAGCAATACTTAAACTTGTCCTAAAAAGACGAAGCAAGATTTACGATACTTAGATACCTACATAGTACCGATAGAATAAGGAAACTACGAACAATCACATTCGATGAACTTATTTGATTATCTATTGGTGTTATTATTATAATAATATTTGCGATCAAACCAACACTATACTATATTATCACCTGCATTATACTGAGAAGTTCCACCATAAATTCTCCGTTGAGCATAGCGTTCTTGCTGACGTGGTAATTTTGCAGGTTAATGTAACATTGCACTGCTAGTCTCTGAGCCTCTATTGGAGTGTCTCTGTCTGTAGATAGAATATTTAATAAATAGGAATATAAGGAATACCTGATCGATATATTTATATAGTATTTTTCGGTATCTACTATAAGAAGAAGACATGTATCACACACAATTTCTTTCACCGCCAAATGATTCATTCCACAAAAAAATACTATAAGATGGACGTTGCGTTGTTATTAGACTTGGTTATTAGTATTACCGATCTGACTGGTTGTAATAAAGTTGGCCCGGTTCGTGGAGTGTGATAGTAGAATAACATCAGAACCTGGGCCATGGATAATCTTTGGTATGACATAGATAGAAGGAGACCCTATCGGTGGCGGTTACCACGAACAACATCATTCCCAATGAGGGTTCACATCAGGCAGGCGGCCGGTCATAAAAAAATGCCAAAACTTAGCAGCATGCAATTTCAAAAAGATAGTGGAAGAAGAATTCATACTGCGCCGACCCCGAATAAATTGGGATGATGACTGGTCGTAATAAAGTTACTAAATTAATGATTATTATAGCTTATTTATTCTTACATCTTCTATTAATATTCCTGAGTGAAGCGAAAGGCTTCGGTTCGACGACGCAGAAGGCAGCTTTCGGTATGATCCGACTCAACTCAGCCAAAGCTCGCAAGGCATTAATTCTGATGTAAAACCAAACTGCTGAGTCATCACCGAGGATAGCTGGTAAAATATAAACATATTTACATCCCTGCCCAAAAAATAATAATTATGATTTTAGGGTTCATGTATATAAATATGTAGGTATGTTTGTGAGTTTCTTTATTCCGCAATAACTTCTAAACGCTTGAATCGATTTAGATGTATGGAATATAATTAGAATCTTTACATTGTCCCGGGTAACATATGCTAGTAAGATTTAAAAAAAAAAGATGCAATGGCACACCAAACGGTATTAAATAAAAACATATAATTCACATGTGGCAGTAAACCTTTTTTTTTTTTATGAGGTATATTTATCTATATCTTGTTTCCAATATCAACGAACCAAAAATATAGGTACTGGCTACACAAAAAAGTGTGAAATTAGCAAAAAAAAAACACACTTGGCAGGCGTGCGTTATAATTATTAAATTTTATCTGGTTTTGTTCTGTACCCAAAGTCCTAAATTACTGCAGTAAGTCCTAAATTGACTGAAGCTCTCATTTCTGGTTTTTTGGTCCTTTTGCCATTTTGGCTTTTTTATTATAAAATAAGCTATTCAAGCTAGCCGACAAGCAAAATACTTCATACATATCTGCATAGAAGCTTGAAATACACATAATGTGTGTTAAGTATTATGTAGAATATATACGATTTGTCTGAAGCACCAGTTTTATCAGTGCTTCCCTAGATGGCGTTGGGGTCGAATTAGATCGCGCTATGGTTTCGTTACAGCAAGAATGATATAATCTCGACCGACTAATTTATGAGTATCTCTGGTTTCCCTTCAAAACGCATAAATCTTTCGCCTTTTACTAAAGATTTCCGTGGAGGGGAACACTCAAATGAGTCTATAACATTTTTTGACACCCTGCTTACAACAGGGTTTATAAACTTTATAAATTAATTTTCAATCTATCTATCTATCATAAATAAGATATGTAAAAAATATCTTATAAAAGTATCGAAGGATTCTTGTCAATTAATCTTTCGTCTACATCTTCTTTCATAAAAAAAAGTATAAACACTAATATCCCGTCGATCACATAACACAGTATCACGCCTGTACTCCCCGAAGGGGTAGGCAGTGTAAACAGTTGTAAACCCACAGTTCACTAGTGCTGTTAATGTAGTTGTATAATGATCATAATATTGATTATTTCTTACTTTAATAAGGTTTCTGAAAACTAGATATTGACATACTTGCCAGGAATATTAATGTTGTAATAAATAATTTAACTGAAATAATTAACTTACCCACATACGTAGACAAAAACATTAACAAAAACTACTGAAACGTATTATAAATAGACCAGCTACTTTCGATATAATTACCACATAGTGCTTCTATAATATTGGTATCAGACATGCGGACCGCCGAGGGCAGTAGTTTGGTCATGTTGGCTACACCCATCGCCGCATCAGCCAGCAGTTCCACATTAGAACTAAGGAGTTGGTGGCAGAAGACCAGGTCGGTATCCGTGTCGAATAACGCCTAGAATTTGGGATTTTGTTGGTTAAACAGTTTACAGCTCTATGGTGAGATGAATAAATTAAAGTAAGTCTTAAATATTTTAATAATACAGTATAAAATTGCATGTTTTTGTCAGAAAAAATTGGCTCCTGCGGTATTAGACCGGTTCAATGTTTAATCAATAATCTACAGGTCGAAAGGATGAACGTCAGCACAGAGGCATTTCAAATCAATACATATAATAAAAATGTAGCGGATAGCTGTCTGTACATAGAAGATATATGAGAAAATTCATGTTAATTGCAAATTAACATGAAAGAAGAGATTTTTTTAAGCAATTTTTTTTTGCTGTAGGTAGTTATTTCGATTTTCATTGTATAATGCATCCATTTTATTATTAAATCTAAAAGGTTATTTTTAATTGTCCCGTTTATTACTAACCCGGCGTGAATGTGGTGAGAACTTTACACGAGCTATGATATACCCGAAACCTTGATGCTGAATTTTTAGTACAATAATTATGTGATTTGATTTTTTTTACTTGGCATATTAATAATAGTATCAAATTATAAACGTGAAATACAAATGGGAGAGCCAAATTCCCAGGAATTCCCAACTGAATTGTTAGGAGTAAGATATATGATTCTACTCACGTCTCTCCCGTTAGCAGTAAAAGACATCTTCGTCAGCACAGCCAAACAATGCGGCTTCATTGCTGGTAATGCCATCTCAAGATACGCCAGGAGCCGTAGTATACACCCTGACTGGTACAGGTGGGATGCGTTCTCCTCCGTCTCCACATAGTTACGCAGAACACCTAAGACTAATGTGTGAACGTCGCGGAATTCGTAGGACTACGGAACAAGAAGATTGGAATAAGAAAACATAACATAAACACATAGCCAGCAACATCACGCCTGTATTCCCCGAAGGGGTAGGCAAAACTGTACATAGTTCTACATCCACATTTCACCAATGCTGTTACAAGTCCCATGTAGTACGTGGTGAGCCTATTGCTAGTGTCCAAACTGCGGGCTGCAACTAAGAATTTCCTAATAGAAAAACTCAACAACGCTTCGCTTAACCCGGAAATCGAACTTGAGACTTCATGCTCAGCTGTCGCGCTTGGGACCACTAGACCAACGAGTCAGTTAAATAAGAAAACAAACATAATAAAATGCACACATTGAAAGTAAGAAAAATGAATAGAGGTCTGAACCCTGAATGCCAAAATTGGACAAACTTAATAAATACATATTACAATAAAAAAACTTATTCAACTAGAATGACTAAAAATACTTGAAACGCTTTTATCAATTAATTCAAAGGAAATATAGAACTTGACTGTTATGACTCAAATGAAAGATATAGTTAAATTACCTCAAGTATATCACATAAGTCCAAAACGCCAGTGGAAGCTCTGAATGTCTTCTGAACAACTTGGTCCTTATACCTACAGATCAGTTGGTCCACGGTCCTTAGCGCCGCATGCTGGATGGCTAAGAATTTGCTCTGCATCAGAGCCAGGACAGATGGCCAGCTAAACTGCGCGTTTTTCGTCACTTCTGACGCACATATTGGATCATCCAGCAGATTGCTTAAAGTCTTGAGGGAAATGAATTATATATTGAGCATAATTAACGTTTTATTTTATACGAGTCACATCTCGCATTCCATAAGCAAGAACGCAATAGCATATATCGATGGCTTAGAGTGAAAACCTCGTTAGTGTAAAAGAAGTAACTTTTCAGGAGGAAGAAAAAACTGCGTGCTGTAAAATTTTTGTACGGCGTGTTTTATGTTTTTTTATTAATTAATATGTAAATGTAACCCGCTTTAATAGTACTTACCTTCTTTAGAAAACACTAAAATCAACAACTACAGCAGGATAAACTCGTAGGTAATCAATTAACAAATGAAACGACATTTTCGTTGCAAGGTAGTTATTCACGCCAAACTGACAGATGCGAGTATTTACGAGGTTCTCATTTACTGTCATAGATGGCGCTACGAGTATCGAATAAACAAATTAGTCAGACCAGGATTCCGTCCTAGAAACGCAATAAAATAAATTTGAGTATCCTAAAAAGTCCAAGATTTTCTATGTGTTTCAAATACACATGAGAATTCATCCGAACATGCCAATGTACATACATATGTCCTAATGATGCGTTTAGACTTTAATACCTAAACATCTATTAAATTATTGATTAGATTAGAGTAGTGTTGATCACCTGAAGACAGTTTTTCTGGACATCAGGGTCTAAACTATTCTTCATCCTAGAGAATAGACTGCTCAATATGTTAGCCGACACCAGTTGTTCACACCCCAGCGGTTCCCTCGTCAACTCCGATAGTACTAAGGAGGCGAATTCTAAAACGAAGACATCTTCCATCTGCAGAAAGAACCTTACCATGCTTTTATACTTTTTCAATAATTTGGATATAATTTTATTCAATTTAAAACTTTGGAATTTCCACATCATCTAACTATATTTGTAATAGTAACTTTAATCACCTTAACAAGCATAGAAGCTATCTTCCTCAAGTTCTGTGAGTTCGCCAGGACTTGCTCGGGGCCTTTGGGCAACTGGCAAAGTTGTGCCAGGGCCTTCAGGGCGAATCTCCGAATGTTCAGCTCTGCGTGTTCCACATGAGGCAAAATGTACTTAATCGCGTCTAAGCCGAATAAGACGACACGGTTCTGCATCTCTTGCGCCGAGAATTTTGTTATTGCTCTTAGAGTCTAGTGAAATAAAAAATCCTTGGATATTAGTAACTTATACTTTAAGCTTATAAGTCTTAAATTCACGTCTGTGGGGATCATCAGTTGATCTTATCGCTTTATTAAAATGTTCAATCAATGTAAACGAACATTTTATAATCAATTTTAGTTTCTGGTTGTTGTGGGCGTTATGGGAAGCATACCTACCTACTACCTATCTACTTTTACACTCCAAAAATATTTATAAACAATCATCTTTAAGAAAGACTCATGTTTAGAGACGTGACGTGTGTGTATGTCTTAGGGTAGGCTCTTCATCATGATGAGCCTATAGCAGTTCACAATTGGATATAGGTCTTTTCAATTCCACGCCACATGTGCTACACAGCAGCCATCTTGCTGAGATTATTACTCCACCTAGCTATAAAATATTTTATTTGTACTCGACTACCTGGCATAGTATCTCAGGCTCTGACGACTCCAATAATAAAATTGAAGTATGCGCACTCTCAGGTGATATAGTATAAGGGTGGAAGGTTAGGTCTTTCTTCTCTGCAGACCGGTTCTCTCTTTCTTTTTGTAAAGGTTTTGCCATTTTTATGAAGATTATTTATTTTGTAGTGTTTTGGAGTACTATTGAACTCGTGCAGGTTGTCAATTAACATGTCAGTTATGACATGACGACAGACTGTTCAAGATCTCAAAAAGGTTTCATATGAAGTGCTTGATTAACTTGTAAATAAGGAATATCGTCGACATGTTTTAGATCACCATTGAAGCTGAGTCTTCTGTACCTCCATACCTATTTTCACTTTGAACTGCCGTATAAAACTTGGAAACCAAGGGCCATCCCCTAACATATTTGCCATGACGAATTTTTTTATCAAGTCTACGCCAATATCTGCTTCATAGTGTTGCTGGTTTTATGCGAGAGCACACGAGGAGCTGTCTAGATACATAAATTTACTAATCTGTGCTGTCTACCATACACTAATTTCCATTAATCGATCAACCTCCTTTACCACAACCGGCCATTACCCAACGTAGGTCTATTAAAAAAAAATAACGATCCTGACAATTTAAACATAACTGTCACAATATTTTTAGGTTTATTTTACCTTTATGCATAGGAAAAACATATTTGTGCGTCTTGTAGGTAGCTTGGCTAGGAAGTTTAGGGTATTGCAAGAAGTATGGATCCTGCCGTGGTGGGGCAGTGGAGGATTGGCCGCGATACCTCTATGGACCTTGGATACTCTGGTGCTGATTGTCAAATTGTGTTCCACCTGTACTGTGGCAGCGGCCAGGATTTTGATACCGCCAGCTATGAAGAGCTTGCAAGGAGAGACAGTGCTGGTTAGTTAGTTAAATATATATATATATATGAATGAACACTGAAAGGCAATTGGTTTCACGTACCCCTAGTACAAATAAGTTGTGGACGTGAGTTATGGAAGAAGAGGGAACCTATCTACCTAACTCCTCCCGTAAGTTTGAGCGGGTTGCAATATCCTAAGACAGGATGAAATATAAATAAAATGATAACTAAAAATTTTTAGCCACAATATCTCGAAATTGCTGCTGCTGATCAAGCAAGGCTAGTTTTATTACGAAACAAGCATAGGCCTACGGAATATTGCACAAAAATTGTGGGAACCATGCTAGGTCCTACTATTTCGCTTATAAATACGTATGCTACACGCGCAAAAATACATCAAGGTCCAACAATCCATCTAAATAATGACAGCAAGAAAAAGCACATACATGTATGTAGGTAGTGGGTGACGCGTCCATTTGCTGCCTTTATCATGATTAGATGACGTAGTTCCTGGAGGAGCTCTTGGCTAAATGACAGCCGCACAGATCGATCGATCGAGCTGCGCTTGTTTCGGTCACACGTGGATGGGTAACATTAATTTCATATCGTGCCTCGTAGAACACGTTAAACCGTCGTTTCCAGTTGTCAAAATAAGGTCTATGACAGCCGTTAAGGGTGGTCAGGTCCTGAAAATCCGACTACCAGTCCTACGATGATATATCCTGTTACCCAGCAACTCGGTTGTCAACATCAGATGCTCAGTAGCTCCATCAAAATTTCCAGTATTTAGTTGCATCCAGTTAGACTGGAAGCCAATCTGAATGTAGTTGCGAAAAGACTAGATTGACAATTTATTTTTTTAATCCATATATGACCATAACTGAAATCTTTAGATTCTAAGTACCATAAACTATATTTACTTAAATTAACCGTATTAACTATTGACCAGATAACCGGCGCAGGCCACGGCCTTGGACGGGAGCTGGCCATCCAGTTTGCGGAGCTTGGCGCCACCGTCATATGTTGGGACAACGACACACGACGAAACAATGCTGTCGTCGATGAAATACGGCAAAAAGATGGAGAGGTATATTAATGTTTATGGAACAGTATCCATTATCACAAAAAACCATCTATTGGAAGAGAAGTACGATTGACGCAGCAGAGAAAAATAGCCTACGACCTATTCTCAGACCTACCAAACATATACAAAATAAATCATCAAAATTGTCAAGCCGTTTCGGAGGAGTTCGATAACAAACACTGTGACACGAGATTTTAATATATTAGCTCGTATAACGTCTAATGCGTCCCACATATCCCGCATACCAATAGGTATTACCTAATTCTTAGAATTTCAACTTTACGAATTGGGCTTTAACTACTAGATAGTAACTTTAAAGCGCGTTGCGCGCTTAAGTACCTAGGCGGGAGATGTGAGTGTGGTGCTTTCGTATTTCATTATAAGTACAAGTTGAACAAAAATTCACAGACCGAATAGTCAATATGAAAAGACAGCACCAATAATACCGTAGTAAGGGTTCTACGGATTTAATGGTGCTATATACGGTTTTTAATTATATGATTGCTCTAGTATCAAAGTTTTTTTTGTTACCTACCTATACCTACCCACAGCCTCTATATTGTCCCGTCCCGCATTGACTTTTCATAAATAGGTATGGCCCCCTTACCTATTGCATGATATACCTATCCGGATGCAGCTTAATACCGGTATTTGTTGCATTGTAGTGCTAGTAGCCGCAAGTGCGGCTGCTGAACGTGTGATCCTGGGTTCGATTCCTCTGAGTTCGAGCAGTGTTATTGAAGTTTTTTAAGACATTCTCAGTCCCATGATTCGGAAAGTAGGTACGTTAAGCGTTGGTGTTGCACCTGATCTCTCTCCGGTCGTATCGAATTGCCATCGCATCACACTGAGAGTGATAACGCGGTTGGCGCAGTGGTCGAGAGACCGACTGCTGCGCTGCGTGTCGCAGGTTCAATTCCTTTACGGAGCAAATATTTGTACGATCTATAGATAATTGCTCCGGGTCCAGACCCGGAGCAATTATCATAAGCAAGTCATTTAATCTCATAAGCACACACACACACCCAGGTGTGTGTGTGTGCTTATGAGATTAAATGACTGTAAACGCACCCACGATACAGGAAGAAATTCCTAGTGTGGGGCAACGTATTTTAAAGGAAGTGAAGGAAGAGGGTGTGCACTAGTGTTTGTGCATACACTTGTGCGCTATAATATCTCCTGCGTACTTGACTAATCTCCGTGGAGATAGGCCACCGTGCCTGAAATACCGAACCACAAAGTCTCTTCTGCGGGGCTGATTTAAGAATAGTACTTAATAGCTCATGATGGAAGACAAACTCCATATCTAATACCCATTCTTCTTCCTCAGTGTTACGGTTACACAATAGACGTGACGGCTCGCGAGCAGGTGGCAGCACTGGCGCTGCGCATGCGCCGCCAGCTGCCTGACGTGTCCATGGTAGTGAGCAACGCGGGCGCCCTATCCTGCGCACCCATTAGCCATCTGCGCCAGGATTCCATCATAAAGCTCATTGAAATCAACTTGCTGGCACATTTTTGGGTAAGTTTATTATTTTAGTTCAACACTCTTTTTAGCATAGCTTTTTTTCATGTGATATGGGGCAAACTGGCAGACGGATCGCCTGATCGTAAGCGATTACCGCCGCCCATGGACACCCGCCGCCCAAGGACTCCCGCAACGCCAGAGGAGTCGCAAGTGTGTTGCCGGCCTTTTATAGGGTTTGGGCTTCCATAACTCCCCTACACTCGGCGAAACACAACGTCGGTTTTCTGTGAGGTCGTGGTATCACTCCGGTTGAGCCGGCCCATTCGTGCCGAAGTGTGGCTCTCCCACGGTTTATATGTACGATGCTCGTAGTAGCACGCCTGTATTCCCCGAAGAGGTAAGCAGAGGTGTAAGTACACAGTTGTACACCCACATTCCACCAATGTTGTTAAGTCCCACGTAATAGGTGGTGAGCCTATTGCCATCAACCGGGCACAATACCACATACGTTAGAATAAAAACGTAATAAGTTGATTAAGGCAGATTTATTGACATCGTTTACTTAGGTACTTATGTAATAATATATTCCCTAAGAAAAACTTTTTCTATTTAGGAAATTCTCAGTAGCAGCCCGAAGATAGGAAGTTGGCGGTGTGACATCCCCGTGCTTCGGAAAGGACGTAAAGCCGTTGGTCCTGTGCCTGATCTCTCTCCGATCGTGTCGGATTGTCGCCCCATCGGACCATGAGAGTTGATGAGAGCGACGGAAGAAGAAGTGCACCTGTGATCGCGCATACATTTGTACACTTTAATACCTTCTGCGCACTTGCCTAATCTAATCTCTGTGAACGTAGATCGCCGTGACCGAAAATTCGGTCGGGAATATCAAGCAAAATTAACGAATTTTATCCATTTGTTTCCAGGTCATCCAAGCTTTCCTGCCAAGTATGGTAGAGAGGCGGCACGGGCATATAGTCGCGATCAACTCCAGCGCAGGTTTAATGCCATGTGCTGACATGATTCCGTACTGCGCAGCAAAATTTGGACTCAGAGGTAAAGATATAACATACCCCCTTTGGTGTGATATTAGCTACATCACACCATCATCGTCATTGGACAAGATTGTTTTAGTTGTCTGAGAGCAATGAGTACCTACTGTTTTACCCCATATTTCCCTGAATTCCCTCATGATTGCATTGGCAATGCATCAAATACACCCCTGGCATTGAAAGCTACATACTTTTATTGAATGAGTGATGAATAATATATTATGAGAGTTAAAACCACCAGCCGGAAACGGCTTTGCAAACTGTCGGGAACGTTTCTCAGGTGTGGTAGTTTCCCCACGATGCTTTCCTTGACCGTTTTAAGCTAGGGCCAAGTCATTTAAAATACGCACATGAGTAGGTACAAGTTTGTGGTTAGAGCCTTAGGTTCAACCAAGCGACGACATTGAAAATCAAGTGTCATACCACTAGGCTATTACTACTTCTCCTCTCCACTAAAATGATCTTATCTAAATTATTTATATTCAGGACTAATGGACTCAATAACAGAAGAGCTACGGCTAGATACGTGGACCAAGCACATCAACACCACTTCTGTATACCTAGCAACTGTCGCCACGGGCATGTACCCGCCACCTTCTCATCGGTTTACCTCCTGGTACTCTGAGATTACCGCTAAACAAGCTGCCAAGACTATTATTGAAGGTTTGAGTACACAATAGCTCTTAAATAAGTGCTTGAATTGGTAGCAGCCTAGGAAATTGATAAAAATTTATTACTGCTTAGCCCTCTTCCTCTCTCCTAAGTTTTTGCTGTGCCCGACAGGGTCCATAATGCTTCTGTATTTTTATATTTTTAAGACCATTTATGTACATTATGGAACGCAATAAATGATTGATTCATTGAAGATTGTCTAGGAAAATACAGGTATACTATTGCATTAGATAAAGATACCTAAGTAGCATTGAAATGGCAGGCCTTTGCCCTGGAGTTTGGCTGGGCTTATAATAACACGCACTTTTTGCTTCAAAGGTTTTTATTTCATATAAAACATACAATACAAAGGCACTTATGAAAGATCAGAATTTAGGTCGACGGTTCCAAAAAGTGAGCTTAAATAATATATATAATAATCAATCATTTTAAACAGATTAGGTAGGATGGATATAGTTGTTCTCCTAACTCTTTACGTCATTACAGCATTTTATTATTTCAGGAGTCCGCAAGAACCACCGCTATATAAGCATACCATCATTTATGAAGTTCCTCATCGATCTCAACAATCTTATGCCATACAGAATAAGGGTTATTTTTACAGATTTTTTCAACATCCGTCACAGAGGATGGTTTTGTTTCTGCTGAGAGAATCGTTGGTGATTCTCGGCTAACTTGTAAGCTTAAATATCCATACGGATAAACTTAAGCAAGAGGTCGAATGTTTTTAATTAAACAGTTCTTAGGATAACTGCGAGAAATCACTCTACATCAGCATCGTTACTTATTTGGTTGGTATTAAACGGGTATATTTTTGACCTCATCGTATTGCATTTTTGAATGACGCTTAAATGTAAAAAGCTGGTATAGCAAGGAGCGATGCGCATTAGTGGGCACGCATACATCCCACGACTGTTGGGCAATTTTAGTTTTGCAAATCGAATAAAGCCTGTATGCGTCCTCCCAAACATCGCTACGACGACAATTAGATAGCTTAGATTTTTAGATGAAAGGGCATTTATGTGCCAAAAATCATCCAAACCAAATGAACGATTAAGCTGATTAAATAATTAGAGTGATGCTGATATCTCGCATTATGGTATAAAAAGGATATCTCTAGATATATTACCTAATAATTTAATGTCCCTAGCTTTTCTAGAGTATATTGGTATGCATTTTAAATTTCTTGTGAAATATTTGATACTCGTGTTTTATTAGCTGTAAACTATTGTAGATGGTACGTGTCTTATAGATTGATTTTACAATGTAATTCGTACCGTATTTAGGTATTATTTGAATAAATCATGTATACATTTAAATATTGACTTTTATTAAGAACCGTAGACAAGTTATGTACAAGATCATCACACGTACAACTGTACAGTAATATGTAAACAAAAATTCTTGTAAGGACAGGATAGGCGGTGCAAATACATTTTCCCTCAAAAAATCACATTAATCGAAATCATCACATACAAAAAACCTTACATCTTAAAATACAAAACAGTCATACCTAATTTTAAATACAACTATGCATTCCCAGCTTATATTTATTCACAGTTTGTCCGCATTTCTCACAAATTGCCATCTCGATATGCTCTTGTAAATGATGATCGAGCATTTTTGAGTCCATAAATTGTTTATTACAGATATGGCACACAGTCTTATTACTCCCATGCAGCAATGAGTGGCGAAATAAAGAGGTGCTCGTTGCAAAGCTTCGGCCACAAGATTCGCATAAGTGTCGGGTTGGTTCAGGGCGTGCAGTGTGCTTCTTTACATGGAGATACATTTCTTTACGATCTGATGATGTGATGTTGCATATTTTGCATCTGAAACAAAACACAAAATAAGAGAATTCAATATATAAATAGGTAGGTACTGTACAAAGAATATGGAAATCAAATGGGAGAATATCCTGAAAACAAAGTCTAGACTGCAGCATGGTAGAAGTGAAAAAAAGGAAAACAAAGGTCTAGTAGATAGCATTGGACTGGGCTTTTCCTAGTTTATTACAGCGTTTATATTGTTCAGTCATATATTACAGCGTCTATGATGAACATTATTAATACAACATTAAAAAATCATTTGATCAAGTATTTATTGTTCTACAGTATAAGCTAAAAACAAATATGCGTAGAATGTCTAGGGTACTCTGTTGTAAAAAGAATTTAAAATATTGCAATTGAATGTTAAAAATATAGGAACTCACAAAATTCTATATACCAGGGCTTCCTAAATAATTTTTACAATGACGCCATTGGGAGTTAGCTATTTTTTTTGACTTCCCCTCCTTCCTCCTCTTCTGCCCAAATAATGCCTACCAGTGTGTAGTTCTAGCTACTAGGCTAGCGTCATTGTAAAAATTATTTAGGAAGCCCTGGTATATAGAATTTTGTGAGTTCCTATATTTTTAACATTCAATTGCAATATTTTAACAAGGTATCAAAAATAATCCAAATGTTTAAAAAATTTTGTTGCCACTTACTCAACCACATTACGGACCATCCATAAAGTACGTCACACCTTAATGGGGGGGGGGGTCGACGAAGTGTGACATTATGTGACAAGGGGTGGTAGGGGTCCTAAGTTTCGTGACGTCACATTTCAAAATCAAAATATTTCCAACTATCTGTGTAGCCATAAGGTTTAAATTGTTTTGTGGGCGAGTTCACACGTAAATTTTTTTAAATACATGATTTGACATTGATTATTTAAAAAAATAATTTAATGGAAATAAAACTAATTTCGGAACTGATGTTTTAATTAATTTAAATATGTGTCGTCACACTATGTCTCACAACTGTGATCAACTGACAAGGACGGGGGAGGGGTCAAAAAATCACGAAATTAGTGTGACATACTTTATGGATGACCCCTTATCTACATTTATGAGGATGGCCTTACGACGCTCCCGGCATTATGCCACGATGCCTCAGGGCATCGAAAAGCACCGTTTGGGAGGCCCTACTATATCCCATTTATTTATTCAATAAATAGGATGGCAGAAAAAGAAACACTATTTAGACAGAAATACAGTAATATGTAAAAAAATATGTACCTATAATTATGGTTTTACTACATTAATGGACATGGCCAGATTGATAGCTGACAAACAGGATTTCCGTAAATTACATGACACCTGGTCACCCCACACTTCACCTACTCTTGGCTTACCTATACATAACATTATCCGGTTTCTCATGGTCTTCTTTTCTATGTTTATTCAATGCATCACTGCCAGCAAAGGTGTGACCGCATATGTCACAAACTCGCTCCTCAGCCTTTATTAAATGTGCTTTGGCATGTTTATACAAGGCAAACCTCTCCTTAAATGTGTCTCCACATACTTTGCATCGGTACACACAACCCACAGAAGCAGCATAGTCTGTGTGGCAAGTTTTATGGTGCTGTATCAGTCGCTCTTTTGTTTGAAACTCTTCACCACAGTTGCAAGTAAATGGCGGTGATGTACTGTGAGCAATTGAGTGCTGTTGCATTTGTTGCTTAGAATTGAAAAGCATATCACAGTGTATGCAAGTCCGTGATGCTATGTCACACACACTCATGTGTTGCAACAATTTTTGAACTGTCTCATATTTAGTCTTACAACCAAAACATATGAAAGCATTTTTCTCTATCTTAGTTTGGTTAGACTTAACTTTTTGGTCAGGTTCTTTCATTAAAACTCCTTTTACTATTTGGTTATCTATGTCCACCACATCTTTATCTATTTTAAATTTCTTTGATATGTCTTTTTTCTTAGGGCTGGGAACTTTAATGCTTTTGTTGTTCATTTTAGCAATTTCAAGAGAATGTTCATTCTTATCCAACATGTTTACAATACAGGGTATATCCTCCTTACCGAGGTTGTTTAAGTACTCCTCAATATTTGCAGTATTATTTAGAAACTCTAATAGTGAATCTGAATTGTATTCGGAGTCAGGTAGGGGTTGTATAACCATTTTGTTTTCAAATGCTTTTTTCGTCTTTTCTTGCATTGAAGATTCCAGCCAGTCTTGGGAACAGCGAGCATTTAGTTGAAAATTATAAAATTGGTTTAATGACGAAACACAGGATACGCAAATAGTTTTAGGAAGGTGGTCATTTGAAGATACTGTTACTGAGAGGCAGGATTTCATGTGTAGGCTAACTGTAGGGTCCTCGAGTATAGAGATATGGTCGGACTCAACGTCCAAACATATTCGACAGCAGTTTTGTACATCGTCACACATATTTCTTCATTCACTACCTAGGTAACTAGTTTTTTATTTAAATATAATTAAAAAGCGCTCTTTTTTAACGATATTGTGAATTTGTGACATTGACAGTTGACTCATTGACAATTTGACAATGAAAGACTATTTTGTCGTTCGTAAAAAAAACAAATGTTGGATTTATAGTTATGATTAAAAGTTTACGTGCCATATTTATTTTATTTTTTCTTGTAGTTTAATTTGTTTTAATGCTTAATCCATTAGTTAACAATATTTTGATTCGTTACTTTTTATAATAAGTGTTATGATTTGATGGAAAACCCATCGTAGTTTTCAGACGTAAAGTATGCAATCAGTTCCCGACAATGGGGTCAAGGTCGTTGAAATTAGGAATCTGTAATTTATTAATTTTTTGTCTAAAAGCAACATACACAACAAAGACAGAAATAATTCAAAAGAACATTGCAATTGGCCGACATTATATAAAGTTATAAACCATTTTCAAACTCAAACTCAAACTCAAAATTTTTATTTGCTTTCCACAATGGTGTTTGAAGATGGTAAGTAAAATAATGTAGTACATCGTGGACCCTGTTGGGCACGCAAACATAAAAAAGCTGAATGGTGCTCAAGCAGATTGAAAAAAACATTTAGCTTTTTAATTTGTATTTCAATTTAAAATTTAAATATTGTACGAATAACCAAAAAAACCTTTCGCAATAAATAAAACCCATCAAAACTAAAAAATAACAACGTTCTGCTTACAGATTTATGTACGGAACTATACCTCTAATTCTGAAATTGTATTGACCGGGCGTCTGTCACTATTTTGACAATTAATTGTCAAACCACATCGCAGTTGATAGGTGGGTAGTTATTCCATGATTTGGGAACTAAAAATTAATTAATTAATTTACATAACACGCTTGCTATTATTTAATGTGCAACTGTTTTATCGTGTAGCAAGGAGCGTGAAAGGCGACGAAATTCAAATAATCAAAACCGGAATCGAAATGAATGTGGTTCAAATAAAATGTTAAATCTATATCAAAATGTGTTTTGACGTTGTTAAATGCGACTATTGACGCTTTATAACAAGTATTGACGACGAAAGCGTTGGTTCACTATAAACTTGTGTAAACATTTATTGAGTTGTGTACCAAAATGTCTAAGGACGATAATTTTGGGGCTGAGGCACAGGAATCCCTTTTGTATTCTGCCAGACATGGAGAATTGTCGGTGGTCAAAGCGATGCTGGAAGCGAAGGGCGAAGGGAAACTTACATTGGATATCAACTGCAAAGGTAGGTCAGAGTGTCATCTAACACCTGTAGGCCCCTGATATTCTTTATTTTATACACCATTAAGCACATGCGTGCTGCTTTCCTCACTATAAAATAGATAATTGTTTTGTGCAATAGATAGTTTATAAGCACATGTGACTAACAAGTGAGTGGTGAGTGCCTCAGGTTGCAAACCCTGTCGACGACTTTCCAGTGCAGTCTTACCACTAGGCTATCACTGTTCAATATAATTATTTGTGATTTTCTTGAAGGCTCTCTGACTGAAATCTTTGTTAACAAAATTCCTGTGGTATATAAATATAATAGATTTATACAAGCAAAACCTGAATCTAGGGAGAACTGAACATTTCCATGTGGTAATAAAAAAGTTGTCTGGGTTTATTTATTTTTCAATTAAGCTGTTGCCTCAGTCATTAGCAGACACAACAGACTTGTATTGTTACAACGTACAGATCTGTATGTTACTGAGCCGAAAGGTTAATAGTAAGCTTCCAGTGTTCACCAAATCACTTACTAGTATAGAAGCTATATAGCTTAGCTTAAATACAATGTTAAAGAAGTAACAATTGTGCTCATATTTTTATTGAAGATGTTGACATGTTGGAAGTTTTGGACATGTGCATTAAATAGTTGCAGTATCTAGTCCTCCTTATGAGTTAATATATGCTAAAGGAGTATTATTATTTTAAATTATGATAAGCATTCTAAGGCCAAGATATCAAATTAATTGTAGCATCAATTCTCTCCTCAAAACACATCTAGTTTTTCTGTCCTGAGTTATCCTCCAAAGAGGTGGAAAGTTATCTTCCCATCTCGTCACTTGTCTTCCTTGTATATTACTGTCTCTATTTTACACTTGTAGTTTAATAATTATGTGACAGAGACAGTACTAATGCAAACCACAGCACATGGTAATTAATATTTATTTATCTTGGTCTGTACTTAGTATGTCTCTCAAGTGAGAGATGTGTAATCAACAATAATAAAGAGAAAATAGAGATGGACAGGTCACATGTCTAGGAAAATATCCTACTGATACCCAAAAGATGGTAAAAGGAAGTGAAGAGCTGGAGAGATGACTTGACACCTCTATGAAGAAGGATAGCTCAGGAGAGGATAAATTGACCTGTCTAGAGGAGACCTATATCAGAGAAAAACAACAACCTGACCGAGTAACTGATGTTACAATTGATTTAATCTACTTATAGACTTAGCTGTTGACTCTCTAATTACCAGAAACAATAGAAATATTATTGTTATCAAGTACAATTTTTACTTTGGCGAGTATGTTGAATAATTAATAACATTTTATATTGTCAGAGAAATAGAGGCTATTTCTATACTTAGCATGTCTTTATTACTTCATAATATAGTCTTTGCATATCATCTACATTGTATTATTAATGCCATACTTGTTCAAGTAGTTGTATTGGTTGATATAGGTATTATATTCCATTTTACATTTCAAATATTATTTGTCAAAGGACTGATTATCTGTAGAACCAGAAAATATATTTATCAGCTACATATTTAATACAAGAATTAATGTTACTTTACCCAAAAAATTGTGAATGCAAATAAAGGAAAAGAGATGTGTATTTTTGCATATGACCCTGCATCTATATAAATGCACAGATGTTTTCTCCTTCTTCTTATCTAATAGTTGATGAACACCCACCAAAAGACCTCTGATATGGCACACCAGCGTACCTATTCGCTATCTTGGTTGCCAACTAATTGATAGCCAATTTACAGTATATTGCACCATATGTTATTAATATTTGTAATCATCACAGACAAGCTGTAACATAATTAATTGAGAAAGTGAATAGGTTTTCATTCATGCTGCATTAACATACATGCATAAACTGACGCCTTCTGTCGATAGGGTAGGTAGAAACTATAGGTCGCTAGCTGCTCCTATCACTAGATACATATACTATTGATAGATCATCATCATCATCATCCCCCTGCCCCCATCCCATGTATTCTTCTTCAATACATCTCTATTATTTTATTGTCACATCGTCAGTGACTCCTTTTCTAGCCATATCATCTTTAACACAATCAATCCATCATTTCCTCGGTCTTCCTCTACTCTTATGGCCATCTACATTCATACTCAAAACTTTCCTTGTCACTTGACCCTCATCTCTACGCATCACATGCCCATACCTTGTTAAACTATTTCTACACAATTTCTCAGTCACCGGTGCCAGTTTTAGACTTCCACTTATATACTTATTTCTAATTCATTTAATCACACCACACATCCCTCTTAACACTCTCATCTCAGCTGCATGTAGTTGTCTTTCATTAATACCCTTTGTGGGCCAACATTCTGAACTATACAAAACAGCAGGCCTTTTGTTAACCTTTCGGCTCAGCAACATACAGATCTATACATTGTAACAATAAAAATCTATTGTGTCTGCTAATGAGTGAGGCAACAGCTTCAATTTCCAGTTATCCTTTCAACATGACTAAATGTTGGTTACAAAAAAATCTGTGGTGGGTACATTGGATTTCACCTGCGACCTTTGACTTGTTAGTCCAAGTCCAAGGTCATAACACTTGGCTTTCACTGCAAGACTGTTTTAAAATTAAAAATGTGTATGTTATATGAATAACATTGAAGGTTTTATAAGCCAATGACATCACCAATCACCTGTGAGTCATTAGTCATTACCGTTATTGTTATTCATAATGGTTTCAAGTAAACTTTTGAACTTGATAGTACTTTTATGATACATACTGTTTAAACTAAATATTTTATACATAGAATATAAATAAAACTTTCTGTTTTGAGAGTCTCAGCAGACACACTGATAAATCTTCGAAAAGCATTAAAGCATGCATAGGGAACTCTAAAGTTATAATTTTTTGTGGAAAAAGAATACGGTCGTGAGCAGGACTTGAACCTGCGCCTCCCGGATAAATACTCCAGGCGCTCTGACCGCCAAGCTATCTGGACTTTTACTTACTACCATTCCTGGAGTATTTATCCGGGTGGCGCAGGTTCGAATGCTGCTCACGACCGTATTCTTTCAGCATCAGCAGCATTCAGCAGACATGCTTCTTTTGGCTTCAGCTATCAGTGATTTGGCGACTGTATCAATGCTGCATCACGTTTTAGTGACTCTTTGTATACGGTTGCGGTACCTAAAACACACGTTTCAGCATTCAGTTGCTGTACCGATCGCTCGATTATTAAGGATAACGAATTATTGAGGATGTCTAGTAGAATAACTGATATTTTTTTTAAAGATGGAAGTTATTGCCCGCAGTCACAATGTCCCAGGTGTCATGGTAATGGAGACATGTTTTATTAATTATCCAAAACTAAACCATTAAGAGCCGATTTCACCGCTGCCATAAAAACCGAGTTTAACAGAACTTAGTTCTACTTGATCCAGTTCAAATGTTGATTTTGATCTCAGTTAACGTCAAACTGATTTTACCTGCTACATTTTGATCGCGTTCACGAAAACGAAGTTTTCTTGGTTAATTAATGAAAATGTTGTCACAATTAAGAATTTAAACGATTTTGTGAGGTGATGACCTAAATTTATATTTATTAATATATATGTAAACAATAAATATTCCAAATTAAACATTTTTGGTGCTGAAATATTTATAGGAAACTTTATTATAACTATTAAACATGTTTAATTTTATTTAGTTATCAGTTTTATATACATTTTATTTATACAATAGCGTTATATCATAATTAAGTCAAATAACAACAAAATCTCTTTTATGTTAAACAATATTCCGCCATTTTGACAAGGCCGCTCTTGAACGCGTTTAGATAACCTGAACGTCGAAAGTCGGGCGTTCAGAAGCCTGAACTGGGTTCAGCTTGAACTGCGTTCAGTTTTTGTTGGTGAAATGCAAACTGGAGCTCTGAACTCAGTTAAATGCTTGAACTGAGTTCAGGTTGTACTGATCGCGTTTAGTTTCACTGGTGAAATCGTCATAACTTTTTTTTTGTGGTTGCGTAACAGCAATAAACAACTTAGGTTTACTTTTTTCAATTTTCTTGTTCCAACGGTATGTTACTTGTCATAGAAATCATTAATTATTTAGGCAAAAAAAAACTCCATTACCCTCACACTTGGGAAATAGAGTCTATAAGTAATTGACAGCGCGGTTGGCGCAGTGGTCGAGAGACCGAGTGTTGCGCTGCGTGTCGCAGGTTCGATTCCTGCACGGAGCAAATATTTGTACGATCTATGGATAATTGCTCTGGGTGTGGGTGTTTGTGTGCTTGTGAGATTATATGTCTGTAAACGCACCCACGACACAGGAAGAAATTCCTAGCGTGGGGCAACGTTTTTTTTAAAAAAAATAAGAACAAAATTATTTAACGGTTCTTCTACCATATTCTGTAGGTATATAAAGCTACTAAATCGCTAATCAACATTACCAAAAAACGTAGCAAGTCTGGGGTGGCTCTAATTAATAATTCTACTCATTAATTCAGTCCACTTTTATATTAAATAATATACAGTTTTATAGCAGATAATAAGAATGTGTTTTAAACTGGTTCAGATTAATATGAATTAAGTAGGTAGATAAAAATGTTTTTCTGTTCATGTGATAATCAACTCTTTATACATTAACCCAGATTTATTAATTACAGACCTATTATTAATCGTTTAAGAGATGATGAGACACATCCAGAAATAAAAAATAAATATAATAACAACATTTTCCTTTATATATTAGGAGTAGTTTTAAAATGTGATTATAATTGTTTTTTTTTTATTTGGTGCATTGCTAGTTTAAAGGTATGACTGTTGGTTTGGTAAATCAGTGATCGTAGGTCCCACTGAATCAGGGAAACCAGATCAGTATTCTCATTTTATGGAACAGTATATAAGATTTCATCATTCATGGTTAAATTAAGAAACAAGCAATTTCTTTTTAATCAATCTACTTTTTACTAAAATATGAATAAATAAATTCGATCGACTATACCGTTGCATACTTATGAGAAATTAGAACTAATTATGAAATTTTAATAATACGCGATTGTAATTAAAAATCGTGAAGGAAAACAATTTAAGGAACTAGCACTCAGTGAGATATTCATTACACTGTTAAGTAGCGTGGTGGAGATTGAGTTTGAGCTCTTGAAGTACCGATCCGGGGTTCAAACCTCGTTAGCAACCCAATTTTTTTACAAGTAGGTAAAAAAATTGGGTTGCTAACGAGGTTTTTAATATTAATACTAAGTCGTGGCTAAGTAACAGCCGCATAGATCGATCGATCTTGGTTAAGCTGCGCTTGCCACGGTCGGTCTGTGAATGGGTGACCATCATTTCATACCGAGACCCCTCCGTGCCTCGGAGAGTATGTTAAGTTGTCGGTCCCGGTTGTCAAATTAAGATCTATGAAACCCGTTACGGGTAGTCTGAGGCCTGAAAGTTTGACAACCAGTCATACCACGAGATATCGTGTTACCCAGTAATTGGGTTGTGGATGCCAGATAGGCAGTCGCTACCTGTAAAATACTGGTATTATGTTGCGTCCGGTTTGAAAGGAAGCCTATCCCAATGTAATTGGGAAAAGGCTAGGCAGATATACTTAATATTATTAATTAAACCCTTATTATTTCAGGTAAAAGTAAAACCAACTTAGGTTGGACTCCACTCCACTTGGCAACATACTTTGGTCACACAGATGTGGTGGAAGCATTGTTGGAAGCAGATGCTAATGTGGACGAGGTCAATGACACTGGTGACACGGCACTGCATAAAGCCTCCTTTATTGGAAATGAGGTAAGAATAATAAATGAAATGTAGATGTGCGTTTAACGAAATGTCAAAATTTGCATTAATTATTATGTATTTTTTTTTACTGGGAACTTCAAAAGTTGCTTTACTGTTAGTATGATATAAAAAAACGCTTTTATTCTTCTGTCGAATCATTAAAAAATTATAGAACTTTGTCTACTGTGACATCGCTCTCCTAACTGAGCTATACTGTCGCTTGTTCGCAAATATTAAATATATTTTTTCAAATTTTTTCGTTTTAAGTATTTGCCTCATTCACTCTGTTTCTGTGTTAACGTGAAATGGTGATGAATTATGTCATTCGTCTATAGGTTCTGGATTTGATTCCTGAGTCGGGCGAAATATTATTGCGTTTTGCTGTTAGAAAATTCTCAGGAGCCCGGAGTTAAAAATTGTGCCGGATTGCCGGCAATAGGCTTAACATGGGACTGACTAGCAGTATTTGTGTACAGTACGTTGCACGTCATTGGTAATGGTTACAAAACAGGTATAAGATGGCCTCGCATACAATTGAAATTACTACTATAAACCAGCTGAAGTTCCAAAGTATAACCACTGACGTATAGGCTGCTGTACACAATCCTCCAGACCGAATTTCGGCCACGGCAGCCTGTCTCAGAGGTGATTAGCCAAGTACGCAGGAGATATTATAATGCACAAGTGTATGCGCATACACAGGTGCACTCCCTTTTCCTTCACTCACATAGTCCGATGGGACGGCAATCCGACAAGACCCGAGAGAGATCAGGCGCAGGACCGACGGCTTAACGTGCTCTCAGGAGCACGGGGGTGTCACAGCACCAACTTCCTAACTCCGGGCTGCTACTGAGAATTTTCTAACAGAACAACCCAATAACACTTTGCCCGACCTGGGAATCGAACCCGAGACCTCATGCTTAGCAGCCGCGCTTACGACCACTAGACCAACGAGCCTGCTGTACAACTGTGTGCACTTCTGCCTATCCCATCAGGGAATACAGGCATGACGCTATGTTCAAATATCGGAATCATCTATTCCTTTCACTCCTACAGGACCTAGTAATTCTCCTTCTGAAACACAAAGCTGACGTTAATATAATGAACGGTGAAGGTCGTACTCCATGCGACATGTCCAAGACCCGGGATGTCCAAAGGTTACTAGAAGCGGCCGGCAGGGCAGAGAGACATGAACGTGAACTGAGGCTGCTTACCGCCGCCAAGGACGGCAGAATTGATGATATACAGGAATTGGTAAGAACTTAGCCACCATTCAAATTAGTTGTTGGGAAGATAAAAAAAGTCGTGGGAAGGATTTGAACCTTCGCCTCCCGGATAATACTCTAGATGCTCTGCCAACTGAGCTGTTCGGACCTCTGCTTACTATACCAAATTCTACCTCCACATTGTAATACGTCTTCTGGCGACGTCATCATGAATTTATAACATTAGAATTCTTATGCATGCTTTGAAAGGATATATCTTTATTAGCTAAAATTATTTAAGTTGCGTAAAAGCATCAGCGTTTTACTTAGCAGTTCTTGATAGGTAAATTAAAAATAATGTTTAAAAAACTTTGCTTGAGTTTTGTTATTTGAATAATTGAATTATTTAACTTATCATATTTTTATACTGAAGATTGTATTATTTTTTACATTATAGTTCTCAACTTCTAAACAACTATATGTTTAATCAGTTTGTTGTGTGAATATCAAACTTCAAAATTCACAATCTTACAAATAACCAAACTTCACAGTTCAACAACTTTCACATTTATAGAATTAGTAGAACACGATGTTTTGTGGTAATAAAATACGACAGCCAGTTGGGGTGGAATCTAGGATATTTCTATTTATGTACTCAACTACTCTTAATGAATTAATCATAGCGCCTTCAGAGTCGAATCTTCTTTGTATTTCAGCTAAGCAGCCCAAACTCGCCAAACATCAACTGCGTGGACGCACAAGGCAACACGTGTCTTCACTGTGCCGCTTACAGAGGACACACGAGGCTTGCTGTGTTACTATTACAAAATGGAGTCGATACTACGCTTAGAAATAATAGTGGTTAGTAATTTTGTGAGTTAACCTTCTATGATGCTATGGTCAGCGATCATAAATCGCTAAAATAATATAAACGTGAGCACCCCGTAAACTTGTTAAATGCGTTGCCATTTATTTAACGGTTTTATCTTATCATTTTTAATATTAGTGAATGCATCTAAGATAACATTGTTCTCATATCCCACACAAAATTGTGTATACAGAAATTGTAAAAAATATTGTGTTTAAAAGAGTAATCATGGAGTTTCTTGCCGGTTCTCTCCATGGGAAAAAACTTATTAGAACTGTGCACTTAAATTCTTTCATAAGTGCCTTTGTTTGGTTTATATGAAACTAACTGGTGCCCGCGACTTCGTCTGCGTGACAAAAGGTAGCCCATGTCCTGCAAGGTCCAATCTATCTCCTTGCCAACTTTCATTATGATCCGTTCAGCCGTTTAGACATGAAAAGGTAACAAACACACAAACAAACGAATAAACAGAGTTACTTTCGCATTTATAATATTAGTATGGATAAAAACCTTTGACTTGACTATCCATCTACAAGTAGAGAACATCACAATCTTGTCATGACAATGCAAAAAGTCATTCGGTTCAGTCAGTCGGCACACAAGTATAGCATGGGTGCGCGTTAATCAACTTTCGTCGTTGAAAAAAGTTAATAAAATCATCACTTTTAATTGTTTTAGGTCAATTAGCAATAGACATGGCTAAAGATTCGGAGATACGTGAGGTTTTAAGTGTCAGGCCGGTGCAGAGGTTACAGAGAACCGCAGCCAGGTTCGAGGGACCACTGCTCAAAAGGTCGCGGTTCTTAGGCTGGAGGCCTGTTTGGGTAAGACTAGCATTACATATTTTAGATTTATATTCATATTCATAACTTATTCCTATTAATATAGGAACGCTTATAAATCGATCTTCCTAATTATTTACTCTTTACTATTAAATTGTCTGGAATAATTTGTCAGCCCGTGTTTTTTACTTAATAAATATTCTGGTCCTTGACATAATACCATTTTTTGCATGAACTAGGGATTATTGAAAAAAAAAAACTCGAGGTATTTGACAATTAATTAATCGATTTATTCGTTTTTATGAAAACAATCGATAGAAAATCGACCGTCAAATAAATATTGAAATCACACTTTGTTTGACACACTCACGTATTCCGAGCTGCACTGCGTCGAACGGTGCGTGCAGCGACCCAATGAAAGAATGATTTCTATTTAACCGCTTAGTAACAATAGATTCAATCGAATAAACAGCGTTTTTAGTAATCTCCCATCTCTAACCCGAATTCACTTTCTATGTTACAATCTTTCCAATATAACTTGTCAATTCCTATGGTTCTACATCAAGTCTTTACACTTCACTACTCTTTTAACATCTTAGGCGGTTCTCCAACGCGGCGTCCTTCTCTACTACGGCTCCCGGGCCGAAGCAGCAAGGGGCGGGACACACTGGCGCGGCCGAAAATACTTAGACGCGGCTACACTGACTGCATCCGATACTGAGCCAGCGCTTATAGTGCTCAACTTCAGTGACGGAGATACGCACCGCCTCGCTGTGCAAGGAAACAAGGATGTAGCAGCTTGCAGACAAGTTAGTGGCTATTGATCGTCAAATTTTCCAAATTCTGATTGCAAAATATGTATTTGTGAGCGAAAATAAGAAAATATCAAGTTAAGTCGGATTTGAAAATAAAATTAGGTTAAAAACCAGGCATAGTTAGGGGAATTGACGGTTCTAAATAAGATTTAAGACATCCTGTTGTGGGTGTAAGAACTTAGACTCTACGACACTGACGGCGTTCGATACTGAATGACGGATATACGCACCGTCTCGTCGTGCAGGGAGACCGGAGACAAGTTAATTCATTCATTCCTTCTGAATTCCCAAAGCAAAATATATAATTGTGGGCATGGCTAAGACAAATGTATATTCTAGGTATATTTTCGTATACAAAATGCATTAAAACCAGGGGATGTTTTTGGAATTCATCATATCATATTGTGTAGAAAGTACTTTGCCAAGTATCAATAAATATAATGTTTGTGAGTAGTTCCTGAATGTCGATTTAATATAACTAGAAACGGTAAAATGTATTAAATTCACAAATTCTGAGGCCATTTTAAAAGGAGCGGAGCTTTTAGATGAATGTGTTTTCATTTTTTTATATTTTTTCAAAGTGGATTTCACCGTTTTCTCGATAAGTTTTCGTACTCTGGCGCAACTACTTGAGCTACGGTAAAGTCTACTCAACTTCTTATAGCATTACTTACGTACTTTCTTTAACAGCACTTGATGCCTATTATATTATTGCAGAAATGGGTTACCGCGTTCAATGAGCACATCGCGTACTCGGGTCACTATCTTTGGGCGGGAGCTTCGCCAGACTCTGCAAGAGAAGCCACCGAGGACTTGGAGGACGAGTGTAAACCATTAGGTAAGTAGAACAAGAATTTTGAATATTTCCTATAAAACTATTAAATTTGGGGATAAGTCTTTCAATTTAAGGCGATGAGAAGTGTTTTGTGTGGGTCTAGTAATATTTGGTAGTTATTTGGTTTTCCAGATCACTTGACAATTAAATAAAACAACTTTAAAACGGATTAATTGCGTATAATATTGATTTCGACGCTTCGAATACTTCGTAGTGTTCATAGTCGCAGAATCATCCTACGACAAAAGTAAAATTGCACACAAAAATAAAAAACAGGGGATTATGATTAATATGGTTAAAAGTTGTTTTAACATATTGTGTGGAACCAGGCGTCCTAGCACGGATCTTTTTCGACAAACTTGTCGACTTGATAAAAGTTTTTATGTATTGAATTTTATCGTTTTATCAACATCTTATGTCAAATTTGACGTGTAAAATCGACAAATGTGTTGACAAAAAGAACCATGCTCGAGCCGCTGTTCGGTATATCGAGCACGTAATTTAAAAAAATACCTTCAAAATGTGTGTTAATAAACTATTATTTAAAATATTTCCATTCTAGGTTCAATGCAAGATGCATTAACAGCGGCCACCAACAGTCTAGCTCTGTTAGACACACAGTTACGTGAATGCGCCGCCATCGTCGCCGCGCTCGACAAGAGCGTTAACGTCGGCAATTCACTGCACCACTCCGCTTATATGGTAACTAATATACCTTCTCGCCTCTATCACTCAAAGGTCTAGGCAGACTTGTACTAGTACAGTTAAAAGTATACTGCCATTCAAAGGTTCAAAATAATCTGAGAATTGGGTAAAAAATTACCTTATACCAATGCCATTAAGGTGCAATTTTGATGGAATTTGATATTCGTCTAAAAAGGTAAACTAGCATAGTTGTTAAAATGTTCCAATTATTTTGAACATTTTGTATGCCAACGATGCCGTTATGGAGCCTTATGTGGTAGTGAGCCACGAACCACAAGCCTGCGTGAGAATGATATGAATGAAAAAGGAGTGAACGATAACGTAACGACTGACAGGGGACAAAGGAAGGGAAATAATTAATTATGATACAAGTGGGTTTAGTTGGTCACCTTACTCGAGGCTGAATCGTAGCCTGAGCCGCAGTCGAAGGTTGTAATGCAACCGAGAATATACCGTGCTTTTACCTAAAGTGAAACGCACGTGTGCGTTATGAACCTAAAAGCACTGCAATAAGAATGTGTGTTGAGAAAAAAATATTGCGCTGATATAAAAAAACTGGGGACCAAAGCAGCAAGAGAAAAAATCATGAATCGCAAGCGTCCCCATTTATGTTTATACCACATTTTATTTAAACATATTTGATCTATAGAATTTTTTTTTTTCTTCCTCATTGTGCCATTGATTTCTAATAGGCATGATGACAGTATTAAAGAACCAAAGAAGAAATGGTTTTAGCGAAAAATATATGCACAAAGGATTCTAAAAAATTACCTAGAATTTTTACAAACATTAAGATTAATAAGATTTTCAATAAAACAAAAGTATAAAATACTGCAATCGGCCATGTTAACTGAAACGTCAGTGAGTCAATCACCGCCGTACGTGTTGCTTGAACTTTTGTCAAACACTTAGGCGTGACGTCAAAGCGGCGCCATGAAACCTATGAGCGTTGTCGCGCTTAATTAAAATAAGATAGATTAAAATGCAATAATTTGCGTTAAAACTTAGGTTATTGCTGAAATAATGTGTTTTTAAGAAATAGTGGATGCATCTGCCCAGATCCGTCTCCCACAACTCAGCCCCCTCTGTTCGGTATCCACTCTTTCTACTTTATACACATCAATGACTGGCGATGACATCTTGAATCAAGAAATTAATCTTGACGCAGCGATATACCTGTCTATCGATTGCCGTTGCCTAAATCAAACATTGTTCCCTGTACCCTCTCTCCTTGATAAGACTAATTTGTAGAAGAGAACTAAAGACATGAACAGTAAGCCAGTACTGATTATAATAATTTGATTGTAGCGGTTCCAACACGCGTGTGGAACAGGTTCGGAAGCTTTGTCAGCGCTGCGACATTGTGCCGCGTTGGTCGCACAAGCCAGAGATGCCGATACTGCACGGCTTAATAGAGAGGTAAGGGGAAGATAATAGAAGATAATATAAATACAATTTTATAATGTACATAGTTTGCGCACCCATATTTCAGTGATACCTTTATTAATTATTATTTTTTATTGCTTACTAAACGGCACAATTCCAAACTACGGGTAGTTACTGAAAATTTTCCAACGTTATCTTACAGTAACTTTTGGGTCCACTAGACCAAGGAAGCATAATAAACCAGCCCATAACTGTCCCACTGCAGGGCAAAGGCCTCTTCTCATACAGAGAAGGCACGAGATTGATCACCACGCTAGCTCACTGCGGGTTGGTGATTTCAGACTACCAAGTCCAGGTTTCCTCACGATGTTTTCCTTCACCGTATGTCTGTGATGTGTTAGATTAACTAAGAAAGTACATATGACACTGAAAAAGTCACATTGGTACATGCCAGGTTTGAACCCACAAACTCTGGCTCAGGAGGCGGGCCCGTAGCCACTCGGCCACCACGACACTAAGGAAGCATGATAAAAAGTAAAATAAAAACAATTGTCTTGCTATACTCGATTATTATTGGAATGGAATCGCCATGTGTAATGAATATAACAGAATCCCGTGTACAAATGTTTGTATTGCGCTCATTGCACCTGTTCCACCTTTTTGTAGTCAAGACGTCACCCTTGAATATTTTTAAGTAGGAAGCAGCGCTTTTTCAACTTTATGGTAATGAGTGTAATTATTCCTTAGCTAATAAGTATTTATTCAACAGTTAGAACGTAACCGCGTATTAGAAGAGGCGCTGGCAGCATTAGCGAGGACACACCACGAACTAGAAATGTCAGTTGCCGAGGAACTTACTAAGGTACGTTACATCAAACAAAATACTTTAAATTACTCAAAAATTGAGAGTACGGTCATGGGCGCCGGGAGGGGGGTGCAAGAGGGTGCACTTGCACCCCCCCCCTATTACAGAAGTGTACACATTGTCAATGACTTAAGTATCTTGCCATATTTTTTTTGTATGATAAGTTTTAATGTTTAGATGCAGATGAACCTCCCTGAAAATAATCCTGCCGGTGCCTATGGGTACTATAGTGCCCCTGCCAAGGCGAGTCGAGAGAAGCGGGACTCTACCTACCTTTTCTGGTTTAGTTTTTTTAAATGCATTTAGATCAGTAACACTCTGGACACCCTCGACTGAAACTCGCATTAGATCCTCCTGGGAACAGGTAAATACAGGTAGAGGCATAGTGGACAGGACAGCAAGTTGGACATAATTAGCGTCGGAGCTCCACAGTCGCGACGTTTGTGACTTGACTCCATTTAGTGAGGTTGTCTTTGCAGCGACCAACTTGTGTCCGAAAGCGGTTAAGAGTGTTATCGGTAAAAATTAGAATAAACTTAAATTCGGGGATTTTTAAGGTTAGATTACTTCTATGGAAATTTTTCATTAAAAACAAGTTTTAGTACCGCTCTAAGCATATCTTTATATAGTACCTGCCTAGCCTTTTCCCAATTACTTTGGGGTCGGCTTCCAGTCACACCGGATGCAGCTTAATACCAGTATTTTACATGGAGCGACTGCCTATCTGACCTCCACAACCTAGTTACTGGGTAACACGATATCTCGTGGTATGACTGGTTGTCAGACTTTCAGGCTTCTGACTACCCGTAACGGTTGTCATAGATCTTAATTTGACAACTGGGACCGACGGCTTAACGTGCTCTCCGAGGCACGGAGGGGTCTCGGTATGAAATTATGGTCACCCATCCACAGACCGACCGTGGCAAGCGCAGCTTAACCTGGATCGATCGATCTGTGCGGCTGTTACTTAGCCACGAGCCCCTCATATCTTTATACATATCCCATATCCCATATCCCGCATATCTTTATATAGTACTTGTATAAAATATAAATTGAAGAATTTATAGTTATCAATATAAAAGCTAGTTTTGAACTCATAATTTTGAGATTATAAGGGAGGGCCGATTTTCGGAATGCAATTATGAATTAACAATAAATCGTGGAAATCTGGAAAAAATACGTGGCAAAAGGAAACTTACTGCTATTGTTTTTGTATAAAATAATAGCAGTAGTAAGTTATAATTTTAATTCATTACACGTTAAGTACCTCAAAAAATATAAATATATATTTGTAGTTTTTTTAAATATGCTTTGTCTGGAGGCATAAAATTGCCTCACCATCGCTATTGTTCGGTTACGCAGATCAAACTCCTACCGGTTAAATGCAAGAGGCAAAGTCAAAAAAAAAAAGAAACGGAGCCTGACAGTCGCGCTGTGGCGCTCTCTGAGACAGGATCTCTGTCGCTCACGTTGCATCTATCGGTCATACAAATACGTAGTTTCCCGGCGATTTGTAGTACGCTCTGACTCGTTATGATCCTT
Organism: Xylocampa areola; assembly: GCA_935421205.1. NCBI lineage: Eukaryota > Metazoa > Arthropoda > Insecta > Lepidoptera > Noctuidae > Xylocampa > Xylocampa areola. The sequence continues at coordinate 3,737,048 of OW285200.1, forward strand.
TTTTTTTCATAATATTAATGTATTATTTTATACTAGGTGTGTGGTTTTTTTATATATTGATGGATGGACCGATAAACTAAAATAATTATATTATGGTGACAGTTAAGTTAAAAGAAATAGAACAAAAAATATGTTAGAGAAATTACAAGCTGCAAGGTAATTAAAGTTTCTGTATTAGTTACCGACTTCAAAAAGGGGAGATTCTATATTCGACCTGTATGTATGTTGCATATGCATTTTTATGTATTATTTATTTTAAATATATAATTAAAAAACATATTATCATTTACAAGTCATCTGGACATGATGGTATAACTATTAAGCACCTGCGGCATGCAGGTTCATACCTTCCGAGAGTTTTGTCTATGTTTTATACGTTAAGACACTCATACCTACCTGATGAGTGCACGAGAACGATTATTGTACCAATAATTAAGAATAAGACAGGGGACTCCTCCGACCCATCTCACTATAGGCCTATATCATTGGCCACCACTGTCGCTAAGGTATTGGACAGTATGCTAGATAAGCAATTAAGTCAATATCTCCTACTGCATAACGCACAGTTTGGGTTCAAAGCGGGTTTGAACACCGAATCAGCTATATTGTATCTTAAACATACTGTCCGTTACTACACGGACAGGAATTATATGGATGTTACCTTGATTTGTAGAAAGCTATCGATTTGGTGTCTTATGATCTTCTGTGGGACAAGTTAAGATCAGAAACGATCCCTGGAGAGATCATAGATATTCTTGATTAGTGGTACAACAATCAGGTGAATGTTGTGAGGTGGGCTAACGTTTTGTCTGATGAGTACAGGTTAGATTGTGGCGTGAGGCAGGGTGGTGTAAAATCCCCTCGACTCTTCAACCCATTTATGTAATGACCTTGTTGAGGGTCTCAGCGGCGCTGGCGGGGCTGCACTATTGATGGCACTACTATAAATAATTTGAGTTACGCCGACGTCATGGTGCTGCTGAGTCCATCAATTTATGGCTAACTGAACCTGTAAAAACGTGTGAGATGTATGCTGTGACCCATGGACTCAAGTATAATGTGAAAAATGTGAGTTTTGCTTATTTTTAATCCTCGTAAACTTACTAGCGTACCACCTCGTACATCATACGGCACATCGCTAAATAGAGTTACGCGATTCAAGTACTTGGGTCACTGGGTCACGGAGTATCTCTATGGCAAATAAATATCTTGTATCTTATGATGACGTGCCACGAGCCAGCATATTTCACCGGACAGCCAACGATCTCCGCTCCCTCTAAATATCTGTTGAAAGGGAGCGGAGGCTGTTGGCTGTCCGGGAAAATATGCTGGCTCGCAGGTCTAAGCAATTTATGTTGTTTTTGTTAACTTGTTTTATAGTAATACAAAACAAAGATAGACGTGTTCAAGCCATACTGCCAGTATTTTTATACGTACATCCTGTCGGTCAGCTATATTCAGAGGGCACTCAATGCGCTCCGTATACAATATAATGATGCATTCAAGATGTTGTTGGGGCTACCGTGATATTGTAGTGCGTCCGGTACGTTTACGGAGACTCTCTGGCTTTCATGCCATCATGAGAAAAAGAGCAGTTTCCGTAATGCACCGTATCAGGATACGCACCAACAGCATTCTGAAAGTAATAGCGGACAGGTTTGACAATCTTATTATACAACTTTGGATTTCTCTCCCTATCTGTCAAACATAGCTTAAGCTATTTATTTATATTTATTTGTATTTTTATATATAAAATAAATGGAGTAAAATATATGGTCTGCAATAAATGATATTTAATGATAATGGTAATAAAATGGTAATGGTATTACATAATTGATCCAAAAGATCAAAACTAGTTGGTCGTCCATGAAATTCGCTCCGCGCTGCATCTGCGCGTGTGTGTGTCGTGCGGTTGCACAGAGACACGTCAACGCTTAAATCGCGGCCGGGCTGTTTACCGATAACGCTCTTAATTCTTCCAAATTGGCCAGCGCAGCCCACTAATAAGAAGCCACTTCATTTTCGTGTCAAAAAGTTCGTGTGTAGAGTCTACTTATTGTCAGAGATATTGGAACCATCTTAGACTTGGCTTAACAATAGCCGAGACCAATGGCTTAACATGCTCTTAGAAGCACGGAGATGCAAAGATGAATATACTCTTAACGACCACCCATCTACAGGTTGACCGCGATAAACGTCGTCGCTTACCGACCAAAGCTTGCATCGATCTGTAACCATTTAAGAAAGCCACTAGCAACTACCGTCAAAAGCATATATATTTTTTGATCATTATTTTGTATGCAGAGTTTTGTCTATTATATTTTTTTACTCGATTGCCCCAGAAGGAAGATTATGTCTTTCGAATGTATGCATAGGCATCTATGATGTAACGAACGTCGGCTTTAAAATATACCTCCGACTTCATGTTATAATTTTTGGACATGGAATTTGTTTCTCTGTTTTTAGGGCAGTTGGGTTTTCTGTTTTTTAATAATTTGTTTTATTTCTTCAGGTAAATGGTATAATGATTTGTTGTTATTACAGAGCAAAAGAAAGAAAAAGTCGAAGTCCTCGTCAACTCTAAACGATTCAAAGGAAAACTTTTTTGACGTTTTTGACGGTATGTACTAAAATAATTAATATAAAAATAAATCAATAGCTTGGATTTTATATAACTTGTGGGTTTTTAGACTAGGTTTTAAAGTAAGTTGGTTCGATTCTCAAGTCATGCAATATAATCTAAAAATCTTTGATATCAGACATGGTTCTTTTGAACAAATGTACCTATTTCTTATAGTTTCATTAGAAATATTCCACATTGACGCATCTCAATGAATCAACCTGTATAATATTAGATTAAATCAAATTGGTTGGCACAAAATGGTTATTTTGTTAAAGTTTTCTCTGTGTTTCCGAATGCATTCTACCCTAATCTCTTCAAAATTAGAATGAACAGGCTTCTTTTGGGTAAGCTCACTCCATCGTCGACTTTGTCTCTGTCACCTCTGACCTAGACTAGAGTCAAGGGCAAATAATATAAAATGAAAATAAAAAAGATTACTGGTTTTTTTTAATCTAATATATTTCATATTGACATCTCTTACGACCAGAATCCGAAGATGAAGACGATACACTAGTCTAAACAGTCCACTCGGCGCTCTTAGTCCTTGGGGAAGTAGTCCTGATCTCACAAGACGGACTCCTATAGGCAGTCTGGACGGTAAGTTATTTTAGGAGATAATAAAAAAAAAAAATGCATGTTAATAATTTCGTAATTTCGGAATATTAAGTCCAGATTTCCTTCACCGTCCACGATATCTTAGATTAATTAAGAAAGTACATATGATATTGAAAACTTCACAGGTTAAAGGTTTGAACCCATAACCTGAAGCGTAAGAGGCGGGGCCGTACTTGGCCATCACGGCATGTGAATCCATCGATCAATCTATCTAGCCTTTTCCCAATTACATTGGGGTTGGTTTCCAGTTAAACCGGTAGTATTGAACATGGAGCGACTGCGTATCTGACCTCCGGAACCCAGTTACTGGGTAACACGATATCTCGTCGTATGACTGGCTGTCAAAGTTTCAGGTCTCTGACAACTACGTGTAAATCCATACAATATTTAATTCTGAAATAAATAATATTTGAATAGAACAGTGTACTATTTTCTTATATAATACTTGCCATACATACTCCAACTTCCCACCAGGCGACAAAACCCCAACCAATGAGGAACAAGAAGAACGTTATCTCCGTCGCCTGTCCGGTTCGTCCGGTTCTCCTGTATCACTACACACGGCAGTCAGCGCCGCCAGTTCACGCGGCACGCTCGTGTCTCAGGGCGGACATGTGTATCGAAACGCCAGGCCCTACCGCAAGTCTGCACATCCCAGGTACGTGAAAAACAGGAAAACCTCTCAGGAAACTTCTTTCCATTGTAGGAATGAAAACTGAAGACCAATGTAACCTCCCACTTCTCCACTTCTTCCACTGACACCTTCTCCAGTGCTGCTCTGGTCTTCAGCCAGTTCCCGCGCATCTGCAGTTGACGGATATACGTATCATATTTATGTAGGGAGACTACCTCGAAGTCGACTCAACCCCCAAGGATAACCATTCCCTAGGACAGTCTTGCCCCTAAGAGACCGTCCTTCAGTTTCCTCCCATGACAGTCTCTTCGTCCCTATGCCCCAGGACAGCCTGCTTGCGTAACTGCACATCCAAGGTAGGTATTAATTGACGGAAAAATTTAGGAATATATTGTAAGTATAGAACACAAGATTTAATGCTGTACGTCTTGTCTACTAGAGATTTGTCTTCCTTTATAAATAAGCTATATTGTGGTTAAGCTCAATTTGTGTTGAAAAGATCAGCTAGACAGCAAGGTAAGAAAAGGGGGACTGCCCAAAATGCGCAAAGCCAAAATGCGCAGGATAACCTTTCCAGAAACACTATACTTAAAAAACCACGTGCTACCTTTAAAAACAGCGGGCACTACTTCGTCGCGAGGACCGGAATCACGTACCGAACGTGATTCAATTAGTCCGCCCTTTTTTGCCGCATTAAAAGAGTTTTTACGTGTTTGACAAGAAATGTAGGCAAGAACAAGTAGGTAAGTTCATGTTTGCCTAACCCAATTTATTTGGAGTAGTCCCTTGGGCAATGTGAAATGTTTTTAGGTACCAAAAATAACAGATTTCGTTGATACCGAACTTTTACCAGCCTAAAAATGTTGTGAAGCATTCTGATATCATTACATCCTTAATTGACAAAAATATATAGTTTTAGCCCTTCCGTTTATTTCTTGCTTTTGTGAAGATTAATGGCTAAATTATAAATTAATGTATCCTCATTATTAGAACGATTTCCTTTTTATCCGGATATTTTGTGTAACTAAATTTACATTATATGCCTGGTCTCATTTCCACGTGTCGGAAAATGCCGTCTGGCGCCGGCGGTCTGAAGTCTTGACATTGCGAAGCGCATGCAATGCAGCATCGGTTTCAATTTATATTTGACTTTGGAGAACGACGGTTAAAATAGAAATTGTTTTTTTTTTATATGAAATATTGAAGTTGCTGTAGATACAAGCCGTGCTTGAACAGTGAAACTCGTCAAACCGTAGCAATGCTCTTACCAACTGAGCGTTGGCACGAACTGAGCATTTATCTAATTTCAAGTTTCCGTTTTTATTGTCTTAAAGGAGACGCCCAGCGATATTAGTTGGAAATATTTAGTTACTAAAAACTGCAGTTGGAAAAATAACCAGCGTAGTTACAAGAGCGAAATTTTTTGGCGCATTATTTTTTATATTCCATAATTTCGAACCTTTTTTTGGTACCACTCATTACGAAGCTTAGCTTCTAAACAACAATGATTATGTCATAATTAAAAATAGTATATTTACTTTCTTTTTTGAAATATTCACAGCCGTTGAAACGTTAAAAAACCCTTCAATCCTTTATTTATTATAATATCTGTTTATTTATCACCCTCCCTAGATCGATCGAATATATTTTAGTTCGAGTAGCGAAAAATACTTGTTTCTCCTTTTGTTAATAATTAAACCTGATTATTTATTTTTGTATTTTTATTTTATTTGTTTCTGTTTGTTTCAGTTCTCAGTGGTCTCTTTAGAGTATTGTTTCTGGTCAGTATGGAACTTCAGTTATTACCACAGCGTATTTAACTTTAGCTAAAACCTAGACGTTTTTCAAACACTATAGTTTAGCACAAATGGACAAATTGCACAAAGAAGCAACGTTAGCACATTATTAATAGGTTTAAAGAATGTACACAAAGTCGAGGAAGGTATAAAGTATATGAATGTAAACAATAGTTTTTGTGATGTATATTGTAGTCATTCCCTAGATTTGGCATTTATTATTACTAAACGCATGTGCGTATTTCATTGGTACAAAATTGTAGAAGTCCTAAAATAACAGACTATTACCACTACCGGCCCCGATTCGGTTGCGCATCAACTAAACTAAAATTATAGCTATCAATTTTATATAAAACAAGAAAGGGTCACAAAATTTGAGCTGTCAAATTAGAGTGAGAGAAAACTTTCGAGCATAATACGTAGTTTTGATAGTGACACTGCACAATATGCCTATAAAAGTATAGGCATATTTTTATACAGTTATTACATGTTGTTTTTGTATCCTAACCTGGGTTGTCCCAATACTGGGCAAGGAACTCCTCCAAGTTCTTCCATAATTCCGTTTGTGTGGCAATAGCAAGCCAGCCCGAATTTTCGTAAACATGTTCTTATTATAAATTAATTGCTTAAAACGGTGAAGGAAAAGTAATGAAACTAGCACCCTTGAGAGATGGTGCTCGATGGTGCGTACAAGGCCATGTCAGATGCCTATAGGCGGTTTAAATTATGACACCAGGTCCTTAAGAATAAGTGGTATGTATATATGAACAATGCGTATCGAAAATGTATGGTGCAATGTAATGGTGCGAATAAATTGTCTTTGACTGTGTCGCCTAAGACGCGTGGAAGTCCAACTTGTAAGCTAAACAGCTCTAAATTTCTGTCGTCTCTTTCTTATTTTACTCGTTAGAAAAAGATAGCAATATTTTTTGGTTTGGTGTACAGGAATCTGCGCCAACATCACAATTTTGATAATCGTAGCTTTCCGTTTCTAGCGCACAGAGTGGGATTCGGATGCCAATCCTCTATTTATTATACAATTATTAATATAGTTGCCTATAATAGCCTCAAAAAGTGGGGTGTTATAAAGGCATCTCGTGAATTATGTGACCATTAATCCAGCCATTATTTTTATTAATAATAATTAGGTATCTATATAATTTTAATGATGTATTGAATTAAATGAATAAATAACGAATTTTGCGTATTTATTATGTTTTTTTTTTGTATTATGGAAATCGTACCTGACACTATTGGTGTAAAGTGCAATTGTGATAGAATATTTTAGTTTTTATTATTTTAAGCTCAATATTTGACTTGTATTTAATTGTTAGCAATAAATGTGTATTATTTTTTATATGTTGTGTTTTTTATGATTTTGTTTCATTACTTTACATTTTAATTAAATTTTAACGTTGTCCTGCAGACGTAAGTAATAGTACATTATAATACAAGTGAGCTAAGTTGGTCATTACACGCGAGGCTATATTGCCCGTGTCTCAGGCCAGAGCTGTTGCAGTGGTACCGAGAGGTTGTTTTTTTTTACCGCACTAGTGCGGTTAGAGTGGTTCTCGAATGTTTTAGTATATAATTTGTCAAGTTTTTGTATACATTAGCAAAAATATTTGTTGGAGGTGTTAAAAAAAAATAAGCCGTCTGGGAGCTTTCAACGAAAACGCTGCCTAAACTCTTTGTGATATAATAAATTGATCTATGGTAAAATTGTGTATCTTATATAGGTTTACACAAAAGTCCGCAATGGCATATGTCTATCTCTTAAGGATAACATACTAAATATATTTTAATACTTTAAAAAATGGGCAAATATGAAGCAGGAACGGGATCAAAATTTCATGATTACTTTTGGTCGCGATAACCGACATCTACGCGGGCGAAGCCGCGGGCATCAGCTCGTAATTAATATGATTACCTAATAGCATGGTTTTCTGGAGATACCTAAGTACCTATCATCGAGCCTTTAGGTCTCTCAATTTTTTTTTGTTTATTATCGATGCTGCCACCACGGTCAGCACTGAATAAGTTTTTTTTTCTATTCTATTCAACGAGCATTTATATGCAGAATATCAACAAGCACTTATCCCTTAAGTCTTCGCACTACGTTTGTTACCCCTCAAGACAAAGTGTGAATAATATATAAGTTGTCTGAATCCACGTAATACCTTCTATAAGGTAACATAAGTAGGTTAACATTAGTAAAACTTAAGTTTAGTAGTGAAACATAAACCAATTATTATATTTTTTTATTCGTTGGTCTGGTGTGGTCAATTATCTCGTTGGTTTAGTGGTCTACTGACTGACCGCGCCAACCATTGCATAACCGCAACTATATACGACCTTAGTCAACAATTGGTTATGATTATTTTAAAGTTATTTATAAGACGGGTAGTAAATACCTACTTAGTATTTACTACCCTACCCGTCTTATAAATTACCTACACAGTATCGTTTTGTGTAAGAATATTTTATCAATTTTTATATGGTTTGTTTACCTTCAAACTCACGCTTCCATCAATGTACTGTTACGAATAATGTATCGCCTTCCTATTCAAGATCATCCAGTAATCTTAGACGCATCTGGCATCAAAGGAATCCTCTTCAAAGACGACAGAGTAATTACTTTAGGAGGTCACACTTACGAAGTGGGAGATTATATTTCCAAGCATTATATCAAAAGCCGAGATCATCCACTCCAGATGGCAATTGTCTCGGGAATGGAATGGCGTTGGACGAATATACATCGAGACATATCGAGCCGCCTAATTTGTGGGTAGTTTGAGATAAGCCCATTGTAAAGGTTAGTTTTTACATTATGCACTGTAAATCTTGAGTCTTTATTAACAAATTTTTGACTAAATATCGAACAAATTTTGTTCGTCACTTTTGGCGGGTGATGAGGTAAGACACAAGCACAAAAGAACTTGCACTAAAGCAACAATAGCTCTCGTCATTACATTAACAATATTAACACACATTAAAAAACTAAAAACAAACAATATTGTGTCACGGTTAAAATCGTGTACTATCATTGTAAGTATATAGGTTAAAGGTTTGACTGGGAATCAGCACATGCCAGTGGCGAGAGGGGTACGCTCGCTAAAATAACTAAGTAATTCCTTCAAGGGTACAAAGCATTACTTACGAAGTTACGAAACATCTGGGTATGTTATTTGCGTTTCTGCCTCCTCAACCACGAATAAAAAAATGAAGGTAATTTATCATTTTATGCTTCGGTTTCCTTTTGAATCTGTATTCAGTAAATATTATTTTTTCTGAATGTTCCCGATTGATATTCAGTACCTATCTCCGGAAGGTAGTTTGTTAGAAAGTTTTGGCATTCTGTTCAGGGTTTCTCGAAAAACAGTCAACTTTAATAAAATCTTCTAAGAAGTTAGTATAACAAAAATACAGTGATATTGCTAAAGTTATTAATGCGGTGGTCTTCGTTAAAATAATAATGCCGTTAACCGCAAATGAAAAAAGAACGGATTTAATTATGTTGCTCGAAGTGACAAGATTCATCTCTATTGCAATGTTTTCATTTGAAAGCCAACATAGAGCAAAGGAAACATGCAAATATTTGGGGAGCCGCAACAGTGTCCGAGGTCCCACGGTGTGCGCCAACATACCTTTGCGGCGGCGCGGGACGTGCGGGCGGGACGTGGAGGGGGTGCCACCCAGTCTCGCTCGGCTCGTGAATGCCAGTTGCGCCGCAGCGTTTGCCGCGCGCTTACGTTTGCATAGCGCCCGCGTATCGTTCCACTTCGCCCACACATGACCTAGACACCGGTATATTGTGAGTGGTCTGCGGTTACATAATTGTTAACTATTATTGATGTTATGCCTACTTAATTATGTTTAGCAGATGTTCTGTTATGATATTAGAGATTAAATGTACTACGCGTTATCTTGCATCGATTGGCTGTCAGAACAGATTGCATTCAATGTCAGAATATACATCTATCAGTAACGGTATATTTTATATTTGTAAACTATACTTCTTATTACTTTGAAATTCAATTAACTTATGTATTTCGGGGGAAACTAACTAGCTTTAAAAGCAAAGCTTTATGAGATAATCTGAATTTTATGCAGGTTTACTTTCTTTTAAACTGGAGAATAATGAAATAGAAAATTAATAATTAATAAATTAATAATGAAATAAAAAGAATAGATAATTAATAACATAGCCTAAACGACTACAAAAAGTCCATAAAAAAATATTACTAATTATATTTTTTCACAAAAAGTGAAGGTTCCCTGAAATAGGCCCGAAATCGTGTAAATTTTAATTAGCCTAGACTTGTCCTTGAATTATTGTAGATATTTATATTGTAAATGTCTTTATTAGGAATAAACATATCATTAGGCAACGGATTACTGGCTTTAGTGTTCAGAGTTATAGTAATAAAAATACTTATAGTAATATTCAGATATTTGTGCACCAAACAAGAAGGACAGTGTGTGTCACTCATATTTTATTATTTTACAAAACCAGTTTGGAGAAATATTTTTGTCAATTGACTTTGCAATGGCGGCTTTACGCAGCCTTCATAGATTTAGATTAATTTCTTTTATTTTCTGAGCGTAACTTTAGATACAATGAATTTTTATAATTACTAGAATTTCTAGGTAGCCTCTTTGTTCAATGTGTTTCTTTTTCCAGCCAGGGTCTTGTATAGAGGTTATAATGAACAAATATTTATTTAGTCCCATGATGCAGCGTTCTAATGCGTTTGCATAGGGTGACATAACCATCGATTCCTAGGTTTGCTAAAATGCTATGTTTTAAATTGTTTTCATATCACGGCGTATTGAACCTTTTCATCCGATAATTGGAGTGATTTAAACTTTTAAAGAAACTGTTTGCATTAAGGTTATTCTAACCATTAGATAGGTACAATAATAAGCTTTTTGCTTTTTTGGATATAGGACCAGGGTTATTAGGTAAAAGGCATTTCGTTCTTCCTTTATTCAGGGATTTGAACATATGCGTTATACCTATATACCTAATCGATTTCAACAAATTTTATTAGAAATGTTTTCTTCATAGGTACCTACACCCGCATATCAAAGTCTACGCGTATTTTTCCATTTAACCTTAAATTCATAACGATACATCAATCATATTTGCACCGATATGCCATCCGATATTATTCGATTTGAAAAATCGATTTCCCTCACTCGATTATATTACCGATTTCCATCATAAAAGGGTGGCTCACTGAGATTATATTGTCGTTTTACGAGCTGGTTATAACGATTCTTAGTAGGATTCGATAAAGGATGGCATAAGTACCTACGTTTTATGAGGTCGTGGTTTCCTTAAGGGCGTATTCATAAGGGAAGTTCAATATGGTCACAAACATCTTGAGACTTGAGATCTTTCAACGACCTATTTGACATTATACGAGTACAAGAAATTTCAACAAAAGCCAAAGGATTTTTTCGTGAACTGAAGAATCCATATTGGGTTTGCTTTTTACACAGTAGCACAAAGTCGGTATATCGTGATTTATTTTACCCCCAAAGTTTGGAATAGTGCCCGCTCGGTAAACAGCAATCGTTTTGTCTGCGCAAAGTGAAAGTGTGCAACAGTACCGAACAGCTTTGCGCATATAAATGCAGATATTGATGATATAACATTGCGAAAATCTGTTAGTTACTGGTCTGAAGAAAGTGTTAAAAGTCAAAGCACCTATTTATTCAAAGTACTTATAGTGTTATTACAGAAACTTTTGAATTGTAAACAAGTTGTAATGTAGTTGTTTCTTTCTAAAGTGTAGATGCCTATAGAAGCGTTGCTTTATGTCAGGAAACTCATTGATCTATGACGACCTTCTGACCAAACTGTTTGTTATATCATCGTATAGTTTAGGAACAATGTAAATTAATAACATTTCTAAAGAATTTTAGTACATATTTTTAATTTCGCTCATTACTATTTAGAGGTGACCGGTGCCAAAGTGCGGCCTCCATTAAACTTGACGTATAAGTCTACACCACTCAACTGTATTGTCGGGTTAATTCGGGAACATAGTAGGTACCAACATCATATGTCGGAGGGTTGCGAGGGTTAGGTGAAGGTCGGTACGTGTAAAATGTAGATCCTCAGGTGCGTCTAGCTAGATTTAAAGCAGACCTCGACATAGAATTATGTAGCAGTGATAGCCTACTGGTATGACCGTTGGACTGACAAGTCAAAGGTTCGAATCCAAGGCACCATTGACATTTCGAAGTCATGAGTGTTTTATAAATTAATTATCACTTGCTTAAAACGGCGAAGGAAAACATCGTAAGGAAACCAGCACACCTGAGAGATATTCTCGACGGTGTGTGAAGCCCTATCAGAGACCTACGGGTGGTTTAAACTCTGACACTAGGTTGTTAATCGACCATACGATTAGAATCATAGGCTAGGACTCAACTGAAGTAGTCCATCAATCTCGTGCTATGTGCTATCAGACTGACAAGTCAGTTAAAAGAAACGGTTACTTTATGGGAGATTCGAGTCCAAAATAGGTTGTCTTTTGGTTGTACTAACTAGCAGTGTTTGACAGGTTAAGGCGAAACGCTATAGTTACAGCAACGTATTTGAGAATTCTGCCATCAATCGTTTAATCGGTTAAGGCATAAGCCTAATCAGTTTTCCTACGTAAACTGATTCTTTATGATAAACCAAAAATCCTTTCTTACAAAATGTAACCAGACTACCCTCATCGACCTCGTATTATTAATGAACGCTCGGGTGTCCTTTGGGAAACATAAGACCTCTGAAACTTGTAGGCGGGATGAAATTAATCATTGGAGATAGAAGCTATTGGAAGTAATAGACTGTTTTAACTACCCTCCCTTGAGCAGAGGAAAGTCAGCGGTTTTGGCCAAAAGTAGGATAACCTAGTGCTTTGACCATTGGACAGGTACCTAAGTCAATGGTTGCATATTTTCGAATCCATGTCGTCCACCACTCACTGTGACTGACTCACGAAATCATGTGCATATTAATAAATAATTATCACTTGCTTGAATTAACCAGCACACCTGGGGGGTTACTCTTGACGTTAATACCAATTCCAATCCAATTTCAATATTAAATCGATATGATAAACAATTTTTAATGTTAAAATAAATTTACCTACATCATAGTTATCTTAATTTTAAAGCATGTCGGTTTATTGGTATCCCGGTTCTTTAATTATTTTTGTGTACATTACATTACCATATGCGTTGTCTAACCGAAATATTACTTTTAGGTTCACAACTAACATCATTATAATATATCTAATCGATAGAGCTAATTAATTGTACTACCTTCCGCTCAGCCACGTACAGAATAAATATACTTCATAACAAAAATAAGATATTACCATTACCATGCCTGTATATTTATGAATCATGTGTATTTGTAAAGAAATATCCTGAACTTTTTGAGAGGCTTGGTGATAACATAAATAGTCGCACCCGACTTAAGGACCTTTTACGTCTACCACACATAAAATTAGAATATTAAATGGAAAAAGAAAACGGTCGCGAACAGGATTCGAACCTGCGCCTCCCGGATGAATACTCCAGGCATTCATCCGGGAGGCGCAAGTTCGAATCCTGTTCGCGACCGCATTCTTTTTCTATTTAATATTGTAACTTTAGAGTAAGTCGCTAAGCATGCGTTAATGCTTTTCAAAGATTTATCTTTAATAAAATTAGAAATTTGGATTCTCATAAAAAGTTCTAATTTTATGTTTGGTAGACAATGCTTAATGTATGTCGATTATAATTTTCAATAATTTACCTAATGAATTTATAACATTATCTATGACTATATTTAAGAGAACATTGTTTCAAATATTACTGACTAAAAATATTACAACACTAATGAATAAGCATTACATTAAGAAGTATGAGCTGACATATTTCCAATGTCAATTTTCAAGAATAAGCCTACGGAGAGATGTTCTCGATGGTGTGTTGGTCTCTGACAATTTATGCCAGAGACCTAAACTAAACTTTGACACTAACTTGTTCTACCACCATACGGTAGAAGAACCGACGGTTGAACATTATTGGGCAGATATTGTAATACACCTGTGAAGAATGCAGACTGATCTGATCTTAGGCGAGGAGGTGGTGTAAAATGTTTACTCTTTAGAGCTTAAAGCGCAATGTCAGTATTGCAATTTTGTAGCGAGTTGTGTACTCAGCTGATGATAAACTAAATTATAATCTAACAGAACCAGGGCACAATAGTAGTCCTTTTTGTGTGACCCTGATATATATACAGATTAGTATTCGAAAATTCCCCGGAATAATAATACTTCGAGTCTATACATCTTAGCAAGTCTCCGCGGACAATCTATCACAATAAAAGTCGGTATTATGTTATCGATAACAATGACTCCATATTAGTGGGGTACTTTTAAAACTTAAGCTATTATCAAGAATAGGGATGGGTATTTCTTGTTGTTATAGGTATAGGTAATTTAATATTGAATTTTGGTTTCGCTCGTTAAGTTGCATGCTCTAAGTTTTTTCGCGTTTGTTATTTATGTGGTAAAGAAATGCCGACGCCTTCTAGATCAAAAAGGGACATTTAAAAGAAATTTGAATACACTTAGTGAAACAAAAACTAAGGTTATAAATATATTTGTGAATGGAAAAATACAACTACGATGGCGTATTTTAAATTACGCGACAAGAATACACCATTACAATATCTGGTAAAATTATATTTTGCACTTTATGCGCGTTCACCGAAGGGTGACTGGGTGCCTTGGGCAGGCTTTATGCCCGGCTCGGCTTTGTACAACGGCTTAGCTGGGCTTGGCGGGCCACGATTGAATAATACACCGCTAAGCTAATAACTATGACCGTATTGTGAATATTGTTTTACCAAACTGGTGGTTATGTACAAGATGCCATGGATATTTTGCAGAGCATTTTTACCTTGCTTCTGGCTAGGATTTTGATAAACAAAAATCTCGAACAAAGATTTTGGATATTAGTATCGAAAATTGGTTTTATTTAAACAACTGTATTTTTACACAAGCTTCCTCCCATATTAAAATCAAGATCTGATGTTCAGTATTGTCAAATGAGCTGTTAGACATACGACCATATAAAAACCCGTAATGATTACGGACTGGCTCGCATACCTATTGCTTTTTCTAAAACTAATTATATATTTTTAAACAATGTTCACTCACAGTACCTGCATATAACCTATCTTAGGTACCTAATCGCGTTTATCACATATTACACTAAAACAACTTTTTACCGTAGTAATATCTCAGGTTTTCGCGATCACTACACACTATAATAAAACAACTTTTAACCTGATTAATGGCGTGTATTTTTGGTTTTTGTTTTCCTGACGTTTTAAACAGTTTGCAGCGTTCGTGGTCACAGGACCAAAATCCAATAATAGGTACCTTCACGCGATTAATCCGGTTATAAATTGTTTTATTATAACGTTCACTCACCTGTAGAGGACGGCAAGTGCGACCTCGGATCAGTAACCTCCCGAACGAGCAGATAGCTATGTAGCCTCTTGATACTTAAATTCCAATAAAAGAATACTGTGGTATATTACCTACCGACTAGCTGCACCCTGCATTATGTGGGATAAAAATATATTTTATGTGAATAAAATAACTTTACTATTTTAAAACCATTAACTGGTTTTCAACGATTTACCTGTATTTGTTAAGATAATTGCATATTTACGACATTATATTAACTGCAAAGTTAGTCGTGTCGGTTCGGGCACTGTTATAGGGACTGAATAGATAGCAATGACATCGCCAAAAGACGTATTAAAATGTCGAGGAAGAATTCGCGGTGGTGAGCAGAGGCCGAGATGGCTTAGTGGTCAGAGTGCCTGGAGTATTTATCCGGGAGGCTTGAACCCTGCTCGCGACCGTTTTTTTCCCACAAAAATTTATTACTTTAACGTTAATGCTTTTCAAAGATTTATCTGTATTAGTAATCATGAAGTTTATCCATAGGAAACGACAAAATTCCAACCGTGCATCTAAATTTTGACATTCATGTTTATTGGTGTATATTAAACATATATATACTTATACAAAAAATAACAACAATTGCCGTGCGTTAGTCTCGCAAAAACTCGAGAAGGGCTCGATCGATTTTAATGAAAATTTTCATGTGTGAGAAGGTGGTTTAGATTCACAATTGATTCAATTTTGTCATCCGGTAGGTGGCGCTCCAATCGGGTTCAGGGTAGAACAATGTCTGCCGGGCCCAATGAGATTTTATATATGTATAGAGGCGTCATACCCGAGCATTAGTGCATTAAAAATCAGCGGCAACTTTGATATAGCTACCTAGCAATACATACAATCATACACCGCGCTGCGCATCCACGCAGAAAAGGAAACAACCATACAGCATACCTGTTGTTAGAAAGAGTAAAACATACATTGTTTAGTTTCGGCACATACCTGCTGCACGGACATTGGCGCGAGCACGCGTGACGCAGCTGTCAGCGGAATGGTCCCAACAAAGTAAACATTACGAAGTAATATCTTAGGTTTGCGCGATCACTACACATTATAAACATTACGAAGTTTTGATTCATAAAAATGATATCTTATTATTTCGGAATAAATATAAATATATTTTATTAAGTAGTGACTATTCTAATAATAAAGTGGAATTTGTGAAATCTCTATTAACACAGGAAGGCGTTTTTTCCTCGTATTTCATTGAGATGTATGGGTGATAGTGACACGTAACCTCGACACTGGTTCGGACATGACTGAATGCAAGTCGGGCAATTGCCTTACTTTTATATCGCAATTTTTGAGCGCGGGTAACGTATCTATTAGTTTATAATATCATTGGCCGGGCCTACTACTACTACGAAATAAAACATTTGAAATAAAATTAAAATGTACGCGAAAATTCACCCAAACCCCAGTTTTGTGTATTCCGGCAGCAAACATCAAATTTCATAAACTCAACATATAACTTTCACATGTCTAATATTAGTTGAATATGATTAAAAAATCTCAATGTTATCAAAAATGGAAAGAGGAGGGGAGGGTTGTATAGATATAATGCTATACAACTTCTCAATCAGGAGCAGAGATGAAATATAGATTAGGTTAGTAGGCAATCACCGTGCACTCAGTATGAGAGCTTTTGTAGTGGGTTATGAAACAAAGTAAATGTGATTATTAATGCAAGGTTCTAACCTTCGTCAGCTCATGGAGTTCCGTGGCACATCGCGTCATGTCCGCGTTATAAGAAGTAAGTGGAATGGAAACATATGAAACTCTAATATTTTGAACTCGTTTTGAGAATGCCTATAGTTGGAGGAGAACAAGAAGATATTAATTATAAAAAAACACGCCTGCCATGTGTGTTTTTTGAAATCTACGCCTAACCTATGTTACCCGGGATAACGATACCCATAAATCTAAATCGATTCAGGCGTTTAGAAGTTATGGTGGAATAAAGAAACTCCCAAACATACATACACAGGTGCATGAACCCTAAAAACATAAAACTCCTTTTTTTGGGCAGTCGTGTAAAAAGACGAGAGTACAAGGGCTTTTTCGTAAATCCTAGACGATCTATGGTGTGTACTGTCTGAGAGATAGTGTTTCCGATGGCTAAATAAACCCAATAACGAACTCAAATTTTTTATTTCATATAGACCATATTACAAGTACTTATGAAAAGTTAAAGCTAGATGCACGGTTCCAAGAAGTTGGTCTTACAGAGAAGAGCCGGCAAGAAAATCCATAACCGATGCAAGATCCACATATCCTACCACAGGCATGGCAAGAAAGTATTGTCGTAGTTAGTGCTGAGCTGCCCCGATGTGGTTTTTGTCTTTACGAGTATATAAGCCAACACCGATTAACATTTAAAATGCAACAGTTAACATAATTGAGGCTGTTGTCCAAGTTGTCAAGGGAGTTATAATCAATTGTCTCCAGAAAAAGACACTCATGCGCTCACAGTATCAACTGTGCTCTCACTTTTATGTCTTACATACAATCAGACAAATTTGGTCAAATACTTAGCCTCTTCACTAGTTCTACGTACTATTAATAACACCCTGATGCTATGGTCAATTTACGTTAACTAAGGCTCAAGCATTGCTGTCAAGCAATCAGTCTGTGAATGGGCTGTACTATAATACAGCTAAAAGCGTTTTAATAGAAACGGTGTAAATTTCACGTGTATTTGTCCACGCCCATAGTACCAAATCCAATTCCAATATTAAATAGACGCCTGAAAACAACGCGAAATTTTAGAATAAGTTTACCTACATTACGAGCGGAATTATTTTCAAGAGTAAGCCCACTGTTCGTCTGTTTGTCATTTCGATAAGTGTTTCGTCCAATTTAGTGCAGTTCTGAAGTGCTGCAAAAATTGAGAAAGTTACTTTTTTATACCACTAGAGTGCAAACAAACCTAGGTACGACCTCCCTGGGCTCCCTTATCAGCGGTTACTTTAGCTAAAGAATCCTTAACTTTTGCACGATAGAAACGATCCCCTCTACTGTCAAAACAAAGCTCCCTCAAGAAACACGGGGTATATTCACAGACTAACTTAAAGTTTTTTTGTAAAGCGACGGTCTTCGTGTGTTTGAGCTGACGTACCCTCAGTAGCAGTTCGACAAAATAAACTGGTGTAAGTATATTGGATCACAACCGTACTATATTTATGAACATTTATATGATATATTTTATATTCCAGACTGCAATATATTCGCTGGATATGATTTGTTTTGGTCGTAAAATTGTTCATATTTATCATAGTAACTTTGATTTTAATTTAAATTTAAATTGTTAGTTGTATACTGAAGCCATTCGCAATAAATTACAAGTAACCCAAGTTTAAGATTTCCCTCCTAACCAGTCAATGTTTTAATTTCTACACTGAAAGTTCCTCATTTCATCGCGTAGTAGATAGTTTATATTTTAATTCAAGATATGTCTTTGAAAAAGCATTAACGCATGCTTAGCGAGCTCTAAAGTTACAATATTAAATGGAAAAAGAATACGGTCGCGAACAGGATTCGAACCTGCGCCTCCCGGATAGATACTCCAGGCGCTCTGACCAACTAAGCCATCTCGACCTCTGCTCACCACCGCGAATTCTTCTTCCATATTTTAACACGTCTTATGGCGACGTCATTGCAATCAATTCAGTACTTACAAGTGACCGAACCGACACGACTAACTTTGCAGTTAATACAATGTCGTAAAGAATGCAATTACCTTAATAATTCAAGATATGTCTTTGAAAAAGCATTAACGCATGCTTAGCGAACTCTAAAGTTACAATATTAAATGGAAAAAGAATACGGTCGCGAACAGGATTCGAACCTGCGCCTCCCGGATAGATACTCCAGGCGCTCTGACCAACTAAGCCATCTCGACCTCTGCTCACCACCGCGAATTCTTCTTCCATATTTTAACACGTCTTATGGCGACGTCATTGCAATCAATTCAGTACTTACAAGTGACCGAACCGACACGACTAACTTTGCAGTTAATACAATGTCGTAAAGAATGCAATTACCTTAATAATTCAAGATATGTCTTTGAAAAAGCATTAACGCATGCTTAGCGAACTCTACAGTTACAATATTAAATGGAAAAAGACGTCGCCATAAGACGTGTTAAAATATGGAAGTAGAATTCGCGGTGGTGAGCAGAGGTCGAGATGGCTTAGTTGGTCAGAGCGTCTGGAGTATCTATCCGGGAGGCGCAGGTTCGAATCCTGTTCGCGACCGTATTCTTTTTCCATTTAATATTGTAAGTTTATATTTTAGTTTTTTGGGGTGATAATCCTTTTGAACTTGACACCAAATAACTTGGGACCAGGTAGGAAGAAAAGAACAGTCCTTTTGAAGCCGGTTCGGGGTCTTTTAACATGTGATACACCTATTTTCCTTTCCACCTTGCCAATAATATTTGTTCTTCAAGATTTTCTGATGTTCGCGAGCAATTACGATTAAACCTGTATAAAATGGAAATGTAATTTTTGCGAGAAATTCTCTCGATGTTTTTCCTCACGCGACATAAGTAAAGTGCGTCGTTACCATCCGAAGTTAAGTGCCTACTGTAGTAATATCTTTTATAGAACCTTTACATAAGTAATCCAAACAATATCCGTAGGATATATTTGGAACAATACAAAAGCGATGGCTTTGGAGTGAGTACTTAGGTATGTATGTGAAATTGTTTTTATTATTAGCCTTTTATTTAATTTTATGTATGTGCGTCACTTTGACGTGAATAAACAGATTTTCTTTCTTTATAAGTATTTCAAGTTTAGTTAATGTAGTAAGCACTTCATAAATCACTGACGACCATTTTTTTATTACTTCTAACGTTGTTTTTTTTTAATGTTATTTGCAAACAACATTTTTTTCAGTGAATTCTGAAGAATGGTAAAGGTTAGCGGAATATCGTATTTTATTCGGTAGGAGTCTGGGCACAGAGATCATGATGGATTTTCACACAATGACAAATAAAAACGTATAAACCCCAAATCATTTAAAAAAGAGCCCTAAAGCTTCTGCAGTAAGATTGTAGTACCTACATACTTACCCATCTAATTATTTCTCCATTAAAGTTACAATATTAAATGGAAAAAGAATACGGTCGCGAACAGGATTCGAACCTGCGCCTCCCGGATAGATACTCCAGGCGCTCTGACCAACTAAGCCATCTCGACCTCTGCTCACCACCGCGAATTCTTCTTCCATATTTAACACGGCTTATGGCGACGTCATTGCAATCAATTCAGTACTTACAAGTGACCGAACCGACACGACAAACTTTGCAGTTAATACAGTGTCGTAAAGAATGCGATTACCTTAATAATTTAAGATATGTCTTTGAAAAAGCATTAACACATGCTTAGCGAACTGTAACTTTAGAGTTCGCTAAGCATGCGTTAATGCTTTTTCAAAGACATATCTTAAATTATTTCTCCGTTTCTCGTTAATTCAAGTTTTAGCTTCCAGTCTAGCCAGAACATTTGACGAGGCCATAGAGAATACTACGCGGTACTATCACTATTCGCTACTAATGACTAACTTTACAACAGCTACCAACTTCATTTATTTAGTCTCGTTTTTGACATTATCTTCAATGACAAACAAGTTTGTGTTTAATGTCCGCTGTTTAACAGAAATGTTAGTAAATTGAAACATTTAGCTACAGTAATATCTAGTCTAAAATTAATGGCTACAGCATAATACAAATCAGTGTAGAGTAAATTAACTTATAGTGACGATTATTATATAATCATCACTAAACGTTAATTTACTCTTGAATTCACACCCGATTATTGTTTTATGGTGTATGCATCAATGCAGGTATCCGAGTATGGATCTTTGTTGAAAAACTTGTCAAGTCGATAAAAGTCTTTATATATATTAAAAATGTTATCGTTTCGACAATACCTTGTGGTTCAAATTTGGCGTTAAGGATCGAAAAACGCTCGCACGACTGGATCACGTTTTGACAACTCAATGCGTTTGTTCGCGGTGGTAAAATAGCGCTTTTCAGAGTTCAATAACTGTATCGAGCTTCGGCCTAAAGCGACTAAATTGCTGATCGGGTTTTAAAATCGGTCTTTTAGTCAACATCAGTCCAACCAGACGCAACTACTTATGTAGAAGTAGCGTCTCCACACAAAAATATAAGAAACAACAAAACTCTACAATAATGATGACAAAAGGAAACAGCGTCATTAATTCCGTCCCGCTGCATTTATCTCAGTGACAAATACCATCCTGTGCGAGACAATGAAAGCGCCCCATTGTCATATGATGTGTCGTTTTAATCCTGAATTCTGTCCATGGCTGCGGGTGAAACATCCGTTGCGTCTTTTTTGTTATATGGTAACGTTATGTAAAGCCTATTTCATTGACATGAAGGATTGTTTTGCTGTAATAACGTGAAATGGAGGGGACTCTCTGTACCTACGTTGTTACTTAATTGGTATTTTATAGGTACCTATTTATTTTGTCATGTTGATGATTTTTGCGTACACAGCATACTTTTGTTCATCATAAGGCTGCCTGTCCACCGGAGCGGGGCGAGGCTGCAGAGTGGACCGAGGGAGTAATGCGGAGCCGAGTTGCGGACTGTGTCTGTCCATAGACGCGGAGCTAGGTAGTGGAGCGGAGTGAGAAAGTAATACGGAGCGGATTTGCGGACTGTGTTTTTTCATACGCGGAGCTAAGCCGCGAACACGTGACGATTCATTTGAGCTGCCGGCGGCGATTCGTTTAGTTCACTGCCCCGCTCGCGCTCGTTTCTCCTCTCCACTTCCCCACTCTACTTCCCCGTTCCTCTCCCTCACTCTGAGTCCTCGCTCCGCGTCCTAGCTCCGCTTCACGGTTTTGTATGACTTTTTAAATTAATTCGCAACTCCCTGTCCAGTGAAGAGGAGCGGAGATTTTATGCAATTGAATTCTATTGGTGAATTTTTATCTCGCTCACCGCTCCGCAGCCTCGCTCCGCTCCGGTGGATAG
The DNA here is from genome assembly GCA_935421205.1 of Xylocampa areola. NCBI lineage: Eukaryota > Metazoa > Arthropoda > Insecta > Lepidoptera > Noctuidae > Xylocampa > Xylocampa areola. The sequence continues at coordinate 3,759,264 of OW285200.1, forward strand.
GCAGTCTTAGGATAGCAATGAGCTTAAAAAGCAGACCCCTGTTGGGCTAGTCTCCAATTTTATGCCATTCTTAACTTTTAGTCGTGCGTTATTTAAAGTTTTTTTTTTATTTTGAAATGCTTGAATCTGATGATGATTTTAGGGATTTGACGTAACGATGATCGGAAAAAAACGATTATCGATTGTTTTACAAAACAAATTACTTATTATAGTTATCAAGAATAATATTTAATATCGATGCATGTTGTGTAAAATAGAAATTTTGAATGTGTCGTGGAAACCTTCCTGAAATTAAACGACAGGTGTTGGAAGTACTTCTTATAGTTCCTATCTTAATAATATAGGTTAAACGCGTAAACGTCTAAGGAGACAATCAAGAAAAGTATCGCTAGACTTTTACTTTATAAACTCGTTTACTTAGATTAATCTTTTACAGTGCAGTCCATCAGAGTACTATCGAGGTTGGACATGTACAAATGACCCCAGATTAATCTATTTACTTCTAGTAGGTATTGCTAAGTTGGTTTTATAGGTACCAGCCTGAAAAATGATAGCCGAAGAAGCTGAAGCCGATGTTAGTTCGGTAATCCACCATCCTGAGGTGGACACCAGATAAATCTCCCTTCCCCCCCCCCCCCCCCCGCTCTTATATACGCCAATACATTATGAATTAGTAACAATTGTTTATCAACAATAACCGAAGAGTTACTAAATCCTGTGAGTAAAAAAGCTCTGATCCACATACATTAGTTAAAAAAAACAGTCGCTGGACTCGAGTGAAGGCAAAAAATTATTTTTGATTCATTATTCGTGATGGGATAATTTTTTGCCCAACACTATTTTAGTAACATTTTATTACTGAAAATTACTTTTGGTGTCATAAAACTGGTTAAAAATACAATAAAAATACTTTTGATATCACAAAACTGTGTATTTCATTAGTTATCATAAAATATAAATATAAATTCTCCATAAACTATTTTTTATTGCCATACAGCTCGTTTTTAATGAGAATGAAGTCCCGGGAGTTATCTAAGATAGTTGTAAAGCGAATTTATTTATTAAAAAATTACATTGTAAGCTTATATTTTATAATGAAAACTCTATAATACAAACATACATACAGTCACCCTGTTCTCATTCACTTCCTACGATTCTGTCACACATCTTTCGCTTCATCTACCTTCATGCATAGTCGTCGGTTTAGGTTGCGTCTGACCTGCCCTTTTTTGAGAACGTCCTCAATTTGATTGCGGTGCATTCGTACGAGGTCGGCTTGCCCTGACTCTTCCATCCACACTCGCCTCATATACCTACTAGTGTTATCGTCTTGAATGCTGGATAACTTAAAGGACTAACTTATTTCTACTTAAGGGGCAATTTGCAATTTTTTGCGTTGGTCTAGTGGTCCCAAGCGCGACTGCTGAGCATGAGGTCTCGGGTTCGATTCCGGGGTCGGGCAAAGTGTTATTGAGTTTATCTGAAAATAATTTTAGAATTGTGCCCGGTAGACGGCAATAGGCTTACCACCTATTACATGGGGCCTAATAACAGAATTGGTGAAATGTGGGTGTACAACTGTGTATACCTCTGTCTACCCCTTCGGCGAATCCAGGCGTGATGCTATGTTAAATGAAAAAATAAACGGTCACGATTGAAGAGTAAAGATTTATGTATCACATATATTTTTTCCAGTATTTTTCTATCTCATTTTAATGTATTTGAAAGCGTTTCAAAATAGGGTAAAATGCCTAGGCCTCTTAACAATAAAAATATAATTAAATTAATCGACCATCTTAGGAATAATTTCACCCCTACCACATAACTCCCTACTTTAACTCTCTATATTCCATAAATCTGCTCGTATTAGTCATAAAATTGGGTGAGGCGTGTATGAGTAATTTACGAAAATTTTCTGTGGGAAATCCATAGGCACGGTAAGGCATTACCATTTCTTAACTTATATGGACTTTGGCCAAGTACAGTAAGCGAAATAATTTGGTTAACATTCCAGAGAGTTTCGGAAAGGTTCCTAAATTAAAATCATTTTTCGTGACTGCGTAACTAACTGTAAAGTCATAATTTTCCATTCTCAAAGCTGACATCATAATTCGTATTAAATATTAAGTTGAAGGAAGAATTTGGGAATGTAAACCGAGGTCGGAATAGCTGCAGAGTGCTAGGAGAATAAACAAGGAATATTGCTGGTTTAAATCCAGACTTAGGATTGTAATGTTCTTACCAGAAAAAAAAATCGTAGAGCAAAGACTTATTTGTTATATACAAAGATTAATGAGCATTACAAAAAAATGGTATGATTAAAATAAATTCATTTTAAAGTTACAAAATATTTATTGTCTTATGTTGTTGACTGTACCTAAATACTGCTTTAAAGAAAGGTATATTATTTTTGCATTATCGCCCAGAATCTGGAAACTGGCCAAAACCTCGGGCTATTTAGTAGATGTGTAGCACTTCACCAAAATATGCAGATTATTACAAAAAGTTATATTGTATGATTAAAATGTATCATCATTTAACATATTTTCGTTTATCATAATATGACGTCTGTATTCTTTGAAGGATAGGCAGATGTGTACTGTTGTAAATTCAGCGATAGAAATGGACACACAAATTATTCTGATATGTTGAAATGACTTCTTGCATTTTATGTATTTATTATATGACAAGATTTTTTGTGCATAGTTCTCTGAGCTAACAAAGTGTCTCAGGTTTCATATATATAAAATATTTTTTTGTAGGTTTCTTGTAAGAGCTACGATGGGGCTGTCATGATTATTTTTTTTTGTAATAATCACTAGCCCCTAAATAAAGATTTAAAAATATATTGTTAGGTATATCTTGTATTCCAGATCTGAATAGTTTCAGAGCTAAGTAATTTGAAATTCAGTTAAACATTTTGGTTGTATTCACCGACTTTTGTCGCTCGCATTTTAGCGATGCCGTTAGTAGGTCCCATGTGGCCTGCGCGGTAAACCTATTGCTTGCGAGCAGGATTCGAACTTGCGTCTCCCGGATAAATACTCCAGACGCTCTGACCATTAAGCCATCTCGACCTCTGCTCACTACCGTGAATTCTTCTTCCATATTTTAACAAGTCTTTTGGTAACGTTATTGCTATTTATTCAGTCCCAGGTGACCGAAACTCTCTCTCGCTCACTACCGTATTCTATTTCAATTTAAAATTATAACTTTAGACTTCGCTAAGCATGCGTTAATGCTTTTCAAAGATTTATCTGCACACAGACATAAATTTTGAAATCTGATTTGTAGACATAGTTATCGTGTAAATAACTGTATGACCTTAAAAAAACCTATTATATTGATATTAAAAACAGACACTTCAATTTTATTTATTTGTATTGATATGTGTGCCCAATTTTATCCAAATCTGTTTAGAAGTTATTACGTGAAAGAGAAACAAACATCTATCTATTCTTACAACCTTTCATATTTATTATATTAGTAGGATTTAGGCGAGCTTTTACAATACTTTATGCATTCGAGTAAGAATTTCAAGCGGCTTTTAAAAGTCTATCAATATTTAAGGCTTAATAAGTAAGCGCACAGTCACTCTTTTAGGGGGGCTGTGTTACGAATATTTTAGTCTTCACAATTGTAACAAAGGTTTTTAGCCTAAAGCTCAAATTCTAAAATCCTCATATGTAAACTATGTAGAGAACAGCTAGTCTAATTCAAGATATATCTTTGAAAAGCATTAACGCATGCTTAGCGAACTCTAAAGTTACAATATTAAATGGAAAAAGAATACGGTCCATGCAATGACGTCGCCATAAGACGTGTTAAAATATTGAAGAAGAATTCGCGGTGGTGAGCAGAGGTCGAGATGGCTTAGTGGTCAGAGCGCCTGGAGTATTCATCCGGGAGGCGCAGGTTCGAATCCTGTTCGCGACCGTATTCTTTTTCCATTTAATATTGTAACTTTAACAGCTTGTCTAGTCGTAAATCGTATAAACGTTCAAGTGAAGAAATCAATTCGCTGTGCACACAGTCAAACAAATAAAACCTTCTTCAAACGTTCATTTTATTTGCACTTCTCTGTTCTTCACTCGCTGTCTCAGTTACCGGAGAACTTAATCCGTTTAAGGATAAACGGGAAGTATATTAGTTTTCCAAACGTATTTGTTCGATTGTCTATTGAAATCGTGACGTTGTTACCAATATATGTATTTTATTAACTATTTTGAATCGTAATTTAGGCTAACTTTCGCCCTTGATTATTTGACCGATTTAGGAGGTATAACTATTTGCAGACGAAGATGGCCCCTAAAATTATCAGTATAATATATATTTATTACTACAATACATCTAAATATTTATTGTAATATACCTACTCGTATATGTGGTTGTGCCAATGGGCACATATCCAGCATATTTGAAGCAGTAACGCAGGCAACGGATGCTGCATATGAGACAGAATGTATCATATTGACATAATTTTATATCAAATAGACCATTACAGGTGCTTAAGAAACGTCGAAGCTAGATAAACGGTTGCAAGGAGTTGGTCTTTTCAATTCTATTCAATTTATTATATTATTAAAACAATATTATATTGTGTTGAAAATTCATAGTAGTTAATAAAAACAAATAGTTACGCAAAAAAGACCATTTATACATGCAATGCAATTTAATTTTTATTAAATGAGAATTAATTAAACAGCCTTAAATTGATTGCCAAGGCAGTTAGGAGTTCATCAGTTCCGACAAACAGCACCAAACAGAAAATTAATCAATACTTTTTGCTTTTCTCAAAAATGGATCTACGTTTGGCCACCAACTCGCCTGATGGTAAGCGATGGTGTAGCGGAGGATGGAGCACGTAGATCCAGAAGAAATCGATTCACTATAAGTAGGGTAGATATATTTGGGGTAAACTATAGTTGTGGAGTTGATGCAACTGCCCAGACCCGTCTCCCACAACGGTTGCACCAGACTACATCCCGAAACACGGTTAGGACGCTTCACAGCATGGCTTCGTCCGGTGGGTGGTAACCAGCCGCGGCCGAAACCTCCCACCAGAGTTGTGTTGCCTGTTTTGCACCACCTAGGCGCCACGTGTAAGGATTCCATTTTAAGGGTTCACTCCTACGGACGCGGGCAACTCAGCCCAAATATATGGCCCCCCTTATAATGTAACTGACACAGTGATGATGACGTGCGATTTTATGAACATTTTTTTAGCTTGTTTAGTAAATGACAGATCGTCTTTGTTAGCGAACTTTATTCCCGCAAGTAAGTAAATAAATTGTATTAGTTTATTGAAGAAAGTTGTGATCGTTACTCAAGATGTTATGAAAATAGAGACATGTCCAGATAGCGAATAGGTACGCTGGTTTTTCTGCGGCTAAACTGAATCCAAGTCAATATTCTACATTTCCTACATAAAAACTTCATATTCACTATATATTGATTCGCCTTCAATTGATTTATAGGAACCTTTTCTTCCTTTGTTTGTGCAAAGTCTTGTATTTGCATATTGCCAATTCACCCTTCCTTTTTACTTGATTACGGAAGGGGGCCCAAAGAAGGGTAGGAATTTAATTTAGCAGTGTTCTATAGTCGTTATGTTTAACTGTAGTCGTTCGCAGGGTTGTTCATTAATGTACAGGGAGCAAGAACAATTGAGCTTTTTAAGTTTTTTTTAAGCTCGTGCAAAAATAATGAGCTCGGGAAAAATAAAAGTGCTGGCTTGTCCGTTCTTCCATAAATATTTTTAATTGTAATATCTTAGGTTTGCGCGATCACTACAGATTATAATAAAACAACTTTTAACCGGATTAATCGCGTGTATTATTGGTTTTTTGTTTTTCCTGACGTTTCGAACACTTTGCAGCGTTCGTGGTCGCAGGAGGACATCGAAACGTCAGGAAAAACAAAAAACCAATAATACACGCGATTAATCCGGTTAAATATTTTTAACTTTAGTTGTTGTGGTTAAGTTCTGTAGGGGCTCATGGCTAAGTAGCAGCCGCATCGATCCATTGATCGAAGTTAAGCTGTACTTGCCGCGGTCGATATGTAGATGGATGACCGTCATTTCATATCGAGATCGCTCAGTGCCTCGGACAGCACGTTTACTGTCGGTCCCGGTTGTCAAATGTAGTCAGATAGTCAGATGCCTGAAAGAGTGACAACCAGTCTTACATAATAACTTTCGTGAGGTATATTCATATTAATTATTGTTAATCTGTAACTATTCACGTGCATTTTTCTGCTTCGCCCGACTATTTTCGAGCTCGAACGGAGCCCTCAGTCATGAGCTGAGTCCGCGGCAATGTCGCAAGTCAGACTGACTGACGACTCACTAGTCGGGTAAACCCATGGACTAATTATAAAGGGTAAACCCGAAAAATGTACGTGAGTGACCGGTGAACAATAATTAACCAGTCTTACCACGAGATATCGTGTTACCCAGTTACTGGGTTGTGGAGACAAGCAGTCGTATGTCGTCCATGTAAAATACTGATATTATTCAAATCAAATCAAATTATTTATTTGTGAATATAGGTAAATAACTTGATCTTACAGTAGTTTTAAGACCTCTATATTTAGCCATCAATGGCGTATAAATCTAATTACATTTCATAGGTGTTTTGTATAATTGAAATATATCGTTATTATTAATATGTTTAGACATTTTGTTAGAGTTTCCGTAAAAGTAAAAATTTTTACCGATTAACTAGTACATTAATTGAATAAAAAAGAAAAGGTATACAGATATTAGACAATTATTGCAATAAAATCCATTCAACCTTCGGTTTCTGACTGGAAGCCGATTCCAACGTATTTTTAGTAGACAGACTTATTTTCTTTGGTTAAGTTCAGTAACTAGGTAATCACTGAACTGAACACAGGTAACTATGAATATTCCATAGGTTTAAATAAATCGTGACTAGTCTGAGACATAACCAAAACGACGCCAACATAAAAAGGCAATTCAGTGTTATGTACCTATATCTTGAAGCGTACATTTATTCGATGTTTTAGTACTTCAATGCTACTTTTATTACTACCGATTTAATGCATACTTAGGCAGGCTTTTGAGGTTGTATAATTTATTGTATATATCGGCTTCTTGAAGAAAGATTCGATGATTAATTGTAAGACATAGCATCACGCCTGTGTTCCTTGAAATACTAGGCATACGTGTACACTGTTTACACCCACATTTCACCGATTCTTGATTTGTTTAATAGAACGATAAAAATAATTGTAAATGCTTACTTGGCGCGCTTGCTCGTTGAAGATACATAACGGGTGCCTTATGTATGCCGTTATTAAGTCTATATGTAATATTTATATGCCCTCTAACATCACCAAACACCAGACTGTTAATGAAAAAAATCTTAACAAAAAACCCAATAACTATGTTCAACACGAAAATCGAACCCACCTCCCATTCAGTAACGCGCTTGCGATAAAATAAATTTTCAAACATTCACTGATATCATCTTATCTAATGAATTTAATTTACTTCCCACAATAGGGATACCGCACTCACCTCAAGCATTACCCTTGACCTATATTTTGTACATAAAAAGGGCGTAGCGTAGGTCGTAGCCAATGCTACGCCGTAACACTTCGTAGTACGTAGCAGGACTTTCTATCGTCTACGAGTACGTGAACGGTTTTACATAGCTATATGGGGTGTTTGTCTCATAAGTTAAAACTAATATGTATTTATTACTACATTTCTTTACTATATTTGTTTCGGTTCACTGAACTAACGGAGTAAATAAATATTTAACTTTATTAAGCATCTATATATAGGGAATGTTACAAGAAAATATGATTTTTCGTTTATTTCCTTTCTGGGTTGAGTTATTCATGCCCATGTAATTTTTTAGTAAAACAAAGTACCTAATACGGTATAAAATACTAGGCATAAAAAAAAAAACTGTTTTCAAACTCGTTTATCAGTTAGGGGGTTATTCTTAGATATTCCTTTTGCATAATAGTAAAAAAAAAAAAACTATTTAATTTATTATGGCTTTGTATAATATTATGTAGGTCTGTACACAAAATCTCAATATGCGCGTGTGTAACCAGATGTATGAACAAGGACGAAGAATAAGGCGTATGTAGGGATCGTGGCAGGTGGCGTTCTGTAGTTTCTGCTTACTCCTATGGAAATAAGGCGTGAGTTTATTTATGTGTGTTTATTCGTAAATACTTTCAAACGATCAAATTTTATGCGATTTTTTTTCTTCTACACTTGCAGATGAGTACGTATTTTAAGACGATATTTTTTAAAGTTATAAATGTTTATGGAAAGAAAAATACGTTCGTGAGCAGGATTTGAACCTGCGCTTCCCGGATAAATACTCCAGCCGCTAAGCCATCTCGACGTCTGCTCGCTCCCGTATTTGTCGTTTCACAATAATTTATAACTTTAGAGTTCGCTATGCAGCTGAGATGAGAATGCTAAGAGGGATGTGTGGTGTGACGCGAATGGACAGAATTAGGAATGAGTACGTACGGGGAAGCCTGAGAGTTACGCCGGTGACCGAGAAGTTATGTGGAAATCGTTTGTCATGGTATGGACGCGTACTGCGGAGGAATGAGGATCATGTGACGAGGAAAGTTCTGAGTATGAACGTGGATGGCTACACAAGTAGAGGAAGACAGAGGAAGCGATGGATGGATTGTGTAAAACATGATATGGCTAGAAAGGAAGTGACTAGGGAGACGACGGCTGACAGAGAAGTATGGAAGAAAAAGGACATGGTGCGCCGACCCTAATTAAATTGGGATAAGGGCAGGGGGGTGATGATGATGATGATTATTCACTATGTGAGTGATACTATGATGAGATAATGCTTTTCAAAGATTTATCTGTTTTTTTTTTTTTTTTTTTGTATCAACATTAAGTACCTTTTAATGTTGTAAAAAGCATTTGGTAGTAAAAAAACCTTTTAGTTAAGTAGTTGCTACTTAACTTAAGACTGCGACACACGAAAAGTTCAGTACTGTTTATATTTAGAACTTTATTTGCTAACTTGCTAAAGGTTAGTTAGAGGGACACCTCTTTAAGCGATAATACAGTCTTTCTATCGCTCAAAGGCATGTGATGTGACTTCTAATGTCCGTCGCTTTTCAAGGATAATATTATAGTAATATATTAAATGGAAAAAGAATACGGTCGCGAACAGGATTCGAACCTGCGCCTCCCGGATAAATACTCCAGGCGCTCTGACCACTAAGCCATGTCGACCTCTGCTCACCACCGCGAATTCTTCTTCCATATTTTAACACGTCTTATGGCGACGTCATTAAAATTAGAGTATTTTAATCTTACGAAGGCGTGTGAGTGATTTCTATTGCCTGTGACATACAATTCAAATTGTATTCACTCGTGATATCGAAAATCTATAGTCTTCTCTTTTCGTGTGGTTAGAAGGCAATTTAGTGTTGAGAGTTGTTTAACTGTAGGCTTCTGTATCGGCTTAGCAACTCCTATCAATTAACAAATGAGACTAACAGTTTAACATTCCATTCGAAGCACGAAGAATTCAAGTTTGTCACGCGCGTCTGTATTTATGTAGCGACATCTGCCACGCTACATAAATACTACGCGCTTATGAGATGAGAGGTCGGGCAAAAGTGTTATTGGGTTTTTCTTTAAGAAATTTTCAGTAGCAGCCAGGAGTCAGAAATTTGGTGGTGTCACACGCCCGTGCCTCGAAAAGCACGTACAGCTGTCGGTCCTCGCCTGATCTCTCTCCGGTCGTGACGGATTGTCGTCCCATCGGAATATGAGAGTGAAGGAAGAGGTAGTGCACCTGTCTTTGCGCATACACTTGTGCACTACAATATCACCTGCGTACTTGGTTAATCTCCGTGTGAGATAGGCCGCCGGGGCCTACATACGATCGGGGGGAGTATTTTATATATAGACTTTTGCCCAGCAATAAGACAATATAGGACCTATATTGTTTTATTGCTGGGCAAAAGTCTCCCTTATTTTCTTCACCAAACTTGTGCATTAATCTAATAGTCAATTAAACTACAAATTCAAGTCACAACTTCATTACATAAGCAGCTCATAAAGAAACCCCAGTTGTATCCGAAACTATTTAAATTGTAGACAATTTATAAGTCTATCAACTCAGTCTGAATTCTTCGCGAATTCAATCTTTTGCTCGAAAAAAACATAACTCAAAGCGACGTTATTCTGTCCCTTTATAAAATACTTGTTGTCAATCAACATTTACAACGGTCCTCGGAACGACTATTTTACCTTTCATAATTGTTCAAGCGTAAAATTGGGCAGATGCGGGAAGATCTTTTCACAGAAATTCGCGAGATACCTTAAAAACAAATGATGTCCTTCAATTTTTTTGCTCAAGTACAATTTTGTTGAAAATAGTCGGTCACTCTCGATTTGACACGATATAAAAAAGAGGACGGTTACTTTTAAAAAAAAAATTACGTCAAAATTATTTCTGATTACGTCCTTATATAATCATAAGCTTCCATAAACACTTCAAAGCACGTTTTTGTTGATGTTTTATAATATAAACAATGAAAAATGTGTATGAAATTTGTTTTGTTGTGAATGTGTTTTATTCATAATGGGCTTGCGTTTGATCGCCATCTCATCCGATGTTAAGTGATGGAACGGTCGACGATAGAACACTTGCCCAACAGAAAACTGTTCACTAGCGCATTGAAGACTACCCGATTATACCTCGCCCTGCAGGCGGATTAGCTATCTCGGTTGATATAATAAGATCGACGCAATGTATGTTGTCAAATTGACAAAATGACAGCTCTTGCTATTGAAAAAGAGTTACGCAATTTACTCCGCAGATGAGCGGGGTGATTGCAGAACTGACTTTCATTTGCAATAGCTTTTGTTTTTGATAGACTGATAATATTATCAATGTGTCGATCTTAGCAGTCGAGGAGGTGGTATAGGATTTTATAGAGTATACAGCATAATTTGAAATTGAATGTATAGAACAAATAAAACCTGTTATTAAAGACATTATCTAGTAAATGAAAGAAATGAACGATTTGGTCTCTAAGAATCTACCATAGAGTCATCGACATAAAATTCACATTTGAATTGCATTGTCATCGCAAGTCAGTTGCGCAATTGTCCCGCTGATCAGTAGGCGAATTGGCTATCTCGGTTAACATCGATATGATGGTTACTTTCAAGTATGAGTACATTGCGTCGTATTTTATAATAAAAAAATAATAATAAAAAACATTTAACGCAATATATTACAAAGTGAACATCGTTTTTTGTCAACCACCCTAATATATCTTTTGAAACTGATCTAGATTTTCAAAATGTTTAAAAAATAATTTTGTCAGTTCATCTCCATTAATATATTTCAAGTTACACTATTACGGGTAACCCTACAGTCGAGCAATGCTTACGGATGCGTAGTTTTATGTCTTCACTGGCACACGTGTCGTCCAACCCTCTAATGCATTGACCGAGCGAAAAGGTTAAAAGGCACCGTCAGGTGGGAGAAATGCTTAAGTAGAATCAAAGTGGCCGGGATTCTATTACCTGAATTGATAGTATTATTTATAGTTGTAGAGAATCGTTGAAATGTTAGATTTTTTAGTCCGAATGTGAATGTATTTAGGTTGTTAGTAACAATCAATAACATATTATTATACAGATCTCAGAGTACTTCTCTTTGTGTGACGATTTTTTTATCAACAACAGTAAAAGTAAAAAATCCATAATCAACATAGTAATTTCCTCTCCAAAAATAACCTACTCAATCCCTTTCAATCTGGTTTCCGTGCTGGCCACAGCACAACCACAGCCTTGGTTAATATTACGGACGATATCAGGTCAGGCATGGAAATCGGCAATCTTACGGTCCTAGTGTTATTAGACTTTAGTAATGCTTTTAATACTGTGGATTTCGATGTTTTGCTCGGCATATTATGTTCTCTTAACATATCTCCATCGGCAATTGATTGGTTTCGCAGTTACCTGTCTGGACGTCGACAACGTATTACTATTGGAGACATCACGTCTTCTTGGTGCAATACTACTGTCGGAGTTCCGCAGGGTGGCGTTTTATCTCCCTTATTATTTGCAATTTTCATAAATTCTATTTCTGATAAACTTCTGTCTTCCTATCACCTTTATGCAGATGATCTTCAAATATACTATCAAGCTCCCCCTCCACAACTGACGGATGCCATTGAGTTAATAAACCGAGATATGGTTCGTATATCTGACTGGAGTAAGAGGTATGGACTGACGGTCAATCCCATAAAGACACAGGCTATAGTAGTGGGCAGCTCTAGACTGATATCCAGGCTTGACTGGACGGTAGTTCCCCGAGTTTCTTTCAATGGCACATTAATTCCTTTCTCTGAACATGTAAAGAACTTGGGGTTAAATATTGATCGGAACCTGACCTGGATTGCTCACGTGCAAGAAGTTAGTCGTAAGATGTTTGCGTCAGCAAGTTCTATACGGAGATTACGAAATTTCCTTCCGATTACCACCAAGATTGCGCTTGCTCAATCACTTCTTCTTCCTATCCTTGATAATGCTGATGCCAGTAGCTATCTTGACCTTACAGTAGAACAACTAGATAAACTTGAGCGGCTTCAAAATTTTGCTATACGATTCATATTTGGTCTACGTAAATATGATCACGTTTCAGACTATCGTAATAAGCTCAAGTGGTTACCTATTCGCCTTCGCCGAAATACTCATATTCTTTCTCTACTATATAATGTACTTTTTCTTCCTACTACCCCCTCTTACCTTAAAAAACGTTTCGAGTTCCTTGGTGATACTCATGACAGATTCCTAAGATCATCAGAAAACTTACGTCTTAAAATGCCGATGCACTCGACCTAATTTATTGACAAATCTTTTACAATTCAAGCGGCTCGTTTATGGAATTTGTTGCCATTAGAAATAAGACGGGCTCAATCCTTGCAAATATTTAAAAAATTGGTCAAGGAACATTATTTGTCGCAATCACATCACACTCGGTAGGTCAATATATTTCTACTATAATATTATTTAATTATCAATATTTATTTCCATCATATTTGTAGAATGTATGCATCGTATGTATGTATGGTATTTATATTATATAATTGATGTATGTAATATTTATTATTAATATTTTTTATTAATATATATTTTGTACACCACATACTGCCCCTTTTCCAGTCCATGCCACACCTATTCATCCAAAGGTTGCCTGGAAGAAATCGCCGGGTGCGATAAGGCCGCCGATTGTACTTCTTTTTATTAGAATGTGTCCTATATGTTTGTTCTTTTAGGTGTACAATAAAGAGTTAAATAATAATAATAATAATAAAAGATGATGTTAAGGGCAAGAACTTTAAAGTCAATTAAGTTAGTTCTGTACCTACATCATTTAGATCAAATTCTACAGTCATAAGTAGATTGGAACATATTATTATTGAATTTGTCAGTCTTCTCGTGACCACGGTCAATACAACTTGATCGAAATATCGAGGTAAATCAATATTATGCTTTTAGCGCAATTAAGTCCCATTAGAATTTAATAAGGATTTCCACGGTAAAAATGGCAATCTCCTTATTGAAACGAAATATTCAAATAAATTTATCAGAAATTTAATTAAGAAAATTACTTGGTAGTATCAAAGTTAAGCAGCATTCAAAGGTTCAAACGATGAGAGCATTTAGTAAAAAAAACCTTATATCACAATTTTTAAGGTGAACTTTTGATTGAAACCGATATTCAATTGTAAACAATTGTTATCCTAAGTACATTTATTATTAACACTTTACGCACATTGGTACAAAGGCGATCTTAATGCCATAGGCATTTTCTGCCAGACAACCTTACGGTGATGCAGAGACGCAGCGTGGCAGATGCACTAACTTAAAAAGAGCAAGGTACCCGATTTTTAAATACGACATAGTTTAATACTTTAGAATACATACATATGTATATAGGTATAATATTAATATTACAAACATAATCATATATATATATTATTAAAATTAATCAAAGACAAAATGAATCTGCCAATGTCTTGGGATAAAAATGCTTCCGTACCTTCATTTTAAATGAGTGCCGACTGTTTGCCATCCTTTACAATAATGTAAAACATTTTTTTTCTAACGTTTCTGTTTGCTTTGAACATTTTGAATGCCACTGAACTTTTAATGATGGCTGTTCTTCGATACTTGGTAATTACATAAGCCATCACACATGCTAAAGCATATGTATAACATTATATACTCGAACTCACACTCACTGCTAATAATTTCACTAGTTCCCAAGTAAGTTGTTAGAACTCTAACTATGTTAGCACTCTGTTTGGGACCTCAACATGTTTTGGAGAATAATTCTCGACCACTAACGAGACTTGCTCAAGTATGTGTAAGGTAGATGAATAACTTGCGTCTCCCGGATAAAAACTCCAGGCGCTCTAACCACTAAGCCATCTCGACCTCTTAGTGGTCAGAGCGCCTGGAGTATTTATCCGGGAGACGCAGGTTCGAATCCTGTTTGCGACCGTATTATTTTTCCATTTAATATAATAACTTTAATGTTCGCTAAGCATGCGTTAATGCTTTTCAAAGATTTTATCTTGAGTACATGAATAAATTATGGTTGGAGTTTTTCTTCGTTAAAACGATTTTTCGGATCCCAATGAGCGACTATTTAGCCGAGTTAAGCGATAGTTAAGATGATGAAAGTATTCTAATTCAGTTGTTATTTCAATTTGATCAGATTACAGGTACTTATGAAAAATTCGTCTTACGGAGATCAGTTGGCAAGAAACTTACAATTAACTAACTTTAAATGAAGTCTTAATTACATTTATCAATGATGTAAGAATAATGCAGGATGTAATAAAGAAAATAGAAGCAGCTAATGTAATAGAAAAACTAAAAATAATTTAAATAGTAATTATATATAAAGCCAAAATGATTACCAAAGCAATTACGAGTTGACCAGTCCCGACAGAAAGCACCCGTTCACGAGTATGACGTGCGCATCAGCATCGCTAAACTCAACCACTTTGAAGCGAACTCAATGACCCAATACACTACGCTATCATCAGTGAGACATTTTAGTGAGCATGACCTTATTATGTTCACTTGTGTGCATTTTATGACAGTTAGTGGATTCGCTGATTGTGAAAAGAACTCGAAAATACTTTTTCTTACACTAAATGTGTTTTAGAGACAATGGACGGCCCATTGTCATTGTAATACATTTTAGCATCACGCCTGTATTCCCCGAAGGGGAAGGCAGAGGTGTACATAGTTGTACACCAACATTTCATAAATGCTGTTATTAAGTCCGTGTAAATAGGTGGTGAGCCTATTGCCATCAACCAGGCACAATTCCAAACACCGGGCTGCTACTGAGAATTTACTGATACAAAACCTCAATAACACTTTGCCCGACCCTGGAATTGAATCTGAGACCTCATGCTCAGCAGTCACGCTTGGAACCACTAGAACAATGAGGCTTACATTTTGTGTAAGAAAAAGTACGTAATAGTATATTATGGCACAAGTAAGTTAAGTTGGTGATTACAGTCGAGGTCGGGTCATAAGTAAGGGTCGCAATCGTACCGAGACGTTATAATGATCATAGCTCATGCGTATCGTACGAGGTTTTAACACACTTGCGTGGAAAAAGGGAATAAAATTACTTATTTATACTTAATTTTGATAATAAAATCGCGCGCGAATTTATTTTTTCGTACCCCGAGTCTGTGGTCTATAATAGAGCTACTGCTGCCGAAGTTACCAAACAGCGTAATATTAAAATTAAAATCATATTTTTCTATTTATAACCAAAACGAATGTTAATTTGGCGGGAAATAAATATTTTTCATATTTTATGTATATAACAATGTGTATTTACTCATCACAAAAAAAAAAATCAGTTAAAAGTTACGTGTCGTGGTGGCCGAGTGGTTACGGGCCCGCCTCCTGAGCCACAGGTTGTGGGTTCAAACCTGGCATGTACCAATGTGACTTTTTTAATGTCATATGTACTTTCTTAGTTCATCTAAGACATCACAGACATACGGTGAAGGAAAACATCGTGAGGAAACCTGGACTTGGTAACCTGAAATCGCCAAGCCGCAGTAAGCTAACGTTTTTATTAAGCTCGTGCCTTCTCTGTATGAGAAGAGGCCCTTGCCCTGCAGTGGGACAGTTATGGGCTGTTTTTTTTTTTAAGTTACTAAACAGCAAAACTCTTTTCTCAAATAAAAATATGTACATGTAAAGAAAAGCACGCGTGTATAATAAGCCTCATTATGAACCTAAAAGCGGTGCAATAAGAACCACTTTACGAGCAAGAGTGTTGAAAAGAATATTTATATAAATAAAATAAAAGTAGTATATAATTAAAATATATTGAGGAAAATCTTGGCAGAAGTACCTTTTGCCACCAAAGTCCCTTGAACGACTCGCGTTACTTTATAGGTGCTTACCAATGCATTTGGACATTTCGTGCCATAGATTTTACGTTTAGTATGGGTCGACCGCCAACTTTTGTGAATGTACAATGGTTTACTTTTATAAAATTCTTCTTTTACTCGTAATATATTCTTGGCACGTTGAAAGCCTATTTCACCAGAATAAGTATTACAATTTTGTAAATACAATATAGAAGAAATAAAAAAAAATGTCATACGCCTGAAAACCTTATTATCGTTGTAATTGGAAATGCAAAATACGAAAAACATAGACAAGCGCTGAGACAAATTAACTTTAGACAAATTAACTTACTTTTTTTTTCCTTTTCACAAGAACCCTCGAAGCATTTCAAAATTTTGTTGAAATATTATTTTACTCTGATTATTTTTCTTAAGGTTCATATTTCTAAGGCTTCCTATGAAATGAGGTTCTGGTTTTCCGAAGCAAACAGTGCTCATTAACTTCGGGAATTGGATTGCAAACGATAATCCATATGCTCGTAAGCTTTTAGTATGGTATTTGTACTATTACATATATATTATATAATAACATTGAAACGAAAGTAAAACAACAAAACAAAAAAAAAAAACAACGGTAGTGTTGCCATCAAAGTCCCAATAAAAAACTCTCGTTATTTGACTCCTACCTGTATTTGTAAATTTTGCAGAAGGTTTACAACCAATATCTTTGACTGAACATGAATGTCATACAAATGTTTAACTTTAGAGTTCACTATGCATATACTTTATGTATTAATGATTAATTAGTATTTTAATTACTACTTACGTGCATTCTGCGGGATTGCCCGACTAGTTTAACCGGTGAACAATAATTAATATGAATATGCCTCACGAAAGTTATTATACAAATAATCAGTATTTGTTAAGGTAATCATGTCACATCTGTACAACATTGAATTAACTGCAAAGTTAGTCATGTCGGTTCAGTCACCTGTATAGGTTCTGAATAGTAACAATTACGTCACCTTAAGACACATCGAAATGTGGAAAAAGAATTCAGTATAGTGAGTAGAAGTCGCGATGACTTAGTTGGCAGAGCGCCTGGAGTATTTATTCGGGAGGCGCAGGTTCAATCCTGCGCACGACCGTATTTTACTTTCTAGAAAAATTTAAACTTTAATGTTAGCATGCGATAATGTGTTTAATATATTTATCTGTATGACTGAATACGTTTAGATATTAGCGATGTAAATAATTATTATATTAATTTTATTAATGATAGTCACTAGGATGACTAATATGCTATAAAACGTACCGACGTCACAGCATTATGTAACACGTTTCCCACACATATAGGGTAGCTTTCCTTTCTTTCTTGTTTGTTATGTACGTTTAAATTTTAACGCGTGTTAAAAGTTCCGAACGTGTACTTACGGTTAAAGTTACGTTTACTCTGTACGGTTTACTCTTGTGTAATTTAGAACTGTTTATACCTACATAAAACTGTTCAGTTTCAGAAGTTAGCAATCATAAGTTTTTATTCCAGAAACATAGAAATACATTAAAGAAATTTATTTCTTTGTACAAATAGGCACGAAAAATGAAATAAAATAAAACTCTAGAGCAAAAAGAAATTAACATTAACTTTAAATAATTTATTAAATTTCGTAATACAATAATTGGGCTTCGAAATGATAAAGACACTTTAAAAAATATTGTGTAAAGGTTAGGTATAAAATAAAAAAAGTCTGTTGGGACTTGAAATGCTCGCAGCTGTGTTTGACACGTTAATTGATGGCCAGTCCAAACCTACATAACTAATGCTACTAATTTCGAGTTTCAAAAGGTGCAGCATTGATAAAAGTTTACCTAATTTATTCAGGCTACGTCCAAAATGGCGCACGATACCCACATATCATCGAATTAGTAAAATAAAGTCATTTAAACGAGGGGTGAAGCGTGGGCCTTTTTGGGGACACTGTTATTGTAATTTATCACGTTGAAAAAGTACGGTTCCAAATGGTTTAATTTGAATAAACGATATTTTGATAATGAACAATTTTTACACGGTGGCAGCGCCTTCAGTTAATATGTGACGCAGTTTAAAACACCGTACATTTTTTGTCCTATTTATTCGTGGACTTTTTACTACCTGGTTGGTCTAGTCACAAGGTGTGACTAAAGAGCGTGAAGTCCCGGGTTGAATTCCCCGCTCGGGTGCGCTATTGGGTTTTTCTTTAAGAAAATTCTCAGTCATATTTGTGATTGTGTCTGGCTCACCACTCACATCATATTACTTGGGACTTAATAATGGCAAAAGTGAAATAAGTATGAGTGTAAAAGAGTACACCCTTACCTAATCCTTCAAGTAATACAGGCGTAATGATATTTGTCAATCCTTCATGTTTCAAACTTTTGCCGCGGAACAGCTTGCGCAGTCATCTTGCGCGGTCATCCCTAACCACACTTAACCTTCTTACTTTGTACCGGTTTCATATCTTACCTACATATAGATTATTCCTCAGCAATAAAATATTTAACTACTTACCTAGAAACTCCAACTGGGGTACAAACATCGAATGAGGTCGCAAGTAGGGTGAAAACACCAATCGTCGGCAGTGTAGCCTAGACTAGACGGCTCGCCGGTGGCGTCGGCGGTATCGACCCGCGCCGTTGGCATTCTGCCAACCGGTCAGCTGATCGAATGTCTGTTTCTAGAATTTTATGATGTTTGCTCGTAATTATTTGTTCCTTTGTATAATGGTTGTAAAATGCCGATCTTATCGTCTTTTAATGATATGTGATTGTAAAATTTGTTTTATTTCTGGTTTCGGATTTTGGCAGTAGTTAAGCGTAAGTCTGGCATTGAATTTTATAGCCGTGTTTCGTTGTTTTGTCATTAATATTAAAAATAGGAAGAAGTTTCCAGATTTTACCAGCATTTTACGCATGTTACATCTGTGGATTTTGAATACTCTCTTCACACCGACTTTTTATATATTATAAAATTGATTTGATGAAGTAATCATCATACAATTAAAAACTGCTTCATGAGTGCATTGGGTTTTTCGGAAAACATATTCTCAGTAGATAGCCCGGTAAATGGTGATAGGCTCACCACATAATACATGGGAGGAAAATGTGGGTGTACTTTTATATAATAGTACATTTCTGCACAAACCTTGGAGGGATCAAGTTGTGCTATGTGATACCAATTATTAAAAATATAATATTCTCAAATACTATGTAGGTAATTTATTTTAATTTAGATTATAAATAAGTGATTTTTCTCTCCTTGCGAAACAATTGACAATGTATACAAGAAACATCTAAACACCTGGAAAAGCTAAACATAATAACAAGAATTCTTAGAAAATAAAACTTTACATGCTTGAAGCGGAGCAAATAGGCAATTCCCCGTAGCCATCACACACACATGTGTCAGTCGAGTCAAGAGCTCGGTTATATTATTGTTTCACGTTTGCATTGGACGATGTTTGTTCCTGTCACCTTAAGGGCTTGGCTCAAAACGTTCCAGTTGTTATGACGAGAATAGAATGGCGGTTTCTATGTAGATGTACCTTAGCAAGTATGTTTTTTTTTGAAAACCGTAATTTAATATTGGATTTGTAAACTCTTTTAAAGATAATAAAAATCACAAGCGTGTTGGTTACATATATATTTTCGTTACCACTCAATATTTTTGTCGTAGTTATAAGTTAGGATTATGAATTAATTTGAAGATTTGTGCGAAAGTTTGTAATAAACAGAATTGTTATTTCACATATGAATTTACTGATATTGTCATTGATAAACGAAATTGAATGATGTTCCATCCGATTTTGTAACCAATCAGTATTTTTTAGGGTATCGAAGTTTTTATTAATATTGTTTTGGTAAGGATTTTGGATTTTTGAAACCACTTTTAACCGATTTCACAAATAAATTCTTAATGTGACGCAATTTTTTTTACTACAGTTATCGTGGTAGCTTTTGGTTAATACGGTGTAAAAGTGCATTCAGACTAACGAAGTCTTGGGGGATTTTAATTTGGTAGATTTTATTTTTGCTATTATTTAAAAGGTGCTTTAATTTCACTGTCAGTGCTGTTTTGTGAGACAATAACGTCGATTCTGATGTAGCCCAATTAAACTCAAATTCAATAATTGATATATTTTACTTAAAGTTACTATAACAGTGAGTTCGGACAAATGACAAATAGTCAAATTCAAATTTTTCGAATATTTTTAGACAGTGTACTTTTTTGCTGACCACTAAAATTAGAAAAGACATGTAGCGACATCTATCTCGCTACATAGACACTAGGCGCATAACACGCTACATCGCGCAATCAAAGTTTGACGGCAAAATGTATATATATACCACCTCCCGACATTAACCGTTGGGCCGTGGCCCGCCAGGCAATATCACCCGCCTGGTTGGAGAATCCTCCCTTTTCTATGGAGGAACACCACACCTCGTTCCTCCATAGACAAATTAAAATGTATGGATAGTAATATCTTAGGTTTTCGCGATCACTACACATTAAAATAAAACAACTTTTAACCGGATTAATCGCGTGTATTATTGGTTTTTGTTTTTCCTGATGTTTCGAACACTTTGGAGCGTTCGTGGTCGCAGGAGGACTAAGGTGTCATGTGTCTCAACAGTTTATTTAAAATTATTTCAGTCTACCGTACATATAATAGATAAAATTCATAAAATTATTTATATCTCTGATACATATTTAAAACTAAATCGCGACGGTATTTCTTAAGACTATCCCTGAGAAGAAATACCGAAATAAACTCAGAGGTCACAGTCGTTTTAAATTTGGAGATACAATTTTACAATTTTATCGAATTATAAGGTGTACGCTGTAATCGCTAACAGTATCTTGATTTTTCTTGTGACTTGACATGGTTTGGGACTTGATTATTTTCAGTACAGGGTTCCAAACAGGTGCTAATTGCCCACCATCCTCTCTATTGAAATTAGATTATTTTACAGATAAATCTTTGAAACAATACCGCATGCTTAGCGAACTCTAAAGTTGTAATTTTTTATGGAAAAAGAATACGGTCGCGAGCAGGTATCGACCCCTGATAAACCTCTCTCTAAGAGAGAAGGATTCGAACCTGCAAGAAGGATTCTACAAAAAAATATAATATAGCATTTCTTTAGTTTTAGTTCACTTTACTTTGGCTCAACAAAATCGATATTGATGCTTTCAACGGTGACAGACTATTCAGTTCTTGCTATCAAAAAAGATGCTAGAATTTATAAATGTTTGCACTAGTCGAGTCTTTAAGAGTGTTTGTTTCTCTGCCTCAAGAGTTAGCTCTTGCGTCATCAGATTCTCCAATCTAAAAGGGGTTTACGTCGTAGACGTTGCTTTGCTTCGAGCTTAGAACATTTTTTTAAATGATTTTTTATACATGTTAAAGGCTCTGTATGAATAATTATTTTCTTACACATTTAAAAAATCTATAATCTATTTAGCAATCATTTAAACCTATACTCCTGAAACTAATACCAATTCCAATCCAATTCCTATATTAAATAGACTCCTTAAAACAACGCGTAATTTTAATATAAATTTACCTACATTACAGTCGCCTCAATTTTAAAGCATGTTGCCTTCATAATATCCCGAATTTATAATTATTTTTTAGACATTTTGGCATTTAAAAGTACGAACTGTGGGCTTACTCTTGAAAATAATTCCGCTCGATTGACATTGGAAATATGTCAGATCGTACTTTTAAATGCCAAATTGTCTAAAAAATAATTATAGATTCGGGATAATATGAAGACAACATGCTTTAAAATTAAGGCAACTGTGATGTAGGTAAATTTATGCATTGTTTTAAAGCGTCTAAATAATATTGGAATTGGATTGGCAATGGTATTAGTTTCAAGAGTAACCCCACTGGTATATTCACAATGTCAATGGAGCGGAATTATTTTCAAGAGTAAGCCCACTGAGCCCTAATTGTAGACTTTTTTAAATCTTTAACGGACCTATTCTCTTAATGACCAGAAGTTTTTTATATACTTACGTAAATTAGTAATACAGTGGCGTGAAGATTTTAAAACGAATTGTAACTTTGGTCAAATTGGAAACAGAGAAAAAGTTGTGAAACATTGGTTA
This sequence comes from Xylocampa areola, assembly GCA_935421205.1. Classification (NCBI taxonomy): domain Eukaryota; kingdom Metazoa; phylum Arthropoda; class Insecta; order Lepidoptera; family Noctuidae; genus Xylocampa; species Xylocampa areola. The sequence continues at coordinate 3,781,867 of OW285200.1, forward strand.
ATTAAGTTCACCAACTGCAACACATTCGCCGCCATCTTGGTACTTACTTTCTACTCGTATGTTAGATAAAATACTTAGTAGGTAATGGTTAAGTAGGTGTAATTCTCGGCAAAGTGTAATATGCTATCCCTTTTCCACCTGTGGTTCGCCTAATAGGCCACTTGAAGTTACCTTAAACGAATATGTACAATCTCTTAGTAAATTATATTTCTTATGAATGATGTAAATGAAACACGATAGTTCAGAAATAAATAAATGATGTATTGTCCAATTTAAGTAAATGAGCTAACGAACTAGCATGTGAGTAAAAGTGATTTCGAATACACGCGGCACTAGTTAGCTCACGTGAGTTTGAGAACGCATGGCTTTCCTGAATGCTCGACGCGAACTGAACTATTAACATTAAAGGACACGCGTTAGTTAGTTATCCGAGTAAAAATGCTGACTTGATATGTACACCGTACAGAATATGAGATTATCTTACGTTAAAACCTCTTCCTCTCTGTTTTGAAGGCAGCAATCCGCAGCCCACTTTACTAATATTACAGTGTTGCTCCTTACATTCATTTCAATCTATACGCAATTTCAGTGTCAATCTTCCTTCTTTCTTATCGTTTGGTTGATGAACAACCTAGTGTAAGAGTTTAAACCACCCGTAAGTCTCTACATGGCTGTACACACCATTGAGAATATCCCTCAGGTGTGCTGGTTTCCTCACGATGTTATCCTTCGCCGTTATAAGCAAGTGATAATTAATTTATAATACAGACATAACTTCGAAAAGTCAGTGGTGCGTGCCTCGGATTCGGACTTGCGACCTGTGACTTGTCAGTCCAACGGTCATACCACTAGTTTATCACTACTAGGCTATCAGTATCAATGTTTAAAAATAATGCGTAATCATAAAATGAATTTCATGGCGTCGCATCTAAATTTGAAGCATTCTTGCATATTAACGTTTCAGCTGTAAGAGTTTTGAAGATTAATTCTGCTGATATTTATATTATGTTATTGCCTTTTTATCATGTTTCTTCTATATTTCAAAATGAATCTGCCAAGCATTTTCTCAATTATGTTGATTTCGGCTTACAGTCTACTCGGATGCAGATTAATACCAGTATTTTTTATATGGAGCGACTGCCTATCGGGCTTGGACAACACAGTTTCTGGGTAATACGATATCTCTTGGTAAGACTGGTCGCTTTTAACTACCCGTTACGGCTGTCATAGATATTTAGTTGACAAGTATAGATTAATTCATACCATGTAAGAATTAAACGTTTACATAGTGATTGATATATTTAGCTTGAAGGTGTTATAAAATGTTATCAATATTTGGCTAAATTATTGCAGCAGTGAAAGATGGCAGGTTCAAGGCACGCACCATTAAAGTTTCTTAGTCATTTGCTAATTATAAATTAAATTATATTGTTCAAAATGGAGAAAAGCAAAACATGAAGAGATCAGCACACCCGAGACATCTCTCAGGTGTGCTGGTCTCTTCATTTTTCTCTTGGAGGTGTGTACAATTATACCTGAGGCCAGAGGAGTTTGAATTCTGACACTAGGTTGCTCGTCAACCATACGATGAGATGGGTTTTCATTACCGTTATTCGTTCCTGGCTACAAAATAAATATTTTCGACTAGGTAGTAAAGGTCTTCTTAAGACTTGAAGCCTATTCCTTCTATTTCTTGTAATAGATACCTACGTAAAGAAGGCTGTACATTTTATGAAACAGTATCTCAATTCACTCGGGAAATAGAAAAAGATTACATAAAGGAAAAATAAAATAAAATTATTCCACTACATCCACTCAAATTGCCCAATGTAATTTGTAAAAAAATTCAACAATTCACAGTATTTGTTGTAGTTCAACTTCCTTATTCATGTTTATTTTGCTGCTGAATATTACCATAGAATTTCCCGAGAGCAACGTCTCGCTAAAAAAATACAAAGATACGGCTTTATATTTTGTGAAATGGTGGTGGTTTATGTCAAGTTATGACAGAATTATATAGCAACCAAGTTACATTTTCTCTGAGAGAGATTTGTTTTTTGGTTTCTAAGGAATTGGAAGAGTGAAACTAGTATTTTATTTGCTCGAAATAATTTGCTATTTTTATGAGATTCAGTGAAATTTTCTAATGGTGTTAAGTCAAAGATTAAAATATAGTACTTAAAGACTTAAGCTGCTTATTTTAAAGTGTATTCTCTCATTCTTTTCTAGTTATATACTTACGGTAAAAATTATGGTGACGAAAACCTTTCTTTCAGTTTATTTATCTGTCTCGTTGGTCTAGTGGTCTCGGGTTCGATTCCCGGCTCGGGCAAAGTGTTATTGAGTTTTTCTGGTAGGATAATTCTCAGTAGCAGCCCGGAGTTTGGAATTGTGCCCGGTTGATAGCAATAGGCTCACCACCTCTTACATGGGACTTAATAACTGCATTGGTAAAATGTGGGTGTACAATTGTGTACACCTCTGCCTACCCCCTCGGGGAATACAGGCGTGATGCTATGTTATGTTTATTTATCTGTGTGTACTTATGCAAAAATTTGTCTACATTAAGCTTTATTCCAAAGCGTTTTTTCGTATTTAAATTAATTACAATATAATAAAATAAAATATTCTAAGTTCGTAATTACTACATTATTAATTAACAGTTACTTGTTTTTGGAAATATATTGAGACTGACAGAATAACCTTTTTGAGACACAATCCAAATTAGTTGTTACTTAATATTAAGTACCTATGTTATATGTTATAAATTCAATCAGAGTTTAATGAAATTGCGTGTTTCGATAATTATATAAATGTTTTACAACTGACTATGCACAATTAGTAGTTTCAAAATTATCTTGGACATATCAGATACGCCGTTGATACATTGCCAACATGTAGAGCGATCAATACTTGCCTATGTTTTGATATCAGTGCTAACCGAAATAATTTGATACGAAAGGTTTGCCACTTTTATCATTTCTAAGGTTGGTAACTAGCAGCATAGAATTTCAAGAATATTCTTTACTTTTTGTAATAAGAGATTTTTTTTATAAAAATACCTTCATGCCGTACTATTTGCATAATATATTTTTTCGTCAGAAATAGTACTTTTTTGAAACCTATTTTTTAGAAAATTTTATATCCACCAATTTCTAAACACCATAATACAAATGCAGCAGTTATATCTTTTTATTATGTGACATGAAATCCTAAGACCTAGAAAGCACTTTTCAGACTGTTCATTATCTTCAGTAAAATCCTAGTTATGTACGGCATGCGTTGAAACACCTACTTATTCCATTGATAAGTGGGTCAATAAAAAAAAAAGCGGTGATATTTATACTTTTTTTTTTTAACACATTTCATGGTCTTGAATACCCGTCTTACAAACATCTCATAGTGATATTATGAATGATATAGGAACGCATAAATGTTGGTACCACTGAATGTTATTTTGCTAGTCCAGAGGGCTTGAAAATAATTCTGCTCGATTGACATTGGAAATATGTCAGTTCGAACTTTTAAATCTCAAAATGTCTATTCAATAATTATAGATTCGGGATAATATGAAGACAACATGCTTTAGAATTGAGGCAACTGTAATGTAGATAAATTTCTTTTAAAATTACGCGTTGCGTTAAGGCGTCTATTTAATATTGGAATTAGTATTAGTTTCAAGAGTAACCCCACTGTTATTCCTGATTATAATAACACAAGAATAACATACGCATTCTTGTCAACATGTTGTTGTTGTTTTAGGTATTTTAATAATTATAAAAGTTATTGAAATAAATCAGTTTAATTTATCTGTTTTATTTAGGTAATAAAACATAAATCACACTGATCTCTAACTAAAACAAAGGGAACAATAGACGGTTTACCAAGGAGTTGCGCATCTCATATTTCACTTACAATGGCGAACGACCCGCACCGAAACCTTTAACTTAAAACAATTAATTAACACAATACTGGTATTAGCAGTATTATCAACACTCGAAAATTATCAAGAAACAATATTATGAGTTTAATCACGGTTTAAATCGACAGCTACGGTGTCTATGAAAACATAAAAATAATATATTTTTCGAAAATGCTCCGAAGAGCACCTTGTTACACGATACCTGAAAGTCAGATAACTAATCTTAGTATGAGATATAATCGAGTTACTCAGTAAGTAAGTAAGTTTAATGCAGAAAAGGCTTCGTGTCACTGCCACCGAAGCTTTTTCCCACGACTTGCGGTTCACCTGCGACAGATGTGGCAAGAGATGTCGTGCAGCTATTGGCCTAATAAGCCACAAAAGGAAATGCGTCAGCACGCTATAGCCACCTCACAAGCAATGCAACTATCATCTGTTAAGGTGCTGTGGCCAAACACGTACTCAGTAAGTGGGTCTTCTTCTTATCGTGTAGTTGATGAACAACCTAGTGTCAGAGATTAAACCACCCGTAGATCACTGACATGGCTTGACACACCATCGAGAACATCTCTTAAGTGTGCTAGTTTCCTCACGATGTTTTTCTTCACCGTTTAAGCAAGGGATCAATAAGTTCTAATACGCACATGACTTCTAAAAGTCAGTCATGCGTGCCTTGGGTTTGAACTTGCGACCAATTACTCGCTAGTTCAATGGTAATACCACTAGGCTATCATTGCTGTAGTAACTCAGTTGTGCGGTCAGATGTTCAGTCAGTTTAATCGCATAACTAGACCAGCGCTATCTCACTTTACTACAAGGGCCTCTTCTCACGATGAGAAGGAACGAGCATTGATCACTACGCTAGCTCACTTTGAGTTGGCTATTTCACACTATGGATTCCTCATCACTCTATTATTGACATGATTTTCAATCGTTTAATAAAACGTAGAATTATATTAGCAATATCTCCTATATCGTGGGTGCATTTCCAGAATCATAATTACTTAATCTTACATGCGCACATACCCAGACACGGGCCAATTATTTATTTGTACTTAGATCATGCAAATATTTTATACGTACAGGAATCGAAACCCCAACACGTTTTGTCAACCGTTTTGTCGAATTTCTTACCTAGTACAATTGAAAGTTTATTGGACAGCGCAGTTGGCGCAGTGGTCGAGAGACCGACTGCTGCGCCGCGTGTCGCAGGTTCGATTCTTGCACGGAGCAAATATTTGTACGGTCTACAGATAATTGCTTCGGGTCTGGGTGTGTGTGTGTGTGTGCTTGTGAGATTATATGTCTGTAAACGCACCCACGATACAGGAAGAAATTCCTAGTGTGGGGCAATGTTTAAAAAAATATATTAAAATGACCATCAATTAAGCATAAATGATTAAACAAATTTGCATAATGTAAAATAAGACCTTTCTAAGATTGTATTAGTTGTATAAAAGGTTTAATCGTTTTTGAGAATTTATATACAAAATAGTTGATCTCTGGGTATGTACGTCGCGTGTTATTTGCTCAGCATAATACTGTGACTTCGGATAAACCTAATGCCTACAGCGCTGATTTTCAGCAAAAATCTTTCAATAATATCTTAGGTTTTTGCGATCACTACACATTATAATAAAAACACTTTTAACCGGATTAATCGCGTGTATTATTTGTTTGCCAATCAAATTTTTTAACCAATTACCAATAATACACGCGATTAATCCGGTTAAAAGTTGTTTTATTATAATGTGTAGTGATCGCAAAAACCTAAGATATTATTGAAAGATTTTTGCTGAAAATCAGCGCTGTAGGCATTAGGTTTATCCGAAGTCACAGTATTATGCTGAGCAAATAACACGCGACGTACATACCCATAGATCAACTATTTTGTATATAAATTCTCAAAAACGATTAAACCAAGAGTTTTGTTGTTAACTTGTTACCTGTCGATTAATTTTCCATAAACTAGTTTGTGAACTTGCGTACAGATAACAAATAATTGTTTTTCAATTAGTTTAGTGCATGTTGGTAACATAATTTTTATGTTTATTTTGTTTATGTCAAATAAATTAAAGTTTAGGTTTATGTTTATATTATGTCAGTATGTTAGTGCGTTAATTGGCGCGTAAGAATAAAAGCATTTTCTTTCTTTCTTTCTTCTTCTTTCTTATAAGGTACCGAAATAAACTAGTAGTATTATATAGGACGCTCACTGCCTGACGAGAGACTTTAGAGAGAGAGATTAGGTAATCTGTGCATGAATGCATGCAATGCGAGCTAGTTTGTATGCGGAGCACGCTCGTGTGTCCACGGGGATTAATTAGTCAGCCAATTTTTGGACGTTTTCTGACTTAGTGTACTATAGTATTAAATAGCACCTTCGAGGTCGACCGAGAAATAGCTGGATAGTATTTGGTTAGCTCAGTAAAAGCGTAGGAATTACAAAAAGTCTATTATAATTAAATCATATTCTGAGAATCTGATTAACAGAGAAATCTATACAACCTACCTCATTGGTCTAGTGGAGGTAAGCGCGAATGCTATACGTAAGATCGTGCGATCGATTCTCAGGTCGGATCACTAACCGACCCGAGAGTCTAATGCAAATGAAGTGCATTGTTATTTTTTTTTATTAATATTTGGCGTTGGTTAAATTTTCCAAAATTAGTCTTTTGGCAAATTAAACCAAATAAATCCTTCTTATTAAAATTTTGGCATAAACTAAACCTAACATAGCATCACGCCTGTCACTTGAGAGCAGTGATAGCCTAGTGGTATGACCGTTGGACTGACAACTCAAAGGTCGCAAGTTCGGTTCTAATGCAGGTACCACTGTCCTTTCGAAGTCATGTGCGTATTATAAATTAATTATCATTTGCTTAAAACGGGCATGGAAAACATCGTGAGGACACCAGCGCACCTGAGAGATATTCTCGATGGTGTGTAAAGCCATGTCAGAGACCTGCGGTTGGTTTAAACTCTGACGGGTTGTTCATCAAGCACACGATAAGAAGAAGCCTGTATTTCCTTAAGGGTTAGGCAGAGGTGTACATAATCGTTTGTAGTAGACGGAGTTTATCTTTAAGCTGTTGCCTCACTCATTAGCAGACACTTGATTTTTATTGTTACAACGTATAGATCTGTACGTTGCTGAGCCGAAAGTAACTTGCAACCGCGAAGCTGAGATTTTCAGATTCGTTTGCTGATGTCGGTAATTTTTTTATTTCAAAAAGAAATATTCTTAACTTTGGGAGTATCTATATAATCAAAAAACTTAAATTTCGGCTTTCATCAACCATTAGCCTGTAAATATTCACTTTAAAACACAGAATGTAACAGATATTAACTAAAATTTCACACCGTGTAAAGTGGTGTTCACTCACTGACGTTTAAAAGGGTGTGAAGGTTATATGGGCGATTTTAATTTCTAACTTGGTGAAGAACAAAGTTTTCTCTTTGTTCATGTAAAAGGGTAATGGAGCAATATTGACTGCTATATGAGTTTTTCACTAAAAGGTGTAATTTACAAAGGCCCCGCAAACCTTTCTTTTATTTAATTTTTTTAGCGTTTTATTCTCAACACTTAAATGTATATAAAACAACATAAAATAATTCTCGTTAACCTTTCAATTGGGAATATAGAATACGCGTTTAACTATCGTGTGCGAAGTGAAATTCGATGTCGCTAACAATTGCGTTCACACTGGGAACTACGTTTTCCCATTCGCTACGTGCGTAGCGTTCGCGTAGCAGTAGAAATATCTACAGCCGCTACGTGCGTAGCGTTGTCGTAGCAGTTGAGAAAATATCTACATTTCGTAACATACGAGTAGTTAGGGGTAGGGTAATATATTCGGAATATTTATTCGTACTGCGAAATTGGATGAATGGGGTGACCTAAGGAAAGCGAGATTAATATCAGGGGTCAAATAGAGTGTATTGGGGCCCGTAGACCTATATTTAAAAAAAGGATCAGACTTTATTAAGCCCTTCATCCCTAAACGATAAGTAGAAAGATAGGCCGGTCTTGAAAAAACATGTAAGATGCGTCTATCGGGGGCTATCCGATTGCCATTTATCGAATACAATTCCAAGAAGTATCTACTAAGAGTTCTCTAACCTAATAACACTGTACACTGTCTTAATGAATTAGTAACATCCACTAATTACTTTGTTAGCCTTCTCAAGTTCGTAGGAGTCCATTAAAGAGATTAGTAATTCATCATTTCATTTATAAGGTACGTTACACACAGGAGTAATGTGTGTTATTAATGTACATAAGTCATTAGAAATTAGAAAAACATTAGGTGCGTTATTATTTTTGTGTCTTTTTTACATTAATGTAGGTTTACTCTTGACCAAAATCTTATCCTGGGGGCAAAGATGGAGTGAGTGCTTGCCTACAAAAAGTGTGTTCCTTCGTGACTTGATTTGGGTTAAATGCATTCGGATAAAGATGATTGCACGCAAAAAATTACAGTAAAACATCGTAAACCAGCCTTAGAGCAACATATTTTTGTGATTTGTGCCAAATGAGAGAAGGTGATGGAGCTATAAAGTCTGAATATCTATCTCTTTATAACGACAAGTGCCCACGCATAGCACTAAAGAAAAACTTTTACTGTTTTTTTATGTTTGTTGACTTAATACAAAGATAAAAAGAAAAACAGCTTTGCTAAAACTAAATAAGCAATTCTTTTATGTCCGGTACCTTTTTCCAAAACGGATCATTTTACTTGCAAATCAAAATATTCCCCAATACCGAACTAGGCTATTCAAGAGACTAAAGGTATTTTACCTGGAATCGCTTCAAAAGGATGTAAAGGTACCCTCTGTGTAAGCTACGCTACAGTATTGGGGAAGATACTAACGTTGGGTTTACGACATTAAGTAGTATAGTACTTATAGTGACGTCGGGCCAAGAGGTTGAGTCCTCACCTTCTCGGCAGACTTGTCGACGCAGTACCTTTTGTTTTTGTAACAACTTCAGCCTCGCCCCAACACTTTTTCCGCCGCAATACCCAGTTCGATAGGTGGCGGTATGGGGACAGTGGGGGTCCCGCCATAACAATCCATGATGATTACAGTCGTTTTAGTCACTATGGACGAAGGCATTGTGACCGGCTGACAATAGTACTGTTGACTTTCTTCTTAGCGAGTTGATGGCAAATCAATTCTATATTTGTTTAACCCAATATTCCGCAGCATGTACTGCCTTATGAAGTCCTCTTGGGCACAGGCATAATGCCATTGCGCAAGATGTTAGTTAGGAGCTGGGGTCTAACCTTACTTCGGCCTTGCGAATTCTGTCACGGATTTCCAAGTTAGTCATGGCAGCATATGACCAGGTGAAAGGGTATCCGACCCTTGAATGAAGAAGGCAGGTAGCAATGCAAATCTCGCCAGAAATTGCACCTTTGTTTCGACGTCTCTAGTTCAACTGGGCCCACGCACCTCACGAAGTTCTATCGGCGGTTCTTTGTGGTACTAGTGGTGTTTTGTTGCACTGGGTGACGGAGACCGTCAATCATCTGCTTGCCTTCTCATTATTATATAAGGACCGACAAATTTGTCGAAATTAATGTCGTTGTAAGTGAACGTAATTTAAGGCCAAATGCAGGTAAATTTTTGAAATAAAAAAAAATTGTACTAGCGTTATTTTTTTTTTTGAGACTTAACGTGTTTCTTTATGTTATGTTTAACTTTCTTCATATTTTTTTCTCAGTGATTAACTTTAGATTTTGAAACTATATCAATAAGTGTGTGAATACGAAAACAACAATGGAAATAAAATAGTGCTAAAAAAATTATCGTTAAAACAAAGTAGTGTTGAGTGAAATTTGAACTTAAACCGTTCTTTGACTGTTCGTAAGTGTTCGTGTATCATCGGGATAGTTCGGACCTCGTCGGGTGTGTTCGGACGAACCGAAGCAGAGGAGTGGAGTGGGGGTGTAAGATGGAAGATAATGCTGACAGGCAGTGTAAATATAGGTAAGTGGCTTTACTAAAATAATACATATTTATCGAAAAAATAAATTGGTTTTATGGACTGGTTCGGTGCAACGGTCATTTGATTATTACACTGCAATTTTGCAAAAGTCCGACATATTTATTTGAGAAAAAAAAAATGAATTTTGACATGATATAAATAGATTTTTTCTTTTAGTACATGTTTTTTTTTTATTTTACACTTTTAGTAGTTTAGTAGTCTAAATTTACTAAAATATATTTGGAGTTTAATTTTAACAACCAAAGTATGAGTAATTATAACACATCTGCCAGCACATAGACTGCACTTTACTATATATTATCACCATGTCTCAAATGTCTGACATTCTTTCTAACAACAAAGAAAAGCCAAGGTTCAAAGGTATTAAGTTGCATTTTAATGACCTACCCGTTCTATCGGTGAACTCTACGGAGAATGTCGACAAAAGTGATGTGCATTGATTAATGGTAATCAGACGGATAGCTACCGAAGTCTGTCAGTAGATAGGATTTCCCAATTAGAGCAACTTCAGTTCAATGACGTACGAAGATTCCTTGTGTCCAATACGGAGACTGTCCTCGGTTCACTGTCGTGTTCGATTGAATGACAGTTATATTGATGCAAAATTCGGTGTCAAATTTAAAAGGTCGTTGAAACGTTAATGAAATGTTGTAAAATGGCAATCAAATAAATTAAGTTTTATCTCTTCTTTAGTGCTTGTGAGATGATACATCAGTTTTGTGATTTACAATAAAAAAAGAGAAGACGAAATGTCAAAACACCATGTTCGACTGCCACGTCCGAACGAGTAAAATGAAGTACAAGTAGCAATGGACCGGATGGTTATTAGCTAGTCTCTGTGATCGAAATATAAACTTTTTTGATCTTATCATTTTTCAAACCTGCACCTCCCGGATAAATACTGCAGGCGCTCTGACCGCTAAGCCTTTTCGCCTCTGCTCATCACTATAAATCTTCCACTTTTAATACGCCTCATGGTGACATCATTGCCATCTATTCAGTCCCTTAACAGGTAACTAAACCGACACAAACTTTACAGTTAATACAATGTTGTACAAATGCAATTACCTTACAAATACAGAGAAAACTTTGAAAAGCATTAACGCATGCATAGCGAACCCTAAAGTTATAATTTTTTGTGGAAAGAAAAATGCTCCAGGTGCTCTGAGTATAACTTTAGAATTCGCAATGCATGCGTTAATGCTTTTCAAAGATTTATCTGTATTTATTTGATCTTCTCGAACGTTAGACAGTGAATGTTTTTTTGATACTGGAGTACTTGCTACTAACCATAGTTTAAATTAGATGGCTCGTTGCACACTCCGAGTTCTGAGACACTCTGTTCTGAGTAGCATTAGGTATTTAGTTGTTAACTAAATTACGTACGTAGCCGCATTGCAGGCAAGTACAGTCACAAGCACAAACATGTATCAATTGCATTTTTTAAATTTCTATAAATAGATATCTTCTGAATAATATAATGTATGTCTGTTTGGGCTTGTGGCTAAGTAACAGCCGCACAGATCGTTCGGTCAAAGTTAAGCTGTGTTTGCCGCGGTCGGTCTATAGATGGGTCATCCATCCACAGACCGATTCCGAGACTACTCCGTGCCTGGATTACTTTACGTTAAGCCTTCTGTCCCGGATGTCAAATTAAGAACTTTGACAGTCGCTACGGGTAGTCAGAGGCCTGAAAGTCTAACAACCAGTCATGCCACGGAACATCGTGTTACTCGGGAACTGGGTTGATGAGATCAGATAGGCAGTCGCTCCTTGTAAAATACTGGTATGAAGCTGCATGCGGTTTTACTGGTAGCCACTGGTCCCAATGTAACTGGGGAAGGGCTAGGCAGATAGATATGATGTATGTCGTATGTAGATATATCTATATTTAGCAATATATTTCTTGTGATAATAAAACAACTTTTAACCGGATTAATCGCGTGTATTATTGGTTTTTGTTTTTACGTTTCGAACACTTTGCAGCGTTCGTGGTCGCAGGAGGACTGCTGGACCAATAATACACGCGATTAATCCGGTTATAAGTTGTTTTATTATAATGTGTAGTGATCGCGCAAACCTAAGATATATTACTATATTTCTTGTGAGTTTTTAAAAAGTTTGTCCTTACGTGTTTTTGCTCGTGACTGTACCTACTCACTACTCACAAACTGAGTCTGAAGCGAACCTCAAATGTTTAAATTATCCGTATATTATAACCCTGTGGGTGATATCCATTCTACAAATGATTGGTAAACTGCCTAATTAGTCTAGTGGCTAGTGGAGGTCTTGGTTTGGATTCCCGGGTCGGGCAGAGTGTTATTGTGTTTTTCCGTTGGGTAATTTTCAGTAGCAGTACGGAGTTAGGGAGTTGGCGGTATCCCTGTGCTTCGGAGACAAGGTAAAGCTGTCGGTTTTGCACCTGTTCTCTCTCCAGTCGTATCGGATTCCCGTCCCTTCGGACTATAAGAGTCAAGGAAGAGATAGTTCACTTGTGTTTGCGCATACACTTATGCACTCTAATATTATATTCTGCTTGCTGGGCGTGATTCGCGTCATTCCGAGACTATTTCTTTAACTTTCCTAACTGAGTTATCGTTTCGCAATTATCGCGGTATGACAAGGGTCTCGGTTCAGTCCCGTTCATGTCTACTAATTATATTTCAATTACCCTAAGAAAAAAAAAATACATTATAGATATATGATTAATAAGTGTTATATCAAAATGAACGGTTAATTAGAAAAAAGTTTCTTTAACGACAAAAAATTTTGTCCTCCGGACGTTCTATGAAAGTTTATACTCGTAGGTAAAACATGTTAGTTTCTAGGTAAAAAAAATGTCACAATATAGGTACATAACTAAGTTTAACACTGAATGTAGCGGTCAACCGTACGTTACATTTTCTTTACCCGTCCCCCGGCGCCTTTGCACCGTTAGAGAGTCACGTATCATCTTCTCGGTAAATAACTACTTTTATAAAATGTACCTGCTGTAATATCCCTCGAATATACGACTCGATTGGCGCCATGGCCGGCAGACAGATCGTACATATAATTGTAACTAATACATACAGATGTAAACGGACGCATTGGAGGTAGGCAGAAACTACAGTACGCCAAGGCCAATACCGACTCATCACATTAATTGAAAAACTGTGCTTTCTAAAAATGAATCGAAGCAATTATGTGGCTTAGGGCTGATTTCACCATTGAAACTAAACGCGATCAGTTCAAGCTAAACTCAGTTTACGCTTTTATCCGAGTTCAGAGCTTCAGATCACATTACAGCGACATAAATTGAACGCAGTTCAAGCTGAACATTTGAACTGGGTAACGTAGAACTTAGTTTTGTAAAACTCAGTTTTTAGTGTGAGCGGTGAAATAGGCTCTTAGGATTTATGGTATAACTGGCCTGCAGGGTAGAAGCCTCTTCTCACACAGTAAGAGATAATTTCATAAGATTATTGATTACTAGGCTTGTTCACTGCGGGTTTACGATTTGAGACTACAAAGTTGAGGTTGTCATTGCAACGCCAGAAGTTTTTTAGAAACGTATAAATAATAAATAAATATGATTTGTGAAAGGACAATATTTTACTAAGCGCAATATTCCTATGTAGTGACTCATATAATTATGATCATTCTTAGTAGCGTCCTTTTAAAACAATTATAGGTACCTCAGCTGTCAAATGACAGTGATGATTCTCATATAATTTGTATCACGAATTGAGACGGTTGAATTGAAACCTAAAACGTGATAGATAATGTTTGTATGAATAAATAACCATGACTGTCCATAACGGTCCCACTGCAGAACAAGGGCCTCTTCTCATACAGAGAAGGCACGAGCTTAATCACTACGCTAGCTCACTGCGGGTTCACGATGTCAGACTATCAAATCCAAGTTTCCTCACGATGTTTTCCTTCCCCGTATGTCAAATGTCTTAGATTAACTAAGAAACTACATATGACATTGAAAAAGTCACATTGGTGCATGCCAGGTTTGAACCCACAACCTGTGGCTCAAGAGGCGGGCCCGTAAACACTCGCCCACCACAACATTACTGTTTGTATAACATTAACTAAATAATTAGACATAAATATACGAGTATGTATGTGGATAAATCGATATTTATTCTGATAACATTGTACTCCTCCGTACGCAAACACACCGAGTTTATTAGATATACAAACGAGTTTGTTTAGGAGCATGAATAAAGGAATCGTTGCTCTATTCCAGGGAATTTATTTTCAAAATATCTGAAGGGAATTTTATAAATAAATGAGCATATTATATCTCGCATATTGAAACAAAAACGGCACAATCCAAATCCTGATGTGACGGTATGGTATTACCGTAAAAAAAAATATCTTGTTTATTCTAACTACACACAAGAAAATTCAAACTTATAATGTCTGTTTCTTGACAATCAACTACTGAATATAAAAAATGTGGTTATCTTAAACAATAAGTAGCATACTATGTTTATGAGTTCTAAACGCCTGAAGCGATTTAGATGTATGGGGTATCGTTAGAAACCTTAAATTTTCCCAGGTAAAATAGGCTAGTAAGCTTAGAAAAAAGTTATATAGTAACTATGGTACATGAAAAGTTATGATTTTTTTTATTTTTTTTTATATATTGGTTACAAATAGTGAACTAGTGGTTGGGTAACTTTATAACTCAGAACTGCCTATTTAAAGTCATTTTTATTTTTAAGCTTACTAAATTATAGCCCAGCTTTACCTCGACCGATCAATCTATGCGGTGGTGTACTTACTTACGTCACTTAGACACGAGCCCTTCTTCCAGGGATTAAAACCGGTTCCAACGTACCGGTTCTAAACAAGAGTTCCTTAATATCTGTATCGTATCATCTGAATTCATTCATTCATTTTTATTTTAATCAAAACGGTTTTGGACGTAAATTCTTAAGTTACTAATTCTTAAGATACTTACCTACATAGCTTTCACACATGATGCATTCGGTGCATCCCTGGCGTACCTTCTCTTTCAGATTGCCTTCGTCTGTCATACTGGAGTGTAAGTAAGGTGGAACCGTGGAAGATAATACTGTTCAGTGTCCGCCATTACATTTGGCATCGTATAAACCAAAATAAGTGCGGGTTCCTAAAAGTTTTAATTTGGGTTCCGGTACCTTTTCCCGATCTAGTAACAAAACCCAAAAATACCGGTTTTTTAACAGTATTTTGGATCCTTTTCAATCCCTGCCTTCTTCATAACAAATAATGAAACAAGACAAAGCCGTAATCGAGTCATCAATCCACAGAAAATTTGTCTCATGACATTATGAAAAGTATTTGTTTGTTACAAACGTAGGTAGTTATTACGCTCGTATATTGCGACTTGTTTTTCAGCTTAGAATTTACTTTACTGGCATTCTTTGCTCAGAATAGACTTTTTCTGACATTTCTCGAGGGACTCTGTTGTTACCGGAATCCCTTTTTTTTAGAGAAGTACAATCTCTACAGTCTTGCTACTTTTAGCATTGGTAGACGTTGATTTGGCGACTGTATCAGTTCTACATTTTGTTTTGGCGAGTCCTTGCATTTGGTTGTGGAAGCAAAATCAACGTTTCGTTGTGTCGAACTTCCGAAAAGCGCCTAAAATCGCTGATCGCCGATGCTAAAAATGGCAAGTCTGCTGATTTTCTAAGTTAATTAAATCCTGCATACATATGAATATGTATGAGAATTTCTGCACTATAAAACATAGGGTCGTCGTTGTTACAGGAATATGATCCATCCTATAATCGCCTGCCTTAACGCAGTCCAAACTACAATACAATATATAGCATACCGTCGCTTAGCAAGCAATACTGTTGTCATTTTGACAGGAGAGCCAAAATACAGAGCTGTTTAGTAAGGAAACCAATTTCGGTATTATTACAATGTTTTGAATTGTCTTTAATTTGTCGAAATTTTTTGAATCTGTTTTTTAGATCGACGCTCTATTTACACATTCAAAAGTAAAATCCGCCAATTTTCGACCTGAACAGTGGAGTAATAAATGTGACGGTTATTTCACTAACGTATCTATGGTATGGCCATGTGATGCAGAGGAATAAGAGTAATTTGTGACGAGAGGAGATGACTGACAAAGATGTGTAGAAGATGAAGATATGTTGCACTGATCCCAAATCATTTTGGATAAGTACAAGGAGATAAACTGCCTCGTTGGTTTAGTGGTCCCAAGCGCGACTGCTGAATATGATGAGGTCCTGGGTTCGATTCGGGAATCGACCCGGGGGTCGGGCAGTGTCATTGTGTTTTTGTTAGGAAATTTTTAGTATCAGCGCGGAGTTTGGAATTGTGCCCGGTAGATAGCAATAGGCTGACTACCTATTACATGGGACTTAATAACATTATTGGTGAAATGTGGGTGTACAACTGTGTACACCTCTGCCTACCCGTTCGGGGAATACAGGCGTGATGCCATGACGCTATGCAAGGAGATGATATTTCAATGTAGTTTTTTAATGAATAATTTAGCTTTATATCCAATTTTCTAACAAGAATATGTATATGTAACACCTATAGCGCACGTTCCATCATATTAGTTTGCTTTATCTCAACTTCGCGGTTGCAAGTTGTTACTTGTTTACATTAAAGATAAACTCCGTCTACTAAGAACGATGCAACTTGCAAGCTGGAAATTAAAGTAAGCGAGGGTAACAAGGAGAGATTTACATAACTCGTGTTCAAACTAAATAAAACTAGAAAGAGAAACATCAAAATGGGTATTTAGTTTCGCAAGCTCGTCCGAGCGAGGATTGCTTGATTTTGGTGCAGAGCTAGAGAAAAGATTGCTTCGTTGGTTCAATGGTCCCAAACGCGACTGCTGAGCATGACGAGGTTCGATTCCCAGATCAAAAAAATGTGTTAATAGGTGTTTCTGTTACAATTTTCTCAGTAGCAGCTCGGAGTCCGGCATCGTCCTCGGTAGATGGCAATAGGCTCACAACCTATTACATGGGACTTAATTACAGAATTTGTGGAATGTGGCTATATATATAATTTGTACACCTTTGCCTACCCCTTCGGGGAATACAGGCGTGATACTATATTATGTTATTAAAATGCTCCTTTAAAACATTATACGTACTTGGTATTATCTTAGATTTTCGAAATCCTGCCACCACGAATGCTGCAAAGTGTTACTTACTCGCGATTAATCCGGTTAAAAATTAAGTAAGTAGGTATACTACGTAGAAGTAGTTTTTAAATAGTTACACAAAAACACAATTATGTGGAATAGTTTTAGTAACTGAAGGTAAACCTAAACGAAGATAAAATACAGATCAATCTATGCGGTGGTTACTTACTTACGTCACTTAGTCACGAGCCCTTCTTCCAGGGATTAAAACCGGTTCCAACGTACCGGTTCTAAACAAGAGTTCCTTAATATCTGATCGTATCATCTGAATTCATTCATTCATTTTTATTTTAATCAAAACGGTTTTGGACGTAAATTCTTAAGTTACTAATTCTTAAGATACTTACCTACATAGCTTTCACACATGATGCATTCGGTGCGTTCCTGGCGCACCTTCTCTTTCAGTTGCCTTCGTTTTCCATACTGGAGTGTAAGTAAGGTGGAACCGTGGATGATAATACTGTTCAGTGTCCGCCATTATATTTGGCATCGTATAAACCCAAATAAGTGCGGGTTCTTAAAGGTTTTAATTTGGGTTCCAGTACCTTTTCCCGATCTAGTAACAAAACCCAAAAATACCGGTTTTTTAACAGTATTTTGGATCCTTTTCAATCCCTGCCTTCTTCATAACAAATAATGAAACAAGACAAAGCCGTAATCGGGTCATCAATCCACAGAATATTTGTCTCATGACATTATGAAAAGTATTTGTTTGTTACAAACGTAGGTAGTTATTACGCTCGTATATTGTGACTTGTTTTTCAGCTTAGAATTTACTTTACTGGCATTCTTTGCTCAGAATAGACTTTTTCTGACATTTCTCGAGGGACTCTGTTGTTACCGGAATCCCTTTTTTTTTAGAGAAGTACAATCTCTACAGTCTTGCTACTTTTAGCATTGGTAGACGTGGATTTGACGACTGTATCAGTTCTACATCATGTTTTGGCGAGTCCTTGCATTTGGTTGTGGAAGCAAAATCAACGTTTCGTTGTGTCGAACTTCCGAAAAGCGCCTAAAATCGCTGATCGCCGATGCTAAAAATGGCAAGTCTGCTGATTTTCTAAGTTAATTAAATCCTGCATACATATGAATATGTATGAGAATTTCTGCACTATAAAACATAGGGTCGTCGTTGTTACAGGAATATGATCCATCCTATAATCGCCTGCCTTAACGCAGTCCAAACTACAATACAATATATAGCATACCGTCGCTTAGCAAGCAATACTGTTGTCATTTTGACAGGGGAGCCAAAATATAGAGCTGTTTAGTAAGGAAACCAATTTCGGTATTATTACAATGTTTTGAATTGTCTTTAATTTGTCGAAATTTTTTGAATCTGTTTGGTAGATCGACGCTCTATATATATAACGACATTGAAAAGTAAAATCCGCCAATTTTCGACCTGAACAGTGGAGTAAGAAATGTGACGGTTATTTCACTAACGTATCTATGGTATGGCATTGTGATGCAGAGGAATAAGAATAATTTGTGACGAGAGGAGATGACTGACAAAGATGTGTAGAAGATGAAGATATGTTGCACTGATCCCAAATCATTTTGGATAAGTACAAGGAGATAAACTGCCTCGTTGGTTTAGTGGTCCAAAGCGCGACTGCCGAAAATGAGGTCCTGGGTTCGATTCCCGGGTCGGGCAGTGTCATTGTGTTTTTGTTAGGAAATTTTTAGTATCAGCGCGGAGTTTGGAATTGTGCCCGGTAGATAGCAATAGGCTGACTACCTATTACATGGGACTTAATAACATTATTGGTGAAATGTGGGTGTACAACTGTGTACACCTCTGCCTACCCGTTCGGGGAATACAGGCGTGATGCCATGATGCTATGCAAGGAGATGATATTTCAATGTAGTTTTTTAATGAATAATTTAGCTTTATATCCAATTTTCTAACAAGAATATATATATGTAACACCTATAGCGCACGTTCCATCATATTAGTTTGGGTTATCTCAACTTCGCGGGTGCAAGTTATTACTTGTTTACATTAAAGATAAACTCCGTCTACTAAGAACGATGCAACTTGCAAGCTGGAAATTAAAGTAAGCGAGGGTAACAAGGAGAGATTTACATAACTGGTGTTCAAACTAAATAAAACTAGAAAGAGAAACATCAATATGGGTATTTAGTTTCGCAAGCTCGTCCGAGCGAGGATTGCTTGATTTTGGTGCAGAGCTAGAGAAAAGATTGCTTCGTTGGTTCAATGGTCCCAAACGCGACTGCTGAGCATGACGAGGTTCGATTCCCAGGTCAGGAAAAGTGTTATTAGGTGTTTCTGTTACAATTTTCTCAGTAGCAGCTCGGAGTCCGGCATCGTCCTCGGTAGATGGCAATAGGCTCACAACCTATTACATGGGACTTAATTACAGAATTTGTGGAATGTGGCTATATATATAATTTGTACACCTTTGCCTACCCCTTCGGGGAATACAGGCGTGATACTATATTATGTTATTAAAATGCTCCTTTAAAACATTATACGTACTTGGTATTATCTTAGATTTTCGAAATCCTGCCACCACGAATGCTGCAAAGTGTTACTTACTCGCGATTAATCCGGTTAAAAATTAAGTAAGTAGGTATACTACGTAGAAGTAGTTTTTAAATAGTACAAAAACACAATTATGTGGAATAGTTTTAGTATCTGAAGGTAAACCTAAACGAGAATAAAATACAGAATAATCTACAGGTAAATCTTCAAAAAGCATTAACGCATGTATGCAGCGAACTCTAATGATAGCACTTTTTGTGGAAAGACAAATACGGTCGTGGGCAGGATTGGAACTTGCGCCCCCCGAACAAATACTCCAGGCGCTTTGACCACTAAGCCATCTCGACCTCTGCTCAATACTACGAATTCTTCTTCTATATTTTAACACGTCTTTTGGTGACGACTATCTATTCGCTATCTATTTAGTCCCTATACAGGTGACCGAACTGAAACGACTAACTTTGCAGTAAATACAATTTCGTACAGATGCGATGACCTTAACAACTACATCTTACAAACATACAGTTTTTTTTATCCGTATTTGTATTTAAGACGTATTAAAATGTGGAATTTTTCAAAAAAATATAATAATAGAAAATATTTTTTCTAGAAAAATTCGGAGTACAGAGTAGAGGTCGAGATGGCTTGGTGGTCGGAGCGCCTGCAGGGTAAAATCCTATAGATTAATTAAAAGTTAAGCATGATTGACTTTAATAATGTCGTGGTGGCTGAGTGGTTACGGACCCGCCTCCTGTGCCACAGGTTGTAGGTTCAATCCTGGCATGTACCATGACTTTTTCAATGTCATATGTACTTTTTTAGTTAGTCTAAGATATCACTGACATACGGTGAAAGAAAACATCTTGAGAAACCTGGACTTGGTAGTCCGAAATTGCCAACCCGCAGTGAGCTAGCGTGGTGATTAAGCTCGTGCCTTCTCTGTATGAGGAGAGGCCCTTGCCCTGCAGTGGGACAGTTATGGGCTGGTTATTTATTCATGATGGACTTTACTTCCGCGATAGATCATATAATACTGCTTCCGATAAAGGTGTAATTACTTAAGAAGGCCTCATGCAAATTTATTTTTTTGCCTAAACATGAGTTGTTACATCAAATAATAATTACAGTCTCATTCCGGTCAAAAAAATATATAATTGGTAATAATAAAAGCCAAATAAAGCCTACACATTCCGCAACGAGATATTTCAGTTAATTGTAATAACAATTTGTATAGGAAGATGATACCCTCATGAGAGTTTTCCTTTAATTTACCAACAAATACGAAGGGAATGATGTTATAAATATGTAAGACGATCCGTACCATTGTAAATACATAGGTTCATAATATTATGTGCTTTATTATTTCGGTTTCTTCAGAGACTACCTATGGTTATCGGTTTCGCTTTTTATCAACTCGTAAGCACCCGATACTGGCTCGTGGACAAGTAATAGTCGCACAGATCGATCGATCGAGGTTAAGCTGCACTTTCAGCGGTCGGTCTGTGGATGGTTGACCATCGTTCTCGAGAAAGAAGAAGAAAGAAAGAAAGAAAAAACATTTATTCAGCACTAGACACAGTGACAGCGTAAAATAAAATGTGGGTACTTAATTAATACAAACAAAAATTAAATTAAATTAAAACATGTAAAAAATAAATAAACCAATTACACCCTAATTAAGCGCTGTCGAGTGTGCCCGTACCGAAAGGGTCACTAACTCAGCATGTGCTAGGCGTGTGACACCCAGCGCTGGTTTTCAGTTAGACCCCTCTGTGCATGGAGAGCACGTTAAACCGTGGCCCTAGTTGTCAACTAGTCTTGTCACGAGGTATCGTATTACCCAGTGACGGATTGTGGAGGTCAAATAGGCAGTCGCTCCATGTAAAATACTGGTATTAAGCTGCATCCGGTTTGACTGGAAGCCGGCCCCCAAGTAATTGGGGAAAAGGCGAGGCAGATTGATTATGTCGGCATCCCGAAACCGGCTATGCCCCGTCAATATTAAGTCCCACATAGAAATCTGCTAAAATTTAAGGTTTGACTATACTTTATTTAGAAGATACAACAAAGATTGTGTGCGTCGTAGGTGATAGATCGTAGCAGATAGTGTTCTCTAGTTTGTACTTGTGATTTTTACCTGCTGCGATTCTGGTCCATCTTTTCCTTCATGTGTGTTGATTAACCTCTTCATGTTAGCACGTCAGCATGAAAATAAATATACTTTATATAAAATAAATATACACACTTTACTCGTAAAGTGGCTCTCATTGCATCGCTTTTAGGTTTATATGAACGCGTGCTTTTCCCTTTATATTACAATGTTTGGTAACTTCTTCAGTGCCTCTCCTTCCATTTACGTGCGACTATAGACCATAGAGTCGGTGCCCACGTGCTATTTAATAAAAAAATAAGTTTAAGCAAAAATTTCCTTGCAAGTGTATTGAAAAGCCTTCTAATGTTATGATGTACCACTTACCCTGATTTAACTAAAGTATGGTAGTTCAAATTAAATAGGGTTTATGAAGTGTCCTTATTCGGTCTACGATGTGAACCCGACCTCATTACGGTCAAACAGTCGATAAGTGACTATTATACACATATCGAAACCCTACCGAGCTTTACATAGCAGGTTAATTAAGTCGTCGGTTCTGGTTGTCAATTAAACCAATTAAACAGACACTTGAAAGCCGGGCTTTAAAATATTGATATGTCCGTTAGTTGACTTCGAGAGATTTGTTGCCTCATCTGCCTCACTGGTCTGGAGTAGCAGTAATGTGTAGTACTCGCAAGGGTGACAGCCGAGATTTTCTGGGTTCAATTCCTGTGTCGGGCAGTGTTCTTGAGTTTTTCTGTTAGATAATACCGTGTCCAGATGATGGCAATAGGTTCATCAACTATTATATGGAACTAGTCATAAGTTCGGTGAAATGTGGGTGTACAACTGTCTAAGCCTCTGCTTACCCCTTTGGAGAATACAGGCGTGATGCTATATTATATTATGAGAGATTTGCTGCGGGGCTTTAAGGTTATATTCCCGCATAGAACAAATTATTTTTAAACTGCTAGTGAGTGGTTACTGTATCTCTTGGTAGTATCAAGTATCTCCAGGTTTTGCATAATATATACTTATATGTTTGTAACTACACTATTGTATTAGATAATACACATGTGATGATAGTTCTATGTAGTAAAAAAATTAATAATAAATAAAGCACTCGTGCGTTGCCGACACTGTAATAAAATGCCTGCCTTGGAAATGTAGGAGATAAAATAAGCCTACATAACACTTCCATGATGCTAATCCTGCATTTTCCAAAATAATTGTAAAAAAATGAAGAATAAAAATAAAATGTGATTATTTTAGAGATTACTTATTTTGTTAGATATATAGAAAATACTTACATCAATATTAGTATGACATTTAATACATAGTATAACCCTAGTTCAAAAATTGGCCAGGACTGCTCGTTACACCGTTTATATGTAGGTACATGTAAGAAAGAAAGAAAAAGTTTTTATTTCTGCGTGCCAATAGGGTTAATGCCTGTATTTTTTTATTTTTTTATTCGATATGTTGGATATGTTGGTACATTACCGTGAAAAAATATAACACTTGTAAAAAAATTATGATTATTGAGTATTAAAATTATCAAACAAACCTAAACCTAAACGCCGCTATCTTGGCGCGCTTTCTCTGACGTCAGATAGAAGATATTTTGTATAGAATGCAGTGTTTAATTAACGAATTATAAATGTTATTGAAGGGTGTTTCTTTATAGTATAACGTTAAAACTCAAAAAGAATCACAAAGCATGTTAAACACCCAGTAATAACATACTCGATATATTGTCATCGCGCAGAGTGACGTCACGTTTCATTCCAACCAATAGCGTGCATTTTGACATTTTAAATTTCCCTCGCATGATTCTCACTTTTCAACTTTAATATTCAATAGTTAAAACACGAATAATTAAAAAAGTAATTGAGTAGGTGTCATTCTACAGCAATAAAAATACGAATAAAAAGATTTGATCTAAATTTGAATCACATGCATATTCCCTATTAAAGCACACTACATAAAATCACTTAATAACAACATCAATAAAACCGGTAACATCTACACATTAAACAACAATATAAATCTAAACCATACACTAACCTAACAATATAAAAATTATACTGAAATCTGCAACATCGCAAAAAACTAATTTTTCACTAGAACAGTCTACACAACTAATAAAGACCAAAGGCAAACAAATGTAGGTACTTTGTGACTAAGAATATAAATGATTCGTAAAGTAATTACTAATCTGTGGTTCGAGTTATCTGTGGGAAGTGCTTGTTTATCGTGTAATGTTTATAATATTCTAGTACAGGAAATTTATTTTAAGATTGAAAGTAGATGATCCGTACCACCAAGTTGGCGCTCCCCCGCACCTTAGGCATTAGTGACGCAATACGTTTGCGTATCACCGTATTGAACCCATCGGTGTGCGCGTAAACAAACATGGATGAGGCACTACTGTACAGCGGAAACCCTAACAGCATCCTGAAGGCACGGTTATACTGTACTCGCAGAGCGTTGAAATTCCTCTACGTGTACCTAATCTATAGATTGTTAGTACCTATATAATGTTTAGCAGAAGGCCATAAAAGTTAGGTTAACAAAAATTATGATGAGATGTTTGTGTTGACTAAGTATATATTTGATATTAATTTCAATTTGATACCTCCACCCGTTCTTTTGTCTTTAAATAAAACAGACGGACAGGCGGACAACAAAGTGTATAAGATCTAAATTTTTTCTTCATCCTTGCCTTACTCCCATTTACTTAATGTCGGTACATCTATCTCTGTCGCCATTTTTTGGCGATGCTTTGTCCTGTCGAATCCAGTTATGTAGTGGGCGTCCTCTTCCCCGCTTGCATTATGCTGCAATGGCTATCACTTTTTAGTGGATAAGAGTTACGTTTTTCCTTTTGAGATACGGAACCCTAGACCATGTCTCTACCTGTTGGTTGTCATAGCCGCTTATAACTTTCCGCCACTCATTATTTTTAATGGATCCCTCTAATCGACCATTACGTTCAAGCGCGGTCTGGAGAATATTACTATAATGTATCCATCAGGCGGTAGCTTACAGCAATATGATGATATTGCTCACTATACGAGTATATTGCGACTACTGCTTCGTTGGTCTAGTGGTCCCAAGCGCGATTACTGAGCATGAGTTCCCGGGTTCGATTCCCGGGTTGGGTAAAGTGTTATTGAGTTTTTCTGTTAACATACAATGACGGGGAATACAGGTATTCCCCGAGGGGGTAGGCATAGCTAGACACAGTTATGCATACCCCCACATTTCATCAATGCTGATAATAAGTCCTATTTAATATATGGTGAGCCTAGTGCCATCTACCGGGCACAATTCTAAATATCGGGCTACTACTAAGAATTTCCTAACAAAAAAACTCAATAGGTAACACTAAACTCGACCCGGGAATCAAATCCAAGACCTCATGCTCAGCAGTCACGCTTGGACCAATAGACCAACGGCGCAGTCGAATAGCGACGGGAATACAACCTGTAGTCCATTCTATCATCTGAGATTTGCCCGCCTCTAGGTCTAAGATGGCTTTACTCACCATCGAAAACACCTCACAGGTATGCTGGTTGTCTCACGATCTTTTCTTCAACATACTGAACAAGTGATCATTACAAGATAAATCTTTGAAGAGCATTAACGCATTCTTAGCGAACTCTAAAGTTATTATATTAAATGGAAAAAGTATTATGGCGACGTTATTGCTATCAATTCAGTCCCTATACGGGTAACGAAAGAAAAAACGAAGAATTCGTGAGCAGGTGGTGAGCAGAGGTCGAGATGGCTTAGTGGTCAGAGCGCCTGGAGTATTCATCCGGGAGGCGCAGGTTTGAATCCTGTTCCCGACCGTATTCTTTTTCCATTTAATATAATAAGTGATCATTAATTTGTACAATACGCACATTACTATTTCATCAGTTTTGGGTACCTACCTTGGTTCCGATCTATAACTTGCAGCCCATAATATATTGCAGTAGGAAATCACTAAGGCACTTCATCAATCAATTCTTCAGAGTCAAGAACGGTACTTTCCGGGAACCAAGTTTAGGTACCTGCGTACTCGGAATTATTCCAAAATATTCCGCCAAAAATTCTCATCATCCCGACGCTCGTAACCAATTTTTCATCTTCCATACAATCTTTTGTTAATCTAAAAACTTCTTTACCTGTAAACGCTTTCTAATAGAATAGAATAGAATAGAATAGGACTTTATTTGCTATGAATGCAGGTACATACAAATAGGATCGAAAATAACATAAAGAACCGTGTACATTCTGCCTTGTTGGCATGCAAATACAATAATTATTTAAAACTTAGTTAATTAAGGCAAATAGGTGATTAAAATGTATCATTTAGGAAATCCTGAACAGAATAATAACATTTGTCTACAAGTAATTCTGTAAAACATTTTTTAAATTTCATCAATGGCAAGGTTTTCATATGATCAGGAATTTTATTATAGATAACAGGAGCCATACAGATCACACTTTTTTTTAATAAGCTAGTTTTAAATGTGCCTGTGCATAGTAAGTTCTGATATTGTGATCTTAATGATGTACTTCGTTTTCTGGTTTCTGTTAATGTTGCAAATAAATTACGGTTTGTTATAACAAATATTGCTAATTCGAGGATATAGAGGCATGGGAAAGTTAATAAATTCTGAGACTTAAATATAGGCACACAACTGTCAGTAACTTTGAGGCCAAATATAGCTCTCAAAGTTACTGACAGTTGTGTGCCTATATTTAAGTCTCAGAATTTATTAACTTTCCCATGCCTCTTTCATCCGAAAGGAAGGTTCTGTTAGGTAGCTTATTACACGACTGCCCAAAAAAGGAGTGTTATTTTTTAGGGTTCATGTAATTATGTATGTAAGTATGTTTGTGAGTTTCTTTAATCCACTGTTACTTCTAAATGCCTGAACTGCATTTCGATGTATAGGGTATCGTTAGAATCCTTACATTGTCCCGAGTAAAATAGGCGTCAGATTAAAAAAAAATGGCAGGTGTACTTTTTAATTATTTTCATTTTGCTTTTCTTTGGGATCTTTGTTTGTAAAGGTCCGTATTTATCTTGGTATTTTAGGGCCGAATCCGTTCACTGCGTTAATAATAATTAAAACACTCTACTTTTATTATATTAAGGAAGTGTTTGAGAATACTTTGATCGAATTAAAAAGTTATAGACAAAGATGGATTGAGTTTCTGTAAAGTAATTTCAGTGTTACGTGTTCAAAGTTTAGATGTTTAACCACGTGGCTGTGATAAATTGCTTTTAGCTGTAGATTAACAGAGTACCAACGTTTCAATTTTCTGTTTTGTTTTTATTAGAGTTTAATCATTGAAGTACTTTACTTTCTTCTGAATAAAATTTTTTCAACTGACAATAAAAGTAAGAAGTTCTCAAGGCGACGCGTACCTATATCACTTTTTTTGGATAAATATATATACTTTTAACTTTTTACAGAGTAATTGTTAAACTTTGGCGATTCGAACACATAATTTTTGGAATCTAACGGGACTTCATTGCGCTTCTTCTTATTGAGTGGTTGATGAACAACCTAGTGTCAGAGTTTAAGCCACCCGTAGGTCTGTGACAGGGCTTTACACACCATCGAGAAAATCTCTCAGGTGTGCTGGTTTCCTCACGATGTTTTCCTTGACCGTTTTAAGCAAGTGATAATTAGTTTATAATACGAACATGACTTCGAAAAGACAGTGGTGCGCCTTGGATTCGAACTTGCGACCTTTGACTTGTCAGTCCAACGGTCGTACCACTAGGCTATCACTGCTTTTCATTTTCATTGCGCTAAAAACATAACATTCATTTAGTAATATTTTAGGTTTTTAGGTTTGAGTAAAATAAAAATATTTTAGACCTAGTAACTGGTGTACATTATCCTTATATTTAGTTCTTTATTGTCATTTAAATAACAAAAATATTGTTAACTAGCTGTACCCGTGGCTTTGCTCACGTCAAAGTAATCTTGACGCCAAACATTTCAATTATTCATACATATAAACTCAAAGCTGATTCTCATTGAGGTAGGCAGAAACTATATATTTCATTGTACATACATGAGGAATGCATGATAGGTGTTTCGGGTTTATTAACCTGTCCTGTTTTGAGAAGGTCCGGTACGTTCGTTGATGTCAGACCCTCCATCCCTTTCAGTTTTTACGTCTCGTAATAATCCAACCTAGAATAATTTATTTTTGTTTATTCTCATTGACGCCACCCATGAACAGCCAACCATAACTTTTCAGATACTTGACAGTCGCCCTAGTCACACACACTCATTTTCTTTTCTTTTAGAGTTCGTTATAGGTTCCCTCATCTCATCCATCTTTTGTGAAGGACCAGGCATACAAACAATTTCTTCAACAAATTCTCGTTGGCCTAATTTCCCAATTACAGTGAAAAATATTGTGAATAGTAAAATAAACTATTGAGACCACCCCGGTGGTCATCATCAGCACGTAGAGGGGCGCTCTGGGTCCTTTAAACCAGCTTAATAGACCAGCTTCGGAACCCCTACTGTGCAACGTCTGGTAAGGCACACCCATGGGGAAACTGTAAAGGGTTGTTCTATGAGTCTCGATGCGCAAAGCAGCACATGACATCTTCACCGCGTTCACTATTATTATCTAGAGCGATAGCGAAACATGTGCACATAATTATTATAATTAGAAGGATGGATTACATATGCTGTGACATAGCTAGATAGAAGGAGACCGTATGGGTGGCGGTTACCACGAACAACAGCATTCTCGATGAGAGTTGACGTCAGGCAGGCGGCCGGTCATAAAGCATAGCCAAAACTTTAGCAGCATGCCAGTACAATTAGAGAGTACATACAACAATACGTGCTGCACCGACCCCAAGTGAATTGGGATAAGGGGATGATGATATTATAGTTAGAAGGGATTACTCTACAATATAATTATTATACGATTCTTCTTCTTCTTCTTCTTCGTGTCGGTGGTACAATTTTAATTATTTGGTTTCCTAGATTCACACTTGGTATGCCCAAAATTTTGCCACGTCTATGTAGTTATTAGTGGCAGTGCTGAGGTAGGTGCAAGACTACTGTCTTGCACCTACCTCAGCACTGAGGGACATTGTTTGTGGGTCGACTCCGCACTAACATCTTGTGGCTTTTTCGTCAATGTAGACCCACTTGCTCATATTGAGATTCAGCTTGGGTCTTAAGTCGCATGAGGGACCGTCATATAGGCAAGGAATTGGCCTAACAGGTAGGTTATTTTTAAGCTCAATTTAGGTAGCGGTGGTGAAAGTCCCTAGCCACAGTTTGCGGTAAGCCTCGAATGGGCTTAAAACTGTGTGTGTTTTTTAGGCGTTGTGCTGAGCGAGCTGAGCATCAAACAGTGGTTGTCTAAGGTCTGCTAAGGTCCTGCTCGCATTTTTCCACAGCCCACGCGACTTGTCTGTGGATATGCGGGGACAGCAGCACTACAACCAGCTGAAAGCACAGACGCAACATAGATGATCTTACGTTTTTTTGTTTTCCAATAATACTACCGACAAATACTTTCGGTAACGGTATCTCTACCGAGTGCACTCCCTCTTCCTTCACTCATATAGTCTGATGGGACGGTAATCCCACACGACCGGAGAGAGACACATACATACAATCACGTCTATTTCCAATGAGGGTGGGCAGGCACTATAGAACGCCACTTGTTACGATCCTTACATACTCTTTTTGCTCCTTCCGTGTTCATACATCTGTTCATACATGTGTGCTGGTCGTGAGCACCACTTATTTGAACTTTTAGTAAGTTTCTGTAGTTAAATGTTTATCCTTCTTGGAATTCTGGAATGCCCAAACGTACCATAATAAACGGTAAGATCTGATTGATAAAACTTGTATATAACGCTAGCGTGTAACATCTTCACTATACTTCACCATATTGATAATATACAAGACAGCAAGCGAAACACATAAAAATGGGTCTATATTACAAACGGGCACGCAAAACTAAAATAACGTTGTTTTTCTGCGAATAAACAGAAATCTTGTATTAACAAAATAAAACAAAATATGCAAAAAGAATCTCTTGTACTGGGATTCGATCTTCTTACTTACGATGTGCCAGTCACCTATATGTACATTATGCAACTAATTATTCAATTGACAATGTTGCTAAAATAGGCATTCGCAATCTACTAATCAAAATACAAAACCGGTAAATTCTTGGTCCCCATATGATAAAGCGCAATGATACCTTTTGCAGTTCACTCTCATAGTCCGATGGCACGGCAACTCTACGCAATCGGAGGGACATCAGGCGCAGGACCGACGGCTTTACGTGCTCTCCGAAGTACGGGGGTGTCACACCACCAACTTCCTAACTCCGGGCTGCTATTGAGTTTTTATTAACAGAAAAAACCCAATGACGCTTTGCCCGATCTGGGATTCGAATCCAGACCTCACGCTCAGCAGCTGCGCTTGCGACCACTAGACCAACGAGGCAGTCAACTTCAAATATAATTAGGCATGCGAAAGTCAACATTTTTAATGATTTGTTGAAAGGCTCGCAGCTAACTGTAGTTTATTAGACCATAAATCGTATACATCTCTTTTCGAACCCAAAACCTTATTTCAGCAGTCGCGTCAAAAACGTCAGATGTGGTAAACAATTCTGGATATGCTTTCACGTCGTTTATGTCAAACGTGACAGTTTGCCAATTGCCTAAAGACATTTCAGAAGGGTTTTAATATTGACATGTGAAGTTACTTTCTTGGACTTGGAATATTGGATTGGCTGGGTTGATGTATTCAATTGGGAAATTTCGTTCAGAATTTTAAATATTACTTTCTGTTGAATGCTGCCACATAAAATTCAATATTGCAATTTTTAACTGACACATGCTTTTATCTGACAGAATTCTAGATAATAAAATAGATTGTAGATAGCCGCCGTCGGAATCGGGCTCTTGGCTAAGCCGCCATCCATTGATCAATCGCGCTTAAGATGTGCTTGCCGCGGTCGGTCTGTGGATGGGTGGCCATCATTTCATACCGAGACCCCTCCGTATCTCGGAGAGCACATTAAGCCATCAGTCCTTCTTGTCAAATTAAGATCTATGACAGCCGTTACGGGTAGGCAGAGGCCT
The DNA here is from genome assembly GCA_935421205.1 of Xylocampa areola. Classification (NCBI taxonomy): domain Eukaryota; kingdom Metazoa; phylum Arthropoda; class Insecta; order Lepidoptera; family Noctuidae; genus Xylocampa; species Xylocampa areola. The sequence continues at coordinate 3,812,731 of OW285200.1, forward strand.
GAAAGTTTGACAACCAGTCGTGATAGAACTGGGTTGTGGGGACTAGATTGGCAGTCGCTCCATGTAAAATACTGGTATTAAGCTGAACCCAGTTTGACTGGAAGCCGACCCCAATGTAATTGGGAAAAGGCTAGGCAGATTGTGACTTATCACATTCACTTTCATCAAAATGTATTACACGATAACATTTGAAATGCACACCGTTATTCGGGATGCACCGACAGCAACGTTGCCAGCATGAATAATATCTTGAACTACGAATAATTTATACCAAACAAGAGCTTAATTAATCCTCTCTCTTCATTGAGCTAAAGTTCACTGTGTTTCTACAATGTAAGCCTTTGTCTAACAATATTAAGGTTGCTTTTTATTCTAACTAGACGCGGTTAGTTTTCAGTGGGAGCAGTCAAAATTGTTTTTATTTGTGAAACATGAGTAAATATACAATACATAGGTAGGTCTTAAATTAGATTTCAATTTTGTACTATATTTTACCACAACGGTGTTATCAAATGAAAATAAATCAAATAAATGGTTGAAATTAATATCATGCATATATAATTACATACATAATAACTTACATCGTCTATTGATACCAATTATACAAATACTGGGTAGATTAGAAAAATACATATTTTATAGTAAAATGTATTGTAATACTATAATATATTTTTTGTGTAAATCACCATTATGTTATAGTGGCATACGCCCGACGGCGTATGTATGTATTCTTCGTATCAAATGAAAGCTAGTAAATAGTCGATTCCAAATATATATCATTGTGACACAAACTACAAAAAGAACATTTAACTTACATTGATCTACAGTAACTAAAACAAAAATATTTTAAATAAACGAATTATTAAACAAGATAATAAAAAAAATTTAAAGGGGATCTGCCATTTTTATCCTATTGTCTTATTCCTAGCCTACCCGGGACAATGTAAGGATTCTAACGATACCCCATACATCGAAATCGGTCCAGGCATTTGGAAGTTATGGTGGAATAAAGAAACACATAAACATAATACATGCTTACATACATACTTGAATCCTAAAAACATAACACTCCTTTTTTAGGAAGTCGTGTTAAAACAATAAACCCTGCAAAAAAAGGGATATTTGTTTCTCCTTTCGTCTTGTTTCTCTCCTTTCAGTGCAGTCGGGTTTTTTGTTTTGTAACGATTTGTTTGATTTTCTTCCAAACGTCTATTATCCGTCATCTCAGTAGTCTATACGGGCGACAATATAAGGTCCTAACTAATTAGTGGTAGAGAAGTCGTTAAGTCCTTTTAGGAATAAGTGTGCAATTGATAACAATTTTAATCAAATATTAAATCCCATTAAAAATTGAGTTCCGTTTTGGGGCAATTTTTTTCTTAAAATTGATCTTTTTTTCTAGTTACAATGAAAACATAAATTAACTATTTTATCTTTAAAAGTTGCTCACCGTAAAATATTTGCTTCAAGATCACAAAATGGCAATCAAATTTTGTATAGTTTTTGCTATTTTTGGAGCATTTTCTTATCATGATATGAAAATATGAGAGCAATATACTTGGATTTCCAGACGCTGGTGCCATTACTGAAAGATAAACACGTTACACCGAGACAATGTAAATACATATTTATACGTATAATGTCAGACAGTATAGAACATTTATTGATAGACGCTCTACATAGGTACTTGTGACTCATAAGCTATAGGTATTTAGTACTTTACAATCAACCTTTAAGAAGGGATTTTTTTCGAAAAGGGACTTACCTATGTGTTTAAATACCACTATTTGTCACCCAATACTTATTTATTTATTAATACTTCATATGTGTATAATATATTTTCAGAAGTTTTTTATTTACCACCAAATAGTTTATTTTTGTTTCTTGGCAACTATAGAAAACAAGACAACGCGACATAAAAGTGAGTCCAATATATTATAGTCGTCTATGAGTGAGTCTCTGTCTAGACCGCGATTCCTAAGCTGTTGCGTCAGTCATTAGCAGACACAATAGATTTTTATTGTTACAACGTACAGATCTGTACGTTACTGAGCCGAAAGGTTAAACGCTTTATCCTAATTAAATATAGGTATAAAACACAAAAAAATATCTACCTGTGTCCGTTAGAGACTTTGAAACCATCTCACCGATGTACCCCAAACCGGTTTCATTAGAAAGCGAAAGCGGAGATGGTTTTAGACCACTGAAATAATTACTGATAAAAACAAACAAAATATCACTATACATCAATGACTATGTATAAATAAAATCTCATTGTTATACATAAAACAAAGTCGCTTCCCGCTGTCTGTCCGTCCCTATGTATGCTTAGATCTTTAAAACTACGCAACGGATTTTGATGCGGTTTTTTTTAATAGCTAGAGTGATTCAATACGAAGGTTTAAGTATATCATTTGTCAAGTTTTTGTATACATTGGCTAAAACATAATGATATTTGTTGGCGGTATCGAAAAATATAAACCGTCTGGAAGCTTTCAACGAAAACGCTACCATATAACAAAATGATGTATGGTGGAATTGTGTATCTTATATAGGTCTACAGAAAAGTCTGCGATAGCATATGTCTGATCTTAAGGATAACATACTTAATCCATTTAAATACTTAATAAATGGGCAATTATAAAGCGGTAATTGGAAAGCGGGAACGGGATCAAAATTTGCGCCATCTATCTCGCTACATGGGTACTACGCGCATAACACGGGTCGGGCAAAGTGTTATTGAGTTTTTCTTTTAGGAAATTCTCAATAAATAGCCTGGAGTTTGGAATTTTACCCGGTTGATGGCAATAGACTCACCACCTGATGGGACTTAATAACAGCATTGGTGTACAACTTTGTACACCTCTGCCTACTCCTTCGGGTAATACAGGCTTGATGCCATGTTATGTTATGATTACTCTAGTATTATTTAATACCAACAAACTGCTCCACTCCACTGAAGGTCGATATTATATTAATTTCCGCCACCTTGGCATAAGTCAATTATAAACGTTGAGATTGGCTCAGCGGGCTTGAAATTGAATTCTGCCGCCACCCGCGCCTTCTCTGGAGGGCGTGAATGAATTATTCCAATAGTGTTTATAATATCACTGCATTTTCTAGTTAGTGAAGTGTTTTAATCTGTGTATTGAGAAAGAGTTGTGGAGAAAATATGATTTTGTAAATGCCTCGTCAGTTGCAACCGTGATTGTTGAGCGTAATGTCCTGGGTTCCATTCCCGATTTGGGTAATGTTTGGTTTTCTGTCACGATATTCTCAGTAAGAGTGCACCCTTAAAATTGAAACCCTACACGTGGCCCCTGGGTGGTGAAAAACATGCAACACAACTCTGATGGGAGGCTTCGGCCGCGGCTGGTTATACACCCACCGGACGAAGCCATGCCGTGAAGCGACGTAGTCGTGTTTCGGGATGGAGTCCTGTGCAACCGTTGTGGGAGACGGGTCTGGGCAGTTGCATCAACTCCCCAACTATCGTTTTCGCCAAATCTATTTACGCTACTTAGAGTGAATAGATTTCTTCTGGATCTACATGCTCCATCCTCGGCCACACCGTCGCTTACCATCAGGCAAGTTGGTTGCCAAACATAGAACCATTTTTGATAAAAAAAAAAAGAAAAGTTTCTGATCGGGTTTAGTAGATGCAGTAGGTTTACCACCTGGGACCTTACATAGGACTCGATAACGGCATCAGTGAAATGTGGTGTACCTCAAAGTACCTGTACTTCTGCCTACCCAATCCAGGAATACAGGCGTACTGGTTTGCACAAAAAATCAGAGTGACTTTACTAAAACCGCAGTGGTATTAGAAATATGGCTGCTCATTTTGGGTCGCCCAGTGGTTGTAAACATTATGTTATTTAACAGGTATTTCTGGAATATTTTGGTGTAGAGAATTGAGGCACAGAGCAGCAAATAAAAAATACAGCGTATTAATTATCACAGGCGTACAAACAGAAATAGGCATTCAGTGCAAATATAAGATTTCAATATTCGATTTCGGTCCACTTGACTTTTTTAAATAAAATCTCTAGCTCCGTGAATTCACTCAATAATTTCAGGACATTTCTTTTTCGAGGAGCATCCGGCCCGATTTATCTGGGGAAACCCTCGTCAGTCCCTGTCTGCCTTAATTTATGGCTACACTATGTTATACAATAAACTAGGCCGGAATCAACGTTTAATGGTGTACTGTGCTATATATAATATTTATGAACTTGTCTGTCCTTTTGTGTGTGTTTATTATGGCGGTGCAAACAATTGCCGAGATGTACAATCAACCGCACGATTTTGATAATACTTGAAGTGCGAAAATCGTCCTTATTGTTACGTAATAAAGGACATGTTGAGGTACCCATTAGCTGTTAAGAACTGAATAGATTATTACTTTATAAAGCACCGCACATTAGCTGAACTTGAATTAATTCTAATTCTAATGCTTATCATATTATCAGTGCGAAATTTTGTGAAGATGTTTGTTACACTTTCACGCAATAACTACAGAATGGATTTAGATTAAATTAGGCACACATATTTTTATACTTTTTACCTAGATGGGACCCAATTTTGAAGTCCACGCAAGCGAAGTCGCGGGTAAAAGGTAGGTAGTTAAGTTTATTTTACATTTGATGCTATCTCGACGCCATCTTCTCCTGGTGGGATCGGGCCACTTACGATCCCATCTCGATCTCACAGAAGGAGGACAATTCCTTCCAGTTCTCTGACTCCGCCAGCATAGCTCTCACTACTTCCGGCAGAGACAGATATCCCCCGATCCTGGAGACCATGACCCGCCGCTAGACTAGGACCCGCCACTGTTGGGCATATTGCTGTCTACCGGGCAACATCCAAACTCCGAATAATTCGGTCCGATCCGGGAATCCAATCCTCACTACACGATCAGCAGCCACGCTTGATTTCTCTAGACCAATGAACCGTCGTTAATAGGTCGCTAAAGGGATGGTTTTATCAAATCAAAAGTTCTTTTTGTTCTCCCAATCTAAGACACGCCAATTTTACTTAGTGAAGCAGATTGTTATCTTAAAAATTTCCAAGTTCCTTATTCCAACAAGCTTCTATCTCCAGATTAAAAATGTAGTTCCATTATCGTCTACTTCTTATCGAACAATCCAATGTCAGTATTAAGCCACCCGTATACCTTTGACATGGCTTATAAAGGCTATTAAGTATATACTATATGACGGTTGGCGCAGTGGTCGAGAGCCCGGCTGCTGCGTTGTGTGTCACAGGTTCGTTTCCTGCACGGAGCAAATATTTGTATGATCTACAGATTTTTGTTCCGGGTCTGAGTTCTGGTGTGCATGTGATATTAGTTATATGTATTTCAACGCACCCACGATACCGGAAGAAATTATATTATTGAGTAATCTATTCATCATCATCACCCTGCCCTTATCCCAATTTATTTGGGGTCGGCGCAGCATACCTATATCTCGCATGCTGTTAAAGTTTTGGCTATGTTTCTAAAAACAGTATTATTCTAGTGAAATGTGGGTGTACCAAATATAGAAGTGTACTTCTGCCTACCCCAACTCAGGAGTACAGGCGTGTTATGTTATAAATTATTATCAAAGTCAGATAATGGCCTCCTCATTCTTTGGCTTGCTGTGCATTATGGCTGAAATGGCTTTTAAATCTGTTCTTGCATTCTAAGGAAACATTGAAAAATAATTGACACGAACAGGTCTCGAACCAACGACCCTTGACATACCGTGTCATGGCTCTCCCACTGAGCTATCGTGTCGTGCTAGCAACCATTAAATGTCAAGATCCCTTCTCGTCTTAAGGAGACGCCTGGCGTTTAATATAGGCATTACACGACCTTAACATAACAATAAAGTAATTTAAAAAAGAAAGGCAGAGGTAATTGAAAAGTATATTCATAATATTAAATTAGTCCAACGCAAATTCCTACGTGCAATGCACTATAGATACTTTAAAAAGAAAATTTCTTATCCATTATTACAAAAAAAATATAACCTTAATACTCTAAAATCCAGACGCACCCTTGAGATGATGACCCTATTTAGTATTTGTCGTAACAAAGTCGACTGTACTGATCTAGTGAACAGTTTGTGCTACCTGATCCCTCGTACAGGACTTGGTCGAGAGGCTCGCTCGATACACTTGTTTGCAGCTACTTTAAGTAGAACCAACTCAGGCATACGCACACCGCTGCATCGATTAGTTGACACCTATAATATGCAGTTTGTCTCAACTGATATTACGTTTCGCAGCAAGGCTATATTTAAAAAAGAAATTGTTACTATTTTAACTGATCAGAACCCTACAAAGTAAGGAATGTTTATTGTTTAGTTTTATTCTAGATAAAACTTTGAAAAGCATTAACGCATGCTTAGCGAACTCTAAAGTTACAATATTAAATGGAAAAAGAATACGCTCGCGAACAGGATTCGAACCTGCGCCTCCCGGAGAAATACTCCAGGCGCTCTGACCACTAAGCCATCTCGACATGGCTTGATGATGATGAAGATGTGATTGTGAGTAGTGTATTTGTTATCTCTATTATTAAGTTCTAACCTATGTCTACTTATTATTACACTGCTGTTTGTTTTCCCTAATGAAATAAATAAATAAATAATAATTATGTAGGTACAAATCTGCATCCATCTTCATATTATTTATTTGCATTCCACAATGAATGTACAATAGGTGTTTATATATATCGCTTAAAGCTAGGCACAATCGTGGACCCTGTAGGGCACAGCAAAATTTTACACATAAAAATATGTAAATATCCACAACAAAAAACTAATTATATTTATGAACGTATCTAATTCCTTACTTATTTTATACAATGCATTTGAGCAGGTACATAGTTATTATTATGAAATGCAAGACTATATTTTATAGGTACATAAGAACTCTTCTTATTTATTGTGGGTATGTCTATTTATATGTATGTATATTTAATATAATATCAATTACTATTTTTCAAAGAAACATTGAAAAAATAATGGACAAGAACGGGGTTTGAACCCGCGACCTTTGACGTTCCGGGTCATCACTCTACCACTGAGCTACCTTGTCTCGTTATTTCCCATTGAAATTTTCAACCTTCTTTGTATTCGTCTTAAGGAGACGCCTGGCGATATTTATCTAGCAATCATTTTCAGATCTACTGAACTCAGCGTTACCACTTTACAGTTGTAAATCGCCGAACAACATCCCAATCCTTTATAAATCATATATAATTATATTTTTTAATACATGTTGAGGCCATGTAATGCCTATATTAATTACTATTTTTCAAAGAAACAAAATAGTAATTAATATAGGCATTACATGGCCTCAACATGTATAAAAAAATATAATTAAATATGAATTATAATATCAATTTAATTGAATAGTATCTTTATGTATTATTATAGAAACAAATATTTTATATCTACTTAATATTTTATGGTATTTGAGTATTGGAACAGATTATATATCACATTTACAATAACTATTCTAGAATAATGTACACATTTATGTATTGTGGTGGTATGGTGGTTGTTGAATCATTCATCAATTCATTTCACACTGTTGCACATTTCGAATCAGTTCTCAGCTCTCAGTTAGCTGATTATATCCAGTTTATGTATACGAAACGCTACTTTGGTACACAGAACTGCCTCATTGGTCTAGTAGCCGCAAGTACGGCTGCTGAACGTGATCTACGTGGTCCAGGGTTCGTTTCCCGAGTTGGGCAAAGTGTTATTCGGTTTTTCAGTTAGGAACTTCTCAGTAGCAGCCCGGATTTAGGAAGACGTCGGTCCTGCCCCTGATCTCTCTCGGGTTGTATCGGATAGCCGTTCCATAGGACTATGAGAGTGAAGGAAGAGAGAGTGCATCTGTATTTGCGCATACATTTGTGCACTATAATACGTATATCTCTTGCATAGTTACTTGGTTAATTTGCGTGGAGATAGACCGCCGTGACCCAAATAAAATCCGTTGGGAGTATATTATACACAAATTAATTACAAGTTCCATAATCTAATAAGCTTAATAATGTTAAAAGGTAGACTCGATAACAAAAACCAGAGACATATATAATTATGATCTACATATATTTAACTTTTTTTTCACTATCTCATCACATAATGTGTTTTACATTCACTCTCGCTTTGTACGATTCTAGTTCGAGAACAAAGCCTTGCACTACCAACGATAGGACAGCCTATTGAATTCCGACGCAATAGCTATGCATATGTTTAATAGTGCTTCATAAATTCATTCCATACTGTTGCACATTCCGAATCGTAGGTACTCGGCGCTCAGTCAGTTGGTTATAAACATAATTATGTTTACGAAATTCTGTTTCATAATCACAAATGAAACGAAAATACAAGTTCATTTGTGATTTGAAGCTATTGAAATTGTTTATTGAAATAATGATACTAATATATATGTTTACAGTAAGCCTTAATTATTAGTGGTAGACAATAATCAAAATTGAATGTTATGGAAAGAATGTACGTTTGTTAACATACGTTTCCTTTTTCTTGTATAAGTTTTGAGTAATTAATAGTAGTAGTATTAATTTGGTGATTTTTTTAATATCTGTGACATTCAAGATAAATCATTGAAAAGCATTAACGCATGCTTAGCGAACTCTAAAGTTATTATATTAAATGGAAAAAGAATACGGTCGCGAACAGGATTTGAACCTGCGCCTCCCGGATGAATACTCCAGGCGCTCTGACCACTTAGCCATCTCGACCTCTGCTCACCACCGCGAATTCTTCTTACATATTTTGACACGTCTTATGGCGACGTTATTGCTATTATTTCAGTCCCTATACGGGTGACCGAACCGACACGACTAACTTTGCAGTTAATACAATGTCGTACAGAATGCAATTACCTTAATAATTCAAGATAAATCATTGAAAAGCATTAACGCATGCTTAGCGAACTCTTAAGTTATTATATTAAATGGAAAAAGAACACATTGTTCTGAATAAAATTCAAAGGAATTTAATATTTCGGAATGAAAAGAATCATGCAACCCGTATGGTGCCAAAACATAATCTATATTTGAGATTTATTCACCGCTATCTGTAATGTACATATCTCAGTCTTTTTATTACCTAGGTACCGAGTAAGAGCAGTGATAAACTAGTGGTATGACCGTTGGACTGACAGAGGTCGCAAGTTTGAATCCGAGGCACGCACCACTGTTTTTTTGAAGTCATGTGCCTATTATAAACAAATTATCACTTGCTTAAAACGGTGAAGGAATACATCGTGAGGAAACCAGCTCAACATGGTGTGTAAAGCCATGTCAGAGTCCTACGGGTGGTTTAAACTTTGACACTAGGTTGTTCATCAACCACACGATAAGAAGATTACTTAAGTAGGTATGTATTACTAACAATTTTATTGTTAATAGGCTCCGAAATTTATCAAAATCACCCGTTAATCAGATCATACTTAATATATATGTAAACATTCTTTGGTATCTGAAATCTCAAACATATTGTACCTACCCACATAACGTTGCACACTCAATATTTGCTATTTCCGTAAGCTCCCAATCCTCGGTCGAACCATAATCCAAACATTGATGTATTTGTACCCGAAAGGAAACGAGATAACAAACTAAACCGACCGAGTGGAACGGAAACATATAAACTTTGTTTCCGATCCATTCGTTCGGAATTTCCATCAAATATTGCGATGTTGTATTTAATGGAATTTGAAAGATTTGAACCAAAACTTATAAGAACGTTGTAGTGTGAGATTAACTGCCTCGTTGATCTAGTGATTCCAAGCACGTCTGCTGAGCACGAGGTGCTGGGTTAGATTCCCAGGTTGGGCAAAGTGTTTTCGGTTTTTCTGTTAGGAAACTTTTAGTAGCAGCCCGGAGTTTGGATTTGTGCCCGATAGATGGAAATAGGCTCACCACCTATTACATGGAACTTAATAACAGCATCGGTGAAATGTGGGTCTACAATTGTGTACACCTCTGCAAACCCCTTCGGGGAATATAGGCGTGATGCTATGTTATGTTATGTTAGTGTGAGATTAATTGAAATGAGTATGTAATTTATGGGGAGGCCTATTTCCAGGAGTGGACGCTTACCGGCTAATATGACAATGAGGATAAATATTATATATAAGAATTTCTAAAGATTTTGAATCTAAATTTCTATTATTTTCCTGCTCGCAGCTTATTACCAGATCCTATTGGTTAGTGGACTTCATGTAAAGAGTAACCAAGTACCTACATCGCTGAAGCACGAATTGGAAGTGCGTCACAATCTGTTTCCTTTCATTCCTCATTTCTCACACCTAATAAATATTCATCTACCAATCAAGTCGTTTTGTTATGACTTTGTCATTCTGGAGAAATTCAAATGTCTACTTACGTTCTTATCCAAGTGTTTGTGTAATCGTTCTATTTTTTATTTTGCTTTATGCTAATATGTGTTATAAATTTTATTTGTTTTAAATGTTATAAATTTTTTGCAAGTAAATCAATTAAAATGTTATTGGCAAGTACATACTGGTTCTTCAAATAAATAAGACTTGTTTATGACCGCTTTTTATTTATATATTTATTTTAACAACACGTAGCATCGCCTGCATTCCCCGGAGGGTTATGTAGAGGTGGTAATATTATATACCCACATTGTAAGTAATTGGTGATGAGTTTATTGCCATCGACTGGGTACAATTCCAAACTGCAGGCTGCTACGGAGTATTTGCTAACAGAACACCCCGTAACACTTCGTTATTCTTATTTATTTCACGCACTTAAATATAATAACAATATATGTATGAATTATGGTATATGTAATGTCACATATTAAAAAAAGAAATTATTAACTTATATGACAAATTTACGTCTTAAGTTGTAATATTCAGTGGAAAAAATATATAATATAGCAATGACGTCACCAAAAGACGTGTTAAAATATGGATGAAGTATTCGCGGTGGTGAGCAGAGGTCGAGATGGGTTAGTGGTCAGAGCGCCGGGAGTATTTATCCGGGAGGCGCGGGTTTGAATCAAGCCGCTTGCTGCTCAAGACCGTTTTCTTTTTCCATTTAATATTATAACTTTAGATTTCGCTGAGGATGCGTTAATGCTTTTCAAATATTTATCTTGAATTTACGTCTTATTTTTATCCAAAAATTGAGTTTTCTCACATACTGATTGGATCGTCCAATTATCCGCAAAGAGATCGTTGGATTAGAAACCAAGAACATTGGTTGCTGGTAGACATTTGAATTTCGCCCGACACTGGAACATAATCTACTTTACTCACGGAGTACTTTTTTATATAATTAAAGATGAGAGATATGACGATTTATTTATTTTTTATTTATTTATTTATAGTTAATTAAAACGGCACAGGTCCAATTACATTAATTAACATAGAATTATATATAAAAAAAAAATAGAATAAAATAAGCATTCAAATAACATACAGTACAAAAATTAAATTAAATTAAAATTCAAAGATATACAATTCGTAGTTAAATTATTAATAATTATTTGAGTAAATGGTTGAATAAATTAAATACATCAAAACTAACATAAGCTAACATGTAACAGTGGACACCCTCGCATACTGTCTCTCACAAAACACCAGACAAGCACGCATTACTTTCTTCCATTCATCAGCAAACACATCACATTCAGGGTCGGCAGTCAGGAGGGCGTTTAGCATCCTTAGGGTTCGACATACTGGGGATTCGGCTCTAGCGACAGACCTGGATAGGGGTAGTGCGAACAGGTGATGACGGCGGCTTTGACGGTGCCCAAGGTATTTGTCCGGCACAAATAGGCGGCAGTAAAGTCCGTGGAGCTCAGGGCAGTCAATAAGACCGCTTAGGGTTTTACAGGCAATCATGAGCTGATCAAAGCCCCTTCTCACCTCCAACGAATTGAAGCCCAACACCCCTAGAAGGTAATTCGTTGGGTACATAAATGGGAAGTAATGGTACAGCCTTTGGTACAAAAATCTCAGGAAGGTTTTCTGAACTTTCTCAAGCATCAGTGTCTGAGACGCAGTATGTGGATGCCAGACACAGGCGCTGGACTCGAGCTTACTCCGTACCAAAGTGGTGTATAAAAGTTTAATAATACTGGGATTGCGAAAGTCACGAGCGTTCCTCAAGACAAATCCCAGCCGCCTGAAGGATTCCTTTGCAAGGGCAGACACGTGGTCTCTAAATGTCAGACTGCGGTCGAAAATCACTCCTAAGTCCTTAACGTTAGTGACACGAGTGATCACTATACCCCCCAACTTATAATCTCAACCTTCGACAATAAGTCATGACGCTGCATTTACTAATATTAAACAACAACTTGTTCGCAATGCTCCACTCATAGAGGGAATCAATATCTTTTTGTAGGAGTTCGCAATCCACCTCTGTTCTGATCTGCGCAGCTAGTTTTAGATCGTCGGCATATAGTAGGCATTTTGCGAATTGAATCTTACTAATTAGGTCATTGATCATGATCAGAAACAGAGGCGGCCCCAATACGGATCCCTGACTCACGCCCGAGCGAGTGTAATAAGACTTTGACTCAGAGCAGCCATGCCGGACGAACTGTTTGCGATCCCGTAGGTAGTCGGCGAAGAAGTTAAGAAGGCCGGATGAGAAGCCCATAGTCGCTAACTTTGCCAAAAGCACATCATTGTCCACTTTGTCGAACGCCTTCCGGAAATCAAAATACAGAGTGTCAACCTGCCTACCGGATTCCAGGCTACTGGATATGAAGTCTACATGAATCAACAGATTTGAGTTCACGGAGCGACCTGGTCGAAAACCATGTTGAGCATCAGAAAGATACATATTGGTTTGTTCACAGATAACAGTGTGAAGTATATGTTCAAAGACTTTTGCAATGGTTGATAAAATAGCGATGGGTCTGTGTTCCTCGACAGATGTCTTGTCACTGGTTTTAGGGATGGGAGTAACACGTGAAGTCTTCCACAGCTCCGGATACACACCCGATTGAAGAGCTAGATTAAAAACATGACATAAAGGGGCTGCTAATATACTGCTACAACCTTTAATGATATATGCAGGGATGTTATCTGGGCCAACCGAACTGCAGGGTTTGAGTTTGGAAATACCCTTAACCACGTCCGGAGGGATTAAAACGGGTAGGGGAAAATTACCTCCCTCACTATTCACCGTGTCTGATTTCGGGTCCAATTCTGGTGTGTCCGGCAGAAATACGCTGGAAAAATACTTATCAAATGCCTCCGCAGCTTTCACCCCTGAATAGACCCTGCCATGAAGCACGACGTCTGGCTCGAACCCACCCTTAGATCGCAGGCTTGAAATGTGCTGCCAGAACAGTTTTGGATTTTTGCCAAGGCTGTTTTCCACATTAGAACAATGCAGTCTATATTGTCTCTCGGTTCTCACTTTTAATTCCGACCGCAGTGCGCTAAACTGAGCATATGTAGCATCAGATCGGGATTGTTTCCATTTATTATGGAGCTTTGATTTACGTCGAGTGTCGCTTACGATATCTCTAGTAAACCAGACTGGGTACCGCTTATTACCAGAGGTCCTTCTTGTCTTCCTTGGAATAGAGGAATCAAATATATTGTATATTAGCTTATAAAACTTACAAGCAGCGGTGGAAGCGTCATTGCAGCGAAAAACGTCCTGCCATGGAGCAGAGCGAACAAGATCGAACAATAATGTGTAGTCACCCCTACAAAAGTTCCAATCCTTACTACGGTCAATATTGCTAGGGTCAAGTTTATTATGTACCTTATGTCTTGGGATAGTAACAGCAATATCTAACGGAGGGTGATACAGATCAATCGAAACCAGTTCCGTACCCTCGACATACTCACAGTTTACAGCAGCGCCCTCCCGAGCCAACACTACATCTAACTTACTGCCACGCATATTCATCACCTCATTCATCTCTACCAGACTACAAAAGCTTAGAAAGTAACAGTAGTAATTGTTAACATTTACTGACGCACTTTTTAGATTAAGGTCGCCTAAAATAATAATAGTCCCCTTCAAACTGTGAATAATGTCCTCGACCTTGCAAAACCACGACAGGTAATCCTCGTCAGTTGCACTAGGTTTGACGTAAACAACACACACATATATATGTAGGCCATAAATTGTGATCTTAGCCCACAAATCTTCGCCGCAGGTCGTCTCAAGTTCATGTAGCCTGTTCAGGGTGACCCCAGGTCGCGCAGCAAGCAGCACACCACCACCCGTGGTCACTCTGTCCCTTCGAAGAGTACGCCAATCCCCAGCCGATATTTCTGAGTCCTCCACTGAATTATCCAGGTTTGTCTCGGTAACGGCTATCAAATCATGCTCAGACAGTAATAAGCTTGACCTCCATTTGGGTAGCTTGGTTTTGAGCCCACGCACATTCTGGTACAGTAAGTGCAGATAGACATTGCGATCAGTACAATCACGGGAGGCGGGAGCGGCAGGGCCACAATAGGGCTTATTGGGTCTCATCGCTTCGGGCACGAAAATTTCGGCGCCATGGTTTGACGCAAATATCCTCCGCCCAGTTTTCAGGAGCCACAACTTGATCAGCCAATTTTGAGGGCACACCCAGCTTGAAGGATGCGTATTTACCACGGGATTTGAGGACTTCTACCGTGCAAACATCTGTTCCACAAATAGTAGTAAGGTGATCACGTACCTGACTGTCAGATGTGCCCTGCTTAACGTAGAAGAGGTGTAGGTATCTCCATCTTTCAGAGGCTTCTAGATTGGTGGTACCGGGCGCCGCTGTTCCACGCAACACATTACTGAGTGAACGTTGGGAGCGTCTGTGTCGAACTTCCACCCAACCATCTTTTTCTGTGTCACCCATCGAGATATCAACAACAGCGGCATCCACCGGCACGACGACACTGGGTTTCGAACAATCCCGCAGACTTGCCTCGGGATTTTCCCGATCAACATCCTCTGCCTCTTTAGACGCGATCTTCAAGGGATCGGTGACCTTTCCGCCTACTTTTGGTGTAGCCGCACGACGTTGAGTAGCTTCAGTGTACGAGCGGGGATATTTTTGTTGCCCATGTTTAATCGTATTCCCACTCGTTTTCACCTGGGGAGTAGCGATGCTAGCTTTAGCCCCGAGCTCCGTTGTGGTTTTTCGGATTGTCATACATTGATTTTTAATTTCAGCGACATCCTTAACCAGAGCAGATAGCATTTTGTCCTGCTCAGTTTTCCATGCCGACAACTTAAGATCTAAATCGGCCTTCCAGGAAGCCAACATTTCCAGCATTTCATTCTTCAATTCACGACATGCACATAAGTTGTGGATAGCGGGTTTGTTGGGCGAGTCGTCGGTGCGTGGCCGCTTGCCCCTGAATGTAACATTATCATCAGGCTCCTTGTAACTAGAAGCCGATGCTATGTCAGGAACAGATTGCGATTGTTCTGGTCCCCCCATTTTCGGGGATGTAGGCGGTGTACGACGCAACCTATGCATATCCAAGTCACGCGTGAATCAAGTGAGCGGGGCAATTCACGTTGTACAATACGATATGATGTCAACTCTGATGTCGCTAACTAAACTAAAATACTAAAGAGCGTTGCTGTTTTTTTACTAACATACGAGTGGAAACCTAAGATTTCCATACAATTTTAGTTTGATGTGTCAAATTTTTTTTACCACCTGATACGTCTAAAAATGTTTTTTTTTTGTTTTAATTTACATGTTCACCTAAACTTTCGAGGATCTCTAACAAAAAAAATATAGCTACAAAAGATTTCGCATTTTTTGTTCAATCGTACAAAATATGTAAAGTTAGCTTTTACAAGGAGATCATTTATGCAAATTATGCATAAAAATACAGTGTTACCAAGCTAAAAAGTAATGGTACCACAATACCTGAATAAAGATTTGATTCTTACGATTAATTTAAATAAGTAGTATCTATAATATAATAAACAGACTCATTATTAAAATAATGCCTACATACTTTATAAAAACCGTACTACATACATTTTATTCGAAATCAAACGTATTTTTTACCTCAATCGGTGGGAAGAAAATGTAATTTAAAATTCAGTTGCAATTGGATTTCTTCTAAACATACCACACAAATGCTAAGTTAAAAAATAAAAGTAAAGCTTGTTGAATAGCTGAATTGGCTCGTTTTGATTCACGTCCTACGTGTTTTAATTAAGCACTACCTAAAGAATACTCGATCAAGTCAGAACTGTTGCTTCCAGTTTTAAACTTGGCGCTGACGTTCCTGAGTGAGATTTCTAAAAACCTCAAAACAAAAACTCATTAACATTCTCAGTTTTACTCTAACGAGAAAAGTATTACAATCAAATACGAATCGGGTGAAAATTTATGGATCATTTCAACATTATAATAGGTTTTTCTGAGCCGTTTGTTGAATTCAGACAGCTGGGTTCGGTGCGCGTATTGATCGTGTCCCGTGCGACCTTGGACGCGGGGACACCCTCATACTTTAATTGAAGGGTACCCAAGTTTACGTGGGGATCAAAACTTTTTGTAATTCTTATTTCATCATTATCTTGGGGGATTATGACAGCCTTGGGGGCTAAAATAGAGTGACAAAGCAGCTATATTTAACCTAGAGGGGGAACTGGACGGGAATTTTGTTGGGTTTAAAATGTTGTTTTGGGGAAGTTTTAATTACTTGGGGTTTTATTAAATTCTTAGTAGAACGTGGCCCACAGTTGTTGGTTTGTCTTTTAAATTAAATATTAGGCACAATATGATTTCAAAATTACAACCATTATTTATCATTACCTTCGTGGAGTAGTAGCATCGGTTAGCACCTGGGGCAGTTTTCTATTGAGCATCACCAAAGTAAAACAACAAATATTGCAATGCGACTAATTTAGAAAGTTCATAACTTAAATGGTACATCTTTCTAAGCGGAGGCCTTTCCAAACTATCCGGATCACACTACCCTAGTATTGTTCTAAGCTATAGGACCATGGCTACTAACCTGCGCGAGTGAGTTGTCACCATGTTGTCACCCCGCTTGTGTGCTGGCTTGGTGCTTGGCACCCGGTGCGGACCACCCCCACCGCTCCACCTTTATGCCACCATTGCATTACCTTACGTACTGATAATATAGTATACCTAATGATAATTCTAATAATACATTAACGCATGCAAAACGAACTTTAAAGATTTTTTTAAGAGCACTTGGAGAATCGATACACGGAGTGCGGGTTCAACTTCAAACCACGTTCGCATTTTTCAATCCACAAAAAATATTAGCTTTATCTTTCTTTACCTTATTTCATGTATATTTTGAATATTTCATGACACCACTGGCGTAGAAATAGTTGCGTAGATAGATCTTTCTAGCGAAAATTCCACGTCGAAATAATACTTACAAATTACATTCAACGATACCATAATTAATAGGCTTTTATAGGAAAACTGGCATATATTAACCCCACGCAACGCCCGGGCACTTATTTCTAATTTACACTGACTTTCTGGTTTCAAGAGCAGCACGCGACAAATGGGGGGTTGACTCGCAGCTAAGCCGCCCTTGGCCTGGTTTCGTGGGTCGATAGCACCCTTGCCGATTTATTGTAAGGCCTTTTCGGGTTAGCTAAGTAGCAAAGTCAGTTTGTTTGAGAATTAGTGGGCAGGTAAGCTTGCTCAGAAATATGGAATTTTAGATATAGTACGCTTTGTTTAGGTTAAATTTACGTACCAAATCGTTCTAATTTGCTGTTCTGTGCTGGTGGTGCTACTTCAGGTGCGCTGACCCTCATACGGCGAAAATATAACAATCTTACCAGTAATTATATTTTCGAGCCGATTGACGTTGAAATACTCGGGTCATAGGATCCGAGCATTCGCCTTCTCTAAAGAGATAGGAAGGTGATTGTGCGACACTTCACGTGACTTGAAGGCTGGTCTTTACTTCGCACAAAGAATCAGCATTGCCATTCGATGAGGCAATGCTGCCAGCCTTTTGGCCCGTTACCAGTTGATAGCGATGCGGATGAATTATACGACTCTCTATAGTATTTTATTTCAATTTTTTTGTTAGAAGTATATTGTTTAGGTAGTTTGTATATTTAATTCTTAGTATCTGTAAATTTGAATTGAATTGCATTAAAATCTTCTATATACATTTATAATTTATGCTATTATTGGAGTTAACGGCACATAGCCGCTTGTAGTGTCGTAGATCAATTTTACGGTCAGCGGCATAAGTCGCTGATCATATTCAAATTTTGAAAATGGTTTAGTTCTGAAACCATTCATATAACTATCTGGAAGACTAAACATAACAATCTTGTCAAACCCGGACATTAATGCCGCTGTACTCAAAAAACCGATACTAAATTTGACTTCTAATGTTATTCTAGTTAGATTTCAAAGTCGCAGTACTCATGTTTAAAAAAATTCGTGTTTAGGTTACGTAATAATAAATAAAAGCCTGCTTGCCGATTAGCAACCACAACCAAATTTAATATTCAAAGCAAATCCCCGTTTGGTAATTGTAGGAAAAAGTTTTTGAGATCATTATGGTAATTGTTCTGAAACTTGGTGGCCAAAGTACTATGCCGCCATCAATGTTAAATTTCTCGTGACAATCTGGTGTTAATAATGGTCTTGAATAACCATACCAAGTTTCCTTTCGCCAAGAATTGATTGTGTTAAATGAGAATTTATAATGGCAGACTTTAATTTATTGATACTGTCAATGTGTGACAGAACCTATTAAAAGTTAGATGGAGTTATCTCCATAGTTTCGACTTTATACTCAGGACCACGTTTATTGAATCAATGTCGTTTGGAGTCGGAATACAGAAGTGACACAATATTCGTACCAAAGTGACGCGTTTAATTAAAATTTTAACGATAAATGAGTCACAATAATGTTCATAAATCTGTGATTTCATCTGAGTGGACAACAGAATTGGGTCTATAGATAAAAAGTATCTTATGTGTTAATCTAGGTTATAAACTATCTGTGTACCATATTTCACCCAAATCCGTTCATCCGTTTTTGCGTAATTGAGTGTCAAACGTCCAAATATACCAACTTTCACTTTATTGAAAAATACATAGTTAAATGTACTTATCCCTACTTATATTATAAATGCGAAAGTAACTCTGTTTGTTTGTTACCTTTTCATGACTAAACAGCTGAACGGATCGTAATGAAATTTGGCAAGGAGATAGATCGGACCGGAGAAGGACATAGGCTACCTTTTGTCACGCAGACGAAGTCGCGGGCACCAGCTTATATTTTATATACGGTTACTTAATATTAGTAAAGTATATTTTTCCATTATCGTGGATATATATACAACTCATATTTATAAACCCTCCTATCTGAAACAAATAATTTTTTTTTGGAAAAACAAAGTACGTCTGTAAGCAAGGGTCGATCCTACCTAAGATCAGTACACCAAGGAGAGCTCTTAGGGACACTTGAAGTACTCTGTTCGCATCGCATTCATAAAATCTCTTATTTCACACCCACCCCAACTCAGATTAATATTAACAGATTTCAGATTAATTATAGAAGAAAAGAATTTTTAACCTTTAGTACACTGAATGTACTAAAGGTTAAAAATTCTTTTCTTCTTCTAAAAAATCCCTTTTTATAGAATCCCCTGACTTATCAGTAATATTAATGAAGGATATTTTTTAACGGATTGCTGGATGACAAAATCTCTCACGTTTTTTTTGGTACTCATGTTAGCACTGTATCAGCTGAAGGCAATAACGGTTACGTCACTACCAGTCTACTAATCTATATTCGTTAGCGCCTAATTAATCATTATTTGTGAACGAAGCTGCTGGTCCTTATAATAGGTACGTAACCCCTCGGTCTCCATTGATTTTATTTCACAATCATACCTTTTTCCTAAGTCCTTGAAAATACACCCGTATATTACTGAACATCTTCAGCTGCAAGAAACGGACATCTATAATGCTTGTACATTCTGACGCAAGACTTGGAAAATTACAGATAACCACTGTATTTTGTCATGACCGCGAAAGATCTCATAAAAAAGATTGTTTTAATAATATTTCTGAATCAGTCCTAAATATGGCTTGACCTCTTGTGCCCCGGAAGGGACAACGTAGTCCACATATAACCCAATGGGAACACAACCGGATAGTATTACAGAAAACATAATATACCTCCATTATTTCGTCTCCAAACAACCTCATCCAACTGACCCGATAAAACAAGACATTAAGGCAACCAGGAACGCGACTTGAAAACTAACGCGTTTTCTCAACAAAGTTTTATGAGAAAGAAGACATTATGAAGAACATAACGCGGTTCCAAAGCTATTTTTTACAAAGCGTAATTATTGTCGCATTTACGGACGGTTTCGGAATACTAATAGGCCATTTTTTAGGTCAGAAAAAGCCTGCAAGATTATAATACAAGCTAGGACATAACAGTTTTCTTGATAAGTCCTAATGGCCTTGTTAACAAGCCAGCGATCGACTCAATTGTTTGGTTTTGAGGCTGACAAGATAATTGAAAAGCTGACAAAGAAGTAGACAGAAGATTTAACTAGCCTGCATTTAGCTGTTAAGAGATTGTGTAAGTACCGTAACGTAAAGTAATTTACTACCGAATGAAGCACAATAAACGATCAAGCATCGAGATTGTGAGCGCTGGTAAGTTCTCGAAAATGGTGGAGCATTAATACCTGCCGAAAATGCAAGTCTTGTCAAAGTAGTTTTTACATATGTTTACATATGTCTAACTTCAATTGTATTTCATTATAGTTATTGCATTCTGTGGTCTGTTATGAAGACGACTGTTAGCAAGAAATGTTTTGCTGATCGGTGGAGAAGTACGTTCAGCTCCACCATGACTGATGTGTGTCTGTGTCTGTCAGGCCAGAACGTCACCTTCCCTGGCCTACTCCTGTAATCCTACAATATTAATGAAGGTGATTACGGGCATGAAAAAAGACAGAAATTTCAAAGTTTGTTCAAGCGCCCGCCATATTTATCATTTGGAACAATCTGTATCGTAGTTAGGGGATCCTTCTTTTTAATTGTCCTCTAGTGCCCCTTCATTTCTCTCTATCTAGTGAAGGTTAGGACCAGACACCAGATCATCAAAGGTCTCTCTTTTATTGTTAGTGTAACGCAAATAAATACAAAAAATAATTTATTAATAGTGCCCCCTCTTATCCACAGAACCTCCCTCCCAGTGGCTCAATTCAGCCGCGGCGACTTCTCCCTCTGGTCTGTACTAAAGAACTGCGTCGGCAAGGAGCTCTCCAAGATCACGATGCCGGTGGTGTTCAACGAGCCGCTGTCCTTCCTTCAGAGGATGCTGGAATATTTGGAATACGCGCATCTGCTGCGAATGGCCTCAGAGCAGACTGATCCAGTGGCGCGAATGGAGTATATTGCTGGTAAGAATTAGGATTTATTGAGCTGCATTCCAAGATAACCTGGGCTATAGATATATTTGTGTCAATATAACCAGGAAAGAGAGTACAATAAACACCCCAATTATCTTTAAGAGTGCTACATAAATGAAGGCTAATAATAATGTCAATCAAATTTTGTCTGTGTAAGATGAAAATTTTAACTGTCTGTTTCAATGGACACCGTTTCCTGAATTATTCTGATTCAGAATACAGAGGTGAAACAATATTCGTAGAGTCACGCGTCTTAGAGAATTTTAATATACTGGATTTGCTTTCTGAATTATTATGATAGACTAGGATCTGTATTATTGCTTAACCTGGAAAGAAAGTCCTTTAGAAATAACTACCCATTTATGTTTAAGAGTGATCTTTGGCATTTTTATCTAATAACGCCATTTCTGAACTTGAGTACAAAGCGTGTAATAATTGACGCGTATCAATTTACGATTACTTATAGAGCGAGTATTTTACAGATATAATATCGATATTCTAATGTAATTCGTGCCCTGTGCTCAAGCAACATAACTATTCACAAAGTTGCCTAGAACATAGAAATTAAATTGATTCAACAAGTGGGGCACGTACGCGGCACTCAATAGAGGCGGGCTAGAGGACGCTTGAACGCAAAGAAATAAACGTAACCATATGCAAACTCAAATAACGTTAAAAGTGTTAAGTACTCCCAAGAGAAAACAAATTTTATTTAGATAGTCACTAGGAATGTATTCTGGAATTTTTATTCTTAATTAACTTCCACTTTCACTTGAAAACCCTTTAGATTTTTAATATTGTTTAGTTTTTGGCTTGTCATTTACATTGCTTGATTGAATTAAATGTATTGACGATGAGCCCCAATGACAAATTATATCACAGTAGCCGATAAAGTATCATAGCGCGTCCATTTATTTTCTTCCAATCAATCAATATCTTCGTGGATCAAAAGACCACTTTGTTGTAATGAATACAATTTCAGACACCTTTGTCAACGACAATTTTCCTTTGTACCATGTATTTTTGTATAATAAGCCAGTGTTTTTCTTCAGTAAAGCCGAAGCCTTCTCGTTATATTTCAGTGTTTGGAGCTCTTACATTATTTCTTTGTTTGGTGTGGTGAGAAACCAAACTTGGTCCCGTAGTCGCGCAAGTCTCTTATAACTGGGACCGAAATTAAGTTTCTTGTCCTTTTTTCACTTGAACTTGGCAACTAGTTTTCTTCTTGACAATTCAAAGGTTATATTTTATTGTAGAATGAAAAAATAAACGGTCGTGAGTAGGATTTGAACGTGTGCCTCTCGGATAAATATTCCAGGTCCTAAGTAGCTAAGCCATCCCGACCTCTGCTTACTACACCGAGTTCTTCTTCCATATTTTAATACGTCTTGTAGTGACGTCATCGCTATCCATTCACCCTATATGCTTTGACTTTTGACTTTGTTTTTTAGTGCCCTCAGAAGCACGGACACATACTGTCGTCGCGGAGAGCTGCTTAAATTCAACTATTGTTTAACGGGATTTCAAGAGGATATGATGACGCTTTGGTCTTCTAAGAAAGTTAAATAACATTATGAGGTCTAAGGTCTTTAGGGCTGGAAAAATGGGATTGAATTACAGTGGCTTTTCCGTACGTGAATGATTTTTTACGAGCTTATTGCATATTTTATTTACCCTGACGCGACGTTGCGCGTTGTCTCTGAAATTTATGGAGACAGTTTAATCGCTGGATTCACTGACGCGTCATCTTTTCTTACATTGTAAGTTAGAAAAATAGGTTTATTCATAATTTTTCAGTATAGTTTTTTATCTCATATTTCATATATGTATTTAATGTTGTAACAGCATTCGCCGTGAGCGCTTTAGCGTCCAACTGGGAACGTCTGGGCAAGCCATTCAACCCGCTCCTCGGAGAAACATACGAACTAGAACGTCCTGAGTTCCGGGCCGTTTGTGAACAGGTGAGTTTAACTTATATATATAATTTAAATTAAATCTCAGTTACTCACTGTACTGTTATATACTGCTGATATATTAAGCTTCGTCTTCGAGACAAAAGGTATGTCCTCGTCAATCTATATCTATACCAAAATTCATCAAAATTTGTTTAGTGGTTTAGGCGTGAACACTTTACAAATAAGCAAAGCTCTATAATATTAAGTTTGGATTACACTGCACAAGCTTCATACAAAGATACAAGTATTATTATTTAATTATTTATAAGATCGTTAATAATACTATAAAAGCTAACATGCCAAATCGATGTTATCACTAACTTAGTAACTATCAGAATATTCAGATAAATAACTATTCTATATTATCTTCAATACATTTCAGTGCTACTTTCGTGAATTGCATAAGGTTACAATGAAATACATCAGTGTCTCTAGAGATCTAGATATGGTTGGTCACATTTTGTAGGGTAAAGGGCAATTTAATTATTAAATAAATCATTATTAAATATGAAGTAAACAGTGACGTTATAATAAAATTAGTTCAGTCATCCTGCGACCACGAACGCTGCAAAGTATTATAATGTATAGTGATTGCGAAAACCTAAGATATTACAATTATAGAGACAATCTATTACTTAGTTTCAACGTTCGAATTATAAGTACTTTGAAGTTTTTTTTTTTAATACTTCGTTCTATTTTTTGTAATGACCAGGCTTGCCCGGAATCACCAGACTTATTGAGTCTTAGGTTAGGTTAGTGGAGTCTGATAGTAGGATAAAATCAGAACCTGGCGCATGGATAACATTTTAGACCGTATCGGTGGCGGTTACCACTACAACAGCATTCCCAATGCGGGTTGACGTCAGGCAGGCGGCTGGTCATAAAACATAGCCAAAACTTTAGCAGCATTCTAGTACAAGTAAAGAGTATGTATGGAAGAAGAATACATGCTGCGCCGACCCCAAATAAATTGGGATAAGGGCAGACGGTTGATGAGACTTCTTGAGCTCACGTGTTCCTTGCGAAGAGATTTCTGCAGCTTCAACAATGTCGGCAACCCTTTTTCATAAAACAATATTCTATATAACTAAATTAACCTCGTGTTCTCAGGTATCGCACCACCCACCAGTATCTGCATTCCACGCAGACAGCCCCCACTTCGTGTTCCACGGGTCCGTACACCCCAAGCTGAAGTTCTGCGGTAAGAGCGTCGAGATCCAGCCGAAAGGTCACGTGACGGTGGAGTTACCGAGGTCAGTATGTGTTGATCAATGTTCCATGAAAAATCCCCGATAGCAAGTACAGTTAAATCTCAAACGCATTAACGCATGCGTAGTGAACTCTAAAGATATACTTTTATGCACATGCAGGGCACGTAAGGTGGACTTAATGGGATATCAAAGACATTATTTTTAATTTCTTTTCGTTTTAATTATGGTTACAACGAGCTGGTCAATATATTCTTTTACGCAGCCGCAGATTCATGGCGTATGGTCGTTATGTTCTGCTGGCGTTTATTTGAAACTTGTCAAAACTGTGAAGTGACATCACAAGTCACAATACAGCAGCAGATACATACAAAGGCCTTATGTCCTACTGTTATATTACAAAAAC
This sequence comes from Xylocampa areola, assembly GCA_935421205.1. Lineage (NCBI taxonomy): Eukaryota > Metazoa > Arthropoda > Insecta > Lepidoptera > Noctuidae > Xylocampa > Xylocampa areola. The sequence continues at coordinate 3,837,742 of OW285200.1, forward strand.
TATCTAAAAGCCAATTAATGTAGAACCGCCATTTATTACGATTACTATACAACGGCCAGTTTTTAAGTTTTACAGCCACGAAAATCTCTTCGACTAATATTAAAGAACAATTGACACAGATTCTTTGACATAACTAAATACTAAAAAAGTTATACTATGCTATACCTTAAGCTTTAGATTTATAATTTTCAAAATTAACGTAACAAACGCTTAGATAGATAAATTCGGTACATTTCAGCTGGATTTTAAATTGAAAAATTACGCAAATATTTGCTCGGTAAATTGGCACTCGGTCGGATAACAAATGACAGTCGTTCCTGTCTGAAACCACCGTTATTTGAATTTGGATTGCGCCGAATATTTTTTGTAATCTTTTGTAATATAATGGACGATATTTTTTGGTATTATTTCAAGATCATTGTAGCTGTATCCGCTAATTGAAGAAATAAGGAATGGAGTAGTTTTAGCGGGCGTACCCCTCACGCCACTGGCATATGATTCCCAATCATATAAAGGTATCTTTTACCAGTATGGTTACAATGATAGTACACGATTTTAATCGGTAATGTAATGACAAGAGCTAGTTTCGCTTTAGTACAAGTTCTTTTGTACTTGTGTGTTACCTCACCCCCTCGCCAAAAGTGGCGAGCAAATTTGTTCGATATTTAGTCAGAAAGCGTCTCCCGTCTGGTCCTCTAAGATCCGCTATGTCTTGTATAGTACATTTAGTTAAAGAGTGTAAACAACTAAAAAAATTTTTTAACAATAAAATTTACCGTAGTTGGGTGTTGGTTATGCGTGTACTTAAGGCACCATTTTCCATTACTTACTTTGTTTTAGATTAGGTAACATTGTGGTTTTGTTGCTGTTTTCAAATAACACATGATTCCATTTTATGGCGATTCCATTTTGTGATAGATATTCCACACGAAAAAAAAAGTGTTTCATTATTAAAGTAAATAGAAAAACATTACATAATGTTCAAAATTACATCGAAATTCCATCAGCATACAAACACATTTTTTCATTACAGATTAGATATGAAATTAGATTTTTCAGATATGAAAATACGTGAACGAAATAATAATATTTTCCCTTTTCCTTTTATATAGAAACCCAATGTGCCTACTAAGGCTTCGTTACTTAATCAAGATTAATGGTCTTTCTAAAGCCGTAAAGACCAAAATCCATTGAATAATTTAGGGACCTATTGAATTTGGGCACTCGATCGATGCCAGTCTACGGAAAGAACATAACCCTGAATAATTATTGAGTGACAATGATTAATACTGTTTTACATTAATAGCATCACGCCTGTATTCCCCGGAAGGGGTAGGCAGAAGTATACACAATTGTATGCCCACATTTCACCAATGCTGTTAATAAGTCCCATGTAATAGGTTGGAATCTATTGCCATTTACCGGGCGATTTCAGACCATCAAGTCCAGAATGTTGCCCTTCGCCATATGTATGTGACGTCTTAGATTAACTATTAAAGTACATATGAACTCGAAAAAGTCATATTTGTACCTCCATGCCAGATTTGAACCCACAACCTGTTGCTCAAGAGGTGAGCCCATGAAACCACTCGGCCGCCACGAACTGTTTAATAAAACATTTTTTTCTGTATCCCAGATGGGGCGAAGCTTACACCTGGAGTAACGTGAACTGTTGCGTCCACAATGTGATCGTCGGCAAGCTGTGGATTGAGCAGTTCGGAGCCATGGAGGTCACGTGCCACGGCGGCGCTGGGCTGAAGGCCAACCTAGTGTTCAAACCAGCTGGCTTCAACAACAGAGACCTCCATAGAGTCGATGGGTTCATTGTTGATGCCAAGTAAGTATTGTGTATACATTTTATGTTACGAACTTCTTGGGAAGGTTTTGGGGTTGTATAAAAGTTAGGTTATGTAGTCTTGTACACGCGCAAACTTTGATGATGAAGATCCACAGATGACTAGTCAATCTTCTAGTGAATCTTGCGGACTATTAGTCAATCAACTCAGCTTATTTCACTGCTGGTGCAGTACTACTAAATACAGGCCTCTCCTGCGTAACAATACCCGATTCTCCACCTTATGCTTAACCAAAGCACTCCATTCCAGACCAGAATAGATGTTTAATTTTAACTGTAACTATATTATTTTTCTTATTTATGACTTACGTTCAGTTAAGTATTTATATACTTTTTGAAGGATACATTATATAAAATTTGAGGAACTAAATTGTGCTAAGAAGGATCTAGGTCTGACTCCAGTGCAGAATAAAAAATTTGACTAGTTTTATTTTTAAAGTTTATATCAACGAACCGAACTTCGTGTGTGAATTTTGTTTGATAGGATACATTTTTGAGATCATCTTAAAATAGTTCATTCATGGCTAAGTAACAGCCGCACAGGTCGATTGACCGAGGAGCTGCGCTTGTCGTGGTCGGTCTGTGGATGGGTAATCATTATTTCATAGCGAGCCCCTGCGGGCCTCGGAGAGCACCTTAAACCGTCGGTACCGGTTCTCAAATTAAGGTCTATGCCAGTCGTTACGGTTAGTCAGAGCCCTGAAAGTCTGATAACCGATCATATCACGAGATATCGTGGTACCCAGTAACTGGGTTGTGGAGGTCAGATAGACACACTCCATGTAAAATAATGGTATTAAGCTGCATTCGGTTTGATTGAAAGCCGACCCCAATGTAATTGGGAAGATAGGCAGATATGTATATCTTAAAGCCCCCCTGCTCATATTCCTTCTCAATTTTCAGCAAGAAACGTATCAAGTTCCTGTATGGCAAGTGGACGGAGTACATCAAGTGCAGCAGTGCTGCCGCCTACGAGCAGTGGGCCAAGGAGCGTGGGGAAGAGGCATCGTCTCAGACCCCTTCACACACTCCCAAGAAGATGCTCGCTAAACTGAACAGCTTTAAAGTTGGAGCACTGCGGTCCATGTCTATACAGGACGTAAGTATACTTACTAAACTTATATTCATGATTTTATTTTGTCTTCAAGGAATTAGGTGTCTCTGTTCCTAGAACCACTAACTAGACCATAGGTTCCAGGTAGAAACTTCTGGAAAAAAACTAATAACTTTTTTTTTTATTTTTTAATTCTGCTTCTTCTTTTTCAATAAATTTGATATAATTATCTTCAAAATGCCTTTATTTGACTTCCAGTCAGACGACGCAGAAAACTCGGAAGACGTTCCGAAGTCAGACGATACGAATAACATCGAAATCGCTGGGTCTGTCACCCTATGGGAGGCGCGGCCGCGACCCTCTACTAGCGCTCAGGTATTAAAGCTACCAATTTGGAAATTAATTGTGGTAGATGTATGTTAATGTGTTAATATTTTGTTATTTCATGACAGCACACACTCCCAACATGACCTTACGTTAAAATAAATTCTCTTACTGGAAAATAGCGACATAACATTTCTAAAGAATACATTATTCTACATTCGGCTTGGTAGCACGTAAAGCGTCCCGCCCATGATTTCTCTCCGGTTGTGTCGGATTACCGTCCCATCGAACCATGAGAGTGAAGGAAGAAGGAGTGCACCTGTGTTTATGCATTGGTGCAGTATAATATCTCCTGCGTGCTTGGCTAATCTCCGTGGAGATAGGCCGCCGTGACCGAAATACGGTCGGGGAGGAGTATTATTCGATGGCATAGCAATTTTATTGCTTTGAAAACCTGATTGAGTTCCATCATAACATCTATATCACCTCTAGCGATTTAACTGCAACAGGCACTTAAAAAAGTTGCACACACAGTTCGCACTCCAGTTTTTGGCAAGCGCATATAACTATAAACTAAAATTAAATATGTTCGTATCAAGACTCAGTTTACGTCAATATTTAAACAGGTTGGATACAAAACGAGCGCCTTTGCCACTTTGTAGTCACCTTCCAATAAGTATAGGAGCTAGCACTATAATACGCTTTGAAATAGATTAACAGTCTTTGTATAAAAACTTTCGTGAGACATATTCATATCAATTAATGTTCACCGGTTACTACTCACGTGCATTTTTCTGGATTGCCCGACTAGTTTCGAACTCGAACGGAGCCCTTAGTCATGAGCTGAACCCGCGGCGATGTCGCGAGTCAAACTGGAGCTGCATCGCGCCGCGTAGCGTTTTGCACGCGCCGATGATGTACTCGGTGTCGGAAGTACTCGTGTGTTTCCGCCACTCGTCGTGTCCGAGATATTGTCTTTACTATTCATGCCGGTGCATACTGCGCTGACTGTGTCACAGATTAACAGTCTGCCATTACATAAATGTATCGTCTGACTTTCAGTACTACCAGTTCACCGAATTTGCGATGTCCCTCAATGAGTTGGAGAGGGACATGAAGGGCCAGCTGTGTCCGACTGACAGTCGGCTGAGGCCTGACGTCAGGCTGTTGGAGCAAGGCGACATTGATGCGGCTGCCACAGAGAAAACCAGACTCGAGGAGAAGCAACGTACCGCTAGGAAGTTGCTGAAGAAGTCTCCTGAGGCTTGGCAGCCGAGGTAAACAGGATTTTCTGTCTTCAATTTGGCAGCTGATCAAACATTATTTTTGATTGTAGTTGAAGTCGTTTGAGTTAAAAAAAGATAGAAGTCTATGCTATTATTAGAAGTCCCAGTTTCAGTTCTGATCCCATTTCCGGTCCAAGTCCCAGTCCCATTCCCAGTCCCAGTTCCAGTCCCAATCCCAGTCCCAGTCCTAGACATAGTCACAGCCTTAGCCCGAACCCAGACACAGTCACAAACCCAGACCGAAACCAACCCAATCTAGTGCCAGCCAAGTCCCAATCCCAGTCCCAGCCTAAGTCTTACCATTTATCCTAGTGCCAGTCCCTGACCCCATAAAATTCATAGTGCCAGGGCCAGTCCCAGTGCTAGGGCTAGTGCCAATGCCAATGCCAGTCTCAGTACAAGTGTCACTTTCATTTTCATTTCCAGTGCCAGTCCCAGACCTAGACCGAATCCAAATGCCCTTACATAATAGCACGCTTGTTTAATAGAATTTCGTATCCTTAATTATTTTTAAGCTAATTTCGTCTTAAAAATATGGTAAATTATAACTAAAAAAATCATACCAGGCGACAAAATAACCATGCCAATAAGAAAATTTAGACCTTTATGTCTGTCTTTATGGTGTAGGTATTTCACCGTAAGTTAATAGAGTTGATAATAAGAGGGGCTCGTGGCTAAGTACAGCCGCACAGATCGATCGATCAAGGTTAAGCTGCGCTTGCCGCGGTCGGTCTGTGGATGGGTGACCATAATTTCATACCGAGACCCCTCCGTGCCTTGGAGAGCACGTTAAGCCGTCGGTCCCGGTTGTCAAATTAAGATCTATGACAACCGTTACGGGTAGTCAGAGGCCTGAAAGTCTAACAACCAGTCATACCACGGGATATCGTATTACGTACCCAGTTACGGGGTTGTGGAGGTCAGATAGGCAGTCGCTCCATGTAAAATACTGGTATTAAGCTGCATCCGGTTTGACTGGAAGCTGACCCCAATGTAATTGGGAAAAGGCTAGGCAGAATATATTAATAGAGTTGATAATTATTCGGAATAAATAATCTAGATAACTCAATTTGCTCACTAAAATTTTCGTTTCACATGACAACATGTCAACATGTCAACCAAAAAATAATCTGGAACCGATTGATTTAATTAATTAATTTTAAAAACTTTAAACTCTCATAACTCCTAATTTGAATTTAACGTCTCTTAAAATTTCTTTTGTCTGTTGCTGTTAGTAAAAAAAATTATAAATCTAATTTTATTTTAGTTAGTCTCCATTAAAATCGATAGATATGTCGATCTATACATATTATTATGCCTCACAACCCTTCCCTTATCCCATTTTATTATGTCTATCGACACATTATTATGTCTATCGACACATTATTTATTATGTCTATCGACACATTATTATTATCGGTATTTTCTACTTCTTAATTAATATTTTTTTTCTTCTTTTGTTTAAACCATTCTTGTTTTTAATATTTCCAGGTGGTTCAGCCAAGGCACAAATCCTTACACCAAACAGGAGGACTGGCTCTACAACGGAGGCTACTGGGATCGCAACTACCAACACTTGAAAGATGTCGACATATTTTAAGCTACCTACCTCTAACTCTGCCCATACTCTGTACGTACAAACATTATGACTGCGAATAAATAGAGACATACAAAATACTATACAAATAACACAGTAGTTATCCTTTTTAGTTCCACAAAATATGTTATATAACTTGCAGAGTTAATCAATTTAATAATGATGTCTATTTTTTTTTGTGCCAAAGTATATATCATTTAGTGACGACTGCAGTTATTTTATTATTTAAGTAACAGTACAGTATGTATTACAAATTATTATTATTATTATTTTTCACAAGAATTATTATGGCCCAGTTTAAGCTATCAGTTTTTAGCTATAGTTTCATCTACTTTCAAGTCCATAAAGGGATACCGATACATTTACTACATATAATGTGGAGTATACATAATTCCTTTATAAGTAATTTATTTTTATTTTGTGTATTTTGGACCAGTATTTCACTAATCAGTTGTGGCCACAAGTAAATAATGTAAATAAGAATGATATCAAAATTAAAAGGCTTTGGAATTAATTGTATAAGAACTTAAAGAGATGAAGCATTAAAGTATTAAATATTATTATATTATATAAGTAGCGGACCAGAACGGAATGTGGTTTAATAACGAAAGATTAATATTTTCATCGTGAAGAGTAAGAAATAAATAAGTTAGGGTAGAAACAAAAGACTATCGGGGCGTCGGCAGAAAACCTTGATTAACACAAACACAATAAAATTGGATTATTAGATAGTTAGTACGTACAACGTACGTAAATAAAGAAAAATGGATAAAACGCGTTCACAGTGCAGTGTTGGCTTTCCGGGATTTGCTATAACATTATTTCGATGTGATTATGGTTTGAAACCTCTTTGATGTCTAAGCTGTGGCCTCGATAGTGTAATAGGTTGAAAATATATTCATGAATCATAAATAAACTAGGATGTTAGAGGTAAGGGTGCCCGCATATTAACCAAAGATTAATTTATAAAATATTAAAAATAACGTATTTACACGTGACTTAGTTTTAATTATGACTAAACAAACCTTATTTTAGTAAACCTTCTGTATAAAAATATTATTGGTACGATTGCCTTCGTGATTTTGTTGAACAAATTGCATTTAAATGGTTCAAGGTACAATTCATATTGTTTTGTATTTTGTTTTTTTTTTTTCAGAGATAATTTACACTTTGCTTCCAATGAATCAAAACAAAGTAAAGTCAATTATTAGTTAAAATCGCTGTGTAATTGTGGATGTTGTACCAAAAAAGATGCCTATCTGCTGCGTCCCAAATTTATCATAGGTATACTGTTTAGGACATTTTACTGTGTTCGAGGCGGGCAGTTTATTCATTCAGAGGGTCATGGCCAAATAAAAGCCTCACACATTGATCGATCGAAGTTAAGTTGCGCTTGCCGAAGTTGGTTTATGAATAGGTCACGATCATGTCTCCAATCCGTGTCTCGGAGAACACGTTAAACCGTCAAGCGTCCTAGCACGGATCTTTTCAACAAACTTGTCGACGCGATAAAAGTTTTCATGTATTGAATTTTATCGTTTTATTGACGCTTAGTCAAATTTGACGTTTAAAATTGACAAACGTGTCTACAAAATGAACCATGCTCTATTCCAGTTAAAAGTCTGACAACCAAGAGATATCGCGGTAACCCAGTAACTGGGTTGAAGAGTTCAGATATACAGTCGCTTTATGAAAAATACTGGTATTGAGCGGTTAGACTGGAAGCCAACCCTAATGTACTCATAGTTAGGAAAAGGCTAGGCAGATTGGAAAGTTCATAATAATTATGATTATCACACGATTTCTTTTCTGGTACAACATTCGTATTTAGTAGTAGACCTTGTAATATTGTTGTAGACGTTAAAGCTTACATGTGTGTGTAACAAACATGTTGAAATTGTAAACTCAATCCAACATGGCGGCTTGCAAAATACTCCGACGTAATATTTCCACATTTTATTATTAATAGGTATAGGAACTTTTTTTTTATATTCATAGTCGTGCTATGTTAGGTATGTTTATATTGTACCTATGGTACCTATTGTAGGTACCTATTAGAAATTATTAATTCGGATTAATATCAATGACATTTTTGTTTGTTTAAGTAATTATATAGCATGTAATGTCCCTCTGCAGTACAAAGGTCTCAGTTTCTTTTTTCCACATACTTCTGTTCCTTGCTAATGAGGTCCCGTCCTTCCTGTAGAATCATCTCATCCCTCAATCTTTGCCTTGGTCTGTTTTTGTAATTATTATAATTATAACATCAAATATTAGGTACCTACCTACATTTTATTGGTGGATTATAAAACAATTTCGTCTTGTATAGGTGCGAATGAATCAATGGATATAGCAGTGATTTTTAGGCTTCTTGTAATATTGTAAAGATTCAAGATTAAGTTTTAAGTATAACCATTTCGGCATTCTCTTCATCGGAGATTAGAGGTAAGTTATTGAAAATTTCTATTGCAATGATGTAGGTGTGTGGTAGAGGTAAATATTGTATCATTAATAAAATAATATTTTTTAAATATTTAAGTAGCATTAATATTAAAATTATTGTTATCATTATGAGCATATGATGCTGTAAAATACGTTAAAAAATATTCCGTTTGCTTTAGGTAATTCTAATTAGGTAAATGTTTTGAACACAATTTCACTAGGTTTTTAATAAAATCAAGTTATTGTTAATTTAAATACAATTGGTGTGTTACTAAACGTGACAAGTACTTACCTAAATCTGTAAAAAAGAATTGATTTGTTGTTAAAATCAAATGTCTAAGTGATGTCGCTAATATGAACATTGTCTATGAAAATCATTATTGCGATGGTGAAATAATGCATTTAAAATATTCTGTAACATATTATTTGTATCAGGTCAAATACATATAATGAAAAAAGTGGACGTAATCGGAAATAAAGATTGTGGTTTTCATAGGTATGGTGGCAATAGTACTATGTGCCAATCCTAATTTTATAATATATATATAATAATAATAATATAAAAAGGCTTAAAAGGCTCTCGCTATGCGGCTAGATCAAGGGCCTGATACAGACAGCGGTAGGTACTCCTCGACACGGCACGCATTGTGAGGAGGTTCCTCTCTCTAAAGCCCTAACTACCGGTAGCTTGAACCCTGTACCCGATGCCGGTAACCAACTATTTTTTATATTTTAAAATGTTTTTTTTTTCAGATGTTTAATTAAAAATATAATTACATTTGAAAAATAAACCATATAATAATAATAACATAAACAGTTATTATTATAATTATAAACCAATGTTTATAATAATAATGATTGTGTTTATTATTTATAAACATATGTTTATTTTTATAATTTAAGTATATATGTACTTATGTATGTAACATGTTGTTTTAGGCTATCGTAAAAATCGTTTACCCTATATTAAATGTAGAATTAAGATTTTTTACAACACCAGCTTTTGAAAATAGTTCCTACAGAGCACTAGATACCGACTTCCAGTAAGAAAAAAAACAATATATTTATTATTTTGTCAATGCTGTACTAATTACTTGCTTTAACTTAAAGGACAAACAAAATACTTATTTTAAAAGTAAGATAATGTTAGTGTCGTTCCAAATACGGTGAATATACGCCAAAATGTCAGTAGTACTTATATGTATGTAGTGAAATCTGTACATTTTAAATGTGAATAATCAAAATGTAAACTTGAAATAAATAGATGGAGAATTTATTTGAAAATTTCATTGTCACTTAACAAGTAACTCGGAGTAAATAAGTACGTAAGGACTGCGTTCACGTAAGAAGTTCTAACGCTGCAATGTTAGCCCCACTGTAAAAGTTATAAGTTTCTGACTTTTACAATGGTATCTGGTTAAAAGACAGAGCTGCCAACATTACGGCAAATAGAACTCTTATGTGAAACGCACTTTAGTATAAACATGCGTACCCTTCTACCACAGTCCACTGTCATAATATATGTCCATAGACAAATGAAATGAAATCGATTATTTTACAAATATGTATTTTCAAGACTATTACGTCACTTTCTTATCTAGAAGGCACCGGGCATTTCTTATCTGACTGCCTCTGAGAAGAAATGCCTAAATGAACTTAGAGGTTCAATCTATTTTAAAATCCAAATATGGATATGTGAACATAATTACTAAACAACAAATCCCAAACGTCCATTTTATTATAATTTATCGTATATAATTAATCATTTATCAAATACCATTTATCATTTGTCAATCATTATATTTATCATTCATCACATAATTTATCATTTATCATTAATCATTATCATCAATCATCAATCTTGTATTGTATTAACTGCAAAGTTAGTCGTGTCAGTTCGGTCACTTGTATAGGTACTGAATTGATTGCAATGACGTCGCCATAAGACGTGTTAAAATATGGAAGAAGAATTCGCGGTGGCGAGCAGAGGTCGAGATGGCTTAGTGGTCAGAGCGCCTGGAGTATCTATCCGGGAGGCGCAGTTTCGAATCCTGTTCGCGACCGTATTCTTTTTCCATTTAATATTGTAACTTTAGAGTTCGCTAAGCATGCGTTAATGCTTTTTCAAAGTCATATCTTGAATCATAATAGATGAGTTTTTTTGTATGTGGTTTTCGTTCTACTATAACTAGTGCAAGTTCATAGCATCGCGATATTGTTTTTATCTGTGAATGTGTCCTGTAGGTACGTGTTTCCCACCCCCATCCAAATGTAGAACATAATCCCTCCGCAATCTACGGGTATCAGTCAGTATCATCAATATTAACAAAACAACTAGATTTTTCTTATTGTTTAATCTGTTCTGTAGTTCATTCAACAACAAATATTTAAAACATAGCTTCACTACCTTATTCTAATTGACCTCAAACATGATTCCCACACAGCAAAAATACACAAAAACAAAATATCAACAAAATATACATAAAATAATGTTCTATGGTCACCAACTTTGTCGTAAAATACATAAATACATGGCATGTGAAATGTAAACGTAAATTTAATCGAAAATAATAACTTGGTGATAAGCCGTTCGGACTGACAAGTCAGAGGTAGCAAGTTCGAAACAAACGCATGCACCACTGACATTTTTCGAAAAGTCAACGGTGCGTGCCTTTTTGTGTACACCGTGCGTATTTTAAATTAGTTATCATTTACTTAAAATGATTAAGGAAATATTGTAAGACAACTTGACGGTTGTTCTCCATGCAGTGGCGGCGTACTATGGGTTGGCACTCGGGGCGATGTTCTGTTTTATCCCCAAAATAAAACAAATATAGCTATGCGACCAATTTTGAAGATTCATGTCGTAAATGGTGCATCTTTCTAAGCGGAGGCCTTTCCAAACTATAACAATAACACTACCCTGTTATTGTTCTAAGCTATAGGACCATGACTAGTGGCTAATAAGCTGAGCGAGTGAGTTGTCATCACGTTGTCATCCCTTGGTGCTTGGTACCGCCCTTACGACGCCACCGTCTCCATGTCAGAGACCTACGGTTTTAAATCTGACACTATACCCATACGAAAAGAACATTAAGAGTTATATAAAAACTCATCTAAATTCCCCGTATCTAAATTTAAAGATTATTCGTATTAATAAAAAGGTAAGAGGGTGACAAATATTCATAGCTAGGTTTAAAATAGATGTAATAGTAGACACAGTTGGTGACAATAACCATAGTTGGATATACGAAAAAATAATATAATATCATGTTTTAAATCAACTGCACTTTACTAAGGATGGCACTTTGAAATTCAGTAATTAATCACAATTATAAATTAAACTGTAAAGCGACTATACTAATAACTAAACATTAGTAAGTATGGATAAATTTATGTATTGTTGGTCTTAGTCAAATTTAGTCACATTTTTTTCCATATCCGGATATACGGATCCGAGTTGAAATAATTTCTCACAATGTATGGATCCTTTACTATATAATGTATTATGCAAATTGAAATATCCTCATTTATGTATAAATCTGAGTAAAAATATATATTTTTATTCAATGTAAGTGTAATATAACACCCAAGTAAAAATATTTTTATTCTGTGTGAGTCAATGTTTCGACTAGACTCAAAAGAAAGAAGAAGTATGGACCTGACAAAACTATATTCACTTAACTCCTGTAACTAAATTTCATTATGACCAATACATATTAGTTTGTCAGCACTGAATTTTTTTTTTCTAAATATTTATTTAAGCTGCAATTGGTTAATTAATTAAAATAATATAAATCATTAATCGTTTCCCTAAATTACATTCAATATAACTTTGAGAAACATAATTACACGATATTAGTTATCATACGTAGATATATGAAATATCAAGGGACGTTTTATATACTGCATAATTAAATATATTACTTAAATACTAATTCATAGAATAGTATATGTAGTACAAAATATGTATATAATTATATTTTACAAAGGGCAAGATTTATATTATAAAAAATAAATTCATTCGTTCTAGTTAAATCTAGACACAGACATCACTTAATTGCATATTGCTTGACTTTTATTCTAGAATGTCCTAAATATCTAAAAATATTAAACTAGGTACCTATTTATTGTAAAATTATGCATCGATTCAGTACTAAAAGGTAAATTGGGCAATTTTAGTTATGACGTTAGGCTATATTTCAGTTTGTTTAATAACTTTCGTGAAATAGTGTTATTTAGTTTAGTTTGACTCGCGACATCGCGGGCTCAGCTCATGACTAAGGGCTTTGTTCGAGTTCGAAACTAGTCGAGCAGTCCCGAAGAATGCGCGTGAGTAATAACCATTGAACAATTAATTAAATAATTAATATTTCAGTTTATTAAATATTTTAAAATTACGCTACAAAAAGGAATAATCTAAAACAAATTTAAGATTTTTTTTATAGATTTTAAATAAAATCCATTTATTAAAAAAAAATGTATTTTTTATGAAAATGCGCACATAAAATTGGCCAGTAAACCCAAAACTATTAAAATTCATGCAAGTGAGCTATCTACAATGACATGGGCTTCTTTTAGCCAAAAAAGCCATATAAAGTAACACATTTTTGCCTAAAAAAAACAGTGTTTTCTTATTTGTTTTCAGTCGCCAAAAGTTGATAATTAAATACTTCAAAAGACAAGGTCGACAACGATAAACAACGATGAAAAGAAATGAAATTTGATTTCATCGTTGACGTCGACGAAATGAAAATTAATTTCAACAAAAATGATCTCTAAGATGATAATATTTAAAATTGTATGAATATGGATTATCTATACCAAAGTTCACATTGAAATAGGCAACTTATAAGATATATTCTTCCAATGAAACTACATCTACACCGAAGATTATGGCGAAGATTATGAATTCTCAAAATTTTACTTGTGGTTATTGTATGAGAGGGCAAAATTTTTTTGTCGGAAGACCCGTGTATCTTAGGTAGAAAGGCATGCTTTTATTGGTAGAATCTACCTTAGAACATTAACAACTCTTTTAAATTGAAGCCTATAGACAGAAAATTATGGAATTTATATAGCCTCCCACCTTAAAAATTATTGGCCCAGTTTCAAAGTCTGGCTTTTAAACAAAGTCCTTTAAATTAAATCCTCATAAATTTAAAATAAGTTCGTAATTTTAAAATATTTTATTGGTTTTTTGGACCCTTCATAACTAAATCGTGTACATTTTCAAAATATAATTATCTTTTAAAACGATCCAAATGTAAAGAAATGCTTTTAGTAATAATTCTTACATAGGCTTTGGCCTATAATAATTTTTGGTCCTTACATCTTGAGCTTAATGTCCGCCTAACTAGTGAAGGGACGCACAGAAGTGTCCTTAAGGACACAACATTAAGTGAGGCATTATTAATAATAATAATATTAAGGATGGGCCTCCAACCCCGAATCTAAAAAGTCCTTCAGATATAACGGTACCTGTCTCGGAAAAGCTCTGCAGATCTGTAAAATAAAAAATATTTCATTAATAATTTTATCAAATACATTTGTACATAGAAATATACGACTGTAAGCAGAATTTGAACCCCCTTTTTTATCCTGTGTGGAAAATCATGTACGATGAATTACGAACTCCAACCACAAAACACCCGGTCCTCCACTAACTTTCCTGGAACCGCAGCTGATCCCAGCAATGAACCCGTACTCCTTGCATCAGTTCTATGAATGCTTAAGAGTGACACTATAATCTATTTAAATAAAAATTTATGTACGCGCATAACTTCTGAAAGACTGCAAGAAATTTGATAATTCTTTTTTGGGTTTATTAATTATGGTCACCCTTCCTAAGACCGACCACGGCAACCTCGATCAATTGATCGGTACGACTTAGTCACGAGCCCCTCATACAGATTACAACTAACTAGTTATTATAAACCATTTTCTTTTGTTTCTTATTGGACTTGTACATTCATCACGCCCGTAGTCCTGGAAGGGGTAGGCCCTCTGCCTACCCCTTCCAGGAATGTACACAATTGTACACCCACATTTCATCAATGCGCTTATTAAGTCGAAGTTAAGAAGAAAGTAGAAGTAGAGACGACCAAAAGGTCAAAATGAAAGCAGAGTATAGAGAGCAATGGCGGTTGCTCGACCGACAATACAATACTATACATTAGGAGATTACATTGATGACAAAAATGCTTGACTAACTGCTGGTCCTGCTCCACAAGCACTCTGACTAACAAATCAATGTTACAAACAACATCACTTCGACGTACTGTCTCTTAGAATGTAGTTATTTTGTTTTTTGACATTGTTATATAATTTTGATGGACAATTTTTTTTGTCTTGTTCAGTCCTTCTAATAATATTTAAAAATACGTTTGTCTAATAATTTAGCATTTCATTTTTATTATACTGTAAATGTGAGTACCATGTAATCATTTACATATTCTACATGATTAAATATATTTGATTATTGTCTGGCAGCTAGAGTATGTCATGCTCACTCAAATGTCCCGCTGACGGTGGCGTTTGTGTTGGGTCATTAGATTCCCTACAATATGGTCGAGTTTAGTGATGCTGACGCTGGCGTCATGTTCGTGAACGGGCGCCGTTGGTTGGGGCTGGTCATCTCTAAACTGTCATGGCAAAGTTTTGAATTGTAACTAGACTCTATAGACTTCATATTACATTGTTCTCACATATGATTTTTATATTATAAATACAATGTAACCAAAATATTGTAATTGTTTGATGAAAAAGAGTAACCGTGGAGTTTCTTGCCCGTTCTTCTCCACAGGAATCTACACTTTGGAACGTGGCAACTAGTTTATTTTTTTGACAATTCAAAAGTGCCTGTAAACGGTCTAATTGAAATAAATGCTTTGACTTGACTTGACTTGACAAGAGCGAATTTACCGAGCACAAATCTAAACTCCGGACTGCTACTGAGTATTCCCTAACAGAAAAACCCAATAGCACTTTGCCCGACCTGAGAATCGAACTCAAGACTTCGTGCTCAGTTGTTTTGAGGGAACTAGTTATTTTATTAAGGAATGTACAGACTCGGACGTTTGAAGTTATATATAATTGTTGCAGATGGATTTTAGAATCCGCTATCTTATAAAACAGCTAAACAACGTTCTCTTCGAACCTAACCTATCCGTGTCGGGGTACACGAAACTCCCGAGCTCGCTTCGCTCGCTCATGGATCAATTTCATTTATTTTCTTTCATAATCCCGATATATTGTCTCGAGTCGAGATCTAACCTAGCAGTTACTTGGCCTCAAATAGTATAAAATAGGTTCGTTTATGTTTAAAATAAATTCGGATAAGATCACTGAAAATATGTATACTTGTACCTATAACAAATTAGGTATACATAGCCATGGTCAAAAAGGTCTTTCAATAATTATGGGAAAAACTAAAGAGGAATAAGTATTAATATTTTAAAAAGCTTTTATTTAACTTGCAATGTATGTATGTATGTTTTGTTCTGGTGGAATCTTGCTAATCAATTTTGAAGCAGATCTTCAACCGATTGAGCTGAAATTTTGTATAGGTACACGTTTTTATATATGGCACTTTATTTTTTGTATTATTACAACTAACTTTCTGCTCAAAAACTTATCATCATCCTCATAGCGACAAGCATATTTGACGCAAAAGCTAGCTTTTTATGTAGTTTTTTTTACTATGATATTCTTGAAATTTATGCAAGCAAGATTGGCATCTCATTTCATAGAGAATAAATAAAAAGATAATAACAAATAAATGCTGTTCGTTTATAAGCGCATAATTTGAGAACGACTAGGCTGATTTGGCAATTATTTTTTAAATGTTCAGAATAATGGCCGAATAAGGTTTTTAGGGAAAATAAAATGAAAAAGTTGTCCGGTATGTTTGAAAACTTGCGAGAGATTTTAAAGTACCTTTTCTATAGAATTACAGAAATTTGGACAGGACAGCGTCTGTCGGTTCACACACAGATAATCATAAGTTCACAATTGTCCCACTGAAGGGCAAGGGCCTCTTCGTAAACAGAAACGCTAGTTATTAATAAATATCTCACCTGGTTGATATAATATAGTGAGCTGGGTATGGTGATCTCATAGTAATTCCTCCTCACGGCGTCGACGATGCTGTCAGCCGCCTCTTGCGGCGACAGGATCTTCATCAGGGAGGGGAACTTGATCTTCGGGTTCTTGCACAGACCCGTGTCAACAATGTATGGGCAGATTACTGTGAATTTTATCTGTAAGAAAGTCAATACGGGGTGAATTCTATGTGAATTGTTGATGCGATATTATTAATCCGGCGAATAAAAAATAAATTTAATGATCATGGGATACCTTAATACTAAACCGAGCAGCGTTAAACTATGTTTACGAAACGAACACTTAATTGGCGCTAATGATGAATCACAAAAAAATAATACAATGAGGAGCTCATTCTATGTATTATCTCATAAAAGAGGGAAATAAATAATTATACCTATGGATTATTATAAAGACCTGAATCTATTAAATAATAATAAATAATTACATAAATTTAAAATGATTCCACAGATAACATTATTTCTTAAGTTATTATATTAAATGGAAAAAGAATACGGTCGCGAACAGGATTCGAATCTGCGCCTCCCGGATGAATACTCCACGCGCTCTGACCACTTAGAGGTCGAGATGGCTTAGTGGTCAGAGCGCCTGGAGTATTCATCCGGGAGGCGCAGGTTCGAATCCTGTTCGCGACCGTATTCTTTTTCCATTTAATATAATAACTTTAGAGTTCGCTAAGCATGCGTGAATGCTTTTCAAAGATTTATCTTGAACATTATTTCTACGTCGCGTTTATAATAAAATTGGATAAATAGCGATATTAAGTTAACTTACCCCACTGTAGTCTTTCTTATCCTCTCTCAGTTCCTCATGCAGGGCTTCCATGAGTCCTCTGACGGCAAACTTGGTGGCGCAGTAGGGCACCAGGTTGCGGAGCCCCACCACTCCGGCCATGGACGACATGGCGACAATGTGGCCGTGGTTGTGCTCCATCATTGATGGTAAGAACGCTTGGAGAAGCTGGAAGAGAATTGGATAAGTTCAGAAGATGTTAAGAAGTTGCAGTATTATTTTTATTCCCATTAACATTTATTAGGAACAGGGTCCAAGCTACCGGTGGTTAGGGCTCCAGAGATAGAAACATTCTCACAATGCGTGCCGTATCGAGGAGTACTGATTTCTGTATCACGCCATAATTATTTTTATTATTATTTATTTATTCAGATAACTTTAGTAAAACAATATGTAAAACCTCGGCCAGACTCGTGGACCCCCGTATCAATGCAACAATCTAAAGGTACAATCTAGACAATTGGCTATCATAGCTAGGACAGTGTTGCGGCTGACTCGCACTCTTGTTTACGTTTGACGCGCATCGCTTGCGCAGAATTGCGTTAAAACAATCTATGATATTGATTGTATAAGTAGGCCTTGTGTTAGAGTGCATCATTTTAGCATAGTCTTATCGTATATTAATTTATTATATCCTACGCTGATCTCTCTCCGGTCGTGTCGGATTGCCGTCCCATCGGACTATGAGAGTGAAGGAAGAGGGAGTGCCCCTGTGTTTGCACATACACTTGTGCACTATAATATCTCCTGCGTACTTGGCTAATCTCCGTGACCGAAATACGGTCGGAAGGAGTATTATATTAGAATAGTATAGTATCTGTTCGTTTACAACAAACATACGTTTCCAACTTACCCATAAATGAGCGATGACGTTGACTTCGAAGGAGGCGCGGATCTCCTTCTCCGAAGTGGACAGCAACGGCTTGCAGGGCATGATGCCTGCGTTGTTGATCAGCATGGTGACCTCGCCGACCTCACGGCGAATCTTCTCCACTAGAGTATTCACGGCTTCGCGGTCAGTCACGTCGCATCTGTGAATGCAAGATAAGAAATATTTATCTAACAAATATTTATAACAATATTTTATAAGTGTTTAAGTTTAGAGAGATCATTCTTCGTCTAACATGTGGCAGAAATGTCCAACCCGTGCGATCTACGCAATGAATACGTCTATCAACACCGCAGTAGACCTAGGCAAATATGGAAGGTTTAGCTTGACGCCTACATAAAAGATTGAACCACATTTAGACAGAATGGAATGGAAAATAAGATTTGCCTTGTCCTCAAAGGCAAAGCAAAGCTTCCAAAAGCAGAGGAAAATACTTTCGTGGCCAGGATTTGGACCTGCACCTCCCGAAGGATATCCAAAAATAATTTTGTAAGCACTCATTCATCTAATTTGTAAAACGCACCGGACACACGAAAAGTATTAATTATAAATTAAATCCTTACTCAAGGGTACCTAACATCTTGATAAATTGATGCAAGTAGATGCTATCTAATTTATAAAAATCAATAGATCTATTTACAGAAATAAAATCATTTATCATTTATCATTATTTATCTATGGTATTATTGGTTTAGCGAGCTAGTTTCCGCAACTCCCCTCTCTTGGCGATTATTTTGCGTCCGGGTTGGGAATTGATTATTTGATCCACCCCAACTCCTCAAGAAAGGCCAGCAGGAACTAGATGCTAAATCTATTATAAATATTTAGTAAAAATGCAACTAAATAATTTGTGCAGCTTCTACAAAATCTCCTCACAATTATTTTTTTCGATTCCCGTTTATGGGCTAGAGCCAACCCGATCCATATGCACATACCTATGCATATATGGTTTTACGCGTCTTTGTCTCTACAACGTTCCATAAATCGTTTAATATTAGCATATTTATGACATCATTAAAAATAAGTTTTCTTGTTTGCAAACATATTTTATCGCTAATCGTATGCGCATCCACTGCCAATATTTTGTCTTGGCCATTAGTTTAATACCTAAAAGTACACTCGTGTACTTATCGGCGCCGAACCTACCAGCTGTCGTATAGTTAGCGTCAGAACTCGATTAATACGCATTGAAACTGCACTGAATGATATGATGAAATTACTTCCTGCATTTTCTGTATTTATATGATGACAAGATTGTTTTTATTTATTTATATATTCTTTATTGTACACCAAATAAATTACATGGGAGATATTTAACTTATTATTAATGAACAATGGGCGGCCTTGTCGCTTTCCGCGATCTCTTCCAAAGAATAAATAATTGTTGGGGTAGCTTGTTGGCGTTCTACGTTGAGAGTTTTATGTTTTGTACTTCAGTTAATTAGATGAATAGCTTCAGAGCTAAGCTGTTCATCAACTTTTGTCGCTGACCGTACCTAACGTATCTCTTTCGATATCTTGTTCTTGGATATACTATGTTATGAAAAGGTAGGAAGGAATTCGGAAATGGCCAAAATGCAAATTTCGTCAAACGTCAAAAGTGGGTCAGTAGTTGTTATTATACTAACTCGAATCGATGAGCCTTCCCCTTGTTTTCCTTGATGAGGTCGACGGTCTCCTGGTTGCCATTGGGATTGATGTCAATGCAGACGATCACCCCGCCCAGCCTGGCGAACCGCAGCGCCGTCTCTCGACCCATGCCGTGCCCCGCTCCAGTTATCTGAAACAAAAAAATAGGAAAGTACCCTTAATAGTATTAATAACATGAAAAGATATCATTGTTAGCTGCAAAAATTGGCATTTCTTGTGTAGTTGATAAAATATGCGTTTTGTAGTGAGGAAAAAAGGTTTTATTGTCATTTTCTGTATGTAAAAAATATGACTGCGAGTCTGAATGCTCTGAACTATGAGACTGCTTTGAACGCACAAACCCTTAAATCGGTACTTCTCCACAAGTGCTCAGCTAACTAAGGCATCGCGAACACCACTCGCTAAACCGAATCTTTCATCCACCTTTCATCTTTGTCTAATGATGTGACTGCTACCCATTTAGTCACCACAGAGTAACTGAACCATTCAGTGTAGGTTTAGCGAGAGTTAATGCATTTAAAAAATGTAATAGAATTTTATTCTTTTCATCTTCGAAATCAGAGAGATTTTATGACTAATCTGGTTTGCCCTCAATGCCCGCTGTATACTAGCCAGCTGCAACTATGCTAGAAATGATTACATAGAAAAAACTGATGATGAAGCTTCGAATATATGGATATAATTTAAAAAAATTACATAAGTATATAATATATTTTAATGGATTACTCAATTTATTGTTAAGAGGGATGTGTGGTGGGACGCGAATGGATAGAATTAGGAATGGGTCAATCAATATAGAAGGAAGTCTGAAAGTAGCGCCGGTGGCTCGGAAGTTTTGTGGAAATTGTTTAGCATGGTATGTGTATGAGATGCGGAGGGATGAGAAATATGTAACGAGGAAAGTTTTAAGTAAGAATATGGATGGCTATAAAAGAAGAGGAAGACCGAGGAAGCGATGGATGGATTGTATTATGATGATATGGCAAGAAAGGAGTGACTGTTGATATGACGGCTGATAGAGATATATAGTAGAAGAATATATCCTGCACCGACCCCAAACAAATTGGGATAAGAGCTCCTGCTCTATGCCTGGATGATAATGAATAGATTACTCAATATGATATGTAAAACAAAATTGCCATATTAAACTTACGAGTATAATTTCCCCGTTGACACTCTTCGGCTCCGGCGGCACGACCAGCTGGTAGAGGCAGTGGAGCCACGTGGCCGTCATCTTGATGTACAGCACGAGGATCTCCAGCGCCAGTGCGATGCCATTATACACTTTCATGGCTATTCCTTGCTCGTCAGTCCTGGAGAAGAAGAGATTGGTTAGCATTAACATAACATATGTATAGCAACTACACACCCATATTCTCTGATTGGTTAGTTAGAGATGTACACTATTCTGTCTAGTGGTCGGGCAACGTCCGAGCGTTCTGGGTTTGATTCCCGGGTTGGATGAAGTGTTATGTGTATTATTGTGTGGATATTTCTGTAAATAAGTTTTCAGTAGCAGCCCAGAGTTTGATTGTAATGATGTACATTATTGTGCACCCATATTTCACGAGGACCATAATTAAGTCTCAATTAGTAAGTGGTGAAGCTATGTGAGGACTGCATCTTTAAATTCTCCCAAATATATATTCAAATTCCCCATTAGTCTAGTAATTGCAATCACGCCTGCTACTCCGAAATCCGATCATCGAAGCTTCGACTGACGGATCGGACGTTTTGCTACCATGAAGTGTTTCGGATCTGATGCAACTCCAGTTACATATCTTGAAAATCTGTGAGGTTATAATGTTTTTTTTTATTAAAACTTTTCAAGCTTGAGGAAATACGATATGGTAGATGACTCTTAATTATGTTTCAGTTTCTTTTCATATATATTTAAAAAAGTAATCAGTATGAATAAAAATGTTTCAGAATATATTCTTAAGTTTCTTGTCTAAGCTAGTAAAAAAATATTTAAATGATAAATAATTATTTAATTTTGGACATAAGATTACTGTGAAGGTTATTTTTTACATATTTATATTATTTTATTTTAATACAAATTTAAAAAAACTAAATAGTTCACGCACCAACTTTTGGTATGTTACTGTTTTTTGTAAAACATAATTAATTCAGTTGGTATCTAGTTACGTCCACATAAAATTTTATGATCCCTTTAGTAATTTAGCACAAAAAAATATTATTTTAGGTTACAAAAAAATTTTTTGAGTGATATTTCTCAATGTCAATTGCTCGCTTTAAATGTAAATACAAACATTCTGTGTTTCATGCCTTTTTGTTTCCTTACTTATTGTTTTTTTTTTTTTATATTATCATTTATTTGCGCCATTTTAAGCTCTGATTGTAAAAATATTCACAAATCTACTCGAAAAAAGTACATAACCTCTCTCTTGTTCATTAGTTAAAATCCAAATATAATTGTTTTAGTCGTTACGGAGATAATTGACTAAACAGATACATACGGCGCGAGCAGAGCGTTTTTAAACTGTGTATTGTAGAGACTGTGTAGATATAAGTAGGTGGGCACATATAATTAAGGTTGTCTAGTAGTTATCGCTATTAGCGATAAGACCGCCATTGTACCCTCAACTAATTGCATTTTTATAAATGATATTATGATGGTGTACAATAAAGCTTATTCTATCTATCTATAATTACCATCTACAATCTATACAATAAAAACGTAATTGATCTTGTTTACCTTGTACTTAATGATTGTACGTAATTTTTACAATTGAGGCGGAAAAACACACGTAATACGGAAAATGTATATTTTGTCATTTTGTAAAGCAATTTGGGAGAAATAATGTTTGTGTCTAAAATCCATCGTGGACGCTATAGTGTGATGGTTTCATAAAACTACTCAGTTCTCCAAGTTTTTTTTTCTACAAACCAGAGAGGAAGGTTAGGTAATTTTAATTTGAAGTTATTCAAAATATCGACTAATCTAGTCCTAAAATTACAATATTTATATATTATTAAAGCATTTAAAACCACTCTAATAAGTATCTCTCTTTAATAAGTGACTCTCGTATAAAAAACAATAGATAGACAAAAACAATAGATAAGTATAGACTTATAGTATAAAAAACAGCTGCGTCTCTCTGTCTGTCTGTATATTTAGGAAATATCTTTATATTTAGGACATTATATAGCTATAAAAGAAATACTTTGATTATATGATGTGCACTACTACATCTTCAATATCATAACATAACATAGCATCACGCCTGTATTTACCGAAGGGGTAGGCAGAGGTGTACACAATTATACAATACATACACCCACATTTCACAGCATTTGTTTATAAGTCCCATGTAATAATTGGTGAGTCTATTCCCATTTTGCCATGATTTTGGAGTTGTCTCCAAAATCCAGGCTGCTACTGAGAATTTTCTAACAGATAAACTCGATAACACTTTATCTGATCCGGGAATCGAACCCGTGACTGCTTGCCGTCGCGCTTGGGACCACTAGACTAACAGGACAGTCAAACTTATCGTGACTCTATATTCATACACGAGGATTCCATGACCATGACCCGTACATAATTTATTGCGTATCGTAAGTAAATACATAGAACTTGATAAACTTGACAAGTATGTGCAAAGCTTACAAATATTTTGTACTAGCTGTGCCCGCGACTCCGTCCGCGTGGATGTCGTAAATTAACACCATGTCGTGTATGAACACAAATTCATAATTAACAAATGTTCGACGTGATTCTTTAAATTGGCATAACTAACCGATTCATATGAAACAAATACTAAATGTTAAGTGAAGCTTACCACAATATACTAGTGAAAACCACATCTAAATCGGATAAGCCTTTTCAGAGATTAGCGTGCACAAACACACAGACAACCAGATAAACAGACAAACATTCTAACAATCATTGTTTTGGGTGCTATTTGCGTTAATAAAGGTCCCAATAATATTTTTTCTCATATATCTTCCATGTACAGACAGCGATCCGTTACATTTTGATTATATGTATATTGATGATGATGATTGATGATTGGACTTAATATTTGGAGACAAACTGTTAAGTCAATGCTTGACGCATGATCATAATCAGTTATTTCGTGAGATTTATGATAGACAAATTCCATAGAGGGGCTCGTGGCTAAGTAACAGCCGCACACATCGATCGGTCAAGCAGAAGCTGCGCGTTTCACAGTTAGTCTGATGAATAGTGCCATTACATATCAACCCGTTCGTGCCTCTGCCACCACGTTAAACCATCGGTCCCGGTTGTCAAATGAAGATCTATGACCACCATTACGGGTTCGCAGATGCCTGAAAGTCTGACAACGAATGTTATTACGATATATCGTGCCCAATAACTGGGTTGTGAAGGTCAGATAAGCATTCGCTTCATGTAAAATACTAGTATTAAGCTGCATCCGGTTAGACTGGAATCCGACTCCAAGTAGTAGGGAAAGGCTAGGCAGATTTTTCTATCAGAGTCTTGGACGAACCTTAGTAAGACACCGAGAGATTGAACTAGAACGTTAAAATCACACAAATAATAACTTCCAGGGAGTCTTAAAACCCACTTTGGCTGAATCATAACAGGATCCTAATATGATTAATTTCACGAATCGTAAAATGATCCCTTCATGGACAAAATCATAATATGATTTGCGTACAATTCATAAACAGTTAATCATCAATTTGTCAGTTTTCTATGGGGATTTGTAAAATGGCTCACAAAATAGAAATTGCTAATGTGTCAAAGAGCAGAATCTTACGAAGTTAATTAATTCAAATAATGATTGATTTTTAGGAGAAAAGTGGCCATTTTAGACCGCCAGCATTGAGGTTGTATACTTCTTTAAGAGCTTTGCTCTTGTCGGTAAAGTAACCACTTTATCCTTCTTTATCCTCTGTTTTCATTTTGACTAATTGATAGGAATGATAGCGGCTGATGATGTGGCTCGCACTTTCAAGTGAAGTTGTTGTACAAAGATTTGTCTAGGCTAGGTGGGTAAAGCCCGAGGGTAAAGTCCAGCCCGCAAAAGACTTTAATTTGGCCTATAAACTGTTAAAAGGCTTTTAAACGCTTAGTCCGTCAGTAGGTCTTTAGCACCCAGGGTAAGACCAGAATTCTGTGCCCCTGAACCCCCTATACGGAGCTAAACGACGCCAATACTTTCCCTACTTGGTGTCGTCGCTCCTGTACCCTAACTAAGGTACTGCAAATAGTATTTCTATTGTGTCTGCTAATTAGCAAGTCAACGGATTAACCCCCGTACACACACGGACAGGTAAAGCCGGGCCATTTATTTCGAGTTTCTACTCTTTTTTTATTCACTCAGTTTTTATGGAACAAGTGTAAACATTAAATCAATCAATGGCTATTTCATCTATTCCAGACGATTTATGGTGTACTGTAACTTCACTTCTTGTTTGAGATTTAGGGGGGGTGATCCCCAACCCCGATCGGTAGATTATTGTAGATTATACAAGCTCTTCTCTCATAAAATTTCGAATCAATAAATAAATATCATAATCGCCAAAACAACAAACGCAAGCGAATGACATTGAGATCTGCAGTGAAGCAATTATAACCACCGAGGTATTTCGCAGCGCAGTTGGGCAAGATCGATTTATTGCCCCAACCATGCCTATTATGCAAATCACATAAAACATTACCATTATGGATTTTTTTGAACACCGAGATGTTAAAACAATAATCATAACGAGTCCATAGTATGTCCCACTATAGAGCACGGCCCTCCTCTCATACAGAGAAGGCACGAGCATTGATCACCACGCTAGCTCACTGCGGATTGGCGATTTCAGACTATTAATTCCAAGTTTTCCTACGATGTTCTCCTTTACCGTATGTCTGTGATATGTTAAATTTACTTTTAATTGACTACTACTAATTTAAAATGTTACTCCGTACTAATTTACTAGAGAAAGACATTGGAAAATTCACATTGGTACGTGCCAGGTTTGAACCCACAACCTGTGGCTCAAGAAGTGGCCCCGTAACTTCTAGGTCACCAGAACACACACACACGTTAATAAAACGACGATATTAAGAATAAAAAGATATTAATACATAAAGCAAAAACTTTGTACCCTTTTTAAAGAAAATTATGGAGAAGGAATACAAAAAGCTAATAATTTTTATATAACATACAATAGAAATACAATAAATTAATAAAAAAACGTTACATACAATACCAAGCGTTTGACACACACACAAACACACTTAACTTTGACAATAGAAACTTTATAACGTTCAAATTTAAAATTTAAATGAGTTAAGGTCAAATTTGAGCTAGTATCACTAGTATTTTCGTATTTATATATTATCATCGGTTTAGTAACCACGCCTGTTACCAAGCGATTCCCGACAGGCGAACTGCTATTAGGTTTTCTGTTAAGAGATTCTCAGTAGCATCTCAAAGTTCGAAACTGCATCCGGTAGATGGGAATAGGTTTTAACATGGGACTTAAATGTGGATGAGGAACATCACCTATGTCTAATCCCTTGAATAATAAAAGCGTAAAAGTACGTTTTATAGTATAAAAGAAACTATTTTTATTAAAACTTGGTATTTTAACGCAATATCGAATAGCATAAGTCTAATACACTAATACTCACTTTAGTAAACACTGATTTCCATTCATTCGTTAGTCAGACCGCCGATAGGTGCCGATAAGTATTTTCAATGCCAACATACACTCATAATATCATCGACTTATATGTCAATGACTCATTTAAGTGCGTAAATCATTAAAGTACTCATCAATTAACAGTTAAACCTGAGTTTGAATTAAAATAACTGTTGTCAACCGTTATCCACTACAGTTGACAGTTATTTGAAAAGAGAACGCATTTTTTTTGTTCTCATTTTAAATGCTGATTTGAATTTTACAATTGCTATTGCCTATTGGATTTCTGTCTAACTTCGTGGTAATTACTGTACTGGATTACCTCCCGAGCCTTTTTTACCCTAGACCACTAGGTACTTTCGCATACACGAAGAAAGGAAGCTACGAGCAAACTTGTTGCAGATATACCTACGTAGGTACCTACCATTGACTATGTTTTTGTATTTTTACTACCTATGATAGGTAGTAAAAATACTTCAATTCTCGCAATTTCCATTAAAAGTTATAAGTATATTTTACGCATCTATGAAAGATCGTCATTTAAGAACGAATCGACGTATTTGGCAGATTTTTCTGTTGTTTTATTTGTGACGTCAGGAGCAGACGTTTATGAAAAAAAATTATGGAAAATCCACCGGTAAAGTCGAGAGTTAGAATGGTATTTTTGTATAAATTACAATCGTTCGGAACCGGGCGGGGCGCTAGTATATATGGCTGGTCGACCACTCGTACATAAAAAAGCCATAATAAGTACGAATTACACAGATAATATAAAATGTATACCTATTTGGAAACCCGTAAATGTTAAAAAGATTCATATCATTCCATTCTATTCGAGTTCTGGTTAATATAAAATAATAAAATCATTATGAGGTAAACCCGACTGACTGCAGTTTCCCTCGGCAAGGACAGACAGTTTTTTTTTAAAATATTTTGTCGTGTGGGTACCACTTGAACTTAAGTGTAGCAAGGTGACCAGGATAATATGATAAAAATGTTGATTATATAAATTTTGTGAATGCGAAAACATTTAAGTTTTGTACTATTTTTGTACTCATTAAAATTATATATTCCCTTTTTTTATTGAAATATAAAAAACACGGAATTTATATATAATTTTTTAAACTTTCGCGATTCGAACACATAATTATTGAATTCAAACGGGACTTAATCGCGCTCAAAACATCAAATGCGGGTGGATGCAAACACCATTCGCTCTTCCCGACGATGACACCCGCATTCTTCATTCACTCAGTCTACTCGTAACCACGATCAATGCAACTTGATCGAAAAGTCGACGTAAATAAATATTACGTTTTTAGCACAATTAAGTCCAGTTTGAATTTAATAATTATGAACTATATAGGTAACTCTATTAATTTTATCATTATTTTTTGTTTCAAATAAACTATTTGATAATTTAGAAAACATCCACAAATACCTACAATGTTTACTTACAGTTAGTGACATTTGTATTGTATTGTCAAAACACTGCCTTGTTAGTCTAGTGGTCCCAAGGGCTACAGTTGAGCATGAGGTCTTGAATTTCACATTTGTAGTGGCTTGGTCGAGCCTACCGCCGGGGCAAGACGGTGAATGCTAGCGCGACCCTATCTTGCCCCACCTCGGCGGAGGATTGCTCACGGGGGGTTTTAGTGGGTTAGAGCCCCACATACCTACCCCCTTCCGTCACCCCCGTGGCGGAATGCTACGTCTATAGAGATGAGCCGCCATGACCGAAAATTTGGTCGACAGTATTAATCATAATCATAATCATAACGTTTATTTGGACCAACTAGAAAAAGCCTAATACAGTATTATACTACTAGGAACTAGATAAAGTAGGCTTAAAACTATATGAATCAGGGCCCTTCCGTGGACATTGTAAATGGAAAGCTTACACATCAAAATAAAGTGATTTTCAGCATTAATACATTCAGGCTATGAATGCCGTGATGGTACAAATAAAACAAATCAAATCAAATCATTTATTTCTTTGCAAGCATGGGTTGTAAGTACATAGATGTTTCAATAAAATATAAGTTCTCCATATTTTGCCGTCAATGGGCATGCAAATAATAATACAATGGTTTTTAGATTAATAATTACAGTTAGAATATACTAAAGAAATGAAAGTACCAATACTCCAAAAAGAAATTAAAATGCACTAACAGATGTCATTAAAAAAAGAAAATACCAAACAATATTAAAGTTAAATTACATGTCAAGTTAAATTATTTTCAATATTTTTTCCATTGTCAATACATAATAATCAATTAACAGATTAGTACTTATCTACAATTTAAAACAAAAATAGAACAGTTTGAAAACCTTAAAAGATATAAAAGATAATATTTTGAGACTGTGAGTGTAACTAGATTGACTGATGTCTGATGTATTATTATGGTATAGGATCAAACTTACTATTAAGTCACTCATTAATTTTTTTTACACCGTAAGAAATGTTTCCTTCCGTATGTTTTGTGCCATCTTAATTATAAACTTGCAAAAACACAGTGGAAGTTTTTGTTATACCTACATAATTATAAGCCGCAAGCTTCGGTTATAAAATTTTTCGATAAACAACAAGTGATATTATCGTTGGGGATATTCCAATAACACCAAACTGGTTTTTTTAAATACTTCATTGATTAAACATAAATCTTTGAAAAGCATTAACGCATGTTTAACGAACTCTAAAGTTATAATACCAAATGGAAAAAGAATACGGTCGCGAGCAGGAGTAGAACCTGTGCCTCCCGGATAAATACTCCAGGCACTCTGACCGCTAAGCCATCTCGACCTCTGCTAAAACGTATTATAGCGACGTCATTGCCATCTATTCCGTTCCAAACGGGTGAATGAATTACCTGGAGTACTTATCCGGGAGGTGCAGGTTCAAATTCTGCTCGAGACCGTATTTTTCTTTCCAAAAAATATAACACTTCGTTATTGAGCAGTCGTGCAATAAAAATATAACACTCCGTTATTGAGCAGTCGTGCAATAAAAATTCCCTTCCGCTCAGCCACGTACAGAATTATACTTCATAACAATAAAAATCTATTGTGTCTGCTAATTAGCGAGCCAACGGCTTATGACAACTAATGACACCACGGTGTACTCATAACCACACGAAAGAAGAAGGGGAAATGAAATGAAGATCGTTACTTTAATTGTCTCAAAGCCTACCAGTGGGCTTACTCTTGAAAATAATTCCGCTCAATTGACATTGGAAATATGTCAGTTCGTACTTTTAAATGCCAAAATGTCTAAAAAAGAATTATAGATTCGGGATAATATGAAGACAACATGCTTTAAAATTGAGGCAACTGTAATGTAGGTAAATTTATTTTAAAATTACGCGTTGTTTTAAGGCGTCTATTTAATATTGGAATTGGATTGGAATTGGTATTAGTTTCAAGAGTAACCCCGCAGTTCCCTTCTCTTACACGCCACAACTGCGCTTGCGTTCATTGACCAATGAGGCACTTGAGTACCTACATTTTGTTGAGATAAATTACTCAATATACTATAAAATTTTGAACTAATGATACAAATATTTTTGGAAAGAAAAATACGGTCTCGAGCAGAATTTGAATCTGCACCTCCCGGATAAGTACTCCAGGTAATTCATTCACCCGTTTGGAACGGAATAGATGGCAATGACGTCGCTATAATACGTTTTAGCAGAGGTCGAGATGGCTTAGCGGTCAGAGTGCCTGGAGTATTTATCCGGGAGGCACAGGTTCGAATCCTGCTCACAATATATTTTTCTTTCCACAAAAGTGTATAACTTGCGAGTTCGCTACGCAAGCGTTAATGCGTTTCGAAGATCTATCTATTTTTGAATAATAACTGTCGACTAATTAATTCAATTTGTGTTAATAGACATAACATTACAAAATATTACTACACTTTGATCTTTTTGTTTTTTCAATGGCTTTTGGTTCTAGATATCAGCGGCCTGTTATTGTTGTGAAAAATAAACTAGGTGAATTAAAATTTAGATGGAGAATTAATTTAATTGAAACAATAGTATATGTTCATTAAGCGCTACTTCTTTCAGATTTTATATGTACGAACTACTACCTAACCTATTTATAAAACAGTATGGTTTAACGGTAAGATTAAAATGCAAATGATGAGGAAATAGATAGTCAATTTGTTACTTAATCGCATTAATCGTTTTGACCTCATTTGACCGAAGCAACAACCTTGTCACGGCCATTTGTAACTACGAGTAAAATAAAAAAAACGCATTGACTTGAGAAACTTCTACATTTTTCGTTGGTTAAAAATAAAGTGCACTTCGATAAACTTCAAATCAATAAACATTTTTATTGATTTTATTTATAAAATTACGAACATTTATGAAATTATATTTTTAAAACGCATAATTATGACATAATAGCGGTTCCCCGCAAACGTGTTTCTGTCATATAAATTTTCTGGATATGGCCACCCTTATCACCTAGGGTCTATTATGCCCTATTGTCAGACCTGCCACAAAAATACACAAAAAAACATAAAAATCGGTCAATCCGTTTCGGAGGAGTTCGATAACCAACACTGTGCACCCGAGATTTTTATTTATTTGATATATTTAAAAAATATAGAAAAACTTTCGTGATGACGTATGTCATTATAAAAAAAAATACTAAACGATGTAATTGATTTTACCTCAAAAAAAAACTTGCACCACAACATAACCTTAAAAAAATATTTCCTCAATAATTTCTAAGACAATGTTAGCGAAGTGGCTTGAAGCAACCAGCAACCTGCAACTGTTGTGCAACCGCGTCGGCAACACGGTACAGTGCGTTTTCAAGTTCGAGGTTACCTGACGCAACCGTTTCGTTCATGACATGCGCGTAATGTATGGTGATGAATTAGTGACCACACCACACACCACACTATAATTTAACGACCATTAGAGTCGAGAGGTAATAAGTGGGTTAGTTAAGTGAACGGTATGCAATAAGTATATTGTTAGCTGGTGATTTGTATAAAACAGTAATATGGTTCAGAATACGCATACATTCTGCTATTTGGTATAGCTTTTAAGTCGTAAGCTATAACTAAGCTTAATAATAATAATATACTCCCACCGAATTTTTCGTCACAGTAGCCAATTTTCATGGAGATAAGCCAAATACCCAAGAGATATTATAGTGCACAAATGTATTCGCAAACCTCTTCCTTCACTCTCACAGTCCGATGCCCTATCGGACTATGAGATGGCAATCTGACATTATTAATACATTTATATAAAAAAATTCAGCTTAGGTCGTTTCACTCCGTTTATAACTGCCACATTCATACCAACAGAGTATGGTATGAACGTAGCAGCCTACGCTACCGCCATTTTGGCGGGTTTTGGAACTGTAATTTGCTGCTTAAAGTTGGACACACTTTTTCAACTTCTCTCCCATACTAGATGGTTCTCCTTACCTCTACCATCCAAGATCGGTTATCGGATTTTGATTTGGAAAATGTAATTTATTGTTAGAAAAATCACAATAACAACCTGGTGGTGATAGGTGGAAAGGTAAGTGTAACTTTTACATGGGACTTTATAACAGTAGGTATCGGTGGAGTGTAGGAGTGTAGCAGTACAGTGTTTAAGCTGTTGCCTCGCTCATTAGCAGACACAATAGATTTTTATTGTTACAACGTATAATTCTGTAAGTGGCTGAGCCGAAAGGATTGAGCTTTAACCTTCGGGGACAGTATACCTCCGCCCAGTGCCTATACCTTTGGAGAATACAGGTGACCGTGATGCTATGTTACGAGTATGTAGGTATGTTGTACTGGATTATATATCTGCCAAGCTATTTTCCCTTGCGGCTTCCAGTCTAACCACATAAAATAGCATCAGGCCTGTATTCCCCGAAGGGGTAGGCAGAGGTGTACACAGTTGTAGACCCACATTTCGCCAATGCTGTTATTAAGGTGGTGAGCCTATTGCCATCAACCGGGCACAATTCCAAACTCCGGGCTGGTACTGAAAATTTCAGTGCCTGACCCGGGAATCGAACCCGAGACAGGAGGTCTCCTACAGCTAGACCAATGAGGCAGTCTAACCAAGTGCAGCTTAATAGCAGTATTTTGTTGTACAATCAGGTCCTGACTATCTCACCTTCACAACCAATTACTGGATAACACGTTATTTCGTGGTAAAACTTGTTAGACTTTCAAGCATCGATCCGTAGCGGCTGTCATAGATCATTCGTTTGGCAATCGGGACCGACAGTAAACGTGCTGTCCGAAGCACTGAGGGATCTCGATATGAAATTATGGTTATCCAACATACCGGGGCAAGCGGTTTAACGCACTCTCCGAGACATGGAGTGGTCTCGATATGAAATGATGCCCTCCATTCACCAAAAGTCTGAGGCTACCCAAAAATACCATGACGCTAATATACCATTAAATACATCGGCTAGTATAGGATTAAGCATGGTATGCAACATGTTTGGGCAACGTTTACGTCACACAGATTGCGCCGGCGCCGGCGCCTCTTAACATGCGCGTTGCGAGATGGTTTAGCTGTGATTCTGATATGTTTACTATGACAGATTTGGTCTGTGTAACATGAAAAGGTTAAACGAACAGTGTATTTTATATTAGTTTTATTGCACTGCAAACATGAGTTTGTAATAGATATTTATATTAATAATTTGGTGTAACATATTTGGGTCTGATGAAAGACTTGCAAGAGAAAGTCAACGCTGCTATACTCATAAATTTATTAATAATGCAACATTATTATATATTCTGCGGCGTTGGTCTAGTGGTCCCAAGCGCGACTGCTGAGGGTCTTGGGTTCGATTGCCGGTTCGGGCAAAGTGTTATTGAGTTTTCTCAGTACCAGCCCGGAGTTTGTCATCGCTAGATCGCAATAGGCGCACCACCTATGGGACCTAATAACAGCAGTAGTGAAATGTGGGTGTACTGTGTACACCTCAGCCTACCCCCTCGAGGAATACAGGCGTGATGCTTTGTTACGTTAGGTTTATTATTCTAAAATGTTGTGTCCTTAGAATCGTATAAGTACTTACTAATTTGGGATTAAGGAATGCGATGACGATGATACGACACCCAAATAATTTTATGTACTTATTACAAAGTTATAGGGTAGATATTTTCTAGGTTACTTGACAAGATGAGGCATCTTCTTTTAGTTTAAACATACTATAAAGGAGTTTGTGCTTCATAGTAAAACCACTAATTAAAATGCCCCCTCACTCCTAAGTCATTATCATATATATGCTCTACCCTATTTCTCTCATCCTCTTGTTATACACGCCTTGTGTAAGTCACACATATTCTACAAAAATGACATGGAACACCCTACGTCACGGCATGTAGTCACTCCTTCACGTGGAACTAAACCCAACATTATAAAGAGGAAAGAACCTGTTGCACCTTAGTATCTACACGACTTGTTGACCTTGGCGGAGTCACGTCTTGGCAGTTTTCCAGTTAAGCCAGTATTATTGCAATAGTTTTTCTCGACTTTTTGCGCTTCGGGTCTTTGGCTAGATCGCTTACGAAAACATAAGTAATATATTTTATTTTTCTATAAATTCATATTGATTTGACTGAAAGAGACTAGGCCCCACGACACAGGGTGTCACAATCCTAGTGTGTGGTCTAAGACTACAATAAAAACCTTAAATTGTAATTTTTGGCACAATAAGGTTGTTTATATTTAATAATAAAAAAAAGCCGCCTCACTGGTCTAATGGCTGCAAGAGTGGCTGCAAAAGTGTACCTAGGTTCAAATCCCGATCGGGAAGGTACAAAACAACCTTTTTTTTTCTAGTGTAAATCCAGCATTGACGTTGTTCCGGTCTCTACACCGGGCTCCCGAGATCGTAGCTATATTCACCGCAACATTCAAAAGCACGTGTATGGTTGTCAAAAAAAAAACCTCAAAGCTCATCAAAATCTACATATCATATCCTACACATCATCTTGTCAAAGTTATCGGATCAATAAACATTGTGAAGGATATAATTATTAAATTAATTGGTAAGAAACCTAGCAAGGCCTTGGGTGTTGAAGCCAATTAACGCCTTCGATGCTTAATAATTATGTAATTACTGGCTTAAAGAGGAAAGTTGCGGTTCTGATTGTCTGTCAAGGTCTTGCATGATAATGGACACGATGTAAACTTGGCGACTAGGTAGTTTAATAAGTACATACACTTTGAATAAATGGAAGAAGAAGTATGGGCAATCCAGTCATTTATTATAATTTTGCGATTTCATTAAGTAGTTTTCAAACGCATGCGTTGCGAACTCCAAAGTTATTCTTGAGGAGACCTCATGGCGTATTAATGTAGTATTCATCCAGGGGCTCAGGTTTAAATCCTGCAAACGAACGTATTTTTCTTCCGTACTTTAAGATTTCTGGATGCGATCTACGTTTTCAAAAGCGACATAGTTAAATTGGGGTCTGGAATCATAGAGTTGAAATTTAAATATACTTATGAAGCTTTGTCTTTAAAATATTGATGAATAATTAATAATTTTTTTTAATATATAAGGAACTTACTTAATTACCAGATATGCAAAAATTACAAATAAATCATACCAGCATTCATTGGTAATTATTTTAAACGAATTTATGATGAATTCGCATCGATTCCCATAGATTTACTTACGTTTTTCTTTATCTTTTTTAATTGTTTCTGTATAAGTATCCGTAATTATAATAATCATACTGTATCGAACTCGGAATTATGAAATGGAACACGTTCTCTGGTCTCCACGAGACCGGCTTGACCTAGTGTGGAGATCGCAAGTAAATATTTCCTTTTCTGTAACCACTGTTATTGAATTCATGTTAGATGTAAGGAAATGTAAATAAAAATTTTACTGGCAAATAAATGATTATTATTATTAATTATTATTTTTCCCGCTGATAAATTAATGTTTAGTTTCACCCAATTTCATATGTGCAGTTCATCGAGCCTCACACTGTATTTTTACCTTGGGTATGTCTAAACCTCATATAAAAATGTCTAAAATCCTTTTACAAAATTTTACAAACGCTTAATGTCAAAATTTACAATAGTTTTCTCTTGTTATAAGTTCTCTTTTATTACTCAATGAATATGTTAAGCTAGGCTATCTTGCAAGATGTTACATGTATGTTAGGTGTGGCAGACAATCAAGTCTTGATATTAATTATAGTTTAACGGTTATTACTCACGCGCATACTTCGGGATTGCCGGTTTGACTCGCGACATCGCCGCGGGCTCAGCTCATGAATAAGAGCTCCGTTCGAGTTCGAAACTAGTCGGGCAATCCCGAAGTATGCGCGTGAGTAATAACCGTTAAACTATAATTAATATGAATGTGTCTCACGAAAGTTATTATACATCAAGTCTTGATTCACGAATATGTTACTAACAGCATAACACCATAATAATTGTAAAGGAAGAAAATATAAAAAATAATAAACAATTACTCATAACAATGATGCATGTTATCTACGTCTTCGCATATTATGAAATAGTGTTATTGCAATTTATTATCGTTAGTAACTAATTCCAAGTTTTTCCTTTTATTTAAACTCAACTGTTTGTTTGTTAGTTCGTCCGGGACCAATGACTTTCTATTTGGGACATGTCTTGTAACTAAATTACTAAACCAACAGTTTACCTTGAAAATAAATCCGCTGGATTGACATAGGTTCGTTGATTTGAATGCTGGTTCGTTCATTTGAACGCTGGTTCGTTCGTTTGAATGCTGGTTCGTTCATTTGAACGCTGGTTCGTTCGTTTGAATGCTGGTTCGTTCATTTGAACGCTGGTTCGTTTGTTTGAATGCTGGTTCGTTCATTTGAATGCTGGTTCGTTCATTTGAACGCTGGTTCGTTCGTTTGAATGCTAGTTTGGGTTAAAAATAATAAAAGGAACAGGTGTCTACTATGCACTTATGCTTCGAAATTGAGATTAGTTTGATTTCAGTAAATAAATATTAGGTATTGTTTTTATACTTTGAAATTGATTCATTTGAGGACTAACCCTACTCCGAAACCGATTAAGCGGAGCATATCGATATGTTTGGTTTTGGTATGAGCAGGGTAAAATACATTTGTTTAAAAGGTATTTCTTTTTTGTAAAATATCACTTATTTATATGCGGAACGCAAAACTTGAAATTTTAAGACAAAACAAATTAATAAACATCTACAGCTGTGGAGATATCACGCGGTAATTTAAAGTGCAAGATCACCAATAAGATAAACGTTAAACGATGAAATCAACAGCAAAAACACTTAAAAAAAATATTATATTATTCTAATCTTTTTCATCATTACTATCTACCCTTTCCGGCTTTGTACAGGTGCAATTCATACATAAATACCATTCAAATTTTCGAATTTTCTGGTGGGGCCCGAAAATTTTCTTTCATAAAATTGTTGTTCCGGAAATTAAAACAATAAACAAAAACTGCCAAATCGGTTGAACCGTTTTCATTTCGATATTTGTGATGAGCTTTCATACTTGCGGCTTATCATAATATAACCAGCCCATAATTCCCACTGCAGGGTAAGGGCCTCTTCTCATACAGAGAAGGCACGAGCTTAAATACCACGCTAGTTCACTGCGGGTTGGCAATTTCAAACTATCATGTCCAGCTGCCCTCACGACGTTTTCCTTCATCGCGGCGATTGATTTTTATTTATATAGAAATTTAACACTATCGAATATCAGTATTGTTTTATTACCATACTTCATACCCGACAAAATATAAAAACGTTCTACTCACTCGAAAAAAAGGAGGTTCTGCTTCCCGCCGTTCTTTCCAACGAACGAAACGTCGAACCACATAGTACACAAAAAGTATCAAACCCAATAAGTCCGATCATAAAAATCACTTAAAACATAAGTGAAACTGAGGGACGTGTACCATTTAGCACATAAATTGTTTAATAAAACTATAATGTTAGTGGTATATACGCGGTGCACTCAAGACGACTTTCACTAGTATGCGCTGGAGTTGCAGCGAAGTGCAGTTGCATAATAATTAGAGGAAACGTTTCGAAAATCAGCATAACACACAATATGGGTGCATCCTGTGAGGCATCCTGCGTTTAGTCAAGCAGTACGTTGTACTATATGTTCATGTGTACAGTTTGAGCGTGCAGTGTCGACGCGGGCGCTGATCTATTAGGTGGTTTCAGAATGTTATAGAAACTCGTCTGATTAGTTTGGCCTTGCGCATAAATTACATGGCTTCATAATGTTTGTCGCAAAAAATTGCAAAGGTCAGATGAATGTTTATGGTTTGAAATTAGCTGTTACATGTTTGGTTTTATGTCAGCAGAGATAATTGGCAACTATTATAAGATTTTTTGCATACGTCCCATCCTCACACATGGTTCTCAAACGTATTCTTTGATAGAATAGCAGATGTTACCCTCAGGGATTGCCAAAGAGCGATGAAACAGAGCGTATTGGGAATTAAATTTGTAGATCGGATAATCACCTTTATCCGTTCCAGGAAAAATATAATCTATGTTACTTGGAAAGCTGCCATGCTAAAATGGAATTAGACTGGACACATCTTCCGCACGTCAAACGATCCATGGGCCAAACTCACGACTCAATCGGTCCCCATACGTCCCTGTATGCAGCGCTGTTGCTGCAGGCCCAGTCGTCGATGGAGCGATGGATGGATTGACTCCATCCAAAAAAGTTGGTCTGTCCCTCAGACAGAGATAAATGGAAGAAAAGTAGGGAGGCCTTTACCCAGCAGTGGGACAATTTAGTCTCATAATAAATAATAATAACATGTGCAAAAATACTTTTCAAAGACAAGTTTTGTTGTAGAACAAGCTCTGAGTAAATTCTCTTTCGTGATGAATGGAATGATCAATTCTCTTGCTTTATCTGTATGAGAAGAGGCCCTTGCCTTAAAGTGGAAAAGTTATCGGCTAGCTATGATAGTCTTAATATTCCTATTTTGTCAGGACTATGAATTGAAGTTATGCAATTTATCGAGTCTAGATTTAAGCAAAGACGTATGTAAGCTAAATAATTATAACGAGGACAATGACTGAAACATAATTTTCACCTTACATGCTATTTAATTATGCTTTATAATTAAAACAAATATATTCAAAGGCTTGCGATTATCAAAATATATGTAACTAGCTGTGCCCCGCGGTTTCACCCATACCGTTAAAATCTTTACGTACGCAATGATTTCAAAAGAAAGGATACGCCCATCTAAACATTTTACAGAAAACTTCTTCATACAAGCAAAAGTAGCGCCATCTGTCATAACTCATGCAAACTACGTGAGCCGTAGGTTTCATAGGTCGAAGACTAAACCTTGTACATGCGTACATGAATTTTTTATCACATTTTAATAATGGTCAATATTTTTATACACACATCAGTCACAAACTGAACTGAGTTTTTACCCGACTGCGCTAGAAGGAGGGTTATAATTTCCGGGTGTATGTATGTATATTTCTTTGGCACGCGCTGTAGCCTAAACGGGTTGATGGATGTTAGCTTGAGAGGTGTCGTTAGATTATATTAGTTTTTTGAACTATAATTTATTGCGATAATAATACATGTCACAAAAAAAACGTATGTAAAACCAATAAATATCAATCAGCTTTATTTGAAATTGTAATAAATATTGTTATAATAAATAAGAATTAACATATTAGGTACTTTCTAAAATTACTTACACTAAGTTCTTAAGACAAAAATAAAACAAATAAAAATGACGTTCTTTCAACGTTACTTCGCACGCGGCCGGCCACACAATGGCCGCCATTACGGACTTCCGTAGTAAAATAATTATACCTTTAAAATGTGATAATTTAATAATTTAATTGGAACAGAAGTAATCCAGGGTTATTTATCGATGATACGATATCCCATGTTCCTTTTTAATCTTTGTATCGTAATTTTTGCAGCCTTTTACCACGCAACTAGGCATATTTATGACAACCAAACACTCGTTCTCTCCTGCGTGCGGTCCACTGTCGACTGAGTTGCGTTGGCCCTAAACTGTCATTTTAGGGCCAACGCGTTGGTGCCATTTAGATTCGCGGTCGGCCGGGTCCTTACGCTAGTAATATATATGTCAATGTACGTACGATTTAAAAAAAGAACTGATGTAAAAACCTTATCCTGACAACGACAAACACAACAAAAAAATAATTATCCAATTTGGTGCAGTCGTTCTCAAGTTATGCCGTGACTAAAGCAAATAGCGATTCATTTTTATATATATGTAGGAGAAAGGTTTGAATAATAGGACCGGGGGTCTCTATGTCTGTCAGGATTTCAAAGGTAATCGTCAATAAAACCAATATCCTTAATATTGGTTTTATTGACCTTTATATTTATTTATATATTATCTCCGCCACTGAGACCACGTTTACTTTGGGTTAGTTATTAGTAGTGAGTCACTTCATATTACAATGTACAATGTAGGTATTCAAATATCATAAAATCAGAGATAGGCTAGATACGTCAGGGTGAAGAGGTCCGTCCGCCACGGTGGCTCGCAATAGACTGGCGTCCTCCCTCCACTCACCGTAGTCGCCGACCGTCCGTAGCGCTCGGTGTTGCCATCTCCGACATTTATATATAGATTTAATTGTAACATTTACCAAGTTCTTGGCACAGTTCATTTATATTGAAGGAAATGCAGTTGATAATGAGTGCACAAACAGTTCCTTTATGTATAACATTAATACGAGTTTCCGATTATTTTCGCAGGTGTTCTAAGACTTCCGCAAGGAAAAGGGATACAAATAAAGTTTTAAGTACTTATTACCGCCAGGTGCTGTAGACTATTCTAGAACCCCCACGTATTAAACTAGACTAGTGAGACTAATATAGCGATACTAGATCTGTTTTTGTAAATGTCGAGCCTTAACTGGCAAAATATTAAAAACAAAAATTTCTTTATTGTTCCAAAAGACTTTACATCATTGAATGAAGTCCGAGACACTTGGATTCCCTGTGTCGTGGGATGTGGGATCTAGTCTCTTTCAGCCCAGAACATAGTTGACACAGTACATAGTGCAAACGATTAAATTAAGGTAAGATGTCTGTTTGTGTGTGTGTGTGTGTGTGTGTGCGCGCGCGCGTGCGTGCGTGTTTGTGTGTGTTGTGTGCGTGTGTGTTGTGTGCGTGTGTGTTGTGTGCGTGTGCGTGTGTGCTTAGTATTTTTTACATTCAAAATAATTAAAATGTTTCGCTCTCTCGCCTTGTGTGTTTTCTTTGTTTAGAGGCTCAAAAGCGGGACGTTTCGCCAAAAGAGGGACATCTGACTACACTAGACTTATATGACTACAAGCGGAGACTAGTGGTTTTGGGTTTAACATACTGTACGACGAAGCACTGAATTATCTCAAAGAATGACATCTAGTGAACATTGCAATTGCAGTATAATCTCTGGGACTGATTTGTATTTAGCCAAAGTCTAAGTAAAATGCTACGTGCACGCCAATACATATATAGCATTACGCCTGTATTCCCCGATGCGATAGGCAGAGGTGTACACAATTTGTACACTCACATTTCACTAATGACGTTATTAAGTCCCATTAATAAGTGGTGAACTTTTTTTCAATTAGGAAATCGTGAGTAGCAGCCCGTAGTCTAGATTTGTGCCCGGTAGATGGCAATAGACTCACCATCTATTATAATAATATTATACAGAGTCCGGGCTGCTATTGAATTTTCATAAAAAAACAATTCCAATAACACTTTGCCCGA
Organism: Xylocampa areola; assembly: GCA_935421205.1. Classification (NCBI taxonomy): domain Eukaryota; kingdom Metazoa; phylum Arthropoda; class Insecta; order Lepidoptera; family Noctuidae; genus Xylocampa; species Xylocampa areola. The sequence goes on from OW285200.1 coordinate 3,879,176, forward strand.
CCTGGGAATTGAACCGAAGACCTCATGCTCAGCAGTTGCACTTGGAACCACTAGACCATATATAGATAACTGACAAAATTAATAACATTCGGATCGCATCCAAATCCACATGGTAATAAGTTTCCAAAATTAAATTAAACAATTAAATTAAATCTGACACAACACACCGCGGACCCTGTCATTGTTTACAAAAAGCGAGACAATGACACATATTTAATGTGATTTTATTTGACTTGAAATAAAAGGTATGTGTTGGGACGGTAGACCGCACGTCAGTGAAAACAAAACCAGTATAAGCTGGCCTAGCATACTATTGAAACTCCCTACTACGATAGACCAGCTCAAGGTCAAAGTGGTTACTTCGTGTTAGCGTGACAGCGAGACGTGTAGCGCAGTGTCTCTAAACATATTTTAATTCGCAGTAATTTAAAGTTATATTCGAGATAATGAAACTTTATCATCAATACAAAAATTGCACATTAGTGTAGTAGTTGCAAGGGTAACTGCGGAGCGTAAGATCTTGAGTTCGATTCTCAGGTCGGTTATTGGGTTTTTCTATTTGGAAATTCAGTGCAGCGAAAATGTGAGCGCCTCACAAAAGTAATTCACTTCAATGATGATAATAACACGCCGGTTAGTGTAGTGTGATAGTAGGATAACATTAGAACCTGGCGCATGGATAACATTTGGTATGACATAGCTAGATAGAAGAAGACCGTATTGGTGGCGGTTACCACCAGCAACAGCAATCCCAATGAGGGTTGACGTTATGCAGGCGGCCGGTCATAAAACATAGCCAAAACTTTAGCAGCATGCAATTTCAAAAACAATTAGAAAGTGGAAGAAGGATACATGCTGCGCAGACCCCAAATAAATTGGGATAAGGGCAGGGGGGTGATGATGATGATCATAATAAAACGTGTTAATAATTAAAGATAAATCTTTTGAAAATGATTAAAGAATGCTTAGCGAACTCTAAAGTTATTATATTAAATGGAAAAAGAATACGGTCGCAACTATGTAGTAGTATTTATCCGAGAGGCGCAGGTTCGAATCCTGTTCGCGACCGTATTCTTTTCCATTTAATATAATAACGTGTTATTAAACTTTTGACGAATATTGAAAGCTGATTTATTTTAAGCCAGTATCTATACAAATAAATCTCTTTATTCGATTTCTGAATATTTCTTTTTTACAAATTATGTGTTTTTATATATAGGTAATATACTAGCTGTGCCCCGCATACGTTGTTTTGCCATATAAATTTTCTGGATAGGGCCACCCTTATCTCCTAGGGGTATAAAAAATAGCCTATTCTTAAACCTACCAAATATATACAAAAAAAAAACATAAGTCGGTCAAACCGTTTCGGGGGAGTGCGATAGCAAACACTGTGACACGAGATTTTTATATAATAGATTAGATTATGTATTTTTAATTTGGCTGCCTTTTTTAGTCCTGCCGACTAAAGACACGCGGCTATCGCAGCACAAAGAAAAAGAAAGATACTCGCTTTTGAATTTCATATGAATTAACCTTATTGAAAGACAACAAGATCTTAAGATCTTAAACAAGAACTTTGCGTTAATCTGAAAAGACAAGACACAGCGAAACGAAATGTATCTACATTCATACTACATACCTTCTGCATGCGATACGATTTGACTGGCGGATTTGGATTTAGCGAAATGAAAAGAAAGAAAATTACAACAGTACAATAAAACACCAAGTAATCTGAAAACAATGACAGACTATGTTTACCACCAATAAAATTGGAGATATTTAAAACAAATGCTGACTGTATGGCCATTACAATACTAAATCACTTACCTACCTAAGAATCTCAAGTCCCTACCTATAACATAATTAAACAAATATTGTAGGTACAAAGTATTTGTTAATTAAAAATATTCTAGCATTAACCTTTCGGCTCAGTAACGTAAAGATCTGTACGTTGTAACAATAATCTATTATATATATATAATCTATTTTGTCTGCTAATGACTGAGGCAACAGCTTAAGGAATTTCTATAAGATAAGATATTACAAATTTCATAATATTATTGTAAAATTGACATTATTTAACAGATATAAATGTTTTTAACTATTTATGTGATAATTTGTTAATCATCATTAAGTGATAATTTAATAATAATAATTAAGTAATAATTAATAATTCACGATATCCATAACCTGTATTTGCACGCCATTGAAAATGGCAGAATATGCAGAAATTTTACCATTGTTACCAATTGTACCATATTTGAGCAAATAAATAATTTGATTGATTGTTTGATTGTAATCAACCCTTAACTTTGCCTATGTATTCACTGACTGCCCTTGAAAATACCCCATAAACCTGAAAGTCAATGTCACGCACATCAGCACGTATAAGGTCAATGGACGGCGCGTGATCGAGATGCGCCCGCGCGACTTGTGTAATAACAGCGCATGCGCGATCAAACAAATTGCCCTAACTAGACGAGGATCTGAAGGTTTCCTTCCTTTAATATACAAGTGATAGTTGCGTAATTGTAAAGTAGGTGAAGACAGTCAATTTTCTGTAATACTTCATGCCCAAAAATGTATTCATACACTTGACTGCCTCTAGTCTAATGGTCAAAAGCGTGGCTGCTGAGATCCTGGGTTCGATGCTCAGATCGGTCAAAGTGTTTTTGGGTTTTTCTGTCAGCAGCAGCCCAGAGTTTGGAATTATGCCCAATGTGTGGTAATAGGCTCACCAACTATTACATACAACTTAATAACAGCATTGGTTAAATTTGGGTACAACTGGCTATCCTACCGGGGAATTCGGGCGTGATGCTATGTAAAATATGAAATGGAAAAACAATAAACAGACGTAACATAGCATCACGACTGTTTTATTCAAAGGGTTAGCCAGAGGGGTACAGATCGCAAACGTCTAACTTTTGTCGATTAAGAGTTCCATATAAAAGGTAGTGAGCTTATTCTCATCAACTGGGCACAGTTCCAAACTGTGTACTACTACCGAGAATTGCTTAACAAACAACTCAATAACACTCCTTCATGTCATTGTTTTTATCTAGGAGGCATTCGGTATCAGACTTCAGAGAGAGGAAACGCTAAACTCAGATAGTAATATCTTAGGTTTTCGCGATCACTATACATTATAATAAAACAATTTTTAACCGGATTATTCGCGTGTATTATTGGTTTTGTTATTCCTGACCTTTCGAACACTTTGCAGCATTTGTGGTCGCAGGAGGACATGAACTGCGACCACGAACGCTGCAAAGTGTTAAACGTTGTTTTATTATAATGCTAAACTCAGAGTTATAGAAATAAATAAAGTTCAGACATAATTGTATAAGGCCTGACTTAACTAACGACACATATGCATCAGTCATCGTATAGCTCAAAAGTTGTGTATAAATCGTTTAGCATGGTACGGGCATATGATGCGGAGGGATGAGGGTCATGTGACGAGGAAAGTTTGGAGTATGAATGTAGATGGCTATAAGAGTAGAGGAAGACCGAAGAAGCGATGGATGGATTGTGTTAAAGATGATATGGCTAGAAAAGGAGTGACTGACGATATGACAGCTAGTAGAGATGTATGGAAGAAGAATACATGCAGTGCCCACCCTAAATAAATGGGATAAGGGCAGGGGGATGATGATGATCGTGTAGTTCAAACCAACATTTTGAGAGCTCAATAGCAATATTAAAATTGTATACCTAATAACTTTCGTGAAACACGTTCATATTAATTATTGTTCACTGCACGTGCGTTTTATGGGATAGCCCGACTAGGTAGTTTCATACTCGAACGGAGTATTAGTGAGCTGAGCCCGCGGCAATCCCGCGAGTCAAACTCAATCCCAAAAAATGCACATGTGTAATAAACCCGTGAACAATATTAATAACAATATTCGAACACGTGTTTCAATTACAATGTAAACCCAGGACATTATTTTATTACTTGAAAACTGTCTTAGCATATTAGTGTCAGTTTTAACATATTGAATAGATTAAGGCGTTACTTTGCTGAATTCCATTACAATTGATGCAAATAAATAGAATATACTTCCACAATATTGAGAGTAGTCATGCATTTACCTGTGCACCGCCCGCCCGTAAATATATGTACATACGCAAGCAGTGAAAAATTGCAACTAAACCAAAGACTAGCTGTTAGACCGGGTTTACCTACTTATGTCATAACTAATTTTGATGGGAATTATGAACGTTTAAACAATCTTCTCTATATATAAAAATCAATTGCTGTTCTTGATTAAAAATATCCTTTAATTCTAACAATTTAATATATTAATTGCAATTTTAAGCAATAAAACTAAAGTATGTTGTAAAATTACCTATGTGAATGGATTAACACCGTGATTGTTGTTTATTTTTAAAGTCACAGATCTTATAATACTATATTAGGTAAAGTTTATAATTTGGTCTTCATATGTCTTAGCGTGGCTCTTATGAATCTAAATAGGTACTTACTGTTTTAATACCAGGTGAAATAAAAAAGTACGCCCGTCTTGTTTGAATTATATTATAATTCTACCACACCTTTTTGTGTACCAAAGACCCCCTATTATTATATTTTTAAATCTTACTAGTCTATGTTACCCGAGACAATATAAGGATTCTAACGATACTTTCTACATCTAAATCGGTCGAGGCATTTAGAAGTAATGGTGGAATAAAGAAACTCACAAACAGACATACAAACATACATGAACCCAAAAAAAATAACACTCTATAATAAAACAACTTTTAACCGGATTAATCGCGTGTATTATTGGTTTTTTGTTTTTCCTGACGTTTCGAACACTTTGCAGCGTTCGTGGTCGCAGGAGGACTCTCTCCTAAGATATTACTAAAATAACACTCCTTTTTATTGGGGGCAGCCGTCTAATAAATAGGGAAATTTTAACATACCATGGCGCTTTCTCCATCAAGTTCTGTGCATCTCCATTCTTAGTTGATTCTGTTGCTGTCGCCATGTTTATATCTGAAACAAGTACATTTAGGAATCAGCATTTGAAATCAATGTACAGGATTTACCATTAATTTGACCAATTTGCTTCGGTTATTTAACAGTTTGAATGCCACTGTGGCGTTTACAACGTTCAAAATAATTGCATTTGATAAAAAAAATACGCTGTGGTCGGGTACATTTTCAATTGTTATGGGAGATAAAGTAGGTAAAGTATAAATTTCAGTCAACAGTGCAACTTTTTTTTATATAATAACTTTCATGAGATACATTCATATTATTAAATATTGTTTAACTTTTGACTAGCGACATCGCCGCGGGCTCTGCTCATGAATAAGGGCTCCGTTCGAGTTCGAAACTAGTCGGACAATCCCGAAGAATGCGCGTGAGTAATAACCGTTAAACAATAATTAAAATATTAACAGTGTAACTTATTCAGATCGATTGATTTAACCTTGACTTTTAATTTAAATGCCAGCACAAACGAAATAATATTTATTTAAAAACAAGCACAGATAAATCTTTTAAAAGCATTGACGCATGCTTAGCGAACCTTAAAGTTATAATTTTTTGTGGAAGAAGAATATGGTCGCGATAAATACTCCAGGCGCTCTGACCACTAAGCCATCCCGCCCTCTGCTCACCACCGCGAATTCTTCGTCCACATTTTAAGACGCTATCTATTCAGTCCCTATACAAGCACTTTGAGCTATACCACGCTGGCCAACGGCGGAGTGTCGATTTAAAGCCATCGGATCCAGCTTTCCTCACAAAGTTTTCCTTCACCGTATATCTGTGATTAACAGGCTAAGAAGGGACAAAGAAATGACATTCAAATAGTCACATTGGTGCACATGCCAGGTTGGATCGCACAAACTGTTAATTACTTTTAATACTGACTTTATCTTACCAAATAGAGTACAATCAAGGTCACACGGCAGCTGATCACTCTGATCTGCTTAAAAAGAATATTAATTGTATGGAATCGTTGCGCATTTACGGAAATAATTAGATATTCAAACACAAATCTACATAGGTGTTAAGAGTTTGTTTTTCCTGTAGTAGAGGTATACCACAGCTATAAATAATTTATATTATACAATCTACATATTATTATAATACTTGCTGTGCCCCGCGGTTTCATCCACCTATAATTATATTATAATTAGCCTAAGTTACTCCTTTTTTATTCAGCTACCTTCCAGTAAAATATTATCAGAATCGGCCCAGCCTTTTTGAAGATTAGCCGAAACAAACAGACATATAAAAATTATAGAGCCTGTTTTTAGGTATAGGTATAGTTGTGTTTGGAACAACGAGTAGATGGCAGCACTGTCAATGCCCGGAGAGATTGTCTAGCAGTACTGTCGAGTTCTGTCATCTGAAGTGATTGGTTTTTAAATAATAAACGTGTTTTCCAATTTTATGGTGTATTAATTAATTATACCTAAAGGAATACAAATATAACAGTTATAGTGCAAGTAGCGGTATGACTTAAAAAAATCATTTTTTGACATTACAAACAGACACTTCAATTTTATTTATTTGTGTTGGTAGTATTGATAATGTCATATAACTTAGATACAATATTTATGTTCGGGTTTGAAGTAATAATAATTTTAAGGTGGTTTGGTTAAAACATCCCCAGGGGCTAGTAACTGCTGCAAAGACCGTTGATCGAGGTCCAGCTGCGCTTGCCGCGGTTGGTCTGTGGATGGGTGACTATCATTTCAGAATGCACCCCTCCGTACCTACCTCGGAAAGTGTGTTACAGGTAGGCAGATGCCTTCTTCTTCTTATCGTGTGGTTGATGAACAACCTGGTGTCAGAATTTAAACCACCCGTAGGTCTCTGACATGGCTTTACACACCATTTCTCAGGTGTGCTTGTTTCCTCACGATGTTTTCCTTCACCGTTTTAAGCAACAGATAATTAGTTTTTAATACGCACATGACTTCGAAAAGACAGTGGTGCTTGCCTTGGATTCAGACCAACGGTAGGCTATCACTGCCTGAAAGTCTGACATCTATGTCGTAAAACTACCACAAATATCAAGTCACCCAGTTATTGTGATTACATGTAAAACTATGGTAGACATTAAGCTGCAGCCAGTCAGATTGGAAGCTGACCCCAACGTAGTTGGGAAACGGCTCGGCATAATGACAGATTTTGAAATCTCCTTTTATAATGTAGGTTCACGTCTACTATTTCCGAAAAACACATTATTTCAGCAATCAACTTTGTTTTAATACAAATTATTGCATTTTAATCTATCTAATTTGAATTAAGCACGAAACCGCTCATGGGTGTCATGGCTCCGCTTGTGATGAGCTGTGACGTCACGCCTCGATAACGTTTGACAAAAGTTCAAACAACACGTACGGCTCGACTCACGAGTCCTATATTCCAAATTATACATCTATGATTCATACTTTTTAAATAACAGTTTTCAACCTGTTTGAAAATCCAAAATTATACAAAATCTATCCAGAGAAACATTGCATCACGCCCGTATTCCCCGAGAGGGTAAGCATAGGTGTACACAATTGTTCACCTACATTTCATTGTGTTATTAAGTCGTATGTGTCTATCACGTTCATCCAAATGATATATGTTTTACATAATTAAGTAGATTTTGAAAGACTACCACCTCCATTTCTATTTTTTGACGTCTCGTCAGTTTTGTACTAAACGTAAATATAGGTACTTAAATGTACATAGATACTTTTGACACAGAATATATAATGGTACCGGTACTTTAGGAGGAAGTTGTAGAACAAAGATTATCCGTCGTAAATACCATTCTGATTAAATACAAAGACTAGTTGGAAGAATTTTCGTAATGTACGAGAAGTCTGGAATCATCTAGAATATAATGTAGGTATTATAAGTATACACCCCACATTACTGGTTCATATGGAAAGTTTTATAATTTCAATTGCTGAAGGTCAAACAGTTTTTAATGGCGCGTTAATTCCCAGCATGCGTTGCATGACGCAATTAGTTATGGTAATATTTAAGGTGAATACTCTTAGATCGTTTTGATTAAAAACAAACGATATTTTTTTGTGGTAATGAACATCACATTAAGGTTAGGAGATGTACTGCGTCGTGTAATAATATTAATAATCCATCTCATGTGAGACTGGCTAGCTTATTCCTCCTTAAGACCTGCGGAGACGCGGGACAGTCTTCTGGGTACTTTTTTGTCGGTCAAAATGGATCGTTTACAACTGCAATGAATAACGCATAGATACCTACAAGGGACTAAAAGTACCGCTTACAAAACCTATGAATACTACTACTGCGGACAAAAGTCCCTCGTCTACAGAGGCTTTTAGTGTCGATCAGATATTACTTGAGATGTCAAAATGCATGAAATCAAGTTCTGGGTTGGCGCCATTTTGAAAGGGGCGGGTCTTATTAAATGAGATTGATTTATTGAATGCCTTTGTATGAGAAAGCTATACGAGGAGATATAAATGTCCCACGTATGTAGGGTCACGCCTGTATGCCCGAAGGGATAGGCAGTGATGGGGATGTGTGATGCACATCCTCATTTATAATAATACAGTTATTAAGTGTCAAGCAATAGGTGGAGAGCCTATTGTCATCAATTGGGCATATTCTAAACTTCGGGCTGCTACCGAGAACATAATAACACTTTGTTCGGCCTGGAAATCGAACCCAGGGTCTTACGCTGAGCAGCAACGCTACCGACTAATGACTGATCGTCAGCTAAAAAGTTGAACTTTGTGATGTAGGTAGACATATTTAAAAAAAAAACTTGGTCTAATAAAATATGTCGAATATAAACTCTACCGAAATGTTTTCCGTATAAATTAGCACATTCAGAATATATTTGTTTTAGTCAAGCGGGTGACGTATGCGGTTACGATTCCACATGCCTATTCAGGTAGTAACACTAGAATAAATACATACTCGTTGCTAGCTCAAAATATCCGTGATCGGTTTCCGTGAGAATCATATTAAATATAATGGGACAATATGAAGGAAAGGAGAACTGGCTTTAGCTAAAGATGATGATTCAAAGTAATTATATAATAATTATAATTACGCAAATTTCATTAAGAGTTATAGATAACTTATTACAAAACATAAACAAACACTTTTGCTGAATTATAGGTAAAAACTCTACCATTATAATTTAATTCTATTGTCATGCGTGTTTTATTGATAGGTTATAAGTTATAATTATTGTAGAGAAATATTTATAACGTAACAATAAAACACATTTAAAATTTGATACCTAAATAACCAATAACAAGGCAGATGCGTTTATTGAAGTCCTTAACAATTATATTTTTATTTATTAATTTAACCCTATTTATTTTAGGTATATTTTTTTCTTAAGTTTATCACATTACTAGCTTCAATGCAGCACATCCCTAGCACATACTTCGATAGCCATAAAGTAATGTGTTTCTGCTGTTTTCCTATATGGTTAGGGGCCCATCTAGTTTTTAGAGTTAATTATACTTGCAACATTATTTTTAGTATAGTACAGTGTGTAATAAAAGTCCGAAATAATGCTTATAGACGTATGAGGTGACATAAATACAATCTTTGGGCATAGGTGTTGGAACCGAACCATATACAGTGATAGTTTTCTCCAATAACAGACACAAACTTAAAACTCCACTCCCGAGACACTTGTTTGTGGTTTGACGCATTTCATATTGACTTGAGGTTAAAATAATCACTTATCTCAAATCTTATCTGATCTTCCGAGACCTCCACCATTTTTCCCTAACAGATGTCAAATGATGAATAGGTCTAAATATTTATGAGTGGGTAATAAGGGTATTGTGTTCTCTAAATAACTTTGACTTGTAACATTATGAAAAGCATAATAAGTATTGTGATAAGTCACCTAAATTTGAATTTTTATTATTTAAATACCCTTTGTCACACCTCGAGTTCAACAATTTGGGTTCGGTCAAAGGCATGTCAAGATTAATCTATGCTATACTTTTTTTTTCCATTTAATTATATATATGTATAATAACATTCGTGAGGCATATTCATATTTATTATTGTTCACCGGTTACTAGGTGGTCGTCGGTTACGAGTCTGACTCGCGGACTCGGCTCATGACTAAGGGCTCCGTTCGAAACTAGTTGGGCAAACCCGAAGAATGCACGTGAGTAGTAACCGGTGAACAATAATTAATATCATTATATATTATTTTAAATGAATGAATTTAACTTAAATATATATTATGCTCATGTAAAGTTCAAAAATGGCTTACACTAAGTAAATCCTATTAATTCTGGACATATGAAAGATCATCACATGAGAACGGCATGACGGATTCGGCAATTTTTTTTTATATTTGTTCAAAATTTTCGTACGAGGGTTTGGTCATTTTTTATAAATTGCACCCGTACAAAGCCGGAACGGGTCGCTAGTTTTATATAAAATACCTCTGCCTTTCCGTATGGGGATACAGGCCAGATGCTATATGTTATAAGAAACATCCGTTAGTATGCTTACTTTCAAACTATCGTGTTGCGTGATATTATTATGCCTACAGGAATTAACGCGGAATAAAAAGTAGATACCTTAAAATCGCTTGACGGTTTGTACAAGTTGTACTGGGTTGCACTAATCGTGGTCACAAGCAGACTGATGCTGCATTAATATGGTTGTGTTGTGAGCCTGTGAATTAGCTTATCATAAATGACAAGTAGGTTAGGTATACTTAGTGATAAAAGACAATGACACTATTAGAACTACTCTGCGGTACTTAATGGCGTATTATAATGACCACTTAAATGTGTATATCTTACGAATCATTCTGCTGCTTATTGTATAGAAGCTATGTGCGAAATATTCGTGCGGAACAAAAATGGTTCGATTTACTCGTGGCTAAATACCTTAGTAACAGCCGCTTATGACCCATGAACATGGACAGAGATGTGGTCTACAAAAATGTTTCTATTTGCCAAATATTCCGGTAGAACGCTACTCGTTGCCTTTAAAATAACTCATTATTTTTTCGCCTTGCAATTACGACACAGAAAGAAAGAATCATGGCGATTTCATACCAAAAAATACAGGATTTTAGAAAAAAATAATTATAATCGTGTTTTAATTGATCTTAGGCGTCTAAAGAACAGCTTTGTTATTATTATTTAAAAAACCCGCCATAAACTTTTTGTGATACCTAGGTACGTATCATAAGTCAAAGTAGGTCAAAGTCAAATCATTTATTATCAATTAGATTAATCAATTAGACCAGGTAAAGGTACTTTTGAAAGTCAACAGATGCCAAGTATCAAGAAACTCCATGGTTACTCTTTTAAAATGATGTGTTACAATAAATTTGGTACATTTATAAAGATAAAAAGACATTAAAAACTAACACATAATGTCCCAACTTGTGGCACCCGTTCACGAGTATCACGCATATATCAGCATCGCTCAGCTCACCCATATTTTAGGGAACAGAATGACCCAACATATACGCCACCACAGTAAGACATTTATAATTATGAGTATGACATCTCAAACTACCAGACCTTATGTCACGTTAATAGAATAATGTAAATGGGTGCATGGTGCTCACATGAACAATAAAGAAGTTATAAGTCTAATAACAATTTTAAGAGTCGTTTATCTTTTTTTATATAATATGCCATTAAATAATGTAAATTGCTTAAATGCCTTACAAAATTGAGATAGAAGAAGGTAGGCTGTACTAGTTGAGTTGTCCTATTGAGCAGGACCAGCATGTTTCCAAGCATTTTTATCATCAATGTAGTCTCCTAATTTATAATATGCTTGTTTGCAATATATGCGCATTATATGGATTTTAAATCTTTTCCCATTTAGTTGCTGTATATTAGGAAGAATTTTATTGTATTACTTAATACCCCTTAACACCCCATGAAAGATGAGTGTACTTTGGATAATCTAAACCGTGGTTGGACAATTATGTTTTATTTCTAATAATATAAACAGATATTTTTTCAAAAAGATAGGTAAGTATAGGTTTTTCCTCAAATATATAATATTTTCATAAATGTATTGGCGAGGTACCGTCATAATATTAATCTGCATAAACAGTTCTCTAAGAGATTCGCGACGAGGTAGATTATATATGGCCCTGAAAGCTCTCTTCTGTAGTATAAAAATCGATTCAATGTCAGCAGCCCGTCCCCACAGCAGAATAGCGTAAGACATAGTGCTATGTGCGAAGTTATTCTTTGAAGACGAAGGAACAATAGTAAAAAAGGTGAAGGAAAACATCACGAGCAAACCTAGACTTAATAGTCTAAAATCGGTAAAATAGGTGCCAACCCGCAGTGAGCTAGCGTGGTGAACAATGCTCTTGCATTCTCTGTATGAGAAGAGACCCTCGCCGTGAAGTGGGACAATTAATGTTGGTTATGTTATGTTATAAACCATTTACAGATAAGACACTTATGAAAGGTCAGAATTTAGTCCAATTAGTTGTGTCCCATGGAAAGGAATTGGCCAGAAACTCCATGATTACTCTATTTCCCCACTACTGTAAAAACAAAAAGAAGGGAAGAGTAAATTTTTTATTTTATTTATTATTGATTATTTTCCAGTTGGTCTTACGATAGTCATAGTTGGAACTATAATCGGTAGACGGCGATAGGCTCACAACCTATAACATCTAACTTAATAACAGCATTGCGCGTTGGTGAAATGTGGGTGTACAATTGTGTACACCTCTGCCTACCCCTTCGGGGAATACAGGCCTGATGCTATGTTATGTTATGTTATGTATGTTTATATTAAATATACAGTAGTACACCGTAAACTGCCCTCTACAAATTTCTTAGTTATTCTTTCCATCCAATGGTTGTCTGAAATTGCTTTTAGCGATAAGACCGCCATTTGAACCATTCTTGGTTGTTTTATTTTTCTCATATTTAAGTTCTGTTCAGTGTACAATAAAGTATAATCTATCTATCTATCTTTATTTGTACCATAGCTACTATATCATAAAAAAATAAATCTTACTGCCATATTATGTTACCCGGGACAATGTAAGGGTTCTAACGATACATAAATCGGTTTAGTCGTTTGAACTTGTAGCGACATCTATCTCGCTACATAGATAATACACGCACAACACCCTGCATCGCGCAATCAAAGTTTGACGACGAGTTCGTATATATACCACCTCCCGACATTTACCGTTGGGCCGTGGCCCGCCAGGCAATATCACCCGCCTGGTTGGAAAATTCTCCCTTTTCTATGGAGGAACACCACACCTCGTTCCACCATGAACTTATAACCTACATGAACCCTAAAAACATAACACTTCTTTCTGTTGGGCATAAAGAAAACATGGAGGACTGAAATTAGCCCCTCATTTTCTAACCGCATCGAGTATTTATTGAAAAGATCGATCCACTCACACCTGCCAGCTCCCATTGTTTTGTAACTATAAAATCGTATTTAAATTACCTATTGATTATTTCCACTGCTTTCATTTTCTTTCATTGTATGAAAATTTAACAATATATTATATATTTCATTGAATATCAGTATGATTGTGTATTCAAAATAATGTACTAACATCCATTAAACTTCCTACTATTATTATAAATGCGAAATTTGTGAGGATGGATGGATGTGTGTTACTCCTTCACGCAACGTTAATACATAGGATAAAGTTATTATATTAAATGGAAAAAGAATACGGTCGCGAACAGGATTCGAACCTGCGCCTCCAGGATAAATACCCCAGGCGCTCTGACCACTAAGCCATCTCGACCTCTGCTCACCACCGCGAATTCTTCTTCCATATTTTAACACGTCTTATGGCGACGTCATTGCAATCAATTCAGTCCCTATACGGGTATAATATCCCGAACCGACACGACTAACTTTGCAGTTAATACAATGTCGTTGCAAAGATTTATCTTGAATACATAGGATACTTTTTTCTTAGCTGGACCCAATTTTGAAGTCCACCCAGGCGAAGTCGCGAGCAGAAGCTAGTTCACAATATAATTGTATTTAAGGGAATATATATCCTTCGCCATACTGGAATTGCAATCGGACGAATTTATTCATACATTAAATACCATCACTACTGTATTTCCAGAAGGGGTAGGCAGTGGTGGACACAGTTGTACACCCACATATTACCAATGCTTTATTAACTTCCATGTCTCAAGGTACTTAATAACGGGTTTGGTAATATATACTTAATTAAAGTCGTGAGCCTGTTTTCATCTACCGGACACAATTCCAAACTTCGGGCTATCACTGAGAATGATAACTATATCTGAATAACCACGCTACCTCCCTGGCGGTTGGCGATTCTCTAAGTCCATGATTGCGTCTTAGATGAAATAAAATAGTAGGGACATAATTAGTTATGACATTGAAAACGTCATTTTGGTATACTAGCTGATGCCATAAATATTCATGAAATTTTGATCCCATTCCTGCTTTCCAATTACCGCTTTATAATTGCCCATTTTTTAAATAATGGATAGAGTATGGTACCCTTAAGGGATAGACATATGCCATCGCGGACTTTTCTGTAGGCCTATATAAGATACACAATTCCACCAAACATCATTTTGTTATATCTCAAAGGTTTTAAGGCAGCGTTTTCGTTGAAAGCTCCCAGACGGTTTATTTTTTTCCGACACTTCCAACAAATATCGTTATATTTTAGCTAATGTACCTATTAAAAAACCGCATCAAAATCCGTTGCGTAGTTTTAAAGATCTAAGCATATATAGGGACAGACAGACAGCGGGAAGCGACTTTGTTTTATACTATGTAGTGATGCCAAGTTTGAACCCACAACTTGTTGGTCAAGAAGCAAGTCCGTAACTCGGCAACCGCGAAACATAATCAGTATCTCAGATTATACGATTGTAATAGTCAGGATTGTAATAAATTTAAAATGAACCATAGCACAAGATGTGCGACGATGACCTAGTTCCAGAACTATTTATAGACTTCGTTGTGCAGTTTCTGATTTAAACTTGTTTTAGAATCTATATCTAACAACCTGACCCGTCAGTTACTCTGCCAAAATCTTATCGATAAAAGCACTTTCAGTTTTAGTACTTGTCGAAGACATAATTATTGAATTCAAACGGGACTTAATCACGCTAAAGACATAATATTTATTTACCTCGACGTTTCGATCAAGTTGCATTGATCGTGGTCACGAGTAGATTGACTTTCAGTTTTTCCAAATCATCCAATTCTAAAGAAAAGTTTTCCAATGTTTCGTTCCCAAAAACCTTATTCGAATTATTATGATGCTTTTTTCTATACGATTTTGGTCAGCACAACGTCGACTAGTTTTTAATAATAACAAACAAATTCAAATTGATGAATACGTTAAATAATCAAATACTTGTCGCTAGCCTCATTGTTCATGACGTCCGATTTAGGCAAATCTATTAGGTTTTTTTGTTAGAAAAATATCATTAGCAGCCCGAAACAACAGCATACGCTTCTGCCCTAATCCTTTGGGATGATAGTATGGATTAAGTACATAGGTCATGTAGAATGCTATAGCAATCTGCTATGACTAATGCTATAGCATTGGGATTGTTGTATATTATAGTATTATTTATAGAACACTTATCTCTCTTTCATGAACCACATTGTTGATATAATTATGTGCCATGTTTACACCATATGTCGGCGACACAGTAAAAATCTATATTTAGAGGGTACATTGACACGTCTTTTTAGAATCGTGACTCTTTGTTTCATATTGTCTGAAGGCGATAAAATGCAATGGGGTCTGGTAGAATATTACATAATATAGTTATGTCTGTTAGATGAATTGTTATTATGTAAAATAGGCACTAATATTATACATTTCGAATATAGGTACGTAGAGATGAGAACAAATCGCTATATTGACTTTGACATAAATGTTTATCGATTTTCTCTATAAGTTTTATCCTATTATACGAGAAATATTATGAAAAATATACAATTATTTGAAACGTTGTAATTTTTTTTTTTTTTTAATTTTAAGAATTTCGAATTTATATACATAAAGTACCTAAATTACTAAAAAGAAAAATATTTAAATATCTGTATTTATTCACGCATATATGCCTAGCCGTTTTTTAAATTAATATGTATTTAATTTTAAATTTATTTAAATTAAGTATAGATTTCAGTTACTTTGTTGTTAATTACATTGCATTAATTATCATCACTGAGTAGATTTCTATTGTAATGTAAATTTGGTCGATACTTTTATGATGTTGTGAATCATAAATAAGGTATCAGTACCTTAAATGACTTTTTGGTACTTTTAATTAGCAAGACAAATAAAAGAATGAGGACATTTAAGATTAACACAAGAAAATTGAATATGCAAAATCTTTCTGCGTATATGCTCTGATTTTTATTTATATATATGGTCCGAAATTACACACACCGATATATATTTTTTGCAAATAACTTAAAAGTACCCTCGAAATATTTTTAAATAATTTTTAATTTTTAATTCCGGCACGCTAACAACAATATGAAATAGGTAAAATGTAAGAAAACAAAACTACTTACATAAAAAGTTTCTTGAAAAAGAAAAAAGCACGATCACAGACAACTGTCAAATTATGGCGGGAAATAATTGGCAATGGCGGCCGCGTCCGCTCTTGGTCGGATGTCGCGAGAGACTAGAGTAGGTGCCGTTTAGCCACGGACAAGTTCATACATAATAATGTATATGACGAGCAGATAATTTAATACGAAATTAATATAACGCCATATGGATCGAATCAATATCAAAAACAAATTATATTAAATGTAGGTACTCGACTGACCTAAAAGGAGTGTTAGTACACGACTGCCCAAAAAAAGAGTGTTATGTTTTATGGGTTCGTTGAGTTCATGTATGTAATATGTATGTATATATGTTTATGAGTTTCTTTATTCCACCATAATGACTAAATGCCTGGACCGATTTAGATGTATGGGGTATCGTTAGAATTCTTACACTGTCCCGGGTAACGGTTATTAAGATTTAAGAAAATAATAATATTGTCGGTATGGTAAATACACAAAAAGGTATGAAATAAAAAAAATCACGGCTGCTGTGTGCGGCACTGAAGAATTTTCATCGCAGTCGGAAGCAGGAACATTTTCTTATGACTGCTGCGACTGCGATGAATATTTTTCAATGCCTACTCACATGGCAGGCGTGCTTTTTAAGTTTCTATAATATCTTTTTCGTGACCATAGTACTGCAAATAAGAATACCTAAACATCACGTGTCCTTTTTTAAAGTGGGTGTTTTTTTTAACGGACTTCAAAAAAGGAGGAGGTTTTTCAATTCGACCGTACTTTTGTGTGTTCGCAGATTTCTGCGGCGTTTATGAACCGATTTTGATGTTTTTTTTTTTGTTGGAAAGAATAGTCCCCAGACGTGGTCCCATTTAAATTTGGTGAAGATCTGATTAAGAACTTCGAAGATAGATAATGGAACTCTTCAATGTATTACAGCAAATCACTCGCAATTGCTGTAATCGCATGTTCATGTATAGTTCATGCCACTCAATACATATGCCAATACATAAGCATCATGCCCGTTGGGATAAGCAGAATATACACTATTGTACACAAACATTTCACCGATGCAGTTATTAAGTCCAAGCGTCTTTCGAAGGCCTACCCATATTATTAAATTAACTTATTTATGAAATATACAAACTTATCTATGACCTATACAATATACAACGTGTAACAGAAAGGGTATATACATATCAAAGGCACGGATTCTTTGGATGGTAATAAACTATATGGCAAGGGTTTTTAAATCCTATGTCTACATTTTAGGATCATATGAGAATTTTCAATACATGAAACCAAGAAACCACACATTTCAAATTGAAATTTGCACATCACTAGCACCAAGTCAGCTGTTTGGTGTCAGTAACCTATTCATAGGTGAAAACTAACGTCTTACTCTAGTTTTGGATAATGGGTTCCGGATGTTTATTTTGCTTTGCAAAATAATATTACTGACTTTTTCTGATAAAAAATTAAGATTGAGATTTGTGAACGACCCCTGCGTTCAAATTGCTATTTTGGTCTTGTAAAACGATGCATAACATTTTTCTTTTGCTTAAATAAAAAACTAAGGAAATTAAAATTTCCTAAGTACGCAACCCTTTTCGTTAATTTTTTACGGGGAATCCCTCGACTGTATTGTATGTAATTTTTATTTTGTTTTCGTTTTCAGTATTTGTTTGTGTGTACGCTGAAGCACATTGCTGTAGTCAGTGTTGTTAAAGTGAGTTCATACTGTTATGTCCTCAAAATAGGGACATTAACTTCATCAGCTGTTCTTGCCCTATAAAAGCTATCATGCTGACTTGCCAAAAAAAATGCCAACGAAATTTGGAAAATGTCTAAAGAAAAACTTGCGCAACATAATTATGACTTTTAGGTAAAAATGGTCATTTGAAAAATCTTGAACGCCCCCCAAACTAAAATACGAATCTTATTCATTTGTAGAGAAAAGTATTTGTTGAGAATGTTTTTGAGTTTAGGTACCTGATGAAGGGGATTAGTAGGGACAAGAGAATAAAACTTAGGTAGTATGGTACCTAATTACGTAAAACAATCTAATAACAAACATAGTATTTAATGTGAATCTACGTAATATACCATTAAGAACTACCGAATAACAATAGTCCTGTAAATTCCTTGCGTTTTTATGTTGGTTGCCATACATACCAGAAATTATTTACTTAGGTAAATAGTGCGACCGTACATACTGGAACTTAGATCAGAAAACGGATTTTGTAACATAATTGATGTCCAAATTAACCCTAAATAACGTTTTTAGGCAATTTATGTATTTTTCTGGTACTCCTAATACATAAATAATGCTAAAGGGAGTTTGGTTTAAATTAAATAAAAAAAATTGATTGTTTGTAAATAAGTTAAAATGCAAATGTTTGTTTGCAACATGAAAAATGTTTTTAAAACTTCGGTAGAAGGTAGGGTAAGGGTAAAGAAATACTTTATCAAAATACTATATAAAAAAAAAAACAAATAACAAGCATAACGGAGTACGTAGCTCGCGACTTTCTATGAACGTGTAAATGTAGAAATGTAGGTGCCTAAAAATAATGCACATAGTAATTTTCTACCACACAATTTGTTTCCGTCATAGAATTAACAAAAATATTACTGCGTTAATCGCATTATCATTCCGCTATTTTTAATGTTGAATTTTTCCATCACCATAGTACCTGAAATTAAATGCTTAGGTAAAGACTATAAAAACACGAGAAATGTTACAGAAAAAAATATTTGTAACATAATTTATTTAACGATGAACCCTAAATAATTTTCCAATACAACTTATGTATCTCCTGGTACAAATAAAATCCCAGTGGGTTCCGCTTTTAATTTAAATACGATCATAATATTACGTTGGTAGTTTTTTGCTAAAACATGACGTTTACATCATTTGAGTGAGGCAAGGTTTTTTGGCTTCTATTAGGTAGTAGTTCGTCTTTATTTACGTTTATTAAATCACAATAAAAAAATAGGCTGCAAAAAGGTATCTAACTATGGAAATAAATTGATAAAAGTACTAGGACCTCATGAGTAACGAGAGAGTCGTTTGGACAGCGTTTGCGTATAGTATAATAAGTAATAACTGATCCCTAATTTACACACACAACGGTCGATGGTTACATACACAATGATATTTAGGGTATATGACCCAGTTGCAGGCACGAAAATGGAGGTAACTTTTCTCCTGTTTTAATTTTGATCCCCGGTAGTCTTCAATAAATAAATAAATAATTAAAAATAATAATTCAATAAATAAATCGAATCAATACTCAAATTATTCATCATAATTTTGGTTAATCAATACTTATAAATTAACACTGGAAGTCCAGTAGGTACCAGTACCACCACCACAGTCAACAACAAATGATCTTATCGGGTTCGTTTGTCAATCAGCTCATGGGTTTTAATTAACTGATACCCTGGCCTAACCCTTCTTTAATTTAATTGGTGTGCTTTGATGTATTAAATTGATCTGAGTTTTCTTGAAACTATTATTACGTAGCTGGGGGGGAACTGGATGCAAAAGGCGGGGAACCGTGTGTTGCGAAGCAACTTGAGAAAGACCTATGTCCAGCAGTGGACTGCGATAGGCTGAGTTGATTACTAATTTTTTTTAAACAATTCAACAATAATTTAAAAATAGTATTGTACACTAATTTTATTGGGTCATCTACCCTATTACTAGGATAGAAGAAAATTAGAAGTTTTATTTTTATGTCTTTCCGCACCGTTCGTCAGTCGTAGACTATTACTCGTGAGATTCAGTTGCTCTCTTCATCCGTTTCGGAGTGATTTGTGATTTGATTTCGTGATTATAAAAATGTCGTTAACTAATAGCGAATATTACGAGATGATGTTGTGTGTCGGAGCAGAGGATGGTAATCTGCGTGCTGCCCGAGAGTTGTATCGTCACCGATTCATCCACGGTAGACCAGATGCTGAGCGTCGGCAGCTACCTTCGTTGGCATGTTTCAGTCGAATGGTACATCGTCTGCACCAAACCGGTTCCTTCCACGCATCTGCTACGGAGGGTCGCCCGAGCATAAGCGATCCAGAATTTGAAGAAGCCGTACTGGAGCATTTCCAACGTAATCCACGCACTAGCACACGTCGAGCTACATTAGCACTGGGTGCCTCCAACCATATGAAAGTATGGCGAGTGCTGAACAATGATGGCCAGCATCCATACCACTTCCGTCGCACCCAGGAACTAACACCGGCAGATTTTTCGCCTCGCGTGACGTTTTGCGAGTGGTACCTAAGCCAGATAGAATCTACACCAGGTTTTAACACAAAAGTGCTATGGACCGATGAAGCATCATTTACGAGAGCAGGCATAAGTAATATTCATAATGAACATATTTGGTCTCACACGAATCCGCATGCTTCAACAGAGTCGTCCTTTCAACACCAATGGCGAATTAACGTGTGAGCTGGTATCATCGGAGATATCGTCGTAGGACCAGTTTTCTTTCCGCAAAGTTTAAATGGCCATAATTATTTAAACTTCCTGAGGAATGAATTAGACAACGTCCTCACTGTGCTACCCGTATTAAGTTACGTGGATCTCGTGATGGAGAATAATATGATTTTCCAACACGACGGTGCACCGGCACACTTTGCACGTGATGTACGCAATTATTTGGACGCGCGCTTCCCTCGGTGGATCGGGCGCGGTAGCAGGAGCGTGGCTTGGCCTCCGCGGTCCCCAGACCTAACACCGTTAGATTTTTTTTTGTGGGGGTACATTAAAAACATAGTGTACACAGTGCAGTGTGATACAGTGCAAGAAATGAAAGTGCAGATCGAGGCCGCCTTCAGGACAGTAACACCACAAATGCTGCGCAATGTTCAGGTGTCCATGAACAAGCGAGCGGCGTTGTGCATACAATACCAAGGTCGTCACATAGAACCCCATCTTTAAAAATGTAAGTAATGTAATTTACTAACTTAGATTTTATGTTTACGTAGGAATAAAAACAACCTAAGTAGGTACTACCAGTGTTCTGAATTTTTATGTGCTTTCTTACGTCAGTTTTTTACGTGAAAATTTGTAATTCTAGCTTGATTTTAACATGTAAACCATAAATAGGTAAATAGCACATAGCATTTTTACTTTCTACACTAAGGAGTCCTTAAATGCCTAAACTATGTTTAGTGCGCCTACGCGCTCGCATTGTCGGCTCGTTTGATCCCGTCAGTTCGTGCCGACAAAGGGCGGCCGCGGCGGTACGCGGCCGCTCTACCTAAATGAGTACTAGGCGCACAGATCGCGAAAGATACTTAACGTAATATTCGCAAGGAACGTGAAAAGATAATGACCCTCGTAGTGCGGTGACACGTTTGTTATGATTTGAATTCAAAATATTTACGATACCAATTTTTTTTTATGAATTCTTTGAGTAATTAATTTTGAGCTGAAACTTTACATAGAGGTTCTATACCTGATGTAATTTTCACCCCTTTTCGATTGATATACCCTTTCCGTTACACGTTGTATATTACACTTTGAACTTAAAAGATAAAAATAAAATATTTTTTTAACAAAAAATAAAAACCGTCTTCAAAAATCTACTACACTAAAAAGTTCAATATAAAATCAAAACTTGCATTATATAATTTTTTTTTTTTTTTTTAAATGAACATTTTTTAATAATAATCTGTTATTATTAGAGTCGGTGCCTGTACTAAGAGAGGGTTATTGTAGGTTGTAAGTCCGTGGAGGCACTTTGACCTTGAGCTGGCCTATCGTAGTAGGGTGTTTCAACAGTATGCGAGGCTAGCTTAAACTGGTTTTGTTACCACGGACGTGTGGTCTACCATACTACAGTACGAGACTATGCTAGCGTGTTTAGTCTTAGTGTTCTTAATAAAATCATGTCCCGAGCAGCTTGTGAACCCGTTCGCTAGTTCGCGATGTGTACTCAATTAGGTCACCGGCTTATCGCTAATTGAGAACGCTACTCTACGCGTAGGGCTGTCACTTCTGCAAATGTATCCACAAAAAAAATGCCAATTCAAATAATAAATGAAGGCGGTGATTGGGGCAGTGGTCTCGAGATCAGCCGTTGCGGTGCGTACGGGTTTAATTCCCGTACAGAACAAATATAAGATGAATAAATAGATCTTTGTTCACCAACACCTCGCCCGATGGTAAGCGACAGTGTGGCCGCAAATGAAGCACGTAAATCCAGAAGTAATCTATTCATTCATTCTAACCTCGAATATGCCAAGATTATATTTCTCAGGAAACAAGAAATATGAATAGGAGAATAGTTTCTTTTGCGAGAATATAAAAATTAGAATAACATAAGATGCCATTACGCCTGCTGTTGTAGGTACACACAGATTTTAGAGATGCAATTATAAAGTAGTGATCCTATTGCCATCAACCGGGCACAGGTCCAATGTTGCCGAGAATTTATTATCAAAAACATCCAAAAAGACCTAACATTTAAAAAAAAATCTGCCTATGTTACCCGGGAAAATGCACGGATTCTAACTATCTAACCCACACATCGAAATGGATTCAAGCATTTAGAAATTATGGTGGAATAAACTCACATACATACATACTTACATACATACATACATGAGCCCTAAAACACAGCACTCCTTTTTTTGGGCAGGTCCTCATGCTTAGCAGCCGCGCTTGAGACCAATGAAACAGATTATTAAGATAAATAAATATTGTATTCAACCTTTAATTAGGAGATGGACGTAACTAACGCAAGATAAAATAAATCTGTGAAATCTGTCCATTAATGAGATTAGCAGCTTAATTTTGTAACACGCTCGCAATCGTCGTGCTAACATTAGTGGCAAATAATATTTGTTGCGTTAATCTATATAGTTGACTGGTGGATGGTATTTTAATTAATCATAATATGACGCTATAACCTTTGTAGAAATATTAAAATGAAAGATATTAAGCGATTGCGAGTTGAAACTATGCTGTAGGTGGTATATTTTCTCTTGGTTTTCTTAAAAAAAAAAACATTTCCATAGTTTAACTAAAAATCAAAAATTAAATATTTAAACAAAGACACATCCTGCTGAATGTGAACTGAATCGTGAAAAACAAATTAGTTAAACAAGCTACTGAAAATTTTTCATCATGAAGTGGGACTTGGATTACTTTATATTTATATCTTGATATCATTTTTTTTTTTTTTTAGTAAAACTTTGCCCCACACTCGGAATTTCTTCCTGTATCGCGGGTGCGTTTACAGACATATAATCTCACAAGCACACACACACCCAGACCCGGAGCAATTATCTATAGATCGTACAAATATTGCGCAGCAGTCAGTCTCTCGACCACTGCGCCAACCGCGCTGTCAAGCAAAACGAAACATACACTAAATTTTAAGTTAACATTCCTGTTTTAATCTCTAAAATTTTCATTTAAATCAGTTCATCCGTTTGAGAGCCTATTCGAGACAAACTTTTAGACAGACAAATAAAAATTCTGAAATCGGTCATTTATGATTAGGCATGATTTAAATTGCAGTTTTTACTTATATTTTCGTATTTATTTTATTTACTTCAAGTCTTCAATTATATTTATTGATATTGATTACTGAATGACTCCGGTCTTCAATCACACTTGTTAGAAAGGAAAGGATGAGGACTACGATCGAGCAAGCATATCCAGAAGATGCTTATAAAATATAATCTACCTAGCCTTTTCCCAACTAGGTTAAGGTCGGCTTTCAATCTAACAAGATGCAGCTTAATATCAGTATTTTACATGGAGCGACTGCCTATCTGACGGCCACAACCCAGTTATTATATATACGATATCATGGTAAGACTGGTTGTCAGACTTTCAGGCGTCAGACTACCCGAAACAGATCATAGATCTTCTTTTGACAACCGGTTTAACGTGCTCACCGAGGTCCTGAGAGGTCTCAATATGAAATTATGGTCACCAATCCACAGACCGACCGCGGCAAGCGCAGCTTAACCTTGATCGATCGACCTGTGCGGCTGTTACTTAGTTCTATTAATTATAAGTATGCCTAATTAATTTCAGCTTATCGATTGTTTACTATTCCATTTTTTATCAATTTCCATTCACAATATTTCGGCGCAATGGTCTGTGACACTGACTTATTTATGTTGGCAACCCTCCCTGCCTGGTATGTCAACGATACCACTCGTGCGCAGTGCAGAATGCAGTAACAACCGACACTTTGATAAGTTGTATTGTGTTGTTGCAACACTAACGTTGTCGTACTTATCTCTATATATTTTTTTCTATTATATAGCGAACACTAAAGTTTCATGGTAGAGTTTTTGCCGACTTAAAAATACTACCTCAAACTAGTTCTTTAAGTTGGCAGTTGTATTTTTATCCAGAAAGACTATAACAATAAAACTTTGAAACGGCCAGAACATGTTAAAAAAAAAATCAAACAATACATAATTAAAATTTGATGTTCACTTCACATTATGACTTCGTTTTAAAATGTACGAGTATATTAGATATTCAATAAAAACATCACTAAAGAGTAAGTATATTAGCAATGAAATTAAGTAGATACAGTCCATGGTATCACTTTGAATTTGAGCTGGCCTATCGTAAAAGAGAGTTTCAATAGTTTACATGCATATCAACACGCCTGTATTCCCCGAAGGGGTAGGCAGAGGTGTACACAGTTTTACACCCACATTTCACCAACGCTGTGAATTAAGTCCCATGTAATAGGTGGTGAGTCTATTGCCATCTCCCACGCACAATTCCAAGCTCTGGGTTGCTACTGAGTATTTTTTAACAGAATATAAAATAACACTTTGCCCGACCCGGGAATCGAACCCGAGACCTCGTTCTCAGCAGTCGCCCTTGGGACCACTAGACCAACGAGGCAGTTTCAGTAGTATGCGAGGTTAGTTCTTAGCTGTTTAGGGTATACACGACACCTAAAGTTCACCTGTTTTTGCCAGTTTCAATGCTGCATACCGACCCTTAACAACCCTGCTAATTAAGGGCAAGAGTTCCATTGAAGCGCGGAGACAGTGCTAATTACATTAATGATAAGTTCATGGCACTACTGGCGGCGGCGCGGTGTTTGTGTTACGACAACAAATTTTAACCCTTTCCTGGTTCAATGTTTTTTTAGTTTCGTTTTTTAGTTTATTTTATTCAATATCAATTTATCAGACACAATCTGAAATCATTCTTAAAATAATAATAAAAATAATAAGTAAATAATAATAAGATAATCAAAAAAATAAGATCACAACTTCTATTTAAACATATCTACTTTAAACAATTGTCAGTGTGAACTCAAATTAATAATAATAATACATCGGTAATTTTAAAATATTACAGATTCACAGTTACACTTAACCATAACTTAACATAATAAATTCGATGTCAATTCAGGCAATGTCTATGAGTTTGTGGTACGATATTGTCAAGATTTATGTCAAGAATTAGGAAAAACTAAAAGAAAGACGCTTGGTAATATTATATACCGTCAATTGAGTAAAGTCATTTAACCAATAAGAACGCTTAAAGCTTTGCCTTAAAGGAGGATGTGTAAATCAAGCTTTTTAAATCTACAGGTAACTTGCTAAAAATCTGCCAGGTAATCTAACTGGTGCAAAACGAAGTGAGCCAGTAACCAATACGTCACCATGATATAATTACTTTGATGGAGGCAAGAGACAAGGACATAGCCAGGAATTTATTTGGGGGGTATCCATTAATACACGACTGCTTTAAAAAAAGAGTATTTTATGTTTTTAGGGTTCATGATTGTGAGTTTGTTTATTCTACCATAACTTCTAAACGCCTGAACCGATTTAGTGTATGCGGTATCGATAGAACCCTTACATTATCCCCGGCATAATTGGCTAGTAAGATTAAAAAAGTTGTAATGTAGTTAGTGGTTTTGGTACACAAAAAGAGTGAAATAAAAATATATAATTTCCACGTAAAATTCACGTCTGGAATAGAAATAAAATTGAAACAATATGAAAATGAATCAGCAAGCACGTCGAGAATAAAAATAGCTTCTATAAATTGAAAATGTGGTGATAGCTGTACGGTTTCAAGCCCGACCGGGTTCAAACCTGACATAGACATTTTAAATGTCATTATCTTCTTACTTGGGCACAGACATACAGTGAAAGATAGCTAGATTTCATAGTTTTGTACATGAAAAGGCCTAAGGGCCCCTTGATGATGACCAGCCCATAGGTATTCCACTCCAAGGTAAGCCCTGGAGTGGAATACCTATATAGCCTATATACCTATATATATTAGATTATTAATATAATTATTATGTATCTGAAGATACTGAGAGCTTTATTTTTTCTACTTAAGTGTATTCTACGTAATGATTTTATGTTTGCTATATATATAAATTATTTATTTTTATTTACAATCGTATAACGATTCTCCTTAGTCTATAATTTCTTTGAATGTATTTAAAGTATTTATCATCGATTAATCTAAGTTATAAATTTAAATCTTAAATACATAATGTTTACGTTGGTACGTTCGTTGGCTGTCCAACGAATATCACGCTAGGTCCTCTCAGAACACCAGCGCTGCAACATTTTAATTAATGCTGCGAGCATTATGCTGAGATAGTGGCCTTTTTTGGCCTAGTACACGATATTTGTTTGTGTTATATGATAAGTTTATTAGATATAGGTATCATTTTTAAATTATTACCAGAAATTTATTCTTTTGTAATTTCCTGTACTGGTACAAAATAAAAATCTTTTCTTTCTTTCTTCTATGGTCATGTATAATAATTGACCCCATGCCATTTTCAAGTTGCAAATAATAAAACGCGTAAACATTACAAACATTTTGTCCATAGTGCTTGTGCAAGTATTGCACGGTATACACCCAAACAGTTGCAGTAGACAACTGGGCTGAGTGGCAAGAACTTGCACGGGTCAGTGAGACTCTTGCAACGACCTTCATGGAGAATGTGCACAATTGCCTAAAGTATGCATGGTGTTAAATGCCGTGCACATTTGTCGGAACATATTAAAACTAACGTTTAAAAAATTCATGACAGTCAGATAATTTTTTCAAATGCATTATCTCTAAAGTTATAAATGTTTATGGATAGAAAAATATGGTCGTTAGCCGGATTTGAACCTGCACCTCACGTATAAATACTCTGTGTATTAGCCGTAGGTATGTGTTTTTTGTATACTTTTAATACTAACTTCTTAACTGTCTCAGACCCTTCCTGTCATCAAAGTGCACACCGATATCCATGAACGTACCGCAATAAACTTGGAGACGTTCTCAAAAAAGGACAGGTAGAGCAATCTAAACTGACGAGCATGCAATAAGAGCACAAACGTAGTACCTAAGTGTAAATCGGTGGTCTCTGCCTAAGTACCTACCCTAATCCACACTAGAAAACCACATAATTATTTCGATATTCGAACGATATTTTTATGTGCTCTAAATCTAAATTTAAATGTAATGTACTCAAAATTTTATGTGCTAAGTCTAATTGTTAATCTTATGAAAATATTAATTGTCTTGTTTAATAATTTTTTTCTATTTCGCTATTATTGAAATATCAATTCTCTTTTTTTTAATAAGTAATTATTTATGTAGGTGATTAATAATTTTATGACTATTTTATTTTACAATTTAACTTTATGTATATTTAATTTTAACGTAATGAATGGTTTTGCTTGTTTGAATTATTAATAATTTTACTTCCTAAAATATATCTTAAATATTTAACAAATGTAATAGTATTGTGATTTGAATTATATATTTGTTTATCCAGCGGCATTTACGGCCGGTAATCTTATATAAGATAATGCAGTGGGCTGCAATATTGTAAACGATCGTTTGAACCGTCACTTTTAGTAAATATGTATATTGTAGATGTATATTGTCCCAAATAAAAAAAAAACATTTTAGTCGGCTTTTTACAGATCCACATTAAATCATAATAACCCTCTCCTTATTAACATTATAAAGACGTAATAATGTAAAATAAGGTTAATTAATTAATATCGACCCGGCTCATTTGAATTTGCAATTCATTAATTATTTTGTTTACCATTCGATATACACATACCTACAGTGAGCATTCACCTTTACGCGCAGAGGTGAAACAACATAAGCTTTCTAGTCCAAGGTCGATTCATATTTGTACACAACTATAGTGGGGGCGCCGTGAAGTGGCGTTTAGGGAAAAAAATACAAACTCTACAGCCCATTGCATCCTACGGCTATTACTTAGATTGTTATTTATTTATTTATATATGCACGCATATTAGTAGAACATAAGGCGTCTTGTAATATCTGAGTTTATCGCGTTTCAGTTTAAATTTTGGCTTCTGTACGAGATGGGTAACTCATGAATTTTATTCCCGTACATAACTAAACATGGCCAATGGATAGCTTCGTACTCTCGACTTAATATCCTATGGATCACGAGAAGGTTTCGTGGAGGCTGGAGTAAAGGGCGTACTGTTTGGGTATAATATATTTATGACAGTCAAATTCAAGTTTTCGACTTACTACCTACTACTACTTTGAATTTTGTTCAATTATACGAATTTGAAAATATAACAGTTTACGCCAATGCTGAACACCTACATAATATAGACAACATCTATCTACTTTCGCGCGTTGGTGAATGCGCCGCAGATGATCTGCGTTACCAAACTCACTCGATCGATGTGTTTGCGCCATGCTCCACAGTCTACTGGTGAATTGTTACTTCATGTTACCATGAAACATTAAGTTTTATGTTGATACAGGAAATTAAACGATTTGTTAATAAAAATATTCTATATTTTAGCAGTTACTTACCAACTTTCTTTGCTACCTCAGCACAAGTGCCTAGTTGCCAGTTATAAAAAAATGCCATTGTTTCTTAAATTTGAAAAAAGGTATACCTTTTCAGCCCCAGTCGGCTCCAAGACGTGATTGTAGGTAGGAACATAATAGTTTTTTTATATTTTCGGCATTACCACCACCAATGAGATCTTATACAATCTACAATGGATCTATAAATACTGAAATCAAAAGGTTGACGCAACAGCTTCTGCTTAATGCTCTCTTACATCATACATAACATAGAGAATATTGAAACAAAAAAGTTTACCCACGTAATAATTGGTCCAATCTAAATAATGTAGTGGTGTAGACCGTAAGCAAAAACAGCAATGGATCAATGATTATTATAGCCAGTTTTTGCTCCGACATTTCCGGATAAGATCACTTATAGGTCACATAATGTTCTATGTTACTTCACTAATGATAATGATTATCTAGTCATTCAATCTGTGACGTCAAACGCACACTAATAAAACATTTTATACACATACATCCTACATCAAAATTTATCCAAATATAAATATACGGAAGACAAGAACTTCCTCGTAAGAACAGCAATCATTATTCTTAATAGGTAATAATTACATGCAAACAAGATTCAGCAAAAGACTGCCCCTTGTCCGGAATTGTGGTTATAACGTTTGCTAAAATATTTATTTAAAAAATATCATAATTTATCTTATATATAAAAATCTCGTGTCAGATTGTTTGTTATCGAACTCCTCCGGAACGGCTTGACTGATTTTTATGTTTTTTTTTGTTTATATTTATTTGGTAGGTCTGAGAATAGGTTATCTTTTATACCTATAGGTGGTAAGGGTAGCCCTATCCAGAAAATTTCTATGGCAGAACAACGTTTGCGGGGTCAGCTAGTGTACCTATAAAACGTCATTGTCTCTATTCATCAACATTTAAATAACAAAGACAAGTATAATATAAATAATAATTAAGTAGTTTCAAAACCTTATTCAGGAAGTCATCGACCATCCGGACTGGCATCTTTTGCTTCTCGTTTCGTACAATAACACAAACAATTGACTGTTTTTTATTTTTAATGAGTTTGGGTCTGACCGCCACCTTACCATATACTTAGCTAGACAATAAGTATGTTTTACACGACTGCCCCCAAAAGGACTGTTATATTTTTAGGGTTTATTTATGTACGTATGTAAGTATGTATGTATGTTTGTGACTTTATTGCGCCATAACTTGTAAACGCCTGCACCGATTTAGATGTATGGGGTATATCAAATCAAATCAAATCAAATCATTTATTTGCCGAAATATGGTGGTACATAGGATGGTAAATTTATGTAGGTAAGTACAGGTCATATTTCACCCTCAGTATAGGGTATGCAAAATATAGTAATCACAACACTTTTAAATGATTATAGTACAACAAATCGTAGAATAACACCGTATTTTAATGGGTGCCAAATCGACATGAGCTTTTGTTCAAAAAGTCTTTGACACTGTAAAAACTCTCCTGTATCAACCACTTCCGTAAGGCACTACAGAACTTGTTATAAGGTAGGTCAGTCATTCCTTTGGGTAAGGAATTATATATTAAAGGGGCCATATAGGCACAGTTTTTCCTGAACAGTTCTAGTTTAGGTACAGGCATTTTTAGAGGAAGGTGGTTAATTTTGCGTTTAAATGTATTATCGTTGCTGGCGAATAGGTAACGTTCGTAGATGTAGATGCAGGGTACAGTTAGTAGATTTTCAGACTTAAATATTGGTTTGCATGATTCTGACCATCCCATGCCGTAAAATGCTCGAATGCATTTTTTCTGTGCTATGAGCACCCTACCAATATCACAGGAATTTCCCCAAATTACTATGCCGTAACGGATGATACGGCATAGTAATGATAGTAACTATAGATAGAATCCTTACATTATCCCGGGTAATGAAGGCTCGTTAGATTAAAAAAAAAAAACAGTAATGTGGTGGCTATGGTACGCAAAAAGCTGTGAAATAAAATATATAATTCATACATGGCATGCATGCTTTATATATTTATTTATTTTAATTAATTTCATCTTTCTTGGAGGGTGGAAATCTTTCATAGACGTCATGCCGAATCCCACCGACCACAAATAACGAAAGTGTAAAAAGAGTTATAAACTATTTGGTTTTAACTGCCTCGTTGGTCTAGTGGTCCCAACCGCGATTGCTGAGCAGGAGATCTCGGGTTTGATTCCCGGGTTGGGCAGTGTTATTGAGCCTGGAGTTTGGAATTGTGCCTGGTTGATAGCAATAGGCTCGCCACTTATTACATGGGACTTATTAACAGCATTGGTGAAATGTGGGTGTATAACTTTGTACACCCCTGCCTACCCCTTCGGACAATATAGGCGCGATGCTATGTTATGTTACAAAGATGCTATGGTTTTACCTAAAAGTACATAACTATAGACTTTCATTATTTATTTTCCTCAAATCTAATTAGGATGCTTGCTCGTCAATCTTGTACAGATTGTACTTCGGTAAGTGTGCGCAGTCGATCTACGATTTGATTCCGCCATCGCCATTTTACCATCGAACTTCTTTCTAAACTCACTGCAGGATATCACCCGAACTTGGTTGATATTCGCTCATATCGTACTCCGCGCTTCTAATAACCTTTAAATGCACACTGCCAAAATATGGAATTCCTCGCCAGTGTCTGCGTTCGCTACTATTTATAACCCGAAAACTGAAATGTGAATTAATAGGAAACTTTAGGGAACGCTCGTCATATCGTAGACCACATCCATCGCTTTCCATCAGCGAGATTGAGGTCAAGAACAGTGGCGTAGCTAATGCATATATGCCCTGTATCAAAATTTATATTCGGGACTTATTATAACATTTTACGATTTTTTGCTCAGACAGTACGTACAGACGTTGGGACCCCTGTGGCTCGGGGGCCCCCTATCATAAGATTAGACGGCGCGGTTGGCGCAGTGGTCGAGAGACCGGCTGCTGTGTCGCGTGTCGCAGGTTCGATTCCTGCACGGAACAAATAGTTGTATGATCTACAGATAATTATTCCGGGTCTGGGTGTGTGTGCATGTGAGATTATATGTCTGTAACCGCAGGATACAGGAAAAAAAATCCTAGAGTGAGGCAAAGTTTTTATAAAAAAAGTAAACAAAGAAGAAAAAGGAATTCTAAAAAAGAATACATGATTAATACGGCTGATTATACATTTTTACGAATACTATGCGACATAGCAATCGTCATCTTTATTATTAAGTTGCTCCGAGCCTTACATAACACGCATTTAGATCAAGCGATCGAGCGCAAGGCGATCCACTGGGCACCATACATGTTACATTATATACAGATACGATTCTGGCCTGCAGCCTCTCTTAGGTACAACGATTAAAATCTGTCTCAAGGCCCTTTGCGCAAAAATGTTGTTTGGAAGTAGTGTTTTGGAGTTCTTTTTTTTGAGTTATTGTTTTTTAAGTCACGTAGGAGTTACTCACTGGCAGGTACACGATATTTTTTTATTACTTTTGAGATTTTCAGTTAGTACCTATTATTGTTTTTATGTAAAATATTTTTATTTATAATCTTTATTACTGTAGAATGAGACTCAACCAGTTATTGGTTTTTAATAAGTGGTGTTTTAATACCTACATGTATATTATGTACATATGTTATGACTGCCTCGTTGCTCGAGCGGTCCCAAGGTGACTGCTGAACATGAGGTGTCGGGTTCGATTCCCGGATCGAGAGTTTTTATGTTAAAAAAATCTCAGTTGCAGCCCGTACTTTGGAATTGTGCCCGGTAGATGGCAATAGCACTCACCACCACAAGGGACTTAACGTCAGCATTGGTGAAAGGTAGGCTATGTACCCCTTAGGGGGATACACGTAGGTGTTATTTCTATGTCTCTGTTGGGTTTGTGGTGAATGCAACGCTAGGTGCGAAACTTCAGTAAAGATTATTTCATGACAGTGTGACTTTAGCCGTATTTCCACACTCTCAAAAAGGTGTTCATTTGCACCTGGGCATAGTATTTTGTATTGTATTCGAGAGTCCGACCTGCAAAGATCTATTGTGACACCTCTCTTATCCTACAGCAATTCCGCCAGTCCTAAGTCGCCTGTTGTAAGTTGATTACAGCCTTTGGGTTGGAGGATTTGATCTCTTCTGGCGATCCAACCGTCCTCCAAGGTACTGGTTTCTTGTGAGGTGCCGCCTCACATTTACGTAGGATGTGCATAGGCATTTCATAATTAACCCGATAAAATATGCTGACTGTTTATCATTGGTATTTCATATTATCTTTATAATGAAACTCAACTGCAGATATGTATATCAGCGCCATCTTGTGTGATACTTTCATAAGTGAATTTTCAAAACTAACCAATTTTTCAGGATATAAGATGAGCTTGTTGGTCTAGTGATCCCAAGCGCGACTGCGAAGCATAAGTCCCTGGGTTCGATTACCCGGACCGGCAAAGTGTATTAAAGTTGAAAAATGCACTTTATTACAACACGGTCAAAATGATACAGGCCTGTAATTCGTAAAACAATTAAACGTGATACATAATTGCTGGCACAACTTACGGCGATTATGTAGCGGCAATTCCCGAAAAAATGATTGAGTTTGACTCGCGACATCGCCGCGGGCTCAGCTCATGTCTAAGGGTATCCGTTCGAATTCGAAAATAATCGAGCAATTCCCGAAAAATGCACGCGAGTAGTAACCGGTGAACAATAATTTATAAGGATTTGGTATATTAATCGGAAAAACATCGAAAGGAAATCGTGCCATCTGACTCTATCCGATCATATTATATAAATTTTTAATACGTCGTTCTGACCTTGGTCACTGAAAGGTTGGGTAGAGACCAACTACTTGATTCATTAGCGTCTTATAGTAATAGTAATATCATATATAATTATATTTTTTTAATACATGTTGAGGCCATGTAATGCCTATATTAATTCTATTTTTCAAAGAAACATTGAAAAAATAATAGACAAGAACGGGGCTTGAACCCGCGACCTTTGACGTTCCGTGTCATCACTCTACCAACTGAGCTACCTTGTCGTGTTCAAACCTATTGAATTTTCAATCCTCTTTGTATACGTCTTAAGGAGACGCCTGGTGATATTTATCTAGTAATCATTTACAGATTTACTAAATAGTAGTAGTAGTAATAGTAATATCTTAGGTTTTCGCGATCACTATACATTATAATAAAACAACTTTTAACCGGATTAATCGCGTGTATTATTGGTTTTTTGTTTTTCCTGACGTTTCGAACACTTTGCAGCGTTCGTGGTCGCAGGAGGACTACCATGCACGCTGCAAAGTGCTTTTGGTCTGCAGTGGGACAAACCAGGCTGAAAATAATGTTTTTTTTTTTAAATCTTTTTTTTTAATGAAAAATGGATCTACATTTGGCCACCAACACGCCTGATGTTAAGCGATGGTGTAGCCGAGGATGGACCACTTAGATCCAGAAGAAATCTATTCACTCGAAGTAGAGTAGATAGATTTGGGGAGAACGATAGTTGGGGAGTCGATGCAACTACCCAGACCCATCTCCCACAATGGTTGCACCGGACTTCATCCCGAAACATGACTAGGTCGTTTCACGGCATGGCTTCGTCCGGTGGGTAGGTCGGTAACCAGGCGCGGCCGAAGCCTCCCACCAGAGTTGTGTTGCCTGTTTTGTACCACCCAGAGGCCACATGAAGGGATTCCATATTGAGGGTGCCCTACAACCAAAATATAGCTATAAGTAGTATAACTAGCATAATATAACTATAGTGACAAAGCTGAATTTTAAAGCTTTTATAAAATGATACTTTTTATTAAAGAGCGCGTTTATTTCGTAGTTGGCGGGACCTTAAAGAGTAGCTCACCTCATATTGAATGACCGATTGAAGCTCTAATCTAAATACTTACAGGATTTATAGTACTTAGTGACACTTGAGAATATAAGATACTTTAAAAGCTCCTGTTATTTTGTTGATAGCAAAGTTTACCACACGCGTGAATTATTTATTATACGACATTCTCTAGTCGCACGACCCTAACATTGTGCTATTGTACTTGGAGAAGGCGCGTTAAAATTTATTCAAGAAATTATTTTAGTAGTGTCGTTATCTTTCATTATATAAAATATTTGTCGATCCAAAGGTGTGAGAAATTGATTTTAGCAATAAGATCGCCAATTAGTCAAATTGGCGATCTTGTTAAGTATTTTAATTTTTCGCCTATTTGGCAGTCAAATCACCCATGACTTCAGATGCACGCCTGATATTATTGGAAGAATCGCAATTGCAAAACGGGCCTATAATAAAAAAAAAAACAATAAAAAAAAAAACGACTTTATGGAATAGGCTCATTAAGACCTATATCTGGAGCATAGCTTTATACGGCTGTGAAACGTGGACGATGACTCAGAGACAGAGAACGGTTGGCGGCTTTTAAAATGTGGTTTTGGACAAGGAAGGATAAATTAGACGACAAGAAAAATTAATGAGGAAGTGTTACTTATGGTTAACGAAGAAAGACAGTTGTTAAGAACTATAGTTATCAGGAGAGGGAAGCTGAGTGGCCACTTGATACAGCACGATAAATTTTTTAAGAACATTTTGAGAAGGAAAAATAGGGGCAAAAAGGTACCGGAGGCCCAAACCCTTTAAAAGGCCGGCAACGCACTTGTAACTCCTCTGGGGTTGCGGGTGTCCATGGGCGGCGGTAAACGCTTACCATCAGGCGATCCGTCGGCACGGTTGCCCCATCTATCCTATTAAAACAAAAAAAAAGAGGAGGACCCGACGAAGCTTTATACTACAAGTGAAGGAGAAAGTAGGAGTCGAGTCGTATCAAAAGGTCAAAATGAAAGCAGGAGATAGAGAGCTATGGCGGTCGATCCACTGAAAAGAGCTCTTAATTTGAAAAAGAAGAAGATTATTGTCCATAAGGTAGTATCTTTCAATGTAATGAGGTGGTTGAATTTAATTTTATTTAAAAATGTTGAATAAAGAAAACATTAAGCTAAGCATTCTTGAACTTTGAAGATATTGAAAGTGGTATAAATAGTTTATCTCAGTGACCCTGTCCTATTAGAGTGAATGACTGATAATATCTTGGATACTTCTCTCAGACATATTATTACTACATGATCACTTAGGATTTCGCCTATTCTGACGTCGAGGTATGGACGAAAAAATAAAAACGAATCAGACTAAAATAATGAATTAATAATTATATTATTAAAGATAAAATAAATGGCGTTAGAAATATTAGCACTATCTTCAAATTTAGTGCAAATAGTCAGTATTTGGTCATGTTGGTCTAGTGGTTGCAATCGCGGCTACTGAGCATGAGGTCTTAAGTTCGATTCCCTGGACAGGTAAACTGTTATTGGGTTTTTATGTTAAAATAATCTCTCTGGTTATTTGACTTGATCTATAGAAAACCAAGTTTTACGTAAAATATAATAGACCGATATTTAAAACAGATTGAACTAATTTACTGATTAATTGATTAATGGATTGTTTGCTACAAGTTCCGATTGAAGTACCCTAAACCCTGTGAGAGTCAAGATGAATCGTGTGTGTTGTTAGAACAGAGAGCGACCTTGGTAGTTTTGTGAATAATTATGTTATTTTCGTATCGTACGGATTGTAGGTGATATGTTATTATAGCCCGGTTTGTGGATAACATCAGAACCTGGCGTATGGATAACATTTGGTATGGCATAGCTAGATAGAAGGAGACTGTATCGGTGGCGGTTACCACCAACAACAGCATTCCCAAAGAGGGTTGACCTCAGGCAGGCGGCCGGTCATAAAACATAGCCAAAACTTTAGCAGCATGCCAGACATAGGAATGCTGCGCCAACCCCAAATAAATTGGGATAAGGGCAGGGGGGTGATGATGATGATTGAACTAATTTACTCTTTCCTTCATTTATAGATATTATTATACATTTTTAATATAGGTAATATAAAAGTTAATCCATATTACTTTTGTTAGACACAGACGTTTCTTCCGTAACAAGTAATAACATAATAATAGCTCAGATTAATGTCAAGGGTCTAGTAGATTATTGCGTAATGACATAATTATTATATCTAGAGATTTTAATAGACTTGTAATTTAATATAAAGTATAAGGCAGAAACGCAACCTGTGTTACCCCTGTAAAATCTTGCTTTTACTTTAACTTTTGGGGATAACTATAAATATAGTTATAATATTCCACAACTATCACACAACGCCGTCTAGTCTCAAGCTAAGCAGAGCTTGTGTTATGAGTACTAGACAACTGATAAACATACTTATATTTTTCTAAATGCATACATATTATAGATAGTAATATCTTAGGTTTGCGCGATCACTACACATTACAATAAAACAACTTTTAACCGGATTAATCGCGTGTATTATTGGTTTTTTGTTTTTCCTGACGTTTCGAACACTTTGCAGCGTTCGTGGTCGCAGGAGGACTAAGGTGTCAGGTGTCTCAACAGTTTATTTAAAATTATTTCAGTCTACCGTACATATAATTGATAAATTCATAAAATTATTTTTGTCTCTGATACATGTTTAAAACTAAATCGCGACGGTATTTCCTAAGACTATCCCTGAGAAGAAATACCGAAACAAACTCAGGGGTCACAGTCGTTTTAAATTTAGAGATACAATTTTACAATTTTATCGAATTATAAACTAAAAGGTGTTCCGATGCACGCAGTAATCGCTCACAGCTTTTAGTTTATAATTCGATAAAATTGTAAAATTGTATCTTTAATTTAAAACGACTGTGACCCCTGAGTTTGTTTCGGTATTTCTTCTCAGGGATAGTCTTAGGAAATACCGTCGCGATTTAGTTTTAAACATGTATCAGAGACAAAAATAATTTTATGAATTTATCAATTATATGTACGGTAGACTGAAATAATTTTAAATAAACTGTTGAGACACCTGACACCTTAGTCCTCCTGCGACCACGAACGCTGCAAAGTGTTCGAAACGTCAGGAAAAACAAAAAACCAATAATACACGCGATTAATCCGGTTAAAAGTTGTTTTATTGTAATGTGTAGTGATCGCGCAAACCTAAGATATTACTATGTGAACCAGTACGGACTGGATTTCGCCGATAAAGTGCGCCGTGTGGAGTACCTGATGACAAAGCGCGCCCGTCTCTTAACTTCGATAAATTTTCTAAAAAGATGCCGGGATAACAACATCATTCCAGTATGTGTAAGAATAACACCTAAAAAAGACATATTTGGAAGCGCAGGTATTCTACATCAGGCAAGTTTAAAATTATTAAAAAGTCTCATCCGTCAACATCGTATCGATGCCCATAAACTAGATAATTTGATTGAGATTTCGTCCAGAGAATTGCAAAACGTGTTAAATAAATCCGATTATGAACAATGTTTCATCAATAATAGTAAAAGAGCCACCACAAAATTCAGTGAATATACTAAAAGACAAATAATAAAGTATGAAAAACTGAGTGGCCAAAACCCTAGTACCCAAAACCGCGAAAATCCGGAAATTAAAAATACAGCTAACCAGCTGTCAAAATCGAGTAATAATATCGAACCGGGGTGTTTAGGCGGGAAAATGTAAAGTGCACGTTGTCGATTTTATATTGTTTTCCAAAACTTGTGTTTCTCCGAAGTATAATGTGTAATTATGGTGGATAATTAACCATTATGTGTTCATGAAGGTGTACGAGTGTGGGCAAATTGTATAAAATTGAAAATCATGACTTTTTGTGTTCACTCCTAAACTCCATCGAAGACTCAGTAAAATTTCCACCGTTTTACTGGGGCAATAACTGCAATAACTTTTTATACTTGATTAAAAAAAGAAGGAAGTAACTGAAGACGAGGCTTTGGCCTTACTTTTATTCAAGAACACTGAAGACGAGGCGGTATGGTCTAAGACCTTAGCCTGCCCGATTAGGGCGAAGGAAATAAAAAAAAAAATATCGAACCGGTCGTAAATTTATCAACAAAATCTCTGGATGAAAACACCGTTAAAGTTCTAAAAAAGGGCCTTAATTTCGCGCTAGCACCGAGAAAAATCCCGTACGAAGATATAATATGCAACGTTGAGGACTGTCTTATAAAAAACAACGTAAAAAAGGAAGATTTGGAGGCGATTCGTCAAGACGTGTCATGTGTACTACGTCGAAGCAAATTGCCCAAACCAAATCTTTCTCGCGACGAATACCTCGCTCTAAAAAACGTGAGTAAAGACCCCGAGTTGACTATCCTTCGCGCCGATAAGGGTAATGCAACGGTAATAATGGATACGTCCGATTATAATAATAAAATTCGAGATCTCTTGTCGGATAATAGCACTTATAAAAAGGTAAACAAAGACCCAACCAATAAAAAATTCTAAAGAAAACATCAGAATTAATATCAAAATACTCCGACACCCTGGAATTGGACGTGAACATATTGATTCCATCTTGCGCGAAACCACCTAAACTGTACGGGTTGCCTAAAATACACAAGGAGAACGCTCCACTACGACCAATAGTGAGCCAGATTGACACACCAACCTACAAACTGGCACAACACCTAGCGAAGATACTCTCAAAACTTCGTGGACAAACTAACACAT
This sequence comes from Xylocampa areola, assembly GCA_935421205.1. NCBI lineage: Eukaryota > Metazoa > Arthropoda > Insecta > Lepidoptera > Noctuidae > Xylocampa > Xylocampa areola. The sequence continues at coordinate 3,919,224 of OW285200.1, forward strand.
ATGTGAAGGATTCTTATCATTTCATCAGCCAGATCAAAGACCTAAAACTGACTGAGGATGAAGTGATGGTTAGCTTTGACGTGCAGTCCTTATTTACCAACTTACCAGTTAAGGATTGTTTGGAAATTGTCAAGAAGCAGTTGAGTGACCAAGACATGCCTCTAGCATATGCAGAGTTACTTGAGCACTGCCTTACCAGCGGCTACCTATTGTGGGACAATGAATTCTACCTGCAAGTTGACGGTGTGGCCATGGGTTCACCGGTCTCCCCGGTGGTTGCCGACATCTTCATGGAAGATTTTGAAAGGAGAGCCCTCCTGACGGCCCCGGCTATGCCGAAGATTTTCAAGAGGTATGTTGATGATACTTTCACCATCTTGCCTCACAATGGGGTCCCTGCATTTTTAGACCACCTAAATTCCATACATAATAAAATTCAATTCACTATGGAATTAGAGAAAACCAAGTCACTGGCCTTCCTTGACATATTACTTATCCATAATCCGGATCATTCTGTTAGTCACACTGTGTATAGAAAGCCCACCCACACAGAAAGATACTTGAACGGTGAATCTCACCACCATCCTTGTCAGTTAGCTACTGTCGCCAAATCTTTGTTACAGAGAGCACAAGGCATCTGCGACGCCGACCACCTGGCAGGGGAACTCAACCATGTGAAGCAAGTTCTCAAACATAATAACTTACGAGCTCCACATCCCCGTCGCAGAAGCCGCCCAAAGCCCACCACAGTTGATCGCAGACCTGCTGTCCTACCTTTCATCAAAGGGGTCACCGATAGAATTGGTCACATCTTGAAGCGTGCTTCTATCAAAACCTACTTCAAGCCACATAGAAAGATCAGCCAACTTCTCAGACCGGTGAAGTGCCACATTCCCTTACAAGATGCAGGGGTCTACAAGATTGATTGCGATTGTGGGCTATCATACATAGGGCAAACAAAGCGTAGCATTGGCACCAGGTTGAAAGAACACATAGCTGACGTCAAGAATAGACGCTCAACAAAATCTGCAGTCTGTGAACATACAACAGACAAACCCAACCATTTTCTACGTTTTGACCAACCCCAAATCCTCGCGAAAGAAAACCGATATATACCGAGAATGCTCCGCGAGGCTATTGAAATTAAAAAACACCCAAATTTCAATAGAGAAGATGGTTGGCAATTACCACCTGTTTGGAACCCTGTACTGAAAATAATCAAGTCCCAAACAAAGTCAAGTCACAAGAAAAATCAAGATACTGTGAGCGATTACTGCGTGCATCGGAACACCTTTTAGTTTATAATTCGATAAAATTGTAAAATTGTATCTCTAAATTTAAAACGACTGTGACCCCTGAGTTTGTTTCGGTATTTCTTCTCAGGGATAGTCTTAGGAAATACCGTCGCGATTTAGTTTTAAACATGTATCAGAGACAAAAATAATTTTATGAATTTATCAATTATATGTACGGTAGACTGAAATAATTTTAAATAAACTGTTGAGACACCTGACACCTTAGTCCTCCTGCGACCACGAACGCTGCAAAGTGTTCGAAACGTCAGGAAAAACAAAAAACCAATAATACACGCGATTAATCCGGTTAAAAGTTGTTTTATTGTAATATTATAGATAAATTACACCCAGACACAGAACAAATGATCGTGCTCATCACACAAACATTTGTCCTGGGTGTAATTTATCTATAATATGTATGCATTTAGAAAAATATAAGTATGTTTATCAGTTGTCTAGTACTCATAACACAAGCTCTGCTCATAGCAGTCAGGGCTACTAACCACTAGACCAACAGGTCAGTCATATAGCACACGGTCCTACCCTCACCTTCACTGAGGTTCCGGGTTCGTTGCAGCAATCACCGCTACCCTAGCAGGGTCCACTGTATGTCTGTGATGTCTTAGATTAACTAAGAAAGTACATATATCTCCCTAGCTTTTTTCCTAATTAAATTGGGGTCGGCTTCCAGTCAAACCAGATGCAGCTTGATACCAGTATTTTACACGGAGCGACTGCCTATCTGACCTCCACAACCCAGCTCCTGGGTAACACGATATCTCGTAGTATGACTGGTTGTCAGACTTTCGGGCCTATGACTACCCGTAGCGGCTGTCAAAGTCCTTAATTTGACTGGGACCGACGGCTTAACATACTCTCCGAGGAACGGACGGGTCTCGGTATGAAATGATGGTCACCCATCCACAGACCGACCGCGGTAAACGCAGCTTAACCTCGATCAAATGATCTATGCGGCTGTTACTTAGCCACGAGCCCCAGGAAAGTATTTAAGACATCGAAAAAGATACATTCAATTTTGGGTTGGCATTTTCGATTCAGGTTTGAGTCGAGCCTTCCATAGACTGGCTCAAATTCCTAAACTCCTCGGTCTTTTTTTGTCTTCAACTATGTTGAGTCTAATCATTATTACCTATTTCTCCTTCAAACTTGTCCACATTAAATAATGTGTTCTTCTGTTTAAACAACAAACATGATGATCTGCGTTATCTCGATGTAATTAAGCCATAGACAATGTTGTTATTCACAGTTCAGTACTCTGTGACTCGAGTGACTTGTGGTGTGTTCAGTTATATCGCTAACGGATTGTTCTTAAAAAAAAATAGTACTTATCCTTATCTATGTATTTATAGGAATTTAATTAGCGACATTATTTTATCGATCTATCGATAAATTTGGAACAAGAAATGACATTTGGAAAAAAAAGGACCGTACACAAATACATAAAATCGTTATAATAATTATTAATCTGTAGTTTAATGGTAGGCTTGTAAGGGTTAATAGGTCCTACTGTACCATTATTTAATCCAAAAATACTGCAAGAATGTATTGATAAATGCTACATTCATCGAAGATAATTTATTATGACAACATTTCGTCGGTTAAATAGAGAAGTGACATTATCCAAAAAGTACAAATTTTTCAATACAGGCAATTATAGTTTTTAATTTTAAAAATGCGTTTTTTTTTTTCTAATGATTTTTATTAACTTATACATGTGATATATTATTTTGAAGGAATCTAAATGAGGATTAAGATGGTGTATTTCTCTTTTTAGTTACATAAAAATATAAGCGTTTCAAACTAGAAGTGTCATTTTTCTACATAAATAAAACCTACAGTGAGCATGGGCTTTTAAAAAAATTAAACATAAATATTGAGAAAAATTGTTTTATTTATTGTTAACAAATTTAAAGAGGTATTTGAAGAACATTACCTGTAATTATAATCGAATTACAATAATTATATAACTTCTATTTCAAAAGTTACCGTTACATAAAAGATAAGCAAATGGCAACAATATTGTTCAATGAGTTCAAACTTAAATATACTCATAATGCTTAAATAAGAATATATAAATATTTAAAAAGAAAATTGAAAACGTTTGTTTCCTTATACAAAATTTTTTACCGATCAGCATAGAACGAAAATATCAGTCTCTTTATAATTATTGCTTATTTAAAAAATCTAAATCAGCCTCTTCTATGAATAAAACACTCCAAAAAACTATTATCTTTGAATCAAAAACATTATAAATTCTCAAAATAGTAACCTTAAATTAGTAAGATATTTCAAATTCTTAAAAAACTACTCTAGAAAAGTTCCAACCACAAAGCACAATTTCAATTTAAAGATTTTCATAAAAGGTTTTATAAAACCTGGGGACTATATTTTTATCTATAAGTTTAAGTATACCTTCTTTTTTATTATTAGACACAGCCAATTTGGTTGAGTAAAGTGGTTGTAATTCAGAACTCAAGTTGGTTTTTTTCTTATTTGTACGAGTTTTGACCACAACTGTCTTGAAGCTATCTTCTTTATACGAACACTTGTAAAAAAATCGATCGTTAAACTTTTTCTCCACTCTAACAACTTTAATATCTCCCATCTTTACTTTTTCTTTATCATCATTCAATGTGTAGTTTGTTCCGACGCTGTCTGTAATTTTTTTAATATCGAAAAAGTCCTCATGATTTAGTTCATGGACTCTGTATGGATTCCCCTTTTTTATCGCAGTTCTAATCAATGTAATATATTGTTCCGGGACGTAAATGGGTGCAGATTTCAATGACCTCGAAATATTACGCTCAATAGTAGCATGCGCGGAATCACCTTCATTTTGTGAATGACCCTTAATTAGAAATTTATGGGTGATACACCTTAAATTTTCCAAATGAGTTACAGCATATATATACATCGCAATCATGAATTTGTTTTTCTGTTGACCACAACAATTGTCGCTGTAAAATATTACTTCAAAATCTTCTTTAATTTTATCCTGTAAGCTTTTTAAATAACTAAAAACACAGGAACCTATTTCATTTACTCCTCTTGCCCCTTCCCCTTCGTGCCAAACATAGCAGTTTGCATCTTTAGATCCTAGTTCATAAATAGTAAAGTTGAAAACATTAAGTTTGGAAATATAATAAAAACTGGAAATGTCACCTCTTGGACACGGCATTACGGCTTGTAAATCATACACGGCAGTTATACATTTGGCATTAGCATTTTCTTTATCCAGCTCTTTTTCTTTTCTCACTAAATCTTTTTCTTCAAGATGAGAGTCATATTTGGCTTTTAACGGCTCTTTAATCTCTGCATTATTATAAGCTGCGCAGTCCTCACATTGGTCCTTTTTCGGAGACCAAAATGAAATATTGTACTCTTTGGTGAATATATTATAATATATTTGATAATCAGCATGATTAACGTTTTCAATCTGACACTTTGTAATATAATCCCTATGTAATTGTGCAATAGAGAGACCTCCTTCAATGTATTCTCGGTTCGTACTAGCTCGACAATAGTGGCTTTCAATTCTAGGTATAGAATTGATATGTTTTTTTATTCCATCAACAACTGCAGTGTCAAGCTTATTATGTTTTCCGTGCTTTCCCCTTTTGTCTTCTTTTAGAAAACCGCCAACTATAGAGTTCTGCATTGAAATAACTGTCCTTATCGGTCTGTCAGATATACCAAGGGTATTTTTGAAAAAAGTCTTACATACTCGAATATTTTCTTTGTCTAATTCAAAATTAAATGAATGGTTATAATCTTTTCTTGTACTTCCTTCGCGAATATATCGATATTTAGGCTTTATTGTAGTTACATTTTTATTGATATATTGACGTTGCTTCTCTAAATCCCCCATATTCCAGTAATTCGAAAAAATAATTTGGCGCTTTTCCTCACTAATCTTATTGTAACACTTTAGTTTACATTTCTCAGTACATGTCGGTTTTATTTGTCTTTCTTTCATTTGTTTTCGTGACTTAGAGGTCGATATATACGCTTTGCCAGAATTTCTTAATAGCTTAGCTTTATTTTTTCTCCATTCTTCCGGTATAGCTTTTCTTTTCCTTCCTTTCTTTAGTTTATCATTTTCGTCTTCAACTGTATCTACTTTGCTTTCATTTATCGTAGCCGTTTCGTCTTCAGACGAAGAAATTGATGATAAAGCAAGATCTTCACGCAATAAAAAATCTGGGTCATTATCTACGTCATCAGACGAAAAGTCCTTTTGACTGTCAGATATGGAGTTGGAAGAACTATTCTCATCATCGTCAGAGGAAATATCGGAACTCGATATATTGCATGGAGTTTTTGACCGGTTCAAAAGTGGATTGTAATTATCTTCTGGTTCTGAGTTACTTACCGGAGATTGCGCAATAATTCTACTCGGTCCAGGTTGATCGTGAAGATTTGGAACTTTAAGATTGCTATTTAAACTAGTCAGAGAAGTGCGTACAGAATTTAAATTACATTGCTGTGGCTCGACGTTGATGACTTGATACGATTTAGATGTAAATGCTGCATTGACTGGATTTATTTTCTCTACAGTTGAAGTATGATCTTGAAAAACGAATTCTTGTTCTGAATTGATCTCTTTCATGGATTCAGACGCATTTGATATTTCAGGTTCCGGTTTTTTGTTTAATATTGACGGAACTGAATTACTAGCCACCAGAATCTCTTCATTATCATCCTTAGACAAAATCATTTGTAATATTTTCACACCACGCTTCATCCTAAAAGTAATAAATAAAAATATATCAATGTATTTATTTTGTGTTTTTTTTTAGGTATTTTTGACGTTAGTTATGTTATTATTATATAAAAGATAGGCAAACACAAATAAAATATCATAATTTGGAGTTGTACTATTTTTTCTGATGAACTGCGTGCTACTAAATCTATCTAACCTTTGTAGAAAAATGACACTTGTACGGATCAAACACGACTTTATAACTTTATTTTACAACAAGAAGTCTCATTACACAAAATGTCATTTCTCTATATTTCATTCCATACTACTAATTATATCAAAACTTTAAAGAATAATGACATAAGTACAAATCAGTCATAACCTAATATTATTATTTTACAACAAGAAGTCACATTACATAAAATGTCATTATTCTTTAGAGCACGTAAACAGAAAAAATAAAAGACTAAACGACGTAAACGTCGTTTCTCGAGAAAACACATTTTGCTATAAATATTTCTTACCTTTTGTAATCGTATCCAAACACTATTTTGAGAAGTGACACTTTTCTTTAAAAACACACGTGTGCTCCACTTTGTGGTAAGATTACAAATGGCAGAGTGACGTTTTTCTACAATAAAAATGGCGGATAGCCATAGAGTACAGAAATGACACATGCGACATCTAGTGAGCTTGATGATAGTTTTGTAAAGTGTCTTTTATCCATATAAAATTCGATTGATAGTAGACTCGTTTTATCCAATAATACTATTTTTGGAAAATTTTGAAAAATGACATTTTTCCATTTAATCGACGATTTATAGAAAATATGAACACTATCAAATGATAAATCCTAAATACTAAACAATTGGGCTTTTGAATTCTGTTTAATTATCTTTAGGGCGAGCACACACTTGCGACCTAACGTATGGATGAAGATATTTCAAAGATCAAATGTTCTTATTTCACATACCTAGGCAAATTATCTGCACTTATGAAACATTAATTGATTCTAAATGCTTTTTTTTACTACAGGTATGATTCTTTCCACTTCTCGTTGGAACCAATCATTTCTGTCAGATTGCAACAATAAATTAATAATTATGCATACCACTGTTTTCGTTTCTTGTTGTAAATTTTGCATGATTGGGTCTTAAGGTATATTCTTTATGGTAATAATTGAGGTGGCCGTGCGGTTTTAGTCGGTATGAGTCCGACATAATCCTCCGCCGCCAAGCGAAGGATATCCATGAGGATTTCCGCATGATAATAAAAAAAAGGGTCACTCGCAAAGCAGTGGTTTGTTCTGGTCGATTGTCCAAAGCCAAATCTTATTCCTACAAAAATTCCTCGTTCTTTAATTGATATTGCTTCGCCGTTTGCATACTTATAACATAAAATACAACCATCTAAGATTATCAAATAAAAAAAGACCCTCCGACAAATCGCAAACACTACCGGCAATTTAGTCGCAAGTATGTAGTAGTCTTGCTGCTGTCCGAATATCGGCGGTCAGCTAATCTATTTACCAACGTCTGAGCCTTATCAGCTGTTATCAAAAACTGTTTTAATCACATTTCGTTAGTAGCAACAGGGAGCACGAAGAGGCAACATGTAAGTTTGACATTAATTATTGTTTGTTTATTGATAAGAGTTTTTCTTAGATCATTCATTTATTTTTTATTTTTGTACTCAATTTACATTTGGCCGATATCGATTGTTCTCGCGAGATTGTACTATTATGTGTTCTGAATCTGTGTCGCGAGTATAATTTTAAAAGTTTTTGAAGTGAAACTTATTATGCGGCGATTCGATAAATAATCGAGAATTGAGAGTAACATTTTAATGACGCGTCACGATTGGGCACGTTTCGTTACATGAGAGAGAGGAAATATATGGCGTAGAGAGAAAGATAAATAAATTCCGACGTCATGGAAGTGGAGTAGAAGACAGTGACGTATACACGATACAAAGTGACAGAATAAGATAGACACACGAATGCGCGCGTTTTAAATGTTCGTCTCAGACGCTACATATTATAACAGCTGAGGTAAAACACATACGTTGTGTTAGTTTTTTTAAGAAGTTTAATTTCTATGAGCTGTGCGATTGTTACTTAGCCACGACCTCCTCGAATATAATAACTTTAATCATCATTACATATAATATAATTTTAATTGAATTAAGTATGTAACAGCTTCTACTAAAAGTCTGTATTGTCTGTAGTTTTGGATGTAGGAAGTGTAGCGGCCGTACCTACTTATGTTGTTCATATATGTAGGCCATCAGGTATATAAGGTCCTAATTTATTAGATAATTTCCTTTTAAGGGGTCAATGTGTAAGTGATAAGGATTCATTTTTTTTTTTTCCCTAATGTTCCCCGTTCAAGGAGCAGTTTTCGTCTTGCTAGTACTACGTAAATTACAAATAATTTGTTATATCCATTTAATTCTTAGCTCAAGTATATGTGTTTGACTTATATACCTATTACCCATTTCAAAGGAAATTACCTAATAAATTAGGACCTTATATATTCTTTATTGTATCTAAAATCAATTGCCGCATGTATGAACTGGTTTGGCTGACTTTTTTGTTATATTCGTAATTGCAAGGATTAGATTTGTATAAAAAAGTTGTTTCGGAAAATCCGTCGGAAGGTCGGAAATTGTGATTGTATTTCTGTATGAATTGCAACCGTGCGAAGCCGGGCGGGTCGTTAGTACGGTACCAAGTAAATAACATAGACAAAACATGCTAACATAATAATAATTTACAATGGCCGGCCTTATCTGTTATAAACACATATATTTTACATAATTTTATAATTATGTTAGTAATTCAAGATAAATCTTTGAAAAGCATTAACGCATGCTTAGCGAACTCTAAAGTAACAATATTAAATGGAAAAAGAATACGGTCGCGAACAGGATTCGGTCACCTGTATAGGTACTGAATAGATAGCAATGACGTCGCCAGAATGACGTGTTAAAAATATGGATGAAGAATTCGCGGTGGTGAGCAGAGGTGGAGATGGCTTAGTGGTCACAGCGCCTGGAGTATTTATCCGGGAGGCGCAGGTTCGAATCCTGTTCGGGACCGTATTCTTTTTCCATTTAATATTGTAACTTTATTATGTTAGTAATTAAACTATAAGGTGGCTTACACACGGTCCCACCCGGTGCGCTGACTGACATAGCGGTGTCACCGGCCGTGTGTTACCTGTTTAAAATACGAACTACAATCACAGAATCAATAATCTGAATCCTAAAATCTGAAATAAATACATAAATTGGGATAAACGGCAGGTGGAAAAATCACGTAGTAATCATTATAGGTAAGGGCATTTAAAACAAACCAATTTAGAATGAAAATAAACTATGTTGAGTTAAGCACGGTAATACAGTAATATATTAATAAACGATAGACGGGAGGTAGATTTTCTCATTGTCCTGTGCAATGCTAGAAAAAGCCTTGAGGATACCTGAATTGGTATTAATATTTGTTTAACTAGACTTGACTGCCTCGTTGGTCTAGTGGTCGCAAGCGCGACTGCTGAGCATGAGGTCTAGGGTTCGATTCCCAGGTCGGGCGAAGTGTTATTGGGTTTTTCTGTTAAGAACTTCTCAGTAGCAGCCCCGAGTTTGGAATTGTGCCCGGTAGAAGGCAATAGGCTCACCACCTATTACATGGGACTTAACCCTTCCACTCAGCCATGTATAAATAATTAAATATGTAGACTTAATAACAATAAAAATCAATCGTGTCTGCTAATTAGCGAGTCAAAGGCTTAACAGTATCGGTGAAATGTGGGTGTACAATTATATATTCCTAACCATTCCCAGAATGATGATGATGCTATGTTATATTATGTTTTATGTTACATTCAGGGATATGTCCAAAACTTTCATATTTATTTATTTCATAAAAGACCATTTTAGGCCGTATGCAGATTTAAGTAGTTATTTAACATAACGCGGTTTATTTTTATAACACTAATCCCTACACTAGGATTCCCTGCCAAATAGAGATAATTTCCTTTTAGTAGATATTCTAAAAGAGTGACAGACAGCATTGATGGTTGATATCAGTGAAAAACACAGTGATGAACTGGGTTGTTATATGTAAACTATTTGAAATACAAAAGAAATATAAATGTGGTCCCAGGGCTGGAATAGCGTTTTTCTTTAATTCGACCTTTTCATATCTATAAACAAGCGACAGACTACATCACACTTCATTTTTAATTCAAACACAAATAAGTAACACTTCGTTTACATAAATAAACAAAAAATTTCATTCGTTTTTTGTGTTCAAATTAGGAATAATTTATGCGCACAACCAGTTACATTCGGTTTTTTTAGAGCAATTTATTTAAATTAAAATTAATGTACATTAAATCAAGGCTTCGTGGCGTCGTCGTCCATTTTTAATAAGGGCTTATTCACATAAATTAAATGTTGCTTGTTTGTCAATATTTTTACACGACTGTCCAAAAAAATAGTGCTATGTTCTTATTGAGGTTCATTTATGTACTTAAACATGTATATATGTAATTATGTTTGTGTGTTCTTTTATTCCACCATAACTTTGAAACTTCTCAAACGATGTAGATGTATGGGGTATCGTAATATAGTACCTGCCTACATCAAAGTATGAAAAAAAAAATGCCTGCCGTTTGTCAAATAAAAAGTAAAAAAAACAAATAAACTAAAAGAAAATGTTCCACAGAGCTGCCTACGACCCAGGCAGGCGTTTTTTTTATAAAAATAGTTTTCTCATAGAAATTGATTAAGCATAATATATCTTTATAATCTGTACATTCTTTATCGTTCTTCGCAAATCAGCGCTGTATCTTCTTAATACTGTAGTACAGAGCTGATAATGGGGCCTTTTCTGGCAGGCCACAGGACACCTAATGAGAATATTTTCCTCTCTATTTTTGTTTAATAACTTTCGTGAGTCGCGAGTCAGTTTAACCCGCGTCATCGCCACGGGCTCAGCCATTACCAAGGGCTCCGTTCGAGTTCGAAACTAATCGGGCAATCCAAATGCAAGTTGCTGACCGGTGAACAATATTTTCCTTTAAATTTTTTTTAATGATATTCCTGTATTTCTTTTTGTTTGTCAGAATAAACGACTTTCTTTCTATAACATAACATATTATCATCCCTGTATCCCTGAAATACTTGACAGAGGAGTAGGTACTACTACACATACACCCACGTTTCAATGATGCAGTTATTAAGTACCATAGTGTGTGTAATGTATTGCCAACTGTGCACGATTCCATACTCCGGGCTATTACTAAGAAATTCCTAACAGAAAACCTCAATGACACTGCCGACCCCGAACCGAATCGACCGAACCGAACCGAAGGACCGCAACTACGCTTGTGGCCACTAGACCTACAAGAAAGTTTTTTAATTTCTTTATATCTATCTTCATATCTATTAGTTTTATCACCTTTCTAAATATCGCCTTTTTAAAAGAAATTTACGAATATTTCTGAAAAAAAAGTACCGGGCGTTATACCTAATCAGAGCGGTTTAGTTAGTTACAATCGAACACCTAGTATTTTGTGTTATAACGTAAAAAAAATCTAATAAGGAATGTAACAACATTGTAATTAATTAGCTTTGCGATAAAATTAATCATGTACAAATAAAACATTAATCTACAGATAGGCAGTTCTTAATTGTTATTTAAATTTGTATATAAAAATCCATATTTACATCCGTTTCATGTTTTTATTTAAACACAGTATAATTATCTGTAGTACCTAATAGATTAATTAATATAATGATGTAGGGAAACGTGAATGATTCAACACTGCTTTTCTTAAATCACTAAAGCAATTAATGACATTTTTTTTTATTCTTTTTTATTTTAGGAAAGTTTACAGATTAATGATTACATAGAATAACAAAATAATTTAACACGTTGCTAATTACAAGCTTCCACAAATTAACAACTTATTGCACCTTTGAGTTTACCTTACTTTAATGACAGTTTGATTATACTAAGAAAATAAACCTCCACTTATGAGATTCCTGATTGAACTTACATTAGAGCAAAAAAGGTCAATATTTACATCAGCCGAAAACATATTAAAGTTTTAATAGCGCGCACGAAGAAAGCATTCCCTCTGTAATTAGTGGAGGAAAAAGGCACCTCCAATAAAGGCCGCTGCCTCAAGCCAAGCTGATTGGTGCGAAGTCCTATATTAGACAAGAGCTCCGGACAGTCAACAGAGCAATTAGCAATGTTTGCCAAGACACAGATATCATTAACTTTACGTCTATACTCAACAGGCAAGAAGTGATAGCGTTTACATCTAGCAATATAATCGGGTGATGATTGGCGGGCTTTAAAATCTAGATAGCGCATAAATCGTTTTTGAATACCCTTAATTCGATTTATATAAACTGAGTATTGTGAGTTCCACACCTGGGATGCATATTCAAGGTGGCTATGTACATATGCACAATACAACACTTTAATAGTTTTGAGAGAATGAAAGCAGGCCGAGGTCCTTATTATAAAGCCAAGTGCTTTAGAAGCTCTATTGACAATGTATTCTAAATGCTTATCGAATAAAAGTTTGCTGTCCTGAATTATCCCAAGGTCTTTAACATGAGTTACTTTTTGAATTTTTTGATTATCGAGTGTGTAATCATAGCTAATATTCGAATTAAGCCTCGAGAAACATATATAAGAGCATTTAGACACGTTTAACTGGAGTTTATTAAATCGACAGTATTAAATAAATCGGTTAAAATCGTCTTGTAACTCCAATGCATCAGATAGACCACGTACTACTTTTAGAATTTTCATGTCATCAGCATAGAGTAGAATATTGCTATATTTGAAACAGGATTTTATGTCTGCTATAAATATTACGAATAGGAGAGGACCGAGGAGTGAGCCTTGAGGCACTCCAGATGGGATCGAGCACCACCCTGACTTGTATCCCTGTAGAACTACAGCCTGTGTCCGGTTATCAATATACGAGCAAAACCAGCGATACAGGTCACCATACGCACAAATAAAAATTTACTAGTATTTAACTACCGAGTCTTATATATAGCAGTAGGTAATTTTAAGTGTAAATAATGGCAGCCAGCATAATAAATATATGCAGTTTTTGTAGGATCAGAGTTTCCTTTAAATAATTTTCTTCGACATTTCTGCTACTTACAATTTAAAAACAGTTTTTTTTTTTTTGTAAAAGAATCATATTAATATGTAAGGTTTTAACCAACTCACATACAGGTGTAAAATCGCCACCTGACCTGTACCAACCGTAATTTTTTATTACATCCAACTTAGCAGGACCGTTAATTAAAAATACGCTTCCAATCTGAACACACCCTAAATAATATACCAAACATAACAGAGAATTAAACAAAATCTGTATTCTTTAAGATCTCGTTAAAACCGGGCGTGTGGCAGTTTTGAATTAATTTATACAATTAAACCTCCTTATTATTATTATATTATTATATTAAGTGTTTATTCACAAGACAAAATAATTTCAAAGAAAATGCGATATTTCAGGGCCGAGGAACCACAGATAATTTACGCCATACGGTTATTTTTTGAAGTGATATGGGTGATTCTTCGACTAAACTTCGAGATAATCAAGTCCGTATGCAAATTTGTGGTGCCACAAGAAGCTAAAGATGTCTCAGAAGATATTGTACTGGTGAGTTATTGTTCTGTTTTTTTAATATAGTAAACTAAATCAAATTGCAGACATTCTCAATAAAGGCAAGTCAAAAGCAATTTAAACCGACATGCATGCATGAAGATCTTCATGAACAAACATAATGAAAAAGAGATGTGTCAGAAGTGTAACCTGTGGCTATTTATAGGTTTGATTTAATATATGAATATCAAACTAAAAGTAAATTGGCCTGAAATAATATATCTGCCGCTGTAGGCCAACCGACTCGGATATATACAACATGACACGATGCCGCGGGAGACCTAGACAAAGATGATAGTATGAACTGAATACTGAATGTCCAAATTGGAAGGCAGGATAGGAAGAGAGGTGTTTTACCTGCCGTAGGAGAACCGTACTTACAAAAAAAAATTATGAGTGGTGACACTGCGTATCTGATAACCCCAGAGTGTCGATCTCCGGTCTCTAGTTCGCCTTTAATAGATAGCTGAAGTGGAACTCCTAAGTTCTACTTCCCCGTAGGATTTACACTCGGTTCCTTGGTTGGGCCGTACAGTAACAGTACTTCAGACACGGCACGAACTGTCAGCAAGTTTCTCACTTTGGCACCGGCGGCGACTTGAACTCGGTTCCCATCACCCGGGTAGCCTACGATTTTTTATATTTTTAAATTTAATGGAGATATTTTAAATAGGTATGACAAATAAAGTTAATTATCCCATCATATTATAACGGTTAAAGCTGATTCTCTTAAATTAAATGAGGTAATTGACGCATAGTCAGTATTTTTAATGGCGCCTTGGTATCTTTTGTCTTGGTTGTTTCTTCTCTAATTATGTAAATATTTACCGTGGTTTATTAACGCGACGCGTGTCAATAAATCGAACTGTTAATTAAATTTAAAGTTTATTTTTATAGCTATTTTGCCGCATTTCCAGACACAATTAAAATTCCATTGTTTTTCGCATAGAACCACGTTCCGGAGACAAGAGGTTAATCATCTAAAATTACTTAAAACTTTATTTAATATTCCAATTTCCACTTCGAAACGGCTTATGAATGAATTGTTAGTATTAAACAAAGGATGATAAATTCCTATGCTTATTTTTTGTTGGTTTTGCACTGGTTGGTTTTTGTCACGCGTTGCACACAGGCGAATATGTTAGATTACGGAAAAATATCACTACATATTATAAAACAAAGTCCTCCGCCGCGTCAGTCTGTCTGTCTGTTCGAGATAAACTCTAAAACCACTGCACCGATTTTGATATCTCGAGGAAGGTTTTAGTATATAAATTGTCAAGTTTTTGTATACATTAGCTAAAATATAATGATATTTGTTGGCGGCGTCGGACAAAAATAAGCCGTCTGGGAGTTTTCAACGAAAACGCTGCCTAAACCCTTTGAGATATAACAAAATGATGTATTGTGTCTTTTCTACAGAAAAGTCCGCAATAGCATATGTCTATCTCTTAAGGATAACATACTATATCTATTTTAATACTTAAAAAATGGGCAATTGTAAAGCGGGAATGGGATAAAAATTTCATGATTACTTTTGGTCGCGATAACCGACGCCGATGCCCGCGGCTTCGCGCGCGTGGATGCGGGCGAAGCCGCGGGCATCAGTTATCAATAATAAAAATAAGTTTCGGTATCGATATTTTGTACTGGTTCGTATTCATTATCCGCAGTATAGTCACGTCCTTAGATATCGATATAGCAAAGTTATCGCGCAATAGCTTGTATTATATAGCATATTAATTACTTTACAATAACAACAATAATTAAAAAAGAAAACAGTTCCTGGTGTTCTGCTTTGATGAATCGCTTCTTTGAAATGGTGAACTAATTTTACTGGAATGCTGCTAAAGTTTTGGCTATGTTTTATGACCGGCCGCCTGCCTGATGGCAACCCTGTTTGGGAATGCTGTTGTTCGTGGTAACCGCCACCAATACGGTCTTCTTCTATCTAGCTATATCCTACTATCACAGCTCACTAACATGGCCATTAGGTCTTCATTAATCAAATGGACAAAAGCGCGGCTAACGAGCGTGAGTTTCTGGGCTCTATTTTGTTATTGGGTTTTTTGTTAGGAGATTCTCAGTAGCCGATAAATAAATTACTTATAAAATTCCATATAGGTAGGTAGTAAATTTAATGTCATCGACCGGGCTCAAACCAAACTCCGAGCTACTGAGAATTTTCAAACCCAGGACTTGATTCTTAGCAGCCACGCTTAGCTGCACTAATGAAGCAGTCATCACATATCTATTCATAAAAAATTTTATTAAGTTTTCTAGCTCCTATTGTTGTTATTTTTCTGCGCCTCCCAGCGCTCTAAATCTAGACACCAACCTAGGTGGTGCAGGTTCAAATCCTGCTCGCGACCGTACTTTTCTTTCCACAAAAATGTATAACTGTACAATTTGCTAGCAATGCGTTAATGCGTTTCATAGATTTATACAATATCTTGTATTATCATTCAAAGTCCTAGTTTAGTGTCAACTAGGTCAACAGCTGTTTTAATCCTTCTTTCTTTGTTCTGGTTTCCAATTGTATGTTGACATACTATAGAAGATAATAAACTATTATCTGATACTTACATAAATAATCGCACCCGAAATATCCGTTGCTTTAATCAAAATGTAGGTACAGACAGCGACATAAGTCACCAAAACTGCATCTGCTGTAGGTAATACTGATTACTGTGTTATGGTGAAATTACCAATATTGTAATGTTTTGTATTCCAGCTAGTAAAAATAGTTTCGGAGCTAATTTTTTTTATGTTTCGATACTTGCGTTCGCCGACTTTTGCCGCTGAGCGTACCGATTTTTATTTTTTGAAAATGTTTGATATGACGTGCATAAATTATGACACAAACCAATTAGTTTCTTTAAGATAAAAATCTTTGAAAAGCATTAACGCATGCTTAGCGGACTCTAAAGTTATTATATTAAATGGAAAAAGAATACGGTCGCGAGCAGGATTCGAACCTGCGCCTCATGAAGTATTTATCCGGGAGGCGCAGGTTCGAATCCAGCTCGCGAGCGTATTCTTTTTCCATTTATTATTATAACTTTAATTAATTTTTTGTTTAGATTGCATTCAATTATTGTGAGTTTTTGCTTATTGTTAGTTATTGGTGGGTTTGAAACACATCCGAAGCTTAGCAACGTAGCGTATCTCTGATGAAATGGCATCCTAATAGAGGTATTTTGTTAGGAAATTCTCAATAGCTGGCGGAGTTTGGAATTATGCCTGGTAGATGACGATGGGCTCACTACCTATTACAGTCGGTCAAGAAAGACATAAAATAAAGTTACTGACTGACTGTACATGGTACATAATAATAGTACCGGTAAAATGTAGGTGTACACCTGTTTATTTACACATCTGCCTACCCCTTCAGGGAATACAAGCGTAATGCTATTTTATATTATGTACCTTATTTTGTTGTTTGCCTAAACCTTCAAAAGGCGCCTGGCCTTTGGTATTTTTCTGTTTGTAGTAGCTATAAGTACCTACATTCCTTATAGAATCTCTAATTACCCAGTCTTCGTTTTAAAAATTATACAAACACTAGCAGATCGGGTCACACTAAAGATCTCAAGAGTCAGCGAAAAAAAACACACTATTAAGCTTAGTTATATGTATTACTAGCTGATGCCCGCGTCTTCGCCCGCGTGGATGTCGGATATCGCGACTAAAAGTAATCATGAAATTTTGATCCCGGTCCCGCTTTCCAATTACCGCTTCATAATTGCCCATTTTTTTAAGTATTAAAATGGATGTAGTATCTTATCCTTATGAGATAGACATATGCCATCGCGGACTTTTCTATAGACCTATATAAGATACACAATTCCACCATACATCATTTTGTTGTTGTTGTTGTTTTGTTGTTGTATTTCAAAGGGTTTAGGTAGCGCCCGCCAGAATAGCTCCCAGTTGGTAGATTTTTTCCTACTTACTTATCTTTCCTACTTACTTTTTACACTTATCGTCATATTTTGGACAATTCACACAATATCTTTATAAATTGTAGCCTATGTGTTATTCTGATGTATAAGCTATATTATTGTAAAGTTTCATTAAAATCCATTCAGTAGTTATTACGTGAAAGATTAACAAACATCCATCCATCCATCCATACTTACAAACTTTCGCGTTTATAATATTATAGTAGGAGATGATCTGTGATAATATCTAACAGAAGTACCTAAGCACAGGAAGGTTCACAAAATGCGTTTCAAAAACAAACATAAGCAATTATGTTTTGCATTACAGTAATTTATAACGATGGCCGCCTTTGAATAAACACATAAAAGATGACTCGCAAAACATCTGCAAGCCATTTAAACTGGTTTTTAAATTAAAAATAATGTCCCAACTCTAAAGGGCAATGTGATCCTGGCGACATTGACTTCAACGTTTTAAGTTTTTTTGCACATCCTTTTAAACGAGGTCCTAATTTATTTAGTAACTTACTTTTAAGGGGTCAATGTGTAAGAGATAATGAATTCAAATTCAAACTCAAATATTTTTATTTCAAATAAACCATATTAGAGACACTTATGAAAAGTCAAAACTAGGTGCACGGTTCCAAGGCGTTGATCATATGGAGAAGAGCCGGCAAAAATTTCCATAGACACTCTTTTTAACATAAATTGGTTTAACAATAAATAAGGTAATGTGAGAATAATACAGGTTAATGAGCAGAATAAGAAAGGAAAGTAAACCTATATAGCCTTTTAAAATGATTGCCAAGGCAATTAGGAGCCGACCAGTCCCGACAGACAGCACCTGTTCACGAACATGACGCGCACATCAGCCTCGCTTAGCTCAACCATTTTGGAGGGAACTCGACGACCCGATGTACTACGCCACCATCAGCAGGACATTTTAGCGAGCATGACAAACTCGTAATGTCTGACAAAAGGCAGTATGTATGTAATATGAGATTAAAACTAACATTAATATCCACATGATGCTCACATTTTACAAAGTTATATATTATGGAAAATTTCATAAAGAAATAATAATGTAAATTTAAAACTAGTAGGTTCGATACTAGCAGTTATATAATCGATATGTAAATTTACATACCCAAGTGTCAAATAAAATAATAATACAATTGGATTAATTGTACGTCAATAAAATAAATTGTATAAAATAAAAAATTAAAACCAAAAATGACAAAATAAAGGAAAAAAGCATAGAAACATTTAAGCTGAAAGCAAACAAAATGTCACAATAATCAAGTAGGCAAGGTGCCAGTGGGTCGTAGTGTGCAGGAAGGAATTGTGAGCCAGGCATCCCTATCTTCCATATAATGATTAGTACTATAGTACGCTTTGGACATTAATATGCGTTTAATAACAATCTTATACTTGAAATCCGGCAATTCAGTTATATTAGAGGGGATCTTATTCGTAGAATCTAACACTGTTACCCCTAAATGACTTGCTTGTCTTTCTAAGCCGAAAGCCAGGTACTATAAGCTTGTGCTTATTACGAGTATTTAAATTGTGGTAATCACTCTTTTTATTAAATTCGACCATATTTTTACGAATATACATTATGTTTATTTATTTATTTTTATTTATTTAATTTATATGGAAGACTTACAGCTAGACAATACAGAATAAAAAATAGAAAGTTTGACTGACAGCCAATTACAGGTCTCCACGTATACGAAATTGAGTAACAAAAATTGTCTGTGAACTACACAGCACTATCAACCAAGTATGAAGAACAGAACTATGACTGCAAATAAGGTACACCAATCATAGTTTAAACAAAATATAAGTATTGCCTATTTATTAAAAAAGTTAAAGCTTAAGCACTTTCTAGCCAAGGATTCACTAGTTGTAAAAATATCAAAATCGCACTGTTTACACAACTTATTTATGTTTCTACTTGCACGCACAATATACGAATTTTGTCTTTAATTTGACGAAGCAAATGGCAAAACATATCGGTGGATTAAATCGTTTCGGCTTGCATGGCACATTGAAATAAAATTTGGATAAAATCTCAGAGCTATTTATTTTGCTATTAACCTTTCGGCTCAGTAACGTACAGATCTGTACGTTGTAACAATAAAAATCTATTGTGTCTGCTAATGACTGACGCAACAGCTTAAAGGTCTTCAATAACAAAACACAGTCAGAGATCTCACGACGATTTATTAATGGTAAAATATGGTATTTCTTACAGAGGTTATGGTAATTTTCGGACTGATACGGTACTTTTTGGTGAAAACATAGATATTTACTTTGGATACTTTCAATACGGTCAATGTATTTATGATAACATGGATTCCAAATTTCAGACGCGTACTCCAAGTGGCTTCTAACAAAAATGCAGTATAGAATTTTTAAAGTTTTAGCTTGCGTGAAGCTCTTAGATAGTCGCATTATGAAACCCAGTGATTTAGATGCTTTATTGACGATTACATCAATATGTGTTTCGAAAGTGAGTTTGGTATCGTGATAAACCCCCAGATCACGAATGGAATTGCACCTAGCTAGAACTTGATTACCAAGGGTGTATGTATGTTGTAGCTATAATTAAGCGCTTTCGGGAATATTTAATAACTGCGCATTTAGCGGGATTGAGATCAAGTTTATTTAGTCGACGATATTGTTGCATAAATTTTCATATCGTCAGCAAAACACAATAATTTGGATGAAATAAGACAAGTATCAATATCGTTGACATAGACTATAAATAGCAATGGGCCAAGCAATGAACCCTGAGGAACCCCACTAGGGACAGGGACCCAGCTTGATATGTAATTATTTAATACTACAGCTTGCGACCTGTTCTCTAAGTAAGAAGAAAACCATCTGAGTAAATCCCCACGTATTCCCATGTCATTTAGCTTCGATAATAAGATATTATGGTCAATTCTGTCAAAGGCCTTACTGTAGTCAGTATAGAATGCCGTAAGACATAATACTATGGAAGTATGCAAAATAGACCAGCCTAGCCGTAGACACATCAGTCATCTGTCTTATTTTCCTAACAGCAAACGCAGCAGAGCTCAATTTTCCTGCAAATGCCTCAATATGAGGTGCCCACTGGAGTTTAGAGTCTACTGTGACGCCTAGGAATACAGTTGAAGCAACCAAATCTAGTACTTTACCATCAAGTTTTACGTTAGAATCTACATTGGGCACGTTAGGTATAGAGAACCTAATACATTTCGTCTTTTTAGCGTTCAATAGAAGGTTATTGGCAGAAAACCAATTAGATATTTTATTAAATGTATTATTAGGTTCTACCAGATCCTTGTCCTTTCTATTTACTTTGAATATAAGTGAGGTGTCATCCGCAAAAAGAACTATACATGTTTGAAATTGTGTCCTTTATGACGTATGGAAGGTCATTAATATAAACAAGGAACAAAAATGGGTCTAAAATCGATCCTTGTGGCACACCCATTTTAACAAGCGAGCCAGAAGAAGTTACGTCATCAATAACTACCCTTTGTTCCCGATTTGTCAAATAGGAACACACAAGATCAATAGACCTTCCTCGAATTCCGTAGTGTTTCAATTTTAGAATGAGCGTTTAGTGATGCAGAAATTACAAATAATTTGTTATTTCCATATAATTATTGGCATAAGTAAATGTATTTGATTTATATAACATTAATATAGTTACGATTATCTATATAAATAAAAAAATGAATCGTACGCGCATAACTACCGAACAACTGCACCAAATTGGATAATTCTTTTTTTTTGTTTTCTTTATTGTCAGTACGAAGTTCGCTGGGTCAGCTAGTTTAGGATAAAAAAGTACGAAATAATGTGCGATGTAGCTAAACACTAAGAAGCCGTGAAGGGTGGGCTTTTTTGAGGACTGCCTTAGTGTTTGTCGTTCAAAAAACGCAAATTTTTAGCCTTTTTCAATGAATAAATTTTGATTTTATAATTAATTTTGAGATTACTGTTTAACCTGGTAACATAATAAGTATAATTTTAAGTACAAAATATTTGTATGACAATAAAAAATGTAATTCCTTTTCTCTTCTGCCGTTTTGCCGTGCCCGACACGTTCCACGTGTGATTCTTATTTCCTTAATGTACCTTTGTTTAACACCTACTTTTGAAGTTCAATAAACGTATTGAGTATACGTAGATATATTGATAGCGACCGGCCACAATTCCAAACTCAAGGATGCTAATAAGAATTTCTTAACTCTTCTTCCTAATTATTGCCTCACTGCTGAGGATCGCGACTACAATCTAACTGTCTCCATTTGTTGCGATCAGCTACTTGCACTACTACACTACTACACTACTTTTTACTTTACTACGTGCGGTGCTGACCGTCATCTGAAGTTCATCAGATATTTGATCAGTCCAGCGTTTTTTTCTGGTGGTTTTTCCTTCGACTTTCCTATCACAATCAGTCGCTCCATGTTATCGGAACTTCTTCTAGCAATTTCCTACCAGAAGAACCCAATAACACTGCTCGAAAATCGAACCCAGAAACTCACGTTCAGCACTCGTCTTTGCGACGAACGAATGAAGCATTATCTTATAACATAATTATATTATTATTGTAGTAGCTTGGAATTGTAATAATTATTTGAACCTATCTTCTTCAGATCACTGGCGCTGGTCATGGCATGGGCCGAGAGGTGGCGCTGCGATTGGCGAGGTTGGGAGCCAAGGTGGTGTGTGTGGACATCAACTCTAAGGGCAATGAAGAAACCGTCAAGATGATCAAAGAGAACAAAGGAAAAGCGTCCGCTTATGTGTGAGTGTATTAAGTACTGATTTACAGAGAAATATCGTTTAAATGGGTTAGTGTAGATAAACACAACTCTGGTGGCAGGTTTCGGCCGCGGCTGGTTACCACCCACCGGACGAAGCCATGCCGTTAAGCGACCTAGTCGTGTTTCGGAATGTAGTCCGGTGTGGATGCTACTGTTATGGGAGACGAGTCTGGGCAGTTGCATCAACTCCCCAACTAAACACCGTCGCTTAACATCAGGCGAGTTGGTGGCCAAAAGTAGATAAATTTGAGTTTTGTTTTAATGATAATTATTTTGTTACGTATCTTTATATAATTGTAAATTCATAAAACAATGCTACATAAAACCGGCCAAACAGTTGTAGGAACGAGAAAAAAAGGTAAAAAAATACATGTGAACGCAATACGATTTGAAGTGCACTTGATGCAGTGAAGTAAAGACTAGAATCATGAATTCTCAGTAATAAATTATTAAAAATATCCAGGTTTTTGCTTGTGAATTGAGATGATGTTGTTGTTTACAATTAAAATAATTGATACCACAAATGAAGCACTAATGAGTTCAAGTGATGCTGACACGTATTAAAACCGAAAAAAGTTTTTTTGGAATTGCATTTAAAACTTTGTACCTAATCCCAAAATTAGGTAATTAATATTAATTTAAGACAGCATTGGTGAACTGTGTACACTTCTCCCTACTCCTTCAGGGAATACAGGCGTGATCCTATGTTATGTTATTTAAGACGTGCGATTCTTTACTTGCTTACCTGGCCAAGGTTCGAGTTTTTCTTTTAGGTTAATTAGGAACGCGTTGTACGACCGAAGTCTAGAATTTCGTCAATTGAGTAGTTATTAAAATCTTATAATTTGAACGCTATGTGCAATAACTAACAATACTATTTAAATTATAACTTTAGGCTCCTTTGTTTTTTTTTTTGCAATATTAGAAACTAATTCCATACAAATAGGAATATGTGAATTCTAAATAAGTAAACTTTGTAACTGTATGACATCAAAATAAAATATGATTCTTATATAAAGAACTATATTAGTATTATTTAGGTAGGAACATCGAATATTATATTTCCATAATATTATCTGTGAAGAACTAACCGACATTCTTGGACACGTTGTTGTGTCGGTTGTCTCTCTGTCTGTCCAAACGCTTATAACTTCAGAACCAGTGGACTAATTTTGATAAGGTTACTAAATATCTATCTCTTCTCTTCAGGTGCGACGTCACTGATAGAACCGCTGTGATGCAGCTAGCAGAGAAGGTTGAGAAAGAAGTAGGGGATGTCACAATTCTGGTCAACAATGCTGGTGTGATGCCCTGCAAGCCAGTGCTCCGACATTCGGAGAAGGAGATCAAGACCCTTATGGATATTAATGTCAATGGAAATCTTTGGGTGAGAATTTTATATAACACTAGCTGGTGCCCGCGACTTCGTCTGCGTGACAAAAGGTAACCGATGTCCTTCTCCAAGGTCTAATCTATCTCCTTGCCAAATTTAATTAAGATCCGTTCAGCCGTTTAGTCGTGAAATGGTAATAAACAAACAAACAGAGTTACTTTCGTATTTATAATATTAGTATGGATAGTATTGTATGTATTCCCTGCAGGGGTAGGCAGAGATATAAAAAGTTGTACACCCACATTTCACCGATGCTATTATTAATTCCCATGTAAGGACGAGCCTATTGCCGTCAACTAGGCACAATTCTAAACTCTGGGCTGCTACTGAGAATTTCCTAACCGAATAATCAATATTATAAAATTTGGCTTAAAGTGATTATTAAATTATATGATTCAAATTAACACAATTTAGCCTGTTTTTACAAGCTTTTAATACAGATAAATCTTTGAAAAGCATTAAAGTAAAAAAAAAAAAAAAAACAAAAAATTTTCGAAATCTAAAGTTCTAATTTTATAAATTGCCACATGGTGGGCACTCTGAGATCGAGGTGGAGTTGAAGGTTCCTAACTAATGGACCTGTCGTTTTCGAAGGAATCGATTTTGCAGGGTTTGCATCCTATCGATTTTGTAATACTAAACGTGTGCGAAGACGACGCTACCATAAATCATAATGGGTTGAACGCACGTAGTGTATAGCCTGATCTTAAGGTTAAGAGACAGTTTACTGCGCGCATTTGTCATGGGAAATAGACGGCCGACAGCGAAGGCCGCGCGGTCGCGGACTATCTTAACGTGCGGACGGAAGGACTAGCTGTTTGCATGACTACCCTCAATATTCTTGAAGTAGCTAGATAATGTATTTATTTGCATTCATCTAGTATTAATTATAGTCTACGCGTCGCTGAACAGTGCTGGGTAGTGTATAAATTATACGTTGCTGTTTAATTTAAAGCAATTATGTTACTTACTTATTTAATTATACATATCAAGCAAGTTATATCTATAAATAAAAATATTAAAGAGGTTAGGTAAACTTATTTTCGTTTTTTTTAAATATAATGTTGGGTTAACGACGTGACGGATCACCTGATGGTAAGCGATTACCGCCGCCCATGGAGACCCGCACAAACAGATGATCCACAAGTGCGTTGCCGGCCTTTAAAAAGGAGTTCGCTCTTTTCTTGAAGGTTTGAAGGTCATATTGATCCGGAAATACCGGCGAAATTTCATTCCATAGTTTTGTTGTACGAGGCAGAAAGTTTCTAGAGAAACGCACTTTTGCACACCGATTCACGTAGATGGTTTAGTGTGGATAAATCTAAAAAGCTATTAGATTTAGGTAATACTAAAATGTCGGTAGATCTATAAGAAAATGTTTCTTAATACTGTCCTCTGTCTGCGATAAAACCTGCCTTGTTTTCCTCTTTTTAGTACACACGTGGCAGGCGTGTTTTTTATTTTTTAACCGACAACAAAGGGTGCATGTTCTCAATAAGACTCTTTTTATGTTTGTACTCACATAACTTTTTACAAAGTAGTCCGATTTTGATGATTATTTTTGTATTGGATAGAAGATACTTCCAAGTCCCTTAATTATATATTTTAAGGGTGGATAATAGGAAAAAAAAACGACGATTCTTTTGAAACTTTGCATAGGTACATTATGTTTTTCGATGACAGTACAAAATAATGGAAACCTTGAGATAATCTAATGATGGTGACGAAAAATTGTCGAGGGAACTTCTCAACGATTTACAGCAACTACTTCATGTTTGGGCTTATTTCATTTATCTATTTACTTATCATCTATCTGTTTTGTAAATTAAAGCAACAAAAAATAAAATGTGTTTCACAAAAAAAAAACGCATAGTTACTTAGTTTTCAATTCTATCAGCAGTCGCCAAAGGCTGCCCCGCTTGTTTTATTTTTTAACATATTTTATGTTTGAAATAGTTACATGATAGAGTTGTGTCAAATTGCATGTATATAAACCTTGAAGCTTAGGTATATAGCCGATTCAAGAAAATTTGGATCGGCAAAGACATTACGTATTTGACATTTTGTCATCAACATTATCATCGTTGTTTATTGACATTAAACGGCAATGTATTCCAAGAAATAGGAATTAATGTCAAAGTTGTGGGGAGTCATTTTCACACGGCATGCGCATGTGGTCGACCATGGCCATGTGACCGTAGTGTCATTTTGATTATTGTACCTAATTAACCTTTGCGGGGATTCATTCATGTTGAAAATGGATTGAAACCATTGAGAATCAACCTTCTGTTGTCTTATGTTAATTTTTTTTATGATTTAATGGTTGATGAGTTACCTATACTATCAGTAACTGCCTCATTGGTCTATTGGCCGGAAGCGCGGCAGCTGAGGGTAAGGCCCTGGGTTCGTTTCCCGGGTCGTGCAGTGTTGTTGTGATTTTTTATAAGTTGGCGGTATAATACTTCCGAACATCGAAGAGCGCCTAAAGCACTCGGTTCCGCACTTGATTTCTCTCCAGTCGTGACGGATTACCGTCCCATCGGTTTCTGAGATTGGAGGAAGAGGGAGTGCACCTGTGTTTGCACATACACTTGTACAATATAATATCTCCTGCGTACTTGGCTAATCTTCGTAGAGATAGGCCATCGAAAATTCAGTCGGATGCTGTTGGTGTATATATTATAATGTCAGAGTTCAATCCTCTACACAGCATCGAATCAACGCTAAACATTTCAGCTATACTTGCTTCCTAACGATGATTTTAGTTAACGTTTACCACACATACATCAAGCCAGTTTCCCATTGGGTTGGGCACAAACTATACCGTTTTAAGCAAGTGATTTCAGTTCTAATACTCTGTGGTTTCGAACCTGCGTATTATAACTTGGTAATCTTGAATGCTTCCTTCATGCTTTTTCCAGATGATCCAAGCCTTTCTCCCAGCGATGCTGGAGCGTAACTACGGCCACATCGTCGCCATGTCATCGATGGCTGGAAAGATGGGATTACGCAATTTGGTGCCTTACTGCGGGAGCAAGTATGCCGTGAGGGGTATCATGGAGGCACTCGCTGTTGAACTGCACGAAGACCCTAGAGATACTAATGGGGTAGGTGTTACCATAGTAAGGTATAATAAAGATTCCACAGAAGGGGAAGACTTAAATATTGACGGAATATCATAATTATTCTGCACTTATCCCAATTTATTTGGCAGCATGTATTCTTCTTCCATACATCTCTATCAGCCATGATATCGGCAGTCACTCCTTTTCTTGCCATCATCTTTAACACAATCCATCCATCTCTTCCTCGGTCTTCCTCTACTCTTATAATCATCTACATTCATACTCAAAACTTTCCTCATTCCTCCGCATCATGCCCATACCATGCTAAACGATTTCGACACAACTTCTCAGTCACCAGTGCCACTTTCAGACTTCCTCTTATATACTCATTTCATCCTTCCTCCATTCTATTCATCCGCGTCACACCACACATCCCTCTTAACATTCTCATATCAGCTGCATAACATAACATAACATCGGCGATGCTCCTCGAACCTTTATCGGTACCCCAAAATCTAAATACCAGAGACCAGACCAGTGGAACTAGATATAATGTTTATACGTGCTACATACGTGAAAAAAGGGGGGTCTCCGATATAATCCTGGCTACGGCTTGTTTGTTGCCTTACAGTATAAAAAGCTTAGAAAACAAAGCTTTTGTGGTACTCTTATAATTATACATACATATATAGTCTTTTATAATTTCCATTCATTTCATGGCCTCATAAGTAGTCAGGTACGCTGATTGGAGAAGAGTCATTCCATTTTACTTTTCTTCCTTCATCAGAGAGCATAGTATTATACAGAGACATGACACTGTGGTTTCGATTTTTAAAATATCTGCGATCAAAGAGGAAGCCTATCTCAGTGTTTTATCGAAGTCATACGAACATAGTGACAAATTAAAATAAAATAATTTCTTAACACAATATTGCTGTTTTTAAAGACTATTATCTGATTTGATTATATGTTCTATTCTTCTAGATCAAGCTTACCACAATTTGTCCGTACATCGTGAACACCGGACTGTGCCACAACCCCCGGATTAGGTTCCAGGGACTAATGAAGACGGTGGACCCAGGTGACGCCGCCGACCAGATCGTTGACGCCATCCGCAGAGAATACCATGAAATTACCATCCCTAGTGACATGTATTACACGAATAAGGTAAGTCCTTGATTATTCACGTTGTATTGTAATTAAATTATCATGACTCAACATGGTCATGGTGGCGCGACTGCTGAGCATGAGGTCCCGGGTTCGATTCCCGAGCCGAGCAAAGTGTTGTTGAGTTTTCTGTTAAGAAATTCTCAGTAGCAGCCCGGAGTTTAGAATTGTGCCCGGTAAATTGCAATAGGCTCACCACCACATGGGACTTAATAACAGCATTGGTGAAATATGGGTGTACAAGTGTGTACACGAGCCCCTCAAATAATCTAATACATAATATTATAAAATAAAACTTATAACTACTAATCAAGCCCACCTTCGGGAAATATACGGGGTGATGCAATAATGCTATGAAATTATAATTTTGAAATGTACTTAAAAAGAACAAAAAAATTTATTGCGCAATGATACTTAAATAGTTACATACAACAGTTAGTATGTACAGCTATGTTCGTTAAGGGGTTTTGCTTGTGGTGACTAGTCGTCTTGCTGACCAAAATTTTTTTTTGGGCGCTGGTTTGGCTGCTTCCGTAGGAGTACACCCTTAAAATGGAGTCCCTACACGTGGCCCCCAGTGGTGCAACACAGGCAACACAACTGTGGTGGGAGGCTTCGGCCGCGGCTGGTTGCCACCCACCGGACGAAGCCATGCCGTGAAGCGACTTAGTCGTGTTTCGAGATGTAGTCCGGTGCAACCGTAGTGGGAGACGAGTCTGGGCAGTTGCATCAACTCCCCAACTACCGTTCTCCGCAAATCGATCCACTCTACTTGGTATTGGTAAAGCGAGCTGGTTTCCGCAACTCCCCGCTCTTGGCGATTATTTTGCGTCCGGGGTGGGAATGGATTATTCGATCCACTTGCCGGCGACCTCTCGGAGAGTACCTAACTTCCATCCACTCTACTTAACTTAATAGAATAGGTTTATTCTGGATCTACGTGCTCCATCTTCGGCCACACCGTCGCTTACCATCAGGTGAGTTGGTGGCCAAACGAAGATCCATTTTTGATAATAAAAAAACTGCTTTCTTGGCTTCCAGTCAAACCGGATGCAGCTTAATACCAGTATTTTACATTGTGCGACTGCCTATCCTAACCCCCACACCCCAGTTACTGGGTAGCGAGATATCTCGTTGTATGACTGTTTGTCAGACTTTCAAGCCTCTGACTACCCGTAACCGCTATCATAGATCGTTATTTGATAACCGGGACCGACGGTTTAACTTGCTCTCCGAGGCACGTAGGGGTCTCGGTATGATGGTCACTCATCCGCAGACCGACCGCGGCAAGCGCAGCTTAACCTTGATCGGTCGATCTGTGCTGCTGTTACTTAGCCCCGAGCCCTTTAGTCGTCTTGCTGACCATAGGGACCATAATCCCTAATTTATTTAGATGCTTTAATTGAATTAGCATGTTTTTGGCACGCGTAAGTGGCTACAGATTTTACACCGAACATTTTAGATCTTTAGTTTTAGATAGGCTCTTGATAATTTCATATTTTTGCTTGAGAACTATTTTATTTTATTTGTGATGGTATATAGGCACGTGCTAGCCAACAGTTATAATAAGGATTTAATATTTATATAAACTCCACTTTGATTTTTATTAAAATGTATAAATAATCAAGATACAGACAGATGTATTGCTGGGGAGTTTGTTGCGCCGCTTCTTCTTCCCAACTAAATCATTAGGAAGCGATGAAGGGTGGACTTTTTGGCGGCTGTCTTAATGTTTGACGTTCAGAAATTGCAATTTTTTGCGGTACGCCCTTACCTACCCCATCGGGGTATACAGGCGTGTATATGCTATGTTAAATTATGTTTATGTTATTATTTCTCACCTTCAGTCCCTACTAATCTAGTGCTACGCCGTGATTAGTGAATTTTCTTATTACTTAGTACCTACTAACCAAATTTATCTTGTTCTAGTTATTCAACCTGTTTCCGCCACAGGGTGCTAAGATCTTGACAGATTTCGTTGGCACCGGCCTGGACCCCCACGACTGAGTGAATGTTACTCAACGCTTTTGTTAATAAATAAGTTTTTTTCTAGAAACTCCTTCTTTTTATTAACATTCGAGTATTATATTTATATATGACTAATTCGTTAATCTAGTGGCCGCTAATGGGCACCTGAGCGCGAGGTATATAGCAGGGATGTTATGAAGCGCCGTTACCCTAACCGAATCGGATATCCGAAATAAAATCTATCCAAAACCGTATCAGATTTATATCAGATTAGTTTACGGTTTTGGATATCAAAAGCGTATCGGATATATAGGAGCTTCGAATAATTTAAGCAGGGGCGAAGTCTAAATAAGACACGCTATGAAAGACACATCGTGATTCTGTGATTATAGTACCAAATGTTAAACTAAATATAAAGTCAAATCATTACCTATTTGTATTTTCCTTTTACAATTTATATCCGAAATTATCGCATAATCCGTAACCGTATCTGAAACCGGTATAATATTATTCATATATCCGTATCCAGATCCGAAATTGCATATCCATAACATCCCTGTTATATAGGCAACATGTTCAAAGCATATATTTACTACGCTACAAGTATTATTACATTGAGTACTATACTATACTTAGATTTTAATAAAACAACTTTTAACCGGATTAATCGCGTGTATTATTGGTTTTTGTTTTTCCTGCCGTTTCAAACACTTTGCAGCGTTCATGGTCGCAGAAGGACAGGAGTCGTGATTAATCCGGTTAAAAGTTTTATTATAATGTGTAGTGATCGCGATTTATTTAACAATTTTATCTATATACTAACAGGAATTAACGCGCAATAAATAGCACTGATCGTGGTCACAAGCAGTCTGCTTGTGACCACGATCAGTGCAACCTGGTCGAAACGTCAAGCGAATCGAAGGTATTTATTGCGCGTTAATTCCTGTTAGTATATAGTAATATCATGCAACGCGATAGTTTAAAAGTTAATAATTTTATCTAATTACTCTATTCCATTATGTGGTGATGGTAATGGTGTTTCCTTTAGTTCTTGCTGGTAAGAGTTTTAAGAAAAGTGGTGGCGTGTCTCTTTGTGGGAAGACACTGACCAAAGGCTTCCAGAAGTAGGGGCTCCTGCTCTACTGCTTGTCTGCAATCAAAACTATTAATATAATTTGTATTTATGTTTCACAGGACTGCATCCTTGGTCTAGTGATACCAAGCTCGACTGGCGAACATGATTCTCCTGAGTTTGATTCCTTGATCAGACAAAGTGTTATTGGGTTTTCTTTTAGAAATTTTAGTGGCAGTCCGGAATTTGGAATTCTGCCAGAAGATGGCAATAGGCTCACCACCTATTACATGGACTTACAGACATTAGACCTACATAACAGCGATGGTGAAATGTGTGTACAATTGTGTACACCTCTGCCTACCCTTTGGGCAATGTTGGTGTGATGCTATATTATGTCGAATTTATTTGCGCTCAGCCACGTACAAATACGTACTTCATGACAATAAAAATCTATTGTGTCTGCTAATTGGCGAGCCAACGGCTTAATAGATCAGTGATTTGAAACCAAAGACACTACTCTTTTGTAGTGTTTTACTTTTTCTTATTCTTTCTGACCGTTGGACTGGTACCTAAGTCCAAGGCCGCAAGTTCGAATCCGAGGCACTGATTATTCAGATTTATTTGCGTAACTATTAGAAATTCATTATAATTATTTTAAAATGGTGAAGGAAAACATCGTAAGGAAGCCAGCACAATACGTAAACTAAACTCAATACGTTCACACTCTACATACTAACAAAAGGTAAAGTCATGTCACAGGCTCATAAGTGGTTTAAGCTCTGATACTAGGTTGTCAACTAACAAAAGGTAAAGCCATGTCACAGGCTCATAAGTGGTTTAAGCTCTGATACTAGGTTGTCAACTAACAAAAGGTAAAGCCATGTCACAGGCTCATAAGTGGTTTAAGCTCTGATACTAGGTTGTTAATCAACCACACGGTAAGAAGAAGATCTGACGAGGTAGCAGTTTTATTTAAATTTATTATATGTGGCTATAGTGTTACTTAGACCATAAGAGGTCTATTGTGATCGCCACTTTACGTTTAAATTAGAGTTCATCCCTAAACCCTGCCGCTGTGATGAACTGCAGGATTTTCCTAGTGGTGAGCTCTTTTATTTCATCCGGGCTTAAAATATATTTCCCTAGATGAACGTACCGCTTGTGTATTAGTGGTCCACAATCCCCCAAAAGGTGAAGTGGTATTTCGTCAGCCTCTTTACACCGTCGAGGTCGCAATTGCCCCCGATTCTAGACGCAACTAGAAGAACAGCTTAATAATAATCTGAGCTTTTACATGTCATGGCTGCCAAGTGGTTACGAGCTCGCCTCTTGAGTAACTAGGTTGTGGGTTCAAATCTGACATCTGCTGTAACTTTTTCAATGTCATATGTACTTTCTTAGTCATTCTAAGACATACATTGAAGAAAAACCAGTGGCAGTGTAAATATGGAGCGGTGGGGGTGGTCCGCCCCGGGTACCAAGCACTAAGGGTGACAACGTAATGACAACTTACTCGCTCAGTTTAATAGCCACTAGCCATGGTCCTATAGCTTAGAACAATAGTAGGGAAGTGTGATCCGGATAGTTTGGAAAGGCCTCCGCTTATAGAAAGCTGTACTATTTAAGTCATGAACATTCTGAATTAGTCGCATAGTAATACTTGTTGTTCTACTTTGGTGATGCTCAATAGAAAACTACCCCAGGTGCCAAATATGCTACGCCACCATTGAGAAAAAAAAACATGGTGAGGAAACGGGGCTCGATGGTCTGAAATCGCCAATCCGCAGTGAGCTACAGTGGTCATTACTCTCGTGCCTTCTCCGTATGAAAAGAGGCCCTTGCCCTGAGTGAGACAGTTATGGGATGGTTATGTAACTTATACATGGTATACTATTTTTCCATGTAAATCTTAACACATCTATACTAATATTATAAAGCTGAAGAGTTTGTTTAGTAGTTTGTTTTGTTGCACGCGTTATTCTCAGGAACTACTGGTTAGAATTGAAAAGATCTTTTTCTGTTGCATAGTCCATTTATCGAGGAATGCTATAGGATAATGATAAGTGATAACATCACGCTACAACGAAAAGCAGCGCAGCATCAATAAAAAATGTAGCAAAAAAAAATCCTTTTGAGTTCCGTTTCGTGCGCTGCATAAACAATTAAAGTTACGTAAAAAATATGTAATACGGAATTGTTTCACTTTAAAAGTTCTAAAAAAAAAAACCGCCACAGCATATGTCTATCTTTTAAGGTTAACTCACTATAACCTTTTTTATGGTAATCAAATTTGTTCTAAAATAATGCATTATTTGCGAAGGTGTTTTATAAACATGATATTAATCCTTATCCAAATAAATACGTTATTCATCACAAGTATTTAATATGGAACAAAATTGCCCCTGACATAATTTGATTTTAATTAATATCTTCAGAGATATCGTAGTTTTAAAATAACTCGGCAACAAAATAATGATCAAGTACCACGCGCGTATTTACAACATAACATTATCACACCTGTATTCCCCGAAGGGGTAGGCAGAGGTGTACACAGTCGTACACCCACATTTCACCAATGGTGTTATTAAGTCTCCATGTAATATGTTGTGAGCCTTTTGCCATCTGCCAGGCACACTTCAAAGCTCCGGGCTGCTACTGAAAATTTTCTAACAGAATAACTCTTTTCCCGACCCGGGAATCGAACCCGAGACCTCATGCTCAGCAGTCGCGCTTGGGACCACTAGACCAACAAGGCAGGCGTATTTATGATGTGCTAGGCGCGGTCATGATATTTTAGTCGGTTTTTTCCTTAAATTAACGCGGGTGAAACGGTGGGGCACAGATAAGATACATAATCAGAAAAAAAATGGTTTAAAAATGTTTGTTTGCGTAAAAACTACATAACGTAGTCCTCAGTAGCTTCTGTGCATTAGGCTGAGCTGAGTATAAGCATTTTAATTATTATGAATATGTGTTCATACACGACATGGTATTAATTTACGACATCCACGAGGACGGAGTCGCGGGCGCAGCGAATAGATAATAAAAACAGTACTTGTTACCTATAATCATCGAGCGATACTGTCCCATCCTTGTCAACATCTAACTTCTTGAGCACCAATTCCACCAGCTCCCGTACTCCTTCATCTGGATCCTCATCGCCAGGCTGCTTTAGTAAGGAGTTCCTGAAAAGAGAAATATATCAGATACGGTTTTGAAAAGCAAGATTATCATATAAATCTTTCACTTTTGATCACTTAGCCATCTCGACTTCTGCACACTACCCCGAATTCTTCTTGTACACCACACTAACGCAAGCAGGTTCGAATCCTACAAAGTTAGTTGTGTCGGTTCAGTCACCTGTATAGGGACTGAAAATATAGCAATGACGTAACCAAAAGATGTATTAAAATTTGGAAGAAGAATTAGGGATAGTGGGCATAGCGCATGGAGTATTTATCAGGGAGGCGTAGGTTCGAATCCTGCTCGAGACCGTATTTTTCTTTCCACAATAATTTATAAGCAAGATGATCGTTTGATATTATTGTTTATCATAGCGGATGAATAAGTAGTATTTAATTAAACCACGCTTTAAGCTAGCAGACACATTTAATTGTTTATCGGGAGAGATAAATATATTCGGAAACAGAATTTGAACCTGCGCAACCTGGATAAATAATCCAGGCCGAAGCATTTTCATCAGAGGGCGTCAATCCTCCTCACGACCAATCCAAAGTGTTAACCCGTTATAAAAATACATATATATATATATCAGTCGCAATATCTTTAATAAAAATAAACTCACCGTAACAACAAAAACATCTCCTCCCTCGTGATAAACCCATCGTTATTCAAGTCGTACACCTTGAAGCAGTAACCTATTCGTTCTTCAGTGTTGCCCCTCAGCAGCACGCTGAGTCCTTTCACCCAGGACTCGAAACGCAGCGCCCCCTCGCCGCCCACCGCACCCCTCTCCCACGTCATCCACATGCGCTCAAGAATAGCTTCTTCCGTGACCAAGTCGAAGGTATTGTGCATGACGTCACGGAAGGTGCTTTGATCTATACCCTGAAAACAAAAAAATGTGAAGTACGGTAAAGAAAACCATCAGATTTGTATCGGCGTCTCGAAATCTTAGAAACCATAAGTTGTATTAGAAATGTGGAATCATCAATCCCCTGCCCTTATTCCAATTTATTTAATCCCCCTTCCACTTTCTCATTGTTTTTGAAATTGAAAGCTGCTAAAGTCTTGGCAATAATTTTTTACCAGCCGCCATATTAAAAAAAAAATATGTGGAATTAGAATACAATATTTTATAAAATTAAAGTAATGTGGAGTAAGAAGTAGTGAACAGAGGTTGAAGTGGCTCAGTTGGTAGCAGTCGAGGCCTGCAGAAGACGAATTCGCTCCAGGGGCCTCTGACTTAAACGTGCGAGGGAACATCGGGGTTTAGTCGATAAGAGTCTGGCATACTCCTCCGCCTTCCTCAATGCGGAGGACACCGTGAGGATTTCCAACCGGCAGAAAAATATGCTCAGTTGACGGAGGGCGTTTTTTTGTGTAGAATAGTCATCATGGACACTGTGCCGGGCTCCTTCCGACTAAAAACCATGCGGTCCTACTCTCACGAAGTCTCGGGTCGCGGCGATGTCGCAGTAAAACTCAAAGCAGTTTGCTACGAGCTCAGCTCATGGCTAAGTGCTCTATTCGAGTCTGGAACTAGTCGTGCAAACCCGAACAATGTACGTTGAACAATAGTTATTATGAATATGTCTCACGAAAATTATTATAAAAAATGATCAAACAATTCAAAAATCAAAGAACTCGTTATATTTTAGTGCTTCACTTTTCAAACACGACCTTAAACTGCCACCACACACATAAAACTTCAGTACCTCACTTTTCAAATGCAATTTGCAACTTTTGAAACATCAACTGTGTCATAACAATAAATAGAGAGACACTCTGGAATAAAAATTTAGAGGTTGGTTCACGTATAGAGTTGCTATCGTTACGGGTTTTCGGTTCTGTTGCAGTTTATAGGGGAGCTAGGGAAATCCCGATTGGTAGGTGTTAATCAATCCATTACAAGAAAGAAAGAAAAACAGATATGTTTTTCTTTGTTAAAAATACGCACTCACCTTTTCCCTAAAAAAAATATGTCGGTTCTTAAGAACTAAGAATCTCCACAGAATGTTTGGTACATTCTGTATTATTACAATAGTTAAGATTTTACCGGAAAAGCCCGGGGATTTTGAATTATTTCCCACCGACGGCGATGCGATTTCAGGTGATGTCAGCCCTATTCACGAGGGCCATTATTCTTTATTGGTAATAATATCACGGTTTAACTGTTGGGTACACGGCATGGAAGCAATCTTACTTGAACTATATCTCACGTTGCGTGCGTTCACATGGTTAGGGTCGGAATTGGGGCACGTGCATTTTCCTATTATAAAGTCGTAATAAAGTTAGCTATGCGTTCTAGTGAACTGTGCTTTTCCCAAGGATCTATCACTACAAAAAGTTCCACTAGCGAAACAAGCCTACCAAAAAAAGAATACAACTTTGTCACTTAAATGGAATACCAATTTTAGGACTGATCTATTGTATTATAATGACATTCATGTAAAGTCAAAAGTCGTGTAAAAATGTTAAATAGTAATTTTTTACTTATATCTAATCATAAATCACAATCCGCACAAGGCCTATTTTAAATAAATATAACATTTGGTATGACGTAGCTAGACCAAAGGAGACCGTATCGATGGCGGTTACCACCAACAACAGCATTCCCAATGAGTGTTGACGTCAGACAGATGGCCGGTCATAAAACACAGCCAAAAATTTTTCAGCATGCCAGATAGGTATCCTGCACCGACAACAAATAAATTGGGATAAGGGCAGGGGATGAAGATTTTAAATAAATATTTTCCCTACTGTCCGTTGCCCAATGGTTGCCAACGACTCCGCCTGCGTTGATATAAGATTTAAATAATTTTAATAATAATAATAAATATATTTATTTTCTCTTCACAATATCAGTAAAGGTCTTTTAATTAAATACTGTAGACAATTTCTTAAATTTCACCTATGTGAAAGACTGGCGCCTGATGTAGGTTTTTAATTAAAAACCTGTGTTACAGGTCACCAGTGCCCCACCCTCGGTTGGAGTTAAGAAGGTACATTCATAATTTTACCAGACTATGAGAATAGAAAAAAAGGAAAACTATAATTAAATTTAAAAAGAGAAAGAAAAAATATATTTATCATTAGTAAAATTAAAGCAGAATCAAATGTGAATGTATAATTTTGTAATGAGTGTGATTTCAGATATGTGTATATGAGTGAATGTAATATAAATAAAATATTAACATCATAATTTTGGCCTTTATGCTGTAGCGCCACAAAAATTCATCAAAATCTGTATCTGCAGTAGTTTTCTATTGATAATAGGTAGTTAAAGTAAGATAAACAGAATAGAGTAATAACAAATTCTTATATTTTCTAACCTAAAATGCATTAAATAACAATAGGTAGGTAGCTTCCATTAGTGCTTCACTATCAAGTCACCACGGAAATGAAAATGGCATTTTAGACAAACGAGCATCGCATTTAACTTAATTAAACTTCGTTCAGTTTGAAATGACATTGCGGATCATTTTTGTTGTCATGAAAGGTCGAATGCGGAAATTAATAAAGTTAAAATCAAAGTACCAATTTTATTTAGTTATAAAAAAAAAATCAGGTAAGAAAAATGCTGCTCACAAAAACCACGAAATAAGGAGATTTAAAAAAAATAAGCACATAAGAAGTCATGGAGATGAAACCCGTGAATTAACATTGTTTTTTTTTATTATTTACAAAAACATGTCGGCGACGAGAGTAAGATTTTCTTCCACCTAAAATTGCTCAACGCGCCTAAGAAAGTATACACTTCAAAAATATGATTCTGAGCAAAATATGAGACCAAATAAGGCGTTAAAAAAATCATGACATAGGTATCTAGTATGGCCTACAACAGAGTTTCTGATCCATGACGCCATCCTTCAGTTCTCCTTCATCATCATCCCCCTGCCATTATCCCAATTTATTTGGGGTCGGCGCAGCATACCTATATCTGGCACGCTGCTAAAGTTTTGGCTATGTTTTATACCGGCCGCCTGCCTGACGTCAATCCTCTTTGGGAATTCTGTTGGTGGCGGTATGTCACACCAAATGTTATCCATACGCCAGGTTCTGATGTCAGTTCTCCTTACTGGTCCCTTAAGATTTGTGTGTTTTTCTTACAACTTGCGAGAAAAGCAGGCGTGGTAAGCTTTTT
Organism: Xylocampa areola; assembly: GCA_935421205.1. Lineage (NCBI taxonomy): Eukaryota > Metazoa > Arthropoda > Insecta > Lepidoptera > Noctuidae > Xylocampa > Xylocampa areola. The sequence goes on from OW285200.1 coordinate 3,957,725, forward strand.
TATGTGTGAGAAATCCATCAGGGACACCAGAGATCCAGAAGTGCCAAACTCCTTCCAGCTAAAAGTCACACGGTTCTACACAAACCTCTGCCGGGGGGAACTGCGACCACCTTGCAACCCCGACGGGAAGGTTGAAGTTTTCTTGCATTCAGCGACCAACCATTTATCTCTAACATGCTTGTCTCCATTCCTAATCGACCTTTAACTTTGCACACAAATCTCTATCTATTTAACTATTCACATCATAAAACTTTTATATTACAAAGTTCTTCCTATTTTACGTCATAATACTATACATAGACATAATACTTCGCGGTTTTTGAGGACAAAAAAGTTTTTCTGAAAATATTTGATGTTCGTGATGTTTAGCCAATATTATTCATAGTATTAGGAGACATATGATAGCATGGTTGGCATCCATGATGGATTTCTCTGATAAGAAAATAAATGTAATCACTACCTAATCTGTATTCACATCAGTTTTGGGAGAATAAATTGTTTTTGGAAGAGCAATAGGATACAGGCTGGAGACGGGTCATAACTCATAACCTAGTGGTAGTATAATTGTATGCAATATACTGGGAGGAATTTAAAAGATATTTATTTAGTTTTTTTTTATTATGTATGAATCCTACCAATTTTAAAATAATAATAATGATATGAATCAGAAAATAACGTCTCGTACTAAAATCTTACCTTATATATACATGTTTTTATTCCAACTTAATTTTTACTTACATCGATTTTGGGGGAATGTCCCCCTATAGCGGTGGCCGGAGCAGCAGCCTGCGCACTCTGTACCAGCCGGCGGTACATCGTATACAAAGCTTCTATCTCAGGCCTGTAAGAAGAATTAAATCATAATTTGATTTTGATTGATAATTATAATGATTTATTGATAATGTACAGCGACCAAAGGTTAAGGAGAAGCTTGATACTTTTTTTAACTATAACCATCATAACTCTTTTTATCATTATAAAAATTTTTACTCGATAGATTCACTGGAAAATTATAGTATTTCGAGGTATTCTGGTTGCGATGAACATGAAAATTAACAATATGTAGTAATTTCTGATCTGCAGAAATTAAAGGTTTACGTAACAATACAAAAACTCACGCATGTTAGACCTTTGTCCGACTTGAAAACAATCGGCAAAATAGCCCAATTAATATGACGCGCGGGCGTTCCCGCGACAGCTTTTATCAGTAATCTAATTTGTTGGTACAATAGCAGTTTATAGGCCTATAGCAACAATATAGATTATTACTCAAGTTACAAGTAAACCATCTTGCAGCGTAGGTAAGTCGTAAAACCCATGTCTACGCTTCGCTCATACTGTTGAACAAAATATTTTTCGATGTTTTACGAGTAGAAGCGTAAAGCGTAACAGAAGGAGTTTCCTCGTAAACTAGGCAGATCGCTATCAAGCGCTTTATTGTGTAACCTAGTGTTTGTTGTGTATAAACCAAAGACACACGCAATGAGAAAACGTCTGCCTTTGCAACAACGATTAAATTTGTGTAAACGAGTAGTAATTTATAAACAAAAAGTTAGATTGCTAATTCATGTAATTGACCCAAGGAAAAATATAAATTTTGACATGTGTTATACAATAAAGTACTCAAGCTTCAAATATTTTCCTGTGATATAACTTAAATGAAGGTTGCATTAGAAAAATTGACCCTAAAATATTGTTATTGGATGAAATAATTTATTTACTTTTTTGTTACTAAAGTTAAACAATTTATGTAACTATGTATACTGTAAATATCAGTGTACTTAGTAATATCTTAGGTTTGCGCGATCACTACACATTATAATAAAACAACTTTTAACCGGATTAATCGCGTGTATTATTGGTTTTTTGTTTTTCCTGACGTTTCGAACACTTTGCAGCGTTCGTGGTCGCAGGAGGACTGACCTGTACCTAATATTTATTTCCGAAATGATAAAAAAGTATGACGGGGAAAACAAAGAAATTTCCAACTATTTAACATAAGTTTATAAAAGTAGTAATAACTAAACTGTTGAAACTCAGAATTCCTAAACAAATTGCCTACAAATTATACTAGAACCACATTAAACCCAGCAGGTACCTATTAAATACCACAGTAATTTAATTCGGCTTATATAATTTTGTTGAACACGAAATGTCTTGAATATCTACCATAAACATCCTCAATCTATTACTACAATTAAATATATTTTTTATTGTCTTCCACAAATTCGAATAAAATACACTAATAAATTCAAATATAAACAGTAAAATAACACACACGAAAGACAGACACTAATTTAACTTCGAACTTTTTTCTAAATCTAAGTCACACAAAAACAAACAAAATCAAAACTCACTTGTTGAAATGTGTTTGTCTATATAACGCATCGAGATGTTTCTCCTTAAGTTTTTTGTTCATTGGCATCGTGGCGGGTCATAACTTTCCTATTATTTGATCAAGGAGCGGCCTACACGAGCCGATTGTTCCCGCCCTACTGAACGCCACGTAGGGTTGACTCTTAGCCACAAGCCGACGCCGATGGCAAATGAGTAGATAACAAACAGAGGAGCCAAAGTAAATGTAAGCTTACTACCTACTTACTTTTGCCTTTTTTGGTGGAGTTGTCACTAATACCAACAAAAATTTAATGAATCTATTAACACGCCTGTATCCTCAATGAGTTAAGCAGTGTTATATCTACTGTCGTACACCCACATTACACCGATAAAGTTAATTAAAAAAATAACATGTCTGCTAAATACCGCGAATAAAAGTCATTAGGGTTTGTTTTTTGACAGATAGCACGAATTTTCAAATAAATTTACAACAAAATCATTAGACATTAAACAATTAGAACACAAATTACATTAGAAATTTTCCGATCGGTGATTTGGCTCAAAAGCATAGATCAAATTTTCGTAAAATACATAGACGTTCAGTGTAGTCAATAGTATAGCTACCGCGGCGCTACTGTATAAAGTTAATCCTCTGTTCATTAGCTACTCCTGTAGTTGACTACCCTTCGATTGTTCATGGTTAACCGATGAATGGGTTCATTTAGGGTTAAATGCGTGTGCTAATAGCCATATGTGGTTTTTCGATTATGTTATTCTGTTAGGACTGTATGTCCTCTTCGTGTTTATAGAGCTATCATTTTCTTTATTGCAAATCGAAGAGCATTATATGTGATTTTGTGGTGTAGGTATCTACTTTTACGCTTTTATAATGGTGATTCTCAATATCGAGGCATAAGTAGAACCCAAGTTGTAGATATTTTTGTTAGGTTTATAATGGTAAATAAATAAACTAATACATATATGTTCCCTGGCTGTTTGTCGCCACTAATTACATAAGACGTCTTAAACCTACGTCCCGATGTCTCATCATGCTCTGCAGTCTGCCTGTTAGTGGGAACACATTATATGGCTTTTTTTTATGGAATGGGGGGCAACCGAGCAGACGACTCGCCTGATGGTAAGCGATTACCGCCGCCCATGGACACCCGCAACCCCAGAGGAGTCGCGAGTGCGTTGCCGGCCTTTTAAAGGGTTAGGGCCTCCGGTACCCTCACTCACTCGGCGAAACACAACGCAAGCGTTGTTTCACGCCGGTTTTCTGTGAGGCCGTTGTATCAATCCGGTCGAGCCGGCCCATTCGTGCCGAAGCGTGGCTCTCCCACGGTGGCTTGTGTGACTCATATCAAAATCTCACATTAGATAAACATGAACTGCCCATTTTAATTTTAGTTTTGCTGTTGCTAGTGCACCCTTACAAACGGATTTTGCATTTTTTGCAAATTTACATTTTATACGTTGAAAATTATACCAGAGTGTTACAAAAATATATGGTCAGATAATACAGACGTGCAGCAGTATCTATCTGTAGGAACTTCTTTAACAAATACTATAAAAGTCTAGAAAAAAAAACAAGAAAATGAAATGAGAAATATCAAGCTTCTACCCGGTGGACTTCACTAACCGCCTTGAAGATTTCAGACCAGTAAGATATAAGTGGTCACTGATACACTACCAACCAAAACACATCTATGCAAACTTTCTGAAACAAACTCGCTTTGAGAGGGATACCTCATAGATACTACAAAGAAATAGTCTCTGCCTAGCGTTTTTCAACGTCGAGGTCGGTTTCCAGTGTAACCGGATGCGGCTTATTACCAGTATTTTATATAGAGTGACTTTCTATTTGACCTACACAACTCAGTTAGTGGCTAACAGTATATCTCGTGGTAACACTGATCCGACTTTCAGGCGTCAGACTACCCATACAGCAACCGTGGCAAACGCAGCTTAACCTCGATTGATCGAATTGTATGGTTACCACAACTACTTAACCACGAGCTGGTCACAAACAAAGCTTCTTCTACAAATATAATAATATATATCAATAAACAATAATTTGGGGGCTCGGTTGCCCGCGTCCGTAGGAGTGCACCCTTAAAATGGAATCTATACACGTGGCCCTCGGGTGGTGCAAAACAGGCAACACAACTCTGGTGGGCCTTTGGCCGCGGCTGGTTACCACCCACTGGACGAAGCCATGCCTTGAAGCGACCTAGTCGTGTTTCGGGATGAACTCCGGTACAACCGTTATGGGAGACGGGTCTGGGCAGTTTCATAAACTCCCCAACTATGGATCTCCCCAAATCTATCCACTCTACTTAAGAGTGAATCGATTTATTCTGGATATACGTGCTCCATCCTCGGCCATACCGTCGCATACCATGAGGCGAGTTGGTGGCCAAACGAAGATCATATTTTTTTCATAAAAAAAAGCGACACTTAAAACTCACTTGTTAAACCTGCACGTCTTGAAGAGCATTTCGAACACCTTCTGCGGTGGCTTGCTCCCCACGACAGCCTTCTTCCCCTTTGGTTTTGTTCTTGGAGCTGTCGTAGAGGCCTGATTCTGCTGCTTATCCGAAGCGTTCCTGCCAGCTGTCAGGAATATGCGCACTCCACGAAGAGCTATGGCACTCGCCGCCATGCTGATCTGCTTGCCGTCCGTCATTGTCTGTTAAAATTGAGTAATTTAAAACATTGTCATTCTTCGCCTTTATCTCGATTATTTCGATCGGTTCAGCATTTTATTCTACTAAATAATCACTTACTCTATAGTACTCGATAGACATAAAATAAATAATTAATAAATTATTACATTAGCATGTATTTTTCTTCTTTACGTCTCTATTAACCGTCTGCTCAATATTCACGCTATTTCTAGCTATGAAGGATGAGGCACTTATAATATTAGCTGTGAATGCATTCTACAAAGATAAATCAGACAAGGTGTTCTGTACCCCTGGCAAATGTATAGAGCAAATGATAAAAATATGATTAGTCATGTAAAGTTACTTTCAGGGACCGAAAAGGTTACCCGTATAGGGGTTATAATCAGGTTAATTTTTAGGATTAGCTGAAAAACCCTAGCGTAAAGGTTAACCCGTATTATTGGGTTAATCAGCCTATAATAACCGGTTCACGCATAAAGTTCGTTTTTGTTCATAAAAGTATGCTAGAAAGTGACGGAGATAGCACGCGCTCGGTGATTTGTAGTAGTTCCGTCTCTTTCATTCTGGTTAATCAGCAATATTTAAATGGTTAACCCATGATGCATATGGGTTAACCCCTATAAGGGTTAATCAAATATATGGGTTATCGGTTTTACCGGTTAACCTTTTAACCCGATTAATCGGTCCCTGGTTACTTTAACAATTGTTATTACCCTAATTTTTTTCGGAACTTTAGCGGATCTTTTATAATAAACCCTGAACGGCTAAGAGTAAGTTGTCGGCATTGTCAAAAAAATAGAATTCCTATGCCAATTTTTTGGTGGTTTTACCCGCGGAATTTTCTTGGCACGCACAGCACACGGGGGAATTGGTTGTTTACAAAAATATACCAAATATTAAAAAAAACATGGTATCGTTTTTTTATTATTTCGTGTTCAGCGGTATAGTAACCTCTTTAGATATGATTCGAGTACAGATTGTATCATTAGGGAAATGTGTACCAATTCGCAAAGGAAACATCATTCACCAACTTACAGTAGAGACGGATTTTCATGACCAAGTTTTGTCTCGATTACAAAAACAATGTTTAAAATATCTTAGGTTTGCGCGATCATTACACATATACATTATAATAAAACAACTTTTAACCGGATTAATCGCGTGTATTACTGGTTATTTGATTTTCCTGAAGTTTCGAACACTTTGCAGCGTTCGTGGTCGCAGGAGGACTCGAACCACGAACGCTACAAAGTGTTCGAAACGTCAGGAAAGTTATACAATGTTTAAAAGATCGAACTAAGACCATCATGTATATTGTGCAACTCTGTTTCAGCTATCTGAATCACTGCCGTGGCTAGAAAAATAATTCGTGGGGGTCCAGCTTTTTCTCACGTATGGAACACGTATTTCACAAATTGTCTGGAATTTCAGGGGGGGGAGGGGCTTTCTGGCTACGGCCATGATCTGAATCAGACACTAAGTGAATACTATATACTTACTTATAATGATAAACTTCAAACAAAAAGCTTTTAACTGTAGAGCTGATTGTGATTGTGAACGTTTTTTTATCACAAATGGATCTACTTTTGGCCACCAACTCGCCTGATGGTAAGCAACGGTGTGGCCGAAGATGGAGCACATAGATCCAGAAGAAATCTATTCACTCTAAGTAGAGTACATAGATTTGAGGAGAACGATAGTTGGGGAGTTAGTGCAACTGCCCAAACCCTTCTCCCACAACGGTTGCACCGGACTACATCCCGAAACACAACTAGGTCGCTTCACGGCATGGCTTCGTCCGGTGGGTAGGTCGGTAACCAGCCGCGGCCGAAGCCTCCCACAATAGTTGTGTTGCCTGTTTTATACCACCCAGGGGCCACGTGTAGAGATTCCATGTTAAGGGTGCACTCCTACGAACGCGGGCAACTAGGCCCCCAAAACGAAAGATTCAACAACACTTAATTAATACAATAGTTAATGGACTAAAAAATCAAAACAAGGTCTAACATTCATCACATAATTTATGAAAATAAATGAAAATACTTCAGCCATTAAACATTCCTGAAAAACGACTTCATTTTCTTTGGCTTAACCGTGTAGCATTCCTCGGATTCCATCGTCGCTCATTAAGTTAGATATGCATAGTTTTAGTGAGGTTTTAGTGATGTAATCCTAACCCAGTTCACATAGTTGGTACGAGGCACCGACAACTGCCGATTAACGAGTAGATACAATACTTAATTACTAAGTTTGTTGATAGCCTAACCAAGTAAGGGAAGTACATACTTACCTACATAAAAGTTAAGAATGCAGAATTTTTGGATGTGGCTTTTTTGGTTGCCTTAGGCATTAATGATTACTTATTGTACATAACGGCTGGATGATTTATAAATTAACACCTGGTTAAGGTGGTTTTATCGTCTTTGTTAAGTACCTACCTACACCAGTTGCACTTGTCAACCAAGCATGTACAGTAACAGGAAATGTTTACTGCTTCGGGCATTTAAGATTATGTAGGTATCGTTTAAATATTTATTTACTGCTTCGGGCATTTAAGATTATGTAGGTATCGTTTAAATAAATAGCAGTTTGCAAATTTTAGCATTACTTTTGAAATCACAGACAGACACTTCAATGTTATTTATTGGTATAGATTAAGGTCTCTACAATGTCACACAATAAAACAAATAAACAAGCCAACGGGGGTACGGGACTCTAAGTGTGAGAGTTTGACACGCACGGTTTTTGTTTCGGTACCAAAATACCCAAACAAATCCTTCGAATGATCCATAACATGAGCTAAATTCATTTCTAAAGTTTTCAAACGAGAATAACCGCGAAATAGCGCAAATGAATAACGACTACATGACTGCGATGATTCATTAAAGTCACTCCGACATCCATTACATAGATGTTGCCGTTCTAGAGACACGCTATACGTCGCTTACGATTTCATTTCAAGCAAAACCGACGTATAACACGAGCCTAATATAAGTTATAGATCATTTGATAATATATTTCTATAGTTTTATGATGGAACAGAAAAGAAAGTCTAAACATAACATCAATTCAGCGATATGATCGCTAAGCGACAAAGCCATTGGAATAAATTATAAAATATAACATCATAATCTTTACTTTGAAATCCTACTCACGAGCTACAAGGTACAAGCTACGCTTAGTTTGTGGCTCACTGATGACCGTTTATACCACTGATGTTCCTTTTGAATAATAAACATTTTTGATAACAAAAGGAAAGAAAAATTTCGCCCACAGATAGAGGATACAAATTAAAAAAGCCGCTGTTATAATTTCCATGTAATAAATAAAATCCGGACACAATCAAAGTTCCGAGAATTTCTTAGCAGAAAAATCTACATGGCGTGTGGTGTCCTCGGGACGAAGTCGTCGCCTCTACCCAGGTGTCGTCCCACCGATGGTCTATTATGGGGCGCCTGTTTGAACAAGCAGACTGTCAAGCGTCCGACGTTGTAGAAAAAAAATTAACAACCTGCAGCGGAATAATGGCCATTCGCATCGCACGAGGATGCCGATCATTATCTTTTAAGGCGGCAACTCTCCTAGCACGCTTCCCAACGCTGGATATGTCGGAAATGGGCTCAATTCTATGACCGCATCCACGCTATCCACCAAAGCGGTAACAGTGTGCCAGGAAGTGCATTTGTAAGGCTAAGGCGGCAGGAACGCCGACACAGTCTCACAATATTCGTGCAAGCACTTTGTCAACCGTTCTCTCGCACTTCGAAGCCTACTTGAAAAGGAGCATCTCCTACAGGCTCACTCAGGTGCTCACCGGGCGCAGTTGCTTCGGTGAGTACCTACCTAAACAGGATTGGGCGAGACACCACGGCAAATTGCCCCCATTGCGGATGCGGCTCGCATTCCGCACAGCACACGCTCGAGGAGTGCCCTGCGCCTTTTTAAAGGATTTCCCCCGAATATAAAAAAGTCAAATCAAGTTGAGCCTCTTTCATACATAATATACGATCTACGCTGTACACGTACGAATCTTATTTATGCTCAATATCGAACTAAGGAATGAGCTTCCATGCGCAGTATTTTCGTCTTATTATGATCATCGATGTACGTGTGACGTATGTATGTACATATGTAAGAATGTAAAGCAGAAAAGCCGAGCAAAACTAAGAAAAAAGTAAACCGTAAAACGATCACGGATAATTTTGAATTAACATTAATAATATCCATGGCAGTAAATATCAATAAATTACATTAAAAAGAAAATTATGAGTCTTTATAAATTATGTATATTGATAAAATAATATCCTCAACCTACCCCCAAATCATTTATTAGCCTAATACAGGTTATAGATCAATTTATGTTGCGCGTGGCTACGAATAGACCGAGAAATAATTTTCTTACATCACGGAACTACTGATTTACTATCAACATTTTGACAATTAAAGGGTACCTTAAACGCAAGAAGCACAAGTCAAAGGGTTGTTAACCTCCTAATGAATGCTACAGACACGTGTATAAAGGAGACATTGAACGATACTCAAACGTAATTCGCAAGCATGTGGTACCTAGGTACTGTAAATCCATACTAATATTATAAATGCGAAAGAAAGTTTGTTTTTTTTATAATTATGCTTTCAACACTCTTGCTCGTAAAGTGGCTCTTATTGCACCGCTTTTAGGTTCACAATGAGGCTTATTAATCACGCGTGCTTTTAGTTAGTTAAAACTTTTTTACCGCTTTAGTGCGGTAATAAAAATGTAAACAGCATGACAGCTTTAGATTTACTTTTAAATCTCAGCAAAGAGTTTTGATGATTGAAAACTGCTTGATGAGATTTAACATTTATGTGACTGTGCGAATTTAAATCTGACAAATAAACATTTCGATTCTTCAAATTATTTCCTATTTGTCAACAAATTAACATGAATTTGTGTTATAAATGGAAGAATAATCACTTTATTTTAAATATAAAATATGTTTAGACGTCAAACCATAGATTTTCAAACTAAAGTTCAAGCAACTTCATTATGTCAGGCCTCTGCTTCTACTCGCGCGTGCATAGACCATAGACCCGGCGCACGAAAAAGAAATCTGGGCGTCATTTTAACAAAAAATAAATGTATTCGATATTTTTATTAAGTTTCCTCGCAAGTGTTCATTCACGATTTTTATACGATGTTATACTTCAAAAGTATTTTCTGAAATTTAAATTTTAAAAGCAATGAAATTTGATGCCTACAATTTCTTTGCTGAAATGTACCACTTTTGTAATTATATACAGACAAAATAACAATTCAATTAATAAAAAAAGTTTCTTTAGCCGTATTATCATTAATTAATTATTGTTATCATTAAAAATATATATTTCATTTTTATAATATTAGGCTGTTTGGCATTTTCGTCAGAGAGTCTGATGTCTTCCACCTGCGCGCAAATAGACCACAGATTCGGCGTTCGAAAAAAAAATGTGCTCGGCATCATTATTACAAAATGTATATAGTTGAATGTCTTTGCAAAATGTTATTTTATTATTTTATTCCTCAAAAGTGTGTTGAAATACGTCGTATTAGCCGCGTGCCCTAATGGTCAACAAGTCTCGGTCGGTCATTGCTAACCTCGCCAATGCTCGGTTAGCTATTCAACCTCGTCTGTAAGTGACCAACTTAGTGCATTTGTATCTTAATGTACTATTATTTGTTTCCTTAACACGACTAAACGGCTGAACGGATGGTAATGAAATTTGGCAAGGAGATAGATTAGACCTTGGAGATGGACATAGGATACTTTTGTCACAAAAAAAAAAAAATAGTAGCTATGGTATACAACACAAACTTCTTCTTCTATCTTCTTAAAGTGGACCCCCTTTATAAGAAAATGTTTCACAGTACTGTCCCCCGAAAGCGATGAAAATTCTTCAACTACCTTGTTTTTCACTATTAAGTTCACACATGGCAGGCGTGCGTTAAATGTATTTTATTAATTATACTTTTTTCCCCTTTCTTTCTGAGCAATCTGTCCCTAAAGCAGGACAATCGGCTGTACTTTGGATACATATATAGTCTTGCTGGGAGAGCATCCAATGATGAACCCCTGATTAGTATTAATCACTCTCTGTGGTAATTTTCCTCGCTTTAGTCGCTCAATGAAAGGTTTTCTGGACATAAGCGGTCTTGCTAAAATGTTTGGGTGCTTGAGTAGCCTTTGTCGCTTTAGTCGCTCAATGAAAGGTTTTCTGGATATAAGCGGTCTTGCTAAAATGTTTGGGTGCTTGAGTAGCCTTTGTTGGTATCTCTCTGTCTGCTTAATGACCTCTTCTTCAATTGTTGTCACTTTGAGATCTCTATGAAGAAGTTTGTTGGTGACATACTAGGGTCTTAACACTTTTGACTGAAATCTTTGCTGTATTGCCAAGTTTGAGTTTGAAGATACTATGATGACTTTATTGAAATTTATAATAGGTAACTACCTACTACTTATATTATGTTGAACGAGGTTTTACATACAACATTACATCACGGGTAATTTGACGTCGACATAACATGTTCCATTCTCACCTCTCAGTCACCTGAACGTCCATCGTATTATCATCCCCTACACAATCCATCCTCCATCTTGGTATGTACCAAGGTACATAAAAAACCGTTTTATTTAAATAGCAGTTTTATCAGTTTCTTCATAGATAATAATAAATAATAATAATAATAATTTATTTCCAAAAACAAAGATTTTTACAAGTTTTGCATAATTACTAGCTAGTAACATGTTCAAAATAAATATGAAACAGCCTCCGTTGCCGAACTAGGAAAACACCTGTATTTCAGCTTTCGGCGCCACTCCCCGTAGTATCAGAATTTTTATTAGCTTATACAAATTTACACTAAATTGACAATTAAATATGAAATAAAAGGTGAGTAGAGAGCCTCTCTTTGTATATAACGTTTGTGTACGTGTGTGTGTGTGAGAGGGTGTGTATTGTTTGTATATCTTACTTATGAATAACAAATTTTATAGAATTCTAATGATTAAATCTAATCTAATCTAATTTTAATGATTAAATATTTAACAAATACTTTATCCAGCGTCTAACTTATACTAATTATTTTATTTTATTATGATATATCTTATTAATAAATATTAATAAAATTTAACCTGTTATTAACTAACTTTTTATAATTTATTTATTTAATTATACTACCGTAAAACCGCTAAGAGATCCTCCGTATCCTTGAAATTCAAAGTTAGTAGCCAAGCTTCAACTGTTTTTTTGCATTTGTGTGTCAGATGTTATCGACATATGCTATGCATGTTCACATTTGCATAGAAATCAGAACGGCGGCATGGCGCACACGCGAGGCCCATACGTTATCAAATAAATTTATATTTGTATAGTTTTTAAATGTTTTGTGTATTTTATTGGGGGCTCTATGATAGGTTTATGCGCGGAGAGTTGACGCATGAGGGTATAAAAGTGACGGTGGATAAGTTGAAAGAAAGTAGTCTGCTCTAGAGAGTCAGACTAAATGGTCATTCTTCTTTAAGAACACTTTTTACTTCTGTAAACGGTTATGTTTGAATTTTTTTATTAAAGTATAAGAAGTATCGCGTCTGGGCATGACATCTATTCTGCATTTTCTGCGCTAAGATTTGGTACATAATTATAATAATACGACAAAAATCGGCATAAGTACTTGGTAAGCATAATAATTCGGAATCTGATACATAATTATTTTATTTAAACTATTTTCTTGCAGGTACAGTCAGCTACAGAAGATGATTATTAACACGCAATAAAACTGCATCAACTTTAGTGCTGTGATTTAATTAAACGATTTTTTGCATGACAATATTGCAAGTAATGTTTTGTATTACAGCTGGGTGGCTAAATAATTTTTGAGCACAGACTGTGTATATATATTTTTTTTATAAATCGTTCCTGTCAGAATTAAAACTACTAAAATGAGTATACTTTGGAAATAGACGAGATATGCTCCGAATTCTATCAAAGAATTTTGTTGTTGCATACAATATTTCTATGTAAATATGCCCATAGGTGACCACCCCTCTGGTTACCAACAGCTTGTAGGTAACCAGATAGGTTATAGGCTACCCATGGCCACTGGTCGGCATGATTATTTTCAGGGAGTTAGGTAGGTACATATTTGCATTTTTACATTACCTTCTATAACCTCTCGTCTGTGGAGCAGCATATGAAAAAGTTAAAGCAGAACAACATTTTTGACAAGGTGCTGATCGACCTTGGACATATTGACATTAATTATTAAAAAAAAAAAAAATTATACCCTCCTCTCGGCGTACCATATTGAAATTATCATTAGAAAGGATTTTAACAATGCTATTGGTATAGAGGGTTTATATGGTATTTTTTCCTGTATTAGGTACAATAATTGCTTATTTATTGAAAGTATTGTTCATCTAACCAAGTCAACTGACTCAATGGTCAGAAAATCACTGCTATAAAAATAACCTGACAAAAAAATATATAAGTGAAAAAAACTGTATTGCAATGAATGAATAACAACGCATGTGAAACGCGTCTCACAAACGCCCATGTATTTGGTCAATACTCCCAACCAACCCTTCCCTACCTTTGGAAAACTAATTAACGAATACTTGAGCATGGACTCCCTTTCATCCTTTCATAAAACTACGTACTCATCACTTGACAAATTATTTTTCTACGGTTTTTATTCACACCCTCTTGTTAAATGTTTTCATACAATGCAGCCTACAAAAACACCCCCATCTACGGCGTTGCCAAACAGATCGACCAAGCGCCAAAGCGTAGAGGCACTATCAAAGCAATTTACTACATAGATAACTAACAATACAGTACTGACCTTCTGTGATTTATGACTTTATTCCCCTGACAACTGTACACATACATACAGGTATAACATGTGGAAATAATAGGTACTTGCGTTACGCGTAGGTATATAGACTGTGATGTTTGAGCGTTGCTTGGTTACAAGATTTTCGGGTATTGAGCTCCTGCGAGGTGTGTCATTGATATTTGCGGCGACAGAAGGGTTACGATGACAATTGATTGAAAGAATGACATTGAAATGTAGTTTCATGTAAGCCAAAAAATATACTGGGGCAAATCATTATACAATTTCTTGATTGAATACTGTTACGGTGGTTAGAAATCTATGATTACATCATCAATTAATGATCTAAAATTACTACCTATTGTACGTGGTGTTATTCTAAGTATAAAATATGCGTAGGTAGTTGCCAGTACTGCAAACACGTCACCGCATTTCAATTAGTCAGCAAATGCGTAAATAGAAAACCTCTTTGGCTAGTTATGCATGTTAAATGCTGTTCATGTCTTGCGGAGGTTCATTAATGAGCTTAGCGAAGCCCTACAGGGAACAGGACATAGAACCTCTCTTTAATTTCCCACCACTGATCACGATCCTCGATTACGCTTGTACCCTGCTAGCCATATTGCGCAGAACATCACTCCACCTAGCTTCAGTGCTAACTTGCTTAGGAGCTGCAGAGCATACATCTGCGATCCAGAAATCCCGGTATGGGTTTGTAGTTGAGAACCATGCAGTTTTTGGTGGATTTCCACACAATGACAAGTACTAGATCTTAATATGTAAGCACGTTTGCCAGTTCGCAGTTTTCACTCTTTCGTTCCACCGGTGGATTCTGCGGAATTACTTAATTAAGTGGACTGAGTTGGTTTATGATGGGATGGACAGATATGCAAAATACCAATAATCAGAGCTATTAGCAGTGATAAACTGATTTATATCTTATATCTGTGACTCCTCACCATTTAAGGCTCAGTTGAAAATCAGCGTCAGGCACTTAGCGGTCTGGCATTCTGCTGAACTGGACGTTTTTGGCGCAGCCGTGAAGCACACAATGACCGCTAACATTCATATTGTCTTTTCGTATATCTACACAAATTATTTGTGTTCTTACTGACTGTGTCAAATAAACATTTTCTTTCTTTCTTTCTTGATAACCTAAATCTAGTAGTATGAGCCTACTGTGGTAGCAAAAATATTCTTATTCTAAGGGTATGACCATTCTGGCATTTCAAAGATTTCAGGTTCGAACCCCAGGCACGTACACTGACTCTTCGTTTTATTAGGTATGACTTAAAACGGGGGAAAATATCGTCATGAGGAAACCAGCACACCTGGGATGTCATGTCAGAGGCCTACGGGTGGCTTACTCTGACAGTAGCGGTCATTCCATTTTCATGTCAACAAATTGTGCTTGGAAGAATAACATTTTAATTACGTTGGCAGGTAGTAGTAGATAAGTGTTCAGAATATTACCTATCTAATATCAGTAGGTATTACCACTAACATCCTACCTTCTTGACCACTACCTGTCAGGTTGGCATAGGTATAGGAGCTTCTGAAAACTTTTTTATTATAAAGGTTTTGAGAAGTTTCTATAGGTCCGTGGTTAAAGGACCAAAACAAATTTTGTTTTAGTTCCGTGTATTCGGTCTTGCTCAAAACCAACCACAAAGCTTTTTTTGGAGTGTAGAAATCCTCCATGTTCGTCATTTTAAACTAAGTCCTACTGACCTAGCAGTTTCACCGAAAGTCACAGTTTTATTTAATCTAAACAGATGAAAATATCAATACCTACAGTAATTTAAAAATACTGAAACATTTACCTACTTAATATTTCTTTGAAGTATTCATTTCGTGTTACTAACAAATTAAATGTAACTGCTGTCACAAAGGTTAATAGCGTGGCTTGCCTTGTTTTATATTATAGATAGGATAGGAAATGCCTATACTATAATGCCTATACTAAATAATGTGTTATTTATAATTCATAATAAATTACTTAGATATTCTCTCCTAAGGTATAATTTATAGACAACACTTATTTTTGTTGCTGTAGGTACCAACCAAAGTCACGTATAACAACTAAAAATACACACATCAACACGGTCTAGGGATATTTCATACTCAATTAAATAACTCGAAAAGTACTGGCCGCATTGGAATCTTTTATACACCGATTTGTTTGTAATTTAACTCAGACTAATTCCAAATTCAAATTTTTGAAAAGTCTTTTGTTTCGGTGGCGTAAAAATGTCTCGATGTGTAGGAGAGGGAATTTTCATTTGTGCGAAATTTAGAAAACAATACGAATTACATTTAGTTACAGTTTTTTTTCATTTTTAAACGAAAGATAAAGTTAAAATTGAGGTATTGTAGCCATGCAACGCCAACATTTGACGAGGGCGGAGATTATTTATTTATTTATTTATTTATTATTATTAATTACAACGGTTATACACCAATAACAGTAATTAATTAATTAATTTCTAATCCCTTATATTAATTACACTATCATCTAATTAAGTACAAGTAATAATTACATTTTATTAAGTTACAATGAGATGTTACGAGCTGTGGGAATGCTGGAAGCTGGGTCTGTTCAGCGTAATGTTGCTGAGGCCATAGGGACCCACCAAAATGTAATTTCAAGATTGTGGACACGCTATCGTGCTACAGGTGAAGTAGCGGAGAGGCACCGGGGGCCAAGTCGCATCACTACCCCCAGACAAGACCGATTTTTGCAAATTACTGCGCGAGCTCAACCAAATGCAACGGCGACTCAATTGGTCCAAAGGCTGCGAGTGGAACACCAAGTGCTTGTGAGTGACCAAACTGTAAGAAGGCGACTGCATGAAAGCAATCTACGCTCTCGTAGACCACTCCGGGTCCCACCTTTACGGAGAGGCAATCGTGGACGACGATTAGAATGGGTTCGGAACCACGTGGACTGGGGCCGTGAACAATGGTCCAATGTGCTGTTCACGGATGAATCCAGGTTCGGCTTCCATCCAGATTCACGAAGGACGCGTGTTTGGCGAGTTCCTGGACGATGGAGCCGTCTTCAGAACCCTCAGGAAGTTCACCCATACCAAGGAGGAACAATTATGGTTTGGGCAGGAATTCGTCTTGGAGGACGGACGGATCTCGTTTGGGTGCGGGGCAATATGACGGCAGAACGATACGTCCAACAGATGCTGGGGCTCGTAATCTTGCCCCACAGAACACAAATGGGGCAAGATTTCCTGCTCATGCACGACAATGCCCGGGCACACACGGCGAGAACGGTAGCAGCTTGGTTACATACACACAATGTTAGGGCCTTAGACTGGCCTGCTCAATCGCCAGATCTAAATCCCATTGAGCATGCGTGGGATATGCTGCAAAGAAGAGCTCTGAAGGAAGTTCCTGAAAATCTGGCTACAGAAGATCAACTTTTTGTGCACCTCAGAAGGACATGGGACAATATTCCGCAGCAAGACATTGACAACCTTGTTCTGAGCATGCCGAATCGTTGCCGATGTGTTAGTAACATCATGGGCGCTTTCTCAGACTACTACCTTCAAGTTTATAAACACAAATTAAATGATTTTTCTATTTTTTTCAGTTTTTACTCATAAATTAAAAGTTAATTCATATACGGTTTCTGTCTATGCTTCATTTTTTTCCATAAAATCCTGAAATTTTAATCGAAGTACCTTAACCATTACTAGAAAATGGTAGAATATTAAATAACGTATCTTTTAAATATATACATGTCATATAAATAATTAACATATTGATAGTAATTCGCTTTTTTTAAAATATCCCTAGACCGTGTTGAAGTGTTTATAAATAACAATAGTTAGGCATGAAATCATTTTTCAATTTAGGAATCCTTTTTGCGTAGTAGGCTAGTTAGACACAAGGTATTACAAAATTTATATTAAGTATCGCCATATTCAGGCCATGCAAAGATGAATTAGTTATTACCCTGTACCTAGGTATTTCTAAAAATTTAAAGCATTTGTTTTGTTCAAGATTTTGTTGTAGTATATACAAAATTATTTATGAAAAATAATAATTACTTCTTTCCGGAGTCCAGACATCTATCGATAGTTTGTGAAGCAATTTTAATTTTCAACAAATTATTGCATAACACGCCATCTAGGAGATATATAAGGGAACGTGTACGGTATAGAAAATGAATCACGTTTCGTTATAACAATCTTAGAAGATAAATTGTTACAAATTACGTCAATGAAAGTAAATATAGTATAAACATTTGATTTTAAAAATAGTATAAATGTTTGATTTTTATACTGCGTATTATGTTAATTTTATTAGCTAACATATTTGCCGAATGTTATTAATGAGAATCTATTATTTTATTATCATTTGCTAGTAGCAGTACCATAACGAAACGTCTGTTACTGTTTCACCGACAATTGATGATAATTAAGAAGTAGGCCTATTGTACGAATATACGGAGATTAAACGTCACCACTGTTTTATCCTGTCAAAGTGTCAATCAAATCTTCTAACGTCAGGTTTAGGCGGGAAAATGTAAAGTGCACGTTGTCAATTTTATATTGTTTTCCAAAACTTGTGTTTCTCCGAAGTATAATGTGTAATTATGGTGGATAATTAACCATTATGTGTTCATGAAGGTGTGCGAGTGTGGGCAAATTGTATACAATTGAAAATCATGACTTTTTGTGTTCACTCCTAAACTCCATCGAAGACTCAGTAAAATTTCCACCGTTTTACTGGGGCAATAACTGCAATAACTTTTTATACTTGATTAAAACAAGAAGGAAGTAACTGAAGACGAGGCTTTGGCCTTACTTTTATTCAAGAACACTGAAGACGAGGCGGTATGGTCTAAGACCTTAGCCTGCCCGATAAGGGCGAAGGAAAAAAAAAAAAAAAAAAAAAAATCTTCTAACGTCAGTGTCAGACCGATTGTCAAATCAACAGACGAAAGGTGGTGAGAATCATATACATTTTTCATTAATATAAGTATATTATTGTATTCCTGAATGAAATAATATAAACAAATTAACTACTAATAAGTGTATGTCTCTTGTGTAAATATTTGTGTAGTTCCCTTGGTGCTAGTGTGTTTTGTTTACAAGAACGATCGGCGTGTATTGGTAAGACTTTTTTGTTATTATTTTTTAATTGTATTCTATTCTAGTTCTATCTGTTTTTCTGTGGTACGAGGAAATCATGTATTACGTGACTGGAGTTATACATTTGAGTAATAAAAGAAAAGCACGCAGTTTAATTAAAATATCAATAAACATTCACGCTTAGCTGAACACAAACGTTATTCATAATCACGTTTGAAATTTTATACTTCTTATCGAAGTAGCATGACTTCAATAACACAAACTGAGAATGGTACATACACAACTGTGTATACTACTTACTAACATAACATTTATGTACATACATTTTGTATGAAGTACTTGTCTTTTACAGTAACAATAAAAGCATATTATTATAATAAGAACCTACCTAAGAATCGAATAAGGATATCATTCCGTTTTCTTACTGAATCCATCTGTAAGAATATTCAACAAGTTTTTTTTTTTTGTTTCTTATTATTATAAATAATAATAATCTAATTGTTTTTAATCTAAGTATAAAACCAATTAGAAAACAAACTAGTGAATGTTATGCCCAAACAATTTTAATTCCAGTGGAATTGGTAGTTAAAATTAAATGTTAAATTTTTTTTTTCATCAGATTCTTATATTAAAATATTGCACTTAAAAAGAAATACTAAACCCATTGCAAAATTCGGCTAGAACATCTTTAATTTACAATGAGAACATGTCCACATCCATAAATTATGAAAACTTCTCTGAGTGAAGACTCACTTCCATCTTTTTAGGGTTCTATACCTCAAAAGGTAAAAAAAGAACCCTTATGAGATCACTTTCTTTTCCATCTGTCCGTCTGTCACCACCGATTTTCTCAGGAAAAGGTGGACCTAGCTAGTTGAAATTTATACCAGATACTGAGGTCTATAGTCCCTATTAGTTGTATAAAAATCAAGGCCCTGAGTCAGCATGATTAAAAGATATGGGCAAATTTAGATTTTCGATTTTAAATATGATAAACTATGAAAAAAAAACTGTGAAGTCCATAATTAATCTTTTGTTTCTTTTTACAATATTATTGGTTACATACATTGTTTGAGAAAAAAACAATAGGAACAGAAACAATCCATCATCAATAATTTCAATTTCCATACACCTTATATTCAATCTTATCAATAAGAAACGTGAGCTGATACAGCTTTATATCTTAATGTATTACTGGATGGTATTATCAATATAATTTAGATAGGAAAACATCAATAATGTTGATGTATGTGCCATGTGCGTAATAGGGGCAAATTGAGTATTGAGTATATAATGTTAGATAGATGTAATTCATTGCAGGATGTTATAGTTTAGCTCAATTATTTTGCTGGTACATTGATGCCACTGTATGCTTTATGTAATGCATACTGTTGTTAAGTGGTTTACCGTTTTGGTATCAGCAGAACTTGTTCTATCAAATGCAATTAAGATTGAATGAGTTTGCGATATTTAAATTATTAGATTTACAAACAACAAATGCTTATACTTCATAATTTTATGTTGACTAGCGGTCTGTCCCGGCTTTGCACAGGTGAACATTTACACCTTGGGTTACATTATTGAAGTTTTAGTAAGGATCCCTAATATTTTCTAGTTATAAAATATAGCCTATGTTACTCAGGGATAATGTAGCATTCTAATGATGGAAGAATTTTTGAAATTGGGCTAGTCCTTTTTGAGTTACATACAAAAATACAAATCTTTCCTCTTTATAATATTAGTGTAGATAATTAATATAATATAATAATAATAATATTATAGTTTATTTCTCTCATAAACGTACATTGTTACAGTTATTTATTTACACATTTTTTGCCTTATGCTAGAACCTTTGTGAGAGCTAGAGTCTGAACCTGTATAACAGATCTCCAGGCTCGCAATTAAGCATGATTATAATTCACTAGCTTCGGCCCGCGACTTCGCCCGCGTGGATTTCAGAATTGGGTCCAGCCGAGATAAAAAGTATCCTATATATTAATCCAGGCTATAAACTATCTGTATGCCCAATTTCTTCCAAAATCATTCAGTAGTTTTTGCGTGAAAGAGTAACAAACATCCATACATACAAACTTTCGCGTTTATTATATTAGTGGGATAATAAATATCACACGTGTCTTATAGACATGGGAATCAAAAGTAAATAGATATGAAAACACATTCTTATCACCGGTTATCGTTGTGCGTATCGTGGGAATCTTTTGAAGTGCCGATACCTTTCGTATTGACTATTAAAGGTTTAACATTTGGACACAGTTTAAAACTTTTTTATTATTATTTTTGGCTCTAGTTAGACTACATATTTTCATGGAATAGTATATCTTTATAAATTGTTAATTTTAACAGAATCGCTAATCGTGAAATTTATTTAATATCTTATAAAATAGAAATGGAACAACTATTTGGAATGAGCTGTTTAATTCGTGATCTTGAAGGTTCGGAAGTATACCTATCACACCCACTAGAAGCATAGATGTGGCCTATATACGCCCTTAAATAATTTAAAATAGAATTATGTCGTTTTATAAATTGCTCCAAATAAAAATGGGAGGTATTACGGCGAATGCTGCAATGGCTATGCCTACTTAAAGATAAATCTTTGAAAAGGTTTTTACGGTTAATACAATGAAATACTTTGCAATTAATATAATGTTCGAATCCTGTTCGCGACCGTTTTCTTTGTACATTTAATATAATAACTTTAGAGTCCGCTAAGCATGCGTTAATGCTTTTCAAAGACTTATCTTTAATTGTTAAGGTAATTGCGTTCTTTACGACATTGTATTAACTGCAAAGTTAGTCGTGTCGGTTCGGTCAACTGTATAGGGACTAAATAGATAGCAATGACGTCTCCAAAAGACAAGAGCAGAGGTCGAGATGGCTTAGTGGTCAGAGCGCCTGGAGTATTTGTCCGGGAGGCACAGGTTCGAATCCTGTCCCGTATTGTTTTTCCATTTAATATAATGGCTATAATACTTACCGAGTAAAATACTTTACAGTAATGTTGAAATAATATGTGCATTATGTTTATATGTAATAAAATAATATTAGCTCACGATCAACTTGAAGAAATTTAAAGAGCTCGATATTAACTTTATTACACCACAATTTACTTTACTTAGCTTACAGTTATTTAAGTACCTTCTCGAAACACCATTAGTGCAATATGTATTTATTAAATTTACATTGCATAATCAGAAATAACGAGAGGACTAACGACGAGATACGCTCTCCGTCACCAGCCACGAATTTTTATGTTGTCAAGAACTTGAGTGGTTATTTATTTATTTATTAGTGGACTTAGAGGACCAAACCGGAGACGGCTTCTGACTAAAATCGAACGCCTCTTTGGGGGGGGGGGGGGCTGGGTGAGGTAATGCACAAGCACAAAAGAACTTGCACTAAAGCAACAATAGCTCTCGTCATTACATTAACAGTAATATTAACAGGCATAAAAAAACAAACTAAAGACAAACATAAAAATGTGTCCCACACGATTAAAATCGTGTCCTATCATTTGTTTGATTGGGAATCATATGCCAGTGGCGAAAGGGGTACGCCCGCTAAAACTACTCCATTACTAATTCCTTTAAGTTATGGGACAATAAACAGACACAACATAAAATATTACATAGTTATAAATGCGTAAAACAACCAAGTTATAACACCATTTACTATACGTTAACCGCACCAACTTTAACTACCTTCCGAAAACGTTGGTGCCGTAGTGATAGCCTAGTGGTACTGTTGGACTGGCTAATCAAAGATTGCAGGCTCGAACCTAAGGTTAATACCACAAACTTTTCGTAATCATATACGTATTAGAAAATAATTATCTCATGTTGGAAACGGTGAAGGATATTGTGAGGAAACCAGAATACCTGAGAGTTGTTCTCGATAGTTTGTAAAGCCATGTCAGATGTCTAAGGAAAACTCACTGTCCTGTTGGTCTAGTGGTTAGTAGCCCTGACTGCTATGCCGGAGGTCGTGGGTTCGATTCCCACTCAGGACAAATGTTTGTGTGATGAGCACGATCATTTGTTCTGTGTCTGGGTGTAATTTATCTATAATATGTATGCATTTAGAAATATATAAGTATGTTTATCAGTTGTCTAGTACTCATAACACAAGCTCTGCTTAGCTTGAGACTAGACGGCGTTGTGTGGTAGTTGTGGAATATTATTATTATTATTATTATTATTTATATATTACTCATCGGGAAGAAAACTATGGCGAGCCTGTGTCCTTCCTCCTTTCATGCGTAAATTCCTGAAGCCCAAAGTCCGTCAATGTACTCCTAAACGACTATAGTAAGTAGGGATGATGTGACAACGTGAACTAACGTAATCCTCATCTGAATATAGGTCAATGAACAGCATATTGGCTAACACATTTCGCTCAGTCAATGTAACTACAGAATATATTAACTTGAGCAGTTCATACATTATTTACTTCTCTTCACATTTTCCTGTTTAACTTTGTAAGCTCGGCTTCGCTACTTGGTTGTTTGGAGAACTCGATTTGTCTTGATTCGACTCCTAGCGTCACCTAATTAGGTACTAAAAGTCGAGAGTGATCAAATACTCAATTCAGTCTGAGAATTGCCTTTTGTTAAAGGGGAAGTGTACTCTCAGCAGGAAATTTGAAAGGAGTGCTTTTTTGCTTTTTGGACTTCGTTAGATATGATGCAAATGAGACATAAATTGGTAACTAAAGTTAGCGATAATTTTAGCAGAATTGTTTCTAAATTCGTTTAAAATCTCCTTTAGAATATATATCTCATATATAATAATATTTTTTTTTATACATGTTGAGGCCATGTAATTCCTATATTAATTACAATTTTTCAAAGAAACAAGAAAAATTAATTGACAGAACGGAGCTTGAACCCGAGACCTTTGACGTTCCGGGTCATCACTCTACCAACTGAGCTACCTTGTCTCGTTCAAAATCCATAGAATTTTTCAGTCTTCTTCGTACTTGTATTCGTCTTACGGAGACGTCTGGCGATATTTATCTAGCAATCATTCACGGATCTACTAAATAAATATTATATGATTGCTAGATAAATATCTTCCTTGCCCTTCTAAAGTCCCCTTTGGAAGTAATTCTTATATTAAAATAAAGCCATGAGTATGTAACAAGATATGTATTTTAACCAAAGACCACTCACGGTGAGATGATATTGCTATTAATCTTATTCACCACGCTGGCAGACTCAAGTATCAAGAAAACGTAAGAATTCCATCATTGCACTGTATTTTATTGAAAGCTAATCGTTTAAACTTTCTTTAATTGTCATCATCCTCCTGCCCTTATACCAATTTATTTGGGGTCGGCGCAGCATACCTATACCTGGCATGCTGCTACTTTTTTTAATAGTGTTGATAATATTTATGCAGTTACCTATAATTTATTCAAGATCATTTTAAAATGTAAAGAGTAGCTTCCTTCCGTGTATGCATACAAAGTCACAATGACGGACTTACGGTAAAGGTTTTGGGCCCGGCCCTTTTGGGTCGTAAAATATTTATTGGAAGCTATTATATTAAATGGAAAAAGAATACGGTCGCGAACAGGATTCGAACCTGCGCCTCCCGGATGAATACTCCAGGCGCTCTGACCACTAAGCCATCTCGACCTGTTCGCGACCGTATTCTTTTTCCATTTAATATAATAACTTTAGAGTTCGCTAAGCATGCGTTAATGCTTTTCAAAGATTTATCTTGAATTATTGGAAATTGTTAATATTTTAAAATTTCAGCAATAAATACGATTCAAATTTTAAATGCTTTCTTTTCGAAGTCCGAACGATTCTCCACGTAAGTAACTTTAGTGACAGATTTAATGTTAAAGGTAGGTAACTTTTAACATTAAATCTGTGATGAAATAATCATGATACACAATTTCTAAAATATCATAAACAATTTCTATCAATATCGAGATCATCTAGTAGTATCTCTAAGTGCTCTTGAATCCAGAAGGCATTCAAGTCTTACCAAATTCTTAAGTTTTCTTTGGCATTCATATAATAGCAGTCCGACTATTGTTTTCACAACCCACGCCATCTTAACTTTTCTGTTGCATTTTCTAGCTCTCTCTGAATATCGCTTGTCCTACCCCTATCATATTTAATACGTTGAGAATATATACGATTGATATACAGTTCTGTCAGCTTAGTAAAGACTCATACATCTTGATTAAAACAACTGCGCCATATTTGTTGATCGATTTTATTTTTGTATTTTAAGTACTGAGTTATCGTTGTCCTTGGCAATGCAACCAAACTACATCGACGGTTTAAAATTGTAGTGTTTATAATACGATGACTGGTAGATACTGCTCAGCTGATCAAAGTTTGTTTAGGACTAATTTATTCTTAGTAACATTTTAAGCTCAATTTAAGCAACAAAGAGTGACAGATATATGGAACATTTTGGCGCAATAAGCATAATGTCCGGTCATTGAGAGCAATCGCCAATGCGAAAAAAAAGGTAAATGTCATCAAGATGTTCCTTGAAATGTCATTAGTATAAAACATAGTAATGCGTACAAAAAGAAATAGTTTGATCATTTAACAACAGTCCTAGAGCAAGGTCCAAAAATAGTTGGACAGTCCATAAAGATATTTAACATCTGGCGAACCTTTTCGATACAGGCAGCTGGGCTAATACTGGCCTGTTCTAAGTGCTGCACTGGATAAACTGATATGGGGCCACTAACGGTCCTTGAACCTCCGTATAGCACCGTACTTGTGGCAAATTATTACCGGAACAGGGTCTAGAATGTTCGCAGCAATACCGACTTAGTTTGGGTACAAACTTTGAAGAATTTGACGTTCTCGTTTATAAGTTATACGGAAGATTTGAATGGAATTGGAATATTTTTAAGTAGCAATTGAGTTTCTTATCGGAAATGGATTGATGCTAGAAGTATATTTATGTTTTTTTTGTTAAACGATCGTCAATTAATTAATAGATACAATTTTATGCTTGTTCCGGTCGAATTCGCTTGAATGGTTCTGAAACAATTTATAATACTGCTGGAAATTTATGAACCTTAGAAATGTGTCTATAATTCCAATGTGTAATTGTTGCACTGCAGGGCAAAGGTCTTTTTCCAACAGATAACGATTCCCTCTTCCTTTACTTTTCTGACTTAAAAGGGGTAATCAATTGTGCTTTATGCCACCAATGACACACGCTTAATATATTTCTTTTAAATTAATTTATTAATCATTTACGAAGAATACAGGAATCTATTTGGACATCTACCTACACATCTTAATTTTCTTGAATCTAATTAATACCTGAACATGTTAGTCAATTTTACCCACAAAGTGAATGCTAACTGCATTCGATTCATAAATTGGTTAAAGTAACGAGTTACCATATGAATATAGGTGGATACAGAAGGATAGTATGAATCGTTATGTGTCTAACGGAATACCGCCTGCCGTTTCGTTTGTGGTAGTTTATTCTAGTTGATATTTCTGCTTGACCCCTGACATACCCAAATGGTTTATTGCTGTAATCGGAAAATGTATTACCAAGCTCCATGTTGTTAAGTTTATAAATCAGCTTCTTCTTTCAAAGAGTTATTTCAGTGTTTGTGTTAGGAATTCTCAGTACAGCCCGGAGTTTGGAATTGTGCCCGGTCAATAAGCTCACCACCTTTTATATGAGACTTCATAACAACATTGGTGAAATGTGGGGGTGCAGCTATGTACACCTCTGCCTACCCCTTCGGGGAATACAGGCGTGATGCTATGTAGTATACGCCTGTTTTCCCCGAACCGGGCAGAATTCCTAACTCCGGGCTGCTGGTATCCACACGATATTTTCCTTCGCCGTTTTAAACAAGTGATAATTAATTTCTAATACGCACATGACTCGAAAAGTTAGTAGTGCGTGCCTTGGATTCGAACTTGTGACTTTTGACTGGCTAGTCCAACGGTCAGACGACTATAGTATATTCTATCACTGCTAGTTGGGTGAGTAATTACTGATTTTCGCTAAATAGTGCAATTTGAATGTAAAATAAGTTCAAGAAATTCAACAGTTGGGTTCAACAGTACAAGTTCTAAATTTTATTTAAGGTCAATCACCTCCCTGACATATAACATCAGACTCGAAGGAACGTGATACTTTTTAATACAAAACCCAACGTCTTTCCTGGCAATAATTTATTTAAATATCTACTTGGCAGAAAAGGTATGGCGCTGTCGTGCCAAATACATAATTCTTTTCCTTCTAACTTGAGTGTAATTTTCATCGTATGTGTAATTTTAGATGTCTTGCTTTCATATTTTTTCTTTGTTCTTATTCTGTGAATAACGTTTTCTCCGTACAATTTCTTCTGGTCTCGAATGAACTGTCATAAAGTCTGGATCTGAATCTTACTGCGATAGGCGACAGTTTGTAATGCTCACTTACTTTCAGGTCATGAATTTACTACGCTTGAACGCTGCAAAATAATATTGTATTATCCGAATATTACTTAAGAAAAATATATTTTGTCTTGTATGGTTACAATTCCAAAGACAGCCTATGAACGGTTATGAAACAAATAACCTTTTTGACTTCTCATGACCTCTTGACCTGGGATTAAAAACATTACCCACAAGCCCACTAGTTACGACAAGACTAAGGAAGCAATCAACTTCTTTGATAATAAAAATGCCAGCAAAATTTACAAATGAAAGGAATCTCATAACAATTCATTCTCGTTACATCCCTCGTATTTTATGAGCATTCCTGTTTGTTAATTTTGCCAGTTCAGCCCAAAATGTTAAGCGCCTTAAATTGTACTCCAGACAAAGTTTAGTATCCCCTTGATAATTTTCAACTTAACGAAATTATTCCGAAGAAATCCTGAAGGCGTTTTCCTTGAATAGAGACCTAAATTATTACAGTCCTTCCTACTTCCTTACACAATTTTACATAAAACCAGTGAACTTCAAGGATATGAACAAACAAAATATGGCTCCAATTTAAAGCTAAGATTTGTTAGTAAAGTTTACTTCGTTAGCGTCTAGTTGATTACAGTAGCATATGGCTCTTTGTTCAGTTTTGGCTGAATATCAGACATACATAGGTACATTAGCAAGGTGAGTTTGACCCAGTTTGTTTGTCAACCTGCAATGATTTTGTAACAGTCAAGGATTTCTGTTAATGCAGATTGTTCGAATGTGTTTTTAAGATCTTTCGCTTAATTCCCATAAAATTGCTTCGCAGAATAATTTGGAGTTTATGTATTCTGTAGACTTCGCTTCATTCGTTTCGGGTTTATACGGAGCAAGTTACTCTCAATAGGCGGGTTCTCTTTACGAGAAACTTTTCTTGTATCATTCAATTAGTTCGGGACTGTTTACTTGCTCCAGCTTTTGCATATAAAAGAGAATTTTCATTTATATTCGTGTTAGAACTTTGGAATTGAATGCAATTTGTGTTGCCTTCCTAGTTGCTTGATGTTGATTATAATAGAGGTTTCTCAGTTTTTGCCTCAAAGTTATTAGCTACAGGAAGTAGTTAAAACACTAATCTAACATCACCTTCATCCTAAGCAATCAGAACTACATCAGTCAACTTTTGTCAACTGAATCACGATGTGTATCCTCCGAGAAATAAGTCATCCAATTATCGACTCCGCTGTTCGGGACTAATTTGTGACTTCTATCTCTTTCTGACTACCTTTGAAAGTAAATTTCTGTCTCTTTCGATCCTGACGGATGGAAGTTAAGTTTGATAATAGTAGTTGTTAAATGCATTACCTCGCGCGTTCAGGTAGCGTAAAATCAACGCTACCTGAACGCGCGAGGTATATCTTATGTTGAGAAGATTTTTCTTGATTAATGAAAAAGCTATTCAAAAATGTTTTAGCCGCCGATATCAGTTCTGTCTGGTTGTTGAATAGTTTTTTTACTGTGACTTATTTTTATATCAGTATCTTCGATAGTGAAGTTCTTTGAATGACACAAAGTAATTACAGCCGCTGTAATTATTTTTAGTGTTTACTTTTACTCACTTTGTGTTGTTATAATCTAGACTATTATAGGTATACAGTACTTTCCTGGTTTGTTTTCTTTCTTATCATGGCGTGGCGAATTCAGACACGAACAGAAATAACGTGATCAAATTCCTTTGTGGCAGTGAATATACTTAATTGTACCTATACAACATGGTATATGTACTTATTTTTAAGAAGGTATTGTAGATAGACGAGGATAAAGGTGAATAGGCTACCATTCAGTCACCCTCCAAAAATTATGATTTCGTGACTCTTTTCGTAGAATAATTATTGAAGACTGGAGACTTCGTGGCAATTAGAAAATAGGAAGTTTTTGAAAAAAATATCGAATACTGTAGCTCAGGTAACTTAACCCCCAATATGTAGGTCAAGAACTTTTATATTAATAAGATCCCTATCTCATACATGCACTCTTATCTGACAACGCAATAAACCAACGTAATTTACTACAAATTGTTTGCAAAATTTTGTTCTTAAACAAAGAAGTTCTCAGGAAAACGTGATGGCAACAGATTATAGGTAACGTCCGCAGTCCCTAGACAATGGCTCATTACAAGACATTACGAAAATAAGGTGTAATTTGGTGAAACAACCGCCAAGTGGATTTTGGGCACGCATTAAGGAGGGCTCCGTAGTTGTCACGCAGACAATAAAATCTGAGGAATAGGAAGAAACATCTGAATGAAGATGAAATAACTATTAGTCTACAGTGATGGTAAGCACTAGTTTATATAAGTTTAAAAGGGACAACATAAAAACGATGTGAACATGATTGACCAAATTAATCAAAATTGCTAGAGTTAAATTTTTGTTATTTTGGTTAATTATGTTCTGAAAGTTTTGAAAACTAAACTTTAAAGAAATGTTAACAGACTAGAAAACAGACAAATGAAACATAAATGGCAAAAATTCTATCGATAAAATAAGGGTTCCTTGCTTGTTGCCATGTAACTCCAAAATCTCCAACCAAAAAATACACTAATGACGCTACGATTTAGTTTCATAGCCGTGGTACATTTAGTAGAAAATCGGCGCGCTATGGGTTGCTAGTGATTGAAATGGGGCATTAGTTGGTTCAGGGAAGGTTGAATGCCGCTTTATGTGCCATAAATCATTGTCACTCCATATTACGACTGTGAAAGTTTCTGACTGCGTTTGATTTGCGGTAAAACTCAACGCTGGTTTTGTTAGAACAGTTTTGACTTAACATAAAATTGCTCATTTTGTACGTTTCATTTTTCTATCATGATTGAAGAAGCTGATGCTTGTATCGATTGGATGTGCTGCCAGTGATTTCTTGAACGACACAGGTGTGTGCGATGTTTGGTTGTATTAAAATCCCCCAAATATTACTTACCCCAGAAGTTAAAAACTGCTGCCCATATAAACCAGTTGACAGAGAACAATCTCCAGAACCATGTTTTATATGCAAGTAATATAGAAAAATATTTGGTAATGCACTAACAAATGTTAAACTAGTTACACACATCCTTCAAACCAACAAGCCAACCTTCAGACCAACCTCAGTCGCAATCCATTGCTGCATTCGCATTCAAGAAGACAAACAAAGGCGCTTCATATGCACCAGCGGAAAGCATAAGTTGGCCGACCAATACTGGCGGTAAGTTACATGAAATCGAATAGCGTGTCACGATGTTGATTGATGTTACAAAAATAATTAGCAACGTGTTCGCACTGTTTCCTAGTTTTTCTTTTAATAACGCCTTACGTGGGATTTTTTCGTTGCTAATTATACCGATCAACTACGTCACTTACGTAGCTGATTGGTATAATACCTCACGAAAAAACCTTTGTTTGGGGAAAGATTACGATACGGACCATACGAAGTATAGAAAATGAAATCAAACAGCTGCAGTCATTATACTGACTTCCGAAAACCTTATATTTTTACCTTGTAGAAAGTCATAGAAACAAAATAATGTATTTAAGCAAGAGTTTAGTCAGCGATATTTCTACCTGTCACTTCATAACAGCGCAGGGGATGATAAGTCCTGTCCGATTGTTTGTTATGGCATGACCATTCAGAGGGGCTCGTGGCTAAGTAACAGCCGCACAGATCGAATGATCGAGGTTAAGCTGCGCTTGCCGCGGTGTGTTTGTGGATGGTGACCATCTTTTCATACCAAGACCCCTCTGTGCTTCGGAGAGTACATTAAGCCGTCGGTCCCGGTTGTCAAATTCAAATCTATGACAGCCATTACGGGTAGTCAGAGGCCTCAAAGTCTGACAACCAGTCATATCACGAGATATCGTGTTACCCAGTAACTGGGTTGTGGATGTCAGATAGGCAGTCGCTTCATGTACAATACTAGTATCAACCCACATCCTGTTTGACTGGAGGCCGACCCCCATGTAATAGGTCAAAGGCTACGCAGATTGAAGTAATGACCATTCAGTCACACGGCCAGTGACGTTTGAAGGAAAATAATGTGATCCACCGAAACACACTAATTGACCTAGTTCGGGTTATATAAATTTTTCACAAAGTTTGACAAACATGTCCCTTATTGAATTAGGCAAGAGGTCCTCGACGCATATTCCTATTTTTACTATATATATTGTGTTTATTTTTATCCAACAAACTTCGCACATTATTCTCAGGGACACGAGTACAGGAAGTATTTCCTCATTTCACCTCAAGAACTTTTCCAATAAAAATATTTGTTGGTACTTATCCTCAATTTCTATCCTATTCGTCCTATTTGGTTTCGCAATGTCTGAATATCTGAAAGCCAAGTAAATACTGATATGTGTATTTGACACCGACTCTGACAATAATGTATTATAGTTAGGGATAAATAAATTGTTGCGAGGCAGAATATTCACAATAATACTCTATGAAGCCTAATAGGGTGTGCTCCTAGTAAGAGCGGGGCTTTTGTTAAAAGATTTTCATGTTTCAGGCAGCAAAATCTCCTGGAGATCACCTAACGTATTACGTTTATGAGGAGAGGAAATCTTGGTTTGCAAAACGCCACATATTGGAATCGTAGTTTAACATGGGTCTAGTTATATGAACTATAGGTTTTTTATATTATTTAGCCCAAATTTGTACCTCAAGTGGGGCGCTCTGTGCTTCCGAATCCCAAAGCTTATGGTCCCCAACCTTCACTAGTTGATTAGGAGGTTCTACTATCATTTATCCAGGCTTCAGTTCAGCAGGACTCTTTACATGCCTTTACTTTGCAAAGGATTCTTACCATAATCGAAAACTCACCCTTAAGTGTTTATTGTACAACGAAACTTCATGCATTTCGCTCGCACTTGGTCCATACCCTTATTTACTTATATATTATGTAGTATTACATACTATTGTTTAGGTAGCTCGTTGGATACAAATGTTTTGTGGTTTCTGGTATTACCCGAATACGAACTGTGTAATATTGTATGGCTTGATTTAATAGTACTATTTCTTTTGAATCGCTCGAGTTTGAACCCCATGTTATGTTATGTAATCTTGATTTGTATGGTCTTTTAAAGCTTGTTTCATGAGAATAATTGCAGTCCATAAAAACTTAAATGTCTTGTCTGAGAAAAACAATTGCGAAGATATTCTGTTTTACTTCTAAATGGACATCAACAGTATGCTTTACGACATCTACATTCATTATTTAATTATCACTCACCAATGTCTGATCTTTTCCTGCTTCGATTAATCCTCGTATAAAACCTTCATTCACCAGCAAAGCCGACGTCCTCGGCTAAAAATAAACCGTACTTTCCACCAAATCTCCCGAAGCGAGGCTTAAGGAATATCTCCGATCTTTTCCGCGTCCAATTGAAAATGTAAAGTCTGTTTACACCGGCTGGTCTTATAATTTATTCATAGCCACGGCAACTGACTTCTGTTCTAACTTTTGATAGGAGTTTCCTTTGATCGAGGTCAAGTTTTGACGAAATTATAATGATCAACATTGCCTTGAGATTAACTGGAGGTTACGGACATGATCCTTGAGCAACAGAATGTGGATTTACAATGGCTTAGACCAGTGGTCGGCAACCTTGTCAACCAAAAAAGCCAAATATAGACAACACACAATTGAAATTTATTATAAGAGCAATATTTTTGCGTTTCAACAATGTTTACTCTTACAAGAGAAGATAATAAGTAATATTCCGTGCCTGCACTAAACATTTCGTGGAAGAGCCGCAGCCGAGGAGCCAACCGGCCGCTTGCGGCTCGAGAGCCGCGGATTGCCGAACACTAGCTTAGACCAATGTAACTTTGTCATTGTCAATTTTTCTAAGTTAATTTAAATCACTACAGACATACGGTGAAGGAAAACATCTTGAGGAAACGCCTTATAGGTCTGAAATCGCCAAGCCAAGGTAAGCTCGCGTGGTGATCAACGCTTGTGCCTTGCTCGTTATAGAAGAGGCCTGCCCTGTACTGCAGTATAACAATTACGGGCTGGTATGGTTTTATGTGTTAATCATTGACTTACAGATTTATTTGAACCTACTCGCAATTTTCGTAAAGGTTTACGTGAGAAGAAGTTTCTAACAAACATAATATGTATTTGGTTTGTGCATTATAAGCCGTAGGCGTTAAGAGGCGTATTGAAACAAGCTGTGTAATTGAACCGATAATCTGCTTATAAAAATCGATGCGTTACAATTCAGGGAAGACTTTTCTATTTACTGGGTTATATGGTTGATCCCTTGAATAATGATGCCATTAAAACAAAATCAGCATAAAGAAGATTTTCTAATTCATAATCCACTTATATATCCTTACAGGGTTTACAAGAAGCAATCCTCATTGTCATCCTGCTGCTTTTAGACCAATTTGTTATTTGGGGTATAGATCGCATGCTATTTCTCCCATACATTTCTATTAGCCGTCATCGCATTATTCACTCCCTTTCTAGCCATTTCATCTTTCACACAATCCATCAACCCTGAGCGCTTTGACAAAAATGTCACTGTGCCAAATAGCTCAAAAGTTGAACGTCTTCTAAAATATTCATGTCACTACGAAAACACAATATTACTTGCAAAGAAAATCTGTTTATTTTTACCAGACATGTATAGCAACTAATTTGTAGTCAGACGATAGACACGTAAAAGCAATACGTTGATAAAATAAATGTACGTTTCAATGAAATAATTAAACTAAAGCCACTTTTGATCGCAAACGTTACTGCAATCTAAGGCCATCTTTAGATTCATCCAATTGCGCATAGATAACAACTCCCACAGCAATATCCGTGCGAAAACATTTACTTAGATAATTAAAAGTAATGTTAACGTCTAAGATACTCTAACTGCTTACCGCCTCATTAGTCTCATAGTCAATTTACGTACTGAAACATATTAGGAATGTTCTTCCAACTTATCTTGATCAAATTCATTCACAGCACTCTTCCAGTGACGGACAGCAGCTTCACCATTGGGAGAATAAGAACTTATGTGACGGGGGCGACCTTCGAAGTAGGTACTATTACTTGTAGGAATTACGCCGATTACAGCTGCCCTTCCGGAATCCCGGTGATGGGCAGTTGAAAACCGTGTGGTTTAGTCAGCAGAACGTCCTTTACACGCTTGAGAAATAATATCGGTTACCTTATTTTAATTTTTGTTTGCCCATCTTATAATACTTGTTTTGTTAGCTAGGAAACAAGAGTAACCACAACAATCTTTGTTGTTACATGCGGTAACGATAAAGTCTCCGATTTATTGGGAGCAAACTACCGTAAAATTACCGTAACGTGGTTTCGATTGGAAACTGGTTCGGTACTAAGCCCGGGTGTTAAGGTCATGGTACTCACAAGAAATATTGTTACTCACGTGATTTAACTACCACTCAAAGGAAGATTGAGTGTCTAAACTCTAAAGGGTACTGTGGAGATGCTCAATAAAACTTCCTGCGGTAGGCTGAGACTGGTGTCAAAATGGAGATTCTCTATGTAATGATTATAGTGAAAAGCAACCTTCCTTTCTATCTAAGGCCTTATAAATAAAATTAAAAAGCTTCTCACGGGATGGGAGGTTTTTTAATATGTATTTTATATTCGTACTTTTAAAACAAGTCCAGCAATATTGAAATCATACGATTGTTATGACGATGACAAAGAACTCAAAATCAGGCAAAATGTAGGGTTTCACCTTGTGAGTGACAAATGGTAATGGCAAGATATTATATTTAATGGCTTGTCAAGGACATAGTTTTGCAAAAAGGAATAATATTATGATTCGATTCTAAACAGCAGCTGCAAGCTGATATTATCTTCCTGTCAATGCAAAACAAGCATTAAATACAAACTAAAAATGAAAAACTGGTGCTACCCGACTGTGAAACCTTAACTTTGCAGAAAATTTTAGCAAAATAACGATACTCTCTTGTAGTGCTCGTTGTGTATCTGACAGTAAGGAAGGTGACCAGTGCTTCTTGATGATATTGCCGACTCACGAGCGATTCGTCTTACGAGTGATACCCTTAGTGTTGGAAGCGTCCATAGGAGAAGGTAGCCGAATATTATCAGGTGAAGAAAATTCATGTTTACCACCTTTTAGAATATATAAAACCAACCTAAGGGAATTATTGAGCTTGGTCTTGCAATTAACAATTTTCAAGCAATTAATGTTGTTTTTATTGTAGGCGTGTTTGATTATGATTTATTCGGTTTATTCCAATCATAATGTATAATTGACTGTTTAATTACGTTTAATTGCAGAACCCAATGCAACTTAGCTAGCTCTTACATGCATACAATTTTCTTTTAAATATTGACTTTTTAACTTTCTTTTGCAATCATTAAATATTGAGGTTGAAAAAATACAAATTCTTGGGGAAAAAGGCGATTCATTGCTATCTATTCAGTCCGTATGCAGGTGACCGAACCGAGCTTAAATAAATAGTATCACTTATTACGATAGACCATTAAAAATCGTTAGGTGTTTGTGGAAATTTATAGGCATAGAAAATAATAATATCCTTATAATAAAACAACTTTTAACCAGGAGGACAGTCCTCCTGCGACCACGAACGCTGCAAAGTGTTCGAAACGTCAGGAAAAACAAAAAACCAATAATACACGCGATTAATCCGGTTAAAAGTTGTTTTATTATAATGTGTAGTGATCGCGCAAACCTAAGATATTAATAATATCCTTTAGTATTTTTCGCTAAACAAAAGGAAACTGCCTGAGTCCTCTGAATTCTTGATTAGCTCCACTTTTGCGTTTCGCAGGTTTACTTGTTGTTTTGTTTTATATATACATGTATCACTCACTTTTATGTTTTTATACGCATTGCAGTCGAATTATGTTAGTTTCCAGGGATTTGGGTATACTACCGTAAGTATAAGGAAAATGTGCTTGGTGTACAATAAGTAAGTACATTCAGATGAGATGAGTCCTTCTTATAGTGTTAGTCCAGAGATGTTCATCAACTTCTTGCCAAGCTAAATAATCATCATTATTATTAACATTTAATGCCACACGGTTTTTTTTGTAACTATGTGCCAAGTTCCGAGCTTCGGAGGCTTTTGGGATTATCACAGGCCAATTCAACTGTTTTTCGATATATTTTTTACACATACGCTGAATATACATATCTGAGGGGCTCGTGGCTAAGTAACAGCCGCACAGATCGATCGATCGAGGTTAAGCTGCGCTTGCCGCGGTCGGTCTGTGGATGGGTGACCACCATTCCATACCGAGACCCCTCCGTGCCTCGGAGAGCACGTTAAGCCGTCGGTCCCGGTGGTCAAATTAAGATCTATGACAGCCGTTACGGTAGGTACTCAGAGGCCTGAAAGTCTGATAACCAGTCATACCACGAGATATCGTAATACCCAGTAACTAGGTTGTGGAGGTCAGATAGGCAGTCGCTCCATGTAAAATACTGGTATTAAGCTGCATCCGGTTTGACTGGAAGCCGACCCCAATGTAATTGGGAAAAGGCTAGGCAGATATATATACGCTGAATATATAGCTTAAGTTATTTATTTATACAAATTGTATGCAGACTTCTAGCTATACCATCTATAGCTTTACCATCTCCCTATCAATTCTAGGTAAGCCATGTACCTACTTACTTCGGTTTGATTACGGTACGATTGTTAAGTCTCACGACGCTGTGGTATTCCACAGAATTCGGTGCGCTCACCGTCGGGGAAGGAAGTCGGTTCGTCACGCACTAAATAATGATCATTGCTATGCATCATACGAGTCACGGGCGAGACGTTGACATCAAATTGTTCTTGGAAGGAACTTTAGGCATGACGTGGTGCAATTTTATGCGTTCTGTAGTGATCTACCAAGATGACGTCACGAATCCCGCATCCCGCAAGCAGAGTTTGCCCACGAACGTGCATATATGTTTACAGCCATCCGACTTGAACAGTTGGTACGCAGCCCGCCAGGCAATGTAACCCGCGTGGTCGGAGGCTCCAGCCTTTTTAATAGAGGAATACCACACCTAGTCCCTCCAGTTCTGTAAATATGTGAAGTGTGGTACGTCGTCATTATGCTAGTCGTTACCAAGCACTAATAAAATAATAATGATAATTGTTATGCATTGTGAGTCGTAGGTGAGACATCAAATGTTCGTCGAACAAACTTTAGGGCATGATGTTGTGCAACATTGGATCGATACTTTTTCTATAAAATATAGAGACCAGTGGGGTTACTCTTGAAACTAATACTAATTCCAATCCAATTCCAATATTAAATAGACGCCTTAAATCAACTCGTAATTTTAAAATGAATTTACCTACATTACAGTTGCCTCAAATTTAAAGCATGTTGTCTTCATATTATCCCGAATCTATAATAATTTTTAGACATTTTGGCATTTAAAATTACGAACTGACATATTTCCAATGTCAATCAAGCGGAATTATTTTCAAGAGTAAGCCCACAGAACATCTCTACGACAACATATTACCTTTTATAACGTTATCGCATATTGGTACCTAAAAGCCACATTGAGGTTTTATCTTTCATTTGTAACTTGTATGTTTATTATGAGAAAGATTCGAAGAGGCTCGAAGGACCACACTGTTACGATCTACCGGTGTTCGTAGTAAATAAAATGGACAGTCCATTTTAATAAGCGCTAATTTATTGAGAAAAGGCTTAACATAGGTATCGAAGGTGTTCAATGGTGGTACCGGTGAAGTCGGTGGAGAAGTAGCCGATATGTTGTGCTTGTTGGACCGCCCGCCACCATCCCGCTTGCGCCCATCGAGCCTTGCCGGCAATATCGGGATGATATTCTCGTTAAATAATAGTATGAAGTAGGAAATCAGCATAAAATGACCTCAAGTAATGTTACCGAGTGTTACATCAAAACTAATATTACAAATGCGAAAGTAACTATCTGTTTGTTTGTAACGTTTTCCCGCCTTAAACGCTGAATCAATTTTGATGAATTTTGCTATTGAGATAAATAGGACTTTGAAAATAACATAATAAGTTCCCTTTTGTCGCGCCGACGAATCTTGAGCACCAGCTAGTACCTACCACTAAACCCGTGAACAATTCTCTTCAGCCGTCAATTTGTCTTGTCAAGCTTCAATCCTACTTTGCGTACGTATCATCAAAATTGTCAACAGAAGGGCGGTCGTTTATTTTTCCCAACTTAGCTTTATGGAGTTTTGGTATTGTTAATGCACATCCGAAGGCATTTATGACTTTTTAACATCACATGAAATATATTATCACCATGTCTTAATTCCTTGAAGGGTTAGACAGAGATGCGCTCTGTACTGCACCCATATTTCATCGCTGCAACTTAATCAATTTTCTTTGATTCCTCTATACCTATAAACGTCCACAATACCTGTATATTATTGAGTATTAAACATTAATGATTTACAATGATTGACACCTGTTTAAGTGCTGGGTTTGAACGTACTGTGTACATCGCATTAGTAACAGCCTGACAATCAAAGAAACATTACAGACTATTTTATTTAGACACGACTACAATTATGTGCAAAAACGTCATGTATTGTTATTAACGCAGATGGCACTGACACATCGTTAAAATGTCATTATATAGTTGCTTTTAGTCATGACTAAATTAACTTGCAGTTTCATTTTGAATCTTGTATGCCGAAAGGAAATTGTGATATTTTCCAGAGACTAACCAGTGAGTAGCGTGTCTAAGCGGTTTCACAGTCCGGCCAAAGGGAAGGCCTCGAATGTTAAGTTCATGGCTGAGATCCATCAACTCGATAAGAAACCTGAATACCATAAAAAAGGGTTTTCCTCACGATTTTTGACTTCACGTTTCTATCTGCACCTTCCTGAGGTTTACAGCTAGAACCTCCAGATTAGGTGCAACGATATTGCTTGTTTCATTAAACGCACGCTCAACGAACGCTTGTCAGAAACGCTCTTTGCATGTGGACCACTATAAAATTAATGAGTTTGTTTGTTTCATAGAACGCGTGATTCCAAAACTTCAAAGCGCCTAATGTGTATTATTAGTAGATAAGTCTAGTGTCTTAGAGCAAGATAACATTACTTAGCATTGTTCATGTCGCTGTCACACAGCTATCAAACTACTAGTGCATGATAAAGACGGGAATATAACTGAGAAAAAGTGCGACTTAAGAAAAGTTTGTTTATCTGGGCCTTAATTTAACTTAGAAAAACATAGAGGCTCGTGGCTAAGTACTGTCGATCGATGAAGGCTAAGCTGAGCTTGCTCCGGTCGGTCTGTTGATGGGTGAACATCATTTCATATCGAGACCCCTCCGTGCATCGGAGAGCACGTTAAACCGTTGGTCCCGGTTGTCAAATAGATCTATGACGAGATATCTATCGTGTTATTAGGTAACTGGGTTGTAGAGGTCAGATAGGCAGTCGCTCCATGTAAAATACTGGTATTAATCTGCATCCAGTAAGACTAGAAGTCGACCACAACGTAATTAGAAAAAGGCAAGGCAGATTGAGTTTAAATTAGATGACCATACAAGACATGTTTAAGTTGGCGGTCAACTTCACTTATATTACTAAAATAAATTCTACCAAAAGGATATTCAGGTTTCTTACTATCCAGCCCCACGCGTTAGAAAACAGGTTACGTGATACAATTTCATAAATGGGGATTCTATTTTTGGTTGCCGCAGATTAGCTATTAATTTGTATTCCTTTACCGCCTACGCAACCTCTTGTCTCCGTAACGAGATTTCTCGGTATGACGTTATTAGTGATTCCTATGTCATAACATAATACAGCTAAAAATAACATAACGCCCACCTGATGTAATTAGTCGTGACCCATGGTAGGTGCCCAGTAGATAGTTTAAAGTTATAATTATTTGTAGAAAAAGAATACGGTACTGCGCTTCCCGGATTAATGCTCCAGGTGGTCAGACCGCTAAGCAATCTCGACTTCTTAGCGGTCACAGTGCCTAGAGTATTTATCCGGGAGGCGCAGGTTCGAATCCTGGTCACGACCACATTTTCCACAAAAAAATATAACTTTAAAGTTCACTAAGCTTGCGTTAATGCTTTTCAAAGATTTATATATAGATAGTGTAGATTATATAGAGAAGACCACTTTTTATTGTTTCAGACTAAATTTTATGGGAATAAATTTGTATATTTGACAGATATCGTATAGTTTATCTCACGGATAACGATATTCTTGCATTGGTAAAAACTAGTCTCATCCAAATTTGTTTTGTGTTATTCTTTATATCCATTTGTAATCCATACATCTATACTACACACTTGTGATTTGCGTTTTTATCATATAGTAACAACTCCTTCACTTCACTAGTTTTAGTCCATCGATTCATGGATAAAAGACATTCTTAAAAGGTGCAACCACTGCAAGCCGATATTATATTGATGGCTTACTGTTGTACCCGATGTCAATGCTTCGCGTCACTGGTCACCGCTATATCAATACGTTACCTCCACGATACACATCACGTTCAGGAATTAAAGGTATAATCAATTATTGCTATCCATGCACATCTATCTCTTTTGTTCAGTCTGCTATTGAATAGTAGTGCTACAAATTATGCGATCCCCATAATTAAAGTAATTATTTGCATAAACGTTCCCTACATATTATACCAAAAGTTGCTTTATCTAATTTCCCTAATTAGGTTTTCGCTCTTCATCTCATATTCTGTGTGTGGTTGGTACTATATTTGGTTTCCTCTCGTGCCACTAACAACCCAATTATGGTAAATTTATTCATAACCACGTTGTTACTGCGTAAGTATTAATTAAAGCCGAGTGTTGCAAACTTTTTTATGGTGTCTACTGCCTTATTTGAAATAGGTAGTTTTTGTGAGATGCGTTGACTCATTTTTTGAGATGGAAACACAAAAAAAATATTTTGATTTTGTGTGTCACTCCTGTTTTGTTTTTCTGACTGATTTTAAACTAATGATGTCGAAGAAGCATTACATATTTTTACATTATAAGGGAGCACTAGTAGTAATAGTTATCCTTGGCCTTATTATAATCGATTTTAAACCTACTATTAAAATTCCGTAATATATACGGAACTACACTCAATTAATTTTTAACTATAGTTTAATTTGTTTAAACATTTCTCCTCTGTTCCATACCATCGAACTTGAATAATGTCATAGGATAATCAACTTCCGTGGGCTATTGAAATGTCGGTAGCATTCCCATAGAGTTGCAATTACACGCGTCGTTTGAGTTCTATCGGAGTCAGCCATCTTGTGACGTAACGAGACAGTTGAGTTGAATCCTCCCTGCTGGGTTTTATTGCTAAGAAATATTATGGAGCTACGAAATAATCAGTGTAATAATAACAGGAATAGCGCCGTAATTGTTTCTGGCAAAAAAACAATATCAGTTCTTATTAAGATAATTCATAAATAAAATGCATAGGGCTGAACAAAAACTAAATCCGTACAATTCAACCAATCATTATAATTCATAAATAAAATTCATAGGACTGAATGAAAATTAACTCCATACAATTCAACCAATCATGACCTTAAAAATCGAGAATGTGACGTTACGAAAAAATATCTGCATAGGTAATACAAAAACCAATCGAATAAGCATTCAGACCATAGAACGGACACGGAAAACGGAGTGGCCCATTACCGGCTGGGCAATCCTGATCGTGCCGGTCCGGATGAACGCTTCCGTTTACAGTTTCGCCTATGCTCTTTAGCTTGCTTCCACAACGTGTATTTGTCGCAGATGGATTGTAAAATCGGCTGTAGATATATCATTCTGCATTACGTCT
This sequence comes from Xylocampa areola, assembly GCA_935421205.1. Classification (NCBI taxonomy): domain Eukaryota; kingdom Metazoa; phylum Arthropoda; class Insecta; order Lepidoptera; family Noctuidae; genus Xylocampa; species Xylocampa areola. Next base: position 3,999,987 of record OW285200.1, read on the forward strand.
AAACGTGAGTGCAGATATGTTAAACGTATCGCAATGGAAATCCAGCTGAACGTTGTTCAGCTGTTTTATAAAACAAATCAGTTTTGTTAAACAGCTAGCAGTTTTGTAAAACAGCGGATTCTATCATCCATTTGCGACATATACATAGGATTATTCAATTTTGTTCTGGGTGTGAAATTCAGATAGCAGAAGAATACCTCATTATTTATTTTAAGAGAGCATTATTACACAAAAATAAAACGACAACACTAGATGACACATTATATAAAACGTAATTTATTTAAACAAAAAGGCCCATTAGGAATTAGGGGTGATTGTAGTTGGAGCCCAAAAATTATTTAAAAAGCATTTTTGTAATGTGACACATATAAAGTAAAAAAGGCATCTAAGCTGCTATTAGCAAATTCCTGTTTTAATGTAGGAGTGCAGAATCTGCTAATGACTTATTAAGCATAACTTGGAATCATGCTAACCTTACCTACAACAAAGTTATAGTTAGTATTATGTGACGACGTTTTAGTAGAACCCTAATAATACTTAGTAGGTACTTAAAACCTGCTCATAATTTTAACCAAACCAACAAATAAATAACAATGCTTCATTCGTATTCCAATTTTCCTGCAAACAATAAATCGTTGTCTACAGAACGCTGGTTATTTCCCCAAAGCGTAATTTTACCCTTTAATACGTTTCCCGATATTTAAAGCCTACCATTGTAGTAATTCACTACACCCCTGAATACAATCCCCTGCGGTGCAGGTACGGCGCAATTATTCAACCCTTCTGAATCAATTATCTTTGACAAATTTGCTCTAGGAACTCTGTACTATCAAACACTTTGAGACACTTTGAGCTCTCAAGTAGAACGGACGTGCCTTTGAGCAATATTAATATAATACATGACATTTAAATATTTCAAGTGATCTGTGACCTAGAAAACAATCGGTGTAATTTTTGCAAAGTTTGTGATTCTACATTAGTGAATAATAAAATATGAGTAACGTATATTGAGAACTATGTCTAATATTGAAAATAGCCCTCGGAGTGCCCTAAATCCTAACAGCTCTACCAGCAAGCCACAAACACCATATCATGTGGCTCAGGAAAAAATCGAGTCACTGGACAGCAGCGAAATTGGCAACTGGTTGACCTCAATCGAAAAATGCCTGAATGAAGTGTGCACTATTGCTCAAGAAGGAAAACTGAACTCCGAACAAAAGCTAAGGATCAGTGCCTTATCACGCAAGGTAGGACATGGCGTTTCACAAATGGCAGTATTCTACCAGGACTTAAAGCAAAAGGCCAGAGACGTCCAAAACTCTCTTCAAGGTATGAGAGAAAACCGAGATCTCGCGGATTGCCTCGTCAATTTCCGAAAATCGATCCAAGAAACCATTCAAGAAAACTGCGTCAAACCTACGGCGGCGAAGGTAGAACAAGTTTCCTTTGCTGATATGGTGAAAACTAATAACAATAACTACTTGCGCGCCAATAACTTCAGCTCTATCGCAATCTATCCTAATGATCGTTTGAAGTCTAGTGAAGACACAAAATCGCTAGTCCAAAAAATTATACGTCCTGAACAAATGAAATTACATGTTAGAGGATTGCGTAAAACAAAGAACGGTGGCGTAATTATCAGTACTGAGACAAAGGATGATATTGAAAAACTTCGAAAATCATCACAACTGAGTAGTTCTGGCCTGAAATTAGAAGAGCCTCATAAGAGAAGACCCAGAATTATTGTTATCGGAGTGCCCTCTGCTTTAAGTGACCAAGAAGTTTATGATTGCATATATGATCAAAACTTAGCCGACAAGTTGCCTAATTTGCCTCGTGACTCTTTTTTGTCATTATTAAAATTAAGTCACAAGTCGGGTAAAAAAGAGGGAACTACATGTAATTTTATCTTAGAAGTGCCAGCGAGCATAAGAAAGGTGCTTATTAACCAAGACCGAGTGTTTATCAATTGGACATCCTGCCCAGTCAAGGACTTTACACTTGTGACCAGGTGCTTCAAATGCCAACAGTACGGGCATGCTGCAAAGTCCTGCCGGGAAGCTACCTATACGTGTGGACACTGCGGTGAACAAGGTCATCAGTCAAATGATTGTACCAAGAATACCGAACCAAATCAGTGTGCAACATGCTTGCGATTTAAAAAACCAAGCAATCACAAAACAGGTGGTCTTGAATGCCCCGCTAAGAGAATGGCAGAAGCAAGATACATTAATTCCATAGATTATAATGAGGGCGCATAATCATCGTCAATGGTAATTTTTATTGTGTTATGTAAGTTTTATTATTGTATATGTTTAAATACATTCAGTACATAAAATAAAAATCTAAAATCTTGTACACGCGTTACATCATATCGAATATGGCCCAGTTTACAAAAGTGATGATACGATCATTTATTTGTCCTACATTAGATATAAACTTTTGGAATGATATTGTAAATAATACTTCATCTATAAAAATAATTGTAATATGAAGAAATTGTCTACCTATGCAAAATTATGGTTAAGGTATTATGTTAGTTATTAAATAAATAAATTTCATTTAATTAAACTTCACCATGTATTAGTCTGTTATGTTATTCACTAGATATACTTATTCCTTGGAAATATTTTGTAATATTAAAGAGCACTTCAGATACCTGAGATACAGGTTTATCCTAGTTCAGGTATAATCCTATTATTATATACCTCTTTATATTAAGAAAAACTGTAAACATGTATGCACACTAATTATTTCAATAAAGAATTATTATTATTAAACTCGGCTTAATCTCTGGATTATCAAATATGATAAGCCAGCCTTCACGCACACATAATGTGCTACAGAACTTTTGTAACACATCTGTAATATAACGTGACATATTTGTCACATAATACCTAACTTGCTGATCTAAATAGAGATCATATGAAATACAGAGAGTAAGGAATAATAAATTAATCCGATTTTTTGAAGTAATGTCACTTATTTGTCACATAATGATTTGGTGAGCATGACATCTACGCAGACAATTATGTATAGAGATTTTTGAAATTATAAACTAATGTTATTAATAGAGAAATAAAATAAGGCATTAGTTATTAACAGATAAACGTCATTATTTATACAACTTCAAAAAATACTATCCAAAGCTAATTTCGAAGATAACAATGCAACCTACTTTGTAAATGAAAGAAACTGATAGTTAATACATTTGCAATGGAAATTCTGTTACTTACGTCTTGTTATTGAAGGCCACGTCACAAGGGACCTTTGTGAAAAACATTTCTGAATCTGTCAATATTTAATTAATATTTCAATATAAAATTCGTCTACGTTCCACATGTGGCTTTCAATTTTTAAACGAATCGAATATTGATTGAAAATGAGATGTTCCAAATCGGGTGGTTCTGACGCTGATTCAATTAAATTTCGTAAATTATTTTCAGGTGAACTGATTTTATACTTCTTACCCATATAATTTATATCAACATATTGATTGAACGGTGACAATACAGCTAGGAACAAATTCAGAGTTTGAAAGTAGTAGCCAGCCATCGAACGAACTATGTTCGAAGTTTCTTCGAAGGATAAGATTCGTAACAATGAACTATTCTGGAATCCAGAATAGTCTGGAAGGATAAGTCCAGAAGTCCGGCAAAACGAAATTATTTGACCTTGAATGTACCTTATATACAGGCAGGTATAAGTGGAAATGCCGAAATGAGACGCCCTAGAAGGATATACACTGTCCTTATTAGTGATATCCTCCAAAAAGGTTAGGTGCGTAGTACTCGCAACCGGCGCGCATGTATGACCAGATGTATGAACGTGGATGAAGCAAAAGGCATAAGGATCGTAGCAGGTGGCGTTCTGTAGTTCCTGCCTACCCCCATGGGAGAAAGGCGTGAGTTTATGTAATGTACCTTATAATAAAATACTAAGTAGTCAAAATCTCATCTAATCCATCGAATAAGATCCGAGTAGTAAGTAATATTAGTGCTTTCTGTTTTATTGTTTGAATTATAACAAAATAGTTCTAAGTTGTCAAACATAATTATTGTAGGGCTAGAAAGTCTTATAGCAGGATTTCCGTTCACCATAAACAGTAAAATTACCAAATGACCATTAGTACCCACTCGTATTTTAATAAGCACTTTCCCAGATAAAGAACAGTCGTTAGCTTTAGAGTCTTTCTTCTTATTAAAAAGCAATATAAAGTTAACTCTATTTATTATATTTAGGTCTACAGTTAGTATTTTAATTTATTTATTTATTATCTATTTGCTTGTAATGTTTTAAGCACTACATTGTTAATTATGCAAACGGGAAATTGCTAAATGCTTGTGACGGTATTATTTAAACTTCTAAAGCATAGGTCCGGAGTTTTCATAGGCGCTGGAGTTTTCCGTGGCGGTAGCGGCTCCATAGGTCCCAAAGGCGGGGGCATAATTTGTGATTATTAATAGATAATAGAAATACATATAAAATTTGTATAATTAACTATTATTTAAAGGGGGTGTTAATTTTTTTTTTGTTTTAATGCGGGTGGTCGTCCATAGAAGGTTGGAAACCTATGATCTAAAGCAAACATAAAAACCAGTATAGATAATGCGTGATCCATGATCATATCAGAATTAAGAAGCACTGCATATTCATACGCCACTTTTCTGATTCCCACAAGGATCAGCTTTAGGTTATGTGTATAAAAATACAACTTTCAACAGGTCTTCAGTCCTCAAGGGGTTAGTACCCTGCTCCATTTTTGGGATTACGATCATCATCCATTTGTCATTTGCTGCAAAATTTGAAGCATAATGACGGACTTATTTCCAAAGATAGCTCAGTGGATGTTGGCGTTGCTTTCTGGCCTATTTCCGACAATAATAACGATCGTTTGCATCATTATCAATAAATCTGTTGTAACCACAACAACTATCTAGTTTCAAAGAATACTACCATTGTTGTTGGTGACATAGAAACTGAAAGTGGAAACTGCTACCGCAATCGTGGTGATTTGGTATTTTTTCGTTATTCACTTGTTTATTAGGACGCTAATTAATTGGGTTAGTATTTTTTATAATCAAGTCTGCGCCTTATCAATATATTTATACCTTTCTTTAAATCATTATTTATTGAAGATTAGTGAGTTATTTTCTATCCGCACACTACTAAAACGTTCGTTGAGAAATAAATTTATTTGTTGCGGTATAATAAAAAGGTACGCAAAATTTGCATAAAAAAAACCAGATTATTCAATTACGACTCTTGCTTTACATCCGCACGTAATTGGAACATCACTCTTAAATATATATATATATAATGTTATATCATCATATAATAGCAGTGAAAAAAGCAGGCATAGTTTAATATATTCTAGCAACACTCGAATCATAAATCTTCAAATCAAATAATTCGGGATCAGAATTTCTGAGTTACTGCCCCTGTGGGAAACATTGTGTGAGTCTAGAATTTTATTACGATCCTAAAGATTGAATCTAATTTAGTACCAAATGTGTTTGAAGGATTGGTAGTAATATCCACCTTCGCATAAACTGAGTCAGGAATCAGTAGCAAGACTGATGATGATAATGATAATCGTCTAGGATTTTAAAAATGTATTGCTAAACTCAACTACAAATTCCGAGAAATTCAGAAAACCCCGATTGTAATCTCTTCAGAAGTATCAATGACTAGCTGTGCCCCGCGGTTTCACCTGCGTAGGTATAATTATATTTGAATTACCTATTAGTACCAACCAAACAATCTCTTCTCGGTAATGCTCGGTTCCCGTCGGGCGGGGTTTATGCGTTACATGGCTCGTTCGCGCGAGTGGGAATTATTTTCATTTTCCATTATCTCCTAAACTATACGTCCAAATAACATGCAAAGTTTATGTTCATAAAATTGTCTTGATGATGAAGAAACTTTCATTCGTAAGGATTAATATGCCATGCCTCATAATAATGCTCTTAAATCACTTTTTAATTTTTTCATAGAATACCTTATTGTAGCTAATGTATAAGATGTAGGCATATGGTATCGCGGACTTTTTTTAGATGTACTAAAACCAATATTTATGTAGAACGTTATATTTACGTATCACTAACCATTACGCCAGCGCAGCGCGCAGCACGTGGATAAAGAGGTCCGGCAGCGCTTTTTCTTCCGACTTAACTAAATTCAATATTTAAGACTAGCTGAGAGATGTAGCGCATTTAAACAAACAAAAAAACTTCCGCGTTATAATATTAGTATAGATATTAGTGCTATTTTAAACGTGTTTTGTAAATCAATTAAAATTCCATCCATAACTTTTTCTAATAAAGCTGGTAGCTGAAACAGCCTCAATTTTATACCAAGAGGTTTACTTCTGGAACTAATCTACTCGTAAGATTGGTAGAACGGCTTAATCAACAATTTCAACACAATACCGTGACGTCTTCGCTGCGCCCGGGAGATAAACGAATAGTTAATATTGTTTGCGTTCATTATATACGTTACACAAGAGCTGCTTCAAAATTTTCATGCACAACTCATATCGTTTAATATAATATTAAAATTAAAAAATAAGAACTTTCCAAAGCAAAGCACTGCCAATTTTATTCAATAACAGTTTAATTATATAAAAGGAATCCCGGATAAATACAGTATAGGGACTGAATAGATAGCAATGACGTTGCCAAAAGACAAATTAAAATGTGGACGAAGTATTTGCGGTGGTTAGCAGAGGTCGAGGTGGCTTAGTGGTCGGAGCGCCTGGAGTATTTATCCGGGAGGCGCAGGTTCGAATCCTGCTCGCGACCGTATTCTTTTTCCACAAAAATGTACAACTTTAATCCTTTTGATGTCTTTTCACTAGCGAATGCGATCCAAGCATCGTATGAATTATTTTGAATATCTAAAACTGTTTTCTGTTGTCTAGTCAAACTTGTATTACTTGCCTACACTTTATTATATCTAGGGCTTCTTACGTCTCATTCAATACAACCTTGCGTGTTATAATTAATTTAAAGACTTACATTTAATTCTCTGTTGATCTGGCTGAACTCTGGTCTGGCAAATGCTTTTTAGTTGAATTTGAAAAGAGAGGCAATGGCACCTCTCTGATTACTTCTGCAAATGAGTTGACAGCATAATTTAGTACTTAAGTTTCAATCCTACTGAAGTGCACAGTACAATTTATATTACCTTTGTAATAAAGATCCCGTTTAAGGTTTCGTCCAAAGCTCTGTGAGCTAACGGCATCAGGCATGCCTGCAAACATTGTAATACCAAAATCGTGAAGTATCTGGCAATTGCGAATCCTAAGAGGTAAAAGGTTTCGAAGTTGCCAATATTCGTCGAAAGAAAAGTAGTTCCTTTAACAATAATTGGTGAAGCACCGCTTTGTATTTTCGGCATACCCTAAACTTTTTCAAAAGAAACCTTTGCCAAGTTCACTGAGGTCCTATTGTGGAAGTTGTTTTTGAATTGTTTCGACAACATCATTTGTCTAGGGAAAGTTACTTAATTAATATTTTATTTTTAGACTGAATCATGTTGAGATTTGGAGTACCCAGTCTTCGTGTTTTTGTTTTTATATGTTACTAGCGAACCGCTCCGGCTTCGCACAGGTATTATTCGCACGTGGGACTAAATAAAAGTATCGGTAAATGAATGTAGATATACTGCCTCGTTGGTCTAGTGGTCCCAAGCACGACTGTTGAGTATGAGGTCTCGGGTTCGATTCCCGGGTCGGATAAAGTTTTATTGAGTTTTTCTGATAGGAAACTCTCAGTAGCAGCCCGAAGTTTGAAATTGTGCCCGATAAATGGCAATAGGCTCACCACCTATTACATGGGACTTAATAACAGCATTGGTGAAATGTGAGAGTACAACTGTGTACACCTCTGCCTACCCCTTTGGGGAATAGAGGCGTGATCTTATGATATGCCATGTTACAACAATTACTAACCGACTACAGGCCTGATGCTGGTTAAGAAATCCAAGGTCCAAGGTTAAAAAACGACGAGATAAGGCTAGGAAGTTTTCCAGCACCATCTCCATACGAACTATTAAAAAAAAAAAATAGAAATCATTTATTTTAGACAAAAAACTCCATAGACTGCCTTGTCTATTTTTTTTTCTAAAATAATTTATTTTGCTTATAACTAATGTTAGCAATTAAAAAGTAAAAAGAAGAAACTAGACACAGTATATATATAGTATAGTATGTATAGTAATATTTTTCCCTTAGAAGGCTTTGCCTACTATATCAGCTCTTGAAGAATCTTATGATCTGTGGCTTTTAGGTAAGAAGTGTATTTACGAGCGCCTTTACGTAAACTTCAAGCTATTTATATACTCGAGATGCAATATACCCAACAGCAATAAATTTATACGTTGCATTTCATGCCGCATTGGATCTGAAACATGTTCAATCAGTTATATGCACTATCGATGCTTGACGAATTAATTATAAGCAACATCTGTTTTGTTTAATATTACATAACTAAACTGGCATGTTGTTGAATTTGCATATAAATTATCAATGTCTACGTAACATGGTTCAAAAATAGACCTTATGAAATTGAAGTTATTATATTAAATAGAAAAAGAATACGGTCGCGAACAGGATTCGAAACTGCGCCTCCCGCATAGATACTCCAGGCGCTCTGACCACTAAGCCATCTCGACCTCTGCTCACCACCGCGAATTTTTCTTCCATATTTTAACACGTCTTATGGCGACGTTATTGCTATCAATTCAGTCCCTATACAGGTGGCCGAACCTTATGAAATTGGTCTCGTGATATCTGTATTGAATGAGGTCCATAGCCTGTAAACCGCTGATTTAATAGAATCCGACTTTTATATCCCAAATTTTATCAGCAGTAGTTATGGGTAGCATACTAGCCTAACGGTCTGCATATAAACCACGTGTCTGCAAATAGTTATTGATCTATTTCTAATGGCTATCCTGAATTACGATAATCTTCCAGCTGACGTGAATAATGATATCTTATTTTTGTTTTGAACTTTAATATCATTACCACCAGAACAATACCTGATCTGAATAATCATCTAAATAACTGCTCAGAGATTCTTTTACAAATCATTTCTTAAATGTTTTAGTAAATTAGTAAAATTAGTAAAGTAATTTAGTAAATTTAGTTTACAAATCTATTAAATATTTTTTGTTGCAGCATCTATCTTCCAAGGGATATATATAATATAACCCTGAAAATTGGTTCCCACATCTATTAATAAACGCTTGATAACTAGATACAGAGTTTAACCCGCGCTTTCGATGCATGCCCTTGACTGGCTAATCGATGAGGCGTGATCGGAAGAATCTTGCGTCTTGATTACTAATTATCTAGCAGTTTAGTCATGGATACACCAATTTTTCAAGGTTTTTTGCGATGATGAGAACAAAATAAGAGGTATCGCGCAATTTTGAAAAACAATTGGCTATAAAACAAGGCAATGAAATCCACGTGAAGGACGATGGAGAATCAACTTGAAAATCCTTCTTTGTTTTCTGATTAAAACAAGACGGTGTACTTGTTGTACGTAGGTACGTTGAAAAACCCTAGCTCCGGTTAGCTATGTATAATCTGTTATTAATAAGAAACCTTCTTGTCCGTTCATTGCGTCATAGCACAATGGCGTCATTCAGACATGAAAACGTGTGCCCCAGCAGGATATCGGACAACCACTCCATTATTTGTTTCAATTTAAAAGAATTCTTTCAAATGTAATTATTGTGGTTTGATTCTATTTTCATTTAAATACGTACTTAAAGTTGTACTAAAACATGTTTATCGATAAAAAAAAATTCGTATATTTATAGTACTATTGGTTAAATCATTGACTATATATCTGTTTATAATCAAAGGGTTAAATTTAATGTTACATTTTGTCTACAAATTTTAAGCGGCCCAGTTGACCGACATAATCCACTTCGATACAACTAAAAACAATGGCAAATAGTGAGGAAGCGCTTCTTCCGTCTCATCAAAAAAACGATATAAAACAAACAACTTAAAATAAAAAGAATCATTTAGTTACACTTGAACGATACGGTCCAATAAATTTCACTTAACTGGGTCTACTTGGAAGAATAGAAGTTGAAAATTAACGATCCTACTAGCTTTTAACAGGAACTATGTATGTGTCGCAGATGGATTGTAGAATCCGCTGTTTTACAAAACTGCTAGCTGATTCAGAAAATAGTACTGTTTTATAAAACAGCTGAACGTCGTTCAGCTGGATTGCCATTGCGATACGTTTAACAAAACAGCTACCTTTAGACTTAATGCAGAATGACATATCTACTGTGGGACAGGTTTGTTTATTGTATAGGTATATTAATGGATAGTCACAAACACACTTCGCGGGGCTCCTATTTTTGTGTCTGTAAGGTTAGAAAAAACCTAAACACGAAGAGGATGACGGGGGCCAGTGAGCGAGCGAACAGAAAGAATAAACGCAAAACGTTCATACAATTCTGCGTGTTAATATTATAGTTCAGTAATTATGTAAAACCGCTAAACGTCGTTCAGCTGTTTTTTATAACAGTACTGTTTTCTAAATCAGCTAAAGTTTTGTAAAACAGCTTATTCTACAATCCATCTGCGACATATATATATAATCATAATTAACCATTTTACCCATGTTGTTCTGTCAATAATTTCTTTATATATTTGCTGCTTGCTAAACTGTTATTGGTAAACGATCGTTGAGCTGGTGGCCGCGGTCAGTATGAAGATGGGTGACTTCTTCTAGCATTTTTATTTGAACATCTCTGTTCTTCGTGAGCAAGTTAAACCGTCCTGGCTAACATACGGAAGAAGAAGATATGGATATGTTTATGATAAAAAATACGCTAAAGGGGTTCAATGTCTCATGTACCACATGTGGCACATGTCGATAGTTTAACTATTGTGTCTACTTCGTGGACTACGAACCTGTTAATCATGTAAAATTATTTTCTACGTAAAAGTTCTACGGTTATTTAAATCACACTTCGAAACATTAGCGGTAAGCAGGTTTATCAGAATAAATCCCGAACAGGTATTAGGATAAGTTGTTGGCATTGTGAAAGGACGGCGAATTCCTGTATTTTTGTAATTTTACACGGGGTTTTTTTTATTGTTTACAAAAAGATATCATTTATATTTTCAGTAAGATTGTTTTATTTATTCGTGTTCATTGTTAAAGATATAGTCGCCTCCTTTAATATGGCATAGGTACAAATCAACTGCTTGTATGTATGTAGAACGGATTACCCTTTCGCTCAGTGGCTCAAAATGAAACTTGGCCTCCGATACGAGAGTAAAATATAAACGCAAATGTAGGAATTAAAATAGTATAGTATTTTTATACGTTCTAGAAACAATATTATTTTACAGAGAGAAGGTAACCGATACTTAAAAATAGAATGTGTACACAGCTCATTTGCATCTCAAGGATACTTTATTACCTATTTTTCAAATATTAATAGCAATGACAATTTAGTAACGGTCGTCAATTTATCGTCGAAACCATTACCTGAGGAAACCAAAATGGCCCTGTCTCGTGGACTCAATTTTGCACCTGCTCCTCGAAAAATACCAGTCGAGGACATCATTACCAATATTGAGAACACGATTGTGCGTAATAGGATTCCTCACGGGGATGCAGAGTGCCTGCGACAAGATGTGTCATCGCTATTACGTAAATCATCACCACCAAAAAGTAACATGAGCCACCGTGAAATCGTGGCCCTGCGGAATTTGCGTAATAATCCAGACGTGCTAGTGTTGCCAGCAGATAAAGGTAACGCAACTGTTGTCGTCGATACCGAAGCGTATAATGAGAAAATCACGGAACTGGTGAGCGACACGGTTGTTTACAAGAAGGTTGCCTACAACCCGACCGCCAGGGTGACCACCAAGGTCATCAAATTGTTACAAGACCTGGGTAACAAAGAACTGCTGTCAAGACTACGACCACATAACCCTACACCACCCAAGATATATGGTTTGCCAAAAATTCACAAGCCGGACTGGCCCCTGAGACCCATAGTAAGCCAGATAGATGCACCTACATACAAACTGTCGCGTCATATGGCTACTACACTACAACCATATACTGGGAAAACAAGCAGCTTCATAAAGGACTCAAGACACTTTGTCACTTTATTATCTGACGTGCAGCTAAAGGACACAGAGTTAATGGTCAGCTTTGATATCACCTCACTATTTACCAATGTACCAGTTGGTGAGGTCATAAATATTATTTCAACGCAACTGAGTGCTAATTTACCTACTGGATACATTGAGTGCATACATTACTGCTTGAAAAGTGGCTATTTTCTGTGGAAGAGCGAGTTCTACCTGCAAATAGATGGAGTGGCAATGGGCTCACCGATAGCGCCGGTAGTAGCCAATATATTTATGGAGTGGTTTGAAAACCAGGCCTTGGAGTCCGCTAAAACAAGACCTAGATACTGGTGGCGATACGTGGACGATATATTTGCTATTGTCGAACGTGACACGCTGGTGGAATTTACTAGGCACCTAAACGGTATACACAGGAAAATAGCTGTCACAGTAGAAGAAGAAAATAATGGGTGTCTGCCATTCTTGGATGTTCTCGTGATCCGTGGACCTAGCGGTCATGTGTCCCATACTGTCTTCAGGAAACCGACACATACTGACCGGTACCTACGAGCAGACTCTCATCACCATCCTTCACACCTATTTTCCGTACCCAGAACTCTGATAAACCGGGCGTTCAGTTTATGCGATCCTCAGTACGTGGACGCAGAACTTTGTCATTTACAAAAGGTACTGGAGCGCAACGGGTATCAGTGGCGTCGGTGTATCCGTAGTTTGAATACGGTGGACAGGGGTCGTGGACGACGGGCGGGCGCGGAACGTACTCCAGCATTTTTACCGTTCGTTCGAGGAGTTACGGACAAGATAGGCCATATACTCAGACGTAAATATAGTATTAAGACGGTCTACCGCCCACCCGGACAGCTACGACAACTGCTACGTTCACCGAAAGACAAAGATCCATTAGGCGTCCCCGGCGTTTACATAATACCGTGCGACTGTGGCTTGAGTTACATCGGAGAAACTCGTCGCAATATCGCAACCAGGCTGAATGAACACATACGTAGTATGAAGAGTATGGACACCAACAAGTCAGCAGTTGCAGAACATGCTTGCAGCACGGGCGCGGCTCATTTTATACGTTTCGATAAAGCATCCGTACTAGCGAGGGAGAAATACTTCGTACCGCGAAAAGTACGAGAAGCTATCGAAATAAGCCGTCGCCCGAACTTCAACAGAGACAGTGGTTGGACGTTGCCCCCTGCTTGGAAACCAGCTCTGAAGTCCACGTCATATGAAAGTGAGTTAAGCCTGGAGTGTGACACAGTCAGCGCAGTATGCACCGGCATGAATAGTAAAGACAATATCTCGGACACGACGAGTGGCGGAAACACACGAGTACTTCCGACACCGAGTACATCATCGGCGCGTGCAAAACGCTACGCGGCGCGATGCAGCTCCAGTTTGACTCGCGACATCGCCGCGGGTTCAGCTCATGACTAAGGGCTCCGTTCGAGTTCGAAACTAGTCGGGCAATCCCGAAAAATGCACGTGAGTAGTAACCGGTGAACATTAATTGATATTTTTCAATATTGACTGACCTGTTGGTCTAGTGGTTAGTAGCCCTGACTGCTATGCCGGAGGTCGTGGGTTCGATTCCCACCCGGGACAAATGTTTGTGTGATGAGCACGATCATTTGTTCTGTGTCTGGGTGTAATTTATCTATAATATGTATGCATTTAGAAAAATATAAGTATGTTTATCAGTTGTCTAGTACTCATAACACAAGCTCTGCTTAGCTTGAGACTAGACGGCGTTGTGTGATAGTTGTGGAATATTATTATTATATTATTATTATTATTAATATCGTCAAGTTTGCAACCCTTCATATATCATTTATTGCTTATTTTGATTTTGATTGGCCCTGCCAACGACTTCGCAGATAATTACGTTTATGCGTATGTAGGTATATAATTTGGCCAGAAAATACCCAATACACTGTTTTTGTACTTTAAATAAGAAAGCAAGGGTCTAAGGCAAGATTTTTTGAAATATGTTTCTGCTTGCCTTTAAGCTTTTTTTTTAAGAATTAATTATATTTTAAGATAAGCTCAGGAGAAAAATGATGCTGATAAAAAAAACCAAATTATTCCTTAAGATCAATTAGAACTAACAGCACATATCCATCAAAGCACCTGACCTTTTCTGTTTGACTGATCCTCCTCCCTGGCGCTGCCGAAGACGTTATTCTTGTGCCCATTGGTACCGAAAAAATTATCGTTGCGACAACTTTGCAAGGAATTTCCAATTCTAAATTATTCTTTAGGATAACTAAAAGGTACAAACGTAACACTGATTTACTACTAAGCTCGTTATACCAAACAGTATTATTGTTTATTAGCTTAATTAATTTTAATTAATTCTCACATTGGTTCATAGATGGCGTTAAAACGAAACAGAAAAACCACGACCAATTTCCGTTTGGTAATCGGTACCTGGTTAATTATCATCGCTCGAATGCACGCATATTCGTTTTCTATAAATAATGCAATTAAATTCGATTCACATCGAATAAACTTACTTTATCGTATGAGCATGGAAATCTTTCTTGGTACAATCAACCGTAGGAATTGGGCGGTACTTAGGCAGTACCTTCATGTTGTAGCAGTTATAACATTGTTTTCGTATCTACTTCAGGTGTCTGAACTGACGGTTGATCGTAAAATATTGGAAATGGTATAAAAACGATAATTAAAAATACCTTGTTCATAATTGTAATTAAAAAAAACTCTATAGTCTGTTGTCATCTCTCTCCATTAATATGTAAGTGAAAAGGACCTAGGTAGCTTAAAAACCCTTTAAATATCTATAATCAAAGCAAGAAGCATCTTTTGAATGTAATTTTTTATGAAAATGTCTCACGTATACTATGAATAATATAAAAAAAACCTATTATTGTGTCACGCTTAATACGCCATTGCAAACACAATTTCAAATATCACAACGTACAGTTATGTACACAATAGAAGCGATTCTAAATAGCACTATTATAAATCGTATACGAGATCCTACTTGCGGATTGATAATAATGCGTGACCGATTACAGAAAAATCGAGTTTCGACGTTTCGCATCGTAAATCGTGTAGTCAATTCATTGGGTTTGTTAGTTTTACACCCGTGCCGTAACTCGATTACATTGATTAGATATGATTTTACAAAGCCTTGTTTATCGTTTCATTAACAAACGTCCTATAATAAATAACAAGATGGTTGTCTTGCATTATATTTATGTTAGATGAATGTCAATCGCATCCGTGTTGTAATTCACAAAACAATAGAATCTTACCACCTATTAGTCACCTAACCATCATGATTAATTCATTAATTAAGAGGTCATCTTCGTTTATACATAACGTAATATGTCTTTAAATCCCTAAATATGACCTCTAAATTGGATTACAGTTAATCGGTTTAGTCTCACTATTTTATAAAGGCAAAAAACCTGCGTTTCAACTTCACGTCCGTCGGTCGCCTTGACATTAGCTCCGTCAGCCAGCATAGTTAGATCTACCCCTTTGACGTCTTTTTGTTAGTCTTTGAGGTCATTTAGACTGGATATGAGGACGTATCGAATGACTAAAAGTGTAATATCCGTTTGATCCTCACTCACTTTGTTGTCTTCTTTTTATGTGTGTGTCATGTATCAACGAAAGGGTTCTTTCTATTCTCTTGGTTTATTTGATATATTGGTGTTGGCAAGTGCAATGAATTTTCGGATAACTACAGCATCTATGTAGATGGTATAAGTAGTTCGCATCTCATTACTTTATTCTTTTAAAGTTTTAGACCATCAGCTTTGCAGCTATTTTTCAAATATCGTCACAGGATGTTTAAACACGATTCACATCGTCAAGTTTTTTTTAAATACTTCAAACCTGTTAACAACTTTTTTAATTTGAACATTTCGAATAAATACTTACGATCTTATGAAAAAAGTTTTTATTTAAGTCTCAAATAAATTGCTACGACTTTTAACAGAAGAGAGATTTGTAACAGAACGTTCATGACGAACAGTAATTAGGAGTTCAGTACCACATCAGTCACATAACATATTAGGTTTCATAGTTTATGAATTTCTGTTAGTAATATACGCTGCGTGTGTTAGACTCGTTACTAGTCTGGTTTTTTAGAAATAAATCTTAAATTGTCTGTTTTTTTTTTCATATATAAATTAATTGTATCCTTACATTCGCGATGCTTTCAAGCTACAAACTTTGACATTACAGTTGATAGCTGAAATCCAAATTACGATAACTTCATGAAGCATTTCTCAATCCATCCTGTTACATTACCAAGCGTGATCCGAACGTCGTGAAATCGTGATTTCGTCGCATGTCTGCAGACTGAAGGCGAAAGCGTGATGAACGTGATCTTATTTTGACATTATAGTCTTTGGAATTCATCTTTATTCAATAAAAATGTTTTGCAATATCATCGGCTGTCGTTCTGCATTGATTTTCCGAGTATTAAAATTGGTTAATTGCAGTCTAGAACTTGTTATAGACCTATAATTGAAATAGAGATAGAGGTGTACAGTTAAGAATAAGATCATTTCTAATTCCATACTGATTATCACTTTCAGTTTTCAACCTGAGAAAAGAAGACTCACAATGTAGTTATATCTATCAGAGCTATAAAGTGGAGATATACACCATTTAATTAACACACAATTCCAAAGCATCCATAGATTAATTTTAAGTCTCAAAACGGCTTTGCCACATGCCCGCAAATTGAATTTGAAAATGATCCCGGCTTATCCAAATCCCTTAACGTCACTTGACGGCAATTAATCTTGCAAACTGATATCAACGGTAAGGTTAGAAATTGCCATGATTTTAGTTTAACTGTGGATGTTCTTCAATATAATTCTAGGTAACGTTAATAGCCTATACGCCTATAGATAAGCTGATAAACTCTTAACAAAAGCGAAACTTACTTTAGTTCCGTTAACCTCACTAGATGGCGCTGTACAGTTGTAGGCATTTTCTGAACCGCGGTGTTAAGATTCTCCGACGTTGAACGACCCTCGCGCCAATCTGTTTGGAATTCATACTTACCTGGCATAGGGGACACCGTGATCATGCAGGCGGTTCCCCCAGGGCGAGACTTTCCCATTGCACTGCGGGTAGGTTGACCCCTGCGATTATCCCTAATGTGGATAACTCGGATGCGTAATTTTTGGTAGTGGGGGACTGCGTACGCGCTGTCCCCCTTCAGAATAAAATTGGAAGTAAAGAAGTGTAACATGAAATGTAATAACGTAACGAATAATATATTATGTGGTTTTAAATTTGTAATGGATCATATCTTTCTTATAATTTATAGGTACCTTACTAAGTCTTGGGCGTTATATATATAATACTATTGTAAATAGCAGTTTTTACTTTTATAAAGCGTAATTTTTTTTTCTCATAGGTTGCTACTAACGTTAAGACTCAGTGGCAGCTTGATCCAATAAAAAAAGCATTTAGATTTCAAAGCACAAAAAATTGTGATTACAAAATAACCTAGGATGCATAAACATTTGTACATAAGTACTAATAGTAAAATGTCTACGCTAATCTAAAAATACCTCGAGACTTCCACAACGACTAAGCATTAAAACGTTTAGCAATATTAACACGTTGAACGCCGCGATTGTGATTAGACGTGACATAGATTAACCTGGGCTCTAATAATTACCACGGTAAAAAAACATATAGGCTTTAAATTTTTTAATTCTTTTCTGCATATTATTGGTTCTATGAGCACTATCTGTTGCATTACTATGTACATCTGTGAAGCTAATAATCTAACAAAAAGTAAGCACATAACTTATATCACAAATACACTTAAGTTAATCAAAGATTGTTATGAACAAAAGATCAATACTCATATAAAATATGCTGTGCTATCTTTTTAGTTCCGAAAGCCTCACTAGATGGCGCTGTACATTTATAGACGTTTCCTTAGTCGCGGTGTTAAGATTCTCCAACGTTGAACGACCCTCGCGCCAAAATGTTTGGAATTCATACTTACCTGGCATAGGGGACACCGTGATCATGCAGGCGGTTCCCCCAGGGCGAGGCCTATCCATTGCACTGCGGGTGGGTTGACCCCTGCGATTATCCCTAATGTGGATAACTCGGATGCGTAATTTTTGGTAGTGGGGCACTGCGTACGCGCTGTTCCCCTTCAGAATCCAATTTGATGTAAAATTACTTCTTAGTGTTGATAAGATGACCGATAATAACAGAACTTAATTATTAAGGGCCGCGTATTCCTTCTTAATAAAATGTATATCTCCGCCTGTTGTTGCGTTTTCAATGGAAAGAGATAATACAGTTTAGAGACATTATAAACAGGATAATAAATAAAGTCGTAGGAAAGATGGTCACGTATGTTGTAACTAAAAATATGTTTCAGGTAATTTGGTTAATTTTCTATCAGCAGTATCTGTTTTATTCCTACATCTGTGAAGTAAGTGATCCGACAACTGTTGGGTTTTGAGTTCATAGTAGACATAACTCATAGCATAAATCTCAATGTTTTTATATATGGTCTTATTAACTATAATTTTATCAAAGATCGACTGCCCAGTCTCTATGTGCAGCTTTCTTTTTAGTTCAATTTAAGGAACTTACTTTAGTTCCGTTAACCTCACTAGATGGCGTTGTATATTTTTGGGCGTTTCTTAAATCGCGGTGATAAGATTCTCAGACGTTGAATGACTCTCGTGCCAAACTGTTTCGAATTCATACTTACCTGGCATAGGGGACACCGTGATCATGAAGGCGGTTCCCCCAGGGCGAGACCTTCCCATTGCACTGCGGGTGGGTTGACCCCTGCGATTATCCCTAATGTGGATAACTCGGATGCGCAATTTTTGATAGTGGGGTACTGCGTACGCGCTGTCCCCCTTCTTAAACAGATGAAACTTAAAACCAGATGGTCCACCTTCTATGCTGCGCTGCATATCCTGTCAACTTAACTCAAGAGGAACTTATGATTGCTTCTGAGGGGGCAGTGCATGTTGCAAAATACTGAGTCCTTTTGCCATCGACTCAAAGCTAAGACGAATTTTGAAACTATTAAATTTTCTAACGCAATACGCACTTCAGAATAGTTAACTGCACTATAATTATTATAAGAAAAAAATCGTAGGTATATAACCTGCTTCAAATTTGCTTGCCTGTAATTTCAGAAACAGTGCTGTAGGGATTAAAAACATTTATTTATTAAATAATAGGTTAGTTAACTTATGTAAATATTAATCACTTAAGTTAACAAACCTTTACATTTCTTGAAGTTTCGTTCAAGAAAGTATATTTTATAGGCAAAGCAGGTAATCTAATAATAGATGAAAAGTGAAAGGTCAATGATCGGTCCTAATCTCATAACTAGTTATTCAAGATCGCAAATATTACGACTGAGATTACATAAAAAAGAATTAATAATTTACATGTATCTTATTTTGCATACATGTTATCTCATTTTTCATAGACACGCTAATCACTTGATGAATGAGGAATCTCGTGGTAAGAACGAGAAGTACTTGAATAGTCGTCCCAGAGAGAATAGAATATATTTTTTCTGTACATTAAAGAATTGTTATGCTATCAAAATAATAGAGTTATTACCAGATCATGCAGTGGAATTAGAAAAAAAATGCCTTGATTTTTTCTTTTTTTTTTTGTTTATTTTTATATTTTAAGTGTTATTATAATATAACGGCAGCTTATAAGATATTTAGTCGTAAATCCGGCTAATGTGCATGAGGTCTTGGGTTCGAGTACCAGACGGGAATTATCATTGAATTTTTCTTTTAAGTAATTCTCAGTAGCAGCGATGTGCCCGGTTGATAGTAATAGGCTCACCATCTATTATTACATGGGACTATATAACGGTACCGGTGTTGAGGCGTACCTGCAGCTCCTCTGCCTAACCCTTCGGGGATACAGGCGTGACGTTATGTTATGTTAACTTTTGACATTCTAAATTTCTATTCTAAAAGGATCTCCTCCTGCTAAATAGTGTGGCAGCATCGAGACAACTGTTTAACAGCCTAATTGTGAAATAGCCAAAATTCTTACACCCTTTCTACGTTCTACATTCCTACGTAATTCTTTTTCTTTAAATGGGGGTAGGCAGAAACTATAGAAATGTAAAAATTGGTAACACCTGTTGAATCACCCATAGAAGACACAATATAAATAATTATGTATTATTGTTATCAAATACTTTGGCGAGTGTACAGAATTATTAGTAGGGAACTTCAAATAATAATTGTTTGCGTTCTAAATCCACTAAATCCACATTTTCCTGCTATTGTTTCTATTGTCAATTCATAATTATTGTCAGAACCTCTTTAAGTATCACTTAAACTGCTTTTGTTGTTGCAGGAGGAACAATCATCTGATATAAGAGACGGTAAGCACTTTTGTTCCATTGTTAGCCTGTCTAAGTAGTTTAGTGAGTAACACGACCTTTTGTGACCTGAACTCTGCTAAAGAGGGGGACTGCCAAAGGGCTATTATTACTGAAAAAAGAAGATAGACAGATTTCTTTTGGATCTACGAGTTGGTGGCCTGACGTGGATCCATTTTAATACAATAAAGGTCCCGCTATGTCTTCTTGTGGCTGTACACAACGCACAGAAGATGCCTCTATAAAAACAACATGCTGTCAGATATGTTTAATGCAGTAGGTACATATGTGAATATTTTATTATTTTTCTTTCTTTATTATAATTTTATTTCCACATAAAGTCTGTAAAACACCCACTTGGTAATATTGACACACTAGAAATTTCTACTGTATATAATCTCCTAGTGTGTCATCGTTAGTAGGTTATAAAAAATAAAGTTCTGTTAGACTATGTTTTGTTTATTAAACAGGCTTGAAACTAAAATAAATAAAACCACAAATAGTCAAAGCCTTTTTCACCCAAACGTAACTGAATTTTATAAAGCCGCTCCTTTTTTTTTTTTCAATCTGTTCGCTGACATTCACCTCTTTTGTCCGCATCTCCGCCCATCCCATCCCATACACAATCACAATAGAATTACGTCACTGTCGCCCATAAACACGACACAGTACTACAAATACGACCCAATTCACACAACACTTTCCATTTCATCGTTTATTTAGGCGACATCAATTAATAATGCATTAGAAGGAGAAATGTATGGTACGCATGCGTGTTTGATGAAAGTGATAAGGTATCTACATGTGATTTACTTTTACTCGGCTCGTTGTGGTAATTAACCCAAATTGAAGGCACGCGCTATTTAATTTGGCGCAAAAAGCTGTTATTTGAAGCTTCGTAGGAGACGTCAGAATTGGGTAATAAAGTTGCTCTCAAATGTTTTAGCTATTGGAAGTGTTATTGAAAAAAACCTCGTGTGTAAAACGAGCTATATTTTTAAAAGTAGGTATCTAATAATAAAACGGTTTAATGTATGATTATTTTCAGTTTATGAACTGAAGATCGCAAGATCTAGGAGGCTGGCGTTTTCGCCTTCCTAGACCTATATCCAGCACTTATTCCAGGCTAGGATGATGATAAATATTAACTTAAGCAGCCGATGCTCAGGTCCAAGATCAACGGTAAACTAGATTTTTTTATTTTATTCGTCTGAGAATGTTTTGTGTAAGCTTATTATGAAATGCTTTCCACGCAAACAACCTCTAGCCTTGAACAAAAAATCTACACTTTCTCTATAAATCGCTGTCACAACCAGATCAATTGATATACGCGCAATTCTTATCCAACATCATATCGAAATCATAAATATATGACAGTTATTACTAACGGTATCCGATTCGCTGAAATATTATGCAAAACAGTAATGTATACAGTTTCCCAACTAACACAAAAAACACATGCGATTCGATACAATACGATATTGCATCAGCAGAGCGTATAAGGGATCTTTTAGCTATTTCAGACTGTGAAAGCCTAGTAGGTATGAGGCAGTGCTCACAAAAGTGGCCTTTCTTCTTCGAGACATACCTAATTGATTACAATTACGTCTACAAAAAGATCCCCTTGCCACTCTTGCACTAACGGCCTCATATATACTTCTAGCTGTGCCCCGCAAACGTTGTTCTGCCATATAAATTTTCTGGATAGGGCAACCCTTGGCACCTAGAGGTATTAAAAAATTGCCTACGACCTATTCTCAGACCTACCAAATATACACATAAAAATCCGTAATATCGGTCAATCCGTTTCGGAGGAGTTCGATAACAAACACTGCGACACGAGATTTTTATATATTAAATTAGAAGAAGGTTAGGCTATCACAGCCTGGACTCATATGTATAACTGGCGAGTCGCGAATCCCAGACCCCAGGCACCACTGAGGTATCATCACATACATAGTTGAAATTATCTTATTAAAACCGATGAAGAAAAATGTTGTGACAAAACAAGCACATTTGAGAAGACATTTTCCACAATGCGTTAAGCCAGACACAGTGACACTACGTTGTTCAACAACCATACGATAAGAAGGCTGTGAACTGGGCGAATAGTAAATTATAATAATGGCTTTATAAATTGTACTTAAAATACGATTAGTCGTTAAAACGGGGACATTTAAATGCTAACACCTTACTAATGACAATATGTTCTCGTATATTTTATTTATGTAACGTGGGGTTCCACTTGAAACTAATACCAATTCCAATGTTTAATCAAACGTCTCAAAAAAATGTGTAATGTTGAAATAAATTTACCTACATAACAGTTATTTCAATTTTAAAGCATGTTGGCTTATTATAGGGATTATAATTTAATATTTACTGAGATTATTTTTAAATCATTTTTGTATTACCAGTAAGAATTGACATATTTTTAATGTCAATTGAGCTGATTTAATTTCAAGAGTAACCCTTCCGGTCTTTTAGTTGTAGTAATCAATGATATCAGTGTTGTGCAACATTTTCTAAAGCTCAGTTTACAAATAATAATAATAATAAACCTTTAAATGTCAAAAACACTGTCACAATACAATAAATATTTATTATTTCTATATTACAATGTATTTGTTTAGACAGACGATATGATTAGATTTATTACACCTAATGGCATATTTACTAAGTCAATGTTTATAAGAATTTCTTCACAGTTCTTATAATTCGTCGCCTCACTTGTGAAATTGCGCATTCTCGGGAACAGTGTTTCTTGGCGCAACCCACCTCTTACGTGAAACAAGTCATGCCGATGTGGATTGCGCCAGGAAATAGATTTTCGCTAAGATTACATATACGCAACTTTATAATTGATGGATGGAAATCTTCAGATTTATCAGCACATTTACACGATTGATATAAAAGCCCCCAGATACATACTGCTTTTAGAATGAGCGATCAGCGACTTGGTGACTGCATCAATTGTACATCGCGTTTTGGCGACTCTGCATTCGATCGCTGTAGGCGTATCGGGCCTTTCAGCATTTAGGCAAGCCTTCGAAGTCCGAAAAACTAATAAAAGTTCCAATGCTAAAATGAGCAACCTTAGCCAAGCTCTGAGATACATGTTGAATAGAAGACTTCTGGACTCTACTTCCATCCCCATTATTGATAACCAATCTACGCGGAAGTTTGCCTTAGCTGTACTGATGTGCGCCGATGTACCCGGTGCACGGCATTTTGATAAACTAACGTTATCACAACCTGTTACTTTCAACACCGTCGACTGAGCGTAACACGATGGTGCATTCGCAAATACATTGCAACACCTTTTCACATGTTTCAGTAATGTAACACCACATTTGGTAACTGTTACGGCTAGAAGTTGACACGTCAAGTGTACCGGTTCTTCGTGACATAGATATCCGCTTGCCGGATCCGTGAAGGATAGGCAGAAAGATAGTTCTTCATACGGGATATGACTTACGTATTAGTCTATATTAATAGTTTCTCAATGTGGATATGGACGTCGGTGAATTATGGTATCTAATACAGTAAACAGCGTAATATAGATGATGCTTTAGCGGAATCCTACCGACTGCAACAATATGTTAGCTGTCCTCATAACTACCCGAGATGTCCTATGGATCGTACAGTTGCTCTTTCTTGCTGATTTCGGGGTAAAGGATACATTATCAACTTTTGTTGGAATTTTTCATAAATCGTATCCCTGACTTGGTTCACCTTTTCGACTTATTAGCTGGTGTGCTACACCTACGTGATAAATAATGACCACCAGATTGTGTGGAAATTAGTCCACAAGGGACTTGCAAATAAATGTTTGTGTACAAAGCCTATTAAGGCCCATCTACTAATGTGCAGTAATTAGCATGTTTGTGTTAAATATGTGATGATTATCATAAGACCTTTATTTGACATTCAGTGTGATTTGTAACTGGCACATGCGTAGGTGGAAGGTGGGTTACTAACCATTTTTCCCTTTGACATAAATTACTTAAAGGTACAATGATATACAAACAGATTTTGAAAACTCTTATCTGTGTAGTTCATGATACGTATTTTCCGTTAATGGAACTACTTGCCGTGTTCCGTGTTTCTTGAGAAATACATTCTAGGAATATACAAGGATAGAGTCAAAAGATTTCTGGATCTACGTGCTCCATCGTCGGCCACACTGTGGCTGACCATTAAGCGAGTTGGTGAACAAAGGTAGATAGATCCATTTCGTAGTCCAAAGGCCTTTCGTAATATCCAAGTCACCGCAGACAACTCTGTTGAATACAATTGTGTGTATGGAAATAATAACGAACAAAACAAACATACTAAAAACACCATATTGCGCCAACACCAATTAAAACTATCTCCATTGTAACAAAAGAAACTGTTAATAGCAGTGCGGACAGCCAGACAACGGTTGAAATTAATTCAAACATTTAACTCTCGGATGTGGTGGTAAACACACGAACATTTCATATACCTACGTATGCATATAATTATGGTAGTATTCATTGTGTTGGCAGCCGCAGTGAAAGGAGTTAAAAGTTTTAATGAAATTGTAACTGGCTTCAAGAGTGGAAAATCCATCATGGACGCTGTGCCGGACTATTACTGACTAAATACCACACAATCCTCCATTAACCTTTACCATTCACCGTAAACTTGGCAGATTTAACTATTTCAAACCCTTAGATCCATTTTCCCCTCAGTTTTTTTTTTCACCTTAATTCGGTGGACTCAGCCGCATACTATGTTATTATCTTATCCAGCAAAGTTCGTTTCACTACACAGTAAACCTTCCACTTTTCACGGTTTAAAGAACGAAGATATATGACATTTAAATCAACAAGCTTGAACCTGCGCGACTAACTTGATCTACACTACAGACATCTCTTCGCGAGCAACAGACACGGGAACTGCATACGTTTGATAATGTTTACAATACATACAAATTGCGCTCTGATTGTTTCGTATTCCAACTGACGCCTCTTTCACTTTTATGTCAGTCTTATTTCCTGCCATGGCGTTTATACCCGCTAAACGTTGTAACTAATTTGTTCGAAAGTACGGTGAAAAGGGAAACGGTTAAAATTCTCGTTGCTAATATACGGTAGCCAATACTAGCGCTTGCTTGGAAATAAAAGTTACTACCGTTAAATGGTTAAAATGGTGAATGAAAACATCGTAAGAAAACCTGATTAGATGTTCTCGATGGTGTGTAAAGCCAAATCAGACACCTATTTTTCGAATTTCGGTTCGAATATAGATTTTTCATAAACCACACGATAATTAAAACAGCGTGAAACAACGCTTGCGTTGTGTTTCGCCAAGTGAGTGAGGGTACCGGAGGCCCAAACCCTTTAAAAGGCCGGCAACGCACTCGCGACTCCTCTGGGGTTGCGGGTGTCCATGGGCGGCGGTAATTGCTTACCATCAGGCGAGCCGTCTGCTCGGTTGCCTCCTATTCAATAAAAAAAAAAAAAAAAAAAAAAAAAAATATATAGACAGTTTAATGCAAGCTTAGATGTATAGTATGAAAATTTGTTAAGTAATTAATAGACGTCTAAAAGAATTTTCAAATTACTTTTGGGAGGTACGGTTCATGCTTATATCAATATCCTATTAGTTTCTATTCTAACAATCATGTAACTATATTCCAAAGTAAATGTTTCCATGAAAATCGTTCAGTAGAATAATTTATTTTACTTCTTTGAAATCGATCGGAATTTAAACTATTTTAATAAGACCTATTAGTTACACGAGAACCACTTCCATGAGAATTAATCATTTAAAAAGTTGAATTAAAAACAAAGAATGAGTGTTTAGTAACCTAGTGCTTTAATCGTTTTTTTGCGATATTTCTTACTCACATTGCATACAATGCAACACACATAAGATACGACAAATGAGCTAACATTACCGAGTTGTGCATCAGAGCTAAACACGTAATTATCGATGTCAGTAGTCGATTGTTACGATTGATCGATACTACTTGTATTTAGCGGATGCGACGGTGTGTGAAGCCTTTGCCTTGCCAGACTTTTAGAATCGAAAAATAATTAATTACCATAGTGTAATGTTTAAACGCCTACACTTCTTGCTAGCTAAATCTAGTTTGTTTCATATTTTTATGAATATTTTTAGCAATGCACGTTAAATCCCTATTCATACAAACACAGTTTTGAGACATTTTAGGTAAAATATATTTGAATCACGATCATTAAAGCGTAACGTTCAGTCCATTCAATTATATATTTTTGGAATCGATGCGTGGAAAAGTCAATGAAAGCTAAAGAGTAATTAATACTAAGCCGCTATACGACGTACGTACACGTATACAACGTGATACGTACAACGTATCTGTTCTAGTAAACGTCGTAGTGGAAAATAAGTGCTAACCAGTTATCAGTAATGGATTGATAAAATCAATATACGTGCTTGACTCACGATCTTGGAACTCAGCCAGATGATTGACATTTTATGGACCAGACTACTATTTCAATAAAATGGCCACGATTTTTGTACGAGCGGAGAATTTAGCGAGGGTTATTGACTTGGTTTTATGCAAAGTATTTAAAGCAGTAACTTTATATTGATAAATCCTTCAAACGCATTACCGCATGCATAGCGAATTCTAAAGTTTATGATGATCAAGATGGCTTAATGGTGAGAGCGACTGAAGTATTTACACGGGAGTATTTTTCCTTCCACAAAAATGTATAACTTCCTTAACTTTATATTTTTCTACTTTAATTTTTAATATTTACTTAAGCATTTTTTTCTACATTTTTTTTATATCGTTTGGCCGCCAACTCGCCTGATGGTAAGCGACGGTGTGGCTGAAGATGGAGCACGTAGATCCAGAAAAAATCTATTCACTCTTAAGTAGAGTGGATAGATTTGAGGAGAACGATACTTGGGGAGTTGATGCAACTGCCCAGACCCGTCTCCCACAACGGTTGCACCGGACTACATCCCGGCGCAAGAGTAGTTCGCTTCACAGTATGGCTTCGTCCGGTGGGTACCAGCCGCGGCAGAAGCCTCCCACCAGAGTTGTGTTGCCTGTTTTGCACCATTCAGGGGCCACGTGTAGGGATTCCATTTTAAAGGTTCACTACTGCTCCTAAAATACTACTACATATTTCGTTTCTACCTATACTCACATGTGAAACACGTGATTTCAGTTCTTTATTTCGAGAATCTTAATCGATATCTTCACTCGTATTCAAGACGTGAAATCGATATAATTGATTTCATGCTTTTACATTGGCGTAAACGAAATCAGAACACGGCCGCATCTCACTTGCACATTTCTTTTAAATATTTTATTCTTATGTTATCGAAGATGAGTAAATTAAGTACCGGATCCATAGAAAAGTTGTTATTGTTAGTATTGAACTTAAAATACCGTGAAGTAACTGCCTAATGTTACCTGGTATTTGATTGAGAATCATACGCCAGTAGCGAGAGGGGTAAAGTTTTCAGCTATATACTCATAGCAAAGAATTTAACTTATTGTCACTTCATGGTCATTGTACAGCAAGCATCAAAAGTATAAAATAACCAGCCTATAACTGTCTCACTGCAGAGCGATTAACTTCTTCTATACAGTGAAGACCCGAGCATTGATCACTATTCACTACGCTATCTCACAGCGGGTTAGTGTTTTCAGACAATCAAGTCCAGGATTCTTCACGAAGTTATCCTTCACCGTATCTCTATGGTGTCTTATATTGTTAAAGCGCATTGGTACATGCCAAGTTTGAAACCACAACCAGTGACTCAAGAGTGGGGCTCGGTATCACGCGCCAATATAGAAAAATTACCTAATTGTATAAAATATTCGAATTATTTGTGCGATATCGAATGCCACTACACACTTTGATGCTGACAGTACCTATATTTTTTTTATTCTTAAAAATTTGATCATAGGGGCTGTTCCGGACTCCTACCGACAAAAAACCACACATCTGAACCTTTACCGCGATTCTGCAATCGCAGCCACATTCACCGCGACACCTATAGTATAATGACTAGTCCTTAACACTTTACAGCAAGAAATTCGAGTCTAGCGAGCTGCAAACGTCCATGAAAATAAAATATACATCAAGCATTTTTTTTTTTTTTAGATGAAACTTTGCCCCACTCTAGGAATTTCCTCCTGTGTCGTGGGTGCGTTTACAGACATATAATCTCACAAGCACACTAACACCCAGATCCGGAGCAATTATCCATAGATCGTACAAATATTTGCTCCGTGCAGGAATCGAACCTGCGACACGCAGCGCAGCAGTCGGTCTCTCGACCACTGCGCCAACCGCGCTGTCATGTCAATATTCTCAAAACATTCGGAAAGAAATTCAAGAAACCTTATTATATTGTTGGTTGACAGCTAGTCAACTGGGTTATTTCCTGTGCACAGTGTCGCAGTACCAACTGTGTCAGGGTCTGTGCTGGGATTGAGGTCTAAATAATATAGCGAGGTTACTCTAATCAGTATTAGCTGTTACAACTAGCATGTTTATCAGGTGCGAATTGGTTTAACATATATCTTGTGGGATTTTTCAAAGTATTTTCCTGTAAATAGGATCACTATCCTTTTTCTTGCATCTGCCTACGATAATGTAATCAATAGTAATCATGGTTCCATCATTTGGATATTATTTAGGCCTGATTTCAATTACGTCATTAACTTTATCCCAGAGATGATATTTTGACAGGTTGGTCATACAATTATTGCCGAAGAAATCGGCCCTTGGTAGATGAAAACTTCCTTTCATGAATATATCTCTATTTTTCGTTGGTACCACAAGTAGCGTAATTTAAAAAGATTACCCTTCTTGATTGTGTTAAATCTTAACAAATAAAAGACTTATTAAACTCGTTGGCTTTATGAAATACCATTTTACATTAGCTTTGATACGAAAGCAATACATGAGAAATAAAAACAAACTGCGAGAAATTCTGCAGAATTTTTTAAAGCGTTCGAAAATTCTGTTTATACATTTACAAGCGCAAGTAACGAGCGGTTTTTACTGGTCTGACAAAATATTCATACATGTAAAACGTTTGATCAACACATGAGCTGCGATTTTATGCATCACAGACATGATGATACCAGCTCCAAGATGTAAACTAAATTGAGATTTGTTTACCTTAAATGCTGTAGGTATCAAGGTCATTTATTTAAAGTCTGCAAATAGATAATTTATGCAGTGGATGAAAGTTAACTCGTATATGAATGGATTCGTCTGCATCTTCAGTTGTTTGTGACATTGTGTTAACAAACAATTTGTGTGATAGTAGAATAAACCGGATATGTATGATTGCACCTTTGGCTCTTTTTGTGTGTAATCAACTTATCACACAAAAATATACTGACTGGTGGTCATGGTGGAGTTAGATCTGGAACTGTGAGCACAACCTCTTCTTATTAGACATCTTGCAGTAGCGCCATACGATAATAATAATCACACAAAATATTTAGATGACTAAGGTTATACGATTGTTTATGTTTCTAATGTGATTATAAATCGTGAAGATCTAAAACACAGACTTTTAATTACAAGCACATGTTTTTTTAGGCGACTGCCCGAAAAAGGAGTGTTATGTTTTCAGGGTTCATTAAATATATGAAGGTTTCCTATAATTCGTCGAATTCAAATAAAGGATTTCGGAAATCTCTAGAAAAATATAAATACCTACCTCGCAATAACAATTTTGTGCCGAGTAAATTATTTAAAATTCAAGTATGGTGTAGTCTTCCATATTTCTAGTAAGTATGAAGAAGAAAGGAACTTCAGGAGTATATGATATGGTTGTACCGTTAATACCAGGAAAGCATAAAAACAAAACAGGCATAACTTTCGCCCGCTCCGATAAACAAACGGTTTCAGGAGTCCGTTGGAGCGTCGCCGAATGCTTAATTAATCGAAGTGGAAGACTGGAAGCTACCGATCTATGAGGACCACTTGAAGTGGAACGATGATTAAAACAATTTTACTCCAAATTATAGAATGCTTTTGACTTTAATATGTTTCTTTGAAATTGATCAATCAACTCACTTTAAATAAGTGATAACTAAAAACTGTTAATTCCTCTACTGCACTTACCTGTATGTATGTACTAGGCATTAATAAAGCTCCGAAGCTTACAAAATGGTAGACTGAATTGACAAGACCAACTTTTTGACATTGATGACCGCACAAAATCTGATTGAAATAATTTATGTAGTACCTAATAAACTATGAATTCAAATTGGCTAAAGCACTTACCGAGAATCAGGTGTTTTGACAAGCAAAGTTGCTTGAAGTGGATAAAATTAAGCTTAAAGGAATTCCAATAAACCTTTAGGAATTGAGGTTCCCTTTAGGGAAAACCTCAAAGCGAAATATAATAATAGCAAAGATAATATTATAGTATATAGGTAGGTCCTGTTATGTTTTATGGATTAAAGAATAGTATCACTGTGGCCCGCAGTTTTACAGACAGAGAATGGGGAATTTCACATTCCCCATTCTCTGCAGAAACCTGCATTTACCCCCAAAAAATGTATCCTTTGTACATTTATTTTTTATGTACCAAATTCCCTCATTAGTTCTTGCTCCAGGAATCTTAACTGGTAACTAGCTTCTAACAATTCAAAAGTCCCTGTGAATAGTCTAATTTAAATAAATGATTGGACTTTGCTTGATTGACATATGCAAGTTTACAGACTCGGGACATCCAAACTTTCACATTTATATTAAGTAGGAGGTAAGATAGGATTACCTACTAGTCGTGGATGGTAAATTATACGTAGGTGGAAGTATAAAAAAGAACGTGGATATGCCTGAAGCCACAACGTTGTAGTAGTAGTCAAAGTAACCTCTGAATCCCTCTTGCTCTATTACAGCGACCTGCGACCGTTGCGGTGAAGGCTTAATGCCTGACGTTATCCATTGATATTTATGTTTACAGATAATTGTTTTGTTAGCATTCTGCAAGACAAATTGTCCTTAAAATTATCTTGAATGTTGTTTTTGTCCATTTGCGTAGCATCCGGCGCAGTGCCACCTCATCACCATTCTCCTGCCCTTATCCTAGTTTAATTGGGCTCGGCGCAGCACGTCTTTTTTTTTCATAAATTTCTATCAGCCATCATCTCAGCAGTCACTTCCTTTCTAACCATATCCATCGTTTTCCTGGTCTTCCTCTATTCTTGGAGCCACTCAGTTCATACCTACAAGACAGCTTAGGCTTAGTAACATCTAATAAGAATAAATACAATAGAACGATTCTCAATTCAACCTCTTCTGTACATATGTAAAATTGTAGACTTTGGCTAAAATAATCGATTCTCTAATGTTTACATATCCTCAGCTTAATAAAAAAATTATGGTGGGCGACTGGATTACGATTAATCCTTTGAAGTCATTCCCGAATTTATAGTTATAATATATTATATTTAATTGTTCAAAATAAGCTATTTCATTCATCTTTATGTGCAGTGTTTGACTTGGGATTAATAGTAGGATCTTGTATAATCAATCACAGCTACAAAACGAATCATTCTTAGATCTACGTTTTATCTGTATGGGCCTACACAGATTTTTTTGCACATTTTTTAAATAACTGTTAGGGAAGGTCCTTCACTATTCCTAATTATTTCTATCCTATCCTTTAGCCTACAAATAATATTTTAAACGACTTATGGTTCTGTCTGCGTACAAGGAAAGATCTTTAGCATACATACATAATAATAGTGTGTACTCATCCCTCATAATAATGGCTTTCACCATGCGTAATGCGTTATTCATAATATAATTCAGGTTCTGTCCGCATATTGAAGTACTAGGCGCGCATAAAACACGAAGGCTGTACAACCAGGTCAGGGACACCGCATAGAGTTAGCGCCAAAAACACTTTTACTCTAGTGTTCGAACGCGATACGGTTACCGTTCCTACTGAAATGCAGACACCGCGCAATATGATATTTTATTTCGGTTGCAGAGTTTCTAATGACCGCCAATTTAGTTTTGGTTTAAATAGCGTTAGGTTAGATTCTGTCAAATACTTCCCAGTTTCCGTGTTCACTGAGATTCTTCTTATGGGAATCCTTACTAATTATTTTTTCTTAACCATTCATTCGTGCCGAGTTCTAAGCTTTAATACGCTATTGTTAAAAGATTTTCTAAGATAGAAATAATTAACGGGCTTGCCCCATTGTTCTATAGAAACCATTATGTCATCTAGATAAAACAATAATTTAAA
Organism: Xylocampa areola; assembly: GCA_935421205.1. Taxonomy (NCBI): domain Eukaryota; kingdom Metazoa; phylum Arthropoda; class Insecta; order Lepidoptera; family Noctuidae; genus Xylocampa; species Xylocampa areola. The sequence goes on from OW285200.1 coordinate 4,032,800, forward strand.
AGGCCCCGTGAAACTAGTGCTTCCTCGTCGGTCATTAAAGTGTTAACCAATCGACAGACTAATTAAAAATTATACATAAAATATATTTACGAGTATGTTTAACATGCATGGTCCATTTCTGTTTTAGTAAAACGCATATCTTTTCTTTATCTTCTAAATTAACAATGCATGCGGATTAATTTAATGTATGGTAAATGGACGCGGTTCATTGGTGAACGCTCATCGCCTACGAACCTGCTGCGAACACAGCCTGCCAGTCGCGGTTTGGCGCGCAAACCGAACGGACGCGTAATTAGTGCCGTTTTGTTTCGTATTGATACGCGGTATTAGAACATATGGATTGAATTTTGTGTTGTGTGAATGTTAATACTAGTGAATTGGATTTGACTGAATCGCGTGTCGACATAATTGCATTTTCACGTAAAAGTTGAAAGGTAATTTTTACGTTTTTTTAGTTTTCGTAGTGATTGTTTGAAACTGATTTAATGGTCGATATCATTGTCACTTGGACATTACTAAATATTGATAGTGATGTAAATTGCTTAAAGTGCAATGGTTGCTATAATATGCGAAACTACATCAAAAGCCGCAGAGCCCACAACAATCCATAAAAGACCGTCATGAGGTCAAAATTACTAGATATTATTTGCCATCAAATTCCTCTGTTCCCTATGAAGGGTCTCGGGAGGTATTAAAATATGGACAATAAAAGCGTGAGACTATTCATTCGTCCACCTCCGAAAGGGATGTTCCGAGAAACATGGACCCTTTGGAAGGGTCAAAAACAGTAAAAAAAACTCCTTAGCATTCATGTCAAACCCTTCACTGGCTAAGGGCACGCTACATTGTCGTTGTAAATGTGAGGGACGTTAACTTACCTGTGTTTAAGATTAAGTATCGTTATAGGAAGTAAAAACGAGAATTGGTAATATAAATAAAAATAACTGTGGCAGCTACCATATCTCAGTTTAATAAATTATGCACGTAGATATTGTGAGGCGCAATGTGTTCGAGTTGTGTTTAATTATAGTCACGTCCTGTAGTTTTTACTTATTCGGTTAGTACAGAGCTATAGCTACAGATGACTTCCAATTCTTTCAAGATCCTCAATGGGATTAGCATGAGGTGTTTCCGTATGTATCATCGCTTTCTCATATTGTCTACCTATAAGATGTGTGTATCGCCAAATGCGTGACAAGCACTTGTTACATATGTATATTTTCGCGAATAAAACATTGTCTGAGTCTAGTATTTTAAAAAAACTGTTTCGCTTCTAAATAAATTTTAACCAGAATTAAGGTTCAGTCCGTTTTCAATAAAAGAAAACGGTTCCAATCTTCATTCCCGACCATCAAAGGCAAACAATTGTTGATTTGGGTATGAATAGCCTTTCTCTCGTTCACTTACATTCTACAATCGATACGGATTTCTCGAACTAAAAGGTCGTTCCACTAATTAAATACGAACATCTCAAAAGAAATTATCCTCTCATATTTTTTATCTAACAATAAAGAAATGTTATGCTTAAGATTTATAAAAAAAAATACTCTTACCTTTTTTTACCAAATTTTAAAACCAGACCATGTTTTATATACCCGTATTTGCTTTGTGATGTTCCTTTTCGTAAATCCGCAGTAATAATACGGGGGTGCGAAAACAGTCTTCTTTGCTTTCAAACATTCTTGATACTATTCCAAATTCCGAATAGATCAACCTAAACCAATGGATTTGACCATTCATCTATTTTATTTTGTTACTGATTTGGTTCTTGCAATATTCGATCTTCAAATGGGTAATAAATATTTCGACAGTTTAATAATGTGCTCTAAATTTTTATCTTTGGATCTCTTCATGGATTTTAATCTTTAGTGAATTTCCGGGATTCAGAGCTGTATCTATAGGGTTGCGGTGAATTCAACCGCGATCCCAGGACCCAGGTGAGGATTACCGTATGGATTTTAGTCACAGTCGATTTTCCACACTCAAAAAGAGGCTCAGGTCTGTATTTATCACAACCACAACTCATTCGCTTTGGTACGGGATCCTTGAATTGGAAAATAATTGTATCTGTGGACGACATACTTTTTTTTTACTTTACACCAAGAAAGGTACAGCAAGTAATGTTTGTCGCAAAATATTTTTGTTGACGACCTGTTTTTCCAAGGAAATATTGTTCAGTTTCATTGGTAGAATACATAATTAAAAGTGTCATGGAGTTAAATAATGAATTCCGTATGATATCTATTCATGAACGCTGATCTGCCCCTCATAACTAAAATAACAGTGTAGGTGGAACCAGTTTATGTTACACGTAACACATTAAACGTAATTGTCAGGGTGTATAGCACGTTTTGAATTTATTATCATCGTGTGATTTTCCTCACAGTAACCGAAACTGGTCATAAATCTATTTCTACATACAACAATTATAATACAAGGTAAACAAAACAACCCATGTTAGAGTTATCCGCTCTGTAATTGTGCCAGATTTTCTGATATTGAAATAAAGGCTAGGCTAAAATAGTGTTCATATATTTTATGAAGATGCTGTATTTGATTCTGTAGGTATAAAATTCATAGATGAACATGTCAAAGAGAAAACCACTTCTATATTTACGAGTTATCCAATCAGAATTCTAATAGAGGACCGCAAAGTATGACATAGCGTAGGTGTTGCCCCAAAACTTAAATTATATTGTTAATAAAAGGACCTTCTAATGTTGTGTTACTTTTCCGAATCTTATCTAAATATACGAGACTGCTCCATGAAATGAAAAAAAAAAAAAAACAAGTGGCGAAGAACACCATCGTGAGCTGGACGGGTTATCAATGCTAGTTCCTCTATTTGGGAACTTTTAGCATTTTAAGGCGCAATTTATAGGCCGATACAATGATGGTTAAAATTATAGAAGTATCCCTAAATGTTTCCACGACTACTGCAGTCCTAACCCATATTCGGCTCTACAATTCCACCGCAATGAGACCACAAATCCAAACAACATTAGGTAATAACGACAGTTTCTCCAAACGCTTCTAAAAAAAAATACTTAAACATTTAGGAAAATATTAGCTATGAACGTAAGGAATTAAAGAAGTTTATTTATTTATTTTGGCGTATCATCCCCAATTTACTGGGGATGTTTTCCAAGACCTCGCTGCTGAGTCGTGGGCGTTAAACTACGCGTGGGTAGTAAAAGATCATATGAATTCTAGATCGTTTTCAGATCCCATTGATTTTATATTGCTTTCTTTAGTAAACATTATTGGCGCCTTTACGAACTGAATTGTACGAAATGGATATTCACATCGGCTCAAATTTATTTGCAGCCTTCATTGCATAAATAAATTGTATTTTGCTATCGATACTTCTGTAGTGAAAAATTTATCGTACTCATCAACATGGGCAGGTTCTCAATGTTCATAGGGTCAACGTACATCAAGTGCTTTCGGTATTGCAGATGTCTATAGGGGCTAGTGACCAATTACCATCAGGTGGGCAGCCCACATTTTTGACACTACTATAACATAAAAAAAGTATATGCCATTGACACGGAGACAAAAAAATGTTCAAGCTACAAGAAATCTATAACTTAAAGAATCAAAAAATAAAAAAAAATTGCAAAGGCTCTACATTTTGGTATGTGTAGTGTAAGGAGTGTATCTATCTTCATGGAGTTTACACGCTAAGTATAACAAGATGTCCTTCAACCACGCGTTATCGCAATAAATGCGTTCAATATATGGCTTCATCCGTCCGTCTGTTCATTACTCGTCCGTTACATTTCCTTAAGTCTGCTTTGTTCTATGACTGTATAAGGCAAAATGTTTAGGGCAAAAATCATAACCAAATATAAATAAATTCGTCTAAAATATAGGAGATTCAAATATTTATTTAATACATCACATCAATTTAAATTTTTGAAGAGGCTTACAGAAACCTCTTGAAGTGTTAACGTAGATAATAGATTTTCTTCAACACATCATGTCTCCCGCGACCTTTCTAGTGTAAAAGAAAAAGCGGCGACAATCGTTCAAGTCATGCTAGCCTAGTATTCAGACTGTGTCATTGCCAACAATACAGACACACATTTAGATGTACGCGATGCGTTTGAAGTTTTTGTTGCAATAATGGTGTTCTATTCACAACTGAGTTACTAAGAACTAAGTCACAATACTGATGTTATAAAGAAATTACAATATTCCAATATTAGTGATTCATCCAGTTTTCCTTCGAATCATTTGAGTTTGAGTTTAAATTAGGTAGTGTCAGTAAGACCTGAATATACTCCAGGTCAAGATTAGCGATGAAACAAAGACACCTGGCGCAGCAAGACCATACATAAGATAGAAATGGTTATCAGTACTGATGGGACGACTACGGAGGTAGACTTCATACCTACAAACGACGCTAAAGAAAAAGTGCTTGTCTCTTGATTGTATTTTCTTACGTCGAAAACATAATTGGTAAGTATCACAGTGATCTAGTAAAACAGCCAATGCAAACCAATTCGTCAAGAATCAAACTGAAGTAGGTACTTACTATTTGTGATGACTTGCCTTATCTGAAATTCGTTCTTGGGGACTTTCTTTACAATGTAAATGTGCCACTTACTGGCCTAAGGTAGTTTAAAAAGTACATGAAAAAGTCGTTTGGCAAGTTTAAGTCGCCACTTAAAAATAGTTTAATGAAGTTCGTTAGTTGGATAAGTTGGGAGTTTTAAATTACTTATCTATTCAGTTTCCTAGCCTGAACAAAGACTTTACGAGAATTGAAATATTTTGTATTTTTTTCTATTACAGCGTTGATAAATTAAATAGTACTGCCTGTCAAAGGTTTGCAAATCTATTTAATGAGCAAAAGTGACCATGTCCACTTGACCAAAATACTGTAACAAAACAAAACACTATCCGAAATATTCCAAATCCAAACAATTTTATAGACCCATTATCATGATTACCGTTCTTATTAAAACTTTTTTTCTAGCCTACGAAACTTCAAACAGCCAATTATGTCTCGTCTGTAGATTAATATTAAAAGTATTGTGCTCAGAGGAATGGCCTGAATTACTATTTTCGATTAATTATGATGGCATTGTTAGATGAAAATTTATTTTATTGTTTTCTAATAAATCTATGTTCGTTGGTCCACAAATTACCACACCATTATTTGGTGAGATGAGGATTTATATGAGTATGTTTTGGTTATTTGTTATATTACTGTTAAGTAGTTAGAATCAAGACTCGTTGTTTTCTTTATTAGACTAATAATGAAAATGTTATTAAATTTATGTTTCTTTTAAAACGCAGTAGTTTTATGTAATCATTTTTATCGTAGATTGAATGGATTTTATGTCAACTAGGTAGTTTGTTTTCTTCTCATATATTCATTCATTATACGATGTAAAAAATGCGCATTGTATTTTCTTAGTCATCATATAGTACTTATACATATAGTATGTTGCCCACAGATAAGGATATTTTACTTCATTCATTAAATGTATAATACATTTCGTGAGGCACATTCATATTACCTCATTATTGTTCATCGGTTACTACTCACGTGCATTTTTCGGGATTAGCCGAGTCAAAGTCAGTTTGTCTCGCGACATCACGGGCTCAGCTCGTAACTAAGGGCTCTGTTCGAATTCGAAACTAGTCTGGCAATCCCAAAAATCCACGTGAGTAGTAACCGGTGAACAATATTTAGTATGAATGTGTCTCATGAAAGTTATTATACAAAAAAGACTTCCAGATGAGGTTCGACCCAACCCATATTCGGCTCTATAATCCCACTGCAATGAGCCCACAAATCCATTTAATAACGACAGCACATCCAATCGCTTGTTAAAAAAAACCCATATTATACGCATCCCGTTTGCTATCTCCAGTCAACAACCAAGGAAAGAGTTAATTAGATCTTTAAATAATATTACTAGATTCAACCGACCGATCGCGTGTCTCAGTATTTTATCTCCCAAAGATATATAAAAAGAAAACCGCTGTTTTGTGGGCATTGAAATTATGTGTGAATTATATATATCATATGAAATTCATAAATATTTTCAATGACCACAAAACTTTCACGTTTTATAACTAAAAATGTCCCCTAAGTTTCCAGTTAGCTAAACAATTTTCATCCCACACTTCATCGCTAACAATATAGAGATTAATTTGATTAACTGCTTATATCAACATAGAATGGGTTAGCTTTAGCCCGAACAATGGCTCGTATATTATACTGATTATGTTATAGACAATTAAGTTAAGCTTGTCGCTTTAAAGCGCTTTGCTATTGTAGTCGGGCTTAGCGCTGAAAGCGCTCCTACGTCGTGCTTAACGTTATAAATGTATTTGAATTCAAAATAGAATAAACTTGCCTCACGCCTGTAAACCGAAGGGTTAAGTTTAGGTATACAGTTGCAAGTACATCCACATTTCATTGATTTAATCCCCAAGTCCCATGTAATAGAGAGTGAGCCTATTGCCATAAACCAGGCACAAGCAATTACTCCGAGCTGCTTCTGAGAAAGTCCTACCATAAAAATATAATAACACTTCCGCCCGATTCGGGATTCGAACCCAGGACCTCATACTCATGCTCAGTTTAGTATTGTTTAAAAGCGAATTCACAAGGGATTTTTATAACATAATCAATAACATTTTTATTATGATATGTACTAAATGAACATCTTACCTTTGTTCACCAGAGATATTTTTATACACTTATGCCGTACGGCACCATAATTGGTGTTTTATTGAAGGCTTTACCGTGTGTCTGTCTTCAAAGTATTTGCTGCAGCTCGATCTCGATCATAAAAAGATTAAAATAAATAAATTCTGCGATGCCGATGACCTAGAGTTGATTACTCATTGCATTGTTTTTTTCTTTTTGAGGTTTTTATTAGACATTCTCCGTCAGACCTTACGTTTACCACAAAATTACGCATACAACACTCAAATGGCGCAGTAATACGATCCTATATTTGTGTGCTAACATTTGTATTCTTTCTATAAACAGGTTTCTCCAACGTGGCTTGTATGCCAATATCGTGATTCGTGTAAATAGTACAAAGTTCTAGTAACTAGAACATTGCCCGCGACGACTATTAAATTGACCGTCCACTTCCTATTTCAACAAACATTGACATAACAGTATGAGCCAATTTAAATAGGGAACTAATTATCCTAACAAATCCGTACACGCGATAGTTTCAGCGTCGACTCCTACGCATCCGACGATGACGGTTCAACGCACGCCCATTCATTTCGCAGAGTCAATGACATTAATAACGCGCTACACGAAATAAGTCGTTCAAAAATGATAATTGTTCAAAACGCCTCATTTCCAAACGTTTGTTTGAAGCTTAAAAAACAAAAGAATGCTAAATTGAATGCTGTATTAACACGAAATGGGATCTTGAATTGATATGGTAATTTTGAACGTTTAGTGTCTTTTGGTGTTAATTTTTAACTACCATTGTAGTTCAAGATATGTCTTTGAAAAAGCATTAACGCATGCTTAGCGAACTCTAAAGTTACAATATTAAATGGAAAAAGAATACGGTCGCGAACAGGATTCGAACCTGCCATTAGCCATACCATTGTAGCTTGAGCCATTTACATTTGCAATTACTAAATCTTAGACAATCTTTGACATAAGCTCATATATTGCTAGCAGTCAATTCGCTGATAAATTGGATCAGTGGTCGTTGAGCCAGTACTTCCAGTCCACTGCACACTGGGTACAATCTGACCCAAACTAAGTCAGCTGTATTCCATATTATAATCATACAATTAATGTCTTGGCCGTCACACACTTAGATTAAATAATATCAACCTCCTTCCGACACATTACACAATTGTCTCGTCGGATAATGCCTTAAATTCAAGGGTGGGACTAACGATTTCCTTCGATAACATCTGTTGTAACTCAATGTCAACTATTGCTATCTGGGATGGTAAAAGTTAAGTTACCTTGTACCTGTTACTTTTTGATTGAAACCTTTTTGTTTGTTTTTTTTGTCGTCTGAGCCCTTGGGTGTGCTTGATTAGGAATTAGTCATTAAAAATTAACGGTTGTCGTATTTAAGTAGGTGTCTGAAATAAAACCTGCGATGGATTTTTAATTTTACTGAAGTCGAACTTAATTCAGCTTATGTCTCTTACGTAATATCTACCTGAGTACTCAAATGTCATCAAAGTTTGACTTTATGCTATCAAAATGAATTGTATCTGCGATAGAAAATATGTCGCAATCTTACAATTAGACATTCGTATAATACCTAATTCGAAAAAATTTAGGAAATTATTGTATTTTTGTTGGAAAAATCTCCAATAGTAGTCTTAGTGTAAACACATCTTCAAACTCTATTCTGAATTCAAAATCAAATCAATTAACGACGATTGGACGAATGTCGCTCCTTGCTAAGCACCATGCAGCAATGTCTAAACTCGCGACAATCTAAGAATTCCGATGTGACATTTCTCATTTTACCTTTTTTTTGTAAGAAATTGAAAAATCAAATTCATAATCCTAAATAATTACAATGTTACCCATACACTATAACAACGAGTATCATTCGTAATTCCTCATTGAAAAAATGCACTCAAAAAAGAAACTTCAAATCGGCCTTCTTAGATTGTCGCGAGTATAGTTTTGGAAGATTGTAGTAATCAAAAAATATATTTCAACAATTTTGGCGGGAGAGAATGACAGTCACTGACAGACGTCAAAACGGTGATGGATGTGTAAAACCATAGAATTAGAATATTTTTGGTACCCCATAGAAGGACATAGAGCTCAAAAAAGTGCAACCGATTTTGAATTGTCAATGTGTGCGTGCAATAGTAATGTACAACGTGGAAATATTGACACGATATCAATTATCGATAAACAATATTTCAAATGTAAAGAATTGGTATACAAAATAAAAAAAATCTATCAAATTATGTTAATAAAACTAAAATCACAAGCGTAGGTATTATTGAATGCACTTAATTAATTAATTACATTATTATAATAAAAACATTTCATGCGCTCACATTATAATTATATTTCATTGGTAATAGGTACTTTGTAAAAAAAAGCAGCTTTTAAGGACCCTGAGCAGTGTATAGAGTATGACTGATTGAGATGAAGATTGACTGAATGATTTTTACCTACCTATCCTAATACCACTGCGGAGAAGGTCTGGACTCAACGCAGCACACGCTTGTGTGCCTGTGTCTACGCTGGCAGATTTAGGGAACTGGAAAGAAATGGCTTCTTTTTGTGATACTGCTGTTGTCCAGAAAGAGGCCGCTGAGCAGGATTGTGAGAGGGCCGATCCCGCTCGGAGAAGAAAGTGTCTAGGAGGAAACCGCCTCGGCGCCTAACAGCCGAAACCCCTCCTGTATGATTTAAGGCAGGCGGTCCTTTGGGGTTACAGATGCTTAGAGAGGAGACTTTATTTACCCATCGTGATCCCAGAGAAGACGATGGCATAGTGGTCACGTGCTATCGTGCACTGCGAGGCTTAGGGGAGACCCCTGTACAGTCTCTCTAGAGATGTGCCTTAATAGGCGCTGCATAGCGAGGGTGCTGGAGCTGGTCTATTACGTGCCTCCCTCCATATGCTGATGGTGACCACCGAAGTGGTTTTAGTGAGGTAAGAATCCTATACACCCCGGTCTTATCCATAAACGCCGGGCGCGTTTTTGAACGTTTGCCTCCGAAAAAAATGTATTTGTATATCCTATTATCTTTTCTTATTTTTTCCTTTTCTTTATTTTTTTTCTCCTTTATCTTTATTCTTTTCTTTATCAATTAATCTCATCTATTATTCCTTTTCTTAGCATCGATAGGAAACCTTTCAGTATAAAAAATATATCATAAAATTGAGAAATTTAATTTCTCTTGAATCTCTTGAATTTGTACTAAAAAATATATAAACTCATTACTAAATAATATATATTACTCAAATAATATATATATATTACTCTATACTAAAAAATATATATACTCATACTATACTCATTACGCTATCACATATAGGCTCAGTGCTCACCGCCTAAAGGTGATAGCGCAGGAATCAACAACTAGTTTCATTCGGGGTCTGTTTTTAAAATTAATATTACTAGCGTAGTTCGTTGGATCATTATTAACAACCAAGGTCCACACAAAGAAGGTTGGCGGTCCGGATTCGAGCCACATTTGGGGACTACTGTAATAGCGTGATTACGTAACCTGGGCCACTAAGCTACGCTTAGCTTCTTATATGTTATAAGCGTTCGGGCAGACACACCGACAAACAGACAGAAACGTTTCCAAACATTTTGGTTTCATCTTCTGTGTTGATAGTATTAGGTACCCCTATTAAAATTTTGGAAAAATAATCAATGTGCAGAGATACATCAACACTATAAATAAATTCTGAAATCGGAACTTTTTGTTCTAAAATTTCATCGACACTATAGTCGACACTGACAAGTCACTATTTTGTGTACATGAAATGAAAATTTATATTAGAACAACGTACTCAATATTGCTTTTATGACCATTGTTTTTTACTATAGAGAAAATTCACTATTTTCTAGATAGGATTTGGTTTTCCAAATAAATTTTGTAAAAATAGTTTTTTCCAAAATATGGCCATGAAAATATATGCTGTTGTTGACAATTTACCTGTGAAATGAATGTTTTTCTGGATTATTTTTATAAGAAACATCGCAGTCACCAACACAACCACTAGGCATCGCTTATAAATTTTAAAACTTTATTTAATATATAGGATTCACTGACAATACAGCAAATATAAGTTAGCGTGATTTTTGACAGTGACACTGGAGAAAACAACATCTGCCAATAGTGCTGACCGAACCTAAATATGCGTTCTCTTTCTAACATGTGATATTTCCGTAAGAGATTACCCAAAGTAGGCTTTGTAGGTCTTTATCTATCCTACGTTTATGTGTAAAACAGAAACTATGGTTGTGTTTCAATTCTATTTATTACATTCGTGTTAAAATAGTGCCGTAATTTATCATCTTCACATTTATAGCACGGCAACGTTCTTTACAAAGTAGAACCTAAGAAATATAGGCCTATTCTAACTACAAGCATTGTAATCGTTTAAACTTTGAACAATATTAAACGCGAACCTTTGCAGTCGACGAGTCTTTAGACACCACTGTACAATACCCTAGGGTATTACGAATAGCTACCAAACTCAAAGCTAATTAATGCGTGTCATACCCAAAAGTTGTAACAGTTTGACCGTCAAACGTTATTTATATATTTAAGTTATCACGGACAGCCACTTTAGGTAACTCGCGTTGATTTCAAACTTCACTTGAATACCTTTGGTTTACAAAGCATTTGAAATATCTAGTTATACATAGTTGGTTTTTTATTTTGAATATTTTAAAACTGTGTAAATAAATATAACCAGAACAATTGTCTCCTACCAAACCCAGTATCACATTTATCTTTCATTACTTCTATGTTAGCTAAGTGGTGTATTGAATTCAGTCGAATTAATTACACGTTGCGATAAACGTAATCACAGGTTAGGTACGTTTATGTAATGGAACTGAACTGTTAGTAGGTATTATTAACAAGCTACAAAATTACACGCGTTGAATTCCATATGATTTTTATATTTAAATCGCCAGACCGTAATATAACGGAATTTAAAAAAGTAAAGCATTGATTACCCGACGATTGCGTGGCTAAGTAACCACAGATCGTATTTAAGCTGTGCTTGCAGCGGTTGAGATGTGAGAACCCCTCCGTGCATAGAATAGCACGTTAAACCACCAGTCCTGGTTGTCAAACGAAGGTCTATGACAGTCGTTACGGGTAGCCACATGCCTGAAAGTCTGACATGCATCCAGTTAACTGGAAGCTGACTGTAACCTAACTGAAAAAAGGCTAGACAAATTTATGAAGCATTTGATTATCCCGTCTCCAGGCTGCTTTCAAACGGGAACATCTTTCACGAAGAACATCTGTAAACCAATAAGGATTATATTCTCATGCTGATCGAAACACCTTTTCGAAACAGTTTCGAAGGAAGTCCTGTAAAATATTTTCGCTTGTATCGCTCCTCGGGGATTGTTGTTACTGCAGTAGTTTCAAAAGGGGTTGTTCAAACAATCTGCCTTTTGATTCGCTTTCCGATGGTTTGGCTATAAAACTCATCATTTCCATGTTGTCCCTTGTGACCTTTGAGTTGCATTGGTACCCTATTCCTGTCCGATCTTGAATTGTACGGTTTCGTTTGAGATATTTGAATATATTGGCTTTCAAGACAACATGTGTCTTGTAGAGTGAGTTGAGTAGAGTTATATCAATGAAACGTCAAATAAATGTTGATTTCTACTCGTATATTTCTGCCCGATTCACTGCTGTGTTATTATCATTATCATTGCTAATAAGCTTCTTACGAATCGACATCTGTTTAGAGACATTTTGGCAACTACATCAACGCTGCACCGCATTTTGTCTCTGCGTTCGGTCGCAATAGCCAAATACACGATACATCGTTTAATTTCTGTATCGAGCTTCCGAAAAGTTCCTAAATCTCTAATCGCCCATGCGAATAAAACGTGTAACTTACTCTTCACGCTTAAGATCACCAGAAAATTGCCCACAAATGCCGCAAAGAATATTAAAAGCAAATAACGATGCGTCAATACACTCATCGCCGCCACATTATGTCGTCTGAACGGCCATCCTTGAAGATCAGCATTGCAAATTAACCTGATACACGCGAGTTCGCAAGTTTTTATTGAACTTCAAATATGAGCTCTGCTTTATTCAATACAGCCGTTTTGTACTGCAAAAACTGTTTAAGATTCATGTAGAGTATTAGATTAACCACGGGTACGTTTTTAATCAATGCAGTTATTTTTGGAATATTCTTAGTACTACTCACCAAAGATCTTTGACTTTAAGATTGATACTATTTCTTAAAAATGTTAAGTACTCTACTTTTTTTAAATATTATCTTACTACATCAATATTTGTTAAGATGAAAAAACTACGTCGTGTTCACACAAGCGTTTTGTAACCGCATTGCGTGATTGTAGCACGTTTAAAACCGTATTACAATACCGAATGCGTGTGAGCCGATGTCGCACAATGTCGTTACAGGAGAAACACGCGAAATATGGTTTAGTGCATTGTTTGGTAGGCGCCAGACACCACCAACGTACTAACAGTGTAATAAACTCTATCATGAAATTGGTTTTACTCAATCTGAGGTTTTCTGAGTTGCCAGATGTTTCACCCAGCGTGACATATTACAAATTATTTTAGTGTGAATAGTTTCCAAATTTTTTCAAGACTATCTATAGCATTCCACTCGGTGAATATACTCGGTGTATGGAATGTACTACTTAAAATTCCTTCAATGAGAATTCAATACTCTATTTAGAAGGTCTTGGTTATAGCTTTACTAACTGCAGAAGCTACTCACTCCCACTACTTCTAAACCTAACACACTAAATTAAATATCAAAGAAACATTTTTAAAATTCCTCTGACGCACTGCAAGCGGAGTATCATCCCGGGCCAGTTGCACGCTTCGCCCTAGGGAAACAGGTTATTACGAGAGGAAACAAGCGATCCTACTGCGAACATTGCTGCGTTGGTTTTATTTTATTCATTCAGTCGTCCGTTACGTGTGTGCTTTAACAAGCATTATACGGGAACAGGAAGAATCGCTACATGTTCTGTAAGAAATACACGTAAATACTGATACAAAAGTCGTATTTGCTTTTTGGACAGTGATTAGAGCCAGTGTCAGCTTTGCGTGCTAGTGATCAGAGTCAGAGATATTATAGTCACGAAATGGTGTGCGTTTTGAAAGGCGTTCCCTTCATAACGATTAATATCGTCAATTTTAATTAAATCTGCTTAATAATCCCCTGATAATGCCCACTTCTTCAGCGTGGTATATTTCGCTGGCTTTTAATCAGTGTGACCAGTTCCAAATTAATTGCCTTGCTCTTAGTGCTATGTCCTTCGTTTAATTTCACATATCGTATGACTATCAACTTTGTCTAAATATTCTGACCGTCTACATAGTGGAATTATATGTATCGACGCGATAAAGCCTTGACTGAGGTCAGGTCTCCATGAATAATTTATTTTTAGCCATCGTGAATTAATTGACCTTCAACGGTATCAACATAACAAATTAAGTGTGTTTTGGGCACAAGTCAGCTGTTTGGGTGAAATACTATTTATTGTTGTTATACTGGTGTTATTATTTTAATTAGATGATTTGGTTTAGCAGGAAGAGAACATTGAAGTAAACAACTCGTTTTTTCATTGAGGCGTAGGTATTGAGGCACTCCCAACAAATTTGTTAGAAGCAAGAGAACGATTACATGACAAGGCATCAATCTTGTATTCCCTGAACTCTGAAGGGTTATACTCTACCTAGTGTTTATTTATTCAGTTGTTGTAGCAAATTAGGGTTAACATAACATTGCCATTCTCTGAAGGTTAGGCAAATTGTAATGTTGTACACCTACGTTTCGCTGATGCTGTTATTAAAAGTTCCACTTAATAGGTGACGAGCCTACTGCCATCAGCACAATGTCAATCTCTACAATGCTACTAACAATTTCCTATCTGAAAAGCACAATTATAATACTCGACCGACGGGTCGAGTAGTGTAATTCTGGATTGGATTGACGATTCCAATCCAGAATCTGACGCTCCGCAACGCTTGCAGACACCAACATCATAACATAGTTCTCTGAAGGGATAGGCTGAGGTGTACACAGTTGTACACCCACACTTCAGCAATGCTGGTATTACGTCCCATGTAATAGGTGGTGAGCTTATTGCTATCTACTGGGCACAATTCCAAAATCCCGGCTGCTACTGAGAATTTTCAAACAGAAAACCCAATAACACTGATCCGACCTAGGAATCGAACCCAAGACCTCATGCTCAGCAGCCGCGCTTGAGACCACTAGACCAACTATACACTAGCCCTGAGGCAGTTATAAATAATTTAACACAAAAAAAAATTAAGCTATTTATTCTTCAAATTACCAGTAAATCTTGAAATTAATGTCTTCATCAATAACTCAGTGCTGGTTTAACGTGATTAATCAATTTAATGTTACCAGTACAGAAATATTAACTTTAACTAGAGATAGTGAAGAAACTTGCGGTGATTAATTTCGATTTAGGCGTTTAGCAGAACTAGCAATTACGAGAGATTACAACGTTATGATTAAGTTTATTCGTAAACTGTAGTTAATTTTGTTGTGCGTTCTGTTTACAATATATCGGGTATGGTTTTTCTATATTACGCTTATTAGTGTACAGTTTTTAGCTCATGTCAATCAGTTTATCAATTTAATTTACAATGATATAGAACATCTTTACCCACACTAGGAATTCATTTTTGTCACCAAATCTTCGTGTGTTCCGTGCGAGAATCGATACGTTTGTCGAGAGATAAACCATACAAAGGCACTTATGAAAGGTCAGAATTTAGGTGCACGGTTCCAAGAAGGCGTTTCCTATTGAGAAAATCTGGCAGGAAACTCCGTGGTAGTAGTACAAACTAAATAAGTGTAAAAAGAAACAATATTTGTAAGCCTTCACCTAATATGTCACGACGTTAGTATCAATGAGTTTCCGGCACTCAATTTTTATCCTTCCATAAAAGGCTTCCTGTATACCTGCTTCACTACCTAAACCATTTATTCTAAGCCAAGGTTTGTAGAAAGCATTTGACAAATGTGGGTCAACAACTCCACTGGGTTAGTTACGCAATTTGGTCTCTGAACCTCAGCACAGTAAAGAATAGTAGCGTTTAATTAAGAGACCTGAAAAACGGTGCTTTAATTACTACGCATATTCCACGATTTACTTTAAAAAATGTAGAGGAAATTCCACGTGCTTCTTAAAATTCTGGAATAACATTAATATCAGAGTCTACCTGCACAGCATCACGCCAGTGTTTCCCGAAGAGTACTGTGGTCGCTAGAGGTGTTGGTGCTTGGCCCGAATAGCACCATGAAACGGGGAAGTTGGTGCGGGCGATCTCTCGCCCAGGTGTGATTAGTTCATGGTCCAGAGCGGGAACGTATGTGGTGCCGTCGCCACCTGCGAAGAGGTGATGCTCGTGAAGAAGGCGGCGGAAAAGAAAAGTGAACCAAAACCCTCTTCATCCGCCTTAGAAGACGCGAACTACGGTCTTCGGTAGCTCGCCGTATGGCTTAGAATGTCTGTCCAGGTTGTAATCAGCCAGGAAACTAAACTCCTAGCTGCTACTAAGAATGTCCTAACATAAAACCCCAATAATACTTAAACCTGACTTTCGAGTTAGTTTTTTGTTCTTACCATAATTTCATTTTACTTTTAAGCTAACACTAGAAATTTCCTAATACAATAGTTGGAAAAACTTCGTTTTCCGTTAAAGCCTCTTACATGTACCCTAATTCAAATAAATAGGTCACGTTTGTAAAGATATTCGTCATATATGAGAGAACCTGGGTAAGCCAAGTAATTTCCACTAGGACTCAAAGAACTTCTCCGTTGACACAGCTCTAATTAATGTGAACCCAAAAAAATCGTGGCTTAATTGCTTCGCGCTGAAATTAGGAGGCGGAATTGATGAATTTCAAATAATGTTTTGCTTTCTAAACGCTGTTAATGAAGGCTAAATTGAGTACTAGCTCATTGGTCTTGAGTATGACGTTTTGATGATTATGAAGTTTTGCTAGGATTTTCTCAGTAGCTGCCCGGAGTTTAGACTTGTGCCCTGTTGACAGCAATAAGCTTCAGCATAAAGCATCGGTGGAATGTAGGTGTACCTGTAAGAGTGTCTCTGCCTAAGCCCCCAGATTCAGATTGACGTTATGGATCACAATCATTGATAAAAGCAATGATACTACAAATATACATGATAATTGGTTAATTACGCGTTATATATGATAAAATAAATTGAGTCAGCTATTAAGCTGATATTTATTATTTGCTGCATAAAAATATCCTCAAGGATAAATCGATACACATAATTGACATGACGCAATTAAAATATTCATATCTATACTTTATTTATTGGGCATGGAAGTCTTTTAACAAAGTATCAATACTAAAATACTGGTATTTTGGCTCCAATTCGGTCATATTTTGTTTACCTTCACTTACAATCATAAATGCTCCGTACTTTCCATTTCAAGAAGGATGTCGTAACTCGATCTCTGCGAAACGGAAATGCAGAATCGACACCTACGCAGCAGAACAATACAAAATACTTGTTACTTATTCTCGTTAACCTGATCGAAATTAAACAACTTTTACGAAACATTTAGCATTAAAACTGTCTCTTACATAAACTTTCACAACTTCAGAAATGTCCAAGAAACTTCTGCTTGTGCTTATTGTAAATTAATCATAATATAAATTTTATTATTCGAAATGATCACTTCATTATTTTCATCATCTGCAGCCGGACTTCCCCCTTCTATTTTCATGGGTCGAAATCCATCTAAGACTCTATATCTCCTGCCGACTAAATGGTTCCAGGATACCTTTGGTTTAAACCTTAATCCATTAAATTCTCTTTGTTACTCTTTAAATAATTTCAATTCCAGTGTCAAATTAATGCCTAAAAACAATGAAAAATATTAGTATTCTTAATTTTGGAACATCTTTGCAACGTACAATTCAGCAGGCTTACTCTTTAAAATAATTCTGCTCGATTGACATTGAAAATATGTCAGTTCGTACTTTTAAATGCCAAAATGTCTAAAAAATTATTATAATTTCGGGATAATATGAAGACAACATGCTTTAAATTTGAGGCAACTGTAATGTAGGCAAATTTATTTAAAAAATATGCGTTGTTTTAAGGCGTCTATTTAATATTGGAATTGGTATTAATTTCAAGAGTAACCCCACTGTTTCTATTATTATTTTTAAACCAATTTGGTCGTTTTTAATGTCAAAGAAGTGTTATTATTTTGAAGAGACACCCTGATTTATTTACAGGTTATACGAATAATATGTAACCTATGGTTACGGTTATATAAATAGTTGCGAGTACGACAACTAACCCTTAGTCCAGTGACGCCAATACTACGCTCACCGTACAGGGTTGACGGCACGTACGGCTGTCTCCACACCATTTTATATTTTCATACACGCGATCCATATCAATTGGTAGTGAACACGCGAACTCTATCTTACTATCGTTTGTTGTTAGTCCACTTCGACGTAAAAGGAGGGTAATGTGCTTCGTGTCGAAGTACCGAAGCAATGGTGTAAGTGTACTTTCAATTCAGAAAAAGTAATTTGCAAGTTTTGAAACTTGCCAGTTCTTTCTAAATGCCTTTTTTGCATAAATAGTGTATTAAAACTTAGCCACATTCACCTCCATAATAGAAGAGGCATCCTTATGTGTCCTACAATACTCCTCTTTCTTATTACTGGGTTTAGTATAAGGTCTCTTGTCTTTTACTTCAAATTTATACTGCCATCTTGCCATCGCGTTCCATAAATCCAAGCTACCCTTGTCATATCTGAAGAATGCAGATCAACGTACAATATTCCTTACCAAAATTCAAATTTAAATTATGATTCAGAGTTCACCTCTCACAACAATGAAGGAGCTCATATTTTCTTAACCACTGCAACTAATAAATTAATTTTAAACAAAAAATAAAAACCGCCTTCCAAAATCTACTACCTACACTAAAAAGTTTAAAATAATATCAAAATTTGCTTATAATAAAATAATTTTAAAATAACAATATATAATAATAATCTGTTAATTTTGGAGTCGGTGCCTGTACTGGGAGAGGGTTATTGTTTTCCTCTTGTTAGTCACTTATGTTCGTTGTGCTGTGGTTATGTTACCGGCCTTTGTATCTGGTTGTAAACCCACATACATCAGGCACCGACTCCAAAATTAACAGATTATTATTATATATTGTTATTTTAAAATTATTTTATTATAAGCAAATTTTGATATTATTTTAAACTTTTTAGTGTAGGTAGTAGATTTTGGAAGGCGGTTTTTATTTTTTGTTTAAAATTAATTTATTTTAGTCTTTTTAGTTTTAAGTCTAATATATATATTGTATAGGTCATATATAAGTTTGTATACTTCATAAATAAGTTAATTTAGTAATTTAATAATATGGGTAGGCCTTCGAAAGCCGCTAGGACTTAATAACTGCATCGGTGAAATGTTTGTGTACAACAGTGGACACTTCTGCCTACCCCATCGGGCAATACAGGCATGATGCTATGTATGTATTGAGTGGCATGAACTATACATGAACATGCGATTACAGCAATTGCGAGTGATTTGCTGTGATTTATTGAAGAATTCCAGCGTCTAACTTCGAAGATCTTCATCAGATCTTCACTAAATTGAAATGGGACCACCTCTGGGGACTACTCTTTCAAACAAATATATCGACGGACATACATACAAAACAAGGTAGCTACTGTAAAACGTTGAGGAGTTCCCTTGACTGTCCTTCGTCTTCATCATCAGACCCCTAATGACAGTCACAACCTATCTAGGTGTAAAGTTCTCATCAATACAAATTAATCAAGCCCAAACACCAGGTAATTGCTGTAAATCGTTAAAGAGTTCCCTAGATCGTCTTTCGGCTCCATCATCAGATCGACTCCAGACCTTCATTAAATAGTAGTGCTTTAAAATACTTAATGAAAAAATTAACAAATACACTAGTCGCCCCTACGATTTTCGAAGGTTTCCCTCGATTTCTCGGGGATCCATCATCAGATCCTGGTTTCCTTACCATGGTACCACCGTTGGGATATCTTCTTTCCAACAAAAAAATAATTATCAAAATCGGTTCATAAACGACGAAGTTATTGCCGAACACACATAAAAAAAAAAAAAAAAAAAAAAAAAAAAATATATATACGGTCGAATTGAGAAACCTCCTCCTTTTTTGGAAGTCGGTTAAAAATAGCCACATTTCTCAAAAGACCTGTTGCTATGACTCACAAGAATTAGAACAGTTCCCAGTCTATTCTCAATCCAGTCACGTTAAACACGACTTGAATCGCCAAGTTTTTAACAAAAAGTCGGCAATATAAAAAGCAATGTAGTCCTACTAACAGTACATCGTATCGTGGCCTGCCAGTTGCATAATTGTGTGTCATCGAAACACACCCGTAGGCGTGTGTTTACTTTAGCAAGATAATGTGTTTTTATACTTGAGAAGGTTGTGGATGGTTATTGATTCTTTGGGGCAGACTTTTTGAGATTTAAGGAGGTCTTCTTCTATTGTGTGGTTGATGAACAACCTAGTGTCAGAGTTTAAACCGCCCGTAGGCCTCTGACATGGCTTTACACACCATGGGGAACATCTCTCTGATTTGCTGGTTTCCTCATGAAGTTTTCCTTTGCGACCTTTGACTTACGAGTTCAACAGTCATACCATTAAGCTATCACCATAAAAGCCACTCAAGAGCTGTGATTTGATACAATGCAGTTCTTCCAACAAGTCGAAGTGGAAGTTGACAGAGTGCTTAATGTGTGCCTTAAGTAGTCCCTTTAAGAATTTTAAGAATATTTTTTTAAGAATTAAGCCATTTATTGATTTGAACACATCATACAAAATAATTAAACCCACCAAACTGTGTATCAGTTTGTCGGCGGGAATAGCGCTCAATAAACATCTGGTTTAGGTTAACATAACATAGAACATAGTTTAATTGGTAGCAACTTAAAAGGTAAATCTATAGTCATTATCAATTTAAATTTATACTGGAATTGGTAAGTAACATATTTTCCGCAGTACACGTAGACATTTTTCTATCCAAAAAAAGATCAGTTTCTATCTCCTACCTGGTATATCGACTACAACCTCTCAGTCCGAGACGGATGAATTAACGTGTTCTCCGAAGCACTGAGCGGAGACGCTAAGATGAAAATGTTATTTAGGATGTCTCAATGGTTGATTCCTTCATACATTAGCAGTTCAAGACCGCATGTTAAACATGCGTACTCACTCCCGGTTATCTTATGAATATTATATGTAAGGCTATGTGGATACAGCCAGCTAGAAGATCTCAAACTCTACTAACCAGCTTAGCCTTGGCTATTGGTACGGTGTACCTCGTAATTGGGTTGCGGTTTCTTACCACATTCTACCTTAAATTTTATTTGTACCAGACTCCATTTAAATGTTGTTTATATTGTAACCTGGTAACGGTTAGCGCAGACCTGTGTTAAATACCTTTCAAATTACATTATTATTAAATGAAAATGTATGTCTATTCTGCTGAAAACAAAGACAGGCATTTAATTTTAATTCACAAATTTTGAAAGCCTAATAACAGTACTTTAACGAGAATAGGACTATTGTTTTAACATTTGTGCTAACCGTAATAAATTGTATTTACAAAGGAAATGTTGATTCACCAAATTCTATTTTCACGTCATCGTTTTAGATACCAAACAAGGAATGATGATTTAAAACTGCCTCTTTGGTCTAGTGGTCACAAGCGCGACCGCTGACAATGAGGTCTCGGGTTCGATTGCCAGGTAAGGCAACGTGTTATTGAGTTTTTCTATTAGTAAATTCTCAGTAGCAGCCCGGAGTTTGGAATTGTGCCCAGTTGATGGCAATAGGCTGGGACTTAATAACAACATCGGAGAAATGTAATACAGGGAAATACAGGCGTGATACTATGTTATGTTATGATTTAAAACTTTTCCATATATTCCGAGATGAAATGCCCAGTGTAAGTAGGCACTTCATGGCAAATACTCCCTACAACAGCAAATCACGAAAGTGTGTCAAATAAAGTACCTACAGTTTATTTAGTCTCCCAATTCACGGCCTACTAAAGTATGTTGGACACGCTGTACAGTAGGCCGCACGTCCGCAGTATCATTTTGACCTTGAGCTGGCCTATCGTAGTAGGAAGTTTCAATAGTATGCGAGGCTAGCTTATACTGGTTTGGTTACCACTGATGTGCAGGCTGCACGTTACAGTAACGACCTACACAACTATGTATATATGTACTATACTACTACACACCAATCTTTATACGCATTAATGATCATGTCCAAACTTACCAACCATTATGTTTAACACAATGGAAGTTCTTGAAGCTGTCATAGACACCGCTCCTACAACTGCTACGGAGTAACTTCCTTCGCCAACTTACGTTTGCACTCAAAACTAATCCTCATAAACCTTGTTGCATACACAATTGAGTCGATACTCTAGTATCCAGTAGTTTGTGAGGTGGTAGTGTAAGTTTGTTGTTCTCGTCAAGCCAGTTATTGTAGTTGTGCCGTCATGTGATAGCTGGTTGCAACAGGAGCGTGTTTGTGACCACACGTTGTGGACGGAAACCTATCTGTAACAAGCAATACTCATTAATCGATATGTTCAGAGTTTCACATCAAGGTTGTTAGGTTTAAGTTATAATACGGTATTAGGGACGTTAGGGTGTTAAGTATAAAAATGTATTGATGAGTCAATACCGGTTGATTTGTAGAGGATCAGATAGGCACAAAATCGAAATGCAGTCCATGAAGTAATGACAGTCAGTTTAGAGTATCAGAACAGAATAGGTATACTTAAATTATGATATGAAGTAAAAAAATGTGCTCACACATTGCCTACGTAATTAATCGTCATTCTTAGAATACTTCAAATACAAAATAAAACTGTAATGAAACATTATAAAGTTAGAGTGTTGGCGTTTAAAAATAATGAAAGAAATATACATTTTCTGACACAGCAAAATTTTCTATGGATATCGCAAAATCGAAATAATGGTACGGACCGTTTATCGCAAATGGGATTGCTTTAAATCTTCCTTTTGTCAAAGTGCCGGAACATCATTACGAAGTTAGAAGAAGCCCTTTGTATGGAATGAAAGAATTCTTCGTAAAGGGCAAAACCATTCTCTCAAAATATCGAGCAAAGTATTCAAAATGAGCAGTTTGATTTTATATCTCGTACTTTGAATCGGGGTTAATTTAATAAAAAAATAAATTATATCGAAATTTAATTGGAATCTAAAAAACGTATTTATATCGTGGAATCCTCATTTTCTTCCAAACGAACATAATTAAAATGTCGTTAATAACGTACGAGTATGCCCTATTAAGACTGATAAAGCGTTGTATTGCGCCTTCATGTAACAACCTGCCGACAACCTATTCTGCAGTTTGGCACCTGAAACATTTTCAATAGGTAACACATATGTATTATTTTATCCAGAAACCTACAAAGTTAAGAACACTTTCCAAATAATTCTGTAAGGTCCCAATTAAGCTAGGAAATGCAAATGAATGCGGTCTAAGAATTCAATTTCGATAATAAACACCAATTTCAAGTAATTTCAATAAAAACAAAACATGTTTTATCACAACATAATATCTAAATATTAACAATCTTATCCCAGACCGAACTGTGCAAATCACTAATGTTTTTCAACGTCGTCGGTGCTACAAACAGAATGCGGACAAACATCCTGTCTCAGCCCTGTTTCCTGTCAACTTGTGTCCGTATCCTGTGTAACTTGAACTTATCTAGCGTCTAATAATTTTGAACAGGTTTACGATCATAATCTAAGAGCGAGAGATTAATATAATGGTTTTTTTTATCCAATGGACACTAGTATCAAATATTATACTGCAGCTGTTCATTCTGAAACCCCGGTAAAGGTTATAGAGACACAGTGTAAGTTTTAGTTGGTATTAATCTATCAGTCATGTAGGGGTCCGTTGATGTGGATTCCCAGAAATGGTTTTTAAATAGAAAATGAGGAACAGGTATTCAAGAACAAACCAATAATAAAAAAGCTAAGGGATATCAAAACTTCTAAGACAATATGAAAATATCCATATTAGAAAGACATTTACAAGTTCGCGTGACCGCTCTATAGCATTTTGTTTAAGTTTCTGTTCTAGGGAGCCGGGATGACATGGACTGTCCCAACGTGATTCATGTTTTCCTTTTTCATTTATTTGGATGTCTTTTTAATCGTCCAAAATGACTTTGCGTTCATGAATGCAATCCTTAAATATGAACTTACGCTATATAATTTCCTCATCTCAATACACAGGACGTTTATTATTGAACACTCCACCCCTTTGACTTAAAAGTAACTGATTATAAGCAGCCTGTATTAGTGTGAATGAGGATTAAAAGGGCAGCTGTGAACTATTTACCCAGATTCAGAACTTACCGGAAATAAGGACACCTACTTAAAACTTCTACAGATACGTACTTATTCTATGAGAAAGTTCGGAGGTTATCCTCGAAGACTTCATATAAAAATCAAATATCTTTTTAGGGATGGCTGCTCATGAAAGAGAAATGAAGTTTCCGAAAGGCCCAATACTTAAGTAATCCTTTGTAGAAATATTCCTTTTCAGAGGTTGGATCTGAGTTTTCCATCGCCAATGCGATGGGGACAATCACAAATGAGGCCATTACTTTGTAATAATTTATGAATTTAAATTGAAGAAAGAACAAACAACAATCAGCGTTTCCAATTATCTTCAAAGAAATACAGATAATAGGTTAATAATCTCTGCATAATTACTGTGATTAGATATGGTGTACCTTCACGATACTTAGCACGCAATTAACTAGCTCTACCGTTTGGATTTCAAAACAGTTTTATAGGAAATTAAACTACAAAATGTTAGTCCTACACAGGATATGGTCCAAACTAAACTACATATTAATTGCCCTACCTTATAACAGTAATAACTTTGCTCAAACATGAAAGCTAAATGTCCTTGGAGCCATAAATTACGGCCGGTACTTTCATATTTTCGGTCCATTGAAAGTATCCTAGACTGGATTAAGGCTCTCAAAAGTTGTACCAAGGATATTTGATATTGTTCGAAGATGTGTAAATGATATATTAAATTCACGCACGAGTAATGTAATTGCTGTGATCGGCTATAGGTTCCAAGGACCATTCTCAATCGTAATTTGGTCCTTGTTCACAACCTTATACTATGAGCAAGCGGTGTAATAAACTTTGAAATAATTATTTAGAATTATAATAAGAATCAGTTCTAATTTAAGACTTTTCCCTTAATCTCCTTGTTAAAATATTTTTTTTAGTTGTGTATATTTAACACCATAATTATTTGTCAAGAAATGTTCAAGGTTGTCTGTATCGTAGGCGAAGTATTACGTATGCGTGAGTGAAGTGACGCTTTTTGTGGTTGTGTATGTGTGTGTGAGGACACTCCTGTTTTGCTGACGTTGCGTGGAGAAACCACATTGTGGTTATACTGCATGCTTTGACAAGTCATGGGTCGTATGGTATGAGTTGTAGTTCGTTTAAAGGTGGATTTACGAACTTAAACCTGTATAAATATAGGTGCATATATATATCACATTTGTAATGTTTTAAAATGAGGTCTACTCAGAACTGCCAAAATCTTAAACGTCATAAAAAAATATTACTTACGAATTACGCAAAATAAAATGATGTGCCTTAAAGTTAAAAAAAAATGTGGATAGAAAAAAACGGTCATGAGCAGGGTTCGAACCTGCGCCTCCTGGATAAATACTCAGAACTTACTTTAAAACAAAAAAATATAACAAGAAGCAGCTCTGGAATGAAAATGGTAGGTAATCGCTAATATTATTAAATCCTTTTGACCAATCTTCCGATTATCGAATCATCACAACATCATCAGAGCAATAACTGTTTGTTTGAACAGAACAGCCGTCGTACAACAATTTGTCACAGAGGATATTGTGACGAAAATCGTGACGAGAATTGAAGGTTGAAAAGCGCCACCTTTCTCACAAGCTTACTACAACAGCAACATTTATCATGATGCGAGCACTAGACACGTGTTTGTTGTTTTCATACATTTCATTAAGTTATGCCAGGTTTTAAGCCTAAGGACAGCTTGAATACTCTCATCACTAAAGCCACTACTAACCACACGAAAGACGATCCCCACCAGCGGGGTTATTTTAGAACCGACTATCAATTGCAATAGCTTTCATTTTGACAGTCTGACAATATACATTGCGTTGATGTTAGTAATCGAGGAGGTTGTATAGGATATTAACTTTCTAGAGCATATGAAGCAATGTACGGCAAATTGAAATGTATTGTGATTGTCATTCCGTTCCGCAATTACCAATTACAATTAAGTTTATTGTAATTCTATTTTTGTTTATTTTTCTTTTGCTCCACAGGCTTCATAGCAAAGCTAAGGAAACAAAAAGATAAACAAATTTTCCTCAGATTACGGAACCGGCGTAATGTTAGTGTTTTCTGACCTTGTAACTTCATAATTAGAACCGTATAATTGTGAGTGATGACTAATGAAAGATAATTATGAGTGAATAATTATAACGAGTGGAACTTTCTGTTGGATTATTGTAGGTAATCTTGGCAAGTGAAAAATATTTTAAACAGCCACGAGGGAGAATACAGAAGTGCCGCTAGTAAATAATAATTTAGACAAGGTGTTGCCTTCCAAAGCGCCATTAATCTAAATGAGTCCTAATGTTAAGTTTCTCTTAGAAGATCCAGTTTCATGTTCAGAGACAATACTGCAAGTTGGGAAAAATTTAACATATAGAGTTCTTACCTAGACACGACAATATAAAATTACATTGACAATTCAACAGTGCCTGTAAATGGTGTAATCGAAATAAATACTTTGACAAGCCAAGTTTTCTAATAAAATAAGATGGATTAAAAATCTTGTGGATTTTCGATTTAACATAATTTCTTCATGACTTTTTTCTTTCTTTTAAAGACCGAGGCAACGCTCGTCTATTCTGGCAACGGAAAAGCCATTAGTATCCCTGACCTGTGCCTACAGAGATAAAAAATGGGAAGATTCTGAGAACCTTCCATTTCGAAAAGCAATTAGGTTAACATTCTGCTGGACTGGTATGTTGATAAATGTTGTCGAGGGAAAACATGGAATGGCAAAAGGGGCAGTTTTAAATGGAGTCAGTCATTATCAACCACTTCCAAATTATGATGAGGTCGGCAGACGACTTTTTGACCTAAAAGCGCCTAAATATAAACTTAAACACAAATACTGTCGAAATTGGTAATGGTATCTAAAAATCAAAATAAAGACAGGACAGCAGTAGCGATGCATCACCAAAAAAGAAACGATCTAAATATATAAAGATGATGCAAATACTTATATGAAATCTAGCTTTGAATACATAACTTGCCCGACTCAGTCATGACCTCCGAAATGAAAATCCTTAACGATCTCGCGCGATTTTCTCCTATTACTAGCTTGTATCTCCTGCAGAGCAGCCTCTACCACATCTTACCAGGGGTAGATAGACCGCATATACTAGCATAACTTAGTTATAAAATAAAATCTTTTGTATTTTATTTAGGTGATGAAACAAAACTAAACACTCGTACATTTAGTTAATTAGGGTAGTATTTTCTTTTCCTCCTGAGTTAGGAATGTTCGAGCTCCCGTGGGATAGTAAATAATTAAGTTTCTCGACAGCAGCGGCACGGTGGCTACGGGCAGTTTAACTTCAAATGTACACGAGTTATCTCTTGATCAAATATCGCTGCCTCTCCACATTTGTCTTGCTAACGCGTACAGATGTCTAGAGAATGGTCCTTCGGTTAATTGTTTAGTAAAACAACAATGGACCATTTGAAACAAGGATACTCCTAATTTTGTCTTTATGAAGCTCGAGATGTGACATTTTATGTCACTAAAGACCAATTTTACGAACGCAACGTCAGATAATTCCAATCCAGCGCATACATTTTAATTTTGACTGTATTTATAAGGTACTCTTGTCCCTCAAATATTCAGATTTATCTCCCAGTTTATGGTCGGGTAGAAGATAAAAAAAACTAGTAATGTACCTTAGCAAAATCTGGAAGGTCAGTTTAAATCTTATATTGTTCGAATTAAAAAAATTCACACGTCTTGTCTAGTCATATAAAATACTTAACTGATACAACAAGTAGGTAAACCTTGATACATGAAACGAAATCCATAGTGACTCATTACAGTTGACTCACTGCTGCTTAGTCTACGGAGATAGATTTCGCAGGCAAACCTGGTCAGTGTCTTACGTCATATATTCTTATACAGCATTGTCTCTTGGACTTGAAAACAACTACGTAATGCTTCTTCGTCACGTAATTATCTGTTCTAGTCGGTTATCGGATCTAATTATAGTTGGTTTTAATTGAATCTCCAATAAGGTAAACACAATTATGTTTACTTAGCTATTGTAACGTAGTTAGCATTAATGTTGTTAATACTAAAGGTTTTGTTTGCAATATTATTTTGTAAATATCATGGAAGACCAATTTTTACGACATACATGTATTTTTTTACATTACGCATCGTAAATCGAATTGTCTCTCAAGATGTTTCTCTAAAGCGTCTCTAATTATTTAATTGGAAACAGATTTAAATAAAACACAAGATTTTTACATATTGCCATTTTTCATGCCATCACACAAAAGCAACAAAATAACGCGTACTTTAATCCCTATACAAAAATCTTTACAATCTATTCATTTTATAGTTGCGCCGTAACACACCTGACTTTTTGAAGGTCTTCACCAATATGGTCACTGCACTGTGACTTTTGTATTCATCGTTTTATGACCGACCCAGTTAGCTTATTAAAACCCAACCACCTTATGCACTGTAATGGGATTCATAAAAATTATACACATTCCCAGTTTAATTTATTGAGTTAATATACTTGCCTAAATTGTGAGACCTTGCCAATTTTTTGTCGCCGTAACAGGTGGCACTAACTTACAACCACAAACCCAGAATACACGGTAAAAACCTATAAAAACAGCTTACCTTACTCTTGCGGCAAAATCCTTGCCAAATAATCATACGACGCAAACACTACAGGTAGCCCGTAGCAAAACATAAAATCCACTAAAGGCAGCATAGCAGCTAATAAACGAACGTATGGTGACCTCAACCCAGCAGGTAATTGGGTCCGTTCAACAAATACTGTATATCGTAGTGTGGCTGGGTGTACTTCAATACATATTTGCTATGAACACACCAACCTTACACACTGACGCAATTGTTATACAGCTCATATGTATGCATGTATCTTTTTAATAAATAGACTTGTCGAACAGGGCACTATTAAAGGTTGGATGATGATAGTGTTAGCTTTAACCATTCAAGAATATTGATGAGAAGACGCATAGAATACCGGGCGCTTTTTCCAGATATTTGGTTGTGCGTTAGGTCGAAAATAG
This sequence comes from Xylocampa areola, assembly GCA_935421205.1. Classification (NCBI taxonomy): domain Eukaryota; kingdom Metazoa; phylum Arthropoda; class Insecta; order Lepidoptera; family Noctuidae; genus Xylocampa; species Xylocampa areola. The sequence goes on from OW285200.1 coordinate 4,062,054, forward strand.
GGCAAATAAGTAGGTTCCTATCGAGACTACACTATGAGATAGGACTAGCAGTAAATGAAAACATAACATAACATCTCCTCTGTATTCCCCGAAGGGGTAGGCAGAGGGTTTACACAATTGTACACCCACATTTCACCAATGCAAAGTTATTGTTTTTTTCTGTTAGTAAATTCTCAGTAGCAGCCCGGAGTTTGGAAATGTACTCGGTTAATAGCAATAGGCTCACCACCTATTACATGGGACTGTATAACAGCATTGGTGAAATACATACGTACTATCACGCCTGTATTCCCCGAAGGGGTAGGCAGAGGTGTACATAATTGTACACTCAAATTTCACCAATGCTGTTATTAAGTCCCATGTAAAAGGTGGTGAGCCTATTACCATCAACCGGGCACAATTCCAAACTCAATAACACTTTTCCCGACCCGGGAATCGTACCCGAGACCTCCTGCTCACAGTCGCGCTTAGGACCACTACACCAACGAGACAGTTAGTAAATGAAATAATAAATAGATTTTTAATGCAATGATTATTTGTTGAATATACGTATATTCACAACGCACGGTGACTACATACTGTATCTTGAAGATTAAGCAAGATGTCATTTATGTGGTGGATAAGTACTTTTGACTAAAGACTCTAAGCTTCCTTCATAAATCATAGCCCAACTCTATAAAAATCTCGACATCATTATAATGTTGATGACGTAATCTCGAAGCTTTCCACTCTAATAGACTAGGCTGACTGTACACTAGGGTGATAACTTTCCAAGTGTTCCCCACCTCCTAATCCTTCGTTTCGGACAATCCTCAGGGAACGTGATTACGTGGACTCACGGACTTATACGGATTCGTGGCCACACAGCGTATGCAAACAGTTCCGTTTGCGCATGATCGAGCCGAAACCTTGTATAGTCTTACACGCCTGGTGGACAAACAACGATATTTATTAAAGAGCTCTCCTTGTACTAATATTTTTTTTTTTAACCACATACTAAATAGGTAGGTACAGTACCTCCATTAGAAAATATTTACAATATTGAACTGCTTTGTTGGTCTAGTGGTCCCAAGCGCGACTGCTGACAATGAGGTTCCATGTTCGATTCCCTAAACCAAAGTTTTATTGAGTTTTCTGTTACGAAATTCTCAGTAGTCGTCCGGAGTTTGGAACGGTGTCTGGTAGATGGCAATAGCCCCACCACCTATTACATGGGCCTTAATAACAGCATTGGTAAAATGTACGTAGGATGTACAACTGTGTACATCTATGCCTACTCCTTCGGGGAATACAGGCGTGATGCTATGGTCCTTCTGTGAGTCTTTATTTTTTAGTATTATCCTAGGTATTGTAGTCTAACTTGTCCGTTGTTTAGTATGTATTGGGCATTGTGTTAGTAGATCGATCGCAGGTCCCAAAGGACCGGGTCTAGTTTATGTCGTTAATGGCGGCTTTGTTTGCTGTGATTTTTTGTGCTTTGTTTCTGTTCCAGACTTTTTTTAAACCTTTTGGGAATATGGACCCTGAAATCCTATAATTTTTGTTGTTTTACCCTTAACTACGTCTCTACCCTTAATCCTTCAAATTATTAGGAAAAAAAATATCGATCTTGGTAAACTTTATTCACAACTCTTTATACTGATACATTTATTATGATCTAAATGTGGCTATTAGCTAAACAGCGACTGACGTCAATAAAATATTGCCTCAATGGCTACTTTTTGTTTTGCGACTTGTAAAATATTACCTAATTAAAGTCACTGAAGCGGAATTTCAACTAAGGAAGATTCATGAAAAATTGTTCCACCAAAAATAGTCTCAACTAGTTACAATACTCAGTAATTGTATGTGAAATATATAAACTATACAATGTATAAAGCTGATGCTCACGGCTTCGTCTGAGCGACAAAAGGCCCTTCTCCAAAGTCCAATCTATCAATAAACCAAAATAAATCAAAACTGGTGCAGTGGCTTAGGCGCGAAAACTTAACAAACAAACAAACATACAAAGTTGTTTGCGCACATAATATTAGTTTCATTAGACATAAAGACAAACTATCAAATCTAGTACCCTTTAGTTAGTTAAAAAGCACAACTAAAATCCATTTACCAACGACATTTTCAAATGTTCCATAACTAATTTAGTTAGCAGTTGCTTCATCTAGTTATTTTATTATTTTCTTTTGGTTACCGATTGTAATTGAATTTCTCAGATGTCTCGATCAAGGACGGGGCTTCGATAACCAATCAGGGGTGAAGTGTGACTTGTGATTTAGCAAAGAGGTAGCAATAGGTTTCTCAGAAATGTTTCGTTATTCGAAATATCGAATCTAATCTTTGTTATTCTTATAATTTAATGATGATGTTGTTATTTATCGGTTTCGATTACGAGCTTCTTAGTATTAAGCTTTTATCGGGCTTATATTATTTTTTTAAAACGACACTTATATTTCGATATATGTACTGAGTTTCCAAAATATTATAGCAGGTAAAAATTTCACGCCTTGTTTGGTAAGTACCTACACTTCTTACCAATGAAAGACTAATTGCATCATACAAGCACTAAAATCCTTTTAACACCCTAAAAATAAAGATATATTATATAAAGGAGCTGTTAAATTTCTTTGAAGAATGCCAAGCATTTATGAATAATAAGCATTTTAGTTCAATGATTTAATTACAAGCACATCATAAAGATTTGCCACCTTTGAACTTGCGATAACAGTCACGAAAGCTTCGTTTTAATTCACATAACAGTTAATTAATTAAATAATTTTATGAATAACTTATTTTACGTAAAATTATTTTAAGTGAACACGATATAACATTATACGAACCCTTCAAGGTTATGATTAAGTCATTGCCCTTTTATGAGTACATCAGTCTTGCACGCTAGACTAACTAACTTAAACAAACAAAAGTGTTTATCTGTTACTCGCTTGCGCTTTAAGGGAACGATTATGTTGTTACGAAATGTTGCGTACCTACGAGAGTTATAGACATGTACCCTGTACCTTATACGTAAGTAGAATACATAAAGTATTTTATATGTATACTACTTACCCCGCAACATTTTGGTCCTTAGAGACGTATTTACTGAGTAGTGCGAGTTCATTAAGGCTCTTTATGAAACAATGACAACTATAGAAACTCAGGCGGTCTAGTCACATGGAACTTAATTATACTTGAAATCTAGTTTGATGACGGTTAACATTATTGTCCTTTGTAAAAATATTATTAGTATATCTTGCTAAATTATAAATGAATGAACAGTAGAACTTTCAATGATTTTTATGGCCAGGGTCAACGTACTTTCACCAATGCGACAGTGCTTAAAGTTCGCTGACCATGATCACGGCAAAAATTTATGTTACTACATATTGGTCCTTTAACCATCATATAATTTCTTTATAGATCGATTCCTCTAAAAACCTCGGTGTACAGTAAGCCACACGTACGTGGTAACATTTTCACCTTGAACTAGCCTATCGTAGTAGTATGCGAGGCTAGCTTATACTGATTTTGTTACCTCTGACGTGAATACCGTACCTCGAGACTGACATGAGTCAGTACACATTGCGTGAAACATGTCTAACACCTCATCACGCTACGAACAGACCTTAAGAGACCACTTAACATATTCATGAACTGAACTCTTTGTTCCAGGTGTGAACATCTCCGATACAGGCGTATGATCGTGCGGTGAGCGATCTCGGCCGATCGTAGTCGGTAAGTTATCTATTGACCTTCTTATTGTTTGTTAATTGCGTAGTATTCTGAAAGAGAAACCTTTCAAATGTGTATATTTTTTTATTATTTTTAATGTGCTTACTTTTGACTACGTTATTTGATGTGAAACGATAATGCGGTCGACGATGGAACACGCTTGCCCGACAGAAATCTGTTTACTCGAGCCTGGAAGATTACCAGATTATACCTATCGGGAAACACAGACGCTGGCAAAGTATTCTATTACTTAGCAGTGCGCATTCTTCAGTTCTTCTCCTTTATCCGGTCCTATGATGTGGTTCACTCTCAAAAACTTATTTCCCACTTTACCCTTCTGTAGACATCTCGCTCTGTGAACGATCAGCTCTCTATGTCTTTTTTATGGATAACTTCTACTTCCATATTTTTATTTAAAAAAACATATTTGATACTAGCCAATATTCTAAAAAATAAGGCATTACATTTTAGTAGAGCATTAAGAAATCTACAACTTGATAAAGAGCCAAGTCCAACATTAAGATACAAAATAACTAATATTTTCAGATAAATTGTTGAACAAATATAGGTATGTATATATTTGTATTTATATATATAGTTCTGTGTAGTGTATATCATATTTATAACATTATATATGTAGGTATATATTTAGTAGCTTATTTATGTATGGTTTATAATTCTGCACTATTACTAATCTTTTATTCGTGTTGTACACTTGACTCTGTCCTCATATTTGCTTCTCTTCTCTCTATCACTCAAAGGTTTGTTGTACATCCTTTTTATTTTCATTATTTGTATTGTGTATCGTGTGTACAATAAAGAATAATAATAATAACAAACTTGACCTTTTTTATTTATTAAATGACAAGAAAATTTTGTTTAGATATACCGAATAGAAAAACAGCAGAAAATTGCTACAACAACTTAACACATTAACTATCGGCAAAGCATAGAATAGTTAAACATGTGAGTTACAAGACAGAGAAAAGGTTCAGAGCGTTAGACCAATCCAAACCTCCAAACATCGTAAAGCGGCCTACCTATAAATCTTCCAACTTTAAGGGATCTTCATCTCATATGCATCTTCACTGTGCCGAGCGATACATGTCTAACTCCAGAAAGTTGTCCATCTAATACAGTCACAGTTCGTTGCCACTTGGACCCGATCCAGAATTTGCGATTTAATTCTGTTCATCGTGTTTGCTCATCAATAAGGATTAATATGTTACTGACACGCCTTTAATCTGAACATAAAAGTTACAGTATTCTGTCGCTTCTTTTATATGAAGAATACCAAGTTTTTTTCTCTAAAGAATATTTAGATCTCATTTCAAACTTAATATCGCAAATAGCTTCATAACTGTATAAATAATATGGTAAATCTTTCTTGTACTTATACTGAATAAATTCATAGTTGAGTGAAACATAGATTATGACTGTCCTGTTGGTCTAGTGGTTAGTAGCCCTGACTGCTATGCCGGAGGTCGTGGGTTCGATTCCCACCCAGGACAAATGTTTGTGTGATGAGCACGATCATTTGTTCTGTGTCTGGGTGTAATTTATCTATAATATGTATGCATTTAGAAATATATAAGTATGTTTATCAGTTGTCTAGTACTCATAACACAAGCTCTGCTTAGCTTGAGACTAGACGGCGTTGTGTGATAGTTGTGGAATATTATTATTATTATTATTATATTACCATGAAGATTTAAACACTATTCAAGATGAAATTTATAAAAATGGTTAATAGAACAGGGGCCTGATTCTGATTATTTACAAATGCTGTAGTTTAATGTTAAAAGTATGTCGATGGAATTATTGAATTCCGGTATTTGGTATTCTGATAGTTACTTATGACTAGTTGATTTTCCAATGACTGTCCACTGCTCTGCTATCCAACTGTCATTGAGTTATTTGCTATGCTGAACTACAATAATGTATCAGTGTAATCTCAATGGTGTACTGGTAGTTTACTATTCGTTTGACATTTCAGACAATGGTATCTCAATTACTTTTTTGCATCGAATTACAACCGAGTTTTGCAGACTACCAAATCTGTCACAATTTTATTGCTAGGTATCTGATATAGCACTTGGATGGCGATTGCATGTCATTTTATTACACAACTGTCTAAAAAAAGGAGTGTTATGTTTTAGGGTTCATGTTAGTTGTGTATGTGTATATAATATGTATTTCTTTATTCCACCATAACATCAAAATGCCTGGACTGATTTCGATGTACCTATATATATATATATCGTTAGAATCCTTATATTGTCCCGGGTTACATAGAAAGGTAAGTTTTTTTTTATATAAATAAAAATTTAATTAGTAGAAATGGCTCCCAGGTTTTGATACATCGTAACGAATTTCGTGCGACAGCAAATCAGCTCTGAATATAGATTACAGCAAAATAAAAATATTAAGCTCCATGAAAGACTCCTCAGCTCAGAAAGTATATCATCGTAATGGCTCTTTATTTTCTTTAGAAACTCTTGTCTGAGGAACGAATTCTAAAGCTAAAGGAGCTTCACTAGCTCCGAATAAATCACTAGTCGTAACCAGTTCCTAGACTGATGAGGCTGTACTAAGATTAATTACTATACTACTCGGGGGAGACCGGCCTCATTACGTGACGGACGCGCCGAGCCGCACAGAGACGGAACCGAAGGGATTATCGATCTACACGACAGGGTCATGAACACCACATTGCATTAAATTGGACGAAAGTAATTTTTGTGGCCATAAAATTACGTCCGCGAGCAGAATTTGAACCTTAACCTCTTGGGTCGTGGCAAGTACTCTCTAACTTCCGTTACATATCCGAGTGCTCAACTCGTGCGAACAATTTATTTAACCTTTAGAGTTTACTGCGCATGGGTTTAAAAATTAATATAAACCAAATTAAATAACAGAGTATCAGGTTCAACTGCGGAATGAATGCAAATAAATACAATATCTAGCTACTTCCACAATATTGAGGGTAGTCATGCAAATACCAGTGCAACTTCTCTACACGTGTTGCGCCCCCCGCCCCCACAGGGCATCATCAGGAGCTGTTAGACCGTGCAGTGTCATAATACAATAGTCATTAACTCATTATATTACCAAGTCCATAGAATACATAGACCTTCACATGTTTATCTAACACTATCCTCAAAAACCCTTGCTAAGAATCTATTTCTACAGCAAGAAGGACCTTCACTAGCATATACCAATAACTTGAATATACTGAAACTAATTACGATAGTGTTCCGGCCTCATCATTTGATGGACGCGTCGAGTAATGACAGAAACCAGGAGGATTATCGATTTACCCGACAGGGTCATCTAAAGGCGGTATACCGATGGCGAAAAGTCGAAGGACATTAGTAGAGACAGTAAATATAGAATATTTTCTGACGGCTTTAAGGATTAAGTAGCAATCCTTTTACTTGCCACCGACATTTTATGCTTTAAGGCTTAATGAATAAGATATGTAATGTATTCAGGAGTAAGAAAGAGAAGAAATCGCATTACCCTGTGTTTCTATCGCAGATGGCATACTTAGTATCGGTTTGCTGAGTATGTTTTTTTTTATATTATTTCACGTTAAACCTACATTGCTCTCGGATATTTCTGATCACAAAAATGTAATAAAGCAAGACTGTACTTATTATTTATTTAAAAAGAGTATCTATGGAGTTTCTTGCCGGCTCTTCTCCATATGATCAACTTTTTGGAATCGAGCAACTAGAATCATTTGACGTTTCTTAAGTGCATGTAATTTGCCTATTCGAAATAAAACCCTTTTTACTTTGACATAGTAACAGGGGTAAAGTAAGGGTAATTTTGTGGGTGGTTAAATTTGACGCAGTTACAAAACGTTTGTTTGAATGACCTAAAACCGTCCCGATTTTTACGAATCATAAATAAATAATCAGCGCACCAGATTAATTTGTTTCGCCTAGCTAGCTGTGCGATACGCAACACGACAAAGATTAACGACCACGCATGTGTTTGCCAAAACGTATAGATAAACTGTTCTTGGTATCCTAATCGCTCCTTGCTTATACGGTTTCTTATATTTATTTTCCCATTCTATAGGAGGATTTCTCCTGAACTGTGTAAGTTTTTACAAATGGGACTCATATGCACTTTAACAATAACTAAAAACCTAATAAAACAAATATTTCCTCCCAGCAAAAAGTGAATCGGATTTAAATTTTAACGCTTAAAACGTAATTATCTATCAAAATCAAGATAGCACGAGTACATTACCACAAGTATACTTCGCACACTGTATAAAGAAAGTCGGAACACAACAATACGCCCTTGCCGTGAACCTGTATTCGGCACATCTTCATTCCCCGTTTATCATAGCGCGTCGGCAGCCGCAAAAACTACTTGGACAAACAAAAGACGTCCCCTACTAGGAAAAAACACACTTTAAGACTTAAGGAATTTATTGAAATTGGAACGCGAATACTTTTGCATTAAGCAGTTCAAAATAAGAAGGGCTAATCTCTTTAAACCATTGTGTGGGTTATTTGCTACCAATTATTAAAAAAAAACCCAAAGATTCAAGGAGATGCGAGTGATATTTGGATTCTTAGCAAAAAAGGGAAAGAAAATGTAGAAAGATGATATCCAGTTAACCTGTAGCAGTGTCTTGTCAGTCAGGTAAACAGCTGCATTGAATGCTACTGATAATGATAGATTGATTTATATCAAGTTGAAACCTAATCTTCTTTCTTACTTCTTTTACCAAGTTCGCTGTCGTACGATGAACAACATAGCATACAACTAGCCCATAATTGTCCCAGTACAGGGTAAGAGCCTCTTCTCATACAGATAAGGCATTGATCACCACGCTAACTTATTGTGGGTTGACGATTTCAGACCATCGCATCCAGGTTGCCTCACGATATTTCCCTTTACCGTATGAAACTTAAATTAACCCTTAGATTAACCAAGAAAGTATAACATTGAAAAAGTCACATTGGATACATGCCAGACTGAACCCACAACCTGTGGATCAAGATGTGGTCACCATGACAAATAATGACGTATGACACATTTTTTATTATCCTATTTCGAGTTAGTAAACATTAGTTCGCATGCATCCGCATTGCTTCATAGACAGTAGCCGCAAACCGGGAACCTGGCTCCCACTGTATTTTCCAGCGTCACTGTCGTGGAGTGTGCCTATTTCTGTAGCTCTTACCTTTGATGAGTGTGAGGTAGTTTTCTTCACACGAAAAAAAAAATAGCTTAAAGGAGAAACATTCTGAGAGACTTATTGCTAACTTTATTCGTAGTTTCACCTACTATTGTAGTAATATGAGTGTTAGAATATAAGGGTTAGATTTATGATAGTAATACAAGATATTGTCTGCTTATAATTCCTAGCACGTTTATATATTTTCGGGAGCAATTGCTACCAAATTATTGCTATCTGCGTTGAGCCCAAATATACAATTCGAGCATGCTATTTCAAATAAGGTCAATCACACATAATTTGGATAAAGGATGGACCATGAATTAATTAGATACTAAATGCTTTGATGGCCCTCGTGTTTTATCGCAAACCGCAATGTCATCAACGTAAGCTGCTCGCATTAAAGCTAATTACGAAGGTTTTCAGGATTGTATATTATGCTCTAAAAAGGTGATGATAATTTAAAAAAATGCTAGTTTTATCGATATTTAAACTATTCAAACAGTAAATTTAATTATGTAAATTCCGTATATTCGCAACACCATTGTGTTCACTGATCGCCAAAGTTTTATAAAAATATGATTTGCAACATCCCTCATTACACTGGCCAAATTCAATGCATTTTACATACACGTCTTGTTTCTTTTTCTTGATAATTTTTGTCTAGACTTCTGTCGGGTAGGCCGACTCTCTACGGCCAGGTCGTGCGTATCGAGCCGTGCCTTAAGTGCTTGTACCCAAAAAGATAATCGCTTCACGGTCTGTACGCACGGACAAATGCGCAGTAAATGTGCACTCGATCTGTGTCTTTGATTGTACTAAGGAGTTTGTGTGCATTATTGTTGTGCAGTAAATTTGAGTATTTTTTAACTACCTCATTGGTGTACTGGCTGCAAACGCGGCTGCCAAGCGAGAGGTCCTAGGCTCGATTCCCGGGTCGTGCAAAGTGAGATTGGGTTTTTTTGTTAAGAAATTTTCAGTAGCAGCCCGGAGTTAGAAATTGTTTGTGTGCCACCCCCGTGCGGAAAACACGTAAAGCCGTTGGTCCTGCACCTGATCTCTCTCTGATCGTGTTGGATTGCCCTGCAATCGGACATTGAAGGAGGGGATGCACATGTGTTCGCGCATACACTTGTGCACTACAATATCACTTGCAGACTTGGCTAATATCCGTGGAGATAAGCCGCCAATGACAGAAAATACGGTCGGAAATTGTACATCATTATTTTCCCGTATTTTGTGTTCGTCCTTTTCTGTCTTAGCGTTCATGCTGTCTCGTACCAATTAGCCTTTAACAAGTATACCCTTACAACGTGTCATCAGTTAGTCATTACCCTTGGCAGACGGATTGCCGCAGATTTTAAAATCAAAACTCATTTAACTTCAAAGCAGGCAGAATGTCAAAGTATGACGTCATTTGTTCTACAAAGAACTACTTAACTTAAAATTATTTTATCAAAAAGTTTTAAAAACAATTTATGTACTGCGTTCTAAACAGATAATACTCTAAAAGGTTAAACTTTCAATTACTTAAGGGCTAAAGCTCGACGCTTTTATAAAAAACAAAAAATCTTCTAGATTGCCTTTGAATAGAAAATGTGTTGAAAACTCCGCAAAGGTTAAAAGAGCAAAACGTAAGCGTCCTATTCACTGGAGCTTCCCACAATTTGCCTTAATGAATTTATTGGCTAAAACGTAAACAGAATGAATTGGCTGCCTAATTTAAATGTTAATATAATAAAGTAGATTATGAATGGCTCACTGATGTACACCTGCTGTGCTCAGGGTCTCGAGTTAACAAGTGCATTATAAATATTATATTGTAAATGTATGGAAAACAATATCTGCAAAGCAGTTTATGTATCTGGATGTTCACGCTCCAGTCGGTTCATCTAAAAAAATATTGCATTGCAGTTGAGTCGATTAATCATTACCCTATCAGAGTCAGGTACTTCAAATAAATAACTCTCCGGAGGACAAATAATGCTATAGAAACTAAATGCAACTCGATTTTAACGTATAAGCAATCTATACTTCGCTTCAAGTAAACTTGTAATCGAAATTCTCCGAAATTTCCAATCAGTTCGCACACAAAGGAATGACCCTTGATTACATACTCAACCACCCACAATGACGTCACAAAAACACACCTTGTCCACGCAATCCCATACACAACACATTTGTATCCACTCCCAAACCAACTGCGTGTAAAGGGTGATTCACATTTATCCTCTCCGAATCCATGACGTAATTCCGGGGACTTTTATATTTGCTTACGGCACCAAAAGGCTGGCATAAATATATTTATTCTTGTGAAATAACTCGCCCAACAGTATCCGGCTACGTGCTATCTACCGTGAATAATCCTTAATGCTACTGGTAAATAATATTTAAAGTAGGATTTTGTGATCTCTTTGTTAGTGTTCGTTCAGCGGTACCTAGGGGGTAAAATGTATTCAAGATGATTTTTTAGGAAATAAGATTTAAAGTGGCCAGAAATTATTTTTAGAATCAATTGCTAAGCAAAAGGTGCCTTTTTATCCTGTATTTTTATTATAGATGCCCCGAAACATTCACCGAGGTTTCGCCACTACTAACTGATATATTCGCCTTACGCTCTTCAAACCAAAGAGACCAAAGTTTGCTTCGATATTTTTAGTCTCTGAGCCACATGCATCATTCTTTAAACAGATCAGTCAGCACACTGCACAAATGCTAAATTTTTGTCGAACTTAACGTAAACATTTCAAATTCGCTGAAGATCTTTCAAACATTTTTAATGGCTATTATTTTACTGGTTGAGTTCAAAGACCTCTTTGCTCTCCTCTGTATTTTTACGAACAGAATTTAAGTATGAACTGGCACCCTCATACATGTTAACAGCTATAGTAGGTATCCAGTTTCCACGTGTCGACAGCGATAAGAAGCTTTGGTACAGCACTCAGTGTTTATCTATTATTCTCTGGCGGTGTCGAAGTACAGATTGCTTCTAAGACGCTTACCTCGTTGATCCTTTTAAAATATTGTTTTGTAATAGGGTTTAGGATAAGAACAATTTGGTTGCTTGTTAAAATGTAAAACATTTGCAGCAATTTAAATACGAAATCTAATGTACTGTTGGTTTTATGTATGCAAAATTTAATTTTGTATTGTTTTTAGATTAAAATCGCGCATCATAATCATGTCTACTATAAATTAAATTATTGATATTTATGAGGCTAGTTGATTTCTTTTTTCAACGAATGCATAAAGATAATTTGAAATTACAATTTTAATAGTTTGACACGTGAAATCGCCGCTGGTTCAGTGACTAAGGGCTCCGTTCGAGTTTATAAAAATATGGGCAATCCCGAAAAATGCACGTGAGTAATAACTGGTGAATAATATATTGACAGCACGGTTGGCGCAGTGGTCGAGAGACCGGCTGCTGCGTGGCGTGTTGCAGGTTCAATTCCTGCACGGAGCAAATATTTTTATTATTTACAGATAATTGTTCCGGCTCTAGGTGTGTGTGCATGTGAGATTATATTACAAACTCATAGTAGGCAAAGTATAAAAATATTAATTACCTGACAGGTTATTTGAATACATTGTAAATGTAAAAACATGGTTAATTATTTTTATATAATAAAAACTCAGAAGCTGTTATTAGTTTAACTAATTCAAAGTGTCACGAGCAGAAGTTATAAAAAATAATAATATTCTTTTGTAAACATTTTAACAATGTGCAGAGTGTTCATTTCTGTTCTTTTAATGAAGCTAATTTTCTCTCAACAAAACGTGGAGACGTGAACACAGCTGAATATACAATGTAATTTATTTTTCCTCATTGAATGAGGGTTTTTCTTTTATTTTTGTTATTTGCTCTCTTAGTGTGCCTGTTATTCTTTACTTGTCGTCCATTCGAAGTTAATGGAGGTGCTAAATTGATTTTGTGCTGTTTAAAAAGTATTTATTTACGTGTAATTTGGTGTCTTTGGTTTGAACTAATTATATGTATAAATCGATGCATAAAAAAATCATACTTTACTACAGTTATACGAGTATATCATCATCATCCCCCTGGCCTTATCCCAACTTGGTCGGCGCAGCATGAATTCTTCTTCCACTTTTTATTGTTTTTGAAATTGCATGCTGCTGAAGTTTTGGCTATGTTTTATGACCGACCGGCCTGTTATATACCTATATTGAATTAGAATTGACTGGAAGCTTATATTATATGAAAAGTATTATGTGATATAAAAGATACTCACATAATAAATCAACTGCTTATCCCTTTTAGAATATCTTATCCTTTCGGGCTGCCGTAAAAGCGAAAAAAATAAGTCACCCCTAACACATTAACGAGCGATGTGATGGGGTAGATAGCAGTTTTCTTCAAAACTACATAATATTATGGCCCTAAAAATCCACAAGAATGTGGTCCTGACACTACGCACGCGAACGTCTATTCTACTTAGATTCAAAAAGTCCCCACACTAGAAATTTTCTTATCGGAGATGAGTGATAGTACATGCAAATACTTGTACAATGCGATCGAACGTAACCCGTGGCGCTTAATCTGATCATTCCAATACTGTGCCATTAGAGGCATATCTCTCTATATCTTCATCTTCAACAAAGATTTGAGTCATACAAAGTATTGTACGTTAATATAACACTAGGTGCCGTAAGTCGTAGGACAGAAACCGATCGTTCGACCAATGCGCCAATAGTGCCGTCCATATCTTCTGCCTAGATCTGTTCTCATTATTGCCATTTATATTCGATCAGCACTGTTCTACAAATAAAGCCTTGGCACTATATCACAGCTTCTCACACAACTTTATATCGCGGAACAAGTTCATTGGAACAAAAAACTGTCGTTAGCCTCTTTAAAAGTTACGACTTCTTTTTCTGTTGGGCAAGGTTTGAGTAAAATGTGTGTCGGAAATAGGGGGGTTTATTTATTGCCCACATTAATGTGGAAGTGCACGTTATGAAGCACAGTTAATATTACACTTAGAAGTTTAATCATTAAAGTTGATATTTTGTTTAGCAAAGAGAGTAAAGAAGACTAGACTTAGTTCTGATCAATTTATGATAGGTTCTCCGTGCTGTACTCCGCATCGCTGTCAGTGTCAAGCTTACACAGTCTTACCAGTAATTATATTTTCGAGCCGTTTGGGGTTGAAACACTCGGGTCGTGCGGTTCGAGCGCTCGACTTCTCTTTAAAAAAAATTCAAGGCGATTGGTCGACAGTTCACGTGACCTGAAGGCTGGTCTATTCTTTGCAGAGAATCAGCATTGCCATTCAACGTGGCAATGCTGCCAGCCTTTTGGGCACGTTACCAGTTGATAGTGATGCGGATGATTTTTTCGACGCTCTATAGTATATATAATTATTATTATTTTTAGTTATAAGTATATTGCTTAGGTAGTTTTATAATTTTTTAAATAATTTTTCTGTAAATAGATATTTTAAAGACAATTTATGATATTAATATTATTGTTCAACAGTTATTACTGTGTATATTTCGGTTTACCCGACTAGTTTCGAACTTGAACGGAGATTTTTAGTAATGAGCTGAGCCCGCGGCGATATCGCGAGTCAAACAATTTATGATAGCTCATTTTTCCTGTTCCATAACATTTTATCTTTTTTTTGTATAATAACTTTCGTGAGACTCAGTGTTTGACTCGCGACATCGCCGCGGCCTCAGCTCATGACTAAGGGCTCCGTTCAAGTTCGAAACTAGTCGGGCAATCCCGAAGAATGCAAGTGAGTAATAACCGTTGAACAATAATTAATTAACATAATATTGACCAAAAATACGTACCTAAATGAAAACGAAACACTAGCTTTTATCGTAGGTACTTTAAAAACCTGAAGAAATGGATTTTAATAACGGTGCTCAAAATCACCTTTTTTATCAAATGTGGATCTACATTTGGCCACTAACTCGCCTGATGGTAAACGACGGTGTGGCCGAAGGTGAAGCACGTAGATTCAGAAAAAAAACTATTCACTCTAAGTAGACTGGATAGATTTGGGGAGAATGATAGTTGGGGAGTTAATGCAACTGCTCAGACCCGTCTCCCACAACGGTTGCACCGGACTACATCCCGAAACACGACTACGTCGCTTTACGGCATGACTTCGTCCGGTGAGGGGTAACCAGCCGCAGCCGAAGCCTCCCACCAGAACTTCTAACAACCAGATGTATATTAGCGTCGTCTTTCTGCCAGTCTATGTTCCCTTCTGCAAGACATACATCGTAGGTACTTCTTTATCCTGATTATACTTTCATAGTAAGGAAAAACTAAATATTTTTCCTTATACGGTCATGAAATCATTTTATGATCGTCACCGTGTCATTTGGCCCGTCTTTGATCCCGTCAGCGAGACATGCGCCCAAAAAATATATAAACCAAGTTAATTTATTTTCCTATGTCAAAGGCGTTTCTTCCTGACTGAAAGCGCAATTGTACATACGAAATTTAACAGCATAATAATACTACCAGTCACCTTAGTCTGTACTAAGAAAAACAAAATATGTTTCCTTTTACCAAAGGTCACCCCTGTCACATTCTGTCAATCTCGGCACAAAAGCATCTAAGTGCACATCACTATAAGATCACCTACCATGTCATAAGTCTCGTCTCGTCTGTAATTTTCCGGCGAGTTCCCTCAAATTACCGCCAGAGGGAGCAATCACGAGCTGTTGCTGCGAATGGCGGGTAACGAACCTTGCTGTTACTCTACACTCTGACGGCGATCATTTGTCACGATAGTGGAAATTTAGTTGAACATTTTCTCTATGACTTTTTAGTTAGAAATAAACACTAGTATAACATGAGATTTCTCGACTTTCACAGAGCGTAGCGGTGTAATTAGCCACCTACATGGTGACGTAAAAAAATTACCCAAGTAAAGGTCGACCTAAAGCTAGAAAGCACATGAAATTAAAGTACTTTCGTGAAACGGATAGCCGAATAATATTATCAGAGAGAAAGCGGAAAACGTATTCAATTACGCACTTTTATGACTTCCATAAACGAGCTAGCTAAATCTATTACACAAAACAGTTTATCAAAAATTCCACCTTCTACAACTTTTTAATTAACGCTGAGATGGTTACCGTGGTAATGGCGTATCTGGCTTTATAAACGAAAATTTACAGCCAGAAATTCAGGTAATATGTCTCAGTTTGGCGCAAATCCCTTTCAGTGACTTAGTATAAGTATAAACGACAAAGAGTTTTAATAGTTGTTGTTTCAACACGGTAATTCAGTTCTTGTACCGTCTAACGATCTTTTTGTTCGTCTCAAGGTTATTGGTAAAGTGGAAAATTAAGATGGGGACCTTTTTTTATTTGTAAAACATGAAGCAATTTGTATTGCTGTGTTGAGTTCAAATGATTGGCCATAAAGATTTATGGAGAGAATACTTGATTTTTTAATATTTATCCTCAAGAAAATCTGTTCTGAAATAAGGCGGGAATCCCCATTGTCCAAATGACGTGGAGAAATTAAGCCAAAATATATTTAAATGTGACATACAGCTCGGATTAATCTTAGATACCATCAAACTATAGCTTAGATAACATATAACTATCCCATACAGAAAACCAAGTTAAGCCCAAACCTCGTACTCTTACAACTTAACACCCAGTCTCGTTAATGAGACAGTATTTGCTGAAAACGTGCGGATTGTTTACACCCTTTGTTTTAGCTTCCATCTCCTACATCCTCATACCAAACTGTACGATCTTCCTAGCAAGGCAAATCCCCAGTTTCGGCTTCAAAGACCAAATGAAGAATTCAAATGAATACAAAATATGAGATTACCTTTTAACGTCTTGATTGCTGCATTAATTTTGGAACCCACATTTCTATGCCACATACTAACATAGGAGACTAACCCAAAACCTCGTCTGCTCAAAACTTAAAACCCAGTCTCGTTAATGAGACAATATTCTGTGAAAACGTGCGCATTGTTAAAACCCTTTGTTATAGCTGCCGTCGCACACATCCGCATACCTAAGCACCTATGCGGCAGTTCTGGCAACGTTTCGCTGTAATCCCCCGTTTCAGGAATTATATTAATCTTGTTTTGAGGACGTGTGTTTTTTATTTTTTGGACATGAACTGACTGCGTATTTGCCTATTGTATGCTTTGATAGATAATGTGTTGAGTTTATTGTGATATTTAAGGTTTCATCGGAAATCTTGTGTACTAGTTGCAATTCTTGAGTATTCAACATGTGCCTCTAAATGCAGTGCTATCTCCAAAACTCCAGGGTGTATCATGTTTATCAGCACAGAAGTAAATCAACAATCCATTTTATTAGTAATATTCCGCACTACTATCACTTCAGAGTAGAACTACTGATGGGGTTTATTTTTCAGGTCTTGTATAAATATTTGTACATAAGTTACTTGTGACTCCATTATTTCATTCGCTTAAATTAACTTGACACGGATCTTAAAAAAATACGGACGCGTACAAATACTTAAAACTTATCCACTCGGTGCCAGTAGGCTGCGTGTGTGTATGCGTATGCTTCGCTCATGACAACACAAGTTTACATCCGTATTCTTTTCAGATCCGTGTCACTACACTTAGTTGAAGAAACTAATTATTAATAACAATAATGTTTTCTTGCTTCAGGTCGGTACAGTTCGTGCATCGTATCAAACTGTCGTCATGACGCTACACTGGTGGATGCACTGGTTCTGGGTGACGACGCTGCTCACCATCCACGGTGAGTTAATAAAGATCATCTCTTTTTTATTACAAAATCTTCTTGGAGAAAACACCTAGTATATTGATCATTCCTTATATCTTATACACGTGAAGTAGGACATAATTAAAAGAAATCTCTTGACGACCTTCCAAAATTTGGTATATTCAAAGATAAAAGCTCCCCCCTATCATCGAAGTCCTTCACTGAATAGAGTATCTCCTTTCATTATATTATATTAGGAACCCGCTTTGAGGACACTCGAAACCCCTTCATTAGGCTGAACCGATCGAGGATACTTCATTCTTTCATAATTGATTTGTTGGAAAAGGTCAAGGTGACTCGTTGATAACCAATCAGCCACTACAGATATTACGTAATCATCGTGCCAGGCCCTTGGACCCTTGGATACCAATTGGGTCAAGATTTTGTTAGATGAAATCATGTAAGTATGTTGAATGATAAACGATTTATTGATGGAGTGTCAATAGGTAACTCCCTCCCAAGAAAGGTGTATTTGAGGACTTGAGTAGTTTGTACAATGTGACATTTAACTTTCCAGAAAAGTAACAATATTTCAGCCATTCGTATTTATTTATTTGAAATCTCGACTCGACTTACGCTTTCGTATTTTCCTTTAGATATTTCAAGTAGAATTTATATTGAGTTTTCAGTTCGTAGGATATAACTACCTACTCAAGACGACAAACCTGGCAGCATTTCGTCTCAGTTTTTTAATTACATTCCACGGCAAATATTTCAATATAGCGTTATACATAGAGCTTACTTCATGTTTTCGTTTTGAATTTAATAAATAATTTGCTTAGAATTTAATAAAGCTTACCAGCCAAATTCTAAGTTTATAATATTGGGAGATCTTTTTATCCCTTGTACCGACTTATTTTTATTACTATTCTGGGTGTTCATTCTGCTGTGTCAATAAGCAATACTAATTGTTACACCCAACCACAAATATCAAATATCGTCGATTCCATCATTACATAGAGAAACGATATTCTTAAAAAACTAATCTCACCACAAACCACCTTCAAAGAAAGCTCATCTACTTAAGTGATAAAGTTTTCGTCCTAAAGGATTGGTTTTATGTAAAAGTTCAAGGATCCACAAATCCGCCACACAAATACTATCTATTTGCAATATCGCCAACTCCCTGAAACAAATTTATTAAAACCAAACTAGGTAATTCGATCGGAGCAAATCATGCCAAAATTTGGCAGCATCCGTATGCACGAACGTCTTGTACGTTCAAGCGGGGTTTCTGAGAACAGTTTGACTGCTTAATTTTTCACATCAAATTTTGACATTGCAAAAAAAAATAGAACGGTTCTTTATTGTTTTCAATATTACAGTAATTAGTAAATATACAAATAACCATAATATGGAAAGCCAAAGGTTCAAGCGTCAACTTATGCTAAGGCTCCCTAGGGGTGGCCAAGCGCTGGTTTTCAGCTCAAACCCTAGACACGCGTTTACAAAAAAATGGCTTTGTAGTTAATGTTTATAAATGCTGAAGAGGAGTTCATACTATATATAAAGCTGTGCTTGACTTAATTGCTCTGCAAATGGTTATCAATTTCATATTAACACCCTTCCGTACCTCGGAGAGCACGGTATACCGTCGGTTCCGGTTTCAAACGAGAATCTAGCCTTGTGACTGGATTATGGAGGTTATATTCAGCTGCTCCATGCAAAATTCTGGTATTCAACTGCATCCAAGAATATTAAAAGCCGTCTCCAACTGAATTAAGAAAAGGCTACGCTTACGTGGTTTAAAATCTGTACTCTTAGGAGTTCGATTAGAAACGAGGTTGAATGATATCCTAGTGCTCCTGCCTGGAATTCGGAAATGAAAAGCCATAACTGAGTGGTCGCGAATTTCATACAAGGCAGTGGAGGGGTCCAAGACGAAGTGGGAGTTGGCAAAAATGGCGGAGTTTTTAGTGAATGCGAACCCCGCGTAACCGTATCGCTAACGTGGGTGGTATAGTACATACGCGTAGGCATTTTCGCTGCCCAAAATATAAATAAATACTTTAATAGTCACTTTTGCCTCAACTAACTTCTCAAGCATGCACACGACGACGATAAGCACTTAAACCACATTTCGCCTACGAGTACCTACACGCGAATCTACTTAAAGTACTTGAATTATTAAGGGAAAGTAGGGGAAAGCTTCTTAACATTGCAAAAGTTGTTAAAATCTGGAAAATTATTTACACACGAACCTTACTGTCTCAAAGTAAACATGACTAAAATAATTCTAGCAATTATAAAACACTTTATCTTAAAATTAAGACTAAAATATTTTAGTAACGTCAGAATAACATTAACTATGAATTTACAGCTTTTCTATGCATCACCTGTCAACAATTCAAACTTATTCCACGGATAACGTTATATTAAGGTTAGTTAAATCTAACTATAGTAAATTATAAAATATTCCGTTTCGTTAACAGAGGTGTCTATTACCGACTACGGGACTTACTAGTATAAAGTCATACACCTGCCGTTGTCACGGGTTGACTCAATGTTAAAAAACGCGATCCAGACCCGATAATATATATTTATAAAATGTGTACAAATCGCAAAAGCTTAAAATCAGTTACGTCTTTAGTAGTAGGAAACCAAGAAAAATGTTGAAAGGGTTATCTTAAGCAAATAGTACAAGAACCATAAAATATATCAAGAACGCAAATTTCCGGCCAGAACTCAACCATACGCCAGTCGCCAATATTTCCATAGCCAACGCCGAGAACAGATAATAAAGACAAACGACCATTCCAAACCAATTGGGCCAAGGCTCACCCGGCTCCAATAATACGCAAATTTATCATTATGTTCGTGCAAAACAATAAGGAAACTTCAAAGATCACTTTAAACGTGTAATTTTAGATTTTGGTGAATGCCAACTTTGAGTGGTAGAAGTATTGTTTCAACGGTTGGTGTTTTCGTCAGTAAGTGATGCTATTCTATTATATCTCCAAGATGGCCCTTGAACTGTTGTTGGTATTGGGCAAGCTCCAAAGCATTGGACTAATTTATATAATTATTGTTACGCACACTTAAAGACCTGTTGTTCAAAACACACAGCTGGAAACTGCGTGTGTGTATAAAGAAAAGAGAGAAAAAAAATGTCATAAGTCGTGCAATTTACAAAACAAAAATCTTAAATTGCAATATAACAGGAAAGAAAACAAAGGAAACAAAAATAACAAATACGGGTTATACCTTATTACCTACAGTTGGCAATTGTACGCCGTAACAACAAGGTTGCCGCTCAGCATAATGCTGGGTTGTAGCGTCAGCCACAATGCAGCGCTGGTTTTCAGCGTAAACCCCATAAGCGTAAAAACGTGCCTAAGGTCCAATTCGTATCGATTGAATGTTTATATTTCATTCTTAATTACAAGAATAAGATTCGATAAGTAATAGGTCAAACGATGCGTTGAAAATGAAAGGCGATTTATTATTCAGCTCAGTGACGTAGTACTATAATTTATTCTATGGCAGTGATTGCCAGATTGTAAGATCTAGGATCTGACAAGCTAAAGGTCTCAGTTAGTTAGAACCAAGGAACCACGACTGTATTTTGTAATCATTAAAAATTATTATCACTTGCCTGACACCGAATGACAACATCTCGGAAACTAGCACACCTGAGAGATGTTCTCGATAGATTGTTATTTTTGTCAGAAGCCTACGGGTGGCTTAAACTTTGACAGTAAAGCCTAATTGCACCAACTTTAACCATACCCCACATGTCACTGATTTTGACAGAATTCAAGTATAAAAGCTAACGTAAGTAACACGTCGGTGAAATAGTTATATGTAGTTATATTGGTGCAACGGAGCCTAAGTTTTTCACCAAACCCACGTTAATAGAAATATACCCACTAACGAGTATCATATTTACTGCAGAACTTGACCGAGTCTCGTTTATAAAGTCTTTTCTCAAGATATTCAATGTAGTTTCTCCGTAAAAGTTTTCCTTTGAAATCTTATAAAAGTTTCATTTAATAACCGCCGTCGTTTACTTGTGAACTAGTTTCCTTTCATCCCTCGCTAAATGTTACTCTTTCGAGTGTGAGATGAACACATTTATTTATATTTTTCCTGAAAACAGGCTTCGATTTTTCTTACCTTCGAGAAAATAGTTGGAAAACCACACGTTCTTATTAACATCTACACGTTCACGGTATCAAAGACAGTTTATGCGAAGTTATTCAATGTGGAAAAGTAAGGTCGTCAGCACTCCACATGAATACTCCAGGCGTTCTTCATGTAAAGGTTAAAATTATTTATGAAAATACAACACAAATTTGATACGAACTCAAACTAATCAAAGGATACACGTCATCGTAATATACGCATCGTCGTCCTTTGACCCTATGTTTTATAAACACTAACCCCTAATCGTGATTAGATCATAATTAAATGTGTTTTAGCTAAAATGTCTCTAAAGTCTAATTTTTTTCTTTGCAATTCATGTGACAAGGATAGGTATAGTGGCAAAACGGTTTTAGAACGTCAATTTTTATGAACCGTTTCCCGTACATCACCATCATCATCATCAATAAATTGGAGTTAGAGTAGGGAGATGACACCCTGCCCTTATCCCAATTAATTGTTCGGCGCAGCACGTATTCTTATTCCATACATCTCTATTACCCGTCATATTGTCAGTCACTCCTTTTCTAGTCATATCATCTTTAACACAATCTATCCATCGCTTCCTCGGTCTTCCTCTACTTTTATAGCCATCTACATCCATACTCAAAACTAGGTATTTAACCTATTTTCTACGTAATTATTAAACGGTTATAAGTGACGCATCTTTTTTTTTTAAGTTAGCCCTGTGTATTCAGATCCTCAAACCCATCGTTTGTTATTCGAATACAAGTAACATTTTTAACACTCGCAACCCTGGTTTATACCATATACAAGAAACCATTAGCCATTTTGACATTCCCTGTCCCCTCCAGTACTTAGGTTAAAAGCCTGGTCTGACGTCACTCGCAGCCTGTTCAGGCGGTACCTATCTTAAAAAGGTCCCTTATTGTTGAATAATGAATGGCGGTCTTGTTTATGAGACTCTTCCCACCGAAAATAAAACGTATTTTCTTGAAAATTTCGTCGCCTTTAATTTCCGTCCTCAAGGTGACATGTAAGGGTGGGCAAATTTTATTTCAATAAAGTAGGTCTGTTTATTTCATGTTACTAAGCATTTTTGTCTGGCATAGAAACTTCCTGCGTCATATAAATTTGATCTTCGCAGTTTCAGAAATTTGATTGTTAAGTTAGAAAAGAAGGTCAAAGACAGATATTTTGAAATTTGCTTTCTGAATCTTACAGATATGACACACGAAAACTTTTTTATTATATTTCTAATACATAGTTCAATTTCCTTGATATTTAGTATTACACGCTTGCATCTTAACGAACTGGTTATAAGGAATTTATAAAGCTATTTTTAGCGGTAATGCGCCACAGTATAACAGAATAAAACTATACCTTATCATCTAAACTTAGCCCGATGCGACAGTCTAATGAAATTAAGCTTGCCAAGCAGCATTATCGTTAGCCGTACCACAAGCTAAGTCCTGAGTAGAGTCCTCAAACATGCAAACTAGCGTCGCTAGAAACTGCGTCAATTGGACGCAATATGTTTGTCTGTATACGTTTAATGTCCCTTTATGACTAATGTTAAAATATTAAAACAGAAAATATTTATTAATGTTTCTTAAATAATACCAATTTCACTTGTGGGTTCTAAAGCCATCCAGCTGTCAGCGGATATCGTTTTAGCTCCATTACCTTTGTTTAGATTTTCTTTGAGAATTATGCCTATTATGCAACTTTCTGACGTCCACATTATCCCTAATGTGGACGTCAGAAAGTTGCAGCGAGATTAAAAAAATAATTTTGACCTATTGCAAACCATTGTATAACTGAGGTGTCAAGTGTCTTCACCAGTCGTCACAACACTGGGCATTCCGCATTCAGGCTGGGCTTACACACCGCCAAACTTTTTTCTAGGTTCCATTTTCTAACACTGACAATATTCGGTTTTCAAATTTGAAATGCAGGCTGCGTATCAACAGCCAGTAAACGATTATCTCCCACATTTAGAATAGGTTGGTAGTGAATGTTGCAAGCACTCAGTTTGACTTACACAATTAGTTGGGACTCGTGACAATGTTTACATTTACGTCTTAAGTAGCTAGTATTGTTTGTGTCTTGAATCTTAAACAAGTTAATTGTTATTATTGAATGAAATTACTACTGGAATATGGACGTACACTTTATTGATGCGGAAGAAATAAAATCCCATCTTCGTGTTCAAAAGCCTTCTTGTAATAAAACTACTGTTGTCCCTATTCGGCCCTTACCAGGGGCCCCTTCACATTCGATGAATACTTAGGTAAAACTTACTAGCTAAAACGTCTTTAGCACTGCATCATTTTGTACTTGGCGACACAGAAACAGTAATGAAGATGAATAATGCATGCAATTCGAGCGATTAATCACTGAATCAAGACATTTCTGGGCGGTCATGTGTTGACATATTGACATATAAAATTGCGAAAGAGGATGATTAATAGCATTTCTAACATTATATTTATTTCAATCATTCATTAAGAATGGACTACGTTCTAAAATATACATAAATAAAGCTTTCATAACCCTTACCTTTGAAGCCCTTTACAACGAATATTACAACCTCTATCACCCTTTTAAAAATCCTGCATAATATACAGCCTTCTAAAAAATTACCTTTGCCTCGATCGATAGTCTGGCAGTAACGCGATGCCGTTATAAATAAAAAGAAAACCAATAAATTACCCTTTGCCGATATTTTAGCTAACAGCATCGACCTTGGCACTAGTAGCTCGGTTCCACGTGGCGTGGAGTAATAACATTAGTGTGAAAGGCTTCGGTTTTACGCATTGTCTGTATACCTACTACTTGTAGGTCTCTTCATTGGTGTCCTCTTTTTTGGAGGACGCATTAAAAGGCTTTATTTTAACTTTCAAAAGCCAAAAACGACATCAGGACGGCTCTACACCATCCACCACCAAATTTGCTTGTCAGGCCTGTGTCTCGCATCTGTTTATTTAGTCATCAGAATCAAAAATGCCGGCAATTTCTAGATCATAGTGAGATGTAAAATTGTTTGAAAAGACCTATTTACAGAATAAACAATTTGAACTTGAATTTACTATCTTCCAGGCATTATACCATAAATAAAAAAATGCATCTGGAATATACGAAAAGGCTTTTAATTGATTGTACTATCGAGTCTATCGATTTCACTATATTGATGGTCCGACCTTGCCCGGCAGAAGGCACCGATCCACGTAACGTTGTGACTCAGCGTAATGATGGATTAGTGTGAAAGGCTTCGCGCTTACGTCCGGTGATAAGGACACTTCACACTGACGTAATAAGCAGCATACGATACGTTTACTGTAAAAGAACACATGTAAAGAAAGATCGTAAAAACGGATTGTGACTGTATCGTGGGCACGGCCGTGAACTTGTACGTAACGGGTAATATTTGAAGAATTTTAGCAGCGATACCGCCTCATATGGCGTTGCTTCCCCCTGCGATGCGCGTGATGTGTCACTGCCTCTTTGATCCTTTACCTATAGAGTCTTGTCATTAAGATTTAGATGTAGTTGATATATTATATGATATGTAGCTGCAACACCAAACTGTATCCCCCGATTTTGTTATCATGAGTTTTCTGAATTGCCTCCCACTATGGAAGCAAATTTGAAGACGTATTCACGTCAAAACTGGTCTCGTGGTGGTTTAGGTGGACGGAATACAATACTGTAATGCCTCTTAGTCTAAGAGGCCAGGGTACCTATTCGCTATCTCGGTTGCCAACCGAATTGATGGACACTTTGTAGTACATTGAGTCGTGTGTTACTTGCTTGTCTATGATGAGCAAAAATATTAAAAACTTACGACGCAATGTACTACAAAGTCTCCATCAATTCGGTTGGCAACCGAAATAGCCAATAGGTACCCAGGTCATGCTTTATGGAGCTTGAAGTGAGAATGATGTGCGTTCTTTAATGCAAAAGTTACACAATATTTGTAAATG
Source organism: Xylocampa areola (assembly GCA_935421205.1). Lineage (NCBI taxonomy): Eukaryota > Metazoa > Arthropoda > Insecta > Lepidoptera > Noctuidae > Xylocampa > Xylocampa areola. The sequence goes on from OW285200.1 coordinate 4,087,845, forward strand.
TTTATTTTCATAGTGCACTACATACATATCATCACTGTGTTCCCCGAAGTTAGGCAAATTTTTGCGATGTTGAACTATTATATAGTTAAGTATTTCATAGTTTTTAAAACGCGAATTATATAATATTAAGTCCCATTGTCCTTTACTGAACACAATGCCGTATTCCAGGCTACGTCTTTCCTTACAGTATAAAAACACCTAAAAAATTTTGCTCGATCCGAGAATCGGACCCAGCATCACACATTCAACAGCTGTGCTTGTGCGATGACCGATGTGGCAGAATTTTTTATACAATACTATATATATACATCTATACAATACTAATATACCTAAAAAAGCTGAAGAATTTGTTTATTGTTTGAACTTGCTAATCACTAGAACTACTAGTCTCGTTAGAGAAATTGTTTTTGCATTTGATAGCATAATTCTTGAGAAAGGTTACATGCTATTTAACATTATTCTACGACCCTTAGGTGCCGAGCAAAACTGAAAAAGTTGGTGGTACCGCGAGGCACAGCTACGAGTAGTATAACTTAAGTGTCTGTGTGATATTTTCATGCATTTAATCTCTTTATCCCATTCAGCGAGTCGTGCTTAGTGTTGCGGAGATAATTTTGTGCTCTCTTGTGGTCGTGCTAGGTCATTGCTCCGTACATTGCTGACTCGCTCCAGCTCTAAGTCACTTGTTAATGTTTATTTATAAACTACTAGAACAATCATTTTATTAACAAGGACCTGAGAATCAACGGAGAAGTGTCACTACTGAACAGTACGCGCTGACGCTTTTACGCAACTGTTTGTTTATTCGTTTTCTACTTCTAAAGTCCACAACAGATTTTGAAGAGATATTTTTTATTTATTTTATTTAACGGTTACAATATATATATATATAAAATAAAGAATATAAATACAGTTTAATAGGAAAGAAGAATACAAAAGGTGCTTCATATTTCTTATGACACCACGGGAGGAGTTAACTTAAAAGAGATACTTAAATAAAATTATTGGGATCATATAATACATACAATATAAGCAGATGTTTTACAAATAATGTACATAAATAAAGGTTTTACCATCATTTAGATATTTCCTTGAAGGAGATTGTTGATGTATTATCATACTTAACAGTACCCCGGGGCGGATCTCTAGTTAGAGAACAAAAATAGGTTTTTTGTGAGTAACTAGTCTAAGATGTGCCCTTCGCCCTATTTTCTACTACCACAAGTTAGGAATCCGATCGGAGATCTGTGGTTAGACTTTTAGGTCAAACGGCTCCGATAATCTGTCCTCTGACTATCCGTGGGGCAAACTCATGAACTGAAAACGAGGACAGATAACAGATAGACTAGAATTAAGTATGAAAGCGAAGTTTTGTGTTCAACACTTTATCTATGATGTCGAAAACCAGGTTTGATATAGGGAAACTGTGGTAAGGAAACCTGGACTTAATGGTAACGCATATTGAGTCAACGATTAGTCAGTTGATTAATGCTCGTGTCTTCTCTGTATGTATGAGAAGAGGCCCTAGCCCTACAGTGGGACACTTATGGGCTGATTATGGTATACTAAAGGGAGTGTATAATATAATTACTACTATTACTAATTCATGCCTCAGCATTATGCCTATGCACATTTTGGGCATATTGTGGCAACAATTCTAACCAACAAGTCTGGCGTATCTGCTTGATCTAATCTATAACATCATACATTTCTTAATGCAATCTCACTGCCAAAATTACGTGTGTCACGCAATGTGTCAATAAACCAATCATAATTTTCTCAGTTGATCAATCGCTAGAAGTTTGTCTGACTGGGCATTGAAGCGTGTCGTTACCCGCGTCGTATGACATCCGTGCATGCAACACAAAACACAATGGACATTTGTCACTGATTCTCTGAACGTAATTTGTTGTGATACAGATCGTGATCAACGTTTAGCTTATTGTGTTTGACGTTTTGCTAATCTGCGCGTCTAAACGGCTTTTTAGAACTTTGACGGACTCGTTCATAGATGAAACACGGAGGCAAAAAATATTTAAGTGGCTTTTGATGCCTGATAAGGTATGGTTGATGCATACATTCCATTAAGCAGTCATGGAATGCCAATGCCATAATCAACTCGCCAGACTATGTAATGACATCCACCACACCAGATCTATCAAATCCCATAAAAAACATTAAATTCATATAAAGTAACCGTGAATTTTTGTCAAAGAAAAATATGGTCGTGAGCAGGATTCGAACCTACCAGCCAGATAAATACTCCAGTCTTTCCACAAAAAATCATAACTTTAGAGTTCGCTAAGCATGCGTTTATGCTTTTCAAAGATTTAACTGTTTAAGTAACCGTGACTCACAACTTCTTAACTTCAGACCAGTTTTATTTACTGCAATTTCCACAGTATACGAAAAGCCTGTAATGTGTGCATACAGCAAGCCTGTGTTGACGTCATTGCACTGTATCACAATAAAAAATTACACGCAAGCTATCTTTGCTCTTTTAGCAGAATTTATCACTGTGAGAATGAATTCGATTCTATACAGTCGGCTTTAGATTACTAAGTGATCGAAGCAGTTGGCAGATATATGAGTGGAGATGTGATAAGTGCTTTCGCCTCTGACTGAAGTGTTTAGCTCCATTATGCGTGGCTGTGTTCCTGGCTGAAAGTATAACAAACTTCTAAAAACGCAATTATGCCAGTAAGTTAATTTTAAAAAGAGAATATCTTACACTATGTTGAAGGATACGTTTTTCACACAAATAAATTACTCTATGCTATATGAAATCATTCATAACACGTAAGCATTTTCAATAATGTGTTAATTATTTAATAATTACATAGTTATTAAGTGCTTTTGATGTTCATCCAACAGTTTGATCGAATAATAATCTCACGCATTTGCATATCATACTCACCTCTACATAGATCGACGTAACTGCGCAGTTGCCCGGTGAACCAGTAAAAGCAATCAACGGCTTACTGGAATTTCAACAGAAAAACAACGCCATTTCCCTGACATAAACCTTAACACAAATTGTCAGTGACGGGAATTCTATATGGAAAAGAGCCCGCCCAACACAACACAATAACGTCGTTTTGAATTTATTCTTGAGTGATTGGGTTTTTAACCAATATTGTGTTCTGCTTATATGTTTGGGTATTGTGCATGTAAATTGATGTCTCTCTCGTTGGTCTAGTGGTCACTAGCGTGACTACTGAACATGAGGTATTGGGTTCGATTCCCAGTCGGGTAAAGTGTTATTGGGATTTTCTGTTAGGAAATTCTCAATAGCAGCCCGGAGTTCGAAATTGTACCCTTACCGGGTGGTAATGGCAATAGGCTAACCACCATATATTTCGAAATTTAATAACACCATTGGTGAATTATAGGTGTACAAGTGAAGATACGCGCTGGCTCGGGGAGTACAACCGTGATGCTATGTTTTGTTAAATTGATGTCTGGAATTGATGCAAGATAGAACACTAATCCATCTAAAAGATGTTACGAATGGTTCTAACCCTAACATTACACTGTAAATACACCATACAAAAACGAAAAAATACGCAACTTTATATAATATTAAATGGCGCATTTACGTATGTTATAACTTTTATGTATCGTGTTTTTTTAAATTTATATATGTTATGTAAAACAACACTTTAAACCCAATGTCGTATACGCTCATAACAAAAATTACACGAATGTTTTTCGAGGTTTATTCTCCAGAGATGTGTATCGTATCTGATTGCTGCTGAGAACCGTAATTAGGCCAATTACCTCTTCCCTCCGATAGGCCTAATGGCCAGTATTACCCTCAAGCTATTAAGGTTTAAACGAATCTACCTTTGGTGAATAGTTTTTGGGGGACCGTAATGTCCTGTTTGCTTTGGTCAGACGGTGAAATTGGAAGGACATGAGTCTCTTCACCTTTTTACCTAGGTGATGTGTTCAATTTAATTATACGAAGGGTACTAACTGAGTGGAAACATCGTAGAGGATACCGCTTTACCCAAATCAGTACGATGATCTTGAAAAAAGAAAAACTAAACGTACGTTTTCATTATCAAATTCTTCAAGACGATTCAAGACTTATTTATTCGTAAGCGCATAATCGTACTGTCATCCACTATACGCTATGTAAGTAGTGGAACTATTTCTCAGCGTTTTCCGTCCAATCTCTAATGCTCAGATGTTCAGCATTCCGAATTCTTATTTTAAGTTTTCATGACGTCATCGCTATCCATTCAGTCATTATACAGTTTTCTAAAGTTATTATATTAAAGAATACGGTCGCGAACAGGATTCGAACCTGCTCCTCCCGGATGAATACTCCAGGCGCTGACCACTAAGCCATCTCGACCTCTGCTCACCACCGCGAATTCTTCTTCCATATTTTTGACACGTCTTATGGCGACGTTATTGCTATCAGTTCAGTCCCTATACGGGTGACCGAACCGACACGACTAACTTGCAGTTAATACAATGTCGTAAAGAATGCAATTACCTTAATAAGTATGGAGTATTCATCCGAGAGGCGCAGGTTCGAATCCTGTTCGCGACCGTCTTCTTTTTTCCATATAATATAATAACTTTAGAGTTCGCTAAGCATGCGTTAATGCTTTTCAAAGATTTATCTTGAATACAGTTTTCTTTCCACAAAAAATATAAGCTATGTTTAGAATTCGCTTTGAGGTATTTATCTTTATTTATACCAGTACTTTCAACAAATTGAATCGCTAATTTAATCGCGTTTATTTTTTTCACTTCGGCTCCGATCCCCCATCGCAACACGAGACGAAATTCAATTGTTTATTTTGATGTTGATTCAATTACCTATGCAGCGTCTCTCATGTAAATGTACTCTTTCATGTTCCCCGTAAATATATACAAATAAAAACAAATATGAATGTGTATATAATTGAATTTGACGACGTGGTTGGCGCAGTGGTCGAGAGACCGGCTGCGTCGCGGAAAAATCATAAGAGGTTTATTTATTTGTTGTCTGTTACAACGTTTAGTCTTAATTATGGTCTACATTAGCTCGAGATAACTAAAATGTTTTTGTAAACACCTTTTATGTACCTTTTTCAAGGAAATAAACAATTTTCATTATTTACTGTATCATCACATCCCAAACTTTAATATCCTAGTAATAGGGTTCTGAATCGATTGTCAGTTCATAATGATTTGCCCTTTGTATGTGCTCAGCAGTTGGAATCGTTTTATATTCATCTTTACTAACTCGTTCTTCAGAGAATTAAAAAAGTATCAGGTTGTCAAGTCCTGAACCGAAGAGAGAAGGAAGCTGACTATACATGTACAGCTTCCGTATTGGGTTTCCGAATACAGAACACAAACTTGGAATTTTGTTAACCTAGCGTAGACGTTCCTTGTTCCATTTAGATTTTTAACGCCGGTAAAATGAATGTCAGGAATTGATTCCGACAGAAACAATATATGCGGCGTGTAGAACACTTTGTATGAAACGCATGCATTCTGATACCTGAATAAGGAAAACGAATTCGGAACCTGAGTCAGGAAACTGCATCTGTAGTCAGCCTTATACTTGCCTTGCAAGGTGACATTGCAACACGTAACAATGTCAGATGAAAATCAGTATTATTATTGTTTTGCCTACTCATTAATAAGCAAACACAATACGACCAGAGCGTTTCATGTCAACATTTTAACTCAACAGCCGTTGAGCTGCCGCCGCTTTTAATTCTGGGTTAATCGCTCAATTTAGGTATATAGTAAAATAAAACTACTTGAAACTATAGGGGTACAGCTAACAGTACTGCTTATCCAATTCAAATTGCGACACAACGAGTGATAGTAGCAGTAACTCCAATTTAACGACCGATAAAAATACAAACAGGATAATTTTATTTATTTTGAAACTTTCGCTTTCAGACACGTGCGGGTAACATTTATTTATCTGAAATAGTTGCTTTGTATTCGTTGTTGATGTTTTTGCTTCATAATAATTATTTCATATAGATCTGATGTGTGACACACACATAGATTACTTATAATGCACCGTGACATTGCGACACATACACTTGCTAGTCGCCATTGTAAGACCCGTATAAGGCAATTTTATTTAAAATCCTTTGATTAAGGCACCTACGACTGTCAATTTATAAACGTCACTAAAAATGTCATCCATTTTGCAACACAAATAAATTCTTTTATATTTAATAAGCATTTCAACTCTTATCTTGTCAAATTAATACCCAATAGCACAAGTAGCAATAGCAGTACAAAATATTAATTTTGGTGTTTATACCATCCCTAAAATCCCACGTACGTAAATTATTAAATCTTTTTAATATGGTGTTGCCAATACTGATATACTTATCTACTGTACATCAGCTTTTCAGCTTTGGCAACATTGTCTTGTACCGCTCTTTTTTGCCATTACACCGAAAATTATCTCCTAAAGTACTTGCGCTCCTTGGGTTCTAAGAAATCGATTTATTTCGACATTAGTTTATTGATCAATTGAGCTCTAGTCGCCGTGTGAAAAACTGCTGCAATAGGCTCACACAGGACTTCGTATAAAAATACTCCGAATAGATATGGAAAAACCAGGCAACATCGTCACATCGCGTCTGTGAGAATCTTGATTGAATAACACGTGTAACCTCCGCCTTCACTCCAGCTTCCGATGTTATATGTATTAAGGATGTTGTTTCGTATTTTACTTCCTATTCCTTAGAGCAAAGGAAATAAATAGGGATAACACTATTTGCATCTGAAAGTGCGTCGCGCTGTTTTCAAGGTTGGCACATATATTTTGCTAAACAAGTATGACGATTGCGTATGACATTCCAAACAAATTACAATATCCACATATTGTAATTTATTTGGAATGTTTCAGTATTTATTAACTTTGTATAGAATCTTTTTTACTTACATAACTAAAGTTGTAGTACCTAGGTCTACTGTATAATAATTCCACAATATGGATGTTTCATCATCATCATCATCCCCCTGCCTTTATCCCAATTTATTTGGGGTCGGCGCAGCATACCTATATCTGGCAAGCTGCTAAAGTTTTGGCTATGTTTTATGACCGGCCGCCTGCCTGACGTCAACCCCCTTTGAGAATGCTGTTGTTGGTGGTAACCGCCACCGATATGGTCGCCTTCTATCTAGCTATGTCACACCAAATGTTATCCATGCGCCAGGTTCTGATGTTATCCTAATATCACACTCCACTAACCGGGCTACAATATGGATGTCACATTTATTCATCCAAAGGTTATCTGAAAGAAATCACCGGGTGCGATAAGGCCGTCCATAGTAGGTTATAGTTTCACTTTTATGTTCTGGGTTCATTGTTTTATATGTGTATAATAATATTTAATAAAATAAAATTTATAATTATAATAAAGCTCTTAATAAATAAGTAAATAGTACAAAGATTCTTTACTTAAGTGTTTACTCTGTATGTACACTTGCAACAAGGAAGGAAAGTAAAACAATTATTTTATTATGTAAATGTTTATTGATATTTTTACTTTTTATGGTATGACCGGAGTCATAAATTGCCCAATTAACGGCTCATCTCGCCATACCCACATATAATATGTGACATAATCCTTCGTTTTAGGTATAATTAAATATTACTAATTTATGGCAAGCTCTGATTTAAACCGACGATTCTGCCCCAGATTTTTAATTACCCGCTATTCGTTTCTGAATTGTATAACCCTGATAAAACCCATATTTGCTTACGTACCAGTAAAATTACTAATGGTCAAGTCAATTTTAAATCGAATCTACATTTATTTACTTTATTTGCACAGAAAATAATAAAGCGCCAAAATGTTTACGTTTATTTCTTTTATTTCTACGCATCGTTTGACCTACTTCAAAAGTCTTCAGTGTTATCATAAGGGTACATACAAACTGGCAAACATTCGCTAGTCCACAAGTCGGTTGCTACGGTTAATAATCCTCCTGACAGTATTTCGGTCACGGTGGCTATCTCAACGGAGATCAGCCAAGTACGCTGGAGATATTATAGTGCACAAGTGTATGAGCAAATACAGGTGCACGTCCACTTCCTTCACTCTCATAGTCCGATGGAACTGCAATCTGACACCACCGGAGAGAGATCCGGTGCAGGACCGACGGCTTTACGTGCTGTCCGAAGCACGCTGATGTCACACCACCAACTTCCAAACTCCGACCTGTTACTGAGAATTTCCTAACAGGAAATTTCAATAACACTTTGCCCGACCAACACTAGACCAACGGGGCAGTTACGCGTTGCTACGGTTAAAGCAACTATGAATCCGGAGGTCTAGAATAGCACGTGGTTTTAGTCGGTAGGTACTTAGGTACTCTACGAACGGAAGTTTTTCAAGATCGCGAGAATAGAATGCGCAGGATTCGTCAGTTCCTTGTGAATCCCTGAAAGTATTACAAGGCATAGCGTGCAGCCTGCAGTCTTGGTCAATTTACAACAAAAAAATACTTCCAGGTTATGAGTAGCACCGTGAAATCTTCTCAGAACAAGAATATGTGGTCACAAATCTCTTGACTTTACGGTCTGATTTTCTTTTCGGCTGACTTTGTGAATAAAAAAATATGTGCAGTGTGTTCAATTTATTGTTGCGTCTGCCGCCGCTATGTTCGCGCCCCTAGTAAAGCTTACTAAGAATTCTATTTTTATTACACATACATTTTAATCTTGTTAGTGATCCAGTTCTTGTGGGTGTGGGTGGTTATGTCAAAATATAATGGAGTTTCAGGTGAAGACGGGAATGCCATTTTATTTAATAGTATTTTAGCGGGCGTCTTAAAGAACAACTTATAGGCATTTGTCAAGCGGATAAGCAAAAATCTATAAACTATCTAACAATAAGTAGCGTTCGTCAAGCAGTCTGCGAAGATATTGGCAATATTCCCTTTGGCCATTATAGAACGGATTGTAGAGTATGTTGTTGCTGGAAAACTTATTGCGCCGGCTTCGCTTCATCTTCGTTCCGCTTAAAGACTAGGAAACTGCGATGAGTTATGTTTATTTTTTTATCATAATGGATCTACGTTTCGCCACCAACTCGCCTGGTGGTAAGCGACGGTCTGACCGAGGATGGAGCACGTAGATCCAGAAGAAATCTATTCACTCTAAGTAGAGTGGAACGATAGTTGGGGAGTTAATAAAACTGCCTAGACCCGTCTCCCACAACGGTTACACCGGACTACATCCCGAACACGACTAGGTCGCTTCACGGCATGGCTTCGTTATACGTATTGACCTGTTTTACGTTCAAAATGTATCACTATGAACCTATTTTGACTTTGATCAATAAACAAATTCTGGTGATTATAAAAAGGCTGATTCTAAAGCTTTGTATTGTATATTCTAAAGATTTATATTTTACTAGCTGACCCGGCAAACGTTGTTTTGCCATATAAATAAAAAATTTAGGGGGATGAAAAATAGATGTTGGCCGATTCTCATAGATACCGGATAAGCACAATAAATTTCATCAAAATCGGTCAAGCCGTTTCGGAGGAGTATGGCAACGAAAACTGTGACATGAGAATTTTATATATTAGATTTTATGGAATGATGAGGTGGGTGAATAAGTTTACTAACTTTTTAACTAATTCTGTTTAACGTTCACCCACCTCTTGTCATATGTGATAATAAATCTCTAGAAGTGTTAATACCACACGGTGACCCGTTACGGGCTGTTAACAATATCATTGGTAACCGGATACAACCAGTGGACTTACTCTTGAAAATAATTCCGCTCGATTGACATTGGAAATAAGTCTGTTCGCACTTTTAAATGCCGAAATGTTTAAAAATCATTATTGATTCGGGATAATATGAAGACAACATGCTTTAAAATTGAGGCAACAGTAATGTAGGTAAATTTATTTTAAAATTACGCCTTGTTTTAAGGCGTCTATTTAATAATTGGAATTGGTATTAGTTTCAAGGGTAACCCCACAGATTAACCAAGTTATTGATTATGAAGTCTGATATTTTGGTTCCGTTTTTAGCAGCTGGACCACGACCGTGATTGATAAGTATTACTTTATTTGTTTATAATTTACGTACCTACAAAAATATATATCTAGCTCAAATTTTAAACTTGATTACGGATAATGTCTTATACTTTATCGGAATCTCAAAATAATAAATAGGTAAACATGGTAAATACCCCGCTATAAATACAATGTTAAAAGAAGACGTAGTGACGAAAAATTAAAAGAGTATGCTTAGCTGGTTTGGTCATGTTGAGAGAATGAATAAAAGACGGTTAACAAAAGGCATCTACAAGGCAGGTGTAAATGGAAATGCCGGAAGGGGACGCCCTAGAAGGATATACACTGACCTTATTAGTGATATCCTCCAAAAAGGTAAGGTGCGTAGTACTCCCAACGGCCGCGCATGTATGACCAGATGTATGAACTTGGCGTTCTGTAGTTTCTGCCTAGCCTCATGGGAGAAAGACTTAAGTTTATGTATATGTGTATAAATACTGCTTACAGTGACCACTGCAGTGAAAAATGTGATGCCATATTTTAGTGAATCTCCTCTTAGTTTCCTCACTGCAGTCAAAAATGTGATGCCGTATTTTAGTGAATCTCCTCTTAGTGTCCTCACGTAAGCAGGAATTGGTAAATTTAAAGCGCATTAGGCTGGGAACCCAAAGCAGTGAAGTAATGCATACAATAAAAACGTTATCTTCTCAATTAAAATTATATCATAATGGCTTACAGTATTTAATAACATGTGTAATCATAGGCTTATGTTACATTACATGCATATTCTGATATACATAACTATAGACAATGTAATTAATCTGGTTACTTCATACGTCTGTTAGGATCCGTCGACCGTGACGTTTGTGGCTTGCATACATCTTATGCCCTGGAAATATTTGGAATAATAACTTATTTTACAGTATTTTTCTCTCTTGATTCATTTTGTACAACAATATTTCAATCATCAATTAAAACATGCTTTTTAACCGACTTCAAAAAGAGGGAGGTTTTCAATTAGTCACGTCTTAATATTATTATTAAATTCTCAGTAGCAGCCCGGAGGTTGGAATTGTGCCCGGTAGATGGAAATAGGCTCACCACTTATTACATGGGATTTAATAACAGCATTGGTGAAATGTGGGTCAACAACTGCGTACACCTCTGCCTACCCCTTCGGGGAATACAGGCCTGATGCAATTTTATGTTTCTTTTTTTTACGTTTGGCCGATCCCGATATCTTCGAGATTACTTAACCGATTTGAGCATTTCTTTTAATTAATTCTGTGTAGAAAATTTAGAAAGCAATTATTAAAAAGGATAAGATAATCTTTGGAACTCTTAAATTAATTACTTTTATCCTTTAAATTAGAAGACTTCTAAATATCGCAAAATTATTTTAGAATTAGGTACTACAAACACCTCTTCATTTGCATTAAGTTTTTACTATTGATTTATTCACTTTTATGATAAAATATTTTTATAACGTTTTTATAAACGTCATGTCTCTTGTAAAGGAAGCATGCTATGTGCGCCAAAGTCTGTGTTCCTCTTCCGTATGTTTCCACGCATGCACTCAACTGGATTAGGTTTTCTAGGGCACTTTATAATACCACATTTTTGTTGACTTTGCGGAATAATGTTTCTATTCCTACACAGCAGACATAAGTTATAAGTAGATACAAGAGAGAAGACAGTAGAGAAGTTAAGGCAATTTAAAAAAAAACTGTCATCCAAATTTTTTTCAACTGTGCTTAATCTAGACTACAGCTGTTGTGTTATACTTTCGCAATTATTATAGATTATATATCCCAAAATAGGGTTACCAGGCCAAAATGTGACATATTGACAATATTCCCGACTTTTCTGTTATTTCCTAATATTATTGTGTCAATACGGTCGGTATGCGGAGATTTTCAAAGACGCGCCGCGAACCAATAAATTATTTTTGAGATTTGAATTAGTTTTTGTTATCAAATTAACGTTTTTATTTCTCAATTTTAAATAATAAAAATTCCTTGCCATTTTATTTTTCTGTTTTCCCGACAGAGGACCAGAATTCCGAATATGACACAAAAAACCTTGTGGTCTAATAAACCCATCTCAAAACCCAAGTCCTTGTATTCTACTCAGTTGTCACCACTACCACCTAAGTATAATCTGATGGCAGCCAGACAACTAGTCTCTAATCGGTCCGTCTTCCCCTAAACACTAACAATGCGGCAATTAATCTATTTCTCGGATCCCAAACATTTCGCCATACTGACGTCATTGGCTCTCCGCAATAATTAAACGTGCCCGCAGTGCCCGTCAGCTGGTTTAGTTTAAACCAAGTTATATTTGCGTTTCGGACCCATTTGTAGACGAAAAGACTTTTCGAACAAACGCACTAGAGAGATGTTGTAAACTAATTAGGAGTTTTGTTGTTTTCTAAAACAATTGTTTTAGTTTCGTTCATTTGGCTTTTAATTAGTTCTGTTGTTTTGTTAAAGAATAACATACCTAAGATTGTTATTTATTAAATAAATACACCTAATAATTAAGAATCATTGTTAATTTGTTCAATCTCTTTATTTCTACGTTAAAGGGCCTTACAAAAATCAAATAACTACAAGTATTTACTTAGTTCTTTTGATTGTTTTTATTCCTCCTATCAGGGCCAAGAAAAAGCAATTCTTACTCAGCCCTAGCAATAAAACAAATTCCAAAGTCTTTTTTGTTCAGTAACTTTATTAGATAAAGCGTATATCAAAGGATCCCAGCAAATCACTTAAAAAAAGCCTAAGTATTTGCAAATAACTATATATATAACAAAAACAAAAAAAAACTATAAAAACTGAAAACTGCCGTTTGGACTTAAAACTTTAATAAAGATACACAAGAAATACCTTCTCTCTAATTTGCTGTACATGTTTGTGAGGCGCCGCCAAAGCAAACCGCAAAAGTAGCCTATAGATTTGAGACATAATTATTATTAACTGTCTCAAAAAGATAGGCCACGTTCGCATTCACAGCCTCATCAGTCAGTCAGCCTCAGTCCGCTTTGATGATCACGACTATCATATATAATAAGAACGAACAGGAAATATCTTTAGAGTCTCCGAAACAGTTGATTACCAATCCTCAAATTCCGAACACGTTTCTGATCATCTATGTAAGTATCTAAAGAAATCCGTATACACGCGACATCCCGAAGTAACAAAGATAACACAATTTGCAGAAGTTTCAATCTTCTACAAGTCCCTAATATAGTTGCCTAAGTAACTTATCAGAGGAACGACCCAACCGGATCTAAATAATGTCCCGAATCCCTTCTTTAACAACAAATAAACAGTTTCTCATTACTTCTTTACGACAAAAAATCAGGCGGAATGTATTGAACGGTATCGAAAAAAGGTATTGTCGTCATGCTTTTTTGTTGGAAATAAGTCCTCGACCTGTGTGACCCAACCGTTCAAATGAAGGCGCACAAGAACCTCTCCCTCATTCTGTTCGTCTGGCCTAATTTATCTGTTACAGCCAAATATGTAGTCCCCAAATCTAGAAAGAAATAAATGTTATCTCTATTATTTCAAGGGAAAGCGACAGTGACCGCATGAGATTCGTAATGATTTGTAGTCTTGGTATGTAATTTTATCCAGTAACTTGCTATTCTTTCGTCAATAGATACACCTGTGTCATCTTTTATTGCCCATACTTATTAAAATGCATGTTATCCTACATTGTAGAGACAATTACAATTATAAAAACTTACACAGTAGTCATTTCAGTGTTTCAAAGTCAGTATACACGCAGCATGCCTTCGTCTTCCATACATCTCTATCACGCTCTATTCAGTAATTTTCAAAGAATTTTCTAATATAATTCAAGATAAATCTTTGAATAGCATTAACGCATGCTTAGCGAACTCTAAAGTTATTATATTAAATGGAAAAAGAATACGGTCGCGAATAGGATTCGAACCTGCGCCTCCCGGATGAATACTCCAGGCGCTCTGACCACTAAGCCATCTCGACCTCTATATTTGGTCATTTCATTATGTCAATTTTATTATATCTCTCATTAAGTTAGTAATTTAAAAATAAACTTATATAACTAATTATGATTTTATCATATAGGTCAAGTATTATAGTGATCAAAACTAATTTCGACATGTATATTGGCTAAAATCTTACAGGACTTGAAATTGAACTGTTACAACACTTAGATCCAAAAGCCTGGGAAGCGATTGGCTAGCTATAAATGTCAGTTTTCTTATTGACACTACGTAACAAAACACTATCATCGATGGCTACAATGGGTTCCACACGGAAGAGATAAAAGGAGGTCAATCTAAGGCTGACTTACAAATACTTGACATTTCAGGCCAAATAAATGGCAAACTCCCCATTAAGGCTACGCTTTTGTCCCTTTCTGACGCCTTATTTATTATTTTACATCTCTCTCTAACATATAATAACCTATATATGCAACTCGTTTAACTAGTCTTTGAGCTAACCTGGATTTCAAAATGTCACTATTTCACTAATGTTTTCAACATTTCGTATAAAGTAGGTTTGTAGACGTTAGGTTTGTTGATAAAGTAAACACAAACAATGAAATAAATTAACCAACATTTGCGGTTGAAATAACAATGTTGAATTTTAATGAGCGTTTTAGAAAACAGATACCTGCTAACTTAAAATAATATTTAACCAAATTAGATAGGTATTAACTTTATATCAGAATGTACCAAAAATTCCCGGGTAGTTGGCGCTGCGACCGGGTTCAAGTCCAAACAACGTCTGCAGGGCCCTCTGCTCTAATAAAAAATTTAATCAAAGTCAATAAAATCAATGCCAGCAAAATCAAATCATCGCTGTAATTATATTTTGTCAGAAACTTGTCAACTGCTCATTTCCGCACCTCTGTGTAGAGGTAGACGAACCCTAATCTAATCCAACACTCACTTTGTACCGAGGTTCCCTCGTCTAGTAAAAATACGGTGAAAATCGCTACTGAAAGTCGATATTTTAGACAACGTGAGGCCACCGCACTTTCGAGATCCTCAGGAAATTATGTTGAGAGGAAACCTATGGAAGAGATTGAGAAAAATAGAATTTGAGTAGGTTATAGTAATATCTTAGGTTTGCGCGATCAAAACACATTATAATAAAACAACTTTTAACCGGATTAATCGCGTGTATTATTGGTTTTTTACACTTTGCAGCGTTTGTGGTCGCAGGAGGACTCCTGGGACCACGAACGCTGCAAAGTGTTCGAATAGTCAGGAAAAACAAAAAACCAATAATACACGCGATTAATCCGGTTAAAAGTTGTTTTATTATAATGTTGAGTAGTTTATCTTTAATATTTTATTCAAATATATCCCGGATATGACGTCGCCAAAAGATGTATTAAAATGTGGAAGAAAAATTCGTGGTAGTGAGCAGAAGTTGAGATGGCTTAGCGGTCAGAGCGCCTGGATTATTTATCCGGGAGACGCAGCTTCGAATCCTGCTCAAGACCGTATTATTTTCCACAAAAAATAAAACTTTAGAGCTTGCTAAGCATTCGTTAAGGCTTTTCGAAGATTTATCTGTATTAATTTTATTCAAATTCCACGTGGAACAAATTAAATTTTGCTGTATAAACTGAATTTTTTGGACGAATTGGGAAAAGGTTCTAAAAGTTATGATAGAGAATTTGTTAACCTGAGAATTTGTTCTAGAGAATTTCAACTCTGGCATTCGAAGTTTCTAACTTAAATAATAATCACGTATAGTTACTTATTCAGGCAAGTCACGAGGTATGCTCTTGGTAGTAACTTCCCCTCATTTCGGGAACACTTCTTATCAGTGATGGAGGAAAAATCGAAAAAAAATACTAGATAGTATCCCTGAGTTATATTCGCAATTTCGTTGTCTGAAGCTTGCCTAGCGAGTGTGTTACAAATTACTAAATTCAACTTTTCTATTACTTAGATATCAGAAAACTAGTAGTGGTGTTCTATAGCGATTCAAGTTTAGGGCTAAAATGTTTTCTACCTAGCCTAGATCTTTTGTTGAATACTTTGGACAAATCCGTGTTGATACGGTGGTTTTGGGGGATTTTTGTAACTGACACCACACAGGGTTCTACTGCAGATAAAACTATAACCCTAGAAGCAGCCTTCATGAACACGGATTATAGGGATCAACACGTTGGTCTAATTGGATGGTGGTGTTAATTTCCTTTTTGTTTCATTCTCATAGTTCCATATTGCGCGAGTCACCAAGTAGCCTTGTTAAAATTCCCTGTGTAAAACATTTCAGTGTGAAGTTTGTTCAGCGCTGTTTACTTAGCTTGCGACTACAACGCCTACGTTTATGCAAATAGCCACGTTCATTAATTTCAGCCGTTTCCGCTGAAATATTACTTTTTTACGCTAACGACCATTTGTCTTTTGGGTGTTCTGGTGTTATAATAGAAAGCGCGGAATTTAGTCAATGCTTACTCTCTCGGGCTTAGTCCTCGTTAAGTCGTCAAGTTATTTGTTGTGGAAACCTCTGAAATTGGAAAGTACCAGTTTTCACTTCCACCCTTTTCATTACTACCTAACTTGTTTCATGAATCACGTAACACAATCAGTTTATTGACAAACACGGACTTATTATCTATTGATTTTTTTATCAACTACAATGTCAATGTCAACTCTCAGCACTTGATTGTATTACTTATTATCTTTTTCAGCGAGCAGCGGGCAAGGCTACGCGGCACCACAGTCAGAGGAGCTCCAACACATTAGCCCTGATACAGAACTGGACCGACGACCCTCTGACCGACAGAGCCGAGCTATGTACTACACAAAACCACAAGTCACAACACAGACTTCTAACACGACAGATAACCAAACGGACCAACCTCCAGAAACGGTCACAAATACAACAATAGCAAACACGACAGAAGGAGTAGTACCAATGCCATCCATTCAATGGACGGTAGTTAACATCACAGATATAACCTCAAATGTAACTCTAATTCCTAACGTTAACGTGACGGTTCCTCCATTCACCAATATGACGGAGTCACAAAACACAACGTTTGTGTCTAAAAAGAGAAATCTAACAAGACCAGACTTCGTTAAAGACGGTGGTGGTAATGTAGCAGAGAGCAGGATTGTTACTGAGAAGCCACTGTCGCTAGAGACAACATTCCTTCAGACGCGAATACCACCGAACGTGGAATCTCCTAGAAGGATCGTAGACCAGCGCGATGGAGGGATGGACACTGGGGCTATAGCTGGGATATCTTTCGCTGCGTTAGTCCTGGCAGCTTTGGCTGGCAGTACAGCATTCGTGCTATATCGGCGAAGGTACCTGAACAAGCCACAGACTCTAAATGACAAGTGCTCGAATCCAGATTCTAGCGGATATCTCGATGACAGTACTATAAGAGTAAGTATGGCTCCTGTTAATTATAATCTACCTGCTGTTAATATAATCTATATTTATATTTTCTAAGCCCTTTAAAAAAACGCCTTGTTCAACGAGAAGGCAGAACTTTGTAGTATTTAGTCCAATGGGTCGTTAGCACAGTTTGAAGAAACTTTAGTAGATTCAACAGTTTTAAGCAAAAATTCACAATGAACCACTAGATAATGTATCTAAGAACTATCAACTAGCATCTGATTCATTTGCAAGAGCAATAATAGTCTCGAGATTGTAAACAATCTCGGTATTTATAATTCTTCTGCAATCATCTAATTTTCTCTTTTTCTCAATTCCAGGATAACTCAGAAGAAATGTACAGTTTGGACAACGATTCGTTCCTCAACTCCCTAGAGGCGATGACCATTCAGAACTACTGGACGGACACCGTGAAGCACACCAAGCTGTGATCACATGTAACGTGACGTCACCAATACTTGGAATGATGACGAAGCTGATTTTATTGTACCTTTCCTACTGTCAGACAACTAGGAATTGATGGCGCTATGATCAATATGATTATACAGAGTTATTGGACTGACACTGCCGAATATCAAGTTGTATCATGACTGTGTTGTGACGTCATCACCACAGACTAGACTTCATATTATGGCTATTTAATACTGCTATGTACTGTCAAGATAACCAAGGAATTGACATGACTTTTATAAGATCTTGATATATTTATATTATGATCATCACAAGTCGGATTAGATAAGAGAAATCTTTGTATGAACGATACACTTGCTGATTGACTGATTTGACTTTTTATTATTTAAATTATTGTGAAGCTGTGACATCACTTCATTTGATCAAATATGTTAAACCTATATTTATAGGTAAATGTAATGTTCATTTGTGATTCTATTAAATAATGTATTTTCAATAAAAATAAATATAAATAACACCTTCTATCATCGCTAAAATACATGACAAAATTGTATGTGTTTATTCATAATTCTTTAACTGACATTAATTTGATCAAAGTAAGACTAAATTAAATTAATAACTACGACTTGATAATGGATTTCAGACTTCTGTAAAATATACAGATTAGTTTTTAAATTACAGTTTTATAAACAGCACTCATATAGGCCTAGAATTGACTTATTTGGACTTAAACGAAACCCCGACATGAGAATAAAAATATTGACTTAATGTACCCCTACTCTTAACTCGTAGACGATTAATACAGTTTAGTCAAGAACGACTTCAGCTAAACTAATGATAATATTGTCTCAACTTTTTTCTTCGATTATAATTTTTTATTAAAGTCAATAACATCAACAGTTTTTTATATTCTAGAAACAAATTAAGTCCTATTTTGTGTTGACTTACGAGTACAACCAAAGATTTTTATATTACAATGTCTGCAATATTATCCCTTTTTAAAATCCATGTGCTGGCAAAGCTATTTTCCTAATCTAAGATTAGGTCAGAGCTTCTCCAATTAACTATCAGTTAAACATACGAGATCAGCGGATAATCCAGTGATCTCGTATGTCAAAGGTTACCATCCAATCCGGATTAAATAACGCAGACTTCTAAGTACATATTGATATATTCTATTTCGTGCGATTTTCACAATATGTCTTGTAGATATGTGTATCCAGTTAGAATTTTTATGAAATTCTCAAAATAAGTGTATTAAAGATTTTTTAAACTGTTGATGAATTTGAGTATATAAGTGACAAATATAGCTACACAATGTACAGCATTGAGATATGACAAGAAATAATATATGTATTCCTACATTTGATTGAGTGTAAATCTTTACTACTTACATACTATGCTATCTTTAGTAAGATAAAGTAATTAATATTTTTTAATAAATAAATACATGTAGTTATTAATTTATCCTAGATTATATCCATGTTTATGTCTTAAAATTGTAAATAAATGTTGTGATAATTTACGTTAGACTATTATTTTTTAAAGAAACTAAACGTATTTAACATTTGCTAGATGTATGTGTGTTCAAAAAATTAAATAATTTGCATACAATACGAATAACATTAGAAATGTAACAACGCAAGTAACTTGTGAATCAATGTTTTCATCTGTTTATGATGGTAGCCAAAAGTTCAGACTATTCTAATTTGCTTTCCTACTTAGCTACATTTTATTAAATATTATTCTTAATTTTATTTATACTTATTACTACAATGACACATCTTATAGCAAATGTTAAAAACTTCTGTATAAAGATATGTTTACACGGTCGATGAAAATGTCGCGGGCAATATTGTAGTATTCTTACGGTATTTTAGTCGTAACGTGTAAACATACCCTAGTATATCTTGTCCCAGTAGAGTATACCTGTATGTGTAAATTTGATATTTTTGTATATTCCATTTGTGCTAAGTTTATGCAGAACACTGTATTAGATATTTCTACAAAACAAAGCAAGAACAATTTTTATTAGAAGTCGAAAGTAGTACTGTAAAATTAACTTTACAGATTAAACTTTTGTATATTCATACTCTTTTTGAAACCAGTACCCAATACAGTGTAATGTATTAACTTATAGATTGTAATGTAAGATTGAAAATTACTATTCTTTAACAATTTTCCAAATAAATTCCACCATCATACAATCATTTAAAATATAGTTCATAAGCCCCCATTCGTACTAAGACAGTTAAAAATATTGTGATTCATGAAAACTTAAATTATGAACTTCTAAGATTTCTTTAATTGAGTATTCACGACTGAATTACTATAATTATCTCAGTGCGAATGGGTCGCTTTAGACATAAGGATGTGATCTCAATATATCATTTTAAATAAGCGTGGAATGTCTATGTGTGTGATAGCTTTAAAGGTTCCGATTTTCTTTTATCTCTGAACTAAAAACATACATGTAAGTGCGTACTGTGTATGTATTAAGATAATTTTGCCCTCTATACTTACTAAGGAACTGTAATGCCCATTTTTTTATCCATAAAAGTTGAATTGTATGATTTATAAAATAAATACGATCACAGATGATAATATATGACAAAAATAACTTCTCGGATCGCAACATTTTGATTAGGTGTTTATTTTTGAAATCTTGATTAGCCAACTCATACAATGGGATTTTAACCGTCATTGTAACATTGAAATTATTTTTTATAAAAGCAAAAAGCAATTAAAATGCACGTTTGCACTATTCATCCAACTTTTATCGGATTCTGTTTTTATTATTTTATGAATATTTTAATTATTGTGATTCTAGGTCCGTCCATTGATTGAGATTGTTTTGTTATTCATTTCTTTTACATTATTGGCAATTTTTTTAATGAAAACTAACAACATAATAAATTATTAAACAATTAACGCGACATATTATTTTCATCGTCAGTCATATCAAATTGCTGTTGTCTGTAAATAAAATTTCTGTTAAATGTGTAATAAATGTTTGTGAAATATTCAAGGAATCTTATAATGTATATTATATACATTATTTAATCTGGTAGTACTGATGCCTTAGAAAATTTAAATGGTTTGATAGATTTTCGAACTTATTTTCACAACTTAGGGTTGATAGTCTAGTTGCAATAGACGCAATTTGGTTTTTTCTTTTTATTAACAATAATTCTTATTTATGTCGAAAGTTCGAGTATATCTCTATGGCATTAGACCTATCAGAACAATTTTCCTTGTAATGTAATAAAGTACTTTAATTTTAAAATAATACTAATGTGTTGTGAGATACATATTTTAATAGTTTTTGAAACTACCCATAGTAACCTGTACTTATAATAGATGCCATAGATAAGTGATTTGTTTTTAACTGTGAAAGTTATTTTAAAAAGTGTTAATGTTCCCAGTACGAGGTGCTAGGAGATTTGATGTCAGTAGAATGAAAAGTAAGAACCCCCAATTTATGTAGATCACAGTAAAGTGTACTTGGTTTATAAGCCAAAACATAGTTATACTTTAGTATCATTAAATATATTTTTACTTGGAAAATTGGCTTTTATTTATTCCAAAGTTCTTTATTCCAGTACAAGTTAATTACAATGCGTCTGTCTGTCACATTGTTTCCACCGTAATAGGTAAATAGTTAACATTTACTCAGAATATTTAATATTAACGCTTCTGTGATGTCAAATCAACATCCAATGGGTTCCTTACTCACTCACTCATAAACATCCAAACCATGTACCGTACCCATTGATATAAGAAAAATAGACCCTACCTACCCCAAACTTAGTGATTATATTCTCTTTGCCCTACCTTAATCTATGACCTTAGCGACCATACGTAATCAGACCTAAATTATATCAATAAAAAAAATAAAAAAAATTTATTCAAAAACTTTCGGTACATGATACATTAATACAAAGTCGCATATAACTGTATATCATCTTCACATTTGTTTAAGTGCCTGAACTAGGTAATCCTGTATTTCAGGCGAAAAGCGCTGACATAGGTTAAAATAGTCAGATAACAGTATAAAATCTAATAATAAGAATCAATAATAAATCAAACTAAAAAAAATTAAATAAATAGGTAAACAATAATATACAAGCAAATAGTCAAATGAAGTTACATAAAAGTTTGTAAAAATTAAAATTAAAATAAAAAATCAAAATGTCTAATACATAAAAAAGAAAACTCAGTTTCCTAACTAATTACATAATATTAACTACAAATAAATTCTACTTTAGCACAATTAATAACTTCTCTGTATCTTCGTAGGACATACATCGAAGAACATCTTTGATGATTTTTTTGCAATTAAAATAATCCAAAGGATAGATATTAGCCATTGCATTTAGTCGATTATAGAGGAGCGGTCCAAGGAACATGTAAAATTTGGCTGCAAAAGCATGTTTCGTTCCTAGTATTTTAGTGCAAACTATATCTTTTCGCCTTTTATTTGTTAATTCAGTGCTGTAGGGAAGAGCTGCGTGTTGTTTTAGTACAGTATGCATTATGAATAACTGTCGAACTGTTAATACTTCACAATATTTATAGAGGAGGTTAGTGGGAAAAAAATAAGGGCGGCAAGTAGACACCTTGAGGATCGCTCTCTGAGCTCTCTCGATGGTCATTAGAAAGGTTTTGCCCGCACCACCCCATGTGGTAACACAGTAGGTTAGTATAGATTGACAGAGCGCAAAGTACACTTGTCTAATTATTTTTGGGTCTGCTATATGGCGTAGTTTTTTGAAGACAAATATCAATTTACGTATTCTGTTGTTTAACGATTCGATGTGTTGTTTAAACGACAGTGTTTCATCTAATATAATACCGAGATATTTTATTTTATTTGTGGGTTTAATGTTAGGACACATACATTGGTTATCATTGGGAGCTGTACAATAATGAGCGCATAAAGTTGAGTTATTTTGAATTGATGTTATTTTGCGCATCGAAAACTTAATGTAATTTGTCTTATCTGCATTTAGTGTTAGTAAATTTTGCTGAAGCCACTTATTAACCACATTTAATCCGTATTGCGCAAACTTGTAGACTTCAATTTCTGAGTCAGCCGAAAAAAGGAGAGCAGTGTCGTCGGCGTATGAAATTATTATGCCATGATCCAACTTTAATTTACAAAGGTCGTTCATGTATATCAAGAACAAAGTAGGTGCTAAAATACTTCCCTGGGGAACTCCAAAATGTGTGTTTTTCTCCTCAGCACTGAGAACACTGCCAACTTTAACACATTGACTACGATCTTCTAGGTAACTCTTGAAGATTTTTAGCTGGTTGCCTCTTATACCTATGTTTTCAAGCTTGTGCAATAGAATAGGAATAGAAACTGAGTCGAAAGCTTTGGCGAGGTCCAGAAAGATCCCTATTGTGTGGTTACTATTGTCAAGTTCTTGTGCTACATAGTCAGTCAGGTGATGCACAGCAAAGGTCATCGTCAGTTGATAATTTAGGTCTAAAACCGAATTGTCGCTCGGACAGAATTGATTTATCGACCAAATATTTGTACAACCTTTTATTTAAAATTTTCTCTAATATTTTAGAAATAGAGGGCAGTAAGGATATAGGTCTATAATTAGTCACTTGAGTTTTATCGCCTGATTTATATAAAGGGACAACGATGGCTTTTTTGAGACACTTGGGAAAAAGTCCCATAGATAAACATATGCGAAAAATGTAAGTCAGCGGTGGTACTAAAATATTTCTGAATTGTTTAATAATTTTATTAGATATTTTATCCCATCCAACTGCACAATCGTCTTTTAAACTCATGATTATCGTTTCTACCTCAGTCTCGTCAGTATCTAGCAGTACAAAAGATGATGAGGGGGCGCTATACGTAAAAGAAGTGCTTGTTAGGTATTGGGATTGGGCACGAACTTTTTTCGCGAGGCATTTACCAATATTAATAAAGAAATTATTTGCTAAGTTAACAGAAATCAATTGTGATGAGTGTGCTTGTAATAAGCCTGAGGATGATTCATTCTGTTTTGACGAGTATGTTACGTCTTTAATATATTCCCAGATTTTTTTACTATTTGTTCCAGCTCTTTCCAGTGCATTTTTGTCGTAGCTGCTTTTTACTTTTTTTAAGAGATCGTTACAGAAATTTCGATATCTTTTATAAGATAATTGCAGAATTAAATTATTTGGATTTGATTTGGCTTTCAAGTGCAATTTATCTCTATGTCTCATACAGCGAATGAGTCCTGTCGTGATCCATGGTTTTAAATTGACTTTTTTGTTACTCAATCGAGATGTTATTGTGTTTTTATGAATTGCTTGTTGTACATTTTCTAATAGATATAACATACAAAACTGTGGGTCAGCGGAATTGTAGACTGGGTCAAAGTCGATGTTGCGTAATTCTTCTTCAAGTTTATTTATATCCAATTTAGAAATTGTGCGATTTTTTCGGTTAGGTAATTTACAATTTAAGGTTAGTATGGCAGCATTGTGATCGGTTATTGTTGAATTTAAAACAAGTGCAAGTGACGGGAAATCTGATTTAAGTATGATATGGTCCAAACAAGAGCCACTTTGATGTGTAGGGAGCGTGTGCGCGGGAAGCAAGCCATGAAACGCGCATAGGTTCAGATAGTCTTGTGCCGGTTCATTAGCACTTTCTGGAAGAATATTGATATTAATATCTCCAATCAAAATAATGTTTTTGAAAGATGATGTTTTGCAAGATGTCATTTAGAGAGTCAATAAAATTGCTTTTATCTCTAGAGGAAGGGGATCGATATAGAGCAAGTATCGCATATTCTGATCCAATTTTGATTAACAGTCTATTACAGTCTTGCATATTTGGTTCCTCAACAGATACGTTAAGATGATTTCTTGCATAAACTACCACCCCATCATTTTGATTGTAATTTATATTAGTTCTATACATTCTATATCCTGGCATCTGTGGTACGTTATATTGTTTGGCAAGCCAACATTCGGTAAAAACGATGACGTCACTATTTATGTCCAGTCGTTGTTGAAATGCGTTAAAATTGTCAAAATTCTTATATATACTGCGAATATTTTGTGTTAGTATGGTTAATGGATTTTCATAGCACGAAAGATATTGTTTGCAGTTTTCAACTTCGCAGATCTTAGACTCGGATACAGAGAAATTATCTAAGTCATTAATTAAATTATTAATCATAATCTATGCTAATAAAAGAAAAACAATAAAGGTCTAAAAATCTATAGTGAAACGGCGCTCTTAGGCGCCTCCATAATCAACCGAGTTTATGTATCTCTTTTCGGCCATTATTTTTGCTGGGCAGTCAACTGCACCTGTATTATGATTGTTTGGCTTTTTAAAGTGCAAACAAGTAGCGCATTTTGGTGCCTCTACCTTTTTTGTGCATTCTTTTATTGTGTGCCCTTGATCGCCACAATGTCCGCAGGTAAAGGTTGACTCCCGACATGACTTGGCCGCATGACCGTATTGCTGACATTTATAGCAACGAGTGACCAAAGTAAAGTCCCTCACAGGGCATGAGGACCAGTTCACAAATACTCGATCGTTAGACATTAGGGCTTTTCGAATGACTGCAGATACTTCTATTACATAATTACAGGTCTCAGCGTCTTTCTTACCTGATTTATGGCTTAACTTAATTGAGGTTAAAAACGTCTCAAGGCTGCAATCCTGAACTTTATCGGCTAGGTTTTGGTGGTACAAACAATTAAAAACTTCATTTTCTTGCATAGTGGAGGGCACTCCGATAATTACTACTCTAGGCTTCCTTTTATGAGGTTCGTCGATTGTAAGGCCCGAATTTGTTAGCTGCACCGATTGTTTTAGTTTCTCAATATCGTCCTTCGTATCTGTGCTAATTATAACACCTCCATTTTTTGTCCTGCGTAGGCCTCTCACGTGTAGTTTCATCTCTTCAGGACAAATAATTTTTGGACCAGGCACTTTGTCTCCTCACTTGACTTCAGTTTATCTTTAGGATAAATGGCCACCGCACTTAAATTTATCGGCTGGATGAAATTATTGGTACCTCTTCTAACCATGTCAGCAAAAGAAGTTCCCGTGACAGGTTTTGAAGATTCTTTGATGCTCAGCTTAAGGTCCTGTAACTGCTGCGATAGATCTAGTTGGTCATGGAGGGTTTGGATAGAAGAATGGGCTTGGACGGTTTTTAGCTTGAGGGACTGGTATTGCACTGCCATCTGTGACGTACCATGCGCCACTTTTCGGCATAAGGTATTGATGCGTAGTTTTTGTTCCATGTTCAGTTTGCCTTCTCCTGCAATGGAACATACCTCACTTAGGGCTTGGTCAATAGAGGACATCCAGTTTTGTATTTCTGGCGTTGAGATAATTTCGAAGACGTCATCCCTTTGGCTCGGTTCTTTAGGACGAGGTGCAGGTGCGGGTCCGGGTGAGGGCGTAGGAGGCGGGGTGCGGTCGATCCTGCTACTCCGAGTGAAGGGGCTGCCTTCCATTATTTGTGTTTTTTCAATCACTGTAAATTTTCACTTTATTCGCATATTGTACATATTGTCACAGTTTACGTTAACTAGGTAACGATAAAACGAGGTCACGATTCAGCAATTGATTATTTATTTATTAATAATTATTAGACACGTCTATTTTCCACGAAGGTAAATGAATGAATCCAATGACTCCACCCAGCCTACCTTAATCAATGACCCTTAACTGATTCTGACGTCCAAGTAAGTTTCAGGAATTTTCCAAGAAATAGTACCTACTGTTATCTATACATATAATTTATTTAATAAAAATAGTAACGTAAAATTATTAGCTGAAATGTCTACGTCCCATCATTGTTGTAAAAAAATGACTATGATATAAACTATTAAAATCTTATTGATAAACATCTTTATTTAAAAAAAATTAAAACGTGAGTTATAATTAAAATATTGTGACCTATAATTATATTATTGAAGTTTAATTAGTATTCCTATCTTCTAAACTTTTTACTACTTAATAGCTTATAGAAATAAAACCTGAGTGGTTTTATCAACTCAACTCCCAAGTTGGATGTACAATTGTAAATGCATGGTACAGGATCAGAAACAAAACGTAGCCATCTTACAATCATGATGGTTTTGTTTATGTGTCAATCGGGGTTTAGGCGGGAAAATGTAAAGTGCACGTTGTCGATTTTATATTGTTTTCCAAAACTTGTGTTTCTCCGAAGTATAATGTGTAATTATGGTGGATAATTAACCATTATGTGTTCATGAAGGTGTGCGAGTGTGGGCAAATTGTATAAAATTGAAAATCATGACTTTTTGTGTTCACTCCTAAACTCCATCGAAGACTCAGTAAAATTTCCACCGTTTTACTGGGGCAATAACTGCAATAACTTTTTATACTTGATTAAAACAAGAAGGAAGTAACTGAAGACGAGGCTTTGGCCTTACTTTTATTCAAGAACACTGAAGACGAGGCGGTATGGTCTAAGACCTTAGCCTGCCCGATTAGGGCGAAGGAAAAAAAAAAAATTATGTGTCAATCAGAGTAATGATTATGTTCCTTGGAGTAATGTCTTAGGTTTTTAGGCGGGAAAATGTAAAGTGCATGTTGTCGGTTTTATATTGTTTTCCAAAACGTGTGTTTCTCTGAAGTTTAATGTGTAATTATGGTGGATAATTAACCATTAAGTGTTCATGAAGGTGTGCGAGTGTGGGCAAATTATATAAAATTGAAAATCATGACTTTTTGTGTTCACTCCTAAACTCCATCGAAGACTCAGTAAAATTTCCACCGTTTTACTGGCGCAACCCGCGCAACAACTTATAATACTTAATCTGAAGGATGTAACTGAAGACTAGGCTTTGGCCTTACTTTTATTCAAGAACACTGAAGACGAGGCGGTATGGTCCAAGACCTTATAGCCTGCCCGATTAGGGCGAAGGAAAAAAAAAAAGTAATGTCTTATGTCACTATGTCAGTGTCAATTATATCAGTACTGAAGTACTGAGTACGTTGTCAAACTAAGAACAACATAATCTGTTGAAGAACAACAACGTTACACGGGTGTCTGTAGTCCATACTTGCTGCCAATAATTAGTAATATAATATAAAAACAAAACCATGGTTCAGGCGTGGTACATGGATGATGAGAAAACCGACCAGCGTTTGGAACACCACAGAAACCCACAAGAATTCGTTACCCTCGAACATTTGTATGAGAAAACCGGCGTCGAATATTTCAAAGTGAGTACAGGTTCTTGCGTCATTGTAAAGTTGAATTGCTTCGTTAACGATAAGATTTTTCTCATTTATACAAGACTGGAGATAAAGCCCATTATCTGCGTATTGACTATTAAATTTTAAATACTGTATGCTTTAATAATATTTTATTGTTCTTCCTTCTTATCGCACTAATAAAATTACCAATGAGGTTTCTAAAGTAAAGAGGTACATATGTTTAACAGTTTATAAACACTGGTAAGTGTGGCACATTATGTTCATAAGTGTTCATCGTTATCAGCTTTAAAGATATTTTATTAAAACTTAAAGAAGTGTTTCATTACAACAGATTTTCAACACTATAAATTAGTGTTGGTATCTTAAAGAAATTTGTACTGGAGTAGTTTTAGTGGGTGGACCCCTCTCGCCACCGATATATGATTCCTAATCAAATCTTTACATGTTTTACCTGTATGGTTACAATGTTAGTACATAATTTTAATTGTGTTTGACACAATTTTATGTTTGTGTTTACTTTTTTTATGTGTGGTAATACTTAATATAATGACGATAGCAATGGTTGCTATAGGGCAAGTTCTTTAGTGTTACCTCACCCCCTGCCAAAAATGGTGAGCAAATGTGTTTGATATTTAGTCAGCAGCTGTCTCCCATGGGCTTAAGGCTGGTATAGATTTACTAAGAATGCTCATGTAAAAGTCAGGTAAGTTTTCACTAGCATGAGCCTGTAAACTGTAAAATATTAGTCAAAAATAACAAAGTTTTTGATTGCTCAGATGATAAAATAACATTAATTTTCATGACATCAGTGCCACAATTTTATTACCTACTTGTACATAGGTTACTCTTTACTATTACACAATGACCATGAAGGCACAGAAACATCAATAAATAAGTCATTAAAAAGAATAACCTAATTTTTATACCTACAACAAGAAATTAAGTATCTTGTGTGACTGCTTTGTTTGTCTAATGGTCCCAAGTGCAACTGCTGGGCATGGGGTCCTGGGCTTGATTCCTAGGTCAGGCAAAGTGTTATTGGGATGGAATTGTGCCTGGTTGTCGGCAATAGACTCACCTCCTATTTCATGGGGCTGTACAGCATTGGTGAAATGTGGGTGCACAACTGTATACAACTCTGCCTACCCCTTTGGGAAATACAGATGTGATGATGCTATGCTTTTAATAATCCATACTTCCATAAATTCCAGCTCAATGTGGACACATATACAACAGATGGAGTACTGGATAAGCTGAAGAAGGAGCGAGGATACACCTATGAGGATGAAATGACATGCTCCAAGGAATGCCTGCCCAACTACGAGGAGAAGATCAAGTCATTCTTCACTGAGCATCTGCACACTGATGAGGAGATTAGGTAGAACTCTTTCATACCCCTTTGCTGCATGTGGCTTTCGTTATTGAGGAAAATTGTATTACTTTAAGCAATAATATATGGATAAAAATTCCGTTTGCCGATCAAGAAAAACAAAATACTAAGGTTGATGACGATGATGATGAACAATTGTTAATCTGCCATCCTTTAGCTATTTTGTACTATTGCGGTCACTCCCGCCTGATCACCACTAAGTTAATTTTTGCTTACACTCAATCAAAAAACTCATAGAAGCGCTCTGTAGCCCCGCCAAGTGATGATAAATGATATTTATTTCTATAAATACATCTGTTATAGACATCTTTTACAAGACATAAAAAATTAAGCTAGATGGCGTCGGCATTTCCTATCTGACTAGCTCTGAGAAGAAATGCCGAAACAAACTCAGAGGTCAACGTCTCTTTTAAAGTCCAGACATCATTTTATTCAACATATGAGTGTAATTCTGTAGGGATAGGTCTGGGATGGCCTTTTGAAGAAAGAGCCATAGCTGTTTTGAGCTGAACTGTCCTAACCAACGGCACGTATGCATCAGTCATTGTGTAGCTCAACCACAATTTAGGGAGCTTAACGACCCGTCGGAAGACGATACCAGATCGGCAGGACAATTGCGTAGGCAACAGAGAGATCTCAAAAGCCGCCAGACAAATCAAATAATTATAACTTCAATCCAATCCTACACAATACTCACATTCACATTTTTATGGTATTGATAGATATGTCATATAACAATTAATTTCATTAGAATGTCAAATATTAATTAAATACATTAATAATCAATTAAAATGTCAATAGTAAATATTGAATAATTCTAACATAGAGTTAGCAACAGTACAATGTCAATTGTCAAAATTTGTGTAAAGAAGGTATATATATATAAACAAGCATCATTTTATGTTAGAGCGAGCAGCACATTCCCAAGCATTTTTGTCTTCTAAGTAGTCTTTAACTTTATAATAAGCCTTTTTGCTAAGGGTTTGTTTAATGTATGATTTAAATTTATTAAGACTCAATTCTTGAATATTGCTAGGTATTTTGTTGTAAAAGCGTATACTTTGACATCGAAATGAATTACAAATTTTTTGAAGCCTTGTCATCGGTAATACAAGTTTATTTTTATTTCTGGTATTAATAGCATGAATGTCTCTGTTCTTAGAAAAGAGACCGATATTCTTTTTTATATAAAAAGCTAAGGTTATAAATTACTCGAACAGCCCTCCTCTGCAGCACAAAAATGGTTTGAATGTCGGCGGCATTTCCCCAAAGCAAAATACCATACGACATCATGCTATGAAAATAACTGAAATATACCAATCTGGCCGTCTCTACATCTGTTAACTGGCGTATCCTGTAGACCGCATAAGCCGCAGAGCTAAGTCTATTCGACAACTTATCTATATGTGGGCCCCACTGCAGTTTTGAGTCTAAAGTAATACCCAAAAACACAGCAGTATCCACAGTAACTAACTCTTCTTCATTAATTACAACACTGGTTTGCACCTTCTTAACATTAGGTGTAAGAAATCTAATGCATTTAGTCTTTTTCTCATTTAAAAGTAAGTTGTTAACACTAAACCAGTGCACAACTCTAGAGAGAGTGCTATTTACATCGTCAGTAACAGGTTTTTGTCGTCTAAGGTTAAATAAAAGGGATGTGTCCTCTGCAAACAACACTATCTCCTGGCTATCTTTTATAAGATAAGGAAGATCGTTTATATAAATGAGAAAAAGAAACGGACCAAGAATTGAGCCCTGCGGAAGCCTCATAGTAACCACAGACCCCGGAGATCTCTTACCGTTAACATCCACTCTTTAGACCCTATTACTCAAATAAGATATAAGAAGATCCAAGGCAGAATTCCTAATTCCTTAGTGACGCAAGGTCAAATTAGATCATCCTTAAAACTCTCAAAATGGAATACATGTGATGTGTCACTAAGCTGCGCTACGTTCTCACTTTCCTAATAGGCGAACAATTTAAGGGGGCGTGGCAAGGTGCTGGCGCAGGATTTAGACAAAAACAAATTTAAGTGGTCAGGTGGCAAAGGCCACAATACCACCTACTAATTCATAAGATTTTATTTTTAGTATTAACTTTAAACATGTCAATCCAGTATTAGTCGACTTGATTGATATGTTTACATTGAATGCTCACAGTGCTGATATTCAGAAATAGAAAAATATATAATTAAATTTTTCTCAGGAACATGGTAATTTGTTTAAAAGAATAATAAAATTATTGCTTCGATTAGACGCTACAGAATTTGTTGCTGTTTATGGTGGCATCAAATTTTTTTTATCGACTAGATATGATATAAAGAATCATTGTCATCCACTGCCTGACTTCACCCACTGCAAAGTATAGACCTCTTTTCTTGTGCCCTTCTCGATCTTGTGACAGCCTCTTATGTATGATAAGATAACATCATATTTTCAACTTAGATTAAGCAAATTGTTAACAATTATTGGTGCCCAAGATACAGGCTCTGCCTAGTTGGAGACCACAGGCAAGCCTTTGATCATAATAATGTTGAAAATAAATAAAAATAAAATAAATACGAATATGTCTCACAACAGTTTTAATAAGTAATTATTCTTAACATTCCAGGTTCGTACTAGCAGGTTCGGGATATTTCGATGTGCGCGACGGCAGCGACCAGTGGATCCGTATCGCGGTCAGCGCTGGCGACATGATCGTCATCCCTAGCGGCATCTACCACCGCTTCACGCTTGACACTAACGTAAGTTGTTATAGTTAAATCATATACACCACAAAATTTGAAAGAATGCTTCTAGAAAAGAATCCGTAATAGAAAACTATGACCGAAATAAATAACCGCATTTTTTACTACATTGTCATTGCACTAGAGAGCTGCAATTATTCCACGTATTATTTTTATCTGTGAATTTCACCCACTTATTAGGCGCTACTAATTTGACGAGATACATTTAAATTCTACTTGGTTTAAAGCTGAAACCATCACTTTAATATAACCCCCAGTTGGTTTAGCAGACAAGTCGGCTGCTGTGTCATCGCATGATGACTGCTAGGTCGAGCTGGGTCCGATCCGAGTCCGAGCAGTTCCATGTCCGAGTACAGGCAACAAACGGAAAACAGTTTTTAAATTACACATTTTCATACTGCACCGTGCAGCGTGTAATAGTTATGCGGTTATAAAATAGCCAAATTTTCACTTCGTAAGATTTGCAGGATTTTCAGTTCAAACTATATGAGCCGAACAATAAATCGCGCGTTTCCCTATAATAAAGACTTTTGAGAATCTAATGTTTATAATCGTTTTTGGCTGATGTGATGTTTTTACAGCTTTTAAGGCTGATGAGCTACTACCCGTACGAAGCCGGGGCGGGTCACTTATATTTTGTAAAACAAGTAAATAAATAGTACCCTAACCTAATCCACAACATAAGTCAACATTGTCATAATCACAGTTTAAAAAATTTGATTTACTATAATCCATCAACAATTACATTTTACGACTAACATAATAAACTTTAATGTATACCAAATAATGTGATAATGTGAATGTGAATTTATGATATAAAATTACAATGAAAAGATTTCTGTCTAAATAATATTATTTCTTACATTGCAGAACTTTATAAAAGCGAAGCGTTTCTTCATCGGCGAGCCGGTGTGGCAGCCCTACAACCGTCCCGCAGACGACATGGACGCGCGCAAGCAGTACGTCGACAAACTGCAGAAGGGATTCGCTGTCACTGCTTGCTAAGGTTTCATTATAAACTTATATTGAACAATACTACAGTCGGCAATATAAGTAGAAATAACTCCGTTATCTTTCTGCGCTATTATTGAAGGTATTTCAATGACACGAACTTCATATCGTATTAAAATATACATTTATGACTGTATATCTTAATATGGTATGAAGTTCGTGCACTGTAGATAGTTATGGAGGTTATATACAATAAAATATATTTTATTTGACAGGAATACGGTACATAAAGTGTTATTTATGTTATAATCGCAGTAAAGTGAATCTTTTATTAATAGTTTTGTCCGTAAATCACTTAACAAGCCGTATCCACGACAAAACAAATATAAATATGTAATATTAAGTATATATATATATATATATATTTTATAGTTAAGCCACCAAGATTAAAGAGATTCCTCAGTCTTGCGTTTTCTTTGAAGAAGTAGCTTTTATATCAAACAAAATGTGATATTGTAAAGAATTTCCACTGTAGATATAATTATACATAATTCCGCATGTGATTAGTAATATAATGCGATAGGAACGATTATAGGGGATTATTTATATACTACATAATATACCTAAATGGCAAAAAATCACTTGGGAACATATAAAATGTTAATAGATATATTATCATTTTATTATATCTTTCAAATTCAAATGGAAAAAAAACTGGTTCTAAAATAAAATACCAATTATATTGTGCCAACTCTCTCCTCCTTTTTAGGCTATAAAGTTGGCACTCCTTTATTTTCTACTCCGTGTCTGTCCATTGTATATCTGTGCATAATTAAGATTTCTTATATAATAACAGTAACACACTTGAAATAGTAAAGTTTGCTCAAAACAAACAGTTGAAAACTTGAAGCAAGTGAAAATAAAATATATTAAAATTTTGTAACACTCATTTATTCAGCTCTTTGTTAATGTTAAAATTATTTTGTGATGTTATACATATTATTACGTAATATATAGATTTTATAAAAGCGTTGTATCTATGCTAAATAAAAAAATGTTAATATTTAATAATGTTTTTTTTTAAGTTATATTATATGGATAACTTTGAGAGTTCGCTAAGCATGCTTTTCAAAGATTTATCTTTATTTTATTTTTTTATTTTTGCAACCTAATAGTTGCTATAAATATATAATTTATAAAGTTCCATCCAATGACACGTTGGATATTGGACTATATTTTTAAAACGGCTCAAAAAAAAACCTAAATTAATAATACCTTGCTACGTGCAAGTAGTATTAACAGGTAATGTAAAAACAACAGCATTTTTTATATTGACTACAGAGTGCGTAAGTTCAGAGGAGACGACTGCCTCGTTGGTCTAATGGTCCCAAGCGCGAATGCTGAGGAATGGGTTCCAGGTTCGATTCCCAAGCTTTTCTGTGAGGAAATTGCCAATAGCGTAGCGCAGTTTCGAATTGTACCGGGTAAATAGCAATAGGCTCACTACCTACTACAAGGCTGGGACATAGACATGGGACTTTATAAAATTGATAAAACGTGGGTGTACATCTGTTTACCCCTCTGCTTTCCCTTCAGGAAATACATGATACTATGTTGTTTATGTTACAAAGGAGAGGCTTGTGGGTAAGTATAGCCGTACACAGTGCCCGCCTTGAGGAAGGGGGGCGGGGAGAAGAACGGAAGAAACACGACCTTTCTTTGCTTATTACATACTCGTAAGTTTACAAGCAAATCAACAAAACATTTTTATAAAACCTGTACATGATCAATAATTTACTTACGAATTATTTATTTATTATTTGTGTGGTAGCTAAATTAAGATAATAGGTACAATAAGTACCCCCATTTAGTCACGTTTAAAAATCTCTTTACTGAAGCGATTGTGCAATTTTATTTGTGGGGAAATCCATGTGTTTTTTCTAGTTTTCTAGTAATTCCATAAAAGATAAGGTACAAAATCTTTTTCTTTTTTATTAACTTAATTACTTTATTTTCATAACTAGCTTTGCCTGCGACTCCGTCCGCGGGATGTCGTAAATTAACACCATGTCGTGTATGAACACAAATTTATAATTAACAAATGTTCGACGTGATTTTTAAATTGCCATAACTTTTTTATTTATGAACCGATTGACATGAAACAAACACTAAATGTTAAGTCAAGCTTACCACAATATATTAGTGAAACCACATCTAAATCGGATAATCCGTTTCTGAGATAAGCGTGCACAAACGCACAGACAAACACAAAAAATCTAAAAATCATTGTTTAGCGTGCTATTTGCGTTGATAAAGGTCTCAATAATATTTTTTCTTTTATATTTTCTACGTACAGACAGTGATTCGTTACATTTTTATTATAATTGATATATCTATGAAATAAGTATACCTAAAAGGGCCCCAAAGGCATGACTCGCCCTGGGCGCCTAGATGGCTAAGTCCGGCCCTGGCCATACAGAGCAACCGATTGAGGTTAATCTGCGGTTGGCTGTGGATGGTCGCCTGTCAAGTCATATTGAGGGCGCAGCCTTGGATCGGAGAGTACCAGGAAATACTCTATAGAGAGCACGTTCAACCGATCAATGGCAGTCGTTACGGGTAGTCAGATGCCTGAAAGTCTAACAACTAGAGATCAAACCAAGTCAAGTCACAAGAAAAATCAAGATACTGTGAGCAATTACTGCGTGCATCGGACCTTTTAGTTAATAATTCGATAGAATTGTATCTCTAAATTTAAAACGACTGTGACCTCTGAGTTCGTTTCGGTATTTTTTCTCAGGGTTAGTCTTAGGAAATACCGTCGGGATTTAGTTTTAAATATGTAGCAGAGGCAAAAACAATTTTATGAATTTTATCATATATATGTACGGTAGACTGAAATAATTTGTAAATAAACTGTTGAGACGCCTGACACCTTAATCCTTCTGCGACCACGAACGCTGCAAATTGTTCGAAACGTCAGGAAAAACAAAAAACCATTAATACACGCGATTAATCCAGTTAAAAGTTTTTTTATTATAATGTGTAGTGATTGCGAAAACCTAAGCTCTTACTACGAGATATCGTGTATTGAACTGGGTTGTGGAGGTCAGATAGACAGTCGCGCCATATATTTAGCTGCATCCGGTCAGACTAGAAGCCGAACTCTACGTAGTTGGGAAAAGGCTAGACCGTTTTTTTTTACTACTATATTAAAATAATACAATTTTATTCACAAGACCAAGATAGATACAAAAAAAAAACGAATACCTAGTAATTGTTCTGCAATAAAATAGTATAAGTGTAATTAAAAGTTTAATTTGAACACAAATTGTGATATCTCGTGGCCAACTAGATTTGTTTTTAATCTTGATATCACACAGAAACACGTATGGAGGAACGAGGTGTGGTGTTCCTCCATTGAAAAAACGCTACACACGAATATAAGTAAGTCACCCTTTCGAATTATAATTTGAATAACAAACTGCAATATGTAGACAGTAGTGAACTATTCTCGATCTATACGATGGTAAGATGCAGTGGCGCTGGCTTTTAGCAAATCCCGTGGGTGCATGTGCAAAATAACTGGTGAAGCGCGTGAATTTTTATATTAAAATTAAAATGCACGCTAACTCATAAATAAATATCAACTTAATTTTGAAAATTGCTTCTAAATCCGTCCAGTAATACTCATATTTTAAGCGTCTAGAAGAACAGATAGGACAGAAGAAAGATTTTACGCAATCTCAACTACACTTACTACCACGCAACGTTTGCAATCTGGTCATATTTTATGCCTATGATCATGACTGCTCTGTACTCACAATGTTCCTCTTGTGGGTGCTGGAGTGCCCGATCACCCACGGAGTCGGCGCCCCTGGTAAAATGGTAGTGACACTTCTTCTTTAGTGTAATTATAAACCAAATTAGTGTCAAGAGTTTGTGAAAGCCTCTGGCTTAAGCTGCTGTTGTTAATTAACAGCCGGGACTACAGTTTAACGTGCTCTCCAAAGCACGAAGACAATGCAAATGCTCCTAGCAATGAGCGTCTTTAAAGTCTTTCTATACGCGGTACTAGACGTCTTCGGTGGAATCTTCTAAAAGATAATCAGTAACTTCGTGCTCCGTTTTACTTCGTATGTTGTTTTAATTTTCGTTATGTGTATAAATAAATAAATAAAAATTCACCCAATCGCCTGTTCGCCAATTGATGGTAAGCGGTGACCGCAGTCTATGGGACGTTTGTAACATTAGAGATGTAATTCAGGATTTTCCGATTCTGTGAGAGAGATTACACTAAAACGGTCCCCCCCGCTGCCAACAAAACACTTCCCAAGTAGAGTAGGTGCAGTTTTTGCGAGCCCTACCTCTAATAAATAAATAATAATATCGGTAGGTACTCCCGATCGAATTTTCGGTCATGGCCGCCTATCTCCACGGAAATTTGTGAACATTGAACACAAGTGTATGCCCAGACACAGGTGCACTCCCTCTTCCTTGACTGACATAGTGCGAATTGCGATGGAATGGCTATCAGGCATTATGTGTTCTTCGAAGCACGGGCGTGTCACACCGTCAACTTTCTAACTCCAGGCTACTACTGAAAATATCCTAACAGAAAAACCCAATAACACTTTGCCCCACCCGGTATTCGAACCCAACGAAACCACTCTTAATAACTAACTACATTCTAATAGTACAACTAGCTATTTATTGATTTTTCTAACTGCAACTGTAGTTGCAGTAGGTAGTTCTTGTAGTGGTCAACATGTCAGGCAAGGAGTATACGCTACAATCTCAGGGAATGACATACAAACTCGACACGTAACGTACCATAAAAACTGATTAAAACATAATAAAATTGTCACAATAACTTGTCAATGATGCTGTCAAGAAGATAATATCATAAATAATATCTTTGGGCTTACTAGGTATGTCAAAATTTGCGTAATATATATAATATTAAACTCAAAATGCTCGTAAGACCGGTCGCGGTCTTCACGAACTTAGTACCTGAAGTTCAGGTAAATATTGGTCGAGACTCATACACCAGGCAGTAAATATGGCCCTGCGCTTTGATTCTGAAACCAATCGAAGCAATATTAAGTTTTATAATTGACCCTGAGAAAATCACAGTAAGTGAATGATGTGCGTAGACACCACAATACGTAGACACCATAATGACAGCCACAGAAAAGTGATGATCATTTTCACATGGAACCGGTTTTAAGTTAAGGAGTGCTTCGCAATGGACAATAAAGATAGCAAGAAATCGGATAAGCTTTGGTACATGCATTTTTATCAATATTCGCGCTATCAAATGTAACATAATATGTTATATTACAAGTTACTCTTTTTAACCGACGAAATAAAACGGAGGTTCTTAGTTAGACGCATTTTTTTATGTATGGCCACGCATAGATAACTTTTTACAGATTAGTCTCATTTTGATGATTTTTTCATTGGATCGAGGATACTTCCAAGTTGGTCCCATATAAATTTAAGCCCTAAAGCCCACCCATAAGGGTGGATAATAGGAAAATAGGAATTATTGATTGTTCACATGTCAACTGATTCCTTTTTCGCGTTGTTTTTTTTTTTGTGATAAACCATTTTAGCTAAATAATTCAATTCTTCACGAGCTCTTTGTTTGGAGGCGATAGTCTTCTCAGTCAGCTCAGTCTCAGTAGTATTTAAATGTATTTCGGCACTTTAAATGAATTTTAAGGAATTAATGATATCATTTTTCGTTTCAGCCCTAATTCCTCCACCGCGGAAACTGAAAGTACCAGTACAGCCGACACTTTTAGTCATTCTTATGAAATATACACAAATATAATCAATACATATCTCGAGAACCATAAAATTACCGAGACTAATAGCTCTACCAAAAGCCAAACCGATAGTCATCCCGATAAAAATACTGATAGCAAAACTGGTAATCGTACCAGAGAGTATACCGTTAAGCAAACCAACAAAGATACCGGTAGGGATACCAGTAGACATACCGACAAAGTTACCGGTAGGGATACCAGTAGTCACACCGACAAAGATACCGGTAGGTATTCTGAGAGCCATAAATCCAACGATACCGTAAGCAACGATACCAAAAAAGATACAAACAGCCGTTCTGATATCGTTGTCAAAAGTCGTACTAGAAGTCGTACAAGAAGTTATACTAGAACTCATACCAGAAGTCGTTCAAAAAGCCCTTCCGAAGACCCTGCTAAGTACATTACCAAAAGCTATACCAGTGGTCAGATAGAAAGCCCTACTAAGAGCTATATAAGTAGCCCTACCGATAGCGATACAAGACTTCCTACCAAAAGCTATATAAGTGCTCAGATAGAAAGCCCTACTAAGAGCTATACAAGAAGCCCTACCGATAGCGATACAAGAGGCCCTGTCAAAAGGTACACCAGTAGTCCTACCAAAGACCATACTGCTAGCGAAATCAGAAGTCCTGCCAAAAGCCCTGGTAAGGAGCCTGCCAAGAGCTATACCGGTAGCCCTACTGAAAGTACTAACAAGAGCTATTCCAGTAGCCCTGACAAGGGAACTGCCCAAAGTTATACCGGTAGCCCTACCGAAAGTACTAACAAGAGCTATTCCAGTAGCCCTGACAAGGGAACTGCCCAGAGTTATACCGGTAGCCCTACCGGAAGTGCTACCAAGAGCTATTCCAGTAGCCCTGGCAAGGGGCCTGCCAAAAGTTATACCGGTAGCCCACCCGAAAGTCCTACCAAGAGTTTTTCTAGTAGCCCTGACAAGGGATCTGCCAAGAGCTATACTGGTAGCCCTACCGTAAGTCCTACTAAGAGCTATACCGGCAGCCTTACCGAAAGTCCTACCAAAAGCTATTTCAGTAGCCCTGACAAGGGGTCTGCCCAGAGCTATACAGGTAGCCCTACCGAAAGTCCTACCAAGAGCTATTACAGTAGCCCTGACAAAGGGCCTGCCAAGAGCTTGACCGGTAGCCCTACCGAAAGTCCTACCAAAAACTATTTCAGTAGCTCTGACAAGGGGCCTACTAAGAGCTATTCTGGTAGCACTACCCAAAGTCCTACCAAAAACTATTTCAGTAGCCTTGACAAGGGGCCTGCTAAAAGCTATTTCAGTAGCCCTACCAAAAGCTATAAAAGTAGCAAAGACGACAACGGTACCAGCACCGGGAGTAATTGGAATACTTTCAGTGGCTGGGGCAGTCCTAGTGGATCGACTTCTTCGAGTGAGAGGAGCAGTCCCCGTGGTTTAGCTTCTTTAAGTGATAGGAGCAGTTCCAGTGATTGGAATCCTTTCAGTAACTGGAGCGGCCCCAGTGATTGGAATCCTTTTAGTAACTGGAGCAGTCCCAGCGATTGGAACCCCTTTAGTGACTGGAGAAGTCCCAGCGAGTGGAGCCCTTTTAGTGACTGGAGCAGTCCCAGCGAGTGGAACCCTTTTAGTAACTGGAGCGGTCCCAGTAGTTGGAATCCTTTTAGTGGTGTTGATATTAGTGGCTGGAATCCGTTTGGAGGCTGGAGTAGTGGATCTGGCGAACGCACGGGGGCTGGGCTAGCTGACAAGATGGCCGAAACAGGAGGCATCATAATTTTTACTTTGTGGTACCTAGCGATCGCTTTCAATTACTTCATGTGAGTACTTGTTGTGTTACCTATTTACTTTATATGCATTCTTTATATTTTTCCATCCTTCTTTTTTAATAAGCATATTAACAGTAAAAAAATAAGATATTCTAGCTGTATCTAATAGAAGAACTTCAACTACGGCACTTTCGAGGATCGAAATTTCAATTTTCGGTTCCACTACTTTTTGCAACATTTGGTGTCTCACCAATTCCAAACATGAGGAATCTTCTGGAGTGTATTCTGTAATATCCCGATATATTTTCGGACTTCTCGTGAGAAGCATAATATATTATAATATAGGAAGAGATTTTTACCGCGCCATCACATATACTGCTATCGAACTCTTAAGTTCTCCAAGAGCCATCCACCATCTAACCGCAAATGAACAGCAGTGTATAGTTGTGTAAGGGTCACTTCTATCCACAACTATTCACTACTGTTACGAACACACATTCGAATTTTATTTAATAAAACTTTTATTTTACTATGTCGTTAATAATATTTTTTATAAAGAAGTCTTATTCAATCTTTATAAAGAATAATGTACCACGCTTTGATTTAAATAAGCTGATCGGTAATATGTTGATATTTGGTTGTCCACAACATGTGTGCATTTGGGTTATTTTTAACTCTTCCCGTCTGGAACATGGGACTCGTTGAATACTTAGGATATTATTATATTTACTTTATTTAGAACCATCGTTCATTGGCTTGGCGTGTTATATGTAGAATAATAAACTGTTTGCTGCCTCTTACATTACCAAATATGCTGAAAGGGGAAAGGGGCTCAAGGAAACGTAAATAGAAATAATCTTGCTGGATACGGTTATAGGTACTATTTCGGGACGATGAGGAGCTTACCAAAAAGTTTATTTGACTATAACTCGTG
This sequence comes from Xylocampa areola, assembly GCA_935421205.1. Taxonomy (NCBI): domain Eukaryota; kingdom Metazoa; phylum Arthropoda; class Insecta; order Lepidoptera; family Noctuidae; genus Xylocampa; species Xylocampa areola. The sequence continues at coordinate 4,129,539 of OW285200.1, forward strand.
TGTGGATGGGTCATAGACATAGACAAAATGAATTTCTTGATTTGGGATATAGTCACAGAGTTATAGTCTTGTTTTTAGAACGCTAGTCTCCGGGGTCTAGATATTGTGAAGTTAGCTAGTAAGAACTATAAAGTGGGGCTGGTAAAAACAGAGATGAGCCCATTAAGTCCAGTATGACCTTTGGACTGACAAGTTAAAGGTCGCAGGTTCAAATTAAAACCACTCAAGGTTTTTGGAAATTATATGTGTATTATAAAATAATGATTACTTGAACGAAAACATCGTGAGGCCTCCCAACAACAAATACACTTGAAAGATGTTTTCGAATTTTGATTACGATATTTCGAGAGCTTTACATACGTAAAGCTATGTCAAAGTTCTATGGATGGTTTAAACTAGGTTGTTTATCAACCAAACGATAAGAAGAAGAAGAAGGTGGTATAATATTTATCTCGTAAGTACATAGAGATACTTAGGAGGAAAGCAAAACAAAAAAGAAACCTTTAAAACAGAAAGTTGTATTTTTAATGCGTTCTGACAATCATCGGATCCTCATAACTCACAAACGAATACAAGTAGGTACTTACACTCGCGACAATCTAAGAAGTCCTATTTGACGTTTCTTTTTTGAGTGATTTTTTCAATATAAAGTTAAACTTGAGGTTTACGAATGATATTCGTTGTTATAGTGTATGGGTAACATAGTAATTATTTAGGATTATGAATTTGATTTTTCAATTTCTTGCGTAGACGTTCATACAAAGGTAAAATAAGAAACGTCGAATCGGACTTCTTAGATTGTCGCGAGTTTAGTTATTATACATTTTTGTAGAAAGAAATATACGAATTTGAGCTGGATTTGAACCTACGCCTTCCGGATAAAGCGCTCTGCCAACTGAAGTATCCCGACCTCTGCTCACTCATCATCTCCCTGCGCTTATCTGCAATTTAAATGGGGTCGGCGCTGCATGTCTTTTTCTTCCATACATCTCGGTACTCACTTCTCTTCTAGCCAAATAATCTCGACCTCTGCTCACTATCTGCCTGCCTGGTCTTTTCCCAATGACATTGGGGTCAGCTTCCAGTCAAACCGGATGCAGCTTAATACCACTATTTTACATGGAGTGATTGCCTATCTGAACTCCACAACCCAATTACTGGGTAACACAATATCTCGTGGAATGACTGGTTGTCAGACTTTCAGGGCTCTCACTACTAGTAACGGCTGTCATAGATCTTAATTTGACAACCTGGACCGACAGCTTAACGTGCTCTCCGAGGCACGGAGAGGTCTCGGTAAAAAATGATGGTCACCCATCCACAGACCGAACGCGGCAAGCGCAGCTTAACCTCGATCGATAGATCTGTGCGGCTGTTACTTAGCCACGACCCCGTTGCTCACTATATCGACCGAATTATTCTTCTACATTCAATTTCTGCTCACGACCGTATTCATTCTCCACAAAAATTCATAAATTTTCTTCCTAGTCTTTTATTCGTGTTTTAAACATGACTCTGTCCTCATGTTTGCTTCTCTTCTATTCTCTCTGTCACTCAAAGATTTCCTGTCAGCAAACTCATTATTGGGTTAAGCTCTTTTTCATTTTCCTAATTCGTAATGTGTATCGTGTGTATAAAATTTAGAATTCTATCTGGTTGGTCTAGTCCCAGGCGCGACTGCTGACCATGAGGTCTTGGGTTCGATTCCCGGGTCGGGAAAATTGTTCTTGAATTTTTCTGTTAGGAAATTCTCAGTAGCAGCCCGGTTTTTGGAATTGGGCAATAGGCTCACCACCATGTGAAATGTGTACACCTCTGCCTACCCCTTCGGGGAATACAGGCGTAACAGTGTTATGTTATTTTTTAGAGTTCGCGTACGCATGCGCTTGAAAGGTTTATTTATAATTACAAATAGGTAGGTACTATAAATTAATTTGTTAGTAACCGTGTTTAAATTCCAAGTGCCTCTAAATTAATTCTCAGCTGGCGACCATGTAGGTCATGTTACGTAAGGGTAGGTTAGTAGGGAAGGGGGTGGGGACCCCCTCTTATTGCGGGGGCAACCTTTATACGATCCGGCGGGCGTTCTCCCACTAGTTAATGAAAATGAGTACGTTAATGTCAGTCCTTTTTAATGAAACAACTTTGTCAGGCGATTCACCAAGTAGGTTGGTACCTAATTATTTTGAGGTCATTAAGGTAGGTAATTAATCTGTATCGAGATGTGGTTAAATATAATTTTGTTTAACTTTTAATTATATCAAGTAGTTACTTAAGTATAGAAGCAAAGAAGGATTCAAAATAATGACAATGTTTCTTACACTATTAATCTGTTGATTCGCTACTCAATTGCTGTTCGTTTGTCTCGCTAAAATTCGAGAACGGCTGGGCCGATTTTACTGAGTTTTGAAATGTTTGTCGTAGTCCAGGGAAGGTTTAAACGGAAAGAGAAAATGTAGAAAAATTGCGAGGAAGATAGTAAAAACTACAATTTCATTTGCCCATATAAACTGTTCTACCTACTATCCTGTCAAACATTTGACGTTCGAGGTGATACGAAGTACACCGGGACATCTAGATACACATAAAAATATTATTGTTATCGAGTATAATTTTGTACTTTATCGAGCAGGGTGAAACTGCCATTAGATCCATATAAAGATAGAAAGAAAGAAAAGTTTATTATCAACAGACAAGAATGATGTTCTATTATTTTCCAATTTTCCAAAATTAAGCCAATAAGACGAATCGGTGCAAATAATATTTCAGGAGTTCATACTAAAGTAGGTGCTATTTTTTATAAATAAACATTAAATATCAAAACACTCACAAACTGCCTCGTTGATCTAGTGGTCCCAAGCGCGACTGCTGAGCAGGAGGTCTCGGGTTCGATTCCCGGGTCGGGCAAAGTGTTATTGAGTTATTCTGTTAGTAGCACTAAAGTAATTGTTTTTCCATCTCTTATAAGTAGCACTAAAGTAATTGTTTTTCCATCTCTTATCAGTAGCACTAAAGTAATTGTTTTTCCATCTCTTATCAGTAGCACTAAAGTAATTGTTTTTCCATCTCTTATAAGTAGCACTAAAGTAATTGTTTTTCCATCTCTTATCAGTAGCACTAAAGTAATTGTTTTTCCATCTCTTATCAGTAGCACTAAAGTAATTGTTTTTCCATCTCTTATCAGTAGCACTAAAGTAATTGTTTTTCCATCTCTTATCAGTAGCACTAAAGTAATTGTTTTTCCATCTCTTATAAGTAGCACTAAAGTAATTGTTTTTCCATCTCTTATAAGTAGCACTAAAGTAATTGTTTTTCCATCTCTTATCAGTAGCACTAAAGTAATTGTTTTTGACATTGAAAGATGTACCTATTCAATAAGTATGAAGGTAATCAATCAACTCGTCGGCTGACAATACTCCCACGAGACTATCTGCAGGCTTCGAAAAAATAGGTTTTATAATAAGTAAGGCCCAAAATTAGGAACTTCGTTGGAATAGGTTAATTTATAAGTGAAATACATTGGCACAACGTAAAATGGAAATAACAAAATATTTGTAAAATCTATAAAAGCACGACAAAAACTGCTCCTCTAACGGCAGACTAAGAAATAATTAAATTGTTATACAATTTTAGATTAAGATTACAATGAATCCTTATAACTAACACATAGACCCCTTAAAAGGGAGTTACCTAATAAATTACGACCTTCTAAGTATAATATTATAGATGATATTATTATTTTTTATGAAAAGAAGAATTTTATACGGTCATTAGCAGAGACTTTAATATTCAGAACCGCTCTGCCAACAACGCTATACTGAGCTCTGCTCACCACTCCGATTTCTTCTTATGTCTTATGGTGACGTCATCGCTATCTATTCAACCCCTATATCGGTTACTGAACCGACACGACTAACTTGGCAGTTAATTCTATGTCGAAATTTAATTCACTACCAAAGACGATAAAATACTCGCTGCACGCATGTGATGATGCGTTTGAAAGATTTATTTGTATTTATAGAAGATATCTAAGCAGTATCAATATTTAAAAATGGAAAGAAAAATACGGTCGTGAGCAGGGTTCGAACCTGCGCCTCCCGAATATAAACATGTATAGGTAGGTACTATCTACTTAAATAATTTATGAACGGAGTGGTTCCCCCAAAATGTCAGTTTTTATGATCCTCAACGGCTACTTTTAAGGTCAGCATTATTATAATACCTTCCCATCAAATTATATTTTACGAGGCTTCTTCAATTTGCTACGTAGATATTATTAAGATTCCTTTTATTGAAGCTAAAATCACTAGTAATATCTTAGGTTTTCGCGATCACTACACATTAACTATAATAAAAACAACTTTTAACCGGATTAATCGCGTGTATTATCCTCCTGCGACCACGAACGCTGCAAAGTGTTCGAAACGTCAGGAAAAGCAAAAACCAATAATACACGCGATTAATCCGGATAAAAGTTGTTTTATTCTAAAATCACTAGTTTCCTAATTGTGTAATACATGACATACCAGGTCACCCGTATAGGGACTGAATTGATAGCAATAACATCGCCATAAGACGTGTTAAAATATGGAAGAAGAATTCGCGGTGGTGAGCAGAGGTCGAGATGGCTTAGTGGTCAGAGCGCCTGGAGTATTCATCCGGGAGGCGCAGGTTCGAATCCTGTTCGCAACCGTATTCTTTTTCCATTTAATATAAAAACTTTAGAGTTCGCTAACCATGCGTTAATGCTTTTCAAAGATTTATCTCGAATCATAAAATACCACTTAAAAGTTATTTTTTCTACAACAGGAGAATATCCATTTTACCTTTAGGTACATAAATATCTCATTATTTTAGTCGACTGCTGAGCTTGAGGTCCTTGGGTCGACTCCTGGGTCGGTGAAGTGTTATTGGGTTGTACTGTTAGGAAATTCTCGGTAGCAGCCCGGAGTTTCGAATTGCGCTCACCACCTATTACTACACCTATTTAAAATGTGGGTGCACAACTATGCACACCTCTGCCTATCCCTTCAGGGAATACAGCTGTGATGCTTTGTTATGTATGGATGTCTAAAACGGAGACAGTGAATACATAAGCTATGACGTCATTAAAAAATTACGTTGACGACATTTAAGTTGAACGTGTTCCTATTCAACCCTACAAAACCCATAACCATGGATTGTATGATTAATTTACATAATAGTAACCCAATACAATATTGATCCCCCAACCTCATTCCATTCATGTACCACAACACTGAACATGCGAACGTAGTTATTGTACCCGCCACCAACCACAACGGTACTCTACTCATTGAATTTACGTCGTCATTCGTTCATGTAAGCCATTCCTGGCTGACGGTAATTTATGGCCAGCCTATAAAATCGAACTGGATTTATTACCGCTTGAATTCGAAGCATTTCGAATTTCAAAGAAAGAACGAACGAACTAAGAAATTCTTGAACTGCGTTCAGAATCCTACTAATATTATAAACGCGAAAGTTTGTAAGTATGGATGGATGGATGGATGTTACTCTTTCACGTAAAAACTACTGAATGGATTTTAATGAGACTTTACAATAATATAGCTTATACATCAGAATAACACATAGGCTACAATTTATAAAGATACTGTGTGAATTGTCCAAAATATGACGATAAGTGTCAAGTAAGTAGGAAAAAATCTACCATCTGCGAGCTATTCTGGCGTGCGCTGCCTAAACCCTTTGAGATATAACAAAATGATGTATGGTGGAATTGTGTATCTTATATAGGTCTACAGAAAAGTCCGCGATAGCATATGTTTATCTCTTTAGGATAACATACTACATCCATTTTAATACTTTTGCTTTTAATACTTTTACTGGGCAATTATGAAGCGGTAATTGGAAAGCGGGACCGGATCAAGATTTCATGATTACTTTTGGTCGCGATATCCGACATCCACGCGGGCGAAAACGCGGGGATCAGCTAGTTCGAAATATAAATGTACTCCATAATGAAAATTCTATTGGATTTCGTATTTTGAACTATAACATAACTTAAACATAAATCCACTTTATTGTACATCAAAAAAAAAAACAGAATACGAAAAAACATAAATATAAAACAAAAGTACAATCGGCGGTCTTATATATCTTATCGCGAATAGCGATCTCTTCCAGACAACCAGGTAGAAGTAGTTTGAGCTTAGAAACACACAAGGAAACTGAACTATGTAGTTTTTATAGTTCAAAACCTTTATCTATGGTTCGTTAAGTCGTTTGCATAATACACAACCTTTTGCTTCGTGTGTTGTAGTGTTGTTTATTAAATTTATGTACCACCACCCCTCTTACATAACACCGAACCTTGACATTTCAGCTCGTTGTTTTATACCTATTTGTCGTCGAGGGTTGCACTCATCATTTGCATTATAATCTCTACTACTTGTTTATTATACAAAACCTTTTCAATGAACAATATAAGGGGAATATTTTCATTGTCATTCTTTATTTTGGTACTTAGTTGGAAAATTTTCGACCATGCTACATTCAATGATGAAATTGTAAATGGTAATGAGCATTGCTTTCGGCACTTTGGCAAACTTTAGTGTTCGCAGTATTTAGCTATGATCTAGTGGTCAGTGGTCATAGACGGATGGTGACGACCAGTGCTTGGTCGGACGGAGGACTGTGCAATTTCGACAATATCCGGCTTGCGCTAGAATTGAAAACATTATCTCTCAAGTGCAATATAACTGCAGGTTCCTTTGGTTTCGATTTGCTTTGTTCTCTAGTAATAGGTAAATAATATAGCTCCTATATACTCCACCGCTACGTGTACCTAGTATACGATATTCATCGGTCTCGTGACCGCGCTGTTACGCAAGCTGGTCGATACGAACCTGCCTCGATGGCTGTACGAACCTAGATGTTGTACTGAATGGAAGGCCTATTTCCTGGGTCGTTACGAGTTATGCAATGCGCGCCTGCGCTCTCCAGACCGAAATCTGGGCCAGCTATATAAGTACTAAGTTGGAATAATGAAGCTTAGGTTTCATGTTTTGCGTGTGGGTTTTGTTCGTGGAGTTGATCTGGCTTTAATGTGTGGCTTTATTATTTAGTCTTGAAGTCTTCAGAATATGTCGTTGGGATGTCTAATTTAACATATAATGTAGCATCATCCCTGTGTTCCCTGTGGGGTTATGCAGAGGTGTACACACAAGTAGTTGAACATCCACATTTCTCCAATGCTGTAAATAATTCTCATGTAATATGTGGTAGCATTAATTGGGCACAATATTTTCGAATATTTTAGAATTTCTAACAGAAAAACCCAATAACACTAACCTGGGAATCGAAACCAGGACCTCACCCTCCAAAAGTAACCCAGATCACTACTTACTATCAATAGACCAATGAGGTATTTTAATTTAATTGAAGTAAACTGAATAATTATATTATATTATTTGAGCACCTACTCAAGCGTTCCTAGCTGTACTTTTACTTATTAGAACGTTGTTTAATTTATTTTCATATGTGATCAATCTATATTAACAAAACTAGATATTTGTTGTTCTGCTAAGAAAGTGGAAGCAACCGAAGACATGTTGATCGAGATTGAGATCGGATGATCAAGTAGGTATTATACCTATCTTGACACAACGCGTAGGTAGTTATACACTTATCATTTATAGTAGTATCTAAATGATATCACTATGTAGATACCAAAATAAAATGTAGTTAATGAATTTTTTCACTATCGTTGTCTCTTCAGTTGCACTACTCGCCAAAAATAAGCCTGCAACAAAAACAAAATATTAAACACGATATTTTAATCAATTCAAATTTTCAAGATAGCAAAGACGTCACAGAAGTACGGTTAGGTACATCCAACAAAAACGAACACCACACCTAGAGACCTAGTATAATCACGTGGAAAAATCTTATAAGTACTTATTGATATTTTCTTCTAAAACATTGATTGGAATTATGTTCGTATTCCTTGGCGTTACAAAGAATGTTGTAGAAATTACGCAGCGATTGGTGCAGCTAGAAGCATTTACATCGTAGTGTCGTTATCATTCGAAGGGTTAGGTTAGGTTAGGTTAGTCTGGCTTTCAGAGGTGTACTTGGATCAAAATCGAGTTAGACAGAATTTATGAGACACACAAAAGATTTAGTTTCTGCAAACATATACAATTTTGAGTCTATTTATTCAAAGAATCGAATTAATTTCGCAAGGTTTTTATGTTTTTATTCGTGAGTGTACCGTCGGCAAGTGCACATACAATCTCTCTGGCGCTGCTCCAGGTCAGACAGTGGCGGCGTTCCTGTCAATGTTTACGATAACGGCTAAGAGTAACTCTAGAATGCGCCCGCGCGCGAATTATTGGCGTTTTGATGTGGTGTGAGTTGGGAGAATAAGCGGGTGACTTTTCAATAATTTAAGTATTAACATATTATTAAACATAACTTTTAATAATTTCGATGTTTCAATCAAGTTGCTTTTATCGTGGTCATAAAAAAATAATACTTTTTTAACATTATGCAAAACGACTTCACTATTTTTGACCTTTTAGACTTTAACATTCAACATAACCATGTCATGCCATCAAATAACAACACATGAACTTTATGCAATAAGAATGTCACATTATAGAGCAACGGACCCCACGCAGAAGACGCTACTTACATAAGTCTGACAAACAGACAATCCTATAGGCGTTTCGGTTCTGGCTCGATTGTGGCAGATGCCGAATCCTGAGAGGTTAGACGGACTCTAAACTTCTTTTAATCATGAGTAATCTCAATGCAAAGCAAATTATAGATGATAGCCACCTCCTCTGGAGAACCTAAATTTGAGTCCTGCTGGTTTATGTTTTAGTGTATAGGCGCCCAAAGATCTGATGTTCTTTCTTTTCTGTTCTTTGATCTAAAGATGTACATCCATTACAAACGGTTCAGTGACTTTCTTGAAGTCTGTATATCTCTCGCTATCTTCTATGAACTTGGCCTACTGGCTATTTTAATGGCTACATCGAATGACGCTGGTAATTGTAGGTCGATAAATCGACGGCTACTCATTTAAATTGGACATAAAACATGCAGTTTTCTCCTTCTCCCTACTTCAGATAACCCGACAGTCGCTGAAGAAAAGCACCAATAAAATTTCTGTTTTAAATGTTTTCTCAGAACTAGGAAACCGACGAGTAATACGACATTGAGTACTATTATCTTGGTATGTTGCTAGGCAACTGTAAATTCTAATGTTGTACGACATTCTGCACCTAAGATAGAGATTTGATTTAACTTTACGAAATAATTTAGAATGAAGGTCTCTAAATAAAAAAATGAGGGGCATAAATTGATCGATCGATAATAAGTTAATAAGTTGCGTTGGCCACGGCTGGCGAACATAATATCATATCAAGATTCCAAAGCCCCCTTCGCTAAGTGCCCGACCAGGAGAGCACGTTAAACTCTTGCAAACGAAGACTCGCTGGACAATCGGGAGTGACGGCTTAACTTTGACTTTATTTACTTCAAAGATCTCTATGACTGTCACTTTCAGTAGTCAAATTGCCAGAAGCTTGCCAGAATAATATACCTACTTAGTGAAAAAGTCTGACAACCAATCATATCAAAAGTTTTCGTGTTAACTGGGTCGTGGAGGTCAGATCGCTTCATGTAAAATACTGGTAGCCGGCCCAAATGTAGCTTGAAAAAGACTAGGCACAGAGAATTCGGTGATCAAACATTTGTCTTGTTATGTCCATTGTCAGATGTAGTCTACAACAGCATCTTATTCTGTAAACTAAAAAACCGGCTGTGTCGCGTATAATGAGTTGTAGTGAGCATCCTGGACAATCAGACAACTAATTATTTGTTAATAATTTAATAATTTATTTGTGTGGATATATAAATCCATAGTAAAGATAAATATACTACAAAATATATATGTAAATTGCATTCAAAATAAAAATAAAATGTATAAATAACAAAAGACAACCCCAAGCCCAACATACTATAGGAGAACAGAAGGCTTATTCTTTAGAAAATTTGAAGTCTGAACCAACCCATAAAAGCATAAGCAGATAGCTAAAGCACGGGCAATAGAATGAGCTTCAGTTCAATTGTTTATCAAGTGGATTTTCTTGTAATATCTATTTTCTACTACGATTCTCGATTGAATGCCAAGGAGCTCAGCCTGTTGTGTTTGTCATCAGGATGCGTGCCAATTTCGAAATCTATTACATTAGATTAACTTGTTGAGTAGTTGGAATCTTTATTTTGATGATAACATTAGCTACTCGTACATTTTTTTCTGCATATATTTGCCCCGTTTAATCACACTATCATAATTCTCCTCACAGACCAATTCATTGAAGTCGATGCAGCATTTCTTTTTCTTCCATATATTGTTTGAAAGTTTGTCTTGAATAGGCTCCGAAACAACCTAACGCATTTAGATGACAATTTTATATTAAAACAGTAATTTTAACTAAAATTTTCTCGATGCCCAATGATGATTTTTATATCTTGTAGAGTTTATTCATGTATTTTAAATACCTATATGAATACAGAGGCTTATGACAACCTATTAAAGATACAATATCGGTTTCCATAACACACAAATCGTCATGTCCTTGACGACATGCTGCATTGATTTAGTAATTATCAGATAATTACTAGTTTTGTTCGTTTTTACAAGTAAACCGATTGTTTTTACGAACAGTTTAGCGACCGTGAAGGTTTAGTAGGCTTCTTTAGCATTCGTTGTAAGCACTTCACATTATATATTACCTACTCTTATTGACTCTTTTAGTTATTATACTTGCATCAGATAAAAGTACTGCTAGAACAGCAATGTCGTCCTAGCACTTGGAAAAATTGTTTCACTTATATCTTCAAAGACCATATTATTTTAATTTTGAGTGTAATAACTACCTGTCACACAAACATTAGAATGACTGCATATTTAGTGCTATATAGGTCTTTAATTGATACTGACTATTTGTTTACTGAATTGAGTTAATCCCTAATTTTGTTTTGACTTAGAAATTTCAAAAGGACACGCCCCTGCAACTCGATGAAATAGTAAAGCTTAGGAGAAGTACATAAAATGTAGTCACATGTAGATATTAAAAGGCTGATGTGGATAAAAATTATAAAGATAAAAAGGATTTAGTAAATCTGGCTGTGTTCCCTTAGAAAACCACTGGCCTTTATAACAGCAGAATTATAAAGACAACATCACTCGCTGCCAAAACACACGATATTTGTTTTATTGCTCAGTTTGTATCCATTGAATCACGATTCCATTACATTGAAACTCTAACGTATGATATTGGGGTGTTAAAGAATTAATATATAATTATTTAATTATTAATAATATTATACATAGAGCGACTGCTTATCTGACCTCCACAACCTAGTTACTGGGTAACACAATATGTCGTCGTATGACTGGTTGTCAGACTTTCAAGCCTCTCACTACCCGTAAAGGCTATCATAGATCTTAATTAAACAAAGAATTACTAATTAGACTTCATTTTAAATGAGGCTAAATTAATCTTACATATTAAGGATATTTTTATTAATGACTTAAATAGTCCTATTTGAACCTGCTCCCCAAACATCGTGACTCTGTTTAAATGGTATTCGCGTAGAACTCTAAACAATGCTACGTCCTTTGCCTGTCTTGCGTACTTAGTTGAGTTATATTCTCTGATTGGAATTTGTATTGCACCTACGACTTTCCTACTGCAAAAAAAACTCAAAACTCCAATTATTTATTTTCAATCTTCATCTTTCCGCATTTTTATTACACTAAAGGTGTAGTTTGATTTTTAAGCCTAACTATCTCCAGAATTGGTCATTCTAGCATCGGCGATCAGCTATTATGCAGCGGAAACTCGGTACAGCGACAGAACGCTGAAGCTCGCGATTTGGCTAACACAACCGAACGCAGAGTCAGCAAAACGCAATAGAGTATTGATGCTGCCGCCAAAGTGCTTATCACCGATGCTAAAATTAGCAAGACTGCGGAGGCAATTTTTTTGTCTTTCTATCATATTTTTGTTAGTATTTATTTACAATGATAAATATCGTGACTGACCGTGCAATGGACACGGTGATCCGTTGTTTACACTGGTCAAAAGTTTGGACGGTATGCCGACTACTCAGCACAGATTTATATCCGGCCTCGGCTTCATATAACACAGACCTACACACAAATATATAGAGCATGCTTTGTTATATTAGAGAGTTCACCTATAAAATTGCTTTTGTGTTGGAAACAACTAGAAAGAAGCCGAAAGTTTTTCTTTTATTCCAAGTGAGCAGATTCTTTTGCGAAATTAAATAAGTTTCTTAAATCGAATCGTGTTTCAGCCAATATCAGCCAGTATCTAGGCTATTAACTTCCAATGTGTATATACATACAATCTCACACCTGTTTCCCGTCGGGGTAGGATATCAATTTCCATGTGCTAGGATCCTGACACACCTCTTTCTTTTCACCGTCATCTATGGTCATTGGCCTCTTCATGCATGCTCGTCTGTTAAGTTGTTCTTTACCTGTCCTTTTTTGAAAACATACGCAATTTGATTGCGTTATGTTCGCCGGGGTTGGTCTGGCCCTTCTCGTCCATCAACAGTCGACACTCACCTCGTATACAATTTCATCTAAACCAATTATTGCCCAAACTCAAACCATCAATCATACCTTTCTCAAACCGCGTCTCTAAGTACATCTTCTTGTACAAATGTGTAGTTTCTCAATATTGTGTATTAGTATTTAATTTAATAGTAGCTATCTCTTCAATATTCCCACATACCATATACATATCACCATAAACCATTTAAGTAATATTGTGTAGTTTTTTGAGTTCTGAGCTTTTGATCGTCTATAATTGAAACTGCCTCTTTGGTTTAGATATATTCTCAATAAAACAAATTATTGAGCAGGTGTAGTTCTCGAAGAAAAAATATATGAAGACCGAATAATCATTAGCAGCCAATCTTTTGTACGTAAATGTTTATTTGAAGCTAAAATATCTGATCATTTCTTCTGTACCATAATATTTACAAATGCTTACCATGGTAAATTGATTTGCGTAAACACTTTTGATCTGGGCCTCTAGAGATATGCCGCAAGATTTTATCGAATAGATAAATATGACACACATGGATAAAAAATCTTTGATAATCTTCAATATAAATATAGTTATACGATAAATGGAAAACTTCCGATATAGGTATATTTTAATAAATAATATAAATTTATCTCGCAAAAGATATTATTTCATTTCATTATTTTAAATTATTCGGGTATTTATCCGAGAGGCGCAGGTTCGAATCCTGATTTTCCATTTAAAATTATAACTTTATTTTAAACTATTTCATTCCATAATAATCCATCCAGTATCTGTCGTCTACGATCTCGCTACCAAGATATACGAGACAAGTCGACATGCAGACTAGTCCCCACAGCATGACTCAATTTAGAGCTATGTCTGTAATCCAAGCGGATACGCCTATTACGCTGAACTGAGCTGCACATTCCGACCCGACCAAATTGGTTTATATAAATTGTTGCCGCTATATTTTTTTGGCTACTTCAGCACCAACCACTGCAAACTTCGCGTGGCAGGCCTTTGATACGATATGTTGCTATTACATCGCTTTGTTTAGACACCAAAAACATTGTCTCTCGGACACTACGCCTTGTATGAAAGAAGTATTTATTTATAACATCTGTAATAGATGTAAACCAATGGTTAGGTCATTTTGTGCAACGATAATAATAAAGATAAGTGGTGATGCAAAAGCTTTATATTAAGTAAGATATTCAGTTAAAGATAATATCTAGGTGTTTGGGCTTTGATCCAAAAGCAATTTGATATGCACGAAGCAATCTTGAGATATGACTCCGAAAATTTATAGGTAAAGTCCATTTTATGGTAGGCAATTTCAATATATTTAAATGCAGAGAGCATTTGCTTAGAATCTTTATAAACTAGGTACGTAAATATAAAAAGTAGTTGCATATTTTTAGCTCAATTGATTTGTCCGAAATAACTGGCAAAAACCCCTAGTTGAGCTAGCCACGAACATTTCGCATGAAATCTTAATCAGATTCGCGATAGCTGTTTCAATTCGTCCCGCCATGACCCCTAAGGCAGGAAGCGAGACAGGACATGAGTCAGGGCACCGGACGCGTGGTGGCGTTCAATCGAGACAGACGGACAACCGGACTAAACTGCATTACTAGTCTTACGACTTCTGAAGACTGTAAATAAATAGTACCTTTCTATTATGCATGGAATGCAAGATCTTTTATACTGACTTCAAGAAAAGCAGATTCTGTATTCGACCCGTATGTATGTATGTTTGTAAGTTAGCAATTTTCTCTAAATTATACTGATCAAAAAATCTTACGTAGACCGTAATGTTTGCGGTCCGGGTTTTGTATGAGTTTCCCGAAAACCTTTAAATTATGATTACGCTCATAGACCTCACCCATCGCTTTCCGTCAGGCGCGTTCGTGCCAAAAAAAAAGGAGTGGTTAAGAATTATTTATTCGTCGGACTACCCACACATGTTTCTTAGTGAAAGTTCTTAGAATTTGTCTTTTTTTTTAGACTGTTTTATTTTCATTTACATATTTTAGTAAGTAGCTTTACTGCAAATGGCACTATCTGAAAACCAGCACTGCAACATTTCAATTACAACCACGCGCAGTTAACCTAATAGTAAATAAGTTTTTGGATTTGTTTCATGTGGATCAGTATATGTACCGTCTCGGGCTGCTTTTTCTCTTTTCTATGTTTTCTTCTACTTTAATTTTATGTTCCGGTTTCTTCGTAAACACCAATTTGTAAATATTTATTGGTAGATTACTGGGCTCAATTTGTAGGGCTTCGTTTAATTAGGAAAACGCTGTGTTGCTGACTAAAACTGTGACTATTTCACCAAGTTCGGTAAATTGTGACGTATCATGATATCGACCTGCCATCTTTGGGGAATATCCAAGTGACAATAAAAAATGGACTAGAAACGTAAATGTCCTCTGTCTGACTAACCACTGTGACGGAAAAGGCCTTCAAAATCCCGAAACAATTCTACTGGGACAGTTTCTCCTATAAAGTTAACACGAGAAGCCCATATCTAGGATAGGTTTACCTCATTTAATTATCTCTTTGTAAATAAAACTGGGTTCTCTATAAGCTAATAAAATTAATCCGCATTGACCTTTTCACTTTTGGGACTTAAAATAGTCGTAGTAATCGCTGAAGCCATGTGAAGGTATAAGGATTAACAAAACCAATTAATTTGAACAAGTGATATCTAAAAATATGTTGGCAGTTAGAATACTTTTTGTCTTCTACAGAGACTTCTCGTCTTGAGGATTTATAATACTTAATAATACTAAAAGGATCACAATAAAATCCATTATTGCATCATATAAAAGTTAAACATGGAAAAACGAGCTATTTGTTTGATTGACTATCACAGTAATTCAATCCATCATCATCATCCTCCTGCTCTTATTCCAATTCATTCGGTTCAGTATAGCATATCTTTCATCCATACCTCTTCATCAGCGGGTTGCTCAGTATTCCCTCCCTTTTAACTAATTTCTTCTTTCCCACAATCCATCAATAATTTTTTGGTGTAGCATTCCTCGCTCTATTCTTTACACCAGTGAATTTAAGTGAAATATCGACTATAAACATTTCATTTATACCATTCAAATTGTTATTTCTGCCAATCTTCTTAGATCTTCAAGCGAGCATGCCAACATTTGCATTTGTCGGATTTTAGCTAAAACTGACGTAGGTAGTGTTCTGTACAGTGCAATGTGACCTTCAATCGACCTATAATTTGTAGTCTTAATTGAGGGAATTTACGTGCAGTTGGCACTCCAACTATCGCAGTAAAATTATCCAAACAAAAAGCTTATTTTAACAACACTGAATAAATAAGTTTGATATAGAAAATAATCTCTAAATAACGTTGTTAGAAATGTGTCTCCAATGACAGCTGTCTACAGTTACTGTAGAGTACAGAAATATCTCGAAAATAGAACCAGTAGACACATACGTAGTATCTCTTAGTAGTCTGTGGTAGACACCACGCTGCCATTGGGCAGATGAGTGGTTTATTTAACATTTTCGATGCCTGGTTTTGGTCAATTGAGCAGTCACGTACTTAATCACCGAATTTAAACAGATTAAAACGTTGCCGCCTCGGTGGAGAGTGAATAATGGGGACGTCTGCAGTAGAAATTGACATTTGATCGTCACTTTGTAGATATCCTGTGCTTTTCTGCTTCGTTTTATGCGCATTCCTTCACGCCAAATCTCTGCAGCGTCACTCTCTTGCCAATAATTCTATATTTTTTTACATGAGAAAACAATATGATAATTCCTAGCTCAAACAGAGTGTTTTTCCGCCGCCGTCGGCCTTGAACCAAACTATGATTTAGTGACTCATTGTGTTCATAATAACAATCATCATGCTGAAAGGTTTTGTCGTAATGTCATGCATGTTTGCTGCTGGATCTAATTGTAGGCACATCAATAGTTACATTTTCTGTTTATTTTTAGGAATTGTTTAATCTCAAATAGAATCTACGTATATACTCGTATTATGTATATTTTATTTGATGTCCTTGATGATTTCCTATTAATTAATGTAACTGATATCAAATGAATAAAGTGAAAATTATATTAAAAATGAATTGCGTTGATCTTCGCTGAGGTATTTTCGAAACTCGTCTAGGGATAGGAATCTGATTTATTCTTCAATTTCCTTAGCTAAAATCATATAAATGTTTGATGAGGTGATTATAACACCCTCCATCGCACTTTTGAACCAATTAAAGTCTGACACTAAATACATTTTAGTGTATTTGTCATATAATCTGCCAATTTCTCCGTGACACTTCATTAAATCCAGTTGGTACTGGCCAAATTGGCACTCAACATTTGACCTAGACCGAATCGTTTGTTAATTATATTAAATCGTCTAAACTAGACCAATACCGTCGCAGTAGACTTATTTGGGTAACGAAATAATAAAGTGACGACTGATGGGATTAGCTGTCCTAATAAGACGTATGCGGGTGCAGGAATCTTCAATTTAATGGTAGGAACTGTGAGTGGTAGAATGAGATGCGGGAAGGACTGTTATTAAACTCATTATAAAGTTTCTTTATGGTTTTTAGTCAGGATGTCAATTAGGATACAAGAGTATAGTAGCTACGGGTTGAATGTTTTATAGAAGTCCCGTTGTTCATAGACGTATTATGATAGTCTGTTCACCCAAATAATGGCCGTAAACCCTGTTAAAATAGTTTAGAGATGGTTACAAAATAAGTAGGTGTTTAAGGCATACAGGAATTTAATGAGACATTCAAGGTGGTAGATAAGCGTAATGGCAATAGATTCTCCAAATGAGAACAAAATTAATATGGCAAACTAAATACAATTAAACGCTTTTCACCATAACTAGAGTAATTTCTTTTCGAAAGCATTTGATTTTAATGATTTTTATGATTAGGTTCCGGAGGCAATCGTGGTAGTTTTCTAAGGGCGCCTCTATCTTAGTGGAGGGACTATAAGAGGCAGCGTAAGAGAAAAGGTCAGATTTGATTTTTATGTTCTACTGTTTATTAAAAACTTTAGACTTTTAGTCCTGCCACGATGAGTTCCATAAATTTCAGGGCAGGGGGTTACAATAATCAGGAGACCGCAAATTATATGAGTTAAATATTATTACACTAAAAAGAATCATATATATTGATATTTTTTATACAGATTAAGCCCATTTAATGCCTATTTGATTTCTTGAAAAATAGTAATTAATACACGCGAAGTTTTAAACTTTATAATAACTGAAAGCTCTAAATTTGGGATATTTGGTTATGGTTACGATCAAGGGTGAGTTGGGATTCCTCCAGTTGTCGACAGACCCTTGAAAATCTGAACGTTCCTCACAAATTCAGAACATGGCAACAAATTCAAAATCAAAATTCATTTATTCAAATTAGGCAAAAAGTTAGCGCTTTTTGAACGTCAAACATTTAGAAAGCCCACCCTTCACCGCTTCTTAGTGTTTTAGCTGGAAAGAAGAAGCGGTGCAACAAACTTCTCAGCAACACGTCTGTCTGTACTAAAATTAATGATAGAATCTATAAAAATCTAATATTGAATTTATAATTTTATATAAATTTTATCTATTGAGATAAAATGTACACGAGCCTATGTACCAATGCATAGAAATATTAAATTAATCAAGAAACAATGTAAAATTACCGAAGGCCTTCCTAGCCACTACACACACCTATCAACTTATCTTGACATCCACATACAGTTCTCTATTTAATACCTCTCAAACCACAATTTCTATACTCTATGACATCCCAACATGATTGTATCATGACAATCGACAGTATGAGTATCATTGTATCCTTGAATAACAAATATTATGTTATGTAGGCAGTTTATCGCTCATTGTGCCCGTTTGGTAGCAAGTTCAATGCCGCTGCCGCTCCATGTATCATAATGATTTCCTACATTGTGGGGTTTAGGGTTGGTCAAAGCAATTGTAAATATTGGTCCATGAAATTATATACGGGAGGCTCATGAATAAGTAACAGCCACACTGATCGATCGAAGTTAGGCTACGCTTGCTTGGCTGCTATGTGGATGGGTGACCTTCATTTCATATCGAGACACCAAGATCTATGACCACCGTTACTTGTAGTTACGAGTATATGCCTAAAAGTCTAAAAGAAATCGGCAATTGTTCTTGGCATTCAATATATGTATTTCATCGTCATCACCTACTGTGAAATACTTACAGAAAATACTGTCACCCTTTGGGGGCCTGTTGTTGTGTAATATAAAAAATCATATAGCCTTCAAAATACTGCTTAATTATCAGTTTATTATAATAGGCCTTTTGTGTCTTGAGTCTCAGGAGTTGATGTACTTGGGTTTGTGACTAAATTCACTAAATAAGCCCATACGGGATTCGCAGCAGCGACCGCACTGCTGCCGCTGGCAAGTGCAGTTCATTAATCAGTTATTCTTATACTTGTGTATAATCACTATAGGCACAGATCTACCACGATAATAAGTCCTTCGTCTTTGAACAGTTTAAAAAACTTCTTCTTTTTATCGTGCTTGAAACCATCCGTAGGTCTTTGACATGGCTTTACACACCATCAAGAACATCTCTCAGGTGTGCTGGTTTCTTTCCTTCAGCGTTATGAGCAATTGATCATAAATTTCTACCTAATTCGTACGTGACTCGAAAAGTTTGTGGTGTGTGCCTTGCATTCGAACTTGCGACCTTTGACTTTTCAGCTATGACTGCTGTCAAAAAACTTATTTTTTGTTAAAAACTTATACAACTTAATAGATAATAATATGACATCCCTCATTTGATAGGCGTCCTTGATATCGTGGGAAAGGTCGTGTACCGTGACGGTGGGACCTTTGTACACCCACACTGTCACGTCAATCACGCATATTAGTCGTAGCCCCGAGGAAATTGATCGGGTCGTGTCACGTCAGGCGTGGTGAGGGTGGCTCTACGAAATATTATCGTGTTTTGGTTCAATATTTCATGCAAATTTATGCATAAGATATCTTATCAGAAGAAATTGTGGGTGGTATTGGTTTAGTATAGAATATAAGTAAGGCAATGAAATTCTATTCTACAGTGCCAGTTTAGCATTGCTAAAACTTCCTGAATACAGAAGTTAGGTACTTTTCTAATCACAACATGATAATATAGCTATTTCAGATACAAAAGTTACAAAATAAACATACTAACTATTTAGACTCACTGTGAAACTCACAAATCGACATCGGCAACTTGGTCGTTTTTACCCAACTTTGGCAAAATCCTCCTCCATTATTTTCTATTTTGTCCTATTTCTTGCTAATCACGTTCTTGTTTGTATAATAACTTTCGTGAGACACGAGTATTAATTATTGTTGAACGGTTATTACTCACTTGCATTCTTCGGGATTCCCCGACTAGTTTCGTACTCGAACTGAGCCCTTAGCCATGAGCTGAGCCCGCGGCGATGTTGTGAGTCAAACTTAATAATCTCGTCCATGTTTTCCTTGCTATAGTCATTTTTTTTAATTTTTTTTAATCATAATGTTTTCTGTCTATCTCTACTTGTTTTGACTCATTTTGGAAATATATTAGGGAAATCAGTAATGGATCTTTCTTCAAAAGGCCTTTCCAGACGTCCTACATGATTACACTGGCATAATAAACAATGATGTTTGGACTTCAAAGCAGATCTTGACCTCTAAGTTTGTTGCGGCATTTCTTCTCAGAGGTAATCAGATAGAAAATGGCTTTCTAGTAAAAATTTAATATAAAAAAGTTTTGTAAACCTATTTACGGAATAAACAATTTGGACCTGCACTTTTTTTGTACTATTTCAATAATTTTTGTAGTCCTCCTCAATTCTTGGTTCCTTATTAACCGACTTCAAGTAGGAGGAGGTTCTCAATTCGACTGTATGTGTTTTTTTTATATTTTTGTTACGCAGTTATTCCGCCAATTAAGAATGGATTTTGATGATATCAAAAAAAAAATATATACAGATGACGTTTTGGTTTGCGGTTCCCAGTAAAAGTTTTATTTTACTTTAAGTTTGTACATGTACGACTTGGAGTCGGTCTTTTTTTCTTCTAAAAATTTACGTTTGTTTATCTATTTTTTCTCTCCATCGCAGTTTGGAAATTTTCTAAGTGTTGGTTTGAGCTTTTATGAGAGCCGAGATCTGGCAGCTGTGGGTGAGCACAAGTAGCGCGCATTTATTATTACAACTTCCTCTTATGGAACATGTTTACTATGTACTTTGTTTTTCATTACATCACATCATATCTTAAGTTAAAACTAGATTGTATAGACTTTCGTGCAACATGCTGAATGAAGGCCATACATACAACGAATTGACGTAATTGAAAATAGACGCAAATGAAAGAAAAATCGATATCAAACCAATTCATTTCCTAGAATGCTTAATGAGCTGTCGACCTTGCAAGTACTTAATAGGTTTCCAATGCGTCACTATAAACTACTAATCGGTTTCCACCACATGTCAGGATCTTGTGGGAACACACAACGTGGTTCATTAGAGGTAGTTCCTAGAATAAAGGTAGTTATTTCTAGAAATAACGATCATGTGATTACGATTATTGTCATAATCATAACGTAGCCTCACACCTGTGTTCTCCGAATACCCTTTCGCAGAGAAAACCATGAAACGGCTTCATCAATTAATATATCCGAAATGCAGTCCCGCTGTCTGTAATCTTCGTATTTATATGTACCTACTCGCCTAGACTACCTAGCCTTATTGTACTTATAAATAAGTTTAACGGAATCTTGCACTGACCGAAAAATCCCCAAAAACTAAAAGTGTACTACTGATGCAAGTGTACTCACGTTGCTGTCACCAAAAATCTGAGTGACAACATGCTTCTTCAATTTTGTTTCAAAACTTAATCTTTTTCTAAAAGACTGAACTCACAACGAAAGCTATTTTGTTCGGACTAATGGGCATATCTAAGCGTTGACACGCGCATGGCAACGGCTAATGTTTTGTGGTTAATTTCGAGACGGCGCGGCACGATCTATATGCGCGCGCGCATCGTCCGCGCTCACCAAGTTTCAACGTTATTTGCATTGGACGTTGTGCAACAGGGCTGCGGCTGAGTGAATTAAATTAATAATATATATGAAAAATATTAATTAATATATACAGATAGATCTCTCAGATGCGTTATAGTTATTTTAGAGTGCGCTATGCATGCGTTAATGCGTTCGAATGATTTCTATATTTGTAAAGGTACTCGCATCTGTACGACATTGTATTAACTGCAAAGTTAGTCGTTTTGGTTCAGTCACTCTTATAGGGACTGAATATATAGATATATATTCGAATCCTGCTCATGACCGTATTTTCCTTTCCACAAAAATTTATAATTCGTAATATAGATTTTTCTATATAAATGTCAATACATTATTTTCTTTTGACACTTACGCAGGATAATTTAATTGCATGTTTAGGTTGCAAAGGCAAGATTGTTACATAAACAAACGCATAATTAAAGTTCATTGTCTATAGCCGTATCTTTTTTTTTTTTTTATTTATTGTTAAAAAATCTTGATTGAATGATGAAATATCGACAGTTGGTCGAGTATACTTCTAAATTGGGATAGTTATAAGAGTAGAGGAAGACCGGGGAAACGATGGGTAGATTGAGTAAAAGAAGATATGGCTAGAAAGTGAGTGACTACCGAGATGACATGACGGCTGAAATAGATTTATGGAGAATTCATGCTATGGCGATCCCAAAGAATCTGGGATAAGGGCAGGGGAATGATGGTGGTCGATTATGCTTCTATTATTGTTAACCAGAAGGGGCTCGTGGCTAAGTAACAGCCGCACAGATCGATCGATCGAGGTTAAGCTGCGCTTGCCGCGGTCGGTCTGTGGATGGGTGACCATCATTTCATACCGAGACCCCTCCGTGCCTCGGAGAGCACGTTAGTCCGTCGGTCCCGGTTGTCAAATTAAGATCCATGACAGCCGTTACAGGTAGTCAGAGGCCTGAAAATCTGACAACCAGTCATACCACGAGATATCGTGTTACCCAGTTACTGGGTTGTGGAGGTCAGATAGGCAGTCGCTCCATGTAAAACACTGGTATTAAGCTGCATCCGGTTTGGCTGGAAGCCGACCCCAATGTAATTGGGAAAAGGCTAGGCAGATAGATTGTTAACCAGAAGAAGATTTATTTCCTTCCCGTTCATCATTCCCGGAATGACAATAATGGGGATAAAACTTTATCCCCATTATTTTCATTCTAGTAATTATTTCTCCACCCACAATCACCCATCACTCCATTGTGATTTATTTTTAATTATTAATAATATAGATATTTGGGGAAATCATGCTCACAGTTTATAGATCGATATCTTCGATCAGAAGTACGCGTGTTTATATTTACCACTGCCATCCTAGATAGTCAATTCATAGTCAAAGAACTTTTGTTGGAACACTCAATTGACTATTACGAGTTTTCCGATTACGTTCCCAGATCAACAAATCAAGCGTGAAAGAAGGTAGGTAACGATTTTTTTTCTCTAAAATTATGTAAGTTGCTCAAGCGAATTGAACACTTTTCAAAGTTATAGTTACGAAAACGACTCTCAGTCGAGGGAGTAGAGGGTGAATTTATTGTCATCAACCAATTTCAAACGCAAATTGCCTCATAGAAAAAGCCGAATTAGTCAGATCTGGGTATAGGACAACCGCCTGCATGCCGAGCAGCCGCCGTTGCGACCAATAACAATAAAGCAGTGACCTATATTTTATCTGAGTCAGTTCGAACATCATTTCTGTGATCAGCACCTACTTAGAACACCACAATTGCTGCCATTATTTTCTGTACTTCTGTAGTATGTTATAAATATTTCGAAAATGCCTCTTCATTTCTCTTCGTGCAAGCCCTGTAAGGATGTACCAACTATTCTGGGACACGGCGGTCCCCGCCGCGCCATACATGGCCACACCCGATATAGACGTAGATCTCTTTGTCTCCAAAGCCTGGTAATTTTAACGCAGCACACCCGGTAACGGTTCTAGCCTGGCAGTTTATTACTTCTGAGGATGATGAACTTACTATTTTAGAGTTTCGTCGCTAAACTGCTTATGGGACGGTGGTTCAGCTTCCTAGGATCATTAAATGCAGTGCATTTTGCATTCTGATGTTTCTTTTAGCATTAATTGCCTCATTCATCTTGCTGACAGAAGCGCAACTGCTGAGTGAAGGTTCTGAAAACCATGATTTTCTGTTGGAAAATTCTCAGTTAATTTTGGAGCTGTGACTAGTTGTTGGCAATGGGATAACCACCTATTACATGGGACCTAATAATTCTTATAATGCTGCCTCTAGGTTGAATGCTTTCTGTCAAATATTAAACACAACTTCTACGATATCCCAATTAACTAGTGATTTTTATTTCCAAGGTAAAACAAAATACTTGGATACTAGAAATTGCGCAGAGTTCGTCTGTTTCAGTGCGAATTAGACAATAGCTGTTTATCGTTCTTTTGCCCTAGAAGTAACAGACAATTGACCGAAAAAAATGATCTCTTATGCTAATTGGCCATTTCTGAAACTAAATGCCGTATCAAATAGCATCAAGTATGTGGTACTGAGCTCTGAAAAATTCCTCACATTGAATATGACGAGAATTACAGGTTTATTTTTTTTATAAACTAACCGAATGCTACTTTTCGTAACAAATATTGAAAACCGATTGTAGAACACAAATATTCTCAGCCAATTCGTTCCGTGTCGGTTCATAATGACATTCAAAGATGGCTCGTGACTAATGACGTCACATAGCGACAATAACTGGCCAGTGAACATCCATTCGTCAGGCTGTCTGTCACACATGTTTGCAAGCGCCAAATGTTTCATTTTGCGTTTATTTTTTTAACCACGGCGTTCCAAACTTGAAAATATTTACGTCAATCAGCCATATTGGATTGCTTGCTGTTTACAACGTTTGAAACCATACGAAAATAAATTACTATTTTAATTGGCATTCAATAGAACTTTTCATAAGCTAGTTGGAATGTTTGGTAACATTGGATACTTAAATAGAGTCATGAAGAAATGTTGAATGTAGGTAATAACGAAACTGCCTCATTGAATTAGTGGTCGCATGGACGAATGCTGAGCATGAAGTTCAGGGTTCGAGTACCAGGTCGGGCATTGTTATCGGTTTTATGTTAGAAAATTGTTAGAAGGGCTTGTAGCTAAGGGACGCACAGATCGATTGATCCAGGCTCTGTGGATGATAACCAATATTTCATATTGAGATCCCGCCATCCCTCGGAGAGTACATTAAACCGTAGGTCCCGGTTATCAAATTAAGATCTATGACAGCCGTTATGGGTAGTCAGAGGCCTAAAAGCGGACAGCCAGTCTGACCATGAGATATCGTGTTAGAAGTCAGATAAACAGTCCCTCCATATAAAATACTACCAGTATTTTAGCGGAGTTAAGAAAAGGCTAGGTAGATAGATTTGATTTCTTAGAAAATTCTTTGCTTATCCCTTTGGGAATACAGGTATGATGCTATGTTATATTAATAAATTCTGAAGTACCTGATACCTTAATACCGGTGGTGGTACCACATGCCATGGGGCCACAATATCGATTATTCTAATTAAATGGCTAGGCCACGACTGTTCTCCGTCACAGGTTTGAATAAAAGCCTTCTAGAAAAACATGCACTGTTAGAACATAAATAAATGTATATATAACATTCACGGAATACACTATCATTACTAATCTTAAATTATGTCATCTACGTGCTCTTCACGGCCCATTAACATGCCCTCTATAGCACAAAGAGCATTCATCGATCTATAGACCGGCCGCTCCAAACGTTACTTAACCATAGTTTACGGACTACAATTTACAACGGGCTATGGAACGAACATCCTTACCAATCTAAGACCATGTCACCGATGATTCGACTTAATTGCCTTCAAATATGCCCTCAGACATTTTGCGGGCCTAGTCCAAGTCTTTCCGGAATGGAGAAGGTTCCATCAATGAAACAACATCAAGTAGACACTCTAAGATTGTACCTTGAACATTTTGATTCCTTAAAAATTTTGAATCCATTTGCTATGTAAATCGCAGAAAGCCCTGTAATACCAGATACATCTTTACTTTCGTAAATATCTCAAGAAAAGAAAGCATTTCAATATTTTATCCAATAAAAATCGTTATGCCTTCGACGTGCTAACTGGATAAACGCCCGACTTCGGTACAAAAGAAGTTGATTTCCTGCGCTGTTCCAATCATGTTGAATAACTCCAGACAAACATTAACGCTGATGGCAGGCCCTACGTTATACAATTTCCTGCACATCGAATCATGCCGGAGACAGCTAAGGCTGTGCCCAAACCAGTTTGATATCCAATTTCACTGTAAGTCTTTTCCTGTATTAAAACTTTATCTAAGTGCTTACAATAATGTTCCGGTTTTGATAAAGTGTTTCCCAAAAAAAGTAACTTTTTCGAAAAAAAATTGTAATTATTTGCCAAGTTCAAATGTGATAATAAACTCTATTACATATAAAGAAACTATCACTATCTGATTCTTCATTTTATCTTTATTTGCATTTAAAATGTCCTTTTGTTTATGCGTCTGCAACTGGTTTGTTGTACTCCGATACTGTACCGATAGGTTAATTAATCCTATCCATAGACAGAACCCGGAGAAACTGGTGTATAAGAACCTCCAGTTTATTTCGGCATATCCTCAAATAGCGATGATGTGAATGCGCCCTGTCTCTCGCCCCCGGTCCTCGCCCCCGGTCTTCGCTTTACCACAACAACTACGTTATTTTGCACTAAAACTGTTAGTTTAACACTGTTCTCGACTCTGCAACAATTTCCATTTGCTGTTCTATCGGAAATTTAACACGAACTGTTTCCACTAGGGAATTCGGATTTTATTCCGAAATTGAAATGAATGTATTGATTACTGGAATTCCTCTTTACATATTCGTTTTATGTAGTGTTCAAGAAGTTAACGGTTTTCTTTGAGCCTCCACAAACATGGTACTTTTAGTATCAGAGACATGCGATTTGTGCGACTGTATCAATTAAGCATCATTTTAGTAACTCTGTGTTTGGTCACGGTAGCCAATCGCGCTTGTCAGCGTAAAGTCGCTGTATCGAGCTCCCAGAATGTGACTTATTCGCTGATCACCGTCACCGATGCTAAAAGTAGCAAATCTCGGAGGATTTTACTCGTTGTATTTACACCTTCTCAATTTTTTTTCTAAGTGAATTCAAATTCAGCCTTTCAATTTAACGACAAATCTTCAAAATTCATTCGTTGCGTTATCATTTCTTACCCGTCTTCCTCTTATTTAAGGTGAATCTCCTGTCTAGAAAATAATTAGGAGCTTAGTCAAGACTCCCACAGTGCCAAGCCCAGTCAGGGTCCAATTACCTTGCCAGTCGGGGGCGTACGAGTGGGTACAGCCAATGTATATCATTTGGTATGTACACGGCTATCCCGCGCGACAAATCGCTGTTTCCCGCCTCCTCCATTATTTCTTGCAAATACAATAACCCTGGGCTATTCTTGTTTCTTTAAAGCTTTTATTTTCTTAGTCCTATTTTACCAGGCTCTCTGAAAATCCTTTAATTAGATTATTTATCACCAGAAATTCTGATATGCAGATCCAAGTTCGACCGGCGGTGAATTTCTATATTGATTACCGAATGTATCAGGAAAAGCTTCTTAGGCATATTTTAATATAGTTTCACTTATAATAAAAAGTATAAGCAATATAGATATTATAACATAAAGTCTTTCTAACATTATTTTCTACTTAAAGATTATTATCGACAAAAGTCCTCATTACCGATACAAAACGTACAAAATAAATGGGTTGCTTGTATCCACACTGATTGCAGAATGCATCCATCCCGTTGTCCGTGGGCGGATATCGTTACAAATGCGCATAATGTACTCGTTAGAGCCCGTCCGTTACTGATTTACTAAGAAAACAATATGGATTTATAAAGGCGGTAGAAGATTGCTAGAACCAACTATTTAGGATCCTATGTAACATATATTTGCAGTCTTTACTGTATGATCAGGCAGACAATATCACTGCCTCTTAATCTTATTTATTCAGGAAATTAAATAGTATCACGTCCCTCCGTATGAAGTTAATTAATTTCACTGCGGGTTTCCTCTGAGAATCATAAAGTTAAAATTGTTATAGCATTTTTTCTGTTTGGTTACTGTATATACTAGTATAGTGCAGTGGCTAGAAAAGTGTGGTGAATTTATACCTTTGTTAAAGTTATAATATTAAATGGAAAAACAATACGGTCGCGAGCAGGATTCCAACCTGCGCCTCCCGAATAAATACTCCAGGCGCTCTGACCACTAAGCCATCTCGAACTCTGCTCACTACCGCGAATTCTTCTTCCACATTTTAACACGTGTTTTGGCGATGTCATTGCTATCTATTCAGTCCCTATACAGGTGACCGAAACCGACACCACGAACTTTGCAGTTAATACAATGTCGTAAAGATGCAACTACCTTAACAGTTAAAGATAAATCTTTCAAAAGCATTAACGCATGCTTAGTCATGCTTATTCTGCATTTTATTTTTCTCATCGCTCTTGGTATTGGAACTTCTGAGTTGTACTCGATTTCATTTGTAACCATACTGATTTACAAAACGTAATATTGTGGGCGTGCCGATACCGGTCATTTCGTTTGCTGCCTATTGTAGTACATGCGAATTTCAGTAGCCATTGCTTCGATTCTAATCTGTAATGTATTGTGGGATAACCCTTCTGTAGCTTTACGATTATTGGGCTTTGTGTTCGCAGCTTCCGAGCTGTATACTAAATCGATTTATGTCCTTATATTCGAAGCTGTATAGCCAATATTTGTCTTCTTACTTGAAGAATTTATATTTATTATTTGTGACTAGGGGTCTAAAATGGCCACTTTGAGCATTTCTCCTAAATATGAATCAATAATTTGAATTGAGTAACTTCTTAAGATTCTGCTCTTTGACACATTAGCTATTCCTATTTTGTGAGCCATTTTACGAATCCCCATAGAAAACAGTCAAATAGATGAATTACTGTTTATGAATTGCACGCAAATCATATTATGATTGTGTCCATGAAGTTTACAATTTATTACATACATAACATAGCTTCACGCCTGTATTCCCCGAAGGGGTACAGGCGTGAAGTAAAAGTGAAGGCAGAGGTGTACATAGTCGTACACCCACATTTCACCAATGCTGTTATTAAGTCCCATGTGGTCCCAATAGGTGGTGAGCCTATTGCCATCAACTGGGCACAATTCCAAACTCCGGGCTGCTACTGAGAATTTCCTAACAGAAAAACTCAATAACACTTTGCCCGACCTGGGAATCGAACCCAAGACCTCATGCTCAGCAGTCGCGCTTGAGACCACTAGACCAACGAGGCAGTTACAATAATATACAATTTATTATATTAATACAATTTATTAAATGAATCTTATTAGGATCCTACTATGATGCAGTCAAAGTAGTCTTTTTAGATCCCTAGCTTTTACTTTAACAAATATTTTATTTACTCATACAGGTAAATCTTTCAAACGCATGCGTAGCGAAGAGTAGAGTAGAAGTCGAGAGGCTTAGTGGTCAGAGCGCTTGGAGTATTTATCCGGGAAGTGGAGGTTCGAATCCTGCTCAAGACCGTTTTTTTTTTTCTTTCCTTTCTTTATTTTTTTTTTCTGCCCAATTACAATAGATTACAAGATTCTGATCTAATTTCTATTCGCACTCATAATACAGGTATAAGTTTTACTTCACGACAATATTTTTTGCAAAGTATCTTCGCTTTACTCTGCCTTCCTCTAGCTAGATGAACCTGTGTAAATGCATACCTATATAAGTATGTACTATACGAGTTTATAATACAAACCCACGTGCTACCAATGCCTTCATGTATGCAATCAATTACTCAGTGTGCACTCTCATTAAGAAGACCAGCCATGCTGGGTTTCCGCGAACCACGCGACATAGTACCTATATTTTAATTCGTATCTCATTGAAATTTATTACGATTAATTGTGATGCAGTATGATCAGTGTTGATGACTAACATTACAATCATTCTTATGTTCCCTACACACACTGGTACAGTCACATAAACAAAGATGTAGCTACATATATAATGTGACTTACCGAAATACAAAAGCGATTCTCTTCCAAAATATCTTAATCACTTGTCCCACTAATATTATAAATGCACAGGTGTATAATTGTTTGTTTATCACTTAACAACGTCTCAATGACTAAACGGTTTTAGATGAATCTTGGTTGATAACTAATTTGTATACAACAAAGGCGAGTTAACGCGTCGAATAATTATAAAAATAAAATCTCATGTTTGCGAAGCCCATAAGCATCAGCTACCGCATTAATTCAATCAAAGCATTAAAGAAAATGAAGATGAAACTTTTGAATTTAATCTAAAAAAACATGTTTTTTGTGTTTTGAAAATACGCATTCCCTTGCTTTATTCTGCAAATAGATCTATAGAAACCTGTTTTCTACAATAGGCGTGATTACAGTATTAAAGAACCAATGAATAAATGGTTTCAGAGATAAATATAGGCACAAAGGATTCCAAAAAATTACC
The DNA here is from genome assembly GCA_935421205.1 of Xylocampa areola. Classification (NCBI taxonomy): domain Eukaryota; kingdom Metazoa; phylum Arthropoda; class Insecta; order Lepidoptera; family Noctuidae; genus Xylocampa; species Xylocampa areola. The sequence continues at coordinate 4,159,839 of OW285200.1, forward strand.
TAGTTTTATTAAAAATATTAAGATGTAGAAGATTTTCAATAAAATAAAAGTATAAAATGTTGCAATCGGCCATTTTATTGCTGAAATAATGTGTTTTTAGGATCTAGTAGACCTACATTATAAAAGGAGATTTCAAAATCTGTCATCGTGCCTATTTCTTACTCCACTTGATGATCAGTTGTCACCAACCTATACATTTATGTGCACGCCACTGTAAGAATATGACGACACCTAGCAGCATGTTGTAACAAGACAGACAGGAACAAATAGACAGACTATTATGATCCAGACAGACACTCGTAGTGCGATAGGTTAGTGTTCGTGCACTTGTAGTAAATGTGTTGCATGCTGAACTGGGAGAGTAGCCAAATATATGAACAAGGGGAGACTGTACTCATTCCTTATTTTGATCAAGATTGGAATGAATAAGCATAAGTGAATATATCCAATAATTCATTAAATCCAATCTATATATATATCAAAATAATTATTTGCTTTGCGTTAGTCTCGCAATTAACTCGAAAATAGCTCGACCTATTCTGATATATTTTTTTGTATGTTTGAATAGGTGTCTGGGTGATTTAGATTCACAGTTTGATCCGTCAGGTGCTGCCATCGGCTTCAGGGCTGGACAATGTCTGCCAGGCCCCCTAATTTATATTATAATAAATTTGTGACCAGTCAAAGTGAACTGCGTTGTGTTCGCATAAGCAAACTCATTCCGTCTCCATAGGATGCAGACCCTCAGGAAAGTTTTTTCCAGAAAGGAGTGTCTTTCTATGCTCTTTTCTATCTCGATCTTAAAATGCCCACCATCCAGCAGTTCAAGGTTCTCCAAGAGTTTCTTCGATTAGTTCAGCATAATCTGATATAAATTTTAATATGAATCATCAGCTAGGTTAGGTCATCCATATCGTTAGTTAGGACTGGTCATCTCAAAGCTGTAATGTCAATGTTTTGAATTATAGTTAGACTCTTCGTATTGACTTTATATGACATTGTTCTCGCATGCATAGAATATTTATTTATTATCATTTATATAATTTAGTCTTGAGTACTTGAGTCTCTTGACCAGTCTTCTCCATAGAAAACTATAGTTTGGAACGTAGCAAATTGACAATCAGTATTTAAGATGTCAAAAGTGCCTGTAAATGTTTAATCACTATAAATTTAACTTCTTTGACTTTATTTTCTTCAGACGGTCATGGATAATTACAGTGAAACATTCATACATTATTGGAATGAACAAACCACAGTCCATTTTTATCTGACGGTTTGTTGTTATGTTCCAAGCGCAGAAAAAGTGGTTCCTGACGCACTAATTCTTTTAAAAATAACCTTGTGTTGGACGCAGCTACCTCCCGTGTTACAATAATAAATACTTATCTTACGTCAATTAACAGCTAAAATAGATGTTATCTGTTAAAAGTTGTAACATCGCTTTTTAGATTAGTATCGATACCAGTATAACACATAACTGTTAACTCGTATTAGTTGTAAGCACTATGGCTTTTACAATGTTTAGCTTTTACATTTTATCAGTATTATGGTTAGTGTAATCAAATGAAATCATTTTCTTCTGTGTATTTTTGTGGAAATATTTGTGCTCTTTTAGAGAAATATGGGCGTGAAATGTCCAATTTATCATAATTAACTGAGTTTAGTCTTGAATCATCTAGGTGTACTTTATGCCTGAAGCATCCTACTGCTGGGCAAAGGCCTTCTATCCCCTTTCCAAAATAGAGGTCCAGAAAAGGGGTTTTATACTACTATAGTCCAGTTGATGTCATATTTATTAATTTCATCCGGTCATCGTTTTCGGCCTGTCTCGACGCTGCTTCAACATAATTATCAACATCACTGTACACAAGTTTATTATTATTAATCTACTGCAAGTCAAAAGCCTCAACCGTTTTACTTAATTTTACCCCTTTCGCCAAGGTCAAACAATGAAGCCATCTTAACTGGAAGTAAATCATCAAAATCCTGCCCTATCACAAAATCCGTCTTCTCACTTAAAACTTGGTGACACTAGACGGGGTTGTTGCACTTACATGCCGATCGGGCCGCTGCGCACACGCAAATAGACCGGACACCGCCAAATAAATGTACCGACGACGAGACGCCATGACACGACATAGATTAGTTCAGCTCTACGCTAGATAAATATGACTTGATTTCATCTCTTCCTAGTTCCATAATTAGTCTAATATTTATTTAGTACTGATTCATACCACCATTGACTTTTAGATTTGATAAGTACTTATTTTTCTTATCCTGTGGTTAATGAACAACCTTGTGACGGAGTTTGAACCACTCGTAGGCTGACATAGCCTTTACACGCCGACATGGCTTTTACACACCATCAAGGACATCTCTCAGGTGTGCTAGTTTCCACACATTTTCATGTACTGAAATGTAGACGCATATATTTTCATTAGAATTATAGTAGGCTGACGATGGACATTATCTGACCCTCACGTTATAGGAATAGAATGTAACTGACAATCTTATTTTGTTCCATACTATAACAGACTTTTTTTCGTTTTTTTTTTAAACGTTGCCCCTCTAGGAATATCTTCCTGTGTCGTGGGTGCGTTTACAGATATATAATCTCACATGCACACACACCCAGACCCGGAACAATTATCTGTAGATCTTACAAATATTTGTTCCGTGCAGGAATCGAACCTATAACACGCGACGCAGCAGCCGGTCTCACGACCACTGCGCCAACCGTGCCGTCAAATCACGTCACGTCGTCAAGTTATACGTTAGATAGGCAACATTTCTTTCTGGTCCTTAGTGAGTAGAATTAATTTGCATACAGCGATAGGATAGATAGACAAGATTAGTTCAATATTAGTTGAATACATATGAACCTTGGTCCTGGATCCGTTAGTCTCTTCCTGTTCCTGGACTCTTTAGACACAATAATTTACTTTAGCACGGAGCCAGGCTACTTACGCTTTTTGTGATCAAAACTCCTAAAGTTTTACGAACACGTCAATCAAAGTGTATAAATACAATTGGCAATAGAATAGCCAGTATAGTTTTTCTAAAGCTCTAGTTCGAATACAAACATTTCACGAATAGACAATACAAAATTTGCTAACCTAGTTTAAAAGCAACAGAAGAGAAATGCATAGATAACAATGTAACTCGATATGCAACAAGTCCCAGCGCGTAAATATCACTGCATGCGTCTGCGCTGGATAAAAGCAGGAAATATGGAATCAAGATAGTATTACACTATGCGTGTTATTTTATTTTATTGCTAGTATTAACGCCTTTTATCTTTAAGCGATTTATCTATATGTTATCTCTTACTTTGAAGAACATTCAATTATGAAATAACACGATCAAAGGAAATTAAGAAAAACTGATTTTGACTGCCTCTTTTTAAAGAACATTAGCTAAAATCTAAAAAACGAGTGACATTGAGGCAGTTTAGGTTTCATTTGGTTTAAAAAATTGCAGACAGAAACCTTATCCTAGATTATTAGATTACCAGTGTCTGGTATTAATCGATAGCATTTTCTTGTTTCTATGCAAAACTTTTGGCTAATAAATTGTCACCTGTAGTCATACCTGACAATGACCATCACTCGCCATTTATTAACAAAAGAATTGACGTTCAAAATTAATTTCCATTGACCTTGAATGATACCCAACACTGGCCACTAACAAAACCCGTTAAAAATAACACGTTAAAGAAATAACGTCTCGAGTAACACTGCTTTGTACAATCTGAAACCCTAAAATCCAATCACCTGAAGCCAAGAGAGGTCACCCAATGAAATAAATAAAACTATTTCTCTAGGTAACTGTAACGAAAGCTAATAAACTGTTCGAAAATATAAAACTATTGTAGTAGTACCGCGTGAATATAGATCTGACATCAAAGATGTTCCAATGCTCAACACTGGCCTATAGCCAAGCCGGGTAGAGGAATAATAAGCGTATTGTCTTTGCCTCTTCCCAATTTTTTACATAGATAATTTGTTGATGTTTAAAACTGTCAGCTATATAGAGAAAAAATATGGAAGCTCTACTAAGAAACTGTATAAAAATATGGGAAAAGTCAATAAAGAACATATCCCGGTATGGTAGTAAATAACACTTATTATTATCAACACTGCGTATGTTCAATCTGTTTCGGAATTTCAACTCAATCTAGCACAATTTATAGTTTGTTTATATTTTATTTTGTTATTCGATGGTTTTTCAACTACATTTTATTTATATATTTCATTTCTCTTGGCTCGTTCTTAATAATCTGGTGATACTTATTTTTAATTTTAGTTTCTTGAATACCAGCATATTCAACGTACGGATTGCTTTATAGTATCTAGAGATACCATAAAACAATCCATATAATAATATTTTATACCCCTCTAAAGGATGCAATGACCATCCAATTATTCCTTCGCAAGTTCCAATTAACAACAGCACACATAGAATACATTTATTTAAGTACTATTACGATAATGGGTCCTTTCAACAGTTTTAGTAACAGTAATAAAAATTCCTAAAATATATTTTTTTCTCGTTGTGTCTGTATGTAATCCAAAAACCATAAAATGCAGTTCCTGTTTACCTTAATGGATGCTGTGATTTTGCAGCACCTACACCTTCAAGCTTCTTTATTGAAACAAACGACACATACGTCACGGAACGTAATGGATTGCGGGCGCACATCCGCTGCTGTACGAGCCCGCCACTCCTGCGCATTTTGCGATAGCGCATAAATCTCTTGAGCGTTTTAAATTGCGAATGTAACTGCTGCTATGTTTGAACATTTTAGAACAATGCTCTGCTTTTGTTTTTATTTGTGATTGGTCTGGATAAATCATTACTACTCTCTAAATTGTTATACAGTCCAATGTTGCTTTTTCGTCTAAGCGGTTTCCTAAAAGCCACGTTTTATTCATAGTCTTGAAACTGGCCAACAGGAGAGAAAGTGAGAGCCATCCTTCCTAACGTTTCGTACTAATAATTTCAGGATTACACTTCGGATGCAATATTTTTGAACAAGATTTTACTGGTGCTTGAAATGTATTTCTGCAGTATGGCTACAACCATATATTGTTAAAAGCCAGCATAAGTGCCACAATAATATTTCAATAGTTTAAGGTGCATCCACAACGCAGTTACTTTTTTAGAGATACGAGTACATTTGCAACATGATAACATCAAATAACTTTATCTATATAACGTTTGCTAACACTTATTGCTACTTATTGAATATAATTTTTTTATTTTATTTTTGTTATCCTTTATTGCACACTTACAAACGTTGCTCCACAATAAGTTACATCGATACTTTACAACATAAACCTAATATTCGTTACTGGAACCATTTCAATTTATCAGTGCTGTTCTTACTTTGTACAGAGCAGTATAACACCGACATTGTAAGAGCGCAAATCTAGATCGCATCTAATATTCCGTAGACCTGGTATGCAAGTCTGGCGGGTCTGGCGGGTCTGGCGGGTCTTGCCAACGTACCCGGTATTATCCACCATATCGGTACGGTTTAACCCGAGGCCTTGTGTCTAAAAATGGTAATCTGTACTTGAAACTCGTAAGTGCTCGATTTCTCATGATGATAAATATTATAAGTTGTCTTGTTGAGAAATAAATTTAGGAAACCGCAGCGCAGTTTAGTTTGATGTTAGTAGCTAAACTTAAGACATACCTTTCCTTCTTATTCTTCTCTCTGGTTGTTCATCAACCACACGATAAATAAGTTGCGTAAGAAATAACGTAAATCAAGAATAAAGAGGAGGGTTTCCGAGTTTAAACCTACTTTAGGCTTTTGGCATGGCTTTACACGATATCAATTACATATCACAGGTGTGTTGCTTTCCTCGCGATGTTTTACTTCACCATTTTAATAAGTTATAACTATTCTAATACGCACATGACTTCGATAAGTGTTGTGTGCCTTGGACTTGAACTTACACCTTTGACTTGCCAATTCAACTTTCACATTTAGCTTGATCCAAACTGCACAGGCAGGCAAGTTATTAAAAACTTTAGATTAACAGCATGCCAAAGTTGACAGCAGGCATATCGAAATAATAGTGCATGAATCATTTGTGGGGCTCGGTATTCGCTTTTATAATAAACTACCTCGCTGTATATTAGAAATGCCATTCAATGCATTTAAATTAACAGTTAAATACAACCTTTCCCAAAGGGCATACTATACAATTAATGACTATTTAAATGATAAGAGTAGTTGGTCGCCGTGTTGAATGCAAGACAATCCTATAATTTTTTTAATTTCCCAACTTTATTTTGGTTTTACATTGACAACATTATTTTTGAGTTGTTTAACTTCATGACATAATCGATGATAATAATTTTATTGTAATATCTGTAATGACAATAATATGTTAAAAAAAGCAATGCCGTTAACTGGTGACCTCGGCTATTTAGTAATGGTTTTATTTTTATTCTTCTGAGAGGCAGCGAGTTCGTCATGCTCCCCTTGACGTCATTGCTTGCGGTAGCGTCAAGGATCGGGTCGCCACCTTCCCTCTAAAATGGCGAGGGAGGCGATGGCTGATCTTTGCGTTATGCTCGTGAACGGGTGCTGCTTGTGGTGACTGGTCGTCTTGCTGATCGTAGTTCCTAATTTATTAAAATGCATTTATTGAATTAGCCAAGCTGGTCCTAGTTAATGTGCAGTTTCTATCTCTTGGCATGTGTAAGTGGGTACGACCTTCATACGAAATAGTTTTAGATTGGACGCTTTCGGTAATTTTACATTGTTTCTCGATTCATTTAATATTTTTATGCATTGGCATGCATATTACATAGGCTCGTGCTAGCTAACTGTGCCCAAGATATTTTATCTCACTAGATACAATTATTGTATATAAATTCAATTTTAGATTTGTATAGAATCTATAAATAATTTTGATACAGACAGACGTGTTGCTGGGAAGTTTGTTGCGCCGCTTCTTCTTTCCAGCTAAAACACTAGGAAGCGGTGAAGGGTGGGCTTTTTTGGGGGCTGTCTTAATGTTTGACGTTCAAAAAGCGCTAATTTTTAGCCTAATTTGAATAAAGAAATTTTGATTTTGATTTTGATTTTGAATAGAATAAATACTAATATTGTGACGAATATTGCAAATATTCTGGTCCTGTATTTGTTCAGTCTTGCTAAGAAATCTAAATGAATGCAAATGTTTACCATCAATTTACTTTGATGGTAAATTTTACTGCCCTCAAGTCGAGAATCCAATGAAGGATGAGAAATATAGAGAAATCAAGTATCTCTACTTAGTACACGAGGTTGTCGATATGTGGGATATTAGCGTCAATTCTAATAGCAAATTAACGTAAATTTAGAGCATTGCTGTCTTTGTATAATAACTTTCGCGAGACATATTCATATCAATTCATTATCATTTTGACAGCGGCGCAGTGGTCGAGAGACCGACTGCTACGCTGCGTGTCGCAGGTTCGATTCCTGCACGGAGCAAATATTTGTACGATCTATAGATAATTGCTCCGGGTCTGGGTGTGTGTGTCCTTGTGAGATTATATGTCTGTAAACGCACCCACGATACAGGAAGAAATTCATAGTGTGGGGCAACGTTTTCATAAAAAAAAAAATGCCATCGGGAATTGCCCGACTAGTTTCGAACTTGAACGGAGCCCTTAGCTGAGCCTGCGGCGATGTCGCGAGTAGATCTTGCTGTCTTTACTATAATGTCGTTACTATAATAGCGGGACGGGATGATGTCAAATCAAAAAAATCATTTGATGTCTCTAGTTTTAGTGGCTACCTAACTGCCCACTAAAACGCGTTCCGAGATTTTAATTCGCCATGTCTAAATTAGAATCTGACATTTCTTGATTTGTCCCATCTTGCTCATATAGTAACTGTTAGTAAAAGATAGGAAAGTTCTAAATTTAGTTTAGTTTGGCACATAAGAATTGACGCCATTCGACGACGATTGACGACTCTCGTACATATACACCTTTAATGCCCTTGGTCAGTTCGTAGTGTGATTGGGTTTATAAAATTAGGTTTGGGATTGCTAGTCACTAGGAAAGTCATGATAAAAACAGAATAATCTGAGGTGCTGTTACCCGATACGGTGAATAGGACTTAAATATATTGACGCGGCAGCACTCACTATTCCTTTCAATATATTGAATACCATTAGGATTGGAAGGCCTTCCCCTAAGCTTCTATTTCTCTGGCTATTTTTTGTTTATGTAACCTTTACTTCACTGACCTTTATTCTGATGTTTTTGTTATATTACAACAACTGTTGTTGACAAAGTTAATTCGAGGAAGAGGAATCAATTCCACACAATTTAATTTCAAGTACGAATTGTTAATAATACACTGCGGTACAGTGGGAATAATTTCATAAAAATTTGGATACCCTCCAAAGTTATTATTAGTAAATTAAAATCAGCTGATTGTTGCTAACCAACGGTTAGCGATTTTGCCTCTGCATTGCCAATAATAATGCCGCTTGGCATTTAAACCCCTATAACCACTTCTCTGAGTAAACAACGCATTCTATCTTCTCAATGCTATTCTATCAATAAACAGTGTTATTTATTTTGTTTGTGTTTTCATCTATATTTTTAAAGGTATGTTGTTTTTTGTTCACTTTATTTTTATATTATTTAATCTAATTTTTGATTAATTTTCCTTACCACTCCGATTTGTTTTTATTAACCACTTAAATTATTTCATTCAGAAATCGTAATAAATCTCCATTTACAGATCTCCAATTTTCGAACGCCGTCGTGGGAACAAATGTAGGTGTGTAAGATGTACATCGTCTTTATCTTGCGAGCTCTTTCCTGATGAAATTCGACCTGCTGAAGAACCAAAATCTCCTAAATGTGCGACATCACCTAAAGACAGTTCGACAGGCTTTAGTCTACTGGGTGCTATAGAAGCTGTAGCTGAAGCTGTAATAGATGAAATTCAGGACGTTCCGGTCGTAGATATACCTATTGACGATGTTGATGACGATGTTGAAGAGGACCCACCAGCTGAAGAAACAAATTTTGAAGAAGCTTCGGATGAGGAGTAGTCACAATTAGAGTATTTTTTGCAATGTTGATTAGAACAGAATTTAATGCTTGATTCCTATTTCGAAACAACTAACTAATCCTTTTAAAATAATGAAAGTAATGTTAAGCAGTAAAAAGTGAGCTTTGTTTATAAGCGAATACAAAAATTTTTGTTTTGTGGCATAGAAAGCGGACATTTGCAACCAAATTATTTTCGTAAAAAGACAGATTTGAAAGTAGTATAGATTTTAGAATGTTTTATTTTGTATAAGGTTTAAAGTTTTTTATTTATTGTCATTGCAGTTCATAACTGCAAATTGACTATTTTAGAGGAGCCTACGAGTTTTTTTTTATTGTTTTATACTTCTTATTTGCAGATATTAGGTAGGTTTGCTATTATTATTAAAAGTTCTACATCTATACAATTGTTACTACTTCGTTTAGCGTTTTATTTCTGACCTACATTACGTTGTTCAGTTTTCACAGCAGTTACAGTTTTCCTGATAACATAACAAACATAGGTACTCAATGTCGTATCGCATTGCTTTGGCGATGCAAGCATAAACATATTACTCCGAACACGACAAGTGAAATTCAACCCTACTCTAACAATTTCAGAATTCAGTTCGGTACTAGCATGTCAATTTATAGGACCGTCTCCTGCGTCATCTGTTGATTGCAAAATTGATTGTGCCATTTAAAAGTGGACTTTATTTTATGATGGTTGAAGTGGTATGTTGTATAATAGTAGTGAGTCTGCATGTTACAGCATTACTACTAACATTTTGCATTTAGCGCATGTTTGTCTGGACGTTTGTTAGCACTGGCCGCTGAGCTGTTAATTCAGTTGCTCGCCGGCCGCTTATTAGAGAAATTACTGACACGCCATGTTATGTTGGAATAATGTATTTGGATACTGTAAAATTTTATCCAAATACGAAGTTGTTCAGCCGGTCTATTTCTACTAAGTATAATAGTTTTTGTATAATAACTTTCGTGAGACATATTCATATCAATTATTGTTCACCGGTTACTACTCACGTGCATTTTTCGGGATTGCCCGACTAGTTTCGAACTCGAACGGAGCCCTTAGTCATGGGCACAGCCGGCGGTGATGTCGCGTGTGAAACTAGTCGGGCAAACCCAAAAAATGCACGTGAGTAGTAACCAGTGAACAATAATTGATACTATAATAGTGTTGCTAGGTTGACTATGCCAAATTTCGGAAAAGAAGATTAAATATATCGATATGGTTTTAAAATCGGGACATCAAAAAAGCGCGACGGATGTTCGAACATTTTAAGTAACTTATAATGTATTTCTCAATAATTAGAGATTACTTCAAAATCGGAACACACTAATTACCATTAATAGCTTTACTTTAGAAGCCAAGGCTGTGGTGAATGCAGCAGTAATCGGAGAACGGGTATGGTGGTCGTCGGCGGCCATGATACATATCCACACACGGCAAATACAAAGGAGACAAATCTCCTTGTCACACAAAAATACGTTACTAATTTTAATAATAGGAACTTTTATAAATGTCCAAGAAGTATTAGACTTTAGAGATCTAAATAATGATGTAATAGAACATGCAAAACCAGACTCATTCCAAATAAGATGCTCTTTATAGAAGAAACCATTTGTCTCAATTTAACAAGACATTTTAATAGAGCAACTTTGAATTTTGATTAGCAATAAATTATAGATGCTTTATAATACTACAAGTTACATGTGTATTCGTGAAATATCTATGAAAAACACTTCAATAATCGGCATGATGGATAAGTCAAATTATCAGACATCACTGTCTGACTCTATTCACGGTCAATGTCAAGGTCAATGCCTAATATCGTGTTGCAAATACAATAATATCTGTTACCATTTGCATCATTTGTATTTTTAGAGTTATCAGCCTTAATAACTGCTTCAGTTAAATTAGGGTGTACAACAATATGGTTTTAGCTTTGATTATCTAAATAATCAAAGCGTTTCAGTCAATGGTCTTGCTTTTGTACACTGTATAGACGTCATTAGTTCCTCAGTTACCAACACCACTGTCACCAAGTTATATGTTGGTTGATAATTTGAGTCTTTCCTTGTGTGTTACATTTTGTCTATGAAGAACAATAATATAATTTAATAATGTATCTCGTACAATGACTCGTCCATTCAATTATCCTATTCATACAGGATATTTACACGCAAAATATAAATTGCAGTCTGAAAAACCACTTTTTCCCCACATATTTAAGTTTTTTTATAGTATACATGTAGCGGAGATGAGAATGTTGAGATGGATGTGTGGAGTGACAAGAATGGATAAGGTAAGAAATGAGTATATTAGAGGAAGTTTGAAAGTAGCGCCAGTGACAGGTTGAAAGGAAACCGTTCGTCTTGGTACGGACACGTGATGAGGAGGGATGAGACACATGTGACTAAGAGAGTAATGAATATGAATGTGGATGGATGGAGGGAAAGAGGGAGACCAAAGAAAAGAGGGATGGATTGTGTGAGGGATAATATGAATGAAAAGGTAGTAAACGATCACCTGACTCCTGAAAGAGCAGAATGGAAGAGGAGAACATATACATAAACGTAGTAAGTAGTTATAGTAGTTATTACTATAAATACTTACTACATACTATAATAAAACTTGCACGAAGAAATCCCCAACAATAATTTATTTTTCTTCATCCTAAGATTATCAGGAACAGATTACGGAAAGCGATAAGGCCGCCCATTGTACATATTAAGTTTTCTTTGTAATATATTTGGTGTAGGTACAATAAAGAATGTATCTACGAGTATATATACAAAAATGTATAACTATTTCCCTTGGTCACGCCATAACTTGAGAACGACTGCACCAAATTGGATAATTCTTTTTTTGTTGTGTTCGTCATTGTCAGGACAAGGCTTTTACATAAGATTTTTTTATTAAATCGTATAGGACAGTTTATAACGGGACGGGTGAAACCGCGGGGCACAGCTAGTAAATAAATAAAAATAAATAAACAAGCATTTTTCGATAAGATATAAACAGGATCATAATAATGAAAGTAGGAACGCCAGTCTAGTGTAGTTTCTAAGAGAAAACTTGACTGCCTAGATGCTAACTAAACAGCTGAATAAATAGCTAGCGGTGCATTGTATGCACAGACGTTGACACAACGTCATACTGTAATATTTACTTATTGCACTTTCTGAGGAATAGGAATACTAACAAAACATTCGCAATATTTGTATAAATGAGTTCCCACATAGAAATCGAAGACGCTATGTTTTTCATTGGTTATCAAGCAGTAATAAGCTAGATTTTACCAACTTCAAAGAACATTATCCGAAGGATATATTAAATGACATTGGTCATCCAATGTCAAAAAAAAAATTTGACATCAATTGCTGTAAAAAAAACTAATATCACATTCGCAGAGCGTTAACTGAAACTGATAAAATTGCAGCCTAAACCTGGGTTTACCAAGCTCGTATCACATATTCGTACTCATATTTTGTCTGCTTTGTAATATAAAAACTCTATAGAAATTATTAAAATAAATATAAATATTCTGAGTAGAAGGGATCTGAAGTTGGTAAAATCAACCATAAAAGGAGTTTTATATTGAAGTTGACGAAAGGACACAAGTTTCGATATACGAGTTTTAAAACCCGAATCCCGGTGCTATAACCACGGACGTAAAAAAAATACGGACGTAAATATCACAAAATAAAAAGAAAGATAGAAAAGATTTAAAAAAAGATAGAAATAAAATTTGTGAGGCGTACTAAATCCCACAATTTCACTTGTCAGTCCATTAGGTTCCGAAAATCGGCAACAGTAGTGCCTATCGCAACGCGCGAAAACACGGACACATTTATAGTGTTCGGGCCATTTGCAGGCCGTGAATAAACGAGGCTACGTCCGTATTTTTTTAGGTTCGTGTCCTTAAAAATTGTGTTTATAATCCAGGCCGTCATGACATCCTCTTAATTGATTTCTTCCTTTATTTATTTTTTGTTTTACTTGTTATTGCCAGGGGCTGGTTGCCTATAAAGGATACAAAGGCGCCGCCGCCAGAAGGCGCTCCAGCAGCGAAACCTGTGGCAATTGAGAAACCTCTACCACAACTACCTCTACCTGAAACTAGATAAAATTGGTACCTAACCTATGTTTTTTTTTTCTTTTTCTTTTAAAATAAGGTAACACATTATTTTGTTGTCCCAACGTTTTGAACACTGCAGCATTCGTGGTCGCAGAATGACTCTTGAGATCAATCTCCGCAGAAAGATCAATTCATCACCTGGATTTCTTTTGGAAAAACTACCGGAAAAGTTGGGAATTTGAATGGTATTTATGTATAAATTGCACCCGTGCGAAGCCGGGTCGGGTCACTAGTTAAATAATGAAAGTGACAGAGAAAGCGGTAACAAAATCAATATCAAGTCTCGGGCTTGTACAAACTATATATAATAATATTGTAGCGGTACTTGCCCATATCATTCGTCCGACTGTCTGTCTCCAATACAAGCTTCCAGTGGCAAATACTGTGGTTTTAATATTTATAAGCTTTTATACATATACAGAATTTTATTGAATACACATATACCTTTACCACACACATACCTTCTTACCTTTTATTTTGGTGCTTAATCAGCTAAAACTTTAATTGCGTATCCGTTGACCCTTTCGAAGTTCATTACTAGGAACGGACTTGGAGAGAGCAACAGAGGTTCCACTAGGAAAGGACTTCGACAATACATTTGATTTATTTTTTGATAAGAATAAACTAACACCTCTTTAGACAGAAAAAAAAGTTTCACTTTCACGGGGTATTTCAAAATAGTGCAATCATCACAATTTTCGGAGCACTCTCCATTCCACTTCCTCATGTCTTTAAAATCCGACCCTGCCCTTTGTAAATGGAAAACCCCTATTACAGTACTTCTTCCTTTTAGTCGATGTATCATGAGCGGCGAATTGTGCCTTTAATAATTAACTATTTTCACAGACAAGGATAGACAAGTTTTGCCGGTGAACTTCCTGGAAAACTAGATATTACGTAAAACAATCTTGTCATGCATTGTGGCGTCTACAGTCGACCAATTTTTACTTGTGAAAGGTAACTATATTTTGTTTTTCTTAATTATGACATACGTATAGGGTCCAGTTTACTTCTTGTACCACCAGCAGGGTAATTGTACAACTCACTTACTAATGGGTTGTGGTCAATGTCTGTTCCCAGTTTTATCTTTATTAATTTTTTAGTTTTATCTTTTAATATTTATTCCCACTTGTTATCTGTTCTATTATATAGTTCTATAATAAAACTTATGGGAGTTTTCTTTTCGCTAGTAGGTACTATGTTTTGATATGTTACAAAACTAGAGAATCAAGTCTCAGAATTTTAATGTCAAATATAGAAAGGGTTAAGTCTGTATATTTTTAGGTTCGTGACTGCGAGATACTTGACGAAGGTTGTTCAAGTAGGTACTTAGGTAAACGGTAACTTGTGTTATTATTAATTTTCCTGTAAGCACTTGTAGTTATGACTAGTGTTTTTCTGGTAATTGTTTGTTACTAATTTACACATTTTGCATTATGTTTTTACCTGAATATAAATATGTAGGTACTTACTGAGTCGGTTTGATTTTATTAACGAATAATCGAATTATGAACCAATGGGTAGGCATTATACACAATTTGGTGGATGACGTCATACTAGTCTGTCTTTCTTCTCCATTTCCTCTGCTTTTTGTATACATCGATATAAGTAGTCAACCCATATTAAAATTATAAACAGGCCGGTGATAGGAAAGTACTACCTAGTAGTACAAACAAAATTCTGAAACAACATTATTTTTTTACAAATCTGATAGTTTCTATTATTGTATGTATTCACCCTTATTTACTGTGGTCCTCTATCAAACATTTGTAAGTACAGTATACGTCTGTTAAAGTTTAAAAAAAAATTGGAAATAAAAACACGTCTGTGAGCAGGATTTGAACCTGCGCCTCCCGGATAAGTACTCCAGGCGCTCTGAAAGATTTATCTGTGTCTGTTCTTCTCTTTATATTTCCTAATACATAACTTTAAAAAAAAACATGCTGCATTTGTTCGTGTCATCAATTCGGTCACATTTAATTGTTTAAAAAGCGCCTCTGTCTATTTTAAACGGCTCGTTCACAAGAATATCTCCATATCACCAACCGTCGCCAATTCGACAGTAAACAACATTGTATTGCGGAGCTGCGCGCGCGCATCTCCACAGTAACCGGCTGATGACGCAAGCACCCCAGCCCACAGCCAATAGGGGCACGGCTCGAACGTCAAACACTAACATAATTGATGATTTATTACAACACTGCTATTATATTCCCGAAATAATGCTGCTAAACTATGTTGTTTATGAGTTTTATTCACTCAAGAATTATTTAAATGGGGTTAAATTGTAGATACAGTGTTCTGCTATGTAAAAGACGACGAATACTCTTTATTGAACTGGCTATATATTTGTAAATTATAAGCGTGGAGTTTACATCTTCGAACAGTCCATCTCATCTAATTAATGTAACAGTATAAGTCGTAATGTAACAAACACCAAAATGATTAATTGATTTTAAACTTTCGCGATTTGTACACATTTTAGAAATATATAAATCGGGTCTATATCAAAGGTTTTTTTTTTTTTTTTGGTAGTGGCATCTCGCAGGTCAACCTAGGAGGTTGTCGGCTGCTTAACCGGGCTTTCCTGTGGATGCCCTAATAATAAACTATTATTAAGGCCTCCAGCCAGGGGCTTACGAATTAAACTAAATCTAAAGCGACCACGCTAAGGGCACCCCCTGCGGGGTACGAGCCTCGGCTTAGGGCGTCGCTTGAGGGAGGACAGCAAGGGACTGGCTGGATCGAACAAGAATTATTATTATAATGGGAATTTAAAGCTACAGGCTCAGCGGCTACGCGGGCTGGCACGAGCAAGGGTCGGGGAGGTGATGCATTAGGTGCATTACGGGGACGTCGCGACGGGCCTCGGCGGCGAGGCCTAAATGACGGCGGTCTGTGCTTGTGTACTGTGCTGGTGGCCCTACGGCTCTCTTGGAGCAGGGTTATAGCGTCATCGGGGTACAATAGTGAATGCCTAGGACGGCGAATTCTACTTATCTGGGAGGGGGTGTATCGGGCGGCAGCCGCGATAAGAGGGTTGGGGTGCTTTTCAGCAGACTCGAAATAACGCTTGCAAATGCGTTTTATAAACTGTTGGATAGTGGGAATCTTGAGGTCGAGATGGAGGTTTTCGTTTCTAACGTAGAGGGGGGCTCCCGTGACCTTACGTAAGGCACGGTTTTGGAGGGTCTGCATCTTATGGAGGCGGTACGATTTCGCGTGTGGGAACACTACGCAGGCGTAGGTCATGATGGGGCGTATGCACGTGGTGTAAATGCGCAGTTTGCACTTAAGGGACAATCTGCTGCGTGCGTTCATGATGAAATGAAGCCTACCCAGAGCGAAGGCGGCGCGCGAGCGCACCGTCCTTATGTGCTCACCGAAGGTCAAGTGTCTATCGAGGATGACTCCTAAGTACTTGGCTTGCTTCTCCCAAGGGATCGGCTTGCCGAACATGGTTATCGGTTTGGGGTCGGGGGGTCTGATCCTACGCTTTTTCGCGAAGAGTACGGCTTGACTCTTATCGGGGTTGACTTCTATTCTCCATTTCCTGAACCAAGCGCCTAGTACGTTGGCGGAAGTTTGGAGAGTGCTAGCTATGCGGTCGCGCACGATACCGGAGTAGAAAATGGCAGTGTCGTCTGCGAAGAGAGCTAACTTTGCCTGTCTATTTTTGGGGATGTCGCTAGTGAAGAGCGTGAACAGGAGGGGCGAGAGCACGGAGCCCTGGGGGACACCGGCGCGGATAGAGTGGGGGGCGGATAGTGCGCCCTCTATGCGATAGCGGAAAGTGCGATTCGAGAGAAAGTCCCGTAGGATGAGCACGAGACGGTCGGGCACGCCGAGTTGGTACAGCTTGTATAATAAGCCGTTGTGCCAGACTTTGTCGAAAGCCTTCGCTATGTCGAAAAAGAGCGCGCCTGTCATCGTGCCGCGCTGAAAACCGGCGCTTATGTGCTCGACGATGCGGTGGACCTGTTGTACGCACGAGTGTTGGGTACGAAAACCGAACTGTTCGTTGGGGATGAGGCTCTTCGCATCGGCAAAGTCCTTGAGTCGCTTATAAATAAGCTTCTCGTAGATTTTACAGAGTACGTTGAGGAGGCTGATCGGTCGGTAGCTGGTGGGTTCGTTCGCGGGTTTTCCCGGCTTAGGGATACCTATGACGGTGGCTTCTTTCCACGATTGAGGGAAGACGTTGTGACTCATGGCGCCATTGAAGATGGCGGTCATGAGTATAATGAAAGGGGCGGGGAGTAGTTTCATTACTTTATTAGTGATGCCGTCTATGCCGGGGGCTTTGCGGGGTTTGAGATTTTTAATGACCTCTTGCACCTCGTCGGGAGTGACGGGGGGCAGGGGGTCGTCGGGGTCTTCGAACGGCGGGAGTGAGGCTCTGCGTTCTACTTCTGCGTCTACCTTGAGGAGGTGCGCTCGGTCGACCGGTTGGGTGCTAGGAGTGCATTGCGCTTCTAGACTGTCGGCCAGGCACTCGGCCTTTTCGATGTCGTCGAAGGCTATGCTCTTATCGGGGCGGATGAGAGGGGGCATGGTGGCCACTCCATCGGATTGGAGTCTCCTTTGAAGCTGCCAGAATGCTTGGTGAGTGGGCTCTAAGTCGCTCAGCGTCTTATCCCAGTGCGCGTTACGCTGCTCATCGATGCGTTTCTTTACAGCACGCTGCAAATAGCGCATGTGAGCTTTGTTCGCGTCACAGGGAAACGCGCTGTAGGCACGTACGGATGCGTTCTTTTCCGTTACCAATTCGCGTACGTCCGCCGGTAGTTTCCAGTGATGGTTGTCCATCAATGGAACTTCCCGTGAACAACTGTTCAAAACGGATTGTACGTGACCGGTGAACGAATCGATCGCATTCGTAGTGTCAGTGACCGAGGCGATGACGTCGGGAATAGAGTCTAACTGAGGGGAGCTGGTCGATTGTAGGCTTTCGCTTACTTTCTTCCAGTCCGTGATCGTTTGGGTGGGAGGGGGTCGGGAGGGATCAGAGGGCCCCGAGCGAGGTGCCAGTGCCATGATCACGGGACGATGGTCGGAGTTGAGCTCGTGTAGCGTCTCTATAGACTGTAAACGAAGGTTTACGTTCTTTAGAAGCGCCACATCGAGAATATCGGGAAGGTGCGCGGTGTTGTGCGGATAGTGGGTGGGATGCATCGGAGCAATAATGTCGAAGTTGAGAGTGGCACACAGGCCGAACAGTTGCCTGCCTCTCGCGGTCGTCGTATTACTGTTCCAAGCGGGATGTTTGGCATTGAGATCGCCCGCTATGATAACGGAGTCACTCAAGCCGAGGAGGGCAGTAAGGTCGTGGGATAGGATTTCGCGTTTTTCCCCCACATCGGTGGCGGCGGGAGGGATGTAGGAAGAGACGATAGTGATGGGTTGGTGACCGGTCATGGCTAGCCGACAGATCGATACCTCGAAAAGTGAGAGAGGAGGTGGGTCTAACGGGATGCAGTGGAGCGTTTTGCGGTAATAAATAAGGGTGCCGCCCATGTGACATCTAGTTCTATCGTTCCTAACTATACGGTAGTTGGCGATATTCGGGTCCCGACGGTGAGGTTTTAAGAACGTTTCCTGTACGAGGAGAACGTCTAATTGGTGGTCGCGGAGGAACGTGGTTATTTCGTCGCGTTGTTTGGTGATGCCGTTAGCGTTGAAGAAACCTATTTTTAGGGAGCGCGGTTTGGTTCTACATAGGTTCCTATTATCCATTAAAGATTTTATATTTTATTTATTGTGAGCTAGATTGCGCAGGGCTTGCGTAATCTTGGGAAAGGTGTTGTACACCATGAGTAGCTTCATAGGGTCGCCTTTGCAGGCGATGATGTCCCTGGCCATAGCGTGAGCGTTATCCGAAGAGAATACGCTGAATGTGCTGAGAATGACGACCGCGGGGTCAAACGCGAGGTCGTCGTTTACGACCGGTAGAGAGGCGGCGGCGTTAGCCGGTACGGACGCGTTAGTCGGAGGCGATAGAGAGGGGGGCGCAGCTATGGGCGAGGCCATTAGGGCTGCGATCGTGGGCGTAGAGGTGGTTTTGAGAGCTGGGAAAGCTCGTTGTTGCTGGAGGTTGTTGAGGGGAGCCCACGGACTGGGTCTCTGAGGGCTGAGGCGGGCGGGGAGTTGAGAAGAGGGGATCGCCACCGAAGGGCTTTCCCTTTGTTGACGGGCGTTGGCCCGCTTCACGAGCTTGGGCGAGGTTGATTTCGGTGCCTTAGGGCAGCCGCGATAGTTTGCGGGGTGACCGGCTTCGCCGCAGAGCACACAACTGGGAGGGTCGGTGCAGAGTGCGCGATCTTTGGGTCGGGGACAGTCTACGGTGCCGTGGTCACCTAGACACTTGACGCATCTAGGTGTGGCGAAACAGTTGGTCTGAGCGTGACCGTATAATTGGCAACGGTGACATTGCCCTATTACGCCTGTTTTATAAGGCTTCTCTATAATGATGCCGGAAAGGCTACAGATCGCTTTGACCTGGAAGATAGGGTGGTGTCCTTCGGTAGGATCGCATACGACTAGCACCATGTCGTAGGCGGCCCCACCTCTGGGTCGGTGCATCCGGTGCACCTGGGATACTGGGACTCTCTGCGACTGAAGGTCGCTGAGGATGTCCTCTGTTGGGATTTCTTTCGGGATGCGTCTTATGACGACCCTGGTAGATTTCTCCTCGGGGAGAGAGTACGTGTGAAACGACACGTCCCTGGCCTTAAGGGCCTTGGTGAGTTCCCTATAATCGGTTGTGGAGGGGACTTTGACTTTAATGCCTTGCTGAGTAGCACAGGCACTGGTGTAGTTGATCCTGCGATCAACACACATCTTTGAGATGGCAGTCCATTTGGACTTGTCATGAATGTAGAATATCAAAGGTATCGTAACAGCCTTTTATATAAAATATCGCAATATAGACCCGATTAATATATTTCTAAAAAACCAAAATGATTGCCGAAATATTTAGCAGTTAGCAAAAATACTACACGTATCCATCAATCTGCCTAGCCATTTCCCAATTACATTGGGGTCGGCTTCCAGTCAAACTGGATGCAGCTTAATACCAGTATTTTACATGGAGCGACTGCCTATCTGACCTCCACAACCCAATTACTGGGTAACACGATATCTCGTGGTATGACTGGTTGTCAGATTTTCAGGCCTCTGACTACCCGTAACGGCTGTCATAGATCTTAATTTGACAACCGGGACCGACGGCTTATCGTGCTCTCCGCGGCACGGAGGGTTCTCGGTATGAAATGATGGTCACCCATCCACAGACCGACCGCGGCAAGCGCAGCTTAACCTCGATCGATCGATCTGTGCAGCTGTTACTTAGCCACGAGCCCATATGTATTATATATTTCTCCGGATTACCCAAGCATAGTGTCGATTCCTCTTATTTTTTGGCTAATACATCTTTCAGAAAAGATATTTATACGTCGACATAGCATAACATAGCATCACGCCTGAATTCCCCGAGGGGGTAGTGGTGTACACAATTGTACACCCACTTTTCACCAATGCTGTTAATTGTTAAGTCCCATGTAATAGGTGGTAAGCCTACCATGTACCGGGCACAGTTCCAAACTCCGGGCTGCTACTGAGAATATCCTAACAGAAAAACCAAATAACACTTTGCCCGACCTGGGAATCGAACCCAAGACCTCATGCTCAGCAGTCGCGTTTGAGACCACTAGACCAACGAGACAGTCGCGTCGACTGCATGTCAAAAACAGATGAAATGAGAGACAATGTTGTTTTGATAAACCATTTGTAAGCAAATTGCTTTATTTGAATTAACAAAAGACCCAAAAGTAAATATATAAAAGAGAAAATTTACTAGATGATATGACGATGGTAGTATTCAACTAGAAGATTCTGTTTTTCCACTGAATATTACCACCTAAGATCCTAAACAATCATTACTAAATAATCAGTTAAGCGCTAAGGTTTACCCGATAATTGAAACTAGTTTAACTATTTAGAAAATGTATGCTAGTCAATAAACAAAAAGAAACAGACAAAAACGAAACGGAAATTTCTGAAAAAAAATAGAAATTTGAAAGTCATACAGAATAGTGTAGATAAAAAAGCTTATTATGTTGTAGTGTCATCAAAAAACTTAATGTTTGCAAAGTTTCAACAGAATCGGTTAACATGTGAACAATCAATAATTCCCTATATTTTGTAATATCCATCCATATGGGTGTAAAGAGGTGAAATTTATACGGAACTAATCCAATAAAAAAAGAATCGTCCAAACCGGATTCCTCTGTAAAAAGATGCATGGTCATACATAAAAAAAATGTACGCGTCGAATTGACCTCCTCCTTTTTTTTCGTCATTAAAAAAAACTAAGTAAATAGTTCTACATTCATAAACGAAGAATTCTCACACTTCCATTTCAGATGACTAACACTGGGTGAAACCATATTTTTTTCTTAATTTCTAGTTAATACCGTGTTATTTGATGAAGCACGACAGATTTCCGGTGACTCGTGCTAATAGAAACCAAATGAAAAACGTAACAAAGTCGTGAAAGGCTTCGACTTTCACTGACAACTATGGCGGCGGCGTACAGAATGCGGTTTGGGCGGCGCGTGCGCAGCTCCGTTGCTCTTGGTAACAGAAATCGTGAGGCATTTAAATAACAGTCTGAAAATATCTAGGTATAACGATCTGCGAATCTAGATCATACTTTATTCTAAATTAGGATATGTACCGAAAACGTGAGAACGAACGTAAAATTCAGAGCCTTTAATTTAAAATAGGTCTGAATAGGTACCAAACTTGTCAGCCCTATAGAGAGCTGATGTCATTTCATTTTCTCCGATCTAGCTCATGTTGCCCTCTGTATTGATCATCGTGTATGTTATAGTGTAGTTTCAATCACAATCGTCAATATTTGGCTTTCTTGTGGTCTTCAATGCTCCTATTGTCTTTAGTAGATTAGGTAATCATTTTGCTAACGTTAATTTCTAGTATAAGGTTATATCCCTCCATCTTCTTGGAGTGCAGTATCGTAAAGCCATTGACATGATATTGATGGCTGTGTCATGTTCAGTCGCTGAGAAATGCCGACAGATGACAGGGCTAAAGATAGTCCTCAGATATTGGTTGGCGTATCTTTTGCTATCAACCAAACCATTTTCGGGTTTTGTGATCCAACTGTTAACTGATAAGCTGACAACCTGTCACTACAGTTTCGTTTAAATAACGTAATCTCGGCATTTTTGCTAAAACAAGTGTCAGATTTTCAGATATATTTTGTGATGAAATATTTCTTTTCATGACGTTACCACAATACAACAATGTATTGGACTGATATAATGCTATGCAAAATACTGTTTCAAATTAATAATGTTCTGCAAATACATTACCAGCATTGTCCTTATGCTTATCCTGCGTTGGGTCATGGCTTGTTGTTAGCCTTGTTTAACTACTCCACTTATTTATCTTGGCTCTTCAAAGAGTCGGCAGAAGTGCGCGACTTAGCAAGAATCTTAGGATTTGTTACAAATAGTGCTATGATATTATTTTAAATGATGTCCGTCCCTTGCTATATTTTTCTATCCAGAAATGATATAACATTTGATCATTCAATTTGTATCATACAACTGAAAAGATCATTAGTTACATGCGCAAAAATAAAGATTTTTTCTAGTTTTTCTTTTACTTTGTTATTCAGATCGATGGAATATTAACGATGCTATCGTTATGTACGAATTATAATATCTATACAATTATTAAGCGGGTTTGCGACAGTTTTTATTTGATTATCAATATTAAATGACCGTGACATGACGTGGTGGAATTTGCCATCCAAATTTTCTCGCCGCAAATTCAGTAAGTTTATTTATCTGCCTATATTGGAAACTTAACTATCTGTTAGTATTTTCGGTGCATTGGACACTTGGAGACTTGTCGGGTGCGCGTGAGTGCAGCGGGGTCGACGACCGCGCGACTGGCGTCTGACTCACGCGGCCTATTACGGAGCAATGGTCACGTCACTCGACGTCGAACAACGAACTGTATGCTAATGTGGGATCTGATTGTCTACAAACAATCAGAGCAACATTATACAAATTGCACATCTTTAGATGCTAGGATGGGAGCTAGATGGATCTTTTCATTTGTATTTTTCTTTTTCTGCCGATTTTATCATCTTGTGCTGTTTGTTCGAGGAATACCAAGCGTATTAATTATTTCTGTTTATTTTACTTTTCTGATTGCACTACACTCCCATGCATAGGTTATAGGATTCCCACCAGGTCTTATTTGAATTTAGCAATACCTACACATTACCCATTAATACCCAATTTTTAAAGTTCGGCTTTACCCCTCGACCCTTGTCTTTTACAAAATATTCCCTTTCGATCCCGACTATCGATATCCATAATAGGGTCTGCGTGGCGCATGTCTGCCCGGGAGTCGGCCCCGCCCCTCTCACCGTCCCGCCTACCCCTCTACTCGTTCAACTTCATTGCGAAATTATTGAAGTAATATTACACGATGAAATAATTAAGTCGGTACTACTTGTAATACTTGTCGGTATTTTAGGAGAGAGGTTCGTGGCTAAGTAACTACCGCACGGTACTATTAATTGAGGTTAAGCTGCGCTTGCCGCTGACGGTCTAGGGATGGGTGACTGTCATTTCATGTCGAGACCCCATCCATACCTGAGAGACGATTGATCCCGGTTGTTCAAACAAAATAAATGGCAGTCGATACGTATAATCAGACGTTAAAATTCTGACGAAAAATTGTAAATTGTCGGCAATATATAAAACAACACAAACACTAATATCACAAACGGCTAATATATAAAAATCTCGTGTCACAGTGTTTGTTATCGAACTCCTCCGAAACGGCTAGACCGATTTTTATGATTTTATTTGTGCATATTCGTAGTTGCGTAGGCGATTTTTTATACCTCTAGGTGATAAGGGTGGCCCTATCCAGAAAATTTATATGGCAGATCAACGTTTGCGGGGAACAGCTAGTATGGTTATAAAAAAGGAAGAATTGGATATAAGAACCCAAAAATTACGATGATAAAGATAGGTTTTTTTTTTTTTTTTTTGAAGATAAAGTTATTGTACTTCTAACAGAGCTCAACAGATACAGGACCTACATTATCCACAAGGATACAATATTCTTCATCACTTTCATTTCATAGAAGTCTTTGTTTCCAGGTAATACATCAAACATCTGATGCTTGCCGTATCAAACAGCAACAAGATTACAACGAACGTTAACTTGTGCAATTAAATATACCTAGTTACATACTTAAAAGCAATAAGCATTTCATAAATTGAATGTTACCCGAAATGTATAATATATATATGAATAAGTATGTAATAATAAGGAACATAAAGCAAGTGTCCAATTTTTGTGTTTTTATTTGTGTTATTAAGGTAAACGACAAGCTGCACCCACAAGTTCGTGATCTTTTTAGATATCACAGTTATAAAGCGACCTACAAGAACTTCATAGTATACAGCTGGAAAGCGCTCATCAAGAAATATAATTATATCAGGTGAGGTGGTGGTAAAATGCAAGCCCGTTTAGAATAAAAGGACTTGGTGTCGATACTAAATTAAGAGAATTATCGTGTTTTACTAACACTTATAGGACTGCCTCGTTGATCTAGTGGTTCCAAGCGCGACTGCTGAGCATGAGGTCTTGAGTTCAATTCCCGGGTTGCACAAAATGTTATTGAGTTTTTCTGTTAAAAAACTCTCAGTAGCAGCCCGGAGTTTGAAATTGTGCCCGGTAGATGGCAATAGGCTCACCACCTATTACGTGGGACTTAATAACATAATGGCATTGGTGAAATGTGGGTGTACGACTGTGTACATCTCTCCCTACTCTTTCGGGGAATACAGGCGTGATGCTATGTTATGTTATGTTTGCTTATAGGAGTGAGATGAGACACGTAATAGACGTTAAATTAAAATTGCTATACATTTCTAGTTTGATAATTAAAATTTCAGTTACCACTTCAAAAAGGTTTTTGTCTTTCTCTTTTTCTGTTTTGATTTCTCCTGATTCGTCATGTCCTGTTGTTACCTGGACTCGAAACCTTTAACTTACTTATTATACACCTTCAAAAAGGAGATTTTCAATTTGCATGTATTTTTTTTTATGTATGTCCAGCAAAGATATTAGAAGGAAGATGTCCAGTGATATTATCGCCAATTGTGACCTATGATTAAGTGATATATGAATATTTTTGCTTTGAAAGTGTATTGTCCAAATGTGGGTCCCAAAGTTAGTTACAGCAAATGACTCGCAACTGCTGTAATCGTTTACGAAAGAAAATAAAGACGTTTTTTTTCTTCTAAAAATCTTTATTTTACATAAATAATTTAAAACATTAATTTCTTGATGGAAACTTTAAATTTGCCTCCTAACAAAAGAATTAAATTTTCTTTAAAATAAAATAATTATATCGTATATATCATTTCGCTAGTGTAATTTTATGATTTAAGCTCTAAATTGTCCACGTCTAGTCGTATCGTGAACAAATTACTATTTAGATCCTTATCAGTTTCCCGCAGAAACTGAACTATCTCTCGATAGTTGGTTGATTGCTAATTTTATTGTCGAGAAATCTAGTCTGCCACTTTGCGCATACTTCCTTCTCCTAGGTCTTCATACCTACTATGCATCTGAGAAACTATCGGCCAACTAAAAATCTGCAGTCTGCAGGGGTCTTCATCTTTGCCATTTTCAAAAGGTTACAGTCATGTATCTTGTCTCTAATGATCCCGTATCAACCGAACATCAGCAATGTCAAATGTAAATTAGATATTGGTGACTTATACCTTCTAAAAGTATTTTCCGTCAGAAATAATCATTATTATATATTACACCACTGAATATTAAAATTACAAATATTCAGCATTTAAGTGTGAATCAGTGCGTAATCATGAATCATGTCACTTGCACGCACTTTATATTGTAATCTATGCAAAGTTAGTACCTATAGCGAACATAGTCTACCTATAGTTTAGGGCCTGTTAAACTTCCCTGCTGGTATTCGCCGTCTGCATCTCAAGAACAAAATTAATTCCATTCTTAAAGGATTCTTCCATTATCAATTTACTCCTAGGATGTCCTTTTGCACGAGTTTTACACGTATGTATGTTTTGGAACTTCTAGATCGTTTCCTCAGGTTTCTTTAGAGCCGTATCTGACTACCATGCCAGCTATGCAGGCGTTGACAACAGTACCAATTAAACCCGTATTCTCCGCGCTTGCTGAGCTAAGTCAGATATTATACAAGTCTCTTTTGGAAAAGTATTTGAAACTACAGTTGCCTTCGAATATTATGCTGCAATGACAACTGACCCCAATTAAATTAGGATGACGACAGGGGAATGATGATGATAAAGACCTAGTAGACAAATTAATGAGGATCCGTAAAAGTAACCTTTCTAAAAAACGTTTACTAAACATAGGTTCAGGAAATTCGCACAACCGCCATTATACATACATTCCTGGAGCTTGTATGACGAACGAGGCGAGGCCGGATATTGCTCGTAGCCATCTTGAATGGCGACTGCGCCCTCTGCCGGCCAGTTATACACAACAATGTATAACAAGAATTGCAGCGCAGTTATAATACCAACAATGAATGCAGGATGGAAGGGAAAATTGCTGTTTTTGTTAAGCGCATCATATATATTTAGCAGGGTCATCTTTAATGGGTGTTTCGTCATGAAATATGAAGAAGAAATATTACTCCAAGCATCAAAAAATGATAATTTCGTTCAAGTAAACTTGGTAACAAACAGATGTTGTAGTACCTTACTGTAAACAGCACTAATCCTTGACATTGAACAAAAAAAAACTATTAAGTATTGTTTTGTCTAACCATTTTATTTTGTTTAGGTTGTTGGTAATTAGACATGGCTCAGACGATACTATGTCTGGTATTGATGAACTAATGGTTCAACAGTTTAGAAGTAATTATGATAACGATGTGGTAGGCGATACACTAATGGAATTTGTTATGTAGTTTTTAAATATTTTAATTCTTAAATCGCCTTCGACGATACGGAGGAAAAGGAGCCTCATTACCAAAGAACATATGACTATATTTATAGCGGAAGGAATAAAATATCATAACTTTTAATTTGTCGGAAAACTTACATAGGTACATACATAGCATCACCACAGTATTCCTGAAGGGGTAGACAGAGGTGTACACAAAACACCCATATTTCACCATTACTGTTATTAAGTTTCATGTAATAAGTTTCATGGGGTCATCAACCTGGCACACTCCTAACTCCGGGCTGCTATTGAGAATTTCCTATCAGAAAAACTCAAGAAAACTGCCCAACCCCGGAAATAATTTCCGAACCACTACACCAACGAAGCAGTTTAGTCGGTAAAATTAGAATGTAAAAAGTTCAATTTAAAATGATAACTGACATTACTATCACCTGAACTAGACCGAATCGAACAATCAATTCGTTTTTCAATGTAATTCATAGAATAAAGTGACGAATACTTTCTCTTCAAATATCGACATCTAGTTAAGTATTCGTCATAGCACGCGTATCTATGGTGATCTCAAAGATTTCTATCAAAATTTATATTGAATTGAGAGCCGAAGTGTTGCACAATCATTACATGACTAAACATCATTTTTGGGCCAAATATCAAGATACATTGCTATTTTTGATGCTATTTTATAAAAGATATGATCTGTCGCGGATTGTCAGATCAAGATTGTTACTTTGCGTGAGAATGTAGGTATGTCGAATTGTGTCAATGGAGGGTATTAAAAAAATTTACTTAATATAACCAGCCCATACTATCTACTGTCGCACTGCAAGGGCCTCTCGCAGTGAGCTAGCATGGTGATCAATGCTCATAAGGCATGAGAGGAATAAAAATATATGTAATTATGTTTCTTTCACATATATTGTACTTACACTCTACGAATACTAGTACGAACTACTAGTTCGTACTAGGTTTTCATATCAAAAATGTAACACGGTCGTTGATTAGTAATAACTGTTCAGAATACAATGCTCAAAAAAAACAGTACGACCACTAATGCAATTACGAACACAGCTAAGTAAATAATGTATGCAGAAAGGCAATTTACACCATCACGGTACGAAAAATGCGTTGATAATTAATATCTACGGATAATATAGCACAGAATACTCAATAGTTAATCCACTGATATCGAAAACTGTCGCTGATAACGTGTCAGTCAAGACTTATGCGAAGTGACCGATTACTTATCATTCCCGAAAGTTCCATAATGATCTCATCGTTTTTAAAAGTGATTCCTAGAAGGTGGATCATGCTTTTAGCATTTCTAAGTTTGATATTTCTAATCTTTTCGATCGACCGACTAACGAATATCAGGTGAGTCATGTTTATCATACTTTGCAAGGTTATTTGTGAGGAAACGTTACAGTTTTTTAGTCGAATGATACGTAAAGCGGCATTGTCGTAGTAGGCACTTGAGTCCTCATTTATGCGGACAGGTAGATTAAATACAGTTTTAAAATAAGAACGAATAAATTTACAGATACCCCCGTTATTGATGGTCTAACTCTGCAGGCGTATTCGCGAAGTCGGTTGGCATCGAAATTAAAGACACTTTAATACATTACGTGTTATGTTTTTTTTCGTACTTTAACAGCAAAAATATTGTAAAACATATACTGCAATGTACTGTTAAAAATACTATTATGGTTTCCGTATGTTTGTATCCGCAAAATTCGAAATGTAGTCGATGGATTGACTTGGAAATTTTTGCTCAACGTTGCTTTTTAATAGAATAGTGGTTTCATATTGTTTAAGTTCCGTGGGAAAACGGGAAATTCCAAGCGTTTTGCAAGGTTTATACAAACAATACTGAGCGTACCACAGCGAAGTGTCTCCGGGTTATATTGTATTACTCATCTGTGACCATCATTTGGATGACAACTAGGTTTGCGAACACGCATGCTGATCTTGAGTAACCTAGGGTATAAGTATATCACGCCTGTATTCCCCAAAGAGGTAGGCAGAGGTGTACACAATTGTACACCTACATTTCATAAATGCTGTTAATAAGTCCCAAGGTGATGATGAGCCTATTGTAAACTCCGGACTGCTACTGAGAATTTCCTAACAGAAAAACTCAATAACACTTTGCTCGACCCGGGAATGGACCCCGAGACCTCATGCTCAGGAGTTGCGCTTGGGACTATTAGACCAACGAGGTAGTCTACCTAGACCTAGCGAATGTATTATTATAAACGCCAGAAGTGACACTGTAGCAATAAACGGCATCACCAATAAATAAATGAGTTATAATTTTATCTACTAACATGCTATCTGCCATGAATTATAAAAATGGACTCGCTCAACACTTAAGTAGGTACTTCTTTATTACAGTTTAATTCTGTACTTTCTACCTATCTCAGCCTGTATTGAAGAATTATGATATCCTTGGCTATACCAAAACACAATATTGTTTATCATAATATTAACTACATCTATACATAAGATCTAAAACAAAAAATTATTTGTAGCAGAGAAGGTAGCTGCAATACGCAACTTGAAATCATGTCACCCGCATAAAACGTAAAAATATCATGCGCAGGATTATTTTTAACTTATCTTCGAATTTCGAGTGCGGGCGTGGGTGTTGTCAAGTAGATTATGATGGTATCGATGATAAGGCGATAACTTTTGTCATCATCTGATCGACTGTCACTAAAGTTTGATGTAATGGAATATTTTTAAGTAGATTTCTTTTGCGAAATTCTGTATCGGAAAATCATTTTGCTTTAATACGTTTTTAATGCGAATTTAGACAGGATTAAAAAGCTTTGAAGTACTTCGAAGATCGACAGAGTTACGACACCGTTACCGTGGGAGTGCCATGCCTCACGAATGGGCCGGCTCGACCGGAGTGATACCACGGCCTCACAGAAAACCGGCGTCAAACAACGCTTGCGTTGTGTTTCGCCGTGTGAGTGAGGGTACCGGAGGCCCAAACCCTTTAAAAGGCCGGCAACGCACTTGCGACTCCTCTGGGGTTGCGGGTGACCATGGGCAGCAGTAATCGCTTACTATCAGGCGATCCGTCTGCTCGGTTGCCCCCTATCCAATAAAAAAAAACGAATTGCCAGACTGGTGAATTGCAGCAGTCACGGTGTCATCAAACCAGCTGTCCAATTAAGAAATCCACTGCCATATGCGTGACAAAGTGCCCCCATTAATGTAAGGAAGAGCATATCTTAGCTCAGTAACTTGTTAGCAGTACCTACTAACTGCATAATAAAAGTAATGAGTCTAAAGCAATATATCTCTGTGTCAACTGAAAAGCAACACTTAAAGAACGACGAAACTAATGACTTTACGGTAAGTAGGTAATTTACATAATTATTATGGCTCAGTAATTATCAGTTGGTTCAGTAAAGTCTGACGACGATTATTTCACCGTTGTTATCGAGTGTGGCATGAAAGACAGCAACGCTTAAAATTTGAAGTGAAGAGGTCTGGACTATGGATTAGCCGTTTATTATTTATAAGATTAGCCTTCTAAGGCATTTTCAGTAATAAAACTTATCTAAAGTCTCCACATTGTCATAAACTATACTGTGTAAGATTCTATAAATAGGTACATCTGCCACATACCAATTTAAAGTGTAAGTAAAAAGTTTTTTCATCCCTACCCTATTCCTTTTTATAGCGTTGCGTGACCACAAACGCTGCTAAAACAATACCCACACTCCAAAACAAAATTAGAGTGAAGATGATTTTTAGTACAAGAATCGGAATCGTGCTTGTTCAAAATCAGCAAGTTATTTTCGAACTCAAGGGAGGTTAAAAAAGCTCCTTTTTTAATATTTTCCACTACTGCTAGCAACAAATAAATTAAACTTTATAATAAAGTGTGCATTTTAGTAAAATAACCTTGGTCCTTATACCCATCATTAAATAAAATGACGGGGCAGCCCTGTTCTCGGGGTAGTGTGCGCTTTAGTAAAACAATGTTGGCAGCAATAATACCCCATACTTAGATAAAATGACGCAGCGGCCCTGTTTTCGGAGTAGTTTCTTAGCTGATACCTGTTCCAAAACGATACACAATAAATCAATTTCTGTATTAACAGAAACACTACGGTAGAACAATAACAGGCTTAGTACTTATTATAAGATAATCACACAATCCACTTTGCCTTTCCGAAACCCTGTTAACACCACTAAACATCTGGAGTTGCGTGTAAACATAACATCTGAGTCTCTGACGTCAGACGATCAAAAACACGAACCATGAAACGGTCCTCGGTTCGACAACGACACTGACATTGGCCGACCGTGACGGAAATAGGGCAAGGCCAGGAACCTATCAAACGTAACGTAATGACGGTAAAAGGTACCAAAATGATAGGTACGCAGGGATATTACGCTTATTGAGGGTTTCCTTCAGTTTGCGTGGGTTTAATATGTCCAAAGGTCGTGCGGTGTCGGTGCGTGCTTTGGCCGCCAGAAATATTTGGGCGGCTTTTGCGCGTCGTTTGACGTCATTATTGAAAAGTATTTTCATTTCGTTTTGGAATGACACGCAAGCTATTTGAGAACGTAAAGAAAAGTTTTATTATTGCCCCGTTTTTATTAAACGGGGCAATAATAAAACTTTTTTCAACTGTGCCGATGAAACGTAGACCTGTACCTTTACTTACTAGTACCTTTTATTATACACAAACTTATGTGGTCTACGGTCTTTACCTAGGGGCACGATTTTCCCCAGGTAAGCCACACTCCAGCCCTGGCCAACTTACACTAACCACAAGAAATATATAATATGTATATACTTATTTTAGGACTGAGCCATCGACGAAAAAGCGTTCCGCGTTTCAATATTTACCTACTTATCTTCGTCTTCTTAATAATAATAATGAGGGCTGGGTCAAGGGCTTGATACAGAAAGCAGTACTCCTTGACACGGCACGAATTTTCAGGAGGTTTCTCTCGCTGGAGCCCTAATAACCACCGGTAGTATGGACCCTGTTCTCAACACCGGTGGCCTACTGTTTTTTATATTAATATGTATTTAAAATTATAACTAATATGTATTTTAAGACAAATAAAGAAAAATTATAATAAGTTACTTTATTTTACGAAAAAGTATTGCAGTGATTACATTAGAGTTGGATACAGTCTTACAGAATTTTTATATAATGTATCTACAATAAAGTGAGTGTAGTACTGCTCTCCTAGATAGGCTACTGAGCCTGAACCTGTGTTTAGGAGAGATAGTCCTGGGTATCGTACGGTTGATGAACAACGTAGGTTACTAACATAGCTTTACACGCCATAGAGAACATCACCAGGGGTTTCCTCACGATGCTTTCTTTCACCGTTTTTTAAAGAGGAATGACACTTGTCACCTAAATGTTAAGGACAGGAGAGGAAAGATCAGTAGCCACTTAATACAACACAACAACTTTTAGAAGGAAAAAGAGTGAGAAGAATTTACACCAAGTTTTGTAGAACAGTAAAGGAGAAAGTCGGAGTCAAGCCATATCATGAATTCAAAATAAAGGCAGAATATAGAGACCGGGGTTAGGAATTTAAGATTTTAAGAAAAACAACAGAACATGGCATCACGCCAGTATTCCCGCGGGGGTAGGCAGAGATGTACACAATTATACGCCCACTTTTCAGCAATGCTGTTATTAAGTCCCATATTGCCATCAACCGGGCACAATTCCAAACTCCGGGCTGCTATTGAGAATTTGCTAAAACACAATAACACTCTGCCCGACCCGGGAATCGAACTCAGGACCTCGTACTCAGGAGTCGAAGAGAAAAATAACAGAGTATGTAATAAAGAAAAACAAACTTATTAAAGTCACATGTTCGTTCACGATTTGTTACTAATGTTATGATGGACAGCACGTGTGTACTTTAAACAAATAGCACATAAAGTATCGGCGTCATATTCATACGGTTTTATTGCAAGAAGGCTGGCCTGCATCAACTTTTTCCTGTCAATGTCTAGCAAAAATAACCCTAAATATCCGATTTGGCTTAGACGTTATAATATATATTCGACATTGATTTTACCATTAAATTATAATTGTGAGAGAAACTTTGGCCTTTATAAGCATATTGTGCGCACGGAGGACTGTAAGTTTTAGCATAATTCCACATTTTAATACGTCTTTTGGCGACCTTACGCTATCTATTCAGTCTCTATACAGGTAACTGAACCAACACGACTAACTTTGCAGTTAATACAATGTCGTACAGATGCGATTACCTTAACAAATACAGATTAACTAATCTTACAAACGCATTTATAACTTTATTGTTCGCCACGCATGCCATAATACGTTAAAAGATATATCTGTGGGCATACTTAACCTTCATCTAATGTCAGAGCACAAACTTTCAGAGATAATAAAGATTGTAAGAAGTATCGCGTCTCTGAAGTCGACGTCTCTTCTAACACCCAACCCTTCCTTCTGACAACTCAAGGCGACACATACAAGAGCTTCTAAAGAGAGCCTTGAGCTAATTGGACCCTTCTCGCTCAACTGAGGGCTTCAGACCTTCAATTGTATACTCCCCTCAAGTAGTTACTCAACATTTTCTAAAGAATTAGGTCAGGGGACTCACAGATTACCTACTTATTATACCCTGTACCCACAAGTACCTACAAGTGCTTGTTTTAGTGTGATCTAGATTTTATAGATAACGCAAATTAACTTAACATCACGCCTATACTCCCCGTAGATTTAAGTAGAGATATACATTTACCGATGCCGTTACTGCGTCCCATTTGGTGATGAGCCGTTTGTCGTCTACCGTGCGCAATTCCAATCTTCTGGCTGCTACTGTGATTTTTTTAACAGTTAAAGCCAATAGTACGTTGTCAGTGAGTTGACCAGGGAATAGAACCTAGGGCCTCACACTCAGCTGACGCTTTTGCGACCACTAGACTTCATAAGTCTGGCAGTCGATAAGAATAATAGCATAAACTATAGAGGCTATTAGACCTACTTAATACTATTATAATAAAATATAAGCCCAGCTATGATTTATATAAAGTGGATCAACCACTCAAAATTGTTTACCCACTTAAATTCAACACTGAAGTACTTCCAAAGCATTATCGCTGCAGTAAGTACCTAAGTTAATGTGGTGACGGCTATCACGTAGGCCCCTGACCTATCTCATAGGGAAAACCTTTACCTTCAGCGCACTCTTACGATATGCGTAATATGGCAAGCAGCCCACATCATCAGACAAATTACGATCGTAAAAACATCAATAAACATTATGCAATTTCTTTTTGTAGATGTCTTTCATCGTCGTTATAATGTTCATTACAAAATGAACGAGATACTGTGACGCTTCAGTCTCGTACCGATTTAAATAGTTTCGTGTGTTTGAACCGCTCTCACAAGGCCATTCTTCGCAGTCATTGCCAAGGATTTCTGGAAACTTCGATTTTTTAAATACTACGAGGTGAAATGACGATACATTCGGAAACATCCTTGAACTTGATTTGTGAGCCGAGTGTCTTGCGTAACGTTAGAGCGGCTGTTTAGTTTGCTGAAAACTAGTCAGCTGATGTTGGGTTTCATGGTTTCAGGCATTATCGTATTTATTAACCGACTTCCAAAAAGGAGGAGGTTATCAATTCGGTTGTATTTTTTTTTTTTGTAAAAGTTCAAAAAAGGCGCTCGGCCTTTGGAATAAGACCAGGTAGTGTGGGATTTTTACCTCACTAAAACCACCCCTGAGAGGAGAGGGAGCCCCGGGTCTTCTGTAGCAACCTTCTCTAGAACCTCCCTGTGCAACGAAATCGGCCTGCGCAATCCCCTCTGCCCAGGTATTTATTTTAATCTAGTCTCTTTTTTGCCAAAACATACCCCAGTGAACTTTCTTGCACAACAGTTGCAATATTGTAATTTCACTCATAAATGTCACCAGCTCCCCTTCTTCTTATTGTGTGGTTGATGAACAACCTAGTGTCAGAGTTTAAACCGCCCGTAGATCTCCGACATGACTTTACACACCATCGAGAACATCTCACAGGTGTGCTGGTGTCCTCACGATGCTTTCCTTCATCGTTCTAAGCAAGTGATAATTAATTTATATTACGCACATTATGTACTTCGAAAAGTCAGTGCCTAGATTTTAATAACCCTTTACTTGTCAGTCCAACGGTCATACCACTAAGCTATTACTACTATACCACCAGCTCCTGAAACACTACATACATATATAACCTAGCTATGGAGTCAGGGATTCACTGGTTTTGAAATCTATACTATATAGCAGGGGTCTCCAAATGGCGGACCGTGGTCCAGATCCGGACCGCTGACCTATTTTGTGCGAACCTTGGTTGTTAGTAATCGTAAAAGGGACCACGAATGAAACTAATTGGTGATCCCTGCTATATAGTAATTTAATAAAGCTAAAGAATGCTCCTTCTTTTTCTTTTGTGTATGCCAACTACCATTCGAATTTGATTTGATAGTCCAATTCTTGAGGAAGATTTGGACTCGAGAGTTAAGGCTTTAACATCAGACTACGACCCTAAGGAGTCGAGCAAAAAATATTTATTTTATTCCAAACAAAACTTTAGTCGTCGATTAAACATAACATCACGGCTGTATTCTCCGAAGGGCTGGGTAGAGGTGTATTATCCTACACATAGGTACATTTCACTAATGCTGTTATGAAGTCTCGTAGTCAGCCGTCGATTAATATCAATTAATTTGATTTCTATAAATTGTATGAAGAAAATAAACAATACAGATATTTACTTAATTCCATTGTTCTTCATTTACCTACCTCTTATCAGTGTGAAAGCATATATATATAAAGGAAATGCTTCAAATGGTAACGGTAAATATTACATATTAATTTAATAAGATCAATAAATTATTGTCGCTCCCGTTACAAGGCTATAAAACAAAGATAAGACTAAGGTATTTATAATTGAGTGTTACGTATCACGACCTAATGGAAGTTTATTGAAACATGTTTTAAGTTCATTGACCTTTGTTCATTGGAAAACTCCTTAAAGCGTCTTTCTACAAGCCCATGAAAAGAGGTTTTTACTTTTTAGACCAACGGAATAAACATGGTTGCAAAAATATTCTAATTCTGTTCTGTTATGTGTATTAGGTTAGATAACCAATTTAACAGTTCAAAAAAAATGGTCTGCTATTCTCATTGACATACTCAAAAACTATTCTAGATAGATTCATAAAGTACCTTATGAATCTATCTAGAATCTATGGTATGTAGAACCGAACTTCAAATATCGTAGCCCCATTTTGACTGGAATATTAGTGAGGAAACTTGTTACTTATACAATGAATTAATTTAAGTACCTAGTCAAATTGTAAACAAATGGATAATTTTGGAATTCCACAACTTTGAGTCATACCTACCTATACTTAAATGTTATTAAGCTAATAAAAAAACTCTGTAATTTTCATAGTTTTTATCCTTCCTTGTTTAGCCCGACATTCCAACTACATACAATCAGCATACAATATTATTTATACAAAAAACATAGCATCACGCCATTGCAACGAAGAAATAAGCAGCATTTCATCAATGCTGTTGACACCATAAAGTACCCAAATAAATCAGAACCGCTGTGATAAAAATGCTTCTAGCGGCCGCCCATCTTCCGACTGACCGCGCCAGACGATGCCTAACCTCAACGATTGTTTACCGACCACAGTTTACAATGGGTCATGAGCGCCTCCTGCTACTCGAAATAATATCCATAACGTAAATATCCCGGGAAATCCGTCTATAGGCTCCAAGCTTCGGGCTGAATCGTATCGTATCGATCATACAAAATAAATTTTATATAATTTTAGTCCAGTAAATACCTACCTACAAGATGATGCCTATCGATCAAACAATTCGTTGTACTTGACAATGTCGCCTTACCTTGAGCCAGGGGTGTTTTATGGTTTCCTTCAATGTAGGTGAACGAATCGACCGACAGACAGTAGTCGCTACAATGATTCTAATCTCTGGTTTAAGGACATGATGAATGTCGGTAATATAATGTATGCCTCCACTCTTCGTTTTACAAATGCCGTGCCGGTCCTAAGAAATTTCCATTGATTTCCACATGAAGTCATTGAGATAAGTATGGGCAATAGAGTAGCCTTATATTTTCATGTATTTATATTAAGTCCATCCTCATATTTTATAAATCAAAGTAATTAAGGGATTATTAATTTAATGATTAAGTACAATAGATTAATCAATGTTACTATCGACGCCAAAGTTATGCAATGAAAGTGAAAAATAACAAACTTGACATTGGCATCGTTGAGATAAGTCGAGAATTCGAGATCGCCCAGTTGAAGTGTTGGACGGGTTGGACCCGGTCCAGACGCGAAAAAGAACCAGCAACGTTCTAATTTTAAATTTCCCACCTAATCTTTGATAATAAATAGTGCGTGACGATAACGGGTAATCAGTTAACCGCTTAATCGATCGATTGTGATTAACTTTACTGTTAAAAAATATTCATTTTAAAGATTTCTCTCGTATTCACGTTTTATCCGTGAATATTGTTCTTGACGATTTTGTTAACTCTTCTTAGTGAATATTTACAATAACTTAACTGTACAAGCGTAAATATTCTGAAAAAACAATTCAATCATATTACCTTGTTATTTGTTCGAGTTTCGCCACCATCAAAGAGTAATTATCTAATGCTCTCATATGAATTATGATTTTATTTTTTAGTTAGGGTTTCTACACATTCATGGAATTTCTTGTTTTTATTACTTACTTACATAGATAACAAAAACTACACGGGTAGATACCCGCAGGCACCTAGAATCTGATCCAATGTTATTTGCGTACAAGCCTGTAACTGTTACAGGTACTCATGATCCAGTTTGGTATTTTTATTGATTTCCATTCTGGTAAGTGAAATGTAGCAATGGAATGGTCCTAATACTTTTACTTCTAACGTTTATTAGGTGATAGGTTGCTTTCTGCAATGGAATTGCATTGTCATATTGAGATTGGTACGATTTGCGTATGGGGTGCATTTTGCGAAAGGTACTACTATTCTGCGACTGAACCCAATGAACGTTTACTGCAGTACATCGGGCAGTCTCCACAATGTCAAAATTTTATAACAATCAATAAAATGTTATGTCATATGAACATACCAATCTATGAGTTCAATAGATGAACCGGCAAATAAGTTTGGCTTAGGATGAGATTAAATAACGAATGTGATGATAATAGTTCGAATCACGGCTTGAAGCTAAACTGGCTCGCGATCTGCCGGCCAGGCAAGCATCACCAAGGCCAAGGTTGACAGGGAAGGGGGGGTGCGGGACGCTGCCGCGAGCTTAACGCTCAACGCGAACCCGCACCGACCATTCTGCACCTCGCAGTCGACTCTGACGGTTGTACAAGCGCAAGGTAAGCGGTGGTCTTTTAAATATTCATCTACCGACGAAAAGTTCTCCTCGATACCGCACCACCGCCGCTCGTGAACTCAAAAATGTCCCTAGCCTATTGTGTGATAACAGAATCTAGTTTCAAGATGTGCTTCGATAACGTTAAGTGTTCTATTACGCCGATAAGATGATAATTGTACTTCAAGAACTTGGAATTGCATTCAAATATTACCCGCGAAGGTAAACGGTGGCGCTTACGAGGGGAACTTTCCCTCCGAAAAGTTTTGAAGCGGTTCCCGAAGGGCGGGAAGCGTGAGGCCGCGTGCGTGCTGCGTGTCGCGCATCGATCGGGCCACCCCTCGCCCTTGCCACTCCCGGCTCCGATACATTCATTTGGACAAAATATCATTCCATCATTGCATTTAGTATCCTCCGTTTCATTTATTTATTTGCAGTAGTTTTTATGTGATTTAGTGCATGTTTTAGCAGCTAGTTAATAATTAGTATTTGTGAAAATGGGTGGCTGTGCAACGAAAGAAAACAAGGAAAACAAACCGGCTGACGATGCCGACGGGTGCGTATTACTCCGGCCGGCATTTATCTCCGGTGCCCGTCAAAAAATTAAATACAGTTCAACTGAGATATTTTGCTCAAATCACAGTTTTTCCGCTTTTTTAATCGTTTTCGTAATCAATTAATATGGTCGTCAGTGTTGTTAAATTAATGTCCCTAAACTTAGTTCTCTGTTGCAATGCAATGTAGCGGCGGACATTGAACTTAAACAGGATGTATTATAATTACATTTCCGAATTGATCGGCACCGTAATCATCGTAAACCCTTAACTGTTATGCTATTTTATTTACTATTAATTAAATAATATATAAATTGAAAGCCAAGTAGGATTGGTCCTTTTGCGTGTTAAGTCACATTTGATAGCAGATCCTAATTTTCGAAATACCTACATGTTAGATTTTACACATAAGCTATTATCTTTCCTACGGTACTTTTGTAGTCATTTTAACATAATTTCCTACAAGGCGTGCTAAATAGCCAGTGTCTGTGTCAAATATGTACTTGCATACATTGTACAAACTCATATCAGTTCATATCCAATATCACGATTGGTGTAATTCATGGAACGATAAATGGATTCCGTAATCTGACGATGTTTAATTATTGCATTACCTTCTCGAATAGAAATGAATGCAAAGTAACAAGAAACTCGCGATAACACGTTCGTTCGCTGGTCGCGAGTGGGAGGTACGGCTGCGCGCGACGAAGAAGTACCGGTGCGCAGTGAGCTGACACATCCGTTCGACTTGCGCGTGTCGGTCAAGGCGACCTCTAGCTAAATTACGTAATTCCACCACAAAACTTGAGTGTATCCCTGGGTGTGTTCGGTCAAAAACAATCCCAAACCCGGTCCAGTACGCGTAACATCTCTCCAGTAATAAACGTTGTTTCACTCATTTTGATCATAACTAGTGGCTTTAGTTAATTCCATCAATATGAATTATAAACTGAAAGTCACAATCCCTGTGGTGGTTTGCGGTGGCGCCGTTCTCGCGTATTACCTCATCAGGCGGTTCGTAACATTTGTTAAAAATAATTGTCATTTCTTTTTATTTCTATACAGATTTATTATATTTGAAACATGAATTAACATGGATTAATATGAAAGTGTAATAGCATAAATTATCAAATCTCGATTTAAACCTTTTTATGTGAAATAGGTTTATGCTTCCACCGCTCGATTCCAGAGACGACGGGTACGTCACTATTTATTTCGAATTTAAAAATATTGTCGCGAATAGAGTTGGCTACGATAGCGTCACTTCAAGGAATTTTAGATATTTATTGCCGTTTTAAATAAAATTCAACAAAATGTGCACTAGGGCGACATGCGCTGCGTTGAAAGCGTTAGAATCGTAATTATATTCTTATTACTCGTGGGAATGTTAGTGAAATCATTTAATAATTGTTGGTTGTGTTGTTACAGGAAAGCCGCAGCAATGGTGGACGCCGCAACAATCGAGAAGTTGGAGGCTGGTTTCAGCAAGCTCCAGGCCTCTGACTCTAAGTCACTGCTGAAGAAGTACCTCACCAAGGAGGTCTTTGACGCTCTTAAGAACAAGAAGACCTCCTTCGGCTCGACCCTCCTGGATTGCATCCAGTCTGGTTAGTACCCACGTACTTACTTATAGACTTTGATTTAGATAAGTAGTATTCAGGTATTGTTAAATAAGTATTTTTACTTACTAGATAGGCACGTAGGCACTTCAAGCCGATAGATAACTTAGACACCTGTATCTGATTATATAAGTAATATTGATAAACAACATCAGTTACTGTAAAAACGTACCTACCGATATCTCTTGGGTATTTAGATATAAAATAAATAAGGTGGACTAATGTTGTTACGTAATCTTTTCTAGGTGTTGAGAACTTGGACTCTGGTGTCGGAATCTACGCCCCTGACGCCGAGGCGTACACAGTCTTCGCCGACCTGTTCGACCCCATCATCGAGGACTACCACAATGGTTTCAAGAAAACCGACAAGCACCCAGCCAAGAACTGGGGTGACGTCGAGACCCTTGGCAACCTGGACCCCGCCGGCGAATTCGTCGTGTCGACCCGCGTGCGTTGTGGCCGCTCCCTGGAGGGCTACCCCTTCAACCCCTGCCTAACTGAGGCCCAGTACAAGGAGATGGAAGAGAAGGTCTCCACAACCCTATCTGGACTTGAGGGAGAGCTTAAGGGAACTTTCTACCCCCTGACTGGTATGTCCAAGGAGACCCAGCAGCAACTGATTGATGACCACTTCCTGTTCAAGGAGGGTGACCGTTTCCTGCAGGCTGCCAACGCTTGCCGCTTCTGGCCCTCTGGCCGTGGTATCTACCACAACGAGAACAAGACCTTCTTGGTGTGGTGCAATGAGGAAGACCACCTCCGTCTTATCTCCATGCAGATGGGCGGTGACCTGAAGCAGATTTACAAGAGGCTAGTGACTGCTGTCAACGACATTGAGAAGCGCCTTCCCTTCTCCCATGATGACAGGCTTGGTTTCCTGACCTTCTGCCCCACCAACCTGGGCACAACTGTGCGTGCGTCGGTGCACATTAAGCTGCCCAAGCTTGCCGCAGACAAGGCGAAACTGGAGGAGATCGCGTCCAAGTACCACCTGCAGGTGCGCGGCACCCGCGGCGAACACACCGAGGCTGAGGGCGGAGTCTACGACATTTCCAACAAGAGGCGCATGGGACTCACTGAGTACGATGCCGTCAAGGAGATGTACGATGGCATTGCTGAACTGATCAAAATTGAGAAGTCTCTGTAAATCAGTTAACGATCTCGCGTTATCAGTATTTTTTGTATTATTTATCATTTTCACGTAAGAATTGATTGGATGTCGGATTGGTTGGTTGGGCCGGCAGACGGCACTAGTCAGCGCCCCGCGAGTGTGGCCGGCCACGCAAGCGGCCCTATATACTGTTTTTCGTAAAAGTATTTTCTATAAGGAAATGGAAAATAAAGACAGCTAGCGTTAAGACCATTCATGTCTATTTATTCTACCCATATCGAACACCTAAAAAAACAAATCTTTGATGCAGAACGCACATAATTTTTGGTATTGATGCGACTGATATTAGTTTTTTTCTCTAAGTTTATATATTCCAAACTACAGTTATATATTTGGTACAATGTATACCTAAATTTTATTTACAAACTTCAATATAATCAATTTTAAGTATTAGGATTCGCTTAGAACCACTTGGGTTATAGGAGTATCACAATAACAATCAGTGCATTTATTACTTCTATTTATATTGCTCTTAAATAAAGAATATAAGGATTCGTCACAATGAGGTCTAAATAATATGGACTCGGAAAAAATACTTATGGTGGTAGGTAGTAAGAAAATGCGTACCCCTCGACCAGGTTTCCACGCTCATATGACTATACCTATAGACGTTGAATTTAAAATACACTTTTTGTTAGTACTTACATTTGTATTTTATTTGTTTTAAGTTTGCTTTTGTGTGAGGTCTTCGCAACACGATCATGAGGGTAACTGCCCTCCCTCCTGGATTTTGTATACTTAGGTACCTACTGTTGTCAATAAAAGTTATGTTAGAGTCACGTTACGACTTATATTATAATTACATTATTTTTCAACAACCTCGCTGCGCGGCCGGTCATGTTGTAGTCACGCAATATAGCATATTACAAGGCAACAATTATCGAAGACAGCTAAACGTTAAATGAGCTCAGTGTACATATAATGGTTGTAAAAATAATAGGCTATTCCTTCACGGAAGACGTTATAAACCATCATCATCATCCCCCTGCCCTTATCTCAATTTAATTGGTGTCAGCGCAGCTTGTCTTTTTCTTTCATACATCTCTGTCAGCCTTCATATCGGTAGTCTCTCCTTTTCTAGCCATATCATCTTTTACACAATCCATACATCGTTTCCTTTGTCTTTAAACCATTTATTTTGCTACACATATAAAGGCATAAAAAAAACATTACAAGCATAAAAGTGAATAAATTATAGTGGAGCAAGGGACCCAGCTCAGTATACACTGTGCATTGTGCACAGCACTGATTTTCAGCCGGTCCCTGCCATTTGAATCTACATTAATATTCAACGCGCACAAGAAAAAAAAAATTACAATTATACTTAATGAAAAAAACTATATATATATATATAGACTACTTTTATAATGATTAACACACACATGGCTGAACAGAGGTTTGATAACATAACAAGGTTCTGCTAAATTAACTTTTGGATACTTATGAGCAAACGGTGAACAATAATTAATATGAATATGCCTCACGAAAGTTATAATAACAGTTAAGCAGTTCGAGTATTTGTTTTTAATTGGCGATGTAGTATGCCACCACTACCGATATTTATGATCGCATGTAATATCTCAAAATCAGTACCTAAAGATATTACATGCTACGAAAATAATTCTTATGTAACTATTATAGTAACTTGACTCGCGCAATATTTAAATGGTAGTATTTTACCGAAACATCGCAGTTAGTAGTAGATTGCCTGGCATTATTATAGTTAAGCGGGATAATCTACTATGCAGTATGCGGGTAAAGTGGCAACATTGATTTATAAATGTCTCTCTTCTCTTTCCCTCTCGAAATTGTCGAAATTTTGAAAGTAAATTAATAAACAAGGTACGATTGAATTAATCATGACTACTTCTAAAAGCGAAAAAGATCTACATTTACCATTATCTAGAGTGAAAACTATTATGAAAAGTTCGCCAGACGTCGAAGCTGTTGGAGCCGAACCTTTGTATTTAGTTACTAAAGTTACCGTGAGTAATAAGTTTTGCCGCTGTTTTAACCTACTGTTTGGGAACAATATATTTTCCGCAAAATAAAGAGAAAACTGCCCCGCTGCTATCATAAAATTATCCCATATTGATA
Source organism: Xylocampa areola (assembly GCA_935421205.1). Taxonomy (NCBI): domain Eukaryota; kingdom Metazoa; phylum Arthropoda; class Insecta; order Lepidoptera; family Noctuidae; genus Xylocampa; species Xylocampa areola. The sequence continues at coordinate 4,203,981 of OW285200.1, forward strand.
TATATATTATCAGTAAAATTTATACTTTGCATTAATTACAGGAGATGTTTGTAATGGATTTAGCCAAAAGAGCATTTAAAAACAGTAAGTCCAGCTTATTGGAATATAAACACATTGCAGAAGTCGTTCAAGAGGATGATACTTTAGATTTTCTGCGGGAAATCATGCCTAGGAAGATAACTGTAAGACAGTTCAAAGAGATAATGGCTAAAAAGGCTGCCAAGGGTACAAAATCTGATGCATCCAGTGAGGAATCTAGCGAAGAGGAGAGCAGTGAAGAAAGTTCCAGTAATAATGAACAAGACTGATATAAAGTTGTGTAGGTTAATAAATTAAGTATTATTACTTTGTATGTTTTAGTAATTTTTAATGCTTCAACTGTAATCTTTGCAGATTCCATAAAAACAACGGGTAAATTCGTTAAATCAATTTATTTTGTGTAGATCCATAAAGATTCTGCTACTAATAAAGTATGTTTAAGACTTGAGGCAAGCAAGTTGTAAAGTCAACTGCACATCAATGGTAACAATTTGAAATGACATGGCTTTACACACCATCGAGAACATCTCTCAGGTGTGATAGTTTCCTCACAATGTTTTCCTTCACCGTTTTAAGCAAGTGATAATTAATTTATAATTAATGCTTCCAAACATTACTTACAGCTTTCTTGTGAAAGTGTGGCTAGGAACATTCTACAATACATATAGTTGGGTATAAGTATCTTTGGACTTAACAACATAGTATCTTATAAATTGTTATTATTATATTAGTGGCCATTTACTACTCTAAAATATTATGACAAATGAAAAAGTGTTGATAATTTATATACCTACTGCATAAAAACATTAAAATAATTAAAAACTAATGATATGATAGAAAAGTCATATACATAACATAGCATCACACCTGTATTCCCCGAAGGGGTATTCAGTTGTACACAGTACAAACACATTTCACCAAACCTGTTATTAAGTCCCATGTAGTGAGCCTATTGCCATCAACCGGCACAATTCCAAACTTCGGGCTGCTACTGAGAATTTCCTAACAGAAAAACTTTGTAACACTTTATCCAACCCGGGAATTGAATGCGAGACTTCATGCTCAGCAGTTGCGCTTGGGTTCATGTATTCACTAGATCAACAAGGCAGTTACAAAAGTCAAGCATTAGTAAATATTTATTCGGGAATCAAATATTGTAAAATGTCAAAAACTTATGTAGTAAAAGTAAAACAATCAAATTTTTATCTTAGTTAATCATATTGCCATCACATGTGTATAGTAGATTTCAGTATGAATCGCATCATTTCAATTTTGGTTTAGGTTGGGTAAAGTTCATTTCAAAATATTTCTATAATACATATCAAAATGCAAGCCCCATACCTTGATATAATAATTATTTGATGCAGATATTAATTAAGAAAATGAGACACCTAAATTTTAAAATGTGTTTAATCTCTGAGAAAAATTCGTTTTTCTTTTTGTTTTAAATGATTTTTTAACTAATTCCTGAATATCTTTGGTATTAAGAATAGCGACCTCTACTCGTTTTACTACGAACTATCAACATGTAGCAACATTGCATAGAGAGCGCTTTGCTTTTGTTAAATTTAATTTTAAGAGATGGCAGCACAGGTTGCAAAACCACCTCGTCAGGAAACCACAAACGCTTCACGATTTTTATGCTACCCGTGTTTATAAACTATCATTGAGTGTGTAGCGTTGTTGGTTTTATTCTTTAAATTAGCAATCATTTCAAAATCGCCCTAGAGAGAAAAAAATATCTTATAACTTAGGAACTCATAGGCATTCTATCTGTGCACTCAACTGAAGATTGACCAATAAGTGTTTATAATAAAACTACTTTTAACCGGATTAATCGCATGTATTATTGGTTTTTTGTGTTTGTTGACGTTTCGAACACTTTGCAGCGTTCGTGGTCGCAGGAGGTCCTCCTCCTTATATCTTTTATTATAATGTGTAGTGATCGCGCAAACCTAAGATATTACAATAAGTATTTATTGTATTAAATGGAAAAAGAATACGGTCGCGAACAGGATTCGAACCTGCGCCTCCCGGATAGATACTCCAGGCGCTCTGACCAACTAAGCCATCTCGACCTCTGCTCACCACCGCGAATTCTTCTTCCATATTTTAACACGTCTTATGGCGACGTTATTGCAATCAATTCAGTACTTACAAATGACCGAACCAACACGACTATGAAATATATACTATATGAAATATGGAAGAAGAATTCGCGGTGGTGAGCAGAGGTCGAGATGGCTTAGTTGGTCAGAGCGCCTGGAGTATCTATCCGGGAGGCGCAGGTTCGAATCCTGTTCGCGACCGTATTCTTTTTCCATTTAATATTGTAACTTTAGAGTTCGCTAAGCATGCGTTAATGCTTTTTCAAAGACATATCTTGAATTATTTATTGTATGTTGCGTGCGATACATAATTAACTTATTTACATTTTACCCAAGGATTACTAAGTAATAGCTAAAAGATTCGCAATCCTGGCGCAATCCTTCATAATAACTGGCGACACTGACAATACTGCGAGAAGTCCAAATTAACAAAAAAAATATCCGACTCCAAAAATCTTTCTGTTAAGTAAAATTGCACTAAAAAGTTATAAAATAATTGCATTATTTACTTACTACAATTTATATAAAAATATTTTTTTAATTTTAGAGGATTCTGAATAAAATTAATTTATTAGGACAATAATATACAATTATTATTATTTTTGGAGTCGGTGCCAGACAAACTTTAAAAATATTTAGGAAGTTTCCTAAAATTTGCAAAGTATATTAAAGGTACATTAACCTTTAAATTTTGCGATAATGTATTATACCTAATTGAACCTATTTACAAATGAACACAACAACTTGCTAAAGCGAACGTAATACGCTACTTCATGAATGTACTTACACGTTTATTATCCTTTACTGGCACCGACTCCAAAAATAATATTAATTGTAGGTATATCCCGTGTCGGGATACACGAAACTCCCGAGCTCGCTTCGCTCGCTCATGGATCAATTTAATTTATTTTCTTTCATAATCCCGATATATTGTCGACTATTATAGTGGTTTAGTATTTACGTCATTCAAAATTTTCTTTTTTTTTTTTTTCTATTGACAAGTAAAATAAAGTAAGGTTATTATTGTTAAGACATAGAGTGCCATATGGGACAAAATTTCGAACTAAAATCAACAATCTGATAGTTACTTTCACACTGTTTTACATAATTTCTGATCGTTGACCCGCTGCATTGATAAACGCAAAACGTTCATTCAATTCTGCGTGTTATAGTTCAGTAATTATGTAAAACCGTTAAACGTCGTTCAGCTGTTTTTCATAACAGTACTGTTTTGTAAATGAGCTAGCAGTTTTGTAAAACAGCTTATTCTACAATCCATCTGCGACATATCCATATCAAAGTAGGAAATCTAGATCTGAGGCTATTTCAAAAGAGAGTATTATACTGCGTAAAACAAGATGAAATTAATAAAAAAAAAAAAAAAAAACTGACTAGCGTATGTTACTCACGGGACAGTATAAGGATCCTAACCTAACGATACCCCATATATCGAAATCAGTTCAGGTATTTAGAAGTTATGGTGGAATAGGTAAAGAAACTCACAAACATACTTACATACATACATACTTATATACACTCCGTTTTTTGAGCACTCGTGTAAAAAGAGATGTTTGAGAAATTCTTCATTCTCAAACATCTCTTTTAGTGTAAACTAAAAAAGTATTAAATAGCAAAAAAAATATGACGGATTTCCGGTGCTTATCTTCCGCTTTCATCATCATCATCATCATCTGATGATGAAGCTGGAAAATAGGCAGTCATTAGAACTATTCTAGAGACCGTAAACACCACCGGAAAGTCACAAGAAAGCAAAATACACCATTTCGTTTACTTCGATGACGTATTATTTTTCAGTTATTTTGATTTAAATACCAAACTAAACACATCAACACGGTCTAGGGATATTTTTTAAAAAGCGAGTTACTATCAATATGTTAATTATTTATATGACATGTATATATTTAAAAGATACGTTATTTAATATTCTACCATTTTCTAGTAATGGTTAAGGTACTTCGATTAAAATTTCAGGATTTTATGGAAAAAAAATGAAGCATAGACGGAAACCGTATATGAATTAACTTTTAATTTATGAGTAAAAACTGAAAAAAATAGAAAAATCATTTAATTTGTGTTTATAAACTTGAAGTTAGTAGTCTGAGAAAGCGCCCATGATGTTCATAACACATCGGCAACGATTCGGCATGCTCAGAACAAGGTTGTCAATGTCTTGCTGCGGAATATTGTCCCATGTCCTTCTGAGGTGCGCAAAAAGTTGATCTTCTGTAGCCAGATTTTCAGGAACTTCCTTCAGAGCTCTTCTTTGCAGCATATCCCACGCATGCTCAATGGGATTTAGATCTGGCGATTGAGCAGGCCAGTCTAAGGCCCTAACATTGTGTGTATGTAACCAAGCTGCTACCGTTCTCGCCGTGTGTGCCCGGGCATTGTCGTGCATAAGCAGGAAATCTTGCCCCATTTGTGTTCTGTGGGGCAAGATTACGGGCCCCAGCACCTGTTGGACGTATCGTTCTGCCGTCATATTGCCCCGCACCCAAACGAGATCCGTCCGTCCTCCAAGACGAATTCCTGCCCAAACCATAATTGTTCCTCCTTGGTATGGGTGAACTTCCTGAGGGTTCTGAAGACGGCTCCATCGTCCAGGAACTCGCCAAACACGCGTCCTTCGTGAATCTGGATGGAAGCCGAACCTGGATTCATCCGTGAACAGCACATTGGACCATTGTTCACGGCCCCAGTCCACGTGGTTCCGAACCCATTCTAATCGTCGTCCACGATTGCCTCTCCGTAAAGGTGGGACCCGGAGTGGTCTACGAGAGCGTAGATTGCTTTCATGCAGTCGCCTTCTTACAGTTTGGTCACTCACAAGCACTTGGTGTTCCACTCGCAGCCTTTGGACCAATTGAGTCGCCGTTGCATTTGGTTGAGCTCGCGCAGTAATTTGCAAAAATCGGTCTTGTCTGGGGGTAGTGATGCGACTTGGCCACAGGTGAAGTAGCGGAGAGGCACCGGAAATGGGATTTGGAATTTAAATGGGACCAATCTGAAAGTAAATCCTTTCAAATAAAAAAGTTATATTATAAGTTTCCAAATCGGTTCATAAAAGACGGAGTTCTGAGGTAACAAACGTAAAAAAAAAAAAAAAAATACAACCGAATTGATAACCTCCTCCTTTTTGGAAGTCGGTTAAAAATATCTGCATTTTTTTATATACCTACGCTCCTACATAGCCCTTTCATATTCCCGAAGGTCTGGTCTAGGCTGAGGAGTAGATACTGTTGCACACCCACAGTTCAACGATGCGTCCTTTGTTATATGTAGGTAGTGCTATCAACCGGGCTGTTACTGAAAATTTACATACAATAGCACTCAATAACGCTTCGCCCGACCCTTGTTGAGTATGGGAAATCCACCATTGCCGCTGTGCCTTTACCGAAGTCCCAGGTTCGCAGCAGCTTTTACCATGACTAGGTTATATACTTATGGTCCGTTGAAAAGCGTCAACAGACACTCTCGGTTTTTGCAGGCTGGCCACAGATGCACGTACAGAAGCGCGGTGAACGGCTGTCTCGGGCCTGGTGCTAGTCGGTAGTTGGGCGCATAACCACACATATCCACCGCCCGCAGTCCACGGCTCACCGTGACTGGAGGTTATTAAGCGCCCTCTGGCGCCCGGCGCGCCTTCTGAGCGGGGTTCGCCTCTTTCTCCGCTCCCGCCGCCTCCTTCGCGAGCATCATCTCGCAGAAGGTGGCAACGGCCACATGCTACAGATACGCTTCCACTCCCAACCATGTATCTAACCTCGGCTGGAAGTGAGAGATTGCCGGCCCAGACGGCGACGCCCCGATGTGGTCATGGCGGTGCTCGACCCCTTGGGCACACTTTGACACCCAGGAATCAATCCAGAACCAGCAGACGAAATGCTGTTTATTTAAACATTAACCACTTACGTATTATGCTGACGATATAATTTACTTTTCACCATTTCCGTGACTTTGCCCATGGTCACTTGTTAGATGACATCATAATGATGATGATACATAATATTAGTTCCGTGAATCTTGTTTCCTTATACAGATAATCGTACTAGAATATTAGACTAAATAAAATGATGTTCAGAACCACCAAATGAGGAGTGTAGTTAGGTAATGTAGGTCCACACTCCAAAGAGTTCCACATGGAATATGGGGTACAAGGGGGAGCTGGGTCGGCGGAAATGCGGGTGTCAATCTGGCTTCATCAGCTACGTTTTTCACGAGCCAAACCCTTTGGTAAATAATAATAACAGGCAATTAATTGGCTGGTACTAATGGTAGGTACTACTATTAAACATGCTATCCTTCAAACACAGGCACCAGGAAACCTTGCAAAGCTTCAGTAAGTAGGTACGTAGTTAGCTACGTACCTACGACCTTTGATGACCCGGAACGTCAAAGGTCGCGGGTTCAAACCCCGTTCTTGTCCATTATTTTTTCAATGTTTCTTTGAAAAATAGTAATTAACAATTGTAAAGTTCGCTAAACGTTCTTTATGCGTAAGTCAATTAACAACGCTGGAAATCGCCCCGAAATAGAAAAGAAATCGAACGATAGCCTAGATAGATAAGTAAGTTCTTATAACGTCGTTTTTCAATACTGGAAACGGGCTACCAGCCCTGGTAACTAACTGGTCCCCTTGTTAAGTTGTTACCTATTCTGGGGTCTTGGCATGTTTGAATTGAAAACTACTATCCATTTGTCGACTAAAATTCTTGACTTTTCTAAAGCTTGCACTGGATGACTCGTGGTCAATGTCTTATTTTATTGATTTCACATTTAATTTAAAATGTATCCTTAGTCCTGGGCATCTAACACTATCGATTATAAGACAAAAAGTCGATTTCGCTAGCACGAGATGATTTTTGTACGAAATTAAACCATTAAGTATCCTCAGTTAATAAGTACCTTAAAGGTATACCTATTTTAAATAATAATTAAATCAAGGTACACTAAAAATAATTACCTGAATTTAATTCCGTCATTGTCGTTCAAATCTATCGCGTCGTGGTACTTAAATTAACATTTTAATATACATTATATCGTACACTGACATGTTGCAATAATAAACCCAAATTTATCTAACAAATTATGCCATACGCGTAGGCACAATCTCATTTCATAGAGGATTTAACCGCAAAACGCAATTTATAACTACTTATGTAGTCACAGATTAAAGAAAAAAGTACGATATGTCAAGGGTTGTATTACTCTTAATCTTTTTCTTAAGTGCTTACATAAATTACAACTTGCTTCAAGGTCTACCAGAAACAAACGTGACGTCCTAAGTACCGAGTCCCGAGTCTTTCGTGGAAACAGGCGCCCATCAAATATATTTGGTAATTAATAGTCTTTGATGCGCGGCAACTTATAATTATTAACACGTAGTTTTGTTCATACTATATTTTATAGTGAAATCCATTATATACTTAAATGGCCATATACTTACTTACCTAATTACAGTGGGTGTGTAGAGATGAATTGGCACCCTACCCGTGGTCATAAACTCTGACTACAGGCAGGGTTTTAATTCATCTTCATCCCATTTTAAGTACCTAGGTACTCCTAAGTTAGGAAACCTAGATGCAAATATAACTCAATTTGACAAAATTTATTAGGTACAATTGTACTTAGGTTATTCACTTTTATTTTGTTGATGCAATATTATCTTTATTATATTACCTTTAGGTAAACGATCAATTACATTTCAATATCGCAACATGTTTAAATATTGGATTGAATGCAAAATGACAAAAATCTATTTTAGAGAATGGGAATATTTTGAAATACTCGCTAGTATTTCAAATTATTTTACGGCAATGTTTATAAAGTAAATGGAATATTTGTCGAAGTCAATACCAATATGAAACAATCATTATATTTTCTACAGTACACATAAATTAAACAGCACAATCTTAAGAAAATTATGTAATAAGAACGGGTTATACGCGTATCATAAAAAATGTTCTCAAATACTAAAAAGTTATAATTTTTTGTAGTAAAAGAACTTTAGGGTTCACTAAGCATGCGTTAATGCTTTTCAACGATTTATCTGTATTTCTCAAATGCTTTTCCACGTTTTAATTTCTGGTCGCCTTATTAGAAAAGTGAGAGACTATCCCTGTAAACATATCATTCTTGAGAACATTTTGCAGTCCGTATAATAAGATGGCGCTATTAGTTTCTTTGAAACCTTGCTATCCCAAATTACCAACAGTGTTCCAAATTACCCGCCCCTCCTCTACTGCTCTCTTGCTTACGAGCTTGCTCGCTTCATGCCCTGTCCTCCTTATTCTTTAGTCTGAGTTTCATGTATTTCGAGCGCCTAGACCTGCGGTTTTCTGACTAGCTGTATCATCATTATTCATCAATCACAACACTATAACGTACGTACACCTTCAGGGATTGCGTGCCGTCATAATTTACTATGTACACGTTTGATAGTTTATTTAGTCGTGAGTTTGATAGGAGTACATATACTAGACATATAGAGGCGTGTAGTGGTATTGTATTTTAGATATTACATGTTGACTAACTTTTTTAATGTCGTGGTATCCGAGTAATTGTGACCCGCCATCTCTTGGGCGTCGTAGGTGAAAATCTGGCAAGTTTGGTCAACCGCTCGTCAGTTGAAACATTTGAACTACGAAAACCGTCCTTACTGCTAGGATATAAAGGCGTTGTTAATGACAAATTATTAACACGGGTGTGCGGTTGTCTGTACTGTACCAGTGATTTTTTCAATGTCATATGTAGGTACCTACATCACATTGGTACAGTTTTAGAGTAACTAATAAGTAAACGATATAGCCCATATATCGAAGCAGAAAAGATCTGCATGACTAAGGGCTCTTATACCTACATATACGAGCAATAATACGTCGTTGAACTACACGATGACTGATGCATGTTTGCCGTCAGTTAGGACAGCTCAACTTGAACTGCTATGGCTCTTTCTTCAAAAATTAGCGTAATCATGTAGGGCGGCTGGAGTGGCCACTCCAGACGCCCTACATGATTACGCTCACATAACCTTATTATATACTAATGTCTGGACTGTAAAAGGGACTGTGACCTCTGAGTTTGTTTCGGCTTTTCTTCGCAGAGGTGGTCAGGTAGAAAATACCCGGCCTTCTAGTTTTTAAATAGACATTTAAAACAGTTCCAAAAAAACCTATTTACAGAATAAATTATTTGAATTTTGAATTTGAATTACTTATGTACGACACGCATTTTCGAAGTCCTTGTTTAAGACAAACTTCTGCAATATCGTATTTTATTATATTTGTCTATTGTGTACCTACTAATTGAGGTCAAGTTTGCTCGTATCTAATAATTTGTTTAAAAAGTTAAGCAATTAAAATAAGGTGTGTTGGCACACTTTAGTAAGGAGCGTGATTAATATCGTACTTTCTGCAATTTGGTGCGTATGCACTGCAGTTTTAATTTTTTCGTTAACCTTTAACTGCTACTAAACGAAACCACAGTATATAGATATAACTACAAAACTTCATCCAATATAGATAAATGTTGCTAACGCATTAAGCTGTTGCCTCGCTCATTAGCAAACACACTAGATTTTTATTGTTACAACGTATAATTCTGTACGTTGCTGAGCCGAAAGGTTTTAACTCACGCGTAGCTAACGCTAAAGTTAAACATTTTTGTGTAAAGAAAAATACGGTCGTACGAGCGCCTGGAGTATTTATCCGGGAGGCGCAGGTTCATACCCTGCTCACGAACGTATTAGTCTTTCCACCAAACTTTTATAAGTTTAAAAACTCTTCGTCGTTCTTTGGTACTTTTTATAGCTTGTCCCAAACTCCCTGAATCCAGCTTGTTTCTAGGATGTAGATTAAATAACGTTGAACCGGATTTACCAGAAGTTAAAAGTTAAAAGTTGAAGTTACGTTGACCAGAAGACGTTGCGTCAACAGGCAACAGTTCGATAGCTTTTTGTGTAGAATGAGTGTTCTTCGATAGACAATGTTCCATGAATATGAAAAACACCAGGATTTTACACATTCTGAACAACTGTTTAAAGTGTTTGTGGAACCGTACAATTTTCGCTCTTTCCCTGTCGAGTGACACATGTGATGCACGGCGATTGCTCAACTATTGTGTCTACTTGGCGAAAAAGAAACCTGACGAGACCCCTTCCTGCAACAGTAAATTAGCCAATTAAACAATAGTCTGGTAAGGTCATCTGATAAAGTTTTAATTTCCTTAGGCTTATCACTCGCTTCCTTGCCTTACAAACGCTAGTATTCCATTTTAAATTCTGAGCTTACCTTGATTACTGACCTTAGTTTAACAATCTACTTACAAAGCGGCACCGGACAAAAAAGTTTTTTTTTTTATAGTTGGTGGTCATTTGACCTCCGCCTTAAACCTAATTACAATACAATAAAAAATAAAAATCTTTAATTTTAAGGCTACCACAGATCATATAATAGTACAGATGTCGCAGATGGATAGTAGAATCCGCCGTTTTACAAAACTGCTAGCTGATTTACAAAACAGTACTGTTTTATAAAATAGCTAAACAACGTTCAGCTGGATTGCCATTGCGATACGTTTAACAAAACTGCTACCCACGTTTAGACGTAATGCAAAATGACATATCTACAGTGGGACAGATTTGTTTATTGTATAGGTATATTAAAAGGTAGTCACCACTCAAGTAAAAAAAAAATATACTGTATTCTGATTTGTCTTTCCGTGGCTGGGACGACGGAGCCCCACTTCGCGGGCCTGCTGTTTTTGTAAGATCAGAAAAAGCCTAAACACGAACAGGATGACGGGGATAGATCGTAACCTAACCTGTCCGTGTCGGGGTACACGAAACTCCCGAGTTCGCTTCGCTCGCTCATGGATCAATTTAATTTATTTTCTTTCATAATCCCGATATATTGTCGAATATTATAGTGGTTTAGTATTTACGTCATTCAATTTTTTTTTTTTGCTACTGTAATATAAAGTTACGTTATTGTTGTTAAACGCCACACAGAGCCGTGTGCGACAAAATTTCGAACTAAAATCAACAATCTGACAGTTCATTACACACTGTTTTACATAATCTCTGATCGATGACCCGCTGCATTAATAAACGCAAAACGTTCATAAATTTTGCGTGTTGTAGTTTAGTAATTATGTAATACCGCTAAACGTCGTTCAGCTGTTTTTCATAACAGTACTGTTTTGTAAATCAGCTAGCAGTTTTGTAAAACAGCCGATTCTACAATCCATCTGCGACATAGATACTACATAATGTATAGATACATAGTACCTAAAACTGTATAAAAGTCTACAAGGCAGCTAAGTAGGAATGCCGGAGGAGAAGCCTTAGAGGACCAGACGGTAGAACAGCTGAAATATCTGACAATATATTTGCTACTTGAGGTAGCACACAAGCACATATAACGAGCACTAAAGCAACAATAGCTCTCGTCATTACATTAACAGTATTAAAACACATAAAAAAAATAAACACAAACATAAAATTGTGTCACAACAATGATAGTACACGATTAAAATCGTGTACTATCATTGTAACCATACAGGTAAAAGGTAAAAAGGTATTTGATTTGGGAGTCATATGCCAGTGGCGAGAGGGGTAGGTACGCCCGCTCAAACTACTTCAGTACTAACTACTTACTACTAGGGAGACGCCCTAGAAGCATGTATTTACACGACCTTGTCCTCCAAAAAGGTTATGTGAGTAGTACTCACAACCAGCGCGACTGTATGACCAGATATAAGAACGTGGAAGAAGCAGAAGGAGTATATAAGGATAGCAGGTGGCGTTTCAGTTTATGCCTACGCTCATGGGAAAAAGGTGTGAGTTTATAAATTTATATCTAGTTTGACTCGTGATATCGCCGCGGACTCAGCTCATGACTGAGGGCTCCGTCCGAACTTGAAACTAGTCGGGCAATTCCGAAGAATGCACGTGAGTAGTAACCAGTGAACAATAATTCATACGAATGTCTCACGAAAGTTATTATGCTTACTTACAAAAAATATTCAAATAGTTTGTCAGTGTCCTTTGCTTGATATATTAGAGAGGAAGGAATGGAATTTCTTGGTATGGTATAATCTCTTTGTTTTTTTGCTGAGCTGCATTTCCATCGTCAACTACACCATCGCGTCAAATGCCAAATAAAATAAAAATTATAACCCTTCTTTTTGGCTTTGCCGTAGTCGGGTAAAAAATAGACATAAATTATTCTCCAGTAAGTATTTCAAAAGAAGACCTTTAACTGTTCATAAATCAAAATGTTCTATCCAGATTAGTAATTAGTAGCAGATTATTTTCGTAGACAATTACATTTTGAAACGAATTTATGTTTTTTTTTTTTTAATAAGTCATTTAACTGTTAAATTAATCAGTCACTACCTATCGGTTATAAAATCTAATGCACCTAATATTATGCCCTCGACAGTTACGATGAAAGTATAGACGACCTCGAATGGTTTTTTCTTGAATTTAATTTTGGTGCAGTTTATTTTGTAATAGAGCACCCATTTATAATCACTACATAGTATAAAACAAAGTCGCTTTCTCTGTCCCTATGTCCCTTTGTATGCTTAAATCTTTGAAACTACGCAACGGATTTTGATGTGGTTTTTTTAAAAGATAGAGTAATTCAAGAGGAAGGTTTACATATATAAATTGTCAAGTTTGTATACATTGGCTAAAATATAATGATATTTGTTGGAGGTGGCGGAAAAGAAATAACCCCTCTGGGAGCTTTCAACGAAAACGCTGCCTAAACCCTTTGAGATATAACAAAATGATGTATTGTGGAATTGTGTATCTTATATAGGTCTACAGAAAAGTCCGCGATGGCATATGTCTATCTCTTAAGGATAACATACTACATCCATTTTAATAATTTAATTGGGAAGCGGGAACGGGATCAAAATTTCATGATTACTTTTGGTCGCAATAACCGACATCCACGCGGGCGAAGCCGCGGGCATCAGCTAGTTAATTATAAATAGCAAAACATTGGTATCGATTTTGATGTATAGACCAATTAACCTGAAATTAGAGTACTGCTATAGTTTACTCAATACAAATAATAATAATAATAATAATAATAATAATTTATTTTATTCAGTAACATACACTAATACAATAATTCATACAATCAGTACTTAGAAATAAATGAGTGCGATACATTAAACAGTTTCCCTGAACCCCACACTAGGATTCCCTGTGTTGTGGGGTCCAGTCTCTTCCCAAATCAATATCATACAAGAGCACTTATTATAAATGTTCACTAAAACTAACTATTTAGGTTACAGATAAAGCAAAAACAAGTAAAAGATATCTATTATAACTGAAATTACTGAACTACATATTCCTCTTGTTTAGAATTATAACAAAAGGAAAACAACACAATTATTAAGAAAAACATAACAAGATACATGCGAGGATAAAGGATATATTAAAGAGCCTTTACCTTTTTGTTTGTGTTTGTGAGTGTGAGTGTTTGTGTGTGTGGAAGAAGTGATTTAGTCGTGTTAGTGAGTGTGTTCGGAGTATGTTTGTCATTTAAGTGTTTTAGGCGCTTTAAATGTGTGGACGTATCAACATGGTGTAAGAATACTTGTGCAATAATACTTAATTATTAATATTTTAGTTATCAATTACATTACGATGAGCATTAAATCCTCAGTTTGGTCATAGTTTTTAGAATGTAACCATTTAAAAATTTCATTTTTACAGCAGTAGTACGACATGTCAAGTATGTTTCTGTTTGTATTGTAGAAGATGGAATAGAGATAGGGTCCTAAAAAAGCAAAAGATCTACGTGCAAATGAAGATCGCACTCTTGGCCGATCCCACTTCAGGGTTCTGTTAGAAACACGAGCCAGTTCCTTTGCATGCTTGTGAAATCGCTGCAATGTTGATGCAATAAACAACTGCCTTACGCGAAGATGATTACAATCGCAATACAGAGCATCGGTTCTGAAGCGCCAAGGTTTTTTATATGCTATTTTTAAGATGGCTCGTTGTGCTCGTTCTAGCTTGAGCAGAGAAGTCTTGCTTGCTGCTCCCCAGACTGGCGCACAGTAGCTTAATATAGACTGGCACAGACTGAAATATACTATTCGTACCAACTTGAGATCCACGATAGACTTTAGTTTTTTAAAAATGTGCGATAGCTTTTTTACCCGTTTCACGAGTGCATCAATTTGGTTTTTCCATGCCAGTCGTTCATCAATCAGCACTCCTAGGTACTTTATGTGTGAGACCTGTTCAATTAGTGCACAATGACAATCACAGAAACTCTTAGTGAACGTGTCACAAACATGCAATTTAATTTGAAGTGGTCGGTCCGGCGCACTACGGTTAGTTATTGCAAATGTGATCATTTTGGTTTTACTAATGTTTACTGTCAGAAGGTTAACGCGGAGCCATTGAGAAGCCTTTTCAAGCCCGTCCTGGGCCACACAATCAACATCACTCCACGTTTTAGCATGAAATACTATGGCAGTATCATCCGCGAAAGTGAAAATGCTAGCATCATGCAATTTAAGGGAGCATAGGTCATTTATGTACACCAGGAACAACGTGGGCCCCAAGACACTGCCCTGAGGCACACCGTAACTAATATCAGCAAAGTCACTGACATAGTCTCCTATGCGAACACGTTGTCGACGTTCCTCCAGGTAAGACTGGAACCATTTCAGGGCCAGACCTCTAATCCCGACTTGCTCAAGCCTCTTTAGCAGTATCGGCCGGGAAACCGTATCAAAAGCTTTCGCCAGGTCCAGGAAGATGCCGACACACTTTCGACCTTCATCAGTTTTCCTTACAACAAAATCAACCAATTGCGTGACTGCATCCTCCGTGGACCTGCCTGCGCGAAACCCAAATTGGTTGTCAGCCAGCAAGTTGTTATTTTCAAGGTATTTCAGTAACCTTGTATTAACAACTTTTTCAATCACCTTAGATAATGCGCTTAAGAGAGAGATTGGTCTATAATTAGCTGGTTGACTTGAATCACCCGCTTTATGTATTGGGATCACGCTGGCTATTTTGAGTTCATTAGGGACTACACCTGAAGATATGCTTAGGTTGCAGATATATGTGAGGGGACTAGCTATAACATATTTAGTATGTTTCAACATATCATTGCTTATGTTGTCAAACCCAGTTGCTTTACTAGTCTTCAGTGTACCGATTAATTTAATAATTTCAATTTCATCTGTAGGGGTAAGAAATAAAGTGTCTTTCGATCAAAAATGCTATGCTTTATGTTATTGGCTAATTTTGTCTCTGTTTGTCCCAAACTACATAACACTGTATTTGCCAATTGATTACCAATAGAGCTGAAATAGTTATTAACTGCGTTCAGCGATTCAGTGGGATTGCTTTCTATTCTAAGTAGATCGCCACTTTTGTTTGCAGTCTTGCTTAAGTTACAAATAGTTTTTATACAGTCCCATGTCTTTTTTATGTTATCTTTATTATCATTGATAAGTTTTTGATCGTATTTGTTCTTTTGATTTTGTAGAATGTTATTACAATGATTTCTGTATAATATATATTTTTTTTGTAAATATTGGGCATTGTTGTTTTTTCTAACCTCATTATGAAGTTTATCACGACGTCTGATACATTTTAAGAGCCCAGGCGTGATCCATGGTTTGACAATAACATCAGAACTACGTAGGATATGTGTATGAGTGTTTCTGTCGAGGGCATTATTAAATTTAGAGATAAAATGTTTAGTAGCTATGTTTACATCATCTGTTCTGTATAGGTTAGACCAATCAATCTTCATAAGATCTATGAGTAGATTTTCGTAATCTATTTTCGTGCTTGTGTGTTTACTTTTATCTTTAGGACGGATCGAACTCATGCAACTTAGTACAGTACTATGATCAGTTATATCTGAGTGACAAATAATAGTAGTTGAAGCTAATGTAGACTTAATCATACAGTGATCTAGGCAATTTGGGCCTCGCGTTGGAACAGTATGACCAGGTACGAATCCATAATGGGCTGTGAGATTAAGATACTCGTCAGCACGAGAATCTATGGAGGTTTCTTTAATGTCGAGGTTGATATCACCTACTAATACGCAGTGCTGACTATTACAATTACTCAGAATATTTTCCAGTGATGCCAGAAAATTGCCAATATCATAAAAAGACGGTGACCGATAAATTGCTATAACAGTATAAGACCCAGCAATATCAACCCGCAAGCAATTAGCGTCGTCAAAGGATGGTTCAGTAATAGATACTCGGAGATCACACTTAGAATATATCACAATCCCGTCACTTTTGTTAAAATATTTCTTCGAGTAATTGCAGTCGTAGCCCTCCAATGTTATAACACTTGAAGATTCATCGAGCCAGCACTCAGTTAACACTATGAGATCTGGTTTAAATTGTAAACGATGTAAAAAACACAAGTAATGAGTTAAAGTTTTTATTTATACTTCGTATATTCTGAGATAGGATTGTGAGTTTATTCTGAGCATTATTAAGATGTGTTTTACAAAGATCTGGACTGTCAAGTTCAATATAGTTAGATAGACATACATTGTCGATATCCTCAATCAGTCGTTCATTATCAAACATCGCGATGGTGAACAGAAACTACAGGTACCTTAATGAGTTTCATTTCGCAATATAGTGTTAGCCAGATCAGGCTTGAGAATATCAACAATGAATGGATTGTTCGTAATAATAATTTATTGATCCTACATATCGTGCAAAGATTATGGTAGTTTTCAAATATTTTAAATAAAATGACATTAATTAGAGATGTGACAATAGTTATTACGACTTCTTTATTCGCTCTGAATATCCCACAGCGTAACCAGTAGCTGAGTTCTTTAACCATGTTTTGTACGCCTGTTATTGTATAGTAAGTTAGTGTGTTGTTGTAAATGTGTAATGAGTTTAGAGCGAAATTATAATGTATAAGTTTGTGTTGTAGTATATTATTTATGTAAACAATGAAAATTTGAGTTTTTAAATTATTACAATATGTAGCATGCATTACATGAGTGTTACGAGTATAAACTAACAAGTTAATTAATCTTATTAATAATACTAGTCAATTTGACTGTCTCAGGTTAATGAATTGCGACTCATTCTTGATCAGTATATATTCAGAGCCTTCTTGTTTCTTAAGGTAGACGTTACCATTAGAGGTCCAACAAAATTTATATTTCTCTGTTTTTGCAAAGTCTCTTGCAAGGAAATGAAGGCGCCGAGACTTTGCTGTAAGGGATTCAGAAACAAACAAAGGTGAAGTATTATTCTCTATTCCCAGATGCATAATCCTTAATTCACTTTTTTTATGCTGATTTCTAGCTGAGCTTAAGAATTTACTTTTTATTAATGTATTGGAGAGTTCCACAATAATAGTTGACTTAGAAGGGTCACGGTTGTTAGGTACACGATATACATCACGCAAGTCACCTGGCTGAAGGGCAATGCTCAGGTTATTTGAGAGGTGTGTTACATAGTTAAAGAGAGTTTCTTTGTTTTCCTTATCGGCTCTCGGTACATACTTTAGTTCAATACTCGTCTTTTTTAGAGTTCTCTCCAGGACATCACATTTTTCCTCAATACTAGTTATTTGAGATGTGAGGCATTTACGCTGATCCTCCAACCCATCGATTTTAGACTGCATTGAGCGTAGCTGATCATTCAAGGACTCTAGGGACTTCTCTATCTCCTGGTTGGTACTGTGTATAGAAGAAGTGTGAGATTTAACGTCAGCTAGATGTTTGCTTAGTAAATCAATTTTTTTATTTTGGGTAGCTTGAAAGCTTTGTAGCATTTCTCGTATCTCTGTTTTAAAAGCTGTGAGTTCATCATAATTGTCATCAGAAAGACGGCGACGTTTATCTCTCATAGTTATATTGGGTCGGCTGTGTTCCTCTTCATCAGAAAATTTAATCAAGATATCGGAATCCGATGAAGATTGAGCTTTGTTTAGAGGAGGAGATCGTAGCATTGCGTTGTCAGTTGTTTAAATCAATATAATCGCAATTCACAAAAAGAAAGCAAAAGCAGTGTTATCTACTGCAACGATAAACAGTACCAGGCGCCCAGGTGTACCGCTTGAAGCGCAACGATAAATGATCATTAGCTGTTGGTAATTAGGTACTTTTTGTAATGAACAACTAAGAAATTGGTGACTCACTCGTAGTAATATGATGGCAGGGGCTCTGTAGCAGGTAGTGATTGAGTTGCGCCGTGATTGGTCCGCGGCAAAAGAAGGTGCGTACGCGCCGAAACAAAATAAATACAAAACAAATAAATGAAATAAATTGAAATGTCTGTTTTTAATGTTTAAATAATAGTTTTTTTTGTAAGATCATACAATTATTTGCACGTTATGTAAAAGGGCCCTAAAATCTGTTTTTAAAATGTTTGTCTGTCGGTCTGTTTGGTTGGATAAGTTTTACTGTCAGGTATCTTACTATCTAAGGAGTAACTTAGGCTAATTATAATTGTCGTGGTGGGGGGCTTTATTAACCGTGGCTTGGTCACCCACGGTGAAACTAGAAGAACCCGAGGAAGGCCGCTCCTCTGGGCTTTGCCTCCAAGCCATGGAGCGGCGGTAGGTTGCGGGCCGTATGGGCGGCACCGCAGCTGGGGAATGAGGGCCGCGGTGGGAGCGGAGTGCCGGTATGTTGATGCGCCGCCCTCCCTACCTCCTTGACGGGGCCGCCATCGTTAGATAGCGGACGCAGTGGGGCCGCAGGGGAGGAGGAGTATCGCCAGTATATCGAGGCGCCGCTCTCCCTATCCTCTGCGGCCGTAGTAGCAGGCGGCGGGGCCACAGACCTGACCCGTCGCAGGACACTTTGGACGTCCGGACACGGGGTCGTCTGGTGCCCATTGCACATGGTCTCCGAGGTGGTCACGGCACGCCATGTGTGCCGTAGCGGGGGTTTCAATACCAATCCTCGTGAGAGAGAGTCCGGCAACGGACGGTCTCGCGGTTGTGTGCGAGAGCGTTCCTGCCTGCTGCAGCTGTGGCGGTACACTGTGGAGTTTAAGTGGGACACGGGGAGACAGCGGTTATGTGGGACTCCACATAATCGCTCTGTCTCCCCGTGTCAGAGCGGTATGCGAGGGCAATTCTCAACATAGATAAAAGATTAATTATAATTATACGCGGGTGAAACCACGCGGCACAGCTAGTTCTTCAATATAGATGGAATTCATTCAAAGGGGTTTTGTCTAGGTAACCGATCAATAGCTAAGGCGAGCCAGTTAGACGTCTTCAGTAACGCAGCACTAAGGGCTTCCCCTGCGGGACACTTCCGTGTGCCGAATAGAATATGTCCGGTAGTTAGAGATCTCTTTAATCGTGCCGTCTCGCTCTAATAATAACTTTTAGTAATAACTTAAATTTAAAATGCCAGGGGCATTTTAAATTTAAAATGCCCCTGATATAAATCCTTTAAAAGGTAAACACATTTATATGTATTTAATGACCTTTAAGTTAACGTTATGCAGTAATATTTTGATCCTAGCGTCCAGCGTGGGACAAGTGAAACCGTTATATATTAATAAAAAAAATATTTTCACTTCTTGTCTAGGATTTCCGGGACCCCCAAAACCCCCCGGCTACTGCAAGCGGGGGGACTTCATAACTATAACGTATTGAACACATCGATATTGAAACTAAGATGAGCCCAAACACGATACCTTTGCTGTATTGGTGAGGAGTTGGATGTACTGCAGAATCAGTTTGCATGATCTTCATTGTATGTTATTGCAGTAACATAATAACAAATTTCGAATCTATCAGACCTGTGGAAGTTGCTGACATCCCTTCATCAACTAGAAAAGTGCTGATTAAAACGCCTTCTTACCTCAAAGAGTATGTATGTGAGCTAAGTACATTATTGTATTTCACATATAAGTTAAGTTAATTAAACATTAGGCTTCTGTGTCATGATTAATTATCTCTCAATAATGCTTTATTGTAGTTAAGATTCGCTTTAATTAACTTGTTATAGTAATTTTATTATTTTTGGAGTACATATTCTTCAATGAATCGTAATTGCTTCAAACGGCGGAGCAGATGTTCTTGAATCCAGCAAAGATCTATCAAGTCACTTTTCAAACAAAATGTACTAAATCAAAATCGGTCCATCGGTTTGGGAGCTACGATGTCACAGATAGATACACACTACAAAGTTATAACACTCCTCTGTTTACGTCAGGGGTTAAAAAATTGTAAATATCTAACATTATTTTAGTTTGCCTAAGTCAATATTGACTCCAATATCTGTATTCGTATATTTATTGTAATCGAGACGTGTCTAATTTAAACCATTGTTCACGTAGGTATGTACGATTTTTAGATATCTATCTAGTTGCCAGAGAACAATTCGAACAAGTACCAAGCAAGTCCAAAGCTAGAGGATCATTCAAATCCTGTTATTTTAATGCTCTATTGACTATTCAGATGCGTCACACCCACACCACACCAACAGCCGGGCACAAAATGGTATGCAATCGCGGACTTAGTACACGTACGATCGACAGTTTGCACCTCGCATTCAACAGCTGTTTGGATTGTGTGGTCCGTACCGACGACAACATGGCCACAAACGCAACCACTCACAGCGCTGGCGATCCACAAGCGTTTGCTGGTGGAAAATACAACCACACAATTTGTGGCAGTGACGTCAGTTGTAGCACACATTCACACTACGACATTATTGTCGCTGCAGTAAGGCAGTGGCCGTTACGGGTAGTCAGAGGCCTGAAAGTCTGACAACCGTTCATAACACGCGATATCGTGTTACCCAGTAACTGGGTTGTGGAGGTCAGATAGGCAGTCGCTCCATGTAAAATACTGGTATTAAGCATCCGGGAAAAGGCTAGGCAGATTGATTTTGATTCAAACCGTGGATATTTTAATGAAACACGCATGGCTATTTACCGATATCATCAATTAAAATCACAGCTACACTCAGAAATTAATAAGAATGTCGTCATGAATTAACATGTTACAGAGAAAAATGGAAAATGGCGCAATTGCATTTTGCTCTAAATTGAAGAAGAGATCATTGCAAGATAAAAAACTTGGCACCTGCATGAAGTAATACTGTAATACACAAACTCAGTAGCTGTGAAACGGCAATTATGCACAAATTAGTGACGGGCGGCGCAGCTCTAACAATGGCTTAATGCCATAATGAATGCGGTAATTCACGTAAACATGAAAGACTTTAAACGGTTAACGTAGTGAACATTAGAACTTAGCACATATTTAACGACGTTTAAGAACTAGTTAAATAAATAAACATTGATAGGTAGGTATCTACTTAAGAATGGCGTAAAAAATACAAAACACATACATTATTATAATCGTCAAAACTTGTTATAAAGTCGTTCGAATCTATTTGTTTTCTTGTTTAAACGCTCTATGGAACTACCAGTCGGAATTGCATTTTTATTTTTGACAATTATTTTTTTGCCTTTGACAGCCTAAGAGCCGATTTCACCGCTGCCATTAAAAACCGAGTTTAACAGAACTTAGTTCTACGTGATCCAGTTCAAATGTTGATTTTGATCTCAGTTAACGTCAAACTGATTTTACCTGCTACATTTTGATCGCGTTCACGAAAACGAAGTTTTCTTGGTTAATTAATGTAAATGTTGTCACAATTAAGAATTTAAACGATTTTGAAAGGTGATAACCTAAATTTATATTTATTAATATATATGTAAACAATAAATATTACAAAATTAAGCATTTTTGGTGCTGACATATTTATAGGAAACTTTATTATAACTAATATACATAATTCTATTTTTCAAAGAAACATTGAAAAAATAATAGACAAGAACGGGGCTTGAACCCGCGACCTTTGACGTTCCGTGTCATCACTCTACCAACTGAGCTACCTTGTCGTGTTCAAACCTATTGAATTTTCAATCCTCTTTGTATACGTCTTAAGGAGACGCCTGGTGATATTTATCTAGTAATCATTTTACAGATTTATTAAACTCAGCGTTACCACTTTGCAGTTGTAAATTTAGTAAATCTGTAAAATGATTACTAGATAAATATCACCAGGCGTCTCCTTAAGACGTATACAAAGAGGATTGAAAATTCAATAGGTTTGAACACGACAAGGTAGCTCAGTTGGTAGAGTGATGACACGGAACGTCAAAGGTCGCGGGTTCAAGCCCCGTTCTTGTCTATTATTTTTTCAATGTTTCTTTGAAAAATAGAATTAATATAGGCATTACATGGCCTCAACATGTATTAAAAAAATATAATTATATATGATTTATAAAGGATTGGGATGTTGTTCGGCAATTTACAACTGCAAAGTGGTAACGCTGAGTTTAGTAAATCTGTAAAATGATTACTAGATAAATATCACCAGGCGTCTCCTTAAGACGTATACAAAGAGGATTGAAAATTCAATAGGTTTGAACACGACAAGGTAGCTCAGTTGGTAGAGTGATGACACGGAACGTCAAAGGTCGCGGGTTCAAGCCCCGTTCTTGTCTATTATTTTTTCAATGTTTCTTTGAAAAATAGAATTAATATAGGCATTGCATGGCCTCAACATGTATTAAAAAAATATAATTATATATGACTAATATACATGTTTAATTTTATTTAGTTATCAGTTTTATATGACATTTTATTTATACAATAGCGTTATATCATAATTAAGGCAAATAACAACAAAATCTCTTTTATGTTAAACAATATTCCGCCATTTTGACAAGGCCGCTCTTGAACGCGTTTAGATAAGCTGAACGTCGAAAGTCGGGCGTTCAGAAGCCTAAACTGGGTTCAGCTTGAACTGCGTTCAGTTTTTGATGGTGAAATGCAAACTGGAGCTCTGAACTCAGTTAAATGCGTGAACTGAGTTCAGCTTGTACTGATCGCGTTTAGTTTCACTGGTGAAATCGGCCCTAAGTCTCGAGGAAGGTTAACAGGCTACTTATATGGGGGAACGAGGTGTGGTGTTCCCCCATTGAAAAGGGAGGAACACCACACCTCGTTCCTCCATACTTATATCATTATGCTACGACCCTTAGGAACAAAAAGAAAAAAGTGGGTGTAACCGCGGGGCGCAGCTACTGGTATAATAAGCAGAGGATTTGTCTATTTTTATTTAATTTTTAAATACTGTGGTTGTTTCTCTTACTCAGTTCGCGTCTTAGATGGGTGACCACTTGTATTTCTAAATCGTGACGTCCGACGTCCGTGCCTCAGAGAGCATGTCATGCTGACACTGATGATTCCACTCCCGACATTTAGTGAACCGCATATTAGCAACAGTGTTTATGACGACAATGTGGCACCTTTTACGGTACCTATGTAGATCACGGATACTCAGAAATTGCAATATTGATAGAATCATGCAATTACCATGAATTTCCGTTGGAAAGAATATAATATGGCAAACATCTTGGTACGAAGAAAAAAAGTTGCGGTCACGACCATCCGAAAATTGACATAGTGCGAGTCGGAGTACAGATTCGCTCACGATCGATACATTGCATTCTTACAAAGGAGGCATTTACAAAATGTATAACATTCCGGCCAAGATCTGGTACAATGTATGTAGAGCCACGTGGGCAAAGCCGCAGGGCGAACACTGGTAAATTATTAAGACGCGTGTTAGTTTTTTCTTTTTTTAAAGCGTCAGCCTACAATCTGTCAAAAAAGTCATGAAATATTATTTTGGGAACTAGTGCTTTTGCTTGTACTGGCAACACTAAACTACTACCATAATACTCAATTTGATAGTAAGTTTTGCAAGTACAACCAAAACTTCCCAAAACATTATTTTCATGACATTTTTGACAGTCTGTATCTTCCTCGATTAGAGTTGTGGGCAGACACACCTTGGCCACAATAGTGGAACCACGCCGCGCCTGATACGAAAGCCTATGCTGTCTCAACGCCTACCGACTTAAACCTAATATCCAATATAGACACTTGTCTGTAACAATCGCCATTTAATTTTATTCTGTGCCATTCCCTCACCATCATCATCATTCCTCTGCCCTTATCCCAATTAATTTGGGATCGGCGCAGCATGAATCCTACTTCCACTTTCTAATTGTTTTTGAAATTGCATGCTGCTAAAGTTTTGGCAATGTTTTATGACCGGCCGCCTGCCTGACGTCAACCCTCATTGGGAATGCTGTTGTTAGTGGTAACCGCAACCGATACGGTCTGCTTCTATCTAGCTAAGTCACACTTAATGTTATTCCCTTTCATTTCCCATTCCCTCACCGTGCCTCCATAAACTTTTTCCGGTGTTCTCTGTAAGCTCAGACACAGACGTTGGAATATTGGGCCCGGGACAAATATATCCGCGTCTGGCCGTTACAACAAGTCCATACTCAATACTCAATTTATTTATTGCGTTTCCATAATGTGAACTGAGGTGGTAGGTACAATTTATAATAACACATAAATTAGGTATCATTAGAAAATTTATCATTTAAATATTCTTTTATACTATAGTAGCATTTTTTATTAATAATAGTTTTAATTTATTTATAAATATATTTAATTTTAATTCTTTTTTTTATTTATTTATTTCCACCGTCCACCGTCTGGGTTGCGGCTTATAACCGAAACTACACATCATATTACATTTATATGGAAAATAAATTGATCTAAACTTACAAAACATGAAAACATATTGTAATAGGTACTAAAAAAGGCTTGCAAATATAACGTGAGAGCCACGAATTTAGATGATTTTTGAATAAATATAAGCTGGTTTTACGGTTTAATGAACTTTTCACGGCCACTTTGGAGCCTTTGCCTTTGCTCATGGTCATTAGTATAGCCATAATAAGTAAACAAACGTAAATAAACCTTACCAATTTGTATGGCCTTTATGTATATGTACCTGAATTCTTGAAAATAATCGTCTTCAAATATAAAGCTACATATAATAAAGATTATTAGGTACCTACCTATATTTTTGATCACAAGGCGGTGGTGAGCTGGATGACCTAAAGAACTGGCTCCAAACTGTCATAGACAGGGAAAGTTGGAAGTAGGGAATGAAGGCCTTTGCCTATCAGTGGGACACTACAGTTAAGATTATTATATTATAACCCTTTATTCCCCAAAAGGAGATGTGTACACCCACATTTCACAAATAATTCGTAATAGGTGTAATAAGGGTTGGCCGACAAGGGAGTTATCTTATAACAATTATTATTAATCAGAAGCTGGTCAGTATTTAAAGTACCTCATTCGTCTAGTGGTCCCTAGCGCGGTTGCTGAGAATGGTTTTTTCCATTGTTTTTTCTAAAAAAGCTAAAATAAGTAAATCTATTTACGACTGCATTTTTTATTATTTACATTCCAAAAAATATTTTATATCCATAAAACTATACATCTAGATTGCTCTTGTAACATCAAAACTATTATTAGTGGAAACTTGAATAAAATCCGTTTTGTATATAAAACTGTGCACAGACAGACAGGTTTTATATTATGTAGAGTTACGTAGACAAGATATTAACTGCATAGACATAGACTAAGACAACGGTAGATCTTGGTTTTACCAACGAATATTGCAACTCTTTCCTTGTACACAAGCATTTTGTTAATATGCTGTCCAGATGTGTAACCCTTGCCAAAAGATAGATAAAGTCACAACTAGTATAGGGACTGAATAGATAGCAATGAAGACGCCAAAAGACGTTTTAAAATATGGATGAAGAATTCGAGATGGCTTAGTGGTCAGAGCGCCTGGAGTATTTATCCGGGAGGCGCAGTTTCGAATCCTGCTCGCGACCGTATTCTTTTCCCATTTAATATAATAACTTTAGAGTTCGCTAAGCATGCGTTGATGGTTTTCAAAGATTTATCTTTAATCACAACTTAACTTAACTTTCACTTTTGACACCACAAAAATCAAACCCAGGAAAATTTACGGTCTATATTCTACAATAATGTTCCGAAATCTATGAAATAATACAAATTACAACCTTTGAATTATGATTGGTACAATACAATAAATTCTTAGCGCAGACACTTCTAAATTGTTTTGTGACTCTTCTTTTATCATGTAAAAGTGTTAGGACTCAACCTAGAATATTTGATGTCTATCCTTTAGTTATCAATGTACCTACCCAGTTTTATTGTTAATTAACTATGCATAACCGGTCCTTCTTCATAAGACTGTAGGCCAATGCACCCGTAAACGCATTCAAGCACGATAGAAGGTATCTTTTAAACTACTGAACTATAATAGTTTTTTTGTTTTGTTTTAAAATTATACGTTACCCCACACTAAAAATTTCTTCCTGTACCGTTTACATACACAATTTCAAATGCACACATACCCAGACCCGAAACAATTATCTGTAGATTGAACCTGCGACACGCAAGGCAGCAACCGGTCTCTCGACCAACCGCACCATCAATAATGGGTTTATAATATTCAAAACTACAATGAATTATTTCATACTCGAAATATATAAATACAATATACGATATTAAAGACAAGGCGAGCTAATTATAAGAATTTCCGCTTATTTGTGCAACGTTCCGTTTTGCAATCCGATCGAAACGCAACACGGTCCGCTTTTACAATAATGTACGTAGAATATACGAGTTGAATTAATGCGATGCCAGTACTGTAATTATAATTATAGATCTAGTATTACATGCTATTATACCACAGTTGTAAAATATAACATTTATAGCTATTGCTTCAAAAATCTATTCTAAATGTTATCACTGTTTTTACACCAATTTTATTGGTAAAACTTAGAGATCAATTTTTTTGCAAGTCCTTGTGCACCTTTGTTCACAAATAAATATTGATTTGACTTGATTCAATTTTTAACAACCGATGTTTATACTAACTTTTGTGAGAAATTTTCATATCAATTATTGACTTTGACTTTACTCACGTGAATTTTCTGCGATTGAGCCGAGCCCGTTCCGATGTCGCGAGTCAAACTCTGACTCTCGCATCGCCGCGGGCTCAGCTCATGAAGTCATGACTAAGAGCTCCGTTCGAGTTCCTTCTAGATTAGTCGGGCAATCCCGAAAAATGCACGTGCGTGGTAGAAGGTGAACAAGGTTGATAACCGAAGTAACTATATCCTATACGCTATTTATTTCGATAAATTATATTGAGATGGAACCATAAATATATTTTATGTAGCGATGTAAGAATGACAGTGCGCATGCGCACCAGCTCCACCGGATTCATATACAAAAAACAAAATCGACCAAAGTATGACAGTCTTAATCCACTTAATCACTTAGGTGTATAATCATAATACTAAAATCCGTCTGATTAGGCCGCTTTCTTTTCGGGTACAATGAAGACCCCGTTTGAGGATTACCGGATAGTGGTAACTGGTAAGTGGTGCATTTTAATATAGACCCACATCAATACGCACCACGCGCCAGAAAAGCTGATCATGAAAAAAAGTCAAACAAACAACTATATGTATACTACCAAAAAGGTTTACCGTTTACTATCACAGAAATCTCAATCGGATACAAAACCCGTTTACTGGCAACACATAAATACTTATTTTACAATTACGAATCTTTCTCAACACCCTGTCCCTACTTACGTAAGAGTCGTAATACCAATTCCTGCTTCGCTTACACGTAATACATAGTTTAGTCACCAGCCCGGGTTTTACATGGCAATACCTAGGTATTTACGACTGGCCAGCGTAACGTTCGTTGAAGTGTGGAAATGAACGAGTCACTGTGAGTAGATGAAACTGATGCTTAGTTGAACGCGACGGAATAATTTTCACAGTGAAATACTGTTATTTACAACATGTTCCATGGTGGGCCTATTACCATGAACCGGCCACTAAACCAATGAGGCGCTCATTTATAGTAAAATGTGTTTACAAATACTTTAGCTATTGGACACTTTGGCCAGAATCTCTCTTCCTGGTGTCAGAATTGTTTAAGACATACCACTTAATTTAAAAAAATAAACAACAGCCAGGACCAATGGATCAACTTGCCTTTTAAGCATGATTTAATGACAATTAGGAGAATCATAATTTTAAGATAACAGTGAAATCCGTGAGTGAAATGATTAAGCACTCTAAATCATACATCTTTATTACCGGCTCATAATAGGTCGTTTATTTAATTAATAGCACACAATAGTGTATCTAAATATAAATTTACGTAAAAAACAAGAACTTCAAAAGTATCCCCACAGGTTTTTCTTGAATCTATTCGGAAGTAAATATTTTATGAATAATCTTTCAGTAAATACATCTGAGTAGTACAGTCAGAAAGTCTCTCTGTCAACAGTTGAAAAAAGAACGATTGGCATGGAAAATTATTTTAATTATCATATTCTTTTATTTATACCTATTGATAAGTGTTGATTATTTTAAAACATCTTTTAAACTGTTTTTATTCTGTTAATAACGTCACAATATTGTGGTATTCTTCTTATCGTAATCGCATAGTACGATAGGTACCCTTCATAATATAAAGTCTAATAGTGTCGCATTTCCTGTCTACTATTCGTTGCACAAATGTAATACAAACCTGCTATAAAACAGCAATTTGTTAAACTTAAATTACACCTGGCCATAATTAACGTCTGCGTTCAGGAAAATCAAGGTGAGTGGCTGTACGGATCGCGCCTTTGCCGGAGGAAAATATTACCTGCATTCGTGAATCGAACGCGATACTTGACGCACCGGCCGGCATTAAAGAAAAAGAAATAGGTTCGAATTTTAAAACTGTGTATCAATTATTTGTTTTAATATCTGTGTGTGGACATTAGTGGCGGAAAAAGTTGTTGTTACTGTAAAATGACTATCTACAGTAAAATTGTTCAAATTATTTTAGTTAGTGTGTGATGAAGTTCGGAACGGAAATCAGGATTGAAGGTTTGTTCATTTTCTTTTGTAACTTGTATTTATGTTAACAACTTGCACTTAAAACCTTTGGGAAATACAGGGGTGATGCTTTAATAATTAATATACCTATATGTAGAGATAATAAAAGTTGAGTTTCAAGAGAAAGGTTATATTTTTATTAAAACGTATGCCGTTAACACCGATTAGGTACTAGTTTTACCGTTAATTATAACGATGTCTTCAGCTCAATACAGAAACATTAATAAGGTAGATACCGATTTAATTAATAAAATTCGTCAGAGTATCTTGTTGTCGAACAACTAAATATAAGGACCTACCTAAAGTTATAAATTGAGGAAAGAAAAATAGCAGCATCACCTTATTTAATTTCCTACAAGTCTATAATTTTAGGGTTGTCAATGTGTCTGAAATGTTTATCTATAACCAACAATCTGTTCATCGAAACTATTTAAATTATATTTTAAGAACGCTATTATTTTAAGAACCGCTATTGGTAGGAGAGGTATCTTGAATTGTATGTTTATTTGTTTAACCCCTAATAGGAATACCTAATGTTTAAATGTGAAATCCCTGACTCGTCTAGTGGTAGCAAGCACGCAAAGTGGTATTAATTCTTTGTTAGAAAATTATCGGTAGCAGCCCGGAGTT
Organism: Xylocampa areola; assembly: GCA_935421205.1. NCBI lineage: Eukaryota > Metazoa > Arthropoda > Insecta > Lepidoptera > Noctuidae > Xylocampa > Xylocampa areola. The sequence goes on from OW285200.1 coordinate 4,233,692, forward strand.
TGAAATTGTGCTCGGTTGCGCAATTTGCAGTTCACGTTCGGGTTTCCCGACTTCCGACCCATAACAATTAAAATCTTTTTGTAAGTATGTGAAGCGTCCATACGCCATCTAGGCGTATGACACACTTGCTGTCGTGTCCGTTGTTTGTGACCAGCTGCACGCGTGAGGACAATTCTAGGGCCTTTGAAGTTTCGACTTACTGGTAAAAGAATGTTTATTGATACTAAAATAGAATATTTATGCACATATTATACGACCTATAATAGCAAAACGGTGCTCATTAATTTATAAATACCTACTAAGCAATCATGTTAAGAATAGGAACGTCAATGACCTCTGATATGTCAACTGTTACTAAAAAAACGATTTCCAAGGAAAGTTATTAGGTACCTATTAATCATCGTTTTATTTTCTTTATTAACAAAATCTTAGTATTCGCACACCTATTGAAGGTTTTTGATTAGATTCATGATTCATCATTCAAACTGTTTTTGTTCTGTTAACACCAATTTAAGGCGGTAAGTCATTCCTATTATTATAGTAGTCCCAGAGTATTTAACTGTCGTGGTGGCCGAGTGATTACGGGCCCGCCTCTGAGCCGCAGGTTGTGGGTTCAAACCTGGCATGTACCAATGTGACTTTTTTAATGTCATATGTACTTTCTTTGTAAATCTAAGACATCACAGACATACCTACGTTGAAGGAAAACATCGTGAGGAAACCTGGACTTAATGGTCTGAAATCGCCAATCCGCAGTGAGCTGGAGTGGTGATCAATGCTCTTGCCTTCTCTGTATGAGAAGACGCCCTTGCCCTGCAGTGGCCCAGTTATAGGATAGTTATGTTTTATGTTATAGTATATTTATCAATTTAATATTATAGCACAGGTGAAGTTGTGCAGGTAAAGATTCTAATGTGAGTAATCATTCATCTCTTGACTAGTAGGGGCTAACTTGATTAATAATTTATAACCCATAACCTTTGCAAAAGGCGATTGGTATTTTAGCAAATAGGTACTATGATTATACCTATCATAATTAAAGGTTCCCAGATATAGCGTAGATTTTTTGAAATGTTTCTGATGTTCTTAGCTTACGTATAAATTGGACGGCATTCAAGGTATTAATCGAAATCACGCTAATAGTTCAAACCGATTATTATGGTTATGTATTATATCCAAACAATGCAACATCTCCATCAGCAGCGTAGCATATTCAAGGCCAGAGTTAATAGATTTCTTCGGGATCTACGTAGTCCATCTTCGGCCACACTGTCGCTTACCATCAGGCAAGGTGGTGCCCAAAGGTAGATCCCTTCTTGGTTTAAAAAGAAAAACATAGAAAGGGGATTTTAAATCTACACACTCACAGTGATTTGAAAACTAAGTAGGTATGTAGAAATTTACTAAGAAATAAATAGCGTGAGCGGGGGCCACCTCGCTTAAGTACTAGGTCTAGTAGGTAGGGTGAAATTATTCCAATTCAAATTGTTTATTCTATAAATAGATCTTTTTAAACTCTTTTATGTACATGTCACTACGATCTAGAAGAAACGCCGAAATAAACACAAAGGTCTCTTTTAAAGTCCAGATATCATTACACATCCCTATGTGAGCGAAACAATGAAGGGTATCTGGAATGGCCTTTTGAAGAAAGAGCCATAGCGGTTTCTAGTTGACCTGTCCTAACAGACGGCACACATGCATCAATATCGTGAAGCTCAACCGTTATAGGGAGCTCAACGACCTGTCACAAGGCGATACCAGATCGGCAGGACATTTGCGCAGGCCATATAAAAAAATCTCTTACCCGCCAGATGGTTATGAAACTGTACAGCAATAAATAAATATAAATTTCTATAATATTGTTAAAATATCAAAATATAATAAATATACATTCAAAATCAAATTCCTAGTGTGGGGCAACTTTTTATTAAAAACGAAACGAAACGGAAAATTTTATTTAAAATTATTATAATTATAAGTTTTTAAGATATTACAATGTCAAATTTTATCTTGTCACAATGTCCAATTTTATCATATAACAATGTCACATTTATCATAATACGGTAATGCGGGAATTTTAAAAATAATGTTACTATTTCCAAGACTTTACAATCCACACGAATAATTTGTTTACCTAGTAACTGCAGTCGCTTTCTAGGTTATTCTTAATTGATCTGTGTAAGATGCCATAGAGGTGGCTGTTTTTTTTTCTTACTTTAATTGTTTTATTCTTTGTGTTTTGATAAAGCAAAGTATATCGGCAAATGCCTAGCAAATTAACATACGCAATACGGTTTTTCTTTAGTATTGTTGCTTGATTAGGAAGTAGCAAAAATGACTGACATTTGAACTAGTAACTAAATACATAATTAATACGACCTAAGAACATAATTTACGAAAATCTAAATATGAATTTACATTTATAGATAATATACCGAAGACATAATTTTTGTTACATAAATTACTGAAGATCTTTCATTATATAAATAATGCATAGACCCTGGATATTGTCTTGGATGGTTCGGATTTTAACTTTCCCAGCTGGAGGCATTACTTCAATCTTCTAGAAATGAAAACAAGACACAATGGACTATAAAGTTATCATCTGGTATGAATTCGTAGATATTATGATAAATCAAAAGTTATTTGATTGTAGAGATTTTTCAGATTCAGAATGATTATTAAGTAAGTAAGTGCTTTTAAGTAGCATGTTCTAGATAAAAGCTAACATTATCTTTCTTATTATTATGGCATTAGCAGACCTCAAGTAATTTTAAACCGGGCACAGACCAAATCTGATACTTGTATCTTAAACTAAGTATTGTATGTACAATGCAAATAAAACCAATCGCAAAAGTTGCTCACCTTGTAGGTAACCAAATAGTTCATATACTTATAAGGATGTTTGGTGCTCGAGGTATAGGTATCCATTTCCTCTACTCCATTCATTTATGACGTGTACTAATATCTAAAACGTAAATAAAGACAGATACGTAAATACGATCGACAAAAAAACGACAATGCCTCCCCCCTTGTCAGTCCGTAAGTGCAAGTTTTTCTGCGAACCGATTTATAGGATTTTATTGGGATTTTTCTACAGACAATTTGGGCTATATTATTAATGGTCATTAATTTTTGAGTAGATTTGTATAATAACTTTCGTGAGACACATTCATATTAATTATTGTTTAACGGTTATTACTCACGCGCATTCTTCAGTACACAGTATACAGTTTGACTCGCGACATCGCCGCGGGCGCAGCTCATGATTAAGGGCTCCGTTCGAGTTCGAAACTAGTCGGGCAATCCCGAAGAATGCGCGTGAGTAGGTAATAACCGTTAAACAATAATTAAGACTAGCAGATATTAAAAAAAGAACAATAAGAATCTACTATACACTTAAAGGTCGTAGTCGGACGGACAGGTATACATAATATATAATGACTCATATCTACCTACCGATACTTACTTGCAAGCCCACACGACATTAATATCTGTCACAATGTCAGAGATTTTAAGGGGTATTGTCTGCACAAAAAAGAAATCAAACATTTCTTATTTTTAACTTCAAGGAATTACTTTTAATATATGCCTCCTTGACACCGGCTTTAGGTACAATATTTGAAAAGCATTGCGTTACAAAATTAAGAAATTACACTTTACACAAGACATAAAAATGGTGGCACTTAAACTTGTTGGAAGCATTTTTATATTTCTTACGAAGGCATTGCTTTTTAACGAAAACGAGAGAACATTAAAATTTTACCAGAGTCCATTCTAATGTTTTTTTTTTTAAGTAAAATTATAAACAGGAGTCTATAAGTATGTATATTATTAAATATAGAACCGGTTGTACACATGTAGGGTGTACATGTGTACTAAAGACCAAAGGTTAAAAATATGCCTAATCATCATGATTCTACTTTGTTGTTCACTTCGAGATATTAGCGGGATTAAAGATAAATCTTTGAAAAGCGTTAACGTTCTTTTTCCATTTAATATTGAAACTTTATTAGTATTTTATATTAATTTTGAAGAAACTATCCCTATAGTTTTAGGCAGTCCTTCCTACAAAATTTAATTGACATCGATATAATGGAGCTTCTTTTAATACTCCTAGTGCTGTAGAGCTAGGAGCTGCCATAGGGGCGGCTACTAGGGGCGCAATGCCTAACGGGGAGGAATAGCATCATTTAGTTTGTTATGTAGTGTTAAGAGCGCTAAAACCTAAGCTTGCCCTAGGCGCTACTACTAAATACGCATATATAAATAGGCACTAAAGTATTTATAAATCATAAATCAAATAATTCCCACAATACACTACTTGCTGTTACTAAAACGTAGATGAATTTCTTTCATACTTTTACATAATGATTACCAAATAACTAACCTAAATTGCACGAAGAATATTCGCGGCTTTACATACGTATTTGAACTGTCAATTACAACAAATGCAGTACATAAGGTTGACAACTATTATAAGTTGTCCTTAGTATGTTTCATTTCGACTGCCTACGTTTCTCTGCCTATAGGTCGTGTACCCAGTCTTCCGCGTAGCACACTTGTCTCCAAACTGGTGCGACTGGTTTAAAGAATATAAATGTATCGGATTTATTCATGTGATTTTAAATTTAAACATTTTTATTGGAAGATAATATATTAGCAGGAAAATCACTGATAGATGCTTCGAATATTATTAACGAATCATTTATTTTAAGTAAACATTCCTTTTACATTTTATGGTATAATGACTACTTAAAAAACTAGTTCGTTCTAGCATCTCTTTTTGTCCACCCTTAAAAAAAGGTGGGGATATACTACCTATACTAGTACCTACCTACAGTTTTATATAGGTAAGTGGCATTTGCGTGCTGCGCTAGCACGCTACGTCAAATTATGAACTGTGTGTAATGTCTGGGTTTCCAAGATACAGGCTGCGCCTAGTTTGGGACCTGCTGATAATTTGAAAAACGGCACTGATAGATTTAACTATTTTTCGAAGTACTAAAATGTAAAATAACGTGTAAACTGTGTTTGGTAAATAAATAAATTATTATTAAAAAATATTATTATTTCGTTTATAGGTATTCACAATTACATTTTTCGTTCGATATCTATTAGAAAGAATTCGCGTACCTTTCTGATAAAAAATCCCCCCCAAGTTGATGCGTCATGGGTTTCTTTGTACGGTAGGTACGATTAAACCTTATTAATCAGAGCTATTTTTATATGTATCTCGTAGTTAAACAGTTTTATATATATTTTTGAATATAATGAATTGTACTAATAAGTATTTTCAGATTAATTATTGTTCACCGGTTACTGCTTATATTTTTTTAACAACATACAGTAATATCTCTTAAATCGTTTAGCATGCTATGGGCATGTGACGCGGAGGAATGAGATGTGACAAGAAATGTTTTGAGCATGAATGTAGATATTAATTATTGTTCACCGTTTACTACTCTCGTGTATTCTTCGGGTTTGCCCGTCTTGCAGTCAGACTCGCGACATTGCCGCGGACTCAGCTCATGACTCAGGGCTCCGTTCGAGCTAGAAACTAGTCGGCAAACCCGAAGAATAAACGTGAGTAGTAACCGGTGAACAATAATTAATATGAATATGCCTCGCGAAAGTTATTATACAAGTATTTTCAGTTGCAATTTTCACCGCTTCATATGTGCACATATTTGCGGGCGGGCGGGCGGTGCACAGGTGCATGACTACCCTCAATATTAAGAAAGTAGCTAGATATTATATTTATTTGCATCCATTGTAATGGACTTCCGCAAGTAAAGTAACGCCTGAATCTATTCAAAAATATAACAGGCTATTTACTCGTAAAATACTTAAACAGGTACTCTCCAACTTTTACAAATAGTCGATAAAATAAATCAATAGTTCCCGAAATGTCAGCCAAGATCTAATTAAGTTCGATCGGTAAATAGCGAAATCATGTGCATACCTAGCGACCTTATTAGGTGCACTTGCATGCTCTCACTTTTCAAGGCGAAGGGTTCACTAACCGTACGAACTCGTAGCTGTTATACAATTAAACGTACTACTTACTTACTGAAGCTGTTTTAAGGAAACTATCACATTTTTATCTATTAGACTTTTTTTTTATTTGAAAGTACATGAAATGTAATAGATGTGTCAAAATCGTTGTAGGTGGAAATCAATAGTATTTGCCTATCCCAATGATGAGAAGCAGGCGTGATTGTATGTATGTACTGAAGTAATACCGATAAACGTTACAATTAAAAAGAAGCAATGCCATAAATATGCAGCCATAAAAATGTGTTTTACTATCACAAAATACCAAATGTCTCATAATTGACTACAGCATAAGACACATATATTAAAAAAAACTGATGCGGTCTTGAACTGCGTTGCAAAACACAGGACAAACATCTAGATTCTAGATTGTTCGACGTCCAACAAGCAAATAATTTTTTTTGATAAGTAGTGTCTTGTAAATCGGTAGCCTACAAATTAATAAAAATAATGGCATCTATTTAATTTATTTTACATTATGTTAATGTAAGTAATAAAAATATCCCCGCAAACTTAACAATGTTGTTCTGCAATGATATTATTTTCGACCCCAAATGGCTCTTAAAACATTTAATTATAGGTACTAATAGGTAACCTAATGAATTGCCTTGCAATTTTATTCTTAAGTTATTATGTTATGCCGCCTCGCAGAGTCATTGTTCCATTGTCTCAAAATATATTATTAAGTATTAATTATAATTATTAATTTACGGTTCGACATTATATAAACTGAATAAATGTCGATAACGTCACCATAATACGTATTAATGGGCAAGAAGAATTTGGATCAGAGAGCAGAAGTCGGGATAGCTAAATTGGTAGAGCGCCTGGAGTCTCAATAACTACAGACCTATAGCCCTCTTGACGACAGCCTCAAAGATATTTGAGAAGGCAATGTGCAATAGAGTCTATTCATTTTGTGAAAAATATAAAATCTTTAACGAATCACAAAATGGTTTCAGGAAAAATCGATCCACCACATTGGCCGTCTATAAATATGTACAGGAAGTATTGAATACATTAAATAAAAAAGAATACGCAATTGGCATATTATTAGACATGACGAAAGCGTATGATAAAGTCCAATATGATATTTTGCTAAGTAAATTATATGGAATAGGCATTCGGGGCGAAGCACATGATTGGTTTCAATCTTATTTACGGAACAGAGAGCATCAGGTAGAAATTGAATACTTTAATCACAATAGTAGAGAAATAGAAAACATCCGCTCGGACAGGCTAAACATCAACTTATCAATACCACAGGGTAGCGTCATTGGATGCCTGCTATTCCTAATATACATCAACGCATCAGTACCACAGGGTAGCGTCATTGGATGCCTGCTATTCCTAATATACATCAACGCATCAGTACCACAGGGTAGCGTCATTGGATGCCTGCTATTCCTAATATACATCAACGCATCAGTACCACAGGGTAGCGTCATTGGATGCCTGCTATTCCTAATATACATCAACGACCTACCTAAAGGTATACAGGAGCCCTGTGTATTGTTCGCTGATGATATCTCTCTTTTAGTATCTTGCAAGAATAATATCAATATAAACGACAAATTAGAATCTTTACTCAATAATATAACAACTTGGATGACCCAACATAATCTTGAAATAAACTTTTTAAAAACCAAATTAATGACTTTTCATCCACCGCAGAAATCACCACTTAATTTAAACTTTTCCTATAAAAATATCCAAATTGACGTTGTTAATGAATTCACTCTACTTGGCTTAAACATAGATACTCATGTCAACTGGAAGCATCACATTAAAAAAATTAAATCAAAATTATCTAAATTTTCTTACGCTCTCCGTGAAATAAAAAAGACCACCGATCTACAAACTGCGCTCGTAACGTATTATGCTTATGCTTTTGCATGGCTCAATTACGGAGTTACACTATGGGGAAACAGCACAGACGCACCATCACTTTTTACACTGCAAAAAAAAATAGTAAGAACATTAGCAAACATACAAGATACAGAAAGCTGTAAACTCCATTTTAAGAGTCTAAAAGTTCTTACCCTCCCTTGCTTGTATATATTAGGGTCATGTAAATTTGTAAGAAAACATAACGATTTCTACACAAAGCGCGGAGATATAAATACCAAATACATATTGAGGCATAAAAACCGATTAAACTTACCCAACTCAAGGCTAAAGATGCATTCGTCTAGCCCTTATGTCATGTCGATAAAAATATACAATAGATTGCCGGAAAGTATTAAAAAAGAAGTCAAAGACACTATATTTATTAAAAAGTTAAGAGAATTATTATTAATTAAATGCTACTACCATATAAATGAATACCTAAATGATATATTTTAGTAAGTCTAAAACTTAAAAATAGGTTCCTACTACTAAAGAAGCTTTAATATATACTTATATAATTGATAATAACAAAACACTAATAATAAATTGCGGTGCAATAATAATAATTATAATAATAGATTTTTTTATTCTTTTTTTTTAGTAATTGATAAGTTGATAACATATATATATTATTATAATGTAAGACTAAGTTTACGACTGGTTTTCCTCCTCTCTCCTAGTATTTTCGTGCCCGACAGGGTCCACAATTGCTACTTTGTTATGTATAAGACCTTTACACATTGTGGAGCGAAATAAAGTTATTGAGTATTGAGTATTGAGTATTGAGTATTGAGTCTCCATCCGGTGGTAACACATTTTGTTAGAAAATCATTATTCTCGCATACACCTTCGTGTTTGTCTCTATTACGGTCGTGTAGCCTTTTATATAGAGTCTATCATTATATTAAGGTGACGTAGTCACGTTTATACCATGTAAAACACAAGATAAACAAGTTCAAGGTTGATATGTGGTTGATGTGGACGATTCAGATAATATGGTATTTGCTATGTAACATTCGAGAAAAATAACCTTTGTGGGGCCAGATCAATGATTTCAAAAGAAAGGATACGCCCATCTAAACATTTTACAGAAAACTTCTTCATACAAGCAAAAGTAGCGCCATCTGTCATAACTTATACGAACTACTTGACGCCGCGTTTCATAGGTCGAAGACTAAACCTTGTACGTGCGTACATGTTTATTTTTATCACATTTTATTATTGGTCAATATTTTTATACACACATTAATCACGAACTGAACTGAGTTTTTACCTGACTGCGCTAGAAGGCGGGGTTATATGTTTTTCGGGTGTATGTATGTATATCTCTTTGGCATGCTCTGTAGCCTAAACGGGTTGATGGATGTTAGGTTTAGAAGTGTCGTTAGATTATATTAGTTTTTTATACTATAATTTATTGCGATAATAATACATGTCACAAAAAAACGTATGTAAAACAAATTAATATCAGTCAGCTTTATTTGAAATTGTAAACAATATTGTTATAATAATTAAGTATTAACATATTAGGTACTTACTAAAATTACTTACACCAAGTTCTTAAGACAAAAATAAAACAAATAAAAAATGACGTTCTTTCAACGTTACTTCGCGCGCGGCCGGCCACACAATGGCCGCCATTACGGACTTCGGTAGTAAAATAATTATACCTTTAAAATGTGATAATTTAATAATTTTATTGGAACAGAAGTAATCTAGGGTTATTTATCGATGATACGATATCCCATGTTCCTTTTTAATCTTTGTATCGTAATTTTTGCAGCCATTTACCACGCAACTAGGCATATTTATGACAAACAAAGACTCGTTCTCTCCTGCGAGCGGTCCATTGTCGACTGAGTTGCGTTGGCCCTAAACTGTCATTTTAGGGCCAACGCGTTGGTGCCATTTAGTTTCGCGGTCGGCCGGGTCCTTACGCTAGTAATATATATGTCAATGGGCCAGATGCATATTTAATTTATGCATCTGGCTATGACGTAAAGTGGTGATAGCCTAAAGTAATGACCGGCTGCCAAGTCAAAGGTTGCAAGTTCGAAGCCAAAGCGTGCACCACTGACTTTTTGTAGCTATGTGCGTATTATAAATTAATTATCACTTGCTTAAAATATCGTGAGGAATAATTAACTAGAAAAACTAACGAAATAACAATAACATTATGCAATTTTTTCCTTGCTTTTCTTTATTCTAGAAGAAAAAGGAAACCTAGGTACGTACATAACTTTGTAAACATTCAAATGCCATGAGAACATTTACGGTTACTATTGTTCATAAGAACATTATATTAATCATTGACAAATTAACTTTTTTATCGTACCTTTAATTATTAATTTGTACATTTATCGTGGTTATGCTAATAGTACATACATATTATATAGATAGGTTAACTATTTAATAATATTGTGAAGGTCTTAGTTCTAAACCTGTTTTATAATAATGCCACTATTTTCTTACAAATTTGTTCGCATGATAGTGGTTGGTACCTATTCGATTACTCAAAAAGTGCTGATCAGATTTTGTGGAAATTCCGTACTGCTATAAAAATGCAGACTTCCTGCTGCATAGTGTCCTCGTATCGAAATCCTGCAAATAAATGGTAATTACGCTTATTTTAATTAATAAACACTATCGTCTTTATTATTTTCAATTATTATATCAATAACAATAAAGGTGTCAAAATCCCTCTAATATAATGGTAACTTAATACCAGGTAATTGAATCGACCACCAATTATAGTGTCACTAGGTATGCCCCGCGGTTTCGCCCACGTATAATTATATTTTAATTTCTTCCTTAGTACTAAACAACAAATAGAAAATAATTCACAGTTCATTTCGGGGTTTATGCGTCACACGGCTCGTTCACACGAGTGTTGAATTATTTTCATTCTACATTATCTCCTAAACTATGCATCCAAATAACATGCTACATATAAAGGGCAAAGTTTAACTTCATAAAATTGGTTTCATGTTGAAGTAACTTTCGTTCTTAAGGATTAATATGCCCTGCCTAATAATAATGCTCATAAATCACTTAATTTCTTGGCACCGAATACCTTATTCTGGCTTTGTATAATGTTAGGCATATAGCACCGCTGACTTCTTTTTAGATGTACTAAATACTGCATTTTTGTAGAAAAACCGAAATAACTTTGCGACTTTTCACCGACCTGGGAATCGGACCCAGAACCTCACGCTCACCAACCGCGCTTGCAAACACTGGACCAACGAGGTAGTTGCATTACCTAATATACCACCAAACACTATAATGAGATTAAAAGCCCTACGTTGTTGGCCTTTGAAAACTACCCTAAAGCGTGCCAGATTTATCGCTTGAGCCTTATTTTCTAGAACGAAAATATCTTGATTCAAAGCTGAATTAATCTTAATTGTTTAATGCTTTAGGTTTTTTATTCACTGACTTATATAGATATCTATTAATTTAATATTCATTCATCGGATTTACACTACCATACATACTTCCTTATAATCATTTGGTTTTTATTTCTGTTCAAATAATTACGTAATTGATGAGGAAGTTAGGTACCTACATCAAAAATTTGCGCAAAAAATATCATAGAATTACCTATTAAATTATTATGTATCCTTCAAATTTTAAGTTAGTTCAAACAGTTAACACTGGCAGTTGATAATGAAAAAGTTAACTTGTAACCTTCATGTTGTCATGTTCACCTTTAAAGTGACTTATAATGCTTCACTCATGAAATAATAAATTGTTATTCTCAATACACAAAGTGTACCTAATATTCGGTGCGATACTTGTGCGAAGAATTCGATCTTTAACTGGACTTGAAAGTTACTTGTCTCGATACATAAAAATACAATCGTTTCACAGTCAGTAACATTGTGTGCTTAATATGAACAGAAGGGGTAGTAAATTATCATACTTACACTAGCTCTAGTGACCTTCCTCGTCTTCGCACAAGTGCAATTTATACAAACAACTATCAAAATTTCCGACTTTTGTGGTGGGTTTTCTAACATTATCTTTCATACAAAACAGTCCTGACAATTACGAACACGACAAAAAAATTATCTGTCGAATCTATCGAGCCGTTCTCATCAAGTGATGATATTTCATTTAAGCGGCAATTGGTTTTTTATTTACTTATATTTGTAGCAGTGATAGCCTAGTAGACCGTTGGACTGGCAAGTTAAACGCCGCAAGTTGGAATCCAACGCACGCATGAGTTTTCGAGTCGTATTAGAAATTAATTATCACTTACTTAAAACTGTATAAGAAAATATCGTAAAGAAACCAGCATATCTGAGAGACGCTTTTGTTTGTGTGTAAAACCATGCCAGGGACCTACAGGTAGTTTAAACTGATACTAGGTTGTTCATAAATCACACGATGAGAGAGAGAGATTTTCTTATATGGTTATAATTATCATTCTTATCTTCATAATATAAGAAGCCGAAATGAACGTGATAAAAAAAAACTATATAGGTTTCAAGTAAAACGTTACCTTGTGCCTTGAATTACTAACAACTGTTTCGTAGGACTACATTGCGATATTTTCTTTTAATCTCGCAACGACTTAAAACTTGCAAAGCAGGACAATTATACGATGCAGTTTGGAAACCATAAAAAACGTAGCTTAAAGATAAAGAGCAACCTTGGATACTGACGACCTGGCCGACACCGTCGACTGGACAAATAATTTCTCATATTTACAGCTTGAAATCTGATGTCCTCAAGATAAATACAGCGGTGAAACTGTTGGTCAATGTTAAAATATTTGTAACGAGCCTATTAGCCTAAATATATTATACATATGCATTATTTTTAATATAATCTGCTAAAGGGAACCGTTAATTGTGCCTACAGTAATCGGCAACCGCAGACAATCACGATAGAATCTTGACTAATTCTCTATAGATTTTAGTAAATCAACACATCTTTTGTAGTAAATTCTGTGTTCGAGAAATCTAAATATTTAGGACGAAATGGGAGCTGATTCTAATATTCCAGTCTTTCTCAAAGTGCGCGATAAATCCTTTATAGGTGCTAGAAGGGGTTGGGCTTAATAAAGAGCCGAAAGAGAATTGAAGGGTGTTAATGCGGCTTAGGGAGTGATGGCTTATATTAGTTTTTCTAATATTTTAAGTAAAGTATATAAAACTTCAGCAGGGATATGTAGCGTCTCCGTGGTTGTTTAACCCATTCATGGACAGTTGTCTAAACAATTTGGAAGAGAGTGAATTTGGTTTAGAAATTAATAGATTATTAGTCAAATGTCTCCTCTGTGCTTGTATGATCAAATTATCCTTGCATTGTCGGAGGAAGAGTTACAAGGATTGCGATAGATAGGTAACACTAATGGATGATGCTTTTAAGAATAAGGGAATGAAAGTAAACGTAAGTAAGACGAAAGTTATGATTTTTGAAAGGGAAGAAATTATGACAGAGAGCAATATTTTGATAGGTGACCAATTAGTGGAACAAGTAAAAGAGTTTGTGCATCTGGGATCTATGTTTACGAGGGATGGGATGCATGTGAAGGACATAGAAAGGAGAGTGGCTGCTGGTAACCGGGTGAATGGGGCGGTACACAATTTCATGGAAAACCGGAATGTGTCTAAAAAGGCGCGGCTGGCTCTTCATGGGTGCTGTTAGTGTCAACTCAAATCAAATGAAAATGTTTATTGCAATCCATAATGTACACTTACAGGTGGTAAATAAACAAATAATAGAAACAATAATGGACCCTGTCGGGCATAGCAAATTTTTAATTAAGTAGGGAGAGAAAGAGCTCTTTATTAATTTTCCTTGATATTAAGTTTGACTTTTTTATATCCATTTATTTACTTATTCTATTAAATTAATATTAATGGTCGATATAATCGATAGTATCTGCCTACCCCAATAGGAAACAGGCGTGATTGCATGTATTAACGAGTATATAATACTAAAACCAAAACATAGACAAACCCAAATAAATTGTTGATGCAAAATGGTGATTGGTTGCATTTTGAGTGACCGGCTGTTTCAATCACTTCAACATGTTATTAAAACAGTAAATAAAGCCCGCTAATGGAAGACTCCTTCAAATTACAGATTATTGTTTAGTGTTGATGAGGAATTCAACCAAATTTCAAACGATTACTGTTTTACACAGCAGAGTCAAACAGCAATCTGTCTATCTAGACGTACTTGTTTGGCTCAATTTTACAATCGGTTAAATCTGTGATAGAATTCTTGGAAAAGAAAGACACAATCAAAGAATTGATATTGCATACTTGACAGACTTGTTTAAATTGTTTAATGATATCAATCTCTAACTTCAAGGTGACGACTTGAACTTTATTAAAACAAAAAGTTTGGTCGCTACTTTCGTAGCCAAACCGCTCTTACACAAGAAAAATATAGATATACGTTTCTTTCACAATTCTCCTAATATTGTAACAACGAAGACTTGCTTTCTCACTGCCAACATTTGGAGAACCACCACAGTGATTTCAAAAAACGATTCCAGAATATTTTAAAATTGGGTACCAGACAGGGTTTTAAATTATTTTTCAAATGTCAACTCAACAGCTTCATCCTAGCTGGAAAAAAATATAAAATTTAAAAGGAGGAAATAAAAAAATAAAAAAAAATGTCTACCAAGAACTTTGGTTACAAAAACCAATACTGCAACCTTACTTCATCTCTATTAAGCATTAGTAAAACAAGAAAACAACGATGGACATCGAACCGTTAACGAACCGAAATATAATGAAAAACGCACAATAGGAAATGGAATCGACTCCCAATAGTCAAGTCTTATTATTGTAAGTAGTTTTTAACGACACAACATTAGTATGTGCGAATATGTTCAAAGTACCTGGCATTAGCCAACCTAGTAAGGAAAAGGAGCGTAACTGACATGCATTGTCCCTATACATGTAATCTCAGGTTGTACATACGCGTTTCCTTGAAACAAAATAATCGTATATTAGCAGAACAATATGGAAATGACGTTTATCATGGGAAGGGAAACCATTATATTGTCACGCGTATGAAAACAATAGCTGAGAACTTTTGGTACTGTCCATTCAATGAGTTTTTATTAGAAGTACTGTGTGAGGACTATTGAGGTAATTGTATCCCTCGAATTTTTTCATTCCCTTTATTCAATGATTTCCATTCTTTCTTTACCTTGTCAGAAGCTGAAGTTACGTACATACTTATAATATAGTAGGTACCGACATCCATTCTAAAAATACTGCCTGAAAACAGTAGTGTCGTCACTACTTTTGTCGGGCAGTATATTTGGGTATACAAAAACATTACGTCGATTTTGCGACTAACCTGTTAATGTGATTTCATATCGATACCCCTCCGTATCTCAGAGAGTACTTTATATCGTTGGTCCCGGTTGCCAAATGAAGATCTATGACAGCCGATACGGTATATAGATGCCTGAAACTCTGGCAATCAGACTAAACACGAGATATTATATTACCAAGTACTGGGTTTGTAGAAGTGATAAACGCAATCGCTTCATGTAAAACACTACTTTTTAGCTGTGTTTCTTTAACTGGAAGTCAAACCTAACGTAGTTAAAGGGCTAAGGTTAAGCAAGTTGAAGAAGTGATATATGAGAACTTAAACAAAATTTTAAATTCTATTATAATGTAAAACAATTACAATTAACAAAATTTTTCGACACTCTATAATATAATATTTTTATTTTTTAGTTATAAGTATTTTGTTTGTTTAAGTAGTTTGCATATAAATGTCAATATATCTTGCAAATATTATGTAAAACTATGTATGTATTTAAATTGCAAGATTTTTTATAATCTCCATAGTTTTGTGTTCTAAGTCGTAACGTATATGATATTATTATAATATAAAAGACATAAAAATGAATAGTTGCCACAAAATTTTGTAGGTACTTGTCTTCATACCTAATCAGGTTTAAAAAGTCTAACTGTTATCATTTAATGTAATGCAAGAAACTAAGCACACCAAATACTCGTACTATTATTACAAATGATACATTAAATATGGCTTCACAAATTGCATATATTTTTACTGCGGAACGTAGTCTAGAAGAATTGCTTGTAAATTAATCTTATTTCATAATATTTATCCTATTAAGACTAAAGTTACAACAGTTACGATTAACGCATTATTTTTAGAGCCTCACGACGCAATCTGATCGAGGGTTTGTTTTAATTTTATTTTCATGCCAGCCGCTGCCGTTGTACCAACCCAGACGTGAGGCAATGGCCCGCAATCACTTGACAATGGCTCTATTTAACGCTAAGTAAATTTTACTATAGGAACTTTTTTGTGGGTGTTGGGACGTCGGAATATATTGTAAATTAGTTAAAGAATAGAAAAAGTTGTAGTGAAATACTCGTTTCATTATCAACACCTTGCAGTTTTGAAGATTGCCAAAAACAATAATTCAAAGGCAAAGTATAGGCAACTTAAAATGAACGATTGCTAGGTATCTAGTCCAGCGTATGTGAAATATCTACCCTCGCATTGACTTTGCATGCTAGTAGTGCAAAGTCCTAGACATAGACTATAGTTAATGCAAAATTACGTATTAATGATCGTTAAAATGTATATTTAACTTGACCCACCTAGTACAACCAAGTCGTTGGTCGGTTTTATCCCGACTTCTGATGGCTGTAAATATTACACATAATACACTGAGTAATGTCTGCTTTGTGCAATTCAATTAGTGAGATTATAGATACCTATATGCATCTGGTGAAATTCGGTGTCGAACATTATGACGTTTGTACTATTTATGTAAGTAAAACCTATGTAGAGTCACTACTAGTGCAAAGGCTACTAGTAAAATTGCGTCACAAAGACACAACAACCACATTAAATAACGCAGTTGTCTCCACACGTTCACTTTTTTATCTTTTACACATTATCTTGCAGGTAAATTACACTTGTTACCAAATGAACGGGCTCCTTGTTACATTAGTTTAGGCACGTTTCATTTTACTGCTCTGATATCGCTCATAGAGCTATGAGGTAACGCTACTATTATATTATTATTGTCCCAAAGTGAACGGTGCTTTCTGTAAGTAGGTGTAATAGTCGAAATCCATACTAATATTATAATTACGAAAGTAACTCTGTTTGTTTGTTGCATTTTCACGACAAAACGGCTGAACGGATCGTAATAAAATTTTGGGAGGAGATAGATTGGACCTTGCATAAGGATATAGGCTACCTTTAGTTGCATAGGCGAAGTCACGGGCACCAGCTAGTTTCATATATTTACATACTAGCCCTTCAAAACTCACTGGTTCAACCCAGCAGTAAGTCATGATTTCGGATACTGAAAAGTGAAGCGTACAACCAGTATAAAACTAATACGTCGAAAACTATTTCATTTCCTGGAACACAACTCTATAATAAACCTATTAACCAAGAGCACGTTTAATCCTCAAAGTAAATAGTTATAGAAACGTTTGATAAACTTGTCCTAAGTATCATCCAGTGTATGAAGGCAGGGTTAGAATTTATACGATCTCAGACATCCTTGAAGGCAATCCTTGTCCATACCTTACTGTTACTGGCTAACCGGTATCAGTTACGACTAGTTACTAAACCTTGATCCACTTGAAAACCACTCAACTTAAACGCTCTCAAAATAAAATAAAATGTAAGCCTTAGTTTAATTATAAATATTATGACTGTATTTATGTATTATATTATTTTAATTGCTTGTAAGTTACTGTTTGTATCCATGCCCAAGAATTTATTTTAGAAATAAAATCTAGTAAACAACAATCAGAGGTGTTAACAAGAAGTTTTTATATTCCGTATAGCAGTAGGTACTATTACAAAAATATACATCATCATTATAATGCAAAACGTTCAAAGTTGAACTTCGGCATTGCTACAATATGCATTATTTTTACAAAAAGCTGTTTGAGATATTTATAGCCTATATATATGACAGTATCACCTCAGAGAAAAAAAAACCATAATGAAATTATATTCTGATGTACAGTCGCTAAAAAGTAGATAATGAACTGTTCATTATCTACTTTTTAAATTAAATTTTAAAACGTCCAGCGGTTTCTAAGGAAGTTTCAACTATATCGACATAGACGACCCTGGATATTTATCTCTTTTGTCGACTGTACATAATGTATGTTTATATGTATAAAATAAAAATCACTAAGATACCTGATCATTGTGTTAATACCAAAACCAAACACCACCTTTCTGTACTTGCCCTCGTCTCCACAGAGAAGGCAACTCATTAATTCAGCAGTCATTAATATGTCGTATGTGGTAACTAGAATAAATAAAAAGTCGAATTAAAACCAAACTTTTACTTGCACAATCTAAGATTACCAAATTATAAAAATGCATAAAACTAAATGCAACTAATATTTATATATTCAGTAAATGCTACTGCTGCATTTCATTGACATTTCTAATAACATTAAGTAAATAATTATTTCATTTTGAACATGTTGTCATTTTCAGAATAACTAAAATTGTGAATGTGGGTAGTGGCCTTCGAAAACGACTTTGCGATCTGGTATCTCGTTGTTTGTGTAAGACACCTTGCAGGTCAACCTAGGTTATCGACTGCTTAACCAGACCTTTCTGTGATTGCCTTAATATCAAAATTAGGAACCCCAGTCAGGTCATAAAAGTTAAGCGACAACACGCTAAGGGCACCCCCTGTGTGGTAGGAGCCTCGGCTTAGGGCATCAACGTCACTGGTGGAGGGACAGCAATCGATTGACTGGATCGGATTTAAATGTGTACATTACCTTATATATTGTTGAGCTTCACGATGATTGATGTAGGTACATACTCGTATGTATGTGTCCCGTCAATTATGATAGGCCAAGTTTATACTGCAATCATTCGTTCAAGAAAATACCATAATAGACGATTCCATACCTTATTACGCTCATATAGCCCTGCACACTGATGTCAAGACATTAAATCAGAGTACAACTGAGTTTGTTTCAGACAATTTTATTTTTATTGAGACCTATCTCATGAATAAATAATTTCTGTTCATACGAGTTAATGCAGGCTAATAAAATTGTGCTCTAGCCTGCACCACGTGACACCTTCGCGTTGGCGACCATGACCTGTGTGAGTTGCAGTGAATATTGCTGTGAATCCTGTCATCCCACAGCACCGCGTTCTCTGACTAAGCTTAAATGCTCCAAGTTTTCATTCCTTAAATGTTAACAATATTGTGTAGTATATAATGTTTGAAATATTGTGAGAAGGATTCATGAATGTAAATAATAAGGGTGCAAGGATTTAGTCATATACTTTACTTATACCTTGTAATCCTGTCTAAATAGTGTTATTGGTGTCGGCTTTAACGGGATTATTTATTTATTTATTCGTTAAATAGAATAATGAATAAATAAATAAATAATCCCGTTAAAGGTTTTTGCAGACACCGTGTGGTTTTTGTCGATAAAAATGACTTCTATTACATGGGACGCCATAACAACATTTGTGAAATGTCAATATGCAACTGTATACACCTTTGTCCTCCCCTTTAGGGAATACAAACGTGATGCCACTATGTAGTAGTACTAGTAGAAAGATAAATTGTCATCTGCAATTCATTTAAAAAATGTGCAAGTTTAAAACTCATGATAATATGATAAGCGAAGCAACAATAGGACAGTCCGGAAAAATACTGGCGACCAAACCCATGTACGCGTGTACTGCCTTCAAAATCAAACTAGCCACTTTGTCCTTCGCGACCAAGAAAGTGCATACGAGATACCTACCTACATTTGTATAATAGGACTTAAATAACTTAGTCTTATATCATACTGCGAGCTGCAACTTACCTA
The DNA here is from genome assembly GCA_935421205.1 of Xylocampa areola. Classification (NCBI taxonomy): domain Eukaryota; kingdom Metazoa; phylum Arthropoda; class Insecta; order Lepidoptera; family Noctuidae; genus Xylocampa; species Xylocampa areola. Next base: position 4,253,497 of record OW285200.1, read on the forward strand.
CTTAAACGTTGCACAAACTTGACACAAAATGCAAGCGTTATAATTAACTATAAATTACTGATATGGCCAGATTAAATATATTATGTATTTCGAAGACACTTTTAATCCGTGTATTCTATTTTTATTATTAAGCATCTTCTTTTGCAATCTTAACTTCTAAATTTTTCTGCAGCGGATACAAAATTCTAAAATATGACATTGATATAATCCTTCGAGAACCTTAAATCGACTAAATACCTATATAAAAACATAAATTTGAATACTAAAGTTACAGCCTCTTGCACAATCGGCGAACTAATCGTCAGTCATCGAAGTTATTATAAGTAGTGTAATAGATACGAACTTAAATAATATATTCAATGTCAAAAGTAACAATAACCAAATCAATATTGCATTACCTTGCAAAAGAAACTCATCTGAGTGTCAAAACATTCAGGTTAATATTTTATTTCCACTCATTTACGAATCACGATAAAAGGTATAGGCATTGGTAATTAGTATACATGAAAAATCACGAGGCTATATGATAAATGGTTATATTTCTGTAAATAGATCTTTTGAAGACACTTTTACAAGCTATTTTTATAAACTAGACGGCGTTTCCTATCTGACTACAATATTAATCTTATTATAAGATTAATATTATTGTTTTAACAAAAAGTGAAAATTAAAGTATGTGGGTATTCAAAAGACATCAACGCGCGATGCACTTAATATATTGACAGTGATTTTCGATATTATTTTCTAAATTATCTGCCTAGCCTTTTCCCAATAACATTGGGGTCGGCTTCCAGTCAAACCGGATACAGCTTAATACCAGTATTTTACATGGAGCGACTGCCTATCTGACCTCCACAACCCAGTAACTGGGTAACACGATATCTCGTGGTATGACTGGTTGTCAGACTTTCAGGCCTCTGACTACCCGTTACGGCTGTCATAGATCTTAATTTGACAACCGGGACCGACGGCTTATCGTGCTCTCCGAGGCACGGAGGGGTCTCGGTATGAAATGCTGGTCACCCATCCACAGACCAACCGCGGCAAGCGCAGCTTGACCTCGATCGATCGATCTGTGCGGCTGTTACTTAGCCACGAGCTCCTCATATTATTTTCTAAAGTAAAAAATAATATTTTATCAATGGTAATATTAGACAAACATTACTATCCCAATAATACGTCGTTTTATATTATAGTTGCAATGTAATTTACAACGTTGTACAAGAGTGTGAATCAATTCGAGTCGATTCTTTAACAAAAAATATTGAATCAAATATCGTACTAGGCTTATTATAATATAATATATGCTAGAGTACATCCTATGCATATTTATGCATTGGTACGTATAGAATTATACTTAAAAGTCAAATTTAGCGTCCACAAATTCAGTCGTGAAATAGAAACAGTTCTGAATCAACCATTGTTTAAGTTTTTTTTTAAACAACGAAATATTTAAGGTTTTGATCTCTCGCGTAATCAAATAAGAGAAAATGGCATTGAATGTGATTGTTACTATTGCTATTTTACATCTCACTGACTATCGTAGTTAGGCTAAGGACGCACGAACGGGTAATTACAGTAATTCAATCAACTGCAGTCTGCTGATAACCAGTAGATACTATTTATACGTAGTACAGCCTAGATTTACATATGTAATTTGAGCTGTGCTCCACGGTTTCACTCGCTTTTTTCTTTTTGCTCGGTTCCTAAAGGTCGTAGTGTGATATTAAATAACCTTCCTCAAGAATCAGGCTAACAAATGCAATAATATTTTTTCATATACGACAGATAATTCCAGAGATTAGCGTATTTAAAACAAAGAAACAAATCGTAGTTATATTAGTATAGATTTAAAACTATTTTCCCAATTAAAATGGTGGTATTTATTTACATCAGTTATGTTTCACTAACTCGATGGTAAGGCTGTTTATTTGGTAGGGAAAGGAAACCTTCTAACTGGGGGACTATCTTGATATATCCAGGTCGGATAACTATATAAATAAATATAAAGAAAACAATATAGAAAGTATTGTATACCTTTTTTGGTCTCGTTCAGGTATATTTTAGTAATTCTAGTAATTTAATTATTTTTTTTCTTTTTTTTCTCAGCCTTTATATATATATATTATATCATTTTAAGTTCGGCCACGAGACTGAAATAATCTTATCTTATAAACTTTATTCCTTTCTTTCACATCACATGCATTTTACTTAATATTACTTATAACTAGGAATAAGGCGTAGGTACCTACATACATAGCATTCACTACATAAAAATGATTGTTTAGTGTGCCAAAGTAAGGATTTAACTTGAAGCAGAGTTCATTTTATTTACTATTCTGACTGTGCTGTGTAACTGGTATGCAAAAGTCTAGATCTTCCACAAAATTCAATCACAAGTTCAGACCAAATTCTTTTACACCCAAAATAAAATGTTGGTATAATTTACTTACGTACCTCATTCAAGGTACCACGGATATCCGTGAAACATGTTACACTGGGTAGACACCGTACCGGTTAATTATTCGTAAAATTAAACACTTGCATTAACTGGAAATGCTTTCAGTAATTCTGCTAATAACAAAGCCTTTTTTGTCTAATTGCAATATCCGTTGTAGTTTAAAAGTACCGTACCAGGGATAATTTCAATTAAACCTAAATAGTTTTTACACTTTCACCTATTACATATCTACTAATGTAATAAAGCTGAAGGGCTTTTACCGTATTTAATTCCAGAGATTAGTGCGTTAGTCGGACTTAAACAATTATTTTCGCATTTAATAGGCCAATTCTTACAGAAGGGTATAGTTGATGTTACATTACGCTACGGCCCTTAAGAGCCGAACAAAAGTAGGTGAAACCGCACAGCCAGTACTCAAATAAAGAAGAACACAATACGCTGACTTTACCGGGTGTAGTAACTAATATAATGTTAACTCTGTCACGATTTTCGTATATGTATAAATTGGTCAAGTTCGTAAAACATGTAACATAACCTCTCACAATAGCTAGAGCATACTTAAAGAAATATCAAAGCCGTTATAAACACAAAGAAATTGTAAATTCATGTTCCGGATAATAGTTTTGACAAGCTGTGCGTATCAAGGTCACATATAATGCGATTAAACTTTATAATTAACTGGTTTGGCAAACATTCACTTCCTGGCATAATCTATATTTATAGAACCAATGGCGTACATATGTGTAACCAGGAACAAACAGGACGGCAAAGACTCAAAGCCATATTACCTGTTACTTTATTTCAACTTTTGACTACCTCAGACCTCATTGGTCTCGTGGTTACTAATGTGGATGCTGGGCGTGAGATTCTGAGTTCGACTCCCGGGCCAGACAGTATTATTGGGTTTTTCTATAAGTAAATTCTCAGTAACAGCCTGGAGTTTGGAATCATATCCAATAAATCATCCCATCTAATAGTTATATATATTTTGTGACAATGACGCGTCACCAAAAGACGCCAAGAGATCGCTAAGCATACGATAATGCTTTTCAAAGATTTATTAAGGTAATTACATATGTACGACATTGTATTAACAGCAAAGTTAATCGTGTCAGTTCAGTTACCTGTAAATAGATGGCAATGACGTCACCAAAAGACGTATTAAAATATGGAAGAAGAATTCGCGGTAGTGAGTACTGTAGAGGTCGAGATGGCTTAGCGGTCAGAGCTCCTGGAGTATTTATCCGGGAGGCGCAGGTTCGAATCCTGCTTACGACCGTATTCTTTTGACAAAAAAATTATAACTTTAGAGTTCTTTAAGCATGCGTTAATGCTTTTCAAAGACTTATCTGTATCCCATCTAATAATGGTGAGCCCGGTAAATTGCCTTCTACCTATAAATGAGACTTAATTTACTTTGCATTTCATGATTAGTTACAATAAACATTGAAAACCACTCTCAATGCTCATATATATATGCTTATTGGTTTGTTTACTTAAAGGTTAACGTCGAACGTAACCATTATTCTTGCATCTAACTATAGTTTATAGACAGTATGTCAATAACCTCTTTAGCTAAAGAAGTATATAGTATTTCCTTTGTACCTACTAGTTACCTACTTAGTGGTGTTGTTCATAAATCATTCGGTTGCCTCACCGATTTAAAGACGTCAGCGCACCTTACTTTGTGTCATCAATAAATGTTAAGTACATAGAATATCAAGACCTTATGAGTAAATTCAAAACTCTCAATTTATATTATAATTAGCTGATACCCGCGACATCGTTCGAGTGGAATTTGATATAAAAAAAAAAATTGCTGGAACCCCTAAATATTTTGGCTAGAAAGTTTGCCAATGTTACTCCTTATATAGTCAGCTACTTCCCAGTAAAATGTTATCAGAATCGGTCCAGCCGTTACGAAGATTACCCGGAAAAACCAGACTGACAGACGACAACAATTTTAAATACAAAGAGGCGTTGGTATCTCGCAAATAACTGTATGACCTTAAAAATCTATTATTTTGACATTTAAAACAGACACTTTTATTTTATTTATTTGTATTGAATAAAGAATTTATAGTCTTCTTTCACACAATGTGTTAAATCATTTATTTATTTTAATTATTAAACTTTTTATTGTACACCGAAACAACAACAAAAAAAAAAGAAAAAATATAAAACCTTATAATGAAGTTACAATGGGCGGCCTTATCGCACCCGACGATTTGTACCAGACAACCTTTGGATTTATGTATAATATCTTTACTTATTGGATAAACCGCATTCGAATATATGCATCACGCCTATATTCGAATGCGGAGGTATACACAGTTGTACACTCCCAGTCCCATTTCAATATAGGTACTTACATACTTACATTAAATTATAATTGCACCGCATGCTTTGACGGGCAATAAAATATTAGAATAATTTTACATATTTATTCACCATATAATTATCATATCTTTCATATATATAAAACCGGATATAAATATGAACTTCCGCATCAATATGAATTGATAGAGCGCCCTAAGTATTGGTAAATAAAGTCGACTTTTCATTATGGGACCGATCACCCTCACGTTTATGAAATAATCCCTTTTTTATTGTTTTTAAAGTATTTGATCCTCATGAATGCTTTGCGAACTCACCGTACTATTTCCCTCCAATACCTTTACTGGAGTTCCGGGATTCTTCACAGCTGTATCCGTCGTAAGGAGTTCATCACACGACTAGAAAACATGAGGACTAATAAAATATTATTATAATTTCACCGCTTGAGAGTTTCAACACGAAATCGAATTTACAATTACATTATTAAAATGTATACCGCTGAGTAACAGATTTATGGGTTTCGTGCATCCTAGTTTCTATTCTTGTTTTATATGGTTATTATTTAGCACCAGTTTTATACATGTATTCAAGCCATAAATAATGGTTTGTTAGAAAACAACATTGCGAGAAAATTCATTGAGGATTGACTTTAATTTGGTTCCCACTCTTCTCTCCTAAGAGACATATACAACGACATGGAGGTTTGCTACATAGCTTATAAATAGCTGGAAGATTAATCATCATTCTAGCCCGGAACTACTAATAAGTCTTGGCGTAAAAAGATTCCTGAAAAAAAATGGTTGACATTTTTAATTTTTTATGCCTTATTAAGTCAACCTTTTGGCCTCAGAATCCACAATACTAAGAAACAGATACAGAAGACTCATAAACACAAGAAAATTAAGAAAGAAATACACAAAGTATCCAAACACATACTTAAATAACAAAAAACTAGTCCACAGTCAACAACAGCCACAGTCTCACGGTCACGCTGTAGTATTGAACTTGATGTTACATCAGCATTTTGACGGACGCAAGATTAAGGTCCCACGAGCAACGATCAAGATTCAAGTTTACATCCGTATACGTAGGCCTGTTTCATTATGAAATGTGTTACTTAACAGCGACCTTAAAATCTTATTAAATTACTGTATTCTTAAACATTGTAAGTATTCATTGCTAATGAGATTGTCGAAGAGCCGTGTCAGTTAAGTTAATGGAAAAAGTATTATCCCTGATGCGGTCTCCCATATTTTAAGTATTTGTACCGAGTTTATCTTAAAATAGGATTCAAGGAAAATACTAAATCGAAAATGGTTGGCTGAAATATAATTTGCTGAAATATCAAAGGCTAGGTTGATAGCTTTTATTGAATGAAGAAGAAAGGGTAGGGAAAACCTTGCTTTGCCCACTGAAATAATTTATTTCAACAGAATCCGATAGGTACAAATATTTGCTGATCTAAAATCTAAAATTTTTGGTCGTAGCTTAGTCACAAACATAGACAATAACTTAGCATAGACCCGCTAAATTGAAACCTGTTTGATTTCTCGTTGAAAATGAACATGAACCGCCAAATGACAAAACTCAACAAAATGAAATTGGAATTAGACATCACCAAATGTAAAGTAATTGCTGACATCTAATTCCAACATTATTGGAGGCACAAATGAAGGTCGATCAAGGTCAGTCCTAATTTCGTAACAAGAATATTATTTCCATTACCAATGTCACGTGTCTCGGAGAGCAAACAAAAACAATCTCGCCTTGCTTGTGTATAAGAGGTCATTTTTGTTTACTTCAACACAAATGTTTTCAAGTAGTACATACGTAGGTATGTCTATATAGTTTATTTAAACATTCTTCTTTGCAATGCATATATTTTTGACTGAACAGAATTTTGTTTCGTTTCACTTCTTCGTATAACGATAAATATAAATGAAATTCCTCTAGTTGTTCACTGGTTACTTTTGTGTCTGCCTCGTTAGTCTAGTGGCCAGAAATGCAGCTGCTGAGCGTGGTATCTTGGGTTCGGTTCCCGGGACGTGCAAAATGTAATTGAGTTCTGTTATAAAATTCTCAGTAGCAGCCCGGAGTTAGAAAGTTGGCGTTGTGACACCCCCGTGTTTCGGAAAGCACGTAAAGCCGTCCGGCGCCTGATCTCTCTCCGGTCGTGTCGGATTTATGAGAGTGAGGGAAGAAGGAGTGCACCTGTGTTTGCGCATACACTTGTGCACTATATCTTGCGTACTTGGCTGGTATCCGTGGAGATAGGCCGCCGTGACCGAAAATCGGTCGGAAGTATATTTTTAGAATAGAATAGAATATATTTATTCGTATAGAATTCAGGTATTATAAAAATTTGGTGTTCAAGTTGTTGGTGTCCGTGTAAATTCTGCCTACCAGCATACACATATTGCCTATGTTGTGGCATACAATTTTCATAAACCAATTCTACTTTTATCATATTAGTCAAATAGATTGGCATAAAATTTAAGTTATTAATATACTTATGTGTTCTATAAACTCTTGTTTCTTTCTAGAGGACATGTCAGAGGCGGTGGAAGGCGGCGCGGCTCTAGCGTGGCGTCTGCTCGCAACGCTTGAAGGAGGCTCCCTAATCCTCGCCACCACTGCTCTCCTGGCCTACACCGTACGCAAAAAAATTGCCTTACAAAATGTGACACGGAGGAATATACGTCGCGTTTTGGTGAGTAGAGTAAAGAGAGTAGAAATAAAAATGTTGTCCACTGTCGCTTTACTACACAAATGGTTTCAAAACATAATCTTCCGTCAAAACTAAAGCGACTAAAATAAATAAATATAAATATAAACAATATAAATAGCATGAAATTCGTTGAGGCAACTACCCCTATATATTATGAAATGTTAAGAGTAACTAAATGATGGAAGACATAAAATTATTCAAATAGGAAGTGCATAGTCATTTCGCACTTTAGCTATTGAAGTGAACTTGCCATAATTACGATTTCTCTTAAACAATTACGCCTTCTACGCAACTAGTGATGTCATATGATAATTGTAATAAACTACTCACAACTTCTTATCCCTTCAGTCCCTAATTATGACGAAAAAAAACAAGGCAGCATAGTTCTTTTGTGGAATAAACCTTCCATTTTATCGACTGTGCTAGTATAATTTATATAGACAAAATTGAAACCTTACAAATTAGATTCCTAAAATTATTAGTAAACAATAAAACTAAGAACAGTTGCAAAGATAATTACAAAAAACTATTTAAAATTTGTAAAATTCTCCCAGTTACTTTAAAATATAAATACTTATTATTAGTAAATCAACATGGCAATTACGAGCATAATTCATCACTTGTATCGCATACTCACAGTACCAGGTCGATAGCTAACAGTAAGTATGATGTACCTAGAGTTAATAATTACTATGGAGATAGGACATTAAGAAAACGTTTACCATATTTGTTAAATAGCTTGCTTGTGAACATCAGAAGAGAAACTAATAAAAACAGGTTTAAAAGATTAAAGGCACACCTATTGGATAGTATACACACACCATGAACTATAGTATACATAGTAAATTATGCATAATCACACACTATATTATTAAATTCACAACTTAAAACATAAAAGACTCACCTGAGTCCACAGACAAACTGTTTAGAACAGTTTTGTGGACCTATATATTACACTAAGGTTAAGCACTATTCTGTAATAATAATAGATAATAAAAAAATAAAAAAATAATAAAAATTCATAATTCAGTCGTAGGGAATGTTTAAAAACTCCTGCTTTGTTATCTTCACGTAAACTGAGAAATTATGGTAAATCCTTTACCAAACTATTACCATTAGTGTCATCCGGTCAGCAGTTTATAATTAACAAAGATTATTACAGGTAACAAACACTACTAACTTATTAGGAAGAGAACTGAAGAAGCGACTAGAGGAGCGTGGCTGTGAGGTGGATACTGTGGACACGAGCCGAGCGAGCAATGGCGCAGTAAGCGAAGCGAGCTCAGCGGGAAATGGAGCAATGGTCGATGCGATAGTCGTCGTAGGCGCAGAAACTAAAGCTGAAGGCCTGGATGGCATGGCTAGTCTAGTTACTGAAGACGTTTACGATAACTTAAAGGTAAAAAACAATGGGTATTAGTAAAATTATTTATAATTTAATTAAATATGTATCTGATTGACTGAAGGAAGTCATGTCGAGGTAATGTTCAAATGTTTGTTGTTTATTGCCTAATGTGGGTCTAGTAATTATGGGCCGTAATATATTATATAAGTAGCTGTTTATTATATAAACAGATTACCAAGTTAATTTTACTAAACCATTTAGTTGTTACTACAAACGAAGGTTACGGTTAGTTTAATGTCCTTGAATAAAGGCCCTAATTAATAAATCACCGTTAAGATTTAAATCTATTAAAATGTGGATAAACATAAAAACTCACTTAACTCAATTTTAATTTTCAATTCTCTATTTAATATGTATGGGGGATTTGTATATTTTAACGGTATTTTAGCGTAGACAAAGTAGTGGCAACGGAACTCTGATCTAAGCCTACGCCCCTCCCCCCCACTGTGTCTGTCTATGCGTCCGTTCGTTTTTCTGCCTGCCATTTGCATTTTTCATAGAATAGTTACATGTATTACCTCTGTAACTGAGACATTCTCGTATATTGCTTCTTTAAGTAAGACTTTTTAATCAGATTCTATAAGTAAGACTTTTTAATCAGATTCTTAGAAAATGCGGTACTTAAGGTATTGACTAGTCATATTGTTGGAAAACTTTTAAGTTAGTACTAGATACCTATCTTAAACAATGACCTATTCATTGTTTCCTGGCGTGTCCGTTTAGTCTCTAATGCTGGGTGTGTACACCTATCCTACCTAGTGTTCGCGGGATATGCACGCGATATAGCTGGCAACCGAGAATAGTGGTGGTTGGGAACTTGTGAATGTGAGATAGAGTTTAGGCGGGAAAATGTAAAGTGCACGTTGTCGGTTTTATATTGTTTTCAAAAAACTTGTGTTTCTCCGAAGTTTAATGTGTAATTATGGTGGATAATTAACCATTAAGTGTTCATGGAGGTGTGCGATTGTGGGCAAATTATATAAAATTGAAAATCATGACAAAATCATTTTTGTGTTCACTCCTAAACTCCATCGAAGACTCAGTAAAATTTCCACCGTTTTACTAGGGCAACGCGCGCAACAACGTTTAATACTTGACACTGGCAAGCACAAAAAGTGTGGCGCCATATAATAAATAATCCCATGACGGGAACTATTATTACTTGACATTGGCTAAATGCAAGAGGAGTGCGAAGCCAGAAAAAAAAAGTGAGATATCTTTTTTACTGACCTCGATAACTCAATTAATTGAATATCTGCTTCATTAAAAGGTATAAATTCACTGTCTTTTCTTGCAATCCCACTTAAATAGGATTGACTGTAATAGGAGGAACTTTTAAATAATTCAATAGATTTTATAAAACACGACAGATCAATAATGTGTGCCATTTTCAACATGAAGTACTTTTCATCACATTTTTAGCTCCTAGAATCACTATCAAGTCGTGTACATCCAGGCGGGCGCATCGCCTGGTCATGCACAGGCGACGCTAGTACAGTCGGTGCCTTCAGCGACGCGGGCGCCGCCTTCGACGCCGTGCTACAGGCCAGTCTACAACATATCGCTAAAGTGTAAGCTATTAATATTCCGTTTCTGGACATATATTAAGTAAGAATTGTTTCACAAATCAAATCAAAATCATTTAATTCAAATAAAACATTTACAGGCACTTTTGAATTGTCAGAAGTTAGTTGCCACGTTCTAAAGTGTAGATTCCTATGGAGAAGAACGGGCAAGAAACTCCACGGTTACTCTTTTCATCATAGGTACAGGTTTTTACAATAGTATCTAGTGGTTACACTGTTTTTGTTGCAAAATAGTATGTGAGAACAATGTAATATGACGCCAATACTAAAAGAGTTTAGTTTAACAATTCACCATTTTGCTATGACAGTTTAGAGATGACCAGTCTACACCGACGGCGCCCGTTCACGAACATGACGCATGCGTCAATATCACCCAACTCAACCATATTGTAGGGAATCGAATGACCCAACAAACACGCCACCGTCAGCGGGACATTTTAGTGAGCATCACTCTATCTGCCAGACAACAATAAAAAATATATGCAGTTCGTTTGTTATTGCTGATTCTAGACTTCTACCAAATACTTGGTGGGTAATTAAAGTCCGGAAACACCGAACTTCTCCTCTGCAATTATGTTAATAAGATTGATCTATCCTTTACACGCAAAGTGGTCCTTTAGTCGACATAACCGACAAGTGTCTCTATGTTACCAGCCGCCCGAGAACCGACGTACCTAATTTTATTGATTTTACTTTATAAGTCCCTACATATTACTTTTTGTTTCAGTTCTCACTGTGAACCTATCTGGGTAGGTCGGTGTGAAGGAGCGGAGCGAGCGGCGGAGCGCGTGGTCGAAGCTCTCCTCACTAGTGACATCACACCACCCGCATCTAGGTTCTCTGTCAGGTAACCAACGCGCGATTTGTAATGTAGGAAAACATGGCCAAACACGAATTTAAAAACTTTGGGTTATAAATAAAGTGGGAAACTTGCATAATATTAGTCTATCAAAATCCTCCAATCCAACTTTAAATATCTTCTAATATCCTTGAAAATAATCTAAACAATTTAGGGCCGATTTCACCAGTGAAACTAAACGCGATCAGTACAAGCTGAACTCAGTTCACGCATTTAACTGAGTTCAGAGCTCCAGTTTGCATTTCACCAACAAAAACTGAACGCAGTTCAAGCTGAACCCAGTTTAGGCTTCTGAACGCCCGACTTTCGACGTTCAGCTTATCTAAACGCGTTCAAGAGCGGCCTTGTCAAAATGGCGGAATATGTTTAACATAAAAGAGATATTGTTGTTATTTGACTTAATTATGATATAACGCTATTGTATAAATAAAATGTACATAAAACTGATAATTAAATAAAATTAAACATGTATAATAGTTATAATAAAGTTTCCTTTATATATGTCAGCACCAAAAATGCTTAATTTTGTAATATTTATTGTTTAAATATATATTAATAAATATAAATTTAGGTTATCACCTTTCAAAATCGTTTAATTCTTAATTGTGACAGTATTTACATTAATTAACCAAGAAAACTTCGTTTTCGTGAACGCGATCAAAATGTAGCAGGTAAAATCAGTTTGACGTTAACTGAGATCAAAATCAACATTTGAACTGGATCACGTAGAACTAAGTTCTGTTAAACTCGGTTTTTAATGGCAGCGGTGAAATCGGCTCATAATCTTTATTGTAATGACGTTTTTTTTTATCAAAAATGGATCTACTTTAGGCCTCCAACTCGCCTGATGGTAAGCAGCGGTGTGGTGATGTGGTTTTTTAAATGTGATCCTTTTCAGCAATACTGACCGAATTAAACTAGATTACCTAATAATTCCTGTTATAAACGTAACTAGGTAGGGAGTTATGGACCAGCCCCCGCGATATTTGCTTTTCGGCTCACTGTAAATGATGCTCTTCGTTAGTGTGGTAACCGCAAAATCTTCAAATAATAAATATTTTATTGAAGTGCTCTGATTACAAAATCTTTTCTTGATCCATAATTTATCGATATAGCAACACATAGGTTTGTCAAGGCCGATGCACGGATGCAGTGGCCAAGCACACACGCTTGACGCTGCAGTTCCTATGTAGATACCACCTACATGTGGCTAAAAAAGGGACTCCAACAAAGGCAATATTGGGACTTATTCAAAACCAATATGCAAATGAAAAAGCTTCGTAACTGGTAACGCGTCGTTGACACTGACAGTAGGTACCTATAAAGATAACCTACATTTCCTATTCACAGGAACGCCGCTCACCGAGTGGGGGGATGCCTCTGCCGATGGCTGAAAATAGTTACGTGATACTTCTACCTCTTCACACTGTACAATGTAAATGAACTTTCTGTAAAAAATATATTGTAAGTCGTTTAATAAACGATAGTAATGATACGAGTACTCGTATTTTGTAAAAATAAATAATTATATTTTATGAATTATTGTTGTATTATTTTCTAAGTAATTTAGTTAATTATCCGAGTTTACGTCTTTATTCTCCTAAAGGGTAGGCAAAGGTGTACACAGTTGTACACCCTATTCTCACCAATGCTGTTAATAACTCATATACATCAATTAAACATACGTCATTCTGTAGTGAGCCTAATAACACAACCGGGAACAATTTCCTAAGAGAAATCCTTAATAAAACTTTACCCAACCAGGGCATTGGAGTCATGAATTGGTTTATGTTATGAAGCATAATCGACTAATACAAAACGTGTAGCAGTCAGAATGAGAAGTTCACTACTTCCAAAGTTTGTCCAACTAATTGAACGCCCCCAAAAAAAGCAAATGTTCCTAATCATGAGTCAACAATAAAAAGGTTTAACCATTTAATAGGTAAAGTTTTTTTTACTGCTGACCTGACCAAGGCCATTCATAACATCCGTATATTAAAATTAAGTAGTCGGTACCTATTGAACAATCATTCATCACTCCTTTTTTTCGTGTCAATGACTGAATATCTAAATGCTTTTGGACAAATAAATGGCATACTGGACACCTTAGACTGTAGCTGGCATTAGGTCCTCATCGAACTTTATATAATTAAGAAAATAAGATAATAAAAAATAAAAGGAACTTCAAAAATACATAAATGGTTTCAGAGGTACCTATTGAGCACACATTACTAGTTACTACCTACTACAATCAGTTACATATATTATTAAAGTAAGGCCAACGAGACAAGATAAAGAATGTAAACAAATTTTCAGGGGTTCATAACATTTTTATTATATCCTCTTTATTATATTATATATTATATCCTGTTTAACATTACATATCAGATCAAATATAAAACCCAGTATGTTAATCAACAATAAAATTAATTTAGTCGATTAATAGTTTTATTAGTAAATAATAACAACGAACATCTCTGCTATGTTACCTCAGTCAAAAACGTAAAACTACTACGCTGTTATCTTCTTATCATCTAACTGCCGCAAAAAATGGGTTATATTTTATGATGATTATTAGTTTGATTAGATATTTAATAAAATAAAAGTAATAATACGTTAAACATTTTTCTAAGATATAATAATAATACTGTTTCGGTATTTTTATCTCAGTTAAGGCAACCCTGAACGAATCTGTCACCTTTCGCAATGGAGTGTTGGACGTGTCCGTAATAACAAAATTTCCTTTTTATTTACTTGTAATGCTGTCACCACTTTAACAGTTATTCCAAATACCATTTACGATTATGTTAAGTTCGTGTGGAGTTTTGTTTAGTTCAAATTCGCTGCTGAAACATGGAAGAGGTAAGTTGTTAGGTTACCACTGTTACCATATTTTTGTTGTGTCACAATACAACGACGTTATTGTGTGGTTATTTTGCAATTCTTGGTTTTTTAGGAACTTAACGAGCATGATTTGGAGGAAAGGCTGTATGCTATGTTACATCATGTGGATGAGACGGAGGGTAACTTAGCATCAAACCAAAGCGATGGGTTAAATATAGTGGAGAACGCGCCGAAGAGCACGGTGCGTCGCTACTGGCGCATCAGCGAGCCCACTACTCCGTATCAAAAGGTGAACGTACAGAAGGATCCCGTCACACCATCAAATAACAACAAACAAACAGATGTGAATCAAACAAACCAAACACCAAAGCCCAAAGAAGAAAAACGTGACTCGCCCCAAAAACTACTGGCCAACGATCTGTCTATATTCCAGTCACCTGTACCACAGAACATTAAGAGAACTATTGAAATAATTGATCATGAAGACGAAAATGCTGTAGTGCTTGAATCTAGTGATGAAGATGAGGTCATTGAAGTGGCATTACCTCCAAAGCCTACTATTACTATTGAGAGTTCAGATGAAGATGAACTCCACATTGTCAACCCGATCTCCCCAAATAAAAACCAAGTGAATGTGGATAAGACAACAATTAATAGGGAAAGAGCTGTTTCAGCTAGTCCTGCACCGTCAGCGGTCTCTTCTGTTTCTGATGAATTCATCCGTGGTGATTGTATAGCATTGAACATATCCTCACGACATCAGGACAATCCCAGCTTTGATTTCAGTCTCCATGGATCTGATCTACTTGTTCAAAGTACTCCATCAAAAAAAAAGAAAAAGAAAAAAACTAAAGAAGCTGTAACATCTACTCCAGTAGTGGTAGCTACTCCAGACAAGGCTCCACCAAATGATGAATGTTTCGCCACTCCCAAAAGTAAAGCCAAGAATAAAAGGCAGAAAACCAAATTGTATGCTGTATCAGAGAAACATATTCCAAATCCTGATGTGTATGATTCTGATAGCAACCAGTCAATGGAAGTTAACAAAAACAGAAATTCATATATAGTTACAGAGAAAAGTCTACCCAGCACTGATGTTTATGAATCTGATTCAAATCTATCTGAATGTGCTAAAGAGAACCAAAAACAGAAACAGAATAATGATATTGAGAGCTCAGACAGCAGCTCCTCATTGGATAAACCAAGTGAACCTTCAAAACCATCAAAGAGGAACGAATTTATAAGTGAGCAACCCTCAAGAACAGCTAAAAAGAGTGAATCCAGTCAAGGCAATGATACATTCACCACAATTTCCATTGTTGATTTAACACAAAATGAGAGTTTCATGACTCTTGATGACACAGGCATTCATGAAAGTATTATCATGGGTAATGTGTCTGGATTTACAGAATATGATGATTATGGAGATGAAAATTTATCAGAAAATGATATTTCCAAATTTGGGTCGACAAAAATACCTTCGATACTGAACGAGAACCTCGATTTTGACAATTTGAAAGGCAAAGACAAAGTTTGCAAAAGACGAAGATACTCTCTGTCAACTCTTCGTGCTGAAATGGAAAAATTCTACAATGAGAGCTGGGGTGGAGAGAATTTTAATCACAGGGAGATACAGAAAAGCATGTCACGTAAGTTGTATTTTATACTTTGTTTGTTTATTGGAACCTTGGAAAGTATTGGTTTAATTCATTAAATAATTCGCATTAATTTACTTTCCCAGTACTAAATTTATTTTAAAGAATTAGTATATCATTGATATCTTAATATATATAAATCTCGTGTCACAATGTTTGTCCTCAATGGACTCCTAAACCACTTAACCAATTATAATAAAATTCGCACACCATGTGCAGTTCGATCCAACTTGAGAGATAGGATAGTTTAAATCTCAAATTATAGTCGCGTGCGAAGCCGGGACGGACCGCTAGTATTTCTTTATATTACTGTGAATAAATTTTTCAAAAGCTCCTCCAATGTTTTCTATAAAAAGTAATTACTACAATTATATGTACCTAATTGTGACTAATAATCTTTAACCATAATTGATAGTAATTATAGGTATAGTTAAATACAATAATTAGTTAACGAGATATCATTATTAATGATAATTGTCTTTCTTTTAGGTGATAAGAGTTTGTGGGTGATTGATCCTAAAGATAGGATGCCATCACTAGCCAAGAGAAAAGTCACGTAAGTATTATAAATGCCAATGTTTGATTAATATTATAAAATGTATGAATATCATTAGATGTTCCATCATGTTCTCTATTTTACACTCTAGAAGATGTCGAGCTGTATTGCACAATGGTCGAAAGACATTCCCGCATGGAGTAAATATTTGTATTATCTGCAGTTGGGCTGACTGTTATAACGAAAAATTTATAAAAAAATATACTGGCCGAATTTTTCAACTGTGTGGATGGCCAAATCCTAAATGATTTGACTATCCACACCCACTTGAAAAATTCATCCCTGTATATTCTATTAACTTTTTTTTTCAATATTCAACCTTTATATTTAGAAAGAAAATATAACAGATACGAGTATATTAAACATTATTAGTAGCAAGCAGATAGCGTAGCGGTCAGAGCGCCTGGAGTATTTATCCGGGAGTTGCAGGTTCGAATCCTGCTCATAACCGTATTTTTCTTTCTTAATCCGTATTCTGCTTTTCGAAGATTTATCTTTAAACATATATTGTTTTTTGATAAAGACATAATTATTTTAACTTCAATCATTTAAAACGGGTATCTAAGCAGAGGAAACAAGAATGGGTGAATCAGCCCGTAATAATAAAAATATCTGTAAGCCAATGAAAAAAAAATTAAGATAAACAATATTTTGTTATTATTTTGAGTTATTCAATTACTAGTTGTTTCGCAGTTTTATCAACATAAACGTGAAAACTTGTTACATATATTGGAATTTTAAAATACCTACCTACCTCTTCGGGAAAAACAGGCGTGATGCTATGTTATGTCATTATTGATGTCATAATCATAACTATTTAGATAAATGTGTAGCTATATTTATGTTGTGTACATGTTTTAAACATGAATAAGTTTGCGATTGGTATTTATATATTAGATGTACTGTTACAGGTGCAACTACTGCAACCGGCCGGGCCACAGAGACGATACTTGTCGCCTGAAACCACCTGTATGCTACATGTGCGGGTCAACAGGACACTACGAGCCCAGGTGTCCTAGGAAAATCTGTGTTAATGTGAGTACTATACTTTTATTAAAACATTGCTACATTTCCTGTTTTGCTAAATGTTGATATAAAATATTGCTGCAGCATTTCGTGTCTTAATTTCATAACATAGCATCACGCCTGTATTCCCGAAGGGGTAGTCAGAGGTGTGCACAATTATACACCCACACTTCACCAATGCTGTATCACAATTGGGTATTGCCATCTACCTAACACAAATCCATACTACGAAATTCTCAGTAGCAGTACTGAGAATTACGTAACAAAAAAATCCAATAACACTGCCCGACCTGGATATCGAACCCAGGGTCTCGTGCTTAAAACCTTTCGGCTCAGTAACGTACGTCGGAACAGATCTGTACGTTGTAACAATAAAAATCTATTGTGTCTGCTAATGACTGAGGCAACAGCTTAAGAGTTGCACTTCAAACCACTAAACTTTACGAGGCAGTTTGTATGTGAGCATATAATTTCGAAGCAGAAATACACAATTGGCAATCTTTTTATTTTAAACTCCAGACCCAGCGAACTTCGTACCGCATTATTTTTTCTAATCGTATTGTTAAAAATATTCTTGACAATAGCGAACACAAAAAAAAAGAATTATCCTATTTGGTGCAGTCGTTCGGAAGTTATGCGCGTACAAACATTTCGGTGATTCATTTTTATTTATATAGATAGATGTGAGAAAAAAGGCTCTTCATCAATTTCTTAGGACATAGTTATCAGAAAAGTTATATGTATTGAAATAACTTTATCCACACCAGTACGTCGACATGATCACTAAAAAACTTGAGCCGCGGCACACGACAATAAACTTCTTAGAATCGGCAAAGCTACATTTAGAAAGAAAATACGGCCGCAAGCAGGTATTAAAGTTCGTGCTGCGTCGTAGTAACTGCCTGACTGGTCTTATAGTCCAAAGCGCAACTGCTGAGCATGAGGTCTTGGGTTCGATTCTCAGGTCAGGTAGTGTTATTGGATTTTTCTGTAAATAAATTCTCAGTAGCAGCCTAGAGTTTGGATTTGTGCCTGATAGATGGCAATAGGCTGACCACCTATCACATGGGACTTAATAACAGTATTGGTGAAATGTGGGTGTACAACAATGTACTCCGATGATGCTATGTATGTGCGATGCAATGTTATGTATGTCTGTATCTCAGATGAATATTCCAGGCACTGTCATCTCTCGCTTCCACTCTAAAGTTTGCTACGCTTCGTTCATGCGCTTACGAGATATTACTATATCATCATCATCATCCCCCTGCCCTTATCCCAATTTATTTGGGGTCGGCGCAGCATGTATTTTTATTCCATACATCTTTATTAGCTGTCATATCGTCAGTCACCCCTTTTCTAGCCATACCATCTTTAATACAATCCATCCATCGCTTCCTCGGTCTTCCTCTACTCTTATTGCCATCTACATTCATACTCAAAACTTTCCTTGTCACATGACCCTCATCCCTCCGCGTCACACCATGCTAAACAATTTAAGAGATATTACTGTGTTGTTAAAAAAATATAAGGATAATTCATTATATCCTAATCTTGTCCACATTCCAGTGTGGTTCGCCGAACCAGATGTACTCGTCGATGTGTCGGAACTGCTGTAACTGGGGCGCCCTCAAGTGTTCCGAGTGCGGACAGAATGGACACCCGGCCAGTCACTGCCCCGACCTCTGGCGGCGATACCATAATACTGTAAGTAGTTGATTATATTCTCAATTCACATTATGAAACTCACTCTGAAAGGCGTGGGACAAATCCAGGAACTAATTCGTGTAATTTTCCTGAATTATTTTTAAGTTAAGTTTACTGCCACTTGACAGTCACAACTTTATGGACACTAAGGCTTGTCAAAATTTTGTGAAACTGTTTTCATAATATACTACCTCAGAAAAATTCCAAAGATTTTTTATTATGTTATGTGCAAAATATATAAATATTTTTTAAGAACATATTTTGCTCGGGCTTTACGGCTTTACTTTTTACTACACTACTCCTAATATGGCTTGCTAATATAAATCATTTTCACCAATCAGATTGATAATAACTCCTCACTGGAGCGCTGCAACCAAAGCAAGAAGCACTACCAGCTGTACTGCAGCGGCTGCACGCGGCGAGGACACCTCGTCCACACTTGCCGCGTCACGCTGCCCTTCTCCGGCCTCCCCATCAACAGCCCCTACGTGTGTCTGTACCGGCCCTTACATCCACATGACAAGATACAGAACACGCAGGAAATTATCGCTCCACCAACCACACCGCACAGGAACGAACGCAACAAACGACAGTCGAAATCACCCACCACACACGAGACGCACGTCAATAAGAAAAGAAATCTGTCTGCGGGTGATGAGAATGAACGCCGTAATGCTAAGAGTCCAGCACCGCAAAGAAAACCTTCCATCAGCAAGGATGCTGCTGAAGAAGGAAACAAAAAAGAAGCTAATAAAAATGCTCATAACAATAGTAAAACTCAGGCTGGTGTTGAAGTAGCACCTGACTTCATTCCAATCTGCTCAGCAAACCATGACAAGAAAGGAAACATCATTCAAGACAATGAAGTCTCTGATACAAGTGACGTCGTGACTTCCGCGAGGATTTACGTCACCAATGACATTATTGATAAACTCAAAACTGAAGAAGGCAAGGTCTGGCTGAAGGAAACTACAGAGAAACACCATGTTGAAGTAGAAAAAGCAGAAATAAATTCATTTTTGAGTATTAAAGGTCATCTTGTTGACCAAGAGGCTTTCCAAGCAGAACTTAGGGACTGGTTCAAACCTAATGTGAGCAGTGAGACTGCCAAGCCAAGCATTGAGGGCGACACACAACACGAGGGCAAGAACGAGCTGCAAGCCTGGAATAGTTTACCTAAGAATAGAAACAACCTGTTGCGTCAGCTCAACAATGCATTGAACTCACTGAAGGAAGACATAGGAGACCCTAGTACACTATATAAGGAGTTGACATACCTCCAGAATCGTCACCAACAACTTCTTAAACAGAAAGTTGTCAGCCCTAAACAGCTGAACAACAACCGAGGACACATTAATCAAATGCTCAAGAAGCTGAACATGGTCCTAATCGGACAAGCTGGCCTTGCCGATGGCTCCGCACATTTAAATGAACTGTATTCTTTCCAAGAGAAACTCATGAATTTGAGACAGAAAACTATACCCAATGAATTACGAAGAGAGATTGGACAACATTACGCGCTTATATTTACCTCGTTACCCAGAAATGACTATTTAGATTTACTCAAAATGTACCACATGTCAAAACAGTCTTCTCTGTTGAAAAAGAAGAAGAAGAAGGCGTTTAAACTCAATCCGAAATTAAACAGATTGAAGAAAATAGGAAACAGCATTCCAACACAACCAATACAGAATGGAACGAAGGAGAATATTGAGAAGAAGAAAGAGATGGTGGGTCCTTGCAGTGACCCTCTCATGATGCAGAGGTTGGCGTTCTACCACCGCCGCCTCATGGGCACGCGGCCCTCGGGCGCCGCGCTCAAGAAGACTAGGGGCGAACTGGTGCGGAGACTGCACTCTTCTATCGCCTCACTGCTGAGGAAAGAGAACATGTCTTCAAAAAATATGAAGAAAGTTAAAAAACTCCAAGAACAGGCGCAGTTGTTCTTGGCTAATGTATAAAATATAATTAGGAGATAATACTTTATGTTGGCGCCAATCAGAGGCGTGCTCGGCATGAGACGAGCCGGCATGTACTGTGTGATCCTCGTACGGATCAGTTTTATGTTCGTCTTTACTTGCCGGTTTGGTGTAATGCACTTTATCGTGCGTGTGAATTATTAAACTTCTTAGTGTAAAGCGTTCAGTTGTTTTCTTTTGACGATATAAATACCCTTCCTAAATTTTATTTATCTCTAAGCCAGACCAACTACTTAGCCCAGAGTTATCTGCTGCAGTCAAAACTTCCCCCATAAAAAATGCTACATAATGTAACTTAAATGTGTACCTGGTAGGCTGGTAAGTAAGTAGAAATCTCACAGGCACATATATACAGCTCAAACATTTTTAATTATGTGCAAGTTGTTATTGTAAGTAGTTAATCCTAGATCTGTAACGAGATACCTAGCTAATACTGTTCTTCTTAGACGCTTATTCAATAGCATCATATTTAACCAATTGGCTCCTACAATTCGCATTGTAGTATACAAAATATGCATCTATTGAACTCTCAATTGAGTCTTACAATTTGTACCGCACCCAGACCGGCACGAGCTTGATTGGTAGTTTAGTCCATTTTGCTAGATATAGTGCCTATTATTTTCATTCTAGAATATACTTGGTTAGACTTAGACGTTACATATTATTTTTAAAACGTACAAAATGATTTAGTCACAAATAATTTAGTAACTTTCCTAGTAACAACAAGGTTAAACGGCACATCACTAGAGATGTATACGTCATCGAATAATACCGTACGTCATTCGTGATAATTGATAAGCTCTGTACTTGTTGATTTGAAATCATTTTGATCAATAGCCAAACAAAACTTTAAAAGCTAGTGTTAAAAAAATAGAAATGAGATTATATATGTTTAATATTTTGCCAAATTTCGAATTATTTGTATTATTATGCGTCGTAAATTCGATTTGCGGGCGAATGGTAAGTAATCGGTAATATTCATCTTAGTGTTTGTGATTACAAGAAATATAATAATAAGGATTTTTATTGCATCTAGTTTGGTGAAGAAGGATATTATCCAACTGGCTACTACGACAACCAGCAAGCACAATACGATAAAATAAAAACTGCGCTCTCGAAATTGGAACACGGTCGGTATTCTTTATATGAGATAATTAATTAATTTGCATAATGACGATTTCTCTTTAATTAGCTGCTATTTTATCAAGCAAATAAAGGATTAATTAAAGTTATTATCGATACTTGCTGTTAGAACCATATTAGTTCATGTAATTTCCCTTGGGTATTCCCAAGCGGTAAGTTGATTGGTTGCTAAAAAATCATTTGTTTTATTCAATTGACACTGTACTAATTTTAAATAGTTTCAATATATGTATATTTGGGCCACAAAAAATAATAATTTAAGTTACAAATTTAGTCAAAATACATATTTTTTCCCTCTAGCCCCACAATGGGTTAGTGACTGGCCAGATCCATCCATCAGACTGGGTCAAGTATCAGGAGTGGCTATCGACAACTCTGGCCGAGTGCTGGTGTTCCATCGGTCCCACAATGTGTGGGATGGCACCACATTTAATGATAGAGATGTTTACCAGGGTATTGGAGAGAAACCAATACCAGAACCTACAATACTTGTACTGAATGATACAGGGGAAATGGTTGACTCTTGGGGACAGAATCTGTAAGTATTGTCAGTTTTAAGTATCTTTACTGAATATAAGTAACAGTCTAATACATTTTATAAAAATAAAAATAAAGATTTCTTCTGTTATTCTTAACGTTTTGTCTCAGCCACGTACAGAATTATACGTTATAATAATAAAAATCTATTGTGTTTGCTAATGAGCGAGGCAACAGCTTAATTAATCTGGAAATCATTTCATGGATTCCTACTATAGTGAGGTTATATAAAATTTCTTATTTTATGGTTGATGAACAATCTAGTGTCAGAGTTTAAACCACCCATTGGCCTCTGACATGGGTTTACCCACCTCACAATGTTTTAATTTTTTATTAAAATAGTTAAACTAAAAGAATGTTAGCTTATGGATTTTGTATAATATAGGCTTATGCTCATAGTAGCATAGGTAGTAGGTATGTATAAACCAAAACTACCATTT
The DNA here is from genome assembly GCA_935421205.1 of Xylocampa areola. Taxonomy (NCBI): domain Eukaryota; kingdom Metazoa; phylum Arthropoda; class Insecta; order Lepidoptera; family Noctuidae; genus Xylocampa; species Xylocampa areola. Next base: position 4,276,760 of record OW285200.1, read on the forward strand.
CTGAAAGGTATCAAATTAAACATTACTTAAAATCATCTTAATAATTAAATTCCCTAGGTTCTACATTCCTCATGGCATAACAGTGGACAATGTTGGCAATGTATGGGTGACTGATGTGGCCATGCATCAGGTCTTCAAGTTCACACCGGACCAGAAACAGAAGCCAGTTATGACCTTGGGTGAAAAGTATGTTTTTTTATATACCTTACTACCTATACCATAATAATGAAATATTTAATTTCTGTGAGTTTTATTTAATAATGTCTTATGAGAGAAACGAAAAGGTGTGACTGAGTGAAAGTGATTGTAATGGATTACTATGATGGATGTGAGTGAGTGCTAGTTCCTACTACATTGGTGTGATTGATCCCTTGTAGGCTGTTTATTGTATGCTGTTATTCTGCTAACTATGCCATGCAATGACTGATGAGACATGATGGTCACCCAGAGTGCACTGAAGCCTGTATGATTGATAAAAGAAAGAAACTGTCATATTATTATGATGTAGTTATTTTGTAGGCCTTTGAGAAGAAAAGAGGAAAGAAAGGAGGCAGTGGATACACTCAAAAGAAATATGATCTAGCAAGTAAAATTGCATTATAGCACGTTTATGTTGGTTGAAGTCTTAAGTATTCAAATAATCAATTTATTTTGTTAAATACCTGGGAATAAATTAACTAATTCTAATGATGCTGTAGGAGTGCCCCAAGGTTGTCTATTAGGACCTTTCTCTGTCAGTCTCTTCATATTTTGTAACAAGATTTGAATGCGCTCACAGATAAATAAATAAAAATGGTGAAGCCAACTGTTCGAATTTGCTGAACCAAATTATTAACAGAATCAATCTATAAAAAATATGTAATTAACACAAATATTATTAGGATTTGGATTTCTTAGTTATTGTTTGTCTTACTATACATTGTTTACCTTTGATTATTAAACACGGGACAATACGTTATTGTACCTCAAATGAATCCTCATCCTCATCATTGTATTTACTGTTGTAACATTCATTGTTTATTTGGTTTGTAATGGTTGGTGCAGGACTAAACAAGGGAAACACCAAATTTAGGTAGTTTAAATCATGTAATATCAAATATTACATTAATAAAATACACCATACCAGGTTGTGCATGCCTCGGTGGGACAGCTTGACACATTGAAATGGGATCTGCTAAGTTCTTTGTACTTTGTGATATATTTTAGCTATGCCAACTAAGCATGTTAATCAATCGTCACGTTTTGCTTGCACTAGATTTGTCCCCGGCAATGATGACCAGCACTTCTGCAAGCCGAGCGCGGTGGCCGTCCTATCTACCGGTGACTTCTTTGTAGCTGACGGTTACTGCAATCATAGGATTCTCAAGTTCTCACCAGATGGCAACATCATACTGCAGTGGGGGCTCAGTGAGTTTTTGTTTTTTATCTCCAATCTCTCCTGTAATCGGATGCGTTTGAAAATAAAAACGTACTTTTTCACTAAAGTCAAATACTCTTTTATGTCAATGCAATATTAACTGTAACTGCGGGTAGTTATTAGTAGTGCTTTAATAAACCTTAGTGAAAATATTTACGACTAGTATTTCTGAGAATCCAAAAAAGGAAAAAAAAAAATATTTTTATTCTGGGCAGATTCTGCCTATAAGCTGTTGGCTCGCTAATCGGCAGACCGTTTGATTTTTGTTGTTATGAAGTACGTATTTGTACGTGGCTGAGCCAACTGATTTTCAAATCCTAGGTCACGGCAACTCTCCGTTCGCGTTCAACGTGCCGCACGCACTAACACTAGCGGAGGACCGCGGGCAGGTGTGCGTGGCGGACCGCGAGCGAGGCCGCGTGGCTTGCTTCCGACACGACAACGGCACCTTCGAGGGAAGCTTCAGCAGCTGGCTCATGGGCGGCAGGATATTTAGTGTCAGTTACGCTCCTGTACATGGTAAGTGTCATTTTAACGTATATTGACAATTTTATAAACTGTAATCGTAAATATTAGTGACTATCTGTGCTCGCGGCTTCGCCCGCGTGGATTTTCAGACTGAAACCTTATTATCACTGAAATAATATATAACCTATCTTACTCAGTGATAATGCAACTTTCAATTGGTGATAGAATTTTTAAGGTTGAGTAGTTTTTGATTCAAATCCTTACAAACAAAAAATCAAAGCTTTCCTCTAATAATAATGCATTTGAGCATACTCTCGAAATCTGTTTCAAAAACTTTTAAAAAGCCATGACAAGTGGTTTAATATTTTATTCATCTTAGACACCATCTTACACAAAAAAGTTATTTTTAGACGTAAAGCAAATTCAAATCCAAGGCATGCATCAGTCTCTTCGAGTCATGTGCGTATTGTAATTAAATTATCATTTTCATAGAATGGTGAAGGTTAGCACCGCGAGGAAACCAGCACTTCTGAGATATTTCTCAATGGTGTGTAAAACCATGACAGTGGTCTAAGGGCGGTTTATACTCTAAGTTGTTCATCCACCACATGATAAGAAGCAGATAATTCAAATCTTCTTATGCCAAAATCATTCACAGGTGGCAGGCTCTACATAGTAAATGGGCCAAACAGTCCGATGCCTAACCCGGTACCAGTCCGGGGCTTCGTCATCGACTTCGCGTCCGGTCGTTTGATCCAAACCTTTGCCCCTGACGAAGGACTTCTAAACCCCCACGACGTGGTGGCCTCGGCTGACGGGTCCAAAGTCTATGTGGCCGAACTTAGTCCCTTTAGGGTACATAAGTTTGTGGATGAAACCCTGAGAAATGAAAGCCGGCTGGAGAAGAATTTGACGTCACACGTGAAGCCCACTGCGACTGTCGGTGAGTAGGTTTGTGTCTGTTTGTTGTGTTTTATGTTTAGTGTTTATTTTTATTTGATTGTGTAGTGCATTTTATACTCTTTGCTCGGAGTAATACAGTAAATTAATAACGTAAGTGGGAGATATAGAATGGGAATAAGAATATTATAATTATTTTTAAAGAGCCTATGTAAAATATTTGAAATATTATTTCATATTATTTAAATCGCATGAAATTTTCAAATTTTGAACCGTTTAGATTGAATTGTATTGTAACACATTTTTGATAATGGTACATTGTAACCTTGTACACTACATTAATGATGTGCATGTGTGTTTAATTGAAGGTTTTTCATTGAACTACATTACTAATCGATTTATTCGTTCATTCAACAATTCTCACGCAAGAAGCCATTTATCTAGTTTAGTATAACGACAAAATGAAATTCGAATATTTTTGTGTAACCCTTTTCGCGCCGTGGCACACTCGGCTTTATATAAAAAAAAAAACAATATTTTCCCAATATCGTTGGGGTCAGCTTCCAATCTAACCGGATAGAGCTTGATACCATACATTTTTTACATGGAGTGACTGCCTTTCTAACCCCAACCCAGTTAGTAACAAACATGATATCTAGTTGCAAGTAACTCAGATTTTTACTTGTACTTTGTCTACTTGTAACGAATGTCATAGATCTTCATTCGAAAACCGATCATCTAGTTTAACGTGGTCTCCGAAGCAGGGAGTGGTCTTGATTTGAAGTGATGGGTAACTAACTATCCACAGTAGACATGAGTCCGATATATCATATCGTAACTAAAAACGGATATACACATATATCATATCGTATCGATATGCCATACACATATATCATATCGTGTCGATATGCCACACACAGAAAACCGTTTTTACAATATCGATCAAATCATATCGAACTAAACGAAAAACGAACTATCCGTATCCATATCCGTTTATCTCGTGGTTAGATATTCGCCGTCTCTCTGTCGAACTGATGACGTTACCGGGTGTGAAAACGAGACGAAGCGAATATCGTTCAGCGTTTGCTGTAGATATCCGATGTCAGAAACGATTATTATTGACGATAAGCCACGCTTGGCGCGGTAGTCTGGAAATAGGTGAGCTAGAAGTATTATATACGCTGTTTTTAATTTATAGCAGCCGATAGCCATTTCAGATGTTGACGGGAACAACTCTTTTCAATCTAGGAGTCGGACCCAGGACCATGCAGTCCAAAGATCCCCTTGTTTGAAGTAAAGCTTGATTGTTTCAATCCCGTATGATACAGAGGTGGTGGGTGGTGCGGGTGGCGCGGACGGCGCGTGGGAGTGGTGGAGCGGCGCGCTGGGGGGCGCGGGGGGGGCCGCCGCCGCCGCGCTGCTGGCGCTCGCCGCGCTCGCACTACTGCGCGCCAGGAACACCGGTAAGGGACTAGAGGCCGAGCCGCTCGTCAACTGAACACTACACTGTACACGGTTACACGACAAGGGCACTAGACCGCGACCAATGAGAACATTTTGAACAGCGAAATATGTACTACAAAAATTTGTCAAAGATACATGTAGGTCCATAATCACTTCTAAAATGGTAGCAAATGCGTGGGCAGGCCCACGCCTCGAATCCTTGTGGCTCCTGCAGCTAATAGTTCTATCTCCCATGCGATAGAGATGACCACTTTAGATTAGACTCTATATCACTGGAGAGTTAAGAGATAGTTTGACGCTCTTTCCCTACCTCTAATAAAATTTCAACTTAAATACCCTTCTGTGTAACCGTGTATACTATAGTGTAATATTTGCATATCAGTCATGGTTAGCCGAGCTAGGTATACACTGAACTTACAAAAATATTACTAAATCACAAATTTAATATTAGGCCTAACAAGTGTAGGGGCCCAAGTAGCAAATATTGTATCATACTCTGAAACTACATTTATTTTTCTCATAGTAACTAGTTAGCAATTATAATGCTAAAATTGTCCAAGTTCTGCTCAAAAGTAAAATTTATCGCACCAGCTTTAACTCGTCCCTAGTGAAGCCCTAACATAATGTACGTATGTTATATTATTGTAATACCAATTGTATTAAAAATATACATCATTTTTGTTAGTTTCTATATACTTAGGTCAAACTAAATTATTTGGCAATACTTGATTACCACAAGCCGCCAGAGGTAGCAGAATGCTATATCAATGTTTTACAACTGGGGTCGACGAACTTCCACACAACTTGCAAATCAGCTGATCGTTCGCCTGGTGTCACATAATTAAAAGTTCATTGACTTCGAAGTAAGTTGATATTGATTATTCTGTCATCTCTACGACTATTTTAACTTGGTAAAGTTATACTAACTAATTTATTTTAACAATATATTATAATAATATAGTACAAGTTACAATTATATTTACAAAAATATATTTAATTAAATAATCGTATTCTAATTATAAGGTGTACTGTGATGACATAACACTGAAATATGAGGTTTAAACGACTTATAAGTCGTAGTTTGCCAGATTTTAACGGTAGTTTTATATTACAGGAATATTTCTCAATATTTAATAGTAATAAATATACCTATAATAATAAAATCAAGTATTCTAGAATGACTAAGTATAATAATCAACTAAACATCTTATAATTTGCAATCTGAGATTCAAATATTTTAAATATATAGTATTTTATTATGATTTTATCAATGACCAGTGATCTGATCTAATGTTGTTATTTAACATTAAGATTTTTTTTCGTAGCTACAATACATAGTATTCTTTATTTATTATAGTAAATTAGGGCCTATATTAATTTTAAGTTCCTTTATGAGATTATCATGTACGCTGATGTGATAAGATGTAGCTTTTTGTGGCCCGGCTTGACCAAGTCGATATGGAATCGAATGGAAGTGGAGTGGCACTTCCATTCCTATCTCAATATTACATGTAAGTCGTGTAAATAAAAAACCTTTTGAAATTAAAAATAAACATCATATTAGCGTTACAAATTGTCCTTCTCACTGCCAACCTTTCGAAACCATAAAAGTATTAGAAATAAACTAGCAAGAAAATAATTATTATCACAAATGTATGGTTTTACGGCGTTCAATTATTTCGTTGGCGGTGATAAGGACCATTCGACGCACTAGTCTACCGATTTTATCTCACATTTCTTTACATTCCGTTATTTCTTTTTACACAAACTCACTTTAATAATTTTGTTGCGCTTTCAAATATTGTGATTGTGAACAGTTGGGATGTGCAAATATATTGGATTATAAAAATATATTTATTGGAAGCAGCTTTTTGTATTTTTATTTGATGCACCCGCATGCCTCACCTTTTATTTCGGCTTACAGTTTAGTGCTCATTTTCACTCTTATTATAATTAGTCACGCTGAAAAATATTTCGCTATGTCGTCATTATTTAGTAATTTATCAAATCTAGAAGCCATAAGCGCTAATTGTTTACAAAAGCTTTTTTTGTGAAATGTAGGGGATGTTTATCAAGGGATAACAAATAGATTCAATAGTCTAGTGCTCAGAATTGTAAATCTTAGGAGTACTGTTGAATCGTTTACCATCACCAGAGTTACTGAATTCATCGACATATAAAGACTACATGCAAATTTAAGCCTAAAAATGATTATTTAATCTTCGCAATGGGCGCGAATATTAAGTACTATTTGCGTAGAGCAATTTAAATATGTAAGTACAGGAAAAAAGAAAGTAAGTAACAACATTTTATATTAAGTGCTCAAATCATCCCATCAGTTGGAAGGGCCATTACACAGTTGGTAGGTACTGAAATATCAGGAACACGACACCATACATTTCGGAAACTCACCAAACCTAATACAATAAGTGACTAACACTTCCCTAGGTCGTAAAGGCGTAACCCGTCGTCGTTGGGAGTACGGTCACGGCGAGTTCAAGTTGCGGCGGCTGCTAGAGAGACGCCGCTTCACGCGCGTGCACTCCGACGACTCCGACGAGGAGCCCGCGCCCATGCTGCCGCAGACCTTACCCGCCAACGCATGATGTACCCACAACCAACGGACCCTCGAATGCTATATGTGAATCACTGATCCGAATGTATATCTGTGGACATCTGAAACCGAGTACCGACAGCTCAAAGTGGGGCAGAAAAGATTGTATACATGGTGAATTTTTGAAGATAGCCTTAACCGAATCTAAAAATGAGCTCGTTCCTTCAGCTTGCCATGTGCCATTACTTCCTAGCATTTCATCCTTATTGGCGATACTATCGGATAGTGTAATAATAAGTGTGTTTTGTTTTCCAAAATTAACGGGTTCGATTCTTGATAGAAAGGAGTATAGATTTTTGAAAAATCTAATGATTCAGGATTTAGTTTTCATCAAAATTTTTTGATATAAGTACCGTAGTGTTTCAGATTTAGCCAATCACGCTCACTTGAGAAATTCACCTGTATATTTCAGCAACTATTTGAACTACTGAATGTTGTTTTTTAATTCCAGAGCAGTAACAGACTATGCAACATGAGTTCTGTATCACATTTGAAATGAAAAGAGAAATTGAAAGCTATTTAGATGACAAATATGTAATTTAACTTTTTACCAACAAAAAAATTTATTAATTCTAAATTTGAATCACTGTGACCAAAAAAATTCAGACGTCCACAAACATTTACAACAAAAAACAAATTACAAATTCCAGTTTCTGCACAATTCTTCAAATTGAATGAGAATTTCTATCACACCCTCCGAGCAATTGAAAATTGGTTATATTGGCACGATCGTACAATTATCATTAGTCTTATAAATACGAGCTTTGCGAGAATAGGTATTCCTTAGGATTTGTATATATTTCATTATACGTGATTAGTTTGAAAGGAGGTTCTTAACTACTATAAACAAATCATCATTTCATAGTCTAGGGAAAAAAAGAAAATGTTTCTTTAATGTAGTACCAATTAAGTTACTTTTGTGTGTATTTTTAACCTACTATCTGATTACCCTAGCTAGTACCTTTATGTAAGGAAACAAGGATATGTGTTATAAGTTTTTGTTGAAAGATAAATAAGGTCGAGAGCAGGATTAGAACCTGCGCCTCCCAGATAAATACTTCAGGGACATATTATAATCCGAGAGGCAGGTTCGAATCCTGCTCACGACAGTGTTAATCTTTACACAAATATTTTATAACTTTAAAGTTTTTTTGAAAGATTCGTTTGTAAGGATATGTGTATTATATTTTAGTTCAAATCTCTCCGTTATATGGACAGTTCCAATGTTATTTATCCAGTAATTGTTTATGGATGAAACAGTGAATGTGCGCCAGTTTCTCTGTAATGTGTAGGTACTGTACATGTAATGTAGGTAATTAGGTTAAGTATAGGTATAAAGAAAGTCTGTATACAAGTCGATTCTGAACCGGCTGGGGGTAACAATATTATGAATATGTAATGCCTATGTTATTATCTATATTTCTAATGAAACATTGAAAAATAATACACACAATAGGAATTCGAACCCGAAAAGAAATTAACTTTAAATTTAATAGAGCTCAGTTAGGAGAACCATGTCACGTATTGACAAAGGTTACGAGTTCGAATCCCGCTCACGTCTGTTATTTTCAACGTTTCCGTATTATATTCGTACTTACATGATTGTTACATCCGCATCCAGCATGATCAAAATCGATTTAGCAGCTAGCCTAATAAGGTACCTAACGTATTCACTAAACTATCTTGTCCATTATTAATGTCGTAACAAAAAGCAGCCAATATCTATGTCTTCTTTATTTGATATAAAAATCGTAAAACATTATTCCACCTTAAGTTTAAAATAAAATCAATATCGTATGACGTTTGGCGCAAATAACAAGACAGTCATAGATGCTCAATTAAAATTTTTAAACAATTATATAGAAGCCGTTAACATTTCAAAAATCCATCCACCGTATTTGATAATCATCAAGGAATTTTGTACCTGTTTAAAAGTATTATCTTTTAGCTATTATTATATGATTTCGAGGAGACAACTTTGGGTCAAACACGGGTCGAATCTCGCAAGATAGACCTGAAACAGAACAAAGTATTCATAATGTTAATTCTGTTACTGTATAATATGAACTGTTTATTAAACAATCGCCAAATAAATAAACAAGATGAAATTAAATAAAAATATAAAAAGAACACCTGTCAAATTTTAAAACCTAATTAATCTATGTTACCCGGGACAATGTAAGGATACTAATGATAGCCCGTACATCGAAATCAGTTCAGGCATTTAGAAGTTATGGTGGAATAAAGAAACTCACTCTTTTATGAGCAGTCGTGTGAAATAAAATTACTCTTCTGGCTATACCATACTCGTAGAGCTAAGTGATTATGATGGCCAACAAAACAAGAGATTAAATTTAATAACATTAAATCAACGCAGCAGATTAATTTGGTCTTTTAATTGAGAATCATTAGGAAATGCGAAATACAGTTCTAAGTCATATTTTCATGACGTAAAACAAATATAAGTGACTAGACATTTTTATGGATCTAGAATCTAGATGCCCTACATCTTGTTACCACTAGATTTCTTCTGTATGACTGTGTGTGTAGGTTTGGAAAAACATAAACACAAAGCAAATTCGTATACATAGAACTCATATACTAAGGAATTATCCTGAACAAGTAAATACGCACAATAAATAGCGACCGCAGTAATAACATTAGTTTCAGGTTTCAATTTCAATCATCTTTGGTAATTATACAACGATGATTGAAATTAAAACCAACGACCATGATTAAATAAGAATCTAATACATAAATACAATACAATTTATTTTACGACCTCCTTTTGTGTGGAAAAATGTTGTGAATGCTGTACTTTTTTCTGACTAAAATCAGATTAAATCTAATCTCATACAAGTCTTCGCTAACTTCAAATTTAGTATTTATTTTTTGTACGGCCGTGCAGGCACAGTGATAGAGGCAAGTGTTAACGTGCTAAAATTTACTACGATTGCGAACCATTTATGACGACTGTTCTCGGCCCCGAGCAGGCAGCAGAGTGAGGCAGCGTGCAGTTACTTAAATACCTTTACCTAGGGTTCCAAAGTCACACTGCAGGGTTGACCCCACAACATTCTACGCACCCCTAAAGCTATAACCTTATTAATCGTTGAACATGGTGATCTACATCGATTATTTTCATTGATATTCAGCTCATCAATGAAAATGTCTTGAGTTGCGCCTCATCTGGCCAAAATTTTCTTTAATGTGCCATATTGACGGTACATGAATGTGTTGACATTAAACATGTCATGGGTATCTCGTACCTGTTTGACCCACAAAAAACTAACACTAAAATTCCATCTTCATTGTACAAATCCCTCTACTTTTAAAGTGCCAAAGATTAAATGTAATCATAAACTAGATAAGTATAATTTGTCGGTTTCTTTGAATTTAATGTTCTTATTTTCGTTAAAGCCTCTTGCCTGTACATACAAATTGTATGATGTGTAAAGTTATTGAATGTCAAATAAGTGTATTTTTGTCTCCACAATTAAATGTAATTTAAGGTAACAGAACAGTTGTTTTACTTATAGGTTGCCTCTTCTTAAATGTCTGTATGTGGTGTTAGCCCTAGATAAAAAAAGCATTACTTAGGACATGCTTTGACTTAGCATTACTCCTGTCACTGTTGCACAACTGTCAAACTACAAGTGCAAGATAGAGATGGAAACATAGCCAACTAAAAGCACGTGCTAATGTATGTTGTCTGGGCCTACGAAATTGCTATGCATCCTATCCTTTTGTACCTTATAACTTGAGTTTTGACGTCACAATTGGCGGAGTGATTGAAGTGTTGTATCACAGGTATTGTTCGCAAACGACTTTTTTTGTTTTTGTGCCTACATAAAAATGTTCTGGGTGTCGATATGCGTGTATAAATACAAATTGAAAAATTCGCGATTTTTAGAAAAATATTGCTACTATCTAAATCTCTTATTTAAGACAATATCTAGCTAGATATGCCTTGTAATAATTATGTATAAGTAGGCTTACCCACCTTGCTCCATAACATACAGCACTCTGTCCAACAACACAACAGTCTCCACAAGCGGCGCCAATGCAAGCCGCAGTGTGTACACGACGACTACTCTTCTCCACTGAGCCAGGTCTGCGAGCCCACGAGACCAGATAGCTGGCGCAGTTGGTAGAGGGAGATTGAGACGTTCTAACGCTAGAGTGCAGTACCTATAAATGATTAGATAGAAAATTAAATAAGGTTACAACACAGTATTATTAATATATTTACTTAATTTAAATAAGTTTAATGAGGGATTACAGATTATAAAACAATATATTACTTTCTTAATTTAAGTAAGTTTTTAAAAGTAAATGTTTACACTCTAAAATTGGTATAGAAATTGCAAGCACCACTAATGTGTTATTTTATTGTATCTTAGAAATATGATCAGGAATAAAAATTGCTGCATTGTATCATCTCCATAGGAGACAGACATATGCTTCAAACTTATAACACACCCCACTTTTTGTGTTTGGGGTATAAAGGCTTATTCTTTATAGATCACATATAGTACAATATCTTACTTTTCAAAAGTCATGGTATCAGAATGTTTGATACTTCTGACAGGTGCGTGTCGTAGTTTTGGGTCATGTTCCACCAGTATCCTTTCTAGAGCTGCCCTGTATGCATGAATCTGTAGGATATCAAAATAAATTTTAATAATCATGAAATTAACAATCAATTAACCTATGTTTAGAGGAAAAAAGGCACTTTTTTGTTGCTACTGGCACTGCTTGTTGTTATCTGTCAACTCTATTTTGAAATGATTTAATCAACATAGTAATATTCTTACATACCTTCAAATCCTTATAATTCCCTTGCCTAAGCCTCTCACAGTACACCTCAATAGCATGACATGATATCTCTCTACTTGGGTATGACAGTGCACTATCTAATGCATTCACATAGCTGCTCATTGGGTACCCTCGATCTGGACCATTACATGTCAACTTCATGAAACAACAACCAACAACACATATAAACTTTACATGGTCAGATTCAACAAAATGTTTCAGTAACAATGGGCCCAAGTCTCCACAGGGATGAAGTCCTATTAGCCCATAGTTTTTCATACAATCAGGTAGAGGGAGCTCCGATAATTGTTGGTGATTTGATAATTTTATGCTAAAGTGTACAGGTCTCCAAAATTTGGCAATAGCTTCAGTTGAGAGATGCTTTGAAGCTGTATATTCTAGTTCCAAGTCAAGTTTTCTGAAAACATTAAAACTTAATTATAGATATAAATAGATTTTTGACCATAAAAGTTAGAAGTACCTAGAAATTAGGAGTCATTATTTATTTTATGAAATATAATCAGGACTATAATCTTTTTTATATAGTTATGTACTCATTTCTAAAAACTGAAATGCTAATTTTACAAAAAAACATTATTTATTTTATACATACCAAGAGTACAGACCTAGCCTCCTCTGTGAGTTGTGCCTGGCACTCAATGCCAGCAGCGTACATGCCATCTCTATAAGCCAGCACTCGCACTAAATGCCCCAATCCAGAACCAAAGTCTATGACAGCATTACAACCTCCTTGGTGTGAAGTATCCACCACTACATCAGCCATCAGACTTATTTCATGTCTTTTCTTTAATTTGACATGTTTGAGAAACAAATTCTTCAATCTTGGATGAGTTTTACAAGTATCTAACTCAGTAGATTCTTCTTTATGATTAAATGTTTTATATTGATTATTCCTTGGTAAGCTCAGGGCTTCTACAGTTTTTATTAAAGCTAAGAGTGATAGTGGCAGTAACTGATTCGATGGTCTGTTAGAAAGTATGTTTCCTAAATGCTGAGGATCCATATGTTCAAAAGTGTCACGCCACGATTTCGGTAGTTTTTCCCAGTGGTTGCCAACAAAAAAGTCCTGAGAAAAGTTTATATGATATATATGATTTCAAGTTCGTGCTAGGTTTAATACGGTGAAAGCTGAATGAGCCGATTGTTATAGAAATATCTAAAATCAAACTCACCAAAACATATAAATCTAACAGCCAGTCGTACTTCCGAATAACTTGCACCGACATCTTCAGAATAGATTCGATACATTCCTTTTGTGAATACATCGTAAATCATTAAATTAAACGATAAATCAAACTACACGAGAAAAAAGCTCAAAACGTTCAATTCCATAAATTCACAAGTTTGTTTTGATACAACTGTCAGCTGTCGTCTGTCAGTCACCATTCATTTGTCAAAATAGATACCTAGTGAAGCGATTAAAATGACATTGTTTCTTACCTGTTTATTCATGATTGTATTAGTCGATTATTTAAATTCTGAAGCACGATATAGATGTGATTTTCCAATTCCAGCGTCGTATCACATTACAAGGTTTATTATAGTTGTGATCATGATTTCGTAAGTTGTCGTTCATCAGCTAGGAGTAAAATAATCTTGCATGAAATCTACTACTGGCCTATAGTAAATAGGAATTTTGCACGTTCTCTGATTCAGCAAGACATTTCTCTAGCAAACCATTTCAAATTGTGCATGCCTAACACAGAAGTTTATAAAAAGAGGAATGAGATAGCGTGGTGATCAGTGCTCATTCCACCTTGAAACTTTGGATTGTGGTACAAGAGGACAAAATATTCCGCCCCCGACTATCACTAATATTATGCACACAAACATGAATGGCTGAATCTTGGATTGGATTTATCTTACACAAACAAAACTGAAACTACAGTATTGTATAACAAAAATGCATTTATTTGTAAACACAATCAATATCCTAAAGCCTATACTTTACATAGCAATAAGCAGTCTGTATATGTAAATATTACTAAATACATGTTAGTAAGAGATTCGCATGATGCACTGGTCAATTTAAATATAAGAAATCTTCAGTTATAAAAAATTCACTCTTTTACAAATGAGACTACAAATGAAACTAACAATTGCAATCCATATGTCGCCCATAATAATCCATAAAACCACATTAACATCTGCGAAATGAATTGAACCTTATCACGGTGACCTAAGGATCCAAACAAAAATAAATAGCTTCAAGAATCCATAGTATACTGTAAAAGACAATGCTACATTTTTCTTAGAGTTATTTATTTTGACGTACCGTATTTTGGTGTCAGGTGTAACAACATTATTTCCGTAATAATTTCATATATTTTGCTATAAACATTTTATTCAAATTGTGGTTACACTAAAGACTTAAAATAAAAAAAAATATAAAAAAAAAAAACTTAAGTGCATACGCATTCGTGTCTATTTCGATAGGTAATCAAAAATAAAATGTAAGTTAAAGTAACGTAAAATAGTACGTTATAAAAATATGCAATTCTAAGCTACAACATTATAAAGTCAAAGTAAATGAAAATACAACTAAAACGGTTCCGTTACATGAAACGCTAATAAAATAATATTGAGCAAAAAATTAAATAAAACCTTAATTCTAAGTTAAATAAAACTAAGTAAATGTGATAAGTAAAGTGCATGAGATTATAAATTAATAACAAATAAGTGTTGCGATACCATACGTCTAAGGGTGCTTAGGATATTTGGTTTCCACATGTAGTAGGTACTTAAACGTCTTCTTCCGGAAATGGGTCCTGAAATTCCTGAAAAAATCTCTTCTTAAATTCACTATTTCCAAAAATGACCTAATCCGAAAAAGACTTATTCCCTTAATCCATTCTTATATTATTTAAGCGAAAGTTACTCTGACTGTTTATTACCTTTTGACGACTAAACAGCTGAATGGATCGACAAAATAATGAAATTTGGCAAGGAGATGCATTGGAGAAGGACATAGACAACCTTTTGTTACGCAGACGAAGTTGCGGGCACTAGCTAGTTACTTATAATTAAAAGGAGTCATTATCGTTATAGGATTAATTAATTATTTTTCGGATCAGGACATTTCCGAAAATTGTAGTTTTGGGAATAGGTCTTTTAAAAAATAAGGACCCATTTCGGGAATAAAGCATTTCCGTACAAAACCTTTCCACGATTTAGCACATAAACCGTTTCCAAAAACCCGCCTCATATCCTTGTTAAATTAATAAACCGTATTTGTGTGTGTTCATGGTAAGATGTGACAGTGTATAATGTGGTCGCGGACACACGTAGAGCCCGGGGAACAGAACGAGTTTGGATTATGTAGCGTCAGTCGTTATTTTTACCGTTGTGTCGTAACTACAGATTGTGAAACGCTTTCTCTAAATACGTACTGCCTAGCCTTTTACTAAGTCACAATATTTTATATAGCTTTTGAGTATAGGCAATAAGGGTTCTCTACTAAATCCTTCTTTCATGGCGCTCGCGCTTTAGCACCGTGAGTAAAAGGAGATATATACGCCTATGGCGATCCTAGCGTATTAACAATATAATAAACACAATCATCTTTGGGGTTTGTGATGGCAATGTAGCGTATAATGTCTGTATTAAAAGCAGTTGTCAATTGTTAGCTTCTACCAGCTACCTTGAAGCTCGTTGGGTTCAAATTAAAATATACGAGTAAGTATATTAGCCTTGTTACAAACTTACTTGGGGTAAAATATAAATAATTAAGTACACAGTATTTTAAAATATTAGGTGTAGGCCTAGGTTACTACAATTAAAATGTCTTTGATGATCAATAATCAAACTTAAATTGAGCTTGGAGTATAATTAAATAATCATAAATAGGCGGTTTACATACCGAATTGCTTATCGAATTTGTAAAATTGACTATAACAAATATTTAAAATTTATATCCTGTATTTAGATACCGGTTTAACCCTATAAACCCTAAGACAAAACTTTTTTAAAAAGCATGAGATTCTTTGTAACATATTCAGATCTACCGGGCGAGATTCGTTTACTCGTATGAAGGTGTTTTCGAGACAATACTGGTCATGCCTCGAAGGGAATTTTGGAAACGCCTCCGTGCAAAAGTGGGGGTAGTAGGAAAACTCTTCGATAAGTACGAAGTAACGGTAATTTGATGATGCCATCCGAATATTTTCTTCTAAAGAGCACGGGGACGCGATGTAAAACCTGTAATTCTTTTTATAGTCGTGCAGTAACATCTCCGCGTTGGTTAAAACATCGTCAACCTTTGAAAACAAATGCTTCATCGGTAGAGACCCATATTTGTGTAAAAATGTGGTGGGTGCGAGTTTATATTTATGCCCAGTCTTCTTATCTTTGAAGACTTTGGTGGTGCTCTCCAATTGGAGCAGAAATGTTGGTATACTGTAACTGTGGGTAGTTATAACGTGTGTGTGGACTCCGTAATTGTTCTTGATTTCATGATAGAGACTGTTGGCGAAAGGGTAAATGCCGCCTTGATGGATGAAGCCAAAAAATAGAGTAAGTAAAGCGTTCAACGCATACCAAGTGTACCGAAGCGTTGTTTTAAATCTTCTAGTTTTCGGTCCGTCACTCTCATTGGTGTGGAGATGATTGCCGTACAGGTATATAAGGGGTATAAGTACCGGTATGATGAAGCGCGCTTCCTGATGCGGGAAGAGTGACAACACCGCTATCGGTATGACTAGAGAGAATAACATTAGACCTGTGATGCTCTGGATTCGCGGCAGTTTGCTGTACTGGCCGCGGATGAACCTGAAAGGAATTAATATCAAATAATTATATGTCTTCAGATACCGCAATAAATAGAAACTTTAATACGATTGTCAATTGAGTATTCTAGGTATCAGGCAATATTCGTATAACGAAAGGCCAAACTCAATGTAATGTTGAAGAAAGAACGAATGTACCAACATCATGTGAAAGGATTTATGTTCCAAGTGGAATAATAACCCATTGTTTTGGAGCCATTGTGATGCGAAGGAAATTCTTGGATATTATTGTAATCACGTTTTCTGGTCACAACAGGGTGAGGTATCGTATGGGATTTATACAATACACACAGCTGACTTTGTTCTAATTAAGTCAATGAATATGATTGTTTTTGAAGGTGGTACAATTAATCTTACCTGTACGTATTCACAGACAGTGTTACGATGGCAAGTATTCCCAGCACGTTGAACAACAGCGGCACGTTAACCGCCAGGTGAAGCCACCGTGGGTGCAGTCCGTGCTGCGTCAGGTTGCGCATGTCTGAGTTGTAGCGCAGAAAGTTCAGCGGCGTCACTACCCAATTGTCCCACGACACCTTCAGCGACTCAATATCCGCCATCGTTAAGTACCCGTAGTAACCAGAGTCCACCAATACCAACAAAAACGCCGTCGGCACACAACATATTATAAACATAAATATGCGATAGTGAAAGTCCTTAAACCCCACTATCTTGGAACCCAATCCTCTGTGAAGCCAGAAGAAAATAGGGGGAAACGCAAAACCTACAAACGTAGGCCGATTAAATATCCCTATGACTACAACTGTAGATAAAAATATGACTTTGTTTAACGTGTGGTGGGGCAAGTGTGTGGACAACTTGAAGATTTTAACTTTCTCGACGGCGGACGCAGCTTTTTCATACTTCTCTTGGAGAAATTCGTTGTGATAAATGACTTTGTCTGACTTAAGCATGCATTCGGCGACTATGAGGAGGAGCATAGAGAAGAAAATCATTTCAAATGTGTTTGAAAAACTTCTACAGCAGTATACGAAAACTACGTAAGAGGACGCAAATATTTTAAGTCTGTTCCTGTAGTTTTGTCCATATAAAACGCAAATTCTGTACAAACAGTAGTCATTTATGAGCGACAGCGCACATATGAAGAGTCGCGGTATCACTAGCAAGTAGAACGGGGTTCTGAGATCTATGTTGAAGAAGTATTTGACATAAGGATTCACTAAGCGTATGAAGTGTAGAGGCGGGCCGAGTATCATTTTTGGTACAAATATGTTCCTGATAGGAAACTTTGGGTTGAACTCCCATGTTCTTGAGATGTCGATTGAAAGGATGTCACCTGAAATAACAAAGGAAACGATAGAGGATACATGTTTACATAAAATGCATTGCAATTCTTCTGACAGTGATGTATATTTACGAATATAGTAAAGTCAGGCTTTGCTGGCCTAACGGGTTGGTCTAAAGAAATAAGTCGAAATTCAATCTGCCTAGCCTTTTCAGAACTAAAGTAAAAAATAAAACTCAAAATGAAGTTGAAATTAAAGGACAAAATTAACAATGAGTTGAGTCAGCAATAACTGTAATTAGGGTTATAATCAAGTAAGCATAAATAAAGAAATTTGAATATGTTGCAAGGTATACAAAGCTGAAGAAGACTCAGTAATAAGAAGAATAGTAGGTACAGTCAGCAACATAATAATATTAAATTATATATTTTAGAGTTTATTTGTATAATAATTAAATAAATTATTATGCAGTCCATCGTGAATTGAAAGAAATAAGTAATAATTGGAACGTTAAAATTATTATATTAAATGAAAATAGAATATGATTGTGAGCAGGATTCAATTATTAATATAATAACTTTAGAGTTTGCTAAGATTACGTTAATGCTTTTCAACAATTTATCTTTAATTGGAAAGTTCTTAAATATAAATCACTACCTATAATCCTATTTAACCTTTCGGCTCAGCAACGTACAGATCTGTACGTTGTAACAATAAAAATCTATTGTGTCTGCTAATGACTGAGGCAACAGCTTAACTTGCTAACTGTACCTAAGATTCTCAGTAAAAGCTTTTTTAATGAACATTTTAAGTAGGAGTTTGAACCTGCGCCTAGTTGGTATATAGAAGAAGCATTATTCAAATAGGTATATTTGAATGAATTATTTGGATTGTATAACATAATATTAAATGTATTTTTATAAAAAAGCTAGCTTTATACCTACATACCCAAACATTAGTTTATTTTAAGATTCACACAATACCATACATAATACCAAAAACTATATTTTCTTGCTTATTAAGAGACTGGTTACTATTACAAAACCTATTTTCTCACATAATTATAGCAGTTAATAATAAATAGTTAAAAGTAACTCTTATGAATAATTTAAATACACACACAAAGATTGGCTTGTCCTTATATTAACTTATTCATGTTAACAGTCATTGTGTTTTAGGATTTACTTTTTTCCTGCCCTCAATGCTGTTACAACTTCTAGAAAAACCACTGCTTTAAGGGATACTCGTCTGTTTATTAATTATAACTAAGGAATAAATTAACATATTTAATAATGATTAAATTGTTTTTAGGCATTGAGGAATATTAATAATAATTAGATATGGTTACAACATTGAATATTACAACAATATCTAATCACAATAAAATTAATAAATGAAACATAACAACAAAAACCTAACTGCCCCACTGTAGGGCAAGGCCCTTTACTTATAGTGAGAAGGCACAAACATTGATCACCACACTATCTAGCTAGCCAATTAAGTCCAGGTTTCCTTATGATGTTTCCCTTCACAATTACTATTTATGTCATGTTATAAGTTAATTATGAACATTAAGCGGTATATAAACCATCATTAATAATAAAGTTAACTATTAGGTATCTATAGAAACAACTGGAAGTAAACAGCAACATAAAATTACAAATACACAATAAACTCACCTGCAATGACCTCAACATTTTGAAAGAATTCGTCCGGGTGTATATAGCCGTGTTGCGGCAAGATCGTAAGCACAAATCTAAGAAACACCAACACCCAATATGACAGAGGTAATTTTACAGGATTCCTAAATGAAATCGCTTTAAATATGTTGGTCTTCAAAAACATGTTAGTCTTGCACCAATCCCGTATATGTTAACAGTAAGTTATTTTAGATTTGTCGTGCGTTTAATGTAATAGTCATTTTTGGGACGGACAGGAACCTCTTGTCACTTCTGTTGATGTATTTTTGTATTTTTGACTAACTGACAGACTCACAGACATTTTTTTTTTCCTTCGCCCTAATTGGGCAGGCTAAGGTCTTGGACCATACCGCCTCGTCTTCAGTTACATCCATCAGAAGTATTATAAGTTGTTGCGCGGGTTGCCCCAGTAAAACGGTGGAAATTTTACTGAGTCTTCGATGGAGTTTAGGAGTGAACACAAAAAGTCATGATTTTCAATTTTATATAATTTGCCCACACTCGCACACCTTCATGAACACTTAATGGTTAATTATCCACCATAATTACACATTAAACTTCAGAGAAAGACACGTTTTGGAAAACAATATAAAACCGACAACATGCACTTTACATTTTCCCGCCTAAAACCCCACTCACACTGCACAGACATTACAATTACACAGACAATCAATGTGAAATTATTTGAAATTTCTTTCTTTTTTTAAACTTCAAGGTCCATTATAAAAATCATCGTAAATAAAATACCACAAAAAATAATAATTGAATAATCCTCTAGTTTTGGTTTAGATAGGCTACATCAGAATTTAAGACTTTACATTGTAACTAAACACATCAACACGGTCTAGGGATATTTTTAAAAAAGCGAATTACTATCAATATGTTAACTATTCATATGACATGTATACATTTAAAAGATACGTTATTTAATATTCTACCATTTTCTAGTAATGGTTAAGGTACTTCGATTATAATTTCAGGATTTTATGGAAAAAAAATGAAGCATAGACGGAAACCGTATATGAATTAACTTTTAATTTATGAGTAAAAACTGAAAAAAATAGAAAAATCATTTAATTTGTGTTTATAAACTTGAAGTTAGTAGTCTGAGAAAGCGCCCATGATGTTCATAACACATCGGCAACGATTCGGCATGCTCAGAACAAGGTTGTCAATGTCTTGCTGCGGAATATTGTCCCATGTCCTTCTGAGGTGCGCAAAAAGTTGATCTTCTGTAGCCAGATTTTCAGGAACTTCCTTCAGAGCTCTTCTTTGCAGCATATCCCACGCATGCTCAATGGGATTTAGATCTGGCGATTGAGCAGGCCAGTCTAAGGCCCTAACATTGTGTGTATGTAACCAAGCTGCTACCGTTCTCGCCGTGTGTGCCCGGGCATTGTCGTGCATGAGCAGGAAATCTTGCCCCATTTGTGTTCTGTGGGGCAAGATTACGGGCCCCAGCACCTGTTGGACGTATCGTTCTGCCGTCATATTGCCCCGCACCCAAACGAGATCCGTCCGTCCTCCAAGACGAATTCCTGCCCAAACCATAATTGTTCCTCCTTGGTATGGGTGAACTTCCTGAGGGTTCTGAAGACGGCTCCATCGTCCAGGAACTCGCCAAACACGCGTCCTTCGTGAATCTGGATGGAAGCCGAACCTGGATTTATCCGTGAACAGCACATTGGACCATTGTTCACGGCCGCAGTCCACGTGGTTCCGAACCCATTCTAATCGTCGTCCACGATTGCCTCTCCGTAAAGGTGGGACCCGGAGTGGTCTACGAGAGCGTAGATTGCTTTCATGCAGTCGCCTTCTTACAGTTTGGTCACTCACAAGCACTTGGTGTTCCACTCGCAGCCTTTGGACCAATTGAGTCGCCGTTGCATTTGGTTGAGCTCGCGCAGTAATTTGCAAAAATCGGTCTTGTCTGGGGGTAGTGATGCGACTTGGCCCCCGGTGCCTCTCCGCTACTTCACCTGTGGCACGATAGCGTGTCCACAATCTTGAATTTACATTTTGGTGGGTCCCTATGGCCTCAGCAACATTACGCTGAACAGACCCAGCTTCCAGCATTCCCACAGCTCGTAACATCTCCGCCCTCGTCAAATGTTGGCGTTGCATGGCTACAATACCTCAATTTTAACTTTATCTTTCGTATAAAAATGAAAAAAAACTGTAACTAAATGTAATTCGTATTGTTTTCTTAATTTCGCACAAATGAAAATTGCCTCTCCTACACATCAAGACATTTTTACGCCACCGAAACAAAAGAATTTTCAAAAATTTGAATTTGGAATTAGTCTGAGATAAATTACAAACAAATCGGTGTCTAAAAGATTCCAATGCGGCCAGTACTTTTCGAGTTATTTAATTGAGTATGAAATATCCCTAGACCGTGTTGATGTGTGTAGTTTCAGCTTTCATTACTTCTATTCAAGGTTATTCAATACCGAGTAGGGTTGAAGACTTATATCGATTATAAATAGACTAATATAAAATAGAAGAGCAATAAAAAGAAACAGTGTAATTTTGCTAGTGGTTAGTTTTGTAGATCACGACCTGCAAACTTCAATGCTTTATTAAAGTGTAGTTTGTAGAACATTGCGTCGTAAGTTTTTACAATTGTTGCTCATCATAGACAAGCTGTAACACACGACGCAATGTACTATAAAATGTCCATCAATTTGGTTGGCAAGATAGCGAATAGATACGCTGGTCGGGCAATGTTATTGGGTTTTTCTGTTAGGAAATTCTCGGTAACACTCCGGAGTTAGGAATATTGAGGTATAACACCCCCGTGCTCCGGAGAGCAAGTAAAGCCGTCGGTCCTGCGTCTGATCCAACAAACTTTAGTTCTCTTAGTAGTCTGTGGTCTGATCTCTCCGGTCGTGTCGGATTGCCGTCTCATCGGACTATGTGAGTGAAGGAAGAGGAAGTGCACCTGTGTTTGCGCATACACTTGTGCACTATAATATCTCCTGCGTACTGGATGCGAAGTTCCGACTTTTGAATTGCCAGTCCAACAGTAATACCACTCGGCAATCACTACTCTGACTTCTTACCAGTAAGTTAGCTTGCTACCAACCTGCAGTAAGTTAACATTGTTATTGCGTGTGCTTTCTCTGAATGAGAAGAGACCCTTGCTTGTATTTACTTGCTTAGCTTGTGAAAATAATTCACTAATTTCCGTGAATACATAATAATTTGAATTTCATCGATATCGACATTTGCCAAGGTTTCAATGTCTCTCCTCTTCTCACACTACGATACTTAAAATACGTTTTACTTGTATCGTTACAATGATAGTACACGATTTTGATCGATGTGTGATACAATTTCATGTTTGTGTATAGTTTTATTTATGTGTTAATATAATGACGAGGGCTATTATTGCTTTAATGTAGGTTCTTTTGTGGCTGTGTGTTACCTCACCCCCTGCCAAAAGTAGCGAGCAATTTTGTTTGATATTTTATTATGTCAGAAGTCGGCTCCCGCCTGGTCCTCTAAAGCTTGAATATATCATTAAGTCAATTCCTCTCGTGGCTTTGTGCAGCGATATTGACGAATTTCGTAGTTGGCGGCGTGCCAAAAAACATCTAGTAGCTACCACGAATCTTAATAAAATACGGACGGAGTGTTGCGTACGACATATGAAAAGCATGCCTAGTCATCCAATTTCGCTTGTCATACACGAGCTAAACGAATACGAATACTAAAACTTACCCACTCGGCGCCGGTACGCTACGGGTGTGTGCGTAATCTATGCTTCGGTTATGACAAGGCAAGGTTACATCAGTATTTTTTTCAGCTCGTGGTTGCTACAAGATGCATGAGCTGCTAAATCGATCCTGACAGATCTCCGTCGACAGAGCTAATATTGGGAAAAAATCATAAAAGAACAATGGTTAATATGATATGATTTTATTATTGTTTCGTTAATACATTTTGGTTGCTTAAACGATGAGCAAATTTTGTCACACTAAATTGCCCATAAATATGACTGTAAAAATGAACAATAATTACACAGCAAATGCTAGAACTATGGGAAAAAATGCCTTATATTCAATTTACATTATTTTTCGTAACTATTTAACTTTATTTTTTTTCTATTTTCGATGCAAATTTGACTTAAGTCATAATAGTTATTGAAAAATGAATAATTATTTCGGAAACTAGGTTTTTAAAATAAATATCTTACAGCAGATAAACTCATTATCATAATCGTGCCTGGAACTCAAAGTTAATACCTAAGGAGCTAAGAGCAAGAACACGGAGTAAGAACAAGCGTACCTATTTGCCATAGCACGGTCAAATGCTTATAGGCATGTAGGTATAATAAATGCGTTTGATAGTGCGTGTGGTTTCGTTTCGAGTTTCTTTAGTGTACATTTTGAACTTATAAGTTTTTACTTATGTGTGTATATACAAATGAGAATCCCCGCAGCTCTATAAATGTAGAATAATAACATATTTGGAATTTGGGCGTTCCTCCCTCCTTAGGTATATACTCTAAGGCGTGACGATACACTGTCCTGTCAGTGGTAGTTGTCGCTGTAATGTTCATCTATGGCAACATTCATATTTGTAAAATAATGGTAATTTTAGTTATACAATCAATTTTTTTAAATGTAATTAGTAGCTGTGTAATACAAAAAAAAAACTATTTAGTATCGATTAATAACAAACCGAGTTAATAAATTAAGATATAACTTAAAGAATTAGTTAAGAAACTGAACAACTAATACAGTTTGCAACTTTAGTTGAAATATGAGAGTAGTAATTAAGCGACAAACTTATATAAAACTGGCCGATTGTTATTCTAAGATACATTAAACGTAATAAAAAGTGTATAAAGGTATAAATAAGTTATTTACATAAATATACAAGGGTGCTACACACACGCTGCTATGGTGGCCAAGTTATTGTACTTTGTTAGTAACAATATTAAAAGTAATAATATTTCTACATACAAGCTGTGGTTTCAAACAGTCACAATATTGTACAAAGCTATACAGTAGCAAGTTTTAAATTGTATAAAAATAATAAGATAAGCAATAACAAAGAGGTCAATAACCGCTTTGTCTCGTAGCAGCCGTTTTTTTTTTGTATACTTCGCATAGGATCAACAAAACGCAGCATCATTGGCTGTACGCTTGCGGTACCTACTACATTTGTTAGACACTAGCGTAGTATGCGCAATGAAAAAAGCAGTAATCATTAGAATATGATTTTTTCTAAGGTATACTACATATATTGTATTAATTTGTATTTAATCAGTTGCACTAAAAGATAACCTTTTCTTATTTGGCTACTATCTAAAACAACAGCCTGTATATTTATTTGTTTTTCACTCGTGTCCACGGTGTTGGCAATTCAAAGTCCTACCAATATGGAAGGTTTGAAACGCAATGGTTACATTTATATAGTTAGGTTATAAAAAATTAAAATCAATTTTTTAGTCGAGTTAGTTATTGGAATGTTAATGCAACACTATCGCTAATTTTAAGAATTCGTTATTTAAACAAAATCATATTAAAAAGTTAACAATTATTAAAATAAATAAGATTTTTAAAACGTTAATTTCTATAGTGTGTACTGTAAGCAAGATTAAATAAAAATCATCATTAGTTTAATTTAGTCAAATGAATTTTTAAAATGCCCATTTTAAATGATGTGGCTATTATTATAAAGTATAATTATGATATAATAAGGTAGTAGTGGTAGTTTAAACATTTCCGTAAAGCATCGATTAACCTCTATGTATAAAGTATAATTATATCGAGATATTTTGAATCGAGACGTGAAACAGTAGATAAAGTCCAAAAAAATCCTTTACATTTATAATTTTAAGTTCTAAATTTGGAGGGTAGAGGTAATGACCATCTCAGTGTATGAAAAAATGTCCTTTGAGAAGTGCCCAATTATAAAGATAGCGCCACTGCAGCATGTGGGTATATTTTAAAAATTGCGCCAAAAGTTAATAGAGTAGGATAGTAAATTAAAGAAGGAAAGAAAGACTTTCATTTCGTTATATCTTATTAAATACCTCTTAATTTATAAATATAAAATTTTTCAACTTGGCACACTTCACTCCATTTTTAACTATTCATTTCTTCTTGCTACGCTAGCGCTACTTTGGTGTGTCTTTGAACTAAAATTTGCTGCTTGCAACTGGACTTTTTCATTTTGTCCCCCATACAAGACTGTTCTCCTTACCTCTATCCTCCATTGTTCGAAAATAGAAAATCTATCAGATCAATGAATATAAAGAATGTTTGATAATGTTATACATGTAATACTGTACATCAATTATATTAAGGTTTTCAATCTTACAGTTGACGCAATATATACCTACCTAATACCCTTCACACCTTCTTTAACCTTACATGTAATGTTCCTTTACATAGGCGCAACTAGCTAATAGCGTCCGGAGGAACTTCCTCAAACCCTGTTAACCATCAAAATTCTTAGATATGGCTTTTTTGGGACCAGCCCGCCATTCTTTCCACTGTGAGCCTGTAAGCCAATTTTCGCCATCTGTGTTTCATCAGTGTTGATCAACATAAACAATGACGCGTCCCAGGTGTTATATTTTTAACTGTCCTTAGACCCGCTACGAATTTAGAACAGTAGGAAAGATAATCAGTTTTTACGTCTACTAGATATGGTTTACTATGCATATTTTGGTTGGCCTCCTCCTCCTGACAAATAAATCTAGTTACGCCTGTGTCCGTACCTCTGTAAATATCATTATTGCATATGTATATCAGTCTTATAACACCAGGGCATGTCTTCCCCGAACTTGCACCTGTGCGCGTTGTTCTTAGCGTCGTATAATAGCGAGTTGTCAACGTACGCATCGCAGACGTTGCACCACACTGACAAATCGACTAAGGACAACACTAGCGCGTGGCCAGTGGCTAAAAAGTGCGCTTGCATGTGGCCGTTAATACTGCGGGCGCAAGCCGTCTGGAAGGAAATAGATGAAAAATATTATCACATAAATAATTTCACATATTTTCATTAATTTTGCTGAGCTTTTTGTTCACATCAAATGACTGAGAATGAGTTTGAGAGTCCAATGTGTTTGCGTGCACTAAATTAAACAATCCCCCATAACATTGAACTATCACTGAAAAATACACCAGTTACATTTTTAATTTATCAAGAGGAATAGGATTGATGGCTATTAATCAATCATTAAAAAGGTTATGTTACCCAAACAAACAAAGAAATATGTTGTAAAAACTTACCACATAACAGTGCAAGCACACCCAATTCTCTTCAGTATGATCACAATCAATGCACTTGACTCCTTGTTCGAACTTCACGTCGCTTGGCAAGGTGAATAACGAATCCAAATGCGGACACCACTGTAAAGGAATAACCGCGAACATGTCACCATCGACTATCGACTGCATATTCTCCGCTAAATATTCGACTAAAGTCGCTTTCGCCTTCCTCTCACTGGAACATCCTTGCGAAACTTTTTTAGGACTGGCTGATTCATTTTTTGTTTCCGCTGAACTGCTAGCTTCAAATGTCACGGATTCTTTCCTTGGATCCGCTGAACTACTGGTACCAACTTTATCATCATTACTTTTAGAAGATTTAGGTTTGTCATCTTCGTCATCAGTGCCGCAGTGAATGCCGTCAGAGCACTTCTTTTCTATATTCAAATTCGCCATGCTAGCTTCAAGTGAAGTTTCTAAATGGCTCGCGCTTTTCGAGTCGATTGATTTAGTCGATTCGTTGTGATCTTCACTACAGATCGATGTGTCGGGATCGTTTTGATCTACAACCAGTCCTCTGGAAGGTAAGGGTGCTTCTAGAACATTGTCTGTGGGTAAAGCAACTTGGAATTTGAGACATTTCCAGTACTTCTTTTGTGTGTTGATGACGTCGTGTATGGTGTCGATGGCTGACCATTGGCAGACGGTCTTGGGGTCGTAGTGAGTGTGTATGGGGTCTCCGAGTAAGGCCTTGGTGCACATGCTCATAGAGTAGGCGATGCTGGTGATATTGTAGCCGCCTTCGAGACATAATATGACGCGACCTCCAGCTAGCCCGCGCAGTAAGTGTGTCATCCGACCGTAACATTCTGGAGTTACTTTGCAACCTGAAAGAGAAATCGCCTTTTACTTTATATTACTGCCATATCATATTGAAATTATTAAGAGTAAAGACTTTAGTTCCGAGCAGAATTTATCACTAATAATGATTGTAAAATACACTATACGCATTTTGTGTAACGAAGTTTATATCCAAACCAGTTGTTTAATTTTTTCTAGTTAAAATACACGAAAATGTATGTTCAACAAATAAAACTCATAGTAAAGTTACAAACTTCCGTACCTCCGAGCGGGTCTCCCACGCATGCGTCGAACCCAGCCGACACGATGACGAGCTGCGGATCGTATGCGTACGCGATCGGTAGAATCACCTGAGTAAACGCTGTCAGGTATTCTGTGTCACCCATGCCACGCTAGAATATACACAAATAGACATAAACAAACTAACAAAGAAAATGGGACCATTCTAAAAATTTGCGGGATCACGTTATAATTAAATACCTTGACTATTGGATCGTAATGTGAATGTATAGTAACGACAGCTTGAATGCTGAATAAATACTTTTTCTTTCTTTCAAATCTGAGTTACCTCCGTGAAATGTTATCCATACTTGATTATATGCAATATGAACTAATATTTTGTGTTATAATCCTAGTCTACATACATAAACTCACGCCTTTTTCAAATGGGTGTAGGCAGAAACTACAGAACACCTCCTGCTACAATCCTTACATATGCATTTTGCTTCGTCTACGTTCATATATCTGATCATACACGCGCGCCGATTGCGAGTACTACGCACCTTACCTTTTTGGAGGATATCACTAATAAGGTCAGTGTATATCCTTCTAGGGCAGTCTTTCCCAACGTGGGCGATAACGCCCCCTTGTGGGCGCTGCAGGCCTAAAGGGGGGCGGTAAGAGACCCAGAAAAAAAAAGGGGGCATTGTGTAGGGCTTTGGTGTCGATTTATAATTTCATCTACCTAGCTAGGAAGACTCTTAGACACCGACTGAGCTCTCGACTCTCGACTACATCTTGTGAACATCAACTAATATTAATTAAGATATAGCTCAAACTCGGTTCGATATAAAAGACCGCGGGCAATCATGTTTTAACAAGTTTTTGTTAAATAATCCGAATTGTACATTCCTATACCAATCGGCTGGTTCTATAATACTTGTTCTTGCTTGTCGAGTACGATTGGGCGTCGAATGAGATAAACGAGTTTATGCACGTTTGTCTTATTCCTGTTGGTGCGTGCTGCTTATGCAATCCTATATAAACGACGTAAATTTATTTTATTTTCATTTGCGGTTTCGCGCATAATAGATAAGCAGTACTTGATTTCAACACTTACGTATTTCTTAAAACAAAACAATGTCGGAAGTAAAAAAGAAGAGACGGCAATACTCTGCGGAATATATTAAATTCGGATTTATTGAAAATCCCACAAACCCGTCGTCGCCTTTGTGTCTTCTATGTCTAAAAACATTTTCGAACGAAGCAATGAAGCCTTCAAGAGTGCAAGATCATTTGAATAAAATGCATCCAGATAAGACAGAAAAGAATGTAGCATATTTTCAAGACCTAGAGAAGAAGCATAATACTCAGCCAAGTGTATCAAAACTATTTTCGGCGGCTGCTAAGCAAGATGACGACGGACTTCGAGCTTCGTACAATATCTCTTTGTTAATTGCTCAAAATGGCAAACCACACAACATCGGAGAAGAGTTAATTTTGCCAGCAATAATGGAAGTAATAACTACTGTGCTTCATAAACCGGCCGCAGATATTATCCGAAAAATTCCTTTGAGTAATAATTCTGTGCAAAGACGAATTGATAAAATGGCTGAAAACATTGAAGAATCATTGTGCAATGTGCATCTGAGGACTAGTCAATTCTCAATTCAACTCGATGAGTCCACTTTACCAACTAATGAAGCGTTGTTGCTATCTTACGTGAGGTTTATTAAAGATGAGAAAATACGTGAAGAACTATTGTTTGCCAGAAATTTGGAGACAGATACAAAAGGCGAAACCATATTCAATACATTGGAAAAGTTTTGTGAAGAGAAAGAGATTCCTTTGAAAAATATTATATCAGTTGCTACTAATGGCGCTCCGGCTATGACAGGGCGCCATAAAGGCTTCATAGCATACTTAAAGAATAAAATTCCAGATGTCCTTGCTATACATTGCGTTATTCATAGACAACATTTGGTTGCTAGAAACTTAAGTGAACGACTATTTCAATCACTGCAATATGTCATCAAAGCAGTCAATAAAACCCGTAGCAGCTCTTTGAATGATAGATTATTTCATCAGCTTTGTGTTACTAATGACGAAGATTTCAACCGTTTGTTGCTTTATACTGAAGTTCGTTGGCTGTCAAGAGGCAATTGTCTGATTCGATTTTACAACCTGTTTGACTTTATGATAGAGTTCTTAGTTTCCAACTAAAGATACAGAACTGCGCAACAAGCTCATATCATCAAAGAATGATATAGCTTACATGACAGACTTGTATAAAATGTTCAACGACATGAACCTCCAACTGCAAGGCGATGAACTAAATTTAATTAAAACAAAAAATGTCGTTGCTGCTTTCGCAGCCAAACTGCTTCTGCACAAAAAGAATATGGGCAGACGTGAGTTTCACAATTTTCCGAATTTATCAGTATACTGCAGTAACGACGACTTGTTTGCCTACTGCCAACATTTGGAAAACCTCCACATTGACTTCACCGAACGATACCAGGACATTTTAAACTTGGAAATACCAGACTGGGTGTTGGATCCGTTTTCAAATGTCAACACAGCAATGTCACCTCAGCTGGAAGAAGAACTTATAGAATTGACAACAAACGAAGAAATAAAAATCAAGTTCAAAAATGGATATCAAGAATTTTGGCTACAAAAATCGATCCCGCAATTGTACCCTGGATTGTGGTCAATTGTTCAACGATTTTAGATAGCATTCCCATCGTCATATTTGTGTGAACGTGGATTTAGTGCTGTGGCAACGCTGCTTACTAAAAAGAGAAATCGTTTGCGTGTTACCGAACGTGGCGACTTGCGGCTGTTTTTGAGTAAATTGGAACCTGATATCAACAAACTTATTGAACAACATCAGATTCAACCTTCACATTAGTTTTTATATAAGAATTGATTATGTTTGTTTTATTTTCAATAAAAGATACTCTGTCCGAATACTATAATTTTGCGTTTCAATAATCAGTTATAAGTACTTAGCGGTTTTTAAGTATGTTTAAAAAGGGGGGCGTTAAAAAATAATTTATTCTTAAAGTGGGCAGTAGACAAAAAAAGGTTGGGAACCCCTGTTCTAGGGCGTCCCCGTTCGGCATTTCCATTTACACCTGCCTTGTAGCTTGCCTGCTTGTACCGTTTTGTTAATCGTCTTTCATTCATTCTCTCAATCCAGGTCTAGTTTAGTTGTAAGCGTCGTTAAGCGTGGCGCTCCTCTCTTCACAAGGCCGTATAGGGTTATTGCACACAGCCAAATAGGACACGTTTAAGAATTAATGCGGTGTCATTGATCACCAAAATATGAGTCAGCAACCACTGCACTGTTACCGAATAAAATAACACTGAAAAACACTTAGTATAATAATATCAGAACTTAATATAAATGAAGGCGATATTTCCCTGTTAAGGTACAGCAAATTCTTGTAAGAGTTGATACGCACTTCATTTCACGGAAGCCTTCGCTGCGGCTTTCACTCACAGCGGTATTGTTAGCGTCCTTCCAGTGCAGGCAGAACGAGACGATGTCGTAACTATGAATCGACACAATATAACCTAATCATTGAAGCAGAAACACTGCAGGTCAAAAGCATCTTCTCATACTGAGGCATAAAGCCTCCACAAAGACCCATATATTTGATCATCTACGGTAACATTTTAATATTCACAATAAATATAAACATACATAAAATCACGTCAATTTCGCATAGGGGTATTCTGGGTAGGCAGATCCTATTGATTTCTACCTGATAGGATTTTGACACTTCAAATGCGGAAAGCTAGAACAAATCATGAATGAACCTGATTAGTAGTTCTACGCACCTTATTCCACGGCACGTTGACATTGAACCCTTCGCCTCGACCTTCGCCCACAGCAGTGTGGTCGGCGTCCTTTGAGTGTGGGAAGAACGAGCCGTTGTCGTAGCGATGGATCGACATGTAAAGAATCTGCAAATTAACATATATGTCGTTTGAATATCTTGCCTTATAAGACGGGTATAGACGGGTAGTAATTCAAAGGACTTAGCTAGACGTTCCAAAGTGTTAAAGTCGATAGTGTTCCCCAAAATGAGATTTCAATAGCTAGATTTACAATGTATTTTATTTTAAAGATCTTGGCCGGTGGTTATTTTTTATTATAGTTTCGATTATCAAATGTTTTCGTTGTTTGTTTTTATGAAAACTAGTGTTCTTTGCTCCCAAACCAAACTAGATGAACAATATTTTTATAAAGGGTCTAGGTTTACACTGAATTGTCTATAATGTTTTGTGGAAGTCTATCTGTGGATGGGCAACTGCATATTCATCGGAGCACCTCCGTGATTTAGAGAGCAAGTTAATGCAGTCTCGACTTTTGTCAAAAGAAATGCGAGTCAGAAGTCACACGAAAAAGAGAGAAATACAATTATAATAAAACAACTTTTAACCGGATCAAGTATTATTGGTTTTTTGTTTTTCCTGACGTTTCGAACACTTTGCAGCGTTCGTGGTCGCAGGAGGACTAAGGTGTCAGGTGTCTCAACAGTTTATTTAAAATTATTTCAGTCTACCGTACATATAATTGATAAATTCATGAAATTATTTTTGTATAAAAACTTTCGTGAGACATATTCATATCAATTGATGTCGCGACATCGCCGCGGGTTCAGCTCATGACTAAGGGCTCCGTTCGAGTTCGAAACTAGTCGGGCAATCCCGAAAAATGCACGTGAGTAGTAACCGGTGAACATTAATTGATAGAAATTATTTTTGTCTCTGATACATATTTAAAACTATCAACACGCGATTAATCCGGTTAAAAGTTGTTTTATTATAATGTGTAGTGATCGCGCAAACACAACTTACTCTATTATCATCATAAGTGATTCTCTGCGTGCCGTTGCCATGGTGAACGTCCCAGTCCAATATGATGACCCTGCTTAGTCCATGTGTGTTTATGGCGTATTTTGCGGCGGCTGCAGCATTGTTGAGGAGACAAAAGCCGCTTGGTATTTCTTCGTCAGCATGATGGCCGGGTGGTCGAATCACACAGACTCCTGAACCGCACTCGTTAGAGAGAACTGAGTCTATCATCTACAGGAATAAGGATTATTCTTGAATGGCAATGTGTTTACGATTCCTATTTGAAAAGGGTAAGGCACTTTTACGTAAAATGTACATCAGTCAAAAACATTATAATAAATAATAAAAATAGTATTTTTCTTTTCATATAAATCATATAAATAAAAATGAATCGCCGAAATGTTTGTACGCGCATAACCTCCGAACGACTGCACCAAGTTAGATATTCTTTTTTTTTGTGTTCGTTATTGTCATGACAAGGTTTGTTATAAACGAAAATTATAAAAGAAATGAAAAGAAAAAATATTGCGGTACGAAGTTTGCTGGGTCAGCTAGTATATGTATAAAATATAATTTCTTCAAAAACTTAACAATCTGCTTGTAGTAATGCATTGATATACAGTACAGTTTTTCTATTCTTACATTTTTATAAGTACTTTTAAAAAGACTACAATAAGCATTCTCCAGCTGGATATTTATTTACCTGTAAAACGCATCCAGTGGCCACAGCAGCGCTCTCTAGCGAGTCAGGATGAAAATACACAGAGTCATATGCGTTTTTCTGAATGTTGAGATTCCTTAACTTCGTTGATGCCAACTCTTTTAGCCTGTTGAATACATATTATGTTTAGCCCAACGCTTGCGGCTCGTAACTAAGTCATAATCACACGGTTTGACCGATTAAGGTTGAGCCGCATTTGCCGCGGCTGGACGGTAGATGGGTGACTATCATTTTACATCGAGACACCTCTGTGTCTCTGAGAGCACATTAAATTGTCTTTCCTGATTGTCAAGTGAAGATTTATGACAGTCGTAACGGGTACTCAGATACAATATGATGAAATTAGGGGCCATTCAAGTATTACGTAAACACTACAGGGGGGCGGGGGGTCTTGCTTTGCTTATTTTTGATGACATGCGGGACGTGGGGATCTGGATGGTGATTACGTCAACAGTATTTTTTTTTTACTTTTTCTATTTTTCTACAAAATTTTATAGATTTTGGTTTGAACGCATGGCAGTTGCCAACCCTACTTGTCTATGCTGGAAAAAGAAACACATTTTCAGGGATTCCCGATATTAATGGATAAGTTTACTCGCTTTGAACTGAGACACCAGATAAAGAAATTAGAAAACATAAAAATATCATGTACCAATGTTTACATAAGCATGGGATGGGGCGGGGGGTAAGAGCTTTGCTTACTTTTGCTAACGAGGGGAAGGTCAATAATTGCAAAAAATCTGCTTACGTAATACTTTAACGGCCCCTTACTTTTTGCATTTCATGATGGCAAGATTTTAATGTTTAGAGTCCAGATAGTTCGCTGTAGTTTTTGAGGTCAGAAATTTTATATTGGATGTGTTCAGTGACTTTCCCTCGCTGACCATACAAGCTACTACAACTACAGTAAGAGGTTAGGTAACATCTGAACTATGATATGTGTTAGTGAGTAGCTAGATAAATTTCTGCTAATCCAAATATCCAGATTATGATAACCTCACCTGTTCAAGTGTGCATCGGTGTGTACAGCCAGTATTTCTTCATCTGTAGCTTGTCTCGCAGTAAGTTGATATACTCTGTCTAATAGACCAAAGTCCCGGTGACGCTCGTGTATCCGCATGATTCGCTCCGGACACTCCACGTGACCACTGCAAAGTGAGTTCTATTGTCATAAGCGTAAGGTTCCATTTACATGTTTTTAAACAAGATTAGACTTGTCATGCAATGATTGAGGTTTTCATGGATTTATACTTTTGTCCGAATATGTACTATAGCGTAAATAAGGGTAATATCTATTGTATATTAAAATGCAACTGCTGGATTTGATTGCAGTTTCAAGAAATAAATTGTGACTTAATGCAAAAGATAGCCCGTGATTCTGAAAATTAATGTTCTATACCAATCCAATACCAATGTCAATTCGACGCCTAAAATCAATGTGTTCTTAAGTTTATCCCCATCAAAGTCATCTCAATTTTAAAGCCCGTATAGCAGAATAGTCTAAAAATAAATATCGATTTTAATATCAATCGAACGGAATTAATGAAGAGTAATCCAACAGAATATATTAGTACAGCATGAATATAATATTAATTTATTACTAGCATTTATTAAAATATCAACAGTGTACTCACGGCTCGCACACATTCTTGTGTTTTAACATAGCTTGGTCATAGATGTAGCCTACTGCATGCTGTGGTATCGATAGATCCGTCACTGTAACAATCAATTCTCATTCATTTAACTGAAATAAATAAAAGTAATGCATGTAGCAAAAACTTTTTACGAACATTATGCGGATGGGGGAATGATAAATTGGGCACAGTTAAAGTTTATATGGAGAAGGAGTCCAGAAAGCTAATATTTTTATATATATATATTAGAAATACATTAAATAAAGACATTCACTGCCATGAAACCCACACACACATATATATGTTGACAATAGAACCTTAATAACGTTCACATTTAAAATTTTAATGTGTTATGGACGAATTTTGGCCAGTCGGCGACAACTAGTTTGATTAAATACACCTTCACAAATAACAAATACACAGTGTTGCAGAACGAAACTACAGTTGTTCCAAACACTTACCTAGTCTCAGATGGTTGAGTCTCTCTGCTATCCTGTCCTTGGTGTCAGTATCCTGCAGCGGGTAACAGTCCCTGGTGGCGAAGGTGTCAGGCCTGGTCTCATCTCCCTCCCACTTCACAGTGACAACGTGTTTCTCCTTCTTCTCATCGCAAACGTTCGGTGGCCCGGACGTAGTATACGTCGGTTGGAAGTTGTAGCAGTTCCAGTATGGCTTCTGTGCGTATATGCAGTTTAGTATCGTTTCTCTTATTCTGTGGAGGAAAGAGAATAATTTAATTCATAATACAGGAAATTAACTTATTATGATAATATGCAAGTGCAGTAGATCTGACACAATGTCGGTCGAGACGAGCACACGTAATTTAGGGAGACCGTTGATGACGGGTTGATAATTTGATGTGTCGGAAAACTAGGCGAAGATTGGCATAAAATAGAGATGAATGGATATGAATACGAAAACGGGATGCGACTTTATGAATTGCAGTAGGTTGTTAGTGTTGGTGAATCATGACGATAATATATGCCTTTTTTATTTTCCACGCTTTTGCCGGTTAATAAATTAAGCAAATATATTTTTCCGTGCCATTTTCCAACCGCGCCATCAAAGGTTTAGATCTTGCGGTTATTTTTAGATTGTCGATACTAAATATCTTCTGGACGATTACCGGTGCGTCGGCCTAGATAGTGCCAAGTGCAGAGTTCTCGTTTCGGAGATCAAGACTCATTTTGGGTCGCTGACCCAAAGGAGCTAGTTAGATAGTTGCTAAAGATTTGGATTTGTGATGTAAATTATTATACTAACGAGTCACTCGGTTCTTGGATCTTCTCTAGTTTAGGCGGAGGATGACCCAACAATGTCCGTAGTGTAATGGCGGCACCTTCAGCCAGTGACGTCAGACAGTAGCCGCCCTCTAACACTACACATACTCGAGGACACACAGACATCAAGGAGTGGGTGAGGTGCCCGTACACTGCTGGAGTCAGCTCCATTTCACCCTGCGGAAGTTAAAAACCAAATTACTAGTCTAAATGTGGAGTATTCATTAAGGAGCAGGCTGAAATTTTGTTTACGACCGTTTTTTTGCACATAAATGTACAACATTAAATTACTAAACTGTTCTCTGTTTCTCTATGAAGACGTTCGATCAGTTATTCTTTCTAAGCTCCTGACCGTCCCGACTGACTCCCGACTCCCGACTGACAGTCGACCTGCACTTATCTCAATTTATTTGATTTCGGCGTAGCATATTTTTCGTCCATTCGTCAGCCACTACTTTTATCATTTTTTAACACAATCCATCCATCACTTTCTCGGTCTTCGTCTTATAGCCATACTCTATATTCATATATATTCATACTCAAAACTTTCCTCGTCAAGTAAGTGCTCCCGCATATTAAGAGGAAAGGAGGCTTGCAGTCTATCAGTATCATTAGATGAAAAGCACTTATAGCCGCCACGGAAAACATGAAGACTGGGTTCAATAAAAATAATGTTTACGATATAGGCACTGCGGTTTGCTGTTGAGCAGCATAATTTCTCTCGTGTAAGGGAACTGTTCCTATGAAAATAAAGTTTTTTTATACCGAGAATTCGAAGCTTTCGAATATACGTATTGCTGAGGAGTTTCTTGCATTGGTTGTATGTAGCAAGAACTCTAGGTAGCGGTGAGCCATAATATATCGAGAATGTCTTCTTTGTTAGATGTTTAAAATGTATTACATCGTCAGTATCAATTTAATCTGTCATGGTATGTTTTAGTCAGTAACAACATCTGGCGAGATCGGGGACAATGGCTGACTATTCAGTAATAGAAACGAATGAAGTTGTTGTATTCCCAACCATCGACCACAAATACACGCAAAGCACGATGGACCCAAATGAATGGAGATAATTTATTATTCGATGAAGCAAGTGTAATTTGGTATCGGAGGGACTAGGTTTGTGCCCTGCAGTGGGTGAACAAAAGCTGTGAACGATATAATGATTTCAGTGTCAGCTTCAAAACTGAAAGGCAAAGTACATATGTACGTGCGAGATGATCTCATGATAACGGCTCTAAAGCAAATCACCAAACAACCCGGAAAAAAAAACTTGTGTAGTTCGCACCATTTTTTAAGGAATTATTTAGTACATCCACGTAGTTTTATACTTTTTATATTATTTTGTTATTTCTACATTGAAATGCTTTATAACAGTCACTAACACGAAAAAAAAGACGCGAGTTTATATTGTCCAAATTAACCACTTTTATTTTGGTCCAATTCAAATAGACCAGATTTCAAGTACATATGAAAAGTCAAAGCTAGGTGCACGGATCCAAAGCGTTGATTTTATGAAGAGCCCGCTAGAAACTCTATAGTCTTTTCGCCCGCATGGGACTAAATAGTAATAGTACCATTAGGAGCGACGGCCACAAAGCTAGACCACTAATAGCTGTGGAACTTTGTCGATCATCTGTTCTGCGTTTGGAGTTTTATAGTAAAAGTAAGATACAACAGTCACATGCAGCGAATGAACCAAAATTTAATAAAAGTTTTTTGAACACATCTCCAGGATCGAGGACTTGATAGAGAGGCTCATCTAGCAAGGTCAAGTGAAGGCGAAGATTCCGTGGTCGAACACCAACAAGCTGGACAAACGTAATAAAAAAAGCCCAACAATAAACAAATCTCTTGTAGAATGCTCTCGCAATGCCAGAAATGTTGCAACTCTAGGGAGGGAGAGGGGCGACGATCCCCGTGCACCTGCGACATAACCACTACCACTCTGTTAAGAGTGCCCAACTAAGAAGAAGAAGGATGAGTAGTACTTTATTTTACAAAAGATATTTTTTGTCTTGTCTTGGTCGCATTTAAATTACTTGTATTATTGCATTAATCGATCAATGTATATGAAAGTAATGTGTCAACATTTACGTATTGTCTCATGTTTACAGTGTTTTCCAACTGTTAATGGTCAATGAAAGCTCATGAACAGTACTGTATTATGTAGAAAAACTCCAAACAAACACAACTACCCTCAAACATTAGTCTGTATCAAACCTTTTCATCACCCAATGCCGAGTCGAACCCAGCCGACACGATAACGAGTTCGGGGGAGAACTGAAAGACACAGAAAGATACAGAACGCTAGTGTTAGAAAAAGACAAGTGTATGTACCTCAGGACAGCCGTACGCTGCGTCGTAGCCGGCCGATATTATGATGAGCTCCGGTTGGTACTGTTGTAAAAAAATCTTTAGTTACGGAGATTGTAAACATATATGGACAAGAATTGTATTTTTACTACAGGAGTTGTCTCGAATAATTTTCATATTAAATAGGCCATGAAAGGTAAACAAAATCGTATTCAGAATATTATAATGCACTTTATCTTAATGTGTGAGTAGTATAGGTATCAACAGTATTAAGGAGCCTTTATTGCAAAATGCCACAGTAAAATTAAATTAGATTTTTCTCCAAATGATTTTACAACACCATATAGGTATAGTTATTCTTTTACATGTTACTTTATTGTTTATTTTAATTGGAGGTTGATATGATTAAAGAAAATAGGTGTTGTTTTTTTTAGTTTAGTTTTGTAACAGAATTAAACCAACTTCCAAGGCCATAGGCAGCAGCAACTGATGCCATATAGCAAGGTAGTCTCCATCTGTCATGCCCGTCTTATTGAGAGGGACATTGAAGTTGTGTCCTTTGCCTCTGCCGGCGCCCACGTAATGAAAGTTAGACTGACGTAAGTTCGGCCAGAACGCGCCGTGCTCATAGCGGTGTATCGAGAAGTATACCACCCTGGAATTATTATATTAACATTAGCATAGCATCACGCCTTTATTCTGCGAAAGGATCGGCAGAAGTGTACCGGTGAACAGTCAGCAATTAATTGTATGGCATTCAAAGGATAAAATTAATCAATGCGCTTCGTAAAAAATAACCTTATTTCAATGTCATTAAGGTGCACTATTGGTTGAAACAGATTTTCGTATGTATCACATACCGGGGATCATTGTAGAACATTTGCTGCGTAGCTTGTCCGTGGTGCACATCCCAGTCAACTATTAGTATCCTGGAAATTAAACAAATAGCTTATTTAAAAAAAAAACTGTTGGGTGACTCGTACAAATTAATCTGCTTGATTCTCATTAGAATTATGTAAGTCAGTGCGTTTGAATGCTAATTTGGGATAAAAATAATCAAATAAATAGGATTCTATTACACTAGGGAAATTTATTTTAAAGTAACATAATTATTTCGTATTGATATTGGGATTGTTTCTCTTGTTCATCAACATGACATGACAGTCAGTTTTTTTTTATCGTCTATTGCTTGTGTTAAACCACTTCTTTAACTGTTTGTAAACGTTAGTGGTATCTACGATGATGCCGGATTACCCAGCAAAAACCTATTCACTAGAACTCATAATCCAAATATTTGTTTTGTATGAGGGAATATATGCTTCTAACACTGTTTCCTACCTGTTAACGCCTCGCTGGTCGATGGCATGCCGGGCGGCTATCGCGACGTTGTTATAAAAGCAGTAGCCGCAGGGTTCCGCCCTCATGGCGTGGTGTCCGGGCGGCCGCACTAGCGCCGCGCCGTTCTGTACGTCACCGGACACTATCCGGTCTACCAGGTCTATGGTTGAACCGGCTGCTAACAGCGCTAGCTCGTGAGTTGTCTATGAAAAAACGTGTTTACGTACTTATACAGCGTGTAACGGAAAATAAAGAGTAATTAAAAATATGATGTATAGACGACCATGTAATTGATTTACCATTTTTTGGGAAAATCTTGCAGTGAATTAAAATTTCACTAATGCTGTCCATTATCTCATGTCACTTGGATCGTGTTAACGAAAGTAGGCCCCGTAATTTTATGGTGTGCAAACGAAATTTTGCAATAGACTGGTAAAGTAATTTTATTGTCGACTATACAATATATCAAGTGCAAATAGTAGTTTTTTAAGACCATTTTTTTGTGTTTTAAGCTACTAGGCGTTCACTTGGAATACTTTACGTTACAGGCTATTTACTCCTTTATTTCTAAATAAATTGACTATTTCACTGTATAGAAGCATTTTCCTATGAACTTCGTTTTTCTGCAAAATGGATCCGTAAATCAAGACCGTTTGCAAGACAAGAAAGACCATTGGACTGGCAAGTGTAAGGTCGGAAGTTCGTATTAATTAACACGATTAAACGGTGAACGTAAAAATCGTTAGGAACCCCGCACACCTGAGAGATGTCAATGATGTGAAATCCCATGTCAGAGACGGGTGGTTTAAACTCAAACAATAGTTAAATTTATTATATTAAATGGAAAAAAGAATACTGCTAAAAAATAAATGAATATTAATATGAATAATAACTTTAGAGTTACAAAGGTTTATCTTTAATTTAAACAATAGTTTCTCATCAACCATAATATATGATAAGAATAAGACGAATTGCAATACAGAAAAAGTTGAATCACTGCTATAGTACAATCGACGCAGTAATTGTTCAAGTTATGTACTCGTAGCATCTCAAAGCTCATAATGGTCTGTACTCACTGGATGTATGTAGATGGCGTCATACTTCGCGGAGATTTCCTCCAAATACTCCAGGTTATTGTTCTGGTGTGTCTTCTCCATCATGTCGTATACGGAGGGCGAGTGTAAAACACACAACTCCTCTTTAGTCGCAGCTCTAGGTGGGTACAGTCTGCACTGCTCTATTAGATTTAATTCATGGCACCTGAAAATATATTGTAGTTTGTATGCATTGATATACAAAAACCCATGTATGAAATGAAATATTAAATAGTTTTTTTAATCTATCCATAGCAATATTTATAGGTTTAAAAATACCTAATATATGCCAGTAATTTATGACTGCCTCGTTGGTCTAGTGTGGCTTATGTACAAATGCTGAGCAGGAAGCCCTGGGTTCAATTCTCGAATCGACAAGTGTTATTGAATTTTTCTATTAGAACATTTTTAGTAGTATCCCGGAGTTCGGAATTGTGCCCGGTAGATGGCAATAAGCTCACCACCTATTACATAGGACTTCATAACAGCATTAAATAAATGTCGGTATAAAACGGTGTACACCTCAGCCTACCCTTTCGGAGAATACAGGTGTGATTATATGTTTAATATTTGCACACACATTATATTATACTCTATAATATTATTTAATATATACATATACATTATTTAATATATACTATATACATATAATATTATTTATCAATCAGTGAGATGGATTACTTAATTTGATAAAGATATCAAACAATATCAATATTGACCTGAATAATATTAACGGATTAGCTTCACAAAAACATTACCACACTGATGTTTGCATGTTACGCCAACTTTCCAAACCAACCAAAAATCTACAAAACAATAGCCTTTACAGCGTACCTTTCGTAATATATATTTTTCGGGATTGTCCGACTAGTTTGGAAATTTAATCGAGCCCTTAATCATAAGCAGAGCCCACGGCGATCTCACAAGGCAAACTAGCCTTCCAGTCTCGAACAATTTACGTGAATTTAACCGCAAATAATCAATAATAATAATCTATATGAACCTGTTTTACTACAGTTATAATACAAGTGTAATACCTTTGAATAACGCTAGTGAGTCGCTCCGGACACTCGGGGTACTGGTCGTCCCAAAGACAACGATGATCCGCCATGCGGGGCTCCGTCACCAGCCCTGTCTCACCCTTTACCTTCGTCTTAGAATCCATTGCCTGTAATATAATGATAATATATTATTTTCTATTATTAATTTAGACTCACTAACTATTATATGGGATTTGCATTGATGAAATGTGGTTATACAACTGTGTACACCTCTGCCTACCCCTTCGTGGAATGCATGCCTGGTGCAATATGACACCAGTTGGATAATTATTGTACTTACCTTAGCATATGAAACTCATATAATCGCGGCTAAGTTGCATTTTAATTAGCAATATATGCAAATAGTTTTAATGTTACTAATGTACTAACTATTATCTATTGAATTAGAAATTAAATTGTATGTATTTCAGTCACTCAGTAGTCAAGGTTGTGGATTACCACACGTCAATATAGTGGCTGCAATAACGCCCAAATACTTACGATTTGATAATGATCTCTCAGTTCTATTTCAAAGCTGTGTTTCTTTTTCTGTTGAGCCTTCCGTTTAGCAGCGACTACTGACGCAGATGGCTGCAAAAAAATACATATATAATGAAAACTGGCTACCATACTATAAATAGCTGTGCCCCGCAAACCTTGTTCTACCATATACATTTTCTGGATAGGGCCACCCTTATAATAATAATTAATACAACTCTATGCACTTTCTTGAAGTCATGTATTGAGCAATGGAGAACAGTCTTTCGCTATCCAGGATGCGGACACATTCAGGGGAACACTGAGCCTATTACAATCAGGCGGGATATATTTCAGGGTGACAGCCTAAGTCCCTTATAGTTTTGTCATCCTCTTAGTATTCTGCTGGAAAATTTAGGACTGGGCTATCGGTTGCGAAGAGGTGGCCAGGTTATCTCTCACCTTCTTTATATGGATGACCTTAAACTGTTTGCGCCAACTATATTGCAACTGATGGGCTTACTAGAGGTAACAGAAACCTTTAGTAACTCCATCAGGTTGGAATTTGGAGTGGACAAA
Source organism: Xylocampa areola (assembly GCA_935421205.1). NCBI lineage: Eukaryota > Metazoa > Arthropoda > Insecta > Lepidoptera > Noctuidae > Xylocampa > Xylocampa areola. The sequence goes on from OW285200.1 coordinate 4,319,856, forward strand.
TGTGCAGTCATGCATGTGAAGCGAGGTGAGATTGTGGAATCTGAGGGAATTCAAATCTCAGATTCCATAAATCTTCGATCACTCTCCTCAACCGAAACCTATAAATACTTGGGTACGTCGGAGGCTTTAGGCATCGGTGACACAAGCATGAGACAATCGTTAAAGGAGCGATTCTTTGGCCGCCTGAATAAAGTTCTGAACAGTCTTTTATCAGGTGGCAACAAGGTTCGCGCCTTTAACGGTTGGGTTATGCCAGTCCTGATGTACTCCTTTGGCACACTCAATGGGACTCAGACCGAGCTGGACGGCCTGGGCAGAAAGGTCCGTACATTGCTTACTGCAAATTAGATGCATCACCTTCGGTGATGAGACTGTACATACCGCGGAAGTGCGGGGGTCAAGGCTTTTTAAATGCAAAGACCCTCCACAACGGTGAGGTGTGCAGTCTCAGAGCTTATTTTCTCCAAACCGACGTACGCACCGAGATGTAGTGGCAATGGACAAAGGACTCACCCCACTTGGTTTGGCTAAGGAGAACTAACGTAAACCTACCGTACTCGGCACCGATGACCTCAAGGAAGTATGGCAAGATAAGGAGCTACACGGACGATTTTTCCGGGCCCTTCATGGGTCTGATGTAGATTTCCTCGCGTCGGTATCCTGGCTACGCTTCGGTGACCTCTTTGGGGAAACTAAAGGTTTTGTCTGTGCAATTATGGACGAAGTTATAATGTCTAATAACTACCGGAGGTATATTCTGAAGGATGGGACAATTGACATGTGTTAGGCATGTCATCGTCCGGGTGAATGCCTTAGACACATCATCTCCGGTTGTTCTCGTCTTGCTAACGGCGAGTACTTGCACAGGCATAATCTACTGGCCAGTATTATCACCAGCAACTTGCTCTGCAGTACAATCTTGTGGAATCTGAAGTGCGACACTATAGGTATACGCCTGATCCAGTTATTGAAAATGGTCATATCACATTGTACTGGGATCGATCTATCATCACTCACATAGGACTATTGTTGCCAATAAGCCTGATATAGTGGTGATAGATCGATTAGAGCGGCGTACAATCATCGTTGATATCTCGATCCCTCATGACGAGAACCTCGTGAAAGCAGAGAAAGCTAAACATAACAAATATCTTGATTTGGCGCACGAGGTTGTCGACATGTGGGTCGTGGACTCAGAAATCATTGTACCGATATTCGTTTCGGCAAATGGACTAATTGCGAAGAGCCTTAATCAACACCTTAAAAGGCTCTCACTAGGCGGCTGGATGAAGGGCCTGATACAGACAGCGGTACTTCTCGTCATGGCACGCTTTACGAGGAGGTTCCTCTCTCTCTAGAGAGTTTAATTTTCAAAAAATTATTTCTTTGGTCTACCAAAGAAATAATTTTTTGAAAATTAAACTTACAATGCAATGTATTACAAAGTGTCTATCAATTCAGTTGGCAACCGAGATAGCGAATAGGTACGCTGGTTGGCTGATTTTAGAGACAACCCTACCTTAAAAGTAATGAATGCAGAATGTGTAGTCACTTTTGAGAATTTAGCTTTTATTAGAATTTGTCCAATGTCTTTATTGTAATAAAGACTATTAAAACATTTGTGGTATAAGAAAAATAGATAATAAAGTGTGCAGACCTAGACCTAATTGAATTCTATTAACTTCAATATTACAATTTAATAGAATTTCTATTAGTTTTACATTTTATGGTCACACACACAGTTAATTACTAATAAGTAAAAGGTAAAACAAACATATAATTTAAACAATGACTGTTTACATAACTTTAATTAATTTAGATTGCGAGCCAAGTTATGTAGATATTTCTAAGCAAATATTCGATTAACTAAGAATATATCAAGATATTATAATGTTGAGATGAATGCTTGGTGTTCAAGAAAAAAAAAAAATATTATACATTAAATTAACACATGTAGAAATGATCTCATGCGGAGGACTTTGCCCTTTTTTAAGTGTGAAATGTTCATCATCTACAATTTGCTGGACTCCTATCGACTATTATAAACCACATGGTCCTCCGTTAAGATTTAACAAGAGCCCTGGGATCGCAACTACATTCTATGCAACTCCAACAGAGGTCTCAGCACTGAAACAATTACAGGCTGATATTTTTGTTTTTGTTATGAATAGGATTTTTAAACACAGTACTTGTATTTCCCAAAGGCATAGGCAGAGGTGTACACTGTTGTACACTTACATTTCCCCAATGCTGTTATTAAGTCTCATGTAATAGGTGGTGAACCTATTGCCAACCGAGTACAGTACCAAAGTCTGCTGCTGAGAAATTTCTAACATAAAAACTTGATAATGCTTTACCCAACCTGGGAATTGAACCCTGGATCTCGTGTTTAGTAGTCGCCCTTGCAACCACTAGGCCAATGAGGTATTTGGAGCATTAAAATATTTTTAATACTTTATATAATAATTTAAAGGATTTAATAAAATATAATGCTCACCAACTTTAGTAGTTTTTAAATTTAATTTAATTTGCTTTTTAAGACACATCCACATACCACACAATACCATAAAGCAAGACTGTATGTTAAATACTAAAGTACACAGTATTACATACTTCATTATAAAGATAACACTGTTATCTCTGATATTATATTGAAGTCACTTTGTTTGGCTTTACACTATCTTCAGTGAAAATATGAGATTTCTTAAATAGCAATAGTCTTGTGGTTAGAGGTATCAGTTAAATAGCAATAGTCTTGTGGTTAGAGGTATCAGTTAACTCTCTGACTCACCCACATACAAATACGTAGTTCATAACAATAAAAATATATTGTGTCTGCTTATGAGCGAGCCAATGGGTTAAAAGTGTTATATCCCAGGTTCTATTTTTGCTTTTAAACAATAATTAGTTAATAATTATAAATAGTATTACTCTTTTCCCAAATAAAATTTATATTATCCACAATGAATACTAATATGTAATGAATCTATATCTTTGTTGGAACAATACATAGTTATTCTTCATTATGCATATTGTTTACATTTTATTTAATTGATTTTATAACCATAAATATTGCTTAATAATGAATTATGCAGTATCTGTAAGTATAACATGTATGACATCAGTTCTAGCCACACGAGTAGGCGGCGCCGAATTACATTATTCATTTATTACCTTAACCCCGGCGGACATAGCGCGAGTTTGGATCTTGGCCTTGCGGGCACCATTTCTGGTGACAATGCTAGAAGCTGGCGGAGTGACCTTTTTGCTCTCTCCTGAAGAACGATGCGGTTGCGTTGGCGGTGGGGTTGACTAAAAAGCATCACAAGAATCATTTAAAGACCTCTCTACGTTCAATACCGCGCCAAATTTTAGTTAGGGTATATTTTTAACCTTACCATTCTGACAAAAATACAAGTCACATATGCGATTATTCACGAAAAATTTCACATTCACATGAGGTGTCTGCAAACTACGTGGTCATGGTTAAATATTGCGGTTAATTGTTAGTTATCAATACACATTTCGTTCGCCTTAAAAAAAACTGCCCAATGAATGACTTGAATTTGCATTTGCATATGGTTTTGACAGTTTGCACAGATTATATTATTTATGTTTGGATATGTGATGTGTGAGTGACTATATTAAAAATAAAATCCACTTACGGGTGGCATATTTTTAATAATAACAAATGATTTTTTGATTCACATAATAATCTTATTATTGGGGAAGTAAGTGAGATATGAACATCAAAAGAGAAAACTCTGCTTTAGATAAATCATATTATTCTTTACTAGCAGTGCCAGCGACTCCGTCCGCGTGGATGACGTAAATATCAAATGATCGACGTGATTCTATAAATTGGCATAACTGTTTTAATTATGAATCGATTGACATGAAACAAACATTAAATGTTAAGTGCAGCTTACCGCAATATATTAGTGAAAACCACATCTAAATCGGATAAGCCGTTTCTGAGATTAGCGTGCACAAATGAACAGACAAATAGTTTTTTTTTTAACAATCATTGTTTTGGGTGCTATTTGCGTTGATAAAAGTACCAATAATATGTTTTCTCATATATCTTCCATGTACAGACAGTGATCCTTTACATTTTTATTATATGTATAGATGAAGATATAAGTCCCTCAATCCGAATATCATCGTCACTAGGGAAGCGACCAACCGAGTGGTCAGAGCGCCTGGAGTATTTATCCGGGAGGCGCAGGTTTGAATGCTGCTCACGACCGTATTCTTTTTCTATTTAATATTATAACTTTAGAGTTCGCTAAGCATGCGTTAATGATTTTCAAAGATTATCTTTAATTATTAAGTTAGTTGTATCGTTACGACATTGTATTAACTGCAAAGTTAGTCGTGTCGGTTCAGTCACCTGTATAGGGACTGAATAGATAGCAATGACGTCACTAAAAGACGTGTTCAAATGTGGGAGAAGAATTCACGGTAGTGAGCAGAGGTCGAGATGGCTTAGTGGTCAAAGCACCTGGAAGCAAATCCTGCTCACGACCATATTCTCTTTCGATTTAATATTATAACTTTATAGTTCACTAAGCATGCGTTAATGCTTTTCAAAGATTATCTTTAATTGCGCTGGGGCTCTTACGTAATTTATGGTTGTTTGTACGTAAACAACTACAAATTACGTGAGAGCCCTAGTTGTTTGTTTTTTTATTTATAGGCAGTGTATTATTTATTTCTGTAAAATGGAAGAAGGCTTCGTAAAAGGACAAAGTGATAATTTGCCTAATATTCATATATACCTACAGAGATGTTTTTTTTCTTTAATTCCTTCTTTTATTGGTGCTTTAACTAGGTATCTAGGTACTTTTAAGTTCGCTTCAACCACACAGTCTTTCCCGCAATGATGATCGAAAATGATAAAAAACCGGACAAATTGCGAGTAGCTACGACTCACGCACCGACGCGCGACGGTTCTGTATTGTTAACATTACTGAAATTCATTAACGATGAAAGCACCGAACGTTACTTTAACGACGAAAAGCAGGCATATTGAAGGACAAACTTGGCAGCGCGTTATCGTCTTTACTGGAGTGGGCTTTGCAACATAAAAGACTATTGTTTGTAGGCATTCATACGAATGTCTACAAGCCATTGTTTAAAACGTATAACCTTAGGAAACTTCTGAGTTCCCGTTTTTTTTGAGCACATATGATCTGCGCAACATTGGAGAATTTCGATTCTAAGATTTTTTATGTTACTTATTTTTATAATAAAAGAAAAAAAAGAACCGAAACCGCTAAAGAAAATATAGGCGCTCCGACACTTTTGTCAGGTGTCTGGATCTGACGTTCCAGTGCTGCCGTCTGGTGGTTGTCATGAAATATTTGGATTCGATTTTTACAAACATCGATTATTTTTTCAATTGCACATGCCTAATTGTCACCCTGTAAGGGTATATTTGTGTTCTGTGATCGTCACACAGATAAAATTATATGAAAGATACTCAAAAATCCAAAATAAAGATTTTCGAAAGGTCTTTGCGGATAATGATCATTTTCTCTTGAGAAATGTTTATTTTGTTGTTTGGTGTATATTATTTGCATAAATAGCAGGTTGTTAATAGTTGGTTTGTTAAAGTGGATTATACATTTTGTTGGTAACTAATAAGTTAACCTATACAATGAATACGAAATTATTATAAAAACAAAACAATCAAAGAAACTGTGCTTTATTATTATGACCTTCCTGTATCAGAATATTCCACATCAATTTACTTCATGAAAATGTAAGAAATAGGTACCTAGTACTAAGCATAATGTGATACAAATGCTGTACAGTTAACTTTATAGCACTTTCTATTTTAGCCTTTATCTCCTTGCAGTACCATGTATTATTGCTTGCGAAAGTTACAAACAAATGCATTCTTATAGATATACCTTTAGAAGACAATCCAATCACTGAATGGAATATTTTCTTAGATAAAAATAGACTTGTGTTTTTGAAGCTGAATTTCCTGGTAATGTTTGTTAATTATCCAGTTTTTAGTTTGCCAGTCTGTCCAGTGTCACTCTGACCTAATTTAATTAAATACTTTCCTGAATTTTATTTATCCTAACAATATAAGTATGCATTACTACTTTACCATTCATGTAATATAGGATATGTATTTTTTCTTTTGTCCTATGTTAAATAAAATAAATGTTTTGATTGTAGACACGTACAAGAATTAAAAATGAAAATCCTCAAACCATCCTGGTTGGTAAAACATGGTCACAAGAAGAAGTTTGGCCACTGTGTCAGCACATGGTCTCCGCTAGCCACTGCATTCAACACTAGGCCAACCACGAGACCCATGTTTGATTCCTTGAGGGAGAGGACTGTAAGTTATAGTATTGTTAAGAGTCCCATAACTTAGTGGGGAGATCTTTGGTCATAGAAAAGGGGTTTCCTAAGTAGTATAAAAACTCAAGGACATTCAGTACATTCTAATAAACATATCAATGGGTGAAAGGCGTTTTGGCTCAACCAACATTTTAGTGAAATATGAAATGTCTCTAAAGGCCGTAGTTTTAATTTTTTTTTTAAAGCACAGTGTGGCACACCTCACCTTGTTTGTTATTGTTAATTTATGTCTCGTAATATTATTATTTACTTTCTGTTATATATATTATATAAGATTTACTTCAACGAACAAACTGTCTATACGATCGGGTATCATTATTAGAGACAGGCGAGCGCGTCACAGCTAACTGTTCTTTTGTTTCGGGTGTGCGAGGGACGCGCGCGCGGTCGCGGGACGGGGGACCTTACCTGCGCCTGCGCACCGTTGTCATAACCCGCCGCCAGTCCGTAAACCTCTGCGACGCGGAACGCTTGTCTCTTTTATCAAACGCGCTTACACTTTGTTTACGTTACGTACGATCGCGGCTGATTTAGTAATTGCTCTGCTGTATCTCTGCTCGCTCTCGACTCTCTCTCCTTCTGTCCTAAGTGCTATGCTTGTGACCTAAGCTTACAAATAAACGATATAGTGTGTGTGAACCAACTGGTGTTATTTACCACCTATAAAGTAACTATCCCGCACCCCTTTATTAAGGCTTCCACAGTGGTGACCCCGGAATTAACACAGAATGAGTCAAAGTCAAGTAAAACAAGATGGCGGAGTGGAAAATTCAAGCGACCACACCCAGTATCATGACGTGTACCGAGTGGGTGTGAGGGTACCCCCATTCTACGCAGAAAAACCAGCCCTATGGTTTTCACAACTGGAGAGCCAGTTTGTTCTGGCAAATATTACCGCCGACGCCACCAAATACCACCATACAATCGGTAGCCTAGATCCGATTTACGCGTCTGAGGTTGAGGACATCATCACCGCCCCAGCAGCCCCAAACAAATATGAGAGGCTAAAAACAGAGCTAGTGAAAAGGCTGTCTGCGTCACGGGAGAAAAAGGTGCAGCAACTTCTTACCCATGAGGAGCTTGGCGATCGGAAACCGTCGCAATTCCTGCGACACCTGCAACACCTGGCAGGGCCGAACGTACCTGAAGATTTTCTGCGTACCCTCTGGACAAGTCGTTTGCCCAGCGGCATACAAACCATCATCGCCTCGCAATCAAAGGCATCCTTGGAGGAGGTAGCTGAACTAGCGGACCGGATACAAGACGTTGTGCCACCTAATCCACAGGTGGCGTCAACTTCACGGAATTCACCCGGTAGTAGCGTAGATCAGACGGCTATCCAAATAGCGGAGCTAACCAAACAAGTGCAAGCCCTTGCTACCCAAATGGATAGACTATCGCGGTCGCGGAACAGGTCTCGCAGTGGTGGCCGAGGACGATCTCCATCTAGACGCTCCACCTCGAACTACAGGAAGTTTCCTGTCTGTTGGTATCACTTCAAATTTGGCGACAGAGCCACAAAGTGCATGAAACCTTGTGACCACTCGGGAAATGTGACCGGCAGTCAGTAACGGCGACCGACGACTGCCACAGCTCTGGTCGCTTATTTGTAACAGACCGAACCACAAAGACGCAATTTCTCGTCGACACTGGCAGTGACGTTTGTGTCTTCCCCAGGTCAGTAATAAAAGAGCGTCGCAATAAAACTAATTACGAATTGTGTGCGGCTAACGGCAGTGTTATTAATACTTTTGGTTACATTAATTTAAAATTAAATATAGGTTTGCGCCGTGACTTTATTTGGAAATTTATTGTTGCAGACGTTACTAAGGCGATAATAGGAGTGGACTTCCTATCATATTACAATTTAATCGTAGACGTACGAAACCAGCGCCTAATCGACGCTGAAACAACGCTCGCAACCCCTGCTTCGCCTGCGCATTCTTCCGACATTGTTTCTTCGGTGAAGGTAAGAATTGGTGACACAACATACCATGACATATTGCGAGAGTATTCAGACATAACCAGACCATCTGGTTTACATAACAAACCTACACACAATACTTTACATCATATTCGTACTACAGCGGGACCGCCTGTATCATGCACACCACGTCGTCTGGCTCCCGATAAATTAAAAATCGCTAAGGAGGAGTTTGAATCTATGCTCATGAATGGCACAGCTAGACCCTCCGACTCACCATGGGCCTCACCCTTACATCTTGCACCAAAGAAAGATAATGGTTGGCGTCCGTGTGGTGACTACAGAATGTTAAATACAAGAACAATTCCCGACAGATACCCAATTCGTCACATCCATGATTTTTCACATAACATATCTGGCTGTCAGGTCTTCTCTACTATAGACCTGGTTAAAGCCTATAACCAAATTCCAGTGAACCCCGAAGATATTCCGAAAACTGCTATTACTACACCATTTGGCCTATTCGAGTTTCCGTATATGACATTTGGACTCCGCAATGCTGGACAAACATTTCAGCGTTTTGTTGACGAAATGTTGCGGGGTCTAGACTTCTGTTACGGATATCTCGACGATTTTTTGGTCTACTCAAAAGACCAAAAAGAACATGAAGGTCACCTACGTCAGCTGTTCTCCAAATTGCAAAAATATGGAATGGTTATTAATCCTTCAAAATGCGTGTTTGGCGCTCCTGAAGTAACGTTTTTAGGTTACAACATCGCACCCAATGGTACGAAACCGTTACCAGCAAAAGTCGAGGCCATCAGTAACTTTCCAAAACCTAAGACAGTACGGGAGCTGAGAAGATTCTTAGGAATGATTAATTTTTATCGGCGGTTCATCCCAAATGCTGCACAGCACCAAGCCCCGCTTAATGCACTCTTGACAGGATCTGTAAAAGGCTCGCATCCAGTGAATTTTATGCCAGAAGAAGACGCTTCTTTCGAAGCTTGTAAAAAAGGTCTCTGCCAAGCTGCAATGCTAGCGCACCCTGACAGCGCTGCTAAACTGGCTTTGGTGACTGATGCCTCAGATACCGCCCTAGGTGCAGTACTACAACAGTGGAGGAACGACACTTGGGAACCATTGGCTTTCTTTTCCCGCAAACTGAATCCAACACAACAAAGATACTCGCCTTATGACCGGGAACTACTCGCAATATACGAGGCAATTAAATATTTCAGACATATGGTTGAGGCCAGAGAGTTTGTGATCTATACAGATCATAAGCCTATCTGTTACGCGTTTCACACGCGTAAGGAAAATTGCTCACCAAGACAGTTTAGACACTTGGATTATATTTCGCAGTTTACCACAGACATCAGACACATTTCAGGCAAAGATAACGTCGTGGCCGACACATTATCACGTGTCGAAGAAGTCGTACAGCCTATTAACTTCAACGAGTTAGCCAAATCACAAAGTCTTGATCCCGAACTCAAAAATCTCCTGGATGGCTATACCTCGCTGCGCCTAACAAAAATTAAACTGCCGGGATTGGGTTCCGAACTGTACTGCGATGAGAGAAGCAAGACACCGAGACCATATGTTACAAAAAAATTTCGTCGTCAAGTATTTGATAGCTTACACTCACTAAGTCATCCTGGAGCGAATGCTAGCGCGAAGCTGGTAGCGGAACGCTACGTGTGGCCAGAAGTACGAAAAGATTGCAGGGAGTGGGCGCGAAACTGCTTGGCCTGTCAACGTTCGAAGGTCACTCGCCACGTTTCTGCACCGCTCAGTAACTTCAAGCTAGCACGTTCTCGCTTCATGCATATCCATATAGACTTGATCGGACCTCTGCCACTGTCACAAGGATATCAGTATTGCCTCACTGCCGTCGATCGCTTCACACGATGGCCTGAGGCAATACCCATCAAAGACATAACAGCGGAAACGGTGGCTAGAGCACTTCTATACGGATGGATCTCACGCTTTGGGTGTCCCACTCAAATCGTTACAGATCGCGGTAGACAATTTGAGTCCAATTTGTTCAAGCGATTATCCGAAATAGCCGGATTCGAACATCGGAAAACGACTGCGTATCATCCAGCTTGCAATGGTTTAGTCGAGCGTTTCCACAGGCAGCTAAAGACGTCCATTACTTGTCACGGAAATGGTAATTGGGTGGAATCTCTTCCATTGGTACTCTTGGGGATAAGAAGTGCTTACAAAGAAGATATTCAAGGGACTGTAGCTGAACTGGTATATGGGGAGACTTTAAGACTGCCAGGAGATTTCTTTCAACCCGAACGTAGTCATGAAACAAATGTAACGGATTACATGACAAGATTACGCTTATTCGCAAGGAACCTGCAACCATCTCCTGCATCAAATCACAACAATAAGCGGGCCATGTTTATATTTAAAGATCTCGCGACGGCCTCTCATGTGTTTTTGAGGGATGACGCTTCTTCCGGGTCATTCAAGCCATCTTACACAGGGCCTCATAAAGTCCTAGAACGGGGGGATAAGGTGTTTAAACTCCTCCTCAGTGGTAAGGCAGTCACAGTATCGATAGACCGGGTTAAACCAGCCTACATATTCAATGACACACACATCACAATTACACACAACACCACTAACACTTATGATAAAAACACAAACGTTACACAATCACCACAACATACGCCAGTCACCAATTCTCCTCCTAAAGCCGACGTCCCTAGTGACGGACGGACGCGGTCAGGACGCAGGGTTCGCTTTCCAGACTATTATCGCCCGTAGTGACGGTCTCTGGAGGGGGGTGATGTGGCACACCTCACCTTGTTTGTTATTGTTAATTTATGTCTCGTAATATTATTATTTACTTTCTGTTATATATATTATATAAGATTTACTTCAACGAACAAACTGTCTATACGATCGGGTATCATTATTAGAGACAGGCGAGCGCGTCACAGCTAACTGTTCTTTTGTTTCGGGTGTGCGAGGGACGCGCGCGCGGTCGCGGGACGGGGGACCTTACCTGCGCCTGCGCACCGTTGTCATAACCCGCCGCCAGTCCGTAAACCTCTGCGACGCGGAACGCTTGTCTCTTTTATCAAACGCGCTTACACTTTGTTTACGTTACGTACGATCGCGGCTGATTTAGTAATTGCTCTGCTGTATCTCTGCTCGCTCTCGACTCTCTCTCCTTCTGTCCTAAGTGCTATGCTTGTGACCTAAGCTTACAAATAAACGATATAGTGTGTGTGAACCAACTGGTGTTATTTACCACCTATAAAGTAACTATCCCGCACCCCTTTATTAAGGCTTCCACAACAGTAATTACTCTCGAACCAGATAGCCTTTCACCCATCGATATTAGGTCTGCAACAGATCCAATGTAATAAGAAATTGATTGTAAGAAGAAAGAAAAGTTGTAGGACTGCTGTTGTATACTTGAATAACTATAGTTGGTTATATTGGTGTCAAGCAGAGATTCCAACTGTGATAAGATGAACTCTTAGGAATACTTATTTTTATTTATGCACCTATCAGGTTCACTGCCTTTATTGCCATTACACACTCATCATTAGCCATCAAATTATTTTCAGGGACTCTTCAACAAGCCAGAACTCATAAGTTTCGAGGGTTTCTACAACATGAAAGAGCAGGCTATTGCAGCAACTGACCGTTTGATAGCAGAGGCAACGTCAAACCCCACACGCCCTATGGTGGATATCTTTGATGAGTTATCTGACACCCTGTGCAAGGTTGCTGACTTAGCTGAGTTTGTGAGGATTGCCCATCCACAGTCACATTTTGCTAGTGCTGCTGAGGATGCTTGCATTTCTGTTAGTGGAGTTGTTGAGAAGTAAGTGGTGGTTGAAAAACTAAAACTGAACTGCAAATTAATACAGGCCACTTGATTGGTTGGTCCAACAAGTCTTGTTCACAAATTAAATATGATATTTAACATTCCAAATTTTTGGGGAAAAAGAATACAGTCGTGAGCAGGATTCGAACCTGCGCCTCCCGGATAAATACTCCAGGCGTATAAATATCCATGTATAACTTTAGAGATTGCTATGCATGTGTTAATGCTTTTCGAAGATTTATCTGTAAATATTATATTTGTCTTTTATTATATTTCCCTTTGTTTTTAGATTAATTTAAATCCTAATTTATTATATAAGATATCAGGAAGTATACTAAATGTCTCACTAGCATCTTCTGTTCTCCAGATTAAACACACATAAAGGTCTTTATGAAGCCTTACGGGACTCTGTAAAGCGTGGTACTTCTGGAGACCAGCATTTAGCCGAATTATTCCTGTTTGACTTTGAACAGAGTGGTATTCAGTTAGCCAATGAACGGAGACGAAGAGTGGTCGCCTTGAACGACCTGATCCTACAAACTGGACAGAGGTTCATGGCTGGAGCTGCGAAGCCTAGACGGGTCCCGCGCTCAGCTGTGCCAGCAAACGTCAGGCAGTTGTGAGTAAGACAAATATTATTGGGAGGCTTATGAATATGATAAATGATTTTATTTCTGTAAGTAGATCTGTTGAAGACACTTTTACAAGTCATTTTTATAAACTAGATGGCGCCAGAGTTTCCTATCTGACTGTCACTGAGAAGAAACGCCGAAACAAACTCAGACATCAACATCTAGACATAATAGTATGTACATATCTATGTGAGTGTAAAAATGCAGAGATCGTCTGGAATGGCCTTTTTTTATGAATCTCGCAAATTAAAATATTGTGTATGACTATGAGCAATGCATGTTACATAAGCGTCTGCTTTGAGACATGTTGGAGTTGATATGCACATTGTATTTTGATTTGTTTTTATTGTAACAAATCGCATAGGCATAGACCCTGGGTGTTACGACGCACATTGTCAATACATCGTCGCTGTTCAACTGTACAGAATAGCTAATTTCTTGTAACCTTGTTACAGTTTCAGCAGTGAGGGCGATGATATAATAGTGAGCGGCGTGTACGCGGAGTGCGGCGAGGCAGCGGCGCGAGAAGCTGCCTACAAACTGTATCTCGCGCCCGACAAGGTGCAACACGCGCTACTGTCTACCACCCTAGATGCAAGACATGAGATGGCGTCTATATGCGGCTTTCAAAGCTACGCAGATAGGTAAGGAGACATCTGGAAGATTCGACATCTCACTAAAGTCGCGGAAACTCATGTTTTACATAAAGTCCTGCTGTTCCTCGCATGATAATGCGCTACCACGCTCGGCACTTCACATGAGATAGCCTCTATTCGCAGCTTTCAAAGCAACGCGCACAGAGAAAAACTTAATAAATAAATATGCAAAATTGTCAAATATGTACCAATTAACAAAAACTGGAGTTTTATTCTAAGTGCTTATTGGCGACGAGATTTTTGTTCATTTTGCTTCACGATCCTCGCGCCGCAGTCTATAAAAGTCACTACCTGGAAAAAGAGGCTCTCTAATTATTTATTTACGAATGTTCTATGGAAAATTAGGTCCATCCACACTCAAGTCTCTCTTCAGCACAAACTCGAATTATAATAATTTATTCAACAGAGCAATAAAAGCAAGTACAATGGAAACAGCAGTGAACGTGCGTCAGTTCCTTGATATCCTCTCGGACAATTTATACGACAGAGCGAAAATGGACTTCGACGCTATGCTCAAAATGAAGAAACAGGAAACTCCATATCAAGACAAACTCATGTGTTGGGACACCCCATACTTCACACATAAGGCGAAGACACAACTCCTCAATGTTGCCAACTCGGACTTCAGTCCGTATTTCTCACTTGGAGGTTGTATGGAAGGCCTCAATATGCTATGTGAAGAACTCTATGGAATTAGTTTGAAGTCTGAAGAAATGTTGCCAGGTAAGTCCTAATTGTGTGAAGTATGACTTCTGTGTTATGTTGCCTCTTTCTAAGAATATCTGCTTGTGTTTACCACTATGACACTTGGACTGACAAGTGAAAGGTCGCAAGTTCGAATCTAAGGCCACCACTGCCTTTCCGAAGTCATGTGCGTATTATAAATTATCACTTGCTTGAAAACGGTGAACGAAAACATCGTGAGAAAACCAGCACATCAGAGAGATAGTTCTCGATGGTGGGTAAAACCATGTCAGAGACCCAGGGGTGGCTTAAACTCTGACACTAAGTTTTTAATCAACCACACGATAAGAAGAAGACTAGTTGATTGCGAGATTCAAATAATGCTTACAGTTGTACAGTTAACAAACCGTAATTGATAAATGATGTCTGAAGTGTGATATGTGATGAGATTATTTTGTCAATTGGGCATGCCTGATTTTTCTTAAGACGTGATAACATAAAAACCATTTCGACATTTTTTATGTGCTATATTTTGTTAATTTCCACACATAAAAGTAAGAGATTACAAAATAAAAGGCAAAAATAACTAATAACCTTCATTTGACCTGAAGTCACTTGCAGTGACGTCACATGTTCATGTTCATGTTGTTATTTTATATAATCTGTTGTAATTTTTAGTGATGCCAGACTACGTAGAAGGAAATGTTTTCTGGCCATTATAGTGAAGCTATTTTAACTAGAATCGCATTTCATGATAGGAATGTACTTTATTTTTTGGACTAAGATTATTATGTATATTTCTAGAAATATATCAAAATAGATCTATGCCCAAAACGTAAAAAACATGCGTTTTATAAACATCAAAATTTTAATACTAGAGCTGGTAACACTTGTCGGTTTAACGTTTGTTTGTGACATTACCAACTGACATAAACTGACAGCTGTTTGTTTAAGTTCGTTTAGAAACTAGGTGTATTAAAAATTTGTGAACACATTACGTCATTTGGGGAAATATAAAAAAAAATAAGAAACGAAATAATGTTCTAAAAAATAAAATAGCCAAATTAGTTTCTCATAATTGGATAAATATTCAAAAAAACAAAACCCTTATTTTTGATGCATGCCCAATTGTATGTGTCAAACAATATTTTGTAACTCGTTTCGTTATTCATAGGCGAGTCGTGGTCCCCGGACGTGTACAAGCTGGCGGTAGTTCACGAGACAGAAGGCCTACTGGGCTATATCTACTGTGATTTGTACGAGCGGCCCGGGAAACCGCACCAGGACTGTCACTTCACTATACAGGGCGGGAAGCTGCTGCCTGATGGCAGTTATCAGGTTCGTAAAGAGTGGCGTGATGAGGATTTGTTTCTAAGTGGAGTGGCGGAAAATGATTCGTCAATGGAGTTTGATGAAAAAAAAACTGCACAGTTGAACTTATACTATTAAAATTATTTTAGATTCAATACTTTCTCTAAAAATTCCTATAAAATGTTTATATTATATTGGCATCAATTCTTAGTTTATTAGGATGCTCTGACACAAATGTTTCTGGTAAAATCGTTTATTAAAATAATTTAGTGATCTAACTTTCTTTTTTTATTCCGATTGTTTTTTCTAATAAATGGTAACAACTAAACTACTCATGTAAATGTTGGGTGTATTGTGTGTGCAGAATCCAATCGTAGTGGTGATGCTATCGCTAAGCGGAGGCCACCGGGGCGGCCCCGCCCTGCTGGCGGCGGGCGGCGTGGACAACCTGTTCCACGAGCTGGGCCACGCGCTGCACTCCATGCTGGGCCGCGCGCCGCACCAGCACGTGGCCGGCACGCGCACCGCCACCGACCTCGCCGAAGTGCCCTCCGTGCTCATGGAGTACTTCGCGTGCAGCCCGCAGGTATGTAGCACCGACCTCGCCGAGGTGCCCTCCGTGCTCATGGAGTACTTCGCGTGCAGCCCGCAGGTATGTAGCACCGACCTCGCCGAGGTGCCCTCCGTGCTCATGGAGTACTTCGCGTACAGCCCGCAGGTATGTAGCACCGACCTCGCCGAGGTGCCCTCCGTGCTCATGGAGTACTTCGCGTGCAGCCCGCAGGTATGTAGCACCGACCTCGCCGAGGTGCCCTCCGTGCTCATGGAGTACTTCGCGTGCAGCCCGCAGGTATGTAGCACCGACCTCGCCGAGGTGCCCTCCGTGCTCATGGAGTACTTCGCGTACAGCCCGCAGGTATGTAGCACCGACCTCGCCGAGGTGCCCTCCGTGCTCATGGAGTACTTCGCGTACAGCCCGCAGGTATGTAGCACCGACCTCGCCGAGGTGCCCTCCGTGCTCATGGAGTACTTCGCGTGCAGCCCGCAGGTATGTAGCACCGACCTCGCCGAGGTGCCCTCCGTGCTCATGGAGTACTTCGCGTGCAGCCCGCAGGTATGTAGCACCGACCTCGCCGAGGTGCCCTCCGTGCTCATGGAGTACTTCGCGTACAGCCCGCAGGTATGTAGCACCGACCTCGCCGAGGTGCCCTCCGTGCTCATGGAGTACTTCGCGTACAGCCCGCAGGTATGTAGCACCGACCTCGCCGAGGTGCCCTCCGTGCTCATGGAGTACTTCGCGTACAGCCCGCAGGTATGTAGCACCGACCTCGCCGAGGTGCCCTCCGTGCTCATGGAGTACTTCGCGTGCAGCCCGCAGGTATGTAGCACCGACCTCGCCGAGGTGCCCTCCGTGCTCATGGAGTACTTCGCGTGCAGCCCGCAGGTATGTAGCACCGAAAAAAGGACTTTCTTGGCCACTCAAGGATATAATCACAATATAGTGCTGGACGTCCAACTCGTTGCTTAGCACTCCTCGGCCACCATTCTACTAACGGCCTAGCCTAGATGAGGCTAACACGGTTTCGCCGAGAATGGTGCCAGCATAGTGGATTATACACAGCAATGGATGATATCTGGTTGCGGATAATTATGATGGCAGTGCTTGTTTGCTGGGCAAATCCAGATATCCGTTTCAGAATCACCCCAGAGGGCCCAGACGAATACGTGAATAAAGGTTGGGCTTTTTTGGGGGCTGTCTTGATGTTTGACGTTCGAAAAGCGCTAATTTTTTGCCTCATTTGAATAAAGAAATTATGATTTGATTGATTGATTGAATAGCTCTAACAGTGAGTTTTTTTTTTTCGGATGTATTTCTTTTAAATGACTATGCCTATATGATTTGCAATACCCTCCTTTTTTCAGGTTATTCGTCGCTTCGCTCGTCACTTCCAGACGGGAGAGCCGATGCCGGAGGACATGCTGCACAGGCTCTGCGCCTCCAAGTATCTGTTCGGAGCCAGTGAAATGCAATTACAGGTATGTTTCATGCTGGGGATTCTATTTTTATAATTGTCTATTACCTTTATACCAAGCAAACTTGAAAGATATGATAAAATAAAAACATTTTCGTTTGCACTGTGATGAGATAATTTTGTATTTTGTGTTCAGGTGTTCTACTCGGCATTGGACCAGCACTATCACGGTCCCGATGTGTCACTACGTGGCAGTACCACGGAGGTACTACAGAAAGTTCAGAAACAGTACTACGGACTACCCTATGTTGAGAACACGGTAGGTTGTATTATAATTATTTTGGCAAAAATCGGACTGTGGTATTTTGTTTTTTTTTTTAAACGGGCTACGTTCTAGGAATTTCTTCCTGTGTCGTGGGTGCGTTTACAGACATATAATCTCACAAGCACACTAACACCCAGACCCGGAGCAATTATCCGTAGATCGTACAAATATTTGCTCCGTGCAGGAATCGAACCTGCGACACGCAGCGCAGCAGTCGGTTTCTCGACCACTGCGCCAACCGCGCTGTCAAATTGTAAATGTATTGTACTATGTCGTGTGACCCTTATTACAATAACATTAGCTTTAAAGTAAAACATAGACGCGTCGCCGTGAATTTAAAATCATAAATTTCTTCGATCAACGTTCTCATAACAATGACACATCGTGTGCTTAGCGGGATATTGGATTAAGGGAGGTTTTTGTGACC
Source organism: Xylocampa areola (assembly GCA_935421205.1). NCBI lineage: Eukaryota > Metazoa > Arthropoda > Insecta > Lepidoptera > Noctuidae > Xylocampa > Xylocampa areola. The sequence goes on from OW285200.1 coordinate 4,338,031, forward strand.
TGATTCAATTCCGTCATACCATAACACGTATGATGCATATGTGCCATCAATTAGGACAGGCCAACTTGAAGTTGCTATGGCTTTTTCTTCAAAGGCTTTCTAGCGTACTTATTGGCTAACTCGGTTACCAACGACTCAATGGTCACTTTGTAGTGCATTGCACTGTATGTATTCAAAATGTTTGCTCATCACAAACAAACTGTACTACAAAGTGACCATCAATTCGATGGTAACGAGACAACCAATAGGTACACTGGACGCTTTTCATGATTACGTTCACATAGCTTTATATATGACTGGACTTTAAAACGGACGACCTCCGAGTTTGTTTAGGCATTTTTTCTTAAAGTTAACCAGAAATTTTCGGTGTTAAAAATAAAAAAAACTGTCATGAAGAGTTGTAAAAGGACCAATTAAATAAAAAAAACGTATGTTTGTCTTAGGCATGGCAACACCGCTTCAGCCACCTGATTGGCTACGGCGCGAAGTACTACTCGTACCTGATCTCGCGCGGCATCGCGTGGAGCGTGTGGCACAAGTACTTCGAGGCCGAGCCGCTCTCGCGGTCCGCCGGCAACGCGCTCCGGGACGGACTGCTCAGGCACGGCGGTGCTGTGCCGCCTCAGGTAGACCAACCATCTAACTTATATAATTATACACTTGTCGTATTACAACTGTGCATGTCTGAAGTGGTACGCAAGAACGCTGCGCAGTAGTTAATTTTACGATAACATCGGCTAGGAGCATGCGCGATCTAGACATCGTGCTCTCTACATTTCTTTAATACATTTGTCTCGCTCACTCAAGAGGTCCAGATCAGTCATTGATTTTTCTAACAAAAAAAGCACATCACATTTTTCCATGTCTGTACCTGCGCGGCAGTTTGGTAAGGCGAACTTCAGACATGCACATTTATAATACAAGTATGTATGTAATGTTAGATATATTACTGAGAAAAATTGTCATGTTGAAATGTGACATATTGAAATGTGGAAAATTCTGTGTTAAAACTTCTTAAATAGATAATTGTGTTAACATATAAATGCTGACCAATCGTCTCATTGTCGTTTCATCACTTTATTTAATAGTCACGCGTTACATTTGCCTACGGTATATAGGTGTATGATTTTACTCATTATGACTACTGTCTTAACAGAAATTACTTCGAGACTACCTACAAGAGGAGGTTACTCCGACGAACCTAGCAAATGCACTCGCAGAAGAACTAGATTACCACAAAGACCATCTAGACACTGTGTTTAAAATACTAGACAAGTGATATTCACGCTCCACATTGACACAACATGAAGATATTAGGGCTACTTCATTAGATTTGTGAAACGTTCTGTTTGAGTGTAGTAGACGAGGGAAGAGAAGAGAAGGGGTGTGCCTTCAGCGGGATCGACTTTTGTAGTGATATTATAGACCCAGAAAATCGTGTTATGTTAATTGAGGTCTCAGAATGCACTACAACAATCAAATTGAAATGTGGTAAGAACATTATGATTTTACTTTAAAGAAAATTTTGCACTCGCCTTCGATATCACTCTCAGTTATGATACTGATAATAATTGATCTGTAATATTTTAACTTCACGATTAATCGGCTTCTTTGTAAGTTATGTTTCAGCATTTAGTTTGCTTTAGTAAAATGTCTTCCTATTTGAAATTGTTTGACGTATTTATGATTGCTAATTAATGGAATTTGTAATTAGAATGTTGTACATATTGTAAATGTTACATTAAATTATTTTTAGTGTATTTTGTTGAAAGATTTTCTTCAGTATTATGTAGCGGAATTACTAGTTATAAAACTGATTACCTTTGACATTACATAATACTATACAATATTGCCTGTTGGATGTTGATAAACTAGATTAATGAAAATACAGGGTTTTTGCATCATAATAACGACATATTTACTTACACTTCAGTAGGTAATTGTACATCACTGACAATTCTTGCCCGCCGTACATACTCAAGGAAAAATAAAAACAATGACGGAAAATTATAAATAGTTTAATTAGTGATCCCTCCTGAAACTGACATGTAGAAACAAACACAACCCGGTTATCACGACACAAAACAAAGGTCCAACTAACAGAAACTGTGATAGTCCATATAAATGACAATACATAAAGATAAAATGATATTGTCAACTTCGTTCTATCCCGGCAACAGAAATCGCAGCTTAGGTCGCAATAAGTTCCAATGTAAATGTTTCTATCATAATAACATAGGAAATAATTATGTAAATCCAGTGCCACGGTACAACCAAGTTGACAAGTGATCTCTCCTAAGCGCGACGAACTGAAGTTAAAAACATGGACGACATCATAGCGTTACAATCAATTGACAATTTTAATCATTATGCTCTTTTAAATGTAGCTAAAGCTAAATACGCACAATGCAATAATTATACAAATTATACTCGTATTGAATTTTTCAATCAGCTTTTTAATATTCTGAACGATTTCTAAATAAAAAAATAAATTTAAATTGATAACTAAAATATGTTTGATGTTATCTCGTGTAATCATAACTAGTACGTTTCAAGCGGAGGGTACTCGATTCTCTAATATCACACTTTATATTTCTAAGGTGTAATTATTTTATATTTATATATAGCGCAGGAGTCGGGATGCAGAACGCAATTCCTTTTCTCCGCTCTCCGACCGATCAGCTCGGAGAGAAGAAAAGCTTTTCTACTCTCAAAGTTGAATCTTATTTGTTTTATTACAATTTTACTTTGGTGTATTCCGATAATGAAATATATCAATTTCATCGTTCAAGGCAGTAGCTTTCTTTAGAAAGTGTTATATGCGTATATTTTGATATCTTTGAGCGCAGAAAATCTCGCCGTTTACAGAACGAATTACTTATGAGCTATCAGATAATTATTATCAGCCATTCTGGAAATAAATCTGCAAGTAAGACGGTCTATTTTGAAAATCACCCGTTTACAAGTAACAAAACTAATACATAGTTAATTGAAAACGGGTGTATATGAGAAATGAGTAGGGGACTCTTAGCCACTCGGGTATGTCACACGTATTAATATGAAGAAAAAATAAACTGTGATTGGTTGAAAGTGTAAAATGTAGTTAACAATAAACCAGATGCGCAGGTCAAGTCAAGATGGGTTAAATGGGCAGTATTGCCCATTCCTTTTGACAGCTATGCTCTTTCAATTCAAGCCACCATTAGATATCGAGTCCTCCAATAACTAAACATAACTTTAAATTAATTACGTCATGAATATTTTAGTTTTTATTGAACTATTCACTAATATAATTATCAAGTACCAAGTCTGATATCGACTTGTGTAGTGGACAAACTCCCGCCTAGCCCATCTGAAATAACCCGCGCTCAACACAGTAACCTATGCGACTCAAATTCTTATCGGCAGTGTTTTGTAAGTTTCATCGGAACTTATCATATTACTGCTCAATCAACGGACTTGTCCGGCGGTTTGTCATATGTACAGCTTTTAAGTCAATGCGACGTATTGGAGCATCTACGCTACGACACAGCAAAACACCAAACTATGTCTAATTGAGACCAAACTTTTTTCAAGTTATATTTAATTTGTAGCAGCTGAATAACAATATTTTGTACCTGCGTAACACATATTGAAAGGATGAATTTAAAGGCTGGGGATAGGCTGCCTGCTTCGAGCAATCAACTGCATGTCAAATACATTTGTCATAGAAAATATTACATTGACTTACATGGGACTGTTCAGGCAGTCAGTCGGGGACTCACCGTCTGAAGCTGTCTGTATCGGCTGCTGGTATTCTCCACCTTAACGCCAAACTCACCAACATTATAATAGATGTTTAAAATGAAAACTGTTACTATTTACTCATACAAAGCTTGTGTTAATCGGAAGATTTTGTCCTTAAACATATGTTGGTGAACTTAGGCCTTAGATAGAACCTCGACGCATGTTACCGCAGAAGCGTTAAACGGAGATGTTATTAAATACACGTAATTTGGTGATTACTCAAAGGTCCATTAGAAACGGGGCGAGTGTTTCGTCATTAAACATCATAGCAACATGAGACATATTTATTAGTGAACATGGTGTGTCGTAGTGTGAAGGCTATCGGTGGCGCCACTATTACGCGACGTAGTTGTACTGGTTCGGGTTGTCCTTGTCACGCTCCATGTAGTCGCGGTCGATCAGGGATTCAATACGTTTCTTCAAGTCCGCCGGCTGGGGATAAGAGGTTTGAAAAATTATTTATTATCTTAGGAGGTCAATGTTTTAAACAAGTGGTTTGATGATCGCAATATCATTTGATTATATTAGGAGAAATTGTCTAAAACATGATACACATTGAGAAATAGGGCGAGACTTAGAACACTTTGGCCTCATAAATAACAAATCATAGCGAGTATAACTGCAACATCCATGTAGAACAAGTCACTGTAGTTTAATTTTAATGATATTGACTTTTTTTAACGCTTATATTTATCAGGAAAGAAGCAACCCAATGAAAATAAATTTCAAAACATTGTGCAGCATCACACTCCCGGGGTCATGACTCACAACATTTCCATGTTCGTTTTTTTTACATAAAATACGTACCTTGACGGGGAACTTGAGTTGGTTGTACAGTTCAGATATGAGCAGGTTGTGTGAGAGTGCCTTGCGCATCTTCATGACGCGCACGATGGCCGCGTCGATCTGGTACTGCCGGTCCTGGAACACGCGCTCTTCTGTCGCCTTCTGCTCTTCGCTCTGGAATAGCAATATAAAACAAGTGTTAAACAAGTTAACAGGTGATATTTTTTGGATCTATTGAGTGGTTTGCAATCGATTATGTACTGTAACTTGTAAGTTGGTAAATAATAAGGTAAAAATTCCGTACAAAAATTTAACAATCAATTTTAGTATGGCAATGGTTATATTATCAAATGTTAATATTAATAAAATCAAGAACATTATAATAATAAAACATTTCTGAACAATTCAACTCGTGAGCCAAATACTATTACTGAACTAATCCTACTAATATTATAAATGTGAAAGTTTGTGTGTGGATGTTTGTCAGTCAAACACTTAAACGGCTGAATGCATGGATGAAATTTGGCACATATAATTTATAACTTGGATACTTTTTATCCCGGTAAATAACATAGCTTAACGACTGTTGTAAATTGAACTCAGAACTCAATTCGGAAGTCCATACAGACCAAGTTCGCGGGCAGAAACTAGGACACGTATAAAAAACAATATGAAACTCACAGTTTCCTTCATCTGTATCTGGTTGATCTTGATGCGGAACAGTTTGTTGGTGAAGTCCCCGTTGAAGGCAAAGTGGTCCGCGTCGTCCACCTCGCGGCCGCGCGGACTCTTCGTCAGCACGCGCGCCTTGCCGCACGCTAGGGACTGTAGAGTGCGACGGAGTTCACCCTCCTGGAGATGATCGGGGAAACTATTAGAGGCAGTACAGCAGTAAAGATATAGCTGTACCAATATCATAACGTATATATAACTTCTCCATACATTGGGTCGACGAAGTCGTCGAGACAGCAATTATGAGAGGTAAGCGCGGGATAAGCGAAAGGATCCGAGCCCCAACCACAACATACATATAATATAGAATTTTTTGAAAAGTAGTTGTTTAAATTTTAAGGGTTCTTAAACGAATATGATGTCAATTTTAAAGTGCATAATGGCGAATTTTTTGAAAATAAGTCAATATTGAATTTCCATGATGATAATAAATTGAGTTCATTATTATATAATTATACCAATATTGATTTCCAAAATGGCGGATAAGAAGTTTTAAAAAGTGACAGTAAAATGCAAAATTTTAATATGTATTTCGTGTGTGAGTGTGCTGAAGGTATGCAGACAATAGATGTAATGGGGGCAAATAGTTCTGTTTTAATATATTAACAATACATATAATAAGATACCTCAATATTAGTAGCAGCCTTAATTTCCTCGAATGAGAGGCTGTCTCCGTCGTTGAAGAGCATCAGACAGAGCGCCTGGAACAGCGACACCTGAAGCTCTTTGTTACCCTGAAACATCGTAATGGATATGTTGGTTGATTGATTCATGTATCTTGTTTATTGTAAATTTGTAACTGCACAATTAGGTCTCACGCACTTTGTAAATTGATGCATTTTACGTCTGAAATGAAAATTAGTTGCTGTCATTAAGCTAACTAGTTAGCTACTAATTTAAAAATAGTAGGGCTTGTTGAGGTACAAGTTGGTGTAGTACCTGTGTGAAGTGCGCCCGCAGCACACAATGGCCCAGCGTGGCCTGCCACTGCAGCTTGCGGCCGGAGTGCTTGTTGAGGTAGAACTTGCTGAAGTGGTCCTGGTGTCGCGTCAACTCGGCCGGCAGCCGAACGTCCACGGGCGGGTACGTGGGCCAGAAGCCTTGCGTCAGGATGTACACCGACAGCTCCAGCCCGTAGCCCTCCGACGACGCCGCTAAGTGCTGACAAGGAAACATATCACGTTAAAACACGATGCTCAGGAATTTTATTGTTTTAAAGCATAAATATTTCAAATGAAAAGAACTGATTAACTAATAATCACATAATGGTTGAGCATATTATAGTAAAAAAAGTGAAGAGTTTATCAACAGAATATTCAATAGCACAGAACTGACACAACTAGATTCACATACTTGCTTATAAGTAATATTGATGTCCTTGGACAGCTCCATGTCCTTGAACATGCCCTCCAGTTTGCAGGTGAAACCGCCGCCGCACTCCTGCTTGAGCTTACTGAGCATGGACTTCTCCGCGTCCACTGATGCCGACTTGCCGACCAGCAGCCTTTTGGCGAGGTCCTGGCAGAATTTTAAATATTTATTTCTGTACATTCAATTTCTGTCAACTGGCAAACATTAGACACAAAAGGTTTCACCCAGAAGTTAAACTGGCGAGAGTAGGGGAGTTTCAACTCTCATCTTTAAAATAATTTTGGAGATGGTATTTAAAAAATTTAAATATTCAGAAAAAATTCAATCATTTATAATAATAATTATAGAATTTCACTAACTAACTGCCTAGACGATAATTTCTTATCTCAGAAAAATGTTAAAATAAAATTAAAAGTGAACCATATGTTAATTGATTTTAGGGTTGGTTTTTACCAAACACTGATTATTTGACGTTTGTAATGCAGTAGTTCCAATGCTGGCAACATACAATATAAATATATAACAATACATAGCAAACCAAAATGATAAATTTAAGAGTTTTCTGAAATATTGTAAGGTTTCATACTTAACTAACTTAAGCTTATAATTATTGATTAATAGATTAAATAGTATGAGGGTAACCAAAATTAAAAACATACCTTTTTGTAGAAAGCCTCGAAAACATCCTTGCCATGTATAAACCTGAACAACACCATGATCTTGTCTAAAAGTCGTTCCAATTCCTCTTCCGTGGCTTCCTTGTTGCCCGCGCGGAGTTTCACGTCCACGAATTTAGCTGTGAAATAAAAGAAAATACATGAATATCTAAATTTTGGGGCTACATAAAACGCATGCGGGGAAAATATAATAATGCGAAAGTGTGGCTGCTTTGCCGTATTTCGGTATTGGGCCTATGTTGGGTTAATGTACAGGAATTAGAGACAAAGTACAAATTGTGTTTATGATTGAATATAACTCACCTAATATGGACCATGTACGGCCATGAATTATAATTTTTTTCTAAAACTAGAGTTTTGATACAAGATGTAGCCAGACTAATCCGAAAATCTCGCTTCAGGCCAAAGATGAACCTATGCAGATACAAAGATAAACAGTAAAATACTGACCAATAAGTTCAGCGGGTTTGTTCTGTCTCTGGTTGATGAAGTACTCAAAGGCCTCTCGCATGGAGTAGAGGAACTTGTCGTTCCTCTGAAAGCAGGTGTTGACCACATGGTCCAGCTGTTCCTTGAACTCCAGCAGTTCACCCACCATCGTCTTGTCGCGCTCCGGCTCTATTACTATCGTGCGACCTTTTTTCTGTTGAACGTTTATTTAACGGTTTTAAAAATTTGGCGTAAATATTTTCTTTATTTAGCTATAAATGAAAAATGAGGCAAGTCTCGTGGCTACGTAACGACCGCAGAGATCGATCGACCAAGTTTATGCTGTGCGAGGAATCTGTGAACGCTTTCGACGGATCATAATTTACCGGGGTTGTGGACCGCGACCCCTAAATTATGGGTGTACTATGCCAAATAATCGAATATCAATTCATCGAACACTATTAATCGAACGCCTAAATACTCGAACATTCATAATATCGAATGGTTAATAAATCATCATTCAATATATCACACAATCGACACATCGTGTTCAAAATATCGAATGCTTGTTTGGTCGAGCGTTCAAAATATACAATATACATTAAACTGAATATTTTTTACATAGAATACAAGAAAAACACAAAAATTTACTAACAAATCACATTTGAATCTTTAATTTTTATTTTTTATAGGTACTTATAGACGATACAGATACATTCGAGAATGTAGTGTGAATTGAAATTGCAAAGATAAACTAATAAATCCATGTTGTTTTTATTATTTAATATTTATCATACGTTTTGCCTTTTTTGTGGAGTAGGTCTTCCCAATCCCGCGTTTACGGTAGCACCAATCAACAAACGGGATTGGGAAGACCTGCTCCGACCTAGACCTAAACTTGACAAAAACTTGCGTGTTTTTTTTATGCCGTCACACGTTTCGGAGGCCATTAAAAATAGAAGCGGAAAATTAATCTGACGCCTCTTAATTCGTTCCATCTCACTCTTATAGTGCCTGTTAGTGAAAGGAAGCAATACTACCATTTGAGTTTAGTTTTTCTACACTTGAATCAACGTGAAACAGTCGGTCCTTGCTGTTGTAAATGAAGAACAATTTCTAAAACCAAGTTAGAAGCCTATGGGAAGCTTCAACTCTAGACATTAGGTGGGCTCTTAACCAAATTTAATGAGATACAATAATAAACTTTACTAACCTTGATATAAGCGTTGAAGTGACTGCACAGTTCAGTGAGACCATCCTTGACCCTGCTGAAGAGGCTGTAGAGCGTGGTGAGGTCGTGCAGCCGCGGGCCGTCCATGAGGGCCTCCAGGCCCTTGCCCAGGATGCCCGTCAGGTGCTCGCTCAACAGTTGCCGCTCTATCGTGTGGATTAACTGCCATCTGGTACGGGAGATCCAAACATTAGTACATATCCAAATTTAACGTGTTTGTTTCATTTCCAGGCCTAAACCATTACACCAATTTCAATGAATTTCGGTATAGTGATAGATTAGACCTCTGAGGACATATTACTACTACTACTTACTTAGTGGAGGGGTCTAGATAGTGCAGCAATCTCTCGTTTTCTTCTCTCAGTCTCTTTTCGACGTGCGCGAGGTACTGTGGCACGCCCAGTTCGCGCATCAGCCGCTGACCCTCAGCTGCGTATAGCCGCTCCGTTGCTTGAAGGAACCTGCACATATTAATGTCAATTTTAGCGAAGTTGATGTACATTTGGATTGTGATTACAAAGCATTAATTAATTTTCCTGTAGCTTTTCTATTTTATTTTATTATTCCAATAACACAAAACAGACTTTGTATGGCTACTATTATTACTATTTCAGATACCAAAAATAAAAAAATTAAATCTCATGTTCCCAAATGAGCTTGATTTATTAAGACGCATTTTAGTGTACAAGCCAGGTACATTAAAAAAATCACTGACTTATGTTCGAAAGCGTCCTGATATATCTGCAAATCGGAGAGCATCCTCAGCAAGCTCTTGAGCAGTGATATGTCTACGGCGTCTCCTCCGCGCTCGCGCTCTATGAGAAGTAGTAGGCCGTCCACTGTCCGCGTCTGAACTAACGTGTTCATTGCTATGTGGTGCCGGAAAAGGTCTAGACCCATGTCCCTGAAATAAAATATTAAGTATTAACGTTTTTTAGGACTGTGTCCCCCTCATAGAATTGCGTTGACGATATGTTTACAGACACCAGTTTCATCACTCACACTCAAACACCCAGACTCGAAACAGTTTTCTTTAAGACATACAAATAATTATAGCATGCAGGAATCGAACCCTCAGACCCCGGCGCAAAAGCCAGTCTCTAGTTGTGCACCAAGGTTCGCGGTAAACGGTTAGATGTCGAGCAGAGCCTTAAGGTTCACTTGGAGGTTTTGTTATAAGTTGAGGGATTAAGGATCTCACCTAGTTTTCAATTGAATATGTACAAAAAAGGGATTCACTTGTAGATATTCTAGTTTTATTTTAAAATAATATTTTTTTAAGCACATAAAAACATTACTAATATTTAATGTGAATTAGGTAACACAGGTGTTTTGTCAGCAGGTTGCTGACAACAGAACATATGCTTAAAAAAAAAACAGTAATTGGGTATGATTCCATACAAATAAACGGAAGTTTAAAATATTGTACTCACCATATAGAATGTATGCTAGGATTTTGCAGAACGTATGTACGGTCAAGGTAGAGGAAGATGCTGCGTATCATGATCATCTGGCGGCAGTGCGCGCGCCAGCAGTCGTCCATGCGCTTGAGGAACACCTGCCGGTCCATGCTCTCTGACAGGAACTGCTCGATGTTGGCCTTCACATGGGCTTCCACCAAATTTGTTAGGTTCACATACAGTTGGGATGCCATCTGAAAATAAAAAAGAGTAAATTTAGTGCTATTCAGGATCATAACATTAGTCTGTTGGTAACACAAGTCTTGTATAAGGTAAATCTTAGGGGGCTGAGTTGCCCGCATTCATAGGAGTGTACCCTTAAAATGGAATCCTTGTACGTAGCCTCTGGGTGGTGCAAAACAGATATCACAACTCATGTGGGAGGCTTCAGCCGCGGCTGGTTACCACCCACCAGACGAAACCATGCCGTGAAACGACCTAGTCGTGTTTCGGGATGTAGTCTGGTGGAACCATTGTGGGAGACGGATCTGGGCAGTTGCATCGACTCCCCAACTGTCGTTCTCCCCAAATCTATCCACTCTACTTAGAGTGAATAGATTTCTTCTGGATCTATGTGCTCCATCTTCCGCCACACCATCGCTTAACATAAAATCAGGTGAGACGGTCGCCAAAAGTAGAAACATTTTTGAAAAAAAAAAAAAAAAACATTAATTTGACTGGTGTATGTATATATGTAGGCAAGGTGAGGCATAAGATCATAACTACTGCCGTACTAGCTGTATCAACAATACAGGGTCCGAGTTGCAGGGCCTCGACATGTATATGCAGAAAGACGTTAAATACACTACAGTAAAAATAAATATCTTGCTTAAATTTTCACCACAATGGGAAGGTTGGGCTCAGATCATGGAAAAATATCATTTTACCTGTACAAACCCACTCCAAATTTTGATACAGTGCCCCAGTAGGACTACCTATACTTGTGGGGTAGTGATTAAATTGATACAATTGTAACATGATCCTTTATCAGTTCATTAGCCTGACTACCCGAAGGTCAAGATTTATTGTTTTGCCTTGAGCACCTGCACAAGAGAATAGAAAGACAGCATTTACCTTGATGAAGAATTTCTGGACATAAACATTGTAGCAAAATATCTGGCACTATAGATATTATAACCAAATTATTACAAAAATAATTAAGTTGTAAATGAAGACCATTTTTTGTCCATAAATTGAATTTGACTGTCTTCTATCAGTTATTATTTAAAATTTAACTGGTTTATGGCAGACTAGTGGCACTAAAAAAATATATTTTACATATACTGTTATTGTGTAATTTATATAATAGGATATCTAGATGATAATAATCATCATATCAGACTGATGATATCTGTAAGATGTTGGCTAACATACATACATCTTGATTTTTCAAACTAATTACTGGCCTTACAGTTGAGATGAGATGTAGTGAGTGGGTGAAACTTGTGTTTTATATGAGAGGATTATTCATTCTGACATGGTTAATGAAGCATGAAAGAATTGTAGCAAGTGGAAATCAGTAGTCTGTGTTTATTGTTTAGTTGGCACAGACCAGTTGCCATGTCATGTAGTGGTTCCCCCATGGAGTTTATGATCAACAAATAATTGTTTTAGGTCTGCGTGAGTGTGCATGAGAGATTTTTGTTCGGAAACCAACCACAATTCAAGAGATATTCTAGGTAAAACTATTAATAAAAAAAAACCTTGAAAAGCTTGTATCAACTCTGATATAAGCTATTAATAGTAAACTAATTGTGAATAAAATGAAAGGTTTTGTATGTCTAGTGAATGATGCCTAAACAACTACATTGAAGCAATTCTCACTTAACAAAATATTTCTTCAATGTTTGTAGGTTGGGGACAATATGTTACTCAATTTCTTACATATAATAAAATACTTTAACAAAATCTGATTTGGTAATGTTTTGATTACATGGAAATGTCAATGAGAGTGTGTTTTATACACAAAAGTAACACCCAGTTTTCACATTCGGTGTTTTTTGTACATCAAGCATGTAAATAGAGTTGGTTGGTTGGTCCTATCCTTAATTACAGTTAGTATCACTGTGGCTTCCAGTATGTTTACAGGTATAGTTCACCTTATGACTACACATGTTCTCCACCGCCTGGTACAGCTCCTCCAGCGAGTACGCGATCGCCTTGGACGTCTGTATGGCGATCACCGCCTCCCGCAACTTGCTCCATGTCGTCTCCTGATAGTTTTCTGGAAGGTTCGGCTTACCTAAAAACAATGTTCAGCCATTACCTTAGCAGATGTCAAATAGGTTATAATCATGACGACTATGATAATAGCGTAAACACACTTTTAAAATTCTTTATAACCAATTTCTTCGTCGTCGCACCAGGCTTGCTCATTGATGACGACGTCATCTTAATAGTCCCATTTGAGTTGGGAGTCAACAAGGAAAAGTTTGATTTCTTCTCATTGGCACTCATATCGTCGGATTTAGTTCTTTTATTATTGCACTGTTCGCTGGTGTGAAGAGAACGTTTTCTACTCTGATTGTTACCGCCCTCCTCGGCCAAAACTGGCGTTTTAGCTATGCCCGACATAAGAAAGCATGATATGGCCGCGGCCACAGCACTAAATATTACGATTAATGCTAATTATTTAGAAAATACAAATAAAAATAGAAGCAATCAGTCGGTAGTTTACTAGAATCACCACCATTACGATAAGTTTACAAATTTTATTGGTAGAGGGCGCACGTGTAAACACAAATGTCATTGTGAGCAACGTCAAAAAAAGTTTAGGTGTGTTCGTTTCTCGCCACTGTAGTCAATAACCTAAATAACTTATATACTTTGTTTGTATGTAGTTTTTAATATTTAATTTGAAACTTCAAGCTATTTAGGATATACATTACATATTATATTTCCTTATAAATATATGTAAAAAATCTTGCACAGTGACATCTAGCGGGAGTCTACGTTGTACTACGTAAGTCTTTGTTTTAAAGTTTATGACTAACCCCAATAGATGGCATTAGAGGTAGAAATTTGCAATGTATAGAACTTGATCTGACATCATAAGGTTCGAGTTCTCATTCCATATCCCATGGATATAGTAAAAGACAAGCAATTCCGTGAGGATGGACAGCAGCTGGCAGTGTAGTATAGCTACTAACATAACTTGCCAATAGAATTATTACCTATAGCTATTCCATTCAAAATGTTCGATCATTCGATGACGATGTATGGGTTATTTTCTGAACGAAATTTATAAAAAATAAAGCCAAATTTGTTCTGAATATTATAGAAGCTGAATGCTCTCATTGCGTGTGAAGGGCTGGTGACTGGGCTTCGTGGAGATTTGCGGAGTTGGCGGTTTTAATATGAATGTGTCTCACGAAAGTTATTATACCTAAAATTACTCAATGGAGTTTCGGGCCTCATTTTGATGAAATGTAAAACTGTATCATTGGATTTTTGTAAAATCAATATTCCTAGCTAGGATTTGCGAACCTGTTGATTTTAAGAAAATTTAACCTCTACGATTAACGAAAAGATGTATTTTTTAACCGACTTCCAAAAAGGAGGAGGTTATCAATTCGGTTGTATTTTTTTTTGTCTCAGAACTCCGTCATTTATGAACCGATTTGGAAAATTATTTTTTTATTTGAAAGTATTTACTTTCAGATTGGTCCCATTTAAATTTTATGAAAATTGGTTTGGTAGTTTGGTATTTAAATCAAAATAACTGAAAAATAATACGTCCTCGAAGTAAACGAAATGGTGTGTTTTGCTTTCTCGTGACTTTCCGTTGGTGTTTACGGTCTCTAGAATAGTTCTAATGAACTAACTATTTTCCAGCTTCATCATCAGATGATGACGATGATGATGAAACCGGAAGATAAGCATCGGAAATCCGTCATATTTTTTTTGCTATTTAATACTTTTTAGTGTAAAACCGCATTCTCAAACATCTCTTTTTACACGAGTGCTCAAAAAACGGAGTGTATTTATGTATGTATGTATGTAAGTATGTTTGTGAGTTTCTTTACCTATTCCACCATAACTTCTAAATACCTGAACTGATTTCGAAATATGGGGTATCGTTAGACTCCTTATACTGTCCCGTGAGTAACATACGATAGTCAGTTTTTTTTTTTATTAATTTCGTCTTGTTTTACGCAGTTTATTACTCTCTTTTGAAATAGCCTCAGATCTAGATTTCCTACTTTGATATGGATATGTCGCAGATGGATTGTAGAATAAGCTGTTTTACAAAACTGCTAGCTGATTTACAAAACAGTACTGTTATGAAAAACAGCTGAACGACGTTTAGCGATTTTACATGATTACTGAACTATAACACGCAGAATTGAAAGAACGTTTTGCGTTTATCAATGCAGCGGGTCAACGATCAGAGATTAGGTATGTAAAACAGTGTGAAATGAACTGTCAGATTGTTGATTTTAGTTCGAAATTTTGTCGCTTATGGCTCTGTATGTCCTAACAATAATAACCTAACTTTATTTTACTTACCAAAAGCAAAAAAAAAAAATGAAAATTTTTATTGACGTAAATACTAAACCACTATAATAGTCGACAATATATCGGGATTATGAAAGAAAATAAATTAAATTGATCCATGAGCGAGCGAAGCGAGCTCGGGAGTTTCGTGTATCCCGACACGGACAGGTTAGGTTCGAAGAGAGATTCTACAATCCATCTGCTACAGATATACTTATATGAACAGCGCGTTGAGTAGGTCTACCCATATTCACTTCCGATAAATCAGTTATGGTACGCAAGATTCACTAAAAAGTAAGAAATAAAATAATTTTTAACAAAAAAAAGAACCGACTCCAAAAATCTTTCTGTTAAGTAAAATTGCACTAAAAAGTTATAAAATAATTGCATTATTTACTTACTACAATTTATATATTTTTTTTTTTTAATTTTAGAGGATTCTGAATAAATCAATTTATTAGGATAATAAAATACAATTATTATTATTTTTGGAGTCGGTGCCAGTAAAGGATAATAAGCGTGTAAGTACATTCATGAAGTAGCGTATTACGTTCGCTTTAGGCAGTTGTTGTGTTCATTTGTAAATAGGTTCAATTAGGTATAATACATTATCGTAAAAATAATTAAGGTTAATGTATGTTTAAATATACTTTGCAAATTTTAGGAAACTTCCTTAATATTTTTAAAGTTTGTCTGGCACCGACTCCAAAAATAAATAATAATTGTATATTATTGTCCTAATAAATTGATTTATTCAGAATCCTCTAAAATTAAAAAAATATTTTTATATAAATTGTAGTAAGTAAATAATGCAATTATTTTATAACTTTTTAGTGCAATTTTACTTAACAGAAAGATTTTTGGAGTCGGTTCTTTTTTTTGTTATTAACAAAACAAATTATTTAAGACAAAAAATTCGAAAGCATTGAAAAGAGGAAAACAACATGAAAATAGAGAAACGAATACCCGTTTCCAAATATTATTATAACATGCACTCGGAAACAGCTAGTCTGTATTTTTTCAATGCAGTCGGGATTTTTGTTTTTAAATAATTTGTTTTATACAAACGATATATTATTACATAATATAGCTTAATATCACGCCTGTATTCCCCGACGGGGTAGGCAGAGGTGTAAACAGTTGTACACTAACATTTCACCAATGCTCTTATTCAATCCTATGTAATGGGTGGTGAGCCTATTGCCATCTACACAATTCCAAACTCCAGGCTACTCAGAATTTCCTTACCAAAAAACTCACGAACACTTAGCCCAACAAGGGAATCGAACCCAGGACCTCAAGCTCATCAGTCGCGCTTGGGAAAACTAGACCAACGAGGCATTCAATTAATTATATTATTAAACCTTTAATAGATAATAATTATACTTTTGATACTATGTGTGCCTATATTATTAATATCTCTCCAAGTTTATTAAGATTAATAATTCACGCTAGTTAGATTTCAATATAAACCGATTCTCGGGATCCTTCGGTTATCAAACAAGCTTCGCAAGTCAACTAGACAAAGGTATACTTAATATAATTTCAATGTTGAAATTACTTACTACCTATTTCTGCTAGGAATGAATTTTGAATTTTGGTTAGGACGTTAGTCACTCGTGCGTGGGTCGTTACAAGTTGAACTAATATTATATTATACTTAACTTCTTCTTTTATACAACAATCAATCGACAATCAATAAACTTATAAGTATATGCTCTCACTGGAAGGCGCACTCAATTATCAATTACCTCTTACCAAATCTGCTTGATTAAAACTGATTGAAAAACTTAACAAAGAAAAAATAAAAAAGAGAATTATTTTCCGTGTGGTTTTGGAAAAGAATACACTACCGTGTGTCATAATTGGCGCCTAAGGGATATTAAATATGGGATTCCCCAAATTATATACCTAATGCATCCTAAACTATGCCTATTGTACTACTTTACCAGTCCATTGGTCCACAGGGTGAAAGACGAGAGAATGGGCTTGCACCAGCGTTACCGCTTGTCCGCTTATCGCCGATGACCCTTCGGTCTAGCGAGTCCTATTAGGGCTCACGAAAGGCTAGCTGTTGGAATCGCCGTTATCGAAATCGATAATCAAAAGACTTTCTAGCATAGCATTCACGCTTGTACACGAAGGGCAAGACAGAGGTGTATTGTTGTAAACCCACACTTCACCGACGCAGTTATTAAATCCCATGTAATAATTGGTGAGCCTATTGTCATCAACCAGGCAAAATACCAAACTACACACACCTTTCGGCTCAGTAACGTACAGATCTGTACGTTGTAACAATAAAAATCTATTGTGTCTGCTAATGACTGAGGCAACAGCTATAAGATTGCCCACTTTGATACCAACGAGGCTTTCTTTAGACACGCTCAGTTTGAAATAGAGGAAAGTAAATATATATCTATAATTATAAAAATTTTAATCGTCATTAAAATAAATCTTTCAAAGGCATGCGTAGCGAACTATAACGTTATATTTTTTTGTGAAAGCAGAAAGCACGCCTACCATGTTTTTTTTTCACATCTTTTTTGTACCATATCCACTAAGTTATAAGCCACTACACTATTTTTTAAAATTTTACTAGCCTATGTTATCCGGATAATGTAAGGATTCTATCGATACCCCATACATCTAAATCGGTTTGAACGTTTAGAAGTTATGGTGGAATAAAGTCACAAACATACATACTTACATACATGAACCTTAAAATCCTAAAAACATAAAACTCCTTTTTGGGCAGTCGTATAATAATAAGGTTAAGCAAAGGAGATTCTCATATTCACCTTCTTTGTGTGCGTTACAAACACTACACATAAACGCTCCCTACACATTTCATGATTTCACGTGTCTCAAACATTAAATAAGCGTCTCCCTATATGTTTACTCAAGTAGAACACATAAACCTTCTAAAGCTTGAAGAGAACGTGCGATCCTAGTAAATTATGGCTTATTTACGATGAAATACCATAATTACCTACACGTGTTCTTAAAGTACATTAATTAAGTACCTACCTTTAAGTAAATCTTTTATGTTTGATCTAAAACTCTTTAGGCTAAGTAATCATTCGCTAAGTAAAAGTACAAATAAATCTACGAAAAGCATTAACACATGCATAGCGAACTCTATAATTTTTTGTGGAAAAAGAAGATGATGATTTATAATATCTTAATATCAACATTTTACGTTCCTTAAGTAAAAAAAAGTAGGTAGGATCCTCCAAAATTAATTCCTACTTACGGCCTTGGTACTACTAAATCGATTGTATGCAGATATCTAGTACCAAGGTAGCCATTTCTTTCAATTCGTCTCTTAGAAAAAATATCGTTATAAATGATTAAAAAAGTAAGTCCCGGATAAATACTTCAGGCTCTCTGACCAAAAGCCATCTCGACCTCTCGAGAGGTAACTTTAATTATTGTTCTACGGTTATTACTCACTTACATTCTTCGGGATTGCCCGACTAGTTTCGAACTCGAACGGAGCATTTAGTCATGAAGCTGGTCGGGCAATCCCGAAGAATGCAAGTGAGTAATAACCGTTGAACAATAATTAATTTTTAGATAGTAGTAGTTTCGAACTTGCCCATCCAATTGACTGAAACTGACTTGAAAAATTCACACTATATATTAGTTATTTGGGATCGGGTATTTACAAGCTTTTGATACCCATATTGTTAGACGCCATATTTAAATATTGTTAGAGCCTATATCACTCCTGTAATGAAGACGAATCTAATGACAATAATAATAATCAAGCCGTTTAAGCTGCAGAGCGTGTCACAGAAATAGACATATCTACATACATACATACACTCGAAAAACATAACAGGGGCAGTCGAGTAAAACATAAAAATTTACTTTATGTGAATTATTGTATTATTTTAGATCACTTTTAATGAAATGATTTCATCTTTTGACTGTACGGATGGACTCGATGTTCACGCGAACCATGTCCATTGTTTCAAATAATACTACTGTGTAGTTCAGAGTCACTTTTTCGATTTTCAGTCCTTAAATAGTGTTGAACTTTTCAAAATACTCCGTATAATAATGTTGGGTCGATGGGCGAAAAACATTTTAAAATTACATAGAACATCTGGGGGTTACTCTTGAAGTTAATACCAATTCCAATCCAATTCCATTATTAAATCAGTGCTATAAAACAATTTTTAATGTAAAATAAATTTACCTACATCACAGTTACCCTAATTTTAAAGCATGTCGGTTTATTAGTATCCCGATTCTTTAATTATTTTTAAAACATTTTTGCATTTGAAAGTATGATTTGACATATTTCCAATGTCAATCGAGCGGTTTTAGTTTCAAGAGTAAGCCTACTGTTTTGTCATGGTACCCATATATTTAAAGACAAACAAAAGAACAATGACTCACTGAACTGCCAATACAAGTGAATCCTTAGTAAGATTTAGTACAAATTAAATGATTAATAGATTTACGAGCATCTCTGACCGAACCACTGAATGGTCTAATCAAATTGTGATGTGAGGTGCCTAGTGGACTTGATTGGACACTGACCTCTTTCTGTCAAGAACCCAGGCCTCACGCACTTCACAATGATTAGAATGACTTACTAAACTACGTGTGGCATCCTATTCGGAAACACCAGTTTCCTAACTGGATTCAGGCATATAATCTTGTTGTATTCCTCATTCGAATCCCGAAGCTTTACAGAGTTAACAATGGCGCGGATTGGGATCTTTGCGGATTACATTATTTAATTCACCCTTGAATCTGGCTCGGTTTTGGAGTTATTACGGTGCTTGTCTCCTACTCTAACTTACACTAACTAGATCTCGTAACCGAAGTGTAGTGCGGGCACTTTACGGAAGGGTCCATTATCTTGTCACACGCTTTTATACCAAGATAACACGGGTAAGTAAGGCTGTACTTATATCGAAATACTTATTGCTAATGAAAGTTAGTTTACATTAGAGTCAGTAGTAGTCCGCTGTTAAAGCCAAAGGTCTTTTTTTCTTCAGCTGAAGAGAAAGACTTTAAATATAGATTAAATTGATAGGGGCAGATATATTACAGCTATCGAGTCCTAATTGTAATTATTTATAATACCCCCATTAGATAAAATATAAAAAGAGCAGACTTGGCGTAGGGGGCATGTCGGGGTTAAAAATGAAATAAAATACTTTTATCTAATTAATAGCTATTGTGATAGTGGTGCCAAGTTAGCAATTTGATTACACCCTCGCTGAAAGTGCAGGTCCCGGGGGCGGGGTGTAACAAGTGTCGGGCGCCCGGGACATGTGCGGCGCCCCCGCCTTGCTCCCATCCCATTCAATCGCTGTTCAGTGTTCATTCACAGGCTCACCGGCATTGCGAGACCGACGGCCGCGCGGAACACGTCGTCTCAGTAAGCGGTCTGTAAATCGAACGCGCCTGTACGAAAAACGCGCGCGATACGAAATTTCAAAAATGCATAGAGCATAAAAGTTCAACGTTTTTTCTTATCTTTTTAAAATGGGCGAACAGGCGTTCAACATATCGGATGACAATTTAGAACAGCATATTATAACTTTGTTTGAAAAATTGGAGTGTTTACGAAAGGATGCGAACTCAGGTGATGGGGGTTTGTCAGGGAGAGTCCCGGCGCGGGTGGAAGTGCGGACATTGTCGTTGTGGAAGGCAGTGGTTGCAGAATGTGCGGCCTCTTTTCTGTATGTGTTCATCGTATGCGGCGCAGCAGGCGGAGCGGGCGTGGGCGCGTCCGCTTCAGCTGTGCTGCTCTCCACCGCGCTCGCTTCCGGCTGTGCCATTGCGACCCTGACTTTATGCTTTGCTAAGATATCTGGTAAGATATTATCATGTAGCCTTGAATAGTGGACATCTATTATGTGTTCTATGTATTAATTAGGTTCTAATTTATGTACTATGTATGTAAGCTTCCCTTTTATTTAGTAGTAAACCTTTCCTATAAAATGTAATCAATTACGTTGAAATGAGTTCATTTGTTTAAAATAATATTATGTTTTTTAAATTAGGGTTTTGTCGCTGTCGCATTCTTTTAAATACCTATCAGAAAAATATTGCAGATATATTTAAGATAAATACTTAAGCAGCTAAGATTTTTTTTAAATTATGTATATCCCTGAGCATCTTATCCAATGATCACCTACTTTGAAACAACTCTAGTTACGGAGCGGACGTAAGTCGTTGAAATGATTCTAACGCTGGCAAATCTAAAAGAGACATTCGATTTTTAAATCGCTCACCGTGTGGCCATAAAATAGACGATAAAAATTCGTACACTCGACATAATAGTTAGGTACTCGAATATAATAAAAAAGTAGAACTTACTCTGTACTAAAGTAGCACTCAAATAAAATAAAACAATAAGAAAGCTTAATTACTGTGGGAACTTAAAATTACTAGTTATCGAGGAATGCGCAACCATAATTGGCAAGAAAAATAAAAGAGTAAAACGCCCACGTGTGTTCACAATGTTATATCAACTTAAAACGTGGGATAGGTCCAGTGCGACAGGGTTGCTTACATTTGCATTTTTATTCCTTTTTTGTCAATGTGATTCTACGTTGAACGCTGGTTTTACAACGGTTACCGTGAGGATAAAAACTCCTTTGTTCATTTTACTGCATATGGTACCTACCTTTACGTCATCTTTTATCCTTTATTCTGCTATCTAGAATATTAATACAGCCACGAAACGAATTTTTATTAGGGGATGTTGATACATATTTTTCACCTCGATCTTTATGGGCCCGAAAAAATATTTCAGCAGGCAAGCCTGGACTTAGTATTGATATATTCTTACATAAGCCAGCTGTATAAATCTCTTTCATACATTCAATATAATCTCGTAACAGCAGCGGGTGTTTTTACGATTGAGTATGTAGGTACGTTTGGTGTATGGCGCATAAACTGAGAAAGACTTTCTTGGGATTGAAACGTGGGTTATATATTTATTACGTCTCTACGTTGAAATGGCCAGTAGTGTTGTTGATCCAATTAAATGTGCACCGTTTGGTAATTTATACGTATTTATTTGATAGCAGCGGTCGCGCGCCGGATGGGTTACCGACCGAGCCGCAACGCGCAGATGTTCACAATTATCCTCTTTTTTTTAATGGATCGGCGGCTGCGATGCGAAAGTCTTGAGCTTTTTCAACTTGTCGAGTAGGTTCTTAACGTTAGTTGTCTTTTTTGTAAGAAATGTTTTGCCGTTTTCATGATAGTCGAATTGGATAGTCGAGTCTTATTAAAATATTTTTATCCAGGAAGCTTATGACGATTTTAGAAAAATAGATATTAGGTACTCTTAAATCTGTTTGATCAAAATGTAATTATTATGCTGTCGTAATAATCTTGCTATTTTGGTTACATTAAGTATCCAGTATGCTCATGATACTATTATTATGATCTACCGATGCACAAGTGTGACATCACTTCCCATAAAACTACACGACGTGTAAGCACATTAGGCGGGATTATTATAACCTATCCAACACGTGCACCCTTCACCCTTTGTCCCCTCGTTATAACTTTATAATAGCCATCACACGACATGGGGACAATGACATTTTAAATTATATCATAATAACAATAAACCGGAGAAAGCTCTCTCGTTCACAATCAAGCGTCAATTCTTGAATCTGCAATGTTCGCGATTACCGTGATGAATTTTTAGAATACACCCCCGACCGCGATCGCCCTAATTTTCACTAATGGCTGGACAAGTGGACATCCCTATTTCGAGCGCGGACTAATGTAGCGCTTTAGTCGATGCATGAATATTAATAATTATAATGGGATTTAGGTTTAAAAAGTTTTCAGCTATTGAATGGCAGTGCTGGCTTTATGTAAAGCACTATTGTTGCGACTCCTTTTCATGTTCTCACTACTTCTTCTTCTTGTTTAATGCATATTCTTTTTATTTTCACGCTCGATGCTGTATTCATTTATCAATGCGTACTCAGGAAGTAGACTGCACGAAGTTGTATTGTCAACGGAGTTTCCTTTAAAATTTGTACGAAGTTTTTAAAGAACGATAAATAATTCGTCTTCATTGCGATGTTATAGAACAAGTAAAGCTGTATTTTAAATCAGATTTTTGTAGAAAACGACTAGCTATCTCCGGTCTCACGGGAGTTAGTCGTAAAAGTTTTTTTTGTCAAAGGTCTTGTGAGTTGCAAAAGTTCAACGAAAGAAGTAGCGAAGCTTTTATAAAGCGTTTGATTTTCGTTCTCGTGGTATCTTGAGGCTTGTGTCAATAGTAGGTAATATTCTCTATCCCGCTGAAAAGGTAGACGTTACACTATCTGAATAATCGATAGGCGTAGTTGTGAAGGCTTTGCACTCGATATATCCGCGTCGCGTCGCATCGGTAAATCCACCTGTTCCATTTTATTTTTTTACATTACGTTCCTCCCGTCGTTCGTTCGCAACATTATTTAAAATGTCAGGTTTATATGTAACTAAATACTGAATAAATATTCTGAAAATGAGTAGCTTGACGACTATCTGGTATGTTGACTGATTATTGACACCCCCGCGTACTAAATTTTAACGTTATGATATCGCATTTCTCTCCAATACCCGAGGGTACCACACGTCAGGCTATCTTCTACATCTCGCTATTACATTACCCCAAACGCAGGTAAACATCCGGGCAACCATTATCGAGTGCCCACTATAGAGATTTCTCCTTCCCGACACGGGACCCACGGATGTTCGCCGCGAATACTAAGTTGACATGATTTTATCTCATCGCAGAATTTGTTATTCTAAATGTACGCTGAGGATATGGGCACGAAAGATTTTATACGATACTTTAATGTTGGACAGAATAATCACAGAGTACTTAGTCAGCCTCGTAACAGCTGGCCAGTGAAGCCGGAATTAATTTGTTATATCCAAGTTTAAATGCAATTTGGATGTGCCATACTGTTTTATTTTTAAAGGAAATGACAAATCTGCAATCAGTAGGCCCAATTCATCGAAAAACTGTTCAAAGAATAAAACAATATTGGTGACAACAAATCGCGTTAGCGAGTCGCGTACCTATTTGGTTATCCAAACACGGACAGAAGGAAACACCTGGCACGTGGCCTTTTTTGCCAATAACTAATGTACAGCTGGCAACTCGGAACACCGTCACGTTGACGAATGGGCCACATTGGTGCATTCGATATCTGCGGTGGATATGCATATTCAACGTGCATCGTTTGAGTCGTGAACATCGGCTTAGGGAGGCATATACATGGCACAAATTGCCACAGTTTATATATAATTATAAACCATGGATCTGGATAACATACGGATCTAACCTTAACTTGTTATAAGCGAAGCATTGATTACGCACACACACACGCAGCGTACTGGCGCCGAGTGGATGAGTTTTAAGTATTTGTATGCGCTTAGCTCGTGTATGAGAAGCGAAATTGGATGACTAGGCATGATTCTCACATGTCGTACGCAACGCTACGTCCGTATTTTTGTAAGATCCGTGTTATAAAGTACCATCTTTTAAATTTTGGAGGAATAAGTCTCATCAATAACAGTTTGTTCCTAATTAACTAAATATTTCTGGATGAGAATCGAAATGAGACATGTAATTAATTTGATTAATTAATCACCTGTATAACTTTACACAGCCACAGAATTGATTCCGATTCCTCTTGCGAGCATATTGCTTGCCGCGCCGCTGCGCTTGGTCATTAGGCCTGATTTGTCATTCCTTATGACAACGAGAAATGTCATCCCAAATTATAATCCTTTCGTAAAGGTTCATTGTATGGTTCCGGTACACTTTTAAAATAAATGATTCACAATTTATTAGGCTTACCTTTCTCTATACAAACCGTAGCGTTTGAACAAAAGGCCATTGCGGTTTTCCGAATAATTAGTCACTGGTTTTAATTCTGATCAAATAATTAAAACTGTATTAATTTGTTGGTCCTCACTCTTCAAACAAAAACCTCACGTTTAAGTTTATCGTAAAATAAGCTAAAAATCGATGGTTGAACCGCTATTTGATTCAAGCAAAATTTTTGTGAAATATGATAATGTTTTCAAAGACTTTTATTTTAAGGTTTATTTTTTAAAAGCACAGAAATGTCACTTAAACCAAATAGCTGTTTGGCGAAATATTTATTCCATTTTTAGTGGACAGACAATTAGGATTATGTTAAGTAAAAACGTAAAAACCAAGAGGACGAGTAGGGGCATGGGGCATGCATACTAAAGCTGGATTTGAAGACCGTCAGATTGCACGAGAATATCTGTATCGTACGTATCTTGTTGTGACGAGAGTAAAATATTCGTTGTTGACTGGTTCCGTATAGAAAATCTATCAAAAATTTTAAATGGTAATCGTTGTAATTCTGCCTAAGTGAAATTACAAAATTTGCTATATTTCCTCAGATCTTAAACTACAACAACAAACAAGCCTGTAAAAGAAGCTCGCTCCCCTTTGTTGCATATTTAATATAAAGTATTTACTGCTACTGCTGCATTGTGCGACTTTTTTTACACATAAATTTTTCAAACGCATAACGCATGCGTATCGAACCCTAAAGCTACAAATTTTTGTTGGAAGAAAAATATGGTTGAGCAGGATAGAACCTGCGCCTCACGAATATATAGAGCGCCTGGAGTAGATATTTATCCGGGACGCCCAGGTTAGGTTAGCGCAGGTAGTTTGTTGTCCTAATAGTACCTACACATCACGCGTAGACATAATATCTCCAAATTCATCCACTTGTTACTTAACAAGACCTAGAAAATGAAACGACAATAGGATTACCGACGAAGCTTCAGTACAGCTTGATGCGCAGTATATTTATAGAATATTTTCATGGTACAGGTGCCCACGTGAACCCAGCGGTTTCCGCAGCTTTGTGCGTGCGCAGGCGCGTATCTCCGCTGCGTGCTGCGCTATACGTCGCTGCGCAGTGTGGCGGGGCTATCGCTGGTGCAGCTGCTATATACGGGTAAGTTTATTTAAAATAAATCTTCTAAGATGTTAGAAAAAGTTGGAAGGAAGTTTGTATGAAATTTTAGAAGGGCTATTGAAACCTATTCATTTTATCAAACGTTAGTTGGAGAAAGAAGGTTGGGCACTATAAATACAAGGACGAACAAGATTCAAATTAAAATAAAAGCAAGCCTGCCAAGTGTGAATTATATGTTTTTCTATCACACCGTTTTGTGTACCATATCCATTACATTTATTTAAATCATACTAGCCTATGTTACCCGGGATAATCTAAGGATTCTATAGATACTCCAGACACCTAAATCGGTTCAGGCGTTTAGAGGTTATGGGTGCAAATACATATTTATGTAATTACATACATACATGAACCCTAAACACACATCCTTTTTTTAGGCTGTCATGTAAAAAATATTTTGCGTAACAAATTTATATATTTTTTGTATTTTTTAAGTTGGATTATGTTCTATAGTCACTAATTACTTGGTACGGCCATCAAGTATTACTCAAGTCTTATAATTAATGAGGGCAGTCAGTGGCTGACAGGAGATTATTATGTTGTTAATCAATGCTAATAATTATTCATGATAATACTGGGACGTATAGGACATAACTACCGACACGACAGGGTTGCCAAATTAATTAATACAAATTGTGGTTTTAAATATAAACTTTATTGTAAACTTGCGATGAAAACAGGACCATACCTTTTTTGGTCGCGTGCAGGTGTATTTTAGTAAGTCTTATATTTTTAATAAAAAAAAATCTGCTATTATAATAAGTGTAAGTTCGACCACGAGACTGATATAAATTCTTTCTTTCTTTCTTTCTATATAGCGGTGCGCAATGTAAGCGTCTTTTGAGGTAAGATACTTGGGGAATACGATATTCTTCGCGTTTAATAAATACGTGCTCGTGTGCCGATATGTACGTAGTCTTTTTCAACACATATTGTATTAGTCATGAGATACAAATATCGAATTATCTTTTAATAACCATATTTGGGCTTTAACCTAACTGAAATAAACTTATTTCTACTTTTAATATGCTGATTGATCTGCAAAGCTCTTTTGCAAAGATCCAGTAATTGGTCAATGTTAAATGCTAAATATTCAAATCATCAAATCAAAATTATGCTGACTACGAATTTTGCTGAGAAGAAAAATCGTACCTACGACGGTTAAATTTTTTAGGCGAATAGTCGAGTCGGTTTACATCGTTCAATTATTTTATTTCGAACAATTTTCGAACAGTAATTTATTCGGTGTCCGTTGGGACGTATACACGAATAAAATGTCTTCGTAAATCCGACTGTTTCGTATTAATTTGCGGTTATTTATCAGCTTGCACAGTGTAACTCATTTATTTAAATCCAGTCATATATATTGTGGGATTTATTGGAAGGAGGAAATTGGTTATGAATATATTATGATTGAGTGATGAACAGTAAACATAAAGTCAGGAGAACTTTTATGTCCAAGTTTTAAAGTATTATTCCTTTTTAATTGATGAAGACACGCTTCACATTTTGATTTCACGAAAACACGCTTTATACTTCGTGTAAACTGTGTGGACGCAGTGATCCTGGATAGTTAGACTTAAACCACATAATTTTCATTGAAACTGATATTATAATTTTTATCAGAAGAATTAATTTGTTTTTTTTTTTATCTACCATATAAAACCTGTCATAAATAAATAACTTCTTACTTAATACCATAAACGTAGGATAGCGTTTTACATCACTATTGCATGCACACATTGACAATTCAAAAACGGTTGCACTTTTTTGAGCTCTATGTCCTTCTATGGGGTAGCAAAAATATTCTAATTCTATGCTTAATACATTGCCCATTGTTTAGCTAACTTTGATGCTTACTGTACTAACAAGTGCATTTTATAAAGTTGCCAAACTTATCGGAGAATGGGTGAAAAATATATTATCTACATTTATTGTCTCTTCGTTCAGTAGAGTCAAGTGGGGAAATAAATGGCACAAGTGTTGTATATGAGTGCGTTGGGGGCGATCCTTCTTATCTTATTAGGTTTGTATGTTTGTTGTGTTGTAAATATACATTTTGTAAGTAGGTATAGTACAATACTGCAGTAACTGATGGTGTGATCTGCTAGTAGACAAAGTAACCGGGTCAGGAGAGGGAAAACAATGAGATAGATTAGTGTCTACTATGTTATAAGGTCGAATATTATTTGTACTGCCTCCATCTCATAGAATGGTTAATGTACAGCCTTGTGTTTCTAATGGAGTATCTATAAACCACATGCCGTACAAGTTTTTAATGTAAATAAATCCGATAGAGACGTTGTTTCGGACTTCTACCAACTGAAACCACACTGTCCGCCACAAATCTTTACCGGAGTTCTGGGATCGCTGCTTCATTCGCCACAGCAACCACTCGTAGACCACTGCCATGGATTTGCACACCATCTATAAAATCTGTCGGGAGTGATGATTTACATTAATTTCTTAGCTATTTAAATAAAATTACTTGTAGTTTTCGCCGCGGGCTCAGCACATGACACAATCCCGAAGAACGCAAGTGAGTAATAATGTTGAACAAAAATGACAAAGTAAAAGAGTTTTTAAAAGACCTACTTACAGAATAAACAATTTCATTTCATTTCATATAATAAAACAACTTTTAACCGGATTAATCGCGTGTATTATTGGTTTTTTGTTTTTCCTGACGTTTCGAACACTTTGCAGCGTTCGTGGTCGCAGGAGGACTAAGGTGTCAGGTGTCTCAACAGTTTATTTAAAATTATTTCTGTCTACCGTACATATAATTGATAAATTCATAAAATTATTTTTTCTCTGATACATATTTAAAACTAAATCGCGACGGTATTTCCTAAGATCCCTGAGAAGAAATACCGAAACAAACTCAGAGGTCACAGTCGTCTTAAATTTAGAGATACAATTTTTCAATTTTATCGAATTATAAACTAAAAGGTGTTCCGATGCACGCAGTAATCGCTCACAGTATCTTGATTTTTCTTGTGACTTGACTTTGTTTGGGACTTGATTATTTTCAGTACAGGGTTCCAAACAAGTGGTAATTGCCAACCATCTTCTCTATTGAAATTTGGGTGTTTTTTAATTTCAATAGCCTCGCGAAGCATTCTCGGTATATATCGGTTTACTTTCGCGAGGATTTGGGGTTTATCGAAACGTAGAAAATGGTTGGGTTTGTCTGTTGTATGTTCACAGACTGCAGATTTTGTTGAATCAAATTCAAATCAAATTTGACATAAAGTATTGAAATAACGATAAAATTCAATCCATAAAAACTTTTGTCGAAAAGATCCGTGCTCGGACCCCAGTAACGGTAAGCAGACAGTTTTTTGGATGATGACACTGATAATTCAATGCAATCCTCAAATAAGATAAACTTCACACTATCTCACGGGGACAGGGCTGAGCCAGCACACACATAGTGACATGTTTACTTTAAAGTGATATATTGATATAGTTTCCAACTGTTATCCAGTTCGGAATTGTGTTTACCGTCCTATCTGACGGCCAGAGACATTCCGAACTGGGTAGGTAGGTACTGAATATCATTTAACAAAGAAACATTTTGACGTTTATACATTTGAGATGTATTCGAACACCTGTATCATGTGCTGTCAGAATTGTTCTCAATAAAACAGTAGTAGGTACCAAATGAAAGGTGTACTTATTTTATTTTAGATTTAGATATTATTTGTGTTTCTACATGATATGAGTTTGATAAATAACGTCAGGAGTAATACATAATAGAAGTCATTTTCACGGACCTAAAACAATACTTTTTTATTGACTAGCTCGTTGGTTGCAAGAGCGGCTGCTGTTCGTGAGATCCCGTGTTTGATTATCGGGCCAGGCAATGATAATTTTTTTTCGTAACATATCCGCGTATGTTCCTCGAAAGCGTAGGCAGTAGTTGACTAGCTCCTACTACATTAGTGAGGCAGTAAGTCTATAAATAAAGTATTTGGAAATTGCATAGTTATTTATTTTCTTGCTTGCTTTGATAATACTCATTCCACAAATAAATCTTCTCTTGCAATTAAGTGTATGCACAAACAAACATTTCATTTATTTCTGGAAGAAAATTCAAGAATTTTGTATTTAGGTATTTAAAAATACTATTTATCCGCTATCGAATTAACAATGAAAACGAGTCTGGCTTCCGAGCACGGATCTTTTCGACAAACTTGTCGACTCAATAAAAGTTTTTATGTATTGCATTTTATCGTTTTCAACACTTTATGTCAAATTTGACGTTTAAAATCGACAAACGTCCCGACAAAAAGAACCATGCTCGCACCGCTGTTTAGATCAGCTAACTCGTCCAAGAAACGCGGATGCTTGCAATGGGCTGGGGGAACTTTGAAATAAAAAAAGAGTCATTGCGCCACTTCCCGTTCATATAAAGTGGGGGTTGAAAAGTTTTCTTATGAATTATTATTGTTTCTAAGAACGTGTTAGAAACGAACGTTCTTTTTTATTCTCAAACTTTGAGGGAACTTTTCATAGACTCTGGTATTCTGAAATTAAAATCAAATAACTTATAGTAGAAACCATTTTTGTTCAATATTTCCAATGTCTTAAACTGTGACACTCATTACGTGTAGTCAGATACATGAACGTCTGACAACCAATCTTACCATAAGATATCGTGTTACCCAGTAACCGGGCTGTGGAGGTCAGATAGGCAGTCCCTCCATGTAAAATACATACTGGTATTAAGCTGCATCTGATTAGACTGAACTCAACTTAGTTGGAAAAAAGGAATCAAAATACTACTTTTTAATTTTTTTACAAGTTTTCTAATATCTAAACTATATAGTTAAAATAATAATTTTAGTTTCTCGGTTATGAAACTGCTAAGAGTTGTTATAGGTTTCGCCTGAAAACAAAACTCCTTAGAGACCTAACAACAAGGGCTGGACAATAAATCTGAGGGGATACACGCATGACTAAAATGGACACCACCGATTATACCGTGAAGCAAAATGTAAAAGTGTAGCTTCGATAACACCGCAAACAAATTTACCTACATTACATTTATACCTATGAATGTTAAAGTATGTTGGCATATTATCCCGATACTTTATATAATTATTTTTAAGACATTTCTGCATTTAAATGTATGAAGTGACATATTGTTAATGTCAATCGAGCGAATGTATTGTCAAGAGTATGTAACCCTACTGTTCTTTTGTTTTGATTGCGCAATGCAATAAATATTTATTTGGAAAACAGAGTTTAATAAATATAAATAAACATTCCTAAATAGTAGCCCTAATATAATTCGTACAGAAATTATGAAGAGTTCATGATGAAGATAAATAAAACTGGAATCTCAAAATAAATTCTTATTCAAATTTCGTATTTGAAAAAAGAATTGATGAGTTTAATCAATTTTGTCCCTACATGGGAATCTGTAATAATTAAAAAGTTTTTGCTACGTGACCACTACGAAGTTCTTTCGTTTTTTTATTTATTAGTTTATAGTTTGTATAGCTCCACAATACGCGAGAAATTCCTTCTGTGAAAATAATTTTAACAAAGAGGTTTGATACCTTCTGTCACACGTACATTTTGTTCGAAATTTAAACTGTTTTACTTGTCCCACGCAATACACCTTCGTACTGATTTATATGTGACGTTGTATAACAAAAGAAGTTTTATACAATAACCACTTTGGGTACCAACCTCGTTTGAAAGAATTCCTTTGTGGTGCAACGGATTTTTACCTGGTTCCAAGTTCCAATTTGCGCGCTTCAATAATTTTTGATGAAGAAAAAATGGTCGAACGCGGTAGATTCTTTTATAATGGGTGACTAAGATACAACATATTTATTACGTACTAGCTTCTGCCCGCGACTTCGTACGCGAATCCTGTTGCTTATGCCAGCGACAACGGGGTCGTCAAAATCGAAGATCTGAAACGTCTGATGTCGAATACTAAGAGCCCGGGGACGGGAAAACAACGGGATGCGCAATACGATTCGAGACGTTCCAGATCTTTAATTTTTGTAAGTCAACAAAGAGTGCTCATCAGATTGAACAACTTTTGCTAAAACGTCATTCCTATATATGTTATAGTGTAGCTGGGCTCTTGGAGTTCCACATCAGGTGTTCCAGATCTTCAAATTTATTCTCTCAGCAGAAAATGCTCATCACGTGGAACAATTTTTGCTATGGTACCATTTTTGTATCTCTTATAGTTTAGCTGGTCTGTTGCGGTTCTGCATCAGGTGTTCAAGTTTCCAAGATAAATTATAGCCTATATGTTGCCCAGACTTAATACCTATACAACAAAAAAAACATTTAGATCCGTCCAGTAGTTCCGAAGATTAGCGTGTACAAACAAACAGACAAACAGACACACAGACAAACAGACAGATTTTTTTTTTGATTCGTGCTCTAATATTGTTTCTAAACTCCCCTCAATTGTTTTTTTTTATATATTCAATGTACAGACACAGTTTTTTTTACTGTTTTATTATATGTATTTATTTATTTATTACGTATAGACAAACAAGCTATTCCGAAGAAACAATTTATATATTATTGTAGTTTTTTACTGCCTCATCTATCTAGCGTGGCACAAGTGGTCATAAGAGTGGCTGCTAAACGTGCGGTCCTAGATTCGATTCCCGGTTCGGGCAAAGTTTTATTAATTTATTACATGAAACTCATCACGTTCTACATCGAGCTTAATAACATGTGGATATACTTAACTCTTAGGGGAATACAGGCGTGATAGTATATGTATAATTAGATATATATGTAGTTACATAAAACTATACCTACACCAATATCTACTCGTGCAGGTGCACCTGTAAACCTGTATCAAATAAAGGATGAAGTCCACCTGTGCACAAATTATTTGATAGCGTGAACTTAGAACATGATCGACACTTAAGTACTGGGTCCTCATCTCCTCATATTACTGAAGAAAGAACTCGTTATCAACTGTGAAGTACCCACATAAAACCACGAGACTGGCGATAAAATGGGAAAGTAGTGCAGAGGTAAAAAATAACGATCGTACACAAAGACATCAAAAGTGGAGTGACATCCGAAATGTTTTCTTTCTTTAAATTATTTTAATATTGGCTCACGCTTGACCACTATTTAATCCCGAGAGAAATCTGATTTAATTTATATTAACCTACTAAATCTATCCGAGGTACTATTGAACGCAAATAGTATTTTCATAAAAAGTTTTCACTTATCGACCATGCACTTGAAGAAATTAGTACTGGAGTAGTTTTAGCGGGCGTACCCCTCTTGCCACTTGCATATGATTCCCAATTATATAAAGGTACCCTTTACCAGTATGGTTACAATGATAGTACACGATTTTAATCGTGTGTAACACAATATATTGTTTGAGTTTAGTTTTTTTATGTATTTTACTACTGTTAATGTAATGATGAGAGCTATTTTCGCTTTAGTACAAGTTCTTTTGTGCTTGGGTGTTACCTCACCCCCCTCCAAAAGTGGCGAGCAAATTTGTTTGATATTTAGTCAGAAGGCGTCTCCCGTCTGGTCCTCTAAGGCCATGCACAACTTTAGCTATGAGTAATGTAAACTTTATGCATAAAACCTTTTTCTACGATCGTTCTCTTTTTCCCATACAAGTTGTCGTGGTTAAAAGGAATTGTTTTGACTTTCTATCTTTAGTTTTATTATATTTCTTTTCGCTGTAGGGTTTTTGTTTTGGGAAAACAAGTTGAGCAATTTGTATAGGACTTATTGTTGTTTTTCTCTTTTGTGAAGTTAAAATGGTTTAAAGTTCGATAGGTATCATAGATGTTTACTATAGGTAAATACACTTACATGTACAAAATATACTTACGTCGTATTCTAGATTCTCTTAGAGCATTGGTTGAATGCTCTAAATAGATTCTATAAAATACTCAAGACAGGTGTGCAAGTATAATTTTGAAGTGGTTTTTGTTTAAATTTCAAGT
Organism: Xylocampa areola; assembly: GCA_935421205.1. Lineage (NCBI taxonomy): Eukaryota > Metazoa > Arthropoda > Insecta > Lepidoptera > Noctuidae > Xylocampa > Xylocampa areola. Next base: position 4,371,994 of record OW285200.1, read on the forward strand.
GGCGTAATGGGTTTAAATTACAAGACTGTAAATATTACTTGTTTAACTAACTACTTAAAAAAATAATTTTTAACAAAAAAAAGAACCGACTCCAAAAATCTTTCTGTTAGGTAAAATTGCACTAAAAAGTAATAAAATAATTGCATTATTTACTTACTACAATTTATATAAAAATATTTTTTTAATTTTAGAGGATTCTGAATAAAATCAATTTTAGAGGATTCTGAATAAAATCAATTTATTAGGACAATAATATACAATTATTATTATTTTTGGAGTCGGTGCCAGACAAACTTTAAAAATATTTAGGAAGTTTCCTAAAATTTACAAAGTATATTTAAAGGTACATTAACCATCATTATTTTTACGATAATGTATTATACCTAATTGAACCTATTTGCAAATGAACACAACAACTGCCTAAAGCGAAAGTAATACGCTACTTCATGAATGTACTTACACGTTTATTATCCTTTACTGGCACCGACTCCAAAAATAATAATAATTGTATATTATTGCCCTAATAAATTGATTTTATTCAGAATCCTCTAAAATTTAAAAAATATTTTTATATAAATTGTAGTAAGTAAATAATGCAATTATTTTATTACTTTTTAGTGCAATTTTACCTAACAGAAAGATTTTTGGAGTCGGTTCTTTTTTTTGTTAAAAATTATTTTATTTCTTACTTTTTAGTGAATCTTGCGTACCATAACTGATTTATCGGAAGTGAATATGGATAGACCTACTTAACGCGCTGTCCATATATATCTGTCGCAGATGGATTGTAGAATCCGCTGTTTTACAAAATCTCTAGCTGCTTTACACAACAGTACTATTTTATAAAACAGCTGAACAACGTTCAGCTGGATTGCCATTGCGATACGTTTAACAAAACTGCTACCCACCTTTAGACGTAATGCAGAATGACATATCTACAGTGGGACAGGTTTGTTTATTGTATAGGTATATTAAATGGATAGTAACCATTCAAGTAAAAAAAAAGCGATACTGTATTCTGATTTGACTTTCCGTGGCTGGGTCGACGGAGCCCCGCTCAGCGGGGCTCCTATTTTGTGTCCGTAAGGTTAGAAAAAACCTAAACACGAAGAGGATGACGGAACGGGCTCTTCGAACCTAACCTGTCCGTGTCGGGGTACACGAAACTCCCGAGCTCGCTTCGCTCGCTCATGGATCAATTTAATTTATTTTCTTTCATAATCCCGATATATTGTCGACTATTATAGTGGTTTAGTATTTACGCCATTAAAAATTTTCATATTTTTTTTTGCTATTGAGAAGTAAAATAAAGTTAGGTTATTATTGTTAGGACATACAGAGCCATATGTGACAAAATTTCGAACTAAAATCAACAACCTGACAGTTCATTTCACACTGTTTTACATAATCTCTGATCGTTGACCCGCTGCATTGATAAACGCAAAACGTTCATTCAATTCTGCGTGTTATAGTTCAGTAATTATGTAAAACCGCTAAACGTCGTTCAGCTGTTTTTCATAACAGTACTGTTTTGTAAATCAGCTAGCAGTTTTGTAAAACAGCTTATTCTACAGTCCATCTGCGACATATCCATATCAAAGTAGGAAATCTAGATCTGAGGCTATTTCAAAAGAGAGTAATAAACTGCGTAAAACAAGAAGAAATTAATTAAAAAATAAAAACTGACTAGCGTATGTTACTGACGGGACAGTGTAAGGATTCTAACGATACCCCATATATCGAAATCAGTTCAGATATTTAGAAGTAATGGTGGAATAGGTAAAGAAACTCACAAACATACTTACATACTTATATTCACTCCGTTTTTTGAGCACTCGTGTAAAAAGAGATGTTTGAGAATGCGGTCTTACACTAAAAAGCACTAAATAGCAAAAAAAATATTTTTCCGGTGCTTACCTTCCGGTTTCATCATCATCATCATCATCATCATCTGATGATGAAGCTGGAAAATAGGCAGTTCATTAGAACTATTCTAGAGACCGTAAACACCACCGGAAAGTCACAAGAAAGCAAAATACACCATTTCGTTTACTTCGACGACGTATTATTTTTCAGTTATTTTGATTTAAATACCAAACTACTAAACCAATTTTCATAAAATTTAAATGGGACCAATCTGAAAGTAAAACCTTTCAAATAAAAAAATAATTTTCTAAATCGGTTCATAAATGACGGAGCTCTGAGGTAACAAACATAAAAAAAAAAAAAAAAAAAAAAAAAAATACAACCGAATTGAATCAACCTCCTACTTTTTGGAAGTCGGTTAAAAATACTTCAAACTTAACGTATACAGTTTTATAACCACTTCATAGGCATATTCACGTGTGCGTAATACCCAAAAAGATATAGTTCATGTGGTGAAACCCAAATACACACCATATTATAAACATGCTTTGAAAAAATAAACATGACTTAAAATATTAATAACCTGACACAAAAGATCATCTACAGACCTTAAACATCTTGAGAAGCCTTTAGGGAGGGGTGCAGTGAACTTAGCCGGCAGATGCGCGCGCGCACCGTGCACGTGCACCGGCCTGACGTCACCGCACGTGCAGATACCGTTCTACATACTTCACACAGGCTACTTCAAATCTTACTACTATTATAAAATAAGGTTTATAATCGAATGAATTAAATTAATGGCCATACTGTTCCACAACATTACTAATACAACTTACACGAACCCTATCTCTATGAAAACAAGATCTTAAATTGAATGAACGAGGTTGTTAGAGTGAAGGTTTTCATCGCTTGAAGGAAGTTGACAAGTATGTGGCGATACAGGATATTGTGAAGTTAATTAAACGAACAGTTGAGCATCTAAACAGAGAATGCAGTTTTTGCGAAGGAAAATCATTACAAGCTTTCATTTTAAATATCGGTCAGCGTTGATTAATCGTTAAAGTATCAAAACTATGTTAAATTAATTACCTATTATTGGTAACCGTACGGACGAACTGACACCGATTTAAATGAAATATTCATTATACTATGCAAATTAATGGCTGCATAATTGCGACGATACAATATTTTGATTCATATAATTTAACCAAATTGGCGAAACATTATATATTAAGTATTATGTATCACAAAACTACGGATAACCGATATATCAGTACACATTTACTTAAAATCTATAGTTAGCCGATAATTTAATAGCTGCCGAATTAATAATTTCGTGTATATTTGTATATTAACATTTATGTAAATTCAAATAAATAAATAGGTATATAAAAATAAACAAAAATGTCACGTAAGGTACTGATATTAAATATACAGAGGCCGCAGTTTCACCTGCGGAATATCCTGTCTTACTCAGTGCTGAAGTATGTATATGCCGAATTTCATCAAATCCGTTCAGTTGTTTTTGGGTAATTGATTAACATACATCAAAATTCACGAACTCACAAACGTTCAAACTTTTTCACTTAGGTATTTTATTAGTAGGACAATAGGATTAGCATATCGCCTAAGATTAAACCGCAGTTTACATGTGAATTTTTAATCCGTAGGGTGACTCCTGAAGATTATTTCGCTCTATAGACATTGGAAATAATAATCTCAGATTGTTTTTTAATGCCAGTTAAGCTGGAAAACAGTTAAAGAAACAGGATTCTTCTATAAAAACATGATTCAAAATTGAGATTGCTCTAGTATTTGCAATTTTTTTTAATTAGTTAGGTGTGCATAGTTTTCAGAATTGAATTGGAATTGAAATTATTTTCATGAGTACTGATCTGTAACTTTTCACAGATTAAACACAAATTTATCTCTAACTTGGCAGCATTAGCAACCACTTTACACGAAAATATGTAAATGTTCTTCATACAATAATTTTGTATTGACGTTTAACAGGATTTTGGGTATGAAATTGATTACAGCCTCCATTGCCTGCATAGTGGATGTTATACCTTTACTTATACACAGTGACGAGGTAATGTATCGCTACCGGCGTCGATACGTCTTCTGTGATCGATGTAGGATTGTTCCGATAATTTGCGCGGATTCCTTTATTGTTAGACTTCCATGGCGAAAAGCTTTGTGAAATATGGCGCGAAAGAGTGGACTATTGAAATAATATGAGGGTTTTAATTCATATTTTTCTGGCAACGCTAATATGAGAGTTTTAATTCATATTTTTCTGGCAACGCTAATATGAGAGTGTTCATTTCGTATTTTTTCTCGAGATCTCTCAGGATGACGAGACTAGCTCTTGTTTTTTTATGGTCATTGTTTTTATATGTGTTTTTTTTTTCCATTCTATTGTATCTATTGTGTTGCTACCTATAAAATTTCCTTATAAATTGCAATTCTCATTCTTTTAAGTTATCGTGTGTGTCAGAATATTAACTTAATAATTTTATTTTTCATATTAATAAATGTTTCTCTTCTCACTAGATAATTTCTGGTGATAAAATATTTTCACAAACAGTTTGATTAATATGTATATTTTAACGCTGGAGCTAGGAACCGTTTTCAATAATCCTGTTAAATGACCGTTCATAGATTAAAACCGTATCTTTGGCTTAATGCCCCACCTCTCCCATGGGTGCCGTATTTGTTTACCATGCTCGAAGCACTCTGAATAACCAATCCAGGGATTGAATTTGTTTGCGTTTGAACGCAAGGCGAATGATAAGTACATATTATGTTTGTGGTTCTGTGAAAAGACCGAAGGATGATCACTGTATTATTAATGCATACAATACAAATAATCGCATTATAATAAAAGAACTTTTAACCGTATTAATGGTACTTACTACAATTATCACAATGGTAAACTGTATCTCCTTCTTCTTTAACATATGTAATTGATTATTTTTTTATGTACACTAGCTTCTACTCGTGGCTTTGTCTGCGTGGATTTCAGAATTGGGTCCAACCGGGATAAAAAGTCGATGTTTTAATAATGTATAAGAAAGTTATAGCTATACGTACTAAAATTATAAATTATGCGAAAGTAACTCTGTTTATTTGTTTGTTACCTTCTCACGACTAAACGGCTGAACAGATCGTAATGATAATATAATACATCCTTAACCAAATGTTAGTCTTTGGTCTCGGACTCGTTACAAAATTTGGATTATAGTTCTACAGAAAGTCTACTTAATTCAAATTAAATTAGTATGATATAAGTTTATAACTTAAACCCAAGCCCTCACGTGTACACATCGGCACACTACAACTGACACTCAACACTACACAGTGACATCACATAGACACCACGTAGACACTAACATCATACACTCTCTTAGACACACACAGATACAGGCGCTCTGATCAACTTTTTGTTTATAGCTCCGTTTTTACTTCTACCCTCAAAATTAATTATTTAATTATTAAGTTTTTTTAGCCTTGAATCTCCTTATCTATTATAACATTTATAACCTGAGATTGTAATACCATATTTATATTTTTTATAAACACTATCTGTTCTTCCGTGGGGTGGGGACTTGGTGATTTGTAATACAGGCATTTTTATGCCTAACTCAGACACTAGCTCCTCACATTGCTAATCTGACAAATAATATGTAAAACCTAGAATAAGCTTGTCATTGTGAGGCGAAATAAAGAATTTTATTATTATTATTATATTAATGAAATTTGACATTCGATTGGACCTTGGAGAAAGACATAGGCTACCTTTTATCACGCAGACGAAGTCGCGAGCACCAGCTAGTATACTATAAGTCGAAATACCGGTCATGGTTAATTGAAAGTCAAGGGTAACGTAAGTGTAACACAGAATACTTAACCACATATTCTGTAACACAACTAAACATTTATTTACATTGTTTCTTAAATTATTTTCAAAGCAATAGGATTTTTAAAGTGGACGCCACAAGACAGGGGAAATTGGCGACAGCTTGTGAAGTGGTGTGTCAGAGTTATAGCAAGTGGAAATCGAGTCTCTGCCTATCCCAATAGGAAAGGCTTACTTTTGAAAATAATTACAGATTCGGGATAATATGAAGACAACATGCTTTAAAATTGAGGCAACTGTAATGTAGGTAAATTTATTTTAATATTACGCGTTGTTTTAAGGCGTCTATTTAATATTGGGATTGGATTGGAATTGGTATTAGTTTCAAAAGTAACCCCACTGCTTTAAATTCGTTTTCTCGATAATACATGAGACAAGGACGATGATCATATACATTCATAAATCATAATATTCTGCCAATACGATTTATATGAAATGGAACCTTGTTGGCAGGTTTATTTTATTTTTTATATTTATATGTTTCTATTCCCTCGTGTAGTTGGGACGATAACTTACTTTATTCCACTTGTCTCTAGAGGACTGGAGATGTTAGAGTTATATGAGTTAGGTTGTTTAAGATGAGAAAATGTTTAAGTTAGGAAGTTAAGTGTGACTGCAACTCAGTCAAGTGTTTGTCTATCTTCGTGTTAGCTAGCGTCATTTATTTTGTTAAAAATATTCGACGTTTCTTTTTTGAGTGCATTTTTCAATATAAAGTTTAACTTAGTTTTACGAATGATACTCGTTGTTATAGTGTAGGGGTTGGGGTAACATAGTAATTATTTAGGATTATGAATTAGATTTTTCAATTTCTTACGTAGATGTTCATACAAAGGTAAAATCAAATCGGATTTCTTAAATTGTCGGGAGTTTAGTTACTTTTTCCTTAACTTTTCTGAACTTAAAACTGACTTGATAGTTTGGAAATTGTCATAGCGTTGCTTTAGTATCCATTTGAGTAATGAACGGAATTTGAGTAAGGCCAAAGTATCAAGAAAAAGTTTGTAAGGTACTTAGTAAAAATAATTTAGTAATGGGTTAGCTACTTTTAAAACTAATAAGTTCGGGTTCTCCCAAGATTTATTATTTAAAATAAATACAATACAATACAATATTTATTTATTACTCACCACAATATTAAATGTGACATAAATTAAATTAACTGGATTGAAAATCTTAATGTATATTGTGAGAGACTGGTGCCTAAAAAAAAAAAAAAAAGGTAAGTACCCGTATTTCAGGTCACCAGCGTACCTATTCGCTATCTCGGTTGTCAACCGAATTGATGGACACTTTGTAGAACATTACGTCGTATGTTTTTAATATTGTTACTCATCATAGACAAGCTTTAACACACGACGCAATGTACTACAAAGTGTCCATCAATTCGGTTGGCAACCGAGATAGCGAATAGGTACGCAGCAGGTCTCCACACCAATGTATTATTTCCAATACCCATATTTTTAGCAAGGATATATGTCACACTACAGGGTTACCAAACCCGGCTGCATCTACATAAAATATATTCATATCTATTGATTAGGCCTTAACGGGTCGTAAATTAAATCGACCCCAGTGTCGCCTGGTAGGCAGGTTAGGTGCACCGACCCTTTTATAACCAGTCTATAACTGTCCCACTGCAACAAAAACGACCTACATAATTGAAAAGAAAAAAAAAATCGAAGTACCGACCATGTACTATTGTCACTCGTACGCCATACAAATAATTAACGAATCATGTTGACAAGTTTCGTTTGCAATTAATTGAAGCGAACCGAGATGCCGGTGATAAGTACCGCAGACCATGTGATAACTATTTAGTGGCTGTTAACAATTATTGCTGGGCTGCTGGGTCAATCGTACTCATTGCCCTTAATAATCCAAGGCATATGCAATCATTTTGTCATATAACGTGACAATGTTGCCAGACTCGTTACTCTATCAGATGACAGCGATACTCAAGGGTGCGCCGAAGCCGGAGTGCCTTTTTTGTACCTCGATTTTATATTTTAGTGTCTTAATATTACAGTTACTTTCCTTACCTTCTTTACACAGACGTGGTAGCGTGTATAGAAGAATGGCAACGTCGCTGTATTGGCACACTTAGTCTTTTACCAAGGAAGAAGCAAGTGGTCAAATTTTTTTTGTTGTTAGAAAAATGCGGACAGTTAAGCTACCGCAATTTTTTCTTCAACATTTTTAATATTCATGTAACATAATTTTTATCCTTGTCTAGGAAATTTCACGTTCGCAACGTCACTTGGGGTTTTCGCTGACAATTAGCGCTTCGTTGTGGCTGACGCTACAACCCAGCATTATGCTGAGCGGCAACCTTGTTGTGACGGCGTGCAATTGGCAACTGTAGGCAACGCCAATTTTTTTTTTTTTTTTTTTTTCTTTAAATTTTTCCTGTTTCTACATTGTTCCAAAATTCAATTTTTTATTTTGTAAGTTTCACGTGTTATGAAAATAAACATTTTCTTTATTACGTCTTATAGTGACGTCAAATCAACCAACTTTACAGTTAATTCAATGTCGTGTATACGCGATTATCTCAACAAAAATACTGATATCTATGTTTTTATAAGTTATTGCTCTAGTCACGCAAAGAAATTTATTATATTTTAATTACACGGTCGAGCAATAGTTCAGACTTATACTGCAGACTAAAGCGGAATCCTAGACGTTCCAGGTTGCAATTGAATATCTCGTTGCATCCCTCAGGCGCTGTAAGATAAGATTAAGGTGTTAAGCCTGTATAGTGTATAGTGTGAACTGGCGGGCAGCGTCCAGACAGGCGATGATCCTTATAAAGACAGAAACACATGAACAATTCATTTTAAAAGCTATTGTATGTATATGAAACATAACTTCTATAAATACAGTAATCAAGGCTAATTGCGTGAGAAACGTTACATCAACAACGTCAAAATCATTATTATAACGATTCCTAGATACAGTGGTTCGTAGCCGCGTAGCAATTTTTCGCGTAGCAAATGTAGCAATACTCCGCTTTGTCTACGCGACTTTACTACGTCACTACCATTTCATGCTAATGCTATGCTAGGCATACAGCCTAGTTTATTGTCGTCAATTCCAGTCTAACCAGATGCAGCATAATATCAGTTACTCAACTGGTAATACCAGTATATAAATCTGTTGTACTGTGACATTACCGACATATAACCGCTTATTGAATGTTGCTATTATGCTACGTGAGCGCGCCACGGTACAGAAGTGGCATTTGGCACAGATATTACGTTTTACACGGCAATAATAATAATTATTATTATCTGTATCATGTCCCTATGTCAGTTTCCAGTTTATTTTACGTTAGTTATAGCTGTTAGTGAGTTTTGTTTTACCGTTGGCGTTTAATATTCAGCTATACAAACGAGTTTCGATTACTATTTAAACCGAGGTCTTTTCAGTGACGAGTATCCGAAATAATAGGCAAACCCTTCATTAACTGTGAGTTTTATTGGGGAATATCCATATCATCATTTCTGCGAAAATCCCGATGACTATACATTAGTTATGAACATTAACTGTCTTAAAATGAGGAACCTTCTCGCTACACTTAAACAAACCGCCAAAGCCAAAGATAAGCTCATAAAAACACAAGTAAAATGGCAACACAAAAAAAATATAAGCGTTAATACATCGCCCGCTTAATGAGTCGTAATACGTGGAAAGGAAAGAGCTTTCAAGTAAAAACAGTAATCTTTACCTTTCTCGGCGAGAGCTGAAAGATAGCCCCAACATATGTTGGTATATATGTGTGCTATATATCAGTTACAGCTACTCTGTATCGCAGTGCACGTTGCGCGTTTGTCTTCATTTCTCGCCTCCCTGAAGTCGCGCAGTGATTTTTTATATGAGTAAATAGAAGGGAAAATATTGGCCCGCATTTTGTTAAATATTTTAAATAATAAATACGTTAAGAACAATGTTTGGTGTTACTCGAATGAATGGAATTTAGAATGAGTATGGAATGGGTAGTCTGAAAGTGGTGCCGCGTCGCGTCTGTCACCGAGAAGTTGTGTGGAAATCATTTGCCATATGCCATGGTACTTAAGGGCGAATGAAGATCTCGCCACTGAGGAATGTTTTGATTATATAATGTGGATGGCTATAAGAGGAATTTCTATTGCAAAAGGTAGCGATGGATACGCTATAGCTAGATTACGCTACGTTATAGCTAGAGAGCTATAACCTCTTTGTTAGCGTATCTATCGCTACCTTCTCATCTTCATCAGCTGATAGCAATGTTTGGAAGAAAAAAACCTGTTGCACCGAACCAAATAAAATTGGGATAAAGAGAGGACATTGAAGATGATGATGGTTATTTTAAAATAAATACTAGTACCTTACTTTAGCTATAAATGCTATCCAATTTTCCTATGCGACGTGCGAAATGACTCATATACTAACTCGCACACAATTACCTCTGCAGCTGTAGCCATTTAAACCATAACGACTGCACCAACTTAACTACAGTTTAAACAAAGAATTTATTTTGAAATATTTCAGCAGATTTTGAATACATTTAACGTTCAGATTTATTGCTTGACTACATCTATAGTTAAGGTGGTGCAACTCGGCCTAATCGTTCACATATCGATGCTAGCCGCATTTGTGTTTCCCAGTGATTATATATATAAATATATAAGGCTGGTTTTTAACTTAGGCATAATACATAGGTATATACATACAGGTATTAATAACACAACATTTACCAGTAGTTAACGGCTAGACTTCGAACAGCCAATGAACACGTGAACACGAACATTGTATTACCTGTTAAACTCGTATATCTCCGAATAGGTCTATAATCGTATTATTATATAGGTATTATAATCGTGTAGCATGTAGGTAATAACTTTCATGAGTAATATTTATTCTCACGTGTATTTAATCGGTGTACCTACCCAACTAGTTTCGAACTCGATCGGAGCCCTTAATCATGAGCCGATGTCGTAATCCAGGCGGCATTTACACTTCCAAAGCGTTTTAGCGTCATCTTTAAGTAAGCAAAAAGTAAAATTATAACTGGCTCGTTGGATTAGTGGTCCCAAGCGCGACTGCTGAGCAGGAGGTCTCGGGTACGATTCCCGGGTCGGGCTAAGTATTATTGAGTTTTTCTGTTAGGATATTCTCAGTAGCAGCCCGGAGTTTGGAATTGTGCCCGGTTGATGGCAATATGCTCACCACCTATTACATGAGACTTAATAACAGCATTGGTGAAATACCTACCCCTTCGGGGAATACTGGCGTGATACTATGTTATGTTTTATGTTAAAATTATAACTCCGTCACTCATCATGAAATCTCCGCAAAATAAAGACAAAGTTAGTGTGTTGCCCTTTTCCTAGAGATTCCCAACCAGTGGGAGTCAAACGTGTGGGAAGTGCAAGTAATAACATATATGAGACCCACGATACTTCAGTGTTGTTTATTCTCTTTCGTTTGAGTTTCGATTAAGTCCTACGTACTACAAAATAATACTGTTTCCATGTCCCTGTGGATCTCCATTAGCGCCATATTGCAATAAACAAAACCGCTACTACATAAGTTCACTATAAATACAATTTTTATGCAAGCCACAACTTTGATAATGCATTTTATTGGAGTTACTAAAGCCACTACGGACTGCATAGTAAATATGGTTTTGCGTTCACAATGAAGTCAGTTGATATATGAGCGGCTTTCTGCTAATGGTTCCTGGTGCCTCAAAGCAAGCTTGTGGATAGATTTCACAGCTCGCCCAGCAAATATACGAAACTCTTTCGTACATAGTCTTTAGGTTCATTTCAGAACGATTTTATCTTTGTGTCTTATGGTTTTTGTATGTACCACATTTAGGTTTCGGTTTTTACTGCTACAAAAAACCTAAAAATTTATACAAAGTAACTGATACAGTAATTCAAGAAAAATCTTTGAAAAGCATTAACGCATGCTTAGCGAACTCTACAGTTACAATATTAAATGAAAAAGAATACGGTCGCGAACAGGATTCCATTTAATATTGTAACTTTAACTGATACAGTACCAAGTAGTTTAGTGGTTACCTGTATAGAGACTGACTATCTATTCAGTCGTCACCAAAAAGAAGAATTCGGTGTAGTTATCAGAGGTCGAGATGGCGCCTGGGGTATTTATCCGCGAGGCGCAGGCTCGCATCCTGCTCACGACCGTATTCTTTTTACCACAAAAAAAAAATTAGTTTAGAGTTCGCTACGCAAGCGTTCATGCGTTTGAAAGATTTATCTTTATTCACATTTGTTCTTAGTTAAGTACCTACCACATACTTTCAACTAAATTGGATAAACATCAAATTTCTCAAGCACGTCTCTTACGAAATTTCCTCATAAGTGCAAAGAAAGTACCTACAAAATTTTACCCGTACAGCCGGTACAGCTAATGTCGCGTGAATTAACGACCCCAAAAATAATATTTTAATTTGCTGGTGAAGCTAGAAGTGGCGGCGTTTCATGGTAATTGCGGCCATCGGGTCTAAATATTCACAACCGAGAACGGGTGGGAGGGTTGGGAGGGAGTGTTCCAAGTTGCATTTACAGGTGGCCGGTTACGATTCCATTTGCCGCCGTAATGAAACTTTGATCGGGCAAATCAATTGTGTTAGAGGGTCAGCCAGTCACTGTGACTGATTAGCAGTCGGTTGATATTATATCATAAGGTCATAAGTGAGTACAGGTTTTTAGCAGTGCTTTGGGAAATTAGGTGTCATAGGTATGTGTATTCAGAAATTCGTCAATATATTCAAATTTAAGTGTTTGTTTGGATGTTACTAATGTGTAGGTAATTAAAATGATTTAGTTTGTAAACGTACATATGTATTTTTAACTTGTCTCTTAACTAAAAACTTGAATCTGTCACTAGGAGGGTAGTTTTTTGTCACCAATCCTCCACCCAAGTATTTTGGTTTCACATTATCTAACCAATTTTTTTTTATCCAATTTACAAATGAAATCGTTTTCAGCAATTTATTACATGTCCATACAGTAATTGGATCCTAGACGGTAAAGGCTTTAACGCTGTTTTGTAGAACGTCAGCGGTTCTTTGTTTTCGCTGTTACAATCACCTTTCGGCAAAGCAGCGCTTTCAAGCGCAGTTCACTGGAAAACTAATCCTTTCTCCTACAGGACATTTTGACAGCCGGCCCGGCGTGGAAAAGCTATGATGGGAATTGTATTCGCTACTCTCTTAATATGATTTTCAATTAAACTATTCAAGCATTATTAACGAAAAACAGAAAAACAGTTTCAAAAGCGCTCTTTGTTTTACTTATATCTTGCCCAACAAATCCTTTAATCCGTGGCGCGTCAGCGTTATTTTAAAAATATAGTGGTATAATTTCACAGCGTTCTGGCTTGATCTGAAACTAAATATGGTACAGGTACGAGCAGGCAGGGGGAGCGGATCGATACCGCACATTGCACCCCCCCTTTTGTTCACGAATTGTTCGAATTTCAGTATGCACTCATTGAAATATTGTTTAACCTGTGGAGCCACTGAGCCAATGATTTATTCATTAGTAGTATTTATGGCGTCGGTGTTCACAAATGGTCTGCAGACCGACTAAATCCTTTGTTCATTGCGCCACAATGGCAAAGGGAATAAATAAATGTCATACTTAATGGCCCCAGATTAAGAAATCGCGCCGAACGTACAGAGAAGTCAGGTGGGCGTTACCTTCGTCCAGAATATTAACTACCCTACTAGAACTACTTTCTACATTCAATTGTCTGCAGAACCAATTACTATATTAGCGTACTTCCTTTGTTTTTAGAATAAAATAGATGGGATTTGAAATAGTTTTCCGCTATTAGGATTAATTCACGCATAGCTGTTCCAAACTACGTACTATTATTACCTATATAGACGATTATAAAAATTGTATGCTTAAGCGAGTGTACCCAACTATATGGTTTATTCCTAACAAATGTTCACAGGAGAAATTACCGATCCAAGTAAGTAGATACATATTAAACGTCCTACGCACTTCAGAAAGATCAGATCTTTTCGGTTGGACAGCAGCAAAATGTTCCCCAACAATGACGACGATATATCTGTTTGTACGTCACCAGCAGTGATTAATGACTGTCGCAGAGAATGTCTCCAGTTTCCAAACAATCTGAGTGTTGGAGTAAGCCTTTGTGTTAACTAGCACGAAACTTGACGAAACCTTTGTTGTACAAGATAGCATCCTAGCAAATCAGGCGTAGTTTTTGAACAGTCTTAGGACTCGCACATGCAGTCGGTTTTTTATTGCACGAGTTTTGCTAGTTTAAGTAAGAAATCCTAGAATAGCTATGTAATGTAAGTATTTGACAACTACTTAGACTTACCAAATATTAATTTTCCCGCAATGAGAAACCCTGTCCTTCATATTACAATATATCACACATTTTATCTAGTTTGATTTGACAGTTTAGCGGGGATAAAATATATTAAGAACTATGGACGGTTGATAAATACTTAAAACACAATAAACCAATAATTTATCCAACGATAAGTGTTGCTGAAAACAGCACTATCCTTGTCAGCCAACCCAATACTCACACGCAAGAAAGTTATTAGTCGCGTACGACTGCTTAAACCCCAAAAATCCTAGTTATGATCACACATTGGCTTTGCCCGCCACCAGCGAATCATGAACACGTGCCTTACTCTAATATTTACTTATCCCAGACAAAAAAGTTGCCCCAAATTTCATGGACGTATTTTTGTTTAGGTATATACAGGAGAATATTAGAAATCATACTTTTTATGTTGTTTAGCGAAATGTATTTGATATACCGGTACTTCGTTGTGTTGCTTTTTGATTAAATATTTTTTATACTATATGGCCTCGATTTATGAAAATTCAATTACATAAATCAATTCAGAAGCCGTTTTTCTGATCTAATGTGAATTAAAAAGGATTCAGAAAGCATTGACTGTTTTAAAAAATTGCGTATTTATGGAAATTATTCAACTAACTGCAAGCTTCTAATATGAGTTAAATTAAGTTGTGTATTTAGGTTTAGGGTTTAACTTATCGTTTGCACTCGTTGCACACGCGATCTAAGTTTAAGCTTAATTTGTGTGAAACGTACATTTTCAGCTGTAATGAATAACTTTAACGAGGGCCTGCAGAGCGGAGCGGTGACGCGCGCCTTCATTAACTATCTAAATTACGTCGCGACCCGACTCACATAATAATAAGATTGCGCATTATATATACATTTGCGACGATTTCGTCGTGTGCTGCAGCCGTGTAATTTACTACGGTGTAATGCACGAATCGGTATTGCAGCATTTCTGCAATGAAATCGTCCGCCCAACTGCCGATCGTCTTATTTGATTCGATTGCGTGGGTAAGCAATATTTCACGTAGGACTCGCGTTCGGCTGCATTTCGATTTAGTAAAATGCAAAAAAGTTATTTTAAATGCCTAGTTTTTTTTTATACCTGAATACCTTCACTGGGAAATAAATGTAGGTATTGAATACATTTACTTTTAACGAGATTATGTTCGCGACTTCGTCTGTGTGGACTTCAGAATTGGGTCCAGCCGGGATAAAAAGTATCCTGTGATAAAACAGGTTATAAACTACCTGTTTGCCAATTTCATCAAAATCTGCTCAGTAGTTTAAAATATCCATCCATCCTTACAAACATAAAATTTTTAACATTATAACAGGATGTTTATTTTCTTTTTCTTTTTATTTGGTTTCGGTTTTCGCAATGTACTTTCCGTCGAACAGTGTGTAGACATCCTTATGGTAGCAATTAATGAAGTTCCCCAATTAAAATTTTATATCGCGCAGAATACTGGAATCTACACTTTGGAACGTGGCAACTAGTTTATTTTTTTGACAATTCAAAAGTGCCTGTAAACGGTCTAATTGAAATAAATGCTTTGACTTTGACTTAATATTATGTTTATTTTCACAGAGAATCGAAAGTTTGAGTTTGTATAGTGAAGTGAGTGTGGGTCGTGAGAACTGGGTATACCTGATATGTATTGAAATTGTAGCACTGTTGAACTAGATGTGGGAGGAGCGTGGGCAACGTGCTCTTGGGAACTAAATTATTCCGATTCTTATAACTCCATACAAGAACAGCGTTATGCAAACCGATAACGTCACTTTCTACGATATACCTTGAGAAAAACGGTAATTCATCCTTAGATTTGACTTAGATTTTTTTTTTATTTGTAATTAGAGCAACGTTAAAAAAAAATAAACAGACGAACGAACGAACGCAAAAACTTTGTACCCCTTTTTACGAAAATTACGCGGATGGAAGAGTATGACATTTGGCACAGTAAAACTTTATACAAAGAAGGAATGGTAATATTTTTATAGCATTAAATGAATACATTACACACCGTACCATGCGTTTGACACACACGCACACATATATCTTTGACAAAAGAAACTTACAATATTAAATGGAAAAAGAATACGGTCGCGAACAGGATTCGAACCTGCGCCTCCCGGATAGATACTCCAGGCGCTCTGACCACTTAGCCATCTCGACCTCGTCGTAGAGGTCGCATTAACGCATGCTTAGCGAACTCTAAAGTTACAATATTAAATGGAAAAAGAATACGGTCGCGAACAGGATTCGAACCTGCGCCTCCCGGATAGATACTCCAGGCGCTCTGACCACTTAGCCATCTCGACCTCGTCGTAGAGGTCGAGATGCCGACCGCCGATGCCGATGTCGCGACCGTATTCTTTTTCCATTTAATATTGTAACTTTAGAGTTCGCTAAGCATGCGTTAATGCTTTTTCAAAGACATATCTTGAAAAGAAACTTAATAACGTTCAATATTAAAATTTTAATGAGATATGATCGAATAACGGCCAATGGGCGACCACTAGCATAGAGTAGGATTTTATATAGAAACCACTAGAACATAATAAATAAGTGTATCTACATCGGACGCCACTGGAACTTCATAATTGGTCTTAATACATTTTCAATGTAAAGTGAAAACAAACTTTATGTTTGGCGTGAGTTCCATCACCGCGTTACGCAGATCTCGGAGGCTTTTCCCAACGTTCATGTTTCTGGTAGACAATGGTACTACGAGATTTCGCCCTTATTTAGCCAGCGGTGGCGAGTGATTTCACATTTTTACTCGCATTGAGTTTTTCATATAAAAAAGTGCTCCGCCGTCAGCGGCAGAGCCTGAGTGACGTTTAATCTATTTCCCACGACAAAAACTTAATTTCTGTACTTGAAGCGGTCTGTAGCGTGTAATTTTTTCAGTACATTTGCCGAGCACCGAAGATTTATTATCACGCTTAGTAAATTTGCATGCTATCAAAAGGAATTTGAGTGCAATTTGTCTTTCTTTAGTGTGCCAAATTGGCAAATAAATTAAACGAAGCGCGCTATTATTGTTATTTTGTGAAAACATGCCCCAAACAAACAATCGAACTGAATGAAAAACTAAGTATACCTACTTCTAAATAAACTTTCGATGTAAAGTGTAACATGTATTTCAATCGATGCTGATGAACTCTATTATGAGAAAATGTATGTAACTACATCGATTAATATTTACGAATATGACGTGTAACGTGCGGTACAGATCTGGTTCCCACGGTGTGCGATGTGTGCAGGCTGCTGCCCGCGAACTTATACTAAACAAATAATAATAAACTTGCCCATTAGCTCGGCTCGTCTCAACCCACCCACATCAAAGAATAACGCTAACGCAGACGGAACACGTGACATGTAACGGACTTATATGCCTATACGATTCTACTTTGATATACATAAGTAATTAATTTTACAGAAGAACCGTCTTCAAACTTTCGAGGCTTTATATGACGTGTCTGTGTAATATAAATTTAGTAGATATAAATATCATGTGAGTTATTTATTGAGTTTTTTAAACGTGCCTATTCGATACCTCCAAGGAAGACTTCAATGGAATATCTATTTTTATTTAAATACTCGTTTATCTCAGCGAATCTGTCTACAAATAAATTCTAAGGCCCAAAGTAGGGTAACTCCGTCTTTTGTTTGTAAGCTTTAATTAAAAGAGGTTTTGTTTCAATTAAATTAAGTTTCGTTTGCACTACACAAGAAAAAATCTTAATTGGTGCGAACAAAACACTTTTAAGTCTTGATTGCTTTAAATATAAATGGTGGGAGATGGCGCTTATAATTGGGGTACAAGAGAAATGCTATTTGGTGAAAAGGGGACATGAGGAAGAGGAAGTAGGTTCTTTCTACGAAGTAGTAAAAGGAGACTTTTGGAATCTGTTTATTTTTATTTCAAGTGATTTTATTTATTTTTACATATTCAAACCAAATGTGGGCGATCAAATAGATGGGTACCGTATATATGTTTAACTTCGATCATAAAGAACCCCACACGATTTTTTTGCCTAATATTTTTCAGTTAGTGTAATTGGCGTAAGCTGTTCTAATAATGTTTAAATATTACAAAATAAATTAATGTTATATGATTATGACCATAGAATTACATATTACAAAATAGATAAATTTTAAATTATTATTTATGTCTGTTGATTTCGTGAATCGTTTTGACTGATGTGTATGATCTGTGAAGGACATAATTAATATGTCAATTACTATGAATTTATATAAAGACATACAAAACCTATCTGCCATAGCTCGTAAACCGAAAAAAATTACTAACATACCTACAAACATTGTGGTTTAAATTGTCGAAAGAAAATTATTAAACCAAGTATTTGCTAGTAGTTTAGGTTGGCTCTTAGATAGATAGAGTATTCTTTATTGTACACCATAAACAAGAACATCATAAAATAATCACTAAAAATAGTTGTAGAATAGGCGGTCTTATCGCTAATATCAATTTCTTACAGACAACCGTTGGATGGACAAATATCGTGTAAGAAATTATAACAGGCAGTGGGCGGTGTACTTAAAATATGACACAAAACAATGAGAATATCAATACTAGAACTAGAAATTTAATACATTTTATATACCTAAATATAATATATAATACTTAAATAAAGATAATAAATAGCAATCGACTAATACATTTCTACAGTAAAACATAAAAATAAATCAACAAACAATACACAGATTTAATAACCAATAGTAACATTTTCAGACGCTAAGTAATGTTCCTTTACCATTCCTTTAAAAGCAGACAACGATTGTGCACGTCTCACAGATATCGGTAGTGTGTTCCATAGCCGCAGGGCCTGGACAGTGAAGGAATGGTCATAAAACCTAGTTGAGTGCTTAGGCATCTTCAGCTTTAACTTCTCCGACGACCTCAAGGATCGTGAATGTGTAGTGCGCTCTTAATCGTAAGAAAGAAGAAGAAGACAGGTTAATCTTTCACATGCGTTATCGCATGCGTAGCGAACTCTAAATGGTAATCGCATCTGTACCACATTGAATTACTGCAAAGTTATTCGTGTCGGTTCTGTATAGGAATGTAGAAGTAAGAATAGATAGCGATGACGTCACCATAAGGCGTTTAAAAATGTGGAAGAAGACTTCGGTATAGGGTAAATTAGTTACAGATACGCCATACGGGAGAGATGGCCAATCAATATAATTTGCCTATGTTTTCCACAAGAAGGCAATGCCACTTTGGTATTTAATTAAGAATGCTTTCTGCGACGCCCTGTAACCACATCCAAACATAACTTTGCACAAGATAAATCAAATAGTTGAGTACATTAGCTTTATGATAAAACAACTTTTAACCGGATTAATCGCGTGTATTATTGGTTTTTGTTTTTCCTGACGTTTCGAGCACTTTGCGTTAGCACTAGCGTTCTTGGTCGTAGGAGACAAATTAGCTTTGTTTTTTGTAGCTAGAGAGCAGAAGTCAGGATGGCTGTTGGCAGAACGCTTGGAGTATTTATCCGGCGAGGCGCAGGTGCAAATCCTGCTCACGACCGACGCCGCCTTTTTCTTTCCACAAATAAATTATAACTTCATAAAAAGAAGAAATTGAATATTAATGCTGTTATAAAATGACTTATTAAAGTACATGAAAACGTTCTCTGTAAGCCTCATTTGCAACGTTAGGTATTACATATAGGTGATTTGTTTCTTCATTACGAGATACATTGTTTACAGAGCAAATGCATAATGGTAAAGGAATTCCATTTGTACCTTTACGTTGGTAATTACAGCAATTAGTTGAACCTGCATGAACGTTATTTGTATTTTAACTCTAAATAACAAAGGTGTATTATACTGCCTCGTTGGTCTAGTGGTCCCAAGCGCGACTGCTGAGCAGGAGGTCTCGGGTTCGATTCCCGGGTTGGGCAAAGTATTATTGAGTTTTTCTGTTAGGATATTCTCAGTAGCAGCCCGGAGTTTGGAATTGTGCCCGGTAGATGGCAATAGGCTCACCGCCTATTACATGGGACTTAATAACAGCATTGGTGAAATGTGGGTGAACAATTGTGTACACCTCTGCCTACCCCTTCGGGGAATACAGGCGTGATGCTATGTTATGTTATGTTATGTATTATAGTTCAGGTTAGTGGTTTACAGGAAATATTTGCCTATTTTAAGATTAAACTGATTGAGCATTTTAGCTTTTTATCAAGCTAAGGTTTAAGCAGATTTCTCAGCAATGATAAAAGAAAATGGCAACCGCTGGAAAAACGTTCTTGCCACTCTAGGATTGGCCTATTAGGTCATAAATAAAAGCGTGTTAAAAAAGATTTCTTTCAAAGACCACAGATAATTTTGAAATGGTCTGTAATAGACGCCAAGGCAATTTGCTGGCAAAATGGGCAATGCATTAAATGCAAAGGTAATCCTTTCAGTATGCTAGCGTAGTCAGTCAGATAGGGTGTGCTGACTTTTTAATTAATCGAAGCCACAAACAGGTACACTGGGAAGGTACGAATTCGTTATAACACCAATGACGCAGGATATAGGTCTCTTTGTAATTTTAGTACTAGCTTCTGACAATTCAAAAGTGCCTGTAAAGGGTCTAATTGAAATAGATTATTATATAATTTGTAGTTGTAGTACAAAGAGACCATGGCTGTAGCCAGGGGGCTCATACCCCCAAATTTTTGAGCCTGTTACCGGTCAGGCAACGGTCTACCCAAGACCCTCGCCCGCGACAACGGCTCACGATGGCCCGTGATCATTGAGTGCCCTCCGGCGCCTAGCGAGGCTTGTGCGTATTACATCATGGATTTCCAAACGTGAATACAAAAAAAATATTTCTTTAACCCCCTGAACTAAGTTCCTGGCTATGGCCTTGAAAGAGACCCATGATATCCCGCAGTACATTACCTACATACTTGGTTAACGGAAAGAAAATATATAATTATAGTATTTACTATTAATATAGAACTCATACGTATAAAGGGATCCGTATTGCACATCAAAAGACGAATAACGAACAGAGCTCATATCGAGCGTGTCCAAAACACACTTGATATAACACACCCTTTGTTCAAGTCAACACGATGACGCCAATTATATGGTAGAACCTCTATGGTATGTAGTGTTGCCAGGTGTCCCGTTTTGCGCGGGATGTCCCGATCTTCAGAGGTGTGTGGACTCGTCTCGATTTAACCTTGATCGGGACGCCCAATGATCCGACTTTGAGGCAATCTCTAATTATAAAGAAAATCATTTTAAGTTAGTTAAAATAAATCCCGATTATGTTTAACCTTCTGTCCCAAAATTTTGCATTGCCAACCTGGCATCACTAATGGCATGTATTGATACATGCCATTAGTGTATTCCTTGGAAATTTCGCACATCTCATCATGTTATATACTGATGAAATAAAAGCATTTATAAAAACTTTAACAAAAAGAAAAATGTCCCATACTTTAAACATTACTTACGGTACGATTATGTATAAGTATCAACTTATTTTTTTTCGTCCGACGACATTTATGTCTCTCAGAGAAGTTCTTCTGTTCTTTCTCTAGTATATTACCGGAGAACCTCATTTATTATGTAGCATTATTTTAAGGGTTGAATGTGTAAATGTTAAGTATTCGTCTGAACCAATTTTTTTTTCTTAATTTTTATTATTTGCCGTTAGAGGAGCAGTTTTCGTCTTGCTGGTATAGGAATTACGAATAATTTATATCTATATAATTATATCCATCGGTGTCTGTTATTAGTGTTATTGTCAATAGATAGCAAGCTAACCCAAGGCAGATCCCTCCGGGCGGCTTCAACAAATGAGACACCAGTAGGGCCGCCCTTTAAATTAATTAAAATCCCTACACAATTTCAATTGACATACGTTATCATAAAAAACACCTATATCTACCATAGTCGTCTCAGTTTTGAAACACAATTGTGAAGTAATTCAAGATATGTCTTTGAAAAAGCATTAACGCATGCTTAGCGAACTCTAAAGTTACAATATTAAATGGAAAAAGAATACGGTCGCGAACAGGATTCGAACCTGCGCCTCCCGGATAGATACTCCAGGCGCTCTGACTAACTAAGCCATCTCGACCTCTTAATTGTGAAGTAGATTTATGTTTCTTTATTTCCACATCCAAAGTCAAAGTAGCATTTATTTCAATTAGACCATTTACAGGCAATTTGGAATAGTCAAAAAAAAAAAACTTGTTGCCACGTTCTAAGTGTAGATTCCTGTGGAGAAGAACGGGCAAGTAACTCCACGGTTACTCTTTTTCATCAAACAATTACAATATTGTTGATTACATAGTATTTATAATATAGAAATCATATGTGAGAACAATGAAAATCCAATTTGGCATTCAAATTATGGTCAATCAAGCGGAATTGTTTTCAACAGTCACGAGCGATATTAGTGGAATCCAAGTTATGCCGGTTACCGATTAAATTGTCCTGTAACATATGTTTAACTATAGTGACCGAGAACGTCACTATTTGTTCAACCAACTCTGTACATTTGTTAGATGTGCGTTTATAACAAAAACCGTATATTGATAGTCGTTCAAACGTCAAAAGGTGATTTTTAAGCTAGACAGGGTGTAATAGGTACCTCTTTGACAAGCATCTGTAACATATAAGAAAACTTTGTTTTATAAAATTTGCGCTTTACTAAGGTTTTATGCGCCCTATGTGTACTAGCTAGTTCAAATAGTTTGGTTTGTAATTACACCAGACAAGAAATCATAGATAAAGTTCTTTGTGGAAAGAAATATACGGTCGTGAGCAGAATTTAAACCTGTAACTTCTGAATAAATTCTCCAATGCGCTCTGCCAATTAAACTACCACTCTCTGCTCACTATATAAGTCTATATAAGTCCCGTATAAAAGATTCGAAAAATTTATACGAAATCATACATAATATATGAACAGTGGGGTTATTCTTGAAACTAATACCAATTTCAATCTAATTCCAATATTAAATAGACGCCTTAAAACAACATTTACCTACATTACAGTTGCCTCAATTTTAAAGCATTTTGTCTTCATATTATCCCGAATCTGTAATTTTTTAGAAATTTTGGCATTTAAAAGTACGAACTGATATAATTTCAATGACAATTGAGCGGAATTATTTTCAAGAGTAAGCCCACTTGTATGTTAAAGACATAAGTCTACTCAGTTTTTAGGTGAAGATTACATCATCGATTATTCAGCCCAATTGCGGTTTATTATGTAAGGTAAGCGACCGAATGATTGAATGGAGTTCCTTCTATGCGTATATAGGTAAGGTATTCATTTACAATACTCGCTCGCTATTGTTCATTATAGTGTTATGTACAAGGAGGCTTATGTTTGCAACAGTGTTGATGGCTGACAGGAAGCTCAATGGCTTATTATATTATTCCAAGTAGTATTATTCCGAGTACTATGCAATGACATAGTGATTTTAACACATACATACATACTTATGATGTATGAGTGTAGGGAAACGAAAATACGTGTAATAATTATTTATTTGCAGACCTTAAAAATAGAGTCTACAGTTGGAAAAAGGAATTAGGTATGGTTCTATTTCCTGTCTAAATAGGAATCTTTTTGTTTAAGATAGTGGTTTACTTTTTGCCATAGGCTGGTATGATAATTTTGTTCGTTAAAGCTATGAAAGTGATATTTCATAACATTCAAACCCTGGTCACAGATAATACTAAAGTGTCTTCATTAGTGACAAAAATACACGATTTTTTCTGAAAACAATTGCCCAGTTAGAGCCATGTAATGTTGCTTCAAAAAAACATAAAATGAATAAATCAAAGTACTGAAAACCCAGCCAGCAGAATTCTAACTAGCAAACACGGTGAGTCTACACGAAAATGTAGATGAAAACATGCCTATTTGTTTTATGTTTCATAAAATAATATTTTTCCATGTCCGATGATATCTGAGCAAGATTTCGAGAATTTCGGCAGTTATCGTGTTTTATGTGATTGAAAAACATACGTGTTTCATGTTTTATGTATTTCCGCACATATACGCCAGGGGCGTTTAAAAATGTATGCTTTGCAATATGTGATACATATTAAATTTGCAATTCTGTAGATATAACTATAGGAATAATAAATTAGTATTACTACGTGCTACGCAAGTGCTACGTACGTAGCACTTCTACTTAGCCTTGCACTAAATTGCATATTAACCGTAACCGAGCTATCATATTCAAGGTTTTAAGGTTTTAATAAAGAAAATTTATAAAAGTGACAGTATTGTTCATTGCCAGCGATAATAGTTGTTGCAACGAACACTTTATTTTATGATTTCATAGCATTTTGGGAAATGTCAAGTTTCAAATAACAGTTTATTAGTAGGCACGTGCCGCAACTTATTTCAGTTTTCTCCATGTGAGGACAGACCCCTCACGAAGTTCGCCTCACTCATTGTCAGCTTAGCCGTCAGTTACAATCACTTCTGAAAGCCTCGACGTGACTGTTTATGTGTATACAACTATTCAGTCAGGAACGTAAATAAAAACGTTTAAGGATTCCTTCAACACACTTACTTATATATAAAGTGGCTCTTACGCACGCTTGCATTTCACTTTATTTATTTTTAAATTAAAGCGAAATTTTTGTTGTGTCACATTTCATTGCTGAGATTTAATATTTTTGTGATTAAATGTATACTCGCGAAAGTACCAAATTGTACTTAATAACAATAATATTTTTATTAGCCGAATTATCATTAATTTGGTTTATAAAGAGAGGAATATAAATTTTATTATATTTTAATATTAGACTGTTTGGCAACTATGTCAGTGCATCTTCTGCCACCTGCGCGCGCACAGACCATATTCGCGGCACGAAAAAATAAAGCCGCGCGCCATTTTAATTTAATTTTTTTAATTTTTCCTCGCAAGTGTGTTGGAAAACGTCGTATGAAACGCGTGAACTGTGATAATTACAACGTCTCGGCACCATTGCTATCCCTGCCTTAGGGCTCGGATAGCTGGATAGGACTGTAATATAACCAACTTAGCCGACAAGAAAGTACGCTAGTAATCTTATATCTATACTATCTATTTATATAGATAAATGTGTTTCGCAAAACTTATATAAAATCATTAGTAGCAGTGATAACCTAGTGGTATGACTGTTGGGACTGGCAAGTCAAAGGTCGCAAGTTCGAATCCAATCCACAGATATTTCATATTCATGTGCATATCGTAATTAACTACATACTTGCTCCAAAAGGTAAATAAATATCGTGAGGATACCAGCACCTTAGAGATGCTCTCAATAGTGTGAAAAGCCAGGTCTGAGACCTACGGGCGGTTTCAACTCTGACTCTAGAAGCAACAAACTCACTAGATATTTTATATAGTACCTGATCAGCAAACCAATAGATATTTTAGTATAGTGCCTTACTTCATCTTACGATTCTAAGGAGGTCAATATAGACGCTCCAAAATCGGTTGTCATGTCTTAATGAATATTTGATGCTTTCTCTTGGCAAATATAATTCATGTTTTGCTCGACAGGTGGCGTCGACGTTAGCCTAATACCGACATTTTCCTTAGTAACATTTTCAGTTTATTATATTAATCCTATTTTTTTTCATTACCTTCTACTTCTTCTCCGCAGTTAAGAAGAAGCCATTCGTTCTGTAATACTCAAAATATAAGTTAGTTCCTAATGTAATATTAGAATTTAAACGAAGTATAATGAGCGTGAATTTTAAATCATAACATCACATACATCTTGGATGAAGTATATATATAATCGAAGCATACATGCATAACCAGCATATAACTATGCCACCGCAGGACAAGGGCCTCTTTTCATACAGAGAAGGCACGAGCATTGGTCATCACGCTAGCTCACTGCGAATTGGCGATTTCAGACTATCAAGTCCAGGTTTCCTCACGATGTTTTTCACCGTATGTCTGTGATGTCTTAGATTAACTAAGAAATTACATATGACATTGAAAAAGTCACACTGGTACATGCCAGATTTAAACCCATAACCTGTCCTATTACACGGGTTTCCACCAACCAATATTTTTTTCAGCGGATGTTATGAAAGAAGGAATTAATTTTGTTCACAAGTTTCCCTTAATCATTAAACAACGCTCCAAGAATGTTTAAGCAACTAATGAGATAATATTCTTCTCTCACTCGGTATTATTTTAAGCTGAGTCAGATATATATATATAGTGACCCTCTTCCGTCCGAATCTTGCTCATAAGCAGTCGTGTTTTTGGTTGGGTTTTATTAATATTTAAATACCTCATTTTCAGTGTAAATAATTTTAATAATATATATATACAAAAATCAAAATATAAAGTTCCTACTATCTTCTGAGAAACGTGTAGCCACCCGCCGCCGTCTGGACGCCCCAGGAAGAAAAATATTACAGTTCCAGCTACCAAGATATCATAAGCCACCCGAACTCAGCAACTAAACTGTGTGCACCGAACCCAGGGTGAGTGAAACGACAATATAAATTAATGGCTGCGTTTCAACTGTTGCTGTTCATAGTTTAAAGTACCAGGCGCCCAGAACTACACGGAGCTTACACCACAATATACAGAAGAGTGTTTTCAAGTAAAGTTGTAACAGTTACAGTGGCCTGTTGGTTTAGAGTACGGCTGCTACTTCATACGTTGTAGGTTCGAATCTTACTGACAAAGATCCATTATTTTTGTCCATTTTTATAAATTTTGGTTTCCATAAATAACTTGAGTAAAGTTTTTAAGATATGCCTTTAAGACGCACACCACCCAGCGCTTTTTTGCAATATGAATCTGAGCCGGATTTGCCAAGTCAGTCGTTGGAATTGGAAACTCACATTACTCAGCGTAAACGCAAGCATGAGCACGTAGATGATATGAGCGTCTTTGTGTCCGAAATCAAGACATTGTTTTCTAACTTTGAAAAAGAACAGAACCATAAATATACTGCCTTACAAACTGCGGTTAATGAAATTAAAGGGATGTACGAATCAATAAAAAAAACAACCGACTTCGTCTCGGGAAAATATGATGATTTGATGAAGGAATTCGATAAATTATCAACTGAGCGCAACGAAAACCTAGCCTATATCCAGGTGCTAGAGGAAAAAGTTGAGAATATGGAAAAACTTCATAAAGCCTCCTGTGTGGAACTAAGGAACTTACCACTAATTAAACCTAAGGAAACTAAAGATGATTTAACAAAAATAGTCATAGAGACTGGTACAGCTGTAGGCTTGTCAATAAATTCATCCGATATACGAGATGTCTATCGCATTAAAACAAAGTCAGAGTCAAACAAGCCCATTGTTATAAATTTCACAACCATAATTATGAAGGAAAGGTTAATTCAGTGCGTAAAGACATTTAATAAAACCAATCAAGTCAGTAAATTATCCACCTCTAAAATAAAGCTAGAAGGACCAGACACACCGGTCTATTTGTCCGAAAGCCTAACCTACAAAACAAGACGTCTATATTTCCTGGCAAGAGACTACTGTAAATCAAATGAATATCGTTTTTGCTGGACTACGCACGGGAAGATCTTCATACGCAAAAAGGAGGGCGCCACTGGCCATTGTATAAATAGTGAAGCAGACTTGAGAAAACTGAAAACAGATAATTGACTAGCCTTTACTATATATCCTTTTTATGATAAATGTTTTTTTATAACTAGCTATGTACATGCATTACACTATTACCTACTACACAGTCACACTAAAATATCACCATCATTTACTTTTAGTACCACGCACTCATATACAACCGATTTCATACAATCTCTCCATAAAGTTGTTGGAATGTTGTTAGTGTTTTATATTCGGAACATAGTGATGTCTCCTTCTGCGTATCGTGTACTATCTACTTTGCCTTGTGATGATCTTGCCTTAAGCATCATTTTAATTTTTATTGTAAACCTACACATGGGAACTCTCATACACTTACTCCTACACAACGTATATATTTCCACTAACACGAAATCTCAAAAATACTCAGATAGAAAATACATAACATGCGTATACACACTCTCCGTAAAGCAAACGCAACAAATTCTTAAAAAACAATACTTTACTATATACTATGTCACATTTCAGAAGTCGGTTACTTCTGCCTACCATACAGACTTTAGAAATACGACAATTCTATATATGTATATACTACATAAATGGGTGACACTCTTCTAACAGTTTCTGAAATAGACAATATTGAAATCGCCCGCACATTTGAATGCGACAGCTTGGATCTTGAAAAACATATTAACGTAAAAAAATGCGACTTTACTATTATTTCTCAAAATATAAGAAGCATTTACTGTAATTTTGATGACTTTCTACTTACTATCTCTCACTTTAAATTCGAAACGGATGTTATTGTTTTGACGGAATGTAGGCTAAACATAAATAAACCAACTCCTCAATTAAATGGCTACACATCCCACATTACTACACGTCAGCTTAACCAAAACGATGGGGTAGTTGTATATGTAAAAAACAACCTAAAGCATACATTCAAAGAAATAGAACTATCCCAGGCGTCTTGTCTTCAGTTAGACATCCTTAATAATATTATTTTATGTGTCTACCGCTCGCCTTCAAACTCAAACATTGAAAGTTTTCTTGACTCACTCAGTGTGCACTTAGATACATTAATGTCTCAGAAAACCATAGTCATAGCAGGTGACATAAACATTAATATCCAACCTAAGGACATAGAACCGTCTCACGAGCGTAAGAATAGGATCAGTTACCTTAATACGCTATCGTCATATGGTATACTTCCGGGACATACATTACCCACTAGAGAAAAGAACTGCCTGGATCACTTCATGTTGAAAATAAATAAAAAAAAGGTATCGGCATGTATTGCCATATTGCATACCACTGTCACTGACCATTTTACAACTTTTATGTCTTTATCTAAGTTAAAAAACATAAATATTGTCAAGAGAACAACTACCTCTATAAACTTTGAACAAGCTATAAAAAGCTTACAGGAAGAAAACTTGTCCCAACTATTATTCTGTGATGATCCAAATACATTAACCCAACATTTAATAAATAAATTAACTAACACTATAAATAATAATACTATAACTAAAACTATACCTAACAATAAACAGATCATAAAACCTTGGATAACCCCGGGAATTCTGCGATGTATAAGAAATCGAAATAAATTGCAAAAACAAACCCGCAACGACCCAAATAACAATATTTTAAAAATAACATATAATAGATACAGGAACCACTGTAACTACATAATAAAAAAAATAAAACGAAAATATGAAAGGGAACTAATTGCTAATTCAGTAACAAACAGTAAACTTCTTTGGAAAAACATAAAAAATATAACCTACACAACTAAATCAAAAACTCAGGATTCAGAATTACTAAACTTAAGTTCATTCGCTCTCGAATCAGTAAATATAATTAATAATCACTTCGCCAACACTGGTAAACAGTTAGCTCAGCAGATTTCAGTTCGGCCGGATTTAAACAATGATCCTACCATTAGACTGAACAGCCTACCCTCACAACTTAATACCTTCGCACTAATAGATACCGACCCCAAAGAAGTAGAGATGATCTTAATGAGCCTAAAATCTGACAGTGCATCTGGCTGGGATGATATCTCAACCAAATTCCTGAAGTACATAAAAAAGGAAGTGGTGCCTGTAATAACTCACCTTGTTAATCTCTGCTTTGGTAAAGGAATCTTCCCGAACCTACTAAAGCAGGCTATCATTACCCCAGTACACAAGGGTGGGGACAAAGACGATGTCAACAACTATAGGCCCATTTCAGTTTTGACGGCATTATCAAAAATACTTGAGAAATTGTTAAATATTCGGTTAAAGCAATATTTAAATAAATTTCATGTATTATCACCTTCACAATTTGGGTTTAGGCAAGGTATATCTGCTGAGGATGCAGTTTCTGCTCTAAGTTCCCTAGTAGTTGATAATCTAGACCGTGGAAGTAAATGCTTGACCGTATTCTTAGACCTTAAAAAAGCCTTTGACACCGTCTCTATTCCTATCCTTGTGAAGAAACTGGAAATGGTTGGTATAAGAGGCACCCCACTAATGCTATTTAAAGACTATCTTTCAGGTAGAACACAAAGGGTAAAGATAGGGCAGTATACCAGTCAGGCTGCAGAGATATCGTCCGGCGTACCCCAGGGTAGTGTGCTTGGCCCAACATTATTTCTGGTGTACGTCAATGACCTTTGCAATATGAAAATTACTAATGCTAAAGTGTTCTCTTACGCGGATGATACTGCTATTGTTTTTTCTGGGAACTCCTGGGATAAAATTAAAACTGAGACAGAGCTAGGCATGGCCAAAATATCTAACTGGCTGAACAACAACCTACTCACCTTAAACACAAATAAAACGAACTACATCTGCTTTTCTATCACAGATCGCACACAACCAAATAAACAATACGCCATAAGAGTACACGTATGTGGAGACATTAGCAATGAAAACTGTAATTGCGCATCTATTACAAAAGTAACACAAACAAAGTACTTAGGTGTGGTTATCGATCAAAAATTATCCTGGCATCCCCACCTCGAGCAAGTTAGTAATAGGGTTAGAAAACTAAGCTGGATATTCAGGACACTAAGACACATCGTACCAAGAAATACGATCACTAGCAGAGAGTCTCCTAGAAGTGTTCTAAACGAGATATATGTTGCTCTGGTTCAATCTGTCTTGGTGTACTGTATTCCTATCTGGGGAAGTGCAGCTAAAACCTATTTCATAGACGTCGAGAGAGCACAGCGCTTACTCATCAAGACAATGTATTTCAAAAAGATGACTTACCCAACTGATAAACTATACCAAATAAGTGATCTACTCTCGGTCAGAAAACTTTATATATTGAACATTGTTCTTAATAAACATAAGACCCTAACGTATGATGCCAACCTATTCTCCAAAAGGAGAAACGACATAATTGTGCAAACCCCACAAACTAACACCATGTTTGCTTGTACGCAATTTATTAAGCGTTCAGCCCAACTATATAACAGAATAAATAAAAAGATATACATATACAAAAATACACTGTATGAATGTAAAAGAAATATAATTAATCTAATGAAAACACTTACCTATGAAGAGACGGAGGCACTACTGGAACACAAAAAATAACATATACGCACAAAATAAACAACCAATACGCAATTACACGTACACACACACACACACACAAAAACACGCGCGCGAACACACTCACGCACACACACACACGCACACACACACACACACACACACACACATTCACATTCTCACACACACACACACACACACACACACACACACGCACACACGATTGAATTTTTTGTTTTTTATTTATTTTATTCTAAATTGTAAGCTTTAATTTTACTGTAAGGTATGCTATGGAAGAGCGGAGTCTCCTAACACAGGCATTAATTGCTTAAAAGGAGACTTCAAGAACAATGTAATATAAAACAGTATTTTTAAACCAATAAATTATTTGTATTTGTATTTATTTGTATTTGTGACACTTTTCTACTGAAAGTGAGGTACAAGTACTGTTTGACAATGTGACTTGTGATAATATGTGGCGAGTCTTGCGATACCATTCAATTTCGAGTTGCTGAATGTTTAAAAGAAAAATCGACTGGAACCTGTTGACCATAGGAACTTCACCGAAGATATTTATTATAAAATCCAAAGTTATCGATAAAGTTAAAACCGCATAACATTTTTGCAAAAGATAAAAAATGTCAGTTCATTTTCCGTGGACGTATTTATTTGATTGAATCTTCTCGTTTACCCGCAACCCAGTAAGATCTGTTACAGATATCAGAAAGCCGCCTTATTAAACGAAAATCGCGAACATCTTCAAAGAAAGATGAAGAACCATTCGTTCGTAACTTCGTATCATAAACGATTGAGGATCCTTCGTACCGAGCGCTTTATTTCGCGCCGATGATCATACGTTTCAAACCTTTTGCATTAGATTTATTGCCTGTCAGTCAATGTTTGGGATATAAATAATGAAATAAATTACATTGAAATCAAATTACATTAAAGTTTCAATATTAAATGGAAAAAGAATTATCAAATTACATTATTTATAACATTTAAATGTTTTAAAGTCAATTCTTCTTCTTCGTTATAAATTTAGGAGCCAACTTAATGTCAAAGTTGTTGGTCTGTCGCCAAAGTTTGGCTAAGCAACTGCTATGCCCCCCGCAGGACCGAGTTGCCTCTGACGAAAATGCTCGTCACCCATCATCACGTTTACCGACTACAGTTTGCGATTGGCTATGTGTGGATGAATGGTGAAGTATGAACTGTAGATGAGAAAGTATAACACTGTTGCTGTCAATCAAAGGTCGGTAATAACTTCGTGGGGACTGAATATTTAATGAAGGACAGAAGGCCTAACTCACAATTACTGTTTGACACAATTATGTGATACGACAGGGATGTGTTCTAATTATAATTATTAGTAAAGTTAAAAGAAAAAAAATCTGTCTCTTAACTTGAAGGAATTAGTATCGGAGTAGTCTTAGCGGGCGTACCCCTCTCGCCACAGGCGTTGATTCCCAATCAAATACCTATATATACCAATGTAGTAGGTTTTAATCGTGTGTGACATAAGTTTATGTTTGTGTTTAGTTTTTTTATGTGTGTTAATACTGTTAATGTAACGACGAGAGCTATTTATGCTTTAGTGCAAGTTCTTTTGTTCTTGTGTGTTATCTCACCCCCCGCCAAAAGTGGCGAGCAAATTTGTTCGACATTTAGTCAGAAGTCGTCTTCCGTCTGGTCCTCTATGGTCTTTTTCAGTACTTAGTTGTGAACGCAACAACGTTTGTTTTGCGTATTGCTGTTGGTTAAAGCTGTTTTTTACGGAGACAAAGATTCATCTGTATTTACTAACTGTATTACATACATTAGTGAAACTTGGGGCAAGTACTGTAAGTGTCATCAACTCTGTCATGTTTCTAAAAAAGCCAATACAAAGTACGAGCGCTTATTAAATCTTTTTGCACCTATAATGTCCTTTTCGAATACATTCATTGAGTAGTAGTAGTAGATAGTAAGTAGATAAGTACTTGGACCGTAGCTATCTTTTAAAAAATATATACTTAACAGCCATGTACTCAGCTTCCTCCAATTGCCTTGATGTTGGAAAAGACCACAATCCAGTGGCACTATATATTGATGTAAAATAAAATTGGTAGAAACTTGTAGGCCTGTATTGTAGCATGTTTTTATTGAACCAAAATCCTAAAATATGTACATGTTAATGGAAACATATATACAAAGTGTAAGTTCATACATATTAAAAGTATCACAACAACGGGACTGCGTATAAATAATAGCTTTTCATGATATCGTTACAAACAGTATGAATTACCGTTAAAAATAATAAATAAATAAATAAATAAATATTCCACAACTATCACACAACGCCGTCTAGTCTCAAGCTAAGCAGAGCTTGTGTTAGGAGTACTAGACAACTGATAAACATACTTATATATTTCTAAATGCATACATATTATAGATAAATTACACCCAGACACAGAACAAATGATCGTGCTCATCACACAAACATTTGTCCTGGGTGGGAATCGAACCCACGACCTCCGGCCTAGCAGTCAGGGCTACTAACCACTAGACCAACAGGACAGTCAAAATAATAATAATAATGGCTAGCGCTCGTCGATTGTAGTTTGTTGTTACATATTAATATGGTGATTTTGTGCATGGGATGCATACGCATAGGTCCCCAAATGAGCTTCTCACTCAGTGACCGATGAAGTAATGCCTTGTGACGGATGACGCAATGCCAAAAAAAATTGTGTGCCTGAAACTTACATAAAACGAACTTACATGAAACGGAATAGGGCTTCAATCTGGAAAAATGGGCATTATCTTTCTGTTGCGGACATATATACATGTACGTATGTCACATGTTTCTCATTGGGGTAGGCAAAGACTATCGATTTCCACTTGTTACAATTTTAGCACACCTTCGCTTCATCTATGTTCATTACGTCTATCGTTGGTTAAGGTTGCTCCTGACCTGTCCTTTTTTTAGAACGTCCTTTTACAAGCCCAAACCATCCTAGCATATCTTTCTCAATCTTCATCACTTTAGATTGAAAGATATTTATTTTGCCAACTAAGTGTACATAATGCTGTTACTTGAAAAGTACATAGATGTTTAAAAATTTTGTTGCCGTTTTTAGGCGTCGCAAAGAAATATTATTTATCTACAATACTATTTAAATATTCTTAAAATTAAACATTATTAAGAATACGAATATATATATTCGTTTTATCCTCTTTCTTTTTCGCTATTGGTTAGCCCAGTAAAATCTATGATGATACCTATGTTCTCAAAGGTCACTGCAGCCAAACCAACCTACATTATTTGCGATAACTTGACAGCCCTAGAAGTAAGCTCAACTCAATTAATAAATCAGCGACGCAATGCTGATGAGCAAACCTAATTATTTATTCATATCCTTTTTAAAATATGCCTGTTTTTAAGCTGAAACTCAGAGATTTCATCCATTTATTGAATTACTTGGTCGAGCAACAGTCGTTACGTATTCACTTTATCGCGTCGCCGCCGCGCCAGCCCTTGTAATCGTATAGTGGTTGTCTACTGAAAGGCCCTGTCTAGAACTTTCTAAAGGCATGACGTCAACTTCCCTCTAAAGAAGTATAAGAAATACGCTGCTCTTTGCTTTGTCTTTGAATAAAATGCTTTAAAAAAATATTTTAAATTATCCTTATAGTCAAGATGGTTGACAAACTGCGAATCGTTATCAAATTTGGAATTTCAGCTACCATACATACCATACATACTACCCATAGTTTACACCTATATATAGTCACTTATTAATTTTTTTAATGACCGCAGTTATACTTAGACTTGAAATAATACGAAATGGCAGGTTAATGTATACGTTTAGTGACATAGACATATCAACCTGGCATTTCGTTATATCAGCAATGCAGTACAGCAATATTAATAACCCGCTAATCAATACTAAAACAAACACTTTAACATGAGATGTGTCTTGACTTTGATGCAAATTAATCTTAAAAGTTCTTCTTGTAATCTGTTCATGTGTTAAAGATGGCGGATCATAAACAAGGCTGGCTGTGATTATTTTTTTTGTTAAAATAACTAACTGTAGTCTCTAGTATATATTGCTATATGTGCTAACCACGGATGTTATTCAAGTACCTAGGTAGCGGCAGTGATTAATGAATCTTTGATGCTCGGTTTTGAAGAGCTCTTAATTCTTTATCTACTCTATATCAAATCTAATAAATATCTACTTTTTGGATAGAACGCCCTTTCAATATAGTAGTTTTCGATCAGATAATGTTTTTCTTTCATAACATTGCTAATGTGCAGCGGAATAAAAAAGCAACCCAAACACGCACAATTTCAGCAGCAGGAAATATTTATAGGGAAAATAATGCCATGATGTTGTACCAGGGTTGTTATTACTCGTAGTACACAAACATAGCTAGGATATGGACAGGAAAACCCGTACAACCTAATAAAGGGCGATACAAAATTCACTGAGCTGTAAACAAAAGAAGCTCACGCATGATTACCCTAAACACGAGTATGTGTTTGGGCTCTATAACACTTGATCGTTAGCGGAATCGGTGGACGCGAATCAAATAAATGCGGACCACCCAAACTGTCATTTACATTCGGTCATTAGGTCCTTTCAATTTGTGAATGCGAGGCCGCTAATGGTCGGACGATTGGAATTCGTTAAATTAGCCATAAGTCCCCAAATTAGTCTAATATGGCCAAAATTACGTAGGTACGTAAATAGGTGACGTTTCAAATAAACTGAATGGAATGTTAGAAAAAAGGTTTTCTGCCCACGCTAGTGGCTTTACGTCTACGGCTCATTTGGGACAAGCCGGCACAATTTTATAAATTACTCCGCCTTCGAGAATTTGATCCGTTCCCTGCTCAGGTAACCGCATTAATTAGCTGCGGATCGCCATCCAACTACATCAAAGTAAAACTATTCGGTCACCTTCAAGGTTGTGGTCACCTATCCCTGAGTAGTTGGTGTTTTAAATGTCATTGCGTAACTTAAATATCTACTTATAAGAAGCTGATACATTTTACTAAACTTATAATGTGTATGTAAACTCAACGCTCAACAAAATATTGACGAAACCAATGAAGCTAAAATTGAGGAAAATAAAACACCGCAATATTCGTTGGGAATTCTTTATCGACCCTTGGTATCGTGATCCTAGAGAAATGAGTCACAACAGTATACAGTGAAGCAATATCATTTTCAATATAATGCTAGGTATACATTACGTTGTATAAGTATTACCCTCGTAGCTATGCCATGAGGGGTATTTTCCGAAAAAACCTAACGTGCTTTTACCTCTACTTTGACATCATGTAAATCCGTTGAAGTATCTGCTTTAATTAAGCAGTAACTTCAACGGATTTACATGATGGTAAGAAACATACCAATGTACGAAAATACCAACATTTGCATGTACATATTTAACATACGTGGGATAATTCTAGACCTACAAGGCTACGGGGGCTACGAGCAAATTATGTTTTGGCTATAGGGTTTTTGACGAGACGCTAAAGAGGTGTGTCAGAATCGTAGCAGATCAGAATCGATAGTATGTGCCTTCTTCAATAGGCGTGATTGTATGTATGGGTTCAAATAAAATGAATAAAAGTTGTGTGAAAATGTGCTGCCGGCCTGTGCCGGTCGCTGCTGTGCATCGAATTCCGGGAGCCGAAACCAAGCGGTTATCTGCCTGACTGCGCCGCAAATTGTTACAGTTTCACAACGAAATAGATCGCTTGGAGAAGTTCTAGTTTCCACTAATATTAAAAAGGGAAAGTTATGATATCCAGTCATGGCAAATCATGGAAAGCGGTACAGTTTGATGTTGGTGGAAAATAAGTAAAATTTCCAAACTGGAATTTATTTGTGGTTATCAGTGAAATAAGTATCACGTCTATTCTCTGAATATAATCCCAGAATCACCTACACCACACGACGACGTGGTATGTGGTCTACATAATCATGAGACATCGTATCAAGATTATCTCCTCCATCTCGCGCTGTATTCCTCATTGCAGAGAGTCGAGATTCCCTCGCGAAATACTTTTTTCATTGATAATCTTGCTCCACCCCCTTTGGCAACGTGAAATGTTTCGTGGAAGTTGGTGTCCAGAGTCCAGCGGTTAGCGAATCTGGTCAGGCCATCTAATACGACGCGTCGACGACTTCTAGAATCTTTGGAATCTACATGAGTTAGGAATATTAGTATAAAAGTTAGCAGGATGTATCTAAATAATATGTATTTCATATTATATAGTATTTCATATATGTTTATGTTGGGTTTTCTGTATTGTGGTATTTTGTGTCGACTATTTTATGTTTGTTTTTCAAAGTCAAAACGGCTACACCTAATCGTTTTTTTCCAATTCACGGAGTGTTAGTTTTGTCTCGATTGTATATTGTCCTCATTGGTATTTTTCAAACTTTTATACTAGTGATGGTAGGTCGTAGTGTATAGCTTAAATTGATCTTAGTTTTTGTTGATATTTTTCTAATTT
The DNA here is from genome assembly GCA_935421205.1 of Xylocampa areola. Classification (NCBI taxonomy): domain Eukaryota; kingdom Metazoa; phylum Arthropoda; class Insecta; order Lepidoptera; family Noctuidae; genus Xylocampa; species Xylocampa areola. Next base: position 4,409,830 of record OW285200.1, read on the forward strand.
AAAGGCGATGATTTTGTAGCCTTGTATAATAATCAGAACTACGAAGGCACTACATTAGGAAAAAGCAGATCTGTATATGTATTTTTCTTCAAAGATTTGTCAATTGCAAACTATCTAAGAGCAAACAAGATCATAAAGAACTCTAAAAAAGCTTTACTGTATTTTTTTTACATCTCTTCTCTTAAAAATGTTCATATAATTGATTACGTCGAGTGTTAGTGTGTCAGAAACTGCGTGCTACTATCTAAACACGCAGGAGGGTGTTGTGGCGGGCGGCGACCTAACCAAACATCGCATAAGAACAGGGCTCCTTGACGAACTTTGATGCAATGTGAGTAGGCCCTTGGGCAACGGCCATTACACAAATCATTAACAATAGTCTCACTTAAAGATCTTGTGTACAAAGGTAGACGAATAGGGTAATCGAGTAACGCATCAGTAGTCGTGGCATTATTCAATTTTGATGTCAGATAATGTTACACGAGAGTAAAATTTATCTTTAGTTTTTGTCACAACACACACAATTATTATTGTACGACAAGTCACTGTATAGAGACTGAATAGATATCGATGACGTCGTCATAATAAGAATACGTATGAAAAAAGAAATCGGAGTAGTGATAAGTAGATTTCGGGAGGGCTTAGCTGGTAGAGTGTGTCGAGTACTGATTTGGAAGGTATAGGTTCAAATCCTGCTCAAGATCGTATTATTCTTTCCACAAAAAAATTATATTTTATTTATAGCTGGCAAAAATGTTATTTGGCATTGGTAAAGTCTATTTCAGAGTAAGATTTGAAATTGAAACTTACCTCATCGCTCGAGACTAAAAATAATAAATAATAATAATAAATAAATAAATCTTTATTGGCCAAAAGTTTGAACAAAAAAAGAACTTGAACTACTGGTATGTTTGCGCAACATTAAACATTTTGTTTCAAAGTTAATTAATTATCTGCGGTTGCACAGCTCGGTAATCAACGCAAGAGTTGTTATTATTATTGTAAACATCTGTTTCGTACACTTGTTGGGAATAAACTTACAATTTACTCGTAACTTGTCGCGTAATTAGCTTAATTAATCTCAATGAATTATGTCCCGTAAGTATTTGAAGTTAGAGGGCTAAACTAGCTTACATGTACCTTGTAAAAAAACGTGTTACTTAACAACCTATAGAATTGCATGATATTTTATATGTGATTGATACTTCAGAAAATTAAGATCCGCCACTATTTTTCAAAATAAATAAAATCTAAACTAAATGAAGATAAGGCTAATTAATGGAGATGTTAACTGAGAAACTAACGGCGCCACTATAGCTTGTGCCAAAGCAGTGACATTCGCTGAAACCATTTTGTCCACGGATCTGCAAAAAATACGGATATGACCTTGCCTTGTCATGAGCGAACCATAGATTACGCACACACACACGCAGCGTACTGGCGCCGAGTGGATAAGTTTTATGTATTTGTATGGGTTTACCTCGTGTATGACAAGCAAAACTGGATGACTAGGCATGCTTCTCACATGTCGTACGCAACGCTCCGTCCGTATTTTTTATGGTCCGTGATTTTTTCATATTCGCTAATGTCAAGCGTAAGTGCTGACACCTATTTTAGCTACAAGTTGCTGTTCCCCTAATATTAGGCAAACAAGAAAAAATGGAATTGCTTGATATTGCAACTCCGTACATCAAAAAAAAATACGTCGCTTAACGCCAAGTATTTTATATACCTATCAGTTCTGCTGAGCTTGGAAACGGCAAAAAAACTCGAGGCTCAAAGACCTTTGACATCCAAAGATAAATCAGATTGGACCGATACCGACTTAAAATGCACGGAGCGAACTCGATGTTCCTTCTAAATGACGGCGCGATTAACTGGAGCTTAACTGTGGTCGATGTGGCTGATCGAGCGATTCCTCACTCGTTACTGTAGAAGAGAAGATCTCCTATATCCTTTGTTTTCCTGGTACCATTAAGTACTAGATCAGTTACAGATTTTTGGTTATTTTTTTTATTTTCGTGTTACTACGCGATCAAACTGAGAATAGGAATGATCTTCCGCCATAGTGTGTCGTTAATGTAATAAAAACAGTTTATATTATGTGTTAAACTAATCAAAACTTAAAGGATGTTGTAATACTAAGATTTAGATAAATAACTAAGAAAAGAAAGCGATTAGTATTCTTAATTTTCCTTGCAAATTGTATCTATCAAGTGACAGTTGATAGGTAGAGGGCATAGACGTTCCTTTTCTTATCGTGATCGCATAGTACTTTATGCCGTAATAAACAGTTATGATATTCAGAAGATAGAATAATTGCGTTGTACTAACTTCCAAACAATCTAAAGTATCAGATAAATTACCTTGACAATTATTTTATTTACAGTGGTAAAACTTCAGGAGACATTGTAAAGCAAGCAACAATAATATAATTTTATTCGAATTAAGGTGGTTAAACAGGGCTAAAGCGCTTTCCGTTTCCTAGGTACACGAGGCGTCTTCAAAAGTTCTACAAATTGTATTACGTCCGTTGAATTATCATACAGTTTACCTTTTTTCAAGAGAAACTTAACCCTCGCTAACTCGAAGGTGGAGTGGAAGCAGGAAAGGATATGAAAACAAATATTTCCTCTATTGGCACGTGTAAGGACTATATAAAAGTGCTTGATGGAATACTAAGAGCTCAGGCTGACGTGAGTCAGAACAAATGGTTCGGGAGCGACCGTCACCAAGTTTTAATTAAATTAGAAATTGCTCTAATTAAAAATTGAAAGGGTCCCATTCAATGATTCCGTTTCAATATTCCAGTGTTAATTGTCCACTAGGTTTGATTTATAGGACGGCTTCAGTAATACTAATTTCAGTTATTACTGTGGTTTTAAGTTTTAACGAATATTTTTAATTTAAAACGTTATCGGAACAGCGCTCTAATGGATTGAATTCGTTTTCCACGTGCTATGTAATGTTTTCTTGCCGTATAGACTACGGATGATACATTTTTGTTTCAAGTTTGTATGATAGTTCAATTAATTGATTTAAAAAAAATATATAATTGCTTCATTCTCGAGGAAATACACGTGTTTAATTCACGATAATTGGACTAAATTCGACGTACGCTATGACCCGTGCTTCTTCATATTTTTCCGTGAATAAATATAATGTAAAAATGGTTCTATAGCAAAAATGTTTGTTGTCAAACAAAACAGTATTAAAAATGTCTAAAAAGCTTGTAAAAAGCCTTCATCATTACGGTATATTCTTATTTTGAATACTTACTTATTTTCTTTTTACTTTTCCGGCGTCTGGCACAGATATATATGTCATTCTGCCAGCACGGGAAGAACTAGGATACGTCGGGGTTGTTGCGCGGTCCTTTCACCGGCGCATTCATAGCGAGCGCTATTCACGCGGCCCGAGGCTACCTCATTTAGGACACTTTTTTACTCGTTACGTATTTATATTTTTCATACTGCTGATTACCTAATGAAATGTTAAGTAAGAACCAGAAGTTTGTTGACAGATGTTTAATTAATGTAATTTTGTAAGTCCCGCATATATAAAACTGTCTGAATAATTTGATCGTGCCTAAAACCCAACATAATTGAATTTTCCCTCTCTTAAATCATGACATCGCTTTTTAAACGTAATGCAAATAGATTAAAATAATCGTACCTACATAAGATTAGCATCCTGTCCAAAATGTTATTATGTACTTTAAAATTTGGTCAGGAAAAGTATATTTATACTTAAATGTATATTTATTAACTAGGTAGGTATCTTCCGCTCGACGAAAATAAAATAATGCCACTTATTTTTACTGTAGGAAGAATTACGTACGACGAACTAGCGTAATGTTACAGTAGTAATGCAATGACCCCCTTAATGTTGATAACGTAACTTTTCACCTAGAATGCCTGACATGTAGCCGACATGTTGGTCCCGACTCCCAACTAAATAAAAACATTTACCAACTAGGCTTATTTCGTTTAGGCTTTTAATTTACGTTACCACTGGGTTTTTATGCTAGTCTTTTCGGCTACGACGAATACTTGTTTTCCGTCTGTTTCTCATGCCAAGCTTTTATCTTCAAGTCTTCACAGCAAAATAAGTAATGCCATTTAATATTGACACTTAATTAGCCCGCATTGCGACACTCTTTAGATTGCTTCAGCATTCGCGTCTTGCGCCGTATTCCAGAATATAAAAGTGAGTAATTTGTTAAAGATCTCGTGCGACAAGAAGTTGGAAAATGAGTGTTTTAGTATTCGAGTTCAACTTTGAAAAAATATAGATATAACTATAAATTGTGACCACTTTAAAAGTTTTTGTCAGAGATTCTTCTTGCTAACATTTTATTTTCTTTAAAAGTCTGAGTATGTTGGTTTTAGTTATCGTCGTATATTGGTTTACTGAATATTTTTTTAAAGAATAATGTTCAATCATTCTGTTTGATAAATCATATAAGTTAGTACCCACGTAATTTTGGTCGGTATGGGGCGGCAAATAACACGACCATATTTTAAATCAAAGTTCTTTTATAACAAAAGTTTGAAACTTTGAAGCATTGCGTTCACACTCGACCTTATTTTATAGGCCACTGGACCGTTAATAAATCGTGCTTAGTCAATCTACATAATCTGGATGAAATTGGAAACAACACCTACCAAGGAGTGTGTAGTGCTGGGGTTTCGGATTAAACTGCTAGAGGTAGAGAGCCCAAGCTTTCATTACGAATAATTTATATTCTATGAATAAATCTGTGTCACATATATCTCTCACATATTTTCTTGACGAGCGGTAATACGTAGCACGTCAAATGAGGACCAATTCCAGGAAATATAAGACCCAATCAAACTGTCACTCCTACGTAGAATATTTTATGTTCTCACACTTATAAAATGTTTTTGTTGGAGAAACGAGAAGACCACACGGGTGATACGGTGATGCCCCTGTGATGCGGATACACAGTAGTAAAACAAACGTGCGCTAACAAGTCACTAGAATAGAATAAAAAGAATAGAAATAAATAAACATAAATGTTATTTTATTTGCACATATAATCTTATATTTTGGCCAAAAAATATACATTGTGAAACGACGACATAAAACCGTCCCGTATGGTTTAATCTGTGGTAAGTCAGCTGTATAGAGCAGGGTGCGTTTGTATCAGGCAGGGGCGCGATAACCCGCGGACGTTATTCCACCTCCTTTATTTTTATCATTGTCTATGATTAGGGAGCTCGCAGTGTCACTGACACGCCACTTGAAATTGGAAATTACGGAACTTTGAAGAGTGTTATTTTTACTTTTAATATAAACGTATACTTATAAATATTCGCATGAAACAGGTATTCGTGACGACTTCCTTGAATATTTTTATTAACGCTATATAAGAAAGTGTTTTAATAAATTGACTCGCCCCGACTAGGGTTGCCAGGTCTTACAACCGAAAAGACGGACATTTGGGTAAAAAGGCCGGACTCCCTTATTTTTTTAGTCTTAGTATAACACGATATTAATGTTTTAAGTAAAACAAAGCTTTTTATCATTTAACATAAAATCTTCAATGTAAATAAAAATGGACAAAGTTAAAAAAAGCATAAAAAAGCCGGACCCTCCTTCTAATTCGGTCACGCAACTGAAAAGCGTGAATGTGTCCGGCGTTATCCGGACGGCTGGCAACGCTAGCCCCGACACTTCTCAGTTTCGTTAAATGCAGTAATTTATCTGTCTTAATGACATACATCGCCTGGCGCAGCACATGCTAAGGTATCCCTCCATAATAACCGCATTCACACGCAGCTGCCGCCAAGCGGTTGATACATGGCTCTCCCGTGCTGGCGAGCTCACTTGTCACAGATTTAGGTACGATAGTCGTATTATAACCGATATTCAATATCCTTTCTATATGAAAATATCATTGAAATATTCTTATAAAAGTTCCACTTTCACCAGAATGGGTTGGTGATTACGGAACATTAAGAAAAACGACAGCTATTAAAAATGAACTTGTATGATGTGTAAATTTGAACTGTTCTCATTTACAAGTACGAGTACTTGCTAGGTTATGACTTATGACCCAGCAAGCCGAGGCCCATAAGGAATCCGTGCCACCATTTCTAAAAAGGGCAAATATCTTTATTTCTTATTACAAATCAGGTACTTAATACGTTTTGTATTAAGATAATTATCATTGTATTATTTAAAGGGATAAAATATAATCACCACTGTATCTCCGCCTGTGGCTCTGTCTCTTCCGCTCATAACCCAGCTTCAATCAAGTCATACCCTATTATAGTTTTTGCTCTAACTTTCTAAATTTAGTAGCGCTTAGGAATGTTGAAAAAGAGGTCATCACCTGCCGTCGGCGGCAAAAAATGCAAAACATCCAGAGGGTGACTACCCCTATTAGGAATTTAGAAATCTTTAGGATATAATCTTGTAGATATTTCTTGCTTGCTTTGATTATTTTAAAATTACTGTCAAGAATGTAACCGTTGGCAATTTAGACTCTGCAGGTGTTAATTCTTGTTAACGATTTGGTAATAAAACTAGCTTGTTTAAGGCAGGTGTTAAAATATTAAAACATCTTTCTGCAAGCTGCAGCTTTAGACACACAGAGTTAAGATGTTTCCCGCGGTAATATTAAACATTCTCTTCGCATATACTTATATTCAATTATGTTCAACAAGAGACCTCTTAACCGAATAACAGTGAGTCGCAAGAAGTTGCGTAGGATTTTCATAATGCGGTTTCATTTCGAGATTCCCAGCATATGCGTACCTAATCTAATGTAGCAAGTTAGCGAGTTTGCTGAAAGGAGTTTTTGAGACACAAAAAAGATTACGGCTTAAAATATTTAAGCATAACTTCTACTTAAATCTACACGATAAGAGGTGTCTGTGCTTCGTTTGTTGTCTGTACGTAGAGCACAGCAGAGAGTAATACGTCACCAGCTAACGGGTGTACAGTCAACAACAACAGTCTCTCCTTTGTGTTGTGGCGCAAGTCACCAAGTTTGAGCGTAGCATCGCTTTACACTTACCTGGAGAGCAGCAGTCAGCGTTCCTACAATATCGTTTACATTATTGTCTTGTTTTTAATTTTCAGTTTTGTTTCGTGTACGTAGACTGACATTTATCACTTTTTCCCAATATCTTATTACAAGACGAGTCTATTTGAAGTGTACAGATCTACCTTCACGTCAGTTTTGTATGTAAACTTTACTGGGTCTAAGGTACGAACTTTAGTACAAAATATGACAACTTTTATATCCTTACTAAAGTTAGAGTTTGAATTACGAAGCTTATCATAAGCCGAATAAAGTTTTTAATACAAAAGTTGTCGGCTATAGATACATAAGACTTGAGTCTGTTAAGTAAATTATTCTTAAACATGATGTAGCTGTGTCTGCTGTCTGACCTTCGCTCTACTTACTACAAAAGGAATGATGTACTAGAATGAACTTCCGCCATATTGTGAAGTTAACAGAACGAAAACACTTCAAATTATTCAAGATAATTCTTTGAAAAGCATTAACGCATGCTTAGCGAACTCTACAGTTACAATATTAAATGGAAAAAAGAATACGGTCGCGAACAGGATTCGAACCTAAGCCATCTCGACCTCTGAGAGAGGTCGAGATGGCTTAGTGGTCAGAGCGCCTGGAGTATTTATCCGGTAGGCGCCGGTTCGAATCCTGTTCGCGACCGTATTCTTTTTTCCATTTAATATTGTAACTTTAGTTCAAATTATGTTTTAAACTAATCGAAACTTCAATAGACGTTATAATACTAAGGAAATTTATGAAGAAAATGCTAAAAAGTATCAATTTTCCTTGCAAATTTTATTTTTCATGTGACAGTTAACAGGTAGATGTCATTAAAGTTCCCATTCTTAGCGTTATTGGTTATCGCAACAAGAAAAACAGTCAAATTCGTGTCGGACGGCCATAAGTAAATATTCATCAATGTATAAATAAAATTATGAGCGTTCAATTTTTTTCCTATTTGGTACTATGTAACACCATCAATGGATAGGAATGATTTAATAGCAATTTCACTCAGCCAAATCGAATTCATATTGCCCAGCCCATTATGCGTTGTTTAGACTATGCTTTATTATTTTGCTGTATAGTGTAGGTAATATATGCGGCATAATCATAAGCTTCTTACTCTATAGCTATATGCTATATCAGAAGCAAGTGTGCTATTGACAACATAAATAAATATAGTAGGTAAGGTGTAGTGTTCACATAAGCTATACCATATTAGGCTTTAGACTTGAGCGATTTTAAGCTATATTGCACGACTCGCCTCCCCGTCTCCGCAAAACGAGATTTAGATAAACTCTCTCGAATATTTAAAAATATTTTTAAGAACATATCTATTTAAATTAATCTGCCTAGTCTTTTCCCAACTAAGTTAGGTCAGTCTAACCGGATGCAGCTTAATACCAGTATTTTACATGGAGCGACTGCCTATCTGTCCTCCACAACCCAGTTACTCGGTAACATGATATCTCGTGGTAAGACTGGTTGTCAGACTTTCACTTCTGACTACCCGTAACAACTGTCATAGATCTTCATTTGACAACCGAGACCGACAGTTTAATGTGCTCTCCGAGGTACGGGGAAGACTCTAAATGAAATTAAGAAATCCACAGATCTACCGCAGCAAGCGCAGCTCAACCTCGACTCGATTAACCTATGCAGCTGTTACTTAGCCACGAAACACCCCTCGTGTCTATCAAAAAGGAACGCTGAGCGATATTCTTGTGCTATAAAATATTGATAAATTAGTTATATGTACTTACCTATTTTATAATTATACCGTAGCCTGAACAGCGCTTTTGGTAGGTAATCCCACAACAACCACAGCACTCTAAACATCAATATTAACGTATTCATAGATTTCTAGGGCTTATCGAACAAACTGAATATTCGAAAGTCAAACAAACAAACTAGTGTATAAGCGTACGCTGTATACAAACTATTTGAATTAATAATGCATATATCCGAACAATAGCAATGCGTTGGCAAAGTTTTGATGGCGTCATAACTGTATTAGCTCACAGTCCCGGCTCTAACTAATATGGCCCGAATACGTCAGTTTACTCGCAACAACCTACAACTATCGCATTGAAATTTAACTTAAGGATTAGACAGGGTCTGGGTGCTGCACTGTACAGCGTTTATTTGTAGCATTGTTTTTAACCGACTTCAAAGAAGGGACCTCAAAAACATTGCAGGCCCCTAGTTTCTTTCGTTTTCTTGTTTAATTTCGTGTATATATAAAATATGAGGTATTTTATTTCTTTTTTTTTTTACCTAATTTCAAATACAATTGAGCTGTTCCCTTTTGCTGCTATTATACTAGCTGCTGATCTTTGCCCGTGGTATATTTATAGAGGTAATTATAAAAAAAAAACCTGTATAATTACTTTAAAAATTATACGGTTATCTAATAGTCAAATTTTCACTTCTAAACATTAACGGTTTTTTTTTCAGATTAAACCACAAGCATCTCTGAGAATATGTTGATGTCTTTATCAAAGGACGGCTTATTTCTATACCTATTTTGTTTTTGGTGGTCTTGCACTCATTGGCATTTGTCGCAGCATACGGGGCGAATTGGTTTGTTTAAAATGAAAAATTAGTAATAAAAATGTATTCTTTATATTTTTATTGATTCTTGATATCATTATCAAAAAAAAATACATTTTTATTACTGATTTCAGCGGTAGTTTGAGATTTATTCAAAAAGAGTGAAAATTGGGCTATTAAAATAACCGTTTTTTTTTTTTAAATAAAATAAAATAACATGATAACGTACATTTTTTAAATTTGGTCTATAAATATAGCACGATTACAGATCAATAGCTTGTTTATGGAACATTAACGTTGTCACTACCAAGTCCCTTATGAGACCGGGACCATTAAGAAACGATCTCTCAAACTTTATTTGTGTTTCATTACCCTATAAAAGGTTTTTAGCACTGAAATCGAGCTCCGATACTGTTCAGTTTTAATTTGCACATTCAACTTCGTAACTGTCAGCTAATGTTCTTAGTTTCAACTTTAAGTTTAATTTTATTAAAAACTCATTTAAATTATAAGGTCTAAGTTTACATTATCTATTGCTTCGATTAATAACTTCTTTAATTTGAAACAAGCACACATAAAATAAAGCTTAAAAATAAATAGGTATATAAGTACCTAACTTTATTTATATGACTGGCATAAAATAGCATGACGCCTGTATTCCCCGATGTAGTAGACAGAGGTGAACACAGTTGTACGCATGCGTATATAATACGCATATTATTACACCCACATTTCACCAATGCTGTTAGTAAATTCACATGGGACTTATACAGGTGGTGAGCCTATTCCCGTCTACTTGCCACAAATCCAAACTTTGAGCTGCTACTGAGAATTTCCTAACAGAAAAATCCAATAGGAAAGGCTTTGCACGACCTGGGAATGGAACTGAAGTCCTCATGGTCAGCAGTCGCGCTTGGAGCACTAGGCCAACAAAGCAGTTAAAAAAGACTAGGTATATGCTTTTAAAGACTTATTTAATTTCTATAAAATATGCACTAGTCCGTCGGAGCCAAATTCAGTAGGTATTTCAGTTGTATTTTTTTTGTCATATCTATAAACGAACATAAACAACAATATAGAGAAGCCAAAGTTTTGTTTACTTTAATTAAATGGGAACACACAGTGGTACACACATACAGGTTTCATAATTAGTTCGTAAAAGAAAATACACGGGAAATTATTCTGCAAGCTAATGTTAACAAAAGTAAATACGGATAAATTAAATAGCCCATGAAGACTGCATCAGCATCGAGTTTTTTTTTTCGATTTTTCTCTTAAAGTTGGGTGTGAAATAACTCACAGTGACATGAGCTCTATACTATCAGTTACGATATGCATAGACATACCTAAATATCGGAAGGATCTAAACTTGCACTTCAATCTAGTTGGATATGATGACGGTACCCACTCATCAAGGATTTGATCTATGGTATCCAGAGTCTACTCGTTAAGAAATTACAATGAACACTCCTGACACAGTTGTCATTTGTCATAGGTGGAACACGCTGGCAATACTGTTTTTTTAGTGATCTTTGTAGTATTTTTCTTGTAGGTACCTACTTATGAAAGGCGGCTGAGAAGAAAAAGTACTACGCAAGAAGGAGAAAACAACTTTTAACCGGATTAATCGCGTGTATTTTAGTTTTCATTTTTCCTGATGTCACGAACACTTTGCAACAAAAACTATTGGTTTTTACACGCGATTAAATGTTGTTTTATTAAAATGTGTAGTGATCGCGAAAACCTAAGACAAAGAGAAAAGTACAACGCGAGGAAAAAAAAACTACGCCGATAAAATAAAAGTAGTACGCGAGAATAATAAAAGTACTACGCGAGAATAATAAAAGTACTACGCGAGCAAAGTAAAAGTAGGTACTACGCGACAAAGAGAAAAATACTACGCAGTGAATTAACTGTCTTACGAAGTACTATTAATTCTCCGCGTAGTACTCGTTTTGCCGGTAACCCATCTTTAATACTAGCGACGCAAAAACCGTAAAACACATGAGATAATTTATAGCCTATAGTAGATATATATACACACGTAAATTAACCTCAAAAAATTCTCTGGAAGAAATCGCATCCAAATTCGTTGTGGAGTTTAAAAGTAGTTAGCGACAAACAAACAGACGTGGGAAGTACTTTGTTACTATTTAGAGATAATTTGCACCGTGAAGCCAGACCAACCAAAAGTATTAATGAGAAACAATTTTCTGTCCGGGCCTCTCAAAATTGTTAACTTTACAGAATTCATCAAACTAATGTTGAAGGCATTTTACGTCCATTTAATTTCCATCATCTTTTCAGAGCTCAATTTATATGAGATAACTTTGAAGTCGGACACCGAAACTTACCTACATAAAGTACAAGAGACTACTGAAAATTGTGCGCGATAACACTTTTCAGCCACTTTTATAATAGAATATCCGGGCTCAGCGGTTTGAATCGGACATTGACGACGGTCCTGGGATTTTTAGATTGTACCGTAAGCAGAATTCTATTATAAGTACACATTTCATACTGTATTTATTGAAAATTGGTCCAATAAATCATGTGTATGTATCGATACTAGGTGCTGGTGTTTGGTTTCCAGACAAAGACTAGGCCAAACCTACTGACCGATGTTAGAAATAGAATGATAGGCTGAGCTTATAAGAATTAAATTATTATGAATCGGACTTTAAATAATCTTCTCTTACTTTGCCTGTCTCATAGTTCCGACTTTGTTCATTTATCTTTTCACATTCAATATATTATTCTTTGGAATGAGCTGCCCCTTGACATCAGGATGGCCACCAATCGGCAATTCGGCAGAATCATCACGTTAACCTTTGACTGATATGTTATATATTGTGTATATATTTATATTATAAATATTAGATAAGTATTCGTATTGTGTATTTGTGTGCATGTAGTTTTTTTTTCCTGCTCTTGTTGTCGGTAAACATTTGTATCTACTTTGTATCATCACTGCAACACCCAAAGGTTGACTGGAAGAGAATGCCTAAGGCATTAAGTCCGCCTATCTAAACTCGTTGCATAAAGTTTAAATAAATAAATATAGACCTACTCAGAACTGACTTAGGAACAGATCTCAGTTTGCAACTAATTGCAAAATACAACCATAACAGTCCTCACGTGTCGTGACCTTGATCGTCTTTATCGTTTAGTATCTCGTTCTACGTACTCTTACGAGTACCTCCTTGCTTTAATACCCAACATCCGGACCATTTCATCTTTATTATGTTCGTCTCAATTGGATGTTTTTCAATACGTTAAACGCTTGAATGCGGTTCATTGTGAATGTAAGGATGTAGGTGTGTTGCTTCGCGAATGCGTGTTTGGCTAATCATTTTATGAAACGTTCATCGTTTTCGGAATAAACAAATCGCCTTTGTCGAATAACTACTATCTACAGCCTTGCGTTTTCTGTGATGCAACTAAATCTAACATCAGCAATACAAACAAACATCTAAATATTCGAATTGATAATAAGTACGAGTATAATTGAGGTATAGTATCATATGTGTGGAAGTTCGTTAGTAAATTAACAAACACGGGACTAGGAACAACGTGGTAACTCCATTATTTCCGTGTGCATCACCAGTCGTAATCCAGTTTGGAACTGAAGCGAATTCGCTTATGCGGCTATATCCGCATATAACTGGTCATACACCGGTTAAATCCGGCTGCGCATTCAGGCAAACATTGGGTTTTGTTTGACTGCAGTCGAATTTGATCATATTTGAGTGGAGGCTACCCATACATACCTAAGTGCGCTTTGATTATGCGATCTTCTTTACCACAACCAGGTCTTTTCAGTTTCAGTTTCCAGGTTTTTTCTTTTCTTTCTACCCCATATTCCAAAGGATGTCTGGTTGATAGTATCAACTCATATAGTATAAGGAGTATTAAGTATTACTCCCTATCTACATTTGCGAATTTATCCAAATAAACGCAGAACTTCATAAAGCCCCGGAAGGCGGTCCAAAATAAAAAAGAATGGTACTTAACATTAACGAGAAGCGACATTCATTATATTTTTGTTTTGAACGGGCTTAAAGCTTAAATTTTAAATTACTTCAACACCATTTATAATTAAAATTCTAACGAAACATTGCGGCTCGGTGCCTCCATAATACCTACTAGAAAATCTCGCACCAAATTCGGTCTTATTTTTTTATTTCCCAAATTAGATAAGTAGGTGCCTTAACAAAGTATATTTGTGAGAGACCCTGGCCTGACTCCAATTACCGCCAGTACCTCTGAATTTTTAAAGCAAATTGTCTTAAAAAGGTAGATGCGCACTTTGTTGGAGCCTGCGAGACAAAAGCGGGAAGTTATGTACCGTGATATTTATTCAACGACGCTACTCCGATGCGGGGGAAACTTCTAAACTTTACAATATACAGGGAAAAATTCTTTTAAGTCTCATTTATAGTGTAAGAGGGCTGGTGTCTCTTTATACTTAAGATAAAGGTGTACCTAGTCATTCTTGAATTTTACGTTTCGGTTTTTATGACGTCTTATCAGCGACTACGTTTTAGAGTCGGCCGTAATTTGCATTTTAGTGGACATGACAAGTTATGTCTGTGATTTTCTTTTTAGGACTACATGAATAAAGATAATCGTATGTACATTAAAACTCGGGCAAGAACGTACCTATATAGGTACTCGAGGGTTATAAGATCTCCACGGCCAATTATTATAATATCTAAATGATTATGCAATAGTAATGCAATTCTAATTCACGATGATTGCTTAGGATCATGTGTTAGATAAAGCGTAAACACAATAGAAAGTAGTTTTTTTTTCGGGCCGTTAGCCGTATCTATCCATACATATTATAAGAAAAAGATTCTAGACCAGATATTCAGAGTTAAAAGAAAATACGAATATAAGTCTTTATACATAGTGTTTTTTTCTAGCTCACAACATGTATGGATACGGCTAACATAGCTACAAAAAAAGAATGGACGTTTTAATGTATGTATTTACGTTTGGGAAGTGCCAACGGAGCTACATAATTACCAAACATAATTATACTAACAAACTGTGCACACAGCTTTACCCACATGCAATTGGGTTAAACAAATTGACATAATGTACGAAAACAAAGCCAAGAAGTTGTAAAGTGAAATTGTAATGACCCCAAGTTGCCGTTTAGCTGAACCAAGTTCTAACTTCTAAAGTTAAATGGGTTTATAGGTAGTTATGTATAGAAGACTTCGTGTTACAAGAATGTTATCAGATAAGAATAAGATCGAATCATACGTTGCTTCTGCGAATATCGTCGTTCTCATATAACGCTGTGAACTGAATAAATTCGTTTGATGTACCAAGTGGTGATTGCAGATTTGTTTCATCTACGAAGCCCCCGACACTGGGACGCAGAGGCGGCGTTAAGCGTGGGCGACGTGGGCCACCGCCTACGGCCTCGCGGTACAAGGGGCCTCGCGACTCAAAAATGTTTAAAGCGAGAATAAAACAAAAAAAATTTGGAAAACGGTTGACCCTAAAGGCCATCCCTGTAACTTCCCGCCAATTCCAATTATAAAACATTTTTTCAAGTTCTATGAACGTATTTTTTTAAATCTCTCGTTTTTGATATCTCACGAAGAAATCGACCGCTTCTGACCAGTCCAACAGCGGTCGCAGTAGTTTTTGAAGGTTAAAAGCTGATTAGTTTTTAAAATCGATCGGTAAAATGATTCGAGAGATTTTTTGAAAAAACGTTTTTTTTTAATTTTTTCGTTTTTAATATCTTACGAAGAAATCGGCCGATTTTGACCGGTTCAACGGCGATCGACAAATTACATTATTACAAATTACATTTACATTATTTAAGTCACGATATTCAAAATGAATTGATCATATTGATGTCAAAAACAGTTGTCAATGAAATTATTCGTAAGGTTAAAGAAGCAAAGTATTATTCTTTTTTGCTCGATTGCACTAGAGATTGTAGTAGAGTTGAACAAATGTCGGTTATCTTAAGATTTTGTGATACGTCAACTGGTACAATAGTCGAACATTTTATGGGATTTCTAGCTGTTACTCAGACAACTGGAGAATATTTAGCCAATGCTATACTGGAACACCTAGAAAAATATGACTTAAATATTCAAGACTGCCGTGGCCAGGGATACGACAATGGTGCAAATATGGTAGGTGTAAATAGTGGAGTTAAAACTCGAATATTGAATATTAACCCTAGGGCATTTTTCACACCTTGTGGCTGTCATAGTTGGAATCTACTGTTGGTAGATGCAGCGAACTCATCTATAGTAGCAAAAACTTTTTTTGGTTTCATACAAAAAATTTATTTGCTATTTTCAAGTTCAAGCAAGCGCTGGGATTTTATAAAAGGAAAATTAAAACTCACTATAAAACCTTTATCAGACACAAGATGGGAAAGTAGAGTCGAAGCAGTAAAGGCCGTATTATTGCAATTTGATGAAGTGATTGAATGCATAGAAAACTTAAAAAATGAAACGGAGCAATCAGACACTCTCAGTGATTGCGATTCAATACTAAATGAAATGTTCAGTTTAGAATTTATCGTATCTTTAGATGTGTGGTATGAGATATTATTGCGTGTTAATATAATAAGTAAATTATGGCAATCAGTACAAATTCATTTAAGCATTGCTCTTGAACATTTACACACATTTTGTGAATGGATAAAAGAGTATCGGGAAACTGGATTTGAGAAATCCCTGTCTGATGTTCGGAAATTTACTGAGCAAAGCGATTATGACCTGCCAAAAGAGTTTAAGAATAAAAGAGTAGCCAAAAAGAAAAGGATGTTCGATTATGAAAGCAGCGATGAACCTATACAGTCTCCCAAAATCCGGTATCAAACAGATTTTTTTTACGCCATGATTGATTCTATAATAACCAATATGGAATTAAGATTTACGTCTTTAAATCAACATTTTGAAGAGTTTGGTTTTCTCTATGATTTAAGCGCGCTAAAAAATATGCCACAGGAGCAAATATTAAAACACTGTAACGATTTACATAACGTCCTGCGTGTGGGTGAGAGCAGTGACTTCCAACCATTTGAATTATATGAAGAATTAAATACAATGATCCCGAATTTACCCAACTTCATTAAAGACGTGAAACAGCTGCTGTCATACATAACAGAAAATAGCTTGAAAGAAATTTACCCAAATATTTACATTGTCATCCGAATTTTATTAACAATTCCGGTAAGTACAGCCTCTGCTGAAAGAAGTTTTTCAAAATTAAAAATTAATAAAAAATTATTTGAGAAACACAATGAGCCAAGAAAGACTTTCAGCTTTGGCTGTTTTATCAATTGAATCAGATTTGGCATCTAGGCTGAATTACGATACCATAATTAAGGAATTTAGTAACGTTAAAAGCAGGAAATTTCTGTTCCTTTAATAAAGAAATCTAATGTTTTTTAAGATACACTTTAAGAAATGTATATCTCCACCTTTATATTAACGATTTGTAATTTTTCATTTAATACTTATTAATCTAATTTGTATTTTTATGAATAAAAACTTGGCAGTGTTAATTGTTTTGTTTGTTTTTATTATTTTATAAAATCCGTCTTCAGGTCGCCATAGAACAGGGCCTCGCGAAATCTGTCTTGCCCACATCAAATTTAGTTGTAGCCCCGCCACTGCTGGGACGCGTCTACCCAAGTATTAGGTTTTGATGTTATTGGCACCACTTTTACGACACACACGAGTTTGGGGCTTTGGAATAAATCGCCAATAAAAAATCTGGGATTGGGATCTGTTCGCCGGGTCGTTGAGCTCCCTTAATGATTGAGCTGCGCGATGAGTGATGCATAGGTACGTGCCGTCACACAGGATAAGACATCTCAAAGCTGCTATTTCAGGCAATTTGATACAGCTTAGCTCGATTCCCAGCTCGAATAAAGGTTTTTTTTGTAAGGAAATTCTCAGCGGTTCTACGTTAGGAACTGTGCCCGGTAGAAGCCCGGCTCAGCTCACATTATATGAGTCCTAATACCATCATTGGTGAAAGGTGAAAACGGTGGTGAAAACGTTAAGTAGGTACTTAAGTTATTTTATGTTTTGTCTTTCAGCATCCACAATTACATTTTTTTATTACCAATAATGTTGTATAAAAAAAGACTTCTTACATATAAGATTTACAGTCTAATTACAATATAACTCTGCTAGAGGGAGTGTTTCGATAAATTCTGGTACCCCAGGTTAGATTTAACTTGTGTTATGGGTACCAGCGTTCTCGGGTTTAGGTTTTATAACTCATAGTTTAGGTATACAAAGTTCATCAAGATATCGATTTTCCCAGGCGAGAATTGAATCGATCAACCGTGCAAGAACGAGAATAAATACATAAATAGAAAAAGAACATATAGTAGTTTTTGATCCAATACGAATTTTATTAAGACTGGTATGATAATTATTTTGAAGTAGGTAATTATTTACGTGACTCCTCTAATTATTTGAATGTACTACCTATAACAAAGATAGAAGGTTGGTTGGGATATATAATAACGGCATTAGTGAAATGGGCATGGGTATACAGCTGTGTATACCTCTGCCTACCCTTTCGGGGAATACAGGCGTGTTGCTATAACAGACTATATTAGGATTTTGATAAATCTAAAATGTATTGTAAATTTGCGGAGATGCGTTAATATCAAGATTATTCAGGCGCATTAATTTACGCAATTGGAATTTCCAATATTGGACGATTTTGCGGTTCAATAGAGATCATATTAGATTGTTATAGAAGCGATATTTGGCTAAAAGAAAATTAAAAATACGAGGATATTTTTGACTGAATTTATTACTACAAAGAAGTTTGTGTTTCATACCTATACCTACGTGAGAGCCATCTTCTATTTTCATATGTCGTAGATACATATAAGGCTATATAAACCTTCATTTAATCACAAATAATCAAAGGATTTTCAGATTTCCCAAAATCAAAAAATAACCCTATTTAGTTGTCCCGCGGAATCTCTTTATCCTACATGAATCCCTCATTTATCCATTTTACGAACCTCCATGTAAACCGCAGTAGGTGCTCGGATCCAATTAACTTTATGCTAACAAATATTTTATTACAAAATTCTAGGTACCTACTGTATTTTGAATTGAAAGGACCAGTTTTATTCAGGTCACGTCTCGAATCTTAAACTTCGGCAAATATTGTTTCGGGTACCCGTTCTAACTCTAATAAAGTTACCTAGGCCATTATGAACCTTCAAATTTAAATAACTTTGTATATGAATACTTGGTATAACTTACAAAATCGTATTTATTCTTTGTAGTTTAAATTCGGGTTATTGGCACATTATTAAACACATAGTATTACGCCCGTATTCCCCGTGGAGGTAGGCATAGGTGTCGCAATTGTGCCTCGTCTAAAGTTTTAAGTCTTATCTACCTGGCAAAATTCCAAGCTCCGGGCTGTAACTGAGTATTTTCTAAAAACCAAATATCACTGCCTAGCGGGAATCGCACTCAGGACCTCATGCTCAGCAGTCGCGCTCAGGACCACTAGACCAAAGAGACACTCCTTATTAAAGACTTATCATTAAATCAACAACAAACATCATTATTAAAGACCACACTAGTAAAATATCATTTAATGCGGGTGCGTTTACAAACACAAATCTCATACACACATACTCAGACCGTAGATATTGTAGCTATTTGTTTCTGCGAAGCTTGACTAAACAACCGGAAAGAATAATAACGGAACACAAAATCCTTCTAGTCTTTTAAACAAACCAAAACAGTTGCTTTCTATCTAGTAATGAACGATTTAAAATTAAAGTTAATTTGTTTGACCCTTAAGTTTAACAGGATATTTCAATTATGCTTCAATATTTCATTTGTTCTTCTCATGCGGGCCAGTGGAATGGACTTAGAACTGAGAGGAGAATGGCTAACCGTCATAAATTAATTCTGGAGTCGCATAATATGCCAAAGCACTCAGATGGAATCTCATTTAAATCAATTCATTTCGATTGTCATTGATTTAAATTTCGAATACGGTGTTCGTATTACGTATTTAACCGCCCGCACCAAAGTAAATTATACAGCCAGAAATATTTTTTCATTTAAATTGGCCATGTTTACCTAATTAAATAAATATCTATTATTTCTTATTTTAAAGTAAATTATCTAAACAGACTCAAGTTCAAATGTTTAGTTCTAAATTAGTATAGATATAATAATCAAAAAGTATACTGTGTATTTATAACTATTAAATCTATTGTATGCTAGTGATCGAGTAGGTATATCGTTAATGACCAGGTGGAGGCTACTGCTAGTCCACTCTGCATAATCCCTAATTATTGAATTATTAATGACATCCTATAAAACACCTTCGATAGTAATGGTCAGAGGACCGCAGCTGAAGTGAAGCAAACGACGTGTGCATATAGGCATTGTATTCCTATACGATAAGTATTATCATCGTGTACACTACCCATATGCGCAATATTATATGTATAAGCAAAATATAATATACCTATAATGTAAATTGAACCTCTGCTTGGAAGTAGAATATGTATTCTAGGAAAAGTCATCTTCCTTAATAATTTGAGAGTCCGTCAGTACATTGCGTTGTTTAATAATTATAATAGTAATAACAGTACGATAAAGAAAAATTGAGTCCTCTTGAAAAGTAATAATTTAATGGACATTCATTACGATTTTTGGAACGTATTTATATGGTAAATACCCAAAATAAATAGGATTAACCATTCCTCGATCTTTCCATGTCTTGCTAGTCCAACATTCAATAGACGATCTATCTGCAAGTATGGCAGCTGTGAATTGATGCATTACAGCTATTACGAGTTTACTAGAGAGTACAATATATAGCATTTACCATGTTTTTCGTGTTTATGATTGATTATTTTTCTTTTTAAACATCAGTTAGTCTCAGCGTTGTATTGTGGTATATAAGTTGGTATAGCACGGAGTCTTTAATATCGATGATCATATCATCCACATAAACTAAACAAACAAAGAATTTTACATCAAATTATAACAAGATTATTCACAAAACAACAGCTTCATGAACTTTTAAAACCAATACTGAACTTCAAAAACATTGTTTCGCACTTAACTAAGATACTCAATTTTCATTACTGGCTACTACTAAGTCGATTTGGGTAAATGCTGCATGTAGAGCTAAACGACATTTGGGTGGAATTATATTTAATAACACTTCACTTAATCGTGTGTACACATGTACTTATGCCTTACAACGTAGTCATTGGATTTAAAAGTCGATGTCATATTTTTAACCGACTTCTCTTTCAAATATGTCTTATGAAACGTATTCTATGTCAATAATATTTCACAATATATATTTCAGTTGTTCGGTCCCAAAAAGTTGGTATTTTGATGAAGAACCGGAAAGAAACTCCATAGAGTCATATGCCACATGACTGATACTATGATGTTCATACATATTATTATCAATATTAAATATTACTCATGATATATTATTTCGCTAAGTGAAAACGGGGATTACGAAAAATCATTAATACAATGAAAATATTCAATATAATATAAACTTTTTATTAGCAAATCTGTAGGATTCAGAATTCAGATAAAGTATTGTACAACTGTTACACTGATATAATCCAGGTACAATGTTAATGATGACTTTGATGACTCAACCCAAATTTCGCGTTGATTTGTCTTTAACGATAAACAAGCTCGGCGTACCGCTCCGGCACTTATCGGCACGCGTTCCGGCCCGGAAAGACGTTATCGCGCTGGACCCTAATTAAAAGTAGGAAATTAAAGGGTTTTAGCAATAAAGCGCTTTTACTTTTAATACTCCGAGATTCGACGATATAACTAACGATCTATAAAACGAAATGGATATACGTACTACAAAACTGCACTTTCGTAATGTGAAAAACTTTGTTCCTAGTCTACAACAGATGGATTGCTCAGTGAAACTGCGAATAGACTATTCGCTACAAAACAAACTTTTAATTCAACTCCCCAGTGAGTTAGTGCTGTATAGGTTTCGCTGCTGCAATGTCTATTCAGAAATCCTAAATTCCTAACCTCTTCAAATTGGCGGTGGAGTAAACTCAATATTTGAGACGAAATATTATGTTAAGAGATTTAGGAAGTCTGAATTCTATTGTCATATACAATGGCATCGTATAAAACAATATCAAGCCCACAAAAATCATAACATACGCACCATATGTGAGCAGCATTCTCGGCTAACAATCCGACTAATGCGCGCGCAGACATTTGCAATAAAAACCCCATTGCGAATACAATACACGTAAAAATACACTCCACATATTTCACCGTTTCCATACAACGATTACTGTGCCCATTCACAATGTGTGTAACGATGTATATATAAACTTTATTTCTTTTAAATAAGGTTGAAATTGTATTAGCCGCTATGATTCGCACAGCATGAGTTCCTTCCTATCGAGTCGCGATTCGCGGTTTCGCACGACCGCAGTGTGACAACATGTGGTGCAAAGGGGTAACCTAAGGGTTAAAACACTGTTGTTTTCTTTATGGTTTAGACAAACAAAGGGCAAAGGGTAACAAGTTCGCGCCTACCGCCTGCTGAGCCGTTGTGCTTTTTTGGCTAAAAACGGATTATTGCTGGAAAAATATTTAATGTCTTCATTTTGAGTATACTTTCATTTTTATTTCGTATTGTATTTAGGGGATCGTAGGGATATTGACATTTCAATTGACTTATTGCATGAAAAGGTAGATATATGTGGGTGTTAACTATTCTGTTCGGGAGTTTAAGTTTATTCGCGAACGCGCTACAAAATTATTTCCTGCTATAAATGTATTTATTTCAAAAGTATTGAATAGTAAATTAAACCGTACACTCCAAAGCGTATAATGCTCGCACTTGTTTAGCCGCACATTAAGTTCGACAATCGGTTCATAAATTTACATTTCATCTAACCGCCGATGCAAAATTAATCCTTAAGTGAAAGCAGTAGGGGCAAATTTTCAACCAACATATTGATTGGTGAAATTGTCAGAATATACAGTGTAGGATGACAAGTGGCACTTCGGGACAATTGAATTTTGAGTATCAGTTCGCGATACCCACTCGAAATTTATTTTTTAACAAATGTCACGGTAGATTATCTGTATACAAAATGATAGCGATTTAATATCGCGGGGTGGGCCCCGGCTGGCCATATTGGGGCACTTTAAAAACTCATCCGTAAATTAAATGTAATTGTTCGCTTGTTAACCGCAGCGAAGGGGACTCGATGAGCTTTTTATTTTATTTTATTCTTGTTACTTTTTCGTTTGTAGCAAATGGTTTCGAATAGATTTATGTACCTAATGTTAGCTTTCACATAGACAGTCTGTTATAACAACGGTAATAAAATGTATTGGATTCTATGTTCTAAATAAAACAATGCTACGAAACAAAAGACCAGCTGTCATAATATTTATATATTTTCTTTGTTTCTGATTTCGATAACTTCTCTACATATTTTGATAGGTAAGATAACATTGACATAATTTTATCTATTTTAGATATTTATTTATTTATGCTTTAAGCACATTGGTACAAAGGCGGTATTAATGCCATATAGGCATTTTTAGATTTTGTGTGGGTCCTGGATATGTGAGGCGCCATCACCATCATCATCGTCATAGGCTCTGCAGCCGTGGGTGGGGGGGCCTTGGCCTTGTCTAACTTTTTTACCCATGTTGCCCTATTTTTACGGTTAAAGATGGTTATTATCTCAAAAAGACTTTTTCGCTTTGTCTTTCCAGCCCGTCACCTGCGTATTTAAGATCTTGTTCGATGTAATTATCATAATTACCATCTTATGGTCTGCCTCGTCTTCGTCGAACTTCTGGTCAAACGTATAACCTCTTCGTAACGTCTTCCATTTGTAAGATATGTCCTGCCTAACGAAGGCGCCCCAACTTAGTAGTTCTAATGAGGTTAGTTTCTTTATACATATCATATAACATCGAATACTTACTCTTCTCAGCACTTTCCGATCGAAAACCAGTAATGTATATAATATATATAAGAGCTCGAGTGCGCGTACTATTTATAAAATATTCACACCAATGTCAGGGGCCAGCTGAAAATCAGTGCTGTGTACGAGCACAGCAAGTACTGAGCTGGTACCCTTTGCTGCACGCACATAACTTTTAGTCATTTAATATAAGATAATGTTATTTAATTGTATATTGTGTGTGCTTCAAAAATAAATGGTTTAAATATATGTACGCAAATAAAGGCACTGAAAGAAGCTATATATAATTCAGATAGGAAATTAACTTTTCAACATTACGTCTTCTAATAACATCGGATTTAAATCATTTCTGTAAACATTAACGATACCATCGTTAACATCCTAAATAATTTAGACTTAAATGTAGATAAAACAGACATTTTTATAACTTTCTTTATTACTGCCTGGGTCAATTGATGGTAGCAGATAAGTTTATTAAATCAGCCTTTTTATTGCGACATTGTAAAAAACGGTCGTTTGGTAATGATTTTAACTTAAAAATTAATGTGATGCAGTTTTATATCTATTAACAAAGATGCTGTGATTACCCGCTGTTGTTTACAGCACCCAGCCACGTACCAGCGTCGCCGAGATGTTTGTCTTCTGAATCCGAAATGAGCCTTAACTGCGCTATTCTACCGAAACATTAGTAGAACAAAGGAATCTTGCGAAACATTTTATTTATCATCCCCATTAGTGTAATGAAAATATTAATATAAAATGAAAAATAATGCAACAGAAATGCAGAGAGGAATAACGAAATCGACCATAACAAAAACACTGTATATTTTTTTGTAAATGAACCGAAAAAACTATTCGCATTCGACAAGCTAATAAGCCTATTGTCATGTAGTGATAAGCAAATATTTCGTAATCTGACAATAGAAAAAAACGCCGCGTCCGGCTGTGACAGAAGGTGTGAATGTTCACCAATTTACTGGCCATTGACAACAAGTATAAAAGATGGCCCCCATAAACCCGGGCGTCCCATTTGGCCCTCTTGACCCCTACTCGGGCGCATAAATTATGCATAATCATCAGCATATCGACTGCGTTCACTGAATGATGTGGAATTATAACGAATTATGACTGCGATAGTCACGTCTGGCGATTATAAATTATAATAAATGAAATAAAATAAATTGATAAAGAATATTTAACACATAGACAAGATACTATGGACACAGTCTGAAATTTGTACACGGGCCTTATTAGCTGCATCGGTGTACAACAGTAGGGACGCCCCTGCATTCCCTTCAGGTATACAGACGTGACTATGATATGACGTGTTATGTTATTATTAAATTATCAAAAGGAGAAGAAAGGAGACTTATAGGATTTATTTTAGGTATTGGTTATCAGCCTGAACACAATATGAACAATAATCACTGTATTAAATGAAACCAAACATGCGGTTAACGCTGGAATAAAAAAAAAATGCCAAACCTCATTACCCAGTGAACCGCATTTTTTCTATTTTGAATTTCGAACAATTAACTAAACAGTTTTATCGCCCAAAAAATCTTCAGTTTCCCCCAAATACTTTTTTACGCATACACATGAATGTGATGTTAAACGATTACGGTTCTTTATTAGAAATACTAATACGGGCATTAGAATCGATGTTAGAATTTGTATAACGATATCATCTAACGCAGGTGCACATTTTGCATACATTCGCCTTTGAAGCTGTGTTCAGTGCGGAAAGTTTTAAACATCGATTAGGAAACTGTTTTGAATAATGGGGTTGAATTTAAATTTAAACAAAGGATAGATAAACTTATAAACCTGATGTGAAATAATCCAGATTTTATAAGAGTTTCGTATATTATAAAAAAAACACCGAAACGGAAATTACAAAGAAACGTCACCGTAGCATCATCATCATCCCGCGTGTATTCACCGAGCGAGGAGGGCAGAGGTGAAGGCAGTTGTACTCCTACATTTCAGCTGTGCTATTATTAAGTCATGTGTAATATGGTGTTGAGTATAGAGAGAACAGGGCACAGTTGCTGCTACTGGGAATTTTTAACAGAAAACCTCAATAACAGAACCCCAGAACCTCACCCTAAGCAGCATTGTTGTGACCACTAGACCAACAAGCCAGTCCTACAAGTGCATAAAAAAGGCTTTCTGGAGGAGCATTGTGTTTACGAAACTAAGATATTTCTTAGTAGAACCAATTCGTAGTATATTAATAATAATTTACTAGGAATTGAATGACATCATCAACACATGAATTAAATTTAAAATATACATTCGTATTTTTAACCGATTTCAAAAAGGATCTCAATCTGGTAATAATAATTTTATTGGTACATAGTAGGTTTGGGCAAGAAGTGTTTTGGATGAAATCTTTTTTAAGTAATTTTTTATTTTATATATTTTGTAGAGTTTTTGAAGTCGTTTTTTTGTGTTATCCCACGATCTAGACCCTTAGTAAGTCTGGCTTCGATAATTCCATACAGTAGGTACTACAATACAACTACATAAAAATTATACGAAATCTCAACACTAAAATGGTAATGAAAAATTAAGCGCCTTCTAATTTCCTGTTTCGTTCATAAACAACCGGTGGGTGGCGTCGCACTTCTCATTTTAATTAAAAACCGCTAAATTGTTCTCATTCTCGACTTCTTTTCATTCAATAATGAGTCAACGCTTCGAATAAAGGAGCATACATAGTTTCGAATAATCGCCTACGTATCTGGATGTTGAATATTAAACGTATTGTACGCATAATTAGTCGTAATTAGTGGTTTCATCGTCTTTGACATAAATTAAATGTGGTTACAGCGGAAATTACAAGCAATGAAAGCTTACAAACCATTTCTATTGAAATATTTACATTGTTTGAAATATGTCAATACCTAAATTAGCAATTAACCAGATCAAACCTGATACCGCTATGAGTAATATAATCCCGATATGGGTTTTTTTTTAAACAAAAGTTTTCATTATGCTCTTATTTATGAGACTGTAGACTTTAGATTCTCTATGGTGTAGGCAGCCTCTATCTCCTAAACTAGTTATTACATCAGGCTGTACAGAAACTAAATGTCAAATTGGGGCCAGCAGCAAGTAGGACAACGCGATGTGGTCACCATAATGTTGCACAGTGTCTGTCGACCAAGTTTCAAGTGGTTCGGCCTGCGCGCAACAATGGCCATTGAGTTCAGGACATATATCAAGAGAATAGTGCCTATAGGACACTGTTTGTTAACCGACACTAGCTAAAAATAGGTTATGTTTGAAACTAGTCACACGGTACTACAGTGCTCGGCATACGCTGAACCCTTATTTAACACAGCCATTTTAGTTAACTGACATTTATTTTTAGTTTATTTTATTTGTTCTAATATTTATAATCGTAAACGAAAAAGTATTTCTTCTTTTGTTCAATTATATTGGATTTCAAAACTACTTTCGCGTTTTTATTAGAAAATCAAGAATCTTTTTAGAAGAACTTCGCTATTTTATTTCGTTAACTGTACCTATAACTCCTAGATATACATTAGGTACATTTGTGTGCACGCGCTTCTATATAAGTACAATTTGTTTTTCTCAAGAATAAACAAACAACAGGTCCATAAAGTACGTAAGGTAGAGTCCCAAAAGGGAGTGCGAGACTTTTAAGGATTATTCACATACATCAACATCACATATGTCATGCACCTTATTATTATGTGAAACACAGTAATTACAAAACGCGGTCCCTAATGTTTGGTGTGGTTAAGCGCCCACCCTGTATAGATTACCGTGTCCTCCGAAGCAAGGAAACGCCTCAAATGAAAGTGGTTATTATTAGGGCACTTTTTCATCTTATCGTGTGGTTGATGAACAACCAAGTGTCAGAGTTTAAACCACCCGTAGGTCTCTGACATAGCTTTACACAGCATCGAGAACATCTCTCAGCTGTGCTGGATTCCTCACGATGTTTCCCTTCACCGTTTTAAGCAAGTGATAATTAGTTTATAATATGTACATGACTTCGAAAAGACAGTGGTGCGTGCCTTGGATTCGGACTAGCGACCTTTGTCAACTTGTCAGTCCAACGGTCATACCACTAGGCTATCACTGCTCTCATTTAGGACACTAAAGTGCAGTATTTAGAAGCAAAGACTATTTTATAATAATTAATTTTACGACTAGAGTTCATCCTAAGAACAAAATTTATCTAGGGATAGGTACCTAACTACAGTATGGCAAGACATGTACAGTTTATATTTCTTTATTTAAAAAATATACATACATAAAGTAATATTTTCGAATCTCGGTCACATTTCCGTTGAATAACTTGGTTGCTTCCAAAGTGATACAAATGCGGTCACAACTTCACAAGATATTGCGAACGTTAAAGTTTTAAATCGGACAGTAGCACCAATCACGAGTTATATACGCTTAGATGCTGGAAGAGGTAATGATCTCTACAAAAAAATACTGCTTTAAAGTTATATATTCTTGTGGTAAGAATAATATGGTTGTCAGAATTAGTGTAATGTGGAGTGTCGGGATATAAGTAAAACGACTGTATCTTAGGACTGTCTATAATGTAATGTATTACTTATGACCTAAGTAAACAATATATAGGGAGGAGGCGCGTCACACACTACACCTCCCCCGTTTTTTTTATGAAAAAAAAACAGTTTCTTTTTTTCAATACAATTTACAAAGTAAATAATTAAAATTAGCTTGAAATATCATGAAGTAAGATTCAATAACAAAATTTGGTACCTAATTAAGTACAAAGTTTGGGAAAGTATGTGTTCTCTGTACTGAGTGCAGTACCGACGTAAAAATTCATATGCATAAAATTTTATAAAATTAACTGAGCACGTACCATTTCAACAGAACTACGAATAATAAAAAAATGCCTTTGTTATCACTTGTAACGCGCTAAGTCCAACACATTATTATTACACGTGCGATCCTTTTATGGCAGGGTCGTCATGTAATGTGGAATGTCGGGATATAAGTAAAACGACTGTATCTTAGGACTGTCTATAATGTAATGCATTACTTATGACCTAAGTAAACAATATATAGGGAGGAGGCGCGTCACACACTACATTAGAACCTGCACCAACCGGATGGAAACTCTAGGCGATGTATCAACTACGCTATTCCGACCTATAATCATTTATCTTTTAGAGAAGCGCAGACTTAAATCCTGCTCACGACCGTATTTTTATTTCCTAACAAATTAACTTAAGAGTTCGCTACGCATGCGTGAATGCGTTTTAAAAATATATCAGTAGGTACTGTGTTTCTTTCTAAAATTGGGCATGTAGCGAAACAGCAATTGTTCAGGCACATGTTCGAGTACAATAATGTTCTATGTGCTACTCACTCACAACAGCCCGATAAGCCCGTGACTGAAGCGGTGAATAGGCACGATACAACATTCCATATGTATCTATAATTACCCCATACATTTTTTTAAGCATTTCATATATTGTATAGTGCGTCTATCTTTGCGTTCATCATGGCATGCAGTCATTCTGTAACTTTACAATTATACGTAGGTAATCAACAACAAATAAAGCCGTTTTATCATATATAAAATGTTTAAAGTAATTCCGCATAATATCTATGTACTCTTATCTCTATCTTATCATAGCATAGCATCACGCCTGTATTCCCCGAAGGGGTAGGCAGAGGTGTACACAATTGTACACCCACATTTCACCAATGCTGTTATTAAGTCCCATGTAATAGGTGGTGAGCCTATTGCCATCAACCGGGCACAGTTCCAAACTCCGGGCTGCTACTGAGAATTTCCTAACAGAAAAACTCAATAACACTTTGCCCGACCCGGGGATCGAACCCGAGACCGCCTGTTCAGCAGTCGCGCTTGGGACCACTAGACCAACGAGGCAGTCCTATCTTATCAACTGAAAAGATTTCTAATCAAATCTCAACCAAGATATGTTTGCACAGTAGCAACATTTCATTACATTTTTATGAAAGTATCGATAATACCTGGCATATAATGAAGCCCGTCGTTATAGGACCAACGAAAAGAGATCCCTTTTGAAAGGGAACACGTTTCTGGGAAAAGTCCCACTAAGGAAATAGTTCCTTCCCTTTATTATCTACTATTATTTTACTATGAATATGAGTTGGCACGTCGTCAATCACAGACGGCAGTGCTTGGGGTTCCAAGTTCACTTGTTGACCTAATTCGGCCTACAGGCGGGCTTTATTTGGCTATGTACTACGGGAGGACGACCTGCTACACAAGGCACGGATTATGCTAGGATTTTGTCCACGGTGGGACGAAGCAAGTATTTCGTGCAGGGATAGGACGCGCAAAGGTAAAATCTCGGCAGTTGGTATTTGTACACTGTGTTTTTTCTGAACTCAAAGACTATATTTCTATAATAAAAATCCTTTAACCGGATCAATCGCGTAAATTTTTATTTTTCTTGGCTTTTCGAAAACTTGGCAGACTACAGTATTGTGATTAAACCTATTTACGAATGTAAACTTCAGTAAAGAATATTATTCTTTCGTTAATAATTAATCAAGTTCCCTCTGCTAGACTACGCACAGGCACAAGATTAGATAGATAAATTCCGTGAATTGTGCTAACGGTAACATGACTTACACTTAGATTATCATGGTACACATTCAAAATGAGTTTTGTGTGACTATTTTATTAATTAATGTTCACTCACGTGCATTTTTCGGGATTGCCCGATTAGTTTCGAATTCGAACAGAGCCCTTAGTCATGACTCGCGACATCGCCGCGGGCGATTAATTGATATTATTATTTAACTGTTATTAATTAGGTACTCGACCACTGCGAAGTCGGCATCCACTTAAGTATGTGTAGGTACTTATAATTTTCATTTGTTATCTTTGGCTTCTCCATAACTCATTTGGAACAAGACCGGTGGGTCGTGACATTCTAAGCTCTTTATGCTTACTTTCTACGATATATTATGATCAAAGAATCTTATCAGGGAATTTTACATGATTGGTGTTTGTGGAACAACAGCTGAGTCCCATAGTTATAACAATACCTACGTCTGTTGCTCGCACTGAAGTTATAGAACACAATCACGTTATATTTGCATCTATAGAAACCTGTCTATAGACACATTAAATTAAGCCAATCCCAGTCTTGGCAGATGTTTACGAGATGGCTGTAATAAAGGGAAAATACGGCTAATTCGCCGTAAGCCGTTTATAGCCATCTAAAACATTTAATTAAACAAAAATGAAAGCCGTTTTTGGTGTTAAAAAAAACGTTATTTTAATATATTTTAATTAAATTCAGTAGAATAGTTTACATTTGTCAAGGGATCAAAAAGTATTTCCATAAATTATTAACTCTATGATCAATCTCTACTCGCATTCTTTGCCTTCCCTGACACCGAGTCTTCACTATAATAAGGTTGTATAGCTTAACTAATAAAGAAACAGTCTGTTCGTCTGTCAGAGGCGGTCAGAGGCCAGTGAATGAAAGCGATCCCTCCGTGTGCGTGTCTAATAATAACCAAAGGCCAAGAGACTTCGATCCCGATAAAAATATACCTTGATATTTTATGAAAAACCAGTTTTCATTATGGTAATCAATATTCTGATCTCCTTCTTGTTATCTTTCGTCAAGATCAAGAACTTGAATATCAGCTTGCGATTTGCCGCTGACTTAGGCATCGTTCGTACTCAATGCTTAACCTATACTTTAATATTTATCATAGAGAATCCACGACCAACCAGTAATATATACTACAATTGAGTTAGCGTATAGGTAGGTACGCCTCTGGTCTCCTTATATACCAGAATTCACCGGATCGTAAAGCCTGTCTAAATAGTTTTTTTTAAATTATATTATGCTCAACATGCTAAGCTGAGTGATCTCCGAAAAAATGTTCACGTTGTGCCACTAGTTAGCACTAGCTTTTTTAAAGACAGATTTGTACTTTTGGGTGATTGACTAATAGGATCCATCGATCCTTTATTTTGTTTTCCCACCGGGGCATTTCAGCGCCTAGCTGTGTCAATTCGCGTGCGTACTTATGATGACAAACCATTAATGAACATTATCTTGTGATGTTACAGTGTGAGCGTCCCGGGCTACGCGGGCGGGCTATCGGCGTCGCTGCCGGGAGGCGGCGGCGTGACTGGCGCGGCGTGGGAGCGGCTGGGCGCCGAGCTGGTGCTGTCGGCGCTGGTAGCAGCGGCCCACTTCGCAGCTATGGAGCGCCGCTGGACCGGAGCTGCGCCGGTGCTCCTCGGAGCTGCTTACTGTGCCGCTACTTTTGTCTCCGTTAGTATTCTTGAATCCCTTATCTAGGTATATACTTACTGGTGCCTGCGGTTCCATTATGGGTGAAAATCATTGTTTTCGAGATAGAACTATGCCACGGCAAAAACATGTTTTTTTATGCCGTATGAACTAATACACAAATCAGTCTTTTGGAAATGCTGTATTTTTTCACAAGTGTAGCTAAGTGATTTGATTTATTGATCAAATTTTGAAGAAAATAATGTGTTCTTTGATATTTCCGAAAAGGAAATGTTTTGTTTCACAAAACTAGGTATAACTCAAATGTACACAACTGATGACACCTGTATGATAGAAAATTCAATCAGTTTGTTACATTTGAACATAAAATCTTCAACGATTCGGTAATGTCAGGTACCTACCCGGGAGACATATAATACAAGGAGAGATCTTGCATTGTTCGCCGTTCGTGCATTATGTGGAATGTATTATACAGAGCTACCTGCCTTTTGTGCAGACAATCCGTAAGGACAGCTGTTCTGCCCATCTGTCCGCTCAGAACAAAGTGTGTACGTGAAAAAATAACTACCTACGCAATACCTTCAACTTATGTATTGAAATGTTTTTGCGAAACGTATGTACTTGGAGTGTTTTGTGCCGATCGAACTGGCCGTTTTTGCTTTATCGTATTCAAAGCCGCTACATGATATTTAATGGTTAAACTATATAGAAATAGCAGCGAGTATCTATAGAGATAGCCATACCGAACAACGAATCATCAGAATTTAAAAACGTTTTGGTTGATGTAATATGTGCTATAGTTACTATACTACTTCGGTATCACATCAAAAATACTAATCTTAAAAAAATCTACCTTTTAAATATCATCATATTATTTATTTGCCGACTTTCAAGCGGACACTAGTAGCTAACAATTAGCACAACAATTATATCAATCTACCTAGTCTTTTCCCAATTACATTGGAGTCGGCTTGCAGTCAAACCGGATGCAGCTTAATGCCAGTACTTTACATGGAGCGACTGCCTATCTGACCTCCACAACCCAGTTACAGGGTAACGCGATATCTCGTGGTATGACTACTTGTCATACTTTCAGGCCTACTATGACTACCCGTAACGGCTGTCATACATCTTAACTTGGCAAATTCATAAGTATATTCTATTCTATTGGAAAATACAATTTGTTCCTCACAGATGCCGTCACTCAACCCGGCGCGGTCGCTGGGCCCATCGTTCGTGCTGTCTCGCTGGGAAAGCCACTGGGTGTGCTGGGTGGGCGGGCTCGGCGGCGGCGTGGCGGCGGGCCTGCTGCACGAGTGGGGCGGCCGGCGCCGGGCCGGCTCCTCGCGCGCGTCCTCCCCGCGCGACCTGGACGAGCTGGACAAGGCGACCTTCCCGGCGCACCACCAGTACCGCCACGCGCCCACCTACTGTGCGGCCGCACCGCGTCCCGACACCGCCGAGCCGCTCTACTCCGGCACCAAGTCGTTGTATTGTCGGTCGCCGCCACCCGCCAGGCACGGGTTGCACAGGTGCTAAAAGCGATTTCATTTACTAAATACAATGACAATTTGCTAGACACTTGGTTACCTACTTGATTGGACATCAGGCCGACCACAAGGATATCTGTGATCCCGTCCCGACGCATTAGCTTCTGGCTATAAATATATATTTTTTATATTTATTATATGTGGCTATAGTGTCACTTAGACCATAAGAGGTCTATTGTGATCGCCACTTTGTGATTAAATTGAGAGTCCTGGCTAACTCGTATCTGACGCCACCTACCACCTATACTTACTTAATGATCGTCATTCGTGCACATTTGCAGATCTCAGTCGGTGTACAGTAAGGGCAGCTCAGCGACGAGCGGCGCGGCGAGCAGCGCGGCGGCGGGCGGCGCGGGCCCGCTGGTGGCGGCCGCCTCGCTGGTGCTGCGCCCGCCCGCGCACACGCACGCGCACCACGCGCTCGCGCACAACCAGAACGCGCACAACGCGCAGCGGGACCCACCCTACGGCACTGCCAACGGGGTTCGCCCGGGACCTGCTGGTATGTTTCAGTTTCTATTCTGTAAATAATTTAAGGTTTGCGAACCTGTCAGTTTAAGGTCAACTGCTGAAAATTGATTTTATTTTAATTCCTTTGGGTTACACGGAAAGCGACAGGATATCAAGTCTTGATATCCTGACATCTAGGCCAAAATTGTCGTCATCAAACGAAAATGTTTGGTGCACAGGTGCAGCGGTAAGCGAGCGGCGCGAGTCTGTGTACAGCGGTAGCGTGGGCGGCACCAGCGCCAGCGGCGCGTCGATCGGCGCCAGCGCGTGCGGCGCGGGGGGCGTGGGGGGCGTGGGGGGCGCGCGCCGGGACGACGCGTACGGCACGTACGGGCGCGCGCCGCACGCGCCGCACGCGGCACACGCGCCGCACGCGCCCCACTACCGCGCCGCACACGCGCAGCACGCGCCGCACGCGCTGCCTGACCACTACTAGCGACGCGCCGAGCAGCACAACATAGCGCTGCTCTTCGACGTTTGAGGTACCACACCCTGTGCCCTCCTGGACTGTGCGGCCCCCACGGCTCGTGCGGGACAGTGCGGCCCCCGCTGCTCGTGCGGACAGTGCGGCCCCCGCGGCTCGTGCGGACAGTGCGGCCCCCGCGGCTCGTGCGGACAGTTTGGCCCCCGCGGCTCGTGCGGACAGTTTGGCCCCCGCGGCTCGTGCGGACAGTGCGGCCCCCGCGGTTCGTGCGGACAGTGCGGCCCCCGTGGCTCGTGCGGACAGTGCGGCCCCCGTGGCTCGTGCGGACAGTGCGGCCCTCGCGGCTCGTGCGGGCAGTGCGGCCCCCGCGGCTCGTGCGGGCAGTGCGGCCCCCGCGGGTGGTGCGACTCGCCGGCCGTGTGACATTTTTTAATATAACAAAAACACTCCGTGAGTGTTGAACTAATTAGTGTCCCAATTACGGGTTTTGAATTCATTTAAATTTATACTCTAAAATTTGTACTTTAAAATTAAGTATAAATCTGTTACCTAGATTATGTGAACCGTTTGGGGATGTAAGTTATTTAACCGATTTAGGTGCGTGCTAAAATGTACCTAAATAATACTTATCTAGAAATACATATATGTAACAAAAAATATATCATGAAATGTACCTCCCTAAAAGATTCAAAATGTAATAATGTTAACATTATCACAATAAGTTACAATTCATATTATTATGTATACTTACCTAACGTTTTAATCGACAGCATTTTCGGCTTAATATAAATATTCTACGTCTTTTCAAATCTACATGATCAGTGCTTTGTGTCTTAAAAGGGCAAGGATTTTATACTTATAATCAGATTAATAATTTTTATAATTATGTCATTAATACGAAACGATTTTAATAACTCGTAAACCAGAAGAGAAGAGAGATACCGAATTTTGGGCGTATTATAGGAATTATCACTAGCGAGGTATCCTCGCCGGTTAGGTTAAGCTAAATAGCGCTCGTTTGGCTAAACGGACCAAATCATTGCCAAATATGAGTGAATTTAACACAAAATCTCTCATTATAAATAATAGGTAGGTATTTATGTGCCATAATTATATTACCTAAAATTATAAATCCTTTTTCATATTGTTGTAAAATATTGTTAGCGCTAATAACAACTAGCTGATGTTGAAAGACTTAATAGTTTAGATAGGTAGGTATCGTGTCAATGTAAATATTAATGTATAGATAGATACTAATTTTTCAAATGATATTGCCAAAACAAAGTAAATTTTTTCTTGTATTGGATTAAATGTAACTGGTATCACTATTTGTAAAATAATTTCTACTTGTGTACCTATATAAAATACCTATGTAAAATGTTTCTGAGATTTTATAATAAATGGATACAAAAAAAAGTCGTAATAGTTACATAGTCTTTTACAATTGTGACGGATTATTATTAAAATTTATTATATTAATACATGACGATCTTGGCTGATAGTCCACACTACCGTGCGTCTAGAATTGAAGATCGGTGGAAATATTTATTAAACATGTGAAAAATCTCAGTAATCCATCGATTGATTTATTAGATTTCTAAGCAATATAATCAGATCTACCGAAGTTTGTAAATAATTTTGGAATAAATTCACTTGAAGTTTAGTGCATCTGTGTTTCCTTAAATATCACCCTTTTTTATGTAGACTTCCTGATTTGAAAGTCATAGGAATGTAATGAACGACACAGTAAGAGATTTAAAATCTTTCCCGTTCGTAATCAGTTTGTGTCAATTGTTCTAGATACTACTGCGATGAGACCAGAGATATTAGTTGGTTCTGTTCAGTGCACAAATTGGTCATTCGGATCAAAGGACCAATTTTTGGGCCGTACCTACGACGAGGTCAAATAAAAATGATATTTCGATGTTAGTCAAATGTTTATTCTTAAATTATTAAAACAAGTAGCCGTGGAGCGAGTTTGGTGGAGCCTGTATGCTTCATTACCTTTACCGTTCTTATTTTTACCGGTTAATTGAAAATTAACGTTAATGACGCTGGCTAACTGGGCCCGCGTGCTCGAATCCTGCTGACACTGAATTAATGTACGTTTGCACCGTACACATACTGCTAGGGAATCACTGCAGAGAATGAGATTAGCTGTCGTAGACCGTCCTCTTAGGAAAGCATTTTGCTCATTACTAATGCTCGGCTTTGGCAGTTTATAATAAATAATGTTCTCTAGAATTTTAGCAAAAAGATAGAGTTTGGAAATGGCGTATAGTTCTACACAAGGTCTCTTTGTGGATTGCGCCCTTCTTTTTCTTTTATTTTTTAAATCTTTGTGGATTTCGCCCTTCTTTGTGGATCGAAGTTATAAACGCTGACTTCCAGATCGAAGCGATTATACCCATTAGCCAATGACCGTCTGAATAGAAATACTAGAGACGTTAGGACTCTGCACTATTGTGTGGTCCTGCAGACTTGGTAAAGTCCTGCCCTTAATTATTTATAAAGTTCTGATTCCTGAATTTCAATCGATTGCATATCCGAAACAATATCGCTCAAATGTGGACACAAATGACTCACCGTTAGTTTTTTGGTACCTACCTAAAAACTGCGGACGAAAAGAAAACTATAAAATGTATAAATAAACATATATATTTTAATAAGCATAGGTAAAAAAGTCTTGTGATTAAGAATATTTATTACATACTGTTAATATTATAATACCTACATACAATGTCATAATTCTTATACAAAACATCGATTTTCTATATTGAATAGATTCAGGCGTTACTTTGCGGAAGTCCATTACAATGGATGCAAATAAATACAATATCTAGCTACTTCCACAAAATTGAGGGTAGTCATGTGCACCGCCCGCCCGCCCGCAAATATATGCACTACGCAAGCGGTGAAAATTCCGACTACCACCAACTACTCTACACGTGTTTCGCCCCTCCACGGGGCATCATCAGGAGCTGTTAGACCGTGCAGTGTCCGCCACCGAGTGAGCCAAAACCGCACCCTACACCTCTATTTATGCCTTCTCCCCCCCACATGTTGTAACGGAAAACTACGGAATGTGTTTTTAAACTTGATTCAGTTTATTGAAAATTTTATCTGTAATTAATTATTTTATAAAGAAAAATGGACGTACACAGAATCACATGCCAACCTATACACCCCCGACTTCCTGCCAACCTCTGTCTTTTCTTTGCCGTTGCAAATGGCACGAAGTCGGGTTGGCAGGAAGTCGGGGGTGTATAGGTTGGCATGTGATGAATGTGATTCTGTGTACGTGGGTCAAACTGGCCGCAGTTTTGAGACACGTTATAAAGAACACATTTCGGCTTGTAGGAATGCCCGACCAGAGAGATCACATTTCGCGAAACATTTATTAAACACCGGTCATAGATTATCGGAAGGGCATTCCTATAAAGTTTTACATACTTGTAGTAAAGGTCTAAGGCTGAACGTGTTGGAACAGTTAGAGATAATCAAACATAGCGTTGATGGGACCATACTAAATGAGCAGCTTAATGTTTCCTCCTCCCCACTGTTGCGTATTTTTACATCAACAACCAATTAAATAAAATTATTATTATCTCTTAAATACCATAATTATTATTCTTAATTAATTCATTACATATTTCTTTACATCCATTTTTCTTTATAAAATAATTTATTACAGATAAAATTTTCAATAAACTGAATCAAGTTTAAAAACACATTCCGTAGTTTTCCGTTACAACATGTGGGGGGGGGAGAAGGCATAAATAGAGGTGTAGGGTGCGGTTTTGGCTCACTCGGTGGCGGACACTGCACGGTCTAACAGCTCCTGATGATGCCCCGTGGAGGGGCGAAACACGTGTAGAGTAGTTGGTGGTAGTCGGAATTTTCACCGCTTGCGTAGTGCATATATTTGCGGGCGGGCGGGCGGTGCACAGGTAATGCATGACTACCCTCAATTTTGTGGAAGTAGCTAGATATTGTATTTATTTGCATCCATCGATTTTCTATGACAAAATTCGAAATAAATTAGAATCGAATTCATTGTGTATCAGTTTTGAACACTGCATCGTTCAGCGCAGTCATCCTGCGATCACGAACGCTGCAATGTTCGAAATAACAGGAAACGCAAAAATCCAGTTGGAATTTGTTTTATTATACAAACGTTATCAGTACTTATCGATCACTTAAGCAATTATTATAATTATATTAATTTATTCAAGATTATAAAAAATATTCTAACTATTTATAAAAATAAATGTCTATGCGTAACCGTTCCTCGTTCTTATGGATTCAAACCCACTTCGCGCAAAAATGCCTCAATGGGATCCCTATAGTTGTCATAGGCTGTGGCAATTTTCTGTGAACAATGCAATAATAATAAATCTTAATAATCCGTTCATTCATTCATAACTGCAAAGTAAACTTAGGCTAGATTTGCTAAACTCGGAAAGACTTCTGACGTTAGCAAAATTAAGGCTAAGTTTAGCCGTGCGATAAGATTGTTTTTTTTAACAACTTCTCTACACATTACCTGTCATAAAATCATTAAGATATCGTTATTCTGATGTTAGTTCTTTTTCTTCTTATCGTATGGTTGATGAACAATCTAGTGTGAGAATTTAAACCACCCGTAGGATTGTAGTTCTATGGTGTGTAAAGTCATGTCAGAACCTGGCTTTTCACACTGAAACCTCAAGAAGTTTTTCTTAACCGTTTTAAGCAAGGAATTATTAATTTATAATACACAGATGTCTTCAAAAAGTCAGTGGTGAGTGCCTTGGATAATAACTTTGACTTTTCAATCAAACGGTCATACCACTAGGCTATCATTGCTTACGTTAATGAAACTCAGCCAAGGCCATACTAATGTTTACATGAGGAGACCAACAATTTGAGAGGCTGGTTCCCAGAGTAGGTTTTTAATAAAACCCTGTATTAGCTCGTAGCTGGTTACCCTCTCGCGGCTATTCAAGATTAAGCATGTTTATTAACAGTAGGTACATCTTCGAGCATGCAGAGTGGGTATGCAGAAAACAAATGCTATCGTGAAAGAGCCCTAGCGTCATCACAATAAATAAAAAATGAAAGCGGTACATACGCTCATAAGGTTTTCAAAGTGTTCATCATCAGAGTATTCTTTACCACGACGCTTTGTCTTGAAATCTGCGCGAGCGAGATCCTTGGATTTCTGGTGGTATGTGGGCAGGAACAAATTTAACTTCATGAAGAAGGGCACGATCAAAATGGACCCCAAGGACGGCTGCGTCTTCTTGTCCATCACCCTCGTGTACACGCCGAAGGCTAAATCCACTGCTTGCCTATTATTAAACTCGTTGATTCTCTTCAGTTCGCGGTAACGAACTTCGAGGCCCTGTACAGTGAACATCCATTAGGTTAGGTTAGTAATTAATATTTCGTACTAGAGAACCGCCCAGCACGGGCGCAATTTATAAAAAAAATTAATACCATCCAAATTGGCGACTGTCCCAGTGGATTTTTAATTACCTTTTCAGTCATATCGGTCAATGATCTTTACTCATCAATCATGATCTCATCAATCAAATCTATAGATTAAAATAATGTCATAAATTCATGGGTTACATCTCCCTCCTTTGTTTGATACTAACTTACCTACCAGTAAATCTTGATTTATAACAATTGTAACGACAAATGTCCGAAATATTCTGTGATCATCGCTAATAACTTTGTCAGTTAATCATAAGACGATAGGTACCGTTTAAAAACTTTAGAGCATCGAATGATATTGTTTGGATTGGATTCGAAATAAAAGTCACCTGAGTATAGAAAGGTAAATGGGAAAGGATGGTTACCTCAACAAGCCTATCTCTATAATCATCATTCTCGGTCACGACTCTGTTGGTCTGAAACTGTTCGATCGCTTCTTCCATGGCCTTCTCGTGTAAGGTCTCGAGAGCCCGCGGGTGGAAGCAGCAGGACTGCGGACCCCACGCCGACATAATATAGTTATTGTACTTGTACTCAGCCACTTGCATCGCCATCAAGTTGCTGCTCGCGTTCGCCTTTTGGAATTCTGTGTAGCTGTTGTCGATTTCCTGTGAAAGTAAATTTTGTCATCACATACCCGGACAGACATAAGTAACTGCTGAAACTAATGTCAATCGATAACAATATCGTCCCGTCCAAATTTTCGGTCACGCCGGCTTATCTCTACGGAGATTAGCCAAGTGCATACGCAGGGGATATTATTGAACACAAGTGTGTGCCCAAACACTGGTACACTGTCTGTTGCTTTACTTTAATAGTCCGATGAGACGGCAATCCGACACGACCGCAGAGGAACCGACGGTTTATTTGTTCTCGGAAGCACGTGGGTGTCAGTCAGCCAACTTCCTAACTCCAGGGTGCTACTGAGAATTTCCTAACAGCTAAATCCAATAACAGTTTGCCCAATCATGGAATAGAACGCAGGACCCCACGCTCAGCAGCCACGCTTGCTGTCACTAGAGCAAAGTGGCAGTCGTGCTATAGTGTAGCATCCTTAAGTTCCATCCGCTATTAAGAATAAAATGTATTTTTTTTTATACCGAGGATAAACGCAATTGTTCAGCATACTATAGCATGTTTAGAAAACTTATGACAAGGGAACTCCGAAGCTTGCGACCCAAAGAAGTTCCTGTATACTACAAAGGAACGTACTTCTTGTGGTCCCTGCAGATAAGGGACCTCTTTCCTGACAGAGGAACATTGCTCCTGCTTCGTCAAGCTCAAATAAATCCTGTACCCAAGTACCTATCTCTAAAAGCAGAATAACAAAGGGACGTACCTCATGCAGTCGCTGCAGATATGGGTCTTCTTCCCTGACGGCGACGCGGTTCCTCAGGCTAAAGAACAGTTCCTCAGCTCCTTCCAACGCGCTGTTGTTGTGAGCACGCAGCAGGTCACTGCTGATGCCCGCCTGCTCCATCTGCAGGCGCATGCGCGTCACGTACAGCTCGCGCGCTTCTAGTACCGCACTCCTGTTGTTCTGCTCATTCATTGCATTTAACTGCTGATATTGCTGCTCTAAACTCTGAAACATTTATGTTTTGATAACTCAATTGCACAGACTATTTTATTTATTTATTTTTATTTTCTTTTTTTCTTCCTCCAACTGGTTTTATTAATAAACCAGTCGAATAATTACCTCCCGGAGGTGGGCTGCAGTGGCCAATTTGGAAGACCATTAACCACCTACGGACACAAGGTTGCCGCTGCAAAGATAACCTCGCTAAATGGGGAACACTAGCTTCCACTGTGGAGCCCTGACGCAAACTACATCCCACCAGCTATCCTGACCAGTGCCTTTCCCGGGAGGATTTAATGCGAGTTTCAGTCGAGGGTGTCCAGTGTGCCACTTACTGGTCCAAATGTATTTAGGAAACATTTAATGATTGAGTCATTGACACGAAAAGAAAAAGTATTGTTTTAACCTCAATTTACCGACTCAATCCGCATTGAGTCTGTAAATTGAGGTTAAAACAATACTTTTTCTTTGCCTTAGGAGATCTTTGGCAATTAGTAGTAGATATGTTGTCATTTGTACAATAAGCAGTTTGAGATGCCCACATCCGGTCATAAAGACCCGGTGATTACTTCATATGATATCTAGCAATTTAAAAGATTAAGCGATAAACAAACACGCAATTGGTTGATAGCCGGTGGAATTCGTGCAATCAAATTATGTAGAGAGTCTATTTTATTTACAGAAAAATCGTAGTAAAAGAAATACAAAACATTCTACTTTTCCTCTTACAGATCGGAGTCATGGTGATTACAAGAAATGGCAAATTTCCCTTGTGACTTTGAATTAATTGAAGCGCAGAATAATGAAGGAACTTACCGTAATTAAAGCAGTTCGTTCCACATCTGTATCATTTTCCGCCACTTGTCTCGCTGAGTCGAAAGTGGCGAGTGCGACAGATAGAGCGTCAGCGTGAAGGTCTTCCAAGTCCAGGGGGTGCAAGCAAAGACGGGCTTGAACTTCGCACACTGCACTCACTGTGTCTTCGTAGGCTTTCTTGGCAACAGTGATGGTGTCTCGAACCTTAGCTTCGTTGCTCCACATGTATAGTGACAGACGGCCTTCCAACTCCTGCCAATATTAAACATACATGAGCTCTCAGGGGCTAAGGTCAGCCCCGGATCTAGGGCGGAGAAAACTGGGGCACCAGCCCGAGTGGCAGTTTCAGGGGGCGCCAAAATCATAATACCATTATATATTTGTGAGTTTTTTTAAGTAATATATCTCAAACGTTGGATAGTGGGGCACCATTATCAATTTTCTGCCCCGGTTGGAAAAAATCATAGATCCGGGGCTGGCTAAGGTACACCCTTAGGTAGCCACTTAATACAGATAAATAAATAAACCTTTCAAACACATTAACGCGTTTATCATCATCACCACTTCCTCCCAGCTATAACTTAACCTGTAATAAATGTTACATTTAATTTTAGTATTTAAGCCTTACATTGCCACAAACGCAATTGTAATGGTAGTCATACCTTTCCGAGTTCCCCGAGATGATAGTCAATATCTTCTTGGGCGCCGAGTTTCTTCTTGCCGTTGTATCGCTGGATAGCATCGTCCCTGGCCGCGTTGTGCCAGGCGCTGATGGTGCTGGGCAGCACGCTAAGTTCGTCGCGCGCGTTTTCCGCCATGCGCGTCTCGTACAGCTCGCGCGACTCGCGCACCGCCGCCATCAGGCACGCCTCCGCCGTTGCCTGACGCACACAGTATTATTTGGCTGCTAACTAACTCGCTCATTTCAGCCTATATAAGACCTCCCACACCGAATATCATCTTCCCGACAATTTTCAATCAATCAAGATCGATAAATAAACATTTAATGTACCACTATTGAGCAAATTCGAAAAGGGATTCGTCAAACTTCGTTCAATATTATTACTTGGTACTACATCTCGCGTAGATACAGTAAAAGGGTGTGGGTAA
Source organism: Xylocampa areola (assembly GCA_935421205.1). NCBI lineage: Eukaryota > Metazoa > Arthropoda > Insecta > Lepidoptera > Noctuidae > Xylocampa > Xylocampa areola. Next base: position 4,453,218 of record OW285200.1, read on the forward strand.
CGTCTAAGTTAAAATATATTGTTAATTACAATATACAAGGATTCCTATTCCTATAAAAAATGGCTGACTAGGAAAGAAGTTTTCAAAAATAATTTACTCATTTTTTCATTTGTGTTACTATCGCATCGAACGATATAAAAATATAATATAAATTAGAGGATCAATGTGGAAATCTTCCTGTTCTCTCCCTATTCACCCCCTTTAATGGTAATCAAGAAAAAAAAAGTTTCAAATAACATTATATTTGTATCGGTCATGAAGTTGAATCCGTGTGAAGTGGATATTGAGTCTTATTTTTTGCACACAAGTTGTTGGACCTAAATGCCTATTCGACGTACCTGAAAAATGCTGACTGCTTGGGGGACTTCGTCACTGTTGAAGATGTCAACATAGTTCTTAAAGTACTCGAGCAGATCTTTGGCCCTGACGCGTTCTCCATTGATTAACTTAGGTTTTAGGCGCTTCGGGTCGAATAATGAAGGCACCAGTTCCAGAAGGGCTAATCTGAACTTCTCATCCAAGTCTACGATAAAAAAGCATGTTCTATTTTAGGATTTGAGTGCAATATTTTGAATCAATTAAAAATAAATGAATAATAATAGAATGTTGCAGGTATATATATATATGCCTGATAGAAAACACTACTAACCACGGATACAGCCAGCAAAATGTTTTCCGCCAACTTTGAGGCCGGGGTGCGGCATCAGGAAGCACTTGATCTTGTCAAAACACGACCGAATATGTTCACGAACTGACCTCAGCTCTTCCTTCTGATTTTCTTTTAACTGTCAACAAATATTAAAAAGAGTATATTAGTAGTCCTGTTATTGGTTCATGTTACCAGCATATCTGACTTATAGGTACCAAAAATTTTTGTAACTAGCTCTACTATTGCTCTCTGTAATCACGATGTAAATAAATTGCCTACAAACACACTAGAGCCAAAGTGTCAAAAAACCATAACGTTTCATCATGACTATGTCCCCAGAGGTGTACTTTTTTACAACCACATTCCGGGCTGCTACTAAAAAATCCCTAACAGAAACACTATACAATTTTTCCCATCTCAGGATTTCGCACCACTAGAACGTCTATTAGAACAATGATGCTTCAACACTTATTACCTGGAGTCTCTTGCTGAGCAGTCCATTCCCGCCGTCGTAGCCGTGCGCGTGCTCGTACTCGCTCATCCAGTCGCGCACGAGGAAGATAAGCGTCTGAAACGCCTTCTGGTCGGTCCCTTCACAGGCCAGCTTTCCGTACTCGGTGAATAACTGCCAAAAAAAAATGGGTATTGTTTTTTGCTAATCTAGATTTTATGGTCTGAAATTGCCAACATACTGTGGCCACCGTAGGTGACCTTGGTGACTTATCGTTATGTTCCTTTTTCTTCTTAAACTGTCCTAATAATTGTGGCAAAATCTGCTCTTCGTTAAATGAGATGAACTTGTTTTCAAAGAGACTATAACCCAAATTGATTTTGTGTGTGTCTATTTATACATAACCCACCACCTTCCCATGACCCCACCCAGTGGCGGTACCTTCATATAAGCCCAAAAGCCCGGCCTTACTAAAATGCTTGATAGAGAATCAACAAACCCGAACTATTTAAAAGTTCGCGCGCTTAATTCTTATCAAAATAACACTAAGTATCTACCTATGCCACACTACTACACATCGCGATTGTTCGCGCGCAGAGTTTCTCATTTGCAGCATCTACATATAGCTATCTCGCTTACACGCACGGGCTTTTACCGGGCTTTCAAATACTATCTCTGTCACTTTCGCACTTATAGCGATGTGCCGTATAACGAGTTAGACTCTTGTGCGTCTACAAATCGATCAGTATGGAAGATTTAAGCCGTGCATGCGTATGAAGTTGCACGCGTATGCACACCTTGCCTTTAATAATAACTTTTTTTAAGATTTAGCAACAATAAAATCTAGCGACTTTTTAAAATAACGAAATTAAATATTCAAGCAATATATTAAAAATAAAAAATTGCGAAATCTAGCTAGATTTTTCATATACCTGGCGACTTTTTTTGCCTAAATGACAACACTGCAACTCTGCGTAAGTACTGAGTGCAACTCACTTCAGTTTCATTTGCTTGAGTGGGAAAAGTTATGTTGTTAAAGTTTTTTGTGTGTTTTCATATATTTTCTCAGTGATACAATTGTTTTGGTGACTTACCTACAAGAATGGTGGTAATTGTACCTTGTGAGGATTTAAAATGCGTTCAAGTTTTGATTGGCGAAGTTATGGTAAAATCTTTAAACTTTGCTCAGAAAAAACAGTTAATTTCTTCATTAAAACCGACGCCTAATCTGTGTATTTCTCAGACTAGTAAATCGCATAAACGAAAATTTAATAGATCAGTGTATATAACTAGTTGGATTGTTGGCTGTTCGCACACTAATAAGTTGTATTGCTGGTGCTGCATATTTGTTTCGAATGAAGATTCCGTTTGGAATACATCTGGTTATAATGATTTAAATAACATATCTGGCGCCATTAAAAGGACGCAAATTCCCATAAACACCTGTGTGCAATGGTTTCTTTCGGTAATTTTGGTAAACAACGAATTGAGACATCTATATCACGCCAGTTATCTGAGGAAATTTCAAAATATAACGCGCGTTGATAACAACCGTAGTGTATTTCAAAGATATTGTTTGTCATTTAGCATTTATTGTACCTAACCAGTAGTTTATGAGAAAATTGCGATGATACATACGTAGGTACCTACATACTCAGTCGAAAACTGAACTTTCTTTTTTTGAAATCGGTTAAAATGTTATTGGGCTTGCCTTATTTTGAAACCCTAGGCACGCCACTGACCCCACCGACATCAAGTCATATGGGCCTAATCGCGAGACGGCTGCGGGCATAGCTCGCTTGGCAATCTTATTTTATTGCCCGCAGGCGCTTCTTGAAGCTCTACAAGTTTTCTTCTTTCTTCCGTGTCCCTATGTAGCAACTCTCCCCCTTCTGGAGCTTGTGAAACTCCACAAAACAGTCTTCGTGTCGCTGTTGTGTGTGCAGTCATTGCAATATGCGGTCCCTCTCGCTTCGGCTCTCATGCCACTTATGCGCGAAGTCCAGTAGCCTTCTAAAGTTCGCCGGTGAACTGACTAGGTCGCCGTAGTAGACCGGACCCTCCTCTGGTCGTCGAATCCTATCCATCATTTCTTTCCGGATCACCTCATACAGGGGGCAGAACCAGAGGACATGATGTAGGTCCTCTTCAGCCAATCCACATTCGCAGATGCCGTCTATTTATACGGGAATTTATATATATGGGAATTAGCACCAGCGATTACATTACTCTTTAACTAAACACGCCCATTCGTTTACTTTATAATACATAGTAATAGCTTAAGGGCCATGTTCACCAACAATCTATCAGATTTTAATAATATGATCAACTATTTAATCAGTCGTTAGTGCTAAACAGATTATTTCCTTTTTAATTAATGGTGTACTTAGGCTTTGGTCAATGATTGGGAGGACATATAACCACATAATACCAGTAGCAGCAAGGAACATACCTGTAAGTGTTGTAAGTCGTCTTCCTTGATGTTAGCGGACAGGTTGTAGACTTGCACGGAGGAGATGAGTGTGGACAGCGCGAAAATGGTGGAGTTTTCCCCAATGGTGCTCTCGGAGTCGAAGGTACCCTGCGTGTCCATGAGCAGAATGGCTACCTGCAACCAGATAGGCATTCATGCCATGTACTCTTTAAGCACCAGAAGGAGCAAATGAGAAGAGAAAGGCGACCCTAAAGAAACATTTTATAGGCTTCATTAAGTTGAATTAAATAGCAACACAGCATCAAGGTTTTATTCCCAGATGGATTAAGAAGAATTTAAAAGCTTCACCCACCTTCTCGCTGGTACCTTCCAGGGTGGTAACTACGGGATGGGGCCAAAAGTGGATGCCAGTGGTGTCTCGCTCACCACCGCCCATCCAGTGGAAACCCCTTAAGGGTTCATCTTCTTTACCCAGCCATTCGCCATTCAGCTGACTGGAACGCTGGCAAATTCCAATAGTTAGATACCATCCGCAAAATAACCTTGAGAAAGCAATCCTAAAATAAAATTTCATGAAATATAAGCAAGCATCTGGTTGCACTATTTGGGCTATAAGGTATATATTGATCTCTAGATAAATATCGCCAGGCGTCTCCTTAAGACGAATAGAAAGGAGGTTGAAAATTTCAATGGATATTAACGAGACAAGGTAGCTCAGTTGGTAGAGTGATGACCGGGAAACGTCAAAGGTCGCGGGTTCAAACCCCGTTCTTGCCCATTATTTTTTCAATGTTTCTTTGAAAATAAAGTAATTAATATAGGCATTACATGTATTAAAAAAATATAATTATATATGATCTATAAGGTATAGATCTGAAATAAACAATTTGAATTTGAATAGATACTATATTATTTTTATGTTATTGAATGGCAAACAATCTGGCGGCCCACCTGATGGTACGTGATGGTGACCGACCCTATGTTTTCTAAAGAAATAAGAATATACCTAGTTGTCGGCAACAAAGACAACTTCAGTGGAGGACCGTGTGGTTTGGCTCTAGCATCCTATCAAAACCACGACCGACTTGACAACTCATGAGTCTTCGGCAAAATAGAGCCATAAATTGCCACACTATTTGTCAAGTCACTATAGATACAATATTAAATGAACCACCGCGAATTCTTCTTCCATATTTTAACACGTCTTATGGCGACGACATTGCAATCAATTCAGTACCTATACAGGTGACCGAACCGACACGACCGTGATTGCAATGACGTCGCCATAAGACGTGTTAAAATATGGAAGAAGAATTCGCGGTGGTGAGCAGAGGTCGAGATGGCTTAGTGGTCAGAGCGCCTGGAGTATTTATCCGGGAGGCGCAGGTTCGAATCCTGTTCGCGACCGTATTCTTTTTCCATTTAATATTGTAACTTTAGAGTTCGCTAAGCATGCGTTAATGCTTTTCAAAGATTCATCTTGAATCACTATAGATAGTTCGTATTCATGAAAATACGTGCTATATTTTGTGTAAAGGGGTAGCCGCCGTTTGTTAAAGGCAATCCGAATGTCACCTTAGTGAGGTGCGTCTTGTAGTGAATTAAATTACCTAGGTACTCTATAGCGGTTACTTCGTGGATTCAAAAGACTTAAAAAAATAAGCCTATTAAATCTTTCAAACCCATTAACGCACGTGGAGCGAAATCTAAAGTTATAAATTTTTAGGTCCGCATTTGTTTTCACAAAAAAATTATAAGCTTAATTAATTTTGACCTTATTCAAAAAATTTGATTGCAATCGCGAAATATGATGGAGGTAGGTCCGTTTTCGCTGGTAGACACTTACAGGTGCGTTAAGATATCTGAGGAAGAAGTCAAGGATGAAGGACTTCCCGCCGCGATAGGCGCCGGCGACGCTGACGACCACGACGGGCAGGTCGCGCACGTCGGGCCGCAGCAGCACCCGCTCTAGGGTCTCCTGCTGCAGCTCGTAGCGCTTTGTGCCCTTCCCCAGCTGCACCACCTGCATGTTTACCTCAGCGTTGTTCTCCTTCCCGCTCATAATTCTGGACACTGATAACAACACGGTAACTGTTAAAAGCCTTACAGATAGATAGCTAGATATTAATTTATTGTTGATAATACTTAAAAATATAACTTTACACGTCGTATTTCACTATCTTGAAGGAATTCACTATCAACAAACTATAGGTATATATTATCTATATGATGTTTGCTACTGCGAATAGTGGCAGAAACCCAGTGGTTTACAAACCTACCTTTCTTCGTGTAAGAAGTTGTTTCCCTTATAAATGCAGTAACTGGTCAAACAAGGCATTCTTTTGGACTTTTTGAACATATCAATCGCGCTTGCAACTTAAGTGCAATTCCTGGAAATTATAAAATATATGTTTGCCGAACTAAAGCTTCCTATATACGTAGTAGGTACATACATTTGTACAGAGCTTTTATTGATACGTAATCTTGTATCTTATCTAAAATTATCTATGAATGTATATATTTGTGCAAAGTTTCTCAGCTGAGCTTCTGTTTACATTATTCCGCAAATATAACGCGATGTAAACTCACATGGCTAACTGGAAGTATACTATATATCAATAATAAAATATAGTTAAGCAAGTCAAGTTTGGCAGAATAATAGTTAGCGCACATATAAAGGTAGCTAATGCGACTGGCTAATGTTCTTTCATCAGATTTTTGGACATGTCTTATAGAATTGGTCACGAGCCCTAAAAGAGTTGTCAATACATTTTATTGATTACATCAGCATTATAAGGCTTAGAATATCTAACGATCTTAGGTTAGAAATCGGAATCTGTCATTGGAATGATTGTAAATCGGGTGTCAAAACATTTTTAAAGATATACTCGTGATAGTACTTACTTTGTGAAACACCTGCGCAACCGCTTGAGCTTACTACGAAAGTCCGAAGCGTGATCATAATTACCGTGACCAAATTAAGAAGTTTATACAAAAATGTTGCTCTATCTGTATCTAAGTAGAAGATCAAGGTAGCTGGCATCAGCATAAACCAGGTTATGAAAAAGAAGTGTTTCTATAACTTGCTAGCGTAATCTAGGTGATTATTAAAAGGAAATTGCGTAGGTAATCTCCAAAAAGATCGTTTCGAAGCAAACATCTTGCGACTAACGTCTTGGTCATACGTGAGCAATCCAGGATACGTAATGAAGTGTTAAACTAATGGGCAGACGTGCCACATCTCTTCTGTTTGTATTAGCACTAAGACATATGGTTCGCCGTGCGTATATTTATCAACCAATGTTGCCAAAAGCGTACATCACTAAATGACCTTCAATACTCATCCTTCTTTGTGTATAATTTATTATTATGCTTGACTATATGTAAAGAATAGGTATTAAAATTGGTAGTTTAGGATTCCCGAGTTTGGGTATCATAATATTGTTTGATGTCACTCATACTAATGTCTATTCTGTGCCCCATTACAAGCAAAATAAGTATTATTGGTAGTATTGCATCAGGATATAAAAGTCACAAAAAGACGCAATTTTAATAACTATTAGTTTTTCTTTATTGCTGACTGCCTCGTTGGTCGAGTGTTCCCAACCGCGACTGCCAAGCACGAGGTTTCGGGTTTGATTCCCGGGTCAGGCAAAGTGTTATTGAGTTTTTCTGTAAATAAACTCTCATTAACAGCCCGGTGTTTGAAATTGTGCCCGGTAAATGGCAATAGGCTCACCACCTATTAGATGGCGCTTAATAACAGCATTGGTGAAATGTGGGTGTACAACTGTGTACACCTCTGCATACCCCTTAGAGGAATACAGGCATGATGCTATGCTATGTTATGTTATGTTTCTTTATACCAACTCTCGTGAGGAATATTCATATCAATTATTATTTCCCAAAGACATTTAACTTATACTGTAGGTACTTAAAATCTCTTTGTTGTCCGGTTATTAGTCGCGTCCATATTTCGGAGATGCCCGAATAATTTTGAACTCGAACTAAGTAGTCGTGAGCTGCGCCCGCGGCGATGTCGCGAGTCAAACAGTTTCGTCATCCCAGTTGGGTATCCCCGAAAAATGGACATGAGTTTCTATGAGACAACGATTAATAAAAAATAAACTATTATTACTACATATTCCGTTGTTGTATTTGACACATGCAGAAAGCTTCCCTTTTTTAGGTAGACATTGGATTTTGAATGTCACCAGTATCGTGAATGCGATTACAAACAATTACAATTTGGTTCAAGCGGAAATCAAACCCACGTGCCAGCGATGCAGCCGATCTCTCGACAACTACGCAGCGTGCCATTCAGAAATATAATATTGTAAAGATTATATGTTTAATGTTCAGCACTTACTTGACAATAAAACAATTCCAAACTATTTATTTATTTTATTTTTATTTTTAATTATATCATCTGTTTAAAATCATTGGTTATGTTATTGTTAGCAACACCGAAGAATACTAGCGACACTAAGTTTACGTCCAAACTGTTTGAAGCCGGACACACTCTAAAATAGAGGCAAAATGATTGCATTCTTGTTTATCTTATCGAAAACTTCAACCACTCGCGTAGAAATGTTCAAGATAATATATTATATCAGATAGGTTAACTTACCATACAATGATAGAGTTACGATTTCAATTGCATTGCTTATCTTTTATAAGTATAGCTTATCATCGTATGAAAGATCATCAATTAAAAGTGGATATTTAAATAATTATTAATAAAAGACACATAACATAAGCATCACGCCTGTATTCCCCGAAAGAGTAGGCAGTGGTGTAAACAGTTGTACACCCACATTTCACCAATGATGTTATTAAGTCCCAAGTGGTGAGCCTATTGTCATCTACCGGGCACAATTCCAAACTCCGGGCTGCCACTGAGAAATTCCTAAAAGAATAACCAACAACACTGCCCGACCTGGGTATGGAACCCGATACCTCATGCTCAGAAGTCGCGCTTGGGACCACTAGACCATCGAGGCGGTTAATTCCTAATGTTCTAAAGTTTCTTAGGAAAAATTTACTTTAAACTAAGACAGCTTATTGGAAAGACAATGAACTTTACGAATCAATAGTCAATTAGTCACAGTCGTTACGAACCTAAGCACTACTAAATCCGTAGCTAACCATTAACAATCCTTTAAAATAGTATCGAAAAAAAACCTTCAACGCCTCTATCTGTCTGTGCAGAATTTTACTCCGTAACTTTAACGTAATGAATTTGGGGAAGATTATCAGTAATGGATCAAATGTTTTATTGAAAAAAAGGTTTGGGCGCTGGGTAAATTATTTTAAATGAAATTAGGTGGCACTTAAACCGAATTAATAGATACTTGAAAGAAGTTGGTACTCACATTTTAATTTACAAGAAGGAAGAGACAAGAGCACTGCTCACTAATACCGATAATACAATACTTTTCGACTTGCTTGCTTACAAAATAAATACTATCTGAACGTGGGCAGGGTTGTACCCTGGGTATATAAGGAAAATCTTGTAAAGGAACACATAGTACTGTTGACCAATGTATATAGATACAAACTTTCAATCTTAAATACGATACCATAGAGTAGACATTAAAATGAATAAGCGAGCGTCTTATCGCGTTTAGCGTTGCGAAGTTATGAGTACACAGTGCGAATATAAATAGAAACAGACATGATAGCGGTTAAATTTGCAATAATGTGGCCAGATCAAATGATTTTATACCATATTGATAGTAACATCATGCTATCAGACGACACTGTTTTTATTTATCAACACTGATAGTGTATATCTACGAGTTTACTAAAATAAAACATTAAAGGTAGTATTTCTGTAAATTAAATAATTTCCCAATATTTTAATTTAGGGGTACTATTATACTATAATATATAGGTAACACAATTGTAACCAACTTAAAAAAATGGTTCTGTATATAATATTTTTTATACATTTGAGGCCATGCTATATTAATTACTATTTTTCAAGGAAACATTGAAAAAATAATAGACAAGCGGGCCTTGACATTCCGTGTCATCACTCATACAAACGGAGCTTGTCGTGTTCAAATCTATTGAATTTTCAATCCTCCTTGTATTCGTCTTAAGGACACAACAAGGTAGCTCAGTTGGTAGAGTGATGACCCGGAAAATCAATGGTCGCGGGTTCAAGCCCCATCCTTGACTATTTAAAAAAAAATATAAATTAAGTTATCTCTAACTTCCGTACTATCTCTAACTTCCGTACTATCTCTAACTTCCGTACTAAACTCAAGTGGTTTCCAATACGCCTTCGCCGAAACACTCATATTCTTTCCTTGCTTTACAGTATTCTGTTCAATCCTAAAGCCCCATTGTATCTTAAAGAACGTTTTAAGTTCCTTCATGACTCGCATACAAGATGCTTGAGGTCATCGGAAGACTTGGGGCTCGAGATACCAGTGCATTCCACGAAGTTTTATGACCAGGCTTTTACAATCCAGGCCCCACGATTATGGAATGCATTGCCTGCGTCAGCAAGGAGAGCTCAATCCCTGGATAGTTTTAAATATTTAGTTAGAGAACATTATCTATCCCTCTGCAAATAATATTTTAATTTTCGTCATTTTTATGATATTGCCATTATTATATATTCTCCTATCTATAATTATTATATGTATTGATTTTAATACTATATATATGAATAAAATATTTATTTTTCGTATTTATATATGTATATATTATCTATGATGTATTATATTTATATATTAGGTACGCCACAAACTGCCCATTACCTGAAATCTCGTCCAAAGGTTGTCTGGAAGAGATCGCTTTTAGCGATAAGACCGCCCATTGTACTTTCTCCTAACGTTTTTGTATCTTTTAAAATTTATTATGTGTGTACAATAAAGAATATTGTGTGTATTGTGTGTGTAAGTAGTTTCTGTATTCGACCCGTAGGTATGTATGTATGTTTGTATCCCCGCGACTTTCTCAAAAGCTACTGATCCGATTTGGATGGGGATTACGTTATCAGGAAAGGTTAGGTTAATTATATAATATACTATTAGGATCTGATGAAGATCTTTGGAGATAGACAGTCTTTGTATCTTTAAAATAAAAAAATATTGGAGACCTTGTATGTCTATATCCGAACGCTTATAACAGAAGAACCAGTGGACCGATTTTGGTTTCCAATGTAGCGTAGCTTATTATTCTGGAAAATATACTTGACCACGCTACCACTTATCAATAGAGCAACATATTAAGTCCTTGTGTATTATATTGGATAAAATAAAGTCAAAGAATCATCCGATTTGGATGGAACTTTCACGGCGATTAACGACTGTGCAACTAAATAAAAAAGTGCTTGCTTGACCTTGATTGACAGGTATTGAGTTCAATTCCAGCAAACACTGTAACATAATGTATTTAGCTTTTAATTAATTCGTACCTTTTTAGCTCAATTGACAAAGTAACTGGAGTATTATTATATCCGGGGGCTACAGGTTCAAATCCTGCCACTGACAGAATTTTTCTTTTCCACAAAAAATTATCGACGTTCCACTCTTCATATTTTTTTTTATCCTTGTTACGGAATTGCTAATAACAAAATTAATTTTGAAAATGAACCACTTCATTTCTCTTACACATTTGACATCTAATATCGTGTTTTCTGTTTACTTTAATTTATATATAAACTTTAAACTAACTGTTTTAATATCCAATTAACTGGATTAAAATTAAAAATATTATTATTGTGTAGTAGAATTTAATTTTTTTGTGTGGCAACATCAGCGTCTGCGCATCGTTAAAAGTGGTTCTTCCCCTGGAATCGTGACATTGAGATGAAACATTCGGGCAATTTAACTGTTTATCGAATTTAGGAGTAGGTATATTTTACTGATTGACACTAATTATATTACAAGTTGAATAAATTTGTTCATCGTGGGAATTGTGGTACTCGTTGAAATTATTATATTTAGCGTCACACAATATTGCTATTGCAATAATTACGTACCTAGTATTCCTAGTACGATACATTGAAGATTATTTGATTACATAATATTTATTCAATTGTTATTTTAGACATTCTTTTGTATTGCGTCGGGTTTACAATATTCTAACATAGGTATGTACTGTTTACTGCCTCGTTAGTTTAGTACAGGGTTCGATTTGTGAGCTGGGTCTTATTGGTTTTTTATAGAAAAAAAAAGCTTATTAAATAGCTTAGAAATTAATGATCACTTGCATAAAACGGTGAAGAAAAACATCGTGAGGAAACCAGCACACGTGATAGATGTTCTCGGTGGTGTGTAAAGCCACGTCAGAGGCCTACGGGCGGTTTAAACGTTGACACTAGGTTGTTCATCGACCACACCATAAGAAGAATACTACTACTACTAGGTATATTGGGGGTAGGCAGAGACTATCGATTTCCATTTCAAGATAAATCTATGAAAAACATTAACGCATGCTTAGCGAACTCTAAAGTTATCATATTAAATGGAAAAAGAATACGGTCGCGAACAGGATTCGAACCTGCGTCTCCCGGATAAATACTCCAGGCGCTCGTATATTGTATATCTAGTACCTATCTGAGTTGAGTGATTTCATTCGCTATTAAAAGCAAGTAAAATAATATGTGATTTAAATCAATTGTCTTTTTTATAGCAACGGCAACAGGAACCAGCCAATAATGTCAAGGGACCTCCCCCGATATACTCAGACTATGAACACACACACGCACACGCAATATTTACATAACAACACGTTGGTAGGGAATCTGGAGATCCGGGGGATATACCGAAGTTTAAACTCGAGAGTTCTTATTAATTTCCTCTAAAAACGGTAAAACCCAAAGACATTCAACTATAGTATACATACATCTCTTGAAACCCAAATGATTGAGCTTTCTTGACTAGTTGTATGTTTTTGTTTCCTAGGTAGGTACTTTAGGTAGTTTTCTGTTTGCTGATTAAGTAGGTATCAAATTAAAATTATGCTTATTTATTGTAAATGCACAAATTATATTTTTTTATATATATTTATTCTAACTAAAACAAAATTACCTACATTTAAAAATACATTGGAAACAGGGTCCAAATATATTAACATTATAGGTGTGCAAACAGTTACAAGTGTGGTTAGGGCGCCAGAGAAAAGCAGGACTTTACGGCTTCACACATATATTCTCTGAAGGGGTAGACAGAGGCATACACAATTGCCACATTAGGTAGCGGCCGACCTGTGAATCAAACCCACTAGACAAACGAGGCAATTAAGTTTTAAAATATAATTGCCCCTCACTAGAAATTTCTTCATGTATCGTGGGTGCGTTTACAGACATATAATCTCACATGCACACACACACCAAGCCTAGTGAGAACTAGGCTTGGTGTGTGTATGACCACTGCGCCAACCGCGCCCCCACGAAATACCTAGGGTCGTCAATAACATCGATTCTGATGTAGTTTAACTAAACTAAAATTAGAGGACTACTGTACTTTACTATTACCTACTTGAAGAGCGAGACAAGATAAATCAAAAGACGCCAAATTCAACTCTAACATTTCCATACAATTATAGTTTGGCATTACTCACATTTTACCTACGAAGATATATAAATGTATTGCTTCACTGTTTCTGTTCGATAACATGATGAAATAGTTGCACAATTTGTAAATCTGAAATTGTGTTGCAACAAAATACTTATAAACTTTATTTATTGCGAAATATTTTCAAAGGTACAGTCACGAGCGCGAACATGTAAACACAAACTTTTAAAAACACCCCTATTACCGGTAATTTTGTATGAAGAACCATCACATAGACATACTTACTTCTATATTGTTCAGCCATGGAGTTTAAAATGTGCAATCTCGTGATTGTACCTAGGTACCTAATGTTTAAATCTAAATCACCTTAAGAGTTACCTATAGAAGGATCTAATATTTTCTTTAGGGTTTTGTTGATGAAATATAGCATCACGCCTGTATTCCCCGAAGGCGTAGGCAGAGTTGTACACAGTTGTGCACCCATATTTCGCAAATGCTGTTATTAAGTCCCATGTAATAGGTGGTGAGCCTATTGCCATATACCGGGCAGTTTCAAGCTTCCTAACAGAAAAACTCAATAACACTTTGCCCGAGCCGGGAATGGAACCCGAGACCTCATGCTCAGCAGTCCCGCTTGGGACTAGAGTCTAGTCCTTTCCGATGAGACGGCAATCCGACACTACCGGAGAGAGATCAGGCGCAGGACCGACGCCTTAACGTGCTCTCCGAAGCAGGGTGTCACACCACCAACTTCCTGACTCCGGGCTGCTACTGAGAATTTCCTAACTGAAAAACCCAATAACACTTTTTCCGACCTGTGAATCGAACCCTCACGCTCAGCAGCCGCGCTTGCAACCATTACACCAACGAGGCAGTCGTTGATGAATATGCTTGTAAACAATAAAATAAATAATAAATAGTTTATACAAGGTTCTAATTTATTAGGTACCTGCCTTTTAAAGGGTCGCTGTGTAAATGTTAAAGATTCATTTGTACCATAATTTAAACAACTATTACATATTAATTTTTTCATGGTTGCCGTTAAGAGTAGTTCTGTTTTGTATAGATAATCGTAGTACCAATGGTTATGTAAACAAATAAATAAAATTGCAGTGCCTGCTTGTAATGTCAAAATAACAGTTTTTTTCTAAATGCTTATGATAGAATATAATATATTTATAACAAAAAAAAATGTCTGACTGTTTATTCCGGCTAACCAGTTCCGCGGGTGTTTCCGACAATCACGCGAACAAAACCGCGGGTACAGCCAATGGCGGTACCTTCATATAAGCCCAAAAGCCCGCATGCCTTACTAAAATGCTCGATAGAGAATCAATATCAAACCCGAACTATTAAAAGTTCGCGCGCTTAATTCTTATCAAAATAACACAAAGTATCTACCTATGCCACACTACTACACATCGCGATTGTTCGCGCGCAGAGTTTCGCATTTGCAGCATCTACATATAGCTATCTCGCTTACACGTACGGGCTTTTACCGGGCTTTCAAATACTATTTCTGTCACTTTCGCACTTATAGCGATGTGCCGTATAACGAGTATATACCTTGTGCGTCTACAAATCGATCAGTATGGAAGATTTAAGCCGTGCATGCCTATGAAGTTGCACGCGTATGCACACCTTGCCAACTCTGCAGTGTTGCCGTTTTAGCGACGTTGTGAGATCTTGGAGATTTTTAACGAGTTTGGAGACTTTTTAAGATTTAGCAACAATAAAAACTAGCGACTTTTTAAAATAATTAATAGTTTCAAGTCACGTGACACATAGATTAAAAACTATGAATTTGTTTATCGAATTAAATTTATTTACGAGTTATTAATATTATTTTCAAAAATACCAAAGAGTCAAATAAAATACATTCTATCATTATAGCTAAATTTCATATTTTATTTCCATCAGTGTCAAATACCCTATTGCGACATTTAGCTAGATTTTTCATATACCTGGCGACTTTTTTTGCCTAAATGACAACACTGGAACTCTCCGTAAGTACCGAGTGCAACTCACTTCAGTTTCATTTGCTTGAGTGGGAAAAGTTTTGTTGTTAAAGTTTTTTGTGTGTTTTCTTAGATTTTCTCAGTGATACAATTGTTTTGGTGACTTACAATGGAGGTAATTGTACCTTGTGAGGATTTAAAATGCGTTCAAGTTTTGAGTGGCGAAGATATGGTAAAATCTTTAAACTTTGCTCAGAAAAAACAGTTAATTTCTTCATTAAAACCGACGCCTAATCTGTGTATTTCTCAGACTAGTAAATCGCATAAACGAAAATTTAATACATCAGTGTATAAAACTAGTTGGATTGTTGGCTGTTCGCACACTAATAAGTTGTATTGCTGGTGCTGCATATTTTTTTCGAATGAAGATTCCGAATAGGTACATCTGGTTATAATGATTTAAATAACATATCTGCCATAAACACCTGTGTGCAATGGTTTCTTTTAGTAATTTTGGTAAACAACGAATTGAGACATCTATATCACGCCAGTTATCTGAGGAAATTTCAAAATATAACACGCGCCTTGATGACAACCGTAGTGTATTTCAAAGATAAGTCGATATTGTTTGTCATTTAGCACAACAGGAACTTCCTTTAAGAGGACATGATGAGTCCAAAACTTCATTAAATAAAGGCAATTTTTTAGACCTGGTCTCGTTAATTTCAAAATATGATGTCGTTTTAGAAAAGCATATGCAGCATCAGGAAAGTGACAAACCGGGGCCGAGAAAAAGACGGATGAATTCACTTTTAATTGATTGTACCTAACCAGTAGTTTATGAGAAAATTGCGATGATACATACGTAGGTACCTACATACTCAGTCCAAAACTGAACTTTCTTTTTTTGAAATCGGTTAGTTTTATTGGGCTTGCCTTATTTTGAAACCCTAGGCACGCCACTGGGTACAGCCCGTTACAAATAATTGGTTACTTAATTTAATTCTTGGCCCAAATGAATGTATTTGAGTTGTAACCATATTAACCCCTTGAAAGGAAATATACGTAATAAATTAGGACCATTAATATTTGTCCTCCATCTATAGGATTGAAGGGATTTGGAACACTTGATTAAATAACCAGAAAATAAACAACGTCTTATTGTAATCAAAACGCATTTAATATTTAGAACATCATGCTAGTTTTAAGGTTTTTTTTACAAATCAAAACGTCTTCTAAACGGCAATAAAGCATACTTTAATCCACAATGCGGTATCAAGTCTAATAAAAGTACAAATTTCTGTTTCTGGTTAGCTTAAGCCGAAGTACCTACTTATGTTAAATTGTATTTATTTTATTTATTTACCCTCAGTATTTATAAATGTTGCGACAGTAGTATTTTTGTATACGTCGATACAACACAATTAAATTGATTATGGAAACCAGTACATAAGCGCTTAATATAAGACAAACTGATGCGAGATCTTACATCATTTTGTAGGTATTCCTCAACAAATTCTTCTTAACAAGGTTCTCTCAAATTAAAACAAAAATACCATGAAAGCACCAGTCTTCTATTTGCGTCATCACTCATCATAGTACAGAGATGTACCTATTGCAGAAAAAGATCATCTGCGTCGAACCCAATTAAATTGGGATAAGAGCAGGTGGATGATAATAATGATATTACAAAAAAATCCTTGTCAAGCAACATTTATAAATATTTAAGTAAAAATATTCGGAATAAAAAATTGAGCTGTAAATTTCGGTAAGTCGATATAAAGTTACTCGTCCACCCTCCGTAGCATCGCATGTTTTTCAAGTTGCAGTGCGCATGTCTCTGACGTCATAGACCGTAGGAGCATTGACAACGAGCACTAAATTAACTACTTAGACTTGATTATAAAATACGTCAACACTCGTGAATCGTTATCATGCTCCTATGTATACTCTATCCATATAAGGCTGATATATTATGAGGATATTCTAGCTTTAATATTACTAGCGGATATATAATGTGAACTTCTAAGTTATACAATATTTCATGTTTTAAACTCGCATCTGACATAAAGACGGTCAAAAGGAAGTGAATTCCAGCTATTATGTAGTTAAAGTCTCGTATAAATTAACAAGGCTTATGTCCTCAAAACTTTACACTATAATAATCATATATATATGTCGCAGATGGATTGTAGAATCAGCTGTTTTACAAAACTGCTAGCTGATTTACAAAACAGTGCTGTTATGAAAAACAGCTGAAAGACGCAAAAATAGGAGCCTGGGCAGCTCCCAGGCTCCTATTTTTGCGTCTGTAATGTTAACTTTCCGTCGACCCAGCCACGGAAAGTCAAATCAGAATACAGTATCTTACCTATACAATAAACAAATCTGTCCCACTGTAGATATGTCATTCTGCATTACGTCTAAACGTAGGTAGCAGTTTTGTTAACCGTATCGCAATGGAAATCCAGCTGAACGTTGTTTAGCTGTTTTATAAAACAGTACTGTTTTGTAAATCAGCTAGCAGTTTTGTAAAACAGCTGATTCTACCATCCATCTGCGACATATATCTAGGCTAATGCCATCAGGCAACAAAAAATATTTTATTTTTTTATTAAACAAAGCTAATCACAGCAGTATCTTCGCCACATAAGTATTATTAATGAGTTCAGCAACTCGGCAGTCATTTAATGTGAAGTTTTATCAGAATCGATAACAACCACTCAGTTTGAAGTTGCTTAAATCCCGCTGTCGTAAACATTGTATATCTATCAGTTATATCACCATTATAATAGTACCTACTCAATGAAATATATTATTAGTATTAGAATGTTAATAAAATTAAAAACGACAAAATATTTCTATATGCGGTAACATTTTTATTCATATTTGATGTAGGTCTTATTGTTTGTGTGTACAATTAAATATTTTGTCAGAGAGAAAAGCAATTTTCAAGTAAAAATGTTACCGTTACAAACTTTATCTTCGCCAAAACAAATTCGCTAACCATGCTCGCTAAGAATAAGAATACTGAAACATTCACAAGTTGTGCTTAAAAAATAAACTATAGTCAAAGTATAACATTTTATTATGAATGACATGATAAAGCGGATTTAAGCCGCGTCTGCTGAAACGGGCGAAAGCACGCTCGGTAAAACTAATGCCGCATAGGAACGGGACATTCATATCTATCACAATATCCTTTCACTATCAATTATATATTTTTCTGCATCGCTTACAGATCGAAACAAAATCGACTACAAGTATGATAAAATCATTATCCATTAAATTTACGAAGGTCCGTAATTGTAGCCGAGCATTGATATCGATCCAATTGATGCACAGACTTTGGAAAGCCATTTTTGTCGTGGATATTTCGTGTTATGTAGGTTAGGAGTTCCAGTTTTCGTCCCGTACTCCGAGATCTGATCTTAACTTTTTATAGAACCACGTAGAAGGAATACCCATTCATTTAAAATCATTATATATCATTATATTAAAAAACAAGGTAATTGAGAACCTCTTCCATTATAGGAGTCGGTTAATTTTTTTACCGTGAGATCAGTTAATAAAGCTTTAAATATACTATCATATTCATGTAGAAACTAATTGGCACTGAACAATTTTAATTGCAAAGGCCAGGGCTCCGGAGAGAGGCACCTATAAAATGTTTGACATGTGTGATGTGCAAGGGCACCACTTACTGCATCAAGCTCTTTAAATATCAACTAACCATAAGCACTGATAGGTTAGTGGTATGGCCGTTGGACTGACAAGTCAAAACTCACAAGTTCGAATCCAAGGCACGCACCACTGTCTTTTCAAAGTCATGTGCGTATTATAAATTAATTATCACTTGCGTAAAACGGTGAAGGAAAAACATCATGAGGAAACACCCTGAGAGATGTTCTCGATGGTGTTTAAAGCCATGCGAGTCCTACGGGTGGTTTAAACTATGACACTAGCTTGTTCGTCAACCACACGATAAGAAGAAGACCAGAAGTTCTGAAGATATGATCGAGCCTCCTGGCAAACTACACGAAAAAGGATATAAAACACTTAGGTACTTAGTAAATAGTAATGACGTAGATCAATGACTACAAATAATTTCTACTATAAAGAATTCATAAAATAATTATATTCGAAAAATTACATAATTGCTAATGGCAGTAAAAATTAAATAGTATATAGTAATGGAAGTCTGAGATTGAGGTTTTAAGACACAGCCATACGACCTACGAGTCTTCGATTATATATCATATACCTGAGACTATACTACGACGTATTAATTAAATAATATATATAATGGAAATATTTTAAATAAAATAATTTGCCACCTTGAGTTAATATTTAACTTCCTCGCATTTGAATGTCCCGCCACCAAATGCATGCTTCGATTTCAAAATATTTTTTCGTTATAAAAAATATGAAATACGCAACTATTGTGCAATATAAATTAAAATTTAAGAATGAGCATCATAAAAACTAAGTTTTAAATTATGTAAGTGGCTAAGTAACTACATATTGTGAAAAAAAATATTACAGTTGTCTACATAAATTATTATGCACTGAGATACAAGTCACCGGATGCGGTGAAGAGGACTATTTCATAAATACATATTACTCATTACTTTTATGATATAATCTTTGTTAGTAGATAATACAATATCCGCTGAGCACCTATTACATTCTTTGATGACTATATTCAACATCATACTGGCAGTGAATGTATTCAATGTATGTATGTGATTTAGTATCAAAAAACAATAATGCTCGATATAGAAGATCCCGAAATTATTTAACACATAATTATGTTTAAATAAAGAAATACAATTAACTATGTACAATACAAACAAGAGGATGGACTTGATGAAATTTTTATAAGTTTTGTGCAAGTATATGCAAATATTGTGCACTATGCATTGTTATATATGAAATATTAATATCACACAAAATATTTTCAATAGCCACAAGTTTTTTTTATATGGTCTTTTCAGGAAACCTGTGAAAATAACCAACACCACATTTTGACATTATAGTGCTATGCCTTTACAATGTTCTTCATCAAACATCAAATATATAGAAAAACATTGTTTTAATTATGCAAAGTTACATCTCTTAGTAGTTCTTGAATATCTTTACAAAAATTATACCAAGTCCACAGTAAGTAGTCCGGGCTAGAACATGAACGAAAATGTGTAAAGCCACCGACACCATCACAATCATTCAACATTGCTTTACATAACAGTCGATACAGTCTCCCGCCACAAGCCCCGTCACATACAGTTAGTTATAAGCTTCAATTAAAACAAATACTAGGTTCATTGCAACCAGTTCTATAGAATCTGCAGACAAAGGCATGGTTTTTTATAATCGTGCTGACTTCGCAATGGGACTTAGGTAAGCTACATCGGTGTAAGAAAAAAAAAATGACTTTTCTTACGGTGATTAGTATAGGTAAATACATTCTAGTAGAAGTTCAGTGTTCCATTAGCACGCCTCTAATCTATTAAACCACTGCCCTAACTATACATTTGCAATTTGAGAAGCATTCGAAGACGCGCAACATCAAAGAACTAAGTGCATTATCACTGGCTAAACAACAGTTTTATTCCAGTCTTACCTATACCAGATAAAATATTATCTTTAATTGTTAAACCAATATTATGTTAAGATAACTCGATCACAATGTTAAGGAGAGCCAATATACATTTATTGAATTACAGCCAATACTAGCGACATCTATGCAATGCGTACTTGACGCGCTTATCGATACAACGACATATTCCACGAGCTTTGATATCTATATTTCTAGTTTTCTGGTACAAAATGCTAACTTTACATAGCATGTCTTAGTTCGTATCACATCGAAGTCGCAGATAAATATTAGACTCATGCCATTACCGAAGGTTGCGCGTTCCATATTCAAAATAAATCTCTCAACCGTTATTTTTTAAATTTAAATAAAAAAATACATAGGTAAAAATATTTGGTATCGATAGTGTGTGTCCGATGTATCGATACATAATGTTTGTGCTTGAAGCGGTGCGGGGTGAGCGGGGGGTGCCTGCGCGGCTCGTTCAGCACACACAGCCGCTCTCGTTGCCCTCCTGCTCCGACCCCATCGGTGACTGCGTCTGCAGGTCCACCGCTGATGTGTTGAGTTAAGGATAACAAACATTCTGAAAATCTCGGTTTACCAACTAATATGGGGCGATAACAAGTCAAGACCATTTTGTGAGTACAGGTCTAGTTTACTGTATTTGTTTATTGTAGAGTAATCAACATACAGTACATTTTAAATTGTTAACAGATGTATCAAGAGTGCACCTAAATTAGATTGATATAAGATTGATTTAATTCAAATGTTCTAATTATTTTGTATGCCACTGTACTTTTCATGCCGACTGTACCTATTAGATTTCAGGTTTCAAACGTAAGATCAGAATTTTTTGTGTATCCTTAGAATTAGGATAGGGCAAAATCTACTGTTTTCATTTTTATAGTTAAAGAACTACATGTACTGTTCTCGCCAAATAAGTTTGCAGCTGTGAAGTTAGCATCAATGGTAGATACGCACAGGTACAGTCGGTAACAGTTACTGTTCGGTTATTTAAGTACTAGCCATGCCCCGCTGTTTCACCCACGTATAATTATATTTTATTTACCTACTTAGTACTTAGTACTAACCAACAAATAGAAAATAATTCACAGTTCATCTCTCCTCGGCAATTTCAAACCCGAAATCCCAGACAAGTGAAATTATTCTTAATACACTTGTTCCATACGTGTATAAAAGGGGTAGAACTCCCAAGAAATTTAGAAGGAAATTCCGAAAGGTAGACCCCCCAATCAATTCCTGGCTACGGCCTTGGTTGAAGAGTTGCATAACTTGTTGCTGTGTAGTTTTGTACAATATAGCCACTAATACATTAATATAAATGTATGTATGGATCTTTCTGTGCCTATATTAGCAGTTCATGGTGACGTGCTGGACGAACATCTAAAAAGCAACAAGATTGTGTATTTTCATTCTTATCAGAGAATAGGCGGTTCCAACTGTAGGTATTGTAGATGCACAATTTTTCATACAAAAGGTATAACTGGTGGTTGAAGGCTCGATTTCTTTTTTATCAAAAATGGATCAACGTTTAACCACCAACTTGCCTGATGGTAAGCAAATCTATTCACTCTAGCCTTGATTGTATAGGTTTCTGCTGGGCAAGCGTGTTCCATCGTCGACCACACCATCGCTTAACAGCGGGTGAAGTGTCGATCAAACGCAAGTACATTAAGATTAAAAATAACTTCAGAAAGAGGTGATGAGACCTTAACTGATTTAAAATTAACCTTATATTTTAATTATTAGGGACTTGTAGAAATTACAACTCAGAGCCGTCTTTGATAATATCATTTAACCGACGGCAAACTTTTATCCCAGGAATAGATTATGACATCCGAATAATCAGCCCTAGTAAACAAATGCAGTTTAGTGTTTTAAATGTTTTATTCAAAATAAACCAGCGTGATATGGGTATTTACAATTTCAAGACAAGTATTACAACCGTGGCTGCACTCATTACTTCATTTTTTATATAATATGTTTAAGATTAATTTATATGTATCCACAGCAAAAACTGAATGTTACCAAAGTGATCTCTATCAATTGACATTTAACTTTGATTTGATTTGCAGAGACAGGTTACAACATTTTAAGAATTTAAGATATTATAAATACAGCCTTTGACTTGTTGTTAATTTTATAAATCACAATTTTTTTCTATACTATTCCTATAGTAGGTATGTTTTCTTTTCAATTAAGTAGATTTTATAAAATAATAAAATATTGAGTGCTTCCACGGCTGACATGATGCGATCGTTTCTACATGTATGAATGGTGTAAATTTAACGAAAAAATTTTGACTATGAGGGTACATTTAATATGAAACGCATGAAGTCAAGCCGCCTAAGGATTATCTATAAATCGAGCATAATTCTTGTTTAAACAACAAGAAACGTAATAAATATCCGTTGTTTACATAAATTTTATATTTTATATCGTAACGTGTCAGCAATTCTGCCTTTATTAGATCTTTTTGAAGGGAACAAATCCGATATGACATTATATTTCCTTATTTAATTACAACCTGAAAATTAGATTGGTGTTCTTTTATAGAAAGCTCAATATGGTAATCTACTTTTAATCTTTTATTTTCGGATATAAACGAACCTTCGCTTCTATGCCCTCTAATATTTGGCGTCACAACTTAAAACACAGCTAGCTGGCGAATCATACATGCAATATGCATACAATACCCACACAGTCAAAACCTCTTGCTCCTTATTTAACAGCTGCATCAATAAGAGAGTACAAAAATTATTGCACCTAAAATAAATTATAAAAATAATTTATATAATAATTATAAATAAGCATTAAAGTTATTAAATATACTTTATGAGGCCAAACGTTATTAAAAATTATTGTATATTGCTAATATGTATTGATTATATCATTAACAAAGCACATTGGAATGATACATTATTTTATAAAATAGTGTTATACAAATTTCATCTATAGAGTATCTTGCCACAAGAAAGCCAACAGTGAAGATCTCACTAAAATCGTTTTTTAGATATAAGAATCATAAGTTTATGCACTTAAGCACTAAGTAAATAAATAATACTAATGTACAGAGGCTGCGGGACTCCCGATCCCCTAATAAAAACAATACATCTATCTCCAAGAGATGTCAAACGATCTTGAATCGGCTGACGTCTAGTAGGAGTATGAACAATAATTTGCCTTACCGAACAAGACATTAGGAACCGTGATTTTAAAGATTAGGAAAAGCGGAGTCTCGCTGCGTCACGCTATGTACAAATACAGAGCAGCTCTTAAACCATAAAATTAAATAGCAACGTGTAATTGTAACGTTAAAAATACTCTCTGAGCCTCGCGATACCATTCTGAGTTTAGGCTGATACCAGACATAAAACATTTGATGTGAAAAACGAATTTGTTCAAGCATTGAGACTGGCACTACAATAAGTTTTATGATCGTAATAAACCAATTTCATTCCAGCACATCCCCCATTTTCAAAATGGCGTTTACCCATTACTTTAATGACATTTTGGAATCTCAAATCAATTATTTGTAACATCAGATCGACGTTTAGGACAACCTCACTTAAGAGACTTCTTCTTCTTATCGTGTGGTTACCTAGTGTGAGAGTTTAAGCCACCCGTAGGGCTCTGACATGGCTTTACACACCATCGAGAACATCTCTCAGGTGTGCTGGTTTCCTCACGATGTTTCCTTCACCGTTATAAGTGACTGATAATTAGTTTATCATACGCACATGACTTAGACAAGGTGCGTGCCTTGGATTCGAACTTGCAACCTTTGACTTGGCAGTCCAACGGTCATACCAATGGGCTATTACTACTTATCACATAATTATGAGACTGATTTATTATTACGAGCCTAAATAGACCGAAGTGCCGTCGTACTTTTAACGTTACGATTATAAACGCTACATTGATCAATCTAAACACTTTAAATCTCTCATCAACAATATTCTTGTCAGTTCAGTTTCGTATAAGTAATCCTGCTTACGACCCAAACAATAAGTGTTAAGCTTTACGGTGACAGTAGAGGGCGTGCGTGCAGTCTCAGTCTCATACGAACTTAAATATAAAAACTTGCTTAGAATATATTACATAATATTATCAAAAGGATAAAACAATGAGGGAATTTAGTTGTCACATCCTGTGCCGCGAGTTACGGTGTATTTTATTGTCATTTCTCCTTTGAAGAAGCCAAACCACATGATTTACTAAGATAAAACATATACACTTAGTGAATTAAAAAGCGATTTTCTTTTATAGATTCTATGTTTTCTGCAACATATTACAATAAATAATTTTCAAATATTTTGTTTTTTTGTAGAAATTATTAATTGAATTTTAGTAAGTGTATACAATTTAGACATGACGAGACTAAACCTACAACACTAAAAAATGATGTCACCAAATATTGTTAGCGTCGCACAAACGTTTTGTTCTACAACGAAGCGCAGAGCGTGATTAAATAAATTCCCACATAAGTACTCATTTTCCTAGTGCGGCTAATACATAGTGCTTTTGTGTAAATGCGAAGTCAAGATAGCACATCACTGTTTTATATAAACCTTACATCCGTACCAGAGTCAAGACCCATCGTCTTAGGTGAAAAAGCTAAGTGACACACGAAATTTTGCGTCGTAATTGTTTAGAATAAGAGATGATAGAACTATAGTTGAATATTTTTGCTTCACATTATAGCATTCGTCACTCACGTAGGACATTAGTTGAGAGCTACCTACCCATAAATAAATTGTAGTTTAAGGCGGGGTGCGTTGCCTTACTTTACAGACACGTATACGTTAAATATGGCACTAACGAGCGTCAATGCACAAAAAGCGTTGCTATAACTGTTATCCTTCCCTAAGCCAACTGTCACTAATGTAAACAGTAACCGATGCGTTGACGCAACCCGCCCTTAAGTACAAATATGGCATTATCCGATCTAGTTAAGGAAACTCTATAACGAAGGTGTACATAAAACAGTTAGGGAGTCACATATAAATATTATGCCTTAATTTGTTATAATTTGAAAACTAGTTGAATGTACATTAAAATCTAATATCACTGTAGACAAACACACAAAAGCACGCTAGCACGTATCAGATCGGTTCATACACTCCGGCGGCGCTTGCAACTAGCACACCTTTACTTATTACGGCGAATGGCTCGGGATCCGTATATATTTTTGATAATTTTATAATACTACTATCTAATTGAAATCTGCAATACCTAATCCATATCTCCGTAAATTAAAATTACTATAGATAAGAGTGTTAATTTACATATTTTAATCGTTAATTTTTTTTAATAGATACCCAACAGGTCTATTACGCTGCAAAGTCAAGCGACATAGTTAAAGATAGCGCTCATGTGCCTATCGGATACCCAGCCTGACGGGGAGGTACCGGAGAATATCCGCCGCAATCTGTGAGTCGGTAAGCTAGTCGGACGCCAGTGTAAGGTAGGATGTCCGACCGGGCCGGCGAGGTCGGGCGCACTAGCACGCACAGCCGCTGTCCGGCTCCTTGTTGTCTCCGGGCGCTTGCCTCAGAATCACCTCGTGCACTGTACATAACATTAAGGAAAATAAAACGGTACTACGATACACATACAAGGGAAGGCAGGTGTCGGTAAACTGTTGAGGTTTAATTAATACTATTGGTACAAACGTACTGAGATACATCGAGACGGAATATTTCCTATGCAGTGTAGACTAAAGCTTAAATAAATAAAATATACTTAGCACTTCAAATTAGCACTATTCGTGTCTCAGTTCACACGACTGTCAAACTACAAGTGCAAGAAAGAGACGGGAAAATAGCTAAGCCAAAGTACGTGCTAAATTCATTTATCTTGGCCGAACTAAATCACGTACTTGTAACTCGTAATCACGCTGTCGTTTCGCCTTGTGACAGACAGAGCAGGTGATTTAAGTGTGACTTAAAATTGATTGTCGCTTGGAATATTTGGCCATTAATCTATAATCAAACCTTTTGGTAACATTTACTACAACACAAGTGTAGATAAGTCACTCGCCAGTTTAGCTTGGGTGGAACACCTCACAACTGATCACCATAATTAGGTGGTCAGCATATTACAGTTACCTAACATAATACACAAGCTGTTGGTCCATTTCGCACCATACAGTCAATGTAGACAAACGAGTGGAGTTTGATCTAAGGAGTATGTCTTAGACATTATAAAAAAGAAAACAATTTAAATGTATTTTTAAGTCTCTTGTGGGCCGATAATAAAACCAACTCCCTCCTATGACAAATTGATAAGGTCTCTAAACAGAATCGTTTTTTTTTTCTATGGAACATTATATCTGTTATGAAAAAAAATTCTTTACAATTAACAGTTCCCATCGCCAATAGATAACGAATTGTTCTTATTGACCATTTTACAAATTTCGTTTTCTATAATATTTCCGTATAAAGTCAGTTTTTTACTAATATTATGTTAGACATAAGGTTGAAAACCTCGCATAATGCACCTGCAAACTACCGAAGTTTCAACCAGCAATTGAATTGTTCTAACCGTATGCCTGTATAGCGCAATGAAGATATCGACGTCATTATAAATATTAAAAACACTACCGATAATATATTGATTGCTACCATAAACAGTTATCACCTTATTTATACCTACATGTGTTCTATAAAAGCTTTTTATCTTAAATGTTACTGGACAAGTATCTATAATTTAAGAAGCGTTTTAAGAAAGTCCGTTTTTAATTAATTAATTTATAAATGGACACTCTTGATAAGAAAATAATGAATTGAGAATGTAAAAGTAGTTTTATTTTTATGACTTAAGCAAGAGGGGTTCGTTCAGTCATAAGAAATACTGTCTCGTTGGTCTAATGGTTCCAAGCGCGACTGCTGAACATGAGATCTCGGTTTCGATTCCCGGGTCGGGCAAAGTGTTATTAAGTTTTTCTGTTAGGAAAGTAAAAAGTAAAGCAGCCCGGAGTTTGGAACTGTGCCTGGTAGATGACTATATAGTGGGTGTACAACTGTGTACACCTCTGCCTACCTCTTCGGGGAATACA
Organism: Xylocampa areola; assembly: GCA_935421205.1. Lineage (NCBI taxonomy): Eukaryota > Metazoa > Arthropoda > Insecta > Lepidoptera > Noctuidae > Xylocampa > Xylocampa areola. The sequence goes on from OW285200.1 coordinate 4,480,926, forward strand.
GGCGTGATGCTATGTATGTTGTATAAGAAATTCTTTTACGTACTCAATTTAACATTTTGCCAGTGCGTATTATGAAGATCAAAGAGAAACGCTGAGTACGTCATAAGAGGATATTAACCGAGTGTGGATGGTTAAATATAAAAATATAGCCTAATTATAACGAACGATTTCTCGCGATCGCTTTCTTTCAAAAAATATCTAATTATGCAGATTAGCCTGTGTGGCTCAAATATTCCGTCTCCATTGCTCCCAGACTTTTCAATGACAGCTTAGTAAAACATTTCGCATACCTACTAAATGGACGATAAAATCCAACCATCAAAACGAGGCATTATTCAAATTTCCTCGAAATTGCCCCATAAACATTACCGACACCTGTACTCAATATCATTCAAGCTCATTGTTCCATTCTAAAGCGGAATGTACGGACATAAGCTCCTAAAAAATGAGAATAGATTAATCCTACACGCACAGTCGAGCTATATGAACGAAACAACAAGCTTGTAGAACGAAAGTAGATTTAAACAGAAGAAATTCAAACTCCAACAATAAGTAGTTTCACTTAGAAACAATGTCGGTGTGAAGTCAGTTCACACATAGTAAATAAAAAAGTATTTTATAACACCAGTTAGCCCCGAACGTGCATTCTCAATAGACATGCGGTTTCTAAGTAATAAAACTAATGTTTTTCGTAACTCTAGAAAGCGCAAAATAGAAAAGAAGTAAATATAGCAACTCATAAATATATTAAGCCAGCAACATTGCTGTTATATCATAAATATTTGTTATAGAACATACAGGCGGCAACATACAAATAAATATTATATATATAATATTGTGATGAAAAGAATGCAATAAATTCATTTAGAACCCGAGAATTCAGTCTTTAATCGTTTTTTTTTTGCATCTAGTTCCCGTGTTCGAATTGTAACTTATACGAAAGCGAAGTTATTTTTCTTAAAGGAGATAAATTAAATGATCCCTACATATCAAATAACCTATGCTGCCAACTGTACATTAAGTTAGATATCATTTAAGCATGGTTATAAAGCGATGTTATATTGGATAAATATAAAAACATATAATATGCCCGTTCACACACACTGTTTTTAAATCAAGGTATCAAATGTAAGGTATATGTTGACAAAAACAAAAGAAGTGTGTGTGAACAGAGCCTGACCACAGATTAAATAATATACAGATACTTAACTTCTTGCGTACGCGGCTTGGACCACGCACACTACGTTACTTGTCATACTAATTCCGTGTAAATGACACGACAGTGGCTATGTGTGTGTCGCTAGCCGCCGAATATAATAAGAAGTCAAGTATTAGTACAGTTTATAATCTGCGACATAACCGAGCGATGGTATAGACAGATAGATGGAAGTATAGACACATAATATTAGTAACGTTAAGTTTACTTACAACACAGACGTTAGACTGTTATAACCACCACCGTAACACAGACTCGTCCGGAACACGTCACTTGTTTGTGGAACGTCAACAAACACACGAACAGTATGGAATCAGCTACGCAACATTTTGCTTTATTTAGAAAGTATTATGAAATGTAAGTGATGCCTTATATGCTCAAAACATGTTCATACTATAAAATATATTCAAAATAATTATACAGTTATTACTTTTTATCCGATTTTATTCACAGTTTTAGTAGTCATAGCTTTTTTTTTTTTTCAATATATATATCGTTTTTTTTACTGAAACGAAACTGCAACCAATCCACAGAATAATATATCAATATATTCCAAAAACACAGCTGATTCCACACAATATGACAATTGATTCAATTCAAATAATTCCGCCAATGTCCTGTCGTTGAACAAAAACATAATCTAGCATTTATGATTCGTGTACACACTAAATATATTACATAAATACGTCAAATATATGTATACGTGCGTGTATGAACGAGCGTGGAGTCTTGAGTGAGTTAAAAAACATTAGTTCGTCATATCCGAAGGTTGGCGCGATTTGTTAAACTTTGTATATTATAAGAAGAGCACTCACAGTTTACACGGTAACCATTAATTCATATTTACGATCTATAACTTTACGAATTAATTAAAACGATATTTTATTAAATTTTAATAATTTAACGTATCATAAATTCCGTTCAAAGTATTCCAAGTAAATATTACTTCCTCCACATGTTACCTTGCGAACCGTTAGAGCTCTTGGTAATATAACTGGGGAATAGATTTTAACCAATTCAGTTTGGAGTCATTGCTTGCTTAGCATAGTTGGATTAACTTGGCAACATGATTTATTGAATGAAACGTGTCCGAAAACACGCACAATAATGTGACGTTTAAAAAATAAATCCAAAGTAGTTGGGCATTGCAAATATATATGTATAGAGCATCTGTCAGCAAACATGCAAATGCGTAAAATATATTATCTGTGGCATACCGTACGAATTTCATGACATCATCAAGTTACCAAGTTTTTACAACAAAGTATATCAGGACGGACCACACCGCATATCCTATACCCCTTTAAAATTCCTCCCAATGCATATTTCCCATCATACATGCAACAGTACACCACAGCATGCCGTATGGAACGAACGCTTGGAACAGCGCGGCCCGCCTGTGCATGGAAAAATCGTATTTGGCAAAGGATACTGTCTTCCGGTGGCTTGTTCTCGGCAGAGTCCATGCCGGGAAGCGCGGCCGCTACTCGCCGGAACAACTGGAATACATTAGGATTACGTCACAACAGGAAATTGTAATACGAAAACAATACCAATTATAATTATTATATTACATGTGAAAGTGAATTGGCGTGTGATGCGAACAATTGGTAGCGTTATATTGTTTTAATAATTTTAAGAGTCTGCAATTGTTAATCATTGTTTATCATTGTTTTGCGTACATCGACCATTATTATTTCTGTATCCCTTTAAGAGGAGTGGGAGCTTAGTTTGCCTCCCAATCAAGTATCACATTTGCTTATATTCGGTGCATGTCTCTGAGGATATAATAACCCCCGTGCTACCGAAGCTTAATATAATTTAACAAAAACAAAAAAGGGGGTGTACAATCATTGGTGCAAAATCATATTTTAATGTACTTATTTTGCAGCATCTCATCATATACATACTTAAAGTCCTTGATGTTAAATCCCTTATTTTAAATCACAAATTCTCCCTCAAGATGCATTTAATTTATAGTCAGTCACGACTAGATTCTGACGTACATATTATAGAGTATTGCATAATATTATTTTATTGCTAGTTGCTAGAAAGGCTATAAAGTATATTAGCTTCACAGCACCACAAATCGTAATAAGAATATTCTTTAGTCCGAATTATAACAAACACTGTCTAGGCTTTATACTTCATATACTATCTCCAACAGCCAAAGTAAAGGTTACACACACAGCCTTCATCGATCCGACCTGACGTCAATATTGGCCAGACGTGATACACCCTCGTTAACGCTAACTACCCATTTTCACCTTATTAACTACATTTGATTTCGGTAATGAGAAGATGGTTTGGATTAACCTGTCTGTATGTGTTTGCTGATCGATAAGAAATAAAGAATTATGATCATCCAATTGTTTTGTAAGCTTACCCCAGAATTATGTACGGTTTTATAAATATTGGATGATATAATAACGTCAGCTTTCAACGGAACTTAATTCGAGCCATCATTTGTTCTGTATTTACTTTCTACACTTTTTAAATTTAGTGAGTAAAAACAATTTCATAATCGTGCCTACAATTTATTTTATCTAAAACGTATGTAAAGTCTTAGTCAACTCGTCCACCTGACATAGGTACATGTAAGTGGGAGGGATAATTATAATTTAAATACCGTACTAAGAACGTCATTTCATATGAATACGACCCAATATCTTTTCTGGTAAATCAAAAGTCTAATTGCGTTAAGTATGTAATCCCGATAGCTTTAAAATTAATGCTGATTAATCTGTTGGCTCGTTAATTATCAGACAATAAACTTTTATTGTTATGAAGTACAAATTTGTACTTCTCCCATTCGAAGAGTTGATATATAAATTGGATTGTTAAGCGTACAAAGGTGGAATTATTTTATTTTCATTAGTGAGTATTGGTTTCTAAGCAATTCGAAATGTAAACATAACCTATCGCAAAGTTAAGGTTTCTTTAAATGTCCTTCGAAGAGGTATTTCCTGGAGCTACTTATTAAGACAAGCCGATTATTTAGATAGGCGAAATATTATTTATTAGACACCATAAAAATAACTTAGTAAAATAATAAATCAAGGGTAGAGTGGCGATCTTATCGCTTATAACACTATCAGACAACCTTCGGATTGTGAAAGGGGACGTTAATGATACTTAATTGAGGTACTGGGCAGTCGCGACTGACACTCGTATGTAACTAGCATACAACTGGCGTAGGTACCACGCAAAGAGCAGCCCTAGGAATATAATTGCGACGACTGGTATGGTAATCATAAGGTAGTTACAGTTAACACTTTCAAAGCCCAGAATCCGAATGGGGTTTTAAATCAGTTCATTTACAACTTAGGCCAACCTACGTCGACAACAATGTATCGGATTCACAATATTGAAAATAATTACTTACCACTTACAGACTGATTCGTTTTAAAGAAGATAATTGTTTCTTTTTTTATCAAATTAAAGCTACTGCATAATATCTTCTGTTACTGATATTTGTCAAACCTATATTTTTGAATATCACCTTTACATTATATTAAAAGGAAAATAAAATTAGTACCTGTTTAACATTATATCCTGCTTTAGCGCTAGTCTCTATGAACATAACGTTGAGCTCCTTCGCCTTCCTGTCGCCGTCCTCGGTGGAGACCTGGCGCTTGTCCGACAAATCGGTCTTGTTGCCCACCAACATGATGATCACGTCCGATCCACGCTCCGTGCGGACGTCGTCGATCCATTTAGACGTCTGGTGGAATGAGTTTGCATCTGTCGAGGTTAGATTTGTATATTAAAATTTGAGATACTTAAAGAAATTATTCAATGGGTAACTATTAATTTCCCTTTGGTATAAGTGAAATGAGAACGTTAAGAGTTATATAATATTATAAACACGAAAGTTTGTATGTATGGATGTTTGTTACTCTTACACGCAAGAACTACCTAACGGATTTGAATGAAATTTGGCACACAGATAGTTTTTAACCTGGATTAACACATAGAGTATTTTTTATCCCGGCTGGACCTAATTCTGAAGTCTACGCAGACAAAGTCGCGGGCAGAAGCTAGTGATGACTGATATAAGAGGAAGTCTGAAAGTGGCATCGATAACTGAGAATTGTGTGGAAATAGTTTAGCATGTTATGGCCATGTGATGCAGAGGGATGAGGAAGATGTGACGAGGAAAGTTTTGAGTATGAATGCAGATGGCTATAAGAGTAGAAGAAGACCGAGGAAGCGATGGATAGATTTTGTGGATGTATTATTAAAGATTATATGGCTAGAAAAGGAGTGACTGCCGCAATGACGACTGATGAGAGATGTATTGAAGAAGAACACATACTGCGCCGACCCCAAATAAATTGGGATAAGGGGATATTTGCACCATTTCGATGTGACAGCTCATGCTGAGATAGGGGTCTTTTTGATCTCATTTAGGTTGGTTTAATAAGTTTATAATTGTTTTTCGTATCACCTGCTACGAGTCCAAAATAATTTATTTCTTTATTTACACTTGTTAAGTGCGCAAATAAGATTGCATACACTAACGGTCCCGTGTATGTACAGCTGTACTTACACCGTACGGATATTCAAAGCAAAACAGCGGCTCGAGGTAGGTATATCATCATTTCTGCAGAATAGTAATTTATCGTGTAAATTTGTGTGAAGATTTTTAAAGCGGATAATATTGTTATCTATCATTTAAATTATACCTATGCTATCTGAAATCTATTCACCAGCATGATAGTGAACCCATATACGAATAGTTGTTCGGGTCCAACGGCAATAAATTATTCCTATATTTGAGCATACCGCATAACTAATTGCCATTTGTGTAAGTTAAACATACGCAGGTGAATCGTACGACTTATTCATAGACTTGATACTTTAAAATGGAGTTCCGAAATATCTAAACATTGACAGCAAATCATCATGACCTTTCAGCATATTTCCCAACCAAGATGAGGTCACACATGGTCAATGTACCCAACGACCAAGCACACATACCGCCATCAATGATCTCAATCACGATCGCTCAACACTACAAGATGTTCTGTCGTGTCTCTGAACTTTGTCCTACTTGTTTAAAGATGCGAAAAGTGCGTAAACGACATTTTTTTTTATCGTTTACAACAAGTTGCGTTTACGAGCAATTAGCTGGCTTTATCGCCCTATCTATATACTGCTAACACTCGTAAAATCTGCAAAATAATCTGTTTACACGCTTTTGTTCGTCTTATGCATAACACTATGCAAAATGCGGTCAAGTTTGCCTCGTTATTACGCATTTTTACTGATAACAATAACTGCTATGTGATAGCTTATAGGCAGACAGTTTCGTCAATAAATTATATTGTCGCAGCCTTGTCTAATAAATAAGACAATAAAGCGGAATTCGTCATTAATATTTATAAGCACGTTACGGCCGGATGTTACTCGGTAATTATAATAGCCTTGCTAGTGTATTAAAAACTTTGTGTCACCACATGTCAGGTACACGTCAAAACGCAAAGGTTCGCGAAGGAAATGTGTAGGCGAAAGACCGAAACCGGTGTCAAATAACTAATCTATTTTATTTCAGTCTTGTTCCGTCATGAACCAGTAAAATACGACTGACTGAGTTGTAGAGTAACTCTTAGAGTTTTGCTAACGCGGTAAAAAAAAAAAAATATTACAAACATTGCCTTAGCCTGATCATCAGGCAAAATAGTTTTCACAAATACACAGTCTCCTTAGCCAACCGACAAGAACCCGAGTTATTCGAAGCAGCTTTTCACTCTATTCAACCTCTGTCACTCAAAGCATTTACAGAAATATGATTCTATGTACCGAAAAACAAATGCGATATCTAATCCATCTACAATAAATAACCTTACTTGTACTGCGTGTAGTTATTATATTCTGAAGTCAACCTTGAAGAATATGAAACTAAATTTGTGCCAATCGGTATCTCTTAATCGATATTGAAACTCGAGAACATACACTGAAAAGTACTTATTCAAAGGGTTATATGTATAAATATTGGGTTCGTTTTTTTAGTGAATCTTTGTGAAACTGATACCAAAGACATTGATACAAATGATGTAGGTATGTGATTTTACTGATATCTAACGTGTGGAGTGGTAGAACAAATAATGCCTGGTTACATACCATCATATTAACCTAATTCACGTGCATAAACGTTCTATGAAAACATCGATAGTAATAAAGAATTATACTAAATCTGCTACTCATCACGGTATTCTGTCTGTTAGCTTCAGCTGACAGCAGGCTTAACTGATCTCTACTACGAGCATAAGATATTGGGAATCGAATGTAAACCTTTTAATTTCCTCGGACTAAAAAACAAAAGAGGATTAGACTTGGCTCACATATATCATGTAAACATAAAAATCCTGGGCAAAGGTTCGACGCCGTGGGGTGGGCATGGAGCAAATATTTGTTACAGACGTCACCCAACCCTCGTACCAAATATTAACCTTCACCCACATAGCATAAGGTCTATATTTACTCGCACGCGTCTCGCGTGCAATTGATTTAATTAAAGATTTCAAATGTTTTGTGACGGCTGTGAAATCCGACTGATTGTATTCCTCTGATAGCATTATTGTCACGTGTATGCGTTATTGTGACAAGAATTAGAGCGTAGAATGTATTTTTTCAAAATATGTGTTTACTACTAAAATAAGTAGTAGGTATCTCCCGCATTAACTTAACGGATGAGGCAAATGCATAAAAAAATATTAATGTCGAATTACATGAAGGCGTTTTTCTAAATGGTGTCTTGACAAATTTAATGATGAGCGTAAACAGACTAAGCCTACGACAGTAAACATGATATACGATCGGACGTAAATTGTAACCTCAGGCGCGATGACCGGTGCGGGCCAATGGCCCACTTTCAGACTTTCAGAACAGCGCTACGTGCAACACTGCTGTAATCACGTCTTTTATTTCCCGATTGGTCGAAATATTTTATGAAACTCGTTGAAAAAAACGCTTCACTGGTCGAAGGACGCATTACATACTGGATCGAGGTATTGTGGTTTGAAATGTATGCCAAATGTCAATGTCAAATGACACGTTCTGGGCTATCATTTTCAGTTGCTGGCTTATTAGTTTAGCCTAAGCTTTACATTCAAGCTGCTACAATAATGTATGTTTTGTCCGTTTTTAGGAATAATTAAAATCAGTATGTTCAGATAAATATGTGGAGTAGCGAAAATGGATGATGTAAGAAATGAGTATAGGGAATACCAAAGACAACCAGACCAGTGATAAAAAAGTTGAAAGGAATATTTTGTGTCTAGGTACGCGCTGACGATAGATAAAAGACATAAGTCTAACACAGTGTTCAACATGAATTTTGATGGACACCAAAAAAAAACATACCAAAGAAAGGAAGTAAAAGATGTGGTGACCTCTAGCAGGGGAGAATGAAAGAGAAAACATATTGCGCTGGCCCAAGGTATCTTTGAACTAAGCCAGAAAGAAGAAGACAAACTCATTGCGTGTGATCATGGCATGATGATTCCTTCTGAGAAATTAAGAATCGGTTGGATAAGCAATGAAGCCCAGCAAACAAATCGCCATTCAATTACGAGTGCAAATTGCAGTCCCTCCTTCAAACTTTAAACTTGAAACTTTAACTTAGTCGAAAGAAGTGGTGGCACACTTTTAATAAACAAACTCACAACCACACCCATCAGCTTACTGGACCAGGCAGCAGGGCCGAAAAACCGTTAGGACGAAGACACACCCTTTCTTACCGCATGACAACATATCTGTTACTTTGTGTACCGCCCATAAAATATAATGGAGTTATTTTTTAGCCAGATGCGAGCGAGGCCCGAGGGTTTAAGATATCGTTACCTCGGGATTCAATTCGCGTAACACAGTTGGACGCGGACGATATTTTATGTACTTGAACTTTTCTAGAATAAAGTTGTGTACCCAATTTCTTTTACGTATCGCCGCAAAGTTCTCAACTAAGATTAAATTGAAAACCAGTTTTTAAACGTCTCGTTTAAACTTCGATCACGTATAAAAAACCGTTTAGATAATTTCATAGTCTGCGGATAACGGAGCAGTGATAATATTTGAACTTGATATTGTGAATTGGTTCACCCGTAGGATGCGAATTCTATTATTCATCGTTTCGTTCTAGTCATCGTTTCTTACTCCAGTCTACTACTAGTCAGCCCAATTTCTGAACTGATTGAACAGAACATGATACGCTTCTTGTACTTTCGAAGTGGTAGGCACGGATCGATGACTTAGCCTTAGGACTGTATCGACGTATCGTTTCGTAGCAAGACTGCTCGTAAAGTGTTCAATTTGGCTGTTTCTATGCTAGCAACAGTATCGGAACTCGTCAGTAGTATTAATTCACCATATTCTTGTATTTTTATGTTCAAGGCTTTAAAAAATTATTACCTTCGTCTAAGGATGATGAACCCTTATGTAACGAACGATCTCTTAGTTCATAGTAGGTCGTGAAACATAGTACTACTTACTGGTAATATCGTAAACCACAACTGCGACGGTGGAATCCCTGATGTAGGAAGGTATGAGGGAGCGGAACCGCTCCTGGCCGGCAGTGTCCCAGAGCTGCAGCCGCACCGTGCGGTCTTCCAAGTACATAGTCTTCGACAAGAAGTCAATGCCGATTGTTGCCTGTGAAACGTAAATCAATTTAATAAAATAACAAAACTCGATAGATACTTATAGCGAAGGGTGTTTCGAATGCTATATCAAAAGTCTTATGATTATTTCATTGCTTTGTTGAAATTGTGCGATACTTTCGACACGCAACATTTTTAATTGTATATCAAAATAAATAACACATTGACACCAATTATATGACCATGCTACAAATAAACAAATTGTCTTTCGAAACTTGTAGAAAAAAACATTTTAAATAGCGACTCAAAACAGGACAATATTTATTTTCCTTGATCACCTCAGAGGTTTGGATTACCGACCAGAAATATTGTTATAATATCTAAACTAATGATTTGGTACGTTATATTCTAATTGCATATCATATTAACCAATCTTTTAACGGAAAGTATGCTAGGTTAGAACTATGACCATCCAAGTACGAGCCGAGCGAGCGGCCAGCGAGTGCCAGGACCAGAGGTTCATCGGATTGCAATGAACAAATTTTTTTTATTCAATCAAGGTGTCTACTCCCCCTTCACTTTTTATTTTTAAAGACAGCTGTCAACCATTATCTGGTACGCATTTATCTTTACTTAACCATACTACTGCTTACGGCTCAGCAACGTACAGAATTATACGACGTAACAATAAAAATCTATTGCGTCTGCTAATGAGCGAGGCAACAGCTTAAACAAGAAATAAAACAAGGCAAGTAAAATAAAATCGCTTCGATGATACGGAACCCTAAGTTCGAGTCGTACTTACCTGGTTTTTTAATTAAGCGAAAATTTAATTTTTAATTAATGCGTCTGATTTAATTTAGCGAGCTTTATTTACTACACTAATGCCTGACTGATTATTATTTTAATATTAAAGAAGCCGCCCGTGATATTATATCATAAATACATAGGTCATTTATCTTTTGATTGAAGTAGTATATTTATGTATATTTTTGTGGATAGAATAATCGACCGCGAACTAAATTTGAACCCTTCGACTTGGTACTCGTCATTTAAGCCATTATTTAAATTTCTACAATAATTTAAATTTTTCTTACTGTTTGCCATTCGAGGAGCAGTTTTCGTCTTGCTAGTATCTAATATGGTTATTACAAATAATTAGTTATATCCATTTGGTTCTTTGTTTAACTGAATGTATTTGACTTATATATTAACCCCTTTAAAGGAAATTACCTAATAAATTGGGACCTTATATAAAAATGTATATTGTTCCATTTAAAAATAGATAGAAAAACAATATCTTTGTGTAAACAACTTCCTAAAAGGCCCGGATCAAGAAGGCCATCAAATAGAATAATTTCAAAAATGCAACAATTATCAGATAACATTCCAAGGCCATTTTTGTCTGCCTTTCAATCATGTAACTTCGAGTAATATTTTTTTTATAGAGTTATATGTAGATCGAGCATCAAATAGTTCACGGAAATAGAATATATAAATCACGGAGTCAGAAAGAATATAAAAATCAGAAACCTCTAACTTGGCCTCTAAAAACCTCAAATATTAACATGTAGTTATTTTGATCGTTACGTTCAGGTCGAATTGTAATTTTAATGTTTAATGTAATTTGTGGAAACTTTTTCTGAATATTATTTACATTAGGTTAACACTGTGTCTGTTTGTTACCCAAATAAGGAAAAAAAATATAATGAATAGCATTCTATTTCCGATCCGTTTGTATAGATCTAAGACGGCGTAGTTTCGAGACGTCTAATTGTGCCAGACCCATTAAACTGCATCCCAATTACATGTACCGCGGCAACTAGCGAAAATTGCAGTTGAGCGGTTCACAACGAGTTCAGTAGCGATTGTTACATCGTAATATGTAGTTGAACATTTACATCGAGGAGAGATTGTCAATTAGAACAGCTCGTAATAGATGAAGAGGCGGAGTGTTTTGACTCACTTGTTTTTTAGCAAACAATAATATAAATTTTTAATAGGTAATGTAATAGGAAATCTGAGAAAAGTGAAAGAAATATTGGGTACAGATATTGGCTGACCAGCAAGGAAGCATAATAATACTACATGTCTAATTGTGAGAAAATCCGACGGAATGTAATATTTAGAAGAAGGCCTTTTAATGTATTTAGTGTAGTACTTGTAACATTCAAGATCAACTTCGGCTCAAGTTTAGTTTAAATATTATAAGTCTTTCGTAAACGAGGAACCATTCATGAACAATAATAACCGGAATTTGATGTCTACGTGCTAGCTGAAGTAAGTTAAGTGTCTTAAACGCATGGTTGATTCGAGACAACTTTTACTGATACTAATAAAAACTGCCAAGAAATGTAATGATATTTGATGCACGAACTGTGACCACTGAACCGAGGCCAATACGAATAAATTAAAATGTTTCAGTTATTGCAGAAACTATCAATTGCGATTTATTTTTTGATTCATCATTGAATGCTCCATAATGTCTGTTATTTTTTTTTAACTTGATTATTCATCATAAAGGTCTTAATAAGCACTACTTGACCATTCTTAGGCCATAGGGATATTACACTCTGTCGCAATCAGTCAGATTTACTGCCCATTAAAAGATGATCAGTTCAGTTAGAACATACCTATTTGGTAACGCAGATATCTTAAAAAAAAGTTTTAATACAAATTCGCTTCCAAATTCCTTTTAATACATTACATAAGTACATGTTAAGCGTAAACTTACCAGTTTCATTGTAGGCAACTTAGAACATTTGGTATTTGAATAAATAAAAATTGCGCTTACCGAGTATAAACAAATCAACAATGGAAAACGTTATCAGTTTATCACAAAATATATTCAAGGCTTATAATTATTGCACCAGATGATTACATGAGCTTCACGTATATTTGGATGATTTTAATACGTAAATCTAAAAGTACCTGAGTCCGAAGACAAAGTTTTGCAATAGCAATTTGTATATTGTCCCGTAAATATGTTATCGTATAGTTAGCTGTCGCAGCTGGATGCCCAATTCAGCAAAGTATTTATCGTTCTACCTATATTAACTGCTGACTAACTGCTGATTTTGTTTATTTTACACACTGCATAGCCCCTGATATCTATTTCAGAACATTTTTTTTTAATAGGATTCAATTCCTTTCAAAACCAAGTACGCTAAAGCATATTATAGCGAGGTTTAAATGAACTCGTTGCCGAACGATGGCGTAATCTCTACATATGTAGTATAAAAAAGTCGCTTTCCGCGTCTGTCTATCTGTTTATCCGCTTACTCCTCCTAAACCACGCAACGGATTTTGATGCGGTTTTCACCATCGTTTAGATATTTTTTCGCGGATGGTTTATAGATATAATTAAGTCTTTTTATAAGTATAAAAAAATTGTTTCTAAAATAAATTTACATGGCTTATGTAGGCTAAACGTAACTTCACTCTTTTTTTATAAGTTAAACCCGTGCGAAGCCGGGGCGTGTCGCTAGTAAATAATATAATCAACTGGTCTGTCCCTGTTTTTCTGCTGGGGAATGTGCGTCTCCAGTGTGGCACCGCTCCACTCATGCTAATAAGGTGGACACAGTGTTGAACGACATCTGCCTCAATCCTGCCTGAATCATAACGGGGTTTTTAAAACCTACACCCCTAAAGATATTATATCCACTGGCAGGTTTAGCTCTGCCTGATGTGCCTCGGGAATTAGCTTATCGCATCGTGGAACTGCACCAAGAGGAAGACGACCGCGACTCCTTGTATGGATAGCAACCTGTGCCTGACTTAAAAGTAGTAAGTTTTTGAGTAAATCCAACGCTATAAAAACAAAGAGCGCAAATGTAGAAAGACTTGTGATCTGGAACAACGAATACCCTACATCACCACAGTTTTTTACCCCGGCAGAGCATCTGCCCCCTGGACATGAACTGCGGTAGCCAATATGGAAATGGCTTAATCAACTCCGGACCCAAGTTGGCCGCTGCAGAATTAACTTAGCTACTTCGAGTGCAATGTGAGTGTGGAGCATCCGTACAAGATTTGCCACACTTGCACTCGTGCCTGTTATGCCTGACCACCTGCACCAGGGTGTACGTAGCAAATTCAAGGGCCGCTGAAGTACCAACTTACTGGTCTAAACGAGTTTAACACTATTGTGTTGTTGACACGAAAGAAGAAGCTGGCGTAATTTTAGACATTTCACGATCATTGACAATATGCTGTGAAATGGATATCAGAGGCTGTCAAGTTTATGAATGCAAAAAGATTACTGTAAGTACGGGGTATATTACATAGGTTCAGCCAAATATACATTTCTCAGGTCTTTATTCGTTGAATATTATAGATTGTGTTGATAGAAATTTTAGAAGATTGAAGATTTCAGGTGAACCAGCTGCCTTAAGTCAGTTCAGCATGCGGTTTTTTATCATTATTACTGACAGCCAGATAGCATGTCGTCGCTGTATATTCAAAATAGATTTTGGCAGCGCATTATTAAACTAGCGGCTAAACGGCCGCAGAAAGCTTAAAAATCGAGAGAAGCGAAAGAAGAGAGGTCTGCCTTGCAGTGCTTTTATCCCAACACGGTAGCTAATATGGGAGAGCTATGTTACGCTATGACAAGGGTCGCGGCCCGCGGATTCGAGTCCCGATCGTTTCATATTTTTTATTTATTTATTTATTTATTTATATATACTTTATTGTACACCAAATGGACAAGCACTGACAGAAAATAATTGATTTTTAAAAACATACAATGGGCGGCCTTATCGCAGTCAGCGATTTCTACCAGGCAACCTTGGGATGGATTGGATTTAAGTAGACAGATATGGGGTTGTGTGCGGTGCAAATAAAAGTAGATACCTACTTACATAAAAATAAACAGTAATAATAACATATAGGCATATATAAACAATAACAATACATAATTATTATAATATATACAAATATATACATAACTATGGTCTAATTAATAATCTGGTAATATGTACGTAAATAACGAATATAAATCCTTCATTAGCATTATTCAAGGGACAAGTAATGCTCCTTCACGAGCCTTTTGAATACTGGCAAAGATTCGGCACGTCTTATTGGCACTGGCAATGCATTCCACAGTCGAGCCGCCTGTACAGAGAAGGATTTGTCAACAAATGTTGTGGAATGCATTGGCATTTTCAATCTTAAGTTACCTGATGACCTAAGGAATCGCGTGTGAGTGTCACCAAGGAACTCGAATCGTTTCTTTAGGTAAATGGGTGTAGATGGAAGGAAAAGTACATTATAAAGTAGTGAAAGGATATGAGCATTCCGGCGAAGGCGAATCGGCAACCACTTGAGCTTTACGCGGAATTCGGAAATATGGTCATACTTGCGTAAACCAAATATGAACCTTATACAAAAATTTTGAAGCCGCTCAAGTTTATTAAGTTGTTCTTCTGTAAGATCAAGATAGCTGGCATCAGCATAATCAAGGATAGGAAGAAGAAGTGATTGTGCAAGCGCAATTTTGGTAGCAGTCGGCAGAAAATTACGAAGTCTTTTTAAAGATGCCGCTGATGCAAACAACTTACGACTAACTTCCTGCAGTTGAGCAGTCCAGGAAAAGTTTTTATCGATAAATATGCCGAGGTCTTTAACCTTTTCACTGAATGGAATCACGGTGTTGTTAAACTGGACTTTTGGAACAGTATTCCAGTCTACCCTCGAAATAGTCCGGGAGCTACCCACCATAACTACTTGCGTTTTATTAGGGTTGATTTCCAGACCATATCTCCTGCTCCAATCGCAAATAAGGGCAAGATCTCTATTAACTGTATACACGGCATCCGATAGATTCCCAAGAGGAGCTTGAGAATAAATTTGTAGATCATCAGCATAAAGATGGTAGGAAGAAAGTAGTAGATCTGAGATAGAATTTATAAAAATTGCGAAAAGTAAAGGTGATAAAACGCCACCCTGTGGTACACCGGCAGAGGTAATGCTCCAGGAAGACGAGGTCTCCTCAATGCAAATTCGCTGCCGGCGACCAGACAGGTAACTACGAAACCAGCCAATTGCGGATGGAGATATGTTAAGTGAGCATAGTATGCCAAGCAAAATATCGAAATCAACGGTATTGAAAGCATTACTGAAATCAAGCAATACTAGTACCGTTAGATTTCCGACTTCCATGCCCGACCTGATATCATCCGTAATATTGACCAGAGCAGTGGTAGTGCTATGACCAGGACGAAAACCTGATTGGAAGGGATTTAGAAGATTGTTTTTGGAGAGGAAAGTGCTCAGTTGGTTGTGAATGAGCCGCGTCGTGCCTCGGAGAGCACGTTAAGCCGTCGGTCCTGGTTGTTGGCAGATGTCCAGATTTTTTATATAAAAATCTTATTAGTTCAGGTGTTAATTCGTAATGATAAGTTTAATATAAAGCAAAAAAAAATATCTTGGTAAAAGTTTCGATATTATTTGTAATATACTTATCGCTTATCGCCTTTCATGTTTTAGGTACCTATTAAGTAGTTATTGATCAACCTCATATTTTATAGATGATAGATTTCTCTAGTCATTAAATGACTGGTATTTTTTTACTTGGCATTTTATTTCGGTTTTTAACCTACGATTCGTACATATCAGTCTAAGTACGATTTAATTACCGTTTTATGTTCTAGATAATAAAATAATATAGATAACAAATAATATCGTACTTTTGAATCGACTTGTTTTGCCGGTATAGATAACAGATAATGATAATATTGTTTTTATTTCACTAACACCATTTTAATGGATTTCCGCCTGACTTGGTCAACGAAATTATGCTATGCTAAAATAATAAGTTTTCGCTCCTCTTTTTCCTAATGCTAGGTAATTTTAAATAAGTACTAATAATTCGACTCTCGGCAGTAGGCGCAGTGCTCGAAAAATCGACGTTTGCGCCGCGTATAGCAAGTTTGATTGCAGCATAGTAAAATAATAATGGGCTTCATAAAGTTTAGATTTGTGTCGGTAATATCCTACGATATATTAGAAGATGTAAACAGCATTTTTTTTATTACCAATTGACTACTGGTCAGGTCTCATGTGCATTTTTGTGATAGACAAAACTCTCTTGTATTGGTTTCAGAGTAATGTCATTGTTTTTTTTTTTATCGTAACTCTTATAGGTGTCCTTGAAGATCAATGGTTTACATGGATGTTTCTCTCCATTTGCCAAAGACATGTTCATATGTCATTTGTTTCACCTATACCTACTCATTATACATTATTTATCACCTATGTATATAGGAGTTATATGAGTACTAAATCATGCTAGATTATGCAGTGCTAAACTTATTGTAAGCTGTTGTCAACCACCACATTATATGTAATCTTTTTACCAAGTTTATTTATTTATTGCTTATGATTAAATACATATGTTACTTTCCTTTTATGATTGATGTCAGATTATAATTTTCTGTGCAATACCTCATCAGACCTTTGGGCTGTTGCACAAGTTATTATCAGACTTTGATTGGTAAGTCATGCATTTTTTTTTAAGAAAACTAGAAGCTGAATTAATTAATATGCTTTACCTGTTCTAGGTATACAATATTTATAACAGGGCATTTTTTTATTTATTTTTTGTATTTAAATCCATTTATAGCATCTTACAGAAGAAATAGCAAATGGCAATAGGGGACAAAAATATTGTCTCTATTAAACAAGACTATGTGTGAATATTTGATTAAAATATTGTGTTGAATGAAAGCTATTGTCTAATTACTGCCTTATAATTAATATATTTATATATAATAATATTTTGGTATTAAGCTTCTTCTTATTTGAACAATTTTTTATGACAGAACTCAATGTTCCAAGTAATTCTAGAATATAATTAATGCTTTTTGTTTTATACAGAACTTTAAGTTTTCCGATAGTATGAGTATTTCAATTACACATTATAAAAGAAGTTCACAAAAAAGACATAATTTCAGAAGTAATTATTGCCAATCAGGTTATTACAAAAGATAAGGGATATGATAATTGTGTATGTTCACTTATACAAAATAAGGTAACTACATAACACATACAGGATTTGAAAAATACCAATTACGGTATAAAGTAGTAAAAGCCTATGATTGTATCTCACATATCTTACTCATTAGCAGACACAATAGATTTTTATTGTTACAACTTATAATTCTGTATGTGGCTGAGCCAAAAGGTTAATGGTAGGTAAGTATATAGTTTTTATGTCAAAATTCAAAATTCAAATTTTGTATTCTGTAAATAGGTCTTTACAAACTCTTTTACATGTCATTTTTTAATCTAGAAGGCGCCGGTATTTCCTATCTGACTACCTCGGAGAAGAAAAACCGAAACAAACTCAGAGGTCACTGTCTCTTTTAAAGTCCAGACATCATCTTTATGGTTATGTGTTAATCATGTAGGGCGTCTGGAAAGGCCTTTTGAAGAAAGAACCGTAGCAATTTTAAGTTGACCAGTCCTAACTGACGGCACACATGCATCAGTCACCGTAAAGCTCGAACCATAATTTAGGGAGCTCAACGACCTGTCGCAAGGCGATACCAGATCGGCAGGACATTTGCGTAGGCCATACAAATACTAAAAACTGCCAGACAGTTACAAATCTAAAAGAAAGGGAATATATAACCGACATGATGCTCACATTCACAAATTTCTATTATTATATTCAAAATGTAAAAATATATTATGATTTAATTAAAATGTCAAGTTAAATTTTATTACAATGTCAAAGTAATTGTCAAAATCAGAGATAAACAATGTCAGATTTAAACAAAGTCAAAAACAACCAATCTCAAAAAAAAAATTGAACATTATTAAATATTGTTCCATATCCATAATATTATTTTTAATAGCAGATCAATCCCATGCATTTTTGTCGTTCAAATATTCCGAAATTGTGTAATACCCTTTTTTTAAAAGTTTGGTTTTGATAACATTTTTAAATTTATTTACAGGTAAATTTCGGATATCAATGGGTAATTTATTGTAAAAGCGTATACACTGACCCATGAACGAGTTGCTTACTCTGTGGAGACGAGTACTATGAACGGCAAGGTTGTGCTTACTTCTAGTATTCACAGCATGGACATCTGACAATTTGATGAATTTTGTAATGTTTTTACATACATACATTAAATTTTCATATATGTACTGGGAAGCAAGAGTTAGAATATTAATTTCTTTAAATTTTTCCCTGAGGGAAACTCTTGGGCCTAAGTTGTAAATAGAGCGAATAGCCCTTTTCTGCAAGACAAAGATGATATTAATGTCAGCCGAGTTTCCCCAGAGAAGAATTCCATATGACATGATGCTATGGAAATAACTGAAATAAACAATCCTGGCCGTATCTACATCAGTTAAATGTCTGATTTTTTTAACAGCAAATGCGGCTGAGCTAAGTCTAGCTGATAGTTTTTCTATGTGCGGACCCCACTGTAATTTGCTGTCAATAGTGATTCCAAGAAACACAGTAGACTCAACAGGGTCCAACTCCAATCCATTTAATGTTACGTTAGATCGTACCTGTTTAACATTTGGCGTTGAAAATTTAATACATTTCGTTTTTTTCTCATTAAGGAGAAGATTGTTAACATTAAACCAGTGAACAACTTTGGAAAGTGCATTGTTTACATAGTAATATCTTAGGTTTGCGCGATCACTACACATTATAATAAAACAACTTTTAACCGGATTAATCGCGTGTATTATTGGTTTTTTGTTTTTCCTGACGTTTCGAACACTTTGCAGCGTTCGTGGTCGCAGGAGGACTAAGGTGTCAGGTGTCTCAACAGTTTATTTAAAATTATTTCAGTCTACCGTACATATAATTGATAAATTCATAAAATTATTTTTGTCTCTGATACATGTTTAAAACTAAATCGCGACGGTATTTCCTAAGACTATCCCTGAGAAGAAATACCGAAACAAACTCAGGGGTCACAGTCGTTTTAAATTTAGAGATACAATTTTACAATTTTATCGAATTATAAACTAAAAGGTGTTCCGATGCACGCAGTAATCGCTCACAGTATCTTGATTTTTCTTGTGACTTGACTTTGTTTGGGACTTGATTATTTTCAGTACAGGGTTCCAAACAGGTGGTAATTGCCAACCATCTTCTCTATTGAAATTTGGGTGTTTTTTAATTTCAATAGCCTCGCGGAGCATTCTCGGTATATATCGGTTTTCTTTCGCGAGGATTTGGGGTTGGTCAAAACGTAGAAAATGGTTGGGTTTGTCTGTTGTATGTTCACAGACTGCAGATTTTGTTGAGCGTCTATTCTTGACGTCAGCTATGTGTTCTTTCAACCTGGTGCCAATGCTACGCTTTGTTTGCCCTATGTATGATAGCCCACAATCGCAATCAATCTTGTAGACCCCTGCATCTTGTAAGGGAATGTGGCACTTCACCGGTCTGAGAAGTTGGCTGATCTTTCTATGTGGCTTGAAGTAGGTTTTGATAGAAGCACGCTTCAAGATGTGACCAATTCTATCGGTGACCCCTTTGATGAAAGGTAGGACAGCAGGTCTGCGATCAACTGTGGTGGGCTTTGGGCGGCTTCTGCGACGGGGATGTGGAGCTCGTAAGTTATTATGTTTGAGAACTTGCTTCACATGGTTGAGTTCCCCTGCCAGGTGGTCGGCGTCGCAGATGCCTTGTGCTCTCTGTAACAAAGATTTGGCGACAGTAGCTAACTGACAAGGATGGTGGTGAGATTCACCGTTTAAGTATCTTTCTGTGTGGGTGGGCTTTCTATACACAGTGTGACTAACAGAATGATCCGGATTATGGATAAGTAATATGTCAAGGAAGGCCAGTGACTTGGTTTTCTCTAATTCCATAGTGAATTGAATTTTATTATGTATGGAATTTAGGTGGTCTAAAAATGCAGGGACCCCATTGTGAGGCAAGATGGTGAAAGTATCATCAACATACCTCTTGAAAATCTTCCGCATAGCCGGGGCCGTCAGGAGGGCTCTCCTTTCGAAATCTTCCATGAAGATGTCGGCAACCACCGGGGAGACCGGTGAACCCATGGCCACACCGTCAACTTGCAGGTAGAATTCATTGTCCCACAATAGGTAGCCGCTGGTAAGGCAGTGCTCAAGTAACTCTGCATATGCTAGAGGCATGTCATGGTCACTCAACTGCTTCTTGACAATTTCCAAACAATCCTTAACTGGTAAGTTGGTAAATAAGGACTGCACGTCAAAGCTAACCATCACTTCATCCTCAGTCAGTTTTAGGTCTTTGATCTGGCTGATGAAATGATAAGAATCCTTCACATATGTGTTAGTTTGTCCACGAAGTTTTGAGAGTATCTTCGCTAGGTGTTGTGCCAGTTTGTAGGTTGGTGTGTCAATCTGGCTCACTATTGGTCGTAGTGGAGCGTTCTCCTTGTGTATTTTAGGCAACCCGTACAGTTTAGGTGGTTTCGCGCAAGATGGAATCAATATGTTTACGTCCAATTCCAGGGTGTCGGAGTATTTTGATATTAATTCTGATGTTTTCTTTAGAATTTTATTGGTAGGGTCTTTGTTTACCTTTTTATATGTGCTATTATCCGACAAGAGATCTCGAATTTTATTATTATATATTATAATATGCAACGTTGAGGACTGTCTTATAAAAAACAACGTAAAAAAGGAAGATTTGGAGGCGATTCGTCAAGACGTGTCATGTGTACTACGTCGAAGCAAATTGCCCAAACCAAATCTTTCTCGCGACGAATACCTCGCTCTAAAAAACGTGAGTAAAGACCCCGAGTTGACTATCCTTCGCGCCGATAAGGGTAATGCAACGGTAATAATGGATACGTCCGATTATAATAATAAAATTCGAGATCTCTTGTCGGATAATAGCACATATAAAAAGGTAAACAAAGACCCTACCAATAAAATTCTAAAGAAAACATCAGAATTAATATCAAAATACTCCGACACCCTGGAATTGGACGTAAACATATTGATTCCATCTTGCGCGAAACCACCTAAACTGTACGGGTTGCCTAAAATACACAAGGAGAACGCTCCACTACGACCAATAGTGAGCCAGATTGACACACCAACCTACAAACTGGCACAACACCTAGCGAAGATACTCTCAAAACTTCGTGGACAAACTAACACATATGTGAAGGATTCTTATCATTTCATCAGCCAGATCAAAGACCTAAAACTGACTGAGGATGAAGTGATGGTTAGCTTTGACGTGCAGTCCTTATTTACCAACTTACCAGTTAAGGATTGTTTGGAAATTGTCAAGAAGCAGTTGAGTGACCATGACATGCCTCTAGCATATGCAGAGTTACTTGAGCACTGCCTTACCAGCGGCTACCTATTGTGGGACAATGAATTCTACCTGCAAGTTGACGGTGTGGCCATGGGTTCACCGGTCTCCCCGGTGGTTTCCGACATCTTCATGGAAGATTTCGAAAGGAGAGCCCTCCTGACGGCCCCGGCTATGCCGAAGATTTTCAAGAGGTATGTTGATGATACTTTCACCATCTTGCCTCACAATGGGGTCCCTGCATTTTTAGACCACCTAAATTCCATACATAATAAAATTCAATTCACTATGGAATTAGAGAAAACCAAGTCACTGGCCTTCCTTGACATATTACTTATCCATAATCCGGATCATTCTGTTAGTCACACTGTGTATAGAAAGCCCACCCACACAGAAAGATACTTAAACGGTGAATCTCACCACCATCCTTGTCAGTTAGCTACTGTCGCCAAATCTTTTGTTACAGAGAGCACAAGGCATCTGCGACGCCGACCACCTGGCAGGGGAACTCAACCATGTGAAGCAAGTTCTCAAACATAATAACTTACGAGCTCCACATCCCCGTCGCAGAAGCCGCCCAAAGCCCACCACAGTTGATCGCAGACCTGCTGTCCTACCTTTCATCAAAGGGGTCACCGATAGAATTGGTCACATCTTGAAGCGTGCTTCTATCAAAACCTACTTCAAGCCACATAGAAAGATCAGCCAACTTCTCAGACCGGTGAAGTGCCACATTCCCTTACAAGATGCAGGGGTCTACAAGATTGATTGCGATTGTGGGCTATCATACATAGGGCAAACAAAGCGTAGCATTGGCACCAGGTTGAAAGAACACATAGCTGACGTCAAGAATAGACGCTCAACAAAATCTGCAGTCTGTGAACATACAACAGACAAACCCAACCATTTTCTACGTTTTGACCAACCCCAAATCCTCGCGAAAGAAAACCGATATATACCGAGAATGCTCCGCGAGGCTATTGAAATTAAAAAACACCCAAATTTCAATAGAGAAGATGGTTGGCAATTACCACCTGTTTGGAACCCTGTACTGAAAATAATCAAGTCCCAAACAAAGTCAAGTCACAAGAAAAATCAAGATACTGTGAGCGATTACTGCGTGCATCGGAACACCTTTTAGTTTATAATTCGATAAAATTGTAAAATTGTATCTCTAAATTTAAAACGACTGTGACCCCTGAGTTTGTTTCGGTATTTCTTCTCAGGGATAGTCTTAGGAAATACCGTCGCGATTTAGTTTTAAACATGTATCAGAGACAAAAATAATTTTATGAATTTATCAATTATATGTACGGTAGACTGAAATAATTTTAAATAAACTGTTGAGACACCTGACACCTTAGTCCTCCTGCGACCACGAACGCTGCAAAGTGTTCGAAACGTCAGGAAAAACAAAAAACCAATAATACACGCGATTAATCCGGTTAAAAGTTGTTGCATTGTTTACTTCGTCATAATTGCGTAACTGTCGTTTAATTTTATGTCATTGTGTTATCAAAGAATTTAATTTAAGAACTGTACAATGTAAAAACCGATCAATAAAGGTCAAAGAAGTCATGAAATCAAACAAAATTGAATATACTTCTTTTCTTAGAAGAGGTAATTAAACAACTCAAGTATTCACCCAAATCTTATATATTATCTCCCTCTAATATATGGTCTTGTCTCACTAATATTTGGTGTTATCAGGAAAAAAATACTTTCAGTTTTGAGCTCAGTCACTTTCATTGCACTTCTCATTTAGAGCAAAAATTATGACCATTACCTTGTTCAGATGTTATGCTGATACAACAATGTTCTCAACATACATATTCATGAGGTTCAATGACTAACCAGTGATGTAATTTATAACTGGACACAGAACTCCAATAAGTTTTCTATAAGAATAGTAGTAGTCTAGCACTATAACTGTCATGAGAATATGATGACTCACCTGATAAGTGTTGTCAAAGCTATCATACATGAACCTTGTGATGAGCGACGTCTTCCCCACTGAAAAAAAGACAAATCTGCGTGTCAGTGCACTATCTAATTACATCGGTATGTTCCTCATCAAATACAGTGATTGATAACGGCAGATACGCGTGAGAACATACTATAGAAGCGGTTCAACGCTCACAATGTACTCGGAGAGTGTAACCTACATCTCAGCATAACGTAATTCGACACAGACGCGGCAGACGTTACGGCTACAAAGTAACGACACCTTATTTGCGAATAAAACTCGCAACTTACGCCTCCCCGGGCCTATGTAGGTCAGTAATTCGATAAAGTCTAGACGAATCTATACTTACATATCGTAAATTCAAAACTATGTATTAAAAATGTACGACGGAGGGGCGATAATTCACCCTCGACTCACCGCTCTGTTCCCCTAAGAAAACCAGCTTGAACTTGCGTAAAGGATTACCGAATTCACCCGAGGCGGACATCGTGATTGTGTAAATTAGTTCGCTAAACTATAATTTCACAGTAATTCTTATCACAGAAAACTACATGAACAATGACAGTTCGAGCCACTGAGCCACTCCTGCAGCACACACACGAGCGCAGCGCCGCCACGTTACGGCAGACTGACGGTGCGACGCGCAAGCCAACTCAGCAAAATTTGTTTCAGATAAAAAAAATGTTTTGCAGTTTGTTATTACTTTTGTGACAATTAATTAAAAACTTATAATAATTGTAATTATTTTTTTAATTTTACAAGTCTGGTTTTGTACATTAACGTAACATTCAATATTGTCAACAATGACAAATTCAACAACTTAGTTTCTGAACGTACCATTATACCATAGGACCGGGCGTGTAGATCCGAGTAGTCCACTTTCACTGAACGGACCTAATGGCTGACTAATCGTTTCTGTAGTTTTTAAAATCGACTATAACACTCAAATTATTTTAACAATGACAATAAAATGCTTTACACGTTGATGAGTTTGAAAACCGTATCGCACTACTTGAAGGGAAAATAAGAAAAAAATTAAAAAGAAGGTACGTAGTAGTTTTCACTATCTACGGTACGTAGAGTCCTTCTTTCAGGAACAGCAACTTTATGTTCAGATCTTGGTGGCAAGTTTGTCGAAAAATATGTGCTCGGGTGGGCTGATCTTTTATCGTCGTCTATAATTAATCTAAGAGTCAGAGTCGGACGCCTACTTAGATTATGTGTAGACGGTATAGATTACGATATACCTACCAGTGACGACCGATGATGGTATACCAGTTACCAAGCCAGGCACAACAGATTTTATTGTTATGAAGTACAAATAAATGTTTCTTCTTCTTACAATTATGTACTCCGTTTCAAATTTAGAAAAAATAAAGGTAGTCTAGTCAGACCTTGAAGGAATTAGTACTGGAGCAGTTTTAGCGGACATACCCCTATCGCCACTGTCGTATGATTCCCAATCACCTTTATACCTTTTATCTGTATGGTTACAATGATAGTATACAATTTTAAGCGTGTGTAACACAATTATGTTTACTTTTTATGCGAGTTATGTAATGACGAGAACTATTGTTGCTTTAGTGCAAGTTCCTTTTTGCTTGTGTGTTACCTCACTCCCCACCAAAAGTGGAGAGCAAATTTGTTCGATGTTTAGTCAAACGACGTCTCCTGTCTGGTCCTCTAAGAGTCAGACTATAAAAAATATGTATCATTTTGGGCCCATAATAGCACAATCAGTATATAAAAATAGGACATTATCTTGGATGAAGTAGATTTTCATGTAAATGAAGTAATGTCGTGCTGAAATATTTACTGGCGTTATACGTTTTTTGGCAGCCAAGACAGTTATTTGACATGAGTTTGATCATTTACTAAATGTTTTATTCTTATTTCTATGACATTGACCTGTATCACCGGCAGATACTATTATATATGATATTACTAATCTGTGATCACCGGTATCCATCTCAAAGACGAATTAATAAGCTTAATATGCTTAATGAGCATATTATGTTTTAGGATAAAAAAAAACAAACCAAAGGTCAAAGCGAAATTTCATTTCCGTTCACCATATTTTTGTGTTGTCTTGACCAAGATATCTTTATTGTACAATGAATCGAGATAAAATTAAAGAAAATTTAAACATTACAAAGCGGTTACTATATAGTATAGCTATATTTACATACTGTGCAGTCACGAGCACCAATATGTAAACAAAAACTTTTATAAATTCACCTATAATATCTCTAGCGTGTATTAATAACATAACTAGGTATGTATAAACACATATAGACATACATTAATACTTCTATAATAATCAGATAACTATTTATATGGAGTTTAAAAAGTGCAAATGTATATCTATCTATAAGCATCTTTGTGCTCGTGACTGTACATGGTGTTAGCCCAGGCCAGGCTCATCTTCATTATTATTGTGGTTGTGGTGTGGTGTGGTCATAGTTAATATACTTTTTTTTTACTTTAGAAACAGCGGGTGGTAGACTTCATATTAAGCGTTTACAAAACGCGGTTTTGTACTACGAAGTAGACACGAATAGGTATATTCTTCTAATATTTATATAACTGTATGTAACATTATTTATTATATATGTATATTACTGTAAGTAAACAATAATGTTGATTTTTAGCATTTTATTTTGATATTTACAATATACTACACAAAAATAAATATCACAATTTTTTAATTCAGGATTTTAAATCATTACTTACTTAATACTAAAACACTTTAATTTTAAAACAATTTCACACACAATATTACAATAATGTTGGTAAGCAGAGCGAACGCACACAGATCGGCGGCAAGCGTAAAGGTACTGTGTTGTTAATCCGCTAATTGTGTGGGCAGAAGAAGCCTCCTAACATTTTTGACGTCGTGAACAGTACTCTGGAATTAGGTCCTTCGAACAGAAGGCTATGGTAATTTGGATGGATATAAAATAATTATGTCGAGTATCAGACACTGGCGTGGCCTTGTCTACGAAGGTCCTAAAGCCGTTTCATGTAGCGTATGTATGCGTCAGGTGGAAATATAATGTAGTCCTACGGACAACGTGACGACTCACGACGCTGTTATATCAACGCAATGCGTCTGTGCCAACTCTAAGAAAAATGCTTCCTGCAAATGTGAGGCTTACCATAATTTAAAAATAATTATGACCAACTAAAGAGTTTGTAATTATTTATAAATATAATATAAATAAATAGGCAGGTCTTTGAGGTGGGTCAGTATTGACAAATCTGAAACTATAAGAAATAGGGAAAAACTGTTTTATGGAATCATTTCTTCAATTTAGATAAAAGATAAACTGTACTCTTATATATCAAGTCCTCCTGCGACCACGAACGCTGCAGTGTTCGAAACGTCAGGAAAAACAAAAAACCAATAATACACCCGATTAATCCGGTTAAAAGTTGTTTTATTATTATATATCAGTTCTTTTTTCTCTTTTAAATTAAATTGGTTCGATTTCCGCCCAAGGCAAGCCTTTTTTATTTTTTTTAAATAGTATTGCGGTTCTAAAATCGAAGATCAAATTCCTGATTTGTCTACAATTTCACACTGGCCCATCACAATGAATCGTCCTATATTATATAACACCACTGGATAAGAGTACAATACATTGATTTTCAAGGTACATAAATCACACTGATCGTTATCCATTGGCGTTTCTGATTATATGAGAATAACAATTAAAATGATATGCTAACATACTGTACATTTCAAATTTTAATGAAGATTCTAAACATAATAGGAATAGTTTTTTTATCAGAGCAAATAAAAATAAAACTCAATAAATCAAAAGAAATTGAAAAAGAAAAAGTTATCTATGTTGCTACACTTGTTTTAGAGGGAACGCTAATACTTTCTGGAAGTATGTTGAAGTCGAAATGCGGTTTAAGGAGACGTGCTCAATAGCCTACTCGTACCTCAAATGTAGGGTTGCCATCTCTACAATCTTATAACCCGGACAAGAAGTGTAAAAACCCGGATTTTGGAGCTCCAAACCCGGACATATTAACACAGTTTTTGTAAAGTTACTCAAAAATATAAATAATAGTTTTAATTGTTATAAATTACCATTTTAAACTAAATTTGGTAATAAAGCTAACAGTCACTTAGTAGTCTTGTATTTGAGACGTAATATCGGCTGCTTATTTTCGGTAGATCTCTAGAAACCCCGCTCGGACGCTCCCCGAACGCCCTCTAAATTAGGACAAATCCGGGGAAACCCGGACGGATGGCAACCCTACTCAAATGTATTTTAGCGAAAATATGCCTATTCTGTTGTCATCTCTTTCCATTGACATATAAGTGACGAAATAGATATGATTCAAGAAGCGTTTTGGCAACGTCGGGCAAGGTTTTAATAATCTGTAATTTCAAGAATGTTGTATTCAAGAAACCGGCCCCAAGTGTTTAAGGAAACTACGACGAAAGTAAGACGTGTAAAAATATGAACACCAATTTTATGTTACTAAGACTTAACTCATTATGAGCAAATAATATTAATTGTATAAAGCATGGGTAGCGAACTCTAAAGTTATACATTTTTTGTGGAAAAAGAATACGGTCGTGAGCAGGATTCAAACCAGCGTCTCCCGGACTAATACTCGAGGCGCTCTGACCGCTAAACTATATCGACCTCTGCTCACTACCGCAAATTTTTCTTCCACATTTTAATAAGTCTTATGGTGACGTCATTGCTATATATTCAGTCCCTATTCAGGTGACAGCGGTCAGAGCGCCTGGAGTATTTATACAGGAGGCGCAGGATCAAATCCTGCTTACGACCGTATTCTTTTTCCACAAAAAATTGTATTAAGACATCAGTATTGTGATCTGACTGCATTGTGGCTGAGACTTATTAGATCCATCTACCTACGCTTCATACGCCCTTTGCCAAAATGTTGCTGTACTTCTATCAGCTTACTTTCAAATCTTTGGTGAAATAAGTATTCAATTTCATAATATATTTCTTTTGAATCGATGCAATAAAGACTCATAACTATAGATATTGAATACGGTAGGGTATTTTCACAAGCAACATGTTTTTTAACTCCTTATTGACATAACATAATGTAAAAAAAAACGATTAACTACTAGAAACCTACCTATGAATCCCAATTATTACAAAAACAACACAACACGATTTTCTTCCAAATCGCGCCGTAATAAATCGTGAAACAAAGAATATGGGCACCATCTTGAACCTTATTGTAATTATTATCTAAGCAATTTAGGAATAGGGGAACTCAATTGTTAAACTTTAATCAAACGGGTGTATGAGAGAGTAAAAAGAATATAATTCACATGCTGTTCTATTTGCATACCTAAGGCCACTACCCCATCTGTTCGTGCCGTCTCGTTTTCGGCATGTTATGACGGCGATACCAAAAAGCTATGGTACACTACCATTTTCATGAGTCGAGCTTCGATAAAAATCAGAAGAGACATTTTTCCAAAATGATAGATCAGTTTTGCTTGATGCATTATTACGGCACTGATAAATCAGGCAGCGGCCTAACTAGCTGTGTGCATTAAGCTTCATCAAAGCACGGTCAATATCATAATTACATACATTATTCTGATTATATTGGTAACTCAAATCAGGGCGCATGTCGTCTTGGGGGAAACATATTTTCTTCAACAACAATCACTCCGCACAGTAAATCGTATCCTGTGCGATTATGTCGAAAAACGAAGAGAACCACGCATAGGGGAAACAGTAGGGAAATAAGGAAATTTTTCATTAGAGACCTGACTAAGGCCACAGTGAAAGAGAGGGTTCTGCCGGGATATAGCAGAACAGTCTCCCTAGGCCTGCCGTCGACGGGTATCACGGCTGAAGCAGTCACTACGCGGATGCCAAGTAATGCTTTGCCCGGTGTCGCGCCGCCTGTTCGTCCTACGCTGCTGGACAAGCAGAAAGCCTGAAAATATTACAATAGTATATCAGTAAATTGCTCACAGAGGATAATATCAGCTGGATTCAGGGGATCAACAGGGTAGTTTTATATACTAGGCGACCATCTTTTTAGCGAGTCTAAATAGATGTTCTCTTTTCATGCCAAAATATAAATACAACAGAAGTAACAACAGAAATGGTAGTGGATTTCAAAAACACATTTTATTTTGAACTTTTATTAATCATGTAATTCAATGGTCTATTACCAACGTTCGCGTGAGTCATTTGTATAGCTGAATACGACGTTGATAAGGGTAACTGGAAGCAGACACTAAGTAAGCAGATATACAGTTCCCAGTATATCCATTGTATTACACAACAGAATACGGAATTAAATTCGAATTCACTGAATAAAGTGTTTGTGTTTAAAAAATAAATAAATATATTTATTTCAGACTCAGTCTGTCCATATAAATATTGTTAGTTACAAAGGTCCTAAAAATTAAATATTAAATACCTATATCTAAGGACCTAAAAGACTTTCATGGTGCAAAACTTACCTCAAATATGCACACAAGGACTCTGTAGATAACTTCTAGAAACAGTATCTCGGAGGTCAGCTCCATTGCGTATTTGTAATCGTCATAATTTTCACTGAACTTATAGAAATCAAACTTGTCTAGGTCACTAAAATGTTAAAAAAAAACATCTTATTAAATTTTCGTCATACTAGACATATTATAAATACATGAATGCATGTGAAGCAAACACGGAAGTTATAGTTTTGATGGATAGAAAAATATGACTGAGTAACGCACCCCCTGGATTGAAAAATGGAGACTTGGAGTATTAATCCAGAGGCTAAAGCATTGAACCTGTCTCCCAGTGATATTTTTCTATCTACAATATATATAACTTCAAAAGCACAGCAAAAGGAGCAGAAAACAAATATGGTGGTTGTCTATTTACAACAAATTTTACATAGCTAAACAAATGCTATGACTCATAAACATAGAATATATTAATTAATGCTTCTAGTAATAAAAGCAGTATCTTAATGTTTAGCTGAATTCTTATCTCAAATTAAATTTATTCTATAATAAAATCAGTTAGTATTAGTTCTGTAGAATTAAAGAAATTCTCAGTAGCAGCTTGGAGTCTGGAAGTGGAGTCTACCCCGTAGGTGGCAATAGGGTTACCACATATTAAATGGGACTCAATTACAGCATTGGTGAAATGTGGGTGTACAACTCTGTACACCTCTGCCTACTATGGAATACAGGTGTGATGCTATATATGTATTTAAATTAAAGTGAGTAAAAGGATTCCTACAAGCCCAGGCAACTAATAACAATTTTTTTTATGGGCCATACTTGACCATAACCTTGGACATATTTAGGTAAATGACTAGCAACCCTACAAAGGAGGGGTAACAGACATGAAAACATTGTATAAAATAACAACAAAGATATACTTACATAATCTCAAACATGTCTACTGCCATGAAGGTCACTATCAGTTTGACAATGAAAAGAAGCATGAAATCAATAAATTCAGCAACTAGGCGTTTGTGTAGAGGTGGTATGACATACTCATACCCACCATGACGGGCTATAACTGAAAAAACAAATTATTTAATCAAATGCCTTCATTATCCAGATGCAAATTTTCAAAGGATCATACAATATGTATCGAAATATCTGCAACCACCTATATGGTTACAGATATTTCGATGTATATTTCTGGATGCACTTCCAGAAATATACAGGTAGATTCAATGTATTCTGAATTAACTTTTTTTTACATTATGTCACCAAAAGCTAAGACATTAGGTGTGGTTGTTTGTAGTATTGAGCAGAATTAGAATTACCTTCAGCTGGCGTAAGAGTTTCAACCTGTGGTTGCGTTTCAGCAGCATTCCTAGGTGCGTTGGGTACTTGAAAGGGCACTTGGAACTGATAGTTATTATTCAACAATGGTACATGGGTCGCGTTATTTTGGAAGCCTTGAAATGTCATCATGTAGTACGGAAAACAAGTAGATAGATTCTGATACATTTGCGCTTGCTGGATCCATAATCGAAGAGCCTGAAAATATGCTTCCCGTTCCGAGACCACTAATGGCGCGTCGCCTTCGCCTCTTCTGTCAGCACCCTCCAAAGGTCCTACCCCATTCTGCACAAGTCTTTCTAACTCTGGCATTTTCAGTGCTATCAAATTAACCAAATAGATTTTTTCATTTGTATCAAATTATGAAAATAATAGTAAAGTACACGTCAGTTTGTTGACTGAATTTGTTTTGACATTTTTGACTTTGATCGTTACGTTCAGTGTTGTTCCAGTGGTGCAATGGTGGTTCCTGTCAATTTTTTAATTTAGGCTTGCCCTTTTTTGTTTGCCGTAATTAACATCGAGAGTTGCCAATAATGCTGAAAAATGTGTAGGTATAATTATTTTTCGGTTTACTCGTCACATTGCTCGTGCACCTAGCTTTGACGTTTCATAAGTGCCTGTAATCTGGTCTATGTGAAATAAAAATATTTGAATTTGAATTTTAACATTAACTATAACAAATTTTTCCTCATTAAAATATTTCAGAACCAAAAGGTTGAGTCAAGAAATGAAATAAAAGAGTGGTATTTCGCTTTTTAGTCATAGTTAAATATTGAAATGAGACATAAATTAACCAATTTTGCAATGATTAAACATATTTTACTCCGTTGTGGAGAACGATACTTATGTAGGACCACTTAGATGCTGTATTAAGATGGGTAAACGCAGTGACAACATTGTATTATGACGGTGCGTGGACAGAGTCGTTTCAAGGGAAGGAATGCTAATAGAGGTAGTTTTGTGTGAGTAAGGAACCGATACGCTTCCTTGACACGAAACTGTCGGTTTGCCCAGAACTAGAAAATAAGTTTAGTAATAAGTGACTATTGTGAAAGTGGAATAATAACTAGTTTATTTAGAACTGTGTATTATTTTATTTCTGTGATATGAAATATAATTGTTGCCGTATACCGTATTTTTGGTGTATGATATACAGCCGTATCAGGAACAACACTGGTTACGATAATCTATCATACTCTGATTTTTATTTTGGATTTCGAATACATGTCATAATAGTCATGATTTCATGAAGATGGTAAAAGTATGAAGTCAATTCATTGCTTTTACTATAATTAAAATTCTACATTTAAAATAAAAAAATATACAATTTAGTAAGTTCTTTGGAACGTACTTACAATGTTGCCAGCATTGTTACAATACAAATGTCAAAATTCAAATCAATTTTGTGACAAACATCTTGGTTTCTCCAGTGTTTATATTTCTAATATCAATGTCATAATATAGCCACAATATGATGATGATGATGATGATGGTCCATAAAAGATTAAGCCTTAGTAGAAACTAGCCGAAAATGAATTGAACGATATTGTTATTTAAATTTCGTCTTTTAATATCACAGAACTGGATTATAATATACAAAGATTTGAAAGTACACTTGTGGCAATAAGAAAATATTGTTTTATAATATAATATGTCGGTTATGTAATAAAAATATGCAACAGTGGGTGAAGTTAAACTGTGGATTGCGGTTGATGAAGTGACGTAGTTTTTAAGTTTGCATATTCTGGTAACATTCCTTGTGTCAGCCGTCGTTTAGCCGAATGGCCGATGTGAACGTCGAGCTCGAGTGACTTACTGCGTGCGCCAATAATGGTGATGTGAATTTGGTTGAATATAGGGTTGTAGAGTGGACATTCAGGTTATAAGTTGAATTTTATGTGATAATATTTACTTCCGTGACTCTGTCCAATATTATTTTTCAGTGTTGTGTAGTATTTAACGCCTACTAAACATTAGTCTTACTACTTAGTCAGCTGTGGACTATTCGGTAATTTACAGTATTTTACTGGATACAGTACTGTGTGTTCCATGTTGAACTTGTTGTAAATAAAGAGAAACCTGAGCACGATTCTTCCTGTCCAATTTTTATGTAAGTATTACTTTAAATTTGTATTTGCTTACAATGTTTCTTAGAACTTATTCTCCGGTTTATTTTCATATGAATGTTTTTGTATGTGATTATATTATTCTCATAACGGGCTGTAAAGGGTATTCGTAATGTTATCTTTGCGATTACGAATGTTGATTTTGGTAAATTGCCATTTAAAGTGCGTCACGCCTATAAAACAAATATAAATATATAAAGTATATTTTTTTAAAAGAAAAATGTGATCTCCGAAATAAATTTTGGTAGTTCAGGGAGGAAGTTTTTAGATTGATGATGCATTATTTTTATTGTCACATTGTATTGTGGACTAGTACTATGTTTTTTGGACATTATTAGTAACCCTGATTTTGGGGCACTCAGGTTAAAAAACCTAAGTTATACACCTAGTATTTTTGTGGGCATATTATATTCGAGAATATACTGTGAAAGTCTGTTCGCTTAAGATTTTTATATGTATACTATTTTATATAAGACATCTTTTTAATTTATAATACATCAATACAAGTATTAATACAAAAAACAATAGTCTTGAGTATCTAATTATCTTTATTAATTAACTTGTCTGAAACAGGCAGGCCAAAAGGTAAATGTGAAAAATAAATGTCCCATGCACATATTAGTCTTATACTTATGTTCAGCCGCATCCCATACAACTGAAAGTTCACCCACATACAGCCTTTCAACATACAACTTGTTTGGAAAAAAAATCTATAAAGATGATTAAAGATATGGTTAATTTATATAAACCGAAAACCCATAACTTGGTGATAAATCATAATATCTAATGAAAAAAATCTAAGGAACCATTACTTAGATATTTTTTTGTTGTTTATTAATAATTATTTCAAATAATAATTATACTAAGTTGTTAATAATTATAGTATGCATGTCTGAAATGTTATGACCAAGTATGATCATATGGTTGCACATTTTACTGTAAGAAACATTTTTTTTTTTTTGTTTATTTATAAGCCAACTTTTATGTTGTGCAGGATTCCTACCAACTAAAAACCACACAGTCCTACACAAACCTTTACTGGGGTTCCAGGATCGTATTTGCATTCACCACAGTACTAGCAGCTTTTGGTCCATCGAAGCTAATGGTGGACCCCATCATTTGTGTAGGCTGGGCACAATTAGCCTGCACACACTCCATAGAGGTGCACACTAACAAAATCATACCACACCAGACTGTCTTCCTCACCACGCATGACCATCAAAAACATAATAATATCCAGTTACAACATGTGTGCAAATTTAGTAATGTATACTCTTATAGAAATTAAATAGTGCATATTTATTGTAATTATTATGGAAAAGCCGCGACACGATAAAAAGGCATCAAAACAAAGTAGTGTTGTCGTTTTGTCAGTGTAATTTTATTTATGTAGTACTGTTTTTCTATTGCTCCCATTTAAAGAATCGGCGCTGATTGACGACTGTTACTATTAAAATGTACATAGCATAGAACACGGTCGCGATACGCTTGTCACTGCTAGCGGCCTTTCATCTCTTGGAGTGTGTGTATCAAGTGATACTTGATCACTTATCACACCCAGAGACTATATGAGCCAGGGTTTTTATGAGTGAAGTAAAAAACTTTGAAAATAACATAGGACTTACATTTATAATGCGTATTTCATACACAGACTACAAATTTCATCCGATGACGGCGAAGTACCTAGTGAATGTAGTCTTTTCGCAGCTAGTATCTTTTCCACGTGTATTGGGCAAGCATCTCCGAATCATGGTAATGTCCGGACCTTGAGACTCGAACAATATTTTAAACCCTTCGTTAGCTAGTCGTGATTTCCTCGCAACGCTACGGCTCTCATCCAGTCTGCGAACTCACGAACTTAATCCTATATAAAAGAGGTGCTAAAACCCACGTTTCTACATGAAAAAGGTTTACGCCACCCAGCAAACTTACTATTATTTAATACATATAGCAAAACTCCTTAAAAAAATACAGAGCTGGTGCCCAAAATAGTCTTCAAGCAGTATTTTATTGTTAAATATGTTGAATGTTTTGTTACACATATTTTGGAGTCTACTTTTCCCGTCTAAACTCATTCGTTACAGACACGCAATATTGATGTAACTTCCTCACAGACATGACAGCAAATGGGATATCAATTCGGATTACTTCGTTATACAATGGGTAACAAGTGGGTTAGTTAGCATCCTCGCCCGGATAAATTGGATCAGGGGGTTTGGCAGATACGTATGAGCATTCTTACTGCTTTGATCTTACAGCCCGTCTTTTGATCATAAAGGCATAAAGGCGGCTCAATACGCCAAAGAGTTCTTTTTTTTACTAAAGGAGAAGGGTAACGTAATAGCATTCCTAAAGAAAGCCAAAAATTAAGATCGTTGTGACCGTGAATATTTTGTTAAATATAATAATCCACGTATGGCGTCTTTTTACCCAGATTATTAAATTTGTTTCGGAAAATGAAAGTTCCAAGAATCAGCTCAAAATCGAGTACACATAATCTTTTGCGTTTGTTTGTATCAAGTCACAACCTAACTCGTAAGAATCTCTCCGGTTACTTGACGATGCACCATTAGAACTCCAGTTAAAGTCGTGAATCAGCTCTGGTCAGTCCAGCTGGCTATCTGATCTATAACTCACTGGGTCCTGTTTGGTTTTCCAGCGAGATTTCATCGTTAAGTGATTAGTCACAGGCGTGTCGGCACTTCACACAGGCTTAGGAATGTGTTTAAAATAGATAAAATAATAAACACTGTACAGAAACTCTAATATAATATTTAAACTGCTTTCGACGGCGAAACAATCCAAGAGTTCACGCCTCGAATACACTAGTTTCGCGAGTGGTTTTGTTAACTGTAAGATCAGTTTAATGCAGTTTGAAGAAGCCAAGTATTTAAAGTATTTAGAGGTGTGCTGCGTCATCTCATCGTGCCGGCCATTCCCACGGGCGAGACAAACTAATTTATCCCTTCGCTCGAAGGATTAAGGATGTGATTGGTTTGTGATTGCTTTGCGCCATGCCTTGTACCCCACATGGACGGCGGCGGCCACAATAATTTGTTCCGCTTTATTTGCCAACGTACACCGACCACTATTACAGTTATGGCATATTCTTGAACGATAAAACCTAACTAACACGTAAACACGTTTATATGTATTTCTAATCGATGACCTTATAGCAATTTGGTATTTTTATCTCCATTTGCAGAAATTGGTCGGTGTGAAGTCTTATTTTTTTTTTCTTGTGATTGTAATTGCTTATTACTATTCTGAATGTTATGCATTCGAAATGCTTCTCTGACCTTTGCTGCCTTTGGACTGTGGTGTCACAAGTCACACAACTATATATTGTCAGTATCACCTTTGATCTTGTTTTACGACATCTTTGCATTCAAATGTTCAGGCGGGCTGCTAAATAGCTGCTCTCTGTTGTTTACATCCACCTGGCGCCAGCCGAACCGGTGTCTGTACGCAAAAGCATACCAACGACACACGAGACGGTTCAGTAGGTACGTGTTACCATATGCTTTTCTACTCGTTGTTCCAATTTCTATCACAGAAAATATTGTTTTAAAGAACCGAACCATGCATTTATTTACACTCTCAGACTTCGTCTCTTTATAAATGCAGAAGTTCTTTGCACGATTGGTCAGCAGAATGCGTTAGCATTAATTTGTTCCAGTTAACATGTCTGATCTCATTGTTTTAAGTAATTAGCGCGTAATTTATGCTTTGCAATACAATACAGTCCGGGGATGCAAGCATCAAGGCATCGTATGACTGATGATTTGATGACGTACATCAGAAGGATTTTAAAATTATTTTGAAGTAAGAATTACATAATAGGCAGCCTTCGGTACGAAGTAATTACAATAAGTTATAGCTCTATAGCTACAAGTTTATCTGTTTTATATTCGAAAACTCTTTTTGTAAGTAACCTCTTAGAGCATTTTAAGAAGTAACCTACAAGTAAACTTTACATTACGTGTAGCAACAGTTGAATGAAAATTAAAGACTTATATCAAAGTTTCTGCTGTAGGAATTCGTTTCACGTAGTGTTCGACACGTCCTGCTATAGCTGACAAACTTTAATCTCGAAGGAATAAGGGCAATAAATGTATTTCCTTAATGTGTGTTAACTTGGATAACGTCCAATGAATATTGAATGACTGAATCATTAAACACTAAAGTTACAATATTAAATGGAAAAAGAATACGGTCGCGAACAGGATTCGAACCTGCGCCTCCCGGATAGATACTCCAGGCGCTCTGACCAAATAAGCCATCTCGACCTCTAAAAGAAGAGGTCCTGAAGAATCCTGTTCGCGACCGTATTCTTTTTCCATTTAATATTGTAACTTTAGAGTTCGCTAAGCATGCGTTAATGCTTTTTCAAAGACATATCTTGAATCATTAAACTGTTGAAAAAGCTATTGATATTAACATATTTATGTATTTGAAAGACCGCAATTGGTCCCGAGTGAGAAGCCAAGCCCGAAGTCATTCAGATGGAGGGGACTCAGTCAGGCACGGGTCATCAAGTATGCATGAACGACGGTTTCCGCCACGTCGACGTGCACGTATCCGAACTGATAAAAATACCACGCCGTGATGTCTCTCACGTCGAGATATTTCGTTTATGGACCATTGTTTAGGCTTTATTCAGGTTTCCTTTACTTCTTATAAGTAAAACAATTAATTACCAAATTATGTCTTGGTTTGTTATTTCTAAGCATGATGAAAACTTGAAAGTAAGTGAACCCGAATAAATTTGTATCATCAAAGTCGCCTGCTGTAGACGATAAAATTGGACTATATCAAATTATAAATACATGTATTAGTATACATACTACCCAGTACTTGCTGCGAAGAATGCGCTGTGGACTGAAAACAGATAAAGCAATATGTGGAACACTCCACATGACTACTGACGTCATTATTATACTAATGCTCGCCATAACCGTGAAGTGGTTGAGTCGTGTACTCACTCACGTGCTGTAAGATCTGACGTTAACCGGAGTTTGATATTATTAGATGTTATTGATATGACTGCAGAGGCAGCGCAGATATTCATTCTTAAGTACAAGGCCAGTGAAGCCAGTTTTTTTCCAAAAAGTTGTTTGTTAAAGTAGGGTCAGATTTAAGCAAAAGTTGTTTGGTGGTGAATTTATTGCCAATGTGACATATCCGTGTTTATTTTGTTCCGACAGCGAGCCTTGATTCACTAGAAACCGTTTTATTATTCACCCGCCCATCAATCGTTTGTACTCGTACAATGCCACAAAGGTACCCGAGGTCTCCCAAACTATTCGTCCTTTCAATCCTTTCTAAAACGGGGAGCAACAAAACACGTGGAGAAATGCATTTTTTTTCTTTATACGAATCATAGTTGCTTATGTCAAACTAGTAGAAATTAACTGCTGTTAAATTGATGTACAAAATCATTGAATACTTACCTGTATCTCAGATGTAAATAAAAATCGATTGCCGCATGTATGAGAGACCATCACTCGTGAACGGCTCAATTTATTTAGCAGTTTTTTTTTGTGGTGTTCGTAATTGTCAGGACAAGATTTGGATACAAAAAATTTTTTTGGAAATTCCACTCCTGTTGGTCTCCTGTGTGTTGGATCGTACTTTTGTATAATTGGGGGCACTCGGAACCTCTAAAGGTAATAAGATTTTCTTTTTCTTAGTGACCGTTTCTACATGCTTGGTTATTTTATTTTCTTACCGAGACACGGCAGTGTGTCCGCCAAATTCGGTAAGAAGCGGGCGACGCACAGCCAGTATGTATATTACACGAACCTACTTACTTACGGAGTAATAGAATAAATCTTGCTCCTTAAACAAATATGAATGTTTCTTAAACAGTTGTTAGCCACCTACGAAAGATACACAAAAGGCATGATCCTCCATTGTCAACTTTTATCTCGGATTATATCTAAATCTGTCCACAACATTGTTAGCGAATAAAATATATTTAGAAGCGTTGTTGCGTTGTTGTTTACATGTATGTCCCGATAATCTGCGATTAAGAAAACATCAAACGCAATGTTTGTCTTTCAAAATATTGATGTGGAAAGGACTCCGAATAATCGTCAAGTATTGGTTAGACTTCTATGGGTTAGACATACATTTTGACTGACCATGTCTTATGTTCCATATTGCGAATTGTTCGGACGATGATAGCAAGTGTATGAAAATGTTGAGTATGGTTTCATAACTTTGTCATCTGTATCCAAACCACAACGTCACTAACGAAGTGCTTGTTATACCGATCCGTGTCTAGTTTTATATTTTCGTTTTTATCATTCGTTACGCCTTAAAAAAGGTAAAACCAAGTTTAAAGGGGAAAGGATAAATTTAAAAATAAATACTACATGATTAGATTCCGTTGTCGGATATCTATCGGTTGTTAAAACTGATTGAGTTGGGAGATGATCAACATTTTCCGATAAATACGTTAAAAAAAACTCGTTGGATACAAATATGCCATTTAAGTAGTTTATTATTTTTTGCTGTATAACGGCCGGCACGTGCATCCTTCAAAATGTAGAATTTTCATAAGAAAAATGATATGAAAGAATCCAACTCTTAGTATAATATATGCGTTGTGCGTGCTTGATGATGTAAGTACTAGTACATTAGACAGACTCCTGGAATACCTAGATAAGATAACGCCCACCTCGCCTCTCGACACTAGTCGGCGTGTGCGTCACCCAATGTAACATAGGCGTGATTACGAAACTTAAAAAAAAAATTGCAACGATGTGAAAGTTAGTTCTAATAATTTGCTAATTATTTTGCAGTGAATGTATAAAATAATAAATACCTACTACATATCTTGGCTCTGGGTAAATCGCATTTTAGGGTTTCGTCTAGACATTGCATTAAATGTTTAACCATATGATACCGACATGATATCCATCTCTACTCTTATCGACCCATATGTAATTTTATAGTTTCTTAAAAGGCAAGGTCAAGGCATTCGACCTAGTATTTTATAACTGCCTATGGAGGAAACTCTCCCATGACACTAACCTTCCTGGGGGACTCATTACTGTGCTGAAGTACTGGTACAGCAACCAGTCCAACTACGTTAGATGGGCAGGTGCCATGTCGGGTGCGTGTAGGTTGGAGTGCGGCGTGAGACAGAAGGGGGCTTAGGCACCCAGGCTCTTCAGCATGTATGTCAACCCGCTGATTGTGAGCTCAGCAACACCCAAGTTGGTTGCTCCATTGACGGACAATGTATCAAAATATTACATGATGAGATGATATGGTGTTGTTGAGCCCATCGATCAGTGCGTTAAGAACGCTCCTCCGAATCTGTAAAGACTATGCGGTGACTCTGATCTCAGATATAACTCAACCAAAAGCGAGCTTTTAGTGTTCAGGGCGCAAAATAAAATATATAACATTGTTGCACCGGTTACCTTGGAGAGTTCCGCTGAAAAGAGTCAGTCGTTTTATATACTTCGAGTTGGAGCACTGGGTCACCCATATACTGTCGGATGAGGCCGATTTAGAGAGGAAACGTAGAGCGTTGGCTGTCAGGTGTATCATGCTGGCCCAAATAACACAGCTTGTTCAGGGCCAACTGCCAGTCGCTGTATGCGTGCGCCCTGTGGGTCAGTTATGCACAGGGTTCGTACAATGCTCTACGAGTCCAATATAATAACGCGTTCCGGGTAATGCTCGGGTTGCCGCATTTCTGTAGCGCGTCGGGGATGATCGCGGACGCACGGGTTCCTGATTTCGGCTCGCTGTGATTCTGCGAATGGCATCACTGATGCGTCAGGTGCGTGGCAGCCCCAACAGCCTCGTGGGTACTATTGCCGGCAGGGTGGATGGCCTAATAGTTCACTGGATGGCGACCTATTAGACATACCGTCACTCAGATATGTGAGATAATAAGTTTATTGAACGTGTTTTAGATGGTAAGCTAAGGGCCAACTTGTTTACTCGTATGTTATGGATCCCTGGTCTGAAAATAAAGATTTATTATATATAATTTGGTAGAAGATGGTATAATATGCGAAATTGTTGAAACCTAAGCATTCAGTAATTTTATATACCCCAGTAAAGTTTCTGTCCACAGTCTAAATAGAAAATGAAAATGTTAATGGTATCAAGATAATTATGTGCATAATCTTATTACGTTAGCAGTATCCCACTTAATGTTAATAATGAACAAAACATAATGTCCGTGATTTTCCAAACAAGATTCATCATTACATTGAACAGATTTACCAGCCTATATATCAGAACTGAACTGTAAACGGAGATTGGAAATAACATTTACAGTTTACGACGTTGTTAAATCAGGGCGTGCTATGACGTCGAGGAATGAGGGAGATGAATTGTTCGCCGAAAGATATGAGATACGTCTTGTAATCTAGAACCACTTACTCACTTGAGTATGTACGAACTAGTTGAATCTGAATAAGGTTAGCGAATATTAACGAGAACCGATTCTTTCAAACTTATCTAAGATTAGAGAATTACGACATATCTTCGACTTACAGCTATTTTTAGCCGGTCAGAAATCTTAAGTGGCTACTAAAAATTATAAACGTCAAACGAAAGTCGTATAGAAATTAGAGTTTGGCGTGTCTATGTGTTTTACAGAATTGACTTAACATTCTTCTACTTCTGCGCTGGATCCAACTGGATACAATGTCTCCCTTATCGTTTTCTTGTCGATTAAATGCATGAAAACCTTTCGGTTACAGGACCTTTGCTTCCGATATTTCGGTTCTTCGTCAAGTTTGTTTAGGGCGGCCATCTTTGCGTTTTCATCTTGGATATTAGTCGAGGGCATACCGTAACAAGTTTATTTGATCTTCGTAAAGTGTTAAATTATGCGTATGCGTAATGCGAATTTTTTACGCAATCTAATGAAGAATGAGCTCAAAATTTGACGTTACGCAAGCTTTTCATAAAGGAATTCCTTTGTATTCTGGTAAATTTTTATAGTAAATACAAACTCTTTTACTAAAAAGAAATGTGTTTGGTGCCGACTCAAAATTAGTTACACTCCGTTATTTTTTACTTTTAAGTTTCCTTATTCGGCGAAACTTTTTTTTGTGTAAAAGATTTTATTTTTTTGTGCCTATAATCTCCATAAAATAGCTAGGTCTAAAGTTCTCATCAAGATAAATAAAATAAGCCTAAACACGAAGTAGTTGCTGTAAACCGTTGAGGATTTCCCGCGACTATATTTCGGCCCCATCATCAGATTGACTCCAGGTTTCCATTAATTTGTAGTGTCATTAAAAAACATAATGTATGCAAAGTTTCAACTGAATCACACAATCGACATGTGAACAATCAATAATTCCCTTTTTATCATATTATACATTCTTAAGGGTAGACTTTCGGGGTGAAATTTATATGGGATCAACTTGGAAGTATCCTCTGTCCCAATATATATTTTCGTCCGTAAAAGAAGGAAAACAATATTTTAACTTAAAATTTCATAGCTGATGTATGCGTAGGTATAGGAACGGATATTACTAAAATATTCATGAAATAACAAATTTGTTTGCCTACGAAAAAATGCCCTCTTTCATTAAAGTTCTCAACTTATTAGCTATATTATAATACTGCTTCTTTTTGCGATGCAAGGTGTTTGACTAAGAACCAGTGACATTTAATCTTGTCAGCAATCCTAGCCAGAGCACTCGAAAGTCAAAAGTCATCCCGCTATCAAAAGTTAGATTTTCCTCCATCTTTTGATTGCAACGCTTATTTGTCATCTCTCCTTTCGCCTCACTCTCA
The DNA here is from genome assembly GCA_935421205.1 of Xylocampa areola. NCBI lineage: Eukaryota > Metazoa > Arthropoda > Insecta > Lepidoptera > Noctuidae > Xylocampa > Xylocampa areola. Next base: position 4,524,740 of record OW285200.1, read on the forward strand.
AAGGATCTTTTTCTTTATCCAGCTTCTAAACGTTCAATAACTACGCAGGTTTAGTATGTTTAGTACCTAGTGGTCGCTAGTACAAAGTATTTATCTGTATCACTTCCTTCGATAATGACCAGCAGATAAAAGCAATTGTTTTATACATTTATTCGTTGCATTATCTGCTGTGATAACGACATTTTAGTATAGAATTGGATACATCCGGCTAGGATTAGATATAGTGGTGGACATTGGAGTCAATAAGAAACGGCAAATAATTTACACCTTGCCATTGGAGTAGTCCATAGTTTACGAAATATCATGTGACTCCGTTACTGGGTTGTGTGGAGGTCAGATAGGCTTCGCAGTCATTTTAGCCGTCGCCATGTTTTGCGAGGAATGCTCATTATGGTGGCGACAAAAAGAGAGAGATAGGTGAACTCTTCTTATCTCTGCCGCCAAATATCGGTCAGGCACCGGAGCGCACTCAACCTACGATCTCCTATCACCGTAAGCCGTAGCCTTTGGGCGACGTACTTGATTAGTTCATCGCCGAAACAGCGATAGGTCCGATACGCTAGCGCGTCGCGCTTGCATGTACGTTACTTTTGTGTTTGTGCAGGGCGCAGCCTGCATGGATGATGATGGAAGATATCCACTGATACCTCCGACGCACCATAATCTGGCTGTAAAATTATTTACGCGGCTACGTGGACTGCATTAACAACAAATACAAAAACTGATTAAAGGAATACATTTCCAGACACAAATATTAATTACTTATTAATTTCATACGTCACAGCAGAAGTTTTATATTTTTATAACCATCGAATATAGCCGTTATATTCCGTATAGCTACCGTCCCGCTTGCGTAGTTTTTGGAATCTCTAATATGAAGAATAAAACATAATTGAGAACAGTATATTGTATACTTATTTTATAACACTCGGCCTCTGAGCGAGTCAAGTCGAGTCGCTCGTAGTGCGTATAATTTAGGGAGCAAGCCAAGCGTTAAAAGTTTCTATATTCTCCAAATTCTCATCATAAATTCTTCCATTAAACGGATTTTATTCGACGTTTACGTAATAAAGTAAAAATGACTTAGTGTCGGTACAAACCCTTCAAAATTGTGTAGATAACGATTTTTATTTATACTTGAGATGAGAACTCTGAAAGGTTATTAAATTAAAATTTCCTTCATTTTCATCATTCACGGTCAAATGGTATTAAAGCTGACTCGAAATAGAATAATCCATATCTTTACTTTGGTAAATGTCTTTGAGGATAGTAATACAAAATATTTTTTATCGTCCTTTCTGTACATAAACCATCGACATAATGTGTTATGGCACATTCGATCCTCATAAATTGTTTATTGTGCGAATCCAATTTAGTTGCTCATAACCTCAATATAAATCGTTACAGTGTAAACTAATATAACTTTTCTATTATAGTATATTAGTAGGTAATATACTATAATAGAAAAGCTATATTAGTTTTAAACTAACTGATTCCAAAAAATATATTTTTCTAAGCATTGGACAAGACCACTGTAGTTTCAAGAGAAATTATGGGCGGGTGCTGAAAGTAGGTACATTCTGTTTTTCTGGCAAAATAGACGTCAATATTATTAGTTTTCGAAGAGGAAAACGAATGAAAAATTGGGGAAGTTTCTTTATATACTTAGGATAAGGGCTAGTACCTGCGTATTGATCGCATACCACTACTCACAGTACCACGGCACATACTTATATAATAACATCTACAGTGTATTATGTAGTAGATATGGGAGGGATGTTAAAGCAAGTTACTACATCTCTTCATTTTTGTATTCCTTATTTCACTCGATCGCGACAGGAAATTGAGATTTCACTGCGTAAACCGTTTCCGCGTACAATATTATCGCTCATTTTATTCAATCCTGTAATTTTCGCTGTAGACGCAAAAACTTCCAAGCCACAAGGGACTATAATGTGAAATTCAATCTTGTTTAATTTAAATGGTAAATAAATGAAATCTGGGAGATTTCCTTCTAGCTGTTACGTACAAAGCTAAAAGAGGATTTTGGGAGAACCTTACATCCAAATCATTGCGGATTTCAGCATTATTTTTTGAGGTATTTCACGTTAATATTATGAAATAGATTGAAACATTTACATTATATGTTTTATTTAGTATATTATATGAGTTCAAATGCATGTAAATGCGCGACACCCTTTGCCTATGTCGCTTCAGATAGGTCAATCCACGAACGGCGCGGGTCGCTGATGACAAGACCGGCCCGTTTTGTGTGTCTACGTTGATGGAGCTATCTTGTACAAAGAGGAAGATTGAATAAGCTATGATCTTAATTTGGACAGAAGGCAATGTCGGTTCCATAATCAAAGACACAATAAAGTTATTATATTAAATGGAAAAAGAATACGGTCGCGAATAGGATTCAAACCTGACCACTAAGCCATCTCGGTCGAGATGGCTTAGTGGTCAGAGCGCCTGGATTATTTATCCGGGAGGCGCAGGTTCGAATCCTGTTCGCGACCGTATTCTTTTTCCATTTAATATAATAACTTTAGAGTTCGCTAAGCATGAGTTAATGCTTTTCAAAGATTTATCTCAAAGACACAATTTTAACAACTGCTTGCGTAATTATGATCCATCACAGCTCTTTATCCGTTAGATATTTATGATTAAGTATGTGCTTGACTACCTTGTTGGTCTACTGGTCCCAAGCTGCAGAGCGTGAGGTCTTGGGTTTGATTCCCAGGTAGGGCAAAGTCTGTTGCGTTTTTCTGTTAAGAAATTCTCAGTAGCAGCTTGGAGTTTGGAATTGTGCCCGGTAGAGACGGCAATAGGCTCACCACTTATAACATAGGACTAATTTAAATTTATTTAGTATATTATATGAGTTCAAATGCATGGAAATGCGCGACACCCTTTGCCTATGTCGCTTCAGATAGGTCAATCCACGAACGGCGCGGGTCGCTGATGACAAGACCGGCCCGTTTTGTGTGTCTACGTTGATGGAGCTATCTTGTACAAAGAGGAAGATTGAATAAGCTATGATCTTAATTTGGACAGAAGGCAATGTCGGTTCCATAATCAAAGACACAATAAAGTTATTATATTAAATGGAAAAAGAATACGGTCGCGAATAGGATTCAAACCTGACCACTAAGCCATCTCGGTCGAGATGGCTTAGTGGTCAGAGCGCCTGGATTATTTATCCGGGAGGCGCAGGTTCGAATCCTGTTCGCGACCGTATTCTTTTTCCATTTAATATAATAACTTTAGAGTTCGCTAAGCATGAGTTAATGCTTTTCAAAGATTTATCTCAAAGACACAATTTTAACAACTGCTTGCGTAATTATGATCCATCACAGCTCTTTATCCGTTAGATATTTATGATTAAGTATGTGCTTGACTACCTTGTTGGTCTACTGGTCCCAAGCTGCAGAGCGTGAGGTCTTGGGTTTGATTCCCAGGTAGGGCAAAGTCTGTTGCGTTTTTCTGTTAAGAAATTCTCAGTAGCAGCTTGGAGTTTGGAATTGTGCCCGGTAGAGACGGCAATAGGCTCACCACTTATAACATAGGACTAATAACAGCATTGTTGAAATGTGGGTGTACAATTGTGTACACCTCTACGTACCCGTTCGGGGAATACAGGCGTGATGCTATGTTATGTTTATGTTACGTATGTATGTGCTTCCTTCATACATTGTTACGGAGATCGGTGAGGGGTGGAGTATACCGATCTTTCTGAAGGTTTATTTTTAAGGCTGCCTCCTCGAATGCAAAATTACCTTGTTCCACAGAAAGTGCATTTCATACAGTGGTGCTGCTGGAGTCCTAAAATGATATAGCTATAGACTATTCCTATTGCATTTATCCTCATACTTATGCTCTTGTTTATGGTGTACAATAAAGAATACTCTATCTATCTATCGTACAAAAATGAAATTAGTACGTTAACTGAAAATTGAACGTACTATCGACGAATTTAATATCGCTTTTCACGCGAAACTCAGCTTACTCAACACATGGTATTTATTTATTATCTGTAAGTAAATCAAAGCCATCCAGCAAATCTGAGTTAAAAATTATCGAAGCGGAATTCAAGATGCGACAAAAAGAGCAAGTCGGTGAGGAAGAAGTAGGGTAAATTGCTCGCGACCCGTTTCACTTGAATGCGTTACGAGTGGATTTGTCATACAACTACAAGTGTCAGTGACGTACTATTGCGTGCGTAGTTAGTATTCTAAATAGGCTATAACAGTATCACTTCTATGCAGTAAGTACAACTGATGACGTATCAATTGAACCGTCTCGTCAGCTGCTGACCATTGACTTTTCTTATAAACATAAATACTCTTTAACCAAGCTGTAGAGTTTGTGGAGTCAGGGCTTTTATGTAGAGTTATTTGTTATTTATTGTTAGAAAAGTGGTACAGTCAAGAGCACGTTGAGCTACATACTTTGGACTTTGGACAGGCTTCGTAGACTATGACGCGCAGCACAAATCGGAGTTCAGCTAGGGATTTGGCTCAACTAAAGATCTCATAACTTTTTAACAGTGAAAGCATTATGAATTTATGAGTCGAGGCAACCAACTTAACATGAAATGTTTTTGGTGGGATTAACTTTTCTTATAAAGATAAATGTTTAGGGTTTTAAACTAGCCACATCACACTATCGTCATTTTTTTTTAGCAAAATCAGCAGAATTAATTGTATGTTAGGTTGACAACGTGAGGGTGATGACGATGCAAATTGTTCTTCCGTAGTTCCGTATACACGTTGTCTAGGTCAAACAACAAGAAGATAATGTCTAATGACACACGATAATGCTCGACAAACGCTAATGTAACAAAGTTCTTAATGGCCCCGACGCACACTTATTTCTTTGACGTAGTTCATTATTTTTATTCATACCGACTTGGAGTCATTACTGAGGGAAGTCGTCAGCGGTCTCGTATTCAGACTTCCGCTGAGATTCGCAGTTTCTATGTAGATTTCTTTAGAAATAGTTGCTTGTGTTTGTTTATGTCTCTGTTATCATAGTATAGTGATATTCAGGAATAAAAATTAAAAGATTAACTCCAAAGCCTAAATTCCTAAAATATTCTAATCGACATACACAAAAGAAGAAGAAGATCGACATACAAAATAATGGAATTAAATATTTTGTAGTACCTAAATAACCCATACCTATAAATTAAAAAGAATAAATTAGTACTTTGGCTAGAACGCAAACACTATAACCAATTAAACTTATTGTATACGTACTATCATTACCAAATTAGGATGCATTTTTTAAATGTAGAATTGTTTCCTTTTTGGATATTTCTAGTGGTGTACAATAAAGAATATAAATAAATAAGATGTATTCGGATTCAGAATAGAACGTTTATTTGCAATTATAATTATAACTAAGTATAACGAATAACAACAGACCGACTAATTGAGTCAAATAAACGTTCATAAAACATCTATGGGGACGACCTTGACCATAAAAAGATGAGCCTTGACACAACCGCCGCACGCGCACCTGCCCATTTAGCGCCATCTGTTGACGCTATTTATATCAGCAATTATTTTTTCTGTAACTTCATCATGCTGTGTTGCTTCTTCATACTAAATGTTCTAAAATTACGTTTGTTCTTCGGAATTTTTAATTCAAGGACCGGAGACACTAACTGGACTTGGCGTTTGTTTGAGCCATAGCGAAATACCAGTATAATTTCCAGGATAGAAAGAATGTATGTATGTCATGTCATGTACTGGGTTTAGAAATTCCTTTTTTTTAAGTCCACTTACTCAGATGTGTGTTCACACATATCTACATAATGTTAAAGGGTGGTCATTGGTCTAAATCCAAGCGACCTATATGCGTCACAGTGTATTACTGTACAAGGATTTTTTTAACAAACTGCTGAGTATGTGGCAAATATTCGGCTGAGCAAACAGTGCAAAAAAATACACATATTTATACTGTTGAAAAGGTCGGCTTATCCGTTTGTAAAGTTAATAGAGTATTCATTTCAAACAGTCGTGCCAACAACATCGCTGATAATGGCTACCCGGATTATAGTGATCGCTTTGGGTACCGATGGATTATAAAGGTTTTCAGGCGGTAAAACCAACACACCAATATCCCTGAAACCGCTTTATTAATAAAAAATAAAAAACCTTTTCTATACCATGTGTTTCTGGTAACGTAAACCCAAGCTTTAATTTTAAAGAGTATATTATAAAGAATTGAAAACCAATTGCGGTCATCCCATATTATGACTTAAGTAGCTATATTCCATAAGATTCAGTAGTTATGCTGTTTTATTAAATATCGTACCTCGAATACGTGCTGCGCCGACCCCAAAGTAAATTGGTATAAGGACAGGGGGATGATGATGACCTCGATAGCGAGGAGCCTTTGCTAGCACTTAGATGTATTTGTTTTCGTTGGAACCCTCGACTTTACTAAAGTATGGATAATGTTTGTACTTCAGGTTTGCTCGCGTATATTATACCTACATATGTATTCATGGAAGCTAATGAGAAAGTTAAATACAATATGTTTCACTGACAATATGGAGGACGTGCTAAATATGTTAGCTAATGTGTTAGCTCTTCGTATGCATTATTTAACTTGATTTGGATTTACGTTTCAAAAAAATCACATACTCTTAGATTTGCGCAACAGCATACATAATGTATGTTCTTATTAAACATTGCTCTATATTTATTATATTTCCATAGGATTCGCTAGTCACTCCACGGTCCACTTCTAAAATAACATTTATATAGCAAAATTGTTGATCACCAACTATTTGACGAGATTTAATTATAGGAAAAACGATTACTTCAAAACATTTAAATGGAATTACATAATTAAATATTGGATTCATCAAATCAAAGCCTCTCAATACAAATTGCGCATCATATTGTTATTTTAGCTCAATCTGTTTTCCGGTGCAAATATTTATGCTCAGTGTAATCCGATTAATTAGTAAACTGGATTAGAGAAGATCAACCTTCATAATCCTTAAAAAAACACCAAGCAGAATAAACCTAAAATAGATCCTTGGGGTACTCTCACATTGTATAAGTTATAAGTACGTTATATTTTTATGTACCGTAGCAAATAATCGGTTTTTATTTTGTTTACTAACCTTCCGTTCGTGTTTACATAAAATATGTGATTGGCAAGATCAATATACTTCATACCGGGTGTTAAAGTTCTATAATGAATTTGCAGTGACCCACGCAAAGGCCGGTGAAGGTCAGACTAGGAAAATTAAGCAAATGAGGCATTGTACAGTGTACACACAATTTTATCATATTTAAACGTTTGCGGGACTAAATAAACAGTGATGCACATTATTATCAGCGGCCGCCTGTTACTTATATTATACATTAGCGATACGCTCGATACCATTGTCCTGATATACGTGTAGTAATTTGTCGTTACCGACGCCACTGATTGCACTGTGCATATACATAATTCATGTACGAACACGATTGACCGGAATCGCATTGCCCTCTGAATTCTGAATACCCATTGTCAACGAATAAACATACAATAACGAATGTTTGACTCTACTGTGTGCTTAATTAAAAACTTGTCGAATGTATTTTAAGAATACATTTTATGTTGTTTGTGGTGATGGTAAGAATTTGCTATATATCAATAAATTCACTACAAGCCACGGTCTTGTCACGTCGACTTGTACAGGAGCAGTTCCTTACCGCTATGTTATTAATTCCTATACAGCCAATGTTTTAGTCTGCTTTACGTAAGTAGATGAGTATGTTTTCCCGAAATGATTTTTTGTTCCGCCTAAGTAATAAGCTTTTACCTAAATTGTATACTGAAAGTCCCTTCCCATCCCTGTAGGTGCGAAATTGCGGTTGTCTTTGGCAGTGCCTCAGCGCGAAGTTTGACGGAATTTGACTACATAATTAATACTTCAGCGTCCGTGCATATAAGTACTTACTGACATACGCTGTTATACTTTTGATGTGGGCTATAGTGGCACATCTCAGTATAAATGCACAGTAGAACTTACTTAGAGAAAAAATCGTTATAAAAGTAGTAAAGTCAGGAAGATGTTCAAATCATCATTTTTTTATGTATTTTTCCAAATAACGAGTGAGCCTGTTAATAAAACTAAAACATGCATTTATGTAATTATTGTAATTACAACCTTTTAACAAAAACAACCTTATATAAGTGTCATAATGTGTCCTTATTAAGTGTTGTTAAAACAATGCTATGGTAAATACAGGTCCACTATCGTTATGTACACAACAGAATATAGTTGTGGCGCCGGCCTTCGCGTTAATTCATTATTCACAATATTGAATTAAGACCAGTGCTCACTGTTACTCGACGAGCATTATTTATTTGGGGCGTTCACCCTATGGGGAATCTTCTTTCAGTCCAACATATACTTTATTAACAGGTCGTTTCTCTGTAACATTATCCCTCATTGTTTTCAGAAATCCTATTATCACAGGTATTATCAAATACTGGAACTTTAATAATGTTATCCCATTGTTTCGTCTGTTGAAATCAGATCTCTTAAAATAATACTGTTCGTGGTATGAGTATTTTCCTTACGTTTAAATAGATCCGTTTTACCAAAATATTATGCTTCTAGAATATCGAGGTTTGGACTGGTTACACTATCATTTCAATGCTTTAGAGATAACATTGAAATAAATATACACGTGTGAAAAGGACATTGTGGTTCGGAATCTATTATAAACAGAGGACATACTAACAGATGACCTAATAATAGCTATCGTAATGATTATTCATAGAGTATTGAGTATCGTTATCTTCGCGATACATTGCATACGGCCGGTTATTGATAAATGACAGCGTTGGCGCATGCTGCGCAGTTGCACCACTAATGCGCGCCCACTATGGCGTGATAGCTCTTTGATTGACAGCCATCGATACCATATCAATATTCTTTTGCGGAACCGAAGACCAACTTAAGAATTTAGCTGGTAACGTTATTATTCCAGTCTAATTTGGTGAGTTCGAACTTCGATATAAACTCATTAAACAATTTACTATTCCAAAAGATAGAATGAATATTCAAAAGTAGGTTAATCCCGTGATTATGTTAAACCCTAAAGCACTATAAGTTGGCACCACACCAAACTCCTATCTTCAAAATCCAATTATTAAATCCTTTTAAGAACCAAATCCATCTTTGTACAGTCCTTATTCACAAAATTACTTCCACCTAAAGTATGTTTCTAATCCCCTTTTAAAATTAATATCAGTTTGACGTTTGTTTAAATATCCCGAATTATAAACCATCAAGTTTTAGAACAATTAATCATCTGCGTAATGAACATTTGTCCTGAGTTGACATTTGAAATTACAGAACTGTGTTGATATACGCGTTAACTAAACTTTGATAGACCAGGGCAAATTCCAAAACATTTTGTCAAATTCGTAATTTGTAACTAATCACTTTAGTAAATACTGTTAATGTGGCCAAGCCGGTTTTGGAGATATCTTTTGCTAAGGACCCTATAGAAGAATGCATAACTCATTTCGTCGGTTGCGACTTTCTAACTTAGAAATACATTGCCCTTCCATCACTCATTTGCATATCTGCGTGTAGTGCAGTGTGCATCCAATTTAAATCATCCACAAGTTGTTTGCGTCATTGATGTTTATCCGGCGAGGTCGTTCTCTTATGCGTTTGTTGTACGTGAACTGCGTATAAAATCGGTCAATACATGGGAGGTCGATTTTTTATATTATTATACTACTTAGAAAACCTTTTAGCTATTATTCCCCTAGGGGAAAATAAAGACATGCATCTAATATATTTTTTTGCATAGTCAAACTACACGCTCGCGTCATATTAGATATTATTATGTGAGCGTGTTATGACCTTGTCAGAGGGTGTTTCAATTTAAGTATTCAAATTTGAGTCTGCAATAATATATCGTCAATGTCTACACATGCTTTAAAAATCTTAATTTTTTCTCGTGAATCAAGGTTACACGATTCTTTCGATTCTAGTTTTATTTACCTTTCCTATCATCAAAAAATCGGGACAAGGATTATCTTGTCCCTAGAGAGATGGAAAGTAAAATCCTTTAGTGGTGAGATACGTAGGTGTACCTGTGTTTATTTATTGTGGTCGAAGCTTGAGCAGGGTTGCCGATTGTCTCGAAGTATCAACAAGGTCTGTTTGAAAAGCTCGTGTGTGCAACGCTATGATTCTAACTCTGGCTAAGTTTAATAACAAATTCGCACTTTTTGTTTATAGTTATTTTTTATTACAAAAATTATGATAAATATATGATTTCTCTGCAGTGACCAAGACTGTTGAATTTTAAGTCTTCACAGTCTAGTGAAGACTGCTTATAGAACATACTTATACATAATTGAATGCGACCAGACGATGTGTTCTTAACTTTGTTAAAAAATATACGCTTAACGTGATTAATATTTTGATCGATTCATATTACTACATATATTATATGAAAAGACGTGTGTAATCAATTATATATTTTATTATTTAAAAGCCCAAAACTTACGGTCCGTGACGTAGCGACATTTATGGCAGCCCTTATCTCAGGGAAGGTCGGTTATTGGTTTTCCAGGTAAAAGCTTCACCCCGTTTTGTATAAAGAAAATCTAATAACAAGAGGTAACGTATGTGTGCGATATAACATACCTATTACCCACTAGATCGTTCGTTGGCCTCGGAGATAAGCAACCCATATCGGACCCGCTCACATACCTGTGAAGTTTTAATTAAATAATTGTTGGTAATTTGAACATTAATTATGCCTGTGATACTGCAGAGGGAATGAAGGGCACTTGTCAAGACCAGACCAGCGATTTATATTATCATTTCTATTGTTTTATAAATAATGTATAGAAAATAAAGATATAAATGATAAAAATTTAATATATCGAAAATAAACGCCTGCCTTTTATTCAACTGCAAAAAAATCTTGTAGTTGAACTAATATCTGGACGTGCCCATTTAAAGCATCTAATAATAACGCTCATTAGTGTGTGACAAGTATTCAAGATTAACCTTTTAGAGGCATTTGACATTCCTTGGCGAACTACAAGCGAGGTGTCTTATCATAAGTTTTACATAAATCACTATTATGTGTTAAAATTGTTTTTTGCCTGGAATTATTTTAAATTCTATAAATATTTTATATAAATCTTTATCAGAAAATTTGTTTCTAAATTCCTGCATTTATATTATAAATATACATACCATTCACTTAATACAAAAGAGGATTACTTTCCCGATAAAGCTTAGGACACAATTTTTCATATTTTTCTTTCGTAAAAGTCTGTGTTTTAGTCCAAGTTTCTATTCTAAAGTTTCAAAATACGCCAAGCGTGAGCGTGACTACTCGTTTTTTTTTTTATTATTGCTACTGCCATGCTACAATTTACACATACCAATAATATAAATCTTATTTTCTCATCGTCAAATTAGGCAGGGAATACCTACGTGTTGTGTGTTAAGTCCACCAGCATTAATGCTAATTTTAGACAAGCTTTGTTGAACGTCTAAGATTCAACGCCCACATGACTATAAACGACATCTAGAGAGGTGGTAGGCGTAGTCACTTTAGATGCTTCTTTTGTCAGAAATAATACAATTATCACCTTGACGCCCAGATAAAGCGTGACGCCTACACTTATGAATATGTATAAATAATTTATGGTAGCTATTCCTGAAAATAGATTTTATTTCTCTTTTAGTTCTGAAATAATTATATTTATTTGTAGGGATTCCCAGGTAATCCGTTGTAAGTTGTTTGTTTAAAAGTGCGGTAATCCGTAGTTAGTTGATTGTTTAAAAGCTCAAAAGCACATTGGCCATCTTACTATAACATATATTTGTGTAAGTTTTGTTAGATATCATGGTGGAGCATTAGGTATTAACATTTTCAACCCTTTTCCTATCCAGAGACTCGCATGACTGTAATACACGGCAATTATATAAAGTTTAAATTATTGTGTCTACTTGGCGGACTTGCTAAGGTAGTTAGAATAATATAAATATTTAGGTATCATGCAGGTATGCTAATAAGTATCGAGTCAATAGAAATACATAAAATACATAACTAATTTTAATATATTCAAATTGAATATCTATTTTGCGCGTCATAGATGTCTATAGTGATAAAATCATTATACGAGTACGTCCTAAAATCCATAAGCACCTTGTGTGTGGCTGACACTCTATAACAGCTCTGAGCAACGAATTCACTTCTGATTTATAAGTACAACATTGAAAGCACTAAAATCTTATGGTTTGATTAGCCCTGTTTAAATTTGGGCTGACTTTACTAATCACACTTTAGGCCTTATGTGTAGTGTTGCCAGGTCGAGTACGCCAAACTGGAACAAAAGATTAAAAATATCATTATTCAGGTTTTGAAATGGGGACAACGAAAACAAAAAATTTTAATATTCGTTGTTTTAACACAGTAGGTAGTACCTTCGAGCGGAGCGTGAACCTTTGATAATTAGAAATTTCTCCAGAATCGGTACATTTGACGCCCCGATCAAAGGTAAATTGGGACGTGTCACAGTCCACAGACCCCAGAAAATCATGTCACTTGTCAACGCTATACAGAGATGTTTCTCCGCTCTGAACTTTAATAATGTATCTAATAATAATATTGTTGTTCTCAGTTTGATGCAGAATCTGCACACGAGTATCTTTCGCGTAGACGGCGCCGCCTAGCCGCTCCTTAAAACGTAAGTAATATTATTTATTATCCATTTTCCTTAACGACATTATTTTAACTAGATTATAAACTTAAAAACAACACGCTTGCATCTAGCAAAGCTAACCTTTTCTTTGATGATACATAGGTATGGTATATTTTATACGTGTAATATTAACTATAATATTCATAGCTATAAATTCTACCTAGCCCCATGGAAGGAATTATGTATCTATGGTGCAGCGTTTATTCATAGACTCCATAGTACGTCCTCATGCCTTGCATACGTACGTCGATGTTTACAGTTGAGTCGCAGAACATAATCACATGATGTAGTGGCCTGTTGTCCAGGCGCGACATGAGTTTACACAACGTGCAAATGTGATCCATTCCATGTGTTCCATCTATCATGCCACCTTACTGCTTGGTGTGTGTTAGTAATGAAAACGTCATTAGAGTACCGTTTTTAGAATACCTATGTGTTCGTTGATGTGAAACCTTTATTCTCCTATTAAACAAAACGAGATGTAGCTGTACAAAATTTTATTCCGAGTAAGATCCCTCGTGCAAAATATGAGAACAGTTTTTTTTTACTTACCTATGTAGTCCCACTGCTGGGCAAAATAATCCCCCATTTTCTTCCTAGATTCTCTGTCCTATGCGTTTTAAGTCCAGTTATCCGTAATAGCGACAAAATCATCACGCCAGCGTTTCCTCGGTCTTCCGCTGCGGCGACGCCCATCTTTAGGCACCCACTGGGTAGCGATTTTGGCTCAACGATCTGGGTGCATTCTAAATACAAGACCCGCCCACTCCCATTTTAGTCTGGCAGACTTTCTTCCTACATATGTGATATCATTACTAAAGTCATATTTCGAATTACTAATCTTACCATTACCTGAATACGGGTTCGAAGATACGTTTTTAATTCGCTCAGTTGTTCATTCGTTACTTGAGTCAAAATATCCGCATATCCGAATCTTCAAAAATTTTCGCCTAGATCTCGGATACCTGTTGCGGAAGATGTGTTTACGAGATACACCAAGTTCATCTAAGTTAGTCGGAACTCCTTCATATTATTAAGATAATCATAGTTCATGGTGACCCCTTAATATGGACCAATGTTTTCAGTGACACATTGTAGTCATAGCAAAGGGTTTAGTTGACATCTACCCAACTTAATTTATTGCAATTCCCAGTTTATTTATCAAGCAATCAATTAGTTACTTTATAGAATTAAGCTTTCTTTATATGATGATATCGTCTTTTCTTTTTTTAACCGACTTCAAAAAAGGAGGAGGTTTCTCAATTCGACCGTATATTTTTTTTTTTTTTTTTTTTTTTTTTTTATGTGTGTTCGGGGATAACTTCGTCGTTTATGAACCGATTTTGATAATTCTTTTTTTGTTGGAAAGAAGATATCCCAACGGTGGTACCATGATAAGGAAACCAGGATCTGATGATGGATCCCCGAGAAATTGAGGGAAACCTTCGAAAATTGTAGGGGCGACTAGTGCATTTGTTAATTTTTTCATTAAGTATTTTATAATAATAATAATAATAATACTTTATTCAAAAAACATAAAGCGCATGTACATATATAAAAACCCAATTATAATACATCAAAATTAACTTAAAATTATGCTTAGTGTAGTACATAGGTATAAAAATAATTATATTACGACGACAGATAAAAACATTCGGTAGCATGTCCTGATTTTGTAGCTTAGTTGCCTGAACTAGGTTAAAACCTGTGTTTCAGGCTATTTTGCCCAATAAAAAGTGACTGCAAGTAATATGAATAATGAGTCATCTTAATTATTACCATACATGAACTGTAAACATTAAACGATACTTAAGAAAACAAAATTTACTAAAACTATTACAATTTATAGAGACTAATTAATTTATTATTTTACAACAGTAAGCAAATTTTCCGTATCAGAGTAGGTCAGTGATTTTAAGTGCTTAGTTAACATTATACTACATTGTTTTTTACTTATGCTATATATATCTAAAATCTTATTTAATTTATTGTACAGAAAAGGTCCTAAGAATAAGAAAAACCTGTTTACATAGGCATGCTTGCCTTGTAGTTTTGGACAGACTAGGTCTTTCCGTCTCTTGTTCGGGGGAAGTGGTATGAAAGGGAGCAAGATATGTTGTATTAGTACGGTGTTTAGAATAAATAATTGGCGAACAGTTAGGACATCAGTAGACTGATATAAGTCATAGGTAGGGAATATGTAAGGGCGGAAAGTTGCCACCTTTAAAATTGCTCTTTGTGCGCGTTCAAGCGGTAGTAGGATGGTTTTCGCTGCTCCACCCCATGATGTTATGCAATATGAGATAATTGATTGGCCAAGTGTATAATTTTTTCTAAAACCTTTGAGAAAGCTGGTAAAATGGAAATTGGCCTGTAATTGTTAACACAACATTTGTCTCCAGACTTGTGTATTGGGATAACAATGGCTTTCTTCAGGGACTTAGGAAAAACACCTTTAGACATACAAATTTTAAATATGTGTGTTAGTGGTGGTGCAAGAAAGTGCTTAAATCTTTTGATTATGTTTGTGGGTATATTATCCCACCCTACCGCAGAAGTGTCCTTCAGCCCAGTGATTACTTGGACCACTTCCTCTACATCAGTTTCTAGCATAGCAAAAGATTCAAGCTTTGAAGCAGGTGAGTTAATGGACGGATTCTGTGCATGGAGGTTTTTTGATTGAGAGATTCTGTCCGCTAAGTTCTTCCCAACATTAGCAAAAAAGTAATTAACTTTGTTTATTGCCTGCGTAGGATTTGAATCTGCTAGTAGCAAATCCAATGGTGGTTCTTGTTTTTTAGCAGTAAAAGAACGGTTTTTTATGTATTTCCATACTAAATTGCTATTGTTACCCGCTTTTTCCAACTCGGCCTTGTTATATTGAAATTTTAGTGTCTTTAAAAGGTTGTTGCAAAAATTCCTATATCTTTTATAAGTCACAGAAATAATCTCATTTTCAGGAGATTTTTTAACTTTTGTGTGCAGTTTATCTCTATGTCGTATACAACGCATTAGTCCCGGTGTAATCCACGGTTTTGTGTTTTTGTATTTGCTAGACAATTTTACCGTAATAAGTATTTTTACGAATTGCATATTGTATTGCGTTTATGAGGTAGTTTAGTGAAATGTTTACGTCAGTACAAGAGTAAATGGGGTCAAGATCTATGTTAGGTATGTCAACATCGAGGTTGTTCATGTTTATTTTTGTATAGCTAGGCCTGCAGTTATTTTTAGGAAGTGTTAGTTTTAATGTTAGTAGAACAGCTTGGTGATCGGTAATAGATGAGTTTGTAACCAAAGTAATAGATGGCTGATTTGTCTTAATAATGAAATGATCTAAACATGACCCACTTTGATGTGTAGGAAAGGTATGAGCCGGCAAGAGACCATGAAAGGCGCAGATATTGAGGTAGTCATGTCCTCGAATGTCATTGTTATCTGACGCAATGTTGATATTTATGTCACCCGTTATTAATATGTTCTTAAAAGATGATAACTTATTTAATAATAAATCAAGTGACCTCAGGAATTTGTCTGTATTTAGCGAGGGTGGTCTATATATTGCAAGGATGGCTGTGTCTTGGTTAATTTTTATAAGTAGACAGTTACAATCTTGTACACATGGCTTCTCCACAATTACATTTAAATGTTTTTTTAAATAAACTACAACGCCATCGTTTTGGTTGATAAAATTCTCACTGCAATATGAGTTGTAGCCATCTAGAGGTGGTAAACAGGTCGTTCTTTTCGACAACCAACATTCTGTTAAAACGATTACATCACATTTTATATCTAATGAATGTAACAGTATTTCCAGTTCGTCTATGTTCCGATAGATACTGCGGATGTTTTGTGTAATTACAGTAAGTGTTTTATCAGTAATAGGAAGAAGGCTTTTGCATTCCTCGACTCTACATATTTTCGACTCTGATATAATATAATTATCTAAGTCATCGAGTAATTCATTGGCCATAGTTATAAGTAGGTACCTTTTGTTGTGCTTCTTTTACCAAGTTAGCGACGCTCCTAGGCGCCGTCATAATCGATGGAATTGATGTACCTGTCTTCGGCATACTTACGAGCTGGGCAGCTCTCGTCACCAGTTTGGTGGTCACTGGGTTTTTTAAACCTTTTACATGTTGCACAGGTCGGAGTAGACGTCTTTTTGTCACATTCCTTCATGGTATGTCCAGTTTCACCGCAGTGACCACAGCTGGGGCTGGTTTCACGACAGAACTTGGCAGCATGTCCGTATTGTTGGCAATTATAGCACCTCGTTACAAGTGTAAAATCTCTTACCGGGCATGATGTCCAATTTATAAACACTCTTCCTTGATTGATAAGAGCCTTTCTGATTCCGGCCGGTACTTCAATTATATAATTGCACGTTGGTGTGTTTTTCTTACCAGACTTATGGCTTAATTTTATTGAGGCTAAGAATGATTCACGGGTTTTATCAGGAAATTTAAGTGCCAGGTTCTGTTCGAAAATACAGTCAAAAACCTCCTTTTCGCTGAGTGCAGTAGGAATACCAATAACAACAATCCTTGGTCGACGCCTGGCTCCTTCTTCGATGGTAAGACCCGATGACATAAGCTGACTTGAGCTTTTGAGCTTGTCAATGTCGTCTTTGGTTTGTGTACTAATGACGACACCACCGTTTTTTATTTTTCTTACGCCACGCACGTGTAGTTTCATTTCCTCCGGAGAGATGATGGTCTGAATTAATGCCTTGGTATCGTCGCTGGTTTTATTCTTGTCAGTTGGGTATATCATTACGGAGCTGAAGTTGTTAGGGCGAACAAAGTTGTTGCTACTTTTCTTTACCATATCTGCAAATGAGTTTTTTTCGGCCGGGCTGCATCTTTCTTTTACCACTTCCTTGATGTTCTCGAGAGTTTCAGTGATAACTTGTTTATCCTGTAGGTGCTGGATGGCGTTATGTGCTTGAATGGTCTTTTGTTTCAGCGACTGATAGATAACAGCCATATGGGAGGTCCCGCTGGTAACTTTACGGCAGAGATTCGTGACACGCAACTTTTGCTCAGAGTTTAATTTGCTTTCAGCAGCAATAGAGCATACCTCACCCAAGAGTGCATCAATTGTAGTCACCCACTTTTGTATTTCTGAAGTAGGAACAACTTCAGCTGGCATCTCGCTGGTAGCGGTATCGTCGGACGGATTTTCGGCACATGGGCGGGGAGATGTTGACTGGGGCGTCGGACTTCTTCGAATTAACTGGCTGCGCCCAAAAGGGCTGAAGCTAGACATTTTAGAAATCACTGCTAAATATAATTCTCTAAATAACTTATATTATCGAATTATTGTCTATTCTAGTTCATAGTTACAGTTTATGTACGTAGTAAGCGCAAATCACTCGCGACACACTTAAATAATATTTACGTGACTCATAATTAATTTAGTTTCGCGTAATAATTAATATTGCACTGCAATCAATCAATAAGCACGTCCACATCGATCGAGTGATCGAGTACACCTCCTTATTTTAAAGCACTACTATTTAATAAAGGTCTGGAGTCGATCTGATGATGGAGCTGAAAGACAGTCGAGGGAACTTTAAAGATTTACAGCAATTACCTGGTGTTTGGGCTTGATTAATTTGTATTGATGAGAACTTTACACCTAGATGGGTTGTGACTGTCATTAGGGGTCTGATGATGAAGACTAAGGACAGTCAAGGGAACTCCTCACCGTTTTACAGTAGCTACCATGTTTTGTTATGTATGTTCGTCGATATCTTCGTTTGAAAGAGTAGTCCCCAGAGGTGGTTCCATTTAAATTTAGTAAAGATCCGATGAAGACCTTCGAAGTTAGACAATGGAACTCTTCAATGAATTACAGCAAATCACTCTCAATTGCTGTAATCGCATGTTCATGTATAGTTCATGCCACTCAATACATGCATAGCATCATGCCTGTATTGCCCGATGGGGTAGGCAGAAGTTTTCAATGTTGTACACAAACATTTCACCGATGCAGTAATTAAGTCCTAGCGGCTTTCGAAAGCCTACCCATATTATTAAATTACTAAATTAATTAATTTATGAAGTATACAAACTTATATATGACCTATACAATATATATATATATATTACACTTAAAACTAAAAAGACTAAAATAAATTAATTTTAAACAAAAAAATGAAAACCGCCTTCAAAAATCTACTACACTAAAAAGTTCAAAATAATATCAAAATTTACTTATAATAAAATAATTTTAAAATAACAATATATAATAATAATCTGTTAATTTTGGAGTCGGTGCCTGATGTATGTGGGGTTTACAACCAGATACAAAGGCCGGTAACATAACCACAGCACAACGAACATAAGTGACTAACACGAGGAAAACAATAACCCTCTCCCAGTACAGGCACCGACTCCAAAATTAACAGATTATTATTATATATTGTTATTTTAAAATTATTTTATTATAAGCAAATTTTGATATTATTTTGAACTTTTTAGTGTAGTAGATTTTTGAAGGCGGTTTTCATTTTTTTGTTTAAAATTAATTTATTCAATTCAGCGTAGTCGTCCTCGGTACTGTATATTATATGTTAGGTCATGAGTCACGTGGCTCGTCGCTATGGCATTTTTGATAAAATATTTTCCTCTCACAGAATCCTGGTTACACAAATAATAACCTTCTTTGATATTTGAGAAATCAATACTTTCTCATTGAGGTAAAACTTTATGATTACTTTCGAGTTTATTTCGTAAAATTGTTTTCCCCTTGTTTCGTGTTTGAAGGTTTTTCTATGCGGGTTATTAACAGTAAAGTCGTATTAAACCCTTTTTTATCATTTTAAGTATATTAATATTTTAAAGTAGGTACGTTGTTTGCAATTTGCGAATACTAGGTGGAGCTTACCTATATCAAATGAATGGAGGAAGAAGCAAGAAAAAAAAATTTGTTTGCGGCAGAGCCTGAACTTGTGTAAACTACCACTTCTTTAGGCAGTTTTTCCTAAAGTTTTACGATTATAATGGAATATTCCTTATTTTGAAAAATGACAGTCTCTACGGTTATTCTTAAGTAAAAGAGAAATACTACGTCAATTTTGTAATTTTCATATATCTACGTGTTTAGTATCAGAATACTGTTTGTTTTAATGTCGGTGTTACTGTTGAATATTCATACCGCGCTAGTTTCGTCAGCACACGAACAACTTCGTTCATTCCTATATAAACCCGTCATATCTGAGCTCGGAAAGCTTTGACTGGCGACATGGAATTCCTAACTTTATATTATTGTTATTCTTAGTCATACGTTGACATTTTGCCCAGTGACGCTTATCCTATTCGTATTACCACGATCCTAAACTGAATAAAAACCAGAAACTTTTTGAATTTAGAACTTTATCCTTTTAGACGCTTTAGAGTTACGCTTCTTTTAACCCGTCAGGCGTCTTATGGATGCTCGCTATCCGTAAAGTACTAAACTAATCTTCTACACACAATATAAAGGAATGTAGGTCTTATGGTGTTGTTAGAAACGTTACGATAGCGTGTGTCCTTAAGAAGGAAGTTTAACTTATTATCACGTATTCACTTGGCTTTCTAAAACAAGACTATCTCTTGATACAATGTCTAGGCATACAGAATGTTTCAAAATCACCAAATATTGTTATGCTAATATAGGCACGTTGCCAATTGAGTAAACCATTGGTAGACAGCGTGAGTTGATTTACCGCGTATAACTAATTTACCGTCAGTACAAGGATGTAAAACGTCTTATATATGATAAACTACGGTTTTTACATATGATAAACGTACAATGTATGGTGGCGAACGTTTCGTATGAATCAGTTTTCGTTGCCGCATGTTAAATTGTGTAAACAAACCTAGCTGCCAATAATATTTAATTGTTATTAATGTTTCTGACGTTGGACAGGTTTATAACCATTCTGTTAAAAATCCGTGTTGAGGGATAAAAAACCTAATGTTTTACGATTGATGGATGATGCTCTCACATTTCGGCCGAGTTCGGTTGCCGTGGCCAGAATGAGAGTGGAAAACATAACGTAGAATCACGCCTGTAAGCAATAACTTCGTGTAAATTCATTTATAATACTGGTAGTCAGTTGCATGAAATTTTACACTTACAAAGTACTGACATTCCTAGTGTCTTTGAAACGGCCGAGGTTTCTTTGCGTATAAGAGAATGAACGAAATATTATCACTTCACTTACTGGTATGGTTGCGATTAAGAACTTCAAGTAAAATTTATATATTTTTTAATATGAATTTTATGTTACATACACTTCCATCACGGTAGGTAGTGAAATCGAAAATTTATGAACGTCCATTAAAATTTTCCATTGCTATAATATTATATTTTTATGACCACTATGGTTGTATAACGGAAAAGCTTTCAGCACGCATCAGTCTGAGTGGAGCACAATAAGGCTACGTTCAGATGACAAGAGTGGGGCCGAATAGAGTGGTTTATTTGTAACTTTGACAACGCTCTTCATAACTTGAACGAAATTTACAAATCCACTATGTTTTTTATTTATTTTTAAAGAAAGCGTATCTGTTATTTTAGTATTAATGTGGCTGTTTGCTGAAAATACTCTTTTGTAAGCATGGATAAGGAATTAGGGAATCAGTATGTAGTTTTAGTCAGTAAAAGTTCGGAGCACAAACAATAGTGTAATGTGACTACATCTAGAATAAGCCTTAGCAATAGGACGAGCGTTAAGACAAATGATCACATAACTACAGGAAGCTTCAAGAGTATTCTCCCCGAACGAGGTTCCTTTAACTAATATTAGTCGGCTAAACCTTAGTGAAGGCAAGCTGCGGCTTTTAGCCGTGATAAATCTTACTTAAACAAGGCTACGTAAAGAGGTACGTAGATTTATAATCTTAGATAAGTCCACGTAGTAACTCGACTACTGAAATAAGTAATCGATATTACCGTAATTACAATCGATATGAGTCGCGACTGCTTTCCATATCGCAAATACAGATCGTTAGACATCCATTGCTCATAAAATACAAAATCCGATAGGCTATCGAAAACAACGACAATTATTGTTTGTTATGTCATCAGTATCGAGGATTATAGGATGCGGAACAATCTGTATCGAATCCGATCACGAGTTATCAATGTTTAAATGAATTAAACGAACGAATCAATTACTTCAGAGGTCGGCGGCGAATGAATCAATAGAATATGTTTATGCATTGGTTATGGAAATATTGTATCTGTTTGTTCAGCAAATGTAGTTTTATTCCATAAAAGTTTATGAATGTCTGGCTTCTTTGCAATTGTATTCCTTTATGCAATAATGATCAGATTGGCAAACATGTATTACTTTTTAATTATTTGCACATATAAGTCCCGTCGTACTCTCTTTTTCTTTTTTATTAAATCTATGCCCCATACTAGGAATTTCCTCCTGTATTGTGGATGAGTATCTCACATGCACAAACGGTCAGACCTGGAACAATTTTCTGTAGATCGTGCAAATATTTGCTCCTTGCAGGAATCGAACCTGCGACATGCAGCGCATGACGCATCAGCTGGATTTTCGACCACTGCGGCAATTGCGCAGTCAATCTTTGCAAAGATAATGAAACATACGGCTTGCTCAACATAGTAATCTGCTTTTTTAAATTGTTGTGTTTTACAACATATCCTCACATGATAGAAAATTCTAGGGGTATTCGCCTTCATCAGGAATTACTAAGTATAAAACTTACTTTTTTTTTGTTTTTTGTTTATTTGGAACACCAGTAGTTGTTACAATAAATATACAGAATACAATTATACAATTTTAAGCTAAATGCACAACTTATTAAGGTGTACACAGCATACACAAATAAAAGCTTATACTAGCGCAAAAATCTCAGTAGTCAATTAATAATAACAGTATAATCATAAGAAAACCCAAAACCAAAACATATACAGAGCTCGTCACCTGAGTTTTTTTCGAAATTGTGCTAACTAGTCAAAGTGCACATCGACTGATTCGCTGCATTTATTTAAAAGACGACATAGATAGGGAGTGACTGAAGACTCGGTTCGCCTAAACGGTGCTGATAGAGGGAGGACATGTTTACGCGGATATCTCGACTGTACATTAAAATTAAGACTGCTGAGGAGCCGTGGGTCACTTGGCCATATAGGTAATAAAAATTTCGTTAAGTGTTATTTATTTATTCTGTGATATATTGAACAACAAATTCCTGTTACGTATCGCATTATCGTAATGTGTGGCCTACATATCCCCATTATCTCCTCCCAATTAATTAACAATGTAGGTGAGAGACATTATTTATAACGCTTTCTGCTTTACTTGGAGTTATCAGGGTCTGTTCCTAAGCTCATACAACACACTACGACAACACATCAAAATGTTTTATTTCAATAGACGGGATTACACCGTACTGTGGTAAGTAAATAACAAACACACTTAAACAATAAACGCCTTATCCACAGTAATGGGTTTTGTTGGACGTGTATTATAGGAAATTAGACCTAACATTAAAAGACCTAAAGTGGTGGGTTCATCATCATCATCCGTAGACTGACTTCAGCCACTGCAGGGATAATAAGGTTTAATTAAAACGATTGTGAAGACTTTCGTAACTACTACTATGTTATGCAACCAGATTGGTTCAATTTAGCAGTATTTTTAATATTTTGATTCAGACTTCCACGAAAATAACTCATTAAATATTTGTTGCTTGGAATTGCAAAATCGTGTTCGTTTAGCGCTGGTACAGTTTTGATATTTACCAAGCTTCACGAGGGGAGTAGGCGACTCGCTTTGTCTACTAACTTGGTGAACTTTGACAAACCAATGCGATATCATATGACATAACTATAGCATATGGAACGGAAATCATACTGGAAGTGGGCCGGCTGCTATCGTAAGCTAATGTTTATATTTGTTTGATAGCTCGAGTACATTTAATAAGTATAATCATAATATTAGTATATATTGGTATATATGCATTTTGAGATATTGATGTTTTAGATCCGTGGCTTTGGGAGAACAAGACTCGCGGCCGCTAATTTACCGATTGTTCCTTTCCGATTGCAGCTGTGACCTGAACTAGTGGAGGATCGGTAGGGTTCCATCATATCCATTATGGATTTTGAAACGTTAATAAAAGGGCTTATCCAAAATTAAAGCCTAGGTCGGAACTTAGGATATTACGAATTCATACTAGTAAGAGTAAATAATAGTATGTACTTGCATCCTTTATGATGGCAGTCTGTTTGTTTAAAAGTGGTACTAATTTTGAATGCTGATCTTCGACTATCTGGATTCTTGTGTGGAAAAAGGAATCCTTCTCCAATTTGTCGAAACTGCTGAAAATCTAAATAGCATTCGGTATTCATGATTGTCAAAGTTGTATAAATCCATTAAACAACTTCACTGAAATACGCGATTCAGTTTCACATAATTAAATGTAATCTTAATCATTTAATCGCCCCTCTCCCGTTTAACTAGGACTTTGTTGAATTAAGAAAAATTGCCGGCGAAATGCCCTTCTTAATTATGCCGAGGCTCAATTAAGATTTACTAAAATATTACTGCCATAAGCCTCAGGGTTTGGTAAATGACGACCTTATTTATAAGGTTATAGAATCGAAAATGGCTTCTGGTACGTTGGTTCTTAAGACTTAATAAAATGGGTAGTAATTGTGTTATATGGCTATGGGATATTAAACATGTACGCATCGGTTTCCTGCCGCTCCCGCCGTCCTTGCGATATTTAATTATTTTCCAATAACTGATGAAGTTGTAAGCCTAATTTATAATTCATTAGGTTTTAAAGTTATTACATTAAATAGAAAAAGAATACGGTCGCGAACGACATTGTATTAACTGCAAAGTTAGTCGTGTTGGTTCGGTCACCCGTATAGGGACTGAATTGATAGCAATGACGTCGCGATAAGAGGTGTTAAAATATGGAAGAAGAATTCGCGGTGGTGAGCAGAGGTCGAGATGGCTTAGTTGTCAGAGCGCCTGGCGTATTTATCCGGGAGGCGCAGGTTCGAATCCTGTTCGCGACCGTATTCTTTTTCTATCTAATATAATATCTTTAGAGTTCGCTTGAATCACTAGGTTTTATTCTTCAGTATCGTAGTTCATCAATTCTAGCCGTATTAATGTTCAAGTCGCAAAATATAAGCAAACTCACATGAACAGAGAAATACTCTCAATTACTTCTAAATCGAAAATCTCATTACGAACACACATGGTTGTTGCTCTTAAGTCATATTTAGTTTTCATGTTTGTTTCTTTGTTGCTTTGAGCTGGTCTCAATTAAGGGTAAATTAAGTTCTGTACCTATATGGATTACAAAGTCGACTGTCTTTAGCGCGCAGAATTTAATTATTAAAGATTAATGAATTATTTATCACAAATATGTTGTTCGGGCCAGTATTATGGGTATTGAAATTCAATAAGGTTTTTATTCAATATTTGACGGAGTTTTTATAATTATCATCAATCAATCAATACATATAATAAAAATTTTACGGATCGCTGTCTGTACATGGAAGATATATGAGAAAAAATCCTTCATCAACGCAAATAGCACCCAAAACAATGATTGCTAGAATTTTGTCTGTTTGTCTGTGCGTTTGTGCACGCCATTCTCAGAAACGGCTTATCCGATTTAGATGTAGTTTTCACTAATATATTGTGGTAAGCTTCACTTAACATTTAGTGTTTGTTTCATGTCAATCGGTTTATAAATAAAAAAGTTATGCCAATTTAAAGAATCACGTCGAACATTTGTTAACTATTATGAATATCTGTTCATACTCGAAATGGTGTTAATTTACGACATACACACGGACAGAGTCGCGAGCACAGCTAGTATTAAATATTTTTCTTGATCATTAGTGATTGTAGTTACCTTATATTTATTCGTTAATACGAAGGTTGTACCTAATTATGTAGGTATCTAGTTATATATTCTTGTTATCGTGTGGTTGATAAACAACCTAGTGTCAGAGTTTATACCGCCCAAAGGGCATCTGACATGGCTTTACATACCCATCGAGTTATACATATATTAAGAAATTAATAAATAATACAGACAGACAGTGCACTATAAATCGTTTGCAATAGTCGAAAAGGTCTTTGTATTAAGTTATAAATAATAATAATGATAAATCGTTTAAATTACAATTTTTTCCTTATTAATAATAAGGAAAAAATAATATATTTATACGTAACAATAGCCCTGCGTCAATGAACCAATGATGTTACCTAATATAGATACTCGTGTTAGGTAAATAATGAGGTGTAATGATTCATGGAGTACGCCCCTATTCCTATGTTTTTTTTTCTTAATGGTTGCTGTTTCCGTGGGTCATGTGTTTTCCATACAGATTGGTGAGATCATCAAAGTTATTATGTTTCTTAATTCAATTCTTACTTAGGTATGGATAGTGCTATATCAAACTCGTAATTCGTAACTCTTAACTCTTTTGTTTTCGGCTCGGTTGTAGTCGGGTAATAATTGAATTATTGTATTTCTCTTGTATCGTATTCGTAAAATAATTAAATTTCCATAGGACACATACAACAAAATATTTGTATATTCAATTTAATTTGTGTAAAACATCCAATATGCTTTGAGTAATTGGTCGTAACGTCTCTTTGGTGTAGCACTCGACAAAATGAAACTCCATAAGGATTATTGAATTTGGTGCCAATATTTTTCCTGACTGTTTCCGTGTTAATCTACAAAGTAAAGGAATACTTCAGTCTCGTGCGTTTAAAAGCGGGCCATAAAAAGGTGTGGTCAATAAGCGTTATTTTGAGCTCATGTCTTGATGACTTGCAATGTCTCAATGCAATTGCTGTCCGAAAATTATGGAGTAGACAATTCATAGACCGATAATATTTGTTCTCTAGATATGACGTTATAGCTTTAATAGCGCAAATTTGTCAGCAATCATGCAAGGTACCTATATCTCTTGGTAATTGTCGCAGAAAATATAGAGGCGTTACCGTGTAAGCACGCCTAGCGGAGTAACGAGCTTCATATTTTTGCGTATAGGTACAAGAAATGTGTTCCACCCGTATTCCAAGTCAAACAAAAAGTAAGAAAACAATTAGAATAGCGACCGGTTAATTAAATCGACATTGATACGGTGACTAGTATTTCAGAACGTGTTTATTGAGGAATCCTAAGGCAATGATATTGCGGAGTGGTGGATTGTGGAGTACCTTAGATATAAATTGTTCCCCGTATAAACACAGCTTGCGTCTCACTTCTAGACGAGTCCTTAGGCTAAATACTTAAGCTTAGTTAACCTGGTCTACACCCATCCACTGCACTGATCACTAACAATTCGGCCTAAGTTCTGCATCCGTTTATTAAACGCCTTAGTGTGTCAACGATGTTAGTGACGTTTCAAAACGGCCCCGAGGTGGAAGCACTGGTCCGCTTAGCCATTTAGAGCTAGTCCGCTTAGAGTGTAACCAATTGCTGCATGGAACGCCTGCATATCTGCTCTCTATAACCCAGTTACTGGGTAACAATATATGTTGTTGTAAAACTGGTTGTCAGGCTTTCAGCAATCTGACCACCCGTAATCTTTGACGAACACCAGGAGTCCAGGACTGAGGTTACAAAAAAATACTCCTCGAGGGACAATCTCGATTACTTATTAGTCACTCATCCACAGACAAATCGCGACAAGCACAGCTTAACCTCGATCGATAGATCTGTGCAGCGGTTACTTTAGCTGATTACGTCTCCAGCGTGGCTCGGTCCTAAAGGCGGGAGCACTTAGCATGAGAAATTAACCCTCAAAGAAAAATCGTTTGTGGAAACAATAATAGTAAAAGTAACAGCAAAATGATGTTCCGTTTGATTCAATGTTCTCGTTTAGTTTGTTTAACATTTCTTTATTCAGACATGATTATTTCTTTAGTTTTTCTTCGACCTCGGTTTTGTTTCTGTGCAATGTAAAAGAGATTAGAGCTCTGGTGAATTATGTACAATTTAAATAACTGTTGTACTTTTATTAGTTGAATGTTTCTAACTTTCGCTTGGCAATGTTTATGTACGAGTATATAGTAGAAATATTAAAAAAAAATAGAAAAAATATTTGTATAATAACTTTCGTGAGGCATATTCATATTAGTTATTGTTCACCGGTTACTACTCACGTACATTTTCGGGTTTGCCCGACTAGTTTCGAACTCGAACGGAGCCCTTAGTCATGAGCTGAGTCCACGGCAATGTCGCGAGTCAGACTGAGTTTCCAGTTCGAAACTAGTCGGGCAAACCCGAAGAATGTACGTGAGTAGTAACCGGTGAAAATAACTAATAGAAAAAATATTCGTTTTTAATCATGTCGTATCTACCTTATACTTATATAAGAAAAGTTGTTTTTCGCTTACAATTTCAATGGCTCAATTATACTCAATGATCGACTGACAGAATTTGCTCCACTCAAATCTCCCCAATGGTAAATCATTTAAATACATTTTACTAGTATCAGAAATAATGATCAATATATTCAAGAGTATCTATATTTCATATTTGTATAATGTATTTATAATTAAATAGGTACTTACATGTAGTTATTTCTCACGGTAACTGACACACTGGGCTATTAACTGAACACACGACACTATAAGTATAAAGCCATTATAAATAAATTACTTACTCATAGCGCCAAAAGGTAAAAATAAATCAATCCATCAGTTCCGTTTATCATAATAAACAGTTAGAAAAAAAAACTGGAAGTGCTTGGATACTTCTTGTGAATAAATTCCTGGATTTTTGATAGATAGTCTGTCATAACCTTCTAAACTTCACGAAGCAATAATAATGGCCTTCACCTTCAAATACAAAACTTTCTACTTACCGTACATTTTAAGACCTCGTATGTTTCGCAGAATAATGCAGTTACTTGCACGGATAATGTAGTTATTAGTAACCTACATTCTAACGTTAATTATCTTACTTGCATTACCCAGCTACGTCCCGTAGCGCACTTAATTACGTAGCGCTACGAACGTAGACTCGTAGCGTGGTTATCATTATTCGTTTGCTGTTGTTTTTACTCCAGTTGTTTAATTAGTTGGTACCTAAATAAATATTAAAAGTTATTAGGGTAGGCTGTAAGCTGATTGTTTTCTTTTTTTAAGTAAATTTGTATTTCTAAATATTCTTTTAGGAAAACATTTTCTTACAGGATTTATTATCTTTTTTTTTATACCTAAATGTAAAATTAAATAATACAAAATAAAAATATTTATCAAGATAACCTTTCTACAAAAATGTTAATTCTTCCCCTGGAGCAAATACGTGATTAGATATAATTATAATTTAAAAATAAAGCTTTCTAAGAACTGTTAATACTGAACGCCTTCAGCGTTCTAGAATAAAAATTAGCAATTAGACTAGAGGATTTGAATGTAATTTAGAAACCAAGGACTTCGCAACGCGTCCCTGGGATTATGAACTTATTTAAATACTTTATTAAGCACTCAGGGTGC
This sequence comes from Xylocampa areola, assembly GCA_935421205.1. NCBI lineage: Eukaryota > Metazoa > Arthropoda > Insecta > Lepidoptera > Noctuidae > Xylocampa > Xylocampa areola. The sequence continues at coordinate 4,554,027 of OW285200.1, forward strand.
CTTTGACCTCCCTAGGGCTAACCTCCAACAACCACCCTGTTTTATTCTATTTGCCTCATCTACATAATAGCGACTCGCGTTTTAAGATATAAAAAAAATATCTAACTCAATTACGTAAAAAAACACAAAGCTTCTAGAACACTCACTTTATGAGCTGGAAATAATATTGAATTAAAATCCAGTTCGAGTTTTCATAGTAACCCATCACTGGCTTGAATTTTCTATTATATTACTCTTTGATATTTCTGCAAATAGAAGCGTTGATGGCGGCTTCCCGTTAGGCGGGATGAATAATTCAATATACATAAATTCAATGAAGTTAATTTTATTTTATCACTAACCGAACACTCCTTTCTCTCGCACTCAGTCGAGCGGAGAAGCCATATTTTTAAATGAAAATTTATTTTCTGTACGGCATTGTGTATAAAATTGAGACCTGCACTTTAGAGGCTCTCTATAATACTAGGAATGTTGAAGTTTATGTTGCTATTCAAGTTCCGCCCGTCAAAGTCCAGACCCGCTTCATGAACACTGGCTGGCATCTAGAAATAAGATCATCTTCTCAATTCAGTTTTTTTTCCAGATTCACAGTTTTCTCGATAATAGATACTATTGACTATTGTAGAAGGCAATTGTGATGATTGATGCTGGTTCTTTTTCTGCATAGACGGGACATTATCATGGAACTCTCATCGTCATTGCGGACCGAATAAGAAACTTAGATTTTAGTTAATGAGCCGAGTTTGGGACACTGATCTGTGACTTGGAGCTTTCTTTTTTGCAGAGTGTCATTAACTAGGTTTTTCAAAGATCCGCCTTTCCAGCAGATTCTCTCGCTCTACCAACAGTTACACCCAGTTTTATATAGAGCATAAAATATTATACGAACAAAAAAAAGCATTAGTTACGTTACCCATATACGAGTATTAATGTTCCGATTATTCCCATACGTAATGATATATAGCTGAAATATGTGTGTAGTGTACGTAGGTGGCTTGTCGAGGTGCTGACAGACTGAACAGATGTTCGGATGAGCTGAACTATGCCGCAATTCGCCGCGACGTATACGTACAACAGCTGATGGCTTGATTGAAAGATTGACGATGTGGAACGAGCCTACAGATTTATTGGCAGAAAATTGCGTTACATAGATTCAGAGAAGTCTGATATGACTCGGATACAGATTGAAAAGTTAAGAAACGATAAATGTCAGTTAGATTTTGGATGCTTTTAAACATGTACATATAAAGTGTGTATATTCTTGAAATTAATACCAATTCCAATCCAATTCCAATATTAAATAGACGCCTTAAAGCAATGCGTAATATTAAAATAAATTTAATCACATTACAGTTGCCTCAATTTTAAAGCAGGTTGCATTATTATTATCCGGATTCTAAAATAATTTTTTAGACATTTTGGTATTTAAAAGTACGATCTGACGTATTCCCAATGTCAATCGAGTGGATATACTTTCAAGAGTAAGCCTACAGAACATCAACACTTTCAAACTTGTCAAGCATTAGGAAATTACTTACAATATTTATTATGAACACGGGACCGTTTGAACAGGTAATGCTGAGATTACCTGTACATTATACATTAATAAGTACTCCCGAGTCGGTAGCAACTAAAAGCAGGTTTAAACATTCCATATCTATCTATGACGTGCACTGTTATGGCGCCAGTGTTGACGCTAACCGCATCGTTTAACTATAAAGATAATGAAATGACTCATGACGCAAACATATTTCCGATTTTACCGTACGTACAGTTAAATCACACGCTGAATTTAGATCAGTTCAGACTCTTGTCGTGTATATGTCTCGTTTTCTGTATAGCAACAAAAAGGCAAACGTATTTCAGGATAACTATTCAGTATAATTATATCTTATATACATACATTTTTCCTGAGAGATAATTAGTTATTAATAACGTTGTAATTATTTAAAAGGCTATAATTATGAGAAAATGAGGATGTTATTTCCAATAATTTATACAAAACCAATACACTCCTTTTTTGGGCAGTCGTGTAGATACGGGAATCAGGATGGAATTTCCAAATTATTTAATACGGTGACACTGGTATCGTACGTCTGCGGGACTGTGACGTACGAGTACTTTTTTGATTGCAAAAAATTTAGTATGAGATCCTTCGTACGAACACAAACAAATATCAAAAGTTTTGCAGATTGCAATATTCACATCATGTTTATTTTCTCAAACAAAAACGTCCGCCACAGACTGTTGGTTGTTATTCGCCGGTCCTTATGATCTTATAATAAGTAGATTAATGAGTGACATTCGACTTTCATGTCACACAGCATCAGATAGCCTTTTTATACGTCAGTCGTGACATACCGGTCACGCTTAATAGGTCTAAGGGGTTAGTCAGATGCAGAGGTGACACACACCCGGTGTTAGCTGATAAGAGTATAAGGTCCCATGTGATTTGCGGCTAGTATCTAGAAGACTATTTTGTTTTGTGTACGCCATACAAGATAAGTATAGGCAGTTCTACTTACTTAATTGTTTTAATACATAGTTCGGTCACAGAATCCTTAATTAATTATGTATTAATTCTACAAGTCTAAAGTACTGTGCCTTAACCTATGTTGCTGTGAAGTTACCACGTAAGGTCCGATGAAACTTTAGGGTTGAAATGATTATTATATTGACGTGACTTTGCCACAAATTTTCTCTTTCACCCAAAAGGCTTGCTGGAAGAAAACTCAGTCCGAGTAAAGTTTGCCTTTGTACATTTGATTTTTTTATCTGAATTTCTGTATGCTCTTTGATTAGTGTACAGTAATACAAACTATTAATGATGAATTAGAGACAGTTTACACAGTTTCACGTACCTAAACTTAGTTTTGACAGTATTTAGATATATAATGATGTGTTGTGCGTTCCTGTGAAATGTGGTTTCTGCAAATATGTACATTTTCGCGACAGAATGCTACATAAGCGCGCTTGGCCGCGGTCGTTATGCGCGGGCCCTCACTGACCGCTATTTACGCAAAACGTGAGAACTCTCGTACTGTTTGAGTCCAAAGAAAACAAACACATGTTTTATAAACTGACCTCGTTCGTGTAATCTATAACGTGTTAGCGTAGAACATATGGCGCGCTATATCAACACCAACGAACGTCCTTATATGTGCCGCATTATCAAGCGAGTGTTATTGGGATACTGTTATAATTACTAATCAACGATTGAGCATACATATTTATTTTTAGTTTAGTTTATCATCGAAAAAATATTTTATTGTGTAGTAGCATTTTATTTATAGAAAACGTTTTAGTTTATTTAAAAATGTATTTTTTTTTTCAAGATATGTCTTTGAAAAAGCATTAACGCATGCTTAGCGAACTCTAACTCACTAAGCCATCTCGACCTCTAGAGGTCGAGATGGCTTAGTAGTCAGAGCGCCTGGAGTATCTATCCGGGAGGCGCAGGTTCGAATCCTGTTCGCGACCGTATTCTTTTTCCATTTAATATTGTAACTATATGTATTTTTTTTATTTTCTTCTTTTATGTGTTTTGGTAGTTTATTATATATTTTTACTGACATGACTAGGGGGCTGAACGAGTGTATTTTTAATCGGGATTTAGGTAGATTTAATCTATTTTTGTGTCTTAAGGTATATTTTGTTTTTTTTTCCTTGTCTGTCAATCATCAAATTGATTAGTGAAAGAAGGAAAAATAAGACCAACCATAGTTCCAAGAATATTGAAAATAAACAGTTTTTAAAAGTACTCTGATGAATTGCGAGCTGATGAATTAATATCTAAATTGTGTTTCGAAAAAAATATATTTGATTGGTTGCTTTTGTTTTTGGATAAGATTGTCTCTGAATTCACTATTGTTGGGAATGTATAAATACCTAAATAGTTTTGAATGATATATTTGTGGTAGTGCTCTTGAATCCTGCTCACGACCGTATTTTTTTCCACCAAAATGTATAACTTTAGAGTTCGCTATGCATGTGGTAATGCTTTTCGAAGATTTATCTGTATTTGTTAAGGTAATCAAAAGGCATCTGTACGACATTGTATTGCAGTTGGTCGTGTCGGTTCAGTTTCTTGTAAAGGGACTGAATAGATGGCAATAAAGTCACCAAAAGACGTATTAAAATGTGGAAGAATTCGTGGTAGTGAGCAGTCTGGAGTATTTATCTGGGCGGCGCAGGTTCGAATCCTGATCACGACCATATTTTTCTTTCTACAAAAATGTATAACTTTTAATTTGGTTTTTAATGAGCGGAATTCTTTTCAAAAGTAATCCTGTTGCTCATCCTGCTAGAATGTGTATCTTTTGCAATAATAATAATATTTAAAAGCCATCCCTTAGTTTCTCGCATTCTCACTGTGACATGCTCGGCGCGTCGAGTTTTACTGTTTTACGTGTTTTATGACACATTGAACATTTTTAATGATCTCTTGCGAATATAATGAAAGCTTTAATTCTATGTTTAACGTGCTTTTTAATGAGAATCGTTTTTGATTAATTAAACAAAGTATGAAAACGATGAATGCACGGTACTATTTAAACATTTTAATAACTACATATCTTCGTCACTTTAATAAGTTGTTTACGTGTTTTATATTATTTTTAATATACAATTTGGAATTAAAAACCGGACAAGTGCGAGTCGGACTCGCCCACTGAGAGTTCCGTACAAATTTGTAGTATATATTATAAATATTATGCTTATCCCGCAATTCAGTTTCCAAAACCTATAAGGACCACATTTTTTACGGTTTAATTACAAATATACAGATTTCAGATTTTCTCCCTGTACTTGTATGATATGACGGTATTACTTGCTAAATTTCATAGTTCTAGGTCAACGGAAAATACCCTATAATTTTTTTTACGTTAACTTAGATTAATTTATTTTGAAACTTAGTTTGATTTATTCACAGCTTCAAGGGACTGTAGTCTTGAGTATATGCTTTTAATATTAACTCGATACCTCCATGCGTTCCCGATAAAGGGTCTTGACAGACAGACAGACGGACAGACACGGATTCCGTTTTTTTCCTTTTGAGGTACGGAACCCTAAAATTTGACAAATCATAGGATCAAGATGTTTAAAATAGATTCTACCAATGAAATTAATGTAATAAATGTTACCTTCCATACAATAACTGCTTATTGAGGTAATATTTATTAGTATTTGTCGGATGACTTGTGTTTATTAGTTTAGTTTCATTGGTAAAATCCATATTTTAAATTCTTAAATTCCACCTTGTATTTCTTATCTTATAGGTAACTAGCTGATGCCCCCGATTTCGTCTGCGCGACTGAAGGTAGCCTTTGTACTTCCCCAAGATACAATCTATCCCCTTGCCAAATTTCATTACGATCAGTTCAGCCGTTTAGTCGTTAAAAGGTAACAAATAAACAAGAGTTACTTTCGCATTTATAATATTAGTATGGAAGTATGGATTATTTTTATCACCATGAAGATCCTAATATCGAAGTTTTTTTGCTACCAATCCAATAATACTTATACCAGTATGCTTTGCATCGGGTTTCGATATTATGATCACTAATCCTTCATTACCTAACTGCCAAGTTGGTCTAGTGGTCTTAAGCGTGACTACTGAGCACGAGGTACTCGGTTCGATTCCCGGTTCGGACAGTTTAATTGGCATTTTCTACTAGAAAATTCTCAATAGCAGACCGGAGTTTGGAATTGTGTCCGGTAGATGGAAATACGCTCACCACCTGGGACTTAACAGCATAAGTGAAATGTGCATGTACAATTGTGTACACCTCTACCTACCCCTTCGGGGAATACAGAAGTAATGCTATGTATGTATGTAATTAAAATATATATTTTTTCCATTAATACGTATAGTACCTCATTTATTGTAAATATAATGATAGTTGATATAAGAAGATGGACATAGGTACTCGTACCTCCGGCCCCATCGGTCGTTCGACCGGGAACGGACCGTTGTATGAGTTCCGGTCGCCGTCGGGCCTACGACAAATTATCTTATCCGGCCCTACTAACATAATAATAGTATATCATAACAATTGACATTCTATTAATTGACATTTTTTATTGTGACATTCTTAATAATACAGAAATTGTGAATGTGAGCATCAAGTAGGAAGTTTTTCTTATTTTTTAATTTTTTATTTATTATACATATTTGAAATCTGGCGGTTTTGAGGTTTTTATGTGGCCTACGCAAATGTCCTGCTGATCTGGTATCGCCTTGCGACAGGTCGTTGAGCTCCCTATAACATGGTTGAGCTACACGATGACTGATGCATGTGTGCCGTCAGTTAGGACAGGTCAACTCGAAACTGATATGGCTCTTTCTTAAAAAGGCCATTCCAGATACCCTGCATGGTTACGCTCACATAGGGATGTTTAATGATGTCTGGACTTTAAAAGAGACCTTGACCTTTGAGTTTGTTTCGGCGTTTCTTCTCAGAGGTAGTCAGATAGGAAACGCCGACGCCATCTAGATTATAATGACATGTAAAAGAGTTTTTAAAAGACCTACTTACAGAATAAACAATTTCATTTCATTTCATTTCATTAATAATAGTACAATTTATTTAATTTCTACTCCTACTAATATCGTATCATTCTAATATTATAAAGATGAAAGTGTGTGAGGATGGATGTTTGTTACTCTTTCACGAGCCACGTCGAGATGGCTTAGCGTTCAGAGCGCCTGAAGTATTTATCCAGGCGGCGCAGGTTCGAATCCTGCTCACGACCGTATTCTTTTTCCACAAAAATGTATAACTTGTACTTACTTCGCTTGCTATACGCTAATGCTTTTCAAAGATTTATCTGTGTTTGTGAGGATAAATGGATGTTTGTTACTCTTTCACGCAAAAACTACTGCTCGGATTAGAACTAAATTTGGGGCACTGATAATTTATAACCTGGATTAATACATATACTTTTATCCCGACTGGACCCAATTCTGAAGTCCACGCAGACGAAGTCGCGGGTTAAGCTAGTAAAAAATATATGTACCAAGTACTAGCTGACCCGACGGGCTCGGCACGACGGCGATCTGTGTAGATAGACGACTGTTTATCCCACTTGCTACTAGCGTCCTTTTAAAAGGACCGCGCACAAACAAAGATCTTGTGATTAATGAGGGTAAAATAAACAAATTATGTTTATTACACTAGAAAGTTGAACTGTGTGGTAGTATAATTTATGTATTATGATTTTGACAGAACCAACGGATTATAAAACATATTTTTTGAGTTTTTATTTGGGGTTAATTTTATCATATGAGGTGAGTTATTGTCTTATTAATAGAACTTTTTTTGACAATAAAAAAAAACGTCAATATACCTTTTATAGGAATTGTTAATTCTTATTCATTGAATTACAAAATAATGTTAGTTCTGGTAGTCAAGTTTTTGGAAAGGGATAGGAGTCGCAACTCCATGAAATTGTGGAAGAGTTGAAATTTGATGAAGAGGCATTGGTATTCCTGAGAGCATCAATTTAAATCTACCTAAAATTCTTATATTGACGTCACCGCCGTGGATTCTAATGACGAAAATCAAGTCCAGGTTCATTTACCTGGGACTGAACTAGGGACTCCAGTTTAAGTTAAGTAATTATGTTCATTTGTGAAAGATAACGACACATGAATCGAAATGAATCTAGCTGCAGTTTGTAAAGGAAAACGCATAAATAATTTCAGTCTTCAGATTGAATATCAGTTATGTAATGAGATGTCATCTTTACCCTTTACTTCCATAACCGTCAGCACTCACCAGTCACCATATCGATATCTAAAAAGTATAATTGGATCCTTCTTCTAGTGCCTCTCTAACTAGTGCTGGTTAGCCACCAGATCAGCTAGTTACTCCCTTTCACGTGCAAGGTGAATCAAGTTACCACTAATCGTCATTCCGTATTCGTCATTCTGTCCAGGCCCTGATGTTATCCATTCACGACATCTTCCTCCGATCTTTCTTTTACCAGCTACTTTGACCATCACTATTAATTGCAGAAGAGCATAATTGGATTACCTACACAAGATATACGTGTAGTGAAGACAGTGGATGAAAATATTATTTGAGCAACTTTTCAGTGACAGAATATTAGTTTTGCTGACTTCTTCCTGCCCTGGGCCATGACCCTGGACCCAGCGAGCATTTTATTGGTCTTTGCCTGGACCCAAGTTATTTGACGTTTGCCCAATTTTGCTGACTAATTACACAAATAATTATATTTTATTACAAAAGTACTACATAACTTTAACAAAATCCATAATACTTAATTGAACCTTCCTCTTTAAACGTCGTTAAAATTCTTATGTTTGAAAAAGCGTTTCCAGTTTCTTCCCACACACTAACTTAATTAGTGGATATAAAAATACCCATAATTTTGAATAGCAAGTTCCTAATAATAGCTGACAACATTGTGAACACACATATATTTTTGGCATAATACTTGAAATCATAAGTGGCACGATCGTGGAAGCGTAATTCGCTGAAAGTTTTTATTACAAAATCCTGAGCAAATATTATTATTAGGTTTTCTGAAAACATCTATAAACGCTCGATATTTGTTATCAGTAATTGACTTTATCTCTTTCACGACTGCTGAGCATGAGGTCCCGGGTTCGATTCCCGAGTCGGGCAAACAGAAAAACTCAATAACACGAGTTTATTTTTTGTTAAGAAATTCTCAGTTGCAATCCGGATTTTGGAATTGTGCCCGGTAGTTGGCAATAGGCTCACTAGTAAAGGCAAATGTTATGAAACAGAATAGACGTACAAAAATCTTGAGCATAAATGACTACAATGTTAAGGCATGACGCGTGGCCATGACGTCAAATAAAAGTAGGCCTGTTGCGCGCAAGGTGATTTCTGCTAATATTGAATGCGTAAATACTACATAGTAAAAACTGTACCGGACGACAAACTATGATTATTAGAATACTGTGACGTACGTGTAGTGTGTTTTCCCCAATGCGTAAGAAACACCCTAACCGACCACCTTAAGACAATGGATCCTTTACGCGAACTGTTTATATAATAATAAGGAATGAAAAAAAAAAAAACAACCTGTCTTCGCTTAGGCCTTTAAATCGATTCAACGTAATGGATAAAAAAAGGAGTGATATATCAGTATTTTTAAGTGTTCACATAGTTTTTACTAAGTAGTTATTAGGAGAGTAAAAGAAACACAAACCTGCAGCTTAGTGAGATAACATAAAGATTTTTGACTCTTCTAAAATTACCATACAGTCTCTGAATATTTAAGTTGCCGGTTTCTATTATTTATGACGACTAAGTTAGGAAATTAATACGTATACATTAAGGACAAACGCTCATTATAGTACATCGAAAGCGCATATCAAGTTTTGTACCTATTACTATTGCATTCTTAGCAGTCGTGTTTAACAACGTCATGAAAATTTAAGATAGGAAATTTAAGTAATCCTCATCGTATCAAGTTTTGTCTTATAAAAACTGGCTTAGTAACTACAAAAAATTAAAATATTCATTAAGGTCTCAGCTGAACGTCGTTCAAATTCAACCCCGTCACGCCGATTAAGGGTTTCAGTACGCCCCAATTTTGTCGTCCCACTTTATACGAGATCAATAAGTAATTAAAATCTGTTTAGCAATATATTTCTTAATATAAAGTGGATCTTTAGGTATATAGACCGCCTAGAAATTGCTTTAGATGATGTTTAAGACCCGGGACATCTTAAAATTCTTAATGTGTCTAAAGTATGTCTCAGATAGACAGTTTCCTGTACCAAGGGCTTTTAGAATATTCTACTTCGATCGATAAAATGATTGTGTTAAACCATAGTTTACTCTCGAAGTAGAGGAAGTAGGAAACATAATTATAGCTCAAACAAATTTAGTTATAGGTTATGACAGTGTTCTACACTACCTCCACCATTATAATGATATTAGATGCCCGAGCAAGGAAGGCGCCTATTACGTAAAATATTTTAAATTCAATCACCATATAGGAAGTTGCATCCTTCCCGCACACAATCGCTACTAACCTTTTTATCTTTTACCTTTCTGAACCAGCCAGTTTTCAGTGTTGACATTATACCAGATCATACCTTTTAGCGGGAATGTTTTTAGGAAGCTTTTTAAATTCCGAACGATATACTACCAACATAACTTTTAAAATATTTTCATCATTAGCCGTTTCACGTAGGTATTCGGTAGTATTTTTATCAAAATTTATAAAGCCAATATAAATATCGGATGATTTTGTTATCAGATCACATTCAGATATTTGACGAGCAAATTGTTCTAAAGGAAAATTTATCACAAGATTCCACCGACCGTATATCCTAAATCTAATAATATCAACAGATTCTGAACCAGAAACTCATTCGTTATAAAAGTCACTCTTTTGATATTTTCGCACTTTTTATGAGCGCCATAACGTTATTATTACGTTGTGAAGAATGAGATATTAAATCTCGGATATCAGGGAAGTTATTGTTAGAATGTCACTAATTCTACCCGCTTGACGCACGAGTGTCCATATAACGGGACCGAAATAAGTACCCGTGGGAATCTCCAATTACCGAGCTTGATAATTAACTTTACGCAATTTAAAAAAATTAATTAGCTGTCACCAGCAGCCAATCTCGTGCTCCCTTAAGTGGGAGGTACTTGAAAAAAGATTCTTTACGAGTTCTTGAAATATGCAATGAAGCACTTAGTGGTGCGCTTAAAAGTCTGAAGCCTTTGAGGAGTTGAACAAAATCATTTGTACGTCTAACAATAATATTTCTATTGTGTCAAATAAACTGTATCGTTGGTCTAGTGGCCCCAAGAGCGACTGCCAGTTCGATTCCCAGGTCGGGCAAAGATGGCAATAGGCTCACCACCTACATGGGATTAATAATAACAGCAAGCATTGGTGAAATTGGGGTGTATAACTGTATGGTAAGTGGTAAATCAATTTATTACTGTATTGAATTAAATGTATTAATCAACTGCAAATTTAAAGTACATATAAACTCTTTTTTAACTGTGGAAAATCGATCATGGACGCGGACTCCTACGGATTAGAAACCACACAGTCCTCCAATAAACCTTTACCGGGATTTCGGGATCGCATCTGTAATCACGAAAATCATGGCTGGTTCGTTCATTTGTGCTCGTCGGCCTCAGCAGGCCGACGCACCCATGGTCTTAAACAGCATCATCTCTCCAGCCTCTCCTTCATTACAGGCCTCACCGCCACCAATTTTTATCCCGGTTAAATCGTAAATTTGGTTCTATTGAACTTAATAAAACTGATAATAAATAATTCACCAAGCTGAAAACGTAAGTCCAAAACTAAAATGTCATGCCCCTGGTACCACGGTAACCTCTTTCAGATACGAGTGTTGGGAGAGGTTTCGACTACACGCCTTCACCCCGTGACCTCTCTTAACATACGTGCACTCAACTCTACGCCCTACTACACCGCGTATAGCCTACGAGAACCAAGTGGTGCGACAATACTCTTATTTATATTGTGAAAGTGATGAAATTCAGATATTCCTTTTATTCAAAGAATTCCTCAGGGCTTGTAATATCAGGCGTATCTATCTTTTTTTACGTACAAAATATTTTTGTTTAAACGCGATCGAGGATTGGACAGTACTGTAGACCTTTGGACTATCTCTGTCGATACAATTGTTTACAAAAACAATGTCAATTTAAACTCAGTCCAACACAGAAAACAGTTTCAATAAGACTAAATCGCACAAAAAAGGAACGAGTCATTCTGAATATTACAGGGAAACGTGTTTCTAACTTGTTTTCCTCCTTTATTTGAGCTGCTATTGAAACATCTGTACTTACTGTCGCAAGTTTTTATAAAAAAAAATGTATACAACATTTGAATGGTGTCGTACGGTTGTGCACGTGGCTCGGTGAATCTCGCAAACGTGCTTGTTATGACGTATTCGGACCTGACCCTTATTCAAGTCGTTTCGACATGTAGCTGACATTTGTGACTTGCTCCGACAACCCCACTATAACGACAAAGACAATACGAATCGTAAATGATATTTCAATTCGTAGCAGTTCATATTTGAAGAAAGACAATGTTCAAGGTCCCTACCCACAATAATTTCGTCTCGGTCCTCAAAAGGAAAATGTCGATATCGAGGTATATCAATCAACCTAGCGTCGAATTATTCGCTCATTTATATTTGTTTGAGAATCGCTATTTGTGGTCAGTCACGTCTATCTAATTACATTTCATTTTCCTGTTAAAAACCGATTAATATTAATAATCGATTTTAAGAAATGTCTTCAATATTTAACGTCATCACTTGACCTTTTAACTTATTAGTTATTGTACAACATATTTCGTGAATGTGTAAGAAAAAACCCATTAACATCAAACTTCTACGTCATAGTTTTACTTACGGTATACCTGACCTTTAAATGTATTCAGTGGTTGTGCACAACTTTGAACATTGAGTAGCTAATGTATTTGGTCGTCACTTTCCTCGGCATTACTCATACATTATGCACAGGCGAGCTCACTCGGCCACGGGTGACGAAAACCGACGCTTTATCGTGAATGATACATTTCATACGCCTCACATGTGCTGAGGTCGTAGTTTGAAAAGTTTGTTTCGGTATTAACAGCAATTATAAAAAGGTTTTAGGATTATATCTCAATGTAAACCGTCGAGAACCTTCATTAATCACGCATTTATGTTAACTTTGTATACTAATCACCAGTTGTACCGGTGCGATTCGAGAATATTGAAGTTTTTCAGGGCCCAATAATTATGGCTTTCACATAAGTACAGCATAGACCATATTACAACTATCAGACATTTATGAATTCGATGGCACAAATGTTTGGATGAAAAACATTCAATTTAAATTACAAATTGACTAAATAGAGACATACATTACACATACAGATGTACATTTGATACACCTAATAGACAAGTAGGCTAGTACTCGACTACGAATCCCAGAGCATTTCTCCGAACTAGTAGCAATTAGCAATATGCAATAATGTAATTAGAACTTATATGAAAGTTCGATTACCGGGTCGGGCAAAGTGTTATTGAGTTTTTCAACGTTTTGTTTTAGAACACTTTATTTATTGCCAGTACCGTGATTTGACGTAAATGAGAAAAATATGTGACTACGGAATAGCAATTTTACTATAAAATTTTCATATTCTTCAGCGACGGAGGAATAAATTTTGTAGGGGTTTCCATACAACAAAACCTCTCGTTGCATATAGTATATTTGACCCGATTATGTAACTATTTTGACAAATATCGTATAACAATTTTCTTTAAAAAGTTTATCAATATTTCCGTCTCCCACTTTTATAAAATTATAACACATAGACTGGCAGTAAGCCGCAGTTCCGATGGCATTACTTAGCGTAAAGATAAAGGATCTGTCACAGCCCGGTTGTATTTTAGCGAATATTGACATAATTACGCGCTGATGAGGCTTTGTTTGCATTTGTGGAACGAGAGGAAGTGCTGTTTATTGAAAATGCCTCGGAGGCACACCCCTTCCCCTCAGTACTCGCCTCCTTTACCTGGGCGACACCCTCTGATCCCTGCCAGAGACTTTCGCATCTTGAGTGTATTAAAAACGGGTCACCGACACAATGAGATGGATGTTCTAGCCACCCTCTGGAATTTTTATCATGAATTTATCGTGGGACGTTAATCACGGACTATGGCGCGGGCGCCGTAATTCGCACATCAGCATGTAAACATTCGTTTAATGATGTATATGTTATTGTTTAATGTGATACACTGCGTTATTTCCTTCAAATAGTACACTCATTACGACTTTAAGAACATATCTACGGCAGGTTTCTGGTTTTTAACGTTTTACGACGCACATTACAGTCTATTTTCATTTGTACCATTCACGCGTGAACAAATATTTGTCATGCTCGAGTTATACACTTTCCTTCTCGAACGTAATGAAAAAATGTCTGGGCTTATATTTGATCCGCATATCGATTCGAAAACAAACCTAATATTAACATCAGAACCTAGAATGTTGTTAGTGAACTATAGCAAACATGGGTATGATGAAGGTTTTCTGTTTTAAATTAACATGAATATAAAGCCCGTACCAAAAATATTGTTTCCGATTTTATTTCGGAAGTTTCGCTCCTTTCTAATGGCTAAATACTTAAAACATGCCAATTTATACATTTTTGTATAAATTGACATGTTTTAAGTTCCTTCGTGAGTCAATCATATTAATTTATTGTTCATTGTGTAATAACCGATGAAGCATCCAGTAACTCAAGTAATATCAATTCTATTTTTCAAAGAAACATTGAAAAAATAATAGACAAGAACGGGGCTTGAACCCGCGACCTTTGACGTTCCGTGTCATCACTCTACCAACTGAGCTACCTTGTCGTGTTCAAACCTATTGAATCTTCAATCCTCTTTGTATACGTCTTAAGGAGACGCCTGGTGATATTTATCTAGTAATCATTTACAGATTTACTAAACTCAGCGTTACCACTTTGCAGTTGTAAATCGCCGAACAACATCCCAATCCTTTATAAATCATATATAATTATATTTTTTTTTTTTTAATACATGTTGAGGCCATGTAATGCCTATATTAATTCTATTTTTCAAAGAAACATTGAAAAAATAATAGACAAGAACGGGGCTTGAACCCGCGACCTTTGACGTTCCGTGTCATCACTCTACCAACTGAGCTACCTTGTCGTGTTCAAACCTATTGAATCTTCAATCCTCTTTGTATACGTCTTAAGGAGACGCCTGGTGATATTTATCTAGTAATCATTTACAGATTTACTAAATTAATATAGGCATTACATGGCCTCAACATGTATTAAAAAAAATATAATTATATATGATTTATAAAGGATTGGGATGTTGTTCGGCGATTTACAACTGCAAAGTGGTAACGCTGAGTTCAGTAAATCTGTAAATGATTACTAGATAAATATCACCAGGCGTCTCCTTAAGACGTATACAAAGAGGATTGAAGATTCAATAGGTTTGAACACGACAAGGTAGCTCAGTTGGTAGAGTGATGACACGGAACGTCAAAGGTCGCGGGTTCAAGCCCCGTTCTTGTCTATTATTTTTTCAATGTTTCTTTGAAAAATAGAATTAATATAGGCATTACATGGCCTCAACATGTATTAAAAAAAATATAATTATATATGATCAAGTAATATCATTTGAGGAAATTAATATGGAGCCTTAATGTACTAAAAGATGTACACATAACATACATTACTAACATCACCGGAGTTGCGCTCTATTATGTTGATTATAATTTGATTATATTGACGTCAATGGCTCAGTAGATTTTAATAATTACATATGTATATCTCTTCAGTGGAATGTAGGTACCTACTTCTAGTGGCGTGTAATCATCTAATCTTTAAGCTATGTCAACGGAACTTCACGGTCACCATTTTCAACTAATATTTATCATTCGACTGTGCTAATATTTGGAACACCCGCTGTATCACTATCCACTAAGTTACTTACTTTGGTAAGTACATAAAAGTAATCCTATCCAGAAACGTTATCAGCTTCTAACATAAACATTAGAATCGCACGTGAAGTAGTGGAGTAAATCGGCAAAATTCCAATCAAGCTAGGGTCGGTAGGGTGACGTACAATCCGACGGGAAAGAGATATAAATGGAAAAGTAAACAAGGCAATGACGGTCAGTCTCGACCCGGCTGTACGGTGACCATAATGTATCATGAATTCACGTTACGTCCTTACTGCCTTTCAGTGGTACTATGGTCATCACCGAGCATATAACGCAGTTTCAACAGAGTATACGTAAACGGTAAAAATGTTTACCGGTAACACAACATGGGTTTTCTTTTTATACCTATCTTGAGTTATGAACTGCCTCGTTGGTCTAGTGGTCCCAAGCGCGACTGCTGAGCATGAGGTCTTGGGTTCGATTCCCAGGTCGGGCAAAGTGTTATTGGGTTTTCCTGTTAGGAAATTCTCAGTAGCAGCCCGGAATTTGGAATTGTGCCCGGTAGATGGCAATAGGCTCACCACCTATTACATGGGACTTAATAACAGCATTGGTGAAATGTGGGTGTACAAGTATGTACACCTCTGCCTACCCCTTCGGGGAATACAGGCGTGAAGCTATGTTATGTTATGTTTTTTGAGTTATGAAAGGGACACATTTTTCACAGAGCTGAGCTGAATTCCGTTTTACGAAGAACTTTCTTTGATACCAAGTTTTAACAATCTTGTATTCTATTTATATCAATTGAGCTATCGACGGTCAAGGCCGTCCCAATATTCAAGTCTAGAATTCCAAATGCGTAATCGATTTGGGCAATAGAAGTTTAGGAAGTCAACTTAGTCAAGTCTCGGTTTATTCAATTCGATGGTGACCCCGGGCACTAGGACGGATGGTTGCCAATTCGATTATACGATCCCCCGTCACCGGTTCAATGCCAAATGGAGCCCGGATCTTGGTAATCATGACAGTGTCAATTCTTATCAAGTACTTATTTCCAACGCTGACAAATTAAGGACACTATTCGTCGTACTCTTACTACCGCCGGCATTCAAGCCATATTAGAACCAAATGGCTTGCCACGTGATGATGGTAAGAGACCAGACGGCATTTCGTTACTGCCGTGGACGATGGGTAGGCATCTGGTATGGGACGCAACATGCGTCGCAATGACGTCGATGCATGCGTGCTGGTGCTGCTGCTGCAGCTGTGGAGATCCCCAACCGGCGAAAATATAATAATTTATTAGTATTTATATATTTGAGTCGTTTGGGGTTGAAACACTCGGATCGTGGGGCCCGAGCGCTTGCATTCTCTATGAAGAGATCGCAAGGCGATTGGTCGACACTTCGCGTGACCCGAGGGTTGGTCTCCATTTCGCACAAAGAATTAGTATTGCCATTCAACATGGCAATACTGCCAGCCTTTTGGGTACTCTCCCAGTTGACAGCGACGCAGACGAGTTTTTCGAAGCTCCCTTATAGTTTTAATTTAGTTTTAATTTTTATTATAATACTTTTAGTTGTTCATGTTTATTCTGTATATTGTACATATTATTCACAATAAAATATTATAACACCTGTGACAATACAAAATTTGAGCAAATAAATCATTTGAATTTGTATTTGTACCAACTAGACTAGTACCTAATACACTGACAAGTAGGTAATGTCTAGTAATGAGAGGTGGTGAATAAAATGAGACTGAACATTAGAAAAATATTTTTTTATGAAATATTCTCATAAGATTTACCTTTTTGACAATATTCTTTCTACTCTACTGTATTAAATTATGTTCCTATAAAAACATTATAAGTGCTATATATTTTTAATCATTTCAGTCGATCCAATTTATTACTTTAGATGGAAAATTCTAGTGTAGCGAATAAAATTCATTTTACGATTGCCTCATGTCGTCAAGAGTATGTGTTTACCTACATAGTAGACTAGGTACAAATTAATGACACAATTGTTTGCCAAACGTTCCATGGACAGTAACGCCCATCATAATGTCCGATTTAGTCCAACGCCCCTTTATAACGACTTGCTAAACTTTGCGTACATTATATGAAGCGATACGATATCTACAGAACACAGCTCTAATGTACGGCGATAACATAAAAACACTATTCTGCGCTAGAAATAAAAGTACACTTGTGGAACTTGAAAGCTTAACAACTCTCGTTTTTCTATAACGTATCCTCGTTTAGTGGAGTTTGCAAAGACTTTTCTTATTGTACAGAACTGCTTGAGAAAAGTATCGGATATTACAAATAGTTCAACAGTTCAATTAATAGAAAAGTAGAACTATTTGTGGATAGATTTCTTTGAGCGAACCAAAAATAAGGTTCTATTTTATGCGAGAGTGACACTTGGTTCGACTTTGACTCTAGTAAAGTCGTACCGGGTAGTGCGTATCAACTAGTAGAGCTAATGGAATGACTTTAGTCTGTATGGAGATTTTTGCCAAAATGCGTATGTTGTTCTAGGGATGAGTGAGCACGTTTTCAAATATTTACTTTTAATACGGTGTCTTTCAATCTTCCACGAAATGATAACATCGTGTTCGTTCATACACATTTTCTTTCATAAATGCATTGTAAAGAAAATCTCTTTTGTAACCGACGTTTGAACGGTATATTCATATCCATTATTATAGGCTACCAAATAAGAGGTGATTTACGGGCCGATGCTATTGTATGTACAATTGTGAGCATACTGAGTACCGCCCACTCGATTACACACTTGTCGAAAACCCACTCAACCCAATGCAACCCAAAATAACGATCTACAATTGTTGAAAATGTATGGTCCTCGTCTCAGAAGGAGGCACTTGTATTTGGAAGCCGAATACCGTGTAGACTGATAGTGATTTGTTCTCACGAGATAACCAGTCCACATACCAGGGATTGTTAATTGTGGGAATCCTAACGGGTTTCTAATATGTAAGGATTGTCATTTAATATTCAAAAAATTGTCTAGCCTACTTACTACAAAAATTGTCTACTAACCACGTTGGTACGGCTTCCAGTTTAAGTCGGATGCAGCGTGATACCAGTATTTTAAATGGAACTCTCTGACTTACAATCCAGTTACTGGATTATACGATATCAAGTGGTAGCAGTGGTTGTCAGACTTAGAGGTACCGACTGTCATGGATTTTAGTTTAACTACTGGTCAGGTCAGTCAACACATGCATGTGTTGACTGACCTGTTGGTCTAGTGGTTAGTAGCCCTGACTGCTATGCCGGAGGTCGTGGGTTCGATTCCCACCCAGGACAAATGTTTGTGTGATGAACACGATCATTTGTTCTGTGTCTGGGTGTAATTTATCTATAATATGTATGCATTTAGAAATATATAAGTATGTTTATCAGTTGTCTAGTACTCATAACACAAGCTCTGCTTAGCTTGCGACTAGACGGCGTTGTGTGATAGTTGTGGAATATTTATTTATTTATGTATTCTCCGAGTCACAGAGTGATCTCGATATAGAATGATATGCTTCCTTCAGCCCCTCCTTTCTATTAAAATGTGCAATAAAGAAGTGTTACAAAAATATAACTAAGATCCTACAAATAATATCGATGTTAAAAAAGATCGATGTGTTTATGTTAGTTAGTCGATTTCAGTATAGAATACGAGCATTCAACGTATGTAGCGCTTCGGGAAATAAACTTGTTAGTGCTGAAAGGGTTGATTGAAAAGTATTCAAGTATTTTCATGGGCAGTAACACGAACCCGGCCTAGTTACAAAGAATTTTACGTTTTTCTCTCATCCAATATATAATTAAAGCTACGAGGAATTTAATTGACACTCGATCTTTTAGGTTGTTAGAAACAACCAATAGAAACTGTGCATTATTTTTGTCTTAAAGATTTTGAATCTTTGAAAATCTGACTAGGTTTCCAAATATCCCTAGTCTTTTGCAATCGTTTAAGGACTTCTCAAAGATATCTTTTTTTTTTCAATTATCCTACGACATTCGAGTTTTATACAAATAACTCACATTTCTAGCATAATATAAAAACAACAAATACACATTTTCTAAGTTCTTACAAAATATTCATAAACCAACATATTAAATGTAAATATATGGCTTTTGAGTATTGCTTTCAAGTTATAAGGTTACGTTAGGTCTGGCAGCTGCGTCGACACCTTGCAGGAAAACGATAGGTTCTAGTAATATGTACCTACCTACCATATAGAAATGTGTGCCTCGGGCTCGATTCCGAATACCTATATGATATACGTCTTGTAACATTTTCCATAAACTTATAACATTCAGAATACATAATTATGTATTTGCGGTTTCTTGGTAACAAAAAATATGGAATATTTAGATCATTGGAATTACCAGCTAAAGATTTTACCAACACGCAACGTTAGAATTTGGTAAGAATAATTTCCTTATTCGCGGAATAAATGCGTAACAGCTTCTCTATAGATTAACTGGAAATTATACATAAAATAAATATGAAAGCTAATCTATACTATAATAATATAAAGCTGACGAGGTTTTTTGTTTGTTTCAACGCGCTAATCTCTGGAACTACCAAACGGATTACAAAAAATATTTTTGTATGTGATAGCCAGGTTCGTGAGGAATAGTATAGGCTATCTAATATTAGGCTACACAAAAATATTGGTCCTAACTACATCAGAAAAAACGTCCGCGATGACATATGCCTCTTATACATAAGGTAAGTATTTAATGCTAAAAAATTTATGAAAATTTTAAATGTATTTAGCGCGTTATGGCATTGCATATTAATCCTTACGAACAAAAGCTATTTTATCACCAAGACAATTTTATGAAGATATACTTTGCGTTTTACAGCATGTTATTTGGATGCTTAGTTTAGAAGATAATGTAAAATGAAAATATCTCAACACTCGCGCGAACTAATCATGTATCGCTTAACGGCATAACCCTGAAAGAAGAGACGAACTGTGAATTATGTTCTGTTTGTTGGTTAGTACTAAGTAGGTAATTATAATATATTATATCGCGGGTGAAACCGCTGAGTATAGCTAGTTAGCTTATAAAATGAATTCCCTAGATACAGGTACGTACAAGGGTCCACATTACATGTGCTAATTTCTCCAACTGTCAGTGAATGTAAAATGTATGACGTGATATCACATTATCCTCGTCGGCATCTCCATGGGGAGAACCCGCAAAATTATGAGTTTCGTACCTTATTCATTTAGATGCCTAATAATGCTAATAGAACGAAATTAACACAATTATTTTCATAACACTATACAGCCGTTATTAGTGAGCCCGATGAGAAGTTAACATTGAAGAGACAGAGGGTTAATTGTCTTTGAAAGTTACGGTTTGAGGTGATGAAATACAGAGGCACAATGTCGTTATTATTTATTTACAAGAGACGAGGGACGGTGTCGCCTCTTGCTGTTTATTTCAGTGTTCGTTTGACGTCTGTTGTTTCTCAATTTCACTTTAAAGGGGCGTTGTTTATACCTACTTCAGTATCGGGTAAAACTTCAAATCACAGAAACAAGGAAAAACGTATTGTATGATAACAATTCGCTGATAACATGTTTTAATTCTATTGGGAATTTTGGACGTGCAGCATTGCTTTGTTTAAGCAAGCCTATAGTTTTGGAAATACATAGGGAACATTTTTAATAACAATAGGTATCGACAACAATAGCGTTGAACTTTAGCGCAGTTTTTAGTGCAGGGATGTACAGCTCTCGATAAAAAACAAGGTTATTGACGTGTTCCGCAGAATCAGTTATGTGTATTTTTTATAAAAAATAACAGTCTACTGAATATAGTGCTTGATGTTGTTAAAGATCGATCGACTGCTCGTATGTTGCGGAAATTAGATTACTATAGAGTACGTTTGTTGTTGCAGGGCGGCGTGGCAGCGCAGTGTTAGGGAACGCGCACCCTGGAGCCGCACAGGGGTCCATGTGAGTATATATTTGTTGCTGTACCTTTATAAAATTACCAGTTTCCTCCCGCGACTTCAGGCGGGCTTTAGGATTGGGTCCAGCCGGGATAAAAGTGTCCTATGTGTTAATCCACGTTATAAACTATGCTATGTGAGCCTTTAATTCATCCAAATCCGTTCAGAAGCTATTGCGCGAAAGAGTAACAATCATCAATCCATCCTCACAAATTGTCGTATTTATTTAGTAGGATCGAATGGGTAGCAAATAGAACAAGTGACGTGTGATGTTAACCCACCAACTCTGTTTTCTACTTCTGGTCACAAGCCTCCTCTTCAGTCTCATTTTATTTAATCCAATGGTACGTCTGAAAGAGCCAGCAGCTCGATAAACATATTGTTTAATTTTAATTTAATGCATATTGAACTCAATGAGCTTGTAATTTAATTTAAAAGGATTTCACACGCAAATTAATAGGTTTGTTAATTATATTTTCAAAGAAACATTGAAAAAATAATAGACAAGAACGGGGCTTGAACCCGCGACCTTTGACGTTCCGTGTCATCACTCTACCAACTGAGCTACCTTGTCGTGTTCAAACCTATTGAATTTTCAATCCTCTTTGTATACGTCTTAAGGAGACGCCTGGTGATATTTATCTAGTAATCATTTACAGATTTACTAAACTCAGCGTTACCACTTTGCAGTTGTAAATTTTTCAATGTTTCTTTGAAAAATAGAATTAATATAGGCATTACATGGCCTCAACATGTATTAAAAAAATATAATTATTTAAGATTTATAAAGGATTGGGATGTTGTTCGGCGATTTACAACTGCAAAGTGGTAACGCTGAGTTTAGTAAATCTGTAAATGATTACTAGATAAATATCACCAGGCGTCTCCTTAAGACGTATACAAAGAGGATTGAAAATTCAATAGGTTTGAACACGACAAGGTAGCTCAGTTGGTAGAGTGATGACACGGAACGTCAAAGGTCGCGGGTTCAAGCCCCGTTCTTGTCTATTATTTTTTCAATGTTTCTTTTTAAAAATAGAATTAATATAGGCATTACATGGCCTCAACATGTATTAAAAAATATAATTATATATGATTCTCTAAAAGTTTTATTATTAGACTTGAACCGTCATAAAATTTCAGTATTAAAACTGTTATAAGACAATATATATGACTGACTCGATTCACTTCCGAAATGTAATGGGACAGTTTTATTTGATTTCCAACTTTTCTAGTACTATAACCTCAGTTGGTCCAACACAGAGTCTTTTAACCATACATCCATAACCATCATAAAAAAAGCCTCATAAACAATTTTTTATGACTGTGAATGTTGATGGACCATCAAGCAAAGATACCTTAACCATCATAGTAGGAAAACGTTATCATTAGACCATCCCTAACATTGGAGTTAGGGATGGTCTAATGATAACGTTTTCCTACTATGATGGTTAAGGTATCTTTGCTGCACCAAAATCCTGTTATAAGTTTTTAAGTATTTTTGGCTGCCAATCTTCGTTCTTGAAGGTTCATAAACTGAGAGTTCATAGACTATGTTGAGCTATTTTCGTTACTTATTTAGTAAACAATGTTGATTAATTAATATTAATTTATATTCACCGGTTACTACTCACGAGCATTTTTCGGGATTGCCCGACTAGTTTCGAACTCGAACGGAGCCCTTAGTCATTTTGAATTTTTACAGGTAAATCCCATTTTTTATTAGGTTGTAATATGTAATTGTTCTATGCTGTTTAACGGTTTATAATTACGAATTACATTAAAAAAACACTGCCAAGAGAATCTACTAAATAAGACAAGTACACAAAAGTATGCCTATATATAATTTAGCAGCTAGAGTACCTAGTTTAAAGCCGATGTCAGGCTTGTTCGTTACCTATGTCAAGTCAGCTGTCTTGGCCTTCAGTCTCTAGAGATAAACCTTGAATCTGCTCAAATGTTGAGTAATAGCTACTTTATTAGGTCATAATACTTGGATAGACATAATATATCGAAATTTTCCGCTATGTAGGTTGCTACGACACGCCGGAAAATCAGACAACTTTGTTAAATGGAACATTTAAACGTCATTTGGAACAGCGTGCTATATAATTTCGAAGATATTTTAGTAATTAACACTCGAGTTCATTTTGGTTGTTACAAGTATGTTGAAAGGAATATATTATGTGAACTACACCTTAAGCCTTTGTAGTTGCGTAACAAGAATTAATTGTTCATATTTCTCCTGTTTAAGTTTCTTCATTTATGTTATGTTATATCAGACGAATAATAATCTTATTCTGAGAACATTCAGCTTTCAGATACAGATAATTAGAACAACACGTACCGTAATAATATTTTATACTAGCTGTGCCTCGCGGTTTCACCCACGTATTATCTATATCTCAATTACTTAGTACCAATCAACAAATAGCAAATAATTCACAGTTAATCCCGTTGGGCGGGATTATGCGTCACACGGCCCGTTCGCGCTAGAGTTGAATTATTTTAATTTTTAGTTATCGATTACTAGACAGTATTGGCGAGACGAGACACACTGGGAATTATTTTCTATTTGTTGGTTAGTACAAAATAGGTAATTATAGCATAATGATACGTGGGAGAAACCGCGGGGCACAGCTAGTACAATATAAATTTTGGAAACAAATAAAGTATTACAATAATATACTATACGTATGTGGAAATGAATACCAGTCATATTACAATGATACGGGACAGTCAGTGTCTTAAAGCAAAGTCAGGCTTTCTATGATTTTCTATTTCATACAAAGGAATTATTTTAGAGGAGATTGCATCGATAATACAAAATAAATCAGTCCCAGCGCAAAAATAAAAACTGCGAATTGTATAATAAAAGATATTGGTTAAAACGGTGAAATCAATAAACGAGAGATTATGGGTGGTGTATAATGCCATGGAAGAGCATACAGGCGGTTAAACTGTGACCTTACTTCGTGTACCTATAATAACATTTCTGTGTTTTCTTGGTTACACTGCCTCGTTGGTGTAGTGGTCCGTAGCGCGACTGCTGAGCAGGAGGTCTCGGGTTCAATTCCCGGGTCGGGCAGTGTTATTGAGTTTTTCTGTTAGGAAATTCTCAATAGCAGCCCGGAGTTTGGAAATGTGCCCGGTTGATGGCACTAGGCTCACCACCTATTACATGGGACTTAATAACAGCATTGGTGAAATTTGGGTGTACAATTGTGTACACCTCTGCCTACCCCTTCGGGGAATACAAGCGTGATGCTATGATATGAGAAAACACAGCTGTTTTCTTTGCTCCGCGGCTGGTGTAATCTTGAGCATCGTCCCTCATGCCAGGTCCTAATTTATTAGTAGAGAGCCTTTAATGGTGTCTATTTGTTATTTATAAGGATTTATTTTCTCCATAAATTAAGGATCAAATTAATAAAAATTACAATAACTGCGTTTTAGGAAATCAAATTATTACGAACAATCAACCTCTTACTTGAATAAATTTTATATCGAAAAGGAAAACATGTTAACACATATTCAGTACTGGCGCTTAATGTCTGAAACATCAATACTTTGTACACAAGCAAGACACAAGCTTGTCCGATCAAGTGGGGAAGTAACGCTTTCGCAGTTTCGTTCGCTTTCGCGGCACCGCACGTGTAACATGACCATGGGAAGAAAAGTGATCCTAACACCTGTTCAATGTACAGTATCTTTTTACCTAGTTCCTTTAAGTATAACATTCGATCTCAAATGCCTCGAGGAAATAGTCTACGTTCTGTTTAGTGTCTATTTGACTCAGCCAGACGGGCTCTTAAAAGCACAGGTATTGAACGAAGTGTTAGTGAGAAGTCAGATACATGACATTCAATGTTGCGATAATTCAGAGATTTCGCTAAAAGGGAGAAACGGCGAAATCTCAACAAAAACTAAATACCATCAAAAGCACTGCTCTTCCAGCCGGTAGGTGTGAACGGACACTGGCATATTTCGACAAAAGCATACAAATTTTCTTTTAATATTTTCACAGAATTTTAATATACATTAATGATTTGAAAAACCTAATTCTTATAAAAAATATAATCTTTATTATGGTACAAAAACTTTAAGTACTTCAATATTTACTTCACGTCAACTAAAAAAAGAATGGTTCGCGTCCCCAGGAAAAAAACATGTTTTGAATGATAATATTATTACTAATAAATTGGGATAAAGGCTGGAGAACGATGCCAATAAATACTATATTTTTACATACATATAATAATACACACGTAACGCCTAATTGATATAATACAAAGACAATTTTATTTCCATAATGATATCATTATAGCCATAATATCGTGTATGTATGAGAGGAAAAATATCCATGATATTAAAGATGTCGCTTTTCCGTGTCCCCCGCGGGTTTCGTTGCGTAGTCATATCAAATAATATGGTATCATGCGGATTACGAAGCGGAAATATTGAAATTATCAGATGTACTTTAAAAATATATGTAGACTTCTCCAATTTTATATTGCTTTTGCTAAACCCAACTGGATTGGCGTGAACTCGTGTGATCGAGGAAGCCTGAATTTGGGCATGTTGATGATTACGTACTATATCGTTGTGTTACGCGCTGAGACGACAAGGGTCCTTTTGTCTACGGGACAAAAATTACTGTTTCTGCCCAGAGCCCGTTGTTGTCCACGACTGCACGCGGACAAGAACACAAACTGGTGCTAGACGCATATCAGTGAATGGTCTGATCGGCGGACGTTTTGTCTTACTCGTGTGTTATTGCATAGGCTTCCATAAGCTCCATCGTCGCGTCGGGACAAAATTACCGGTCCGCCACTACGCGTCGTCTGCTCAGCAGATACAAAGCCATCGCGTATCAACTATCGCGGGAGGGACAAATATTAGCCGAGTTATGCCAAATCTTATCAAACTGAATTCGAATACAAATGGCACCGCTTGCCGGCGACCGTTTATTACACAGACATTAGGTGGCCTTTGGGTTTCATAGTGGCCAGTGACGATAAGACGGATGCGGGGTGTCAATGATGTAATTTTCAAATTTTATGGTAATGTTCAATGTGTGGTGTAGTTAATGGCCAAGTGACTGCCCTATATTTTACAGGACCCCCCAATTTTGGCCAATAATTTTGGCTGTGATAAAGAAAATACAAAATTTGTTAGTTATATTCGATAATAAAAGCAATGCTCCGTATTTTCTCGCTATATCTGTAATTTTTGATCACTTTTGAATGGCGGGTGTTATTTTATATCTAAATTGGTACTAACAATGTTCTTGTAAATGTTGTTTGTTGTGCACACATAGTAGTCGTCGCTTATGATATAAATATTTATCTTGTGATAATACATTCTACGTCTATCTTGATCAAACAATCCAAAGGAAAGTGATACTCCCATAAGTGATAACATTTCGTTGTGACTTATATAATCAGTGTCATTGCTTATATTACTATACTATACGTACTTTACGTTATTATAGAGTTATTACGTGATGCCAAAACCAGCCAAGTGCGAGTTAGATTCACGTACTTAGGGCTTAGTAGGCCCTTAAATATTGTTTTTTTTTACACGATTGCCCAAAAATTTAGTTTTTAGCGTTCATGTTTGTGAGTTTCTTTATTCTACAATAACTTCAAAACCCCTGAACCGATTAAGATGTTTGGGGTATAGTTAGAATCCTGGTACCTTCCAGGCTAACAAAGGCAATAAGGATTAAAAAAAATGACATATAAGTAGTAGCTATAGTACACAAATAAGCAAGAAATAGAAAATAATTCCTTTATGTATATCTTCTACACTGTCCTCCGTCTGCGGTGAAAATTCTTCAGTACCTTGTTTTTCTCTTTTTAGTTCAGACATGGCGGGCGTGTGTTTTAGTTTTTTGATTAATTATTTTTATTGTTTAATTATTTGAACAAATTTCAACTTGACACGACGGGACAACAGCGGGACAGGACGTATTTTCCTTATTTAAATACAGGACATGGGCTACCTTAAGCAGTATGTGGAACTCTGATCAATTTGTGGCGAGTTTGTTGTCTCAAGTTCGTTAGAAGACTACTCCATTCGATTGTAAGAAATTGTACCTCCTCTAACATGTTCTCGAGGGACGGGGAACTTCTCCTGTTCGTTTGTCTTTGAAATCTTAGCCGTTATTTGGTGATAAACTTGTCTTTTATTCGATTATGCTTTTACTTGAGAAAGTTTTTAAATTTAATCCATGTTGATGTTTATGTTTACTTGTATAAGCTTTTGTTCGATAGCTCAAAGTAATAATAACTTTTGTTAATGTAATCCCTTTTATTAGTTTTGAAACTTATATCGATTGAAATGTTTTCGGTACTGATGCTTTAATACTTTCGGTGTTCTTCAAAGTTTTGTCACAGGTTGATGTGTGACAATGAGTTTTTGTTCATATTAAGGGCTATAATTCATATAAATTTTGCAAGGAACTCTATAAAGCTTGTGTTATGTGACGTTTAGTTTATGAATTATATTGTTATTGTTACATTCATACTTAGGTAGATTTCGTTTAATTAAATATACCTCAATATTTATCCTTAATAGTAATTTCCTGATCCACACATTTCGTAGTAAATATTAGTCAAGGTATTTACGCAGGTACGTTGTTCCGTACGCGTCATTCACTTACATATTATGTAAGGTTAGGTAAATATTTGTGTTCCACATAAATTTAGCTAGAAGGACGCGTGACACATTTACACCGAATATGTTTTATTGTTAACTTTAAATTAACTGTAAATATTATTCTAACTAATAAACAAAAACGAATGGCATGGACTAAAGTAACAGATGGAACTTACGGAGAGGTATATGAAATTGAAGTCAAATTGGCATGCAAGCACTATTTCATTTCATTTATTTGTAAAGTTTTTGGTGTCACATAATAAGGTGTTCTGGGTACATTAAGTTCCTTAAAAACTTGCCTATTAATGGCATACAAATGTAGTTATAACAATTTTTCCGTTTTCATTAGATAATAATAACGAATTAAATGGAATACAATAAAATGTCAAATCAATTCTCAAAATAACTTGCAACTACAATAAAATAATGTCATAATTTTACAATTGAATGAATGTCACACATTAAACCACCACATAGATTTCTAAACATGTCAACATAGCAATAAATATTCATTTATAGAATAAAAACAGTGTTCCATGTGCCATTTTCGTAGTTTATTTTTGAAATTATGTAGCGACAGTGCTTTCAAAGAGTTGGGTAATTTATTATATACTTTTATGGCCATATGGAACGCGTTTCTTTTAACTAATTGTAATTTACATTTTTCAACCACTAGTCTATTCTCAATTACACTTCTTAATCTTCTTTTTAATACATCTTTATTTTCTATGAATAACTTAGGATGTTGCTTAACAAAAACACACAATTGTAATATATAAAGACAGGGGACAGGTAGAACGTTTTCTTTTTTAAATATAGGTTTACATGATTCCCAAAAGTTCATATTACAAATAGCTCTTAAACATTTTTTTTGAACTTTGAATACTTTATCTATTTCCACTGTATTACCCCATATTAACAGTCCATATTGCAGTAACGACCCAACATATCCATGGTAGGCATTGAAAGCAACTTCTACGGAGGACCTTTCTCTTAGTCGTCGTAGGGCAAACACAAATCTATTTAACTTAGAACATAATTCCTCTACATGTGTTTTCCAGTTACAGTGTTTGTCAATGAAGATTCCTAAAAATTTTGTCGACTGCACCTCCTCAACAAGGGTTCCATTGTAAACTATATTTAGTTTAGGTGGAATAGATTTAGGGCTTACGAATTGTATAAGTTTCGTCTTAGCTATATTGGCTTTTAGATTGTTTGATTCTAGCCAGGATATGATGCATTTAACAGTTTTATTGATTTCTTCCTCATAACTGTCCTTGTTATTACATTTTATTATGACCGTAGTATCATCAGCAAATAGAATGGTTTCGTGATTTATTATTTCAGGCAAGTCATTGATATATAACAAAAATAGTGCAGGCCCAAGTATGCTACCTTGGGGTACGCCAGAACTATTTAGGCGGTATGCCGATTTACATTTTACTTTCTGTGACCTAGAATTAATTGAGGTCATTTCAGTACATTGATATCGTTCACTAAGATAGCTTAAAAACCATTCGTTTGCGACACCCCTTATTCCATATTTTCTTAATTTGCATAATAACCTATTATGATGGACGAAATCAAAGGCCCTACTCATGTCAAAAAATAAAGCCACCACTGGGATACCTCCATCGATACATTCACAAACAGATTTAACTAATTTAAAAATAGCCAATGAAGTTGATTTATTCTTTTGGAAGCCATTTTGTGTTTCCTTGATTATACCCATTTTATCTGTGAAATTGTTAAGTCTTACTAGCATAACCTTTTCTATAATTTTCGATAGTATCGGGATTAAAGTCACTGGTCTATAATTATTTGGATCTTTTTTATCTCCTTTTTTGTACAAAGGTTTGACTACCGAGAGTTTAAGTCCTTTTGGAAATACGCCTTGTGTAAACGACAAAGGGGAATGCCCACCGCCCATAGACACTTTGGCCATGGGTGCACACATATAAAAGCATATGGAAATGATAATATGCAATTTAAAGAATGAAATGTAAAGGTATAGGTTTAAAAAAAAGTCCGGATTTTTAAGATATAAGATGGTTTTTATTTTCCAAATTAATCAAAACTTGAAGGCATTTTATGATCTTATACATCATTTGTATAATACACAATCAGTACTTCATCCAGGAATTGAGCAGGAGGGAAAATATTTGTCTGATACCATGACCAACCCAAATACCATATTACTGTCAACATGGGCACAGCATCTTACCATTTGATGGCCGACAATACAATTGCAACTATACTTTTTAATTGCATTTCTACCAGTATCATTGCCACTAATTAAAATATATATGAAATATACTCTTTCATGATTAGGCAGCAGTACACTGTCTGATGTATGTAAGCTTTGTTGTTCCGGAAGCAATACATTGCTGGCTACTTCAGATTGCAACGAGGACAGACTAGATAGTGCAGATAGCTCCCGTCCTGCAGTTGAATGTGATGCTGCTCTATCAGTCCTTTGCCAGCAATTATGACATCCACAAGATGATAATGGCAACTGAAACAATAATAAAAATAAAAGCCCAGTGAAAACAAAATTAGATTTCTTAAGTTTAAACTCAAATATAAATAAAATATTTATATTTATTTATTTATTTAAAGTACAAAAATAATGCACAAGGGCATTGTGCTTAATACCTTATATTTATAATTATATGAATTAATAATCAAGAAGCGAGGGACTATCATCATCATCCTCTTGCCCTTATCTCAATTTATTTGGGGTCAGCTCAGCATACCTATATCCGGCATGCTGCTAAAGTTTTGACTATGTTTAATGACTGAATGCCTGCCTGACGTCAACCCTCTTTGGACCGCTGTTGTTGGTGGTAACCGCCACCGATACGGTCTCCTTCTATTTAGCTATGTCATACCAAATGTTATTGATGCGCTTCACTTATATTGATCTCTCTCAGACAAACATAGTAGACTGTAGCTGACACACCCACAGGCTGGATACACCATTGACTTGTGATGAGTGAGGGACTACCAGTAGCTCAAAAATAATGAAAAAGACAAAAGTCTCATTTCTCAGTAGTTGTACAGTTTAAAATAGGCACACCTCACAACTACCTGGTGTTTGCTGGCTAATCTTATCACTATGGTATAAATAAGCTATGTTTGGTAGCAAGTTATGTTTGTCATAACTTATGCAGAAGTGAAAAAATAAAATATTTTTTGGGTTGATATGCAGATTAAAAAGTATGTATAACTATCAGATATCGGCACCACACTTAGATAAATTAAAAACTGTGGAACACTTACTTCACGTGGTGCAATCTGATGGGCAATCACATTCCTTATAAGTTCCTCATGTGGAGAATGGGACACGAGTGTGTGTGATCTTATTCTCAAAAGTGACCTGCCACAGCTGATGCACACATGACCATGGCCAACAATTATTGGTGCATTTTGCTGTTCACTAGTTGGATGTCGTATTTGATTCGAGGCTGCAGTCCAACACGAGTGGTACACTACACTGTCACTCGAAACTTGTACCTATTAAAGAAGCCATAGATATTGATAATAAGTCAACTCAGTGAAAAAGCGTTTCTCAGAGAAACACATGAGAGTGACACATGGTGCCAAAGATCAACTATTTACCTTCAGTGGTCGAACCCATCGTTGTTTAAGATTTCGAACTTCTTCAATTTCCAGCAAATGTCTTCGTATTTTCGTGACATTTATACCACCATTACCACAGCGTAAATGTCCTCTTGAATGAGTAACTGAGGGCTGGGAAAAATTCTGGCCGGTGGAAAATCTGGGGTCATCATTATTAGTGGATATCGAGTCCTAGTTCATGTAGGGGTTATCGAGAGAAGCGGGAGCGGGATCCATGTTCAGGCC
The DNA here is from genome assembly GCA_935421205.1 of Xylocampa areola. Taxonomy (NCBI): domain Eukaryota; kingdom Metazoa; phylum Arthropoda; class Insecta; order Lepidoptera; family Noctuidae; genus Xylocampa; species Xylocampa areola. The sequence continues at coordinate 4,586,041 of OW285200.1, forward strand.
GTGGTCAGTAGGGTAAGAAGAATTATTGTCGGAGTCCATTTAGAACGTTTATTTGTTGCTTACCTAACAAATCCGCAAAAGAACAAACAAAATGATCCAAATATTTCAATTTCGTTTCTACGAAGTCAACTTTTGATTAATTTTTTTGTTGTGATTTCACAGGTCAGATTCGATGTTGCCACTAAATTGATATAAAATCGATAAATCGTTATCGATTTTTTATTGAATTTTAATTTTATAAAACAGGTATCTTTGAAGCGCTTTATGTTCTACACGCCTTTGAAAATATTTTAAAAGGCGTGCGGAACTCAAAGTGTCACAACCATTTTTGTTTTCTTAATGTATTTTTAAGTTACAGTTAAATTGGTTTTTGTTATGATATTAAGAATTCATGGTAAATCATCTAGCAATTCACGTGTTTAATTATCATAAAATCCTTATAATTATTGAAGAAACGAATCATATCAGCTTTATATTAATTAAATCCTAAAAAATCGATTGAATAAATATAATCGATTATTATTTGAACAAAATTAATAATTGGCAACATATTTTATGCACAAACCAGTGAATTACGGATTTACCTAACATTTTATCTTTTCGGTACTTTTTATTTGTACAAAAATCTTGCAATCTTGTTTGGATAAATGAATACCGCGATTAATAAACATAAAACAAGACGTATTTTTTTAACAAAAGGAAATTGTTGTGCATTCATGGCCAAAATTGGGCATCCCCCTTTACTATATGACTTAACGCCGGTGAGATAGATATAGAGATGTGTTTTATTAAATCTGTTGGCAGTTCGTCATACCCAACCGCTTTTGTATTCCTTAGGGACATTATGATGTTGTAAATCTCACTAAGCTTGAGAATGGAGATTTCATATGAATATTTTTCTCTTCTGCAGTTTTGAGGAGGGCGCGGCGGCAGAATGGAAGACGCCGGCAGCAACAAGCAGCGACAGGCTACGCGAGTCTTCAAGAAGAGCTCGCCCAATGGCAAGGTATGATACGTTAGTCTTTCTACACAAATACATACATACATGTACTTTCTATATGCGGACAGGCCTCTTGTAGTAGAACTGGGCAGTTCTTACATGCTGCCAGCCATGTTATGTGATCTGAATCAAACATTTGTGGGGAAAACAAAATTAATTGAAACACTGAAACATTAGGATTTCACCCAATTATAGGTGTAGTCTACGACAGAGTGGGCTGAGGTTATAAAATTCAAGTGACAAATTAATTTTCTTTGGTAAAACTATTAAATTGTAAATATATTTAATTTAATACAATTAGGTCGATTTTTAATCAATTGGTTTCTTCAAATTGGTTTCAAACCCCACCTAAAAGAGGCTTCATTATCTTTCGTGACCTTTCGAAATACGAGTTGACGGGCGCTTCTTAATCAGAATCACAGGCCGCTTTTTAATCATCATCCTCTTGTAAATAGTAACTGATTAAAAAGCGTTGTCTTATTATTATTAACCTGTCATTTTCTGTCATCTGAAGAAGCAACAAAAAACCTCTTTAAACAAACAACTCTTTTGACATTTTATAATGTAATCCCGTCACAAAAAACAAGATCAAATTATTCTTTGCTTCTTAGCTACGGTGCATAGAATTCCGGCAATTTACGATTTTTAGTGATAAACCGTAAATAAAAGTAAATAGAAGTTTCATATTAGTTGTCCTATTTAATTTAGGTAAACCTGGTCATCTTTTCCAATGAGATAGGACCGTAGAACAAAACTTCGTAATATGAAAATGTCGTGCTAATGTCTTATGTCAGATCTGTAGTCATTTAAATAGTATGCACCATGCAATAAATAAACGGTGCATACTATATGAGTTTAGACCTCATCATGTATGCCTCGATGATGACGTAAGTGTGTGTTATATTGCGATGAAACATGCGATCTGTGACTGATCACTTTATAACCTAGTATCACGATGCATTGTGTTCCAAATCGCCAAGTCTGCCAAATATTGTGACATCTTCCAAAACAGTTATTTTACTTAATTTTGCTTTGCCTGCCAAACGACACACTTAAAATAATTAGTTCTTTATTTTGAAGGTCGATGTTAGAAGGTTAATAGAAGTATTCTTTTGTTTTCAGATCACAGTATATTTAGGGAAAAGAGACTTCGTAGACCACATCACACATGTAGACCCGATTGGTAAGTCGTACGTTTTATCTTCAATAGATAAGTACCTAACGTTGAAATCTTGGACAATGATCCCATTGTTAGAATTGATCAAAGTTGCAGAGTATTTGAACACTTGAATCTAGTTGTACGAAGTGAACCTCACTTTGGTCGTAAAGGGAGTGCCGATCTTTGTATAATAAATTTCCAATTTCACCTAAGTTGACTTGGTAAAGTCCACTTCGAAGTGGACGAAGTAGCAGATGTCTTAGGTTACGATTAGATATCTATTGCTTATGTACTAAATGTAAGCGGACCTACTCTGAACATAGTTTCATTAGTCCTTAAACACAAATCAGGTCGCGAACTATTTGTCGTTTTGCTCTAGTTTCGATCAAAACACAAAGTGGAGGAGTATGAACTGCGTATTGGAATTCTAGGCAGAATGTTTTCTAATTCTATAATGTCCGTATTAATTAGTCGGTGTCATTTGATAGTGGCCTTTTTAATTGTCGTTCAAATACACTTGAGAGGTTGATTGGACTAATTAACATGAAAATGTAAATGGCTTTTAGGTTTTCATAGTTCAGAGTTTACTTTCACAGCCTGGACTTTTTTCATACGATGTTTAGACAAAACAATGATGACTAAAATCATAGTAGTATCGTAGTTGTTTGCTGAACCACATAACTACATATTACTCTATATATTTGTATGATAAACACGGGTTTGATCCATGCAATTACTTATCAATGATTCATCATGACGTGAGAATAATTTACTCAATGAAACGGATCAAGACTGCAAAGATCGTATATTACTGTAAGTTTTTACTACTGTTTACCACGTGCCACAATGAATGACTTGTAAAATACTACTAATACGGCAGAAAAAATCTTATGTAGGTACGTCAGTCTATTTTCCATTGATTTTTCCGGTAGTGACGTATGGTTTGGGCTACAGAGTTTCCTGTGTTATAGGAGCGATTAAGACACTATGATACATCGGAGGGCATCCGCCATCCATCCGTGTATTAATCGTATCGCACTGCGATCACGGTCTCACGGATGCAAATTAGTAATCGCGGTTCCTACAGTAATTACCCTACATAGTTTGAGCAAAGCGTGTCTATGTTGTTCTATGTTAGATTTGTTCTTTGCATAGCATCACGCCTGTACTCCCCGAAGGGGTAGGCAGAGATGTACACAGTTGTACACCCACATTTCATTAATGCTGTTATTAAGTCCCATGTAATAGGTGGTGAGCCTATTGCCAGCTACCGGGCACAATTCCAAACTCCGGGCAAATACTGAGAATTTTCTAACAGAAAAATTCAATAACACTTTGCCCAACCCGGGAATCGAACCCGACACCTCATGCTCAGCAGTCGCGCTTGGGACCACTAGACCAACGAGGCAGTCAGTTGTTCTTTAACTGGATCAATTACTCTCATCCTCAAAATTCCCATATTATAATTAATTATGATGTTGATGGCGTATACCAAAACGCTACTGACCGCGTGATGATCATACGACTGATATAAATCTTGACATTTCACCTGAGGGTGACGAAAGCCAACACTATTATGGTAATGACAACATCGTAGTACATCATTTATCACAAGCTTTAAGCATTTATTACATACCTACATTCATTTCCTCTGTCGACATACTTAGGGCTCAGGTAACGTATTGGGCCTTGTACACTCTGTCTTCAATTAATTCGATTATTATGAAGACAACTTTATGTTTTCGTAATAGTACATCACGATCTGATGAATCCAACAGTACTGTTGATGACGATAAAATTAATACATTTTGTCTGCCAGTTTATGGCGAAACGTAGATGTCACTTATTATAAATAAAGACCTATTCTAACCATTTTTTATATTTCCAGACGGCGTGGTCCTAATCGACCCGGAGTATGTGAAGGACAGGAAGGTGTTTGGTCATGTCCTCGCCGCGTTCAGGTATGGGCGCGAGGACCTGGACGTGCTGGGGCTCACCTTCAGGAAGGACCTTTACCTGGCTGCTGAACAGGTAACCACTAACCACCATCATGGTATGATAGCGACAATCGTCATACTGTATTCTCCGTTAGGTAGGTATTTAATAACTATTGTTTAGCTTGCCCACTAGGTTCTTTAGCTAGTGAGTGCGTGCGGACTTGCATTTATTTTGAATCTGAGTTCTTCTTATCGTGTGGTTGATAAACAACCCAGTATCAGAGTTTAATCCGTACGTCTCTGACATGGTTTTACACACCATCGAGAACATCCGTCAGGTGTTCTGGTTTCCTGTTGATGTTTTTGTACGATGTTTTCCTTCACCATTATCTGACTTGATTTCGTATTTATTTCCGATAATTTGTTTTGTATATAATTACTTATAGTCGTCGTAATATAACTGTGCATGTCTCAAGCTAGTTATTCCAAACGCTCGCGCATGCTTCCTGCCGATCGTATCATACAATTGAGTACCGCATAGCGTACTTGCGTATTACTTCAGACATGCACAGTTATAATACGACCACTATACATTAAAATTAAGTTTTGAAGTAGGTTCAGAGGTGAAGTTCAGCAGTGCAGAAGCATTTTTACAAAAAATAAATATTACTATTGCATACTTAGCGTAGGTGAAGTAATTTAGTAGCTCGATTGGGAAGCTTAATACAGCAATTGAATGCTTAGAACGCGCGATTCTCGACCAAAGACAGTTATCTAAACGCGATGCAGCATCGTTGCAGTTGCCAAATCGCCGATCGTCGATGCTAAAACTAACATAGGCCGAGGCCCTTATTCGGACTCGAACGGGGTGTGTAAATGTCCTTGCATTTTGAAAGTGCCTCGTATCCTGAGGATTATTAAATTTGCGGATTGTGATTGGCTTAACAGCATTTTTAATAGGTACTGTATCGATTAAATTTCATATAACGTGTTTATTGATTTTTCCCATATCTTGTTAGCTTGTTAAGGCTCATAAATCGCGTTACAAATTAGTTACGTCTTGATAGTACAGAACTACAGACTCTGCGATTGTTCACACCGTTTCGAGTAAGCAATCAGCTAGCCAATTAATACTATACACATTAATGGACGCCTTGCTTTACCAATCGATTCCGTAATTACAAACAAAAGATAAATACTTATTCGTGTTCATGTTGGTCTAATAATAATTTTAGTATTATAGTTCGTTTTTTCTTTTTAATTCGTGTAGTTCTTTCGAGTAGTGTCAAGTATATCGTCTATGTCTAGACGCTATTGAGTGCCATAAGTTTTCAAAACACTTGACTTGCCACTCGCTTGATATCTAAATTACATTTTATATTTAGAGATAAATCGTTGAAAAGCATTAACGCATGCTTAGTGAACTCTAAAGTTATTATATTAAATGGAAAAAGAATACGGTCGCGATTGCGTATCCCGGATTTTTTTGGAGTATTTATCCGGGAGGCGCAAGGATATTTTTGTGTACTAGGAACTGCTGAGTTAATTGACAACATCTTAATAACCACAGATATACCCAGCGACGAACACAACAAAGCGGCCACTGACGCGACTGCAAGAGAGGCTGGTCCGCAAACTGGGGGCGGCCGCTCACCCGTTCTACTTCGAACTCCCCCCCCACTGTCCCGCCTCCGTGACGCTGCAACCCGCGCCCGGTGAGACCGGCAAGCCTTGCGGAGTTGACTACGAGCTGAAGGCGTTCGTGGCTGATTCTCAAGATGATAAACCACATAAAAGGTTGGTACACTCAAGGACAAGGAATTCCCAGTAAAGTAAATGATGAAAAGAGCCAATAGTTCTGCTTTGAGCTTTCATATGCGTCCTGCTGATGTTTAATTTCTCTATCTTCACTTCATTCGTCCCACATTTCTCCGTCGTTGTCTAAGTGGACATTTTGGCAGAATTATTTAAGACGTATGTTATTTGCAAAATGAATGATTATCAATTTCTTGTTCTGCAGGAATTCAGTGCGGTTAGCAATCAGGAAGATAATGTATGCGCCGAGCAAACAAGGCGAGCAGCCGTCTGTCGAGGTGTCCAAAGAGTTTATGATGAGCCCTAACAAACTTTATCTCGAAGCTTCCTTAGATAAGGTAACCTTTCAACTCTACATAAATAATTCCGACATATGTATTATATTGCGTCCCTCAGAAAGCATGTTAAACCGTCAGTGCCGGATGTCAAATGAAGAATCGTTATGGGTATTCAGATGACTGAAAGTTTGTCAATCATGGTCAGTGCTTCAAATTAAGTTTAAATCAGTTAGACAAGAACACTACCCAAATATAGTTGGTGCCTATAAAGGCTAAGCAGATTTTGAGTGAAACTTTGTGGGAGTCTTAGAACTTCTCCTCTATGCCTTAGCGGAATCACCTTACCTATAATTAAAATAGTTTAGGGCGTAACGGAAACTTACTATATGAAGCACGATTCCAAGCTCATTTTATCCAAATGTCCTACCAGTGTACGCATCCGTACGATAATTATCGTACCCAAACGATAATTTCATGCCTATGGACGATGTACGATATCATTATTATCGTACGCCGATGGTAGTATAATATTCATTATGCTATATATTAATTGATTATAGTGATATTTTTGAAAAGTACGTTATTTTTGCTCCATGAAATTAATTTTAGCATACGGAAAAATATTGATATCACATCTAATACGATCTATTTGACTCCATGTACGATAATTCTACGGTACAGGTACGATGGTTGTCTTGCGTCAAGTTATGAACACTGTGTCCTATCTAGGAAACTTAGTGCTGCAGTGATTTATTATAACTTACTCTTATAATGACATGGTTCGATCATAAAGTCATCCTTTTACCGACTAGTCTATCCTACCGACCTATAAACTTCTATCACCAACAGGAGCTATACCACCACGGCGAGAACATAGCAGTGAACGTTCACATAGCAAACAACTCCAACCGGTCGGTGAAGCGCATCAAGGTGTCCGTACGTCAGTTCGCGGACATCTGTCTGTTCTCCACCGCGCAGTACAAGTGCACCGTCGCTGAGACCGAGAGCGAGTGAGTTACAACCTTATTTGTATAAACATAGAGTCAATTATGGCCATTACCAAATGTTCACTTGGCTATGAACTTTAAGGTGTCAGTCTAGTCATCACGCCGTAGTACTTTGCACAGTTGCCAGGAACGAATAGGTCGAGACCTTAGTATTAGGATGAAGAACAGTTGATCCTGAGTGTCGAATATCGGACAACAGCGGAATCAGTTTTTTTATTGGTAACATAATGCATTTATGGTGGGTTATATTTTTTATACAACCTCCTTGTAAAGGGTGTCAAATGAAAGAATTTGACAAGTAGTACTTCCTTATTACACCTTATTTATTCTTATACTTCGGATGTACAGTTGTTTTAGTAATTAACAATAAAAATAAAAAAACATTTGTATTCGTTCTTCCACATATTTCTAAACCATGAATTGCTTATGTCCAACACCTTCAGATATGCCCATTTCTTATCCAGGAAGCCCAAGTCGATGTCAGCGAGATTATTTAAATTCCCCTTTATCGGGATGTTTACTAAGAAACTATCCATGCAGTCTGTGTAAGTATGCGTGCGTATGCGTGCATGTGGATGACTTTTTTGCCCCCGCGCTTCCTACGATATGTACACACGTCATACATATTATCAAGGTTATATGTTTTCAAGGCACATGGGATTGTGTCTCCGAAATGTTTTTTATTTTTATTATAACGAACCTTCTCCAAAAAATTGTTTTATTACGAAAAGTATCTCCCAAATGTTTTAACAAAATCCACTTTATCTCTACCATATAATTTGATCAGCGTACTTGATAATTGCGTGGTATACAATAATAATGATTTAACCATATACATATTTTGCCATTCCATTTGGCTGCCGAATTGCTTCATCATAACATAAGCCAAGTTCAGCGACGAACAAGATCGTTCTTTGTTTCGCGAAATCGAATCCTATAAATATTTTATATATTATTTATTTTCTCACAACTTTCTGGAATTGTGCTGATATACTCTACTTCCAGGGAAACTCATTTAGAATGTATATAATAAAATGAATGAATGTTACTTATGATTTTATTAATGATATTTTACATGCGTCATCGTATCAAGTGGTCTGTCTGCCTGACGGCTTCGAACAGATGGGAAAATGTGACGTAAAATTCATAAGAGACGGGCAAGAGTTCCGCGTATCGCAATTGATTTCTATTTGATGCAATCGACTCGTCTGAGGTATCATACCTCTATGACTTGTTATATAAACACTTTTTAACAATTAAGGACTCATTGTTATGTTTGACGTGATTATAGTCGACTTTGCATAATGGTTGTAGAATTCATTTTGATTAACTGTTCTGGAATTTTAGTGCATCTTTACTTATTATTGTGATGACTATTCCAGATCAGTGCCAGGAATCTCCCATAACAGTCGAATTTCAAAGTAGTTCTGGCTAACTATATACCTATTGAGAATTGATGGAAATATTAATGCACGTGGTTTGTGTTCTACTTTGGTGAGGTAATTTTATATTGTTTAAATGTTACACTGATTCCATAAATTTGGCTCGAGAACTCGAGCAACACATGGCCTTCGTTTATGAAGTAATAAGGATGGATAATAGACGTCATCAATTTGACTGTCAGTCTTCAAAATTTTCCTGTCGAAAGCGTTGGTCATTCGATCGATAATTTATGGCGGGATGTGACGGTATTATCTTAATTGATCGAAGTAATAACAGTCACCTGCCCTGCCAACTTCTGTGATTGCACGAGCAATGACTCATCTTACGGCTTATTTTGAACTGGCTTCTGACAAAATAACCCGTCCTTTAAAGGGTGGTTCTTTGTGGCACAATCCCTCCATTTTATTGCTACTAGGGCTGCTCTCAATCAAAACCAACACAAACAAAAATTATCCCCGTAAATAATAGGGACGCATGATAAGTGGCACAGTTTGAATTGATGTTATTGGTGTGTAGGGAGGGGTGCCCGGTGGGCCCCGGGTTCACGCTGAGCAAGGTGTTCACGGTGACGCCGCTGCTCGCCAACAACAAGGACAAGTGGGGGCTCGCGCTGGACGGACAGCTCAAGCACGAGGACACCAACTTGGCCTCCAGCACGCTGTGAGTATGCTACATACTTCTAAAACACCTTAAATCTGATTGAAGAAGATGTAAACAGTGGTCACGGGCTTCCGTTACACAGTCTCGGGAGAGGTCCCTTTTAGTCGCCCCATGGACGTGTCCTAATAGGTGTTGCACAGGGGTTCTCCGAAGTTACTTGGTTGAGAGGTCCAGGAGCTCCCCGTCGCGTGCTGATGATGACCACTGGGGTGGTTTTAGAGAGGTATCTTTGAGATTCAGTCTGAGAAAGGACAAAAGTTTATGTCTCTTGCTGGTTTTGTCTACTTTCCATCCGTAATTTTTGGTACATTTATACTTGTGACGAACTCTTATTGCTAACCAGCGTAACAATGATCAATCTATCTGTGTAATACTAATGACCTGCAGTGGATATCTTTAGTAGATTTAATTTATTTGCCACCTGGATTCAAGATGATTTATCAACGAATGACGTTTACATATTTACACAAATGGCACGAAACTTCATTTTATAGTGATTTTTTTTCTTACATGTAATGCTTATATTAGGCCGTATGTCAAAGGCTGCGGTTTCGAGTCCCGCTCGTGTCTATTATTTTTCAATGAAAATAATAATGTACTAAAATTGTTTCAGAATCGCGGACCCAGCTCAACGAGAGAATTTAGGCATCATAGTGCAATACAAGGTCAAAGTAAAGCTATGTCTTGGCCCTCTTGGCGGGTAAGACAATTTTGTTTTTTTTTTTAAGAAATATATTTACATTAAGTGGTAAAGGTAGCAACCCAAGGAGCTTGTTTATTATACACTGCGGTCTATTAAAACGATACTGTTGCGTGGCGTCCCATTATGCACGTAATAAAAACATGTTATTATATTGTGCAGCGACCTGAGCGCGGAGCTGCCGTTCATCCTGATGCACCCCAAGCCCGAGGAGGAGCCGCGGGCCGCGCCCGACGCGCCGCGGGCCATGGACCACGACCTTATACAGCTCGACCCGCACCCGTTAGTACCCACCCCTACTCATCCTCTTATAGCACTTAACATTTTTTTAAGTCATTGTTACGAATAAGTCTTTCATGATAATCTGTAACATTTTGTTCAATGTTGTTACGCAAATTGTTATAGCATGAATTAAAAAAATAAAGATTGTATATGTTGATACATTACCGTGAAAAAATATAACACTTTTAAAAATATTATAATTGAGTATTGAAATTATCAAACAAACCTGCAATCAAAATATAACACTTGTAAAAATATTATAATTGAGTATTGAAATTATCAAACAAACCTGCAATCAGTTTCGCCGCCATCTTGGCGCGCTTTCTCTGACGTCAGATTACACATCTCAAAAGATATCTTGTATAGAATGGAGTGTATAATTAATGAATTGAATTATAAATTTTATTGAAGAGTTTTTCTTTATAGAATAACGTTAAAACTCAAAAAGAACCACAAAACATGGTAAACACCTAGTAATAACTAGAGATGGAACAAATCATTGGTAGCAGTGAAAAATCATATGATTTAGTTTTCATATGTCATCACTGCTATTGTCATTTGAAATCACAGCGATAATGATTTGTCACCAATATGCGAATGAAATCGCGCGGAGCGATCGCGGCGCACCGATGATGCACGACAATCTACTGAGGATGTCCGCCCGCACAGGTGAAATGTCATTTTATTTCGTTTGTTCCTTCCGCTACGCTAAAAATCATATGAAAGGTCAAATAAAATTGAAATTCAATCACGACCTTATAATAATCGACTTAATGTATAATTTAGAATGTAAACATTGATTGCGACGCGGGTCGCAGGTCAATCGGACGCACTACTCGCACGCAGGGATAATGCGTCGGGCGTCCCGCTCACTCCTCGTTGCTCGCGCTCGTAGATTGCAAACGTGTCCTGTTACATCATATTCATTATTCAATTACTATGTCATTTCATTTCGTTATTTTCAATGATAAATAGCAGAAAATCATTCATAGGGAAAAATAGCAGGTGTGAAAAATAGCAGGTGATTTCACTGTGATTAAAAAAATCATATGATCATATGATCATGATTTCTAAATACCAATCATTTCCATCTCTAGTAATAACATACTCGATATTTGTTATCGCGCAGAGTGACGTTACATTTCACTCCAACCAATAGCGTGCGTTTTGACATTTAAAATTTCCCTCGCATGATTCTCACTTTTCAACTTTAATATTTATTAGTTAAAACACGATTCATTAAAAAAGTAATTGAATAGGTGTCATTCTACAGCAATAAAAACTACAAATAAAAATATTAACCTAAATTTGAATCATACGCATATTCCATATTAGCTGTGCTGCCGGCGTCGTCGACACATGTTCACACACACAAGTTCCATGATAACAATAGTTACAAAAAAAAAAAATTGTTGTCTTTAAAGATTATTCTGGTAAAGTTTTGTCGTTGCAGTTTATTTATATTAAACGTTGCAGTTTTTTTAAATTAGTTGAGTAATAAAAACATTATTATTACTTTTGTTCGCAGCGACGAGAACGGGCAAGAGCAGGATGACGATATAATCTTTGAGGACTTCGCGCGGCTTCGACTGAAGGGTGCGGACGCGGATGCCTGAGAGGGGGCGCCGCGCTCGTCGGCGCGGGGCGTCGCGCACCTGCACCGGCCGCACCTGCACCGGCCGCGCCAGCACCGGCCGCGCCAGCACCGGCCGCGCCAGCACCGGCCGCGCCAGCACCGGCCGCGCCAGCACCGGCTGCACCACCCGCCGCGTTTGCACCGCCCGCACCACCCGCACCGGCCGCACCGCCTGCACCCGTACGCGCGCACACGCCGGCATCAGCCCGCCGTGCGCATGCGCGGTAATGGCTACTACCGCCACGGGGAACACCACCCGGGATACACTGTCGCTGAAGTGTTAGCGACCGCATTACACTCCAAAACACCCGCAGAGCGATCCCAAATAAACCGCGATGAATCACCCAATTTGTTAGGATTTCTTGAAATGCAAGTCGAATTCGAGGGCAGTTCAGACGAAAGCGTATAAGTTGTTTACCATGTTTTACGACATTGTGGGTTCGTAACGTCTTGGTAATAACTTGGCCTAGTACTAAGACCGGTCACAGTACTGGTGCGTACATTAAGAGACCAGGTTTTGGGTTAATCGATGTTGCATGGCAAATTCAGTAATATTCGCGGATAGAATACTATTGTTAAATTATAGATATAGGAGTCGGTGGTGTCACACAAATGTCATTGTCTGTAACTCGTATATAAATGTTATAGAGTGTCGTGAAATAAAAACGAATACAAACGCAAACACAGTCTGTCCATGAACATTCTCAATCCGTGTACAGTGTATAATCGAGAGGATTTGACTATTCACAATATAGCGTGCGCGCGTGTCGGATACATGACAATCGCATTTCCGCGAGTTTAGTTCCACGTTGATGACGTCAGCCGCCGCACTGCCGATGCTCAGCCACTTCGCCGGATGTTCACTACAACACATATCCGACACACGCACACGAACAACTAGCGTTATATAATAAAGAATTTTATATTATATTCGATGTATATTGTATGTGAAAATTTTATTTTAATAGATGTCTATTGATCAAATAAGCGAGTACAATGTTTAATTTCATTTTATTTTTCACGTTATCATTGGCCATTGATTTCTAGATGTAGTACAATGTTCGACGAATGCATTTAATAGTGTAAAAGAAGTGTTTTACCTCTGTAATGTAATTTTTACTTTTGGACGGTAGCGTTGTATGTCTTATTGTTGATGTTGAAGATAATATACTAAAGTAATAGTGTGGTGACTATGTGAAAAATAAAAAAGGTACAAACAGTGATACTTCACGAGCGGCCTGACAAGCGATTCTGTATAGCAGTTCGTGGGTGGAAATATATTTATTGTAATATTTAAACAGAACACAGCACGTCGGCCGCCTCCTTTATAATAGCAACTTTTACTGAGAAGTATTCGTGGAACAAAGACTACCAAGCAGTTTCCCTTTTACGTTCCAAAATGACAAATTAATTAATTCATAATATAAAGTGGGTTGCAAATCAATAATGAAGCGGTGTACTGCTTTATAAGGTTATTTCCCAATGTTCACAAAGTCATCACATTCGTTTTAATGGGTGTCGGGCACAGAAGGCCGACTGCGGCCTCTGCATCGCGCACTTGGCCTTCCTAACAGAATTTAACAACATAAATTATACGAGTCATTATACAAGTGTTATATTTGTTAATTGTATTTAGTTACACATGTGTGTTATGTAAATTGATGAATGTTTTAAAACCTCTGGCAACATGTTATATTGATGGTGTTGCCATATAAACAAAATTATATTTTATTCGTGTCCATTTTTTTTATTTTACTACACATAGGACACTGAAACAGTTAGAACCTCTATTTTGACATAACGCAAACTAATTTAAATAACACATAATGTATTACAGTACGTGAGTTGCTTGTAAGCTTACCATATCTTAATTATCATACTTTTGCAGCTTGACCGCCAATCGTCTTGAAGTCGCTCATATTAATGGGACTATTTTTGTAAATAATGTTACCATATTCGTATTTTTGGCAGATAATTTACTAGTAGACGTCTAAAACCAAATTGTGGTAGGCGCAACAAGGCTGTATGTAGCCAATGAAGCGTAATACGCCATATTCCAAATCTTGGATAATGGTTGGCTGCCACAACCGATCCACACCCTAGTTCATTACGTGTCGTCAAGGGCCCAAACAAATAAAGTACGACGCGACCCGACGCGGCTGTGTCAAAACAATTCTAATGATGTCTGTGACCGCAGCTATTAGCTAAGGTTCGGATGCACCAACATAAATATTACTGTAACCGGCGTGTTACTTTATTATTTTTACAGTAATACGTGGGTTATGATTAAAGCTTGTGCAACTGAGTATTACCCTTACGCTGTCTCTGTCCCATCAAGGCGATGCGACAGTGACAGTAACAGTTTAAGGTCTACGTCAGTTGAGGAAAATTTTAGTACTTTGTCGTATTATAATACTGGTTGTTCATTGGACAACGGTTGAACGTCAGCAAGTCAAGTCGCGTCGGATTTGATAAATGTGTCTGAACTATATATTGATTTACCAGCTCCAAAAACTCTGTATCATAACTTTTTATTGCCAATAAGATTTTTTCTTGCATATTTACTGACTAATGAAATGCAGCTTTATATAACACCAATATATAAAACACGGTAACATAAATTGTGCAAAATTTAAATATGTTATAAATTGACTCCGTCTGTGTACTAAGCCGCGTTAACGATGTGACGTCATCATACTAAAGTTTTTTGAATGCCTACATTCTTTTTACGCATACCCAATTCTCGTTATAATATATTCTACACCCTCCTTTATTTCTTGTTGAGTCCGCGTGAACGAGAATTGCGTATATGTGGGTAAATAAGGACTATGTAAAGTCAAACTGGATGTAGGAGGTACAGTACCACAGTCGGTGACGACGTCGACCCGCGGCAAGTGCACACTAACGTCTTATGATATTCGTTCTGTGACTATGTACACATTCGTTTCGCTGTGTACAGTTATATAGTTATGTAAATTACGTGGCATGTTTCATTGTATAGTAAGCTTTATGATGCACAAAAGTATTTTATTTAACATTTGGACGGGCCGTAGTAACAGATAGCCCGCTCTATTTTATAATTTGAAAATTTTCCGCACAATGAGGATGTTCGAAATATTTTCAGTAAGCGCATGTTAAACCATAGAATTTCCTTAATTTGTTACATTTTGATCTATGGGTTAAATGGCTGGTCGCGACTATGTCGAACCCGCTATAGACTAGTGTCATTGCTTGTCTAACTATTCATTTAAATTCGCGAAAATACAAGTTTCAATGCATTAAATATTTCGGTGTTTCGGTTACTATCAAGTTGTATTATTTATGTATTTTAAATGTAAGTATTAAAATGGAAATAATTATTTGTAATATTGATAGTAGGAACAAAATAAAAAGACGAAACAGTGGAATTTACAGCCAATAGGTAATTATACCGTGGCCTATGCTGGCACAATACTCTAAGTACAATTAGCCATTTTAATATACATAATTTATACTTCTCAGAGGCTAACTTTTTTACTTTTCTTGCACAAATGTAAAAATATTGTGTGTAAAACACATAAGATAGAAAAAACTTTTCTACTTTAGTACCACTTGGCTGTAAAGATCTGTGTAATAAATCCTTAGCTAGTACTTTATCCAATACCCAATATAAGGTGCGATGTTATACTAGCCTCACTGAAATTGCGTTATTACAATTAAATCTTTATCGGTGTTGTAACTAAGTGGAATTTCAGCGGTTTTAGCTGTGGCTGGTATTACATCGTAATGCTGTGCAGAATTCAATCACTAATGGCAAATGGCACACGTTCTTTTTTTTTTAATTTTACATCGAAACATTTTTGATGTATACTTTTTTCAATAAATATTATGTAACCAACGGAGTCTTTCATTTCTAACTTTGTGCGGTGCGAGTTATGTACCTCGGTTTAGTGCAAAAAAACGGACCACAGAGTTGTTTTTTATGTATTTATAACAATTGTAAACCCATCCTGGATTCCTTTGATATTATAAGCCCATTAGGAAGAAAGAAGAAAGTATTTTCTTAAATTACTAATCTTTGCGTTGCGTTGCAACTTCTTGACTTATCTTCTTTTATCTCTGCAGCGGAGCTGTTTGATGCAATGAAGTAAACCCGTCCCGAAACAGAAACTTTCCAGAAATAAAATAAACGATGCTTGTTTCTATTAAAGTATTAACCGGTTTATAATACTCTAAACCGTATAATCAGAAAAAAATATGTAAATACTCATTAGAAATTATGTTTTATTCGAACGAAACCGAAATAAAACTTTTTGCGATAACCGGTTTGATTTAGCCGGTATTCGTGCCAATGCTGCCAGCATTCGAATAAAAATAGCCGAAACATGTGATTGTGTTGAAAATAGCCGATGTAAGATAGGAAAGGCCGATATAGAAAATAGAAACTTGATTTCACCTATTTATTTGTTCAATTACAGTATAATTTCATGTTAGTTCTTTATTTCGCGAATAATTGACTATCAAAAAATGGTTTTGAATGGCTTCGCTGTAAAGTGTCAAAGGCTGATATTCAATAAGAGAAATTTAGAAAGGCTGATAATCGGCCCTGTTAGGACTAAGCTGGCAACACTGAATCCGTGCTCTCTCAAGTATTGCCCATTTAGTGAATAGAATTAATTACCTTTTCATTATTATTTTATAAGCTGGCTATTCACATCTACAAACGTTTAGTTGTTTTTGAAGCATTAAAATTTATTTTTTTGTGCTTTTATACTGCGCGGAATATTTGCCAATAAATAGCAATTAAATTATTATTATATTCAATCGATACAGTAAAAAGATAATTCTTCATATTACTTAATAAAAATGTTAATTGTTCACATCACAATAAAACGTACTGCTGTCAAGTCACTTGAAGAAAAAATAAATTTTAGGTTACATTGATGAACTTTGAAATAAATAACAAATTTTAATGTGATTAAATAAAACAATATTCACATAAATAGTTGTGAATAATAGTGAATGAGTGTCAATGTGCTGTAAATTGTGCTATAGCTAAAGCTCAGTGTTTTACCGAACATTTGATGTCATCTATTGCCAAATATTCCTGACTGTAGCTTTTGAGGACGCCACTATGAGCTCCCGAGGGCTTTCTAAGAAGGAACTAGAGGAGTTGAAGAAGAAAGAAGAAGAAGAAGCCGCCGCCCATGTAAGTTTAAAATGCCGATTTGGGTTCATAGCTATCGTTACTATTTGAGCCGTAAATGTTTGTTTAACCGGTAAACATGCTAGATACATCAGTAATAAGTCTGTAAATATTTTAAAGCATGAAATGTCTTATATTTACTAAACCCGACAGACGTGTTTCTTCTACTAAACCATTACAATAACTGGTTTATACTTCTATTAGTGATTGTAGAATGAAAATGACAAGGAGATTAGGATAGTCCTGATTATCCTCCGGGTATAATAACAGTTTACCAGTTATGGAATAAAGCGCCTTTCTTTACATATAAATATGTAAATTTACTATTCAAACAGCATAAACTATATATCAACTAGGCCCTGTTCAATTCAACACTTGATATCAGAGTATTCCATGTCAATAATAAAATTAATATCTGACTGTTACACCATTTACAAGATTTTCTAATTGTCAAAAAGTAGTTGCTATATTTAGCCCAGCAATACATAGTATATCCAAATATAAACTGGTGTTTTTAATGGAAGAATAGACTAAATTTCAGATTTTAGGAACATTAGTTGAAATAAATGTTTTCTTTGGTTCTTCTTACTGAAGTGAATAAATAAGTAAGATAATGTGTATTGTAGGTCTTCAAGGAGTTTGTGGAGACTTTCCAGGAGGTCCCCAGTACCACTAGCAAGGTCTGGGTCAAAGCTGGTACCTATGATGCCGGAGCAAGAAGTAAGCCTTATTTTCATGTATTCATTAAAACCACTGTGCTGTGAGTTACACTAAAAATGTATGTATTAATTAATTTAAATTAAACTATTATTATTATATTAACTAATATCCACATATATATACTCTATAAAAGGTTGTTAGTCAAGCATTTTGTCACTTGTTAATAAATTGCCTTATAGGCAGGCCTACTTTTGACAATGTAATGGTTATAAAAATGCAAGTATTATATCAACACCAACAATTTATAGTGTTATGCCAACATGAATTTTGGGCAATTTGCATTCATATTTTCATTTTAAAGTATGTAATCTTTTATACACTGTGTTTATAATGACAAATTGCTTAAATCTATATCAATGGGTGAAAGGCTATTTGGTTTGAGTGTAATAACTGTGCTTTTAAAAAATAAACTTTAAAACAACAGCCTTTAGAGACATTTTCATATTTCACTAAAATGTTGCTTGAGCCAAATAGCCTTTCACCAATCAATATGTTATATATTGCTATATACTGTAATATGTTATATACTGTTGTATATTGCTGGTATGAGATATCTATGTAGTGTTTTCATTTACAAAATATTTAATTTTAGAGTGAAAGTAGCTTTGTCAATTAAGTAAGTTAAAAAAATAATAACATACCTACTCATCTGCATTTCTTATACTACATATTATTCCAATGATGATAGAAAATATTATTTGTAATATTAATACTCATATCTTAATACAGAGGAAGACACTTCAGAGAGAGGTAAATTATACAAACCAGTCTCCCGTTTGGATGAGAAGCGGAGTATATCAGAGGTTGATGTGGTCCGCACCCTGGTACAGAGGCCTGAGCCTCCAGGCCGGCCACATGCAAAGAAAAAAGGACAGGACAAGAAGAAAAGTAACTTGGAATTATTTAAGGAAGAATTGAGACAGTGAGTGCTAGTTCAATTAACATTATAATTAGCAGCATATGATCATTTTTAGTATTAGACAAGGGGATCAGGTGAAGTTCAACTTCATACTTTATTACGATAATATTAATATTAAAAAAAAATTACAGTCACAGGTTTTGTATTATTTTCATGTTATCTAAATGTACTGTTCATACATATTTCTTGGGAAATAAAACATATGAAATAAGAGTTAATCTGGTGGAAGTGTATATAGTTGTAGCTTTATAAGTCAAGTGGCATTCAAAATGTTAAAATATATTTAAAACACTTGATAAAATAAAAAACATCTTATAATTACTTAGGGTAAATTGTTTAAAGTGGCATCTAAACAGGCATCTAGCCCGTCACATTAAATCCAAAGTCCACGTTAATTAGACTCATATAAGATTGATTTTACTTACTACATTTTGATGTTGCCTGTTTATGGTAGCTTTAGTTTAGAATATAATAAATAAATTATTTTTAGCTCCTTTTGTCCCAATTTAATATCAAAGGCCTAATAAAGGCAAAGGCATAATATGTTCCGTAAACATAATAATAATATATCCCTCATATGTTCCTTAGAAGTTTATAATATCAAACCACATATAATGCACACACACATACATATGCACACAAACATTATTCCAACCCACAATAAATACCGCACATCAATTAAATAATATTTAAAAATCGTATGTTGGCTTAGTAATTTTTGTTTCATAAATTATGGAGGAACACTGACTCCCAAAATACAGTATAACCTAGTTAGGGAGACTGGTGAAAATTTGAATTTCAGTGTAATTTATCCAATTGTACTTAGATAATGTTATGAATCTTTGTATAGTAAACTAAGACAAATGCTGGTATTAAAGAAATAAATAAACACCCAAAAACATATTATAGAAAATAAATTATTTTATTCTATTCTTGTCAGGATACAGGAGGAAAGATCAGAGCGTCACAAATACAAGAATGTATTACGTGAGCGCGGCGTGGTTGGCGTGGAGCCGGCGCTTGACGTCATACCCGACGTAGGGTCTTATGACACTGGGGACCCTAACACTACCAACTTGTATCTCGGGAATCTCAACCCCAAGGTATGTCTTAATTTTTACCAATATCTTATTAAGACCAAGTGTATTTGGTTTTGTCAGTGATGGGTCATTGTTATGTTAGTTTAATAACCACAACATTTTAAAAACATACAATAAATAGTGACCAGGAAAGTTATGATTATGAATGTGGATGGCTACACAAGTAGAGGAAGACTGAGGAAATAATGGATGGATTGTGTCAAAGATGATAATGGCTAGAAAAGAAGTGACTACCGAGTACGATGGTTGACGCGCCGACCCCAATTAAATTGAGATAAGGGCACAGGGATGATGATGAAGTACAATTGGCTTTGGCGAAACCAGGGTTTGACTTCTTACCAGGCGTGGGGTCCAATTCTGAACTGCTAGATTTCTTTTTTTATCATATGGTTGAACAAGATAGAGTTTGAGTTTAAACCACTTATAGGCCTCTGAAATGGCTTTACACACCATCGAGAACATCTCTCAGGTCTGCTGGTTTGCCGATGTATTCTTCCACCGTTTTAGGCAAATGATAATTAAGTTATTACCACTAAGCCATCTCGACGCATGGTCAGAGCGCCTGGAGTATTCATCCGGGAGGCGCAGGTTCAAATCCTGTTCGCGACCGTATTCTTTTTCCATTTAATGTAATAACTTTGGAGTTCGCTAAGCATGCGTTAATGCTTTTCAAAGATTTATCTTGAAATGATAATTAATTTCTAATATGCACATGTCTTTGATTCGAACTTGCGACCTCTGACTTGTGAGGCTTACCACTTAGCTGTCACCACTACACTAATAAGTACCTTCTTTTACTACCCACAGATAACAGAACAGCAGTTAATGGAGATCTTCGGTCGTTACGGTCCGCTGGCCAGTATCAAGATCATGTGGCCGCGCTCCGATGAGGAGAAAGCGCGCGGACGTAACTGTGGCTTTGTCGCCTTCATGTCGCGCAAGGACGGCGAGAGAGCACTGCGATGTATTAATGGTACGATTTATATCTCGCCAACAAATATTGTAAACTAGTTGACTCGACGGACGTCGTGCTGTCCAATATCCCATAGAAAAAAAGCACTTGAATGTTTCCAATTTTACGAGAAACTTTTATATATTTACTTTCCCTAAAAACCTAAAAGAATTATCTAAATCGGTCCAGCCGTTCTCAAGTGATGTGCTAACCAATGAACAGCACTTCCTTTTAATTTTCTTAAATGGAGATACAGATAAATCTTCGAAAAGCATTAACGCATCCTTAGCGAACTCTAGTTAAAATATAAAATGGAAAAAGAATACGGTCGGGAGCAGGATTCGAACCTGCGCCTCCTGCATAATAGTGTAGTGAGAGGTAGTGGGCAGAGGTCGAGATGGCTTAGTGATCAGAGTGCTTGGAATATTTATCGGGAAGGCGTAGGTTCGAATCCTGCTCACGACCGTATTTTTTTGCCATTTAGTATTATAATTTTAAATGGAGATATTTTAGAAATATAAATCGGGTCTATATCGCGATATTTTATATGTAGATATTTTGTAAGTATGATCCGGGCTAAGTCAAGACGTAGTGGCAGAGAGTTTAAAGCTGGCATGGACAGTATCTGTTTAATCAAATGATATTTGAGCTGTTTAAATATTTATTTCAAATTTAATATCCCATTTCTGTTATTATAGATATAGACTATAAAGTGTTAGTTATGTTTGTACCCAGGCAAAGAGATAATGTCGTACGAGATGAAACTGGGCTGGGGAAAGGCGGTGGTGATCCCTCCAGTGCCCATCTACATCCCTCCCGCCCTGCAGCAGCCCAGCAAGCCGCCGCCGCCCTCCGGCCTGCCCTTCAACGCGCAGCCGCCCAAACATCTCGCCAATAAGGTAAAGTCACTTAGCTTCCACAGGTCTAGGCAGGGGTACCTTATAACGCCACAACGAATAAGCGTGAATTTATAAAGTCTATTGTCCATTTTATAATGTTCCCATAATTTTCCTAATATGTGACAGATATTATTTAAAGAATTTATGATTTCACATCCGGTAACACCTTTATCTTACCGTATTGATGGCACAACTAGCATCTAATGAAAATCAATTTTATATTATTAAATAATAAATATTCAACTGTTTATTGAAGAATATTAGAATCACTCAAAAGTGCACCTTAAGCAAATTGATATAAGGTTGACTTTTACTAAATGCTCAAATTCATTTAACGCTTTGAATTTTACTAGATTTTGATACCCAAAAAGTATACTAACACCAGAAAACGAAACATGTACCAATAAAAGACAGTCTACAATTACAATGTTTCTAGCTGATAGTCATGACTGCAGTTAAAAATGTATTCAAACACCGAATGTAGTAAATGATCACCAAATCTTATTGCGCTATTACTGCCTCAATGAACCAGTGTGTAATATGGGTTAGGTTAGAACTGTTACCAAACTATGCACGAGCTGCGCGAGCGAGGCGAGCGGTGCCGGTAGCGGCCAGCGAGTGCTTGAAAAACTAATCTTTTCCACTCGTAGTGTTTTAGAGGAGGCAAGAAGCAATCTGTCATAATTAGTTTGGAGTCATTTACTTTATTTGGATAGCAAGGTACTTATAGCATTTTTGGTTATGATTTCACATTAAAATGGGGTTTTAATTTTGGTTATCGTTTACCATTTCTAGCAGTAGGTATATAGTGTTTTTTATGTTACATTTTACTATATATGGTGATAAGTTAAACATAAGCCTTTTGATATTGACTGTACTTGTAATTTCTAAACTCTTATCGGGGACCGCGGACTATACAAT
This sequence comes from Xylocampa areola, assembly GCA_935421205.1. Lineage (NCBI taxonomy): Eukaryota > Metazoa > Arthropoda > Insecta > Lepidoptera > Noctuidae > Xylocampa > Xylocampa areola. Next base: position 4,608,654 of record OW285200.1, read on the forward strand.
CCCAAAAATGTGAGCACTAGACCAAAGTTTTCCCCACATTACAGATCCCGCGCATTCGTGCCGGAGAGTACTACCCGAGTGATCCCGAAGATAAGATAATATATGAACAGGTAGTTTTTCAAATGTATTTCTTTGGAATTGTAAGTATCAATTATTTTTATTTTAAATAAAATACTTCCGCGATTTCACAGATACTGTCCCAATCAATCGTCAAGGTTGTGGTTCCTACAGAAAGGTTAGTGCATTTATAAAAATATATAATATAAATAATGTTATACAGCTTAAGGAAGCACTATTTTAATTTGATATTACGTGCCATAATATTTATTGGTGAAAAGCAATGAATTCTAGTAATAATGTAAAAAACATCAACTGTATTAATTCCCAGAAACATTTTGATGCTAATTCATCGCATGGTAGAGTTCGTGATCCGTGAAGGTCCGATGTTTGAAGCGATCATAATGAACAAGGAGATAAACAACCCGTTCTTCCGGTTCCTGTTCGAGAACCAGTCGCCTGCGCATGTCTACTATAGATGGAAGTTGTACTCCATGCTGCAGGGAGACTCGCCCAAACAGTGGTCGCTTGAAGACTTCAGGATGTTTAAAGGTAATTGTAATAAAATGTGAGGAGAAATGAAGATCATATAAGAGGAAAGTTTTGAGTATAAATGTGGATGTTTTTGATCTAATACTGTTATATGTTTTATTGTTATAACAGTTATAACTATTATAAAATAATAAAGAACATCTGTATTAATGTAAGATTAAATTAAATTTTTCAATCAGAGTCGACATTTTAATTAAATAATTGAACACTGTCAATTATTTAGTCCAGCTGACACTGGCAGCTGTCGCTCATGTAATGTAGTTCACATGGGCGACGGCTTAAATCAGACAGACATAAATCTATGGACTTACCTAGACGAATCTCAAAAAAAACTTCACTACATATTATAAAACAAAGTCCTCCGCCGCGTCTGTCTGTCTGTTCGCGATAAACTCAAAAACGACTGCACCGATTTTCATGCTGTTTTCACCAATGGATAGAGTGGTTCTCGAGGAACTTTTTTGTATACATTGGCTAAAATATAATGATATTCGTAGGAGGTGTCGGAAAAAAATTAGCCGTCAGGGAGCTTTCAACGAAATCACTTTGAGATATAACAAAACGATGTATGGTGGAATTGTGTATCTTTTCAAGGTCTACAGAAAAGTTTGCGATGGCATATGTCTATCTCTTACTGTCAGCACTGCACACGAAATTAAACTACAAACTGCTGTTGAACCAAACTCCTTTATTAAACTATCAATGACTCAAGTAAATTATTGTGAACGAAACCATATCGCGATTCAGCCGATCCACCGAACTGAACAACGCCATCTAGATTGCTTTAGTGTAATAAATATGAATTAACAAGCATCATACTAAACAAAATAAAATAAAGTAGCCCACTCCGAGATAATAAAACAGTTTAAACACTTACTGGTACTTGGAAAACGGGAACGGGATCAAAATTTCATGATTACTTTTGGTCGCGATAACCGACATCCACGCGGGTGAAACCGCGAATAAAGAATGTTGAAGAGATGTTACATGCAAAGATTTTATTGAATAAAGTTAATTTTATTTTTATATGTTGTTCAGGCGGTTCAGTGTGGCGGCCGCCCGTCATGAACCTGTACACAGCTGGCATGCCCGACGAGCTGGTGGAGGAAGAAGACGCCAAGGAGAACATACGAGGAACATTATCTAACAAGTGAGTGTGACAAGGTTGCTTCGCCTACAACGTATGCAACTTATAGAAGCTAAGGCCGTTCTAAAATTGGTGGTGTTTACAAGCTCTTACATGGATATAATATTAATAAAGTTACAATATTAAATGGAAAAAGAATCCTGTTCGCAACCGTATATCTCGAGATATCGAGAGGTCGAGTTGGCTTAGTGGTCAGAGCGCCTGGAGTATTTATCCGGGAGGCGCAGGTTCGAATCCTGTTCGCGACCGTATTTTTTTTCCATTTTATATTGTAACTTTAGATTTCGCTAAGCATGCGTTAATGCTTTTCAAAGAGTTATCTTGAATTATTATATTAATATTTTTCTGGTCATGGACAGGGCTGCAATAGCTATTTATTATGTCATAGTTTAAGTAGTAAGATAGTTCCTGCTTCTCCTTACATGTGTACGTTGGGAATTCGCGCTTTTTTGTGGTTACATCTCTAATCTAGCTTAATTTATTACATAACTACTTTAGCACACAAGATTGTGTGAGTCATGTTGAAGATGATAGATGATGATGGTTGATATTAAATTTTATATTCATTTGCGTTTGAACGTTATTTCACTTAATCTCATAGATATCGATTTTAACGCTAGACTAGTGTCCTATCTACTGAATTTATCGCGGTTCGGACTTCCGAAGTAGTGTGACATCCACCCCCTGGCTCGTTCCAGTCAACGCGATCGCCTAGAGGAGTTGATCCGCGGGCTGAGCCCGTCCCGCTGCAGCGTGGGCGCGGCCATGGCGTGGTGCCTGGAGCACGCGGAGGCGGCGGCCGAGGTCACGGCCTGCCTGGCGGAGGCGCTGGCCGGGGAACACACTCCGCCACACAAGCGGGTGGCGCGGCTGTACCTGCTGTCGGACATACTGCACAATGCCGGCGCCAAACTTACTAACGCTAGTGCCTATAGGAGCGCGTGAGTGTCCTGTATATTTTTAAATAAAACCTTTTTAAAATTTTTACTAGTTATTTTTGAAGACTGACTATAGATATGTTTGACTGCCGCCACATTGGTCTAGTGGTGGCAAGGACGTGAGATATTGTGCCAGGTTGATGTCAATATTCGCATCTCCTAACATAGGACATTTCTGCTTACCCCCTTGAGTAATACGTAGGGTAGGGAGTATGTAGAAAAATTATTGAATTATTCTAGTAAAGAACTTTAAATTTTCTTCATTCTGGCCTCTGTTCTCATCTTACCATCACAGTAAAACACAAAATCGACCACAACCCATAGGGTTATAGCCTCCTAGCGGGAAATATTGTGTAATATACCTGGTTTATGGCGACTAAGATTTGATTCCGGAACCTTGGTATAGAAAAATCGATGGGAGAATCATCATCACAATGTTAATGACAAAAATTTTTGATATCTGTTTGGGCCATTCCCACTGGCCCACAAGATCTCCAGATTTTATCACTTTCTACCAATATTTATGGGGTTATTTAAAGTCGAAGGGTTAAGCAGAACATCAGTCATAAAGTGGAGAACCTATTACGAGAAGCTCTAAAAAATCCATGAAGAATCCAAAAAGAAAAAGAAACTTAAATTTCCGTAAATATTTTTAAAAACCTCATTAGTTTTCATTTTAATATAGCCCAGAAAAAAAGTCATACATTATGGCCATTGTACAGTAGGCCGCAAGTTCGTGGTAACAGTTTGACCTTCAGCTGGTCTATCGTAGTAGAGAGTTTCAATAGTAAGTGAGGCTAGCTTATACTGGTTTTTTATCACTGGTGTGCGGTCTACTGTACAATCAATATTTCCTACGTTCCCTACCCTCCAGTTTCCAACAACGCCTATCGGAAATAATGCGCAACTGTCACCTGTCGTGGTCGCGCATGTCGTCGCGCCTCCAGCAGGAGGGCTTCCGCGCGAGGGTCACGCGCATACTGCAGGCCTGGGCCGACTGGGCCGTGTACCCAACTGATTTCCTACTGCACATCAACGATGTCTTCCTGGGACATGATAAGGTACGATTATTATTTATAACTGCCCTGCGCATTAACCCGCTTTTTTTCTTCTTGCTCAGCTCCTAATGGTTGTAGCGAGATGTTACTTTCTTCAAGCATTAGGCTATCAAAATATTATCTAGGTAGTTCCAGAGATTAGCGCAGCTAACAGCTAACACACTCTTCAGCTTTATTATATAATTAGTATAGTATAGTTTTTCGCGTGTTTTAAACCCAACATAATATCTGATTTGTTCAAGCCATCTAGACGCCTCTGATTTAACTGAACGACAGTTATATTTTGATGACCAGGGCTGAAGAATGAATATGGGACACATTCATTCTGAAGCATTTCTGGAAAGTAAGGTCTTCTTCGGATGTAGAAATCTAATCGTTAAAATATAAAATGATTGTTACTGAATTACTTTTTGAAGAGTAGTATGTTAACAGGTAAAACGTAAGGTTTAGCACAATATTTGAGATAAACATAAAAATAATGACGACTTACATAATTAATTGCAGATGACGATGGTAGTTTTCGCACAAACTTTTGAGAAAAGACGTTCGCTCGATTTAGTTGAAAGTTTCGAAAATTATGTTTAATATATAATACGTCAATTGAAAGTCTATGTTGGTGCGAAGTTAAATAATGGTCAGTTTAGAGATATTGCCATTTCTTTTGAGTCAATCGTACCTACAAATCTAGTGTTGTCACATTTCAATAGGGCTAATGCTGAGATAGAGGCTTTTTTTGTTATAATTTTTTGTGTGAATGAATGATCTATGATGCCGCTATGGGTAGTCGGAAGTCTGAAAGTCTGACAACCAGTCTTACCACGAGATATCGTGTTACCTAGTGACTAGGTTGTGGAGATCAGATAGGCACCCGCTCCATGTCAAATACTGGTATTAAGCTGCATCGGGTCAGTCTGGAAGTCGACCTTGATGTAGTGGGGAAAAGGTTAAGCATATTGATTGACAAGTTGTTATTATCATTTTTTTTGTATATCATTTAATAACTTGATAGAGAAAGATGTTTCGTTGGGAAGTTTTTTTTTTGTCGCTTTTGCTTTCCAGCTAAAACCAGCTAGTGAAGCGTGGGCCTTTTGGCTGTCTAATGTTTGAAGTCCTAAAAGGGCAAATTTTTAGCCTAATTGGATTAAAGAAATATTGGTTTTGAACAAGATGAGATTAGAATAAATGAATATTTTTTGCTACGATAGGAGGGTGACGGCACCCCGGGCATGTCGGGCAGCATGTTAGAGCTGGAGAGCGGCGGCGGCGACAGCGGCGGCGGCGCGTCCCCGGCGCGCTCGTCCGCGTCCGAGGGCTCGTGGGACGCCGCGCCCGGCGCCGCCGGCCCGCTGGACGGCGCCGCGCTGCGCCGCCTGGCCGCCGAGCGCGCCAACCTGCTGCCGGCCGGCCCGCCGCCCGCGCCCGCGCTGCCCCGCACGCCCCGCACGCCCCGCACGCCCCGCACGCTGCCCCTGAACATACACGATGACATCGACGGCATACCCGGTCAGTACCGCACTGAGAGATCAGTGATAGCCTATAGAGGCCGCAGACACGAACCTAACACACACACCATTAACTTGTCGAAGGAAGTCATGTGCGTATTATAAATTAATTATCACTTTCTTGAAATAATGAAGGAAAACATTGTAAGGAAACTATTGTGTTACCTGAGAGATGTTCTCGATAGTGTGTAAAGCCATGTCAGAAGCCTACGGGTGGTATAAAGTCTGAACTAAGTTGTTCATCAACCACACAATGAGAGAGATCATACTAACATCTAAATACTCCTAAAAAAAGTTTGTAAAGTCTAAAGTATGAAAAGCACGTCATCAGATTACCACGAATGTATTGAAGCTTACAGCTCGTGTTATCATACAAATACGAGCTGTATTTGGCTTTGGCTCAACTAAAAACTGTTTTAAGTTTTTAGTTGAGCGTTATTTCTTACTTATGAGGCATTAATACAAACTCTAACTCTTAGACAATTGACCATAAATGACATCTCTTCAAAACTCATGTTTCTTTTGGTTTTTAAAAAAACGTTGCCCCACACTAGGAATTTCTTCCTGTGTCGTGGGTACAGACATATAATCTCACAAAATATAAATATATCGTCCATCGTCATCCTTATTACCTTTCAGCATTTAATGATTGATGTTTGTATATTCCAGTGGACGAGGACATCGACGGCATCCCCTTGGACACGGAGGGGGAGGCGGCGCGTGCACGTGCTGGAGGGACATTCGTGCCGTCGCGCTGGGAGAGCGTGGACACGGACACAGCCGACCCGCCGCCGCCGCCCGGGGACGACGACACGCCCGTCTCCACCACGCCCATGTCCGCGCAGCAACATGAGAGGTGATATATTCACTGACTTATATATTATTTAAATTGAGTTAAAATATACCAAAAGGTGATGGAAGTAATTAAAATCAATACCAAAACCGGACAATTCATACCCTATTTAACATTAACTACATTTGTCGTATAATAACTGTGCATGAAGTTGTACGTAAATACGCTACGCCGTAGTCAATTCTACGATCAAATCGATAGGCCGCTTGTGCGATTTGTCAAACGCAGTATCAGCAGGACGGTGTCGCCTTCACTTTCTTACATTTCGGTAATACATCTGTCTCGCTAGCTCAGAGGCCGAGAACAGCCAGTTCCATTAATGTTTCGTGGTTGTGTTCATTTTCCTAACAAATTTAAATATTTTAGCACTTTAACACTTTTCTATATGACTATACCTGCGCGGCCGTTTGGAAAGCCTAACGTCAGACATAACACGACAACTGTATATTATTTATGTCAGTCGTCAATAACTAACCACAATTTGTTGATATATCAGTGAGGAGCAATCTCTGAAGCGCGAGACCCTCCGCGAGATCGAGGTGCGCGTGCTGAAGTACGCGGACGAGCTGGAGGCCGGCGTGCGCGCGCGCAGGGCCGGGCTCTCCGCCACGCAGCAGATACACCACTACCGCAGGAAACTCATCAAGAAGGTACTACAGTAGCAGGGTATCCCGGTCTGTCTCGCAGTAGGGTTGATTTCATAAGAAAATTAAATTACCTAATACTTGTACAGTTGTATACGACTATACCTCCACGACCTTCCGGAAAGTCTAAGTGGAGATAAACTAATGTTATTAAATTTAGGTAGAAAGAAAAATACGACCGTGAGCAGGATTCGAACCCGCGCCTCTCGGAAAAATACTTCAGGAATCCTGCACACGACCCTATTTTTCATTCGACAAAAACTTATGACTAAATTTAGTTTTACATGCGTTAATGCGTTTGAAAGATTTACCAGAGTTAAACTGACTGTATTATCTTATTTAATGAAATGAAAAGTATAATTCTTATGCTAACATGTGTAACCCTCTTTTTTTGTAAGCGTAGTAATACCATTAATAAACGTTGTACTTCGGCTAGATTCCGCCAACGCCACACATTCACGGGATACATTTGACTTTTCTATACATTGTATATACATGACAAAAATTAAAATAATACTTAAGTAAAATATTGCCAATTATGAAAATAATATTGAAATAACTTTTAAATAAATACACTCTGGCTGTGAATAATGCTCGCATGTTCCTATAAAAATTGTATCTATATTATTTCCATTGTCCAGGCGTCACGAGAGGCTAAGGAGGCTGTCGAAGAGGTGAGGGAATCGCCGGAACTGCGGCGACGATCACCCGCCGAAGACGATACCTACTCCATGTACGTACACACACATTTTCTATATCATTTACATAACAATGAACGCAATTTTAACACTCCCAGCGGCGTTTGCCTACTGGTATTAGGTTTCAAAGGAAAGGCGATCTCTATACCAAACCAAACTGAATCCTTCACTATAACTGAGCATTTCCTAACAGAAAAACTCAACATGCTTTGCCTGACCTGGGCATCACACCCAGGGCGTCAAGATCGGCAGCCGCGCTTGCTGAGAGGTGATATTAATATAAATAACCAAACGTATACGTCCACTGCTTCATTTCCGATATAACGTAAAAACATTGGGTTAATATGAAAATCGAATGACCCACCCAATGTCTTTTTTATAGTTAACCTTGTTTTACTCGTCAAGACTTCTTCATGCCTTAAAGAGTAGTTTAAATTGTCGTCAGTTATATTGTAAGCAGATCATTGGTGTCGGCGGGGCGTATAAAATGTGGGTTACATTAGGCACACGAGGGCACGTATCTGGGCGCTTCGGAGTCCAAACGATAGTCTAAAGTCTTGAACAACGCCCACCAAGAATATATGGAACATTTTTGGTGGGGTAGTTGTTTAGAGGTACGCGACGCGACGCAACGCATCTTTACAATCTGTAACAGTAGTCTGTGGTCATACTTTGAGGCGTGAATGTACGTTTACGAACAACTTTTATGCAACCAACTTCGAAAGTGAGAAAAAGAATCAGATGCTCTAAACATTTTGGTTGAGTACATATGAACATTAGTGAGTATATAAGAGGAAGTGTGAAAGTGAAATCAGTGACTGAAAAGTTGTAGGAATCGTTTAGCATGGTCTGGGCATGTGATGCGGAGGGATGAGGATCATGTGTCGAGGAAAGTTTTGAGTATGAATGCCATGGCTATAAGAGTAGAGGTAGCAATGGTTGGATTGTGTTAAAGATGATAAAGAAAAGGAGTGACTGACGACGACCGGCTGATAGAATGTATGGAAGAATATATGCTGCGCCCACAAATTAATTGAGATAAGGGTAGGGGGATGATTATGATGAGGTATGAACATTATTTTGTATGAAAGCAGCAATTTTTTATATCGCGGTTTCAACATTGTTCCGTAGTAAAAAAAATCGTATACATGATTATAATGACGCCGTTAAGTATCACTACAGACTTCTGTTACACGCTGTTTAGCAGAATTTATAATTCCTTGTACGAGTGAAATGTCAGAGGTGTGTTTCGACCTTTAATATTGTTCAAATTTAATACTACTTGCGTCGAACAAATAATATTTCAGCAAACTGTGATGATGAAGAATAAAATTGCATTTTAGTAATATTCTAGTAAAAGTTTTTTTTTAATATGATGTCTTTATAATATATATAATGCAGTTGGTTAATTTTCAAACATACAGATTTATATTTGCAGTTGTACACAATTTAATGTTTCTAGACATTTGTTGGTTTATTATTTTCAGCAGATTTGCCAGGTAAAACGAGTTATGAACTATTTCCTGTTACTGAATAATTAATATATCTCAGCCCGCAAGACTGGAGAGCGTATTTATATTCTTATTAAGACTGCCCGGCGGATTTGTATGGTTTTTAGTAAACGTCACAGTTCCAATTCGTAATGATTTTTTTTTGTTAACAGATCATCTAAGAAGTCGAAGAAATCTCGAGAGCTGTCGTTATCACCCCCGCCAAAGCGATCACGTTACAGGTATGGAATCAGTCAAGCTTTGAATTTTCCTATTTAACAAAAATATAATTGAATTTATTCAATGTACATTATACTTTTCCAGTGATCGTAAGTCAAGATCTCGGTCAAAATCGCGGGAAAGAGAAAGAGAACGCGAACGATCTCGCGAGAGGGAGCGGGAGAGAGATAGAGAGCGAGACAGAGACAGGGACAGAGACAGGCGGCGCCGGTCACCGGCCACGCCCCCCTCGCATCACCACCGCAAGCATAGTAAACATGCAAAGTATAAGTACTGACCAACAAGTAATATATAATGTACTGACTAGTGTATTTAAGAAATAAATATAATTATGAACGCGCACATGTATTTTTTATACCAACGTAGTCAAAATTGAGGATTGTCTACCGAAAACATCCAGTAATATTTAATGATTTCGTTTCTACAGGTACCTACAGAGTACACTAAAAATGCATTTATTAGTATTGTATAATTTTATTTATTAAACATTTCATTCATATCGAAATAAAATTATAATACAATCATAAAACAGCTAATATCATAAATCTAATACAGTACAAAACATTTTGATATATTAACTAATTGAGAACACAAATTAAAAAGTTTTTATAATAATAATCTCAAACATATAATACTCCCTGATGCAATCGTAACTTAAAATAACCATATATTATAAAAGATTTTTGTATAATGCCAACTGTTTTTGTCATTGTTATATTAGAGGTGTTTGTAGACCGTTACTTGAAATTACTTCTGTGGTGAAATAATGTTTCAATTATTACAAAAAGTACCAAGAGCTCATAAAATGCTAAGAGGTATATTATTTCCTCAATGAATTGTCTGGAACAGTGTTTCTTACGCTACATATCCCAGCACAAGCCTTGCAAGAGTTTTTATTTGGAATTAAATAATAAATGCCTTATAATGCAGGCGAAATCGTCAAATAACGATTTCTAAATATTATTATTATAGGCATAATTTTAGGTAGCCACTAAAAATAGAGTTCAATAAAACTTTAGCTTGACATGATAATTTTTAATTTGACATCTCAATTTATAATTTAAAAGACAGAAGATACTATAAATTTTGCTTATATCAGGATTATGAAGACAAAACGGCATTGTAAACTTATATGTCGGTCATCTATTTCTATTAAAGTACACGACATAAGCCACGTGTGCATGAGCAAAAAATAATTAACATCTGTCCTAATGTTATTTAGTCTACAACACCCTGAATAAAATTATACTAATTAACATTGACATTATACATAACACGCATACCCCTATATGACTAGCTGCTAGGCTCGTATACAAGCCACTAGAACACGGTACTTACGCAGACATCGATCTTCTGGTAACAAAAAAGATTACAATACAATCGTAGTTACACAAATAATAAATGTTTCAATAGTAATATAGAAAGCCATATTATAATTTCGTGACGAAGTATTTTTTTAAATAAATTATATCTATTATTTCTAGATAGTCTACCTGTATGTAAACAAACAAGTTATTATTGCAAGAATTTGCGTAAGGCATTACAGATGTAACATAACAATATATATTTGTTTTTTAATAAAGCTCCTAGCATTTCACATAGCCTCGCAAGCATTCATTCAATTGCATTTAATACAAATTATATATACATAACTTCAATTCATTATAAAATTCATTAATTTGTGATACTAATCCAATACTAGGTAGTACTTAAAGTATATGAGGCATCCGCTCATTAAAATATAATACTGAAATATGCATTGGAGAGACATAATACAAAACAAAAGCTACAACTATTGTAAATAAAACGGATATTTGTTTGAAAATCATAGCCATTCGTGTACTTACATTAAAGTTATATATTTGGACATAGTATACCATTTTAAAAATCTACTTCTACATAATTTGACAGTTACCTACTTGACTAATAGATGTGATTACAATAATTGTTCATGTTCGCTATGTGTACCCGTAGCACAGGAATGTACAAAAATATAATTATTCGATTAATCACAGACTAATATAATTGATGTATCAGTTCTAGATTCAGTAGTGGAGATTAATCTCGTTTATTATCTGGACAGACTTTAGTTATGACTGGGTCCGCTATAGGTTATGAATTAGTCATGTACCTACTAACGCTTAAAAAAGTGGGTTTCTAATTCTACTCCTAGGTGTGTGAGTGGACGTGTCGAAAAAGGTCATAGCTTTATCATAACCTGTAGGGGAACTAGTTGTGCACTTGTTGCTGAAGTCCAATTCTGCCAGGGTTTTACAAACTGGTCGGATACCGTTCACCACCGATATTTACTTAATGGTTAGATATAGAGGAAGATTTTGGAAGTACCAAGTATAGAGTTTGGTCCCCTGTTCCATGATTTAAGAAGTGGAAAATACAAGTACTTAAAAAAAAAGTTTTAGAACTGGTCGTGGTTTGTGCCGATATCCGAGGCAGATTTGTTGAGTAATCAAGCAAGATTCCAAAACTTACTTTTTTCTTGTAAAACATAATAGAATTGGACATTCACAAAGTAATTAATGATTCAGTAGTTGGCTACATTGGGCTTAAAATGATGGCTGTCATAAGTTTGGCTAGTGATTGTGCGTACAGTTTGGCATTCAAACTTTGGCGGCTAACGTTTGAATAATTTGCAAATAGCATCATAAACTCGTCCATAAAACTTCTGGACAATGTTACCAAAGACGCAGGATATGATAAAAAAAAAACGAAACGCGAAAACGATTTTGCATTGTCTAGAAGCTATATAGACGTGTAGTTTTCAGTCGTTTTCAAACTGAGGCGAAAGGGTTACCACTCCGAGCTATAATATTGATTAAATACTTAAACAAAATTCCATACATTTGCACTAGAAATTGCAAAATTTTTCCGCCTTCCTCTTAAATCTTCACTATGGTACTTGTGACATTAGTAATTAATAAAGATACATCTTTTAAATTAATCACAGGAATACAAATTGCTGAGCTAAGGCCGTTACTAATAATTAGGAATAAAATCTTTAAGAGGACCAGCATACGCGATGAAGCATGTATTTAATATGAAGTCAGATGTTCTATATGTAAAGGCAAGAGTATAAGCAGTAAATAAAATTAGAAAAGGCATAATATAGCTGGAAATATAGTATGTATACAAATAAAATATAAAGGTTCTCAAACACTGAAAAAATATTAAAATCACGTTCGAGCGAAACTTAATTCGCTGTCGCAATCCTGTGTCACTCGAACGGTACTGTGATGACTGACAAAGGACAATGGAAGAACAAACATATTACCCCAACCCCAAATAACTTGAGACAAATACGGAAAGAAGAATTCGTTGTCACTCGAATTATGACCTTACATTCTTTAGTTCTGATTCAGGCCAGCTAAATTAAAATTAGAGAATTTTACTAACAGTTTAAAGGAGCGAGATTTAACACCCTTAAATGCCGTCATTTGACACTAATGCTGAGGGAATTGTAATTTGTACCGTCGCGCTTTTAGGAACTGTAAGCAAGTCTATCATATTTTTTTTTGGTTTATATTAAAATAGAGAGCAGTATCAAGGATATACACAAAATGTGTATTGTGTCTCAAGCATAAGTTTGTTTTCTTACAAAAATTTAGACAGCCCCAGTAAGTTAAAGAATACTTGTGTTGGGGTTGGAAGACCCTTATTAACTAATTACATATTGCCGAGGCAAATATAAGAATATAAGAAAAAGAAATAAAATAAAAAGAAATAAGAACATATATGAATATATTAAATCCTCGTCTCATCGCGTAAGCGTTTAATAATTTCGGTTACAACAATAACAATTAGTTATTACTTAAAGGCCTTGTGTCTAGCAGTATACTGATTCTATCACACAACTATAGTGTTTCTTCATTGGTCTAGTGCACCTAAAATCGGACTTATTAGTAATTTTGCAACCAATTTTCTAAAGCTACCTAGCAGTTTGCGCAAAAATTGCCTAACCATTTTTTTTATGTGATGTAGGTAAAATTTTTATTAAATAGAAACCAGGAACATTCTAATGGCAATTTATTTCATTCATAGTTGTAGACTAATGGAGACACAGAAAATAGTTAAGCCAGTTCTGCGCCAACGGCCTCAATAATCAACCTTAGGTCGCACTAGCACCATTGATGTCTAGCGATAATTCCCGAACTAAACTTATTAGAATATCGTAAATCTACACACTATGTGTCTTTTACGATAAAACCTAAAATTCATTATTTAATATTTCATAATCATTGCATATGATGTGATATTAAAAATATTACTTAATTCTAACTAATAATGTAGTATAAATGTAGTTTATACTTTTTTATAGGACAGGCTGGCAATTGCCATTTTATTAAATGATTGATTTGTCTTTATATAATTCGGTTTTAATATTGGAATGTCCATATTTTATTGAAGTTATCCGGTCGAATCTCTCACCGTAAATAAATCCAGGTACATTTCGTATTTATTAGGTTGAAATATTTGAAAACATTAACAAAATTTAAATAAAATTATAATACCAGGTCATGATAATCAAATAAATTAACAAAATAAAAAAACTTACCAACTCATAAAATTCATATTCATGCATAATCGTTGTTTCTATAATATTAAACATGACCGTCTTAATTAAAATTCTCAACACTTTAGTACATTACAATAAAGTTCTAGAGATCAAGCATTCGCTAATTAGGTGCATCAAAAGTACATTCAAAATAGACGAATATCACTATCAATCAAAAGTGCACCTTAATGTTATCGTCATAAGATTGATTATGACTATGTTTCAGATATTTAGAAATTTTGAATGCCACTTTATTATTGCTGACTGTACAGTCAACCGCATGTCTATGGTGACAATTTGACATTGACAGCGCCTTATGTAGTAGGAGCAAGGACGGTTTTCGTAGTACAATTGTAGCCACTGACAAGCGGTTGACCGAACTAGCGAGATGCAATAACTGTCTTTTTAATGTCGGAGTATTATTGAATATTTTCTATTAGGCCATCAAAATGTTAACAGCCGCAACTACTACAAACAACTATTTACTCAATAGGTGAAGGCATAGATTCAACCTTCATATTTTCGTTCTACAACTCTGCTTCTTTCCTACACTAAAATTCAACCGTTTATTTAACCTATTACGTCTACAACACTCAACTTTATGTCGAATAATTGAGTAAACATGCTTCAAAACCATGATAACGGGTGCATCTTCCACCGAATTGATTTAAAATTACTCTTTATAGACAGACAGTTCTTGGACAGTCTTGATTTCCTTCAATAGTCACATAATATGTGAAGGATATTTAGCAGGTTTATGACAAATTGCGACGGTAAAAATAGTAAGATGTATTTAGGCGTGAATTGTGCATTATGCGGTCGCTTGCGGTGCCCGCATCACCTCCAAGCGCGGCGTGACAGACGTGCTTGCGGCGCACTAAGCGCGGTTGAATATCGTGTGGTTGGCGTGCTCGGCGTGCTCGGCGCCGGCGGGTAGCGCGTGATAGGCGTGCTCGGCGCGGAGCACGCGGCTTGTTGTCACCTCGTCTTGCGGATTCGCCAGCACCGTATGCGTCCGTCACTGACAAATTTAATGTAAGTTACAGATTTTGGTTTTTGCTGTTTTTTGTTGTTAATATAATAAGTGATCGTGATGTGGAAGCAAAATATGTATGTTATAAATGATACAGTTATTTTGTTCGGATGAATATTATATACAAGATTAATATTGAACTGAAGACTGCTTTAATGGAATGCATAACAAAGATTAAAATTAGAACATACTTTATATTGTTTTAAGCACATTCTCAAATAAACAAATTTAAAAAATGTGATTTGATAATATTGTGTAGTGTGCCAGTTAAACATATAGTGCATTATTGATGTATGTACACATTGTGCCTCCAATCTTTTCATGTACTGCTATAGATTCTAAACAACTAAGCACACATAGTTAACAATATATTGTTTTAAAAATAGCGTATATCTATTTGATATATTTAGTACTTCAAAATTTCACAAAGGGATGAAATCAAGGAGAAAAATAGTATTAAAGAAACTACGGACAACATTTAAAGCCATAAAACTCAGTGATAATGTAATCAACGGAAATCTAATTCGATTGACATCCAGGAATCGAAATAATATGTCAATAGAAGTGCCAAAGACGCGTGACTTGTCACTGCACTTAATAATGGTGTGTACATCACGATGACGACGGAGGAGAGAATGAGTACGCACTATGTTTTTCTTTGTGTTAAAATAGCAACTAATAAACCGGCGACATGCGGTCCAATAGTAAAATGGCATTTCCATCGACTTATTATTTTTGTTTCTGTGGTTGAAGTTGGTTAGTAACTAAAATAAAAGCACGAAATTAGTAACAAGTAAGGACCATGTCGCATTAGCATCCGCCGTTGGTGGTCGGGAACTCAACAGCTTAACGTAAGCTAGTGCGACATTACCCGAAGAAAAGCACGAAATTAGTAACAAGTAAGGACCATGTCGCATTAGCATCCGCCGTTGGTGGTCGGGAACTCAACAGCTTAACGTAAGCTAGTGCGACATTACCCGAAGAAAAGCACGAAATTAGTAACAAGTAAGGACCATGTCGCATTAGCATCCGCCGTTGGTGGTCGGGAACTCAACAGCTTAACGTAAGCTAGTGCGACATTACCCGAAGAAAAAGGTTAGAACAGGAGTACACTCACAGGAAAAACTTAATCAAAAGTTTTCAAAAGTAAATCCAACTGAAACTTTATGACACCAGTTTTATGCATCGTCTATAAAATTTCAGCAAATTTAGATTTTTTACCAATAATAATTTCGGTAAGCAAAAATCAAAACATTTATAGAGGCACATAGATGAGAGCAAATAACGTGTTAATTCATAAAAACTTTGAATCAAGAGCGATGCGCAGTTTTGCCTGTGTGAGTGGGAGAGAAGCGGCGGCGCGTGCGCAAGCGAGACGGTGCGACGCACCACTTGGTGACACTACTATATTATGAATGTTAAGTGAACTTTAACTCGATCTAGGAGGGTCCTATATGTTTATTTATAGCCTACGACGTTGGCATATATGTTTAACATCTAAAAAAAGGTTAATAAGAGTTACTTGAACTAATAAATATTAACTTTAATACATTAGCCTGGTCCATTAAATTGTCTAATAAAAAAATAAAAGTTTATTGTCTAATAATATATTAATTGCGACACTTACCATGAAAAGGTAAATGGTCTATAATATGTACTTAATAACTTGTCGAAAACTATTCATGTCATATATCTTACTACTCAATTAAGACCTGAACGTCTAATCTGGTGACTAAGATTTTTACTGATGAATGATATCAACACTACACGAACAAGCGAAGTACATTAGTTGCTTCTGGCTATCGATTTCGTTCTTATTCGGTTAGGGCTTGTTTTGTTTAGTATATGTATGCTAATATATGTAGATGAATAATTATTGCTACATAAATATATAGGTGATTTTTTAAAGTGGGTGTGGATGGGCAGGTCCAGAACTATAAGGAATAGTCAAAAATACTCAAAGGGGTTTTCGGCCCAATTTTGATGAAAACTAAAACAGCATCATTGGTTTTTTTTTAATTACTACTCTTAGCCAAGAGTAAAACTGTTTGATTTTGGAAAAAAAAACTATCCGGTTTATCTGGATCAGTTTAAAATTCAAGATGTTCCTTTAGTATGCCATATATCAATACATCCCAGAATTTTATCATTATTAGTGACACTATCGGATGGCGTTAAAATTAACGAATTTGAATTTCTAGCTTTAGAGTTACAATATTAAATTGAAAAAGAGCATGCGTTAATGCTTTTCAAAGATGTATCTTTAATTCTAGCTTTAGTTTTCATGAAAATCGGCCCCAAGACTCCTTTAAGTATTTATTGATATTCTATAAAGTTTCAAAATTGGTCATGCACGTCCACTTCAAAAATTCATTCTGTATATATGGATAAGTGAATGATATTTTCATAAATATTAAAGTCGAAGTTTGCTTTTGTTAGTGATAATTTAGCGACATCTAAAGCTATGGTACAAATATTCGGGTTCATTGTTATCTGCCTCGCACATTTGTCTTGTGTTTGTGGTGATGTAGAGTGAGGTGCGTGGGTGATGTGTTCAAAGGACGCAACGTATTGAAACTAACAGACTTAGTTTTCCGAAAGGTTCTGCAAGCAAATGATGCATCAATAAAAAATTACTTCATGTATGCCTGACTGAATGTCGTCCAATACAAAGAAAAGCCACCTGGTGCGATATTTGGCAGTTTTATGTCAATCAATAACTCGACGACTTAATTTATTATAAAACCTTCTACTGCATATCGAGCTACCGAGTAGAACACTACCAGAATTTTGGTTGGAAATTGCCAGTAACCTTTATATCATTCCCCCGGAACGTCGGAAAGTAGTCCGTAACTAGTTTGTAACATGAAATAATACTTCAATTTATTAAAAGCGCCTTTTAAAATAATTGTGAGTTTAGGTAAATCTAAATAAAAATATGTTTGAATAATTCAAATATATATGGGGGTTCGCTACCTTCAGATTTATTTGGGGGGTCTACCCTTTTACAAGAACAAGTGTAAACTTTGTCTGGAATTTTCAGGAGTATCTGAAGTCACGTGAAGCTGTATTAGGGTGTGAGTAAGTTGGGAAGTGTTAGTGATACAACTGTGTACGTAGGGTGGTGTGAGTGATATAAGGGTGTATTTGGATTGGTGTAGGTAAGTGATATAAGGGTGCACGGGGGACGGTGTAAGTGGTATAAAATGTACGTGGGTTAGTGTAAGTGGCATCTCGGTGTTTGTGGGGCAATGTAAGTGGTATTATGGTGTACATGGTATGATGTAAACTGACACGACGTGTTATCACGTCCGTATGTATGCACCTGTGGTCGCTCACTGCTCGACGGTGACCCGCCACGCGCGCACTTCGCCGCCGCTGCAACACACTCACATATTACGACAATACTTATAACTTATAACGTATGACGGATCCACAGGATATGTAACGACATAGGATTTTATTGAAAGTAATATCGCACACCTAAATAAAATAATAATAATACTATAACAAGTGAAAAATAAAATCTCTAGAAACACGTTCCTATTAAAATTTTTGACAGAATAAGTTATTCAGCATTTGTATAGAAAAGGCTAGTTTTTTTTTGTAAAGGTGTCTATCTGGGCGTGTGACATGATTTTAAGAATATAATGAAATTTATGGAAATAATAAAGGAATAGTACAGATATTAAATTGTGTTTATACACTTAATAGGAATATAAAAGGAGATACATTGTTTCAGTATGTCCCAACTAGATTAGAAACACAACCGAGCTTCTAATTACATAATACAAATACCTGAGAGTAAGATTGTATATACTTTTGAGTGGTTATATTTAAAACCCGATTCCGACAGAAAATATTATGGTACACATTTTAGGGGTTGGCTCTTTGGCTTTAGATCAGGGCCGAATTGAGGGGAGGGTAATCTCTCCCCAATATGAGAATAAAAGTTATAGTTTTTGGGGATAGAGAGGTAATATTTTAGTGAGATAAGAAAAATATTAACTTTACTGAAAAATAAAGTAAAAAACATACTTAAAAAATTAAGTATTATTCCTGTGAAACTTTACTGAATTAGCATAATGTGATAAATCCACCTCTTGAGATGTCTAGAGGTCGAGATGGCTTAACTTTCATGGCGCCTGGAGTATCTATACGGGAGGCGCAGGTTCGAATCCTGCTGTTTAGAGTTAGCTATACATGCGTTAATGCTGTTCATAGATTTATCTGTATAAGTAACATTTAGTTGTTCGAGGCGGGGCTACTTCTTTGTTGGCTCAGGGCTTTCACTCTTAAATTCGGTCCTGTTCTACATACTAATCTTGCGTCTCGTAAACCCGAACACGCTGAGATAAGACATTACATATCCTACGACTGTTCCACGGGATCGTACCTAATAACCCTGGTTACGTTTATACATGTATAGTCGACCATACAATTGCTTTACCATCCTAATGCTGAATTTGGTTTGCACATCATAATATAATAAGGTCTATTTTCGCTTACAAGATCAAAGTGTCAGTCAGATACTGCCAACCTTATTGACATTTTAATTTACTGGAAGTTTTTGTCAAATAAGCAATTTCGTGGTCGACTATACATGTTTACTATAAATTCTGTCCATCCTATGGTTGACTGGGAGAAATTGCCAAGAGCGATAAGACCGCCCATTGTACATACATTCTAAGATTCTTTGTTTTTGTATAAGTAAAATAAAGAGTATTTGTATTGTGTTAGCTATACTGACTTGCCAGCCGTGTAGAGCGCCCGCTGCGCGGGGTCGGGGTGCGCGCGCAGGGCGTGCGGCAGGTCGGGCAGGGCCGCCGCGGGCGCCGCCGGCCGGAGCGACGCGCTCCACACGCGCAGGGCCGCGTCCCGGCCGCAGCTCGCCACTAGCGGCTGGCCCGAGCCGTCGTCCCCCAGCACGCACACGCCGGTCACCCAGCCTTTGTGCGCGTTCATTACACCCTGGTAGATACAAAAACAACTCCATTAAAATTTAAGTAAGATCGGTGTACTGCATCACAGCACAGTCGACATAAATACCAAATTACTAGCGATGTTACGAATAGTGATTTGGCCGAATACCGAATATTTGGCAATATTCTCGGCGGAAGCGCCGAATATTCGGCTGCGGAATGTTTGGCGTAAATGTGTGCATTTTGGGTTAGTTCAATTGCAAATCAGAATCAAATCAAACGATTTATTTACATAAAATAGAGTACATTGGTAGGATCTTAAATTATTATAAGTCCCTCTATTTTGCCTGTAGGCAGATGAATCGTTAAACGAAATAATTACATAACTCATTTTTTTTTTGTTTTGTTAAATAATATTATGAATGCGAAAGTAAATTATATAAAGTCTGTTTGTTAAGTTTTCACGCCTAAACTGCTGAACTAATTTCGATGAATTATTGATAGATTCAACCTTAGAAAAGGACATAGGCTACTTCTCGCATCCCAGTTCATTACAAAAATAACACGAGTAAATTAGCACCCATGAAAGATGTTCTTAATGAGTATAAACCCATGGCAAGCACCTAGGGGCAGAGTAAACTCTAACAACACGTTGTTAGTCAACCATACGAAGGTAGGAGTGTTAATGTTAGTTACATGTGTGAGCGTGTGGTCGGCGAGGCTCCAGCGCTTGAGGCTGGTGTCCCGGGACGCGCTGTACAGCGCCGCGCCGCCGTGGCACAGCGCTAAGGCCTGCACTCCGTCGTAGTGCGGCGGTTCTAACAACCAGCGGTTACTCGCCTCCCAACTACCTGTAGATAAAAATACGGGGGTAACAGCAGGAAACTCGGCAGTAATTTTTTGCAGAAAATCTCTTGTAACTCATTACAGCAACGTCAACACGAGAGAGAAAAATTGCCGCGTTATAATGAAAGTTTGTTAACTCTAATTTAATCAACAGGTTCATTGGTCTGCTGCCTTTTTTGTCTAGTGGCCACAAGGGCGACTGCCAAACATGAGGTATATTACACTTTAGCGCGATTAAGTCCCGTTTTAATTCAATAATTACGAGGTGCTGGGTTCGATTCCCATGTCGGGTAAAGTGCTAATAAGTTATTATATTAAATGGAAAAAGAATACGGTCGCGAACAGGATTCGAACCTGCGCCTCCCGGATGAATACTCCAGGCGCTCTGACCACTAAGCCTCTGCTCACCACCTTGAATTTTTCTTCCATATTTTAACACGTCTTATGGCGACGTCATTGCAATCAATTCAGTCCCTATACTGGTGACCGAACCGACACGACTAACTTTGCAGTTAATACAATGTCGTAAAGAATGCAATTACCTTAATAATAATCCTGTTCGCGACCGTATTCTTTTTCCATTTAATATAATAACTTAAGAGTTCGCTAAGCATGCGTTAATGCTTTTCAAAGATTTATCTTGAATGCTAATAAGTTTTTCTGTTAGAAAATTCTCAGTAGGAGGCCGGACTTTGAAACTGTTCCCGGTTGATGGCAATAGGCTCACCACTCATTATGTGGGACTTTATAACGTTGGTGAAATGTGGGTTTACACCTCTGCCTATCCATTCGGGGAATATAGGCGTGATGCTATGTAGTGAAAAAGTTGTACTGTAGTCGTATCACAACTTGTACCGCACTGTATACACACTGTGTACTGTACCGGTGTCCTGCGGCGTCATGTCTAGTGTCCGCACGTAGTGGTCCTTGGAGCCGGTGGCCACCAGGTCCCCGAGAGCCGCGCGTCCTACGGCCAGGCACATAACAGCCGCCGCATGCCCCGTCCATAACTTGCATACACACTCCATCCTAATAAAATTTAAAACAACCAGGCCATTACGATCCCATTGTAGTGCAAGGTCCTCTTCTCATTAAAAAAGGGACGAGCAATCAATGATTACCATGTAACTCATTACGGATTGGAAATCTAGGTTCATATGATCCAAGCTTCCTCACGATGTTTTCCTTCCCCGTGTGTCTGTAATGTCTTAAATTAGCTTAAAGAAGGACCAATAGCATTGAAATAGTCACGTTTGCACACATGGCCTGTGGCCCAAGAGGGGATCCGTAAAATACATAATAAAAAATAAAGTATTTTCGAATCGGATCCCTACTTGATTCAACCTTCAAGCTTCTGCCTAGCTTCAGGACTTACAAATAAATAATCGAATTAAGAAGCTTACATGCGCAGGTCCCACAGCCGCAGCTTGTCCCCCGCGGCGGTGTATAACCGGTGCTGTTGTGTCAACGCTAATGCTGTGACTGCTACTTCACCACCCACGCCGCGGTTGGCGGGGCAAGGACCTGTCGCCCCTGATGACCTGCGATATAGGGAAGAATGTTTTAAACTAATGTTATAGATAAATTAAAAACAAAACATATGATACAATGATATAGAAATATTTAGCGAGTTTAGATGTATCAAATATTCAACAATCGCGACAGTCAATCGCAGTACTTGTCGAGTCTTATCAACGCGCCACGTCTTTTAGTATTTACCGGCCCGTACGATTGGAAGGTTCCTCACCATATTCATTTATTTAAAAAGAAAACCTTTACCCCGACATATAAAACTAAACTTTATCGAAGCTGAAGGCCACATATAGCCGGCAAAAAATCAAATCACATATCATAGTTACCAGAGGGTCGTGACCGGCGTCCTGGACCTCGTATCGAACATCCTGACGGCGGCGCCGGCCGCAGCTAACACCAGTCGAGAGTCGGCGCGTGCCCCCGGCTCGCCGGCCGCCAGCGCACCCACACTGCCGCCACACCAGCCCCGCCATGCCTCCGCACCGGCCGTAAAGTCCCAGCCACGGACTGTGCGGTCTTATACAACGGCGGACAAAGGACCAGTTAGAATAAACATTCCGGAAGAATATTATTATTATTTCCCAATGCAGGCAAATGCCTCTCAACCATCCTTTTACTCATTTCTATTTTTTTTTAATAAAAGCTTTCTGTGGCCAATCCTTCCAATAGGTGTCAAGCTTGTCCCCTCATCTCGTTCTAGGCCTACTGCGGCATCGCTTAACATTATGTGGGCTCCACTCAGTGGTGCGTTTTGTCTATAAGTCGTCGAAGAAGAATATAACGCAGACTTTTTATGAAGTGAATCTGGAGATAGATAGAGATGGTTTGGGCGATTTTAATTCCTTGATCTCACAATTTCGTTTGTCTCATATATATCAATATACTGTCATGAAAACGCGACTTAAGATAATATGCTCCATAAACGCTGTCTGAAAGTCATGTCCAATTACTAATAAGCCAAACAATTACGATGACACATGGTAGTGCAGTGGTAGTTATTCATAAGCGTGGGCTATAGAACGAACAACATACATAATCTGCCGTATGGTACTGCTTGCTACTTCACTTACCCACTCCGCCACTGTACAGCATGTGCGTGGTGGCCGCGAGTGCGAGTGCTGCCCCCGCGTGTCCCTCCGCCACGTGTGTGCACTGTAGCCACGCGCCCGTGTTGCTGCCACCGCTACCGCTTACACGCTAAATACAACAATATTTTTAGTACGTATTGACCGAGTAGACATCCTTCACTAAAGGTTTTAAACAAGCGAAAGTCAACCTCATGTCGCTTTTCAAAATGCCGCATGTCATTTGTATTATTTGATGTTGTTTAATTTAATAGGATTATAACTTGCCCTAAAAATATTATGTCATATTTGGGTACGTTATTTTAAGGGAATAAATAAAAATTTTGTCAATCAAGAGTAATTTTACCCACCTTGAGTGCAATTTCCTTGACGACTCCCTGCGGAGTATTATCATGTCCCGCACCGGCGAGTCGCAGGAACACGTCATCGTCACGTGCTCGTCGCGACGCGCCGGGCGATGCGGGCGGAGTGCCCACTGTCGCGCTCGCCTCTCTGCGTTAGTGTGCGCATTAGCAAGCAGGGCGAACATTTGGGAAGGTTACATGAATAGCCGCAGCCAGAATATCAGGGCGTATAATAAAAAAAAAACAGACGAATTTAAGCTGCAATTTGACTACTATTTTAAATATCAATTAATGTTCACCAGTTACTACTCACGTGCATTTTCCGGGATTACCCGAGTAGTTTCGAACTCGAACGACAACAGCATCTCGGACATGACGAGTGACGGAAACACACGAGTACTACTGACACCGAGCACATTATCGGCGCATGCAAAACGCTACGCGGCGCGATGTTGCTGCAGTTTGACTCACGACATCGACGCGGGATCAGCTCATGATTAAGGGCTCCGTTTGAGTTCGAAACTAGTCGGGCAATACCGAAAAATGCACGTGAATAGTACCCGGTGAACATTAATTGATATGAATACGTCTCAAAAAGTTTCTATATAAAAAAAAAACTATCTTTAATCGTAACAAACGGTTTTTGGAAGATTCTCTTTGCACAAATATTTCTGGCTACGGCCTTGATATGAACGTTGCGAAGTAGTTAGTACCTGCGAGAAGTGCTTGTGTCCTAATTTAAATAGCTTTTTATTGTGCTCACGGTTAAATATTTATTAAAGGAGACTCACATTGGAGTCTAATAAATACATACTTAGTCGACGTTTTGTTAATCTGATTTCATTAAAAAAAAAAAACATGCCGGCCAAAAGGGGACGGTATCAATGGCAACACTGGACAAATTGCAGGCTGCCATCAACAAAAACTGATGGGACATTATTAAATAATGAAATGAATGAATTTCGTTAAGGAGAAAAGCTAAGGATTTTCAATAACGGACTGATTAATAATTAATCAAAACGGACATTAAAACAGTATGACTTCAATGGAGCACAGTCTTAGCTCATGCCATGACTATGGTTTACAATGAGAACGAAATGGACCACAAAACAATAAAACATACTTACAATGACTTGAATTGATGTGGACCTACTCTTGTCTTCTTAAATCTTTGTAATACTTTTCTTGGCGTATGGTGTTAGTTCACACAACTATAGTAAAAGTGCTGTACATTGAGATATTATAACAATGTGTAATGAAAGAAATAAAATACTCCAAAGTGTGGTTGATAAGTCCACGGGAATATTATTTAATATTTTTTAATAACAGAATATTAATTTCGTTTCTATAAACATTCTAGTTAGCACAACAATAAGGAAGACATAACTGTGTGCAAAAATATTATGCACATCAAATACAGTACTATATACTATAAATATATTTTTAAACACATGCGAATAGAATTGAACGGAAGTTATATTTTTCATGAATACAACAATATATGACCGCAATCGGGTTTTGAAGCCGCAGGGGTGCAGTAGATTTAATTTTCATTAATTCTCGTTCCCGGATAACATTTATTAATATTTGTACTGCGAAATTATATTTTAAGTTAATTTATTTTCGTCATTGCCGATTAACAGGCGTATTGGTTATCTCGATTAACGTCGAAATTAAGGTGACGTATGTTACAGATGTCAAATATGAGCCAAAATATTGTAAAACCCATAACGCAGTTTACTATACAATGATCATCATGTCAATGTCACCCACGAAGGTTAGATTAAAAGTGGAGAAATCACTAGAATTTGCTAGTTGAACCTTTGACCTTCAAAATTTCATTTGTTGTTTTATCTCTCTTTTAGAAAGAGCCAGAATGCCACAGAAAATTATCTGTCCCTTTCAAAATAATGTATCCTATTTAGAAAGAGATATTCAAGGTCAAATTTTTTGGCTTCAAGTAGCAATTCGTAGTGTGTTCTCCACTTATAATCCAACTTCATAATGTCAACAATAAGCCTGCTGCAGACATTTTGGCGAACATAATTGAGGTTTATTTTAGTTTGACACAATATAAATATATTTAATGCTTCATCATGCAGTATATAGCGGGGTGCGGCATGCCGGTAGCAAACAAAACACAAGCTGTATCGCATCTATTTATTGTGCCTACATAATATACATATACTTAGTACATACACTTTACCCACAGATTACATATGATGCAGATACGTAAATAACTACATTTGTCGCCCAGCACGATGCTTATGGCTTAGTTGCACCGACTTAACCGTAACCGACATATTACTGTGTCATTTTGACAGAATTTACGTAGAAAAGATGTATGATAGCTGTCAAAATAATAAAGCAACACGGGTAAACATAATTGAGTTAGTGCAACCGAGCCTAAAGGACGTATAAATCAAAATGGTTGTTATTTAGGAGCAGTTTAATTTTGGCAAAGAATACATTTTAATGTCTTAATGTTTCTAATGTTCTTAATGTGTTCATGTTCTTGATGTTTAAATTATAAATTAATATAATTCTGACAACTCCTTCGAATGGACGTCAGTAACTCCCCTCATTTCTCCGAATTCCGTTTAACTTAGTGTTGCATATGTGCGTGTGCTTTTGACAAATGTATAAAGTCATGTATCTGTGTAGCATGTAATATGTGACGTAACCAGCTGCCGAGTTAAAGCTTACGTTACATTGTGACGATTTCCTTACAACTACTGCGATATATTACAGTAAAATGCATCAAGCTTAACAATTCCTTTGGATTAGTATCTATATTTAACATTTATGCACTTCTTAAATGCAAAGGTTCCCTTAAAATTATAACGTTGATTTTTTCGTACTACTCTAGCTCGAGAATTATATAAAATTAAATCGTAGGTTCATCACATTAGAGTTCAAATTGTAGCTGGATTAACCGCTCTTGATAGAAAATTTAATGCGGTATCAAGCGTCTTTAGACATTTTTGGTTCGATACCCGTAGTTTAAGTGCCTAAAATATTGTACTTTAATGTTTACATTTAAAAAGTTTCGAGTCAAACAGTTAATACGTTTCCTTAATCCTAATATTTATATACAAAGTTAAATTATATATTTACGTACGTAGAGTACGACTGCGCCCGTAATAAGTGCGTACTTTTTACACATTATAACACTCATGTTTTGTAGTAAATACAAACAGATATTTTAGTGGTTTTAGAAACAATACGCACTTAATATAATATAATTACAAGTAGAAGGCGAAAATTTAAATTATTTTATCAAAGCTCATAGTAGTTGATATATTAATTTTCTGATATATTATTTATTCATTTATAAGACGTAAAACCTAACTATACACGTCATATATTTACGTACGGTTCTAAAACCATTGAAAATATTGCGTAAATAACGTTAAAATGTACACGAAGCAATAAATAACGATAAGGCATGCAGAGACTTGTAGGAGGGTGTTAGAGTGTATCGGGGCGGGAGGCGCGGCGTCCCTCCGCGGGGCTCAGTCCTCCACTATGGAGAGCTCGGTCAGCAGGCTGCAACAACACCGCGCGTCAGCCGGACCCGCCCAGGCGCCCCCTCCCAATACCGTACAGTTATATGTGCAACCAATTATTGTTAGAATATTCGGACACAAAAAATAACTAAGCACGTGCTCTAACTAAGTTTCCATCTCTATTACACTTCGTTGTCTGACTCTGGTGTGACAGTGACATAAATAATGCTAAACCAAAGTTAAGTAATATTTATCTCCAAGATGAGGAGGGAAGACCCATTTGGGTGTGTTGCACATCCCTTTGCATCTGCAAAAAATCGGTATCTACCGACTGCACGTTGGAGCTGATTCATAATGTTCGAATAAACACTTTTTACTAAATAAAATAGAAAAATATATCGGCCAAGTAAGTTAACCAGAACTTATCTGGAGGTGGTGAAAGAGGCCCTAAATTGTTTGTGTATATTGTGTGCGAATAGAAGCAAAACTGGTGTCAAAGTCATTCTAACAGGTTGGAGCCCTCAGGGCTTTGACTCAAGGCTTTAAGGAACTATTTGACAACAATCAGTTTGAGACTAACGTGCCTTCCGAAATATAGAGATACTCTGATAGAAATGCTTCTAATGGTTAACCATACACAGAGTCACCTTAATGATAGGTTACCGACCAGAAAATGGGACAAAAGAATGTGAGAAACTCTTCTAAGTCATTGATTTTGGTTCAGTACTTTTTGATCGAATAAATTGTTCTTGTATTATAGATTGTGATTGTGAATATTCGTTGTGACAATTAGTGATAAAATTGCACATATAACTAGACGGTACAACGTAAGTACTACAGGTTTATTCAAACGATGGGATTAGAAATGACAGATCCAATAGTGTTACGTATGCCAAAAATATTAAGTGGTGCTGCCATTTATAATTCCATTTTTGGATTAAATCTGTCGCACATTTATTTTGTCAACAAACATACAAACATGTCCCAGTTCTAAATACCACTACAGTAATGTCTACCTCACACCAACTAGAGTGTAGCACATATACCCAAGCAGTGTACCATGCAGAAAGGGACGGCGATATCACGGAGATACCAGAGTGAAAAAGACAGATAGATACTAACTACTCAAGCTTTCATTATATTAAGAAGTCCACTTTAAGAAGATTAATTAAGTTTTAAGAGGTTTTTAACCAATTACCAAGACAATTATTATTAAATAGTTGATATCAATGTTGGTTTCGAAAATAATAACAAAGAATATGGACAAACTGAAGTACTTACAGTGGACAACTAAGATTTAAATAAAGAACTCGAAAGTGGTGACGTATTCAATCTAAATGATGTTTTATTAACCTGGTTGGTTTTTCTTCAGTGGAATCGACTGTTTCGCAGTTTATAGATAACTTAAGTTTACTTTTTTTCCTTACTTGTGCCTGTGCTCTCACAATGGCGTCATATATCTATATATATTTTTTTTTGTAATAATATAAACACAATTTTTTGGCAAGAAATCATAGTGATGCTGTTCGCAAAATTAAATATTCATGAGAGAATATTCAAATAGGTGTCAGTACATTATAGTCATTTAGTTGAGTTTTAGACAGTCTCAGATAGTCTATCATCATTATGATTGCATACGTTATCACCTGAACGTAGTCTAAGGTATGTATAATTGAGTGTATACGTACAAGGAGGCGGGCTTGGCGAGGTTGTGGTGCCTGCGGGGCGGGCGGGGGGACTCGGGGGGAGGGGGGCGCCGCGCCGCCACCGGGGACGATAGCGCCGCCGTAGTGTTCAGGGGCTGCAGGCCTCTGTGGAAGATATGGCAAATATTGTGATAGGTAACGCCCAATGTAGGCATAAAGAGCAACTTTTTGGTGCAAATCTGTGGCATTTGGAAGATTAATAGAGGACATGAGCTGGAATAAAAATTTCGGGATGTAGTCCGGTCCGACCCATGTGGGAGACGAGTGTCAACTCCCCAACTATCATTCTCCCCAAATCTATCCACTCTATGGGTTTGATGGCGCACGTGCATCCCCAATAAATCTATCCACTCTTAGATTTATTGGGGATATACATGCTTCATCCTCGGCCACACTGTCTCTTACCATCAGGGGAGTTGGTGGCCAAAGGTAAATCCACTTTTGATTAAGAAAAAATGCTAGACTAAGCCAAGTTTAATAACACATTTTATTTTATATATAAGTCGGAGATGGCAACACTGTTGCATGCATTATTGGTGTGGTAACACTGGGCGCTGCGGGCGGTCGGCGACTATGGCGAGTGAAGGAACGGTCTCTTGCGAGCCGCCGTGGCGAGCGGACCTCTGCACCCTGACTGGACCTCTGTTTTCTCGATATTTGAGTGCCTATATTTTACATTGTAATGTGGGGTGACTCGCTGCTAATCACTAACCCAAGGTAAATGTGCTCTCGGTGAAGGAGAGCCTTGATATTGGTTTTATTGACGATTGCCTTTGAAATCCTGACGGACATAGGGGCCTCTGGTCCTGGTCTTCAAACTATTCTCCGACATATATAAACTATCAATAGATTAAATAGGTCGTGAGTACATGTTGTCATAACAGTACTCTACCCACCCAGTTGTGTTTCACTTTGACTCTAAGCCCCATCATTACATAATTAATTAGTAGTATATGATAGTTACCTGAGACTGCCGGGCGCGCTGGGCACGCGGCTGAGTGGCGCGGGGCGGGGCGAGGTGGGCTCCACCAGGGATTGCGTCATAGGATCATCTTCACGCCCGTATACACCCAAGTCGCGTAGTCGGACCGAACCGCGGCGGACACTAATGACAATAAGCAAATACAATGGCGAATGTGTGATAATTGTGTGAGAAAAATATATTAATTAATACAAGAACGAAGCAGTCGTTGGTCTAGTGGTACCAAACGCGATGGCTGAGCAGGATGTCTCGGGTTCGATTCCCAGGTCGGGCAGTGTTATCGAGTGCCCGGTTCATGGCAATATATACATGGGACTTAATAACAGCATTGGTTAAATGTGGGTGCACAACTGTGTACACCTCTGCCTACTCCTTCGGGGAATACAGGCGTGATGCTATGTTACGTTTAATACAAGAAACACTAACATCAACCCAAATTATAAGTGAACATTTTATTACTGCATGACCGTATTTAACCAATGAAATACAAAAAGGTACGTCTTTTTTCTGTCCGTTACGTAATAATATCCCAGTATACATTTCCTTTCTGCATACAGTGGTTCGAAGCTTTTGATTGGATCAGCCACCTTGGATTATATTATTATTAATGTTATATTTGTACTTAGGTACTGAAGTATCTAAAAAGGTTAATCCTCTATCTTAGATTTCATCATTGACTTTATTATATGTAACTTGAAACAATTATCGTATAATACACCATAAAGTACCTCGGGAAATGAAAAAAACCTCGGAAAAGCCTATATTTGATTTAAAAAATATCGTTATCCGCCAGCTTGGATTTCAAACTTGATATCATCATCATAAAGACACTGAAATACCTCGTAAACTACCCCAAAATAGATTTTTATTAAAAAGTTCATATCAATACTCTTTATTGACCAAATTCCAAAATCCGTCACACAATTTATTTATTTTAAAATGAAGATTAGTTCGTCAGAGAAAAGGCAAAAAAACCAATACAGAGACACAAATAACAATAGCAAAATAATTCTACTTACGTGTTCCTCTGGAATGGCGAGGTACTGTTATCGTCAGGCGGCGAGGCGGGCGCTGTGTTCGACTCGCGGACGCCGTTCGGAGGGCGCGTGTCCAGCAACGAACTGTGACAATGAACATGATCTTAAAATCATTAGCGCATTACAATTCTGCCCACGGAAGCAAGAAGGCATTTTCTGTGGATTAAGTTTACCCTGAACATAATTATCGGAAATTGACATACTGTTCATGAAGCTGCTACAGCCTATGAAGGCAGAATTAAGCAGAATTGTGACGGTATTTATTCGACGGTAAAGAACTGGTGTGGACGTGCCGGAGCTCACTTGCGCCAGTAGCGCGTGCAGTGCCAACGGGACAGTACCCCACGGGTTCAGGTTCTGTCACGCTCGTGTGTACTATCTGTATCTCTCACCTGTCGACGGGCGACACGGAGCGCGTGGACGTGCCGGAGCTCACGTGCGCCAGTAGCGCGTGCAGTGCCAACGGGACAGTACCCCACGGGTTCAGGTTCTGGTCTCCCGCACCAGCTATTCGTAATGCACTTGCTGTACGTTCCGTAGTTTCTTCCAACTGTAAGAGTATGGCACATCGTCAATCATGATAATAAATAATCGCTTCGACACGTAGAACAAACCAAGTTGTAGATTTGGTAAAATATATCTTGCAGTCGGGTATTGGGATTTATTATGAAAGATGTCACTTTAAAAGAGTTTCAAAAAATTTTTTTTAAGGTTTGGAGGAATTCTCTTGAAATTAATTTCAATTCCAATGTCTATGTCAAATCAACACCTAAGAACAATTCGTAATCCTACAGGACAGTATGTAAACAAATCACTGGTAACCTCTTTCAACTGCGCGCGCGTGTCCTGCAACATCTTGAGGTTTCTGGCCGCGTCCTGCGCGTGTTGTAGTGTTAGGGCCGCCATCCGCTCCAGCGAGTACCGGCCCGCCTCGATTGAGTCGATGTGGTCAAGTAAACGAGGTAGCATGTTCTCGTCGTTCTCCTCCTGGAGAATGTAATGAAATATAATGTATAATAAATGTTTAACAGTAAACCTAGTCATAAATGTACATTTTAATTATCCTTATGATGCCAACTAAGTCATCCCGACCAGCTCACTGTTCCGAATTTTTCTACCACATTTCTAATTCGTCTTATACAGACATCATAGAGTTACAGAATTCGCTACGCATGCTATAAGGCGTTTAAAGATATATCTATACTTATCCCATTTTTATACACTAACAGGAATTAATGCGCAATAAATATATTTGAATCGCATGACGTTTCGACTAGATTGCACTGATCGTGGTAACAAGCTGTTTGTAAACAGCATTGCACTTATTCTATTAATTTCGACACAGTCGATAATGATGTTCTGGTCTTAAAATTAGCGGCTATGGGTTTCACGCCGCACACGTTGAATTTCTTCGCTAGCTACTTACGGGACAGGCGTCAGTTTGTGGACTGTGGCGGATGTCTTTCTGAGCCTTACTACACGAGATCTGGTGTCAGTCAAGGAAGTAATTTAGGACCATTCCTTTTTATCTTAATGATAAATGACTTGCCTAAAGTAATCAAGGAGACGACCTGCCTGCTTTTTGCCGACGACCTTAAGCTGGCGGTTGTGGTCAAAGAAGTTGTGGATCATGGCTTACTACAGAGGGATATAGACAATGTGATTCAGTGGAGTAAGGAGAATAAACTACATTTTATCGTAACAAAGTGTTCAGTAATATCATTCACTCGCACACGTAACCCGTCCCATTACCGATATCTTATGGAGGGCCAACCGCTACAGCGCGTCACAGAGGATAAGGATCTAGGTATTGGCTTCACCGTAGACTTGACTTTTCGGAAACACATAATAAAGATATGTAAAAAAGCATATCGTAATCTAGGGTTTGTTATGCGCCAGGCAAATGAATTTACCAACATAAGCTCTTTAAGAGCCTTATATGAGGCTCAGTAAAAAGTCATTTAGAGTGGAATGCAGTTATTTGGAGCCCAAATGAAGCCAAATATAAAACAATGTTGGAACAGATTCAAAATAAATTTATACGATTCTTGTACCTGAAGATATATAAGGTGTATCCGGGATATCGCCTGATTTATCCAACATTGTTTTTACTTGGCATGGTAGGGTACCATAAATTAGAAATAAGAAGAGAAGTAGCACTGGTCACATATCTGTTTAAGCTGTTTCGAGGAAAATTAGAAAATCCAACCGTCCTGCTAGAACTTCGGCTGTGCGTGCCAGATGATTATGTAGGGCGGCTGCAGCTGCTGGTGGTGCCGTGCGCGCGCACCAACTAGCTACAAAGAGCGCCACTAACACGTGCCATGCGTACGCTTAACCTGGTAGCTCAATATGTTGATTTGTTTTCTTGTACATTGAACGAATTCACAAGGGTTACTTATTGGGTGGTATGTTATAAAACCAGATTGTTATAGTTGTAGGCAAGATAATTATTTTGTTATTATTGTCTTATTTTGTTGCTGTTGTTTCTTTTCTTTTTTTTGTGTTGTATTCAGCTTATCTATCGCATTAGGTGTACTACCTGTAATGATAGATGTAAGTTTTGGTAAATAAATAAATAAATAAAATTTTCTTTAGGTTGTCAGTCCATAGGAACTTTTAGAGTAGCCTAGCAGCTTTGATTGGTTTAATGGTTTCAACCAAAGAACATCTGTCGTTCGGGAGACACTATGTGCATAACCCAACTTACTTCTACATTATTTGAGCCTGTATGATCGGTTCTAGCGTTTAAAATACTAAAAAAGATAACAGGATCTATAGTATCAGTATGCTGTATTCTGGAAAATAGGTACCTCGATTTGCATGATCTGCGCCTGCGTATCGGCGATGGAGTCTCGGAGGTACCGCAGCAGATGCATGGCGTCGGGCTCGTGGTGGGTGCTCCTGGCGCCCTCCCGCTGCTGCAGCAGCCGCTCCAGCGCCGCCTCCAGCTCGCCCAGCGTGCAGCGCGCGGCGCACGCGCGGGACACCCAGCACTCCAGCCGGGACCACGCCTCGCGGTATGACGTGCTCTTACGGGAACGTGTTCGATCTGAGTGACAATCAATGGTGTGATGAAAATGACAATATTTAGTTGGTATGATAAAAAAAAAAGTGCACTGTTCAGTTAATTCTATACTATGACAATAAGATCATATTGTTTTCTATCGATTGTCTGGCAATACCAACCAGAATGTGAAATTTAAAATTTAATTAAAAAAAATAAAATGCGCCTCTGCCATGTGTGATTTTTTTTTTTATTTCACACCGTTTTGTGTACCATAGCCACTACATTACTATTTTTTTTAATCTTACTAGCCTATGTTATGTAAGGATTCTAAAGATACCCCATACATCTACATCGATTCAGATTTTTTTAAGTTATGGTTCAATAGAAACTTGCAAACATACATACATACTTACATACATACATGGACCCTAAAAACATAACACTCCATTATTTGGACAGCCTTATAAAAAAAAATGTGGGTAGCTGTGTAAAAAGAGCCCAAGCGGCGAAGTTGCTTGGCTCAAGAAATAGAAAAAAAATTATAGAATTGGTCTCACCGTGTAACCTGCCTGCCGCTCGACTGCTGAGCTTGTCTCGATGTCCTCGCCTTAACAACGACACTTCTTCTTGTTTGCGTCGTAGTACCTATACACAAAAATATATTTAATATAATACTGACGAGTTGAATAATATAATATACTGCCTCGTTGATGTAGTGGTCCTAAGCGCGAGTGATATTGGGTTTTATCTATTAGAGAATTCTCGGTAGCAGCTCGGAATTTGGAATTGTGCCCGGCAGATGGCAATAGGCTCACCAGCTATTTACATGGGACTTTAATTACAGGAACAAACAGCATTGGTGAAATGCGGGAATACAACTATGTACGCCTCTGCCTACCGCTTCGGGAATACAGGCGTGATGCTATGTTTGTTTATGTTAATATAATATAGGCTTATTTTATTTAAGCTAAATACAATTGCTACTGAAATGTAACCAGAATAGTCTTAAACGTAACATAATGCTATAAATATTTTTTTTACTATCGGGGTCAACGAACGTTCACCACCGTGACAGCCCAAGACTGATAAGCAGGTCACAATATATTGTTAAATTATAAAAACTATTTATTATGTCCATATTATGGATGTTACATGGTATATTTTGTTCAATATCGTTACTGAAGAGGTTATCTGACAATATAACGTTTTACTATTTAACTTACCGCCTCCTTCATCTTAGTTTCAGCTTCCAGTGATCGTATCAAGTTTGCGTTCTTACGGGACTCCTTACGCAGTTGAGCCACCTTTGAAAAAGAAATAGGCATTATTTCAGGTTCCCTGTCCACAACGCAGACACAATAGTTAAATTATCACCGTGTATCATATGTGACTCATTTGACAGGGAAAGGGTTAAACTACCACGTTATTGCATATCGCCAAAATCAGCCTCCAGACACGAACAATAACTAGGGAAACCGACCGGTTTACGAGAGTGAAAACTATTGGAGAGAAATCGAGCTAGATCGCAAAAAGTGGCGAGTTCTCGTTTCGGAGGTCAAGAATTACTCGGTCGCAAAAAAAATTATAAGCTTTATTTATACTGTATATAACGCATTATAATTATTTACACACCTCTTTGGCTCGCACCGCTTCAGCTTGCGCATGACGTTTAGCCTCTTCGCGCATGCGTTGCACTAATTTTACCTGTAAATTAATGATGTATTTAATTCTCAAGGCAAATATTATATTTTATAGGGGAATGAGAAGAGATGGGGCTGCCGTCATTGGGTAATAATAATGCATGTCTCTCACATTGTCTTTAGTTTGAAGCCATTTAAGTTCGCGAGACATGAGAGGTGACGTCACTATACACTGACCTTATCCCGCTTCATGTGCTGCAGCTCGGTACGTAACGTGTTGATCTGCTGCGCGGTTTGCTGCTGCGAGCGCTGCAGCCGCGTGTGTTCGCGCTGCGCCGCTTGAAGCCGCTTTAATTCTCGAGACATTCCAGCAACACGCCGCTCGTATTCTTCTTTAACACGTTTGAGTTTATCGCTCGGAGGCGACGACTGTGTTGCTGGAGAGTCGAGAGACAGTAATTCATAATTTTATATATAATTTATAACTATTGTTGCCACGAAATCATATCAGAAATCTCACATGTTCAGTTAACTAAATCAATAACGACACAATTATGGATAATTATAATTTATTACATATTTTTGCCGTCTAGAAATTCACAAGCTCGCTTACGCAGATGGTCAGAACCATTGCCTGTTATATGCATGTGTTATCGTATTACTTACATAATGAAGCCAGCACTTTGTCCTTTTCATCATTAGTTGCTTTGATCTGGTGGTGTAGCGTGTCCAGTCTTTGTTCGTAGTGTGTCCTCAGGGCTTGAAGGCGACGTTGAGATAATTCTAATTGTTCTATTAAACGGGCCTTTGTGTCTATGTCTTCACTGAGGGCTGCTAACTGAGCTGAGAGGACGCGTTGACCTGCGAAATATAGATGTGTTTCGGTTGTCATTTATGTAGTCGAGACAGAAGAAATTTGCTTTAATCAGTCGTTAATATTTGAAGTACTAATTATACTTCCATCTCCAAAATTATAAAGATACCGAAACATTCCTGCCCGAAACTGCCCCTGTTTTGTCCGACGATAATAATAAGCTGGATATTATAAAACATTTCTTACGTAAGAGCTAAAATAAGAAAAAAAACAATAATTAAACATACCCTTTGTCTCTGAATCCTCTTCATCAGAGTCGCTAGGTTCGCCGTCTCCGTCGGAAGGCTCGGAGTCCTCTGCACTCTCTCCCTCTGCCCGTTCCCTTTCACCCATGGGCCGGTCGTCCACCGCGCTAGTTATACTCTCGCTCATGTTCAGTTTACGCTGGAACTCTAGTTCGCCCATACTACGCGCGAGAAGCTCTTTTTCCTTAAAAGTAAAATATTTCAATATACTGTATAATTTATATTTTATATCAAGATCAACGAATATTTAGGATAATGAACACTACGTACAGAATAAAATTAGCAGTCTTTACAATACACTAACTAGAAACCCACGAATTATGGCCGTCAACTGTGATAGCTTCGGATTCGAATTGCCTATTTGTATTTTGTGTCCAACTTTCTTTGTGCTTTACAATCGACACATACAAAGGATGAAAGTCCTTCGTCCGTCAAAGCGGCTAATTTCTTGGGTCATTACGTCAGCCAGAATCTGTTTGAGGAAGAACTTAAACTTGTGACGTAACTACGTTACTTCCGGGAATAGTATTAATACGCAAGAACTACTATCGGAGATGACATACCTTATACAACTCCCGTTTGGCATCGTCGATGATAAGTGAGGGGTCCTGTACGGAGTCGTGTCGTGTCCGCGCGACCGTAGCCTCTCGCTTGCGACTCGCTTCATACATAGCATTTGACTCTAGTAGTTGCGCTCGAAGATCTTCTATCTCGCTTACGTAGCCCTGGAGAGAACGACAAAATCAGAAAATAATTATAGAATAGGTCTAATCCTTTACGTAGTGTGAAAAGAGGACAGAAGAAATACGCATAGAAAACGTCCTAAAATATGGTATCAGTCTGATTATATAGACTTCACCTGAAGCTAACAGAAACCCCAGAAACGTAAAATACAAGTATGAATAATGGTTTGACCTACGCGAGAGAGTTCGTAGGAGTCAAATGACAGTACCGCATGGAGATCCACCTAGTCTCATCCCAGGTCCATCTCATCATATTCGAATTTCCTTACCTGCACAAGTGACGTGAGTGAACAATCATTAGCATCCGGACTTCCATCCTTGGGTCCCCAGTTACCGAGTGCCTTCTCCGCAATGAGCTCACTGTTCCGTGCCGACAGCTGCTCTATGGTGCCCTGCATGGCTTTCACTCTTCGTCGTAAGGATTCTACCTCCCCGGTGAGAATCGCGTTCTCTTGAACCACATCACTCCAGCCTTCTTCACCGTTCTCTGATATTACGCGTTTGCCCTGGAATCAATGAAGACAATTTTATTGATATTGTTACATATATAGCCGGAGAAACAAAATTACTTTTAGTTAATGGTAAATTATAATGTCTTTATTGTGATTATGCAATAAATCAATTGTCAATTCACCTTCAACGAAAGTCCATCTTTTAAATACTTAATCAGATTATGTCTTTAAAACATGGTTCCATATGGAACAGATTTACCGCATTATCGAAATTAATAAACAAAGTCTCACCTGTTTATACTCTGCAAGCTCAAGCTGCAACCTCGCCACTTCTTGTCGCAATTGATGTATAGTGCGCGACGTCAAATCCTGGTTCACCACACATCTGTTCTTGATATTCCTTGCCCGATTTGCATACTTTAGCGTATTTA
Organism: Xylocampa areola; assembly: GCA_935421205.1. NCBI lineage: Eukaryota > Metazoa > Arthropoda > Insecta > Lepidoptera > Noctuidae > Xylocampa > Xylocampa areola. The sequence continues at coordinate 4,646,795 of OW285200.1, forward strand.
GAGTCTCCATGAAGTCCCTATCACTTGGAGACACACAGGCTATCATCACAGTATTGCTGTTGCCTCCCAAAGAGTCTTGCAGTAGTCTCGTTAGTTTGGAGTCTCGGTACGGAACATGCAGCACTTTGCGAGACCGGTCACCGAGAGCAGAGATTACATTGCCTAGAGCTAGTAGACCGCAGTTTATGGATATGCCTTCGCGTGCACGCTCGCCGGTTGCACCTAAATAAGATACAAGTCTTTTATATTTTTTTATCAATAAGGTATAAAGGTATACTGCAAGATTATTTTCCGAACATCGAAATTAATGGTTATTGCAATTTGTTTCGTTAGCCAAGACCCCATTTGTCACCCCGAATATCATGTCACTTATCTTAATGGAGTTCATTGTTATCCAAGACACTTAAACTATTAAAAAGCCGTTAGGAAATGTATTAGAACAAAAAAGTTGTATCAATATTCTCACCTGTACGTTTTAATCTTTCAGACCCAGCTAGATCAACAAAATGGAACTTCGCAGTCAATGTCTCGTATTGTTCAGGTGCTTCTGCCTCCGCATCTCTGTCGACAGGGGCCTCCTGGTCTGCTGCCAACCGCCTTTGTCTTAGTAGAAGTGTGAATACTGCATGTGATCGTGACGATGATGAGTTCATGTTGGTGGCTGCTGTTGTTCGGGCTAAGGCACCAGCTCGTAATGCTGCTAAGGCTTCCCTCGCGCCCCTGACTGCTCGCATTGATGCTCCAACTATTTTTACTCCGCCGCAGCCATCTTCTGTTATCCTTAGTGCGCCCTGATAAATGGATGTGTTAATTACAAAAAAAAAACATCGTATGGCAGGTACCAGAAAAAAAACGATAATAAATACAATTCTACCTATAGAGATTATATGATTCTCTCATTCTAGATTTTTTCTACCTTTCCGCTAAAATACTTTAAATTTTCTGTACTTTCCATATACGCACAAGGATTTAAGTGTTCACTTTGCAGAGAATTAAACATATCACATGCGTGTAATGTGCATGATAGCACACTTCAGTGCTCTTCAGGGAAGCAATTAAGTTACCTTTTATTAATTTTGTGACGCGTGATTTACCGCACGAGTGACTATATTGCAGTGGTTCGAGAAGAACATCAATAGAGTTGGTTAGGTGTGTCACTTTTTTCTCAACTAACTATAACCTTCCCAGAAAAGAAATGCAAACCAGTGCGGAAAGAAAACTAAAATTAGAATAAATGTCTCAGCTCAATATTTTGGTTTGTTAAAAAAAAATTTGCTAACTACTATGATAAGGCACATTTTGTCAGATATCTAATTGCTTAAGGCTATTAATAGGAAACATATGTTCTCAATGTACAGTATGTATATTTGTTCCGTAATTTCATTAATCATACGTTCAATGTCGCCAAAAATAATGTAAATACAAATTTCGTACAACTGCATAACTTTCCGTAACATTTGTTGCAAACTGAGCAAATATTTGGACACATCAATGTTATTGAATAAGTGTGAGTAAATAAAGTACAAGTGTAATTTTTCGCACATGGTCAAAAAGTTGCGGCTCCCGTAATCGGGGTAACACGACAACTATGAAACCGTCGCTTAAACTCAATTGCAACGTTTATTTAGTAATTCGCACTTGGAATAGTGCTTGCTAAATATTTTGTTATATGCAAAGCAAAGGTGTCGCAAAAAGTGTAACTGATTTATTCGAATAAATTGTTTGATTTTTTTTTCCTCCATCTATTTTCGTAATCAGAGTGAATGATTAAGCAAAAGTAGAATCTGTGACTACACGTATTCACCGGAATATTTTGCAGAACCTAGTCTTACTGCGAGACTAATCGGTAATAGACTTCATATTAGACTTTGTGTTAAGGCTTCGAACTGTGTTAAAGTTACTTTAAATTGGTTCACCAGTAAGTCTAGCATGCTCTTAATGATTTGAAAAACAAAAATGTTTTCTGTTATGTCAGTATTACCAATGATTTTTGTATCTTCCTTTAAGCACAACAAGTCTTATCAGAAGCTACATCCTCACATTTGAACTACAAAAAAAAAAACTACAATGTTCATAAAACCAACCTTTGCAAACGGATCTTTGGCAGGATCAAGTAGATCAACAATATCTTCATTGTAGAGCTCTATGAATTGCGCTTGCACTGAAAACTCTGGCGGCAGCTGCCCCTGTGCGCGCGCCTCGTCGGCCCTCAACTCGGCGCCGGCGAATAGGTCACGGATAGCTCGCGGGATGATACCACGTCGTTCTTCGTCGCCATCACCTTCACCTTCCCAGCCGCTGCCCATCGTGTAGGTCTTGCCGGACCCAGTCTGGAAATAAAGGTAACATTATTAAGTTTCGATAAAGCTGAATGACGAACTGTCGCCCCTGCTATCACCAAGGTCGGCTAGCGGGCTCGGCATCGGTAGATCCGATTGTTTCGAGTAGATATTGGAATATGTAGAGTTTAATCTATTGCCCAGATTTATCGTTTGAAACAAACACGCTGATCCTTGATTCAACTTCATATTTATTTTGCTATACAAGGACCTAACGCGACCTTGTGTCGGACAAAAATCTGGCGAGGGCGTTAAAAGCCAATGAATATTATGAACCTTATTTGGGATTCCAACGAAACAACATTCTAAATTATGTAATCACGGACGTCTTAACTGTCATTTTACAGTAAAGATACATAATAGATGTGTTATGCTGTTTTAAAAAGTAAGATAAGCAAAAACGTAGTCCGTATCCCGGAAATGGTAAGTGACGGAACTGCGGGTAAATTAATTACTTAATAAACGTACGGATAAAAGCCGTAACGGTATTAAGTTCCCACGGTCACGCTGTGTGACCACAAAATTCACTTTCTAAACTTGTGACTTAGAAGTACACACCTTCGCATTAAGATAATCTTGTCAATCTTGTATTCATAAGGTAGAATAGCAATGGAAAAACTTTTTTCCATTGATCGGTATTGTAAAGAACTTTGCTGATCGGACGCTGTAAACGCGGTAGTGATTTGACATGTATTGTCTCTAACACAGGCTCTTGGTGTAGGTATGCTATTATTGAAATTTCCCATTAACTTTTTCCATATTTTAGTTTATTCAAACGAGCAATCATATACTACAAATATTTCACATTTATAAGGTTTATAACAATACATTTATATTGGCTGGCTGGCCTTACATTCATAACTTATTCAATGCAAGTCTTGAGTTGGCTAGTGTAGAAGTGTGTGCAATTCAGAAATCGAAAGTATGATTAGTGTTACCATTTGCTTATTCATTCATGGAAAGTCACATAAGGTAAACTCAGTTTCCTTTGGATGACTACCGGTTGTTATTCCAGATGGCAGTCTTTATAACAATCAATTTCTAGAACTTACTAAATATTATAAAAAAACAAAACGATGCATTGTTTAGCGGATGTATCCTCGATATAAATAAAGTTACTTAACAAAACATTTAATTACATATAAGTAAAACATTAAAAGTTATTGTTACACATGTTTTGTAGTTCGCACGTCGAGCGTCAGGGCGTCAGCATGTCTACCACGACGGACGCGTGACTGCAATACTGATCCGACGGCGTGAGACAATCTTACATTAACTATAGCTTTGCAATTATATAATTTTATCGCAAAAAAATCTCTTTACGTGACGGATAATAGTTACCTCAATCAGATAAGTGGAGATCAGCCGCAACAAAGAGAGAAAGTACGCGGTGATGCATCTCTAATCATATATGCTGGTAATTGTGAGATAAACTTTGGAAAATGGACACCGGTTGAGAGTAAGAGGGTGAGAGGATTTCTAAAGTGGTATTTGGTAAGTGGCCGAGACAATGTACTAAGCTTCCCAGACGACATAAGCATTTCCTTTTATGACACATTGTCTTCACAAACACCAGATTGGCATTTCTTCCTTGTTACTGCTCTTACTCGAATTGTGCGAAGTTTTGATACGTACAAAAGATTAAGAAACACATTTCTATTCTAAGAAATGCTATTCTATAAATGCATTTTCAAAACTAAAAGTTGCTAGATTGGCTTTAATTGATTTTATAACTGCAAGTAGGTATCACTAATATGGCAGAAGATGATTGACCATACAATTGCTCTAGACGTTGTAAAATTATATTGGTTGGCATTTAGTTAGACAATTGTTTGTGATGTTGTTGGATATAGGACTGTATACAGTTACGTCATATCGCCAGTTTAGGATCGAGCATTGACGTGACGCAACACTTAATGGGTAAGCTAATGTTCTCTTAACAACTGGTCTAGATATTTCTACAAGAAGGTTCGATGGAAAAAGGGTTTGCTATTTTTAAAGCCTTGATTTTTTGGTCGTGATGATCTTTTGGGATTCTTAAATCAAATTCAATGCCCACGTGTCCTCATTGAATCTTTACGTAATACACACTAAAACTTCTTGTAAACTGATATCAACAATTACTGAAAATGGTAATCTGCCAGCAAAATGTTCGATTCACCTTTCCCTTTCACCAGTACTGTTTATTGTAGCATGCTAAAGGAAAACTGGATGTATTGAAGCGAAAATCTACCGGACTGGTAGGAATATCGTATTCTCCAAACATCTAAGTAGGTTCAAAAAATGTGGCCCACCCAAAATCGAAGAAGCGGTTGACAGTATACCTCAAATCAGAGTGCATATCAGATTGCAGTAACATTAATAGGTCTTTAATGTTACAAAAACACGACATACTGATAATACCATAGTATTAATTACATGTTTTTGCCAACATTTCGCAGAACTGAACAGCACCGCATATAGCGAAGTTAAGTAACTCTATTGTGTTGGCATAATGACTTGAGTAAACGGATTCTGTAGATGTTTGCTAAACAATTATCAAATGTATGTGAACTTACGTTAAACAAACGCTTGCGAGGACGCACGAGAAATTGATATGTTGCTCAAAATGTAAGACTGTAGGTCATGGAGCCAGTGCCGTTTAGAATATTAGGTGCGGCTGCAAGTAGGCGGAATAGTCTTTGGAATAAGCCATAAACAAGCCTTCTGCGTCAAAAGTTGTATAGTTCGCTTGTAACATTAATTTCCTAGATATATATTTATGAAGCGCCTACAGCCCGTTATAGGTCGACTGTTTTCAAGCGACGTTTTTGGCACAACTCGAGTGTTAAATAAGTTGGAAGGCAAATTGCTAGCTTGCAATAACGTAATATCATAAGTGTAGGGCAACCTTTTAATTTTATGTAACCAAATCCAACGTTATGACCGTCAATTTGAAACCGATACTTTGCTGTTGTGCCTCATTCATCTTTGATAGCCAGAAAATTAACTAATTTGTCACGCAAAACACGTAAATCAATATGTACGTATTTAATTGATTTATTTATCAATGTTCAATGTACAAATCAGCATATTTACTAACCTGTTTCTAGCCGTACCTTTTTAGGTGTTCTTACATAAATCTGTCCGTAAGTTGCAAGCTGAAGGCTACTTTTAGCAATATATAGGTTTTCAGATTCTGATTAATTGATGCTTTGTAGGTCATATCCAAAAGTATCTATTTGTTTTGTAATCAGGTATTAGAATTAGTTAAGTAACCAAATCATATTTTAGGATTGCAGCAGCGTGGGAGAGTCCAGCAGTGGATTTGACAAGAATAATGAAGAAACGGTGGTTATTGGAGCAAATAACAGTTTCTTGATTAGCGAACAAACAGAAAAACTCGTTGTTGTACTACTAATCGGAAGAATCACCTGTTAGACTGAAGTCCTTTTTGGCGCAAATCGAGTGCTACCAATGGAACACAAAAAATGATTAAAACCACTCTCTCTCTTTTTTCAATTAAACAGGACATAAAGACAGAGGAAGAAAGAGGGATGCCTTCAGTCACGCCGCTCGCCCGGTCGGTGTGGATCCGCCATTAGCATAACTTGTAATCCTGTGTTGTAATCGCTACCGCTCATGCTTTGTTACAAGGGCCGCAATAAAACGAACGAACACTCACGAGCGTTTTGTTTACTCTGATGTCACCTGCGCGAAACAAGCCTGTATAATACGGAAACGCGTAAGTATACATATATTATACTGATACTTTAATTATACATAGAGCAACGTGTCCTTAGGTAGCCATGCAATTATACATTATTGAGTTAGCACACAGCTTGGAACAATATGGGTATAATGTGCATAGGTAGGTATTATGTATACTTGTGTAGTTTTAGTTTGCACTGAGTAATATTATAATTATATATTTATATTCTACGACTTGGAAAATTTATGTTTATACTAGCTGACCCGCCCCGGCTTTGTCACGACTTAGACAAGTGCTTTATTTGTAGAACTTATAATAAATATTCAAAATATCCACAAGCTCCCTCGAAAATGTCGGCAAATTATTTAGGCATGTAAACTCTTCTATGGAGTTAACTTTTTCATAAGAGAAAACCTGTTCACTAGATACGGAGAATATCGTGCACAGACAGACTGATGCGGCAGGGGACTTCCGTTTTGTTGGGTTGGGTTGGGTTGGGTTTAGGTTGTTAATATACACGTGGAGGTCCGGCTCAATAAACAAACAAGAACGAGATTATTTGTAAGAATTAGCATGAATACTTTAAAGAGGCATGTTTAACTTAAAAATGGGAAACAGATTATTGGCCAAGGTTTTTATATATTAAATAGCACTTTTGGATTATTATATTTTATGATCCTCCCACTGCCGGGCAAAGGCTTCTCTACCATTCTTTCACTCGATCGAAAGTTTTTTTGCGGCCAATACTTTGCAATGTGTGGTTGGTAAGTTCATCCCACCATCTCCTTCTGGGCCTGCCCGACGTAGTTTAACATTGTGTGGGTTCCACCCAACCAGTGATGAGTTTTGCTCAGTTTTGTTACACTTGCAGTTTCATTTGTTTGACCTGTCTGTTGATGTATCGTGTGGTTTCTGCCAAAGATAATTACACCTCCTCTAGGTCTGTAGGTGCTTAAGGGCTACGTTCACCAACAATAGTAGGTACAGTAGGCCGCACGTCTATAGTAACACTTTGGCCTTGAGTTGGCCTATCGTAGTAGGGAGTTTCAATAGTTTGCGAGGCTAGCTTATACTGGTTTTGTTTCTACTGACGTGCAGCCTACTGTACAGATGCCCAAAATGAAAAATGTTTTTTACTCATACAAAAAGTTTGTGTTAAACATATGATTTTATTTTAAGCGGCTGTTAAATCGTTAGTAAGCGTATGAGATTATTCTCTAATCGTAGATTACCGTATATAACTGTAATTATTGGTCCTTTTCAAATATTAACCTTATCTTGCTGTACACCTAATTAATAAATCAATCTACGCCATTAACTTACTCTTACCTTGATTCGCACACTCGACCATCTGAGTGTTAACACTCGCTATCAAATCATGCAACTCAAGTTATATGTAGCATGTAGTGAGTAGGTATCTACTTTAAATGGAATGCAATCGCGCTATCAGAGTTTCTAAGATTGTATCGATAACAAACTTAGTCCTGAATAGAGAGTTCCGATTTTAATCTTTTCATTATTGGCTACTAGTGAGATAAAAATAAAACGATTTTCTTGAGTAAAATACCTAATTATAACAAGAAATTTTCTTGCTGTCAATTCTGTCAATTATCGTGTTGTTGATGAACAACCTAGTGTTAGAGTTAACCACCCGTAGGTCTCTGACATGGCTTTACACAACATGGAGAATATCTCTCAGGTGTGCTGGTTTCCTCACGATGTTTTCCTTCACCGTTATAAGCAAGTGATAATAATTTATAATACGCACATGACTACGAAAAGTCAGCGGTGCGTGCCTTGGATTGGAACATGCGATCTTTGACTTGTCAGTCCAACGGTCATACCACTAGGCGATCACTGCTACGATGTCAATTTATACATAATGTACGCAATGCACTTTAATTTATATGATGCGCAAATTTATTGATAAGAGATCCTGATAAGATTTGATTAATCGGTATGTCTTCAAAAAATCTGTAGTTTTATATTTAAGTTCATAAAAAAAAATGGCATAAAATTACTTTCGTCACTTTTGCGAACCCTAACGACCTCGAAGTGTTTTTACTAAAAGCCACATCAAGTAACAAGCGTGAAGCAGACAATTAACTGGTAACTTAAACCCCAAGGCTTTGCAGAACAAATACATTACAACAAGTATTTGACCAGGTGCAGCTTGCCCTTCGTGAGTTTCCCGTTAACAGACCATCACTGGCCATGAGACTGAAAGTACACGGAAATATGCACTATATCACCTTGATCATAAAGGTTATAGCTGTTATCGTTATTTATTTACTTGCTATCTGGCAGTAGGATTACAGGCGGTACTGACGAATTGCATCTTATCTATGTATGGCGGAGTTTGGCGCCTAGCAGTGACTCATGTTGTTATGGTACATTTTAAGCTCTAGTGTGTTTGTGTTCGCTAATACTTATGCAAACTGTTATGATGTAGTCCAAGCCTAAATATAGGCGACCCAGTCTCCTGTTGGTGACGTAAGAAATGACTTAAGGGAGTCTCTTAGGTGGCTTGACAATGACATCTAAAGGTATACTAATAAGGTTATGGGATTATGGGCAGTAGAGGAACTGAAAATAGTAGACCCCGAACATAGAACAATCTATGATCTGAGAGCGTTCCTCAAGTGCCTGTACATATTGATCGTTGGATCGCAGCATTTTGGACCAATGATAGCAGTGATAGCCTAGGGGTTGGACTGGCAAATCAAAGGTCACATGTTTGAATCCATGGCGCGCACCGCTGACTTTCCAAGTAATGTGCGTATGTGAAATTTATTATCACTTGCCTAAAACGGTGAAAAAAAAACATCGTGAAGAAACCAGCGCACCTGAAATGTTCTCGACGAAGTGTGTTTAAAGCCATGTCAGAGGCCTAGGGGTGGTTTAAACTCCGAAACTAGGTTGTTTATCAACCACACGGTGCGAGAGCGCATTTTGGACCAACCGAGTCTACCTTTTTGGACTCTACTGTTTGAAAGCATTCTTCAAAACTGTCGGATTAAAAATAGCCAATTTAATTCCTGTGTTTTATACGGATTACCAAATTTACAAAATGTAGTTTTAACTAGTTAAATAAATTTTTCGTAAATCATGTGTTAAGTCGTATAAAATTAATGGTTATATTATTATTTTTAGTTTTCAACTTATGAACAAGATGGTTATTTTTGCTAAGCTATAATTTGAATGACAAAAGATATGTAATAACTGAATGATACTTAAATAAATGAATAACCTCAATTGATATAATATTATTAATGGAAACCATCGTATTCTAATCAAGTGCTTATTATCGTCAAAACGGAGGCGTAGTTAGAAATAATATAAAAATGGGTTGGGAGTATTCGAATTTCAAGTATCTGTAGATATTAGATTTCGCTATGCATTGGATAAATACAGGCTGGAAAGAACCGAAACAAAATGAGTAAAAAATACCGTTGGCGTCGGTATCCGACCTGTTTATTCTGTCTTCCGTGAACCTGTCGTTTCGGCCTTTTCAGGGCGTTCTTTAATAATTGATGGGAATGGTTGAACCGCGGTGCATCCGTTACGGCGGTTGTAAATGCCTAGAGTGACAAATGGCACTACGATTCGACGCCCTGTCAGGATGTTTACACGTGAACGATTTTATCACAAAATTTTCGGAAAAGTACAAAAAAAGAAAATTTATTTTAATGCAATATTGAAAAAATCACAAGACTATGCTTTCAAACTGAATAAATGAGCATCTATAATTATGTCACGAATTTAGTTTTCTCGTTAGCACCTACAATAAAAACAACACAATGCCGAATCCTATGCAATAGCACACCAGTTTTCAAGGTTAAAATCTCTTCATTACTTAATTTGTACTGAATCAAGGTATAAGTGGCGTCAACTTGACCATTATACTAACGGCCGAGGCATTTTTCTCCCTATTAAGTGTATTACTTGACAAAGAGCACAATACTCTAAAAGGCATGAAATGGGACCACCGGCATTTACATATTTAGAGAATGAATCAACATAAACAATAGGGTGGACCACACACCGACACACCGTACAAAGTATTCCTAAGAATTGAATCATAATAAGTATGATTTACTATGAGGCGGAACTGCATTTATAAATAATCAACTTTGCCAACAAGCAGTAGGTCCAACCATTTCTAGCGTCACTCCTGAAGAATTTGTCAGTTAAAATACTCCGAACCGGTACAGACGGTCTACAAAGTCTTGAATAACGTTTTTTTTTTTGAACAATTTAATTTGTCTCTTGTTAGGGTTAACAGTAGATACTCTAGTAGCAAGTGTGTGGTTGTCCTAACGCTTAGTATGTAGGAAACGGCGCGGTATGCGCGAACGCACAGATATAGATCACAAGCGCGCGCCGCCCGCCCATTTACGGCGCAGGCGCTAATGTCGTCACCCGCTGCCCTTAAACGTTACACTGTGTTCAATAGTCCATGTTACTTACTTACAGCACAAAGGGAGTAAATTTTAAAGTACCCATGGACAGCATAGACTAACTGAACCGAAGTATGGAACTGCCAGGTGATTTTTGTTTGACTGTGTGTGTTTGACTCCTGAGACAGAGTCGTAGTTAGATAGTTAAAGTTTCAAACGCATTAGCCAAAAGGTCCTGCCCAAGAGCCCCCAAACTCTTATTACTCTAGTGCACTGCATTTTTGAAACTGATCTACTGTTCTACTAAATAAAAGTCCTGCTTAAAAGCTCTTGGTTCAATTAAGGTTTTTTTGAAGTTTCATAGCAGGTCTCGATCTCATTAGTGGATGTATAATTCTTAATACTAAGAAAGAAATGAAATTTAACGATATAAAAGAGGAATTTATTTGCGATAAAAATAAGTAATAAATTATGAAATATAAATTATGTTGCCACTTAATCATCCTGTTTATCTAAATGATCAGTATATTCTTTGATTTACTGTTTTATAATAAATCAAGTTTCCTAATCGTTTACTAGATGTTTAATACAACTTAATTAATTCTATTTTTCAAAGAAACATTGAAAAAATAATAGACAAGAACGGGGCTTGAACCCGCGACCTTTGACGTTCCGTGTCATCACTCTACCAACTGAGCTACCTTGTCGTGTTCAAACCTATTGAATTTTCAATCCTCTTTGTATACGTCTTAAGGAGACGCCTGGTGATATTTATCTAGTAATCATTTACAGATTTACTAAACAACTTAATTATGTAACACGGGTTGGTACTGAGCTGAACTCAGCTTTAACTTATAAATATTCAAATGTTATCTGTTCTTAAGTTTATCTGGGTTGCATACTTCTGATTCATGTGGATTCTATCTACTTTAGATATGATAAAAAGTTTTGAAGAGTTTTACTCCTTTTTATTCGTATGTACTAAAATAGTCTGGTAATCAGATAATAATGATTTCATATTATTATATTTTAAGGCTAAATGGACGAATACTACATCTTTATTTTATGTTATGTGCCAATAAACTTATTGTTTCCTTAACATATATTAAAAATATCGTGTATTATTTGCATAGTATAATAAAAATCTGCCTGATAACGTTGAAAAAGAAATAAACTTTTCTTCAAAATGTTTGCCTTTGAACATTTAAGAAGACGTGCAAAGACATGATAGTGCCTACAAAAAATAAAATGGTAATAATATCTTTGTTAGTAAATTATCCTTCTCTATGTCTACAAATGACAATGAACACTGACACCATTCTCCAACTGTGTCCAAGGATAAATAAAAATATGGCAGTAAAATAGCTTTGCGAAACCACGCCTAACACAAATCCAATCCAAATTCAGAAAGCAGTAGGCGAAAATACCTCGAAAAGCAATCACCAAACGGAACTTAGTTGATCAACACCTGTCTCGAATCCATTCATACATCAAGTTTCCTAATTGAGAACGCCTTGAAGTCAGCAATTCTTATATTACTCGCGCCATTGATTAGATAATGGCTTGAACTCCGAACTGGTTCGTAAAACGTATCTACAGTCGGCGGAATTGATTGTCGGTGATTATTGTAATTAAGTAAAGAAAAGGAGGATGTTTTTGGTATTATTATAAAATAAGCTAATTTAAACGACATTCCATAGACTTAATATACCATGTTATCGGGACTTATTATTACATTCAAATTAAGAAATGAAGTTTTTTTTAATACTTTTTTTTATTTCGAGTCGATGAAATGGTAAAATTTACAACATCTTAAGCATAGTTGTTGTTTCTTGTTTGATTGGAACAATCTACAATTAAAATTTTCGACTCTTTTAAATGACTTTTAAATTCAAACGATAATTGTGTAGAGAGGCGCTGATTACCATTATGGAGGATTTCTATTGGCTGAACAGATTTTCACAGCCCACTTTCACCCACCATATTTAATCTAGGCCGCCTGACTTAAGGACTTATCTGAGTCCGATAAGCAGTCAAAGCTTTCGTTAAGTCTACTGTCAAGGCTGAGAAGCTCCTAAGGCTCGACCGTTTGCCTAAGTCATTTACTCCTACACAGCAGTGATATGAACATTGGACCATCAAACATCACGGGTTTTAATCCAAGGTCAATTACCGGGGGTTCTTTTAGTGCGACGGTGAATACTGCTACGATCCGCGTTAAACCCCGTTAAAGGTTATTGGAGGACTGTGTGGTCTTGGTAGTAGTACAGAATAGCGTACATGCCGGATTTCCACACTAGAAAAAACTTTTCATAATAATACGGTAACAGAAAACAGGATTGACAAAGACAGGACTCCAGAGATACGTCACAATGAAGTTTAAATTTAAATTTCATGTCAATAGTTTAAACTAGTATGTTATCCATCAACCATACGATAAAAGAATTTACTTCCACGAAATTCCTCAGTGCCCAGTCTCACAGACATGGTTAAGCGTGAAGCCTTTTGGTTAGTTCCACAATTTCCCTGCGGACGCCAGACCCATTCTATTTTATAATCAATATTTTCGTCTCCTCCATTGTTAGAGAGAACCGTAATTTTGTTATCAATCATACATTAATATGTTACCGATCGATTCCAAGTACTGGCTTTATCTACGCTTTCATCAAAATCTTATTAACTCTTTCCAGACCTTTCATTCATAGATAAGATAAAGGTCTCATTGGTTAATTTGGAAAGTATGTCAGCCCTTTATCAGTATAAAGGCATAAAGGGGTCTGTCACCGCACCGGATATCCGCCGATAACTGCTAGACAAAGGAACAAGGAACCGATAATATACGAATCGAAGTTGTTCGTCAAACTTGACTCTAGTTGAGTCATCTATCATTTATAATTGCGTAATACTGCGTGCGTATTGTATTTTATAATTTGTGTTATTGAAGGCTGGTGTAATTTTTAGTAGTTACATTGAAATTAAAACCTTCGATAATCATCATGTTAATGTATGTAAAAAATCTTGACCCTGATCGTTGTAAGAAAGACAACATCTCAACTATCTATATTACTCCATCTAGTAGGTGGTAAGCTATAAAGTAGTCAAAGATAACCTCTTTTTAACTTGACTTGAGAATATAGTTATTCTGAAGTTGAAAAGAGGCTGTCTTGGTTTATTGCTCGGACACAAAAGCATGTGCTCATAACTACAACAGTATTGCCAACTTCCTAATCCACTTTTAGTAACTAACGGCACACTCCTCGAAACATCAATCACCAGCAATAAATTACTTTAAACGGGTTTATTATAGCAATTATGGCAACAGTTTAACGTCAAGATAAGATAACCCAGTTGTAACATCTCTATCCAAGTTCACGTACAAGGTTAACGCACTCATTCTAAACGAGGTAAGAGCTAATCTGCTCAATTGACGCTCAGCCAGGTTGACTCATCACCATCAACTATCCACGAACTGGTCATGGATATTTCAGGTACCGTTGCGTGTGAAAATGGTTTCGGAAGTGCATACTTCATACATTTAAGTAGGTTAAATGACAATTCACGTGTTGTGAAGCTGTTTACTCTGTGTGTAGAACTAATGTCAGGTTATTTCTGGAATAAATTAACTGAGAGTTAACAAGTGACTCTTTAGAAGTCTTCGGTTACCTCCGTTTGATCTCGCCCACTTTCATGCTTCAAGAAATGGTTTAAGAAAGCAGCTCAGAGCTAGTTATTTAATGCTCTTCAAAAACCACATTTTACATGAACAGTCCTTTTGATATTGGAGTGGAATTAGCAGTAGGAGGGTAACACTTAAAACAATACGGGTGGCATACACAACACCTCATCTTCAAAGGAAATATTTGTTCCGGTGGAGGATGGCCACTAGCAACGGAAGCATTTAAACTGTTGTATTATACCAACAAACAAAATCAATGCCAGTATTGATAGGTTTCATAGATGCATTGTAAAGTAGATTAAAGCGCTTTATTTAATTGAGATACAGCTGCTTCAAGTAAATAAATGCTTGCATGTGAGTCAGTAATGAAATTTAAACAGCACAGTTTAAACAAGACTGATAATTGTTTAACTCGATCATTATACTGAACGACAAACAACGCCTAATTAAATTGGAACAGAGTGAAAGATATCTGATTTAAATTGGATGATTATGAATTACCTTATTAAGAAATTCTTTATCGAGACAGTGTTTAAGTGGTTAATAAAAAGCAATCATGTTTTGCTCAACGCACATAATTAGCGGCGCGGCTGGCATAACTTCATAACGCAAGGAGGTCGCCGTGGGCGGGCTCGGGCGGCAAGGACCGCCGCCTGCGCAGCTCCGTTCAACTTTTATTGTTATTATAACACCGCATGCAAATGATTATCTTGGTCTGTCATTGAGTTTTTGTAGCGTAACACAATTAGTGAACGCACGTGGGCTGGCTGCGAGTTACTACGAGCCTATATGGAGATACCACTTTACACGCTAGATAACGTTCGCATGAAATTGTAGATCTGCTAAGCACGTTACGCCATTTGTAGCGTCCTTTGGAGCTCTAATTGTCAATTGATTTATTTGCAATTTTATTGCACTAACATTGTGTTACGGTAAGCACACAATATTGTGTTCATAATGACGATCCAAGACCTAAAAACCGCGATGGTTTCAACTCAAACGCTTCAGGCCAGTGAAGTGTGGTAGAGTTAAGTACCGGCGTAAGAGTACTCGTACGAACCCGCATGTCAACCTTAATGACACAGCTATTAAAACCTTTCTACTTTCCAGAAAAACACGTGTTGTGTATATTTAGAGGAATGCGATAGGCAGACTTGAAAGTAGACAATATTTCACAACAGTCAAGTATTAAATAACAGAAGCCCTGTCTGTGCCCTATCCCCTCTGTACTTTTACGCAAGCTTCCTGTCAATTTATCCCTATAAATGTAAGTGTTACATAAATATATTGAAAGGGGCGAGCATAATTTGTTCCTAGTGTGGGTGTACAATCGGGGGATATTAGCATGTGTGCCAGATTATACTGCACTGCAGTGTTCGCTTATTTACTGTTCACATGAAATAGGTCGGAACCACCTCAAATTGACCGTGATGCAGTAGCAATAAGCCTGTTAATTTTAGTTGAATTGAAGCTAAAGCTCAACTGTGTAATTGAAATCTAGCAGGACAAGGACGATAAATTATGATACTTATTGCTGTAAGATTAAATTGTACGTTATTGGTAAGATTTAATTCCATATTTTAGTACGATGTGTTCCTTAGAAAAGCTTCCAAAATTCTAACAAAGACTATTTGTGATCCGCTGAGCCAACCGAGTAAGCACCTACCTAAGTCTCTATTCCAAAGAATATTTCATTAATTTCTATTAGTAAGCGCAAAACTTAAAGTTTCTTTCTGGAATAAGAACTAACTATTAGCGAACTCAGGTAAACGAATAAGATTACTTTAATGTTTTCTGAAGTTTTGTGGGGTTACTTTTGAATCTAATACCAATTCCAATCCAATTCCAATATTAAATAGACGCCTTAAAACAACGCGTAATTTTAAATTATATTTACCTTTATTACAGTTGCCTCAATTTTAAAGCATTTTGTCTTCATATTATCCCGAATCTATAATTATTTTTTAGACAGTTTGGCATTTAAAAGTACGAACTGACATATTTTCAATGTCAATCGAGCGGAATTATATTATTAAGCAAAAAGTTAATTAAACATAAATTTTACGGTACTCTGTAGACTTTTTCTAGACGATATCTAGATGAAACCTTTAGTTTCAGTAAATATTATTTGCTGGCAATATGCAAGTCATGATCTCATAACTTTTTATCAATAACATCAGGCGGCACGCTTGGCAGATAAATATAAAAGTCTAACGCTAACCTGGCTACGAGTCAAGGAACTCAGTAACTGAGTGAATCTCAACATACATAACATAGCATCACGCCTGTAATCCCCGAAGGGGTAGGCAAAGGTGTACACATTTCTACACCCAGATTTCACCAATGCTGTTATTAAGTCCCATGTAATAGGTGGCGAGCCTTTTGCTATCAGCCGGGCACAATTCCAAACTCCGGGCTGCTACTGAGAATATTCAGAAAACCAGAAAAACTCAATAACACTTTGCCCGACCCGGGAATCGAACCCGAGACCTACTGCTCAGCAGTCGCGCCTCTGATTCTCCTATTAAGTTTAAGTATCAATTCATACTTTATACTTCGCAAGGTTCATGATTATTGTCATTAGTACATTATGAGAATATTGTACAAGTTTGAATGTGCCATTTGCCAACTGTGGCTCAGCAAATTAGAGTTACACACGCACTATACGTAGTTTTTATAATCGACCCATCGTTCAGTCATCATCATTAGGAAATATTTCGTATAAGGTGGAATTAATAATTATTTTACATTTTTAAATATCCTTTTTAAATATGCATCCTTTATTTTTCATAAGAATATCCTCTTCACTTTTTTGTACGCAAAATGCAACTGCGGTATTATTTTATATTGTAAGCAACGAACCTCGATCATCTTTGATTTATCTTTTAAACGAAGATATTTATATTATAATACCGTTTAAAAATTCATAATTGTACCGTTTTATGACAAGAATGTATATCCTCAGAAATGGATATTTATAACATAGCATCACGCCTGTATTCCCCGAAGGGGTAGGCACAGGTGTACACAGTTGTACACCCACATTCCACCAATTCTGTTATTAAGTCCCATGTAATAGGTGGTGAGCCTATTGCCATCAACCGGACACAATTCCAAACTCCGGGCTGCTACTGAGAATTCCCTAACAGAAAAACTCAATAACACTTTGCCCGACCCGGGAATCGAACCCGAGACCTACTCAGCAGTCCCACTTGGGACCACTAGACCAACGAGGTAGTTAGATATTTATATACGAGTATATTTAAAATTGTAGACAACAATGAAATGAACATCTCATTGAAGTTATATTTTTTAGGAAAGACAAAGTCGTGAGCAGGATTTGAACCTGAGCCACCCAGATGAATACTCCAAGCGCTCCGCCGGCTAAGCGCAACCGACTCTTACTTACTTCGCTGGCTTAAAGACCCGAAGTGCATCTTAGCCTCCGACATCAAAGTTAGCCACCCAGCTCTACCTATTACAAATAATTCTTCTTCCACATTATACGTCTTATGAAAAAATATAATGTTAGAGATGCGTTAATTGATGTGTTTAAAAATAATTATTTAATCTCATTAGTCCTGAATTCCTGATAGATTGATTACATATGTAAAACCATTGCGTATGATGACTGGACGTGACATTGCCTGAAACATAAACGAGATCCAAAACCAATCTGAAACAGGGCAGGTGTACGCAATGGCCCACATTTGACATTTAACGAAATTATTCAGTGTTCGAGAACGTTTAAAATAATTAACATGGTGTTCTTGACCTAATAATCATTAACAAAAATATGTATTACTTTAAAAAATTAGGCTGAATGACGTCACATAGTACCTAATAGACTTTAATTGGGTACCTTGAAAGTATAACATAACACTGTGCTTTATTTTCTTCCTTACCTACTTTAATATGTCAATTACTAGAAGAAAATTGGGTGTTATCAGCTAGCCATAAATAAAACAAATCCATAGATATTTTTGGGCTTTTACCTTCACCTATTAAAGTAATAGCAGTAGGTACCCACGACTTCGCCCGCGATATCTCGTAGCATACATAATATATATAGCCAATAGCACTCAGGGATAATATATATGCCTATTAGTCAAAGAATTTTCAGAATTGGATCATTAGTTTCGGAGACTACAACCAACATACAAACTCACAAACTCTACCTCTTTGTAATATGAAAATAAGTAGCATAAAGCTTTCACGTCTAGACGTCACAATACCTTCAAGTCGGAAAATCCTTACTTAGTTATGAGACACTACAACATAAAGAGTATTTCTTTACACAAAAGAAGTTCTAAGAACCGTCCAATTACGGCTTCCTTTCTTCGGGATTTACTTGAAGCTTTGAATGGATATTAATACCAATTGTATATTAGCATAGTATCACGTCGGTATCACCGACACAAAGGCAGAGGAGTTGTGCACCCACATATAGCAGATGCAGTTATTAGGTCACATGTAATAGGTGGTCAGCTTATTGCCATTCTTCGTCTTGTTATCGTATGTTGATGAAGAACCTAATGTCAGAGTTCAAAACGCCAGTAGGCCTGACATGGCTTTACATACGATCAATCGTTCGATTGATTTTTCAGGTGTGCTAGTTTGTTTTCCCAAGATTCCTCCGCCGCTTTAAGCAAGTGATAATTATTTTTTAACTCAAAAAGTCAGTTGAGCAGTGCCTTGGCTTTGAACTTGCGACCTTTGACTTACCAGTCCTACGGTCATACCACTAGGCTATCACTGCTCTATATTGTCATCACTGAGCACAATTTCAAACTCGAGCCTGCTACAGAAAATCTCAATAACACTGCCCGACTCAGGAATTGAACCTATAATCTCACGCTCAGCAGCCGCACATATAACCACAAGAGGCAGGGTCTTAGTAGCTAGTCTATTTACATTTATTAGCGCCATACAAGTATCGATATCAAGTATCATAATAATTGTGCGCTACAAATACAGGCAAGTAAAGGAGCTATTAATAGTGTGGTGGCACTGCTTTTACTTCTGTAGGCTTATACGTAGTGGACCTTCTCTGTGAAAATGCGATAAGTGCCCCAAGAAACCGTTTCTCAAGGCTTAAAGAAAATCTCGCTCAGCCATACGACGCGAAGGCCTAGCCATGACTCCCAGGAGTTCAAACTTAAGATTTGACGGTGGTATAAAGTTTTGGATCAACTTAAAAACTAAATGAAGGTATGCTGTGGACATTCATGTAAAATTGCCTAAGTTGCCTCGTTGGTCTAGCGATCACAAGTGCAACTGCTGACCTGATGTCCTGGGTCTAATTCGCGGGTCGTGCAGTGTTATTGGGTTTTTCCTATTAGGAAATTCTCAATAGCAGCCCAGAGTTTGGAATTGTGTCCGGTAGAAGGCAAAAGGCTCACCACCTATTACATGAAACTTAAGAATAGCATTGGTGTGGGTGTAGAACTGTGTACACTTCTGCCTATCCTTCAGTGAATACAGGCGTGATGATATGTATAAAAATTCTTTGAAGCGATGTTTTCCTAATTCCAAGGTAAAGCTATAAAACCATAAGTTTTATCTACCTATAGTCATGTTGTATGAATAATTGTGTGTCACATAATTAATGTCAGGTGTCGCGGCCTTCACGGTGTTTTAATTGAATTGTTGAGGTAATTCTATATGTGTTGAGCGGCTTACTAAAGCCCTAAGGACTTATAGAATCACAGGGATATGGGACCGCCAACCTACAAGGATTCTAAATTATGTTCGGTGCGTGGAAGTAATTTCGGACTAATGCGATTCAAAATAATTGTCTACGTTAGCTAATAAACGAAGCGGTTTCGAGAAGCATTTTAAAACTAGCAAACGTAGTAAGGAAACTATATGAGGAAAGCCCCCGAACGTAAAAATTGCCGAGATATGGACCTACACCCAGCATTGGTTGGAGAATCACCGTGGATATAAGTTGAAGAAGAGAAGGAGAGTGAACCATGATAATATTACAAGTTTTCAACCGAGACCATCGTACAAAACAAACGCAAGTCAGTAGCCATATAAATCGCAAAAATATCTTAGTATACGAGTACATATTTGATTAGTATTTCTTCAATGGCTTTATTAAAGACTATATTAGCTCTATCTTATATATAAAATTCTCGTGTCACAAGGTTAGTTACCTTACTCCTTCGAAACGGCTTTACTGATTTTTACCAAATTTTATATGCATATTCAGTAGGTCTGAGAATCGGCTACTATCTATTTTTCATACCCCTAAGTGATAAGGGGGCCCTATCCAGAAAATTTATATGGCAGAACAACGTTTGCGGGCACAGCTAGTATCATAATAAATGTTATTAATCCCTTACCTTTCACTCTAGCATTAACTGAGTGTTCTTTCTGACACTTTCATCACCTACGAACGGACCATCAGACCGCGTCGTAAGGACGATCGTACGTACTCGTATCATTACAATGCGGTCAAGTAACGTAACTATTCCCCAGTTTTTTCTTAGCAGCAACTCGAATTTGAATCTGTTATATTAACATTACCTTTATAGCATCTATGACCTGTTATGCCATTAAGGCTTCTTTATAATAGTTGTTAACAGGAGTCAGGACTTTGCCTGACATTTTTTTTTATCGATACCCACATTTAATAAAAAAAAATATGGTCAGGCAAAGTCCTGACTCCTGTTAACTTGCCAAGCCTCGAGCGAGTAATTCATTTATGGGGTTAAACCCATAGTAATTTATACGAGTGAAATAACTGTGGGCAATGGGTAGGTACTACAAGTATAATGTAAGTACATTGACATTTTTCACGAAACTCGTTATAATTCTCGGTCTACTTACGTAGGTCTCTGACATCTCAGATTTCTTTCTGATCTGATCTGATTCTGAGATCATCGATTTTTTGTTTTAAAGCCATCGCTTGCCACACCATCGAGAATATCACTAAGCTATCGTTTCATGACGATGTTTTCCTTTACTATTTCAAGCAAGTGATCATTATTTTATAATACGCACATGACTACAAAAAGTCAATGGTGCCTTAGATTCGAACCGTCGAACTTCAATTTCCCTGTTTAACGGTCATATCACTATGCTGTCACTGCGAAGCTAATATTTAAGTAATGCAATTTTATTACCTAAACAAATCAATAAACTTTTGTAAAGAACAACGAATTGTTGTTTCCGTGACATTTACAGATACTCCAAGTTAGTGACTTCAACAAAAGATGAGATCAAAAGAGCGTGATCTTTGGGCTTACTCTTGTAAATAATTCTGCTTGATTGCCATTGGAAATATGTCAGTTGGAACTTTTAAATGCCAAAATGTCAAAAATATAACTAAGATTCGGGATTTTATGAAGACAACATGCTTTAAAATTGAGTCTACTGTAATGTAGGTAATTTATTTTAAAATTACGCGTTTTTTAATATTGGCTTAAGGCTTCTATTTAATATTTGAATTGGTATTAGTTTCAAGAGTATTGACCACTTTTTATGTCTTCATACTTGAATGTCTTTTGTAACCATAACCTTTTCGTCCCCTAGACGACACAATGCCCCCTCTGAGCGAACAGAAACCGGCGGCGCGTCAACACATTTGTAGACTGCAACAATTGCACTACAATGCACAATAGTGTTCGTCGCCCATATTTTTAGCACAACTAGGTCAATAGTAGAAGAGTTTCACCAAGACACAACTAGCTTACAGGCGAAAAGTTTGCATGATAAATACATTTTTGGATGACACGAACAAATAAATTGCACGAAACGCTAACTTTCTTTTGCGGCTATATTTCAGGTCGTCGTACTTTTGAAATGGAATTTTATTTTATTGCTATTGTTTTAAATTGGAAGTTGTATTTATTGTTTTTGTATTTTAAAAATCTTTACTTAATTCAACATATATAATGTTGCTTTTTAGATAGATAGATAAAGTCTATAAAACTGCGGAATTAAGTCTTTCTACAAAATAATAGTTTAGCCGGTTAGACATTTTAAAAACTTTAATTTAAAACGTCCTCAGTAAAGGCAAATACTATAATATAATATACTGAGGACGTTCTAAGTGTTAGTTTTGCTAAATGTTCTCTTCATTACCAAAAATAATAAATTCGTCAATACTAAATTACAAACTGACCTGTCCATATGCGAGAACCGTAGCATTGTAACCGTCCAGAGCTGCCTCCACAAGTTTCCGGACACACGTGTCATAGACAATTTGTTGGCAGCAGGACGGTTCAAATGCATAGTTGAATGTGAACACACGCTCTGATCCTAGGGCGATCCCTCCTTCGCCCGCCGCGCCGCCAGCGCGTGCGCAAATTCCACATCCTTCTACCACCTCACCCGGTGTCTGCGGACGGATCCTGGAACAAAAAGAAATATAAGTTAAAAAAAGATAACTAGTCAAGTAGCCACAGTCAGTAGGGTAAAACACCATAAAGTTTACAAACTACTCTATAAGTTTAGAAAATACCTTACAGGATTCGCGTGAGAATCAAAGCCACTTGTTTTGACACTTGATACTCGGAACGTGTAGTTTATATTTATACAATACGTAATGATAACAGACATTACGCATGGAACACTTCATTTTTATATACTCGTAAAACTGAGGTAGGTTTCTCAATATATTTAAAACTGGTTATTCTAGCGTCCTGTAATGCCATGGAAGGCATCGCAAAATGTCCGAGAATGTTTTGCTGGTGTCACATAAAGGAAGGAGAGAAAAAACGCATACATTTATCTTGAAGTAGAATATTGCAGGCTGAATGATATAAAACACCGTATTTTCCCGTACCTAGAAAGAACCAAGCATACCATTTAACTGTAGCGCTTTGATCGCGTATGAAACAATTAAGCACATTTGTTTTGATATTTAATACTCAAACGTGGAGTTGAACGTGCACTCATCAATGAGACAAGTGGCGCTTCTTATCAATGGTATGGTTTTATTATGATTGATTGTGTTTATTTTGACTTGAGAAGTAGTGCAACATTTTCATATATTTTTTATGTGGTCTCTTAGTTTTGACCGACTTTATCGTTATACATTTAAAAATTATCAGAGTCCAGTCTAGAGGAAATTGGATGAGACGGTGAGAGCAGAACTGGAAAGGGATAGTTGGCGAAGACACTTCAAGGAGTAACTTAAAGTAATTTGAACATATGTTATAACAAGCCATCTGCATCATCCAAATCATGTGCGTATTATAAATTAATTATCACTTGCTTAAAAAGGTGAAGGAAATCATCGTGACAGTGAATTGGAACTGAGAGATATTGTCAATGGTGTGTAAAGCCATGTCAGAGACCTATGGGAGGTTTAAACTCTAACACTAGATTGTTCATCAACCAGAGCATAAGGTCAAGCATCTAGGTAAAATCGTAGCTGTTATTCAAGTAGTGAGCAATATTTAAGCAAGGTGTCATAAAACTGCTCGACTAATGTCTATCCATTATGAAAACGTCCTCCTACTTAACATATCAGTCACGTATATTTATTGCTTTACATCGACAAGTAAACGTGCACAAAGTTACAAATATATCCTTTGAATAGGTAATAGGCAACTGACAGGAGTGCAACTCTCTTGCCTACTTCCCCTAACCCTTTGCAAGAGGGAAAACCATAAGCAAATTTAAAAACTACTAGAACGGGTCATATGAGCGTAAGTTAATGCGTGCGCATCTGCAAATAACTATGAACGTCGTAAAATGCTAATTCTCAAACGCAACTCACGCTAAGGTGCGTCTGATCAAGGCTATCTGTGCTGGAGTAATAAGAAACAAACTGGATCTCGTCAAGGTCTTAAAGATATCGCTCAAGGTTATCTATGTTTGTGTTGTGTGGCTCCAGCTGACTGCTGATCGATGGAAGATAAGGTGGGTGATGTAACAAACTGGTGTAAGGAAAATTATCTCAATGAGAGATAAGATTTTGGTTTCTGAAGTTACTATGTAGCATGGCATGGTAAAGATTTTTTTTATTAGTACGTAGCATAGTCTGACCATTAAACGCCTTGTTTACAGTTGTGTTTATAATCAAAAACTGACCACTTCCACAATCCGCATTACGGGTTTCTGGTATTACGAGGCTTGATGTCGTCTTATAAGAACTACCTAACTCAGTTTTGCAAAACATAGTCTTAGCGTGTATGGAAAAATACAATGTTATTGATAAGACAGATTAACTGCAGTTAAAACTAACTACTAATGTTATAGATGTCGTATCAGTAATCTTAGAGCCATAAATTTAAATGTGCAAATTGCAGTTGTTGTTTAACAATACCAGTAGTAAGAGTATGCAGAGTAATAACTTGGATTTGATAGCTTATTATGTCCCGTTACTAGTTGCTGGTGTACCTACACAATTCAATGAGGGACGGAAGTACCAATTAACACTTCAAAAGGGAAAATTACCGACCGACGACCGAGCGGACGCTTGCCGTGTGCGAAATGTAAAAACTCCATTAAAATTCAAACGTCCGTATATTCATATTTCGAATATGAATCATTTTTTTATGTACCACGTGTTACTTCTTGCTTGCCAAGACTTAAAGATGATGAGCCGTAATTAGGATCAAGTTTGTCATACTGTTTCTTTCCTTACGAACTACTTAACAACTACCATTTCAAGCGAAATTAGGACTCGAGACATCGTGCCTGCGAAATAAATATTTTTCTTTGTCTTTAGCTTAATTTAGATTTTATAGGAAGATTCATAAGTTAAATGGAAATATTATTTCTCCTCCTTTGTTTTAAAATTGCCTTATGTCTCAAACAGTCTGGTCAGATTTAGTAGGTCTACATAAATTAATTATTTCAGTCTTGGAACTGAATATTATCATGTAGTGCTTTTGCAAGCTATCATTTTATTGGTTCGAGATTATTATTTTTATGTATAGCGTATATATAAATACTTCTTCCGAGTGTCTAAAAGAAGCGCGTGTAATGCCCATTAATCTTTTAAAAATGAACACTTTACTGACTATAAGTTCTTATCCTGCACAAAGTTTACCGTCCAGTGCAAATTCCTTGCACATATCGTGTGTAATACAGAGGCTATTGTACTTGCCAGCTTACACAATGGAACACGCGATCGTCCGAGTGGAACACCGCAACGGCGCACGCCACCCATTCTTCCTAACTAATAGTCCAAGCAAGACTTTCAACACCAATTTTCAAGTTGCATGCTTCTTAATGACCTAGTCCTTAGTGATTACGTGAAATTGCAATTTCGTACGGTTTTGTTAATCCTGCTTCGGGCTTTGCAGTTATTATGCAGTGTTTCTGTGTTTCGTATTCTGCACCGATAATTTTGAACGTGATAAGTTTTGTCACTGTGTATTTCTATTTTCGTAATTTTGTGTTTAATAGAACTTCTAGACTATTTAAAAAAGGTTGCATCATCTAAACAAGAACAATCTCTTCTCCCCGAAGTAGATAAAACAAATAAGAATAGAGAAAGTTTAGTAACACCGGTACTGTGGACTATCTATAACTTTGTTACAAGACTAGACGGTGAAAACATTCCAGATCTCTGAGTAATACAGTGGAGGCCAATCACACTTCTCTAATCGCGATTAATAGTTTTAATCCAAGTAAAGCATCGTATTACTTTCTAGTGTACTTACGTTCACTACTAATCATCAAAAACGTTGTATATGTGCTCCGGAAGCAATTCACACTCATCACTATAGTGGAAATCTAATCATATGATACATTAGGACAAAACACACGCAAACAGGAGCACTGAAAATAGCACGCACTAGACGAACCAGCAATCAGTCGCATGTTCTAAGAACACGTCGCTATTTCCAGGCTAGGTACCAAGGTACCAGCATGTAAGACTGCCATTGTATGGCTGGCTATTATACTTTGTGCACCACAATGGCACCACCACTCGCTGTTATTAAACCTGGCTTATAAACGGATATCACTACACATTGTGCTATCAGACTTTTTGTATGGCAATTTGTCGTCCAAGTAATTTGTATGAGTCAGCTGTTTTAACACAATGGTTTAACAGTTAGCTGTTATGCTGTAGAACGGGAAATGAGATCAATTAAGATGTTATTGCATTTCCCACGAGTTCATTGTGTCAGTTTTCGACTTTGTTCAAGTTTTGATTGACATTTCTTTGTTTTGTGCGATGTGCTGATAACATGATGGTTTTGTATCATTAGCATCCGATCCGAATGCATAGAAATCAATAAGACACTGTTTAAGAACATTGTAAGGTTGAATCTATTCTCGGTTCCATCTATTCGGTCAGTGTATTTGGAATGTGAAATATTATTATGTTGATGAATAACAATAGACCGGCTGCATATGGATATCTTGAACACAATAGTAAGTATAGTAACACACTTCTTTTATATAATAAAACATCAGCTAATCTAAGTAAATGCAATTTGTAATGCCCTCAGGTTTTTTGGGGATTGATAGTTTATTCCTGTTCTCGAGGAGGTTGTTCATACCACAAAATATATTTATTCTACGATGGTTTCTTTACAACACAGGAAGTTTTTAGAAAGAAGAAAGAAAGAAAGACAATTTATTACCACACAGAGCCATAAGGATACGTAAACTAAGAAATATATTATAATAAAACAACTTTAAACCGGATTATTCGCGTGTATTATTGGTTTTTTGTTTTTCCTGACGTTTCGAGCACTTTGCAGCGTTCGTGGTCGCAGGAGGACTGTAACATTAGTAAGTCCTCCTGTTAAAAGTTGTTAAATTATAATGTGTAGTGATCGCGCAAACCTAAGATATTACTATAAGAAATATATGAAATAAATAAACAATCGTATTAAAAACCCTACAACGCAACTGTGCGAAAAATGGTTTTTACGTATGGAATTGCAGCAGGCTCATGAAAAATATCTATAATTCCGGTCGAAAAAAATTTACATACGTCTCCGTATAATGATATATCTGAGCATATTTGCGAAATGGAAAAAGCAATGTAGAACAGTCGTGGGTTGATAAGAGCCCAACCAAATATTTTGCGATGGGCGCCCACTTCCCACTAGCGGGCCGTGGGCAGATACAAAACTATAACCTTTGAATATATTAGTACTTTATAATGATATTCAATTGATTGCAACACCTGACAGAGGAAACGACGAAATATTTTACACATTAGTCTCTGTAGGTTTGGAGTGAATCTACTGGTGTTTATGTCAATATAAGTATGTTTTCGATATCAATCGTAAATCGCTGATCCTTTTTGGTAGAGGGAAAATATGGGAAAACTAATCGATTATTTGAATTCTTGATGAAAATATCTATCTATAAATCCATGTATTAATTAGTGAGAGAACGGAAGGAGAAATACGGACCACTCACAAATACTGACTATAATAATTATCATAAATCATTATTTAAAATGTATTTTTTTATTACTAAAATAGGTCAGTAAAGTCAATATAAAACAAAATTAATAGCGATAAGAACGATCTATTGATCAATATCAGCTGCCATATTTGCATTGTGAAGATAAATGAATGGTTCGAAGAATTCCATGACATTGATATACATAAGCCAGACTATCATGTATTTTAGGGTTCAGGCATTTAGGAACTTGGGTTTGAAATACTCCAAAACTATATTAATTAACTGATTCGCAGATTGCAGTATTCTGAGGTAGCTTGTAAGATTGTTATTAATGATAAGAATTTGCAAATTGACACTTCATTAATAGACTTCCGTGTTTCGCTGACATTTACACAATAAAGTCTCAACAGGTTGTCTAAATGAACCACATTCTACAAAGTGCGAGGGTTTTCACATTCGCACCTACAACTGTAATGCAGTACAATACGAACTGTAACGATAGTACCATATTCTAAATTAGTACGTGCGCAATTATGGGTCGTAGCACCTCGTAATAAGGACTGGGACATTTAAATTTTAACGGTTTTCAAATCAAAGCACGCCCTGAATGCATAATAAACCAAATAACATTTACCGGTACCAAAAAAAGTTGCGTACGAATATTTATCGAATTCCCAGTTATTATACACGTGCTGCGTTTTTCGAATGCATTGGTAGAGTTGCGGCGGAAAAAACAATAAACATGTCGGTTTTAATGTTTTAACAACACGATGTATGTAACAATAGACGGATATAACGTCCGAAAGGTCGAGCTATACACACAAACGACTAAATTAAACGAACATTCTTTGACTTGGGGGACACTATTGAATATTAAAACATTATCTGTGGTTGTGTAATGACTATTTAATGTATTTTCATTTCACTTGCCCGCATAAAGTAGGCGTGGAGATAAGAGGCATAGAGCACAATTATTCTTCCGTGTTAGTACAGCCAGTGGCGGTACCTTCATATAAGCCCAAAAGCCCGGCATGCCTTACTAAAATGCTCGATAGAGAATCAATATCAAACCCGAACTATTTAAAAGTTCGCGCGCTTAATTCTTATCAAAATAACACAAAGTATCTACCTATGCCACACTACTACACATCGCGATTGTTCGCGCGCAGAGTTTCGCATTTGCAGCATCTACATATAGCTATCTCGCTTACACGCACGGGCTTTTACCGGGCTTTCAAATACTATCTCTGTCACTTTCGCACTTATAGCGATGTGCCGTATAACGAGTACATACCTTGTGCGTCTACAAATCGATCAGTATGGAAGATTTAAGCCGTGCATGCCTATGAAGTTGCACGCGTATGCACACCTTGGCAACTCTGCAGTGTTGCCGTTTTAGCGACGTTGTGAGATCTTGGAGATTTTTAACGAGTTTGGAGACTTTTTTTAAGATTTAGCAACAATAAAACCTAGCGACTTTTTAAAATAATTAATAGTTTCGAGTCACGTGACACATAGATTAAAAATTATGAATTTGTTTATCGAATTAAATGTATTTACGAGTTATTAATATTATTTTCAAAAATACCAAAGAGTCAAATAAAATACATTCTATCATTATAGCTAAGTTTCATATTTTATTTCCATCAGTGTCAAATACCCTATTGCGACATTTAGCTAGATTTTTCATATACCTGGCGACTTTTTTTGCCTAAATGACAACACTGCAACTCTGCGTAAGTACCGAGTGCAACTCACTTCAGTTACATTTGCTTGAGTGGGAAAAGTTTTGTTGTTATAGTTTTTTGTGTGTTTTCTTAGATTTTCTCAGTGATACAATTGTTTTGGTGACTTAAAATGGAGGTTATTGTACCTTGTGAGGATTTAAAATGCGTTCAAGTTTTGATTGGCGAAGATAAGGTAAAATCTTTAAACTTTGCTCAGAAAAAACAGTTAATTTCTTCATTAAAACCGATGCCTAATCTGTGTATTTCTCAGACTAGTAAATTGCATAAACGCAAATTTAATAGATCAGTGTATAAAACTAGTTGGATTGTTGGCTGTTCGCACACTAATAAGTTGTATTGCTGGTGCTGCATATTTTTTTCGAATGAAGATTCCGAATACATCTGGTTATAATGATTTAAATAACATATCTGCCACAAACACCTGTGTGCAATGGTTTCTTTCAGTAATTTTGGTAAACAACGAATTGAGACATCTAGGTATATCACGCCAGTTATCTGAGGAAATTTCAAAATATAACACGCGCGTTGATAACAACCGTAGTATATTTCAAAGATTAGTCGATATTGTTTGTCATTTTAGCACAACAGGAACTTCCTGTAAGAGGACATGATGAGTCCAAAACTTCATTAAATAAAGGCAATTTTTTAGAACTGGTCTCGTTAATTTCAAAATACGATGTCGTTTTAGAAAAGCATATGCAGCATCAGGAAAGTGACAAACCGGGGCCGAGAAGAAGACGGATGAATTCACTTTTAATTTATTGTACCTAACCAGTAGTTTATGAGATAATTGCGATGATACATACGTAGGTACCTACATACTCAGTCGAAAACTGAACTTTCTTTTTTTGAAATCGGTTAAAATTTTATTGGGCTTGCCTTATTTTGAAACCCTAGGCACGCCACTGAGTACAGCATAAAAACATTCAGGGCGTGTTAACTTTACACAGCTTAGGCAAAAATAAATACATTTTACTTAGCACGTGCGATTCTTAGTACTGTCACACTACTGTTAAACTGTTAAACTTTTTTCACCGTGGGAGAGCCACGCTTCGGCACGAATGAGCCAGCTCGACCGGATTGATACCACGGCCTCACAGAAAACCGGCGTGAAACAACGCTTGCGTTGTGTTTCGCCGAGTGAGTGAGGGTACCGGAGGCCCAAACCCTTTAAAAGGCAGGCAACGCACTCGCGACTCCTCTGGGGTTGCGGGTGTCCATGGGCGGCGGTAATCGCTTACCATCAGGCGAGCAGTCTGCTCGGTTGCCCCCTATTCCATAAAAAAAAAAAAAAAAAACATGCAAGATAGAGACGGGAATATAGCGAAGTCAAAGCACGTGCTAATAAGTTTACTTATGTTTACTTATCTTACTCTTGAAGTTAGTCCCAATTCCAATATTAAATCAGTGCCATAAAATTATATTTAATGTTAAAATAAATTTACCTACATCATTAGTAATCTTAATTTTAAAGCATATCGGTTTATTAGTATCCCGATTCTTTAATTATTTATTTATAAGAACATTTTTGTATTTAAAAGTATGAACTGACATATTTCTAATGTCAATCGAGTGGTTTTGTTTTCAAGAGTATGCCTACTTTGGAAGCAACTCGGTACCAAGAAAGAAAATTCTAGTATAATGTAAGCACTGTTTGCTTGTTTAAATAACGTAGTTACGAGACTTGCTACTTTTGACGAAACACGATTTGCCTACAAAACGCGACGCAGTAATTGTCAAAATACGGATCGCCTATGCTTAAACTACCTAGGTAAGGCTGGGGAGATTCTTAGCCCAAAATAAATAATTCACTTGTAGTGACAGGATTAATGCTACGCCAATACGCGTGTCAAGCAATTTTTTTAGATATCTTTCAAACGCATTAACGCATTCGTAAAGTTATGAATGTTTGTAAGAAGTCGTATCGGTTGAATCACCTGTATAGGGACTGAATAGCTAGCGATACGTCACCAAAAGACGTATTAAAATGTGAAAGAAGAATTCGGAGTAGTGAGCAGATGTCGAGATGGATTAGTGGTCAGATTGCCTGGAGTATTTACCCGAGAGGCGCAGGTTCGAATCCTGCTCACGAACATATTTTTCTTACCACAAATTTTTATTAATAACTCTTTTTTTTTAATTTGCTTTACTCTTTTCGGCAGTCAAAAAGTGACTTGGATAAGGCTAGTGCTTCACTTTTATTTCAGTACTCTGGCCTGAAGTACTTACTCTACCAAAATTTCAACAAAACAAGAAAGTTTTGCTTCACTATGGTAAGAGGCAAATTCAATTCAAGGAAATTCGTCTAGTTATTTTTAAATACCAATTAAACGAGCAACGTAGGTGACGTGTTCAGTGCAATCGTAACCTGATCCTTACAATTTACCCCCGGCAGTAAAATTTAATGTAATGGTAAATGTTATGTCCAAGTTTGTTGTGAATTAAACGTAATGTCTTGTTGCATCAGCTAGGTGAGACAATCATATCCGTAATAGAAAGTAATCTTCAGTTTGATGTCAACAACAATCCCTGACTCAACTCCGCATTCTATAGAAGTTTATTGACAATTCGACGTCGGCTCCTCCCTAGTAGCACAAGTCTTTCTAAAGTTATACAACATAGTTTTATGCCGAAATAGCTTTTTAAAACTGCTTTTTACTCTAAAAAACTATCACGCACAGTACACACACACACATCCCAACCATCACATACAAATGCTCACATACACACCCCAACAGTCACATAGAAACACACACACCCTAACAGTCACATACAAACACATATACACACACAAACAAAAACACACATTCTCAATCAATACCCTCACTAACACTCACTTTGCGCATCTGAAGATAAATAATTAATTAATTGCATGCCTTTCCTTATTTGTTCAAATTCAAAGCCTTATGTTAATCTAATTTGTATTTACATAATTTACTTTGTGTCTAAACGGAAGACGTGGATCCTCTACTACAAGCAAATCTTTACTTAACAGGGAATTCCAAACCTGTAAGGGATGAAATTAACATTTTTATATTTTTATTTTAGTGTTAGCTAGGTGTATTACACGATTAGAAATGGAACTTGAAATTGAAGAGATATGGGGAGCCAGCGAGACGATAGCTCAGTTGGTGAGCATTGTCACGGTTCGGTGAAAGTAGATTTTTTACTAAATAAAATTAATGAGCATGATATGGCGGAACATGTAACTGTAAAAAAACATTGTACCTATATAATCCCTAAAGAAGTTAATAGGAAGAATAAATGAAGTACCTAAAACATGCAGGCAATAAATCTTTAGAAACTTGGTGAAGCACTGGAGTCTTTAACTCATTTACTGATTATTGACGACCAACGACTAGCCAAGATAATATAAAATCCCATGGATTGACTTTTAACATTATTGCAAATTATGAGCACCCTAGCTTGTTTTATGGCAAAAGTCAGGTGAATGCTCCTGTTATCATCCTACACCATCAACTGAAGGAAGTGGGTCACTCAGGCATTGATATACGGCCAACAAACCCCCATTAACATAAAACAATCGCGCTTTTCCCCATTATCTCTACGGAAAAGCGTGAGCAACATGTAATCGTAACTTTGTATGCAAAACTGTTTTAACATCGGTATAATTTCGCGTTGGGCAATTCACTAACAGCTTTAGAGTTTACACAAAACATAAAGTATTTCAGTAACGGGCAATGCTTTCATTCATTAAATAAATAAATGTTTAAATGCCACAAAAATAAAAAGCTCCATAAATCAAATTGCAAGGCTTCCGATCAATGATTCCGAAATGTTTTATTCGATTCTACTTTTATTTCATAACTACCACACCGTTTATAGCAAAACCGTCATCATATCCAAAAAATCGAGCAATAATAGCTAATTTAGTCATGTAGACCAGTCGAACAAGTAATGTTAAATCGATACGACACATGTTCCAATTGACATTCGCCTCCCACGTCTAGTCTGAACAAACGAATAAAATATTTAAAATAACTCAACGGACGTGGGTAGGTGTCGCGACCTTATTACATCCCGTCATCGATCGTATTGTAAATAAATAAACACTTATGATTGACTTCGACATACTAGTCAAAATTACTACTTTCACATATATAATTAGCCTTAGATATTTGACTTGGCTCAACTATGACAAGAGACCTTTTTTCTGAACACAAGAGGCATTGAGAGAGCCAGCCTTATTTGGACTCCATAGGCTACGAATAGATTCACCACATCTAAAATCAGCAGAATCTGTATGAAACTATAACCGAAAACGTAACCCGAACGAGACATATTTATAAATCATATATAATTATATTTTTTTTTAATACATGTTGAGGCCATGTAGTGCCTATATTAATTTCTATTTTTCAAAGAAACATTGAAAAAATAATAGACAAGAACGGGGCTTGAACCCGCGACCTTTGACGTTCCGTGTCATCACTCTACCAACTGAGCTACCTTGTCGTGTTCAAACCTATTGAATTTTCAATCCTCTTTGTATACGTCTTAAGGAGACGCCTGGTGATATTTATCTAGTAATCATTTACAGATTTACTAAACTCAGCGTTACCACTTTGCAGTTGTAAATCGCCGAACAACATCCCAATCCTTTATAAATCATATATAATTATATTTTTTTAATACATGTTGAGGCCATGTAATGCCTATATTAATTTCTATTTTTCAAAGAAACATTGAAAAAATAATAGACAAGAACGGGGCTTGAACCCGCGACCTTTGACGTTCCGTGTCATCACTCTACCAACTGAGCTACCTTGTCGTGTTCAAACCTATTGAATTTTCAATCCTCTTTGTATACGTCACCAGGCGTCTCCTTAAGACGTATACAAAGAGGATTGAAAATATATGACATATTTATAACATAAGTGCGATTTTTTATAATAATATCAAGCAAGACTATGTACATCCACAACACTCAGGCCAAGGTAAATAAAAATTACTTAGCACGTGCTTTGGCATAGCATT
The DNA here is from genome assembly GCA_935421205.1 of Xylocampa areola. Taxonomy (NCBI): domain Eukaryota; kingdom Metazoa; phylum Arthropoda; class Insecta; order Lepidoptera; family Noctuidae; genus Xylocampa; species Xylocampa areola. The sequence continues at coordinate 4,680,985 of OW285200.1, forward strand.
ATTCCTGTCACTGTTACACAACTTACAAACTACAAGCGCAAGATAGAGACGGGAACATAGCTAACCTAAAGCACGTGCGTATTAATGGGCACATATTTTGGGCCTCAATAAATATATTTGGGCACGTACTTCCATAAGAACTAGGTAAAATGACACAATATTTCATTATTAAAAGAGCTATTTACCTTAAATATCTCTCAGTATAGCAATGAAATCAACAAGTAAATAAGGAAACAAGTAACTGATCCGCTCTTAGAAATTATGAGCGTATATATTTGAAAACTTTTGTACCGATAAATAATGCATCGAAAATTTTACAGTCATCCGTTTTGTTTTGATACTACACTTAGTGTTATACTAACACGTGTTTTAATGCTACATGTGTATGTAGAAATTTAACTACACATGCCCAGCATTCAACATTGTCGAAAATCTACAAAAATCAAATTCTCTTGAAGCAACGTTCAGAAAATTTACAGAAAAACTGAACTTCGGAACTGGGATTCCGCTTATAAGACAGAAAGATGATCGCAACATTTGTAAAAGAACAAACTTTACTAAATATGTGCACTTTCATTTTCCACACACACTATTACTTATTGACAAAAGTGGATTTTGAAGAGAAAACTTGGCAATTAAATAAGCCCTTTCCAAAGTAACAGTAAGAATATTTTCATATTGGCATGAAGACAATATGAAGAGATTAAATTAATGGCGTGTTAATTAATGAAATCGCCTTGATCGATGTTCAAAGGATTATCATTCACTTAATTTATTTAACGGATGATTAATGTTAATCGGTTGATGGCTGGAATGTTTACCTACTATGTTAATTGATAGTCTGAACAAGTCGGCCTAGACAAGTAACGACGGCGATGTAGGGCTCAATATTATCATCAAAGGATCGTCTTACTGCTTTGTATTAGAATTAGTAGCTAATCAAAAGGATAGTGTGTTAATTTGATTTTTAAATTTCACGATCAATCGGCAGATCAGGTAACTTAATGGAAGGACTATAAATACCTACTTCAACCCTTTATCATACCCGAAGCTACGATTAATTTTAAAATTTTCTGGTAAATTTAGTTTTTAGAACACTGACTTGACCTCGCACCGACTTTTGGTTGAAGTAGTTGTAAACTTAGGGAACCAATAAGCTCTCATTTAAATTAATAAACGTACATTTTACTATTGATCAATTAGATTACAAACAAGGTACAAGGAAATGTTAATATCTTCTTTTCCGTAACGAATAATATATTTCGTTTGGTCGGAAACCGGCGCCGGAACAACTAATCGCCTGTCTACGAATTAGGCAGGTGATTACGGTCAGTGATGACGTGTAACTGTCCTAGTGACCTCTAAGGGCTTTGGGCATATTATTCAAGAGGAGTGTTCGCTAAGACTTAGATTCGCGATCTTGATTCGCTAACACCTAGTAGAGCAGTTCTGAGTCAGTTATATTCTCTTATATTTAATACGGGTTAACATATAACTGGAAATGATTTTCTTTTCGATTTACTTCTTTATGCTGCGGGATTACTAATGAATGGCTATTAGGGAGAAGCAAGCGCCAGAAACTCTTCAAACCGGCACATTGCAGATTTGGGAATAGCAAGGACCCTAACCTCTAAGATCAAACGAGACGTTTGTCTAGAGAATTAAAGGCTCTAGGACATAGAGCAAGTTGCCCATACGATAACCCGATTCGGTATCAAGAATGAGTCACTTAAGGTAATTGTAACGTGTGTAATTAATATTTGCTCGACCGAGCGTTACATCTTTTATCTGAGTGCGTATTGCGGTCACAAAGAATTCATCTAGTTTACTGTGGCAAGTATATGGCGTGTTGTTATCATTTGATAAAAATCTGTTCAAATGACTACTGCGCTTGTTAACAGCTGTTTCGTCTCCTTGGCAAATGGCATTTAGGTCACATAAGTAGTGAACATGTTTTTATTCACTATAGGCTTGCATTTAACCGCTAGTTAACGTGTTGGTAAGCGATAGTGCATCCTTACCCTGCAAAAACCTAATAACCTTAAAGAATTACCAAGTTATCCTTATTCGGAAATCAGCAAAGAGTTCCAATTCTAGGCGGTACGCATAGTAAAAGCAAAACGTTACTTGAGGTAAGGGTGGAATGTCAACCATGGTAGGTTGGTGCACGTGCTTCAGGTCGTTCGATGATGGAAAATCTTTGAGGGATTTACAGTGACCATTCTGATTTACATTTTGCACTTGTTTGTAAAGCTCAAAATGCTGAACATACAAATCAATTTAGAGACCACGAGATGTGGAATCAAAATATTAGTGTTCAGTTTCAACCTCTGTAGGCCACGTGACTTCTTACATCCGTAAAGAAAAATGGGCTTATAAGAAAATAAACATTATCTATACGATCTTACGTCCAATCGGAACCGCAGGTCCAGTTTATTACAATAATTACCTCCTATACGGTAGTTGCTAGTCTGAGACGTCGCATGGCAAAAACAAATTGATTTGGTACAAACTCAGTGGACAAACCAGGCGATCTGGTAATAGTGTACCGTAGTACGACAGGGTGCCGTTACCTTCCTTATAGAGATACTAGTACACTAACATGAACTTTAAATTGCAATGGTCTCTGCACATAGGCAACGCTTCCACTGCGCTGGTACATTTTTGACTAAGGGAGTATTTTCTGGGATCCCATCAGTGGGATTAGGAATGTCGCCCAGTTGTAATGGTGGCTGGACGATGTATTGGTGTAAGCACCTATAGAAGGATTTCTTTGAATACTAAATATCTAATGATGATAATAGAAGAACAATTGTTTTCTAGCCTAAATGCTACTAATATTATAAATGCGAAAGTTCGTGAGGATGGATGGGTCTTTGTTAGTCTTTCACGCAGTAACTACTGAACAGATTTGTATTACATTTGGCATACAGATAGTTTATAACCTGAATTGACACTAATGATAGATTTTCCTGGTTGGACCTAACTCTGAAGTCTACATAGTCGAAATCGTAGGCAGATGCGAGGACCAAAATAATATTTATATTTTTAAACCGGCAGAAAGCAGTCGACGGCAAACAGGTAAACGATATTCATGATAATGTTTCGTAAGACGATCCATGCACATACACACACACATGAATCTAACAACAAATAAATACAACGTACCGTGAATCAGGTCAGTACACGACAAACGAGTTGAAAAACAATAGATACAAGATAAAGACTATTACGGTAACAGGCGCAGGCGATGAGACGGGAACAATTTAATGACTATAAACTGATTAACTCAGGCCACCTATCACACTGTTTCGTAATATAGTCGTCCTAGGTGGGCAACTCACACGATGCGATGCAACATGCAAAATGAAAGTATTTAATTGTAACGGTTCATTAGTTTTTATAGGTGGTCTATGGATTACGCCATCTCTATGAGAGCTATAGAGAGGATTTAGTATGTATGCAACAATTTATTATTGTGTATCTGACATAACAGATTTTCAGAGTCCTGTTGATTGTTGAGTATTCTGGTAGTCCATTTGTCAGTTTTAAGGCCTTTTCTATTTTTACACGACTGTCCAAGAAAGAAATGTTATGTTTTTAGGGTTCATGTATGTATGATTGTGAGTTTCTTTTCTCAACCACAACTTCTAAACGCCTGAACCGATTTAGATTTGAATCCTTACATTGTCCCGGATAAAATAGGCTAGTAAGATTAGAAAAAATAGTAATTCATCCTTTATGTATATCATATTGGCTATGGTGCACAAAGAGGTGTGAAATAAAAATTATAAAATTTAGACATAGCTGGCGTACTTTTTAATTAGTTTAATTCCCGTAATTTTTATAACGAGGCACTTACTTTACGGAAAATCGAAATGTGAAAATAAGCTTACTTGATGTAGTACCCAGTAGTAAAAATAGTACCACATAATAATTTCATTTTAATTACCCTCATAATAATTATACTCAAGTACTTTCTAACGACTTTCTTTCAATCAATTTAATAATAACGAATCAAATGCTTCAAAAGCAGTATTAACAGCCGTTATGTAGTTACTCCAGTTGACTCCTACTTCAGTGACTGTCTGCAGAAGGCCTGTTTGTAAAGTATTCTTATGTTAATTTAACTTCGTATTGTATTAACACGCATGTAACGAAAACGACTGGAAATATTTACAGAATACAACATTTAGATAATAGTCAGCAGTTAAAATAAGTTACAATTTAATTAAACAACCATTTATTTAGATAGTGTTTCATTAAACACATAATATTATGATAGCTGAATAAACATCATTACTATCAACAAGGAACTATTTATGTTATAAATCAAACATTTACGTTAAAAGTGAATCACGATTTGTATGGAAATATCATGTCGAAGGGTTATGTTCCCGGGGGAAGTAAAATCGATGTGAGTACCAAGAAACAATATTCACCCTTATGCCAACCCTCGCCCTTACTACGGTTTAATTGCTGGCAAGTTTGGATCAAATTACCCTTGGAGACATCACGGCATACTAGCGTTTGGTTGTGGCTATGATTGATTTAAATATGAACTTTAAAGCAGCAGTTTTAAAGGCTACAAAATCCTGGAACAAAGCTTTTATTATAAGATTCAAAGAGTAAAGTTATTATATTAAATGGAAAAAGAGTACGGTCGTGAACAGGATTCGAACCCGCGCCCCCCGGATAAGTACTCCAGGCGCTCTGACCACTAAGCCATCTCGACCCTGGACTCGAACTTTAGAGTTCGCTAAGCATGCATTAATGCTTTGCCAAGATTTATCTAGAATTCAATGAGTATTTATTTCTCCAAATCAAGGTGTTTGTTGTATCTATTGTAAACCATAGAAGTTATCATCGGGAAGTCGTCATCCAAACAACATAATAAAATCACCCACAACATAACTGTACACCTCGTTATAAGAGCTTTACAGACGTAATCAAAAGCGTGGGCCGATAGAACCAACTCACGATTACTCCTGACACGATTCGGTGTGATATGCATCTTAAATCAAGTCGAGGATAGGTCGTGGCTTGTCCTCAAAGGCGATTGTCTCAGATTTGACATGGCACAGTTCAAGGAGCTGGTTAGTTTAGCAATATTGTTGTCTAGTAGCTAACATGACGGGATTTAGAACGTCTGACGTGGTGGTTGACAAAATAGTTCAGGTCAAGATGGTTAGGTAAATATTTATTACACGTAACAGTCAACCCAGTATTCGTTGAAAAGGTTTGTGGAGAAGGTTTTAAACAGAACTCAGAACTTTTCTTAGACCGAGACTTTTCTGAAAAGCAAAAACATTCTTAGTTTTATAAAAAATCGCCGTAATCATTAAATACATTAGTAGAATTGTACATGACTTCACCTTAAGAATCATTAATGTCATAAAACGCTTCAAATTAGACACCATTGAATCTGACACTAATCAATTGTCAGCAACAGTCCCATTGAGCACAAAATTAATTCTTACCAACCATTTATTCCAAGTGATCACAAAAAAGTACGACAGCATTCATAGTTAGCTCATCAATCACATCTTTGTGAACAGGATGGTAACCGGTAGTGTACAAAAAGTACTCACGTTGTACATTGATGTCGAGGACTTCGATCATTACTGCTGCGTACATATTGCTAGATGCACACAAATTACATATTGCATTGTGTTTGTTTTGATTTCACGGCGATAATTTGTTTTTGATCGCTACTTGAGATTTCGTAACACCTTCTTACTTCTAGTGCCTTCGAGACTGATTCCCTTCTCTTTATGAAATATGATATGGTAGTCAAACGTCCTGAATATATTTTAATGTCTGACTCCGCAGCTTTTTTTTTAATCAATTGATTATGAAGAGCTTTTATAATGATCAGAAAATATAGCTTTTCAGTGCTGAAGTTGTATAACATTCTGTTTCTATAGTTACCTGTGTGAATCAGTGAATGTCGTCTCAAAATAATTTCTCTTCTGAATAATAGGACAATGAACTTTCAGCCTCCTCCCACATTTAGACAACTATCGTTAGTAACAACAAAATTAAGTCTCAACGTGTAATTGTACGAAGTAAGATGATGACGACGATATTTTTAAAGCTAGCCAAGGCCGTGATGTCATGGAGTCATAGCTCGATGTCATGTTAGAGCCGTAAACATTACAAACACTTTAGATAAATCGAGAATCCACTTAACGGCGTGAATCTCAGAGATCATATTTATCAAATGATTTGGGTTACGAATGATATTTCACTGTCGTCTGACATCAACCCTAATTTTCTCTGCTGTAAAGCAACCGAAAATAAAATAACACGATTCACATAAAGCACAGTCTAACGGTGGAAATTAATAAGTAGAGAATTGATTTTTTTTTTTATGCTCGTTAGTTGGGAGACAATAAATCAAATTGCGTATGTCATCGCAACGCAGTTTCGCCCATATCTTTCTATGTCACGCTATTCGGGTATAAAAGAGACCTGCGTGCAAGCCTCCAAGAGTCAATGAAAAAAATGCGACCATAAATATAAACTCGTAGGTACGAGTGTTGCATTTCGAACGCAATGCATTTTTTTATTTATTAGGGGACACCTACGCCACGACGCCTGTGATTTACGTATTGTCGAATATTGTATAATGAGGCGTTTGAATATTATATGACACCTTTTGTGTTTGGACCATTAGTATTGTAGCCCGTTGAGCCGTTAACGAAGAGGTCGTTCTAGTGTCAAGATTAAATAAAGATACATATAAAATAACGACGCGCGAAGAACATCATGAACCCGATTTAGACGTGTGTAGAGATTTATTATAAACATCTTAATTTTTATGGAGGCATTCGTTTTTATTGATGATGTATACTTGCAGTTAATCATAAACATAAGCTTGACTCCGAGATCATTTAGAATTTTGGATAATTAACAGCTTTTTTGGGCGGAGATAATATAAAACTACATACATTGCCCAGGATAGCGGTGCGGTTTTGCTATTTCTATGCTCATTCCCACTTTATCTTGGTGGGGCTCCAAAATTGTGTGACGTTCTGGACAGATCATCGAAGGCCTGCCACAACTCTCTTGGTCTATTATGGTGATACAATAGGCTGCCACTGCCACCAAGAAGGTATTATTTGAGGTATTTTTATGGTCTTAGTCAGATGCAGCCAGGAGCCTTTACACCTTACTCTGGAACCTTTGATCCCTTCTATCACCTACACATGTATATGTATTGCTACTTACGGTATTAACAAAATAACACCAGCTCCCTTAAGAATCCGACCACGTTAGATGGACCTGAGATACATACATACAGAAGTGTGTCATATAATTATATGTATCTCAGGTAGTGTAACAGTTTCGTGGTAACCTTGTGTTTTGCAAAACCTAGACGTACTTGGACAGGTCACGTCTGTAGAGGACTTTTATTTTGATACTAGCAGATACCCGGCGTGTGCTACTACGTTTTTTTAGGGTTCCGTACCTCAAAGGGAAAAACGAAACACTTATAGGATAAGTTTTTCGTCAGTCTGTCTGTCAAAATGTTATGTTATGTTATGTCTGTCAAAACACTATCTCGGGGAAACGTGGAGATATCGAGTTTAAATTAAAACCATATATCCGTATCGAGTCCTTTGAAGCTGTGAAAAAATCAAACCTATAAGTTAACGTAAAAAAATAGATGTACCTATCTATTTTTTTACGTTGGCTGTTTATGCTGCAAAAAACGTATATTTTGACACTCTCAAGGGAATCAAAATTTATAGGGTACTTTCCGTTGACCTAGAACTATGAAATTTGGCAAGTAATATTGTCTTATACTACAAGTACATGGAGAAATCTGAAAACTATACATTTGTAATTAAATCATAAAAAATATTAACGATGATCGAATGATTACATATGATAAAAAAAAACGACTCGATTCCAGACCTATTCATAATATGTACTCCTACAAATTTGTACAGAACCCTCGGTGGGCGAGTCCGACTCGCACTTAGCCGATTTTTTCTTTTTTCATTATATTTGTGGTCTAAAACCATCTTCGCATTATTGCCTTTCTAATGAAACTGGTTTGAGGCACATCGGTTGGATAGTTTAAAAGTCTATAACGGACATAGGTAGAATCAATTTTTGAGTTTTTATATATTAGGATTATTTGATATGTTAGAAACCGACAGAAGAAGTGCACTTCATTCAGACCCCGTGTCTTGAGGTATCAAGTGCCAGACCAACTTCCTACTTGACAGCAAATAAATAAGGGGTATACAGAATGCTTTCTAACATCTAATAGGCTGCCTCTGGACATCTTATATAGGTATAACATAATTTGAACAAAAAACCTTTCGGCTCAGTAACGTACAGATCTGTACGTTGTAACAATAAAAATCTATTATATCTGCTAATGACTGAGGCAACAGCTTAGCATGTATTAATCCTGCTAATATTATAAATGTGACAGTTTGTATGTTTGTTAATCACGCAAAAAATGCTGAACGGCTTTTGATGAAACTTTGGTATAGTATAGCATTTGGTTTGGTATAGTAGATTGGATCTTGGAGAAGGGCATAAGCTACATTTTGACGCGCTGATGAAGTCGCAGGCACCAACTAGTGTGTCATAATTACCAAACACTAACTATATTACATAACAAGGTGTCTAAGCCATGTTATTTGAAGACAATATCTTGAAGTAGCAATCCTATTGTGTACCCACACAATGCAACAATCCGTGTACACATATTGCACACATGTGGCTATTATTTCATACTTCACACATCAGTTGGGTCTTTGGGTCAGATATTTGCATAAATTATGTAGTTTCAGTCACGTTTAGTTATTACATTGATGCGAATATGTGTAACATACAAGTTTGAGTGCTAAAAACGTGACGTTTCGAGCACGAATAATTTGTTTTACCAAGTAAATATTACGATACGCACATAAACCATTGACCAACCAATCGTTTATTTATTTTATTAATAATTATTGTTCTTACGCGAGAATCTGACTGATAGCAGTCGCTATGACAGGACAGGCGTGGCTATCGCTGTTTATAAGTATTAAATACTCATAGCTAGAAGTCAGTTAATGAACTTTTTATCCCATACCGTAATCAAACTTTTCTCTCAAAAATATTACATGAATTTTTATTCATGACTGGAGTGGTCATCTATTAACTGTTATTATTTCTTTGAATTTTACACATACCTGACAGCAACTCTTACGCTGGACTCGTCAGCCATGGCTGCGCACGCACACCTGTACCAACAATACGAATGTGTTAGATAGGTATTTGTTTCATATTAAACTAAGATTTATTGTAAGCATTGTAAAATATATTGTTTATTATTATTGCTTAAATTAAATGGCATTGAAAATTATAATAAATTGTACTAAAGTATGCAAGCAACTTGCTATTGCTTCTAGGGCCATGTCAAGTAACAGATGTTCGAAATTGTAAAAGAGTTGTTCACTCATACTAAAAGTGAGTGTTAGTGACGGATGATTTTGTCTTAAATATCTGTTACCTTGATGAGGGACTTGAGCCTTTGGCCCACATAATAAAACATGACATGTACTTTAGTATAGCTATGTTGCCATCTCTATCTCGCACTTGTAGTTTGACAGTGACAGGAATAAGCCAAAGCACATGCTAAGTAATGTTTACACATCTTGGAACTAGAGTAGTAAGTAGTAAAAGTTAGTAAAACTTTTGATACACACACTAAGACTAATAATGTTCCTATGGTGTAAGTTCCATTAAAAATACATAGGTAATTAGTAATTACACTAATAAACAGATTACATACAGATTATTGGGAAGCAACATATTATAATATTATTTATATTGACCATAAAACACATAATGAGTTCCAGTGATGAACAATACCAATTATTAGCCATTTGCATAAAAATTACATATTTGTGAATCCAATAACAATAGACCTATTCGAAAATGAATATGATATTATTATAATTAAGTATGCAGTGCCAATTTGATAATGACCCACTCATAAGTTAAGTGCCTTTAATTAATATAAATTAGGTAGTTCCTCTTTTTTTTGTCCTGTCAGAATATATTTTGTAAATGCATATGTTAAAATTTAGCATATATTGTGGTAGGAAGCATCAAGTGATATTTAAAAATAATAGGAGCATCAAGTAGAAATAATTGATCTTATATTGATTAGCTGTTGTTTACAGAAGAATATCAGTTCCAATAAAAATTAGTCTTTAATAATGCTGACATAAAGTTGGTATTTAGCTAAATGCTCTAATTAAATTGAACATTTTGACTGCCACTTGAGTTGATGCTGATTGTCTTTATACAATCATCAACAAAAGTATTATGGCACATTCAAGTCTGCCTCACTTCAATACATTGTTGTCAGAAATAGCTCAGCAAAGTTATGGAAGTTTAATAGACTTTAGAGAGAAACATTAAAATTGATTGATTCTGTAACACAATAAACCTGCAACAATGAATGTTCATTTATTTTTGTAGCAACAAATCAAAACAGATTTATGAATGTGTCATATATTAAATTATTGACTTATTTATACTTGCTTTGATGTTGATATGTACAGTTCAAACTCATTAAATTATATTGAATGTTTATGATGAGAAAAAAAAAATCTGATGATAAAAGGTGAGTCCATCTGTAGTTTTAATTATAATTTCAATTAATCAATATTATTTTTATGTTAACAGATGTTTTAAACACAATTAAATTATAATGTCTTAGACATATGATATTGGATGTTTAATTGCATTGTTATGATTAAGTACTTACAGTATCTTATCTAAATATATTAATATTACACACACCTATGCTTTTATCCTGTCATATTAAAATTTACTACCATTATCATGATGTATTTACACATCTTTTCAAGGCTGTAATAGAGTAACAGCCTGTATGCGAATATTTTTCCAATTATCATAGTATCCTTTTTTTATAATGATGATTTGATAAAGTCATCATCCTCCTGCCCCTATCTGGTACAGTATGAATCAATAATATTAAATAAAAGTATAATTAACCAACCAGTAACTGTGTTTAGAAGTACCTGTTCACAGATTGGAAAACTACTACTTGGAAAATCCAATAAGATCTTTATTCAATATGTTAAGATATCTGAATGGTGTTAGATCATAATAACAACATTCAGATAAATTCAAATTAAGAATCAATAAACATAGAGATACATGTTTTTACATTTATAGATTACAGGATAAAATATACTATTATTAATGATATAACATTACCTATCTACTTCATGAGTTTAACTATCTCAAGAGTTACTGAACCTAGATTTGGTAAAAAATACTTGTTTCTTGCTACTGAGTGGTGACAACCAACAATAAATATTTATCTACTTAATTCAATGTATACATTTAAATAATAAAGTGTACTATACATTTTATTTCTGATAACAAGTGCATGATAAGGCTCGATTTTTTTTTCGATACGAAATACAAACATTACTATTAAATGAGATAAAAATAACAAAACTTGTTAGAATATGGTCAATGAGATTATTTATTTGATTAAATGCCACCTGAACCAATTCATCGACAGCCCAGCCTATCCAGCGAAAGGTGATAAGAAACACGTTACATCTGCAGTGAACGCAATATCATAAAACAGCAAATACGAAGCAATACTTACTGTGGTATACAAAATCCTTGATTTCCGTTGCACTAGATCACATTTCATATAGCGTCGGCATCAAAACGACAAGCTAGATGGACAACGACCGATATTTACGTCCATCTTTCACTATTGTCGCTAGATTAGAACGATTTTATTGTTATGCTCCCGTTTTTCATGTATTTAATACTTAACGAATATGGTTTTCATTATTTGCCGACGCGATTTTCTAACGCGTGGTTCATGAATGTATATTAACAATCGTATTTTAATTAAAACGGCATTTATATTGCAGCGTTATTTATCACTCACGTTAGTGCAGAAAAACAGACATATGACAACTGACTTGAGTCGAGTTCGTTCGACTGTTTGACAAGACAAAACAAACGATTCGAAACGCGTTACGGAACGAAACGTATGGTGAAACGTCACTTTGACAGAAATCGATGTTGCCATATTATAGTTATTTTCTACTACTGTTATAATAAAACGCTTTCGTCACGGGCACGGATTGCAGTGATGATGGATAATTATTATTATGTTACTGTACTGTACTTAATATAAACTGTAGGCCTCATCCATCGCTTTCCACCAGGCGAGATCAAGGTCTAGAGCAAATCCGTTCAGAAAAAAAAACAGAACCAATGAAATAATGAGTCGAACTTGTGCACATTCACATTTCAATACTTTATTCTGCCTTTTAGTAAATATAATAACTATATTAGTAGATATGTGGGAAATTGTAGTGATAGAGGACAGGAATTAGTGAAAGTTTTCCAAAGACTATGTCAAGGACAGAGCGAAGTGGAAGAGAAAATCGGTTGTGGCTGTGTTGTGGACGCGGCCGTATGTTTTACATAAAGCGAAACAACCTCATAAACGCGGCGGCTCCCACTCCACCGTGCACCTTGCGTCACAGTCTTCACTCTACGTAACGAATTCTTTGACCCTTTAGCTTGAGTGGTGTATTTTAAATTTGGATGTAGCTAGAATACCAAACTGTATCCCCCAATTTTGTTATCATCATTTTTTTGTATTGCGTCCCGGTATGAAAGCTTTCAAGACGTATTCACGTCAAAACAAGGAAGGCTGACTCTACCATCATCTAGGAAGCATAGGCCAGAAAGAGAAGGAGAAAGTAACTATAAATCACCTATTTATGTACTCAAACTTTTTTTATATAGTAATAGTAATCTTCATTTACTGTAAAATGTGGTAGGTACATAGGTTGTTACAAATTATTTAGGGATCAGCACATCTTTGTCAAATTTTGACATGCAAATATTAATCACACGGTTAATAAATTATATTTTATTGTCTAAAGTAAATTTTAGTCATACACACAACTACACTAACACACTTAATAATAATAATCAATAATAATATATGAGAGGTCAAGATGGCTTAGTGGTCAGAGCGCCTGGAGTATTCATCCAGGAGGCGCAGGTTCGACTCTGCTCGCGACCGTATTCTTTTTCCATTTAATATAATAACTTTAGAGTTCGCTAAGCATGCGTTAATGCTTTTCAAAGATTTATCTTGAATCAATAATATTTTTTTTTTTTTATTAATTTACAGTTTCAATACTTAATTTGGTAAGTTGAATACATTACTGTAGAATAAAGTTAATACATTAAATTGAACTGATCAACTAGTTTCTAAAGCTTCCTACACTAGGCAGAGCCTGTCCCGTAGAAAGCTTTATATACATATTTCTAGTTCTGAGTCGGTGACGGTATGCAATATGACAATTATTTATAAATCTAACTAATCTAAGATAATATAAATCACATGCATTAAGTGTTCTTCACAATTTAAATTATTTTAAATAATAACTTGGCAGATCATTGATATAAATCAAGAATAATAGGGGCCCAAGAATACTGCCCAGGGGTACTCCAGATCTTTTGATCCTATACGAAGATCTGTGAGCCATAATTTAGCTTATACAGTAGAGTCCGTTTATAATGACATCGAAAGGAATTGTAAAACACGTCATAATAAGCGGACGTCATACAAAGCGTTTTCTGAAATGAAAAACCTTTTCTATGTAAATATATACATATGTATGTACTTCAGTATTTTAATACAGAAACATAGTAATTATGTACATATGTATACATACATATTAAATCAAAATCAAAATTGCACGTAATCAGCACATTATAACACATACAAGTGTATTTTTTACTGTAAATAATCTGTAATTTTTGTCTGCTTTTGTTTTTTCATTTTATTGTAAAACAGTCTCTAATACTATTGTGTATAGAAGACATAGCTACGGTCAAATTATCATTTTCAATATTACTGTGAACAAATCAATTACTCGCTGAGATTCAAAACAAAAACGAGCCACGTGCCGAACGTCGTCGGGAATCAACGAACATTACCGGAGGTGTAAAGAATGATGTCGGTCATTATAACCGGACATAATCTATTAAAAATGGGTCATAATAAGCGACATGTCACTGTAAGGTAAGTCATTATATCCGACTTTTTTATAAAGAATTTTATATGAAAACCAAACTTCGTAGTGTAATTACGTCATAATAACCGGTTGGTCAATATAGGCGGAGTCATAATTTATTTATTTTATTTATTTATTACTTTTAGGAAGACTACCAGCTAAAACAACAACAGTAAAAAAAAATATAAGCGATAATTAGCCATTGAAAAGTCTCCACAGATAGAAACAACTTATGTAAAAATAGACACAAACATGCTCTTAATTAATTAAATACACCATATTCGTTTTAATTGTTATTCTCTTATTACTTAAAAACATCACCTGCCAATCAATAGTCTGTGTTCAAAAATATAGTGCGCTTAATTTTTTTCTCATTATAGGTATACTAGTTATAACAATATCAAGGTCATGGTTACGTATGAGTCCATTGTAAGTATTACAGGAGCGATTTATGAAACTATTCTGACGATAGTTTGTGCTAACCGAAGGAAGTGTAAAAAAAGGGGCGTGACGAAATGCATGCCTTGGGGTATATATATTTATTTTATTTAATAATTCGGGACAATTTATAGAGGAAGACGTGAGGATCCGCGAGAGAAACAATAGATCCGCAATGTCACGTCGTTTACGTAGTTCCAAGAAATGATGCCTTTCACATGATTTTATATAGTTTTCACAATTTGATTTAGTACGGTAATTAAGATATCTTATAAATTTTCTTTGAATATTTTCTAAGCGCTTAATATACACATCATATCTTGGGTTCCATACTTGTGAAGCGTATTCCAAATGGGGACGTATATATATCGAATATAATATTTTTATGGTTTTAGCCTGCTTAAAATCTTTTGATGATCGCATCAGAAATCCAAGCGCCTTAGAGGCTTTGTTGACTATAGAAGTTATATGTTTGTCAAAGACTAGTCTCGAGTCATGTAGAACACCAAGATCCCTGACCTCCTCTACTCTTTGAAGTTTATGACCCTTTAAAGTATAGTCGAATTGAATAGGACGTTTACTTCTAGTGAAAGTGATGCAAGAACACTTACTAGCGTTGAGGTCAAGTTTATTCACAACACAGTAAGCATCCAAACGTAAAAGATCTTCTTGCAGAAATTGAGAATCATTTTTAGAAGATATGAGTTTAAAAATTTTCATGTCGTCAGCAAAATTCAGAATAGAGGAATTAAGAAAGCATCTTTCGATATCAGAGATAAAGATAAGAAATAAGAGCGGACCAAGCAATGAGCCTTGAGGCACACCACTTGGAACGCACATCCACTTAGACATATAATTACCTAATACAACTGCCTGGCTTCGATTATCAATATAAGACCCAAACCACCTCAACAGATCACCTCTTATTCCTGCACTTTCCAGCTTCAGAATTAATAATTTATGGTTAATGCGATCAAATGCCTTGCTGTAATCTGTATAAATAACGTCAGCTTGGTGACCACCCTCCATAGAGTCGGTTAGAAATTCATTAAATAAAACAAGATTGCTAACAGTCGACTTACCCCTAACAAACCCGTGTTGTGATGCTGGAAATTGATATTTTAGGGCATCATATAGTTGTTCATGTATTAATCTTTCGAATACTTTTGCCAATATAGGTAGTTTGGATATAGGCCGATAATTGTCAATCATGTGTTTTGGTCCTTTCTTATGAACTGGAGATATATAAGCAGATTTCCATATATCTGGCATAATACCTTGAATCAAAGATTCCCTAAACAAAAAAGTCAGAGGTAACGATAACTGTTCTGCACAATTAACAAAGAAAATTGGAGGAAAACTATCCGGGCCCGCTGACTTACAGACATCCAGTTTCGCTAATTTGGATTTAACCATATACTGGGTTATTTCAATAGTTGAAATATTCGCATCTATAGGCATAGGAAAATCTGATATACCTAAACAAAGTTGATTAAGACTTGGAGGTAAAAAATTTGATTGGAAGTATTCCGAAAAAAGATCACAGATTTCATTGCCAGAAGTTGCTGTTTTAGTCCCATGAGTCATATTGACAGGTATCGAGGTTGACTTAGAAAGCGACTTTATGTGAGTCCAAAAGTTCTTCGGGTTACACTTTATTGAATCTTCCACTGATATCATGTAAGTAGCATAACACTTATCTTCAAGTAATTTCGCCCGCTTACGTAGTAGTTTTAGTGAAAGAGCATCCGAGAGCATACC
This sequence comes from Xylocampa areola, assembly GCA_935421205.1. Lineage (NCBI taxonomy): Eukaryota > Metazoa > Arthropoda > Insecta > Lepidoptera > Noctuidae > Xylocampa > Xylocampa areola. The sequence goes on from OW285200.1 coordinate 4,697,298, forward strand.
GTAACGCTTATACTTATTAAGGAATTTCATTTTCTCTTTTAAAACTTTTTTGAGAGCTGATGAGTACCATGGCGGGAAAGACTTTTGACGAATTATTTTACTTGGCACGTATTTATTCCGTAATGAGATTAAACATTGATAAAAGTAGTCAACTGCATCAATAAATGATAACTTTGAGAGATTTTCTAGCCATTTTACGTTAGATAAATTATCATTAATCGCATCATAGTTAGCTTTCTGAAAAGAAAATTTAATGCGCGTAGCTGGTTTTAACAAGGGGTCTAAATCGACCCTCACTGTCAAGCATAATGCTTTATGATGAGGATCAAGTGGTACAAGAGGGTTTAAGCATTCAGTGACTTGAACTTCATTGTTAGAAAGTACTAAGTCAAGTAATTTACCATAGTAATTTGTCACGTGATTATACTGCTGTAAGTCAACCACAAGTAGTTCGTCAATAAATTCGTTCTCATTTGTACCCACTACCACAACTGGCTCAAGAAAGTTAGCAGTGACATCTTTTATCCATTTTATTGTACTCATATTAAAGTCACCTACAACTAAAAACCGATCTGTCGGGTGCAAGTTAACGATATCACGAAGTTTGATTAAAAAATTATTTAATTGTTGAGAGAAGTTTAGACCCCTATTCTGGTTGCAGAGGTAGACGATGCAAATATGCAATTGACTACCCTTACCAGTACAAATAGATAACCACTGATCTTCAGCTGTAGAATACCACTCGGGACGAGCAAATACATTGAGATCCCTACGCGTAGCTATAAGGACACCGCCACCCATTAACTGACCGGTAGTATCATAACAGCGGTCACGACGCCATACTGAATAGTGATCGTTGAACAATTCCCCATCAAATACGCTATCATTCAACCACGTCTCAGTTAGCAAAACAACATCATACCGGTACATACAAATATTACGGCGAAAAAGGGAGGTTTTGGTACGTAAACCGCGAACGTTTTGGTAGTACAAACTAATATTCATCATAATGACAAATAAAACAAAAACAACATGGTATCGCAATTATATCTACATATGCAGATACTTATGTCGAATAGCAATGTAAACATATTACGATGTACAAAATAAATAATCATAACTACCATCAACCGTTCACGCTTAAAAAATATTAGAACAACAATCTTGGACCACCCATGCGAAAAAAAGAGTAAACAATAACAATGACCTTGATTAATTACTGTAAGAGTGACAAAGATAGTTAGATACAACACTAGGCGGACTTCTAGTAGAACGGGACCGGTCGCCACCGGAATGAATAGAATTAGCAGGTAATATTTTTTTACAATAGGCTCAGTAATGAGTGCAGGTGTTAATAACATTTGGCTTAAATATTTATAATGAGAATTACCTAAATAACTAAATAGCGATATAGTGTGAAATTTGATTAGTAACACTATTAGAACTAAGAAATATAACAAAAAATGTATTAGGAAATTGATTAGTTTATTTTGTTTAAATCCAATGGACTATTAATGATGTAGGTGTGAGATGAATCATTTTTACGTATATGTATTTTGGAAAACTTTACCCACACATATTGAAATCCTTTTTCTTTTGCTATTTCTTTAGTTTTATTGAGTAGCTTCTTATACTCTGGTGAGAGATGATCATTCACATACACCCTTTGATTAACACCGGTGAATCCAATATCTTCAGCTGATAGTGACTTCATCATACGCGCAGATGCAACAAAATCCTCTTTTATATACCTATTTAAGAAGCTGACCACAATTGATTTCTCCTTACTGTTTTGAGATGGGATTCTACTAATAAAGTTGATTTGACTTTTATTGATCTTATAATTGATGGAAATGCTTATTAGATCCAGTATAGTGAAGAGGTTCTCAGTCTTCTTGATAGGCACACCTTTAATTTCAATATTGTTAAGACGAGACCATTGCTCCCGCGCGAGATCATTGCGTTGCAGTATATCAATCTGTGTTTTTAGTTCCGATATTATAGCCACCGACGACTCAAACGATGATATTCGCGATTCAAGAACATCCACTCTAGCCGTAAACGCCTCAATTTTCTTTAATGCATCCTCACTTGCTGATTGTAGCTTTATCATGTTCGATTTAATGTCCTTCACATCATCTAACAATGAGGGTAAGCACTCAAGCTTAGGGGCCATGTCATTGAGCTTAATCAGAATGGTTCCAATATGATCATCCTGTGGCTGCACTGTAGGAATTGGAGATGTTGGTGTTTGACGACAGATTGAACATTTCCATGTTGCCTTTCTATCAACACCCCATCTCCGATATCCAGCTTATATAGCTATAATAAACGGATTCTACTGTAATTTCAAAGCATTGTTCCCTATCCTTCAAGTATGAGTGAAGCCATTTATGGTCAGGACCCCGAATACCATGCTTTACTACTTTGTCCATTAACAGTTTCTGCGAAACGAGATCAAAAGCACTTTTCATATCAAAGAATATGCCAGTTGTCTGTTTAATACAATCTAGGCTTTCAGAGATTCTTGCAATAAGATTATAGCATGCTAAAGTTGTGGACTTTCCTTTCTTCAGAAGCCCATATAACCTATAATGTTAATTTCTTAATATATTGTGATTTGTAACAAAATCATACATTATTTAAATGTCATTCGTCACATTGGTATAATGAAAAAAGTGTATTACTGGTCAATACTAAACTAGAAATAATGCAATGTCATCTAAAGCATTTATACGAAATTGGTTGCCAAGACTCACGTTTGTAATGCTTTCATAGTTAAAAAGTTATGAGATCTGTAATAGAGCCGAACCCCAAGCTGAGCTCCGATTTGTCCAAATTCCTAAGTATATAGCACTAGGTGCTCTTGACTGTATCACATTCTACAAACAGCCCTGACTTTACAGAAACTACATCTTGGCTAAAAAGTATGGCTTGGCCGTTTTGTGATTGTCACACAAACTAATCCATATGGACTTAAATGTTATGACACGAAATAGTTCTACGAACATTAAAAAGTTCATTATATTTTCATAAATAAATAATAAATTAGTGTTGAAGATCATTACTGGTCAATTCTACTCAAAGCTCAAACAAATAAAGTAATAGCAACAAATTAATCAATATCTTCTATGTAGGTAGTTTTCCAAGTAAGGCAACATTTTAGTTATGCGCTGCTAGCGCCGCCACAATTCCAAACGATTACGTCTAAAATATGAACTAAATCATACAGTATCATTACTAAAAGTACCTGTATTATGTAACAGATGGCGCATTTACAAATTTATCAAGATATTTAATAATGTAAAGATGGCAGCACGTGATTTTAAATTTCGGATTTTCAATATGGTGATCGTTTTGATTAGGCACTTGGTCGTGGCTCTAGCTCGTATTGCGAATGTGACCAATGAGTTAGGTATAACGGAGCGGTTTTCGTCTTGTCGGTGCTTTGGTAACGATAAAATAATCTTATTTAAAAGTTGTAATGTTTTAGTGGAAATAAAGTATACAATAACAATTCATTTGTTATTATATTAAGTTAGTATATTTTATTAGCAATAAACACTCTCTGTTTATTTCTGGTAAAATATACTATATACGTTTAAATTAAGAATTAAAATATCATTAAATACAAACTAACTACCTATAGTTAGTAGTAGTTACTAGAAGTTTAGTATTTCTAGGCTAATATTTGTTTTATATTTTTATGTATATTGTGTATGTAAGTAGTTTGTATTTAATTATATAAATTTCTTAAGTTATAGGTAACATTGATTGATAAAATATGAGCTGTTAATTAATTAATAGCTTGCTTTTTGAGAGTGAATACATGCATAAGACTTTTCTATTCAGTGAATAATGGAGGAGTCGCAAGCAGCAACAGCTAATATAAATACTTATCTAACGATTTAAAGAGGATACGATAGGAGTGATAGGATAGAATACGATCTTTTTATTTGCAGTATTGTAAAAGTTATCAACAAGTTTTTTAGATTCGATTAGAACATACACCTGTTGTAATATAATCTAATAAAACTGGTAGGTAACTTTTTGCAACTATGAAGCCTTAATTTGGTTGAATGTGTTTACGGACGAGGTAATATAAAAACAAGAATAAGAGAACCAGAAAAGTTTTATATTAAGTTGGAACAGTTAAAGTTCGCTAATAGGTAATAATTTTATCTGGTTGCGTCATTTCAAATAACGGGCATACGGAATTATTACTGTAAAGATTCCTGCCTATAATTTGTACAAACAAGCTCTGAATACGAGTCGAAGTGACCAAGTCACATTGGCCACAGATAACGTATTCAAATTATAACATATAGGTACTTAGAGAAACGAGATTCTTTGATTGTAATTTTTTTTTGCAAATGGTATAATTTTTTTTTGCAATATCTTGATAATTATATAATTATACCTATGTAATGAAATAGTTAGAATTTGTGTTTTTTGCCTGCGTTAAGCAAAGAGACATGCGATTCATATTATTGCTGTATAATCTATGTATTATTGTATGGAAGCTAAGAGATTGTTAGAAACCCAGGTGGAGTGTACTACGTGACTCATTGATTTGAGAATAGCCGGCGGCGGTGTCTTCTAATGACAGTTGTCTGTTTATTTTTACTTAGAAGCTGTAAGAAGACGATACGGTGACAATATGTTTTAATTTGTGTAGTTGGTAAGCCTTATTTATTGTGTAAGATACTCGTAACCACGACAAGTTTCATTTTGAAAGTTTAACTGTTGTTGTAGTATGTATCGTTTTGGTAACATATTATATAAAAACAAATGCAATAGTTACTTAAAAAAGAACAGAGAGCTTTAATTGGAAGCTTGATTTCAGTTTGAATGCAGTATCTGCTATTAGTTACATCGGATTACTCGTATAGTATCGAAAGAATTGATTAAATTATTTTTTCTTTTTTAAAGAACTTTACCCCAATCTAGGAATTTCTTCCTGTATCGTGAGTGCGTTTACAAACACATAATCTCAAATGCAGACACACCCAGAACCGGAACAATTATCTATAGGTAGACTATATAAATAATTGCTCCGTGCAGGAATCGAACCTGCGACACGCGGCGCAGGTGTTCTCTCGACCACTACTCCAACCGCGCCGTAAATTGGCTGAAGAGATGGTTTATTTTCTATTTTGATGGTTTATTTTTATTTCTTAAAATAGGTATGTTAAATGTACATAATACTACATAGGGCTCTATAGTTACTCAAATTAATGATTGACGCCTCGTTTTAGTGACTTACATATTCAACAAGTGCAGAAACCGTCCTGAAATTTCTTATAACAATTTTTTTTTACCTCTTATCTTGAATATTCTTTCTATAATTTTTATTATACGTTCTACCAAGTCAAGAAAACCTTTGCAATCTCGAGCTAAAATTTCAAAGCGAGATATTGAATACTGTAGAGCTTCTGTTGCGTTACAAATATAAGGAACTCGAGACCTACCTATCTACTTCTGCAAGCTCTCAATGATGCTGAAGGAGTTGGCTAGTACCTAGTTATTGCTGAACTCTTATACTTCCAGTATAATTTATTGATATACCTTCTTTCATTGACATATATATTAATAATAATAATAATAATAATTGTTTATTTAGAAAAAAGTTCAATATAGGTTAACAAATTATCTTACAATAAAAATTAAGTACAAATTGCATAATTGCCTGAACTAGGTAGAAACCTGTGACTCAGGCTATGTAGTGCATGCTTGCAGTTTTATAAATTAACAATAAAATTAACTTAAAGAAAAGTAGTATAGTGATTACAAATTATTATATTATAGTAGTGATAAGTAATTTATTACATTATGAAAGCAATTTATTTGCAAACTACGAGTAAGTCTTCTGTCTGTTCGTAGGAAATGCTTTGCAAATATTGACCTATAACATTTTTACAGCTAAAATAGTCTAATCTATAAATACTTAGTTCTCTATTTAGCCTATTGTACAAAAATGGGCCTAAGAAGGTAAAAAATCTCTTTATAAATACATATTTTGAGGTGGAAATTGAGGTGCAGACAATATCATTCCGTCTTTTGTTAGTAATGTCAGCATTGTAGGTTAGCATGGTGTGCTGTTTTAATATTAAGTGCATAATGAAGAGTTGACGAACAGTTAACACGCTGCAGGATTTATATAACAGATGTGTAGGGAAGAAAAAGGGATGAAAGTTAGCTACTTTTAAGATTGCTCTCTGAGCTCGTTCAAGAGGAAGTATATTAGTTTTTGGTGCACCGCCCCATGAAGTAATACAATATTGGAGAATAGATTGACATAGAGCTAAATAGACTTGTATTATTAATTTTTTATCTCCAATTGAACGTAGTTTTTTAAATACATATATAAATTTACGCATTCTTTTAATCAGATTGTCGATGTGTTGTTTAAAGGAGAGTGTATCGTCAATTACCACCCCAAGATATTTTATGTTACAAGTTTTGAGGATAATGGGACATTTACACGTATTAACTGAAAAGTTTTCACAGTGATGTGCATATATATGAAGGTTAGTAGTATTAAGTAGAGGCTTGCGCATGGAGAAGTGAATATATTTTGTCTTGTCAGCATTTAATGTTAGTAAATTGCGTTGAAGCCAATTATGCACAGAATTAAAACCTTTTTGAGCGTTCCTGTAAAGTTCACTGCTAGTTTTAGCGGTAAAAATTAACGCGGTGTCGTCAGCATATGATATAATCTTGCCGTGTTCAATATTTAGGTTATACAAGTCATTTATATATACCAGGAATAGGGTAGGGCCCAAAATACTTCCCTGTGGAATACCAAAACTAGTGTTTTTCTGATCATTGCTCGTAATATTATCGATTTTAACACACTGATATCGATCGTTTAAATGATGACGTCAAGTGCTTACTGAAATAATACAGAATTACGGAAAAAAATATCATAATTTTGAGGGTTCCGCATCTATCTTACTGTTTTGTCCTTATAAATCTTGTGTCTTCTAAACCGCTTTTTTAGAAAGGCAATGATGTATTACTTAATTAGACACCTAACAATAAATTTCTTTTGTGTGTGGTAATTAACGAGCCAACAGATTACGGGCCCCTTATGTATTTTCATGGTTATCTATAACATTCAGATTCAACAGTCTGCCTAATAACTACTACCTACCTAATTTATTTTACCATCTTCGTTAGTACCTACTTATGTTTAATTAACTATATACGAAAAATATGTTTTGTTTACACATTTACGATTCACCATACAGATGCTGAAAAAATTCTACGATAATTTATTCATCGGTTAATTGTAGGAACCCTAGGGCGCCCACCGTTTGAGGCTTCCACCCTTCAAATAAAGAAGCGTCAAAATAAAAATCCACCGAAACGTTTAACAAAGAACCTTCACAAAGCCCTCCATTTGGTGGGTTTAAGAGTTTTGATTGTCATTTCTAAGTGTATACGATTTCATTACGCCAATAGAGAGCGCCTGCTCGAGGTACGCCGGGGAAAAATTAATTTTGTAAGTACGACAAACACTCGTTCGTTTCTTCAAAGGAATTTACTACCTTTGGCAAATGACTGAGGTGTCAAACACTCACGTTATAACATCAGTCAGTTTAAAATAAATATACTTAGCAATAATTGTTTTCTGTACATTAAAAGCTGCTTTTACTTTGAAGTGGTTCAAATATTTGCGTTTCTAATACTTAACGTGATGTATTTCTCGAAGGCGCGGTTGGCATTGTGGTCTAGTGATTAAAGAGAATATCACGGGTTCGATTCCCGCACATAAGAAACATGTGCATGTGTGATTGTAGCTCACGATAAAACAGAAGTTTATAGAGTGGGACAATAAAAAAAAAGTAATTAATTTTCAGACAATACCCATAATGTGTTAGTATTCAAAACTTAAAAATCTATGTTAATAGATCAGATATGTTTTACAATAAATATACTTATATATAATATAATAAAAAAAAAAATACACAGAAAAATATTGGAAAATATTAATGTCATAAGCAAAGTATTTAGGGTGTTTATTCAGACAGTAGGAGGTAGCAGTTCATATGTTAATCAAAATCACTACATTATGTCAAAAGCCATTAATATTGTTCAATATCACTAATATTTCAATTTTCTTTGCATATCATTTTAAAATTATGCCGTTAAAATGTACCTATTATATACATCATTCTTGTATGCATATGAGATAGTATTTTGTATTGAGAGTCCACCACGTTAAAGGTAGAAATAAAACTGCATACGCAACAATGCTCGGATTTGGTTCGGGACCCAGGATTGGGCCGCAGCGCGCGTACTGCTTCCAAAACAAAGCGGTGGATTTTCACTGGATAATCCTTTCGGAATCTGGATGAAGCATCTGATAGCCGCGCTCACAGCCACAATGCTATAAAAATCCTTTTATTGATTTGTTGTTGAACGCAAAAGGCGACTGGTGAGCACGAGGTCTTTGGTTTGATTTCTGGGTCAGATGAAGTGTTATTGAGTTTTTCTGTTAGAAGATTCTCAGTAGCAGCTCGGAGTTTGGAACTGTGTCCGGTTGATGGCAATAGGCTCATCACATGGGACTTAATAAATACATTGTTAAAATGTGGGTGTACAACGTGCACACCACTGCCTACCCCTTCGGGGAATACAGCTGATGCTCTGTTGTTATGTTTGATTTGTAAAACACGGGGAAAATTCGTTCCTAATAACCGTTGCACAGATCTATCGATTTAGCTTGACCTATCTTTGCCGCGATTGGTACCTGAATGGGTGATTATTATTTCACATCGAGAGTACCCTCCGAGTCTCAAAAAGCACGTTAAACCGTCGATCCCGGCTGTCAAATGAAGATCTTTTTTTTTTTTTTTATGGAATAGGGGGCAACCGAGCAGACGGCTCGCCTGATGGTAAGCGATTACCGCCGCCCATGGACGCCCGCAACCCCAGAGGAGTCGCAAGTGCGTTGCCGGCCTTTTAAAGGGTTTGGGTCTCCGGTACCCTCACTCCCTCGGCGAAACACAACGCAAGCGTTGTTTCACGCCGGTTTTCTGTGAGGATCTATGACAGGCGATGCAAATATATGCAATATCTAGCTACTTCCACAATATTAAGGGTAGTCATGCAATGAATATAGACTAGTTGCAATTTTTCATCCCTTGCATATGCATATAGATATATGCGGGCGGGCAGGCTGTGCACAGGTAATTGCATGACTACCCTTAATATTGTGGAAGTAGTTAGATATTGCACCTATATATTTCCATCCATTGTAATGGACTTCCGCAAGGTCTATTCAACGCCTGAATCTATTCAATTTTATGACAGTCGTTATAGGTAGCCAGATGCCTAAAAATCTCACTACCAGCCTTATTCTTATTACCCAGTAACTGGGTTGTGGAGATCAGCAGGCCTATTGGTTATCTCGGTTACCATCGAATTAACGGTCACTTTACAATACATTGCGTCGTATGTTACAGCTTATCTCTGATGAGCAAAAATATTAAAAACATACGACACAATGTAGTACAAAGTGACCATAGCGTAAAATATTGGAATTAAGGTGTATCCGATTACACTACCCCAACTTAGTTAGGAAAGGGCTAGGCAGTTCTTTTTTATTTATAAAAGGTTTAAGTATCTCAGGAGTTTGTTCTAATTCCTATCATTCACGAAATTAATGGGTCGAAATAAAAGAAGGAAATTGATTACGTGTTGTGCATAGATAATCGCTTGTTGGTTACAGGGATCAATAAGATTGGTGGGCTTACTCTTGAAAATAATTCCGCTCGATTGACATTGGAAATATGTCAGTTTATAAAATAACTAATTATAGATTTGGGATATATGAAGACAACATGCTTTAAATTTGAGGCAATTGTAATGTAGGTAAATTTGTTTTAGAATAACGCGTTGTCTTAAGGCGTCTATTTGGTATTGAAATTGGTATTTGTTTCAAAAGTAACCCCAAAGAGCTCTATTTATTTCATTAAGCTTTAATACAAATGAAGACTCTTATTTTGTTAGGTTTATTTAGGTTTATTTAATAAGGGCTTTGAAGACTTGAAGACAGATTACTTCAATAAAGATGGAAAGAAAATACGGTCGTGAGCATTGTATGAACTGCAAAATTAGTTGTGTCGGTTCAGTCACCGGTATAGGGACTGAATAAATGACGATGACGTCAACATAAAATGTGGAAACAGAATTCGGAGTAATGAGTAGAGGTCGAGATGGCTTAGTGGTCAGAGCGACTGGAGTATTTATCTGGGAGGCACAGGTCCGAAACCTGCCCACGACCGTATTATTTTTCCACAAACATTTATAGTTCTTTAGAGTTCGCTAAGCTTGCGTTAATACTTTTCAAAGATAACTGTATTCATTATACCTTCTAAATGCCTGAACCGATTTAGATGAATGGGGTATCGTTAGAATCCTTACATTGTCTCGGGTAACATGGGTAAGATTTGAAAAAAAAGTAATATAGTGGCTATGGTACACAAAAAGGTGTTAAATAAATAATATAATTCAAATAAGGCAGGTGTGCTTCTTTTTATAATTTCAATTTGTTAATTCAAGATATGTCTTTGAAAAAGCATTAACGCATGCTTAGCGAACTCTAAAGTTACAATATTAAATGGAAAAAGAATACGGTCACGAACAGGATTCTCTCTCATCTCGACCGACATCAGAGCGCCTGGAGTATCTATCCGGGAGGCGCAGGTTCGAATCCTGTTCGCGACCGTATTCTTTTTTCAATTTGTTAACTTAATTTTTTTGTGTATTGATGTGTGTACGTGTGAATGTATAGTTATTTTGTATCACTACATATTATAAGTCCTCCGCCACGTCTGTCTGTCTGTTCACAATAAACTCAAAAACGACTGCACCGATTTTTATGCTGTTTTCACCAATGGGTAGAGTGGTTCTCGAGGAAGGTTTTAGTATATAATTTCTCAAGTTTTTGTATACATTGGCTAAAATATAATAGTATTTGTTGAAGGTGTCGGAAAAAAATAAGCCGTCTGGGAGCTTTGAACGAAAACGCTGCGTAAACCCTTTGAGATTTAACAAAATTATGTATGGTGGAATTGTGTATCTTATATAGGTCTACAGATAAATTCACGATGGCATATCTATATCTCTTAATGATAACGTACTATATCCATTTTAATACTTTAAAAAATGGGCAATTATAAAGCGGTAATTGGAAAGCGGGAACGGGATCAAAATTTCATGATTACTACGTTGTTTCACGACGGTTTTCTGTGAGGCCGTGGTTATCACTCCGGTCGAGCCGGCCCATTCGTGCCAAAGCATGGTTCTCCCACTGTGAAAAAGTAAACATTTATTAGCAAGTGCTTCGACTTAGGTATTTCCCGTCTCTATCTTGCATGTTAAGTTTGACAGTTGTGTGACAGTCATCATCTCCCTGCCCTTAACCCAATTTATCGACTATTGGTCGACGCAGCATATTTCTGGCACGCTGCTAAAGTTTTGGCTATGGTTTATACCGGCCGCCTGCCTGACGTCAACCCTCTTTGGTAATGCTGTTCTTGGCGGTAACTGCCACGATACGGTCTCCTTCTATCTAGCTATGTCACAAATTTTATCCATGCGCCAGGTTCTGATGTTATCCTACTATCATTCCACTAACCAGGCTATAATAATTTATACGAGTTACAATCAGTACAAATACCTAAATATCAAAATTATTCACAAATCAAGCAAGTTCTGTTTCTATTCTGACAACACACACAATTCGTCTTGACTCTCACAGTGTGACAGTAATAGGAATAATTCTTCTTCCTGCAACGGTTCCAATTTATTTAGGGACTCCTCTGTTAGTCGTCACGTTATCGTTAAAGGGAGTACCCCTTTCATTCATATCATCCGTCACACAATCCATCCATCTTTTCTTTAGTCTCCATAATCCCCTCATCCCATCTACATTTGTATTCATTACTCTCTTAGTCACATCAGGGGGGCTCGCATCTAAGTAACAGCCGCACAGATCGATAGATCGAAGTTAAGCTGCGCTTGCCGTGGTCGGTCTGTGGATGGGTGACCATCATTTCATACCGAGACTCCTCCGTATCTCGGAGAGCACGTAAAACCGTCGGTCCCGGTTGTTAAATTAAGATCTATGACAGCCGTTACGCGTAGTCAGAGGACAAAAGTCTGGCAACCAGTCACACCACGAGAATTCGTGTTACCCAGTATCTGGGTTGTGGAGGTCACGTAGGCAGTCGCTCATCTTCTCTGGCACAGCACTCAACTTTAAGTAGCTCTCAAATCTTGTATTGTCTCTAAAGCGATTCTACATAAAACAGTATAGTTTGAGTATTCGGCTATAAGAGGCTTTACAACAGCGTTTTAAGTTCACATTATAGGACTCAATTGAGATTTTACATAGGTTTTTAGAGCCTTTAATAAAGTTAAAAAATAGAGTCTCGGGCGCTATTTTATTGCATAATCTTAAACACGAACGAACACAAAGAGAACATAAAACAGTAGGTAAAGTTAAAAAATGTGCTCCTTACTACAAAATTAGATTTTAAAATTTATTATAAAGTATAGCTAGTTAATTAAACTAATGGTTTTTATTTATAAATTAGTGGCGACGTAGAACATTAATGAGATTAAAAACATCGAAAACTTTTAACCTTGTACATTTCACTCGCATAAATGTGATAAGAATTATTTTGATAGCGATTAGTTTTCAAATAATAATAAATAATCGCTTAGCTTCCAAAAACGGTTGCGAATTTATTAGTTTCTTATTTATTAAACTATGAATATATAAAAGCGGCGAACTCAATGACTTATTTACATAAAAATATTGTGTGCTGTCCAGTTTTTAATATATGTATAATTATTTTTGTATTAGTACGCCATTTTATTAATCCCATAACAGGTGTGTGCTTCGCTTACTCTGTTATGATACGAGGAATAAGCAATAATGTGACTTTAATTAATTAATTAAGGCAAAAACGAAACCCCATTATGGTGTAATGGAAAATGAATCCGAATCTTACTTACACGTATAATATACTAGCTTCCGCCTGTGACTTCGTCTGTGTGGACTCAGAATTGGGGCCAGCCTAAATAAAAAGTATTCTAAGTGTTTATCCAGGTCATAAACTGTCTGTGTGCTAAATCTTAACGAAATCTGTTTAGATCAAGTTAATGTATGTGAATACATTTTCGGTTGTAAAGAAATAATTATGTTAATACTGCTACAGACCGTATTTCGGTCACGGCGGCCTATCTCCACGGAGATTAGCCAATTACGCAGGAGATGTTATAGTGCACAAGTGTATGCACAAATACACGTTGACTCCCTCTTCCTTCACTCACATAGTCCGATGGGACTGCAACCCGACACGACCGGAGAGAGATCAGGCGCAGGCGGCTTTACGTTCTCTCCGAAGCACGGGGGTCTCACACCACAAACTTTTTAACTCCGGGCTGCTACTGAGAATTTCCACAGAAAAATCCCAATATAATATAATAATAATGTAACAGTAGTTCTGAATGTGTTGTGCAATGATCTGTTGACTATAGTTAAATTTTAGAGAAAACCTGCAATGTATTTTATTGAATTCAAATCTACTATAACCGTTCAGTGCAGTTACTTTATTAATTAACTTTAGACATAGACAATCATGACACCTGTGTTTTCAAAAAAACCCAATAACACTTTACCTGTCTTGCAAATCGAACCTAAGAAGTCGCGCTCAGCAGCCGCGTCTGCGGCCACTGAAGCAGTAGTGGTAGGTAAAGAAGTCAACTTTTAATGTATATTATGGGCAGTTAATATATGCGAAATTTCAAATAGATTTTAACCTTTCGGCTCAATAACGTACAGATCTGTACGTTGTAACAATAAAAATCTATTGTGTCTGCTAATGACTGACGCAACAGCTTAATCTTAATATGCAATATAACAGTATAGAAAATATAAGTGCCATTAAAAAACATTAAGTCGGGTATCGTTAGGTTTAACGTCGCATTGCTTAGGCCGACGGACAACTTACTAAGTGGATTGCCGTCTATGAGTGTCCTAATGCCGTAAATAGCATTTTGACATCGGAGCTAAAGCCGTCACGAGATATGCTCGTAGATTCCTAAATAGTAAGTAGGTACAGGTTCTGTAGTTAACAGGTAAGCAGCTTCAAGGATTTGTTTAATTAACTCTTGTAAGGTTTTATGTCTTGGGTATTGAAAATGTTCTGATAGTTCGAAGTGATTTTTTAGGTAAAATTTTAGTAATGATCATCGTTTATTTAGGTACATGTTAAGCATGTGTGGGATTTATTAAAATGTGTGTGTAACATGAGGTACGGTCAGCGAGAATTGTCGCAAACAAATTCAGATTTATAAAATAGTTTAACTCTGAAACTATTCATCTTATTATCTGAATGAATACAGAAAATGTAAGAAGTCGTGTCATCATATCACAATAACCAGCACTACAGTCGGTGCAGTTTCGATGCGTATTAATCGACTTCTATCGCTGACTGTACACCTCTGTCCAACCCCTCGAGGAATAAAGCGTGATTATATATAACGTTCGTTTCTTTTTTTTAACCTTTTATAAAATACTACGAAAGTTTGAAAAATCAAAATATGTGACCGTATACGGCTATAATATGAAAGTTCACAATATGTGACCAGTATAAAAAAAAAGTATATTATAATTAGACGAATTTCTTAATTAAGGTTTAACATTTATAAGATTTTTGATTCCCACTATTTACATCAGACTAACCTGCGGTGCCAGCATAGTTCTTTCTGTCGACACGTTTGTCGATTTTTAACGTCAAAATGACTTAAAGTGTTCATAATTCGATAAAATTCAATACAAAAAAACTTTTATCGAGTCGACAAGTTTGTCGAAAAGATCCGTGCTCGGACGCCTGAATCGATTAACACACTTTTACTGAAAGGAGAGCTCTTATTTTCCTTTGTTAAATATAAAATAATATTTTACATAAGATCCTCTGGTACACTTTCTGGGAAAATACTATTTATTAGCTTCCACTCCACGTTACATTTCCCCTTATTAAATTCCACTACAACATAACTACCATATGATGTATATAGGTACTGCAGCAATATGGAAAAATTTCCATTAAACGTACCAGGAATGCATATTTTCTAAGGTGTAGCACGTTAGTAGAAGTGTTTGAAGCAATTTCTATTGTTAGGCGGCTGGAACCTCCTTGGGTCACACGGAGCGCAGCAACGCGTGTCGGGGCGAACGCACTGGCGACAAACAATACCATAGTTTTATTATTTCAACTACACTTTGACCCGACTATACTCTGTTTCATTAGTGTTGGTCGAGGATTTTTTTTTTTTTACTACCAGTCAATAGACTTTCTAATCTTTTGCTGATTTCGACAAAGGGCATTTCTTTTTTCATTGCTTATTTTGCCGTTAGTTTAACTAAAAATCATAAGTATATAAAAGTAACAAACTCTCCTCTCTTTCTAACAGACACACAAAAGAAAATATTAAGAAACACTTGGTTATTTGCTCGACCATAAAAATACTATTTATTTCTCCTCTAAATCACGCACACTTCAGTTTAGACCACACATAAACAATACGAAATTTTCGCCCTGTTCCTATATATAGAAAATTTGTTCACCCGTATTTTACGAAAGTTGGTGAAAATGGCGCGTGGTGTAATCAAAATTCCACGGTTGTTCCAATTGGGGTTCGCACGTGAAATTTCGGTTATCGGCAGGTTAACACGGAAACGAAATAAGAAAAAAATCTTTTGTTTCTACCATTGTTATCATTAGAAATGGTTTTTATTGGACACAATAACAGTAGGTTGATAGTAATTTTCCTACGTACCTATGTAGAGTTAAGGGACCTACGAAATTATAGTTTACATAAAATGGTCTTCTCATTTATTCCCTTTCATATCAAACAGAATATATTTAAAACCTTTTCACACAAGTTTATATAATTATTAGGTACTTACTCTCATTTCAGAGCAATTTAAATATATAATTGTATATTATTCTTTTCGAGTTTATGTTTTTGGCGAAGTGTTGATAGCTGATCTGCGGAGTAGGGTAGGTGGTAGATCTTAAGCTCTACTTAGTTCGAAGTTTTACAGTTTGAAACCTAAAATGTAGTCGAATGCGATATTATAAAATGTAGATAGCTCTGTAGCTATTTACATTTTATAATATCGCATTTGACTACATTTTACATCAATATCCTATGATATCCTGTGATATCATAGGACATTGATGTAGTTAAACAAATGTATAAATAATTTATCATTAAAATATTTCTTCACATTATCGTTTGTTAATTTATTAATACAACCTTATAAATAAAAATCTTCTCACCATTCTAAAAAACAGAAAACACTTTAATGAATAAATTAAAAATGTAATAAGTAGTAGTTTATTATCTACTTATAAAAATTTCATAGGACGAACGTGTCTAGAGTTGCAAGTACGAAAATTGATTGAATTAAAAACGCCTTGACCATATAGTTTTAATTAGGATTCCTCGGCGTTGTCGCAACAACTAGTTATGTGCTAAGATAAGTAGGGATATAATGTTTGTATTCAGTTACACGCACGCACTAGGTTTTATAATGAATCGAGAATTATAGGTTTTCTAGCACCTGCTTGTTTATATGGGGAATTCTAAATGTTAGGGACGGGAACGGTTTTAATCAATATAAGTAAAACTCTTTTAATTAAATGGAGTTCATTTTAATATATAAGTCAGATACACCCATAAAAACTAAGAGTTAAATGGAAATAATAAATTATTGGTAAATGTATTGTATATACATATGACCACTGCTTCTTTAACGGTTAGAAATAAATACCAGTAGTTTAAATGATGTAATCATTATTAACAACATATTAGGTTAGAGGTATGACAGTTGAACTGACAAATCAGAGGTCGCAAGTTCCAATCCAAGGCACGCCCTGTTGACTTTTCAAGTCATGTGCGTATTAGAAATTAATTATCACTAGCTTAAAACGGTGAAGGAAAATATCGTGAGGAAACCAGCACACCTGAGAGATATTCTCGATGGTGTGTAAAGCCGTGTCGTAGGCCTACAGATGGACACTAGGTTGTTCATCAACCACATGATGAAAAAGAGAGACTTACACATTAAAAGGAAATAAATTAGTTAATAAACGAAAACCTTGCACATATAGGCCATGAAACAAGGATTTATATAAAAAAAAAATTTACTTAATGTTTTAAACCCTTAATGTTTTTGACCCAAACTATAAATTAATTAAAAATAACAAAGAATTTTTTAAAGCATCAACTCCAAAGACAAAGGAAACCTATTTTGAGTCCACAATACCTGAATGCTTATTAAATTAATTTTAACAGACAAATTGAATACGCAACAATAGTTTCTAGTCTATTCTCAGTTCAAATTCATTATTCGCCAAAACAAAAGTCTATGGAGCAAATTTTTTTTTTTTTTTTTTATTTAGTGTAAGTTTTAGAACAGTCTCGTCAGGATTGTCGCACAAAATTTTTTCTTGATTAAATTCGATCACGCAGCGAAAGTTTTTTTATGTAAACGGCTAACTTTGTACCTTCTTAAATTGAATGTGAAGCGATTATTTCAGCCTGATTAGGCAGTACTTGGCACGAAAATGGGAACATTTTAGGAACATTGTTTTTGTCAGTATTATTGATTGCATACTATCTTTTTGTCTGCCACTTGGAATACAAAGGTATGGGGTATTTAAATGTAACTATACAAATAAAAAAACTAACTATCTTATGCTCTGTTCATACTTAGGGATGAATTTTCAAAAAATACGTCCGACATTTCTTCCAAATTTAAATTCGATACGTTTTGCGTTTACGTTTTGGGTTGTGGGTTGTCTGTCTGTCAGTCAATGACTGAGGGTTTGATTGGCAGAAGTAAGATTGTCATTTTTGAGTGGCGTTGTGGGACCAAAGCGAGCATTATCAATTGTTCTTGTTAGCCCAACTACCATGTCTAGCTCTACGTCTAGCTTTAAGTAAAAGAGTTCTTTAGCTGCCTCGTTGGTCTAGTGTTTCCAAGCGCGACTGCTGAGGTCTCCATTCCCAGGTCGGGCTAAGTGCTATTGAGTTTTTCTGTTAAGAAATTCTCGTAAGTAGCTGCTTGGAAGTTGGAATTGTCCCGGTCGATGGCTTACCACATATTACATTGAACTTAGTAACAGAATTGGTGAAATATGGGTGTACAAGTGTGTACACCTTTGCTTCCCCCTTCGGGGAATACAGGCGTGATGCTATGTTATTTTATGATATTTAGGGTTCGACAGTCGTCTGTAAAATAAGCTTTATTGATGCATGAACATCTGCATGCATTAATTGCTACACTCTTACCGACTAAAAGCATACAGTGCCTTTAATAAACGTTTATTCGCAACAACCCGCAAGGTTTATTCGTAGTTCCCTACTGATCGATAACGCGTAATCCAAGACCATTGTCTCTTTAAACTGTCAAAATCGATATATCTTACAACTTTCTTGTCGTACCTATCCGTACGGAGAGACCAATTTTATTTTCCTCAAACTTTATGTACCTTACCCTGACAGCTTATTGGTAATACTCGGACCATGCAATCCACAGCTGGACAGCTACTTTAATAGAGGCATTCAAAATGAATGGAGCATTATCCTCTAAAGCTCCACAAGTTGGTCCTTTTGTCCGGAAGACATTAGAAAATAACGTTTACGAGGAAATAAATAATACACAGAGGCTGTAGCTGTTGTTTATATCTGGAGTCTCGTAGGCTGTGCAGGGTGGTTACGTAGGTCCATTGTAGTGGAATTCGTCACAATGCACCCGCATCCACCTTAAATATTACTAATCCTCGTCACCTGCTCATACAACGAAATAAACGTATTTTTTTTATATATGTTTCCTTAAGGATATTGAGGGATAAATGCCCAACACAGACATTGTTTTGGATCTTATTAGTTGTTAGAGGTTTTTAATTCAAATGGCAACTATTTGCTGTTAAATTAAAAACATCTTACCATAAAAATGTCTACAGAATAGATAAAGATAAGATATCGGCTTAATGAATAATTAATATTTGAATATTTAACACTAAATAATAAAATCAAATTCAGTTCAAACTCGCATCTCTATAGCGAATAGTGATCGATCCAAATTACAATTGGTGTCTAAATGGCCTCGTTACGTTCAACTGAGCGATGTAATCCACGAGCTCAATTGACGCTTTAATCGCTTCAAATAGTGTTTTTACTCATGTTTAACCGATTCACTGATCATTTTCACATAACACAAAGGCGACTCAACATTCTCTCAAGAATATTTCGCCAATATTAAGAGGGCATAACTAATGTTTTAGCGTTAAAGCTCGTTGTAAAATAGACCATTAGATCGCAGATTAGCATTATAAATATTCATTTTTTTGCAATTGTATTAATAAATACATAGCTCATTCATATGAATAATTTAAATTAAGACAAAATCATGATACAATATTGTATTTAAGAGCCGGCGAGACTGATTCGTTTGCCAATTACAATACAAGTGTAGAAAACAGACAAAAGTGCATAATGCGGTTTGCACGGCGGCGACCCACCCGTAGCCGTAGACCTGCTACGTCTATAATAAAATAAATATATTGTAGCGGTAAAACGTTTTATAGGCCCGGGGGTGCGCGGGGCGGGGCTGGCCGCGCGGAGAGGGGGTGCGTTGACCTCGGGCCAGGTTTACGAGTGCATTTGCACAGTGACACCCCCCCGCGAGCCGCGTGCCTCCCCCGCCATCACCATGCGTGCACGCAGCACTGCGATTCTCGAAATTGCAAAAAGCGGCCAATTATGATTGATACGGTCAAGATTCGACGACGTCGCGCCGAAAGGTAAAAACGAACAAACCACTCTCCAGTTCATTAACGTCGTCTAGACTTGATAACAATCGAGCTCTTTTATTTAGACTGATGGTTTTCTAATATCGATTCGATGTGATCTGATGCTGGAGCGAATTTTCTTTTCAATAGATGTCAAGTTGACGCACACGCGCGCTAGTCGCTATTGTGCACGCCGTGCAATGTCGTGTTACTTCCTGATAGATACGGCCATACAATAACCGTGACGCGACAGTACACCTATCATAATAAAGGCTTTTCAGCGCGCCCCATTACTTACTTACAGCGTGTTTTCTTAGTGCATTGTGGTGTCTGATTACTTTAAAGAATAGTGTGGTGAACGATCTGATAGTAATGATGCGTTATATTAGCGTTTCTATATACAAACCTCTTAACGGAACGGTAAGGAATCTTTCTAAAAGGAGATTTCTATTATGATGCAAAAGCCTAGCGTTGACAATTTTTTCATTCGTAATTGATATTCGTTTTCATTCGCGATTTTCATATATACGACAAAAGAATAATTTATTCATTAACATCGCAATTTTTGTAAATAGACTTCCGTGTTGGATTTGTGAGCACCTTGGGGTGAGAAGGGCCATGTACCATTAATGGGAACGGCTTAAAAGCCTTATGGAACATTTGTTCAACCGCCCATCTAGGCAAGTGTGAAGTGCGGCCACACACAACGCTGTTTCGCCTTGTATTGGTCGTTATGGTGGCGACAACCGAGCCTTAACCGCGGGATACACAGAGATCACGAATGAACACGTCTGGATGAAAGCACTATGTCGAATTTTTCAATTTATGTTTATGTGCTTTCAAAATGTGAGTGTATGTTTTCTCGGTTCTTTGTTTTTTAGTACAAAAAAAGGAAACAACAAGAAAATAAAAAGAACTTGACAGCCAAGATGTTTCTTTAGTACTTCGTAACCAGGAAATATAATCCGTCTGAAGAAGTACTACTAAGTCATACTTTTATCTGACTTTCTTGCATTAATTCTGCACTTTACTGTTTAGAAATGACTTTGAAAAAGTAATCTTAACATTGTCTTGACAGCAGCGAGCTTTCTGCAAGCTTTTCAAGATAAACCAGTTTAACCTTATAATAAAATCAGCGTTTCAGGAATGCTCCAACAATAGGAAGCAAGGAGGTAGAATAACATATTTTTCTAGCTTATTTCTACTCTTATCTTGATAAAAAATATTCATTAAAATCTATTTAATTGGCTTTGAAGAGATTTCTTACAATAATAGTGATAAACTAGATCACCACCCGTGTATCACGGGGCTTTTCAAGAAGTAAAAAAGTGAAGTAGTATGTGAAACAGCTTCTAGTGGCGGTGTTTGAGCAGGCAGCGAGCGCGGCGAGTTTGTCGAGCAAACACGAGCGGGCCGCGTGACGGTGTGCCGCGACCTCCCGACTCCCGCCATTGTTGTCTCCGGTGCGCCCGCGCATGCAAACCTATGCACACAGTCGACGAGCGGAGCGGAAGCGTTGAACATTTTTGGTAGAGGGATTGGAGCAGTATTTATTAAACAATTAGGGGAGTTAGTTATCTTTTATATCCTTGATATTTCAAATATTGCTATGTCATTTCATGGTGATTTCATTCCAAACGTGCGATGGGTGCACGTTTAAGAACATCCGCAGCAAAGAAAACGCCCATAACCGGGGTTTCATAGACGACTCAGACCTCCACTGTAAGATAGATAGATAGAGATAGATAGATAGATAGATAGATAGAGTATACTTTATTGCACACCAAGAGGAAACACAGAGATATACATATAGACAGAAGAAAAGTACAATTGGCGGTCTTATCGCTAAAAAGCAATTTCTTACAGACAACCATTGGATGGACAAGAATTGTATTAGAAAAGATAACGGGTAGCTGCCGGTGTACAGTATAATAAACAAATAAATATAATTAATTTAAATAAACATACACTTTATACATATTGTATTGTATAAATAATTATAAATTATACACACACTTCCATATACATATATATATATATATATATATATACTATTACAAATTTTAACATATAATTTTTGCTTATAAATTTAGATACGAAATATATATTGTTACAATAACGATTCCAATCTTCATGAATATAAAAAAATCACAATTTAAAAATTCAGGTAATGTTCTTTCACCATTTTCCTAAAGCTTGTCAACGACTGTGCACGTCTTATAGATACTGGCAATGCATTCCAAAGTCGAATGGACTGAACAGTGAAGGAGTTGTCGTAGAAGTTGGTGGAGTGCAAAGGCATCTTTAACTTTAAGTTTTCTGATGACCTAAGGGACCGCGAATGTGTATCACAGACGAACTCAAAACGCTCTTTAAGATAGAAGGGAGTTGTAGGATGGAATAAAACACTATAAAGTAAAGAAAGAATATGAGTATTCCGACGAAGGCGAATTGGAAGCCATTTGAGTTTATTACGAAATTCGGACACATGATCATATTTGCGTAGACCAAATATGAATCTTATACAAAAATTCTGGAGTCTCTCAAGCTTTTCAAATTGGTCATGAGTAAGATCAAGATAGCTGGCATCGGCATAGTCGAGAACGGGAAGAAGAATAGATTGAGCGAGCGCTATCTTAGTGGCAGTCGGAAGAAAATTACGCAGCCGTCTCAAAGAGCCTGCTGACGCAAACATACGACGACTGGTGTCTTGCAGTTGTGGTCCCCACGACAAGGTGCTATCCATAAATATCCCCAGGTTCTTAACTTTATTACTTACAGGTATTTGGATACCTTCAAAGATAACTTGGGGAATATGGAACCAGTCAATCTTCGAAATCATCCGAGAGCTGCCAATAACAATGACTTGGGTCTTTAAGGGATTAACTGTTAGCCCATAGCATTTGCTCCACTCAGATATTCGATCAAGATCTTCGTTAAGTTTGCCTATGGCTTCCGATAGCTGTCCCAGTGGAACCTGTGAATATATTTGCAGATCATCTGCATAAAGGTGGTAGGACGAAAACAGTTTATGGGAGATTGAATTTATAAAAATTGTAAAAAGTAATGGAGATAAAACGCCACCCTGAGGTACACCAGCAGTCGTATTACTCCATGAAGAAAAATTATCCTCAATACGTACACACTGCCGGCGGCCAGACAGGTAACTATGAAACCAATCAATTGCCGTTGGAGATATGTTAAGAGAGCATAGTATGCCAAGTAGGACGTCAAAGTCAACAGTATTGAAAGCATTGCTAAAGTCCAGTAGTGCAAGTACCGTTAACTTCGCATTATTTGTAAGTGCGGTGTCTTCCCGCAGACAATGGTCCATCTAACATTCTGCGCTGCATACTCTGGCAACTGTACCCAGGAGCCGCTAATACTCGCTTCTGAGGGGGCAGTGCGTGTTGCAGAATAATGGGCCAACAAAATTGGAGTCCTTTGCCATCGACTCGCTAAGACATTCCTTGGAGAAAACAGTGTTTCATGACTCAGAAGTCAAAAAATCATATTTCATGTTACATTTACGACATAAAATGTGAATAATTTTACGTTTACAATCATAATTTCAGATAATTGTATGCGTTACAAAATTGTTCAGATTCTTAGGAATAAAGAACATTGACAAATGGGCAATATGTCTCCCTTGATTATAAAAGCCATAGAAGAAAATGTAAATTCCCGTTAAGAAAACCTTAATATTTCGGTCCCCTAGATAAAAGTAATCGTTTTGCCCCAGCGTTCACTGTTTTGCCTCCTCTCAAAAATCTCAGCTACGCCCATAAACGGCTATAAACGGTTATAAATAACTTTGGAGCGTACACAAACTTCTTGCTTGAAAATTCAGCTATATTTCGTCTTAATAATAAATGTGAAATGATAAATAAAATAATAAGTGAATATGCCTCTCAACGCTCTAAAAGTGAGACTTTAATAATTATACTAGTATAATTTTTATTTAATTTTCATTGTTATCTCAAAAATATGTTGAAGATCCAATCCGACTGTTTTAAACGTAATTGCCTTAGGGCCTAATTGTACTCATACGGTCTGTAACAAGACGAGAGGGGCTCGTGGCTAAGTAACAGCCGCACAGATCGATTGATCGAGGTTATGCTGTGATTGCCATAGTCGGTCTGTAGATGGGTGACCATCACTTCATATCAAGACCCTCCGTACCTCGGAGATCACATAAAACCGTTTGGTCCCGGTTGCCAAATGAAGATCTATGACACCAGTTATGGGCAGTCAGGTGTATGAAAGTCTGACAGCCAGTCTTACCACACGATATCGTGATACCACGGCCTCACAGAAAACCGGCGTGAAACAACGCTTGCGTTTTGTTTCGCCGAGTGAGTGAGGGTACCGGAGGCCCAAACCCTTTAAAAGGCCGGCAACGCACTTGTGACTCCTCTGGGGTTGCGGGTGTCCATGGGCGGCGGTAATCGCTTACCATCAGGCGAGCCGTCTGCTCGGTTGCCCATTGCACATAAAAAAAAACTTTCTGGAAGTCAGATATGCAGTAACGATTGGCACGATAAGCAGACACAGTGAAAATACTGACCTCAACGGAGTTCGGAACACGCTAGGCAGATTTAGATTTGTGTTACAATACAATATTGTAACACAAGCATTTAAACACATATTTAAACTTAAACTTATTCAATTCCTTAAATAGATTGATGGCAATTACTTTATTAATTAAATCATTAAAGTTTAATGCTATAAATCCTCTAAATGATGCAAAGACCAAAACTGTCATCAAAAAAATCCTCAGTTCCAGCGAAAATTCAAGTTATAGCATATATTTATAACTCAGTAACTAGCTAAAATATGTAAATGTAGTTGCATATAAAACAATAAAAAAAAAACTATATTATTCGATAACATCGAAACATTCATTCGAAATATAAAATATAATATGTAAAACTAAATATAAAATATCTATATACATTAAAATATAAGAAATTAAAGATAATAAATTATAAATTGTAGTAATATATAAATTGCAGTAACCTGATATTCTAATTATTCATACTAGGT
The DNA here is from genome assembly GCA_935421205.1 of Xylocampa areola. Taxonomy (NCBI): domain Eukaryota; kingdom Metazoa; phylum Arthropoda; class Insecta; order Lepidoptera; family Noctuidae; genus Xylocampa; species Xylocampa areola. The sequence goes on from OW285200.1 coordinate 4,722,233, forward strand.
ATTTTATTTATTTATTAATAGTATGTTATTATTTCTTCACATAAAAACATTAAAATTATTAATCCGCCACCGCTTCCGCCTTTACTAAGACCTAACCCTACTGCATTCGTTCGCTGCACTTGTCACACACATGCATAATAAAACATCTTTATGTGACATGTACCTCGCTTGCCGGTGATTGTGTGAGTCTTCCCAAATTCAATTAGTTGAGATTGCAACGTCAACGTAAGCTAACTCGTTGACTGCATGTAATATGTATTGTTGCTATACCAATGAGTTTAATAATTGCGTTCCTAGTCTATGTATGAAAGATCATTACTTGAGAACGGTTCGACCGATTTGGCAGATTTTTGTTGTATTCGTAACTGTCGGACCAAGTTTTATATGAAAGAATTTTATTGGAAAATCCACTGGAAGTGTCGGATGGTATTTTTGTATAAATTGCAACTGTGCGAACATTTATAATAAAATTGTTTTTGGCCCAAGATTTTGAGGAAATGTAAATATGGATCCGAATAAAAAACTAGTAGTATTTTAGAACTTAAAATTACTGGACTGCCTCCTCAGTCTAGTAGTCACAAGCGCAGCTGTTGAGCGTGCGGTCCTGGGTTCGATTCTCAGGCCTGGAAAAGTATTATTGAGTGTTTCTATTAGGAAATACTCGGTGGAAGCCTGGAGTTTAGAATTGTGCCTGACTCATTAACTGAATCGGTGTAATGTGGGTGTGCAACAGTACTCTGCCAACCCTTCGGAGATACAAGCATGATACTATAGAACTTAAATAAACTTTGGATTATAAATGAAGTGTAAGTCTGGAGTCTCGACGTCATATTTTTAGGGTGCCAAATTCAATACCTTCATTAATAAGTGCTATGTGACATTTGAATATTAAATGCCAAAGAATAAGATGCAAATTATTAAATTTTTCGTTATATAACATTATCTGAGTTGTACGCACAAGAATATTGCTTAAAGGAAATCCGTAATTGAGTCAATTTAGCTCTGAAATAACATGTATGTAATACCATCTTTGTGATCTTGTATTAAGAATGTACGAGTAACTACTGTTTGAGAATAAGTTGTTGCACACAAATATTTCATATCCATTGCTCCACTAAACAGAAAATATCAGAGAATCAACCAAATTCATATAGTAAAGGACTCAGTGTACAACGATAAAGGTGAAAAAGTTTTTACAAAGTATTTTCCTAGTAGATCGAATGGATTACATTAAGAAATCCACGTGTAAACGTGAGCTCGAGAGGCCCGCTGTCACACTCAATAGATAAAAATGTGGCAAAAATGTAGAAAAGAAACGTTAGGTCAGGTGCGAACCGCCGCGAGCTTAGACGAATGACTCAATAAATAGACATGTGTACTAGGGATAAGACCTCTCTGGTATTTCCTTTTTGCGACTTCTTATGAAGGGTTTATGTGAGCGGCAGAGTGTATTCGGTCCTTTATCACTTAGAGAAATTTTGCCTCTAGTTTTTCTAACTTAGATGGAAAGGATATGTTCTATAAATTAGATTATTAAATAATTCTCGTTTCCTTTTGTTAAAAAATGGTCCTTTGATCCGTACCGTTTGTTTGATGTTTATCTGCGTCCTTGTTATTCTTTGCTTAAGCTCCGGACTACCGAATCAATTTACATTCGAATGATTTTGTTGTGTCGTGGTATTTGTGTTGTATTTTGGTTTGAATTTCCGATAAGTAAGGCAAATCCTTTTTAAAATTTCAATTAAGCAGGATGGTGACTAATAATTAAACGTGACTTCATATTCCAACAACACTTATCTTCGTCCAATTGCACGTGTATCACATGGGAATAATGCGCGATTAGAACACCCATTCAGAATAACGAGGTACATCTATATTTAGTCCTCGCCATTCGATTAACATCTCCCAATATCATCCACACTCCCTTCGCTGTAATATCACGTTCACGATAAGCTAATCTATGGTCTTGTTAACAGCGAAACGCGAAGTAAAAACGTCTATATGAGGACAGGGATCATTGGAAATGGCGGAGCGTCAGCAATGCACAGCATTTAGAGAACCATGTCGCGGCTAGATAAAATCATTTATGTAAATACCGCGCATATACACGGCAAAACGATCAGACATGTATTGGATCCGTGTACCCAGGCCGTTATAATTGGCATTAATAATCTGTGGTGCAATTTATTCGCGGTAAAAAGATTGACAATTCAGCAAGCCTTTCAGTTATATTTCCTTTTATATGAATTTAAAATGAAGCTGTCTTTAGTAAAAAGAGTTTCTGATTTAATATTCCATTGCTGTACCTGTAAAGGAAGTTAAAACTTTTCTATTGTAATACCGTTGTTACATTACAAAGTTTTAACTAGGACAATGAAAAACTAGCCAGTAGCCTATTGTGCAACTTAATTAAATGGAGATTTATTAGGAACGACACTTTAAAGGCATTTCCATAAATTATTGGAGAGAGAGGTTCTTATTACTACTTAAATAAAAATATTATAAAGATAAATGAGTTTTTTATATATCCTAATAGATATTGAAACAAGTATTGAACGTCTGAAAAGAATTATGTTTTACGTACACATTTTAGTTATTCCACCGAATGACATCAGAGTATAAACTTTTTTGATCAAATTACTATCAATCAGCAATTAAAAACTGATAGATTCTCACGAACAATTTTATTAGTTTAGTCATGGATTGTCGATACATAATAAATACGTTGTTACGCTTAAATAATATTTATGTTGTTTAACAGTTAGAAAGTATTTGAATACGGAACGAATCTTATATTCTGGTCTGACGCGAATACTTCAGAATGGTGCTTAATCGGTTTCTTGACTTATTCAAATGTATTAGTTTTAAACGTTCGACTGCAATTTGATTTAGGAACGACAAAGGCTGCGCACACACGCTCAGAAGGCTGTGTGTAGCAAATAACAGGTTTGGCATGAAAGTGTGGACGACGTCTCAGCGAAGTGTGTCGCGCCGAGCATGAGTCCCGCGAAACTGCACTTCGCAATTTAGATCCTTTCTTTTTTTTATTTATAACAATTTTGTTTATAACATTAAGAGACAAAACTGGTTAGGGGTTTCGTTTTACTTCATTTATACAAATAAAGCACGTAAAAAAAAATTTTTACGATAAAGTTGTTTATGTAGGTAGTACCTTTCTTAGATTTTCTTAGCTGAACAGAAGCTATTCATTCATATCGTCTCTGTTCTCGAACATGGGATTGCGGGACTCCCTGTGGGTCACCTGAGAATAGAACTTAAGTTCTATTCTTGTTAGATTAGTTCAAACAGTCTCTGAACAAGTTCATACAGGTCCGGACTTCATCGTTCGTGAACAAACGCTGTAGAAGCTTTGCACTTAATATTGAATTTCTTGAATTATTAATTTTAATTACATCTTACGGTGTTGGCTTAGGCCATATTTTAAAAGTTTTTCATTGATGATGAGCTTGGCCTGATTTTTATGGTAGGTACAGTGAGCAAACGACCATGCGTGTTACGTGATGGTAATTCGTAAGCAATCAACGACGCCCGTGGCATCCGCCACCCCAAGATGCGTTGCGAGCTTATTTCAGCTGTATCTGAAAATCTCTAAATAGTTTAAAAGCGCCTTAAGTCTATCCTATGTTAAAGGGTCTATGATTAAAATCGACCATATAAACCATTTTATGCTTCATAAAAAATACGAGAGCACGTTAAGCCGTCGGTCCCGGTTATCAAATTAAGATCTATGACAGCCAGGGTAGTCGGAGGCCTGAAAACCTGACATCAACACATACTACCCAGTAACTGGGTTGTGGAGGTCATATGACCTCCACAACCCAGTCGCAGTGGCAGTCGCTCCATGTAAAATACTGGTATTAAGCTGTATCCGGTTTGACTGGAAGCCCACCTCAATGTAATTGGGAAAAGGATATTGGGAAAGGTAGATGATCCTTCTAAAATAATCCCAAAACATTTTCCAACCCTTAATTTGCACAAAGATTCTTATAAATAAATCTACCACATTTCACATTCCCAGTCAAATCAAATGTCGCTAAGGCTTTCACACCATTTTAATAATTAACACTACTTATTTAATTAAACCTTTACTAAAACAGAATACTCGTAGAAGGTACCGTCAACAAAATGCAACACCTAATTACCAAGAAACGCCAAATAAAGCGTTAATAATAACATAAAAACCATTCAGTAACGTATTGAAATTGTGTTGTACTTGTCGGTGTCACTGCGCAGTTTGTATATTTCATCCCGATTGGTCATCGGGCTGGAAAAAAAATAACGGTCATTTGAACAAAGAAGAAACTTTAGAAAGAACGTCTACAAATAAAAAGAGAAAACATGTTTTTTTTTATTTATAATGAGAAAACTCTAACACTATTTAATCGATTTAAAAAAATCTTTCACCAGTAGAATCTTACATTATCACTGAGTAACAAAGCTATATCTGCCTGCCAAGACGAGCCGAAGGAAGCGGGTCACTACCTACCTATTCTGGAAGTGCTTCGTCGTATTTTCGAACCGTCATATCGTCGGTCTGGATTATGTTAGAAAGCTTAAATTATTTTCTTTGTTCCATAAGGATATTAGTTAAATGTTATGTCACGTAATAGTTCCACGAACATTAAACGTCCAAACCATACTTTTTAATCAATATGTAGAGTTTGTAGAGTTAGGCCTTAAAGGTAGAGGTGATTAGCTCTACTGTTTGATATTTATTGTTATAAATGAGGTACAGTCAAGAAGACATATAACTATTAAGACGTTGGATAAAAGATAATTTAATACTGTATTGAAGTTGACTGGTACTTGTATCAAATGCTCTGTTCATTTTGTATATTTCATCCCGTTTGGCTGGCCTCCAGCGGCTAAGAGCTAATCAGTCCTCATGAAAGGTGGGTGAGCGCGTCAACATGGCTTGAAGAGCTTTAGATAAACCATCACTTGCTAACGAGCTGCACTAATACATTACATGCTAATTTCAAAAATATATTTAAAATGAAATTGCTTTGAGGGAATGTTTTTGTTTACTGATGTTTTCAGGGTTGATTTTGTTGTTTATGGCATAGCTTTGTTGTGAAGTTACAGGCCAAAGCCACTTTAATAACCTCTAACTCTGTATTTCAATAATATTTCCAAGATTAAATATTAACGAGTATAAAAATATATTTCTCGATTATAACGAAGTCCCAATAAAGTATTCCCGAAGCAGGACCACAGTGGAATACTTAAGATTCGGGTGCGGACTACCTGTCGGGCCGAGCTCGGGTAGTTAGTCGGGTAGTTGCAAAAACTGCGCCCGCGCACCGCTCCCACGCTCGCCGAACAGGGTCGTCGACCTCGCCGCCTTGCATCGATGCTAATTTGACGAATATTGACTAAAGTGTGATAACGATGCCTCACCGACTCTACGCGAATTCCGATTGGTCGCTATCGATACGTGCTATGGATATTTTCTGATGTAAAATGAGTTTTGAACATTTTAGTTAGGTTAATGAATTTGTATAACGTAGTTTCTGTGATCGATTAATTAATATAGACACGTTTTGGTTAATAGAAGCAAAATTGCCTACTTGATGTTGCCTTGTAGGGTCTCTGTCTCATTGGAATATTTTTTTCTGAGAGGCTCCACTTCCAATTGTCGATTAACCTGAAAGGACTTGGAACTTTTAAAATGTTCTGGCAATATGGACTTATGTATTGATTTAATCTAAAACTGCAACTCGGCTATGTAATTTTGAGAAACAACATTCTACGGAAATAAGGACCGCGAAAAAACTCGTTTAATTTATGTATGTATGTGTTGGTGCGTTTTTTATCAACATTCATCTGTTTATAGAGCTGATAGGTACCTATGTCGTCTGGTGTTTTAGTTTTTAGATAACGATAGTGTGCGGAAACGTTAATTTACGAATTTGCAACGCCTTTTTTATGTTGTCTGTGAGTAATTCAAAACTGGCCGACAAAATGTAGCCCGTTTTAGAATATTCTTGTGTTATGTTATGTCATGTTTTCTAACGTTAATGGAAAAATAATAATCTGAATTGTCTGTCGTTCTGTTTTAATTATAAAATAATATTGGCACTACCATTTTCCTTCGCCTGTCGCGATTAAAATTAAAAGTAACCTAGAGTTGTTTTTCTTTAATTTTTACTCCTTTACTTCCATGTTATTAGTTTCTTCACGTTTTCTGAATTTTTAGGTTCCCACGAGCGGAGAATTTGTTTTAAATTCTCCGTCAAAAACCGCACAACCCAAAATCTAGGTCTAATTATGGTTAACCTTATGACTCTGTCACATGTACTGTCACATGTTACTGACGTAAACGCTCTATGATATCGCTTAAGCGGTAACCAATCAGCTTATAAAACATGTACTACTACATTTACAAACATGAACCTCGACAACTGTCCATACTGCTATGACATAAAGCCACTGTTAATGTCAAATTGTTACCATAGACGTGGTTGACTGTACCATCGCCCGCCACATCGCGTGCGACAGCCATGTCAAATGTTGTTCACCACGCAGTAATACACATCGCTTACACGCCGATCGCATCGCTCACTATGGTAAAACACTTGAACTCGTACTCTCGCTTGTTTTTTTAGATTGTATCTATTCTTCGATGTATATTTATGCCAGTTTTATCTTCTAATTTCAAGAAATTTTTGTGTATTCTGAGCGGTAATCAATCAACTTGTAGGTAAGTACCGCAACGTTGCGTGAACTTGCGCGCGACCGCGACAGCTATGTCAAATGTTGTTCACCAAGCGGTACAACACATTCCTTACACGCTGCACCCGCATCGCTTGCAGTTGTAAACTTCTTTACGTTTTTTTTTCTCATTCTCGTTTCAGGACTTTCCAACTTAGGATTTATTATAGAAATAGTTTTACAACATTCTTGTAACGTATAACACTTTAAGTCGGCGGGTAACATCTAGGAAAAGTTTAATTTAAATGTCTCTGTACTTTTGAGCATATACACGGGACAACAGATTTTATCAGTGTTTGGCTCATTTATGCAAGTAAGGAGTGTGGGGCTGCTTGAAAATCACTTAAGAGAAATAGCAAAAGATTAACAGTGGTCGAATTTACAGTTCAAGTGACACGTCCAGAGCTTTGAAGACCTAACTAACAATATCATTTAATTTCATTCTTATAAGCTAACATTAGTAAGTCCTCCTGCGACCACGAACACTGCAAAGTGTTCGAAACGTCAGGAAAAACAATAATACTCGCGATTAATCCGGTTAAAAGTTGTTTTATTATAACATTAGTAAGTTATAGCCTTAGCTTAACCTATAAACGAAATGCACTTTTCTTAACAAAGCGATTTAACACGATAAACACTAGCTTAGTTCTAGCTTAGCTTAAAGATTAGTCTTAAAGATCAACAGTTGCCGTTTCATTGAACTAATGGTTACTATCTGATATTGGCATGGCAGCGACCAAAGAGGATTTAATCCATCTAATTCAATACCCTTTTTGTTCGGAACGTCTTCAATTATTTAAGTTAAGAATTCCTTCCCTCGCCCCGTATCATGTTGGTACTCATTGCTGTCTACGTCGACCTTTAGATGTGGATACCATAATCGATCGAATCCACCCTTAATACGAAGGTACCATTCAAGGGTCTCCCTCGGGAATTAGGGCATAACGATGATCTTTTATTCAAAACTTGTTCCAACACGTTTAGTAAAAAAAATTATACGTTTAAGAAACAAAGAGTATTGACGTAATCGACGCCAGAAGGGTGTCGGTATTGACGTCAAAGTGACATTGGGAGCAATAAACGGATGTTCGGCTAAGGCCCCACAGGCCACAATAATGCTCGTACACGCAAGTGAAGCCGTTTTCACTTTTATTTACTTAGGCGCCTAAATGTTTTCATTCCGACCTTTTAAGTCAGGCGGTCGGGCGTAAAGCAAACTCGTTCGGTGCACGCCAATATGTCGTGTTATCTGGTGCCGGTTGAGCTCCAAGTTACGCGGGAACTATTGTTAACTCACCAAGTTTTACGTAAATACAATTAGTTACAGTGTTCGGTGAAGTATGCGTGTAATTATGTAATGTATCAGTCGGGGTTGGTAGACGTCTTATTACGGTATAAAAGCTACAATACTTTAGTATAGTAAGCAAAACAGATATTTTATGTAAACAAAAAACTGATAGTTTATGTAAACAACCAAAAATTAAGGACTGCGCAAACAACTGTAATCAATTTTTTGCAATACACTCGCATAATGTACAGTCGCGAGCACAAACATGTAAACAGAAACTTTAAAAAACTCACCGACTATTTCTTTGGCGTGTATTACTTAGATAATTAGGTATGTAACACAAATAGAAGAACCATTCCTTTTACATATAGACATACATTAATACTGCTATATTATTCAGATAACTATTTATATGGAGTTTAAAAAGTGCACATGTATACATATTTGTGCTCGTGACTGTACTGCATAGAGACATTACTTAATATAATAAAAACCATATTATGTATTTAGTTAGCTGTCTGTCTACTTATTCATTTGATCGACTGTACCAACTTGTCTTAAAAACAATCAGTACCATTTTCTAGATTTGGGTCTGACCTAAGCGTTATTTCTGTGTGTATACGTACCTATGTGTTTTATATTTATACATTAGTAGATAAATTACGGGCTAGCATAGCAACGTATCAATCACTTATTTATGTGGTCCGTCGCTTCATATTTTATGTATTCAGTTAGTTATGTGTAGTGTTTAGATACGGACTACGGTAGCTACCTATGTAACCGTCGGTAATAAACAAACATAAATTCATATTCAAGTAAAATAAATTTACATTCAAATATTTTCCGTGGATGGCGTGTTTTCATCTAAATATGAATCTTAAAAAATATCATTAAACCTCCATAATAATATGACAAAGCAATTACATTAAAACGAAAATAAAAGAAAACATGAACCTCATACGACGCAAAAGCGACCTACCCAAAAAAGTGGCAATCTCACCGAAAAGGTTTTTGAGACCAAATTCCATCATACGAGCTCTTGATGTATGGGTTGATGAAAAAAAATTTTCGCCGCCAAAATTGCAGTAACAGTGTAACGGGTAAAAAGTGGTAATTGTGCCGAAGATGGTTGTTGCAATTTTCGGCCAGTAGCTCCTTTTTGCGTCGGCGTCGTCGGCCGGGTGCGGCGAGATGTCGCGGTAATTGCCTCGCTACCGACATGACAAACCACTTTGAGACTACCCATCTTTGACTGGTTGTACCCCTGGAATATTTATGTGTTTATAGTAGTGTTGTGATTTTGGTTGGCATTGATAGATGGGTCGAACTGTTGTCAATACATATAAGGTCCTAATTTATTATATAATTTCCTTTGAAAGGGTTCATATATAAGTCAAATACATTCACTTGAGCCAAGAATTAAATCGAAAGAACAAATGATTTGTAATTATGATAGTAGGTACCAGCTTGAGGAAAACTGCTGCTCAAACAGCAAACGACTTGCATTGTTCTAAAATATTGTATTCTGGATTAAATTAATGCTGGCATGTGTCTGTGCTTACACACTGATCCCTCAAAAAGAAGTATAACGGATCGGTGGACAAAGACGTAGCACGTTCTGAAAAAAAAAAAACATTTCTCAAATGACCATTAGGTACAGCATCTCGGCTCTCACAAGCCCATGACAATGATATAATGCCCACCTATTCACCTATTAAACAGAAAAACCCCTACCTGAAAACATACCACAAGTTATGATTGATGTTATATATTTTTCTTATTATTCTGAATCTATCTTCAAGATGATTGCAATATTTTTCTCTGGGACATTTTCCTAATCGCGGTACACTTAGTAAAACTATAAATAGCTCTTATGTTATATTCCTAGCTAACAAATCGCATGCTATTAATCTCAGTACATTATAACGTCTATTATCCTTTCAGAAAACTGGAACAACGGGGACTCGCCTTTTCTCATGCAAATGCAGACGCAGGAAATAGAAATCTGTTTCTATTTCTAGGGCTGGACTCGCATGGGTGCGTTCTTACGACAATTAGTCGTGCGACATCGCTTGTAAATTTTATTTTAGGGTATATATTTTGAGGGGATTGCGCTACTCGTTTGCTGACAATATTTTTAATTGCCTTTTAGGTAGATAATACTATACGTGAGCTTTCGGCAGTATAAATTGTCAGAAGAATTAAATACCGAAAGAATAGAAAGTACATTTTATGCTCTTGAAACCAATAGATACGACAGTCATCAAACGATGAAACAATCGTCACGGTGACGTAGTGGCCTTAATAGTGGGTAGTGGGTAACCCATGCAATGTAACGGGCCCCACGGTTTTCTTTCAAACAAATGGTTATTTATATTGCTGTGCACTTACTGGTATTTGACATTGTTTGTGGTAGGTATGTTTAGTTATCTTTGTGCCAGTGTTTAATTTGTTAGAAGCTTTCCTAAATTATGTTTAGTGGTACTCCTATTTACCACGTTGGCTCAGCGATTCAATGAAGATCTAGGTCACAGACACCAAAAGCCGCTTTTTGTTAGACATCGATAAGAATTTAAGTTTTTAAAACGCTAAATATTATGCGCACTGATAGATATCTGAGTTTGGGTGATGCAGCACAGGTTATGGAGTCCAGCGTTACCATTGACACACCATAACCTAATAAAACCCCAGTAGGTTAAGTTAAAGGCAGCTGCGATAATAGGCCCCAGTAAAGATTAGGGAATGACAGTGTGGTTTTTAGTCAGTAGGAGTCTTGCACAGCGTCCATGACATATTCTCCATTTGAAAAAAAAAAGGTCAGTATATATCGTGTAAACATGATAGCACTCTGGCAAGGAACCAATAAATATTAGCTTCTTTTCTTTAGCCCACAACACAATGGCGGCTCAATTTTCTCCTCGAACACATCGAGGTTGCCATGGCAACACGTGAGTGTTATAGATGGGGAGAATACACAAGTTCACACATTATTACTAGACCATTAAGTACGAAAATCGGCAACTCCCGTTCTCTCGTGAATTTTTTGCAACGTGTGGTGAATGTTGAGCGGGAGTGTCCCTTTTGGTTCAGGACATAATATGAGTGTTTAAAGTCAAATGATTTACCTATCTCAATTAGACAATTTACATACATTTTACAGGCAATTTTAATTTATCAGAAGCTAGTTGCCACGTTCCAAGTATAGATTCCTATGGAGAAGAACGTGCAAGAAACTCCAACCTTTTCTCAAGAAAAAGGTATAATTACAAAAGCAGGTATTGGTTACATTGTTTCGTTGCAAAGTAATATTAAAATTCAAAATTAAATATTTTTATTTCAAATAAACCATATTACAGGCACTTATGAAAAGACAAAACTAGGTGCACGGTTCCAAGGCGTTGATCTTATGGAGAAGAGCCGGCAAGAAACTCCATGTCTATGGAGTTTCTTGCCTATTTATTTTAAAAAGAGTGTCTACTCTTTTTAAAATAAATAGGTTTAACAATAAATAAGGTAATGAGAGAATAATGCAGGTTAATGAGCAGACTAAGAAAGGAAAGTAAACTTATATAGCCTTTTAAAATGATTGCCAAGGCAGTTAGGAGCCGACCAGTCCCGACAGACAGCACCCGTTCACGAGCATGACGCGCACATCAGCCTCACTTAGCTCAACCATTTTGTAGGGAACTCGACGACCCGATGTACGACGCCACCATCAGCAGGACATTTTAGCGAGCATGACAAACTCGTAATGCCTGAAAAAAGGCAGTATGTATGTAATATAAAATTAAAACTAACATTAATATCCACATGATGCTCACATTTTACAAAGTAATATATTATGGAAAATTTCATAAAGAAATAATAATGCAAATTTAAAACTAGTAGGTATGTATGTATATATGTGAAGGTAATGTAAGATGATGACAATACTAAGAGTTGAATAAATCAAAATTTCGCTGTAACAGTTCAGAGATGACTGTACATTTAATAACGGTTAGTAAGAGACAGCAATGCTCTTAATTTAGTGTAGTATGTTACATTAGAATTGACGTCAGTGGCGTCCAGATATACCAGTGGATGCGAAAAAGTAAGTGATAAGTTAAAACCTTACAATATCTATTCAAGTTAAAGCATTTGCAAGCAGGGAATAGTTCCTATCGTCTAGTTGTTCAGTTCCCGTATGTAAACTTTGTATGTGTTATCAGTTGGTTGTATCTACTATCAGTCGGCGTCGTAATGCACTATGTTCTCGACGCGGCGGCGCCCGCATTCTAACCCGTGTTCCTTATCCGGATAGATGCCATACATTATTTTCACTAGACTTTTACTACTTCCGCGGAAAGATAAGGAGCTGATACCTCCAATCGTTTTTCATGGAAGGTGTGTGAAAGCCATAAAGGAGGATATAACGTCATGGAAATGGAATACTGAACAAAGTAACTGTAAAATTTATTCTTTAAGTCTATAATGTGTCAGGATAACTTTCAGAGACTTTGCAGGCGTGACAATTCCATTAGAGAATAATGTTTTCACTCTTTTTAGGAAAAATTGAGTTAGTTTTGTTTTAAATTCAAATGTGGAAGAAGAATTTTGGATAGTTCAGTCGGCAGCACTTAGATTATTAAACCGGAAGGCGCATGTTCACAAAACAGAAATGTCGGTAATAGATTTCCCCTGTGTTTCTGACACACATAAGTAACTCTCACATGCACAGACACCCAGACCTAGAAAATTTATTCGTGAATCATATAATTATTATTTTTTACGCTGATATCGATACTCGAACACGCAGTGTAGCAAACACAATGCTCTCCACCTCCGCGCCCACCGTTTGGTTTCAACCAAATCTTTAAACGAAAACCGTGGAAAAGTGTTTGAAATACGGAGTGTTGGGTAGTGGTTGGTGGTGGTTGGTCGAACCAGGAGCAATACAAATAATTGTTGTTTTACAAATAGGAACTTGTTTCGGATTTAGGTGTTTATCTATCTGAGATCTGTGCTTGTAAATGTGCACGATACTGAAGTAATTGAATGGCAATAGAGGCGATTTTGGTTTTTTTTGCAGATACTAATTTACCTGCCTGACTGCCTCGTTGGTCTAGTGGTCCCAAGCGCGACTGCTGAACAGGAGGTCTCGGGTTCGATCCCCGGGTCGGGCAAAGTGTTATTGAGTTTTTCTGTTAGGAAATTCTCAGTAGCAGCCCGGAGTTTGGAACTGTGCTCGGTTAATGGCAATAGGCTCACCACCTATTACATGGGACTTAATAACAGCATTGGTGAAATGTGGGTGTACAATTGTGTACACCTCTGCCTACCCCTTCGGGGAATACAGGCGTGATGCTATGATGCTACTAATTTACCTGCCTGCTTATGTAGATACCTATGTATACAGGGTGTGCTGTAAAAATAGCCCGATATACTATTGCACGTGATAGCTTGTGTGTAATGTATCCCATCAAACACATAAATGTGAAAAGGGGGCCAAGTTCGGTACTAAAATAACGTATGTTACAGTTTTAAGTCATACAGAATTTTCCATAGCATTGGAGGAAAGTAGGAGAATTCAATTTAAATGTTTTCCCCGTTCTATCGTTACAAAGCCCTTTTATTTTCTGGAATATATCTGGTCCAAAATAGAATGATTAATTGTTTTTTTTTATCTAAACTAAACCTAACAAAGACTATGTTAGGGAAATCCTACTTCCTTGGAATATAACCAATTTATTACAACCTACTTTATCGGTAATCCCCTTGCTAGTTGTAGAGGTTTTAATCTAGCTATCCTCTAAAACTACCTTCCAGGTATCTTTCTTTCTTTATTTGTGACTCCAGGCACCCGAGACATTTAATTTTATACTTTGTTAAAGAGTTACACATTTATAATGTAAAAAAAAACAACATCCACAATTTTAAATATTGTTTTAATTACATAAATGGCAATATACACCACGAGGAAAATATACTGAAAACCAATCATCGCAAGCCTCATTTGCGGTTAAAAATTCATACATAGTACATGCATACGCAAACCCAATCAACCCTATCAGGTCTAATTAATCTATGTATGAATACTTTGAACACTGTTGATCCAAATCTTATTAGTCGTTGCCAGTGATTTAATTAAGGATTTTATCTAAATGAGTATCTACCCTGCAATAATAACACTTGCACTGACCAGCCCTGCAGTTTTCCTGTGAGGTATTGAGACGGATGTACATACCTATTATACATATATATATATCATACCTATGTCGTGGTGGCCGAGTGGTTACGGGCCCGTCTCCTGAGCCGCAGTTTGTGGGTTCAAACCTGGCATGTACCAATGTGACTTTTTCAATGTCATATGTACTTTCTTAGTTAATCTAAGACATCACAGACATACGGTGAAGGAAAACATCGTGAGGAAATCTGGACTTGGTAGTCTGAAATCGCCAACCCGCAGTGAGCTAGCGTGGTGATCAAGCTCGTGCCTTCTCTGTATGAGAAGAGGCCCTTGCCCTGCAGTGGGACAGTTATGGGCTGGTTATTTATTTATTATTTTATATCATACCTATGCGAGACATTCACTGTCCAGTGACTCACATGTGTTACATGTCGATTGTATAACCATTGTGTATGCTTCGTGGATCTGTCTCTGTCTGCTTCGTCTCGATAATTACGAACACAACAAAAATATTTCATGCGGTAATTGATTTTTATTTATATAGAAGATTATTATTAAGGCTAGACTAGTCTAGGCTATTGGTCAAAGACCCCCATGACGTTTACACCTTTTGATCTAAAGTAGGCGTTGAAAGTAGGGTCACAATATGGGACTTATTAACGGCATTAGTGATCTTCGGGGGATACGGGTGTAGGATGCACTGTTAATGTTATTATTACTGTACCTTTGCGAAGTGAACAATAAAGATATATTTTTTTGGAAAAACAACTGTTTTTTGTCTTTTAGTTAGTTTATTATTTGTTGTGTGACAGATGCTATGTTATGATAAGAAAATTACGATGGAAATAGAAATTACGCATGGTGAAAAACGCTGCTCATTGGTAGAATCATCTCTCAGTGCTTGCTTTATGTGCTCTCCTAAGGACGGGGGTGTCAAACCGCCAACCTCCTAACTCTGGGGTGCTACTGAGAAATTCCTAACATAAAATCCCAATAACACTGACCGAACCGATAATCTAACCCAGGACCTCATGCTTAGCAGCCGCACTTGTGGCCACCAAACACAGTTACACGTACTCAAGCTCGTACTTAATACTCATATAGATAATGTCACTAAGTAAGTTCAATGCTGAGTCCACTCACACTATTGAGTCAATATGATGATGACAAACAGCCTTCCCACGAGCCGCATGAAAACATTACTAGCGACAAAGTAGCTAACTGCTACTTCCTAACTCGTTTCACTCCAACCTGCCCGCACTAAGTACTAGCTACCATAATAATCTAACACACTCCATATATTCCTTTGATTACTACCAGTTCTTCTTCAACTTACTTAGTAAGAAGACCACTTAACGACTGAAGTTTAAAGCACCTCATAACCAACTAGATAGAGATACCGGGGATTTATAAAAGAGTTGGCTAATATTTAATGTGAATTCTACAAATATTAATACCTCCAATTAAACTAGAGAAATAAACGTTATTCTATTCTATTCTATTCCAAATAATTTACCCTAACAAACAAGGGTGGTCAGGCTAACAGAAATGAGCTCCGATATAAATGGTTGAACAATGAAGTCAATAAACCTTTGATTTGTTTAATCTTTTAGATTTCATTGTGTAAACTCGCTAATGACGTCAATTCTAATGTAGCAAACTAAACTAAAATTAGAGCATAGCCATCTTTAACTAACAGTTAATATTTGTATACGAACGGGACGGAATATAATAACTGATAAATACAAATTTCGGCATGCCAACCTATTTATTTTAGTTTAAGGTGTGTTTTATTTTCATAAAATGTTAGTTTAAATATCTCTAATTTTAGTGGCAACCTAAAAGTGCTAAAAATGTTCGGAGATTTTAGTTTGATGTGCCAAGATGCCCAGTTATTTACTATGCGTATTTTTCCATGGTACTAACATTGCTGTCTTTGGGTCAATTTACAATTTACGTTTTGTATTGTTACATATTGTACATTTTAATTAAATTATTTATTGGTATTTGAATCAACATATAGGCGAAATATGTTAAGCACTTATTATATAGTCCTATACGATACTTTAACAACCTTCAACCATGTTTCACACGCAAATAAAGATTTCTATTCTATTCTAATCATGCTCCTCAACTAATTTCATCACTACAAATACAAAGATGTTGACTACAATATCTTTTAGTATCATATTGTGGTATCAGTTTTGAAATCTGAAACCGTCCGTTTCATTTTCAACATTGGCAAAAACATCGGACTAACGATAAAGCCATAAAATGTTAGTCAAAGGCAGCAATGCTCTAAATTTAGTTTAAGTGGACTAAATCAGAGTTGGCGCCAATATCAAACTCAAATTTTAATTATCTTCTGAAAGGTCACCTAATTAAAAGTTTTTATAGAAACACAAATGTTATCAGTCTCCAAAGAATGTTTATATAAAAAATGTATAGCTTTAGGTCTTATAGATGAGGTACCTGAGTAATTTAGACTCAAATAATACTTACGGTACTTATTAGGAGTTAGAATTTGAATTTGACTTGGATTGCCACGTTGGTCTAGTGGTCCCAAGAGCGACTGCTAATCATGAGGCCCTGGGTTCGATTTCCAGGTCGGGCAAAGTACCTGTCGGGGTTGCGTTATATGCAATTGCGATCCCGAGACCCCGACAAAGGTTTGTGTAGGACCGTGTTGTTTTTAGTCAGTAAGAGGACGGCACTTGATGACACGTTGATGGATTTTCCACACAAAAAAAGGTAAAAAGGTTGGGTTTCTGTTAGGACTCCACGAACTCATCCCATCGACCTCCTTCTACCATCGGACATCTAGAAGCACTGCAAGTTACTATTCCTACCTAGTTGCTTTTCCACCAATTCGCTCTAAGTGTTTCCAAACGTCTTTTATGATGCGCAGAGCAAAGGTAGAACTCTCTGCCTGCGTTTGTGTTCCGAACGCATACAACCCTAATCTCTTCAAATTTAAAGTGAACAGGCTTTTTCTAGGTAAGCTCACTCCATCGTCGATTTGTCTCTGTCACCTCTGACCTAGAGTCCATAAAGCCCATCTCAGAAAAAAAAAGGAAATGCTCAGTAGCAGCCTGGAAGTTGGCATTGTGCCCGTAGTAGGGGCATTAATTGTATAATTGTGGATGTACAAGTACACCTCTGTTTACCGGCTGCCTAATACAGGCGTGATGCTATGTGTCTTTAAGCTGTTGTCTCGCTCATTAGCAGACACAATAGATTTTTATTGTTATGAAGTACGTATTTGTACTTACGTGGGTGAGCCAAAGGGGAAATAGGGATTTGTTATTTTCTTGTGAGTAACTCATTACATTTTAGTATTAATGAGAACAGTTTAAAGTAACCTCTCTCGAGTATATTGACGATGTTATTTGCAGTCATTGAAGTGTCTAACGCTTGTTTTTTATTATTACACGACAGCCCAAAAGATTTAGATATTTTTTTCTTTATTCCATCATAACTTCCAAATGCCTGAACTGATTTTGATGTATGGGGTATTGTTAGAATCCTTACGTTGTCCCGGGTAAAATAGGCGGTAAGATTTAAAAAAATATCTTATGTTATGATAATATAATATATATAGGTATAAAATTATTAAATTATTCGCTAAGCATGCGTTAATGCTTTTCAAAGATTTATCTTTAATTATATAGCTATATTCTGCGATAGCACTGACAGTAAGTCTGCGAAAGCTCTAAAATTCAATCAGCCACTTCATTATATCAGTAGACAATTCCTGAAACGAAGGTTGTACTTCAATCATTTACACTGTCTCGTTGGTCTAGTGATCCCAAAGTATTATTTGGTTTTCTGTTAGGAAGATAAATATGAAAAAAAAAGTAAAATAAGTATGTTATATTATGAAATCATTTACACATACATTCTATTTACTTAAATATTTCATCATACCAGTTTACACATCATTGTTCACCAGGAATTCGGTACCAGAACCTTTTAGGTAAATGACATGTAATCCGACAATAACTCCCAACTTTAAGCTTAAAGAAAACAAGTGGTTCAACAAGACGATGCGTGCTGAGGAGAGGCAAGGAGGGCGGGAGGAAGGGAGCAGAAATGCTCAGAAGGTTCACCCAGTATTAAGTCGTATAAGTCACCATTAAGTACCAGCATGTAGACCCTCTTGTATC
Organism: Xylocampa areola; assembly: GCA_935421205.1. Lineage (NCBI taxonomy): Eukaryota > Metazoa > Arthropoda > Insecta > Lepidoptera > Noctuidae > Xylocampa > Xylocampa areola. The sequence goes on from OW285200.1 coordinate 4,740,588, forward strand.
CAATTTGTATTGGGTTACCAGCTCCTGTTTTGTATTTGTTTCTATAGAGTAAAGGACCAAGGTTGAAAATAAGGGACTTGAAAATTATTTAACAAAGATACGACATATTTCGTTACGCTACACACGATTTAAAATGGAGGTAAGACCAAACACTCGCTCGTTTTGTATGTCACTATAGGACTATTCTAGATTTCAAAACTGGGAACAAGGTTTATTTTTAGGGTTTTTAAATGAAGACGTCCTTTAAATAAAGGACGTCTGGAAACTCTAAAATTGTATCATCTAGATCTGTGATTTAACGAGTAATCATATACTGACAAGCCTATTTTATGCTATAATCTGTAAGCAGGATGACGCCGTGATGTGATTTGTCATGATTTAAAATATTCATGCGACGTCAAACTATTGAACATCATGTTTAAAACCGATAGAAAAAAAACTGGCAAAGTGCGAATTCGACTTGGAGTCCGTACTCCACTTGAGCTTAGATTATTTTTGACTTGTTATTTGCCGTAGCAGAAACTCACTTTTTATTCTTATATAACACATAAGTATTTTGTAAAAAGTAACTGACTAGCTAATCCGGTTCAAAAGATACAGCCTTATGACCGATAGATGCCATAGGCTTTGTTATAGGGGCCCATTGGGCACGCATTGGGTACAGAAACCTGAAAAGCAATACAATGCAGCACACTGAATGAAGTGATCCAACAATGTATTCCACCCTGTTACTAGTGGGCCTTCTGATCTTCGATAGCTTATGACCGGGGGGAGGTCATGTCAATATTTAGCCGCTGCGCGTGCGCCGTTCTCGGGAACAGCACCTGATCACACATACCGCAGGTTGATTGTACACGGAATATTATCTTACGATATGGATATACAAGTATGTGTAAAATAATATTTTTAAAAGCTTCGCCGCTGGTGTGAGTATGTTATGGCGTGTTTTTAATTCAATGTCTTTATTGATTCGTATATGCGGGTTTATTTGCGGATTTGTGTCTGTATGAGTAGAGCTGTGAAAGCAGTGTCGACTGAATATCGAATAATAATATTAATAATAATTTTAATGCATTAGTATAAGTCCTGCTTCTTCAAGAAGTTGTTTAAGGAAAAATTGTCTAATACCTTTTACTTTAAGCACCATATCCTACGGCTGGTATTTGATAAGCAAAACGATGTGTTTATAGACATGATAGGAAACGCAGAGTTCGAAACTTGGAGTGAATGTTATTGTTTACAGGCAATTCAAGGGTTGTTATGACTTCGTAAAGTTCACTTACTTTCATAAATATCCTTGAGTATTCCATGTCTACTTTGCTTAACAATAACTAAACAGGTTTCTGAGTCAACAAGACTAATTAACATCAAAATATTATAATAGAATTATAAAACATATTGCATTTATTTCAAAGCATTGTTTCATTTCAACAATAGACTCTATTCAAAGAATGGATTCCATATATAAAGCCTGTTTATTTTGGACATTCGCAGAATTGAAAATAACAGAGAGAACAGCAAAATTTAAATTGTTTCTGAATATATCAAATAATACATTCATATCCATCCATTAATTTGTAGGTATTCAGTTCTCATGGAAGCTCTGATTTTCAGCTAGCTACAATATTGGCTGTTTTTTTAACTTACCGATAAAGACACGATGGCGACACGACACGACTTACGATTCATAGATCTTATAACACACTTGCTCTTAAAGTGGTTCTTATCGCACTGTTATTCGGATCATAATGCAGCTTATTACACACGCGTGCTTTTCATTCTCGGTTACATTACAACCATCACTTGCGGCTTGGGGTTACAATCCAGCCTTGAGTATAATGAGGAACTAAGCTCAGTTATATCATAGTGTTCTATTATCATCCACCGCTCTAAGATAAGCGTCATGGATTCGTGTCGTTGCCGTATCGTTGAGTTGTAAATAAACAGGGCTGAGTGAATCAGACAATCTCAATATCAATAAAATACCTCGCGTATATCGGATATCTAACAGGATGAGTTTGTCTTATATATATATATATATCGTAGACTGAAAAATATAATAAACCTGTACTTACCTTCCATCAAGATACCCCACAGAGTGGAGGCCAAACTATGGTCCGATAGTTGCCCGATGTTCTTGGGGTTCCGTTCCTCAAAAGGAAAAGTTACCCTTTAATGATGACATCATTCCCATCTGCCTGGCAAGACCCGGTTTTTTCGGGAGCGCATGGAGGTATCTACTCATATGGAGTTGAAATTAATATCAATACTTCTCTATCAACGGTCCCTTGGAGCTGTAAAAATTCAAGCTTTTAAGAGTTATCAAGCCTCTATAAAAAATACTTTTGGGTACTTCCCATAGACCTAGAATCGTGTAATTTGGCAAGATGCAATGTTTCATAGGTCGATAAAAGGATAAAATCAGATTAAAAAAATCTTTTTCAATTACAAACTTACATATTTAGTAGTTCAATAATCGACTGTGATATATATTCATGTATGGGAGAATATTTTTTCAACTACATGGTTAAGTTTTCCTTGAATCCGACTTTTATTTTCATTAGATCAATGTCCGATGCTTTCGTTGTTTAAGAACTTCAATTATGTAATTTAAACGGAACCCTCAGTGCACGAGTCAAACTAGCACCAGCCGGATTTTTTTATATGTAAGAAATTTTGACAGTGCCAATTTGGCTAATTTTACAACATTTTAAAGACTACGAGGTCTTTAAATGAAAGGGGTACTTTACTTATTATATTATGCATCATATAAAAGTGATGATGATGATCTTCATACTTACTTACCCTCGTATATTACAGTTATATGAAAAGTCTGGGTACTTTTTGTCTTGTATTTATTTGGGCTATTCATCTCTATACCATTCCGCCCATCCAGCTCTCACGGAACTACGCTCTTACTAATACAACTGAGAATTATCAAAATTCAAATATCATTACATAATAACGTAATTAATTATTCCACAGTAATAATTCGTAGCACTAGCAACTAGTTTCACATTCTACAATACCTCGATAACGCCCGCAGTGATTTTACATGTACATACAATGATACACGAACTGCGTGTTTGACGTCACGTCAGTAGCTAACGGCAGGCTTACGTGACGCGAGCACGGGCCGCGCCATTAGCGGCTTTATATGCATTAGGTATTAGATCCGATACCAGGGATGTCAACAGTGCCCGTATGTATGTGTGACACGTTCGCGCAATCGTACCGTATGCTTCCGATATGTCGCACACGGTACAAAGGGTGATCGTTAACCCTTATGTCGGAACTAGTGGGAGGGTAAGCGTGTTATGACTAGCAACATTCCGGGATTAGTAGGTGTCTATGACTTCTAAATGGGGAGCTTATATTTTCAGGGCGTAATTCCAAACTCTGGTATTAAGAATTTTCTTACACATTAATATTCATTGAACAGGGAATTGAATCCCAGACTTCTTGTGTTTGCATCCACTAAACTATCGAGACACATATGAGATCATTATGGCAACTCTTATTTCCCTCGGTTTGACTTCGAACTTGTCAATGCAATATTGGCTTAAAAATAACTCACGAAACAAGATTCCAATATGCAAGTGTGCTTTATTATTTAATTAACTAACTTGTGCCCGTGACTTCGTCTGTATGGACTTCAGAATAGGGTATATACATGTTTTTTTTTATTCGATTGTGTACGTTGGTACCAACTATTACCGCGAAAAAATATAACACTTGTAAAAATATGATTATTGGGTATTAAAATTATCAAATAAACCTGCAATCAGTTTAGGGCGTTTGAAACGCCGCCATCTTGGCGCGCTTTCTCTAACGTCAGAGTAAGAATTCACATCTTAGAATATCTTGTATAGTATGGAGTGTTTAATTAAAGAATTATAAATTTTATTGAAAGTATTTTCTATATAGAATAACGTTAGTACTCATAAAGAACCACAAAACATGATAAACACCAAGTAATAACATACTCGAGATATTGTCATCGCACAGAGTGACGTCACGTTTCACTCCAACACATAGCGATCGTTTTGACATTTTAAATTTCCCTCGCATGATTCTCAGTTTCAACTTTGTTATTTAATAGCTAAATCGCGATTAATTAAAAAAAAATTGAATGTGTCATTCTACAGCAATAAAAATTATGAATAAAAATATTTGACCTAAATTTGAATCACATGTATATTCCCTATTGAGCCAGGATACAAGTATTCTATTTGTTAATCTAGGTTATAAACTGTCTGTTATTCCGTGAAAGTCTAACAAACATACATCCATCCATCCTTACAATCTTTCGCATTTTTAATATTAGTCGGATTTTAAGATGACGGATTGTATCATTTTCCATTGGAATTATATTGGGAGAGAAATTAATTTCAAGAGTAGCCCAACATACGTAAAACCAAATCGATACCCTTAATGTATTCGTCCCACGTCCCAGTAATCATACCACCTCTCCGTTTGTTCAGATTGTCCGGATGTTCTGAACAAAAGGACACAATTATTTACCTTTCGTATCAAATAAGCGTAATTGGGTCGATGTTGCAATGAAAAAGTTAAGTAATATATTGAGAGGACTTCGTTTTTCTGTGGTTTAGAAGTCAAACCAGCAAGAGTTACTCGTAGTATCAATCAATACAAATTAATAAAATTGAAGTGTCTGTTTGTAATGTCAAAATAATAGTTAGTTATTTTTTTAAGCACATATAGTGTTTTGCACGATACCCAAGCCTAAAAATAAGATTTTAAAATTTTTGTCTGTTTGTCCGGCTAATCTTTGAACCAATTCTGATAAGATTTTACTGGCAGATAGCTGTCTATATAAGGAGAAACTTAGGCTAATTATAATATAATTATACGCGGGTGAAACTGCCGGGCACAGCTAGTAGAAAATAGTTTCATTGAAAATGTTTCAGTGTCTTAAAAATTTATTTAAATAAAAACTCCTTCTACATCCGAAATGAATACGCCTCGTCAGTTCACAATATTTCAGTATTTTCGAACTTGCAAGTAACAAACTTGAAGTACATACCTACAGTTATTTATTAAATAACAATATTAAAATGGATAAAAAAAAACTAATAAAACTAGGTGGCTCCTTCAAATGTCACGTTTCACGTTTTTATTCAAATCATGTGGGTACTTTGACGTTTACTGTCAAAATAAAATAGTCATAGTCATATATACAAAAGTCATTCATGTCAAATCAAATACATTCCATTTCATAATTCGCTTTAAAATATCAACTAATTCTGAATAATAATCCGGTATCATGTCATTCGGACATGCAGCATTATGTTGCCTCCCGGCAAACACAACAGTCTTAACAAAATGATTTTTAAAATCATGACATTAATTAATGAGACAGGATTGTATTATGCAAGAATGCTTCGAAAGTTTATTTCAATATTACACATTGCCTTACATCTATAAGTAATAAGCGTTAAACGTATTGGTTGTATGTAGATTTTTTTATGGAAAATTAATTCCTATAAGACATGGGTAACTCCGAACACATCTATGTTCTCCGTGTATTTCAAACCAGACACATGTCAGTCTTTCCCTTGCCAAGAAATAAAAATGTCCTATATCCGAGTAACTACGAATGACGTTAACTTTAGCTGACGACCTGCTAGAACAACTCTGAAATCGTCACCACCACGGAGAAGATGAGATAAATTTGTTCTTAGCTGGTTACCTGTATATATTTAAAGTTTATTAGTTTTTAAGTTATCTAGCTTCTAAATATTGAGATCACAATAGTTGTCTGACTGGTTGATTAAGATCGTTTCAGGCGGTGATAGGAAATTTTAATGAGGCATGTATCATATATATTTGAATGTCTTTTCTGGTATCTAAGTACTCGTACATTTATAGGCGGTAGCACGACTGCTGTGCGTGAACTCCGTGAAGTCCTGGGTTCGCTCCCGGATCGGCAAGTTATAGGGGTTTTCTGTTAGGAAATTCTCAGTAGCAGCCTAGAGTCAGGAAGCTGGGGTTATGACACCCCTGTACTTCGGAGAGCATGTGGAGCCGTCAGTCCTGCGCCGGATCTTTCTCCAGGCGTATCAGATTACCGTCACATCGGACTATAAGAGTGAAGTAAGAGGAAGTGCACGTGTGTTTGCGCACACATTTGTGCTCTATTACATTTCCCGCGTTCTTGGCTAATCTCCGTGGAGATAGGCCGTCGTCAACGAAAATACAGACAGGAGTATATTATAAAAAAAAGTAGCAATGTACTTAGAATACTGCCTTTTTACTGGGCAAAGGTCACAAAAGGTTTCAACAAACATTGATCGATGGATGTGTGGTTGAAATTTCACACCATTTACTTTTGCGGTCAGATTTCCCCGCGATGTTTTTCCGGAGCGGAAACAGTGGTATCTAATATAAACTGAAAGTACCTACCTGACTATTTTAAATCACCTTGGTAAAGTGAATGCTCATTGCAAATACTCATTTAATACTTAACATTTGTTATAATGCTATAATCTACCGAGGCTCAGCTGCACCAAAATAACTTAAACCATAACCGACGTGCCAGCTTCTCTATGTAAATTCTTAGTTTTATTTATGTTTGTTATTTAGTATAGCTTATAGCCCGGTTAGTGGAGTGTGTTATTAGGATAGCATCAGAACCTAGCGCATGGATAACATTTGGTGTGACATAGCTAGGTAGAAGTAGACCGTATCGGTGGCGGTTACCACCAACAACAGCATTCCCAAAGAGGGTTGACGTCAGGCAGGCGGCCGGTCATAAAACATAGCCAAAACTTTAGCAGCATGCCAGATATAGGTATACTGCGCCGACCCCAAATAAATAGGGAAAGGGCAGGGGGATGATGATATTTAGTATAGCTTCAATTAATATTGTAGTTGAACAATTTTGTTTCATGCATCAACTGCCTCGTTTATCTAGTGGTAGCAAGTTCGGCTGCTGAAAGTGTGGTTGGGCAAACAATTATTCAGATTTTCAGTTAGATAATTCTCATTAGCAGCCCGGAGTTCGGAATTGTGCGCGGTTGATGGCAATAGGCTCATCACTTATTACCTTTTTTTTTATTATCGTGTGGAAATCCTCATGGATGCCCTGCACCTTACGGTGAGGGATATGTCGGACTCTTACCGACTAAAACCACACGTCCATCCCAGCACATAAAGAAGGAGCACCCTAAACTCGAGTAGATCAAACCAGTGCCCCTTTCTGCCACGCCTTTGGCTCCTCCGGGGAAACAGAACAGTTTCCCCAAAACCCTCACAGTGTACGACTACATGTCGCGCACTAAATGGGAAATAATAACAGCATTGTGAAATGTGGGTGTTCAGCTGTGTACACCTCTGCCTTCGGGTCATACAGGCGCGATGCTATGTCAAATCAACTATAAAAAATATCAAGATATGTCTTTGAAAAAGCATTAACGCATGCTGAGCGAACTCTAAAGTTACAATATTAAATGGAAAAAGAATACGGTCGCGAACAGGATTCGAACCTGCGCCTCCCGGATAGATACTCCAGGCGCTTTCTTCTTCCATATTTTAACACGTCTTATGGTGAGCAGAGGTCGAGATGGCTTAGTTGGTCAGAGCGCCTGGAGTATCTATCCGGGAGGCGCAGGTTCGAATCCTGTTCGCGACCGTATTCTTTTTCCATTTAATATTGTAACTTTAGAGTTCGCTAAGCATGCGTTAATGCTTTTTCAAAGACATATCTTGAATTATTAAGGTAATTGCATTCTTTACGACATTGTATTAACTGCAAAGTTAGTCGTGTCGGTTCAGTCACTTGTAAGTACTGAATTGATTGCAATGACGTCGCCATAAGACGTGTTAAAATATGGAAGAAGAATTCGCGGTGGTGAGCAGAGGTCGAGATGGCTTAGTTGGTCAGAGCGCCTGGAGTATCTATCCGGGAGGCGCAGGTTCGAATCCTGTTCGCGACCGTATTCTTTTTCCATTTAATATTGTAACTTTAGAGTTCGCTAAGCATGCGTTAATGCTTTTTCAAAGACATATCTTGAATTATTAAGGTAATTGCATTCTTTACGACATTGTATTAACTGCAAAGTTAGTCGTGTCGGTTCAGTCACTTGTAAGTACTGAATTGATTGCAATGACGTCGCCATAAGACGTGTTAAAATATGGAAGAAGAATTCGCGGTGGTGAGCAGAGGTCGAGATGGCTTAGTTGGTCAGAGCGCCTGGAGTATCTATCCGGGAGGCGCAGGTTCGAATCCTGTTCGCGACCGTATTCTTTTTCCATTTAATATTGTAACTATAAAAAATATTATAAAATATTAACTTGCTTAATTCACTGACTGCATACCAGAACTTGCACATCCGACTCGAAATTCGGTGCTCAGTCCCAACTCCACGACATAAAGTGAACGGACTGTGGTGGACTAACTAACTTAACTATGAATACGTGACTTTAAAATGTATTTAGCTTACAGCTCAACTATGAACTGAGCTTTAGGTTCCGTTTCCTAAGCCCAATATCGTTACGTGTTGCAAATTTTAAAACCCAAAAAACAAAAGTAGTATTAAATTGTTTTTCATATTTTACACACAGAATATTTGTTACATAATTGTAAGAAGAGAATTGACATGTGTCAAAATGATGCGCCCATGCATATCAAATTCTCTTTTTTTTTTTTTTTTATAGCATAGGGCCAACCGAGCAGACGGCTCGCCTGATGGTAAGCGATTACCGCCGCCCATGGACACCCGCAACCCCAGAGTCATAAGTGCGTTGCCGGCCTTTTAAAGGGTTTGGGCCTCTGGTACCCTCACTCACCCGGCAAAACACAACGCAAGCGTCGTTTCATGCCGGTTTTCTGTGAGGCTGTGGTATTACTCCGGTCGAGTCCGAAAGCATGGCTCTCCCACGGTAAAGCTTCGTATTGCTGTTATTCCTAGCACCCTGAATTATGTAAGATCGTCTTATATTTCAAACAGCGATGCTCAACACTGCAGATAACAATGACGCAATACCGATTAAACGAAACTAGCACTACCGATTACCGATTGTGAATCAAATTCACGTAATTATATGGAATAATTGATGAATGCGTTCATGCATCTAAAACGATTACGTACTAATTGGTCGATGCCGCGCCGACGCACTCGTAATGGCGCACGTGCATCGCTCAATGTTTTTCCAACCAATGTTTTAATTATTCTATTATGTACAGGAAATTAACATCAGTTTCTGTTGTGCTTTTAGTGAAATACTCGTGAAGCTTTTGTAATTAATCGGTGAAATACTTCGCTCAAATGAATACTGCGGTTTGCAGTAGGTAACTAGGTACATTTGCGTAAGGAAAACAGTGCCCTAAATATTAAAGATAGTTACTACAGTTATTAATGAAATAACGTAAGGTTTCTTTTCGTTCTTACTCTGGCTGGCTATTCGAGGATAGAATGAAAGGGTGATGTAGTAAAATAAAACACGCACATCTTAGACTATATACCTATACTTAAATAACAAAAGTGTGAGTGTGGCGAGGACGCGTGACGCGGCGCGCGATGAGATCACTGTTGCTGCTGGGGCGGCGCTAGGCGCGCGGCAAGGTGGAGGATGTCGCGCTTCTCTTTGGGGAAACGGAGTTCTCGCGCGGCGAGCCGAGCTGCTCGTAGCTCTCGCTCGGCTCGCGCTAGCTCAGCTCGGAGGACGCCGCCACCCGTCGCCGCCGCGTCTCGTTCCCTCGCGGCCCATTCCCTCGCCATTTGTTCGCGCATTGCGTCATCGAGAGCACGCGCAGAGTAATGCGCGACCACTTCTTGCCGCGAGCACTGCCGCTCGCGCATCGCACGCAACGATCCATTCCAGTGCAGCAACTGGAACACCGTCATCAGCTCTTGGAACTCCAGCATTGTACGGCCTTTGTTCGCCTCCAGCATAAACCTGTTATAAATAATACATATATGATTATATGGAGATTGTGATGTTTCATGACAATGGGGAAAATCTAGTTCATACATATACAGACTATTATAATCCTAACAATGAAAATAAAGAGTCCGCCGCGCTTTGTCTCAGAGTTGGACGGGTCTCAGACAGGCGATGAAAGAAAAATAATAAATCCTTCTTTCAAACAAACTTTAATCAACTATTCGTACTGTTCTGTATAACAATAGCCCGTAAAACAATGTATTTTTGCATAGATCATTAATATCTAATTCAAACCAATGGGTACGTATGTTAAAAAAAAAAACAGTCCGATCCGAAAGGAGAATATTTTAAATCACATTATCAAATAAGATAAAGAAAAATAAAATAATATATTCAAAATATCCATGAGAGTAAACCATATAAAATGCATGATTCTCGTGTAAAATTCCCCAAAATCTAGCAAATTTCTAAAATTGAATCGAAATCGAAATTCGAAAGCATCATAACCGAAAAGTGTCGGATACCACAGTGCTTTCTGTATTGCGATGTAAGTTTCCTCCTTTTGCTTAATTTTCCGCGGGATGTTTTTTTTTAATCTCGATACCTAATAAATAACACCTTTTCGGATCGGATAGCTTTTTTAACATGCTGTACCTACCTAGCTAATGTTCAAGTAGCTCTACATGATCAGTTACAAAAGGATGTTAGGGACACGACTGGTAGTCACTAGTCGTGACTAAACATCCTTTTGTCATTTATCCCACACAGTTCAGGCGGGGTACGGAGTAGAAACTGCAGAATATTAGCTATTAAGGTCAGTGGCATCTAAGCTAAGACTGAGAACCAGGTGAAGTGGCGTATCTTGGCTATATCCAGAGTGTCGCAAATAGTTGTTTAAGATAGAGTTGTGAGTTGATTATATCGCGGTGGCCGAGTAGTTAAGCGCTTGGGAACCGCCAGTTGTGGGTTCAAATTTGGCATGTACCTACTGATGTAAGTTATTCATTGCGACATATTTATGTAATTTATTAGCTAATCATATATCAGTGAAGGAAAATATCGTGAGAAAACCTGAATAAACACTAAACACTCTGGTGCAATATCGCCAATACGCAGTGAGCTAACGTGGTGATTAATGCTCGTGCCTTCTCTGTATGAGAAGAGGCCTTGCTCTGGATTAGGACAGTTATGGGCTGATGTCTTTATAATAGATTCCGAAAAAATTTGATACCTCCGGTCTTATCAATGGGTGCATTTTCACTCCTGATAACTGCTGTCGTAATCGATAGCAACGATTATTTAGTAGAGCAGAACAGTTGCAGGAGCAAAGACTCCATTGCCACGAATCCTGAGGGTATTGATTCCCTTCCTGGATTCTAATACAAAGTGTGATGTGTTTTCAACTGAATTAAGAACGGTTTTAATCAGAATGTTTGAGGTTCCGTGAGATATACGATTGATTAGTGTTATTTTTCTTTTTCCTTTATATTGGAACCAAGTTTTACAATATTACTTCTTGTGTAAGTTTGATATACTTGTGTACCGTTCTATCAGTATCATAAGTTATTAAAACCACGGTAACATTACCTGAAGGCAGCAATCCCCGCGCTGGGGTCCTGATGGTGCGCGGCGGCGTCTCCGGCGAAGGAGGCGCGCGCCTCCGCCACCGCCTTCTCTATGAAGTGCTCGGAGATCCGCCGCGACTCGTGCTCATTGAACACGCTGTTCATGAGCGCGATCTTCGCAGCGCTTCGACGCGCTTCAGCTTTTGTCGGACAATTCTGTGTAAGCGTAATGTCATGTTAACATGATGCTGAAGAAATCTTTGATAACTTACATATATCTCCAACATGGCAAAGGTAATGTTCATTTTTTATTATGGGGAGCCTTTTAAAATTTCTACCATATCTACACATCCAAATCCGGAACACAAATATCTACAAGTGCAGGAATCGAACCCGCGGGATGAGGCTCATGAGCCAATCCCTCGACCTCTGCGTTAACCGCGCGGTAAAACAATATTGCCAAGTTGTAGTGGCTAGTGATACAAATTACAAGGAAAAACATGCTGCGTCACAATAATAATCTTACTTGAGGCGGACTTCCGTTATCTTGCCTCGTGTAGACGTTAGATCTACTAAACTTAGTAAAAACGTTTCGTTTATTTTCTGCAATGAAACATGTAAGCGTCTGGTTCATACTTTGTTTATATTCTAGCCGATTTTCCAGAATTTTCAGAAGATAATTTTTTTTGCCGTTTTTTGTTTTGGTATTTAGACCAGTTGAGAGTTATAAGATTCGATTCAGGCTACAATGGCGAGTAATTTTATTAAGTTTGTGTTTTTCTTTAAGTGAATTCGCAAAAGTCACAATGTATGTAATATGTTACAATAATTAAGGAACACACTATTGCATTGGGAGAACTTGTTGTGATAATGATGTTGAGTGATTAATAAATAAATAAATATAAATGTTATTAGAGAACACCTACACAATTAGGTTACAGCGGCAGTGAATTAAACATCTATGTTGCAGCGTTTACCTTTATTATAATGACAATTTAAAGACGCACTGTCAGCATTATCATCAACTTTTGTCAACTCAATGCAGAGTCAAAGTCTTCTTTTATCTCCTATATTATTATAACGTATTTTATCGCACCTGAAAACTGCCAAAGCAGGCTCCGCCGGGCAGCGTGACGTAGCACACGTAGGGTGGGTGCGCGGCCGGCACGGACTCGTAGATGACGAGGGCGCCTCCCCCACTCCCCGCGCCCCCGCCCCGCGCCGCCTTCACCTGCCAGAACTCCTGGAGAGCTTCCACCACGTTTACTGTTGATAGCACTCCGTCCGCTGGGTAAGAAACATAAACATAGCATCACGCCTGTATTCCTCGAAGGGGTAGGCAGAGGTGTACACAATTGTACACCCACATTTCACCAATGCTGTTATTAAGTCCCATGTAATAGGTGGTGAGCCTATTGCCATCAACCGGGCACATATTCCAAACTCCGGGCTGCTACTGAGAATTTCCTAACAGAAAAACTCAATAACACTTTGCCCGACCCGGGAATCGAACCCGAGACCTCCTGCTCAGCAGTCGCGCTACGGACCACTAAACCAACGAGGCAGTTAAAGAAACGTAAAGGTTATTCTAACTTTGCCTCAGAAGTACTTTATTGTTTTCATTTGCGAATGTACGAAGAATAAGTAAAAAGCCCAGAAGCGAAACTAAGAAAAAGCAACACTTTTTGTCCGTGTGAAACCGTGTAAACTTGTAAGACAAAGATCTGGGAAAGATACAACTGCAAAATGCGACCACTGAACAGTTTTTAGAACCCAATTCAGATTGTATTCTTTTATGTTCAATAATTCTCCAAGTAGGATGGCTACATTAATTCCAGTAAATACAGAAAACGCACGCTTGGTTTACGGAACTTCACAGGTTCGAGGAAATGAGAGGAAAATTATAATTCGTTAATTGTTAAGCGACCCTTAGCACATTTTAATCGAAATTTATAACGAGTTTCGAACATTTCCTGAGCAATTTGACAATATTCTCGACCCAGCGAATTTCTGCCAACATTTAGAAATTTGGAAATGTCCAAAATACTGTTGTAATTTAAAGACCAAAAGACAGTTTACAATCAACCTTAGCGATCTAAAGAAACCTGTATAATGTAATGTCATTTAAGCAAAACTCTTTGGCGTGTCTAAGCCCTTAATATCAAAGCATCAAGCACTTCCCGTTTTAAATAAGACATCCAATTTGTCCCGCCATTTTCTCCACAATCAGTGCGAGCAATTTATTTGCAAAAGCCGGGCTTTATTCATATTTCCGTTGGCTTTCCGCGCAATGGTTATGACGTTAATAACTGCAGATAAGCAATACAACTATTTCCACGAAGGAAGGCCAACATATCAGATCGGTTGTCTTAAGTTCTGCGTTAAACAGGTTCTTTTAAAGTTAAAAGCATCCTTATTTAGACCTGCTTTTATAATATTAAGGACTAACAAGTCCTTAAATCCTTAAGTCCTTAAGTCCTTAGATCCACGTATAAATTATGTATGCAACATGTTTGGAATTATATAACTTAAGTAGTATGGCTTTGTGTGCAACGTGTCTTCGTACCTACAACAACCAAGTTAATTAGGTTCCTTATCACTGATCCGCCTGTCCCACAAGGATGATTAGGGCATTATCCCAATATGATTGACCATTAGACCGGACTCTGGTGTAGCGTAGTGTGAAGCAGATGTAGCTTAACTTAGTATGGTTGATCTAGTAAACAGGTTACAAATTATTTCTGATTTCGCACCCCAAATTCGCTTACTAACTAACGAGTAGCGACTAATATATAGATAAAACTATTGTGTCGATTATCCAAACCAAATAAAACATATCGTATTTATACAGTAGAGTTGTTATCTCAATAAACCCAAAAATAAATGAAAGCGTTTCATTTTATTTATATTTCGTTAGCATAAGACCACAGGAGCATTTACAAATGGTGCATATTTTTTTCAACTAACGTGCAAATTTGCTATTTTTAATTCGAGTTTCATTATACTAAAATAATTATGTTTTTCGATGCCCTATTTCAGATATAAAAATATAACAACGGGTCATAATTTTTACATAAATGAATGAGTTCCGGTTTCTCGCTTTGTCACGAAGGAAGTATGCAAATTGCAGTCGAGTTTAATTTATGAATCATTCGTATAAAATTCATCACTTGCAAACGAGAATAAACTAAACTAAATCCACGAGTATTCGGCAAGAATAATGATAACTTTGAAGCGATGCAGAAGTTAACACTTATTTAGGTACTAACAAGCGCGAGTGTGTTATTAAATGCAGAGTTCAAATGATGCTCTTGAAATAGGTGGTAATAACCTACGTGTATATGACAGTTCAACTGTCGGACTCGAACATACGGCACGTACCACTGACATTATCATGTGTTCTATTAGAAATTAATCATTACTTGCTTATAACGGTGAAGGGTACATCATGAAAAATCTTCACCCTTGAGATATTATCGGTGGTGTGTTAAGCCATGCCACAGGCTTACTAGCAGTTTAAAGTCTGATTAGTAAATATTTAATCAACCATACGATAAGGAGAATATTGAGATTCCTAAGTTGCATCAAAATTTAAATTATCATTTTCACTATAAATATTGATCTGCCTCTATTGAAATGGCTTCCAGTAAAATGCTCTGTAGCAAACCTAGAAAATTACCGAAAGTTCTGTACTCAAAATGTATGCTTTACTTTTCGCAAACATTCGTTAATAACAAGTAGTACTGCAATTGGGTTGCGTTCTGTCTTAGTGATAGGGCTTACTCGTTCAACAGAAACACAAGCAACAATGTTTTCTATTTTTACAATACAACTAGTTTCATGATGCACCCTCTTATTTTAAGTAATGAGAGTACAAACAAGTAAAAATTAAAGCACTCTGCGGTTTGTTCCAGTGCGGCATTTCCCTTGTAGACATTATTATCTCACAATGAGTCGACTGTTTCTGAAAAGCGACGGTTGCGAGGGCTCTCTGTCAGCTTCCACTGTTGTGCCCATCCGTTACGATTTTCACAAGATTTTTCCCCTTTGAAAGTCTGCGATATTTCCGGGGGAAGGCAATTTTAAAGACATTTCGAGACAGACGGATTTGGGGCTTCATTATTAAAGAGCACGAGTGAAAAATGATGAAAATATTGCGAGATGGTTCGTTACGCTCTGTTTTGGTTATTTTCACTGTTTCTAGCTTTGGTACCTATACACCATATTTTTTATCGATGTTGTAATACTCCTTCCGACCGTATTTCTGTCTCGGCGGCTTATATCCACGGAGACTAGCAAAGTACGCAGGGGATATTATAGTGAACAAGTGTATGCGCACAGGTGCACTCCCTCTTCCTTCACTCTCATAGTCCGATGGGCAATCCGACAAGACCGAAGAGAGATCAGGCGCAGGACAGACGGCCTTACGTGTTCTCCGAAGCACGGGGGTGTAACACCACCAACTTCCAAACTCCGGGCTACTACTGAGAACTTCCTTACAGAAAAACTAATTACACTTTGCCAGAATGAAACCCAGGACCTTACGCTCAGTACCTGCTCAGGTCTAGACGAACGAGGCAGTTATCGATGATTTAACACAATCGATGAGCCAAATTTCTCCTTCATTCTCGTGTGGAGAAGACCACCAAGTTTCAGAATTGTTCAAATCACCCGTAGGTTTCTAACTGGTTTAACGAATTCAACGACTACTATCAATGGACAACAATCGAAACCCTATGAAGCGTGTCCGTGCTTCATAGGGTAAAGGTGGGAGTAGAACCACGTGGTTTTCAGTGGGTAGGAGTATGTACGGCATAGAGTCCATGATGCATTTTTAACGCTTAAAAAAAGAACGCTGCGATGAAAATTCTCATACCGGTCACCCATCTAAAGATTGCTGCGCCACCCAATGCTTAACTCCAAATATCTTTTACTAAGACACACACCCATTTTCTTGAGAGACGTGGATAACATGGCGGTTGTACACAATGCATTGATAAAAATATCATAATCCTCCTGTTAAGGCTGCCTTTTCTTTGATCCCTATAGGTATCTAATGTTATTATTAACGTTTTTGAAAATAATAGCTTACAATTATTTTATAGTAGTACTTTCTAGTCGGGCAATTCCGAAAAATGCACGTGAGTAGTAACCGGTGAACATTAATTGATTTTAATAGTTTACAAAAAAACTACTTTTAACCGGATTAATCGCGTGTATTATTGGCGTGTTTTATTTTTTTAATCGCGACGTCGCGTCGTAGTTTTAAATATGTATCAGAACTAAAAAAAAAAAATTGCACGGTAGACTGAAATAATTTCAATTTAAATAAACTGTTGAGACTTGACCTTAGTCCTCCTGCGACCACAAACGCTGCAAAGTGCTCGAAATGTCAGGAAAAACAAAAACCAATAATACACGTGATTAATCCGGATAAAAGTTGTTTTATTATAATATGTAGTGATCGCGAAAGCTAAGATATTATTACTTTAATACTTAGGTATTTACTCAATTGGTTAAGCGTCAAAATGTGTCTTGGCTTCCAATATGAGATTATGCCACTTAGTTGAATAAATATATATAGGTGTATCGCAAGTTCCTACTAGGTATACCGTATTAAAATTAAGTATTTACCCAACTTATGGTGTGTTAAACTAAAAGCCATAACGTTCACATCGTAAAAAATAAAAGCCTTAAATATAAACACACACACAAACACATGTCCCGGTTATCGATCACATATGGCAACAGTACTCTGTACACTCACACAGATGTCATGTGGTTGCGTTCATTAAGGGGTGTTTTACGTAATTATACTACAAAATTATAGGCTTTTAACTTATGTGCTGATTTATAATTGTTTTCAAGATAAATCTTTGAAAAGCATTAACGCATGCTTAGCGAACTCTAAAGTTATTATATTAAATGGAAAAAGAATACGGTCGCGAACAGGATTCGAACCTGCGCCTCCCGGATGAATACTCCAGGCGCTCTGACCACTAAGCCATCTCGACCTCTGCTCACCACCGCGAATTCTTCTTCCATACTTTAACACGTCTTATGGCGACGTCATTGCAATCAATTCAGTCCCTACTGGTGACCGAACCGACACGACTAACTAAAAGAATTCGCGGCGGTGAGCAGAGGTCGAGATGGCTTAGTGGTCAGAGCGCCTAGAGTATTCATCCGAGATGCGCAGGTTCGAATCCTGTTCGCGACCGTATTCTTTTTCCATTTAATATAATAACTTTATAATTTTTTTGTTCACCGGTTACTACTCACGTGCATTCTTCGGGTTTGAACGACTAGTTACGAGCTCGATCGGAGCCCTTAGCCATGAGCTGAGTCCGCGGCGATGACGCAAGTCAGACTGGTGACTTATAATGTTACTTTATTATGTTTTCTGAAGATATTCAAAGGGATTTAAATAAATTGACGGAACAGCATCAAGCCAGTATTTCCTAACTCGTCCGTACTTTCGAAATAAAGGCGCTGTTAATGTAAAATTGTTACCATTGACGTGCGGTTGACTGTACGTTTCACCTATGCGTGCCCAAAATACAGGCTGCTACCGAGAATGTTCTTTAAGAAAAACACAATGACACTCTGCCCGACCGAATCTCACTTTAAACCTTACGCTCGGCGACCGTTTAAATTGTTAGGTATTATTTAAATTATTAATAATTCTAACACTAGTTGCACGTATGTATTGTCTTAATTTAGTTAGTTTCCAGCTTGAGCTGTAAACCCAGGCCCCAGTGTTGGGGATAAACTAGAGCGACTAATATTGATATGACCTAAATACTGGAAAACAACACATACAGAATCATGAAAATGATCAGTGATTTTTCTGAACAAAATATTAATTGAATATAACAAAATCTTTTAGTAAGTATTTACAGCTTATTAATTAAAAAACGACGTTTTCGTTCTTTCATCAGAAACTTCGTATAAGAATGGTAAAAGGTCAAAAATTCCAAAAGAAAAAGTTTTGTAGGTAACCGACGTTTTCCTATTTTCGAGGAAAATGCAGTAATTTTTTGAACGGCTTCCGCACAATAGAAAATTTCTTCTTCTATTTTGTAACTCCACTATTATGTGTTAATCAGGTACCTGTATTTATCAAAACTCTGTAAAACTTTTAGCATGGCCACCGTAAGCCGTAGGCTGCGGGTAACGGATTGGAGTAGTTCGTCGCCGACCAGCGACAGGCCCGTGAACGCAGCGCGCCACGCGTTTCTGTGCGCAACTCTCTGGAGTGTCCGTGCAAGCCCCCTGACGGTGTCCTACGTTATCTTTGACGGACACGAATACATTTGCTATCCAGGGACCCCGATAAATATTATAGGAGGTACGTGTGGGTTTTAGTCCGAAGAAAACAGAGGACACAAAACATTAGATACCTTTACTGTCAGGCAGGGGGTGAGATTGCATCGATGACAATGACTCCATGCTAATTACACAACTGATTTGAAGAAAAAAATATCGTTTAATCGTGTTACTAGCCGTATACAGGGTTGAAAATAAGACCCGAATTTTCATAAATATGGATTGGATATTTTAAAGAGATAGAGACTAAGGTAACGTTAAAAAAATATTACTAAGCATGTTCCCGTTCCCGTCTGTATCTTGAACTTGTGATTTGACATTGTGTGACAGAGACAAGAATAACGCTAAGCCGAAGAACTTGCTAACTAATGTTCATTTATGTCGTAATCTTCCGATACGAGGGAACGACACTTGGTTCAATCTATGGCAGTTTTCCGCTTATCAATTAGCTCAATGCTCCGGTAGACTCATTTAAGCTCACGAAACTAACAGAGTAAGTAAATAAGTAAGTATAAGCAGGTAAATCAGACCTAGAAATCTAGTGAACAAATGGGGCAAACATAAATGAGATGACACGATAAAATGATAAGGTGGCTTATAATGATATCATTATAATGAATTGTCTCAATAGATGGCCACTTTTGCGCTAACAGCCTCAATGGCAAAAGACAAATCTGCATTGACTGAAGCACATCCGCCACTGATTGTGATCTGCTCTTAATTCTAATCAAAGGGAAAATTTTACAAAAGGCTAGGTAGCTGTGGTGTTCTGCCGGTAGAAACAAAACACTGGCCACTCTCGGGGGACGAGATTGCCGCGATATACGAGTATTAGCTTCACTTTATACAGAGCTAGTGCGATTGTACGTTTATTGTGCCAATATCGAAGCCATTTAAAGGAAAATGGTTCGTATCGATCGCTTGAACAGTACTATAATAGTTTTTTTTATTTGATTTAGTCCTTTTATTAAAATGTAGGCTTGTGTGTACCATATTATTATGTAATTTTACTATGTTGAGGACTTTTATTTGTAGCCTAATTCTTATAATAACTGCTTCGTTAGTCTAGTGGTCGCATGCACTGATGCCGAAGATGAGGTTCTGAGTTCGATCGGACAAAGCAGGTTTTCATGCTAGGAAATTCTCAGTAGCAGCTCAGAGTTTGAAATTGTGCAGGTCGATCCAAGTTTAGTCTGTGTTATTTACACAAAACAAAAAATAACTGCGATACTATTTGTGTAGGGAGTAGGTAGATTTTGTTTGCGTTTCACCTACGTCCCTGCATGAGTTCTAATTACCTTAATGCGATCCGTACCACAAAACATTACTAATGGCACACATCTGCCCATGAATGGGGAGAAATGAGTCCACTACACAGTTGACTCAGTTACGATTTCCGCTAAAAATAAATATTTGTTTGATCTACGGATTTTTGTTC
The DNA here is from genome assembly GCA_935421205.1 of Xylocampa areola. NCBI lineage: Eukaryota > Metazoa > Arthropoda > Insecta > Lepidoptera > Noctuidae > Xylocampa > Xylocampa areola. The sequence goes on from OW285200.1 coordinate 4,760,829, forward strand.
CGGGTCTAGATACGTGTGCATATGAGATTTGGGACTGTAACGTATCCATAATTAAGGTGAAATTCTATGTGTGTGGTTTCGAAAAAAAAACCCGAGTAAATCCCGCCGTATATCTTCAAGTTATGCCATATATCTACTGTCAAGTTTATATCACGTGTCAGTCTCTGACATGGCTTTACACAACATCGAGAAATTCTTTCATTCCTGCAAGTTTCGTCACGATGTTTACCTTCACCGTATTAAACACGTGATGTCGAAAATTGCTGTGTGCCTTCGATTCAAAGCTGTGATCTATGACTAGTTAATCCAACAGTCATACCATTAGGATGTCCCTGCCATCCCATATTATAAATGTGAAAGTTTTTAAGGACAGATGGATGTTTGTTACTCTGTCACGTAACAACTACTGAACGGCTTTGAATGAAATTGGGCACACAGGTAGTTTTTAACCTCGATTAACTCATAGGATTTTTGTGTCGGCTGGACCCAATTCTAAAGTACACGCAGCCAAAGTCGCGGGCAGAAACTAGTCTTTAATAAATTTAAATAAGCTTGTTATTTCTGTTATAAATATTCACAGACACAATTGTCGGCTTAATGCCTTTCCTTCGAGGCTAGAATAACTTTAAGATGTAAACAATGGTCATCTATCCTGTACGTGGAATGTTAACAAACAAGGGTAAATTAAGATCTATGGTGACAAAAGTGGTTTACACCTCAAACATACTGTATAGACACCAATTAGTAATGAACCCTCTCATTACGCTGACCGCTTGCTAGTTTAGTACTGTGCAATAGTATTGATTGTGAAGCCTTGATTATCTGTAAGCCGAACTATTGGCCGACCAATCAATCAGCTGCGTGTGTTCATCCACTACTAAATGGAACAGCGGTCATAATTGGCGCCAAACGTTTCATATCACGCAGAACAATTACCGAGAAACCGTCAGTTGATTCTATTCACACGAGAAACTTATAATACAGTTATGACAATTTATTTTATACATTCTAGAAAGTTCGTGTGAATTTAATGAAGAAGTCCGCACCACAATGTGATGAAAGACGTGTGGGATTTTAACAAGTCTTTTTTACGATCAAATGCGATTTTTTTTGCAAGTCATTTCGCTAACGTGAAGATTAAATCTGTATAATGAGGAGACTGTGCGCTTCTCAGACATTACAGTGGGTTTTTGACACAGATTATTTTACAGAAAGGTCAACTCGTTAATTTATTAGCGTGACAGTTCGTAAACAAACTTGTCACTTTAACCTTGTTTGCCTGCTGTAGCTTTTCATTTTGATTACTCTACCCGAGACAACCGGTATCAAATGTAATTTATGTACGTAGGTTTGTAATAAATTGTTGATGTTATTATAGAGCCTTTGAACGACTAAAAACTACTTTTTATAATCTCTATTTATGAAAAACATTTCCCACGGATAAATAGCGAATTATTCTTGTTTTAAATTTTTACATTTGCATAGAGTCATTATTTCAGAGATCATTATGGAACTCTGACGCCACGCTTTAATAATATTATGACCGGACCAAAAGTTTCAGAGATGGAATATTAATTAAATTTCTTGTGTTCGTTGTTTGTAGCACTCACTATACATGTTCTCAATGGTGAGTCTCGTGAATCCATGTCAGAGACCTACCGATCGCTTAAACTCTGACACTAGATTGTTCATCAACCACATGATAAGAAGAAGAAGCTCTCACTGTAACGCGTAACTATTTACGAGGGCAGTACATATCCGATTTCAGATGAGCGCTGGGCCGTCTGAACAGATTTAAGAATAATTCGAAAATGACTGGTAACAGTCTAATGGACTTTGGCAGTCCCAACATTTAAAAAAACGGTCCTGGAGAAATGGTGACAATGGATGGAAGCCTTTTCCTAAAACTGGAACAGTATATACTGAAATAAATTACTACTTGAACTTCGTATTCTTTTGTGAATGATACCGTCCGTTGTCATGGCAACAGTCGAGGCAGTCTTCAGGGAATTCAGGCGATGACACATACGTAATTGTCATATGAATAGGGTCAATAACGCAGTGACGTAGCAGTAGGTACATATACGTAAATAAACACTGCATTTCACGAAGGGTTGGTTGAGCAGAATTGTAGGGTTGTATTACTTTAACTGCCTCGTTGGTCAAGTGGTCCCAAGCGCGACTGCTCAGGTTGGGGTCTCGGGTTCGATTCCCTGGTCAGGCAAAGTGTTATTTGAGTTTTTCTGTTAGCTTAGGTTAGGTTATAATTCTCAGTAGCAGCCCGGAGTTTGTTTTTTTTTTTTAAGTATAAACCTTGCCCCACTCTAGAAATTTATTCCTGTGTCGTGGGTGCGTTTATAGACATATAATCTCACAAGCACACAAACACCCAGACCCGGAGCAATTATCCATAGATCGTACAATATTTGCTCCGTGCAGGAATCGAACCTGCGACACGCAACGCAGCAGTCGGTCTCTCGACCACTGCGCCAACCGCGCTGTCAAAAAAAAATTGTGCCCTGTAGATGGTAATAGGCTCATCACCTATTACATGGGACTTAACAACAGCATTGGTGAAATGTTGGTGTACAACTGTGTACACCTCTGCCTACCTCTTCGGAGAAACAGGCGTGTTGCTATGATGATGATAATATAACTTGAAATTTGGCTACGCATACGATCATGCATTTTGAAGATTAAACCACAAACGTATCCAACATGCAAATTGATAAACTAAGATTGCTATTTAAACGAAGAAATATTAGTATAGAGTTAATATATAAAATATTACCCTCAACAAAACTCAAGTTCCCCGGGTAAGAAAAAAAGCCTACCGATATCCCTACACACTTATACGAGTACTACCTCCCGTCGTTTCCCTTCACATTTTACATGCGGCAAAGTAATCATAATTCACATCTGATGACGTCATATGTCGGAAAGGGATTCGCAATAAGGAAGAAATGAAATTTTAGGGACCCTGAACCCAAAGGTCGGAACTAAAGGTCACGGCAAGGACAACTATAAACTTATCAAATAAATTTGACCAATGACCCAAATAAAAAAGAAAAAGGTTCGAAATTCGAACAGTTAAAATGGCGGGGGGTCGAGTGGAAGGCCGAATGTCACAGGGTACAAAGGTTTTGCAGATAAAATTAAAAATGTTATAATAATTATAGGTACGGGCTGGGTAAAAATGTTCTACCGTAGCGTATTTTCTTTACTAACTTAAAATCCTCACAGTTAAGCCATTTGTATAAAACTAATAATCTTAATAACCTCTCTTAGAATGTCAAAAATCTTTTCAGTGCCTACCTACCTACCTACGTAAGTTCATAACTATAAATAATTTGCAAAGTTAATGAGATCGATTAATTTTCATATAAATACATTATTACCATAAATCGACATTTTCATTATACTAAATTTAAAGATCCGAACTAGTTTATCGTACGGTCACCATGTAGGGTCAACATAAAAACGAAATGTGACTTCCGAACCAATAAATACCTAATACGTATAGTCAAAAATGATATTTTAAACATTATAGTAAATTCTAAATGTAATTTGCATCGATAATGAGCATTATAGAAGATATTCGATGTCCAGTTTATCTTGGCATTTCATGGCGGCGCTGTTTACAAAAGCAAATCTATAAACCAAATTCAAATGTAGAATCTTTAAATTTAGTTCTCCATTTCACCGGCTGTCAAGATATACTGGAAATCTATATATATGACCACGAATGAAAGTAGTTAGTTATTCTGCCCGTTCAATAAAGTACGTTTCGTGATAGCGTTTTATTCGCGCGCTCATGAAGTTCCATAATTAATGCCTAGTACGGGGAATTCCTCAGGCCGTGTGGTCTTGGATGAGGAATAAACTATCCGTCAATACTTGTGGGGGGATATTGAGGGCTCAAGATATTTAATACTGGGATTACAACGTGGAGTTGGGTGACATTGCAATAACTAAACTGTCAGCAAACTGGGATTATTCATTCAAGCAACGTGATTGGCAGTCGACATTTAAAGCCAGCGGGGTAACTGCACAACTGACTCAATCGAAAGCTATAATTTTGATATTCCGACAATATACATTGCGTCAATCGTCGTACACAGATAAAGTACCGTGGCTGTAAAAGACTTTTTAGAGAACACGGCCTAGCATACGGTATAGCAAATTGAAATATATTGCTATTGAAAGCTGATTGCGCAATAACTTAGTAGAAATATAGAGTACACTAAAATCAAATACAATTCATAATAATTCATGACTCTATCAATTTGGTTGAGTGAATTTGATCAATAAAATGAAACCTAATTAATTATTTAAAGTTAATCTAGCGCTTTTATATAATGTTATTATCTCCATAAAATAGATGTTTGTTGAATAGAATAATCGATATACCAGCCTAAGAGAGAGTATGCACCATACAGTGGGGTTACTCTTGAAACTAATACCAATTCCAATCCAATTCCAATATTAAATAGACGCCTTAAAACAACGCTTAATATTAGAATAAATTTACCTACATTACAGTTGCCTCAATTTTAAAGCATGTTGTCTTCATATTATGCCGAATCTATAATTATTTTTTAGACTATTTGGCATTTAAAAGTACGATCTGACATATTTCCAATTTCAATCGAGCGGAATTATTTTCAAGAGTAAGCCCGTCTTCATCAATACAAATAAATAAAATTGAAGTGCCTGTTTGTAATGACAAAATAATAGTTTTTTAAGCTCATACAGTTATTTGCACGATACCTATACCTAAAGATCAGTTATAAAAATTGTTGTCTGTCTGTCTATCTTCGAAACTGATAAGATTTTACTGGAAGGTAACTGACTATATAAGGAGTAACTTGGCTATTATAATATAATTATAGGCGGGTGAAACCGCGGTACACGGGTAGTAGTGAATATAATAGCCGAACAGTTGAGGCATCCAAAGTGTTTAGGGGTATGTACGGCTTAACTGCGAGTATCTAGACCTGTTAAATTTATGTCTTACTCTGTTTAATTATTGTGGGTAACCTAGTACAAATAGATACGCAGTTGGAGGAATTAACATGAATATTATAACGAAATTGAAACACGGCTGTTATTAATTATTATTTAGGGTTGTACTCGTGTAATATGTAGGCATTGTAATAGTTGTAATTTTTATATAGTTATGTAATATTAAAGTTTATAGTTTGTATATACCTATAGTTGTTATGTTATGTTAGTTACTTTAAGTGTCCATTGGAGAAAATATTTGTATGATCTACAGATAATTGCTCCGGGTCTGGGTGTGTGTGCATGTGAGATTATATGTCTGTAAACGCACCTACGATACAGGAAGAAATGCCTAGTGTGGGACTAAGTAAAAAAAAAAATGTCCTATCCATAGCCAATCTACAAATAAAGATATGGTTTTGAAACACCTAACTTCTAGCCTGTAGTTATGTTGAATAATACAGTTTAAAAGAAAATGTGTTTTATTGTGGATATAACCAAGTGTGTGTTTGATTGTGGATATAACCAAGTGTTTTTCTCAAATTTTAGCACTAATCCAATTCTAAAATAAATAAAAGTACATATCTTCTTTTTTGTATTCGTAATAGTTCGGACAAGGTGTTTAAGAAAGAAAAGTTTTTTTTGGAAAAGCCACCGGATTTTTCAATGGTATTTTTGTATAAATTGCACCCGTGCGAAGCCAGGGCGGGTCTCTAATATATAATAAAATTAAAACTAAACTAGTGTTAGACAAGCATGGAAACTGCAACAGATGACGTCACAACAAAGTCGCTTCGGATATGAATTGGCGTGGTACGTTTGCCGTGTCACGTCGAGCGAACGGGCGTGAACAATGGCCGCATCTCGTGTCGAATATTCATGACATTGTGACATTTATTTGGTGTGAATTGTGGCAATATCATATTTATTCTTTACTTATACTATAACCCAAATGAATGAATTATTTCTTAAAAAATTTTTGAACTGTGTTTTAATTCGATCACTGGTTAAAATGAAGTGTCTAAACTAAAATATTTGTATCAATATAAATTTTGAATTCTATTTTGAATACATACATATACATACATACAATCACGCCTGTATCCCATTGGGGTAGGCAGAGACCATCGATTTCCATTTGCTACGATTCTGACACACCTCTTTCGCTTCATCTATGTTCATTAACCTCTTCATACAAGCTCGCCGACTTAGGTTGCTCCTGACCTGTCCTTTATTTAGAACGTCCGCAATTTGATTGCGGTACGTTCCTCGAGGTCGACCTGCCCCGACTCTTCCATCCACTTTCGCCTCATGTACTAGTTTAGTCAATCGCCTTTCATCCATCCTTTCTACATGCCCAAATCATCTTAGCATACCCTTCTCAATCTTTGTCACTTCATCCTCTTTCACTCCACAACGTTCCCTTATCACACTGTTCCTCACTTTATCTTTTAAAGTTACGCCAGACATACTTCTAAGAGCCCTCATATCTACTGCATTAATTCTGCTTTCATGTTTCTTCTGCCACACCCAACTTTCACTACCATACATAAGAGTTGGCACTAACACCCCTCCATGAACGGCCAGTCGCGCCTTTTTTGACACATTCCGGCTATCCATGAAATTATGTAATGCCCCATTCACCTGGTTACCAGCAGTCACTCTCCTTTCTATGTCGTTCTCATGCATCCCATCCCTCGTAAACATAGATCGCAGATATACAAACTCTTTCACTTGTTCCACCTCTTTGGTCACCTATCAATATATTGCACTCAGTCATAATTTCGTCCCTTTCAAAAACCATAACTTTCGTCTTACTTACACAATAATACAAAATTAAACCTATGTACTACACACAAATTTTTATTCCATGACGCATATATTTCTAAAGAAGCATCTCAAAAGAGAGTTATGAACTCTCCGTCTATTTCACCTCAATCCAACAAAAATAACACACTACACCCAAACGTTTGCTCCTAAACAGTTCAACACAAAACCCGTTGTTCACAAGGAAACAAAACTCCGAACGCCAATCATCTTAAAGAATTAGTCGACCGTTAATTATATACGTTTAACTTTGTATTGATCACTTTACGACATCAATAAATAATTATATTCATCCAATCATGCGCCGACATCGCGGTTTTTATTATTTAACTGGACTTACTGACGGCGTGATATTATTTTTTTATGTCAGTAAAAAATAAGGTCGTCATTGACGAACTATAACGTTGCTGGCTGGATGGAGTTTTATAAGAAATTGTTCAAATGTGGATGAGCGTGAGTATGTTTATTATTTTATTTTTATTTGACTCCAGCGAACCCACCTAGTGTCAAATAAAAATATAATGTTGTACCGCGATATTTTTATTTTCTTTTTTACAAGCCTTGTCCTGACAATAATGAACACAAAAAAAAAGAATTATCCAATTTGGTGCAGTCGTTCGGAAGTTATGCGCATCCAAACATTTTGGCGAATCATGTTTAAATAGATGTATGATTGATAACATAAGAAGAAAAAAAAAACAACAGTAAGTATGGAACTGTGAGCTGTAACTTCGAAGACTTATAACACTTTGCTTACGTTTAAAGGAAAACATACAATAGTGACTTTACTCCTATAAAGTTTGCACTACTGGACTGTATGGTTAACATTCAAATCTTATCTCACTTACGTAGTTTCAGCGTGTGTTTTATAGCTATAAACTAAACGTATATATCGGTGTATTGTGATTTGTGACAAGCAACACAGGGAAACCAAAACATTTTTTTTAAATTAAATATTTATTTAATTCGCACGGAACAAGCTAGCACATAAAATGTAGCTAGAGTCATAATCATTTCAATTAAGTACTTTAGCAAAATTATTTTTATATTCGCCAAGTAATTTTTTTTAGTGTATTCATGTGGCTGACTGATCATGTAGCTTCGTCTCGCCCAGGGAAATCAGCTGATGCTTCGTACTCATTAACAAATGTGCTTTATGCCTGTTTTGCCTAGAGATGCCTAAAGCAACTTTTCTGCCAAACCTTTAAACAATTATACAGTACCTAACTATTTTTTATAATCGGAAAAATCTATCTATGTAAGATTGACTGTGATTTCAAGGTCACTGTTAAGATTAACAGACAAAACGTACCTAGATCTTTGATTATGGCAAGCGGTTTTTGGAATCCCAAGATTTTAAATAATAATGCACGTTTCGGACTTCACAAATTTCAAACTAAAATTAATAAAAAATTTATGATAATTACTCAAGGTAATTCATTCTTATGTAATAAAATAAACACATCATCCGGTGAGTTTATCATTACCAAATTGCGGGAGAGGTACCCCGCAATCACCCCAACAATTTTCATGTAATCGACTATTCGAATGACAGCTGTCAACTGGAGGTTGTAACCTTGTTTGTAGGTTGTAACTGTCGTTGAGGGAAATTAAATTACAAGAAAATGTTTGTTACATGAATTGTGACCTATAAGGAATACTCCTTATAGGTCACAATTTATGTAACAAACATTTTCTACCCACAAATATACATTAATATTAGATAAAGAAAAAGTCAAAGGTTATATTTAACCTTCTTGGTCAAAGGTAATAAGCAGAATTTCTTTTTTCGTAGCATATCATGTCATAACGACTGTATGCCCGAAGGGTAAGGCAGAAGTTCACTGATATTATTCAATACCATGCTACCATACTAAAAGAATACATAATGAGTAACTCAACACTTTATTCGAACCCGGAATCGAACCCAGCCGCTCACGCCCAGTAGCTGCCCTTACTTAAAAACGAATGAGGTAATTTTGCAACCCAATACAAAAATCTTTCTCTTATTTAGGGTATTAATATGAAAAACTACACTTCGATAAACCATATAAATTTATTTTCTTTGTAGCCCTATATCTATTTGCTTGTTTGTGCACGATAAACGCGTTGCGAGTTTATCGTATGGTAAACACTAAAACTACGGCACCTTTTAATAATTCTGTCACCATTAGAATATTTAGGCATTTTATTTTATTTCAGAAATAATACATTTCTGTCTGCAATTCCGCGCGGGCGAAGACAGCACAGGTAGTATAAAAATGTAATGTCTCTCGGGGATGACTGAGAGCGCCCTATACGTAACTTTATCTTAATTTGTATATTCACGTGATGAATTATAATGCGTTTCAGAGAAAAGTGAATAGCTTCCCACTTCCACGAGGATAATTTTGCTGCAGCATTTTAAAATTGCGATAAAATAAATCACTTTAATCTTTTATATTTCTACGTTTGTATTTCGCTTAATGTACTAGCAAATTGAACCTACTTATGCGTTAGAGCTTTGCATAAAGGAGCAAACAAAACCACCGATGCAACTAGTTTTAATATCACTTGAAAGCCATATTAAACTACACCAGAATTAAGGCAAATAGATACTTAATTCGAGGGCAATAAAGTTCTAAATTTACTGTTTTAGTGCAAACAAAGTGCCAATAGTATTGCCCACTCTCTTGCTTGTGGGAACAAAATTATATGTTCATACAATGGAACTGGAGGGGGAGTGGAACATCGCTACCGTACAGCAGTTTTACAGATCGATTGAGGTGAAGCTGCGCTTGCCGCGGTTGGCCTGTGGATGGGTGATCATAATTTCATATGGAAAATTCTGCATGCCACGGAGAGCATGTCAAAGCGACAGTGCCGATTGTGAATTAAAGGTCTTTTACAGCATACGAGATATCGTGTTACGCAGTAACTAGGTTATGGAGGTCAGATAGACAGTTACTCCATGTAAAATACTGATGTTAAGCTGCGTTTGGTTAGACTGGAAGCCGTTCCCAGCGTAGTTGGGAAAAGCTATTGGAAATCTGCTTTTTTTAGCAGTTGCCTAATTTAGGTATCTAACTACTCTTAACGACTGTATACGACGAAGACTTTGATAAGTACTCTTATCAAGAGAGTTGTGGAGGTCACTTTTTAAGTAAGTCTTTCTAATATACCGGTGTCTCACGCTCATAAATTAAGAACTCTTGCAAACCAAGATGATAGAAAAAAGAGGCTATGAATTTGTTTTCTTTTTGATAAATTCATTACTTTTTACACACTTTTATTAGCATGGTATGTATCAATGCAACGGAATCTTTGAACGTTATAAAATATCTTAAGCTGTTGGCTCGCTCATTAGCAGACACAATAGATTTTTATTATTATGAAGTACGTATTTGTACGTGGCTGAGCCAAAGGGTGAAGCACCCCACGCTTTTTTACGATAAAATGGTTTTTTTGTAAATCACTCTATTTTTATTTATTTTTTAATTCATAGAAAATTATTTTCTCCTTTTTAGTTTGGCTAGTTACGAAAGCGTGTCTTTTTTGTTTTTTTTTATTATAAATATAGCTGCGCTCCGCGGTTTCACACGTTTTTTTCTTTTTTCTCGGCCCCTAAGTGTTGTAGTGTGATATTAAATAACCTTCTTCAAGAAATGGGCTATCAAATGCAAAAAAGATTTTCAGAAATGTGACTGGTAGTTCCAGAGATTAGTGCGTTCAAACAAAAAAACTAACAAATTCTTCAGCCTTATTATATTATTATAGATAAAGGAAGAAGCAGTTCTTATAATATTTTTATATAGGTACCGTACCTATATAAAAATATTAAGCAGGTATAACAAAAAATATAGAAAGACCAACCTTGTCTTGCGTACCGTAGTCCAAGAAAAGTTTATAGGTACAAGATATTTCAATTTAGCATGTACTTACTAAACAAAAAATCTCAAAGATTCATTGTGCACCTACTGCTAAACTTTTTTACTGTATACAAAATGACTAAAAACTTTATATACTTTACATTCAGACATTGTATGAAGGCCATGTATAATTTCTTAGGACACGCACTCTACAATTTCGACATGTATTTCCGACTCAGCGGTACAGTAGACAAAAGAGATAAGTCTACACTTAACAAGCAGCTAACTACCTACGTCTGCTGTTCAATAAAGTTGTTTTCATGCTTAGTGGCCAGATTTATTTTAAGCGTGCACAAAGCATAAAATCCAAAGATATAAAAACATAAAACTTATTTGCCTGCGTAATACGTAGATGTTCAACTGTTAATTGCTTGCCTCTTCCACAATCTTTGTATTATTCCCATCGCAACTTGTTTGGCGTTTAAGAAAAAAAATTTTGGTTGTTGACCTCCTTACTAAGGCTAAAATCGCTTGCGTGATACGTCCAAACGCAACGGCAAGCACGTGTAAAGTAGCACGACCTGTTCAAGGGACTTTGGTGACAAAAGGTACTACCGCCAACCTTTTCGGCTGTACATACTAAGGTCTGAGGCACTCATTATTCATAACTTTTTTAATGACTACAGGACAAGTTGAAGGAATGCAAACTATCACTCGTTCCTCGTGGAAATTCTGAAAATTCGTACGCAGTGATTTGAATCGATGTTCATAATACATACAGTCCATAAATGGAACTCCCTGCCGTCTTCCGAGTTTCTTGAGAAACACAATCTAATCATATTCAAGGCTAAAGTGAATAGATTTCTTCTGAATCTACGTACTCTATTCTCGGCCTCACCATCCCTAGGCGAGTTGGTGGCTAAACATAGATCCATTAATGGTAAAAAAATACTAGTATTCATCTGTTTAAGTATACAAACAAATGACTACTCATTTATTTACTTATTTTACTTTAATTAAAACGGTTTTGGACCAATTACAATAATTAAAGACAAGAATTCTTAAAGTAGATATAACTACATTAACATTCTTACATCGGAGTATACACGTGCGGCGGTCCCCTAAGAGATAGGGTATCCTATAGATTACAATGAACTATCTAGAAGGAGCAATAAACAGTTCAATGAGTGGCAAGAGGAATAATCATTGTAGTTTGATGTTATTGAGCAGTGATATCTTAGCATGGGCGTTGTACTGACAAGGGTCGTTAGATGAAATGAAGGCACGCACCACTGATATGACGTAATCATTTGCTCGAATATATGTCATATGGTCTAGTTGTACAGGTTTTTGAGAAATACAGTTAAATCTTTCAAACGCATTAACGTATGTGTAGCGATGGCTAAAGTTATAAATTTTTGTGGAAAGGAAAATACGGTCGTGGGCAGGATTCGAACCTGCGTCTCCAGGATAAATATCATATATTAGAGCGCCTGGAGTATGTGGTGGTTTAAACTTTGACACTAGGTTGTTCATCGCGAAAAAACGACTTTTAAACTACAGAAAAGACTTTGATACGATATTTACCATCATTAATACAAATTGTTCATGATAGTTAAATGTATGATAAAAACATTTTTATTTAACCGTACAAAGCCCAGGCGAGTCACTAGTAATATAATAATTAAATTCCAGACTAAGTGCAACTTTCTGTGATCACAGTAACCATTACCAAATCCAGTCTAGACTTTACAAGTTAAAGTATATCTTAGCACGTAATTTAATACCTGCTTAAGTTAATTCAAGACACCCTTTAATTACCTAAACTAACCCGTGACGAGAACAGACAGGGTTGCTAAAACTTATTCTTAGCAAGAAACTGTAAACGTCAAGACTTATTCATATTCAAATTCAAACACCAAAACTTCACACTACAACACCTCGTTCATCTCCATATTAAGGCTTAATCCACGGCTGAAGGAAGTCGAGTGGGGTCGCACGTGCATCGCATACCCTAACGCTAGGTTACTAGGTACGATTTAACACCCAAAATAATCCCAGATATTATTATGCGAAATAATCGTATGACGCGCGTTCGGAATAATGAAATGTTCGTTAAGGTTTGTGGTAAACTTGCTATTTAGTCGCGCGATTTTATGTTAAGCGACCAAATTTTTTTGGTTGATTGTGCAACACATTAAACACAGTAAGCATGAAAATGAACAGAATTATGTACGACAATAATAAAGTATGTTAACAAATTTTAGCGTGGTTGCTTTAGCATTGATTGATTTTTTTGTTTTGTTGAGATACCGTGTTATTTTGTTAAAAACGCCTTCAATCGCGCCGCATTTACAGCCAAAGCACACGCACAATGAATGTTTCAGTCCCGCGAATCAGCGATCGAAATCCAAATCGCACTACTAAATCGTGTCGCAAAGTCGCGAATATGTACTCAATGCTAGTAGTATCGATATTCAACGATCACTAGTGGGCGGTATGCTCTGTATGCTTGTGGCGTAGGAATTCGTAATATGTGAGTCAGCGTATCATGTCGTGGATATCGTAAGATAGTTTATCGCGAAACTCAATTTATGAGCTCAGTCCCAGTGTTTTATTGTTTTGGAGAATTCGCAATATATTTCTGTTAAAAAAAGGAAACGGATTTTCTTTTAAGGGAAGTCGCCGATTTGCTAGAAAAGTCGCAGAATAGACGTTTAGTTTACAAAACAATTTTCACAAGTCGCTTACTTGTTTTATTTGCTCTGTTTACATGCCCGAAACGTTAACTACGCTATTTTTATATTATTTTTATTTAGTCAGAAAAATAAATACCAAAGGAAAATTCTTTCAAAATAAAACAAAAGAACTTGTAAACAACATTAATTATCGAAGGCGAAATTTAAATAAATACAGAATAATATAAATAATACTTTTACTATTCTATTATACAGAGATTTATGGTCAAACGAAAGTTTTGTCATAAAACAAAAGACACCCAACTGGGGGATCATAACCGGTGGATGAGCATTTAGTAGCGACACCCCTACGAGACCAGGCCACCTGCCAAGTGTGGCAATTATGTCATTATCAGGGTCGCCTTGTAACGGTCTGCGGGGTTGAGTATTCATTCAATTGTCGAACACAACAGAATATTATGAAAGAGGTGCTATTTTGGTTTGGTCGAAGGATACAACCATAATAGCACCACTCCCCAAAACCTATTCATCGCATTTACCTTAACGAAAATCTGTCCCAAACTCAAAACAACACAATACTGCCGTTAAATTAATTAAAAACAAAATTAATTCGAGTATAATAAGGGTGAACGGCGCAATAACTGGCATCGTAACTCAAAATCCCATTCAACAAGCACACAAAGCCGATAATAAAGACGTTTACCTTAAACAGGGTGTTTATAAGGTAGAGTGTTATCTTATCCATCTTAATAAGGTGTAAAGGAATCGCTTCTTTAGTAAAACAGATAAGGCTTATGAAGGCTTTGCATAGTATCGTATGTGAGATCGTGTGGGGACAAAGAGGCACAAGGTCAAATGTTCACATTACAGTATTAACATTATAACATTAGGTATAATTTATTGGATACAGCGTACTAAATAAGATACCTACTACAAATAATTATATGAAGATCTACCACGATACGTGCAAAGTTTTCGAAATGTTAGAAAAACCTAATAATAATGCGACTACCCAATTTAATCCGATTAAAGATACTAGTACACGCAACTCCGTTCACCCCGATTTTCTTTAATAAACAAATACCTACCTACCCTATAAATTCTCCCTGGATTTAATATATAGGTCTAGTAAATTCCATCGAGATCAGATCAGGGGTTTCAACATGAAAAGACAAGAAACAGACAGACAGATACAATAACTTTTACACTAGATTAACTTATTTCTTAATCGAATGACAATAGTTACTAGATTCTAAAATTGCCTGAGTTACTTTTAAAGTTGAAAAGATAAAGTTTGTATAGACCGATGGTAGGTACTATTGATTGTGAAAAATGGTAACGATTATGGCGGACAGCAGACAGGCGGGGCTCGCGTCGTACCGTGTCGACAACTGAAAATAATCCTTACAACTGGGACAAGGGGATTGTCACGTGTCTTCAAGGAAAATTCGTTCCTTTTTAGATTGACTTATGAGAAGGACAATGGGTAATTAATTACATTAACTTTATTGGTAAAACAAAAAATTTGACAGCGGACAAAAATTCAATACCTTCTTAATTACTTTTATGTGTATATTTTTAAGTAATTTTTCTTGTCTTTCTATCCACCTCACATTATACTAAGCGTGAGGATACAGACAGATAACGGAACACTTTCAATAAAACGATATGATCTGACATTTATTAGTATATATAGTTTCCTGATAATTATTTATAGTTCACATCATCATAACTTTGATGTTCAACCAATGATCCGAGTTTCTGTTTATATCCGAGGTGTTTTTGACCTCAGCTTAATTAATTATGACGTTGATGAATTACCTTTTCCATTGGTAATTTTCTACCATACTAATAGGTACTTTACAAAAGTTTATGAACTTGATTTACCCTAACCCTATTGCCAATTTTATGTTTTCTTGAAATGTTTTGTCGAATAATAATATTTTAGCAAAATATTTCAAAGCTGAATATAATAATGTTATTCTTAACTTAAAGCAGAATTGTTATTCTTAACTTTGAAAGTTTCTAATTCAGAACCGGGTACGTTTATTTAAACTGACGTTACTAAATATTCAGTTCTGAATAGTTTATAGAATTCAGTGTAACAATTGAGAAAACAGATGAACTTAACCGCCCGAGTAGCCTCATTTGCAGCCGATAAACAAGATCAAATGATGTTAATAACACTTTCTACATTCTAGAGTATCCAATTCCTGGACTTAACTAAAGGAAGCCGATTTGTTGTGGATTTAACCTATTACCATAATAATAATAAATAAACTACTAAACGAACCGTCACATGAAGATGCAGATTAAAAAAAATGTTAATTCACTTACTGGCACATTACAAAACAGCGCGTCTAAACTTCGAATCATTTGTAAAAAAGAAAAAAGTTAACTTGCTCTTATTTGATATGACTTCGTAGATAATATTTTCATTCATTTCGTTAGGGAAATTACAAACTAGTTTTTTTTTTTAATTCATATCCAAAAAAGTTTCAAAAACTCACATTTTCGGAGTTCGGACCAGAAATAAGGTTGCTCCATGATCTAAGATGGTTACACAGACGAACTGGCTAGTCTTAAAACCGCTGTATATGTCTCCTGTGCACGTTACACCGTGTGGGGAGCCCCACATGCGCAAACGCTAGTTATGGGACCACATTTTTAATAAATCCGCGTCTCGTAAAACCAACTATATGAGTTTTTAATATTTTATACAGTTTTTTTTTTTTTCATATCTGTGGCATATATTTGCAAATTCTACCGTTGCAATTGTAGGAGAAACGTTTCCACTAAAAACAATAGTGGACATGTCAAACCCTATACCTTAAAATGCCTTTAAATATTTAACATGAAAAAGTTACGTCAAACGTAAGTAAATGTAAATATGGTGGACAAAGTCTTTCACCCTGGACTCGATTATGCAAAATACTACATTTTGGAGAAGTTCCAAAAATATTATTTACATTTTTGCCTTAATCAGACATCCACAATGAGCTCAAATAAGTTGAATTTTCATGGTCACGCCTTTTAATTAACCTTTCGGCCCAGTAACGTACAGATCTGTACGTTGTAACAATAAAAATCTATTGTGTCTGCTAATGACTGACGCAACAGCTTAAATGAGTATATGTAGGTATATAAGTCATTTGCCAATATCTCTCTAAACTTCGTGCGCGTCATACCTATCTATAAAAAGTTGAGAATATTCATAAAATCTTACAGAAGACCATAAAACACGCAATTAACAGCTTCGTCGCACTAATCACATGGCCCACCAAATTATAATATTAACGACCAATTAAAACTAATAATTGACATAAAAACTATCAAGCCACACATGCGACGAACGATCGTGAAATCGCGAGAGATATCTCAATGTATAACACGCGATGTAGGCCGATTGGAAAGTCGCAGGTCATTTAATAACTTGTACCTTACGTTATAGGCCTTCTTGCATCGAGTCTCTCGCATCGGATCCAACCACTCAGTATAGAAACTTTATAGACGGTCGTAAACGAGATGCCTACTATAAAATCACAATTTGAATTTCCTTAAGACAGTTCAATTTTCAAGGTTTAATTGAGCTTTAAAGCACCGACATGAGCTGTAGGTCCCAATTATCAATAAAACAACCGTTCAACACGACCCAACAACGTCGAAACATTATGAACATAATACTCCTACGCAGTTGTGTGGAATCACTGTAATGTCATTATAAAATGTACCGAGCCGTGGTCGGACGCAGGCGGAGGATTCGCTCGCAAATACTATTCTCATAAGATTACAATAAGGACGCGTTTTAGAATACTCTCTCTATATTACTAATTTCATTTTAAATACAAGCAAAGTGTAGTTTCATAAAACATTGTTCAAATGTTTCCACTGTTAAATGTAATGTGAATGGTAATTTAAACTTTATCAGCTGGCTCAAGCTTTATCAAATCCAAACAAAGGAAATGTTAGCAACAATCCAATCTTATTGGGAACCACACGTGCGTAGCATAAGCGTTCCTTAAGACGAATAAAAGAAACATTATGTGGGAGGATTATATAACTTCATAAAAGTTAGACTTTAATCAGGTAATTGTACGATTCTGTGTAATATCGTAAAAAGCCTTTCGGAATTACGTTCTCAGCTGTGAATATTTTAATACCAAAATTTAATATGTTAGCATTTTCGGATAAAACACTTACTGAACTGGATTTAAAGTATTTAACACTCCCTTCACTGTTAACACTGCGGCGAATATGAAATAGCCATTACAATTATGAGCTGACTCTATTGAAATGTAAATATAATGGGTAAGTAACAGATGGCTGCCGACTGAGTCATCAGCGACCAGTCTCACTAAGTGTAAACTTTTAAACAATTTTTTTCAAACAAGCACATTTGAACAAAGAAATACACATTTTGAAACTGGGGATATATATTGACGAAAAGTTAAAAACACGCTAAAATTAAAATTTGATTAGGGTCAAACAAAAACTAAAACGTCGTTAAACACCGGATTTGAATCTAAAATGTTAATACGTTGTTAGTATACTAACAATTATATTAACGCGTTAGGGTCGTAAAACTGTGTGCCGAAGCTCAAGTGATACGGGAACGCCGACAGGTTAGCTAAGAGAGACACAGGTTACACACAAAGACGATTCGCATTGCGGAGGTTGAATTTCGTTTCGTTCAAAGCCAGTATGATCAATTCCTTGGGGCGTACTGAGCATATGTTTGACTCAACGTGTATTGTTGGTGATCCTAGATTCTGGCGTACAGCAATTTCTACAATATAAAGTGACTCTCATCAAACGCTAACGAATAGAAAAGTCAATAAAATTAACAGAGTTGACATGAACAGTGACGTACCTTTTCAAAAGCCTATGTCAATTCCATACATTTCATTGATGTTTCTCTACGTTAAAGTGCTCAGCATAAAGCCTGATGTATCAGATGATAATTTGTCTACATACATATTATATATTTGCCACATTTCATCGCGTGCTTATTATGAGTCGTACCTTAGTCAATTATAATTTGATAAATCAGGCTGACCCTGGCAAAAGCCGGCTTAACAACGCTAGACAGAGATGAAGAATTTAGTCTGTGTACGGAGCACTTTACGATCGCAGAAAGTCACTTTGTCTGATAGGAGTCACAGTGGAAATATGTTAAAAATAGGTGAGGTTGCAAATATCAGCTGACCTCTGTAGACGTCATCGTAGAGGGGGGCGAGCGCGGCGTCTGGCGCGCCCCAGCGGGACGCCTCGGGGTACACCATGGGGGCGCGCCTAGCGCGACATGGCACTCGGCAGCGGCGCGTGCGTCTGCGTCGGCCGTCGCGCGCGGACTGAATACACTCGCAAACACCTATACGATGACACACACGCAGAGCTTCGAGTGACACAGACTAGAATAACCAGTATACTTGAAGAATTGATGTATACCTATATGGGGATCAACAGGAACTCCTTTTCCCAGTAATCTACCTACTTTTGCAACCATCGGATAGATATAAAAGGTAGGCTCTTTCAATTTGCGGTTCTGCGACATTCTGAACTGAAGTAGACATCATAATTCGGCAATAGAAATTTATAAAAACTATTGCAAATGTATGCAATTACAATACCGATGTAAACACGACTGAAAGTAAAAATAACATGTACAGTTTTTAATTGTCTCTGTATTTTCTATAGAATGATCTTCCTAAAGCTCTTCAAGCAACAACAGCTGCCCGTGAGCTTTCTGCCTAAGCCTATAGTAGCACTGTAGTTCCTACTCTGTGTGCATGCGCAGACGGCTCCCTCCCCGCCCCCCACGTGCTTCACTTTCGCACGGTCCGCGAACCCCGTCGCGACACTAGTTTAATTGCAACCCGCCCGCTGCAGCAGAACCGGATTTATTGTCTCCCGGTCGATATCACCTCGACGTTGATGGGAAACCAGAGAAATCGACCAGGGTTCCGTAAACGGAACACAACCGGTTGTCCTAGGCTTGACTTGATTAGCTGTTGAAAGAGTGCAACTGTTATTGACAGCCCTAAGTGTCGGACTATGGTAGGAATTGCGACCTGCGCACGAGTGACATTCGTAGGCGTCGACGCACTTGTAAAAGACATCAACGCGCGCGTGTAATAAGAGCCCTTTATATGAAGACATTGGACGATCACACAACTATTTTTAAATGATGTTATTATCGTTTACTTTACTTTAATGAAACATTTATTTTATGTTAACCTGTGTTTGTATACTCAGATCTTTATTTTGGCTTCTGGAACTTTCCTTTATAGGTTGTAAATAGTACTAACAACCATATCGGTAAATAGCAGTTACGTACTTCACAACGACATATACAAATTAGCCTATTTGTATAATTAAATATTAACTAGTAATTCCTGCTATTACCCGCGTCCTGTTTGAGAATTAATAGAAATGCTACATTGCTACTTGCAGATAAAATCTTAGTTAAGTTTAACATCGAAGATAACTGTGAATATCCGGTGAAAAGTGATTGAGTTCAAATGATATTATTCAGTATTGAACGGTATTAAACTTGCATTAGACATCATGTCTAAAGGACAAAGACGTTTTGTAATAGCAGTTTAATTTTCATTCTTCTTATCGTATGATTGAGGAACTACTTATTGCTAGTAGACTTTATAGGTCGCTGACATGGCTCTTCACACGATCGACGATATGTCTCAGGTGTGCTGTTTTCCCCAATAATAATAATAATCCTCCTCCAGACCGTATATCAGTCACGGCGGCCTATTTCCGAGGAGATTAGCCAAGTACGCAGAAGATATTAAAGTGCACAAGTGTATGCGCAAACACAGGTGCACTCCCTCTTCCTTCACTCTCATAGTCCGATGGGACGGCAATCCGACGCGACCGGAGAAAGATCAGGCGCAGGACTAACGGCTTTACGTGCTCTTCGAAGCAAGGAGATGTCACATCACCAACTTCCTAACTCCGTGCTGTACTGAGAATTTCCTAAATGAAAAAACCCAATAACGCTTTGCCCGACCTGAGAATCGAACCCAGGACGCACTCACGCTCAGCAGCCGCGCTTGCGACCACTAGACCAACGAGACAGTCAATCAAGTCAAGTGAGTGATTTCCCTATAATGTTTTCTTTCGTTGTTATAAACACACTTTAGAAAACCAACTACAGTAATGCGTTAGGTTGGAACTTGTGACCTTCGACTTGTAAGTCCAACGGTCAGGCACTAGGCTATCACGTCTGACATGCTGGTCAGATTTTAATCATAAAATTCTTTACAATTATGACAGTTTTGTCATACAAGAATCAATCTTGAATTAATGGAAGGTTTCTGAAGTTCACAGTAAAGTAAAAGTCACTAACAAAATCAAGATCAATTGTGGTTTGAACTAAAGTCCGTACAATAGGTGTTAACTCGTGATTAGCGCAGGGTTGAGCATCGATGCGCGGGCGCCGAGCGGTGAACTATGCAGAGTTGCAGACTGCAGGCCGTAGGGCGCGGGTGGAGGCTGCGGTGAACGGCTACCGCTAAACAGAAGGGTAGAAGGTTCACTATAACCAAGGATACAGCGCATAGATACACGTAGAATAAGAAATAATAAATAGAGTCGATTCTTTATTAATGCAATACTCTAAAACTTCGCCTTGGCCGTTTTATTTATAGCTTGTGTAAGCATGATTCTATAAAGTGCCAACTCCCAAGAATATTTTTAAAATGTAATTCCAAAAATGTATCAAAATTAAAGTATCTAGGTTTTGCCCAGTCCGTTTCATAACCCCTGATCTCTTCACGGTTACTGAGCGAGCTACGAGTATCTCGAACAAAGGATTAATATAAATTATCTACTGCCAAACTAGAAACAATACCTACCTACCATTGATAGGTACCAGTTGCAAAGTTTCTTCACTCATAAATTTTTGACAGAATTTTTATCTCCATACGAATGTTTCTTATCGTTTCTGTTAGAATTAAGCCTTCTGCTATCTAACTTCATATAGCTACCGCAACCAGTTTATGTTTTAAATTCGCGATAAAAAAATATCTGCAGCGGCGCGTGTCATTAGCCGCGATGTCCCCCCCCCTTACCCCCGCCAGTCCGTCCCCCGTGCCCCCTCCTGCATTTATTAATCTTATTCGGAGAAATCGACGCATCACAAGACTCCTCCGTACCCCGTACCTCACCGTAAGGATACCAAAAGTTCAGACGGATACTTGGCACATTAGGTGAAGTTGGTATGTTATGATTCAAAGAATCAAGAGATATTATAGGTACCTATTTACAGAAGGCTGTATGAGAAGAGGCCTTTGCCCTGCAATGACAATAAGGCTAGTAAGGCCAGTATGCTACGTCACAGACGTCAGCAGAAATAGAATTTGGGATTGGTGTAATCAAACGACCAGCTATAAAGATATTGGTACCTACTGTGTAGTCAAATGTCTAATTTTTATTTCTTTTCGAAGGTCAACAGCTTTATAGTTACTTTATTGCTTATAACCTAATTTAGGATACCCATGAATACTATTAAGATACCCAGTATAAAATTAAATGTATGGCCACGTTGATTTTTAATGTCAATGAAGAAGCTGATTTAGCTGAATTGTTAAATAACTACAATTTTAAAACTCAAGATCCATGAAGGTTGGTCAAAAAATGCTCTACTTATAATAGGTAACGAATAATTTTAAGAGTAGCCTAGAACGGAAAATAATAAAATCTCACTAAATATTGCATGTCCGCAAAACACGGACATGGACTGTCCGAATTCCTGGGCACCACAGTGTCCGGTACGCCCGTTCACTCACCGTGCGACATCGCCTTGAATTGATACATATGTATTTATTTATAGTCACCTATACATAATCGATTTCTGGCCTTATGTACCACTTATTTTTACACCAAACCGACTTTTGAGCACGCTACTAACGTGCCTTTCTGCGAATTCATTTGCAATGATCACATTTAAAAGGACGAAGCTAATGTAATTTATTCCAATGGAAAAATTAGAGGAATACTTATTTTTATTTTGAGAAAGAATTAGCACGTGATCGTCTTTATTGAACACCATACTCATACTGTTTTTTTTTTAAACCGTTGAAAAAGGGAGGAGGTTCTCAAGTCGACGCGATTATTAACATACCTATATTTTTATGTAGGTATTACCACGCAATAAAAGGAAAAATAGGGAATTGTTGATATTTCACATGTAAACCGATCCTGTTGAAACTTTCCCTACATACAACAAAAACATAATGTTTTTTTGATGACACTATAAAATAAGGAAACCTAGAGTTAATAATCTGATAATGGAAACGAAATACAGTCGAGGGAATGCCGCAGGGGTTTATAGCAGCTACCACGTTTTTGGGATTATACACTTAGATGAGAAGTTTAGAGGTAGCCGTGTTTTGTAGACTACTTAGAGCCACAAAAACTTCAAAAAATAAAAACCATTTTACAAATAATTTACTGCCAAACGGGAAACTGAAAAGTGAAATATATTAGTTATTGTTCACCGGTTACTAGTCACGTACATTCTTCGGGTTTGCCCGACTAGTTTCGAACTCGAACGGAGCCCTTAGTCATGAATACTAACTACACTACTACACTACACTAATATGAATATGCCTCACGAAAGTTATTATACAAATATAGTGAAATATATTTTTTATATTAGTCTTACTGCGTAACTAATTTTAAGTCAGGAGCAAACAAAACGATTAACGACGATCATTAAATTAAAGAAATAATCAAATGCCACATGGAATCGGCGCCGACACTATCTTTACATGGGACATAATAATGGGAAAAAAAATAAAAAATGTTCAGGTAATAGGTCCTATGCTAAGTATGGACAATACGCTTCGATAACGAGTTATAGAAACCATCAATAACGGTCGAGGTTGGTTAGTCATAAGGATCTGATAACAATGGGACAGTTAAAAAACCTTATTGCACAATTTGAGATGAGATTATCTCCAGAACTATGCATGCATACAGTACATCACGCCTGTATTCTCCGAATGGGTAGGCAGAGGAGTACAATTTCGTAAACCCACATTTCACCAAGGCTGTTATTAAGTCCCAAGTAGTAGGTGGTGAGCCTATTGCCATCTACCGCAAACAATATCAAACTCCGAACTGCTACTGAGAATTTTTGAATAGATAAACTCAATAACACTTTGCCCTACCCGGGGATCGAACCCGAGACCTAATGCTCAGGAGCCGCGGTTCGAAAAACTAAATAACACTTTTCCTTGTGGGAATCGAATCAGGATCTCACGCTTAGCAGCCACAGCATCCATTAGACAACAAACTAGATAGGTCGATATGGGTAAATCCAACAACAATAAATACCATAGTGAAATCCGTCTATTGTCTGGGTCGGGATTCGAGCCAACCAACTATAAAAAAACCCGTTACTACAATTGTTTACAACAAGCTATCCTCTTTGAATTTACATCTCAATTATTCATTGGCATTTAGTTCCTTTGAATAAAAATAGCCGACCAAGCTCTAAACGGATTTAAGTACACATAGCTCTCAAATACATCCCTGTGAAACAGATTTATGTAAAGGAACGAATGACCCGTGCACTCCAATCGTTAAATTACATAAAGTATATATTTGTATAAAATATAAGCCTTCCCCTATGTTGAGGTCGGCATCCAGCCTAACCGGATACAACCTAATAGGTACCTACCAGTATTTTACATGAAGCGACTGCCTATCTGACCTTCACAACCCCGTTACTGTGTAACACGATACCTCTTGGCAAGACAGGTTGTCAGACTCAGACATCTGATTACTCATAACGGCTGCCATAGATCTTTATTTGACAACCGACTTATGTTCTCAGAGGCACGGAGGGAAAAAAAGGGTGAAATATAACAGTCATCGTCCAAGGACGTAACCAGGAATTGATTTCGAGGGGGGGGGGGTTCTACCTTCAGTAATTTATTTATTTACCTTTTAATAAGTGTTAACATTATTTCGAACCCTCAACCCCCGCATCCCCTGGCTATGGCCTTGTCATCGTCCCATCCACAAACCGACGACGGCAAACGCAGCTTAACAAGTTGCCTGTCCACGAAGCAGACATAATAGTTAAACAATCGCCGTGTACCAAATGTGGTTCATAGGACAGTGAATGGGTTAAACTCAATCAATCTTAAAATGTATGACTATTAGGTAACCTGCCAGCCCCTCATTGATCATTACGCATTGAAGACATAGACTTTCGTTTAATATTCAAAGATTTGCATGACTCCCCAAGTCACTAGCAATTTCAACATTCTTAAAAATCATCATCATCTCCCTGCCCTTATTCCAATTTATTTGGGGTCGGCGCAGCATACCTATATCTGGCATGCTGCTAAAGTTTTGGCTATGTTTTATGCCTGCCTGACGTCAACCCTCTTTGGGAATGTTGTTGTTGGTGGTAACCGCCACCGATACGGTCTCCTTCTATCTAGCTATGTCACACCAAATATTATCCATGCGCCAGGTTCTGATGTTATACTACTATCACACTCCACTAGCCGGGCTAAAATTCTTAAAAATATTGTGCAATTTTATTTATAGGTATACTTACCTATTAGATATGACTATGAAATTATGAATGAAGTCATGAGTCATGAGAAGACGATGTATTTGTCGTACATACTCCTACGCCTTTTAAAATATTACAAAAGATTGTTAAAGTAAGAAGGTAATATCAAAATATGACATGATATAATATTTAATAATAATAAGCGGCAAACTTCGTGAAATATGAGTAGACAACTGTCTCACAAACACACCTCTGCCTACAAGTTCGTGTTATACAGGCGTGATGCTAGGTCTGAAAAGTATTATGGTGAATGCTGCTGACATCAAGGGACCCACGTAATGGTTACCAGATGACCATGTAGTAAAAAAAGTATTATGACGTAAATACCAACTAGATAAATAATACTGAAGTGGACAAGCCTATAAACATAAAAGTTTATTGTGAAGAGATAATATAACTCTTGAATTATTTATAAGGGATAAAAAAATCATATAATCTTAACTAAATTATCCAAAGAATTTTAATAAAGCAAACATAATGCATTTTCAATATTTAATTAATTAACATAAG
This sequence comes from Xylocampa areola, assembly GCA_935421205.1. Lineage (NCBI taxonomy): Eukaryota > Metazoa > Arthropoda > Insecta > Lepidoptera > Noctuidae > Xylocampa > Xylocampa areola. The sequence continues at coordinate 4,786,331 of OW285200.1, forward strand.
CCATAAAATGCTACAAAAACCAGTATCATAAAATCAGGCTCACAAATTTACTTATGAACAACTAACTCTATTAAATCTTCCAAAATATTAAAACATGATGTCATTAAAAATGACTGTATGTTTTTCTAAGAGACTGCTGTAAAGATGTGTATTGAATACAGAGGTGTTCTTCAAATGTTTTTATAATAGTTATTATATATAATATCTCTTAATTTGTAACCTACTCACCCATTCAATTAAAACCAAATCAAATTATTATCCTGCCTGTACCTATATTATATTGTGCTTAACTATTATATTATATTTTTAAAAGGAAAATGTGAGGTTCGTAGCAGGTTGCATTTTATAGTTTCTGCCTATACCCATGGCAAAAGGCATGAGTTTCTATATGTATTAACTTTTTTTAACAAAATGTATTTTATAGTCTTAGCTTTATTTAAATTTTATTAAGAATCAGTAAATCTATATTTTAAATAATTAAATATTCATAGATATTACTCATCATTGATGCCACTTTTACTACTTTATTACGCATGATATTAAGCTGTTTACTCATGATCATATAAAATTAGACACATCACAATAATATTTCTTTTGTATCTGATATTGGCAAGTATAAAGATTAACTAGAATATATTTCTAAATTCTCATTATAACAATTTTATATTCATTAGAAATAAAACCATTAAAAAAAATATAATAACTTTATTTAACACTTGAAACTAAACTAAACTTAAAAGTCTAATATTTCACATGTTCATATTATATTACAATAAATCAAAACACATAGAAATACATTTTTAAAGTAGAATAGGATTCATTACTTTTGACAATCCAAGTTTATGGATCTTGATGCATAGACCACTAGCAAAAAAAATTACATTAAAGTTTTTATTTGTCATGTAATCAATATAGTATAGTAGTACTATTGAGCCTTTAAGCTGTTGCGTCAGTCATTAGCAGACACAATAGATTTTTATTGTTACAACGTACAGATCTGTACGTTACTGAGCCGAAAGGTTAATGACAGATTTAATTAGAACAACAACAATACCAACATTTTATTTTTTAGATTTATATTCAACCGAAGTCCGCTTTGGTTTAATAAAATATGTCAATTAATAAACAGTTACTGTTATAAATACACTAAACAAATAATACAATCAGTTAGTGTAACCTTACCTATATTGGTCAGTGTCATCTTAGAAGTTGAATGAATGTACTATAATGACCACTTATATCTAGAACACATTTATCGCAATTATCTACACTGGTCAATGGGTGAACTAGTTTTATTTGTGTTTAACCCAAAACGAACATTTTCACTTGAAGTGAGGTTACTTTGCATGAACTGGTGCCGTGGGGGCCGAGGCGACACGCTGTTGCGCCGCGGACAGCTGTGGTGTGGTAGTGGCCAATGCTCGCAACTGCTGTTCAGCAGCAGCATTCACCATCTTCGAAACATTTGTCTTCATCTTATTTCGTTCTGCAGCAGATTTGCTCTTTACAGGCGCGTTAGGACGCTTCGTCACTGCCTTGCCGGCCTTAGCTTTGTTCTTTTTTGATTTTGCACCAGCTGGCAATTTACTTTTTACTTTAAGTTTCCCTTGAGCCATTTTGACCAACCAGAATTAATTAATATTTTCTTTTTACGAGATAAATTAAATCAAAACGTGGTTTTGTTATGACATCAAGCATGAAGCATTGACATTTCGACGATTTTGACATAGACAAATAATATAATTTTGACTTTGACACGTAGAATGACAACTTCAGGAAATGCGTTCCGTTATTCGTAAGTCTAGCATCAGAAACATCGTTAGCACGATGGAGCCTTAATCATCTAAAATTGGAACTGTTGCTGTATAACTTTAGCAGGCTTAGCCTGGTTTAGCATACCAATGAATAACTATAATCAACCTGTTTTATTGAACAACAGATCATAACATCTTAGTTAAAGGCTGAATCATCGAAAACACGATGGAGCCATAATCATAAAACATGTAATTGAAATTAGACTGACTAGCTGACAGATTGTAATTGATTTGTTGTAAGTATGTGGGTGAATAAATAGTAAAATATTCTTAAGCTACAAAATACAAATTTTCTAAGAATATTAATGCAACGCTTCAATATACGAGTAGAAAAATACACAATCTTTTTACATGCAAATTAAGGTAATCGTAATTAAAATCTGTGATCGCGGGATAGCAGACAATGATTTAAATGGCAAAAAGTTTACTGAGCAGAAAGCTTTGCTGAAAATGATGACTAAAAAGTGATTGAGGGGTAATGAATAAAGATACAAATAAAGAGACAAAATTGTTATTTATTTTACGGACACTTTTTATTCATAAATCGACTGTTGCAGTATATGAATTCGAGTTTCAAGTTAAGAAATATACATAATATATAATATCTAAATATATTTTATGTACAGACAAATAGAAAAGTAGTCGAGTATAATAATCGGCTATCGATAGAATCGAGCGGCGAGAGTGCAGGCGACCGGCGGAAAGCGGTGCGGACGAGGGCGCACCTCGCCATAAAACGTCTAGAAAAATAGATAAATCGCTCAAAAACGTCAGAATCAGTCGAAAAGATAGAAGAGTGGAGAACGGGCTGCGTCAAAGATGACGATGAGGATAGTTCCTCAGGCCCGTCTCACGCATACTCCGTGTCAGTGGAAAGCGAACGTTCCGCAGGGGAGCGCCGCCCTGCCGCTTCCACCGCCGCCGGCTCGCCCGCCTGTGATTGCGCATACGCGAGAGTCTTCTGGTAGCTGAAAAGCTGCCGCTCCAGTGAATAGTTTTCCGCTTGAAGTACAGCAATCTCGCGCCTGGAAAGAAGGCCCTTGTCATTATACCGAAATATTCTCGATTATCAAAACTTGCTACAGCAATTACACATACCTCATCTGATGCGCATGTAGCCGGCACAGGTCATCGTAGACATGATAAGTAGCTTGAAAGAGTAAGTAAGTATCGCCCCATTCAAGACGCACACGTAGCTCGCCGCCAGGGTGCAAGAAGGCGCTACCGGGACGCGACGTGTCTTCGACGCGCAGAGCCGTCTCCATCATGAGTCCCTCATCAGCGCTGTCTTGCGCATAATAATGCTCGAAGGGCGCGCCGGGCAGCTCCTCGGCATCGGGCTCTCCAGCCGCGACACCCGCACGTACCAACCAAGCCGACCAGCTCACATAGCGCAAGTGATTGCGTGGCACGTGATGCACGTCACGATACAACATGTGCAGCCTCACCATCTCCGAGTGCATGTCGCAGCGCACTGCCCATGCCTGCTTGTCACGGTCGTAGCACGTCGCCGCACGCCCTGCTGCTGGCACTGCTAGCTCTGCCAATGCACGTGCCCATACCAGTTCTACCGTTAGCCGAACCCCTTTAGTTAATAGCCGTGACGGTGGCCTCGGATTCCATGGCGGTGTACGACCCTCGGCGTCGCATACGCATTCTAATGGACCCGAATGTAGCCTTCTTTCTCCCTCACCGAGTGCAAGTGCATATCGAACGCGGCACCGCTGTCCCTCTCCTGACAATCTCACCAGCCTAAGCGTCAACGGTTCCTTGCCGCCGCCGCCGGTCGCTGTTACCTGCCAGTCGAAACCAGCAAAAGCTATTGGCGGCGTATCAAGACGCGGCGCACGCAGTTCGCAAGAGTATAGTGTGCGGACTCGTGACATGCTAAGCTCTAGCTGAAACTCGCCACGTGCGTCCGCGAACTTGGTGTTAAGTTCTGCTATGGACACGCATCGCCCGCGGCCTTGGGCTGCACAGCCTGCGCTGAAGCGCACCTGTTTGCCCGAGAAGCCCTCATTGGCCGTGAAATGGTCACGACTGAGGAGTGTAAACGTGAAGTCGACGTACACCCGCATTCCTTCGCACGCACCACGCCAGACCAAGTACACACCTGAAACAAAATTGGGAAACTTAATTAACCTTGGTCCAATTTAAGAGCAAGCTGTTATATTATTAGTTGATGAGCATTGTGATTCGTCAGACAGCTAAAACTGCACTAACCGAGAGACGCGTCGGTGCGACTGAAGGCGACGGCCCAGCGCTGGTGGGCGCAGCAGAAGTCCTTAGAGGTGACATCGCGATCAGGCTCGCGCGTAGCCGAGCGCGTGACCACGAAGGTGAACACGTGGGTGTCAGCGCGGTCTTTAAGCCGCGTCGCGCGGTACAGCAGCGCCATGCGCCCACACGGCACGCCACGCCCCCCGGGGCCCCGCCTGCGCAAGCGCCTGCCAACACGCACTATTAACACTTAAACCATGCACTGCATGAACTTAATACATAGCAGTGGCTCACATATCAAAGTTCAAAAATATGAAGCTCGAAAGTATTAGATATATTATTTATAGGAAACTTTACCAATTTAAACGCTAACAAACTAGAAAATTATTTAGCTAATAGAAACTAAGGCCAGATAAATAAGCATTACACACTTAGCACCTGCTTTGACTGAGAATGATAACTAAGATACACTAATGTAGGTAAGTAAAGGCATGTGCTGAGTACCTAATGTTAATTTATCGTGGCCTGAAGTTAGGTAAGTTAATAGTTCGGTTAAGAAAATAAGGAAGTCTTAAAGAATTTGTATAAAGGTAGGGTGAATAAATTAATAGTTAGGTAATATAGCAAGCTAAAAGTTACTATTCTCAATAAATTACACCATGGAGCGTAAAATGCATTTCGACTTTCATTCCGAAGAGGAGCTGCAAAACTGGTAATTACCTACTTAATTGCCTAATACCCAACTACTTTAAACAAAAGAAGTCCTGAGCTGCCCAGCAAGCACAGTGAATTCTGAATGCAGATGATCAAGCGTACCAATTTAGTCATAGGTGTTTTTATAAGATAGGTACACTTTGCATATAACAAGTTGCTGAGCATAAGTTTTTTTTCAAATCCTTACCTAAAAGAGTAAAAATAAATAAATAAATAAATAAAATAAATAAAAATAAAAGACTATGCAACAAATCTTTCAATCAGAAATTAAAATTTCAGTTACTTAAAACGAAACCATTCTGAAACATTGCAGCTTGAGATATGTTCTAACAAAGTTCCGCGACAGAAAATTAGACTTCCTCTAACTTCCAGACCTGAATTATAGAGGTACCTAATTACAACGAAGCGCGTCTGCCAAATGAAACCAAGTCAACTGCTGGACTCGAAAATGCAACATTATGCATACGTGGCCCACGTACACTGGGCTGGGCACGTCGGAGCCTATAGGTACTATCAGCGTCAGCGCCGCGTTATCAGTTACAAAACTATTTCTTATAAACTATCCCGTTGCATGATATTACTATATGTATAACTAACAGGAATTAACGCGCAATAAATACCTGTAAATCGCTTGACGTTTCGACCAGGTTGCACTGATCGTGGTCACAAGCAGACTGTCTTGCTGACTGTCTTGTTGAAGTCTGCTTGTGACCACGATATTTCATTTGCAAATTGGTTTTAACTAGCATCTTTAAATAGCTTTACAAATTCTATGACAAATGATCAGTCTCAATTTGGACATATATTTGTGGTGCATAGGAAAAGGTAGGCAGTGTTAGCGGCTGGTCACTTTACGCAAAAAGCACCCTTGAGATGGTAAAACGGCGCTGACGCTGATTTATAGCGCTGTACATTTATGGCGAGTAGTTTTTTACAGCTACATTACATCCATGCGACCCGACACAACGTACGTTTCACCAGCCTCCATGTAAGATATCTAAGACGTGTGCATCGACACGTAACTTTTACCATTACTAGATATCCGAATCAAATCACTGTATAGCCTTGTTCTTGGAGGACCATATGATTCTCATTAGGTATAATAATATTACGTAAATATTAGAAATTAGAATGGTGGAACAAATCAAATTAGGTCATAAAATCTTATAAGATTCCAAAGTACTGTGCAATTACATTACGGGATACGTCCGAGTAAATCCAAGTAGGTAATTTTTGGCGAACTTTATCTGTTTCTGTTGACCTTCATTCAAAGTGTCTCCGTCTACGTGACTGTTTGGATTTACAGATATTTCGGTAAATCTCGGTGTGTGTAGGTGGGCAATGATGTCCGTCCCGTACCTGCCTAGTAAAACATTTAATAAGTTACATCCACATATTATACTTACCAGGTTACATCTTAACGTGCCTTAGTTTTACGCTGTGAAAGTTATGAGTTTCCTAATTATTCATTAAATGTAAAAGACTTATGAATAATGTCGGTAATTTATAGTAAGGTCCTAATGTTTTAAAAGTAGGTAGGTACTTCAACAAGGGGATTTTCTTTTTCACATTACATTTTTTTGCAGTTTGAGGTAGTCTACGTTTGACGTGCAAGTGTTGCGACCTGTAGATACTGCGTACGGCTTTGTTAATACTTATATTAATAGTCATCCATAAAATACGTACTCAAAAACTGCAATATCCTTGATCACCGCAAAAGCTAGAATAATAGGTATTATAAAGTTAATTAACCAAGTTATACCCTAAAGATTTACTGCGACGACTAATACCTAGTACCAGCATTTATAATTACACCCTTCTGACGCTAATACTCAATCTGAGATTGCAATCTATGAGCTCCAAATGTAGACAGAAACTATACATGCATCAGCATAACGTACACCAGAATCGATAATATGCGTAGGCATGTCGAACATGGCAACAAGTTAACAAGCCCGTGAGCTATTATTACGCTTTATGATTGGCTTTATGAGCTATCTTCATGGCCACCATGTGTTTATTTTAACCATGGTTTTCGAAAACAAAGAGATGTCGTACAAAGTCACAATCGATCGAAAACTCCAAAACCAAACAACAAACAGTCAAAAGCAAGAAGTAACTGCACCACATATACATCGTTACTTAGTAACACAGTTCAACATTAAATTTTCAAGACGGGAAGCTGTTTACGACATACAAAGGAGAAAAATCTGAAAGGTAGTTTCGGTCTGCTAGATTTTATCTCCGCTCGGTTCAAACTGTCGACAAATGTTACAATCCTTATTCGTTGGGAACGTTGCACGTATTAAAAATGTAAAGATGTTTGCAGAAACGTGTTGAATATTTGCGGCGATACTTCACTCTGCGAGCAAACCACATCTGCGAGTCGGGAAATACACTAGTAATAGTCAAACGCCTGCTTTAATTTAGGAATCTGGAGTTCTGAATAATCCCGAGCTTCTGCGTGGTAACGGGAAATACGTAGTTACAGATACATACGTATTTAGTTTGTATACGTAAATGCTTAATAATAAGAACAATGTCAGTAGGCGAAGCCAAGGTCGGATTGGACGATCGGAATTTATACGTTAGGCGTCTAGAACCTTAATTCATTGTATCCTACACGTATCGTTTCGTACTCACTAAGTCAACATCCGATTTTCATGGAAGGCATAAAATTTTGCTAGGTATGTAAAATTATTCAAATTGAGATCCACTTCAATCTCTTTTTGATGTAGAGCCGAAAAATATTAATACATTTAAATTTGAGAAGGCATACGCGAGGTAACCACCTTGGTTGATTACGTTGGGCCCACACGGCGGAATCGTATCAAAGATATTTCCATGTCATCTTTTCCTCGCGTGGTTGTCTACGAATTAGGAAACTTGTTCTAAATTATTTCAAAAAAGGGCTTTCTAAAATTAGAAAGTTAATAAAACTTACATTGAAAGTAACGTGGTCTTTTTTCAATATTCATTAAGAATCGGTAAAACCTATCTACGTAACATTTCTCAATATTCCTTCGAAAAATAAATACATATTACCTATGTAAGTGTATTTTTTATATTAGGTATTATTTCCACGAATTGGATTTTATTTATAGACGTCGCGTAAATCAATAACTAAAACAGCATTAAGCTGAGTGGCGACCGTTTTTCACAGAGGTACACAAAATTATCTTTTAACCAAAAAATATATTTAAGTACCTATATATGTATCTATGTGTTTTAGTTATAGTTTAGACTAAGTTTAGATAGATAGATAGAATAAGCTTTATTGTACACCATCATTATATCATTATAAAGTATCATTTATAAAAAAAAAACATTAAGTAATTGAGGGTACAATGGCGGTCTTATCGCTAATAGCGATATCTACCAGACAACCTTTGGATGGACAGGAAAGACGTGAGCAAAGTTTACTGTTTAATCAGGTTTTTTTTTTAACTGTGTGAGAATAAATATATATCTGCCTAGCCTTTTCCCAATTATATTGGGGTCGGCTTCCAGTCAAACCGGATGCAGCTTAATACCAGTATTTTACATGGAGCGACTGCCTATCTGACCTCCACAACCCAGTTACTGGGTAACACGATATCTCGTGGTATGACTGGTTTTCAGACTTTCAGGCCTCTAACTACCCGTAACGACTGTCATAGATCTTAATTTGACAACCGGGACCGACGGCTTAACGTACTCTCCGAGGCACGGAGAGGTCTCGGTATGAAATTATGGTCACCCATCCACAGACCGACCGCGGCAAGCGCAGCTTAACCTCGATCGATCGATCTGTGCGGCTGTTACTTAGCCACGAGCCTCTCTGTGAGAATAAATATATCTTTCTTTTTTCTATTAGAAAATATATGCCTTTACTTACAATATAATCCTCTTGAACAACAAACGGTCGTACTGAGAAATCTGCGCCCTCAGTTCCCACACTAAGTAAACACAGACACGAACAGAATGCAACTGTCCATCGCCATATCGTCCTATCCATTATTCTTGCGGCACGCTATGATTTAACAGCTAAGAACTACGATGATATTTAATCTATTTATTTTTAGATCAATTTAATTTTATACAATGACATTGATATGTTCATAAGCTCTGTGACTTTGTAATAAAGAATATTTTTAATTGTACCTGTCAACTATCAAAACGGCCAACATAGCGTGCCGCTGGAAGAGTTTAAATGTTTACAATAGCTACAGTGAGAAAAGTGTAAATGTATCTCTGCCGGAAACGGCGCGGTTCTGAAAGGCTTATTCCAGGAAGGGTTCTTAATGGGCTCATTACGTTAAAATACTGTTACACTTTGCCACGTTACTCTAAAGATTTATTTCAAGAAGTGTCCACTAAAACAAGCTCACTCCTTGTTAATTGAAATAACGAGATTTATCAACATAACAGGGTTTTCATTTACAGTCGATAGTTCACAAATGTTGATTTTTACATTGCAAAACTGTACCTACTTCTAAAAACTATTCTGTAAAATACTGATAAAAGTCAAAAAGATTTCGTTTATTCCTTTCGTAAATTTTTCATTCGTTCACTGTAATGTTTTATACAATTTTAAATCACAACGGGAATAAATTCGCCGTACTCGCAAAAATCCCTAAAAAATAGTACCTAAATACATAAAGAAATCTACTCCTACTCTGCTAAAATGAATAAAAACCTTTGAAAAAGAATTTACTGTGTGCCGAAATTTTACCGGACCGACACAATAAAAAAATGGTTATGGAAACGAAAACAAAAAGTCCGGCTGAAAAACGAGGTGTTCGCTAGACTAATATTCGTCGGAAGAATTTATTGTCCGATGAAATATGTATCGCACTTTTTTTTAGATCTAGTACTATTACAAATTGCTATCGATAGCGTGCCTCGGAGATCACGTTAACCTGTCAGTCCAGTGGGCTTACTCTTGAAAATAATTCCGCTCGATTGACATTGGTAATATATCAGTTCGTACTGTTAAATGCCAAAATGACTAAAAAATTATTATAGATTCGGGATAATAAGAAGACAACATGCTTTAAAATTGAGGCAACTGTAATGTAGGTAAATTTATTTTAAAATTAAGTGTGGTTTTGGGCGTCTATTTAATATTGAAATTGGATTGGAATAGGTTTTAGTTTCAAGAGTAACCCCACTGGTTATCAAACGCAGATCCATAACAGCCTCTATAGGTAGTCTAGTCCAAGTAACTTGTCCGATGCCTGAGTCTGACAACCAGTCTTACCACGAGATATAGTGTGACCCACACCCAGTAACGGGACTGTGGAGATCAGATGGGCAGTCACTCCATGTAAGATGCTGGTATTAAGCTGCATCTGATAAGACTGGAAGGTGACCGCAGCGTAGGTGAGAAAGGCTAAGCAGATTTTAACCAAAACGACAGCATTGGTGAAATGTGGGTGTACAATTATGTATGTTACACCTCTGCCTACACCTTCTAGGAATACAGACGTGATGCTATGTTATGAACTCAGTTGCCCTGAAGACATTTTATGGCACTGACGTTTTCTTGAAAGGAATGACATCACTCACGACTTTATGACCAGCTTTGGCAATAAACGCCTACTAACTGCTTCGATTTACTTAGTCAATACTGAATTACTGAATAAATCTGAATAGACATGAAATAGTGGGTGTTATAATGATATTTTTACAAGTAGATAAGTATATCACTCTTCTTTCGTTAGGAGCCAATTTAGTAGGAGTTGTTCAAACCGCCCAATAGGCCTCTTTGGCTAATTGAGTTGCCAACTGCAACTATTTTACAACAACTCTCCGAAGCACAGAGACGCTCAGATAAAAAGCTCTCTCTAGTAGCTTTTTATCTGAGCGTCTCTGTGCTTCGGAGAGTTACTACGCATCCCCTGGCTGACAGCGCCAACTGTTGCTTATCCTTAACGATTGTTTAATGACCCGTTTATGACGTGCTATATAGGCACGCCAAATTTATATATCTATAGATCTCATAGTATTCTAGAATAGACAAGCAGGTTAAAAAAAGTTCAGATAAATCTTTGAAACGCACGTCTAGCGAACTCTAAGATTATACATCTTTGTGGAAAGAAAAATATGGTCGTGAGCAGGATTCGATCCTGCCCCTCCCGGATAATAAAAAAGTAGTGTGCAGAGGTCAGGATGGCTTAGTTGGCATATCGCCTGGAGTTTTTATCCAGGAGGCGCAGATTTAAATCCGGCTCACGACACGAAATTTATAACTTAAAGATTTTATTTTCTCTTCGGTATAGCGCGCCATATAGAAATAAGGGTTGCAACTTGTGATTGCAACTTTTCCCTAAACTCGATATTCTCCATAGAACTGTAAGATATAGACTAAAAGTACCGTATAAAATCCCACCCAACATCCAAGTTAGACGTAAAGTGAGGCCAATAATGTGAAGCAAAGCCTGAAAATTCATCGAGCGTAAAAAGGGGTAACCGCAGTACATGCGGTGCAGTCTGCCGCTGAACGACGGGGGTACCGATATATATACAGTAGAGATAAACATCGAATAGCCAATACGAGCCTGAATGGAGTACACCACAACAATGACGTCACCCGAGAGGGTTATAGAGACGACGAGACTTGTCTAGCTTAGATACTTACTTGAATGTGGTCATTGCGACGTATTTGGGAGAACCCAATTTACTGAATATAGGTATACGTTTATATTTTTTCAAGTGCATGCGATGTATCTAACTTTTATTAGAGTCCGTAAAAGCAGTGATAGACATACGAACCCAAGGCACGTAGCGCTGACTTTTCGAAGTCACTTATTTAAAAAAACAGTGAAGGAAAACATTGTGAGGAAACCTGCACACCTGAGAGATGTTCTCGTTTGTGTTGAACGCCATGTCAGAGACTTATAAGGTTGTTCATCAACCACTACTATTGGTTTTTTGTTTTTCCTGACGTTTCGAACACTTTGCAGCGTTCGTGGTCGCAGGAGGACGTGAAAATCAAAAAACCAATAATACACGCGATTAATCCGGCTATAAGTTGTTTTATTATAATGAGAACATACACAGATAAAATTATGATAAAAATGTACAAAGGCGAGCTTAACTTATCTCACTCCATTCATTCGATTAAGTATTTATATGTGTCACACTATGAAGTGTTGAACGAACATTAATATTGCAAGAATCAGGGTCTATATAATAAATTAATGAGCCCGAAAATGTATCTTAATATGTTTGCTAGCAATAATTAATGTCTCAGAAATTCGATATCATAATGTAAGCTTGCTTATTGAGCAGTCTGTATGCATAAATTCACGTGCGTATTAACAATTGAGACCAATTTTGAATAGGTGTGCTCATATATTATTTTGTAGGTCATTCAAGATAGGTAGGTACGTATTCCGAGGACCGAAAGGACTTGTATATTATGCTATATGGAATTTGAACAGAAATTCCCTTGTCTTCTATGCCTGATGTTTTCATTACATTAAAGGCTTTCTGTTCTGATCAATATGTGATTAGTACCCACGTCTCCACTTCAAAATTGGCAACGAAATGATTTCATAATAACTTCGAATATTAATTTGTTTGAAAATTCAAAGTAGAATTTGTTAGAATGTTTTTAGGAAGCTTGACTAACTAATGCAAAAATGTTATTCGGAATAATAAACATTCTACATAAATATATTTAAAATATTTTCTGAAGTTAGAAAACGCCTTTCGACTGATATAGACACCAACTGCTACAATATACTTGCAAGCATTGCCATCATACTTGAAAAACGTAGTGGTGACCATAGAAAAGTGGTTAACCTTAGATAATAATAAGCAAATCATCATCATCATCCCCCTGCCCTTATCCCAATTTATTTGGGATGGGCGCAGCATGTATACTTCTTCCACTTTCTAATTGTTTTTGAAGTTGCATACTGCTAAAGTTTTGGCTATGTTTTATAACCGGCCGCCTGCCTGACGTCAACCCTCATTGGGAATGCTGTTGTTGGTGGTAACCGGCACCGATACGGTCTCCTTCTATCTAGCTATGACACCAAACGTTATCCATGCGCCAGGTTCTGATGTTATCCTATTATAACACTCCACTAACTAATAATAAGAAAATCATGTGCTGTCCTTATATCCTGAATAAAAAATTAACAACCATCCAAGTGGTCGATTCAGTAATGTTTGAGGATTTCGAATATGAGAAGGATTGGCGTTTTCTACGCTTGAAATCACATCTTTCTAACTTTGTGACAATACCTTTCCCCGTTACATGTAATTGGTTCCGCATGCAAATCAGGTCCGTGCATTACGCGACATAATAAACATGAATGAAAAGGTAAAATGCGGGCGCTATGCATGCGAGAGAAAAAGGCTTATATTCTATCTAGGTCTTACAAACAACGAACGTTCTCACTAATGGATCAATTCAAACGTGGTCTCGAAAAAAGGAAACCAACACATATCGAGACTCGAGAGCGAAGCGGCATCGGAACTAGTCACTAAAGCCGAGATAAACTAACCGAAACCGAGGAATAGTTTTCGCATATACACGATTTTTTGGCCAAAATAACGTTAAGTTCGTATCGTTTTTAAACGTTTAATTAAAAATTGGTGCAAATGGACCTAAAATGACTAACCTAAAATGAGATCAACATTTTAAATATCAGAATTGCAGTAGGTAACCCTTTAAATGCAGTCATTATTAAAGTCCGATAAAATCATTTCATTTATAACAGATGTTTCCAATAAAATTGTGAAAAGTTATTCCATCTTGATATCAAATGCTTCACACAGAATACTTACTCGTCGATAACACTAAACTTGGGATAGTCTGAAAGAGATCGCTGAGTGCGATAAGACCCACCCATTCTACATTATTTTGTGAAATATGTTTGTACCTCCTTTATAACTGGTGTAGAGTACGGAGTAATCTATCTATCTAACATAATGACCCTTATGTCCACACCTAAATGTGGACACGTTGTATACAGGAACTTAATTCCGATTAACTCAGCGCTGAACACGCGCGATGCTGATCAAGCGCCGGTCATCTCGCCGCCCGGCCTAGGAAATTAGTGATGGGAAGATAATTATCAGCACTTATCTCGCAATCTGTTGACCGAGCGAGGGACTCGGTTAACTTGACATTTAGGGAAACTGGATTAATGGATCTTGTGCGCTTTTCCGCTTTTCTATTCATGTCAGGAAGCGCAAACTTTATGAATAAATTATGAGGTATTCTAGAATAGTAGTTTAAGGATGGAAACTTTTCACTTAGCTCATTTTTATAGAAAATCGTGACAGATTAAGGAGCAGGTTTTGTATTAATAGTTTAATGACATTCTAATACTGTTCTACTATAAATTAGGTAGGCTCACCACCTATTAGGTATACATCGGGGACTCGCTATTACTGCGTCTTCGATGAAATGTGCATGCACAGTAGTAGGTAACTACTCAACAATGCTTTTCTGGCATCGTCAAGGAGCATCTTCCTCTCTTAACTATTATTTTAACTCTATTGCTGTATTATCTTGTGTAGGTATGTCAGAATAAACTTTTTTATTTCTCTTCGGGGAATAGCTATTTATTCAGAAATTTGGCGTGGAGTTATAAGTATTGATGTAACGAATAAAATACGTAATTTTGCAACAAATATATACATATATAACACACACCTACAACTCACTGCAAACTGTTCAATCAAGTTCAATTCAATATTCATGCCCTCAGTAGCTTTTTTCTAGTTACTTAGTGAACCTTTACTATAGATACTCTTTTATTATGCAATAAAAATAAAAATGAGCATAAAATGGCTACAAATGGACCATAAAAAACTCACTTTTAATTAGTTTCTGAGTTACTAATGCTTTTTGTTTTTGGTTACCTGTAGTATTAATAAGGTAGGTAAGCAAGTTTAAAAAAATGTGGTGACTAGAACGACTACACGGCAAATGTAAAGTTCTTGTATTTAACTCCTAAACACGGCAAGGCTGATTTCTCGGTTGACGGATTTCAATTTCTTTATAGACAAAAATAATTACTTATAGACATACGAGTGTGTCGAGATATTTTACTGCACTACCTACCATCCTACTTACAAATATATTTATTTCATGAGACATTCGTCTTGGAAAATCGACTCATAAACTCTTTTATGAAGATATCTTATAGGCATTGATAACAGCCTCTAGAAAATCTGTATTTCTACAAAAAAAAATGAAAAATCTGGCCACGGTCGCGAACAGGATTCGAACCTGCGCCTCCCGGATGAATACTTCAGGCGCTCTGACCACTAAGCCATCTCGACCTCTGCTCACCACCGCGAATTCGTCTTCCATATTTTAACACGTCTTATGGCGACGTTATTGCTATCAATTCAGTCCCTATACGGGTGACCGAACCGACACGACTAACTTTGCAGTTAATACAATGTCGTAAAGAATGCAATTACCTTAATAATTCAAGATAAGTCTTTGAAAAGCATTAAGAATACGGTCGCGAATACTGTTCGCGACCGTATTCTTTTTCCATTTAATATAATAACTTTAGAGTTCACTAAGCATGCGTTAATGCTTTTCAAAGATTTATCTTGAACAATCTGGCCATTTACAAATTTTCCAAGAAAAGGTCGGAGTACTCAGACTGACAACTATTTATCTAGTTACCTACTTCACCGAAATCGTAATACGAGTACGTATCTATTTTCTTGAAGCCTAACTTAGGTACCTATGTAATAAAAGCTTTTAAATATGAATATGTTAAGTCCAATTTTTAAGCCGAATAAAAGTAAAATGTTACGCCGCAAACATAAAAATACCATCCATCACTTATGATATCTAATATTAATGCTCTAAATGGTATGAAAAAACCTAAACCAGGCAGAATTGTCAACAAAAAATTATTTTGTAGCAGCTGCTGTCACAAATGTAGAGAAAATGAGATGTTACTAATATTTATTTAACGATTTGAATAAACAGCTCGCTTAAAATTTTATATTAAATTAGTGGAATTTGAGAGAAAATTATAATGGTAAACCCACGAGTAGAGCAAAATATATTGTGGTTTATTCATGTAATTTAGGAACCGTGGTAAACATAAATGACGTATATATAACTACTTACAGTAGAAAGATCGAATTTGCCATAATATGTAAAATATTTAAAAGTCAACAAGCTGTTTTTCTCTTAGTATGTAAAATAAATAAAAGTCAAGAAGCATGAACATAAAATTATCTATTTGAGTAAAGAACAAAGAAATAGAAACGGATTAAATTTATTTGTTTACAGCTTTTACGTAGTGTATAGTTGCCAGCCAGTGTCACAGTCTGTGATTAATTACAAAAGAGGTATTGTTATGAAATAAAGATTTTTCATTAACGCTATCAGTATACAAAAACTTGTTTATTTTCAAAGTGAAATTTTAGTTATTGCATCTTCTATAATCCACGTTAGCACCACGGGTTGGCACATTTTCAATACATTTTGATAGATTGCTTACGACATTGATGGATATACTCTTGGTAAAGAATCGAAGCCTTGGACGTAAAATCCACCAAAGAGGACCATTCTGTAGAGTTAGCGAAAGATATTTAAATTGGATCCTTATTTTCCGCCCTTACGATTTGTGAATGGCTTATATTAAAAACAAATGCCGCCAAGAACCATTTTATTGTGCAATTGTGGCATCAAGTGGTTTTTAACGTTCTAAAAATATGGAGTTTAAACAAAACATCCTTAAAAATATGAGAGATATGTTACGAGCATTTTGTTTGCGTATTTAAGTCACACCTCATCATTAAAAAGTTAGCAAGTAGTTAATTAACTCGTGTTTCAGAATGGCCTTTGTCACGAAGTTTTTTTGTAATTTAAATTTCGAATAACAAAAGTTTGCACTTGGTGTCAAGCAGCTTTTATGCGATATTAAAAAATAAAGTACCTTCTCAACTGTTTTATGCATTTTTGTAGTAAATGCACTTGAATACAAACATAAGTACCATAAAGTCCCTTATTTTGGTACCAACATTGTATTTTATATGTTTACTATTTTCACCATAAACTAAGGGAACTTATTACTTCATACATAAATACATAATTTATTATGTGGCTAGGTGTGCGGTTTTCGTGATGTTTTCCCTCGACGCATTTATGATTTTTCATGGAATAATTTTAAAAAATTACAAGGGCAGAGTGAATAAAATATAAACCTTAAATAATGCTTAGACGGTTTTAGTAAAAAATATACTTAGTGTACCTATTTAAAATAAAAGGATTACTCATTAAACAAAAGTCTAAAAATTATTTCGATGTTATAAAACACGAATGTATTGTTTCATATTTCTTTTTAGACCTAAGTATATCAAACATGTCTAAACCCTACACCAAAATTAATTACAATTACTTTAAAATCTCATTTGAATAATGGCAGGCAAAAAAACAGGACATACAGAACGGACAATTGTATGTGGAATACAAAAAACTACCCGCATTGTCAGGGGTAAAGAATCACCAACATTTTTAATACCTTCAAAGACACTGCAAGTTTTTTTTAAATAAGTACGTTATGAATAATTTTGATCACTCTTGTTGGACAGTTCTGTGAAATATTTCTTATAGGTCCTCCACTGCGAAGAAAGTTCTTCGGTAGGTACCTTGTGCCTATTCCATATCTTATCCTAGCCTATGTTACTCGGGAAAATGCAAGGATTTTAATGATACCCCATAACTACATCTAAATCGGTTCAGGCGTTTAGAAGTTATGGTGGAATAAAACTGGACCATTTGGTTGTTTGGCTCTAGTCAGAAAAAATAGTTATTTGGTAAAGTGAAACATAGTTTTTATGATCGGAGCAATTCTGCTAAACTTAACCATTTAAAAGAAGTGCAAAACCGTGATTATGTAGGAAAAGCAAATAACCTATTTATGTCACGTTTCTATTTCTAACATGGGCCCTAATAAAAATAACGAAAAAAAAATAACCAGCCCATTGATGTCCCACTGCAGGGCAAGGGCCTCTCCCAGAGAAGGCACGAGCTTAATCACTATGCTAGCTCACTGCGGGTTGGCGATTTCAGACTACCAAAGTCCAGGATTCCTCACGATGTTTTCTTTCATCGTATTGTCTGTGATGTCTTAGATAAACTAAGAAAGTACATATGACATTAAAAAGGTCATATTGGTACATGCCAGGTTTGAACCCACAACCTGGGGCTTAGGAGGCGGGTCCGTAACCACACGGCCACCACGACACAAAGGGCCAAAAAGCAAGTTTTTTTTTTTCAAAATACTCGCTGCTTTCGGTTGGTTAACCCTTAATAGTCCAACCAAAGTAATTGGGCGTTTTAATTCAAATTATACATACCTACCTTACATTCGCATGAATTACTTAACGACGGAATGAAAGATCTTTTTGTGTGAATTTATTTTAAACGGAGATCGTTTGGACCCGTTAAATTAAAATGTAATAGCTTTTAAAGTGAATGGGGGCTTATTGTCACATTATTAGGTTTTAGAGGGTGCCGTATATGAATATTTTCATGATCGTTATGACCCCGCTTTATTTAAGCTGTTAAAAGCTTTACGTTCAGAAAAATAAACACAAAAATATATTATTTTTCTCAGAAAGTGTAATCTGCTTATAAAATCTGCCTGCTTTTTATATAATATATTTTCTCAATCCCGCAACTTAGAACATCTAAGCTTTCTAATAAAAAAGAAACGCGTAGAAGTAAGCGGTCTTAGCGTTCCCATAGATGTCGTTCTAATTTCAAAACACAGAATGTAACAGAGTGACACAACGTTAGTTATATTTTACGCCCCCAACTTGCCCCCAACACAACAAAACCTTCGTAGCATCAGACCTGTATTCCCCAAAGGGATGGGTAGAGGTGAACTGTTGTAAACCTACACATTACTGATGCCGTTTTTTAGTTCCATGTAACGTGTAATGCCTACTATTGCCATCACTGACAATTCACTAAAAAAATAACACTATCCGAAATCAAATCCAGATCCTCAGCGGATTCTCAGCTGCAACACTTACACAACGCCCACTAGATGAGGCAGAGTCAGCCCAAACCCAAACCAGCACTTTGTCTTCAACATACCACTGATCAAATGATCTATGTTGCCATCCATCCCAATCAGGGGAAAAAGGCTTATAGAATTAATATCCAAAAAGCAATCACTTATCTCCTTACCACGACACTCCACCACGATTAATTGCTTTCAATTAACACCATATTAATTTCCACTCACTAATAAACATTAATCATTTGTTTTCTCTTGCAATTGACTCTCAATATAATTTCTCGGGTAACAGCCGTGGAACTTTCTTAATAACGACCGAGTGTTTGGAAAGTGCCACGAGTCATATACAAAACACAACATTAATACCTATATGTATTATATTTTTAAAGCACACTCATATCACACGGTCCTAGACGAAAATTTATGGTTAATTTAAAAATGTCCTTTGCCTATACTTTTTCTTTTCGGCCAGATTGAGTATGACGTTCATAAATTAGTCCAAAAAGTATATAGTTATTAAGTATATAGTTGTTATAGAATAATACTCGTGAAAAACTTTTTAAGAAATGTAGATTTTCGCTTTACATAGTACGTACTGGGTACCTAATATGTCTACTTGTCACTTGTCCGCGCAAATTATAGGACCCGTGTTCCCGTCTGTCAGTATAACGTTTATCGCTCGAGTTGCTAACAGGGGATTTATCAAGTTCAGTTGTAATCCGCCAATGGACTACTTCCATTTGCCACACTACACTCTCATATAGCCTGTACAAGAGATTTTTCAGATACGGAGAATCATCAATCCAGCCATCCATCGACCAAGAGTCCATGGAAACATTGACCGCTATTTCACTATTTACCAAAAATCTTCACGGACTTCAAAGTGAAAATTACAGACTCATTTAATTTAAATAAAAAAGAATGCAACGATCTAAAAAAACAAAAGCATAGAAAACTGACCACACTTGACAAACACTCGTCTCCTTTCACAGGAAGAGCGAAACAAAGAGAAATTAATCATGTTACTAGGAGAAAGTAATTAACTTCCATTTGGTTAAAAAACATCAGTATCGGCTCATCGTCCAATGGTTGCATGCAGTCATGCACTGCAGATCCTCAAGGACAGAGGGCAATTCGATTCATAGGTCGAACCTACAGCATAATTGGAATATCTGTCACAAACATTTTCAATTATATAGCCGAGATTGGATTTGCTCTCGCTAACTAAGTAGATCTTCGTGTCACGTGGGAACTAGGACTGTCATCGGTAAACTGTGGATGAATGACAATTTCTCAGTCCTTCAAAGATTACTGGCAAGTAATTTAATGTCCCTATGTACAGCAACGTCTTTATATTGAAGCAAGATCATAAACCATTTCTTTTCTTTTTTCTTAAAGAGATTTGAAATCGAATTTCGTGACAAAATGTCAATACTTTTCAAGTTTTCACATACCTGGACATATTAACAATACATATTTATAGTTCGCTATCACAATTGCTCCCATCAAAAAAGAAAATCCTAGTACTTTTCCTTCACTAGAGCGTAGAAATACAGTATAATAGCACGCCCCCTCAAAATTTGTTAACTTCAATTTATAAGAAAAATACATGATGCCGTACCTCCACCCGTTTCACCATTTGCCTAATATAACACGAAGTTATAACAGTAATATTTTATTAATAGAGATTGAACTCGGTCGTTATGTATTTTTTGTCACAGGTTCAAATGAAGAAGTGCCTATTGGGAAAACGGAGAATTATGTGTAATGCCAACCTTCAAAAAAATATTGTGTATCACCTGAAATTTATATTATGTCCACAATGTACTGTAGTCCCAAAGGTAAGAACGTGAAGAAGTAATTTAAATTGTTCGAAATAAAACAAATAAAATCTAGAAAACCTTGTTTTAGGTCTAGGCAGCAGGAAAATTCTGTTACAATTTCTCAGAAAAAGTTCGAGTTAGATTATTTTACCATATTAATTATATTATATATTATAACCAAAGTCTTATTAATCGTTAATTATACTTATTATCGTTAGTATTTTCTTATATAAATATGAATGGCGCTAGCACTCGAAGTGCTATTGGTATAACTACCAATCAATAATACGACTGCAACAAACTATAACGCCGCACAGAGTGCTAAAAACAATTAATATTTTACGGTGTAAATATCTATATATAGATATAGACGTAGTTTTAGCAACCACCTATAATAGTCAATTGGGTCGGCGTCCTAGGGGAAAAACCACGGCAATACACAAAAGAAAATCATAAATGAAGTCCTTTTGTGTTCTATAATATCAAGGGTCATCGCAAAGGTATTCCAGATTTATTGTATTGTGAGTTTTTGTAATACCTGAAAGTTTTGTTTCATTGCCTACTTGTTGAGAATGTTACAGACAGATGAAAACACCTACTTTAATCACAACTATGAAAACATATATTTGCCAACATTAGCATCTTTTTCGTTTTTATTTTGAAACAGTAATTTATTTTGAAATTACAGCTTTATCTATCTAATCTAATATATAAAAATCTCGTGTCACAGTGTTTGTTATCGAACTCCTACGAAACGGCTTGACCGATTTTTATGAAATGTTTTGTGTATATTTGGTAGGCCTGAGAATAGGTCGTAGGCTATTTTTTATACCCCTAGGTAATTAGAATGTCCCTATCCAGAAAAATTATAGGGCAGAACAACGTTGAGGGGCACAGCTAGTTTTAAAATAATATTGAAATAAAATCGAATATCCATCTTGACACGTGTCGGATTTCACAAATAATTAGAACAAAAACAGTTCTATTTCAAAGCCAGTGTAATTATATCCTGCTAGAAAATGTTCTTGGAAAATCAAGAAGAACGTCTGTTTTACAATGGCCAGTTAACGACAAACTTCAAGAGAGCCCGGTGCCCAGCGACGTGACAGTAATAGCCTATTTATTTCTTTATTTTAACTACCCCTACACAGTTCAAGCTCTAACGCTTCTAAAATAGAATTTCCTTTATTACGCTCCCTTGTGGCGGTCCTATAAATATTTATAAAAGCTTTTATTGTTCGCTAATGTTTTCCAACTATGAACATTAATAACGAAGTGGTTGTATTATTACAAATGACAATGATCACAAAAAGACCGGCTACAAAATTATTAAAAAGCAATCAGTCTGTTACCTAAAACGTAAGCGTTAGCAGGAAGTTATATTAAATTATGAGTTGATTTTATAAATTGATCAAATACGATTAAAGATAACAAAAATAATTTAAAGTGATAAATAATAGATTGAACACATTATTATGGACGCATGGCACTGATGTACTTTACAGCGATTAAAATGATTAAATTGATCCTCTTTGTTTATGTTCTCCTGTTTAGTATTTTTCTGTCATTAAGAGTTCTGGTTACAATTATTTTGAAAACGCAAGCTTTTTAAATAAAAGCAAATCTTCCGTAAAGGAAATATCTTGTTTCCGAATAACAAATTGTTGCTTTTGGCGGCTTCCTGCTCGTTTAACATGAATTTAGGCGGGAAAATATGGCATCCATACAATAAAGAAATTCTCATAAAGTGTACTCCATTTGTTTTTGTACACAAAGCCTAGGCGTCAAAAAGCCCATTACCCTGAACCTACCTACGCATTAAAATTTTACGTAGTGTAAATCTACAAGTTTGAAGGAGCGAATCGATCCAGGTAAGTTGAAAGTGCGAGAGCAAATAAACCTATCGATATAGTCTATATCAAAATTTTGAGAGAAGTTCAGCAGTAGATAGAGAAGAGAGACGGTGCAATCCCGCCATATTAGTTGGTGTAGGCAGAAGATAAAGATCGGAAGGTGCATGTAAGGTAAACATTGTAGTGCAGTGCGCAACAGGGTGGCGCGTACATGCGAGCGTACCTGAGGCGGGCGCCGGGTGCGGGAGGACCGACGCTCCCTAGACTCGGCGAGCCAAGCCAGCGCGCGCTCCACGCGGACTAACGCACCCGCCCGCCGCTAACATCGCGCCTCGACGTAAGCAGGGGTTGCCAAGATTTTCACGATTTTCCCACGAATGAATTATGAATGAATGAGTGAAAAGTTTGTTGGTCTTGTTGTAGAAAATTCTGGAAAATGGGACTTCAGACATTTAAAGCAGTTCTAGTGTATTTCGGTTAGTAATAATAAAATACACTAAAATGAAAGACAGTTAATATTGCATTGTAGTAAGCTCTCAAGTAAATAAAAAAGAACCTTACATGTAAAATTTTAAAAATCCCTCCATTAAATGGGACCTGGGTGGAGAATTAAGTTGGCAACATTGCATCGTCCCGCACCCCTCCGACCCGGCCAGGCGCCGAATAATGAAGCAGGGGGAAAAGAGATTGTGGAGCGGGGAAATGCCGGAAGATACCGGCCCGTGCCGGATGGATGGGCCACGCTGCCGGATTCGACGCCCTGCCTTGCACCCTTTCACAACTTCCCAAACACAGCCATGTGCAAACGATGCGAACAATGGACGGAAAGAAAAGAATTTCGCGCAGTTTCATTGGAGCGAACCATAATTTTATGTTTTATTGCATTTCTTTATGGAACATCACGGAGGATACTCTCCTCGCAGCACCCGCGCCGCTCATAGTTTGTTTTACAGCTCGATCATATTAGCATAAATGTTAAGCAGACTTTTTATCTTTTCTCTGAGAACTCCATCTACTTACAATCGTTATTCCTGCGTAATGCACGATCGTAACATATTCGAATATTTTAGACGCTAGATATGTTATTGGAAAATGTTTAGAAATCTATTTTCACAAGATCCTGCACGCTCTGGGAGCCGCAAGCCAATTTTAAGTTATGCCATCGGCAAACATGGTGTCAATACGCAATCCAAATAGTTAAGGTATTCTCTAGTGGCATAGCAACAGATTTTGGGAGTTCTTCGTAACTTTACGAGCTAAATAAACCAGTAGGAGCGCTTCTGAAACGAGGTCGCCTAGTTTTTTGTCTATGTATTTCATTAGCCTAACAAATACAATACGTATTATAATTTTCTGCTCAATTTGAGCACCTCTCCAGATATTTGAGGACAACAACGTCCATAATAAATGTAGATGAAATTAAACCTTAACTTCTTGAAACTTGAAGATATTCAATGTGAAACTTTTCAAATTTTCATTGTGCCAGTTGTGTGTTGAGTCGAAGAGGGTGCTTCGCGGGCGCGCTCCTCCTCTGAAGCACAGCTACAAACCGAAATGAAAATACCAACTTTTATTATCTATAACAACGTTACAAGTAAAGGGGAGAGAAGTTCATAATGTCATACAACCTATTTGGACAATGTTTTCCCCCGTTCGTTTATTTTTCTTCCGGCGGAGTATATCTACTGCTCTTCGAGTATACTATTATGTTGTCAAAACAACTTGTCAACTCTTTCTTTTTATAATTCTGGATACGTTTAAAATAATAATTAATCGACTAAACGGTTATGTGAATCCAACAACTATTTTAGTGTTGTAAGGACGGCTGCCTAATTAAATAGTAGTCTACGAAGCTGATTTAATTTTACTAATTACAAATTCTCCAAGCAGGGATGGTCCATAAAACGACGCTCTCGCTTAACAGTTAATAAAATTGTAAAACATAGACTACGTGCTGTGTTTTTGTTTCTGTTTCTGTATTTAATTCAAGTTAATAAAGTCTTTGTACAATAGGTGACCTCTTTGACGTATGACGATGATTATCTTAGTATCATGCCCTTATTCTCATTCTAAAGGGTAGGCAGAGGTATACACTGATTGTAGACCGACATTTCACCAATACCGTTATAATATGATATATACGACCAAGGTGGTGAGTTTATTGCCACCAACCTAGCACAATTCCAAACTCCAGGCTATTTATGAGCTTTCTAAAATAAAGACCTTAAAAGTCTGCCTCACCAAAATCTTACACTAAACAGATGAACTTGCGAATTACAAGAGATAACGTTTCGTTGTTAATGTTTGACTGCACAATCTTAGACTTATGTCCCGCAAAACATCAATAATAGATTTCAACAAATGACAAAAAAGGGTTTCTAAGATGACGAATAATAAAACAAAAAAGTTCTTCAAGTTACATATACTTCAACAAATAAAAAATGAGAGTCTGTGACCCAAAATACTTCGAGAAATGTTTTACGTCATATTTTAAAATTATTCAAATTCTGTCTACTGTTTAAAATCTATTTTAATTTTAACTATATTTTTATAATTCGAAATCTATTTTTATTTCACTAACAGGTGGTCGCAGGCTTTACGTTACCGACCCTACCTACCGAAACTCCATTGTTAATACCCGTTCTACCATCTCAACAACAGAATATTTTATCGAAGAATTGTTATATATCATTCACTACAGTGCAAATGAAGCCTGAGTATTCTTATAACTGAAAGGAAATAGGCATTTGTCGTGCTCGGAGCGTCGCGCGGCATAGCAAGCCCTCAAGACGCGCTAATCTGCCACCGGTAGATCTGCCACGTTGTACCAGTTGGCTTGAGGAAATGACCCGACACTTGCTTTTTGCTAAACACTGATACAGTTCTACTAGGTCTGTTAAGCTTTCATTCTGATTCTGATCGGAGACTGAAGACTAATTCATTTATTCAAAACTTGCTGTGCCCGCAGCTTCAACCGTGCGGAATTAAGTTTGTTTTAAGAGTACATACATGTATGTAACAGAGGTTTTACCTAATTCAGACACCAGTCTTTATGTTTGCAAATGTTGTTGACTAAAAAAAATCTGTAAATGTGCTGATGAGAAAATAAAGAATATTAGACTGAAATCTAATTTCTAGATAAAGTAGCTTGCTAATTGTGAAAGAATTATTACAATCAGTTCAATCGTTTCAGAATTTATCTATTACAAACACAGAGTCAACAAGTCTTACCTCTTAATCATATTATTATTCATTGATTGACTGAATGCACGTTTTCAAAGTCCAAACATTACCAATCGTCACTTAAGTATAGATAGGTACTTATAAAAAGATTAGAGTATGTGGCAAATTATGTTGTAACCACTGAAGGAATCTGTGCCAGCTTTCAGCGAAGCAGAAAGTGTTCCCGGCTCGCGGCATTGTGCAGTATCCCTCCAAAAAGAGTAAAAAGGAAATTGGTTTTTCATGCTCGTAGTGTCAGTCTTTCAAGCTTTAAGTGCAGTGCTATTACTTACATTGTGATTTTCTAAATGACTGGTTGAATATGTTACCAATGTGAACCTACATAGTACAATACTGTGTAAGTGTGTACGTGTGTAATAATAATACTCCTCCCGACCGTATTTCGGCCACAGCGGCCTATCTCACTCGGAGATTAGCCAAGTACGCAGGAGATATTATAGTGCATAAGTTTATGCGCAAATATAGGTGCACTCCCTCTTCCTTCACTATCATTTTCCGATGGGACGGCAATCCGACACGACCGGAGAGAGATCAGGCGCAGGACCGACGGCTTTACTGCTCTCCGAGGCAAGGGGGTGTCACACCACCAACTTCCTGACTCCGGGCTACTACTGAGAATTTCCTAACAGAAAACCCAATAACACTTTGCCCGACCGCCGCAGCCTTGCAGCTCTGTAGCCGCGCTTGCGTCCACTAGACCAACGAGGCAGTCGTAAGTGTGTACCAGCATGTTATAACTGATGGACATGCCATCAATCATCATGCAGCATTTAATTTCAAGCGTGGAGCCTGACTTCACTTACTGCTGAATGTAAACCTCTCTTTGCTTAATCCATTAATCTCTGGGAACAGTTCCGGCAAAATCTGAAACTGTCTATCGATAAAATGTAAATGTAAAATACCCAAGAAACTTTCGTCATCCCAAAAACTAATTGGTGGTGTACTTAAAAGGAAGCTCTAGATAGATTACGAAATAAATCAGCCTCAAAACTTTTTCCTTCCAACAAATACTGAAGCAGATCTTTCTTTGGCCGTAGACTACAAAAAAAACTGAAAGAAAAGTCCTTACAAGCCACATTTTATCATATTTGGAGACACGTGTCTAATTCGAATGCAACAGTGTGAGTCAGAAGTCACGTCCACGTGTTAACCGTACGCGGTACGCCCACCACCGGAACACGGATATAATTGGATTATCCGGCGCACTCGTCATTTCTGGACAAAGTTTATCGTCGCGTCGTAATTGCAGAAATGGCCCAATTGTACCGACAACAACATTATTACACGAAATGTCAGGTTGTATGGATCGCGTAATTGGCCGGGACTGGCCTTTGAAAGATTATTTTCCACTAGTTACGTATTCTGTTTGGGAAATAATAGTTCAGTGAAATTAAGCTGTGAAACTGAAATGTACGTACAAACTTAGTGGTGCAATATAATATATAATTATGTCATTTTGTTGCATTTTGGCAGTAGTTGATTTAACTTTACTTAAAAAACCGAGTATCTAATTCTCACAGAAAAGTTATTTAACTTCAGTGACAATTTGAATTCATATTCTACAAGAAAATACGGTAGTATTCTATGAACTCTACATTTCTAAGAGAACTTCAGTAACAAATAAATAGCTGAAGCTCTCGGAAAAGTTCAACTACCCTTTGCTTGTAATAGGATTTAATTTCATGACTCCGGGGCAGAACAAAATCCTTTGCGTCTGTAGTATCAACCAACATAGAATTAAACATTAAAATACATCATATTACTAAAGTTATCGCTAACCATGCAACATTTAGTAAAGCTCAGTTTGTTTACGAACTACTCAGTTTGTGTACTCCACCGTAACTAAGTATTAAAAATGGCTGACGTTGCTCGTCTGAAATACTGAGATAAATCGTAGCGAGATATTCTTTATGAATTGCTGTTGCGTGAGAAGCTCCTTAACAGTAGCCAATGTTGGGTATTTTTTTATGAATTAACAACTAAATTTTTTACTTGAATTTATCATTATTGAAAATTAAAGTGACCGTTTGCGCACCTAATGGGTACCTGTTAATATTGGAGTACTAATACTTCGGTGTTTTTCTCGGTAAAGATTGGCACTTTTACCATCTTACATAAGTACTCGTACGTACCGGGACTCCAAGAAATAAGATAACATTATCCAGTAATAACACACGATCAAAATATTTGCAAAATGATTATGCGATTGCTGATTTGTGGATGTTTGTTTATTTTTTGTCACCAAAATCGTTGTCCCTCAGACACTATGACACCATGAAATGTCGGTAATAGACGCAAAGGATGAATAAATTACAGCCTAATAAAGGTAAATATTTTGTCAATTGTCGTTTAATATGAAGATGAACTTAAGCGTTATACATCTAGAATAATATTTGCTTTAGAAGTGCATTTGAGACTGTCGACTGCATACTAAATTATTGTCGTCTCCACTATGCATAGTTTATCCCCTTAAACGTTATACTGCCTTACAAAGTTCCAACCAGCGCTAACTGCATGCAAACCAGAGCATCTACAATCCACTTTGCTTCCCAATTCTCTCTCGACTTATATTTTATAATCTTATAGGTACTTTTATTTATACAAGTGTTCCAAACAAAAGATTCGCAAGGATTCACCCTCGCAAATAAAATTTGTTCGGAAATGTTTTCCATAGAACATTTTACGTAGTTCGCGGGTGAAGCAGGGTGAAGCGGGGTGGAGCGAGGTGAAAGGGTTGCAGCTGACGTCACTTAAATTGACCGTGAAATATCAGCAGAGCATTTTCATGCTGCAAATTCTGTGGAAAATTAAAAAGTGGATGCTTTTTTATTTAACCTATTCTAGTGGAAATGACAAAAAAAGTAATTCGTTGCAAGACTTTTTAGTTAAAATCAGGAAGATGTTTATAAGTACCAACGAACTTAGCGAGATGTTTATTACCTTCAAATAATGATGGTGAAAATAATAATCTTGCTATGATGTGTGTCGTGAAAAGTAATGAAGTAAGTAAGTACCTACTAGAAGTTAGAGAAACGATAAAATCTAACAAATATAGCTGCATGGCATGCCAATCATGAAGATTTTTTTTGCAATAATAGTCTTCTCTTTAAGGATTATGTTACATTTGATCGTTAAACTAAATAAAGTTCTCTTCGCCACCTAAACTAGTCCTATACCACCTGTAGACAAAATCAATTTACAAGTCGTGGCATTCACTAAAGCTCTCGAAAACTCTGTGATATTTTATCGCCAACGAAAGTTTAAGGTTACTGAACTACTCGTACCCTTCTCAACAGCTTTATATTCCAAATTATAAATTCCAAAATGCAATCTTCACTCTATTGTGTGCGGTAATAGCTAGGGTTACCGCAAACAAACCAAGTCTCTGGTAATAAATCATCTTAGCCGAAAGCCAGTTATTTGACTGAAAGCCTTGTAGCCTTGTCTAGGCCATGTCACCCGAAATGACCTGGACTTGTGCCTTGTGGAATTAATTTTCTAACTGAATATTAAATTTTGATCCTTGATGGTGCTTATATGCTTTTTGACTCAAAAACGATTTTAGACTGACATTTCATACTTTCATAGGTACCTTGATATGGCTTATGGAAAATTAAAAGTTTTTGGATTACATTTAAAATTATTTCTTCCTATCTCCATGAGGAAATGGTGTAATATTATTTGTATGCCTAATCTAGAATTAATTATAAAGCAATTTAAGAGAACTGAGAAACATTAACGTATTCATAACCGATATTATTGAGCGATTTAAACCGCTCAAGCGACGTGAAACAGAAGAAAATCTTTTAATTAAAAAAATACAATTCACTTTTAATGAATCTATTGAGGTTTAAAGTTATAATATTAAATGGAAAAAGAATACGGTCGTGAGCAGGATTCGAACCTGCGCCTCCCGGATTAAACTCCAGGCGCTCTGACCACTAAGCTATCTCGACCTCTGCTCACCACTGCGAATTCTTCATCCATATTTTAACACGTCTTTTGGCGACGTCATTGCTATCTATTCAGTCCCCATACAGGTGACCGAACCAACACGACTAACTTTTCAGTTAAAACAATGTCGTAAAGATGCAATTACCTTAACAATTAAACATCAATCTTTGAAAAGCATTAACGTATGCTTAGCGAACACTAAAGTTATAATATTAAATGGAAGAAGAATATATGTATAGGCACTGAATTGATTGCAATGACGTCGCCAAAAGACGTGTTAAAACATGGATGAAGAATTCGCGGTGGTGAGCAGAGGTCGAGATGGCTTAGTGGTCAGAGCGCCTGGAGTATTTATCCAGGAGGCGCAGGTTGGAATCCTGTTCGCGACCGTGTTCTTTTTCTATTTAATATTATAACTTTAGCGTTCGCTAAGCATGCGTTAATGCTTTTCAAAGATATATCTTTAACTATTAAGGTTTATTTAAATAGATGCCCAAAAGATCGTTTGCAGGTCGTCCTATTTTTAGAGCGACGCTAAAATTCGCAAGTATCACTCAACAATTAGGGAAGGTTCGCTGCCCTTGCGTGGCCACTTAACATCAGGTGGCCCCACTGCCCACCTTTCTCAATGTTAAGTGGGAATTTTATAATCTCTGACAAGTCCCCAACCTAGCTATGGTACGATAACGATAAAGGATAATATTGGCTCCCCAGTGAAAACTTATAAAGCAATTTGGTATTTTCCAAATTTGCATAATGCGGAAATTAATATTAACCATCCGTTGGTTTAAAATTAAATCCAGCAAAGACGTGGGTGTTTAAATGCTTCCTTCCTGCGCCATGTTACTTCTAGTTCTTACCTAAGTTAGTCGCATATGTCGAAGAAGTTTTATTAAATCGTCCATAACAAAATGTATTTAATACCGCAAATCGTGTGAATCAACCATTGGAAAAGCTCACAGGATTTACCTTAAGGCTAAGAGAGGCGTAAAGTATTCCCTCGATATTTGTATCTAAAAACCAAAGAAATATAGTTAAATTGTTTTCTATTTGTTTTTATAAACGTATGTACTTAGTGAATGTAGTTCTACTTTGATCCATCTCCCATATATTGAATACTGTAGAAGAAACGTATTCTACATTTTAAGAAATTGACCATCCAGTCTTATGTCTAGACGGCCAGCAGCAGATCGAGAGTATGCGGCCCCGAAAGCAATACTCCTTACCTTTAGCCACGCACTTTCCTGTCCAGCCGTGGGAGCTCCCAGGTCCAGTTCCTCCAGCAGGCACGTGGCAGCAGCTTATTCAGATCACCACACTTAACTGGTAGTCTCTAGGGCACGGAGTTGACCGTATATACAGTTAATTGACAAGACACACACGAAAATTTAAGTAGTTCCTTGGTATTAATTTATTTTATATATTCCGAAGTTAAACGTGTACCGCGAAGAAGATAACTCGGACGCCATCATCGGCCGCGACCAATCAACGGGCGGCAGGAAGTGAGAGCGCTGAGTTGGGCTCTGCTATTGGTTGAAGCATCGCGACAGAACCGCAAACCACAATCGCCTGACGCTGGACTAATTTAATGGCGCCAGATTTAAACTTAAATTACGATTACGTAACATCCCGCCCACCAAAAATATACATGTATTTTCTTTATAAATAAAAAATAGACTACGGAACCCTAACCTAAAGAAGTTGAATGAATGCAAACGAACTTAACTATAACGAACTTAACACTAAAGTTAGATTCGACGGATAACGAATTACGCTTGATTAGGTAAGGGACAGAGTTTAGTCAGCGGGCGAGTTAATTCCGAGCCGTCGCCTGTACGAACAGTGGCAATACGCACTGTTCCATCTGGGCTAGGATGAAGTTTAATAACGCGAGCTAAAAGCCAATGAAGCGGAATAACATTGTCTGTCTTTATGATAACGATAGAACCCACATTCAAGGGTTGGGAATGCTTAGTCCACTTTGCCCGCTGAATGAGAGTGCTAAGATACTCCTTTCTCCATCGATTCCAAAAGTCTTGCTGGAAACGTTGAATGAGCTGCCATCGCCCCAGGCGATTGATTTTCAGAGCGGTATGGTCTTCGTCAGGAACAGACGTTAACGGTTCAAGCGTCAAAAAATGACCCGGGGTAAGCACGTTTAAGTCATTGGGATCAGCACTCAGCGGACAGAGCGGTCTTGAATTAAGCATCGCTTCGATCTGTACAAAAACAGTGCATAACTCTTCGAAGGTGAGAGCTTGTTCGCCAATTATGCGATACAAGTGTGATTTTACGGTCTTGATCTGAACTTCCCACACGCCTCCAAAGTGAGGACCCGAAGGTGGATTAAAACGAAATTCAATATTTTCATGACGAGCAGCGGTTTGCATTAGTGAACGAAGTTGGTTGCTTGCACCCACGAAATTTGTACCACAGTCGGAGTGAATAACACTAACCCTACCTCGGCGAGCGACAAATCGACGAAGGGCGGCAAGGAAAGCATCCGATGAAAGATCGGAGGCGGTTTCAAGGTGCAACGCTTTAGTGCTGAGACATACAAACAAACATAGATAAGCCTTCCCGATTTTTGCACCACGATGATTACCTAGTTTGATGCGAAATGGTCCGCCATAGTCCGTACCCACAACGGAGAACGGTTTGACTTGATTTACGCGAAACGCCGGCAGGTCACTCATAAACGGTTCGAGAGGAGTAGGGTTTGTTTTATAACATTTCAAGCACTTTGACAAGCAGTGACGAATAGCACGTTTGGGAGATAGAATCCAGAACTGTTGAGTTAAAAGATACTGCATTGTGTTAACGCCTGCGTGACAATTTTCACGATGCAAAGCTTCGATAATCAAATTCGTCAATCTTGACTGGCGTGGGAGGAGGGCAGGGTGCTTATGTTCGAATTCAAGGCCCGATCTCGAAAGCCTGCCGCCCACCCTGAGAACTCCTTGCCTATCTATGAACGGAGTCAGCTTACGCATTGATTTTGTTAAAAGAGATCCAGTTTTTAACTGCTGTAGTTCAGCACTAAAATGAGTCGACTGAACGTGTTTCACTATAATCATGAGTGCTCTACGAAGCTCTGTACGAGTTGGGAAGGGCTCAGAGCAGCGAATTCTCTTATCACGAGTAAATTCAATAAATTTTATCCAGATGCAAACAAGTCGTTGAATTTTGCGTATAGATGAATACCGTTCAATTAGAGTATCTATAAAAGAAGTTGGAATGTCAACGTGGGAGAATAAAGTACGCGGACTCCTTTCTTCCGTTTCAAGCACGGTTGTGTCTAGCATTCCGTCAGAACAAGGCCAAGAGGAAACAGGTTGAGAGAGCCATAAAGGACCCGCCCACCATAGACGATTGTTGACAAGAACTGAAGGAAGCTGACCACGCGAAACAATATCCGCCGGGTTATCTTCGGACGCCACGTGATTCCATCGGGCACCGGGAATGACATCAAGAATATGACTTACACGATTCGCGACGAAAGCCTTCCAGCGTGAAGGGTGAGAGCGAATCCATGCAAGAGTGACGGTGGAGTCACACCAAGCAAAGATACCAGTGCACGGGAGAAGAGTAGAATAAAGATCTTTGACAAATTTCAAAAGGTCGGCAAGAAGGACAGCAGCACATAACTCAAGACGTGGTAATGTGGTTGATTTAAGCGGAGCAACTCGTCCTTTTGCACTAACGAAGAAAATTTTCACATTGTTATCAATATCCGTTGTCCGTAAGTAAACTACGGCACCATAAGCGATTTCCGAACTATCTGAAAAACCATGTAGTTCACACGAATTGACGTTAACTACAGACACACAGCGTGGAATCTGTAACGAATGCAAAAGAGGAAGTTGCTCCAAATAACGGTTCCAGTAATCTAGGACATCTTCAGGAGGATCATCATCCCATCCGATACCAAGAATCCAAAGTCTCTGAACAAGAATCTTAGCGACGATAGTGAGTGGGGACAGGAAACCTAAAGGGTCAAAGATACGGGCGAGTTCACTAAGAATAGTCCGTTTTGAGCATTTTTTTTGCTGTGGTGTCACTGCAAAAAAGAAACAGTCACGCACAGGATCCCATCTCAAGCCCAGAACCTTAAGAGTAAGATTATCTTTCGTATCTAACGTTACGGCGGATGTTAAACAGTGATCGGAGGGTAAGTCAGCTAAACACTCAGGCCTGTTACTTGCCCATTTCCGTAACTCAAATTTTCCCTTTTGAAGAAGTTGAATAATCTCTGATTTAGCTTGCAAAGCTTTATCAAGGCTGCTAAACCCTGTAGCAATGTCATCGATATACACGTCCGACGATAATATTTGACTAGCCAATGGAAAGTTATGACCTTCATCCGAAACTAACTGTTGGATAGTACGGCAGGCTAGAAAGGGAGCGGAAGACACACCGTAGGTGACAGTGTTTAATCGATATTCTTGTGGAGAATCATCAGTATTAAAACGCCAAATGATGCGTTGATAATCTCGGTGGTCGTCGTTTATATTAATCATTCTATACATCTGACGTATGTCAGAAGTAAACACAACGAAGTGAACGCGAAACCGTAACAAAATTTCAATTATGTTAGTTTGAAGCTTAGGGCCAATTAAAAGCGTATCATTAAGAGACTTGCCATTCGAATCTTTACATGACGCATTAAAAACAACACGTAGCTTAGTTGTCGCGGATTCCGGTCGAAGGACACAATGATGTGGAATGTAATACTTTCCCGAATTCAGCTCGTCTTTGGTAACCAGACTCATATGACCACTATTTAGATAATCCCTCATGAACTCACTGTACTGTTTATATAGATCCAGATTTTTAAGGAGTCTTCGCTCGAGTGAATAAAAACAACGCACGGCAACAGAACGAGAACCAGGGAATGATGAAGGTTCAACCTCATTCTTAAAAGGCAACACCACTACGTACCGCCCGCTAGTATCACGAGTGTATTGTGTTACGAAGTGTTCTTCACAACGTTGCTCGTCGAGTGTTAATGGAATGCGGTTTTCAAAAGATTCCAACTCCCAAAGGCGTTTAATCTCCTCATGAAGAAGGTCATCGTCCTTGACGAAGAATGACTGTATCAGTTCCTCATGACAGCTTACTTTTCCAAGCAAAATCCATCCAAAGACGGAGTTAAGAGCCGAGGGTTGCTCTAATGGTCCGCCCAAACTACCGGGACGCAACAGTGAAGCGAAAACTTCTGCACCGAGCAAAATATCAATAGGGCCAGGCTTATGACAGTCTGGATCTGCTAGAGTTAACCCTTGCAGGTGGTGCCATGAAGATCTGTCAACACGAGAAGAGGGCATCTTGCCACAAATAGATGGTAACGTGAGTGCATTAAGGATGAAGAGACTCTGGCCGTTAATGCCAATTTCAATCTTAACCTTTCCTGATATAGCAGCGGATGATTGGCCTAAACCATAAACACAGCGTGAGGATGAATGACGGATGACGCCGAGTTGGTTGACAGCCTTTTCAGTTATGAAATTTGCTTGGCTGCCGGAGTCTATAAGAGCCCGAAACGATTGAAAACTGCCTGACGAATCACGAAGTTGAACTTTAGCGGTTGACAGAAGCACGGACGGGTTATCACTACGACTTGTAAGTGCACTTACTTGATTGCTTTTTTTATTATCCGCAGAGGCTTCCGACTGAGGAGTTGGATTGTTTTCAACGTCTTGATGGAGAAGTGTATGATGACGTCCACGACATTTCTGACATCTGAACACCGATCTACAGTCCTTAACACTATGGGAAGGCCTCAAACAATTGAAACACCAACTATGGTCTTTCGCATATTTAATCCTGTCTGCGATAGAAGACTGTTCAAATCGTTTACAGTAGCTGACAAAATGATTTTCTGAACAGAAAGAGCATTTTATGGATTGAGACGTTGATGCTTCAGAAGATGAGACAGGCGATTTGGATTTAGGATCAGCTTTTGGATTGGTGTTAGATTCCTTTGTATTGGAAAGTAATGCAACCGTGTTTCTAGACTTTGATTCCTTTTGAACAGATTTTATTGAAGTAGAAGATTTCCCTAGACCACGACTAGGAGTGTCAGAGCCAGCTTTATCCTGCGACGAAAAATGAGTGTCTCGAACTAGCGCTTCACACTTTGTGTACAAGAACTCCAACAAATCCGAGAAATTAGGCAACTCTGTAGAAGGATGTTGACGTTCGTAAGCACAACGAGTCTTAGAATCTAATTTCGATAAAAAGTTATAAGACAGAATGAAACCCCATTCGTTAGCAGGTAAACCAAGACTACGTAAAATGTATAAATTCTCCTTTGTGAGATCAAGAGCACGACGAAATTCAAACGGCGCGTTTGTTTTCAAGTTAATGTTTAATATCTCCTTCCAACAAGTGAATGCTAACTCGCGCTTATCTTGATACCTTTCAATTAACTTCTGGTAAGCTTCACGGTAGAACACCCCCTGAGCAGGATACGAGCGTATAAGAGAAAGAGCGTCACCAGAGAGACAAGAGAACAGGAAATGCATACGTTCAACATCCGAAAGCGTTTGATTATTGTGAATTAACGAATTATAAAGATCATGGAATTTAGGCCATTCCTTAATGGCCCCGGAGAAAGTAGGAATATTAATTTTGGGCAACTTAACATTAGATAATATGTTAGAACGTTGGTTAGATGCATGAGGTTGAGATTTTTCACTGTCCGAGGAAATAAACTGCCCATGAATGGTGACAATATTGAAATAAATTTTATCGAATTCCTCCCGGATTAAATCTTCCCTGTCCACACAATCTTCGTCGACTACGCACAGGATGTCGGTATGAGCTTCTTCAAAGCTGTCACACAGTTTTTGTATTACCGAGTAGTGCGCAACAAAAGCATTTAACTCACTAGCATCTCGTTTAGCCAACTCAGCTATCTCCAGCGTCTTTTTTAACCGATTTAACGCAAGTGTACGCTTGCGGCGCAGAATAGGTAAGTCACGCACAGTAAGTTCCGGTTCATCAGAAACCATGGCGATAGATGTTCTTTTCTTAGATGTGTGGTCCGATTTCATCTTTCGTCTTGTGTTAAAAGACATCTCCTCTTCAAAAAATAAAATTGGAATAGGTACCCAAATACGTACTTAGGAAATTGATGAACGAAAGCGCAAATAGTGAAACTATATGTGAACAACTAGAATGTTTAGTCGTACGAATGAGTATGAACGAATAGATCGGTTACCTATAAATTATAAAGAACACTATAGGCAAACTTATTTGTACTTTACAAGAGAATAAAATACGAATGTTGTAAAGCACAATAAAATATGAATGTATACAGTACAGAAGTCCGAGTCCATACAAAAATGAATAAACTTACAAGAACTTAAAAACGGAAGGCACTGTACGAGATTTATAAACGCGTAGGTAAAGCGCGAGAAATAAGTTCTTTGTATATTAATCGTACGATGTTATACGGAAAAATAAGCACGCAATCAATAATAACGTAAGCTAAATTAAGTGGCGAGGATTATTATTCCTTGTGGCTGAACCTTCTGCAAATTGTTGCGTAATATACGAAGATAACGCACACAGACATTCGTACTACTTACGGAGAATAAATACGAAAGCGTAAGCGTACCCACATTTATGATTATGTGTTATCCAGTAACGTTATAACAATTAATAACCAATTATTCACTAATCGGTATTTTGGTTATAAAAATAAAATAAAACAAGGAAATAAAGCGGCAAGCACGAAGCACTCCCAGGAATAGTTGCTAAACGATTAGCCGAAGGGAAGCGCAAGCGAATATAAACCTTAGACAATTAACGTAAGGGTAGTTGAATTGAGAAAGAAATATTTTATGTGCAAGACCAACCTCGTTCAGTTCATTTTACTTACAAATATGTAGGTAAAATAAAAATTTCAATTTTCGTGTGTGAGGAGCGTTTACAAAGAACGAAATTATGAATTTATATTCCGTAATTTCTAACGGAATTAGATTAAAAGACTAAACACGTAATTAAATTCATATGCATTCAATAACAAACTATTTCTGAGCGGGATGCGAATATTGTGAAATAATATTCTCGATTTGAAAAGAATTGGTATATTTAAAGATGGCGGATAGGTTTTTTGTACCATGCCGCCGTATTACATGTAGTAATACCTAAATATGTAAATATTATCTATCTATAGATGGGAATTAGGCTGAATTGAATTATTTTTAAAACCACGTTCCCTGGTTTCGGCACCAATAAAAATGTAGAAGAAACGTATTCTACATTTTAAGAAATTGACCATCCAGTCTTATGTCTAGACGGCCAGCAGCAGATCGAGAGTATGCGGCCCCGAAAGCAATACTCCTTACCTTTAGCCACGCACTTTCCTGTCCAGCCGTGGGAGCTCCCAGGTCCAGTTCCTCCAGCAGGCACGTGGCAGCAGCTTATTCAGATCACCACACTTAACTGGTAGTCTCTAGGGCACGGAGTTGACCGTATATACAGTTAATTGACAAGACACACACGAAAATTTAAGTAGTTCCTTGGTATTAATTTATTTTATATATTCCGAAGTTAAACGTGTACCGCGAAGAAGATAACTCGGACGCCATCATCGGCCGCGACCAATCAACGGGCGGCAGGAAGTGAGAGCGCTGAGTTGGGCTCTGCTATTGGTTGAAGCATCGCGACAGAACCGCAAACCACAATCGCCTGACGCTGGACTAATTTAATGGCGCCAGATTTAAACTTAAATTACGATTACGTAACAAATACAGATATCCGAACAATCTGGCCAAACATGTCGGAATGTAAAACGTCTTCGTTCAATTCCTCGGCACTTTATCACATTTAATTTCACTTCAGTTCAATTCCCTATTGAGCGCTGAGTTTTAAATCACCCACTTCCCAAATTTACCGATAGAATCTGCTATATAATTTCCACGTAGGTAATCTGTTCCGAATGTTCTGTTTTTGCTCATATTTTCCGACAATCACAAACACTAATTTATATTCCAATTTCCACGATTGTGCGCCAAACGTTTTGTGAATTATGACCCGGTAACAGAGGGACAGCAGATAAACAAGGATCGACTTTTGTTTTTATCTATCATGGCACCGAACATTTGTTACTCCAATATGTTCTGACACAGTTATACAGTTGTTGTGACACATACAAACACACCGTGATTAATGTACATTCTTATAGGTACATACTCGTAAGTGCCTATAATAAAAATTATAACTATAATTAATTAAGTTGGGCCTGAAATAGTGAGACTACGTTCGCCGGCGGAGTATAAACTTCTTATGCAAATAGAGCTTGAAAAAAATATGCAAAGCACTTGATTCTCAAGGGTCATTGAACTTATTTATAAACGTCAAACATAGGCGCTCGTCGGAAATTCGAAAAGTTTAGAACGTCTATTCAAGATAACTTCGTGGCGGCCTTATAACAATTTAATTTAAAAAAAGTATTGTAGCGATAAGCCATTTAATTTCCAGCTGAACAAAAGTTCTGATCGAAATTGGCACATGTTATAATATTAATTACACGGAAACATACAGAAGGGTCGGTTACGGACAATTACACTTGGCCTCTGAGGGCTCCGCACAGACGTACTTACATAATGTCGGAATCACCCAAAACGCTTGAATTAGTTTAATCGTGCCATTTGTTACTCCATAACTTACCAAAAGGTTGTGAACTCCTGGGTTTCGTGTTTAATTTCTTGTTTACAAGACATGGGGGAACTTTGAAGGGAGACGTGAGGAAAAGCCGATGGGTCTGTGACTTTATTATGATTTTTATGACAAACTATTTGTGTCCGCTTTACGATCCCCTCCGCATTCCAATAGGGATTGAATAAAACGTGTCTGTAACAATGTACGTACGGATAATATACGACGACGTGGAAGCTCTGGAGATCCTTAATTTCTTCAGCTCCTTTCATGTGGCTAGGAGATTAGGAGCTAAAAAATTCAATGTTTAGATGAAAATGTTCCTAATACGGTCACTGTGTACATAATAGAACGATTTTGCTAAGCGTTGGTAAACCTCAAAAATAATTTGCCAATCAAAGGTTGCAGGGGGTTATAAGACCCTCAAATGAAGCTTAGCTTTCGTATCGTATTCTTCAATATCACCCCCACGTGTCTGAGAAAGACGTAACCATTTCAAACTTACCGACTAAACTCGCAAGATATCACCACAACGCAAGGTGGCTTCGTCATCTTGGGGAACGTACCGATAATAGAATCAACATAATCCTAATCCTATCTATAAAATAAACATTTTATTCCAACATCCCTAAATCTTCGCTCATAATATTGAACGCTTAATCCGTTCAGCCGAAAAAAGGCCCAAATCTTTTATAAACTCTAACGAGAAACAAACAATCCCTTTTTATTAGCAAATACAAAGAAGAAACTAGGTAGGTAAAGTAACTGCCTAGATTCGGTTGTTTCACTCAAACAGTATAACGCCTTTAAGCGAAGTAAAACAAAATTAATAGTAAGATTACAATCGGAAAAAATAACTAAACATTAGACGTGCGTGTTTATGGTAACGTAACATTAATATACCGTTACATAAAACCTCTTTGTTTTATGTGACCTGGCTGACCCGATATTGTAAAAAAAGAAATATTTGACACCAGACTGACCTTTACAAAATATTAGTTGGTGGGATAAATACCTTTAATATTTATTTATCTTCTGAAAAAGCTTAACTTATTAATAGCGCCTTTCAGACATCATTGTTGAAATAGCCGTGGGTAGCAGTACAAAGGGCCGCAATTTTTCCACGTGAGACATTATGGTCGTCTTTATAGGTACGTTATACGCATAGACAAGATAGATCACATGAATGTACATTTTGGTGATTTTGGTATGCAGGTCAATAAGGATGTCTGACCCTCAGTTAATCAGCCGGTTATGGTTAGACTGGAAACCAAGTTCAACATCAGATGCAAAAACACCTTTGTGGGTAGGCTCCGAGGTATTGTTCGCTGTTTCCCAAAGTCTATCAGATACCTTATATATAATTCTATGGTAAAACCTCATCTCGAATACCTGATAGAAGTATGGGGGAGTGCTGCTAAGACCAACCTCAAACCTTTACAGACGGTACAAAATAAAATTATAAAGCTACTCTTCCACTACAATTATCTCACACCGACAGAAAAAGTGTACAAAGAAACAAACTTAATGACCCTATCCCAACTGTATAAGTATAATACGTGTATATTAGTGTCAAAAATCCTAGACAAGGACATTCACTCAAAATTATCTTTCACAAAAGTGGGACAATTGCAAAAACGTATATGTAGACGAAAAAACCACATCTGCCTGGCACATCCACGAACTAATTATGGTAAAAGAAATATACTATACGAAGGAGCACAAATTTATAATAAACTACCCAATAATATTAAAGAAATACAATCCCGCCGTTTATACAAAAAAACACTTAAGTATCACATCCTAAATGAATTCTCTAATTATTAAAACTAACTAACTCAATGCATTATTGTAACCCTAAATATAGTCGTAATTTTGTATTTGCTATTATTATACATAACCAATTATTCTACAGCTGTAACGATATTTTGTTATTTTGTTTATCTTGTAAGTAGTTATAGCAATCAATGTGGCTAATTGCTATTGAGTGCTATCCGCATATGTAATATGGCATCTTGTTTTTTCTGTTACCCGCAATTTTATTTTATTTTATGCTAAAAACTAGGTTATATCAATGTACCGCCCGCATGCTCAATTTAATTTTATACGTATTAATAAGTTTATCGTGTTTTCTCAATGTCAAGTGAATTGTATTCTTTTTGAGAAATAAATTCGTAAACCAGAAAACAAAAAATATGAAATTATTTAAAAAAGTTAAAAAGCACGCCTATTAAATCTTACTAACCTATGTTACCCGGGACAATGTAAGGATTCTAACGATACCCCATACATCGAAATCGGTACAGGCATTTAGGAGTTATGATGGAATAAAGAAACTCACAACCATACATACATACATGAACCCTAAAACATAACACTCCTTGTTTTGGGCAGTCGAGTAAAAATAATAAAAATTCCCGGTCGCGGTCTGTCATCGCTCTACAAATTGAGCTATCGTGTCACTTGTTTGGATCTATTAAATTTCTAGTCGCCTTCTTTTCGTCGTATGGAGACGCCTAGCCATATCTATTTAACAATCTTCCGAAGGTCAAGAATCGTTAATGTAAGCAGTTGATTAGACTTGATAGATTAGAGTTGATTCCTTTGCAGACGAATATTAAAAGCCGTCAGACAGTCAGACACGTAGATAGTACCTGCAGTGGGCCGCATGTTACTTAAACCTTGAGCTGGCCTATCCTAGTTGGGAGTTTCAAGAGTATACACGGCCAGCTTATACTGGTTTTGTTACGTGCGGCTTACTGTACATATTATATTTTTATGTTTAGTCACCGATGTATGACATTCTGAATAATGTTACTGCAATGCACTTCTAGTCTTGAAACGAGCGTGGACCACTCCACGCTTGTCGCAGTCAATGTGTAAATGCCGTGACCGCTTGGATCATTTTCATCTGCGCGTCGTGCTTGTGAGGGTACGTTATACAGTCGGTCCCAGCAGTTTATTTTATAAGGTTCTTCATTATTAACCTTTCGGCTCAGTAACGTACAGATCTGTACGTTGTAACAATAAAAATCTATTGTGTCTGCTAATGACTGACGCAACAGCTTAATCCGTTTTGCTGACCATGAGATGTCGGGTTCGATTCCCGAATCGGGCAGTGTTATAAAAAAATCTGCTAGGAAATTCTCAGTAGTAGCTCGGAGTTTGGAATTGTGCCCGGTAGATAGCAATAGGCTCACCACCATGGGACTTAATAACAGCATTGTTGAAATATGGGTGTACAACTGTGTACATCACTGCCTACCCATTCGGGGAATACATGCGTGATGCTATGTTATGTATGTCATTTTTTTTCGCCTTATGTAAATGAGTTCTATTAATCTTTGTTTCCCTTTGCATAAAACCATTATTCTATGAGTAACACGCTTTTTAATTTACAATCATTAGCACGTGACGGGGCGGCTCTGGTGGTCGCCATTCTGTTTAGTTTTGCGGCTTTGTCTCTCTCTTGATCTCATAAAAGTTGATATTTTTTTTAAAGTAATTTAATTATTATCTATAAAACAAACAGACTTCTTTATCAATAATTGATGGACGGGTTAAAATATTTCGGGTTAATAATTTAGGACTTTATGCCTATATTACTAACAGTTGCTACGCCAAGGCTTACTACGGCTTGAACAACTCTGAGACTACCCACGCGAAAGAAAAAGATTAATGTTTCTTGTAAATATTTCAATTATTTCGGAAAAACGTATCTACATAATGGTCCCATATAAGCCTCACCAAACGTCGACCACTTGAATGAAATAGTTACGTCTAAGTACGCCTAATATAGTACCCAAGAGGTCCTGAAAGTCGGTGCTAATCCGTTAATGGACGACAGACATGCGTCCACATGAAACGTTATTCACTAAACCCTCTCCTGAAAACTGAAGAACCACCAGTAAATATTCATTAGACAATTCCATCACGATATTCATTTCTTTAACACCTAATACATAAAATAAAAATCTTTATTTTACTCTGAATTCTTTCAAAACCGCAAGAGGATAAAGTGTGAGCTTCAAAAATACTTGGAAAATCTTCGGTTTTAAACGGATTCTCCAAAAGATAACCCTTCGGTCCCCGAGGGGCCATAAAACATACCACCGCGCAGGGGGTTGTGCACAAATTAATTTCTTTCCGGGCGGTCGAACCCACAATAAATAACGCTGAATATATGAAATATAGGCATCACGATTTATTGAAAATAAATTGAAACATCAAAAACAGTCTCCTACTTTATAAAATTCTGTCATAATGTTACGTAATATTCGTCTAATTTATTTAAAAATTCAGAGGTGCTTTTCAAATGGGCCTCTTTATAGATCTAACATAAGCGCGAAATTGAATTCAGTACCAATTCAAATTAATTATCTAACTCAACACAGGCTGTCATGAATTTCAAGAAAGTTTTAAGATTTATAATGAATGACCTAAAAGAATCAAATATTTCTTTAATCAGAATACTGGCTGGAGCTGTGTGATGAGAGAAAAAATAAAAAAGCTGCCAGTCATTTTGTGCTAGTTATAAAAGTTAAGTGAGCCGAGTGGGTTGTTGTGATGCTTGTAGACAATGGGCCATAATGGCAGGCTGGCGCTACTTATCTACGCGCAATTCTTCGTCCGCGTTTTCCCGGCATATTGTCAGGCTCCACAATTTTCTTGTAGTGTTGTACACTCTTTAGCA
The DNA here is from genome assembly GCA_935421205.1 of Xylocampa areola. NCBI lineage: Eukaryota > Metazoa > Arthropoda > Insecta > Lepidoptera > Noctuidae > Xylocampa > Xylocampa areola. The sequence continues at coordinate 4,830,323 of OW285200.1, forward strand.
AGCGTACGACTTATTTCTACACCATCAGCGGCTTTTACGCAGTCCAAATTTTAAGTAACCCGTAGTGGGATTTCTGTTAATTAAGTTGTTTCGAAGAAGGATGGAAATAGGATATGAAGGTCAGTTCTAAAATGATTACAAGACTGGTTATTCAAATGACGCCTGATAGCTAAGATTAAACACTTACAAATTAGCAATCAATCATTCTGCTTTGTTACATCTTGTAAATGTACACTATATCCTCGAACTTGTTTGCAACCCTGGACAATTCCAGCTTTAGGTGCTAGTTTATTGCGAAAATTTAATTATATATAGAAGAAGAATAAAGATTTAGAATAAGGTAATTTATTAAATAGTAAAACGAATTAGTACGTTTCAAACAATAAACAAACAGGCCCCAAAAATGTCAACCCTTCACCACTTCGCGGCATTACCGCTGGGGAAATGGAACGTGCAACAAACTCCCCAAAGACAGGAGTGCCATATCACTAAATAGTAAACATATAATTATATCTATACGATTAAAACTTGTGAAACCCTTGATTTAATATTATACGAGTAGTATTACGTATTAGTATGTACTACTATTATCTATTCTGTAATTATAACAAGTCTAATAGTGTTAATACATTCACCTGCCTATTGCCGGGCAGTATGAGTTTTTCATGCTCACTAAAATGTCTTGCTGATGGTGGCGTTGTGTATCGGGTCGTTGAGTTGAGTTCCTTTCAAAATGGTTGAGTTCAGCGATGCTGATGCGCACGTCATACTCGTGAACGGGTGGTGTCTGTCGGGTCTGGTCGGCTCGTAATTGCCTTGGTAATGGTTTTGGCTTTATAAACGTCTACTATTTCAATCATTTCCTTTTGTTTTCCTCTTACGTTATTCTCACCATACCATCAATATACGATTGTAAAAAAAAATATTTTAAAAAGAGTGTCTATGGAGTTTCTTGCCAAATCCTCTCCATAATATCAACTTTTTTGGAACCGTGCACCTAGCTTTGACGTTTCATAAGTGCCTGTGACCTGGTCTATGTGAAAAAAAAAATGAATTCGAATATGTCTTGAACTGGTGTCTTGTATTGTTAGGTCCAGTAGGTAATGCTGACCCATATGGGCGCCATGTGACGATATCATTACTATCACACTTGATTAGTTCAAAACTTACAAGCTATTCAACTCCTGATACAAAAATATTTAGAAGTATTAAGTGTGCCGCACCACTCGATACTATAAGCAAACTATTCAGTAGAAACAAACTTGTAGGAAATTATAACAACATAAAATACCAATCCAAAATAGGGAGTAAATTATTAGCAACTTTGTAACGTTAATAATTTACAGAAAGTTCCGAAGAAAACCCAACCTTCACTGCTTCCAAGTCAACAACAAACTGCCTCGTTGGTCTAGTGGTTCCATGCGCGACTGATGAGCATGAGGTCTCGGGTTCGATTCCCGGGTCGGGCAAAGAGTTATTGAGGAAAATTCTCAGTCGCAGCCCGGAGTTTGGAATTGTGCCCGGTAGATGGCAATAGGCTCACCACCTGTGGCTTAATAACAGAATTGGTGAAACGTGGATGTACACGTCTGCCTACCCCTTCGGGGAATACAGGCGTAATGCTATGTATGTATGTTCACTGCTTCCTAATATAACAACACCATAAACAACATTTACATAAATCCTTCCAACATAATTTTGTTATTTCCTAAAACCCTTATTACAACCACGCCATAGTTTAAACCAGTTAAAAAGTTACTCATTCAAACCGATAGCGAGGCTCGGTCAGGCAAAATGCAATTGGATTTTTCGGATAGAAAATTCTCAGTCGCAGCCTCGCAGCGCAGGATTGGATTTTACCCGTTAAATTACGCTCGGCTTCCCTATCTCATGGAATAAATTCGATGGCGTACTGCAGATTTACGGCAACATTCCCCTTACTAATAAACGCAGTTTAAAGTTATATAGGTTTATGCCAACAGTCAGATAGGCAGATTACCTGCAAAGGATTGTGGGAATTGTCGGGAAGAATTCAGAATAGGGAAGCATAGTACAGAAAGGGGATGCCTACCGGTCTATACTTAGCAGGTGGTGGAACAAACCTGTAAAAAGTGATGATTAAAGTAATAGATGCATAGCGTCACGCCTGGATTCGCCGAAGGGGTAGGCAGAGGTTTTCACAGTTGTATACCCTCATTTCATCAATGCTGTTATAAGGTTACTTGTGTGTTGAGCCTTTCGCCATCAACCAGGCTTAATTCCAAACTCTAGGCTGCTGTTGAGAATTTCCTAAAAAAAATCTTCACTGCCCGACCCGGGAATCGAACCCGGGACCTCATGCAGTAATCGCGCATGGATGTCGCACTACTTGTTGTCTTTAACTAACAACATATTAACTGTAAGAGCGAGACGAGACAAAATATAAGAAGTCAAATTCAAATCGTTCTATGACAAACCATAATTTCCAGCAATGCGTTTAGTTGGCTAAAGGCAATCAGACACCAATGTCAGTTAAAGCACCATTATTTTGGTGCATAAACTCGTCACTAAATTATTCAGGCCTTATTAGTAAGGGAGGATAACTTTCTCCGCCATTTTGGTGATTATGTTAGACTACAGTTAAAAATAACTCTAATATTACAGCGGGAGATACCCGCTAAACTATTCTCTGTGGACAAACTATGGAGGCTAACTTTTCAGAATTTGTGGGCGAATGTGCCATAAAGAATATAAATGCTGAATAGATACACTATGTTATTATTAAGTTACACAGGACTTAGCTTAAAAAAGTTTTTTTTCTTTTTTACATCTTATTTTAAAACCGAACTTTCAATAATTTATTACCTACTCATTTTTTTTTCTTCATAGCGTAGAGTTTATTATGAACCCTTTATCAAATGTAGGTATTACCAACTAATTATTATGATTGCATAGCGAACTCTAAAGTTATTTCTTTTTTGGAAAATACGGGTGTGAGTAGGTTACGAACCTGCTGCGCCTCCCGGATAAATAATCCAGGCGCTCTGACCGCTCTTTCCTCAAAAAAATAAAACTTATTTACTTATAGATTATTTGGCACAAACCACTTGACATATTGTAACGATTGTTGAAAGGTCTTCTTCTAACGTGATTATAGGAAGGCGATATATAAACTGTCAAATTAGAATCAAGAACGGTCGGGGCCCTCATAAAACGGCTCCCTGAAACTACCCGGTCCCTTCCGTGGCTGCCTTTGAGACCGGCTCACCGCAAACAATTTAATGGGTCCTTAACTTTATGAACTACCTAACACTTATACGTGACACTAAATTTTGTACTTCTCAAGTGAAATTTTACATTTAAATTACATTGAAACATTTCTTATTTTTATGAATTATAATGTATAATTAAATATACCCATATCTAATATATAAAAATCTCGTGTCACAGTGTTTGTTATCGAACTCCTCTGAAACGACTTGACTGATTTATTTGAAATTTTTTGTGTATATTTGGTAGGTCTGAGAATACGCTATTTTACGAGTACGCTATTTTTTATACCCCTAGGTGATATCGGGCATGTTAATATATATATTTTAATGTCACCGAAGAAGATACTATTATTATATGGATAGAAAAAAAATTGATAACGGTAGAAATATTTGTAAACTCTACAAATAAATATTGACCTATGAATAATTTTCAGGATTTAAGTATTTGTTTTGGAGAGATTTATGACTGTAAATGCACCTGCGTCACACAGATACCTATAGTGCTGTGTGTAGTAAACCATAGTGTTGGGCAGAAATATTTTTAAATGGTTACATAATAAGAGTAGATAACATAATCATACAGGTAATTAAAATCAATTTTACGTCTCGAACTTTAAAATACTTTATCAAAATCCAGGCACCCTCGTGCGGGTGGATATCGCGTACCTTTCAATCCACCGTATTTTTTTAGTTTTCACATAAAATATGTCAGTAATGCTATGTACCAGGCAACTATAATAAATAGAAACAAGGTAAGTATTACTGATAGTGGAAATTAATAACACTTAGCTTGTGTATCGTGCACACCGTAGGTAGATGGTTCCATCGCCCGGCCATCACAACGACCGACGGCGATGGGCTGATGGAGACAAATGAACCGGACCATGACGTGATGGATGACGTCACAGATGACATGCTGCTGTAACAGTGTAAAATGGTCAGTGTAATGTTATTACACGTAGTGCACATAGATCTTTCAAAGGTGCTACTTATGAAATGTGAACTACAATTCAAATTGTTTAGTAAAGTGTTTTTGTAAATACTTAAGCTATTTTTAAACTTTTTTACATGTCACTTTTTTTACATTGTAGGCATTTCCTTACTTTATATCTACAAAAAGAAATACCGAAACAATAGAAGGTAACTTTTAACTCAATAACCCTATCGAAATATACATAATTCACCTTCAGTTATTATCATGTCTTATATTTACATGTGCTTGGTACTCTTAAGTATTTTAACATATCGAGAGCTTTTTTCTTAACAACTTCCCTTACAGCGAAGTAAACGCAATAGTTAAGCACCCTGTATTATAAGGTTTTTATACCAAAACATATATATTATTATATACTAGCTTCTGTCCGCGACTGCGTCTGCATGACTTCAAAATTGAGTCCAGCCGGGATAAAAAGTATCCTATGTGTTAGGGGCCATCCATTAATCACGTGATGTTTTTTTAGCATTTTAGACCCCCTCCTCCCTCCCCCTTGGTGATACGTGGTGAGGTTTAAAACTAACCCCCCTTCCCCACCCAAAATCACGTTTATTATTTAAGACCCACAAAAAACTAAATTTTTTAGAGTATTATCTTCAAATACAGAAAATAAATACACGTGATATCTTACTCCTTGTGATATTTCGTGATTTTTGCCAAACCCCCTCCCCCCCTTTCGAGCCTCACGTGATTAATGGACGGCCCCTTAATCCAGGTTATAAACTATTAACATGTCAAATTTCATCCAAATCCATTCAGAAGTTATGGCGTGAAAGAGTAACCAACATCCATCCATCGTCATTAGCTTTCGCATTTTTAATATTAGTCTAGAAATGTACGAATTTCCCTTTATTTAACAGGTTTTTCTTTAATTTTATACCATAATACTGGGCCAAGTCTAATCTACAAAGTTATACGTACTCGTAGCCACAACTTTACATAATAATAAGTTGAAATATTACTTAATATTCCATGTTCTTAGAATTTTAATAAAGGCGAGGGTACAGGTAACTCCACTTACTAATTAAAAGATATTATACTATGTGTAACAGAAAGGTGTAGCCCTAACATAAGGTATGTCGCACCCTTACATTAAGGTAACACCTGACTATATTGAACCAAATATCGGGCAGTGAAAATGTAACTAATTAAAATAACTACCATTTCCTATTTTTTTTGTGACATTTTTAATTATTGGTGGTCTTATTATAATAGTTACTTCCTTCTGAGGGGTCGATGTTTAAGTGGGATTTATTTAAAATTCTATAAGTAAATAATGTAGGTTTTATTTTTTCTGAATGTCTTGCTGGCGCTATTATAATTAAAAATGATGACTCGGTGTTGGACACTGCACGGTCTGATACAGCTCCTGATGATGCCCCGCGGACGGAGCGAAACACGTGTAGAGTAGTTGGTGGTAGTTTATTTTCACTGCTTGCGTAATTGCATGACTTCTCTCAATATTATATATTGTATTTATTTGCATCCAAGTAAAAAATATTTTACGACATTGTATTAACTACAAAATTAGTCGTGTAACGACCAACTTTAAGACTGAATAGATAGCAATGACGTCACCAAAAGACGTGTTAAAATATGGAAGAAGAATTCACGGTAGTGAGCAGAGGGCGGGATGGCTTAGTGGTCAAAGCGCCTGCAGTATTTATTCGATAGGTGCAGGTTCGAATCCTGCTCACGACCGTATTCTTTTTCCATTTAATATTTATTTATTTATTCTTCATGTACAAAGATGATACACAAGGTGGACTTAATGCCATGAGGCATTCTCTACTAGTCAACCTTTGTATATATATAATATTATAACTTTAGAGTTCCCTAAGCATGAGTTAATGCTTTTAAAGATGTATCTGTATTTAAAAATGATTTGTTACTTATTATTGAACTAGTATACATAGACAGAACCTTACATAAAAACATATTTATTATAGTATACCTAAAGCATAAAGGCAAAAATATAAATGATAAAGTTAAGGTGTCACATCACATACTCGGGGTACCTAAGTGTCCGAGGAGCCTCACAGGGCTAGTGTTTGTGCTTGTTATCGGAAAAGTTTATAGATCTCTGGATTTATTGCACCATAAAAGATACCGTACCCGTGTCTTGTAGGAAATTTTATTATTTGAATCGCTGCCTACAGAATATTCATCGGATACACTTATATATTACTACCTTATGCCCCCAACTTCCTCTGCGTGGACTTCAAAATTGGGTCCAGTCCGGCTAAAAAGCATCCTAAGTGTTAGTTCAGGTTATAAACTATCTGTGTGCCAAATTTCATCAATTTATTGCGTGGAAGAGTAACAAACAACGTCGTCACAAACTTTCGCATTTATAATATTAGCGAGATTTCGTCTCGCCTGTCAGCTATTTCTTGTAGAGAGTAAAATTCCGCCAATAGGTTTGAATCTGCACCCAATACCTACTCCAAATCCTCTGCCAGTAAATTCAAATTCAAATATGTTTATTTCAAATAAACCATATTAAAGGCACTGAAGAAAAGTCAAAACTAGGTGCACGGTTCCAAGGCGTTGATATTATGGAGAAGAGCCGGCAAGAAACTCCATAGACACTCTTTTAAAATAAACTGATATTACAATAAATAAGGTAATGAGAAGGACTGTGGTTGGTAAACGATCATCGAGGTTAAGCAACACTCGGCGCGGTTAGTTTTTAGATGGGTAACCGCTAAGAGCATTTTCGTCTTAGTGACTACGTGCTTCGGAGAGCACGTTAAGTCGTCGGTCCCTGCTATTGTTAATTCATAGCAGTTTCTTAGCTAACTTGAACGGTGAGCGGCATTGTTTTTAAAATCAAAAATGGAGCGACGTTTCGCCACCAACACCCGATGGTAAGCAACGGTGTGGCCAAGGATAGAACACGATGATCCAGAAGAAATCTATTTCCTCTAGCCTTGAATATGTTTAGATTGTATTGCTTGAACAACTCTTGACACTAAGGTGGATTCCTACCTCTAACCATACGAAAGGAGAAGGTATCACGACCTCCACTCACCGTACAGAAATCTTAGTCAACTTTTATTGTACGTCATCTCCATCTATTAAGTCACTCTATAGTAGTCTATATTGTCTCAATGACGTCATTAGTTCGTTTGTCTTCACGCAACCTTAGGGGCCCAAATCAAACGTTGAAGAAGGAAAGAGTGGAAAAGTTCGAATTACTGCTTAACATAAACATGTTTTCTCATATAGGTGGTAAGTAGGGACTCGTAAATGACTGTTTGTCTTTTTACGCAATAGCCCAAAAAAGGGAGTGTAATGTTTTTGCTAAACAAACTGTACCTGAGCGGACAGATCTGCCTAGCCCTTTCCCAACAATGCTGTGGATGCAGCTTAATACTAGTATTTCACATGGAGCGACTAACTGACCTCCACAACCTAGCTACCAAGTAACACGATACCTCTTGGTAAGACTGGTTGTACTTGTAAGACTTTCAGGGCTCTGACTAACCCATAATGTCATAAATTTGACAAACCAACCTAAGTAGGCGAAAATCAATTCAAATTTATGAAGATAATACGTTATCCTCAGATCAGCATACACGCCAAAACTTTGAAAAAACACATTTATTATTTAAACTGGAAAAGAACCTATCAGAAAACGTAGGGGATTTTCAAGAAGTTTGACAAATCCCGCCAACTACCTACATTCATCCATTTCAATAAAAAGTTCGTCGACAATAAATTTGAAAACTATCTTCATCTTAAACGCGTTTATGCAATCCATTGAATTCTAGGAATCAAAGATATATTAGTGAGGGGATGAGGACTGAGGGGTGAGCACTTGAATATTACTTAGTTTAGAAAGTTTAATACAAAATAGTAGGCGTTTAATTGGCGACAAATTCTAAAAAGTTCCTATAAAACGATGACTAATTTATTTTCGATTATAGTAACTAATAAAAAGTTTTTTTTTTTTTTACTTGCATCCTGCCCTGGCTGCGCACGAGTAAAATTTATATAAAAACTAGTTGATGCCCGCGGCTTCGCCCGCGTGGATGTCGGTTATCGCGACCAAAAGTAATCATGAAATTTTGATCTCGTTCCCGCTTTCCAATTACCGCTTTGTAATTGCCCATTTTTTTTAGTATTAAAATGGATTTTCCAAAAGACTCTTTCATAGAAACTTTGTTCTCCAAATATTGCGAACACCCCAAAAAAAACATCTAATTCGGTAGAGTCGTTCTCAATGCGGCAATTGATTTTTATCTAGGTACATAGATTTTTAAAGTGGTAAAAAGTGGGTCTAAAAACGAGACCTCACAAAGTATTTATAACAAACAGAATTCATATAAACTACATTGTCTTTTTGAATAATACCAGGCGGTAAGTAATTTTCTTACTACAGGGCAAAGATCTATAATAGAAAAACTGCTTCACTATGACGAAACCCATCCGTCCAGTCAAGTGAAGGTTTATTACAACAAATATTTCTTGTCTTCTTTTCATTAGTTATTAATGATAAAATTAGGGGGTTAGTTTCTACGCAAGAGGTCCTAGGTTCCATTCCCGATTACTCACTGCCTGTTAGCGATTTCAGACCATTAAGTCTAGGTTTCCTCGCGAATTTTCCATTACCTTCAGTCAGCTGTATCATATATCTGAAAATATATCCGGGCAGAATAAAATCACATCAAAGCAAAAAAACACTTTACAATATAGACATAAATATGTCGAGCGTAGTAAAAATTCCTAGATGAAGTGTTGACGCTTTACAATTTTAAACACACAATCAAAACCTTCGTCAAAAGTTCTAATCGTATATAAAATCATTTCGTTGAACCGTGCCAGCTACAAATACAGGTGCACAGTTAAATCCACAGACACCAGAAATGTGCCTACAAAATATACTCGTCTACATCACCGTCGTACGTTAATATCACAACATAAATTGAAGACACATAATTATTAACAAAAAAAAGAACCGACTCCAAAAATCTTTCTGTTAAGTAAAATTGCACTAAAAAGTTATAAAACAATTGCATTATTTACTTACTACAATTTATAGAAAAATACTTTTTTAATTTTAGAGGATTCTGAATAAAATCAATTTATTAGGACAATAATATACAATTATTATTATTTTTGGAGTCGGTGCCAGACAAACTTTTTTAAAGGTACATTAACCATCATTATTTTTACGATAATGTATACCTAATTGAAAAAAAATACAAATGAACACAACAACTGCCTAAAGCGAACGTAATACGCTACTTCATGAATGTACTTACACGTTTATTGTCCTTTACTGGCACCGACTCCAAAAATAATAATAATTGTATATTATTGTCCTAATAAATTGATTTTATTCAGAATCCTCTAAAATTAAAAAAGTATTTTTCTATAAATTGTAGTAAGTAAATAATGCAATTATTTTATAACTTTTTAGTGCAATTTTACTTAACAGAAAGATTTTTGGAGTCGGTTCTTTTTTTTGTTAAAAATTATTTTATTTCTTACTTTTTAGTGAATCTTGCGTACCATAACTGATTTATCGGAAGTGAATATGGGTAGACCTATTCAACGCGCTGCCCATATATATCTGTCGCAGATGGATTGTAGAATCCGCTGTTTTACAAAATCTCTAGCTGCTTTTCAAAACAGTACTGTTTTATAAAACAGCTGAACAACGTTCAGCTGGATTGCCATTGCGATACCTTTAACAAAACTGCTACCCACCCTTAGACGTAATGCAGAATGACATATCTACAGTGGGACAGGTTTGTTTATTGTATAGGTATATTAAATGGATAGTCACCATTCAAGTAAAAAAGCGATACTGTATTCTGATTTGACTTTCCGTGGCTGGGTCGACGGAGCCCCGCTTAGCGGGGCTCCTATTTTTTTGTCCGTAAGGTTAGAAAAAACCTAAACACGAAGAGGATGACGGGGGCTGTTCGCTCGCTACGCTCGCTCACGGGCCCGAACCTAACCTGTCCGTGTCGGCCTGTCGGGGTACACGAAACTCCCGAGCTCGCTTCGCTCGCTCATGGATCAATTTAATTTATTTTCTTTCATAATCCCGATATATTGTCGACTATTATAGTGGTTTAGTATTTACGTCATTAAAAATTTTCATATTTTTTTTTGCTATTATAGTGGTTTAGTATTTACGTCATTAAAAATTTTCATATTTTTTTTTGCTATTGAGAAGTAAAATAAAGTTAGGTTATTATTGTTAGGACATACAGAGCCATATGTGACAAAATTTCGAACTAAAATCAACAGCGGGTCAACGATCAGAGATTATGTAAAACAGTGTGAAATGAACTGTCATCATTTCACACTGTTTTACATAATCTCTGATCGTTGACCCGCTGCATTGATAAACGCAAAACGTTCATTCAATTCTGCGTGTTATAGTTCAGTAATTATGTAAAACCGCTAAACGTCGTTCAGCTGTTTTTCTTAACAGTACTGTTTTGTAAATCAGCTAGCAGTTTTGTTAAACAGCTTATTCTACAGTCCATCTGCGACATATCCATATCAAAGAAGGAATTCTAGATCTGAGGCTATTTCAAAAGAGAGTAATAAATTGCGAAAACAAGATGAAATTAAATAAAAAAAAAAACTGACTAGCGTATGTTACTCACGGGACAGTGTAAGGATTCTAACGATACCCCATATATCGAAATCAGTTCAGGTATTTAGAAGTTATGGTGGAATAGGTAAAGAAACTCACAAACATACTTACACATATACATACTTATATACACTCCGTTTTTTGAGCACTCGTGTAAAAAGAGATGTTTGAGAATGCGGTCTTACGAGTACACTAAAAAGTATTAAATAGCAAAAAAAAAAGACGGATTTCCGGTGCTTCTCTTCCGGTTTCATCATCATCATCATCATCTGATGATGAAGCTGGAAAATAGGCAGTTCATTACAACTATTCTAGAGACCGTAAACACCACCGGAAAGTCACAAGAAAGCAAAATACACCATTTCGTTTACTTCGACGATGTATTATTTTTCAGTTATTTTGATTTAAATACCAAACTACTAAACCAATTTTCATAAAATTTAAATGGGACCAATCTGAAACTAAATTCTTTCAAATAAAAAAATAATTTTCCAAATCGGGTCATAAATGACGGAGTTCTGAGGTAACAAACATAAAAAAAAAAAAAAAAAAAAATATAACCGAATTGATAACCTCCTCCTTTTTGGAAGTCAGTTAAAAATACGTTTTATTCAAATGACTAGCCTTTATTTAGCGTTCTAAACTCTACCAGAAGAGTAATTACAGATTTACATGTAAATTACTTCGCATGTAAATACGCTACGTAATACAGGAGAACAAGTTTTATATGTTGTTATAATTTATAATTATATAAAGAACTTAATTAGATATTCATTGTTCATACGAAACTAATTTTAATAACACAGTTACGTCAAAATGTATATTCAACACTAATTATACTAAGTTTGATCATCAATACCCGTCTATAAACGAATATTTTATCGATACTGGTTTCTTTACATTGGTGAAAATCTTAATCAGGCACACCACTATTAATCTTAGTCACTTGAAATCTTCTCCTGACTGTCAGCAGGAATAGGATAGATTGTGGAGGTCAGATAGGCGATAGGAGCACTCGCTTCATGTGAAACACTGGTTAATCTGCATCCGGTTAGATTGGAAGCCGACCACAACGTTGTTGGGAAAAGGCTAGCCAGATTTTAAAATAATTAAGATTTCAAAACTGGAGCAAGTGCTTATCTGACCTCCATAATCCAGTTTTTGGATAACACGAGATCTCTTCTGACTACCCGTAACGGCTCTCATAGATCTTTATTTGGCAACCGGGACTGACGGTTTAACGTGCACGGAGGGGTTTCGATATGAAATTATGGTCACCCATCAGCAGACCAGCCGCTGTTGCTTAGCCACGAGCCCCGCCGTCCCTCGAAATATTACTTCTTTTATGTAAGTAAAATTTCCTTGTCATAAAAAATCACCATCATCTAAGCTTTTACCAAATATTAGGGTGTACTTCCAGTCTTCCGAACTGTAGTAGAATATACCACAATTTGTGCCATCAACACATGATTTTTTCCTTATAGGACTACCCACATATAAGGGAATTTTCTGATTTTATTTTCCTCGTTCCTTTTGCGGGGTAAACCTAGTTACCATGATACAGGGTGTCTGTGTCCCTTAAAGCCACGTAAAGTAAGCGGCACTCGAGTGATGGCCCTCATGCATAAGTAAATAGAGTGTCGTCCTTCGGTAAGGATCCGTACTGTAGTTACTTGGTAGTTACGCATCTCTCACACCTGAAATTCTTTACGACATAGTATTTATTTGTGTACTAACTGTTGCAAGCGGGTCGGCTCGTATATTTTCCAGGATAAGTAGAATGGGCTGTACTACTGTCTACCAATTCTTATCTAAATCGACTAATAAATACCTAAGGTGACTTTTCCACTAATCGGCGCTTATGTATCGTCCGTTGGATTATTTTTACGATCGTGAGCAGTTTCAAATCCTGCTTTTCCCAAATCCGTATTTTTGATTCCACAAAAATTTATACTCTTCAACTTTAGATTTCGCTACGAATGCGTTTATGCGTTTGAAAGATTTGTTTTAAATTGATAATAAATATTTAAAACATTGGATATGCTGTTGCTGTTTCCTCGTCGTACTGTAGAAAACTATACTTAATAATAATAATATAAAGCGTTCATTTGACAACCGGGACTAACAGCTTAACGTGCTCTCCGAGGCACGGAGGAGTCTGGGACTGATGGTTACGCATCAACAGACCAACCGCGGCAAGCACAGCCTAACCTCAATTTATCAATGTATGCGGCTGTAACTTAGCCACGAGCCCCTCCTCATAAAGTAGGTCCTACCTATCTGCTACCTATCTGTTATGTAGTTTAAGTTCAAGCTGATAAAATCAGATTTGTGTGCCAATTCACAGCGAAACATGTAGATCTCACTGATTAAAAGTTACCATGTTTTCGACAAATAAACATAATTCTATTCTGTTCTAGTATTCTGTAGTACTTATCTGCTATATTTTGATGTATATACAGATGTATATTAAATTTATAAAAGCACAGTATAACGCCAGTACACCAAGCTTACTTTATTATTGATTACTTCGAAACAAATTGATTAATCACCAGAGGGCTTATCAACTTGCACTATTAATATTGATATAGCCTTCGGGAGTCGAATAACAAATGAAAAAGACAGACAAGAGTAAAATAAATAAATCTACTGTATTTGTAGTGTTCCCTAGAGGCGTTGTGGCGATTACATGTTTCATAGAACAACTGCACAGTACCTCTGGTAGTTATGGAAGTTTGAAAATTTTATCAACTTTCAGTTTAATATTTATTTGTTTTTTGTTTTCAATTTTAGACTAAAGCATAAATAAAATTAATAAATACTCAACAACTGTTACATTTACCACTCGAAAGGACTGTTAGACTTAAATTTGCAATTTAATCTGCGACGTACCAAACTAGGTTTACCATTTCAAAGTAAAAATAAATTAAATGAATGAACAATGAAAAGTATCTTTATAAAGCTCCAGTGAAATAAATATTTTAAACCAGTTATCTCCGCCGCTTAAAAATAAAATAAAGCGAGCGGGAATGGGACACTTCTGTCATTTCGTATTAAAAAATACTGCAAATATAAAATCAGAGATTACCTACTTCCATCCGGGTAGGGCTGCCAGTCCACCGGACATTCCAATTCAATATTTTGTTCCGTAATTTGGTGAGGGTACCAACGCCTGGGATAACTCCCGTTTACTGTCGGAAGCCAAAAAAATTATAATTAAGTTAATATAATTTTGTGGTCTCGTTAAAATGTTGGAAGTATACGCATATCCGGATATCAGGCGCCCCTCAGTGTAATTAGGGTGGGGATTCCGGCTTCTCAGATTTGTCGGAAGCCCGCGTCAAAACTTCTGAATTTATTAGCATGCCGCCGCGCCGCGCCGGGTCAACAGGGCCGAGTCGTGTTTGCGTGGAGGTTTGAGCTTCTGATTACTTTATGTTTGTCACAAGTCACATTGATACCCTGCCCGCACTACCCGAACAGTCCCAGAGTTGGCGACACCCGTCAATCTTCTCGGATATTACCCAACTCTCAGTTTCGTCGGTTTTGCCACGTAAAATCTTCGACTTTTGCAATTTATAAAAGCTTGAAAGAGTGGTAGACAAAATAGACGTCTACAATTCCCTTACGTTGTTTAAAGAAAGTGAAATACGTTATTGTAGTTACCTACCTACTATTTTGTTCTTTTTATGGGATAAAATAATTTTTAACAAAAAAAAGAACCGACTCCAAAAATCTTTCTGTTAGGTAAAATTGCACTAAAAAGTAATAAAATAATTGCATTATTTACTTACTACAATTTATATAAAAATATTTTTTTAATTTTAGAGGAATCTGAATAAAATCAATTTATTAGGACAATAATATACAATTATTATTATTTTTGGAGTCGGTGCCAGACAAACTTTAAAAATATTTAGGAAGTTTCCTAAAATTTACAAAGTATATTTAAAGGTACATTAACCATCATTATTTTTACGATAATGTATTATACCTAATTGAACCTATTTGCAAATGAACACAACAACTGCCTAAAGCGAACGTAATACGCTACTTCATGAATGTACTTACACGTTTATTATCCTTTACTGGCACCGACTCCAAAAATAATAATAATTGTATATTATTGTCCTAATAAATTGATTTTATTCAGATTCCTCTAAAATTAAAAAAAAAAAATTATATAAATTGTAGTAAGTAAATAATGCAATTATTTTATTACTTTTTAGTGCAATTTTACCTAACAGAAAGATTTTTGGAGTCGGTTCTTTTTTTTGTTAAAAATTATTTTATTTCTTACTTTTTAGTGAATCTTGCGTACCATAACTGATTTATCGGAAGTGAATATGGATGAATGTAGAATCCGCTGTTTTACAAAATCTCTAGCTGCTTTACACAACAGTACTATTTTATAAAACAGCTGAACAACGTTCAGCTGGATTGCCATTGCGATACGTTTAACAAAACTGCTACCCACCTTTAGACGTAATGCAGAATGACATATCTACAGTGGGACAGGTTTGTTTATTGTATAGGTATATTAAATGGATAGTAACCATTCAAGTAAAAAAGCGATACTGTATTCTGATTTGACTTTCCGTGGCTGGGTCGACGGAGCCCCGCTTAGCGGGGCTCCTATTTTGTGTCCGTAAGGTTAGAAAAAACCTAAACACGAAGAGGATGACGGGGGCTGTTCGCTCGCTACGCTCGCTCACGGGCCCCCGTCATCCTCTTCGAACCTAACCTGTCCGTGTCGGGGTACACAAGACTCCCGAGCTCGCTTCGCTCGCTCATGGATCAATTTAATTTATTTTCTTTCATAATCCCGATATATTGTCGACTATTATAGTGGTTTAGTATTTACGTCATTAAAAATTTTCATATTTTTTTTTGCTATTGAGAAGTAAAATAAAGTTAGGTTATTATTTTTAGGACATACAGAGCCATATGTGACAAAATTTCGAACTAAAATCAACAACCTGACAATTCATTTCACACTGCTTTACATAATCTTTGATCGTTGACCCGCTGCATTGATAAACGCAAAACGTTCATTCAATTCTGCGTGTTATAGTTCAGTAATTATGTAAAACCGCTAAACGTCGTTCAGCTGTTTTTCATAACAGTACTGTTTTGTAAATCAGCTAGCAGCTTTGTAAAACAGCTTATTCTACAGTCCATCTGCGACATATCCATATCAAAGTAGGAAATCTAGATCTGAGGCTATTTCAAAACAGAGTAATAAACTACGTAAAACAAGAAGAAATTAATTAAAAAAAAAATCTGACTAGCGTATGTTACTGACGGGACAGTGTAAGGATTCTAACGATACCCCATATATCGAAATCAGTTCAGATATTTAGCAGTAATGGTGGAATAGGTAAAGAAACTCACAAACATACTTACATACATACATACTTATATTCACTCCGTTTTTTGAGCACTCGTGTAAAAAGAGATGTTTTAGAATGCGGTCTTACACTAAAAAGCACTAAATAGCAAAAAAAATATTTTTCCGGTGCTTACCTTCCGGTTTCATCATCATCATCATCATCATCTGATGATGAAGCTGGAAAATAGGCAGTTCATTAGAACTATTCTAGAGACCGTAAACACCACCGGAAAGTCACAAGAAAGCAAAATACATCATTTCGTTTACTTCGACGACGTATTATTTTTCAGTTATTTTGATTTAAATACCAAACTATTAAACCAATTTTCATAAAATTTAAATGGGACCAATCTGAAAGTAAAACCTTTCAAATAAAAAAATAATTTTCTAAATCGGTTCATAAATGACGGAGTTCTGAGGTAACAAACATAAAAAAAAAAAAAAAAAAAAAAAATACAACCGAATTGATAACCTCCTCCTTTTTGGAAGTCGGTTAAAAAACAATAGTTTTTTTTTTACAAATTTGGTCTTTTTAAAACATTTCCCAATGGTTTTATCTATAATAAAACCTTTTTGTAACTTGGGAATCATTGACAGTACGTGGTTACGGGTGTTAATTGCTGTTTATAGCCAATAAGTCACGTTTGGCTATATCCGGACTTCTGAAGTCACTCAAGTGGGGTCCGAAGGACTCTCTAAACATATTAAGAAGCCGTACCGCAGAAACTTCACCGTCCAGCGACCCGTATTATTATGTAAAACAAGTTGTATTATGTATATTCTTAGAACAGTAACGGATTGCAAATATTGTAACTACATTTTTCAAAAATGACATTAAAGTACCTATTATTATTGTGTACTGATATCAAAATCTCATTTGGTAAAAAATATGTGCCCTACATTGGCATGGAAACACATCCCTCAACCTGAAACACGAAATTAGGAATTTAGTCTACAGGGAAAATATATATCGTTGTAAAATTTGTATCAAGAAAGCTGCTGCAGTAGCACTTAATACATACATATAACAAAATGTCACATAAGAAAAACTGCTTGTTCACAAAGAAAATAACACAACATGTTACGAGCTATCCTGATAATAAACATCTATCTAAGATTCAGAACAAAGAACTTCTTTTGTATGCTGAAGATTTTGTAGTTTACACACTCCTCGTGTCCTGTCATAAAGATAATTGTAGTTGTAAAAAGTTTTGATTGTATTACCCGGACTGGAATTTAAATTTCGCGAGACAAGATGAAATTGTAATGCAATTTGAAACTTAAAAATGCGACGCGACAATTTTGCTACAATGTTACAATAATTGTGGAATTTCAGCGAGTGGTGACTGCTGACTTTTTTGGATTTTTTCTAGCCGCACTTGTTAGTGTTAAAGCTTTCTGCGTTTTGGTTTTGATTTTTCATAGCAGTCAGTCTGTACAGTTACTGAACGGTGACGTCACCATAAAACGAAACTTTTGACTTTGACAAAGCCCCTATACAGCAGCTTATGAACATGTACCCAACTGACTAGGCCTCTTTACAGCCGCTATCTACATATAACTATAAAATTCTAACTATTTGTTGCTTTTAATTATGTACTTAACTAAGACTCATACAAGTTCCTAAGGTGATAATTGATTGAATTGACTATGTAAAAAATTGGAGTATGAAATCGACTTAGCGAGCCGACATCACGATAGCTTAGTTGGGACAGTATGACTTGGATCGCTACTCCAAGTGAGTTTCGATCCAAGGGTTCCAGGTTCAAACCCTACACACAGGCGTATCTTCGTTCTATCCACAAAGTATTTACTATAAACTACATGATTATATTATTTGTCAGATCAGTTACAATTATTAATCTAAATGATAATTCACAGTGTCAACCCGGTGTGTGAAATTGTACTTGGTAAATGGCAATTAGTTCGTCTACACGATATATTGGACAAATAGGGGTGCTACATCCCCAATCATATCATAATAAAATGAAAGTGTTCGCGAAATTGTTCGGTTTCAATATTATACTACAGAAAAGTTATACGCTGTTATTGTCTTTAAAATATAGCTTTAACGGGTCTTCCTGAAATAGAACAGTAACTATTCGACTGTAAATTATAGTAAGAATGAAGAAAACTGAAGTTTTAACTCCTTCACGTAGTACATTGTAGAGAAACGTGATATTGCAACGCCAATACTTTTCCGGTACGATGTTCCAATACTAGCAGTATATAGGTTTTCTTTTTCATCGCAGACACAAACATCTCGAAAGAGTCAAATATACCTAGAAATAACGTATGGGCAATCCCCTAAGGACACCTGTAGATGGCACCATTTGTCAATTTGTGCTCAAACTATCGGTTCGACATAAATAATATATTGAGTCACATTACAACCAGCTCTCACTATATATTTCAGTCGCAAATCGAATAACGCACCTACACTAAGTTTGGCAAAATGTTTAACTACCTTGAGGCAAACGTCTTGCGACGTACCTCCATTCATTCATCCTTTCCCATTAATTTTGGTTAGTGAAGACCATACTGTCTAGATCCCATAAATCGTGGAAGTTTATCGTAGCCGAGCGTCTAGTTAGACTGGCGGGCGGTTGGGTCGTCCTTTCGACCCAGACGCCACTCGTTGCACCTACTGTGATGACCTCGACCAATTTGGATGCTCCACAAAGCACAAACAATGTAAATTTAACAAGCTGCTAACTAATGACACTTCGCACCTAATTTAGCGAACACAATTTAGACAACCATTTTGGTTAAGCTATTTCTGCGCGGTAAACTTATATTAAAACAAATTGAGCTAGACTTCTTTCAAAACGTCTGGTCATTGCTCTAGACAGAGATAAATGGAAGAAGAGTAGGAGGCATTTGCCCAGCAGTGGGACACTTTAGGCCTATATTACTAAACTTCTTGTTCCTGCCCTAGTCCAAGGTTATAAGGGGTTGGCATAATAATAATTATAGTAAACATAGATAAATATCACCTGTATAGGGACTGAATAGATAGCAATGACATCGCCATAAGACGTGTTAAAATGTGGATAAAGAATTCGCGGTAGTGAGCAGAGGTCGAGATGGCTTAGTGGTCAGAGCGCCTGGAGTAACTATCCGGGAGGCGCAGCTTCGAATCCTGCTGACAACTGTATTCTTTTTCCATTTAATATTATAACTTTAGAGTTCGTGTTAATGCTTTTCAAAGATTAATCTTGAATGGATTAATATCGGTTTATTTTTTAACGAGTATTTTAATTTGTTTCAATTGATTTAACAGAGGACATTGAACCTTTTTTTCGAACCGTCAAACTACGTATTAGTAATTGTTGTTTGAATTTTTGTTACTTAAACAGCGTCATACCACAAGTTACCGTTTATTTCTTACAATTACTACTTTTCGTCCGAAAATTATAACTTTAACGCGTGGGTTGTGCCTACTGTAACAGCTGTTCCGACATAAATTGCTGATTTGTATAGTAGGACAGCTGTTAGCTTCACTCATTCATGACTCTTTCAACGTGAATATTTATGATTTGATTAATTTCATAAGACTACCAATGTTTTTAAGTAAAACAGAGTTAAGATTTTAATTTTAATTCACTACTTCTCAAGTTACAGTAGTTAATTTCCGTTCTTCTATTAATTCAGCGGGCTCGGTCATCTGTCTCGGCGCCGTATCTTGTCATATTGTATACTCATATATCCTCCGCACGCACGTCAACCCTCCCTAATTGCCTGATCCCTTAACCCCTGCAATGCCCGCTGTTTCCCTTTTTTGTCTAGATTGAATGTCTTAAGTAGCCTCGTTTAGAGCTTTAACCAAGTTATAAAGTACGGTCAGCAGTGGCTTGCGGAAATGTAAATTTACGAACAAAATGTGAATGATGCTTCTTTTACGAGGTTCTTAGGACGGCTTATGAGTAATAAAAAATATACCTACTTTGAATGCACGTAGCGTAGAACCTTCAGGAAATATGAGATTACTGCGACTGTAAAGTGTGATGAGCTTCCTTAAAATTGCTTTACGGGGATTCTATTTGACGGCCTTTAAAATATACGAGACCCCTTATAAAATTATGCTTCTGAATGAAAAGAAAAGAAATATAATTTAGGCAAACATTTGTGTGACACAAATATGTATTTAGGGATGGAAATATAATAAAATATCTCAAGACCACGCGTAAGTATCTACGTGTGACTTTTTTATTCCTCATTTTGTCGGAAGCAGGAAAGTGACAGGAATAAATCAGAGCTCTTTGTAGCGTCAGTGTAACGGCGACACATTCATTTCCTAATGGTTAACAAAGTATAAATATGTATGAACGAACATCCATTTATTAGGAGGAACGTAGGGAATTAATACGAACAAGGAGTTACGAACATGTTCGCCGATGATACGGTCCATTAGTAATGTATTATCAGTATTGTTTCGCGCTATTTTCCCGAGCGCCATAACAGCCTATTAGCGAGACCGAGAAGCGGCTTTCCTGGCTCGAGCGCTAGTTGGATAAGCTTGATACAATATGCACTATGCAGTTTACTTTCTCTTAATCTAAATGCAATTAGCTTAATCTCTGTATCGTAGGAAATTCAGTTACTCTGAAAATGTTTTTACCTTTATAACCGGTTAGTTCACTTTGAATTTTCTATTAGATTAAACAATATCGTGATTATACTTACGTACTATTCGTAAATGTAAGAAGACAAAGATAAAGAAACGTAGAAAAGCTGAAAATACGGCGAGAACAATTTCGCTCAATCGTTCCATTATCGAGCAGTGAAATTTTCATATAAATCGATTCCCTAAATGAGGTTTATTGTTGTACATAACCGTAAATAGGTTTAAGTAAGCTTTAGGAGATAACGAAACAATGTTTATTGGGACATATTACAATGGTTTTGTTTGTGTCGTGTATAGTACATTAACGTGTGTTTGAAGATTCGCCTCCTTGACCTTAAAAGTTGCGCGGGAAAATAGGCAGAGTGTACGTAATACTTTCGCCACTTGGAAATTAGCATACAAAGGCGGGAAAAGTTTGATACAAACGAAAATCGGAACTTACCTACCTACGATATTTTTGTTCTTATTATTATTGTATGGTTGATAAACCACCATAAACGTAGGATAGAAAAAGACCAACAAAGCCTACTATGGGAATGGAATCTCTTACGGAAATATCACATGTTAGAAAGAGAAAGCATATTTAGGTTCAGTCAGCACTATTGGCAGATGTTGTTTTCTCCAGTGTCACTGTCAAAAATCACGCTAACTTATATTTGCTGTATTGTCGGTGAATCCTGTATATTTTATACAGTTTTAAAATTTATAAGCAATGCCTACGTGTTGTGTTGGTGACTGCGATATTTCTTATAAAAATAATCCAGAAAATGATTCATTTCACAGGTAAATTGTCAAAAACAGCATATATTTTCATGGCCATATTTTGGAAAAATCTGTCTTTAGAAAATTTATTTTGAAAACCAAATCCTGTCAAGAAAATAGTGAATTTTCTCTATAGTAAAAAACAATGGTCATAAAAGCAATATTGAGTACGTTGTTCTAATATAAATTTTCATTTCATGTATACAAAATAGTGACTTGTCAGTGTCGACTATTGTGTCGATGAAATTTTTGAACAAAAAGTTCCGATATCAGAATTTATTTAAAGTGTAGACCTACCAACTATCTCTAAACAGTAATAATTTTTCCAAAATTTTAATTGGGATTAGACCCCGAATGAAACTAGTTGGTGACTCCTGCGCTATCACCTTTAGGCGGTGAGCTTTGAGCCTATATGTGATAGCGTAATGAATATGTTGTTTACTTAGTTTTTACTACGAATTCAAGAGAATTTCACATTTTTATGATATATTTTTTATACTAAAAGGTTTCTTGTCGATGCTAAGGCAAGGAAAAAAATTGATGAGACTTATTGATAAAGAAAAGAATAAAGATAAAAAAGAAAAAATAATAAAGAAAAAGAAGAATTAAGAAAAGATAATAGGATATACCTTTTTTTTCGGGGGGAAACCTGATAAGACCGGGGTGTGTGACATTCTTACCTCACTCAAACCACCTCGGCGGTCACCATTAGCATATGGAGGGAGGCACTTAATAGACCAGCTCCAGCACCCCCGCTTTGCAGCGCTTATTAAGACACATCCCTGGAGAGACTGTAAAGGGGTCTTCCGTAAGCCTCGCTGTGCACGATAGCACGTGACCGCTATGCCACCGTCTTCTCTGGGATCACGATGGGTAAATAGAGTCCCCTCTCTAAGCACCCGTGACCCCAAAGGGCTTCTGCCGTCTGCCTTAAATCATACAGGCGGGGTTTCGGCTGTTAGGTGCCGAGGCGGTTGCCTCCTAGACGCCTTTTTCTCCGAGAGGGATTGGCCCTCTCACAATCCCGCTCGGCGGCCTCTTTCTGGACGACAGCAGTATCACAAAAGGAAGCCATTTCTCTCCAGTTCCCTAAATCTGCCAGCGTAGACCTCACTATTGCCGGCAGAAGTAGATCTCGCCCGATACTGGCTCTTAGTATCCACCGCTCAGCGGTCTAGGTAGGGCACACCTCAAACGTGTGCTGCGCTGAGTCGAGACCACCTTCGCAATGGTATTAGGATAGGTAGGTAAAAAACATTCAGTCAATCATCATCTCAATCAGTCATACTCTATACACTGCTCAGGGTCTTTAAAAGCTGCTTTCTTAACAAAGTACCTATTACCAATGAAATATAATTATAGTATGAGCGCATGAAATGGTTGCACGTTTTTGAGCTCTATGTCCTTCTATGGGGTAGCAAAAATATTCTAATTCTATGTAAACCACCTAGTGTCAAGGCAAAGTCAAAGTCAAAGCATTTATTTCAATTAGACCATTTACAGACACTTTTGAATTGTCATAAACAAGTACCATAGAGAACATATCTCAGGTGTGCTGGTTTCCTCACGATGTTTTACTACTAGTACGCTACTTGAAATGCACACTAATCGCAACTAACACTTTGATTATCGTGTACTTACTGAAATAATACAGAACTGTATAAATATATTAAGCGTAATTAATAAAGATTTTATTTATCGACAAACACTCAACTAATCCACACACAGTTAGCCGAGAATTATTCTATAGTAAATTGTTGATTCAGTAGCTCATCAAAAACTTATTTACGCAACGTAAATTACCAGTTAAGTCTATTACGGTGTATTAATATCTTAATATTGGACCAAAGAGGAACATTAATTAGCTTAACATAACTTCCGCCTGAAGTAAATCCGTAAATCTCTTTGTTTTATATCTCTCTTTGGTCGTGTTCTGCAGACCCAGCACTAGATATAGCTTTCTTATTGTCAGTAATTTAGTGTTTTACTCATCAATACGTCCTCTGTTATTGTCCTTTGTTAACTAGTTTCTAGCCAAAACAGACTTTTTAAAGTTAGCCTGTTAAACTACTGACCGTCAGAAACGACTGACGGTTATTTGTATGATGATATACGGTACTGAAGAAATGTAGGCACGGGAATTTCGATGTGTAAATTATGGTCACCCAACTTCGGGCAGACCGCCGTCACCGCGACGTAACCTAACCTAACCTAACCCGACGTAACGTAAACGCTGCACAATTCCAAACTCCTGGCTGCCACTGTGAATTTCCTAATACAAAAACCCAATAACACTGCCCGACCCAGGAATCGAACCTAGGCCCTCTTGATCGGTAGTCGCCCTGGCGACCACCAGACCAATGCGGCAGTTAACGTAACCTTACAGATTGCTCAATCAACATTAAGGCTAAAGTAACCACTTAGCCACGAACTCTGTCAAATTATCGTACCGTAAATCAAAATTCGAGACTAGTTCAAACATTTGTTTCAAAATATGATGACCAATCTATTTATACCCTTATTCCCACATGTCAGTTTGATTACACACGTCGAGCCCATCGAGGGGGAGGACAGGTCAGTGGGGGGTGGGGGGTATCAGGTCGAGCAACAGGCGCCGGCTGATCAATGAGCATCCCCCGCGCCGCTCACCCCTCGCCGTCCACCTGCGCCGCACTTGTTGCGCGCACGATCCAAACAAATGCAAGCCCTTACCACGCCACCCAAACGCAATTATCACCCTTATTTCATCCCATATTAGATCCATAATAGTCGCGCATATAACATTGCATTGTTACCTGAAGAGTGCTCAACTTGTATAAGGTAATATGTAAGGTTGTATGTCTCAGAAGTGCGGGTGCGATCAAGCGCGTTAGTATCAGAGCGCCATAAACGTAGCAGCGATAAAGCCACGACGATGACCGTGCCATTATGCACCCTTTTGTTCGCTTCTGTACCTTTTAGCGTTACCGATATCTTCGGCATATAACTTTAACAAAGGTGAGTACTGAGTACTACATATCTGCTTTTGAGCGAGAATCTTCAAGGGCGCTGTTCAACTTTCCCATTGTGTAGAATAGATTGAGTCTCGCAGTTGATTTTGTAATGAGATATCCGTGTGGTTTCGAATTCTCAGCTAACAATAACTCTACGATCTTAGGTTGTCCTTAGAGGCTGTAGAGGTGTATTAAGGTTGATTTACATGCCTTCGGGCTCTACTTAGCATGAGAGTGATTGTTGACTAAGATTAAGTGAGTGGAGAGATCCTGCTGCGATCAACAAGGTGTATACCCGAATAAGGATCCCTAACTTTCTGAGCTTATTGCTATTTTAAACGGTACATACTTCTCCGTCTGTAACCATAGAGCACAGAAACTCTACACAATGTGGAACTTCGATACAATTCTGTTCAATTCAACCTATAAGTTTTTGAAAAACTCTTTACTGCATCTGTATCTACTTAAAAGTATAATTTACAATGTGACAATCTACCTCTAAATCCTCTAATCAGAAAATTACTATACCTATACAGATTAATCTTTTAAATGCATTACTTAACGCATGCGTAGCGAACTCGAAAGTTATAAATTTTTACGCAAAGAAAAATACGGTCGTAACCAGGATTTGAACCTGCGCCTCCTAGATACATAGTGCACTTGGAGTATACATCCGGGAGGCGCAGGTTTAAATCCAACCGTAACTTTCTTTCCACAAAAATTTCTACCATACCTACCAACCGATCACAATCGATAACCCTGTATATGAAAATTAATCAACAACTCGTAAATTCGTAATATAAATAGTTGGAGCAAGTCAAAGGAATATTTTCCGATCCACACACAGGCTTTATGAAAAGCTGGAGTACGTTCAAAGGCGCCAAAAAGCCTTTACATGTAGAAAAATATGTGTCAACAAATACTCTATTGTAAAGTTATACGAAAATGAAAACAGAATTGCTGTTTGTTTTACTTTGCCCTAGTATTGAAATCGATTAAAAATGTACATGGACCATATGAAAAGTATTTCAAACGCTTTTCAATTGAAAGTAGGAGTATTATGAACGAGCTGTTTGCTCATTCATATAAGATGTTATGATGTTATAGTAAGTTTGAGTGCGGAGAGAAAAGAACACATAGTTGTTAAGTAACGTTTATTAACACCAATCACTACATAGTATAAAACAAAGTCGCTTCCCGCTGTCTGTCCCTATGTATGCTTAGATTTTTAAAACTACGCAATGGATTTTGATGCGTTTTTCTTTTAATAAATAGAGTGGATCTCGAGAAAGATTTTAGTATATAATTTGTCAAGTTTTTGTTTACATTGGCTAAAATATAATGATATTTGTTGGAGGTGTCGGAAAAAATAAGACGTCTGGGAGCTTTTGACGAAAACGCTTTGAGATATAACAAAATGATGTATTGTGGAATTGTGTATCTTATATAGGTCTACAGAAAAGATGTCATATGTTTATCTCTGAAGGATAACATACTATATCCATTTTAATATTTTTTAAAATGGGCAATTATAAAGCGGTAATTGGAAAGCGGGAACGGGATCAAAATTGTATGATTACTTTTGGTCGCGGTAACCGACATCCACGCGGGCGAAGCCGCGGGCATCAGCTAGTATGGTTTATAAATACAACTGTTGACGATTCTTTGCGATTCGGTGCGTTCGATGACCGGTACTGAACTGAAATTAATTATAAATATTGACGATTGATTAATTATTAGCTGACGCGGTGTGTAGAATTTTGCAATGCACGGTTTCACCGTACATATAGATAGAAATGAAAATAGACTTTGTAATTAATTATATTTTAAAATATTTTTCGCGTTGTTTCTAAGTTTTCCATAACTCATTGCTCGTTTGCTGGGAGTAGTCAGATAACATAGAATCACGCCTGTATTCTCCGAAGGGGTAGGCAGAATAACATATACAGTTACACAAATTACCCAAATGCTATTATTAAGTAGACAGCACGGTTGGCGCAGTGATTGAGAGATCGACTGCTGCATCGCGTGTCGCAGGTTCGATTCCTGGACGAAGCAAATATTTGTACGATTTACAGATAATTGCTCCGGGTCCGGGTTTGTGCTTGTGTGTTTGAGATTATATGTCTGTAAACGCACCCACGATACAGGAAGAAAATCATAGCGTGGGACAAAGTTAAAAAAAAAAAAAAAAAGTATCATGTAATAGATGGTGATCCTATTGCTCCATCTACCAGGCACAACTTTAAACTTTACCGTGGGGGGGCCATGCTTCGGCACGAATGGGCCGGCTCGACCAGAGTGATACCACGGCCTCACAGAAAACCGGCGTGAAACAACGCTTGCGTTATGTTTCGTCCAGTGAGTGAGGGTACCGGAGGTCCAAACCCTTTAAAAGGCCGGTAAAGCTCTTGTGACTCCTCTGGGGTTGCGGGTACCCATGGGCGGCGGTAATCGCTTACCATCAGGCGAGCCGTCTGCTCAGTTGCCCTATCCCATAAAATATAATATAAATATAAAAAAAAACTCCGGCCTGCTACTGAGAATTTCCTAACAGAAAAATTCAATAACACTTTTCCTGACCCAGGAATCGAACCCAGGACCTTATACTTAGCAGTCGCTCTTGGGAACACTAGACCAGTGAAGCAGTAGATAGAATATCTTATTAAAGAAATCTCATTCATAGCTTGAAATGGAATTGGGCTGTCGTCTGGCGTTTTATCTCATTGGGACCGGATGACGTCATCAGCGAACTGAAGGGAGGTCTCTCAACTATACGTGATCTGAAATCTTACGCAGATATGTTAAATATTTTCAGAAATATCAAAAAGTCACTTCTCCGGTTATCTAAGGTAAGTCGTAGTCGATCATTCTGCAGTGAATAGTGACTAAATAGATAATGGTGACGTCACCATAAAACGAAGTGAACCAGGACTTCAATACCACAGTACCTATACCAAATCGAGGTTGTCATGCCGATAGCTTAGTTGGCAGGGCACTTGGAGTAGGTACGGGTTCAAACCCTGTTGGCGAGTATTTTAGTATCCACAAAAATTATCTGGTAGTTTCTGTAAAAGCTCTTTGTTTTTTTACGACTATTCGAGTGTGAAGCTCAAATGGTCATCATACATGAGGCTGGATTACAGACCGAGCCGAAGACGGCTGCGTAATTCATTCGAGATTGTATTGACAGAATCGTTTCATGTTTTTCGACACACTTGTGAGGAAAATAAGATTATATATAAATAATTTTGTTATTAAAATGGTGTGTTGGTTTCTTTTATCGTGCGGCGCCGAGTCTATGGTCTGTGCACGCGCAGGTGGAAGAGCAAGCAAGGACGAATTTACCAAACAGCCTAACAATAAAATGTAAGTAATTATTTGATAAATCGAAATGTTTATTTAACAAATAACACAATTAACATAATCACTATAATGGTAAATCTCAGCAAAGAGTTTTTATACATCAAAACTCTATAAATTTAAAAATCAAAAACAAACCTTATGTAAAATGGAAAGCACGTGTGCATTTGCTGCAATGAGAACCTAAATCGGTGCAATAAAAGGCACTTACGAACAAGTATGTTGAATAAAAATCTTTAAATTATGGTGGCATAAAATATATAGGTTGTGAGAAGAACTTGAATCTGCGCCCCTCGGAGAAATACTCTCAGGCCCAGTAAAATTATTATTAAGATGGATGTGACGTCGATGAGCCGCTGAGGCGACCGTCGTGTTGGTTCTCGAACCCATCGAGTTTTTAGAGCATTTTCTAACATTTCAATGAAGCATATGACTGTTCTACCTGTTACACAATACCATACTTTTTTCTTTTAAATTGAAATTATGCATATATTGTTTATAAAGTAGGTACCTACCTACACGGACATAAAATAAGGCAGGGTACTTTATTGTATGATCATGAAATACTATTGGCAATCCTATTATAGGTAGGTAATGAAATAGGTACGAATATATATAGGTATTAATAGTTAATTCATATTATAATAAAACAAATTTTAACCGGATTAATCGCGTGTGCTATAGGTTTTTTGTTTTTCCTGACGTTTCGAACCAATAATACACGCGATAAACCGGGTAAAAGGTGTTTTATTATAATGTGTAGTGATCGCGCAAACCTAAGTTAATTCATAATTTGTACCTCCTTTGTCTTATCGGAACAATCACGCTAACGCTGCTCGGGTCCTAAGTTAGCATCCCCACGGCATTCTAATTAGATATTCCTATTTGCAAATTGTCAATTATAGGCCGGGATTGGAATTCGTCTCTCGCTTGGCCGCCCACTGTAACATTGGGTGGCCGGTACTGAATACTGATTGATGAACATAACACAAACCATGGTTGACATAATGTACAATGTATAGCTACGTATGAACGGAACGTAATAGCACAAATAATAGTCAATAGTGCGCCCTAATTGCGTGACACAGTGACCACACACGATCGGAATAATGTGTATCCATTATTAAACAGTGTCCGTGTGTTTTGTAATTTAGATATTGTCATGATGAAGGTTAGGAACCTAAGCGGTGTAGTATTCTGTAGCACAGCGACATTTAATCACATTTGTCCCATGTAAATTGTAGCGAGCTAGAATGCTAAAAGTGTCTTAACAGAAGAAAACTCCATAAAATTTCGCCTCACCCGGGAATTCAACCCAGGAGCTCACGCTCAGCAGCCACACTTGCTTGCTTGTAGGTACTATGTAGTCTGCAATGGATACTTTCGGTCACGGCACTCCACGAAGATTATGAGAGATGACCAAGTACGCAGGATATATTATAGTGCACAAGTGAATACGCAAACACAGGTGCATTCCCTGTTTCTTATTTCTTCCACACGCTCATAGTCCGATGGGGTAGCAATCTGACACGACCGGAGAGAGATCAGGCGCAGTATCGACGACTTTACTAGCTCTCCGAAATACGGGGCTTTCACACCACCAACTTTTTAACTCTGGACTACTACTGAGAACTTCCTAACAAGAAAACCCAATAACACTGCCTGACCCGGGAATTGGACCCAGGACCTCACGCTCAGCCGTGCTTGTGACCAGTAGACCAATGAGTCAGCCATTCGTGAGATTATATTATGACTCAAGGAACACCATTATAAATAAAGCTGTGAAGACCATAAGCATACATTTCAAAAGTCATAACCACTAATCTAATCCTATTTCCGAACTTATTCTATGATCATAGTACATCAGTACACAGTTGAGTCTACTGTGTTTCTTGGTATCACGATTGATAGCAAATTACAGTGGGGAACACATAGCAAAATTGTAAAAAAATTAGACATTTAACTGACGAGGATACAGCCAGAATAGTTTATTTCAGTTATTTCCATAGTATTATGTCTTATGGTATTCTTCTGTGGGGAAACTCTGCAGATATTAATACCATCTTTGTCTTGCAAAAGAAGGCTATTCGTGCTATTTACAACTTGGGTCCTAGAGTTTCCCTAAGAGCCTCGCAATATATATATGAAAACTTAATGTATGTACGCAAAAACATTCAAAATTTTGTTAAATTGTCAGATGTACATACTATAAATAATCGGAAGAAACACAACCTTGTTGTTCATGCTACTCGTCTCCACAGAATAAGCAACTCGTTCATGGGTCAATGTATACGCTTTTTCAACAAACTGCCCATTAACGTTAGAAATTTACCCTATAATAAATTTAAGAAAGCTATTAAAGCTAAACTATACCGAAAGGTGTATTACACTATCTCGGAATGTTTAAGCGATAAAGAGGCATGGGAGTGATATGAAAAATGCTTAATTATATTGTTTTGATTTTACCTGACATTGTAATATGAAAAAATTTGGACATTGTATAATGAGAAAATTTGACATATAAATAAGATAAAATTGACATTGTAATATCATAACAATTGACATTCTATTAATTGTCATTTTTTATTGTGACATTCTTAATATTACAGAAATTGTGAATGTGAGCATCATGTAGGAAGTATTTCTTATTTTTTATTTATTGTTATACATATTTAAAATCTGGCGGTTTTGAGGTTTTTATATGGCCTACGCAAATGTCCTGCTGATCTGGTATTGCCTTGCGACAGGTCGTTGAGCTCCCTATAACATGGTTGAGCTACACGGTGCATGTGACTGATGCATGTGTGCCGTCAGTTAGGACAGGTCAACTCGAAACTGATATAGCTCTTTCTTAAAAAGGCCATTCCAGATACCCTACATGGTTACGCTCACATAGGGATGTTTAATGATGTCTGGACTTTAAAAGAGACCTTGACCTTTGAGTTTGTTTCGGCGTGTCTTCTCAGAGGTAGTCAGATAGGAAACGCCGACGCCATCTAGATATAATGACATGTAAAAGAGTTTTTAAAAGACCTACTTACAGAATAAACAATTTCATTTCATTTCATTTCATCCTCTTGCGCTGATTGGGAGAAGCGTAGCATGTCTTCTCTCATACATCTCTGTCAAACGTCGTCATGGCAGAAACCTCAATCGCCATCCATCCATCGCTTCCTCAGTCTTCCTCTCCTCTTATGTCCATCGACATTCATACTCAACGAAACTTACCTCGTCACATGCTCTTCATACTCCGAGCTTACGTGTTAATATTTACAGCGTCTACAAGTTGTTCAACAAAAAGATTTTCTGTAACAAAGCTTTAAGTAAGCGCTGTTGTTGTTCATAAGCACCTTCTTTGAACTTAAAGATAAACCGCTCGTTTATGAAGTATGTGCTATCGACCGGAGACCCGAACGGTGTGTTGTCAGTGAACGACTCAGTGTCACAGGATGTAAGTCAGACGCTTTTACTTTACAGGAGAGACAAAGAATCACAAAATTATCTTTATCCACATAGAAACAGTGAAAGAAATAATTGTGGGAAAACATATTAAAATAAAAATAATCAACATCTCCTTCTGGAGATGGTGGGATGCTCTTGACACCTACCTTCTGAAAGAAATGGCACTAGGCACAAAGCTGTTTAACCTAGAGCAGTTGACGGATGGTAGGCGGTCCGCAGCCCACCTCCGTTGCGGCACCCCCCATAAGGCCCGCAACCTACCGCCACTCTAACATGCGCTTGGAGGCAAAGCCCAGAAGAGAGGAGGTGGCCCCCTGCCCTGCAATAAGAAGATCATGGCTGAATGATAAATAATAATAATTATGTGAAACAAGACACTGCTTCCTAATGGCTATATTGTGCAAATTGTACTCTCTTTTTAAATGGCAATTTATGGCTCATCTACAACTGAACTGACGATATCGTT
Source organism: Xylocampa areola (assembly GCA_935421205.1). Lineage (NCBI taxonomy): Eukaryota > Metazoa > Arthropoda > Insecta > Lepidoptera > Noctuidae > Xylocampa > Xylocampa areola. Next base: position 4,862,255 of record OW285200.1, read on the forward strand.
TCGGCTTTAAAGATCACAATAGGTACCTATAACCTACGTATAAAGAATAACCCTTCGCACGTAACCAACCGTATGCATTGATTGAATCCGACAGTTTACGCGGATAACTTCGTAAAGGCTGAGATAGGTACAGATTTTTGTACAATTCAGTTGTTTTCAGAAGGTACTCTGTATATTTGATTTGGCAGTACAATCGATAAGATAATAATGGTTTTGCGTAGTACGTCACCGTCTCGTATTATAAGAATACCTTCTACTAACAAATTCCTCGCATTATATAGCTATAGGATTTCTCTTGTATCGTGCTTTCGTTATAACATAAAAACTAACTAGTACGGGTGTCGAAGCCCCTATACGGACCGCAGAAAGCTAATCGTTCCGCCACTCCGTCGAGAATTAACTCATTTTGTCAGAAAAGAATTTCGACGAACCAGCATAATAAGACCCTAAGCTGTTATTAGTAAATTATTGAACACACACCAAAATTATAAACCATTGGTAATTGATCATTCATATCTAAGATCTGATTAATGGTCTGTCACATAAAAAAACTTTGTATAAAATACAAATATTCATCATCATCCATACACTATTTCACAATCTAACGCCTTTTTATTATAACGAATAATCCTATTTTATCTGTGCCTTAAGCTGACAGCTCACAGAGTCTCCGTTTAAAACTTTTCAGGCTTCTTTTAAATTTCCTTTTCAATTTATATTCTGTAGGTATATAATGTTAGTCGAAAATGCATTTACCCTGAGAAGCATTTTCCTAAGGCGAATGAAAGCAGTAAAAAAAACATCGTGTGGCGACACAACCGCTTCTCAATATACGTAGGTACTTTAGATACGGATCTACATACTGTAGTTATGGGTTTTCCATGGGTTTAACATAAAATGTCAATCTACAAAACTGGGCCAAAGCCTACCGAATACAGAATATTTATAAATACCTATGGTATTAGAAGTAGTAAGTAGGTACATACAACGTAGGAGCCTTAAAAAAACTATAATTATTTTAATAATTGATATAATTTTCTTTTATGATTAGGTATAGTCGGCCCTCGGTACATAATCTGTAACTAACTAATAATAACTAACATATTGATATACTTTTACAGGATACTAGTATTGAACAGACAAATCTTTTAAACGCATTATCGCATCCTGTGCGAATTCTAAAATAATATGTTTTGGCGACATAAAGATAAATCTTACATAAAAGCGGACTCAAAAGTTAAAATTTATTGAGGAAAGAAAACTACGATCGTAACCAGGATTTGTTAGATTTTTGTATTAACCGCAAAGTTAGTCGTGTCGGTTCAGTGATCCAGTACAGGGACTGAGCACGTAAAGCCGTCGCTCCTGCGTCTGTACTCTTTCCGGTCGTGTCGGGTTGCCGTCCCATCGGACTATGAGAGTAAAGGAAGAGGGAGTGCACCTATGTTTGCACACACACTTGTGCACTATAACATCTCCTGCGTACTTGCCTACGGAAATACTATTGTTGAAATGGTATGGTTGGAAGGCTATTGTTCAAGGGACATTTTTGTGTAATAAGAAAATGTTTCTGAAACATGCTTTATAAGGTTTATTTTTAAAATAACGGGAATATCACTTAAATAAAATAGTCTTTCAATCATGACATATTATATATATTCTCTTATGAGTAATTAAACGGTGTAATCTGATCTGCGCTACTCGGGGTTGCGGATTCGATTCCTGCTCGAAACGAATACCTATATGATCTACGTGACGTCTTACGGATAAGTACGTATTCCGGATGTGAGTGAGGCATCGTTTTTTAGGAAGTAATATTTGATAAAGTTATAATTCTTTTGTGAAAAGAAAAATATGGTCGTGACCAGGATTCGAACCTGCGCCTCCCGGATAAATACTCCAGGCGCTATGACCGCTAAACCATCTCGACCTCTGCTCGCTACCCCGAATTCTTCTTCAACACTTTAATACGTCTTTTGGTGACGTCATTCGTATCTAAATAGATAGGAACTAAATAGTTCCATAATAAATTATAACTTTGAAATTCGCACCGCATGCGTTAATGCAATTGAAAGATTTATCAGTAGTATTTATTGGCTTATTCAAATTAAGTTACATACATACCTGAAAACAATGAAATAAAATGGCAATAAATCTTTGTACGTGTAGAATAAATAAATAAAATAGGGTATTTAACTTACTATAATGAAAGAATATATTTTATTATATATATTTTTTTGGAATAAATAATTATAACTCGTAAATAGATTTGATTCGCTAAACACATTCATGACTTTAATCTATGTGTCACGTGACTCGAAACACCGATCAGCCGATCACTGTGTGACGTCACAACCTAAGCGATTGATTGTCAATTTGCAGTCCCTGTGACACAACACAAAATAAATCGATGAATTTGTTGATATTTGGGAACCAAGTTGCAACCACTTTCTTCACATTTCAATGCAGTTTTCGAAGTATTGGTACACTGAGGCACTACGCATCTATGATAAGATTTACAAAATAAAGAAAATTTCCTTTGTTTACAATAGTTCTATTGACTGTATATTGACGTCACAAAATGGCGATCATCGGTGTCGCGTCTTCTAGCACGACATTTAAAATTTGAATTTTAAACAGCTATTAATTATACAGTAGGTACACTAGTAGATGTAATTTTTTTTTAGTTACTGTTGACCATCGCTACATAGTATAAAACAAAGTCGCTTCCCGCTGTCTCTCCCTATGTATGCTTAGATCTTTAAAACTACGCAACGGATTTTTATGTGGTTTTTTTAATAGATAGAGTGATTCAAGTAAGTTAGTTTTAGTATATAATTTGTCAAGTTTTTGTATACTTTGGCTAAAATATAATGATATATGTTGGAGGTATCGGAAAAAAATAAGCCGTCTGGGAGCTTTCAACGAAAACGATATCGATACGACATCCACGCGGGCGAAGCCGCGGGCATCAGCTAGTATTCTTTAAATTAAGGCTCTTTGTAAAATTTTGTCAATAACCCTGATCGCAATACTTTTGCATCTGTGTACCTACGTCCCCGTAATTCATTTTGAGTCTGCGTTGTCTTGTGGACGCATGTTGAAAGGTCGGGCACGTATTGCCAAGGTTCAGCGACAAAGGGTAGAGTTCGATGCGACGCGACGGGACGACGATGCAATGAAAAAATGCAACGCGCGTGACAACGTGCAGGCTCGTTATGTATACGTGACATTAGTAATCTTTCATATTAGCAGGTATGAGATATAAGCAGGGCGAAAAAAAATATCTATAGGACTTTAACAGTCAGTTTACATTATTTGATTGAGCCTCGTACCTACTTATGGTCGAGTTGCGTGAAATCCTTGGTTTGATTCCTTGGTCGGGGAAAGTTGTATTGGATTTTTCTGCTAGAAAATTCTGATACATAGTTCTAATATAATTAAGTCTTCAACTCTTCGCTATTTCATCGTAGATTCCTCAGAAAATGCATCAGGCATAATTTAGGGTTACTGTCACAGTTTCTGTACCTATAAAAAACCTTTCTAAGCGACAAAACCCATAAATAACGTAAAAAAAAAAAAAAATTTTTATTAAAAAGCGATTTATAAAGTAATGAATAATTATTAGAAATTCGTATTTAATCTTAAATACCAGTCTTTTATATAATTCAGATTGTGAGGAGAGGGGGAAGCATTTGGTTAAAATAACAAACAAAAAGCTTTTGCTACACCTAATCTACTATTTTAGTTACACCCGTATTTATTTACGGCCCCTTCGGGTTCCCTCTCCATCTGAATAGTTAAAAAAATCTCCCTGAATATACATCCCTATAAAACAAACAAAACAACGGACGCTAACTTGAATTCCTTTGTTGATATCTAGAATTCTACATCTTAATAAACGGTAAATTTATATCTTCCACCTAAAAAGGAATGCCTTTTTCATGATTAATATTCCCCTTCGTTTGTTCCAGACGGGAAAGATCACAAGACGGGCCTGCCAGTTAGACAATACAAAAGTATAGGTGAAAGAAAGTAGCATTAACCTGACATGCATAGCCATAAACATACCTACACCTTCCAATTTTGTTACAATGCACTCCGTGATATACACTACATAAAAGTATATTTCTTCCTCAATCCATTTGCATGTAGTTAGCACTGACTAAATTACGGATAATATATAAACATGTAGGATGGTATTACACGGATTAATCGTTTTAAATTCAATATAAGTTTTAAATAAGCTTGGTTAATAACGGCGAAGCACGACATTAACTATGAATTGCACGAACTGCAAATAAAATAAAATTATTCCCTGCCCATTACAGAAATTAAGAAAATGATAAAGTGTAACAGAGTGTGACTCATGTTTGAGCAAAAAGACTCGTGTTCCAACATTTAAAAAAAGCTTCTATAGTGATGTAGCTTAGCGTGCAAGAAGGTGGCGTGTAATTTTTTGCTTTAGATACATATACCAAGATTGAATAATTTAATTATATTAGAAATAGATACGTCTGGTCTCTATTTTCAATTTAAATATTACGTTGACACAGGTTATAAGAGTACTTTTTTTACCTTTAAATTTCGAATTAATTTAATACAAAATTTCCAAAAAGAAATTAGAATAACAATGTCAGCTTCATGACGAAAAGTCACGAAATGTATTCTAAAATTACATATTTTTATCCGACTGACCCAGAAGAAGGGTTATGTTTTTCGAGTGTATGCATACATGTATGTGTGTATGTCTATTTCTTTGGCACGGCCTACAGCTTAAATGGCTTGATCGATTTTACAAACGAGGTGTTATTAGATTCGTCTCAATTACAGAAATGCCATCGGTTATAGTTATATTATGTTGGTGCAACCGAGCCTTATTAAGAATAAAGACGTTAGTGTCATGTTGATCAGTCACAAAATGGTTTTTTGTGACATATTATCTGCCTAGTAAATAAATTTTTATTTAGAAATGATAGCTTAACCGATGAAAACAATATTAGCTCTGCAAGCAATAATCGATTCCTAACTTATACACAACACTACTTCGGCCTGACATAGAAAAAAAAATGTGAATGCAGTGAGGAGTTTAGGCGGGAAAATGTAAAGTGCACGTTGTCGATTTTATATTGTTTTCCAAAACTTGTGTTTCTCCGAAGTATAATGTGTAATTATGGTGGATAATTAACCATTATGTGTTCATGAAGGTGTGCGAGTGTGGGCAAATTGTATAAAATTGAAAATCATGACTTTTTGTGTTCACTCCTAAACTCCATCGAAGACTCAGTAAAATTTCCACCGTTTTACTGGGGCAATAACTGCAATAACTTTTTATACTTGATTAAAACAAGAAGGAAGTAACTGAAGACGAGGCTTTGGCCTTACTTTTATTCAAGAACACTGAAGACGAGGCGGTATGGTCTAAGACCTTAGCCTGCCCGATTAGGGCGAAGGTAAAAAAAAAAAAAAAAAAAAAGTGAATGCAGTGAATGTCAATTTTGTGCTATTTTTGTATTTAAATTCCATTTTGTGCTGTCGCAAAACAGTTTATCTGTATCGATAAGACACACAAACTTGATTACATTCATACAGTTCCTCGTTACGTAGAACGCGTAAGTCGGCCTTGTATTTTATCCCAGCTACTTGATGTTAGTCGCTGTTCAAAATCAGTCATGAAAAATAATATTGGAAAAAGTTGGCGTGACTCGGCTTCGTTAATAGTGCTCACAAAGCGGAATAGCGAGTTGTTATCGCGCGTGGAAGATCGTAGTGGTGTTAATTACGACATATTGTTGCAGACTCGGACGCGCAGTGCTTCGTTTGCCAACAGCGTGGTGTTTCCCGGCGGAGTTAGCGAATCCGTTGACGGGAGCCCTCGCTGGCTGCAGCTCCTCAAGTCCTTCGGTTATACAGAACAAGATTTCGAGGCATTGCACCGCCCTACTGGTGTTATCACGCCGATTTTTAAAAATAATCCAATTCAAAGGTAATATTTGTGGACCTTGACATCTCGGCTGACGTTTTCGTCAGTCACACACTAAATGATAACGACAGTAAACACAAATGCTTGTACATTTGTATATCACTTTATATTTTACACAAAGTGAAGTGCTGTTGCAATCATTTTATGTGTTGTGTACATTAATGAACTTGTGTGTTTATTAAATTGAAGTGCTACTTGTAACTGTTGTGATCTTTAAATTATTTTGTGTGGCTTTACTTTCTATTATTGTGTTTGTTAGAACTGTGAGTCTTTGTCTTAATTTTTTATATACATAAATTACTAATTCTCTAACTGGTTATGTAAAATATCAATAAATGATAGAGCATTCCACAAGAAATAATATACCTATAGAGTTAATTGCTATATTTTTGTCAAATTTGTGTGAACTGACCTCTTATAGATTTTTTCTCTAACACACTTGAACTGATTAACAAATCAATCTATCAATTGTCATAGTCTTTGTTCTGTCATCATTAAGTTCACAGATAATCTGTTTTGTCTAGTTTTGTCTGAAACTAGTCATCACAGATGTATAGTGTAAACCACAATGTACCTAGTTAAACCACAAATGTATCAAAACACAGAATCAAGATATTTGATTCCTAATTGAGTCAACAGCAATGTTGCCAATACAAACTTATAAAGTAACTAGCACTTTGTCACTAAATATATTGGCCTCCAACAATCACATATGTGTGTGCTCTATTATGGCTCTGTAGCATAATCTCCAGTATTGGTAAAATTTCTCTGTACATTGATAATTATTTTTTATTACTACTTCTGTAAAGAGTAGGTATAAAATAAGTAATGGAATATAAAGTGTGGCCAACATTGGCAAATTTACATGAAAGCATACATTACTTGTGATGTATGCTTTCATATTAATCAGATTTGTGTTTATAGGCATATACAACTGAGGATAACAGCTATTAGAGAGACTTTTGAAGAGTTGGGGCTGCTAATCTGCAGTCGGAAGCAGAAGAAAGATAGGGCTGGGCTATGGTCAAGCATCGTTGAGGATATTGATGTAAAATATTGGCAAAATCAGGTTAGTTTGTTATCTTCGCTTTGGCAAATGTAATATGAATATATTGTGTATTTTAAAATGATGGAATATGAGACAAAGTGCAAAGGCATGTTGCATAATAGATAATTGAATGATAACATTTTAAGGATTTGCTATTGTTGTTGATATACTTTATTGCTACTATGATTATTGTTTTTCCATTATTAGGTATAATTTCTTTGACTTAAGCTGTTACCTCAGTCATTAGCAGACACAATAGATTTTTATTGTTACAATGTACAGATCTGTATGTTGCTGAGCCGAAAGGTTAATCTACTACATTATTGCCTAAAGTAAGCTCAACCTGACCTAGGGTTGGAAAATTTTGTTCTTTTTTCAACAAATTTTAAGAGAATGCAGGAACTGGTAGTCATAGAACAATATGCATTCAAACACTTAGCCATGTATATTCTTACACTCTAATTATACCTGTCTCTGTCACTGAAATGTCAATAGAAAGAGATGACAATATGCTTCAGAGACATTAGCTAAAATAATAAATATTTTAAGCACTAATATGAAGGTTTTTTGTTCAATATTAATTACTAGCTGTGCCCCACGGTTTCAACCGCGTTAATGCTCCGCTGCTACTGGACAGGTCGTGATGATATATAGCCTATGTTACCGGGGCATAGTGTAGTTTCCTAACGGTGAAAGAATTTTTCAAATCGGGCTAGTAGTTTTTAAGTTTATTTGTTACATACAAAAATACAAATCTTTCCTCTTTATAATATTAGTGTAAATATGGTTATTTGACTTTCAAGATGGTCGTTCTCCAGTATATAAATGTAAAATAAAACCTTAATCTTTAACTTTCAGTTAACCAAGGACCCTAGTGACTTGCTAAGACTGTGTGAAGAGCATCAGTGCTACCCAGACATTTGGTCCCTTCACTACTGGAGCAACTGGCTTTCTCCTGTCCAGTTCCCCAAAAGGTTTGACACTGCTTTCTTTGTGGGTGCACTAGAAAACAGGCCGAAAGGCATTGAGAGAACCTCTGAAGTAGCTAATGTAGAGGTGAGTATTCAAACACCACAACAAACTAGTTTAATAGTGTTTAATCTGTTAGTCTCTTTTTAAACCAACTTTAAAGAAGGAGGTTCTGTATTAGATTAGACCCATATGTATGTTTGAATGACCAGAATTTTATCAAAAACTACTTATTTTTAGTTAATTTCTTTTAAAGTAAAGTAGCATGCGTTAATGCTTTTCAAAGATTTAACCTAATTTCTTTTAGTTTGCTGTGTCTCCTATAATCTTTATTCTAGAATAGGTACAAGTTCTTAACTGTTCTCTCTTTATTTTCAGTGGTTGGGTCCTGCAGAAGTAATAAACAGTGACAAGAAATTATATCCACCACAGTTGTATGAGCTTCACCGACTGTCTTGTGTCAAGGACATCGCTGAGCTTATAACATTTGCCAAGGAGAGAAGTGGACATGGTACTGACCTATCATATCCAGTCTTTCTGAAAGTCAAGGATGGGAGCGTATCTTTACTGCCAGGTAATTAATACTATACCATTTTAGTTACTTTTAAATGCCAAGAATCTTAAAAATAACTGCCGTTTTTCCTTCCCAGGTGATGACTTATACCCTACGAGTATAGACTACAACGACAATACAGTTAATTCTATAGACAAAACTATATTAGAGTTAAGAGAAGGTTGTCAAACACTTCATAGATTCGAAATAAGTAAGGAGACCAAGCAGTTTATAGTTCAAAATTACCAACCTAAACATCACATCAACATGGAATACAAGACTTACCCTTCTTATCTTGCAATTTAATATACATTTTGTAGTTCCAGTTCATGCCTTAAAGTTTGGCCTTACTAGAAGTACAAATAATAACTAGTAGCTCTAAAGCTGATTCAGAATTGTAGGTGCATTAGTTTGAAGTGAAGATGGCGGGCTCTGGGCACACATGGCCCAACAGCCAGGAGGACTACGAACTGCTCGACGTCATCGGCGTCGGCGCCACCGCCGTCGTGCACGCCGCCTTCTGTCGGCCGCGCGGGGAGAAGTGCGCCATCAAGCGCATCAACCTTGAGAAGTGGAACACCTCCATGGACGAACTGCTCAAGGAGATCCAGGCCATGTCCAGCTGCAACCACGAGAATGTGGTCACCTACTACACCAGCTTCGTCGTCAAGGAGGAGCTGTGGCTCGTGCTTAGGCTGCTCGAGGGCGGCAGCTTGTTGGACATCATCAAACACAAAATGAGGATTTCTAACTGTAAACATGGCGTGTTCGACGAGGCGACAATCGCCACCGTACTCAAAGAGGTCCTTAAGGGGCTCGAGTACTTTCACCAGAATGGTCAGATACACAGAGACATCAAGGCCGGTAATATCCTACTCGGAGACGATGGTATCGTTCAGATTGCTGACTTTGGCGTATCTGCATGGCTGGCGACCGGGCGAGACCTCTCGCGACAGAAGGTGCGGCACACCTTCGTAGGCACACCGTGCTGGATGGCACCCGAGGTGATGGAACAGAACCATGGGTACGATTTTAAAGCGGACATTTGGTCCTTTGGGATTACAGCCATCGAGATGGCGACCGGCACCGCACCCTACCATAAGTATCCTCCGATGAAAGTGCTCATGCTGACATTGCAGAACGATCCGCCGACGCTGGACACCGGCGCCGAAGAGAAGGACCAGTACAAGGCGTACGGCAAAACGTTCCGGAAAATGATATTCGAATGTCTGCAAAAGGACCCCGCAAAGCGGCCGACGGCCACAGAGCTGCTGAAGCACTCGTTCTTCAAAAAGGCGCGCGACCGCAAGTACCTGGTGTCGACGCTGGTGACGATCGGGCCCAGCATGGAGACGCGCGTGCACAAGGCCAGCCGGCGCCAGCCCGGCGCGTCGGGCCGCCTGCACCGCATGGAGACGGGCGAGTGGGTGTGGGAGAGCGAGGAGGACGACGACGACGAGGACGACGCGGCGCGCGACCGGCCCATGAACACGCTGGAGCGCGCCGACAGCTCCGACAGCGACGGGGACGGCGACGGCGACGGCGACGAGCGCGCCGCCTTCACCATCGGCAGCCTGGGCGCGCCCGCCGGCGACGCGCCGCAGATCAACCTGGTGCTGCGCATGCGCAACTCGCGCAAGGAGCTCAACGACATCCGCTTCGAGTTCTCGCCCGGCAAGGACTCGGCCGACGGCATCGCCACGGAGCTGGTGGGCGCGGGGCTGCTGGACGCGCGCGACGCTGACGTCACGGCGCGCCAGCTGCAGCGCCTGGTGGACGAGTTCCTGTTCCCGGCCGCCGCGCCGCCGCCGCGCTCGCTGACCTTCCGCCTCAACTCGGCGCCGCCCGAGCCCGAGGACGAACAGAGCCTGCTCGGCTTCGCACAGATCTCCATCGTGGACTGACCGCACCGCCCGGTATATTATCTATGCTTAGGTACCTCCTACGTATTTTATGGGTGGATATGGAATTATATTAGTTGTATACCGTTTATGCGGTGGTGATTTTTGTGGACCGATGGCTCTGCGCCGGGCGGCGTGACGTCGGCGCCGGGGCCTCTCGAAGCGGGCATCGAGCAGTCTGTATACGAAAACTATCGCCGCGTAGCTCAAATGAATGTATATTTTACATTATGATTATAAGGGTGAATCTGAATTTATAAAAGTATTTTTTGTGATCGTACCGTGTCAATTTTGCTGCTTTCTAAACACTGTAATCGATTAGGATCCACATTCGCAACGCTATACAAACGATGACAATGAATGACCACATACTTTGCGCAGGCGTATTGAAGATACCCAACATGTAAGTTAGCACATCTAGCATATTTACTTGTTCGTAATAAAAAGCTACCTAATATTTGTAATACTTATATTACTTTAAAACTACTTCCAAGTGCCATATTTTTAAAATATGATTGGATAAAAATTGTATACTGTAAGTTACACAGTGATAAAATTTCATATAATAATCATTACAGTGTTAATTTTAAATAGCAGGTCTATATAGCACCATAGAATGTTCTTTTTACATTGTTATTTGTTTGTTGCTTATTTTGGAAGTATTTTAATAATAAAAGATGAAATCGATTTCGGCAGGATGTTTTATTAAAACCTCTATGATTTTCCAAAAATGTTAACTAAAAGCTATATTTGTTCTTAGCCTACAATTACAATATATTATAACAAGTTCACGCTGATGGACAGTACTGGCACTCTGCTTTCTTGTTTACAAGTGGCTGGGGCACAAGTGGCCTGTCTCGTGACGGACCCAGCAGACATTGTGCAGTGAGTGAAACAAATCTTTAAAAACCCGGTTTGGCATCTAAACATTGTCGAAATAAACCATCTATAACATTCCAAAACATTACCACCTTTCATTCCTGTTCATAACATTATAAAGAGATTCTTAATTCTAAGCGTAATAAGAATTGAAAAAGCAATAACGGTATAAAAATAAGTATTTAGGTACATACAAACTTAACTTCCATAGCATGTTGGTCCACAAAGAAAAATTAAAAGTTCTATTATATCGGCTACAAGTACTTTAGATTACCATCATGAAAATGGTATTCTGACATTTTTACAAGTTATTCTAGTTAAATGCGATGCAGTCCATACTTGTTAACGTTTTGACAGTTTATTTAGTAATTTTAATTGACATTTTCAATAAATAATGATCAAGATGTGATGAGAACGTCAAGCAGAATCGTTACATAAATTACGAAATAGCTACAGTTTATTAACTATTTTATTATAACTTTATTCAATTCTCGGTAATGCACTGGCCACAATACCGTTTCAAATATTAGTCAATGTTCAAATTACTTTCCCATGAATTAGACCAATTTAGTAATATTTTCTTTAGTGAAGTCTAAAATCGAACAATACTTGTTTAACATAAATCAATGCCAGAATGAAATACAGTGTCGTGACCAGCACATGTTGTTTAAATACATACATAGTATACATATCTCTTGTAAAAAATATTCAAACCGCCATGATTGTACCTTATCAACTAGTGCTAATATTAATGTTTGAGAATCATTTACATACAAAGTGACTAGGCAAAATGAAGCGTCTAATTAAGTACTTAACACTAACACACTCACTCTAGTAAGGCATTAACAACATTGAATCGTGTCATAATAAATAAATAATTTAATCAATGTGTTCCTAATAAAAATATTGTAAATAACACTTAGACAAAATATTTCTTATTAACTTATACAATAATTGTGCAGAAAACATAGAACCAGAAGCTCTTTATGACTAGTTTAAAAATAATTAATCGTGTTATGGCACATCTAAGAAATAAAATTATGTAATATTTGTGCGCGAATACTTAGTTATTATTATGTAAGTACTATAAAAATAAATATTTAGGGCACTACAAACAATAGTTTTGGAAGACTAAATTATTAAGTGGAATGTTACGCGTAAATTGAGGTATAGAATTATGAGATTCATATATCGCAGTTCTTAGCTGAAAATTATAAATTTATTTTAATACAGATAATATCTCGTACGTTATTGGATGTCGTCCATCGGTGTAATGTTTGTAAGGCCGATCTAAACTGTAGGCCCATTATGAAAAGCAAGTAGGAACGTAGAAACTCCACAAATCCTTGTGCCGTGCGAGAAAAATAGTGATAAGCTTACAAAGTAATTGTACTATGAGAAAGCGTATAGCGGTGACTTAGTCTAAGTACGCGAAGAGTTTGTACAATTAAGACTCATTGAAACGTCCCCTCCAGAAAAACATAAGTCAGTGTGATTTTCTAGATATAGGACAAGATTTTTAGGAAATAGGAAATAAATAATTTCTGTTCTACAATACTGAACGCGTTATTTTCAGTAAAGTACTTACAAATGCTTTTTTGAAAGCCGAGCTTAACCGTATCTGGCGAGGCCGGTCACACTACCTAAAAACTTATCGGTACGCGCCGGAAAAATTTGACACTCGGGAACTGGACGAGCGACGGCCGCCGCGGCCGCGATGCGAATCAAAACAACTCGACCACCTTACGCTTGAGGTAGTCCTTCAGCGGCGCGTAGTAGTGACGGCGCAGCGCCACCAGCTCCGGCTTGCGCTTGAGGTCCCGCAGCGGCGCCCAGTCCGTCTCCAGCACCAGCAGCGCCAGCAGCCCCAGCGCCAGCCACACGGCCACGAACGACGGCACGAAGGCGCGCAGCAGGCTGAAGGGCCGCGGCGCAGGTAGAGGCGCCGCCCACTCCTCCGCCGCCGGCGGTGACGTCACGCCGGACTCCGACGACGAGTGCTCGAACGAGTCGCGCACGCTGTACTCCGCCGGGATCGCTGCGAATTGAAAGAGCTCGTTACAACGTGACGTCACTTCATGTTTTAGGATGTTCTGTGTAATCAATGACGGCATTGTAGGCAGGATTAGTAAGGGAAGGGGTTTTAAGCTACAAGACATATCATGTCTATTGAATAGATTCAGGCGTTACTTTGCGGAAGTCCATTACAATGGATGCAAATAAATACAATATCTAGCTACTTCCACAAAATTGAGGGTAGTCATGCATTACCTGTGCACCGCCCGCCCGCCCGCAAATATGAGGCTACACCTCACAGCTAGCTATTAGTGTTAAGTAAGGCGGCAGAAAAAGCGCTGCCGTACCTCTTTATTCGCGTGCGCTGGAGTAATGGTTAATGATACTAGCCATATGCGTGTAAGAGCAAAGTCTCCTAACACAAATAACTCCTTGCTTATTTATTAATAGTTTTTTACAAGAATAACAGAAAAACATTCTAAAGATACAAACATAAACTCATTCGAGTTTTACCGTGCATCAGTATCATCAACTTTTATCAACTTATTCATTCCATCAACTTTACATTAAAATAACAAATAAACATCATGAAAAAGAAACAAAGCATAACAGATAAGCGAGGGTGAAAGCAAATAATTATAGTGCGTATTGTATAGAAATAAGCGAACATCGGTGACCGCACTGACCGTCATTTTAACTAATTAATTAAGTAGTGCTGGAAAGTACTTGATCTACAGTTGTTCCTAAGTTGTGTGTATGTTGTCATATTTAGTTTTATTCTATTTTAAAAGGATAATATGAGAGTTCTTATTTATTTTTTAATATTGGGTGGTTATATTAAATTTTGCAGAAAGTGTTTTTTTTATTTGGATTTTATTAGTTATGGTATCCCGTAATGATAATATAATATGTGTAAGACTTTTTTTATATATGCCTTTCCATAAGCCACAATAAGGTATTTAGAGAAAAAAAACTAGAGAATTAAAAAGTTACATTAATCCTAACGAACATAAGTTACCTACTTAAGCTGTTGCCTCAGTCATTAGCAGACACAATAGATTTTTATTGTTACAACATACAGATCTGTACGTTACTGAGCCGAAAGGTCATCAAGACATTTTATGACGATAAGCTTTGCCCTTTATAGCATGTTATTTGGACGCATAGTTTAGGATATAATGGAAAGTGAAAATAATTCCTCATTCCTGAGATGAACTATGAATTATTACAAGCTTTTATTTAACTTGCAATGTTTGTATATATGTATGTTCGCACGAATTTTGGAAGTTAAATTAGAACCACTTTCCGATGTCCGATTGACCTCAAATGTGGTGGAAATATGTATCTTCCGTGACATTACAGTAATATGGTATCATGGAATTGTTGTGATCATGAAACCGGATGACGGCCATAGGAACTTCTTAACTAAACAAGATAAACTCTTCAAGTTTGGGCTACTTTTTTTTTGTCTTTGTGAGTACTTTGGTGCTACATGATAATCCAGGGTCTGATGATGGAGTCGGAAGGTGGCCATAGGAACTTCTGAACTAAACAAGATAAACCCATCTAGTTTAGGCTCGATTGATTCGTCTTTAAAGTTTGTATTAAAAAATTGTTTTTACTTTTAATTAATTAATTATCTATTGTTGAATTATACGCAGGTCAACCCGCGAGGCACAGCTAGTCTATTATGAAATTATTTATCTGCCTCTGTGTAGAATAACAACATTATAACCTACCGGGCGGCTTGGCTTCCTCCTGCACAGTTCTGAGATGGTCGGTACAAGCCAGAGCGATGTCTACTGCAGGTCCGCTCAGCAAACAGGCGCCATTACAAGTGTCGTCTGCCCCACTTTCCTCTAAAGGCGCACTATGCGTCGACCGCGGCAAGCTGCTGTAACCTGCAATATAAAATAATAAATTAAGAAAATAAATCGTTATAATAATCCTAAACTACTGTATCGAAGTTAAAGGGCAGTGGCGGTACCTACATTTAAAGGTGCGTTTCCACCGGGACGGTTTTGTTCGGAAGTTCGAACGATGTTCGTTGGTATATCATGAACGAATTTTCAAAATGTTCGTATACGGTGACAACACATCTTAAGGTAAGAATTTGGCTCGATTTATTCAGTTAATTTATTTGTTGGTTCTACAATGTGTAACAGAAGTCTGTAGTCATATATACGTGATGGAATAAGATGGAATCAACTGTTTTACAATAATGCTAGCTGATTTACAAAACTGCTGTTATGTGAAACCGCTGAATGACGTTTAGCGGTTTGGCATAATTACTGAACTATAACACGCGGAATTGTATAAACGTTTTGCATTTATCAATGCAGCGGGTCAACGATCAGAGGTTCTGTAAAACAGCGTGAAATGAAACGTCAGATCTTAGTTCTTAATCTTGTTGTAAATTTAACTTTACTTTTATTTAAATTTGTAAGGCAGAAGCAAAATAAAATTATGGAATATTAGAATGTCTAAACGTGGGTAGCAATTTTGTTAAATGTATCGCAAAGGCATCTAGCTGAACGTTGTTCAGCTGTTTTATAAAACGGATCTGTTTTGTAAAACAGCGGATTCTACCACCCATCTGCGACATATACATTTTGGTCGACTAGGTACGAACATTTCTATGGCGCAGTTGATTTTATTTTCGCCACCTGGGTACATCGACCCCCTAAAGTATGACTACAGACACTTTGTATAACCAAAATCAATTATTTATGTCCATCGTTAAACAATAAATAATAGCAATTTGGTGGTGACATCTTCACTGTGTGATCCAACCTACACTTCGTTAAAGAAAGATTTAAAAAAAATTACAATGACTAATAATTCAGAATAAATGACGTCGAATTATTAGTTTTAAAATGGACTGATATGCTACAACGTTCCTTTGGGTTTAGCCTGTAATTACATTAGAATGTATGAAATAAACAAATAAATAAAAGTTAAGATTGAGATGGAACGAATTAAGCGACGACAATATCTAATTTCAACACGACAAATTAAACTTTCCGAACAAATACATCAAAGTTTCCGAACAACATTTTTCTCATATCAAATGTTTCCGAATTATTAGGCACGCCACTGCAAGGAATGGTAGGGTGAATTGAGGAGTTCCCTAACGTATAATTGTGATAATGAAATAGATATGTACGATAAATACCGAAGTCTCCGGTCATGGGGGTGGAGGGGGTAGCCGGAACACTGGACGCTTTCCTCTTACCACCTGTGCTTGAACCCTCCTGCTGAAACAAATTTATTCCTGTAGATATGTTTAGTATACTTTCTTCGAATTCGATGACTCTGCTAAACTTTCTGATGCCATAATTCTTACCAGATATAAATACCAAAAGAAAGTCCTAAAAACACATTACTAAAGTAATGGCGTATATGATCAGATGTATGAACGTGGACGAAGCAAAAGGTATATTTAAGGAACATAGCAAGTAGTATTCTGTAGTTTCTGCCTGGCCCCTGGGAAAAAGCGTGAGTTTATGTATAATATAACATAACATATCATCACGCCTGTATTCCTGAAGGGGCAGGCAGAGGTGTACACAACTGTACACCCACATTTCACCAATGCTGTTATTAAGTCCCATGTAATAGGTGGTGAGCCTATTGCCATCTACCGGGCACAGTAACTCCGGGCTTCTACTGAGAATTTCCTAACAGAAAACCCCAATAACACTTTGCCCGACCTGGGAATCGAACCCAGGACCTCACGCTCAGCAGCCGCGCTTGCGACCACTAGACCAACGAGGCAGCTATCATAACGCCTACTGCGTTATTTATTTATTCAAAAGACTTTTCTTATCCTCAAATTTGTAGGGTCGGAGCAATATGATTTTCTATTCCGTTCTTCCGTCAGCCACCACTATATCGTTCACAAGGGGGTGAACGATATAGTGATGTCATAGTTCATTAATGTCATCCCTCACACAACCCATCATATTTTTTTTTTCTCCCCGTCCCCTCCATTCATATTAATTACCTCATTACATATACGTAATGAGGAGGTATTATGTAAATAGTTTTGAAAGTATATTGTAAATCCGTGATCCGTTATTGGCTGTAAGGTGGTTGATAATAAAACCTGTAATTTGAAGATACGTTCGAACACCATTCTAAACAGACGTGTTTTAAGTTTGTTACTGTTTATTTGATTTTTTAATAAAATCAGTGCCATTCTATAGTAAGGCTTACTGCCCAATAATTATAACTCAATACGTGTAACGTAAGTGACCTCTTTAAACCATTTCAACTTTGCGCCGCTTCTGTAAGACCAAACAAAAGTGTGCGAGCGGCCCCGCTCACCCCCTCGAGGGACCAGTGCAGTTGCTATTTTTCGACTCGCTCACGCATTGCCCACTCAACAAATATGAGCCTATTACGCTCACCTAGTAAGAATGTACCGTGTGGCGGATCGCAACCAGACCTGTCGAAGCTAAATAATATGGAGACGGATTCTGCAATAACATTCCGAAAAAGAAAACAACCTTTTGATCATGAATGTTTATGTTCTACAGAAATTAAGGAAATTCGTACAGAATTAACTCGTATGACCTCTTTATTGGAAAAATATGCTGGATCAAATGAAAAAATCATGAACAAAATGCAAGATAGTATTGTTGAGGTACAAAATCAGATCGCTGAAATCAAGCTAACCAACGAACAAACAATTTCCTTAATTCGTGAAAATGTTATTGAGGTCAAGACTCAGATTAATGAAATTAAATCATCATCGTTGACGATGACGGTCGAACAGAATAAAATCAAAACCCAAGTAACTCTACTAGAAAGAAAAATATCTCAAAATGAAACCAAAATACAATCGATTGAATCTGACCTTAATACGTCAAAACTTTCAGGCACATCAACCGTATCATTTGAATCTCAGTTACATCAGAATGAACAACTAATTCGTGAAGTACACGAACGCAATGAAAGAGAAAAAAACATCATAATTGTGGGCCTACCAGAACAAACATCAGCTAGTGCCGACGATAGAGTATCTAAGGATGAGGCAGATATAATAAAAATCACTCATGAAATTTGTAAAGACATTCCGAAGCCAGTAAGAGTTATAAGGATTGGTAGATACAACTCTGCAAAGAATCGAAGAGTAAAAGTATGTTATGACATACAAGGACCCGCGAAACTGCTCCTACGAAACAAAGATAAACTTCCCAAAGATATTATTATGTACTCTGATCAAACCCCAGCGCAATATAAATACTTACAGGAATTAAAAGATGAGCTAGCACGTCGCGCAGTTGCCGGTGAAACTGACCTCACCATAAAATATATGAACGGAACACCTACCATCATAAAAACTGCTCCAAAAAACTCCATCCAATAAATTACATAAATATAAAAACTAATACATATCAAGTGCTCGATAACTATAGCAATATTCAGACATCTAAATCTCGACTAACTTTTTTCTACTTAAATGCACGCAGTATTCGTAAGAAAGGAAAATTTGATGAATTGAAATGCATTCTCAGATTAATGCCAACAACCATACATGTTATTTTAATAACAGAAACCTGGATTGCAAACGAGAAACAAGGTCTAGAACTACAACTTCCGAACTACACGCACTACTTCAATCATCGAACCGATGCAAAGGGAGGCGGAGTTTCTGCGTATGTGCATAATAATCTGAAACATAGCCTGTCCGAATCTAATTACACGAATGGAAACAATTACCTATGGATATGTCTTGAAAAATACGCTCTAGACATTGGAGTTATATACTATCCAGGTGACACAAATTATAAAAAATTTCTTGATGATTACAATTTACAACTACAAAAAAGAGGCAGAGCAGTAGTTTTCGGAGACTTTAACATTGACTTATTAAGGAAAGATACAAAAACGAAACAATACAAGGAAGTTTTGAAGGAATCAGGATATACGACACTCAACAAAATTTCCAAAAAATACTGCACACGAGACTCGCCCACGCGCAAATCTATAATAGACCATGTTACTACCAACCTGAAAAGCAACAATTTTCATATGGCAATTATTGAGTCTACGATGTCTGATCATAAACAGATTTATATTGAATTGAAAAAATTTAGTCCCCCAAAAAAGATACACTCTAGATACGAAGCCATAGATTATAAAAAATTATACACCTCATTGGAAGAAACGGATCTTGATGAATCAAATAACTACACAATACTAGAAAACTCCATAAAACACCACATAAAAAACTGTAAAGTATCAAAGACTAAAATACTAAACCTTCCCCGTAATGATTGGATCAACAAGGATATCATTCATGGAATCAATCGAAGAAATCAATTATGGGCAGAACTAAAAAAATATCCGGAAAACAAAACAGTAGAAGAGGACTTTAAGGCACACAGGAACGATATAACAAAGTTAATTCAAGACACAAAAGACAGTTACTACTACAATAAATTCAAGCAATGTAAAAATAAACCTAAACGAATGTGGAGTTTGGTAAATGATCTAGCTGTAAACAAAATCAAAGAAAGCTGTGCTCCTCCAAAACTAATCATTGACTCTAAACAAATTACAAATATTAAAGAAATATGTGCGACATTTAATGTATACTTCTCGACTATAGGATCGGCTCTAGCAAACGAAATACCAAAAGTCTTTCACGATAATTTTGAACAAGCTCTACCTACTATGATCGACTCTTCCGAATTAACAACTTTCGAACCGTGTAGTACTGATGAAATTATAAAAATTATTAACAAACTCGACCCAAACACAAGTACTGGCCTAGATGGCATTAATACTAAAGTTATAAAATGTATAAAAAATATAATTATTAATAACCTAACTAAATGCTTTAACAAATTATTACTAAATGGTGAATTCCCTAATACTTTAAAGATAGCAAAAGTCACTCCTATCTATAAATCAGGACCAAAAACGGATCCTGGAAACTATAGACCGATCTCAGTCCTGCCAGTACTATCTAAGATCCTTGAATATGTTCTGCATAAACGTTTGGAAAACTATTTAAATTCTATTAACTTCATTTTTGAGCGACAATTCGGTTTTCGACCAAAAAGTAATACCCTCGCAGCCACAATTGATATAATCACCAAAATTAAATTCAACATTGATAATAAAGCCATCGTCCTTGGTATATTCATTGATCTCAAAAAAGCATTCGATACCGTTAGTCATAAATTGTTAATAAAAAAATTAGAAACGATAGGTATCAAAGACCAAGCCCTCAAAATGTTCCAGTCATACCTAAAAAGCAGATCCCAGGTAGTAAAAATAGATAAAATACAAAGTGAAGCATCACCTATAACATGTGGCGTTCCACAAGGGTCAATATTAGGACCATTACTTTTCCTAATTTACATTAACAACATACAGGAATTAGGCTTGCACGGTCAAGTAACATTGTACGCGGATGACACATGTTTATTTTATTTTGGGCGTACCATGCAAGACATAATTCCAAAGGCTCAAGAAGATTTGAATAGGTTATTCTCTTGGTTTCAGTATAACCTTCTATCAATCAATACACATAAAACCTGCTACGTCCTCTTCAAGGCAAAAAATAAAATAATTCCACCTCATGAACCATTACAAATCAATAATGTAGTCCTGCAAGAAAAAAGTTGCGAAAAATATCTTGGGCTTAGAATAGGTAGCTGTTTGACATGGAATGCACAGGTTGAACACATAAGAACAAAGCTGTCATCACTTATTGGATCACTTCGACATATTGTTCGGTGTATTCCGCGTCAAATACGCTACAATATATATAATTCCCTCGTCAAACCACACATTCTTTATTTAATAGAAGTTTGGGGCAGTGCCCACAAAACAAAATTAGCTAATCTTCAAATTATGCAAAATAAAATAGTAAAAACAATTTTTCATTATAACTACTTAACACCTACTCGTAAAATATACAAACAAACCAAGCTAATGAACATAAAACAATTGTATATCTACAATACTTGCATTCTGGTCAGAAAAATATTTACAAGCGCGCTCCATACTAACCTATCCTTTGTAAAGTTGAAACAAGTAACTCAACGAGTCACGCGTCGAGCTAGTTTTCTTGTACTACCCAAGATAAGAACTAACTACGGGAAAAAAATGTTTACTTATGAAGGAGTACAGCTTTATAATAAAATACCCTCAGTCATAAAAAAATTAAACTCGTTTAACGCATTTAAGTTAAAACTTGCTCAATATGTTGTTGAAAACTATTAAATATGCAAAATTGAATGTGTGAATAATAATTGTGTAATCTATTGTACTAAAAGTGTATTGTATCGAACGATTTTATTGATAATTATTACTACAAAACATTGTTTCTCATGTAAGTGACTATCCTGTCTTTTTGAGAAATAAAATCTTTAAACAGAATTTCTAAGAGCTAAGAATTTTGTGATTAATAAATAAATGCCAAGACAAACAATTTCCTTTCAATTTTCTGTGTGTCACTGGGTGATACTTTCAAAATTCCTCTAATATACAAATTTCTTACATTATCCATTCTTGTCACTAAACTCATCCATCTCAACTATTTAAAAAAACATTAGTATATTCAAGATATGTCTTTGAAAACATTAGTATAATTTTGAGCACGTAAAGCCGTCGGTCCTGCGCCTGATCTCTCTCTGGTCGTGTCGCATTTCCGTCCCATCGGAATATGAGAGTGAAGGAAGAGGGAGTGCAACTGTGTTTGCGCATACACTTGTGCACTATAAAATCTCCTGCGTACTTGACTAATCTCCGTGGAGATAGGCCGTGACCGAAATACGGTCGGAATTATTTGTAAATTATATTATACATATACTCCATATGTATATGTATAATATAATTATAATGTATAAATTAATTTACAAATAATTCAGATTGCACCTAGAAGTATGATCGTACTGTACCGGATTATCTCTGGGCGCCAGTAGTCCGTCTCTCTCTAATATCTCTCGCTCCGTGCGACCCACGTACTTGAACTTGGTGCCCCACGAAAACAGTCCACCGCTAGAGTAAACGCACGCATCGGATGATGACGGTAATCTGCGATTAAAATAATATACGTTTGTTTAATTGTTACGTCTGTGACGGATTTAGACTAATAATTTTATATTATTAGGGGAATTGTATCGGACCGTTATTTTTCGAGATACAAAGTTCACGCAAGTCTGACATTACATAAAAAAATCAAATAGGAGTGTATTCATAATTACATTGTCATACAATTCTGTATCTGAAAAGGTTCGGATGCCTCTAAATAATAAAAAAAACTCTTTTGTAATATTTTGATACTAGTAAGCATATAAACCCTCTTATTATCGTGAAGTTGATGAATAGCCTTAATTTCAGAGTTTAACCGCCCGTGGGCTTTACACACCATCGAGTACATGTGTGTGCTGGTTTCCTCACAATTTTTCATTCACTGTTATAAGCAAGCTTTGGATTCGAACCTGCGACTTTTGACTTGTCTGTCTTAACCACTAGGCTATCACTGCTGTTATGCCATCACTCAAAACAGCTGATACATACATACGTTTGTTTTCAACATCCAGCAAAGTTAAAAATACCATGTGAAGGTCACGTTAGGTCATAGACCCGTTCAACTATTATCAAAATAAATCTCAACGATATACAAACACGGCGGGGTATCATGAAAGTGTACTCACGTGAAAAACAGCATCTGTTCAATGGCACAACACCACACGTGGCGGCACGCGGGCCCGTTCGGACATTTGAAACCCACCGTGTGTTTCTTCTGAAATATAAACCAACCACATATACACATAAATCTTTGAAAAGCATTAACACATGCATAGCGAACTTATACTACCTACTGCATAAGCGCGTTCGCTACACATTATAATAAAACCTTTAACCGGATTAATCGCGTGTGTTGTTGGTTTTTGTTTTTCCTGACGTTTCGAACATGCATCGTTCGTGGTCGCAGGCGGACCACGAATGCTGATTTTATTATACATTTTTGTGGTAAGAAATATATGGTCATGAGGAGGATACCTGTGCCTTCCTGATACATACTCCAAGCGTTCGCGCTCTCACCACTAAGCCATCTCGATCTCTGCTCACTATTCCGAATTTTTCTTCAACATTTTAATACGTCATTGCCATCTATTCAGTCCCTATACAGGTAAAAATAAAATAATAAAAATATTCAGCAGAGGTCGAGATGGCTTAGTGGTCAGAGCGCCTGGAGTATTTATTCGGGAGGCGCAGGTTCGAATCCTGCTGACGACTGTATTTTTCTTTCCGCTAACCACATATATTTATAACATAAGTAACCTTTGTCCAATAATCTTTCATATGTAAGCCAGCATTGATTCAGCACCAAATAACTATTTAACTAGCTGGTGCCCGCGACTTTGTCTGCGTGACAAAAGGTAGCCTATGTCCTCCAAGGTCCAATATATCTTCTTGCTAAATTTCATTGCGATCCGTTTAGCCGTTTAATCGTGAAAAGGTAACAAACAAACAGAGTTACTTTCGCATTTATAATATTATTATGGCTTTCACTAATCCCATTAATTAATATTATTAATTCGAAAGTCTGTGTACATGGACGAATGCTTGTTACACCTACACGCAAGAACCTTACGGATTGAATGAAATTTGGCACACAGATAGTTTATAATCTGGATTAACAAATATAATTATGATACTTTTTATCCCGCCTGAACCCAATTTTGAATTTGACGCAGATGAACTAAAACTACTAGAACTAAAGGGCCTCAGCATCTGTACTGTGTCAGCAAAAATCGTAAAATGTTATAAAAAGGCCCGAATATAAATTTTTATACAGGGCCCCTTAAACATAAGCTACGCCACTGCTTAGACCTCTAACATGGTAGTACACCTCAGATAATACTTAGTCAAAAACATATCTGTGGTATACTGGTTTCCTGTCGATCTTTTCTTTTATGGCGAGTCACACCAACACGCCGCCTATTCGTGATAAACATGTCATTCTGTGTAGTACTAATTTAATTAGCTATTACTAATTAAAAAGAAGCCCAATTAAATCATGTGAGATGTTACGTTGATGTTTGTATATTTTACGCAACAATTTTATAAAATTGTATTAACTTGGCAACGTCTGAGCGCCTTTCTGCTTTCCTTTGGTATATAACTTCGATTCTGATTGAGGCTAGACATTTTTATTCTTCTTATCGTGTGGTTGATGAACAACCAAATGTCAGAGTTTAAACCACCCGTAGATCACTGACATGGCTTGACACACCATCGCCGTTTTAAACAAGTGATAATTAATTTATAATACGCACATGACTTCGAAAAGACAGTGGTGCGTACCTTGGATTCGAACTTGCGACATTTTACTTGTTAGTGCAACGGTCATACCACTAGGCTATCACTGCTAGACATTTATAAACCACGTATAGAACTAACATATAACTCCTGATTTAATAAAAATAACTTTCAAATATAGGCCTACGGGGTTGAAAAATACGTCACGCATGGTACGTACTCATTACAACGTTACAAATTTTAATTTGGTACAAATTTGTAGGTTAATATGGCAATTGTAAATAGTTCGTTACAAATGAGTTTATTAGCCAAGTATTCCGCTTGAAACATTATTTGTACCGCGGTACGCGTGAGATAAAGATCTACGCATTTCACTCACGATACAAATAATCATGGAACTTTTACTTTTTAACCGACTTCAAAAAAGGAGGAGGTTTCTCAATTCGACCGTATATTTTTTTTTTTTTTTTTTTATGTGTGTTCGGGGATAACTTCGTCGTTTATGAACCGATTTTGATAATTCTTTTTTTGTTGGAAAGAAGAAATCTTGACGGTGGTACCATGATAAGGAAACCAGGATCTGATGATGGATCCCCGAGAAATCGAGGGAAACCTTCGAAAATTGTAGGGGCGACAAGTGCATTTGTTAATTTTTTCATTAAGTATTTTAAAGCACTACTATTTAATGAAGGTGTGAGTCGATCTGATGATGGAGCTGAAAGACAGTCGAGGGAACTCTTTAAAGATTTACAGCAATTACCTGGTGTTTGGGCTTGATTAATTTGTATTGATGAGAACTTTACACCTAGATGGGTTGTGACTGTAATTAGGGGTCTGATGATGAAGACGAAGGACAGTCAAGGGAACTCCTCAACGTTTTACAGTAGCTACCATGTTTTGTTATGTATGTCCGTCGATATCTTTGTTTGAAAGAGTAGTCCCCAGAGGTGGTCCCATTTAAATTTAGTAAAGAGCTGATGAAGATCTTCGAAGTTAGACGATGGAACTCTTCAATGAATTATAGCAAATCACTCTCAATTGCTGTAATCGCATGTTCATGTACAGTTCATGCCACTCAATACATGCATAGCATCATGCCTGTATTGCCCGATGGGGTAGGCAGAAGTGTCCACTGTTGTACACAAACATTTCACCGATGCAGTAATTAAGTCCTAGCGGCTTTCGAAAGCCTACCCATATTATTAAATTTCTAAATTAACTTATTTATGAAGTATACAAACTTATATATGACCTATACAATATATATATAACACACTTAAAACTAAAAAGACTAAAATAAATTAATTTTAAACAAAAAATGAAAACCGCCTTCAAAAATCTACTACGCTAAAAAGTTTAAAATAATATCAAAATGTGCTTATAATAAAATCATTTTAAAAGAACAATATATAATAATAATCTGTTAATTTTGGAGTCGGTGCCTGATGTATATGGGGTTTACAACCAGATACAAAGGCCGGTAACATAACCACAGCGCAACGAACATAAGTGACTAACAAGATGAAAACAATAACCCTCTCCCAGTACAGGCACCGACTCCAAAATTAACAGATTATTATTATATATTGTTCTTTTAAAATGATTTTATTATAAGCACATTTTGATATTATTTTAAACTTTTTAGCGTAGTAGATTTTTGAAGGCGGTTTTCATTTTTTGTTTAAAATTAATTTATTAGGGTATTATGGTCATACACAATTACCATTATTTGCAACACAATATCCATTGAAATACTAAGTATTTGATGGACATCTGATTATGCGTAAAAGGGGTCAATTATTTGAGCTATTCAGTTTACCAAAGTACGGTTATTACAATTTCTATAGATGTTGTGTCGTGTTCGTTTTTGACAAAAACGTTAAGAGCGGTCATTCTATTCAGGGATGGGATCCGGTCTTGTATTGTTACAATTACAGACTCCCTTCATCTGAGACCGTAATTCAAGGTTATAGAGCAGATGGCAAATCTTTTTTTAAATAACCCTTCTTCGTTTAACAACTGTTAAACAAAATGTATTTGTATTCAATACCCGAGGGCTTTGGCTGCGTCATAATCATATATATGAATGTTTAATATCCTGATTATAAACATGAAGGAGTTAATCATTGACAGAACCGTTGATGTATGTTTAATGATTAGTAAAATTGGTTGAAGTGTCAAACATTGAGAGCAAAAAATAATCCCACCAAAAATATTTCATGTAAAATTGGTTGCCAAGTCTCCCAAGTTCATAATGCTTTCACTGTTAAAAAGATAAGAGATCTCTAGAGGAGCCAAACTTAGCTGAGCTCCGATTTGTATTACGCGTCATAGTCTACGGGGCCAATCCAAAGTATATTACTCTACGTGCTCTTACCTGTACCTCATTTATCACAATGAATAACAAATAACTCTACCTACATATAAGCCCTGACTCTACAAACTCTAGATCTTGGTTAAATTTTTAATGTTCGTCGAACTATTACGTGACTTAAGAAACAGTTTGTGTGACAATGATGAAACGGCCAAGCCATATTTTGCCAGCCCAACGCTATGACAGTCTGAAAATACGACGAAGCGCTTCCAGAAAAGGTAGGTAGTGCCACGCTAGCTTCGGCTCGTCTTGGCGAGGACACTACGGTGCCCCGAGGTAATAATTGGAACTGTTTATTCTCAACCTCCTTTACATGTAACTATGATTTAAAAAGAGCCTTACCTATCTAATTACCTCTGAGAAGAAAAGCCGAAACAAACTCAGTGGTCAAGGTCGAGGCCTTTCCAGACGCCCTACATGATTACGCTCACACAACCATAAACAGTGATGTCTGGACTTTAAAAGAGACAGTGACCTCTGAGTTTGTTTCGGTTTTTCTTCTCCGAGGTAGTCAGATAGGAAATACCTATGCCTTCTGGATTAAAAAATGACCTGTAAAAGTGTTTGTAAAGACCTACGAGTACTTACAGAATAAAAATTTGTATTTGAGACATCATTAAACATCTAACCGTTGAACTTTCTCGCTTATAGTATTTTATAAAATATAGCCCCTTACCTCAGGATAATTTAGATGTACGATAAACATGCGTCCTTCAAAGTTGATCTTGTGCACTTCGGACCACTTGAAGTGGTGCGTCTTCCGACTACCCTGGAACGTCAGGATGCCGCTGTGGTTGATGCCCAGGTACAACTGGTTGCCTCTGTGGTCCTGGATCATGATAAATAGTACTGTTTAGTTTATGTGGTAAGGGATTTTTTTAAGAGAAGCTTTTTAATGGGTTGATTATAAATATAGTCTGCATAACACACTCGTTCTCTTTATATTAATCTTAAGAAACTGTATCAAAACATTAATTCATAACAATTGCAATTACTTAATTATCCCTACTTAACCTTAAAGGAGTTTTCTAATCACTGGATGAACGTAAGCTTATCTTTGAGCTCTAATATCTCAGAAACGTGAAGATTTAGGACACCAGAGCTGCGACTTGTGGGTGTATAGAGCTCCATTCAAAATAATCCAAAAATATTAGGTTTAATAAAAGGAAGACAACACTTATACCCAAACCTTGACAGGATGGGGATCGACGCCATACGTGTCGAGTTGGCAGGCGATCTTCACGAACGTGCGCTCCGCCTCTTGTGTGGACATGCCCTTGACTCCGCCACTGCCCCCGGGAGTACCTTCCACAGGCTCTCTGTGTAGTTCCTGTCCAACCAATTGACCAATTTTAACTAATTGTCTCAGCCCACCGAAAGTATATAAAATTGTAACAGATGTTCTGCCTAATATATTACTAATCATACATTTTGCTGGTTACTAGCTGTATCCCCCGGTTGCACCCGTTTTTTTTTTTCTTTTTGTGCATCTCTTAATGGTCCTAGGTTATTGTTAAATAGTTTATACCTTTAAGAATTGAGTTATGAAATGCATTTTTTTTTTAAATGTGACTTTTACACCCAGAGATTAGAGCGTTCAAACAATAATACAAACTCTTCAGCTTTGTTATATATTTGTATTGATATGACCCATTGTATGGTTCTGTCCGGTCAATATATTTTTAACTTTCCATACAAAAACTGCAAGCCTACCGCAATAATCATTTTCGTATCAGAAATGAAATATTCTTTCATCAGACGAGATCTTAGGGAATATTCAATTTAATTGTTAGAATCCACCTTTAAACATTCCCTCTTTTTCATTTAATCATGTATTATACTGAAAATTTACTGACAAACGCAACACTTAGATTTAAGAATTCCACCAGGTTCTTATTGATTTTATAATTCAACTCACCAAGTTAATCTTAGAGGCAACGCCTCTTATTAAATCGCCTTATTTTGAAAAAAATATTGTTAATAGGCAGTGATAGCTTAGTGGTTTGACCGTTGGACTGACAAGTCAAAGGTCGCAAGTTCGATTCCAAGGCACGTTCCACTGTCTTTTCGAAGTTATGTGCGTATTAGTAATTTGTAACACTCGAAACGAAAACAATATACACGCGTTAACCCATTAACCCCATAATAAATACGAGTTCAACATTATACATAATATTTATCTAAACAACGCTCTCAACTTGACCGCTCGCGTTTTACTGATAACGTAATTTACAACCATGTTAGAAATTAAGTACTGCCTACTATAAAATGTGATATTTATAAAATCTATTGTGTTTTATTGTGTAGGTAATTCTCTATGTTCTTTGGAGGTGCAGCCCGCAACATAAAGTAAACCAATAAATTAATAAAAAGATTCATGAATGATAATGCTACTAACAGTCTCCTATTCCCAGAATAATCGTTTAACCTCAACCTTAGTTTTCTGGTCAGAGTTTTGCTACGGGCTATGGTACTATGAGAGCCTTGTGGTTAATTCTTAGATAGGTCAAAGCCCCAGAAAGGCTGAAATATGACATAATTTTGATATTTATACAAACTAACTCGTTTTAAGGCGAACGCTAATTATTATTGTAAAGGGTATTCTTTTCTTATATTTGTACGCCGTAATGGCTAAACATGACTGTCTATTATATTTCCATTAAGAACTTGCATGTTATGCATGCCTACTCATGTTAATACAAATAAAATGATCTTTATCTGATCTTTATCTTTATTTGTTACCTTTTTATTGTTTTCAGGGGAAACTTCAAAAGGCACCCGGCCCTAGGAGAACGGGGAGTGTGGGATTTTACCTCAACAAAACCACACAGTGTCCACCATTAGCACGTAAAGGGGAGTTCCGGGTCCTTTTAATAGACCAGCTCTAGAACCCTCTAGTTCTAACCAATCTAATAGAAAAAAAAAAAAAAACAGTCCTGGCTTAATACTCGAGGCACTTTGCCAATCAAGCACTCGCGAACTCTGCACACTATCCCGAGTACCTTCACAACACGTCTTACGGTGACATCATCTGTAACTATTTACTCACAATGATGTAGTGACTAATTTATTGATACAGATGGTGTGGGGTCAAGTAAAGAAGGTCGTGTCACCTGTATCCTGGCTTCGATGGTGTCTGTTTGTCTAAGTAATAGCCTCATCTCCGTCACGTAGTTGCCCACGTGGATGTTGGGGTCGTAGTCGCCGAGTTCAACTGAACAAATAAAAGTTATTTTAATGCTAATGCCAGTAAGGCAAATAAAATTCAAATATTTTCGAGGACATAAAAAAAAATTGGCAAAGCATGAAAAGCCCTGGCTAACGTACGAAGTGCGAAGAGATTAATGATTTTACGGTTCACAAAATTTCGTCTCTGTATTAAATTTGCTAAATGCTAAATGAGAATTCGCATGCTAGAAATTAATGCGAATGCTAACACTACTGTGTAGATGGTAAGCGTTCTTTTTACATTACATTTCCCTAAATTCTATGTCTATATTTTTTTATCAGACTGGTTGTCTGGTTTTCTTTAAAGCAATATTTAATTGCACACTTGTAATAAAATAACCCCATCGGAATGCTCGCATAACTAGTTGACGAATAACCAATGAAGCTTTCGTACATAGATATAGATAATTTTATTGTGAGCGCATCAATCATCGGTTTCAATTAGATACTAAACAATGTCAAATATATTAATAGCGACGTGTGAGATTTGTGTCAGTAGGTATAAACTATGTATTAATCTGGAGTCATGAATAGTGTGGAGCAAATACAGATAAATTTGTCAAACGCATTAACGCATGCGTAGCGAACTCTATACTTATAATTGTTTGTGGAAAGAAAAATTCCTCGTGAGCACGATTTGAACTTGCGCCTCCTGGACTACTCCAGGCTCTCTGACCACTAAGCCATCTCAACTTGAGTATTTATCCGGGAGGCGCAGGTTCGCTACGCACGCGTTACTGCGTTTGTATGACTTATCTGTATTTGCTCCACACTATTTTTATTTGCACAAAATTTATAACTTTAGTGTGAAGCAATTGATAAAAAAGTTTAAGCGATGGGCAAATAACACAATAGCTAGGTACTTCTTAAACTTAGATTTTTTTTTTATATTTATACAAATCTCAAAAATATTTACTATTTGCAAAAATAATGTGTCTGTTTTGACAACATTAATCAATAAGTGTGCAAATAACTTAGACAAATCATTATTCAGTATAAACACTTGTATAACAGATACAATAGAATTATACAAACTAGCCGTTTGTTATCTACTAAAATAAGTCACTTCCTGTGGTCTTATCGTGCCCTTATCGTGATGTAATCGCACTGGCCACGAAATACACGATGTTAGATCAGAGACTATACAAAAAACTATAAGCCTTATCAGTGGCGTGTTGTGCCGTGTGACAGTTACACTTTCATCGCATTATCACGAGTTGCGATTTATTATAACCGAACCATAAAGTAGAAAAAAAAAACTTAATATTATTATGGAAAATGGCATGGCGTTTAGGAAAAAAAAATTGTTGTAGCCGTAGAGTTAAAATATAATTAAATTACTAATGAGGGCTGCACTATGCGAGTCCTATGGCTAACCAATGATGTAGGCTCCAGCCTGTTAAACGGGGTTGGTAAAGAATAATTATTTCCATAACAATTCAAAATCGTAGCGCATTGGTTACTGTACTACGATAAAGTCACAAAAATAATTCGAAGCCTAAATAATTTGATGAGAAAGTTCTCATATTATTCAATAGCACTAAATTACTAGTGAAGATTAATTCTATTTTGTTTATATAACAGATAAACAGAACACCTTGTCTAAAAATATCTTACTTTGTATAATAAGTGCGCCCAACATGGCTGCCTCATTTGCTGTGCAGTACAACCTGCCATGCAAGAGATCTCTCTTCAGCTGTAAATATATCTGGAACCTAGTTACGTCTTCTTTCAGTAATAGGGGATTTGGAGGGTAGAACTTCACTCGGAAACTAAATAGTATTGGTGATGCATCTGCAAAGTGAACAAGTGTGTTATAATCAAAATAGATAAAAACCAAAGCACCTCGCTGATAGGATCAAGATGATAAATTATAAATAAACAAAAGAGTTGTAATACCACAATCTGTATCCCTTGCCTATGAAAAGACATTGTAAAAAAATGTTCATTTTAAAAAAGACGGCTTATGCCTGTGACGTCATACAAACTAAGGAGGAAATATATTTTTTGTTGCAAGTAACTGGCTGGAAATTGTTCGTTTTTTAAGTATTGTTTATTTATTTTTTAACAACAAAAGACTTCATATTAATAATAAGAATTCATTCCTACACTCTTTTGACTATTAGAGTAATTAATGTGTAGGAGTCAAAAACTAAATAATTGAAAGACTATTCCTGAATTAAGACCAGTTGAAAAACAATGTATGTGTGTAATCATATAATTGATCATGCTCACCTTTGACTTGTTTCAGTATTAACTTTGCCATGTGTAGCCAATGCTGGAAAACAATGATTATTTCAAAATAGATTATTGAACATACCATGTACAGTCACAAGCACAAACATGTATACATTTGCACTTTTTAAACTCTATTAATCCAATTTTTTTATTTGTAAAAATAATGTTAGTTGTAACACCACTACCCCTATATTCACCAAAGGAGTAGGTTGATGCCTTATAAACATTTTGGAATTATTCATAATTGTTCATTTTTCAGGATTGCCCAAAAGTAGGTAGGCAATCCTGAAAAATGTGCATGAGAAATAGCAGTGAACAATGATTAATATGAATGTGTCTCACAAAAGTTATTACACAAAAATGTTGTAAGTAAAGTAGTCCATTGAATTTTTATAATTTGAAACTTGAGATTTTAAACTCGTCAATACTGTTTTTTTTTGTTACATGTTCATAAATTTATTAATTTAACTAAGCAAACTGGGGGACATAAACTACTGAGTAACATTGACATTAGAAGGACAATTTTTTTACAGAAATCCGAAATCATATGTTTGCCAGAAACATGGTTTACAAGTTGGTCATATATCTAAATTCCAGACATTTTTCGCCTTGCACACGCATATAAATGTAGGTATCTCAACATTAATTTAACCGAATTAAAATATCATTATAAAATTATGTCCAAGTAGATACATATTTAAAATTATTTAATGTTTAAAGTTACAATATTAAATGGAAAAAGAATATTAATATTGTAACTTTAGAGTTCGCTAAGCATGCGTTAATGCTTTTTCAAAGACATATCTTGTAATTGCATTCTTTACGACATTGTATTAACTGCAAAGTTAGTCGTGTCGGTTCAGTCACTTGTATAGGTACTGAATTGATTGCAATGACGTCGCCATAAGACGTGTTAAAATATGGAAGAAGAATTCGCGGTGGTGAGCAGAGGTCGAGATGGCTTAGTGGTCAGAGCGCCTGGAGTATCTATCCGGGAGGCGCAGGTTCGAATCCTGTTCGCGACCGTATTCTTTTTCCATTTAATATTGTAACTTTAGAGTTCGATAAGCATGCGTTAATGCTTTTTCAAAGACATATCTTGAATTATTTAATGTTTAATAATATCAAATAAAATGTCAATCAAAGTCAAAGTCAAATCATTTATTCCAATTAGACCATATAAAGGTACTTTTGAAAGTCAAGAAATGCCACATCCCAAAATGTAGATTCCTATGGAGAAGAACGGGTAACAACTCCATGGTTACACTTTTAAAATGTGTTACAATAATTTTGGTACATTTATGAAGATAAAAAGAAATTATGTGATAATGATGTAGATATCGTTGTACACGTAGGTACACTAGAAGATAAAGATTGTAATTACAGTTACAAGTCTTGGTAGTATTGAGTTGACCAGTCCCAACTTGTGGCAACTGTTCACGAGTATCACGCATATATCAAGCAATAGGCTTCAAAGAAAAATATAAAATGTCAGAATTAATTAAATTACATAAAGGATTTGAGGTTTCAACCTTTAATTGATTACATTACATTTATTTATTTAATATTACTCAACATCAATTTAGATATTTTATTAAGAATCTGGATTGTCATACAACTGCAGTTCTTTTTATACAGAGTTGTGGAGATCTTCGGCAATTGTAATTTGGTTGGGTCTCTTGACAAAAATGTTCCATTTGAGAATTTATTTAGTCACTTAAATTATATATGTTTTACTGTATTACAATACAGTTCAGTATTTAAATAAAATAATGGTAAGGTCCAATTCATAATAGAAATAAATTTTATAAAATAGTTCTATATTCTGATCAAGTATGAAAGTGGCTACTAATAAAATAATGGATTCTTTTGGATATATGCCAAGTTGTCAACGGAATGTTTAATAAACTAACTGTGTTTGTGAACTTCTTAAATATGCAGTAATGAAATGAATGAAACTAATAATAATCAACATACATATTGGCTATCTCATTACCAATGAATTGATTGTCACTTTGTAGTACATTGTGCCGTATGTTTTTAATATTTTTGCTCATCATAGACAAGCTGTAATGCAATGTACTACAATGACCATCAATTTGATGGTAAATAGCCAATAGGTAACTAGGTTATACTAGATATGTAGAATTGTAGATGTGTACAAAAAATATCAACCCATTTTGGGACATACTAAAAACGGACCAAACCTTTTCGAGTTTGTTTAGTGAACAGTGAATGACAAAAAGTGTTGAGTACTTTGATTAAGATCACATGAACAAAAAGTTTCTTCCCCTTAACAAAGAATAATAACAGTTGATGGACTAATTCTTAGAATATATTTCTGTAGCAATTTAAGTTATAATTAACCCTTTATGATATAGTTATAACTAACTCTTAATCCAGTATTTGTATGTGGGTGAGCCAAAGGGTTAAATTACTTATTAGTCATTGGGCTAGATTGTAATATAAATAAAGTATCTGGTTGGACACTTAATAACAGACAAAAAAAATTGGGACGTTTTGACAAGAACAGAATATGTGTACTGAGTTTCAACCTTACAGCTGGATTGTGGGCAGTGAAAGGGTTAAAGCCACCATACCACTAATAGGTGAAACTTAAATGATGACTGAAGAACTGAGTTAACTGATGAACATTATAATATTAATACTTAAAATTGTCAGTTACCAAGTTCTAGGGAATTTTTATGTCAGAGGGGCTGTGATATTATATATAAATTAAGCTGTCCCACAAAGATCAATAATATAATATGACATAATATATAACATCAAAGATGATATAATTTATTTCGATAATCAATGATAGATTCCCTTCCTTTTACTTAGGTTTTAAGGCTGGTGTGTGTGGTAGTGTGCCAGAGTGCTTCTCATAAAAGTCAGGTGTATAATTGAATGTAACTTACCCTTTGTCCACCGGCATCTACGTATCGAAGCCCGAAGTAATCAGTTTCAGTGAGATTCAACTGTTGACATACATGTTCCAACAAAAACTTGCC
Source organism: Xylocampa areola (assembly GCA_935421205.1). NCBI lineage: Eukaryota > Metazoa > Arthropoda > Insecta > Lepidoptera > Noctuidae > Xylocampa > Xylocampa areola. Next base: position 4,897,750 of record OW285200.1, read on the forward strand.
CTTATAACTTGGCTGAAAACAAACGCCATTTATTATTGATTGACAAGAAATAAAAAAGCACTAATAATTTATTTATATACTCACGTGAAATTCACATTCTAATATTTCTGTATCCTCTAAAAGTCTCACTGTACATTTATAAACAATATCTCCACGACTTTTGAACATGCTGCCTACTCTTTAATTACCACAATAACTCGTCGAATATTCCTATCAATTAAACATTATTTTAATCAACATTTAACTAACTCAGTTTTAATTCCATTTATGAATTCATTCAAATTTTCATTTTGTTTCGTTTCGATTTCGACACGGGAATCTGAATGGGGTGCGGACAGTGCGGTGCGGGGGTGAGAACATTTGACATTTCTTTATTTCCTTCGTTTAGAATTTCTATGATTGATTGAATAATTTGTACATAATCGCAACTTTAAGCACAATAAATTGTAAACAATCTATAGATATTGTAGGAATACAATTTAATTAACTGATATTTATTAATTTTACTGCCTCTTTTAGAAATTGTTCTTTTTTGTTTTTATTGAATATATTATATTTTTCAATCCTATTTGAATAGGATATACATAATTTTATATGCTATCATACTGAAGCCAAACTTTTATTAATGAAATATTTTTTGTAATTTATTATTTCAATTTTGTGATTAATTACCTAGTTTAAAGTATTATCTAATAACAGTGTTGTCAGGTTAAAATGCCCATTTCTGAACGAATTTGCAAATTAATCATCATATCCGCTCAGTATGTTGCCAGATAGATTAGAAACTCCCTTCAATAGAGGTATTTTATTTAGATGACCTCTTATTAGAATCAACAAAATTATAGATAGGAGCGAGTTTCACTCATCTAAACTCATACTTGTTATTATTCTTAGCAATTGAACCACCATTAAGCATTAAAATACGAAGTGATTTGAGTGAAGCAAATTATTATGGACTGCGATGACGGGAGATCCCTTTGATACGCATATTTTTTATTTCTTGTTCAAATGTAGCATAACGATTTAGGCATTATTCTTAACATAATAATAGAATTATGATGATATTTTTTTTAGTTTAGATTCGTATAAATAACATTTGTGTTATATTTTTTTGGTCTAATTTGGAGTCGCATGAAGTTAAATATTATAACTTATAAGACATAATACTTATTTTCTTGTAGGTTAAGGTGCGCCGGGGTTTCATGCTACGATTAGTATTCTCATCCGAGAGTAACAAGAACGAATAAATAACGCTATTCCCAGATCCTGTGTTTTTTTTTTTTTTTTTTTTTTAAGTATTAGTAACCTGGCTTGTTAAAGTATTTAATTGTACTTTGTAACAATTAAATTCTTGTGTATTTATTATTGCGTTGCCATAGAAGCCTGATTTTTTTATAGATACAATGAAACGTAGATTGAATTCCAAATTCATGCCGCCACGTGTACCTGAACAGAAAGGTCTTGACAGACAAAAAAAAAGAACGAATAATATCAAAATCAACAGTCAAGATATTACAGGAATTCATTCGATTCATTCTTCATTTAATATCGGTTTATTCCATTGATTTCACTCAACACTCTTCCATTGAGTTACAATATTAAATGGAAAGACGAGACTCGAGATAGAGCGAGAAGTCGAGATGGCTTAGTGGTCAGAGCGCCTGGAGTATTTATCCAGGAGGCGCAGGTTCGAATCTTGTTCGCGACCGTATTCTTTTTCCATTTAATATTGTAACTTTAGAGTTCGCCAAGTATGCGTTAATGCTTTTCAAAGATTTATCTTGGACTCTTCCATTGTTTTAAACAAATATTGTAAAGTTTAGGTTACTTTTTTTAATGATTCGAATATTTGGTTTAAGCTACAATATTATAAAGTAGACGTAGCTCAGAAGACCCCACAAATTATTTTGGCGTCTAATGGATGTCCCCGTTTTGTGAATAAATAATATGACCTGTGAACATTTCATGAAAAATCAAAAATTGTATGCAAATAGCGCCGTACATCTCTTTATTTATTTATACTAATATTATCTTCTATTTTCGACTTCATATTTAAAAATATTGTTTAATTAAACACAAGCTTCCCTTAAATGTCGATCATACAGCATACACCCCATTTTTCCCCAGTTAATACATAATAATATTTGTTTATGTAAAATTTAGGGGTCATAGACCTTTGTTCTGAAAAAATATCCAAATGTTATTTATTGTTCCAGTCATGTCGGGATTGCCCGACTAGTTTCGAACTCGAACGGAGCCCTTGGTCATAACCTGAGCCCGCAACAATGTCACTAGTCAAAAAACTTGTCAAAACTAGTTGATTTCAATCCCGAAAAAGGAATGTGAATAGTAACCGGTGAACAATAATTAATATGAATATGCGTCACGAAAGTTATTATACAAAACAAAATCCAAATGTGTATAGTATGCATATTACTGCATCATGATTATTAAAATAACTTTCACAAACTTCAATATCATCATCATCATCCCCCTGCCCTTATTGTTACAGTGTTTTAGTGTTATTATTTATTTGGGGTCGGCGCAGCATATATTCTTCTTCCATACATACTCTCTGCTTGTACTGGAATGCTGCTAATGTTTTAGCTATGTTCTATGACCGGCCGCCGCCTGACGTCAACCCTCATTAGTAATGCTGTTGTTGGTGGTAACCGCCACCTATACGGTCTCCTTCTATCTAGCTATGTTATACCAAATGTTATCCGTGCGCCAGGTTCTGATAATGCAATAGCAAATCGTCATTCCCCTTGCCCTTATCCCAATCTCTTTATTAAGGGTGGCCGCAACATGTCTTTTGATTGATATATTCTATTCTATTTCATATATCTCTGTCAGCCGTAACTTAAAAAAAAATGGAGTTTTAAAATATGGCACGGCCACACCAATCGCCGGAAGTGACTCTTCTTATTCCAGCCAGCTGAAAGAGCAACCATTTCTCGTCCATTCTGTTGGAGTCTATCTCGGATATTACACGTGGATTGTAATCCGTGGTGAGTGTCAGAAGAAATAGTTAAGTGCAGTGTTTTAGTGTTAATAGTTTTCCGTAAGCATATACGATTGTGTTTTCCTATTATATGGGCAAGAATTCGAGTTATTTTCATAACAATTATCTCGTTCAGTATTGTGGTGTAATTCAAACCTTCAGGTCACTCGTTTTACATCCGACATAATGTTACGTTATCACCAGTGAAGAAATTATACTATTGCATTTGTTTATTCCATTGTTCTTTGTTATAATATTTAAATCTCGAATACAGTGCGTTTGCTTACGCGTCACACTTGTTCACCGACCGGCTCGCCACCACGTGGTTGATGCACACTTGTTTTCCCTTTTTCATATTACTTCTACGTTTATCTCGTCAATTATAGGAATCTGCGAAGCTTATGGAATGTACGTTACCACAAATTAATTACTATTTTCCATACTTTCGTCGTAATGGCTGACATCCATTGTGAAATGTCAAGATAGGGCGAGGCGGCCATGCGGCCGCCATATTGCCGGCCGCGCGATACATGAGGTTGCGACCTTGCAGATGCCGGCTCGCATCACACTACCTATTGCACTTTTATTAACAATAACATCCTTTTAACTAGTTTCTTTTGTTTTGTTCTAGACTAACCAAAAATGGGCAAGGAAAAGATTCATATTAACATCGTCGTCATTGGACACGTCGACTCCGGCAAGTCCACAACCACCGGTCACTTGATCTACAAATGCGGTGGTATCGACAAGCGTACCATCGAGAAGTTCGAGAAGGAGGCCCAGGAAATGGGTAAGGGTTCCTTCAAGTACGCCTGGGTGTTGGACAAACTTAAGGCTGAGCGTGAACGTGGTATTACCATCGATATTGCTCTGTGGAAGTTCGAGACTGCCAAATACTATGTCACCATCATCGACGCGCCCGGACACAGAGATTTCATCAAGAACATGATCACTGGAACCTCCCAGGCCGACTGCGCCGTGCTCATCGTCGCCGCCGGTACCGGTGAGTTCGAGGCTGGTATCTCGAAGAACGGACAGACTCGTGAGCATGCCCTGCTCGCCTTCACACTCGGAGTCAAGCAGCTGATTGTGGGCGTCAACAAAATGGACTCCACTGAGCCCCCTTACAGTGAATCCCGTTTCGAGGAAATCAAGAAGGAAGTCTCCTCTTACATCAAGAAGATTGGTTACAACCCAGCTGCTGTTGCTTTCGTACCCATTTCTGGCTGGCACGGAGACAACATGTTGGAGCCCTCTACTAAAATGCCCTGGTTCAAGGGATGGATGGTTGAGCGCAAGGAAGGTAAGGCTGAGGGCAAGTGCCTCATTGAGGCCCTCGACGCCATCCTGCCCCCTGCTCGCCCCACAGACAAGGCCCTGCGTCTTCCCCTCCAGGACGTATACAAAATCGGTGGTATCGGAACGGTGCCTGTCGGCAGAGTCGAAACTGGTATTCTCAAGCCTGGTACCATTGTAGTTTTCGCCCCTGCTAACATCACCACTGAAGTCAAGTCCGTGGAGATGCATCACGAGGCTCTTCAGGAGGCCGTACCCGGTGACAATGTTGGTTTCAACGTAAAGAACGTCTCTGTCAAGGAGTTGCGTCGTGGTTACGTCGCTGGTGACTCTAAGAACAACCCACCCAAGGGCGCCGCCGATTTCACAGCTCAGGTCATCGTGCTCAACCACCCTGGTCAAATCTCAAATGGATACACGCCTGTGTTGGATTGCCACACTGCTCACATTGCCTGTAAATTCGCAGAAATCAAAGAGAAAGTTGACCGTCGTACAGGTAAATCCACTGAGGATAACCCCAAGTCAATCAAATCTGGTGATGCCGCCATCGTCAACCTGGTTCCCTCAAAGCCTCTGTGTGTTGAGTCCTTCCAGGAATTCCCTCCCCTCGGTCGTTTCGCCGTGCGTGACATGAGGCAGACCGTCGCCGTGGGTGTCATCAAGGGAGTGAACTTCAAGGAAATTGGTGGTGGTAAGGTGACCAAAGCCGCCGAGAAGGCCACCAAGGGCAAGAAGTAGCTAGCGCTGTTAACAGCACAATTTTTCATTCAACTGCGATACTTCATTCACCGCAAGGTGTTCCGAAGGAAAGAAGGGCTACAAACTCATTCCTTTTCTATATTTTTTACAAGGCTTATACTGTAACATTATTTTATAATTTATATAAGGTTATATCTGAACTATTTTGTTATAACTGCAAACTAATGTGTAAATTCATAGAATAAAGGTAGCCTCCAGTAAAAATTATTTTGAATTTTCATTTCACCAAGTAAGATAACCATCTAATCAATTTATTAAAATGTAAAAAATACAGTTTCTGTTTTCCGAATATTAAAGTAATTGTCTACTGTTCACACAGCTCTTTATTTATTTTCAATTTTATAATATTACTCGCACAGATTTCATCTATAAATAGAATTGTATTTTTGTATAGGAAACTCCACTGAGCGCCACGAATGCGCTCATAAACGAACCAAAATGTAAAGGTGAATGAACGAACTATTTCTGAAAGTAAGAAATAGATGAACATAATCACTATTTCGGCCTAAATAAGTGTCTGCCAAAAACCATGTTTTTACGTTGCACTTGCCAAAATTAGTAGGTACCTAATAATAATAGAAAGAACCTAATAATTACCTATCAACTACAGTGACTATACGACTTCTAGGTATATGTCTATTACCGAGGAGTATGCCGCTTTCTCCCTGACCAACGATGAAGAGTAGATTTTTTTGTGCAACAACAGGTATCTATATTATTAGTGTATTCATGTGGAGAGAGAGGACTCTCTGTTACTGGGTTGATCGTACCTACTACTTATAGCAGTACTTAATTAACCGACAGGAATCTACCTATGTATTAGGTAGGTACATAATGTCCGTTATTGACACGGAACTGATTTACATGATAACGGAGATATGTAGGTACTATTGATAAGTTGCAAATAGGAACCTATGCATTAATGGGTATAGATTGTTGTGGCTAAATCTTAGTGTAATGTATCTAGTATAGTGCATCATGTGATGAATTATACCGATCTATCACCCTGCTTTCTTCTTATTTATATATTCACTCCCTATATAGGTTACATCTGTCCCCGTATCAGTGATAAGAATAATTCCTTGTGATGATGAATCGCTTAAGAATTATGTTCGATGCCATGAATCACAGCGGCAGCGGTGGAAGTGCAACATAACAATATATGTGTAGGTACTTACTGCATTAGCTAGTTTCGTGAATTTCAACCGTAAACTTGAACGATATATTATTTATTAAATACTTTTCTTTTGGAAACATTCAACTCGAGTTCTTAAACATTTTATCGCTGTAATCCCAACACCTTGAATTTTCGGGTGATAGGGATCATAAGAACAAAATGTATGTCCTTTCTTATAATATTATATAGGTAAACAATTTTCATCAAATCACTGATATACCTATTAGAATCATTTAAGTAGGTTACCTATTCTTATTTCTAACTACATTCAGCAGAGTTGAATCACCTTATGATGCGTCACAGTGCTATCTTTCAAGTGCGTCATATTAACGTGGAAATCATTAATGCAAGTTTATGATAATAAAATTATTATGTAGACGATCCTCATTAGATTATAGATTTTGTACAATGTATTTTAAAAAGTTCCAGCATTAATGTTTTAGTTATGTTGTTCGTCGTAAACACGTGTCACTGAAGTCCGAGCTCTTGTGATCTCACGTGGGCGCAACGCAACGTTGCTTCCGACGCGAGGTGCCTGCTAATAAAGTTATAGCAATATGTCTGTGTCATCGTAGCTCCAAAACGAATGCATCGATTACGATGCGGTTTTTTTTGTTTGATTACTGTCGTGATCGAGATGGTTCTTAGCTACAATTTATGAAGATCTATTCAGGCGTTTCAAGGTCTTCAGCTCTTTTTGTTAGTTACGGTAGGGATCTTAGACCCGGTAATGAGAATTTACTTTACTTTCAAACATATGGGTGACCTAACATTTGAAACGCCCATGTATGCTGGTACCACTGAGCTACTCTGATGATGGAGCTCGAAGGTAGGAGACGAAACCTTAGATTGCCTATTAGTTAACCCATCAAGTTTGGGCTCATTAGCAGTGGTGTAGCTAGTGCATAAGGGGCCCTATATCAAAATGTATAAAATAGCTGTTAGTATAGTCTAGTTTGCCACACATCTAGGACTTATTAGGGAGGAAGGTAGAGAAAACTAAATTTTGTAGACTTATTTATATTTATGTCTTGTGCGAAGCGGTGCTTTGTAGCTTCTCGCCTGTATTCTACTATAGGTTGGCCAAAGATGTACGAGCACTGTACCTACTATATAAGGTAATTCTACAATCGACGTAAAATCAGAACTAGGTAAGTCAGGCATTGGCATCAGTCTATTAGTAACTAACTATTCATACTTTTTAACTAATTCCTGATCATTTTTAGCCAACGTAACAATGTATTCATTCTAATGTCTATAATATGGACACCCTCATAAATCTTATTTTAGACTTGGCCATGTACGTATATACATAATTATTATCTGCCAGTAAGTAGGTATCTACCTTTTCTAGTGCTGATCGTAAATTCCGGTTTAATCACTAAGAGGGGTCATCGCCCTTTGCTTGTGGAATCGTAGGCAGCTAGACTAGTGTACGATAGCAGGTAGGTGACCGTGACCTTCGGGTAACTATAACGGCTGTATGAACAGTCGCAAACTATTCGACAGAAATTTCTAAATTAATGTATTATATAGGCCTATAGTTTAAGTAGGTATTAGTATCACCTGTAAAGATAAATCTTTGAAAAGCATTTACGCATGCTTAGCGAACTCTGTTTCCACAAAACTTTATATGTTTAGGTGTCACCTGGCTCGCTAAAGTACAAAATTGTACTTTATAACAATATAATTATATTGTGCTGAATAGCCAGTCAATAGATTAGACGAAAGTACTCTCCCAAAAGTAAGTAAGCTCAAATAAACTGCTTCTTTGTTCTCCATGGAATAAGTAAAAGGCGACTAATGCACTGTACAGAATCATAGTTTGGCGACTATTCATCTATGTACTTATTATTCGCAAAAGAAAACTGCGTATTATCAGAATAGGCGCAAATTAACGATCGGTTCGAGAGTTCACGATTTTATTATAATAACATAGGTTTTGCTGAATCAGATGCTGCTACAGTTTTAGTTCCTACCGTATTCCAGGATTGGAGACGGGTTTGGCCTTTAAAACAGCATTTTCGTTAATAATGAACATCAGCGTACTCAGTCATTAGTCTGGCCTCGCCGCAGTTGCAAGCGCGGTTGACGCTGTGAATGAAGTGTAGTGCTCAAAATATAGGTAAAGGTATTATGTATTCTTAGACTAAATTTATTATTGCTATCTAGTAGGCCCTAGAAATTATTGGCATTAGAAGGTAAATGGAAGGTGAATAGTTTATCTCTACACAGGACAGCAGTAAATATAGAGATTAGGACATACATTTAGATAAAGTACTAGTATGGTACTTTATCTAAGAGGGTACGTATTTTAGACTAGGTATCTAATGTAATCCATTTGCTGTTGGATAGGACATTGCATAGGATATAATGAAATAAGAAGAAATGTGATAATAATTTTAGGGCATATCGTAGAATACTCAATCACTGAATGATAACCCTTCTAAAGTCGTGTTGCAAATAAATGTTAGTCTTTTTGTTTCTTATATTTTTAATTTACATTCTACTATTTACAAACAAAGTTAACTAATATGAGATATTGTTAGTGCCACCTTCTCCGGACTCTTCTTGTTCTGTTATCATGTTAGCCCACTCTTCAGCTCTCTTGTACCTTTGACGCTTAACGTAGGGAGCGTACATTGTCCTATGTATTACTACTAATCCCGAAGTTATGGATACAGCCATTAACATTTTCATTAGAGGACTAGAGTTTCTTATCCATGTTTTAATATGCTCCATTATTCAGCTGGACTGGTTACCTCTTTCGTAACCCTGTTTCTCTTGTAGTAATCGTCGAATAGCGGCCTCCAGATGTATATTCCACTGAATACTCCCAATACTGTTACTAAAACAATTTGTCCTCTTGTTATTCCCTTGGGTCTGTAAATGCGCATTATATATACTAGAAATTAAAAGATGTGGTTATGTAAATAAAAACAAATAGACTGCATAGTGGGTCACTTTTGTCCAGAAAAAATATTTTTAGGTTATCTGATCATCTGATGTCACACTGCGTTCCAAATCTCTAATATTGTCTACTATACTACAAAGCATTAAGAAAAATATAGGGGTGAATTATTTTTTTTACAGAATTCTTACTTTGTTGTAGCTGAACTGAATGACGCTTTAAAAATAAAGGGAGCTTGTCACTAATAAAATAAAGATTAAAATTAGCATAAAATATATTTAAAAAAAGAAATTGGCAGAAGAACACATGTTTCACCGACCCCACCCTAAATACAAGCCTATAAGGGCAGGGGGATGATGTAGATGAACACTAAAATTAAGATTGTCCGAAGAAAATTAAGTTTTTAGTTTTTAGTTTCATTGTATTAGTAGCATTGACATATATATTACTAGCGTAAGGACCCGGCCGACCGCGAAACTAAATGGCACCAACGCGTTGGCCCTAAAATGACATTTTAGGGCCAACGCAACTCAGTCGACAGTGGACCGCTCGCAGGAGAGAACGAGCGTTTGTTTGTCATAAATATGCCTAGTTGCGTGGTAAAAGGCTGCAAAAATTACGATACAAAGATTAAAAAGGAACATGGGATATCGTATCATCGATAAATAAACCTAGATTACTTCTGTTACAATTAAATTATTAAATTATCACATTTTAAAGGTATAATTATTTTACTACGGAAGTCCGTAATGGCGGCCATTGTGTGGCCGGCCGCGCGCGAAGTAACGTTGAAAGAACGTCATTTTTTATTTGTTTTATTTTTGTCTTAAGAACTTAGTGTTAGTAATTTTAGTAAGTACCTAATATGTTAATACTTAATTATTATAACAATATTGTTTACAATTTCAAATAAAGCTGATTGATATTAATTTGTTTTACATACGTTTTTTTGTGACATGTATTATTATCGCAATAAATTATAGTTTAAGAAACTAATATAATCTAACGACACCTCTCAAGCTAACATTCATCAACCCGTTTAGGCTATAGAGCGTGCTAAAGAAATATACATACATACACCCGAAAAAATTATAACCCTCCTTCTAGCGCAGTCGGGTAAAAACTCAGTTCAGTTTATGACTGATGTGTGTATAAAAATATTGACCATTATTAAAATGTGATAAAAAATTCATGTACGCACGTACAAGGTTTAGTCTTCGAGCTATGAAACCTATGGCTCACGTAGTTTGCATGAGTTATGACAGATGGCGCTACTTTTGCTTGTATGAAGAAGGTTTCTGTAAAATGTTTAGATGGGCGTATCCTTTCTTTTGAAATCATTGATTAGTAGTATTAGTTTTAAAGGCTGAGATTAATATGGCGGTTTAGCGTTCCTAATATTCTCTATATTTAATATAAAAAAAACACAAATCTTTTAAAAAACTTCGCTAAACTATGTCGACTTAGGAAAACATCTCGACTTAGATTAAAACAGTATATAAAAAGTACCCTGTGGATTAAAAGCCATATTTACTGAAATTGTAGAAGCGGCATTACATACATGTCAGATGTCACATTTACGTGACATGACATGAGAGAATAGGAAAGTTTTCCGTATGTATAATGTACTCTGTGAGGAAAGTTATTATTTGTTGACAGTTGACACTACTGAGCCGCAAAAGCATCGGGGAATTACTATTAATAAACAAAGTTACTATTACAATTGATTACAAATCAATATTATTTGATAATGGCCAATACGAAAAGAATGGCACCCAATATTCTAATAACAGGTAAGGTCCTCTTTAGTTCAAAAACTTTGTGACGTTTTTAACCCACGTGGATCAAACAACTTCATAAAAGCAGTTGAGTTGATTTTAATTTAAATTGAATCGTCTAGGTACCCCAGGTGTTGGAAAATCTACTATTTCTAGGATGCTGGCTGACAGAACAAAGTTTACTTGGCGCGAAGTATCTAAGTTAGCTGAGGAACACAGTTGTTTAGATGAATACGATCCAGAGTATCAGTGCCCATTCTTGAATGAAGATAAGGTAATAAATATCAGCTTCTAACTAGTTAGAATAGCTCAAGAAAGAGGAGTCATGTCTATATCCAGTAGATGAATAAAAATAGGTTTGTTTATTGCATCTTATAATGTGTATTTATAACATCGCTTTAGTTATTCTGTGAGATGCTATAAATGTGTTTGAATATAAATCAATAACTCGCTAAAGTACAATATTATCGCCTATCCTAAGATGACCCTCTGATTGATTGATATGAATAAAGTATTTTGTAGACAGTTATCAGTATGAAATAACAGAAAAGAATACATAATTTCCTAACTATTTATTGAGAAAATACCAACAAATAAAGTTTACAAAACCATTACGGCATTATGTCCAGATTTTGTACCACACATAAAAGTATAAATAAATAAATACATTATTTTACTTGATTCCAGTTACTAGATATCATGGAAGGTATGATGGCCAGGGGGGGTAACATTGTGGACTACCATGGCTGTGACTTCTTCCCAGAGCGCTGGTTTGATGGAGTGTTTGTAGTCAGGACCAACAACACAGCATTGTTTGATCGACTCACTGCCAGGTTGGTGGTTTTGTTATAATATTATTATTTTGCTTTTTTATAGCATAACACCTACTTCTTAACATATGGTTGACAAACTCCCTAGTGTTAGAGTTGAATCTACTTGTAAGGCTCAGACTTCACTATACACACATTTCTTTGGTGTGCTGTGTGTTAACACTTTAACTGTCCATGAATCAGACACAATAGTTAAATAATTACAGTGGACAGTTCAATGTTTTAACATCACACTTACATTGATTCTTATTAACTCTGTGGAAGCTTTTGATTATGCTATAATTATACAATTATACCTCTCTGAACATCATCATATATGCCATGAGCACATGATGCTGGGCTGCACTGCTGTGCTGGTAGCATAGGTTTTACTGGTTGTGCATCATTGTTGTAGTCTGTCTAAGTTATGTATACCCAACTATAAGGTGTCCATATCCTACTAATATTATAAACGCAAAAGTTTATATGTATGGATGTTTGTTACTCTTTCACACAATAACTACTGTACGGATTCAGATAAAATTTGGCACACAGATGGTTTATAACCTGGATTCACACATAGGGTACTTTTTATCCCAGCTGGACCTAATTCTGAAGTTCACAAAGACAAAGTCACGGGCAGAAGCTAGGAAACTATAATGGAACTAAAATATTAGTTCCTCATTATTTTTCCTATACTACAAGTTTAGTATTCATAGCATTAAAATATAAAATAAAATAAATTATTTATAATAATTTTCAGAGGCTACACAGGGAAGAAACTTGAAGACAATGTTCAATGTGAGATATTTGAAACATTACTGGAGGAAGCACAATCCTCATACAAACCAGATATAGTGAAAGAGATACAGAATGACACAGAGGAACAGTTGCAAAGCAATGTTGAGGCCGTAGTGGAGTGGATAGAAAGGTGGAAGGAGGAGAATATATAGTTCATATTGTTTTCTTTTATAACTGAATGGTCACTTGTGTTTTACCTAGACTTATGAAGGTTATGTGGTAAAGACTAATAGTTATGATTAAACACGACAAAATAAAATTTGGCAGAATAAAAAATATATTGCAGTTAAAACACAATTTGCCAATTTTTGTAGACTATCAATAATACTTCTAGTATACATAGAATTATAGTGCCTGTATTTCCTGGAGAGGTAGCCACAGTTCTACCCACACATTTCACCAAGATAAAAGTGGCACTTTTAGTTTGGTGAATTATTTTTTTCCTCACATATTCGGTGGTGCGCCTATTACTGCCATCTAGCAGGCATCATTTCAAACTGGGCTGCTACTGAATTTCAGACCTGACCCAGGCCTGGAATTGAACCCAGGACCTCACTCTCAGCAGTACTAATTAGTCTAAATGAGAACAATTGTTTGAATGGCATGTGAGAAGTGAATATTCTGGTACTACATGTGTTTAATTCACACTTAAATGGCTGTTATCGGCAGCGACAAGCAAATTTTGAATTAAACCATATAGTACCTACGTATAGTTAGTATTGGACAACTCATGATTTGGGTAATAAAAGTAAAACAACAAAATTATAAATACAACCTAATTTATTTGTTATTCCACCGACACTATATAAAGAAATGCATTCAAAATTACTGTATTTAGATCAATCTAAAATAGATTTAAAAAACCAACACGTCTAACTTGTGTGTCGTTAAATGAACGGATATGATCGGCAAGTTGACATGTCAGTGGTTCTCTTACACGGTCACACACACTCGCACGCTCGCACACGCACACAGATCTTTCATGGAAAGTTTTACATCACAACTCATTTAGAGCTCCTCCTTCTTGGGAGCGCCCTTTCTGTCCCAGCCCTGGAGCTCGCTGGAAGCCTGTTCTGCCACATACTTGACAAAGTCTTCGAGAGCACGTCCACCCTGGAAAATAATAATTCATAATTAAATTTGTTATAATATTTTAGAATTACTCTAAATTTCTCGAGCTATATATAGAAGAAAAAAAACTTTACCCTAAACTTCGCAAACTTCCTACTGACTACTAATGGAAGTTGATACCAATTAATAAATTTTCCAATATGAAGCGAAATAGCAGCAAGTGAAAATAGATAGTGGCGTCAATTCTAATGTAGCAAACTAAATTTAGAACCTTCCTGCCTTTTAGTTACTATAACAGCAAGATGGGACGAATAAAGAGATGACAAATTCGAATTTAGGCACGTCAAATTAAAATCTCCAAACGTTTTTAGTAAAAAGTATTAAAGTAAAGCATAGTTTTAGGTAGCTACTAAAATTAGAAACATCATACGAAAATTGTATAGAAATATTATGTTGACGTGATTACAACAATGCTCTAAATATCTTTTAGGTTGTCAGTGTCTGCTTATAAGTAACGGGAGTGATTGTATTACTCACGTTGTATCTGACGGGCTTCTTGGTGCTGTCAGCAGGCTTCCAGTAGATGGTGGGGAATCCTGACACGTCGTACTGTGACTTAGGCCAGTCGTTGGCGGTCGCGTCGATCTTCACGATGTCAACAGGCTCGTCCTTCAGCTGTTAGGAAAGCAACATGGGTTTAGTCAACTTTCATTAAAATTTATTATTTAAAGAGTATCTAATGTGATGTAAAGTCAGTACTGGGAGGAAAAATCAATAGTATTTGTGACTATTTCGTTGTTTCATCAACGAGAAGCTCCTTTTCAAAACACACCAAAAAAAGCTATTCAGTACCTTGTCACCCAGTTCCTCCCAGATTGGTGTAAGTTTCTGGCAGTGTCCACACCACGGTGCATAGAACTCAATGAGGGCATCGCGTCCACTGTCAGTGATCAGTTCCTTGAAGTTCTTGCCCACAGCAACCTTGACTGGGCCGTCGTTGCTCTCAGGGATGGGTTCGGATTTGACGAAGGGTTCCAGTTTGCCGTCCAGAAGGTCCTTGGTGAAGGCCGACAGGTTTTCGATGCTGCAAGGAGAAATATATTTTAAAGTAGGTGTATGTAATATAATATTTTGAAGAGATTTTTATATTCCACCGATACCGCTGACTTCGACCGAGCATTGGGCCATTGTTAATCTAAAAAAGGATATATTTTTTATATTGCCAATAAGCACCATATTTTAATAACAGTAATTATAGGGTTGTGTTGTTCTTCGTTTTTTATTGTAAATTTAGGTACATGCGACGAATTAAACGGGAACATCTATACATATATATTTTATATATTATCTAATTTGCAACTATCTTGTATAAATTATATTCTCTTTTTGAAGGAGAGTCAAAAAGCGCATATAATTTATACAATATTGTTAGAAATTTATCATTTTCCTTCAAAAGCATTGTATATTAACATCAAATACAAAATAATAATAATGATTTATAGGTACTTTAGTTGAATCGCAAGCTTATCATTACAGCGAATGGTTTAAACAAAGTTAGCGGGGCGTAAAACAATCGTAAGAAACAACGCCATCACGATAACATGACCATAAAAATATTCAGTTCCATAAACAATGGAATTACATCTCTCTGTTTTTAGTGTTTACGCGAAGGAGTTTCAAAATATAAGTTTGTTGCTATTTTAGGTCTTGGCACACTTCCAAGCTCGGTTTTAATTAATTAAGGATCCCTGGTTAGCTGTTTGCAAACAACTTTTCTGTTTCATACGACGCTACGCATTCCTGCACATAATTATGACGTTAACACTTCAATATTATTCTATTCAATTCAATATTCTTTATTTGCGCAATATGGGTAGGTATACAAGGTGTAACAAAATTGATGTTATAGATCGCCATATTCGGGCTTATACCATGCAAATTTCAAATAGAAATAGAAACAATGTCAAATTAAATAGTTTATTTATTTAAACTTATAACTTTTCTTAAACTTACAATAGTTAAATGATGATCACAAAATTAAAGTACTGCTAAAATCGAATATATTAAATGATGTCAAAAATAGATTTTATGGATCGCCATATTCGGGTTTAGATCATGCAAAAAATAAATAAATTGTAAAACCTAATAAGAAATTGTCAAACAAAACCAAAAAATTTGTTAAACAAACGATATTTTGATTTAAGAGCTTAAAACAGAATATCGTTTATTCAAATTTAACCACTTGGAATAGTACTTTTTGAACGTCAAATATTACAATAACAATAATAAAAATAAATATAGGTTTCCATTATTGACGTAACTAATTTATAATGCCCTTTATCCCCTATAACTTGCATAACCGGAAACAGTCATGGTGGTCAGTAAGTAAATTACCGGTTGATAACATCAATGGCTCGGGTTTGTGTATAACAGAAATGAAGCGATATTCTCGCTGTAGCCCTTGGAATGGAATTAAACGGATATAACCTGACTCTTTAACTTAAATGGGGTTTCTAAAAAGGATCCCCGATAAATTTTCCTGCACCGTAAAAATGTAAGGTCAAGGGGAAGAATAGTTTCCTTATCTTAAGCGAAGTAAGAAATTGGATTGATCTTAAATGAACAACTTATTCAAATAAGTTTTTTTTTGTGGAATGAAAAATATAGTCGTGAACAAGATTTGAACCTGCGCCTCTTGGATAAATAGTCCAGGCGATCTACCAACTGAATTATACCGACCTCTGCTCACTATACCGATTTAAGATAAATCTTTGAAAAGTAGTAAGGCATGCTTAGCGAACTCTAAAGTTATATCTTTTTGTGGAAAAAGAATACAGTCGTGAGCAGGATTTGAACCTGCGCCTCCCGGATAAATACTCCAGTAAGAGTATTCTCAACCTTGGAAAGATTCCGTATCAAAAAATCATCAGTCTTCAAATGATCGTGTGAATATGTATATTTTTAATTCAGTATTCTTTAATTTTAATAATATAATTATAAAAACATGTTTTCACAGGATCTGGGAAAAGCGTTATGTATACCTTTTTGTTACTTTCGGATTCGGATTGGAAAACCGTACAGTTGAGAATACCCCCCCCCCCCCCCCCCCCCCAGGAATAATACTCTTCTTTATATTTTCCAAAATTTTAACTTTTCTGACCATTTTTAATAAACTCAAAAGGTCATACTTTGCGTTTAGCCGAAATCTGTGGTCATAAACTTGTTATCATTAGTATGATTAGCAACGAATGGCTTGGCAAAACGGTCACGTTAATCAGTAACAAGATTACTGATTGATAAATTGTATTTTTAAATTACAAAGCTAAACCTCCCCTGGATTGGATGTGGATGTCCCATGTATTAGTGGTGAGCCTATTGCCATCAATCGGGCACAATTCTCTCCAAAAACTCCGGGCTGCTACTGAGAATTACCTAACAGAAAAACTCAATAACACTGCCCGACCTGGGAATCCAACCCGAGACCTCCTGTTCACTCGCACTTGGGACTACTAGACGTTAGTTACTTATGTGATGTCATAATTTTTCTTCCAATATCTATCAACTAATATATTATACTATATAGAGTTACTGGGTCGAATACCCGCTTATGGTGGCTATGTTTTTTTATCTACAAAAAATATAACTTTAGATTTAGTTGCGCATGATAAATGATAAATGATTTTATTTCTGTAAATAGATCTGTTGAAGACACTTTTACAAGTCATTTTTATAAACTAGATGGCGCCGGCGTTTCCTATCTGACTGTCTCTGAGAAGACACGCCGAAACAAACTCAGAGGTCAACGTCTCTGTTAAAGTCCAGACATATCTATGTGAGTGTAACGATGCAGGGATCGTCTGGAATGGCCTTTTGAGGAAAGAGCCATAGCAGCTTCGAGCAGTCTGACGGCACGTTTGCATCAGTCATCGTGTAGCTCAACGATAACTAAGGGAGCTCAACGACCCGTCACAAGACGATACCAGATCAGGAGGACATTTGCGTAGGTCACATAAAACGACTCAAAACCGCCAGACAGTCTATGAGGTTCATATGCATAACGTTAATGCTTTTAAACGTGCATGCGTTAATGAGTTTAAAAAATATAATAATACATTCATATTTGCGGGTGTTTCTCCATCTCTATCATTTGAAATCAGTCATATAGTAAAATGCTGTGGAGAAATCCTATAAGCTGAAAATGACCAGGCGTCACTTATCCTGCTTACCTGAACTCGGTGGTCATGACAAACTTGTTGCCATCGGCGTCACGGCCAGCAACTACTGGCTTGTCGCCCTTGGCGTAGTCAATGCCGTACTCATTCAGCTCGTGTGTGAAGTCATCCTTGTCGCTTACTGCGAATGTGACCTCGGACAACTCCTTGGCAACCTGGAGAGGATTTTTTTTTTATAGGATAAAATGTACTGAAGGGCATGTAAATACATCTAATATAACGAGCAACGAAATGAAATTAATTTAAAAAAAAAACAATGACACTCCAGCTGTGTTTTTCTTTTTCACACCTTTTTGTGTACCGTTCACACTACATTACTATTTTCTTAAACCGCCTATCTTACCCGGAACAATGTAAGGATTCTAACGATACCCAATAAATCTAAATCGGTTCAGGGGTTTAGAAGTTATGGTGGAATAAAGAAACTCACAGACACATACATACAAGAACACTAAAAACACTTTCGTGTAAAAATATCACTCCTAAATCAGTTTATCAGTATAAATTGATGCTATCTTTGATGACTTTGTAGTTTAACTCCGAAACTGTTACTCTGTGACCTTGTTTACATTGTAGAATAAGCAATAAATATGAGTAATATTTAAGTTATAAGATTATGTTTTACAGTCACGAGCTTAAATATATTACTGCGGATAGTTCTGCAACAATATCTGATTTCGTGATCTAATCATTAATTTCTGTTCTCAAGATGATAGCAAACATATATGATAATTTGTAAAAGGCTAATTATGTAGCGGCATAAATACACGATATAATTCATACCAGTTATAATATACAAAAAAACATTGAAAAAAAAAAAGTTTTTGTACTAAAACAATCTTCTACGCAATAATTAAAAAGTATTGGATGAAACGAATGATCGCCATTCATCGAAGATGTTAACAGTAACAGTGGGCCAAAATAAATATAATAAAATGAATGTTATTTGGATTTTTATGTTAGGAAATTATCAGTAGCAGCATGTTGTTTAGAACTGTGCCCGGTAGATCATTAGATGGTTCACCATATCACATGGGATTTAATATCAGAGTTGGTGAAATGTGGGTGTACATCTGTGTACGCCCCTGCCTACCCTTTCGGGGATTACAGGCCTGATGCTATGTTATGAAGTACAAACTACCTATAAAATATGTATGTATTATATTCCCATAAATCGAGTTTTTTGTGCATTAATAAGCTATTTTATGTTTTTCATTTATGTAATGTAAACTTTATTACATAACCTGCTTAGCGGATAAATTGATTTTTCACGATAAGTTTATTTTTCCGTGGATAATACTTTACAGCACTCAATTGTAGAGATCATCGTACCTACTTATAATTTAGAAAAATTTGAAATATATTTTCATCAAGTTTATTTTAAATAATTCATTTTTTATGCCGTCTGTAGCTTAAAAGTAGTGTTTAATTACTATATGTATATAAATTAAATAGTCGAGTCAATACAGTATTTTCAAATAATTAAGCATGGATAACATGCCATGAAATTTAAAATTAAGATATGTAACGTAAGTTGTTACTTGAAAATACATAATAGTAATATTTCATCAAAACAATACGTTGATCAAAATAAAACGTTTTGTACCAGAAGCTGTATAAAATGCAATCATGTTTCTGCCATACAGTGATTATAGAAATCTCTAGTGTGTAGGTTTTCCAGAACTGCTACTTATTTCGTGTAACTATTGCACTGGCGAGCCGTGACGTGTCGCAGAAACCTATTTGTCATTACAGCATCATGCCTATATTCCGAAGAGTAAGGTCGATTTTAAGCACCCACATTTCGCCAAGTCTTGTTGAATAGCTATCTAGCATAGATGATTCCAAATTCCAGATAGTTATTGAGAACTTCCTAACACATTTTGTCTGAACCATAGGGAAATCGATTGCAATCGTGTCTGCTGAGCGCTTGGCCTCGCTTGAGCCTCCACTAGACTAGTGAGGCAGATCTTTTGACAACTGTGTTTTTAAACCATTTCATAGTAAGTCATTGAGAGGATCAGATTCGACAGTCTGCCATAGTAAAGTAGGACTTACCTTAAGCACACGGTTCCTCCAGTAGTTGGTGCCCTTGGGGTTCTTGACGTAGTCCACATCGTAGAAGGCGACAACCAGGGGGTCGGTGAAGTCGCGGATGTTGTCCTTCTGGCGGATGCCTACAAGACCGTGGCTGCAAAATGATTCTTTGTTTAGATATCAGCTTTAGCCTACAATTGGTCAAGTGCCTGACACCGACCCGCTTTGGGAATGCTAATGTCGGTGGAGTACCCGCTACTGTACGGGTAATCTAAGTTGCTTCATAGCTTCAATCGCCATTGACGACAGCCGCGGGACAAGATGGGGTAGCCTACGCAGTAAGAATATTACTTTATTTCAGATCAAAATTACCTACATTACATACAGTTCTCTTATGGAGAAAACAGTCGGCGTACGCAATAAAGATCACTTTTTTCGGCTACCCGTATGATGCGAAATCACAAACAGAAATATCTACGAAATAAGACAGCATTTAACATAGCATCGCGCTTGTTTTCCCCGAATTGGTAGGCACGGGTGAACACAGTTGTACATCCACATTTCACCAAAGCTGTTATTAAGTCCCATGTGTGGTGGTGAAAATGGTGGTATGTATTTTTACGTATGAACCTATTCGACTATGTTCAAAGCTGGTTTGAATCAGCATCTATACTACGTACTAATTATTAACAATACCGTTCTTAAACCGGCTTTGCACCTTTATTAAACGTGACATTTCCACATCAAATGTGAGTTCTATCAATAATAAAATAATAATAAGAAATATGCAGGTGTATCGATTACAAGGTGTATTTCAAAGTCTGCGTATTTTATCGATAATGGAATATTTACAAACTTATGGGTACCAATCACCTGGACAAATTTGCTCTTATATTAATTAACTCTTGTATTGTCTTATAAAAAAAAATGTGCTTGAAATATATATTTTTTATGAGGGGCAACCGAACAGACGGCTTGCCTGATGGTAAGCGATTACCGCCGCCCATGAACACCCGCAATCCCAGAGGAGTCGCAAATGCGTTGCCGGCCTTTTAAATATAAGGGTTTGGGCCTCCGGTACCCTCACTAACTCGGCGAAACACAACGCAGGCGTTATTTCACGCCGGTTTTCTGTGAGGCCGTGGTATAACTCCGGTCGAGCCGGTTCATTCGTGCCGAAGCAGGGTTCTCCCACGGTAAAATGTAGGTGATAGGATTGCGAAGGTCGCAAGCGCGGCTGCTGAGCGTGAGTTCCTGGGTTCGATTCCCAGATCGGCCAAAGCGTTATTGTGTTTTTTCTGTTAGGAAATTCTCAGTAGCAGCCTGGAGTTAGGAAGTTGGTGGTGTGACACCCCCGTGCTTAGGAGACAACGTAAAGCCGTCGGTCCTACGCCCGATCTCTCTCCGGTCGTGTCGGGTTGCCGTCCCATCGGACTATGAGAGTAAAGGAAGAGGGAGTGCACCTATGTTTGAGCACACACTTGTGCACTATAACAGCTTCCGAGTACTTGGCTAATCTCCTCGGAGATAGGCCGCCGTGACCGAAATACGGTCTGGAGGAGTATTAATATTAACATAAAATCAGGAATAAACCATGTTATTGATATGTAGAAATTCTCAAATTGATGCTCCACACCAATGAAGTTTCTAATAATACCTTTACACAATATAAACTTACAAGTTATCCTTGATGAAAGCATTGAGCGAGTACTTCTCGGCGTCTCCCTTGTACACGACGGACGAGTCTTCAAACTTGTTCTGCAGGCGTTTGGGGCGGAACAGTACCACGTCATTCCTGTTGACAATACATGACTTTAATGTTTATACAAAACAAGTTTTGTGTAATGAGGTAGAGTTAGCAAAATAAGTAAGTGAACATTTTAAAAAGTAATGAGTTGTCCAATTAGTCCTTTTTCGTGACAAATTATGATAAGGACAAATTCACATGTCAATGCTGTCAGTCTTCTGGGAACGTTGGATTAATACTTCGACGACTACACTTACTTTATGTTATATTTTTATGTCTTATTTAGCATGTTGTTGTACATAGTATCCTAAAATTTGTGTAGTTAATTGTTTTATAAAAATAAATTAGAGAAGAAAAAACTTTAATTATGGGCTTTATATTTTTTTCCATCTACTTCTTAATCCAACTTTCCCTCCCTATGAATGTACAGGAAGGGAACGACATATTAATTTTGTCCCATATACCATATTAATAACTTTTTTGTAACTTAAAGGTAAAAACTAAGTTATAATCTACAATATGTATCTGACAGTACTTGAAAATTGAGTCAAAATTTTGAAATATGATGAGAAATCTTCTTTGTCCTTTACTTTTCGCCTGGGGAAGTAGTAGAAGCTAGTAAGTAGTAGTAGTAGAAGCTATATGGCTCTGTTTGTTTAGATAATGTCACTGTACTGGGAAAACCCAATAAGGTATAAAGTGTTTATTTGTAAAATGGTCAATGACGCCCCGTTTTTTCAGATTTACCGTTACAATACACACTATTAAGAAATTTTGTTTAGTCTACAAGAGAATTATGTTATAGGTTCGATTAAGGCGCACGAAACGTGCACTAACTTTAGTGCAAATTAATTAATTCTGTGTATAATTTTTTGCATATATATTTTTTTATTTGACTTCAGGGCAGAAATCTTTTCTACTCCAGTCAGTCAGATGGCTTAGTTTTAGAGTGTAGACGTTTTATAAATTTCGATGTGTTTTCTATTTTTGTCGTTGAACGTACTTACAGTAATATTTTACGTTCTTTTTTTCTTAGCACTTAGGTACTTAGTCCGTGAAAATATTTTAAGCATGGTAGTTGATAATTTTAATAGGCATATATTATTGTGGCTTCTGGAGGTAATGGCACATAATAAAATCTATAATTCTGATATTAATACATTTAACCTATAGAGATAGACCATTACATTTGACATTCTTGGGGTGTTGATGATGTTAACTACTATGTTATCACAGCTGGATGCAATACAACAAGTAATGACTAACAATACACATATTATGCATATACGTATAACACCTGTATTACAATACACGACTACAGTTGTGCATAATAATGTGAGTTGAGGTCGTAAGTGGCTTATTAACAGTGTCAAATTAACGTGAAATGTGGAAAAGCGTTAAATTTATCAACACACATGTGTGTTAGTTAGTACCTAATGCGCCAAGAAACAATTTCTTTTAAATTAAAATATATCTGGTATTTACTTTTATGATATGTATTTTTATATTGGCAATTTATAAAATTATTATAATAGTAAAACTAAAGTAGTAGTCCCTAATTGTTACCTACATACTTTTAGTAAAGTGGTGTTAATTTACTTTATAAAAGAGCTATTGAATACGTCGATTAAAATGTAAATCGTAAGTATCTCGCGCGTAAACCTGTCTTGTGGAAGCCACTGAAGCCAGTCACATAAGTACACGTGTCTTATAGTCGAAATCAAATTATGTCCGGTAAAAGGCATGAAAGATTTCTACTCTTACGACATCGTATCACGATTGACGAAGTAAAATACAAAAAAGATAGATCTACATGAAACCTTATTGGTCCCGTTTTTAGCGGGACATCTTGCTTTACAGGTCTCTCGGAGCGCATCCCGCATGCACCCTGAGCGGGACGCCCATATTCCCGCTTTTTCATCGAGCCGAAGTGAGCCAGCGAAAAATTATAGGATAAAGTGAAATTTATTGATCTTATCGTATTATGATAAAAAATCATTTAAAGATTTGTAAGTTTATGTGCATTTTTTCTGCGTCCCAATTTTTTTATCCCAGTCCCGCTTTTTTCCTTATTATGTCCCGTGATTTAGAAAAACAGATCGGGCAACGCTAGCTTAAACCAATAGGCAACCCCATTGCGTTAAAATTGTACTAAGAATGCTTAACAGTTTCCTTCAGTACAATATTATGGTTGGAGTATAATGCATGGCTACGTCACGTCATATCAATACGTGACGTGTCATGTTACGGACGAGGATCATTTGCTGTAGTTTCACCGTTGATGCAATTTTCCGCAGTTTCACACGCATTAATATAATTAGTAATAAAGGATGTTGAGTTTCCGACTTGTTTATTATTTTTTAGATTTTTAATGTTCTTCATTGGCTTCCGTTTCTTTATTTAACGGGAGTGATTTAACCTATATTATGAACTCCCTCTCCGTGTATCCAAGATGAAATCTAAAATAGTCCACGTACATGTGCAGTAGACTGTACTAATGAAACTAAACTTCTTTTAATGAGAAATATGGGTTATCAGGTTTTTTCGTCCACTCTTTTAGCTTTCAATCTGTATAGCCAAATAATAGACTACAACAAGGGTTTCCGTTATTCCGTCGACGAAATAATAAATAGGGTTCAATTTATATTTCCTGCTTAGATAGACATGCTTGATTTGTATACTAAGCCGAAGTATGCAATAAACGTTATGTGCCTAAAACATTGTCAATTTTATCTTTAATATATTTTGCAGCTGATAACAAATAATATCGGTGCTGTTATCGATTCAAATGTCATAAGAATACCGTACAAAGTAAAGGTTAAAAAATAACTTAGTAACTGTAACAATTGTGTACATATAGGTACGTAGTTACAATGCATACATATTTACTAATATGCGCAGCTGCTCAAATAATGATATCAATAAATGTTAATTTCTTCATTAAAAATTTGAACTAATTGTCATTGCCAATAATGGAGATGACCTCATATTATCTTGCATCTTCTTGACAAAGCTTTTTTTTACTACTCTTTGACTCACGAAAATTACTTTGTAGACAAAATATCCTGCCGTCCGATTACTAAAAGTCAAATTTATGTTAGATTTACTTAAAAGAGCATTTTTTTCTCTATCGTCTGGGTCATGTGTTTCTATCTTTATTTAACTACAAGATTTGAAGACTACGTACATGGCTAACTACTTCATTTTTGAGATCGTTCAAACGCTGAAATATGGCTATATCACTTTATAACGGCTAGTCTGCTTTATTCACTTAACGGCTTTATAGTACGTAGCCGGCAGTATCGTTATCAAAAAATGATTAATAACATAATATAACTAGCTCAGATAAAGAATGGAACGTTAAATAACGTTGCTTCGTCTACCTCACTTGCACTTCTATAGTGAAAAGTAAAGCAAGAAGTATGCAAGTACGCAATTTTGAGACTTAATCTTTTTAGAGCTTTTTTAAAAGCTAACTAAGTACCATAATATATGTGATATTTCAGCAGCATAGAGCTAGAGGTATATGAAAGGGCGTATTTTATTTTGTACTAGTGTCATTATTAGATAGCTATTAACATAAATAACTGGGGTCCCGGAAATGCATGTAGTATTATTATAATTACGAGGTGTAACATCATTCCATGCTTGATATCAGTAGATACCACAAATAACACGGTAGTAAAAAATAACATTAAATGCTATCATAGATAGTGCACTTATTGTATTGTAGTCAATTAAAAAAGCTTGAGCTACAGTTGAATTTAACAAAGTTACTTGCACAAAACTATTGTCGCTCTGCTTCACTATCTGGGGCCATAACATATACAAGACAGCCAATAACTACTTCTACTGCACCTAGGATGTAATATTGTATATTATACACTTAATTGGATTTTTACCCAGGTACCTTCGACCATCCTACTCTTCCATTTCCTTTCTTTTTATTGAACCAAATTAAGTAAGTCTTGATATTATGTTTTTGTATAAAATAATTTTCAACTAAAAACAAATCGGCCAAGTGCGAGTGTGATTCACGCACAATAAATATTTACGAACTCTTATGAAATTGAACTACAAATTTACGATTTTCGGATTCTTTTCCACTGGACCTTGCTTATTGCCAAATTTCATGATTATAGGGGATTCTTACGAAAAGTACCCAGTAGGCTTTGATTGAGAGATGATGAGTGTGTCAAAATATGCGACATAATGCCAATTATGTCGCATATTTTGACAACCTCATCATCTTATTTTTTAATTACATTGTCTTTATTTTATTTATTCAGCTCATTTTATTAATTTTTTCAGCTCCTAGAGACAATGGACCTAAGTAATAATTTCAATTTGATACATACATTTTTTCATGTGAAAGACTTGACAGATAGACAACAAAGTGATCGTTTAAGGATTCCTTTATCCTTTTGAGGTGTGGAACCCAAAAAATTATCTTCAAATATTACTTACTTGTATCCAGCTTTCGCAAGAACATCACTAGCAGAACTATGTCCAAAGGTAACTTCTTCGCGCATCTTGTCAGCAGCCTTCAAGAAGTCGCCCTTAAGGTCAGACTCCTTCTCAAAGAAGCCGATGACGACCACTTCATCCTTGTTCAGGAAGGCTTCGTAGTCGGCAACGGTCTTCAGTTCCTTGGAGCTGGGGCCGACTTGGGCGCGCATGTACTTGACAATGCCATCTGTGGGGGAGAGTATCAGATCAGCTATGAGTTTTAGCAACAAGTACAGAGGACAGAGTGCTGTAGCACAACTTCAGTTAGTTTTTTTTCTTTTTTTTTAATTACGCAGATGTTGTTTTTTCATTACAAGATTTGACTGAGAGGCTTATGAATAGTAGAAGATTGTGATAAGACTCTGTATTGATTGATGAACTGTATTGAATTATGAAAGTTTAATAAAATACTCAGCTCATTAGTGTACAATAATATTTTTTTATACCAACTAATTTATTTTATCAATTAATGAGGTTCCATTTTAAATCAATCATTAATGAGTTTTATGAATGACAGGCACTTCCTTATCTCTGTCAGGTTTGAAGTGCTTGATTCTGTGATCAAACAGTTACAAATTTAGATTTTATGAGTGCAATCTTATAGAAGACTATACTGATAAGTCTAAATTAGTAACTGGTTTTAATTTGCTTCCAAGCAATGGATAAAGTTTTTTTATTAGAGTACATACATTCATAGCATCACACCTGTATTCCCCGAAAGAGTAGACGGTGGATTAAACAGTTGTACACCCACATTTAACCAATGCTGTTAATAAGTCCCATCTGTGGTGAACCTATTGCCTTCTACCAGGCACAATTCTAAGCTCTGGGCTGCCAATGAGAATGTTTTAACAGAAAAATTCAGTAACATTTTGCCCAAACCGGGAATCAAACCCGAGAACAACCCTAATGAGGCAGTTAGTGTGGTAAGCCAAAACTAATTTGTAGCCAATTTTGATGTCTTATTAAATGGATAACCATGTAATGTATTTCTATTGATACCCATAATCAGTGGGACTTATCAATATAACAGGAAATTGGAACAACTACCTTTATCAGTACTGACAACATTAAAACAAAGAATTTTGTCATCACTATCCTGCTTTAGAATTTATGTTAAACTTTATTGTATACAACCTTTTTAAAGTTTTTTTTAAGTATAGTATGAAATTGGTGAAACAGTGGAATTTGAATAATTTGATGAACAAATGTTTAAAAAAATTTGTGTATAATTGGGCTAATAGGCACAAGTGTGGCTACTAGCCCAATGAATTTGTATTATTAGGTTTTTTGTTAGGCAATTTTCTGTAAAGTTAATATATTTTGAGGAAAAAGAATACAGTTTAGAGCAGTATTCGAACCTGCTCCTATAAACAATTCTCAGTAGCAGCCCAGTCTGGAAATGTATATGGTCAATGGCATTAGGCTCACCACCTGTTTCATGGGATATTAAACCAACTTTGATGAAAGATGAGTGTACAAATGTCTTCATCACCTATGCCTACCCACTCGCACGGGGAATTCAGGCATGTTACTATGTATGTATATAGAAAAACTTATCTATTATAGAAAATGAGAATATGTGTATAACCTATATAATATAAAGCCTTTCACCCATCTATATATATAGAATATATATAGATGGGTGAAAGGCTTTTTGGCTCAAGCAACATTTTAGTGTGAAAATGTCTCTAAAGGCTGAGTTTTAAATTTTATTTTTTTAAATCACATTAAGTACACTCGAACCCAATAGCCTTTCACCCATCGACATGTAACTTAATTAATATAGTGTTAACTTTTAAAACAATAACACAATATTCTTAACTGCAGTATAATAAATAAACTACACATTGATAACATATTATAACAATTCTAATAAATGCCTCTGTAAATATTATGTCTTATATTATTAAAACAATAGCACATTAATTTAAAATAGTCATTATGCTTTAATTTAAGGCAAGTTAGGTTATTCTAATAGGAAACTGCAATAAAAATAAGTTTGATATATTAAGCTGTTGCGTCAGTCATTAGCAGACACAATAGATTTTTATTGTTACAACGTACAGATCTGTACGTTACTGAGCCGAAAGGTTAAACATTCCCCTGCTTATAGCAACTTTAAATTAAAAAATATAAAATTACCTTCAGACAAAAAAAAATCAACTAAGTTAAACTTATATTATTATAAAAAAATTACATATCTGTTCTAGAACTTACTTGATTCTCTAGGGCCATTGTATTCTTGGGAGACCTCTCCCTTCCTGAAGATCTTCAGTGTGGGGTATCCCGACACAGAGAACTGCTCGCAAGTGCTCTTGCCACCCTCAGTACAATCCACCTTCGCCAGCGCGACAGGAGGGTCATCGTTCTTTAACATGCCGGCCGCTACCGCATACTCCGGCTTCAATCTTTTGCAATGACCGCACCTAACCAACGATTACACACGCAAATCAAACAACCAGCTCATTAAACGCCATTCATAAGTTTATAGTTACGATAAATCATTAATTACTCACCATGGTGCGTAAAACATGACCAAAGCAGTATCATGTTGGCCTAATACCGACGAAAAGTCAGAATCTGTAAGGTCCAATACATCTTCTTCGGCGGCCCTACATAAATAAATTACACCTAATAATAACACAATTTTAAGTGATCCCAACATCTTTAAATTTTAATCGCCACTTTCGAAAAACCGTGCGCGATTCTTCACCGTCCAAGTCGAGCTGAGAAAAGTATTCGAAAAGGACAAGGACCGGAAAAATACACGTATGATGCCGATGATGACACTTGCCGGCACAGCGTTGGCCAATTCTGATTGGTTCATTTTCAATCCGTTCTGAAATCGAAGTTTTGTTAAACCATTCATAAACTGAGAAACTGATCACCAGAATCAAAACCAGAATATATAAAAAATTAAAATTAAAGATGTATCGAATTAAAAATTATCACTAAAAATGGATGAGGATTTAGTAAAATATTAAAAAAAAACTATTTAAAAAAGTAGCAACCA
Organism: Xylocampa areola; assembly: GCA_935421205.1. Taxonomy (NCBI): domain Eukaryota; kingdom Metazoa; phylum Arthropoda; class Insecta; order Lepidoptera; family Noctuidae; genus Xylocampa; species Xylocampa areola. The sequence goes on from OW285200.1 coordinate 4,926,897, forward strand.
ATTTCTACTGTATGGGGGTGCCAGCTACGGAAGATTATTTCTAAAAATAAATATTTGATTCTCATTGAGTACAGTACGAATTATTTTTTTATTTATTTACCGAACAGTTTACACGTTATTTTACATTTTAGTACTTCGAAACATAGTTAAATCTAACAGTGCCTTTTCTCAAATTACCAGCGGGTCCCAAACTAGGCGCAGCCTGTATCTTGGAGACCCAGACATTACACACAGTTAGTAATTTGACGTGGCGTGCTAGCGCAGCACGCAGGTAGTTTAATATAAGTTAATAAAATATATCAGATATTTTGCAAAAAGAAACAAACAAAAAAAAACAGTTAAGGTGGTAGGTGTTGACTTAAATAAGTGTGCCACTCCGAAGTTATGCTTTCCGCTTGTCACGCATGCGAACTATTGGTTTGGTCGTTCTATCGACTACCAAGTAGGTTTTCGTAGAGGGCTTCAGAGGGGCTTATAAAATGAATTATTTCTAATAGTTTTAGCAGAAGTAAATAGCTCTTTACTGTTCCACTGGAGGGCAAGGGCCTTTATAAAGAGAAGGTACGCGCAATATTTACCTTACGATGGGTTCGCTATTTCAAGTTCAGGATACCCATTCCATTTACGAGGGGCGTTCAATGTATTCTCGGTATCGGTATGAAAAAAAAAAAAAAAAATTTTTATTTTTCAATATAATCCCCCATAACCTCAATGCATTTGTTACATCTCGAAATTAATTTTTCAATACCCTTTAAAAAATAACTTTACTCCTTCTCTGAAAAATGCGCATTTATGGCCGCCTTAAGCTCTTCATCGTTGGAAAATCGTTTTCCCCGAAGATCTTTTTTCAAATTAAGGAACAAATAATAATCGCTAGGGGCTAAGTCTGGACTATAGGGTGGGTGGTTTATTTCTTCGAAACCACAATCTCGCACAGCAGCCTTGGCAACACGCGCCGTGTGGACTGGGGCGTTGTCGTGAAGATGCAACACACCGGCGGTCAGTTTACCCCGTCTTTTTTCTATAAGCCTCAGTTCTTTTTACCTCCCGTAAATTTCTCAAAGTGGATGCGTAGGATGCTGCGTTTATGGTTTCACCTTTTTTTGTGTACTCAATCAACAAAATTCCCTTTGAGTCCCAAAACATCGTGGCCATGACTTTTCCGGCAGACGGAACGACTTTGAATTTCTTAGGGGGGGCACTACCCTTCTTGTGCCACTGCATGGACTCCTACTTACTTTCAGGGTCATAATGGTGAACCCACGTTTCATCTCCAGTAACAATTCGATCGAAAATACTTGATGGGTCTTCACCACAGAGCTCTAAAAACTCTACAGCACTCGATTCGCACTTGTTTTTGAGGCGCCGTGAGCATTCGCGGCACCCATCTTGCACTGACTTTTGAGAGGTTAAGTAGGTCATGAAGAATAGTGTGTACGGTACCAACGGAGAGGTGGGTCATCTCTGCTATAATTTTGACCTTCATTCGGGCATCCTCCAGTATTAACTTCTCGACTTTTTTCACGTTTTCTTCCGTAGAGGCAGTAATCGGGCCGCCCGAGCGAGTGTCATCATCAATACTCTCTCTGCCCCTTTTAAATTCACTTGACCACTTTTGTACTGTCGATAACCAAGGTGCAGAATCTTGGTAAACAGCCACCATCTCTTCGTGAATAGTTTTTTGACTTTTTCCTTGTTTGGTAAGGAATTTAATCACAGCGCGGTGCTCGATTTTCTTCGACATTGTCACGTTAGCCATTCCAGTTGTCGTTGACTAAGGGTAACTAGCAAACTAATGATCAGAACTATATGAAATTTCATATTTATACCCTCAGATAATGTCATTACTTAATTAATTAGTCAAATTACCCACATCATTATTAAATCACCCCCATACCGAGAATACATTGAACGCCCCTCGTAAATGTACATAGGTGTACATTTTTTTTCTTTTATAACGTATCAATAATTAACCAGTTAGCTAATATAAACCGTGACCGTGATTTACTCAGAAGTCAGAAGTCACTGCCTACTTCATGGTTGTGCATTTTTCGGGATTGCCCGACTAGTTTCGATCTCGACTGACACAAACTCTAGGTTAATGTTGTTTTTATAATTTATATACACTTACTTTTCGCTTATAGTTTTGTACAGTATGGCCATTGCTTAAAATAATAATTTGTATTTGTATGACGTGCTTTAGAAGATTAAGGTTATGGTAGTTTTGTTATTAAGTAATATCTCAAACTCCTAACCGTGGTAACACCAACATCTTGCCCTTTTTGTCAGTTAGCTTCGCTGTCAAACGGAAAATGGCAGCGACGAGTGTTGTCGTTCTCGACAGAGGCAACAATACAACTTGTACCGTAAATCTTTTCGGTAAGTAATGTATTGAATTATTTTCCAAATTAACTATGATGTGTTATCATTTCATTTTAGTTTTTTTGCACATTGTCAGAGCATTGTAAAAAAGCGGCCGCCTAACCTTAACTTCTTTATTTATTTTTGAAATCGTACGCGCGTAACTTTAAAATAGTAATTATTTTTTAATACAGTTTTATTTCCGAAGTAAATTATTATCGCATTTTATAGGTACTGTATTAAACAAAAAAAGCGTACGTAGTGTAGTTAGTGGTGTTTAGTTGATAGGTAACTAGTTTTTTTTTCATTGAATAGAATAAGTTGTCTGCGGCGTCTCTGACCTTGGCTATTGGATTGTAGGAAGTAAACTGTAGATACTTGCTTTTAAATTGTAGGTTGGTATTTGATGTACTCACAAAAAATAATCATAAGTCATACTCTAACAATAATTTGGCTAATACATTAAGAAATGAGGAAGATCATTAATGTATGTGAGATTAACTATGAAATCAGATTTGATGTTTATGTTACTGTTATATACATAAGTACTACTACTGCTGTGGTTTGTTAAAAAAATACAACAAATATTTCCTAAATTATTTTATTTTATTCTAGGTGCTACAGTAGTATCATGGCGAGTGAACAATCAAGAACAGTTATTTGTAAGGTAAGATTTATAAAGTATATTATCTTTTTACTTATTTGTTAGATACTTTTTTATTAAATCTTGAATTTTATTAGGTTTTGTTATCCAAGTAGGGTGTGGCAACCTCATCATACCTTATAAAGATATAATTTCTCTCATTAACAAACAAAAATAAACATTTTAGTTAACTTTATAATTTACAAATTACCAAAATTTAAACTCTAATCACTGCTGAATGACAGCAGCAAAAAATTAATTATTTTTTCTTGCAGCCCACTTTGGCCTGAATAAAGATACATTTTAGACATACGATTTAAAAAAATGAGGCAATTTAGATATTAAAATATTCCTTTTTCTAATATGTATGACTATTTTTATTGTTTCGAGTTTTATTACTGTCAATGAACTAACAATTTCTGTTATTAATTAATTTAAAAATAAATTACTATGAGTAGGTAACCTAAGAATTAACTATTTATAATTACCTAAAATATCTAACAGCAATTATCATTTATAGACATGAACACATTTAAACATTTCAAGCGTTGTAATAATTACTGTTGACTGATTAATTCATCTTTGACACCGTGTAATTAGTCTTTGTGCCTGTAATTTAATTTGCATTAATTACATATGCCAAGTATTTGCATGCATTAATATGCTCGGGGATGCTGACAAAGTAGTCATAATTCACAACTTAATTGCTTCCTGATTAGGTTCCGATAACTTATCTTTTAATTTAGGATAATTTCAAATGTGAATGTGTCTAAATTACATACAGTATATAAAAATATAATTTTGTAGAAACAAGAAACTTGTCTCAGGGAGCAAAAACCTCATATTTTAAAAGTAATTTTTAAAAAATAATTTATCATACCCTAAATGTCAATTGATTAAGTAAGTTATTATGATTGATGTTGGTCTAGTTGGTATTAACTATTCTAAATGTCATACCCTAGTACTACCACATTAATAAATTTTATGTAAATTATTTTGCAATCAAGCTACGTGATAGTCACCGACCGCATGTAAATTTCGTAGATATTTGGTATCAAGAGCACCCTTCTGTTAATATACCCATGTCCAGTCTACAAAATTTAAATTTTCTTCATTGAATCATATCGCAATGAGTTCAAAGGTTCCGTGTAGGCATTACAAATAGATGAGGGCATTGTTAAGTTCGTATTTCAGTACAAGTTTTTGAAGAACAGAGCTCGATTAATTTTGGACAAATTATTATGGGACCGACTAACAACCCTATAGGAACTCCTTCGCTTATCTGAATGCTTACGTTCATTTTAGGTAGCCATTTCTACTTATCTTAAATGTTATCTTCCGTCTGCCTAGATATATTAAGATCATTTAATTACATGCACTCTACACATAGCTGATTAAACAATAATGAAGTGTTATTACGATTCGAAGGCTTAATTTATAACATTTATGTCTATTATTAAGATTGACAATTCACTTAAGTAGTTTTGCAAGTTGTAGTGTTACTAAAGGTAAACATTTTTGTGGAAAGAAATCTTTAGAGTTTGCTATGCATGCGTTAATGCTTTTCAAAGATTTATCTGTAGTTTTACTGTTTAAGGTAAATTTCTGTTTATATATTGTAAGCTGTAAAGTTACCAATAAATAAATAAATAAGTTGTAAATGTTGACCACATAATCTACCTACATATAAGGCGGGACGAAAATCGAACTCGGTCTGGAATTTTGTGGTGAGATTCGTACAAAGTTAATAGAGATGTTGCAATAGTTTTACTATTGATCCTTCTTCCATGGTCCGCTAAAAATAACGCACGCCATTCAAAATATTTTTAAAACTAAAATAAATTATCATATTCTGAAAATCATAGAAAATTTTGTAGGTAAACTTCTGAACGTGCCATATCAACAGCGTTCAGAAATTAGCCCAGTGAAAGTTAGGAATCGTAAATTAAATTATATTTTTTATTGCGGTGTTTCAAAAATATTTTGAATGCCGAGTTATTCTGTAGGAACCAAGGATCAAAAGTAATACTATTCCAACTTTTTTTTAAATCTTTTTTTTAGTAGTAGTAGTTTATGTATCGGACTCGCCATGATTCTTTAACGAAATTTAAAACGAAAATTAAAGAATTTAATGGTATAAAAACTACCATTAAATTCTTTCTGAAAACATGGGAGCCACCCAAATTAAAGTCTATCTTACTAGCTGATGCCCACGGCTTCGCCCGTGTGGATGTCGGTTATCCAATTGCCGCTTTATAATTGCCCATTTTTTAAAGTATTAAAATGGATAGAGTATGTTATGCTTAAGAAATAGACATATGCCATCGCGGATTTTTCTGTAGACCTATATAAGGTACACAATTCCACCATACATCATTTTGTTATTTCAAAGGGTTTAGGCAGCATTTTTGTTGAAAGCTCCCAGACGTCTTATTTCTTTCCGACACCTCCAACAAATATCATTATATTTTAGCCAATGTATACAAAAACTTGACAAATTATATACTAAAACCTTCCTCTTGAATCACTCTATTAAAAAAAACCGCGTCATAATCCGTTACGTAGTTTTAAAGATCTAAGCATACATAGGGACAGACAGACAGCGGGAAGCGAATTTGTTTTATATCTTAGAGAACTTCATATATATACCTATATATGTAGTTCTCTCTATACATCTTATCTGCTTAATTTCGCCGCGTATAACTGGATAAACTTAATCTATCTTAAGCTAGTCCAAGTAAAGACGTTTTATCTACCTTAAATATCAACACAGGTCTTTAAATATTAGGTACATGAACAAAGAGCGACTTTCGGAACGAGTGAGGTTAGATCGCAGACAATGGATTGCCCATGAAGATGTCTGTTCAATGGCGGCTAGAGAATGGACGGGATGAGGTCCTAATGTGTGTATCATTATAACATTCGAATGTTGTATGTTTGTCCAAACTAAGCAGTATTACGCGGTGAAACTATGTTAACGGAATGTCTTTTTGAGAAGCTTTCTTATCATCGATGTCTATGTTAATTCTACTGGTACTACTAATTCGGGGTCTGTTACCAAATCTAAGAGCAATAAATTTCACTTTAGGTAAGCCAAAACACACGACTTAAAAAAAACCTTGTCATTGACGTTCTTCTTATCGTTTGGTTGATGAACAACCTAGAGTTTAAACCATCTGTAGGTCTCTGACATGGCTTTACACACCATTGAGAACATCTCTCATATGCTGGTTCCCTCACCATATTCTCCTTCACCGTTTTTAAGCAAGTGGTAATTTATAATACGCACATGACTTCGAAAAGACAGTGGTACAAGCCTTGGATTCGAAATTGCGACGTTTGACATGTCAGTCCAACGGTCATACCACTAGGCTATCACTGCTTACGTCATTCACGTTAAATCTGCACATACATTAATTAGCATTTTTAATCAAACACAGTCAACGTAACGTAAAATGCAAATCCTATCTAATCAAGATTTCAACTGTAGTTTGTCAGACTCCTATATTTTCTTATCAATAGTATCTAGATATATTACGGATAATTAATATTTTATCAATATACGCCGGCCATGAAAGTATTGCACCATGTTAACTAAAACATAATAGACAATTTCATTAAACAAGAATACACATTATATCCCAAGTATGTTATAATTTTATGGTCCAAAACAAAATCCTTTCAGATGACTAATAAGGTCTGTATAAAACGAGCTGTTCCCTTTAAAAACATAACATTCATGAACTATATAAAAACACTTACGGATTGGAATATAAATCAAATTATCAGTTTTTATTATTATTATTCTAACGAAGCGTATGAAGTAGCGAATTTATTTTCAGCAACTGTATACAATGTTATAGTACGACAGTTAAAGCCTTCCCAAGTTAGGGAGAACATTAAAAACACACTCCATGAGTATATCTGCGTCGAAACGAGCGTCTTCCGCTAATGAGCCATGCTCGATTAGTGGGGATTTCGGCCCCAGCAGCCTCGGACCCCGGCTAGTTTACTACGGGGAAATGTAACCTGCATTGAGGATAATACGGCTCGATGGAGCTTTAAAATTTATCTGCTACAGAAACCTTTTTTTCTTCAAACATTTAAGCGATAAATTTATTAAGGGTAGTCAAAGAATAGCAGGGTTACTCCTTTTGAAAAATAAATTCGCTCGATTGACGATGGAAATATGTCAATTTGTACTTCAAAAATGGCTTAGAATTAATTAACTAAATGGGATTTTACTATGAAAGCATGCTTCAAAGTAAAAAAAATGTGATGTTGGGTTTTTTTTTTATGTATTGTTTGAAGCGTTGATTTGACATTAGAATTGGATTGGAATTGAAATGATATTTAAGGGTAACCGAAAATTAATTTTAAACAAAAAATAAAAACCGCCTTCCAAAACCTACTACACTAAAAAGTTTAAAATAATATCAAAATTTGCTTATAATAAAATAATTTTAAAATAACAATATATAATAATAATCTGTTAATTTTGGAGTCGGTGCCTGTACTGGGAGAGAGTTATTGTTTTCCTCTTGTTAGTCACTTATGTTCGTTGTGCTGTGGTTATGTTACCGGCCTTTGTATCTGGTTGTAAACCCCACATACATCAGGCACCGACTCCAAAATTAACAGATTATTATTATATATTGTTATTTTAAAATTATTTTATTATAAGCAAATTTTGATATTATTTTAAACTTTTTAGTGTAGTAGGTTTTGGAAGGCGGTTTTTATTTTTTGTTTAAAATTAATTTATTTTAGTCTTTTTAGTTTTAAGTCTAATATATATATTGTATAGGTCATATATAAGTTTGTATACTTCATAAATAAGTTAATTTAGTAATTTAATAATATGGGTAGGCCTTCGAAAGCCGCTAGGACTTAATAACTGCATCGGTGAAATGTTTGTGTACAACAGTGGACACTTCTGCCTACCCCATCGGGCAATACAGGCATGATGCTATGTATGTATTGAGTGGCATGAACTATACATGAACATGCGATTACAGCAATTGCGAGTGATTTGCTGTGATTTATTGAAGAATTCCATCGTCTAACTTCGAAGATCTTCATCAGATCTTCAGTAAATTGAAATGGGACCACCTCTGGGGACTACTCTTTCAAACAATTATATCGACGGACATACATACAAAACAAGGTAGCTACTGTAAAACGTTGAGGAGTTCCCTTGACTGTCCTTCGTCTTCATCATCAGACCCCTAATGACAGTCACAACCTATCTAGGTGTAAAGTTCTCATCAATACAAATTAATCAAGCCCAAACACCAGGTAATTGCTGTAAATCGTTAAAGAGTTCCCTAGATCGTCTTTCGGCTCCATCATCAGATCGACTCCAGACCTTCATTAAATAGTAGTGCTTTAAAATACTTAATGAAAAAATTAACAAATGCACTAGTCGCCCCTACGATTTTCGAAGGTTTCCCTCGATTTCTCGGGGATCCATCATCAGATCCTGGTTTCCTTACCATGGTACCACCGTTGGGATATCTTCTTTCCAACAAAAAAAGAATTATCAAAATCGGTTCATAAACGACGAAGTTATCCCCGAACACACATAAAAAAAAAAAAAAAAAAAAAAAAAAAAATATACTGTCGAATTGAGAAACCTCTTCCTTTTTTGGAAGTCGGTTAAAAAGTAATAGAAATTGTACATCTGAAGTCTCACCAGACACTTTATGCTCTTCTTTCTTTCTTAGCAGCTTAAGATTAAATAAACCCTTATGATTCACTTCAAATTTTTTAATCCCAACTTGGTACTGCGTCCGCCCTTTAGTTAACAAACCTATATAAATACATACGATGTAACGGATCCAACTATGAGAACATAAAGACTTGAAATCTTGAACAAACTAAACGATATTAAAGTAACACGTTAAGAAAATACAGTTGCTCACCATGATTTTTTTTATTCGTAATGACTATGAGATTGCTCATTGAAGTCAAAAAGCTCTTGGAACCGCGATGATTACAGCAATCGGAAATTCATTAAATCATTTTAATATCGACATATCGATGAAGACAATGTGCTCTTCCATATCCGTTAGGTAATTGAATACAATGGGAGTGTTTGCTTATCTCTTCATATTACGAATGTACATACATTGATTATGGATATTGTTAGTTGGTATCCGCAGCTTCGCTTAGCTAGTTAACGTGTATTATCGTGCTACTTCATTACTTGTTCTGTTATTTATTATTATTTGTTTATACGTTTTTAATATCCGTTTTTCAAAGATGTTCTGGGATTTAATACTTTAGCTGTGAGGCATTAACCTAATTAAGTGAAATCTATTTTATTTAATATAAATTTAAACAAACGTTAATCATTGATAATACTTCAAATATAATCATTCGCGGATGTTTAAATGTTCTTTTCGTAATATATTAAAATAAGGCTCTAATATCATATTAAATATATGTATTTTTTTCAAGTCCAAATGCTCAAGTTTTCTACAATTTAATTGGTTGCAAAAGCACAGTCTACAGTCACAGTTATACCAAAGTACATATGCTTCATTACCTTTTGATAGCTTAATTAGCCTTTAATAATAGCTTTGGGAGCACAGCATGTCTAAATCCACGCATTGGCTAATCTAAACTTCTTTTATATATATAGTTCTATAGAAATAAGTACTTATTTTAAAGATGATTATTAAAATTATCATTCATTACTATACATTATTACCGTTGTACAAGTCACACCATGTCTTAAGTTACCGCAATTAATTCTAAATCAATTTACTGACAACGTATTGTGCGGATGCAATTTGGCGTTGAGACAAAAACCCGTCTCCGGGCCACGAATGGCTCTAACAAACGACCGACTGCCACTAATGATTCTATGTACAATATATATACTACATATAGCTAGCATATAGCCAGTAGCCACACATTTGATTCCAGTATCATTACCTACAAATTGATTCGTTATATTAATTTTCACTAGTTCAGAGTTAATGGGATCATTAAAGATAATTCAGTCTACGTTAGGTACTAATACTGGACTTCGCGGACAATAAATGATTTTGATTTCAAGTGACTATGATCTATGCTATATACTAAGATAATGTTTTTTTTTTGGGTACGTCATGAAGAAATTTATTCGTTTTCCATTTAATATAATAACTTGAAATTATTCGAGTTAATCCAGTCAATGATGCATTTGAATTTTCCACTGAATTGCCATTTTGAATACAAAGATTGTCGGAGGTTCATAAAATTAGTGTCAATCGATCTAATAAAAGGGTATAAGTGGGTTGTACCACATTTCTTTCTAGATTTTCTCTGTTTTCAGTTCTAGAAAGAAGTTTTTTCTATTTCAGATGAGATTTCGAAAAAGCCCGTTCCCTATGTCGTCCGTTTCTGTGCAAACCTTTTATCTTTATACGTTGAATTAAAAAGCGTTTTAATCTGTCATTCGCGCGGAATTTAGTAAATTAAATAAGCGATGTCGAAGGTATCCCTGGTCTCCAACAAAAACTTGTCGGCACGCGCCTTCTGTTCTAATATCCAATATAGTTTGTACTCTTGGTGTTTTTGCGGCTCCGCTGAGCCGACGTGACGCAACCGCTTGACCCTTTTATGACTGCGGGATTTTTCGAGGGCTTTGAGATTTGGAACTGACGACCATACCGTATGGAGCCGACCACTTTTTGGGTTGAGCATTAGCTCTTTACAATCGTTTTTGAACTAGACAACATTAATTGGCAATAATGAATTTAAAAAAAAATGTTTTAGCGAACCGTAACATAATAAATAACAAAACCTTCAATAACACCGAATCATTTAGGTGAAACCTTCCAAGTCCTTAGAAACTTGTTAGAACTCAAAGTTTATGTCACAATTTAATGATTTTTATGTCTTTTGGGCCTTATTTACTTTTTTGATCTCATTTATCACGTCTAACGTGAAAATATGACTGTAAGCTAAGGAATAAGATGTAGTAAACTCGACGATTTGTAAATAACAGGCAACAGCTATGAGTTGAAACTGCTAAAATTAATGTCGCTCTGTAATATTAAAGTTGAACATCGCACCATAATTCAAAGTTAGCAGTGTTCAAACAGCATGTTGTACATAGGACAATCGTGACACGGCGCGGCACATCCCTGCGGGTGGCAGTGGCAACGCGGTGGCTGCGAGTCCCGCCCCTGCTCTCCGCGTCTTGTTTTTGTGGTCGCGTCTGCAGCCGCCCCGAGTCGCCGCCACTTTCTTCCCGCCCCCTCCCGCGCCCCCTACTCCCCGGCACACCGCCGATGACAAATGGTCCCCGGACACCCCGCTCGCTCCCCGGCCCGCTAATGCCCAGATAATTTTATGCCGCTACCGATGCACAGACAAAGCTGGGATGGGATGACCGCGAGATTACCCCATCGATCGTCGTCGACGCGCGTCAATGAGTGCAAGCTTTATTTTATGCTCAGCTTCACGGATCAATGATGGCTGAGATGGGTTTATCGCTCCATTAGATGGAAATTGATGATGCTTACAATTATTTTCTTTGTTTTCACGTTTCCGAGGCAAAATAGAATGGTGCTATTAAGTTTTACTACAAGATCGACTTGAAGTCTTTCGCTACGTTTTTTAATCAGCACCACCGGTAGCTGTTGTCGACGCTACGTGCTTAACAACTGAATGGTATGGAAAAAAACAAAATGAAACAAGACGTGGGTAAAGAATGTCAGCGTCACCCAACGGCTAGCGCCCGTCAACCTCTCTACCGCCGCCGTCGGTCACACACCATTGACTCCGCTGAATAGTCAGGCCCGCTCCGCAACCGTCACATTATCTCCCGCCTCCGGTTTACTTTATAAATCTTGATTTGAACGCTCGAGGTGTTGACTAACGCGTTGATTATACCTACACCCGAAGAGAAAGAGTCCTGAAACCAACCAAAAAGCATCAAACCGCAGAACTAAGCTTTTTTAAATTTCGCTTCTAAACAAAATTATTATTTCCAATCGTTTCGACGTATTAACATTAATAAAGTAGAAGCGTCACGTAGTCTGTCCACTGCACGTGCTGGCTACATTACCGTCGATAGTGTACACATGTTGCGATTTTTTTGGCGTCTCCAATGACACCCAAGACTAGGATTGTTCCACGCGTTAAACAGCTGTGGTGAAATATTAGAGGATCGAACCGCTCTAGTCATTTCTACCGCGGCAGATTTAGCCGACCGATATGTAATTTAGTAATCTAAACAACACCCACCTACAATATTCATTGTCTGATTGCTTACTCGGTGATTTAGTACAATTATCCTGCAGGTTTGCTAACTCGGACATGATTTATATCCCACTGTGACTGTATCTAGCCGGAGTCGTAATTAACGTTTACGAAGATGATTTATCACAATTAAGATTTCTTTACAAATTTGACGTGAATTCTTAAAGTAACAAACTTGACCTTTGGATTGTTCAAAGCCACTTATGAGTCGGAATTTACAAAGATCTATTATTATAAAGGAATATCAGCGTCAAGAGAACCGAAATGAACATGACTAGAACGGTAAATCCAAATCGCGTTTAGATCGCAGTATTAAAGAAATTACTTTGTGTAGCTGGCTTGTATATCATTACTTATCTTATTATCGTCCTACGCTAACATTGCGTGGTGATCACAATTTTCGTCTGTTCATGATAGCTCTGTGTGATTTTGTTTAGGCGTGTAATTATGTTACTTTAGTAAGAATGTGCACGCGACTACAGCGTTTGAAGTATGTGTTGAAAGTTTTGAAACAGAAGGAAAAAAAACAATTACTAACCTTCTGAATACAAACTTATTGCTTTAATCGAAATGATATTATGCCACGTACCATGTACAGAAAAAATATTACCCCTCGAGCCAGATGTTTAAATAACTCATTTGAATAAGGTACTTGCAGTTTAGCAACTTGCTCTCAATTGTCGACAAGTTGCTATGCGAATTGAAAGTTTAACCCAACTTTTGAATTCTATTTCCAACTTGAGTCAAAAGAAGCTGGAGTGAGTTTTATGAAGCGAGCACTTTGTTACTTAGCTGTGGAAAACGGTTTAATTTCGTTTGTGTGTCCTTCTTGCCTCCTTGACTCGTATCGTTCTTGCCCTTTGACATGCAAATTACATATCATTTGTTTGCAATTATTGAAAATACTACTTTGTGTACATCATAAAAGCTTAAGTTTGATCAGGAAAGGTTAGAGCTTGTTATTGATCCTTGTAAGTTTATTTGTCCGAGTTTTATAAATTATTCAGCGAATTCAATGAGGGCTTCACCGAATACTGGTTAGAAACAAATACCGCTCAACTTTTTTTAACCAAGTAGTTGTTCGTCATGGGTACCGGGCGTTAGTGGCTGTCTGAGCGAAGCGCATGACATCATCAGAATATGTCTCGTGCCGCCTTACATGGTCGCATCGCGTATGATCTATTGACTACACACTTGTAACAGCTGATAATGATCGTGACGCGATTTTTAGTTCGGGATCCGGCTAAATATGGTCACATTGATTCGACGCGTGCTTTCAAATATCTTTTTTGTTCCCTAGTGTGTCAGCACTGCAGCTTGTACGTTTTTACATGAATTAAGATTAGGCGACGATAAGCTCGCTAATTTGTTTTCTTATTACTGTGCATTCAAGCATTTTTCTTAAGATATTTTGCAAGATGCAGTTATGCGAGCTCATACTTTATGACAATGTGTTCTGGACGATACGTTTGTTTTTGCGACTTACATGTTATTGTATTCATTCATCTATAATGAGATAATGACACAACCTTTAAAAGTCAAGTGTATCTGAATAAACTGAAAAACATACGTACAGGGAAAAATACTCCTTTTCGATTATTGTAGGATATATAGAGGTCATATCAATATGCTCATGAAAGTAAGGACATGACTAGGACCTTCGTTGGCTCAAATTTGCTAAAATATTGATCTTGTCTCCAGCTTTCCAAATAAAAGGTTTCTTACAGATGAAAATTGTATGCATGCTAAGTAAGTCATCGTTCTACTTTGTGGTGACATGATACGAGATTATACTTACTAATGATTGTGCAGTTATCTTATCCCAACCTTACAGTGCGAGAAAATAGATACCAGCATAGCATAAACATGCAAGCGTTTATCAGTGCCACTGGCCACAATTAGCATAGCCACATTATCTCTACCGTAAGCACGTCTGTTTGTCTCCCAGATTCGGGTAATCGGCTTATCTGGTAGGGTGGTGTTTGTTAAATTGGCGCTGTTAAGTCGCCACCGCAGGCCCGGGGCGGAGTCCCCGTCTTATTAATCGGCTGTCCGGACCATCTGCTGAAGCTATTTACAGCGCTGACCCCTGTCGACAAAAGGAGTTTTGTTGCAAGACCACTTAGTTCTTGTATGTAACGTTTGTCTCTGTCCCGTTTTCAAACAACACGTAACATTAATTAAGTGAACCTCGTAAATCCTTAGACGAAACGAAATAGATAGGCGCAGAAAGACCAAATCATTGAATGTCGGTGTATACTCGTAGACAAGACTTTTGCTTAAGATACACAGGTATTACGTGTATCTAAAGAATCCTTTCTATCCACTCGAAATTATAGGTTAAAGCGTCGGAGATCGACCTAAATCAAAAGTTGAGTAGAAAATCTGAAGCGCAATCAATTAACGTCTGATTAGTTTCCGAAAGCTATAATTAAATAATAGCAGTTACGTCTTAGTTAGTCTTACATCTAAGTACCATATTATTGCAAGAAATGGTCCTTTTGCACGTTGTTATTTTATGGTCCTTAGGTGAATTTCAAAAGCAAAGAGACTATTAATTCCAAGTGGGGACAAATGTTCCATGAAACGCGTACCTGTAATGATTAATTATGGCAAGAGGTACTAATGTCAGTTTTATGGCACATTTGCCGTTTAATTTTATTGATTCTGTTCCGGTTGCTGTAATGATAGATAATATAATATAATTTAAATTGATACACTTATCACTTTTATGGTGTAGTTTATTTTCAGCTTTTTTAATCCTAGCAAGTTTAGAGACAGAAGAATTTGATAAATTGTGTAGGGAACACAAGGGTCACAGCTGAGTGTGAGTCTTCTGGGTCTGGAAAAGTTTTATATGGTTATTGTTTTTGGAAATTCTCAGTAGTAGCCGGAGTTTGTTTGAGCTCATCAACTTATTACATGAAACATAATAACAACATCGGTGAAATATAACCAGCATAGATATGACCTTTGGACTGGGAAGTCAAAGGTCATAAGGTCGAATCCAAAGCCGTATACCGCACCACTGACTATTCGAAATCATTTGCGTATTATAAATTCATTATCACTTGCTTAAAAACGGTGAAAGAAAATATCGTGATGCATCGAACAACAACATACCTGAGAGATGTTCTTGATGGTGTGTCAAGTCATGTCAGAGACTTACGGGTGGTTTAAACTCTGACACTAGATTGTTTATCAACTATGTGATAATAAGAAGAAGATGAAATATGGGTTAATGTACTTAATGAAAAGATAAATCTTTGAAAAGCATTAACACATGCTTAGCGAACTCCTTTGATCGTCGCTGTCGTCATCACAATTTTGGTTTTCTGTATCAGTTGGTTGATCGGCGGTATAGAGGCTAAACTTGTTGGGATTCCGCTTCACTGACTGACTTACAAAATGTCTGCTTACTAGCCTGCGGTTTGAAAAATGAACTACTTGTATAGCTGTCTCCACTGTATTACGGAGACATTCCATTCAGGATTCCATAATTTTATTTAGCTGTATAGAACTAAGTAAATAGTTGGAGATAATGATATGAAGACGATGACGGTACCCTAAAGCTAAATCTAATTATAGGCAGTCAGCACATTGGCAAAATTTTAAGATCCGTCATAAAAGAGTCGATATTTTTAAGTGGAAACTTCTTTAGGAGCGTTCAGCATTTTTTGGGTGAACAAAAATCATGGAACTCGCGTCATCGTCACCCAACGCTTTCCTTGAGCTAACAAGTTACTTAGTTTTCACTTCTATCGGCAGTCCCCAAAGACTACCCCGCATGTATTTTTTTAAGTTTACCTAGGTCGTACACTTGTAAGTAACCAGCCCATAACTGTCCCACTGCAGGGCAAGGGCCTCTTCTCATACAGAGAAGGCACGAGCTTGATCACCACGCTAGCTCACTGCGGGTTGGCGATTTCAGACTACCAAGTCCAGGTTTCCTCACGATGTTTTCCTTCACCGTATGTCTGTGATGTCTTAGATTGACTAAGAAAGTACATACGACATTGAAAAAGTCACATAGGTACATGCCTGGTTTGAACCCACAACCTGCGGCTCAGGAGGCGGGCCCGTAACCACTTGGCCACCACGACATCATACACTTGTAAATATACATATAATTGGTTGTAATTACAACTTAAATCTTGTATTAAATAACAAATTACACGTTGCCGCTTCGTTTTAATACAAAAACTCTTATATAATTAGATTTTATTCATGTAACTGTACTAATAGGGTACACGGAAGTGACTCATGCGATCAATCAGTACTCGTTCGTCAGTTAAAATATCTAAATATAATGAGCTTATAAATGTAATTAATGTATGATTAAGTGCGTGTATATAATAGGATTTTGGTAGTCTTTTTATTTCTTAAACTCTGCAAACGCACCACATAAATACTACAATAGTTATATTATACGACAATAAGGACCAAAAAATTTCCTTTACGGTCAAAAGTAATAAATGCTCACAAAATTATCTTTTTTTTTTGTTTTGTTTGATTTAAAGATCTATAAATAGGCTAGGCAGATGCTGTAATGATTTACTTAACATCATTAATTATTGGTTCGAGATAATTCGGTCTAAGTAACGATTGGCCGACCCCAATTAGAAACACTGCAAATTCATTAAAATGAATTTGACTTTTTGAGTGATGTTAATAAATAAGTAGCTACGGTCTGGTTGTCTCGAATAGATTCAAGCATTGCCCGCATAACCAAGCATAAGACCGATAAATAGAAATACTTCTAGAAAATTCTAGAACTATTCAACATACTGTCTAATATTAGTGTTAAACTGTACTTTGTCTGTGTTACTATTTTATGGCATCTTTGTTTGCCTTTTTACACATAGTTACTTAGGTCTGTTCTATGAATTACTTGGTATTCCAAATTGTTAGTTAAACTGTTTTCTTGATACATGTATTGTGTTCTGTATATTATTTGTTGTATTTTTAGGTCTTTCATTTAGCGTTTTCCATTTCACATTGGTCTCTAGCCACTACAACTTCCTATTTAATTCAACAAAAACAAAGGGTTCTGAAGTACTTTTCAATAGTAGATATGTACCTATGGCACGTGCTCCATAGTTCCGTGCAGCCTCCGGCGCCCACGCATGTTCCGGCAGCGTGCACTTTCATTGAGCGGCCCTGGTCTGCCACCGCGCAAGGTTATTATAGGTTTACCACCAGAGATACCGTGTTCTAGACGAGGTATGCTAGATGTAAAGATGGAATATTTGTTTTTAACACGTAGATAGTGGTTTAATGACGATATCAGTTGAATGTTTGGATGTTTGTTAGTTAATTACGCACAAACCACCGACCGGATTTAGATGAAAATTGGCAGGTATATATCTAGTTATAAAGAAAATAGGGTGATCCTCATAGGGGGTCCTCATGATATGGGAAATAAGATAATGTTCATACTGAGAAAATGCAGTACCTGTGGGAAACGGGGGTTCCCACCGTAAAACTGCGGGGCGCAGCGTGTCTTTAAGAAAGAACGAAGTTAACCTTGATTGAATGCTAATTTATAGTAAACGGAATTACACAGATTTAAGTATGTTTTGAGATTAGGTTATAGGAAGAAGACCATTATTCTAATATGTATTCTTCAACACCCGCTGCTATATTTGTAAAAGCAAGTAAAGTTATGGAAGTTCCACTATAACACTTTAAAATAATTCGGTTTTTCCTCTAACAGACTAGTCTACAATATTACGTACTGTTTGAATGTCTATAATATCTCAACAATAAGTTCCACTGCAAAATAGATAACTTGCTGATAATACATAGGTTATAATTTTACGTCAAACACCTTATTTAGTAAAATTACATAATTATGTTTGAAATGGACCAGCTGATACAAAAATATATCAGCTGGTCCTCATGCACTCATTTAATATTTTCTGTACATTTATAGCCCTCACTTTGTATTAACAGAGTACACTTATGGAAAAGGATATCTTATAATGTTTATTAAGTTTCCAGGATGGTTTCAGCTTAAAACTGAATCTTACTAAATATTTAGCGAGGAAATACCAGAAAATATACGTATTTTTAAAGCCATTTACATTGGTGACGTAATCTGACCCGAGTTACTATTAATCTAGATGTCTAAGTTACAAGTGAGAATAAACGGCGCCTTGCGTTCTAATGCAAAATATACATACAGAAGGGCCACTTTTAAACAAATTAGGAATATAACTATGCATTTTCATGTATTTTGAACTGCTGCACTCTTAAAGAGTTCTACAGACACGCATGTAGAATAGGCATAGTGACAGATTTTGAAATATCCTTTTATAATGTAGGTACACGTCTACTTTACTTAAAAACACATTATTTCAGCAATAAACTAAGTTACAATGCAAATTATTGCATTTTATTCTATCTAATTTGATTTAACCACGAAAACGCTGCTGGGTGTCATGGCGCCCTTTTGACGTCATGCCTCAGCATATTTGACAGAAGTTGAAGCCATAATGAACTATTATATTAATAAATGTTATATATATAAATTACATTACCTCCGATGTTATGGCCGGTGAGCATGGGACGTAGATCTCCAACAGCTTGTATTAGCAAACAGCGGCTAGTGTTTTTGCTCCCTCTATATGCATGTAAGTCCCCATCGCAGTATTACAGGATTTCTAACTTCTAGCCAGGAGTGGCTTCCTCTGTTTTTTTGACAGTCCTTACTTGGAATCTCCAGTATCTTTTATCACCGGTGTTGGCTGTAGACCTGCATTTTGAATCATTATGTTACTATAATGTTCTTGGTATTTTATAGTAATAATACTGTCTAAATCATCCCTCCGAAATCGGGTTTATTTTAGAAGGTGCCCAAAATTCTAACTATTAAATAATTAGGTTGGATATTATCATAGAATAAAGCTACTACACATAATCTTTCAATAATACATATATATACACCAATTACACATAAAACAGTAAATACACACCACTGTGGCAGTTGTCTTTAGTTTCATTTTTAACTTTGTTTTTCCTTTGCATGTGATAGGCGCCATTGCGTCACAAAGGTTAGCGCTGAAAAATTATTATCTATAATATATATTAATTAAAATCAGCGCTAACCTTTGTGACGCAATGGCGCAATCATTTATTCTTTGGTTCTTTAATACTGTCATGCGTATTGTAGATGCACTAAGCGATAGAAAAATTGAGTTAAGATAACGTTAACTAAAATAAGCGTTCCATTTGTAGGCTCTGACTCTCACTCAATACTCCCAAAATACCATCCCAAACGTTGTCCTAGATTTCACATAACTAATACTCTGTATACCAGACTAGAAGCAAGATGCCTGGACTTAATATTTTGTTTGGTTGTTAGATTAGTTTGGGTGTTACTTCTAAACTAAAAAAATATATTTGAAAAATGAGTTTAGAAATAAAAATTCATTACACGTGTCACTTGTCGTCAAATCTTGGTTTGACTCAGTTTTGTTTTTTAGCCGCATACCTCCGTGATCGCAAACGCTGTAAGATTTATTTTCATGATGCGCTTTAGTTTGGTCCTTTTGTTCATATTTATTTCGTGGTGTTTGTTCGATGCGTTGGCGATGTAAAGCATTGTTACGATACTACACCTAGGAACTATTATGAGGTGGACACATAAAACACAATTAATTGAATCGCCGAGCTCAAGTACCCAATATAAAGCAGATTTATGTAAGGTGTCGCAAGAGATTTCTTGGGCGTTAGTGTTTTGAGTTCAGGGTGTCGTGAATTTGAACGGCCATAACACCACCATTGCACATAAAAATATCTGTCAATAATGAGTAAGACTAAACACATTTTCTCAAATCGTGTTTCATTCCAATAGTTGCTGTGGTGGATTAAATACTAGTCATTACACAGTAGCGCGCTGATCCACTCGCAAAATGAAGTGCGCTTTAATGTCATATTGCTTTTAAGAGCTTTTTATTGCGGCTACCGGTTATTTGCAGTAGATAATGATATACCCAGCCGGCTAGCGGCTGCGGGATCGCTGGTCCTAAAAAGATCTAATTGCGTCCTATAGTGTCGCATCGTTTATGCGACCTTTAATTTGTTGATGCACGGGAGCTCCTGCCTTTATCCACAGTTTTTTCTCCAAACCAGTTTACTGTCTTCTCTTAATATGTCAAAGTAACACGCTCCGAGTCATTAACTTGGTAGCGCTTCAAATAGGTTTTACTACGCTTTTTGTGACAGCAACGCCACTTTTTTTTATCAGCTCCCGAGTTAAAATAATTAGAGGATTCATTAACTATGAGGAAGGGTGTCCAGTGGAACATGTCTGCGACTGACTTTGCGACTACTTTGTTGCTTTTCTTACTCATATTTTTTCTACGGTTGAACGCTAATATTGTTGATTTTTTCTTTATCGTCCCGAGCTGGTAATGAAAATGGAACACGTTAATTTTACATTTTTATTAGTTTGCTTTGTTTTTCAAATTACCTTCATAATTCCTAGTCCTCACCCTCTGGTCCGGCTGCAAATGTAATATGGATGGACGCAAGCGTTGAGGCGGTATTAATGAAATTCCATTCATGGATATAACTGGTTGATGCAGCACATAAAAATGCTCGTCTAGTTAATTATAATGTTATCGTGCAGGGTGCGTGTGTTGCCCCCGGCGGCGTCAGGGTGCGCTCGCCCATCTCACGAGAACACCACAACAATGTTGAGAAACGTGACGAGCTTATGTGATCAATAGTTATATGAAAGTCGAGAACAATGAGTATGAGAGCTAGCCGCGAGAAATTGTCGCGGGTCATAGCGTTTTTGCACAATATTGTGATCTCCGCGGCCGCGTGACTCCGTGAGCGCCCCAATAACATGCTGATTAACATTTTTCTTAGTCGCAAAAACATAATCAATTATAAATGACATGTTAATTTAGGTATTTAAACTTTTTCTACGACTTTCAGTGAGAAAAGACCGTGACAACATCGTTTGCTTGGTGATAAATACTTTATAAAATATATAGCTCTGTTGTGTCTCCTCATCTAGTCTACAATTACAAGTGGAGTGATATAGTTATTTACAATGCCTTTGGTGTCGGATGCTACGCGAAATTTAACTTTATAAAAAAATCATTAAAGCCAAAACGGATTTGACTTTTTCGCTATTTTAAGTGAAAAAAGGCCAAATATATTTACTCCATGACGGAGAGGGCGGATTTATAGGAGTCGTTACGAATTCCGAGCCTTTAATTGGATTAAAAATCACACGAATTTGGGAAATTTTATTGTAACAGTTTATAGAGAAAGCAATTGGCTCCAATGGTATATTTATTGTCGCTATTTATCTGGACAGAGAATGGCGGGATGGAACAAGTTTGTGTGGTGGTAAAAACTCGGCTGGTGCCGAAGCGGGAATGTATCGGCTCCCGGCGACTCTTGGAGGAATTTCATCCGGAATCTCTAATTAAAACTTTATCTAGTCGTTGTCCCGTTTCGTGGAAAACGTACTATTGAATTGCCATTTTATACTGAGCTGACTAGTTATTAAAATGGTTTAAATTAAAGGCGTGATCGGTATTCCGTTCGCTTATACACTCCGTAACATTTTATTTTATTTGATTGGATCCAGTTATTCAACAGAGTCGCTTACCGCTGTGTATTATCAATGTCAAAATGCAATTATCGTTAAGACATTGTACGGTAATAAACGGTTCCTATCTTAGTCGGATGAGTGTTAACGGTGCACCGGTCTATATCATCATAAGGGTTAAAACTCCATATATGGTAGACAGTAAAAGGGTGGATGACATTATGTTGAAGACTTTTATTAATATTTGTGTGTCAATTAACATTTTTCATTGCGTTCAGTGTAGATATTAGAACACTAAAATGGTTTTACGCAAAAATGATATTTATTTTATATCCATATTCATATAATTTGTTGAATTATTGTTGCTTACCGTTGCTGCCTTGGTTCAACTGCAGATAATACGTGTGAAATACATGCACCCGTTTATATTAACGTGGGAGCTATGATTTATGTATCTAATTGCTAGAATCCATTTCTAGATCGATACTTTGCATTTTAATTTAGCTAATTTGTTTGAATGACGTAATGCAAATATTTAAGAATCTTTTCCTCTGATTCTTGATATAATTTAACCCATCCCAATATTTACTAATCCTAATTGATCGTTTCTTTGACTTGCTGTGTTGGCGAAACTAATGAGCGGTCGAATTTTGCGTATTTCAAGGGGATAATTATGAACTAAGTATTTGATTTTACTACCGAATTACATTGTTCATTCAATATTAAACAATACAAACCTCCAACTCACAGTCTGGAACTGCACTTTTAACATTTTGGCGATAGCTTTGTGACTTAAAAGTTCACATTCCCGGCGCGTCGTGTTTCGATGACGAGTCTGTCGCGTCCGTCGTGGTCATCATTCGCGACCACTCGTTTCACAAACTCCGAAATGCTAAAAATGGCATAAATAATTTATACGTGGCTTGCTCGAGCTCCGTTTTTGTCGCGGCCGACCTGTCCACTGATGCATTTATAATATAAGGGTGCTTTTTGCATCGTCCCCCGGCGGCGCTGGAATGCAACCGCTAAAATTGATCATGTTTCAAACGTGAGTTGAAGGAGTAATGCTGGTGGTGCTCGGTGCGGTCAGACTAAACTGTTGCGGTTCAGCCTAATGCATGTGAGTAATATGTACGTATTGTAACAGCGGATCTGACTCGTGAAACGTGCACACAGCATTAGTTATGCATGCTATTACTATACAGAATTACAAACCTATTTGGACCTAAAGCATGGCTTTACATTGAATACATTAGTACGCTCTACGCTCGATTTATAATAATACCTTTGACTAGCCAAAATTACGTTCCGGCAGATGAAATACATAATATCATTGTGATAGAATCATGTTCTGTTTGGATATTGTTTTTAAAAATATAATGAAGCCTCATAAATTGAAGAAAAACAATCAAAGGAACCCTTTGAAAGTTCGTAACAATTAATATCTCGGTATAAAATAATATTTTCATTATAAATTAGAATCTCGGAGTTCTCCGTCGAAACCTTGTTGTTACTTGTTATTTTTTTACGATTACCAACGTTGTTTATATTTCAAATTATACGAAAGCTGTGAAAAAGTTGGTCACATTGCATTTATTTTTCTTATTTTTCCAATCATAGGAGAATATAGATAGACTTTTTTTTAGATAATACGATGATGGTATGTGTACCTTAGTTAAAAGTTCAAGGGATTCATTGATACGATGTTCAACTAATTACAGTTTCATTTTAATAATAAAGTTACGGTCACAATATCTGCGTAGTAGAAATGTTTTGCGTTGAACTTTAAAACTGGCAAAGAAATTAAACGTAGTTCGTAATTTGTCTTGTGTTGTGTTAATTTAATTAGATGCATAAAACAATAATTGTAGTCTTCATAGGTGCTGTAAACATGTCATTACAATTTAGCAATTATTCGCCCCTTTTATAGATTGTTTTCTTTTAAAATTACGAATTGAATTAGTATTCTCAATATGTGTCGATTTGATGACAACGTTGTCGTTGCAATTTGTTTGTCGTAAATAACGTATGTTTTTCTTTTTTCGCAGTAAACAAGCCGTTTTCGATGGCAAGAGGGCGATACGAGGAGGGATACCGTTTGTGTTCCGTAAGTAATAGTTTACGCTTTAAGAATATTGAGTCTGTTAATCATAGACGTGTTTACTAGTTGACTTTTACTGCGATAAAAATAAAGGATAGAGGATGGACCTATTTTTTAATGTCTATTTTGGGCCACAGAACAGTCGCGTCGCCGTCGTTCGGTCTATAAATACTACGTCTTTTCAATACTTTTATGCAGGACTTAGCAGCGTCAGTATTAATTTGCAAGTCAAGCTTTTCTTTATTATGAGGCTACATTCAGGACTGATGCAAGGCCCTTACCTACTAATTTATAGTTTTAGCATAATATATTTGCAGTCAGACACCGTTAGCACTTTAGCAGAAGCCATATGGGATAGTGCCTTTTATAGTGTAAATAAATTAAGATCTATAAATAGTAATCGTATTGCGGACTAATTTGGATAATGGTCCTTAGGTCCGTATTACAGGTTTGTCGCACTTCATTTAAGATAAGTGATACACGAGTATGGAGACTAAACTCTTTCAGCTCAATTTTGATATTGATAATGTTATTATGCCTTATGGTCCAAGGCAAAGTAAAAAAATCTTAATGCTTTATAATATCTTACGTAGATATTATAAAGCATTAAGATTTTTTTACTTTTGAATTTTTAACTTAATTTATTAGTTCACCTGAAATGGAAGTATTTGCCAGAGCCTTTTATAAGGCTTTCGAATAATAAGTGCTGCCGTTTTAACTAGACGCTCTCCAGCAAAGATTCATTGTTTCAAAATCTTAGACACAAGAATGAATTTTGGTACATATCATGAATAAAGGCAAAGGCTGAAGAAGAAAAAACATAATAATACTCAACATTGTGCTTTGCAGCTCAATTCGGACAATGGGCCTTCGGTCCGCAGCACGGGTTCGCGCGGATAGCGCGTTGGCATGTGGAGAAGATGCCAGAACGCCTGCCCAGCGGCGACGTGGAAGCAGTCTTCAGCCTCATGGATGACGACTTCACTAGATCCATGTGGCATTTCCAGTAAGTAGTATTTGTTTGGATGTAGAAATCGGTGAAATGTTGGTGATGTATCACAAAAACGAGTTAGACATACTGATGAATAGACAACAAGTCAACAAAGTTTATATAAAGGCTCTTAAGAATAAGATTCACGCTTAAGAGGTATGTCCCCTTACAAGAATCTGGTTGGCGATAATAAAACACATCCTTTGCGTTAGTTTATTTGTGGATGGCAACAATTATAAACAACAGTTTGCACTAGTGTGTACTCATGTGGGCGAATTTTTGAGGGTGCGGTCAACTGCTGCACATGATTTTCATTATTACTTTCTTGTTTAGGTTCAGACTGACATACAGGCTGATTCTCCGCGAGAAGGAGCTGCACTTCAACATCGGCGTGTATAACCCCAGCAAGGAGCTTACGTTCAGCTGCCAGATGCTGCTACACACGTACTTCAAGGTGCCAGACGTCCGTCGCTGCCAGATCACCGGCATGCATGGCTGCATGTTTATTGATAAGGTAGGTTTTGGACGACGAATAGTCATTAATCAAATTATGATTTATGACTATCATAGACTTGTCGAACAATATTTTAGGACTTCTCTTAATTTGAAGTGTTTGCGGTTTTTCTTTTAGGAAATGTCAGTCGAACCTTGCGGAGTTGTGATGTCCAGGTAAATGGCAATCGGCACTACAACAATATTGTTGGTGAAATGTGGATGTAAAACAGTTAAACGTTTACCTAGCTTTCCGGGAAATACATGCTACGTGTATGATGCTATACCCGTCTCGCTTTTATAGTATTGTGTTTATGGCATGACACATGATATACTTTTTACATTAAATTAGTTATATTATTTTGCCTGGGGCTCCGACCTCGTATAACAGGACCTGCATACCTATTGGCTATCTCAGTTCTATTGATTTATTGAAAATTTTGGCGGAAGTTGCACAGCGTGTCGACGATTAGCAAAAATATAAAAACATATGTATTACAAAGTGACCATCGTTGTTAACCAAGATAGCCAATAGGTACTCCGGGCAGGAAGAAGAAGAAGAATGTAGTTAAATTTGTTTGAAGAAGTCAGTCCTTAAAACAAACATTATCCCTAATAGTTTCAGATTCGTCCCTATTGAACCAACCCAATGAATCACCACATATTTATTTACTAATAAAATGTTTATATTTTAGACGCGAGAGAGCACCGTGTACCAGGAGACCAGAGAAGTGGTTACTATCAATGAGTGGACGGACAGGATCTATCAGAACACAATGCAAGAGCATATCATCACCAACGTGGTCAGCGGCCGTAAGATGAGAATACAGAAGTACAACTTCCCTGACACCGGTATGTCACTTATATTAATCTTGCTTCGGAAAGCACGTAAATCCGTCGGTCCTGCACCTGATCTCTCTCCAGTCGTTAATTGCCGTCCCATTGCACTGTGATCGTGTAGAAAGGACTTGAAAGGAGTACCTATAATTATGTCATGCGTACCTACTTGGCTAATCTTCGCCGTTACGGGTAGTCAGGGGCATGAGATATCATACCACGAGATATCGTGTGTATCGTGAGGTGAGATAGGCAGTCGCTCCATTTAAAATACTGGTATTAATAGGGGTGAATGTCTCGTTGGTCTAGTGGTCGCAAGCGCGGCTGCTGAGCGTGAGGTCCTGCGTTCGATTCCCGGGTCGGGCAGTGTTATTGGGTTTTCCTATTAGGAAATTCTCAGTAATAGCCCGGAGTCAGGAAGTTGGTGGTGTGACACCCCCGTGCTTCTGAGAGCACGTAAAGCAGTCGGTCCTGCGCTTGATCTCTCTCCGGTCGTGTCGGATTGCCGTCCCATCGGAATAAGCGAGTGAAGGAAGATGGAGTGCACCTGCGTTTGCGCATACACTTTTGCACTATAATATCTCCTGCGTACATGGGTAATCTCTATGGAGATAGGCCGCCGTGACCGAAATGCGGTCGGAGTAGTATATATTAATAGGGGTATTGAATGACAACTCGTTCCCCCATTTCTGTGCCAGTTTCGAGACAGCGGTGTCATCGATGTCGCGCCCAGAATAGGGTGGCCTATGCACTATATGGTTAAGCTGAATCCGAAGTGACTGGAATCCGACTCCAATGTAATTGGGAAAAGACTAGGCAGAAAAATAACCTTGGCTCATCTTGGCGGAGATAGGCCGCCGTGACCGAAAATACAGTATATTTAAAGAAAACATCGTATGTTTTGGTTATCATCCTAAACCTTCCGCACTGTGCTGATGTGCTTCCCTAACCACATCATAGAGATTGAAACTGTGGAATATGCATACATCCAAAATACAAACTAATATTACCTATAATGCGAAAGTAACCCTGTCTGTTTGTTTGTTATGTTTTCACACTTAAACTGCTGAACCAATTTTCAGAATTGGGGGCGGATTCCATTAATTTAACGTACATTATATTAATAATGTCTTTCGATTCGTTTCAATGACGTGACGGATCGATTTTGATCGTTGTTTCCTTGTTCTACTACAATTCTATTTACATTAGTCGAATCGTCTAAATCAGATACTTTTCTTCACAGTGATCTGGAACCCCTGGTCGGAGTACGCGAAGGAGATCCCGGACTTCGGCGACGACGAATTTCCCAACATGGTGTGCGTGGAGGCAGGACGTGTTGCTACGCCCATCGTGCTGCTGCCCGGCACCGCCTTCGAGGCTAGCCAGATACTGCAGGTAAATAATATTCAGCAGGGTTATTTTTATGGGATAGTGGCAAACGAGCAGACGGATGACCTGATGGTAAGCGATTACAGCCGCCCATGGACACCCGCAACACCAGAGGAGTCGTAAGTGCGTTGCCGGCCTTTTAAAGGGTTTGGGCCTCCGGTACCCCCACTCACTCAGCGAAAAATAACTCAAGCTTTTTCATGCCGGTTCTGTGAGACCGCGGTATCACTCCGATCAAGCCGGCCCTTTCGTGCCGAATCATCATCCCACGGTGAAGATGAATTCTAGAGTATGAATATAAACTGTGGGTTTCGGTTTAGGACTCTCTAGGAAAGTTCTTGTCTCCTAGTTAAAGTTATTTTGTATTTGTCTTTAAGTTATTTGTCTTTTAAAACTTTTTCTTAAAGCAGATTATTATGCAACCGTACTTATCCGTTAGGTTACCGCATTTGTGCGGTAATGGTAATTTAACCTTTCGGCTCAGTAACGTACAGATCTGTACGTTGTAACAATAAAAATCTATTGTGTCTGCTAATGACTGACGCAACAGCTTAATGAGTTCAACCGCTTCAACCATTGCAACCATGGCTTGCGAAAATGATGCCGCGCCATTTTAGTATCAAAATATTTTTATGAAATTATATAAATATTATTCCTCGCGTATGAAACACGTCGTATGAAACTCCAGGGCAATGGTGTAATTATACTCTTTGTTGCACAAATGATTTTTGATGTTAGTCGTGTACCCTATTTTGATTAGTTTGACGTCAAAGTTATAGTTTGTGTATATCTAAAAATATGACCAGGAGGAACAGGGTTTCAACCTGTGCACTCCTCGGATGGGTACTCCAAATTTTCTGCCGACAAACCTATCGCCACCTCTCCTCGCTAAGCCAAATTCTTCTTTCACTTTTTATTTTTATCTTGATGACGTCATCATCTATTCAATAACTACAGAGTGACTGACTGAAGCGTTGGAGTTAACTTTAAAAATATATTAGAATTCATTTCATGTTCTTATGAGAGACAAATTTCACTGGCTTTAATGAAATCAATTTTCATTCCAGGTGATGTAAAAGATCAGGCGTCACACACAACACAGCCGTCCACTGGAGCGAACTGAAATGAGGTTTGCGTCATTCCATAGCCGATATACGTAGCCGGGGGCTCTACGAAGTCACACTACTCCTGTACACAATGGGACATAGTGGTCCAACTTCCATAGACATAGATGATACATCATTTTACAAAAACAAGCTTTTGATTCTAAAATAATTATGGTATTGAGGTTTCCTGTTAAGAACTTGATGGGTAGTTGAGATTCAATAAAATAATTAATATCCACTTAAATTGTCATTGATTGCTCTTTATGGATATTTAATAACGGTATAAATGAAATGTGGTTGTACAACAGTACTCCGCTACCTATCCTTTCGGGGAATACAGGCGGGATGGTATTTTGTGTTCTTATTACAAATTAGTCTATGTATGTGGAGTGTGGCCTACTATATGTGAGGCATTGTGTACCTACAAGATCTTTTACATTATATACCGGTAACATACACTTGTGTTATATTGTAAATCAAACGTAATTTTGTACTTTTGGAAGGTACTGTAGTTTAAATATTCATGAATCTTCCGCCATTGTAATCCGTCGTCTTTTACAGAAGTTTGTTCGTATGTCAATTTTATAGCGTAACATTGGTTTTAGAAACCTTACGAAGTACTTTTAGGAACCTAATTATTAGATTTGGATAATAAAAATCAATTGAAATTGAGTTTTTGTGCTGGGATTTTTTTTTAAACATTGTTAATGGACTTCATAAGTAAAATAAAAGCATTTTTTATGTTTTCTTGTGTGTCACAACTATCTTTCTGTAGTGTTCCAAGTTCTAAATACATACAAAATAGATGTTCCAAAAAGCCCCCTGTTTACGTTAATAATAGCATTCCATTTGTATTTGTACAATTATTTTTAATTATGTAGTTTCACATGACAATCCTATAGATTTACGTTAAATGCACATCTTTGACTATAAACGTTTAAGTAGTTACAGATTAGTTTTATCTTTCACATAGCCTCTATTTTCTACCGAGTACAAAACTTTTCCGCATTTTTGTATAACTGTTTGTGATGAACATTGGAATAATGTTCAAATTAAAATACAAAGAGATGACGATACTTCTTGCAAAAATAAACGACAAATTCGGTGAAATATATTGAAATTCCCTTTTTAGCCACGTGGCGTTTGTTTTTATACAGAGTTCTGAACAAACTAAGACAAGAAATACAAACTTTTGTTTAATAAGTGGAGTTTAAGTTTCTATTGTGTATTTAAGTGAAGCTTTCTAATATAATTATTGTTTAACTTGCCAAATGTTGTCCAAACTTGTTCGTTTCCTCTATTGTACTTTGTTCACTTGTTAGAAGTATGTTTGCAAGGTGAACGTGTTTTTAAGATATCATACGTCGAAGCTTATAATTTGTGGCCCTCGCTGGTAAGTCACGGTGAAATAATAATATGGACATGATTATACAGAGTACATAACCAATTCATCAGAAAGATTTTACCTTGTCGCAGAAGAGAAAGGAATTGTTTTAGGAAATTGTAATTAGTTGTCAGAAACGGTTCAGTTTCCCCTAGAATTCGCGCGCCTAGCTTCCACGCTACTCTTTTGTTTAATCCTATCTCATTTGTATGTTATACAATGGAGATAAAATTCAAAATACTAAATACCCTTTCTTTCTCTTCCTCGACAATATATAAATTGATCCTAAATGATCACACTTTCGCGGTGCTGCTACAGCTACAATAGTTTTGGCCGAAGTAGTAGTTCACTTCGGTGTAGAGGACTTCGAAAGTTTGTTGTGTACGTTTATTTTCGGTTTCGGTACAGTTAATGATTTCAATTAATGCGTTCCTAAGATGATGAAATTAAATGCTTTGTGTTATTAATTTGTTACGTGTCAGGCAACGCCGTAGCCAAGAATTTACTTCGGGTGGCGGAGGGGTTTTAAATATTTTCATGTATGGCACCAGATGTTAAAAATAATTTCACTTGTTTGGGATTTTGGCGGGTTTAAACCTCTTCTCCTACTGGCTGCTGCCATGTGTCCAGGTGGACTTAACTTGCTTCCTTCTCTGTCTTCCGCTCTATTCTATATTTGTTGTCATTGCTCTGTTTGTTTACTAGAGTTAAGATGTCACAATTTTGTATCAACCTTTTTGTAGACTTTAATTACAACAAAAGTAAGACGTTTATGGAATATTTGCGTTTTGTATACCTGTTATTAGAGGTACTAAATTAATTTTCTTTGTTTCTGACAAACGTGTAATTAAAGCGGTACTTTTTATTAAAAAGTTATTTCGGATAATGCTAACTAATACAAAATAATATCAAACCTTTTCGATAAAATACGTAACCAAGTATACGATATATTAGATACTGTGTGATGTCAAAAAACGCCAGTCGTATATATAAAAATCCCGAGATTTGCCGTTATTTTGGCTGTATGCGACCAGCTTAGTAATACTCAGGTAAATTATTGATGTAACTGCTAAGTAAACAGTTAACTATTAATTGTAACTTACAACTATGTTCATATCTTATGGAGGGAATTAAGTGTTCTCTTGTATCATTAACATTTACAATTAATATTACAAAATTAGTAAGGTTTTACTTTGTTTTAAGAATTCAATATTCCTCAACTTCAAAAACATTTCAACTCCTCTTGTAATAGGTAGATGTAGCTTCTGGTTTTATTGTATTCTCTTTATTATTACGTCAAAACGCAATTCCTCAAAGTGCTTATGCACATTGTACAAAATTATGTGATTTTTTATGTACATTAATTTTGTACATTTGTTTTTTTTTTCATTTTGGAACGTTTTTGGAGGCTTTTAAAGTATACGAAGATTAACGTAAGAATATGTACTTAGATATAACGAGTTCCTTGTTTTTACATGCAAATGATTGGGTAGGTTTTTTATACTAAAATAACTTGTATTATGTCATATCGACATGATGTTGTAAAGGTAATTGTTATTATGTATAATATACATTCAGTAGTGTCTTGATGTTCTCTCGACTTAGAGGTAGAATTAAGTTTCAAACATTTGTTCTTTATAGTATTTGATCCATACTCGTATTTGACTTTTTAATGTCCAATATTATGCCAAGCGAGTCGTGTACTCACGTACTCTTGTAATAATAATAATACATTTTTGTAAACTAACTTGGGTCGCTATCAATAGAGACCAGAAACAACGAAATATGCAACGAAGTGTACTTCCATGGGTGCAATAAAGTGAAGTAAAATAAAATTGCTACGTGTTTTATTTTTATAACCCTTACATTTCTTGCATCAGGGAATTATTACTGTAATTAATTAAAACCAACCTACTTGCCTTCTCGGCTAGGTCAATAAGATGTAATCGTATGATGAACCTACTATGAGCGTCCGTTCTGGTTGATCTGTTTCAAAACTTGTTCATTTGCAAGTTGGTTTTGAACTAGCTCTGCCTCCCAATACTGCCTTTTTCTATGTTCGTTTTTTGAGAAATCTTTTTGTTTGTATGACTTTACAAATTCTATGATATATGGTCAGTCTCAACTTGCATACACTATTCATTATCACCCCCCTGCCCTTATCCCAATGTATTTGGGGTCCCCTTATAGCCCTTATAGCTTTTGAACCAGTGAGCGACTAATTCTGATATTTGGCGACAAATTTCGACTGATTCGAGTAATTTTTTTATTATCTATTTTAAAATCCCTGATGGTGGCAATGCCAGTGTCAGTCACACATGCCGCAGTGGCCGTTGACTGCGGCGCTTCGTGTTGGTGGTTCGATTTCCGCACGGAACAACAATTATAATAAAAATCTCGTACCTGACTGTAATACTAATTATATTTCATACTTAAATAACTAATATATAATTAACTTTGCGTGGCTTCAGCACTGGCCGCACTCTGGTCCCAAGCACCAACCTCTGAGAGTAAATCCTTCTTAGACTCAAAGTACTCTTTGTACCACACTATATGATCCCTCTTTTCTTGCACAGTGTAGAAAGCATTCTTTGAGAGACCTACACATACAAGCTCCATGAAGTGTCTGATGGGGCCTTTTTTAGGGCACCAGCCTTCGAGGTAGGTGTCAAGGAATATGTGCTCTGAGAAGTGGATGTTCTGCTCCTCTTCTAAACCTGAAATGAAACATAGAACTATTTAAAGGGAAATATGTAATCAATCAATCAATCGTGCCTGTCCCGTTAGGGGAGAGATTATTGATTACCACTTGTACTTATTGGTACCTATAATATTTATTATAATAAGCATCACTCATGTCATAGTAATTATATTGGGTTCGCAAAAAAAAAACCATTCCTTTCGAGATTTTATAACTAAATATTTGTACTTTAACTGTTGTGCAAGAAAGACATCAACACAAGTATAGGGACAAGGATAAAATGAATCCATATTGTAGGTACCTGGATTAAGGAATTGTATGCTTTTTCAAGTGCGACACATAAGCATTTGTTACTTGTGTGTAGTTGTCGTATGGTTGGTGAAAACAGGTGTTACAAACTTAATAATAATAAGAAGCAGCTTCTTGTGTAAAGAAACACCCACAACATTTTATAAAGCAATCCAACCAAGTGTGGCGGCAATAAACTAGATTTAGGCACATATTAGAATTGCCTTCATCAAAATTTTAATGCACAGCTCTAGTCCCAACATTGACAGTTTTTTTCTACAAACCTTTTAAAAAAGATTTTAATGATTTAGACTAGATTATAATGAAATAAAATTTTGGAATAGTTCAGTCGCCTCTTGTAATAACGTGTATAGCGATATACACCTAAATAGGGTCATATGTCATTTCAATTAATGAATACTAGCACCCTTATGTAAGAACAAATTCTTGAGTATTGAACAGGTGTTACAAAAGTAAAAAAAACCTGGAGTATCTATCCGGGAGGCGCAGGTTCGAATCCTGTTTGCGACCGTATTCTTTTTCCATTTAATATTGTAACTTTAGAGTTCGCAAAGCATGCGTTAATGCTTTTTCAAAGACATATCTTGAGGTGTTACAAACTTATGAGTCGGGCATAGTTATATAAAAACATCAAATTGAGAAGATCCTCTATCTTTCAATTATTACAATACACTCACCTTGCTCATTATCAATTGGGAACTTCCAGACCTTCCCCTGTTCAGTCCACAACACCATCTTCTGGAAGTAGTTAACAGGCGGTTGCGAGGTCGCCAGCGTCAGTTCTCGTTGTTTCAAGTTTTCCCACACATCAAGTTTAGTACCATAGTTGACTTCTTTAGCTTTGAAAATGCCTAGAGGTTCACCGCTAAAGATATTCACTGTAGTTGGTGTTGTCATAGAGCTGCAATGAAATAATAATTTGTTAGCAGGATAAATATTTCAATAACACTAAAGTGATTAAACATCCTTGATGATAACTTTCAGTTTCAGTTCTCATTTTTGTGGATATAAAAATATTCGAAAACAAAAGTAGGCAAAATGCATAGTAACTTTCGGGGAGTCATATTATATCATATTGTTTGTAACATCAACAGTTTTCGACATCGCCACGGGCTCATGACTAAGAGGGGCCCTTAGTCATGAGCTGAGCCCGCGGCGTTTGGAGATAGAAACTAGCCTGGCAAAAACTGGACTCCAAATGCTCTGCTGTAAGTGGAAGAAAATTTGGCTTAACTAGCAGAGGTGATAGCTTAGTTGGCAGAGTATTTGGGATACCAATCTAAGAGGTGCAGGTTAAGGATAAAGCATAGGCTTGCAGTCATATTTTTCTATACACAAAAATTTTAACATTAGTGTTCACTTGGCATGTGTTCATGCATAATAAAAATATATTAGAACAAAATTAATAAAGTATAGAAAATAAATATTGTATTCTATGGATTTACAAGAAATTATTATCAGTTTCTTTATCTATTTGAACACATTTGATATACACCAATAATATTAAAAATAAAAAATGAAATAGTTTCTTGCAAACACATATCACATTAAAATTAATTAAAAGGAGATCCCCATTTAAGCAAGGAGTTGCTTGTGTTAGGTGACTCCGCTCTTCCACTTTTACATTCTCTGTAATATGGTGTGATACAAAAAAGAAAGAAGAAAAATTATATTACTATTAATATTTGGGTGTGGTAACAGTGCCTTTTTTTATTGAATACTAGAGTGGATAACAATACAAGTAACACAAAAAAAAAAACACTACATAAAAAAATATAGTTAAGTAAAATTACTTACGTCCTCTTCCCTCCATCTCCCCCTGCATCTCTGTCATCTGATCTAGATTTCCTCTGAGAGTAACGAGTCTGCTGTGTATCAACTTTAGCTTTGCCAACAAGACGCTTTACTTGTTGTCCTCTTGTCTCCTGTTTCATCTCTTCAGGCTCTTTAGTACGGTCTACTTTCATGCCAACTAAGAGGTCACTAAAAAATATGATTTGAAAAGCACTGTTTCAGCAGTTGGACTATTTTACTTTAATTAATATTAAAAATTGTTTATAATAATAGATTATAGGTATTAGTATCTTCCTCATACATATAGATGTGTTGGATAAAATCACATGGTTCTTCACTTTAGTTTCTCTACAATAGTGCATTCACTGGCAGGTTATAGTCCATTAAAGGCTGTTGATAGATAGGCCTTGTCTGTGAAGCCAATCGGCAGTTATTTGATTGTCTTTGTTGCTATCAAAGAGATTGCATTTGGTGTAACAAACTCAGTACTCAAATCCTTACCACCAATTTTTAAATTATTTTGTATTATTTATATTTATAATTAATGCTGTACAATTTATCTGTATGTCTGATAGTTACCCCAGTGACCAAGAAGCTGTGTGGAAATCAGTTGCTATGGTATAGACATGTGATGCGGATGAATTGTGGAACATGTGAGCAGCATACCTATTGGCTATCTCGGTTACCAAGCAAATTGATGGACACTTTGTAATATATTGCATCATGTTTATTACAGCTTGTCTATTATAAGCAAAAATATTAAAAACTTACGATGCAATGTATTACAGTATCCATCTATTTGGTTGGTAACCGAGATAACCAAAAGGTATGCAGGAAAGTTTTGAGTATGAATGTGGATGTTTACACATGTAGAGGTAGCCTGAGAAAACAGTGTGTGAAAGATGATACAACCAGAAAATAAGTGCCAAGACCAAGATCTATGAACAGGCTGACAGAGATGTATGGACGAAAAGAAGGTATATTTTTTATATTTGAATTAAATATATAAGGGTAGGGGTGCAATGATGAATTTATTATATAAATTATTTGTAACTTCACCTAAGGGTAGTTGAAGACTGGTTGATCTTGCCCAATACCCTAGACAGCAATTCAGCCTCAGTCTGTTTCACATCACCACCAATGGCCTGTGCCACATCACCTGCTGCTTTGGTTATACTCTCCTCTGTAATAAGTTTATGGATTTAATAGAAATATATTATTACAAGTACCTTATATCTTAGCAAGTTATGATATAAAAGAAAAAATAATGACAGACATAACTGTGTTCTAAAAATATCTATCTAACTGGCAACAGCTACAGACAAAACAAGAGGGGCATACCTATTATAATAATCATTATACATACATACATACATAAATTATTGGAAAATAATATTCTAAAGTCAACTTTTGACTTTAGAATATTGTTCCAATAATGCACCTGTACAAGATTGTTTTTTTAAAATTAAATTTACTAGAGTACAAACCTATTTTCTCTGTTGTGACTTCAATTTCATCTGTCTTTCGTTTCCTCTGTATTATAGGGGCAGAAGCGAACTTATCCTTATATTCACTCTCATTTATTTTAGGTGCAGCCATCATCAACTTCAGGAGTTCCTGGATCTTCTCTGTAGCAGCGTCTGAAGACTTCTGTGGCTCTTTAGCTTTCGGTTTCGATTCAGGTGCTTTTCCATCGCTGTCTGAGGGTTTGTCAGACAAGCATCTGACTATAACTCGAAAGTCTCGTCTGAATCGGAACCTGGTAAAACAATATGGAATGATAAACAAATAGGACTGATGATAGATTATAAACCTACTGTGATTTGATTATTATTAGTGTGACACAGTACCTGGTCAACATCTTAATTAAAATTTATAAACAAATTGAACTTAACAAATTTGTGTTTTTAGGTTACAAAAACGTTCCAATGCGTCGAATATTGACAATTGACATTTATAGTAACGTCAAGAATGAATGAAAATATCAGTCTAAAACTAGATGCGAAATGGAACGTTATTCGTATAAAATTATTCTATCTGAATTCACCACGGTAGCTCGAATCACTGCGGGTTGGCGATTTCAGAAAATAAGTCCTCACGATGTTTTCCTTCACCGTATGTCTGTGATATCTTAGATTCACTAAGAAAGTACATATCGATGGGTGAAAGGCTATTTGGTTCTAGTGTAATTACTGTGCTTTATAAAAACAGACATTTTCTTATTTCACTAAAATGTCGCTTGAGCCAAAAAGCCTTTCACCCATCGATATGACATTGAAAGTCACATTGGTACATGCCAGGTTAGAACCCATAACCTGCGGCTTAAGAGGTGGCCCCGTAACCACTCGGCCACTACTTCAAGATATCCATATTGAATGCCACCTGTGATATTTTCGTTACCTTATCTCTCCCTGGAAACTTAAGCAATTCAATAGGTTTTGCGTGATTTATTAGCAAACAATCAAACGTCCATCTTCCTAAACTTACGCATTTTTATGTAGGACTCGTTGGAGCCCGCGACAACGTCTGCATGACAAAAGGAAGGATATGTCCTTCTACAAGGCAAGGTCCAATCTATCTCCTTGCGTTAAGCCGTTTAGTCGTAAAAAGGTAACAAACAAACACTTACGAGTTACGTTCGAATTTATAATATGTATTGGATTTTCCTCCTACTGTTCAGACTTCAGAGCATATGTTCTTTCGGGTCTCATAATAATACACACGGTAATGCTTTGATATTGTTGTTCTTGTTAGCATTATAATAATTAATGCATATTTAGGAGAAATCAGTAATTCAGTTTTATGGTTATTTAATTAAACTAATGTAGAACTATAGTAGGTACATTAATATTGTACGACCAGTTTCATTAGATAAAGAGAACAAGATGATGTTGGGTCATAGGTTTAAAAAAATTAAAATCACTTGTAAGGCACATTTATTTGTGGACGGGAGTCATCTCCAAAAATATTATTAGGGCCAATTTACATAGCCATGGAAGAGAAGGCAAGGGAAGCTTACATTGTATTTTGAACTTATCTCTATTTAACAAATAAGAGATGAGAACAAAGTAACATTCAAGTAACGTGGTAGCTAGTCTGAGTTTTCGGGAAGACGCGCTAACAGTCGACAACTAAGACTTAACTATACTCTTAAATTGCTGTGCTTCCCTGCCCGTCCCTTCTTATCCGCGATGATGTAGATTGACCTTTATACACATAGGGTATATCATAGTATAAAAATCATACAAATTAAATTTATTACTTTCTAAAGACTAAGATATCAATCACATTTTTCTACAAAAAGGGCTTATAAATAAATAACTACGCAATGTAACTTCAGACGAGTATTATTTATACACACAATAACAGTGTGCGTCATCCCGGCGAAATATTGTCTCATTTCGAGATTTGTTTTTACATTTTCCCGGTTTCTACACAAACACGAACGCATAATAATATTGTAAAAATATTTTAATGCTTACGTCCCTAAACTTAATATACATATTTATTCTTGTTCTATCAAAAGACATTATAATAACTAACATAACTATATAGGCATAACAAATAGCAGTTATTTGTAACTAACTGTATAACCTGTACTAAACATATTTTTAACTTAACATTATAATCAGCACCAACTGTTTTTAGTAATGGACTAGATAAATGCCATATAGCATCATTTTCTTGTGCTACATATACACGGTGTATTTTTTTAATTCTTATTAAAAAAAAGAGATCAAATCTCGAATACGTTTAAAGTATTCCATTATTGAAATATATGGAATACAAAGAAATTAAATGTTAGTATGCTAGTTTTCTATAGAATTAAATATTTGTAAGGCGGGCGAAGCTTACTACGCCTCGAGCAATATTATCTGTCTGCCGACGAGTTTAATATCTCAAATAATAACTATGTACATGAGCTACGAGAGTAAATATGTATTTATGTATTTGAAGGCATATATTTTGTGCTCAATAAAATCAGATACTATTGTCGACTTAAATCCATCGGTAGACAGATTATATTTGAAAGAATAGTTATAGGAACTGATTGTATGCTTAATCAGCCTGTTTATGAAATTAGGAGTATGGCAGTGTCCTAGCAAGCCTAGGCTACATGTATATGTAATTGGCCGGCATTCTATCTAAGTCCACAACTGTCTTAACAATACTACAAGGTTAATACCAAATAATGGTAACTTACAACTATACTTATCCAGTATTCAGTATAGTATAGCATTATATACACAAACTAACCAATAATCTCACTGGCAGTGATAAATTATCACGATCCTACAAACTACGCGAAAATTATGCAAACTGTGACTAACGAGATAGTGATGATCAAATGCGGTGGGACAAATTTATAAATCTAATACATATTATTTACCTATTTAATAATATCAGGCCCCGAATCTAGTACAGTTGAGAAAATTGACTCATGACCCATGTTAACTTTAATTTTTCATTCAACAGACAATGACAGTCAGATATGTATTTAATTAATTTTACAATTCTCGTTTAAGAATCGTAAGAGCTA
This sequence comes from Xylocampa areola, assembly GCA_935421205.1. Classification (NCBI taxonomy): domain Eukaryota; kingdom Metazoa; phylum Arthropoda; class Insecta; order Lepidoptera; family Noctuidae; genus Xylocampa; species Xylocampa areola. The sequence continues at coordinate 4,966,377 of OW285200.1, forward strand.
GCTCAAATGAACAAGAAGATATTGGACAAATTTTATGTCAAACCAAATATTGTGTAGATGATTCATGATTCCATCTCCTTGGCCGTACATCAAACCACAATTTAAAGTAATTTCCCTCATAGGAAAAATTAGGTAGACTTCAGGGGAATACCAATATATGATTGTCTTACTCTCATTGGCTAGGCACATTAAGTTACTTACGAATACGAATCAATGTAATAAATTCACTTCACCTGGCTGTTGATCATTGGAAATTTCGTTTCTTATACCTTTATACTAAATGCGACTTTTAATGCCACACGGGAATACCTAAAGTGACCTTATTTCGGTAAAATACCCTGACCACAGGAGTAAGGTCGTCACTGTTTGCGTAAAGTTCGCGTCTGACTCACAGTTGAATGCTCTGGTATCATTCAAAACTTCCATTTAAGTACCTTAAGTAATTCACAGCCTATTAGGAACTAAGTTTAACGAAACCGAAGTAGCTGTATCCTGGTCGGAGCCATACAGTTCTGTTGGGTTCTCTTTGAGCGATGTTAACGATATCTCCTTTGTACAGCCTGGCGACCGTTTGAACGGAGCATGACATCTGGGACTTGTTCAGTGGACGATTGCTTGAATCGTCGCCAGTCGCACAGGTGGAGAGTAAACGAGGCTCCTTGGCGGCTTGACGCGCCCATATGAAGTAGCAATTTGGTGATTGCGTTAAGTACACCACCTGCAAAAGAAAAATAATTCACATTATAGTAGAGATAGGTTTTGGTAGCTAAGAACAATTTATTAGTTATAATAAATAAAAAATGTGGAAACAAACCGACATAGAGGAAGAAGTAATCGATAATTTTGGCAGTCGATACCCACTAGGGTTAAAATCCCTTGCACGAAAAGTATAAACGTAACGATAGGCAAGTAAAAAGTGGCTTTTCGAGGCTTCGAGCTGTTCAAGGGACTTTCTCGACAAGAGGTACCTATCAACCACCAACGTACTCTATGGTTAAGTCTAAGCAGTACGTTTTTTGACTCTGTATTAGACTTTCAGATCGTTTAATGGCGTTTCCCAGTTTTTTACTATTTGGTGAAATCAAATTAAACATAGAAGCAGCTTTACTTATTAGATATACACATTACTAATTAAAAAAAATGGTTGTCTGTAAAGTGGGTTTACGGACGATAGTTTAACGTGACAACGTCATAACAAAACATTGATGATTTTGATGAAGCTTGCCAAGCCGATCGTGCCTTTCGCTCGCTCGTGTAGCGCTCTCGCTCCGATCGTAACGTTACAATGAGCGTAACGTTACAAAGAGACATCCTTTTTAGTGCGTGCAGTTCATAGATTTATTAGACGTTGTCACGTCAAAAAATACTGCTCTGGACGAAAGCGCTCATGCGTGAGTTCCTGAGTCCGATCACCGGGCCGAGCAGTATTACAATTTTATTTTTGTAAGGAATGTAACAATAGAAGCCCGGGGTTTGGAATAACCAAGCTGTCTAACCCTAATGTACTACCATGTTGTTTGTTAAAATTTATTTTGTGGTCAAAAGCCCTACTTTTCACTGTCAATGCATGTGGATCAATAACTACTTAGGTATTAAAATATATATTTTAAGTAAGTATAAGGTCCTAAACCGCATATTACGTAAACGTATTAACAGTGAGTCATATTATAACATTATATTAACATGTCTGCAAAATGTTGTGGCTTGGAGTGTAAGAATTAAATGTATGTTGTTTTCCTAAATATTAATTCAAGAGTTATATTTGTTATTAATTTATATGTAGAATTTAGTAAGATTAAAAATTAAAATAGTCATCAATACACATAAATAAAATCGAAGTGTCTGTTTGTATTGCCAAAATAATAGTTTCTTTTTAAGCTCATATAGTTATTGGCACCAGACCTATGTCTTAAAATCAGTTTTTAAAATGTTTGTATGTCTGTCTGTTTGTTCCAGCTAAACTTGGAAACGGCTGGACCGATTTTGATAAGATTTTCCTGGCAGGTAGCTGGCGATATAAGGAGTAACTTAGGCTAATTATAATATGGTGATATGCGGGTGAACCCGCGGGCCACAGCTAGTTTTATATAAAATTAACCCAGTTTTTTTTTTATAAACGTCATATCATTATTATTAGCTACATTTATCAAACGTTACTGTGCCTACAGTGTGTCCGATAAGTAACGATAAGCCTGCTTTTTATATGGAATGTAAACATTGATCGGCGTGCCGTAATATGTGTTTACGATAGACGGTACTACAACTCTGTCAGTCCTTAGCAAAACTACTTATCTAAGAGCCTTCACAGACTTGCTACTTAAGCATTGACGATTACCGATTATTTGGCGACTGCATTAATGCTACTGGCTCTTTGCGCTCAATTGCGGTAGCCAAATCGCTCGTTTTAGCGTCAGCCGCTGTATAGAGCTTCCGAAAACCGACTAAATCGCTTATGCTGAAAGTAGCAAGTCTGCAGAGGTACTTGCTCATCATCTGGTTCAATATATATTACGTAGTTGTGACAATTTGAATAATGCTTCATATTTCTGGTTTCAATCAAACTTTACCCTCATATTCCAAATGAAGTCTATGTCTTTGTGAACATGACAGATTTTAGAATAAAACATATTATACGGTTAGTTTACGTAACGGACGTAAACATAGAAATACTTCTATTATCTTTGGACGTAAACTATCTATGGCTTTAATTAAATCAATCTCAATTATGAAGGTCCGCCCCTTTCAAAATGGCGCCTACTCGAGTAATATCAGTGAGACCGGCACGAGGGAGAGAGTACAGTTGCCTCACCCAGTACCAATGAGGTTATAAAATCCCATGAGCATGAACTTAGAGGACCAGACGGGAGACGCCTTCTGACTAAATATAGAACAAATTTGCTCGCCAATTTTGGCGGGGGGTGAGGTAACACACAAGCACAAAAGAACTCGTACTAAAGCAAAAATAGCTATCGTCATTACATTAACAGTTTATTAAGATACTTCAAAAAAACTATATAGAAACAAAAAATTGTGTTACACACGATTAAAATCGTGTACTATCATTGTAACCATACTGGTAAAAGGTACCTTTATATGATTAGGAATCATATGCCAGTGGCGAGAGGGGTACGCCCGCTAAAACTACTCCAGTACTAATTCCGTCTAGAGCATGAATGACAAGCAGAATTCTAAACGCCGGGCTGCTACTGAGAATTTCCTAGCTCACAATCTTAATAATACCGACCCGTAAACCGAACCCAGGACTTCACGCTCAGTAGCTCCGTTTGCGGCCACTAGACCAATTAAGGCAGTCGATATAAACGAATACTATACTAACATTATTATGCATACACAAACCCCACATACCGACATATGAGAAGTAATCAAGGATTTCCATATTTCTTATCGTAATGGATCATGATTGTACAAGTAGATACATACCTGAGCATATATTAAGTAAAGGCCTCCTTCCTTGATGGTGACGTAGTTGTTGGTCAGCTCGATCTTGTTTACGCTGCCCTTTGAGGACACCTCCTCGTCACGCACCCACGGACCCATAATGGCTGAGAACAAAGATAAAAATAAATAAGTTAAAATTGTTTAGACATTGGTAAGGGTGACTTATGTTAGAATCTAGTCTGATCAGTGTTCGAGTCGTGCCAATTACGCACGGTCGAGACTTGGACGGGACGTGGTCGCCGCACTTTGTAACATGAACTATTTCATACGAAATATTCGTACATTATTGATTTAATTTAGTGGTCTTCGTCTTCTTCGTATGGTTGATGCAACTTAGTATCAGAGTTTACACCACCCGGCCTACGGGCATTTACACACCATCGAGAACATCTCTCAGGTGTGCTGGTTTCCTCGCGATGTTTTCCTTCACCGTTTTAAGTAAGTGATAATTAATTTCTAATACGCACATGATTCCAAGTCATTAGTGCGTGCCTTGGATTGGAAAATTTCTAATTGGCAGTAGAATAGCATAATTCTCCCTTATTAGGTGGCGTAACTAAGATCCCAAGGAACTGATGAGAAGTGGCACAATATTGGGAATAATTTATAGACGCCATCGTTCATTAGACACCGTCCAGGTTAACAAAACAAGAAAACGTCTAGGCCTAGTCGAATATTTTTTTGTTTGTAATCCTCCAGTCCAGAACTGTTCATTTATAATTTATGGAGAACAGAAGGTTGCGCCAGTTATTAAAATAGATTTTTGTAGAATATAGTTCTAATGATGTGTAAATTCCAATTCCAATCAAGTAACCTTGATGCAAAATTCCTTAGACAGCAGATTATCGAAATATTGTGGGGTGAAACAACGCTTGCGTTGTGTTTCGCCGAGTGAGTGAGGGTACCGGAGGCCCAAACCCTTTAAAAGGCCGGCAACGCACTTGCGACTCCTCTGGGGTTGCGGGTGTCCATGGGCGGTGGTAATCGCTTACCATCAGGCGAGCCGTCTGCTCGGTTGCCACCTATTCCATAAAAAAAAAAAAAATGTGCGATGTTTCTTGCATTATTTTGCTTATCAATCCGCAGTCAGTGCGTTTTTATCTTTTTACGCTACAAACTGACAAAAAAATAGGTTAAATTATGTTAACATCGCAATTTTGGTGGGTAGTAAAACGATAGTAGTATGCATTGACACCTACATAGCCTACTGGCACCAATCTTGATCTTTATGATATGAGCAAGATGATAAGCACCAAATGTGATTCGACTTTATACAATTTCTTGCAACAGATCCAAGTATAAATGTATGAAATAAGAGAGTTATCATGATGTACAACTTGAAATTATCTGCAACAGACAGCAGTGTAATCCAGCGTCAAGATGACTACCAATCTAAAGGAGACATCAATGGTCGGCATCCGTTGCTGGTATCAATTACCCTTACCCCATTTTATTTGGATTCAACGCAGAAGTATGTTTTTTCCATACATTTCTACCAGCTGTCATCTCACTAGTCAGTCTCTTACGGTTGCCAGATGTTTTTTCTAAATGTCGGGATTTAAATGGAAAAAAAGCGAGACTGGGATGAAAAAATTGGAACGCAGACAAAAGGCACATCAATAAACTTAGGACATGTGGCAACACTACTTACTAGCCATATCATCTTTCATAGGTTCAATCTACCCAAAAAACAAATGTTAGTATTCCGTTATCTCTTGCTGGCCTAAAAATATGAGTTTATCGTATTGTAGAAATAAGTGACCTTTCGATAAAATAGTTGCATATTTTTACTCTTAAAAATGACAATGGTTTATGAAATATTTAACTGATCCAGCGTCGTACGTCAGACTCGAATATCTCAGGGGTTTGGGCTCGAGACGAGCTATAAGTACTGGATTTTCAACATTTGAACACTATAAATATTATATGACTGCTTCAGAACGTTGACACGTATTCCGATGGGAGTTTCGTGTTTTTATATAGTTACGAAGATACGGTACAATCATTTGAATGGTTGGACTTTACTTTTATGGAAGTGTAACTCGTAAAAAGAAGGACCAAAAATGACAGTGTGGTCTTTTATTGCATAACCGATTATTGGTGTGCTTTAATAAAATTAATTTAACTGAAAAAAAAAAGCAAAACATGTTTATAAAACACAATTATTACTGTTAAATTTTCGAATCTCCAAGAATTCATAAAGGCAATAATAGGATCTAACCGTCAAGCAAATTAAATTATGAAAATTTAATGTCACGTACATTAGAGTTAAAATATAAACAGAAGGTAAAGTCATTAATTAAATTACTTTTGTTTGCTAGGTTTAATTATATTTTCATGTACTCAATACAACATGTTTTATTTAAATTAGGTATTTAATTAAGCAGCCTCCTACGTCTCAATTCGCCCACGAAGTTTATATTCGAAGGGCAGTCTTACTTGAAGTAAGTATGCGCTTAAGCTGTTGCGTCAGTCATTAGCAGACACAATAGATTTTTATTGTTACAACGTACAGATCTGTACGTTACTGAGCCGAAAGGTCCTTTATAGTAAAAACAACTTAAAAAAGCCTAATAAAGTTAAACCCAGGTAAGGATTTAACTTTATATTTTAGTTCGAAACTATAAAAAATCTTTAAGGAGGCAGAGTTCTTTATCTTGAGAGGAGACAGATTTTATGTTATGACATTCAAATTTTATAAGAGACGTTGAGGGTGTTGTCTTTTAAAAATAATTGAGTATGAGGGCATTTATTACAAAGTCAAAAATTTTAGAATAAAGTTTTATAAAGGTAAATAAATTTATATAAAAATTGGTATTATATGAACGTTTATTATGTCATGATGTTTTTCGTGGTTAATGATTATAATTGATCAAGAGTTTTTATTCAATATTCGTAATTTAATGAGACAAAAAAAATGGTATATTGTTATGTAAATTATCTGTGTAAACTGAAAACAAGTTTTCAATGAAAATGATGCCTAATAATAAATTTCGATATTTGTATAATGTTCATTGGAAATGTTTATAAATACATAACGAGCACGTTTAGTAATTAATTATAGTCATATCAAAAAATAGTGTTTTTAAATTAGAGAATTTCTTGTGTATGATTTGTGTGTATACATATATTCTTCAACCGAAGCTGGGTGTGTTGCTAGTACTTAATGAAACGAGCCTTTAATTGTACCACTTTGAGGGGCAAAGGCCCCTTGTACGGAGAAAGAATGGGTACGTATTTATATAATCATCATTCCATACTTCAGTACATTTGAATTTTGTTTTTAACTAAAGCCAAAAGTATTTTCACCACCTTTTAAAGACACTACATGCCTAACACATGTAAGATTTTATTTAAAGAACAAATTCGCGGTTGGTATGTCGATAATGTAAGAATTTGTAAGATTTGTGTCTCAATAGAACTTAGAACATACTGCATAGATAACAAATTCCAATTATTTACTGTTATCTCGAAAGTCGTACTTGTACGTTATTGCAATTAACAACCATTATTTCGGTAAGTTGATAAAATTAAAATTATGAGATACATGAAATTTTAAATGTTTTTTTTTGGTATTGCAATACCATATGAATACAAACTCATTTTGACAAGACTTATACAACGATAAATAAGCAGATAATAATTGAAATACTATACCGAAGCGGATGAACGGCGCTAGAGGGGAGTTCCCTTTTTTTACAAATGCCTACCTAGTTAAATAGGCAAACATGGAATGTTATGTCTACAGGCGTTGGTTTAGAAATGTTCAAAAGTATGTTTTATTTGGTATTAAAAATACCTAAACTCTGAACAATTATCTGTAGATCATATAAATATTTCTTCTGTGCGGAAATCGAACCTGCGATAGTGCAGCAGCCTATATCACACGCTAACCGCGTCGACATTATAAATTTAGCTATAAAGGTCACAGAGATAATTATGAAAAATTGTTAGAACACTGAACGCCGCCATTTAAATATAAACAAGTCTATAAATAACTATTAATTTACAGCTAGCTATAAATTGGCAGCCACAATTAATACATGCAGATCATACAAAAGGAATTATCTAACATTGTCTGGATGCTTAATTATTATGAGCAGATTAATTACGAAACATCACAACACATCCTTATAAGTTCTAAATAAGACTTCAAACAAAGTAACTATGTCAGACCAGTAACTAACTCATATTCAGGATTACGGACTCTATAGCTTGTTTCATAAGGATGATAATTGCTTATTATTGTTGTGTACACAATGCAAATATCTAGGCGTATCCTGTCTGTGTCACATACAACATAAATTATCATTTTAATCACATATTTGCAGTTGTGTTAGATCTTATACAAGTGTATGAAAATCTCACCGACTATTGTTTACATAAGCTTTAATTCTGGCAGGATGGAAATAAGTTATTTTGAATTAAGAAGATGATAAACCATAATACAAAAATAAAGTCAAAAAAAAGAACTTATTACTTTGTACTGGCTAGTGGCTGTATTTTATTAATACTGTAGTAAATAAAAATTAATAAATCCTTTGATAAATGCTATGGTTTTAAATTCTTCATATGTACATGATAGCTATATTAGATTAATGTATTCCAAGTTAGTAATGCAGTTTCCTTTCCGTTGTCATTGTTTATGTGTTGTTTATCCTTCAAACTGAAGCTTAACTTCTTACAATAAGTACCATTTTTAATTGATAATAAGCAAGAATTTATCTGTTTCTATAATATTTTATATTAACGATTATGAAGTAATGTAGTAGATATAATAGTTGGCTTAGTCAATGACAATATCAGCTGTTTTTATTTTTTATGCCATTGTATTGTTTCTATACATTGTTCTATAACTGCCTGTTTAAATTCAAAAACATATTAATATTTTTATTGGTACTCACATTCTTTCCCCATATTTAATTCTCTCATAGCACCATTGAAATGAGCGACCACCAACTCTGTAATAAATATTAATTAATTAATAATATTATGAATAAAATAAAGAATAATAAAAGCTTCATACTTATGTTTATTTACCTTTTTGTAACACTGTTAAGTCGTATACAGGAGCATTGTCTTTGCTTGCATTTTTTTTCTTTGAGTCAACTAGTAACATGTCTTCCCCTAGGTTCTCAACATAGTATTTTCTGGTATTCTGTGGGTTTTCATCATTCTCAAAGGACCTTGTTCGTGGCTCCCGCGAGTCCACGGCGCCGGGCGGCCTTGGGCGGGCCACCAGCGCACTCTGTACTACTCTGTCCTGGGTTAAGCTATGCAGGATTGACTGGTCCTTTATCATGTCTAGCTGTCTCCTCATCGATATCATTTCGTTCCAGTAGTAGAACGCTATTGAACAACTTATAACCATACATATCACACTCAACAAAAAATTCAACACAAACAAAAGCTTTATTTTCTTGGAAGACGCTATTGAGAACGTCGTATTTATATGCACGCCGAGGTCTGATGGTTTATCTGCAATAGATAAATAAAATACCACGTTATTTACATGTCTGTGGCTGAAATTACATTTAATTTTAAGAATTCAATAAGTCACCTGTATTGAGATGTATGACAGTCCCTTCGGGTGAATTAACTTTCGTATTTCTACCAGTATTCAGAAAAATATTAGCCGCACCTGTCGATTTCAAGGGGACACCCTCGCTCACGTAGATTTTCCTTTCGCCGTCCATTATAAATACTACGGTTACTTGTTTATAGTACGAGGTACTACTACTATTGGGGCGTAAGCGTACGCGTCGCCGGAGATACCTAAACAAAGGATGTAAAGCTCAAATAAGTTCGCACTGACCGCAGATGATAACCGCGAGTTGATAAAAAAACAACACATTTTACATACCGATATTGTATACGTTGGTATTGAGTTCGCTATTTATTTATTATAATTTCTCACTAAAGCATACACTTGCACTAACACTAAAATCTTTCATTATAAAGTAAAACCAGTTCGTTGACTTCCATAACAAAAAGTAAACACAACAAACAAAACTTCGCTCGCTCACTTCGTTCGTTTCGATACAAAATAATACAGCTTCCTCGGGTTGGGCAAAGGCGCGCACGTCGCTGGCTGACTGACCAGTACCGCTTGCGCGCCAATTTCGAACTGAGCTTGTAGTTGTGAACTACGATGCGATGCTAGCGAGTGAATGCGGAATGACCGCGATTAGCAGGCTGGGATATATTCAACGGTGGACAGTGGACGATCGTTGATGGGTAACTTTAAGGCCGGCCACACATTGTCAGAAATTGATGAATAAATTCTAGCGGGCATTGGAAGGTACAAATTCCAAAGAATTTCAGATTCTCAGATCGATCAATCGAGCTTCCGGACGCTCGCCGGATTCATGCCAACTGGACGAAGGAAAGTTCTAACATAATGTGGGTAGTCAAACTGTCCATTTTGTAGTAGGTAGAATCCACGGCCGCAAATCATCAGTTTTTTTTAAATTTCTCGTGTATCTTGTGAAGACGTATATCAAACGATTTGATAATTATGCAATAATATTCGAGAGATTTATCAGAATGTGCTCAATAATATCAATATTTTTATTTTTATTGAACCTGTAGGATTAAAAAATTATAGCGCAAGAGTTCGTCATCCCATATCATTTCACAATACGACGCGAAACCTAACCGAAACGGGGCTTGATGGATGGATAGGATCGCCTGAAATATATTTGTGGTAGTGTTGAGAAGGTCGTCTGACGCGCGGGTTTTTAATTTTCTGACTATGTGTGGCTGGCCTTACAAATGGTACAGGCATGAATGGTTTTATTCGTAGAACACACTGAATTTGAAACAATTCAGCAAATATTTTGATGTTGACGATTTTTGCAATAATTAGCTACTTTCAACTTCATAAAGTTGGCCTAATATTGGCAGACAAAGGATCATTAAATAAGTAGGAACAAATTTTATTGACATTATCGATTCGTCCGAGTCTGAACTTAAAATGTAAGTAATCATTTTATCAATTATCTATCAATTTTTTTATAGGGCGATATCCCCTATGTTGAGTAACCGTCTAAAGTTGCGATTTTGGGGGTTTTATTGTTCTTGTCAAACTTGTGGAACAGACATAGAGCGATAGGTTCTTCACAAAACAGGGTCTCCGGAAAATCAGGTCTACAATTTCAATGAATATGAATATAATGGAAAAATTTATTATAATTAATTCACATTACATTATTGTACAAAAATCAAGGAATATAAAAATTAAATCGGTCAATTTTGTCGCGCTAATATTGTCGCTAAAAATAAATTAAAATTATTATATTAGAGTCAATTAGAGTAGGAAAGTTGAGTTAGGAATATTTAGAGAAGCAGAATGCATGTCATTGAGGACACTTTAAACCGTGTTTAGTTACCTGAATCGTTACCTTTTTGTTTCTCTGAAATTCTTAACTCGCCATATATTTACCTTTTATGGAATTATAGTTTCTTAAGTAAACTTTAATGCCAAACAGCGTTTAGGAAGCTGTTGTACCTATAGTAGGTATTGCATATCGACTAATATCGAGTAACATTGTCGCGAATCTCGGTGGTATGCGCGACCAGCTGCTTGCGTCTCAGACTTAGTTATCTCGCCTGTGACGGATATAGTTTGCATCAGGGATGTACTTGGCTTATCTGTTCGTACCTAATGCGTTTTTTTTAGGATCAAAGATATTTTATACCATACATATACTACCTGATTACTCTTTAACTTAGGTACATGGGTTTTCGAGTATGTTGTAAAGTGTACGGAGGTCATAAAATTACCAAAAATACTATAGTTGCTCGGAAGTCCCGGTTTTTCGGGACCTTGTCGTTGGTACGCTGATATTAGGACATATACCTACCTAAGAGTTTTAATTTAGTTTATTTTTCTGTACTTAGGTAAGTATAATAATATATAACTACCCGTTAAAAGCATTACTTCTTTATGTACCTAATAAATATAATAATGACATTTGCATAACACTTCCACAGTTTATAAATAATCCCTTGTAAAAAGTGATTTGCAGTGGTGATGCAAATTTGGCTTGTGCTGCGATACAACACAGCTATCGATAATACAGGCCGATAGTAAATTTTATAGATTAAAAAAAAACACAACATTTAAGTCCTCGTATTGCGTCCTATTTGTGCCCGGGTTGATACACTAAGATAATAATGATTGACATGAGCCCCGCCCGGCCAGGGTTATTAGCAAAGAGGTGCATATGCTAATAGGAATACAAAAAAAAAGCAGGGAACTGAATTCATTGACTAGGTGTTTCATTCATTTTAATCTAATTTAAAAAAATCTCGTGTCACAGTGTTTGCTATTACTCCTCCGAAACGGCTTGACCGATTTTTATGAAACCTTTTGTGTATATTTGGTAGGTCTGAGAATAGGTCGTAGGCTATTTTTTATACCCCTAGGTGATAAGGGTGGCCCTATCCAGAAAATGTATACGGCAGAACAACGTTTGCGGGGCACAGCTAGTAGAAATATAAAAATCTTAATTGTTTCGCGTTCAGTTCCATAACAGTGGGATAAAAGTGCACCCTTTGCTACCTTCTCCCGGCATTCACGTTGATTGATATAGAGCCTCTAGGTTCAGCTAACCCTAAATGACCTGCAGGGGATGAACAGAAATACAACACAAGAATGCAATACCAATGTTGCACTGTGTGGGAAAAAATGTAGGTATCTTTATTTCTTTCAATATGCAGCGGCATGGTACGGGATTTATTCGATAACACGACACAGTTTTAGTACTTGAAACTCGGCACAGGTACGATAGTTATTATTTGGCAAAATACTATAATACAAAATACTAGAATAAAAGTCAAATCATTTATTTCAATTAGACTAATAAACACTTTTACATTCATTTAATAAAAAACGTTGCCCACACTATTAGGATTGTTTACTGACCGTGGGTGGTGGGTGCGTTTACAGACATCAATCACACACACACAGTACAATTAATCGGGAATCGAATCTGCGACGCGCGGTGCACAAGCTGACCTTTCGAGCTCTGCATTAACCGCGTCATCTTAAGAATTGACCGAAGCTTTATCACATTAACATGACTTTTATTCCCAGTCTTTGGTTACAGCCCTGCAAGCCCGTTCTATTTCCGCACGAGCCAAACTACACCATAAGATTCTGCAAAGTTATGTACATACCGAGCATGTTTTTATAGCTATGGCGAGAATAGACTCAGATCCCACTAGCATTAATAGTTGTAGGGTTCAAATGGAGATCAAACATAATTAATCTTCGCAGGGAGTTTTCGGTTTGAACTACATGCATTTCCCTACCTACTTAAACCTATGCGTGAAAAACATGAAATAATTTAAATTGTGATCTATAAGTAAACTAATAAAAATAAACATCCAGTGTCACTTAATATTTGGGGAGCTTACAGCCAGTTGGCAGAAAACTCCTGAAAACGTACAGCATCATCATATTTTATTAAATACTTTAACCTTTCAAGGGCCGATGATGAGACACAATTAATAACCTTATTGTTATCGCCATTGATACTCAATGAATTAAAGAACAAGATTGATACCTGACTATTGATTAGGTGATTACCTGCACCAGTTATATAAATGGCACATTAATTCAAAAGTTTTGTTTTCATGGTTATCTATACCACTATCGCTCGATAGATCATATTCATTACGACTCAAAAACAATTGAAAAGTACCGGAAATTTGTAGAAGTTTAGGTAATGTCCCGAATATAAGGCGGAATCGGGCAACACCAAGGAGAGTTTAAGAAATTTGTGGGCAACACCCAGGATACTCAGCTATTTAATGTTTATCTTAAGTGTAGAATTTATTATCAGTTAGATATGAACTGTTTGGGTTTGCTCATTTAGGACATTCCAGGCTGCTTCCTTTAGTGACACTGACAAGAGTACGGGCCGTATACGCCGTGATTGTAATTAAGAATCCGTGTAATAAATGCAACATCAGTTTACAAACGTTAATTGAGTTGAACACATTAATGTTATGATTCTTTAGAATAATTAATGAGTGTATTACATATGTTTGATGAAGAAATTGGAGCTAGCATGAGTCACTTGGAGAACTGGCTGACTTGACTCACGCATTACCTGTATTGTGCTTACAGAATACAGTCATTATTTCAGTGAAGAAGTTGTGCCTTCTTTGTTACACTAACCTCTTTTGTTTTTGATAATGACAACAACAAAAAAACCGCTGATGTTGAAATTTGATACTCCTGAGAACGAGTGATTGACCTAATACATAATATTTTGTTGTCATGTATGAATAATTAATTTAAAATTAATTTTAATTAAAATATCCGTAGTATCTTTGTTTACCTAGTTGGTCATCACATACGGGCCTAAATATTGGTCTTGTTCGGTACTTTGGTAACTGTGGATATAGTAAGTGCTACTTTTTGGTAGTCTTAATTTCTTGATGAACACTAATTAATGTCCACTGAGCTAACTCAACAGACATTCATTTGTGTTTAGTTTTACCACTGTACACCACTGAATTCAAATCAGCAATAAAAAAATAGACTAAAATTAACTAATACATTTTAGGTGCACTTCTGATTTAAAATTATCACTGTTTTTATAGATAACAGGCATGAACATGACTCATCAATCATCACAGTCATCACTTTCATTTTTCAAACACAGTTCGAACTAACAGTGTCTAGATTACTCATTATTCGGCAGATGTAACTTTCTTCGTCAGTGTTGCAATATGTTTTAACAATTTTCCGACAACGGTATGTAGCGACTTGTTTCCTGGCTTGCAGATATTTTAGTTCCTATCACAGATATTATATTTAACTTTATCATTTGTGGTTCCGATGTGCGTGGATTGCCATTGCCCTACATTACCTTTTATGGTTGCGCTGACAAGACATTCCTTCAGAGATAGCACATGAGTAGAAATCTAAATTAGGGTACATACACTCACCTAATTTTACATAACATCCAGTAGATGTCTTTAGTTCCGTTTGATTCAAATAGTTCACGTTATTGGATAAGGCATTAAGTAATTCTGTATAGTTTCATATTTAAAATAGTTTCACTTTGATGTATTTGCACTTTTAGTACGAATATATAAAATGTATAGTGTTATTGATTAGATAGTCCACGATTGATTACAGTTGTCCCACGAACTAACCGTGCTAAAGTTGTTTACTTTTAAATTGACCTGATTTTGCGTTCGAAGAAGGCGGCTAAGGAAGACTGTTTCGGTAATTTCGACGTTTATTTTGTCAATTTAAGAGTCTGTATGTGTATTTCTTTATACATACCAACGTTACTTAAATTTTAAAAAACACCGCATGATTTTGTTTTGTTTGTTACGGTTTACGTATGTACTTGAACAAAATCGCATATTATTCGATATTTGACTTAAAAAAGATAGAGAATTGACAGAGATTCTAAATAATTTGACTGAGGCTATCTTTGGGGGCCGAAACAATTGAAACAGTATTTCTTAATTTTGGCACCTCTAGTGCATCCATTTTCTATAATATAGGTGTAGCTAGCTAAAAAAGGGCTAGCGTTGCAGGTACGCCTCATCTCGGAGTACTTTTTTTTATTATCGAAAATGGATCTGCGTTTGGCCACCAACTTGCCTGATGGTAAGCGACGGCGTGGCCGCGGATGAAGCACATAGATACAGAAGAAATCTATTCACTCTAAATAGGGTTAGATTTGAGGAGAACTAACATTCTCCCCAAATTTAAACCGTTTCCCACAACGCGAAACACGACTAGTTCGCTTTACGGCATGGTTTTGTCCGGTGGGTGGTAAGCAGCCGCGGCTGAAGCCTCCTACCAATATTCTGTAGCCTGTTTTGCACCACCCAGGGGACACGTGAAGGGATTACAGTTATGGGTTCACTCCTACGGACACGGGCAACTCAGCCAAGCCAGCTAGCCAAGTAGATACAGTTTCTGTACTTTCTTTAACTTTGGATACCATCAAACTCACATTGCCAGATATGTTAGTGTTTTATGGTCTTATGGGGGCCGCCACTATCTCCTGGCTAGAAATCTTATTATGTTTGCCATTTATTCAACACTAGCTTCTGTCCGCGACTTCGTACGCGGATCCTGTTGCTTATGCCAGTGACAACGGGGTCGTCAAAATCGAAGATCTGAAACATCTGATGTCGAATACTAAGAGCCCGGGGACGGGAAAACAACGGGATGCGCAATACGATTCGAGACGTTCCAGATTTTTATTTTTTTAAGTCAACAGGGAATGCCCGTCAAAGTAAACAACTTTTGCTAAGACGTCATTCCTATATATTATGTTATAGTGTAGCTGGGCTCTTGGAGTTCCACATCAGGTGTTCCAGATCTTCAAATTTATTCTCTCAGCAGAAAATGCTCATCACGTGGAACAATTTTTGCTATGGTACCATTTTTGTATCTCTTATAGTTTAGCTGGTCTGTTGCGGTTCTGCATCAGGTGTTCAAGTTTCCAAGATAAATTATAGCCTATATGTTTCCCAGACTTAATATCTATACAACAAAAAAAAATCCGTCCAGTAGTTCCGAAGATTTGCGTGTACAAACAAAAAGACAAACAGACACACAGACAAACAGACAGATTTTTTTTTTGGATTCGTGCTCTATTATTGTTTCTAAACCCCCCCTCAATTGTTTTTTTTTATATATTCGATGTGTAACAGTTTTTTTTACTGTTTTATTATATGTATAGATTATTTATAAAAAAAAAGGTTGGGCGAACTTGTATGGTAATAAGCTCGCTATATACTTAGATCTACTACTAAGAATTTTTATGTTCTTCTTATCGTTAAAGGATAAACTAGTGGTCAAGTTTAAACCACCCGTAGGTGTCTCACATGGCTTCACACATCACTGAGGACACCTCTCAGGTATCCTGGTTTCCTGGCGATGATTTCGATAATTAATTTATAAAATTCACATGTCTTCCGAAAAGTCAGTAGTGCACGCCTTAGATTCGAACTTGCGACCTTTGACTTGTCAGTCGAATGGTCATACCATTAGGCTATAATTGCTTCAATTTTTGTTTTGAATTTATCAGTTTAGTAAGTATTACACTATTACTAATTACATGACTCCCTTCCCATTTAGTCTTAAAAAATAGCAGAACTAATTGATTACTTATTACGTTTACCATCTTACGGGTGAAGATAAAACCTGTGAGAGTAACATCTTAAATTCACCTAGTCACTAAACCGTTGACCAAACATAAAACAAAATCACATAAATAATAGGTACCAAATTGCTACAGAAGTAACTTTTTTTTTGTGGTAAATGTGTTCTAACCCGCGCCTCCCGGATACATACTTCAGGCGCTCTGACCGCTAAGCCTATGGCAATGACGTCACCAAAAGACGTATTAAAATGTGGAAGAAGAATTCGAGATGGCTTAGCGGTTAGAGCGGAATATTTATCCGGGAAGCGCAGGGGTGCTGCTCCGAAATCCGATCATCGAAGCTTCGACTGACGGATCAGACGTTTTGCTACCATGAAGTGTTTCGGATCTGATGATCGATCGAAGTTCGCGATTTGACATTTTGGCATTCGTTAACGTTATTCCGAAATGGTTTCTGACGTATCGGTTTCGATGTTTGACAATACTCAGTTTAATCAACATTCAATCATATTTCACAATAGGATCATTCAATTCCTTGTTTTTGATTTCAAAGCGACGGCCGAACGTCTAACTACTCGTCGGATCCGAAGTAACTTGGTGGTAGGGTTTTGTTCGGTTTTCGGCGTTATGACGTTTCGGTCCGAACTACCGATGATCGGATTTCAGAGTAGGACCCCAGGTTGGAATCCTGCTCACGACCGTATTATTTTTCCACAAAAAATTTAACTTTAAGATTAAGTCTTTAAAATTTTAATTTTAAGTTCGCTAGGCATGCGATAATGCTTTTCAAATATTTATCTGTAGTTGGTGTAGCTATCTCAATCTCGGTAAAGGTTTGAGAAGGAAAGTGGGGTTTTTACTCAGTAGGAAGCCGGCACAGCGTTCATAAAGGATTTTCAACACATGTAGTCGTTGTTTAAAAAAAATGTGTAATCTCGTTTTAATAGGCATAGATTGTCGAGATTAATCAAGATCTCGCGAGATTGTTAGGCGAGTTTTTATCGTAGCACTCATCATCTACGTGCCCTGATCTCTATTTTATTTGGGGTTGTCGGCGCTTAACCGTAATCCCACACCAGCATATTTAATGAAGTAATGTTAATAATAATAGGTGATTGAATTAAGTGCTTAAGTAATTAAGTACTTGTGATTACGCTTCTATTTCCAAATTCAAATAAATATATTTCTATTTTGTACACCAATTCTTTACATCTCAAATATTTTATTTTATTGATAATCGATACGCGTCAATATTTCACCCTTGTACATGACTATTGCACGCACACATTATCATTTCAAAATCGGTAAATACTTTTTTGAGCTCTTTGTCCGTCGTAGTAGTAAAAATATCTGAGAAAAATATTCTATGATTTTTACAATGGGCCTACATGACAGATAAAACGTTCACTTTCCAAGTAATTCCTCAGTCATCACTTTTGTTCATTCAACTTTTTTTATTCTTGCTTGGTCTTATCTTAGTCACTGGCCACTATTTGTAAACTTGTGGATGCCGCTGTTTTGTAATGAGTAATTAGTTTGTCATAATGATGTGAATCTAACTGAAGGAATTTGCTGAAATGCGTTTTCTGTGGCGTTACGCAGCGGATGTCACATAGGCCCCGTGTGACGAATTAATCGGAAGCGAACATACCTATAAAGAGACATCAAAATTAAATATGATACTAAGTAGTACATTATTCTTCATTTCATTTCTGTCTTTCAGTCTGTTTGTATTACTGAACTATCTTCTTATTTCCATCTACCGTGGCACTTAATAATGGCATATACTCAGACATAGGCTAAGCATAGATTTTTCCAAGGGGGGGGGGGGCTATATTTTTAATTCTATCTACCGTTATCATTTACGCTATAAGGGATAGCTTTCCGATATCTGAAACTTACAGCCTGAAAGGATAATGATCAAACAAGCTTACAAGGTTCTTCGTTCATAAAAATTTCAGCCAGGGGTTTAGAATTGTGTCCGTTAGATGGCAGTAGACTCACTACCCAATATATGGGACTTAATAACAGCATTGGTGGAATGCGGGTGTGCAACTCTGTACATCTCTGCCTACCTTCGGGGAATTTAGGTGTGATGCTATGTATCAAAATGTTTGTTATTTTGCTGGTGACCAGTTTGTCTAGTTTTCTTTTAAATCGACAGGAAATCAACATAATTTTTGTGTTTATAAAACCGCCTTCAAAAATCTACTACACTAAAAAGTTCAAAATAATATCAAAATTTGCTTATAATAAAATAATTTTAAAATAACAATATATAATAATAATCTGTTATTTTTGGAGTCGGTGCCTGTACTGGGAGAGGGTTATTGTTTACCTCTTGTTAGTCACATAGGTTCGTTGTGCTGTGGTTATGTTACCGGCCTTTGTATCTGGTTGTAAACCATGTATACTTCAGGCACCGACTCCAAAATTAACAGATTATTATTATATATTGTTATTTTAAAATTATTTTATTATAAGCAAATTTTGATATTATTTTGAACTTTTTAGTGTAGTAGATTTTTGAAGGCGGTTTTTATTTTTTCTTTAAAATTAATTAATTTTAGTCTTTTTAGTTTTAAGTCTAATATATATATTGTATAGGTCATATATAAGTTTGTATACTTCATAAAGTTAATTTAGTAATTTAATGAAATGGGTAGGCCTTCGAAAGCCGCTAGGACTTAATCACTGCATCGGTGAAATGTTTGTGCACAACAGTGGACACTTCTGCCTACCCCATCGGGCAATACAGGCATGATGCTATGTATGTATTGAGTGGCATGAACTATACATGGATATGCGATTACAGCTATTGCGAGTGATTTGCTGTGATTTATTGAAGAGTTCCATTGTCTAACTTCAAAGATCTTCATCAGATCTTCACTAAATTGAAATGGAACCATTTCTGGGGACTACTCTTTCAAACAAATATATCGACGTACATACATACAAAACAAGGTAGCTACTGTAAAACGTTGAGGAGTTCCCTTGACTGTCCTTCGTCTTCATCATCAGACCCCTAATGACAGTCACAACCCATCTAGGTGTAAAGTTCTCATCAATACAAATTAATCAAGCCCAAACACCATGTAATTGCTGTAAATCGTTAAAGAGTTCCCTAGATCGTCTTTCGGCTCCATCATCAGATCGACTCCAGACCTTCATTAAATAGTAGTTAAATTAAAAATACTTAATGAAAAAATTAACAAACGCACTAGTCGCCCCCAAGATTTTCGAAGGTTTCCCTCGTTTTCTTGGGGATGCCATCATGTTGCGGTGAATAGAGTCGCGATCCCGGGGCCCGGTAAAGGTTAGAGTAGGACCGGTGTGGTTTTTAGTCGGTAGGAGTCCGGCACAACGTCCATGATGGATATTCCACACCTGAAAAAAAATAAAAGCGGATGCCATCAACGGATCCTGGTTTCCTTATCATGGTACCACCGTTGGGATATCTTCTTTCCAACAAAAAAAGAATTATCAAAATCGGTTCACAAACGACGAAGTTATTCCCAAACAAACATAAAAAAAAAACTGTCGAATTGAGAAACCTCCTCCTTTTTTGGAAGTCGGTTAAAATACTTTTACATAAAATTTACCGCCGAAAAAGTAAACGGAAATGTGTACAATGACTGAGTGTAACAAATTTTTAGTCAAAATTGGCTCCTGTATGACCAATATTGCCATATGACCATTGATGAATTCGCGTTATTTTCTCTAGTGGAGAATATGCCTACGCATACTAAACCGCCCAGGGTAACGATGCGGCTATATGGTGCTCGCACGCACCCTCTAAAGGCCCTGCCTTCTATGCTAACTTCTAGTTTGTCATCATTCTATGCCGTTCGCGTGGCTTTACCAGACGTATCACAGGAGCTCATGCAATGCTGACGGTGTAGTTTTTTTTTTTTTGTGGAAATGCCTACGTTGACGCTTACTCCTACCGTTTAAAAACCACACAGTTTTACTTAGATTAGAACCGTGTGGTTTTTACCGAAGTCCCGGTATCACAGCAGCATATACTGCGACAGGGTGTAGTCCCTGGTTACGACATCAAAGTAGCTTGACGTTGCCTACTCCGGTTCCAACGTAATTGGGAAAAGGTTAGGCAGAAATTTATAAAGCTAAATATACTCTACGATTATTATAACTATTTAATCTAGTCCTAGTGAGATCAAAGATAAGGGAGATGATGACTGGCGGCTGCGATCCATAAGCATTTATTTTGTTTTAGTAGGATTATCTTCATAATTATACATAACATAGCATCACGCCTATATTCCCCGAAGAGGTAGTTAGAGGTGTACACAGTTGGACACCCACATTTCTCCAATGCTGTTAAGTCGCAGGTGGTTAGCCTATTGATTGATGCACGGACTCAAAACTCACCGCAGAAGTATCGTGGTATATCTAAAGCTTTATTTTTCTCCAAACCTATGTCAAATTTACTGTTATTTCATCTATATGAAACCCAGCGTCTAGGGATAATCTCGCTTCTGAATCATATACTCGTACATACATACTTGCAACTCTATTTCAATGAAAGATAAATCTTTGAAAAGCATTAACGCATGCTTGGCGAACTCTAAAGTTATTATATTAGATGGAAAAAGAATACGGTCGTGGGCAGGATTCGAACCTGCGCCTCCCGGATAAATACTCTTCAATGTTTTCATAGAGGACTTAGAATACAAGGAGCCGTGTTTATAAAAGTTGATGTACTATAAATCATATTTCTCCTTTAGTAAAAAGAAACATTTTAGTTAAATAGAGGCTAATTACAATTATTAATATAGGGGTAAGTAGCCCGTCGTAGCTTTCCGAAGCACGGAGGTTGGAGACATTCTGATCAAAACATCGATGAAGTCACTGAGGACAAGTGTGGGGATAAAAAAACAAGATGGTAGAATACAGATTAATGAACATAGCATTAACCGGACATAGTTACCAAAGTACGGGCGATGAATTCTCTCACAAAAAACCCAATAGAATTATGCTCGAACCGGGAATCGAACTCATGATCTTACATTCAGCAGCCACGCTCGCGACCATTAGACTAATGAGGTAGTATTAATTAGGAGACATAATCAAAATAATTATAAACAAAGTTACCACATTCGCTATAAAGGCCATATGTATACGCTTCTTTTAAAAATAGCTATGTACTTGCCAGTTATGTTAATTAATTCAGCATTATTTTATTATCAGTATAGGCTACCTTGCATGTCAAAAACATCATACATGTACAAAACGGTTAGCGGTTTGAGTGAAACTGTCGGAAAACAGCGGAAAAGCGAGTGTGCGCGACGGAGCGAGGCTGTATTTATTTGTGTCCGCACAGAAAATACACGTGGCAATTTTTCACGCAAAAATCCTTTGCTTCGCGGTAGGTAAAACCATTTGTATCATATGCACATTGACTAGGAAAATAAATTAGGTAAACTGTATCAAATCTCATCATCATCGATATGAGAAAAAGGCCAAGAATCAGCCGATATATGAATTAATGGTACACACTAAGTAGACGCGGCATGCCTTTCTTTAAATTGTATTTTTCACATAATCCAGTCATTGTTTCCTTGGTCTACCTCTATTCTCAGCAATCCACATTCGTAGTCAACATTCTACTCATAAAATGTCATCAAGTTTCAGTAAGTAAATTTTCCATGATATTCCATAGCGAAATTACCTAAAACAGACTAGCTCGTAGACTACAATGGGCCGTTAAAACACATAGGTACACTATGTAGAATTATGGTGAAATATAGTACCTACATATGAAACGTACACAGACCAACGGTAAATTAATTTAGAGCTCATTTACATCTCGCGGATTCTTTTTAAATGTGGTCCTTATGTAAGTAGGTCGGACCGTTAGGCACACCGCCGCATCTCCTTTGCCTCAGTGAAAGCTTTTCGAGGACAAAAGTTGAAAAAATGGCGGTCACGTAGGTAGGTAGTGACTCCACATCTCTAGTTCAAAATAATGACCCAGAATAGAGGTCAGCAGACT
Source organism: Xylocampa areola (assembly GCA_935421205.1). Lineage (NCBI taxonomy): Eukaryota > Metazoa > Arthropoda > Insecta > Lepidoptera > Noctuidae > Xylocampa > Xylocampa areola. Next base: position 4,989,003 of record OW285200.1, read on the forward strand.
TGTGAATTGAAAATGATGTTTGTTCTGGCGTCTATAAAATAACAATCGTATAATTTATGTTAGTTGAATCAGCTGTTTAAGTATTGATGCAAAAACTATGTAAAGACGTTCTTCACTTGTCCCTGTCACTTTCATCTTATCGGAGATATAAAATAGCAAAAAATAAAAGTTTATGAAAGTATACCACAGTTGAATGTCTTTACTAAGAGATGACAATAGACTAGAAATATTTTAGTAAATTAGGTTTGTGCAAAGGGCTTAAGATGGTATCCCCTTAGCTGTATTTTTCTAGTTTTGCTATTGAATGGGCTATACCACAAAAAAAAAGATATATATATTCCTGTGGGCTATGCAGACTTAATTAAGATAAATCTTTGAAAAGCATTAACGCATGCTTAGCGAACTCTATACTTCAGACTTAATTATTCTCATTTTTAATAAAAAATGCTGTGCTACTTATTTTTTTTTTTTAAATTTTATTCTGGATCCACGTGCTTTATTCTCGGCCACACCGTTGATTACCATTAATTCAGAAGAGTTGGTGCCCTAAAGTAGAACATCTTTGGTAAAAAAAAAGTTACCGAAGAAAGGTTTACCGTTGGTGGTGTCGTATGTGGGCTTAACGGGTAGTACAATTGTGACCTACTTTCTCATTATGTTTGGTGTTGGTGCCTCATAAAATACATCTGAGGCTTCATGTTACTTGTGTATTTAATTTACGCGCATGAATTTCACTATTTTATTTTTCCTATGCGAGCTGCCGTTAAAGTTTAGGAAAATTTTATTTACTGGATCAAGTTGACACAATTCATTATTTATATTTTACTGATCTAGCTCAACAATCAAAGATGTACCTATAAATTACGAGTTGCATTTCACGTTGACCTTTACTTTTACTTACTATATTACCTTCATAGACGCAGTTTCTATTAGATTTGTGAAAATATTTACTTAAAACTGATGATATGGTATTATAATAGATGCTTACTATTGTAATCAAACAAAAGATTTCATAATATTTACGTTTAATTACATAGTAAGAAAAATAGATCATTTCCGCCTCCAAATAATAAATAGTACACAAGTTTATGTTGATTAAGTAACAGCGGCGAGCTGCGGTGGCAGTTGTCGTGTGTTTATTGAAAATATCGATGAAATATCGATTGATTTATGTAATTAGACCCGGTGATATCGAGACATTGTTTACTATAATGGGCATTGTATAATTATCCACCTTGTGGCGTAATTTGAGCGAGATTTTTTTAAGATATTGAGGGGAGTATTTGTTTGCGCTAGTAGGCAAGCTAGCTAACGTTGTATACGTGCTTTGCGGCATTCGCTTATTTACTGCGATTATTTTATAGTAAACAATGATGTTTATGTATTAAAAAATAAGCGCAGGTGAATCGTTTTCTGTAGGTATACTTATAAAAATGCGTGGACAAGCTTAATTAGTCGCAAATTGTTTATCCCTACTAATGGTGAAGGAAATATATGATTATTTCGCGCATGAGATGAACTACTGACTATTAGTAAAGAAAAGAATAAACCCGTTCATTTATAGTTATATCACATAAAAAGTACATAGATGGAACCCTCAGGGCGGGAGTCGGACTAGCACTTGGCCATATATTTTATAGCTCGTACTCTTGTAGGCAGGGAAACTGCTGTATTATTCCATTTGAACAGAATTAAAGTTTTAAGTAACATTATACACAAATTAATTGCTTTAAGTTTCAGAAGTCGTGATTAAAAAAAAGAATGTCATGGTGGCGGAATGGTTACGGGCCCGTCTCCTGAGCCACAGATTGTGGGTTTAAACCTGGCATGTACTAATGTGACTTATTCAATATCATACATTCTTAGTTAATCTAAGACATCACAGACATACGGTGAAGGAAAACATCGTCAGGAAACCTGGACTTGGTAGTCTGAAATCGCCAACTAATGAGCTATCGTGGTGATTAAGCGTACCTTCTCTATATAAGAAGAGGCCCTTGCCCGCAGTAGGACAATTATGGACTGTTGCAGAAGGTAAAAGAAAATAATTCTCGTTGTTAAAATTCTAACTCAGCCTTAATGGCTGAGTTAGAATTTTAACAACTAGCTAGGCTAGGTTAAAATTTTTGGTACTTAAATATTGAACCTTTTTATGTTTTAGTTCCACTCAAACGAATCCTTTCAGTCTCTGATTTCATTGTTATTTTGTTTGATCTATTCTATTAACTATTCTTTAGTTAAAAATCAATGTTATAAACTAAAAATGTTAACTAAGAATTGAAACTTTACCCATCTATTCGAAGAAGTAATATTAGGTAACATAGAATCCCTTAACTCCAACGTACTCGTAGATAATAAGATTCTTAGAAATATATTATATTTTTATAGATGATAAAAAAAAAACGTAATTTAACTAGTTCTGTATGAAAACGGCATGATTGATACATTGAAGTGTATCTGTGTTCCTTTGAGTTTAGGTCATTAAACCTATTCATCCATAAGGATGCAATCGCAGTTTACCAAATCATAATCGGTAAACAAACACTAAAACCATAACAGGCATTTCTAACGCTGTAATCAAACACTTGTTTGCGTGAAATGTTTTTACTTCGTTCTTGTGATAAGTACCATTTGAACCGATTGTGTACAATGCAATATAATGCAGTTATTGACTTTTTCAGGAGCAATAAAGCGATGTTTTCTACCACGTGCTGGTCGTTACCCATACCTAGGAAACCGAAACTTGACACTACACTATGAGTCACGCACGGTAGGAATCGTAATTAGTAATTTCATTGAGCCATTGTCTGTACAATCGATTCAAAAGAAATGAAAAGTCTGACGCCACTTTATACTTTATCGTAAAGGGAGAGGAGACGCATAAAATCCACGTACGGAAGTGTTAAGTTTGTCGCAATTTTCTGTTGAAGAGAATATTTTCAAAACAATTACCGTGAACAATTGATCGGTTTATGAATCCATGAGAGTTTCTGGTGAATGGCAATCTTGGTGGTGCCGTGCTGTCTGGAGGTAAAACTATGACAAAGGTTCTTGTTACAGCCGTAGTTTACATTGCGCTACCAAGTACCTACTTTGCGTATGAAGGCGAACTGGATAATTCCATTGTTACAATCTTTTTTCACAACTTGTTTTGCTCTTCTATTTTGTAGCACATGATTTGTGTGCTATAGCATAAGTGCCAATGTACCAAACCATCTTAAAAGATAATACGAAAATGTAAAACGTTATTGCAAACGTAAGTTTAACAAGAAAGTAAACTTACGTTTGCATAAGTTTTAGCGTTACAGTTTATATTACATTGTCTATTATAGCCAGCGACTTATCCCAATCGCTAAATTGGAAATAACTAATTATTCTGATTTAATTGTCAAGAAGACTTAATTGATCTAGTTAGTGGATAAGTGGACGTAAGCGTCTTGAGCGTAAGGTCCTGGGCTCGAGTCCCGGATCAGGCAAACCGATAGTGGAGTTTTCTGTGAGGAAATTGTCAGTAGCTGCTTGGAGGTTGGAGTTATCCCAACAGATGGTAATAGGCTCACCACCAATTAGTTAATGGGACTCACTGCATTGGTGAAATGAGGGAAAACTGCCGGAGTCACGCATGCTGCAACGTACCCGGGACCACCGTAAAGGTGAGAGTAGGACGCTCCACGATGGGTATTTCACACTCAAAAATAAAAGGTACTATAGTACCTTTTATTCTTTGACTGTGTTTCCATAAAGGCAAATAACCGATGTATGAATCTAAGAATAATGCTTTTTATCTTGCAGTTATTTTAATTTAATTCATGTCTCAAGATAAATCTTTGAAAAGTATTAACGCATGTTTAGCGAACTCTAAAGTTACCGAACCTGTGCCTCCCGAATAAATACTCCAGGAGTATCCCTGGAGTATTTATCCGGGAGGCGTAGGTTCGAATCCTGTTCGCGACCGTATTCTTTTTCCATTTAATATTGTAATTCGTGTCTGTTGAAACTATTTACATTTGTAGATATGCCAATTTATTGCCCGTGCAGCTTTTCAAAGAATTGAAACAACGGGTTTGTTGACATTGTTTAATAGTTTAAAAATCAACGCGTGACCATCGCGCCACATGTTACCCGACCCTTGATACGATGATATCATGTTTTGCTACTCACGAACACTTTAGGATATAGTTCAAGGCTGCTGCAATTTGGATCAAGGCTGTGAACTAAAATATATATCCATTTATGTACTCATTGTACTCTGTCTATATTAGTGCCTATTTAGGATATATTGTTTGCTGTAGTTCCTGATTAATTTTAAAAATTGCATGTCTCAAAGCTTTCATAATAACGAAAAAAGTGGTACTTGATAGGGTATTTTCACTAAAATCGGCCCTCTAAGGTACTGATGTGGAATTTAGTTCATGCATTCAAAACCACTTTTCCCTCATTATTGCTATTGATATGAAGAATAAACACTCAAAGAACAGCTTCTAGCATACGTAATGAGTACATTTAAAATATACATTTAAAATGACATATGATAATTAAAAATTAAATTAAATTAAATTATTGAACAATAGATAGATTACACATAATTCTTCCAACGCATGGGGATCGAGCTAAAAAATGTGAAACGATAAATACGGTCGTGATCAGGATTCGAACCTGTGTGTCCTGGGTATAGGGACTGAATAGATAGCAATGACGTCACCAAATGACGTATTAAATGTGGAAGAAGAATTTGGAGTAGTGAGTCTCGAGATGGCTTAGTGGTCAAAGCGCCTGCAGTATTTATCTGCCTCGTTGGTCAAGTGGTCCCAAGCGCGACTGCTGAGCACGAGGTCCTGGGTTCGATATCCAGCTCCGGCGAAGTGTTATTGGTTTTCCGGTTAAGAAATTCTCCGTAGCAGCTAGGACTTTGGAAATAGATCCTCCAATAAGGGTATATTTAATAGGGACTTATTGATTGTTCACGTCTAAACCGATCCTGTTGAAACTTTGCATACATTATGGTTTTTACTTTGATGACGGTACAATAGAATGAAAAGATGGAGTTTTTTTGAAGTTGTTATACCTTTCACAAAGGCAAGTTTGCTGCAACTTTTGCGAGTACTTTCTTGCTGAGAATTTCATAACAGAAGTTTCAGTGAACATTCCTCGGAGACTAAGGATAATGGATTCTGAGCAATCATGATAAGTGGCCAACGAAGGCGAACCATTGTGTGGAAAGAGCTGGGAACTTGGAATAGGTACCCAACGGTATTAGATATACCTATACCTATATTAGAATTTGAAAGCTCTTTTGTGTTGAACGAACTGTATTATTGAATTTCAAGATTCATTTTAATGCAATGTTCGCCTATTGTGTTTTAAACCATTAAGTTTATTTTATATTACGTAAATTAATTATAATACAAAGCTGGTACAAAGAGTTATACTTAGGTATACATGCGATAGGATGTTTAGTTTAAGTGCATCGATATGTATTCTCGAATTTCTATTGATTGCTAGATCGCCACATTCTCAAGGGTATTGATCAATAACAATAATATTATGTATGTTTCAGTCGATATTTCTATTTAATACCAATTATTACGTAATCATGTTATTTACTATAACTGCGTTCTTCCATTGTCCTTCAAAAAATAAGAACATGGGACGTTGATTTTTCAACCGACGAAAATAGGAGTTTCTCATGTTGACGCGTATTTGTTTTTTATATTAGTTACTAAAATAAAATTTTATTTAACACTTTTCAGTTTCCTTTTTCGGCGGTTTTTTTTACATATTTAATTATACATAAGTATAAATACGGTCCTAATTCATCAAATACATTGATTTTGGAAATAACAAGCTATTTGTAATATAATTACCACCAGTACCGGCAAGACGAAAACTGCTCTTCTAATGGCATGGGTAAAGGAAGGTATTATATTAAATGGTAAAAGAATACGGTCGCGAACAGGATTCGAACCTGCACCTCCAGCATGTTCAGGATGCAACCTTCAGGATGTTCGCGACCGTATTCTTTTTCCATTTAATATAATAACTTTAGAGTTCCCTAAGCATGAGTTAATGCTTTTCAAAGGTTTATCTTGAAAGGAAGGTAATTTGGAATAGGTACCATATAAACACATCAACACGGTCTAGGGATATTTTTAAAAAAGCGAATTACTATCAATATGTTAATTATTTATATGACATGTATATATTTAAAAGATACGTTATTTAATATTCTACCATTTTCTAGTAATGGTTAAGGTACTTCGATTAAAATTTCAGGATTTTATGGAAAAAAAATGAAGCATAGACGGAAACTGTATATGAATTAACTTTTAATTTATGAGTAAAAACTGAAAAAAATAGAAAAATCATTTAATTTGTGTTTATAAACTTGAAGTTAGTAGTCTGAGAAAGCGCCCATGATGTTCATAACACATCGGCAACGATTCGGCATGCTCAGAACAAGGTTGTCAATGTCTTGCTGCGGAATATTGTCCCTTGTCCTTCTGAGGTGCGCAAAAAGTTGATCTTCTGTAGCCAGATTTTCAGGAACTTCCTTCAGAGCTCTTCTTTGCAGCATATCCCACGCATGCTCAATGGGATTTAGATCTGGCGATTGAGCAGGCCAGTCTAAGGCCCTAACATTGTGTGTATGTAACCAAGCTGCTACCGTTCTCGCCGTGTGTGTCCGGGCATTGTCGTGCATGAGCAGGAAATCTTGCCCCATTTGTGTTCTGTGGGGCAAGATTACGGGCCCCAGCACCTGTTGGACGTATCGTTCTGCCGTCATATTGCCCCGCACCCAAACGAGATCCGTCCGTCCTCCAAGACGAATTCCTGCCCAAACAAAAAGAAATTCTTTTAATGTATGTATATATATAGTATGTAGTTTACTGTAAATGGTGTGCATACCTGTAAGTGACGTATTTACACTGTACATGCATTTTGAAAATTATGTTACTAATCTATTATTGTAAATATGTCGTTGGTTTGCCTTATCAATAAATAAATCAATAAATAAATCAATGTGTGAAAATCCATCTTGCTCTCCAAACTCTTACCGACTGCCTCCACTAACCTCTGCCGATGTTCCAACGCAATCTAAGTTGGTTATTGTCAAAAAAAAAACTCAAAATCTAAGGCATTTTATTTATCATGTACCTACCTACATTTGTTTAATTAGATTTTTATTTGTATTTGTTTCCAGGTCTTGAGAAATGCATGCAACTCATTTGCGTCTAAAAGCTATTATCCATATCAATACGGTACAATTAAGCAAAGTTGAATAATTCTAACAACTTGCTATTGTATTTGTTTCAGGCGACTAGTTTTTATACAGGCTTTGTATATTTCGGTAAATATAATCACTTCTCGGAAATCATAAAGCCGTTTACATTAGTAAATATGTCAATAAGACGATTTAAGATCACGTTGAGAGCAAGAAATAACTTTGTAAGTATGTTTTTATTGCTCAGAGATAAAACTTAGGCGTAGAATAAAACTTTATTAATTATTTATTTATAATAACTTTCGTGAGGCATATTCATATTAATTACCGTCAGAGTCTGACTCGCGACATCGCCGTGGACTCAGGTCATGACTAAGGGCTCCGTTCGAGCTGGAAACTAGTCGGGCATACCCGAAGAATTCATGTGAGTAGTAACCGGTGAACAGTAAATTAATATTGATTTGATAATACATGATCCAATAAGGCTGACTGGAGATCGAGAACTTTTAAAATATTAATGGCCCCTAACAAGTTTTCCACACCAAACGTACATATCGCTGGATAGAGATTTTGCTATAGTAATACTGACAGGCGTAATGTTGTACACCTATGATTTAGTTGGTTCAAGTGCAGCGGAATGTGCATTACCACGCAGGTGCTTTAGATTAAATTCATTCACGTAACACTTTGAAGTTCTTATCATATAGTTATAGGGAATTGCATATATACTTAAATACGTACGTATTAGGCATGCTGAGTAGAAGTATTTATATTTGCTGCCAGTGATTTTGGCTAAATTCTACAGCAACATATCAAATAAATCTCATATTATGCAAGCGTGTAACAGAATTAAAATGGTTTGGCTCTTGAACAGAATATAAAAACATGAAAGTTACCTTAATATATAGCATCATCTTGTATTCCCTGAAGAGGTAGGCAGAAGTGTGCACAGTTGTACACCCACATTTCACCAATGCTATAATTAAGTCCCATGAAAAAGGCGGTCAGCCTATTGCCATCTACCGGGCACAATATCAAACTCCGGGCTATTGCTGAGAATTTCCCAACAGAAAAACTCAATAACCCTTTGTCCGGCCTAGGAATCGAACTCGGGACTTCATGTTGCCTCAGCAGCCGCGCTTAGAACCACTTGGCCCACGAGGCAGTCAGGCTAATCATTTGATAAAAGTTACTCTTTTACGGAAACCCTTAGAATAAGTAAATTCAGTTTCCGTAATCCTTTTTTGTGAATTTTAAGTAATTGGGATATAAAGGTACAATATAATGTTATGCTTAAAAAGTTATTGATGACCACTAAGCCATCTCGACCTCTGCTCACCACCGCGAATTCTTCTTCCATATTTTAACACGTCTTATGGTGACGTCATTGCTATCAATTCAGTCCCTATACAAGTGCGATATGGAAGAAGAATTCGCGGTGGTGAGCAGAGGTCGAGATGGCTTAGTGGTCAGAGCGCCTGGAGTATTCATCCGGGAGGCGCAGGTTCGAATCCTGTTCACGACCGTATTCTTTTTCCATTTAATTTAATAACTTTAGAGTTCGCTAAGCATGCGTTAATGCTTTTCAAAGATTTATCTTGAATGTTATGCTTATCCTGAAATAGCTACTATCGTAGTAGCTCTGAGTTTACTTCTAAGTGATACTATCATTCATAAGTATTATGATTGTGTAAAATTGAACCTTTTTTACTTTGGTGCAACTTTTTTTAATGCCTCAGATATTTTCATTATTGCAAGATACGTACAATCTATTTTATTTACGTAGGCATAAGGAGATAATGCACGTATTTAGAAACTAAATTAAAAGTTGTTGGTCAACCGAATGTTAATTAAGCAATAACCAAACGCTCATTTAGTTTTGAGAAACGACTTATTCAGAATTGCTTTTTAAAGTATTTCTGAATTTCACAATATTTGTGGTTTCAGTGCCTGTTGTGAGTAATCATCTTATTACCATATTGTGATTTTTTTTACTTTTCGCGTCCCTATCTCCGTCTGAAATATTCCGTCAGAATATTTCAGAATTGTTATTACAACACAGAATAACTATACAAAATTACAAATAAAATACCTAAGTAAACCTAAACCAACAATGGTGCAAAAAAAACAACTAGGTACGTCTTGTTTTACCTACGTAGGAAATACCTGAATAGATGGATATGAACGACTGACTGGAAAGAATGGAAGAGAGAAACCATTTGAGCCGACCGTAAATAACTTAGGGGCTGGACAGGAAGAAGATGTATATCAGAGTCACCTTAAGTCCCATGCTTGTATAGGCGATACCTGTTTTTTAATTCGGTGAATTCTATCTCCAAAGTGCAAGGAGTATTTAATCACGCAAATCAACCTTAGACTCTTGTTCTACGGGATTTGAAGTTACTATTCTTTTGTTTTTGTCTACATAATTTTTTAATTATTTTGTAATGTTAAATATTGTTTAAGAATCTTGTGTCCCTCTAACATGTTGTAAGCACTCTTGCCGCCTGACACAGGGTTATCCTATTACAGGCACCATACAATTTATACCAATATGTATTAATAGTGTAGTTCTAAGATTTATATTGTATTTTACCTTTTATATTTTGAATAAATTTTATTATTTATTTATTTATTATTATTATTCCCAATTGCGTTGAAAGCATCCAGTACAAAACGAGCTAGGTCTAAACCTAGGTATCCTGTTTAAATCAGAATGCAAAATAGCTCGTTTAGAATACCTAGTCTACAAATAGAGGTGCTTGCGTTTTTTTGTTTGCATTACATGAATCTATTTGCAGTGTGGAATCTAGACTGTATGCAGTTAGGTACCTATTTAAAACATCTATGTGCATGCTTGTGTGTTCCTGTAAATGTCCTCGTATGAAATAAATAGGTACGCCTGTGATTGTTTTAGGGGATAAGCAGTTATGTCATGGAACTGTTATTAGTTTTGGTATAATAAAATTGCCTACTATGTACTTATATCCAAAGCATCCATCTCAGGTGTCCTATATACCTTTGATTTTATTTAGTAAGTATATTTATATATTGTTACATTTAGGGTACGGTACTATGGGATTGACATCGTCATTATTATCATGTACAAAAATCCTTTATGAATAAAAAAGTTAAAAGAAGAAGGTTTGGTGTCAATTTTACATCCCTATTTTTCAGTTGCCAAAAGTGAAATTAGGCACATATTAAATAAGTAACGCACTTCTTTTCTTTTATTCATAAAAACATAGCGTAAAGATGTTTTGAATGAAAATAAAAAATATGAAAAGTTGGCATCTTCCTGTCCACTGTGATGCTTAGCGTTTGGTTTTTGACGCATTCAAAAATAGAGTGTAAAAAAAAAGTTCGTTACATGATTCTGTCAGAGACTCATGTTGTTGTGAACACACGTGAATAGAATTCGCACCTATATCACGAGTTAAAAAAAAGCAGAGGTTGCCAACGTACGTTTGGAACTCCCATTTATACGGGATTTTAAATTCTTTATGAAGCAAATGGAACTGCTTTTGCATAATATATCTCGGTTATTTTACTATGAAGGGCGATGCATAATATTATTGTTAAATGTTCTAAACGTGCCTTTCGTAAAGTAATACAGTTTAGTCGGGAAACTGTTTACCTTATAAAATGGGTATTGGGCGATATGGAAAATTCAATTTACCTAAGACTATATTTTTGATCCTGAATAAAATATTTCATAGTGGTTAGAAACGACTTAACCACAGTTTGGTCATTACCATAAAAAATAAATACATATATTCAAGTAGATATTCATTGACGCACTATTGATGACTTTAGAAATTCAGAATTCGGTATAAGTAGCACTCTTTTCTAAGTATTCATCTGTTTGATTGCTGGCATCCCCATATGGTAGTGTTGCCAAGTAATTCCCATACTCATTGATAGATATTATCAATTATATGAGGAAAGTATGCGGGCGCGTCTCTGTTACACAATTGATATAAGAAGCGCTTGCGCAGCGTGTGCGCATCCGTACTAGAAAGCAAATGGACCGAACTCTGCTCGGAATGCGTGCGTCATATTCAATTATATCGCCTTTTGATTTCATTTATATGTATATAATATCTTGTTGTTTTGGCTGACAATATTGACAGGAAGGGCATTCAAAGTTTCAAACTACTAACTTCAGTAATATATGGATGAGATGAACGTGGTTAGTTTACAATTTGTTCTTGAATTTATTATAATAGAATAATAATAAAATAATAACTTTTAAAAAATCGCGTTGCATGATATTACTATATACTAACAGGAATTAACGCGCAATAAATACCTTCCTACGTCAAGCGAATCGAAGGTATTTATTGCGCGTTAATTCCTGTTAGTATATAGTAATAATAAAATACTGTCGATTAACACCCTTAAGCTTTAGACTGGGTTTCTGCTAGGATATGTTTAGTTGCAGCCCAAAGTGTGGCTCCCCGGCTAGACAAATAAGTCTATTTGACAGTCGTCACGTTGGTCTAGTGGTAGCAAGCGCGGCTGCTGAGTGTGAGGACATGGGTTCGATTCCCAGATGTGTTTTCCGTTAGGAAATTCTCAGTAGCAGCCTCGAATCAGGAAGTTGGTGGTGTGACACCCTTTGCTTCGGAGAGCACGTAAAGCCGTCGGTCCTGTGCGTGTTCTCTCTCCGGTCGTGTCGGATTGCCGTCCCATCGGATGAAGGAAGAGGAGTGCACCTGACTTTGCGCATATCTTGTCACTATAAATCTCCTGCGTACTTTGCAAATTTCCGTGGAGATAGGCCGCTATGAATCAAATATGGTCGGGAGAAGTATTCCATAGAACTTATTAATACACATACGCGAAATGTTAGTAGGCCATCAACTGTTTTTTTTTATGTGTGGAAATCTATCATGGACGTTTTACCAGACTCCTACCGATAATGCTTAAGCGTTAGTAATCCTTTGAGGAAATACAGGTGCATTATGTTGTTCTGTTGAGCTTTTAATAGGTACTTTAGTTACTGCAATATAAAGCAAATATTTAATATGTAGAAATACGCCGTTATTATTAATTAACTGAGATTAGCGTATGCCTAATGAACATTTAATTAACTACCTACATTATGTGACTCAATTCGAGGAAAAATTAACCAACTCGAGCTTAGTTGAAATACGGATTATTTAAGTATTATATTTGATATGTTTTGCATTGTTATTATGTTACTGCTCCTACACTGACGGTACTCATCATCACAAAGAGTAGGCACCGAGTAGAAATTCAACTTGGGCACGCCGTAATAGCGGCAGTAAAGCCTATTATGGAAAAGTCGCTGGAGAGGATGACGCTGATGCTCTCGAAACATGGGTGTTTCGGGAAATATCTGTGTAGCGTAGGTCGGAAGCCGACGCGACGCCAGGTGCTATCAATGCGGTGATTGCCCCGAGGATAAGTCGCAGCACACGCTAGAGGTGTGCCTCATTTGGGCCCAGCATGACCTTATTGGAGCTGTACGGGTGGGTTTCTCAGGCGAACGCCTGTCAAGCTTTCCGCAGCAGACGCGCCAGAGGGCACACAATGATCTCCGGCTACCGTGAGCCGTAGCCTGCGGGCTACTGACTTGGGCAGTTTGATGCCCGACCAGTGACAGGCCCGAGACAGCGTGATACGCATGGCGTGCGCTCCCCATTACAGAGTCTGTGGCAGTCTGCACAAATGACGGGGTTGCGGTGATGCGGCGTCTATGGTGGATAGTTGATGATGATGATAAGATGCAAGCTACAACTATACAGAGTATTTTTATAATTTATTTTTGGGTTTAGATACTACGGTGTCATAATATAATAATGGACACTAGCAGCAAATTTGCTGAATTTGCGGTTAATGCTGCTGTAATCCCGAGACCCCGGTTAGTGGAGGTTAGCCGGGGACCGTGTGATTTTAGTCGGTAAGGTGTCGGCATGACAATCATGACGGTATTTCCACAAATGAAACAAACAAAAAAGGTAATTATCTGATCGTGCATAAAATAATTAGATAGATGCGGGATATTCTCAGTTCTTGAAGTTTTGATGACGTTTTCTTTTGATCCTCATTAAGATTTTCATTTGCTTATTATATTAGCTATCATTACGATGGTGTTAAATAATACTAAAAGCATTACAAATAGATTAAGTACGGCTTACGTTAATAAATTATATTACGGATATCTTTCGTGGACTTTGCCCGTAAATCTCAGGAACCATGCACAGTACTGTTTTCCGCTGAAGATTACAGTTCTTAGTAATTGACCCACTTTTATAGGTGATTTTGCAGTTATTTTCGTTTCTATGGTTTCCGGTTCGTGTTTCAAAACTTGTTGACGATACACTGAGTTATTAACATCTAGTTTTTACATTAGTTTTCAGATTATTTGCAGGTAAAAAACCATAGTTTACTGTTGTAAGTGCGTAGTAGTATCAGCAGGATGATAGTGGGCATTGCTTACCTTCTGTACGTAAGTTTTTGTAAACTCTTTTGCTAGCGGGATATCAATCATCGACAAACATCGATAGCTTCTAGGTGTCGATAGTTAGTAATTATAAGGCCAAGATAAATAAACGTTATGCATGCTGCTTTGGCAAGTTCTCGTCTCTATCTTGCACTTGTAGTTTGACGGTTGTGTGACAGTGACAGGAATACTTACCGCTAAACCAAAGTACATAGTTACTAAGTTTTTGTCCCAAGATCAAGATAATAAAACATTTGGTGGTCATTTATTTCAGTGATTATCAGGTACGTAGGTGTACGTATACGTATTGTGTTCAGCTTTCGATTTTTTGTCAGTTCAAATGCTGAAAAGTGAATTATGCTCATTGATTTGTGCCCAGTCTCCATCACAGTAATGAGCTCACCATATTTCGTAAGTTCCTAACCTATCAAAATATCATAAGTATTCTAGACTGACATTTACACTTTATTCACTTTTCGCGTGGGCCCAAAATACTGCCCTGCGGTATTCGTAACATGTATCATAGGGGTTCCTTCGGTATTCACTTATAGCACTTATAGCAAGTAAATAATGAAGAAAATCTCCATATCTAATGCATATCTTCCTGTATGGACTCTAGTATTTTTTTAAATAATTAAAACTATACGAAAGTACCAAATGCCTTTACTAGACAAAAAACACTTTATAAAGGTAACAATTACCAAGGTGTTACTTTTATAACATTATATCTGCCGAAATATACTGGAGCTTAGCCAGTTTAACATATTCTTGTATAACACATAAATAGTACAAGATTAGTCAAAATTGAGTTTTCTTTAATCTTAGGTGTCTGATGTTTGGTATAAAGATTAACTTTAGGTACTTATTGAAAATATTTTTAAAACCCTATAATAAAAATATGATTCTTAACTTTTCATTGGGCTAATTTCTGATCGCGACGACAGTTGTTAGTTGTTATAAAAAATTCTTAAGTTATCAATTTCCTATGATTTTCTTAGGAATATTAAATTACTAGCTTCTACTCGCGACTTCTATTGCGTGGACTTCAGAAGTGGTCCACCTCGGAATAAAAAGAATCCTATGTGTTAATCCAGCTTATAAACTATCTGGACTTCAATAAAAATATTTTTTTACAAATCCCGCCGTGATCCTATAAGCTCAAAGGTATTATTATTATTTGATAAGTAGACTAGCCTATAGACTAGTCTACTTGGCAAATAATAATAATACTCTCCGACCCGATTTTGGCTATGAAGATTCGGCTTAATTTTCTAAGAGCTCATGTGTTTCGCAGAATACGTATGGCCTATACGTATTTTATCAAGCAGGTGAACACCATAATTCTTTGAATTACCCATGAAAGTGAGTCAAAATACCCAAAAAAGTACTTATTGTTTCTTTTCCTCTATTTGATTTGTCATACATAGATACTGAGCCAATGAATAACGTCATACGTATGATTCGTTCATTCAGTTTCATTTGGAATACATTCATTTAATTCATTAATGTTGTTTACTGATGGCCTTATCTGAACAGAAACCGCACGCACTGTGACGTAGACATTTACCATATACCTATGTATGTTATATCTGAATTTACCAAGAATTATGTGTGCGTCGTCTAGTCTAGTCTTCTGGTACATCTGTCTAGAATTAAAATGGTGGGTGCTTTGTTTATTTGGTATCGCACATTTATTTTTATATTTACTTTTTATTTGCGTATTCTACAATATTTGTTGTTATGTTCTAAATATCTGGCTAACAGATAATGGAATTATGTTTAAATAATAATTCTGTTAGAGAGCTGTCGTAAAAGTTTGTTAGCCTAAGCGAATCGTTGATATTAACATACGTTACGAGATTAACACGACAAATATCACATTATTTTTAAGATAATTTTAACCATTTTTTATTATATTAGTGTTCGTTGTTATATTATAATCGCGAATCTTCTTTGTCTTTTTTCGTCAGTCTTAAAAACGGGTTACCTCATTTCCATAATGGTGTTAAAGTTAAAATTTTATCTTTCTCAAGCGGTCAATGAAGGTTATATTTTATAATGCATACGTCGTATTCAACGATAGGCGGGATCATCCCGGTTCTCTCACAAAATAAAAGAGACAGAAGGTCTTACAATAAGATAAGGAACTCGCACTAATTATTGGTGCAGGTAAAACAAAAAACTCGGGGACCACTACAATAGCAAGTCTACATACATCATAGAAAGAAAATTGTGCTTCTTTGCATATAGTATATTACAATAAGCTAAAATTAATTCATTGAGAGTCACTAGGCCTCTGGAGGCCGATAACAATAGGGTAATTAATTGTGTCTTATTATTGGCGCTTGAAAGGTTAATTGCCTCATTTGTGTGTAGTAGCTTGTTAGTTTTTTGGTATAACGGTATTGTTTGGAACTGAACTTCTGCTATTTATTACTTTTGTGGTGCGCCGGTCCGAGCGAAGCGCGCACGCCGATTGTCGTGTTTCTGCGGCCGCGTCCAGTCGTCCGCCGCGCGCGCACCCATCTACATAGCTGCTGCTCGCACTCGCTCCTGATCCGTCTCGTCGAGCACGCGCGTTTGCCTCCCCCGAACTCGGCACGTGCACCGACTTAGTCTATCTCTTTGACGGACAGCCCTCGACCCAGCCTTCCACGAACCCCGATAATGGGCCGATAAAGGCTAATTACTCGCGTAGTTTGCCACTTAGGAATCGAGTGACCGGTGACGGTTCGCGAGTGCAGTGTCAAGGCTGTAATGGCTGAGAATCACGCTCTTATACCAGAAGCCACCTCGATGTATCCTCAGACAAACATGAAGGAGGCCCAGGACATATCGAAGAATTTGATGAGTGGTGATTTTGAGAGACAATTTAGGGGTGCGGTGGTTGAGAAGACTGACAGGCGATGGCAAACGTGCTTGATCACGCTGGCCGTGGTGGTTGGTGCGCTGGTTGCGTGGCTGCTGGTGTTTACCATAGTGCGAGAGGTGCAAATCAGACACCTGCGCCATGAGGTGGACGAGTTGACTGCCAACATGATCGCAATGTCTGCCAACGTCAAGTCGCTCAGCCAGAAGATCGAGAAAAACAAACTGTTCAACGAGTTCAAGGACTTGCAGGACACGGTAAGTTCATAACGATAGGAGTAACATTTGTTTACTTGCAGATTATGTTTGATTACAACACCCAGTGTCAACATTACAGCGGGTTTGAACTAAAATTACGCTAAGACGTGCACAGTGCAACAGACTATAAATAATAAACGTTGTTTAGTATATTAAAATAGTAAATGTGTAGGTATATTTTTATGCTGTCTTAGATTCAGCTATTTGATATTGTTATGATACCTATTTCGGTCGAGGCGGATGTTTATTTAATGCTCCCCAAAAACAGCACAGTACAGCGCTGTCAGGTAAAAATAATACAAAGGATCAAATCAATTCTATTGGGACTGGGCGAACCCAAAAGAGGACTAAACTCGAGTCTATTTACATTAGGAACTGGTAAACAACAACATTTTACCGAATAGATAATCAGATTCCAGGTAAAGCGAAGGCCCGGAGCGCGACGTGTCGAGAATGTCTTATGTAATTAGCGTAGTATTATGATGTTGCAGATAACTCGCCACTCCACCCGTCGTTACTTGGTACCTCTGAAGCTCGGTAGTTTGTGGTCAAGGTCTACAATATAAACGCTATTATAGTCAATTGACTGAGCAATGATATGATCGTTTGGCATGGCAGCAATTTAATAGACGACGTTCAGTAGTTTTGTATCTTCAATACGCATGTCTATTTCGCTGAGAACAACAATAATAAGATCTGAAGATTCTTTCTTTGGTTTTCGTCGCAAAATTCACGTAAAAATGTTTGGAACATATTCGGAGGATTCGGTGAGGGCCTAGAGACCGTAAAACTGGTTTGGTTAACACTACAACCAGTTACGAATGTAAACAAAACGTGCCGGGCGGCGCAGGCGCCGATCTTGCGCAACTCATATCATTTGTAACATAATCGCATTTAATTGGACGATGATTAAATCTTTGCATTAACAATTTATAACTTTTAGTAGGTTTTTTGTTATTTTTTTTTAACTTGGTCTTTAATCATTGTTCCGTCAATATAAATGTTATATTTGAATGAAATTCGTTTTATAGATATGCAAATAAGATCTTTATTAGTGTAGTCAATGGGCAAATACTTCTAGGAATTATTGTCTCAAAATATTCCGCATTGTTTCATTTATTACCATACAAAACAAACTAACTTCGGTTTCTACAATCGTCATTAAAAGCAGTAGTCGTTAAAAATATGCCTCGAACTTGGATACTATTCAAATTGCAACTAACCAGTTTAACTTAATGTTGTTAGAAGGATTATACTTATTGGCTCAGGATTCTCAGGGAGAATGGCAGTTAGAGAGAGACCATAAATATCAAAGACAGACAACGCAGACAACTTTCATTCTTGCGAGTCTAGAAGATGTTCAAAACATGGTTTCTTCTGCAACAAATGATGTTAAGAAAGCAATAATCACCACGATACGTTGTAAAGTTTACGCAAGCAAAGCAGGTTCAGGTAGTTTTAAATATTACGCCAATCTGAAATCCTTAGTTCTTTCGTTCGACTTTTAAGCGTAAATTCATATTTCAGTATAATCCCATTTTTTATTCACGGTATAGGAAGGTGCATAGCAACCTCACTACTTTCGCCTTACCTGCAGGACCTCTAATGAATTCGCCTAACACTTGAATTCAAAATAATAATTCCCAAGTTAGAATAATAATTTCCATTTACCAAAATTCCTAGTAATTACTCAAGATTAGGTGTAAATAAAATTAACGTTAATGAGGACGTCAATATAAATAGAAACAAAGCACTCGAAACCGTGAGAAGTTAAACAGAACATAAAAACGTATGGGTCTTTAACTTTTAACTGTCCGCCACACACCACTCGAGCGATTAACGAGATATTTAAAATATTATTAGATTGTAAGACCTGCGTTACGAAGTAGGGAATGTATTGTTTTTTTTTTGTAGTTGTGATAGGATAACTGACGATTGTTCATTTAACATCGATAATCGGTAATGAATTGTCTGCTAGAAGGGGGTTACTTTATTACCGTGTTGACGGGTAATAGAGATTTATAGAAGATAAGGCGAGCAAATAAATTTGGCTATGGACAGCAGAATATGTATATAATGATTGGTAAATTAGATATGAATTCTACCAAGAGTAAATTACAAGATAGTTCACTGCTAAATATTCTGGAGAAAAGAGATTATGATCCTTGTCGTGAGTTTTTCAGTTAATCGTTACCTTAGATTATCAGTTTTATTCGGAATGCATGCTATCGTGTCATTATTTTTTTGACGATTATACAGCTGATTTTACAAAAAAGTGCGACGCATATACCCACTGTTTTAAAAAAAAAGCAAATAATATGTTACTGCGAACTGATACGAACCGACCGACCCCGTAAAAGCTTTTATTTTTATGAGAATCTTTATGGAGCTTAAGGGGTCTTATTCAGAACATACCAGTAACAAAGGTTAGAGCTGTTGGCTTATGTCAAATTAGAATGAACAAGGGGTCCCTCAGGGCATTATATTTTAACTACAATAGTATGGAGTTATAAAACGTTTGGTTATTCTGATACAATTCTTTATAATCGTTTAAAATATTTATATAATAAGCCGAAATAGTCCACTTGACAAATAATGTACAAGAATCAATAAAAAATTAGCATATCACCATTTAAGTCCTAAGGCTAAAGTGAATTATGTAAATGATATGGCTGTCTACGATAAAACAAGGATAACTAATTATAATCACACGAATGCTTGATTCCATGTGTACCTTTTAAGACTAGGACCACGTATAAATGGTTATTAGTGACCATAATTGTAGTAATCTTACGTATATTATGTATTCATAAGGGAGCTCGCGGGACTGGGATAATTAGTAAAACCTGGACTTCATTTGCATCTATTATATAGAACAAATTATAGGAATAACTCTGTCATCAAGTTGACTTTTAATCATACGAAGATATAAATAATAGGAATATTATAGTCAAATTGGAAACTGGCTTACTACTGACAAGACATTCTATTCCCAAATATCTTGATGACCCACATATTTCAGAAATAAACGTTGAAGAAAAATATTGGTATTCGTGTCGAAGTCTCGTAAGAATAAAAAATGTGATGATAGAAATAGTTGTCAGACCACAACAACTCAATAAACTAATTATAAAACCCTTAGTAGCAGCAGTAGATGATATAATTTAAGACAAGATTGTGTATTTAACGTAAGACCATGAGTTGACTGAAAACACATAGAATAGGTTTTACGAAGGTTTACATCTACGAAGATCGGGTTTGATAGGCATAATTAGGGAACTTTGTCATTAAAACTGTGATTAAACAATTGAGGCCTCAATTAACTAACGATATAACAGACGTTCAAGACAAAATCGTCGGCATAACACAAATTTATGAAATGCCCTAAAGATAAGCAGTTATATATTTATGTAAATATTTTAATCAGTGGTAAGTTTAGGCTCGCTAGCATTACTCGAATTCCAAAAGTAATGGTAGCATATTTTCGTTTGGCGAGGCCGCCAGGAGCCACACATAAAAATCACGGAATAAATATAGAAGTGTGTAAGATGAAAGTTTACAAACATAGATTGGATTGGCGCCAAAATTTGACGGACCGTATCGTGAGCTCAGGTCGATCGTTGACGACATTCGGTAGCATATTATAGAACAACAAAGTAAACTGGCATGCTATGAGAGATTTATCGCTAGTTCCTCGAATTAGATTTTATTGGTTCGTATTTTCGACAATAATATTTAGGTACAACAGCAGTGCTTTGAGTGCGTATTTCCTTCCATAATAGCTAGGTATGGAATATTCTCTCGGCTCTTGGCAGTCGTTGTAATTACGTAGGTGTGTCACGTCATCACGTGCGAAGAAATTCTGATAATATTGATGTTTTGGTCTCATTATGTCGGATAAGAACTGTGACCCTGAGCTACGATTAAATATTATGGCTGAGTTGCACCATAAGATAGAACGGTATACAAAGAATCATTTTGAATGTATTCAGATTTTTAAGCATACGCATAGCTTCTTAGTGAAATAGAATAAATGAATTTGAGTTTTGAACTTTTCACAAGGTTGATGGTACTATGGTTGGCATTATTCTAGATTATCAGTCGAATAAGTATGGTTTAAATAGTTATAACGTCATATATGTACGCATATTCGTACTATAAATATATGAATAAATAAAATAAGTTAATCAAAAACAAATGTCCTATTCATTGTACTATGACAGATTATTTATTTATAAAGATTTCATGTTTACGTCGTATTTGATAATAAGCTAGTAAAAAAATAAATTTTCTAATAATAATGCGAAGCTTGGCAAGGTGAAGATCATAGAATTTTATTTTACAGAGGAACATTTCGTACCTTTCGATAACCGAGAGTTGGTCTAAACCTTATGCTCATTTTTGGCAGTATGGTGTGTTCGTTAACGGGTTGCGATTTAATTATTCACGAATTCAGACTTTTTAATTTCTGATTCATGTTCGAAATAAAAATACACAAGAATAATAAGTAAATTAATTAAAGCCGAGACTGCTATTTTTAAGATATTGTATAAACAAACATGGGGATGTCTTACATAAAACATTAAGCCAGGGTAAAATCTGACTTCATTGGCAGGAATGTTGTCAAAACAAATTCTGTTTCTCGTCGTAAAAACGACATGTAAATAATCAAAATGGAACGCGAAAAGAAATTTTGATAAACACAATCACAATCGTAAAACTGACCAGAATCGGATTACCTAACATGAATTTTATTTGGAAGCACTGAAACCTACCAATGTTGTGCGCACCGAAATGAAATCATAAATAAATAATTTATTTAATTACAATTACAATGAAAATCTGTTTGTATCATTAATATTATGACAACGCAACAGTCATGACTTTAATACCAGCATTAAGAATATTAGTGTGAATATCTTCGTAAAATATACTGTAAGTAGCTATAAATAATATAATTATTCAGCATATTTCAGCAATAATATTTGGTGTTTAATGTTTACTGGCAGAGTTTAGGAAATAAATTGCAGTTTATACGACGCAACCTTGAGCTAACACACACACAAATATGAGAGGGGTTTACTGAACATTTAACTAAGACGGAGTCAGAAACCAGTGAGTAAGTTAATAATTTCACGATTTCCTTTGTTGCGTATTACCTACGAGACTAAATCGCTGTTTGATCAGATTAATAAAATTACCACAACGTTAAGGACAGTCTCGGAAATATTACTAGATCATACTCCTATTACCTACACATTAACAGCATTGGTGACATATGCGTGTACAAAAGCGTACACCTCAGTTTTACCCTTCGCGGAACACAAGCGTGATGCTATAATAATGATAGTTATTAAAATTATGATGGTACAGACATGAATGTGATAGAAGAGTCTTCTTTGAGAAGGACGGGCATCGCATCTGAGATGCCTGTGGTATTACAGATGTCCATAGGCGACGATGATCACGTACTATAAGGTGGGGCCGTCAATTGTTTGCCATTATACATTTAAATAAAAAACAGCAGATCGTCCGGAACAATTTGCAGGAACAGAACAGAGGCAGGGGGCGCCCGCCATTCACCTTACGATCAAATATAAAAGGAGCCCAGTTGCTAGAGCTGATAGCCTAAGACAGACTTACTTATGGTTTAAAAGTGAGAATATTCGACCCCAAATGACAGGAATAGGACTGACAAAGAAGTAGAAGGAAGAATTTGTAAAAATATGTAGTCAGGTTTCATTCGCAGCTTTTAACAACCCATTGCAGGGCAGAAGTCAGGTGTTGATATTTTTTTTTATATCTCAGCAAGGTTTCTCTTAAAAATAATTAGCATTAATAACGCTCAATTGAAATTGTCTATTCGTAATACATACTTTACTTTTGACTATTACTTTGTACTCTTAGTTAAATAAATTAAATAAAGGAGATTCTACGAATACTATGCAAGCTTAATTGTAACATCATTGTTTTCAGGCTTTGAATTGACATTGGAAATGGGCTGGAATTTAAATTACTTTCAGGAGGTGCTGTATTTAGAAGGGTGTTTATGATGTTGGCTAAATGCTCGAGCTTACTTGTAATTAAATGTTGTTTTACTGGATTCTGATTAAAATATCTATCTTTGATTTCAGCATCTGTTACGGTTCTCTTGGGAATTACGATTGAGATTGTTGTGTGAAAAATAACGGTTAACTTCATAACAACAGTTTTAAATTAACGTAAATATCCATTCATCGTTCCTGAGCGTGTCTTGGAGATCTATCTAATGTAGAAGGCAGCTTAATTTAGTTCATTCCAATTTTAAATTAAAAAAATGGCGTAGGTATAAAAACTAAAACTCATTCTGGCGCGGACGAATTTCCGACTGGTAGCTGCATAAATTATGGTATTGTTCAAAAACTTGATCTGTAAACCGGTCAGACCGGACCGAGACGACCAAATTTGGAGAAACCAGGTATAGGAAGGATATGAGCTATTAGCCGTTTACCTAGTTATAATATTCACGACGCAAACAAAACAGCTTTGAGTCTGTTTCGGATTTGTATGGATTGTTTCGTTTTTGTCGGCTAGTTTTATTTATTCGTAACTAACTCAGTTACTTTAATATAAAACTTCTAACGTAGACGGAATATCGTGTCCAGTGATGTCTTATAGATCTTAACATCAGCTCTATTCCAATATATTTAGAAATGTTTAACTAAAATTCCATTTAAACATATTCCTAGTCTGATAATTTTGGATAAAAAGTGCTGCGTTGTAAATTTTTTGCACAATATTATGTCACTGATAGGTTTAAAATTTTTCCACATAAAGTCTAAGGAAAAATAAAACGTACATTTTATCTAAATTACAGTTTAGAAGTTAATGAAATAATGACGACATTGAAGCCGGCATGAACGAGGCTTGATTGCTATTCCAGTGGGCATTGCGTTCAACTGAATCATGGCCGATGGGGCTAACAGGGATTAACAATTAAAGTGGCCGCTGACCTACGCCCACGTGATTTTGTTACAAGCTTTTACCTAACGATAGTCGATGTAACATATTATAGCGATACAAGGAAGAATAATGTTCAGATATATAACAAAGAAAAAAATCAGCAGTTAATACTTACAAACGCATGCGTATATCGAGAAGGTTCAACAAAAGTTTTTAACTTTTTAATATTGAAAAATATGGTGAAGCTAAAACTAATGATGCCAAAAGAACGTTACATGAAAATAGATGAGATAAATGTAGACACTAATTAGCTCCCTACATTATTTCCTTAATTCTAAGTTTAATTTGTGCTCAAATTATTAAAATTAACATTACTTATAATACAAGTACCTACACGTAGGCATCCAAAATTCGAGACGTCAATTACGCCGATAGTTGTTACTACTAATAGACCAGAAAATCGACAATCACCTCAACATGCACCGATAAAAAACTGTAATGCTATTGGCTATGGCTTGCATGAAATCATCATCATGTTTTATTCAAAGATAACCTAACTAAAACTTAAGTAACTTGGTACATCTTATAAAGCTTTTAATTCTCTCATAGAATTACAAATTAAGGCAAAACGGCAAGATTACTAAGGCTCTAAAGGCACACCAATACCCGCCGCATTCAGCGCAGTAATAAATGCTATGGCCGAAATTCTGATGACGTCAGCAGTATTCTTCCAGAGGCTAGATTCCTTTAACGTGCAACGATTGTCATTCCAATTCGTTTTCGTTAATTACTATAATAACATTACTCACATGTTCCAAGCAGGCCATACATTATGTGACTGCGTAGACTTCAGAACGTTCTGATGTGCGTTCACGCAAAGAGATCAATATAATTTGTAGATTTTCCTTTGGAAATTAGCAAAATATCTAGATGTATTTTCCAGTGCAACATCATAAACTAAACTTTTATATTAATTCACCTCAATTTCACATTTGTCGTATCGTGAGTCATCGATTCGTCTAATAACAAATAACAGATAAAATAATAAGTCATTACTAATAGGCGGAATTATTGTAGAAAATCTAAATTGATATATTAGGCTGTACTCATTGATATGAACAATAAATATATTGAATGAGTTAAATGAATGAATTTGACCTTTGTTAATTGAGTGATGCTGCTATCGATTCGATGAGTAACTCGTAATATTTATCAGAATAATATGTTTATAGGCATTTTATTGTGTGCGTGAAATCACGTGTTACTTTTATTGAAACTTATCTCGTCTTTGAAATGCATTTTTATGTACATACACTCACACAATACTCAATACTTATTGCATTTCATTATGTTGACACTATGGGATGAATTATGGACCCTGTCGGGCACAGCACAGTTAAGTAGGAGAGAAGAGAGAGACTTATTTAACCGATGCACTATACCATTTACAGAAAAAAGGTTAGATCGATTTGCAAGTGAATTGATCGACGATTTGGTATTGGTATCTCAAATTCGTCAATGTGGAGGTCTTTTCACATCAAGTGCCAAGGCTTTTTTATTCCGACACTGTGGTAGATTCCATCATTTCCAGAAACTAGAAAGATCATATCTACCTCATATCATTACCATTGCTCGTTCAACTTGTCTTGTCACCCAACTCCCTTCCAGGTTCCCCCTTATTTTAACTATGTACGTGCGATTTTATATTTCATTGGTCTTCAACGAGAGCGTTATTGGAAAATTCCATATAAATAATGCCACGCAACAATAAACGTGATATTACGATGTATTTACATTCCATTCCTTATCAACATCTCAGAAATCATCTTCAATCAAAAAGCTCAACTTTGACCTATTAATTATTTTGATAGCAAACATAAAAGCAATAAATATTGCGTTCCCAATTAGTTTCTATTGCACTTCTTACTAAAAATAGTGTATTGAGATCACGCAGCGTTTGCCATAATTGTTGAATGCACTCCACTAATCAGTGGGAATTAAACTAGTTAGGAACAGTTCCTAGGAAGCGGTGACGGCTCATTGAAGCTATTAGCGGTGACGTTAATGGGTGCCATTAATTGCTGGACCAACACTGGCTATGACGTAATTACTAGAATATATCGCAAAACTATTGGAAAACTTTGTCGTTGACATTGTTTTGCACTATAACAGAGTTGATGAAAAGCAAAAGAGAATATAATAACGGAGTAAAGCAGAGACTTTGTTACCTAGAATTGATTCGCTAAAAAAAACTAGGAAACTTAGTTTTAAGTACCATGTATTGTGACGTACCATCTCATAATCAGTTCCATCCCATGATCAGTCCCAGGTACTAATTAATGAGTCTCGAAACGAAGAATATAGTTACAGTTATCGGTGTGAAAGTTACATGAATACAAAAAAAGATGGAAATAAATTATTTATATTAGTCTCACTGCAGAATAAACTGAAATTATAATTACTAGAATACTTAGTTGTAAATTATAATTACTAGAATACTTAGTTGTAAATTATAATTACTAGAATACTTAGTTGTAAATTATAATTACTAGAATACTTAGTTGTATATTCGTTTACCTTGCGCTCAGATAATTTTGTAGTTACAGTTACAGTTAGCAATATGCAACAGTAGACCGATTAATACGGTGTCAAATTAACGGTTTATAGAACATAACTTTAATACACAGATAAAATCCACCTGTTAAAGGGTTGTCCGCCCTATAATGCAAATCTGTAAACCATCAAATCGGGTACCTCAAAACACTACACAGCATAACTTGAAAAAAAAATATGTGCTATTGATATTCACTCGAATACAAATAAACAATATTCCTAGTTTCTTCCACACTATTGAGGGTAGTCATGCAGTTACCTATGCACCGGTCACCCTATATGCACATAAAGCAAGCGGTGAATAATTGCAACTACCAACAACTCACGTCTCTACACGTGTTTCCCTCCCCCCCATCCCCCACCCCCGCGGAGCATAATCAGGAGCTGTTAGACCTAGTGCAGTGTCCACCACCGAATGGTGGTAAATTTGGTTGCACAGGTAACTGCATGACTGGACATTGTATTCATTTGAAACCATTGTATTGAACTTTTTGTAACTTGAAAAATTGTAACGCCTAAATCTATTTAATAATAATTACTTATTTCCAGTAGATTATATTTCAGTCTCCAATAAATTCGTTTAGGATAAGTTATCGATGAAGGTGTTGCCGACGCCATCACGTAACGATAGATTTCTTGGCGAGAGTGGTGTCAATACATCTGTATCGGATGTAATCCGATGAAAGTATCGATACCACGACATTATTTACGACCCGAGAAAGACAGAGACAATTCGTTTAAAGGAAAGTATCAATGACTGCCTCGTTGGTGTAGTGGTCGAATCGCTTTTATTGAGCATGGAGTTTTCATGAGTTTGATTCCCAGGTCGGGCAATACGTTAACGAGATTTTCTGTTAGAAAATTGTTAGTAGCAGCTTAGTTTGGAATTATGCCCAGTTTATGGCATTGATAGGCTACATGGGACTAATAGCTGCATCGATTAAATATGGGGTGTATTGCAATACACCTGTGCTCCTTCTCTTTTGTGTGTGATTAAAAACCACATATTTCTTCACCTGTAGCACGGCCCCGGAATCTTAACCACAACCACGCAGGTCGGTTTTGGTGCGTTAGGCGTATCGATGGACCTCATTTGTCATTTGTGCAGGCTGGCCACAATTGGTTGACCTGCACAAACACTCCACTTCTGTCTTGCCCCTGGCACTTCTGACAAATACAGGCGCGATGCTCTATTATTTTGAGTTTTATATGTAAAAATGGACGTACTGTTTAAAACACTACTTATTTCAAATCTAGATTAAGTAGTGTTTTATACATTATTTCATCTTCAAGAGGAATTGGTTCCACTTGAAGATGAAACAAGTAACAGCTTTTCGCGAAATTACCTAAGTAGTTGTTTCGGATATTCCGATTTTTTCTTTAACTGTAGCCTGGTGGAGTATATGGATATAAATAAGATGCTTTTATATACAATGATGAAAGTTTACGATGCACAGAATTAAATTGGTATATATTCCCGTTTCAAAACTTGTTAGGTAGTGACTATTTCCCCGGCAAATAAATGAAAATTCTATTCAAATAACTCGATACTGGTATGCATAGGAATTGGAAAGGAATGATTGATGTAAATAAGACGGCTATTTTGGATATACTTTTCAAATTCAATACAGATGGCACCCACGCGAACTAAGGAGATACATACATACAATCCTGCATGTTTCAGGGTAGGTAGAGACTATAGATTTCCACTTGCTACGAATCTGACACACCGTTTTCGCTTCATCTTAGTTCATTAACCCTAAGTACCTTCCCCATAAGGAGGTGTTTAGATAATTATAATTTTAAAATGGGACGATGAGACGAAAGCCTAAAAAATACTGGGAAATGTTAAAAATACCCATCATGGTCATTTAAATATTTTTTTCTATTTTCGTTTCATCCGGAGCCTACTGAATATATTATACTAAGATGGATAGGTAGATTTTTTGTTAATAGTCTTTGACATTCACGTGAGATGTAATTTATGATCTTCGTTAATGATTCCTCGTTGGTCTAATGATCGTAAGCGTTCGTTTTCGGTTCGGTCGGGTAAATTGTTATCGGGTTTAGTTGGTGGGAAATTCTCAGTACCTGCAGACTCCGGGTCTGGAATTGTGCCCGGTTAATGACAATAGGCTCTCGGGCTATTACATGGAATTTAATAACTGCATCGGTGAGTTGTGGGTGTACAAGAATTCACTTCTGCTTAGACCTTCGGGGATATGGACAAGCATGATGCTATGTTAGAATGCATTTACAGCCTGAATTAGCTATCCCAAAAGGGATAATAAAAGCTGCCTCGTTGGTCTAGCCTCGGGTTCGATTCCCAAATCGGGCAAGTGTTATTGATTTTTTCTGTGAGGTAATTCTCAGTAGCCGGGAGTTCGGAATTGTGCCGGGTAGATGTCAATAGGCTCACCACCTACGTGGGACTTAAATGTATCGGTGAACTATAGAAATACAACTGTTTACCTAGCCTTTCGGGAATACAAACAAGCGTGATGCTACATTATTCTTAGATATGGAATATTTACACATACAATGTCTTGGATATGGAATATTTACACACGATTATAGGATTGCTTAGCAATGTAAACTATATATTTTGTTTGCGTTGTTTGTTAATCTTGAGACTGGAAGATTATTGGTTGAAACAAATCGATTTTTATTGTTGTTAGTTATACATATATATATATATACATAGTTCTATATCTGTACATATTATATATACGAAACGTTTTTTATTTAATACTAGGTTCTGCCCGCAGCTTGACCCGCGTAAAAAGTAACTTTCCCAATATTAAATTTTATCCAAATAATCAAATCGTAATCCGTAAAGTAAGCCCAGTCGTTTTTAATATTATCACATAAAACACAGATGAACAACCCTTAAATTTTTTTAGAACAAGGAATCTTTAATATTAATACTCTGGTCCTTTAACTAAATGACAGTAACGAAACCTACCGGACAATTACCGGGATAAAAAGTATCCTATGTGTTAATCCAGGAAATGGTCTATGTATGTGCCAATTTCCATCTAAATCTGTTCGACAGTTTAGGCATGATTGAGTAACAAACATCTAAACATTTTCGCAAACTTTCACATTTATAATATTAGTAGGATTGTTGTTCACAAATCGGACTATACAAATTCACTAAAATTATAATGCGATTATAGAAATACAAATTGTGTGCTCTAAAATGGTGAATACAGCATGCCTTATTATTACTTATGACCTAAAGTTAATGTTACAAGTGAATAAGATGAATTAATAGATCTACACTAGCTTCGTAGGACCAGGTGGTTTTTAGTCGGCAGGAGTCCGTACAGCATCCATGACAAATTTTCCATACTCAAAAATAAAGGTTATGTGGTATAAATGTTATCTGTATAAATGTTGTGCCAAATTTCATACAAATCCGTTCAGTAGTTATTGCATTAATTTAATGTACATAATATCCATCCATCATCACAAAATTTCACATTCATAATATTAGGAAGTAGGATAATGATTTTTTATACAAGAAAAGGTATGTCTATATTAATTGAAGTGAAAACTTCTTCAGGCGCGTTGGGCACTTTTTGGGTGAACATAAAGCGTGAAATGCGCGTCATCGTTACCGTACGCTTTCCATGACTATATGTATACTGTGTATATATGTGTACAACCATAATAAGAAGGGATACAATTCACAAGTTACTTAGTTTTCACTTCTATCGGCAGTCCCATGGCAGTCCCCAAAGACTGCCGCGTTTTTTTTATTTTTATAAAGGACATTTTAAATTACAAATGCGAACAAGCGACATGATAGCTCAATTGGGAGAGCAATGTTACGATTGAAACCGTGTTCGGTTAATGGTAATAGGCTCGCACCTCTTGGGACTTGTAACTGCATCGGTGAAATGTGGATATGCAACAGTAGTTACTTCTCTACTTAACTCCTTGGGCATCAGCCGTAATGCTATGATATGTGAATTCTACTCCCAACCTTAAGTAATAGATTACGTCATATTATTAATTGAACCGACATAAAGGAATGACTCAACGGGATCAAAGTGGACGCGACTGTTACTTATAAAACGTGTACTTAAGTTTTGCCAGTAGACAATAGAAGTTTGTCACAAACAAGTATTGTTCTCTAATGTTGCCAGTATCACGTTACTTGGTTGTATTAGACAGCCCGAATACTTCTAATATCTTTGTTTCTTTCAGGAAATAATGTAGAGAACCTCTAAATGTAGTTTTTCCTTGTGTTTTAACAATGTCCCCTGTCCATGAAGCAGATACAAAATGTAAACAATCGCTGTGTATCATATATGATTCACTGGACATGGAAAGCGTTACGCCCTTTTTGTACACTAAGGTGTTATAAAGTCCTAATGCTGTTTAATGATTTTCAACACATTTGCCCGTGAACTGGCTCCTATTGCACCGTTTTTAGGTTCATAATGAGGTTTATTTCATTACCGCATTGTAATGTAATTTTGACAACCTCTTTCTCCTTAAAGTCTTGAGTACCTGATATGCTACTTTATAGCATCGGTGACGGGCGATCATAGTAGACAAATCGGGTGCGTTCAGTCCCTGTATTGAGATTTCGAAGAACGACAAATCATAGGCTATTACACGCACTTTTATAAGTACAGTCGTCTTGAGTACAATCTATGTATAAGGGCCATAGCAAACATTCTACTATATATTAGCGTCGGTGAGGGACGGACGATTTGACCAGTCTGCTTCAATGCATTTTGGAGACTGTTTGGCTATCGGTCGCGATAGCCAAATCGGGTGCGCTTAGTAGTTGTCGATAGTGTTATCGAGCTTTCGAAGAAAAACTAAATCATAGGTTATAAGTACAGTCGACTTAACTACAACCTATGTTTAAGATCAATAGCAAAGCTGCTACTTTAGCATCGGTGAAGGACGGGCGATTTGTCGACTGCATCAATGCGTTTTGATGACTCTGCGCTCGATCGTAGCAGCCAAATCAAATGGGGCACCCCATTTGATTTTCAGACAATGTATCGAGCTTTTAAAGAACAACTAAATCATAGGCTATTATAAGTACAGTCATCTAGAGTACAATGTGTGTTTAAGGGCCATAGCAAACTTACTACTATAACATCGATGAGGGACGGGCGATTTGCCGACTGCATCGGTGCGTTTTGGGAACTGTTTGGCGTTCGGTCGTGATAGCCAAATCAAAAACGGTCAGTCGCTGTATGAAGGTTTCGAAAAGCGACATAACAGAAAAGGAATTAATTTAATGGCAACATGGCGTTCTGTATTTTTTGCTTACATCGATGTGAAAAAGGCGTGAGTTAATGTATGTATGTGTTAATGGGAAAATCTTTTAAATGTGTATTTCTAGGATATTTTGCAGTAAAAATGTTTTCAAGTTAAATTGAGCATCTTTCTTTCAGAACCCATCAATATAATATGAGTAAAGTACCAAGGGCAGATAAATTTTCCATACTGTGTTTCCGCAGCATCTTATCTTTCTTCTTTTATTTATTTACACAATTTTCTTCAGGCTTCCTCCGAAAAATACTTGTTAGAACATAGGGAACGAAATGTCTTGTTTATGAATAAAATATTTTATATTCTGTGATTTACGAAGAATAGATGTCATGAGTTCGTAACACCGTCTTTTGTTTACTTGTTTCATGTTTGTGAGTGGCTTAATGGCGTTAATTCTAACATAGCAAACTTATTTAAATTAGGGCATTGTTATATATTACTAACAGTAACTATAAGAGCAGGACTGGATAAATTAAGTATGAGATGTCAAATCTCGTGTCTCTCGTGGCTTCAGCATCACTGGTAGTCTTCCTTATTCAAGTAACAAAGTGACAAATGGTCTGTCGCTAGGGTCAGCTCTGCTTGGATTGGAGGAATGTAATATTTTTTAAGTATCGGTGCTCCACAATCGTTATTTATCCCGTATGCGGGTGCGTTTACCGACACAATCTTACATGCACACACACCCAGACCGGAAACTATGATCTGTAGATCACACTAAATTTGTTTCGTCAATCCTCCCGAATCTCATTAAAACTCACTGTATGAAATGCAAATCGGACGAATTCCAATACCGCAATTTTCCGCGGAAAAGTTTGTCGAACCATAGGTATCGTGCTTAGAGGACCACAGGAGAGACGGCTTCTGACTAAATATCGACCAAATTTGCTCGTCACTTTCGGCGGGGGTCGAGGTAAAACAAAAACACAAAAGAACTTGCACTAAAGCAACAATAGCTCTCGATAATACATTAAATCACATAAAAAAACGAAACACAAACAAAAAATTGTGTCACACACGATTAAAATTGTATCACACACGATTAAAATCGTGTACTACCATTGTTACCATAAAGGTAGGTAAAAGGTATTTGATTGGGAATTATATGCCAGTGGCGAGAGGGGTACGTCCGTTAGAATTACTCCAGTATTAATTCCTTCAAGGTATCGTGTAATCAAACTATATTAATTCCATAACAAATCAACACGTTTCGCGTACGTGAGCAGAATACCAAATAAGTAGGTGGTTGTTCGTGGTCCGTGGTTGTTTGCTCGCGAATGCACTGGGCTATTTCAGTCACATATCTGGGTTAACGTAATTCTGCATGTTTCACGCGCAAATTACGTCATACGTCAATATGGAGCACCTGCACTTCGGTATTACGCATTATTGGCTCTAGATATGTGCGCGTGTTTAAAAGATATGAAGCTGTATGGAGAAGTATGAAGTATACAAGCAAAAGGCAGAATCACACAATTACACAATTCAAGTTTCACTCTTTTATAAACAGAAATACTTAACAAAAAAACTACTAAACTATATACAATTTGGTTCAAAAATATGCAGTAGATAATTATAGCAAAACGCGACTCAGGCTTCATATTATGATTTCCGATATAAGTGGAAGTCGGTTTGGATTGTAGAAATTGCACCCGCACAAAGCCGGGGCGGGTAGCTAAATAAATATTAATGAAATTCAAACAAATTTATTTTCGAACTACATACACATTAGAAACTTTTGTGTAAAACAAATACCTACCCAAGAAATATGATGCGGCTTGTCCCTCTTGTTTATGCCAAGGCCATAGGATGATGTTACCCAAAATCCTCTGTTTAACATCAAAGTGTTTTACAGCAACCACATAAAATGATAAGATTAGGTATGTATATGGCTAATATGTAATACCCCTGACGTAACAAAGGTGTATAAAGTGGTACTCGTAAACATGAAAGTGTGTTTAACATTGTTTTTTTTTTGTGTTGCTCTGTTTATTGAAAAATTAATGGAAAGAAAAATACAGTCGTGAGCTTGATTTGCAAGAATACTCCAGGCGATTTACCACCTAGGCGTTGGCGACGATGCGACGGCGGTGTCCATATACGCAATGAAGGAGAGCCCAAAGAAACTATAGATGCTAAAAAGAAATAACATATTCTTTTATAAAAATCTCTACTTTTCAAGTGCGACTGCTGAAAGCTGAGGTCTTGGGTTCGATTACCATTTCGGAAAAAGTGTTATTGGGATTTTCTGTTAGGAATTTCTCAGTAGCAGCCCGGAGTTTGGAATTGGTGCTTTGTGTTATGTTTATAAATTGATTTCTACTTTATTGTACTCACACCAGAAAAAACATGCAATAAGTTTTTTTAAAACATAAAATCGACTTCCTTATCACGATCTGCGATTTATACCAGGCAACCTCCTTGGGAGGTATTTGAATTAACAGGTAATAATTGACCTGTATAATATATTTATCAATCCTAAAAATATTAATAGTTGGGTTTCCTCAAGGTGTGACGGTTATAGTACCTATTTACCTCAAAATAAAGACAATGGTTTCCGTTTAATATCCTGCTGTGATTCATGGGGTAACATGTTGATGAGTACTATTAATACTTTTCTTCCAATTTATCCCTAATTGTTTCCTTCACATAAGTTGAAGGAAAATAACGTGAGGAAAACTGAACTTAATAGTTTGAAATCGCCAACCAGCAGTGAACTAATGTGGTCATCAATACTCGTGCCTTCTCTGAGAAGGGGTCCTTTCTTCACAGTGGGATAGTTATGGTATTCTGTTTAAGTATACTAAACATTATAATAAAACAACTTTTAACCGGATTAATCGCGTGTACCACCAATGTGCCGCGGCACACACTTTGCGGAACACTGCTCTAAGACATCACAAACATACGGTAAAGGAAAACATCATGAGGAAACCTGGACCTAATGGTCTGAAATCGCCAACCCACAGTGAGCTAGCGTGGTGATCAATGCTCATGCCTTCTCTGTATGGGAAGAGGCCATTGCCCTGCAGTGGGACAGTTATGCGCTGGTTATATTACATATTGGTTACATGCTGGTTATATGAGAATTGTCAAGTCTTATTTCCCAAATCAATGATAATCATAAGCCGCCATTTTCTGAAAGCCGCTGAAAAACAGTGTTCCCTTTCTTTATTTAAAGGTACGCTGAGACTTTCATTTGTCACGTACAGAAATGTACTTAACATTCCATATGATTTATAATGGCGCGATTTTTGTGGAACACTGAAGAAGAGACTTTCAGGATATTTGAAATTAAATTCTGAGTGTTGAGTACTGAGTTCAGTTAAGCAATCTCATTAGGGGGAACAATTTTCTTTCGCGACTCCTTTAACTACTAACTAAGTTATAGAGACGCGACGATTTCATAATATAGTCACTTGTTTCGGTGAAATAAAATAGGATATACACATTTACTCGTTACTGTATATTAGTATGAATGCAAGAGTGTCTGCTTGTTTAATTGTTTGTTTGTTACACCTTGATGCCTGAACTGCTGAACCGGTTTCAATGAAACTTAGTATGGACCTTAAATACGACCTGGGGAAACACATAAAACAGATCAAATCACATCAAAATATCGTTTACATAAGATTATTACAATTTTGAGTTTTCCAGCATAGTTATTAAAGGTAAGAAACTAATCTTAGATGCTACGATATCAATTTTATACATTAGGGATCCATGGCTTTTATAAGTCGGGATAAACCATGGCAAGAATTGTACAAACATATTAAGATTTTTGGAGAGGTCTTATTGAAATAGTTTTATTGCGGAATCTTTGAACATAAAGGATAACTTTCGGCATTCAAACAATTTTTAAAACTCCTCAACAAAAATCATATTCCTAAGAACTTAATGAAAGTTGAGTTTTCATCCTAATTAAATTAGTTATATTTAAATTGTCGCGCTTAGAAATTAACTCAATGAAAAGTTAGGAACCTAATTAAGCTATAATTTAATTGCGGGGTATTTTTAAAAATATTTTAAATTCCTAAAGCTGTCTTTTAGACACCAAAGATCAAATAAGACGCCACACTACATATTCAAATATTTTTTTGTACACATGAATATGTAGAGGAAAACTTAGAAGGAGCTTTATTTTACAACAAGTGAAGGATAAAGTGGGAGCCGAGTAATATCAAAAGGTCAAAATTAGAGAGTAATGGCGGTCGCTGCAACGACAAGAGCCAATTGAAAATGAAAAAGGAGGACTCGCCATGAAACTTTGAAATGAGAAAGAAATTAGGCTATGATTTTGTTAGTAAGATCTGTATCGTATTAGTTTTAGCCATTTTAAAATATACATATTGCACTTATATATATCCTTCAAGTATTAAATTATATGATTCACAGAGTTTATCACAACGTTACTCATTTTGTGGTCACAATAACATATATTTTGAACAAAATACAAAACGGTATTAATTTCCAGCTATATTTATTTATATATTGTTTTCTGTTATAGTGACTAATTTCCGCTAAATCATTAGAAAATTATGTCATTTGCAATACTATACAATATGGGAGAATTTTAAAACCTGAAATTGCTTCAATTAGGTACTGCACGTCCATGGTAGCACTTTGACCTTGAGCTGGCCTTTTTTTGTTTAAGTATAGGCTTGCGTTTGACCTCACCTCGCCTGATGTAAAGCGACGATGCGGTCTACGATGGTACACGCTTGCCTAGAAGAAACAGCCAGAAAATTATCGGCCTATCGCAGTAGGAGGCTTCAATAGTATCCGAGGTTAGATTATATTTGTTTTGTTAGGACTGACCTGTAGCCAGCCGTATTATTCTTACTTTGACTCTTAATTAATGTTCTATCTTCTAATATAAAATTTTCGTGTCGCAGTGTTTGTTAACGAACTCCTCCGAAACGGCTTGACCTGACTTTGAAAGTTGTGTATATTTGGTAGGTCTGAGAATAGGTCGTAGGCTATTTTTTATACCCCTAGGTGATTAGGGTGTCCATATCCAGAAAATTTTAATGGCAGAAAAACGTTTGTGGGGCACTGCTAGTAAATAGATTTAAGTATCTTGTTTCCACATGCTGGAAAATTACAAACGTTAATTAAGAAGGCATGCTTATAAATGATACATTTGCAAATATTTTGCATACAAACATATTAATTAAGTAGGTACCTACATGCATCAAATCAAGCTAATTATAATGTAGTGATTTATTTAAATATTTCATCATCCAACACGGTTGTTTAAAACAGGGATGGATAACCTGAGGAAACCGGCACACTTGAGAGTTGTTCTCGATGATGTGTGGAAACGACAGAAATAAGTAATAGTATGGTCGGATTCTGTTACTAGGTTGTTCATCAACCCAAGTACCTACGCTAAAGCTAGCTTTTGCGCAGTCCGTTTGTAGGTGCGTGATTTTCATCTGAGTGTCTCCGTGCTTCGGAACTAGGTACGTTAATTAATTCGTCGTTGTTAATTAAGTCGATAAGAGGTCTTCGGGCCTAGAGGCCTAGAGGCCTGATCAACTATAACACTAAATAGTTAGACTTCCACGGAAAACAGGATCAGTGTGACACTTGAGATGGCGTATTTTTACATATATTTTGTGCTATTTTGTAGAAAGAAAACATTTACAGTTGGTTAATTATTTGCAAAGTTGTGAAAATGTTTGTGCAACCGTTATGTTTTAACAGTTGAATGAATAGGCTATGGATGTAGTCTACATACATTCATAATGTAATTATAGGATTCAATATTAATCGTTAAAAGTGTTTGTAAATCCATTGTATGTAACTGGTTCACTCATTAATAAATTTTAAATAACTTAGATATATGCCTAGTATGTGTACTATAGAACATTTAATGAAATTCTGACTGTTGTATATATCATATATAATCCTTAGAATCATAATGTACCTCTTATAGTAACCATGTTTCTTGAAAATAAACATTTGGATTCTATTCCATATTCCAACAACGTCACAGCAGTAACACATTGCTCTAGTAACGGTCACAGTACTGACTTAAACATCAAAGCTCTGTACGTAGCCAGTGAAACATGTTCAAGTCAGCATGTTAAGACGTCCCACATGTCTCAGTGAAGCGAGAAGCGCTTTCGCACAGAATATCTAATAGTCCTAACGTAGTTTGTATAGTACCTATGTTGTACCTACATTGTATCGTGTGTGATTTGTTACCTCAGACCAAAAAAGTAGATTAATCATAGTTGGCCCGGTATAGTAGGATAACATCAGAACCTGGTGCAAGGATACATTTGGTGTGACATAGCTAGATAGAAGGATACCGTATCGGTGGTGGTTTCCACGAATAACCGCATTCCCAATGAGGGTTGACGTCAGGCAGGCGGCCGGTCAGAAAACATTGCCATAACTTTAGCAGCATGCAATTTAAAAAATCTATTAGAAAGTGGACGAATAATTCATGCTGCGCCGACCCCAAACAAATTGGGATAAGAGCAGGGGGATGATGTTGATAATAATACTATGGTCTTGGTCTCTGTTTGTAGGGAAGTTGCAAAAACGTAATGCGGACTAGGTGCTGTTCGGAACGCTGTCGACAATTGTTCCGTAATTCAAACCACCCTTTTGCTGATGGAGCAAATCAATAAGGTTCAATTGAGTATGTAACACATGTGACGTTCGGACAGCAACCGGGTACATTTGCCTTCCATTACTCGGTACCTATTCTAGGGTAGCAGTAAACAACTAAATAAACTACTTACTAGCCATTTAAGCAGTCAATACCACAAGTCGCGATCAAAACATCGATTATTCGAAATTATCTTTATTCCGGTTACGGCTCGTTCGTGTATAGTGTAAGTATTTGCTGCTGAAATGCCCACTAGTATGAACCGGTAGTTCATAGTAGTGGGCATTTCAGAACAAAATTCTAG
The DNA here is from genome assembly GCA_935421205.1 of Xylocampa areola. NCBI lineage: Eukaryota > Metazoa > Arthropoda > Insecta > Lepidoptera > Noctuidae > Xylocampa > Xylocampa areola. Next base: position 5,027,611 of record OW285200.1, read on the forward strand.
TTATTCGTCTATCTAGAATTATGCCACTGCAGAACAATGGCCTCCCTTTCCCTTTTCCACATACGAGGCCACCTTGCTATCGAGGGCCAGTCCTTTCTGTAGGAGGAGTCAAGCTCATCCCTCCATCTTCGCCTTGATCTGCCACGATGTCGCCCAGCGTTTTATGGTAACCACGTGGTGCTTCTTTTAGCCCACTGCTCATCTGACATAGACGCGACAGATACTCGTACATCAGGCCTAGTCTAGATTTTGGTTTCGACACGCAGTGTTGTGTTCTTTACACAGTCCGAACTTGTAACCCCTAGGGTACTGCACTGGACCTCTGCTGAAGTGTCAATGACCAAGTTTTACTGCATAGATATGTGGGTATAGAAATAATGCACACATATCCTTTTAAATTTTCTTCAAAAAGCAAAATTCTTTAATCAATATTCTATTTTATGGCCTGAAATAAAAGCGTCTAAATATAGCTGTTCCATAATATAAAGTAAGAATATACCAGAAAAGCCACACTGATACGTTGTTTATCAAGTGTCAGCTGTTTTGAGTTTGCGAACGGATAAGCTCCGATAAAATGTTCTCGCATGAAAAATGTTACTTAAATATGATACTTCAGAGTCATATTATATGCCTATATTTACCAGGATACTGGCTCCATGGTTTGACTTTATTCTGAAGTATCTTCTTCAGGTGTATTAAACCTTTATAAGCGGTCGATTTTCATCTTATAACATTCTTTACTTTAAGAGACCTATCGAGGATATTAGAGGGCTGCATTCGTGATGTTATCAGTGTCTGAAAAATAAGTAGGATTTATAATTTTATGCACATATAACCCTGTAGATAGAAATTGAAAGGTATAGGTAGTTGGGTGCTATGGTAGATGTTGATCATCTGTCTGGTCATAACCAATTTCTATGGGGTTTCTTGCTGGTTTTACTTTTATTCCATAAAACTAATTTTATGGAACTAAAAACAATTAATGCTTTTTAAAAATAAAAAACTTGATTTTGATCAGTCACATCTGCAAGCTGATCCCAACATGAACCTAGATTATATGTAGTTGGTTGATGACTAAAAAGGAGCTTGTATTACTGCGCCCGAAAAGTATAAATACAAAACCACTATAATACTAATTAAAATTTCGTACTGTTCACTGACTCCCTAGAGCCTCAGTAAAAAACAAATGAGTTTTAAAATTTGAAAATTCTGCTTGTATTTTTGTCTCTAAAGAAGAATATTCCTACGCCAATTTATTAGCGTCTAGCTTTTTGTATGCAATTAAAATATTCCCACGTGAAGTTATTATAAGAACGAGTAATATATGATCTTTTGAAAACATAGAAATGTATTTGCATTTTCTGCAGCTTTAATTTCAGAATATTTTTCAGGGAAATAAGTTTAATTTTTAAATAATTTGCCGTTTTTATTCATCTATGTTCATATTAGGCTCACAGCTTGCGGCACACTGTTAGCCCCCAATATTATTTCGAATAGGGCAGACATTTAAACTACGCGTATATCATAGCCCGGAGTTTGCGGCTAAACGCTCGCCTACTTGTTTGTTTAGACAACGACTGATTTGCAGCGAAAATACGCAAATTCATTTAATCGGCTTTGATATGCGTGCTAACCAGCTGACTTTCGAAAAAACACAACCATTCTTTAGTATACTTGAACCATAATAAATTCAGTGGAATACGTCCACTTAATTAGCTACAGACCATCAGCATCGGGTCGATTAGTCGCCTATTTATGGCTCAAATTCGGCCGGCAGAGAGTACGTCACTGTATCGCTAACTCAAATTCAAGTGTGAACATAGCCTTAATCTGCCGTAGGAGTACAAAAAATATGTTCTATACCGTCTTCTACGAAGTAAATCTTTATAAATAAAATTGGAATCATAATCCTCTTTCAATTTTCCACGAAAGGTTCCATAATATATCATAAATGGATACGTTCAACATTATTACTTCCTAAGAGGCTTTTTAAAAGTCAAAGACGACATAATATTTTTATTCCAAACGTTTTCGTGATAAATATCGTGTAGTTTTGTTTGTATACACTTTCTATGTAAGCATACACATGGAGTGGAACTTTCGGTTCTTCTAGACTGTGAGTAGGTACTCTATTAAATCTAACTAGTGGTCGTCCACTGGACTTTTCGACCATAATTCACATGAATTTAAAATTTTACCGTTATTAAGGTTCTATTGTCAAAGATATGTATGTGTGTGTCAAATGTATGGTAGTGTGTGTAATTTAATGTATTTCTAATTTATATTAAATAAAAATATTAGCTTTCTGCACTCCCTCTCCATATAAACTTTAAATGTGCCAATCTTCATATATCTTTCCGTCCTCGTAATTTTGGTAATAATTTTAAACAAAAAATGAAAACCGCCTTCAAAAATCTACTACACTAAAAAGTTTAAAATAATATCAAAATTTGCTTATAATAAAATCATTTTAAAAGAACAATATATACCTAATAATAATCTGTTAATTTTGGAGTCGGTGCCTGTACTGGGAGAGGGTTATTGTTTTCCTCTCGTTAGTCACTTATGTTCGTTGTGCTGTGGTTATGTTACCGGCCTTTGTATCTGGTTGTAAACCCCATATGCATCAGGCACCGACTCCAAAATTAACAGATTATTATTATATATTGTTCTTTTAAAATGATTTTATTATAAGCAAATTTTGATATTATTTTAAACTTTTTAGTGTAGTAGATTTTTGAAGGCGGTTTTCATTTTTTGTTTAAAATTAATTTATTTTAGTCTTTTTAGTTTTAAGTGTGTTATATATATATTGTATAGGTCATATATAAGTTTGTATACTTCATAAATAAGTTAATTTAGAAATTTAATAATATGGGTAGGCTTTCGAAAGCCGCTAGGACTTAATTACTGCATCGGTGAAATGTTTGTGTACAACAGTGGACACTTCTGCCTACCCCATCGGGCAATACAGGCATGATGCTATGCATGTATTGAGTGGTATGAACTGTACATGAACATGCGATTACAGCAATTGAGAGTGATTTGCTATAATTCATTGAAGAGTTCCATCGTCTTACTTCGAAGATCTTCATCAGATCTTTACTAAATTTAAATGGGGCCACCTCTGGGGACTACTCTTTCAAACAAAGATATCGACGGACATACATAACAAAACATGGTAGCTACTGTAAAACGTTGAGGAGTTCCCTTGACTGTCCTTCGTCTTCATCATCAGACCCCTAATTACAGTCACAACCCATCTAGGTGTAAAGTTCTCATCAATACAAATTAATCAAGCCCAAACACCAGGTAATTACTGTAAATCTTTAAAGAGTTCCCTCGACTGTCTTTCAGCTCCATCATCAGATCGACTCCACACCTTCATTAAATAGTAGTGCTTTAAAATACTTAATGAAAAAATTAACAAATGCACTTGTCGCCCCTACAATTTTCGAAGGTTTCCCTCGATTTCTCGGGGATGCCATCATCAGATCCTGGTTTCCTTATCATGGTACCACCGTCGAGATATCTTCCTTCCAACAAAAAAAGAATTATCAAAATCGGTTCGTAAACGACGAAGTTATCCCCGAACACACATAAAAAAAAAAAAAAAAAAAAAAAAAAAAAAAATATACGGTCGAATTGAGAAACCTCCTCCTTTTTTGAAGTCGGTTAAAAAGGGTTACAAAGTTTCTGCTTCACGTATCAATATTATATAGATTACTAGTTGTGCCCGCGGCTTCGCCCGCGTGGATTTTCAGACTGAAATAGTATTATCACTTAATAAGAATTTTTTAAATCGGTTGAGTAATTTTTGAGTTAAATCCTTACAAACAAACAAATTGTTCCTCTTTACAATAGATAGAAAAAACAAAATTACCTACTGATGTTATGGTTGAGAGACAATCTATGACAGGGTTATTATCACCCGTAGGCACCCAACATGGCTTTACACATCATCAAAAACCTCTCTTAGGGCTCTTACAGGCCGGCACGTTGTCGACACGCATGTCGGCAGCAGCCGCCGAGCTGTCGTCGTGATGTTACTTACGTTGTTATAAGCAAGTACCTAATTATTGTATAATACGCACATCATAACGCAAAATCTCTGGTTTTTTTTTCCATTTAAAATAAATTAACATACCTCCTTTAAAGGGACCTAGGTACATATCTAGGCCTTTTACTTATAAGAGACCTTACATATGTTTCTTAAGAGGTTATCTAAAAGTATATCAAATAGATAAAGAGTAACGTGAAGTCGTGAATCCCATTCAAACAAAAAACTTCTCTCATTTTAGTTTTGAATGTCATTCGCCCTGTTGAGGCATTCTTGAAGGTGGGTCGTGTGTGCACAGGTGTTATGAGATTCTGATATGAGTGATAGTGATACGTACTTCAGAAGAACCGCGTGTTCTTGACATAGATGTTCCATTGTTGGTGCAAGATAAACTACATTAGACGCTCGCAAGGTTCATAAATACAATGCTGTGTATTTAAATACAAATGCTGGCATCACCGACAAAAGTAATAAATTATAGGATAATTTAAAATTATATATTGGCAACATTTTCTGTCTTTTATTGACAAATAAAATTGATAAATACAACAATCCCTTGTGATCTATCAATTTTCTAAATTTAATGTCTGCCAAATCACAACCTAGACAAGCTAACAATTAGATGATTATGGTCCTTTGGCCCTATGAATGTCACGTGGGCTTTTTTATGTTATTCTATAAACTAAGCACTGAACAAAGCTAAACACAAATAAGCCTTTAGTTACATCCCACATTCAATATGAGACACAATGCCATAATGCCTGGCTGTCGATATAAAGAAGCAACATTAGAGACATTAGTTGGTCGTAAATCCATTCCAGTAGGTACGAGTATATTGTTCCCGAGAAAATGGTACTGAGAAACACTCTTAATGAATGCTAAGTGAAAGTATATTATCGGTTTTGGCTTTTATATTATTGTAGCCTTAAAGTCAACCTAAGAACCTACGGAAAGGAGGAGTGTGTAAAAACATTAATATCTTACTACTTAATGTATTAATATAATAGTTTTAACTTGACATTGAAACGCTTAACACAGGCACAGATTAATGCTTTACTAGACACAGGGTAATAATATTGTCTCCTCCAGACGTGTGCAGTCTTATCATATAACACATTCGCAATCGTCGTTGTTTTCATTTGTACACGAATGCCCAAAAGAGGAGTCTTATCATTTTAGAGTTCATGCATTGTAGGTATGTTTGTGAGTTTCTATATTCCATTTTTTTAAATTTATAGATAAAAATCACACCGGCCAATTGTGAATTAAAAAGTGAAAATCAAGGTAGGTGGTTGGTGAAGAAAATTTAAATTAATTATGTATTATGACAGTTATTATTAAGTTTGAATACCACGTTGCTGGCCCAAAATCCTCATCATGAGAGGCAACATTATACTAAGAGGTATGTACTTACGTCATTGAAACTTTAACACTGGAACATAAACAATTAAACTGTAAACACTTGTGTTTTCCTACGGTTTCGCTATAACTTCAGGGTTGGGTTTGGGTGGGGAGCTTACAATGTTTGTTGCAAGCTTATAATATGGCCTTACTTCCGTAGTTCCAAGTAGAACAAATATGGTCATGCTCGGAATTACGGAACTAAGGCCCGCGTGTTTGTAAGGTACAATGTCGCTGTATTCAGGCAGAGGTGTACACTGTTGTACACCCACATTTCACAATTTTTACCGTGGGGGAGCCATACTTCGGTACGAATGGGCCGGCTCGACCGGAGTGATACCACGGCCTCACAGAAAACCGGCGTGAAACAACGCTTGCGTTGTGTTTCGAGGCCCAAACCCTTTAAAAGGCCGGCAACGCACTTGCGACTCCTTTGGGGTTGCGGGTGTCCATGGGCAGTGGCAATCGTTTACCATCAGGCGATCCGTCTGCTCGGTTGCTCCCTTTGCCATAAAACAAAAAAAAAACCAAGCTGTTATTAAGTCCCACATAATAGGTGGTGAGCCTATTGCGATCTATGGGCATAATTCTAAGGTCCGGGCTACGATTGAGAATTTTCCAACAGAAAAACCCGGGAATCGAACCCGAGCCCTCATGTTCAGCAGTCGCGCTTGGGCACACTAGACCAACGGGGCAGTTTGTAGCTGTTACACTTTCATCAATTGCTTTAGTAAGCAGTAATAAGTGATAGCCTAGTGGTATGACTGTTAGACTGGTAAGGGTCACAAGATGGAATACAAGGCACGGACCCCTGACTTTTCTAAATCATGTGCGTATTATAATTTAATTATCATTTGCATAAAGACGGTGAAGGAAAACAACGTGAGGAAACCAGAACACCTGAGAGATATTTTAGATGGTGTGTAAAGCCATGTCAGTGACCTACGGGTGGTTTAAACTCTGACACTAGGTTGTTCATGAAACATACGATAAGAAGAGGAATTGTTGTAGTAGTAGTTAAAATTCACAGTATATGTAATATGTATATGTAATACATATTAAACCCCGCGGTTTCACCCACGTAGTAGCAAATAATTCACAGTTCACCTCGTCGGGCAGGGTTTATGCGTCTCACATTGTTAGCGCGAGTGTTGAATTATTTTCATTTTAATTATCTCCTAACCTATGCGTCCAAATAACATGCCATAAAGGGCCAAGGTTGTCTTCAATAAATTCTCTTGATGATAAAGTAACTTTCGTTCGTAAGGGTTAACATGCCATGGCTAATAATAAAGCTCAAAAATCAGTTATTAATTCTTAATATTTGGCACTATATGCCTTATTGTGGCTTATGTATGGAAGAGATAGGCATATGGCATTGCGGACATTTTTAGATGTTCTAAGGACCAATATTTTTGTGTCCTGGTATCGTTCGGTGAAGTCAATGTGGAGGTTTTCCAAATGTTGGCAGTAGGCAAACAAGTCGTCGTTACTGCAGTATACTGATAAATTCGGAAAATTGTGAAACTCACGTCTGCCCATATTCTTTTTGTGCAGAAGCAGTTTGGCTGCGAAAGCAGCAACGACATTTTTTGTTTTAATTAAATTTAGTTCATCGCCTTGCAGTTGGAGGTTCATGTCGTTGAACATTTTATACAGGTCTGTCATGTAAGCTATATCATTCTTTGATGTTATGAGCTTGTTGCGCAGTTCTGTATCTTTAGTTTCCAAGAACTCTATCATAGAGTCAAACAGGTTGTAAAATCGAATCAGACAATTGCCTCTTGACAGCCAACGAACTTCAGTATGAAGCAACAAACGGTTGAAATCTTCGTCATTAGTAACACAAAGCTGATGAAATAATCTATCATTCAAAGAGCTGCTACGGATTTTATTGACTGCTTTGATGACATATTGCAGTGATTGAAATAGTCGTTCACTTAAGTTTCTAGCAACCAAATGTTGTCTATGAATAACGCAATGTAATATAGCAAGGACATCTGGAATTTTATTCTTTAAGTATGCTATGAAGCCTTTATGGCGCCCTGTCATAGCCGGAGCGCCATCCGTAGCAACTGATATAATATTTTTCAAAGGAATCTCTTTCTCTTCACAAAACTTTTCCAATGTATTGAATATGGTTTCGCCCTTTGTATCTGTCTCCAAATTTCTGGCAAACAATAGTTCTTCACGTATTTTCTCATCTTTAATAAACCTCACGTAAGATAGCAACAACGCTTCATTAGTTGGTAAAGTGGACTCATCGAGCTGAATTGAGAATTGACTAGTCCTCAGATGATTGCTCAATGATTCTTCAATGTTTTCAGCCATTTCATCAATTCGTCTTTGCACAGAATTATTACTCAAAGGAATTTTTCGGATAATATCTGCGGCCGGTTTATGAAGCACAGTAGTTATTACTTCCTTTATTGCTGGCAAAATTAACTCTTCTCCGATGTTGTGTGGTTTGCCTTTTTGAGCAATTAACAAAGAGATATTGTACGAAGCTCGAAGTCCGTCGTCATCTTGCTTAGCAGCCGCCGAAAATAGTTTTGATACACTTGGCTGAGTGTTATGCTTCTTCTCTAGGTCTTGAAAATATGCTACATTCTTTTCTGTCTTATCTGGCATGCATTTTATTCAAATGATCTTGCAGTCTTGAAGGCTTCATTGCTTCGTTCGAAAATGTTTTTAGACATAGAAGACACAAAGGCGACGACGGGTTTGTGGGATTTTCAATAAATCCGAATTTAATATATTCCGCAGAGTATTGCCGTCTCTTCTTTTTTACTTCCGACATTGTTTTGTTTTAAGAAATACGTAAGTGTTGAAATCAAGTACTGCTTATCTATTATGCGCGAAACCGCAAATGAAAATAAAATAAATTTACGTCGTTTATATAGGATTGCATAAGCAGCACGCACCAACAGGAATAAGACAAACGTGCATAAACTCGTTTATCTCATTCGACGCCCAATCGTACTCGACAAGCAAGAACAAGTATTATAGAACCAGCCGATTGGTATAGGAATGTACAATTCGGATTATTTAACAAAAACTTGTTAAAACATGATTGCCCGCGGTCTTTTATATCGAACCGAGTTTGAGCTATATCTTAATTAATATTAGTTGATGTTCACAAGATGTAGTCGAGAGTCGAGAGCTCAGTCGGTGTCTAAGAGTCTTCCTAGCTAGGTAGATGAAATTATAAATCGACCCCAAAGCCCTACACAATGCCCCCTTTTTTTCTGGGTCTCTTACCGCCCCCCTTTAGGCCTGCAGCGCCCACAAGGGGGCGTTATCGCCCACGTTGGGAAAGACTGAACTAACAGAATACCTTATGCCTAAAATCATTCAATTGAAACACTATCGATACTCAGTTGAAGCATTGGTAAATGATGATCAGTAGACAGATTTTATCACAGCAACCAGGCCATTCATGTCTATTATCACTCGATCTGAAATGGTTTTAAATAAACAAATAACATGCCTTGGATTTAGTACGTTAAGATTCAATTTACATTCTCCATTTAATTATTTACAGATAAACTGACAGTAATCCAATGTCTGATTTTGAGCGTCAATAATTTACGATGATATCAGGGCTCTTGACGCGCACAGCAGATTCGCGCGTCAATACATCGTATGTGCAGAACAGCTTCATTCTTTATTGTTGCTATTTTTATGCCAAGTAGACAGATGGTATTGGAATTATTTGGAATAGGATTGTAACATTTTGTTTTTAATGTAGCCCAATTTGTTTACGTTTAGTGTAACTAATGGATGTAATGTGGCTTTCTCTTAATTGAACAAAATGATACCCGATTATTTTTAAATAACGTAAACATACGTTGTAATGTAACCTTAACAACTTCCCCGTCCGCAAAGTAGACGCAACAGTTGAACAATAATCGTGTATCATATGTGACTCATGGGATAGAGTAATGGTTAAGTAGTGTATAGGTAAAATACACGTACAAATTTTGTTTGTGTCTAATTCTAATTCCATAATAAGCTAAGACGAACCAGCGCAGCGGTGCGAGCAAGGTTCATTTTGTCGACACATTTGTCGATTTTAAACGTCAAATTTGACTTAAGTTGTTGAAAAAACTCAATACCTACATTAAAACTTTTATCGACTCGACATGTTTGTCGACAAAGCTCCATGTTCAGATGCTACGTTTGTAAATCATCGGGCGCCCACTTTGATGAAAGCTAATATCAAAACACAAATAAAACGGGAGGAAGCAACGAAATAATTACTTACTGGCACAGATCCATATCCTACGGGGAAGTTTATTAGAGAATAGTGTGGAGTACCATCGCCAAACTGATCACGGTGCCGTTTATTACGTATGAGCGCGGAAACAAATATACCGACGCTATATGTAGGTAGGTAATCTAATTAAATATCAAATAATGTTCACCGGTTACAACTCGCGTGCATTTTTCGGGATTGCTCGACTAGTTGCCTAGTCGCTTGAGTACATCGCTGCGGGATCAGCAGATGACTAAGGGCTCCGTTTGAGTTCGAAACTAGTCGGGAAATCCCAAAAAATACACGTGAGTAGTAACCGGTGAACATTAATTGATATGAATATGTCTGACGAAAGTTTTTATACAAAAAAATCTAATTAAATAAGTATGTTACGTACATATATTTTTGACATGTAAAAAGTATCTAAGATGTGAGATTTTTATTCGTGCTTATTATATTTAATCAATGACATCTATTCCATCTATGTCCAGGTAAATATCGAGGGTCATAGTAATTTTTAGGAAATGCTTAAAGAATGCATATACTAAGTCTTTAAAAAAAAAAAAACTTTTTTTTAATAAACTATGTTCAAAATAACCCACGTTAGTAGGTATCTAGACAATTTTGGGACCTTGTTTTTTAATTCTGTCTATTATCTAACTGTTAACATTGAATTTATATCCTGACAGTATAAATGATATATTAAAATAGATTAGTTTAAGAACAATTCTCATGTAAAACATAAACAGTAACGTTTGCGCGCTAAAGATTCTAGTGCATGCGTCATTAGCTTAGAATTACGAGCGTAAGAATAAACTTACGACATTAGGACAAAAAAATGCATGTGTTGAAAACGTACCGAAATAAAAATCTGTATTAAAACAATGCAAGTGCATGTCGTTGCTTTCTCATAGCTATTTAAAAGTAAAAATAAAATTTATTTTATATATCAACTTTCCAATAGTAATACTCATACTTAGATATATTGATAGTAATATAGCATTAGTATTAGGTAGTATTTGACTTATTTTATAAAATAGGTTTTTTATAATTTCACAAGGTGATTCAATATCTTAGGCTAAATAGTATAGGATTTTTTCTACACAATCCAAGACAAGTTTAGAAGTTGAGGAACTGGCGGAACGTGTGTGGGTCGTACGCTCAAGCGCTGCATATAGGTCAGCCCACAAGTCTGACTAATGGAAAATATTTCCTTCCTATATCGTACATATATTCCTGTATGCATATAAATGTATATATTTTATTTTCTCTCCATAGAACGTTATTAGTGATTTTATATAGTTTTATTTAAGTGTGGACATGAGAGATGGTATTTAATTACTGGAATCCATGGATGTACTTACGAGTAGGTACCTATTATTATTTTCAGTTTAGTTTTTTTTTATGTCCCATTGACGGGCAAGGGTATCTTCTCATACAAGGAAGTACAAGTATTGATCACCACGCTCACGGGGGGGTACGGATTAGCAATTTCAGACTATTATGTCCAGGTTTCTTTGCAATGTTTCCTTCGCCTTTTATGTGTGATGTCTTAGCTTTACTAAGAAAGTACGAATAAATAGTTAAACATTGGTACATACCAGGTTTAAACTCAAACGAGCCTGACGCCCATTGAGATGTTATATTGTGAAAAAAAATAGCTTAGAAAATAATTTCTAATTCTACTATTATAATAGCATAGTCCCAGTCTAAGAATACCCGAACTATTTGCCTTGTCTTTTATTTTTATTTTGGTCGTTGCAGTGCTAAATGATACGAGGTTCATTGATCCGGTGCGGTGCAGCAATGTGTTCCTTTTAGTTAGTCTACACGTATTTGTCATAATGATGGATTAATTTGTTTTGTTTATAAAATTATCTTAATTTAAAACGTGATACATATTACAATGACTAGGTGCGCCTCGCAGTTTCACTCACGTATAATTATATTTTAATTACTTACTTTGTACTAACCAACAAATAGAAAATAATTCACAGTTCATTACGTGGGGCGAGGTTTACGCGCCGACGCTCGTTCGCGCGTGTTTTGAATTATTTTCATTTTCCATTATCTCCTGAACTATGCGTCCTAATAACAAGCTATAAACGGCAAAGTTTATCTTCATAAAATTTTCTTGATTATAAAGTAACCTTTCGTTCGTAAGGATTAATATTCCATGGCTAATAATAATGCTTAAAAATCACTTTTTAATTTCCAATAGTTTTTTGGTAAGTACTAATACCTTATTGTGGCTTATGTATAAGATATAGACATATGGCATCACGCGTATGCTTTTTCTTCCGACTTCAGAAACAAAAATCAATATTTAAGGCTAGCTGAGAGGTGAAGCCGAATGTTAGATAGATAGATAGATAGAGTATACTTTATTGCACACCAAGAGGAAAGACAGAGATATACATATAGACAGAAGAAAAGTACAATTGGCGGTCTTATCGCTAAAAAGCAATTTCTTACAGACAACCATTGGATGGACAAGAATTGTATTAGAAAAGATAACGGGTAGCTGCCGGTGTACAGTATAATAAACAAATAAATATAATTAATTTAAATAAACATACACTTTATACATATTGTATTGTATAAATAATTATAAATTATACACACACTTCCATATACATATATATATATATATATATACTATTACAAATTTTAACATATAATTTTTGCTTATAAATTTAGATACGAAATATATTGTTACAATAACGATTCCAATCTTCATGAATATAAAAAAATCACAATTTAAAAATTCAGGTAATGTTCTTTCACCATTTTCCTAAAGCTTGTCAACGACTGTGCACGTCTTATAGATACTGGCAATGCATTCCAAAGTCGAATGGACTGAACAGTGAAGGAGTTGTCGTAGAAGTTGGTGGAGTGCAAAGGCATCTTTAACTTTAAGTTTTCTGATGACCTAAGGGACCGCGAATGTGTATCACAGACGAACTCAAAACGCTCTTTAAGATAGAAGGGAGTTGTAGGATGGAATAAAACACTATAAAGTAAAGAAAGAATATGAGTATTCCGACGAAGGCGAATTGGAAGCCATTTGAGTTTATTACGAAATTCGGACACATGATCATATTTGCGTAGACCAAATATGAATCTTATACAAAAAATTCTGGAGTCTCTCAAGCTTTTCAAATTGGTCATGAGTAAGATCAAGATAGCTGGCATCGGCATAGTCGAGAACGGGAAGAAGAAGAGATTGAGCGAGCGCTATCTTAGTGGCAGTCGGAAGAAAATTACGCAGCCGTCTCAAAGAGCCTGCTGACGCAAACATACGACGACTGGTTTCTTGCAGTTGTGGTCCCCACGACAAGGTGCTATCCATAAATATCCCCAGGTTCTTAACTTTATTACTTACAGGTATTTGGATACCTTCAAAGATAACTTGGGGAATATGGAACCAGTCAATCTTCGAAATCATCCGAGAGCTGCCAATAACAATGACTTGGGTCTTTAAGGGATTAACTGTTAGCCTATAGCATTTGCTCCACTCAGATATTCGATCAAGATCTTCGTTAAGTTTGCCTATGGCTTCCGATAGCTGTCCCAGTGGAACCTGTGAATATATTTGCAGATCATCTGCATAAAGGTGGTAGGACGAAAACAGTTTATGGGAGATTGAATTTATAAAAATTGTAAAAAGTAATGGAGATAAAACGCCACCCTGAGGTACACCAGCAGTCGTATTACTCCATGAAGAAAAATTATCCTCAATACGTACACACTGCCGGCGGCCAGACAGGTAACTATGAAACCAATCAATTGCCGTTGGAGATATGTTAAGAGAGCATAGTATGCCAAGTAGGACGTCAAAGTCAACAGTATTGAAAGCATTGCTAAAGTCCAGTAGTGTAATGTTAGATAGCCTATAGTATAGGCTATCTTACATTCGGCTTCCTCAGCCTCACTGCCTCGGCAGCCTCATTGCTCTAGTTGTCGCCTACCGAACATGAAGTCCTTTCGATATTGGATTCGATTTCAGGCAAATGTTATTAAGTTTTTCTTTTGGAAAATTTCGGTGGGAAAAAAAGTTTCTAATATCTATATCTACTAATATTATCTATATTATAATATTATAAAGCAGAAGAGATTTTTTGTTTAAACGGAACTACCAGTCGGATTTGAAAAATTCTTTGTAATTTTGTATTTGATCGCCAGATTCATGAGAAATAATATAGGCCCTATACTATTTCTCAATCCGATATCGAAAGGACTTCATGTTCGGCAGGCGACCACTAGACCTGTGAGGCTTGAACGGGAATAAAAAAAATACAACTGGTATGATAAATTATTCCATTGCAGGTTTAGGAACCCTTAGTTATTCCGTAGCACCCCATGCAATAGCTGCCTTGTTCAGTTCATTCTAGCTATTCATTCATGTCATTCAGTCTAGCTATTGCTATTACAAATGATACTATATCTGCCTTTTCCCAATTACATTGGGTCGGCTTCTAGTCAAACCGGATGCAGCCTAATACCAGTATTTTATATGGATCGATTGCTTATCTGACCTCCACAATCCAGTAACTGCGTAATACGATATCTTTTGGTATGACTGGTTTCCAGACTTTCAGACCTCTGACTATCCTCCGAGCTCCGACGGATTCTGGTGGCGAAGTGGAGCGAGAACTTGCATGACTGCGGGAAGGGCACGCCGTAATAGCGGCGGTAAGACCAGTAATGGAAGAGTGGCTGGAGAGGTAACATTGCACCCGCGGCTTCCGGATGACGCAGATGTTCTCGGATCACGGGTGCTTCGGGAAGTATCTGTGTCGCATAGGCCGGGAGCCGACAATGAGATGCCACCACTATGGTAACTGCCCCGAGAACATAGCGCAGCAAACGCTGGATGTGTGCCCAGCTTGGCCTGAGCAGCGTCACGCCCTCATCGGGACAATAGGGGCGGGCGATCTCTCGTTTCCGTCCGTCATAAGACACATGGTCGGGAGTGAGAGCGCATTGGGAACCTTCGCCGGCTTCTGCGAGGAGGTGAAGCTCGCGAAGGAGGCGGTGGAAAGGGAGAGAGAGACGAGCCTCAATCACCCCTGCCGCAGAAGGCGAGTCAGGCGCCAGAGGGCGCTCAACGATGTCCGGCCACCATAAGCGGTGGACTGTGGGCGGCGGGCATGGGTGGTTCGCCACCTGATAAGTCCAGCCCGAGGTGGCCACGCACATGCGACATAGGAAGGTGTTTGAGCAGGTTAACTGTGGCTAGCCTGCACAAAACCCGGAGTGTCCGTTGAAACATCGTTCGTAGGAGTCCATGATGGATATTACAGACAAAAAAAAAGTCCTCTGACTAACCGTAGGGGCTGTCATAGATTTTGATATGACAACCGGGACCGACAGCTAAACGTGCTCTCCGATGCACGAAGGGGTTTCGAGATGACATGATGGTCACCCATCCACAGACCGACCGCAGCAAGCGCTGCTTAACCTCGATCGATATGCAGCTGTTACTTAGCCACGAGTCCCTTATTACATGTTAGAAATTAGTAGGTACATAATTGTAATGCCGCTGCCTAGGTTGATGTAAAACCAATATTGTATTCAACTTTTTTATTACACTCGTAATATTCGTATTATAAAAGTGATATTTTTGGTCCGTCATTTTATAAATTGGATCGTCGGGGAAGCTGTTTCATTTGCCCGAAACGCGGAAATAGTCGTAAAACGTTTGTGGACCACCCAGAATGGGAGTTTGTTTACAGCAGAAATATACATTTGCAATTAAAAGTTTTCTTTTGGCGTTGAGAACTTGAGATAGATGTTTGAGTCAGTGTGTGTGCCTGCTGATTTTCTTTTTCATTTCCATGAATATTAGGTAAATGGAAATAACGCAACAGCTATATTATTTCGCAATAACAAGCCTCCCATACTCAGAGGTAACCTTATTTACACAAATATATTGGAAAACTTATTATCGAAGTAGGTAAAATGCGAAACAAACAGCAAACTTCGCAAAACTTTTCTAATACTAAAATAGTTAAGCAACAGTTCTCTAGGTTACATACTCGACAGCCGTTTTGCATATTTACGGATCACTAGGGATGCCTGGGGAAATAAATGGAAAGCAATCCACTTATCCACTCAATTTAGTCGCAAATTTAGACGCATTGAAATAGATGGCACCCTGAAACAGTTAAAATTATCTTTACGAGTAAATAGAACGCTCTTGATGTAAAGAGATAAATTCCCGAAAATGTATGCGTTTCGGTGTCGGTCACTGACCTCGGAACGAATGCCCCGAAAAAACAATTTTGCGGACCAAATTCGTGTATTTTATGTGCTCACTGATCTTATGCCCGCCGTTATACGAAATAAACGTCTTCTATGTATGACTTTTGGGATTATCGATAAACAATATGCGATAAAAAAATTATCCATTGAGAAATCTTTCGCATAAATTTTAATCTTTATCTTATCTTAGAGAGCTAGCGCGTTGTGGTCTCTGACTTTTAATATACTCACGTGTGTGTTCAATTTAACATGATCATTGTACACGGTATATTGAATCTGATGCAGCATTTCTTATTACGAAAAAATGATTTATTTCAAAACAGTTCAGAGGATTTCTCGTAGAACCAGAAACATTCCTTTTTAGATTCCAAACTGGTTGCTTTAATGCGGAACCAAGGAATGGCATAAAAACCAGTTCAAAAAGAAGACGTCATTTTATCGAATGCAGTTCTCATTACACGAGGCGAGGTTACATTGGCTAGAGCAGCAAAGTAAGTTAAAAACTAATCTCCTTGAAATGCAATGTTGTGCCATCTCTTACCGTCTGCGGAGAAACCACTGTCAAATATTTATTCATTCCACTTGATTGTGGCAGGTTGTAAATGAAGAATTATGATTTTAGCTGTGTCAGCGACTAAGATAGTGTTAATTTTTACTTAAAAATTACTTGGCAGATGTTCGAGAAAAAATATAGCTATTAGTGTCATAATTTTATGCGGTCTCTTCTGTATTTTTTTTATAAAAAGGAAGATTCTATTTTATCAATCTAGAATTAAGTTATGTTTTAGTCTCATTTAGCATGATGTGGCCTCCAATTAAAGAAACACAAGGTGCAAGTATTATTTGCATATTATTACACACTGTATTATTTCTTGGAGACCCTAATAAATTAAAATTAAATTAACTACTAATGTCAACTCATATAAGAAACTCATGTTTGATGGACCAATGAATGTAATTATCAACAAAACACGCCAAATAAATATTCATGAAGCATTGTATTGTTTGTTGAAGAATGAACCCAATCGTGTACAATGCTGCAGCTGACCCATATTTTACAATCATCCGTTCTGTCATTTTCATAATATTCACCCATCATTTCATCTTGGATTGAATTTTGTATCATACAAACTGAATCGCTATAGAAAACGTTAATTCTAAAATGTCAAAATCGAAGCGAGGATTTGTAAGCTGAGACCAATATTCTTAGCTTCTTGAATTTCTTACCATCACAAGCACATACACTTTAGGCTAATCAATAGCTCAGTAAAGTGCTAGGAGTTTGTGGAACCTGGATAGACAATAAACTGACATTAACATGTTATTCGCAAAAGGCTAATCCGATAAAGCCATTATAATCACCCGATTATAATGATTCAAAGGGCAGGCTTTGTTCCCTTTGAGGTCTTATAAGATGAAAATACAAGTAAAATATGTATCAAAATTATTCTATATAAGCTTAATAATTCGCCAGACGAATGAAACATTAATTCCCTCAAGCGTTTAAATTCTACTTGAAAATGTTTTATAGATCAATTGAGCGCGCACACGTTCTGAATATCATTATTTTGTGAATACATCTTACGCGTCACAGAGCCATGTGAATTGGAGATAACATGTTATTTAATACGGAATACATATTATACTTACTTAGTTGTATTTATTTCGTGTTTTTTTTAGATTAAATAACCACAATTCCTTTTTGTCCGTTTGAAAAGATCAATAATAAAATAAACATGGCTTGGTAACAGCAGGATTTGATAACAATATAGTTGGCGATGTAAAATGGATAAAACTAGATTAAGTTCGGAAATCGGAGAGTCTTAACTCATTTTATCAACACTGCTTTTACAAAAGTTGAACTAATACTAAGCGGCCTTTTAGGATAATGATACCGAAAATCCGTTAGAGGTATCGTTTCTTTTTTAATTTCCTAGACGTCTGGACTTTTGTCGCCATGGAATTATGTGCACTGCACGTTGTGAAACAAGTCATTATCTTTTAATATGTATTTTTAGTTACTCATTACTTTGTACCAATATGACTATAAAATTTTCTACTGATATATATATATCAGTCTTATTACTCAAAGAAGAAATTTTATTAAAATATTTAAATCACTTATGTCAACCCATAAGTGATTTAAATATTTTAATAAAATTTCTTCATTCATAGAAATAAATCCTATTGTTAGAGCAAGAAACTTACCTTGTGTGTAGCCTCCACATGAAGAGCAGAGGGAAAAGCATATTTTATTCAGAACCAAATCTCAATTAAATGCAATCATAACCGGGAGAGTAAAACATATTTGCATAACATTACAACATAAAATAGCAGTAGAGCACGTGGTCCTAAATGGCAGCTCGCGGCTGTCAGGACCAATTTAGACGCGAATTGATTGCACACATAAATCCATGCGCCTTTTATTCACTTTGCGTCTTTGTGATAAAAATAAGCGCGTAATTATACGGTCTGTCTGTTTGGCGGTAAAAATGCTCTTATGCAAAGATTTAATTCGTACTTTTAACGCTTTAAAATCATCGCCCTTTTATTTTTGCGGGCCGTCGAACCGCCAAATTACTCGTTTACGTTACTCGTGTCTTATAATTTACGAGCAGATAAACGATACTTCGTGGTTATTTAGGTACCACGAGAAAAGGTTCTTGTTTTATAGCCCTTTAATTTTATTGCAAATAAAATGCCCAATATTAACATTATAATAATTTTTGTATAAAAACTTTCGTGAGACATATTCATATCAATTAATGTTAAATCCCCAAAAATGCACGTGAGTGAACCACCAGTGAACATTAATTGATATTATAATAATTTGTAAATGTTTTGAGTAAAACTTACATTTGAGAAACAAAAATGTTAATCGCCGAAGTGGAGATAGCATGAAGAGAGCAGGTGTATTTTTGGTCATATTATCCATACTAATATTATAAATGCGAAAGTAACTCTGTTTGTTTGTTACCTTTTCACGACTAAACAGCTGAACGGATCGTAACGAAATTTGGCAAGGAGATAGATTGGGTCTTGGAGAAGGCCACGGGCTACCGTTTCTCACGCAGACAAAGTCACGGGCACCAGCTAGCTTTATAATAAACTCACCAGTCTTACTCAATATAGGACGGATACCTTACTTGGCCATTATTCAGTGTCTACATTTTCTTCCTATGTATTTCAGAATTCCTGTAAATTGGTTGGTCATCTCATTGATCATGCGCGACATACAGATTTATTGCTGTTAATTTAAAGCAACTTGATTCACAGCTATTAAAGAGTTGACATTTTTAAATTCTCAGTTTTACGAGTCTACCTACGTATTCTTAAAAATATTTAGTAGCAAAGAAGCAGCATTTGTTTTATCGGTAGAATTTGTTGGTTAAAAAAGTGTGTTTATACACTAATCTAGGAGGAACAGGAGGTTATGTTAAAACATTTTATTCTCAAGTCTATTAATGATCAAATTATTAATAAAATGTACAATGAGTTCCTAATTGATATCTCATTCATTTGAAGAATCATATCACACATCACTTCGACTTCACAAATTCTATCCACCGACTATTTGGACAGCTACAATAAATACTGCGACGGTGACCTTTTGTCTTTTTTCTTTTCACAGGAATTTCACTGACTATAGTATTAACTAATAGAGAATTAAAATACTCGTATAGGTTAACTCAATGAAACGAGCGTCTAACAAAACCAGCCAGCTAAGAAAAGTCACGTCAAGGTATTGAAGATAATTTCTCCGAAGTCTATTATAGATCCACTATAGTAGGACATACATATACCTTGCTACATGTGTTGATCTCTGAAGAGGCGCCACAAATGCCGGTCGTTCACCTCTGTCATACACGTTTCCGCATGCATTTACATCTTCGATTGGCGAACAATATTAATTATCAATTTCAGCTTATATGATGTATACAGTACCATCAGTCTGGCTAATACTTCTTCAGTTGTTCCTTAATTGAAAAACTTTGGTCCTTCGAGTCTTAAGGAAACATCTTCATTGGGAATTTTAATATTCTGATTGGAACTGTGAACTAAAACTATATTTCAGCAACAAATTCTGTCCCAATAATTGTAAACTGAAAAGATATTTCGATGTTTTACGAAATACTAAAGTTATTTTTATGAATTGTAAACAACTGTTATAGCTAGTGGAAGTTTTCACAATCAGTAATAATAATAAATAATAATTGTAAATGTATGCAATGTGGCTCTGGCTCCTGAACTAGGGTGACCCGTATGTCAGGAGCCAGTCCTTCTTGTATTGTCTCTATTGTCTATTTCTTAACCATGAATGCATTTACACTCGAAGTTCGTTCACTGGACCGCGGACGATTCCTAGAAAGGTGTCACATGTCATCGAAATGTATGTCCCATTATAAAATCTATATTGAGAGTAGATTCATAGCAGTTAACCTTTTGCTACGGATGGTTAAACGTACGATCAATATGTCTTTAGTACTGGTTGTCGCATGACATTCATAAATTGATACGTCAAATACAGTTGAGAAAATGTTTGTTTTTCAATTGTGTATGAATGTTTACGTATTTATTAACTGTCGTGGAATCAAACGACTTTACATTTGTCTCTCTCCTTTAAGTGATACTTACTGCAAAATTTCTATTTTCCAATGCTAAAAGCGTATTATGTTAAGTTATTTTTTCGTTCTACTGCTTGACAAGGCTCTATGTCCTAGCGATAAGCATACATCATATACCTAATTTAGGACTAGACTGATAGCAGATTTTTTAGATTGCTGAAAGAGGAAGGGCAAAGGAAAAGTGTATCAATAAGCTTAGTAGTAGGTTGTTATAATATATAATGAATATGGAATAGTAATTTAAGACAATCAGTCTCGCTAAACCATAAGATAAGATTTCATCTAGACAAGGAGACTAAATAAATATATTTTTGCTTACAGATAGAAAGCAACAGACGTACTGTTACGAAAATATTCAAACATCATTTTCGTAATTTATAATTACAATGTGCTACAAATGTTTGTACTTTGCCCTTGTTGTCCGAGGAAGTATAACTGCCTAGCCTTTTCCCAGTTACATTGGGGTCGGCTTCCAGTCACACCGGGTGCAGCTTAATACCAGTATTTTACATGGGGCGACTGCCTATCTGACCTCCACAACCCAGTTACTGGGTAACACGATATCTCGTGGTATGACTGGTTGTCAGACTTTCAGGCTTCTGACTACCCGTAACGGTTGACATAGATCTTAATTTGACCGGGACCGACGGCTTAACGTGCTCTCCGAAGCACGGAGGGGTCTCGGTATAAAATGATGGTCACCCATCTACAGACTGACCGCGGCAAGCGCAGCTTAACCTTGATCTATCGATCGTTGCGGCTGTTACTTAGCCACGAGCCCCTTGTGGTCCGTGGAAGTGTCGTATATAAATATATACGTATTATATGAGTATAGTTATGTACATTTGTTTGGCGTCTGTCGCTAATGTGGCCTGCTTAAATGGGACGTGTTAAATACGCCATGAAATGACTTGCGATTTAACCCCGTCAAGGTCACGATGGTACCCTTACTATTTGGTTAACATTGATATCGTACACTGTAGTTCTGATGGGTATGTTCACTTTCTGACTTAGAGGAGAAAAAATAATATTTATAAGAATAATCTTGTCGTATCCTTTAGCATGACAAATGTAGTTTTTTTACGAAGACCGGACAATCTTTCAGCTGTTCCCTTGAAAACATGCACTTCTTAGAGCAGTGTAATGTAATACGTTATCTTTTCTATATTTTTGATAATAATTATAAGTATTGCATTGAATGAATGCGAGGTATAACAATCTATTAAAAGCCCGAACTGGGTTTATTTTAGATACGCTTGTTAGGGGGCGTCCATTAATAACGTGAGGCATTTTTCTGAATTTTTGGACTCCCCCTCCTCCCTTGGTGTGATATCGTAAGATTTTCCTCAATTCCCTCCCCCCTCCTCTAATCTTACGCGAGATTCTTCAAAATTTATGTTGTGGCTGTAAACGTGTTGGATTATTGAGAATAAAAATCATAACTTGTTCTATTACCTACTTTCATTGAAGACTAGCAAAACCTTAAGCTACTTAACCTTATTTGTGAATATTACCGTAATTTAAAATCACAATAATAAAATTAAATAATAAATATTAAACAAAAATTTTGAAAAGATTTATTCTAATTCTCAAAGTTCTCAAAGAGTCTCAGTTCGGGCGAATACGACAAACAGTATGTGTCAGATTTTGCTATATTTTATTCTAGAAATAATTTTTCACGCAATTTTAAATCGCTATGTGCTAGAAAAAAGAATTACGTGATATTTGCTAAGACCCCCCCTCCCCCCTAAGTGAGATTTGAAAATATTTAACTTGATCCTCTCCCCCCCCCCCCCTAGAATACCTCACGTAATTAATGGACGCCCCCTTAGAGTTAAATATTACACCCAATGGTGCCACCAATTATCTAAGAAATTGTTCCATTTCATGTATAGGGAATTGAGTTTTGGTGATTTTTCGAAATGATTACCTAAGTTTCAGCCACACATAATTTAATATTTCTCCCATTCGAAGAGTTAATTAACATAAGTTCAGTACGAAATTTAAGGGCTGTTTAAAATTAAGTGTCATGCGCGTTATGCCAATTTTCCATACTAAAATATATTTTCTTGAAACATCCGAATATATTTTAGATGATCTGATCATGAGGCTTTGGTCCTTTTAGTCACGGCGTCGATTCTACATTTCGGATAACATATTTGTATGGCCAAATATTTATATTAACTTGAATATGGTGATATAGAGTAGTATAATCTGTAGTAGTGTACCTACTCAGTAGCAGTTACACTAAATCAAGTGCAATGTAATTTGAAAAAAGGATTAAAAGGATATATCTATAGATTGATTGTATCGATTGGTTTCTATTATGTTGTCCGTTCCATATCTACATCTACATTGTAATACATATCTGATAAAACATGCGCATAAAATCTCCAAGCCGACATGCCTGCGATTAAACATCGTGATAACCATTTTACTTTTGTAGCCAAGCATTTAATGCGACGCTGAGCTTTCAACTAATACGCTCCATCTCCCTTACTCGCATGACCTTTGATATGGCGTGTGTGAGACGAATATATCGTTCAAAGGTTGCTAATGGAGACATGCGATACTGTACGGCCACGATTACGACTCACGTTTCGCGCCTCAAAGGCTTAGTTAATTAAGTGATCCGTGTGGGATTCTCGATCAATGCTACGAGTACATGTTGCAAATTATTTGATTGTTATATGTCGGGCTGGAATATGCATTTGCGTGTACCTGTACTTGTAGGTATGTTAATCAATTAGATTTTCACTTCAACTGTCTTATTTGTCAATGAATGAAAGACAGCCACATGCAGCTGAGATGACGAGAATGAGTACCTATATCTTTAAGAGGAAGTCTGAAAGTGGCACCGGGGACAGAAGTTGTGTAGAAATTGTTAAGCATGGTTTGGGGTGAGGATCATGTCAGGAGGAAAGTTTTATGTATGAATTTAGATGGCTATAAGAGTAGAGGAAGACTGAGGAAGCGATGGATGGATTGTGTTAAAGATTATATGGCAAGAGAAGGAGTGACTGGTCTATATGACGGCTGATACAGATGTATGGATGAAGACTGTAGAAGATACATGCTGCGCCGAACCCAAAAAAATGGGGATGTTGTCTAGTTGCCGCAGGCGCGGCTGAGCATCCCCCCCAGGGGTTCCACCTTGTTGTGGTGGGGGGGCTCTAGTAGCCGTGGCTTGGTCACCCACGGTGAAGCTAACGGAACCCGAGGAGGGCCGCTCCTCAGGGCTTTGCCTTCAAGCCCATGTTGGAGCGGCGCCGGCGTAGGTTGCGGGCCTTATGGGGGGTGTCGCAACTGAGGTGGGCTGCGGCGTCGTATGGGCGGCACCGCAGCTGAGGGATGGGGGCCGCGGTGGGAGAGGAGTGCCGGTATGTCGATGCGCCGCTCTCCCTACCTGCCGCGGCCTTGACGGGGCCGCCACCGTTGGATGGCGGACGCGGTGGGGCCGCAGGGGAAGAGGAGTGCCGGTATTGCGAGGCGCCGCTCTCCCTATCCTCTGCGGCCGTAGTGGCAGGCGGCGGGGCCACAGACCTGACCCGTCGCAGGGGACCTTGGGCGTCCAGACACGGGGTTGTCTGGCACCCATTGCACATGGTCTCCGAGGTGGTTGCGGCACGCCATTAGTCTGGTGTGCCGTAGGGGGGGGGGTGCAATACCCAACCCCGTGAGGGAGTCCGGCAGCGGACGGCTGCGGGCGGGTTCGCGGTTGTGTGCGAGAGCGTTCCCGCGTCCCGCCCTCAAGCAGCTGAGGAGGTATACTGTGGAGTTTTAGTGGGTTCGAGTCCCACATAACCGCTCTGTCTCCCCGTGTCAGAGCGGTATGCGAGGGCATTTCTCCACATAAAAAAAAAAAAAAAAAAAGGCGCGGCTGAGCATGAAGTGAGGGTTGGATTCTCAGGTCAAGCAGTGTCATTTGGTGTTTAGTTTAGGTAATTCTCAGAAGCCTGGTATTCGAAATTTTGCCCAGTAGATGACAATATGTTCAATAACTATTACATACGACTTTATAATGGCATTGCTGAAATACAAGTGTACTTTATTGTCAGTACACTCCTTTTTTTTTTGCCGAGGTGGAAATCCTTATGGATGTCCTCTGCCTTGGGGAAGGCAGAGGGGTCTGTCTGACTCTTACTGACTAAAACCACCCCGGTGTTCCCTCGCACACTTAGGTCAGAGACTCCGGGAGCGGATACGTCATCCGCAGCCCCTGACTGGTGCTGGCCCTTTTTATAAGACCCATCTAATTAATGGAGGGTGGTAATGTTCCCCCCGTAAAGTCCAAGAGGGGCGCGCGTGGAACACTACGCGCCGCTACCTCGGGGTCTGTTTGATGAGCAGTACACTCCTGCCTTAACCTTTGGGGAACACAAGCGTGCTGCTGCATTAGATTTAAAAAGTCATAATATCGTGATATCCTGTGGAAGTGTAGGTAAGTGAACCGTCCATTGGTAGGTCGTCCACTTCAAATATTACGGAAAATTTTGGCAAATTTTCTTGTTACTCGCTACAAACTGTCTTGTTCTAAAGTGGTCAAACTTTCATTAAAAAATTCCTGTACCTAATTACGGTTTGTGGAAAGAAAAATACGGTCGTGAGCAGGATTCGAACCTGCGCCTCCCGGATAAATACTCCAGGCGCTCTGACCGCTAAGCCTAACCCTCAACCTCTGCTCACGACTCCGAATTCTTCTTCCACATTTTAATACGTCTTTTTGGTGAAGTCATTGCTATCTATTAAGTCCCTATACAGGTGACCGAACCGACCCGAAGCCAACTTAGCAGTAATTTTGTTTTCCTGTATTTATTATCCTCAAAAGTTCCCGTCATCCTTGTCAACTAGTATAATTAATGTACTTATTTTAGCAAAGAAGCCCTTTACAATGTAGACATTATTTTGAAGTGATAATCCTAAATTATTTGAACAAGTTTCTTATTCAACTTCTAAGAAAATAATATACTTCATAATTCTATCTGAGATATATAGCCTGAAGAAATATTTTAAGGGCCACCGTATAAGGATCGTACATTCATTTATTATGATTGATAGCATAAGATGCTATAAAATAAAGATGTACAGAAGGACCAAACAAAACATGCCAGTATCCTCGGAAAAATTAGGCACACACATTTTAAAGTTTTAAATTCTATGAACCAACCGAAAAATTTCCAGTTCAGACTTTGATCCGGGCTGCTACCGAAATAGCTATCCGAAAATTTTAATTAAAAATATTTTTTTACCTCTTCGATACGAACTTTCAGATAGCGAAAACTCTAAAAACCGTATTAATTATTATTTTATTTTATTAGGAATTGTATAAATAGTAGTTTTCACAAAAATTTTGGCATTAGTTTGCAGTCACTGATAGACAAATCAATTTTATTTATTGGAATAAAGTGAAATTCGATTTCTGGTTGGAATGTTGTATGTACATACTTAATAAGTTTTATTAATGAACCGTAAATGAATATAATTATCTCATTATGCTCTTTCGTAAAATGTAAGCATTATTCGGCATGTAGTCGATGTGATAAAGTTAAACTTCTTGGCTCGTCTTTATGGGGAAGATATACGTCAGACATCTCTCACATCAATCACATAAAGCATTGTAGGAACATGTGGCTGATGTGGCTCACTTGAGATGACAAATTGCTTTAATCACCAATATGATAGTGTTTTGCTTATTCGTACACTTGTACATATTTTAGTCATATTTATACAGTAAATATTTGAACCTAACATAGGTTCAAAATATTTATTGTTCCTTTTTGATTAAAGATATAGGATTAAAACTCTTCTCGTGGCACTTTGGCGTAGTTACTTATTCGAATCAGATTATACGAGATGGCAAAGTATCCATGCTATGTCTATAATGTGTATCTAATAACTATTCGGGCGGTTCAAAAAGCAAAGCTATGAGAAGCATCTTAAAAGAGAATTAGTACGAACGGGCCGTGCTGCATACCTTATAAGTGATACATTTTCAACGGATCCGTGGTTGAAAATTCAGAGTGCAATATAAACGTCTACAGTACCATTTTATTGTCCTCAATTGAGAAACAAACACAATTACCTGAGCTTTCTTGTGTTGAAATAAACTCAGTTTATTTGTTAAATGTTTTCCGAGTAAAGTAAAAGAAAACAGACGGTGCACCGGAGGTCCTCGTGTAACGGCTAATGGAGAGAAATGGGATGTTTATGTGGTGTTTCGCCTTCACCACATGACCCGGGTTATATGTTACGAACCTACTCAACTTATATAGCTTTTGTAAATTTATTGCCTGTAAATTTCGATTAAAATTTTATTGAAGTAGGGTTTTAGTTTCCTTTTTCTAGTTTGCTGGCAAATTGTCAGCTCTTTGCTTGCAATGATCAAGCGTTGAACACTTTACGAATGTCATACAACTCATTGAGTTAAGGTTTTAATTACTAGTTATACTAAGATACTTGATTATTGCCCTAAATGATTGATTAAAATGTTGTGCAAATTGATTATGAAACCGAAGCAACCCTGGTTTAGGGTAATGCATGAAAAAAGTATATAAGTATAGTGTATCCTGTTAGGCGATAAGAATGATCCTCATGCCAATTATTTAGGATAGTTACTTGAACTTACATGCTAAAGCTCTAAGTTATTTATGACATTTTCATAACAGGCAGGGTCATGCCACCTGAACCTTTTCATAGACTGTCTTTAAGAAACACGTTAACTTGAGATTCTTTTTCTGCTTATTCCATTCAACCTTTTCCTAATAGTACATGACCATTTCAATGTTCCAAACAGGTACTTATATCTAAAGTTACGATATTAAATGGAAAAAGAATACGGTCGCGAACAGGATTCGAACCTGCGCCTCCCGGATAGATACTCCAGGCGCTCTGACCACTAAGCCATCTCGACCTCTGCTCACCACCGCGAATTCTTCTTCCATATTTTAACACGTCTTATGGCGACGTCATTGCAATCAATTCAGTACCTATACAAGTGACCGAACCGACACGACTAACTTTGCAGTTAAATACAATGTCGTAAAGAATGCAATTACCTTAATAATTCAAGATATGTCTTTGAAAAAGCATTAACGCATGCTTAGAGAACTTTAAAGTTACAATATTAAATGGAAAAAGAAGGTCACTTGTATAGGTTCGCGGTGGTGAGCAGAGGTCGAGATGGCTTAGTGGTCAGAGCGCCTGGAGTATCTATCCGGGAGGCGCAGGTTCGAAGCCTGTTCGCGACCGTATTCTTTGTCCATTTAATATTGTAACTTTAGAGTTCGCTAAGCATGCGTTAATGCTTTTTCAAAGACATCTCTTGAGGTACTTATATCATTTTTTTCATTCCAGATATACGCAGACGAGGACATCAGCAGCATAGATGGGAAGGAAGTGGTAAAGGACCGCGCATACGACTCCTTAGAGAAACTGCATGGGCTCACCGTGTTAGAGGATGACAACTTGGGTGATGACGAGGATCTGCTGGATACCGGTGACGATGCCGAAAGTGGGGACTGGTACCCTGACTACGACAAAAGGGCGGAGCATGTAAGTTTTCAGATCGTATTTCTCTAGCTTTTTCGGGATTGGTCTTTCGTTTGCAAATAATGGTTGTTCAAAAGGTATTTTTGGTCAAAAATGCTGTGGCACAGGATGTTTTTACGCAAACATATGGGGCAAAGGACCAAAACTGTTAAAATGTCACGGAAATTAGTAACAAGCGCATATTCATAAATAATAAATACGAGCTGCCTGATACATACATAAACTCACGCCTTTCTCTCATGGGGGTAGGCAGAAACTACAGAACGCTACCTTCTGCGATCCTTACGTATTATGCCTTTTGCTTCGTCCACAAAATTTAAATAAAAAAAGAAATTAGTAAAATATCTATAAGTTTTACATCAAATTATACTGTGTTTTACGTTATAAATAATGTTCAGAGCTGACACACTTAAATATTATTACCAACAAAAATATTGCTATGAGTAGGTAGGGGTCAGGGGTCAAGGCAAGCCTAGTATGCGTCGACACGCTTCACTAGACATTGTCTCGATAGAACGAGTATTACGTAACACCTGACTGCTTATATGCCTTTATCTAATGTCAATATAACCTCAGAAGGACATGACATGTTTTCATAATAACATTATTATAGACATTTCACGGTAGAATAGGTGGGTTAACTCATGGGTGATTTTGCCCATTGACTTATAAAGGCAAACTAGGGTTCTGTATTTGGATGTACTTACAGTATTCTCAGCACAAACACTCAATCAATCTGTCGAGCCTTTTCCTAATAATGTCGCGGGTCGGCTTCCAGTTTAACCAGATGGTCCTTATAACTAGTATTTTATATGGAGCGACTGATCTGATAATATCTGACCTCCCTTACCCTCATGGTAAGCCTGATAGTGGTTCTTTCAGGCACCTGTTTAACAATAGTAATATATTTTCATTTGAGTTGTGGTAGGACTGGTTGTCAGATTTTCATGTATGTAGGTAACTACCCATCGTATATTCTCATTTGACAAGCCGGACCAAAGGTTTGACGTGCTCTCGGAGGTATGCAGGGGTCTCGATATAAAATGATGGTCACCCATCATTCAGATCCAGATCAACTACAGCAAGCGCAGCTTTACTATAATTGATCGATCTGTGCGGCGGATTGATGATAGTTACGTGTAAAAATAGGTAATACCGATCGATCGACTTGGGAATTACGTCAGTTGGTACCTACTCCAAAATACTGGATTGGTGCCTAATTACTTTAGGGAATAGGTCTCTCTCCAGCAAGCGATAGCTATAGTGCAATAGCGACTGTAATGTAGAGGTGGATAATACTGCGCTGCGTCGCGCAATTGCGCTTACTCAGTTCACTGCGCCGGTTGAGTTGACTCGAATCACTTCTTCGTAAAGTGGGCGCAGTGGGCTGCGCCAGAGTTACTCAGTTGACGCAAAGGATTTTGCTGAGTAATCCATCTCTACTGTAATATAGCGAAATTAATTATAGAGCAAATATTGTTTCTTGGCTGCGCACTGAAATTAGAATTTTAATGAAATTCTAATTTCAGTGTAGTATTTTCATATTTAAATTAGTTTCAAAAGTTTAACTGCAAATACTGGTATCTTTATTTTTCTTATAACTTACTCCAACAACAAAACAGTAGGATTAAAGACAATTAAAATATTCTTTGGTCTTTTTCCCCGAAAGTAAAAAAAATACTGAAAAGGTTCAGAGTTTTTGTAAAGTCGCAACCCTTTTTCGTGCGTGATCTGAATGCTTTTAAATTAAGTGAAATTGATCTGACCCAATTTAAGTGAGATATTTACGTTATTAAAGTACCTAAATATGTACGAATGCTATGTGCCAAATTGGATATGAAACTATAGTACTAACTGAGTTTTACTACTACTTCTCTATTATCGCGAAAATATTCCTCGTCGAAAAATTTAAAATTAGTGTATTTTAATGTATTATTGTATTATTGTTCTTTTTTATATATATCTTCTCTATATATTTGCCTAGCCTCCACAACCCAGTTACTGGGTAGCACGATATCTCGTGGTCACTGGTTGTCAGACTGTCACGCCTCTAACTACTTAATTTGACAACAATTATCTTCTCTAGGTATAACATAATTAAATAATCCCTTCACATTGAGGGTTGCAATATTTTCTTTATAATGTATTTACAAAACACGTTCTAAGTATATACTTCAAAAAAGCATATCAAATTTAAACAACTTTTATATTGTGAAATTATGCAAATTACACTTTAAAGTATAAAGCATCTCATGTATTCACTATTATTTTCGAGACGCCTTTACTTGGGTACAATTTATTAAGCTCACTGTATAATATATGTATGATAAATTGTGTGTATTCGCTCCTTTTTGCATAAATGTCAAGTTCACGTTCAAAAGACTAGATACACTTCACACAGAATTTAGTTGTGCGTGTTAAATTCATTATAGCATTATAAATCGCTATTAAAAACACAAACTGCCTCGTCGTCTTAGTGTTCCCCGTTGGTCTAGTGGCCGTAAGCGGACTGCTGAGCATTAAATCCTGTAATGAAACAACTTTTAACCGGATTAATCGCGTGTATTATTGGTATTTTGTTTTTCCTGACGTTTCGAACACTTCTTTTTTATGATGTGTAGTGATCGCACAAACCTAAGATATTACTATTAAATCCTGTGTTCGATTCCCGTGTCGAAGAAATTGTTGTTGGGTTGTTCTGTTAGGAAATTCTCACTACTATAGAATTAATGTCCGGTTGATGACAATAGGCTCACCACTTACATATCTTAATAACTGCGTTGGTGAAATGTGGTTATACAGAAATACTCCTTCAATTACCCCTTCGCCCTACGGGGGTATAGGCATGCTGTGTTATGTTATGTTAAATTATAAGCAGTGTCTATAATAATATCCATTATAGCATTAGAAATTTCTTTGATCATGCATGCACACAATGGAATTATTTCTTAGCGATTTATTCATGTGACTTAAGCTTAAATTTAACCTCGTCTGCATAACTAAAGGTTAGGTCTTGTGTAAGGAGTTTTGTGCACTCATCAAGCGATCCCAGAGAAGTCGATGACATAGTGATCAGGTGCTACCCTGCACGGCGAGGCTCAGAGGAGACCCCTTTATAGTTCAGTCAGTTCAGTCTTCTCATGGATGTGCTCTAACAGATGTTGCGGAGGTTCTGGATCTGGTCTCGTAAGAGGAACCCTTCATACGCTGCTGGTGGCCCCGGTGGTTTTAGTGAAATAAGGATCCTGCTCTCCTATTCTTATCATGGAAGGTCGGGAGCATTAATGAAGGTTTTACCCTGAAAATAAAAATGATACCTTAGTTCATTTAGAAACTGAGAAAGCTACCAGATGTCGTCGTTTGCCTATCAGAGTATAACGTCTATCCATTAACAAAAGAATAATGCAAAGTCATTACGCAAATGCTGTATAAGAATGGATATAATATATCCATTCATAAAATTTACATATACTTCATTTGACTTTTAAACTTAATGAAAATGATATTATCTTTCTCGGGTGAAAAAGAAAAGTATCTAATTTTATAACATGTTGTGGGTTTAAAAGTGGCACTGGCATATTAACAAATCGACTTAATAGGTTTATAGGTATTTAATTAAAGTTATAATTAATATTAAATGGAAAAAGAATACGGTCGTGAGCAGGATACGAACCTCCGCCTCCCAAATAAATACGCGCTCTGACCACTACCGTGAATTCTTTTTCCACATATTAACACGTATTTTTGGTGACGTCGTAGCTATCTATTCAGGTGATCGAACCGACACGACTAACTTTTCAGTTAGTAGAATGCAATGATATTATAAACTAAGTTAAAATATTAAACGATGAATTCATGGTAGTGAGCAGAGATCGAGATGCCTTAGTGGTCAGAGCGCACCTGGAGTATTTATCCGGGAGGCGCTGGTTCGAATCCTGCTCACGACCGTATTCTTTTTAAATATTAATATAATAACTTTAGAGTTCGCTAAGCATGCATGCTTTTCAAAGATTTATCTGTATTAGGTATTTAATTCCTTAGTCAATCTAAGATGTCACAGACATACAGTGAAAGAAAATCTGGACTGAATGACGTTAAACCACAGTGAGCGAAATGATGTTTGTATGAGGAGATGCCTTTGCCATGGAGTTGGATAGTTTCTGCTATGGCAGGTTATGTCTTCTTAAAGAGACAGATTCATACAAAAAAGGGTTTTGGAGAAGGATGAGTTTACGGAGCTATTAATCGTGTTTCCCGTCCGGGTTTCTTAGAGAAAACATACCTACTTGAGATAGATTTCTTTGAGTAGTTTGCTTGTAAGATACTATCACAGGGCTTTAAGTTATTCTATAGAACATATTCTATTACATCTAAAAGTAAAATTCAGCTCAGGACAATTAGTATATGACAGCGTGGTTGGCGCAGTGGTCGAGAGACCGACTGCTGCGCTGCGCGTCGCAGGTTCGATTCCTGCACGGAGCAAATATTTGTACGATCTATAGATAATAGCTCCGGGTCTGGGTGTGTGTGTGCTTGTGAGATTATATGTCTGTAAACGCACCCACGATACAAAAAATTCCTAGCGTGGGGCAACGCTTTTTAAAAAAGAAAAGAAGAAAAAAGAAAGTATTTAAATTCAAGATATGTCTTTGAAAAAGCATTAATGCATGCTTAGCGAACTCTAAAGTTACAATATTAAATGGAAAAAGAGCGCCTGGAGTATCTATCCGGGAGGCGCAGGTTCGAATCCTGTTCGCGACCGTATTCTTTTTCCATTTAATATTGTAACTTTAAAGTATTTAAATTTCAGCCAGGATTGACATGCGGCACTTCAACTTTAAAATATTAGGTACTTTTGAAAATCAGGCACTCTGTCGACTAAGCTTTCCCGAACTCTGCTCAGCGGTCATCATCATCCCATCATCCCCCTGCCCTTATCCCAATTTATTTGAGGTTGGCGCAGTATGTATGCACTCTGCTCAGTGGTCAGTGTTCCGAATTGTTTCTTCACTCACAGTACGACTGGTATGGTAACGTCGGAATCATGTATTCAGGCATTAAGTAGTAGGTAGTTGTATCTTCATATAGCTTTAACAGACTCAGACCTTAAAAATAAATAAATGTTTTACTTTGAGAATAACAAAGTAAAATGGCTGAATTTAAAGGATAATTAAGTATAATTTTATTGTTTGTCTTTGCTCAAAAGCTTTAAGTTTAAATTCAGAAAATAAAATTATTTCTATTCTATGTAACTTTAACCCTGAAAAGGATAACGATAATGAAGATTACTTTAAGAGTCAAATAACATTACAAGGTTATTCGAAATTATCTTAAAGCTTCATCGTCTCGTTGTCAGGGAATTAATATGAAAATCGATAGGCATTATAAAGTCGTCCGAGTGTAGGGTTGCTAGTTCCTAAAAGCGAAAAGTGCGATATTGCATTAAAAAATTCGGTGTGTAAAAGACCTGAAAGTTTGCCATCTGAACTTACTTTAATCATTTAAGTAGGTATTAAAATAATCTCACTGCAACTTTACAGAGAAATTTAATTTGCAAACATTTTAATGTTTAAAACCTAGCAACCCTATCTGTGCAAGAATATTGGAAGCCAGAGGGGACCGCAAATCTGCCGCAGCAGCTTGAAGGGATTTAGAATGAACAGTGTTATTTGTTCTACAGAATATTTTAATCGACTCTTGCATATTTGTATATGTAAATAAGCTGTGGTTTCAGAAATATTTATACTTATTTTTCGATTTTTGCGCAACGTTATATCTCTCATTTTATATTATTCGTTTTGTTTTTTTTAAGGTTTGTTTCGATATTTTATTGAAACGTCGACTTGTTTTAGGATTCTTAATGTTTTTATTGGATGATGAAATTGATCCTTCTTTAACAATTTCTACAAAATCTTGACGTCGATTCTGCGTACACATAATAGTAATATTTTATTTTACTTGTGCTTATTTTAATTTTTAAGACAGCTTAATTTACTTTTGAATTCAATCAAATTCTTGTGAAAAGTCTTGACTACTATAAAGTTAAGGCCGATCTGCGCAAGTTGTTTTATCTAGTTTTATTTATCTTCAAGACTGTAGATCAAAGCATCGCTTGCAGGCACTTTTGAAAGGTCAAGCTTAAAGTTGGCAAGGTTCTTTAAATATTTCATGATGCAGTAACTTATTCTGAACACTACATATATTTAAAAAAAAAACATAATTTTTCAGGTACCGATAGTTGACCCGTCTAAAAATCGAATTTTTTTTGAGGCATGCGTAAGTTTAAATTTGACGTCTCTTAATTCTTGTCAACTCTTTTCATTGACAGTTATGTAATAAGGACAGGTATAACTTGTGGAAATGGTGCATACCCCCATTTCACCGATGCAGTTATTAAGTCCCATAGCCATCAA
Source organism: Xylocampa areola (assembly GCA_935421205.1). Taxonomy (NCBI): domain Eukaryota; kingdom Metazoa; phylum Arthropoda; class Insecta; order Lepidoptera; family Noctuidae; genus Xylocampa; species Xylocampa areola. The sequence goes on from OW285200.1 coordinate 5,062,183, forward strand.
CCGGGCACAATTCCAAATTCAAAGCTAGTGAGTATTTCTTAACAGAAAAACTCAATAACAATTTGCCCTACCCATGAATCGAACCCAGGGCCTCATACTCAGCAGCCGCGCTTGCAACGACATGACCAACAAGGCAGTCAGGTCAAGTGAACGAGACGTTTATAAAAGTCAGTTTCTCGAATACATTTCTTATCGTAAACAAACGCATTCATCAAAGTTCTCGTTTAAAATTCAACAATAAACTCAATTTAATCTCGAAATTTCGACCACAATAAGTGGTGTTTCAGTAATTCATCCGAATGCCTCCGTCTGACGGCATTGAGAAGTGGCGCAAGTGATTCAAGTGGTACTCTTCTGTCCGTCGCACCCGCCTCGTCGTCGCCTCGTCACGTCTCTTTCGACAGTATCATTTGAAGTGCTTGTTGAAAAATCAGAAACATTACTTTGTATTTATTGTGATATTTTGTCCGGGGAAGTCAACGTTGGTATTCACTGGAGCTTTTATTTAGGACATCATTATTTTTTGTAAACAAATTAATATTCATTTTATTATTAATCTACAGATACTATAGTAAAACTGTAGAGGACTTCTGAGGAATGAGAGACAATTTTTGTACAATACTTTCACTGTAATTTTTTCCAAAAATCTTATTGGTTTGAATGTAACAAAATTAAAATTTTAGAAACATCTGTCTGTCGGTTTACGTTTTATTTATTATTCTGCGTTTGTCTGAGATTTGTTTGAGTCTAGTCACGTGGCTCAGTGGATTTTCTGTTAGGAAATTCTGGGAAGCATTAAGCTCAGTGTGGTGAGACCACACTGAGCTTAATGATAACAGCATATCAGTCTGTACCCTTCAACCTTTCGGGGTATACAATACTATATGTATGTATCGAGAGCACATCAAAAAACATTTTAGCCTGGTCTCCGCTTTCGTCCTTACATGTATTTTGCAAATTTCGAATCAAACTTGTAAATACTGTTTTTATTTTTACCGGCCTGCTATCATCGCGGGCACTTATCTGTCGGGGTGTTGTTTTCACTGACTCATATCAACTCCAAATAAACACGGACAGAAGGTTTACATTTAAAACGGGCGATATTTTATTTATTGATATAAAAATTAAGTGAGGATGGACATCTTCCGGTATCGAACAAAGTTTTTTATAACATTTATTGATGATCGCAACCTGATCGCAACTCTCATCCGTTTCCAAATCGTGGTGATAAAATGATTAATTTGATTATTCTTCCTACCGTTTAGTTAATAACCAAGGGTCAGAGCTGAAGGGCTCTTACACACGAGCGGCAAGTTTACGGACGCCGGCGGGAATTGTCGACGCTCGTCTATAACAGACCTAAACGTTCCGTAACTTTGATATATCTTTACACACCATCCAGAACATACCTCAGGTGTGGTTGATTGCTTACGATATTTTCCATCACCATTGTAGCGGCACGTTGTCGACGACAGGTCGGCGGCAATGTGCCACTCGTGTGTAAGAGCCCTTAAAAAGTTGTTTTTAAGTAATTTGTAATACATTGCAGCAAAGCGCAAAGGGTGGTCCTTGTGATCACTACGGACAAATACAAAATCGACATAGGGACCACGCGTGGCGGACTTCTTATAGTTATTCCTTACTTATAATTCCAATGTTATTGACATGTATACTCGCGAAAGTACAAAATTGTACTTGATAACATTAATATTTCTATTGTGTCTGATAATTGGCGAGTTAACAGATTAAAGTCACCCACCCGTAGGACTCTGAATTGACTCAACAACTGCTATCTATTGACAATATGCGGGACCAACTTACCCTCCAAAGTATGGATAAGCTCTGAAGAAAACGTTTCTAGCGGTCAACCATCCACAGACAGACCGAGCTAAGTATTGCTTAACCTGAGCGTTAGTAAAAGTAAAGCCAGAAGTCAAACAAATTTACACATTATTAAACTCTGGAGTGGACCTTCTGGACACATTTTCTTTGTTATTTCTGTTACGGCTTTCTTATTGGTTCCTTTTTCTTGTTCAGAATCAACGTTTTAGTACCTACCTAAGGCTTTGTTTTAGATCCATTTGGGTCATTGTAACTAATGTTTGGACCTTTGCGAAACGAGATTGCTTTGTTTAATCTAAGTAATGGTTTTAAAAGCTAAAGGTTAGCCGCAATTGTTTCGATAAGTTCACTTTTTAATAATGAATGAAGTCATATTTCTTTTGGGAGCGTGGGCGATTACCTTTTCATTTAGGTACGTAGGCATAGCAGTATACTAACGACTTTTTAAGTCGCAATTGGGATTAAAAGGTTTATGATATAATTCAATTGCAAACGACTCTCGTTACTCTGCTGAGTAATGAGTGTTTACAGATACATCTTTCAAACGTATTATCGCTTGCGTAGCGATGTCTAAAGTTATATTTTTTAGTGGAAGGACTAAAAAGGTCGTGAGCAGTCGTTGAACCTGAGCCTCCCGGATAAATACTCGAAGCGCTCTGCCAACTCAACCATCCCGACCTCTTGATAATGAGCGTTTAGGCTATAATACTGGTAATAGATCGACTTCAGCGCCATCCAACCCTGCGAATCACAAAGCTTAATAATTTATCATCTCCTCAAAATTTTCTCAAAAACACATGTCTCACTAAGTACTCTCATCTACAGATCGGCACAACAAACATGGTGCACCTGCGGCCTGAGGACTTCATGGACAGTGACGTCACCTTCAGGACAGACGGAGACAAGTCTGTGCTGTCCAACATCAGGGAGATCAAGCGACGACTTAACGAGAACCCAGAGGATCCCGACTTACCTGGTGAGAACACATACATCTATAATATATTTATTAAAAATTATATTATTTGAACCATTCAAAATATATTTTTTTTAAACAAAGGAATTATAAAAATTATTATTATTAAAAACTTTATCATAATTAAATATTTTATAATAAATTAAATCTATTTATTATCTATTATCAATTGTCGTAGGTTAGTCTCGCAAAAACTCGGAAATCGCTTGACCAACTTTGATGAAATTTTTGTTAATGTTTGAGTGGGTTCCTGGATGGTTGTCCACAATTGGACCCCGGTAGGTGGCGCTTCAATCAAGTTCAGGACAGGACACCGTCCTATATTACAAACCTGGAAATCTCCAATAAGTTCAGGTTAATTATTGCAGGATAACAATCTATTTAGTTAAGGGCCGATTTTTCAATCCTCGGTTAAAAGTACCAATAGCTACCTAAAGAATAAAGTTGTTAGTCTCTTTATTCGTCTGATAAGTGGTTGTCAATTTTTCAATACATATTTAACCAATGAATAACTATCTGACCGAATAACACATCTGTGAAAACGCTAACTTCAGGGTGGTGAAACAAATATACAGAATAGACGAATGTTAGAACGGGACGGACTATTTCTTTGTTTGGTGTTAATGTCAATGTTTATCTGAGGATTGAAAAATCGGCCCTTAGAGACACACCAAGACTATATAAATTTATAAAGCGTTAAATACTTTAAAGGTGAGAGTGTTGATGTTAAGGTAACATCAACACTCTCATAGTTATAATATTATGATCTATTATCCGTTTTATTTTACCCCATGTAACAGAATAAAAAATAACCTTACAACAGAATAGAATAGAATAGGTCTTTATTTGCTCAAAATGCAGGTACATAAAAATAACTTGTTAAATTATACTATAGGATCCATGTACATTCTGCCTTAACAAAGCATGCAAATATAATACGAAATAGAGATTAAGGATTAGGCTAAAAATTATCATTTAAGAAATCCTGCACAGAATAAATAACATTTATCTACAAGTAATTCTGTGAAACGTTTTAAAAATTTTTGCTACGGGAAATTTTTAATTTGGTCAGGTATTTTCTTATAGATTACAGGAGCCATACAAATTACATTAAGAAGCAAATGCGTAATAAATAATTATGCACATAATTTGTTCCAATAGACAACATTAAAAAATTTGCATGTAAATTAAATAGGTGTCACGATAGTTGGGAAATTGACAAACTACTTGCAATATAAAAGTATTGCAAAGAATCTGGACAATTTTCAGTACTTTTCCACGATGCTAGGAATTGTACGACGAAGTCAAGTTGCGTCGGCACGTAAGCAGCTTAACTTATAAGTACCTACTTATTTTATAACTTTAATTTTTTTTTGTGTAGGAACAAAAAAAATGCAGTTTTTTGAGAGTAGAATCTCTGTAGAAGTCATGAGTAATAAAAAATAGTCCTTTCGTAAGATATCTTCACGCCTGTTTTTCCGAAGGGTTGAGCAAAGGCGTACAATTCTGTAAACTTACTGCCATTAACTGCACCATTTCAAACTCCACTGAGAATTTCGTAACAAAAAACTTAGTAACACTTTGCCCGACCCGGAAATTGAAGCCAGGACCTCACGCTCAGCAGCCAACAGCATTGGTGAAATGTGGGTGTACACATACAGGCGTGATGCTATATAAGTACCTATGTATGTAGAAAATAATTATTCCTAGTTATATTTTTGATGACCATATCAAAATATAACATAACTAAATTATTATAATACCATTATTAAATAGCCTGTATTCCCCGAAGGGGTAGGCAGCAGTGTACACAGTTGTACACCCACATTACCCCAAAGCTGTTATTAAGTCCCATGTAATAGGTGGTGAGCCTATTGCCATCTACCGGGCACAATTCCAAACTCCGGGCTGTTACTGAGAATTCCTAACAGAAAAACTCTATAACACTTTGCCCGACTCGGGAAACGAACCCGAGACCTCCTGCTCAGCAGTCGCGCTTGGGACCACTAGACCAACGAGGCAAAATCAAAATATGGTCCTAAGTTACGGATGGACAGCAAAAATATGCTTCAGTTAGTAACTATATTAACCAGACTTGGGCGATTACTTCAGAGCAGTTAGAAAGCCGTTAAACAATTATAAAGTTTGCCTTCGGTACCAAGGATCTTTAAGTTTTAACAGACTTTTTCAAGAAACGGCTGCTTTTAAAGAGAACATTTTAGCTTTAGCTCGTGGTTTTAGGAATTTGATCAGATTATTAGATGCTATTTTAAGTTGTGAACACGATGGTAAGGTCAACCAGCCAAGCGTTAGTTTTGAGGATATCATAATTAGGTAATCGTATGTATATGTGCTTAGTAGTTAGGCTTAGTGTTCGCATAATCGCTTAGTGTTTTCTTAACGAAAGTTTAAGTGATTTTCCTGCTAATATGGAAAAAAATATTATGAAGCCACGGAGCAATTACTTATTTTGTTCCTTCTTAAATCCCGAAAGTCGAATCGGTACAAATATAAGAATAATAATAATCATAGCATCGTACACACATAAGCACACAAACAGACACAGACACACACACACACAACACTCCCCTTTCACGCAAATACCTACACATTATCGAGTTCCAACGTGATATTAATCAACTCCATAATTAACTTTATGAAAACACAGTTTTGCGTGTATCCCAGCCGCAACTATCATAATGTTGATATATCGGAAGTTATAAAGGTAAAAGGTAAAAGGCCCGTTCAAATTTCGCCAAATATTATACATCGCAATAAAGAATATTTTTAGTTAACTGATTTTCTGACTCATTATGGCAATTCGTGGTGATTTCTCCATTTTTAATCTAGCTTCATGGGTCTTCATGGGAGACAGGCACAGATAGCACACTACTTTTACTGTTTAGTTATATAAATACATAATTTTTACAGTTAATATAAATGTATTCAAGTACCATCCCAGACGTTAACTTAATAATAATTTATGTTTAGTTTGTTTAGGTTACTTATTTTAATTTATATGCATGTGTGATTTATTGTTGTGTGCGTCAAAATGGTGCGTAAAAATAAATAGTTCTTTTTTTTCTTTTATTTCTTTAAAAACCTACCAGTTCCGTTCTGATGCCATTGATGACATTTGCGAAGTGGGGTGAAACCACTCGCCTCGACGAGAAATAGACTGCTCCCATAGGAATACTGTGCAATAAATGTTTTATAGTTTAGTCCTAGAAAACGAACAGGTTGAATAAAATCCACAGGTAGAATTAATATATACGGATGTTTTATGAAACCTTTCTCAATCACCGATTCTGTTTGCAAGCTACATAAAAGAGAATTTCATTAAAAAAATTACAGTTATCAATATTTGTATAGGGACTGAATAGACGTCAACAAAAGACGTATTGAAAATGTGGAAGAAGAATACGGGGTAATAATAGTGAGCAGAAGTTGAGATAGCTTAATGGTCAGAGCGCCTGGAGTATTTAGCCGGGAGGCAGATTCGAATCCTTCTCACGACCGTATTTTCTTTTCCACAAAAAAATTTGTATTACGAGTTCGCGCTGCATGCGTTAACGGGTTTGAAAAAGTTATCAGCTTATGTTATTATATTAAATGGAAAATAGAACACGGTCGCGAACAGGATTCGAACCTGCGCCTCCCGGATGAATACTCCAGGCGCTCTGACCACTAAGCCATCTCAACCTCTGCTCACCACCGCGAATTCTTCTTCCATTTTTTAACACGTCTTATGGCGACGTTATTGCCATGTATTCAGTGCCTTTACAGGAAACTGAACCAACACGACTAACTTTGCAGTTAATACAATGACGTAAAGAATGCAATTTCTTTTTCCATTTAATATAATAACTTTAGAGTTCGCTAAGCATGCGTTAATGCTTTTCAAAGATTTATCTTGAAGTTATCAGCTTGCCTATTGGCTACCTCGGTTGCCAACGTATTGAAGGTCACTTTGTAGTACATTGCGTCGTATGTCTTTAATAGTTTTGGTCATCATAGACAATGTACTACAAACCATCAATTCGATGTTAACTGAGATAGCCAATAGGTACGCATTAATTAAATTTGGCAATAAAAACAGCAACCCTAAAGGCTTTTTAAAGATGAAGGTTTTCTCGAGGATTTAAACGTTTGTAATGCCACTACCAATCAGTACTATTATAAAAAAAAAACAACAAACCAGGCATCAAAAACAAGCAATCCTATATTTTTGTTGGTCCTTAGTTCCGCATATGATTTTGAATGCAATTTTTTTCTTCTAGTCTTAACCAACTATAAAAAAATACTATTCGAAATAAAGCAACTATCAAATAATTTCTCCAGACTTGCAGCCAACACCAACAGCCGCAACAGAGGAAGATGGAACTCGGGACAAGCGCAGTGTGTTCCCTGACTCCTCAGCCGACTCCGTCGATGACTTCGCGGCTCCGAGGATCATGGCTAAGACTGATGACAGGTAACTAATAACTTTGTATATGATGTTTAGACTTCCAGAGAAAATGATGATGATGAAATGCAAAGTGCTTAATACTTATCAATTTATGTATTCTCAAAGCGGTGAAGGAAAGCACCACGAGGAAGCTGGCGCACCTGAGATATGTTCTCGATGGTATATATGCACGTAAGTGCATATATGGCCCTGTTATTCGTCAATCATGTGATAGGATGAACAAAATAAATGCCCAATTAATCTAATGGACGCTAAGCGTGACTGTTGAGCCTGAGATCTTGGGTTCGATGTCGGGTTTGGGCATTGTTATTGGGTTTTTCTGTTAGGAAAATTGTCAGTAGAAGCCCTAAGGTTGGAATTGTGCACGATAGATGGCAACAACAATTCACTTCCACTTGAATTTTCCGGGAATATAGGCTTGATGCTATTGTCATATAAAAAACGTCTAATTACACCAGAGGAAAACGAACACAGTATCACGTTATACATACGTAGCATTATTTATGCGACAAACAAAATATCTCTCCAATTAATTCCACCTACACGTCTTGCCAATCGTGGAACTACCTGAGGAGGTAGTTCTAAACGTTCTGCTGACCGCAAATTCCAGTATAGATAGCTGGACCAAGTGTATAGTCCGTCGGACGTCTCCGCGCGAAGCAATCAGGAATGCGACCGCAAGGCTCTCAAGTTTCATCATGAGAATATTCACAGATTATTACGTTTATTGCTATTTTTATTGCGCCATCTTCGCACTACGCTGTGGGAGCTCATCTGTTTGGAGTACCTACGTATATTTTTATTCTCGTAATAGGATAAACAATATGTTTATTGCTTTTTTGTATTTCATTACGATATTCATAGTAAATTAGATTTCATATATAATGATATTATTTTTATACATACTAAGGCCATGTAATGCCTATATTAATTACAGTTTTTCAAGGAAACATTGAAAAATAATAGACACAAACGGGGCTTGAACCTGCGACCCTTGACATTTCGTGTCATCACTCTTCCAACTGAGCTACCGTGTCGCGCTAAATAAATATCGCTTGGCGTCTCTTTATTAAGACGAATACAAAGAAGGTTGCAATTTAATATTATCGAACACGGTAACTCGGGTGTTCGTATAGACACGACTACATACTACACTATTTTTCAATGCTTCCTTGAGAAATAGTAATTAAATTATATTTCATCTGTATCCTAAACCTTTTCCAGTGTTAGGTCGTAGGCCTATAAATAACATTAGAGCTATGTCAGAGATCTGCGGGATGCTCATACTCGTGACATAAAGTTGTTGATCAACTACACAATAAAACACTCCACCGACTTTTCGTAACCACGGGCATACATACATAAACACTTTCCACGTGCGCATTAAAATAAGTCCTTAAAACGGTGAAGGAAAACATCGTGAAGAAACCAGCCCACCTGAGAGATGTCCTCACACGATAAGAAATAATAATAAGTATTTTTCTCTCCTAAAGCCACCCGTATCAAACTACATGTTTGTTGTAATAGTAACAGAATTACAGTGGAGAGCACTTTGCACCCCACACATCACAAATATTTACTACTTTCGGAGGTATCCCAATATGTGGTGACTGTAGGTACACCACTAAATATATATTGGAGTAGTCGATACCCTTGAAGAGGCAAAATATTATTATTAGAATAAAAAAATCCAGGAAGAAGTGGATTGTTCACAATTTTGGAAAAGGGAAACATTTCAGGTAGTATTATTCAGTAAATATACCTATGTTAAAATTGGATGGATGCCCCCCATAACACAAGATCTTCCTAGCGTGGGGGTCATTAGTCCACTTGCTTGTATACTGTGTTATATTTCCTATACTATCTACTTATAAACGAATTAACTTATTATCAAACGTATAATTAATCCTGTCCGATCCGTTACGATATAATTAGGTATCAATATTCGATTCGATTTATGTAAAACTTTTCAAATAACAAGAAAAAAAAAACATTGTAGACTGAATACAATTATAAAATTAGAAAACGCAAGAGTGCGGGCGGTGGTGCCCGTCATTTTTCGGGCATGGTAAGTGGGTAATTTGATTTTAAATTTTATTATTATGTTTACTTTCATCACAAATCATATAATACTATAGGTACTAGTGTAGCTTTCATGAATATTTTATGTTTCTTATTTTATTTGGAAATGTGATTGGGATAGGTACCCACTTACATATGTATAAGCCCCTTTCAGATCGGACAGGATTTATTTTACATACTGTATAAGCATTCAGTTACTACAGTGTCTGTCAGACTTAAATCAAAATCCGGAGCAGAGGCGTAGCAAAAATTTTATATTATTGTAGGTTTATCTTGTTATTTCTTCGTAAACAATATTCTAGGGTGGATCAGGCCCACCTGCCCCCCTCCAGCCTGCTACACTGCGATGATCCAGAGTCGAGAGATATTTGTAACTAGTATTTCCTGGTTATGAAAAAATATAAAGCCACTTTTACCTCGCCCATGGGTCAAAAGAAGAAATAGGGACGAGGTCAATAAACTTTTATCAATACTTCTAGCACGCGTAGGTTATGTATATTTTTAACCCGCTCATTGAGGCAGGGATTTAGTTAATTCTATAAATAAACAAATCTATTGGAACTCTTTTTGAAACTCACTTTTGTTTTACGTTTTCACATTTCGCGGTGAAAAAAAATCCGCTAGGTAGATAGGTACGCGCTAGCTTTAAGGCTAAAAATTAAATTAATTGTACCGGACGGGCGGTCTATCGAATACTAGAAACGAGCCGCTGACGTCCTGTACCTATAGGTTCGGTTCGACGTATGCTGAAACCTTGTATTTCTTCAGGGACTATGAAGACTATAACACTATCGAGGTCACCGGGAGAATCATTCCATGAAATAAAACACCGACTTGCACTATCACTATAAAGCTTGAGGTTTCTGCTTACTCCATTGAAGATGGCGAGGCTTGAATATATGGTAGTTTTTGAGCTACGAAGAAAATACATGCGCATTTGCTTAAGTACGACGAATCTTTACCGTAACGAGACCCGCAAAAACCTCGCACTATCTATTCTTTATTTACTTAATAAAAACTATATAAAGGCTATATACTTCTAAACTATGACTATATATATAGCTATCTATATACCAATAGATAGGTGCTGACAAGACCTATCTATTGACGTATGTGTCAACCATCTCGCCCTCATACTTGGGCACCCAGCACAGAATACATTTATCAACATACTCATTTTCAAAAATCGGGGTTGTTTTTCTACGTTAATGTGTCTAAACCATAAGGGTTGAAGCTATAAAACAATCAGCACCCCCTAGACGAGTATGCCGGCTACAAATGAAACAACATTCCGAATAGTTTTTATTGCATATAACCATAGTTATGTACATATTAAGATTACAAAATTATGTATGAATTCTCAATAAAATATTTCATCAACATCTTTGTTTACATTCACGCTATGGCTTATGGAACATGGCTGCTACATTTAAAAACATTAAAAATACCTTAATTATTGGCATATGAACACGAATATAAGTGTCTTAATATAAATCTAGGCATCAGAATACAAATCTTAGTGTTTTAATACAAATCTAGACATTCTACAAGCACTAAATTACTATTTAGTATGAATATCACTGTTATTGTCTCTAAATTGTTCTATAATAACGTAATAATTTCACACACGCGAATTTACTGTCTTTCTGGATAATAACGGCACTGATTCTATGTAAACACAGGGCTATCTAAAAACGGGAATAGCAGGGCTGTCGCGAACATCTCTCCCGCCGTGCAGCAGAGCGTTGACCCGGTGTGGAGCGATGCTGCAGATGAGCCGGTGAGCGCACTACTTCGGTAGCGGCACCAACTTCTTGGTCGGACGTCTCAGGATCCCTGCTGCTGTGCGCACGTCGACGGTTCGTATCTGACCGTCGGCGCCTGGATATACGGCGGTCACTCTACCTCGCGGCCATGTATTGCGAGGGAGTTGACCGTCGGCGATGAGGACTGGGTCGCCGACCTCGAAGCGGGGCCCTCTGCCGTGGGGCTCCCGCCGGTACTGCAGCTCGGGTAGGTACTCTCGCACCCACCGGCGCCAGAACATGTCGGCTAGGATTTGTGTTCGCCGCCAGTGTTTTCTGCTGTCTATGTCGGACTCGTCGAACTCGCCGAGCGATGGTAGTCGCGCTGAGCCCCCGAATAATATGTGATTCGGGGTGATGGCCTCGTCGTCCTCTGCGTTCACGGAGACATGTGTGAGCGGTCGACTGTTGACTGTGTATTCGACCTCACACATTAATGTTGTCAGGACTTCTTCCTGCGGGTGCTTATCGTGAAGAACCGTATAGAGGGCGGTTTTCACGCATCTCACGAGTCGCTCCCACGCGCCTCCCATGAAGGGCGCTGAAGGAGTGATGAAGCGCCACACGATGCCGCGGCGATTGGCCTCTTGTGACACGGCCTCTCGCATCTCTTTGTCGGCGCCGTGCATGTTGGTCCCGTTGTCGGAGTGTATTTCTGTAGGGCAGCCTCGGCGCGCCGCGAATCTGCGCAACGCTAGTATGGCAGAGTCGGCGCTGAGGTTGGCGGCGACTTCAAGGTGCACCGCTCTGGAACTGAGACATGTAAATAATGCAACATACCGCTTGTGATGCTGTCTTCCCACGGTGACTGAGAGCGGCCCGAAATAATCGAGGCCCGTGTAGGTGAAAGGCCTCTGGTGGTGAGCGAGGCGTGTCTTCGGGTGGTCCCCTGTTGCGGGCTCCGGCGGACGCGCTTTATTTATGCGACACTGTAGACATTCATAAATGACTTTCCTTACTGTGGGTCGCAAGCGCAATATGCAGTAGTGTTGACGCACTTCGTTGATCACTAACTCGGTACCGGCGTGATGTAGGCTTCTGTGAGTCCAATCTATGTATAATTGGGCGATGCGGTGATCGCCGTCTAATATCGGCGGCCTTTTCGTGGTCTCTGGCACCCCTTCTGTTGCTGCTATACGGCTGCGCAGAGTTATCACGCTGTTGTTCAACTCGACGGGTAGCATTCGCAGGCGGCTGTCTATGGCGACACCTTTCCCGCGCCGGAGCTCTTGGAGGTCGGCGCCGAAGGAGTCCCCTTGTACCGCCTTCACGAGGAGGTGCTCGGCGTCGCGGGTGTGTTCCGCTGTGAGAAGCACGAAGTTCCGGGAGCCGGCGCTAGGGTGAGGTGTGGCGCTCCCCGACGTGTTGATCTTCGCCTTCTTCTTCATGCGACGCCAATCTGGATCCTTTTCAGGGTTCTTCTTAGTCCTTTTATATAAGACTTGAGCCTCGGGTTTTCGACACAAGGCTATAAACTGTATAACTCTAGCGGTAGCTCGCAAGAGTCGCTCCCATTTTGAAAATCTAAATGGGTCCGGAATAATTTCTGTAATTTTCGGCGTCCGACACTGTACTGTTACTGTTACTGTTCGCTCCTCCCCTGTCGCCTCTGCTATTTTGAATGTTGATTTTTCTATAGGCCAAGTTGAAGGATGCGCGTACAAAAACGATGGTCCGACGTACCACTCGTGCGCCGAGTTAAAATTTGCGGGCACGTCGCGGGTCGCGGCGTCTGCTATGTTCATTTTCGTAGGCACCCAGCGCCAATCTTCAACTTTACTGTTTTCTTCTATTGCGGCCAGGCGATGCGCGACAAAGGGCTTGTACGTTCGTGACCCTTTTCTGAGCCATGTCAACACTGTTTTACTATCGGTCCAGTATACTGTGGCCTCCGGCTTGACTCGGTGCTCTTCTATTACGGCTGCTGCGACGCGGCTTCCCATTACTGCAGCTTGTAGTTCGAGGCGCGGAATAGACGTGATTTTCAGAGGCGCCACTCTAGCCCTCGCCATGACGAGCGTCACGTTCACTCCTCCGTCTGTAGTGGTAGTGCGCCAATACACCGCTGTCGCGTAGGCTGTCTCGCTAGCGTCTGTGAAGACGTGAACCTGTAGCGAGTCTGCGTCACTGAATCCCGGGTAGCTCCTCGGGATACTAACCGTTTTCAAATTTTCTAGATGCCGAATCCACGACGACCATTGTGCCGATAGATCCGTGCTGAGCTGCTGATCCCAGTCCGTACCGAGCCGCCATGCTTCCTGTAATATCTGTTTGGCTCTAACTGTAACAGGCGACGCTAGGCCGAGAGGGTCGTATAACGACATAACTATTTTCAATGCCTCTCTCTTGGTCGGCGCCTCTTTTCTAATGAGGTCATCAGGGAGCCGAGCGAGCTTTAAATTAAAACTCAACTCGTCTGTACTCGGCTTCCATATTAAACCGAGGATTTTTTCTTCAAATCCTTTACTCGCGAGACTGACTGTTTCTGTTTGACGCTGTCCCGGCTCTAAATTTTCTATAATTTCTGTAGAATTCGAGATCCATTTTCCTATGTTGAATCTCGCCTTTCTGTGTATTTCACGTACCGACTTAGCTATGCGTGTAGCCTCTTCTACTGTTGTGAAACTATCTAGATAGTCATCCATATAATGATTCTCTATGATAGCCGCTACCGCCTCCGGGTACTCTGTACTATACCGCTTCGCGTTCCAATTCTTAGCGAAGATGGCTGTGCAAGGTGAACTTGCGGCGCCGAATATTATCGACGTCATACGGTATTCTTCAGGGGCGCCCTCCCGCCGGTCTCCTCGCCACAGGTAGCGCAGGGCGTCTCTGTCCTCCTGTCTCACTTTCACCTGCATAAACATCTCCGCTATGTCACCGGATACTGCGATGCGGTGACGTCGGAAACGCATCATCACGCCCGGCAGCGACTGTAATAAATCCGGCCCTGTAAGGAGGTAATCATTTAATGACATACCTTTTGATTTCGCTGCTGCGTCGTGAACTATACGGAATTTTTCAGGCTTCATTGGATTGAAGACATCGAAGTGAGGCAGGTACCATGTCCTTCCCGAGTCGCCTATATTGAGAGCTTTTTCTGCATACCCTTTTTGAATAAGGGATTCTATCTGTTCTGTATATCTATCTCTCAAAGCGGGCTTGCGATCGAGTTTTTTCTCTATAGAGACGAGCCTTTTGAAAGCTGTCTCATAACTGTCCGGCATCTGTATATTTTCTGTTTTCCAGAGAAGTGCTGTCTCTATGTGTCCATTTTCTAATTGTCTAATATTTTTCTGTAGGTTGTCTTCAGCTTGCTTCTCCGGGTCTGTATTCGGACGCTGCGGGTTAATCACCAGCGACTCGAGTGCGAAATATTTCTTCAACTGCGCCTCTATATTTTCTGTTTCGGATGACAGCTGATTGACAGAGTGTACGCCGCGGCCTAGCGCTCTAGCGTGCGCGCCGTGCAGCACCCACCCCAGTGTGGTCAGTGATGCGACCGGTTGATGACGCGGGCCTCTTCTGATGACACTTGCGACAAGGAGATGCCAGTTATCCTGACCTATCAACACCCTAGGCGTAGCGGTGTTGTACGTGAGCTTCTCCTCGATTCCTCGCAAGTGTTTGCACTCTGCCAGGTCTCCTTCACTGACTCTCTGCGGCGATAGGTGCAGAGCAGGAACGGTGCGCGCGTATAAAGGCACTTGTTTACCTTCAGCGTTCTTGAGCGTTGCGTTCACTCGTCTCGAATTTGACATCTCTAGCGACGTGTTTCCTATAGCGCGTATCGTGAAAGGGTCCGGCTTACCTTCAGCGCCTATTTGCACAGCGATATCTTCATCTATGAGGGAGATCGTTGATCCGTCGTCGAGTAACGCGAAGGTTGACACCTCTCCCGCCGGTCCGACTATCTGCACAGGAACTATCTTGAGGTAGGCTTGCGACTTCGCACGCAGAGTTGAACTTGCGACTGTCTCTTGTTTCTCTGCGCTCGCTTCTTCAACCTTACCTTTTCTCACGTAGTGCAGTAGCCGGTTGTGAGTGGCGGTGCATCCCTCTACGTCGCACTTCCTCGGCTTGCACGCATGCCCTTGATAGCGTGCGCGCAAGCAGCGGAAGCACAGACCGTGCTTCTTTGCGAGCTCCCATCTTTTATCAGCATCGGCGGCCTGAAACTGTTTACATTCAGAGGCGTAGTGTCCCTCCTTCTCGCATATTCTGCATCGCGAAGCACGAGTGTCAGCAGTAGCACTCTTACCTGTAACGGTGTGCGTTCTCTGTACGATGCGTCGACTCGGCTGGGCCTCAGTGATATTCTCGGCCGGTGCGAACGCGCTGCAAAAGTGTGCGTACTCTGTGACAAAATCGCTAAAGTGACTGAGGTCCGGCATCGAATTATACTTCTCTGTGTATGTCCGGTACCACTGTGCACGCAGAGAGTTCGGCAGCTTCTCTGTCAGCAGACGCAGCAGCTCCGCGTTGATGAGGTAATGCTCCTTCTTTAACGCCTGAAGCGTCACTACGCCGCATCTTACCTTACTCGCAAACGTGCAGATGTCTTTGGGTGCTTCGGTGCACCGAGGCAGAGTCCGCAGCTTGTCCGTCTCCGCCTGAGCGATGGAGTCCGGCCTGCCGAATTGAAGTTCCAACTCCCTCATGATGTCATCAGGTCGCGCGTTACCTATAAATTCTGAACTTACGGTATCCAGTGCCCGTCCTTGAAGGCTCCTCCTGAGTCTCGCTGTATTTTCTATGTTGTTGAAGTATCTCTTCGTGGCGTCGTAGATGGCACGAAACGACAACCACTCTGTATGTGCGCCGTTGAAATTTGGTAAAGTCATGATGACTTTCGAAGCCGCCGGATGGTGCGACGCATACGATGTATCCAGTGGCTTCCTGTCCGCTAATGCGGCTATGGCGGATGTGAGTTCGCTGATGAACGGCTTCAACGAATCACTTCCCTGTTGATGGGCCCCCTTCTGTTGTGAAGGATCTGCATCTTCTTTACTATGTTTGACACGCTGTGTGTCACTATGTTCCCCGCGAACGCCCTCCACGGGGGAGGCGGGGGGTGCAGCCAAGTCGGTGTTTCTCCCGGTGACTGCTTCTATAACCTCGAGGTCTGGCTGTGGTTCCGGGGCCTCTTCCAACCACGAACGCACGTAGTCGGCCTTCGACTGTCCATCTTGATCGTAGTCGTCAGAGTCCGCTTCCTCTTCGGCCTTCTGTAATGCTATCTGTGCTAACTGTAACTGTATTTTCAATAATTCCTCGCGCGCCTTCAACACTTTTCTATTGGAGCGGGTCGTAGTCTCCGATCGGCCGCTGCGCCCCTTGCCTGTCCTCTCCTTCTGTCCCTCCTCTGTTGTACGAGGGGTTGCGCGTGCATATGTCCTATCGGAGGGGCGCAGTGTCCGATCCGAGTTACCTTCCGGTTGGTAAGTTCCTTTTCTATCACTCTGCGCGCCCTGTTTCGCTGAAGACGGCGACGTCCCCCTCGCGGTATGCGGGGGGGGCGGCGGCGGCGGCGGCGGATCGGTGCTGGTCGTCGATGGTGAACGCGGTGGCAGCTCATGTCGGACCGTGGATGTACTCGGGGGACCCGCGTCCACTATCCACGACTCCGGCGCCTTTCCTTTCGATCGCGTAATCGGCATCTTCAGTTTTCAGGAACTAATCTTCAGGTGTTGGTTTCAGTTGGTCGCTATATCCGGCTATCGAAGGACCAGCAAATGTACCGGACGGGCGGTCTATCGAATACTAGAAACGAGCCGCTGACGTCCTGTACCTATAGGTTCGGTTCGACGTATGCTGAAACCTTGTATTTCTTCAGGGACTATGAAGACTATAACACTATCGAGGTCACCGGGAGAATCATTCCATGAAATAAAACACCGACTTGCACTATCACTATAAAGCTTGAGGTTTCTGCTTACTCCATTGAAGATGGCGAGGCTTGAATATATGGTAGTTTTTGAGCTACGAAGAAAATACATGCGCATTTGCTTAAGTACGACGAATCTTTACCGTAACGAGACCCGCAAAAACCTCGCACTATCTATTCTTTATTTACTTAATAAAAACTATATAAAGGCTATATACTTCTAAACTATGACTATATATATAGCTATCTATATACCAATAGATAGGTGCTGACAAGACCTATCTATTGACGTATGTGTCAACCATCTCGCCCTCATACTTGGGCACCCAGCACAGAATACATTTATCAACATACTCATTTTCAAAAATCGGGGTTGTTTTTCTACGTTAATGTGTCTAAACCATAAGGGTTGAAGCTATAAAACAATCAGCACCCCCTAGACGAGTATGCCGGCTACAAATGAAACAACATTCCGAATAGTTTTTATTGCATATAACCATAGTTATGTACATATTAAGATTACAAAATTATGTATGAATTCTCAATAAAATATTTCATCAACATCTTTGTTTACATTCACGCTATGGCTTATGGAACATGGCTGCTACATTTAAAAACATTAAAAATACCTTAATTATTGGCATATGAACACGAATATAAGTGTCTTAATATAAATCTAGGCATCAGAATACAAATCTTAGTGTTTTAATACAAATCTAGACATTCTACAAGCACTAAATTACTATTTAGTATGAATATCACTGTTATTGTCTCTAAATTGTTCTATAATAACGTAATAATTTCACACACGCGAATTTACTGTCTTTCTGGATAATAACGGCACTGATTCTATGTAAACACAGGGCTATCTAAAAACGGGAATAGCAGGGCTGTCGCGAACATTAATTATTGTTCAAATTTCAAAGTTCAATTGTCAAACTCTCGTCTGGCTCGCGACATGGACGCGGGCTCAGCTCATGACTAAGGGCTTCGTTCGAATTCGAAACTACTCGGGCAATCCCGAAAAATGCAGGTGAGTAATAACCGTTGAACAATAATTAATATGCATGTGACTCAGGAAAGTTATTACACCAAAATAAAAATTAAATGGTCTAAAAAATTCACAACATTTACATATATTAAAACAACTTTTAACCGGATTAATCGCGTGTATTACACTTTGGAGCGTTCGAAACGTCAAGAAAAACAAAAACCAATAATACACGCGATTAATCCGGTTAAATGTTGTTTTATTATAATGTGTAGTGATCGCGAAAACCTAAGATATTACTACTTACATAAATATATTTTGCTTACAATCTTGAATATTCCCAATGCTCCCCACTCCAGTTACGTAACCAATTTCTAAGTTCACTTGCAAACGATGCACGAGTTCACATCCAATACTAAAAGTAGTTTCACTTCAAGCGATCCAACTACAAACATTGTACGTGCACTTGTAGAGTAATATCGTAGAATACAAGTATAATTATGTTGTATACAATATTATGTTATATGAGCCACGTGTACCGTCAAGTTTGTACCGCTTAGGCTCTATTCAGAATTACTGCAGCTAAATAGGAAAAGTGAATCAAGGTACTCAACATTTTTCATTCACACAGTACCTACCGTGTAACATTATCTTATAGGTCCCCCGACTACGATGACAATTCTTAACATAGCATAGCATCACGCCTTTATTCCCCGAAGGGGAAGGCAAAGGTGTACCCAGTTGTAGGTACACCCACATTTCACCAATTCTGTAATGAAGTCCCATGTGGTGCGCCTATTGCCATGTACTGGGCACAATTCCAAACTCCGGGCTGCTACTGAGAATTTCCTAATAGAAAAACTTAATAATACTTTGCCCGACCCGGGAATCGAACCCCAGACCTCATGCTCAGCAGTAGCGCTTGGGACCACTAGACCAACGAGGCAGTCAAAATTCTTAAGCACTTTGTTTTCATTTTTTTGATCCTACGTGGCAGGCACTATTTTCATTAATTATTTTTTATTTCATACCTTTTTTTGTACAACAGCTACTATATTACATTTTTACTTTTATTTTACTAGTCTATGTTATCCGAGATAATGCAAGGATTCTAACGATAACCTCTACATCTACATCGATTGAGACATTTAAAAGAAATAGTGGAATAAAGAAACTCGCAAAATACATACTTGTATGAACCCTTAACATAACACTCGTTTTTGGGCAGTTTTTAAAAATCTTTGATCCGCTCGTACGACAATTATCAGTTGCGTTCAAGGGTTGTCACGAGCATCGTCGTAACCATATGATTTTGTAGCGACAAACGCTACTTCAAGCGGTTAATGCAGCGACAGCATTTACACTAGTTACCGTGACAGATTTCATACTTAGAGGACCAGACGTCGTGGTCACCACAGAGCCTTTCTCCCTATAAAATATCTGTGGTTGTACAGCGACAACCGGGCGTAGTTAAGCAGTTAGTATACTTTGCTGTGGTGTGTTTGTGGTGTGTCTGTATAGAGCCTTATGATTCCGTAACCAAATGGCTATAGAAACCTTATACTCTTGTCTTTTGTAGGTTCTAGGAAGTTATTAGAAGTAGGAGTTAATGCATACAACAGAAATTCCACTTGAAGAAATTAGATAAATAATTCAAATACATATTTATAATTAGGAAAACTGATATTTTAATTGTGGGATGAAAAAGACCTCTTTTATATAGTTTATATTTTTTTTAACCATTCTTATCTCCTTATGCCAAGAACGGTCGTTAGTTTATAAAGGAAAACTAAAATTCAATCATAGAAAATGGAAAAAGTATCGTACAAGTAATAAGTTCCAAAGTCACATAAGTTTCGACTGATGTTTATTAGTACCTAACTTATAATTGTCAACTTCAGAAGTCTGTAAAGTTTCATAAGGTCCGTGCCGTTCGTTGCGTCGAATAAGGTTTCGCTTTCATTTATTTATTTATGTATATGTCGCAGATGGATTTTAGAATCTAATACAAGTCGCTAGCTGTTATACGAAACAGATTCGTTTTATAATATATTTATAGATCTGCTGCATTGATAAACGCAACATTTATAAAATTCTGCGTGTCTATAGTTCATTAATTATGTAAAACCGTTACGTCGTTCAGCTGTTTTACATAACAGCAATGTTTTAAGTCAGCTGATTTTACCATCCATCTGCGACTTACGAGTTACTCGTATATATCAAACCCCTTTCGAAATCCCACTGGACGGTTGGACTATGTTTGTGTAATATCGTAAGGTCATCGAAACCTAATACATATATGTGTGTGTGATATCTTAGATTAACTAACAAAGTGATTATAATATTAAATCTTAATAAAATAGAAAGATTAAGTTTTCTCTCACACATTACACACACATACAGTTTATTTGGAAGGAAACATACAATTGTTACGTTTTTGCTTGCGAGGAATCAGCCTTTTCATCCAGCTGAAGAGGCAGCTGTGTACATATTACAAATGTGTGTGAAATATTACAAATTTTCTTAGTTCCAATCGAGTTTCCAAGTGGGACTGACAGGTGTCTTGAAAGATTAAACTCTAAGTTTTACCAGTCAAAAATCATCCTGCTACAGTTTAATACTGATTTTGCTATAAATAAGTATCTACTGCATAAATAATGTAGAGGTGGTGTTAGAATCTGTAGAGTTACTTCTATACTTCTTCTCTCAGTAGATACTTATTTATTTATTTTTTATGTGTCAAAACGCCCGTGTCTAGGGTCCTAAGAAAGGTGTACAATTTAAAAAACATGCTTTAACATTGCCATTCAATGTGACAATGCTAGCAGCCTTCTGGTCACTTTACTAGACCTCTTTGTTATCTTAGGTAACTATTAAAAATATTATATCCTCTAGTTGTTAGACAGTGTAAAGTTATCCAGATAACACTTAATTTCCATAAGTGAGTTATCCAATTTCTGCTCTAAATAAACAAAATTAAGAAAATAATATGAGAAGGGAATTAATGTAGTTCTATAAAGTAAATTAAGGTTAAGTAGTAACTTAAACGAAAATATGTGTACATACCTATGTATGTTTTATACCTAAGCTTTGCTCCCCAACTGAATATTCCCTTCACCACTTTATACAAAGTTGAGTTGCTGCAATTAAAACTCCAAGTTTTTAGTTGTTGCGACATTTTAATTAAGAGACCTTTGACGAGGTAAGTTGGCGACTCACGCTTGGCCGCCTAACGAGGGTACTGGTTGCCATGGCAACAGGTGTAGCCGCGGGAAGAGTAAAGGTAGCCACTGACGGGCCATCCAACATCAACTCATGAATGTTAAAAACAAAGAACTACGTACCATTGGATTGGATTGGATCAAGGCTTCCAATTCTTATAAGAATACGTCCGTATTTTAAAAGAAATCAATGCTCACAATTCGAACGGATATCATTCATGGCCGACTGTCATAGATGTCATAGACGTCTATTTTTTCTCAACTGAAAATTCTTTGTTATATTCATGCTGTCCGTTTTCCTATGAATAAATAAATAAATATTTTTGTAACATAAAACCGTCGGTAATGTCTAGATAGACAGTCAAAGTCAAGAACGCGTCGATAAAAATAACGTCCAACTTTTGGCCGCTTGTTATCATAATAATTATTAACTAAGTATAAAAAGTTCGTACTCGTAGAAAAAAAACATTCAAAATCTCTTTCGTTGTAGAAATCGTGTGACTGTGATGCGATACACGAAGTATATGCAATAGCGTTATAGCGCTAATGAATCCAAATGAATGTGCCTATCATCAATTTTGCCTTAAGCTAATGTTTCAAAATCCGTCCCGTCAGCGGCTACCTTTATAGTTATGGTCACGGATCGGAAAAAAATACGGATTCACCTTGCCATGTCATAAGCGAAGCATAGATTACGCACACTCACGAGTGTACTGGCGCCGAGTGGATGAGTTTTAAGTATTAGTATGCGTTTAGCTCGTGTATGACAAGCAAAATTGGATGACTAGGCATGGTTCTCACATGTCGTACGCAACGCTACGTCCGTATTTTTTTAAGGTCCGTGGTTATGGTCCGTAGTTATGAAGGGAAGGGAAGTTGTTCAGAAGATACATTACAGTTGGAACTCATGAACAAGTATGAATATTCATGTTCTTTGTTGAATATGAAGGAACAAGCTGTCTCATATTGTGCTCACATTTTGTTCTATTGTATTACAATGTTTTCTTCATACATTAGCTTTGTAGGCTTTAGAATGTTCATGAGAGCCGCCGTAATGATGCAACATTAATATATAGACATGTAGATTACAAGTTATTTTTGTTTGGTAAGTACATAGGTCAATGGTTCATACCTACTCATTTTTAGATTTGTCCAACGGAATAATATTAAAGAGCCTATATCATCTGTCGGTCTGTCAGGGGTGTTTTTTGAGCAAGTACCTAATAGCTATTGAGTTGAATTTGTGACAGAGTATCTATGTAATATTAGAACCTCTAATAAGGCAAACAATAGAAAAAAAAACATGATAAAATACGAAACTAAAAGATTTTTTATTTTTATACGGATCGTTGTTAGCAATTAAATCTTAATTGCTAACATTTTTATAGCTAAAGTTCTCTTTGAAATATAGAACGGATCGTGTAATAAGACATCCCGCAGCTTTACTCGAAACCACATTGTCTTCGTACAGGAACGGGGAAATTAAATTTCCTTTATAATATAACAATGGCTTAGCTTTAAGAACAAATTTTGCTTTAGAAAGTACTGAAGTTAATAACTTTACTGTTACTAGAAATGCTTTCTTATAAGAAAGTTATAACATTTCGTAGGTATTGTGAGACTTTTAATTGAATGAAATAGATTGGAAGTAAAAAGAGGGGTTTTTGTATAAAAACTTTTGTGAGACATATTCATATCAATTAATGTTCACCGGTTACTACTCACGTGCATTTTTTTGGATTGCCCGACTAGTCTCGAACTCGAACGGAGTCCTTAGCCATGAGCTGAGCCCGCGGCGATATCGCGAGTCAAACTCGAGTTTGACGTGAGTAGTCTGGTCAACATTAATTGATAAAAAAGAGGGGTTACCTACTTAATAAGAATAATAAGTTTTTGCTATAAACTTTTTCTGTGAATATTAGTCTGTTCATCGTTCGAAAATAGATGAGCAGGTTTTGTCTTGCTGATACTCTGACATTTACAAGTTATACAAAACATGGCATCACGCCTTTTTCCCTGAGGGGCAGGCAGGGGTGTACTACTATTGATGTATCTTTGAATCTTTGTACAAAATTTAAAGTCCCTTAAATTAGGGCCCATCTACCGGATTCAATTCCAAACTCCGATCTACAGAAAAACACGGCGCGACCTGGGAATAAAACCTAGAACCTCATGCTCAGCTGCTGCGCTTGCGTCCACTAGACCAATGAGACAATCAGCCCGTCCTTCGTGTAATTCCTTAGCAGCTTTTCACGACATCGATGGGTAGGAAGCGGCTGGCCTTGTCTTGATGACCCCTAGGAAACTTATAATACAATTTTTTTTATAATAAATTCAGTCACTTGTGTAGGGACTAGCAATGACGTCATCAAGAAAACGTATTAAAATGTGGAAGAAGGATTTGGGGTATTGAGCACAGGTCGAGATGCCTTAGCAGTCAGAGCGTCTGGAGTATTTATCCGGGAGGTGGCAGATTCGAATCCTGCTCACCACAACCGTATTTTCTTTTCACAAAATTTCTTTCCATAAAACAGGTCTCATTAAAAATATCGTTAAGTAATATACAAACTACTACAAAGTAATCTTTTATGTCTTTTGATGACATGAGTCTCTAAACCAAGGGATCAACTAAAGCTTCAAGAGATCAGCTCTGGATTTACGTGGGTTCCATTGCCACGCGTAAGGAATATGGTGCATGTGAGACTATGCGAGATTTGTATCTATAAAATATCATAGATTACGAATGTAATCATAATCTATATTTACAATTCGTATACAATACTGCTTGGCTTCAAAGTTCAATATTGATAATTGTATAGAAATTGCAATCTATTCTGAAAAGTTCTTTACCTAATCATATTGTTTCAGACGTAAGACGAAGAAATTCTCCCCGAACTTGGATTACCCCCCTTCTGCCAAGATGACGATGCACGCAGTTACTAGGACTGTCAGGAATAGTGATTATGAGGTATGTTCCACTGCTATTGACGTTATCTAATTTCCCCTGCTTTTATGTAGGTATCCAGGGCTAGTCGGTTTGGGGGCCTGGGGGCAAGGAAGTGGGGGCCCCGGTGTTTCTTTAGGTACCGCATATAACAATTCTGACAGTTTTTAATAATAATTATGTCGTGAACGCGAATTCTCTTTCTGTAATTTACTTTCTTTATCTTAAAAAAATCCTAAACGTTATTGTGGCCTCCACAATAAGCTTTAGGATTGAAACACCTGTTGCCCACCTCTAAATCTGTCCCTGTATGTACCTTAAGAATAATTTAATCAAAGAACTGTCGCGAACAGTGATCACATGATATTCTAAGTTTCATTAAATATCATTGTTATATCAGTATTAGTACCGTACCATAAACATTTAACCAAGCTTCGAAAATTATTATTGACCCTTTTTTATGGTTTATATACCCGCTATTTTTAGTTTATGCTTATTTTTTTATATTATCGGAGAAGCGACCAAGTTAAATTATTTCTTTCTTTATATAAATTATCCAGATTCATCCTTGATCAAATACCACTTGAGCTGAGATCCGACTCCAACATACTCGAAAAAGATTTTTAGTAAAAAGTTTCATTTAATCAAAGATACACTTTTGGAAAATTTTACTTCATATTTTATTAGTTCAGTATCTTTTTCCACGAACTAATCCAATTGTTGACCTTTTACCTGCGTCAAACAACATACGTATATACGACTGATTTATTATTTTTGTGCCTTTCCTTTGGACTGTATTGTATTAATTATACCTACGCAGGTATAACCTTGGGGATCCTTGACGTAGACATATCGTAAACATTCAATTAATCTAGGTAGATCAAATAGTCGCGTCTAATCTCCTACGATATTATTTCAGGAGGGCGCGAGGAGGCCTTTTGTGGCAGCTCACTTCCACGGCAACACGTCACATTTGAGCCCCGAAGTACACGAACATTACAAAGGTAATATATTTAATGAAAGCTTATATTATTATCTTCTAGGTAAGTAATACATTCACTTGACTTTGACTGCCTCGTTGGTCTAGTGGTCGCAAGCGCGACTGCTGAGCGTGAGGTCCCAGATCGGGTAAAATGTTATTGGGTTTTTCTATTAGGAAACTATCAGTAGCAGCCCGGAGTCAGGAAGTTGGTGGTGTGACACCGCCGTGCTTCGGAGAGCACGTAAAGCCGTCGGTCCTGCGTCTGATCTCTCTCCGGTCGTGTGGGATTGGCGTCCCATCGGAATACGAGAGTGAAGGAAGAGGGGGCATTTGTGCACTATAATATCTCCTGGGTACTTAGCTAATCTCTGTGGAGATCATAAACGTAGGATAGAAGAAGACCAACAAAGCCTACTATGGGAATGGAATCTCTTACGGAAATATCACATGTTAGAAAGAGAAAGCATATTTAGATTCAGTCAGCACTATTGGCAGATGTTGTTTTCTCCAGTGTCACTGTCAAAAATCACGCTAACTTATATTTGCTGTATTGTCAGTGAATCCTGTATATTTTATACAGTTTTAAAATTTATAAGCGATGCCTACGTGTTGTGTTGGTGACTGCGATGTTTCTTATAAAAATAATCCAGAAAAAGATTAATTTCACAGGTAAATTGTCAACAACAGCATATATTTTCATGGCCATATTTTGGAAAAATCTGTCTTTAGAAAATTTATTTTGAAAACCAAATCCTATCAAGAAAATTGTGAATTTTCTCTATAGTAAAACACAATGGTCATAAAAGCAATATTGAGTACGTTGTTCTAATATAAATTTTCATTTCATGTATACAAAATAGTGACTTGTCAGTGTCGATGAAATTTTAGAACAAAAAGTTCCGATATCAGAATTTATTATTAATGTAGATCTACCAACTATCTCTGCACATTGATAATTTTTCCAAAATTTTAATTGGTGTACCTAATACGATGACACAAAAATGTTTGTATACGTTTCTGTCTGTTTGTCGGTGTGTCTGTCCGAATGTTTATAACATATAAGAAGCTTAGCGTAGCTATGTGGCCCAGGTTACGTTATAAATATATTTCATCACGCTATTACAGTAGTCCCCAAATGCGTTTCGAATCCGGAGCGCCAAACTACTTTGTGCGGACCTTAGTTTAATAATGATCTAACGAACTGCGCTACTAATATTAATTAATATACAAATTCAAGAGAATTTTACAATTTTATGATATATTTTTTTATACTAAAAGGTTTCCTGTCGATACTAAGGAAAAAGAAAAATGGATGAGTCTAATTGGTAAAGAAAAGAATAAAGATAAAGAAAAAAAAAGAAAAAGAAGAAATTATAAAAGATAATAGGATAAACCTTTTAATTTTTCGGGGGGAAACCTTTAAAAAACGTGCCAGGCCTTTATGGATAAGACCGGGATGTGTGAGATTGTTACCTCACTCAAACCACCTCGGCGGTCACCATTAGCATATGGAGGGAGGCACTTAAAAGACCAGCTCCAGCACCCCCTCTATGCAGCGCCTATTAAGACACATCCCTGGAGAGACTGTAAAGGGGTCTCCCCTAAGCCTCGCTGTTCACGATAGCACGTGACCACTATGCCACCGTCTTCTCTGGGATCACAATGAGTAAATGGAGTCCTCTCTCTAAGCACCCGTGACCCCAAAGGGCCGCCTGTCTTAAATCATACAGGCGGGGTTTCGGCTGTCAGGCGCCGAGGCGGTTGCCGCCTAGACGCCTTCTTCTCCGAGAGGGATCGGCCCTCTCACAATCCCGCTCGGTAGCCTCTTGCTGGACCACAACAGTATCACAAAAGGAAGCCATTTCTCTCCAGTTCCCTAAATCTGCCAGCGTAGACCTCACTACTGCTGGCAGAAACAGATCTCGCCCGATACTGGCTCTAAGTATCCGCCACTCAGCGGTTTAGGCAGGGCACACCTCAAGCGTGTGTTGCGCTGAGTCCAGACCACCTCCGCAATGGTATTAGGATACCTATCCTATTTTTACCTACCTTGGTAAAAATCATTCAGTCAATCATGATCTCAATCAGTCATACTCTATACACTGCTCAGGGTCCTTAAAAGCTACTTTCTTAACAAAGTACCTATTACCAATGAAATATAATTATAGTATGAGCACATGAAATGTTTTTATTATAATAATGTAATTAATTAATTAAGTCAAATCAAATCAAATCAAATCAAATAATCTTTATTTTTGAACACAGGTATTAAAATACAGGTCTTATTCATACATTTTAGTTGAACTCCATGTCCTACCAATGAAATTGGTGTACAAATATTTTATTTTTTCTTTGTAATGTGTCTAGTTTTATAAAATTCAAAGTCAGTTTCAAGAAAATAACGAGAATTCAATGTATTATTAATCATTAGTGAATCAATTATAATTTATTTTTCATGCATGTCAACGGTAAATTAATAAGTGCATTAAATAATACCTACGCTTGTGATATTAGTTTTATTAACATAATTTGATTGAAAATATTTTCATTTTATATACCAAGTCTTTACATCTGAAGTACTGTTTATCGATAATCGATATGTGTCAGTATTTCCACGTTATAAATCACTATTGCACGCACACATTGACAATTCAAAAACGGTTGCACTTTTTTGAGCTCTATGTCCTTCTATTGGGTAGCAAAAATATTCTAATTCTATGGTGGAGATAGGCCGCCGTGACCGAAATACAGTTGGGAGGAGTGTTAATACGTTCACTTAGCTAAAACAGACATCACTGACAGGCTCTACTCTCGACTTGGCTCTACTACAAAACTAGCGGTCCTATTAATTGAGGGTTTTTTTTTATTATCTAAGAGTCTACTGTTTTCGCACTCTCAGTTAGGTTTTTTAGCAGTAGACGTGTTTTGTAAATTGGACCTGCAAAGCACTAATTTCAACCTGAGGTATTGACTACTCATGTGACGGCTTTGCAACCCAGATTTTCCGATTATATATCACTTCAATATTATAATTAAATGTGAACTTATCCTAAGTAGGGAAATCAAACTGGTTGTCCAGGATGACAATAAAATTACTATGAGTTTGTTGGAGATAATTGATGTAATAACTTTGGGAAAGTTATTTACCTAATAAACTGACAATATCATTATCATGTTTGGTATTAAACGTACTTACGGTACATTTGAATGAACCCTTTGGAAACTGGTCCGTAGACGACTGTTGAGGTTAAGCAACGTTTGGCACTGTCATCACATCATCATGTGAGCCTCCCCGTGAATAAAATATTTGCTTAAGACCACCAGATACAGAATATGTTTTCTTTTTTGCAGGTAACGGCCTAGTCCGCGTGTCCCACGGAGCGGCGCACGACGTGTGGTACCCGGCGCCGTGGACGGTAGTGTCGCCTCACCCGCGGCCCACACTCACACGTAACGGGCACGTCCACGTGCACCATACTGGCGTGTACCTAGTCTACGTGCAGGTAACATACTTACCACAGAGTAAATACCTACTATAATCAACTGCCTCATTGGTCCAGTGTGAGGTCCTGGGTTCGATTTCCAGGTCGGGCACAGTTTTATGGGGTTTTATTAAGACGAAAAGTTGTAACGACACTTTTTGCTATAGTAAGCTATTGTAAGCCGTGCGGCGTGCGCATGTTTCTCTGTCTGTCTCTCTCTCTCTTATAGAAAGCAAGCCAGATATATATATATATATATACACTCGTATACTATATACTCATATATACATTTTTTTTTTGTTTTTTTTTTCTCTTTAACTTCATTCCATCCGGGTGTCCCTTGACACCTCTCAGGTTTTTTTTTTATTGAGAAATTCTCAGTAACAGCCCGGAGTTAGGAGGTTGACGGTGTGATACCCCCGTGTTTCGGAGAGCACGTCACCGTCGGTCCTACGCCTGATCTCTCTTCGGTCGTGTCGGATTGCCGTCCCATCGGACTATGAGAGTGAAGGAAGAGCGAGTGCACCTGTGTATGCACATACACCTGTGCACTGTAATATTTCCTGCGTACTTGGCTAATCTTCGTGGAGATATGCCGCCGTGACCAAAAATTCGGTTGGGAGTATATTATTACTAGCTGTGCCGCGCAAAGGTTATTTTGCCATATACATTTTCTGGATAGGGCCACCCTTAACACCAAGGGTATAAAAAATAGCATACGATCTATTCTCAGACCTACCAAATACACACAAAAAAATTTATAAAAATCGGTCAAGCGATTTCGGAAGACTTCGATAACGAACACTGTACACGAGATTTTTATATAGATTACTTGCTGTAGCACACATAGTTACAGGAAGTTGCTTACTGTCAAGGAAGAGTAGCAGATCAAAACCAAAGACATTCAAACTATACACTATAAATTAAATCTCGTTGCCCAAAACCTAGAAGTAGATGTATTTGCAATTTTTTGGTTTATTTTGAACATTTTGAATTCTCCTATTCTTATACTGTAGGATCTACACAAAAAATGGTCTCCATAGCTACTTTTGATCCTGGGAAAGTTTGCAATGCGAAATATATTTCGCAACACTGCCTTTTGTTTTTGAGTCCATCACATCCACAATAATGTGTCTTGAAAATTAAACATCCCTTAATTATAATTAATAACTTTGACGAAACAACCGACTGGCAACGGTATCATTTCTAATTTCTATAAACACAATACAAACCTCCGCTCACAGTTGGCCTGTGGGTGAAATATAACGAGTCTATAAAATAAGTACCTCAATATCTAATCTTAGTTATTAAACAAATCCGACAGGTGTTTACTTTATCTTTTGTCCAAGTTTTCTTCAGAATAACATTGTGGCTGAAGGCAATTAGTAGCTCCAAAAATAAGTTGAGGCGTGCGTTAATAAATAACCCAATTTAAAATTTTCTCCCAGCTCATTGTAGCGTTAACTTTTTCATTGGTATAATAGGCTTTCTATAAAAACACAAAGTCCTTAATGGCAGATGCCAAAAAAATTGGCAATTATTCTTATCCGGAGATATCGTCTTACGAACCAAGTGTCTGGGTTGGAGATATCAGATAGGCAGTCGCTCTATGTAAATTAAGCTGCATCCGGTGATACTGGAAGCCCACTCCAAAGAGGTGGGGAAAAGGCTAGGTAACATTGACTAAACATAGTCAACATACTGATAACAGAGCAATCTGAATTTATATTTCACGCGCATACATAATCTTCTAATATAATTTACACCGACAATAAATTATTATTTTCCTTCCAACAGATTTACTACCTGGATAGCCACGACATAATCTCGTGGGTGCTTCACCGTACGAACGCCGAGATCGAGGGTCGGGAGACTCTCCTCCAGTGCGCCCAGTCAACACACTCAACTGAACACATCGAAAAACCGAACTCTTGCTTCTCTGCGGCCGCACTCTTCCTCAAAGCTGGTGACAGGCTGGCTGTGAGGAATACGGGAGGGGACAGACACTCCTTGATGCAGCCAGAAAAGAGCTTCATTGGCCTCGTCAAACTAGCCGATGCTGAGGACCCTGTCCAGGAGCTGTAGACCCTTCACCTTCATGTTCCGTTAGTCTTTAGTAACTTTATATCAAAGTTTTTGAAAGTCAATGGAAATATGGTGGATGTATTTGGTGCCACGGAGCATTTTCTGGTATTATCTTTGTGGTTTATTGCGGAGTATATATTTTATACTTGCCCTAAAGGATAGTAAGGACTACATAATGGATGTCATTAAACAGTAATTACCGTACACTTTCCTCAAATTATTAGGCTTTTCTCGTTTGGAAGATCTTACAAGATATTTCTATAAGAATATTCTCATTATCAAGATATTCTCTTAGACCTTATAATCCTAACTTGAAGTTAGAACTAGTTTTGTCTGAATATGTTTGTAATAAAACTTTGCAAATATATTGGAAAGTGATAATATTGTTATTATAGTCAAGCAAGTGCCATTGTTATGGGTTTACGAAGTGGTAATTATAAGAACAAATTAGTTTATTTAGTATTGGCTTTGCATTTTTGATTGTTCGTAGCAGTAAGAACTTCGCCGCGTGTCGAATTTAGAATTGTAATTTTTGATTGGCGATATATTATGTGTTGCCATTAATAATTTCGCCAACAGATCGACAATGCAAACGTTTTGGTACATTTTTTAGATAATTACATGGTGTTTTTTATTGTTTTAAAATATATGTTTACGTGTATTTTATTAATATATCGAGGAATCAATCGAAAGATCTGTTATACCATTGATATTATAAGTACCTACTAACTTTAAAATTTAAAGTAATTTATTATACGTACATACATAGGTATTCTTATTTAATATAGATGTTAAAATGCAACGATGCATTTTTCATATTCGTGTTTTGTAAGTGCATAAAATAAATTGTGTGAAAAATTATAATTTGTTTTTGATTAATAAGTTTGATGCCTATACTTAATATTATTTCAACTACTGAAAAGACGTGCTGTGGTATAGGTAGGAATAGGTTAAAAATACTGCGTTGATTTCCCAATAACTCGCAAATCTCGCAATGAATGAATGTAGATATCCAAACCTATGTTTCAGTCAGTTTAATTGGGAAATATTTATGAACATTTATGTTCATAACCATAACCATACCTTCGGAGCGTGAAGTTGTGGGATAGATTCCCGGGTTTGAATTTTTTTCTGGAGTTTCTATTTGGAAAATAGATAAATTGGTGAAATGTAGGTCTACAGCAAAGAAAAAGAAGATGATGATTTTGGGCTCTTCATACGAGCGTCCAGCGCCGAGCCGTCGACAGCGTGAAGCTCATATGCAGGAGACCTTTAAGGTGCCAACACGGGCGAGGCGGTATTGTCAGGTAGTCCTAGCCGTCCGACATAAGTATCAAATTCTTTCATACATCCACTACATTATTTATTAATATGAAACAGGAACTTTTACATGTAAAGCCCAAGATAAAGGGGTTTTGGTTATCAAAGGATTTCATAGAAAGTGTTCAAACCAGTTACATACAGTTATTGGGTAATCAAATTTCCTTTATGCGAAGAAGTTCGCAATATTATAAACTTCAACATTCAGGTGGTAACTGGGAATTATACCTATATACTTACCTGAATACATATTAGGTATATGATTATACATATTCTATAAGGCTTTATGTAACCACCGATATTTCAACGTGTCGCCTTCTCAGGCGTCGTCAACTCGTCACAGAGTACTTTGTGACCTGAATACGTCCTCAAATTTACTTCCATAGTGGGATTCAGAAAACTGATGATAACAAAATCGGGGGATACAGTTTGGTGTAGGAGCTACATATCTTTCATCCACATCCAAATTTTAATTACACCACTAGACAGCCGAAATATCAAATAATTCTTACATTGATTATGAACTGTAAAGTATCGCGCGCGGCGGAGAGGGAAGAGTCACCATTTTAAGGTGGTTTCGCTGCTAAAATTCCTCAAATATTACCCATTACGTACACGAATTCACGTAAAACACAGGACTGTGTCCACGCACAGCGACACCCTGATTTTTATAATTATACAAGATGGATTCTACTAATGAAACTAAACACCCAAAATGCACCAAATTTAGGGGTGTTGGTAGAATAATTTCTCTCTCTAAGTAAAAGAGTAATCTGTGGCAATTAGGGTTTTCAGATGCCTATTGATCAATTAATCCTGTGTGGTACCAATTAGGTACTTATGTCGAATAATATCATATCATTAACATGGTATAATGATTCCATTCATCAGCTTCTCTGTATAGGTCCCCTTTGATTATCGGTGCCAATAGAAGGATGAAAATGAATTTGTCAAAGTCAGGACACAATTAATTTAAATTTACAAAAAGCTAATAAGATAGTTAGCGGTCATTGTATGCCTCACGGCTACGCCAAGATTGTCCAGTTCAGCAAAATGCTAGACCCCTGTTGCCTGACGCTGATCTTCAACGGAGCCTTAAATGGGGAGAAGTCACAGATGTAAATCAGTATAGTAATCAATATTAACTTAGACGCTCATAACCCGTTGTAACCTTTAGTCTGCAAACGATCTTTCATCGCGGTCAGTAAGTAGATGGGTGACCGCTAGGACCTTTAACATTTGACCGTCTCCGTGCTCCGAAGTCCGGATCGCACGTTGAAACGTTGTTGCCGGCTATTGTTATTATTGATAATATTTGTTAGGGATTGCTTTTTAATAAGATGACGTGGTGGAGTGGAAAAGGATGTAGTGACGAGGATTGAGAAAGATATGCTAAGATGGTTTGGGCATGTAGAAATGATAGATGATAGGCGATTGAAAAAACTAGTATATAAAGCGAGAGTGGATAGAAGAGTCCGGGGCAGGCCGACCTCGACGAACGCACCGCAATAAAATAAAAAGGACAGGTCAGGAGCAACCTAAACTTACGAGCGTGTATGAAGAGGTTAATGAACATAGATGAACCAAAAGAGGTTTATCAGAATCCTAGCAAATGGAAATCAATGGTCTCTGCCTACCTCAATGCAGGCATATACATTGTATGATTGTATGTATGTTTTTCGCAATCCGTAGCATTGCGAACACTAGACCAATGGAGCAGTTAGTAAATCTGTAATTTTTTACGGTTTATGGTTAATAATTGTAACTTCTACCTTTAGTTAGCAATATGAATAAGGTATCATTCCACCACCCAAGGCTCGGAATGTTAGACCCGAAAAACATACATACAATCATACAATGTATATGCCTGCATTGAGGTAAGCAGAGACTATTGATTTCCATTTGCTAGGATTCTGATAAACCTCTTTTTTAGTGCAAAATACAAGGAATTTATAGACGAATTTCGGATCTGGATATATGAATAATTTTATACCATATATAATAATATTTTTTATACATGTTGAGGCCATGTAATGCCTATATTATTTAGTAAATAATAATAGACAAGAACGAGGCTTGAACCCACGACCCTTGACATTCCGTGTCATTATTATACCAACTGAGCTGCCTTGTCGTTGTTCGAATCTAATGAATTTCAAGTATCCTTGTATTCGTCTTAAGGAGACGCCTGGCGATAATTATTTATCAATCATTTACAGATATATTTAACTCAGCATGGTAGAGTGATGACACGGAATGTCAAGGGTCGCGGATTCAAACCCCGTTCTTGTCTTTTATTTTTCAAAGGACCCTTGAAAAAAAATTAGTAATTAATATTATACCAGTTTCAGCTAAGGTTTATAATTTCGGATTATCCGATACTTTCGGATAGTTTCAGTTACGGATATAAGACTTACCTATATGGAATAGTAATAGCAAAATACAGATAGGTAATGATTTGACTTTATGTCTAGGTTAATCACAGACAAAACGATGTCTCTGTCATAACAAGACCCCGCCCTTTTCGCAAATTATTCGAACTACCTTTTTTACGTTTCGGTTACGTTTATTACGTTGTTTTGTTTCGTTTACCGTTACGAAGCACCATAACAACCAAAAAATGTACAGATAAGCGAGTAAAGCTGCGAGTGAAAGCTAGTCTATTCAATAAACGAGTAATTCAAGATAAATCTTTGAAAAGCATTAACGCATGCTTAGCGAACTCTAAAGTTACAATATTAAATGGAAAAAGAATACGGTCGCGAACAGGATTCGAACCTGCGCCTCCCGGATGAATACTCCAGGCGCTCTGACCACTAAGCCATCTCGACAATCGAGATGATGACAGTCGAGATGGCTTAGTGGTCAGAGCGCCTGGAGTATTCATCCGGGAGGCGCAGGTTCGAATCCTGTTCGCGACCGTATTCTTTTTCCATTTAATATTGTAACTTTAAACGAGTAATGTTTAGCCACATTTCCAATTACCATCAATAATCAATAGTAACTTCAGTAATATAATGTTATATTGCCCAGTTCCATTACCCTCGATTGACTTTGATAACCGATGTGGGAACGAACAGCTGATTCAACTGAAGCTACCTAATGAATTCTACACGTTCTATTGAAATATAAGTACGAATAGATAAGGCTATCACAGTAATTTTATCCTTGTTGAAAATTTGCGTAAATCAATATTTTCTTACAGAAACCTTTTTGAACTAGGAATGTTTAAAAAAAAGTTAGTTGTTTTTATTAGGGTTGACGTATTTTTTTTTATGGAATAGGGAGCAACCGGCAGGTGGCTCGCCTGATGGTAAGCGATTACCGCCGCCCATGGACACCCACAACCCCAGAGGAGTCGCAAGTGCGTTGCCGGCCTTTTAAAGGGTTTGGGCCTCCGGTACCCTCACTCACTCGGCGAAACACAACACAAGCGTTGTTTCACGCCGGTTTTCTGTGAGGCCGTGGTATCACTCCGGTCGAGCCGGCCCATTCGTGCCGAAGCATGGCTCTCCCACGGTAAAATGTATGTCTTTAAGTATGTATGTTTGTGAGTTTCTTTATTCCATTATAACTTCTAAATGCCTGAACTGAATTAATGTGTGGGATATCGTTAGAATCCTTGCATTTTCCCGAGTATATAGAAGCCTATGCAACTCGGGAAAGTACGATTAAAAAAAATTAGATAGTAGCAGAGTGGTACACAAAAAAGTATGAAATAAAAAATAATTAAATAAAACATCAATAGATGAAACCGCTGGTTACCACTAACCACTGACGTGCAGCCTACCGTACCTACATCGTGTTGCTGACCAATAGTGGGTACTAGTTACAACTATTGACTATAAAACGTAAGAAAACTCCTCATATTAACTTCCTCATTGGTAATCTTATCTACAATTTGGTGGTGTTCGCAAGTGCTGAGATTGGGTTCGATTTCGAGATCGGAAGAAACAAATTAAAACGGTTTTGTTTTGTGTAACATGTCCCTGTTCTTACAGGATTCTGCCAGGATGATCACAATTGGTTTACTATCATATACGGTATTTATTAATGGTATCAGTGGAGTGTAGGTTTACAACAGTAGATACATCTCTACATTATATACCTAACCCTTCGAGAAATATAGGCGTGATACTATTTATATTCTAAAAAACCTTTAAATATAGCTCTTGTAAGTAGGTTGACTTAAGAAAACAATTTTCATGAATATTACATTATAGTCTTGTTAAATTCGTGTAGGTACAACCATAGAATTAGAATAGTTTTGCTATCCTCCGTTTACGGGTAGGTACAACCTTACACCCGTTACTCTTGCTTTGTTTATATCGTCTCTTGCACAATTGGTAGATCACAACTCAAGGGGAAAGCTAACAAATGGAACATGAACAGAATGAGCTCCGAAACCTCATGCACCGTGTAATGGTCCTTCTCACCACAATGAGTTTCCAATGTGATTTAAATTTACCTCACATCGATAAAACAATTCAATGGGTGCGGTTTTCACGTAATATCAATCAGCTGACGGGGGAAGGGTCGCCTTCTCTCCGACAATTTCATTAGATGAGACGCGCCGGCATTCCTTCGGGACGCGGTAGGAGTCCTACGTATAACCGCATACAACGTTATTTCGATCCAACTTGTGGATTAATTTAATCCCTTGTTTTTAATAAACCTTTTACCATTAACTTTGAGTACCTTTTTCCGGCATTCTGTAAATAGGTTTTAACAAACTCTTTTACACGTTATTTTTAGCTAGGTGGCGCCGGTATTTCCTATCTGACTACCTCCGAGAAAAAAATTTGAAACAACACCACTGTTTATGGTTATGTGAGCGTAATCAGTATAGTGTCTATCTCTCCCTCGTCGTATGGTTGATGAACAACCTAGTGTCTGAGTTTAAACCACCCGTAGGTCTCTGACATGACTTCACACACCATCGAGAACATCTCTCAGGTGTGCTGGTTTCCTCACGATGTTTTCCTTCACTGTTTTAAACAACAACACAGTCGTACACTCACATTTCACCAATGCTGTTATTAAGTCCCATGTAATAAGTGGTGAGTAAAAAAAAATGTGGAAAAATGAAAACGGTCATGAGCAGGATTCGAACCTGCGCCTTCCGGATAAATACTCCAAAAGGATATCCTAGAGCAAGTTCGAATCTTGCTCACGACGTATACTTTTTCCACAAAAAATTATAACTTTACAGTTCGCTATGCATGCGTTAATGCTTTTCGAAGATTGATCTGTAAGCATTTTATATATCGATATCTATAATAGACTGCCTTAATGGTCCATTGTCAGGTCAGGCAAAGTGTTATTGGGTTTTTCTGTCAGAAAATTCTCAGTAGCAGCCTAGAATTTGGAAACGAGCCGGGTAGATGGCAATAGACTCACCACCTATTACATCGGACTTAATAACGACATTGGTAAAATCTGAGTGTGCAACTGTGTGCATCTCTGCTTACCCCTTCGGGAAATACAGGCGTGTTATGTTTATTACATTATTATAATAAGATTAGTATTTATTAAGTCATGTCGTCTATAAAAAATGACTACTAAAGCTTATTAAAAAGCGCGGTACACTATAATAATGCGAATATAACATGAAATTCGTGTTAAACTTCCATCATGTACCTACGAAAATTTAAACGACTAAACTGTGATAGTTGAGTAGGCACAGTTCATATTTAAACAAATATTAAATATTTTCTGCAAATACCAACATTCGCTACAACACAGCATTCGTATGTTTCTTTATTATCCATTTCAATATGCGCGCCTCGGTTTGTTTCGGTCACATAATATAATTTGTTCTTTCGCCCCCGGCATTATTCTGATATCGTTTTTGATATTAAACCTATTATTTGCGTTTGGTTTCTTTCAACTTTAATAACTTTCACGAACATTTGACTAGCTGAAGGTATTTCTTTTTATTTATCCATTCAACTATTTAGGTTCACTCACGCCATTAGGTTTTTTTTTTGTGAAACTGTAAAAATCCAAAATTTTAATTACTGAAATGCATTAAAAAGTCGTGACAATTTTAATTTACAAGTATACAAGTAAGGAATAATACTGAGTAAGACAAAGAAGGTAGTGGGAATCCTGGCAAATTTAAGGCACAGGATAAAGAAAACTGGTAGATATTGCTCCTAATTCCTTCAAGTACTGCTCTATCAACAGAAGCAGTTAAGTTTGAGACTGTGATGTGCACACTCACCATTTTTGTAGTTTTGGATACTAATGTACGTATATTTTCAGTAAGTTTTGTAGTAAGTAACGCATTAAAATGTCTAAGCTCTAAAACTATCGATCTAACTAGAGTAGAAAACATTTCAATCTTGTTGTCATTTATGTTAATACGAACAATTAAAACCCATTACATCAGATCGCATAAATTAGCACTAAAGTCCATGCAATTTGATACATGTTAATCGACTTCTGTCGCTGACTGTACATCAAACAATTTATATCGTACCTTGTACGTAGCATCTGCCTTTACTTATTAATTAATTCTAACGTTTAGTTACTTAATATAACATTTCAATTAATGAGGAAGATGAAACAATATTATCTCGTTTTAACTATAACTTGGTAATAACATCTTGGTTTTGATGTTTCTTTGTTCTGTGAGTTTTGTTGGTGGCTGTACATTGTAGAATCTTGAAAAGTCATTATATCTATTGAATTTCGAATTGTGTGAAAATGTTAGAATGTTCCTAAAAAGTAGTATATCAAAGTTTGTTGTATAAAAGGCTTCGATAATATGGAAATTTATTAGAATATCGTCTTTTCTCGTAGGAGTATAGTCCACGAGATCTAAGAAGCCACATTTGACACATATAAAAAATAGAATGTAACTTGACAATATTGGTCGTGAATAAAA
The DNA here is from genome assembly GCA_935421205.1 of Xylocampa areola. NCBI lineage: Eukaryota > Metazoa > Arthropoda > Insecta > Lepidoptera > Noctuidae > Xylocampa > Xylocampa areola. The sequence goes on from OW285200.1 coordinate 5,101,157, forward strand.
ATTATTTTGAATATACGCTTGATAATAATTATGAAATTATTATAAAATTGCGAGACATGTATTATTTAGCATGGTATGTAATTTCCAACGTATTGCTCTCAACGTATTCCTGACGTTTCGAACACTTTGCAGCGTTCGTGGTCGCAGGAGGTCAATCCTCCTGCGACCACGAACGCTGCAAAGTGTTAATCCGGTTAAAGTTGTTTTATTATAATATATATAAATATATTTTCAAAAAGTCTAAAGGACTTTTGAATTGTTCCTAAATCGTGCAAATTGGTTTGGAAACTACATGAGTACGTCAAACATGAATCATAAAAGGAAGCACTGTGGCGTTTTTGTTATGACGTGCAGCATAACCTGTTAAAACAGGTTATGCTGCACGTCATAACCAAAACGCCACAGTTTACAACAAAAAAAAATTACATTAATCCAAAAAGCTGTGAAAAATGGATAAAGGTGCTGAAACATATCAAAAGAAAAGCATGACTTCGATCCAGATCAGAGAATTGATACAAGAAATTATATACTTACATAGAAAAGTCAATAAATAAAACTTTGATATGAAATTATGTTCTATTTCTTTAAGAAGATACAGAAATTAAATTTCTTATATTCGGTGCCTATTATATTATAAATTCCTTTACAGAATGAATATCTTGATTTTTTAATTATATTTAGTTTTAAACAATTAAGTACTATTAGAATTTTTAATAAATTTATTTTAAAATCGTTTTCGTTTGTTACCGATTTGAACGCTTCACTTCCCTAGTTGAATCAAATGATAAGTGTCATAAGTGGCTTTTTAGATCTCGTCGACTATAGTACCACAAATGACATAATGTTATCAATTTCTGGAGATCTGTGTCTACGATACAAAGAAAATTTCTAGTATGTGACAACGCTTTAAAAAAAATCTATTACAACTTATTGTTATTGCCACAGCTTAGCACATCCATTTATTTTGTTCTATATAGCAGTAATCATACTGCTCATCAGATCAACGAAAAAGCGTACTTCGTACTAATATCAGGATATCTTAGGTAACATCTAATTTTACTTTTAGCTTTAGCAGGGAATAATCTTCATATATGTACCTACTTAATCACTATTAGATTGATTGAAACGATGACGCAATCTAATTGAACAGATTGGCACCTAACGGCAGCAAGCCGACAGATTGGCGACAGTCTCCGACGGGTGTCACAACTTGCCGCTCATCTGTAAGAGTCTTAATCGAAATCGAAAAAATCAACAACAAAAATACCCAATTAATTCAAAGACCAGTGATCACCACACAAAGGTAGACGCGTAAAAACACACTTCTTCCATAACAGCTGCTAGGTTTCTAACCAGATAAAAGCGAGCAGGAAAAATACAACAATTTGTGAAATAAACCTTGTCCATCGCCGATGCTGAAGCCGATGCCTGGTTCAATACCGCAGCTGATAGTAGCCGTCAACGCCTGTCATTTACGAAGCCACTTTATTTCACTTCTGCTATACCAACTTTGAAATGTGAAACCGAGGATATTCCTTTATAAGGAAAATATTGTTGTAGTTTTATTTATTTACTTACACAATTTTAAAAGCCAACTAATAAGCCTCTATACTCAACAAAACAACACATAAAATTTATTATATGATATAACTTTTTGATTATCAACAGCAACAGCTGCGACCGACAGAGATGCTCAGGTAAAAATACTCTTAGCGACCCGACCGCACCTAGCTTTGCTTAACTTCAACGTTCGTTTACCGACCACAGCTTGCAACGAGCTATGAGCATTACACCTACACAGAACATTTGAACTTCTAAAATATTCTATGACGTCAGCAAGTACTGAATATCCAGCGTTTTCAGTCCACTTGTGACAAGTGGTCCTCCCACACGAGTTCCGATGGAAATCAGAAGGCTCTGACTCGGGTAATGTGATTACATCAGCGCTTAATATGTACCCACAGGCTTTCTATCTTTCGTAATGAAAAACATGTAAGGAAGGAAATGAGGTACATAAACCGAATTTGGAAAAAAGGAAGGTGGCGGGTGGTCTTTTTTAAGGTCTTATTAGATGAGTAGACAGCTTGAGAGATATATATTACAAAATCAACATATTTGATTAACTGTCATGTTCTGTTACTGAAATTCTCTAGTAAAAAAAGAAAGATAAAAGATATATAAAGATAGAAAAAAGAAAGCCTTTGAACTTTTTCTAAAAAAAATACCACATTTTGTACCTTGTGTGAACATCAGTTAGTAAATATATATATACCTATGAACGTACTTATGTCAATGTTTTTTTTTAATAAATCAAATTTATCACTTGTGGTGCAACTATAATTAAGTGAACAAAACAAAAGCTTCTCACGCCTGCACCGGTGCGATAAAGCTCACCAAGCAGTTGTCACTTGTTACCAACTCGCTTTCCAAACAATAAATATGATGATACCATAGAATTAGAATATTTTTGCTACCCCATAGAAGGACATAGAGCTCAAAAAAGTGCAACCGTTTTTGAATTGTCAATGTGTGCGTGCAAAAGTGATGTACAACGTGGAAATATTGACACATATCGATTATCGATAAATAGTATTTCTGATGTAAAGACTTGGTATACAAAATGAAAATATTTTCAATCAAATTATGTTAATAAAACTAAAATCACAAGCGTAGGTATTATTTAATGCACTTCATTCATTAATTACATTATTATAATAAAAACATTTCATGCGCTAATACTATAATTATATTTCATTGGTAATAGGTACTTTGTTAAGAAAGCAGCTCTTAAGGACCCTGAGCAGGTATAGAGCATGACTGATTGAGATGATGATTGACTGAATGATTTTTACCTACCTATCCTATATATCATTGTGTAGGTGGTCTGGACTTAGCCCAGCACCCGCTTGAAGTCTGCCCTCCCTAGACCGCTGAGCGGCGGATACTAAGAGCCAGTATGGGGCGAGATCTATTTCTGCCGGCAGTAGTGAGGTCTACGCTGGCAGATTTAGGGAACTGGAGAGAAATGGCTTCCTTTTGTGATACTGCTATCTTATCTTATCTTTGGGGTCACGGGTGCTTAGAGAGGGGACGCTATTTACCCATCGTGATCCCAGAGAAGACGGTGGCATAGTGGTCACGTGCTATCGTGCACAGCGAGGCTTAGGGGAGCCCCTTTACAGTCTCTCCAGGGATGTGTCTTAATAGGCGCTGCATAGCGGGGGTGCTGGAGCTGGTCTATTAAGTGCCTCCCTCCATATGCTGGCGGTGACCGCCGAGGTGGTTTTGAGTGAGGTAAGAATCTCACACACCCCGGTCTTATCCAGAAAGGCCGGGCGCGTTTTTGAAGGTTTCCCCCGAAAAAAAAAGTTATATCCTATTATCTTTTCTTATTACTTCTTTATCTTTATTCTATTCTTTATCAATTAGTCTCATCCATTTTTCTTTTTCCTTAGCATCGACAGGAAACCTTTTAGTATATTTTATTTTATCATAAAATAGTAAAATTCTCTTGAATTTGTAGTAAAAATTATGGAAACCACATTACGCTATCATATATAGGCTCAGTGATAGCGCAGGAATCACCAACTAGTTTCATTCGGGGTCTGATTTTAAAATTAATATTAGTAGCGCAGTTCGTTAGATCATTATTAAACTAAGGTCCGCACAAAGTAGATTGGCGGTCCGGATTCGAACCGCATTTGGGGACTACTGTAATAGCGTGATGAAATATATTTATAACGTGACCTGGGCCACTAAGCTACGCTAAGCTTCTTATATGTTATAAACGTTCGAACAGACACACCGACAAACAGACAGAAACATTTTGATTCATCGTATTAGGTATCCGAATTCAAATTTTGGAAAAATTATCAATGTGCAGAGCTAGATGGTAGATCTACAATGATAATAAATTCTGATATCGGAACTTTTTGTTCTAAAATTTCATCGACACAATAGTCGACACTGATAAGTCACTATTTTGAATACATGAAATGAAAATTTATATTAAAACAACGTTCTCAATATTGCTTTTATGACCATTGTTTTTTACTATAGAGAAAATTCACTATTTTCTTGATAGGATTTGGTTTTCAAAATAAATTTTATAAAAACAGATTTTTCCAAAATATGGCCATGAAAATATATGCTGTTGTTGACAATTTACCTGTGAAATGAATATTTTTCTGGATTATTTTTATAAGAAACATCGCAGTCACCAACACAACACGTAGGCATTGCTTATAAATTTTAAAACTGTTTAAAATATACAGGATTCACTGACAATACAGCAAATATAAGTTAGCGTGATTTTTGACAGTGACACTGGAGAAAACAACATCTGCCAATAGTGCTGACTGAAGCTAAATATGCTTTCTCTTTCTAACATGTGATATTTCCGTAAGAGATTCCATTCCCATAGTAGGCTTTGTAGGTCTTGTTCTATCCTACGTTTATGGATGATACATTATCTTTATTAATGTTATTGTAAATATAACTTTAAAAAAAAACTGTTAAGAACAGGTTGACTTATCAACCTTATTTTGATTAAGACACTGGCATGTTTCATCATAAGGCAGCCCTTCAAGTTAAAGAATGCAATTACCTTAACAATTACCTTAACAATTACCTTAACAATTACCTTAACAATTACCTTAACAATTACCTTAACAATTACCTTAACAATTACCTTAACAATTACCTTAACAATTACCTTAACAATTACCTTAACAATTACCTTAACAATTACCTTAACAATTACCTTAACAATTCAAGATAAATCTTTGAAAAGCATAAACGCATGCTTAGCGAACTCAAAAGTTACCTAAGAACCTGCGCCTCCCGGATGAATACTCCAGGCGCTCTGACCACTAAGCCATCTCGACCTCTGCTCACCACCGCGAATTCTTCATCCATATTTTAACACGTCACGTTTTTTTTCCATTTAATATTGTTAAATGTTACTAACATAATTTTAAGTAATACTAACATTATTGAGTCTTGGTTACTTGAATAAAGAATTTATATATATATATATTGTAACTTTAGAGTTCGCTAAGCATGCGTTCATGCTTTTCAAAGATTTATCTTGAATTGTTAAGGTAATTGCATTCTTTACGACATTGTATTAACTGCAAAGTTAGTCGTGTCGGTTCGGTCACCTGTATAGGTACTGAATTGATAGCAATGACGTCGCCAAAAAGACGTGTTAAAATATGGATGAAGAATTCGCGGTGGTGAGCAGAGGTCGAGATGGCTTAGTGGTCAGACCGCCTGGATTATTCATCCGGGAGGCGCAGGTTCGAATTCTGTTCGCGACCGTATTCTTTTTCCATTTAATACTGTAACTTTAGCTTCCTGCAACTAAATGCGGGTAGAATGAACCCTGATTACTCCTGAAGTATATGGAGTACTGGACAAACTTCATGTAGTGCATACCCGGGCGTCAGAGCACGGACCTTTGTCGACACACTGTCGAGTCGATATTTTTTTTTTATGTATTAATTCAAATCGTTTCATCGACAACTTATGTCAAATCTGAAATCGACAAAAAGGACCATGTTCGCACCGCAGTGTTTATATTATTATTGTATTATTTTATTTGTAATTTTTATGTATGGATAGATGGATGCTTTAAATTTTAATGAACTTTTGTCGCTCAGAAATAAATAAATGAAGTATATAGTCTTATAATCTTAATAGCTGCCTTTCTATGTCCTATGCTAATCCTCGAAACGATTAATGATTCTGCTAGATTTCTCATGACTCATGTGCCTGAACAGGAGCCGCTTAGGCTAATTACAGATCCGCCCACATCCTTGGCTCAGAAGGATATGGAACAGTTACTTAATGGAACTGTCGCGAGGCATGACGCAAATGCTGAGTAATGAAAACAATGCTAGGGTACGAAATTTCTCAGTACTTTACATTTACACGTGGGAAGTAAGACCATACGAGTATTCCTTGGTCCTACGAGGCGGGATTCCGTGCAGCTAAAATGTGTGTCACGGCGTATGTGGTTTCTACCTCAGCGTCTCCGTGTGTGTAAAAACTTCACATAGTCCGACTTCTCTTTGGGCAGTTGGGCAGGCAATATAAGCTTTTTCTTATAAGATAACATTGCTTCGTTATAATTACTATCCCCGAAGAGTTAGAGGAATACTCTTGTACCAAGGTCCCACGTAATGCGTAGTGAACTTATTGCCATGAGCTGGACCCAATTCCAAACTGCGAAATTGCGAATGAATTTTCTAACAGATAAACCAAATAGCACTTTGCCCGATCCGAAAATCGAACCTAGGATCTCACGCTCTGCGGCCACGTTTGCAATCACTAAATCAACGAGACAGTTCGATTTCTTGGTTTTCTCTAAAATGCTATAATTACCGAGACGGGTCGGAACGAGAAGACCTACTTTAGCAGATATTTAAATATGGGTATCAATTATATAATAATGATATCAAGTTTATTAAAAAGTATTGACTTAAATAATAATAAAAAATACTTTTTCCGGATATCTAGATAGATATAGATATATATAAAACTTTAAATTTTGTGTAAATTTACTTCCGGAACGTAAATTCAGCTCATTTCGTCTACGCAACCCTTTCTGTTGAAAAGTTTAAGAATGTCTGACTAAACAAAACAAAAATCAAGGTGAACGCTGATTTCAGGTATTAAGAATTTTGTAGGTAACTATTAGCTTTGTGTTCTAAAAAGCACATAAAATGAAACATACGAGTATCATTTTTTAGATAAGAAGTTTGTAATGTTTTATTGTGGTTATTATAAATTATGCGAACTAGTTAAAATTAATAGATTTTAGATAATAGATAATTTAGTAAGAAATATTTGTACACCAGCAATGGTAGAATATACTGAACACAAATTTTGTTAACATCTTTACTGTACTATATTCTCACAAATAAACTGATCTTTCTTATCTTTCTTTCTTTCATTATTTAAAGAATGAGTAAAACATTGACGTGCGTCGTAAGTAAATACACGAACGACTATTGGAGCGCTTTCCTTCAACACTAAAATAAAATATTTATTATCTAACCTATTACTGGATTCTTTCCCAAACATTAAAAAGAAAAAAGAAAGAAAGAAAATTTTATTATCAACATTACACAGACAATACAAAATAGATAGAGTTAGAATTTTTTGTGGAAAGAATAATACGGTGGTGAGCAGGATTTGAACCTGCGGCTCCCAGATAAATATATGCCATCTCGTCCACTGCTCACTACCACGAATTCTTCTTCCACATTTTAATACGTCTTTTGGTGACGTCATTGGAATCTATTCAGTCCCTTTACACACAGGTTCGATTCTGCTCACGACCATATTTTATCTTTCCACATAACTTTGGAGTTCACTATGGGTGCGTTAATGTTTTCAAAGATTTGCTAAATAAATAGGTTTGTAGCTGGCTACAAATCCTAGAATATTATGTAACCCTTTAGAAAATCCAGCAGAACCAAGGTATACTTTCATAGTATTTATTTCATTGTATTTTAGAATATGCATGTACAGCATGGAACATGGTTTACAACGCTTCGTTCAAACGCTCCTTAGCTTTTAGTACTCGTGATATCTCGTACAGATGTCCATATAATCAGCGACTCTCCTTCTTTAAAATGATTTCACTCCATGACTGTCGAGTACGGCTCAGTATATTATTCTTACACAAACTTCTTAACGGGCAAATTGATTGCAGTCACCTCCTAACAAAGATTCCTGTTACAGTTCCACGTACATTACCCCGCACCATCCTTACTAATACATTCTGCCCTCCATTTTACCGTACTAATATTGTTGCCCACGGTCCGTTAACCAGAACGTTTAATCAATTTAACATGCTCAACAAAAACTTAAATTCAAACCTAGACATATTTCATGACTCCTTGGGAGCTATTCGGAGAAAAATCCTTGATAGTTATCGCACAGTTACCTAACTAATTTCTGATAAAATACTAATTTCTATTCGTAATCACATTTTGATTTATATATTTACTTACCTAGTTGTTACTTATTCCCCACCACATGTTTGTAATGTCGTTTTATATTTTGTGTTTTATTAACTATTAACTACATACAGCATGTTTACTCTATTATTATTATTAGCCTAATTAAGCACCCTCTGTCTGATGCTTATTTTTCTTGCAATACTATATACACCTATAATTTGTGTATACATAAGAAATAATACGAAAATATTATGTAAAGAAATGTTATATGTATATGCTGTTGGTGTATTTTTATTAAATAAATAAATAAATTGTAGACACGAGTCTCCATTTATTTTCTTCAGGCTCATAAACGTTTAATAAAAACATTACTGCGTTTAAAAGGGTTCTTAAAAACAATATCACAAGTTTTACTGCAGTTTGAAGCGCACTGGCTATTAAATACTTTCTGCTTTAACTGTTATCAAAGCGATTCTAAAAGCTTTACATGAAACGGTAGCTCACCGTTATTGAGTAAAATGTACCCTCAGACCCAAAATGAAAGAGAAACCGTTAAATTATTCAGTGAGCACGGTGCCCATTGATTTAACACCGTGACATTTCTTGTTCAAGCTAAAAGCAATTTTTTGGTCCCAATGGAGGTTGGGTTGGAGTTGCGGAGGTCAAAGACTAGTAGGTAGTAGGATTTTAGTGTTAGAAACATAGACTTCATAAATAGCATAAGAAAGAAATGGGAAAAACAAAAATAACGTCTGTATAAGGCCAAAAAAGAGCCTTATTTCGACATAAGCTCCAATAATAACTATCTTTAGTCACGGAGGTCAAATACCTACTCAATTAGAAAAAGGAGTTAGTTGTAATGGTTAAAAACATGGGCGTTGAGAGAGGGGTGCAATGGGCTGCACTTGCACCCCCCTGCTATAAAAGTTAACACATAAAATATGGATCTCTTTTTTTTATTAATGTCACTTTGTAGCTTTATCCAAAATTTTTCAACACATTTACTATAATTAAATGATATCCTGCGTTAACTTTTTTCTATGATCAATCTACCTAGCCTTTTTCCAATTACATTGGAGTCGGCTTCCAGTCAAACCGGATACTGTTTAACCAATATTTCACATGAAGGGTCTGCCTATCTGACATCCACGACCCAGTTACTGGATAACACGATATCATATATATACTATATATAACTGGTTGTCAGACTTTCAGGCCTCTGACTACGCTGCCAAAGATCTTAATTTGACAACCGGGACCTACGGTTCAACGTGCTTTTTGAGGCACGGAGGGGTGCCGATATGAAATGATGATCACCCATGGTTTGATAATAGTACAATGATCTAGATTCACATGCACCTCTCTGGGAACGATCCTGCCGACGCCCATGATTACAAATGATATTTTGTCATTACACATTTCAGACAGGACCACATAAAGTTTCGGAATGTCAGAGTAGAACTTAAGATTAATAGAAATGAAAATACACTGAAACACTTAAAATACCATTAGAGGATACTTGCATTACAACAAATTAGTATGAAATTTTAAATTCAGTATAATAATATTTCACAAACACTACTAACTAACCTTCAAACCCAAAACGTAAGTACCAACATAATCACTTTCAGTTTATTTCAATGCTTTTTCCGAGCGTGGGTAAAGACTTTTTACACAAAATTCTCATTCTTATTACCTAACGAACCTAAAATGACTTCTTCGTAAGCCGCATTATCTTAAAGTCTAACGGAAACCCTAGACCCAACTCCAAATATAATATCAGAATTTATAGGCAATAGAGAAACTTATAGGGGAAAAAACCGGCCTAAAGTGAGATGACTTCTCTCGGAGAGGAATTTGTCTATTGGATCTTATAAATTACATCTACATCGCCTTTTGGTGTGATATATTATTAAACCCTTACCCTGTTTGACGAACATGCCTCTAACTAAAATTATCTAATTTACTAATAAAGCCTGAGAATACAAACGCTTTTATTAATAATGTTACTATATTAACTTGACTATAGATAATTAACCAAATTATCCAGTGAAGCGCCACAGCCGTGAGCTGTAATTAATTATTTCTACATTTAAATATTGAACACGAAATAAAAATATGAATAAGACGAAATACATCATACATAATTATATATTTTTTAATACATGTTGAGGCCATGTAATGCCTATATTATTTCTATTTTTCAAAGAAACATTGAAAAAATAATAGACAAGAACGGGGCTTGAACCCGCGACCTTTGACGTTCCGTGTCATCACTCTACCAACTGAGCTACCTTGTCGTGTTCAAACCTATTGAATTTTCAATCCTCTTTGTATACGTCTTAAGGAGACGCCTGGTGATATTTATCTAGTAATCATTTACAGATTTACTAAACTCAGCGTTACCACTTTGCAGTTGTAAATCGCCGAACAACATCCCAATCCTTTATAAATCATACATAATTATATTTTTTTTAATACATGTTGAGGCCATGTAATGCCTATATTATTTCTATTTTTCAAAGAAACATTGAAAAAATAATAGACAAGAACGGGGCTTGAACCCGCGACCTTTGACGTTCCGTGTCATCACTCTACCAACTGAGCTACCTTGTCGTGTTCAAACCTATTGAATTTTCAATCCTCTTTGTATACGTCTTAAGGAGACGCCTGGTGATATTTATCTAGTAATCATTTACAGATTTACTAAACTCAGCGTTACCACTTTGCAGTTGTAAATCGCCGAACAACATCCCAATCCTTTATAAATCATACATAATTATATTTTTTTTAATACATGTTGAGGCCATATAATGCCTATATTATTTCTAGTAGTTCTTCTTTAGTAAATCTGTAAATGATTACTAGATAAATATCACCAGGCGTCTCCTTAAGACGTATACAAAGAGGATTGAAAATTCAATAGGTTTGAACACGACAAGGTAGCTCAGTTGGTAGAGTGATGACACGGAACGTCAAAGGTCGCGGGTTCAAGCCCCGTTCTTGTCTATTATTTTTTCAATATTTCTTTGAAAAATAGAAATAATATAGGCATTACATGGCCTCAACGTGTATTAAAAAAATATATAATTATGTATGATTTATAAAGGATTGGGATGTTGTTCGGCGATTTACAACTGCAAAGTGGTAACGCTGAGTTTAGTAAATCTGTAAATGATTACTAGATAAATATCACCAGGCGTCTCCTTAAGACGTATACAAAGAGGATTGAAAATTTAATAGGTTTGAACACGACAAGGTAGCTCAGTTGGTAGAGTGATGACACGGAACGTCAAAGGTCGCGGGTTCAAGCCCCGTTCTTGTCTATTAATTTTTCAATGTTTCTTTGAAAAATAGAAATAAGACGAAATACACTTTTAAGTGGAATTATATTATAGTGAAATCTAGCTCATTGAAACCGTAGACAATTATAACAGCGTCAGGAAAAATATTTTTTTTATTAAAATGCTAAATCTCGGTTGAAAACAGAAAATTACATGCAGGCCAAGCCACAGGTAGCATTAGTAAAGTTTGTCCAAAAGCAGCTGGATTGTTAGAACCATATAAGTTTTACTTCAATTACCTACTGCAGAAAACACAACAGAGCAGAAAAAATTATAAATCATCCATATTGAATTGTTTCATTACGTGCCGCTATTAGCGCGCAATAACGCAATATATGACAAATTATTAAAAGCTCGCTCTGACAGACGTTCAAACTCGTTTCATAAATTTAATAGCATATTGCTTTTATGATAAAAACATTATTAAAATGTCCTCTTAAACCCGAATGATTGAAAATAATAATTCATATTCCAATTTGTTTAGTGAAATTTTGGTCCTTTGCTCCAAATTGAAAAAGTTTATGCTGATAATAAACGTTTTTCTTCGCTCTCTTCATGCCTTAAAACTAATGTCTTTTACATAAAGACAATTCCGTATTATGCTACCCGTTACAACCACAACATGTCTGACAGTTTTGTAAAAACAGTGACTGTATTCCTTTATTTTGCCCTAGTGATACCTACATCCCTATGTGGTTCTCTTGCAATTTGGAGATCATCTGTCCCTATGCAGTTTTATTTGAAGAGATATTTTAGGAAAAGTTGCAACGAGTTTTCCCTTCTTTTTTTACTAAATTAAACTAAAACTGCCACAAAGTTCCTAAAAGGTAAAATTAAAATTAATTTCGATGTATTAAACAGTCCGTTCGTGAAGCACCTTCTTGTATTTTAAACGGTTCGCCAGAAGAATGGAAGCCTTATCACCTTTTGTTAGACTCCGTTCATAAAGCGTGCCCGGCATTTTGGGTATAGTGGAGGAACCTAACATTTCTGTATAAAAGGTAATTGAATGGAAGATGCCTTATGACAGCGTTGCTACCACATTAAAAAACTTTTTCCGAGAGGTTTTATTTTTATTATTATATATATATAAAGTAAGAGTTTTCTTCGTTTTCTTGCACTAAATGAAGAAGTCTTAAACGTAACGATGTCAGTTGATTTATGTTTGTATTATTTTGAATTAAATTTAAATTAAAAAGGATTATATTTAAAGCGGACCGTTTCCAATAATTTTCCCCGTTAAAAAACTAATAAATCCAGCTATACATTGCAAGTGCTGCAACTAACAAAGCATGTCATTCAAAACTATTGGGTGTAACAAACGCCGCAATAAAACAAAGAGGATTACCCGCCGATGTATAGTTCGCTTATAAAAAGGAAAAACAGTTGTGCTCGCGCCCTAGCCCGCGCCGCCCCCGGTATCGATCGGGCGCGTTATATAACCCTTCCCCGCGCGCCCCCGCCGCGCCCCGACCAACACAAGATACCTTTCGCAGGCTATATCATTCATAAGTCAGGTTCCGCAGCCGGTGGTCCGCGATCGCTCCTTCCCGAAGCTTCAACCCTCCTTACTGCGCACCCAATATCGCGCAAGTTGCCCAACATCATCTCTCAGTTGTTTTCCAAGTCCCGAAGTGTACGAACGCTTTACACAACTTTCAGCTGTGTTTTGTTGTGGACAATCGAGATAAATGTTCTAAGGTATGTGTCTTAGTAATAATTAGCACATAATTTTAGCAAACAGTCTGATTGCTTGGTGTTTTACCATTACATATAGGTATGTAATTGTTTGTTGCTCCACGGTGGGTCATTTAGTTAGATTGACGTTTTATGGGGCCATAAAAGGTAGTTAATCAGGTCAGAATGTGGCGACTGGGTAAACGTTTATTAAATCAGCTGTTACCTTAGCATTAAGCTGTAATTATGGTTGTTAATCATGGAGGCCGGAAATTATAATTGATAACCGTACGGATGGCGGTATCGTTAGGTACTTATATGTTAATTTTCTCATGTTAGGGAATTTTCCATTTTATTTATACCGACTTAATCCTACTAATTCTCTTCTTATTAAGATGACTAATGATCCAAATCAACACTGTTTGTTTTTGTTTTAGATAGGTAAAAACATATAAACTATTTTGAAATATAGCCCATTACACAACTTTTACTCATATTAAAAAAAGCTTGATTTTCTGCGAACTATGCTATCTTAAATATTTACCATTCGTTTTTATAGGACTTCGGATTCTGTGGAAGGACTAAATAATAATAATTGTTTAATATAATATAATCTCAGTGTTTATTAATAATAGATAATTAATGTTAAGCCTTGCACGTTGTGAGTTTTTCCAATTCAAACAGATGCAACCGATTAACAACAATGTCATGTCTTTTATGTATGCATCCTTAAATACAAAATTCGGGATATCGTATACCTATACAAAAATTTACAGGATAGTAAAATTCTTTGCAAACCCACTTACAGCTTTTAAAAGTAAAATTAAATAGGTACTTAATGGTATTTATTATCTATTGTTTATATTTGCGTCGGTGTGTAAGTCTTAGTAAACTAAAATAAAGATTCATACGTAAATATTTCTTTCAAGATTAAATGGTCCTATTGTCCGCGCAAAGGGATGATTGGTTTCACATTAAACAGATATATAATATAAAACAATTTTATTAAGTCCGATGAACAAAAAAATCAAATAAAAGTATAGTAATATATATAAAGTATTTTTTTTTAAACCAGTTTTCAAAGTTTTAGTCTGTCTGTCTGTTTGTCCCTGCTAATCTCCTAAACTGCAGGACGTATGCCGATAAGATTTTACTGGTAGGTAGCCGACTATATAAGGAGTAACTTAGGCTAATTATAATATAATATATACGTGGGTGAAACCGCGGGGCACAGCTAGTTTCAACTATAGCAAATCATCAACTACATCAAAAAAACCGCCGAACGTTTGGGAAAACGCTCAGGGCTATGATCTCGTCCTTCTTTCTATTTGTGCTATATACCAATAGCTCATTAAACCACCTTGCTATATCTTATATCCATTCCTACATCATTTGAGCAATATTATGTAGTGGCGGGATTATGTCTGCGGCATGTCTTATCTCGGCCAACTTAAAAAAGAAATATAAAACAATAATTTAAACATATTTTAATTGCAGCTGAAACGCTTCTCTCATTAAACTTTACAGGCTGCAAGTCAAATGAGTTGAAAAATTTTAAAGAACTAATGAAACTTAACAACTATGACACAGAAACATAGGTCATTAGACAAAAAAATAATACTTTCCATACAAAATGTGGAAGAAGAATTCGCTGTGGTGAGCAGAGGTCGAGATGGCCTAGCGGTCAGACCGCCTGGAGTATTTATCCGGGATGCGCAGGTTCGAATCCTGCTCACGACCGTATTTTTCTTTCCACAAAGTTATAACTAGAAAGTGTTTTTTTTTTTGTCTAAAGACTTTTGTTTTTGTCATAGACTTAGTTGTTCAAGTTTATTGATAGAATCTACCCCTCCACCCTCTATAAAGGCTTAGTTCTAAATAAATAATAGAAATCCTAATGAAAAAACAAATGGTCCTTCCTATTAATTAAAGTAATAGATTCAAATATTTCACTTTGTTTGATCGACCCAGACTAAGGTAAATAGAGAACCTCTCTATGTAAGAGATAATTAAATTAATTTGGTTCCTAATTGTACAAAGAGGTCACTATTTGTACACGAGTTTGATCTCTTAAGCTTTCTTGCTCTAAAAGGTTCTATTGGTCTATTTGCAATTTTGGAGTACCTAATTAATATTGTATGAGCTCATCTCATCCTGTGTGTTAAAGGGCTACGTCAATCTATGCTTATATATTTTTAGGATCCTAAATTTCCCTCCAAATATTTCAATCAATCAATTATAAATATTTCAATCGATCAATCAATTTATAATATTACTGCCTCGTTCGTCCAGTAGTTCCAACTACTGAACATGAGGTTTGGCGTTCGATTCCCAGGCCGGGCAAAGTGCTATTGGGTTCTCTGTTAGAAAATTATCAGTACAAGTCCGGAATTTGGAATTGTGCCTGGTAGACCGCAATAGGCTTTTTACATATGGCACTTAAAAACAGCATTGGTGCAATGTGGGTGTACAACTGTGTACACCTCTACCTACCCCTTCGGGGAATACAGGCATAATGCTGCTGTGTTCATTAGTGAAGATAATATTAATAAAATTTTCTTTTTCACGTGGCGGGGCACGTACCTTAATATCAGCAACGCGATTAACCGATTGAGGTTAAGCTACACTGGCCGCGGTTGGTCTATGGGTGACCAAAATTTCTAATTTCTGATCTTCCGATCCCTCAGACAGCACGTCCCGGTCATCAAATGAAAATCTATGACAATCGCTACGGGTAGTCTAAAGCCTGAAAATCTTACCACGACATATCGTGATAGAATCACAGCTCAGTTACTGGGTATCACGGTGACACCCAGTAACTGAGATCCAATCGCCTCAGATAGGCACTCGCTCCATGAGAAGTTCAGCTGCATCCGGTCAGACTGGAAACCGACCTCAACTTGATGGGAAAAGGCTAGGAGTTTATGTTGTCTAATGTATACAAATTTACGTTTTTTTTTAATCTCTCGAATCTTGTTGAATATGATTTATGAATGCTACCGAATGTATTTGCTATGGCATTTCTCTGTACTCCGATAAAATCGCAGCTTACTCGCCTTACCTGACGTTCAAGGTCAGATGCGAGAGGGTTAAGGTCAAACATTCGGTTTCTAATCAGGCAATCATACGACATGGTCCTTTAAGTTATTATAAAAGCTAAAGCATGCTATGCAGCGGGACAAAGGACCAGATTAGACATCTTTTGACATGGCTGAACTTTCAAGAACGCTAGAGAGCTTTTACTTAATCACGGCTTCCGAAGCTGAAGGTTGAGTAGAAGAAACCGTAAGTTTTCTGCAAATTATAATTGAGATTAATCGCTCTTTAAATTAAAAACTGCTTCAATGGTTTAGTGACCGCAAACGTGACTGCCAGTGGTGTAGCTAGCGCTTAAGGGGCCCCGTATCAAAATAAATGTACTCGTACCCTTTTATAACATTTTGCGATTTTGTTACCTTCATAGTACAGATTTGGGGGGCCCTAGTGGCTGCCGCCGTAGCTACGCCCCTGGAAGCTGCCGAGATTAAGGTCCTGATTTCTTTATTAAAAAATAGTATTAGTCCCACTTTTGGAGGTGTGGCTGATAGTAGACGATAAGTTCGCCATGTACTAACATGGAATTAAATTGCATTGGTGTAGCTGTACTGCGGTACACCTTTGTCCAACTCTTAATAAAATACAGGTGA
The DNA here is from genome assembly GCA_935421205.1 of Xylocampa areola. Taxonomy (NCBI): domain Eukaryota; kingdom Metazoa; phylum Arthropoda; class Insecta; order Lepidoptera; family Noctuidae; genus Xylocampa; species Xylocampa areola. The sequence goes on from OW285200.1 coordinate 5,117,837, forward strand.
TAATGCTATGTTATATTGTGTGCCCTTATTTTAAGGATTATTCAAGCGTATCACAAAAGTGTATTTGAAAGGGCCTTTGATTGGTAAGTATTGCTTTTTACACGACTGCCCAACAAAAAGGAGTGTTATGTTTTTAGAATTTATGTATGTATGTATGTTTGTGAGTTTCTTTATTCCACCATAACTTCTAAATGCCTGAACCGATTTCGATGTACCTATGGGAATGTACGTTAGAATTCTTACATTGTCCCGGGTAACATAGGCTAGAAAGATTTTAAAACATGGCAAGCGTGGTTTTTTTTTTAATTATACTGAGAATCACCTACACAAGTAATATATAGAACAAACAACGAAGCACACATACATCCGTCATAATTATGTCAGCACAATATCAGTGGATTCAGCGAATTTGTCATTGAGTAGATAGTGCACAGCTCAAGTTCTGAGTATTGAACTTCTAAAAACAAAACAAAACTGCCTCGTTGATCTAGTGGTCCCAAGCGCGACTGCTGAGTATGAGGTCTCGGGTTCGATTCCCGGGTCGGGCAAAGTGTTATTGCGTATTTCTGATAGAAAATTCTCAGTAGCAGCCCGGAGTTTGGAATTGTGCCCGGTAGATGGCAATAGGCTCACCACCTATTACATGGGACTTAATAACAGCATTGGTGAAATGTGGGTGTACAATTTTGTACACCTCTGCCTACCCCTTCGGGGAATACAGGCGTGATGCTATATTATGTTTTTATGTTATGTTAAAAACAAAACATACTATTATGCATATTATTATTTGCGGAAGAATATTTCGATGCAAAACACATTCCTTTTATTTAAAACTAGCTGGTGCCCGCGACGTCGTCTACCCAACTAAAGGTAGCCTATGTCTTTCCCCAAGATACAATCTATCTCCTTTCCAAATTTAATTACGTTCCGTTCAGCCCTATAGTCGTGAAAAGGTAACAAACAAACAGACTTACGAGTACTTTAGCATTTATAATAATAGTAAGTATAAGTATGAAAGGATTTTATGAAATACTATCTATACTGCTGGTAACCAGGTGAATGGGGCACTACACAATTTCATGGATAGCCGGAATGTGTCTAAAAAGGCGCAGCTGGCCGTTCATGGAGGGGTGTTAGTGCCAACTCTCATGTATGGTAGTGAAAGTTGGGTGTGGCAGAAGAAACATGAAAGTAGAATTAATGCAGTAGAGATGAGAGCATTGAGAAGTATGTGTGGCGTAACTTTGAAAGATAAAGTGAGGAACAGCGTGATAAGGGAACGCTGTGGAGTGAAAGAGGATGTAGTGACAAAGATTGAGAAGGGTATGCTAAGATGGTTTGGGCACGTAGAAAGGATGGATGAAAGGCGATTGGCTAAATTAGTACATGAGGCGAGAGTGGATGGAAGTGTCGGGGCAGGCCGACCTCGACGAACGTACCGCAATCAAATTGCGGACGTTCTCAAAAAAGGACGGGTCAGGAGCCACCTAAATCGGCGAGCATGTATGAAGAGGTTAATGAGCATAGATGAAGCGAAAGAGGTGTGTCAGAATCGTAGCAAATGGAAATCGATAGTCTCTGCCTACCCCTATGGGAAACAGGCGTGATTGTATGTATGTATATATTTTCATTTATTTATTTAATTACTTCGCAATCCTTGACACAAAACCATGCCAGTAGGGTTACGCTTGAAAATAAATTCGCCCGGTTGAAATTGGAAATACATCAATCCGTACTTTTAAATGACAAAATGTGAAGAGGCAATCAATGTATACTATTGTAGTGATGTGTTATCAGTCTATTACATAAACGAACATAAACCGAAACCAATGGGACCTCTTATACGAATCAAATCATTACAAAAGTCTGGTCAAAGGTCTGAAGGGCTCGTAAACCCAAATAATTCGGATCCCCGTTTGACTATTCAACTGTAAAACTTATAATAGAAATTGAAGCAGATAGGACTAGTCTAACTCATTTCAAACACAACTTTTGGGATCGGGTTTTGGTAATACGAGTACTTACCTTCATTGAGACTCCATTACAATTGTGACAGAATGGGTAGTCTGCAAAAACTTCAATGACATCTGAATGTAGACGAATAGAAAGGATTGAGTGAAACAGGACACTGTAACTGCGCTTCCATCCGATCGTGTATGCGCCCTGGCGATTTTATCGTAAAATTGAGTAGTACAACTTCAACTACCTATCTAATATATAAAATTCTCGTGTCACAGTTTTCGTTGCCATACTCCTCCCAAACGGCTTCACCGATTTTGATGAAATATTTTGTGCTTATCCGGTATCTATGAGAATCGGCCAACATCTATTTTTCATCCCCCTAAATGTTAGGGGTAGTCCACCCCTAAATTTTTTATTTATATGGCAAAACAACGTTTATCGGGTCAGCTAGTATATAAATATAAACTTCGAACATGCACAGTTGTAATACGACAGGTGTAAGCAAATATTTAAAGTTATAAACTTTAGTGGAAAAAGAATCCTGCTCACTACCGTATTCTTATTCCACAAAAGTTATAACTTTAGAGTTTGCTACGCATGTGTTAATGCTTTTCGAAGATTTACCTGTTTGTTTAAGCAAATATTTATTATGATCAATAAAATTGTCTTTCGGTATGTTCTATTTTTCTTTCTTTCTGTTTTCTCGCTCTCTATTTTACTACCTCCTACATGTTATGTTTTTAATTGTCTTTTGTAAATTCTTATAATTATGTCCTGTATTGCACTGAATAAATGCATTATCTATCTATCTCCACCGTAAACTGTAATTTTGCACCAAAAATTACTGTTGAGTGGTGGTTCAATGGGAAGCTCCAGGGTTCCTCTGGGCCGGTTTCAGAAAAGTCTCCTGTATGTATGTCGATTTCATGGTCGCGTAAAAAGGTTGCGATCTCGTTAATGGATGGTCACTGGTGTTATTTCTCAAGCAACACTCTCGACACACTATCGATACACTATTGAAGCATTGGTAAATTATCAGACTCGGGTCCCTGGCTACGTATACATACATGCATAGCATCACGCCTATCTTTTCCGAAGAGGTAGGCAGAAGTGTAGGTAGTAGGTCCGAAGAGGTAGGTACAGTTGTACACCCATATTTCACCAATGCTATTATTATGTCCCATGTAATAGGTGGTGAGCCTATTGCCATCTACTGGACACAATTCCAAACTCCGGGCTATTACTGAGAATTACCAAACAGAAAACCTCAATAACACTATGCCCCATCCGGGAATCAAACCCTCATGCTCAGCAATCGCTTTTGGTACCACTGGGCTAGGGAGGTAGTTAGTTTAGTGACGTGTAATCTAGGAAAATATTAAAATGTAATTTAAGTTTGGACTGTCGATTACTTTACAAAACTTTGCACAACACATGTTATTTATCTTGTATTATGGCCATATCACTACATATTATAACACAGCCCTCCGCCGCTTCCGTCTGTCTGTTTGCGATAAACTCAAAAATTACTGCACCGATTTTCATGCTGTTTTCACCAATAAATAGATTGGTTCTCGAGGAAGGTTTAAATGAGCAATTATAAAGCGGTAATTGGAAAGCGAGAACAAGTTCAAAATTTCATGATTACTTTTGGTCTCTATAACCGACATCCACGCGGGCGAAGCCGCAGGCATCAGCTAGTAGTTTATAAAAACAAGTCCAACATGTCAGACACATTCAGACCAATACTAATTAACTGTAAACCAAATAAATTTCAATTTAATCTTTTGAGAATCGGACTTGCGAAATGATCCTTCTATTATGAGGTAGTTTAAAACTGATTATCATCACAAATATTGTATAATAATTACGGCAATATATTCTGTTCACGATAGGCCTATGTCAAACTGATCAATAGATAATTTTCCATTGTCGTTCGTTCGAAATCTTTTGGACTACAGGTTGTGGAGTCAAACCTGGCTTGTTCTTGTTGTCTTTTTTAATGCCATAATGTATTTCCTTTATCCAAATCTGGCCTGCAACTTTTTAATGCTATAATGCAAGATGTATTTCCTTTGTTAATTGAAGACTTCACCGACAGAACGTAAAGGAAAACATCTTAAGACAACCTGGGACTTAGTGGTTTGAAATTACCAACCCGCAGTGAGCTAGCTAGATAATTAATGTTAGTGTATTTGCCTTTCAGTATGGCATTTAGGGGCTGGTCCTGTTATGTTAGAGGGCGTTCAATCTTGATTTCAAAAAAACAAATAAAAGAAGAGGAATATATACAAAATAAATAAAATTGAACTGTCTGTTTGTAATGTCAAAATAACAGTTTTTTAAGCTCATACAGTTTGCACGTATGCCTAAAAATCACTTTTTGAAATGTTTGTCTGTATGTCTTTGTTCCGCCTAATCTTCGAAACGACTGGATCGATTCTGATAAGATTTTACTGGCAGTTATATAAGGAGTAACTTAGGCTATTTATAATATATTTAAACGCGGGTAAAACCGCTGGGCACTGCTAGTAACTAATATATTAAAAGTTTCCAATTTATAGATTTGCGCAAAGATAAGATGTACTCCAAATTCTACTTGAATGGATAGAAGGAATGAAAGCGTTTTGAAATAACTGCAAAGTTAACAATAGCTACAAATTGAATTTTGAATTCAAAACGTAGTTTTGAATTCAAAATGTTATGTTCATGCCATGTTATGTTCTCATTAGGTGGTATGCGAATAAAACAATCGGAAACCCATTACCATTTAATCTAAATAAACCTAGTAGTAACTTATACTATGACACTACTTAAAACTAATGCTTGGGGCGCCAGGAGGGTTTTGTTTTCAACGCAATGGTCGTTGCAACCCGGAACCCTACCAATCCAGAAGCCGTCGGCGGCGTGGGGTTCTTCCTTATCGCGAGACAAATGCAAATATTTAAGTGACTTCTACATACGGTTAGCGGATAACATTTTATGCTTTTGTTCCATTGCTATAGCACTCCACTATACAACCTCCTCCAATGAAACTAGTTAATGAAACTTCGAATAAAACGTCTCAATTTACCAATATGCAAGTTGCCACGGGATTGGTAATACATTTCTTCTTTTCACGAAACTACTTGTACCACCTTGTGCCACCATCATTTTATGCCGATTTCGTTAAAATTTGTACTCATTTACGTATCAAACTAATTACTGTGGGTTAGAATTTACGGGGTGTTTACATAGATAAGATATAACTACTACCCATGAGTCTACTAAAAGGCCTAATGTTGCAATAACATTTTCGGACTAAGAATAAAAACGATTTGAACGAAATTAAAGGACAAAGGTATAAGGTAGGTAAGGTAGGATAAGAATATGCTGTGACCAATTCCATTAGTAATATCATTATATAAATATAGCTGTTCTATTGCCTCATTCTACACCTTCTACATTAGACCAATAAGCTTACTTATTGGAAATATACTGTACCGTTTACATACTTATAAATACAATGTACTTACATAAAGTGTAATATTAAATACATACCAATATTTTGTAAACAAAAAAGTAATGGTCTTTCGAGTCAGTATTTTATACAATGCTATTAAATTTGGTCCTTTGGGAATAGAACATGAAAGAGGCGTTTTTATGTCCAGATCGTAAAGCTATCGCACGATTGGTCGGTAAACTTTCAGTTCCAACGTGAAAACGTAAGGGATTCCGTTTTATCAGGAACTCTTGATTTTATTGACGTCATAGGATGTGACAAATTGGTAGAATAGGCCATCAAACTTTATAGGTATTCGGTCCTGTAGCATTACCTATAATAGTAAATGTCGAATATGATCTATTTTATACATATCTACTGATGATCCACATGGTGAGTAAAGTTGTATTTTATTAGGTATGGCCGAAAATAAATCGGAGGGGCTCGTGGCTAAGTAACAGCCGCACAGATCGATCGAGGTTAAGCTGCGCTTGCCGCGGTCTGTGGATGGGTGACCATCATTCCATATCGAGACCCCTCCGTGCCTCAGAGAGCAAGTTAAGTCGTCTGTCCCGGTTGTCAAATTAAAATCTATGACAGTCGTTACGGGTAGCCAGAGGCCTGAAAGTCAGACAACCAGTCATACCACGAGATATCGTGTTACCCAGTTATTGGATTGTGGAGGTCAGATAGGTAGTCGCTCCATGTAAAATACTGGTATTAAGCTGGTTCCGGTTTGACTCGAAGCCGACCCCAATTTAATTGAGAAAAGGCTAGGCAGATATATGGGTGAAAATAAATCATCGCTGCGAATTTACTGCAACGCGGTTGATATCGATATGTTCATTAGTTGTTTATTTATTTATTAGAGTAGTATTCGGCCTAGGGTCGATAAAATCTGAGTCTAGGTTATTCATCAGTCACACGATAAGTAGAAGTAGTATAAATCTATTTATAGGCATAATATGTAGTAGTTTAATGATATTTCGAAAAACATAATCCTCTAAATCATACGATATTTTTTTTGTTCAAAAGATATTGTATTATTTTATACGCTCGTACGAGGTAGATAAATGAACATTACTTAAACCGGTGAAAATGTGAAAATACGCCTAAGTTACGTAGAAAACACCCTTTCATAAAATAATATTAACAAAATACAAAAATATACAAAAGAATTGAAGATATAAAAAACAAAAAATAAAAAACAAAGAGAAAATTTGTTATGAGACCCGTTTGATATTTAAATACGGGTACGGAGTCTGACAAAATAAGGAAAGAAAGAAGGAAATAACAACATTTCCTTTTCCGTCTTTGAGTCTGTTACTTTGAGAGTTTGTTTCGGTATTCAGTAGCTTGTCATGGCCTCAAAGGATATCTATCTATTTTATTTTATTCTATTTCAGGTTGGCAGTTACTATTGCAAGCATACTATACATTAGGAGATTACATTGATGACAAAAATGCTTGGCTAACTGCTGGTCCTGCTCCACAAGCACTCTGACTAACAAATCAATGTTACAAACAACATCACTTCGACGTACTGTCTCTTAGAATGTAGTTATTTTGTTTTTTGACATTGTTATATAATTTTGATGGACAATTTTTTTTTGTCTTGTTCAGTCCTTAATCTAATAATATTTAAAAATACGTTTGTCTAATAATTTAGCATTTCATTTTTATTATACTGTAAATGTGAGTACCATGTAATCATTTACATATTCTACATGATTAAATATATTTGATTATTGTCTGGCAGCTAGAGTATGTCATGCTCACTCAAATGTCCCGCTGACGGTGGCGTTTGTGTTGGGTCATTAGATTCCCTACAATATGGTCGAGTTTAGTGATGCTGACGCTGGCGTCATGTTCGTGAACGGGCGCCGTTGGTTGGGGCTGGTCATCTCTAAACTGTCATGGCAAAGTTTTGAATTGTAACTAGACTCTATAGACTTCATATTACATTGTTCTCACATATGATTTCTATATTATAAATACAATGTAACCAAAATATTGTAATTGTTTGATGAAAAAGAGTAACCGTGGAGTTTCTTGCCCGTTCTTCTCCACAGGAATCTACACTTTGGAACGTGGCAACTAGTTTATTTTTTTGACAATTCAAAAGTGCCTGTAAACGGTCTAATTGAAATAAATGCTTTGACTATTGACTATTGACTATTTATAATAAGTAAATATTTTATATATTTCATGTGTGTACGGCATTAAGAATTCGTCGTTTCTGTAATATATTAGGCAGACTTTACTTTAGGAGGAATTATAGTGAATCTTTTCCGGAAATCATCATCAATACAAATAAATAAAATTGAAGTGTCTGTTTGTAATGTCAAAATAATAGTTTTTTTTAAGCTCATATAGTTATTTGCACTATACCAATGGCTAAAAATCACTTTTTTTTTATCTGTCTTTCTGTTTGTTCCGGTTAATCTTCGAAACGGCTAGACCGATTCTGATAAGATTTTACTGGAAGGTTAGAAATACAAATTGGGCGTTTCTATGTAGGACTATTTAAGTCCTACATAGAAACCCGCCCAATTTGTATTTCCAAGGTGCGATGTGTTTCGTGAAAACTCCGAATAACACGTAGTTATAGTCTTTCGACGTGTTTTTCTGAACACCGTTGTAACTTCACGAAACGGTGGGTTGAGTTTAAATTATTCTCACGATAATTACTAGTGCCAATCACAACATACAGACTATAATACATTATCGTAATAATAATGATGGTTAATGTACCTTTAAATATACTTTGCAAATTTTAGGAAACTTCCTAAATATTTTTAAAGTTTGTCTGGCACCGACTCCAAAAATAATAATAATTGTTTATTATTGTCCTAATAAATTGATTTTATTAAGAATCCTCTAAAATTATAAACAAAAATTTATATAAATTGTAGTAAGTAAATAATGCAATTATTTTATTACTTTTTAGTGCATTTTTACTTAACAGAAAGATTTTTGAAGCCGGTACTTTTTTTTGTTAAAAATTATTTTATTTCTTACTTTTTAGTGAATCTTGCGTTCCATAACTGATTTATCGGACTTCCGATAAATCAGTTATGGAACGCAAGATTCAAGATTCACTTGAATATGGGTAGACCTACTCAACGCGCTGTCCATATGGGTAGGGTCCATTTAATTGAGACGAGCAAAGAAGGTGAGAAACGCCTATATCAAAGTAGGAAATCTAGATCTAAGGCTATTTCAAATGAGAGTAATGAACTGCGTAAAACAAGATGAAATTAATTAAAAAAATAAATTAAAATCTGACTAGCGTATGTTACGGGACAGTGTAAGGATTCTAACGATACCCCATATATCGAAATCAGTTCAGGTATTTAGAAGTTATGGTGGAATAGGTAAAGAAACTCACAAACTAATTACATACATACATACTTAGATACACTCCGTTTTTTGGGCACTCGTGTAAGACTCCGTGCTGAAAGAGATGTTTGAGAATGCGGTCTTACACTAAAAAGTATTAAATAGCAAAAAAAATATGACGGATTTCCGGTGCTTATCTTCCGGTTTCATCATCATCATCTGATGATGAAGCTGGAAAATAGGCAGTTCATTAGAACTATTCTAGAGACCGTATTACACTACCGGAAACTCACAAGAAAGCAAAATACACAATTTCGTTTACTTGGACGACGTATTATTTTTCAGTTATTTTGATTTAAATACCAAACTACCAAACCAATTTTCATAAAATTTTAATGGGACCAATCTGAAAGCAAATCGTTTCAAATAAAAAAAAAAACCAAATCGGTTCATAAACGACGGAGTTCTGAGATATCAAACATAAAAAAAAAATACAACCGAATTGATAACCTCCTCCTTTTTGGAAGTCGGTTAAAAATTACAGATAGATCCGTAGGATATCTGTTTTGTTTACTTGTTACTAGAAACTAAGACACAAATAAAAGAATAAATTCTGGAACGTTCCAGACACCTCAAAGCTTACTTCAAGCGGTGTAACACATTTAATGAATATGACAGTATTATCTTAAGTCGATGACGTCACGAAGGACCGAAGGACTATGACAGTTAAGCACAATACATCACGTGCCACATGAAATATTCATGAACGTTCATTTCATATCTCCACGCGCGGGACTTAGGTACCCTGGCCTTAATTCACATTCTTGTTGGTCTTTAGCGTCAAATAACTTGGTAGCACGTAACTTAAATGGAATTTTCATTTAGCTGGTATGGAAAATCGTTAAATAAAGAATATTGACAACGGTATTTAGATTCTCCAACAATACTTTTATCATAATTAAAACATAGTTGGCAGGACTGTTCTATAAGTGTGTCTACGTGTTCCACCTCCTTTTTAGTTTTAGAGCCTTAGGATAAAGCCCAGAATAAAAACCTCTTTAGCTATTGTTGGACGCAAACTTTGGTGTAGATATATTCTCATTTTTATTAATTATATTTTTCTTGAATTATTTATGACCGGTCTTTTTATATGCACGCGGGACTTAGGTTCGCTGGCCTTAATATACATTCTTGTTGGTCCTTAGCGTCGAATTGAATGGCATTTTCACATAATGCGTGTGGAAAATTTTCAATTAGAAATGAAGACTACGGATTTTTCTACAGAAGTTATTCATATCTCTATAATACTGAATTACAGTCTTTGAACTTTATATAGGTATAATATAGAGTAATTTACGTTCAATAACGTTGTCATCATAGCTTTACAGTAACTTGGAACTGAGAGAACCAATTTAGATGGCGACAATAAAATATGGAGTCGTTTTATGTGAATAGCGTCTGGTTATTTTATAGCCTTTACACACTAGTGTTATTAAGGGTTATTATACTCTATCCTGTGTGTTTAGATGTTTAACTTGTCTTCATTAAACAACCTTTCACTTTAGCGATACAAAAATCGTTTTAATTACTAACTTTTATTATTTTTAAAGTGATACATTGTCTACTGTATATGGCATACTGGATTCGCTTATTGTTTATCGAGTTGTGCTTTCAATATATACATATAATAAAAATGTTACGGATCGCTGTCTGTACATGGAAGATATATGAGAAAAAATATTATTAGGACCTTTATCAACGCAAATAGCACGCAAAACAATGATTGTTAGAATATTTGTCTGTTTGTCTGTGCGTGTGTGCACGCTAATCTCAGAAACGGCTTATCCAATTTAGATGTGGTTTTCACTAATATATTTTGGTGAGCTTCACTTAACATTTAGTTTTTGATTCATACCAATCGGTTCATAAATAAAAAAGTAACGCCAATTTAAAAATCACGTCGAATATTTGTTAATTAAGAATTTTGTTCATACACGACATGGTGTTAATTTACGACATCCACGCGGACGGAGTCACGGGCACAGCTAGTCCAAAATATGACTTTTAAAAGTACGTACCTTGATTTAATCTAGGACATACCATAAGTTAAGGGAAATATCGTGAGAAAACCTGGACGTTGGAAATCGCCAACCAGCAGTGAACTAGCGTGTTGAAGAATAATACTCCTGCTTTCTCATCTCTTCTCAGTGGGAAAATTATGGGCTAGTTATACTGTTTACATACATTATCTGTCTTGTAAAATACAATATTAAACTTCATAGAAATTTCTCTATGAATCAAGCTGCTATGCGTAGTTCACTCATCGCGCGTCGACCAATTTCATAATATTTGTATAATAACTTTCGTGAGGCATATTCATATTAATTATTGTTCACTGGTTACTACTCACGTGTATTCTTCGGATTTGCCCGAGTAGTTTCGAGCTCGAACGGAGCCCTTAGTCATGAGCTGAGTACGCGGCAATGTCGCGAGTCAGACTGAGTCTGACTCAGCTCAGCTGAGTAGTAACCGGTGAACAATAATTAATTTCATAATAAGTAGAGATTGTCTGAGAGGACCTTAGAGATAACATTCAACATTTAACTAGTACGTTTCGTAAAACAAGAAATTCCGCTGTGAACTTGAATGGAATAATAAACTGGATAGGTATTGGTATACTAAACAATTTAAGTGCTCCACATCAGACTCCTAATGACATAAAAAAGTAGCCTACGCTACAGTGTGTTTTATTTTTAGTATTTTGAAAGCTTCCTGGGCTTAATCAACTGGGCTTACAATAGCTTAGCTGCTGAATGAGGTCCTGGGTTCGATTTCCAGGCCAGACAAAGAGTGGAGTGGTTTTTCTGATAAGAAATTCAAGTAGCAACTCGGAGTTTAGTATTGTACTTGTACCCGCTAGATGGCAATAGGATACCACACAATTATTACTTGTTAGTAATTATAATATTCAGATGCTTTCCAATAGCCATCTCACAATGAAACGCACACCCTTGTGAGGGTAGTCATGCGATTAGGTACCTGTGCAACTTCACGAAGCACAACACGATGTCGAGGACGAAACGTATGTTTCTTTAGATTAAGCGCCATCTGCATTTTACCTTTGTGCTATATTCACGGGGAAACGGGCGATGCACTGGTAATGTGGTAGGAACTACTGTGGAAGTAACTGGATATTTAACCATTATAATTGACTTCTGGAATAAATATAATGATAGAACTGCCAATTGTTTGTCAGATATATATATATATATATCAATAACACGGTTATTTACTACGTACCTATAGTACCCTTACCGATAAAACATGTAATTGGCCAAACAGGAGGTTTCATTATGACGGCGAAACACAATGACTGCTCGGGGCAATTAGATTTACTCTACCCTACATCAGACCTGTATGAAATCTTTTAACATAGTATGGGCATGTGATACGGAGGGATACGGGTCATGTTACCAGGAAAGATTTGAGTAGGAATGTAGATGGCTGTAGTAGAGGAAGTACGAGGAAACGATGGATGGGTTGTGTTGAAGATGATATGGCTAGAAAAGGAGTGACTGACGATATAATAATAATAATTTTATTGAAGAAAGAATACATATACAATTTTAACAATTTACAGTTCAAATGTTATTTTATAAGATTGTAAATACACGAAAGTTTGAGCTACTGAAGCCAAACTAGGCATAGCCTGTATTTCAGCATTCAGTGCCATCCCCCCTCGAGTATCAAAGATAATTCATTTAGGTATGTGCTAGCAAAGGTTTTATAATTACAAGATAGCATTGTCTACTTACTATTACTATAAAAAGATAAATGTTTAATTTGTGTGTGGGATATGTATTGACAGCTAAAAGAGATGTATGGAAGAACATGCTGCACCGACGAAATAAATTCGGATAAGGGCTATAGCCAGGGATAAAGACGGGATAATGGCAGGGGGATGACATCAGACCTTTATGAAATGTTACCAACTAATATTGTAAATGCAAAAGAAACATTTGTAGCGCCCTGCGTTGAGGTAACTTGCGAAGAGTTTATTTTTCCGCAAAATATGTCAAGTAGGAAGTGTATCTGTATGTGAAGTTTTCTCGCATCGCGTGGTTCAGCATCCACAGCCTAACTTCTACTTCTTTGAGCATAGAACTCTCTCTGCTTGTGCCAATCTTTACGCTACTTAACCATGTCATACCAGTAATGTTTTATACAACAGACTGCTTCAAAATTCGGTGAAAAAATTGCATGGAATTTTACCACATGGTAACCGCTACCTGCCTGTCTGTTTGTTGCCTTTCACATCCAACAATTGTCGGATAAAGATAGCTTGTAACTTGGAGAATGATATGCGGACTTTTTTACGGATACTTACCTAATGTCAATTTGAACTAATTTGTATATAGTATTTTCTGTTTAAATTTTAAATACCTATACCTGTTAATTTATTTATTTTTTTGTAATACTCTAGAAATATAAGAAATATACTTGCTATTTATTTATTTATTTTTTGTTATGTGCTTGTTAAAGATTTATTGCATCTCATTTCTTATATTTGAATTAATTAATTAATACTCATTATTCTAAAATTTTTTTGACTGTGTCCATTTAACGGGAATAAAAGCTTTTTCTTTCTTTCTTATGAAAAATGTATTATGTGGGTAGAAATGCGAATAACAGCTGGTATTTAAATACTACCGGTAGCACACCCACCACCAGCCGTGTCTAAGTTAAGATATTGCAGTAATTTCGCATTATTATATAGTAGTAAACCGCATTCTGGCATAATAAAAGGATTGTGGGTATCCCACATACACCACTACGCATATACCATTTTTTTTATCCATAGCAGTCACAGTTTGAAGTTGAACTTCATTTAGGTTTCAGACCCTTGCGCGACTACCTGTATTACTTTTTTGTAGTAATATCTTAGGTTTGCGCGATCACTACACATTATAATAAAACAACTTTTAACCGGATTAATCGCGTGTATATTCGTGGTCGCAGGAGGACTCCTGCGACCACGAACGCTGCAAAGTGTTCGAAACGTCAGGAAACACAAAAAAAAAAACAATAATACACGCGATTAATCCGGTTAAAAGTTGTTTTACTTTTTTGTTATAAAAAAATCCAATAATCACTTTGTTATATGCATTCATTTTTTCTAGGGGCTTACGAGTAGTTGTTATTCTTAGCAGAACTAATTATTATTTTTAAAATAACAACAGTAAAAGCACAACCATTGTAAAATACATTATTTGATTACAAATGGAGATAACTAATACTGCTCCGACCTAAGAATTTTTGGACGATTTCATAATATTACAGAATTACGAAATGAAAGAACACAATTCAATAGCTGAAGACAAAGCCGTTTGCAAAACATTGAAAACGCTCCTTAATTATTATATAATTTAATTACTCGTGGAATAAGTTTTTCTTTTACATTCGGACTTCAAAGATAAAATTTAATTTAGTAAAAGTTTTGTCCCATTTACTTTCATTAAAAGAAGCGTCGTACCTTTTCAAATAAAAGTACCTAATAGGACGCAGAGACAAAATAGTATTAAGTTACCTTTTTTACATAGTTACGTTATGTTACTTTTATACGTTTTTCTCCCTATTATTAAAAACCTGATAAACGTAAACTAACGTTCACACATGTAACACTTACCTAAGCCTTCAAGTTTTCAAATTCATGATAGATAATTCTTGCTAAGTCATTAGCTGCACTGGCCCAAAACACAACCTTCGGAACATTTCATATAGGAATATGTAAACAGTTTTTAAACGTCCGCGAATTTCTTTACGTACACAACAAGTCGAAATCGGAGTTAACAAGTCATGGGACGCGATACACATAATGTTTTCTCCGACTTACATCAGCCGTGGTCACGGGTATACTGACACTGACTGACAGTGATGTAGCGCTATTTTCGTGAGGAAGTTTTTTTATCTACCCTCTGTTGGTCAATATTTCTACCCAGTATACTGACGACGTACTATTAAGTTATCTGTGAATAACATTTTATCGAAAACCGCAACATGTTTATCCATGGTCTATTATGGCTTTCAGAAGCCAGTGACAATGGGCCTAACATGGCTACTGTTGGTGGCGTGTGCTCTAACATGCGCGAGCGCCGACCGTGGCGGCTCATCGCTACGCGGCGCGCTTGAAGCGCTGCAACGTAGGCAGCGCGGGCGCATGCATGGACCGATCCTCCCACAACCGGACTACGATGCACTCTATGAGTTCGTACCACCGCAAGGTTACCCAGGTAAAAAAAAATTGAACTCTCCTATCCTAGACTTATTTTCCCATACGTAATATTTCTAGACATATGTTCATCGTTCTTAAATATTGTAGGTCATATGTCCACATAAGACACAAGATTGTACGAGCATTTAAATCAATTACTATCTATAGTCACTATTTATATATAGTATTTAAATTTGTAATACAAACACGAACAAGAAACTAATTTTAATTACTTTATTTCAGAACCCGATTATGGCGTTGATGTCGAAGATATTGAAGACGAACCAACTCAGAAATATATCGTTAAATTACTAGATGACAATGAAAGGCCACCCGAAGCTTACGAATACAAACTGATCAAGAAAAAGAACACCGCCAATTCAGCTGCTAAGAAAGAATCAGCGTTCCGCGAAAGGAGTCACCATTCTGATAATGATAGGCTGCGTGAATTGTTTATGGATAAAAATGAAGCCGACGAGAAAAAGGAACTTGAAGATGGACCTGATAATGACGCTGAATATGCACTTCTTTTGGGACAACTTTGGTCAAAGTACAAATACAACAAAGAACACGCAAACAACGTTGAAACAGCTCCTCAAGGTATAGTAAAACTTTACAAAGAGAAAATTGTTAAGAAACGGTACCCAGATAATTGGGGTCCAATTGCCTTCAAAAGGAAACGAAGTCCAGACTCTGACTCGGATAGACCCGTAATGTTTGATTATGATGGCAGGAAGAGTAGCCCAGGCCCAGTGGACCCCAATTACAATACATATGATGTTTCCGATGATGATAAAGACGATCTTCGAGAAGAATATGCTATAGCATTTCAACCACTTGACGATGATAGTTTGTCAGATTTAGCAGATGAGGATCAATATACTTACGATGCGGTTGAAAAGCGCTTTCCTGTAACTAAACGCAGTAGTGGCTCGTATAACATAAACACCCAAAAAAAGAGATTTGCGCAAAATCGACGAGAAACGTCAAAATCCTTCCGAAGTAGTGCAGGTACTGATCCAAAGCTTATAAAAGATCTATCAAAAATATTCGGTGATTCTGAGATTGAAATTATTAAAACTCCAGTAAAGAGAAATACTGATCATGAAGAGCATGAGCAAGAAGTAAAACCGCCAATGTTAACACCGGTACACAATCATACCCATGAACACAACAACTCAGCAGTACCTGACGAAGACAGCCATGAACATCACGGGCACAACATTCATCATCCTGGAATTTCTGGCAAAGAAGTAGAACACGAACATGAACATGCCCATGATCAAAATCATGCACATGTTCATGACCACGACCACGCACATGATCACAATCACAGCGAAAAGGATAAGCCAATTAACATCAAAAAGAAGTCTATTGACTGGTCTGATTACTTTGGGATCGACAAACGCAATAAAAAACCTGTTTCATTTGTAAATGACTTGACTCAAGATAGGTTGAGGAGGCAATACTTCGATACTTTTACCAAGGAAGTAATTTACCCATTAAACTCCTTTCGAAAACATAGCAATGTAAAAAGGAATTACGTTGAATCCAAACCAAACGAAGAAACTGAAATTCAAATAGATAGAGCTCATCTTGCAGTACAGAAGAATGAAGACAAGAGAAGTTCAGCTTCTGACAATGATTCTAAACTAGATAATATTGACAAAAAACTAAGAAGTATGGAGGGATTAATTGTAGATGAAGCTTTGCACTATTCTAACGTAGAAGAGCTTGATTCCAAAGAGGAGCAGGAAATGAAAGAGAAGCTTCTGTCACGATTAGCGGCCGCGTATAGCTTAGAAAAAATGAGAAAGGCATTGAAAGAGTTTAAGCAAAGCCTGCAAATTCAGAAGACGAAACCTAATGCCGCACCGTCCCCGATTCCTACTGATGAGTCTAAAGCTAAAAGAGTAGCCGTAAAAAAGGAGAAAGTAGATATAATAAGCAATGATATTCCAGGATTTGAAAAGGGAGATGAGAGAAACAATGATTTTGAAGATGAGCAAGGTGCAGGTCACTATTTAAACGGAAAAATTGAAGAGCAATTCTCTGAAGGATACATGGGCGGAAGCGGTAGACATCGCGTTCCCGTAATGTCTACAGGTAATATCATATAATTAGACATGTATTTATTGCCTAAATCAGAAAACATATTTTTTTATTACTCACGTCCGTTTTTCAAGTACAATAACTAAAATATGTCTCATGAAAGTTATTAATAACTTAATTATATTTTGTAGTGGGCGCTTCCGGGGCGTGTCCTGTTCTCGCGAAGATTGTGCAGCGTTGCCGTGGTGTAGACTTGCTAGCCGGCGACCGCGGACAGCTGTTCCTACCGCTTTGTAGCTTGCATCAGATCTGCTATCTTTGTGTAAGAAATTACTTTAATACCTACTCCTCTGAAATTATAATATTTATAAAATAATATATAATAATATTTTGTTATAGGGCGAGGCTCCACCGACGACCTGCGACCTGGTTTTCCTTTCTGAAGCTGACACGACTTGTGAAGGAGATATGAGTTGCCAGCGAGCAGCCCGTTCAGCTCTCATGGCACTTCGAGAACTGCATGACAACCTAGCCGACGAGCTTGACGGAGAGTGCGAGGCTAGCCCCTGTCTGCCTGCCACCCTCAAGCTCAACTTGGGCTGGCAGCGAGCCTTCCAGCGATAGACTATCGGCTTCAACGTACGATCAATATTCAAGGCGCGAATCACTTCAGCCACGTGACATTTAATGGACTAGGGCGTTTACTACATGTCTCTCTGCGAGCTGTAATCGTGATCGGTATTAATCAAATTTATTTTCTACTCGTCACCTAAAGGTATATCATTTCACTATTAGTATTATCTAGTTAAAACTTTGTTATTGTATTCGTACGAGTCTAACCAGCCATAGACCCGTAGGGATATAGAGTTAAGGTTTACACAAAGTTGATCTCAATAGTTACGACAGCTAGCTGTTACGCGATAATTCTACGCTTTCATTGTTAAATGTAATTTGAAATTATTATTATATTATATTGAACGTTGTGGACTTTTACTATATATGTTTTTGCGATTGTATTTCAAGTGTAGATTCTATTTAATGTGGAACTCGGGGCAGGATTAGATGTGAGATTTTCGGAAAATCGATGTGTTTATGAATGTATTGAGATGGTAACTTTATTGTTGTTAAGTATTTACTTACGTATATTTGTATTTAAGTGTGTCCACGTAAGTATTGAAATTAATCAGTATACTTACTAAATGTATAATAAATGTAATTCCAAAATATGAGACTATTATAAATGGGAGTATATCCCAATGTATTGAAAAATATCATATGTATAGGCACATTTTACATAGATGTGTACCTATTTATTTATATCTATATTTTCTATTCTTTTAATTAAAATTATATGTAGGTAAAATAAAACTGGAAAAAGAAAGATTCATAGACGGTATTGCTTTGTCAGAGCGCCCCACGATCAAACCAGCAGGTCTGAGAGCGCATATCGCATTAGTCTAGCGCGCCACTTTAGACTATACTAGGACAATAAAACGTTTCGTTTACACGAGTGACGTCGACCGTGTTCTGACGTCACAAAGTGTCTTTAAAGAGTGAATATTGCACTCGCCCTCTAAGTCTTCCGATCAATATTTGGCTTCAAATGTGCCCTTTGTACCACGAATCTGGCCGCATTGTTTACAACTCTCTATGCGAAATTTACAATGTTTTATCTCGACATTTACAATAAATGTTAGTTGGAGTGATGAAAATTAGATAGAATATTTGAATGTAATTTATTAAAGAAAAATACTGTACGGTAATACCGTTAATTTTAACAACTTGAATGTTATCACTTTATTCAAGTAATTATTACTAACACCCGAATATAAATGGTTTTCAATAAAAATTGTTTCAATCACATTTCATTTATTCTACACCCTTTAAATTTATGTAACCTTCAGGAATCAATTAGAGCATAACATAAAGTTTTGATATTCGTCCTTGAAGAGATAAATGCAAGAAAAGTTTGGGTATAAACCAATAAACATACATATTTAGTTTGGAAAAAAACATGCAATTCAAATTGTTTTTGTTAAAATACCAACGTAGCACAATCTAGGACGCATGTACTTAGAAATGATTACTATAGATGTAATTAATGTGGCAATCGAAGCACTTACAACATATCGATGTCTGCCTGTCGATAATATTGCCGATTTATCTTTTATTGATAACTCGATAACAACGTGTAAAAAAATCGCGATAACGCAGTTTGTCAGCGCATTGACAACAAATAACATATATCTGTAAAAAGTGAAGCAAATTGTGAAAAATTGTGCATAGACGCAGCTATTTTGACTATGGGAGACACAGTTAACGGTAAAGAAGTTAAAGGAATTGATAATCCTGGAGCAACTGAAGGTAATTTCATCAATTATGATGTAAGGTATCAAATAGATAAGTAGTCTACGATAGATTATAATTTTGTATATACAACACTTGTTCAAACAAGAGACAGAATATAAGTATGGTTATTATAATAATAAATATCAAATGAGACTTTAAGGTCTTCGAGATACCTTCTTGCATAGCAATTTGTAATTATGTAAATGAAAATATGCTAATTCACAGACATCTTTGACGATAATCTTGTCAACACGGCGACTTTAGTCATTTACTGTATAGTCGGCACTCCTCATCTAATTAAGTTATTACCATTAGTATTGTCTTTCCATCTTTCTATACTGGAGTCGGCTTTTCCTCTACCAGCATCGCCTGGACATCAATATCTTACTTAAACTATGAGCAGCCTATAAAGCTGCCATCATTAGTGGCACCATGTAAACTATAGTTGTAAACTAGAAGCTCTTTCTTACTCTTCTCATGTCATCATCTCATGCTTCAGGGTTCAAAAGTGAACCTACAGTAAGTTATGAAGATGGACTATGAATGATTCGTGGATGATATTATTTTCGCAGATGATGGAACACGTGTCACACCAGATTTAGTCATTAGCATCCAGCCTTCACACGGTAAGTAAGAAGATTTATCTTTAAGTTTTAAATTCTATCAGGAGCAATTAATGGGAGATATGACAACACCTATCACTACGCGGATATATTACTATATTGAAAATACCTGTTTTCCTAATGTGAAATTATCAAGTGGGCAGACAAGATGACTAATTTGATAGGCTTGCACTTTTTTGACTTTGGCTTGTCAAATGATTCAGCTCAACCGGATCGCCACGTGATATCAGAGCTATCATTGTTTCTTATAAGCAAGGGATGGCGTTTTCATCAGTATTACTATCAGTATAAGAACAATTACAGCTTGCTTAGCGTGATGACTCTGGTGATATTATACTGGTGATACTTTATTCACCATTGACTATGTGTGCACTATGGGTTTGTTTGAAAGCTACTCGTATAATGTTGCTGGTGATCTCTCAGAGGGTACCTGGCAGACTCTTAGTAATTGTGCGTAAGATAGCAAAGTTACCATTGAGCAAATTGTCTCCCACTAAAATGTTTCACACAAGACGACGAATTTATACGGGGAAGGAAAACTTCGTGAAGAAACCTGGACTTGAAATGGATCAGAAATCACCAGCCCGCAGTGCGCTAACGTACTGATCATTGCTCGTACCCTCTGTACAAAAAGAAGCCCTTGTCCTGCACTGGGACATTTATGGGCTGTTTATTAATGTTTATTTTGTTTATTATTGAGGTAATGATTGGTAGGGTATGTAGATATGTGTACATTTAAAATGTTATTGTTTAGGCAACGTTCGTGCCCAGCTACCGGTGTCTACACTAGACTGGCGCTCCAACACTCAAGGACAGTTTATTCCAGTTCATGGACTGGACTTTCTTATCGGAGTTTCTAGCCTCTTGATCCAGCAAACAGTTGAACTTAATGATCGTGAGTATTCTTGTTTAAATTTAAGACCTCTACTATTATTGGTAAGTATGGAAATCGCTGTTCTGTATCATACCCTCCATTCAATCTTTCGATCTGACGTGATTTTGAGTTACATAAGTAAGTGAGAATCGCTTCGGATGTGCATTTAATTTTATTATTATTGATGATTATTTTTAGAAATATACTGATTGGTAATTTGTGATGTGCAAGGGTATCTAATTTAACCGGTGTAGCTTCTGGAAAACGTTCTGTGATTAAGATCACTAACTAACCAAACCTTTTGTAGTTAAAAACATCTGCATTCACAGATATAACATAGCTCTAATAAAAGCTCTTTCGGAAATATCCTATTCTACTCATCACTTTTTAAGATATTTTCATAGCATAGTACTTTAAAGTACGATTTAATCAAAATGTAGTTTCTTTCCCGTTTTTCTTCAAACGACCTAGATGTTGAAAATTCAAAAGTGTCTAATAGGTCCAACCGGAAAAAATAAGCTTTAACTATGAAATTGAATAAACATAAAGACTGAAATTGTCTCCCGCTATGAATCCTAAACTCTATTTAAATAAAAATGTATATATAAAATGAATCGCCGAATTGTTTGCACGCGCATAACTTCTGAACGACTGCACCAAATAGGATAATTGTTTTTTTGATTCTGATCGTTATTGTCAGGTCAAGGTATGTATAAAAGAAAAAAAAAAAAAAAACGAACAGAAAAACAATTGCGGTACGAATTTCACTGGGTCAGCTGATTATATAAATGTTGATGAAATCCTTAAAACACACGTTAAACAGCACGTTAGATGAATTAAATGGAGCACGTTAGTAATAATACGCCATCAGCATAATTTTCTTACCATCTCTCTCAACAATAGTCATCTTCTCGGGCCTCAGGCGTCTCTGACTTCTTCTCCTAGGTGGTCAGATGGGTACTACCTACTAGATCATAGTGACAAAGACCTATTTACAGGATAAATAATTTCATTTCATTTCTGTCCTCATGTTTTAAGACGATGAGCGTTAAAACAAGCTTCGAACCTAGCAATATAGCCTTGAAAACATCATGATTAAGATCTAAGACCATCTTGGTTTGTTCACTATACAGTGACATCAACAATCGAATCAGAAAATCGATACATAGTCCGGGTACCCAATGGTGAAGCATTGTACATTGCTAGCGAGACATCGAGTTCTACACAAAGATGCCTGTGTGGAGCAGGACGAGCCTTCACTATGCACCTGCACGACAACACCAGGCAAGAAGCCATGGTAATGAAAAGGCGGCTAGCTGCTGCGTCCTGTTGCTTCCCTTGCAGATTACAGGTATGTTCTTTAAAATTTTACTTGCGTTTTGCTAGACAAATAAGCTTTAGAGTATCATATTAAAAAACATTCAAATTACCATTATGCGACATCAGATTGTAGTTTCTGGAATATGTATATTTTACCTTTTGGCATTGACTTTATAGTGTGCCATTAGTTTATGATGTCGCAGCTCCTTGTAATTTCTGATCATATGACCCTCCAAATTAAACTCAATTCAATGAAATTAATCCAATATGTATTCTCTTTGAATGTCAATCATTTAGACAGCCCACTTCTTAGTGCTTAAATCAAGTCTCTATAATCAGGAGATGAAAGTGGTAACTCCTCCGGGAGACTACGTGGGTCGGGTGCAACAGCAGTGCACGTGGTTGGTGCCCTTCTTCCTGGTGCGGGATGCCAATGAACAGGTGCTGTTCGTGATAGAAGGCCCTGCCGCCTTGAAGAGGAGTGCGTTGCTACTGTCTGAGTTTAAAGTAAGAAGTTTTCTTTTATTCATCGTAGTAGTAGTTTACAAAACGCACAATCTTGCGAACAGACTATCATTCATGGTTGTTTGCATAATTGCGTTTCTGCTAAAATTCTCTCCTCGGTTCAGAGATAGGGTTATCTATAGTAATATTACATTCTTCTTCAGATAATGACAGGTGATTCCTTACGCGAAGTGGGTAGGATCGCTCACGGCTGGGACAGGGACCTGAACAGCTTCACCACCACTCTGCAGGCACCTACCACGGCTGTGCAGCCGAAACAAAAAGCTTTGTTGCTAGCTGCGTCGTTCCTTCTGGTATGAACACGTAGTTTTAAGTTCACTGACACGCTATAAAATAACGCTCCTGAGAGCTATATTCTCGATGGTGTGAAAAGCCACGTCAGAGACCTACGGATGTAACCCTGAGACTAGCTTGTTCATCAACCACATGATGAGAAGAATAACGTTTCGTATACAATGTTGGGATTGGATTGGTCCTTATTATATTTATAACACTTCAAGCTGAAAAAAAAAAAACAACGGTCATTAGAATACTTACCTACATTATGCAATAATTTAAGTACCTACCTATGATTAAAAAATTCTGACAAATAAGATAAAATAATTATGATTGCCATGATTATTATGCATTTTGCATTAGGCTGTGTATCTGTAATCGTCTTCTTATTATTGTTTCAGGAATACACCTACTTTGAAAGGTCTAAAACGAGTTGTTGCCGGTGTAATTGTCTTTAAAACTAAGTTAATCTTTAGAGTACCTAATATATAAAGATACCTAATATATTTTTGTTAATAGTTCAACATTATATAAAATATAATATATAATTTAATTGTATTTCATATTGGATATAATATAAGATTTTAATAGTTTTATAATAAATAGCAAAATCACATTTTACTTATATTTTTTTACCTTTCTAAAATGAGGTCCATATCATAATTAGCCTCCTTTGCACTTAATTTTATTAAATACTTTCCTTCCAAATTAACACAAAATGACAAGACGATTGGTTTTGTAAACAATCAGCACATTTAGATTAATTTACATTTTTATTAAAACTATAATCTCTTTAAAAATATATTTAATGGTGATCCAATGTGTTGTTCAACATGCCATGCCATCCGCCGAAGACTAATGCCGATAAGTTATGGCTGTACGAGGAATATTACAGTGGTGAACGAGACGAGGAGAATCGAAAGCATGGGCAAGGATTACATCATTGGACGGGGGCAGAGGTTACTATAATTTTTTTCAATGGTAACAAAATATATCGAAAACAAAACGGAACACAGCGGCTAAGTACATCATCAACCATTTATACAAAGTTTTCATCTTTGTTCGGTCTTTATACTGTAATCCGTAATTGACTATACCAATTTATACACTGAATATTATTATTTCTTTGCTTGTTTTAGTAACCATAACAATTAAATTGATTGGTACTAAGTTTGCATGGTACGTGACAAGATGCACGGTACACAGCTACCGCTGTACTGGCGGTATCTTGGATTTTACCGCTATGACTATATGAGAAAATGTTTAACATAAATATTGTCAATTTTTGCTTACAGTCGCTAGAAAGGTACAAAGCCCACATAGGACACAACTACCGCAGGCGGTATCTTACTATCTTGTACTTTACTGATGTGGGCAATGAAATTAACTATAACGTTTAATAAATTTATTTGCTCACAGTCGCTACAAAAACCGCATGGTATGTTATAAGATGCATGATAGTAATGTTGACAAATACTACTGGTATCTAGGAGCATACCTAAAACCAGAAATGGTTTAACTAGTTGCCTATTTACACCAGATTGGTAAAAAAGCTGCATAGTACGCGATACGTGACATGGTGCATAGTAGGTACATAAATACCACTGGCGGTATCCAGGGCTCTACCGCTGTGACTTAGGAAAGAAATTTTATATTATCGTATTTTTTTACTCACAGTCGCTAGAATGGTATAAAGGCCGCATGGTACGTGATACAATGCACGGCTATGGTGACTACCGCTGGCGGTATGAAGGACCTAACCACACCGCTGTCTCTTACGAAGGAAGATTCTACAACAATCACATGCATGGATACGGGTGTATGTCGTATCCTGATGGACGCGTGTTCAGTGTAAGTTATATCTGTGTTTTTCTGGTGGAGGCTTCGGCCGCGGCAAAAACCACCCACCGGACGAAGTTTCGGGACGTAGTCCGGTGCAACAGTTGCGGGAGACGGGTCTGGGCAGTTGCATCAACTCCCCAATTATGGTTCTACCAAAATCTATCCACTCTACTTAGTGTGAATAGATTTCTTCTGGATCTACGTGCTCCATCCTCGGCCACACCGTCGCTTACCATCAGGCGAATAGGCTGCAACATTGGTCTCGTGGTTCCATGTGCGGCTTCTAAACTTGAGGTCTTGAGCTCGATTAATGAGTCTAGCAATCAGTCATAAGGGTTTTCTGTTAGGAAATACTCAGTAATAGTCCTGAGATTAGAATTTTGCTTGAAATATAAAATAGGCTCACCATATATTACATGAAATTGAATAACGGCATCAGTGAAATATGAGTAACAGAAATAAAAAAAAACCTTATCTATAGTATAAAGTAATTTTGATGTAAATCAATAAATCTTTCGGCTACCCCTTCGAGAATACTGGTGTGATGCTATGTATATATGTCGCAGATGGATAAATAAATAAATAAATCTTTATTGGCCAAAACTTTGAACATAAACACTTACAAATCATTAGTGTGCTCATGAATACATTCATTAAATAACTAATATAATAAGTGTTTGTTTGAACACTGGTACCCAAAGTAAGATTTAACTTGTGTTATGGGCACCAGAATTCTCACAAAGGTATTACTACCTAAGACAAATTACATTGGGTGCATCAGAGGTCATTATTTGTAAAGTGAGTAAAACAAGTGACAGCCTGTGTGTGTGTGTGCGTGTGTGTGTTTTTGTGTTTGTGTGTGTGTGTGTGTGTGTGAGTGTGCGTGTGTGTGTGTGTGTGCGTGTGTGTTTGTGCAAGCATTTCCTCTATTAAGAGGAAAGGTATTACAAAACTGATTTGCTTTATTATATAGATGACTCCCAATAGTATAATAATATAATAATGCCGGATGGTAGAATGATGGTAGCTGATTTACAAAACAGTTCTGTTTTATAAAACAGCTGAACAACGTTCAGCTGGATTGCCATTGCTATACGTTTAACAAAACTGCTACCCACCTTTTAGACGTAATGCAGAATGACATATCTACAGTGGGACAGGTTTGTTTATTGTATAGGTATACTAAATGAATAGTCACCACTCAAGTAAAAAAAAAAATGTATTCTGATTTGACTTTCCGTGGTTGGGTCGACGGAACCCCGCTTGGAGGGGCTCCTATTTTTATGTCTGTAAGGTTAGAAAAAACCTAAACACAAAGAGGATGACGGGAGTAGTTCGATCGCTACGCTCGCTCACTGGCCCCCGTCATCCTCTTCGAACCTAACCTGTCCGTGTCGGGATACACGAAACTCCCAAGCTCGCTTCGCTCGCTCATGGATCAATTTAGTTTATTTTCTTTCATAATCCCGATATATTGTAGACTATTATAGTGGTTAAGTATTTACGTCATTTTTTTTTTCTATTGACAAGTAATATAAAGTTAGGTTATTATTGTTAAGACATACAGAGCCATATGCGACAAAATTTCGAACTAAAATCTGACAGTCCATTTCACAGTTTTACATAATCTCTGATCGTTATCCCACTGAATTGATAAACGCAAAACGTTCATACAGTTCTGCGTGTTATAGTTCAGTAATAGTCATGGGAGTCGTGCGCCAGCACAAGACCTGAATGGCGTCGTGCCGTAGCTGCTGGGATGTCGAAGCATGATGAAGCCTGGCTCGACAAATTAAAGCAGAAAAGGCTTCGTGTTCGTGTCACTGCCACTGATGCTTTTCCCCACGACTCGTGGTTCACCTGCGACAGATGTGGCAAGAGATGTCGTGCAGCTATTGGCCTACTAAGCCACAAAAGGAAATGCGGCAGCACGCGATAGCCGCTCACCTCACAAGCACTGCAACTATCATCTTTTAAGATGCTGTGGCCAAACAACAGTTCAGTAATTATGCAAAACCGCTAAACGTCGTTCAGCTGTTTTTCATAACAGTACTGTTTTGCATAACAGCTGGTTCTACAATCCATCTGCGACATATATATTCAGTTACACTTTAAAATACCACCTTCTTGTAGCTATAGCTAAATTAAGGATAGAAATTAAGTCAAGACTAAATTTCGACTTCCCTTGACTTAATTTCAACTTATCGTAACTTCCCCAGGGCTTATACTATAACAACATCCGCTGGGGTCCTGGCGTGGAGTCCCACGCGTGTCTCCACGAGGACGTGGGCCTCTGGTACGGGTACCAGCTCATAAGACTAACGTGGCGGCCTCCAGCTCCCAGCGTGGCGATTGACCTGGCATCTACCCCCATTGGATGTAGTGTAGTGGCACCGCACCGGGTCCTGTTGACAAGTAATACAAAGATTGTGAGTGAATAAAATATACATATACTTAATTACTTATATTTAATTTGAAAAAAGGGCAATTCAAGAGCAATTCGAGAGCAACCGTTACCGATGAGCAGGCATAAACTCTCATGAAACGAAACTGGTGTGTCACAATCGTAGCACGTAGATACCGGCAGTGTCTGACTACCCCAGTGGCAAATACGTGTCATTATATGTATTTTAACTTCATACATAGAAAATACATTTCAGCTGCATTGTCCGCAGTACACTCCAGTGCAAAAGTTATATTCTACCATGATGTATCAACCAAACCAGCCTCAATTTAATGAGGTTGCCAACTGTTTTATTTATTTTTTGAAGGTAGATTAATTCCTACATTGTTATTAATTATTGGTTGAGGTTATCAACCGGAACGTATTCAAGCTGGGATATATTTATTATTTTATACGTTACTAGCTCACCCGGCAAACGTTGTTTTGGCATATAAATAAAAAAAAATGGGGTGGACTACCCCTAACATTTAGGGGGATGAAAAATAGATGTTGGCCGATTCTCATAGATACCGGATAAGCACAAAAAATTTCATCAAAATCGGTCAAGCCGTTTCGGAGGAGTATGGCAACGAAAACTGTGACACGAGAATTTTATATATTAGATTTGTTTCTTTTGATTCAAGATATGTCTTTAAAAAAGCATTAACGCATGCTTAGCGAACTCTAAAGTTACAATATTAAATGGAAAAAGAATACGGTCGCGAACAGGATTCGAACCTGCGCCTCCCGGATAGATACTCCAGGCGCTCTGACCAACTAAGCCATCTCGACCTCAGCTCACCACCGCGAATTCTTCTTCCATATTTTAACACGTCTTATGGCGACGTCATTGCAATCAATTCAGTACTTACACTTACACAGTACTTACTTTTTGTTTCTTTTGCTTTATTAATAGGTATTTTTTATGTTTTTAATGAAATACATTGTATAATAATTTATTTTTTAAAATTTGTAAATGTAAATAGGTTTATATATATATATATAATATTTTTCAATGATTTTAGCTTTTTTAGTAAAAACACCTATATATTTTGTTCATTTGTGATTACCTAAGGCTCATGTAGAAACTCCTGTTTCAGGGTCTATAATTTAAGCTGGAATTATATTAAAATTAGGGGGTTATGGTTTATTGCGTTTAATAATTTTTTTACAAAAAATTAATTTAAAACTAAATTATATTTGAATTGTTGAAACAATCGTTAGTAGCGCCAATTTGTTGAAACATTTTTGAAATTACAATTCAAACTAATATTATAAATGCGAAAGTAACTCTGTTTGTCTGTTTTTTTACGTTTTGCAGTCTAAATCAATAAACCAATTTTGATTTAATTTGGTATAGGGATAGATAAGACCTTGGAGCAGCATAAGAAGTTGCGGGCACCAGCTAGTAACGTTAATATAACATTCGCGACCGTATTCTTTTTTTCCATATAATATAACATGTTCGAATTAGTAGTAAGAACAATCGTAGGTCCCTTCCCCATTGGTATAATCCAAAATAATAATTGATATCCGATGATAATGAAGTGAGATAAGCATGAGGCTCACTAACATTTACCCAGTAGCAGTAAATCACTCCAAGCTGGTATGAATATCATATGAGAAGATCTTTAATGTGTACAGATTGGTGAAGTAAACTCAGCATTAGAGTTGCTGAAACAATACGGCGCTGAGCCGCTGACAGCTGCCGAGAAGTGGACGAAGCTATACCCCAAGCACTGTACGGATACAGACAGCCAGCTCTGCCACATCGAAGTGTTCGACCGTGCTTACTATGACAACAACATTCAAACACTCAATGAAGTAACGGCTGTACCGTTAAAGGTTATTATTATAGTCTGAATGATATTTTTAATGTATTACTTACTAATAATACAATGTGGACATTTATGGTCACGTCAATCGATGACAATTCAGCTCAAAAGGTAACTTAATGGATGCTGCTGGACGAACGATAAAATTACATCTAGCTTAACAAACTCTTACATGTCTTCGTATTTTAAACAAAACCAATTAACAACAAACAATTAACTGTAAATCATACTAATGTTTCTATAATAATGTTTTTTTTTTTATACATATATGATGACACGGAATTTCACGGGTCGCGGGTTCAAGCCCCGTTCTTGTCTATTATTTTTCAATGTTTCCTTGAAAAGAAGTAATTCATACAAATATTTGCTGCGTGACGAAAACCTAACACGCGGCGGCGTGGCAGCCGATTTTTACAAACTGGTGCAATTCCGTGGTAAAAAGCAAATCAAGCATCTTTATGTTTAAAATAATATTAAACAAACAAGCGCTGGGCAGTGAATAGGCTACTAATGACTAAACAAAGAAAAATTTGTCTAGAAAAATATCCTGTAACATAGTTTTTTCCCACACCGTAAACACACCATTAAATAAATAATAAATAAATAAATATTCCACAACTATCACACAACGCCGTCTAGTCTCAAGCTAAGCAGAGCTTGTGTTATGAGTACTAGACAACTGATAAACATACTTATATATTACTAAATGCATACATATTATAAATAAATTACACCCAGACACAGAACAAATGATCGTGCTCATCACACAAACATTTGTCCTGAGTGGGAATCGAACCCACGACCTCCGGCCTAGCAGTCAGGGCTACTAACCACTAGACCAACAGGACAGTCAAATTGCCTGTCCAGAATGAAAGTCAAGACAGCCAAGAGTGTATCTCGGATCAGAAGACGTATTACGCGTGGAATAACGATCAGATGATCATACATATGATGAAACATGCCTTCACACACGAGGAACAGAGGAAGGAGGCTGGTGTGAACCTTGCCGCAGTACTCGCAGGGCCTAGGAGTTCTTTCAAAACAGCTGGCAAGCATGAGCTGGATTGCAGGTTCGTAAAACATATTAATGGAGACGTCAAGTTATGAAAATTGTATTGTGTTCATTATTAGTACTCACATGGAGCTGGTATGGATGGAGAATGCCACCCGTACGAAGTCGATGTAGATGAGGTGTGATCTGTGTTCAAATTACTAATGGAGTCTCTTAAAGTAAAATTAGGATCACAACTTCATGACTCACATTTCAAAACTATATGAAGTAGTAGTTCCTATAGTTTCGCCTAACTCAGCAAGCATCTTACCATTTTATCACAGCTAGTACTTTAACCTACTAATAGGAAGATAGTTTAAATATCTGGTGCGAAGCAGTGACCAGTAACTTGTTTGTACTTTGCCAGTATTATCAGATCAACACACGCATACTACACTTGCCCCACCGGAAATTTGCATTAAAATAAATTTTACCCTCACATTTTCAGAACCTTGATGATGGCAGCTTACTTGGGACACATAGCGAACGTTGCCCAGTTGATAAACGAAAGTGACGTTATTCCTGACGTCACTGATATGCAAGGAAACTCGGTTATCATGTATGCAGCAGTAAGTTGAAGTATACTTTTGTTTCTAAGAAAAATATGAAGTGGTTCGGATCTAAAAGTGTATGTACTTTTCCGGGATGAGGTTATCCTGAAATCATCATACATTTGCTGCTGTGTTTTCGAAAAACAGTCTAATCGTACGTTTAATTTCATTATAAATGTACATTCACAGTGTGGAGATCAATCAGAGATAATACATTTTCTGATAGAGGCTGGGGCTCTCGTAGACGGCTACAATGACGCATGCTGCACTCCCCTGGGCATCACCTTGTTGCGGTACGCCTTAGAGAAGTGTGATGTAGCATACAATGGTATGCTGCAGGCTCTGCTGCCGCCAACTGCTTCGGGACTTCGTAAGTATAAATTAGGTATAAGAAAAATTGGATTTATTTTCTTCAATTCCATCTTTCTTGTCTGGAAAACATTTGTTATTTTTATATTTCTGCCTTTTTTTATTTGTATATAATGTTTACTGTCGGGTAATAAACTTACTCTTTTGAGAATATAGTTATTAAGAAATAAAAAAAAACTTTTCAGCACCACCAGAGGACAAAGTATTTGAATGGAATATTCAGCGAGATTTGGCACCTAGCACTAGCGGTGTTAGCGGTTTGCAAAAGTCTCCTAGCAAATTATTTAACAAGCCAGTTGCTGCTCAGGTGCAGGTCAAGAAGATTATATCTTCAAAAGACGAACCTAATAATAATAATAACAATAAAAAGAAACCAGAAGGGCAAAAGAATAATGAAGGACCTAAAACTGATCCCTTTCTCGAAGAGAAGCGCATCTACAATAATATTAACACTGAATATTTAGCAAAAGTAGCTGAAGCATTCTCATTTCCTAGTGGGATAAATTCCATACCGTATTTATTTGAAGTACGGGATATGGTTAAAGATGTTGAAATGAGCGAAGAGGAACAAAAGAAACCGACGGACAGGAACCCAAAGAGAACTGTTTCCAGGGTTCTGAAAGATGCAATGAAGCCTAGTAGAGACATGATGTGGCAAGGTATGGATAAGGAAGATGGAACATTAGATAGCAGACAACAAATGAAACAGGAAAAGTAAGTATTGTATAAGTATGTTTCTGAAATTATAAATGATAGGAATGACATATGACTATTCTATTGAATACAGATAAATCTTTTAAAAGCATGCGTGACGAACTCTAAAGATATAAACGTTACGGTAAATTTATAACATCATGCATACGTCTGCAGAGCGCTTGGAGTATTTATCCGGAAGGCGCAAGTTTGAACCTGCTTACGACTGTATGCTCCATTGAACTTTGGTTTTGCGTTTGGTTTTGTTTACGCAGCTATTTCATGCAAGTCTTATTTATTCTATGAAATAGCTGAACTCATAGCGTCGGCACATAATTCTTGAAAAAAAAAACTTATGCGAAAGGTTTATCTCTTGTAAGTCTCCCGATGAGAATACTAGACCTGAGGATGGAACACATCAATCGATCAATTATTAAGTATCTTTATTTCCATAACTAAAATTTTAGATACTGAAATATACAGATGCTCTTAAGTTTAGGAGAGTTAGCAAATTTATGTGTAGGAGACTGGAGCAGAAACTAAGGCAAAGGTTTTGGTTACTGGTTAGGATGCCAGGTACACCATTACAAGTTGACAAAACTGTTTCTTAATGAGAAAAAGTTGCACAATGAGGAAAAAAAAAAGTCTTTCTGCGTCTCGCGACACATCTTTCAGGATGAGTCGGATAATGCAGACCATCATGACGCTGTTGTCGGAAGGGGCAGACCCTCGTAAAATCCGATGTCCTCAGCCCCCGCTATTCATAGCTACGGTGTCCGGCTGTGCAGACCTAGTACGCGAGTTGGTGAAACATGGTGCGGATATCAATGAAGTTTACCCTCAAGTAATTGACTAACACATACACATTTTTTTTCACATTATACCTTTCGTGGGAACGGCTGTACCTGTATTTTATATCAGGGGTGCACCCACTAGTTTCACACCCGACCGAAGTCCTTAACCATGAGTTTTTGTCGCACCGGAGTCAACTACCTAGTCTATATTCACGATGAATAAATACTTTATTACGGAACCACAAAAGACTTATACATGATTCTAAGTCGTAAATTATCGTAAAACAACATCTTTTGCTGAGTCCGCTCCTTTAGATGTATGTACTATACTATAAATATAGATACTAGGTACCTATTTTTTTTGAGCGCTTACCGAGACGTGTTCTTAGTGACAATTATTATGGATTTTGATTCAAAAGATAATGCGAGCGAACTGGGTATGGTAAAAACTAATAATGAGGTAATTAATAATGATAATTTTGTTAAACAATAACGCTTCAATATCAACTATTCCCCATTTACTTTCTCAGGCACTCGGTTATTCAACTTTAGACGTGGCAGTGAGTGGACCGTTGACACCTGACAATTTGGATGTAATTCGAGGTCTGCTTGAGTGTGGAGCCAAGGCAGATCACAGACTACAGGTTCCCGAGCCAGTAGTGACCAGTCCTGATGTACCAGACCCACCCAAAGATGATGGGCCAACGTTATTACATGCTGTTATGGCAAGAAGGTTAGAATTAGAGGGTGAAGAGGAAGTAAGTAAAGTATAAATAAAGACATATATTTATAGTAAAGTTAAAAATCGTTTATTGACGTTAAATATAGCTGAGAGTTCTTTTTGCTTTATGACATTTCGAGGTTTATTTATTCAAAACCATTATTTTTCAACTTTATATCTGCTGAAAATAGAGTAGAAAGTACTAAACTATAAAGAAATTACAACAGTAAAAAATTATCATTTTTAGCTTCGCCGACAAATTCTGGAGTTGCTTCTGCAATACGGCTGCGATCCTATCACCCAGTGCAAAGGCCGCTCAGCAGTGGAAATAGTCATGACTAAAGGCGTAGAAGTATTTGACATCTTCATCAAAAGCCCCACCACTGACCTGAACGCTATCATCAATGATTTCAATCAATCCATATTGGTGAAGTTGTTCTATTTGCCCTATTGTAGAACCATCCCTCTCTCAGAAAAGTTACAAACGGTATGGTATTCTCTGTATAGTTACAAATATCTATATGAATATGTACAGTTAAAAATGTAGGCGGTAATAATTTTAGCTAACAAAGTCCCTTTCCGCATGAGTTGAACAGTTGGCGCCATTTTACAGGTGCTTACCTCTGCATTTGGTACAAAAAGCCAAACGTTTCATACGACTTACTGGGGGTTGATCGCCAATATTTTTGACTATTATCACATAAATTTAAATTACTCCCTTGATATGTATAACGATCATGAATATTATGTAGGACCTGGCGATGTTACCGCAAATACTACACTCGAATTAAAAAAATATGTCGTAAACTTACCTGACCTTTATGATAGAATGTATGAAGGTGTATAATAAAAATTTCAACTATATGATAACTTTCTATCGATGGAAACAACGACACATATTAAATATATATATATATATATAGTGACTACGCTAACGAATAGAAGATCTCTTGAATCTGAATACTTACCAAATCTTTTCAGCTAACAAATCTGCTTCTGTACGGTGCAGATCCTTTGATAAAATGTCGAAATGGAAAGGACGAGTATGCCAATCTATTCGTTTATGCAAGGAAAGTTCTATCCGAATTGGATGCGCTTCGCAAACCTCCAAGTCCAACAGGTGAGTGCGTAACTAATATCAGACTTACAGAGGGGTATTTTAAGCTTTGAGTAGAAACCCCACGGTTGCAACGGGATATTCGATTTTGGGCCTAGTAAA
The DNA here is from genome assembly GCA_935421205.1 of Xylocampa areola. Taxonomy (NCBI): domain Eukaryota; kingdom Metazoa; phylum Arthropoda; class Insecta; order Lepidoptera; family Noctuidae; genus Xylocampa; species Xylocampa areola. Next base: position 5,152,430 of record OW285200.1, read on the forward strand.
AATATATAAATTGGTTATTTGCGACAATCTAGTCCTCTAAGGTGACAGTAAAACATAGTTCCCTACATAGTTATGGTCACGGCTTATGAAGGAGGTGAGCCACACTCAGCCCTGCCGCAGAAAGCGGGCCGGAGGGCGCTTAACAGTCTCCGGCGCCTGGCCCGCCGTGGAATGTGGGTGGCGCACTTGGGTGGGTCGCCGTCTGATCAGCCCAAGACTCCAGCCTGCACAAATGCCGGAGTGTTTGTTGACACCTTTCAACAGACCATACATACCGGGGTCTTAGTGATTGCTGCACGGAACCCGGGACCTCGGTAAAGGTTGGAATAGGACCGTGTGGTTTTTAGTCGGTAGGAGTCCGGCACGGCGTTCATGATGGATTTTTTACACTCAAAAACTTTTTTTGCTTATCATAACAATTTTAAAAAAGCGCAGATCCTCTTAAATAAAACCACAATTATTATACCTAGATATAACTTGTGTATTAAATTAGGCCACAAATTATACCTATCCACATTTTAGAGTATCAAACATCTTCCCGGTCGCGTTATAAATTGTAAATTGTTAATTGTTCACGTAAAGCTAAAATGTTTAACAATCAAATCTATGAATTAGTAACATGCCGTTATTTTATTAAAATTAAAGGGAATGCAAAGAAAAGTAAGAGTGAAGTCAAACCCAAGAAAGCTGACAAACAAAAGAAAGAGGAAAATCCTGTAAAGCCTGTAGGACCAGTTACAAAGACTCCGGGCAAGTCGGGTGATGATTACATTGGTGACTATAAACAAGCTTTGGACCTGGTGGTGGATTGCGCAAGGCTTCTACACATCAGGTGGCTTCAAGCCAAACTAATGAAGGAGCTGATAAACGTCGTAAACAAGTATGTATTTAATTGGATAAGCATTCGCAACCTCTGCAGATTATGATGTTCCCAAATATCAGAGACTCGTGACCTTGCAACAACTGTCAGTTATACATATGTATTTCTATGACAGTCGTGACTTGCTGCGAAGCCAATGTATCTTCAAGGGTTAGAACTCCGGAACTGTCTTTTATGTAAAATAAAATAAAAATGTTGTTATCATAAAATGTGTTAACTTTCACCTTAGCAAATATAGCTTTGCTTTGCAGACTGATCGATATATGTCTTTGTTACAGCCAAGTACTGTATCTTTTAATACACTTTTTGTATCTTATCATTTTATAGATATAAGCATCGCCCATGGAATATGATAATGAGAGAACATAAGAATAAAAAAACCACGGGCCTTTGGTTGACGGCGGTTCGTTGTCTAGAAATATGGGACACCCTAAAAACAACAAAGAAAAAAATATACAATGATGATAAAATATTGAAACATGTGCTCTGTATAATTCACTTTTATTATAAGAGGACGAGGAAAATCTTACGGTGTCCTGATATAACGTACCAAGAGAAGCTTTTGATAGAAGTAGAAATATCGAGTTACATTCATGAACACAAGTTGGCTACGATGTCCACGCCCGAAATGGTCCCTGCTATACGGCCATATGTTACACCCGAACTGACCGTCAAACAGGTATTAATTATAATTTTACTAGCTAGTTGTAATAAGAACTGCCGGGGATTGCCTCATTGGTCTTGGATTTGATTAGTACAGACCATGCTGGAGTTGCGGTGAATGCAGCTGCGATCGAGAGACTCCAGTAAAAGTTAGTGAAGGACCGTGTGTTTCTTAGTCCGTAGGAGTCCGACACAACGTTCATTATGAATTTTCCACACCGTAAAAAAAAAGGTCTTGGTTCGATCCATTCCAGGGTCGGGAAGTGTTATAGTGCTAGCAAATATTTTCAAAAATATTTTGGTCGAAGTATCTAGTTGATCCCCAACGACAGGCTACAAATAAAATAAATTTGATTTCAGATAGAAAAGTTCAATGTGTGCTTTGAATGTTGCATGCCACTTGCAGATGCCAAAATCCCGTGCGGTTCTTGCAAACTGATCGCTTTTTGTTCTTTTGCGTGCATGAAACAAAACATTACTAGAATCAATTGTCACCCTTGCAGTAGCTATCTGAAAGACAAGTATTTCCCAACTCCGGAAGAGACTGAAACAGACGCTGAACCAGTTTGAATATTTAAAGATAATATAGTTCTATTTTTTTCAACCATCACATTTAATTTTAGGGTAGGTCCCCAATACCAATCCATTTTTTTTTTTTTTTTTTTTTATGTGGAGAAATGCCCTCGCATACCGCTCTGACACGGGGAGACAGAGCGGTTATGTGGGACTCGAACCCACTAAAACTCCACAGTATACCTCCTCAGCTGCTTGAGGGCGGGACGCGGGAACGCTCTCGCACACAACCGCGAACCCGCCCGCAGCCGTCCGTTGCCGGACTCCCTCACGGGGTTGGGTATTGCACCCCCCCCCTACGGCACACCAGACTAATGGCGTGCCGCAACCACCTCGAAGACCATGTGCAATGGGTGCCAGACAACCCCGTGTCTGGACGCCCAAGGTCCCCTACGACGGGTCAGGTCTGTGGCCCCGCCGCCTGCCACTACGGCCGCAGAGGATAGGGAGAGCGGCGCCTCGCAATACCGGCACTCCTCTTCCCCTGCGGCCCCACCGCGTCCGCCATCCAACGGTGGCGGCCCCGTCAAGGCCGCGGCAGGTAGGGAGAGCGGCGCATCGACATACCGGCACTCCTCTCCCACCGCGGCCCCCATCCCTCAGCTGCGGTGCAGCCCATACGACGCCGCAGCCCACCTCAGTTGCGACACCCCCCATAAGGCCCGCAACCTACGCCGGCGCCGCTCCAACATGGGCTTGAAGGCAAAGCCCTGAGGAGCGGCCCTCCTCGGGTTCCGTTAGCTTCACCGTGGGTGACCAAGCCACGGCTACTAGAGCCCCCCCACCACGACAAGGTGGAACCCCTGGGGGGGGCCCAATACCAATCCATGATAATGTGATACAAGTGCCCATTATATTAGCAGTTCATAACAGCGACGTTTGCTAACGCAAAATATATCAACATTAGAAGAAACATTCATGACACACACGTGCCACGTTTCTGTTTAGATATTAATTCTGAGGCTGTGCTTTAAAGCCTAAAATTAGAATTTTAATAACAAATCATTCACAATGTTGAAAAAAAAAATTGGGCGGAATAGGGTTATTGACGAAACTTCACAAAGGGCCTAAATTTAAAAAATATGGTATACATTACCTAAAAAAAATATTTTCCCATTTTTTGTGTACCTATTGATTAAATAACAGCTATATAAAATTCAAATTTCAAAGGTCGTGCCAAAAGGCGCGATAATGACGATCCCCATTTTGTGACGTCATTACGCAACAGAACCATTGTAAACAAAGGAAATTATTTTGTAAATCATAACATTAGTGCGTGTCGCGGCGCCTACATCGTTTACCATAGCAAGGATACATGCTCCAACAAATCACGTCTACATTGACGTTTAAGATTAATTATTTTACATCTACCGCGGCATTTTTATTTTGTTACTTGTTCGTCTCACGAATCGGCGAACACACCTATTTGTACAATTTACATTTTTCTACACGTTTTATCCATTATACAAGTTTACTCAAGTATTAACGGGTTTTATTTACGCAAAAGTAAGACTCAAGATGTCTCGCAAGCAGACATAATTTGGCGACCGTGACAGGACTCAAATCATTGAGATTAAAATCAGCAAGTCAATACTTGCCACAGCGTGGACTTTTTCCAGAAGAAGACCGTCAGGATCCGGCAGCTAAGCGACAACAATAAGACTTAACCACGACCACGGCCTCATTCTTCAGCAGAGATAAGTGTCCTAATCCTTTCTTTGTCCTACCGATATCACCAAGTTCCGTAAATTTTATTGCCTTCACAGTGCATTCAAGGTCACAAAGTGCAATTAAAATTAACGTTTATTCATCTCACAATAACGTAGAATTACGATATTCGATTTATCTACTTAATTGGTAAAAAATATTTATTTTTCTTTGTCGCATACCTACACCTCCATAGGTGCAAAGGTCATTTCATAAAATCATCAAGTAGTTCAATCTCAGCTGATAACTATCTTACAGTACATTGTCTATTCATTATTCCTAATTATTGGTTATCAATATAATGTAATTTCAAGTAACATTTATTGGTTATTACGTCTAAATTTCATAATTATTTTCAAACAATAGAACTTTTTAAGGTTTCATAGTACATCCTCATGCTTCTACATATCCTATATTAAAGTTATTTCTTGCTATTCATCCGTTTCTGCCGAAATTTCCAGGTTCAGTGAAGTTATACGGCCTGCACTGCTGTCAATCAGCGGTGTAGAACTGGTTTCTTCGCTGCAAGTGTCGCCGAACAGAGGAGGAGTGGGATACCTACAAGTCACGTTAATCATAAATAAGTGCAGCTAAGTGGACAAGTGTTTGTTTGATTTAGTAGTTTTAAATTAATATAATATAATGGCACCTGAGTTAGACAAATCCAGTGCTAAGTATAAAGAGCTATGTGCTAAACGAAGTTCCATAAAGGGGCAAATAACGAAATTTAGAAATTATGTATCGAGTTTAGAATCATTACAATTGTCTAGTATTGAACTTGTTGAGTTGTCATTAAAAATGAGTAAGTTTGAGGGATTGTCTACTAAGTTTGATAACCTTCAAACTGAAATTGAAATTCTTAATTCTCAAAATTTAGATTCTGAAATTGATGAGCGTGATAGCATTGAACACGACATTGTTTCATGTATAGCAAAAGCTAAGACTATTATTGACGATGTGAATATTCAATCTGATGCACGTCGCATGTCCTCAGCTGTCTCATGCCATCATAATCACAGTTCTGAACATGTGGGATTCAGGCTGCCGCGAATCGAGATTTCCAAATTCGATGGAGCGTATTTCCGCTGGCTTGAGTTTCGTGATACTTTTCAGGCTTTGGTACATAACAATGAACGCATTCTCGACATACACAAATTCCATTATTTATTATCGTATCTTCAAGGAGACGCAGCACGTATTATTACCAATCTCGAAGTTTCATCTTCAAACTATAAAGAGGCTTGGTCTTTGCTTTGCCAACGATACGACAACAAAAGATTGCTCATTAATTATCATTTATCTGAATTGTTTAACATGAAAATGATTACTAGCGAATCTGACCGATCATTGCGCTACTTGGCTGACCATGTAACAAAAAATTTGCGAGCCCTAGCTAGTTTAGGGCAACCCACCGATAAATGGGATGTTTTAGTTGTATTTATGATGTCTTCAAAATTGGATACTCAGAGTTTAACAAAATGGGAAGAATTACGCAATTCATTTGATGATGTACCAACCTTAGTTCAATTTCATAAGTTTTTAACCGACCGTGCTGATGTTTTAGAGGCTTTAAATCGTGGTAAAGCTGACACATCTAATAAAACGCCATTTACGCCCAATGCACAAAATACATACTCAAACAAAAAGCAACATCATATTAATTTTAAAACAAAACAAGAGAGGTTTTCTAACGTTAAAAGTTTTGTAAGTAATAATCAACAACGACACATTAAAAACAACATTACTTGTACTATTTGTCAAGATTCACACAGAATTTACCAGTGTCCTACATTTAAAAATAAAAGCGTCAATGAAAGATTAGCTGATGTCAAAAAATATAATTTGTGTCATAATTGTTTAAGAGAGGGCCATCAAGCGTCGGACTGTCAACTTGGACCTTGTATCTTTAAGAATTGCAATGAACGCCACAATTCTCTTATACACCAATCTCATGAGGCATCATCATCCATGAACTCTACTGAAATTTTAGCTACTTTCTCAAAGGATCACAGGTATCAAGTGTTTTTATCCACCGTCGTTATCGAAGTGATGAATCCGTTGACTCAAAACTCCGAAAGGGCACGTGCTCTTCTTGACTGTGGCAGTCAATCTTCGTTCATATCGAGGAACCTGAAACAGAAATTACAATTAGATATAGATCAAATAAAGGAATTAAAAATAATAGGAATAGGCAATAACATATGCGACAAGGTAACAGAAACATGCAATATATTACTCAACTCAATGAATACTTCATATAGTACTACTTTGTCATGTTTAGTGCTTGATGAACTCACAGGCGAGCTACCTAGGGCTCCTGTAAATATGAAACAGATTAAATTACCTAAAAACATTAAGTTGGCTGATCCTAATTTTAATTTGCCTTCGAGAATAGATGTTATTCTTGGGGCGGACATTTTTTGGGACGTCATGGGTACCGAACAATTGTCATTAGGACCTAAGAACCCAAAATTAATTAATTCAAAGTTTGGTTGGCTCGTAGCTGGTCCATTTTATTCTAGTTGTTCTAAATATATACAATGCAATCATTCAACGACTTTCGATCAATTATACAATTCAGATTCACAAAAAAATATTGATCAGAATTTAACAAAGTTTTGGGAAGTCGAAGAGCTTCCTCATAAATCTATTTTATCACGAATGGAAGCGTTATGTGAAGAACATTTCACAGGTAATACTACTCGATTAAGTTCAGGGAGATTTTGTGTCAGACTACCATTCCTTGATAATCCTGCTTGTCTTGGAGAGTCCTACAGTTTAGCCAAGCAGCGTTTACTTAATCAAGAAAAGCGTTTTCGTAAAAATTATAAACTTAAAAAACAATATATTGATTTTATTAAAGAATATGCTGATTTAGGCCATTTGTCTGAATCAGCCATTGCAAAACCGATTCCAAGTTATTTCTTATGCCACCACGCAGTATTTAAAGAGGAAAGCGAATCCACCAAAATCAGAGTGGTATTTGACGGCTCTGCCTCCACTTCCTCCGGTCGCTCACTAAATGATATTCTAATGGTAGGCCCCAACGTGCAAGACTCTCTTTTCTCCATTTTAATCCGGGCCAGACAGTACAAATATCTACTCACTGGAGATATTGAGAAAATGTATCGCCAAGTTGAAGTGCATAAAGATGATCGTAATATGCAACTGATTTTGTGGAGAGAAGATGAGTCAAAGCCAATAAAAACATATAAATTGAATACCGTCACTTACGGCACGGCAAGTGCGAGTTATTTGAGTACGCGTTGCCTGTGGCAGGTCGGAGAGGAGTGTAGAGATGAATCAATAAAATTTATTATTCAAAATGACTTCTTCGTTGATGATCTTATCACTGGTTCTAATAGCGAAGATGAATTGCACTACATCAAAGAATCCGTTTCCAATGCACTAAATTCAGCTTGCCTTCCGTTGCGAAAGTATAAAAGTAATTTAACTAGTATCTTACAACAAAATAATTTAAATCAAATTGATAAACTTATTATAAGCGAATCGTCAAGCACACTTGGATTAGGTTGGAATCCTTCCAGTGACCAATTACATTTTCCAATCAAATCAATGGCAGAAAATGACCTAACTAAGCGTCGCATAATGTCTAATTCACTAAAAATATTTGACCCATTAGGATTACTAAGTCCTTGCATAATTTTACCTAAAATAATGTTACAAAAGCTATGGCTCCTTAAAATCGACTGGGATCAACCTGTACCACAAGACGTACGAGAAGACTGGTTTGATTTTTCTAATAATTTGCATTATCTTGCTAATTTGCGGATTCCTAGACATGTTGTTTGTGATCAAGCAAAACTTATTGAAGTACATTCCTTTAGTGATGCATCTCAATGCGCCTATGGTGCTTGTATTTACATAAAATCAATAAATCAAAATAATCACGTTACAATCAATTTATTATGCTCAAAATCAAAAGTCTCACCATTAAAACCTATGACGATTCCACGTTTGGAGCTCTGCGCTGCTTTGCTTGGTGCCAGATTATCTAAAAGTGTGTGTGATGCAATAAAATACAAACCTTCTCGAGTAGTCCATTGGTGTGACTCCAGTGTAGTCATCGCGTGGATTCACAGCGTACCTAGAAAACTAAAAACCTTTGTAGCAAATCGCATAGGTGAAATAATAGAAATAACACAACCATCATCGTGGAGGTATGTTCCTACTTCAGAAAACCCAGCCGATCTCATTTCCAGAGGTGTAAATCCAAGTGAGCTGGCGAAGTTAGATCTGTGGTGGTACGGCCCAAAGTTTTTAAGCAAGGATGAATCCAATTGGCCCGTCTTAAATACTAATAATATAAATAAAGGGAACCTACCTGAAGTTAAATCCAATGTAAGTTCTATCACTGAACCTATAATTAATTTTGATAATTATTCTTCATATACTAAGCTTCAGCGAGTGCTAGTATTCATTCAAAGATTTATTTTCAACGTCAAAAATCCTCATTCCAAACGCACTGGTTTTTTAACCGCTAATGAATTAAATTGTTCTTTTAAAACTTTATGTCTTATATCTCAACAGCAATCTTTTTTCAATGAATATAGACTGTTGAAAGTCAACAAACCATTACATAATAAATCCAAAATTTTACCATTGTCACCATTCATGGATGATGATAAGTTAATCAGAGTTGGTGGCAGAATCCAAGCTTCCGATTATTCTTATGATAAGAAGCATCAAATTCTTCTTGACTCATCTCATCATTTTACTCAGTTATTGTTTCGGCATGAGCATATCCGTCAGATGCATGCGGGTCCACAACTCCTTTTAGCCACGGTTAGGGAAACAATTTGGCCTATAAACGGGCGGCATCTTGCTCGTCGCACAGTGCATAAATGCATAACATGCAAGCGTTTCCAAGGGAAAACCCTACAACCGAAGATGGGGAATCTTCCTAGACAACGTGTCACAGCTAATTTTCCATTTCTATCAGTTGGTACGGACTTTGCAGGCCCGTTCTTTATAATAAATCGTAAGGGACGAGGTGCGAGACTCGTTAAGTGTTATCTTTGCCTATTTATTTGCATGCGATATAAATGTGTTCATTTAGAAGCAGTAGGCGGATTGTCTAAGGATGACTTTGTCATGACACTAAGACGATTTATTGCAAGACGCGGCAAGCCGGCGGAAATATTTTCTGACAACGGGCGAAACTTTGTCGCGGCGGCTAAAGAATTAGGTTCATAATCATAATCATAATCATATTCTTTATTGCAAATCCACAATGTAAAGATAAGATGGTAATATAAATAACATGGTAGCAATCGTGGACCCTGATGGGCACAGCAAATAGTAAATTAGAAGAGAGGAAGGCGTTGTCTATATAGAAATATTTGTTTATGCTCAAGTATTCATATTCCTTTTTAATGTATCTAAGTATGTACTTAGTATTGTTATTATGTTTGTATTTTTAGTAGGTATTTAGATATAAGTATATTTTTTGTATTTTAGTACATTATATTATTAGGTTATCCGTTCTAAATTTTGTATAAATTTATTGTGTTATATTTATATTTGTTGATTATGGTGAATATTTTAGTTTTTTTTTTTTGTTACAGCTGAATATTTAATTGTTCATTTTTTTATATTTAAGTTTACTTTTATATTATGTATTAATTTATTATTTATTATATTTATATTATAGGTAAGTATGTATAGGTTTTAGCAGTAGAAGGTGTTTGTTAATATGATTATATTTGTATAAAATTAATATTTTCATGTTATTTGTTTATCCGTAAGATATTCACTAATCGTGTAGTATGCTTTACTTATTAGTATTTGCTTTAGGGTGTTTAGGACCTTCGTGTCGCTAGGCTCATCTTTTATTTTGTTGGGTAATTTATTGTATATTTTGATGCACATTACATATGGGCTATTTGAGTGTAGTGTCATGTTGGATGTAGGTAGCATAAGCATGTTTTTGTGTCGCAGTGATCTGTTTGTGTGTCGGTCTCCGCGCTTTGTAAAGAAGGTGGAGTACCTTCTAACGAATTTACATATTTCTAGAATATAAATGCATGGCAACGTAAGTATTTTATGTTTTTGGAAATAGGGTTTACAACTGTCTGTTTGTTCAATGTTTGTAAGTATTCGGATTAGTTTTTTTTGTTGTATGAAGAGTGATGGTGCGTCGGTGCTGTTGCCCCACATGATGATGCCGTAGCTGAGTCGGGAGTGAGCGTAAGCGTAATAAGCACTCAATGCAGTTGGTAGGTCTGTGGTTATTTTTAATTCTCGGAAAGCGTAAGTAAATTTGGAAATCTTGGATTTAATGTTTTGGATGTGTGTCTTCCAGTTGATGTGAGTGTCTATTGTAAGTCCGAGAAGCGTGAAATCGTCGACAACATCTATTTTTATATTATTTGTAGAGAAGTTAATTGTTATTGGAGATTTTTGGTAAGGGTAAAAAGTCATAATTTTTGTTTTTTTGTAGTTTATTTGTAAGTTATGTTGATCCATCCATTCTGTAGTTTTATTGAGTATTGTTTGTAGCTGTGTATTTATTTCTGTTTCGTTACGGCATGAAGTAAGAAGGGAGACGTCATCCGCGAATAGTATACAAGGCTCATTCATAATTTTTGGAAGGTCGTTGATATATATAAGGAATAATAAACATCCAATAACGCTGCCTTGTGGAATTGAAGAGTTTAGGATTTGTCTATCTGATCTTATATTAACTATTTCGTTATTATCTTGGTTATAATATTCAATTTCTACATATTGTTCTCTGTCTTTAAGGTATGACTGAAACCATTTATGAGTGACTCCGCGAATTCCTATTTTATATAATTTGTCTAATAATATATTAAATTTAACTCTATCATACGCCTTAGTCATGTCAAGCAGTACACCTACTGCGTATTTTTTATCGTTTAAGATATTGACTATTTCCTGCATATATTTATAAACTGCCAGTGTTGTTGATCTTTGTTTTCGGAATCCATTTTGTCCCTCATCAAAAATTTTAAATCTTTCGCAGAAGCCATAGACGCGGTCACACATGGCTTTTTCGAAAATTTTTGATGCAGTCGGTAAGAGTGCAATGGGGCGGTAGTTGCTGGGGTCGGTTTTTGAATTTTTCTTGTGAATCGGTTTTATAATAGCTTTTTTTAGGAGATCAGGGAATGCACCTTCTTCGAAAGACTGGTTTATTAATACGCAAAGTGGTGGAGTGAGTTCATCAGCGCAATGTTTAACTAGGGATGGGGGTATTTCATCTATTCCATGACTATTCTTGTTTTTTAAATGTTTTATTAATTTGTTGGTGTCACAGTAGTCTACTGGTCTAAGGAAAAATGTGTTCTCTAACTGTTGAGTTACGGGCAGATCGCAGGATTGAATATTAGTAGGGTTTATTGGTTCATTGCCAATTGATGCAAAGAAATTGTTAAAGATATTTACTATTTGTTTAGGTTCACTGTTAACTACATTATTTATTTTTAACTGAATATTTTTCTTTTCAGCTTTAGGTTTTTTATTTTTAAAGTCAAACAGTCACTTGCTTTCCGACTTTGCTGCACAGGAAGGCATAACATTTAAATTTATTCCCGCTTTCTCTCCACACTTCGGCGGCATTTGGGAATCAGGCATCAAATCTGCCAAACATCACATAAGGCGTGTTATAGGCAATCTTCATTTGACATTCGAAGAATTGCAGACTTTGTTTGCACAAGTGGAGGCAATACTAAATAGCCGTCCCTTGTGTCCCATGTCTTCCAATCCTAACGATCTCCTCTCCCTCTCCCCAGGACATTTTCTCATCGGGAGAGCACTCACATCGCTGCCGTCACCAGCTTTGGAAAATATGGATCCTACTAAATTGAAGCGATACCAGAAATTGGAACAAGTCCGTCAGCATTTCTGGCGTCGTTGGCAGAGCGAGTTCATAAGTGAGCTTCAAAGTCGACAAAAATGGAGGAAGGATACTACGCAACTCCATGTGAATGATCTGGTTCTAATCAAAGAAGAGAACCTACCACCTCTTTGTTGGCGGCTTGGACGTGTGACAAGGCTAGTCCCTGGTCCAGACGGCATAGTACGAGTTGCAGATGTGAAGACAGCAGACGGTTTCTTTCGACGAGCTCTGGTGCGTTTGTGCCCACTCCACATGCCAGAATACGAGAATGTATAGTTGAAAGACGAGTCTTTCAACGGGGGGAATATGTCGCGGCGCCTACATCGTTTACCATAGCAAGGATACATGCTCCAACAAATCACGTCTACATTGACGTTTAAGATTAATTATTTTACATCTACCGCGGCATTTTTATTTTGTTACTTGTTCGTCTCACGAATCGGCGAACACACCTATTTGTACAATTTACATTTTTCTACACGTTTTATCCATTATACAAGTTTACTCAAGTATTAACGGGTTTTATTTACGCAAAAGTAAGACTCAAGATGTCTCGCAAGCAGACAGTGCGTAGTATACCAATACTTCGAAAATTGAACTGAAATACGAAGAAAGTGGTTGCATCTTGCTTCTGAAATATCAACAAATTCATCGATTTATTTTGTGTCCTGTGTCACAGTGACTGCAAATTGACAATCAATCGTCTGAGTAGTGACGTCACGCAGTCATTGGTGTTTCGAGTCACGTGACACATAGATTAAAAATTATGAATTTGTTTATCGAATTAAATATATTTACGAGTTATTATTATTATTTTCAAAAATACCAAAAAGTCAAATACATTCTATCATTATAGCTAAGTTTCATATTTTATTTCCATCAGTGTCAAATACCCTATTATGGGACACTGGGCCACATAGTAAGTTTTTTACCTGTATTTTCCACAACACAGGAAAAAAAAATTGTACTTATGAGATAATAATGATGAGGATATAAATCATACAGTTTGACAGAATAATTTTATATCTTCATTGACTTGTTTTAAATACACAAAGGACATCCCTAGTTCACTACCGGGTGTTGGTCCTGATACGCCACTCAGGTATCATAAGTTGACTGCCTCGTTGTCTACTGGTCGCAAGCGCGGCTGCCGAGCGTGTGGTCCTGGGTTCGATTCCCAGGTCGGGCAGTGTTATTGGATTTTTCTATTAGGAAATTCTCAGTAGCAGCCCGGAATTAGGAAATTGGTGGTGTGACACCCCCATGCTTTGGAGAGCACGTAAAGCCGTCGATCCGGCGCGTGATCTCTCTCCGGTCGTGGCGAATTCCCGTCCCATCGGACTATGTGAGTGAAGGAAGAAGGAGTGCATCTGTGTTTGTGCGTACTTGTGCACTATAATATCTCCTGAGTACTTGGCTAATTTCCATGAAGATAGGCCTCCGTGACCGCAATACGGTTTAGAGTTTCTAATATTTTTATCCTAATTCCTTACCTTGTTCCTAACCATAAAAAATCGGTGTAACAAATATACGACGATTGACTGAAGCAAATTCTTGTTTAGTTTAGTCATATTTTGAACAATTTTTTCACGTTTGGAAGGTATTTTGCTAAACCTCACAAAGAGAAGCGATGGTTATATAGGAAAACATGTTAAATGATCGCAAAATTTGTTAATTTATGTCTCATTTAAATTTGTAACTTGGAACAAAAAGCAAAATACCACTCGTTTATTTAATTTTTTTGCCGAATTCAGATGTTTTAGCAGCCACAAATGTGTTGCCGCCAAAAAGTTTCAATAATGAAAAAATGAGTTATAATTAATGTGAAAATATTAATTTTTCAAGTGGGCTTGGATATCCAAATCCGAAATTATAAGGAATATCGAAAATACCCAACCAAACAAAAACCCAAACAAAAAAAAACTAAAAGTGTAAAATAGGTTTTTCAAAAATCTTTTATATATTTCTAACCAAGAAAAAAACTAACCCGTTGATTTTGATAAAAAAAATGTTTACTCTAAACACCATTCGATAGTATGGTGTACAGTCAAATGTTTTAAAAATAAAAATACAGATAAAAGGTTTGTTTTAATATTTTGCCATAAAAATACGGCAATGTTTGATGTTTATTACGGCAAGCCTAAATTTAGGAACAACACTGTTCACTAAGTACTACCCTTGGCCCTTGATGAAGCAACTCACTAGCGATGGATATGCTTGCAAAATTCAAAACCAAGTTGGTTGGTTTTGAATTTTGAGTACGAGTATGTAAAAATACCAGGGTTGAAAACCAGGAATTAAAAACTTGTATTTGGTGGCATTCGATATAGTTCGTAGTTTTAAATATTTGCATAGGAAATTGATCCTTAAGGTTATATAAATAATAAACTACATCGTATTTGCTAATAAACAATACTTCGTACTATTGTTTTCGTTGATACGATTACGCTCCTTATTTATAAAGTGACACGTATCAATTTTCCATGTTTTATTATTTTCAACTCTGGATGCTAACACGATACGCGCCGCCCTGGGCAGCGAGGAGCGCCACCGAAATACTTGCATAAAGAATTGATGCGTATAAATAAAGATTATAATCGTATCAACGCAAAAATACTTGGAAGTTCGTTAGTTTTTTTACTTGAATGGTGACTACCATTCAAGTAAAAAAACTATACTGTATTCTGATTTGACTTTCCGTGGCTGGGTCGACGGGCTCCTTTTTTTGTGTCTGTAAGGTTAGAAAAAACCTAAAAACGAAGAGCATGACGGGTCGATTCGAGCCTAACCTGTCCGTGTCGGGATGCACGAAACTCCCGAGCTCGCTTCGCTCGCTCATGGATCAATTTCGTTTATTTTCTTTCAAAATCCCGATATATTGTCGACTATTACAGTGGTTTAGAATTTACGTCATTAAAATTTTTCAGCTTTTTTTTGCTATTGACAAGTAAAATAAAGTTAGGTTATTATTTTTAAGACATACAGAGCCATATGCGACAAAATTTCGAACTAAAATCAACAATCTGACAGTTCATTTCACACTGTTTTACGTCTCTGATCGTTGACCCGCTGCATTGATAAACGCAAAACGTTCATTCAATTCTGCGTGTTATAGTTCACTAAGGGCCGCTTGCGCGTTCTAGAGTTAACTTAAATAACTCCGAGTTAACTACTAACGCAGGGTTAAATTATTATATTTTCTTGCACTGCCAAGAGTTAACACTAAACCATGGGTTAAATAATTAACTATTAAACCCTCTGAAGTTGGAGGGTTAAATTTCTAACTCTGGGTTAAAATGTCGAAATTGTCAGGAATAACCTTGTTTATGTTGAATATTGAAAGAGAAATAATGTTGTATTGCCACGATGAGTGATATTTTGTTTTCTGAATGAAATGAAAACCAATTGACAACTCTATAAGTTCAGTTTTTTTTTATAGTGTTGGGGAACGCTTTGACCATTTTGATTTGCAAAGAGACAAAGCATTTGATAGAAGATTTCGATATGACAAAGAAAACGTTATCAATCTATTAAATAAAATTGAGCATAAGGTAATACAGCCTACACACAACAGGACTACCTTTTGTTTTTAGGTCATAAATATTTAACAGCATAATTCAATAGAATATGCACTTAAGTAGTGGTAGGTAAATATTATACCTATAGGCCTTTAATGTGATGACATTCATTTTTATTTCGACAGTGACGCTTTATCACCTGTGTAAATAAACAATGCAACTAATACTATGTAAATTGAGATTTTATGCCACTGGAAGTCAATTAATAACATGTGGTGATTTCATTGGAGTACATGAGTCAACAGCATGCAGAACAATCCACAGGGTGACTGATGCCATTGCCCGATTGTATACCGAATTTATTTATACTCCTCAGTGGAAGAGCAGAGGCATGATGCGATGGAGTTTTATCAAATAGCTAGAATTCCTTGCGTTATTGGAGCTACAAAGTGAAATGTGTGCACATGTGAGGATTAAGTCACTAGGTAGAGTTAATAGGATATATTATGGAGCTGTACATAAATGAGACTTGTACAGTGCATTCAGGTTGATCTAGAGTAATTTATTAAACGTGAGTTGAAGTTCGCTTACTTATAGGTTGCCATTCAATATAGTACGACCAAAAACGCCATGTGACTTCAAATCTGACATTAAAAAAATACATATGGAAGTTACTGTGGTGTGAGAGAGAGAACAATACTTATGCCGTTGTCTTTCGTTCTTTTGTTTTTGGCTGGATGTAAGCAACACAAAAAGTTGCCAACATGTGGCCTAAAATTCTCGGGTTAGTTGACTCTAGGTTAAATTCTGTACGTGCAAGATAAACTCGGTGTTAAAAAAGTTTAATACTAACCCTGAGTTAGTAAACTCGGGGTTATTTAGTTAACTCACAATTTCCGTGCAAGTGGCCCTAATTATGTAAAACCGCTAAACGTTACCGAGATTTTGTAAAACAGCGGATTCTACAATCCATCTGCGACACATCCACACCCGCCGCACAACCTCGTACACAGTGGCACAGCGCTTCTGGTCAAACAATAAGTATAATATCTAATCTGTGGAACAGACTCCACAGAGTACCTAGAGGTCACAACTCACAAGTTTGGTATTCTTTTTTTCTACTGTATTTTCCTATTGTTATGAAGTGTAATATTACAGAGTGTTGTGGGCTTCCCCAATTAAATTAAAGATCTGATTATTAGATGAGGTTTTCCTTTTATAAATCAATAAACAGTGCGATAAAAATGGCATCAGCACCGAAGAAGTTGAAGCTTTCAACAACAACAACAACAACATCACAATTGGCGACCAAGGGAAGTACTGATGTCGATGAATTTATGAAGAAGTTACAAGTACAACGCGAAGAGATGGCAAAGTCTGTTTTAGAATATAAGTTCAACAAGAAACGTGTGAGAATAGTGTCTCAGGAACAGTTGGTGCCTGACAAGTGCGAGGGGGTGGTGTACTGGATGTCTCGTGACAGCCGAGTGCAGGACAACTGGGCCTTTCTATTTGCACAGAAACTCGCGCTCAAAAACGAAGTACCGCTCCACGTGTGTTTTTGTTTAATAGCTAAATATTTAGACGCTTCTGTCAGACAGTTCGATTTCCTGATTAAAGGTAAACTAACATGTTTGTATTTTAACTATTCTGGTATCATAAGTAGCCTGTTTAAAGTATGAATTTAAGGACAAACTAGCTACCTACCTATCCATTATGTTTCATGCAAATATTAAGCATGATTGAACAACAAACATTCAGTTTTGCACTCCTATATACTCCAGTGCTGATTTCGGCCATGGTGACAGTTTCTATCTTTATGTGAATTCTCTAATGTGGCATAAGGGACAGGTTAAGGCATCATTAACGTTATTGTTGTGTATGTTGGAGATTGGCTTGTTTATTTATTGATCTCATTTTGTATCGAGATTTGTCCTCATCTCATGGTTCATCATGGTTTTCAAAAGAATAAAACTTGTGACAATCTATTTTAGGCTATATCTTTCCAACTAGAGGGATCTATAGTGCATCTCTTCATGTATCTTTTCTGAATGTCTTTATTATCTGAGAAATTGGCCTTGAGTTCAGAAAAGAAGATGTGTAGCCACCCTCTCATCAGACATTCTCGCTACATGCCCACACTACAGCAGGGGACATCGCATTAAATAGGCCTCGATGCCACAGACAGTAGCTTGTCACAAAACTTCCATGTTTCTAACGGTCTGACCAGTGTATATTCAAATATTGTGAAGGCATTTCAAATGAAATTTTTCTAATACAGGGCAATAAACACACCATGTTTCCAAAAAATATAGTATGTTCGGTAAAACAATTGCCATGAATGCCATGATTTTAGTCTAGTTATTTTATCTTGCTATCCTAACACTAACTTGTTATTTGTATTCAGTGATTTCTCATATTCAGGTTTAGAAAAGGTGGCAGCAGACTGCAAAAAGCTCAACATATCATTTCACCTCTTAGAAGGGAGTGGAGCAGAAGTTCTGCCACAATGGGTTGAGAAATATAACATAGGGGCTGTAGTCTGTGACTTTAATCCCTTGAGAACACCCATCGGCTGGTTGGAAGGTGTTAAAAAAAAACTTAAGAAAGATGTTCCTCTGATTCAGGTATATCATTTTTATTATGTAGTTCTGTAAGCATTTTTCTATAATTTTGTAAAATAGACTGAAAAAATAATTTTACTTCATAGACTTTAATCCAGTCTTGTTTACACAAAACTATTGAATTGCCCATTTATTACACTCTAGTCAAAAGACTTAATTATTATTGTTTAATTAAAGCTAAACTTTTCATATTATACAATATTAACTATTAATATTGTAAATTTAAAATTACAGGTAGATGCTCACAACATTGTTCCTTGCTGGGTGGCTTCAGATAAACAGGAATACTCAGCAAGAACAATAAGAAACAAAATAAATTCCAAACTAGATGAATACCTGACCGAGTATCCCCCAGTTATCAAGCACCCGTACTCAGCCAAGTTTGAGCCAGAGGTAATTTCAAATATAATTATTATGATCATATGTAGCTGTCTCAAGGTTGACTAAAGGCCTCCCCCTGATTCTTCCACTTTTAATTTCAATATCTTGTAAAAATATTTAATTGACAAAAGGATGTGCACCAAGGAGCTTATAATACAGTTACTTACACTATAGATTTATATTTTGGGTGATTGAGTGAGGTGGCAGTCAAACATAAGTCCAATAAGAATATTAAAAAATAAACTTGTTACCTCATATAGGCCTGTAGCCATGTTCAGCTAATATATTACTGGAAAATGAACTTTATCACCATACATTAGGAAAATTATTTGAATGACTGATATCAAATTGCAGCCAATAGATTGGGAGGAAGCAATAGTATCCAGGGAAGCAGACAAGAATGTAGGCCCTGTAGACTGGGCTCGACCTGGGTATGACAATGCCCTTAAAATGCTGAAGAGCTTCCTGGATCAGAGGCTCAAGATATTTGCCACCAAGAGAAATGATCCTACTAAAGATGCCCTTAGTAATTTATCACCTTGGTTTCATTTTGGTAAGAATGTTTACTTATTATAATAATAATAATATTCCACAACTATCACACAACGCCGTCTAGTCTCAAGCTAAGCAGAGCTTGTGTTATGAGTACTAGACAACTGATAAACATACTTATATATTTCTAAATGCATACATATTATAGATAAATTACACCCAGACACAGAACAAATGATCGTGCTCATCACACAAACATTTGTCCTGGGTGGGAATCGAACCCACAACCTCCGGCATAGCAGTCAGGACTACTAACCACTAGACCAACAGGACAGTCTATTCATAATATTCCAGAAAATCAGACTGTACTCAACTCCAAAAACCAGTCTCATAGTTGCTATCATTTTTGTGACTACTTAGAAAAACCACAGTTAATATTTAAATTTACTAATTTAGCTCTATTCTCTATGTTGAAGATCTGATTACTGTTTTAAAAAGAAAAATCAAGATTTGACTCCTTAAAGATATTATACTCCAAAAGATGTACACAAGATGTGAACCTTACATTAGTTTGCATTTGAATTTCTAGTTACTATGTACTGCTGTGCTAACGATAATGAAAGTAAGTCAAATTTTTGCATGAAATGAGTTTAATTCAGATTCGGAATGAGTGTAACGAAATTATAAATATATATTCAATTTTGTACAAAGCTTACTTATTAATACAGCACTAACTTACTATTGGTTTTTATCAAATCATATTTACTGCCATTATCGTAAGCACGGCAGTGTACCTACAATTTTTTTTTTTTATTTGTGGAAATCATTATCAATGTTGAGCTGGATAATAAAATATTAAAATATCATTTCAGGTCAAATATCAGTGCAGAGAGTGGCCCTGTGTATTCAAGAGCACAAAGCAAAATGCACAGAATCAGTGAATTCCTTCTTAGAGGAAGCGATTGTACGGCGTGAGCTAGCTGATAACTTCTGCTTCTACTGTGAACACTATGACAGCATCAAAGGAGCAAGCCAGTGGGCTCAGAAAACCCTGGATGATCACAGGTATAACAATATAAACTTAATAGTTCCACATGATCTCACTCACTTCACCATGACGGTTGGCCCAGTGGTCGAGAATGGTCGAGAAACCGGCTGCTGCAAGTGTCGCAAGTTCGATTCCTGCACAGAGTTCTGATAATTGTTTCTGGTCTGGGTGTGTCTGCGCATGTTAGATTGTGTCTATAAACGCACCAATGATAGGTACAGGAAGAAATTCCGTGTGGGGCAACATTCTTTTAAAAGAGAAAAAGCTTTATTTGATTTCATTTTTCTTTGTCCCCTATAATTAGTATAGGTTAACTATCACCTTTATTTATATTTCAACACACTTGCTAGTAAAGTGTCTTATTGCACCGCTTTTAGGTTCATGTGGCTTACTAATCACGCGTGCGTTTTCTTAGTAATTACCGCTTTAATGAGGTAATTAAAAAAAAACAGCTTGACCCCTTTACATTTACTGCGCGAAACCGCGCTCGCAGCGCACTTCACAGCCGCCATTAAGTTTGAATCGGACTAAAGCAAAGTAGAAGGGTTGATCCTCAAGCCAATGTCGTCATTCCCTTGACGGTGAATTCGTCAAGTACCTACGAATATATTATCTGTACATGACACAGATTTAACATTCTAATTCATAATTTCAGGAAAGACAAGCGAACGCACATCTACACACTTGAGCAACTAGCTCAGTCGCAGACGCACGATGACTTATGGAACTCGGCGCAGATCCAGCTGGTGAAGGAAGGCAAGATGCATGGCTTTCTCCGCATGTATTGGGCCAAGAAGATTCTGGAGTGGACGCCGTCACCGGAGGACGCGCTCAAATATGCAATATACCTGAATGATCACTATAGCATTGATGGACGGGATCCCAGTGGATATGTTGGTAAGTTTAGTCAGTGGCGTGCCTAGGGTTTCAAAATAAGGCAAGCCCAATAAAATTTTAACCGATTTCAAAAAAAAAAAGTTCAGTTTTCAACTTAGTATGTATCATCGCAATTTTCTCATAAACTAGTGGTTAGGTACAATAAATTAAAAGTGAATTCATCCGTCTTCTTCTCGGCCCCAGTTTGTCACTTTCCTGATGCTGTATATGCTTTTCTAAAACGACATCGTATTTTGAAATTGCGAGACCAGTTCTAAAAAATTGCCTTTATTTAATGAAGTTTTGGACTCATCATGTCCTCTTAAAAGGAAGTTCCTGTTGTGTTAAATGACAAACAATATCGACTAATCTTTGAAATACACTACGGTTGTTATCAACGCGCGTGTTATATTTTGAAATTTCCTCAGATAACTGGCGTGATATAGATGTCTCAATTCGTTGTTTACCAAAATTACCGAAAGAAACCATTGCACACAGGTGTTTATGGGAATTTGCGTGCCTTTTAATGGCGCCAGATATGTTATTTAAATCATTATAACCAGATGTATTCAGAATCTTCATTCGAAAAAAATATGCAGCACCAGCAATACAACTTATTAGTGTGCGAACAGCCAACAATCCAACTAGTTTTATACACTGATCTATTAAATTTTCGTTTATGCGAATTACTAGTCTGAGAAATACACAGATTAGGCGTCGGTTTTAATGAAGAAATAAACTGTTTTTTCTGAGCAAAGTTTAAAGATTTTACCTTATCTTCGCCAAACAAAACTTGAACGCATTTTAAATCCTCACAAGGTACAATTACCTCCATTGTAAGTCACCAAAACAATTGTATCACTGAGAAATACTAAGAAAACACACAAAAAACTTTAACAACAAAACTTTTCCTACTCAAGCAAATGAAACTGAAGTGAGTTGCACTCGGTACTTACGCAGAGTTGCAGTGTTGTCATTGAGGCAAAAAAAGTCGCCAGGTATATAAAAAATCTAGCTAGATGTCGCAATAGGGTATTTGACACTGATGGAAATAAAATATGAAACTTAGCTATAATGATAGAATGTATTTTATTTGACTCTTTGGTATTTTTGAAAATAATATTAATAACTCGTAAATACATTTAATTCGATAAACAAATTCATAATTTTTAATCTATGTGTCACGTGACTCGAAACTATCAATTATTTTAAAAAGTCGCTAGTTTTTATTGTTGCTAAATCTTAAAAAAAAGTCTCCAAACTCGTTAAAAATCTCCAAGATCTCACAACGTCACTAAAACGGCAACACTGCAGAGTTGGCAAGGTGTGCATACGCGTGCAACTTCATAGGCATGCACGGCTTAAATCTTCCATACTGATCGATTTGTAGACGCACAAGGTATATACTCGTTATACGGCACATCGCTATAAGTGCGAAAGTGACAGAGATAGTATTTGAAAGCCCGGTAAAAGCCCGTGCGTGTAAGCGAGATAGCTATATGTAGATGCTGCAAATGCGAAACTCTGCGCGCGAACAATCGCGATGTGTAGTAGTGTGGCATAGGTAGATACTTTGTGTTATTTTGATAAGAATTAAGCGCGCGTACTTTTAAATAGTTCGAGTTTGATATTGATTCTCTATCGAGCATTTTAGTAAGGCATGGCCGGGCTTTTGGGCTTATATGAAGGTACCGCCACTGAGTTTAGTTAGTCTGTCTGCGCAGGAGTAGATTGTGAACCGATCAGGAATTTTTTCCTTACATGGTTGCAATAACAAAAGCATTCATTTTAACGTCTAAACAATATTGGTTGCGTTGTGTATCTAGCCGTCAAGTTAATGGATTTGGACATGGAGCTAATTGAACTAACTCTGTTGTTTGTTTATATGGTAATATTAGGAATGTTAACAGATTTTTTTTCAAATAACTTCACGTTGCATCACGCCTGTATCGCCCCAAGTTAACTACACTATGCCTATATTTTGCCATTACTCAAGAATGCCTATTCCTTTAAACTGGTACAATTAAATAAACTAAGAATTTGTAAACATCAGGATGGCTGGTCACTATACATATGACACATTTAAATAGGTCTTAAAAAATTGCTACTATTTGATAACAATTTATTTAAAAAAATAAACCACCTTATGAGGTGACCGGCCATACTGAAGTTCATAAGAATTTCCTAATCGATCCGCGAATCGAACCCAGAACGCCCCCCCTTAAAAGCTGCGGTTGCCTCCATTAGACCAGTGAAGGAGTTCCCAGATAAGTTTTTTTTAAGTCTACTATATACATCGATATAAAGAACTATCTATTCCAAGCCTTGATGTAGGTGGGGCCATAGAGAATTGGATTGTATTGGCCTATATCTATAGAATATATCATTTATTCTGATTATGCGAATAATCAGTACATATTATCTTGCAGGATGCATGTGGTCAGTTTGTGGTATACACGACCAAGGCTGGGCAGAGCGGGCGGTGTTTGGTAAGATAAGGTACATGAACTACGATGGATGCAAACGCAAGTTCGACATCAAAGCCTTCATAGCCAGGTATGGGGGGAAAGTACACAAGTATGTAGCCAAGAAGTAAGAAGCTATTTTTAAGAAAATTGTTATATAATTACTGAAGGATTATGATTCTCAATGTTTAGGAAATGTAAGTTACGTTGTTTTAATATTTCGTATTTTTAGAGTATATTATTGATGTAGATACTAACCAAATGAACCTCATTTTAAGTAATTCTGTTGCTGTTATTTTCACAAAATCGCTGAAATATCTTTAAAAGAATCCTAGGTTAGAAATTGTATGTTATATTTTTGTGTGCACATTTTTTAATTATTATCTGTAATACCACAGGTAATATTAACCAAATGCACATAATTTTATTTTCTATGCTTAATCAAGCTGGTTTGTGAATATCAGTTTATTAATTACTGGTAATTCCAAGTTTCAATGTGAATTGAGTAAGTTGAGTACTTATAAAATGTTATGTTTTTTAATATTATTATTTTATAATCTTATTGAATGTCGCTGCGACTTTAGCTACAAGCCGAATCAGTAAGTACTTAATTTTAATAGTTAGATAATTTTAAGGTCAAATTACGTAAACAAAGAGTACAAAATAAGTAGACAGGGAAAATCGTATACAATCAATACCTATGTTAGGTATTTAAGTGTATTACTACGTAAAGTTGTAATTTTTGTGGAAAGAAATGATCCGTTCCATGTTTATGCTTTTCAAGATTATTTCAAAGATTTATCTGTATTTGTATAACTACCTACCAACATTTTAAATTTATATTTTTAGTGCATAAAAAGAAAACTACGACCGTGAAAAATTGTTTCACTCCACAAAAAAAAAATTGTCGTAGGTATTATAAGTCGTTTCGTTTTGCTAATATTAGGTACTGTCAGATGCAAGGAACGATATAACGCAGAATGCGAACATTCTCGTAGGGTTAAAAATTAAAATACCAGTTGGTGGCTATGCCAGAGTCAATCACACATTCGCTACAACTTCACAGCCAACTTATGTGGAGTCACCACACAAGTTTTTAATTTAGTACTCAATAGCATACATGAGGAGAGATGTTTTACTCCTTGTTGTAAAGCATACCTACTAACATAAAATGGTAAATATCATGTTCATAATGTTTTAATATGAATTTACATTTATTAAAATAATTAACTGATATTTCTATAAAACCATTGTTCGGGACTCATTCGAATTTTCTTTTCACATGTTTCTATGTTAACTGTATACAGCCACTTTTTGACTTTGTTACGATTGAAGTTCACGATCTTATTAGCAAAAAAATCTGCATGTATGTAACTATTTTATTATATTATGATGATAAACATAATCCCTTAGCTCATGTTTAATTTCTAGCACATTTTGATTCATAAAATTTTTCTAATTTTTATTTTCTAGCACATTCATATTTTGATAGCTGTTTTAAGAGCTATTTTAATAAGTTATGATTCTAACATGTTCCGATATTTTAAATAATATTTTGAATAGAATACTTCCATTTGCTACCTCAAGTAGATTAAGTTTTAGTCTAAGCAAAATTTCTTTGTAAACGGTACACTAAAATAAAACATCCATTGCTTATAAATATTTTTATTTAAGAATGTGAGTTCTTGTAGTTACACTTTTCTCATCATATATTTCGATAATAATCTTCATAAAATTAGAAATAGAAAAATAATATCAAAGAGCTATTTTCTTCATTGGAACTTTTCGGTGAGTCAGGTTATATTATATTGCATTTGATTAGAATTTCATCACGTTTCGGGCAACTAGTCAAAGGCTGAATGCTTGTGGCTAATCCAAGCCATATGGAAAGCATTCAAATTAAAATTGTATATCTCACAATATCTTAAAAAGCAAATTTATAGTAATTTCAAGTCAAATTGTATCAAGAAACACAAAAACCATAACGATTTTCTATTATGTCTCAAATTATTATTATATAGGTAAATATAAGTCTCTACAAAGGAAAATAATAGGAAAACATGTTTTCACCACACAACGACATAATAATAAACGGAAAGAAATCTAAGTGACATTGACAGCTTCGTATTATTATGGTTATTGAAATTTATTATGATTCAATACAGGTATATGAATACCTGAGTATACTGTTTCAACTATGAACACAAATCGTGGCTCGCTTCTATTTAACATATTCCACTAATACACAATACAGCACAAGGGTTATTACACCTTTACTTTCAACATACAAACATTAGCTTACAATAAGGCTTTCAATTAAATTTCATAGAAAACCCGAGATAAACATGTCGAAGACGGGTAATAAGGTACCGAGATCATAACCAAATTCTCAGTCGTGTCAGGTTAACTCAAAAGGAATGTGCTAATTCCAAGCTCTTGCAGGTTAAGGCAGAATTCGGTTACAACCCCCCAACGAAATGAGAAATAAAGAAAATAGTCGTCAAAAAGAGGCGACACTAGGATAAAAAACTAATTGATTGTTGTCTATGCTCCCCTGTGTCAGTGTGTGTGTGAAAGCAGAGCTACATTCGCTGTTACGGGCGCAGGACGGTTTCCCACAGACGCGCTACTGCACGCAGCAGTTGGGCCCCTTGTGCCCGTTCTTCTTCAGCCGCGACTTCGGGCGATACTTCTCCAAGTACGACAGTTGCTTCGCGTTGATGGCACCGCGGCGTTGACTGGAATGCACATTATTATGTTAACATTTAATGTCGGTACTAGCCAATGCTGCTCAACTTCATAAATATGCATCAAATATGTTTCCACACCTAACTCTTAACATGTGCATAAATATACACTTGTTACTCATTCAATTACCTATTAATTGACATGTACGTGACGCGTCTAATAATCCTGCAATGCATAAGACGAGGTTTTGCAACCTCTACAATAGTTATGCAGAAAGGACATTATTAAACTTTGGCGAAGAAACGTGTTGTATTACAAACCGATATTTGCGAAGTTTCGCGTCGACCGAGGACAGATATTAGTACCAGCAAGTATATTGTAATCGTTAGTGGTTTAATTAGAAAGGCTTGCGTATCTTTTGTATTTTTGTTTGAAATGCTTGGTTACTAGAGTTACCATCTTTATCTTTCTATCATTAATTTATCGTCTAACAACGACACGGGTTCGTGTCGAATAATAATTGGGAATATGCATGTGATTCAAATTTGGTCAAATATTTTTATTCGAAATCTTTGGTGCTGTAGATTAAATCTTTTCAATTACTTTTTTAATGAATCATGTTTTCACTAATAATTATGAAATATAATAGTTGAAAAGCGAAGGACATTTAAAAAGTCAAAACTCGCCATTGGTTGTAGCGAAACGTAACGTCTATGTGTTTATCAGGTTTTGTGGTTATTCTTGAGATTTAACTTAAAAAAAAAAAACATTCCAATAAAATTGATAAATCAATATGTAAACACTCCATATTAAACATTATCTTTAATGTTGCATACTCTGACATCAGCGAAAGCGCGTCAAGATGGTGTCGCGGCGTTTCAAACGTCCGAAAATGATCTTGCAGTTTTATTTGATAATTTTAATACTCAATAATCATATTCTTACATGTGTTATATTTTTTGCGTGATGTACCAACGTATACAATCGAATAAAAAAATAAAAACTTGGAAACAACACCTTTAGAGACATTTTCATATTTCACTAAAATGTCGCTTGAGCCAAAAAGCCTTTCACCCACGGATATGCATATATATTGGTTATTATCTTTCGTCGATAGTTTTACGAGGCTTTGAATAATTAAATAAGTTCGCCCTAAACCCTCAATCGCTTTTCGATTATAATATTAGACTACTTTTACTACCAAACATTATTATGAAAAATATCTAATCAGAGACGCCACGTTAAAAATGGCGCCCATTGTTTTTATTCAATTTTCTCTGAATAAAAATAATATAATGTTACGATACTAAAGGAAGAAGTTACTATATCGAATATGTTTATAATACGGGCTTTATTACATGTTCATATGTATGTATTGCGTTCGCGGAACTGTTTTACTATTACCACACGAAATAAGAAATAAACGTAGACTATACTCACTCTCTAATAGTCTCGACTGCCTCTTCGTACTTCATGCCAAGCTCAATGAGCGCGATGGCCACCATGACGGGCGCACGGCCCAGCCCGGCCACGCAGTGCACCGCCACCGCCGCCTCAGGTTTGTTCTGCGCTCTGGAGATAGTGCAAAGAAAATATAAATATTGCTTGTCTAACTGAAGCTGGATTTAACAGCGACATTTTAATGAGAGGAAAGTAAATTATTTTGTGGCATTACAAAGCTCACATCAAATTTATCCCCCGGATAACGTTATCTGACTCTGGTGAAATCTATTATAATAAAAATAAGTTTGAACAGATTTGATCAATCGCGTGTATTATTATTTTTGATTCTCCTGTTTAAGAAATCTAGTTTATTATATGCACCGGCCCGTTGATTTATCTGCATCCACTGGCCGCCAAATTATAAAAAAAAACAGTTATTCAAAAGAACATCTGTGAACAATTCAAATTTATCCCTAGGATATTGTTTTTTTTTTTATGGAATAGGGGGCAACCGAGCAGACGGCTCGCCTGATGGTAAGCGATTACCGCCGCCCATGGACACCCGCAACCCCAGAGGAGTCGCGAGTGCGTTGCCGGCCTTTTAAAGGGTTTGGGCCTCCGGTACCCTCACTCACTCGGCGAAACACAACGCAAGCGTTGTTTCACGCCGGTTTTCTGTGAGGCCGTGGTATCAATCCGATCGAGCTGGCCCATTCGTGCCGAAGCGTGGCTCTCCCACGGTGAAAATTGTTATCTAACGTTAGTGAAATCCAGCCTAAGTTATCTCCTGTCCAGAGTGCCAGACCTATTTCGATCACGGAGATGCCTTCATGGCGTCCCTTCAACTCCGTAGATATAGTTATCCGTAATTTGTGTGTTCTCATACTCCAATAGCCAATCTTTATGTAGACCAGATTTTACCAATGGCAACGTGAGATAACTACTGTCTGAACAATAACATATTAATTAAGGCAATAGAAAAAATTCAATAGCTCCCGGATGACATTTAAAGTTCATAAAATTGATTTATTAAAGGAAAGTTTAGATTTTGTCAACCTGTTATTTATTTACTCGTGAACGTTAAGAACAAATAAAAGTATTGAATAATATCCACATGTAAACTGTATGGTTATGTGACTGTTGGTATACTTAAGTTAATATTTACTAAACGAGATTGTGTCTCAAAAATAATTTAGTGCATTTTGTATCTCAAGGTCTTATTTGGGTATCAACAGGCTGCGGTGTATTAATTTTATGAAATAACTATTAACCAAAGAAACTAACATGAACTTAATATATTGATAATAAGTCAATAAATCCTAAAATAACAGAAATTTGCATAACTGAAGCTGAAGTAGTAATAATAACAGCGTAACAACAACAATTATAAAGATATTTATTGAGCATAACGAACCGACAAATTCGAAACACTGCCGTAGAGCAGTAGTTGCGGTCATAATCAGTGCGTCATTCATCAATTGCGTAACGATAACTTCGAATCTGCGTCATTCAATAAATAGGCTACTATTTACTGTAATTATTTGAGCGATCGCGATTAGTTCGAGAAACTCAGATATTGGCGTCAATTCTGATGTAGCAAACGGGGATAGAAAAGTGGTTCCATTTATCGGTACGGTTCCGGTTTTGGTTCCAACTTACTGGTTTCATAATGCCGATATCGTATCTGAATTTATAAATTCGGCGCGTTCCTGGCGTACATTTTCTTTCAGATTGCCTTCATTCGTCATATTGGAGTGTAAGGTCTGTTCAGTGTCAGCGATTATATTTTGCATCGTAAACAAGTTCAGACTTCCTTTGTTTAATTTAGAGCATTGCTGATTTTTTCTCACAATTACTATAAGAGCGGGATGGAATACATAAGAGACCTCAAATTCAAATTAGGCATGTTAATTAAACCTAAACCTTATATACAATTTTAGATTGACGTTTCTAATTTAATGGCCACCTAAAAGTGCGCCTACTAAAAATGTTCGGAGATTTTTGTTTGATATGGCTAAATTCAAATTTGACGTCACTTATCCCGTCTTGTTCATATAGCACTGCCCTAAATTTAGTTGAGGTGGGACATGAGAATTGACGCCATTAAGTTTTGTTGTAAACGACTCACAGATTGGGGCCATAAAGGAACTAATACATGATGGCTGTGAAGTTTAGAATTGTACGTACATGCATAGGATCACGCTTGTTTTCCGTGACGAGGTAAACAAAGGTTAATTGAGTACACGCACATTCCACTGATGCCGTTGTTAAGTACCATGTAATAAGTGCCGATTAGCATCTTCCGGTCAGAATTGCAAGTCCCGGGCTGCTACTGAGAATTTCCTAACAGAAAAACTTAATTACACTTCGGCTGACCTGGGAATCGAAGGCAGGATCTCACGCTCAGTAACCGCGATTGCGACTACAGTCCAACGAGGCAGTTCACTAGTTACAAACTGTTTAGTAGACGCAAGCACTTCAGCTGTGAGCGTCAGGTTTTGAGCGACCGGGCAGTGTTATTTCTACACAGTTCATAAAATAGCAGCAGCCCAGAGTTCAAATATTATCTAGTAGATTGTCAATTTAATAGGCTGGCATCATAGGACTTTAACGAAATCCGCAAATTGTGGGTGTTCAACTACCTGACCCTTCAGTTAATAGAGGTCGTGATGCTATTTATACAGAAGAAGAGGTCTGATACTCACTTTTCACGCAGAATCTCAAACCAGTCGTCGACGACGTTGGCCGGTGGGAAGGTGCCGTCGTCGTAGGCCAGGTCGCGCACCTCTATGCCCTCGGCCTTCAGTGGCGCCGTGTCGTAGCTGGGCTCGCACACGCGCACCACTGTGCACACATTGTGCTTCCTCAGCTCCTATGACAAGGAAAATATATGATTCAAAACAGCCTGTAGTTGGTTCACTGCAGGATGGGTACATTGAAAACATAACTACAAAAAAAATAACATAATTATTGGTAGAAGTGGTACCAAGAAGGCTAAGCTCAGAACGTTTTTTGCGAGAATTTAAATTAGTACATGTATTTATTTATATAGTCCAAAACATCCCAAGTAAGCAAACATCACGCAGTTGTTTTATTCTGGAAAGTAACTATATTTGAGTCTTTTATTGATCACCACACTGACCTCACTTAATTACAGTTAACGAGTTAATTTATTCAATAATTAAATAGTAATTTCTGCGTCGAATTTTGCCTAGCAGCTATTGTTAGTTCATAAAGAAACAGTTTCAGGCTTAAACCCAGCTTAACTAGTAAAAAAAGGGATTACCTGAAGATAGGACTGAATGGTGACGTCGGATGGGCGGTCGGTGATCAGGAACCGCATGTTCTTATACTCGATTAGCGAGGGCGCCGGCCTGATGTCCTTCTGCTTCATGTTGATAGAGTCGCTGCTCTCCGGTCACAAAATATACCTCTCCCGGCTGGTACTCGCGTCACACGCGTCAGAGAAAGATGTCACGGTCCGTCACAGTCTAACAGACAAACTGTCACTCTATTTCCACACAACACACGACAGTTTCGTTACTTTTGTTTAGAAAGGGTCCAATTATATAATGAGAACCACCCGCATGGATGTCGCTTTCAACCACTTGATCGCATTCGGAGACGAACAAACAAAAGTTCAGAATGTGGAATGAAACTAAAAGAAATTATGCGAAAAACATAAGTTTGTTTTGTTATCACACAAACTTCGGCAACTGAGTGATATGCTCCAATTAACTGTGGCTTCCGAATTTAGGGGAACTGGAACAAAAATAATAGTTTTGTTAATGTCAGCGATCCAGCCGGCACCGCGCTGTGATTTACGACGAATATCATTTTTAAAGTGTATTTGCGTCAAAGCCAGAGCAACGACTGAAGATGAATAAAAAATGGCTTCTAAAAATAGTGGTCGGGATAAAGCGAAGTTTCGGTCATGTGGACGAGTTCTGAACGCCTATGTCTGTCCATCGACATCGGTATTTGCGAGCCGAACCAGAGCCAACGTGTCAATCGTGGACGTGCCTTGCTGCTTTGCACTCTCTTATAGGTATACAACACAGGAGTATGATAACACAATATGTAAACACTACGCCATCTGAACAACATTGCTATTGTATGTATTTCGATAAATACCTGCTCGACAAGCGCACATATACTATAGTGATATAACGTGTTAAGTAAACGAATTTAGTACAATATTATCAACCGTATCGTGTTCTTGACTTGGTCAGGAGCAGATAACAACTGATAGTTCGGTCGTGGGACGGCTTCGACTTCAGTTCACCCCACCCTGATTTCAATATGGCGGTGCAGTACGGTTGAGCGAGAACTAGACGTTACCTGTGGGTGGGTGTACGTGGTACAGCGCTTGGGGTGCGGTGTAAGGCGCGATCCCGGCAGCATGGGTCCAGCGGTTGCACGCTCCGCTCCCTCGTCACACGAAACGCCCTGCAGTTTATTTGTGTTGGGCCTGGCAGTACTCCGCGCTGTCCAAGCGGAACTCCATCAATGTCGCCACAGAAGGGATCTCCAGCTGCGACAAACAAATAACACCAATTAACAAAACGCCGCGGTGTCTCACTTATGACTCAGAGCTGTTGTTTACACTATGCACACAACGATTGTAATTCTAGGAATTCGTTTATTAATAGCTATACTATGGAACTCTGATGATTGCCTCAGGGTATTTTTTATCATAGAAAAAAAAAACCTAAGATAAGTTAAAAATTTGACTTGGTTACCAACGGTAAGTACCTAGGTATATCTCACTGTGGTCCGTGATAGTAGAATAACATACATACTCAATGAATAAAGGTTATTTACGTAGCCCAATCGTCAATGATGTTTCAAACTTTTAGCATTAACTTTCAAACTATTATCGCATTCCTGAACAGAAGCGCTCGAAATTTGTGTTCCAAATACTGCATTATAGAGAATAGCGCAATTAGCACAATATACATTATACGCGTGACTCTGCGGGGTTTCACCAGTTTCACTAAACACTAAACTATAAAAACATCACAATTAGCACAAAACAATAAAGACAACGAATACCAGGGGCGGCTCGAGTCGGACTCAGAAAAAGCGGCGTACGAGATGTTGGCAGCCACGATCTCAGCGTGGGATTTACATATTATACACGTCATATGTTTACATTTAAATTTACAATCGTATTTAACGTATAATGTTGATGCAAAACATTGGCAGCAATCGAATTTACCTTCCTCCCCGCTAAATACCCAGGGGCAAGAAAATC
This sequence comes from Xylocampa areola, assembly GCA_935421205.1. Taxonomy (NCBI): domain Eukaryota; kingdom Metazoa; phylum Arthropoda; class Insecta; order Lepidoptera; family Noctuidae; genus Xylocampa; species Xylocampa areola. The sequence continues at coordinate 5,184,930 of OW285200.1, forward strand.
TTCACGTTTTGAAGTGTTTTCGGTTATTTCCTTTAGATTTAATCAAGGAGACAGAACAGACTTGGGTACAGGCCAAGAGGAACAGTCGTTCGCGCGGACGTGACCAGACATCTCTCTTTGGTAATTTAATTTTACTTGGGCACAAATAGATGCAAAAAGATCTATTAATTTCTTAAGTAAAAACAAGATTCAATTTGTGTAGTTTTATTAGAAGTAACTGTAGGTGCTTGTTATGATTGTCCATTCAAAATCTATTCAAGATGGAACGGTCAACAGTAGATAAAAATAAGAGTGACGATGTAACCGAAATAGCATGTTATCTGCTTACACACACTACAGTTTTATGAAATAGCGCAGTTTTTCTCTGCATTTTAGATAGGTACTATGTAAAAACATGTGAATTTAATAACAAAGTGTTCGAGTTATTGAGGTTACATTGTAAAATATAATTATATGCTTCACGTAGCACAACTTAAACTTGTTTTAATACTTTCAAGCATCTATACAGATGGTTAGGTGCTTTAAATAGCACTGTAGTGCATAAAAAGAGAGCAATAAAACACTTTTAGGACGTAAGAAGTCTGCAGTCGCCGAATGGAACATTGTTGGAACTCTATACGCCACGGTCGATAAACCCCAGCCAGACTGCACACATGGGTAACAAATGCAGACGGTTCACTTCAGACTAACATCTGAATATCTGAACCCAGGAGGACGTCTAGCCGAGATAATAGTGACTACAAACTGACAGAATAGATACTTGAAAATCTTTGCATAAACCCAAACGGCGGTAGCAACAGCAATTTGTTGATAAAATAAGCAATACTGAGACATTTGCTTTTAGACATTTGGATATTAAAACCATAGGACCCCATATATGTGATAGCAAAATTAAGTCTTAAGTTCTATTGATCAAAATAACTGTGAGCATTTCCCAAAAAAACCATGATATACTACTTATTCTAATCGCAGAAAACTAATTATTTGCAATATTAAAACAAGAAATCTGATATCATGCGTCAATTCAATCACTATTTGCCATTATTGTACTCATTACAATACGAAATATGTATTTTATTGTTCCGTAGCGAATCAACTTGATTTGGAACGGTACTTTCGACACAATACTCTATTCACGAGTACAAAAGGGCACGAGGATTCAGATATTATTGGTCTATCAATAACCCTGGCAATCTAGCCATGGAATTCAGTAGACGAACACTAGCAAAACATAGCATGAATTTATAGAGTCAACACGTGGCAAACATCGCCATGTTGAACTTGTAACATAGTAAGTACTTGACCAACGGCAAACAATTATTGGAAACAATGTACAGCATTGTGTTGACCAAAGTCACGCACAAGTATTAACTATTGTTAAGATTCACGTTTAAATTCTATAATAACATTCATACTTAGGTGTCAGTCTGTAAATGTAATAGGACTTTGTTATTGTAACGAACGGGGCCCTAATTTACAGTGCTATACTTACTGTAATTAAATGTATTATTAATTGAACTAAAATTCCACAATTCCAACCAGCTATTTCGTGACTCAATGTCACGGAATAGCTGGTTGGATTACATAGACAGTGTTAGCCATCAGAGCAGAAAAATAAGTCAATTCTACGAAGGATTGATTTTCCAGCACAGGGAGTTTCCTAGCTATGGCGGAAACAGGGCGAGGTCGTCGCTCGACAATATCTATGCAACTAGTTGCACATTTAGCTTCATTGCCGGTAATTCTAGGAAACGGTCGTTAGCAACCTTGATGCTGTTTGCTTGAATACAAATTAAAACGCAATTTCTTTCGCAATTATTTTTTTGCTTTCTACTAGTTTACTTTTTCCCTTCGTGAAGAATTAGGATAAAGGATTCCAATTACCTATGATGAGAATAACACGATGATAAATTGAAAAAACACTTCACTTCTTTCCTGGGTTTCGTAACAGATCATTATTGAGTTAAGGATTCTTCAGACGAGCGGCACTTTCTCCTATTCTCACCAACAGCACTGAACTACAGTAACATAACAAAAGGGACAACCTCGATGCAGTTTCCCAGCACTACTTCTGTAAACCATAATCTATACCATAATGGTGATTAATCAGGGAAAATTAGTCCCTTTATGAAGAGGCCTATTCGGGGGGAAGTGTGGCAGGCAGGATGCGCATAGCATTAATTTACAAATATTTTATAATAAAACAACTTTTAACCGGATTGCCGCAGGAGGACTGGACTCAGTCCTCCTGCGACCACGAACGCTGCAAAGTGTTCGAAACGTCAGGAAAAACAAAAAACCAATAATACACGCGATTAATCCGGTTAAAAGTTGTTTTATTATAATGTGTAGTGATCGCGCAAACCTAAGATATTACTAAAAGTTGTTTTATTATAATGTGTAGTGATCGCGCAAACCTTAAGATATTACTATACAAATATTTTCCTGAAACATCAGTAGCTACAAAGTACAAAGAAGAAATAGTATGAGAATACTCATCCATATAATGATAATATATATCGATTTGATACCCATATCCGTCTATCTCATGGAATTATTTTGTATTGTTGTGAACAATAGCGATAACCCATGATTTAGCCACGAAGCAATTCCGCCACCAAGCAACCAGAAGATAAACAAAAATACCTATGTCGTATCAATGTGAGACGTGTGTTTACTAACGTGTGAGTACCTTATAGAACACACATACGGTGGCAAAATAATTTTTATACTCATACACATCATATTGAAAATGTTAAAACTTTAGAAGCCACAATAATTATCCGTTTTTCCTGTTGATAATCGCAATTTTCTCTCAACTTTTGGCAGTATATTATATTCCTAATTTTATCTATTTTAACCTCCAGCTAACAGTAACTGAGTACTACTTAGTAATCATGCTAATAAATGATGAAGCCGCATAATGGCAACATGCACATTGAAAACGATTTGACTTTGAATTGCTCCAACGCACCTCGTTTGCTGCCTATTAGAGTGCGGCTCATACATACATGACGGATGACATCATGCTTAGGATCCAAATAGGGTAACAAACTTTACAATTTTATTTTAACCAGAGTACACATAACTAGGTGGGGCATAGACCTACTATAATATTATAAATACGGAAGTTTGTGAGGACGTAGTGTTGAAGTAAGTAATTTTTCCCTACTGTTTTATGTTTCCTACCTGGGGCCTAATTCTGCTAATTTACCAATGCTTCAGTTGAGTGTCGATGGTGTGTCGATGGAATGATTTTAGTTAGACCGGTGGTCTTATTAAGCTAGCAGACTACCAATTAACTAAAATCATTCCATCGACACACTATCGACACTCAACTGAAGCATTGGTAAATTAGCAGAATTAGGCCCCAGGCCAGCGTATTGCGACACATTCCACAAAAATATAAAATAACATTTTGTTACAACAAAAACAAACAGCGTCAACGCTTCTCTCAGCTTGTATTGAAATGTTTACTACTTGAGCTAGGTTATGTGTGAATCACAAATGAAACTGAAAACATCAAGCAAATATTTACGAAAATATATCATCTACATAGAGAATGTTATCATCAGTATTTATCTCGAGCAGCACAAGTAATTTATATGACTAATCATCTGAATGAAGTCATATCCGTCCGACGGCGGAATAGTGATAACAAATAGAAAGCAGCTTCTTAGAGATAAAACAATTAGAAAGAAGCCAACAGTCAAACATCTGTATTTGATGGAAGCTTGGCTTAAAATATAGAGGTCCAGACGAAATTTATTGATAATCAAAAATAAAAAAGAATTGATTCTTTATAATTGCTGCGCGAATATTGCAAGGTGGAATAACCTTTCTTAGGCTTATGAAGATATTAGCCCTGGATTTTATTATTCCTGGATAATAACATAAGATTTATTAGTAAGGTGGATACTGGACTAAATGTAAGAGGGTAAAATAAGGTAAATTATAAGTACCTATAAAGTAGCCTGAATAGAAACAGACTAAATAAAGAATGGTTGGAAATAAATGTAAATGAATCGTAATAAACAATAGGTGATGTACTGAACGCATACATGGTAAACAGATAGGTAAAAAGTAACAAAGCGAGACGATTAATGAAGTGGACAATAAAAAACATCTAGCAACAAACAAAGGACGGTCTATTTCTATACACATGTATATCTTGTTCACTCACTAACCATGTAGGTATATATTGCAATTGACCGTGAAACCGTGACATTGATAGCCCACGTAATGTGGTCAAAGAAATCTGATATTACGATGTGATATATAAAACAATAATCATGCACACTGGAGATGTAAAATAAAATTAGTATCCTAATAGACCTTATTTAAAACACCAGTAATAATGGTGGTGATAATACTTATAATAGGCATGGGGCCACACCCACAAAGTAATACTTCAATGGTATTAACACAATACAAAAACAGGTCATCAACAGGTAGGTCACGCTTGATTCCAAAAACAAGCCGCTTCTAATTGGGCTTTATAAAAAGGGCATATTGTGTCGCAATCAGTTCTACATTGGCTATTGTCATTCATTTGATTGATACGCCGTTCTTTCAACCATATTCAATGTTTTTTGGTCATATCTAGAATAAATTAGAACAAGAAACTAAATCTGATGCCGATTTTTTTTAAAGACATGTTATTCGCAACGCCAACAACTGCTATAAAACTCCATTCGTTAAAATTCATGGTTAAAGTGCCAGGAAGTTAACTAGCGCCTTCAGCAGGTAAATACAAACATACTTTCTGTTTGTGATCACAGAGAAGAACTTAGTCATTGATAACAAACACAATATTTGAGCGGCTATACCGCTAGAGTTACATCTAAAGTACGAGGCGTGACCACGTTCTAAGCTTAACATCTGTTGATCAAGAAAGGTGAATAATTAAAATGGAAACACAAAGTATTTGCAGTTGTGCTTTATGTATCACTAAAAAAGATTATATTATTGTGCAATAATAAAAATTTACCTGGTCACTTATATTGACCATATTCAACCAACCAGGGTCGAATGGCTTACTTGTTCCCCAGTCTTACTTTGGTCACGCTCGCACGATTCTTGAGGATTCTTTCAAAACGTGTCAGTAATGTGGGACACTGACGTTAATGATAACACAAAAACTTCACTTACATGAGTCTGGCACGGCAGATGAGAAAACAGTTAGGTATTATAACACAAAAATAAAGTTAATGAACCGATTAAGAAAATAACTAAAACTATCGTGCACACGCAACTTAGGCTGTCGTTGTAGACAGATTAGAAGGTTAGGCGTTTACATCGCAACGGGTCGACACTGTCCGTGCCGCGGTCGTGCAGAGACTGCCGAGACTGGCGCGTCGCCTCAGCGCCAGTCCACAGCGACGTCACGCCGCGCCGCCCGCCGAAGCTAGCGGGGGCGTTGGCGTCACTCACCAGACGTACTCCACGCCGCACGCCGCTGTCCACATCGCACACACACAAATCAAAGTTTGCCCACACGATCACACAAGTTTTCAAACTTTTCACAAGTTATGATCCGACATAAATGAATGAAACAATGAATGTTTGATACATATCATTTTCGAACGATGAGGAATTATAAATCGGATTTCAAATACCCATTAGAAGACGCAAGACTAAACAGAACGTACGAACAAAGAAACTAAATAAACAAGATATGCCAATAAATAAAAATGATCGTCAATTTTATTTTAATGATGAACAGTGCATATGTGAGAAAATGTATCAAGAGTGATAAAACTGAACCAATTGCATTTTAAACAGCGCATCTGTAACCGAGAAGTTTCGATTAGCAACCGCGACGCCGCCGCCGCTCGTCGGTCACATTCTAATAATAGCGAGAAAAACGAGAAAGAATTCGTATTAAGAAACTCCCACGCGTAGTAATTTCAAAACAACCACATACAATCAAAAGTGGTAAGAGTCCTTGAATTTCGCAAACAGTAAATTTTAAGGACACCCTTCAAATTCCCTGGAATCGATTTGCGATTGTTTTGGTAAAGTAAAATGTTTTGTGATGCCTTCAATTCATTAGACTAAATCTCGTAAATATGTGACGCTGATGTTGATAACCTGAAAGTTGACTGAATTTAATTTAAACTATTATTGTATTCTGTTGTCTTCCACTAAAAATTCAGTCACGTCTCAATACAGTCTACTTAGAAATGCACTTCAATCTCAATTTTGACCATTATTTAAAAACCAAACGTGTCGGTGAGACAATTAAGAGCATGTTAGCAGGATGCGATTTTTGGTTTTTCGTTTGGAAAACAAAAAATATGTCGTCAGTTGTTCACGTTTACAACACCGGGACTAAACCATTTTTTTTTATTAATTACGAGATTTGGTTCTCAGTTATCCAAAAAATATTTCCTTTGTAGTTATGCTATGAGACGATGTTACGAATCCTGAAAATGTTTACTCTTATCGACTCAACACGCAAGACCACTTGAAATACGGGTCTTGCATTAATGACAATATGGATGAGAATTAGAATTTTCATAATACGCAAGACAGGCAATATCCTCCTACGTTAAAAAAATAGGCTGTGTGATATAGCTGCCGTTATTGTTCAAGTATGCCCTCTAGAACTTGGATAAATTTAGCTCCACCCACGGCGAGTTTCTAGTCCATTGAAAATTATGGAAAAAACTGATCAAAATAAGTGTTCATCTTTTGTAGGTTGTTCTATTATCGTCAGAATAAGCAGTGTATTCCTAAAACGATGATGCTTTATATCCACCGTAACGTTGTTTTATAAGTTCAATCACCTGCGTCTACGCAATATGATATCGATCTTATTAACTAAGTTATGGGCAGCTCTTCGATTTCAATAATTTGTATAATAATTCAAATGTGGGTTGGCATTCGATAAGAGCTGATGAAAGGTCAATAATTGAAATACATATATTGATTAGCGTTCCTGAACTATATCGATCAAAATCTTTGAATTTTTTAGAATAAAGAGAAAGTAGTTTCATAAAAACAAGCATTTTGATGTAATATGTTTAAAGCTACCAATACAACTAATTAACACTTCTACTGCCATGTCAGAGTCCTAACGGTGGTTTAAATTCTGACACTAGGTTCATCATGGTGGACCCTTTTATTGTCTGTTTAAATAATAATAAATCAAGAAAATAAATAAATCAATCATCCGGACCATAAAAATATACTCTTAATATTTATGTGAAAATCTCAATTTTGGGAAATAACGAAAACATTTTCGTTATTTTAGTAAGAATTTAATTCAGAAGGGAAAAGTCATAGGGTCTTAGAATAAACACCCAGAATTAGTTAGTGCTGGGGTGTACAAGAAGTATAAGTACGAAATTTTCAGTAATTGAATTGCATTCAAGGTATTTACTTTACGAAACTATGTACTTGTTAACTAGTTTATTCAATAGTTCCATTTTCAACCGAGTTCCAGTCGACAAGGTGTCAATAAATATTTTCATTCCTACTGTCAAAGTAGGTACGGCACCCATGTAGGGCTACCAGATCCTTAATATTATGATTTTGACAATATCTCTGTTTTCAGTAACTGTAATTTTGTCTGTATGCTGTATGTTATAATCAGAGGCAGGGAGTTTGTCATAAGAACTGATTTGTAACATTAGATTACTTTAATTAAGTTATTTTACCAATTTCTTTTTTATTTAATTAAGTTATTATACCTAAATGTCTTAGTACGATAGCTTCAATAAAAAATAAATCATGAAAATTTCAGATTATCCCTTTTTCCTAAAAATATTCTAAACATGTCGGGAAAAATCCTGTCGTCTGGTAACCCCACGCCCACGTGACTCCAGCACGTGGCACCAGCGGGGCGTTGCTTGTACAAAGTGGGACTTAATTATTTTTGGTTAATCCAACAAACTCCTAAAACGTGCCCAGCAGTTCCAAAATATTTATTTTAAATTATTGCAGTACTTACCTTTCAATATTCCTAAAGTGCAGTGCCATTATAACGTCATATACCTACTATGGAATCCATAAGATAAAAATCTGTTCACAGTAACAATGTCCATATCGCTGAATTATGGATTTGATAGTGTTTATCTGTAATGTATATCTAAAGCGCACTAATCTTAATGAGAGTGTTGTTTGTTGCCTGCAATACCGGTAACAATAAAATAGACAAGGAATGTATAATTATGGCACATGGATAATTTATTGTTTTGATTGCTGCTAAAAGTTATTTATATTCAATCAAAATCATTGCATGACTTGAAAATAATAGATAAGGAAGAAAGATATAACATAGGCTTTCGATATTTTTACACAATATATTGAACCTTTATAAAGCATTTAAATTTAGCTACTTCTAGACGCCAAATTCTGCGGGAACGAATATAAAGCAGTCTGAAGGTCAGATCCATTCGCGTCGACATGGCAACAGGCGAGTTAGATTACTATAGTACACACTACATACTGAATATACTGTCATAAATATTGATTTCGAGATCCACCAAATACTTAGATAATGGGACCTATGCGACTGAGATAAAATAACGTCATATCATATGATTTATAAAATAACGTCATATCATATGATTTATATCGTCCAGAATTTTCCTACCTTGATCCGAGGGAGATAGTGAATCGAGTTTGCACGTCATTAGGAAACTTAGGGTCTGTTTTTGGGACTTTTACTGTCCGGACCATTTCTTGTGATCTTTTAAAGGTACTGGTGTGATCGTGTTCCAACAAATACACCTATAGGTTGTGGTTATCGGTAGTGAAAAGTGAACGCTCCACACGCCTTTGCATGCAGTATGGAGGGGAATACGCGGTGCAAATCAACTTTCACAACACTGATACTTACTTACCCACTCAATGGACCAATCACAACAAATTACCGCTTGGAAGTAGGCGCCTTCAGTAGTTTATTCACGCAAACGAACCCGGTCCAGAAAAGTGCTTCTTCGATATCCGACCTCATTATCTTCATATGAATTATTTAGACTTTCCCTTTACATTTGCATTAAAAGTCAAGGGATGTTTAAGGGAAAAAAATTGGGAGTTTGAACTTCATTTGCTAGCAGTGGTTTACAGCTCGGTGTTTCCTGAAGAATTAACGAAAATTTCGCAGGATAGCTAAGTAATAACTTGGTACCGGTTACGGTGAAACACGGAATTGACGTGACTGACATTTAGCAAGTCGGGTACTAAACGTCCGAAGGCCACGCACCACATCGACCGTCCTGTGCAACGCTCATGAAATCTATATGTACACTAAACTTGCAATATAAATATTTATGCCTTTCATATCTGTAAATTGTACACTGTGCTGTAACTCAAATATAACTGAGACTACCAATCTATAAATAGAAAGTTAAGTTTATACGGCACCAAGTCACGGCAGGTATGCCAGGATCAATAACGTAAAAATCGGGAGCGTTTAGATAAGATTTTCAAACACTAAAATAGTTTGACCCATGCTTTACTTGTTACTACAATAACTATTAAACCCCAACACAACGGTTTTAAGATTTATCAAATGAAGAATATCCGTAAATTTAGACGAAAATTTAATACGAGAAATATGACGCTTTATCACATAGATGCCGATCTGAGACACATCCACGTGTTGGCGATGTGCCCCCTCCTATTTGCATGAACCTTATGCAATATTGTATCGAGATGACCGTTGCAACGCTCCCCCTTGGGTGTATTGCAACGGAAAACGGGTCGCGACCCACTTCGTCGGGATCAATACTCGGTCATCGACTCCGCCCGCGCCTCTAGCCCCCTCATGTCTTTTACAGACAGACATGGATTAGAACTAACGTTGTGACCCCCAACATTTGAAGCCTGGCCATTGAGAAGTGTACTCAGACAGTGGGCGGCCATTCAGAAACTACCGGTATCTTAGTAGCTATAAAAATCACAATAGAGATGGAACTTACTACGGTACACGGGTTCAGATATTTTTCATAATATTAATATTTGAAAATTTGTCTGAGTTATTTTTAAAGCTGAAATGTTGACGCATGCAATGCATAAACATTTCGAAAGATGGGTGGAAGACTGGTTATAAATACGTGAAGTATTAAGTTCACGTGCAGATGTTCCGTTGATGTACATGTTATTATCAAGTGGTGATAACGGATGAACCCTATTTCGTTGAACTTTGCATCAAACGTCATGAATTACAGTCGAGAATACCACACTGTAAACATGAATACATACGTCCGGAGTGGTGCTTTTTTATAATGCATTGAAGTGTCATGGTTATCTAGTGGTTACGAGCCCGAGTCTAGAGTTTACAGGTTGTAGGTTTCAAATCTGATATGGCCTGATGGGACTTTTACGAAGTCATATGCACTTTTTAGTTAATCTCATCACATACATACAGTGAAGGAAAACATCGTGGGATAACCTAGACTTGACAGTCTGAAATCACTAACCCTCAGTGATGATCAATGCCCTGCAGTGGGACAGTTAAGGGCCAGTCCGTTCTTCCAATCATTTATATTTTATTTAGTCACTCAACAGCGGGATATTCTAGGCACATGTCGCACAAAAGGTACACCACAATACGCAGTGCGTCGCGCGCTATTCTTAACATATTCACTCATCATTACTTTGTTCAGATCATGGTTCATTGGGTCTGAGTGCATTCAGATTTCACTCAAGAAATCATTTACTCTTGCGGACAACAGTTCTTTGACGAATATGGCTAGTACATTCTCACCAGTCGATTGTACTTCGCCTAATTTGGTCGAAATAATTTCTGTACTCGTATATTATTTCAAGCCAAAGCCGTTGATCGCAGAATGCAATTTTAAGATTGTCTATAAAGATATTCTCTGAGCATCTATCTATAGTAGCGTAGTGAAGTCGGTTTAACGATTTCTCAATGGCAACGGCAGGTTAGATTATGGAAGTGGTGATTGCAATGGAGGCATTATGAAGCCGCGCAAAGAATTTAGTCTGACTTACTCTTATTTGTGCTTTGCTGAAGATCAAGTTATATCGTGACGCTGATGCCATTATTATCAGAACCCGGAGTTTGAAATCATGCCCTGCAGATGGCAATAGACTAAACACCTATTGCGTGAGTTATATTAACGATATCGCAGAAATGTCGTCATATAACCAGTCCATCAAATCTTCGAGCAATCTAGGCGCGATGCTAAGTTATGTGTTATGTTTAATAGCATTATAATTATTATATTAAGTAGGTACATTAATATAACACAATATTTTATTCTCATATTGAGTTATATTAACGATATCGCAGAAATGTCGTCATATAACCAGTCCATCAAATCTTCGAGCAATCTAGGCGCGATGCTAAGTTATGTGTTATGTTTAATAGCATTATAATTATTATATTAAGTAGGTACATTGATATAACACAATATTTTTTTCTCATATCTATGTATAGATAAGATTCAGCATGTTTTAAATACAACAAGGAGAATTTGGTATTTATTCAGACATTCAATTAATATAATATGGCAACCTGTATTGTACGATATCTTGAGGAGTTATATGAAATTCCTAAAGATATCGTACAATATGACGTGTATCTACAGATTGGCATTCAACGAGGCCATGACATTATAGGGCACAAATAGGAATATAGAACGATGAAAGTGGGGGCGTGACGTATTAACTGTGTCGTACTGCGCATGACGTCACGCGCACTGGCTGATGTTCTATATTTAGAACACTAGATTCTTCCAGGGTCCATGATACTATTATAGAAGGATATTATTAATAGCCTAAAAATACACCGCAAGGCGTTTAACTTGATAATTAACTTTAAAATGTCCTCAAAATTACGCATTTTAGGGACACCTTCAAAGACTTTTTTGTCAAAATGTCACGAAAGCTTATTACAAAAATAATCACAGAAGCCAAAATGAAGACCCGAAAACTGGTTATAAACACAGAAACGGTTATCTGCTGACAAATTTAGATTTGCGAAGGCTTGGTTTACAAATTGACTTTAACATGAAGATGCTTTGATCCGTTATTTAACATTATGGAAATGTTAAAGGGCTTATTTTGCATAACAATGCCAATTTTATACCTATACATACTTTAATATAAATGAATATATACTTGAAGCAAATTCTATTTTTAACCAAGCAATATGAGGAGAGTTGTCCTGACCGTGATGGTACAACGGCGCGACCTGACTCAGTGACCCGGATTCGCCCGCGCAGACCGCGCCGCGTCTCTGACCCCCTTTACCTGTACTTAAACGATCATGAATAGATTGTCTTTGCAACTCGCAATGAATCTTTAATTACGATTGTTGATATTAAAACAATACCAGGGTTGACTTTTTCAAGGAAAGATTAAAACGTTTGATAACTCTTGGCGGAGGATGTAAGGATATTTTGAAGCTCAGAAGGGCAAAAGACTCACAAAAATAACTCGAACTACGAAATAGAGACATGCTAAGATATAGGTATTCGTGAGTACCTGTAATATTTTATTATTTCGTTGTCTGTTTCATGATTTAGTAGCTAAGGATTTCGAAACAGCGTATTAAATTGCGAAACGCGACTCTGAAGATGATACACCGTTTTGTTTCGAGCAACAGAACTATCAGTTAATATACTTACTATTTATATTTAATAGTATAGAATTTATTAAACTAATTTTGCAGTTATGTTGTCTCGTTATTGACAGATATATTTTCGTTCATGACCCAGAAATATTGTTTGTATTGTATTATAAAGCTAATATATTAAAAACAGGTTTCAGTTAGAAACACATCAATCATGCAGCCATGCTCACAACATGCGTGTTGTAAAAGGACGAGGTTGGGTGCGTCGCCCTGCGGTTCGAAAGCCCGACTATGGCAGGAGCTCGGAGCAACGACCTTAGCCCTTGCTGAATAACAGACCGAGTTTTTCTATATATGTAGCTATCGTTTAAGCGGCCCTCATCTCCCCCGAGGGCCGAGACGGGCGGCGTTTAATGGCCACGCCATTTAACAACTAACTCGAGTCTGGTTGGCGCTTTCCGGAAATTCCGTAAATATTTGCGGAAATTCAATGATAAAAATACATAGTTAAAATTCATAATAAAGAAATATTTTTAACAGAATTTAAAGCAGACTACCTAATTAAAGCTTAAATAAAAATGTTGAATAATCACGTGTGTTTATAATAATTATTATTATATTTATTGGTTGATTGTGATTTTCCTGTGAGTTTTCTGACATGATATCTTATATAATAATTTTATATCAAGCTGGAGAAAAGAGAAAGACCAGAACGTGTTTATCAAAACTTATTTATGGTTGTGACGAAGTGTGAACCGTGAACTGGGGAAACAACACGTACTTGTTCTATGTAATGTACCAACTATACTTTAAATACATTACTATACTTTATACAAACTCTTTGGTTTAAATAACGTTTGCTGAGTTATAAAGCCATTACTAACATCATAGCCAAAACCGGCATAGAATAATATCAGTAGAAAATGGCGTGGCCTCACACTCCGTAAGTATTCGGGCGGCATTGTGCGTGGTCGGGGTAACGGACCAGCGCTTGCGCAGGGTCAACACACGCTGGCCAAGGTCGGGTCGACGCCCTATCCAGGGAGTCCTGATATTTAATGCCGATGCATGAAACTCTAATCAATTTGCAATTCTCATAAATTTTATTAAATATCTTGTAATAAAGAGCAAGTTTCTCAGTAACTTTGTGTGCGGTCTTCAAATGGATCATGTAGCAAGTAAACCGCATAAGGAGAAACACATAGACACTTATCTCACTATATGTTAACGTTTAGACAGCTGTGTACAAGTATCAGCGCAAAATTACTTCTAAGTGAGTCGGTTTAAGGCTTTACGTCGTACTTAGGTAGCGTCGTGTTTGATTTGCAGATTTTACACGTGCATGAAATGCTGTGTTAAAACAATGACTCGACTGCAGCTCATGTTTCACAACTTATCGATAAACCGCATTATGCAATTCTGACGTAAATACCGTCTAACGTTGCAGTTTTGCAAAGTGTAGACATTTTCTTTTGGACAAGCAGTACGTAGGTATGCTTATGACGTCAATGCAAGTGATTATTTCAATTAAAAGTACGCAATATCTTTTTATCAAGAAAGATCTAGATAAGTAGTTTAATACCAACTGCTGAGTACAGAACTCCATTTTGTGCTACACAGTAGTTATTACTTAGTAGAAGTATTACTTCAGTAATTACATTGCTTATGTTATAAAGATAATGCTTTAAAAAGTTAAAACCGTAATTCGTAATTAATAAGGTGCAAAAATCGAATAAAATACTACCTAACTGTATGAAAAAGTAGAAGCATAACTGGTTAGTGATTGGTCTTGACTCTTAGTCCATTAGTTATTTATTACAGACAGTCAAAATATGCTCCCAAAAGGTCAGGTAACATTTCTTTATAAAGAGAAAAAAAAAGACATTCCATTGAGATTGTGTACCAGGTAAAATTCCTTCTATGGGTAGAGAGAACTTTTGTTTGTAAACAAGATTTTATTATATAACAACTAGCTGACCCGGCAAACGTTGTTTTGCTATATAAATAAAAAAAATTGGGGTGGATTACCCCTAACATTTAGGGGGATGAAAAATAGATGTTGGCCGATTCTCATAGATACCGGATAAGCACAAAAAATTTCATCAAAATCGGTCAAGCCGTTTCGGAGGAGTATGGCAACGAAAACTATGACACAAGAATTTTATATATAAGATTTTGTATTATGTTACATACCGAGTTTGGTTATGCATTGAAGGAAAATCCATTCATTTGTTCATTACACAGCTCCATCAAATTGATGTTTCATCAGTTCAGTCAATTTGTTTATTTAACCCTTGGGCGAACCACATAGAAATACGTACTTCATAACAATAAAAATCTACTGTATCTGCTAATTAGCGAGACAACAGATTAAAATAAAAAATATGATTGATTTTCATTTTATAGATAAGCATACTAATAAGTAATGTTAAAGCTCCTATAGGCTGTTGGAATACAATATTGTATAATACAGTCTAGGCAAGGCAAAGAACAAAAACTGTTGACCAGATAATATCATATTTTGGGCAAGAGTAGAAATTTTTACCCTTTGGCTCACCCACGTACAAATACGTACTTCATAATAATAAAAATCTATTGTGTCTGCTAATGAGTGAGCCAAGAGCTTGAAGCCAAAAAAAATGCATATATAAATCGTATATGAGGACACTCATGACTGCCTCTACTTAGCATGGACAAAGTGAAGCCAAGACAATGGACATTATTGGAAACAATCATACAGTTGCAGCTCAGTTTATAAGTTAGTGCGGTAACAATCAAATACTTTATAAACATAATTATAAGAATTAAATCATTTATATTTTACAAATAACAGGAGAATTTAATATCAACATTATTTGTTTTTAATGTGTTTAAAAATATTTTCAGATATGTATAATCTTCATACCTTCAATGCATATGGGTCATGATGCTATTTATACAATCTGAGGAAATAATATTATATTGTGATTATATATCCTAAAACAGTATGGGGCATTTTTAATAGTACTTGAGTAGTTGTAATCCATAGAACTACATATTCATATTATACCTAGTAGGCCCCAATATTTCAACATGCCATTTAGACAGCTAATTATAAACTTTTGTGTGGTGCTTTTCACAAAACACTTCCAATGTTATGTTGTGCTTGAAAGTTTGAACCATTGCAACTTTCCAATTTCATAGATTACTAGAAGTCTAAGTACCTACCTACAACAAGTAGGATTAGGTTACAAATGTTCTGTTCAACAACATCATAGCTTTTTATGTCTACAATATTGCGTGACTCACTCGACATAACGCCATTTGTGTATCGACCGGCGATTTGGTCGGCAGAATATTAGGATCCGAACAATGAAGACCACGCGTAAGACAAGAAAGGTAGGTACACTCCTACTTTGGGCGGGGACAGTATAGATACTGATTATCGTATCTCAATATACTGAGGCAAGGCACGGGGATAATGATACAGAAGTCAGAAACAATAGGATAAGGCAAATTGTAATATAATTTAAATAGTTTCGTGACGCCTGCTGACGTTTGTCGTTCATCGAGGGCATGACCTTTATAATGATTTTAACATAAATTGATGACTGTAAGCGCACAAAAGATAACAGTGATGTAACTTACCTTCACAGCCATACACATTGAATAGAAATTGAACGGTTGCAGCCGTGAGCAGCCAAAGAAATACACTACACACGCAGGAAACGTGTGCACCGCACAAATAACTTGCTAAACTAAAGTCAGATGTTGCCAGTATGTTAGTCCTCAAATAAATTGCTATAATTAAATTTTGTTTCTACCAAATACTGTGGGGGAAAGTAAAAATATTCCTATCTCTGTAGTAAGATAGTTGACTCGAGTCTCACAGTTCTTTTAAGAAGGGTATTAATCTAAATAGGTGACCCCTTTTGTTAAATTAACCCCAGCATCTAAATGCGTTTTAAATTATCATGATTCCGTTATTTTTTTATTTATGCATACAAATAAGAGGTCAACGTGTAAGTTATAAGGATTAATTTGAACCATAGTCAATTGTTTTACTATAATTTTAATGTTTTTCTTAATGTTCGCCGTTCAAGGAGCAGTTTTCGTCTAGCTATGGTAACTACACTTATTACAAATAGTTTGCTAGTTCAATTCAAATCTCAGCTTAGCTCAAGTGAATGTATTTGACTTATATATTAACCCTTTCAGAGGAAGTTACCTAATAAATTAGGACCTTATAATATCTTAAAAAAACAATAATATGCATACATTTAAAAATAGCAGGCCGTCGGCATCAGAAACAGCGTCCAATAAGGTAGCAATAAATTTCTACGTCTATGAGTCTGAGCTAAATGGACTTGTTTTATTATTATGATTCTAATAAGTGTTATTAATTCAGCAAAAGTCCTTAGACATGCATTGCACATGGCATTCGACTGTAGTGAAGCTATAAAACAAATAGATAGATCAACAATAATTTAGATGTAAAAACTACTATTGATTACAAAACCTACCGAAACTGTAATGGCAAGTTATGACATAAGGCGGGAATTTACAAACATGCCTAATTTTAATTAATTAATTATATGTGGCTATAGTGTTGTTCATTTTTTTATTGTATACTGCCCACCTACTGCTAAAATATTTGTTAATAACCCCTGGTAATAACTAGGTAACAATTATCTCAGCAGATATTAGCGATGTTTTACAGCGTGTAAGGCAGTAAATGCCCTGCCCCGGCCCACTTAATATAATACGTAGTCTACCAAATCCAGTCTAGACTAGCTAGTCTACCTACCTACTAGACTAGGTAAGTACCTATATTGTTATTGGAGCAGATGGAAGCAGAGGATTAACACATTTCTAATAGGTCAAATACCTATGTTCCCTTGACGTTATAGATATCTACCGACTTAGGAGAGGAGTACATACTTAATTAACAATATTGCAAGTAATTCACTGCGATGACGTCATCGTCAAATAAAGAAAGAAAAGGAATGCTATTTTATATTAAATTAAAATTGTTAAAGTTAAAAGAATTGTGGAAAAAGAATACGGTGGTGAGCAGATGTCGTGATGGCTTAGCGGTCAGAGTGCCTGGAGTATTTATCCGAGAGGCGCAGGTTCAAATCCTGCTCAAGACCGTAATCTGCTTCCACAAAAAATATAAATTTAGAGTTCGCTAAGCATGCGTTAATGCTTTTCAAAGATTGATCTGTATTAAAAATTGTTTATTACGAAAAAGACACAATACATCACATGGTTACTACGGTTTCCAAACTAGGCCAGCCTGTATCAGAATTGAGTTTTACGTTACAATTACGTTAACGTACAAGCGATTGTACGTTATAATTCAAAATTATATTAAAAGGCGCTCATAGTTACTCCAGGGGCTCGTGGCTAAGTAACAGCCAGAACCATAACACAGATCGATCAATGGAGGTTAAAGGTGAGCTTGCCGCGGCTGGATGACCATAATTTTATTAACCTTTCGTGTCCCGGAGAGCACAATAAATTGGAGGTCCAGTCCCCGTGGTCCTGGTGGTTTGAAAGTTCAGTCATAATCTTAGTTGGATATCATGTTAACCCCCCAGTTCCTGCGTACCTATTGGCTAACTCGGCTACCATCGAATTTATAGTCACTGTGTCGTACATTGAGTCGTATGTTACAGCTTGCCTAGGATGAACTTTTTTTTTTTTATAAACTGCTGCGCATTGTACTACAAAATGACCATCAATTCGTTAGTAACCGAGTTAGTTGGTCAGGTCAGTGTCACTCCGTGTAAATACTGCTGCATCTGTTTAGACTGGAAGCATTCCCCAACGTATAAGAGGGAGTTGGGAAAAGGCACAGCAGATTATAATTCGGGGTTTCTTTCTTTCTATAGTGATTTGCAAACTCCGATCGGTAAATGATCTTTGAGGTCAAGCAAAGCTTCGCACCTTAAACTTGTGGATGGGTGATCGCTGTTTAGCGATTTAGTTTAACATTTCCAAATAAACGATAAAACCACGTGGTTAGATGCTCGCTGGGCACGATAGACAATTTAAAAGGCTGTTTTATTGACACCATCAACAGTGTGGTGTTGATGGTGTCAATAAAACAGCCTTTTAAGTTGTTGTGAAAAGAAAAATACGGTCGTGAGCAGGATTCGCACCTGCGTCTTCCTGATCGCTGACTCTAGGCTGTTTGACCACTAAACCAACTCAACCTTAGCTTATCTAGATCCAGGAGGCGTAGGTTCGAATCATGCTCACAACCGTATTTTTCTATCCACAAAGATTTGTAACCTTGGAGTTCGTCACCATGGAGTCGCGATTTTTCTGTAAAGTCAGCCTTACCTAGAACTAGCTGGTGCCCGCGACTTCGTCTGCGTAGAATAATTAATTCAAGTAGCCCATATCCTTCTCCAAGGTCTAATCTATCTCCATACAAAAATTCATAAAAAAATGTCTAGCGTTAAAAGACTAAAGGCATGAAATCGTAAAAAACAGATGAGTTATATAGTTTCGTATTTATAATATGACTAGCTGTGCCCCGCAAACGTTATTCAGGCATATACATTTTCTGGATAGGGCCACCCTTATCACCTAGGGGTATAAAAAACTACCTACGACCTATTCCCAGACCTACTAAATATACACAAAAAAAAACATAAAAACCGGCCAAGCCGTTTCGGAGGAGTTCGATAACAAACACCGTGACACGAGATTTTTATATACTACTGCTACTGCTGTGCTCCGCAAACGTTGTTCTGCTCTGTAATTTATTTAGATAGGCCCACCCTTATCACTTAGGGTTATATAAAATTGCTAACGACCTATTCACAGACCAACCAAATATACTTACACAAAAATCGTTCAAGCCGTTTCGGAGGAGTTCGATATCAAACACTGTGACACGAGATTTTTATATATTTGATTTTGGTTAATAACTGTACCCAGGTGACGCTCGCTTGGCGATAGAGTACCTACACGACGTACAGGCTGTCATGTGAAAATGTATGTCAGTCGTCACGGGCAGTCAGGAATCTAGAAGTCGAAAAACTAGTCTAACCACTGGATAATGTTTCCTTACTACTTAGTTGTATTACAAAACACATCAGTACTATCACTGGAGTACCATAGAATTGTAGCCAACACCAGCGTACGAATACCTAGATAATTCCTTGAATTGAACAAGAATTATAAACAGCAAAATGCCGAGCTGGCTGCCCTCAGCATGGGCTTACTTTGATTACCTACTTAGGTACTACTCGTATATTATGCTCCTTTTTTTTATTTGTTGCTTTCCTTTTTATTTCTTTCCTTTCTGGTATATATTCTAAATATTTATAGGTCAAATTATCAAGATCAACAGTCCCTAATTATTTCCAAATTAACTTTATTCATATTGATGTGAACAAAAAGTAAGATACAATATTATAGCGGCTACATGAACATGTTGTCGTTGAATCCGGGGGGCGGCAGATGGTCTGCGTCGGGTGGTGCCGGCCGGCGGCCCGGAAGAGGTCCACCAGCAGGACCAAACGGATCGAAACGAGCTCCTGGGGGCACTGCCCCTCTGCAAAATCAAAATATAAGAAAAATTATACACTTTGAGCTTACTTTCGAGCAATATCTCTTTCTGATTTCAATGCCCGGAGAAATATCGCGTGGTTTTAATCGATAAGTAATAAAAAAACATGGCATCACACCTGTATACCCCGAAGAATAGGGAATATGCATGTGATTTAAATATGAGTAAAATATTTTTTTTTGTAATCCTTATTACTACTGAATCACACCTACACCTTTATTTTTTCAATTAATTCAGTGATAATATTAGAAATAAAATAATAAAAAGTCGAAAATATGCGAGGGAAATTTAAAATCTCAAAACGTAACGCTATTGGAGGCAACAAAACATGACGTCACATTTCTTGAATAAGTGCTGTGACTCGAGACTGATTTTAGCTCCCAAGTCATCTAATAATTTTAATCGAATACTCGAGTGATTCTACTCGAGTGATTCTCGAGTAACTCGATCACTAAGATCGATTACTTATCTCATGTTATCAAACAAAAAATGTTTTTTTATTGATATGATTTAAGTTTCTAGTTTATATAAACGTAGATATCGTTCAGCAAACAACGCATTTAACCTAATACGAGCAGACTTGAATGTGTTATTTAAAATTTTCACTCGAGTAAAGTTGAATCGAGTCATGCACTACTGTGATAAGTTAACACGGTGAAGTATCAAGTGTCAACAACTCAACAAACTCAACATGAACATGGCGTTGTTTTCAGTTTTTTTTATGGTTGCTCTTCGGTTTTATCATGATTGCTTTGCATTAAATAATTATTGACTTCTTGTTGGAGAACAGTACTCTTATGACTGAAAGTGGATTTGTGAAAGCACAGTCGGATAATCTTCCGAAAATAGATGCTTACATATTTTGCATCAAAATCTGATTTTACGTCTGCTGAACTAAGAGAAGTAAAAGCTGCAAGGTAAATATTTTCATTGCAAAATACAAATATTAATTTGCTTTTTATGCTTTGAGCACATAACATAACCTATAATGTATGCAGTGATATTATATTTCATAGAAAATAATGCTATCCTTTTACCATACAATTAAACTCGAAGACCCACTGACTGTTTTAATGATTCAAGTGGAGAATCTAAATAATTTACATGCATATTCTTTGTGACAGATCGGAACGAGAATCGTATGGCGATTCAGCAGTTGATATGTCCAAGTTAAACAAGAGAAGAACCTATGCATTGTCAAGGCTCGTATTACAACGGAGCATAATGTTCGACAGAAATGTTATAACATTACAGCTACTTGTAATGAGACTGAAGGATGCATCATAACTGTGGAGTGTGAGGATTGTGCAACACACTTAGGTAAGAGATATACAGTCAAAAGTAGTGAAATTCTGATTGTTTAAGATTACAGCGAGACATAAAATTATATTTTGTAAAATAAAAATCTATTGTGTCTGGTAATAAGAACTAGTAGATTACATATAATATATTTACCTTTATTCTGCTGGTAATATTAATAATAAAATAAGAATATTTTTTTGTTTTAGGTGGCTGTAAGCCTGCTATTCCCTTCTTAGCCTGGTTGCATAGATGCAGTAAAGATCCACCATCAACAAGTGTTGACTGCTATTGGAAAAAGTCGAAATTGACATCAGTTGGGAAAAGCCTTAAATTTGTCAAAGCTAAGGAAATATCTAAAAGAAGTATTGGGGCTGAACGGACCCAAATAAAAAGTTTCTTAATGAATTTTTATCAATTTTTAAAAATGAATGCTACACTTTTGGTTGTACCTATAATCAACTAACCAAGTATTATAAAGAACCAAGTAACATAGATAAGTTATCCATTAACTATTTAGTGAGTGTGGCCATAGCAAACCAGCAAATGCTCAAGAGTTTATTCAGTTGAGTATGACAAGGAGTTGTGTGAAATTATTTTAGATAAATGCACTCTGTTTTGGTGCAATGCTATATTTTCTTTTTTATTTAAATAATTTTGTTTTTTAAGAAAAAATCTTTTTTATTAACAATCTTGTATATTCATTAATCCACAAGCCACTATTATAATTTGGTCTATAACAGGGATCAAGTTGTGATCAACACACACATGAGGCAGTAACATATGAAACTCTCTTATTCTACTTATAACATGTTCTATATGAATCCATAATGCTGCTATTTGCTTAGATTGCTTAACATCTTTTGTAATTGGGGTGGAGTTGGATACAGACTTACAAGGGTACAATTCTTGGTTCCTAACAAATATGATAGACCATTAAAACCTGTGTCTGCCGTAATGGCTTTCTTAGGAAGTAGGTAAGTAATCAAGGAAACCAGAGTCTTCTACTATCATGTCATCTGTTCTGCTCTGCCACCATATCCATCAGAGATATAATTAACAAGACCGTCTGGGGTACAAGAAATTAAATAAAGTATTACAAAGTCAACGGTTTTTATTTCAAATAGGCAAAATTGCATGCACTTATGAAACATTAATTGATTTTAGTTGCACTTCTTGTACTGTGACCAAGTAAGAGACTTCATGTTGTATTCATAATAATCATGTGGTGAAGATTCACCAATTTTATGAGTGTCATGTTGGTTAAAGGCTGACTCAGATAAAGCTTCTTCAATAGAGCTTTTCTTTTCCTTTTTATAGCACCCATTATCTCCCGTGATGGCTTATCTTTCTGACATTGGAATATATGTGGTCCAACACCTTTCTTTAATCGTGGTGTAATTTTTTGCCCTTTTTGTAAAGCCATTATCTTATATTGAATATAATTCTCTGAATCATGTTCAATCTGCAAACAAGACATTATAGTGATTAATATATGAAACTCACGGCTCAATACGAAGAATTGTAAATAAGTTATGTATGTAGCTACGCTTAATTTGAAATCTTGGGAAAACATTAAGTACAGTATAGCAAATTTTTATCACTTGGGTAAACTTCTACAATTAGGTTATGTTTAAAATCAAGTACGTAGTTGTATAAAATAATAACTTATGTACTCACAATAAAGGGATCTTCACAACAATATACAACTCGTTGGAGATACCTATCTTCTCTTCTCATAGATTTACACCACTGTTTTCTTAAGGTCTCATCTTGTGGGACATAAAAATACACTTTATCAGGCGCATTTCTCATTTTGTTGTTGCACATAGGTACAACACAGTATTTGTATAATAGTTTTCTGTCCTTTTCCATGTTTAAATAAGTAAATGAACTCCATAATATTGAAAATCCGAGAAACAAACATAACTGCTCACGACGTCTGAATTGTGAAGTGTCAGAAGTGTGTTGTTATGTAAACTGACGTCATAGGAGAAGCGCGCCAAAATGGATGGCGTTTAAACTTCACGAAATTAATGGCAGTTTTATTTATTTAATTTATGAGTCAATATTGATATTTTTCAAGAGATTTTTTTTTTACGTTAATGTGCTAACGTAGAGAATCGATTAAAAATATAAAAAAAATACATGCATATACCCTATTAAGCTGTTAGGCAAAGGTGATAGTAATAGAAATAATATGAAAGAATCGGAAGAGGGACTATAGTAACACCAACTTATTAACTGAATGCAACATTGCTTTTAAACTACATATTCGTCAAAATTAGGTTGAGATTACCTTGGCAGGTCACATTTCATTTCGTGATGTGATACGTACTTAACAAGTTGGGGCTACTGCCAGTTGTCACGGGTCTCACTTAAGGGTAATAATATCGCTAATAATCTTGGATAATTCCACGATGAAGCATACGTAGATCAAGAAAACACAAGATATATTTAAACCAACCTAGGTAACCCTCCAGGTATTCCGAGGCCAGGATTCTCGAGGTCCCTGCGAGGCTCGAATGGATTGAACAGCATGCCGCCGCCGCCGGGCGCGAAGGGGTCCAGGTCGGAACTGCCAATGTTTGGCATACGGGGTGGTGGCATTCCCCTAGAACATATTTCAAGTATTCAGATGGTTTTATGAATATTGGCTTTTTCCAGCTAGGTCTTTGGTATTCGTGGAAGATAATAACCATCACGCTTGTGGCCCCTGATAAACCTTTCAGAGATCACAAGCAGGATAATACTTTTGGGGGACTGCTATATATACAATACAAATTTCAAGTCATTTGTGGTGCAGGTTCCAACCCAACATCTTGGAACCTTCCTCCAACAAGAGTTGTGGCCGAAGGGTGTTCCTGACCGACGTTTTCGCGGCCGGTTACGCAGCACCAGTCAGCGAAACACGACGCCGTGACTTCGTGATCCATAAGTTATATTAAGTACTATGTATTAGTCTATTCATTGTAAAATGTTTTTGTGTATTTTATGTTAAGGGCCAAAGTTGCCTGAAATAAATGTTATATTATTATAATAGTCATACAGGCTCTTTTACAAGGACCTAATTTCGTTTAGGCATATAAAGATTCCTGAATATTTGTTTACATTTTGTGTTGAATAAGGGAGCGATACAGTAGGGAAGAAAATCGATCGGAAGGTAGAACATTTAAGTGGCCAATAGGTATTGTCTCTCTAACAATGGAGATTAATCTGCCATCGCAACCTCAAAGTGAAGAACCGATTTTTACAATAGTTTGTTTTTTTAACTTCTAATTTCGGTAATATACCAAAAGACCGAATAAACGCACTTATTATGTTTAGATATAAGTTGGGAAAATAACTTTGGACCAGAACGGGAAGACGATGATTACAGTTTCGGATTTAAAACAAGGAAAACAATAATAATCAAAAGTAATGGGCATTTAAATATTACACAAACACCAATACAACAGATTTTTGTAAACTTAAGCATGTTGTAGGATGAAGTGAGGGCAACATAATGCAAACGTGAGCCACGTAGGTACGCGACGTCGAAGAAATTTCGTATATCTCAAACGATAATCTTACAATATGAAAAGATTAGCCCTGGTTGTATCTCTACAAAACAGAGGAATTTGAGATTAGTTTGCAACCTAGATCTGATTACCACTATGGCTAAGTGATGACGTTATGAAAAGAAAGACGCGGTATACCGTGTAATTTTATCCGCTATACCGTGTAGAAAACTAAAAAGCAATGGTCGTCTTTTACGTGGACTTGCCCTTTAAATAAATATTTTAGTGTTACGTCTGCTTTTATATTATTTAATTCAAACGTTACTGTCCACATCACGAGTTTTTGTTACGATTATATATAGGTATATAATACAAGTATTTACTTTTTCATCTTCAATCTAGCTCGTTTTGCGGGCCTAATGCAGGGGTCCGCTTTGCGTAACGGTACTTGTTGAGGATACATACTGAAGCTTACAAAATCCACTATACACATTTGTCTGGGATATGTCAAAATTATAGTATTTTGTTATTGCTATCCAGCAGCAATCTTTACGTTTGAATACAATATTTACTAAAATTAAGAATATTGTCATTATTATTTATAACATTAGATAAAAAAATGAAGTAGCCAATGTTTACGGGCTTTACTTAAAGGTACCATAGGTCTTGTGTGTCTGGATTGACTCCAGGAAGTGGTCGAGGTGGAACCCTCAGTGGGTCATCAGGTGGTCTCCTTGTCGTCGATTCACCTGAAACAATTCATAGTTTGACATGTTAAGAGAGTCAAGTTGAGCAGTGGAATTTTGCAGGATGCGACAATGGGAAAATGGATTATATTAAAGCAAATTTAAGGAATAAGGATGCTTCATCAGTTTTACCGTGGGAAAGCCTTGCTTCGGCATTAATGGGCCGGCTCGACCGGAGTGATACCACGGCCTCTCAGAAAACTGGCGTTAAACAACGTTAACAAGCAGCAGATTCCGTCAGCCGACATCGTTTTACTTGGCGATTTTACCGCAACCATGTCGATTGGTTACAGTAAGACTGATCATGCGGGGAGATCTGTTCACGACTTCACCCCCGCATATGGCCTGACACAAATGGTTACCACGCCCACGCGAATCCCAGATGTGGAGAGCCAGAAGCTTTCACTGTTGGACCTTCTGCTGACTTCTCATCCGGGCGGCTACCATGTATCCGTAGGCGCCCACTTGGTTTCTTAAACCATTGCCTTGTCCGGAGTACGGTGCCTGTAACGTACTCGCCGGGATCGCGAGTTGCACGTAGCCGCTGCGTGTGGCACTACAAGTCAGCAGATTGGGATGGGATGCGGTCCTTCTTTGCATCCTACTCTTGGAGACAGGTAAATTTCGGCCTTGGTTTGGTTCAGCTTCCAAAAACGCTTCTCGCAGGAAGTATACCAAGCTTGGGTTGATGCGGTGACGGCACGTGATGCAAATACCAGCGTATTAAAAAAGATGTATAACTTTGCTTCCAGGTCCTTCAAAAGAGACATCACAAGGGCGAAGTAGAAGCACATCGGTAGAATTGACGAGATGCTTGGGCGCCTTCCTTCGGGAACTCGTGCGTTCTGGTCTCTCGCCAAAGCTATCGAAGTGAATTTCTGTAAGTCTTACTTTCGACCTCTACACATGGGAAATGATTCATTGGCCCACGACTCAAAGGAGAAAGCCGATCTTCTGGGCAAACTCTTGGCGTCCATCTCGACCTTGGATGACGGGACAAGAGCCGCCTATCATACCGCGGTTCGAGGGCTGTATGCCGCAAAGCTGGTTCCACTAATGCGCAGTACGTTTAACACTTTTATCCCTCAACATCCTTAAGTCGAGTGACTCTAATGGAATCCCTCCTATTATGTTGAAGATGTGCGGTTGATGTGGTCTCCAGAGTTGGCTCCGGTTTTAACACGTCTCTTTCGGCTCTCTTACTCTTCTGACATCATGAAAGACAGCATTGGTCCACCCGAGCCCTAAAAAAGGTGACCGCTTAAATCCGTCTAACTACACCGATAGCCATAACCTCCCTTTTCGCGAAGATAATGGAGTCTATTGTCATCCGCCGCCTCCTTCGGTTCTTAGAGGATTAGCAGCTGATTAGTGACCAGCAGTATGCCTTTCATAAGGGTCGGTCAGCTGGTAATCTTCTAGCATACCTGAGCCATCGTTGCGCACCGGTGATCGAGACTAAGGGGGAAGCGGTCAGTTTGGACAAAGCGAAGGTTTTCGGTCAGGTCTGGAACAATTCGCTTTTTTCGACGCTTCCATCCTATGAGCTTCCCGAGAATTTATGCGAATGGGTCACCAGCTTTCTTGCAGACATAAGCATAAAGGTCATAGTTGACGATGAATGCTCTGACTCCATGTTTGTAAATGCTGGTGTCCTCCAAGGCTGTATACTATCGCCTATTCTATTTCTCCTCCATATAAATGACATGTTGCAAAATCAGCCGCACTCATTATTATGCGGATGACAGCACAGGCGATGCTTTCTATATCGGCCGCGCACATTTCTCGGGAAAAAAACGTCATCTATAGCCGAAACAAACTTGTGTATGAAATTAATACCTTGGAGAAAATCACAGATTGGGGTAGATTTAATTTGGTCCAATTTCACCCCACAAAGACACAAGTTGGCGTATTCACCGCTAAAAAACTGCCATTGGGTTTATGTCTTCGTTTTAAGAGCACCCCTTTAACTTCCTCAACCAAACTAAACCAAACAATACCAAAATATTGGCATACTTGGTGTTGACATATCGAGCGAAGTCCAGTCCAGAGCGGCCATTAAGCGGGTAAGGCTAAGTTAGCCTCGAGGAAGCTTGGCGAGCTCAATAGATCGATACGGTATTTCACCCTGGCCGAGTCACTAGTGCGTTGCCACTTTTCTGGTGTTGCGGGTGTCCATGAGCGGCGGTAATCGCTTACCATCATGCGATCCGTCCGATCATTTACACCTATCCCATAAATACAAACAACATCAACATAATAATGGCAACATAACAACACAATAATATACTAAAAAAAAGAACCAACTAAATATATCTGTATGAATGCACTTAATTACTTCACAAAAATCATTGTCTGTTGAATTCAAAACTAAATTTGTATGGCTTTCAAATGCCTTCAAATAATTGTTCAGCTCAGTTTTTGTGTTAGTTTTGTGTTGAAAAATGAGGAGGTACAGGTGATAATGAATCATTAAATGAATATTTGTTTGAGTTACTTATTACTTACCCGAAGTATAACTTAGGGTAAAAAGTACCCCAAGTGTTATTAAAACCAACACATCACTAAGAGACAACATGATAATGTGAAGGTCACAAGTAAGTAGAAATATAAATATTACAATGCCACAATAATAATAAGTTATTCAAAAACCTGTTTTACTTAGTGACTCATAAAACTTGAATAACAAACAAGAACTTGATACAGTCTTGTATGAATGACTGATATGTTCATGTTATTTTCCATTGGAAATTGACCTATAGATATAACTAGAAAAGGTGAAACCAATTATTACTTGTCAGCTTTTTATTTATAAATGTTTCATGCTATATAAACATAACAATAACACATAATATAATTATGTTAAAATATAACTAATATAAAAAGGCAGATTTTTTTGTTTATGTGTTTGTGTATGTGTATCTGCCTCGTTGGTCTAGTGGCAAGCGCGGCTGCTGTGTAATTGGGTTTTTCTGTTAGGGAATTCTCAGTAGCAGCTCGGAGTTTGGAATTGTGCCCAGTAGATTACAATAGGCTCATCACTTATTACATGGGACTTAATAACAGCACTGGTGAAATGTAGGTGTACAACATCGTACACCTCTGCCTACCCCTTTGGAGAATACAGGTGGGTTGCTATGTTATGTTGAAATATTTCTTATCTTAATGGGGCTCTTTTTAATAAACATATGTTATTTGTACCAAAGAGATCCAATAAATAATTTATTTAAGAAATAATAATACCCGGTTAGTGGAGTGTGATAGTAGGATAACATCAGAACCTGGCATATGGATAACATTTGGTGTGACATAGCTAGGTAGAGACCGTATGGCGGTTATCACCAACAACAGCATTCCTAATGAGGGTTGATGTCAGGCAGGTGGCCAGTCATAAAACATAGCATTCCAGTATAAGTAGAGAGTATGTATGGAAGGATACATGCTGCGCGAACCCCAAATAGATTGGGATAAGGGCAGGGAGATGATGAATGCCACAATATGGTGAGTCCTAAGAAAAGACCAGAATTTCAGACTATTCATTTACAGATACAATATCATGTTGGGACATTGGAAAGTTACATTTATGTTATGTGTATTTATGATAGATAAATTTGTAGTTTCAAAGGAATGCAAAAATGTTAGTTGGATTTAAGTTTAAATGTTGTCAACTTACTTCTGGAAGTCTGAGTCTCAGTGGTAGCAGTGGGCCTCTCTGTGACGGTGTCAATTAGGTCCCTCTTCACATTGTATATGAACTCCTTGTGATTTGGCATCATCTTACCAATAGGACCACTCAAATCCTTCACTGTTTCATCTATCTTTACTGCTATATTGGAAACTGCCAAGTCTTCTGATCTCTGAAAGTAAATTCATGATGGAACATTATTTGGGACAATAAATAGTTTCTAATTATAATATATTGTTAGGTCATGATTTATGTTTGATTGAATTATTGTGAACAAATGTAAATCTAGACAATGTTTATCTTTTTCAGACAGTGTCAGCTGGTATCAGTTCTAATGGTCACAGATAAAATATTTGTCAATAAAGGAGGTTTACAATGTTTAATCAAACCAGAAAAAAGGTTTTTATTAAACAGGCAGTAGGTCTGTACAACAAACTATGTAAATAAGAACTTGTACCATAATTATTGTTCTCAGACATTTGGGCAGGTAACTCAAATCTTTTACTGCAATTAAGGGATTTGTATAGTGGCAGAAGATAATTGAATTGATATTACCATGAGATTGACAATAAGATTGCCATCAGTACTCAGTCCATGTAGAATAAACAGCTTATTTTCAAGAACATATCGCAGAGCATAATTATCTTTGTCATTCCAGCCAGTTGGCAACAGTTCACTTTTTTCTTCATCTCCAGATAAAGTCCTCTGAAAAGTACAGATTGCAATAAAATGATACCAACCAAATATGATGCCATGAATATTTTATGGAATATCACTCCATAATGAGGCCTACGAATAAACAGAATTTGAAGTTAGTGAGTAAAAATTGATTCATCTTAGTTTGTTGGATTCCATTATTCAATACGCCATATTCAACTGGAGCTTACATAAATAAATATGGATTTTCTCATTTATATAACGGGTCAATGGGTCGACGTCTTACCTCATCTCCTATGCCAATACTTCTGAATCCCCTCTTCGATAGGTTCCAATGTATAAAAGCAATGATAACATCAGACTTTCGCTTGATATCCTTCTCTACGGTTTTAAACGTTAAATCCCAGCCAAAAAGTGCATCGGCTGCCATTTTACTCTGTCTCTATAGAATATTATTCAGAAACAGATATCTCAAGTATTTCAGAATAATCTTTCTTGGGTGTAATATGTTTATGAAAACTCTTGTTTATTTTATGTTCCTCAAATGAAAAAGACTCGTCATGTTTTGCTTCGCGTTTGTTGTCAAAATGACATTTGTGGCCGGCTTGATGTCAAAAATTTGTCAAAGGCAAAATCAGATGTCTTATCAAGTTACGTTTCTTTACACATCATTTACCTATATGTTCGAATCTATTAGAGAATAGAGAATATTAACACGACTGCTTATTAAATTTATTGTCATTCACTTAATTAATTTGTTATAATGGATCTCAAGTGAAATAATGTGAGGGAGAAACTGTAGGTAATAATATCTACAGTTTAAACTTAATTATTAACTGTGGTAACTTCACCAAACACCAAACCTTATGCGTAAGTGTTGTTCATTACTCCGAATACAATCGATAAAAAGTAACCAATTATAGCATTCTGTATATTTTCATGAAGGATTATTAGATACTCCTGGTATTACAACAATGCTTAAATTGTCTTACTTGTGGGAATTGATACTCTGGAGAGTGAGCAACAGGCGTAATTGTACTTATGTATGTCTTATATATATCTTAACCTACTTAATCTAAAATCATAACATAAACACAACCAATAAACAACACGCCTTTACGCCTGGGTTTCCCGAAGGTATGGTGAAGGTACTGTTCTACACATACGTTACGTTATGATTGTAATACGTGATACGAGGCTATTGTCATCTGCCGGGCAAAATCTGGGCTACTACTGATAAATTAATTATCATTTATCTTACCTACAAAAGAAAACACAATGGCCGATTTGGAAATCAAACCTAAGAACTCATGCTTAACAGCAATCTTTAGCCATTTGCGTTTATTTAGGAATGAAATAACTGAAGAAACATCTATTAAACATAGCAAACATTTCACTCGTTTATGCCTAACACACTAATGGTAATGTAACTTTTCTTACTGTTTCCTTTTTCTTTTGTATTAAAATGCAAAGTAATGGAAATGTTTGATACACCAACTCATATTTAGTTTCCATGCAAACCCATTACATAAGGAATTACAATAGTTTTTAGGTAGCAGCGGTAGTCTTTCATCAGAAAGAATAATAATTATGATTAAGTGTTTTCATTGAAGTTATAATCTAGAATTTGTAATATAAAAGTAAAGTATAAATTTGAAATTTTTACATAACTATTACTTTTGAAAAATTATTGATGAATTTTCAAGTTTCAGGGCACAAGAGAAAATATAACAATATTAAGGTAGAACATCGATAGATAACAATTAGAAAATCGATAGAATTATTAACCAGACGATACGCCAAGCACTATCGCACGTAAAAACAACATGGCGGACAGTGTCAATCCGGGAACGTCGTGAATAGTCGTGAACGTAACGTGAAATAATGAATTATGTTGTTTTAGAATATGGGTGAATATGTGCAATAATTTACTAAACATTTGTGTGCAAAGTGTTGTGTTTTAATTGTATTAGTGTAATTTGAGTGTAAAAATGGCCACGGATAAGATTAAAGTAGCCGTTCGGGTTCGTCCTTTTAACAGGCGAGGTAAGCTGGTTTCATTTTGCTAATAAATAAAGAAATCGCTATCACTCGGGTGACTACGTTGCTTCAGTTTATCTGTGTACTTTGCGCATAAAATATAAAAGATAAAATAACGATCGTTGTAAGTAGTAGTGTACAACATAATTGATTACTTTTCTGTGGAGAGAATTTTATTTCAGTTTAGTAAATTCTGTTTCGTAAACTTATATAGTAAATAATTCATTTGCGTTTATCATTAGTCTTTGTTTAACTTTGACACTTCCATGGATTATGATAGAAACATCTCTTTCACTATTATTGTTTATTTACAACTGCATAATAATTTAAAAAACTTAAAAGAACCTTTGTTCTTTACTAACAAATTATATTTGCATGAACTATTTATATTTTAATATAGACTTAATTTGAGCAGCTGCATGGTAAATATAATTTTTATTTATTTTTTAATGGTCATTTTAACTATCAGTCCTAGTTATAAAGATGATTTTAGCAAAAGCAGAATGTGTGTAATGACAAATGACAGCCCCTAAGACGACCCTCTGACCCAGTACTTTTCTAGTCAAGTAATATAAGGTTATCCAATAGCTAGTACCTATATTATAAAAAAAAACTACCTATTTGAGTACTAAAATGTAAATTTTCTCTGTTTATACATAATTATAAATTATGTTTCTGTTACACAGTGAGACGGCTACCAGCTCTAGAATATCAGCATCTCCATAATGCAACATTTTTAAGATATCCGAGATTTGTCCTTTTTTACTAAAACCCTTGGTATTTATTGATAAGTTTAAAATCTTAGGAATTTTTTAATGAAACAGAGGTATTTTGTTTTCAGTAAAGATTTTAAGCTATGTCTAGGCTGGCCAGGACTGGTTGAGTTATTTTCTCCAGAGATCAATTATTCTTCTTCTTTTCTGATACATTGAAGACATAGAGACACACCTTTGACTCATGTTCAATATAAATATGAACAGTACTGCTATAAATTACTTGATCAATTTGGCTACATGTTCCTTAAATATTATTTCTATCAACAAGTTACTCATATTTCAAAATAAGTATAACCTTGTCAATGTATTAATGACTCACTCTTTCATTTTTGTTGTTGCTTCATTTTAGTATTAGCATGTTAATTAAAAATGAAGAATTCTTTGTTATAATAGAAGCATAAATCTTATGTTACATCATTATACATTGGCGCGGTTGGAGCAGAGGTTGAGACCGGCTGTTGTGGAGTGTCTTGCAGGTTCAATTCCTGCATGGATAATTGTACCGGTTCTGGGTGCATATGGGATTGTGTCTGTAAACGTACCCACAATACAGGAAGCAATTCTTAACGTGGGGCAAAGTTTTTATTAAATTTATTTTTTTGGTGTATGGCTCGAAGTTCTCAAATCTCTTTCTTGTCTTAGACATGTTTTAAACTTACTCAATTTGCTCAGTGACCCAATATTACCCTTTACTTGTGATACAAGAGGAAACCATGTGGTTACTAAAGCCAACTGGCCAACTAAAACATGTAGTACAGCTTCTTTGGAAAAACCCACTTCCCTCTGAAGACTGGAAAGCAGCAAATTGTGTGTAGCCCCTCGAAATTGTTTAAAATGAAAGATATCTGTGAATTATCTTTGAAGGCCAAACATCAGAGAGTTAATAAGTAAAAATGAGGATTGAATAGTGCAAAGTGTAAACTGTTGTCATAACTATACATTTATATTTACCTTTGATTGACCTCTGAATAAGCATACATACTATAAGATAAAAACTGCATATTAATTAATAAAGCTAAATAGTTGTATAACTAGTTTATACTTCTCATTGAACATTGAATAATAACACAACCTTGTGCCAAATTAAAGGGTTATTACTTCAATTATAAATATTGAGGGTAGTCATGCATATACCTGTGCACTGCCCGCCCTCCTGCGAATACATATGCAAGTGAAAGAAAATTGCAACTACCATACATTACTCTACATGTGTTTCGCCCTCCATGGGGCATCATCAGGAGCTGTTAGACCATGCAGTGTCCACCACTGTTCAATTATAAATAGTTTTAATTTGAACTAAATTTTCTAACTGTTACTAGTAAGTATGTTAGCATTGTTTGTTGCTTAGCTGACATTGGAAACAAACCTGATTTATTTATATTGGTATAAAAACAGAAACAACCATGAAACTCAAGATTGAGTTTGAAGAATTTTGACAATTGAGGCAATGATCTATCAATCTTAGTAAGAAATTCTGAAGAATGAACAGTATTGTTTATGGTGGATGGATAGACTGCTAATGAAATGAGTAACAAATTGTTCTTAGATTTGAATATTCCAGCCGCTCTACTCATCTGGGCAGTATCTTCAAATTCTGCTTATGACAATTATTTTCCTTCCACAAAATTTATCTGGCTGTTGTTCACGCAAATTTCACTATTCAGTTATTAGGTTCCATGTGTAATAGGATATGCGCCTATTGTTATCTTCCGTGCACAAACCCGAATTCCAGGCTAATACTGAGAATTTCCTAACAGAGGAACCAAAATAATACTTTACCCTATCTGGGAATCGAATTCAGGACCTCATGCTCAGCAGCCACACTTGCATCCACTAGACTAGACAAACGAGGCTGCGGTAGTCCATCATTGTTACCTTTATCAATTTGCTATCGCAATGAAAGAATACCTACTCTTTATCACATAATATCAAGGTTATTAAACGAATCCAATTCCTGATTAAGTTAAGTACATTGTCATCAAATCTACTATCGGTAATCGGATTTGTAAGAATGGAAGAAAAAACAATATTGGGCACTGTACAGTGTACATCACGTGCTCCAGTCGTACACAATGAAAATGGATGGACTGGATCAGCATAACGACACTCTGAAAACGACAGATGGCTGACCTACATATCTATCATGAGCCCTATTGTGAATTCCATCGGTATTTATTATGCCCGACTTTGACGGCAACCGTACCATAATTGGAAAATAATGTTGAAGCAAAATTGGCGAAAAAACTCAGTATAAACGAGTTTTCCATGACAGGTCTATTGTAATTCGTTTAGAAGTCAATATAAGGGTAATTATCATTAGGTAATCTTTATAGGATTATAGTAATAAGTTTATGAATATAATTGGTTCAGTCTATAAGGCCTCGTGCTCCATTTGATTTGGTTATATTCAAATGCCCGGTACTAACTACTGAATGTGTATTGATTAACACTATCGATAAAAATGAAAATCTTAACGAATTCTCATCCGTGTATGAAGATCCATAAAACTGAGATTAGAATTAACATCAACACGATTTAACCTTGACAAAGACGTTTGAATGACTTTGTTGGTAAATAGTTGCGTAAGTGTCGAGATAATTTTAGTACAAAATGCACGCTCACTTCCATTCGTCATGGTAAATAAACCCGTAGAAATCCTCGGGTGTGATTGCTGTTGCTCTACTTAGCGCAAAACGTCTTTACGTAATTTGTTAAATCGATTCTAGAGTCTAGACCCGATTGGACGTTGCGACATGCAGTGTGTCGATGAGCATTGTTTTTACCACAGGAATTCGGTATCTTTCAATGTTTCGTACATACATGAATAACGAAATACAGTATGATCGCATAATCGTGTCGGCATTACCAGAAATTGTAAGCCGAGAAGTATTGAGTAAACTTGTATTCCGATCGTCTTGTCAGAGCTAATCGAATAAATACTTGATAATGCTTGGTCTTATAATATACAGTTTTTATTCGCAATGTGTATACAGTACATTATCTACAGTAAATTCTTTTGAATGGAGATTGTTTTTCTGTTATGTAGTGTTAATTTAAAAACTTTGTGAAGAAACATATTTATTTCCATTTGCTTTGCGTGTGAAGTGTGAGCTCTTCAAACATCAGTCTGTTTCAACGTCTAGCCAAGTTAATACCGTATGCTTTACATAAGCCTAGCGTACATGAAATGGTCTAGTAAAACCGGATTTGAAAGAGCATCGCCACGGACGTACTGTCCGACCTCGGCTTGACTCACCGCTTGCGTACTTACACTACTTACTATTTAAATTAGTATGTTGTGTGTCATATGTTATGTTTGTTGGTACATTTTTTGTGCCTATGTGATGTCTTAAACTACAAAATTTTGAACTTAAGCGTAACCGTTAGCTCCCCGCTAAAATTTAACCTTTCTTATGGAGTAATAATATAGCCAAACCTATATATTATATAGCAGTATTTTTTACACGACTGCCGAAACGCATTAAATTTTAACTCTCGTCTATCTCTCGTCATCAACCTGTATCCACCCAATGCTGGGTCTCTACCTTATTATGCAACTTTCTACGTTCTTGGTATTTCCTTATCCAGTTTCTTCCTGCTACATTGACCAGGTCTACAGTCATCCTCGCGCAGAACTTGACCAAACGTTAAATAAATCATTATTATTTACAAGTTTTTTTTTGCACGTCGTA
This sequence comes from Xylocampa areola, assembly GCA_935421205.1. Lineage (NCBI taxonomy): Eukaryota > Metazoa > Arthropoda > Insecta > Lepidoptera > Noctuidae > Xylocampa > Xylocampa areola. Next base: position 5,221,445 of record OW285200.1, read on the forward strand.
CTAAACAAATAGAAACTAGCGCGATCATGATTTCTTAGAGAAATATTTATATAAAAGGCCTAAAGTTCTGGGCAGACACGGTGTTGGAAACATGAACAGCAACGGGCAATTGTTGCTTAGTCTTTGCGCACAATTAAATCTTGTAATTACAAACACTATGTTCAGATTGCCTGCCAAGTATAAGACAACATGGATGCATCCCAGATCGAAGCACTGGCACCTTATCGATTACGCTATCGTGTGTCAAATTTTTTTTTCTCAAGTCCAAGTTACTCGTGTCATGCGTGGTGCTCACTGTTGGACTGATCACTGGCTTGTTGTCACAAAGATACGTATGTGTCTTCAGCGCCCTTGTAGATCGAAAACAACAAAACAGAAGAGTCTAAACCTTGAACGACTCCAAGATACTAGCACGAGGGCAAAATATGCTGAAACTTTGAGTACTGCTTTGATGCCCCTCGATCTAGAATCCGGTGAGATCAGTAGTATCTGGGAGTCCCTATCTTCTCATATTCTCGACACCGCTACATCTACTTTGGGTCAGAGAGTCCGAAAGCATGAGGACTGGTTTGATGAGAATGATGGAGTGCTAACGGACGCTATTGATAAACACCGTCGTATCCTAAGGCAGCACAGCAGAAAAAACCAAGGTGGAGGTGTTACGGAGTTACGTCGTAGTGACTTGGAGTTGCGTAGACTCACACGGGATACAAAAGAGAAATGGTGGCAGGAGAAGGCTCGTCAGATACAGTGGCTCGCTGATACCAACCAGCTCGGTGAGTTTTACGCTGAGGTACGAAACCTACTCGGTACATCCTCCACGGCAAAAGTCCCACTGAGGCCGACTAGTGGCGAAGGGCTTCTTAAAAGCAGGGAGGAAATACTCAAGCGATGGGTGGAGCATTTTAACACCTTACTTAACGTGGATCATTCTATTGGCCTGGACCACGTTCTCTCCTTACCTCAACAGTTTTATGCTCTCGAGCTTGACGAGCCAGTCACACTTGACGAGGTTACTCTTGCTATTAAGCAACAACAAAATAAACGCGCGGTCGGTGTTGACTCTATACCGGGAGAACTATTGAAGTACGGCGGTGTGGATTTGCACTCGGCGATGTGGAAACTCTTTGTTGCTATGTGGGAACAAGTCCCTAACGCTTTTAGTGTATCGCTCATTCGGGCCCTATATAAAGGCAAAGGTGACCGAGCTAATTGTGATTCTTACCGCGGTATTTCCCTACTCTCAGTGCCTGGGAAAGTCTTCGCCAGAGTTCTCTTAAACCGCCTCAGGCTTTTATCTGAAAAGATTCTGCCAGAATCCCAGTTTGGCTTCCGACCTGATCGTGGTACCTGTGAGGCAATTTTCTCATTGCGTCAATTACAAGAAAAAAGCAGGGAACAGGGTCGTAATATGTATCTCTGTTTTGTTGACCTTGAGAAAGCATTCGATAGGGTACCGCGAGAAGCCCTCTGGATAGTGCTGCGGAAACTTGGATGCACGGAGAAGTTTGTGAGACTTCTGCGACTCCTGCATGACGACATGCAGAGCTGCGTCGCTGTAAGCGCTGATCAGTCAGAATTCTTTCCCGTTACCTGTGGGGTAAAACAAGGGTGTGTCCTCGCACCCACACTGTTCGCATTATACTTTGGAGCCGTAGTCCAGGAAGTCTTACAGACAACCCCTAAAGGAATCCGCATTCGTTTCCGCAGTGATGGCAATCTTTTTAACTTAGCCAGACTAAAGGCTCGTACGAAAGTGTCTTACGCACTTATCACAGAGATCATCTATGCAGATGATATATGCTTTGTGACCGACTCCTCAGATGGCCTGCAACAACTTATGACCACCTTTAACGAATCCTGCCGTAGTTTTGGTCTGAAGATTAGTGTCAAAAAGACGGAAGTTATGTCTTTAGATATCCACGGTCAAGAGACACTGACCATTAAACTCGGTGAAGATATACTTAAGCAGGTCAATACATTCCGTTATCTGGGGAGCACTATAACATCAAAGTGCGACATTGATGCTGAAATCAACAGTCGAATCGGTGCCGCAGCTACGGTATTTGGCAAACTGGATCGCAAGGTTTTTAGCTCACATGACCTTATGCTGGCTACCAAAATTGATATCTATAAGGCGGTAGTGTTGCCGAACATACTGTACTCTTCAGAGTCGTGGACAGTTTACCGCCGCCACATACGAACGCTAGACCGTTTCCACCTGAAATGTTTGCGCAAAATACTCAACATCCGTTGGTCTAATCGCATTCGGGACACGGAAGTGCTGCGGAGAGCCAATATTATGGGGATTGAGGCTTACCTCATACGGCGGCAACTCCGTTGGTGTGGACACGTCTTGCGAATGTCAGATCAACGTATGGCAAAGTGCATCTTTTTCTCTGAACTTGAGGAGGGCAAGCGTAAGCATGGCGGACAACTCCTCAGGTATAAAGATGTGCTTAAGCGACACATGAAGAAGTGCGACATTGAGCCTTCAGAGTGGGAACAAACAGCCGCTCGACGACCGGAATGGAGGTCTTTGGTGAAAGCCAAAATCAAAGACTTTGAGGAGAATCGCTGCTCGGAGAAGGATGCTCGACGCGATGAACTGAAAGCACGCCCACCTTGTGCTATCACTTATAATTACTGTAATGGTGTGCTAACCTGCCCCCATTGTGCGCGAACTTTTGTTAATAAGATCGGCTATATTAGCCATACACGAGCACACCAACGTCAATTAGAACGGAGTTGAAGAGGTCGCCGTGGCCGAAATCGGTCGAGGAGGTATTATTATTATTATTATTTATATGAAGAGAAGTATTCATATTCATATAAAGAGAAGTTTTCTCATAATAGATAGTTGAAATAAGAGTCTTCTCTTTTTAAGGACTCCTGTAGCAATAGGACGCGATAGCACATGAGAATGATTGAACAAGTAAAATTACTAACTGGTTTGTGTTTGTTAAAGTTATTATTAGCACATTATGTCAAAGAAAAGACTTAATAACCATTCAGAATTCCTCTACCACTGCATGACACATGACTGAGAAAAGATAATATACATATAAATAAAGGTTAACTTATATTATTACTCGAACAGTAATATTCTTGTATTTTCCTGTTAAAATATCAATTCTATGTCGTATAAATAAGCAATCTTATCTCTAAACCACTAACGCGTTATACATGTATAAACTATATCGCTAATCTAACACATATACTTGAATAACCATTGATTAGCAAATAGGCTGAATACTAAATACTCCATTATTAGGCGCAGGGTTTGCTACCATTAACCTTACACGAAATAATTAAAGGCTATTAGCATTCCAGTCACCAGGTTGTTCCCGTTCTGTTAAGGCATTAAATTCGCTGGTTCGATTACATTCAGTTATCTTGCGGGCGATTTGTGGCCGTGTTCCATTATTGGCACAGTGTATTATAGTGAATCCTCTGTTTTGTGCCACTGTTTCCTATTTTTTTATTATATTGTCCTCTTAGATCGAAACGAATGAAGTTTCTCCTGTCGAAATTCACTTTATTTTTAGCCTTCGAATGAGTCACTGATGTGGTGTTGCGTGCTGGTATTTAAATTATTCAGAGCCCAAAATCGATTACCTACGTAGGCCCACTGCCCATTAGGTCAAAAGGTTACAGGAGTAACGTACGTCGTGGCACGTCATTCTGCAAACGTTCGTCAACCTTTCATACAGAAATCGAGCTTTAAATATTAACTCATTATTTTGTTTCTTTCCAGAACTCGAACTGGGTACACAATGTGTGGTGGAAATGGAGAGTCAACAGACCATACTGCAGATTCCGCAATCAGCGCACGAAAAAGAAAGGTACGCATAACAAGAATTAATTTACGAATATAAGTTAATTATATTTTCCCGGCTACGATGAATCAGATAAACTTTTCTTAAAAACAACTTCCTTTTCAAATGTAAAGTATTATTTTTATTTTTGTTTTTGAATGCGCTCCCTTTGAAATAGAAGAATCATATCTGGCGTCTGAATGTGAAGCCTTTGTGTAATAAAAGGTAAAACAAAGTTTCTGTAATTGTTTCTTCTGAATGCCTATCTTAAAGGTCCGATGCTAGAAACGCTCATGGTCTTCAAAAGTTTTTAGTACGGAAATCATTAATCAGGCCATCCACTCGATCAGTTTTTCCTCAGCAGATAGATTTTATCTAAAAATTTTCGTTGTTTCAAATTTAATTAATTTCGTTTGAAGTAGGTATGTGATTTAATATCAATGTGGCTTCGTGTTTGTTTAAAGAAATACATTTCCGTATCGGCCCTACAAATCATCCTTGCCCTACATGGAAAGCGAACACTAGCTTAACGAATAGGAAGATTGAAGCAAGGTCAAATACTCTTCAACGTATTCTTTTTGTTATTATTTTAGTATATTATGTATCAATTAATAAGAACCAAGAAATTACGTAACATGTTTCTTATACAGTCTATCTTTTTCGTTTATTATTGCCTCCAAAATTCCAAATACTTGGAATCGTAACAAAATTGCGTTGCCAAATTTGCGGTAGCATTAAGTACATACCTGGCGTCGAATCGAGATGCTCTGATTGGCGCGTTGCTTACGCAGGTTGCGTTACGCAAGTGGCGCTTGAGCATAAAAACGAGCAAATGTGAAAATGTGCGGAAACCAAACTGTAAGAATAATATTGCACTCAAAATCTCAGCTTTAATGTTCAATTGTTTGAATGATAAGAATCATTATCATTATATTATATTTGAACCCGTTTTTACGAAAATTACGCCGACGGAGGTGTATGAAATTTAGCACAGTGAAAGTTATATGGAGAAGGAGTGCAGAAAGCTAATATTTTTATACATAACAAGCATTAGAAATATATCAAATAAAAAAAAAATACACTCTACCATGCGCTTGACTCACATACACACACACATATTTCTTTGCAAATAGAATCTTAATAACGTTCAAATTTAAAAATTTATTGCATTATGGTTGAATTTCGGCCGGTAGGCGATACTAGCAGCACTAGTATTTATTATTTTAGCTCTCCAAGATTAAGGAATGTGGTAAAGCAAATCTCCTCAAACAGTAGTCATTTAGACATTCCAAATTTTGATGATGTTGTAATTAGTGATTAGGTATTGTCTACCGGTGTAGATGAATATAACAAGATTATGATTTTTGCTTAGTATGCCTGAGGCTTGGCCAGTTTAGCAGAGTAATTAACTACGAGAAATGTCGGAGGAGAAAATAAATTTTGGCGTAAACAAAAGCGTTTGCGGTTGAAGCTTATCGCGGTTTTGTTGCCTTGTATTAATTACTGGCGCGCTGACCTTGGAAGTTAGCCTTTCTAGATAATTATAAATCATTTTAATTAAGTTGGTAAACTTTAATTTAGGTTCCTGTCTTTATTTCTTCTGCTTTATATTTGGATTATCTAATCGAGATTAGATACGTTTATTTATTTTAAGCTTAAATCATATCTATTTTAGGTTATAATGTTGGCGTCTCACAAAGATTGCAATGTGGAATACATTCGAAATCTGTTCCTTACATGAGCAATATCCGTTAAATGCAGAGTAATCAGTACCTGTTCTACTTGTGTCACCTTTTTTTTTACATACTGTGTTTTTAAAACCGTAATAATTATGTTTAGATATACTTAGAAAGCATAATGTTAATAATACTAGAGCAATTTGTCGCAGAATTGTAAATAAAATTACCTACATAGCTAGAGTATTATCTTAGATACAAACTATTTTATATATAATCTAGGTCATGATTAATGTTATACCTACAATACAATACCTATAAAAATATAATGAATCTTCTTTTTTGTGAATACACCTCTTTAATTATGAAGATTTTATCAACACTTGTGTTGGGCGAAGGAAATTGAGCAATATAATTATAATAATTAGTGATTTAAGGTGTTGATATTTTTATACACAGTACCATAAATGCTTATCAGGCTCTCTTACATATTCGCAAAGTAAGCGGAAGAATACCTTATTATTGTAACAGGAGTTGTGACAATGTTGACTCACTGATATGATACGATATGAAATTTCTTAAGACGACGAACGATATCTGCCGTCTCGTGGAAAGTAATTAGACTTAAATAAATATACCAGTGGGCTTATTCTTGAAAATAATTCCGCTCGATTGACATTGGAAATATGTCAGTTCGTACTTTTAAATGTCAAAATGTCTAAAAAATTATTATAGATTCGGGATATTATGAAGCCAACACGCTTTAAAATTGAGGCAACTGTAATGTAGGTATATTTATTTTAAAATTACGCGTTATTTTATGGCGTCTATTTAATATTGGAATTGGATTGGAATCGGTATTAGTTTCAAGAGTAACCCCACAGAATAGCGCAGTTTTTATCTTGGTATTCTGGAAATTCTCATACTTGGTAATAAATGGACACGGGAAGTTCTTCGACTGTTTTTTTTTTTTAAATTATGTAGTTATTATTTTTTCTCGTTTATCGAGAGCGACAAGTACAAGTGAGTCCTTTCGACTGGGTGTATCTGTAACGAAGGAATAAAATATCTGACTTACACTCTTCGATCAGTAAAATGGCCAGTTGAACATAAATCAAGGCTGGGTTTAGAAATTTAAATATTAACCCGAGCGTTGATTTAAATTTCTCCCGCCGTTATTTCGGAACGATATTTCAGTTCTGAAAGGTCAGATTTGCATTTAATTACCACGCGATTATTTTTGTCTATTGCACTTGGAACGGGAAATAGAGATATAATGAAATTGGCACCCACGGTGAAGTTTTTCGAAGGATAATAAAGTCTTCGATAATGAAGGCAGTCTGTTAGAATTAAGGCACTAATTAATTAAATGGTGTAGGTGGATATTAATTTACAAGTACGCAGAATATTTGCAATAATTGCGACACTGAAACTTAAAGCCAGCAGCCATGCAGTTCTGAAGGTAAGTAGGCCTTTTCAAAGGCTGTAATCCGTTTAAAAACCGTGGGAACCGATGTAGTTGATATAAATTGCAGCTGAGCTTAAACACTTATTTCTATTAGTATCGGTTAAAGAATAACCACCGGCATTTCTGATAGGTTGAATATTTTAGATGCAAATATCTTAAGTACCGACTCAGAAGTAGTGCCCGTATGACGTGTATCACCCACTTCCCATGTGGTGCTCGCCGTAAGGGTGGCTTACTATTACAGTTATAGGGAGGTCGCGAATCGCAGCGGTGAGCGAGGAAAAGTCAAACAATAGTCTTGCCTTATTTTCCTAGCCTCGCACAGCGCAGCTTTTAACCGTGGGAGAGCCGCGCTTCGGCACGAATGGGCCGGCTCGACCGGAGTGATACCACGGCCTCATAGAAAACTGTTTCGCCTAGTGAGTGAGGGTACCGGTGGCCCAAATCCTTTAAAAGGCCGGCAACGCACTTGCTACTCCTCTGGGGTGGAGGGTGTCCATGGGCGGCAGGAATCGCTTACAATCAGGCGATCCGTCTGCCCGTTTGCCCACAATCCCATTTGTGCATCATATAAGGTGAGCCAGAGATATATGCGAGCGGGAAATATGTTCGAGGTATACGAGTGAGCGAGGAAAATGCGCCCTGCCGCAAACCACTTCCTGGCACAGCTTAAGAATAAGTTTCATAGCTACACATTTTTGCACTGCTGAATTTCTCCTTGCAGCTTTACTGGAAAGAATCACACTGTTTTGTTCTCATTGCTTGGTTTCCTCACACAGCTGTGGTGGAAAGCCACCCTAGTAGTTGGGCGTTAGTCTGGAAAACTGAGATCCCCTGTGAGTTTCCACAATACAGCTTGTCCCATTTGAAACTCCGCAAGTCTGAGACAGTTTTGTGCTCAATTCTTTTGAAAGCCGTTTACTTCTCCCTCGTATATTTTGCACGACTATTTTTGGTCTCGGCGTTTTCAATTTCATCCTACCTTCACGACGAGCCACGCTTTACATGACATTTGAATTTAAATGGGCTTGTATTTGCATATTGCGTATTATTATTTCAGCTTTATATTACAATAAATTGCATTTATGTTTTTCTACCAAGAAATATATTATTGTAAAATTTTCGTACTCCTTCACAGTTAATTAGAATAATATTTTTATTTCTCTCTCTGCCTTAAATGGCTGATGGAGCGGAATCCAATTACTTGATTCATTACCATGATAAAAAAGTTAATAATGTTTTCACAAAATGTCTTTATAGTAAGGTCTGAGTAAGGGTAAATTATACTTTAATATTACCCGCATATTAAGTTGATAATTTTAAAACGAGTGCTACTAAAGTACAGGTGTTACTGAAGGACCATTTTCACCACCCATTGTATTAACATATGCCTGTGAATAATATATTTGATGCATTTTATCCACGAAATAAAACATGAAATAGCAGCTATAAAACGCAGTCCACCTGCATTATGCAAATCGCTGTTGGTGAGTTTGCGGCAAAATTTGTTTCTTACGTCAGAAACTTAAAAAGTAAATGTAATTGGTGGTTTCAGAATGACTGAAGGGGTACCAGCAGTCTCTTTAATATCAAATATAACCACATTTTATGTTATTATTGGGTTTGGTCCTCTAAGTTTAGTAGTCTTTATTTATGCCATGTTTAAATGCAAATAAACCTACTTATTTTCTTATATTTGAGTCTAGACGTCAGTGCTGTTATTAAGAAACCCCGAATTTGAATAAACGTTTAATATATAGAAAGGTAGACCCTTCATCTAAAATTACAGGTGCGCGGCCTTTTTTATTGATAATTCAGCAATGAATTGTCTACATTTATCTCATTCACAGATTACTTATCTACTCAACTCTTTATTTTTGAAGTAATGACATCGTGCGATGCGAGGAACCTCAGGTCATTGATCTATTTGCGAAGCTGCGGAGCCATTTGCGAAGTAATTTTTTATAACATCTCACAATTTTGTTACTACATAAAATCTTTATTGGCCAATAGTTTCTGTTGCGGAATATATTGTAATTCATTATGAAAGTGTTTGTTTTGAAAGTTAGCTGCAGACCGAGGTTTCATGGTTATGATCGTGAGAGCGATGTCCTCTATATTGCGGTTATTTGTATTATTATAATGTTTTCATGGACAAAACAAGTTACATTATTAATATGGGTTGACCTTTCGAATTTTGACGACAATCCTTGGTTTGAGTAGAAATATTTGATGTTATTTAATATTATATTTATGATTACCTCCGAGTACCGTTGATAGATTTTACTGCTTTATTAATCGCATATTGCACCATACCTTCGAGCATTGTTACTTACTAGATTTTACTTATTTAAATATCATGGCATACTGCACCAAATGTTCTAGTAATGTAGTGGTCGGTAGTTTTCTTCCGTCCTTAGCTTCGCATAATAGACAGTCATCGATTCAATCATGAATACTTAAAGTGGAGGTGCGTGTCGTACAACCAGACACGCGACTCGTCGTTTGTCGTATCGATTGACCCAAATGTACTTATTGTAGTACCTTTGCGTGTTCTTATTGGCGAGTGTACGTCCAATAGCTACTAATAATTCTATTTATAAATATTAAGCCCCTTTAGCGTCAAGTTTCCAAGACTTTAGCAGAAGCAATAAATTAACATTGTGGATGTTTACATTGCAAAATACTCACGGGCGCGGCACCTTTGCAGTAGCTTTACTTTACAGTTAATTTATATTATTTCATACAATGTAAAACATAAACATAGCATCACGCCTGTATTCCCCGAAGGGGTAGGCAGAGGTGTACACAATTGTACACCCACATTTCACCAATGCTGTTATTAAGTCCCATGTAATAGGTGGTGAGCCTATTGCCATCAACCGGGCACAGTTCCAAACTCCGGGCTGCTACTGAGAATTTCCTAACAGAAAAACTCAATAACACTTTGCCCGACCCGGGGATCGAACCCGAGACCTCCTGTTCAGCAGTCGCGCTTGGGACCACTAGACCAACGAGGCAGTTTCATACAATGTATGTAGTGTGAAACAACTTTTAACTGGATTAATCGCATGTATTATTGTTTTTTTTTGTTTTTCCTGACGTTTCGAACACTGCAGCGTTCTTGGTCGCAGGGGGACTAAGGTGTCAGGCGTCTCAACAGTTTATTTAAAATTATTTCAATTTACCGTACATATAATTGATAAAATTCATAGAATTATTTTTGTCTCTGATACATATTTAAAACTAAATCGCGACGGTATTTCCTAAGACTATCCCTGAGAAGAAATACCGAAACAAACTCAGAGGTCACAGTCGTTTTAAAAGTTGTTTTGGTATAATGTGTAGTGATCGTATGTATATGCATGTAGTGTGATTGGAATTTCAGCGGATTTTTTAAACAATATCAAAGAAATATACGTCGGTGTATTTATTTATCATTGAATGGCTTTTGCGTTTCATCAACAACGCTCGCAAAATCAACTAATTGGTTGTTATTGTATGCTGATACAGTATCGATTTTTATTTTACGTAAATAATCCATATTGATATCCCTTTTTATTTATCATGAAATCCAGTTAAGCTTTGTTTCCAAATAAATAGCTTTAGCATTTCATGTTTCAGAAATAGTGAAATTGTATTAAAGACGTTGAATATAGCTATACAATACGATTAAATAAATTGTCAACGTGTCATTATGAATTCAAAATGAATTACCACTTGTGCCAATAAAAACTGTTCGTTGGAAGAACGGCAGCTGCAAAAAATGACAACTCTTTCGGTATGTATTTTTGAATAGTGAATTTAGAAAACAGTCATTACAGCGCATCCTTACAAAAATGGGCTTGAATACAGATAAATCTTGTGCGCATTAATGCATGTCTAACTGATTCTAAAGTTAGACATTTTTGCGGATTGAATAATACGCTCGTGAGCAGGATTGAACCCGTGCATTCCAGATAAATAGCGTCTGATGTAATTTTATTGAAGTATCTGAAATTGCGTATTCCGGATAAATACTCCAGCCGGTTTCAAAACTTCAAAGTTTGGGCTTGAAATAAAAAAAAATCTACTATCAGTTTCTTATGGACTCTGTCGTGAATTATGAAACACTATATCCGGTTCTCCCGTAAAAAGATATTATTCAAAGGTAAACAATGACCTTTTACTTAATATATTAACTTTTCCAAGGTTCTCCACTTATGTATTTAGTTTTGCCATGACTTAGCCCGTTTAAAACATTCGAAAATTTGTTATTCGTGACGCGACCCATTATTTTGAACCCAACATTTTTCCGTATTCACGTACAGTTTACAACACAAATTATTTAAATAAATCATTTAAACTCGCATGATAGCAGATTTTAAGAATAAAGTAATTACAGGCTTAGGATAAAACTAAATAGGATACATATTGACTTAGTTTCCTTGGTATTTTTCAACAGAGGTAACAAACGATACATGTTTTTACCTTTGTGCCTTTGTGGACTTCACAAAGAAGAAACGAAGCTTGTCTTTAGCCTTTGGATCTACGAAGATGAGGTTTTTACTTAAGTTTTTAATTATAAAGTTTTTGTAATATTATAAATTATATCAAACTAATCGTATCTAGTGTACTTTTAAAGTTCGTGGATATTAAAATAGTTTCCCTGCACCTGTAAATTCCTCAATATTTATAATAGTCGCATACCTCACAAATGTCGCGTGTCGCAGGTTCAATTCCTGCACGGAGCAAATATTTGTATGATCTACAGATAATTGTTCCGGGTCTGGGTGTGTGTGTATGTGTGATTATGTGTTTTTGTAAACGCAACTACGATACAGAAGTAAATTCCTAGTGTAAGGCAATGTTTGAAATAAGAAACGTTGTTTTGACTTTGCCTTCCTTACCGCACAGCAATCTCGCATTTTTTCTCCAAGAGCTCGGCTTAGACGCCATGCTGTTCGTGATTTTCCGAGGACCCCTAACAATCTCTTTGTGCACGACCCCATTTTGTGTTGAATGCTCGCTTTTAAAAAGCCACCAAGTCGCTGTCGGATAAACATCTACCTATGGATGCAATCCAAGTTTGTCTTTCACAATTTTTAGTCTTGGTTTTTTTACCTGGCATTATTAACAGACTTTTGTTACATACTTCATGTATTTTTTATAACATGAAATATAAATTACCTTTGACCTACAACACGAGAAAGTGTCTTGGATAACTTATGAAACGATTATAACATAATAGATTATAAACTTTGAAGGAATGTTATTCACTTTACAAGTGAAATTACTTTTTAAACTGCGACCGTTATACGAGCATTATTTGAAAGAAAAGATATAGTGGTAGGGTCGAGGTCACTAAAATTTTTGGTAAAAAATGTAAAAGGAATGTTCCAATTTCCGCCAGAGAGAAGAGACTAATTACATTACGTGAAGTAACAAACTGTAACAATTTACTTTCTTTGCTCTACTAACTAAGCTTGTCCTGAGCAAGAATTAGATTAGTATTCCATCAGCCGTAATTTTCTATCGTAAAGTTTATAACTACGAATCTATTATAAAAATATGTATGGATAAACAGGATGTTAAGTGTTTTCAGAGACTAACGATTATTGTTCTTATTCAGGAAGTAATAAGTGCCTCTTTAGTATTGTATCCCAAAAGATATTTATTTACAAGAGGATTGTCGCATGAGAACTTGTTGGTAAAAATAAAATAAATTAGGTCCATAGTACAATCAACAGTATTGTCTTAGAAGCTGGTGCTCTTTGAATTAATTACTTTGAAGATAGTGAACAGTACGTGAGCGCAATTTGGCAGCGCCTAACCCCAGTTACTTGTCGCGATAACGTCAAGTAAACGTTTGAATGAACTAATAGATTACTGCCGCATGCCTTTTGCGTATCTAATGAAAATAGGACGAATTTCCGCAATTTTGTTAATAGCTACGTATAATTATAAGTATTTATTTTTGATTACCGAAAGGATAATATTTTGGTGTTTCGTTCATTTAATGCATTCAGTGTCACGGTTGCAAATAAGTCTGTCAATATTTACACACAAATTTGTTGAACGTATTTGTTTAACGGTAAACTCCTTTTCTATTTGTTTTTTATATGAAATGGTTGAGTGCTATGATTAATCGATTTAGTGTATTGCATTGTTTAACACAGGCTCAGATAAAAATACGAAACAATGTGTTCTATGACATTGGCTTTTCTCAAATTGCAGTACGATTACGCTAATCTGATTTCATATTGTCGCCTAAAACTTACTTAATTCAGCTAGTACGCACAGTATGAAATTTAAAATCCATATTAGTTATGCGCTCTAATTATCCTTCTTAAAGCATAATTACTAATTACGCAGTTTGCTTCTAACCCAAAGCAATAAATTGCCTTTTACACCAAACCCATTCCAAACGATTAGAGGCTTGCGAAACGCCAAAATGGTTTCCGCGAACACTTTGGCTGCAAATCTCGATTACCGAACAATAAATCGACAGTGTAATCTCATTAATACTAGACCCTTGTTCATTGCCGTGGTAACGCGTTAGATCTCTACCAAGATTCGAGGGCCGTAGGTGAAAATCCTGAGTTTGGTTAAAACAAATATCACTTGATATCTTTAGATGTCATTCAGGTTCTAAATACTGGCCATTACTGTCCTCCTCAATTTACCTTTGTTAAGTTAATAGGGTGGTAATTTTGCGTTTTGAGTGCCATTCTTTTTATTAGGAACCTTAAACTCTCCTAAGGTGAGAGCTCTCGTGCCAATTTCATTGTTGAGAGCTTGTTGTTCTGAAATAAAAGACCTTTTTTGGATCCAACCAAGCTAAGATTTTCCTTTTTATCCAAATCTGATCTTTTAATTAGAGTTTTAATCAAATACATACTTTAATTTTATTAATAAAAGGAATTTATTTACTTATTTCTTACTTTTTGGTATTTTATATTTTAACAATAAGGTACAAGAGGTCTTGAATGGGTCGACAGTTTGCCTTTCAATATTTAAAACAATTTTACAATACCAATTCATTTTTTTCAGAGCTTTTCCTACCTAACAGAAACTAATGTAGTTTTCGCTTAATGCGTTACAACGTATTTGCAACAAAGCTGGTACATGCCATTATTGTTAAAATTGCCGTTAGCGTTGTATTGCAAGCCCCTTTCTGTAGGAAAATCGACCTAATTGCATTACTTGAGCCGAGGGGTTGTGTCGGGGATTTACAGAAATATACCGAATTTTAGTGATGTCGTGTTTGTCGGAAGTGTTCGTAGAGGGAAATAAAATGTATCGGTTGTATTTCTTGATGGATTGGGGAGTGACTTACTGAGGCCTCGTGTGTGACTAGCGATTTTATTTGAAGGACGTGAGTGGTATAGTATCTGATATTGCGCACTGTCGTAAATCCGAGACAAATTATCTTAAAAGCTCGATTTTTATTCCGTTGCCCTAATTTGGTTTCTTTAGGACCAAAATGGAACAAATCAAAAGTATTTCGTTGAAGATAGTCTCGTAAATTTTCTCGAACAAAATTTAGAGCGACTTTATTGCAAAAATAATCAAGACAGGAAGAATAAACGTCGGAATTTTTTGAAAGGCCATACAATATCAACAATACTGTGTTTCAGATAAGATACGATGTTGATTATTTTATTTGTATATTGTAATAGTGAGATCAGCTGTTAACAAATCCACGCTAGGTGTTATATCTAACGAGGGAACCGGGTTACTTCGAGGTCCGTAGGTGGCAACCCATAATTAATAATATTCATCGTAAACGGTAGACCCAATTAACTATTTTTGTACTTGGGTGAACCAGTATCACTGTTTACCTCTATCGATCGCTTGCTTTATTAAGTAAAGACATAATGAAATAATGACCGATTCATTATATTTAAAGAAAATTGAGTATGTTTCGTTGTCTATTACCATATTGTAAACTAAACAAAATCCATACAGTGTAGCACACGTCACGTTGAAGGTAGTTCCCCAACAACATTAGTGGGTTGAAAAATTATGTTCATCAGGGTCGGTTTTACTTCCATGTAATTGAATTAAGCTCACAATGGAGAATATAACATTTGAAGGTAAATAAACTAATCCAGATAAAGCTTGGCTTAAACTATTCATTAGGTCGCCTCAGTCCAGGTTTTCGGTCCTACAGAATTATTTATAAGGAGACCGGATAGGGTACCCATAATTCTCTTCCGCCCCAAGATTAATTTATTTGGGGACTACTTTTTGCTAAGTGAATACAGAATAGAAGAGAGTTGTATATAAGAAACGAGATTAAGTAGTCCATTATGCGCATAAATAACATGAAGTATCTTAAATTATACGTTTGAACCAGTTGTATAGATGACATAACGATTCCACGATATTATGTATCACGTATTACTCCAATTTTTTACGAAACTTTTTGTGGTGTTGTGCTATTAAGACACCATTGATCTACATGGAAGTAATTTTATCTTTTTACGGAATGTGTATTTGGAGAGACTCGAGGCTTGGGGTGACAGAAAGGTCAGCGTAATCTACGCTTAGTATTCACTTAATGTTATAGCATATCAGGTAACACAGCATGGGTTTTACGCCTGCAATCAACATTATCCTGGCGAGATGTACAATTCTGGTAACCCTAGTTGCGGCTTATTTCTCCTCATCAACGTGAGTGCTCAGCCTTAGCCCCGTCCCAATGTCTGGTTATGTGACTCCACCATTACTCTTTATGACACGACTATGAAAATTTACGCCTTACCGACCGAGTGCAACGTCATAATACCCTTTTATATCGACTACTCCGAAAATCATTGCGGCTGACAGATTTCTTATAATTTTATTGTCCCATTTGACGAGCTTGTTTTTGGTCACCGGATTTAGAAGCTTAATGTTTGGGAAATGTAGGTTTGGTTTGAGATAGAAGATTGTGGGGGGAAAAGAAAAGTAGGCTTATGATTCGATTGGGTAAAGCATTGGTTTGTCATTACGTAGTTATGAAAAGAATGCCTATATTCGGTAGCAGACGTGTTAAAGTAATAGTAAGTGATTTGGTGAACACTGTAAGCTTGCTATTAATTGAATAAATAAATAAATAAATAAATAAAGCTCTTAATTTTTGTATTTTTTACTAAATACAGTATGGTTTGGGGACACCATATAGTTAGATGTACGGAGCTCATAGGGCATACCTAACGACTTGCTAACCCGTATGTATTCGTTTTATACAATAAAAAAACTAAAAGTAATGCACCCGATTAATCCGGTTAAAACTTGTTTTATTTTATGTGTAGTGATTGTGAAAACCTAAGGTGCTAATTAATAGGCTATTTACAATATCTTATCGATCTCTGTCTCAACATAATAAATATTGCATGTCCGCGTTTACTTCCACTTTAAAGTTAATTGCTGTCTAGGAAGTGCTCTATGTGTATTATTCATGAATTTTATTTCATACGATGATGGATTGGTTCTCAGAATTTATCGATACGTTCGTTCTTGTAATCGTAAGACCGATATTGATGGCTCTATATTGTTCACCTTTTGTACAACTGTTCCTATTTAATTATAAGGATAGGATAGAAAGAACATCAAAATAAAATGACAATGTCATTATAACACATATACAAAGAATAGGTATTTCATGTATTAAAAAAAAATTGATCTCCGAGGAATTTATATGCTTTACACGTGCACACACCCAGACGCGTAACTAATTTTCCGTAGATCATACCTTTTCCCGAACAGCGCGCAGCGAGGACCCGGGGTACTTTGGGCAGGATCCGATCTCGACCCTACGTCATCGTCAGCCAGAACATAATATCATCTAGATATTCTTATCAGCATGAACTCGTGGTCTCTCACACGTAAGGTCTTCTTCAACATGTAGGTTTCCCACAAAAACAGCTAGGTCTAGCTGAAACAATAGCAGGGTATCGGCGCTTCTTGCGTGACTCGCCCGTTAGTTGCACCCAGACGAACCGTAGACTTAACGATGTGATTACAGACTACTGTTTGCTGTTAATAGCATATGTTAGCTAGTATATAGCTGCCAGACAGTTTTAGTGTTAAATCCAAGAAAACAGACTCAAAACTATGTCTTATTGTGCTTCAAAACACATTGATACAAACGAAGTCAACACAAATTTATCGGCAAAATCTGACCGCGATAATTTCACTCTGTAGTAACTGTAGAGAAGACCGTGACACTGATATTACTATAAGATGAATTGATAAAGTGGTTGAATAATTTGGAAAACTGAGCAGAGCGATAGTTTAGACGGTGGAGCACTTGGAGTGCTGATCTAAGGACTCCAGGTTCAATTGCAAACCTTCCTAGCGGTCGTATTATTCATTCCCCAAAAATATAAATCTAAAAATAACCTTATTGGTTTCCAAAAATAGCCCAATTTGGAAGGCTTAACTATTGTGGTATTGATTAACAATATTTATGCTACACTCCGCATGCTTTGTTCTTGGATCATAATGAAATTATTTACATGTAACAATTTCCTCGAAGATACGTATTTTGACTTTTTTCTATTACTACCGGTAAGAGTTTAGTCGCGTCTTTTCCCTGTTTACAATATACACTGGACACAGATGCGTTGATACAAATGATTGAGGTCAATGGTGCACGACCTTATTGACAGCTACTGAATGTTCCAATAGTGACACATTGGAAGACTATTGCATATCGGCAACACGACGACCTAGTTACGTTGGATCCCTGATTAATGAGCTGTTCATACGCGACATTCAGATATTTGACATTTGATTTACCGGAATGACGTTGTGGAATAATTTTGTGCAGTGCATCCCGTTGCCTAGAATGTTGGTACATTGCACGAACAGATGTTTATAATTAACTGTCGAGATTTTTCAATTAAGTTTGAAAGCAAACTCCCATTACGTGAGAATGACTTTTTAGATTAAATTGCTCAAGTAACACGTTATTGCAAAGATTTTGTAGCGCTCTTCAACCTCAAATTCGAAGTGAATTGTTATTGTAAATAGCCATCGTCTCACAGATTTACTTGCTCTTTCCCTTTTCGAGCAAGAACTGTATTCTTCCGGGAAAAAATATATTATGGGCCGGAGCCGGTCCTAAAGTAACTTATATCAGATTTAAACACAATCAGTAGTTTTTGCGCGATTGATTATCAAACACCCAAACTTTAACATTGTACCGTGTTAATATCAGAACGAAGGATTTATATATATGTCGCAGATGGATTGTAGAATCCGCTGTTTTACAAAAGTGCTAGCTAATTTACAAAACAGTACTGTTCTATAAAACGACTTCAGCTGGATTGCCATTGCGATACGTTTAACAAATCAGCTACCCACCTTTAGACGTAATGCAGAATGACATATCTACTGTAGGACAGGTTTGTTTATTGTATAGGTATATTGTATGGATAGTCACCACTCAAGTAAGGGCTCCTGTTTTTGTGTCTGTAAGGTTAGAATCTAACCTGTCCGTGTCGGGATACACGAAACTCCCGAGCTCGCTTCGCTCGCTCATGGATCAATATTGTTTATTTTCTTTCATTATCCCGATATATTGTCGGTTTAGTATTTACGTCATTCAACATTTTCATCTTTTTTTGCTATTGACAAGTAAAATAAAGTTAGGTTATTATTGTTAAGATATACAGAGCCATATGCGACAAAATTTCGAACTAAAATCAACGATCTGACAGTTCATTTCACACTGTTTTACATAATCTCTGATCGTTGACCCGCTGCATTGATAAACGCAAAACGTTCATTCAATTCTGCGTATTATAGTTCAGTAATTATGTAAAACCGCTAAACGTCGTTCAGCTGTTTTTCATAACAGTACTGTTTTGTAACTCTACTAGCAGTTTTGTAAAACAGCTGATTCTACAATCCATCTGCGACATATATATCGTACTGTGATCTAGCGACCTTTCTTCGTCCTTTTTCTTATATCTTGTTAGCTAACAGTGTGTCTATGGCTGACTACTTAGTGCCGTACGGTTTATAACTACGGCGCATCCATACAATGGCTGTTCATTCACGACGATTCTACCGAAACCGGTTTTGAAAGCACTACTATTAATAGACGAGTCGCATCAATGAAGTTGTATCCATCATTTCTATTTAGTCCCGTGGTTTAACAAAATAGCTCCCCCCATGCGTTCAAAGCATCCGCGCCGAAAAATCGCAAAACAAAGTATGAAAGGCAACAAACCTTGGCGCGGTACTTTAAGAGACTTCATAACAATCTTGATTCTTATGTTTGAATTCTTTATTTAAATGAATAAAGAATTCAAATTTATTTTGATATCTGTTGACCGGTTTCTGATATCCATTTTGCTGCTGTTTCAACGGTGCAAAGCACCAGCAGAGGAGATGTCAATGACCGTATAAAAAATATCTGGTTGCCACAAAGACTTTGATAACAATGTAATCTGAACAAAGATTTAACTGTAAATGGGCTTACAAACTTTGTTATTAAAACTGGCGATGGCGCTATGGGCTATCGTCGTTTTGTACAAAATTAATTAATTTTACAAACAGACAGAGATCGAAAATATATCTGTTTTGACCTTAACAAGAATGCGAACAACTAAGTAATTTCACTGTCTCCAATTTTCACAAAAGTAATTAGCTCTCGAACAAAAGACGAGTCTAGACAAACAAGGACTAAGAAAATAAAAACGTCTATTTATTATTAGGATAGATTCTAATCATTTATGTCTACGTTGAGTAGTCAACATTGAAGGTAACGTATTAGTAGTAAAAGGGTTGAATTATAAACAATTAGTATACGTATACCATTTAGTATAGTCCTACTTAAGTTACAAATGTTGCATGTTAGAGTGGACTATTTTCAACATTACAAACCTACAGTTCTCGGATTGTACGTTCAACACAAATGAATGGCTTTAATAATAATTATTGCTTTAGACAGAAAACATTGTAATAGTTCTGATAAATGCGACTTGATAACACGTTTGTGTAGATAAAATAGCGTAGTTATTTACTTTGTTGACTATTTGTACTAGATTACGATTGTGAGGCGCTGCACCTGTACAGTTTGCTCAGAACTTATATGTTCATACGCACAGTCACCCACAAACGTATGACAGTAACAAATCCAGGAATAAGTACTCCATATTTCATATAAAAAGTATTTTAATAATGATGAGGCATAAGAGCTAACATTTGTACTCTAACCTAAAATAAAATAAAACGTCTATCAGCTTTTAATGAATGAGAATCGATGTGACGTTACGATTCTTAAACGAGTTACTGCTTCATAGTCGATAAATGTTGTACACTGTACATTCAACCTTGATTACACCACGGTGCTCGAAGTAGCAATGTTTACGTTAAGTCAAGATGTTCGGTAGCTACAGACATCTTTTGCTGCAGCTGCATCGTTGATGGGATCTAAATTAGATCTTACCTTGATGCGTAGTGCAATATGTTTTTCAATAAGGTATTTACGTCTTCTAAATACATGGATAGCGTTCAACATCGAATTTTAATACTAAATGAAAGTTAACAGTTGATACGATGTTTAGTAAGTGTACAGACGTCATAGTCGATAGATGTAGACACTACGCGCTGCCTTGTTTACACAACGGTACGCGCTGTATCAACGTTTGCCCAGTCAGTCTGACGACCGTCAAGATGTTTGGTAGCTACAGATGCTCTTTAATGCAGCTGCAACTTTGATCGGATTGTAATGAAATTGTGTATAAGCTGATCTTACCTTTATGCGTGGCACATTATGTATTTCCAGAGATTAGTAACGTCTTCCAACCAGCATGGATTATGACTAAATGTCAAACGTTCACCAACCCTGTATTAATGATAATGGTTGATACGATAGATTGTCTAGTAAGTGCTCATAGTCGATAGATGTACAGATAGGTTCGTTTACACACGTTTTTTTACGTTGTGTCGACGTTTACCCAGTTAGACTGGCGATCGTTAAGTCGAGTAGTTTGGTGAACCCTATTGTATATACCCTTTGATGCAGCTGCAACTTTGATCAGAATGTAATAAGCTTTTGTTTCTTATCTGATCTTAAATTACAGTATAAATTAAGACAGGTGTTTAGGTCTATCACGTGGTATAAATAAAGACTTCATAGGGGGGGGGGGGAGATAGAGCAGAGGGTGATTTAGATTTATACAATACTCTTACGCTCGTTATATGTTTGAAAAAAGTGGCTGTATTTCAGATGAGAGATCAATAAAGGTACATAAGATTTGAGACAATTTATATTTGTATATTTTGTTGCCCCAAATAGTCTTTCCTATAACCTTGACTTCCAATGGATGGTAAATAGAAAATAAGTGAAGGTCTATCTCAAATAAACATTCATTCAGAAGCTCATAATTGAATCATACCCAAAGAATAAGTACACAACTATAATTGAAATTACTGAAGCTTGTCAATATTTCTCATCGCCGTTTCCAGGATTTGTCTTTCCAATTTATTTTGATGTTATTGTTTTGTTTCGTCTTGAATAAACAAAGTAAATACGTAGAATTCGTTGCGAACGAGAATATTTTGTTGTTCTATTAATTAACTTTTTGCTATTTGTAGTTATAATAGTATATATTGTATATTGTGTAGACCAATTAACATCAGTGGGTAATGGTTTCGATAGAAATCCAAGAGCGTTACGTACGTTCGTTGTACTTAACTATCGATATCGATTCGTCAAAATTGACGAGGGTTATTTCTCCGAATATCATACGCAAGTACTGTTTAATCATAGATTTCTCATTACATGTTCTTTGAGATGACTAGGTGATGATGAGTAGATAGATGATTCAGAAGAATAGATGATTCTGTCAAGTCTTCCACATTCTGTTATATGTATGTATATACCTTTTCGATTTTTAGCACTGCTTCTTACGTAGTTGGTTGAGTTGAAGTACCTTAATTATTATTAAAAATGTAAAGAGTAGGTACCCAAGTTAAAGATTTAGATATTGTTATTCAACCCATGCAGAGAGAAATAAATGGATTGAATAAGAACAATTGTAAAGTGAGGCACAAATCTTAATTTACAGTATAATTACTAGCTTTAAGCGTGTTTATGTAAAAGTGTTAATTTATTAATAAAGTCATCATCATCATCCTCCTGCCCTAATCCCAATTAATTTGGTGTCAGGGGAGCATGTATTCTTCTTCCATACATCTCTATCACCCGTCATATCGGCAGTCACTTCTTTTTTAGCCATATCATCTTTTTTAATACAGACTATTTTGACTTATACAGGCATGTATTACCTCACAACATTATCTTGTTGCGGTCAAGTTCTAGGACACAGTGTAACAAGATGGACTCATCGTGAATAATCACCTATAAATACAATACCCATAAATGTAGCGGGTACTGAGAACTTTGTTAAACGTCATGCCACAGAATTTTTCACGATAGTAAAGGTTAAATAGAATCTGCACTTACGACTAATTGCACTTATCTGTATCGCATTTGTTTCAATTAGAGCTTTGTATACTTATATGGTAAGAAAAAAATTACATTATCACCAATTCCTACTATCAGCTGATCATAAAGCATCTGTTTCATCAAAACGTTAATTTAAGTGATTATCGACTGAGTAACTCTAACTAAAGGCTCCGTATTTTCGGAATACCTCTTTATTTAAAGTATGTTATGTTTTTCGTACCTTCCATCGATTCTGTATGGTAATCATTAGTGAATCTACTACAATACTTGGGGTTAGAAATTATCCTATGCAATCAGCACGTAATATACGAATCTGTCATAAGTATACACTACTATTTTAGCAGGAAAACTATGAGATTGTCGTGTATCATCAAACAAATTATGCCCAGTCACGGCTCCACTATCTGTCCCCGTCGCTTACAATCAGTCCGTTGCGACAACCAGTATCAATAAGTCAGGAGCAAGGGAATAAATTACCATGGTCGCTTGCCGTTCCCATAGAATTGAACTGCATGCCTCGTGATTTACTAGTGATGTGCACAAGATAAATGGCCTGTGGGATGCGTGTTGATGAAGATGAAAGTGTCGGGCCATCCAGAACTTGAACGATGTAGTATGGTATCATTAGGGTGAAACTAGAAATTATTTATTCATACCGAATAAGGGAATTGGCTTTTAGATACGGGCTTAAAAGATAGGGTGGAGCTGTCCCTATGCGTTTGTAGACATGTATAGATTAAACCACGATCAGAGCGAAGCCGTTGTTGGCTATGGGCCAGGAAAAGATTTTGATAAAGAAAAGCCGACCATTATCGACACTTGAGGTCTTAAGCTTTCAGCTCAACCTATCAGAGCTTAGTATTCGATAAAGGGTTCTCGAAAGAAAGTCCGTAACGCATTGTTATTTTGGTGGAATGTTTGGCGTTTTGAGAGAGAACTGAGTGAAAGGGATATGGCGTCAATTCTAATGTAGCAAACTAAACTAAATTTAGAGCATAGCTGTCTTTTACTAATCGTTAATATAAGAGCAGGACGGGATGACATCAAATTCAAATTTAATCATGTCAACCTAAGTTGTCCATATAATTTACGTTTGACGTCTTTAATTTTAGTGGCCACCTAAATCTGTGCCTCCTAAAAACGTTCGGAGATTTTAATTTGACGTGTCTAAATTCAAATTTGACATCCCTTGATTCGTCCCATCTTGCTCATATAGTAACTTTTGATAAAAGACAGGAATGTTTTAAATTTAGTTTAGTTTGCTACATTAGAATTGACGCACGCTTGAATTTAAAATGCGTCATTATTTATGTGACTATTGTTGTTTTCTGTATAATTGGTGTTATTAACTTATTAGTATGATATTTATGCAGTTCTGATTCAGAACAAAAAATAGTCCTTCGTTATCTAATTGAGCACACACTATGAAAAGGCAAACTAGTTTTTGCGTTTGTGCGCTTTTATCTAATATACTTAAATTATTTTCGATATCAACCGTTGTTTCGAATCTTTGGAATCCAAGAATCCTTGAAGCAATTATTCTCGCAGCATATCTATGAAAAGGAGCCATCATTAATCATTACTCGTTCCTTAATTGAATCCACGACCTTTACTCTTATGCCAAGCGCTCAAACAATTAGATCGAAGAACAAGATTAAGATCTAGGTTACCTGGTATAAAATTAACTTTCGTTCCGTTACCTTGGTGACCTACCTGGAGGTAAAGGTCGAATATAATGTTACAATTTGTCGATAAGTGATGATCTTTTGCCTATACGAAAATCAGGAATCTTTCAGTTAATTCTTTTATTGAATCCTCGCGTGCACGGTTAAGCAATTTAGAATATGAAATCATTACTATTAAGAATTTACTAGAACTGTCACTGGTTCCATTGATATACATGTGAATTAAAATGTCATAGGGCTATGTTTTTTAATAATTACTTCATGCTCGCAGGTTGAACCGATTAAATGTCTACTTAAGTCTACGAGATAAAATAATTTCAACAAAAGGTCATTGCATATAGGAAACATGTGCATAAACAAAAACCATTAAACCGAAAAAAGTATGCAAGCTAGCAATGTCGAGGTAAATTTAACAATGTGTTTCAACAGCCAGGAAAGCATGAGTCACCCATTAAAATGTTGGTTATGTACAAGTACGTAACTGCAAATACGGTGACATTGGATTTGGTTTGTCATCTACATTATAATCCATTTGTTGCGATTATAGTCAAGGGTAAATAAGTCTATAATTGTGGCCATCTGTACAAGCAAAAATACTCTGTAGTATACAATTTTGGAAAGTAGGCTAATTACCCGTAAACGGACGTCTCATAAGTTTTCATGTAGTACTTATAAAATGCTTCTCTAATGGCTAGTTCACTCATCAAATCGTGAAGGGTTACGTGTGAAGAGAGATCTGGCACAATAAAGTAAACATACCATTTGCATCAACCAAGGCTACGCCTGCGGTAGGTTCCGCTCTGATAATGCCCGAGAGCCAGATGATAAATATTTGCGTTTAAACTCATTTCTATGCAAGGTGTTAAACAAACTTTATCAAAACGAGTTACAGCTATCCCCAAGAGTTGTCTGTTACTGCCGCAATTTGGGTTGTTTGGCAACTTGTAATTTCGCAAACCTGTTTCCTTATTACAGACTCCGGGCCACCTCGCAGTTTAGGCTGTCCTTCAATATTTGTTCCTTTTATAACAAAGGGAAAGTAACGACCCACTAAGCAACTCTCCATGTTTGAACAATACAGAATTATCGTTCTCAGGGAAGGCTTCATTGTTCACAGTCTTTGTTCGATCCTACTGTTGGTCCCGGCTTACGGGGATTTGAGGCTGAATTGTGCCTTTAGCTATACCTACTGCTATTTTTACAGGTTTTTATCTTGAGTAAATTAATTCCCACTGAAGAAGCAAGGAATTAATCGTAATCCTACTAAATCTCATTTAATGAACGACCAATTATTTTTTTTAGTTAACTTGATTTCTCTTTTATGAACTCTACTGTTGTATAAATTTTTTCTCTTATTTATATTATCAAAATGTTGATATAACTATATCCAACAGAGGAAACGTCGAATTGACCTCATAGCGTATGGTAATGATAAGGTGTGAATTATCATTTCCTTATTTAGTTGTATTGTTTTATGTCCTTTGTTTGTCTCATCTCATGAAATTCATTGATCATTGATGTAGACAATAAGTTACGTCAGAAGTAAAATTTTCTGAAAATTGATGATACCTTATTAGGTTTCGTACCTAAGTAATAACACGCAAAGTCATTATTATATTTTATGATTTCCTAGTTTTGTGAGCAGATCTCTATTGCTGAATGTGTCAATACCAAACGTGGCATGCATAATGTGTCGAATGTTTACATGTTTATTCTATTTCAAATTTCCTTAGCGCGACATAAATCGAGTCGTTCTACACGACCTCAAAAGTAGGTATTAGGTATGTACATACATATGTTTAGATAGACCTCATGCCGCCGCCTGATTCACCGTGTAAATATACAAACATTAAGTTAATGTATTATTCTATCAAGTTGTGGATTCACGCAGAGATGTGTTGACATCATGTAGAGCCTTTACATTTACATATCTAGAAATGTCTCCTATATGAATATTTTATACTTCAAGGTTACATGTTTTCAAAGAGAGCTTGAAAGGGATTGAGAACGCTGTAACAATTTATGTTAATGGAAGGTGAAAGTGAAAGAAGACTCGTAATCGAGTTGTATCGATCGAAATAATATAACCCAACTGATGAATAATATCCAAACGGCACACAAACGCCTTTTGTTAATAGAAACAGTTCAATTATGCAATAATGCCGTAACTAAACCACTCTGTAAAAGCGTATTACTAGATACTTCCCTGGCGGGCCGTCGCTAAAATTAATAATTCAATACATTTCATACAACGCAAAATCTACCGGGGATTAGATGTTGGTATCATCGTTGTTGAAATAACTGTATATGAGAGCTAAACGTACATTCACAGTTGTGTTTTTCCGCATCATCAGACATGCAATTCTTGACAGCGTGGTTGGCGCAGTGGTCGAGAGACCGACTGCTGCGCTGCGTGTCGCAGGTTCGATTCCTGCACGGAGCAAATGTTTGTACGATCTATGGATAATTGCTCCGGGTCTGGGTGTTTGTGTGCTTGTGAGATTATATATCTGTAAGCGCACCCACGACACAGGAAGAAATTCCTAGTGTGGGGCAACGTTTTTTTAAAAAAGAAAAAAAAAAATCTCTCGTACTAAACAGTGATAATAAATCCAAATGTCTACGATTTTCATTTAAACGGAATAAAAGTCAGGCGTTTGGCAACATTTCGAATTTTTATTGCACGATGTCGCAGAGCGAATGGGAGGGAAATAATATGAACATCGGGGACCATACAATTCGAGCCCGCCCGAAGACAGTTGTGATTGACATTTTCAATACGGTTTCGAGGATTTTCATTCCATGCCCGACAGTTGATCCCCGACATGAAAATGCCCTGCGCGTGTGTATCAGAAAAGATTTTTTCTTTCTTTTGCATGGAACGTTAACTTTTTGTATAATTCCACTAGTTTCCTTCCTTCCTTAATGTTTCCCTTTTTCCTGCCATTAAGCCCTATTCGGTTTATTTTGTTTTTTAATCTTGTTCTACATAAATGTGAGTTTTTTTAAGTTTTTGAGTTTTTTAGCGTAGCAGACTGACCACTGCTTGTGACCACGATCAGTGTAACCTGGTCGAAACGTCAAGCGAATCGAAGGTATTTATTGCGCGTTAATTCCTGTTAGTATATAGTAATATCATGCAACGCGATAGTTTAAAAGTTAATATTTTTTAAGACTGTTTAGTAGGTAGGTATACAATTAGGACCCCGTCAGAGGGAGTCCGGCAACGGACGGCTGCGGGCGGGTTTGCGGTTGTGTGCGGGAGCGTTCCCGCGTCCTGCCCTCAAGCAGCTAAGGACGTAAACTGTGGAGTTTTGGTGGGTTCGAGTCCCACATAACCGCTCTGTCCCCCCGTGTCAGAGCGGTATGTGTATGCATTTCTCCACAAAAAAAAAGGTATACAATTAGGATATTAATTCTTATTTAACGGCAATGTCGCGAGTCAATCTGCAACATCGCCGCGGGCTCAGCTCATGAATAAGAGCTCCGTTTGAGTTCAAAACTAGTCGGGCAATCCCGAAGAATGCGTGTGAGTAATAACCGTTAAACAATAATTAAATATGAATGTGTCTCACGAAACTTATTAAACAAACATTTGGATTTTCCCCTATATATATTTCACTTAGGTACTTTCTTAAAATTTAATAAAAGTTGCCATGTGCGGCCAAAATATCCTTTACATCCTAGGAACTAAAATATACGGGAGACTAAACATCGTCTTAACTACAAAAAGTTACATAATAAAACTAGGTGCTAGCTACCAATGTTTAATTAATGGTTAGCACAGTTCTTGAGTCAACCAATAAATAGAGCACTTAACTACCGCCTTGGATTTCATTAAAGTACAAACTATATTTTTAAGGAAATGTACTTGTATGATGCGAGTGACTTCGTTTTACAATGTCAGATAAGATTTCGTTGCGACACATTGTCTAGTACCTATATTTATTTATTTATACAAATATCATTTGATAACTGCCATCCCCTAATCAATTCAGTATCCTTGACCTCAACAGAAAAGGATCAAAGAAATCAAAACTCCCGGCTTCCGGAAAAAAATTGTCGCAATAATTTCGTTTAGAGAACATAACTTCGGATGAGTCTACCTTACTTATAATAACGATGTCGATTATTTCCAAGCTGGCGCGTCCAATCATCAGGTGTCTTCACGCCGGAGCGCGTACTGTATCAATGGCTAATAAATATTTAACATCAATTTCAACTGTGCATACAGCTGCAGTTTGTATCACTTATCTTCAACGAGAGTTGCTTTTCGTATATTTAATTTCATTCGATTTAGCTTCGGTTCTTATTTTTTAGTTTGAATTGAATTGTTCTAATATTTCAGCACAACCTGTGATATGAATCCTTCAGACATCATCGTTCTCATATTCGAAGTTGAGACTAATCGCCGTTGATAGTAAGAATGACTTGTGGTAATAACAATAGTTTTATTAAATATTGTGCTGTGTATTGAAGTCAAGATCTACGTGTTCATTTCGTATTCGTAGAACTAACTTACCGGTTTACTAGCGTGTGTCGTCTCTTTACCACATAAATATGACTTTTAAGCCAACATTGTAAAAGCTATATCATAAAGTTGGTGTTGCTTTGTGATTTGGAACTGCAGCGTACACGATTTGCGGTCATGAATCCCAAGGCATTATTATTTAGCAGCTTTGTGTACGGTTTCTTTGTGCTAGACGGAATTCTGAGGAGAAACACTCGTTGTAGTTACATTTTACGTTGCAATGTAGTTTCTGTGTTAAAATAATCTTCTTGATTTAAACACATCAATTTATAAACCTTGAAAATGTAGCACATTAACGTAAGTGAAATCTCATTGAAATCTCAAAAATAATTCGTGTTAAGTATAAACTTGTGATACACGAGTCTCAGCCAGCCTGTCTCCCGCCACGTGGGACGCCTCGTGATTCTTGCGCAAGTGTGCACCAGGCAGAATGGCGAAACCACCTTCAACAACACGTGACTAACCATCTGCAGCTTTTAGGAACTGGGAAATGTTTGTAAACATGACGTAAAGCCAGAGAAAGGTGGAAATCGAACTTGAACGTCCCGACACTGTTATTTAAACAACACTTTCTGTATTTTATTGATCCACGCATCCACTGTTCCGGAATAAAGAGAGCGCTTTCTATTTTGAATTTATGACCGAAATACTAGCGAAATAAACTACTGCATAATGCATGCAACTTAAAAGATGACATCGTTTCAAACTCAGATTGGACACAGTAATCTGAACTGCTTTAAGTAGATTTACTTCGTTCTCACTTCGCCCACATGTAGAGGATACGCGAACGAATAGACCTGATTTCGCCTCCGCAGATCGCGGTCCATATCATAGTTGACAAGTTAACGATGTTGACCGAGCACAGAACGCTAATTCTCTTTATATTGGATTTGCACGACTGCACGTGTTAAGAATAGAGTTCAAGTTCGCATTTAATGTCAATATAAACGTTGCAATGTCGGGCTACATACTCGTGTCCAATTTGGCTCGGATGAAATACTATTGGACATTTTCAAGTTAAAAGATATGTTATTGTATTTTGTTCAGAAATTGATTGTTAATAAATAAAATAATCGTTACCTCAAAAGAATAGCATTTTGAACTAACAGACATTTTATTTCTTATTCAAAGTTGCTTTAAATCTTTATTTGTGGCTAGTGTTTTATACGAAAAGATGTTTAGTACCTTTTGAATCGCTATTTGCTTTCCCCGCAGTTCGCTTAGCGGTTAAACATTGCAACCATTTCATTACGATACCGTATAAGAACGTTTTCTGCAGTATTTCTACGTTAGTGCATTTATAGAATGGTGCACATAACAAGCTTGCCTACGCAAACGCCGCTGAGTCAACGATCCCCTACTTAGATATTACCGACCCACGATTGTCGTGCGACACCCTGCGTTCCTTTTTATAAATGTAATTTTTATATAATAACTTTCTATTTGAAGCATTTGTATTTGTAAAGTTCAGTATTCACATTTTGCATTTGCCTTGCGCTAATCATAATGAAATCTTACAACTCACTCTGCATAATATGTGTTGTATTTAGTATGCCTTACTCGTTTATTGAATTCTGTACAGAGCATGTATTCTGCTTATAATATCACCATTCTATTACGCTCATGGAAGTAAAGTAGCTGTGTAGAGCACACTTTCAAATGATATTGTCGTGGGGCGCATAGGACGTTAGCATAATGTAATCTGTTTTTGTTGTCTTCAAGCTCGTTGTAAGTAAACACGACGTAGCTCTCTATGTGGTGAACTATAGAGTGACGCACGTGCTCGCCAATTTACACGCTACGTGCCGCAACAAAGACAACCAACTTTATTGTTCTCGCGGGAGCAATCCAGTGCTGACATCTGCAACTGAGATTTTCCTTTTCTCAAGGTTGTGCCATTGTACTATCTCACTGATATGATTCTAACTTACCCAGCAACAACCGGCCCATTGTTTTGTGCATGACAAGGACGTAACAAGCGAGAACAGAGGAAGCACTGTGGAGGGCTCTGCGATTGAGTTATTCGGGTATCTAATTTGCTCAAGGCCGAGGTCATGGACCTACACTACTTTGAATGGATGCTGGTTGTGAGATTGAATCGTATATTGGAACTTTTCTATTTACCCAGTGTATCGTGATGGTAGCGGTCCTAATTTCAATTCCGTAGAAACGAGCTGGGTTATTGTAGCGAGCGTTCGTTTGAATGAGTTCCAGAGTTTCTATATAAATCGCGGACCCTCTAGAAAGGGGCGCATTTCAACGCGGCATCACGTACAGATTCCAAATGAAATTTCCAAGCGCTAGGAGAGTAACGTTGCCTAGCGCGAAGTCCCTTGGGACCGCTCAGCTGGCTCGTGAATGGGTACTGCTATTTTCTTGCACATCCACCAAGTTTTACTCCCGCAAATTCCTCTTAGCCGGGCGGTACGAATATTTTTTATTATAAGAAGCGGTTTCTTTTTTCGATTCGGCCTATTGGGTATATTTTGGTGTAGATGTAAATAATTATGTACCTATATCTAAATGTCTTACAATTTACCATATGTGGCTTGAACAAAAATAAATAATATCACCTACATTTAGAGGTAATAAGTAACATTTATAAATATAAATTCTAAAATAGCTGTGGTATAGGTATTTTGTTGGTTTTTCGTGTTGTCTCGAAATTTAGTGTTATCACGATGTCAATTTGATATTTTTTTTCGGTTTTATCAGAGTTATGTCGTATCATTTGTGTTTTCACAAATACTGTGATAGTTTTATGATTTATTTTACTTATATTTATTTTACTATATGTTTTATTTCTTCCTATAGGAGGAAATGGTATGAATCATAAGTGGATCCTTTAATTATTCAGAAATTCGAGGGACGTTTGAGGTAAAATATTCTGCCGGTCGGCGGCGGCGAGGTTGTATTTTTAGAGCGGCCACAGATGGCGAAGGTCGTTCCTGTACAGAATGCTGCTTATTTATTTAGCGCCCCGCCTACGTAACGCGTCTGCCTGTCACTCCCGTTTGCAATGAGACCAATAAAAAAATACCATAACTGCTGTGGCTGGGTGGGTCTTCGATGTTTTCGTCGTTTTTTCATTTGCTGTGAAGCATTGTCTATTTATCATTCCGACACACGTGTTCATTGTACTGGAATAGATATTTAATAACATTTTTGATTTCGTTATAAATCGTCGAATTGATATTTTTCTTTTATGCAAATCCCTTGAAATAAAATGTAAAAGTACCAACCAACCTTTCAGGATTTGATGGTAAGGATTATGGAAATTATGTTCATATTTCTTGTTGCGAGATACAAGAGTTACGATCGTACGACTTTGTTGTTCTGTGCTGGAATCAGGAATTTTATATATTCATGATGTATGGGTGGAGCTTGAGTTAGCAACTGTTGGGCGCTAATGCTTTTCAGCTAGCTGAAGGGAGGATTAAATTAACGAGTACTCTAAAACATTCAGATCCTCTCCACCATTTGTGAGTAAATTTAATTTTGACTCTGTTGAAAATGTAGACACCTACGTCTAGAATGGTGAGAAGAAATATAATCAAGTGAGTGCTCTCACATTATTATATTAACACTAACTGAAAGTCTATTTGATCTCGATAGGTGGATCGAAAAACATATAAATATTTATGGAATCACAAAAAAAAGGTCAGTAAAACTTGCGACTAAAATAAACAAATCCGATCACCACGGATCTGAAAAAACGGATTTAACCTTGTCATACGTGAAGCATACATTACGCACACACACACGCAGCGTACGGGCGCCGAGTGAGTTTTAAGTATTTGTATGCGTTTAGCTCGTGAATGACAAGCGAAATTGGATGACTAGGCATGTTTTTCACATGTCGTACGCAACGCTACGTCCGTATTTTTTTAAGGTCTGTATCCGATCACATCATAAATATTAGAAGATAGTGAGGCAGCGACAAAGACACTAATAGAAGAATAATGTTCACATTAAGAAGAAAACAAGCATTCTAGTCACATACAATAACTTTATAGTACGACTGTCCAAGTAGTAAGCTATGTTATTGTAATTAATAATATTCGGGACTTCGGGTGCGTGCAGGGTGGGGGCTCGCGTGTTTGGCTTTCATTAGGCCGTCACCCGCACCCAGCAAATATACTGCTGTCATACAGCTCACTGTATTTACTGTCTATTATATCGGGGAATTCGGCCAGTTATTGTGCTCTATGAGTTATGAATGTTTCGATCTTGTTGCCTTTAGCTTTTGGTTTTATGAGCCGAGGTTTAAAGTTGCAGTGAATCACTCGGTTCAAGTAGGTTACCGACTGCGAACATGAATGAATCTTCATTGTATGGACTAAGGATTTCGTTTAGGCTGCTAAGAGCTGTTATTTGTATGCCAGACAGTTCTCTTCGTTTCTCATGATAATGCATGTATTTGAAATGAAAGTTTAGATAATGAATACATGACATGTGCGGCTGTGCAAAAGAAAAACATGATTGTGTAAACAATTCTCGTTTGCCCTATCTTATCATATTTATTATTCTGTCAGTATCTCAAAGTGATCTTTTCATTCATTAAAATCTCAGAACTAACTACGAAACTTGTTTGTTATACTTTTGTATTTATTATCCAAATAGATTTCTGTGAAAATCTATCGTTGGTCCCTCGCCAATATTCCATTTTTTTCCATTTTGTGTATGCACACTTTCTGTTTCAATTTTAAAATTGTGATTTAATCTTAAATTGTGCAGTACAAATTCAGAGTCAAATGGTACATTTACATGTATATGGAATTTATGCACGAGTCTTCAAGAGTGTTATACAGCAAATATGATGTTACAGAGATAAATAATGGTATAACTAAAAACCTGCCTATATATGAAAATATATTTAAAGGAAAAACGAACTCTACAACTTACAATTTCCTTAGCAATGCTACAAAGTGATGGTGTCGTGACTCCAAGTCAGCATTTTGTAGATGACACGCCCTATGCTTCCCTTCGGGGGAAACTTTATGAAATTATACTTTTATTCCCACTAGTCATTTACTTGGGGAAGAAACTTACACGGAATTTTCCCGGCCACCCCGTGTTATTATTCAATACAACGTGACATTAATGACATACGCAGACACACTTTCTTTTTTTATAAGATTAGATATATCTATAACTACATAATTCTACAATATAATAAAGCATTTTTTTTTTTGGTGGAGAACATGCCTGGGGATGCAGTGTGGTTATGTGGGGCTCGCACCCACTAAAAACTCCACCGTGTGTCTCGCCTTTGAGTGGATGAGCCGCGAGAACTGCAATGCATGGCCTTCGCGACCCAATATAATATAGCCTACCCTAGCCTTTTCCAGCTATATTGTTGGGGTTGGCTTGTAGTCTACCCGCATGTTGTATATCTGAGTTCTACAACTGCTACTACTACTAGGGTAAACGATACTCTTGGAAACTGGTGGTCAGGCTTTGAAGCATTTAAATTTGACTACCAATTAGGTCTGTCATGGATCTTCGTTTAATGGGCTCGTGGATCTGTGCAGCTTTTACTTATGACCTTAGAACACAAAAGTATATAAAATTAATGCTTAAAATTGGACTAAAAATCAGCGTAGCCACTGTGATTTCAGTCGCTCACTTTATTTTCGTTCTTCCGCCGATTTTCATCGAGCCGGATTGAGATTAGTTTAGGGTCTGCTGACCCTAGTATAAGTCACGTACGCTCCGCTGGGAGTCGAACGGTAACTCCCATGTTTTATTTCTCCATGTTTATCTTATTTGTCCAGACTTAGTAATTGTTTGGTAGATAAATGAGTGAATATTTAGTGTGGCATAGGATTAAAAAATAATTTTTAACAAAAAAAAGAACCGACTCCAAAAATCTTTCTGTGTAAAATTGCACTAAAAAGTTATAAAATAATTGCATTATTTACTTACTACAATTTATATAAAAATATATTTTTAATTTTAGAGTATTCTGAATAAAGTCAATTTATTAGGACAATAATATACAATTATTATTATTTTTGGAGTCGGTGCCAGACAAACTTTAAAAATATTGAGGAAGTTTCCTAAAATTTACAAAGTATATTTAAAGGTACATTAACCATCACTATTTTTACGATAATGTATTATACCTAATTGAACCTATTTACAAATGAACACAACAACTGCCTAAAGCGAACGTAATACGCTACTTCATGAATGTACTTACACGTTTATTATCCTTTACTGGCACCGACTCCAAAAATAATAATAATTGTATATTATTGTCCTAATAAATTGACTTTATTCAGAATACTCTAAAATTAAAAATATATTTTTATATAAATTGTAGTAAGTAAATAATGCAATTATTTTATAACTTTTTAGTGCAATTTTACACAGAAAGATTTTTGGAGTCGGTTCTTTTTTTTGTTAAAAATTATTTTATTTCTTACTTTTTCGTGAATCTTGCCGTAGCATAACTGATTTATCGGAAGTGAATATGGGTAGACCTACTCAACGCGCTGTCCATATATATCTGTCGCAGATGGATTGTAGAATCCGCTGTTTTACAAAATCTCTAGCTGCTTTACAAAACAGTACTGTTTTATAAAACAGCTTAACAACGGTCAGCTGGATTGCCATTGCGATACGTTTAACAAAACTGCTACCCACCTTTAGACGTAATGCAGAATGACATATCTACAGTGGGACAGGTTTGTTTATTGTATAGGTATATTAAATGGATAGTCACCATTCAAGTAAAAAAGCGTACTCTGATTTACTTTACTGTATTCTGATTTGACTTTCCGTGGCTGGGTCGACGGAGCCCCGCTTAGCGGGGCTCCTATTTTTGTGTCCGTAAGGTTAGAAAAAACCTAAACACGAAGAGGATGACGGGGGCTGTTCGCTCGCTACGCTCGCTCACGGGCCCCCGTCATCCTCTTCGAACCTAACCTGTCCGTGTCGGGATACACGAAACTCCCGAGCTCGCTTCGCTCGCTCATGGATCAATTTAATTTATTTTCTTTCATAATCCCGATATATTGTCGATTATTATAGTGGTTTAGTATTTACGTCATAAAAAAAATTCATAATTTTTTTGCTATTGACAAGTAAAATAAAGTTAGGTTATTATTGTTAGGACATACAGAGCCGACCAAATTTCGAACTAAAATCAACAATCTGACAGTTAGGCAGTTCATTAGAACTATTCTAGAGACCGTAAACACCACCGGAAAGTCACAAGAAAGCAAAATACACCATTTCGTTTACTTCGACGACGTATTATTTTTCAGTTATTTTGATTTAAATACCAAACTACTAAACCAATTTTCATAAAATTTAAATGGGACCAATCTGAAAGTAAATCCTTTCAAATAAAAAAATAATTTTCTAAATCGGTTCATAAATGACGGAGTTCTGAGGTAACAAACATAAAAAAAAAAAAAATAAAAAAAAAAAAATACAACCGAATTGATAACCTCCTCCTTTTTGGAAGTCGGTTAAAAAGCAACCTGTTTGATTAATACACAGGACATTAAGTAAAATAATCGTCATCTTGTAGAGACATGGTTGGCCAGGCTCAGAAGGTAACTTCATCTTCTGCTATTCTTGAGTCAGATGACTACCATTAAAAAAAAAATAACTTTAACATTATTTATTCGGTCCTAGTTCAAACCCAATAAACCCATCCGTCTACAAGACCCTTAAGAATTGAATGCCTAGTACTTTGTGTATACATAACTGACCTCGATCGGTCTTTCAATTGAATAAATTCATTCATGATATCCACAGAGCAATGGCCTTCGCTTTAATTTAGGCAATTTAGCATTTTTGCATTTTTTGTCTTTAGATTATTTGTATGTCCTAACATTCTTCCATTTATCGGCTGTTTAGACTGCCAATGTGATTTAATACTCATAGCCAAATAATCCTAAGTTGTAAACCTATTTGTGGCTATTATTTATCTTAATATCTATGTTTGAAATATTTCGAGAACGTTATAAAAGTGAGCATTAACAATATCCACGTCTACATTAATCTTACAATTCTTGCCTTGAATACGCGAATAACCTTTGATCCCAAGACTTAGAAATGCCTCTGACTTATTGATGTGGAAAATACTAGCATTTTCTTTTTTATTGGATCCTATGCGCAATCTGTAAAGCTTATGTGTAAATCTTGTTTTTTCTATTGCAATCTTGGAATAGCTATTTACGAACTTATTTTGAGCATGGGTTGTACTGCGTACATTCTATTTGTTGATCTACTTTTGACAGCAAATAGTGAATACGATGTTAAAAGCTTACGCGATCCAAACACACTCAATATCGACCCGATTAATCTATATCGGACGATAACAACGCTCCTGTATCGATAAGATAACGTAATAAATTCTTCAACAGCTAAGTAACAGTATCAGTGTCAACACGGTGACATCTCGCCGCGCGGCGAGGTCGGTGCTCGGTCGAATCGATACGCGTGGACAAAGCACGTCACTAATGTTTACGTACCGTTTCTAAGGCGACCGTTTCGATTCTATAATGATGCGAGTTAAATTTTCACAAACAAGTGTTTACTGATGTGCGAATAAACATTTGTAATAAAGCAATATTTGCGCCGAAACCAAATCTTGCATTTGACATTGCAAATGTTCAACTCACTGTCAATGTTAAATCAATTCAAAAACATAGCTCTATTAAATTCACAATAACAGGCGTGTTATTATTAGATCCAATGGCAACTTATGTCGCAGTAGATATAGCATATTCCTAAGTCCATTTAATCTCGTTTACTTTTTTTGTGTAAAGATAAATCCAACTTGAATTAATATTGCATCGGGTCGAAAGAGCAAAGTATATCGCGCACGAACTTTTGTTGCTCGTATCTGATTATCTTCAAGCCTGACAACGTTTACTTGCTCCTCATATCGCTGAAACTATAATAGGTTTACTTTGAAATTATCCACTCCGAGGCTTCTCTCTTCTTGGTGGCCGTAGCCCTTCCTCTGTTCAGTTCACATTGTGAACCGAGACGTTCAATGATCATGTAAGCCGCTTTTGTTCTTTCATTGAATTGAAAGTCACTGAGCAGAATTCCAATTGAAGCGGATTTAAAGTTTTTATAGCGTATCATTCAAGTTTGGGGTTTAACCACCCGCATAAAGTTTCGTTGGACATGAAATTTTAGATTGGGCCATCTAAAATTTCATGTCCTGGAGTGTTTATTTTGTATGTAAGAGCTTTGCGACAAAAACGATTTTACTGTTATACTTTTTTGTAAGTGTCAAATACTATTATTTAATATTTTTTGTTTCAGGTACAATATTGCACTTGGGCGTGGATATATTTCGATGGGTAATATTATGCAGAGCAAAATAAGAAAAACAGAAAAGTGTTACTATAATCTTCTGTGACAAAATATATATAAATTACTATCATAATATAATATGATTCGTAAATTAATGGTAGCCAACCCTATTTAACATAACTGAATCTAAAAGGTATAAAATATCGATGACATGTAAATTAAAACCAATTTTGTCCTAAAGATGAAGGTACACAGAATGACAATGAAGGTTTTACAATATTCTTGAATGCTCAATATTGAATGATTATAAGATGGATGAAATTGTAAGCTCCCAAGCACCGTACAGATTTACAAAATAGTGACGAGTGTGAATTTATTTGAATCAATAGTATTAGTATTTTGGACATTCTTAGCTTAGTTTAATACGTTGTATTATTGCTTAACTATTAGCAAAAGAGGCAGCAAATGTTAAGAGATAGTTCACTATTTTAGCATTTTATAGGCTAATCTTAGAATACATTAGACTAAAACAGTTGCAAATTCGTATACAATGCCAGCCTTATATTGTTTGACTACGTAATTTCAAAAACATAAGGATATGCTACGTGTGAGTACCTTTGCTATAATATATTTTACTGATACTTTATACGACACCCTCATAGGGGACTAATGTTAGTATTCACTCCTCGTATCGAACAAGGGGCGGGGTGCCAAGTTCGAATGAAAATATAAAATTCCCTCAGGGATGCGCATTAAAGTATTATAATCTCATTTGTTGCTTTTCGTGACTTAATTTTACACTTATTAAAGAAGAGTGTGAGTTCTGTACCTTCGACTTCTACTTCTTGTCGTTGTTATTTGGGGTCGGCGCAATATGTCGTACTGAAGGACCAATTTAAATTCGGTCGGGCAGGCGATGAAAAGCTCCACTCTCTTTCTTTTATGTTCTTCTAGATTCCGTTTGTCTATAGACACTAAAAGCTTTACTTGAAGATAAGACTGTATCTAAAACTTAGTTAAATAGACTTAGTTATTTTGTGTTCTTTGTTGAGAACAATGATGGCGCCAACTTTAACTCTTGCAAATTTTGATTTATTTTACGAATGTCTCAGAATCTGATTAATTACGACGCGACAATATGAGTTCGTTATTGCTGATTATATAAAAATTGAATGCCAAATTTTGATACAAAATCCTCACACATAATTATTGAGCTGCTCAAGTTGGCAATATAAACCTAGGTTAGGTTGTATTAGATATTCATAAAAGAGGATTTTTATTAAAAAATAAACGCTCATGGTTTAAAGGGATATTATTAGAATTAATACGAATATAAATATACGCAGTTTACTATTCTGGCATTTTTATTGCTATCTTCCTCTATGTAACAATTGTTTGTCACTAAAATAGAATTCTCCATATATATTTTTGTTTATTTACTTCATAAAAACGTTATTTCGCCGGAATTTAGCGCACTTAATAACACAGTCTTCTAATAACGTTAATAGACACTACGTTAATTATGTAAGTAGTTACGACGCTTGTAAATGTCAAATTATAATAATAAAGGCGTATTGCAGGTGGTTATGTTGTAGCAATTGTAACTAATTACTTACAATGTGAGACTGTGGTATGTTTCATAGTCTAGAACCGCGACTGATTATTTATTCGTATATTAGTAATATCTTAGGTTTTCGCGATCACTACACATTATAAATAATTAAAAAAAATAAAACAACTTTAAACCGGATTAAGCGTGTGTATTATTTTTCCTGACGTTTTGAACACTTTGCAGTCCGATTAGCGCGATTAAGTCCCGTTTGAATTCAATAATTATGTGTTCGAATAGCGAAAGTTTAAAAAGTACAACTTTGCAGTCCTCCTGCGACCACGAACGCTGCAAAGTGTTCGAAACGTCAGGAAAAACAAAAAACAATAATACACGCGATTAATGCGGTTAAAAGTTGTTTTATTATTCGTATATTCAAGATAAATCTTTGAAAAGCATTAACTCATGCTTAGCGAACTCTAAAGTTACAATATTAAATGGAAAAAGAATACGGTCGCGAACAGGATTCGAACCTGCGTCTCCCGGATAAATACTCCAGGCGCTCTGACCACTAAGCCATCTAGTCGAGATGTAATGTGTATTGTATTGTAACTTTATTCGTATATTGTTATATTGTCATGCTGTGAGCAACAGTTTGTCCAGGCGTGTTTAAACTTCAGGTGAAGTGGGAAGTTGACTTAGTATCTTTCAGTCAGTAAAAACTATAATATTACATTTATTATAATTAAAAGACTACCATTGCCGAATTTACCAAGTCTACTGTTCTATTAAACAGGTGGTAATATAAAATATTGCTTGGTTTTAAGTCTGTTTAACTTATGAAAACCTTAAAAAAGATTCCTCATGTTATTTAATATCACAAACACTTGAGAAATAAATACAAGTGTTTTATTTACAAGAATTCTCAGCGTTTTACGTTGTAGCGTAAAATGGCGAGTACGTGTTAAATATTCGGTTCAGTTTCAGCGGAAAATAAATCGGGAGAGGAATTCGAAGTTATTCGCAGAAAAGTTATTCACATTTCATCGTAATTTTTCGGAAAGAATTTTAGAAAAATCTTTATCATTTCCATGAAATTACCAAACGATGTCTTGAGATGATATTGATGGAGAAGTGTCTGTAAATACACTTCAGCTGCACGTTATATTACATTAAACGAATCTTTTTTTAATCATTAAAAGTATCGCCATTTTTTATGATTCTGTACGCACGTGACCGTTATCGGTTTGTCTCGCGACGCTAGCCTATGTTTGATAAGCCAGCATCAATGTGCCAGTTAAAGTGATGAAATTATTCTAATGGACGACGTTGTTCATGGTTAGGGCTCAAAGGTTTCAGAACACAAAGGGAACGGAGGGAAAATGTCGATGAAAAGAACTTAACTCTGAGAAAGTGTAGTTTCCTATATTTCTTATAGTTAATAATCTTAAGTTATAAATATAACTTTAGAGTTCGCTATGGATGCGTTAATTATTTTCAAAGATTTATCTGTATTTGTTAATGTTGTCATATCCATTTGGAAATAAAAATAATTCTAATTTATATCTCTACACTAAATAAATAAAGCAGAAATTGAGAAAGTTATAAAGTCAAACTGTGCTGATCTAATACCAGTTCACATGAGTTTGTACTTAAAATCAGAAATACCCATTTTAAAAGTTTCCTCACAAAATTCTAATTCGGCTGAAGCCATCCGCAGAATCTCGTTCGCAATGAAAATACGGAACAATCTGAGGTGGAATAATTAAAACTATTTGAATCACTGACTGTTAACCTATTTTCATAAACTCTTTTCCCCTCTCGCATTCGTGCTATACCTACCTTTGCTTTGGGAAATTCACGGAATTGTATGCAATGTTCACAGCACTTTCTGTTGGTATAGTTCTATGAAAATATATTTATCCTTACGAGAATTTTATTTTGAACGAAATTTCAATTCTGTGTTATAAGTTGGATGAGTGAAATCGATATATGTATTAACAGAAAGTACATTGAGATATTTAAGGCATTTGGAAAATCAAACATGCTTATCTAAGATCAAGTTGATAACATGGAGATTGTAGGTAATCGTTTAAAAGTGCGTTTTCTCTAGAACGAAACGTGTTCTGATGATATATTTTTTTACTGGTAATAGTAATATAGACATCGAAATAGTTCTTGTGTTGATATCATCATAGAAAATAAACATACTAAAAATATACTATTACGATACTCGAGTAGAATATAATTTTGTAGATATCTAATCGATTTTAAATACTTAAGGAAAATGTTAAGATCGAATTGGATTTAGCATAACAGCCAACCAAATTCGACTTATGTGGTCAAGCTTTGGCGAGCAATTTAATTACCTGTTATGTTAGATTTTCCTCCATCGGCCGTAAGTCTTGATTTAGAAGTAAAAGCCTAGGTTGAATTATAGTCTACACCTCATTGCCAGATCTCGGCTTCATCCCGTAATATACCTATCATAATCACTATAGAAAAAAAGCCGTAACCCACGACTTGAAAGAAAGTAAGTACCTAAGTACTACGAAGTCAGTCAGGTGACCATACCTAATGATGTAAGCAAACTTAATTTAGATAAGGTAAGTAAATGTATATAAATGTCCTTAACAAAGACCGTGTTACATTAACATACGTAGCGATTTTTCACCGCGATAACTATTTTCTTGTCGCCATTTTACATTTTACAGCGCTCTCGAATCGCTTTCCCGCCTTTATGAGACGCTGGTCATTACAAAGACGTTTAGACGATATTGCGCATTTACATTGAATGTGAACAGTACATTAGGCAGTTTCAAGTGCATGTGTGTGTCTGAGCACCTCCAATCATACTGTCGAAACCATTTTGACGTCAATTTGTATGTCACCATTTGAAACCTACCGAAAGGAATTTGTTTCGTTTGAAAACATTTAAAAAGTTATTTTTACCGATGTTGGTTCTTCAAAAACATCAAACGTTTATAGAACTTCAAATTAAGTTTGCAGTTAATAGATTCTGATGAATACGATTGTGGTGTACTTAACCAGTTACTAAACTGTGTTAGTAATCCTATCATGGTAATTAAAGTTTAAATCCGTTTACGAAGTTTTGTTTAATTAATCTGTTAATTGAAATTAAACTTTAGCTCATATTCGATTAGTTTCTGAATTAGTAATTGTCTCGAATTAAGTTTGTCTCAAAGAGCAAATTCAGTCATTGTAAATCCGACCTTTAAGATTTTATTTCCCGAACTTGGGCAGAAAATGCCGGAGTCTATACAACAGCATCTAACTTATATTACTGATGGGAATTTTAAAATAAGTTGCGGAAGTAATGTCTCAAGTTT
This sequence comes from Xylocampa areola, assembly GCA_935421205.1. Taxonomy (NCBI): domain Eukaryota; kingdom Metazoa; phylum Arthropoda; class Insecta; order Lepidoptera; family Noctuidae; genus Xylocampa; species Xylocampa areola. The sequence goes on from OW285200.1 coordinate 5,264,264, forward strand.
GAATCCTTTGAATATACATAAATGTGGGCAATATTACATTTTCAGTCAAAAGTTACTTGTATTTATTATTTATGTTCTCTAGGGCATAAGACAAATAAGTTAATTTTATGAAAATAGATAGCTTGGTTTATTGTGACACTTAATTGAGTTCCCTTTCATTAACTTTCATGAATTTTTAGCTGAATATCGCTATAATCAGTACATTTTGGTTTCAGTTTAAATTCCAGAGAGGCGTCTAGCATAATTTTATTTACCACAATTTTAACATTATTCATCTCAAAATTCTTGTCAAGAAATTACATTGCATAAGTGTAGAGGTCTTAAATCTTTTTAATGTGACCTATTTTCTACTAAATGCGTCGCGTTTTCTCATAATATGAGGAAATTCAAATCCGAGCCCACATACTGCACCAGTAACTCGTCCATTTTTAAAGCATCTTAGAATTTTCATATCATTACCGGCGCTCCCTGTGTTTGCGACGAACCGGAAAATTAATGCAAATTCTCCATCACGAGCTATTTATCCCTTTAATTTGAGTGGCGAGCTTCTACCTACCCTCTCCTGTGATAAATTGCGGCATTATCTGATAGTAATTAGTGTTGTCTTTCTCGTTTACTCTGTTATGACGTAAGGATGTCGTTTATCATTCCATTGTGTTCCTTTTTCCAGAGAAAGGGTAAAGCCTTGTTTGCACGTGTTTGACGATATATTTTTGGTTTAATATGAATTTAGTTATCTTTTATAACTTTTTTACTTTGTTTTTAGGTAGGTTTCGGATATTGCTACATCATAACGTGACGGATCCATTGAAGACAAAAATATTGTTTTTTGTTTTTTTACAAAACTTTTTTATAAATCATCTTCGTTCCATATACAATGTAATGTACATTGCGATAAATTGTCTTCAATCATGACGGCGTTTAATAAACAATATCAAAGCAAAAAATTATGTGTCTGCAATAAAGCAGGTTTGATTGAGACGTGAGTACACTCACACGCTTCCTCCTTCATTAATTATGAAATATCCTCACCGTACGGAGGATGTATGTTTCCACGACTGGATTTTATGGTCTGTCTGTGTAGATACATTTTAATTTCAGTTGCGGAATGTAATGTGTCCTCTTTCACTAAATTGCGCAAGGTTGGATTTATGTACTCGACTCGTTGTAGCGTAAACTTTAAGGGCAAAATAAAATGAATCTCTATTTCTTCCTAAAGATTTTCCTGCTTGAAAAGCCACGCCATAATTTGCTGAAAAGAATTAAGTCGTGGGCTCATTAGCAAGCGAAACTCTACAACTGCAATGAGCTATTATTATGGTTGGTTAACCTTTTCTTTGTAAATTACCGATTTATTTACGAAGTTAAAGAAATACCCTTGTTTATTGGCGCATTTATTACTGGTTTTCGACATTCTAAAAATATTTGTTATCATGTTATCATAAATACTAAATATAAGGTTGCACATGTTCAAAGCTTGAATATTTAGTCAAGGAGGCGTTATGTTTGTGAACTACATATTTTATTATTTATATTAATCGTCTTTTGTAGGGATAGGATTGTAGGTACTAGTAATATAGGTACGATTACTACTAGGATACCCTAAAATTCTTAGCTTAATTTATTCGGGAGATGGGCAGACTATAAATTATTTGAATAAAAGCCATACCGGATCGACATGGTTAGTTTCGATATTTATCTGTCTTTTAAATCCTGTGCATTATTCAAATTTGATTGAATCAAATATACACAGTTCGTATAGAAAATAAACACCGGAGGCGAAAAAATAGTTTCGTTAAAAAAAAATCTCGTTATCAGATTAGTCACACTCGATGTGTTTTCTACGCAAACAAAACTGTTTAGCGACAAAGTTATTATCCAATGAGCCGAGAGTTCGGATGGTTCCCAGTTCATACAATTTGTTTTAAACTCACAATGTTTTCGTGTCACGATAAATTGAGCCAGTTATCAATGATGTCAGCATTGTGTGTATTTTATCGTGTTTATGATGAGTCATAAGACGTTTTTTCCTACAGTTGGGTTCATAAAAATATTACGTAGGTGCTTTAGTTTTGATTGTTTTTTTTTTATTGTATGTGGAAGTGTAATAACATGCAATTTTTTTTTAGATTTGCTTGTAATTCATGTGATCACAATTTTTATATTATTTTTGTATTATGCACAATTAGTTTTTAATACATTCATTGACATATTTTGCACTACTAAATTTTAAGGTGCCGCTGTCACTGTTATTTCTACTCGAGATTTCATCATTACCACAATTGGTTTAGACAGACTGATTGGTGTCGCAGTTTTATTTTATGGCTGCGCTTGATCAGTATCAAGAGGAGCCATAACATAGGTAGTAATTAAGGTTACCCCCTTATAACTGGTGTTTATAAACCAAACAGAAGTTATTGGTTTTGGCACATGCAAATTCGCGCCATATTAACATGTCACCGTCTTGTCGGCATCGTTTCAACGCGAACTTAGTTGGAGCGCGCCGAGCCACCGGGGCGCCGCCCCGTGACGTCATCGCCTCGCCCGTCGCACATTTGTTCCTTAATATGGGGTAAACACGACCCTCGTGTCATGTTTACGTTGTTCAAGCCCTGACGCGTGGTACTAATATTTGACGCCTACCGTTTAATTGATAACCTTATCTAGCTTCTGTTAGACCAGTTCCTGCGAACTAGTGTCACTAGTGGATTGACGAATATTAAATCCAGATTTGGATAGACGAAGCTGAGAAAGACTACCTTTAAGTTTGCTAGCCTTTGCGATGACTCGCCTACACGTCTCCTAATGTGATTATTTTAATGCCTGGTCATCAACCTGGATGGTAATTAAATTTGTTATGTGGTTCTATATGGCGAAATTTATGGCAGTATTCATAAACCGTATATTTGAATTTATTTATTTTTCATGTTGTTGCTCTTACCTAAACGGTTATGTTTTCAAAATCTGCACAAGGTAGACTAGAAACTTGTTTACGGTTTTAATGTTTTATAAGCCCACAAGAGTTTGCATAAAAATCGAGTAGGTGCCTACTTCATAATTTCGGTGAATTTTATCAAACTCGTGTATTCTAGACCTTTGTATAGTCGACCATCAAAATTGCTTTACCATATTTTACAAAAACTTCCAGTAAATTAAAATGTCAATAAGGTTGACAGTATCTGACTGACATCTTGATCTTTTAAGCAAAAATAGACTTCGTTATATTATGATGCGCTAACGAAATTCAGCATCAGGGTGGTAAAGTCGACCATACAATTGTATGGTCGACTATACAATACCGAATTTCCATTGTTTAATATTAAAAATGTTGGCTGAATTTTGAAGCTCAGTTTTAACAAATAATACCACTACGTCAACATCATAAAAGATCTCAAACTTTGCCAGTAAAAGGCTCGTCTCCTAGGAGTATCTTTTCCATTTTTGTCAAGGCATAAAAACATTTGTATGCGGAACTTTTACTGAAACTTATCCCATTACGAGTTTTGTACGACTTATTACCATAATCATTGTTACTATCCGTTTCTGCACTAGCATATTCGCCGCCTACACCGATGAGATGGAGAAGAATCTCTTTTAGACTTTAATAGGTACTTTAATCTGTTTTGACTTGGATATTGACAGCTTGATTATTGATAACGGGTCTATGGACAATTTAAAGTTTGAATTGAGGTTTGTCATTTTAAGTCTTTTGATCCCGATTCTAATCTGTTTTAGTCCGACTTCTAAAAGTCTACTCTTTTTAAAGCTAGGGTAGTAATTAATTTTCAAGAAATTAAGGATCTAAATATTTAGATTTAATTTCCTTTACCATGATATCTGCCACACAAAGTGATCTGATAGAATTGTGTTTAAATATTTGTTATTCATATAGGTATGAATAAAGGAAAAAATCTTGTTTAACCTTTGTATGACCAGAGATCAAAATAATTGATATAAAATATTCCGGTCTGTTCTACCAAGCCGACCCGCAGTGAATTCTTATTTTGATTTTTTTTCCGGATCGGTACCTAATTACCTATCCTGTCATTTCCAGATTCCGTACTTATTTAATTCATTTGCGGCTAAATATAAATACTCAAACATTTTGCCTTGGATATTAAATTATTTAACTATGGATAATACAAGAAGGATGCTGGAGATGTTATCACGCCAGATTAGCGAGTTAACGAAGCAACGACTCTTTTAACTTGACGTCATGGTCGGCGCTTACGCAAACCACGGGTCATGATCATTAGAAAGTTGCCTTTTATATTTTTTGTGCTCTATTGTCTCTTACTATACGCAACTAAAGCATATTTTACAGTTATTAGATTTCTATTTCTTTAAAAGGATAGCTTTGGCTAATGGCTTGTGGTCAGTTGATGATAATATCGTGTGACCTTTGCGGTTACGTGACAAAGTCATTCTGTAATTAGTTATAAAACCAGTTTTCTAAGAACAATAATTTTGCCATTTAATTCGAGGTATCGAAAAGGTATGTATTTGAACTCTTAAGCGCTTAAAAACAAATGCTCCTCATACCTTATTCTTTATTGTACACAAATCTAGGAACATACACGGATACAATTAAGAGAAAAGAGTACAAAGGTGAGTTTAACTCAGAATGAGTTATACCTATAATATTGAACTTAAGTATTTTCTACGGAGAGCTTACTGAAGGCAACCATTATCTGTTCTGTGCTGGAAGCCATACCGAGTAGGTAAGTAGAAAGAAGATCCTGTACTATATTAAATGGAAAAAGAGTTTAGAGTTCGCTAAGCTGCGTTAATGCTTTTCAAAGATTTATCTTGAAGATCCTGTACTTCAAGAATTCTTCTAGAACCATCTCGGATAAAACCCAAAAACTTTTTAATACTTTAAAGCAAGGAAACAAAACTGAAAGTCGACAAATATTTTTGTTATGATAAAAATGGATGGCATCCAACTGCAGGTTTTCAGTGCCCCAAATGTACAAAAGTTTTAAAGGTATTATAAGAAGACTACGGAGAATTGAAACAAGTTAAACAAAGTATTTCGGATTTAGTTCTTCTTTTTATTGTTACACATTTCAGGATTTTAATTCTTGGTCACAGTTGAAAACGGTGATCTCGTTAGCTTGGCTGGCAAAAGCAACCAGAACGACGCGGGTTCGAGTCTAGCTCGCGATAATTTTCCTTACATAAAAATTAAAACTGAAGTGATTCGCATTAGAAATCTGCCTATATGGGTTTCGGTTAAAGATTTACATATAAATATTTGTTGTGCTATATGAAATTAATACGTCAGTGATTTCTACAAACACCATTTTTTTTTATTGTCTGATTTTATTGGTTTGACGCCACTACATCCTTCAGCTCAAAGTTCCGCGTGCACATATTCAAGGGAGTAACACCAACGACGTTATGGTTGAAGACGCGTTGCATAGAATCTGTTGCAGATGTAATAAAATTAATAGAAAGAAAGAAATCATTTATTTTAGCCTCGCGGCAGAATCGACTTAAAGTACTGCTCTTAAACAAAAAGATAAAAAAAAATACAATAAAAAACCAAAGTAAAGCAGTCGGTTCAGGTGTGACATAGTCAAAACTATAATAAGCTACCTGCATGAGACCAAAAAAGGCCCCTATCTCAGCATTAGCGGCCACATCGAAATGTGGCCGCGCCGGTTTTCAGATAGGTCCAGGTAGTGAAGCCACGGGCGGCTGGGCGTACGTAAATATGCATACCTACGTTTATGTTTCCTAGAAATACCAATATAAAATGTTCTTAAAATAAATCTGATAATCCATTACACATAATACTATCTTTACCACCAAGAGTATCTCGACAAAATATTCAACACACAAAATGAGGCAATTCAATGTTATCTCTTAACTACTACATCCCTCACCAGAGTATTTACCCACTCGCCATAAAGCTCCACCTGCAGACACGATAATCTTCAAGGGGAGCAATATCGTCCGTATTATCACTGTGTAACTTTACTAAAACGACAGCTTAATACTTGAAGGGGAGACCATATTACACTTCCCCAATATTTTCAAATACCCGTGAATTGGATACACCTTCCTCTTTTACATAGATTGGTATTCTGTGCGTTGTTGAAGTGTGCGCACCATATTTTTGTACTGTATTTTTAATTTAATCAATTCTGGCAGCGATCAAATATTATCTGCCTTGTCTAAACAGTTTCAATTACATGACAGTATCACGCCTGTACTTCCCGAAGAGTTAGGCAGATGAGTGTATTATTTTACACTTATACCCACTTTACTCCGATACAGTTATGAAACTAGGTGGAGAGCCTATTGCCACCTCCGGACACATTCCGAAAATCCAGGCTGCTAATTAGATTTTCTTAACAGAAAAATCAATAACACTGCCGACTTGAGAACCGAACCCATTGATTCTCCACCTCTAATAGAACAATGATGCAATCTTATTTAATTTTATCATTATCATAAATCAATACATACAATAAAAATGTAACGGATCGCTGTCTGTACATGTAAAATATATGAGAAAAAATATTATTGGGACCTTTATCAACGCAAATAGCACCCAAAACAATGATTGTTAGAATTTTTGTCTGTCTGTTTGTCTGTGCGTTTGTGCACGCTAATCTCAGAAATGGCTTATCCGATTTAGATATACTGTGGTAAGCTTCACTTAACATTTAGTGTTTGTTTCATGTCAATCGGTTCATAAATAAAATTTTTATGCCAATTTAAGGAATCGCGTCGAACATTTGTTAATTATATGAATTTGTGTTCATACACGACATGGTGTTAATTTACGACATCCACGCGGACGGAGTCGCAGGCACAGCTAGTTCATACATATAACAAACAGAATTAAGTGAGTTGGTCCGTTGGTTGACGTAACAAAACTCTAGGTATACCATACTTCCAGAATAATGCGAAACAATTCTATTTCCTTTCTGCGGTTGGACCTTTTCCCAAAAGACTATATGAATGTACATCTATACAGAATTCAATTTGGTGCCTTTTACTTTGTTCCTATTTTGTGTTCCCTTTTGTATAAACAATATAAACATGTCTTCTATTTCAACCCATTACAACAGTAAATCTAATTTGCCAGATTCGTGTGACAACTTACAGTATTAATGTGTATAAATATATTAACCTGAATGCTGTTATAATTTAATGTGTTAAATAAATTATGCCTGAAACTCATTTCAAATTAGTGTTACTTTGGCTAAACAAACCTGAAAGTGTACTTTGTTCTTGTCATCTTCTACTACAGTTACGACGGTAAACAAAAAATGCCCACCCTTCACCGCTTTCCAGTGATTTTGCTGGGAAGAAGAAACCGCATAACTCTGCAGCAATTACATTCAGCTAGGTATTGGGTAACCGTGGAATTTAACAATTAAAATTCCAATTATTCAGCGTTAGTCTACTGTCATGAGACTCTAAGAAATTCTGCCATTCATGAAGCAAATTTTGACTAAAATGCTTAGACGTGCGTTTAAATGCTAGACTTATATATTTTATCGTTTCTTGTCTGAAGAATCTATTTTCTAACCAGCACGAATCTGATGGATGTAGATACTTTATGGAGCTCGATTTTATTGCTTGACTGAATGTGTAATAAAAGTGATATGTAGATTCCTTTAACCGTCGAACTAGCAAGATTTAGAGGCTATTTAAATCTATGATGTTGATCGTAGATAATGGGATCCATATTATTAGTAGGTTCCTAAACTAAGTTGAATGTAAAAGGTACACAGGAGGGAGTCGAAATATATCTAAATATGGTTTAAACCACCATTTGAACTAAAACTATAAAACTATTAATTTCGCTTCGTATACTGTAAATATCGACTTAAATACATATCGAAAGCTAAAGATTATGTAGATAATAATATCTTAGGCTTTCGCGATCACTACACAAAAAAAAAATTGACCACGAATGCTGCACAGTGTTCGAAACGTCAGGGAAAACAAAAACCATGAATGCACCAGATTAATCCGGTTAAAAGTGGTTATATTATATTATGGAAATATTTCACAAACACTCCTGTATACTCAGTTACTAATGTTATTAATCATTTTGCATTGCAATTTAAGAAAATTGTTTTTCCATTCAATTCATTCTGGTACGGCTATTCCAGGCTTTGAGTTTCTAACGGTCAGCTATAAGTTGTGTAATTGTTTAATAACGCATGTTAATTAATAATTTATTCCAAAAATGAAAGGAGTCAAATAAATTTTCCGACAATTTCTAGCGAAGTACGTAAGTAAATAAATAGGTAAGTAAAGTACTGAATCAATAGGTTTACACAATAACCAGAAAATTGATATTAAATCCGCTTTTATAAGAGTTCTATGCGTCCAGGAATGGAGTTACTTATACATTATGAGTAATTTACTTTGGTATCATAAGTTCTCGGTTATCTTACATATCTGCCACCAAAATATAGAATCATACCTCTGACCCACACAAATAGGCTTCTACTTGAGATGTATAGCAACAATAACTTCGTATTAGTTGGAAGGATGGACTATAAGAACGTTCGTCCGTCGTTAATAGACTAGGGCCTAGGATTTTGTGATCATAAAAAGTAATTCCGTGTACGTGTTTGAAAAAATAATAGACCATAGCGCACAAAAGATAAAATACTGTAATGAAATAATTATTAAATCGAATGATTTGTGCTTAGCTTTAGATAAATCAATATCAATTTGTCAGAAGTTCATTCGTTTTATAGCCAGGAGAGGTTTCGGAGTCGGTGAACGAGAAACTTACGCTTGCGAGATGCGACTTAGCACAATTGCATTCTTCAAATTGAGTGCAGATGCGGCTCAGAGTCTTGGAGTTTCGCTTGTATGCCTTGTTTGGATGATAATATCTAGGAACATTCGAAAATAGGTTTTTCTATAAGCTGCCCGAGGTGAACCATTATCTGTTAAGTCATTTTTTAAGAACTAGATTGCAGTTTCTATCTGATTATCTCTGAGAAGAAAAACCACAACAAACTCAGAGGTCAGTCTCAGATTTTATTATGTAATTAACTATGTAGGGTACCTAATGGACTCTGGAATGATCTTTTGAGGAAAGAGATGCTTTGAGGTGTCCTGTCTGGTGCGCAGGCAGTTGCCATCGTGGTAGTTCTCAACTATCGTTAAGGTATCTTAATGGCGCACATCAAGGCGATACCAGATCAGGAAGACATTTACGCAGACCACGTTATAACAATCACAAACTTTTGATTTTATTTACTAACGGCATAAAACCATATATACATAACACTTATAAAGGAAATAGTAACCAAAGCTAATATAAAGTTAGAAGTTCAAAATCCAGTTTTATTGGCTTCACTGTCGATTAAGCAAAGTTATAGTGGTCGTTTGTACGTAGAACACTGATTTTAGCACTATCATAAATATTTTAATGAGCTCGCTGTTTGTACGAGTGCTTATTCAGTTCTCGGTGACCATTTCAGCTAAAATTTCTATATTATAGAATAGTAGTAATGTTCGTGAGTATTAGATGTAGTAGAAACTGATCATGTCATATAATATTTTAAGTACCGATGTTGCTAGTTAGTGCACTTTACAGTTCGTTGAGAAACTTTTTTTCTTAAATAAAAAGTATATATGAACTTCGATCAACCGAAGTAGAGAAAAGTTAAACCGGCAAAACAAATTTTGTAGTTTCTTGTGAAGCTCTATAAACAAAATTGCAATCTAAATAAACGGTGTCTCACGTGTTAACTTTACCACCGTTTTCAACAAAACGGTTCATTGCTTCAGAACACTATTTTACGTCTTCACGTAAATGGTTCGGAGCCCTTGCTAAACTTAGCTGAGTCAGTTAAACCAAGTCGTCGTCATAAAACCCTTCAGAAAGTGCTTGTTTTACAATATTCATTTGATCTTTTTGACGTCAGTATCTTGCGATCCCGCCGCATCCATATTGTGTGTCGTGATCTGGATTGTTGCCAAGGAATGCTATTTTATAGCAAACATTGCAGAGCCTTCCGGCGTCCTGCCGCCGCGCGGACTTCCCGCCATGCCAGTGCCATTGTTGTGCTCGTTGATATGCTTTTGGTTTATTTGTCCAAGAGCCAAATTTCCAAATGTACCTTGCTGCTTAGAGACAGGAAATAGCTCGAAACGAACAAGATAGAATATAATATTCGTTTCAAGTGTAATTAGTTTTTAAGTACCTCTGGACTGAAATAATTTCTTCAATCTTTGCTAAGCTATGTCATAAAAAATGTTAGTTAGTGGGCGGAGCAGCCTCAATGGCATACAAAGTTAGACTGGACTTTCGTCGACGTCTGTGGTCTACCTAACCAGGTTTTAATATACAAGGCTAAAATTGCTGTTAAATTTAATGGAATTGAATTGCCATTTCGTGTGTGCCTGCGGTTTTGAATAGCACTTTGGGGGATTGGTATACGTCGTCAGGTAAGGTTACCTAACCTTATGGTTACCTTACAACAGAATTGATAGCTTTGCAGTTATAATACTGTTTTACACAGTAATAAATAATTTTGTCGATAGCTTAAAAGTTTTTGTGCACCTCGTAAACAAAGTAATAAAGTTCCATACTTTCGTAACACTACGGGAATTAACTCTCCTCAGTGAACAAGACAAGTTGTTTTGAGAAAGCTAATAAATCACCCAAAACTTTATTAATTTTCCTGTGATCGTTTTAAATATGTAGGACCAGTGGAGAGTTAAAGTAGAGAGTCGAGATTCTTATTTATATCACAATATTAAATAACTTCTCTCGATAATAAAATATTTAGATTGATTTTTACACTAGGTACCTTAGTCCAAACATATTTTTCTAAAGATTTGGCTTGAAACACCAGTGATACTGGCAATTTAAAGGTTTCATAATCGAGTACATATTAGAAATTAATGAGAAAGAAAACATCGCATGGAAATCAGCGCACCTGAGATACATTATCCTTGTAAAGACATTTTAGGGTCTTAACTCTGACACTAAGTTGTTCATCAACTATAGAGAAGACAGTAATTTCAAGACTGTTCAATGTCATAAACTCAGTGCAGTCGCAAATTGACAAGCGCTACTTATTTAGCGTCTAACTATAATTTAAAGAAGTCTGTAGAAGGTATTGTTGCTAAAACCACTACTTCGTCTTTAAGTTCTATTCTTCTAAATTAGGCATAAAAGTACGCTACTTTACGTGCGTAAGAGCAGAATCGAAACAATAAAACTTACATCATGTCCACAACTCTCGCTACATAATCGAATCCATGCTTTTCGCTACGGCTGACTTGGTTTTTATTAAACCTACTCGTTTCCAAGTCTCTTGAAAGTTTTCTCGTTTAATATTATCTTGTGAGAATATGAGAAGAGTAATACATGTTGTCTAATGAAATTGTAACAAGCCGTGTTTGTGTATTGAATGTGTTGTTTTGTTTTTGGTGGGAGCAAGAATTTGCTGTCTTTTTTTTTTTTTTTTACACAATATTTTAATATCGACGCATTGTCTTTTCAGCTACTTAACAAGCATGGAGCAAAACACTTACTACCCTGCGTTCGTGGTAGTAGAATGATTCCAGAATGTCAATCGTTGTTCGACAAATAAAAAATATTAATATAAGCGATATCCTGTTAATTAATGTGTCTCTACACATTGCGCAAATCTAAGATATTAGTACTACAGTTTTATTTTACAACAAATGCCTAACAACGATTCTTCGTGCTAACAGTCACCTTTAACCATAGTTAAAACGAGGCCTGCATAATTGTCAAATTCAGAGCTGCAAACTTTAACTTGATATTATGCCTCCTCCCTTGTGATATTTCGTGATTTTTGCCAAACCCCCTCCCCCCCCTTTCGAGCCTCACGTGATTAATGGATGGCTCCTATTTTAGCAGTTGACATCTATAGGCTGAGATGATGATGATGATGAAGGCGTTCACCTATAAAGGTGTATCTCATTCAAATGTTGTGAGTTCATGTTCATCAAACGCCAGTCAAGCTTTCGTCATTAGAACATTGCCTTATAGTCATTCTTGCAAGTAGATCGGCGTTTTCTATCCAAGTATGGCTAACGATGCTCGTTAGCAAGTCTTATCTCCGGCGATCTGCACAAATTAACTGAAATTATGCTATGTTCGAATCTGGCAGAATTAGTTTTGCAAGCAAATTTTACCGTATTCAGCTATTGAACGTAATGATGAATCGTTTGCTTAACGTAAATCCTTTCGGTAGAGTTTGTCTTTGCTTAGTTACTGCATGCCTCTATTTTAAGCATTTATTTGATACATTGTATATAAAAGGCGCGAAACAGGGACTTTGTCTTTAATTATTTCTGAAATATCTCTCGTAGAGTAGTTAGGTATAACTTTTATTGATTTTAGTACTGTGCGAGTCAAAAGAGCAGCTCTTAAAAGTTATTGAATAATTCATTTATTCTGATCAGCAAGACGAATAAATGAATATTTAAAATAACAATCATGTTAGACAAACAGCCATTAACAAGCATTTGCACATAGTAATCAGTTGAAATCTATATATTGCCAAGTGTTTCACAATTTTCCCTTTCGGAGTAGGTTTCCTATCTTGCATAATTTTAATACTTAACTGAAATTGGCAAAGCAGGTCTCGCGTTGATTACTAAGCCGTACATGTTCGTAGGTGTGACGTAGTAGTCGCTTTGGCAAATTGAATTCTGTCATGCCAGCAGGTAGTAGGTAGTTGCTACGTAACTGGAGTGACGTATCCTATGATGAATTTTATTATGTAGACTGAGTAATGAATTTGAATTTCCAACATTTTCTAAGGAAACCTCTTCCTTCTTACTCTTTTCTTTAGGAAATGCTGATCAATCAAATTCTGAGTTAAATTTTCAAGTCATGTTTGCTGTTTATGGCAAAGATGTTCTAAAAAGCTCCCGATTGACGGTTCATAGTGGAGGCACTTATACAGCAGCTGTCGGGCCTGCTATAATATAATCGTAAAGGAAAATCCAAGAAATTGGCGACATAAACGTCTTTGTGAATATTTAATAACACTTCATCTTACTCCTCATCTTTCAATTCGGCTTCGAATTTTAAGCTTCGTCGGAAATTCGGTAAAGTATCGGCCATTACCCAGAAATGAAACTTGAGAATTCTTTAGAAACGCAAAAAGGGTTCTAATACGTTTCCACGAGCAACTTCTTCGAAAGGTCAATAGACTTTTCTATTGTAGCCAACCTTTTAGTTGAATTTTATAAAAGGTAATACGATATACTTTGCGTTACTACCTGAATTTTGAACGCCTTTTGATAAATATGGAATCTGAATAGTGAGGTCATTGCCGTTTGTAATTTTTGCCAAAAACAGGAAAACTTATTACGTAATGGCTGTCCATTTTGAGCGTTTTAAGATGTGGAAACGCCTTCTAGTCCTGAATAAAGGCCTCTCCTGTTTTTGTGTTAAATGTGCCATTAACACGCAATACCGACGTGGGTGGATGTGGTTCCTACACCTTAGAGTCACTGACCCGTAGCACAGGTCGCGAAACAGGAAAGCTAAGCTTGTGATTTAAAATACATGTTTTGCAAAAATATGTAGGTACGAATAAACAAAATGAGCGATGAGAAAATTTCTCGTACACGCTTTTCATTCTGCCTAGCCTGTTTTTAACAATGGGGTCGGTTTCCAATATAACCGGATGCAGCTTAACACTAGAAATATTTTATATAGAGTGTCTGTTGTCTTCACCACCTATATATACGTATAAATACGAGGGGCGTTCAATGTATTCTCGGTATCGGTATGAAAAAAAAACTTAATTCAAATAAAATTATTTTTATTTTTCAATATAATCCCCCATAATCTCAATGCATTTGTTACATCTCGAAATTAAATTTTCAATACCCTGTAAAAAAATATCTCTGTAAAATGCGCATTTATGGCCGCTCTTCATCGTTGGAAAATCGTTTTCCCCGAAGATCTTTTTTCAAATTAGGGAACAAATAATAATCGCTAGGGGGTAAGTCTGGACTATAGGGTGGGTGGTTTATTTCTTCGAAACCACAATCTCGCACAGCAGCCTTGGCAACACGCGCCGTGTGGACTGGGGCGTTGTCGTGAAGAAGCAACACACTGGCGGTCAGTTTACCCCGTCTTTTTTCTTTAATTGCCTCCCGTAAATTTCTCAAAGTGGATGCGTAGGATGCTGCGTTTATGGTTTCACCTTTTTTTGTGTACTCAATCAACAAAATTCCCTTTGAGTCCCAAAACATCGTGGCCATGACTTTTCCGGCAGACGGAACGACTTTGAATTTCTTAGGGGGGGCACTACCCTTCTTGTGCTGCATGGACTCCTGCTTACTTTCAGGATCATAATGGTGAACCCACGTTTCATCTCCAGTAACAATTCGATCGAAAATACTTGATGGGTCTTCACTACAGAGCTTTAAAAACTCTCTACAGCACTCGATTCGACCGGAGAGGTGGGTCATCTCTGCTATAATTTTGACCTTCATTCGGGCATCCTCCAGTATTAACTTCTCAACTTTTTTCACGTTTTCTTCCGTAGAGGCAGTAACCGGGCCGCCCGAGCGAGTGTCATCTTCAATACTCTCTCTGCCCTTTTTAAATTCACTTGACCACTTTTGTACTGTCAATAACGAAGGTGCAGAATCTTGGTAAACAGCCACCATCTCTTCGTGAATAGTTTTTTGACTTTTTCCTTGTTTGGTAAGGAATTTAATCACAGCGCGGTGCTCGATTTTCTTCGACATTGTCACGTTAGCCATTCTAGTTGTCGTTGACTAATGGTAACTAGCAAACTAATGATCAGAACTATATGAAATTTCATATTTATACCCTCAGATAATGTAATTACTTAATTAATTAGTCAAATTACCCACATCATTATTAAATCACCCCCATACCGAGAATACATTGAACGCCCCTCGTAACATGGGACATAATGGCATTGGTAAAATATGGGTGTAAAACAGTGTACACCTCTGCGTACCCCTTCGGGAAATATAGGCGTGATGCAGTTATGACTGCCGTCTACTTAACCTCCGTGACCCATTTATTGGGCAACATGATATTGCGTGGTAAGACTGGTTGTCATTAACAAACTTTCAGACACCTTATTGGTAACGATTGTCTTAGATATTCGTTCGTCAACTGGGACCGACAGTTTAGCCGTAAGGATCTCTATACGAAATGAATCACCCATCTACAAGCTAACCACGGCAAAAAATATTCCAGCATATAACATTGTTAATCCTGGCGGAGTTCTAATAATATTTTGTATAATTTCTGTTTAACTCGAAATTGCTCGGCACCTCTACTAATATTTTAACAAATTACTAAAGTAACACAGAAAGCATTAGCATATTATCAAAGTTACGGAACATTAGCAAATGCGCCAAAACATTGAGGTCATTGAACTTGTTTACTCAGCAAACAATTTCTAAGCTTAATATTAAGCTGCAGAACTAACGAGGCATCCAGAATTCCAGATACAAATCTAGTAGGATTAACAGTCGCCCCACTACAGTTAAGGAACAACAATTAGGTCAATAAATCGAAGTAATAACATTATCTTTTGGCACGCTATTCGTATCCAATTCAAACCAAAAGTATTGAGAGAATTTATTCCTGTTTCTGTCCCTCTCTATTAGCGATTGTGTGAACGGAATAGGATATATTGGATAGTACGGAAAAAACAAGTTAAGCTGGGAGCTTTAAGTTGGCTGAAAATTTCTGTGATTCAACTTTAAGAAATTTATTATGGCAGGGTATTGGCTTGTGTCATACTGAGATCGCATTTTATTGGGAGTTATTTTTCTTCGTCTATCTATTTTGTAGGATATTATATTCTAAGTCTACTCGTGAACGTATTTGAGTTTTCGTATAGAATTAAACTTGCGCTTAATGTTTAACAAACAAGTTTGGTTACAATTTGTAAATTAAATTGCGTTACATGATTTCCAGGTTTCCAAAATTATTAGATCCCTTATCGGGCCGGTCCCAACAGTAAATAATCACGATAAACGTATTTTAATATTATGGTATTTGAACCAGCGTAGAATTTAGTTAAGGTCTGGTTGGGCGTGCAATTAATTAAAAGTTTGTGCCATTAGCATATTTTGATTAAAGCAACACACGTGCGGGGGCAGTGGGCGTCCATGGGGCATTTACGAAATCGTTTGTCTATTTATTGTAGGTTACGTAATCTACGTTCGGAAATTTAAGATTTATCAACCTAAAGGCGTCGTGGTGACATATAACGAAGGAAAACACTGTGAGGACGATGGTCTAAAATCACCAACCCGCAGTGTGCTAGTGAGGTGATCAATGCTTATGCCTTCTGTGTATGAGAAGCGGCTCTTGCCGTGCTGTGGGACAGTTACGGCCTGCTTATGTTTATGTTAACTAAAGACCGATATCACTCGTAAATACTCGTGATGTCCCATTTTGTACTCGTTCAAATATTATTTTATCTATGATTACAGAAATTCCAGCAACGCCGTATTTTGTTATTTTCTTCGATGAACCTTGTTTACTGACATGTGGAGAGAACGATGCCATTTTGCATGTTATCGTCGTTAAATGGAGTCCCGGCCATGCACATGTGATTTACCGAGAGGAAGCGATTTATCACATAAATTGCAGCCACACGCTTATTCATTTTTGCAATCTCCGTGTCAAACATAATTGCATTAAATTGTAGCGTATGTGATACGAGAATCTATTGGCAATAGGTACTTGATTTAAGTTTTAGGTCAGTGACCACCATTTTATGCTACAAGTGAGCTAATTTGTCATTATGCTCGAGGCTGGGTTGTAATACATCCGTGATTATAATGTAATAAAATCAATATTATTGTAACAGGGCTTTTCTTTTTCTTTTCAGAAAACAACCAAAGACGTTTGCGTTCGACCACTGTTTCTACTCCCTGGACCCATCCCTGCCACACTTTGCATCTCAGAAGACAGTGTTCGAATGTCTCGGCAGGGATATACTCGACAATGCATTCGACGGATACAATGCTTGTATCTTCGCGTATGGACAGACAGGTTAGTTAATGTACAGTACAACACAAACTGTCCTTAGACTCATTTTTTATTTAGTCTCAAACCATGTCTTTTTGATCGTTTTTTTTATAACTTTGTATACCTTTCTGTAAGTGCAACTGAGTTTGCAAGTTACCAGTAACTCCTAACATCATCCCTTTATGGGCATTAAACTCGTTTAGATATTAGACGTATTGTGAGTATAGAAAACGGTTATATATTAGACATATTGACATATTGTGTTAACGCGTGGAGGCAATACACAAGGCAATTGTTACAATCGAGGACGAGATAGGTCACGTGAGTCACGACACGATGCAGCGTGTGAACTGTGAAATTGTAGTAGCCGCTACCGCCGCCGTATAGGTTCCATTTACAAAGTTTTATTAAGACCGCACTATTAGCAAACCTTTTTAAAAATAGCTTTGAATTCGTAATGATTTTTAAAATATATACACATCAGACATTTGCTCCAATGAAGCTCAAGGTTACTTACTTTAATAGTAATAATATTTAGCATCACGCTTATATCCCCGATCGATATGGCAAAGGATTGCTGTTGTGCACCCATATTTCACAGATTCAGTTATTAAGTCCTATGTAGTGATAATAGGTGGTCAGCCTTTTACCATCAACCGGGTACAATTCCAAATACCGGGCATTTTTCTTTATAAGAAATCCCAATAACAGTTTGCCCGACCCGGGAATCGGCCACTAGATAAATGTGGTTAGGCTCAAAAATGCCAACTTAGCAAAATAATCAGGCAGTATTTTTTGATTTTGTAACCTGTACTATAGGAATGGGTCTTAAACATACGTCTACTGACAGACACTATTTCACCGCCTTAGGGTACGGAGATTATGAGATTCCGGGAATCATGCCCAATGTTCCCGGAAATTGCGAAGTAACTAAAAATATTGCCAACCATATAAGTCAGACTTATAATTCATATTTAGCGTAGTACATAAGCAACATACTGCTAGGGTTGCCGTAATCAATTAAAGCGCTTAAAGTCTTGTTGAATTATTGTTGATATTATATTTATTTCAATTTATTCCTAAATCGAAACTTACTAACGTAAAAAAAAAACAAACGAAACAATAAATAATAAATTCATTCCTTATTCAGCTGTTATTTTGAAATAATGCTCTCTTGAGACAAATAAATAAACAACAAGACACGGTGAAAAGGAACATTTTGTAAAGAAAACAACATTCAGTCCAGACTTGTCTAGTTAATGTTAATTTATGTCTCAGGAGCAATGGCCTGGGAATGGCTAGGGTTTCGCCAGATAATCTGGTGCCCTAAGTTTTAAAGTGTCATCCTGGAAGATATTGGCTAAACAAGAGTTTCCTATGTCAGAAAGGTCTTTGACCGAATAGGGTTCGCATTCTATACTGAACTTGCAATCTTAAGAATTAAGGTACGTTGAGAATGGAAATCATTTCTTATTCAAAAGAACAGCCTGGATTCTACACCTACTCAAGTACTACTTTGTTTCCATTATTGTTTATTTATGGTTATGAGGTTTACTTCTTCATTATATTACCATTAGAGAGGTTCGTTTACCTAATGCATAAAGTCTCCTGTAATCCTTTTTATTCTTGTGTACGTTTTTGCTCTTTATGAAAAACAATAAAAGGTTTTTTTTTTTTTTTGTTTAAAAACTTTCGTGAGACATATTCATATCAATTAATGTTCACCGGTTACTACTCACGTGCATTTTTCGGGATTGCCCGACTAGTTTTTAGAACTCGAACAGAGCCCTTAGTCATGAGCTGAACCCGCGGCGATGTCGCGAGTCAAACTGGAGCTGCATCGCGCCGATGATGTACTCGGTGTCGGAAGTGCTCGTGTGTTTCCGCCACTCGTCGTGTCCGAGATATTGTCTTTACCATTCATGCCGGTGCATACTGCGCTGACTGTGTTACACTCCAGGCTTTACTCACTTTCATATGACGTGGACTTCAGAGCTGGTTTCCAAGCAGGAGGCAACGTCGACGTGAGTAGTAACCGGTGAACATTAATTGAAATAAAAGGATTTACGTAGAAATGATAGTTTAAAATCCTCGAAGATTATTCTGTTGTCTTTACAAAAAAAGGTAATTTATATTTCGGTACTTGTTTCGATAATAATTTATTCTAAGGTTCTTTTTTCATTCTAAGCTCTTTTCCACATCTACACTAATATTATAAAGAGGAAAGATTTGTATTTTTGTATGTTTGTAACGAATAAACCCAAAACTAACTTGCCTCATTTCAAAAATTATTTCACCATTAGAATGCTACATCATCCCTGAGTAGCATAGACTATATTCATTACTAGAAAATATTAGGGATCCCTACTAAAACTTCAATAATGTAACCGAAGGTGTAAAAAAATTGGCCATAAAATGTCTTTCATCGCATACGCTGCGGAAACTATTCATGATAGAACAAAAAAATTATCTACAATATTAAAGAACATATCAATATCTACAAAAAACTTCATGATATATATAACTTCTTTTTTATATTTTAGAAGTTGATAGAAATGCCGACCAAAATGAAACCATGTTATCAATACCTATAAATTAATCTTTATCCAAATAAATCTGATCGTATTCAAGACTGTATCAATACCTTTAGATTACTCTTAGAATTATTCAAATCGGATATTCTATTCAAAAAATATATATATAAAAAAAGTTGTGCATAAAGATACATTAACTCTACGTTTATCCCGAAATGTTAGCAGCGAGCGAAACCGAGACGGGCCTCTAGTATATTATACTTTCAGTCGGCTTTCTCCATTAGTAATTTTTCATAGTATGATTCTTCCGCGAAAATTCTCACTTCCATAACTATAATGATAAGAAAATATTTACAGTTCATACGTCGGCATCATACGGTGTTTACAACCGTCTACGGGTATTAACTTTACGAGATATATAAGGGAGTAATATTCAGGATGGTATATGTCCCGTACCTCTAAAATCCAGCCTGTCTGCGGCCTTGAACTTCCATTGTCCTTCCAGTTTTATGATATTTTGCAGCATCATTTTCTCTTTCATTTCATATTCATAGTGCAAACCGTGGTGGATGTTTCATTGTCTCTGCGGTTTGTTTTCTGTTGTTGACCGTTTTGTTTGTAGTATAAACTAGACGTTCTTTTCACAGCTTTCCTTTGAGATTTATGCCCGCACCTTACCCATTTCGCTTCGTGTAATTTTAATCTTGTTTATCGCTTTTGGCCAACAAAAAATATGTTTTCCTTACGTAGTAGGATTATTTCATAATTTAAGAAATACGCCCATTACTCTTTGGCTGGGCTGGGCTTTCGTTTGTTTTTGCTGAAAATGACGCCTGTTAAATTATTTATTATACAATTCAGTTTTTCTGGATTCTCGTCCTAAAGCTTTTTCTGCTAATTACACTTTGGTCAAGTTTATGTAGTGAAACAGAATATTCGAATTCAGTTGAAGTTATGGACAATTATCCGGAAAATAATTTATGAAGTTAGTGGTGATATGGAAGAACTTTACCCCTTTGGGAAGGTCACTGGGTCGGTTGATACATATTTATTGGATACTTTCAAAGCTCCGGATGCATTACGTGACCAGTATATTGTGAATGAACATCATGAGTAAAGTTAAATTTCTACATAAGTCCTACTCTAGCAAATAAATGTGTTTGCTCTAAGATTTGTATATCTTGTCGAAGTCAATTGATAGTCTCTCTTTTACTTTTTTCTGTAAATACTACTACTAGTGTTGTTTAAAGTCGATCGATTATTCTTATAGACAATAAAGCATTTAATTTATCTAACACGTAAGCGTTGTTCATATAAAAATTTAGTCTACCACTAAAACTGGTGAACGAAAGGAAACTAACTAACTACATAAAACGGATTACGAGAAAATGCACTGAGCAAAAAGGCCCGTGCGAGCTTCAGGATGATTCACTTACCGGACGGACGATGTTCCGGTTCTATTAAAAATTCCTACACGTGGACACAAATGGCTCGGAGGGTGGGACGTGCGCCGGCGCCTGCCCGACCGTGAAGGGATTTGTACACGCATCGCGTCGTGACGTCACGTACGAGATAGTTACACCTATCTGATGTGTTACCACTATTGAATTTTACATCGTCGTCCTTTTTTATGTACCAGATAAAAGTTCGATAAAGGTTTTTTATATGCATTGTCCAATATTATGTTTTTACATACACCGCTTTGATGATTTATTGGAAGGTCAAAATAAAATCATCAAGTTTAGCAAACGAATCCGTAATTTCTGTATGTTTTTATTATTACACCCTTCTATTCTATAAACACAGCCTTTTTACGACAGTTTCAAGGAAAGTAGAGCCTTAGAATTGCAGGAAAGCACAGCCCAAATTAAAATGTAACCCTCTTTAATTTAGGAGTAAGCTTGTCTCGACGTCACGTTCCATAAACCACGTTCTTCGTAATTTGTAAAAACCCGTTTTTAAAGTACTCTTTAAAAGACTGTATTCAGCACGTTCTATCGTTGACACAGAAAGTTTAATGATATCCAAACATTAATGCCTACAAGCATACATACTTAACTCGTGTCAGCGGTGGCGGCGACGACGCGTATGAAAGACTCGCATTTTCGTGCTCGTTATGCTGAACAATGCTGCTTTTTGGAAGGTCTTCGTGAAAAAATGCTGCGAATAATCACGCGTATTGTTTGACACTTCCAGTTTTTCATGAAAAATATTTCTGTATAACTATTTGGGACGATTTCATTGCGGATATTTTTTTTTTCGTTTCATTTCATTCGTAGTCATGTAAACGACAGAATAATTGAGTTTATATTAAAGAGTAATAAAGTGCAAATTATTCTCAAATTAGGTTTCAGCCCCAAAAGATCGTTTAAATTTATCTGTTTCTTGAGCAAACCAAATTATACCTACGATAACTTTGTAAACACATTCTTAGCGTCACTTGTAGGGGCTTTAATTACAGACTCGCACTTAATTATTCGCCTCGCTCCACGAATGTGTGCATTAGAAATTGTTCAAGTTTGCGACGTAGAGAGCAATTTCAGTTTCATAAAGTAAACTACTCCTTTCCATGTTTATTAGAAAAAGTTATTTTTATTTCTATATTTAGATCTGAACAGAACCAGTGCTTTTTGTTGAGGGAAAAATTGTTTATTGGCCAGATTTATTTCGAATACAATTCTGCCTCTCATGTGGAAATGGGGTTTATTGTGCGTAGAAATGGTTTGAATTTGGCTGTGGTTTTGATTAGTTTCTTTGTATACAATTTTTGAAATTATACGTAATAAATATCAAGCTTAAAATTAAGAAAGACCACGGAGACAAGCTGAAAATAATACAGAGGAATTACTCGAATACTATGTCACGATATCATGCAAGTTCAGTGATTCGTCAACATAACTTAAAGTAGATATTGACTCCTAAAACATTGTAAAAACTGGCGTTATTTAAATAATAATTTCTAGCAAAGGTAGAGCAAATTCAGGCTTCACAAGGAGCTCGCCAGTAGCAGTTTTAAATTATGCTCCCCATTAAAACTTAATGCTCAAAGCTTTGATATGTGTTACACATGTTTATTTGAATGTGCAAATACGGGTTATGACGTCAGTGCGGTACTTTGTGGTTGGTTTTATGTAGCCTTCTCAAGCAACTTGAAGCCTGAAACAGGCCTACATAGGTATAAACGCCTCAAATTTGACCACCTAGATTAAAATTTACTAACTGATAAAACTTGGACGTCTGTCCGGCAAGGTATAATGATGACATGTAGAGTAAAACTGTGACCGAGTAGCGTCCAAGGACAGGATGAAGGAGTGTTGATCGTCGGCGGCAAGATTGGCGGACTATATTGTTACGATTGCTGGAAAAACTTGGATGAGACTAACACAGGAACGTGGATATTGACACAAACGGGGAGAGGCCTGTCTGTGCCCAGCAGTGGGTGAAGTCTGGCTGTGGATCTTTATCATTCTTTATTGTACACACAAAACATAGATAACAAAGAGTGATAAAGAAAATTGATGTACAAAGGCGAGCTTAACCCATGATGATGATGGTGAGGAACTGATAAAACTTTAAAGCACAATCTGTATCTTAAAACAGGAGCGAGTTATGACCGATGATTTCATTCTAGTTAGGTAACACAGTTAAATTCTGAAACGCTAGGTATTAACAACCGGTCTCAGTAACACTTTCATGTTTAATACTGTTGTTTTAACTAAGTTAGTGCTACACAAAGCTGAATCAATACCAAGTACTCGTCCAAGCGTTAAAAGTCACATGTAGCGACGACGTATTTATAGGATTAAACGATTACAACTGTATATAAATGAATAGAGCAGTTTAAAAATAGATTGTTATCACATTAAGCCTCTAATGATGCCACTTTTATACCAATTACACACGGATTTGTCCGTCTTTTCTTAGATGTTTTTATTATGAGAAAAGCAACACATTCCACTTCAGTGTTTAGTAAATATACGAGTTATTTTTACCTACAGACACCGGCGTATCCAATGTAAACAAATGCTTACATGTTATCGTATACAAGAAGCGAACGATTATATTTTTCTTAAAGAACAGACTCATCTTTTCAAGCACAAGCATTTTAAACAGAAATGAAATGAACCTTTATTTGATAATAATTCTAACGTTTTCGAAATAGAAAACTGTTCATGCTAGAAAACACTCGCACTCTATCGGTTTTCAATACAAAAACTTTCATGCGACACTTTCGCTAAACTACAAACAAAAAAGTATCTAACAGTAAATCGACTAAAGAAATAAATCCTTTGCGAAATCTGAACGATTTGAGATAGAAAATATTTTGATAGAGCAAAATAAAGTCAAAGCGTAGTTCGATGTGTTCGAACTTCTGCCATCAATCACCTCCGTCACATTTGAGGGATTATTGGAAAGGGACTGTATCTCCGTCATATCAGCGTCCGAAATCCAATGGGCCGCCATCAAACTTATCGACAATCGATATTTGCTGCCCAGATAGATATATGCAAATAGGGACTTCAGCGAGCTGCTGGGTTGTTTTTTGGAGACGATTGTAAATGATCTAAAACAAAGTCGTTTCCTGCATCTGCCTGTTTGTTGATCCGCTAACTCCTCCTAAACCACGCAACGGATTTTGATGCGGTTTCCACCATCGTTTAGATATTTTTTCATAGATGGTTTGGTATATAGGTATATAAAAAAACTTATTAAGTTTTTTTTTTTGTAAATAGAAACAATAATATTGTGTAACCAAGTCGCCGGAAAATAAATTTACATGGTTTACGTAGGCAAAATGTAACTTAACTCTTTTTTTCTATTTATACCCGGGGCGGTTCCCTTGTACTTTCATTGTGTAGTTATATTTTATGTAAATCAAATTGCCGATGAATATTAGCACAGTAATTCAACAGAGTTCTTTTACACAACAAGATAATTATTACGAAACACACACCGCTAATTAATTGAGCGATACTTACAATTTGTTCTAGAAAAAGCCGTATAACAAACAGACAGTCAAATCGACCGTGTTCTTATAATAGTTCCATAACATTAATTCATTCGTTCATTCCACCAAGTACCCACTGAATGAATATTTTCAGCTATTAACTTTTCATATAGATTCAACACCCCGCATTATCTCCGTTACGTAAGTCGCACCTTCATAGAAATACTAAAGTATATAATATATTAACGCTCGAACGTCGGAGAAGTAATTTCGGGGTTACAAAATGTGCAATTTACGTCTAATGTATCAAGTAAAATGGCGTAAAATTGTAAGCGAAACGAAATATTAAATTTTTTGAGGTCGTTTCCCGACTTTAGCGTGTGGGATTCAGAAATATAGAATTCTCTGTTAGTATATTTTAATTTTAATTAATAAAGATTTATTATGACATATTTATTCGGAATTTTGTATTCCTCCTTGCTAATGTTTGCGGTCAAGTTTCCTTCTTGTAGTAATATCTTAGGCGCGATCACTACACATTATAAAGTCGCAGGAGGACCACGAACGCTGCAAAGTGTTCGAAACGTCAGGAAAAACAAAAAACCAATAATACACGCGATTAATCCGGTTAAAAGTTGTTTTATTTCCTTCTTGTGTTATCTAATTTATGAGTTTTATTTTGTCCATTATTAATTTGTTTTGGTTCACCGTTATTATATTGCCGATAACACCATAAAATATAAGAACCGAATACGATACGTTCAAACCTATTAAAATGTACGTGCCGTCTGACTAGTTCTAATTGGTGCCACGAGGCGCACTTCTTCTTTTTTCATTTTTTTTTTCATCCATGTATCTAGACTATTTCTTAGAGTTAGACTATGAAGTATCGAATCAAGGTAACATGCGGTTCTAATGAAACTTTTACTCTTGGATCTGGACTCAACAGTCCAAATTGTTAAACTGTTCGAATATTTCTTTTATCAATGTACCTACTACTTATGTCCAAGTAACCACAAATAGAAAAGAATATTGCTTTTTCAATAATATTATCTCGTAACATAATAAGCTAGATGGCTACGTAAGATAGCCACCGCTGAGAGCTTTTTGGATTTAAATAATTAGTTAAAAGAAGTTGAACAATAAATCGTTAGTCGATATTGAATCTCGAACCTGCAATAATGGGTTTTTTTTATCTTAAAGGCATTATACTTCATATTTCTTGCAATTTTCTATTCTATTTCCCTGGAGACAAGATAACGGTGGCTGCAAAATAAAAGGATTGAAATACTCTTTGTGCGGGCTTTAAAGGAAAAAATATTCCTTTGCTTTGGACTGGAATGAGTATGAAAGGCTTTGAAATGGAATGAATAGTATACTATTTTTTTATTTCCATTTCTTTGAACAAAGCACTGTATGGTATTCAGGATTTCATTTTTGCGTCTGCTTTTAATTAGTAACTTGCTAATTTAATATTGTCTATTAGCTAACAAGAATTTGTAAGTACATAATTAAAATATTTATCCGCACTGGAAGTGGGAGTCCAAGTGAAATACTTTTCTTTCCTTCATTATTCGATCAACTTTTATTTTCTGAACTTTTTCGGCATTGTAAAACGCTTGGTCACATGTATGTACCCTGAGGTTGTAAAAATTAATAATGCAAAGCTTGAACATAAACAGTTTTTATTCTGTGCTCATCTGGCGATGAAAGAAAAGCGTAGCGTACGTTTATGGTCGCGCATAATTTACGTTAAGTTCAGGAGAGCGGTTTGTTTAACGACTCCTTTTGCTTTAAACTCTATACATTCTAACTTGATGTCCTCGATTAACTTTGGAGTAACAGGAAAGGTCCTTCCTTTGCTAGTAAAATTAGAAGAATAAAAATCAAAAAACCTTTCAATAGTCAGGGTAGCCTTAGAGGGGCACGTGGCTAAGTAACAGCCGCACTGATCAATCGATTGAGGTTAAGCTGCGCTTGCTGCGGTCAGTCTGTGAATGGGTGACCATCATTTCATACCGAGATACCTCCGTGCCTCGGAGAGCACGTTAAGCTGTTGGTCTCGGTTGTCAAATTAAGATCTATGACAGCCGTTACGGGTTGTCAGAGGCATGAAAGTCAGACAACCAGTCATACCACGAGATATCGTGTTACCCAGTAATCGGGTTGTGGAGGTCAGATGGGCGGGCAGTCGCTCCATGTAAAATACATACAAAATTTCGAACTGAAATCAAGAATCTGACAGTTCATTTCACACTGTTTTACATAATCTCTGATCATTGACCCGCTGCATTGATTAACGCAAAACCTTCATTCAATTCTGCGTGTTATAGTTCAGTAATTATGTAAAACAGCTTAACTTCGTTCAGCTGTTTTTTATAACAGAACTGTTTTGTAAAACAGCTAGCAGTTTTGTAAAACAGCTAGCAGTTCTGTAAAACAGCTGATTCTACAATCCATCTGCGACATATATACTACAATTACATTAAAATAACTTTGACATATTAACTACCGCGTATTTATAACTTCACCTAAAGCTGATCGACACGCATACGGCATGCCACACGCATCAAATATAAATACACCAGACACTAAATTGGCTCAGTTATGAGTTATGACTAAGTTTGTTTCATATTTTTGTTACCTGACCTACTCCGTCAAACGGTACTCAAATTAACCAGTTAAACAGTAACTGTACCCAGTCGCGTTATTGCCGTTAAGCTTATTAATAAAAAGTCTAATTATCCTCTGCGCTTTGGTAATTATACTGAGTTTCATGGTTCGTGACTTGACACAGAATTGAAATGGAGATAAAAGTATGAATGAGGTTTTGTCTCTGGGAATTGAATGGTTTAATGGTATGTAGTTCGTAAAAGTTGAAGTATCAATGAAAAGTTTATAATAGTCTGTTTTTGCATTGGAGTGTGGTTTGTGTCGTGGGTTGTAAGTGTACGTGCATGTGAGATATCTGTTTGTAGTAAACACATCCACGATGAAAACGAAATTCTTAGTGAGGGTTAATACATATAATAAAAATCAATGAAATTCTGTGTTTCAATAACAGACAGAATTATTTAATCACAAAAATACATACTGTTATGTAGTGAGTGACATCGTTCGCCTGAATGTTATGCGCCTCTTATTATTTGGGACGATTAAATACGATACAAGGTACTGAGAATCATATTCCAAGGTTTCACTTTGTTTAATGTTTTTTTATGTAGGCACAATTCGAACAAACGTACTTAATTACCAGAAATTCAAATTACCTGGTACAATAGAACCAAAATACGGTAATTAATGTTCAAAATGAAGACATTTAGAAACTAAACCGCCTGTATCCAACTCATACATTCAGCTGACGTCACCCAAATGCGTCGTTTGTTACTCTGCGAGTAAATTTATTGTCTCTACGTCACATAGTTGTCTCAAGTTCGGCTACTGAAGCGTCTACTCTGATAAATATGTTTTCGTTTTCACTTTACAACAGATAATCTAATTATAGCACTCACTGTTTCCATTATGGCTTATCCATTATTCCAAATGTAGTATAAATAATT
This sequence comes from Xylocampa areola, assembly GCA_935421205.1. NCBI lineage: Eukaryota > Metazoa > Arthropoda > Insecta > Lepidoptera > Noctuidae > Xylocampa > Xylocampa areola. The sequence goes on from OW285200.1 coordinate 5,292,326, forward strand.
TCTGTTTATAGGTTGAAGTTTTAAAGGTTGTGGGGTTTATATATGATAACAAATTATGATTATGCACTTTGTTTATTTAATCTTTAAATAGATATACATTTCAAGTTACAAGGTATTGTGTCGTCTGGCAATTATTCATGAGTATGAGATGATATTTTCTATATACATACTAGCTGATCCGGCAAACGTTGTTTTGCCATATAAATAATTTCCTAAAATAAGGGTTGATCGTAGAAGGGTGAAAATTGAGGGTTGTATGTATTTTTGTATGTTGTATCATAAAAAAATAGAAATTAAAAATTTTGTTTAAAAAATAAAAAATAAAATTTTGGGGTGGACTACCCCTAACATTTAGGGGGATGAAAAATAGATGTTGGCCGATTCTCATAGATACCGGATAAGCACAAAAAATTTCATCAAAATCGGTCAAGCCGTTTCGGAGGAGTATGGCAACGAAAACTATGACACGAGAATTTTATATATTAGAAGAAGATTTGTAAAGACTGGTAATATAAATACGAGTTTATGGTTGTTGACTTATTACAAAGGCAGGTTAATGTTAATATTGTATTTATTTGCATCCACAATTTATGTATGTTACGACCCCACCTCAATTCCGCTCGTATACTAAATTATGATTACCATTTTATTAACTAGACCGAGATATGTTATTGATATTACAAATAAGCACATTATTTAATTATGTTATAATGAAAAAATAATGTACCTGTATGTAGGTACATTCCTGCCCGAACAATTTAATACTATTACAGGCTGTTTTAAATTATTAGCACGAAAACTAGCCCTGAGTATGAAACTGAGATAATTTAATGACATACACATTATTAAAATAAAATATATTGTCATAGTAAGTCCAAATAAACTCGCTTGAACAATAAAAACATAATTCTGTGTTTAGATATTCTTTTATTGCTACATCCCACGGCTCCCTTGGGCTCTTTGTAAATGTATATCTTATCAAGAAAAACAGAAATGGAACATTTCTCTACGGCTTTTTGCTAAGAGAGTATGAATTGATAAAATAGAATCCAAGTAATAAATAAATGGAAAGGCTTTTTTATATTCATGACAGGTAATTTTCAGGCCACAGTATCGGACTGGCTATTAAAATAAAACCTCTTTGGAACATCACGAATGAATGAACAATTCCAACAGATGTTTCATTTTCAAACCAGTTATCTGTGAAAGCTACTAAATCATCACGCCAGCATTTCCTCAGCCTTCCGCGGCGGCGATGCCCATCTTTAGGCACCAACTGGGTAGCGATTTTGGCCCAACGGTCTGGGTGCATTCTAAATACATGGCCCACCCACCCCCATTTCAGTTCAGCAAACTTTCTCCCAACATTTGTGATACCGGTTCTGGAGTAACAGTCGGTTTAACATGCTGCGTTGCATTGCTCTTTGATAAACCTTGAGTTTGAACTTCTGAGACTTAGTCAAAGACCAGGTTTGAGCACCGTAGGTTAGGATAGGCAGGATAGGATACACATATCAACGACTTTTCGCTTTAGGGTTACGGGAAGGTCACCCTTCATCAAGGAATTCATGGACCATTCCAACAGTGCTCTAAAAGTTTAAAAAATGTCATAGCTCGAAAGGTTAGTTACGTTAAGCCTGCGCTGTCTCGTATTTCTTACAGAAATACGGTAGTCAAAAAGGCATAAAAAATAGCACTCTTCGTCCGCAAATTGATCACCTTTGTCGTCACAGCACATCCTGACTGGGGTCGTAACGTTGAAAAACAAAAAAGAGTAAAGAAGACTCACTTTTAAGATCGCGTCAGGATCCGCTCGTTAACGTTACAACGCTGAAAGGGAAACTGAAATAGCATCCACAAATTGCAATCGCTTTATCATTGTTTTACTCGCTATTTTAGCTCATATAAGTCTTCAAGGGAATGTTTTTGCACGAACTAGTTCTTCTTAGTCCTATATTTTGTGATGATAGTGAGAAATTGCCCCTAAACCGGCAAACATTTGGGAGCTAAATTTAGCTGAATCGCGTGAATAAGATTAATTGGGATAGGCCTAGGATGCCGACCGTGAAAATTTCTCGCTGACGGTTCGGTCCGATGTCTAGATAGCAGAAATTGGTGTAGCTATTCTTGTGAATCGGTTTTATTTTACTGGGAATATTGGAACATTGATTGATTCTGATTTTCACGTATTTCTTAACCTTTCAATTTTAAAAACCATAAGCCAACTCAATTTAACTACAGAATTTTATCACTGAAAGGAATAATCTATAGTAAGACGACATAAAATCTACAAAAAATTTAAGATCTTGCTGAATTTTTCGTAATGCCTTACCTGCTCAAGGAACCTTACATCAAAACACTCGGTACTAATAATTTTAATAAAGCTTCGTGATAGCGGAAACTCGGCAAGAAGTTTTTATCTCCCATCTCCACGTTTTCAGCGTAGGTGAACAAGCGTCGTCTTTACCTTGTTCGTTTAATTGCGAACTCGTGTTTTCGTCTAATGAACTCCTTAATTTATTGTGTAATTAAACCAAATAAGTGCTTGTAAAATGTAATAAACCTAGAGGTAATTGATTGCATGGGAAAACTGATTTCACCTGAACGCGCGCCACACTAATAGTACTCCACTACTAATTAGTTAAATTTAATTATTGACCTGGGTATAACCTGTTTTTATTTTAGTTTTTCCAGTAGATATACGCAAAGATAATACATTTAGTTGACATTTATTTACACATAATGAGTTCAACAATGCGTTAAATATCAAAACTCACAAGCCAATTAAAAGTATGCAACACCTATTCTGCGAATACGCTGATGAATGATGGTATTAAACCGACATAGCCCTCATGTATCAGCTTATATTAAAAGCAAGCGGCAAACCACACGCTATTGAATAAAAAGTATTTATAATATATTAATAAAATGCTTTTTCACTTTTATCCATTTTATCCCGTAGGTTGAGGAAGTTTTGATTGTAATCCAATAATGTCGAATACAATGCTAGCTTCTATTAACAAATCCATGAAAACCAAGTGTACGTTAAATACTTCAACGCCCGCTGTAGATTAAATAAAATCCTCAGACAGTGTTGCGTTGCTAATTTCCGGAATGACGGGAGGCTTGGAAGCTGCCGGGAAATTGATTTTAAAACGTTAATGCAGCTGTGCTGGCGTTCAATCGGCGGACGAGTCAGTGCAAGCGACGAGCGAGCGCGACGACCCGGCAATGACTAAATTAATCTTTATCTATGGATATCATTTCGAAGGCCGTCATTCGTCTGGATTAATTGCAACTGACCTTCATGATTATAAGCTTCTATATAGTAGGAATAAAAGTGATTTCAAGTAAAACGAATTAAGCGTTTCATTGTTAAAGTTCCTAAAATAACTTCGGAAGGTTTTGAAAAACCATGCATATTTAGAGGATTTACTGGGAAACGTTATTGCCGGAGTTTCCAAACACATTTTCTTAATATCTCTTGTACCTACACCAGAAACATTCCGGTGCTTACTTATTAGTTACTTCGAGTTTATAAATTGAGCCTTCCCCTTTTTGGGTGTTTCAGAGTTAATGACATCGTTTTCCTTTTAAATTGTATTTCGTTACGGAGCCGACCCGTTACGTAGAGCTCCATCCGAATGTATTACCTTATTAAACATCTCTAATTTTGTTTGCGCCTCCTCATAATTGGATGGTTTATCTTTGAATTACGCTTTATTTTTGCTTGGTACTGTTTAGTAATAAATTTTGATTTCGCTTTGGTTTTGGGTGTTTGGGTTTTATGGCCGTATTTCGTAAATGTAACTAATAAGATTACTGAATCGTGCTCTTTATGGTATTGGTTTAAATTGCCTATTTATTTCTTACTGCAGACCGCCGCTTTGTTTACTTAGCGCTTTAAAAACCCTTATTTATTGTTTTGTGCCTATCACCAAGTCATCTTTATGTATTTCTTGGTTGATATCTTGTTTATTTTTCCTCCAGACTTTCGAATAGATTTATGTTAATCTTTTTAATTTGTTGTCTGTTATGCGTCACACTTTTTATGACAACTTAAACTCTGGTTGCTATGAAAGACATCCAGATTCTCAAAATGCTGTCTAAGAAGTTAAAATGCTTAAGTTTAAGATATTCGCTTGTTCTTTTTGTTTTAAATTATTTTGAAGGCTGTAATTTATTTCCACCAAATATCCTTGTATAGGGGTTATATTGTGTTGTTCAAAGGCGTCTATCCTGTTGTAAAGCCTCCATTTTACGTATCGCTTGGGAACGAGCGGTCCAATTAGGTACATGTCAAATACTGCGGGGCGGCGTGCTATACAACGTCGTTTGATGTTATTAATTAATATCCCGTTTTTGTTGTTACTCGTTGTTACGTCATTTTTATGGCCTGTGTCATGTTGTACTGTTATTGCGTTGTTAAAGGAACATTTAATAGTTTTTTTTTAATCTTATGAAGCTTCACTAGCCTGTCGTAGTCGATTGCTGGATATTGGTATTTTACAAAATGCGCCATAGCACCCGGTTCATCGCCTTAGAAATCCAGTCCGTTTGCTAATAATAGCTACTAATACCTACATTAAAATCTTTGAAAAGCGTTAACGCATGCATAGTGAACTCTAAAAGCTAAGAAGCTATTTAATCAAAAATATAAAGCATCGCCATAACTGTGTAATTTCTCTTCTTGGAATTACGTAATAGCAGTGGTTGCAATGTTTATTATATACGTCATTGATAGTAAACAGTTCATAAATCAACTGATAACGACTTTATATAACGTTAAAGTACTGCGTAAATCCATTTTTTTCTCGGTTTTATCACATCCATTGGTGTGACGTATACAGTGCGATACAGCTGGTTGCGCAAGTGCATTTTCATGTTCGGCTTCGTGACGTCATGGATTAGAAACAATTTGTACTAAGCTGGGTGTTACGTAAAGTTTTTAGAGCAAATCCTTTTATGGTTAATTGGTTTACTGACAATATTAATTCTCATTGTGATCCTTTTTTGGTGCTACGTGGTCTAATGTATTAGGGCTTAGTTAAGAATTTATTAGTCGTTGGTTAGCCCTAATTATGTGCCACAAGGTCATCAGTTCGAAACTAGCACAAAGCGAATAGTTTCGTGCCCTTAAATAGATTTTTCAGTTTAAACTACTACGGTGCATAAATATTATTTTTAATTTTTTGTCATCATATCTCGCCTGTATTCGCTGAAGGGTGAAAAAGGTGAAGGTTACGTGTTGTAAACGCACATTTGACCAATATTACCATTCCATACTTCTACTACTGTTGCTCAGTGAATTTCCTAACAGAATAATAACACTGCCCGACGCCTCGAGCCCGGAACCTTACGCTCAGCAGCTGCGTTTGTGACCACTAGACTAACAAAGCAGACATAAATATCTCTATAAAGGCGAATCTGAACTTTATCGCTATCCATGTTCATGCTTTTCGTTCACAAAATGCCATTCTATTCGACCAACGACAGATATTACTTCCGTCTCAAAATTTCATTATAAGGATGCCATGCGTTTCTATGTTCCTTTGGGAGCACGCACCGAATGTTTGGCGAATAACCTTGAATATTCATACTCAATAACCGAGCCTCCAGGCTTCTAGGGCTGTCACCTTCTTCAATTTGACGAAGTCTGCCTGTGGCGATCACACCTCCGATCTTGACGGCCCGAACGCCTTACTCAGGGTTAAGCCGTAATTTACCGGACAAGACCGCAGCTCTTCAAGTTGAGGCAGCAATCCTCCCAATTCTAAGTTGTCGGAGCCGTCGCCTCAAGGGAAAACTCTCTTGATTTAATATTATATGACTGTTGGGAGTCTTATTAAAGGTATTAGCAGAGGTACAGGGCGAAAACTGACAGCCCTATTTACGTTGCTAGAATATTTGAAAACTCGTGTAAATACGGTATTTGTACTGTGGTTTTTAGCCGCAAACTGTTGGTCGCGTTTAAACATCGCGTTCACTGGTCTCGTTCCATGAATTGGATATTTGGTGTTGATGAACGTTTCTTGTTTTGAAATTTGGAATTGAACCGTGTTTTTTTTTATAAAAATTAGTATAAAAAAAAACATATTATTAATATGTATATTTTTATTCAAATCACAAATGTCAAGTTAACACAGGAAATAAATACTTTCCAAGTTTATAGTTTTCAGCTCTATTTCACAAAATCAGACCAAAAAATATATGTAAAAAGTCACCAAGAAAATAATCCTACCTACCTACTTATCGAGCATACTAAACATTACTTACGCTGACATTATCTTGCAGGAGCACCTTCGTTCCGCTTATAACGCAGCAATTAACGTTTTAACCGTTGCCTTCCGTTCAACGGAACACTACTGCCACAGCGAAGCACAAGGAAAGCTGCATTTTATTTTAACGAAAAAAGAGCTACTTTCTGTCTTTAAGTTCATACAAATAGTACACACTCATACAAATGGTATTGTATTAAAGAAGAACATTAACAAAGACGTCGCGGTCTTTGTAAATTCCATGTGAGTGAAAAATGCGAGTGAGGAAGGTAAATGCACCGCGTAACCCAACGCTTCCTCCATATAACCTTTGCACTGCAAAATAACTTCCATACCTAAACAAATAATCTTCTACCAACGTTTTGAATTCTCCCTTACTCGGTTGATACGCTTGTACTGCGTTATCCTCTACATCAGTTAGCGCTAGGCCGTACGGACAAAAGCCAGTGCCGCAGGCCGCTCACCCAGATACGTCACTAACCCTTTGTGTTCCGCCCCATCAATTCACGCGCTGCAATCACTGCCAGTCGAGGTTGTTCCGCTTTTACATGGGTTTTGAGTTCTTTCAATATTATTATTTTTTATTGGAAAAACTTATTTCGACTGCAGAAATAGCCAAATGTACAGAGATATTCGTATACCTAAATAGTTTTAGGATTGTGGCGAATATTTCATTTCCAAACATCAACATCTTGTTAGTGTACCAGACTATTGATAGTCTGTGTACCAACCATTTATTATTTTCTAAAATGATAAGCGCTAATGTTGTTTAAATGCTAATTATTTTGGAAATACTTAGATACTGCCTAGGCAGCTAAAAATATAAATTACCCTATTTTCAGATGAAGTAATCGTGCTGTGCCTCGGAGAGCACGTTAAACATTCGGTCCCGGTTGTCAAATTAAGATCGATGACAGACGTTACGGGTAGTCAGAGAGTCAGAAGACCCAGCAACTGGGCTGTGGAGGTCAGATATGCAGTCGCTAATGGATAATACTGGTATTGCTGCATCTGGTTCGACTGGAAGGCGACCCCAATGTAATTGAATAAAGGCGAGGCAGATATATTAACAGAGGAAGGAATGAATGATCACCACGCTTGGTTACGGAGTTATGGCAATATTTAAAAACACAAACTCCAAATTACTAAAAATCTTACTGGATCTTACTGGAACTAGGCAGTCATTTAATAACAAATCTATTAAAATAAATAGTACCGTTACAAATCCAGAAACATTATTATCGTCATACGCTTTTATTAAAGTCATTAGCGTACTTCAACGACAATTCTACGATCTTGTAACTGTATGCGAAACGTATTGGAAAATTCATATTGTTCCTGTATGTTGTACAATAATATGTTCCCGCTGTGCCGTGGTTTTCCGACATTTTCCAATAACGATCTGTGTGCACTACGCTTTTGAGTGGTTCTGCTGCATCTGTACTATTTATTGAAGCATTCTGTGTCTTATTGTTTGCGATATGTCTGCAGTCATTCATTGAATTTGAACAATTTGGAGTATCGATGCGGATGTTGTTGTTTGATTTGTTAATTTGCTGTGTATTCGATGTGGAATGTTTTGTTATTTATTGACTGTTTCGATTTCAATAGATGTTACGTTTCGCTCGAATTGTAGATAACGGGGGTAGTTAAAGTTGATTTTGTGGTACATGGAAAATGTTGGCACACTGTATTATTATGCGTTCATTATAAAGTCTACGTAACTATAAGTTCACGGTACATAGAAATATGAACAATTCAAAACTTTCGTGTACATTCAAAGCAATGCAGCATAAAATACAGCCTCCGTAAGAGAATAAAAGACTATTTGCGCAAACTCGTATTACAACTGTTGTTCCGTTCGCAAGTAATGCCTACGCACACAACTTGGCATGCCGCCACGTATAATGGCTGGAACTCCCGAATATTACTTCCTGATTCCTCAGTTATACGGGCCCCGACGATTTTTTGGACACATCGGCGCTTCAAATTGACTCACATTGGATATTCTCCAAGTTCTACAACCACGTGCATGCAAGAGCGAATTGTGAATTAAATTATGGATTTAACGGTTTGTCTACCATTCGAGTACAATAAACGTATCTCATTTGATTTCCCTTCAGATATTTTTTTTCACATGTGTGTTTCTTGTCGCTGTGTTATTTTGATTATTTATCTGCCATCACCGGGTGGTAACATTTCCCATTATTGCGTTATTTTTCCTTGAATATTTCGTCTTATTTGTTAGTCCTTTTCTCTAACAATATATTGACTAAGCAACTACCTACCTCAATTTCAACTATATGCGACGCCTAGTTCATAATAAAACTTAAATCCATTTTATCCTGCAGAAAAATCGCACGTTAGGTGCACCGCATAATCTCCTCTAGCCTCCAATATAACGGCTGATTGCATTTGACTTTAAAAAAGAAGAATCTAGGTCGGAGGTCGTGAGTCGTGCTATCGCCTCGGATGTTGAGTTGTGGCGTCTGAACGAGCCTCGAGGGGAGACTTACCGCTTGTACTTACGTGATATTGAGGTGTACGTAAGTTACGGCTCTCTTGATACGAACCGAAGCTTAATAATACTGATATGTGTTTTATTATGTGTTTACTGTGGCTCCTTGTGATGTGGTGCCATATTCCACTTTAAGGTTGGTTATTCATAAGTACCATTAGACGGTTCAAAACCTATCGTGCTGTCTATAAAATCTAATTGTTTTTGCATATTTAGACCAAGACAAACATTAATTAGCACGTGCTTTAGCTTAGACTCTTCTTCTTAGGATATCGATGGCAATTCAAATTATGGCAGCCCATAACCCTGCTACGACAATCGCATTGTCAGTAGCGTCTATGAGATCATTTAACGTGCAGGTATCAGGGCACACAGAGCACGATGTCATTGTTTGCGGAACAGTACCACACCTGTACTCCAGATTGAAATCTTCTCATATAAGTGTCAAACTACTAGTAGTTCGACTGATAGAGACTTGAACATATCTTATGCAAAGCACGTGCCAGGTAATGTTTATTTATTTTCACTTGTTCTTTTGCCCATTACTTATTAAATCAGAGAAAAAGGAGAGATTTTCTCAAAACAGCTTCGCAGTGTTGTATTTCTATTTTACAACACTTATACGTATGACTTCTGTAATTCCCAGTTACAAATGTCGGGAGCCCATTCGTTAATTATCTCTGGTTTGCATAAGTACAACAATGAACAGTAAATATGTGTTTAAGCGATTAATCATACTATAGGACACGATCCTGACAGCTTAATTAGCTAACTAAATTGTTGTGGAATCTGTGTTTCAACTCAGATAATGCTACGAAATGTGCTATTATTTATTTACTAGCCGTGACAGGGACTTCTTTGGCGGCACTTCGGGTTTTTTTTTTACAAATATTTCTTTTATTTATGTCTTTTGAACCCTGCAAGATATCGAAATGATATATCGAATATACATGAAAATATCACTAAAGTTATTATATTAAATGGAAAAAGAATACGGTCGTGACTAGGATTCGAACCTGCGCCTCTTTTTCCATTTAATATAATTCCTTTAAAGTTCGCTAAGCATGCGTTAATGCTTTTTAAAGATTTATCTTGAATATCACTAAAACTTCCTGTTTTAATTACCTAATATTTAGTCGAGTATTGGCTTTATTTTTCAGTACTTCGACTTGAACGATAAAAGGAAACGTACTGTTGGACTAGTTTGCTAATTTTACAAAAGCAATATGTATTGCACGTTCTAATGTAAGTCATTGAAAAATACATAACCCACTACAATAGAGATTTTCATTCACACTGTTTTGCATACGAAAAGTATTAATGTAGTTTGCATTGACCTTGATATACTTCTCAACAAATGTGTTTGTTTGTAACAAGCTACTCCTTTATGAGAATAACATCTTCATGGATGATTGATTGTTATTTTTAAGACTCATTTCCATGTCACTTCGATTGGTGTATAAATGTTTCAATTGAATAAATTTCTATGTTTACTCCTATGGTTTTTACGGCGACAATAAAATCTGATAGCGTTGCGGTCTTATAAAAAGTACTATTTAATATTTCATAAGTATTGCAGTCAGAACATACATAGGTAAGACTTTTTGCGTACTACTGCTTTATGATGACGACTACCCAGGTATTTTAAATTTCCTCGTCTCCATCCTAAGAAGCCTGGAAGAAATCGCGTTTTGTGATAAGGCCACACATTGTACTTTAATTTGTAAGTATTAACTACCTGATAAAATGTACAATAAAGAGAAATTGTGCGCGAAATTTAACTAGAAGACGTATAAGAACACATGTTACCACAATTGTTTTTCACTTAATCTTATCATTAAAATCTTCTCAGACTGTCTCATGACAGATGTTTGAAACGTGCCTGTTTCTTTTTCTTAAAGCGTGTTTCTACTCGTTATACGTTTAAGCCAGTCACGTGGGCAGCCATAAACGTCATTTTACGATAGCTTGTGTGTTTACGAGACCCTCGTCAGCCTCGTCTTTTGTCAACATAGGATTCGAGTTCCTGTTTCCGTTTATCGTGTGAACGTGCTTACTTTCCTTATATATGTATGGCGAAAATTAGGCTTTTTCACAGTTACCTTGTATAGGTTCGAGATAAATGTTGTAATAAACACGTGTCATCAAAAATTGGATTCCATTTTGTATTATGTTAATTCTAATCATAAATTTTCTGACAGTACCTATTTTACTATAAAACACGAATCTGACCAACGGTCTTAAATAAACAGCCACTTAAGCTTTGTGTTTAATAAATTTTCGTCAACATAACGTTAATTCCTAGGCTTCATGAAAGCTTGGAGGGTCGTAATGAAAAGCCCGAGTAGCGGCGAGAGAAAGCGTTGTTGGACCTAGTTTTAGTAGCCATAGTTTATTCAAGAAGTTTATAATGAATTTAATTATTGGTTAAATTTTCAATGTGTGAATACTAAGTTCGAAGAAAATTGAGATTTTACATATTACACGTCTACTAATTATTAATTAAATCACGCACTTATGTCCTCCTAAGTTTTAATTTGAAGCTAACAGAACCATTAAACCTACATTAAAATGTGTTTTAATTTTGATCACCCAATCTAGCAAAATTCAACAATTACGATGATTTACATATAGGTAGTTTCAAGTACTATATTTAGCAATGCAAATACAAGTGAGAAGTTGTTGCTTTGAATTTCCAAGGGACCCTGTATTGGCGTGGCACTGAAACTTGGTCGGCTGAGTTCCTTTCAAGCGCGGCTTATTGCTTAACTTCTACACATAAATTTTCATCTGGAATTTACATTGTGACTCGAAATATGTACCCTAATTTTCATTGTAGGTACGTACGCTACGTAAGTAGTACGGTAATAATTCGTAGCTGCTACGTAGTTGCTACGCCGTAGCATACGTTGCGGTGAGAAAATGTTTAAGACTGAAAATAAGGCATTGCAGTGGTGGCTCCGGGCTTGTAGCTGGGAAAACGAGAATTGTACGGATTTTATGACCTCTCGCATAAAACATGAGCTGAGCCCTGACTAAGGCGTATTTATGACGTTGTTAAACTTATCCTCAGATGTCTAAGATCATCATTATAATGTGATCTATGTTTCGAAGTGCTATCTTGAACTTGTTTTATGACGTTTCGCATAGTCTTGAATTCTAAATATCTGATGAACCCTGTATTTATTACCCAATTTAAAAGCGTAGCAACAAAACCTCCGTGAAATGTTTTTTTTTCTAAACCCACACTCTTTAATTCTGTTCGTGGGACGGGAGTACTTATCTGGCTGCACCTACGTAACAAATAGCACGGGAATAAGAACAAAGAGGCTGGGATAGGTGCCGCGTCCGGGTGACCTAAAACTGCAGGTGCCAGGTGCCAGCCGTGTCGCGCTGTCGAGTACAAACTCTAAACTGACAGCGGTGTACGGGTTTTTATAAAATGTGTTAAAGAGTTTTCTGAAAATATAAAAACTTTTCAGTTCGTTCGTAACTCTGAAAATGTTGAACTTTGAGTTTTAAAAGCAAAAGCCCTAAACCAAAGAGGTTAGCTTTAATTGATTCCTTGCTTAGTGCTAAATTGTTTACACGATCATGTTTATTAGAATTTGGATAGTTTGCGGATGTTTAGGCTCTTGTCCTGCAATTATTTCAAACTTCTAATTGACTTAAGCATAATTATGTCCAAATTTTGAGCTTAACTAAAGCTATTCTTGTAGGTACCTTAATCGTTGACATTAAGCCCTTAACTTTCAGCAGACCGGTGACCTTATTGTGTCCTTTGTGAATTTATCATACGTGTTCTATGCTATAATTGAGGATTTTTCCTGCGTCGTTATTTGTATTATATAAAATTCGATCCGATGGTCGTGCCCATTTTCCTCTCTTTGACGTTCGACCAGATGGAAAGATTCTACTTCACAGATGAAAGAGCATTTCTTAAAGACGTATTTTAGGCATTTGTGAAATTGTCCTCAGTTACATTATTGTTGGTTATCGATATAACATTTTATATCTGGAGACGATTTATCCTAATGTGTATTTTTAGTCAAAATGTCATGTTTGGTATTGGTAAGTTTGATATTCGTGGGGTTTAGTAGAATTCGTGGAATCCAGAGGCACAAGTTGAGTTACTATTAATAGAAAAACCTTTTGTTGGACATGAGGGAGTGATAGGTCTACTGCGGGTAATCATGTTTTTCTCCCTTATGTATAATTAATGAATGATACATTAATTTTTTTTTATATTTATCGCCAATCGTTTACATCTAAGCCTTTGAGCAAAGACCGAGTTTTAACTATCCAATGTTTGCGCTCGTTAATTGTCGAGGTGCGGGGCTCAACTGTCGATCGATACCAGATAAGTACACACTCGCGAAAGATTATTCCACATTCTCGAGCACCTTTAAGTGCAAGAACATGGAGGAAGACGTCTCAAGCACTTTAAGCTCAAATGTAATTTCGCTGTAGTTGGAAGGTTATGTAAATTCTCAAGAACGTAGGTAATTTGAACCTGAGAAGCACGTAATGTACATTTTAGGGAACATGCGAAATATTCTATAGTTCCATTATTGCTAACCTGATGCTTAAATTTGCAATACAAATTTTTAGTATATGTGTCTATATCTGCGGCAGTTCAATAATTTGTCGTATTTTGTATATTATACGGTTCTAATTTAATAGGTAACTTCATTTGAAGGAGTTCATGTATAAGTCAAATACATCCAAAAAAAAAAAAAAAACATTTGTGATAGTCATAGTACCATCAAGACGAAAGCTGCTCGTCTAACAGCATACAATAAGAAAAAAAAGGTCATAGATTTTTAAAATATGATTTGATTGCATTATCATTTAACACATTGACCCCTGAAAAGTAAAGTTACCTGATAAATTAGACTTTGTATACGTCTTGTTATACATATTTCACAATATGTCAAGAAAGGTCACCCACGACCAGATGTTAAATAAACTGATTGCTTTGATAGCACCGCTCCTTGTCTGGCGATTGTACTTGCATCAGCTACGACAATTGATGTGGGAAAGGATAGAACCAAATAGGTCGGCATGTGGTACACACGTCATGAGAAAGTACCAATGAAGTAGAAAAAACAACGTTGTTTTATGTCTACCATATTAATATAGTCATAAAATATAAGATGTGTCACATATGCATATGTAATAAAGATTTCTAGCAAGATCAGAAATAATTTTAGAAATTATTCGGTTACGACTCGCCTAGTAAGATCACATTTTTATATATCTTGGGCGAAAGTGCACACCAACGATTCTATTTTATATTTTTATAGTTCTTACTATATTGGAAGAAATTTTACGATTTTTCATAATAAATCCGAACTGTGACCAACATAAATATAATTTATTCATTAAACCTAGAAGTCATAAAATATATTCTTAGTTTCATTGCTCGAATTGAGATTATTGAAATTTTACTATAATGTGAAGTAAAGCTACCTTGATGAACCATTGCCCAATGACGCTGACACATCGCATCGAGGAGTTGTACAATCGCCAGCATGCTGACCATCCCCTGCGGACCTAATCTAATGACAGGAAGTCAGTTACGTCCATCCACTTTTTGACTTTAGCTCCGCATGCATATTTACTTTGTGGGAGAGAAACCGACCGAAGGCAAAGTTAGCTAAATCGTAGATTAATTAAAATAAATCGTTCGTTAAGATAACATCTGTAAGAAAAAAGTCAAAAAGTAGCAAAGAGACTACCTTAGAAATAGGTTCATGCCAGTTGCCACTTATTGCAGAGTAAGGTCCATCATTGAACATGCCTGTCGACTACAAGTAGTTTTACATAGCATACACACAGTTCTGCAAAACAAAGATCTTTTTTTAAGACGGATATCAAAGATAAAGCTACAATTTTTAATTCGGGGAGTGGTTGTGATAAATGACCGTGTTGGGATGATGCTGACGTCATATTTGTGGCGGTGTATTGGAACACCGCCAGAAGGTTGATCATCCCTCCCACTGTATTACAGCTACAACTGCAGTTTTGTTTTGACAAAGTTTTAGATTACTTTTTCGGTTCGAAAAATAGTACATCGAAAACAAGTGAAAAAAGATCGTAATAATGTAGATATAATTATTCAGTAATGTTCCTAACGTATTTTCTATTTGGAATTCATATTCCATAATTAACATCTTTGAACTTTTGAAGTCCCATTAACGTTTAATTAAACTTTTATTCGCACTTCAAACCGGCCGACTTTGACTGCCAACTCAATTAGTGTTTGTACTGATGAATAGTTATGAACGATAAAATGTAATATCAAATAAATAAATAATATGGAATTTCTAAACAAAATTACAATAATTTTAGTTTCTAGGTCAAATAGAACATGTGCCAATTAAATTAATATCAGCAGGTATCACAAAGGTAGGGTTGCTACTTTGCAAAATCCTCTAGGATTCTGTTCTAATAGAATAGCCTAATTTGGCATTATTGGTATCCGAATATCCAATAGGTACTGAATCCGACACATTTGGTTTATATTTTACCTTACGTTTTGAAGCTGCAGCGGCACTGCTGTTGGAATTTGTTGCTGTGATAACGATAAAGTATAATAATTATGAGGAAAATGAAAGCTGACTGGTCAGTGTTATTATATTTGGTCTGAACAAGCCAAGAACAAGTAGTCTAACATATTTGGCAACCCTACACCGTAGTTATAATTCAATTGGGACGGCCTACTAAATTGACTACTGACGAATAATCCCAAATATTGATTTCGAGCGAACTGATTTGAATAGAGAGTTCTATTTGAATGCTGTATTGATTATAATTGAAGTTTTGTTTGAATAGACATTACATATTATCATCTCGTCTGTATTCCCCAAAGGGGTAGGCACAGGTGTACAGGGTTGTACATCCATATTTTTCCGTAGCCGTGCCGATGAGACCCATGTAATAAGTGGTGAGCCTATTACCATAAACTTCGGTATGCAACTTAGAATCTCCTAACGGAAATACCCAATAACGCTGCCTGACCTGGGAATCTAGGACAGCCAAGCTCAGCAGACTCCGACCATTAAACTAACTAGATAGTTTGAAAAGACATCGAGTATTTATCATACACAGAATTCACTCTATTATTAAAAGATCTCGTCAAAAGGCAAGAATCGCAAAAAAATGGAACGATGACCACAATAAAATCAAATGCATATTAATATTAATAAGTAGGTATGGGGAGAAACAAGGAAGACTATACGCGGAGAAAAAATATTTCTTTCTACCAAGAAAATGTGATTGTGCTTCATATACTTCTGTTGTTTAGTAGTGTCTACTGTTATTGTGTTTCATGGCACTATTTTCTATTAAATTTTCGTCTCGGTCAATTATGCCCTATTACAAAAATTTAATACAAAAATTTACAAAAATTAAACTATGTATGCTAGTTTACGTTATCCATAGGCTAGATAAATTTGTATAAATTTTTGACAGCTTTTATACACATTATCTGACATATAAAGGGACTAATTTTTCTCTCAGATAATGTTACTGACTTTTATAAAATCCAACCTGATGATATATTAATTTTAAGATAGTGGGAAATATTTTTTATAGTTATACTTCTTGAATTGTTCCTCAAGACTTTCATTATCTTAACTTTTGGGTAGATTTGCTGCCAAAACTGGTAAACCATGAAATTAAACGTGTCTAGTCTCAGTTTCAATGGCTGCTATGCAGTGGCCTCCAACTCTACTTTTAATTCTTATCTATGCCTTCTCTTATTCTACGGTGTCACAATCTTAGGTACACGCCACTTGACCTACATTTACAAAAATAAAAATACCAGGAAACTAATAAAATCCACCGGCCACCCATATACATTTTTTCAAATAAAATCGTTTCCGTAGCATTTTTTCAAATAAAATCGTTTCCGTAGCATACGAGTATGTGCTCTAATAAAAGTTGACATTCCATGGCGAGAGGTCGGAAAGAGTTATGTCGACACAATGTTTCATGTGACCCGTAATCCACGGTGTTTGGTACCTTGGTACCCTTTGTCGCCACTGTGATTTATTTTGCTATGCTTTCAATGTTGAGAATAGAAGTGAAACACGGTCATTCTTTTTTCTTTGTTCCTAAAATATTACACATCGCTTTAGATGTAGCTGCTTTAGTACATAGAAGGTATCTTGCACTTACGATGTTTAATGGAGGTTTAAGCAATTCTTTGATAATAAGAGCTTTATGATTTCTCCGCGTGTTCGATTGTTTACAAACGTTTCTCATTAAGCTCAATGATGCTTCGCGCTATACTTACGTCAATTAAAAACTTCAACACAAGGGGAATGGCTTTATTATAAGATCTTCACTTTGACATTTATTACAAAAACTGAAGCCAACTCTTCAAATTATTTTTAATTCAAATCCAATTACAGTGTCAATTCAAAACCTAAAAAAATGCGTTACCTTAAAATAAATTTACTTACTTATCAGTTATTTCAAGGAATTTTGAACCGTGTTTGCATAATTTTTAACCTAATTTTTAAACCATTCAAAGTACGAACTGACATATTTCCAATTTCAGTCTAGCAGATTCATTTTCAAGAGAAACTCTGCTGATAAAAAATGAATTCACCTGAAGTCCAATACCAAAATAAATAACAAATAAGTCATATTTTCTTCTGTTTGCATATATAGCACGAGATCTGAATATTCAATCTATGCGTGGATACGTGGGTACACGCCAAGACGTCCCGTGATTTGTATATAGGCAATTTTTTCTCGACAGTAGAAAGGTGTCAGACCTTTTCTGTTTACCACAAAATATTGATGGCACAGCCCGGATCAAGAAATTTTTGTTTGATGAAATGTCCCACATTTATTTGTTGGTTTGTTTTTTTATGTTGTCAGAATATTTTTATCCGATTGCCATTTGGCCAATCAGAAACAATAAATATTCCGTTGTACGTTAGCTACGTGCAAATATTATTTGACTGTCTCGTGATTGTAAGATATTGGTTTTCATTTGAATGATGGAATTCTGCTCTGATAAGTTATGGGTTTTTAGGTATATATTATACTTTATTATATTACTAATATTATTAAGAGGAAAGATTTGATGGTTTGTTTGTTTGTTTAACTCAAAAATTCCCAACTGATTTAAAAAAATATTTCCCTAAAGAAAGCTGCGTTATCACTGAGTAACATAGGCTATATTTTATTTTATTTATTTTATTTAAATCCACGCGAGCACAGCTAGTTCATTAATAAATACAGTAGATACTACTCCTTACGTCTTTTTCAAAAGTATAATAAAAATGGAAATACATTTAAACACTACACAACAAAAATGGAGGAATAGAATTCAATGAAAATAATTCAAAATGTGTATTGCATTACAAATTCGTATTGAGATTACATGGCAGATGTTTTCAGCGTCAGATTCTAATGTCCTATACTGTGCTGTTACCGCACCCTTGTGGCGAGCGTGATTCAGGGATCCCTTTGTAACTTAACACGTCCACCGAAGCTTGTAATATTGAACAACAGAAATGTGTTCTGTAGTCACTCAGTCTGAATTCTGATCGATATATCATAACTACTAGAAACAATAATAACTTTTTCGCTTAAAAGATGATTTCGTTAGGAGATGTAAGTAAAGAACATGTATGTACCACGTCTGCTAATAATTGTATATTCTATCTTCAAGGTAATTCCATTAGCCTGAAACCTTAAGAGAGAAGTTTCAGTATTAGAGTGAAATACAACGCCTATCACCAATATATTTTTCCGTTTATACCGATATGCCGCGAGGAAATTAAACGTATAATTTATCTTATTAAGCAATTTCCGTCCGAAGCCCACAATATTCCGCGACCTGTATTCATTCTCCGCAAAGATAGGTACACGTTCCAACAAAAATGTACAATGTCACTTTATCACATTGAGGTAAAAGGACTAGTATTCGTGAAGGTTTTCCTTGTATCCAATTACAGAGACAGTGGAAAAATCGTATTAAGCAACGGGTGCAGAAAATAACATTGCTTGTAGATGCCAAAGTTTCGTATTACACTGTCATAGACTATGAAATATAGAGTGTAGTTTGACATTGCGTGCAGACGCGTTGCCGTCGTAGCACACGACATATGTGACAGTGATCCCAGTCTTACTTAAATTTCTGTCTGCTACTCGATTGTAATTTACTTTAGTGAAATCACTGAAAGAATGTTAAAACATGTGTTTGATTAGCTATATTTTTTTTTCCTCCTGCGTTATTAAAGACTGTCAGTGGAAAATTAGACGACTTTCCACTGACATTATTTTGCTTTCACAAACTTAATAGATTTTGAGGTTATGGCATGTGTAACCCGACCTTGACCGAAAGCGAGCGATGAAAGGAAAGATGAGCGTGGGAAGTAAAGTGACTAAGGGTACGTGTAGGAACAAATAAAAAGGCATAAATAAAAAAGCTAAACTCATCTTATAGAATATGGCCGGAGATGACAAAATTGAAGTTGATATCATACTCCAACTTCTGAGTTTCTGTCAAAGATACCGCTATCCGTACTCGTGTCCTGAAGTTAGAAAGAAGCCTGTCTCCTAAGTTCTCTTATGATACGTCTTTATTTATTGTCAGTAAGATAAATGAGTAATGTTTCTAAGGAGTTCACTACTGGTTGTATTGCGAGCAAAAGTTATTAACTTGATATGACGTTTGTTATACTTGTAAGAAAGTAAGATACACAGTTGATATTGATGCGGGAAGTTTTAGGTATTAATCCGCTGCAGATGAGTCTATAGCTTAGATATCTTCTATGTAAAACGTGCACATAGCTGTGACCAGAGCTTTCCGTGGAAAACTCGGAAGACTTGGTATGGGAATAGCTAAGCTTTAGAAGATATACGTGGTTTCATGTTGTGTTAACTAACAGACGTTTATTATAACAATTGGGAACAATTTTCCGTACAAGACCAAAGTTTCAGTAGTACCTTTCTATGTTATGTATGTACCTAATCCATTGTTTAATTTCAGCTTCTTCTAATTATATTATAATAACATAGACAAAAGTTTGTTATTTAGTTGCTTAGTTAGTTATCTATAAACATAAAGTAGGCGGTTGCAAACTAGGTACAAACCCAGCTTCATATTGTTCGGAGTCCAAACTGTTATTCACAGACTACTTGGTAGTTTCCAAAATTGTTCTTATGATAACAAACAACAATAAGACACGGTTCTCTTTCAATCAGATATAACTGAACTAGTCTAGCACACAAATGATTAGCTGTCTTATTACTTGATTTATTATTTTAGCCCTTATTGTTCTGTAATTAAATGTGAAAACGATTCAGTTAAACTTGTATCGTCAATGAAGCGCTCAATAGAAAGTTCAATCAAAAGTTGAATCAAGAACAAATTATACTGAAAAGTACTTTAATTGATGAAACGACAAATAAATTTTCCTTTACATCTTTTGAAACAACTTCATGAGTTCTTGTTTACGTACTCAAACGAGTGTTTGTTTATTTCTACACGTGTTTAAATCATCTGTTTAGAGTTGCAATGTAGTTGGTCTTTTGATTTGTAATTTGATGTGGAGCATAACGATCGATGCACCATTTACAAACGAGGCGCGTTCACGTCTGCTGAGCGAAACGTGTCGTTTATTGGGACACGCGAGTGCGTTCAAATTCAATTAATTTAACTGTTTACGTTTACTCTCCTGGTTTACAATGAAAATGAATGACGTAATATGATTTTCAAACAGAATTACTTCGTAATTGGTCCAATTAGTGTTTCAGATTTAGGATCTCCAGCTTTCAACATTTTAGTCCATACAGATAGCATGCCAAAACAAGATATTTTCTGCTACTAGAAATAAGACGAGTACGATACGTAGACTTCATATAATGTTGGGTCGTATGTGTGTATCGTACTACGTAAATTGTTTGACCAATGACCAAACTGTTGCGTGACCTGGAATATGCCCAAGCACTAATATAATTCAATACCTATGTAATATATTCATGGTCCTCGTTTAAATGTTTCAGTTGATATTGATAGTGTGTGCGAATATAAATAAGCTCTAATAAAAATGTATGATATTTTCTTTTGACTCCGAAACGTGGGACTATCTTAATTACTTACTATTTTATCAACATTTTTATTTGTCTCTTTAAAAACCTCTAGTCAAAGTCTCAACGTCTAGTCCTCTGGATACATAAATTCACGTCATTCCTATAGTTAATGCAAAACTACTGAAGGCCTTGAGGTAAGGGAAGCACCCTCCGTACAACTACACATCTTTGAGATCGTAAGCTTCCCGCAACCTAGCTAGTTTTTTTTTTTTTTGTTAAAAAAGAAACCAAGCTAGTTTTTAAAGACGGCTAAGCTGTTCAGTGTTCATTTGTGTTCAGTTTTAAAACTGAAGAGTTTTAATCTATGGACAGTATGTTATGTGGTCAGATATTAGTACTTCATTCAGTTGTCAGTTTCGCTCACACGAGTGAGTAACTTAAGCATTTAACCATCACGATGTTTTTATTATTTTAATTTTCCAGTTCTTGTCAAACGGAAATAAAATATACGACGTATTCTATGTGACATCAAACTCAAGGCATTTTTTTAAAATTATTCTAATTTTAACAATTATGTTTCTTTTTGTTCAGGTTCAGGGAAATCATATACGATGATGGGCTCGCCGGGGGCTGATGAGGGTGGCATCATCCCACGGCTATGCGACTCTTTGTTCGAGAGAATCAAAGTACAACAGTCACCGCCAGCACTCACCTATAAGGTAACATTATTTTAATATTTTGTTTACGAACGTCAGTACATAATAGCTACATGAATATGCTTTAAAAAAGGATAATTGACTGCTTATGTAAATCATTATATTCATACGTGAAGCAAAAACTTTGTACCCCTTTTTACCAATAAATAACCCTTTTTACGAAACATATAGAAAATTAAGCCTAATCGCCGTAGCCAAAATCTGATTGGACTGTATTATTATTACCCACATTACTTCAAAATGCTTGAATATGTTTCTGTAAGTTCTCTTCGAAGGGTTGACATGTGCGTGGCGATCAAACCTGGACGTTCATGGGAACGTTCAGCGTACCTATTCGCTATCTCGGTTGCCTACCGAATTGATGGACACTTTGTAGTACATTGCGTCGTGTGTTACGGCTTGTCTATGATGAGCAACAATAATAAAAACTTACAACGCAATGTACTACAAAGTGTCCATCAATTCGGTTGGCAATCGAGATAGCGAATAGGTACGCAGGTTTGGCTAAGCAGTTGACATGGAAAAGCATGTCAAACTTGCATTCTTTCTCACGTTGTTTGATAAAACTACAAAATAGGTGTTTGTTGCTAGCTTTGAAAGCTTCACCTCTGTAGTCTTGTCCATTTTGCTTATATTAGTTACTACTGGAAGTCCTTATTTGACCTCTCAATATCTCACCTCATATAACAGTTAATTGCCCGAAGTAATTTGACCAGATCAACTAACAGAAACGCGTTATGATGACGCTCACATCTGATGAGAGTTCAATCTGTCTCCAGATAGCCATAATAGCGTCCATTAACCGTGATGGCTACACTTGATCAAGGCAGAACTTATATATATGTAGTCCTATAGGGTATAGCACTCTAGTATTTTGGTAGATCGAGTATAAGATTTAAGAAAGTTCGACCAATTCTACCTTAAATCGCGTTCAACTGCATATTTTTAGACTAGAATAAGATACTAGAATTCTGAAATAGTAGAACCCTTAGACAAAGTTCATCTGCTAAAGGAGATTCCTTTACGTTACGGCATGATATGAAATATTAACTCAGTGTAAACTTTCTTGGATATTTATTCTATTCCTCAGCAGACTATTACTTTCGTGTTTTATAACATCTTTCCTTCCTTCAGGTGGAGGTGTCGTACATGGAGATATACAACGAACGAGTGCACGACTTGCTAGATCCTGAGACGACGCGGCGCTCATTGCGCGTGCGCGAGCATGCCGTGCTCGGACCCTACGTGGACGGGCTCTCGCAGCTCGCTGTCACGTCCTTTCAGGTATGTTAAAGAGTTGTTTGGTGTTTATAAAGTTATTCTGAAGTCAAATCAAACGAACAGAAAATATTGAGAGCCAATACGCTCTTTGCTGATTGCAGTAAAAATATAAGTGTCTGCAATATTCTGAACTGCATATATTAAAATAAAGGATTAATCTCAAATCCCTAATTCGTCATAAAGCGTCCAAGTTAACCCTTTAATTTTAATCCCGCTCACTTCAGACAGTACTACCATAATATTTTACGATCCCCACCTAACGCTTTCATGAAAGCTCAGCTTGTTTAAAGCCTTAGAATATCACTTAAGTACTGTGTGAATCACACTCTTCGGTTTAACAATACTCTGATGAACCCTAACAGAACGGCCATAAATATAAATCTGAAGTATCTTGCTGTCGTTACGGTCTCGCAGTATCACCTTACAGTCCCACTTTTCATCTTCAAGGGTTGAGCAGAAAGTACTCGGCTCACCTGCCTAAGTCTTCTATTTATTGCCCATCGAATATGGTCCCTATCTCATAAACGACGGAATATTATATCAGCAAAACTTTCTTTTCGGAAAATTCTTGACCTTGCCCTTTTACAAAAGATTTGCTTTCACCCCCAAGAGATATTTAGATTCTATCTATACCGTAACAACTATACGTTTCGAGTTTCAAAGAATCTGAAAGCATTTTCATCGAGTTTGGTAATTGTTTCGAACTACGCTTTCTTTTAACGCGTATTTACGTTTGTTTCTGGGCGCTTTTCAGATATTGGAAAGTTTTATGCCTCTAAATATTCTCAGAAGGAAAAGGTTTTTAAAAGATTTTAGTAAAGAATCAATAGAAGAAAAAGAAAATAATGACCGCTGCTAGATAAAAGAATTGCTACCATCTTTTGTTCCAATATTTATAAAGCTAAAAGCTACTTAAGTAAACCAAAGGATGGCTCTGTTCTCGGCCAATACATTTATTCCAGTAATAGTGATCGTAATAACGACTTGAATGTTCCGTCAGTGTCTCCTATTGACGTCACTGGAAAGGCAATGTTATTTAGTTTGTATTATAAAAAGGCCAACTGGGATTCGCAGGCGTATATTAAATTTCACAGATTATTCTTTTAAAATTAGTGGTGATATTGAAACTCTACACGTTTGTTATGTCGCCATGACAAAATTATAGTAAGTTAAGTCTTGTAGAATATACAGCTGGCATCTAAAGAAATGGAAAATCGAGCCATTTTCAAGTAGTACAACTAAGTAAAGACAGTCATTTATTATTCGTTGAAACCGACACCCAACCCTATGATTGCTATAATGGTATTTTTATTCCTATATTGTGTACGGGGCAAAAGGTCGGAGCTCGTTTCTACCCTTAATTGCGATTCACTGTCGCTCATTATGCTCGCCCTCCCAGTTCCAGATTAAATTTTCATTGCTCCATAAAATACTTTGAAAAGTTCTCCACTCACGAATTTCACGATCGCTGCAGGGCAGTCAATATGTATTCGAAAGAACATCGTATTGAATTCAATCAGAAACTCTCACTCTTTCAGTTAAATACTTTTTGATTGCACATTAATAAATGAAATTATAATAATATTGTGTACTGCTGATGTAATTAAATAGTACCTACAGATTCAAAACGTGCCTGGAAGGAATATTCAAATCATAACATTGCAATTGGTTGATTTATTTTACATAGCTTTGCAAAAAGGAAATGAGTATTTAGAGGCAAAGAAAATTGGATATTGGGAGGAAAAAAAGAGGACAAGCCATTTTTACAAGTTCATTAAGATAGCTTAGAAAAGCCAGAGGGGTTTTACCCGCTTGCTGTTATTCCTATCGGCAGAGGGGAAGAAGGAAGGGGAATCCTTCCTTCTTCCCCTCTGCCGACAATTTCATATTGAAAGCGCTCGGTTAAGTTGATTGTATTGTAAACACGAAATGGGATTCACTCGTTATCAAATTGTTATTTGACTTGTCTTCCCATATAAGCGCTTGTTTAGCGTTAATTCTGTTTGAGATAATCTCTTGGATATATCAGATTTTAATATGGTTGTATTTTTCTTTTGTTTTGGCTCATAAATCTGTTGTAATTTCTCATCACAAATTTATTTTAATACGTTCTCGATTTTGCCCGTAGCTCCACGTGGATAACGACAAGCGCAATAAAGTATAGCCTTTCTTCTGGATTATAAGCTATAACTTATATTTACGGCAAACAAAAACTAAACACTGTTAAGTTTCACCGAAATCCGTTCAGTACTTCGTGATTAAGTCTAAACATGCAATGTTTGTATCGGTGCAAACCTTATTGATCAGTGTATAAGGATTTAATAGACAAGTTAACGTCTTTACCGTTTCATGGTTATTGCTTCCCATGGCATGTTCTATTCATCTCTTCCGACAGAAGCTTTCAATTTCTATCAAAGTCGATGGTGCGCAACTTTGCATGGCTGCCCCAACAACTCCGCTAGTCAATGTAATTTGAAGGATCGTAAATCTAAGCGGCTTTTATCCAAGTCGAATCCAATTTTATAGTCCAGTAAAGTTTATTGATCATTTGTCAATCATACGCTTCTGTTTTGCTGGGGAAGTTATTTGACGTGTCATTAGTTGAACATAGATTTGGTGAATCAGCTAGGGCAAGTTAATCAGTGACCGAATGAAGTGTAAGGAATGAGCGTATAATTAGTTTGTGGATAATTTATTATAATCATTAGAAAATGAATTGTGAATGTTTATCAAGATTTGCTTTATTTAGGTAGTAAGTACAATTTTTCAAATGGGTGGTTAAGGCTTATGATAGAGTATGCAATTATTAAATAGTTACATAAGCCGTATAATTAAGACTGCCAAATTGCAGTCTTTGAAGATGAGAATAGTCATTATTCAAAACCAAGTTATATTAATAGCTAAATTATCTTCGAGCTTAGACATCTTGTTTGGTCCTTTGAGACGCCACCGCAATCTTTTACTTGTTAAATTATGCTAATCCGAGTAAAACTGTTGTTTAATTTGAAAAGTTTCTCTCCCAAATGCAGTTAGTGTCTTAACAGTGTGTAACAGCTTTAACTTTCAGTCTGGGGATGCTTGATTAAAAAGTTGATTGAATTTAAAATATTCATTTTATTTAACTGGTTTTTGAAACTTTCGCTATTCGTGTATACAGGACATGGGAAAATATAAAGGCACAGTGTGTGATTTATATGAAGTTTTTTTGGATTTATGTAAGTACAATACCAATATTGACAGTACGAAATAGATTTACAGAATTGACATTCGTATCTCACAGATGCGGACATTAGGCTGTGTACATTGTTACACAAACACAATTATGACTACTATACGTAACCTTTTTTTTATTCGATTAAGACTTACGTTACAGTTAACGTTAAGTTGCTGCAACCAGCACCAACCAGTAACGTGTTACTTCATTATTTTGACAGCTTTTCTATGTAAATTCTGTCAAAATGTCATAGTAACATGTTAATCACCGGTTACTATGACTAAGGTCCCGTTCGAGTTCGAAACTAATCAGGCAATCCCGATAAATGCACGCGCTTAGTAACCGGTCAACAATAATTGTTATTAATGTGTATCACAAACTGCCTCGTTGGTCTAGTGGTCCCAAGCGCGACTGCTGAACAGGAGGTCTCGGGTTCGATCCCCGGGTCGGGCAAAGTGTTATTGAGTTTTTCTGTTAGGAAATTCTCAGTAGCAGCCCGGAGATTGGAACTGTGCCCGGTTGATGGCAATAGGCTCACCACCTATTACATGGGACTTAATAACAGCATTGGTGAAATGTGGGTGTACAACTGTGTACACCTCTGCCTACCCCTTTGGGGAATACAGGCGTGATGCTATGTTATGTTGTTTATGTTATGTATCACAAAAGCTATTATACAAAAAGAGTTTAATGTCGGTTATGATTAAAGTAAAGTTTGTGCAATTGTGCCATAGTGTCTGAATATATTGATTAGTTAAGCGTTCATAGCAATATTATTACTAGTTATATCAAAACATAAGTATCGATATTAATTTACCATAAGTCGAAAATGTACTTTAAATTAAAAATGCATGGGCTGTGAATGATGAATTCCACCATGTTATAGTGATGTGCGTAGGACGTCATCCACGCCAGTAGCTAGAAAACGATAAGTATGCAAAACTTTCTTTTACCGTTACTCCCTTGGATCCTTACGAAAAACTTTCATTTTCATCCAGTTTTATAGCTCTATGATTTCCAATTTAGTTCAAGTACTAATGTCGCTTTTTAGTTCTAAAACAGTAGCGACAGCTTTCAATATAGATGCGGTCGATATTTTAAATTACCCTGAAAACGTCTCGGTCTCATCTTTTCAATGTAAAGTACTATATTTCGGTCTGGCTCTTTTGAATTAATTTCTATTCATATTCAACTTACACTTTACTGTTGACATGTACTGAGTTAGGTAGTATTATATTTTGCCGTTGAAATAAGGTAGTGTTGTAGTCATTGTTATTCAAAGAAGGTCTATTCTTATTTTAATTTCCATGAATTGTCTACGTTATTGACGTTTTGTTCATATTCACTGAATAAATGATCTACTATTCGATTTATTTTCATTGTCAAGATGGTTTTCATAATATTCTTTATTTCCTGAGATATATTTGAAAATATTGTTATTTCGGCTGGAATCTGTGTTTACTTTACCAACCAAAAAATATAATTGTTTTAACAAAAAGGTTTTTGATGCTTTATTTATAAACGGAAATGTATTTACACTCGATAAACTTCAGGACAAAATATAATTTTATTTCTCTTACAATTCTTGGAAACTATATTAATATCAGCATATCGCAAGATATTTGATAGAATTTCCTAGAATTCCTGGGGAATAAATGAGCGGGACATTTCATTCAACTGTCCGTCCACTCCCTTATATTGAGTAATTTGAAAAAATTTACCGAAAATTATGCCCATTTAATCTAGAATTTAATTGTTATTATATTTGTATGACAGTATTATAAGCTACTATCTACTAGCTTTCAGAAAGAATGTTAACTTTCAAGCAGTTTCTTGGATAGTTTGGTGAAAAATAATTTCTAAGCCTACCCTCAGACATAATATTTGTGTTTGAAATTTCGAATTTGCTTTGGTCTACAATTATTAACAACAGCGTAACATAAACCGTAAGTAGTTCGTTTCTCCTTAATTTAAACTTTGTATGACTATGTATAATATTCAGAATATTCGTGAAGCAGTCTGTGTTATTGTTGGTCTTGTTTCCTTTTCAATTAACGTTGTTCAGTAGAACGCCTACGCTTCTTGTGAATAATAACATCGCCACGAAGGCAAGATTACATTTTCACGGTACTCGTCTCTCTTTAATTATCCAACAAAAAAAATTTTCTTTGTTTTATTTGTTAGGTTCTTTTTAAATCAAAGCGATCTGTTTTCATGAAAGAAAGTTCACTACGCCTAATTACGAAGCATAAAATTTAAGGTAATGATGGAAAACGACATTTTTGTAGCCAACAAAAATCTTGAAATCTTGTCTTTATTCGAACATTTGCAGAATCTTCGTATTTAATCATTTATATTTTCTCCCTACTGTTTACTACGTTGGCAAATACGGAGCTATACATCATATTGCAAGGAGTGATAGGCCAAACTCGTGATGGATTACACGCAATGACTCGGGTCAGGGCTGACGATGCATTTATTTATTTGGTAGTATAAATATAACACTGTAGGTACTATAGAAATATACTTAATAACTGGTCAATGACGTGGGTTTCGCTGAGACACTCGGGGATCTTTCTATACAATTACATACTTAATGGTGAGAAGGAACTAGCCATCTTCCGATTACGGCGATCAATTCTCGGGGCGAAGGATCTATTGAATACAAAACACCAAATTGAGATACAAAATGAAATCTACAGAGTTTTTGATTAGGTTATCGAAAAATTGGGCAACCCTGAATTGAATTAGCCGTAAGAATACTAAACGTTCACGAAACTAATTCCACTATCACTACTCTCCTGTAGATACTCTCTCTGCCAGTTTACAAATAAATATTCCCAGTATAAAATAAAGCAAGCGAATATAGAAATGTGGTTATTGGATGATATTATAAAATACTTGAAGGCCCTGCCATCGGACGATAGTGCGGTTAATAAGCTTACAGCAGCTCTGTAAGACTTTTAAATTGAATTTCTAAGAAAAACTGTCGAGCAATTCTTGGAGTTTACTACCGTAAACGAAGTTTTATTATAAATACCATGTATGTAGGTTTTTTATATGAATTTAATATAATGTTTCTATTTATCTATAATTCATCAAAGCTATGATTATGAACTCCAAATTCAAGAACGCCTTGTGTGAATTTGGATTTCCACAAAATTATTAATACAAATTATTGATATGCTTCTGATATTGTAGCGATGTCAATTTCATAATCATCATCAGTCCGTATCGAACCACTGCTAGTTTTCTCTACCTGACCCAATCCTCTTTGACCCGGGCCAATTGCATCTTGATCTTTACGGCTTATAGCTTATAGGATCGGCTTGCCTTTCTCAGTATCCGCTGCGTCAAAGCTTTACTTCACCTGTTATTACTAGGCCTTCCAATGTGGATACCTCTACGTTTCGTCACTGGCTTTAGTATAACAACTCCTGGCTCTTTTAAATATTTTCAACATAAAGCTATCAAATAAATTTAGCGGTTCCGGAACCGCAGTAGGCTTTATTATGAAATTCATTTTCATAATCCTGATTAAGCGCCCGGTCGTTTTGCGCAGATACGAAATCAGTTTGGTCTGATCGATGGGATGATTGCGTCACAGCGCTATGTGTCATATATTATCAATTGAGCTTAATGATACATTGATAATTTGAAGATCATATTGGAATTTGTTTTTCAAGATAGTTTTGCACACTTGATAATTACACGAGAATGGAATAATTCAAATTCAAAAATCAGAATAAAATAAATACTAGTCTTAGCTGGTTGCTTATTCATTGATGGATATATGATTACAATGAGACTTGTCAATATTTATTTCAGCATGATGAGCTCTTTTGCTTTATTCTTATTATAATATTAGCTGTGCCCGCGACTCCGTCCGCGTGGATGTCGTAAACAGAAATAATAAGCATGCAATCATCAAGTCTACCCTGGCAAAGATTATTTTTCGTTATAAAGTATAATTTTGTTTCAATAACAAAATTAAAATAGATGTCTTCTATAGGTAATTTTTTGTTGTTTTCAGTTTAATTGGTCGGAAGTCTTGTGTTTTCTTAAGAGTTTTTCTAGAAATTTCATGTCTTTAGGAATTCATATCGCATAAAATTTCTGCATTTTATCGCACAAAATCTATTCTGAAGCATAGTTATTGTATTTATCCTTACATGCGACATAAACCAATGCCCTAGAGGCTAAACATAATAGAAGAGTATTCTATTTCTTCAAATGAACTTTCAAGTAAATCTATTATAGGTTAATGCTCTTGACAGGCTTGTACCCTCAAAGTTACCGTAATCCCGCTCGGGGCGACAGGCGACCGTTGCAGGGTTTCGCCATAATATAATCTACTACAGAAAATCTACTTGCATACCTTTTTGTATCAGACTCACGCAGCCCTCGTAGGCCAAAGCAGGCAATCTCAGGCTAATGCCTCAGTTACCTTCGACCAGCCTTCGCCTGTATATCAATAAAAAACGTGAAAGAATTCTCTAGAATAGTTGGAACCGGTCGACCTGCGTGATTAGCGCCCTTTCCAGTCGCCTGACGTAAAGACTGCTAAGCAAGAAAGCTGCAGTGCGGCTTTACACTCTGACAAAACCGAACCACTGCAGTTTCATTTGCCCGCGATATATTTATTTGTAACGTGTCTCAATGTGCCAGTTGTGGTTGTAGTTGCATATTGCGTCGAGTGGGCATTCTGTCCCTCCATTTTAGTGGTTTCGTCAACGTCAGAAGTGACCTTGAACCCGTCAGTCACGCTGTCAATCCAGCCCTAATGGAAGCTCGATTGTTTAATGCGATTGCTTTATTTTGGGTAAACGGGCATTAAAACTCGATTCTACTTGGTTACTGGATAGTAAAAAGTAAAGTATGAAATTGTTTTTAATAATTATGGATTTTCAACTCAGTGACTTCATAGAGTTGCCACTTTCATGGCCTATGGGTGGGTATGCATAGTTTTTCCATCACCTCATGTAGTGTATCTTTATTCATTTTCTTTTTTCTTTCCATTTGCTTATTATGTGTTCAGGATAAATTGCATAAAGAATTATTCGAAGAAAAGGAAGGGGCAACACATGTGGATATTATGTTCGGAAATCACTACAATGGTGGCAGTTTATGACCGAAGCGAATGTATCCGCCACCGGACGTTAGAATCGGCCCGATATTATATTGACTAAATTGTGCGAACTACGTCGTCTTATATTCATGTATGACTTTGTCTCATAATTGTATACTATGATATTTCTGTGGTCTGCTTAGACAGAACTTTTTTGCCTGATTCTCCGGAACCACAGGATTTGTACCGATATCAGCACCATTCGGCTAATTAAGTGCATTCTATTTGCGCTGCATCTATATATAGTTTACAAACCCTCGCATCCTCAGACAAAAGCGAATTTTAGTGCACTTTAATGTTGTTAGAATTCGTTTCACAGTTTCGCTACAAATTTTTCGCTGCTCTACCTCAAACAACAGATGAAGCGAAAAATAAACTCCGTGCTGCGAAATTGAAACTCGCTTTGTATTGAAATAGTCCGTCTATGTTACTGCCAAGCTGTGCTTCGGGGCCTCGAGGGTTTCACTTGAATATTGAAATATTAAGCCGTGTTCAGATATTAGGTACTTGCACTAATCACAATTGTGATTGCCTTTAGCTATATAGGTATAAAAGGTCGTCGTAAAGTTTTAACCTTTTTACAGGTAACCACAGTATGATCCGATTATGTTAGTCGACCTTTTGTTTTCAAATCAGTATTTTGTTAACCATTTCAGTGACACAAACATACAGTGTCTCTTGTCCATTAGTATACCTAGTTCTCGTACCAGTAAAAGGCTGCAAGTAGAACCATAAAATAATTTCGGTGTAGGGATATTATGGAGTAATTGGTTTAGGTTGATTAAGATATTAGTAGGTATTACTTTACACATCTATATCGATCAATTACGCCTCAATTAGATATGACTGTTGATTTGAAATTGTTCTTAGATTTACAAATACGTGGTTGCTGCTTTATAACCGGGAATTTTGCGAGATTAATATCTTACAAAGCAAATTTGATATTGATGTTTTTTTTGATGATTGTTCGATTCGTGGTGTATGAAAAGATCTAATTTCATCCATATTCCGCAGGCAAATGATAATAGAAGTTACAAACATTTCCCGCCAAATTGAATTTCAGTACTGTGCAGCTGTAGGGTTGCCATCACGCCCAAGCGAAAAAAAAAAAACTACAAACAGTGAGACATGTCAAAAAAAAAACATTTTATTAAAAAAAAAAACCTTTAGGGCGCCTATGTGCGTCAGTATTCATGTGTTATGTAGGAACGTAAGTTTCTTTGAGTAGAATTGTTTACCTTCAGTTCTTCTCTTATTTGTTTTATTTCATCCGGTCCATATTTATGAACACCTCACTAACCGCTGAGGGGTCATCTGGCAGCCCTGCTAACACAATTTGAGTACGAATGTCTTGGTATATTTGTGTTCGGGTTTTATTTTGGGTGCGGCGCAAACAACCCTCGGCGGAAGGTGATTGGGTGCCTGCTGCTCATATGAATTTGTTTATCTAAAATTAACATTCGTTTTTACAACTTTCTTGGGTATTGATTCTGTTTTATTTGCTGGATTATGTATGATATTTTTCTGAGCGAATTCGACGTAAGGAAAAATCAACGAATTTTGACGTGTTTGCCTTACATTTTTGTAAAGAAATTCTGATATTTCCATATATGAGCATCTATTATTGTATATTCTTATTGAGGTGAGCATAAAGGAATATTGTTCTAGTGAAAAATGTGTTGGCGGGATGATGTAGTAATTCGGTAGGATATTGTTTTTCTTTCTGTACGCTTAAGTAGATTCAGGAAGATTTGATCCATTCCGCATTGAAAAAAAAAACAAGTAGCCTACAGACAAATGAGTGAATGCTCTAAGGCCCAGTAAAACTTTTTATTTAACTTAAAATTACATTCAACAGAATATAATGTATTCTCCACATTAAATAAATACTCCCCAAAGTGACTTTCCGGTGACCTTTGAAGTGGCTTACCTTTCTCCGGGTAAAAATTAATTAGCTTTTCGTTAATTCGTGTGACGTATAAATGTCGCGCAAGTGTTTAATCATGCGGCGCGGCCTGGATTATCCTTGTTGCGTAGACGAATTACTACCCTCACTAAAGGTTAGGGATGCCTTGAGGCTGGGGTATTTGTGGCTAAGATGGGAAACTTAATATGCGCTGTGGATTTGGGAGGCGTTGTGTGTACTTAGATAATGGGTTTCATAGCAATGTGTTATTGTTAAAAACTCGCAGAAAGGTAAATAAAAATCTCTGGATGTTTTACGATTAAAGATGTTATTATAATATCTTAAAATCCTCATATACCAAACCTAAAGTTAATGACCGCCCATTTTGATACAGACCTACCCCTTAATACCTACGCAGCATTAAGTTAAAATTAGAAATGTCCGGAATTTTGGGATAATGCCTGCAAACTTTGTTCTAAAATTTATTTTTCGGTCTGTCAACCCTACTCCCCGGTTAACTTCGTTCAATGAATGAAATTTAATTTGGAGTTGAACTTGAATTGCCAAGTATTAGCGAGAATGCCTTAACAAAACAGGTTCGGGATAATATTAGCGCAGACGTGTTTAAAATACGATATATCTTCCAATTGTTTTAAAGTTAAAAGTTCATTCATCACTAGAGCGTTGTTGTGGTGGGGGTGTGTTTTGTTATTATATTACACAACTAGAAAACATTTTATAAACTAATTACTGAAGACCTTCATTGACCTTCCGTGAGGTTCGTGCGAATGGAAATATTTTGGCTAACCCATATCGATCAATCTGATGTTATGATGAAGGTAGTGTCAAGAGATGTTCAAGCCGCCCGTCCGTCTCTCACTAAGTTTAGTTACTATGTAGTTCTTATCATTACTAAATTACAACAGTACTGCAATATTTTGCTGAGGTTTTGTGTCTTGAGACACACGGGCCTACTTTTCACACCCCTGTAACTAAGAAACTAATAGGCCTACATACATACTTCGTAATGTATGTTATAAAATGATATAATCGTTTTCAGAGCTAGTTATCATATGAGAAAGTGCGATTGAACTTGGCGCCCATTTAGATCTCAACTCTTTTGCCAGCAACATTATCAACACTTGGTGTTGTTCGTTAGTATCGAGCTATGCCCCTTTTTTAACATTTATGTTTTTGATGGGATTTTAATTACATACTTGCGAGATTACCTAAGTTAGCCGTATTTCAGGTCTTAAAACCTGAATCACCTTTGCATTACTTAAACCGACACAGGATTAAATAGTAAGCCGTTAGCAAAGGCTGGCGTTTATGCATAAGACTAACAGCACTATGTAATAAGCCCGGCTTAGCCATATAGTCTGCGCAGAACGGGTTTATGTTAGGCGAAATGCGCACTACAAGCCAGGCATGCTTCTAACGGGTGTAGACATTGTGGCGGTGCACATGTGGACAGTTTACATGTTATTACACGTTTTAGACGGATCATTTATAATGTTTATCCGTTCAGTTTGTCATAGTTGTGACCGCAGTTTTAAATACATTTCACTCATCATGACATGCATATATTTTCCTTATCACATAAAATTATTTCTGACCGTGTAACAAGCCCCGAAATCATAAAAATGCCAAAAAATAAAAAGGTTGTTTTGAGAAATGTCAGACCAATAAATACTATGATTATTGGTGGTTCCATAACATTGATTGATAGTCCAGCAAAGAGTTTTTAGAACTATTTGGATGCAGTCGTCACTTTTCAAACAATTATGTCTCCTTTAGGTACCTACAATTTTGAATATTCGATGTAGGCCAAGTTTCCCTGCCGAGGTTGCGGTGATTGCAGCTGTGAGGCCGGAAAATATCCGGAAAAGGTCAGGGGACGACCGTGTGGTTTTTAGTCGGTAGGCGTTCGGCAAAATGGATTTTCCACACATGAAAAAGAAAAAGTCTTTTCTAATTTCCTTCCATGTTGCAGTGAAATGGAACACCCAGTAGAGCAATGCAATTACACGAACGATTTTAGCAAAAACGCCACTTACGTTATTTGACTTGTCCATTTGTTCGATGTAACTGCATTATACTCGAACGTTTACCCGTAGACACTTTGACACTGGGAAACTGCAAACTTTGTGTAACGTAGATGTAAAAGTTTTAACTAGTTTTATATTGAAAAGTTACCCGCCATTAGAATGTTATTCTAGAAGCTTTAGGATTCACAAGAGTTTTGTATCATGGTGACTGTTACTTTCTGAGTGAGATTGGATGTTAAAGAATCTTACCAAGGTCTACGGCGTAACAAGTACTTAATGATGACTTTTAGATTTGAGCTCTTATAATTTTGACAACTTCATTATACGAAAACAAATCTAGACGGATTGTGTCGTCATCGTCGGTATAAAATTAATTATTACTATTAGTTTAATGATAATTCATTTTGCATTGATCTTCTGCTTAGGTTTTATTATGGGATTGGGTTCCTTACGTTAACATATCGCAGCGCTAATAGTCAGTTGTAATCTCTATACGTTAAAGGGTCGTTGAGGTTAGGCAACGTCTGGCGAGGTAAGTCTGTGAGAGGGTGATCTCCTTCTTTCTGATCTTGTCCCAAGTTATTTGGGGCCGTCGTAATATATTTTTCTCTTCCATTCTTCTCTGCCAGTGGCCACGTTATCGTTCACTCCCCTTTTAATCATGTCATCCCTTTGGTAAACAATCCATCAATATTTTCTTTGGTCTCCCCCTCCCCCTCCATCCATCAACATTCATATTCATTATTCAATCTTGGGTGAATCGCGAAAGGTCGTGCAAAGTAAAGAGTACTCGTTTCGGAAGCCAAAACTCATCTCGCGTCTCTGAGTTAGAGGAGTTAGTTAGTCTTCGTGCTTCGGAAAACACGTCAATTCGCTGGTTTCGGCTGTTGTTAAAGCAATAGCAATCGCCAAGCCCGTCACTAGTCACAAGGTGTCTTTAACAACTTAACAGTAGGTTGACTCCCAACTACACCAAAGAAGAATCTTCTAAATAATTTTGATTTATTTTGACAACTTTATTCCTTGTCAACAGGACATCGACAATCTTATGACCGAAGGCAACAAATCAAGAACAGTTGCTGCGACAAATATGAACAGTGAATCGTCTCGGTCGCACGCAGTCTTCAGTGTTGTGCTCACTCAGACCCTTACTGACGCTGCGACAAGCGTCTCCGGCGAGAAAGTCGCACGACTGTCGCTCGTCGACTTGGCGGGGTCTGAGCGAGCTGTCAAGACTGGCGCTGTCGGTGACAGGCTGAAAGAAGGCTCTAATATTAACAAGTAAGTGCTAATGAATAGAAACTTAATAATACTTTAGATATTAAAATGGGAAACACGTTTTAGTGCTGAACAGATAACAAATCTGCTGTATATTATGAAAGGAAAATAGTTATATCTAAGGATATATCTATATCTAAGGATAGTTATATCTAAGGATAGTTATATCTAATAATATTTTGCGATGAACTATTATGACGCACGTTACATTAGTGGTCCTGCGACCCCGAACGCTGCAAAATGTTAATGCGCGAATAATCCGGTTAAAGTTTATTTAGTATAAAGAAAAGAAAATAGTTCAACTTAATGCTTTGGCTTTTCTGTAACTGTTCACTGAATTCTGTTCTGGACATATCATGGTCTATACTATAGACCATACAGCCCCTAGTATATTCATAGGTTAAGGTTTCAAACAGAGATTGCGTAGTTCAAGCAGCGAATATCATTGTTATTTTAATTTTATTGAATTGATGAAGTTTAATCTCAATCGCATAATCAAAATTACGCAAGAAATTCATTGTATTTGCAAAGTACTCCTACGAAAGAAAGTTTTAACTAGTAGTACTCCAAATACTGATACTTAATCCACGATGTCTAAAACTTTTCAAATAAATACTTGCTCGTGTACCTCAATAATTTTGATAGCCAAGAAGGCTTCGTGCGCCGTGTGTATGTTGATTGACTAATATATCTACAAAACCCCGTATGTTTCTCCAGATCATTAACAACACTCGGCCTAGTCATATCCAAGTTAGCAGACCAGTCTTCGGGCAACAAGAATAAGGATAAATTCGTCCCGTACAGAGACTCTGTGCTGACTTGGCTGCTCAAAGACAACCTTGGTGGCAACAGCAAGACGGTCATGGTAAGTTCTCATCTAAAGAACTGACGTTGGCCCAATCTGAAGTGTTAAAAGTCTACACTTTTTTTTTTTGCGAAAAGGATGCATCTCTAATGCACATTCAATGCATATGTGAGTCCGAATATCTTACAGGAAACCAGCATCTTTGAGGACATATCTCGATGGAAGAAATCAAATCAATCCTCCAACACTGGGTACTCCTTTGATCTACTCTAGTTAACGGTGCCCCTTCTTTATGTGCTGAGATGGCCGTGTGGTTTTAGTCGGGCTGTAAAAAAAGGGCTGTTGTCAACCTTTTTAGCGACGCAGAGCTAGAAGAATTGCTGTAAACCTAGAGAGGTGTCGCAATAGATTTTTTAAGTTCGCAGTGGCTAAGGCCATAGCCGCTTTCTTTTGCCACAAACATTAGGCCAAGTATTAATTATTATTTACCGGTTACTACTGATGTGCATTATTCGGGTTTGCCCGACTAGTTTCGAACGGAGCCCTTAGTCATGAGCTCATGTAATAATAATTGATATGAAATTATCTACGAAAGTAATTATACAACCAAAAAAAAAGGTTTGGCCCAATTTAACTAATAATATTTTAAGGCAAAATCTTTTGGTATGAGTAAATCTGTTTTACGTTATTCGTGAAGAGATGACCCCAACAAGAAAAGAATAAGGTAATAACAGAATACATTTTTAGAACTTCTATTGCAATACTCTTACTGCTCAGTTATTAAAGTTGAAAATATAGGAGTCTAATTATTTCGTAGCGACGACGATCAGGCACCGGAAATTAGGATGAAGGATGTTCTTCCACGGATTTCATATCCAAGGTTCTAGATAAACGAAGTGGATAAAGGCTTGCATGACAATGTTATATCTACCTCATATACGTTGATGTTGCGCATGACTTTTCAGAGTTGCGCTTTAGTTTTGCACTTTACTAAGAGGTATCATGTTGAAACTGCTACTATGGGGATAGTTATGCTAATGCAGATTGCAAGTGAACATAGTGTGTAGAGTAGCAGATGTATTATCTTGTTAATCTATATGAATATTTTAAGAGTGTTCGCTCGTTTGTTACACGTCAGAAGTAAACTCTTGACTAGAAATTGGATATGTATTTACAGTGTTAATTCTAGACGAGTGAAGCGACTCCGATAAAATTATTAAAATAGTAACATTGCATTTACAGTTTTATAGCAAAATGCAAATAGCCTTAGGTATAAAGTAACACTACCTGCCAGATACGCCGATAGGTTAGAGTAGGACCGGTGTGGTTTTTAGTCGGTAGGAGTCCGACACAACGTCCATGATGGATGTTCCACACTAAAAAGATAAAAAAAAAAAATGGTATAAAGTAACACTGCAGATTAGCTTTTGCTTTGCAAAAATCTATTCAAATTTGTGGTGGGTCTATAAACGGCGTATTAATATAGAATAGAGTGCATGCGAAAATAATGTCCCAAAAGGAATCGATACAAATGCTATTTCGGCGCTTTTGACATTGGTATGGCGTGTTCGATGACACTTCTTGATACTGAAAGTGGTATTTTAGAAATTTTGTTTTACCCTAAAAGCATTTACGGGCTTTTTGCGAAAACATAAATTTTTTATGGTCTTGTCATATATATTTTTTTATTAGTATAATGATTTACATAGCATTTTTTTTTGTTTTATGAAATGGTTTTTCGGACATGATATACAAACTTGTAACAAACGATTTCATGAACTGTTTAAAGAATATGTAACCCTAAACCCAATGAATTTACACCTAAAAACCTCTTAAAGCGGAAAGGTAATGCAAATGGGGTCTCTCCTGACTTGAAATAAATTCAAATTCCGTCCACGGGCCGTCGCATCCTTTGAGTCACCGCACCCAACTTGAAACACTCATGCTTCGTCGTCTCGCATAGAAATGTTCTACGGAACCTTTTTACATTATAACGAGTACCATTTTGTTTAACTCGCCATTTATTTGCTCTTTTCTATTGTAAACAAGGATGATTTTAGTCTGATTGGCTTTTATGGAAATATTATATGGGGCAAAGCTGCTTTGTTTATCATTGTGTGTGTTTTATGAAATGACAACGCTCGTAAAAGCATCAGTGTAATTAACATAAAGCATTCGTGTGTTTCCGTCTAAAAATACCGTTTATAAATAGGAATGTAATTATAAAATTCAAATTTGGGAAGGTCTTGTTTCTATTACTATTTATTATAGCTGGTTTTCTACTAAAACAATAGTAATACATTTATTTTCGTCTTTGATATCTTTGGAGAGATAAGAAAGTCATTTAAGTTTAATGCCATTTTCTAAGGCCAAATGGATATCGATACCAGTACAAACGCGAGTATTTATAAATTACAAAAATAGCACTAGAATTAACCGAATAAATAACTTCGATTATTTTTGTTGCAGGGCAAATGCAGCCACTTTTGTCTATTACATTCGTCCAACACATTTAAACGTAATACTTACATTATTCAAATTTACAGGTGGCCACTATATCCCCGGCCGCAGACAACTATGAAGAGACGCTATCAACTCTTCGGTACGCCGACCGAGCGAAACGCATCGTCAACCACGCCGTCGTGAACGAGGACCCGAATGCTCGTATCATTCGAGAGCTACGACAGGAGGTCGAGACTCTCAAGGAGATGCTGAAGTATGCCACGGTGAGTGGCACGGTAAGTTTAACTCACACCTTGAGAAGTGAGATTATTTTGCTTATTTGACTAGAAAGGCTCGTGGCTAGGGTAAATTGGTCGATAGTGGTTAAGTTGGGCTTGTCGCATTTGGTCTGTGGATGGGTGACCATAATTTCTCTAAAGAGTTTAGTTGAAAACCAGCGCTAGGCACCTGCCTGGCATATTGCTGAACTGGATACCTATTAGTTGCAACTGTGAGGCATACAATAAATGTTTTATTTTTATTTTTAAATTAATTGATGTTGTTTGTTTTGTTTTTAATCGCTTTTTATTTTTGTATATATGTTTCGTTATTGCATCCAAATAAATATTTTTCTTTATTTCTTTCTTTATTTCATAGCGAGACCCAATATTGCATATTCTCTTTGCCTTGGAGAGCACGTTAACTCATTAAGCTGTGGGTCCCGACTATCATAGGTCTGCATTTGGGAGAACTATGCCAGACGTTACTTAGACCTCATGTTTGATGTGTAGTAATAAGTAGGTATATTTTGAAGTGTGTTACTAAAACACGTGCGGGTTGTGTGTGTTGAAAATAAACAGCAGAAACATGAAAGGAATAGGTCTCTTCATACACCAACAATGATAGACATGAATAAGTGAAAAGGTAACTGAAAGCAAATTCAAGGTATCCTGAAGTTTATCTATTTCCCTGTATTTCCGAGATAATGTGCATACATTATTCAAAGAAACGAAAAGGCCGAATGGCTCAAGGAGTAACAGTGACCTTAAGACAAAGCATGTGGTGAACAAAATGTGCATATGACATGCGAACTGCCGCATACGTTGATGACACAGGGATCGATACGCCCAAGGGAATTATAACTGTGTCACGGCTTTGTATGACAATGTCATGATGAGTTTCAATGTCCTTAATAAACAGTTGTAGCTTTCCTTTAATTTCTATTGGTTATTTTATATTTTCCTAGCTGTGCCCGCGGCTTCGCCTGCGTAGAATTCAGTTTGTACTTACATACGTTTGGCTGAAATATTATTACTGAAATAAAATTTTGCCTGTTACTTCTATCGATCGAGGTTAAGCTGCGCTTGCCGCGGTCGGTCTGTAGATGGGTGACCATAATTTCATACCGAGACCCCTCCGTGCCTCGGAGAGCACGTTAAGCCGTCGGTCCCGGTTGACAAATTAAGATCTATGACAACCGTTACGGGTAGTCAGAAGCCTGAAAGTCTGACAACCAGTCATACCACGAGATATCGTGTTACCCAGTAACTGGGTTGTGGAGGTCAGATAGGCAGTCGCTCCATGTAAAATATTGGTATTAAGCTGCATCCGGTGTGACTGGAAGCCGACCCCAATGTAATTGAGAAAAGGCTAGGCAGATACTTCTGGATAAAGTAGCTTTCTAACGGTGAAATAATTTAATAAATCGTTACAGTAGTTTCAGAGTTTATCGATTAAAAACAAATCTTTCCTCTTTACTATAAGTGAGAATAACCATCATAATTGGTTGTCATTTCTTTCAATAACACATAAGATACAAAGACATTTATGAAGAAGCATTTTAAATAATTTTAAGTGT
Organism: Xylocampa areola; assembly: GCA_935421205.1. Classification (NCBI taxonomy): domain Eukaryota; kingdom Metazoa; phylum Arthropoda; class Insecta; order Lepidoptera; family Noctuidae; genus Xylocampa; species Xylocampa areola. The sequence goes on from OW285200.1 coordinate 5,333,858, forward strand.
TTTTTTTGAATGCCACCGTAATTGACTTACAATAAAAACAAAATTGTATCCGTAAAATAACTTTCTATCAATAAAATGAGGTGCTTTTGAATTCATAATCATGTTATGATTTATAACAGAATGTATTGATAAATAAATCGGTTATACTGATCATCCTTATATTATTTTGCTGATCCTATCTTGAGCAATTCATTCTTTGTGTGTTAGATAGGCGTTAAGACTAATCATAGGCCTATATTCATTCAATCTTGTTCAAAGCCACCAATCACAAAGGGGCGGGTCGCGGCGCCTTGATTTACGGTCTGTTTTCCTGTGGGATTAGTATTCCTGTAACGTCTCTTCAGGGCTTTGGCAGAAATTAATTAAGGACTATCGGTCGATTACCTACAGTCTCATGTTTGATCGAATGAATGAAATTGGTCAATTATTTCTCCTAATATTTATTACCTTCCTCCTGTGCTTTTTTCTTTGCTTTGGAGAAAAAATTTGAAATATGATTACGTACATAATTTTTTACTAGTTAGACTATTTTACTTGTTTGTAGGTTTTCTAAAATGGCTAATAGCTTTTTGCTCCTTTCAGGGTTCGCCAGTGGGTGAAGAAGTTCACGAAAAACTGGCGCAGAGTGAGCACCTGATGAAGGAAATGTCCCGAACCTGGGAGGAGAAACTCGTTGAAACCGGTATGTGGTACACTTAATATTTTTTCTAGATTTTTCCCAGAGTAATGGTACTGGTTCTGCGCGTTGAACTTATTAAATTTTATCAGATATGTGGGTACTGTTTTCAATGTGTAGTTTTTATCAACATATAATTTACTAACTCCCGCCCGAAACTACGTCTGCGTGGACTGAAGAATTAGGTCCAACCGAGATAAAAAGTAGCATAAGTGTTAATCCAGGTTATTTTATCTATCTGTGTGCCAAATTTTATCCAAATCCGTGCAGTAGTTATTGCATGAAAGAGTAACAAACATCCATCCATCCATCCTTTCAAACTTTAATATTCATAATATTAGTAGAATTAACAATAACTGTATTTTATAGCAACTGTCTTGGTGTCCACGGTGTCAATAATTATTGTTAAAACGTAGTAATAAACAGGAAGCTTGAATATACTCAACATTTATTATTATTATAGACGGTTTATTACGTTCACACGAAACCGCGCAATATGTTACACAGTCGAACGAAATGTTTGTCACGCTATAGAATCATTAACTCTCATCAAACAGCGCTTATATAAAGCGTTAGTTTAAACTCATCAGAAACTGGGATATTGAGGCGACATGCAATTTATTTTTCATTCACCTTCAGAAGCAAGTTGACATTTTACATTATTGCATAATTTGACCTCACTCTAGAGTATTAGTTTATAAGGGCTGAATGTAGAATTAAGTCACAGTTTTTCGAAATCTTTAAAATCAGTATATTACAATATGTTTTCTGCCAAGACGTTTTTCATAACGGACACGTAAAAACTTCAGTACATGACTGTATGCTGCGTTAATTCTTAAATAAATTTGGCTAAGTGCAGAACTGTATTGCTGGTCAAATACTTACTCAGCTAGAGGTTGTCGCATGTACTAATGGGGCTTTCTATGTCACATGTACTTTCTTAGTTAGATTAAGTCATCACAGTCATTCGGCGAAAACATCGTGCGAAAATATGAACTTTCTAGTCTGAAACACCGACCCTTACTGAGCTAGCGTGGTGATCAATACTCGTACCTTCTCTTGCCCTGCAGTGGGACAGGTATAGATTGATTATATTATGTTAAGGGCAGGAGGATGATGATAAACACTTGTTACAGGTCGAATACAAAGCGAAAGACAGCAGGCCTTAGAGAAGATGGGTATCAGCGTACAAGCGAGCGGCATTAAGGTTGAGAAGAATAAATACTACCTCGTGAATCTGAACGCAGACCCGTCGCTCAATGAACTGCTTGTGTACTATCTGAAGGTCAGTATACTTTAATAAGAATCCTATTGGATCTCTGCAAGACTAACTGTTTTAATTTTAACTGTATGTGTACAAATTAATGAAATGCTTGTGTACTACACGTTAGTAGCCAGTCTACTCGGACTCTGAATCATGTATTGTAGCATTGGTAAAAAAAAAAAAACAATTTGCTCCATGTCTTGCCAGGTTCCGAGTAGAATATAATTATGGAATAAAACTATGTATATAATTATAAAATTTTAATTAAGTGAGCTAATTATAATAAAAACATGAAATTAATTCGTAATCATAAAGAATTATAATATGTTTTGTAATTTATTAAATACAAACAAACAAACAATCAAATCTTTCCCCTTTATAATATTAGTATAGATTGTTATCAAGGTTCTAAAGCAGCTACTCATAACATATTTGTGGAAAGCTACTTATACCTAGACTAGCTGTTCCCGCAACTCAGCCTGTGGAACCCTAATTTTGAGTAACTTAGGCTAATTATAATATAAAATAGCTGTGCCCAGCGGTTTCACCAAAAACCTACTAAAATATATATCAACAGCCCCTCCCCCCCGTCATGACCGCGCCGCATTGGTCTAGTGGTCCCAAGCGCGACTGCTGAGTATGAGGTCTCGGGTTCGATTCCCAGGTCGCGCCAATAGTTATTGAGTTTTTCTGTTAAAAAATTCTCAGTAGCACCCCGGATTTTGAATTGTGCCTGGTAGATAGCAATAGGCACACCACCTATTACGTTGGACTTAATAACAGCATTGGTGAAATATGGGTGTACGACTGTGTACACCACTGCCTACCCCTTCGGGGAATACAGGCGTGGTAATGTTATGTTATAAATACGCGCATGGTACTTGATCATTATTTTGTTGCCGAGTTATCTTAAATACGATATCTCCGAAGATATTTATTAAAATCAAATGATGTCAAGTGCAATTTTGTTCAAAATTAAATACTTGTAATGAATAACGTATTTATTTGGATAAGGTTAATACCATGTTTATAAAAACACCTTCGCAAATAATGCATTATTTTAAAAACAAATTGATAACCTAAAAAAGGTTATAGTGAGTCAACCTTAAAAGATAGACATATGCTGTCGCGGACTTTATTTAAGAACTTTTAAAGAAGAAAAATTCTGTCATACATGATTTTTGCATAACTTTAACCGTTTACGCAGCGTTCGAATCGGAAGGTCTTAAAAGGAATATTCCCGTTTTTGCAACATTTTTCATTTATGATCCGCTCCTATTGGTCGTAGTGTAATATTATATATAGCCTTCCTCGATGAATGGACTATGCAACACAAAAATATTTTTTCAATTCGAACCTGTAGCTCCTGAGATTAAAGCGTTCAACCAAACAAATAAACAAACAAACTCTTCAGCTTTATGATATTAGTATAGATTCTCCAGGCTGCCCATAGCAGGTGTACTAGACATTTAAACAGATCATCATAAATCAGGAAAATATTTAGATATTTATCACGAAGGCATGATAATCCATTCCAACCTTAAAACCTTAGAATGGTAGGTATATCATGACTGTTCAGGAGTACAAAGTGTCCGTAAGCACAAAATACGGTTTTTGTTAAGAGGAGTCGTAAGCTGATAAAGCAATAAACGCATAAGCTAAACATCACTAAACTTATTATTCTATGCTTCCAGGATCGCACGTTAGTCGGCGCGGGTAGTTTGGCAGACATTCAACTTTCCGGTCTGGGCATCCAGCCTGAGCACTGCCAACTGTTAGTCGAAGGCGGAGGCCTGTACATGGAGCCCCTGGGAGCCGCGCGGTGCTTCGTTAACGGCACGCCCGTAGTGTCGCGAGTTAGGCTCGGGCACGCCGACAGGATACTGTGGGGGAACCATCACTTCTTTAGGGTCAACTGCCCGAAGGCTACCGGTAAGTTGAGGAAGCCGTTGTTGTGATTGTTCGCGTCACTGTTTTATGATGCCAGCTTCGATTGTTGGAAAATTACTTACCTTACCACATAGTGTAATGACAGCATTATCAAAATAGTATTGCATCTTCTGATGTACAGTCGAAATGTTGATGGTCGACCCCGTCTAATGTTTAATTATTTGCATGAAGCGACCAAAGCGGTAAGCACGTGTAAAGTACAGCGAGTACTAGAGGTACTATTGTCATCATTTTCAACTGTGCTTTATAAATTGGTACAATTTAAATGCTCACCATATATTGTTTTGCACCCTGATACGGACAGATTAGGTTCGAAGTGGTCGCTGGGGGCTGATGAGCAAGCGCAGCAAGCAAACTGCCCCCGTGTCTAGCCATTATAGTTTAGCCATTATGAATATCAATACTTATTCATAATTACTGCCTCGTTGGTTTAGTGGTCCGTAGCGCGACTGCTGAGCAGGAGGTCTCGGGTTCGATTCCCGGGTCGGGGAAAGGGTTATTGAGTTTTTCTGTTAGGAAATTCTCAGTAGCAGGCTGCAGTTTGGCAATGTGCCCGGTTGATGGCAATAGGCTCACCACCTATTACATGGGACTTAATAACAGCATTGGTGAAATGTACACCCAACAATTGTGTACACCTCTGCCTACCCCTTCGGGGAATACAGGCGTGATGCTATGTTATGTTATGTTTATTCATAATTACTTGATGTGTAAACAAAATGTGGAGTTATCAATCATCATCCTGTCATGGAAAATACGTCCTGTGTATAATTTAGTTTGCACTGTTTATCTCGATGTTCTCAGATGATGATATTGATGACTATAATTAAGTAGGATATCATAAGAATAGAATAGAAGTGTTCGATACCTGTGTTTCATTTCACAGTATTTTACGTGTTACGTTAATTTGCCAATTTTTTGTTCCTTAACTTTATCCTTATTTGCTTTTCACATTTTATTTTGTTCTACTAACGTTACGTTGTAGAACAAGATTCTGGTTACTCCACAGCGGCGGCGTCGGAACCGCAGACTCCTGCGCAACCGATCGATTATAACTTCGCGCGAGACGAGATCATGCTCAATGAACTTAGCAACGATCCTATTCAGACTGCTATATCCAGGCTCGAGAAACAACATGAAGAGGATAAACAAGGTAATTGGATATTTTACGAAATCGTTTTATAGATACCTTAAAACTGTGTTCAAAATGATAAGGATATGCTCAATTATCGAATGCCAAAACAAAATATCAAAACTGCCTTATTGCCTAATACATTTATGTGGTTTGTATTTTTTTTTTCACGAAAAGTTCACGATAACTTTAGAGTTAGCCTTGCTTTAATGCGTTTGAAGATTTATCAAAAGAAAGTCTATTTTCAGATTTTTCTTGGAGCATCTTAAGAATTTAAGATACAAATAAAATATGTGTGTTGAATGTATTTGTTTTATTCCAGTGGCGCTAGAAAAACAACGGCAAGAGTATGAGCGTCAGTTCCAACAACTGAGGAATATACTGTCGCCCTCTACGCCCTACCCACCGTACGCGTATGATCCTCTCAAACTTGGTAAGATTATGTTTTTATATGTATTTGTACGACAAAAAGATGATGCATAAACACTCACCACCTTATTTGATAGTACGATGTAATGGTAATAATGAATTGTGTATTTCACTGTTTTGGGCGCCCTTTTATATTGTTGTTACTGCTAAAATAGTTGCCTTAATATTTTTCAAACTTCGCATTGTTTCTGTTCTGTGAAAATGAAAGATGTTTGTCTATTGTCTATGCAGTTATATAAATTAAAATTATCTATTACAGGCAAGATGACAGCCTGCACTCCAACAACAGCAGCTCGAGTCGAACGCTGGGCGGCAGAACGTGATGACACGTTCAAACGATCTCTAGGACGACTTAAGGCTGACATATTGAGAGCCAATGCACTCGTACAGGAAGCGAACTTCTTAGCTGAAGAGATGAGGAGGAACACGCGGTTCAGTGTCACGCTGCAAATTCCGCCGCAGAACCTCAGTCCTAATAGAAAGGTAGATTGTGAGATGAGAGAAAATATTATTTTGTTAGGGATATCGGCAAAATCAAATTTTGTAAAAAAATTAATATTCCGAAAATTATAACATTGACATCGATATTGTGAAATAAAAACTAAAAAAACGTAACTATTTTATATCCAACTCTCTTGTTCATCTTGATAGTAAAATATATTTTTTAGCGCGGCGCATTCGTATCAGAACCAGCAATAATGGTGAAACGTCCGGGCCGGAGCGGTCAAGTGTGGTCCATGGAGAAGTTGGACAACAAGTTGGTGGACATGCGCGATATGTACGACGACTGGCGGCGACGACAACAACTTGCAGGAGAGGACAATGTCGAAGAGGTACGCCTGCCCAACGGCTGCGAGGCTGTAAGTGATGCGGGGGGCGAGGTATACTTGAAGTCTAGTTAAAATGTAGGGTATTAGGGACTACTGCAATACAATAAAAAAAAAAACGAAATCGTAAAAGGAATGTCTTATATGTCGTGGGTGCATTTACACACACAAGACATATATAGGTAACGAAATTTGAAAAATGATCAACAAATAATTTTAACAGATAAAGTAAGGACAGTCGGGCGGAGGTATGGGAACAATAACCTTTACGCATAAATGATGAATAATCTTAGGTAACTTGACTATGACTAAAACAAATATCATAAAGAGCTTAACAATTTCTTTATACATAACTATAAATTGTAATATATAATTTTCACAAATTCTATCGTGTGTTTTCAGCAAGAGCCAGCTGAGATGGCCCTGGACCCGTTCTACGAGTCGCAGGAGAATCACAACCTGATCGGCGTGGCCAACGTGTTCTTAGAGGCGTTGTTCCATGACGTCACACTGGACTATCACACACCCATCATCAGCCAGCAGGGAGAGGTCGCTGGCAGGTTGCAGGTATGTACTATAACAGAAAAACCTATCGATAAAGACTTAACACTTAACAACACTTAACAGCATTGGTGAAATGTGGGTGTACAACTGTGTACCTCTCTGCCTACCTCTTCGAGGAATACAGGCGTGATGCTATGTTATGTTAGATTATGCATTCGTTTGAGGAGTAATTTGTCCAAGAAACTTAAATCCAAGTGAAATAAATCCGGATTTAAGTCCACTAAACCATTCGTCCATGTGATGATGAGATGTATGTGTTGCATTATAATACCATTTTATTTTTTTTGCTTACAGGTGGAAATAAGTCGAGTAGCGGGACAGTTTCCACAGGACAGAATTTGTGAAGCGGCTTCAGATAGCTCTGGTGACATGAGAGATGATGACGATCCTGCTGATTCAGCCACGCAACAAGTAAATATTGCTAAATCTTTGCATAATTTATTTTGTAAATGCACTTCCACTCACGCACAGATTCTGCTATCAAGCTCTTTTATTAGCAATGGAACACGTAAGGGCTATATTATAACCGTAAGTGGGGGTCAGTAGAGTTATAGGGTCGAGCTCTGTCTTTGCTAGGTGGAAAATTATTAGCTCTACGCGACCAGTTTGAAAATCGTGTCAGTTATTATAAGCAATTTGGAAAGGAACTAAAAACTACACATATTTAATAAATTAAAAATATTGCATGAATGCTTGATTTATTTAACTAGCTATCGGCTTGCCTTCGAACATTTTCTTAAATTTGCCAGCTATCCTAAGACAACTTTACATTTTCTCATCAGGTGACGATACGCGTAGCAATAAAGCAGGCGACGGGTCTCCCTCCATCGCTGTCACACTTCGTGTTCTGCCAGTACTCCGTGTTCGGCGGCGGCGGCGTGGGGGAGCCCGTGGTGGTGCCCCCCGTGGTGAGCGCGGACACGCCGCCCCCCGCGCCCCCCGCCCCGCCGGCGCCCGCGCAGCCCCCACTGTCGCCCCGACACCAGTCGCTAGTCACCTTCAGATTTGATCACAAGAAGGACTTTATTATACCACTGACTGAGGAGTTCATTGAACATTGTGCTGGTAAGTGTTCTCGTAGTAAAGACTCGATGAAAAGTTCCCAATACATTTATCACGTAAAATATTTTACTGTAATGGCACCAAAATATTTTTTTACGGGAATGGCAGATTCTGAATTTTATTATTGATGTGAAGTCATAATCATCAGCAGACCATAGCTATCAGTTTAGTCTCCAAGTGCATACCGGAACACGATTCGCGAATACGTAATGTATGCAAATTAGGTTGGAAAAATTGCTTGTGTAGTATCAATGTATTCATTCTTATTTACTCAATTGATAAAAAATCTGTTAGATCATTATATAAAAATATACCCTTAAAGTGGTAAAAGCAAGCGTAGCGGTTACCGTAGCTTATGGGTGTTTGCAATACTCTCGCACGCTGCCGACTTTGTGCGAGAAACCGCTGCATCACCAATATAGAGAATTAAGAGATAAAATTTGGTCCACCTATTACCAACACAACACTTCCACGTGGTCCACTGGGGACTTCTCACCGTTAGGAATACAACACTACCAAAGAGCGGCGATCATTATATTATATATTTTTGACTATGACTGCCTCGTTAAGTGGTGCAAAGTGTTACTGGGTTTAGGAAGTTGGTGGTGTGACACCCTCGTGCTTCGGAGAACTCGTAAAGCCATCGGTCCTGCGCCCGATCTCTCTCCGGGCATGTTGGATTGCCGTGTCATCAGACTATGAGAGTGAAGGAAGAGCGAGTGCACCTATGTTTGCGCGTACACTTGTGCACTATAATATCTCCTGCGTACTTGGCTAATCACCATAGAGATAGGCCGCCGTGACCGAAGTACGGTTGGGAGTATATTATTATGTATTTTTTGTAGAGGGAGCATTATCAATAGAAGTATGGGGCCACCGTTCAGCCGGGTTCAGTCGTGCGCGAGGAAACTGGGAGGTCGAACAACAACAACTAGCGAAGGCGCGGTCACTCGCCGACCGATGGACCGAACTGACGCGCAAGATAGAACTGTGGGTCGAGATACACGAGCTCAATGATAACGGAGAGTACGCGCCGGTCGAGGTAAGGATCGAGGGAACTTCTTACGTAAAAGCTGAAATAATATCGAATATAGTAAATATTTGAATTGAACGATGTCAAGATATAAGTTATACCAAAGCACAGATACTATATTTATATTATATATATAAGTAATGCACAATTTATGTTTTCAAGTGAATATATTTATGCGTGTGCGCAGTTATTTTTGTTAGTCGTATACTAGTACCATCCGTCGAACGATGATTCCAAAGATTCATAATTGTCAGTTTTGTATCGACTATTTAGTGTTTACGTATATGTAGAGCTTTTTAGACTAAATACTTGTGTTTAGACATGCGCAAAATGTGTTAGTGAAAAGAAATGAATGAAGTATATCTTTTCGCTCAACGAAGTAGTCCTCACTTAGTTACTCATTTAGTTCAGCAAATCAGAACAAGTCCATCAGATCAGATGAGATATGAAGCTCGCATAGAGTGATTTAGTTATGACAAATGACGCACTTCATTTAGATCATTTTTTTGTTAATTATAGATTCTCCTTCATATTTTATACAGACTTAGGACTGTCACCCATAAATATGAATGTAAGCATAACAGTGCAGAACTGGTACATAGTTTCGACTAAGTTTGGTGTTGAAGTATTGTGACTCGAGCGTAAAGAAAAACTGAATCACAACTGAACTAAATGAAGCAGAGACACATTCGAATGACTACTGAATGAGAGATAACTTTATTTTTCGAAATGAAGTAGTCCATTTCCTTCAATCGTTCGCGAACTACCCATCTCTACTTGTGTTATTAACTGTAGTCTCCTCGCAGGTGGTCCAACGCAATGACGTGTGGACGGGCGGCGTATACCAAGTGCGGCAGGGGCAACAGCGGCGCATCGCCGTGCGGGTGAGGCCCGCGCTCAACTCCGGCACGCTGCCGCTCGTGTGCCAACAGATACTCAGCATCGAAGTTGGCTCCGTTAGCGTCAGGTATTTAACATTAATTAATATTGAATTAATGACACTGGATTATTTACCTTAAGCCAAGTTAGAAGCCTCGCGGTGGCTCGAATAATTCACAGGTTCCCAGCTTAGCTATCTTGGGGAAAGAAGAAATTAAGTTTAGTAAATCTGTAAATGATTACTAGATAAATATCACCAGGCGTCTCCTTAAGACGTATACAAAGAGGATTGAAAATTCAATAGGTTTGAACACGACAAGGTAGCTCAGTTGGTAGAGTGATGACACGGAACGTCAAAGGTCGCGGGTTCAAGCCCCGTTCTTGTCTATTATTTTTTCAATGTTCTTTGAAAAATAGAAAGAAGAAATTAGTGCTGTTTGGGCAGTTGTATCGACTAGATACATATTTTCGGCATAGTTGGCGCACATAAATCGAGGCTTTCAAAGGTAGCTTAAGTGCTAAACGCAATCAGTAGTAAAGTATTACCATTTCTTATTAGTAATTGAGAAATTAAAATTCAACCTTTGACGAGTTTTCTTCTAGCGTGCTCTCCATTACAATTCCAAATAACTTAAAACAAAACCAAGACTGAGAACAGTTTGCATTTCTAAGCACAACATAAGAAATACAAATCATCATAATCTGATATTATTGTTCAGGTCGCGCCTACAAATGCCGTTAGACTCGTATCAAGACGAGGACTTGGCGGTTCTACGAGAAAGGTGGAGCGACGCGCTGTTCCGTAGACGACAACATTTACACGCACAGTTACAGGTAACAATAATTCTGGTGTAGTTGATATTAATCTAATTAATTCTAATATAAGGTCCGAATTTATTACGTAACTTTCTTTGAAGGGGTTAATTTATATAAAACAAATTATTTGTAATAACGATAGTACCAGCAAAACGAAAAAAGACGTTAAGATTTTTTTGTTATTAAAATTATGTTTTAAATAAATCCTTATCACTTACACATTGGCACCTTAGAAGGAAGTTACGTTTTAAGTTTAGTCCTAATTTAGAAGAAAGTTTCGTTACTATCCAAATAAGATGTTACTATAATTTTCTACATTGTTTTTAGAAACTTGTGAACATGTCTCCGTCGATGAAGAATGATCGCGACAATGAGCGGGAACAGTCTCTAGTCGAGCAGTGGGTCTCACTCACTGAGGAGAGGAACGCTGTGAGTAATCATCTCATTCTACATTTCATGCTTAAGTACTTGATAAAACAAAAATAAATGGATTCTAACTGTAAATATCTAATTAAAGTGTAATCTAAAAGAAAAAACTGGTCAATGAATTAAGTCATGTGTCATATGAACTAAAAATTAATTTCAGAGATGTTTATATACGTGTATTTATTTTGGACGTTGTGCAGGTATTGGTGCCCAGTCCGGGCAGCCCAATCCCGGGTGCGCCGGCCGCCTGGGTGCCGCCGCTAGGAATGGAACAACACATACCCGTGCTGTTCCTGGATCTCAATGGTAAGGGTTTTATAACATAGATGTTACTGCCACAAACAACCTCAAACATAGACGTGGTATAATTTTGGGCATACACTGAATAAATTTAGATCAATCACAATAAATAAAATTTGTACCATCGAAACGAAGAAGAATGTTTCTGAAGATGCAGATTTTTTACAAATTATTCTTTAATATTCTTTTGTTATGAGTATGACTGTACAGCTATTAAAAAAAAGGAAGAATGTCCTAAAAGGGCTAATGTCCTGCTGTGGATGAACAAAAGTTGTGAATGATGATGATGAAGGGCACGAATGTGACTTAGTATTACATTACCATTTTTTTTTATTCCGAATGTCAAAAGATAATACTTGTATTTGTCATGTACCACAATTCCACAGCGGACGACCTAACAACGCATCCAAGCGGTGAAGAAGTCACAGTGGCAGGTCTCCACTCCATCCTACCAAAAGAACACGGCAACAAGTTCTACGAGCTGCAGATACTACATCATCACGATAAGGATGTATCAGCCGTCGCCTCCTGGGATTCCTCCATACACGACTCGCAGTACCTCAACCGGATCACTGAAGGTACGAATTTTATGCTTAACGGAAATGAAAAAGTGGGGCGCCATCTTAAATTAGTAATGTAATGTATTTACAACAGCCATAATTTTGTTTTTATGGCAGACTAATGTAAATTCTCAGTAGCAGCCCAGAGTTTGGAATTGTGCCTGGTAGATGGCAATAGGCCGACCATGGGACATGGGACTTAATAACAGCATTCGTGAAATGTGGGTAAACGACTGTGTACACTTCTGCGTACTATTTCGGGCAATATAGGCGTGATGCTATGTTATGAATAATTTTAAGTAACTATTCATAAAACTTGCCTATTGAAATTGACAAAACTGTTACCAAAACTACTCGATATAATCGTAATGCGTAAGAAAACTTTAACAATAATTACAATGATTTTTAATATATAATTTGTATTCCAGCTAACGAACGTGTGTACCTGATCCTGAAGACGACAGTGAGGTTGTCGCACCCGGCCCCCATGGATCTCATACTTAGGAAACGATTAGGATTAAACATTTACAAGCGACAGAGCCTCACCGACAGGATACGGAAGAAGATCGTCAGGTTAGTCGTCAACCATATGGCATTATTATTTCTATACACTGCTAGAAAGTCAAATAAACTAAATATATTACTAGACCGCACCAATAATATTTGTGAATTAATTAAGTAAAGTATTGCTTATTTTCTAATAATAAATATTAGAATGATATTTCTAATAAAAAAAAAATTGCCAGGAATGTTCTGAAAGTAGTCATAGCGAACCGACGTGTACTCAAAAAAGGGAAATGCTTCATCTTTTATCACGACTTTGAAATGTAATCGAAAAAAAAGTTGCAAAAAGTTTATTTATGTAGTGATATTAATACTTTTTTTTTTAATTGCCTTATAGAATATATAGACGTTGTTATAAGTTCAATAAACATCTTTTATGGTTCTTAGCGCGTACGGTTATATTTATATAATTTCTTAGTTATAACCCCCACTCAATACCTATACAATACCAAGCCCTTAACCAAACCGACGTATGTAATATACAAATGTGTTAGTTACTACGTGGACAGAACGGACGGGCTGACGCAGACAGGCGTGACTTACGAGGTGGTGTCCAACATACCCAAAGCTTCTGAGGAGCTGGAGGAGAGGGAGAGCCTCGCGCAGATCGCCGCCACGGGGGAGGAGGCCAGTGCTGCGGATGGCGAGACTTATATCGGTGACACATTGTTATTTTTTGTTATAAAGTCATACGTTTTTGTGAGCAGGATTTGGACCTTATGATCGTATTATCTTCCTACAATTCTTTTTATTGTTTATGAGATGGAAAAATGTATCTGAGGCCTTAGAGTTTAATTTTTTTTATTAAAGCACCTGGTTTAGTCAAAAATTCAAGTTCAGCAATTTATCCTCCTTAATTGACAGAAACTAACTCTTATCACGCAATGACGTAACTAAAACTATTGTATTGTAATAATGAGATCGGAATAAAATAATTTTCACATTAGAATTGAACGTATCATTGTAAATGTGTCATTTGCAATAAAACTAGTGATCATAGTAATAAAGAGGTCTTAATAGAAGTTGGTCTCGACACTCGAGGCTGGATTGCAGCCCGAGCCAAAGGCGTGGTCGTTATGCGACCTAGTGCGTAAGCAAAAAGCACGCGTGATAATAAATTGCATGATGCACCTAAAAGCGGTGTAATAAGACCATTTAACAAGTGTACGGTATTTCTTACCAAAGCCTTCACAAAACAAATTGAATATTTTAATTCCAGAAAAATACACCCGCGGCGTGAGTGCAGTGGAAAGCATACTGACTTTAGACCGACTGCGTCAAAGCGTCGCCGTCAAAGAGCTGGAGCAGGCGCGCGGACAACCAATAACAATGCGGAAGACCGCTTCAGTACCAAACTTCTCACAGGTATTATCACTAAACGCATTAAGTACATTGAGGCTAAGATAGGTAAACATTTAGCTCATGCTTTGTTTAAGCATTATTGCTGTCACTGTCACACAACTGTCAAACCGCAAGTGCAAGATAGAGACGGCAACATAGTTAAACTGAAGGATGTGCTAATTAATGTTTATTTATCTTGGCCTTTAATAACAACAGTCTTGGACTACGTACTATTTGGTAACTGGACTAGTGGAACGTTAAAAACGAACGTCGACCTAAGCCTCGGTTGCACCAATATAACTTTAACCTTAGCCGACGTCTTACTTTATTATTTTGACAGCTTTTCTATGTAAATTCTGTCAAATTGACACAGTAATATCTTGGTTTCGGTTCCAGTTAAGTTGGTGCAATTGAGCCTAATAGTTTTCCATTCTGTCTACGTTTACGCAACTCAAAAATTTAAGAGGTGTTTCTTAGGCCCTGAACTTTTATAAGTAATTTTTTTTAAATATTATTTGGTACCGGTATTTTGTGAGTATGACCTACTTTGATGGGTAACCTATTTAGGCGCGTATTATGGACCGATACTCACTTGGTGTCTCGAGTGTTGTTATAAATACATCTCCTGTTTCCCACTGGGAAAGGCAACCCTGACTTTCCCAATGGGAAACAGGCATTCATCCTCCTGCTACGATTCCAACAAGCATATTTCGTTTTACCTATGTTTAAAATACGGGTAAAAATCCACAAAATACTGATACCAAATAATATGACGGGCTGTCAAACTGGAAAGTAGTAGAATGTGAAGATAAGGTGGTTCCACATAGTCATTAGTACGCAGTTCATAGACAAATAGAACACAGTTTTATATGAACACAGTAGGAAGTACAGTACAGTCGAAGCTAGTTCAGCACGTAGGTACACGCCAAATAATTAGATATACGACGCACATAAAGTAAATATATACTAGGATTCGTTGAACATTTGTAAGTAATTATTGTTATTATACAGAATAAATTAGTAGTACGATTTGTGGAGAATAAACGTTATACACACTACCGACATTTAATCCCTAAATAAAAAGTTTTTATCCTACAAAACTGAATACTGTATAGGGAAAACCGAATGGTTGTTAAAAAATAGAGTTGTCGAGAGATTGCCTTCTACACCGTGGACTTGATTCCCGCATGGAACAATTATATATATGGCCTAAAAATTAATGTTCCAGGTCTGGGTGTATATAAATTTGAAATACGTGTCTGTAAACACATACATTCACGTTACAGGACATATTTTTTTAAGGGATAACGGTTCTTTAAAAAAATATTGTTAATGTTATTACCATTGGTCAGTTTGCCTTCCGTTGAGGTATTGTCGGCAAATTGTAAAACGGTCCAAATTCCATACAAGAATATGTTGATAACACTCCGAATTTACAGGCGCGATATCATCTATCTGTAAGTTAATTTATACTCTAGATGTTATAAAGCTTGAAAGCTGAATAAATGTTCAATTAACAGAAACAAGCAATGTTTAACACGAAAAGTCGACGTTCTCATTAACACACAAGTACCAGTTCGTAAGTCACGATGTACATAAACATAACACATTGATAATATAGACAATAGAACTGAATCGTTTGCTATTCAGGGTGTTCAGTAGAACTTGACGTTTAGCTGTATCATAAATTGCGAGTATTTTCGGGCTTGTTGTATCGAACGTGTAGTCGAATTTTACATCTCCGTATATTTGCGTTGTGTTATATGAGGAGTATCCTATAATCTCTATGTATTGGAGAGTTCAAAGGCCAAATTATTAGCGAAATTTTTTATCATTATTTATTTCGGTCTAGTCCCATACGCGACTGCCGAGCATGTAGGTCTTGGGTTGGATTTCCGGGGCGGGAAGTTTTATTGAAGTTTTCTGTTAGGAAATTCTCAGTAGCAGCACGGATTTTCGAATTGTGCCCGGTAAATGGCAATAGACTCATCACCATGGGACTTACAGCATTGGTAAAATGTGTGTGTACCTCTGCCTACCTGCTCGGAATATACAGGCGTGATGCTATGTTATGTGTAATATTTTATATAGTCAGATTTAGCAATCTCAAGAAAAAGCCTCACACCTGTCCCTAATGTACTTGAGATAGCTCCTCTATCATAATACATAGCCACAGAGTCTACTTAACCCTAAATAGCAATCGATTCAACTAGCAGTGTGTGTACGCTTGCTAACCTGTGTGTTGTCGCTACGCACCGGCCGCAGCTGTCGCAGGCGCTCGAGAACGTCGCCAAGAACGGGAACAACGTGAGTCATGCATGGCCGAAACACACGCATCACTTATTGGTTCACTTGCGTTTATATGCTACTGTTCTCACAAGCCAATATGCACTTTATGTTGTATGGGATAGGGTTTAAATTTGTGAGGTTTAGCTTGATGTTAGTTTTACCTAGATGTGACTTTGTAGTACATTGTGAAGTATATTAGAGGTTCTTTATTAAAAGCAAAAATAATCTAAAACAAAATGCACTGTACCTACTACAAAGTGACCATTATATCGATGTCAACCGAGTTAATTAATACCCCTGCTGAATTATTGAATACACATATTAAATTACTATTTCTATTGCTTACTTTTAATGAATAAACGTATATTTTTTGGAGTTGTCCTATCATGAGGTAAGCTCACGGTGATATCATTAGTCAAACTAACTGTGAGATTACTAGCCACTAGTAAGATCATATTTAGTTAGAGAAAGTTAAAGCTTAAATCAATACTCCTATTTCCATATTATGTGAGTGTAAACCCTATGCAGTGACTGTGTAATTTGATGATCTTGTACTTCAACAAGTGGTTTCGGTGTTTGTATTGCACAGCAAGTCTATATCAAATCATGGCAAGCTTTAATGTTAGTTTTATGGCTGATCATACATCCAAAACAGGGTTGCAATCTTTTTCTTTAATTATTGTGCTCCTTAGCTAGATATTTTCTACATTATATTTATTGACCATTTATTATTAGTTCATCATATTATTTCTCACTCTGATAGTTGTCGTAGTATGTCATAAGATCCGTTAATTATGTATTGTTTTTTAATATCGACAATAGTATATAATAAGTGTGTTTTATTATTGTGCCTTGTAACTAGATGTGTTATCCATCTTAATATTATTTTAATTTTCATATAGAAAGCTTTACGAGATAAATATTTGAACGTCTCGTTGATGTCTGAAAAGCTTAAAAATTTGTCCACTCACCATCAAAACCAATATAGATATATGTGGTGTTAAAATTTGACTACTAATCCTGCAGATAATGCGTCTGGACTCTTTCGAGTCCCTGGCCGGGCTAGCGTCTGGGCGCGCGGGCAGTATGGCGGACCTCGCGGACGAGACGCCGCGCAACCGCACCGCGCACCGACACTCGTACGCAGCACCCGCACACAACGACCCTGACATAACAACACCCACCAAACCATTCGGACTCGGTAAGTTACAATACGCATCGAAAAAACCTCAATAATTAATCCATGTTGTGAACTAAAATAATATTTTTTACAGTACAAGACACACTCCTATTTCCGATACATTCATTCTTTACCACTCATAACATTGTCATGCCTACAGTTTTTATATTGATTTATCAATAAAAAAATGTTATTTGCAGTATCTGCACATGTGCATACGAATAGCGCATTTATTTTAACTACGTCATAGGCTTACATCAAATTGTAAACCGTATTTTAGACTTACAAAAAATATAATTTATTAGTGCATTTCAGTAGAATAGGTTACATAAATATGATTTTGTATGTACAGATATCGATGCACGATAGAACAATCTAGAATAGTAATATATTTGAATTATATTATTAATTTGAATATATTTGAAGTTAATAGTTACATTATATAAGAGAGATATCAAACGAAATATCAGGCGATTCATTTTCACAAGGTTGTCACGACAGTACTTAAACATCCACTCTTCATGATCTCACTATTACATTATTTTATTTTCCAATTGCTTTGTGGCGACGCTATGGCTCAAACAACTTCCCCTTCTGTCTCTAACCCCTTCTTCTTTCACTGTCATGTTCTTTGATGTGACTTTTTTAACTGTACTAAAATATTCTTCTGTAATCCATCTTTTTCTTTGAGATATTTTTGAATGCGAATGGAGTCGAATACCCCGAGTGTATGTAAAAATTATTTCGGTGTTTTTTTTAAACATGTATGCTTTTCTAATGTTTTTTTCTTTTTATAATAATCTCAAACTTCTTTTAAAGTTTGCACGCCTTATTGGACTCCATTACAACGATCTTAAAGAACAAGGTTAAATAGGACCACAAAATGATTCCCAAACTCTGAAACTAACGTTGTATTTTCTGTATCTTAATCCCCCGCTACCTTCAGGCTCGTTTCTATCAGGTAAACAGAGAAAACAATATGGTATTAAATCGGAATGGCAACTGTATTGCGAAATTATTAGACGAATGCAACCGAACGATTAAAAACTAAATAGATGTGTTGTGATCATTGTTACTCATAAGAAATTTTTATTTTTGTATGTTACCCATTGATTGGCTGTAAATTATCATCTGAAACTATTGGCATACGAAAATCGAGTGAGAACAAAATACGATGCTGAGTTAATTTTGATAAAATTAGACCCTGTGTATTGGCTATTAGACGAAAGCAAGCTTCGAGCATCGAGCTTCTGTCGTTGTGTTGACTGTCTGTTTGTTTGCGTGTCTCTTTCATTTGCATGGACCAGCATGACCTGTGATTTTTCCTCTCCTTCCCACTTCCTCTACGTTAATCTATTTGCTGTGGATTCGAACAACGAACGACGCTTTCAGTTTAGACAACAAATACTGCTTATACATGTTAGGGTTCTGTTATATCAGCCAAATATGGATAATTGTACATTCTATGAATAGTACGATGCAAAAAAACTTGAAAGGCAGTTAGTCCTATATTTGTAAAAGTAGTTATACATAGTAGTTATAGACCAATGAAGTTTGGTGTAGGATTGTGTGTGTGGTAGGTGGAACTATGCATGTATCGTAGACGAACCCTTGAAGAAGTATTATTCGTGTATTGAAATTGTAATAAGCATGTGCTAGACAAATATTAACTTTAAACTAGGTTTGACATTGCGTATCCTGTAATTTAGGAATTAAATAGATGTAAATAGTTTTGTAAACGACTATTTTTATAAATATTTCAAGCTGTGTACAGAATTTGGCAACATTTTAATGATAATTATGTTCTAGTAAATATAACTTATGATAAAGGATGAAGAACTTATGAGAAATGTTGTAACTAAATAGCTAAATACATTTACAATATTAGAAAGAACAAACATTTTCTCAATATTGTTCCTATTTATTCGCTGAATAAACCTATATAGGCATTGATTATTCTACATTGTACCCCTATTTACTTAGTAAATATCTGTAATTATAATGTATTATTATTCTTTACCATTCTAATGTTTAAGAAATTGTGATCATTTTATCATTATTTATTTAAATAATGCTGTAATTTACAAAGATTTTAGAATAATTCTGTAAGGATCCCAGAAATTTGTGTATTGTGTTAAAGGTTTGTATTGACGAAAAACTTAATATTTTCATTGCAGCCCGGCCAACGTTCCTTAACTTGAATTTGAACCTGAACTCTCTGCGACTGCAGACGCCCAACAAGTGTACGTCCAGTTATTCAGAGATTTCGTAGAATCACTAGTTCGCTTGTTTTGTTGACGGTTTTCTTTACATTGTTGTATTATTTATAAAGCTCATTGTATAATCTTTTCAGTGTGTTGTTCTTGAAACCCTTTTGTAGGTAGATTTTTGTTGACATGAGTAATTTTCAAAAGTTGGAGTCATATCGTGAATCGATCTAGTTCTAGAGAAAAATATTTATTTTTGATTTCTTAACTTTCCTTCATCTGAAACCTTAGAGAGAAATATCTTCAGTACTAATATGATTGTATATAAATACACTGAAAAGAAACTAGGCATTGTAAAGTGTAAATGTTAGTTTTAATTTTTATTTGCTACATCTCATAGTGAGCTAGTTAGTTCGTATAGTGACAACATTGGCATGACTCAATCATTGTACAATCTCAAGCATGGAAGCGTTCATTTAAACTATGTTATTTATGTTAAAGTATACTCATTATTGACGAATTTTTGTTAATCATTATATTAGTTGAGCTAATACTTTTATAGAATAAGCTAGGCAAGCACTATTTGGTAAAATGCTAAGAAAATTGCACCGTTGTTAATTGTTTGACTTTATTTAACAATATCTAAGAGCAAGCTGTATAAGTTTTATGACACTATTGATTTTTTCTTATTGGCACCCAATTGGGACCAAATCTTTTCTCTTTATGCTAACTTTTTCTTAAACCCAAACCTTACTTGAAGAATCAGTATTAAATCTTATTTATTACATATTTTATACATATCGTAACTTTAAGACTTGTTTGTAGAGTTTGACTTCATCATGACCACTTTTAGTAATGATACCGAGTATTTTGATTAAGCAATTGTGAACAAAACACAATCAGTTTCTTGACTTGTCTACCAGGATACAGGCAGGTATATTTTCGATTAGTATTTATAGCTAATTTACGGATAATATTGCAGCGTCTCCGGCAAGTGGCAAGCTCGGTCTACGTATGACGACACTACATGAAGAGCCTGGCAGGCGTAACGATGAAGATTCACATTCTGAACCGGAGTCGGCACCTATTGATGAGCTCACTACGCCACGATCACACGTATGTATTAATAGTCGAACAGAGAATACACTTTTGATGATTCATTCGTTCATATTACTGTCTGTACAATTTGTTATGTAAATTTTATTTCATTCGCGGGAATTGTTAAAATTCACGCAACAATTATTATACTCATTTACTGTCATAAATGTACTCATTGATGTGAAGTCATTTGCCCTCTATAGAGAAGAGTATATTTATAAAAACAGTGAATCATCTCAATGGATTACTACGTTCGGTTTATAGCAAAGGATAACTCGATGGTTAACCAATGACTATCCAGATCAACAAATTACTGTGTATTGTAAGAAATTATAAAATAAATTATATATAAGCTACAATTATATTACAAAATTAATCAAATAAGGCATTCTACTGCTATACTATAAATAAACCTTGCAGCGCACGCGCAGCCGCGCCACATCTCGCGGTTTCTTGCCGACATCGAAGACATTAGACTCGCTCCATGAACTGGCGTGTGAACGAGTGCCCAACAAGAACTCACCGTCGATATCCTCCAGTGGATATGGTAAGAGGACATGTTAAAGAGAACCATTAAAGTAAGGAAGAGTGCATTGTCAAAAATTGTTAATAGGAAACTTAAAGTTCAGTTTAGAATATACTTCATCTTTATTAAGAATGAAATTGGTACTAAGATTGGGAACAACGGCAAACCTGCTGTGCGAGCATGGTTCTTTTTGTCGACTCATATGTCTATTTTAAACGTCAAATTTGACAAAAGTTGTTGATTAAACGATAACATTCAATATACTTAATTTTATATCGACTCGACAAGTTTATCGACAAAGATCCGTGCTTAGACGCATGAATAAATAAATCTTAGCATTGGTATCTAGGTTTTTAAACGTCTTCTTCATCAGGTCACATCAAAATAAAACTATAGAATAAAAAATCTTTACAAATATTGAGATGCTATGAAATTAGAATGAATATGAGACAGTATAAGGTCGGTATGGCTTTAATTGTACCTGTTATGTTTATCGTTTTCTATAATTTAAATAGGTACAAAGTGGTGGCAGATGGTGAGAAAATGTCATGTTTATTTTTTTCAGGTTCACAAGCAGTATCATCAACAAACCTGACGAACGACGACACCCTCTCAATCCGAAGCATGTCGGTCGACGAAACACCGGACTTCGACAAAACGATGGAGTACACTCACCTTAGTCGAACCAAGAACTCCATGGCAGGACTCCGGAACGAAATCACAGAACTACGAAACGATATCAGTGACATAAAACACGACATAGTTGAATCAAAACAGGAATTAGACGATTCCTTCTATGAAAAAGCGAAAACCCCAGTACTTACACCTGGTTCAAGAAATCGAATTAATCCGTTCTTGAGGGATTGTGAAGAGGCTGCTAAAGAAGAACAGTCTAAGGGACAGATGGTGGATCCTTTAGGAGCAATTCCTGTTGAAAGTGCCGTGCTGACCAGTAATAAGAGCGTGGAAATCACGCAAGTCAATGGAGAAACGCATGAACCTATACATGATGTGTCAAATGACGTGTCCCATGACGCTTCACATGATACGTTATTCGGTAAGTTAGGCGTTATGTGAATTTTATTTTAAAGATGTTACTGGATCTAAAATATCAAATAAAAAAAAAAAACGTATCTTTAACTTATATTGTTGGTTAGGTCCCTCCCGAGTAGTGTTACAATAGTATGTTACATTTTATGTCTTATAAAAACTATTTTTTACAATAGTAGAATCATTTGAATTTACAACTGAATGGAAGAAATTACTGAAGTTTAGAAGATCTAGCCCAGAGTCAGGAACACACGTTTTTTGTTATTTTATCGAGAAACAAACGCGTGGTGTAGAAGGCGATTTCTCGAAAACTGCGTCAACCGGACAGTCTTTGACTTATTGACAAAGAATTGATACATTGATACTTAAGCTGTTGCGTCAGTCATTAGCAGACACAATAGATTTTTATTGTTACAACGTACAGATCTGTACGTTACTGAGCCGAAAGGTTTTTACAGTTTCTTCGTACTTTTTTTTGTACTCATTTTATATGCTACTAACCTCAGATACCAGCAGTAAGCTCATAAAAATAATTATTAAAACAACTTGTATCAGGTGAAGCTGAGGTGGAGTCAGTCAGTTCTGAACAGTCAAGTCATGATGCAGAACGAAGCCGAGAGGCGTCGTCTGTTGGTGAGAGTGATTCTGCATCACCTGGACCTGACACGCCTATTGTCAAGACGCAGTTGCCCGCTGGCAAGGTAAGGTTATTGTGATAAAAAGGTTTGTATGAAACTGTTTTGATTCCCAGCCTACAAAAATCTTTTATAATACAGATTTTATTATCTCTAAAATCAAATCCCAGGCAGAATATCCTTAATAGTTTAAGATTTATCATTACTGATCAATCTCCATGAATAACTCTGTATTTTAAAGACTCCTGTCAAACAGTGCCGAATGTGTCTCTCTCTCCTGAATGCTAACAGTTATTTTGTGTGAATCTGGGTTTAATTGGGATGCAATATATATATACAAATATATATACAAAAAAAACATATGGCGAAATGGATTTTGGATGAAGTCAAAAATTTTGACTGCACCGAGTAAACGCCATTTCAAAAGAGGCGTTATCGATTTGATAATAGGTCTAAGATCATCTTTTTTCATTTATTTAAAGAGTTTGACCGTTAAGACGAACGTGTGTAGAGTTACAAATAAATTAAAGATAAACAAAAATTATATAAAATGAAGCCACATAGCAGGTCGCACGTCAGTGGTACCAAAAACAGCATTAGCTGGCCTCGCGTACTATTGAGACTCCCTATTACGATAGGTCAGCTCAAAGTGTCACCACTGACATGATACATGTGTTTCAACCCAAAGGCAACCATATCAGTCCATGTAAAGATCATCTTCTACATTATGCCTTGAGTCAGACTATGGTCAGGTCAATAAATAATTATATTTGCAGGTGGTCCGTCGTCGTACAGGCGGCGGTAGTAGCGCCCGGTCCGCGGCGCGCGCGTCGTTACCGAGCGGACGGCCGCGGTCTGTTCACGAACCTGCATTACATGATACGCCTGCTTCATCCACTGAGAGGATTGGAGATGGTGAGTGAGATATTTAGTTAAACATATTGTACATTTTTGTTAGGTTATCATTAGAGAATAAGTAGGAAGTTGTTATAATAAAGTAGATGTGTAAGAGGTAAAAAGTTGAAGTAGGCATGTAATTGTAGATTAGATAGTTAACATTTTGAAATAGTGTTGTCAACAGAATAAGTGTCTAATTGTTTTTGACCTATCATGAGAAAATGATAAAACATTGGAAGAAATTAGCAAAGGAGGTGATAACTAAAATGGTGAGACCCAACACGAAAGTACAAAAAACAAACATTTACACATAAATAAATGTGTTTATCCGAGTAAACTTTTTTTCCTATTTAACTGAAATGTTCGCAAACTAGACGATTCATCAGAGTCTTCGAAGCTGCAGCCGTGGATGACGCTAGGCGAGAGCGTGCAGCTGCGGCTCAGCAGCAGTACGGGCATCATCGCCTACGCCGGGCCCACGCACTTCGCGAACGGCACGTGGATCGGCATTGAACTCGATGCCCCTACCGGTATGTGAAAAAATCCTGATGATAAAATACTGATTAATTTATCAAAAACTCTTGATATTTGCGAAGCAACTCGTAAGTTATATTTTTGTGGATACTTGGAGTAGTTGGAGTACCAATCCAGAGGGTGCAGGTTCAAGCCACGCTCGCGGTCGCATATTTTTAGACACAAAAATATAAATCCTTTTGAATATTATAATTAATATAATGTGTCTGCTTTTTCTTGACACTTCAGCTAAGTAGGAACTGATTGAACACAAAGCTTGAGGTACCTTTTCCCTCCAAAAATTGCCAAATAGCATATTTTGTATCATGAAAGTTAATGCTTCATAATTATTCGTTGTGTAGGTAAAAATGACGGTTCCGTCGGCGGTACGCGGTACTTCGAATGCCGACCGCGGCACGGCATCTTCGTGCGACCCGACAAGATAGTGCACGACCGACGTGGGCGCAGCGCACGCGCATACCGCGACAACGAACTGAAGCGCGCCTCCAGCAAGGGTGAGATACTACATCATTTATTATATTTTTGTGCCGTATGTTAACAGTGACTATCAGACATAATTGGAAACAAAATAATTATACTCACTTAATTCTTTTTTGTAATTTTCCAGTTAATATTTTTAAACATGAAACGGTATTAAGTATTATCGAGCATCATGAATAAATTCGCGACCAATCTTGCTGACAATTCTTTTTTAAATCAGAATATCAGGTCCTGACATTAATTCCAATATGTAAAGATGGTCTCCTTAATAAGGTTCTCCGATAAGTTCGTTCAAGTTTTAAAGGAAAACTGTATCCTTCCAGGAGAAGGCCTACACAACTTACACAGATCGCGGAGTCGCGGCGACAGCATAAACGCCGTTGGCACCAAACCTAGGAATAGCAAATAAACCACCGCCACCCGCAGCGGTGCGTCGACTACATCGCTCGCTCAGCTCCGACGACCCTCCACACAGTTCACACAACGCGGACATAGCCGGCAATGGATCGGACCGAATTTATATTAACGTCCCACACTACTTGTATCATAGAATCCGCATTTTTTCGTTGCAGTCATGTAACTTGTATGGTGCTTATATGTATTGTAGATGTTTATTTATTACCCTGAAAGCAATATTTTTCGCCTTCGTTTTTATTATGTCGGGGACAGAGTAAGGGAAACGATGGTCTAGGTTTTATTGATAATGTCAATGAAATTTATAGACAACGACGTTTCCGGAATGTGAGACTTTCGGTGTCAATCGGAAGTACGTGACCGCCCTGTGATGGTACAGTCGATTACAGAAGCTAAAGAAAAATAATTATTCTTAACAAATATTACATGTGACTAGGTACATGTTTTGACTTTTGATAGATGTATAATATCTTTACCTCTTTTTCATTTCAGAGGATCTTCACTTTTTGTCGTGATATTTAATAAAATTTAATATAAATAATAAGATATAGTTAAATTTTAGTACCACTTACATGTAATATGCATGTATAATTTTCTTGTTAACGACATTGTTTCTGTAATTAACTGTACTTATTGTTTTGTTTTTATCGTATTATGGATTAAATGAAATTATTTTCTAATTATTGTAAATATAAATATGCAATTATTATATATTGTGATTTAATTTTATATATATTTTAAATTCCTGTAAATATGTGGATTTTTGTGTGTATTATTATTTGTAATAATCATCGGTGATTGAATATCGTTTATTAAGTTATTTGTATAAATTCTTTCTAATGTATAGTTTGTGGTGATAGATGTTACGGTAATGTATACTTATTTATGTACGTCTAGCTCATCGACCAGTTTCTGCTTACCCTCTCCGTGACTCGCACAGTTTTATATTCTGCACAGGGAATATAACTTCTGTGATTTTGACATTTTACTGTTTCTCTTCACTGTTACATTTTATATGACTTTTATATGTAGTTAGGGTGAAGTGTTCGATTTTGTGATTAATTACACTTAAGTTATAATCGAACGGATTTACGAAGTAAATTTGACCCCCCCCCCCCAATTTCGAAACTCCGTTCGGTACCTGTGAGTAATTTACCGGCTGTTACATAAAGCTATGAATGATATACTTCACTCTATCACTTATATATATATAAATATTCTTAACCTATATTTCATACTGCTCACGTGCATTTTGTGTTCAACACACGATTGCCAGTTTCGATTGTGATAGTATCTTGCCACCTAACTATTAAAAAAAACATTATTTTTTTATTTCGACGCCTGCTTTTGCCCCTTTTATTTAAAGGTGTATCTCAAGTAGTTTATGAAATCGTCCAATATTACATCTTCGTCCTTGTAAAAGACTTTTGTACTTAGTACATACACTAAAACAGACACTGACGGATAACTCAAGTCCAAACATTGACGCTCCGAAGTACGGCGCAAGCGGTGAGCGAATAAACATGCAATGAATACTGCCATTTAACTGCTTGTTATTCGATAAAAGTACTAGTAATCGTTTCTATTCTAATATTAAATTTTAAATATCGAGTAAGTCCCAATCGTCATTTTTGTGGCGACGAGGTCATCTTGCCAAGTAGATGCTGTCAACTTTGACAGATGTGACATCATAGATTTACTCATCTCTTGCGCCACACACACATATATCGATTAGGTTGTGTATATTCGAAGTTTATGTAAATGTAGTCGTGAATCGGCATTCTGTAAATTAAAATGTCACTACCTACTAAAAATTGTCCTCAATTTATTATCTCCATCCACATTCGAACAATAAATCGATGAGGTATCTGTATCTGTAATTAGTGAAACAAAAATCTTAATCGATGTTCTCTACATTATAGTAATATGAAGAGATATAGTTTAATTTTTTGAATAATGCCTAATTTGGATAAATTATTATCAAGATATATTGTAGCGGCATAGTGCGCGTGTAATCGTATTAGGTAATGTCCACATTGTTCGCTCCGTGGTAATACGGGGCAATAGTCTTAGATCACCTAATGTATATTCCATCCTTTTAGTAAAGTAATCGTTCGTAAGTACACTAAATGAGTACACAAAATAGAGTAACACGCCTGGTTATTTACTAGTGTTTGTAAGTCCCACTTTCAGCGTTCATTCATAGTCCGCCACTTACCTCCATTCCATGAGGGCAATTCTGTGACGTCACATCTATGTAAAGCATTGTAGTTCACGTCACGAGTCGAAACGGATCATCGAATGTATTGTGTCTTCACTTGCCCAATGTAGCTGAGCTGCATTTCAACATGTGACGTCAACGAATATCTCTTTAAACATATGTATATTTACATTTAAATGTAAGTTATTATTATAAAATGTTATTCAAAAATATTAAAACAGCTGTTTCAGAAGTATGCACTCGAGAATTTAATGCCAATTTTAGTAGGGCCGCGATTCCATAGCGAGCCATCCGTGACGTAATATTCTTCGCTACGATCACTTGAAACTTTATATTGTTAACGATGATGCAGTGACGTCACTCAACACTCACGCAATGGGACAGCGGTTCAAATAATTGTAAGCATTGACTGACATCATATTTGTCACACATACATAGAGATTATCACAATTTACATTTATCGAATGCTTATTAGACTGTCGTACTTAAACATTCCATTTTTTCTATACATTTGTCGTTCTAGCAGACGTTCAGTAGTATTAATCAGTGATTAGTTAGATTTTTGACGACAGAATGCGACTTATATGGCGTTTATTTTGCATTTTACGATTTTTAACTTTGAATGTAAAAGTATATTTACCATTATAATAAATAAATCTGGCCCTAACTAGGACAGCTCAATGTGTAGTCGACGTTTATAAAATCTAAAATGAAATATACGTATTTTCAAATATAGTAGGATGTGTCTTTGAAACTCTTGATGTGCTTATGTCCAGTAGTTTGGTAGAACACGGGCAAACAACAAGCGAAGCAAGTATGAGGCCTTGGAGATACGTCAGGTTGGGTTAGGTGTCTCGGAGTGTGCACTAGGGCTCCTAGGTTTAGGCAAATAGTGACCTTAAAAGCAGCGTCTCGTAGGTCCTAATTTAATTTTTAGAAATTAAGCTGACCATGTGCTGTGCTTTTGTTTTAAACAAATAGTTTTTAGGTAAATGAAATGATTTGTTGTTTATTATTATTTCATTTTAGAAAATTGTGTGTATTATTCGCAGTCAATTCAAGATATCACACGCTTTTACGAATGTGAATGTAATATTATTATTTAATGAAATTGTGACATGCATGGATTTTATTTTAGCGTAGATACTGTATTTTAGTAGATTAATTTGCCAGAATTGGAATGTGTAAAATAAATAAATGACAAAGTAATGTATGTATTTCTTATTCTTTTTGTGATAAATAGGCAGCTACTTTGTAGCTTAGATGGTTGCATCTTCATTACTATACACGTAAAGCATAATAAAGAGATTTTAATATTTAAATACAAAAATAGTTCACTTCTAGTGGAGATATTTTTGCCAAGTAGCAAGTTCGAGTCAACCATCGCTGTCATTATCAATAAATGTATTATAAAATATTATTTCGTATTTTTTTCTGTAGTTATTAGATACCCTCCATACTAAGTATTCCTACTAGATAGATTTTAGAAGAAATGGCTCTTAATGGCTACGTTACCAAAAATTTCTGTGAAGTCTGAATTTACGCATGAACCTACGGTGTAAATCCAAATTTCAGACCTTTTTAGGGTGTAGGTTCAGTATACCTATAATTTAATTAATATAATGGACTTTAATTTAACGACACACAGGTATCTATACCTTGGTTAAAACATGTAGCTAATAATGATTAAATAGAACTAGCAGATGAAAACTACAGATTAATTAGTGTAGCTATGTATAAACAAACCAGCATGCATACTTAAGTATTACTAAATTGAGACGTAGCTTAATAGAATAATAATAAATATTGACCAGGCTTTGTTTGGTTTACCGAAATTATCCATTGAATTAAATTAAAGAATAATAAAGTTTTTAAATGTTTGGATGTATACGAGAAAATTTTTGCCACTTCCGAATTTAAATTAAATGGTACACATTCAAAATTAAGTAATAATAATTCAGTATATTTTTGCTAAAATAAATTTTTCAAACAAATGGTTACTGTATAATTTAATAATATATCCCATCAATCTTTCTATCAGAAGAATAACATTCAGCAGCCTTTCTTGCGTGGAAGACAAAATGTATTTCTTTAGATTCCTAATAGAAAAACCCAATAACACTTCGCCCGACTCGGGAATCAAACTCAGGACCCCATGCTCAGCAGTCGCGCTTGGGATCACTAGATCAACGAGGCAAAGAGCATATTATTAATTGTAAAAGAACATAATAATACCAAATAATTTAATGAATGATAAATAAATTAAGTATCAATTGACATGTCAGTTTATAACGGAAGGTAAAGTAACATTTTACGTAACGATTAGCCCCGTAGTTATGATAGTGTACTAAGCTATAAGCGATAGCGGGCGAATTTTTATTCAGTAGGTATGTCTCGAGAGATTCAGTTATGGACTATAGTCACTCTTACTAAGTAGGTATACACTGCGAGGTAAATACTGAATTATGGTATGAATGGAATCGACTAACCATTATGATTCAGTGACAGAAAAAGATGGAGATAATATTACTCGTACCGAATAGGTAGGTACTTTTGTTAGATAGCTGCGGCCAAGGCACGCCGTAATAGCTTCGGTAAGGCCGATAATGAAGGAGTGGCTGGAGAGGAGACATGGAGTCCTCAGCTTTCGGATGACGTAGATACTCTCGAACCACGGGTGCTTTGGGAAGTATCTGCGTCGCATAGGTCGGGAGCTGACGTCAAAGTGACATCACTGCAACGAATCCCCGAGGATACGGCGCAGCACACATTGAAGGTGTGTCCTGCTTGGGTCGAGCAGCGTCATGACCTTATCGGGCAGTAGGGCTAGGCGATCAGTTGCTTCCGGCCG
This sequence comes from Xylocampa areola, assembly GCA_935421205.1. Lineage (NCBI taxonomy): Eukaryota > Metazoa > Arthropoda > Insecta > Lepidoptera > Noctuidae > Xylocampa > Xylocampa areola. The sequence continues at coordinate 5,364,063 of OW285200.1, forward strand.
TAATCAGATAGATGGTTGGGAGCGAGAGCGCTTGGGGTGCCGTCGCCACTTTTTTGCGAGGAGGTGATTCTCGCGAAGGAGGCGGCGGAATGAGAGAGAGAGGCCGATCCCTCTCACCCCTGTCGCAGAAGACGCACGAGATGCCGGAGGGCTCTAAATGATCTCCGGTCACGTTGAGCCGTGGTCTACGGGCGACAGACTTGGACAGTTCGTTGCTCGACCAGCAATAAACCCGGGACGAATGCGTTCCTTGTTTGGGAGCGCAGACATTTAGTCCGGCACAACGTCCATTAATGATTTTCCCAATCAGGAAAAGAAAGTAGAAAAAAGACAAAGTTTGACCCTAAAGTTGCATTTGTCGCGCTAAGACAATGGATGGGTGATCTACTAGCTATTCTATGAACAGCACTACCCCTTTTTCAATTTCCAGTGTCGGTTGGATAACTATCAGAATTTCAATGACATAATTAGCCAAATTATTAGGTACATAAGGTGTAATAATTTGGCCATGATATCTATATGATATCTAGTTTCCAAAATGGACTGAAGTCCCACAAATAACAAAAAACCAAACAAACCTAACAACAATTAAGTAGTGGTTAAGTAATAAGTTAATGTTTAGGTATACAAGGGCGTCTAATCGATGACATGATGCTCATGCTAAAGCATTCATTATTATTAAATAGTAACTAGCCGGCACCCGCAACTTCGTCTGCACGACAAAAGGTAGCAAGGTAGCATGCCCTTCTCCAAGATTCAATCTATATCATCATTATCATCCCCTTATCCCAATTTATTGGGCGCATCATGTATTCTTCTTCCATACATACTCTCTACTTTTACTGGAATGCTGCTAAAGTTTTAGCTATGTTTTATGACCGGCCACCTGCCTGACGTTAACCCTCATTAGGAATGCTGTTGTTGGCAATAACCGCCACCAATACCGTCTCCTTCTATTTAGCTATGTCATATCAAATTTTATCCATGCGCCAGGTTCTGATCTTATCCTACCATCACACTCCACTAACCGGGCCAAGATTCAATCTATATAGCGCAACAAACATACAGACAGACAGAGTCACTTTCGCATTTATAATAGATAATATGAATAATATTCTTTTCGATTAACACTAATGTTTACAATTCGCTCCCCGCATATCACTTACGCCGCGCCAAGCTTGTAACAGCGACAGTTGACCTTATTCTTGGGCGACGTCGCGCGAGTGTCATCTTGCCGGTGGGCGGGCGGTGCGGGGCGGTGCGCCTTCCTCCTGGTACGCGCTTCTGCCCACTTACCTGTACAGTTTGCAGAAGAAGTTGATGTTATTAGTATTAGTTTTTAGGTAAACGTTAAAGGTGACATCCCCATGTCACCTTAATTATGACATGTTAAGGGTCTGGAGCATGGGTATACACGCGCTCACTGCGATTCTCAAGCGCTTCGATTATGACCTATCAAGTTATGTGTGTATGGGATGAGATGGTTTAGGAAATGTTTATTCGTAATATTAGGCTAAAACTTTTAAAGGTCTATTTATAATAATATACTTATAATATACCTAAATATTGTTATAGTGATGTCGGATATATAAGAAAGGTTCATTAATTATAATTTAACAATAAATTTGTCTCAGTCAAAAGATGCGGTGCCATTTTTCAAACGAAAAGGTCGAGCAACCTTGATACATACGTATGTATATACAGTGCATAGATAACTACTATTCTTACAAACGATGAAAGTAATCTTTAAAGTAATCAAAATGTTATTATAATTAACCCAATCCCGAAGTGTTTTCTGCACACTCTACTCTTATTTAAGTATAGCGATGCCGATGCTCGTTACAAAGGAGACATCGTACCATAATGGCATACCATTGGGACTTGCGTGACTTGCCATTTGCTTAGCTCTGCCTTTCGCAGGCCTTTCTTTGTCACAGACAGCCCAACCGGCAAAACAGAAGCAACGATCCTCAAAATGACTTAAGTTACTTAGATTTTTTTTAAACATGGATCAAGCGGGTCCGTCTACGTCCAACCAGGACCCTCGCTTTGACTTCATAGGGTCTTACGCAGTAAAATCTTTGAAGTTAAAGCCGGAGAAATGGATGAGAGTGTTGGGCTTAGAAGAACACAGGTCCACATTGAAAGACTTTGTGGACAAACCGTTTCCTATGCTCCTGGTGGTGGTCCTGACGAATGCACTGCAACTGGTACCGGTCATATCATTCCCATGTTACTTGAAGAACAAAGCTGTTTACTATGTAAAGAAAAAGCCCGAGCCGATCCCGAAAGAAGACTGTTCGCACATGGTCATTTTTGGTGAGTGCTCAATTTTCTGTTCATGTGAGAAACAGCGGAGAAGTTCCTTAAACATTTTATTTCAAATATTATTTGAAGTTGGTAGTTGATGCACATTATGGAAATATTCCTATAGTTTGCTGTGCAGTGTATATGATATGTAAGATATTTTTCTCGCAGGTGACTTGGCACCACGACTAATAGATGAACTAGCATCGTTAGTTGATGAGGTTTTCGTGCCTCTGCTATCGAATCCACTGAACCATGAAGGCTGGCCTCTTGTCGTCTCCCAAGATATCCTCAAACAAATTCATAATCTCAAGAGTACTGTGTATGAGGTAAGAGAAGACATGCAATTATTGATTTTTCAAATGATATCATCATATTTCGCAGCTGTGGCGAAGGATTACCCTTCCCTAGCCACTGGTTTCTGTGTAATCGGGAAAGTACAAAATTGTACTTTATAACTATAATATTACTATTGGGTCTGCTAATTAGTGAGTCAACAGATTAAACTTGTTTATATGGGGGTGTCTATCAGATTGGGCTCATATGGCGACTTTGCCACTGCTAGACAGGAAATAAGTTTTTGCGGAGTTTATTCTTTACAAAATTCCGGATTCGGTTTCTATTGATCTAGTAACCGTAATAGTTTTCATGAACTGGAACTTTGGTACTGATTTCTAATTTTAGAAAATCATCTTTCCCTTGCAAAGGTAAAAGGAAAAGTAAACGGCCAAACAGTTCTCCCAATGCCGGTGGGAGTAGAACTAGTCCACGAGGCAGAGAAGGAATTGCTTCGAGGAAAAGAAGTAGACTTGTACCTGAAGAGTGCTATCGAAGGTGTGGTCATCAAGTGGGCACAGCAGATCAATGACGTCATGACGGAAGACTCTGCACAGGCGTTTGAGAATGGACAGAATCCGTCGCCTAGTGTTGGTTAGTAATATTTTTGCAAATAGCGTAAATTTGCACAAATTATAATAGCACAAAAGTTAATTACCTATTTAAACGTCTGCTTAGATTTCAGTATGCCTTCCATAGTTTTACTTTAAAAGAGTCATGAGATGATTTTTCATCTAATTTGAGTAAATTTAAATCTTAAAATAAATACGAATCGATTTTAATCCGTGTCTTCTGACATGGCAATGGTAAATCCGTGACAATGGAAAATAAGAAGTAACATACTACGTCTTTCCCTAGAATTGGCGTTTTGGAAATCAAGGCTTAGTAATTTAAACTATATTTATGACCAATTGCGTACTGAGAGAGTGAGGTGCATGGCAGTAATACTGGAGAAAACGACTTCTGCATACTATCCCTGCTTCAGCAGACTCTTCAAAAACATCGTTTCAGGTTTGTATAGAAATGTATAATAATTATTTTATTTTTCATAAAAAAATCCGCAGTTTAATTAGATTATTAACAGGACTTCTTATTAGTTCCTGTAATAAAATTTAACGCAGGAAGGTAGGAAACAACTGAGTCGTTAAATCTTGAGCAGATTTAGGTTTTTCTTCGTTTACTTCTTCCAATATTACTATTAGCCATAGAAATGGAAGCTATTAGTAATAAATCAGGGTAGCTTTAGAAACTTCAGAAGTCGGTAATTAGACTTCGTTTTAGACCTCACTATAGCGAAAAACTTAAATAAAATAACTGCAAAATGCTAGTGTTATTCAATTGCAGCATTAGCAGAAGCTCGTGAAATTGATCTGTACCTCCGAACACTGGAGAAACATTTCCAAGGTCTAGAAGAGATCGACTTTACGGAGTGCCAGCCACTATTTCGACCTTTGTTTCACGTCATCTGCATGATCTGGAGAGACTCCAAGTACTACTGCAACTCGTCCAAACTCATTGTGCTGTTGAGGCAGATATCGAACTTGCTTATTTATCAGGTAATTTATAATCTTCTCTAAAACACGAAATGGTGAGCAATTTATAGTGATGCTATCGCTATTAAAATCTCCTAATTTTTATCCTCCATTTTATATATGAAGAACGGGCAAGAAACACCATGGTTACTCTTTTCAAATTTTGTGTTACAATATTTTTGGTACATTTATGAAGATCAAAAGACGTATTATTATGTGATAACGATGCAGATATAGTTGTACATCATAAAATTGCTTTACCACTTTTGACAAAAACTTCTATTCAAATTCAAAATCACTTAGACTCATTATTATGTTCATATGTGATATTGACGAAAAGCATCTAATAAGAGTAGAAAGTTAAACCAATACAACCGCCTAGTGTGTGCTATAAAGCAGTTTCAGAGAGAGCTCATGGGCTACGGCGTAATATAAGGTACCTATGTATATGTGTTTTGAAATAGAATTGATGTTTTAGAAATGTATGAAACTAATTGCCAATTAGTTTTCTACGCAAATTGCAGCAGCATATATCTCGTTAGGCGTGCACAGTCAGCGGTGCGATGTGGATAGATGTGATGCCAATCATTCATTGCGCTGACTGACAATGTGGTGGGTAGATATGTAGGTTTCATGCGCACGCAAACACACATTAGATGCCTTTGTAGTGTAAATATGTATTGGAGAAACATATTTAAACTAAGATTTCTACTGGATTATTAGAGGTACTTATATTCAAATTTTGAGGGAAGCGTAGGCGAAGTAATCGTGGCTTACTACCTCATAAGATACTTAATCAATTTTCATAAATAATTTAAGCCTTGCGTTAACGTATTTAACTGATACATGCACAAGCTTGCTCAATATTTAAATGACTACAAGTATGAACCACATGTGGTTGCTCAGATTGCATTGGTGTCCTATTTCTTTCAAATCATATACCAGAATAAGTACCTAAGTGTAAAATATTCGTATCCGTACCAGCTTGCGATATTGTCAAAATAATGTTCCTCAATTGTTCTATAGTAAAATATATGAATTATTAATTTTTGATGTGCACGAACAACGAACGTGGAGTCAATAAATTCTCGATTTATGAACTCGCGACTTTTCTCACGAAAGCATGAAACGCGAGGTAGAGACCTATATACAGTCAGTTTTGTAATCTTTTGCGGCATTCAAATGTTGACATCGGAATCAGATACTCGGATAACACGATATAGCTTTTTTGGTAACATACTCGTACCTAAAAGTTTAAATCGAAAGGATCTCCTTGCCAAGTCGTTTTCTACAATAGTGTTATCAAAGTGATAAAATAACATACACCGAAAAAACTGTTAATGCCTTTACAAAAAAAACAAGCCTTTATTCAATAAAAAAAATTTTTTCTTCAATCCTGATTAGTTCTCAGGCCTGTCACAACCGTGTTTTATCCAATAACTAGAAAAATATTTTTGTTTCAGGCCAAAAAATGTCTCGATCCATCCACATTGTTCCACAGCGACATAGACGAAGCAACACAACGAATCCAGATCACAATAAACATACTCAAGAAATTTCGTACTACCTTCGAATATTTCAAAGAGAACTTGGCTAAATACTTTGTAGACAGACGAGTGATCCCATGGACCTTCCACCCTAATGTTGTATTTGAAAGACTCAACAGATTTTTGGAGAGACTCAATACTATTCAGTGGTTCTTCAAAACAGTGCTGGAATTTCAAAAGCTGGAGAAGATAGAGATTGGTGGAATGAAAGGAAGAGTCTTAGGTGGACAAATAAGAGAGATTTCAGCAGAATTCGACGCATATTTTCATGGGTTTGCTTCAAAATCATATGACGTATTAGATCCAGATGATGATACATTCAATGATGATTTTAAGGACTTTCAAGATAACATTGTTGATTTGGATCTTAAACTTTCGACTGTATTGGTTGAATCGTTCGATAATTGCTCGACTTTGGAATCTATTTTCAAGGTAATAAGATTGCATGTCTGTATTACATTATACAGTGAAAACTTCTATAACTATTATATCAGTGATCACAAGAGTATCAGTTAACTAAATTAGTATTTGTTCGATTTCAGCTTATAGATGTTGTGGGTTCGGTATTGGATCGACCTCTAATAAGTAAAGAGTTTACAGCAAAGTACGTCGAGATAATTGTTATGCTCGAGGAGGAAATCAACACTTGCGAAGTAAGTTTGTAACATCACACAAATTCTACGTATTTGGATTTCTCTGAATTATAATGAATGCTTAAACATGTGTGATGGAATTGATGTAGTTATCTACTGAGCCGTTGAAGTTGGGTAAATCTTTCAGGAACTATTCAATGAACAAAGCAACCGTTTGGAGAAGTACGGTATGATGGAAATAGACGCTTTCCTGCCTCCTGTGGCTGGAGGCCTCCTGTTCATGACTACGCTAGCTGGGAGGATTACAAAGCCTATAGCTAGCTTTCGCAATTTGCCGCACCCGTAAGTCATCCTGGGTGGGGCAAATTGCGAAAGCTGATTATCTGGCTTACATTCATCCATATTCTCTTTACAATACCTATACCATACTTCCATGTTTTAAGGTTTAGTCATTTTGGATTATGTAGATTATTGGTACCTATTGAATAACAATTTCCACAGTTTGCGTGTTTTTGGAATACTAAAGGCAAAGTAGTTACTTACAGCACTTAAATAAATTATTGTACAAACATTGCTTTCTAAGTCTCTGGTTTAAATAAGACATGCACGTTTGATTATATTTTCCATCGCACCAGGATAAAGGGTACGGATGAAGCGAAGAAAATCTTTATAAGGCATGAGGAGTTGATTGAGAAAATTAACGAATTTAAGAAGAAATATTTCCATGAATGGACGTTAAATGTTTCAAAGATCATCGAGGAAACTACAAACAATATGATCCTAGCACGACAGGGGTCTGATCTAGTGTTGAATTTTCATCCGATGGTTAGTCCCCAATTTTACCCTAATTAACATTTTGTAGTTTGTTTTTGTATTAAGCGCATGTTTCCTATTTAATACCGATAGGATGTTTCAATTAAAATATCATTAATAACTGACACTTCGCAGCCACAACATTCTAGTATAATCGTTTACATTACAGTATAAAAAGAAAACATTACACAACATATTATATTATATATAGACAATATTTGTTTTCAGCTCTTAGATATTCTAAAAGAAGTTCACCATTTACGCACAAATGAGGAAGTAGCTGATATGTTACCAAAGGATGCTCTAGTGATTTTTGAGAAACAGGAAACGTATCGACAGTACAGGATCAATCTGGGTATAACTATTGATTGGTATAATCAGATAAGGAAGAATAGCCAGAAAGTGGAATTTGATTTAGTGGAAGACGAGATTAAAGCAATTGATCAAAGGATTGAAATGGCACAGAATGAACTGAATTGGAATTCACAAGGTGACTAAGATTAAAAAGCTTAATGTTTTCAAAAAAATGGAGTAGTTGTTTTATAGCAAGATTTCTAATTGAAGATGTCTTGAAGTATTTGGTAAATATAAGTATACTGTCATTACTGTTTTCAGATCTATGGAATTATTTGCAAGAATTACATAGGTTAGTAGGCAATTTATTTGAACGGATGTCAAAAATACAGGATAACTTAGTCGAAATAAAGGAAACTATGAAAGATTGGTCAGTACAGCCTCTGTTCGAAAGAAAGGAGGGAAAGAAGGTACGAAAGGTTTTTTAATAAGAGGTTAATTGAAATACTTGACTCAAGCAGAATATTGTAACGGTCTACATACATATTTTGCATATTTGCAGGATACTTTGATGAATTTAGAAGACCGACAAGAGAAGAAAGCCAAACGTTACAGTGATATAGAGGCTACTGCTAAGCGGATCAATGAATTGCTGAATGAAAACATGGAATTATTTAACATGCAAGATAACCAAAATAGCGAGATTTGGATGAATTATGTCGCTTTCATAGACTCTTTGTTAGAAGAATCACTGTTTAAAACTATTGCATGCAGGTAAACACTTTTTCTTATATTGCATTTTTTTAAGCTCATTTACAACAGGGCTGAGAATACTAATGAGTGCTAATTTTAAGGTCGTATGTTATTACTGTTACTATCAGCTTATATCATCCCACTGCTGGGCAAAGGCCTCCCCCCATGACTTCCATATCTATCAGTCTAGAGCTGATGTGTTTCATTCTATATTAAATCTGTCTAGCTCATCCGGCCATCTCTTTCGTATAACTTTCCCATACAATAAGATACCTGGAGAGTAAAAATGTTTGTTTGTTATGATATGAGCTTTTTTTGCTTTACAGTTTAGGATACATATCAGAGCACATGAATCCTAAAAACAAATTAGCTCCATTATTTGAAGCTCAACTGGAGCTCTTAGACCCAGACATGGTATTCAACCCCAGTTTGGATCCAAGCCATGAAAAAGGATTCACAGCATTGATAAAAGGTCTCATTGATGATGTATTAAACATGGCAAAGTTAATTGAAAGGATTGATAAACGAAAACAACAAACGTATGAAAATGAAATAGTTAATAGTGAAGAAATTATTGAGATGAAAGAAGAGATTTTGAATGGTATTGAAAAGGTACATAATGGTTATTTATATAGAATTCATAACCCAATTTCTTTCTAAAGCAAAGCTTTATTTATATCATTACTCCGAAAGTATAAAATTATTGACGTAATTATTTATAATTTTCAGGTAATCGAAGATGCAAACGAATTTTGTAAGACATTTGAAAATTACTCCTACTTGTGGCTAGAAGAAAGGGATGCTGTGATGGAAATATTCCTCACTTATGGCAGAATATTGTCTCCTGATGAAGTAGACAAATTAGCTTTAGAAGAAAAGGATAGGATCGAAGGAGATTTTCCAGTGCCATGCCCCCCTAAAATGGACGGTTTTAGAGAACAAATCGATCATTATGAAAACTTGTTCATGGAGATAGAAGATATGCAACCTTATAAAATTTTTAGCAACTGGTTTCAGGTCTGTATTTGAGGTTTAAATGTTTGTTGCTAATTTTCTTTCCTTCATTAATTTCGCGTGGCTTTTCAGTACTTAAATAAGTCATGAGGCTATTAGTGGAAACTTTTGTGTAAAACAAATGATTAAACTGACAAATATTATTGATAATCTCACTGTTATCCTACTAATTAAAAATGTACTCTAATAGGTGGATATTCGACCATTTCGACAAGCTCTCCTCAACACGGTGAGGAAATGGGGCAACATGTACAAAGAGCATCTGGTCAACAATGTGACGAGCAGCCTTAGTGATCTCGGCAACTTTATACGTGACGCTGATGAAGGTATGCTAGTTATCATATTAAAGAATGCTGATGACGATAATATTGATAGGCTTCTTAGATCAGAGTAAAAGGAATTACTATTTTCGCAATAATTCCATAAACAGAATACAGATTCGGTTTTCACACACCAACAATCTGAGTATTCAAATACATTTTTAAGTAACTCGGTATATAAACTAGATTCCCTATAATTATTGTACAAACTTCAAAATGATGCAGAAAGAATTATTATTTTTTCCCAGGTCTACTCCAGCCAGTGCCCGAAGGAGACTATGAAGCTCTAGTCAGAATAATGGGATATCTGATGCATGTCAAAGACCGGACTGTTACCACAGATGATATGTTCCAGCCGCTGACTGAAACCATTGAACTGTTGAAGTTCTATGATATGGATATACCCGAAGAAGTGAATGTATTACTGCAGGTAATTGTTATTGATATGTTATTATAGTATCACTTTAAACGTGATTATGAATATAAGGACTAAGATTGGACATCAAAAATATTAATAAATATCTCATCATCATTCATTCTTTTAGATATCTCAATATTGTGACATCAAATCTGATAATGTTGATATAAAAAAGAATCTTAACTTTGTTGTTTCATAGGAACTGCCAGAACAATGGCAAGCAACCAAGAAGTTGGCGTTAACAGTGAAGCAACAAGTAGCGCCTCTCCAAGCAGCTGAAGTGTCTGGTATACGGAAGAAGATATCTACGTTTGATAGCCATGTCACCTACTACAGAGAAGTATTCAAGAGATATGAGGTGAGATCATTGAAATGCTAGAAATTTATAAGGGTTCCAACTAAAATTCGTCATAATTTATGGTTATGCCATAACTTTACTAATTGAAGATAATTCTTGCGTGGTAAATGATAAAAATTACAAGCATCAGAGGACGCATGATTCGTACAGATTCGGTGCAAACACTTTCTTTACTTTTCAGTTCTTTAAATACGATTGCGAAGATCCTTACGAGGTAATGTCAAGAGTAGACTATGAACTGCTGTTCTTAGAAGAAGAAATGAGAAGTATACAAGAGTCAGGATCCTTGTTTGAAGTGAATGTACCAGAATTCAAGTTACTAAAGCAGTGTAGAAAGGAATTGAGAATGTTGAAGGTAAGGTTTTAGGTAGAAATAATGTTGGAGATCTAAATATACACATACATTCTTCAGACACTTATCGAGTTTAATAATTACATTTAAGCAACTTTGGGATTACGTACACATAGTGAGAACAAGTATAGATGATTGGAAAACCACTCCATGGCGTAAAATCGATGTTGAAAACATGGATATTGAATGCAAGAAGTTCGCTAAAGAAATCAGATTGTTAGATAAGGAAATGAGAAGGTATTTAAATGCTATTTCACAATCTAAATAGTGATTTGTATTTGACGTAAAAATAAGTTGTAAATTGAGTAATTAAATACCAAATTTTAGTTGGGACACATACATCAACTTGGAGGCAACAGTAAAGAATATGCTGACATCTTTACGAGCAGTGGGTGAACTCCAAAACCCAGCGATCAGAGAAAGGCACTGGGATTCACTGATGAGTACAACTAAGGTGAACTTCGTAACATTTGAGGGGAATTAATAATAAATTGTATATAAATAAAATATAAAATGTAAATATAACATGAATGTTGTGTTAGCACCTTCAGGATCAGGATAGCGAATCTGCTGATGGGTTTGAAATTTTGTCTTATGCATTTTGCATGGTCGTTCAGAGTTACCATTCCGTTTCTCGGGTATTGCCCTTTAGTTTAATTTGTCCAGGTTATTGTGTTGTTTTAGATGGAAATGGTCTATTATTTTTGTGCTTTCAAATGCTGTAAAATAAAAGAGTCTGTCTAAATATGGTGATGGTAACTTTTTGTTTGAATGCGGCATGCATTTGCTTTGAATGAGATGTTCACTTGACTGTACAGTTTTCTGAATGCCTGACTTTTGTATTATACAATATCGATGTTTATGCATTGAAGTGTTTTGCGAATGTAAATATGTTTGTGATTCACAGAGCTTAGCAGCATTACCACGTGAACTCACTGTAAGTATAACAATGCCGCGGTGTGTATAGTGTACATAATATTTTCGGAATACAATATCATGTTTAAAATCTTTTAAAATATTATTTTGATATTCACTTTCTTTTTTTCTTATTTACTTCGATATTATCACTTATATAATATATTTAATATTCTATTACACTGCTTGTGTTGGCGCATATGTACATATTTTGTAGTATTTGTATTGTAAATAAAAATATTTTTTACAAGAAGTTCACACTTACGTAAGTATTAAACACGAGTTTAACAAATATCATTAACATCCACCTAAAATATTTTAAACCTTAGAGCTATCGATCTCAATTTGTAAATAAAAATATTATTTTTTTACTCAGCACTAAGGAATTAACTTATCGCTTTAACATAATAGGTAAGAATCGTTATGGATCTAAACACAACGCTAGCAGACTTACTCGCCCTGAACTTGCACGAATGTGAGGAAGAGGTGAAGAACATAGTAGACAAAGCAGTGAAAGAGATGTCAATGGAGAAGGTACTGAAGGACCTGAATACGACATGGAGTCAGATGGAGTTTGAGCAAGAAGTCCATACGAGGACACAATGTACATTACTGAGAGCTAGTGAAGAACTTATTGAGACGCTGGAAGAAAATCAGGTGACTACAAGGCTGATTTAGATTTTAAGATTACCCAATATTATTAGTTAATTATGTGTTCGAAGATTTGTCACTTCGAATTATAAAGGTCATTTAACGATTTTATGAAACAACCACGTGTTAAATATAATAAAGCAACTTAAATTATATTTTAGGTTCAACTGCAAAATTTAATGACATCAAAATTCATAGCATATTTCTTGGAAGAAGTGTCGGGCTGGCAGCAAAAACTATCTATAGCAGACCAAGTGATCACAGTGTGGTTTGAAGTACAGAGGACTTGGACACATTTAGAGAGCATTTTCATGAGCTCCGAGGATATTAGGAAACAGCTGCCTGAGGATTCAGCTAGGTTCGATAGGATCGATGCTGAGTTCAAGGTAAGCAGATACCTAAGTATTTTATACACGATTTAAATTGGAAATTGTTATTAGTTATGTGATTATTTGTGTCTTTTCAGATATTATCCACCGAAATGGCCAAAACACCAAATGTGGTGAAAGGTACAAATAAAGAAGGTTTGGTAGAGCAGTTGGACAGCCTACAAAAAGACCTGATCATTTGCGAGAAGGCTTTAGCAGAGTACTTAGAAACTAAGAGATTAGCTTTCCCCAGGTTCTATTTTGTGTCCTCAGCAGATCTGTTGGACATATTATCGAATGGTAATCAAGCTGATTTGGTTATTAGGTAATTATACCAAATAAGTCCCAGTAGAGGACAGATCTAGTTTATCTAAGCATACTATTGTACAGTTTGGGACTCGTTCATTGATTTTGTAAAAACATTTAGTTCGCGATATACGAGAATATTCGAAATAAACACATGTTTACTTAGAATTGTATCGAAACTGTAATGTCCCGAAGCTAACAGCATTTATCTCTTACAACAATTATTTTCATTTTCAGGCATTTGACAAAACTTTTTGACTCAATTGCAAAATTAAAATTCATAGACGACCAAGCACCGGGCGAGAAGGTGGCTTCCGGAATGATAGCCAAGGATGGAGAACTAGTTCCCTTTCATGGATCATGTGACTGTACTGGTCCTGTAAGTCGGCAACTAATCATATTTCTTTATAAGTCCTGTAGGGTTACTCTTGAAACTAATACCAATTCCAATCCGAATCCGCCGTTAAATATGATGACATTTTCGTTTGCTAACATTTAAACTGGACTTAAATTACAGGTAGAAATCTGGCTCAACAGACTACAAGATATGATGAGATCAACCATCCGTCACTGTTTTGGAGATGCAATAGTATCTTACGAAGAGAAACCGAGAGAGCAGTGGCTCTTCGATTTCATGGCCCAAGTATCTTTATGTGGCTCCCAAATTTGGTGGACTACAGAAGTGAACATGGCATTTGCGAGACTTGAAGAAGGATATGACAATGCTTTAAAAGATTATTATAAAAAGCAGTTGTCTCAGCTCAGTACATTGATTTCTCTGCTAATAGGAGAGCTGACGAAGCAGGACAGGCAGAAGATCATGACTATTTGTACTATAGATGTGCATTCAAGAGACGTAGTGAGTAAGATGATTCAAGGGAAGGTGGAGGCTGGGTCCGCTTTCCAGTGGCAGTCCCAGCTCAGACACAGGTGCTGGGACCGATGTTGAATCATCCGCACTTTCTTGTATCAGGTTGTTTTCATTTACACTTTCATTACACATCCGTAGTTTCATAGCCACTTCAACATCATGTTTATTTAATTTCGTTTAAAATTATTGTTCTATTCTGTAACATCTGTATTGCTCGATAATTTTTTCATCAGCATTTCGTAACTTTTTCCTGATTCTTATGAAAGTAATAGTTTCGCTGAAAGTAATGTAACAATTTAACGAACTTTAATCGCGCTGTTTAAACATTAAGTATTTGGTTCTTACATGAAGTTTAACAATGATTCGCCTTCAACTAAAACTATGCACCGTTAATCACTATCATCGATCAAATTGAACATAAATCATGCCAATTACTAGAATTTGTTGATACGTTATTTAAAGGTTATTTTCTTGTTGTAATTGTTACTATTTCATATGTTTTGTATCCTCTGCATTAGTTAATGTTTTGATATGCTATTTAACCACAAGTTTTAGTATAGGTACATTGTATGTAAGTTACAATTATGATTTTTTTAATTCACTGCTATATTTTGAGAGAAATTTCAAATTAATATTTTCATTTATTTACCATTTACTTATTACAAGATCGATACAAGGGGTATTACAAGATCTTTAAGCCAGATCGAAAAAAAAATGAAAAGGCGACATCAAATTTGTTTTAGATGGGGCGAGAAGGAATACCATTGCTTCGCAAATATCTGTGATGCTCAATTCACATACTGTTACGAATACTTGGGCAACACTCCGCGGCTGGTCATCACTCCGCTGACTGATCGGTGCTACATCACACTCACGCAGGTGACATAAACAGATAAATACTTTATTGATAATTGTTTAAAATTATAGGTCTCATTTTTAATTACACAATTAGCACATTTAATGTCATTACATAAAGATCATTCATTACAATAAATAAATGTGTAAATAATTTTAATTAATTACAAAATTAATTAGTTAGTCGTGTCGGTTCGGTCACCTGTGTAGGCACTGAATAGATAGCAATGACGTCGCCAAAACACGTGTTAAAATATGGATGAAGAATTCGCGTTTCAGGAATGAGTCTAGATTTTGCCTCACATAGACAGCCACTTGAAACAGCACTAACGCTGAAAGTGTAGCTATATTGAGGGACTTGAAGTGAGGTCTAGCCGTCACACGTCATTTTTTTATATAATTTTACATCTTTATAGAAATTCATTACAATCCTATTTTAAGATAGTTTCTTTAATTTTTCTAAGGCCCTTTTTTGAAATCTGGTTATTCTTTATTTTGTTTTAATTTTGTACCCATCGCGAGAACCGGCTAGCGTGTAGATTGTTAGACAGAACAATCTTTTTGGAGCATTCATTCCAATGTATAAGGTCCGCGAACGGTAGTTTGTCTCTTAAGCAAATGCTCGCGGTGGAAACCATGGAGAGCACCATAAGTATTTAGTTATAGTTACTTTATGTACTATTAACTACTGTTAGGGCACGATCATTGAAATCTGAAAAATATATTATGTGTAAAATGTTCTATTACTCGTTTCACAGTCTTTACATCTTATTATGGGCGGAGGTCCCGCAGGCCCGGCTGGTACTGGAAAAACTGAAACTACAAAAGATTTGGGTAGAGCTCTGGGTATTATGGTGTACGTCTTCAACTGCTCCGAGCAGATGGACTATCAGGTAAGAAGCAGAACTATTGAGTTTGTCTGCCTTAAAAGGAAAATTAAATTTAAATTCTTACAATTACCGAAAGAACAGGTGGAGGCATTTTTCGTGATTCATAGAAGTGTTTTCCGAAATTAAGTCCACTATCAACAGCAATGAAGTGTGTTTATTCCAAATTCCTTTAATATACAGAACTCTAATGTCACTGAAATTCATAGTAAATGTAAGATTTATATGCATGTGTAGACTTTAATATTATATGATGTTTTTGTGCAGTCTTGCGGCAACATATACAAGGGATTGGCACAGACAGGCGCTTGGGGATGTTTTGACGAGTTCAACCGAATCTCTGTTGAAGTATTATCTGTCGTGGCTGTGCAAGTGAAGTCCGTACAAGATGCTATAAGGTAAAATAACTAATCGTACATAATACCTGTAACATTCCTGTTTCCGTGCCTCGGAGAGCACTTTAAGCCGTCCGTCCCGGTTGTCAAATTAAGATCTATTACAGCCGTTACGGGTAGTCAGAAGCCTAAAATCTGACAACCAGGCATACCATGAGATATCGTGTTACCCAGTACCTGGGTTGTGGAGGTCCGATAGGCAGTCGCTCTATATCAAATACTGGTATTAAGCTACATCCGGTTAGAGTGGAAGCCGACCCTAATGTAATTGAGACAATGCTAGACAGATGATAGCCTGTAATATTTTACTGCTTTGAATTCTCCTTGAGTTGCTAAACCAATTTCTTTTTCCTTTTCTACAGAGACAAGAAAGAAAAATTCAACTTCATGGGTGAAATTATAAGTTTAGAACCATCAGTTGGTATTTTCATTACTATGAATCCAGGTTACGCTGGTCGTACTGAACTGCCCGAGAATCTTAAAGCTCTCTTTAGACCATGTGCTATGGTCGTCCCTGACTTCGAACTGATTTGCGAGATCATGTTGGTCGCTGAAGGGTTCCAAGAAGCGAAGATCTTGGCTAGAAAGTTTATCACTCTGTATACCTTGTGTAAGGAGCTGTTATCGAAGCAGGACCACTACGATTGGGGATTGAGAGCTATCAAATCTGTGCTTGTGGTTGCTGGGTCTTTGAAAGTAAGTACTAAGTTAATTCTATAGGAAACTCATTTTCAAGAAAATTATATAGTAAGACACTTTAATGTAAAATTTTCAGATTTCATCTAATTTAGGAAAATAAGCTCATAATAAATAATGATATTGTTTATTTTACTTAGAGAGGTGATCCAGGCAGACCTGAAGAGGAAGTACTTATGAGAACTCTCCGAGATTTCAACATACCAAAAATAGTAACAGATGACATGCCAGTATTCATGGGACTCATCGGAGATTTATTCCCTGCTCTAGAGGTACCAAGAAAACGAGACCTAGAATTTGAGAGGACTGTCAAGCAAGCTGCAATGGATTTGTCTTTACAACCAGAAGATAATTTCATTCTTAAAGTAGTTCAGTTAGAAGAATTACTTGAAGTTCGTCATTCAGTGTTTATTGTTGGTAACGCTGGCACAGGGAAAACCCAAGTATGGAAGACATTGTTCAAAACTTATCAAAATCAAAGAAAGAAGCCTATTTTCAATGACTTGAATCCTAAAGCAGTGAGCAATGACGATTTATTTGGTATCATAAACCCGGCTACTAGAGAATGGAAGGATGGTTTGCTGTCTGTTATAATGAGAGATCAAGCTAATCTTGCAGGAGACAATCCGAAATGGATAGTTCTAGACGGTGATATAGATCCTATGTGGATTGAGTCTTTGAACACTGTGATGGATGATAACAAGATATTGACGTTGGCTAGTAATGAACGGATAGCTTTAACTCCAGTCATGAGGTTGATGTTTGAGATTTCTAACTTGCGTACTGCGACTCCAGCTACGGTTTCTAGAGCTGGAATATTGTATATTAATGCACAAGATTTAGGGTGGAACCCGTAAGTAGAATTACTTTTTGAAAGAAATGATACTGTTACATTAAATGTTTTTGGAAGTCGTAGTGTAACTGTGTTTATTAAGTTGCATTCATAAAATATTGTTATTTGCAGATTCGTAACCAGCTGGGTGGAAACCAGAAAGATACCATCAGAAAAGTCCAACTTAGTCGTACTCTTTGACAAGTACATACCATCGTGCTTAGAAACAGTGAGGACTCGGTTCAAGAAAATAACGCCAATAGTGGACATGGCGCATGTGCAAATGCTTTGTCATTTGTTGAACTGTCTGTTTGTTCCTGAGAATACTCCGGCAGAGTGTCCGAAGGAATGGCACGATATATTCTTTGTTTTTGCGTGTGTTTGGGCTTTTGGATCCGCGATGTTCCAGGAGGCTAGCGTGGATTATAGAATTGGTAAGACTTGGTTTAGAACTATTATTTCGTTTTGGATATTTACGCATGTGGTTTAGACTTAAAGGAATTAGTACTCGCTGCTGGTATATACCTGTATACCTTTTACCTGTATGGTTACAATTAAAGTACACAATTTTACGTGTGTGACAAAGTTTTTTGTTTGCGTTTTTTTTTATGTGTGTTAATACTATTAATGTACCCTTACATTAAAACTGTTCAAAGTTACTTATGTTTATTGCAGAATTTTCAAAGTGGTGGATGAACGAGTTTAAGACCGTCAAATTTCCCGCTGGTGGGACGGTGTTTGATTTCTACATAGATCATGAAACAAAGCAGTTTACTCCGTGGACTGAGAAAATTCCAAAGTTTGAGCTGGACTCGGACGTACCCTTACAGGTAAGATTTTGGAAACGGTTTAATTCTAAAATCTGTCTATTAAACCTATCTTATTATACCTGTATTCCCATAAGAGTCAGGAAGAGGTTTAATATTGTGCATCATTATTAAGTCCCATGTAATAGGTGGTAAGTGTATTGCTATCTACTGGTACATCGGTACTGGTAATTTCAAAATGTAGTGGCAGCAGAAAACTGACAGAAAATCCCAGTAACACTTTGCGTGCTTTCGGAATCCAGGATCTTAGGCTCAGTGTATGGCGATGGAGTATGGCGCTTGCGTCCACTAGACTAACGAGACAGCTTTCTTTTGTAAACATTTTGTTTTACTAGTATTTTATACATTGTTATTTCAGGCCGTGCTGGTACCAACAGCGGATACAATACGGATTAGATTCTTTTTAGATCTTCTGATGAAGAACAAACATCCTGTAATGTTAGTCGGAAGTGCAGGCTGTGGCAAAACAGTTCTAGTCAATGAAAAGCTACAGTGGTAAGAATAATTTGAATTTTGACTCTTAATAATTGATAACAAGAGATTCTTTGATTAAGCAAGAAAAACGTCGTCATCTTATTATCATCTCCCTATTTTCTTAATATTCTACAGCTTATCAGAAGCCTACGCCATACAATCTGTCCCGTTCAACTTCTACACTTCATCGGAGATGCTACAGAAAATTCTAGAGAAACCTTTAGAGAAGAAAGCTGGTCGAAACTATGGTCCTCCTGGCAACAAAACTCTAATTTACTTCATTGACGATATGAACATGCCAGAAGTAGACACCTACGGGACTGTTCAACCTCATACAATTATACGTCAGCATATGGACTATGGTCACTGGTATGACCGTACGAAATTATCCTTGAAAGACATCCATAATACACAATACGTTTCCTGTATGAACCCGACTTCTGGCAGTTTCACAATAAACCCGAGATTACAAAGACACTTCTGTGTGTTCGCTATCAGTTTTCCTAATACTGAGGCGCTCAATAATATTTATCATTCGATTTTGAGTCAGCATTTAGCTAATCCAGAGTTAAGGATAAATCCACAGCTTTTTAAGTTGTCAAGTAAGTAATCCTCATTTTTCTCTATTTTAGTTTGCTTTCTGTTTGCCAAATCTGTTTAAACAAATTACACTGTATATATAATGTATTTATTTTCAGCCAACGTTGTGATGGCGACTATCACTCTACACAACAAAATATCCCAAGTGTTCTTGCCAACAGCGATAAAATTCCACTACATATTTAATTTGAGAGATTTATCAAATATATTTCAGGTATACATATATAATATTTCATCACACATCATTTTATAGAACATTTATGAAAGTGCTCACTTACGAATTTGTCTTTTTCAGGGCTTTTTATTCAGTACAAATGAATGTATAGAGACAACTTCAGATATTCTACGCTTATGGTTGCACGAGACTAGTCGTGTGTACGGTGACAAGCTGATTGAGGAGAAAGATATCGACGCATTCCTTAAAGTTCAAGTCGATCTCTGCAAGAAGAACTTTGAGGTAACTGCCTGTCGCTTTAAACGCTAAAACGGTTTACGGTTAAAGGGATACTCTTAAAGGCTTAGTGATATCATTGATTAATTTTAAATAACCTTACCAATTTTTTACGCGACTCGCGACAATAAAGCTGTGCAATTTATTCCAATATAACTTCTAAACGCCTGAACTGATTTAGATGTGAATTCTTACATTATCAAGGGTAAAATAGGATAGTAAGATAAAAAAAATTGTAACACACAAAAAAGATTTGAAATTAAAAAATATTAATCAAACGTGGCAGGCGTGCTTTTTTTTATAAATTTTAGCTTGTAGTCCTACAGTACAGTGTAAATGAACAGACAACTACTTGAATAATCTAATTCCGATTGATCACAGATATCAGAGGCATTTGCAGAATAATCATCTTCCCTTACTGTGTATAGAAGGATGACTTGCCGTTGCTGATGATGTTTGATACTTTTTTAGTTTAACTTGAAAATAACTAGGAACTCCCTAACAAAATCAACATTCCTTTCTAGGAAATCGATGAAGGCGTGGTCTTCGAGCGTCCAAATATCTACTGCCACTTCGCGGGCGGGATAGGCGAACCGAAGTACATGCCCATCGAGTCATGGGAACAACTCAACAAACTGCTCACTGAAGCCATGGTCAGCTACAATGATCTCATAGCTGCTATGAATTTGGTACTCTTTGAGGATGCTATGATGCATATATGCAGGTAATTTGTTGAAACTGTTTTATTTTTGTTAAGCCCATTCTATCAATGTTGTAATTCCTTAAGTAAACAAAATATGTTTGGTTTGATGTGAGGCAGTTATACGAGTATGTTTGTACGTTTTGCTGTTTCTCTATATGTATTTTGACTGATCGCGTTAACATTCCAATACATAGTAGTTTATTAGATTTGGTCCAGATTGAATTCAAGTCTGATTGATCAGTTGACGTAGGTATCCTTATACATATAATTTCATTGATTAAATTTTATTAGATATTGCGTGGTCGGTTGTGAGTACCTAATTAAAAATAGTTAGTAAGTTATAATAAGTGTAAGTTGTAAATAAATAAATACAAATATTATTGTCTCTCATCAGTTCAAATATACATTTTGTTTTTAGAATATCTCGTATCCTTGAGAGTCCACGTGGTAGTGCTCTTCTAGTGGGTGTAGGAGGTTCCGGCAAACAGTCATTATCCCGACTTGCCGCTTTTATATCCAGTTTAGAAGTGTTGCAGATACAGCTTAAAAAGGGATATGGTGTGGGTGACTTGAAGGTAAATATAGAGATTTCTTATAGGTACACTAGTAAAAACAATTCATTCTTTAACACGGGCAGAAACTGTTTTTTTTTTTTTATAAAATGCTGCATGCAAAATTTTTTGCAAATATGTTGGCACCCAAGTGGGACATCTAATCTTAGTAAAAATATTCAAAAATATTCTCTACAGCCTGTCATACAGTCATTAATACTTCTTTTTAGAATGAATTAAATGGGTTATACATAAAGACTGGATTGAAGAACGTTGGCATTATGTTCCTGATGACCGACGCTCAAGTGGCCAATGAACAGTTTCTGGTTCTCATCAACGATCTGCTGGCGTCCGGCGAAGTCGCTGACTTGTTCCCTGATGACGAAATGGAGAATATCATTGCTGGTGTGAGGAATGAGGTAAATTTTGTTTTATCATTATGTTAAATCAAATTCAATAAAGCAAGAATCGAGAACGTACGAAGTTATTTAATAATATTTATTGTGTTATAACTAAACAAACACTAAAAGCTATGTTTTTATCAATCTAACTGTTTTTGTTTTGAATTTTTTGTAACTTGAATTTGTGTACCTTCATCTGCTTAAAATTAAAAATTTTAGGTCAAAGGCGCAGGTCTACCAGACACTAGAGAAACTTGCTGGAAGTTCTTTATAGACAGGGTTCGGAAGCAACTCAAGGTGGTACTCTGTTTCTCCCCTGTGGGCTCTACCTTAAGGGTACGGTCGCGGAAGTTCCCCGCGCTCATCAACTGTACCTCTATCAACTGGTTCCACGACTGGCCTCATGAGGCACTGGTGTCAGTGGCCATGAGGTTCATGGAGGAGTTGGATAATTTACCGGTGAATATTTTTTCTAACGTTTTCATCAGGCACTTTTTGTATCGAAGTAATGTGAAGTGGAAAATAGGATTTCATTTTGACACATAGTTTAGAGTTAAACACATAGTTTGGGGGCTGAGTTGCCCGCGACCGCAGGAGTGCACCCTTAAAATGGTCCCTGTGTGGTGCAAAACAGGCAACACAGCTCTGGGAGTCTTTGGCAGCGGCTGGTTACCACCCACCGGATGAAGCCATGCCGTGAAGCGACCTAGTCGTGTTTCGGGATGTAGTCCGGTGCAACCGTTGTGGGAGTCGAGTCTGGGCAGTTGCATCAACCCCCCAACTATCGTTCTCTCCAAATCTATCGACTCTACTTAAGAGTGAATAGATTTATTGTGGATCGACGTCCTCCATCCTCGGCCACACCGTCGCTTACCATCAGGCGAGTTAATTTAGATATTCGTAGATAATTACTTTTTATCTTAGTGGGTTTGCGTTTGACCGCCACCTCACCAGATGTTAAGTCATGGTGCGGTCGACAATGGAACACGCTTGCCCAGCAAAAACCTGTTCATTCGAGCAATAAAGACCACCAGATTAGGTAGAAAGTCAAGGAAGGATTCAGTAAATTTACGGCAATTTATACACACGCAGCAAAATTGTATAAGTCGGCCAATAAAAGCATGGCCTAACGGAGACTTTGGATTTTTAATAATAAAATCCTATTTTTTTATGTATTATATTATGGATGACATAATGATGACCTTGTTCTACTTTCAGATAGCACTTCGGGACTCAATATCAAGATTCATGGCATACGTCCACACATCAGTTAATACAATGTCTAAAGCTTACTTAGCTAATGAGAGACGATACAACTATACTACACCTAAGAGTTATCTGGAACAAATCAGCTTGTACGCCAAACTGGTCAATAACAAAACTGATGAACTACGGGCTAAGATTGTAAGGTATGTTGAAGTTATAATTATAAATTATTTTCTAATAATCATCAATTTAAACAAAACATCTTCATAATACTCTTCAATGATGATCATTCTATATACAGACAATCAAAAGCTTCATATCTTTGACTAGAAATTACAATATTTATAATTCATAATATATGAAATTCCTTTGTATATATCTACCTATTAATGTAAAATTGCATGTGAAGCAATGACATCACCAAAAGACGTGTTAAAATGTGTAGGAATAATTCACGGTAGTGAGCAGAGGTCGATATGGCTTACTGGTCGGAGCGCCTGGAGTATTTATCCGGGAGGCGCAGGTCCGAATCCTGCTCGCGACCGCATTCTTCTTTTTCCATTTAATATTATAACTTTATTGCATGTCGTGTTATGTCATCAGGCTCGAAAATGGTTTAGAAAAGCTCCGTTGCACCTCCTGCCAAGTGGATGCACTAAAAGAAAAGCTAGCGGTTCAAGAAATAGAGTTGCAACAGAAGAATGAAGCGGCTGACGCTCTCATTGAGATGGTCGGCGTTGAAACAGCTAAAGTACAGAGCGAGAAAGCACTTGGTAAGGATCTACATATATAAATATACGACATCAAGGAAGTTTTTTGGAATTCGATTTTAGAAATACATCTGATGTCAAACCAATTATAAACTTACTGCTTTTTTATCCAACAATTTATCGGTTTATCATAAAATTTGCATAAACAATAAATTTTATTTCCTTATCTAACTTTAATTTGTTGAGCCCATTAAGTTCAGTGGCTACAATAGTTTTTGGAGCCTTATTAATCAAAACATTGATATTAATAATAAAAGTTTCACAAAAATCGTTTCATCGTAATATACCCACATATTTTTTATATTCACATTCTAGCTGATGAGGAGGAAGAAAAAGTAGCAGTAATAGCTGAAGAAGTATCAAAGAAACAGAAAGACTGTGAAGAAGATCTAATAAAGGCAGAACCTGCTCTTGTAGCAGCACAAGATGCTTTAAACACTCTGAATAAAGCTAATCTCACGGAGCTGAAATCTTTCGGTTCGCCACCGGGGGCTGTCACCAATGTGACTGCAGCTGTCATGGTGTTAATGGCGCCAAATGGGAAGATTCCTAAAGATAGAAGCTGGAAAGCTGCAAAGGTCTGGTCTTTTAAATTTTTATTACACAAAACACACTCAACTGATACTTGAGAAAATACAGATATTAAATATTTATAGGCAAGCTTAACCTATAATTATTGAGATTATTTATGGAAAGATACAGGGGTATTAAAAAAACCTTTCATTAGGTGGTGATGGCAAAAGTGGACGTGTTCCTCGAGTGTCTAATACATTATGACAAAGAAAATATACATCCTGACGTCATCAAAGCCATTCAACCTTACTTGAAGGATTCTGAATTCGAGCCAGGTACGTAACATTAAAGAAAAATAAAATTGTTTTAGTGTAGTTACAATTGCATGTGGCCAATGCAAAATATTCTTTATTTATAGAGTTTGTGAGATCAAAATCGGGTGCAGCTGCTGGTCTCTGTGCTTGGGTTATCAATATCATTAAGTTTTACGAAGTGTTTTGCGATGTTGAGCCCAAGAGAAAAGCTCTAGCTGCTGCAAACGCTGAGTTGGCTGCAGCTACGGAGAAATTAAAATCTATTAAGAACAAAGTTGCCGTAAGTATTTATTTGTAAACAAAGATATTGGTCCTTCGGTACATATACATAATATTAAACATTTTATAACACTAGTTTTTTTAACATGCATTAAGATTTGTACGGAAGTTCCTTAAAGAATAAATCAATATTTTAGGCTCTAGAAGAGAAATTGGCAGCACTTACAGCAGATTTCGAAAAAGCGACTTCAGAGAAAATGAAATGTCAAAAGGAAGCAGACGCTACTAATGCTACTATACAACTCGCTAACAGACTGGTTAATGGACTTGCTAGTGAAAATGTCAGATGGGCTGAAGCTGTTTCGAGGTAATTTTAAAGATTAAGTCCTTACTATGGTCCAAAATATAGCCAACAATGATCTAAAGGCATACTGTTTGATAAAATCATTGTGTAGCTTCGCAAAAAAGTTGCACAATATAACTTTTTTAGTTCGATTCCTAATCCAGGCAATCTTTTTTAATACATTACTTTGCAGTTTTTCGTAAATTTCTAATTGATTACATGGTTACTTGGAACTGCTATGTTTCTAATAGTTTCAAAACTAACCTGACTGAATCACCTTGTATAGCTCTCCTCGGTTTTCCTTTTCCGTGTTACAAATATTTTATTTACAATCAACAATTTGAAATGTCATTCTATTGTTTTAATTATTATGTTTGTTTTAATAGTTGGTTTATTTAACTTTCAGTTTAGTGCAACAGAGTACAACACTACCGGGCGATGTACTTCTAGTTTGTGCTTTTATATCCTACGTGGGCTGCTTCACAAAGCAATTTAGATTGGATTTGATGCATAAGAACTGGCTTGTCTTTTTGAAGACGTTAGAGGTGAGAGCTTGTAGGTTTAGTTCATAAAAATCATAAATTAAATTTCGATGAAACGAATCACATGTAGTATTTTATATATTAGCATATCTTTTTCTTTAACGATAAAGTTAAACGTTGTTACAAAACATTTTAGTTTATTTTTTTCAAAAGTTCCTCGTACTACAACATTTTAGACGTTTTATTTTTATTTTGTCGTTTTACTTTTCATTTATAACAAATTTTAGCCACCAATACCAATAACGGAAGGTCTTGACCCGCTATCGATGCTAACAGACGACACGACCATAGCGATGTGGCAGAACGAAGGCTTGCCTTCTGATCGCATGAGTACTGAGAACGCTACCATACTGTCCAACTCCGACCGCTGGCCGCTTATGATTGATCCTCAGGTTAGTTAACGTACATTACTCTTCGAATGGGAGAAGTATAAATTTATACTTTATAACAATAAAAATCTATTGTGTCTGGTAATTAGCGAGCCAACAGATTGTGGCAATTTTTATTGTAGTACCGGTCTTACATATAATACATGGAAGGATATCTTATCTGTATGTGAAGTTAACGTTACTGTTTATGAATTAAACAATTTAATAAATAAGTCTTTCATAGTTGCAAGGTGTTAAATGGATCAAACAGAAGTATGGTGATAAATTGAGAGTCATTCGGTTGGGTCAAAGAGGGTACTTGGATCTGATAGAAAAAGCTATCATAAAGGGTGAAACGGTGCTATTCGAAAATATAGGCGAGACTGTGGACCCTGTGCTTGATCCATTGCTGGGAAGGAACCTCATAAAGAAAGGGAGGTAAGTCATTATAAATCGTAACGAATTCTGTAAATAACTGATTCCTCGTAACTCAAGAATTATATTCCCTTGAAGTTAATTTTTAGACTGTAGTGCTGTGTTACAAATAAACTCATAATATACTTTTTGAATCCCCCTGTATTAGTATCTTTATTTTGATATTAAGTTTTAGTTTCTGATAAAATATTGGTCCTTTCTTCCAGAGCCATCAAAATAGGTGACAAGGAAGTAGAGTACAGTCCAAACTTCAGACTTATTCTACACACTAAACTAGCTAACCCACATTACAAGCCTGAGATGCAAGCTCAAACTACACTAGTTAACTTTACAGTAACTCGTGACGGGCTTGAAGACCAGCTCTTAGCTGAAGTAGTGAAAGCCGAAAGACCAGATTTAGAAGAATTGAAAGCAGATCTAACGCAACAACAGAATCAATTCAAGATTCAGTTGAAATCCCTAGAAGATGATTTGCTTTCACGGTTGTCTTCGGCCGGTGATGATATACTTGGTGATACGGCTTTGGTAGAGAATTTGGAGACTACGAAGAAGACTGCTGCTGATATTGAGAAAAAGGTGATGATTGATGAATTTGTTCATTCATTACCTTTCGAAAAGATAAATCTTATTAATAAAACTATATTCTTAATAGTCGTTATACTCGTAGTTGTTACATCGTTCATAAAATTCTATTGTTTTAGGTGGCTGAGGCAAAAATTACTTCAAAGGAGATTGACGTTGCCCGTGAGTTCTACCGGCCGGCTTCAGCCAGAGCATCTTTACTATACTTTATCCTGAACGATCTTAACACCATAAATCCCATCTACCAGTTCTCTTTGAAGGTGAGTATTTATAAATAAATTTGGTATGTGCTCATGAATTAATCTTTTTGTTTCATATATAGATAGATATAAAGACGACAGTCGTCTTGTTTTTAAGGTTTAAAAATCCTTTAGTTGATTGATAATAATCAAAGACCACTTTTTTGCCCGAGTTTTAGATTGTGCTAAACTGTAAATCATTTTAGTGTATACCCAAAAGTACACACAGAATAATAATAAAAAATCTGTTTTACTAGTGATTAATTTTAAGAATACTTTCAGGCCTTCAGTGTGGTATTTCAAAAAGCGATATCCCGTGCGGAGCCGGCTGACGAGCTTGGCCCAAGGATCAAGAACCTCATCGACTCCATCAGCTTCTCTGTGTACCAGTACACCTCCAGGGGGCTGTTTGAGTGTGACAAACTTATATTTGCCTCACAAATGACCTTCCAGGTAACTATGATGAACTTCTGGTAGATAAAGATTACATTACATGACATAGATCATATCTTGTTGACGGGTTGAATTTCTAATCGACGTCATGCTTGTACTCTTACCGACTGGAGCCACAAGGTGTTCATACATTTATCTTCACTGGTGTACTGGACTGAAACTCTGTTCTCCTCAACCGCGGCAGAGTTATTATTTTATTGCAAATAGTGGAATAGAATAATTACTAAGGAATTAACCAACTCACTTTGCTCAGGTGCTCCTTATGAGTGAAGAGGTATCACCAGTGGAGTTGGATTTCTTCCTTCGGTTTCCTATTAAGCCTCATGTCACAAGTCCAGTAGACTTCCTCTCCAATTTGAGCTGGGGAGGCATCTGTTCTCTGGCTGGGAAGGAAGAGTTCAGGAACTTAGACAGAGATATAGAAACTTCACCTAAACGTTGGAAGAAGATCGTTGAAGTGGAATGTCCTGAAAGGGAAAAGTTCCCTCAGGTATGTGCTTTTTCATTTTAGTTTCCATTTTATATGAGCAATCTTTGATCCCGAAAGTGTTGCAAGTTTAAAAACGATGGTTTTTCAAGTTTCTGTTTGATATGTTAATAACACTAATTACAGGAATGGAAAAATAAAACAGCTCTTCAAAGATTATGTATGATAAGAGCTCTCAGGCCAGATAGGATGACTTATGCTGTTGCGTAAGTACATATAAAATAATATTTTTGCATTTAATTTCACTACATAAACTAATTACATCAAACTACATGATAAATGTTACGTTTTCAGAGCATACATAGAAGAAAAAATGGGCGCCAAATATGTGGAGAACCGAACAGTTGAATTTAGTAAATCTTTTGAAGAGACTAGTCCAACAACACCTATATTCTTCATATTATCTCCTGGAGTCAATCCACTGAAGGACGTGGAGGCTTTGGGCAAGATCATGGGGTTCACGGCAGATACTGGAAACTTCCATAATGTGTCGCTGGGTCAGGGGCAGGAGGTGGTGGCTGAACAGGCCATGGATGAGGGAATAAAGCAGGGACACTGGGTAGTGTTACAGGTAGGGTACTTTTAACTTCTGATTAAATCAGTAGCATTATTTGAAATAGTTAAAATATTTTTTTGTGCCAAGAAGTATTAATGTTTCCTTAAGTACGCGTATAAAGGTAATGTCTTTAATCTAAAACACCTTTTCCAGAATATTCACTTAGTAAAGAAATGGCTCCCGAGCCTAGAGAAGAAGATGGAAAGTTTCGCGCATGGCTGTCACGAGCAATTCCGGTTGTTCATGTCGGCTGAACCGGCGGCCACTGCTGCAGCTCATATCATACCGCAGGGCATTCTGGAGTCCAGCATCAAAATCACTAATGAACCACCTACTGGAATGCAGGTGGGTCTACAATATTTTATTATAGACTAGCTTCTGCCCGCGACTTCGTCTGTGTGGACATCAGAATTAGGTCCTGCCGGGATAAAAAATCCTATGTGTTAATCCAGGCTATAAACTGTCTGTGTGCCTAATTTCATCCAAATCCGTTCAGTAGTTATTGCGTGAAATAACAACAAACATAGACCAACGAGACAGTTTATTAATTCATAAAAAAAAGAATATATATAGTATTTTATATGTTTTTGAAATATTATTACGTCATAGCAAAGCCATGGATTACTAAGAGTTTATTAAAATGCATTAGACGCAGAGATGCCTTACACATCAAGGCTAATAAGAAAGAAAATCGTGACAATCCGGCAATCCAACTTGAATATAAAAAGTATAGGAATCACTGTAACAATATATTAAGTTCCCTTAAACTTGATTATGAACGCAATCGTTTAAATAACACTGAATGCAACCCTAAAAAACTGTGGTCAGAAATTAAGAGCATATGCAATATCTCTAATCATAAAGCAGAGAAATCTAAGCTTATGTCTGGTGACGGTAATCTGCTGAATAAGCTAAATAATTTTAATACTTACTTTTCTACAGTCGGGCAAAAGCTCGCTGCTAGTACTCTCACAAACCTAAATGTCAGCGAAGACCAATTAGCTAATAGTTATTGTAAGTCAAATAAATTGCCCAGTATTCCCCACTCCTTTTTCTTTGCACCTACAGACGAATCAGAAATTTGCAATATTATTAAAAACTTAAAAACATCATCTGCTTCTGGTGTCGATGGATTAAGTAACATATTCTTTAAAAGAGCAATAAAATCACTTATAAAACCTATCACATTCTTGTGCAACCTTAGTCTATCGACTAATCGTGTTCCAGACAATATGAAGGCGGCAAATGTCTGTCCTATATACAAGAGTGGTGATGAGCTGGATCCAGCTAACTATAGGCCAATTTCTCTGATGACGACTCTGGCCTATTTGGAGAAGCATAAACTACTGTCAGACAATCAATACGGTTTCAGAGCTGCGAGATCGACGGAGGATGCTGTTACAAATGCTGTGGACTATATCACACAAAAGCTAGATGAAGGCAAAGCTTGTATTGGCGTCTTTCTCGATCTCGCTAAAGCCTTTGACACAGTGTCTCGGAAAATACTTATTGAAAAACTTTTGGCTCTAGGCATACGAGGTGGACCATTGGAATGGTTTCGGTCATACCTCAGTGACAGGAAACAAAGGGTGGTTGTGGGAAGCTGTTGTAGTGACATCTCCGAGGTGCATTATGGTGTGCCCCAAGGAAGCGTCCTAGGTCCTACGCTCTTTATTATATATATTAATGACCTGTGCTCGCTTTTGATTACTACAGCAAAAATTTTCACCTATGCTGATGACACTGCGATTGCTTTCCACGGCGACTCTTGGTCTGAAGCTAAAGACAGGACTGAGACTGGTTTGAGGGTTGTTGCTGATTGGTTAAGTAATAACCTCTTGACCTTAAACGTTGCGAAGACCAAAGCTATTTGCTTTAGTGTCTCCGAGCGAACGGCTCCTGGTGTCTCAGTTACCATCGGACTGCATTCATGCTTGGATCGCGCCAATTGTGTCTGCCCAATAGTCGAGAACACACGTTATATTAAATACTTAGGTGTCCACTTGGACAGCCACTTGACGTGGTCCGGACATATAGATAGTCTGACTATGAGAGTCAGAAAACTTTTGTATGTGTTTAAACGATTGGCCACAGTAACAACAGACAAAATTATCAAAACTATATACTATGCACTTTGTCAATCTATACTCGGATATTGTATTATATCATGGGGTTCGGCTGCAAAAGTAAATCTACTTAAAGCAGAAAGAACACAGCGTGCGTTGTTGAAATGCGCATATAGCCGACCTTATAGATACCCTACTGATCTCTTATATCAAGAGACTCTAGTACTTAGGGTAAGGCAGCTGTACATTCTGTCCGTCGCGCTGCGCTTTCATAAAAATAGCCTTATCAATACAGCCATGACGCGCTCAAATCGTCTCCTAAAGTGGCATACGGTTAAATGCAACAAGTCATTTGGTCGAAAGTCTTTTCTTTTTATGGGACCTTTTATATATAGAAGGCTAGAAACCAAACTAAAAATTGCTACGCTGTTAAGAAAGACATGCAAGAAGAAAATTATGGCTTGGTTATTGACTCTGGATTATTCTAGCACTGAGGCATTACTCAATATTCCACAATAGATCACCGCATCTTTATTAACTCTTACACTACAAACATACACACACATACACACACACACACACACACTCACACACACATTTACACAAACACACACAGGCACACGCACACGCACACGCACACGTACACACACACACACCTTTTTATTATCAGTATATTTGGAGTTGTTTAGATGAACTTTTTTATTTTTATTTTATTTTATTTTTTTCACTCATTTTGTTTGCTTTCGTTACATTCATAATCTTTATTATCTATGTGGATTGAAAGAGACTGGGCCCCACGACACAGGGAATCCTAGTGTGGGGTCCAGGGCCATACAAAAATGTAATGTAAACAATTTTTGTTCAATAAAGATATTTTTATTTTTTTTTATTTTATTTTATCTTCAACAGGCAAATATCCACAAAGCTCTTGACAACTTCAACCAGGAAACTCTAGAGATGTGTGGCAAGGAGGCAGAGTTCAAAGCGATATTATTCGCTCTATGCTACTTCCACGCCGTTGTTGCTGAGAGACGGAAATTCGGGCCTCAGGGCTGGAATAAGATTTATCCATTTAATGTTGGTAAGATACTCAAGGAAGATAAAGAAATTGGCTTAATTTTCTGGAGCAAATCAAATAAATTATGATTGGTGGTTAATACTTATTCACAGTAACTAACTACAGCGGCTTGTTTGATTCTTTGGTCATCTATTGCTCATATTTATTTAAATTTAGACATAGCGTTAGTGTTTATACCTATTCACAGTTATAATCTACAGCGTCTAGTTTGACTCTTTTAGAACTTTCGTCATTTATAGCTTATTTTTATTCTAATCTAGACATAGTTTTAGTGTTTCTTACAGTATAACTATTTATTCTTCAGGTGATTTAACAATAAGTGTATTTGTCTTATACAATTATTTGGAGGCGAACGCAAGAGTGCCTTGGGAAGATCTTAGGTACCTATTCGGCGAGATCATGTACGGAGGACATATCACTGATGACTGGGATCGCAGGCTCTGCAACGCTTACTTAGAGGAACTAATGCAACCTGATCTCGTAAGTTATTACTTATAACATCTATTTTGGGGTAAAAATAAACACTTAAATAGAGGTGGCGCAACAAATTTCCTAGTATATGAAATCCTGACAAGTCCGTAATTTGATATGGCGGGCTGCAGCCCATGGGAAAAGATTATTGTAAAACTACTATTTCGAGATGATTATGCGATCATTAACGCTCAGTATACGGATTAGTAATGTGAGAATCATTTAACGTCCAGTTTATAAAGTGATTTATATTTTTTTATGACACACCATGCATTTTAAGCTAAACTAACTTCATAATATTTTAGTTACAATTCCGTCCCTGTGTAAAGATACAAGTATGCCAATAGAAGATTTTTATAATTCTAAAAGTTTGAATGTGAATTAATGTGTGACATAGTAGATAATACACTTTTGGATAAAGACTTTCAGCTGCTAACAATTTACAAAGTAGATTTTCTGTCAGCAGTCCTAGAATACATAATTATTTCAGCCTTGTTTAATTCTCATTTAGGTTGACGGCGAACTCCAACTAGCTCCAGGTTTCCCTGCTCCACCAAACACAGACTACGTTGGCTACCACCAGTACATAGAAGATGCTATGCCAGCGGAGTCTCCCTACCTCTACGGCTTGCATCCTAACGCTGAGATTGGTTTCCTCACCACGACGTCTGAGAATCTCTTTAGGACTATCTTTGAGATGCAGCCGAGAGATGCTCAGGCTTCTGGAGCTGCTACTGTTACTAGAGAAGATAAGGTTGGTTTTAATTTTGTATATGAGGTTAAGTCTGATATTCTCTTTCCTTGGTCTTCTTAGTTTGATTGTCAAATAAACTATATAAAAAAACGGTTAAGTTTTGTGTACCTGTCTCGAATGATTGATTTAGTTGTGGTTCGATTTATGGGGAGAATTTTCAAAACTTTTTAAGTCTTAATCTGACAGCATCGATGTTTTTGTTAAAATTAAACGATAATTTATTTATTGTATTCTGGCTATATATTACATTTACTGATTTCAAATCCACATCGATCAAAGATGACAACCATGTAATACGAAAAACAATATTACTAACCGCCCTGGCGTATTATATATGCAAATGACATTAATTTTTCACTCAAAAGCTTTTGTTCACAACAATCTTTTGCTTGGTCAGGTAAAACAAATGCTAGATGAAATAATAGAGAAGTTGCCTGAAGAGTTCAATATGACAGAAATTATGGGGAAGGTTGAGGAACGGACACCATACGTGATCGTGGCTTTCCAAGAATGCGAGCGGATGAACTATCTCACAGGAGAGATGAAGAGGTCCCTCAGGGAACTTGACTTGGGCCTCAAGGTAATAATGATACAAGTTATAGAAAGAGAGACTTGTAGGTTTAAAAGGATTTCAATATTTACTTGTTTCTTTTTATTTCAGGGTGAACTAACTATTACATCAGATATGGAGGACTTGGAAAATGCCTTGTTCTTGGATCAGGTAAGTTTCATCTAAAATTTAAACAATTATATATATATATATAAGATTTTTGTATAAAAACTTTCGTGAGACATATTCATATCAATTAATGTTCACCGGTTACTACTCACGTGATTTTTTTGGGATTGCCCGACTAGTAGAGTTTGACTCGCGTCATCGCCGCGGGCTCAGCTCATGATTATTGGCTCCGTTCGAGTTCGAAACTAGTCGGGCAATCCCGAAAAATGCACGTGAGTAGTAACCGGTGAACATTAATTGATATGTATAAAATTGTTTTATGCGTTACATATTATTATGTCTTTTAAACCAAATAATTACAATAATCTTCATTTTTCTAATTTAAAACTTACTTTCTGTTAATCTCCGGACCTTAGGGCCAGTGCTCATGCTTACCATACTAATTTCCTCTTAACTGAATAAATATGTATTATTAAACAGGTGCCAGCAATTTGGTCCAGTCGTGCTTATCCGTCGTTGCTTGGTCTATCTGCCTGGTTCGTGGATTTGACACTGAGGTTACGAGAATTAGAAACTTGGGCTACGGATTTTGTTGTAAGATTTTCCTTCGTTTCCAATATTCACTTAATTTTTTGTGCAATATAATATCCTCTACTTCTAACTTTTAATTATATTTTTTTTACTGGTCATTACAACAGATTCAGTAGATTTATTTTTATTTACTTTTATTTGTGTGGTTTAGTTGCCCGCATCAGTGTGGCTGGGTGGTTTCTTCAACCCTCAGAGTTTGTTGACGGCCATCATGCAGAGCACTGCCAGAAGGTATGAGCTTCCTCTGGACAAAATGTGTCTGCAGTGTGACGTCACCAAGAAGATGAAAGAGGAGTTCACGTGAGTATAAGTAGTCACTATCTGTTGAACCATAATATTAAATAAAATACATCAATAACTGTATTGTTTAAAAATTTTGATCAGCTTTATTATAGGAAAGAATACAAAACTAAAGTGACTAGATACCAAATTTTTAACAATGAATGAAATATAGTTTCTAGAACACTGGATGAATAAAATGGTTAAATACATACACCATATTACCAATTTTATCTTCTGCAAAGGAAATTACTATTTATAACCGTGTCTCTATGTACAACCTAAATTCTGACCTTTAAGAAACATTTCAGTAAAAAACTCTTCTGTCTTATTTTGACTTGTTTACTTAATGTTACATTTTTATTAGAGGTGTTGGTAATTCACGAATGGAATGAATTAGGTTTGACATAGATATATATATTATAGTAGAGTAACTGGATTGGGGAGCCCTGGAGATTGATGAAATATTAAGAAAACTGGTCCTTTATCACTCGACGAGTTACATGGTGAAAGGACTGATAGTTTGTTTTAAATACGATTTGCAAGATATTTGTATATTTTTTTTGGCAATGTTCCTTTATTGTGTTGTACTTTTCATAGGTACTGGTGAGTAACGACGCGAGAATAATAATCAGAATATTAAGTATACTTACTTTAAATCGGTTGAAAATGCCTCTGCATATACATAATTGGCTAAAACAACATATAAAATTACACGCATGAAAGTTAAAAGAAGCACACGAACGTACAACAGGTCTATTGTATGATATTAATATGAGAAAGCTTGAAGTAGATTTCTCAGTAGAAACTTTCAGAAAAATATGATAAATTGTACATTTTTGAGTAGTGCGGTTTGATCTATCTTCTTCTAATGATTTTCTGGCCTTTGCCGACCTTGTTTTGAATCTTTGTTTTTGTCGTATACAAATCTACAGTATTTCTTCTTATAGGAAGTAACAGCATGCTTTATATAGTCCATTGCCGTTGGTCCTTCTATTGGTCTTTTGAGACGCTGTATGGTATTAATAGTGATATGCCATATTTATTAATGTAGGTAATTTCTTGTTGGTCTATCACTGATCTGACAAGAGTAGATTGAATGGAAACTTTTTAGTTTTATACAGTACGGTAGGGAGATATCATGTAAATATTTTGTATATAGGTACAAATAGGTAAGTATAGTATATAAAATATATTTAAGTTGTCTTTTTAAATGATGCTATTAGGTATTCTGTACTGGTTCCTGTATTATACATAAGCTTAATTTTTTCTATAATATATCGAATATACGGCAGCAGTGTAAAATATGCTTTTATAATAAGATGTAAATAAATAAATAGATACTAAGATAAAAAAAAAACTGTAAATACACATTGTCATTAATATATATTCTGGTCTTTAGTTTGTATTAAAAATATATTATATCTCATTACGTAACGGTGGCTATCAATTAACAGAGGATAAATCAAAATATTATGATGAAGTCACCGTAATGAGGAAATAAGTTTCTTATAATCATTATTTAAACCTATGAACGGTTCACAAACGTATATCTATAAATATTTAAAGGTATTATGTAATCAGTTTTGTATTACCACACATTAGAGAAAAAGTAACGGAAGAGCTCAATAAAACTGGGTTTCCTAAATATTATGAATATATATAATCTATATGTTAAATCAAGTCAATTTAATAATACAAGCTAAAGACCAAAGTTTCCGTCGCCAATTCTTCACGAAGTTTTCTAACTCCACATCTTCATAGGATCGCGGACACTAGGACCGCTCCTCGTGACGGTGCCTTTGTCCACGGCTTGCTGATGGAGGGCGCACGATGGGACCAGCAGGCTGGCATCATCATGGACTCCAAGCTTAAAGACCTGTTTCCACCTATGCCTGTGATTAATGTTAGGGTGAGTCAACAATGATATTGAAAGGTGATTTAAGCGGGGTTATTCAAAGGTCCCGATAGTCTAGTGGTCCCAAATGCGACTGCTGAGCATGAGGTCCTGGGTTAGATTCCCGGGTCGGGCAAAGTGTTATTGAGTTTTTCTGTTAAAATATTCTCAGTAGCAGCCCGGAGTTTGTAATTGTGCCCGGTAGATGGCAATAGGCTCACCACCTATTACATGGGACTTAATAAGAGCATTGGTGAAATGTGGGTACCTCTACAACTGTGTATACCTCTGCCTACCCCTTCGGGGAATACAGGCGTGATGCTATGTTTTTGTGTATTCAAAGGTTTTCTTTTAATATCTTCAATTCACTGGTGGTTGGTTAAGCTTAACAACATATTTAGACGACTGCCCAAAAAAAGAGCGTTATGTTTTTATTTCTTTATTAATTTGCGTCATGCGGTTCATGTATGTATGATTGTGGGTTTATTTATTCCACCATAACTTCTTAATGCCTGAACCGATTCATATGGATGGGGATCGTTAGAATCCTTACATTGTCCCGGGTAAATAAGCCCGTAAGATTTAAGTATATAGTAATAAAGTGGCTATGGTGGACAAAAAGATGTGAAATCAAAATATATAATTTACATATGGCAGACGTGCATTTTTTTTATTAGTTAATATGTAATATGTATCGTGGGCTTTCGCGATCGCTACAAATTACTATAAAAAACCTTGTAACTGTATAAATTGTGTGTGAATTGTTCCAAAGGGCTCACGCGATTATTCCAATATAAACATAATCCTAATACATCTGAAGAGTATTAAACTAATTCATTTGGGTTCTTTAGTTCTAGTCAAAAGTTTCTTGTCTCACTCGTTTTTTGTCATGTGATTCTAAGAAAGATTCGCCACAGTGTGTAGAATAATAACTATTCTAAGTTTTAATTTAAATTTCAGGCCATAACCCAAGATAAGCAAGATCTTCGCAACATGTATGAGTGTCCTGTATACAAGACACGTACCCGAGGACCAACTTATGTATGGACGTTCAACTTGAAGACAAAGGACAAACCCTCCAAGTGGACGTTAGCAGGGGTTGCCCTACTATTACAGACATAATTATTATTGTTATATTGCCGTCCAGTACAAGATCGGCTTTATTGAAATAGGGAGAAGCAAAGAGGGGAGAAGTAATTGAGGGAGTTGTAGAGCCGTTAAGAACAGTCTCTAGATCTAGTAAAATGACTTGTAAATGTTTTGTTGGTAAAGAATTAAAGATGTTCTATGTTTGGAGAGTTCGTATTTATTATCCATTTTATGTTATTTGTTTAAAAATTGCAAACTTTTGTCTGCGATTATTTATATTATTAATTACTTTCTTTGCATTAGTATTATTCCTGTTTTCAATGTTCCTTTCAAATTCTGTTTAGTTTAACTTTACAACTGTTAGTTGTAAAGTTAAAGTCTGTTTCCATATTCTACAATAATACGAAATGTCAGGGACGGAGACAGACTTAAATGGCTATTTAAGAAAAGTTTTAGGCGTTTAATTTCCCCGAACTAGGAATTTCTTCTGTAGATGGATGCGCTTACAGACTCATATGCACACACATAGAGACCTGGCACATTTATCTGTAGCTATATAAATAATTACGTGCTAGAATTGTATTTGTGATCTGCGGCGTAGAACACAATGTCTCGACAGCTGCGCCGACCGCGCCGTTAAGACAAATGTAGAAGGCGAAGAAGAAAAAAGGTACTTTATGAAAATTATTGAAATAAATTAACTAATTGTATCCGATTATAAGGTCAATACAACGAGTCAGGTCTAACCGAAACTTA
The DNA here is from genome assembly GCA_935421205.1 of Xylocampa areola. Lineage (NCBI taxonomy): Eukaryota > Metazoa > Arthropoda > Insecta > Lepidoptera > Noctuidae > Xylocampa > Xylocampa areola. Next base: position 5,402,170 of record OW285200.1, read on the forward strand.
GATCATGTCTCAAATTAAGTTAACCTTTCCCGAACATGACAATTTTTTTTAATCAACTTGTCACATAAATAATTGTGCGAATTCTATTCTTTAGCCAACGATGACGCATCATTTTGAAGTGTTTTTATAGATTGCCGGCGGCGACAATATCGAACTTGACATTAGCTTGCGACCCCCTGACCTTCATTAGAACACATCATCGATATATTGACCACAATACACCGAACAACTTTCACTGATTATATCATTAATGAATGAATATATTTTCTCGTATCGCTTTCACACTGTTGTATTGAAGTCTGGCTTAGAAATTATAAGTCTTATGTCTATAATATGGTGATGTGGGAACAAAAGGAAATTAAATGCGTTTCATCATTAGCTGCAAGGTTATAGAAAGCTTACGTTTAAAGCCTATAATCATCATAGTAATGATGATGGTGAATGATGACACTTACTGACGCGAAACTATTTTAAATAAAATATCCTATGATATCGTTTGATAGGTCTGCTGAATTTTAACATACAGCAGTGAGTTTAAAAATTATCAATTTCATTAGGGCAAAAATGCCCCTATAAATTTTCAGAAGGTACAATATTCATACTTACATGAATTGAGTATGTGTATTTGGGTAGCCTAAACCACTATATTCGTGCTGAAAATAGCTTTTAGCTAAAATATCTGTGAAGTATGTTGCACTGTTTTTATTTAATTCAGTAAAACTAATTTAATTTGTCAAGGAGATGTAAGAATACAGCCCCGGCATATAAACATAGTCGTTAAACGATGTCTGAATATATTTGTCAAAAAAACTTGTTGTTTTAGTCGAAGAACGTGAAATATTAATAGCATATTTGCAGGCTAACCTTTGGCCTCAACAAACGCATGAGTAATCAACGTCTCACAGTTATCACTAGACATCAATATAACATATCGCTGAGTAATGTTTGATGTCATCAGTTAATTTTACGGTAACATTAGGTAATCTAATGTTTTCAATCTCTGCTTTAACTAGTAAATCATTTGAGTTCGAGTTAAGGACACAGGGACCTTAAAGTTTAGTTACTTTGAGTTTATTGGCTTTCGAAAACTAAGTAAACATAACAAGGCTTTTCGGAACTGTGTGGCCTCTAGGCTATATTTAAAAAGTTTTGAACAGGTATTCACAATCGAACTCTGTGATCATATCAACTGACACTAATGTCAACTAAAAAATAATTCTGGTATTTATCTACTATTTATCTAAACTTCAGCAATATTTGTGAAATCTATAAAAACACCAAGCACCTTTATAAACCATAAAAATAAATTATTATTTTGTTAATTACAAAGTTTTGTAAGTACGTTGTGGTAGCGATTGACAAGATTAAGATATATCTATTCGCACCATAGACGTACAAAACTTTTGCTAACACAATTAGCTCACAGACATCAGAACCTGGCGCATGGATAACATTTGGTGTGACATAGCTAGATAGAAGAAGACCGTATCGGTGACGGTTACCACCAACAACATCATTCCATGATCAATTAGCTCACAGAAAAATACATCGATGATATTAATAGAGGAATTCGTTGCCTTTTAAACCTTACATAAAAAGTAATTTAAAAAAACTTTGCCGTTGATTTTAGGTGTGTTAGGTATCTAATAATTGCCTAAAACCATTGTCTATTCGATTGTGCCACTAATAAGATATAAAATATTGATGAGCGAACACAATCTTGATCAGGATGTACTGTGATTTACTACATTGTAAAAATGTTTCTCATGTTACCTGTATAAAAATATATTAATTTGTAGACGTGGGTGTGATCGCTTTTGTATTAATTTTTTTTGCTAATGAGATAATTTATTGTAATGAGACAGTTCTGTATTGGATTTTCCCAGCATGCCAGTGTCTTTCTATTAAAAATTTCAATAAAAACTGGTTATGTTTTTTTTTTTTTTAGATCTAGTTTAAGAAATTCATATCAAGTTTCGAATAAGTCGTTGCAGACCGTATAAACAAGAGAATTGCTATTATTAAAATATTTAGAGAAATTTTATAGTTTTTTAGAGAGGTGCTGTGCCAACCCCAATTAAATTGGGATGAGAGCAGGGGATATGATGATGATGAACATTCAAGATACTTTATATCCCGTTTGAACCTAAATTCCAAGCAGACGAAGTTGCGGCGTAAGCTAGTATATAAAAATATCTCCATAAAATATTACTAAAATTCAAACACCATATGGTTTAATCTTCTCGCATTTCCCTTTCTACATACAATTAGTTTAGCATTTGTTTATTTCTCAGTCGTGGGCGTCGACATTAGCATGCTACACACGGATAGTTAGTCCGTCGTTAGGGAGGTCTTGTTCCTTCTCATGTAGGAGGAGTAAATTGCCGCATTAAGTCGTTGTTCTCTAGACCAAAACACGTAGAAAACGAAAGTTAATGAAATGAATTATTTAATTATTCTAATATTGGATGTGAGAAGAATTTATAGGGTCGGCTTTGGTATGTGGAGTTTTAGATCAACGGGGATAGTATTGAATTCCGTGGCCAAAAGTATATTAGAGCTGGACAACGGTTATCATGGATACACTTAAGATTTATATAAAAACTAAACAACTACACAGGAAACTCTAACTTTACCTATTGGTTAACATTTAATCTGTTGACCTATTGACCGCTTCTGACGTCGTCGATGACATCGTAATATACAAACCTTTTTCGTGTCATTTCTATAAATCCGTGACAAGAAGGTTAAAGCTTGGTCCGTGGCGATGTAAATGTTATCAGGCTACCTCTCCACAAAGCAGATGAAATACGTAGTGAGTCCTTGAATAGTGAACTGGTTAAATGGCGAGGGTCAAGGTTTAATTCAGAATCACATTTTCCGCCCTATTATTTTATAAGCTTATTTTTAAATCCGCTTTCGTACTAGGCATAAAACAACAAAGGCATAATTATTTTTTCTCAATGCGAGATCACGACTGCGAATAAAAAACAATATAAATCAAACATAATTATAATTAAAACGTATTATTACTTCATTAAATCATGTCATACCTATATTTTTATGATTAAAAACGTTATTTTGATCATGAAGTGAGAACAAATATCGTTTAGGCAGTGATTTCGATGTCAGTTTTGTAATTAATGAGCAATTTTCGTTTCCTGATGACGGTTTTATTAAAAATCTATAAATATCCATCAAGCTTATTGGTTAAGTCTAGTAACGTATGATTTATTTGGTAGTATATCATGTAAATTGAATAATTGATAACTCTATTCCAATTTTATGTACTTTACCGGTCATTATATTATACCGTTTATGCATAAGGCTTACTTACTTTTTCTCACGGTTCCACTTATGTAGTTATTTCTCTAAAGAAGTGGCTCTTTGCGCGAAAATACGTAAACATATTGACGTAAGAAAAGACAACAAACAAAAACTTTTTTGATGTTCAAGATATGTCTTTGAAAAAGCATTAACGCATGCTTAGCGAACTCTAAAGTTACAATATTAAATGGAAAAGAATACGGTCGCGAACAGGATTCGAACCTGCGCCTCCCGGATAGATAATTTTTTGATGTTGTGATATATTCAAAAAAAGCATTACTCAGGCCTGCCCTCCTTTTTCTTAATATTGTGACGTCACTATCATCTAATCGCTCACTACAAAATGACTGAGTTGTGTTCAGTCCCCTGTTTACTAACAAAATAATAATGTTTAATAGCCTTAGATAGGCCTTATCTAAAGTCCTGGGAGGTTTCTGTTAAAATGAATACCAATTCCAACCCAATCCCAATGTTAAATCAACGCCTTAAAACAATGTGCAATGTTAAAATAATTTTTAAAGTATGTTGGCCTAGTATCCCGATTCTTTAATTATTTTATAGACAGTTTTGCATTTAAAAGTTCGAACTGACATATTTCCAATGTCAATCGACCGGATTTATTTTCAGGAGTACCTAAACCTACTGATGCCATCATCATTTTTATAAAACACTAGCGGTCCGTCCCGGCTTCGCACGCGACTATAATTTGAGATTTAAACTATCCTATCTCTCAAGTTGGATCGAACTGCACATGGTGTGCGAATTTTATTATAATTGGTTAAGTGGTTTAGGAGTCCATTGAGGACAAACATTGTGACACGAGATTTATATATATTAAGATTGAGTTCATTTCATGGATGGTTTATTTTATCTATCACACAGTCATTTGTTAATACTTCAATCAGACAGTCCGGTACTTTTCTATATTTGAATTTTGAGACTTGAGCGGGATTCAGGAGCCTTGCCTTGGCCATACATTTGGATTTAGTAGCAAGTTTCCAAAAAAGAAAAATAAATGGGACACAATACATTCATTAATATCATCATCATAATTATCCTGCTATCCCTCATCAAGGACTTTCAGTAATTCTCTCCATTTTGCACGATCGATATCTCTTTCCAAGTGTTATTGAGAGCGGCGGCCACTTGGCAACCGAGCGCTTCCAAGTTTGTTTTTGGCGACCCAATCTCTTTTCCTGGTTGGACACGAAGTGAGAGCGATCTTGGATGGATGATTGTCTATTCTCCTGAAATTTTATCCAATACATCGCCACTTCCTTGTCACATAGGCACATTCTTTTGCTTATTGGGCAAACACCAAAAAATAAATAGTAAGTGCATCTTTACCGTTAAATGGGGGTGATTAAGGATCTAGGGGTGAATAGGGATAGATCAGATAAAGTTTTCAACAGTGATCTTCTAGTTTTTTAATTTTGTTACAATATTGATGTCAACGTGGAGTTAAAGCAACGAAACTGTATATTTATTATATGTGATAAACACGGACCGTAAAAAAATATGGACGAAGCGTTGCGTATGACATATGAGAAGCATGCCTAGTCCTCCAATTTTGCTTGTCATACACGAGCTAACCGCATACAAATACTTAAAAATCATCCACTTGGCGCCAGTACGCTGCGTGTGTGTGTACGTAATCTATGCTTCGCTTATGACAAGGCAAGGTTCCATCCGTATTTTTTTCAAATCCGTGGTAATAAAATACAGATTCCAAAAAACTTACACTGTTTTTTCCCTATTCACCCCTGGATCCCTATTTGAATGTATGACATGAATGTTCGATACTTAGTTAAATAAATGTTGAAAGATAACTTAAAGTTATATGATAATTTATTTAGCAAAGTAAATAGAAAACATTCGTCATCTCACCTTGACACACAGTGATTCTAATTTCAAATCCATTGTGTGTAGTGGTGTGGGTTGAAGATGAAACTGCCTTCATATAATTAATAGAAGATGAGTACCAACTTATATTATATCTGCCTAACCTTTTCCCAATTACATTGGGGTCGGCTTCCAGTCAAACCGGATCCAGCTTAATACCAGTATTTTACATGGAGCGACTGCCTATCTGACCTCCACAACCCAGTTACTGGGTAACACGATATCTCGTGGTATGACTGGTTGTCATACTTTCAGGCCTCTGACTACCCGTAACGGTTGACATAGATCTTAATTTGACAACCGGGACCGACGGCTTAACGTGCTCTCCGAGGCACGTAGGGGACTCGGTGTGAAACGATGGTCACCCATCCATAGACCGACCGCGGCAAGCGCAGCATAACCTGGATCAATCTATCTGTGCGGCGGTTACTTAGCCACGAGCCCCTCCAACTTATATTATGAATATTTAATTATTATGATTAAAGTATGTTAAAAGATTTCAAGTGTTTCTAATATTTCACACATTCAACCTTTTTAAGGATTAATCCGAAGGTACCTACACAAATTGTGACGTATATTTATAATATTGAAATTATAAGGAATCTTTTGAATTTAATTCCCTTGGATAAGACTATTAGTTAATCGTTAGGTATAATCATCCAGTATTAAGATGTAAATATATTTAATAAAACAGTGATGACCCACAACCAGATTAAAAAATCGGACCCTGAAAATCTACTTAAATCCTGATTAAAATATCATAAATTTCAACATAAACTTTAAAACTATGGTTCGAATCACCAACCATCAAATAATACGTACGAATATAAACATTTGCGATATCTAAAAGTGTATGAAATATCTGGAACGTCAATTAACTATAGGTATTATAAAATAGTAGACGCACTATTGTATAAAATTGTAGACCTACAGACTGATAGGTCGTAGAAAAGCATTAACGCATGCATAGCGAACTCTAAAGTTATAAATGTTCGAATCCTGCTCACAACCGTATTTTTGTTTCTACAAAAATGTTTAATTCTAGAGTTCGCACTGCATGCATTAATGCTTTTCAAAGATTTATCTGTATTTATTAAGGCATCAGCTGTACGACATTTTATTAAGTGCAAAGTTAGTCGTGTCGATACAGTCCTCCTTAAAAAAAAAGAGACTGAATAGATCGCAATGACGTCACCAAAAGACGTATTAAAATCTGGAAGAAGAATTCGGGGCAGTGAGCAGAGGTCGAGATGGCTTAGCGGTTAATGCGCCTGGGGTATTAATCCGGGAGGCGCAGGTTCGAATCCCACCCACGACAGTATATTTCTTTTCAAAAAAAAATATAACTTTATTAATTGTAGACCTACGTTTTGCAGTTTTGCCCAGCTCAATACGATCTTGCCTTGAAGATTATCAGAACACTTCAAATACGTATTCTAAATTCATAATGCAAGTAAATTTTTGACGAGCTCAGAAATCTAACTGCCTCGTTGGTCTAGTGGTCTCAAGCGCGATTGCTGAGCAGGAGGTCTCGGGTTCGATTCCCTGTCGGGCAAAGTGTTATTGAGTTTTTCTGTTAGGAAATTCTCAGTAGCAGCCCGGAGTTTGGAATTGTGCCCGGTTGATGACAATAGGCTCACCACCTATTACATGGGACTTAATAATAATAGCATTGGTGAAATGTGGGTATACAATTGTGTACATCTCTGCCTACCCCTTCTGCTATGTTATGTTATGTTTATTTTACTTGATAATAATTGTGAAATTATTATAAAATTTCGAGATACATATAATTAGCATGTTATGTAATTTCCATCATATCTATTGATTTTGCATTTAAATATATTTTTAATACGTATTATATAAATAATTGTACGTTCTCCGTCAATCCTTTTTTAAATAAAGTGATGTGCCCACTAGAATCGTTATGATCGTTTAAAATATCAGTTTACAACTATATATGCTACACAAATACGACAGGTATGTTGTGAGCGTGTATCGAACCCGCAAAAAACCATGCAGAAAACTGATTTGTCGATTACTGCCCCAACTGTATCCTATTTTTGTATACATCACTGGCAAAATTAATTACTTGGCATGTTAATTTTTTCACAAGAAATCACAAAAAGCTACAAACCATCTTTGTTATACCTACCTAACAGTTTCGTTTGTGAACTTTGACCTTTAATTTTAAAAAGCTAACTTTTTACAAAGACCGCATCGAACAAATCAGATTTTGCAGTAAAAAATGAACATTCTTTTTGTCCAACTTTGTCTAGGTCATGACATTGCGAAGGTCGGCCAAGTCTAGATCTAAATTGGGTCTTCATTCTTTTGAACCTACTTTTTTTAGACCCTGTATCAGGTAGGGAACCTGCTAAAATACCGAAATAACAAGGCATCTAATTTGCACGTTCCACAGGGAATTCTCAAAATGTTTATGTTTTAATGTAAATTATGTGACGCGTTTCGATGGTGATAATAATATTAGATCATAATAATCTTGGGGTGTTATATTCAGTTTTTTACAGTAGGTAGGTACGTTATTTGTGAGTATCTACCTACTAACCTACACATATTAGAAGAACTGCACGGTATCTTTGATAAAGTAAAATGTAGGTTATATTAAATACAATTTTTGAATACTTTTCTGTAAATTCCAGAACTGGGTCTCCAAAATCGGCTGATTTAATTTACTAATGGCTATAGTATCTACCTATCCTTTTAACATAACTAATTTAATATGCAAGCTTGTTCCTGAGTCCAGTATTTATAGGGAAAGGGAAATTTCTTCCTTCTGTGAAAAAGATTATCGGGTTTGAAACGTTATGTTTTATAGAAAATACAAGCGTGGGACGGTTGAGTCACGGTGTAAACAGGACGAAATCGAATGTAGGTAGAAATCGCAACTCTTAACACTAACGTGCCTAGGTAATATGTAAATTCGGATGCCTCCACATCTCGTGTAAATAGTTAGGTACATAAGATTAATTAACATTGGTTTCCGGATGAGAGTACCTACAAGTTATACTGGAGTTCAAGATATGTCTTTGAAAAAGCAATAACGCATGCTTAGCGAACTCTAAAGTTACAATATTAAATGGAAAAAGAATACGGTCGCGAACAGGATTCGAACCTGCGCCTCCCGGATAGATACTCCAGGCGCTCTGACCACTAAGCCATCTCGACCTCTGCTCACCACCGCGAATTCTTCTTCCATATTTCAAAGACATATCTTGAATTATTAAGGTAATTGCATTCTTTACGACATTGTATTAACTGCAAAGTTAGTCGTGTCGGTTCGGTCACTTGTATAGGTACTGAATTGATTGCAATGACGTCGCCATAAGACGTGTTAAAATATGGAAGAAGAATTCGCGGTGGTGAGCAGAGGTCGAGATGACTTAGTGGTCAGAGCGCCTGGAGTATCTATCCGGGAGGCGCAGGTTGAATCCTGTTCGCGACCGTATTCTTTTTCCATTTAATATTATACTGGAGTTGTTTATTGCCCTTTCATAATCTTTTGATTCTATAAAAACTGCGGCTTCGTTTTTAAAGTGAAGGTCGGAATCTCTCGTGTCCTCTTTATTCTTGAACAAAATTCTCTAACCGTCGTTCAAGTTACCATAATTCGCTCTCAGATTCTAGTTATAAAGGTGATCCTCCAGTACAGCTATATCACTAGATATACTATACCGGCTTTTGGTTAATATTGCCAAAATTATATTTTCTTTATCTGTATTAGAACCAAATACGATAGGCTCTTAGCAAATGATTATTATCTAATAGCGGAATTTTCAGAATGAACAAGGTATCACAAAAAAAAATGATAATGAGTCATTCTTAAAAAAATTAATGCTTTTTAAATTTTGTTTAGTGAAATGTCATTTTATTATTATATTTTGGTACTAGCTTAGCTTTCTAAACAGCCACACTCAACATGATTGAACGCTCAAAATATGTAATTGGGTGTCCTTGCTACCATAAACATTAACTGGGCACATTGATGAGTCTGTTTAAGTAATCACTAATACTGACATCAATTAACGAAGATGGAATAGTGACGGTTTATAAGTAAATGCTAATTCTAACCCATCGAGGTCATTGTATCAAGTAATTTTTAAATTGGTTGATCATTTTAGCGCAACATTGTTTATAAGTTGTGATTATTGAATCAGAGTTAATTTAGCTTTAGAGCCTATTATAAAATGATAGTATGATTTAGTTTTATTTGTTAATTGACATGAACTATGATCTGATAAATTAATGTCGGCCTTGCGTGATTGAGATGGTCTTAATTTAACTGCCTTCATAGATTGCGAACCGTTTATAAAGATTATATGAATAGAATTAATGCAGAAATTTAAACAAATAGTATAATACTACTTAATACTTTCATAATTTACTGTGCTAATTAAGGCTACTTGAAGTGTTTATTAGCAATTTATAAAATTCACAATCGGTAGTAACCTATTTTTAACTTGTGCGGGCTTTGACTAAGTAAAATACTGCATGTTTTTTTTTATTTGTGACGTTGTCTATTTGACCCCTGTGTACACTTATTAGTTTACATGTCGTCATGCACATAATATTAAATCAGAAAAAAACGCATATGTAAGTTAAATAGAAACTTTATTTATGATATCGATGCAGTTACGAAACGTGTAAGGAAGCTAGCACACATATTCAAAAAAATTAGGTGTGTGGCAGAACCCCGACTAATTCGAGCCGTATATTTCTGTCTCTGTCAATCTATTTTAGGTTATTGTGTCATCGCTTGGGGAGCATCGAAAAAGTCATATCTTCTCAAGCTCGAACGCGCTCAGCGAGCTATTTTAAAAATAGCGTTTAAAAAGCCCTGGCGTTATTCTACTAATGCTCTGCACTCAGAATGTGACCTCCTTCGCGTGAGACAGCTTTACATTGCCTCGGTACTTCTCCGCTTTCATAAACTTGCGAAGACTATAGCGCGTATCTCTTACAGAACTCTTAAGTGGGACACACCGAGAGCTCGCTCTGCTTTTGCTCGTCAATCTTTTAATTATATGGGACCCTTTCTATATAATAAACTATTTAAAACCAATAATACTATAATAAACCTGACTGCAATCCGCCTTAAAACCATAATCCAGAAATGGCTAATACCCAAAGACTATGCCCATACCGAGAACCTCTTAAACATTGGTATTTAATATTGCGCGCAGACGAACTTACACGTATTAAAACTAAATCTACCTACACACACATACACGCACACACACACACACACACACACACGCACGCACACACACACACACAAACACACACACACGCACGCACACGCACGCACGCACGCACGCACACACATACACACACTATCTTTATATGTCTTTAATTAACTCTTTTTTTTTTTGATTTTTAATTTGTCTGTTTTTGTTGATCTTTTAGTTTTGTTACAAAGAAAGTATTAACAGCTTAATAAACACAATAAATGCATTAGTTTATGAATTTTTTAAACTTACGGAAGGGACTGGACCCCACGACACAGGGAATCCTAGTGTGGGGGCCAGAGATATACTGTTTTTTTTAAATGTCTAAGTTTACTGATGTAATATGTGTATATGTAATGTACTAATGTTTGAATGAATAAAGATTATTATTATTATATCTAAACATTTGAAAACGTTAAATACACCACTGGCACATTACGATTACAAAAAAAAAAACTTAAAAATTGTTGTTTAACATCGCTAATTACCGACTTCCTAGATATATTTACATTTAATTTTTTTATGCACACTTTTTCTCCAAGAAAACTAAACCTTCACGCTTTGCATTAAAATTGAATTTACCTTGACGGTGGAAACGAAAAGATTGCGTGACCACATAGATATTGAGTTGTCAGTGAAAGTGTATTAGTTTCATAGTATGTGTATCTCAAGTAGATTCCATCTCGTTGTTATTTTACAATGTCTTCTCATTTTTTCCATTTGTATGTACATATTATCTATTGTACTAGTTTGTATTACAATCTTCTAAAGGTATGTTTAAGTCTGTCTATTTTCTACCAGATACATTTCGGTGAGTGTGCGCAAGAGCTTCATAACTACATTCCACCCTCCCCTTTTAATACAGGAAAACTAGGACGGCACACCCGTTCCTCGTGGAAATTCTTAAAATTCGTTCGCAGTGATTTGGATTCATGTTCATGATACGTACTCGTGAATGGAACTCCCTGCCGTTCTCCGTGTTTCCTGGAAATAAAATCTAGGCATATTCAATGCTAGAGGGAATAAAATTCTTCTGGATCTACGTTCTTTATCCTCAGGCACACTGTCGCTTACCAACAGGCGAGTTGGTAGCCAAACATAGATCCATTTTTGATAAAAAAAACCTATGATCCAGTTCTGTTTTGGTACTCATAACCTGCTGGACTATTTAGCTGATAAACGATGGTTGAGGATGCGCTTGATGTCGTCAGTCCAGTGGATGGGTGACCAGAATCTAGATTTAAAATAGCGTCACGGCCCTATTCTCAGAGGGGGTAGGCAGAAATCTACAATGTTGTACACCCACATTCCGCTAATACTGTTATTAAGTCCATATAGGTCATAGGTGATGATATTATAAATGCGACAGTTTGTGATGATGCGTGGACTTTCGATACTCTTTAACGCAAAAAGAAAAATACGGTCTTGAGCAGGAATCGGAACTGCGCCTCAGTACAGATCAATCTTTGATAAGCATTATCGCATGCTTAACGAACTCTAAAGTTATAATTTTTTTTGTTGTGTAAAAAGAATACTCTCGTGAGCTGGATTCGAACCTGCGCCTCCCGGATAAAGAACTCTAAAGTTTTTTTTTTTTTTTGTGGTATACGGTCATAAGCAGGATTCGAAGTTGCACCTCACCTATTTCGACGGATAAATACTTCAGGCGCTCTAACCATTAGCCATCTCGACTTCGAGAAGAGGTTGAGATGCCTCCTACAGCAAACGATTGTATTCATCTTCCCAAAAATAATAATAACTTTATTACAGATATATCCTCAAACGCATTACGCAGCATGCGTAAACATTAATTCGATGTCAAATGACACACAAGATATCCAATACGCCTTTTTTATTGTGTGAAAAATCCATCAAAGACGCTGTGCCGGAGTCTTACCGACTAAAAGCCACTAAGTCCTCATCTGATCCTTACCAGTGTCCCTCTATCGCAGCTGCATTTGCCGTAACCCAGGTTATGGTCCGTCGATGGTATTGACGTAGCCAATATGGCTGCCGAAATTGCTCACACATGGGATTGGTGTTAATGTCCTTAAATCTAGAAAATGTAGGTTTATTCATAGTCATCATCATCATCTACAAGCCTGACTTCAACCACTGCAGAGCATAAGACTCTCTCTGCTTGTGCCAATCTCCACGTTCCTGTGCTAGAGTCATGCAGGTTTTCCCAGCGATGGTACCAATATCATCTGCCCAACTTGCCGCCGGGCGACCAACACTTCTACGTCCAGTCCTTGAACGCCACTCGGTCACAGCTTTGCTCCACCTGTAATCATTACGCCTAGATTTATAAGTTCATAAAAAAATGTAGTGTGTCTGTCAGTCATAAATTTTGCGCAGTGTGTCACCGGGCACAGTGCGGGAACCGGTCGCCTGCCCAATAAGGTCCCGTGCCCGTTACCAATGCGATGAACATCCATTCATGGATCGATATAGCAGCTATTTGAATCGATTAGAATTGAAGCGTATTTTTAAGTAATTGTGAACCCTGAGTAGCAATAATAGAGTTCGTATTTGAGTGAAAGGGTTAGTAGTGGCATATGGTTTTCGCTGACAGTTATGATATATTTTATAGATACTAATCAGCAATGTTTCCATTATTGTTATCGATAATCAAAAGTTTGGTTTAATCTCAGTAGAATTATGTCAATAGCCATTTTTCTCATGAATTATTTTTAGTGAATTTCATATTTTTGGAGAGTATTAACTTTTATTTTCTATAATATGCAATTAATGTTGTTTTATCATATGGAGACAAATTTATCTTATTCTGTATAAAACCGGTCTTTACTAAAGTTGAAGTTTGAAGAATAAATAAGTATCTATTATTTATCTTTGTACTGTAATATTTCCACGCACAACTCTACCATAACTTTTGCAACGAAGCGAAGGGCTTAGATTTTATGCTCATACGATGAATAATATTATCTAAGAGACTAGTGTAGGTATGTTCACTTAAAATTTATAATTTCGGCCTTTCTATACGTAGACTAGTAGCAAAAGAGACTGTGCGGTCGAGTTTTTGCTTGTAAAAACTGGACGCGATTTTAATTAACGGCTCGGAACTATATGTGCAATACTTGGGCATATACCGACCTGGTATTTGTGGCAAAATAAGATTCGAATCAATTAGTCAACTAGACGAGGTTAAGGCAAAAATAACATTTTGTGTAAGTTATCGGAACATCTCATCATAGGCAGTGAGGTAAGTTACACTAGTGAATAACGGTGATGCCAACAATAGGTTGGTTTATCATATCTCCTTTTTATTTTGTAAACTTAGTTGTACAAGTAATCCTACATTTATAAAATAATGAATTAACTTCTTATTTTGTTATCTATGAATGTCGTAAAGGGCGAAAAATAAAATATATTTAGTGATCTTAGGCTCTTGTACAATCTCTATGTGAGCTTGTTTTATGTGGTTATCTCTGCATAATAAACAATATTTTCAAGTTCTGATTAGGCGCCATTTTGAAAAGGTAGTAGCTTAATAGCTTCTGAAAGAGATGGGGTTAATTTAAACGGATTTTAGAGTAATATCAAATTAAACTAATTATGATGACTTAACATAATAGTAGTCATTATGAGGCCATAGTCAATACTAAGTATGTTATCAGCAGATAATATGAATGAAAAGGAAATTATTATTTTTTATTATTTTTTTACACTCGTGACTTTAAACGCGAGGAATTCAGTATACGAAGAATTTCCAATAAAATTAAAGATATTTTTTTTAGAACTACTCTTTTATTTTACGATCGAAAGCAAAACAGTCGGAGATAATAACTTTCTCGAGAGTATTTAAATTAATTCTAGCGGTCAATGTCAGTAGAATATTTCACCGTGTTCATATTTTATTGACCAATCTTCTTCTTGAAATCGATTACTATGTTTTTATTTTTTTGGAGGAAATATTTAAATTTTACACGACTGCCCAAAAAAGGAGTGTTATTTACCGTTGAGTGCAATATGTAGATTCTCTGATAATTTGGTTTCCGGAGTGGTCGATAGTAGAAAAATGCATATAATTGTAAAAATTGCATCTCGCCTTTATTTAAATACGGTTAGGCAGAGTTATTGGTACTATTGTATATTCACTATCAACTCCGGGCTGTTGTTACTGTGGATGAAAAATTTATAAATATTTATTTGCACCGTATTTTAAGTTAAGATTTCCTAATTGAAACACTTAATTTATTTTTGCCTGACCCGGGAATCGAAACAGCTTGTGTGACCAGACACAGACAGTGTGCACCTTATGAAAACCGTCTACCAAAACATACATTCTTATGTTCTTTTTTAATTCAAATCAGTGGCAGCTTGGCATTGGTTGGCACCCGGGGCAGTTTTCTATTGAGCATCCCTAAAGTAAAACAACAAATATTGCTATTCGACTAATTTAGAAACTTCATGACTTAAATGGTACATCCTTCTAAGTGCAGGCCTTTCCAACTTATCCGGATCACACTACCCTAATATTGTTCTAAGCTATAGGACCATGGGCTAGTGACTGCTAGGCTGAGCGAGTGAGTTGTCACCACGTTGCCACCTTTTACGGCGCCACTGATTCAAATTGAATTCAAGTTTGAATGAGTATATTGATTAACTTTAACTATATCGTGGATGCTTTATATAACACACAATATACACACACCCAGACCAGGACCAATTAACATACAAATATATGGGAATCGACCGCATCACATTCACTTCAACAGCAACCGATTCTTTGAACACTGCGCCAACCCCGCCTGCTATCGATCTAATTTCATGAGTTGGTTAAAGGGAAATAGTAGATACCAACATACTGAAACCCTACAAACGCTCACTTTTCACAAGGATCTCTAAACAGAACTCGGTAATCTACCAAGTGTATTTGTCTAATTACATAGTGTGGCTATGCGGAGTCTACGGTAATTATATCGAAAGTATGCTGCCGTGGCGATACTGGCCACGGTCAGTACCCGAGGAAAGTGCTGGGTTCAACTCCTTGGATGATTTCTTTTTAATAGGCGTTTAGCGTTGTTCCGTTCCTAGGTTCTAGCCTTGATAGAAAAGAAAGTTTAGAGTTTGTGAAGGTGCAACAAACTGATAATGAGAACAACAGAAAAACTTAAAACGAAAACTCAAGACATATTTCCAAAATGTTGAGTTCACGTAGTAATATCTTAGGTTTTTGAGATCACTACACATTATAATAAAACAACTTTTAACCGGATTAATCGCGTGTAGTATTTGGTTTTTGTTTTTTCTGACGTTTCGATCGCTTTGGAGCCTTCGTGGTCGCAGAAGGACTCATCTCTCTCAATATTACACGCGATTAATCCGGTTAAAAGTTGTTTTATTATAATGTGTTACGTTCACGATCAGGTTAACACAGTGTAAGATAACATAACATAGCAACACGCTTGTAGGGGGTAGGCAGAGGTGTACACAGTTGTTTACCCACATGTCGCCAATGCTGTTATTAAGTCCCATGTGGTGGTGAGCCTATTGCCTACCGGGCACAATTCCAAACTCCGGGCTGCAACTGAGAATTTCCTAAAAATAAAACCCAATAACCCTTTGCCCGACCTGGGAATCTAACCCAAGACCTCATGCTCAGTCGCGGTTGGGACCACGAGACCATCAAGGCAGTACTCGTAGAAGATTATACTTTTTAAATACAAATTTTAAATATAATATAAAAAGTACCTATACAATGTTTTTTTTTACTGAGTGTAAAACCAAAACAGGCTCTATGTTATATCTTTGTAAAAAAAGTTCGGTAATGACTATTTTATACTGTAATTTATCAACTATAAAAGTACCTACATACAATCCTCTTAACAAAGCTTTAGCATTGACTTTGTAAAAGCGCCTTAGAACTTCTCGTATGTAGGTGTGAGGTCGGGCCCGGAGGTCACAGAATTAAACATTGTTATACAACTGACAACTGCTTGTTTGTGCCACCAGTTACGTTGCCTACATTATGGTGAGAGCCGCGACGATATTTACACGACTGCCAAAAAAAGCAGTGTTATGATTTTAGGGTTCAAGTATGTATGTTTGTGAGTTTCATTATTCCACCGTAACTTCTAAACGCCTGAACCGATTTAGGTGTATGCGGTATCGATAGAATCCTTACATTATATCCCACGTTTGACCAATGCTGTTATTATGTCCCATGTAAATAGGTGGTGAGCCTATTGCCATCAACCGAGCACAATTCCAAACACCGGGCTGCTGCTGAGAATTTCTTAACAGAAAAACTCAATAACACTGTGCCCGACCCAGGGATTGAACCCGAGACATCCTGCTCAGCAGTCGCGCTTGGGACCACTAGACCAACGCGGCAGTTATTTATTTAAATATTTATATGATCTACAGATAATTGCTCCGGGTCTGTGTGTGTGTATATGAGATTATGTGTCTGTAAACGCACCCACGATACAGGAAGAAATTCCTAGTGCAGTTTATATACCTGCCACATGATATTATTTTGCGACATCCACGTGGACAGAGACGCAGTACCTCTCAGTAAGTAGTATTTTTATGTTAACTACGGGTACATGTTAATTGAAATAAAATTGTAAAAAATCGTTGGTCTAGTGGCCCCTAGTGAGACTGCTGAGCATAAAGTCCTGGGTTCGATTCCCGGGTCGGGCAAAGTCTTTTTTGGGGTTTTTTTTTTGGAAATTCTCAGTAGTAGCCGGGAGTTTGGAATTGTGCCTGGTAGATGGCAATATTACATGGGACTTAATGCCAGCGTTGGTGAAATGTGGGTGGCTAACTATGTACACCTCTATCTACCCCTTCGGGGAATACAGGCGTGATATTATGTTATGTTATTTGTATGTGATAAAATTGTAAAAACACGTGTGAAATTAAAATTGTATATACATATATACAACCACGCCTGTTTCCCATTGGGGTAGGCAGAGACTATTGATTTCCACTTGCTACGGTTCTGACACATCTCTTTCGCCTCATCTATGTTCATTAACCTGTCCTTTATCAATAGTATTTACGTATATACATTTTAGAAATGCTAGTATAAATACTTTTCTACTTTGAGGATTTTTAATCGGCTTCCCCTTCTGTGGACTTAGATCTCCTTCATATTTTAGCCCTCACATTGATCTACCCTTATCTGGTTCAAAGTTTAAAACAACGAATAAAAAATCTATACTAAAGCACTTTTTATATATATATTCTTGTGCCTTTTCCTCATAGGGGCAGGCGCAAACGACACCCGGTATGATCCTTACATAATCTTTGGCTTGGTCCACGTTCATATACAGGCTGTGGTTTAGAAAAGTGGCCATATTGTAGGAACATATACAGCAACAAGTTATATGTTGTATAAAAATAATTAAAACAATAATAGCCAAGAGGTCAACATCCTATTCGTCTCGTAACAGCTAACGTTTCTCTGTGAAATGTTCGTGTACGGCCTTTGTCAGCGCGTGGTGCCGTCCTTGTACCTACTGAGTGCGACGCGGCGATGGCTATGACACGACGTAGACGCAAAAAACAGTAAAATTGCGAAATTAATTAGATTTTCTAAGGTATACTTTTTTAATTGTTTTTTAATCAGTTACACCTGTAGATCCACCTCCTTCAATTTGGCCACTGTCTAGAACCACAGCTTGTATATGGACATACACGCACACATATTTCGCACCTGACCTTTTTGAAGGATATCATCAATAAATTTAGTGTACGAGTACATCCTTAGTAGCATAGATTATAGAGTATCTACGTAGGTAAGTTAGCGTACCTTTCCGGTGTTTCCACTTACATCGACTGTTTTGTAGATAGCTTTTGTTAATAGTATATTAGACTCTAACAGCTGATGATGTACGTGTAGAATAGTTGGTGGTAGTTGCAATTTTCATCGCTCACGTATGCATATATTTGCGGGCGGTGCACAATTCATTGTATGGCGACCCTAAATATTGTGGAAGTAGCTAGGATATTGTATTTATTTGCATCCATAATAGTATTATCATGACCTTTCTAAATCTCGTGAACATGAAAGTAATTTGTCAAAAGTGAGTGAAAGTTCTGGATTGAATAATTATGGTATGTTTGGTGTTCATGGACAGACACAGTGGTGTTTACTCTAAGCGATTTGGACGTACGTATTTAACAACTTTTTCTTAATGAGCCAATTAAGTTATTTACCTTGATGGAGAGTTTTGTGGGTTTTTATGGTGTGGCTTTGTATTCCGTAAACAATATAACGAAAGTGTTAATGTAAAAGTACAGGCCCTAAAAATTTGGTATTGGTAGGTACATCTTATGCTACTCCCTTTTAAGGCTTTTAAGGGGTCACTGTGTCACTTACACAGCTAATAAGGATTCATAAAAAAAAAAGTTTAATTTTTTCTTTATATTTTCCGTTAGAGCAGTTTTCGTTTAAAATTAGGACCTCAAAATGAAACTCTACCTGAACCAGGATAAACGTGTAAAATAATATTGTAAATAATGTAATATAATATAAGCAAACATACGTACAATCACGTCTGTTTACGAGTGTAGGCAGGGATCATCCAAAATGGCATTACAAACCTATTGTAAATTATTTTGAATTAAATATTTTTGATAAAAAAAAGAGTTGTGAAGTGCATTATCAATATAGTGTTCTTCAAATTAAATGCAGCTTATGCAGTTGTGATTTCTAATATTGTCTTAAAAAATAATAGCATTTAGCTTTACTTGAATTCTATGTCACCCACTTACGGCCCTGTGGGCGAGCACAGGTGCGCGCGCGCAAAATAGCGGCACACACCACGCCGTAAACACGCATCATTCGCGGACATTACTATCACCGCTGCAACGACCGAATATCAACCATATTGAGCAAGCTATAAAGCTTAATTTAACTCGTACATTTGGTAATATTTTTTAAAAGCGAAGTTGCGATTTTTTTGTGTGTTGGAGTGAATTTTCCCACCAATTTTTCCGATTGGGATTGATTTTTCTAGTGTTGAGTGAACTAAGTGTGGTGAACTTGTGTTTTGGACGTATTACAGACTTTTTTGGATATTATACTGGATATTATTGTAAGTTTATTTAATTATATTGGGAATTCAATTTCATAAATAAAATAGAGGTAATTTTCGGTGTATATAATATTTATAGATAGGGAACTTAGTTACACATTTTATAATAGTAAGGATAGGATACTTCACGATATTTTAACTGATTTTATTTCTTTTCAAACAGGCAGTTTTATTTGGATAATGGCGTTTGTTTAAATTTTCTTAACGTTCCTATTTTGATATCAAGGCCGCAAATATAAAAAGAAAAAAAAAAGAAAACTAAATTAAAAGAAAACATACTTCGAATAAATTTCTGCGAACACAGTTTATTTTAAGAATTTGATGTAATACAAATATTTAACATTACTTAGTTTTGTATAAATATGAAAACATAATTAAGTAATTTAATTATACCTACGCGTAACATAAATACCAGCGATAATTAAGACCCACGTATAATGAGAAAGTTAGGAAGGTCTTGTTGTTTATTTTAATTAGATTCTTGAAATTAATTTTAATTATTTATATATCTACATAATTATAATAAAACCTTCAACTGTCTATTTACCACGTCTCAAAAACTGCTGGACTACATTATATTAAAACTTGTGGTGATGTGAGACTTAGAATAGTTTTACTTTGGAATGAAAGCCAATATTTAGGGTAAGTTTATTTCAAGTTCATCACATACAATATAAGCAATGATAGCTTAGTATACGACTTTTACACCAGCAAAGATCGCAGGCTAGAATCTAGGCACGCACCACTGACTATTTAAAATCATGTGCGTATTATAAATGAATTATTACTAGCATAGCGTTTATGCAATACATCGTGAGGAAACCAGCACACCTGCGAGATGTTCTCAATGTGTGTAAAGCCATTTCAGAGGCCTACGGGTAGTTTAAACTCTGACACTAGGTTGTTCATCAACCACATGGTAAGAAGAAGATCCGGTGAAGAAGCTCACATCCAGTAATCACTCGGAATCCACTCACGTTTCACGTGATGCGGAGGAATGAGGATCATGTGACGAGGAAAGTTTTGAGTATAAATGGCCATCCAGCCATACGAGTAAAGGAAGACCGAGGAAAATATGGATGGATTGTGGGAAAGATGATATGGCTAGAAAAGGAGTGAATACCGATGTGACGGCTGACAGAGATGTGTGGAATAAAAATACATTCTGCACCACTAACAAATTAGGTAAGGGCAGGGAGATGATGTAGGCCGTTCCATTTGTTGTCGATAGTCAGGTGCCTCCATGTGACTTGAACAACTGTGATACCAGGTTCAACTTTGTAACCAAGAAAGAGAAAGATTGAGTGAAAATGGTTATCAGTATCACCACGTTTAAGTCACGTAAATATAACGTACCTGTTCTCTAAGATATACTTTATGATAATACACTTTAATATATTCGGAAACTCCGTGTTAAGGATTTAAATACGCAAGTAGTGTTAATTTATTCTAAGCATTCGTAATTGACATCATACTAGACTAAATGTTTACTGCTGAAGTTTAGCCTTTTCGGTATTGTGAACCAGTCCACGTACATTTTTCGTGATTGCCCGACTAGTTTCGAATTCGAACGGAGCTTTTAGTCAGGAGCTGAGCTTGCTGCGATGTCGTATGTCAAACTGACTGAGGTTTCGGCTATTGTTCACATAAGATAGCAAGGTGTTAATAAAATCATTTATTCCTTAATTTTTGATAGAGACTTGTGACATGCTTCCTTTATATTACTGAGGTGGTAAACGAGCATATGGTTCGCCTGATGGTAAGAGGTTATGGACGATCGTAACCAGGGTATCATTGGCGTATTGTCGACCGTACAAGAAGAATCACTGCATTGGCAATATATGCAGTAACTCCCTGTAAAATACTGGTATTAAGCTGCATTCAGTTTGACGGGAAGCTGACCCCAATATAATTGAGGAAAAGCTAGGGAGATTTAAATATTTATGCTTTAAGTTTTCATCGCAAATGTTCTATATCTATAAGACCTCGTTAAATAGTTTTCCGAATCGAGTGATCTTTTTTTGGTAATGAGTCCATGAGAATAGGGCTGTCAAACTACGTTCGACAATTTGATGTCTTCGCATACTTATGGCACTATTTAAATATTTTCTTGTATGAGTCACGATTGTTTAACTTTGGCTTCAGACACTGACAAGATGATACTTCAAATAATTTGTGACCTCCACTAAATATCCGGCTGTACTTATACGAATCGATTATGCAAATCCTAAAAGGTTTTATGCCAAAAATTAAGTTTTGTTATGAATTCTTTGTTGTTAGATTGTAAATTCTATTGTTGAAAATGGGATTTGTATTCAAACATATCGTTTTGATGAGGCAATATATTATAGGTATAACCTTCACCAACACATTTTAATATATGTACCTGTATTCTTCGAAGGGGCAAGCAGAGGTATACATAGTTGAACACCCACATTTCACCAATGCTGTTAGTTCCATATATGTAATAGGTGGTGAGCCTATTGCCATCTACCGGGCACAATTCCAAACTCCGAGCTGTTACTGTGAATTTCCTAACTAAAAAACTGTATAATACTTTGCACGAACCCGCAATCAAACCCGAGACCTCATGCTCAGCAGTTGCGCTTGGAACTAATAGATCAACGAGGCAGTTTACTATAACACTAGATCACGTACAGTATTGAAGGCATTTTAGGGTTTGAAATAATCGACTAACTTTGGCCGGCCTGCTCAAGCCGATATTTCGACGGACCATAACCTGCCGGGGTCGTGATGAATACAGCTTTGATCTCAGTATCCTGGTAAAGGTTAATGGAGGACATGCGGGTTTTTAGGCAACAGGAGTTCGGTATAGCAGCAACAATGGATTACGCAAATCCGAATAAAAAAAATTGAATATAGGGAACGAATTGATTGCAATGACGTCGCCATAAGACGTGTTAAAATATGGAAGAAGAATTCGCGGTGGTGAGCAGAGGTCGAGATGGCTTAGTGGTCAGAGCGCCTGAGTATTTATCCGGAAGGCGCAGGTTCGAATCCTGTTCGCGACCATATTCTTTATCCATTTAATATTGTAACTTTAGAGTTCGCTAAGCATGCGTTAATACTTTTCAAAGATTTATCTTGAAAAAAAAAATTGGCTTAACTGAATATTAATAATAATAACTCAAAATCAAAAATCAATATTTCTTGATTTAAATTATGCTAAAAATGAGCGCTTTTTGAACGTCAAACATTATGATAGCCCACCAAAAAAAAGCCCACCCTTCACCGCTTCCTAGTGTTGTAGAATAGATTCAGTACAAATCAAAATTGAACTTACCTATATAAAATATTTTTTAACTAATGGGGTAAAATGTCTATGGCACGTGTTAGCTAGCACGCGCCTATGTACCAACGCAAAGAACAAACATTGCATGCCCTTTCGGCTCAGTAACGTACAGATCTGTACGTTGTAACAATAAAAATCTATTGTGTCTGCTAATGACTGACGCAACAGCTTAAATTACTCAAGCAACAATGTGATATTATCGAAAGACTCCAATCTAAAACTATTCCGTACTCTTTATTTCCGACTGTCTATCTATAATAATGTTAGTTAATTTTATAACTATGTTAGTGAAATTAAGTTACCCTACAATATTATAACTCACTTTTCTCGAGATATTTAACACCTAAGTTAACACTTATTTACAGATAAATCTTTGAAAAGCATTAATCGCATACTTAGCGAACTCTAAAGTTATAATATATAAGAGGTCGAGATGGCTTAGTGGTCAGAGCGCCGGGAGTATTTATCAGACAGGCGCAGTTTCGAATCCTGCTCACGGCCGTATTCTTTTTCCATTTAATATTATAACTTATATAATTCAGAAAAAGTCAGATGATATATTCTTATTTGAGTAGATTCCGACGCCTACTCTGCTCATCCAAATCTACGTATCTGTAAAGTACCATTGTATCATTTTACCGTCAACATAGCACCCAGGCGTCAGAGTGATCAACATCATCATTACCCGCGCTTTCCATAACACGTGTTACGTTGACATATCGGAAGATATTACACTCCCATTGAGAAAACTGATCGTTATGTAAACAAACGACTCCATAAACATTCCTCTCGTCTGTGGGCTAACCGCGCGGCGGTTAGTAACAAAAATGGCGCGTCTGTGGACTGACCGCCGTGCGGTTAGTTGACGTCATCGATTACACGTATCATATTTATGCTTTAAAATGTATTTTATATCGTTTTAATCCACTCGGGACCTATTAATATGTGTTAAGGATGAACTAAAGTCATTAAATAATAACATAGTAGGTACTTTTAGTCCACCTAGTAACAGCATTTACGTATGTAAATATAGGTACTTATTAACGGCATTTCGCGCGCTTCCCGCGTAATTGTTGGCGGTATATTGTTATAATTTTATGGTTGTGTACCCTTTTTTTTGTTTATAATGCATTCGTAATGAAATGAAGTATTCGAATTAACAATTTATTTGAATGACGTAATAATAGGTAACGAACAGTATTGCAACAAAGTTGTAGGTAGCTCGCGAGTTGATTACCTATTTTGATAAGCTTATATTATTGAAACTATATGATTTAGCGTTATTATGAGTTATCTATCGTTTAGATTAGATTATCAAGATCGCATAACAAAAACAATATAGCCATTCGGGCTAATTTTGTTTAACAAAACATTCCACATTCCACAGCGGCGCCGCGCATTCTTTCCCGCGTAAATTTTGTTTACGTGTTTATAGAATGAATATGTATGTACGGGTATCAATATTCTTTGCTAGATTAATGTAAATAGGTGTATAGTATCATGGTTAATAGTTATTTTTATTACGAAACAAAATTTTTTATATAAATTAATCAAAAATAGGTAAAAAAAACGGTACTTTTGTGTTTACATTCAAAATGCCATTTAAGTATAAACAATTTTATTATCGCAATATATACAGTATTGTAGCACATCTAATGAGGTTTAATTCATACATACATCATAGATATGCCTGTCATACAAAAAAACAAAGATAACGTGATATTAATGACGCAAGGTCGCGCACAAATTCCTGTCTGTGGTGACCTCGCCGGGAGGCCCCACAGAAGCCCATTTTCAAGATGGCGGCGCTCCACGGACGAGAGGATAAGTACTAGTTCATCATTTATAACTGTTTCAATTTTTTAGTCTCATTGGTTTCATAGCGCGATATTTGGGTTCGATAATGGAGACAGGCAGCGTTATTAGGTTAATTTAGGCCATTCTCATTAGCAGCTGCTGTTTAGAATTGTGCCTCTATCAGGCAATATAATCTATTATATGAGATTTAATAAGGTCATTGGTAAAATGTGTGTGTAGATACTTACAAGGGCGCCGGCAGGATTATTCTCAGGGAGGTGCATCTGCATCAAGATCATTGTACTATTATGATAAGAAAAATTTGCTTGAGCTTGTGGCTAAGTAACAGCTTCAGCGTTGATGTTAAGCTGTGCTTGCCGCGGTTGGTCTAAGTGGGTGACTATCATTTCATATCGAAACCCTTCCGTGCCTCGAAAAGCACGTTAAACTGTCGGTTCTGGTTGTCTAATTAAGATCTGTGGCAGCATAGTCAGAGCCCTGAAAGTCTGATAACCAGTTATACCACGGGATATCGTTTTACCCAGTAACCGGGTTGTAGAGGTCAGATAGGCAGACCCTTCATGTGAAATAATGGTATTAAACAGCATCCAGTTTGACTGAAAGCCGACCCCAATGTAACTAGAAAATGGCTAGGTATATTGATCATAGAAAAAAGTTAAAGCATTGGCAACGTGTTAAACGATTTTGGACATAGTGACATTAATAAAATGAAGAGATCCACATTTTTTTGTGTTCACTTTTATAACAGCGGGGTGCAAGTGCACCCCCTTGCACGCCCCTCCCTGTACTATACTATATACTTACCTGAAACTAAACCTACATCTTCGAAGAAAACAAGAGTGAAAAAAAAAATCGTAATTTTAGAAAGCAAAAAATCTTTAATAATAATCTTTGGTGCATGTACATGTCTCTATAATTATATATATACTAACAAAATAAAGCTGATGAGTTTGTTGGAATGCGCTAATCTCAGTAACTAACCCTCTACTTTGAAAAATCTCATTGCGTTTGATAGCCCATTTCTTGAGGTCGGTTATAGGCTATTTAACATCACGATACGATCTTTAGGAGCCGCGCAAAAAGAAACAAATAAACGGGTCCCAGTTAGTATTATATAACTTGAAACCAATTTACATCAAATATAATTAAATCGTACAATATCACGATTTGTATCCTT
This sequence comes from Xylocampa areola, assembly GCA_935421205.1. Taxonomy (NCBI): domain Eukaryota; kingdom Metazoa; phylum Arthropoda; class Insecta; order Lepidoptera; family Noctuidae; genus Xylocampa; species Xylocampa areola. Next base: position 5,428,027 of record OW285200.1, read on the forward strand.
CCTTTTTACATAAAAATTAATCTACCTATTTCCTAAAACGGATTAACTAACTCTTCGAATCACAACTAATTTAGGAAACAAATGATATTACATACACATCAATCGGTTACTCATTGGCGAGGAATCAATCATGTCATTAGGTAATTATGCGATTGATCAGCCATCGGTAATCATCACTCGATTATCTAACCGCGTATGCAATGTTTGTCAGTTTCAATAACAGCGTGAACTAGTTCTACCTTTTAGGAATTTAATGAGGTATTAACAAACTCATCATCTACGTAATCAAACCTTTAAACCATTAGCTTAACATAACATAGCATCACTCCTGTATTCCTCGAAGGCATAGACAGAGGTGTACATAGTTGTACGCCCACTATTCACCAATTGTGTTATATTAAGTCCCATGTAATATGTGGTGAGCCTATTGCGATCTATCAGTCACAATTCCAAACTCCGGGCTGCTACCAAGAATTTATATATAACAGAAAATCCCAACAATACATTGCCCGACCTAGAACTCGAACCTGCGTTGCGAGCACGGTTCTTTTTGTCGACACGTTTGTCGATTTTAAACGTCAAATTTGACAGAAAGTGAAGAAAACGATAAAATTCAATACATAAAAACTTTTATCGAGTCGACAAGTTTGTCGAAAAGATCCGTGCTCGGACGTCTGCTCAGCAGTCGCGCTTGGGACGACTATATCAACGAGGCAGTAGCATTATTATCTGCATCCATTTATTTTCGTGTAACTGGCTCTTTATTCGGGAGGCGTAGAACGCAGTAGAACGACTTTATTACTATTTCAACAAAAAAATATAACTTTAGGTGTAAACCAATTTAGGTACCTGAAATTGCTTGAGAAAATATTTCGAAAGTCACACCTATAACATGGATCTGAAAAAAATACGGATATAACGTTGCCTTGTCATAAGCGAAGCATAGAATACGCACACACACACGCAGCGTAATGGCGCCGACTGGATGACTTTTAAGTATTTGTATGCGTAGCTCGTGTAGGACAAGCTGGTTGACTAGGCATGCTTCTCACATGTCGTACGCAACGCTCCGTCCGTATTTTTTTATGGTCCGTGTTTATAAATATCATAATGGTTTTACAACACAGATAAAGTCTCCATAGATACTCAATTAATTACATAACGTTAGGAAATGTTCTTGTTTTCAATTAAACTGGACTACATACAGTGTTATGTAGCCTTAATCTACAATTTATGGTCGTTAAAACCATCTGTGGTTAGATTGCCAATAAATGTATGACTCGTTAAACAATATCTCTTGCTTATGTAAAAGAAACTTCTAGGTAATGTTTGTAGAAATTCATAGTCAATAGTTCAATACCTTTCACTGTCTTTGAAACTTTCGTTTGAAATTTCAAATATCTATATGAGGTCCTAATTTATAAGGTAATTTCCTTCGGAATGGTTAATATATAAGTCAAATACATTAACTTAATCCAAGAATTAAATGGATATAACAAATTATTTGTAATCACCATAGTACTAGCGAGACGAAAACTGCTGCTCAAATGGCGAACAGTAAGAAAAAAATAAAATTGTTGTAGTATTTTAAATTATGGCTTAAATGACTCCTTATCACTTACATATTGACCCTTTAAAAAAAATTACCTAATAAATTAGAACCTTATATATATAATTATATTTTTTTAAAACATGTTGAGAAAAAAAAAAAAAGGATTGGGATGTTGTTCGGCGATTTACAACTGTAAAGTGGTAACGCTGAGTTTAGTAAATCTGTAATGATTACTAGATAAATATCACCAGGCGTCTCCTTAAGACGTATACAAAGAGGATTGAAAATTCAATAGGTTTGAACACGACAAGGTAGCTCAGTTGGTAGAGTGATGACACGGAACGTCAAACGTCGCGGGTTCAAGCCCCGTTCTTGTCAATAATATTTTAATGTTTCTTTGAAAAATAGAAACTTATATATATATATAAAAATGAATCCCTATTTCCCCTGGTCACGCCATAACTTGAGCACGACTGCACCAAATTGGATACTTTTTTTTTGTTGTGTTCGTTATTTTCAGGACAAGGTTTTTAAATAAGGTTTTTTTAAATCGTACGGTAAACTTTTTAACGGGGCGGGTGAAACCGCGGGGCACAGCAAGTAAAAAATAAAGTAGAGTCGGGATGGTACTCACATCAAAACTATTATTTATTATTAATAATGCGAAAGTTTGTGAGGATGCTACTGAACGGATTTTAATGAAATTTGGTACACAGATGGCTTATAACTTGGGTTAATACTTATGGTTACTTTTTATCCTGGCTGGACCCAATTTTGAAGTCCATGCAGACGAAGTCTTGGGCAGAAGCGAGTCTATAATAACATTAGCATCATCACGCCTGTATTCTTGAAGAGGCTAGGCAGATACCTATTTTTGTAGGGATATCATTATTTCAGAAATGCTGTTATTAAACTTATTAATAGTTGGTGAGCCTTTTACCGACACAATTAAAAACTCCGGGCTTCTACTGAGATTTTTAGAATATAGAACATAAAATACTCAGTAATATTGCCCGACCCGGGCAAAGAACCCGAGACCTCATGCTTAGCAGGCGCAACCCCACTAGACCAATAAACAGAAATACATAACAAAATAAACGTCCTTATATCCTTGTTAACCTTTTGAGTTAACTCAAGCTAAGAATGAGTTCACTGGGGTCGGATCCCAAGTCACGATTTTTCAATTGTACCTACCTGCATAGCTTATGAAGATTTTCGACATCATTACTGCACTAGAATCAATAAGCATCGGTTTCAACTAATTTAATCTGAGTATATTTTAGTTTAATGCCAACAAGATTAAAAAAGCGCTAATATGACCTCTGTTACACTAATACACTGCCTCTGCTCACTGCTGTAACTGCCTCGTTGGTCTAGTGGTCCCAAGCGCGACTGCTGAGCATGAGGTCTCGGGTTCGATTCCCGGGTCGGGCAAATTTTCTGTTAAGAAATTCTCAGTAGCAGCCCGGAGTTTGGAATTGTGCCCGGTTGATGGCAATAGGCTCACCACTTATTACATGGGACTTAATAACTGCATTGGTGAAATGTGGGTGTACAATTGTGTACACCTCTGCCTACCCCTTCGGGGAATACAGGCGTGATGCTATGTTATGTTATATGTTATGTTATGTTACACTAATATAATTAATAATTTATTAATTAATGCATGCGAAGCGAATATTAAACTTTAATTTTTTGTAGATAAATAAATACTAGAGTACATGTCATTGTGTAAAATCCTAGTGTAAAAATTACTCCTTTAAAAAGCCTTCTAATGTAGCCACCATACACATAATTAATCATTCCAAATTCTTACGTTTAGTTACGCTAACGATGCTTGAGTATTGTGTCAAAAACCACATAATAGTTTACAGTTAAACGTTGAATGTAACAGCACTGCTATAGAGCCTTACAAAATGACCGCGAAGCTATGTAAACACTGTGACTGGGTTGGTACTACTATAGAATTTATTTTATTATTAGTTGAAGCGAGTTGTAAGTCACTTGTTTCTCGATTTCACAATACAACATATAAACATTATAAGTGCTTTTTCTCCGAAAGGTTCTGTTCTAAATTCATATTCACTGAGTCAGTTAAAGTTAAGAGGATACCTCGGAAATTTTGTTGATTTTATATACCTACCTCATATTTCCCTTAATTGTATAGAGTATGAACCAAATTTTTTGATATATGTGATTTGACTATATAATCCAGGATCGCTTAAAAGGAAAACACGATTATGTACATAAATTTTCTCGATAGAAAAAAAAACATGAAGCAAGCTCTATTTACATTTTTCCTTGCTACCGCGGTATTTTTACGAATTAGGTAACGAAATTAATTCTGAAATATAGTAAATGATCATATCTAAGTAGGTACGCTGAAATCATTTATAAAATTATTGAGAACTTTTGTTTAAAAAAAGAAAAATGGTGTTTGGCTCTTACGTCGTTTATTTCCGAGTGCGCGCTCAACTGGAAAAAAGCTCCATTCGTTTGTTTGGACTAAGACTTCATTAACATTATAATAAAACAACTTTTAACCGGATTAGTCGCGTGTATTATTGGTTTTTTGTTTTTCCTGACGTTTCGAACACTTTGCAGCGTTCGTGGTCGCAGGAGGACTAAGGTGTCAGGTGTCCCAACAGTTTATTTAAAATTATTTCAGTCTACCGTACATATAATTGATAAATTCATAAAATTATTTTTGTCTCTAATACATGTTTAAAAACTAAATCGCGACGGTATTTCCTAAGACTATCCCTGAGAAGAAATACCGAAACAAACTCAGGGGTCACAGTCGTTTTAAATTTAGAGACACAATTTTACAATTTTATCGAATTATAAACTAAAAGGTGTTCCGATGCACGCAGAATCATTTGTTTTAAATTTAGAGATACAATTTTACAATTTTATCGAATTATAAACTAAAAGGTGTTTTAAGGGTAAATTCGATAAAATTTGAGTATTCATTAACCACCTATTACATAGTACTTAATAACAGCATTGGTGAAATGCGGGTGTACAACTGTGTACACCTCTGCTTACATCTTCGTGGAATAGAGGCGTGATACTTTGCTATGTAATAGTAATAATGAATAGAGAGATAATATTAAAGGCTTTAAAATCATTATGTTATGTTAAGGAGATAAGACTTCACAGTGGGGTACACCAACTAAATGAATTTAGACAGACATACTATCATGATTCTATTAAAACTAAACCTGCATCATAATAGAGTTGTGCTTAAATGAAGGGATATTCAAGACATGTCTTTGAAAAAGCATTAACGCATGCTTAGCGAACTCTAAAGTTACAATATTAAATGGACAAAGAATACGGTCGCGAACAGGATTCGAACCTGCGCCTCCCGGATAGATACTCCAGGCGCTCTGACCACTAAGCCATCTCGACCTCTGCTCACCACCGCGAATTCTTCTTCCATATTTTAACACGTCTTGTTCGCGACCGCATTCTTTTTCCATTTAATATGAAGGGATATTTCAAAATAAAACAATGATATTGAACCAATAACTTCTCGTATCATGCTGGATTAATTAAATAGCTGAAATTAAAACTATATTATAAGAAAAACACATTCGCTAAACAACAACCTATAAATATGACCATAATGACAAAAAATCTAGTGTTTTTATTAACACGCTGGTCACGATTTACAACTATTAACATCACCTATGAAGTAAATGACGAATTTTAAAACATTTGAATAATAAATACATGACTGTCTTAATCAAAGTTATTAAGACTTCACACACGACTTTTAATTGACACTGACAGCGCGGTTGGCGCAGTGGTCGAGAGACCGACTGCTGCGCTGCGTGTCGCAGGTTCGATTCCTGCATGGAGCAAATATTTGTACGATCTATAGATAATTGCTCCGGGTCTGTGTGTGTGTGCTTGTGAGATTATAGGTCTGTAAACGCACCCACGATACAGGAAGAAATTCCTAGTGCGGGGCAACCTGTTTTTTAAAAAAGAAAAAAATTATAATTATGGATTATGCTTTGTTAGATAACTGAAAACCTTCAAAGTAAGAGTTAATGGGATCTCTGGGGTATGCTCGTACCGTAGAGCTCATCCATAGCTTTCCATCAGACGAGATCGACGACAGGGGCGGACTCATCCAGTAATAAAAAAGAGGTTCTGCTATTATCATTTTACTAATTAATGTTTGGTTAATGTAATATTCCCCGAACGGTACGGTATTGTATTATATTAAACTGCCTCGTTGGTTTAGTGTTCCCAAGCGCGACTGCTGTACATGAAGTTCTGGGTTCGTTCCTGAATCGGGCAAAGTGTTATTGAGTTTTTCTATAATCAAAATTCTTGATAGCAGCCTGGAGTTTGGAATTATGATCTGTAGATGGCAATAGACTCACCACATGGGACTTAATAACAGCAATGGTGACATGTGGGTGTACAACTGTGTACACCTCTGCCTACCCCTTCGTGGAATATAGGCGTGATTCTATGTATGTACGAGTAAGTATCGAGGTACTAACAGGAGGATGGTGCGTTCTTGAAGCCTTAAGGCTAACAAAAGTTTTACCTAGTGATGACAAGGTGCAGTTCTTACTACGTACGTCAAACGTCAATTTGTCATACGGATATTGTAGACTTTAATAAAAATAGCTTTAAAAGTCCTTGTTATAAATTATTTGACTGTGACTAAAAGAAAAAAAGACGAAAAAATACTTGCTTTTATCGTAAGGTTGATGAACAACCCGCCAAATTTAAATCACCCATACGTCTCTGACATGGCTTTTCACACCATCGAAAACATATCTCAGGTGTGCTAGTTTCCTCACAATGTTTTTCTTCACCGTTTATGCAAATGACAATTAATTTATGATACACACATTAGTATTATGAAAAGTTAGTGCCTTGAATCCGAACCTGCAAACTTTGAGTTGCCAGTTCTACGGACATTTCACTAGTCTATGTTAGAAAGATGACTTAAAAGTGACTTCTCATACAATAGTAGCGCAGTCTTTTCACAGATATCATTGAATGGTTAACGAATATCTGTGTGTAACTGTTTACCTAACTTGTTGAGATTGCCTCCGAACAAATGAGGGTCCGCCTTTAGCAAATATATGGACACCGAGGCCGGGCCGTTTCTAGTTTTGAAATGGCTAATTAACCGTGACTTTTTGTAGACGATCTAATGACTGTGTCACTGAGTAGAAAACATGAGGTTATAATTACACGTTCGCGTGGAGAACCAATTTTTATTGCATCATAACGCCTGTATTCCCTGAAGAGGTAGGCAGAGGTGGACATAGTTGTATACCCACATTTCACCAATGATGTTATTAAGTCCCATGTAATAGGTGGTGAGCCTATTGCCATCTACAGGTCATAATTCCAAACACGTGGCTTTTGAGAATTTTCCAACAGAAAAACTCAATAACACTTTTCCCGACCCGGGAATCGAATCGGACCCAATGTTCAGCAGTCACGCTTGGACCTATTATTAGACAAACTACGTAGTTATTACGTTATTAAAATAGCGATACACTATTATGTTTAGAAATATCAACATATATTTACCAGCCGACAGCGATGCAGATGAGTACTTCGACGCCTAAATTACATTTTTCCTTTTTTTTCTTTTAGTAGTAGTGTAGTCAATATAGTCTAGGTTTTATATTATTATTTTAATCTTTTTTTTATTTTTCATGTTATGTCTTTACGTCGTTTTCGTCCACAAGGATACAAAATAAATTGAATACTGCGTTTTAAAATCTACCTTTTAAACTACATTATATAAAGTTATACCTAATTATTAAATTTGTATGTTGTTAAAATAAATATTTTTATTTAGTTAAGAAGTTTAAGTACCTACCTAATTATTGAGAGGTCATGAAACAAGGAACTTGAAAAAAAAAAGTAAGTACCTACCTATATACTTATTTTCAAGGTTAAAACTTCCGATACATATAACTGCAATGATTATAAAGTTATATTTTTCGTCGATAATTATAAGACCATGAGCGGGATTTGAACCCGCTTACTCTGGATTGGTACACGAAGTGGGACTGCGAGTTCAAATCACAGCTTACATTACCATTTTCCTTTTTCCAAAAATTATAACTTTAGATTTTACTTAACTTGCGTTTGAAAAATATATCAAGTATTTGAAAAGACGAACATAAACAAATTAAAAAAAAATAACAAAAAAAAATCGTTAACATGAAAATAGTTACATCTGACATTCAGAAAACAACAGTTGCACATGACGAATTAGAAAATGTGTACGAAACTAAAACGCAAGGAATGCTCGAACAGATGCGCTTGCGCAAGATCATCGAAAGTGACCGGCGATGAGCTGCCGTGACGACTGTACCGTCAGCAACGGTACACGACTGTCGATTTTACATCTGTATTTTAAAATTGACCATGTATAGTTTTTTTTTGTTATTCATGTATTGAAAGGCTTTTTTTTTTGTGTCCATGCTGCCTGTCATATTTTATTTGAAGATCAAGCCAGTCGGCTTGTTGGTCTAGTGGTCACAAGCGCAACTGCTGAGTATGAGGTCTTGGGTTCGATTCCCAGGTCGGGCAATGTGTGTTATTGGGTTTTTCTGGTAAGCTCTTAAGAAATTCTGAGTAGCAGTCCGGAGTTTGGAATTGTGCCCGGTAGATGGCAATAGGCACACTACGTTCATGAGACTTAGAAACATCATTAGTGGTGAAATGTGGGTGCACACCTCTACCTACCACTTTGGGGAATACAGGCGTAATGCTATGTTATTCCACACGAGAAAAAAAAAGGGTAGACATACCCAGACCTGAAATTATGATCGAGCCGTCGATATTTGCTTCGAGCGGAAATTGAACTCGTGACACGAAGGGGAGTAGCTGCTTTTAACCACTGCGCCAGCTTCATCACAATTTAGCAGGCAGGCCCATGTATGCATCGTGAACAACACTTATGGGATATGGGATTACCAATCACTCTACTTCACCAAGTGCTTATGCCACCCTGTTTCGAAGCACCCTTGGATCGATTTCACATGAATTCCTTTGTTACGTTCACCGTTAATTATTTCCCTACGGAAGCTATAGTTAATTATGTGACAGTTATTGCAATGTATGCTTGATCCATGTCACTTCGGTATTTCATGCTTGATGTGCTAGATGCGCTACTTTCATGTAATTTAATGAAAGTCCGTTAGCAGCTAGCAATTAATACTAAAAAATAATTGTATAACGTTATTACGAATATACTCATTTTTTTTTTGGACTAGTTTCGAACCGCAAACGCAATGAATTTGCTTTAAGTCCTATGGGTGGTGAGCCTATAGTCATCCATCACCTACAATTCCAAATTCCAGGCTGGTAATACTTTTGCCGACTTGCCTCTAGACCATGAGGCTGTTCCACTGGATTAAAAACACCTTTATATGTCGGTTTCGTTTCGTGGTCGCAGGAGGAGTCCTGCGAACGCTGCAAAGTATTCGAAACGTCAGGAAAAACAAAAAACAATAATACACGCGATTAATCCGGTTAAAACTTGTTTTATTATAATGTGTAGTGATCGCGAAAACCTAAGATATTACTAAAAACCCCTTTTCTTATTGGAGAAGTTGTTACATTGAGTCATAAAGTTAATAGAACAAACATTATAATTTGGATGCAATGATAGTTTTTACTCCATCAGAATCTTATACATTGGACTGGCGTGAACGTTTTCTTAATTGTTATGAACAGATATATGTCATTAACAGTTGTTTTGAAAGCTCAAAATACCGAGAATTTGATTGAGAAATTCGCGAGATCCATCCATGCGTGTAATGTGTTTATTCAGTTTTAAAGACTGTGAGATTTTGTTTTCTTTGATGATTAATTAATCGTGTGAATGTGTGTCGTGTTTATCTTTGTTGGGTATGTTTGTGTTGGTTGGTTGTAGTTTTTGTCTGTCTGTGTTTTCTACATTTCGGTTGGTCTTTCCCCGGCAGGTCGAAGATGTCGGTGAATCCCAATACTTTTGTGCAGACACGCCACACAAGAAATAACGTAGAAATAATGAACTGTAGAAATCCACCAGATTTAGCTAGGAAGAGATTAGATAGATACATTTTGTGTTTATTCGTAAAACCACGGGTGCTGTCTTTTTTATCAAATATGGATCTACGTTTGGCCACCAAATCGCCTGATGGTAAGCGATGGTGTGGCCGAGGATGGAGCACGTATATCCAAAATAAATTAATTCACTCTTAAGTAGAGTGGATAGATTTGGGGAGAACGATAGTTGGGGAGTTGATGCAACTGCCCAGACCCGTATCCCACAAACGTTGCACCGAACTACATCCCGAAATACGACTAGGTCGCTTCACGGCATGGCTTTGTCCGATGGGTGGTAACCAGCTGCGGCCGAAGCCTCCCACCAGAGTTGTGTTGCCTGTTTTGCACCACCCAGGGGCCATGTGTAGGGATTCCATTTTAAGGGTGCACTCCGAAGGACGCGGGCAACTCAGCCCCATTCAGCCTCAGGTCTTTTGCTTAAATTGGGAAGCTTTTTAACAAAAATCTATGTTTAATTACTTTTCTTATTTCAAGTGGTTTAAAGCCAGAGATGTTTAAACCACTCGTAGGCCTGTGATTTGGCTGAGCAAATGAAAAAAGTACCGGTACGATTTAATGTGTAACTCTAAATTACGGAGACGTTTAGATAAAAATGCTCCTGTTGGTAATCCATCTACACACTGACCGCGGCACGCGTTCAGTGTGTGTGCTTTAATTTGGCGTTTACCGACGCAGTTTGCAACGGACTTTTCAAGTTGTTTCTGAAGTTTCTTTTATAAAGAGATATCTGTTTCTAAAATATGTATGGCATACATTTTTATGGCTATTTCTAGAGTAGCATTTATTTTCAATATCTCAATACTTACGTCATTAATCGAAATTCGGTCTCGCTTGTACGACGTGACATGGTAGCCTAGAATGTAATTTCCGCTATCTATTAGAAAAATTTAAGTTACGTACTATATTGGTAAAGATTTTAAATAATGAGTTAAATTTAAAAACGGTACTAAGTACGGTCAGCGCCAAAAGTAGCTGAACCCATCCAAAATTTGTAAAACGTCTTATTAAACGCCGCAATTTAAATCTAAAATCATGACGTTGAATATTGATTTGTAATTGGTTGCCTTACCCTAAATTTTACTTTTAAATTTTAATTAATATTGATTGTTTTTTTATGTAAATGTTTAATAACTTTATTAGAATTTTTATGTTTTTTCATAAACTTGGCTATTTTAAATTAAAAAATATAATCTCTATATTAAAAAAATTCAATGAATAATGAAATAATATTAATAATAATTTTATCGAGCTATGTTTTGTCCTATAAATATTCCTACATAAATTGTTATTAATTATGTATTAGTTATATTGTTTATATCTATTCTGTAGCATGTTAGTATGTAGTTTACTGTAAATGGTGTGCATACCTGTAAGTGACGTATTTACACTGTACATGCATTTTGAAAATTATGTTGCTAATCCATTATTGTAAATATGTCGTTGGTTTGCCTTATCAATAAATAAATAAATAAATAAGCTCTAAAACTATCCACCTAACTCACTGGAGCAGAAAACAATTTCAATCTTGTCACCACAAAACATACAAAATGTACATTAGATCACATTAATTACTATTGAATAGATTCAGGCGTTACTTTGCGGAAGTCCATTACAATGGATGTAAATAAATATAATATCCAGCTACTTCCACAATATAATATTATATAATACCCAATAGAATACAGATATTGTATTTATTTGCATCCACATTAATTAGCACTAAAGTCGATGCAGTTTTGGTGCGTGCTAACGACGTGTAGTCGCTTTCTGTCGGTGACTATACCTATATATCTTTTCTATATTATTAATAGTAACGAAATATATTTATAAGAATGTCACAAACGAATTATTATTCTCGCCAATGATTCAAATCGATTAACTTTCACACTGCTTAAAAATACTGTTGTCAGTCGAAAAACAAAATATTTTTACACGACTGCCCAACAAAAAGGAGCGTTATTGTTACTATGATATTAATAAACAGTATTAAAAAGTTAAATCTAAACACAAAAAACACGCAATGAGGTTTGTTTCAGCATCAATTTGTTGTAATCAAATCATGCACATGTGCATGCGATGTTGCAATCAATTAATTAATTAAGCAGAAGTGATTGCTAACAAATTGAAACTCTCAAAGAGATATCAAGTACACGCGAAATGTTTAACAATTCATATCCCTATCAAATAAACTTTTATTATTCCGAGGGAAGACATAACATAGCATTGAACCTATATCTCCAAAGGGATAATCAGATGTCTATTTCACCGATGCAGTTATTAATTTCCTCTTGACTCTCAAAGACTCTGAGACATATGTCTCTGTTGAATAGATGAGCCTATTACTATCAACCGGGCGCATTTCCAAATCTGGGCTGCTTCTGAGAATTTCCTATCAGAAAAACCCTATAAAACACACTAATTCTGGAATAGTAGTTTAAAATCATACGGCAAAGGTGTTTTGGTGTAAAGACAACCTATTCAGAAAAATCCTTCAAATGCATTAACGCATGTGGAGTGAACTCTTAAGTTATATTTTTTTGTGGAAAATATGTTTTTCTTTCCACAACAATCCTACTAAGCTGATCATGGGATATCAAAAATAAACATTAGGGATTGGAGCGGAAGAAATGTTAGATAGTGACGATGACTCAAGAATGTATTGTGTATCACTTCTAGCAAAAAGGCTATAATGGTATATATAGGCTTTAAAGATTTCAATTAAATTAAAATCACAAAAGTTTGGGTGTTCCATCAATGATCTATATGTTACTGAGACCACACCGAATCCATGTTAGCGGTACATGATATAACAGATCGCGTGTGGTACGAGTATCAACGCTATATTTCGGGCAAGAGTTCCACGCAAGGAGGCCGTGCGCCTGAGTTGCAATCTGTACGCAACGACGAAATAACACGAGATGGCAGCGATTTATTTGCCATATGCACATATTACTCGTATTACTGTTTGATGGAGATGTTGAAAGCGAAAATTTGCCTGTGTTGGGTGATGTATACTTGCGTACGAGTTGATGAGAACAATCTTGTCTTTCAAACCAATGGGTGATTTATTGGTTTTGTATAGGCACTTAGTTTGTTTTGTATTATTTGTTTTGATAGCCTTGAACTACTTATTAATGAAAAATAAAACAACATTTTCTAGACGGAGTAGCTTAAATAAGGCATTGTAAGGAAGATGGTTATTACGATGATGATGGTTACAAAAATCTAATAATGAGGCAGTATGTTTACGGTTTTATACCAAAATGATAAGCCTTACGTTGCGACTTTTCTCATGACATATGAACACTAAAGGATCGTGAACGGTGGTATGGCTAGAAAGGGAAAGATATGACAAAAGTAGACGTGCTGCGCCGATCCCAAATAAATTGGGAGGATGTATGCACAGCATCTCGTCGGTGTTCCACAAAGGGGTAGTAGAGGTGTACTTAGTAGTACACCCACACTTCACCAATGCTGTTATTAAGACTTATGTAATAGGTGGAGAGCATATTGTCATCTAGTGGGCAGAATGCCACAGTCCGGGCTGAGAATTTGGGACGATGTAACTTAATATTTTAAATACGTATATATTGGGATCAGGGTGGAAGGTTGATCATTATCATGACGATATTAAGTGCATTAGCTATAGGAAAACTAAATATACTTTGTACTGAGATTCATAAAGCTAATTATATCTTGATATGTGTTTTTATACCTAAATTAAAACTACACAATAATTAATCATACATCAACACTTAGTAACTATTATTTATTAATGTTGTATGCCATTAATTGATTAAACAGGATTACGATTTCTTACGAAATTCACCCAATAACATCCTTAACTTATAAAAATCAACCTTCATTTCCCTCAATCATGTTGCAACGGATATAACCAATATACTAAGAACTTTTGAACCAAACATTTTTCTAAACAAGTCAGGTCAAGGGATATCGGTTTGGATAATTATATTCCTATCATGGTATGAAGGTGTGGGTGTGATCTGAATGCTAAAAGTGACATACAAAATTGGCCTTTAGGGCTTCATACGTGCAAACATTTGAGGGTTCCTGGTATAAAATATAGCTATTGTGTGACGTCTGTACCTACTATTTTTTGTCTAGTTAAGCGGTCAATGGCATTGGGTATTAAAACTCTATAGTCAATAACTCTATGTACTTATTTGTCGCCCACTTCTCTGAATGATTAATTTATTATGACTCTATTAGATTTGGGTTTAGGAGGTGCTAATGTAATGAAATAATAAAACATAGAATCATATCAAAAAGAAGTTGGATTTTCCAATATGAGCTGTTGATGATGTTGACACAGAGTAAAATTAGGGGAATACAAGAAAAACTTAATTCCTGTCAACTTAATCATTTTAGCAGCTGAACTATTAGATAATTTTTTGGGTATAAAGGAAAAGATAACGTAAATAAATATTATCTGAGTTGTTTTTTTAATAAATCATTTCATATTTAATAATTTTAAGTCTTGAATAAATAAATTGGTCGCGACTATACTTCCCATTTTGAACAATTGTCCAAAAATAAGTGTGCCGAAAGTAGGTAAGTGAATATTTTTCGACGACCGTTCTCTTTGTAAGAGCTATTTTGCGCGCATGTAAATTTTCGATCATACATTACTTTGGGTTACAACAAAAAATTGAAAAATATCTCTCGCCAATAATATTCTTGTTATCTTCCGCATATATTATACATTATGGGACATTGGCCTCCCATTTAGGTACGACATCTATAAAAATATAGCCAAATAAATATCTTAAAACCGGCCTGTTCAAAACCAGTTAAATTTCGCGCATATCTTGGTAATAACGTTGTCAATATTTTATCATTTTGACTTCGGTAAGGTTCGGTATGTTTCGGGCATGTTCGTGAGTCACCGACCACTTTCTTGCAAAACCTGGGTTACTCACTGCAGTTGCGAAAGGGTTAAAATAGTTGGAAGTAATTTTGGTAATTGTGGTGCAAATTATGGCATTTTCGGGTTAGTTGATAACATGCCTATGTTCTTACATAGTAAAGTTATTGAGGCAGTCTAGAATTGGCTGGCACCCAACTGCTTACAAGTCTATTCCATTGAATAATATTGTGAAATATGCTAATATCAGACTTATGACTCTTTAATCAGGTCAGAACGGCAGTGATAGCCTAGTGGTATGACCGTTGAAGAGATAAGTCAAAAATCGCAAGTTCGAATCCAAGGTACGCACCACTGACTTTCCGAGTCATGTGCGTATTAGAAATTAATTATCACTTCCTTAATACGGTGAAGAAAAACATCGTGAGGAAACCAGCACACTTGATTGATATTCTCGATGGTAACAATGTCGGATACCAAAGTGTACCGATATGGGATCTGAATGTATGGCATGTAAGATTTGTGTTTATAAGGCAGGAGGAAGTTGGCAAAGGGAAACGAACGAGACTGCAATTTGTGGGGGCTCCTACAAGCTACTATAATTTTAATATTTAGCGATATCTATCACGTTACATAATTATTATGCATATTTCAGACGTATCTATATAACCCCAATCTCCACGGAGATTAGCCAAGTACGCAGGAATAATTATAGTGCACAAGTGTATGCGCAAACACAAGTGCACTCTTTCTTCCTTCATTCTTATAGTTCGATGGGACTGCAATCCGACACGACCGGAGAGACATCAGGCGCAGGACCAACGGCTTTACGTGCTTTCTGAAGTCCGGGGGTGTCACAAGTCACTACGCGTATACTAAGATGATGTCACAAATCCTGCATCGCGCAAGCAGAGTTTGACTGCGACCGATAACCCTTTGGCCAAGGCCCGCGAGGCAATTTCACCGGTCTGGTTGGAGGATACTCCCTTTTCAACAGACAATCACCTCACCTCGTTCCTCCAAATACATCAACATTTTTAGATTAACTAATCCGTTGTTTGAAGAAGGGTACCAAAGTGTTGCATACAATATTTAGCAACAACTTTACTGCATTTTTTCTGCATGATAATCCAAATAATTGGTGCTGTAGAACAGGTGTGCAGCTAACAGTATCAACACTGATCGATGTGTTACGGTCCGTGAAGTGATTAATGTAATTAACACTGCCTAATGCGGACTTAAACAGAATTTGGCGTTCGTAAATGTGTTAGACTAGCTACAGTTTATACACCTTTGACTAGACTTCCTGAAAGTCAATCAAGAAATATGTCTGGGTATGCGACATTTTGATTTTTACACGACTCGACCGTCCATAAAAAGGAGTGTTGTGTTTTTTGGTTCATGTATGTATGTTTGTGAGTTTCTTTATTCCGCCACAACTTCTAAACGCCTGAATCGATTTCGATGTATGGAGTATCGTTAGAACATTTTCAACATTGTCCCATGTAACATAGGCTAGTAAGATTTAAAAAATAGTAATATAGTGCCTAAGGCACAAAAACGTGAGAAAATAAAACCAGACATGGCAGGCGTGTTTTTTATTAATTTCATCTTGTTATATTTGAAAAGGTTAATTAACCGAAAAAGAGAAGAGAAAAAGTATTAGAATCTTAGCAGGTGGAAGTATAGTCTCTGCTTACTCCAATACGAAATAGGCATGAATGTATGTGTGTATGCGACTAAGCCTATGCTGTCTTCAAAACATGGGCAGGAACTTCATGATGGGGCACACCAATATTTTTCCTGTAATATGTGAATTCGGAATTCTAAGAATAATTGGAACACCTCCTAGAGACCTGAGATAACTGATCCGATACTTACTACTTCTACATTGTCAAACCGTGTTAAATTTAAGGAGGATTATAACTGCTTAAATCATCTAGTCCTTCTCACTCAGCCACCCCGACCACTAGATGGACAGCCCCAAGTCGAAGTCTGGGTCGGGCAAGGCGTTGTTGGATTTACCAAATTGAAATTCAAAACAAATGGAATGGTAGAAATAAAAAAAGGTTCATAAATCTAAAAATGGGTTTGATTTCCGGGTCATACAGTGTTATTGAGTTTTCTGTATGGAAATTGTCAGTAGGAGCTCGGAGTTTGGAATTTTGGGTTGGTGGCAATGGGCTCACCTATTAAATGGGATTAAATAAAATGTTGGTGTACAACTGTGTAAGTACCTATACCTCTGCCTATCCCCTCGGGGAATACAAGCGTGGTGCTATGTTATGAAAATCTAAAAAGGTGATCATAAATTCTATATTAATATATTTGACAATGTCGTCTGTAGCTGATAGCAAATAGGAAAATATAGAGAGTATTTAAAGTATAAAATATTCAGAAAGGAAAATTTGCACGGATATTAAATATTAGCCAAACTGCTTTAAGCTAAAACTAACAAGGCGAACTAAAAGGAACATTGTAATGTTGATGTACCGTGGTGTGGCGACCTAAAATCTATGTGAAACTTTTAAAATAGAGACTGTTGGACCTACTGACTCTAGAAATGTATAGTATAAGCCGAATATTCGGAGTTTATAAAAGATACATATAATAATTTAGTGTAGTAATTTAGTTATTTATATTTCAAAAATATTATTTTATTTATAAAGGGAGCTGCGCTCGGCATGTCTAGCGATGGTTGTTTATTTCTCAAAGATGGTTGACATTTGAGGGCACGTGCACAACAACTTAACAAAGTTACATCGTAATCGGATGAAAGGTATAGGAATGTATAGAAGACAAACAAAATATTCATTTATATATATTACAAATGTTATGTTATATTTATAGTTGCCTACATTATATGGCAATAAAAATATGACAAGATATTTTTGAACATATAAATCGTCTCTTTTTATTAGCCTATTTATATCCTTATGGTGAGCTAATTCCTCCCCTATCTCATCAAATCTCTGCTGAATACTCAAACAAACTCCTTCTTTAAATTAAATATATGGCAGACGAAAATCAAATCTGTGTTACATATAAAACGATCCACTTACAAAATCAACGAACTATTTCACCCGAATAGCCGAGGCCGAGGCCGAATACTAAGCTAACTCAACTTTAACAAACTGAATGCTGCATGAGCACATCTCTAGCCGAATCGTAAACCTTACGGGAATCAATATCTATACCTAATCGGTAGACAAAGCGCTACGTCATCAAGTACCGGTTCGATCATTGACTAGGCTGACGGACAGCCGTTACGACATTGTTTCGTTTACTAATAATTAGAGGAACGACTGGAATGTTCACTGCCCACCTTAGGTTTTGTAACTGTGTTTAAAATTGCGTGTGTTGCAATTTTATTTTTCTCCTTTTTGGTACTGGACTAGGATCTAGCGAAGGCCACACATAAATAGTTGTTTTGCTGTTTTTACAATATTGTAGCGTTGGTATTGGGCAATGTTTCAATAAAACTGATACCAGCCCATAGCTTTCCCACTGCAGAGTTCTTCTCATACCTACAGAAACGACACAAGCCTCGATCATCACGTTAGTTCACTGTGGGTTGGCGATTTCAGACCATTAGGCCCAGCTTTCCTCACGATGTTTTCCTTAACCGCATGTGATGTCTTAGAATAGCTGAGTAAATACATATGACATTAAAAAAGTCACAAAGGTACATGCCAGATTTGAACGCACAGCGCTGAAAATCTGGGCCTCCACGACACTAAATTGATTACATACCTATTTGTAAAGCGTAGTATTTTAGGCGTTACACAAAGGCCCTTTTTAGTCATCACAATTCGCATAGCATTGTAAAGTCAGAAATTTTGCTTGGAATCTTGTATCTTTATCGATCTATCGACCCGTTTGTTATAAAAAATATTATTTTGTCAAATAAATAAAAAATTCTTTCGTGGGAGAGTTGTGGTATACCCAAAGATAAATCTCGGAGATCATCATCACAGTGAAACCTCATTAGCATATTAATTCAGCTCTTAACTTTTACGTATAAATGGAAATGATTAAATAGTCGGAGTATATTATGACGTTGCACACGAGAAGGTGTTATTTCACTGACCATACGCGACGGTATTTATTCAAATATGCGCACACGACGCGACGGGTGCGTTTGATACATATACTTAGGTTATGTCACATAGAACAATGAGTTTTAAGAGAACTTTGTGTCTGTTGATTGTTATTCTTGGAAGAAGTTTAGTGACTGCTTTAAATTAGGGTTCTTCGATATTTTGTTTTTGCCGCGGTTTGTTATTCACAATAACAGTATCTATAATATAGTTTGTTTTTATTGATCTTTAATGTAAACCTCAAATTAAAGGTGAAGATTAATATTAATTAAAGAAGAAAATTACTTTTGGGAGATATTTATAGAAGTTTTTAATTGCAAATTCAATATATCTCATCATCATCATCCCCCTACCCTTATGCCAATTTATTTGGGGTCGGCGCAGCATGTTTTCGTCTTCGATACATCTCTGTCAGCCGTCCTATCGGCAATCAATCCTTTTCTTGCCAATTTTATTTAAGGATATAAAAAATTGTAGCTGGCACCTACATAATTTTAACAATAACTGAGGAATATAAAAAAAATGGGTTAAAAATATTTAATTTAAGATACGCTGATACAGCTGAGCGTACGGTCAACTTCTACATGGCATAACACATCGACTATCGATATGAGAAAAAATATGGTATAACGTAAGCTAACACTAACAGAATGATTACTTCTCTAAGGTGGCTAAGAATGAATATTTCATAGGAATATTTTATAAAGTGAAATGCGTTTCAATGGATATGCAATATTAAATTATAGACACACAGTAATAGGACACGCGACAGTTAGTGTGTGAGCAAGAGGTGCTTATGCATTACTTAGTTGTAAGAGTGAGAAGGAAAACGGGAAATTATAAAATCAAGTGCTGGTAGGTGATTGATAGATGTGATTGATGTGAGGATATTGGTTTTATGTTATGTATAAGTGGTATTATATGAAACTTAATTATAGGAAAATTGCTGTAATCGGTTTTTCGGGATAATTTATGTATGATTTCTTTTATTATTCTGTCTGGTGTGTTTATTCTGATCTCGCCTCTTGAGACCTGGCATTTACTACTATCTTCGTCTTTTTCAATGTCATATTTACTTTCATAATTAGGACGGAAGGAAAGTATCGTGAAACAGCCTGGACTTGTGAACTGGTATCACGAACCCGCAGTGAGCTAGCATGGTGATCTTACGTCTGTGTTTTCTCTGTATCAGAAGAGGCCATTGCTCTGTAGTGAGAGAGTTATGAGGTTAAGTTATTAGATCGTAATTTTTTTTTGACAGTGTTCAAGATATTGTATCATAACCGACTGACAACAAAATTTTTCTCATAAGTTGCTCGAATAAAAAATTCTAATTTGTTCTAAAATAACAAACGTCATAATAAATCTACTACTAATCATGCCTTATCCAAACTCAATATTGCATTAATATCTAATAATTACAACACAAATAAAAAACTCGATTCGAACTCTTTTCTAAATTACCATAAAGTATCTTAATTAATTTCTACATCTTTAACGAAAGGAAAAGGCTTTCGACATTGACGTAGAATTAATTTGAGTACTTGATATGCTAATGCGCGGGCACTCGGTTACTAGGTCACACGACCGGTCAGGCCGGTCAAAACGCCCTACAAACGCATTACTTATCTTCATGGAAATTGGGTGTAATGGTTAAGTGATAATTGATGTATCAATGTTCGAAATATTTGTTATTATTTGTTAATATTTGGTTAAGGACAATAAAAATGACTATTGGGATTTTGCCAGTAATTGGGAGAAATCGCCCAAATAGAAGCGTGCCCAACTATAGTGCTCATTTTAGAGGTCGAGATTCAGTTTGGGACCCTGACTGACTGTGTCCTTAAGGGATCTTGTAAGAAGAATTGACTTCATTTATTCCTTCTTAGAAAGGTAGGCAGTGTTTGAAAACACAAATAAAATATGAAACGAATGCTACGTTGAAATAAAAATATTTAAACCAGATTGTTTGATTTATGTGTGCAAACTTTATAACCGTGAAAATCTATAATACGTCTAAAAATGTATAACTTTCTTTTTTGATATTTAAGAGGAGCTGCTCGGTGGCTTTCGCGAATATTTTGATTTTGATCTTGATTTTACAATTCAAAACAATAAAAAAAACACATTTTGTATTCTAACGCTCACTAACGTTCAATCAGTTGTAATAAATTTTGGTTCCGATGATAAAGTAGACTTTTTAGAGTGTTCCTTAATATCTTTCATAAATTCATATTTGATATGAGCATTTGAATCTATATTATAGGTTTCTTTATATTCTGATTCATCAAAACAGCCTTCCAGAGTTTACTTTTCTTATTAAACAAAGAAAAACATTCGTTATTTTACATTCTACGTACCACCCACATTTAGTCTTTCCCAACTGCATTTGCTGATCTCCAGCCAAGCATCTTGATAGTGCAGCAATTCTAAATTTCAACACATCAAAATGTATGTCAATGCAAATAATCAGATGATTTTTATTATTTTCTTTAGGTTTTAAACACCAAATTATGATCTTAAACTACCCAAAT
This sequence comes from Xylocampa areola, assembly GCA_935421205.1. Classification (NCBI taxonomy): domain Eukaryota; kingdom Metazoa; phylum Arthropoda; class Insecta; order Lepidoptera; family Noctuidae; genus Xylocampa; species Xylocampa areola. Next base: position 5,449,210 of record OW285200.1, read on the forward strand.
TATTAGGGTTTTGTAACTTTACTTTATAATGACTTAATAAGCTGCAATTACATTGCGTGTAGTTCTTGAAAAGCCATTATTAGCTGCTATAATCGATCATAAAAATGCTTAGGCAAGTGTGTAAGGGTTTCGTAAATCTACATTGCTCGTTGCGTGCGTAGTAGTCATAATATTCTTATTGCCTGCGATAGGCGTAGTATCTTCTTGTGAAAGTAATTCTTTAGGGACTGCTTCTGTTTCTTGGTCTTTCGAAAATATATCCTTTTGGGAGATAATGGCATCAGATATATGTTCCTCTCATGTGGCGTGTCTTTCGATAATCCATATTTATGACCTACGAATGGATACAGAGGTGCATGGAATGAACTTCATTTATCTGAGCTAAAAATAGATAAATCCTTCTTTCTTACAGTTGTGTATTTTGAGGTTAACCTGCTCTCTAATTTGTTGAAGCCACCTTTAGGCCTTTGACTAGGATTAATGGCTGTTTACCTTCCGAAGGTAGAAGATAAAATTGTACGCAGCTGATGTTGTATCTAATCATGGTGTAATATAAAACCTGCTTCTTTTCTTGTTCTTTTTTTTCTAACATTATTTTCTCTTTGTTCCAGATAACTGCTGTGAAGTGAAAACAACTTTGTTAAGTGTTAAATAATGTTAATAATAAGTGTTTAGTGCATAATAGTGTATGAATCATAGTGTTGTGTATTGTCTCAGTGGATAACTTGCTGTAGTCAAGATGATGACCTTGTACCGAACCATAAAGGGAACTGGCACGATGAAGAGAAAGAAACGGGAAAGGTATGGGTTTTTTTTTGTCTGTATACTGGCAACATTGAGATGGGAGAACATACTAATTGACATCGATATTTTTTTATAAGGATCTATATTTCTGTGATTCTCGACTCATGTAAATTTATGAATGAATACAGTTTTCTTATCTCTAACATAGCATAATGTTTCAAGTCAAAGGTTTAAAGTTCGAATCCAAGGCACGCACTGTCTTTTCGAAGGCATGTGCGTATTATAAATTTATTATCACTTGCTTAAAACGGCTAAGGAAAACATCGTTGTGGAAACCAGCACACCTGAGAGATGTCTCGATGTTGTGTAAAACCATGTCAGAGACAGGGTGGTTTAAACTCTGACACTAGGTTTTTCAACAACCACACGAAGAAGATCTCTAAAATCAAAGACTTGAAGCCTAATACATTCCTATTAATTAAAAACTGGCCTTTACAATATTGTATTTCTCAATTCTAAGGCACCATTGACATATTTTCAAAATGCAAGTCTTAAAATTCTTTGGATAACATTTTTTTGGAAATTCAAAATATTCTGTTGTCTTTTCTAATACATTTTCCTTGCTATATAAATACTTTCATTGAACACATAAGTCATACACATAACAGTAAGGCTCGCATACTTACGCTTCACATGCGCACACGCAGCACCGCGACGCCACTGTTACACTAACGGGACCGCTCGGAATCACACAGTGCAACGTTTTACTTTTACTTTGTACACCTGACGCATGATAGATAGTTCGGCCGTCTAACGGTAGATGGCGGTGGTATAAGCTGTTTGGAATATGTATTAAATTACTATGGTTAGTTTAGAACAGGATTCTCAATCTGGGATCCGCGTGCATGTCCTAAGGGGACTCCTGGAGGATTTATGACATGTTACGGGTTCGCTCTAAAAAAAATTGGGGAACGCTGTCTAGATGTTAAAAATAGTACTTAATAAGGTATAGTTATTAGAGTCGGCGGTATTAATATTGAATTGGTTGCTCCAGGGGAAAAGATAAGTCATCAAAAGAAATGCAGGTTGACAATTTACAAAACAAAAAAATATTAAAGGTAAAAATTTACATACTAAATTATTGGCAACAGTATTGGCTGACTCAATCAGGAGCTCTATCTCTCCATATTTCCTCTAGGGGAATCTCTCTCCCTTTCCACCGTCTCCTTTACGAGCCTTCTCGCAATCTCTACTCTGACCATATTGTGTCCTATACCATTCGAAAGCTTGAGGTTACCCACCGTAACAGCGCTGATGAGGTCATACGCTGAAGGTATGCCCTTGGGCCGAGTAGCAGTATGCTACGCCTCATCCTCGGCTCAGCTGCCGCAGTGATGGCACCTGGGCCCCGGCTCCCGGCCTATACGACGCAGATACTTCGCGAAGCATCCACCTAACCAAGCCCTACTTTTTCATTGTAAGATAAAAATACATGATTAGCAGTGGTTATGATTGAATATTAATAATTATACAGTGATTTATTTTTAAAATATTCTCAGTTTAAAATATCCAAAGGTCAATAACACGAAACTCAACATTGGCAATCTAACCATCTTATGACCTGACAGGTTTAGCATCTTAATTATAAAACAAACGTTGTTAATATAACTCAATTATGTTTTTGCGTGAAAGTAATTAGTTTTAGTTTGGCTCATGATTGAAGATTAGTATAACTCTTGAAGCTGATGGGTTGAGAAGCGGTTCGCCGTCCAAATTGGTAAATGTAAAGTTTTTTCTATAGTACACGTTTATTTTACAATGGTACAATATTTTATAAACATTCGTTAATTTTTAGTTTAAATAATTCATGCAATCGGTAATCTGGTCATTAATATCAGTCTATTAATTACCATTTAGTCAATTTCCATTTAATTTTTCGAAAAACTAAAAGGGTTATGTCTTCAGAGCTGTTGGGAACTCAAACCAATTGCAATCAAATCTGGTTTCACTTTCACTTTAACTACAATATTTTGAAATATATATTTTCTAAAATTGGCGATCAATAATAGTTTTCAAAAACAATCAATTATTTTTGTCATTAAAGGTCGTGCAAAGGAGATGACGTTTAAATAGTTAAATTTAAAGAAATCGTCTTAATTCAACCTGACATTATATTATTGTTACACATTGCACTAGAGGTTGTTGAAATAAAAACTCATACAAGGTCTTATCAATCGAACAATACGGAACACTTCTCAAATAAGCAATCTTAATAAACGTCAAGCACACATTATTACATTTAGGGCAGGGACAGGGTTCAAGGTAGGTTTGCACTAATTACCTGCATGCTATAATTAATCAATCAATTGTAGTTGTCTAATCATTAGACGTGTGTCGAAAACTTGAAAGGTGTCGATTACAATTTATTATTGTTTGATGAAATCAAGGAAGCATATTGTTATGGATTATATTTCATGCAGTGTTAGTAATCCGGGTACGTAAAGGAATTTTTTTCTGGATAACAGTGATTGATTCGCCAAGTTAAAATAGTCACGAAAGTTAATGCCGATTAGGAACTTTACTGAACAAGTGACAGCAAGCTATGTTTTTAATTACGTATCGATGGAAATGACTTAATTTTATGATTTAAAACACAGCAATTCGTTTATAACCGCTGTTACTTTTGCAATTAATGTTAGTCACATTACAATTCCAATGCAATGCCTAAAACAATTAGTAATCTTGGAGTAATTTCGCTGCGACACCTGTGGAAACTACGAAGTAGTTTTTAAATGATTTTAAAGCTAATTTGACCTTCAGAAGTATGAACTGACGTCATTCCAACGTAAATCGAGTAATTTCAATTGTAGCTGAAATATTAGTTAGTGTCAATAATTGATCAAGATTAAGCAAATACATAAATACCGAGCTTGGCCGTGATTGTTTTTTTATTTATTTTATTAATTGTTCGATTGATGATAGTTTGCTAAAGTTGCAATGATAGTCCAGTGGTATGACGTTTAGCTTGAAAATTGTCAATGATTCGAACCTAAAGGACGGACCACTGACTTTTAATTCTGTATTAGAAATTAATCACTTCCTTAAAACGGTGAAAGAAGCGCACCAATTTAACAGCACCGATTGAACCGCACCTTTTTAATTCCACTTACTGCACCTCGTGGTTCGTGCACTAGATAAAAATATTTATATTCTATTCCACGAACAGCACCTATAATTTTTAAGGGTCTATGGGTGTAGCTTGTTAAATAAAATATCGATAGAAGTAATTTATATAAACTTTATTAATACTGTCTTCTTACAAACCAATAATGGAATCAGTCGTTTTAAAAATTGGAAAAATTGGAAATAGCGACAGACAGGGTATAATATCATATTTGACATGGTACATAATTATCAACTCGGTTGGTTAGTTTTGTTCACAAATACTAAATTGATTGTGATATTATATAAGTACGATTGATATCATTTTAACCAGTTTGCACCAGTTGAGGTGCTGTAAGTGGAATAAAAAAGGTGCGGTTCAATCGGTGCGCTTAATGGAATGCTTCATTTTATTCGCATTTGGAATTCTTTGTTCCGTAGGTATTTTATCAGCTGAACTAAGCGGTGGGCTTTCGATTAACTATCTACCCTGTACATGATTTCATGCACCGCGACCTCGAAGTGATCGACCTTTGTCACTGACTTTGCAATCAAATCAAATGCAAATCGTACTGAGTCATGAAAGTCACCAAAATTCCGAATCTTATCTTCTCAATTTGTATTCACCGAGCGCTTGAATCGAGTCATAAAATCACGATGATCGAGTTAAATTGGGTTGTTGTTGGTGTGCTTTGCGCATGCACATTTATTTTACAGTGTATGTTATATTTTACGGCCGTATCTGGAAGTGTCAGTTGATGTATAAATGTCAAGTGCTATCTTGATTGTTTGATGACATTTGTTTATGGTCCTTTATTAGCCTTTTGATCATTTTTAACAACTCCTAGCGAAATTTATGTTTATATCTCCTGCATTTCATAATACATTTTCTAGACGGGGTACTTTCTCGCCCTCAATTGTTTTTTATTTTATTTTATTGTGAATACATTTAAGGAAATCAGGGTAATCTGTTCTTGCAGGTAAATACGTAATGTTTATTGTGGCCTTGTGGGACAACTTCTGTCTCACATTAGTACCAAAGGACTGAAACTACCAATTAAACAGATAAGTAACGGTTTACACTTTAATTGCTTTGAATATATTCATTCTCAACCTGGCGTTCGCCGTTTCATGTGTTCAAACAGCTAATTTGTCTCGGTTGTCTCATGAATGAAATAATTCTCTCACCGAATTTGACGTTTTAAATGCAGAACTTGTACGTTTATGGCATTTAATTTGAAAATATCACTAGCAGGCGATTCTTCTTATATTGTGGGAATATTAGTGACATCACCACGTCACAGATTGAATACTCAATTAATTGGGTACGTGATGAGAACGGTACATAATTTAGTTAGTTGTTCACGTTATCTTGTTAATTAAGTTGACGTTAATTAATTGCTATTGTATCATGGTTGATATTTATTCAAAGGTTTTTTTTAGGTTGTGTGTGTTTCATTGGGTTGGCAAGTCAAAGGTCGGAATTTCTAATCTAAGGCTCGGTTGCATCATACCTACATGAAAGTATCGTAACATGTACGAATATGAGAAGCAAATTTGACTGATGTTAAGTAACAGGTTCGCCGTTTTAATGATAAACGATATGAAAGACTAAATAAGTTTCCTATAACTATGCAACAGTATACAATGCGAAGTTAAATCAATACCGCCTCTATTTTAGCCACCACACCTTGTCACTCCAAAAACAACCATATAATATTGCCACTATTGTACTAAAGAGCCAATTTATACCATATTATTAGTATTTCTCGTGTTGGCAACACCCACGCTACGACTATGAGGCTAGTTATGACCCCAATACACGGCTATGGCTTCATTTAAGCGAGTACTTCCATGTTTTTTCGTAAATAATGTCACGGTGGACCGTGTGAGGACTATTTAATTTGACAGTTGGGATTTCCATGTTGGTAGTAATGGAGGTGTATGGATGTATCGATGACTTGTACGGACTAGTGACGAGACTTAAGAAGTTCTTTCTTTTAAACAACATGTATTTATTGAAATAACATGCTACATGTCATTAATCATACGATAAGAAGTTAATAACGCAAATCTGTAGTCTAGTTTGTTCAAAATCGTAATTAAAATCGACTAATCTTCACAAATATAATTACAACTGCTTAATATTTCAACCAATTTATTTTTCTATCGTGGTGGTAATGTTTTTCTTTAGGGTCGGTCCATAAGCAGTTTTGTGTAATAAGCTTGACTCATTCGAGAAAGTATGTGTTGCTAAAAAAAATAGAACAGCTTGAAAAAAGGGAATGCGTTGGCCAAATGTAAGCTGAAACAGACTAGAAAAAAAAATGCTGTGCCCCGCAAACGTAGTTCTGCCATAAAAAGGATCTGGATAGGGCCGTCCTTACCACCTAGGGGTATAAAAAATACTACGCCTACGACCTATTCTCAGACCTTCCAAATATACACAAAAAATTACATAAAAATCGGTCAAGCCGTTTCGGAGAAGTTCGATTACAAACACTGTGACACGAGATTTCTATATTAGATTACCACGTTGTATTCTAATATTATTAGGTCTAGCACAAAAGTAATTACGTTAATCAATTACTGCCCTTTTTATACAAGCCGGACCCGGTTGTCTGTTGTTCTGCTTCCTTCTTCCTATCTTGCTCATGGTTCATTATTTAAACCCACGTTCAGTATTAATAGACATATATGACAGAATCATCCGTTGAACATAATTTTGAACTTTTTGTACTTATGACTAAACATGTTTTTTATGTATTGTTGGTAGCCTTGCCTTTAGATATTTTGATTACAGGCGACAGCAGGAAAATTTATTGACAGATACCTAATCCTTATTGGTTATGACATTAAAATTTCTGATAAAGGTCCTGGCGCCAGTAAATTGAGGTCAATACAATAAAATACATTAATATGCTTTATTGTCTATAATTATTTTGAATTGATACATGACAATTTAATAGAATGATTTCTAGTATGACAGTGATTTCTAGTATTCCTAAAGAGCGTGTGACTGGATACCCTTGGGTGTAAACTGGATTCATCCAGTTATCTCCTGTTTTCAGTCGACCTGATCCAAGATCCATAATCGGCGAATATTTAGAGAATTATAAAATAACACTAATAGATTATATAGAATTTAAATGATCCCTTGTTAATTACACATGGACCTCCTGGTCCTTAAAAGGAAATTAATTAATCATATAGCTTAATAATCTAATCTAATATATACAAATCTCGTGTCACAGTGTTTGTTATGGAACTCCTCCGAGCCGGCTTGACCGGTTGTTATGAAATTTGTATATTTAGTAGGTCTGAGAATAGGTCCCCCCCGGGGTTCCACCCCCCCGGGGTTCCACCCCCCCGGGGTTCCACCTTGTCGTGGTGGGGGGGCTCTAGTAGCCGTGGCTTGGTCACCCACGGTGAAGCTAACGGAACCCGAGGAGGGCCGCTCCTCAGGGCTTTGCCTTCAAGCCCATGTTGGAGCGGCGCCGGCGTAGGTTGCGAGCCTTATGGGGGGTGTCGCAACTGAGGTGGGCTGCGGCGTCGTATGGGCGGCACCGCAGCTGAGGGATGGAGGCCGCGGTGGGAGAGGAGTGCCGGTATGTCGATGCGCCGCTCTCCCTACCTGCCGCGGCCTTGACGGGGCCGCCACCGTTGGATGGCGGACGCGGTGGGGCCGCAGGGGAAGAGGAGTGCCGGTATTGCGAGGCGCCGCTCTCCCTATCCTCTGCGGCCGTAGTGGCAGGCGGCGGGGCCACAGACCTGACCCGTCGCAGGGGACCTTGGGCGTCCAGACACGGGGTCGTCTGGCGCCCATTGCACATGGTCTCCGAGGTGGTTGCGGCACGCCATTAGTCTGGTAGTCTGGTGTGCCGTAGCGGGGGGGTGCAATACCCAACCCCGTGAGGGAGTCTGGCAACGGACGGCTGCGGGCTGGTTCGCGGTTGTGTGCGAGAGCGTTCCCGCGTCCCGCCCTCAAGCAGCTGAGGAGGTATACTGTGGAGTTTTAGTGGGTTCGAGTCCCACATAACCGCTCTGTCTCCCCGTGTCAGAGCGGTATGCGAGGGCATTTCTCCACATAAAAAAAAAAAAAAAAAAAAGGTCTGAGAATAGGTCGTAGGCTATTTTTATACCCCTAGGTGATAAAGGTGGCCCTATCCAGAAGATTTATATGGCAGAACAACGTTTGCGCGGCACAGCGAATATATATAGGTATATAAATCATACACGTCATAATGCCGTAAATGCAGATCCAATCCTGGGCACCGGTAAGGGTTAATGAAGGACCGTATTATTTTTAGCCGTTATGAGTCCAAAAAAAATAATTTAATTTATTTTTGAACTTACTTAGTTACCCCGGAACTCAATACAATTACTGATTGATGATGATTATGACTGATTTTCCACACATGAAAAATAACATTCGATACAGTAGAAAAATATTTATATGGTATCGAAAGCTAAGCGTTATTCGCCATCTTATATTGATCCCTACTTTTCCAACGTCCCCGTCGTTACCAGGATTTATAATAAATACCTGTGCTACATGTCCATCTACCGCGAACAACGCCGGGGCGATTGGTTGTCGAGTCGCAACTGGTTGCTAGCAGTTAGCAGTTGCGTGGGTGTGTGTGAACATGTCACGGGAACTGTTAATAAGGATATGGTGGTGTAAAGTACTGGTAATGTCCGTGTAAGTGGTCTTATTTTTGTTGAAGAATTGAAGGAGATTGCCTTTATTTTCAAAGATCATATAATACAACACAATTTTCTTCTTTTCTTCTCTGTAAAGCTTCATATCTGAATTAAAAATGTTTTATTATCGTGGTTCAAGAAACAGTCCTGAGAGGATGAATGAAAGGCTACTGCATGCAGCTGAGATGAGAATGCTAAGAGGGATGTGTGGTGTGACGCGAATGGACAGAATTAAGAAAGAGTACGTACGGGAAAGCCTGAGAGTTACGCTGGTGACCGAGAAGTTAAGTGGAAATCGTTTGTATGGACACAAAATGCGGAGGAATGAGGATCATGTGACGAGGAAAGTTCTGAGTATGAATGTGGATGGCTACACATGTAGAGGAAGACCAAGGAAGCGATGGATGGATTGTGTAAAAGATGATATGGCTAGAAAGGAAGTGACTAGGGAGATGACGGCTAACAGAGATATATGGAAAAAAAAGACATGCTGCGCCGACCCCAATTAAATTGGGATAAGGGCAGGGGGATGATAATGGTTCAAGAAACAGACCCTTCATTTTCAGAATAATGTTGTTTAAGTAAGGAAGTACGATATATTCATAAAAAAAACACATTTTAGAATTTACCAAATTAAAAAATAAGATAACTACATATATATATATATATATATACATATATAATTATATCACTTACTATAACTACTGAAACAATTTATTTATTTATGACTATACTAATATCTAAGGCCAAGATCAATTAACATTATATAGCACGTGGCATTATTTTGGCATAGCATTATTGTACGCCCTTTGTATGTTTTCTTTTTCTGGTATCTTCCTTTTTATATGTGTGTACAATAAAGAATATTGTATTATATTGTATTCCTGCCACTTTCACATAACTGTCCAAATACAACTGCAGGATAGAGACGGGAAATTAAATGAGCCAAGGCGTATAGTACTAACTTCTGTAAATAAGAAACATTTGCCATTATCTCCGAATTCTCCCAAGGATCTCCCTCAGCAGGCTCCCTGCCCAGCTCCCTAGGCTTAACAGGCGTATAATATATTTCTAAGTTTGTCCCTTACATATTTGAACGAATATTCAACAATTCAAATAACCCACTTAGCATAGTCGAAATAATATCGGCACAGTCAAAGCCTATACCATACATGATTCTTTGCGAAATACCAATACTAGAATTACAATAAAATCGAAACAATCTAATGAACTCCCACCATTAGCTATCTTTAACAAATTTTTAATTGGCGGTCAGATAGTCTGATAATTGAACAATAGTAAAGATAAGGGCCTAAGTGAGAATTTATGTTTTATTGCAGTCTCTTATTTTTGTAACGCGTTTTAGTAAAAGTGCACTTACTCCGTTACTAATTGCGGGCACGGCGTGTTCTATAAAATGGTATTCGGGTTTTCTGATAAGAATGGTATGAAATGAAGTGGATTCGGTTCTATTTGTTTTGTATACGTTCTAGTAATGGCTAATTTAGGATTTCATTTCTTTTATATTTGAACTATTGAACAAAGAAGTAGGTAATAATTCGGTATATTGATTTACTAGTTGTGCCCCGCGGTTTCACAAGCTTTTTCTTTTTGATTGGCTCCTAAAAGTCGTATATTAAATAGTCTTCTACCTACATAACTTCTATAAAAATTATGCTAAGTACTTTTAGTGTGCTTCGAACCCAAATACTTTCAACCACGGACCACGCCAATGGGCTACTGCATACTCTTATTTATTTTTCGTTAACAATTTTCCTCCTTCTTACTATACTTTTTTCCTCAAAAGCATTAATGATTTATTTATATAAATCAAAATTCTCATCGCATCATCAAATTATTCGTGTCTTGCCAACACAGAGTTGTTATGAGCGAAATGTTTGTCGCATCTTAATGCCGTCCTTCTGTTTACATGGTCAGTCATTGACATTGTGCTTATGCGATGTTATACATACTATTATTATACCTAAATGCGAAAGTAACTGTGTCTGTTTCTTACCTATTCACGACTCAACGGCTGAGCGGATCGTAATGAGAATTCGCATGGAGATAGATTGTATCTTGGGGAAGGACATAGGCCACCTTTAGTTGCGCAGACGAAGTCGCGGGCACCAGCTAGTGTAATATAAATAAAGGTTTTGTTTTCAAACATTTGGCAGTGGTATGACCGTTGAACTGGCAGGTGTCGTTAATTTGAACCCAAGGCCCACAACACCGACTTATCGTAGGCATGTGCGTAAATAAAAGTGTTGATTATTCACATAAAACGGTGAAGGAAAACAAACTCTGTTTTCATATCTAATAGTTCATAAAGTTACAATATTAAATGTAAAAAGAATACGGTCGCGAACAGGATTCGAACCTGCGCCTCCCGGATAAATACTCCAGGCGCTCTGACCACTAAGCCATCTCGACCGAAATGGCTTAGTGGTTCGCGACGGTATTCTTTTTCCATTTAATATTGTAACTTTAGAGTGCGCTAAGCATGCGTTAATGCTTTTCAAAGATTTATCTTAAATTAATAGTTCATATTTTATATTATTGGGTGGGTAGATGAGCATTAGTGTCAAAATATGGTAAGCGAACCGACCATGTACAGTCAGCAAAATAGGTTTACACGTAGTTATGTTTAAATTAGTTTATCACAAGAGCTTAAATTATTATTTGACATTTATCAAATTGACACTATTAAAATATTGTATGTTCAATCATAATTTGTCATAATGAACAATTAAAGAAAGTTTTCATTCGCCAAACACTAGTTAAACATTTTTATATAGAACCATAATACTAACAAGGCAACATGCCTTAAAATTGTGGCAACTGCAATTACGAAAACTTTTTTTTTTTAAAACGTTGCCCCACTCTAGGAATTTCGTCCTGTATCGTGGGTGCGTTTACAGACACATAATCTTACATGCACACACACCCAGATCCGGAACAATTATCTGTAGATCATACAAATATTAGTTCCGTGCAGGAATCGAACCTGCGACACGCGACGCAGCAGCCGGTTTTTCGACCACTGCGCCAACCACGCCGTTAAATTTAATATTACGCATCGTTTTAAGGCGTCTATTTAATATTGGAATTGGTATTAATTTCAAGAGTAACCCCACTGCACTAAGGATCAACATAAACCAATGAAGTTAAATATTTTCCTAGTAGATAAAAAGCTCTGCCAACATAAATTTCTCACTGGCAACACAAAATTGAAATTTGTGAAAAAAACAAAAGATAAACCAATACTTTGTGTCATCACTCCTCACTGCAGATGACATAAGAAGTCGTGATGGAATTCCAGAGTGTATGTCTGTTTATTTACGGCTTGTAAAACGGTATGTGCGCAAGAGTTATGTGCGAAAATTATGTAATTACTGTATTTTTTGTTGTGTTCAATATTAATGACTACGAAAACGGCATATTTGGTTTGCGAATTGTTTAAAAATATGTAAAATAATAATATGTGTTGTTGGTAACTTTTAGTTATGTTGAATAGATTCGGGTATTCCTTACCTTGCGAGGTGTAGGGCGAGAGATGTGTAGAGTAGTTGGTACACGTGTAGAGTTATGGTTGGTGGTAGTTGCAATTTTCCACCGCATGCTTATATGCATACATTTGTGGGCGGGTGGGAGGCGGGTGCAGGAATTGTAGGTAATTTCATGACTTTCCTCATTCCTAAATATTGTGGCACTAGATAATACATTTATTTGCATCCAATTTACAGTTTTTATGTCACCTCTGCAAATCTGCCTGTCTTTTCTCATTTATGTTGGCTTCGGCTTCCAGTATCACCGGGTGGTATTTAACCACTATTTATACTGGTGCTACTAACTGACCTCTACAACCCAGTTACTAAGTAACCATAGTCATACACGTTATCAGAATTTCAGTCACCCGTAATGACTGCCATAGATCTTAATTTGACAACTTGGATGGACGGTTTAACGCGCTGAACGACGCATGCACTCATCAACATCATCTTCAGACTGTAGCAGTACTCGGCTGGTCATAGGACTTAGCAATTTACCCCACTGAACTTAGGCCTCGGCTTTTCCTATCTAGCCAGCCTAGACCTACATTACTTTTAGCAATTTAAAGTATAAAGCTAGTTACTTAGATAAAATTTTGGTGAATTGTGCGTGCTCGGAGATAAATGGTTACGATAACTTGAGTAGGATCTGTATTTCCAAGGAGTGTGTCTAAAATTGTAATCACTAAATAAGTATCTACCATATTGAAAAAGCGATGCAAGTCTGTAATTATTTTATAAATTATCACACAATGCTCACTTTAATGTCTATTTTGGAGTTTTAATTCGCAACCTAGAGTTAAATAGTGATTCTAAAACCTCTGTGCAACCACATCATTTTATTGTTACATTTTTTTTCCTCTTGTAAAGTACCTAACTAACGAAAAAACAGTCATTGCCCCCTTGACGCAAAAGGCAAAATTAAAGCTAAAATAATGTAAACTTCGAAAAGGACTTGACTAATCTTAAATTCCTTTCACTAAGACGCTAAACAAATCGATAACGGAATTCAATTTAAAGGATCACTCAAGAGTTTTATATGGGGCTGTTAAGTAACCGCTTTAAATGTTTCGGACAAAGAATCAAATTCATTGGCAGTGCGAAAACTTCTTTTTAGAAGGCTCGTATTAAACAAATTTCAATCAGAAACGCCTTGAAAATTAATTGGCTTACTCTTGAAAATAATGCCGCTCAATTGACATTGGAAATATGTCAGTTCATACTTTTAAATGCAAAAATGTCAAAAAAATAATTATGGAATCAGATTATTAATACGAAAACATGCTTTAAAATTGAGCCAACTGTAATATAGGTAAATTTATTTTAATATTACGCTTTGTTTTAAGGAATCTTTAATATTGGTATTGGATTGGTATTGGTATTAATTTCAAGAGTAACCCCACATATCAGATTGGCAATTAGGACAAGCTTACAATTGGGTATAGGTTTATTACTATAATCTTTTACGAGTAGAACTATTTTGGTATATAAAAGTTGATTCGGTCGTTTGGAATAGATAGATGGGGTAATGCGCCGCATATTGCGGATTTGAATTTTACACGGAACTGTTATTTGTGTAATAGAAATAATTGTGTACAGAAAATTGTGTAAATCTATCGACTCTACTTAGAGTAAATATATTTATTCTGGATATACGTGCTCCATCCTCGGCCACACCGTCGCTCAACATCAGGCGAGTTGGTGGTCAAACGTAGATCCATTTCGGATAAAAACTAACACACGATACCACTTGTGAGTCGCCAAGCTTATTTATAGAAAGAAGAGTTCAAGAATTGATATAGTTTCATGTTAGAACATAGTGCCACACCTGTATGTCCCGAAGGGGTAGGCAGAGGTGTACACAGTTGTGCACCCACATTTCGCCAATGCTGTTATATGTCCCATGTAAAGGGTGGTGAGCCTATTGCCATCTACCGGGCGTAATTATAAACTTCGGGCTGCTACTGGGAATTTCCTAATTGTCCGACCTGGGAATCGTACCCAAGACCTCATGCTTAGCAGTTGCGCTTAGGACCACTAGATTATGATAACCGAAACTGTTTTCAAATGACTCTGTTTTTTTCTTTAAATGGCATGCCTTTTCTTTAGCAAATTGTAAGAATGTTTAAAAATAAACTGATGAGGTTGTGATGACTCCTTAATGAGTCATCACAACAAAATTTGAAGGGCTTGGAATCACCTATTTCGTTTAAAATTGTAGCTATACATATTGGGCAAAACCCGTCTATTAAATATTCCTTTAGAATGAGGCTTAGGCGGATAACGTTAATAAATGATTGCCATAGACATAAATGTTTTTTAGTAATATCTTAGGTTTGCGCGATCACTACACATTATAATAAAACAACTTTTAGTTTAAATATGTATCAGAGAATATGAATTTATCAATTATATGTACGGTAGACTGAAATAATTTTAAATAAACTGTTGAGACACCTGACACCTTAGTCCTCCTGCGACCACGAACGCTGCAAAGTGTTCGAAACGTCAGGAAAAACAAAAAACCAATAATACACGCGATTAATCCGGATAAAAGTTGTTTTATTATAAATGTTTTTTGTTTTTTTTTATATATTGGTTTTACATTTTTTGACCAACTCGCTTGATGGTAAGCGACGTTGTAGCCTAAGAAGGAGCAAGTAGATCCAAAATAAAACTATTCACTCTAGCCTCGAATATGCCTAGATTGTATTTCTCAGGAAAGACGGAAGATGGCAGGGAGTTCAGGGATGACATCTGATTTTCAGAAATAAAAAAATGTGGCAGAGAAGAGTTTGGCTTGCTTATTGGTGTGAGGTGAATATAGGCTAACGTTACGCCTATAGAAACTTGCTGTATAGGGGTCTGTACTCTTTGTCCCGTGGTGGAGGTGTTTGAAGCTACGATCCTAGCACCTCGGTAAAGGTAAGGTTAAGGATCGTGTGGTTTGTAATTGGAAAAAGTCTGTGATGGATTTCACACACGAAATAAACAAAAATAGCACCCCTGTATGAGAAACCGCATCGTCGGCAATAGTCGCGAAAAAAATCGGTTCTCCTGTTGCCAACACTACGCTTCATCAAGGAGCGCTGGCGACCTCATTCACCGTTAGGAACATAAAACTATGTAACAAATAGCAGTATTATTTGAATACAATTTTAAATAAGTTCTAAGTACTTTCCTAGACGGGCTTATTCAGTTTTTCCGAGCCCCGCTCTATCAAAACAATTTACTTAGTAGTGACACCAGCCAGGCATGTTAAGTTTGCAATCATATTAAAAAAAATTTAAGACACAAAGTCTGCCAGTGACTTCATCGCGGTGACTATTCAAATCATAAAATATAAGTATACGAGTTAGTAAATTTACAGGCCTTCTAAGAGCCCTCGACCCGTTAGGCGGAAATTCCAAAAATACGTTCTTAAGGAAAAGTTTATCAAAAAAATGTGTCATCAAACAAATGTTAGCGATAGTGAGCAAGACGTAAATTTATAGAATACCTAAAAAACTAGTTGGCTTTAATTTATTGTTTTGTAAACGCGGATGGGGAATGCTCGATCATTGGCCCTTTGAATTCCTTAAACTTAACTACATAGAAAAGATGGGTTATTGATTAAAACCACACGCAGTTGATAGACAACTTCAGATTTTTTATTTTTTTAATTTTAAATGGGAATAGCACTGGAGGGTGGAGATTGGCATAAGCAGAGAGAGAGAAAGGCCTATGCCCAGTAGTGGGTAAAGTGTCTGTGGATGATGATGATGACGAACCAATTTGGGATCACTGGTTAATATTCCAATAAAATTATTATATTAAATGGAAAAAGAATACGGTCATGAGCGGGATTCGAACCTGCGCCTCCCAGATAAATACTCCAGGCGCTCTGACCACTAATCCATCTCGACCTCTGCTCACTACCGCGAATTCTTCATCCATATTTTAACACGTCTTTTGGTGACGTCATTGTTATCTATTCTGTCCTTTTACAGGTGACCGAACCGACACGACTGTCTACTACTACTGATAGTAATCTACAATCAAATCAAGACTACCTCACCTATAAAATGAATATGTCTAAGACATATTTGATGTTCAAAGATTTGGCAATAGGTTGTTTTATCTTGTCTAACTTTGTCAAGGACTTTTGGCGCCAAATATAACGGCAAATAAAATGTACTTACATGCGTGGGTTCATCTCATTGTTTAAACATTTTTTGTTACAAATTAAATTTTTACTGATCTTGTCTCTTGTCCACCTGTACAAGCAAATTTTACGTACACTAACCAGTAAACCTGAACCCTATTGCAGTAACTATAAAGTTGAAAATAATGAATAAAATAATTTCGCATGTACAAAATAAGGTTGTCACTTTTCGGGTAGTGTACCCAAAGTTTGTCAGCTGTTATGACAATCTTGTTCATTTATCTCAGAAGATGGAGTGGCTACTTGCCTCAAAGCTTTTTTGGCTATGCCTAAACCTGGGGGTTTTTGTGATACCCAGAACCGTTACAAATGGTGTTTTTGCATGTGTCACCAGACATGCATGACTGACAGACTGTGAAAAGGTTAGTATGAAAGTACTAAGGACCAAAATCTTGTGCCCCAACATAGATAACGTGGTCCTTTGGTTCAACGGCGAAAAATAATAGTAAAAGAAAAGGTAGTAGAGAGTAAAGTTGCGAGATAGTTTTCTTTAATTTTTCGTTTGACGTGGAAAAAACCGGGACTCAGAATGCGTCCCGCTCAGGGTGTTGGCAAGACGCATCCAGAGGGACCAGAAAAGCGGGACGTCCCATTAAAAGCGATCTACCAGGCCACGCTTTTTTAAAATATTATATTTATGGAATAATTAAGAAATAGAACAAACAATTTAGTATAAAAGGCTGGTGAGACAACGCGAATAACAAAAACAATTAAAGACATTATACAAATGTAAAACAAAATGATCATAATAAATATAAGGCGGCGTTCTCACTTAAATACATTACATGTTATCACAAACACAAAAGTAATTTCAGATGACTTCTCCTTTAAAATGGTTATGGAATTTAGTATGGGTAACTTGCCATTAACACGCTTTATGGGCAATAAAAGTGATAAACTTCAAAAGTAATGCGCAAAATAAACTTTTTGATGTGCATTTTTTATTTAAAGTTACTCTGTATCACAACGCTGCAAGGAAAAATTAACCTTGCATTTACTCTCTTAGAGTCCAAAATTACTTGTACAAAATGTACCCCATAGTTCCAGTCAATCCTTCCCATCTGACAGATATGGTATTTACTTGTACACTGAAAGACAATCGGTGTTGTTTTATGGTTAGTAGGTCGACTGTGTAAAGTTGATACGAGTCGAGTGTTATTATTTTGCACCTCATTATAGGAGGTATAATTGGTATAAAACTGTCCACTCATAGAAAGCACACTTCTTTTTCTTATCGTATGGTTGACGAACAGCTTAGTCAAAGTCAAAGTCAAATCATTTATTTCAATTAGACCATTTACAGGCACCTTTGAATTAATTAATTAGTATTAATCATTTAATTAGTATTAAATTTGAATTATTTAATTAACTAGTATCAGAGTTTAAACTCTTCTAGGCCTTTCGCATAGCTTTAAATATCACCGAATACTTCTTTCAGGTGTGCTGGTTTCCTCCACCGTTTTGAGTAAATCATAATTATATCTCACTAACTGACCCGACAGACGCTGGCCTGTCCATTCTATTGAGCAACTTTCATCCATGGTCTTGAGTTCATAGAAAAATCAAATAATTTTCTTATTTTTCCAGCAACATTTCCAATGTTTCTATTCTAAAATATATAAATCAGTCCAGCCGTTTTCAAGTTATGAGCTTACTAAAGAACAGCATATTTTTTTAACATAAATATACACATGACTGCGAACCACTAACGTGTGGTGTGGTGTAATTTTTTGAGGTAGGCAATGCCTATTTGCCTATATGCAATGCACGCCACTGCGTGTGGTGCGTACCTTAGATTCGAATTATGACCTTTGACTTGCTATTCCAACGGTCATACCACTAGGCTACATAGAAGGCAGACAATGAGGTATAAGTTTACTGATTTAATGTCAAAAAGGTTCTACTTTATGATGAGTGTCGGTGGCAATGTATTGAACGAAAGCATTACAGCATTTTAAGATGAATTTCAATGGATAAATGTTTACTGTATAATTTTTTATGGATATCTTATTCTTAGTGTTTGGTTGAGGGTCTAAATGGGTTTCGTTGAGCTCTTGAGATAATAATATCAAATTTCAAGTGCTTTATTTTCTAGATTTACGCGATGTACTTTAGCCGGCAAGTTCTTTTTACACGCCTGCTCTAAAAAAGGAGTGTTATGTTTTAGTGTTAATGTTTGTATGTGAGTTTATTCCACCATAACTTCATAATGTCTGAACCGATTTCGATATATGGGGTATGTTACCCCGGGTATCGTTAGAACCCTTGCATTTATCCTGGGTAACAAAAGCTAGTAAGATTAAAAAAAAAGTGATATAGAAGCTGTAGTACACAAACAAGCAGGAAATGAAAAAAAAAAAAACATTAAAAAAGTACGCCTGCCATGCATGTCGGGTGTTTACGATGAAAATCCTTCACTTACCTTGTTTTCTACATTTTATTACACACGTGGTAGACGCGCTTTTATATTTTTTAATAAATCGTATTTTGTTTTAATTTTGTTCATATTTTTTATAATACGTGTATATCGCTGGCTGAAATTAATAGTGGCACAAGACAAATTATTAATGTGCGATTACTCAAATTGTATACTTTTGTCTTGTGCCAGCGATTTGTCTCTTCACATATAAGCAAATTTGTGCAATGTAACCTTTTACTGTACTAATATTTATATGAATTTTAAGTCGGAATAAAGATTGCCATTTGAAATAATAATATCTTCGTGTCGACAACACGGATGCGCTGCGTTCACCGGATATAGTTGGAATATTTCATTGGTACCTAATGTGTGGTGATGTTGAGAAGAAGACATTTATATTAACTTTTAAGAGATAGGATATATTCAAACTCATGCCTGTATTCTCCAAAAGCTTGGACAGAGGGGAACTGTTGTATAATCACGAGAACCAATATGTAGACACAAAATTTAAAAAACTCACCTATCACTCTACCGTGTAATACTAAGATAATCAGGTATGTGACGCAGATAGAACAGCCTTTGCTTCTACATATAGACATACATTAATACTTCTACATTATTCAGATAACTATTAAGCGGAGTTTAATAAGTGCAAATATATACATCTTGGTACTCGTGACTGTACATGTAGACCTATATTTTACTGATGTCATTATTAATTAGAGATTAGATTAGACTAGATGTTGACCTTGATGACCTATGGTGTAGTGAAAATTATTCCTTCTAGCCTGCATGCTCTCCTTTACTGTGTGTACTAGGAATGGGTTTTACAGTCGCAGACTGTGTGAATGTCACCTTTATGGAATTTGAACTCTGCCCTTATTGTTCAAATGTGATACCGATTAATATATACATCATATTAATGCCTAATCATACCGTTTTTGAGAACATAAAAGAGCATAATGTGACTTGGTGTGGCATTCTGTTATCGTGTGAAGTCCTTTTTTGAACGCTAACCTTTTTAAAAATAAGGTAAGGATATAAAAATCTTATATCGTCTGCCCTTCAAGGGGGACAGACGATCATTGGGCTTACTCTTGAAAATAATTCCGCTCTATTGACATCGGAAATATGCCAGTTCGTACTTTTAAATGCCAAAATGTCTAAAAATAAATATAGACTCGGGATAATATGAAGAAAACATGCTTTAAAGTTGAGGCAGCCGTAATGTAGGGTTTTCGCGCTGTTTTAAGGCATCTATTTCATATTGGAATTGGATTGGAATTCGTATTAGTTTCAAGAGTAGTCACTGATTAGGACCGCAGGATCGCGCTGAATGCAAGCCGCTTATAACCGGTCCTATTGGAAATCTATAGGGGAGGCCTATGTTCAGCAGTGGATGTCCTATGGTTGATATGATGATGATGATGATAAAAAATCTAGAGACCCTACTTCAACCTAATTGTAAGACGAATCGCGTCTAAGAAAGAAATATTTTCAGTATTTGGTACTTTTATGGTCAAGAATTGTAAAGACACACAGATTTAAAATTAAAATTGTTATTATTTATACATTTATACATTTTATTAAATTTATACATATTTGTGGAAAAATAATATGGTCCTGTGCAGGGTTCAAACCTGCGCCTTCCGGATAAATACTCCAGGCGCTCTGACCGCTAAGCCATCTCGACATCTGTTCACTACCGCGAATTCTTCGTTCACATTTTAATATCTACGTTTTTTGGTGACGTCATTGCTATACCATTCAAGCGCTATACAATTTTCCACAAAAAAATTATTATAACTTTAAGAGTTCGCTATGCATGCGTTAATACTTTTCGGAGACTTAGCAGTGAAATTGTTATTCTTATCATTATATGGTAGACCAAATTAGATTTTTAAAGGAATAACAATTCTTGAGCTTATGCGTACTGATCACTGAGTTTTATAAAAGACACGATGTCACTCTTAGGTATAACGTACAGGACCATGTCTTGCGAGGAATTCGATTGATTAATTATTACACATTATTGTCAATTGTAAAGTAAGAAAAATACTGCTTTCTTAATTTTAGTGGTCCCAAGCGGTGCTGCTGAGCGTGAGGTCCTGGGTTCGATTTCCCGGCTGAGCAAAGTGTTATTGAGTTTTCCGTTGGGATGCTTTCAGTAACAGCTTGGAGTTTGAATTGTGCCCGTTTGATGGCAATAGGCTCACCACCTATTCCATAGGACTTAATAACTGCATCGGTGCATTTTGGGGATTCTTCTACCTAACCCTTTGCGGATATAGTCATGGTGATGTTATATACCTACTGTGATTTCTACAGACCTATTTTGGTCACGGCAAATGGTTCCACTGCGTCTAGATTTTGCTAGTGTGATCTCATATGCAATAGCTAATCTACTGCAATATTATTCTATAATTATTATCGACTTCATAAAGGCTATTAATACGAACATAAGAAGCCATTAAATTAGACGAGCACTAGAATTAAAATCTATCATAAGAATAAATAATGAACTAAAACAGCAGCTACCCAATGTTTTGTAATTCGCAATAATCTATTCAACCGACTCTATATAGGGCACTAAGCCTTACTTACACAACAACAAGAAAATCACGACCTTATTAACAACTATTAAAGTGTATTTTCACTTGTTCCAGGTAACCACCGTTTGTGAAAGATCGTGACTTATGATTTCATTATAGATCGGCGCGTGCGCTGGCTTAAGCATCTTGCGACATGGATAACACCCCTTAGATAAGTATGTGCTGAACGTTAAGCAACTCTTTGAGTTATGAGGTCAGATTTTATGGTCCTTTTATGGAGGGTAACAATGGTTTTTAATTATAATTGATAGTATGTAAGCTGTTGTTTGGAAGCAAAGATAATTATTTGATAATGATCTTCTGTGACCTCTGAATATATGGGGTAATATGTATTTCTTATTTATTTTTCGTTGTTCCCCTTTTTGGCTTTTATTCTGATACTTTCTACAAGAAACGACCTAAAGAATGTAATTTCTAAAAATATTTTTGTAAAAAAGATTTGAAAAAAAAAAAATGGATTTTTGAAAACAATACGGTCGTGAGCAGGATTCGACCCTGCGCCTCCCGGATAAATACTCCAGGCCGTTGACCACTAAGCAATCTCGACCTCTGCTCACCACCGCGAATTCTTCATCCATATTTTAACACGTCTTTTGGCGACGTCATTGCTATCTATTCAGTCCCTATACAGGTGAACGAACCACAAACAACGACAAACTTTGCAGTTAATACATATCGTAAAGGTGTAGATAATTACCTTAAAAAATCCAAAAGGCATTTTTCCATTTAATATTATAACTTTAGAGTTCGCTAAGCATGCATTAATGCTTTTCAAAGTTTAAGATTTGGAAATTTAAACGGTTACATGTTTCTGTCAATATAAGTGGAGATTTACACTGTCGAAAAATATATTTGATAAACATAGCACTCAATCCGAATGATACATGATTTTATTAAGGACTTTCTACAGTTTTCAGTATCAAATTTTTTTGTGTTTTTTATCCAATATTGAAACTAGTTGAGCAATCTCGAAAATGATGCAAGCAACAATTATGAACAACACTTAATATGACAATATAATATAACACAAGTTTTTGCTTCAAATAAAAATTAGTAAGCAAGATGAAATTAATAAAAAAAGGAAACCTGCCATGTGTAAATAATCCGCTAACTATCGCGGCTGCCCTAAGGCACCGAAATCAACCTCGCCCAAGCTCGTTAAGCGGGCCAACGCCCGTCAACAAAGGGAAAGCCCTTCGGTGGCGATCCCCTCTTCTCAACTCCCCGCCCGCCTCAGCCCTCAGAGACCCAGTCCGTGGGCTCCCCTCAACAACCTCCAGCAACAACGAGCTTTCCCAGCTCTCAAAACCACCTCTACGCCCACGATCGCAGCCCTAATGGCCTCGCCCATAGCTGCGCCCCCCTCTCTATCGCCTCCGACTAACGCGTCCTTACCGGCTAACGCCGCCGCCTCTCTACCGGTCGTAAACGACGACCTCGCGTTTGACCCCGCGGTCGTCATTCTCAGCACATTCAGCGTATTCTCTTCTGATAACGCTCACGCTATGGCCAGGGACATCATCGCCTGCAAAGGCGACCCTATGAAGCTACTCATGGTGTACAACACTTTTCCCAAGATTACGCAAGCCCTGCGCAATCTAGCTCACAATAAATAAAATATAAAATCTTTAATGGATAATAAGAACCTATGTAGAACCAAACCGCGCTCCCTAAAAATAGGTTTCTTCAACGCTAACGGCATCACAAAACAACGCGACGAAATAACTACGTTCCTCCGCGACCACCAATTAGACGTTCTCCTCGTACAGGAAACGTTCTTAAAACCTCACCGTCGGGACCCGAATATCGCCAACTACCGTATAGTTAGGAACGATAGAACTAGATGTCACATGGGCGGCACCCTTATTTATTACCGCAAAACGCTCCACTGCATCCCGTTAGACCCACCTCCTCTCTCACTTTTCGAGGTATCGATCTGTCGGCTAGCCATGACCGGTCACCAACCCATCACTATCGTCTCTTCCTACATCCCTCCCGCCGCCACCGATGTGGGGGAAAAACGCGAAATCCTATCCCACGACCTTACTGCCCTCCTCGGCTTGAGTGACTCCGTTATCATAGCGGGCGATCTCAATGCCAAACATCCCGCTTGGAACAGTAATACGACGACCGCGAGAGGCAGGCAACTGTTCGGCCTGTGTGCCACTCTCAACTTCGACATTATTGCTCCGATGCATCCCACTCACTATCCGCACAACACCGCGCACCTTCCCGATATTCTCGATGTGGCGCTTCTAAAGAACGTAAACCTTCGTTTACAGTCTATAGAGACGCTACACGAGCTCAACTCCGACCATCGTCCCGTGATCATGGCACTGGCACCTCGCTCGGGGCCCTCTGATCCTTCCCGACCCCCTCCCACCCAAACGATCACGGACTGGAAGAAAGTAAGCGAAAGCCTACAATCGACCAGCTCCCCGCACTTAGACTCTATTCCCGACGTCATCGCCTCGGTCACTGACACTACGAATGCGATCGATTCGTTCACCGATCACGTACAATCCGTTTTGAACAGTTGTTCACGGGAAGTTCCATTGATGGACAACCATCACTGGAAACTACCGGCGGACGTACGCGAACTGGTAACGGAAAAGAACGCATCCGTACGTGCCTACAGCGCGTTTCCCTGCGACGCGAACAAAGCTCACATGCGCTATTTACAGCGTGCTGTAAAGAAACGCATCGATGAGCAGCGTAACGCGCACTGGGATAAGACGCTGAGTGACTTAGAGCCCACTCACCAAGCATTCTGGCAGCTTCAAAGGAGACTCCAATCCGATGGAGTGGCCACCATGCCCCCTCTCATCCGCCCCGATAAGAGCATAGCCTTCGACGACATTGAAAAGGCCGAGTGCCTGGCCGACAGTCTAGAAGCGCAATGTACTCCTAGCACCCAACCGGTTGACCGAGCGCACCTCCTCAAGGTAGACGCAGAAGTAGAACGCAGAGCCTCACTCCCGCCGTTCGAAGACCCCGACGACCCCCTGCCCCCCGTCACTCCCGACGAGGTGCAAGAGGTCATTAAAAATCTCAAACCCCGCAAAGCCCCCGGCATAGACGGCATCACTAATAAAGTCATGAAACTTCTCCCCGCCCCGTTCATTATACTCATGACCGCCATCTTCAATGGCGCCATGAGTCACAACGTCTTCCCTCAATCGTGGAAAGAAGCCACCGTCATAGGTATCCCTAAGCCGGGAAAACCCGCGAACGAACCCACCAGCTACCGACCGATCAGCCTCCTCAACGTACTCTGTAAAATCTACGAGAAGCTTATTTATAAGCGACTCAAGGACTTTGCCGATGCGAAGAGCCTCATCCCCAACGAACAGTTCGGTTTTCGTACCCAACACTCGTGCGTACAACAGGTCCACCGCATCGTCGAGCACATAAGCGCCGGTTTTCAGCGCGGCACGATGACAGGCGCGCTCTTTTTCGACATAGCGAAGGCTTTCGACAAAGTCTGGCACAACGGCTTATTATACAAGCTGTACCAACTCGGCGTGCCCGACCGTCTCGTGCTCATCCTACGGGACTTTCTCTCGAATCGCACTTTCCGCTATCGCATAGAGGGCGCACTATCCGCCCCCCACTCTATCCGCGCCGGTGTCCCCCAGGGCTCCGTGCTCTCGCCCCTTCTGTTCACGCTCTTCACTAGCGACATCCCCAAAAATAGACAGGCAAAGTTAGCTCTCTTCGCAGACGACACTGCCATTTTCTACTCCGGTATCGTGCGCGACCGTATAGCTAGCACTCTCCAAACTTCCGCCAACGTACTAGGCGCTTGGTTCAGGAAATGGAGAATAGAAGTCAACCCCGATAAGAGTCAAGCCGTACTCTTCGCGAAAAAGCGTAGGATCAGACCCCCCGACCCCAAACCGATAACCATGTTCGGCAAGCCGATCCCCTGGGAGAAGCAAGCCAAGTACTTAGGAGTCATCCTCGATAGACACTTGACCTTCGGTGAGCACATAAGGACGGTGCGCTCGCGCGCCGCCTTCGCTCTGGGTAGGCTTCACTTTATTATGAACGCACGCAGCAGATTGTCCCTTAAGTGCAAACTGCGCATTTACACCACGTGCATACGCCCCATCATGACCTACGCCTGCGTAGTGTTCCCACACGCGAAATCGTACCGCCTCCATAAGATGCAGACCCTCCAAAACCGTGCCTTACGTAAGGTCACGGGAGCCCCCCTCTACGTTAGAAACGAAAACCTCCATCTCGACCTCAAGATTCCCACTATCCAACAGTTTATAAAACGCATTTGCAAGCGTTATTTCGAGTCTGCTGAAAAGCACCCCAACCCTCTTATCGCGGCTGCCGCCCGATACACCCCCTCCCAGATAAGTAGAATTCGCCGTCCTAGGCATTCACTATTGTACCCCGATGACGCTATAACCCTGCTCCAAGAGAGCCGTAGGGCCACCAGCACAGTACACAAACACAGACCGCCGTCATTTAGGCCTCGCCGCCGAGGCCCGTCGCGACGTCCCCGTAATGCACCTAATGCATCACCTCCCCGACCCTTGCTCGTGCCAGCCCGCGTAGCCGCTGAGCCTGTAGCTTTAAATTCCCCTGATAATAATAATTATAATAATCCTTGTTCGATCCAGCCAGTCCCTTGCTGTCCTCCCTCAAGCGACGCCCTAAGCCGAGGCTCGTACCCCGCAGGGGGTGCCCTTAGCGTTGTCGCTTTAGAATAGAATTAATTTAGTTGTATGCCCCTGGCTGGAGGCCTTAATAATAGTTTATTATTAGGGCATCCACAGGAAAGTCCGGTTAAGCAGTCGACAACCTCCTAGGTTGACCTGCGAGATGCCATTACCAAAAAAAAAAAAAAAATGTGTAAATAATATATATTTTTTATACTCCACACCCTTTTTTGTATCGTAGCCACTATATTACAATTTTTTTTATCTTACTATCTTATGTTATCCGGGATAATGTGAGAATTATATCAATACCCCATACATATAAATCGGTTCAGGCATTTAGAAGTTATGGTGGAACAAAGAAACTCACCAACATACATACATGAACCTTAAGAACATAGACAAAATGGTGCACTAGTTGCAGTAAATTCCTCTTCATACCACCTATTACTCTCACCCGACTCTAAATAACACACACGACAGAAAACAGACACCTATTGTTTCTCTTTGCGAAGCCGAAACACACAAATCAATATAATATATTTACATCTGAAATCATTACACACTGGCACGCCAGTAAACCGCGCCAGTGGACAGGCGAGTGCACTAAATCACTGGCCAGATAGTGTTACTAACGTTTGACCGTTTGAGTGCAAGCTATACGTAACAGTAATTTTATTAATAATCGGATATTTTTTATGCTAGTGTTGTGAGGAAGTGGAATATGCAAATATTTTAGAGTTCCTGATTGAAATAATTAATTAATTCATAAACTTAGGTAGAAATGGTAACAGTTGTGATTTATGATTTTTCTATATATACAAAATATATATTATTTAAACAATATCTAACATAAGTTCGGAATAATAGTGAAAGGCATGAATGAATATTCAGTAGAGAACCACCAGTGAGTTTATACACTTCCATTTTATAAGTACCTGAATGACCGAGCAAGCGTACTTTCCAGCATTTTCAGGTTTTTCATTTTTTTTTTGGTAAAAAGACGTTTTCTTAAAACGAAACCTAGCTAGTTCGATTTATCACCCCCGAAACCCTCTACATACCAAATTTCATGAAAATCGTTGGAGCCGTTTCCGAGATTCAGATTATATATATACAAATTGCTCTTTAAATATTTTTTAGGTTGTTTGAATTTTTTTTTTATGAAAACTATCACTGTGGCTCATTTGACTACTGTAAGGCCCTCGGTTGTTGTTGGACAACTATGCCCAAGGATTTTTTATAATTCACACGCCACTAAAGTATTATTGCGGACTTCTTGTATGTGGTCTCGAAGTATGACGCGGATGGATTTTAAAATTGAATTATCAGACAGACTTGCTCTTAAAAGTATGTAACTTACACACACACAGACCTGCTCTTACATAGGTACTTGTAAGAGCTAGTCTGAAGGTGTTCAAATCATTTGTCTTGATCATCTGATGCGGAAGAAGGAGGAAAGTAAAGAATAAAGTTTTGAAGATGAATGTGGAGTAGAGGAAGACAGAAAACGATGGATGGATAGTGTGTAAAGCGGTTATTATAGAGATGACGCCTGATAGAGATGTACATATGGAAGAAAAGGACATTCTGCGCCGATCCCAAATTAATTGTGTTAAGGACAGTGCGATGACGGTAATGATGAAATATACGTATAGTCCATGGGGCTTTTCTCCTTTTAAACGTTTATTGAAGTGACTCAAAAAGAGTCGCCCATATCGCACGCAAAAAGTATGATATAATACGGCCAATCTCTATTTATCAAGAGAGCAATTAGACCTTTTTGCTATCATATATAAGATTACTTATTACAAAATTAATTAAGATATAGTTATAATGCTGACCCAAGTTTTTGTTAGTAAAGTGGAAAGTTGCCCAGTTATGAGTCATAATAGGAATATAGTTCAGTGAAGTATGGCATAAACAAGATAAAAGGAGACACCTCTTTATTGCGTAAACGAAAAGTTAAACTAGCTTTTATTACCATACAAAAACATTTAACAAAACCCCCATCCAATATATTTCACCAACAAAGCAACGTGGCTCCTATAAGACTACTTGAATGGCGCACTTGCTCCTGCAGTAGAATATCACCATCAGTACATTGTGTCCAAAATAGCTATAAATTAAGTGGGATGCCCGCAAATAAATTCACTTTATTTATAGTGAGACGGAGCGGGTCTAACTGACAGATTGCGGCAGAATGAACACATCTTGTAATTGTATACGGTGCGTGGAGGTCCCCAATTGACAATATAATAGAACGGACTGAGAATACGGCCTGAAAGCGAAGCTAACTTGAAGAACACGATTAGATTACGCTCCTGGAAATACGTCAGCACGATCAAGATAAACTGATGCTCTCACAGTAACGATTGAAGGAAATAAATTAGGAAAAAATAACAATTTGATGTAAAGCATATAGCACATCTTAGAGCTACAAACAGCTACAAACTATAGATCTGAACACCCTATGGCTTAATACCTCACGATGGAGTATCGTTAGTCATGGGCCTATTATGTTGTAACGCGGCAACTAGACATCTGTAGATCTGCAGATAATTGTAATAAATGCTTTGACCATACGAACAATTTTAGTTAAAACGGTCTTTAATGCACTGGTATAGCCACCGTTGTCGAAGGATGTACACACACCCGGCATCCCACGATCACCTTTTTATGACATCATCTGGAACACAGATCCACCAGCACTGTCTCACGTGAGGGTAGTGAATGAATAATAATATCTAGTGGAGATATCGCTTCTGATAGATAAGATCTGGCTTATGCTATGGGATTGTGACGTTTCAGTATATAGTTTTTCTTTGGGATCTATGTATTTTGATTCATTGAGATGTTTAATTTGTGATGTAAGCTCAATGTGTTTTGACTTTATTTATCTATTTATATCTTCTAGACATTTTTGTAGGCACAGGTTAATATTTCTAGTGTATAGAATATCTGGGCCCGTTGACAGTACGTTAAGTTTTGTTTTCTGTTTCTTGGGTGGCACGAGCGCTTCAATTTATTTCCGAACTTCAGATAAAAGTATTTAAAGTAGGTAATGTGGTATAAATTTCGTGTTTTTTCTTATTCGGTCGCCTTTTGAGGCTTAACATTTTTGTTGATCGAAACGCATGTGAAATTCAATGGCAACGATATTTTCCATATTGGATGGATGCTGTTTATGTCTAGTTTTTATTCACTTTACATTGATATTAAATAATATATTTTATGTTTCGGTTAACTTTTGTTAGGTAATTTGTTTGTTACATTTATGGATAAACTCGTTCCGTTGTGTGATGTCATGGCGGTCGAGTAACTATTGGCCCGCCTCTTGAAGCATAGGTTGTGGGTTCAAATTTGTCATGTACCTACGTACAATGTAACTTTTTCAATGTCATATGTACTTTCTTAGTTAATCTAAAATATCACAGACATACGGTGAAGGAAAACATTGTGAAGAAACCTGGACATAATAGTCTGAAATCGCCAATCCGCAGTAAGCTAGCGTGGTGATTAGTGCTCGTACCTTCTCTGTATGAGAAGAAGCCCTTGCCTGCCTTGTAGGACAGTTATGGGCTGGTTATGTTTATGTCGTTCCATCGTCAATCATATCGTCGCTATCGCAGTTAATTTGTAATTTTATGACTTAAAAATTGGGAAAGTAACAACAGTTTTTGAACAATTATTTATTCTATGAAAAATTTACGTAATAATACTTAAGGATTGACTCCAAAAAGCTTTAAACCAATAGGGGGGTAGGGAGGCCTTTCCCTGCAGTAGGACGATAATGGCTGAATATTATCTAATAATAAATACATCACCGTACTGTACCAACCATAAAATTCCCCACTCTTACTCAAGATGACCCATTTCTTTCGTAACAAACCCCAATAAATCTGATTTCCACTTAAATAAACCATTGTCCATCAGCAATATATATTCAATGAGTGTAAGTGACAACTGCCTCTGCATTGTATTCAATCGTATTGAACTGCCGCGCTTGCGCACTTTGAAGTATCGTGTTAACACTGCGCAGATATGCAAAGCGTTAACCTATTTGTGCCTTTTCAGTTTCGATTGATATTTATAGTTGTACTTTTATTATTTTTTATTGTGAGTGGTTAAATACGCTTATATATATCTGCCTAGCCTTTTCCCAATTACATTGTGGTCGGCTTCCAGTCAAACCGATACAGCTTAATACCAGTATTTTACATGGAGCGACTGCCGATCTGACCTCCACAACCCAGTTACTGGGTAACACGATATCTCGTGGTATGACTGGTTGTCAGACTTTCAGGCCTCTGACTACCCGTAACGGCTATCATAGATCTTATTTTGACGACCGGGACCGACGGCTTAACGTGCTCTTCGAGGCACGGAGGGGTCTCGGTATGAAATGATGGTCACCCATCCACAGACCGACCGCGGCAAACGCAGCTTAACCTCAATCAATCGATCTGTGCGGCTGTTACTTAACCACGAGCCCCTCGGTTAAATACGGTTATATGAATAGATAAATGTTATTCAGATGTTGGATTGTTGGTTTTTTAATCGACAAAAAAAGGAGGATGGTATAATGAAACATCTTTTAACCGGATTAATCGCGTGTATTATTGGTTTTTGTTTTTCCTGACGTTTCAAACACTTTGAAGCGTTCGTGGTCGCAGGAGGACTAAGGTGTCACGCGTTTCAACAGTTGTTTTTAGAAACTGTTTGATTAATCCGGTTAAAAGTTGTTTTATTATAATGTGTAGTGATCGCGAAAACCTAAGATATTACACTAAGGAGGATGTTCTTAAGTCGATGTGTATATTTTTTATGTATGACCACGCATAACTTTTTACAGAGTAGTCCAATTCTGATGTTTCTTTTTTTATATTGCCTCGTTGGTCTATTGGTCTCGAGTGCGACTACTGAACGTGAGGTACTGGGTTTGATTTCCAGGTCCGGCAAGGTGGTATTCAGTTTTTCTATTGGAATCCTCACTAGCAGCCCGGTACTGTAATTGTGACCGATAGATGGCAATGGGCTCACCACCAATTACATGGGACTTAATTACAGCATTGGTGAAATGTGAGTGTACAACTGTGTACACCTCTGCCTACCTCCTCGGGGAATACAGGCGTGATATGATGATGCTATGTTTTATATACTTTAAGGAGATCCTCATTTTTTTAAAGGCGGTACTGCATACGTAGCAACCTCTTAAGGTGTACATTTTAGTGGATAGAAAAATATGCTCGTGAACAGGACTGTAGCCTTGTACCCCTTAGGATGAATACCTACTCGACCGGTTCAAATCCTGCTCACGACCGTGTCTGTATCCACAAAAAATTATTATTGCCATAATGCAAACTTTTCGGTGACAGGTGAACTTTATATTAAAAAACATCAAAATAGTGATAATGATAATGTTAGTCTTATGGAAGGTTCAATTTAAACGACGATAAAGTTACTTAAGTATCGTGAGATGATTCTCTTTATTTTTAAGAACTATACCCAAGCGCCACATAAATATCACAACATGAACTCGCATCGACAGCAGAAAGTTTCCCATAAATCGAACATTTCCGCATACCTGCATAAACGAACAGCGAAACGTTCCGAACTATAACATTCTTCGACACCCAAAGGGCGCATTCCCAACCCTTACTATAAGTCCACGTCGACACCCACTCTAGGGTGCCACATGGTAGGTAACATCCATCGGCGCCGCGGCCATGCATCACGGCCTACACGCCGGGACAATACGCGTACGCCCCATAAATATGAGATACGTCATCACATACCCGGAGCGCGTCCAAAACGCGCGCGATCCTCGATACCGTTTATAATGTAATAAATAATGCGATATGTGGACTCGACACCTACTTACTTACGTGCGACCGCGACGTGCGGATTGATAGTGCGGCGCTCTCATAAGTCTTCATGTGGACCGATGCATGTTGAAGATTATTGATTTGTTTATGGATTAGTGCCTTCAAATACTACTTTTAGCATCGGTGACTTGGGGACTGCATCAATATTGCATCGGGTTGTAGCAACTATTTGCGTTCGGTTTCTGTTTGTATATCACTATCATCCTCCTGCCCTTATCCCAATATATTTGGGGTCGGCGCAGCATGTCTTTATCGTCCATACATCTCTGTCAGCCGTCATCTCGGTAGTCGGTCACGCGGAATAAATCCCTGATCACCAATGATTAAAGTAGCGAGTCAATGTTTTATTATTTCTATTGATTTATTGAATAAATCGCCAGTCACCAATGATTAAAGTAGCAAGTTCATGATTTATTATTTCTCTCAATTTATAACATTCTTTTTAGCGAACCCATATATATATATAGCGAAACAATAGGTACCTACCGTAGAGTTTATGTTTGGCGCCTAAACATACTACAGTAAATTTAATATGAATAAATATTGAATATGTGATTAGCAGAATTAAATCCTCGAAACTTCGCCAGAATCATTATCTAAATAAAACAAAATGAATCGAACTAAACTGAGTGGGCTTTATCTTTGTAAAACCCTTTAAGATTTGCTCCTGATGAACGCTTGGGGTCAATATTTAAGATATTTCGGTCCTTCCATTTTAAAATGTCAATTTAACTTCAGATTAGGAAGACCTGTCGAAGTTTTATTTTTCTGTCTCACTGTTTGTTTAAAGGTATCTTATATTAAGCCAGTTGGGATACTTTAAAATAATCATTTAATGGTGGTCCTTTTGATGATATGTTTACTTATGGGTCATAATTATTTATTTTTATTAGCCTGTACTGTCCCACTGCCGGGCAAAAGCGTCCTTTCCCTCTTTTAATTTTTCCTGGTCCATGGCCACTAAGAGCCAGTCCTTTAGGCGGGAGACCATTTTATCCCGCCATCACCTGTGCCCCACTGCCAGTTCCTGCTACTCACAAGCGGCGTGATAGTTTTTGCTCATCGTACTTCGGGCATGCGGCAAATTGACCAGCCCAGTTCCATTTTAATTTAGCCGCTGTGTAGCCTACGTCTGCAATTTGTGTTTTGGAACGTAGTATCGAGGTTCTTTCGCGGTCTTTAAGCCAGTCTCCAAAGATACTACGTTCCGTTGCTCTCTGACAGAACCCGAGAGCGAACTTTTGACTTTTAGTTTAGGACCATGTTCGCGCTCCTTATGTGAGGGTTGGGAGGATGTACATGCCCATGAGTTCCCGTTTCATGACAGAGAAAGTTTAATATTTGGAGATTTAATTACCTAGTTCTCTAGTAAATTTTGCCATTCAAACGATTTTAAGAAAGGATTTTATTCCATGACTGACCAATTACAAAAAAATACTTACGAGAGCAACAAATCTTTTGAATACCAGAAAATGTTTTCAGATTCATAAAAAATACAACATAACATAGCATTACGCCTCTATTCCCCGAAGGGGTAGGCAGAGGTCTACACAGTTGTACACCCTCATTTCACCAATGCTGTTATTAAGTCCTATGTAATAGGTGGTGAGCCTATTGCCATTTACCGGGCACAATTACAAATACTATTTTCTAACGGAAACAGTAATACTTTACCCGGCTCGGGAATCGAACCCGAGACCTCATGCAGACTAACGAGGCAGTTTCAGTTTTCATGGTTATAAATAAAGATAGATTTGCTTAATTCAAATGACTAATTGTATGTAATTGGTCAGTTTTGGTATAAAATTCTTATTACATTTAAATAATTACACGTCTCATTAAGTACTTACATCCATCATATCCATTCGTAAAACAAAAATATATTTAGCTTACATTAGGTCGTGTAACGACAAAGTGCTTACCTACTTATTTATAATTATTAGTTTTGCTTTTGTAATATAAAAGCAATAAAATAATCTGATCCTGATTATTTATAGTTTTATATTTTCAATCCAAGTGACCCAGTTAAGTTATGGATAAAATGGTATTTGTAAGACAAATTATGTTATCAATTATCATCATTCATAAACATTACTATCAACCCATAAGTATAACAGATCTCATCAGATACCTACGTACATCATTAATGACTTTCCGCAACGTGACATAAGTGTGTTTTATTTAAGGTACGGTCCTGTCAAATTAATCAATGCACTTGACAGTGAGCCAGGACCTCAGAGTCACGAACTTAAGGGTGGGTTTATTTATTATAATGCAAAATTAAGCTGGTGATAAATACTAGAATACCGTTATTTTGTAACTGAACCACTGAGTACGATTACTGGTCACGGGATGGTGTTCTCAATACGGATATTATGTATACTTACATTTTTTATTTTAAGTATTTTGGGAACCTGAGCTTTTTGCATGGTTGCATAGCTTTATTTATTACTAAGTACTTTCTTGAGTAGTTGATCATAAAGAAATTTTTTTGTTTGTTTATTACAGTATAATTGTGGTATAATCAGAATAGCTGCTTAATGAAGATCGAAACAAGAAGTTGGACTTAACTTAGAATATTTCTATGATGGATATAATTTGTTACAGGAAACAATTAAAAGCAGAATAATTGTGCCGTCAGATTAAACCGACACTGCAGACGGGAAAGGCGAAAAAAAATTACATTTATATACAAAATACTACATATTCCCGGAATCTAGTTAATTCAATCACGCAATTAACACATTCACATACCTGCATACCAACACAATGAAACCCCACCTCGGCCCACCAAATAAGTCAGTGCGTCCTTCGAGAATATACCTCCATATTTCGGGTCCATTCACATACTGTTACGTTCCCGAGAACGCGCGGGATTTACGACTAGTCTCGCGGGATCGTACATCGAGAACCCCGGGAGGTATGGCACAGTTACACTTTGACCGACTTCAGTATTACGGTACTTACTGGATAAATATATAAATCAGTGTTTGATGCTGACCTGTTTTTTAATGTTACGGTTTAATTAACTGGTGATATTGAGAGTTTCTTGAGAGAGAATTTCTTTGTGGTAGTGGATGTTTTGCTTGATGATTTGAAACTTGAAGATATCTAGATATATGTAATAAAAGATAAAAGTAAAGCAGTTAACATTTTCTGAAGACTGTTAACAATGTTACCAATAAGGTTGACTCTAACCAATATCTAACTAAAATGTCTATAAGTAAATTCAGATTCAGAAGAATTGATTTGAAGAGGAAGCTGGATGTTAATCTAGTGTAAGCTTGTGTGATAAGGAAGTCATTTGCAATAGAAAAGAAATACAAAGCCAAAGCCGATGATAGAAGCAAAATATAAAGAAGACTGACGGATTATGCTGAACAACTAGATAATAGCTAGAGTAATAAAATATTTCCGTATCATCAGTACTTCTTTTTACTAAAATAGAACAGAAAAAACCAAAAGGAAATCTTGATAGTATAAAGTCTTAAATAGAATTTGGTTAAGAATTAAGTATTACATGATGTTTTAGTCATGAACTAAGTGGCGTCTTGTTGCATGCCAAACATGATTTGCATATTGAGTGCCGCCGTCTGATGCTTTGAGGTTTTCTCTATGTTTTCTGAGTGTTTTAATTAACATCCAAATCACACGTCGTTGGTGCAACAAATGCACTTTGGTGGCAACGAGTTGCCCAAGGTTTACTTAATGCAAAAGTTTATGATTGTTAGAATGTAACCAATAAAATTGACGTTCGACATCGAACGACCTCGTACGTCATAACGGAGATTTGTGCAGAGCAAAATAATGCAAAAGAAAAACAAAAATGTAATTATCCTAGTCATTGAAATGATCACTTAAATACAGAAAATGTGGAATGGTTAACATTGTATTTGAATAATAACACTCTATTTTCCAGTAACTGTTCCATTTTAATATTCATGAACATTATTAGTATCAAGCCATAATGTGTCTGCTTCGCGGACAGTTAAAATCTTAATAATTGTGTATAGTAATTTTAACTATAAGGTAGGTATAAGGTAGTTTTATTTTATTGTGTTTCCTTTCAAAATATTGTCGTCATTGGAAACGGAACAGCGTTATTATCAACAGCAACACTATTGGTATGTTTATAAGGTCTTCAATTTGCGTCATTCAGAACAACAATTGAATCCACTTACACAGAGAAACCTCAGTAGCGGCTTAAAGGTTGGCATATTTTTAAACGTCTATAAATAGCAGGTACCTACCGTAACTCACCAACCTTCGATAACGGTAACCATCGAAATAATATCACGACAACTCACAAAATACCGCGCCTGTAACCGAATACTACATTTCCTTATAAATAAACAAATAAACTTTTTTGCATCACCACTTTTATTTTTAACATTTTCAAGCGTCAACCTTAACGTTAAGAAAATAAAGGTTATGTCGAAGGCATGAATAAGATTGTTGAGATTCATCCCAAAAATCCTGCCTCCTACGTTTTGCAGGCAAATTTCTTATTTGTCTTGTACATTAAGTTTTTGAACAATGAACCGTTAAACATACAAAGAAATTCTCGTGTATTTGCTTGCCTAATGTGAGAAGAAAATATACGTAATTTTTTACTTACATTTGCTCGAAGTCCGGAACCTTTTCATGGAATTTTTGATGTTAGCCAAATTAAAAGTTTAATTGAAAATATTTTTTTTTTTTAAATAATTATAATAATACATTTTCCAATTTCCCTTTCAAATTACTTATTTTATTTTTAACAAAAAGACTCGAAACTAATTTTAAAAAAAGCAGAAATTTCATACAGATTACGATAATGTAACAATGGTGTATAAGATTCTTATTGGAATATTGAGAAATCATTGTTTATATTAAAATTGAAAAGGGGCGGGGCTACGGTAACGGCCATTTTGACATTTCGCAGATTTAGCCAGACAAGAGCCATACCAGGGGAAAGGTTAGTTATTATGTCACACGGTATAATGATAAAGTTATTTGCAATTTTTATTTAAATTATTTATTAACTTACTACGTCAACCTGTTCGGAAATGGGTCAATGTATTTCAACATTGTTTCTGATTTAGTAATTTCACTGTGTTTATTTGAATCAGTCGAGAAATTGTTTATTATAATGACTAGCGAGATAAACAATTCAAAATAAAATCTATAAACAACTTCATCATCAACAACATCAAGTAGTCATATTATGTTTTTTATACAATTGTTACGGTCGTGTACGTACCTTTACTTTTTTTATGGAAAATATTGAAAATGAGGTAGATACAAGTGGGTCTTGAACCAGTGATGTTCACTGAACTGTGGAAATACTCTAACTAATTGATTTACCGCACTATATCCATATCTAATTTCAAGATTTACCTCTTATCGTCTACAAATCCATGCAGTAGAGATATTATTGAGTATTACTAAACTATGTACTAAGATCCTCCAATTCCTACTAAAAATTAATCAAGGATCCGAAATTGCCAGCTAAAAATATCCTCTAATCAATCTCAACCGGCAACACCTGCAATCCCAAATAAATATTCAAATTACTTCGGGTACGAATTATTTGATTTATAACGTATTATAAATATCGTCATTATGCACCAGACACTAGGCATTACTGTATTAAGAGCCAATAAATTTAGTTCACGTCACCAATAAATATTTATTTACGATAAATATGATAATAATTAATTACTACGACTGTACTTTCTTTCGGCAGATTTTTAACGTTCTAAGAACTTGTATGCAATTTGTTTCGGTTTAAAGAAAGTTAGGGTTGGTACGGTTGTATGAAAGTGGTGATGAAAAATTAAAAAATATGACTAAAAACGATATGTACATTGAATAGATTCAGGCGTACTTTGCGGAAGTGCATTACAATGGATGCAAACAAATACAATATCTAGCTTCTTCCACAATATTGAGGGTAGTCGTGGAAATACCTGTGCACCGCCCGCCCGCAAATATATGTATATATAGAAGCGACACGTGTTTCGCCCCCACACGGGGCATCATCAGGAGCTGTTAGACCGTACAGTGTCCGCCACCGCAGAGTCCGTACTCGGTAGCAGACACTGCACGGTATTTGCATGATTACCCTCAATATTGTGGAAGTAGCTATTTATTGTATTTATTTGCATCCATTTTAATGCAGTTAGGCAAAGTACGGCCTTATTCTTGTTTTTGCTAGTTGCAGCAATTCTTGAAATAATCTGGAATTTTGATTTAAGCTGAATCAGTGTATAAGATTTTGAGTTACTGTTTGAAGTTATTATATTAAATGGAAAAACGCTCGCTAAGCATGCGTTAATGCTTTTCAAAGATTTATCTTTAGTTACTGTGTGGTTTTAATTAATAGAAATATATATAGAAGTACGGAATATCTTCCATAAAGATTTCCAGTGGTAAAAAAAGGATCAGCCCTACCTAATTAGCTCTGAGAAGAAGACAGATGATTTGCGGAAGCACCGACAGTCGGCTTGTGAAGTATTTACTCGCGCACTGAGTTAAATCCTGCGAGATGTCAGTACATCGCCCGAAGCGACGCCTTCGTGTAAGTGTTAAGTATTCCAGTAATCGGAAAGAGCCACCCATACTTTTTATTTGAATTACCTTTATGAAGAAAATACTTAATTCTTTTAATAGCTTTGGATTTCGAGCATGGAGCTTTATTTTATTATGGGTGAACAAAAGGATCATAGGCAATTTAGTGCTTTGTACTGGCTAAAAGTATACTAGTGTTAGATGACAACTGGGTCTTCAGATGGCGCCACCATCACTTGGACGTCACCAACTTCATGGTGGATGGCCTAGTCGCCAGCATCACGTGGAACGGCGCCTGGTTCATGATAGGGGAGTGCGTCGCTCACTTTTGGCTGAATGCTGCCAATGCGGTGCGGATATGGTAAATAACTCTTTGTTGTAAAGTATAGTTGTAGTCTAAGTGCTTATTTAGTTACATTTTATAAGACTAATACGTAAATGTATTTTTTTTAAATAGCTATAATTTCCTAACATTTTTTTTTGTGTACATATTGTACAGCCCAAACGTAACAAATTAAACGCAACAATTTGTAACACGAATTAAAAATAAAATAAAATCTTTAATTACGAAATATCGCTTCATCGCGCACTGTAGAGCGGATGAGAATTTTATTTGCGATCAAAATAATACAAATACGATCAACATTAAACATATTTATGTTACGTTGTATGGTAAACTTTATGCTGTTTTAGAAAAACGTCGCTCTTTCAGCTATTCAAAATTGTTCACGTCTTTCTGTCCATCTAAAGGGTGTCTGGTAGATATCGCTATTAGCAATAAGACAGCCATTGTATCTTTATATATTAATTGTTTGTCATAAATTATACTCTAACGGTGTACAATAAAGTTTATTCTATCTTTCTCTGTCACCAGTCTAGAATATAGATTTATTTACTGGCAGCGGCCAATCAAATAAATAAATCTAAATCCGAGGTTTTGGTTTAGTATTTAAATACAGATCTTATGACATAGTCATAACACTGGCATACAAACTTGGTCCATAATGGACATGAATAAGGTTTAAAGAAATTGTTAGCCGTAGTAATCGTTCTATCTTGTCACCCAACAACGTCAATAGGGACTGAGGGTAGTAATTTTTGGTTGGTAAGTTTTCGTTGAGGCTAGTAGTAGTAACGCTTGACAATATCAATCTGTTTATCGGCCATTAGAAGCATTTTCATCTATGCTATCCGAGCATGTGGGAGGGTGTTAATTGATAACAGTCGTTGATCAAAGTCAAAGGATTCCGGGCAACTTGAAGGCTTTGACATCTGGTTAACTTCTCAGAACCGAGAGAAAGCGACATACCAATTCCCATAGCGTAAGCTAAATATGTTCCAAATTCAAATGATTTAATCGATTCGACGTTATTTTTTAAACAAATTGAGGATTCATTTCGGGATCGTGTTGAGAGTAATAGGTTTTTAAATGTGCTCCCGTCGTGGTAATACATCATGCGAATGTCGACGTATTCGGATGAAATCGAGGGTATAGCTTTTTTGCACGACTGAAAAGGAGTGTTATGATTTTAGGGTTTGCACCTGAACCGATTTAGATATAGGTATTGGGGGTATCCCACAGTTTCCCGGGTAACAAAGACTATGAAGATTAGAATATGCAGAACAGTAGATATGGTATAAAAAGAAGTGAAATTAAAAATAATGAATAAAAAGAATTAAATACTTAACAATCTGACCACTAAGCCATCTCGACCTCTGCTCACCAACGCGAATTCTTCTTCCATATTTTAACACGTCTTATGGCGACGTTATTGCTATCAATTCAGTCCCTATACGGTCTGTAAAGTTAGTCGTGTCGGTTCGATCACCCGTATAGGGACTGAATTGATAGCAATAACGTCGCCATAAGACGTGTTAAAATATGGAAGAAGAATTCGCGTTGGTGAGCAGAGGTCGAGATGGCTTAGTGGTCAGAGCGCCTGGAGTATTCATCTGGGAGGCGCAGGTTCGAATCCTGTTCGCGACCGTATTCTTTTTCCATTTAATATAATAACTTTAGAGTTCGCTAAGCATGCGTTAATGCTTTTCAAAGATTTATCTTGAATACTTAACAATCCTTATTTGGGTATAAAAACACAATAAAATTCTTAAATTGTATTTTTTTTCACTTTTAACTTCGCACATGGCAGGCGTGTGTTTTTCATATTCTTTTTTGTGTACGATACGTATCTTGGTAACTATGTTTAAACTAAAACATTGGTTAATTTCCATCTAAACGGAAGTTAAATTTGTAACCACTGCAACATTGCAAGAGTGGAACGCTCTACATATAAATAAAAACGCAACATTAAAATTTAAAACAGCGAACAATAATTATTCTTGAGAAAGAAAGTTCTAATTGATATTGTGATTTATGCTCGTACAGTCAACCGCACGTCGATGGTAACAATTTGACAGTATCATCACCTTTATGTCGTTGCCGGAAGGGCGGTTTTCGTAGTTCAAGTGTTACCACATACGCGCGGTTGACCGTACGAAAAGCGAATCAAATAACGCCTCTTTGGTGATTCGATCGAGGTTCAGTGCCGGGCAGGGCTAATTTTAGTATCCCAATCGGCTATCCGCATCTTATAAAATTAATTTGAACATAACTTAACAAGTTTTCGTGGAAACCCTAATATTTCGTCAGATATTATCTCGCGCTGTAAGTTTGAAGTTTTAAAAACTGGTGTTTATGAAACAGATAAAAAATCACGATATATATATTTGTAACTGCTCTTGTGGATTCTCTCTATCCAATAGTTGTTTAGAATTAATTTGAATTTGAAAGTTACCCTAAATTGCATTAATTTAGTTCAGATCTAAAGCAAAGTAAGACTTGAACAAGATTATTCAAATAACAACATTATTCACGTCCAATTCATTTATTCTAATACTGTAAAATGTTGAAGTATCTTAGTCCAAATAACTGTTAAGTATGCCTACCACAATGGAAGAAGCTTGAATCGAAGCCTTTATATGTATGCCAGTTATTTTATAAGGAAAGACATCTCACTTCTATGGCAACTCGTTCATTGGCCATTTAATGATATGTACTAGAC
Organism: Xylocampa areola; assembly: GCA_935421205.1. NCBI lineage: Eukaryota > Metazoa > Arthropoda > Insecta > Lepidoptera > Noctuidae > Xylocampa > Xylocampa areola. The sequence goes on from OW285200.1 coordinate 5,490,784, forward strand.
TTTGGAGTACGAAATAGGTGTACATAATAGTGTGGTGCAATTTATGAGTAATATTCGATAACTTAAAAATTGACTCGGGGTATCGCATGTGCAGCTAATTGCATTACTATCCTTAAGGGTTGAAGAAATAGCTAGATATGTATTTATTTGCATCTATTCGATAAATTAATTTTTGTCTCGTGTTTCGATATTTTTTCCGGGAAGCACCCATAATAATAATAATCGGCGTGTTACTCCCCCACTGCAGGGCAATGGTCTCTTTTCATATGAACTGGATTTTTTTTGACTGATTACTAATAAGATAAAAATAATAATAAATAATATCAGTTACCCATTCTTTTTTATTAGTGTGCAATAAATTTCAATATAACACCCAATTAGATAATCAACCAAGTCAGTTCTTAATTATAATTTGATTTGATCATGGATTTAATTAACCTTCTACTCGTAACACAGTCACATCTCTATTACGGATCAAGAAAATAAGTACACAAATTTGCTATAAAATTCGCGTTTTAAGGACTCCGCCTTGACGTCATACTGACTAATAAAGGTAAATTTAATGGAACAGGTTAATGTACGGACTAACCTAAACAAAACCTTATAAGGAGACCTCAGCTGTGTAGGTACCTTCCGAAATACGCCAACTCTAAGTTGGAGGCTAAGGTTGGAATTAAAATCTACCTCACTGGTCTAAAATCCCGGCTACTGAGTTATTTGGTTTGATTTCCAGGTTGGGAAATATGTTTATTGCGGTCAATGCAGCGATCTCGGGTCAATCCCCGTAAACACTATTGGAAGCCCGTGTGAATTTTTGTCAGTAGGACTTTGTTGGCACAGCGTCCATGATGGATTTTCAACACATGAAAAAAAATACAGAAAAATGTTACTGGGTTTTTCTGCAAATAATTGTTAGTAGCAGCCCGGATTTATGAATATTATCTCGTAGATGGCAATATACAAGCTATCGATCTGAACCTGTACCGTATTTACTGAAGTTACAGTATAAACAATCAAGATTTTTATAGATTTTTTTTGTAGACGAAGCAATTCTTGCAAAACCACCACAAAAATAGGCATAAGAATTTGCCGTCCTTTGAGATTGCCAACAACTTATTCTTAGAGCCATTTGGGGTATATTCTGAAAAACTCACTAGAGTCGAAGCGAACATTTGGCTATAAATAACTGGTAACACCTACAGATTAATTTTTGAAAGGCATATTCGCATGCTTAGCGAACCTTAAAGTTATATAATTTTTTGTGGAATAAGTATACGGTCGCGAGCAGGATTCGTACCTGCGCGTCCCGGATAAATACTTCAGGCGCTCTGACCACTAAGCCATCTCGACCTCTGCTCCTATCTACTCAGTCTCTATACAGGTGACCGAACCGACACGACTAACTTTGTAGTTAATACAATGTCGTACAGATGCATTTACCTTTACAAATACAGATTAATATATGAAAAGCATTAACGCATGCTTAGCGAACCTTAAAGTTATATAATTTTTTATGGAAAAAAGAATACGGTCGCGAGCAGGATTCGAACCTGCCGGATAAATACTCCAGGTGCTCTCAGGCAGTGAAGACCTTTTATGAACATGGGACTTACTACTGTATTACTCTCTACTATGCTAATATGACTTATCGCTAGTGTTGTTACGGTAGCGATAGTGTATAGATAATATCGTCGTGGCCTTGATAGTCAGTCATATTATCGATAGTTCTATCAAAACTATCGATAGTGTCGATTGATAAAAATAAGAAATACTATTGCTAAAGACCAATAGTATCAATACAAACACTATCGATAGTTTTCCCCTATCGATAGTCTTACATTATAATAAACAACTTTAAACCGGATTAATCGCGTGTATTATTGGTTTTTGTTTTTCCTGACGTGGTCGCTGAAGGACTAAGGTGTCAGGCGTCTCAACAGTTTATTTAAAATTATTTCAGTCTACCGTACATATAATTGATAAAATCATATTTGTCTTTTGTCTCTGATACATATTTAAAACTAAATGGTGACAGTATTTCCTAAGACTATCCCTGAGATGAAATACCGAAACAAACTTCGAGGTCACAGTCGTATTAAATTTAGAGATACAATTTTATAATTTCATCGAATTAGTCTTACATTTTACGATACTATTGCTTGCTCATAAAGGGTTGGTAATAAGGCTTGCTAGTTACTAAAACATAACTATTGATACTATCGAAACGCGTTGACAAATCATAGACCTGATACTATCGACAAATTTCAATAGCGTTGCCTAATTTTCACTATCGATAGTATTGATAGTCTTGTAGCATTTCGATATTTTCAATAGAACTATTCGCGTTATCGATTGTTTTTCAAGGTCAACTATCGATAACGAAACTATGACTATTACAACAACACTACTTATCGCGCAATAAACAAAAGGAGTGTTATGTTTTTAGGGTTCATGTATGTATGTAAGTAAGTATGTATGTATTTAAGTAAGTATGTATGTATGATTCAAGATAAATCTTTGAAAAGCATTAACGCATGCTTAGCGAACTCTCAAGTTATTATATTTAATGGAAAAAGAATACGGTTGCGAACAGGATTCGAACCTGCGCCTCCCGGATGAATACTCCAGGCGCTCTGACCACTATGCCATCTCGACCTCTCGACCTCTCTATATTTAATGGAAAAAGAATCCTGTTCGCAACCGTATTCTTTTTCCATTAAATATAATAACTTATGTATGTATGTTTGTCAGTTTCTTTATTCCACCATAACTTCTAAACGCTTGTACCGATTTCGATGTACGGGGTATCGTTTGAATCCTTACAACTCGGGAAACATAGACTACAAAAATTAAAAAAAATTGAAACGTCACAAATGGCAGGCGTTTTTTTTTTATAATTTCATATTTTTATTTTGACAACTTTATTATGAAAATTTATTTCTTATATTTTTTTTATTTATAATCTTGATAACGATTAATGTTAAGTTGGTAGATATAACTGAGCATCAGTATATTATTATAATGATTGACGTATTTATGTATTACCTACTCAGTAATTGGGTTGGCTGCAGTTATCGAATTAAGTATACCTTTTTGTACTCGTGCAATATAATTCGTTTTATTTAATAAGAACAGCATTTGAGTGGGAAGAGGACTGCTACTGAGAATTTCTCAACAGAAAAACCCAATGACACTTCCAGACTCAGAAATCGAATCCAGGACCTTTCGCTCATAATCCGCGATTGAGTCTACTAGCCTTATGAGGCAGTTCGAAATTAGGCCTTTGTAGTCGGCAATAGGATTTCCACCTATTACCACAGGTTTTTTTTAAGTCTATCACATAAAATCTAATAAAAGCAGTGGTTAAGTTTATGTTTTGAAGTAAATAAGATAAGTGCATATTAGTATTTATGAGTACCATCTGCATATCGCTTCGGGGAATAGAGACGTGCGTTATTAAAACAAAAATTAACAACATAATTAATCGGTAACGTTGACCGTGAACGAATGAAGACAAATTTTGCTTGAATATGACATCATATCATCACGCTTGTATTCCCCGAAGGGGTAGGCAGGTGTGTACACAGTTGTATACCCACATTTCACCAATACTGTTATTAAGTCCCATATAATAGGTGGTGAGCCTATTGCCATCTACCGGGTATAATTCCGAACACCAGGTTGCTATTGTGAATTTACTGACGGAAAAACTCAATAACATTTTGCCCGACCCGGGAATCGAACACGATACCTCATGCTCAGCAGTCGCTCTTGGGACCACTAGACCAACGAGGTTTATATCTACTATAGATTAACCCAAACCAATGACATTCAACTCCCAAATAATACGTCTCAAATCAAACACCAAATCAACTTGTCATTCAACAATTCAAATTCTCATCAGCCTATATTTTTTATTTCGAAACCTAATTACATACAACATCCCGCTTATCGATAGTTACGTCACTAATTAGGTATCGAGTTGTAACGGCGGTCTCGATTTATTAATTCGGTTACAATTGCCAGTTGGACAACCCTATTGGGATATGAAGTAAATGGCGCACATGATAACAATTAATATGATGACTGATTAGATTTAGTACGGTGTTCTGATGAATAGTATTTATTATATTATGAAAGTAAACGGTTCGAAATTAGGACACCTGTTCATAACATAGCATCACGCCTGTATTTCTCGCTTAGGTAGGCAGAGGTGTATACAGTTGTACACCCACATCCAGTCCCGGCTATCAACCGGGCACAATTCCAAACTTCAGACGTCTACTGAAAATTTCATAAGAGAAAAAAATCAATATTGCTTTACTAGGGCAGGTACTGCGAATTTCCTAGCAAAAAAACCCAATAACAGTGTATGATCTGGGAAACCGAATCAAAGACATCATCACTAGACTAATGAGGCGGTCATTGTAGGAATGTATGTTATAATCGAGATCGATGAACCATTGAGTTTCGTGATGAACATCATGAACACATTATTAAAATCGTAGACTAGCAGCAGACATTACCAAAAGCAATTATAGTAATTCCCACTACGATAGCGTAAATATCACATAAAGACAGTCTGCTATTCTGAAAATTGCTTTAACTTTTACTTTTCAATACAATTTGAATTCACAGACGTGAAGTTATTATATTAAATGGAAAAAGAGTCTTTTTCCATTTAATATAATAACTTTAGAGTTCGCTAAGCATGCGTTAATGCTTTTCAAAGATTTATCTTGAATTCACAGACATGGTTATACGGTATAAATAAAAATTAATTACACATGTACTCAATATATTCAATATACTCGTACAAGATGTTGCTTGTGCCAAATTTATAGAGAGAGTGATAAAAAATATGCTTATATACATAACCAGCCCATATCTGTCCCACGCCAGGCAAGGGCCTCTTCGCTAGCTTACCGCGGGTTTAGAACATTAGATCCAGGTTTCCTCACGATGTTTTCCTTCGCTGTATGTCGGTGACTCAGAATAGTACTATTAAATAAACGTACTTTTTTTATAGTAATTTTATATGATTAAGCATATTTGTCTGGTGGCCGAGTGTTTGCAGCCTCGCCTCTTGAACCACAAGTTGTGGGTTCAAATCTGGCATGTACCAATGTGATTATTGTAATATCATATATTATGTACTTCCTAGTTCATCTAAGATATCACAGATCAATACTTCATATATGGTGAAGCAAAAACCCGTGAAGACACCTGGACTTAATGGTTTGAAATCGCCAACCCGCAGTGAGCTAGCATGGTGATCAATGCTCGTGCCCTCTCTGTATGAGAAGAGGCCCTTGCCCAGCAATTAGAGAGTTTATTATGTTAACAAGCCAATTACATATTGGTTTCTCTATTATCATAAATACACTATGACTGTGCCTTTAGTAGTTGTTTACAAAAGATTACCCAAGGTCAAACTGTTACTCCTTTGTAAACATGCGATTAAAAGCCTTATGTTTAATAATTAAGGTTTGTTTTTGCCTCAACATGTGATGTCCACTCTCCTGGTGGACACGTCACAGTTCTTTCTGAATGGGTTTTACCCAGAATATGAGATTGATGACACTGTGTAGGAAGCGATCAGAATGTCAATAATGATAAACGTTTAATTCTGTAGGGTTATTTGGACAGAATAATAATAAATTGTGATGATGAAATTCCGTCTAAGCGAGGAAACTACTGCAAGTTGCTACTGCTAATAGGTTTTATATGATTATTAATAGTTTATATATTAAATAAAATACAATTTATGCTTATATAGGCAGAATAACCCGCAAATGCTAATATACTCCCAACCGTATTTCGGTCACGACGGCCATCTCCATGGAGATATGTAACATATAATATAACCTACATCACCAATATCCTTACAAACCTTTTCCTTTTCCCCCTATTTGGATAACTGTACGGATTTGCACTTCTTGATCACGACTGTGTTGTGCCTAGCGCCCGCGGTATTAACTATGACGTGCCAATCATTTTCGACTCCGGTTTATGAGAGAACGGACTTGCCCAATAAAAAAAAATGTGACGAACCTAATTTCTGATGAGATCATTGCTATGACATCATTATTTATATATCCTTAACCAAATGCTTGAGTTTCGTTTAGTTGAGATTTGTTCCATCATAGTAGTAAGTTTAACTGTCTTATTCTACATTCACACTATAGTCTTAATTTTACGCAGTTCCTGCTGGGGTCACGGTAATTTCAGCTGCGATTCCATGACCCTGGTAAAGGTTTGTGGATAACTGTTCGATTTTTAGTTAGTTCGATTAGTAGTCCGGCAGAGCGTCCAGTGTACCTATTGGCTATTTCGGTTACCACCGAATTATTGGTCACTTTGTACTACATTGCGTCGTATGTTTTTAATATTTTTACTCATCACAGATAAGCTGTAACATACGACGCATTGTACTGCAAAGTGGACATCAATTCGGTGGTAACCGGGGTAGCCAATACGCCTGGATGGATCTATCACACATAAACGAAAAGTTTTACGCTGGTTCTTCAATATTTTACCGAATGTCAATATAAATTCTTACCTCCCTTTAGACACATGTACTAAGTCTAATAATCCTTATTTGATACTTACTCTGAAACAAGCCATCAATTAATAATTTCTTCAATAGAAGCACAAAAGCCAGGCCCCAATAATCTACTTTCAACCTTACCTTTTTTATATGATTATTAATAGTTTATATATTAAATAAAATACAATTTATGCTTATATAGGCAGAATAACCCGCAAATGCTAATATACTCCCAACCGTATTTCGGTCACGACGGCCATCTCCATGGAGATATGTAACATATAATATAACCTACATCACCAATATCCTTACAAACCTTTTCCTTTTCCCCCTATTTGGATAACTGTACGGATTTGCACTTCTTGATCACGACTGTGTTGTGCCTAGCGCCCGCGGTATTAACTATGACGTGCCAATCATTTTCGACTCCGGTTTATGAGAGAACGGACTTGCCCAATAAAAAAAAATGTGACGAACCTAATTTCTGATGAGATCATTGCTATGACATCATTATTTATATATCCTTAACCAAATGCTTGAGTTTCGTTTAGTTGAGATTTGTTCCATCATAGTAGTAAGTTTAACTGTCTTATTCTACATTCACACTATAGTCTTAATTTTACGCAGTTCCTGCTGGGGTCACGGTAATTTCAGCTGCGATTCCATGACCCTGGTAAAGGTTTGTGGATAACTGTTCGATTTTTAGTTAGTTCGATTAGTAGTCCGGCAGAGCGTCCAGTGTACCTATTGGCTATTTCGGTTACCACCGAATTATTGGTCACTTTGTACTACATTGCGTCGTATGTTTTTAATATTTTTACTCATCACAGATAAGCTGTAACATACGACGCATTGTACTGCAAAGTGGACATCAATTCGGTGGTAACCGGGGTAGCCAATACGCCTGGATGGATCTATCACACATAAACGAAAAGTTTTACGCTGGTTCTTCAATATTTTACCGAATGTCAATATAAATTCTTACCTCCCTTTAGACACATGTACTAAGTCTAATAATCCTTATTTGATACTTACTCTGAAACAAGCCATCAATTAATAATTTCTTCAATAGAAGCACAAAAGCCAGGCCCCAATAATCTACTTTCAACCTTACCTATTATATATAAGACTATAATTCGCTCAGCAGTTAAACAGCAGCACTAAAAGAATACAGTTAAACAGCTAGCTAATTGTGATAATTATCTCCAAACAAAAGGCCTAACTTTAATTTAAAATCAAATCAAGATGTTTCAAACCTGCTTCAATAATGTCGAGGGCAAATAGTAAAAATTAGAATATACAAATGACACATTAATTATAGAGGCGTTCGTCACCGACTCGAATGTTGTAACCGAATATCGATACTACTAGCATGTGGGTCAATGTCGCGAGTTAAAACGTTGATAAAGTTAAGGCGACTACAGATTCGTGCGATTTAATCGATTAGGCTATTTGTCGCTCGCTTACAAACAAGAGTGCAAACAGTTTTGTGGTTGAATACGCATAGGTGCGGAATAAAAAGGGTGGAAAACAAAAATTGCGTCGACTTTAAGACTATGCATTATAATAAAACAACTTTTAACCGGATTAATCGCGTGTATTATTGGTATTTCTTTTTCCTGACGTACGTATTTGCTGTACTCCTGCGACTACGAACGCTGCAAAGTGTTCGAAACGTCAGGAAAAACAAAAACCAATAATAATACATGCGATTAATCCGGTTAAAAGTTGTTTTATTATAATGTGTAGTGATCGCGAAAACCTAAGATATTTCAGACTATGGTTAAAATTGCTTAATTGTCTATCTACGGTAGCCATATACTATTCAATATATATTATATTGTTACTTGACACGTTGCAAAGTTAAATTCAATCAACGCTAAGCCGTAAGACTCGTCAGTACTTACTGTATTTTCATTATTTATGGGATCGATACGAACAAATCTTATGTCAAATCACAATCCTTTTATACAAACGGCAAAATATTCGAAGCTACACACGTCGCGTAGAGATGTGCACTCAATCATTCAAATTTACAATTTATATCACAGATTCAAAGTCGATTTTTAAAATGGAGAATAAATGAGATTGAAAAGCTACTGTACTGCGTCAGCTGTACTAAGTGTCATCAGGGAAATGCATAATAGTGAAGTTAACCTTTCATCAGTTCGTGTTTGTTATGCGTAATAGTGATCTTGATATGTGACGTGTTTGGGCTACGTGCTGTCTGCGCGCGTGACCAGCACCTGTATTGCGTCAATTTCGTGAGGTTTTTGTGTTTATGAAGTAGATGTCCAGAATCAATAAATTATCATTTTGTTTGAGATTATGTGGACGAGAAAAAATATTATTAGTGGGTTGTCTTTCGCAATCAAAGTCAAAGCATTTGTCCAATTAGACCAACAGCACGGTTTTGTGGGACAACTGTAAGAACTATCTGGTTGAATAAATAAATAATAATAAAAATTACAGGCACTTCTGGACCATCAAAAGCTATTGCCACGTTGCAAAATGTAGAATAAATCTTTATCTTTAGAATCTTTATGAAACTTTCTGCAAATGCTCTTTTTGATGCCAATAAAATATTAAAACACAATTTAGAGAATACAAAACCATTCTAAATTCAATAACCAAGTTTATAGATATCTTTTATTAAAAGAAGAATGATTATACCGCACGATTTTCTCCGTAGCTGTGGAACAGATTCTATTCGAGTTTCCATTGATGAATAGTCTTTCAAGAGGAATGTATACATGAAAATAGGTTGACTGTATTTAAAGGCTAATGAAAAGCCAGTTCATTGAAAACTTATAACTTTTATCGTGTTAGGATAAACCTGCTGGCAAGTCAAACTAATATAAATTTTATTACATTGATCGCAATGACACGTCAGTCTGTAGTACCCTCAATGTTTGTCTACGCCATTGCACTTTGACACAACAACGTGTGAGCAAACGAAGCCTCTAATTGTCCTCTAAGACGCGTGGGATGAATAGAGAGGAGTCTGTGGATTGGTTAAAAGGCTTATCAAGATAATATTAGGATTTGAGTTGATTATGATTGTACTCTCCTGCATTTTGTCAAGGTTGCCTAAATAATTTCGCCGCCATTACTTGATCAATTTCTCTTTATTGATTGCTTCATTGATTTAGTGGTCGCAAACGCGGTAGTTGAGCGTGAGATTCTGGGTTCGATTCACAGGTTGGACGTTGTGTTATTAGGTTATTCTGGTATATGGTATATAGATTGTATTATTGTGATGTATGATGTATGATTGTAGAATTGTGCCCGGACGATAGGCTCATTACCTATTACATGGGACTTGATAACTATTGGTGAAATTTGGGTGCGTGACGCAGATTCTTGATCTCTATAATATCCGGTGGCGGTCTTAAAATGTGACCAATCTGGATATTTTTTATAATAAAACAACTTTTAACCGAATTAATCGCGTGTATTATTGGTTTGTTTTTGCGAAAACCTAAGATATTACTATGGAATTTTTTTATTAGAATACTAGCTCGTGAATTCGTTCGCACCTGACAAATGGCACTGTAAGATATCGAAATGGAACATACTTCAAGATATGTCTTTGAAAAAGCATTAACGCATGCTTAGCGAACTCCAAAGTTACAATATTAAATGGAAAAAGAGAATACGGTCGCGAACAGGATTCGAACCTGCGCCTCCCGGATAGATACTCCAGGCGCTCTGACCAACTAAGCCATCTCGACCTCTGCTCACCACCGCGAATTCCTCTTCCATACTTTAACACGTCTTATGGCGACGTCATTGCAATCAATTCAGTACTTATAAGTGACCGAACCGACACGACTAACTTTGCAGTTAATACAATGTCGTAAAGAATGCAATTACCTTAATAATTCAAGATATGTCTTTGAAAAAGCATTAACGCATGCTTAGCGAACTCCAAAGTTACAATATTAAATGGAAAAAGAGAATACGGTCGCGAACAGGATTCGAACCTGCGCCTCCCGGATAGATACTCCAGGCGCTCTGACCAACTAAGCCATCTCGACCTCTGCTCACCACCGCGAATTCCTCTTCCATACTTTAACACGTCTTATGGCGACGTCATTGCAATCAATTCAGTACTTATAAGTGACCGAACCGACACGACTAACTTTGCAGTTAATACAATGTCGTAAAGAATGCAATTACCTTAATAATTCAAGATATGTCTTTGAAAAAGCATTAACGCATGCTTAGCGAACTCCAAAGTTACAATATTAAATGGAAAAAGAGAATACGGTCGCGAACAGGATTCGAACCTGCGCCTCCCGGATAGATACTCCAGGCGCTCTGACCAACTAAGCCATCTCGACCTCTGCTCACCACCGCGAATTCCTCTTCCATACTTTAACACGTCTTATGGCGACGTCATTGCAATCAATTCAGTACTTATAAGTGACCGAACCGACACGACTAACTTTGCAGTTAATACAATGTCGTAAAGAATGCAATTACCTTAATAATTCAAGATATGTCTTTGAAAAAGCATTAACGCATGCTTAGCGAACTCCAAAGTTACAATATTAAATGGAAAAAGAGAATACGGTCGCGAACAGGATTCGAACCTGCGCCTCCCGGATAGATACTCCAGGCGCTCTGACCAACTAAGCCATCTCGACCTCTGCTCACCACCGCGAATTCCTCTTCCATACTTTAACACGTCTTATGGCGACGTCATTGCAATCAATTCAGTACTTATAAGTGACCGAACCGACACGACTAACTTTGCAGTTAATACAATGTCGTAAAGAATGCAATTACCTTAATAATTCAAGATATGTCTTTGAAAAAGCATTAACGCATGCTTGATTGCAATGACGTCGCCATAAGACGTGTTAAAGTATGGAAGAGGAATTCGCGGTGGTGAGCAGAGGTCGAGATGGCTTAGTTGGTCAGAGCGCCTGGAGTATCTATCCGGGAGGCGCAGGTTCGAATCCTGTTCGCGACCGTATTCTCTTTTTCCATTTAATATTGTAACTTTGGAGTTCGCTAAGCATGCGTTAATGCTTTTTCAAAGACATATCTTGAATTATTAAGGTAATTGCATTCTTTACGACATTGTATTAACTGCAAAGTTAGTCGTGTCGGTTCGGTCACTTATAAGTACTGAATTGATTGCAATGACGTCGCCATAAGACGTGTTAAAGTATGGAAGAGGAATTCGCGGTGGTGAGCAGAGGTCGAGATGGCTTAGTTGGTCAGAGCGCCTGGAGTATCTATCCGGGAGGCGCAGGTTCGAATCCTGTTCGCGACCGTATTCTCTTTTTCCATTTAATATTGTAACTTTGGAGTTCGCTAAGCATGCGTTAATGCTTTTTCAAAGACATATCTTGAATTATTAAGGTAATTGCATTCTTTACGACATTGTATTAACTGCAAAGTTAGTCGTGTCGTTTCGGTCACTTATAAGTACTGAATTGATTGCAATGACGTCGCCATAAGACGTGTTAAAGTATGGAAGAGGAATTCGCGGTGGTGAGCAGAGGTCGAGATGGCTTAGTTGGTCAGAGCGCCTGGAGTATCTATCCGGGAGGCGCAGCTTCGAATCCTGTTCGCGACCGTATTCTCTTTTTTCCATTTAATATTGTAACTTTGGAGTTCGCTAAGCATGCGTTAATGCTTTTTCAAAGACATATCTTGAATTATTAAGGTAATTGCATTCTTTACGACATTGTATTAACTGCAAAGTTAGTCGTGTCGGTTCGGTCACTTATAAGTACTGAATTGATTGCAATGACGTCGCCATAAGACGTGTTAAAGTATGGAAGAGGAATTCGCGGTGGTGAGCAGAGGTCGAGATGGCTTAGTTGGTCAGAGCGCCTGGAGTATCTATCCGGGAGGCGCAGGTTCGAATCCTGTTCGCGACCGTATTCTCTTTTTCCATTTAATATTGTAACTTTGGAGTTCGCTAAGCATGCGTTAATGCTTTTTCAAAGACATATCTTGAATTATTAAGGTAATTGCATTCTTTACGACATTGTATTAACTGCAAAGTTAGTCGTGTCGGTTCGGTCACTTATAAGTACTGAATTGATTGCAATGACGTCGCCATAAGACGTGTTAAAGTATGGAAGAGGAATTCGCGGTGGTGAGCAGAGGTCGAGATGGCTTAGTTGGTCAGAGCGCCTGGAGTATCTATCCGGGAGGCGCAGGTTCGAATCCTGTTCGCGACCGTATTCTCTTTTTCCATTTAATATTGTAACTTTGGAGTTCGCTAAGCATGCGTTAATGCTTTTTCAAAGACATATCTTGAATTATTAAGGTAATTGCATTCTTTACGACATTGTATTAACTGCAAAGTTAGTCGTGTCGGTTCGGTCACTTATAAGTACTGAATTGATTGCAATGACGTCGCCATAAGACGTGTTAAAGTATGGAAGAGGAATTCGCGGTGGTGAGCAGAGGTCGAGATGGCTTAGTTGGTCAGAGCGCCTGGAGTATCTATCCGGGAGGCGCAGGTTCGAATCCTGTTCGCGACCGTATTCTCTTTTTCCATTTAATATTGTAACTTTGGAGTTCGCTAAGCATGCGTTAATGCTTTTTCAAAGACATATCTTGAATTATTAAGGTAATTGCATTCTTTACGACATTGTATTAACTGCAAAGTTAGTCGTGTCGGTTCGGTCACTTATAAGTACTGAATTGATTGCAATGACGTCGCCATAAGACGTGTTAAAGTATGGAAGAGGAATTCGCGGTGGTGAGCAGAGGTCGAGATGGTTTAGTTGGTCAGAGCGCCTGGAGTATCTATCCGGGAGGCGCAGGTTCGAATCCTGTTCGCGACCGTATTCTCTTTTTCCATTTAATATTGTAACTTTGGAACATACTTGTTTTTTTTTTATTACTTTTGTTTTGTCTGGTTTGGTGATCTATCGAGAGATCTAAGATTCCAATAACGAGATACTATAATGTGTATTGTTTGATGTATCTACATGTCTAGATGTCATATAGCTATAAAAACGCTCGATTCACTTAGGGTTCACAGGATATAGTTAATTTGTTTTAAAGTCCTCTTAATATTTCATGTAAATAAATATGAATTTAATATAAATTATTTTGTGGAGTTTAAAATGTTATATGATTTTGTTTGACTTGAAGACAAAGACAAATCTCTTGCTCCTGTTATGTTATGACATTAGTTTTATTGAACAGATGATTGTTTAATTACTTAGCTAACGAGACTTGAGTTTACAAATTAACATGATGTATAAATTGGCAACCAAGAGGCAATATAAAAAATAAACTGCCTCGTTGGTCTAGTGGTCGGGTTCGGTTCTCTAGGGTTTTTCTGTTAGATAATTTTCAGTAACAGCCTGGAGTCTAGGATTGTGCCCGGTAGATGGCAATAGGCTAACCACCTATTACAAAATGTGTGTGTACCACTGTGGACACCTCTGCCTACCCTTTCGGGGAATACTGGCGTGATGCTAAGTTAAGTTATGTTTAAGAGGCAATATCAGTAAAGATATTACCAATTAATACATATTATGCAATGTGAGAGAAATCTTTTAATATGAGGGTGAATCATATACACAACAAAATGTTTCTTGATATTTGCTCTTACTATATTAAAGTAGGTCAACTTACAACACACATGCGTATACTTATTTCATTTATTTTATAATTCTTCTTCATTCTTCTTCTTCTTCTTTAGTGCATAGTGTCAAGTATATTTAGTGTCAAGATCGATAAAGACACGCGTAGCCACTGACTTCGTTTAGCGAGTGCTATTGATTCACAAACTGCCTTAGTTGTTAGTCTAGTCCAGTGAGTTAGTCGCATGAGGTCCTGGGTTTGACTCCCGGGTCGGCAAAGTTTCATTGGGTTTTACTATTAGGAAATTCGCGATAGCAGCCCGGAGTTCGGAATTGTTTGGCCGCGCCAACCGAAACGTAATAACCGAAGACTTTTTACCAAACAGAAGTTGTAACTGGTTAGGACGTTGCTATATAAAGTCCTTTATTATTAATACGAAATATTCATAGAAATGAATCTATTGGTTGTAGAGATGCTTAGTAGAAAAATAAATAATATTATCATTATATTTGTATAAGACTTACTTTTATGAGGCATATTCGTATTAATTACCAGCTGTGCCCCGCGGTTTCACCCGCGTATAGCTATATTATAATTAATTACTTAGTACTAAAATGGTTTTAAAAAACCTTTACTCTATGAGTAACGCGCTATTAATGTAATAATAGTAATTTCATTATTAACAAAAAAACAGACAAATATAAATTTAATCATGTATAATGTTTTTTTTTAGATTGATTTGTTGGAAGAGTGATGACACGGAATGTTGAAGCCCCGTACGTGTCTATTAATTTTCAGTTTCCTTGAAAAATAGTAATTTTTAATATAAATTTTCATATATTTATATAATTAAATATTTCGGATTAATAATATACCTTGTGTAGGTACTAACTTCTCTAATGGAATGCAAATGCAATGGAACATTTTTCTAAAGGAAGTAAAATTCTTAGGAAGTCATTTATTGTAATGACGTATAGCCTGTAGGTTAATGGGCCAAGGTACCCAATATTGAGGTCAATGTTCAACTATTTGAGATCAAAATGAATCGTCTCTGCAATTTCGCCGTCCATTGAATCAGATTCTATGAATCAATTTTGTGGAACCGAAACCTCAAATCATCTGCAAGTAATGTTTTACTTGCAGATGATTTGAGGTTTCGGTTTCATTTCATTGATTCATCGCTTGTTTTTATATGAGATGGAAAGTTTTTACAATGCATGAAATAGATGCAGACCTAATATTTATCTTATGTGTACACGTGCCATATATAAAGGGCAAATAACAAAATACATGCTTAATCACTTTATAAATTATTTTTGAAGTTGCTGTCACTTCATCTTTTTTGGCAAATACACGTTCAAAATTTAGATAAAAAATCATCTATCAGCTACTAATTGCTTTAGTAATTTGGATATGAAATGTAAATGTCCTTTTAATGTGTATCAATTAAAACTGTCGCGTTATTGCTTACTTATTAGCGTCAAATAAAACACACACATAGTTATTAAAAAAATTAAGGTTAGAATTAAAATAAATTAGAATAGATATTTTAGCATTATTTATCCCATTGCAAATAATTTATTTTCCCTATTTTGACAAATTTTAATTACCTAATAATCATTATTTATTATAATTTATATATGAATATTTATTTATTGTACTTATAAACGTGTAATATTTGTATTTTATTTATTATTGTTCCATCCAAACCTTATCCATTCAAAGGTTGAAAGTCGCATTTAGCGATATGAAACATTCTTTTCCGTCCTTTTTAAATTAATATATGTGACTTACATGACATAGCATAGCATTCCCCGAAGGGGTAGGTAGAGGTGCACACATTTGTATACCCACATTTCACCAATGCTGTTATGAAGTCCCATGTAATAGGTGGTGAGCCTTTTGCCATCTACCGGGCACAATTCCAAACTCCGAATTGCTACTGAGAATTTTGCTAAAGAAAGAAAAACTCAACACCTCTTTGCTCGACCTAGGAATCGAACCCAAGACCTCATGCTTAGTAGCCACGCTTGGGACCACTAGGCCAACGAGAATGTGTGCCTAATACTTAGCTTAGACTAATTGTTAAGAAAAATCATCTTCATTTAACGATTTATCGAAATAATTAGAAACGTGTAGGCTTCAATGCTAAAATGCGCATGATTGGACGAATTAAACTGTCACTCTGTCGACAAAGGATAGCTGTATCATGACATTAAATTATAGTTTAATCAAATATGAACAATACAACTTTATAAAATACTAACTTATGCCTGCGACTTCGTTTGCGTTCGACTTTAGAATACGGTAGATGGCAATAGGCTCACCACCTGGGACTTATTAGCAGCATTGGTGAAAGGTGGGTGTACAGCTGTGTTCACCTCTGCCTATCCTCTCGGGGATTACAGGCGTGATGCTATATACGTACTTCGGTTATTTATCTAACAGTAATTTTACTAAAGATATTAATTTTACTCATAATCCCTATCCTTACCCCAATTTATTTGGTCAGCGCAGCATGTCTTTTTATTTATTTATCCATAAGTCTTCAGCAGTCATCTCGGTCACTCTCGCTCCAACGCTCGCCGCGCGCGGACGTGTCGCTTCTAGTGATTTCGCCCGTGTTGTGTCTGTGATCGTTATTCGCTACGCCCTGCCGTAGCAATCTCCGTAGCTGTTTACTGGCTACGAACAACTTAAATCAAAAGCTGCCTTTTTCGAGGCGGCGGCTGATTATCTGTCTTTTTTTAAAGAACAGTCAAAAACGTGTGTTTTTTTTTACCCCATCAGGGTAAAGCCACAGTTTTGTGGTTCTCGGTTGAAACCTTACGGTGTCAACGAAGCCGAGAGGGTGTTGACCCGATACACCCAGCTGAAACCCCTTCAGGGTGAGGCAGTCAATTGGACGGGAGCTAGATAACCGGCCTTGGGGGATCTCCTAGTCGGCTCTAGACTCTGGCTTCCTTTTCAGCTACTCACCTAGTGTCGGTCGGGTGTGTCTACACCCTTCGCACTAGACTGGTCAGGGCCCCGTTTGCACAATAAGACTGGCGACGGGTTACAAGCTTAGGGCTCACCTATAGGTACACACCTCCCTGCTTACATCCGGCAGGGAGGGTTACACATCCCCGGGCCCATCCACCCGGGGAGTTAGAAGTTAGGTTTATTAGGAAATTCTAATGATAGTTCCCTTTTATTTCTGAATCCTCTAAAATGGACGCTACACTTATTGTAGCGTTCCTAAAAAACATTCTGTTAAAGGACCCCGTTTTTGACCAAAAATACGGGAAAGACTTCGCTGTATTACTACAGCAAGTTCACGCACAAAGCGATAACGATGTTACCGTGTACCCAAAGCCCGCCTCAGGTAGTCACGGCGGCATAACCAAAGCGGTCACACCTGCGCCGCGGCCCATTATATGTGATTCTCTGAAATCGCCCGAACCGTCCCCGCCTTTGTCTCCTGCGTCGCCTTTGTGCGACAATAATCTATTGTTCGACGAGAACAATGGAATCGCTAATTCCCCGGCCCCTTTGTTACCGTTAACAAAGGAAACTGTATCACAGCCGGACGTCATGGATGTTGCTATGCAATCATCCTCTTCTGAGTCCGAAAACTCAGACACTAGTTCAGCCACATCTTCGGACGGCTACATCACTGTAGTTGGCAAGGGGAAAAAGAGAGCCCGTAAGGCCAAAAAAGCCGCCGCCGGCCAAGCGCCTGCCAAAGCCCTCAAGACCGTTGAGGCAACCCAGTCCCTAGACCTCCAGTCCCCCGTCCCTATGGACGCCGCTCCAATCTCCAGGCCCGGTAGCCCCTGTCCTCCAACCTCTCAGGCTCAAAAAAAGGCGCCCACTCCCCCGCCCGTCTACATTCAGGACAAGGCGAAGTGGACTGATATTTCTAAATGGTGTGTTGACAAGAAAGTCAACTACACTCAGGCCAGGAATACCCAACAAGGCATCAAAGTCCAGGTGCCCTCTCCCAGTGATTTTCGTACACTGACCAATCTCCTTCGGGAAAAGGCAGTATCCTTCCACACTTACGCCCTCCAAGAGGAGCGCCTCATCCGCGTCGTGATTCGCGGAGTACCCACAGAGATCGAGACATCCTCGATTCTAAGCGACCTTAAGTCGCAACAGATCCCGGTCGTAGAAGTGCACCGCATGCACCGCGCTCGTGGCGGACCATCATTCGCAATGGTGCTAGTAGTGTGCGAACAGGGCCCGGGCTCGAAAGCACTGTACAATTTAAAAACTTTGTGCCATCTTTCCGGCATTAAAGTTGAAAACCCGCATAAGTCGGGCTATATCGGGCAATGCCACAATTGCCAACTCTACGGTCATGCACAGCGTAATTGCTTTGCAAAACCCAGATGCGTTAAGTGCCTCGGTGACCATGGCACTAACGCCTGTGAGAGGCCTAAAGATAGGTCCCTCTGCACCGACCCTCCCAGCTGCGTCCTGTGCGGCGAATCAGGACATCCAGCTAATTATCGTGGGTGCCCTAAGGCACCTAAAAAACCGAACGTCAACTCGAAACTCGGGAAACGTAATGCCGAGCGAACCATCAGAGAGCAACCGTCCTCAAAGCTGCCCGAGCGACTAAGTCCGCAACGGCCTTCACCATGGATCGCGCTGAACCACCAGCAAGCGTTTCCGGCTTTGAAATCCTCCCCGGCTTATCAGCCTACCGTCATTCCGCCACTGATGGCGATCCCCATACCCGCCCCCTCACCTATGCCAGTACAACCCCCACAGGTTGCGCCCGCGTCTCTCCCTAAACAGGCCCCCGCTCAGCTAGCAGCTAGCAGTCAGCCATCAATTGGATCGGACCTAGAAGTAGTTCAGAGCGTTTTCTCGCTCATTAGATCAGATAGGTTCAGCGCACTTGCACAGACTCTGCGCTCCATGCAAGGCAACGGCTTTGCTATTCTACAAGTGATGCTCGAGTATAAAGACATCACTGACGCCCTAGCTAATATCAACTTTAACGGTAACTAATGGATACCGAAAATAGTAAATTTAAGCCCCGATCCCTTAAGTTAGGTTACTTTAACGCTAATAGCATAAACGGCCAACGTGACGAAATCGCGACCTTCTTACGCGACCATCAAATTGACGTTTTCCTAGTACAGGAGACCTTTCTCAAACCCGCCCAGAGGAACCCTGGAATTGCAAACTATAGAATAGTGCGCAACGACAGAACCCGTTGCCAGGCGGGCGGTACACTCATTTATTACAAAAAATCGCTATACTGCATCCCTATCGACCTCCCACCTCTTTCTCACATAGAGGCTTCTATATGCCGGCTAGGCATGACAGGACACCAGCCAATTACCATCGTCTCGGCATACCTTCCACCTAAAGTCACATCGAAAGTTAACTTAGCTCCCGACATTAAATCCTTATTTGCTCTGAGCGACTCAGTTATCATTGCTGGCGACCTTAACGCCAAAAATGAATCCTGGTGTTGCAATACGACGACCACACGAGGCAGACACCTCGAACGATTAGGTATCGAACTTAACTTCGATATCATCGCCCCGATGAGCCCTACCCACTTCCCTGACAATGTAAACCACCGACCTGACATACTCGACATAGCGATTCTAAAGAACGTAAACCTCGGTTTACGTTCTATAGAGACGCTACAAGAGCTTGACTCTGACCATAGACCAGTAATCCTAGTATTAGGCCCCCGCTCAGGTCCCTCAGACCCAGATCAACCAGTCCCCACTAAAACCACCACCGATTGGGGAAGACTAGAGGAACGCCTCAAGTCAACCTCTTCTGTGAATTTAGACTCAATTCCCGATAATATAGTGTCTGTTGCCGACACGGTGACTGCGATCGACTCCCTCACTAGTCACGTGCAATCCGTAGTGAACGAATGTTCACGGCAAGTCCCGGAGGTGGATGAACACCGCTGGAAACTGCCGGATGATGTACGTGAACTGTTGACAGAGAAAAACGCAGCTATCCGTGCCTACGACAGTTTCCCCAATGAAGCTAACCGTATCCATATGCGCACCTTGCAGCGTACTGTGAGGAAGCGCATATCGGAAATGCGGGAAGCTAAATGGGACAAAATGCTCGATGATATAGAACCCACCCATCAAGCTTTCTGGCAATTGCAGCGGAAATTAAAATCCGATCAATGCGCCGCTATACCCCCGCTCAATAGACCTAATCAACGACCTGCTTTTGATGACGACGAAAAGTCAGAAGTACTAGCCGACAGTTTAGAAGCCCAATGTACGCCTAGCACTCTACCAGTAGACAAAGCTCACCTGTCCAAGGTCGATGCTGAAGTCAAACGTAGAACTGCACACCCGCCCCCAGACGACTCCGACGAACCCTTGCCCCCCATCACCGTAGACGAAGTCAGAACGATCGTTAGGAACCTCAAACCCAGGAAGGCCCCAGGCTCAGACGGGATCACCAATAAAGTGATTAAATACTTTCCCGCACCTCTGATAGTACTCATGACAGCCATCTTCAATGCGGCACTGGCCAACAATATCTTCCCACAATCGTGGAAACAGGCAACAGTTATAGGTTTTCCAAAGCCCGGTAAGCTCAAGTGCGAGCCGACTAGTTATCGCCCGATCAGTCTTCTAAACGTCTTCGGAAAGATCTATGAAAGGCTAATTTATATTCGTTTAAGGGATTATGCCGAATCCAATAAGCTTCTTCCTAGCGAGCAGTTTGGCTTTCGAGCCAAACACTCATGCATCCATCAGTTGCACCGTATCGTTGAGCACATAAGCGCAGGCTTCATGGGCAAGATGAAAACGGGCGTATTATTCTTCGACGTAGCTAAAGCCTTCGACAAGGTCTGGCACAACGGCTTAATCTATAAGCTGTACCAATTCCAAGTGCCTGACCGTCTCGTACTCATCATTCGAGATTTTCTATCGAACCGTAGCTTCCGCTATCGCGTAGAGGGCGTTCTATCGTCCCCTCATCGGATCCAAGCCGGAGTCCCTCAGGGCTCTGTGCTATCACCTCTTCTCTTCGCGCTGTACACCAGCGATATTCCCAAAAGTGGCAAAACCAAGTTAGCTCTTTTCGCCGATGACACGGCCATCTATTACACCGGTAGGAGTCTTGACTGTATTACCCGATATCTCCAGACCTCGGCCAACGCCTTAGGCGCTTGGTTCAGGAAATGGAGGATTGAGGTCAATCCAGATAAGAGCGCCGCCGTTCTCTTTTCGAGAACGGGCGCCGGGGAATTTCTTCCCCAGCTTCGACCCATTACAATGTTCGGCAAGCCAATCCCTTGGGAACTGCAAGCCAAATACCTGGGTGTGATTCTAGATCACAAACTGTCTTTCCGTCCGCACATTAAGACGGTACGCAACCGCGCGGCCTTCGCTGTCGGCCGTCTATTCCCCATGACAAATGCGCGCAGTAAATTGTCACTTAACCTTAAGGTTAGGCTCTATACTACGTGCATTAGACCCATTATGACGTATGCTAGCGTCGTGTTCGCACACGTTAAGTATTACAAAATCCATAGGATGCAAACCCTGCAAAATCGATTCCTTCGTAAAGCGACAGGCGCTCCATGGTTTATTAGGAACCATCAACTCCACCTCGACCTCAGAGTGCCTACCGTTAGGCAATTCATGAAAAGGGCATCGAAGAGATACTTCGAATCTGCCCCTAATCATCCGAATCCCTTAGTTGTCTCTTCCGCTGATTACAAGCCGTCCCAGATCAACAAAATCCGCCGACCACGTCACGCTCTCCTCCGTCCCGATGATAGGATCACTGTAGCTCAAGAGTCTAACAGACACACAAGCACACTCCGACGCGCTCGACCGCCTCGTTATAGACCTCACCGGCGAGGTCCGCGTCCGTCGCGAAATGTCTCATCATGTCCGCCCCGACCCTTGCTCGAGCCGGCCCGTGCCGAGCTAGTAGCTTTAAATTCGTCCCTTAATAATAAGGAAACTGATATGACCCAGCTAGTCCCTAGTTGTCCCCCCAGCAACACCCTAAGCCGAGGTTCGTGTCCCGCAGGGGACGCCCTTAGCGCTGTTGCTTAGTTTGTAGTATCTTAAAATATGCTCTGGCTGGAGGCATCAAACTGCCTCGCCTTAGATATTGTCCGGTTACGCAGACAAAACCCCTCGGGGTTTCTGCAAGAGGCCATTCAAAAAAAAAAAAAAAAAAAACAGTCATCTCGGTAGTCACTTCTTTTCTAGCCATATCATCTTACACATCGTTTCCTGGGTTATCCTCTACTCATATAGACATTAATAATCAAAACTTTCCTCATCACATGATTCCTGAGCATCGCATGTATAGCCATACAATAACTTTACTTTATTAAGCATTGTTTTATATATCTTCTTTAGCTTCAACATTTTGTAAATGTGAGAACGCCGTTAACTTGTCAAATGCGCTATTCATTTAATAAGGCTTATTTAATTATCTTTTATATTAGTGACTGTATCCAAGATTACGTTGTTTTTACATCCCGCCCAAAATTGTATCTAGAGAAACTGTAAAAATTATACAGTTTAAAAGAGTAACCATGGAGTTTCTTGCCGGTTCTTCTCCATAGGAAGCGACTTTTTGGAACCTTAAATAAAACCACCGTAACTTACACACCGTAACAAACACCGAACCGTAAATTCTGACTTTTCATAAGTGCCTTTGTATGGTTTATATGAAATAAAAACCTTTGACTTTGACTTTACCACCCTAATGCTGAATTTAGTTTGCACATCATAATATGACAAGGTCTAGTTACGCTTACAAGATCAAAGTGTCAGTCAGATATTGTCAACCTTATTGACATTTTAATTTACTGGCAGTATAATGCATGCATTGTCTTATTTCTAGACTCTATTCGAATAAACTAATGAAAAAAACTGAAATTGATCTGTAATTATATTTGACCTACCGATGCGTTAACTGTTTTTGTGAGTCGATAAGATCAATTTCAGATAGAATAGGATTTAGGTTTATAACATTTATTTAAATTCAATTCTTAGAACTTACTGATATTAATATTGTGATATTTGTTAATATATGTATTTATATCGACAGTGCCGAATTTAAGACAATTCTTAACGAACCATCGGAGTCTAGTCAAGATATTGAGGAACTTGGATACTTATTAAATTTGTACATTACATAGTAAATTAGGTTTGCGCGATCACTACACATTATAATAAAATGGTTTGCAGTCCTCCTGCGACCACGAACGCTGCAAAGTGTTCGAAACGTCAGAAAAAACTAAAAACCAATAATACACGCGATTAATCCGGTTAAAAGTTGTTTTATTGTACGACTTACAGTCATGCTGGATGAAGATGAATACCAATATTGTACATACAGCGACTGCCTATCTAACCCCTAAAACCCACTTACTAGGTAACACGATATCTCATGGTATAACTGGTTGTCAGACTTTCAGGTCTCTGACTACCCGTAACGGTTGTCATAGATCTTAATTTAACAACCGGTACCGACGGCTTAACGTGCTCTCCGAGGCACGGAGGGGTGTCGGTATTAAATTATGGTCATCCATCCACAGATTCACCGCGGCAAGTGCAGCTTAACTTCGATCGATCGATCTGTGCGGCTGGTACTTAGCCACAAGCCACCTTAAAGAAATAAACTAATGTTTTAACAATACTGTGATTTTTTTCATAAACACTAAAAGTAGAAATATTGAGAAAATTACTAGTAATGAATGGACCGCGAATTTTCGGTTAAAGTTGATCTTGAAATTATTTCTTAGTCACAAGGTCCTCCATATATCCTATTTCCGAATGATGATATTACAGAGAAATCGGTAATATCGATGACGAATAAGGCAATGGAGGCTGGTTTAAATGACGTTACAAATTTTCATTTCCTTGACCTTAAATAGTGGATATATGTATTATTTTTCTGTCACGTCACCTGAGTGGATATTATGCCTGTATGTTTTTTCTATCGGCAAAGTCAAATCATAGCATTTATTTCTTTATTTACATACATTCTTGATTTGTCAGAAGCTAGTTGCCACGTTCAAAAGTGTAGATCCCTATGGAGAAGACTCTCGGTTACTCTTTTTAACCGACTTCCAAAAAGGAGGAGGTTATCAATTCGGTTGTATTTTTTTTATTTTATTTTTTATTTTTTTTATCAAGCAGTTAGAACAATTAAGATGATGAATTAAATTTTAGGAGTCTAGGTACAATTCCAAATGTTGCCATGATGGTTTAGAGATGACATGACGCATGTCGTGTCTCGAAATAATAAAGGATCAATATCGGAAAACAATTGTGTTTTTTTTTTTGTCTATGTCTATTCGCAGGTCAACCTAGGAGGTTGTCGGTTAGGTTGTAGGTTGCTTTAATAATTTTGAGGCCCATTCAACTTATAAACTAGCGACAACTCGCTAAGGGCACCCCCTGCGGGGTACGAGCCTCGGCTTAGGGCGCCACTGGTGGGAGGACAGCAAGGAAATGGCTGTATTGGATTCAATCGTAGAATAGGGTATAGATCTTTGAAATATATAAAACCACCCTGCGGTGCGAGCAAAGTTCTTTTTGTCGCCAAGTTTGTCGATTTTAAACGTGAAATTTGACACAGTGTTGCTAAAAGAATGTAATTCAATTCTTAATTTTTTTTATCGAGTTTTCTAATTTGTCGAAAAGATCCGTGCTCGGACGCCTGGTTCTAATCACGACATTTAAGATAATATTACGCCTATATCTCCAAGGGATTAGTCGGAGAACTAGTGTTATACATAAATTTCTCCAATGCTGTTATTAAGTCCTAAGGTAAATATATTGCCATCAACCTAGTACAAAGTAGGGGGCTGAGTTGCCGGCGTCCGTAGGAGTGCACCTTTAAAATGGAATCCCTACACATGGCCCCTGGGTGGTGCAAAGCAGGCAACACAACTCTGGTAGACGGTTACCACCCACTGGACGAAGACATGCCGTGAAGCGTCCTAGTCGTGTTTCGTGATGTGTGTTCGGCAACCGTTGCGGGAGATGGGTCTGGGCAGTTGCACCAACTCCCCAACTATCGTTCTCCGCAAATCTGTCTACTCTACTTAGAGTGAATAGATTTCTTCTGGATCTACGTGCGCCATCCTCGGCCACACAGTCGCTTACCATCAGGCGAGTTGGTAGCCCAACGTAGATCCATTTGTGATAAAAAAATATTAAAACAATGTCAAAATCTGGGCTGCTACAGAGAATTTCCTCAAAGAAAAACCCAATAACTCTGTCCGACTTGGGATAATTACCACACAGTCCGACTCGGAAATTGAACCCATGACCTCAAACAGCCGCGCTTGCAACCTCTACACTAAGGAATATATCTTTTAATTTAAGTTAATCAAATGCATAACAGACGTGATTGTAGGTATGAATAATTGGAACATCTTCTCATAACAAATATGACTATTAATTAAAAAAGAATTTTCAAGGTCAAACCCGAATTCCAAATGACTACTATCGGTAAATGACGAAGGTAGTATTAGAGACTGGCTAATGACGTCACGGACAGTCCCTATCACCTCGACCTCAGATGGCCGTTTAGCCTTTACTGTGTATGTTGTGGAAGAAATGACACGCCGTATCTAGATCCGTCTCACCTTGTGTGTGGTGTGGTCCAAGTTGTAAGATGAAGAGGTCAGCATACCTATTAGCTATTTCGATTTCGACAACCAACGAATTGTTGGTCATGTCGTAGTACATCGCGCTGTATGTTATAACTCGTATATGGTGAACTAAATTACAAAAAAACATATGGCGCAATGTACTACAAAGTGTCTATCAATTAATTGCTTACTAAGGTAGCCAGTAAGGTATACTGAATACAGCTGCGGTCCCAGGACCCTGGTAAAGGTTATTTGAGGATCGTGTGGGTGATTGTCAGTTGTAATCGAATCGGTCTATAAAAAAATTACATTATTTTTTATAGCTTTTGGTATGGTAAAGTGAAATCGTAATTGTCGGCTGGTATTTTATTTTATTATTATAGATTTCTTATAGATTGTAACGCTTAGCGTGAGTGTTAGTGTTCTTCTATTTAAATTGTCTTTATTAGACCCACAGGCATATGGTAGGTATCCATCATGATAATAATTAAATTATATTTTTAATATATTTAGACACTAAATGTATTAAACAAAGAAAAAAAGCCTTTTTTTAACTTTAGCATAAGTGAGCATAAAGTGCGAAAGTAAAAAAATAATTTTATGCCTCATAATTACATTTTGGGTTTTTTGTTGGAAAACCCTACCCTGAAGAGTTTCCTTGTATCTATCACTCGCTGACTCTTATCACTGGTACCTCAATCACAGTCTCGATAGCAAGGTGATTAGTATTTCGGGCAGCGATGGTGGGAGTTGCGCGCGCAGTCTCTTGCCGCCAGCCGTCCCGTGCGCCCGCGCTGTTAAGCGCACATACGCGCCAAATTCAAATCCAAGGACCAACGAACTTTGTCCCCAAAAACTCCCAAAAGTGTGCTTCTATACCCCCAAAAGTGATCCAATCAGTGTTGTGTGCCAATAAAGTGATCTTGAAATACCTCTAGTCGCGTCTACGGGAGCGACTTTCACTTGTAACCAAACAGTTTTTGCAAGCGGTGAGTGTTTTTTCGCTTATTTTAATCAGACGTCGCGTAATTGTTCGCAGTTTGGTGTGTTACACAATGTCGTCTTGTTTCGCGACGCGAGGAAACTATTTCGAAATTGTTTCTTTTGTACACCAGAGACTGCTTTTACAGTTAAGACATCTTAAATACAACTTAAAAGAAAATTTTGTAAATGTATTCTAATTTTCCTATAGAATAAGTATGGAAGGAAAAATTACAATATTTGAAGGCGCTCGTTGATATCTTTTGTACGCGTAGCGCGCGGCTACGAAAGTGTAGCCACTCGCGTATATTATGACGACGCAGAGTCGCGCGTTCATTGCGTTTTCTCGAAGCGCACGCAATCCAATAGGCTATATTACTCTTGCACTAACATTTCTTGCGTGCGATAATAATCTTAAGATTTTACCGACATTTTTATTTGATGATTTATGAGTGAAGCAAAGCTTTGACGCAAAAAAAAATAACAAAGCTTATGAATTTATTATATTGTGCAAGAAATAGGAAAATCCGGTTGGACAGTTTTCCTTTTTCAAGACAAACAGGATTTCAAAGGTCAGACAGAGGTACAATAGAAGTTTTATTGCCTGCTATTAAGAATTTTATCATGTAACCGCTAGTCGTAAAGACCTCTGCATTTAGGTATCTAAGACTAAACCAGAAATGGCGACATCTAACTTCTGTTACTTTAGTAAAGTTATTTACAACTTGCATAAAATCTATTTTTGGTTTATGTGTACGGGTTTTATAGGGCCGTCTTTACTCTCTTCAGAAAACTGTAGATACTTACAATAATTAGACATGAAACATTAAACATAACATCACGCATATTATTCACCAAACAGGCAGAAGCGTAGGTAGGTACTATATCCTACATTATGAAATTTTTAATTCATAAATTCTATAAAATTTAAATATATTACATATAACTTTCTTCTTGCTTACTTGTTGTTGTTGTTTATTACTCTTTCACGTAATAAATACTAAATGTATTTGGGTGAAATTTGTCAGACACACACTTTATAACCTGGATTAGCACATAGGATCCTTTTTATCCCGACTGGACCCAATTCTGAAGTCTATACAGACAAAGTCGCGAGCAAAAGCTAGTTGGTCTATAAGTCTTTTAGCAGAAGCCTAGCCTCTACTCTCCATTAACAAAAAATCGATAGTGTTTCAGAAGAAATATTTTAATACCTGAATCAAAATTCTCAAAACGAAACACAATGTTAGTCAGTTAACGTAAGTTTAGTAAGCCTAGTGGAACACAAAACGACTCTCTTGATTTATATATTTACATAAACAAACAGTTTAAAATAATTACAATAATGTACATGCGCTACAGTTTTTTACCGACCATCCAATATAGGAACCTCATACATAGGAAACAAAATAATTATTATTTACGTATCAAAACACATGTTTATTTAACTTCAGGTGTATGCAAATTAATCAATAATGTATGCAACAGTGTTCACGTCAAGGTTGTCAAAACGGAGTTACAACAGAACTCGTGTTAGGCAACCCTATGCAAGATTATGTCATACGCAGTTCATAGATTCCTTGGATTTGTAATATTGAAAGATAATCTTATTAAAATGTTATAAAAAATATTGTCAATGTATAGTTATCGCTTAATTTAATTAACACACATTTATGACAAATGAGTCATCTCAAAGTACGATCATCACTAAACTTGTGTTTGTATATTTTGAACGTGTTTTGTTTCATTGTAAAATGTATCCTAGTAATATTGTAAATGTAAAAGTATGTATGTGTGGCTCAATCACGCAAAAACGGCTGTACGGATTTTGATGTATTTAGAGAAATAGGTTGAACCTTAGAGAAGGATACAGGCTAACTTCTGTTGTGTAAAGCCGTCGATTATAGGGCTGGCCTGTAATCACTTGGGCACATTTCTATGAGAACACCTTTACTTTCCCATATCCATGCTTGGCCACAACGAATTACTAAGGCATACATAGTTGTTAAGTTTAATTGGTAGAAGCTAACTTAATTATTTTTCAATTTTTATATTGTGCCTGAATACTTAACGCAATATTAAACAAGAAAATTTTCATTAAAAGTTATAAATTTTTGTGTAAAAACAATACAAACATAAAAAAAAAATTGAGATCGCTATGTATGCGTTAATGCTTTTCGAAGATTAAAATTTTCATTTTTACTTCGTATCGTATTATATTGATGAATAATCTAATGTCAGAGTTTAAATCACCCGCAGATCTCTAAAATTTCTAGACACACTATTAAGAACATCTTTCGGGTGTGCTGGTTTCCTCAAGATATTTTCCTTCCCCGTTTTAAGCAAGTGATAATTAATTTATAAAATTGCGAAAGTTCTGTGCATGCCGGCGATTTAAACCTTTGACCTTTGATTTACCAGAACAACTATCATAACACCGCTTATAAACTTCTGCGTCAACAAAATATAAGAAAACCTAAACCAAACAGTGCAACTTAACACTTTTTCTGGACAAAAAATTTACACGTAACCAAAAAACATGAACCTAATGTAAAATTTGTGTCATCAAATAAATAAAAGGGATAGTGGTTCTGAAATCACAGTGCAGTGGTCCCACGAGTCGCACCCAGTCTAAAACATTTCGACATATCACTGTGTGTTTTTTTTCTTTATTAAACAAACAACACAATAGTGACTTGTAAAGTTCAGGCTTCAATTTTATAGCTTACAAAAGAACTAATGGTCCGGTTAACCGCTTTGTTATGGATTACAAATAACGTTGTAGAAATAACGTTACTATTTAGGGCTGTCGAATGGAGAAATTAGTGATATTTTTACTGATAAAATTGTAGATAAGATAATGTGTTAAGTTGTTTATCATTATCAGTCATTTTAATTAAGTTGATTTTAGAGATAGTGCAGATAGTGCTGTGGTTCTTACTGATGTTATTATATTTTGCCAAGTAAACATTTTTGGTCACCCATGTAATAAGTGTGTCATTATGCGTTAATCAATTTATATTAATATTTCAGCAGCATTTTTTTTATATAATTACATAAAAATAAGTATAGAATAAAATATTAGAAGAATTATTTTTATAGAGCTATTAAACGAATTGTTAAACGCAATAATAGTATTATTTATACTCTATTTTGCAACTATTGTTTTGTTGCAGTTAGTAGTTTTATTTAACTCAGCAATAACAATTTACAGAATAATGATTAACTACAAAAAAACTATTATTAGAAAAAAAAAACACTTATTATTATAACAGATTTAGTTCTTATTTTTTTATGGTAATAATTTATCAACTTAATTATTTTTATTGAAATTAACAGGAAATTCAAATACCCTTTCGATATTAGCCTTAAACAATTATGACACTATTATTTACGTACTTACATCGACAAGCAGTAAACTACAAAAACAAATACTGCGAACCCTATCCTTGTGCCATATTGTTGACTTCAACAATGACAGGTCGTCAAGTTGAGTAACGTGATCACGTGTGTGTATGTGTGCATGTTTGTTCACATGTGTGCGCAGTCGGTAGCTATGTGAAACACTCGTCATAGATCTGTTACTGTTACTTATGTCAATGGCTTGATTGTTGGTCAGTGAATGGATTTTGAACATTAGTATTTGTGTTGGAAATGTAAGCATGCACAGAGACTTTAAATTGTAAATATTATAGTTCGAATTTTCCAATTTAAAGTCACTATTCTTCTTGTAAACTTATCTTGTTATCTTGTAGTAAGAATTGTACATCGTATAACAACAAAGCATCACGCTTGTATTTCTCGAAGGGGTAGGCAGAGGTTTACACAATTGTACACCCACATTTCACCAATGCTGTTATTAAGTCCCATCTAATGGATGGTGAACCTATTGTCATCTACCGAGCACAATTCCATAGTAAGGGCTGCTAAAGTCGGAATGTATTATAAAATTGAGTGAATTATGTTTTTTTTTTCATATTTATTCGTGCTGTGATGCCAAGTTATTTGGGGTCGGTGCAATATCTTTTTCTATTTCAATCTCCCTAGTCATTAGGACAAGGACAGGATAAAGTGTTAAATTATTATTCTCTGACGATATAATCTTATTATTAAATATCATACTAAAATTGTAATTATAATAAGAATAATTAAAGTATGATCATGAAAGAAAATAATTTGTTCTATTAAATTAAGAGTATCTCCTACTCCATTTTGTAAATTTAAATTAGATCATGTTGCCATTTCTAAGAAAAGGATTATCATTTATAAATGGGGTTTAAATCCATTACTACTGATGACGATAGTAAGATATGAGATGAGATAATAATGAGAGTAAAAACGAATAAAAACTAAATCTCTACTATAATACAGTTCAATACGAAACATTAAGTAGGTATTTAACATTTTTACACATATTTTTATAACAGAAACAATTAATTAACTCTTAATAGAGTTCTTAACTCAGTAATTAATAAACTATTTTTGGCATTCGTTTAAACTAAATACAACAACATTCTACGTACATACTACCAGCTATACATGCATTGTTTTGCTCCAACATTTCCGAATACGAGAATTAAGGCCGACGGAAAAACATTATTGCTGTATATCTTTTAAACTATTATCTTCCGATTCGCTAGAAACGCTAATTCCGGTAGGATATGAACAATATATTTTGCCAAACAAAATTCGACTATATCAAACTTTATAAAATTATGATAAGACTTGTAGTTATCAGTGAAGTGTGTTTAGGGCTGTTTGGGTTCATTTTTCTGTGTTGTGAACCTTGTAGATCAATTACGTTTAAATTAATTTTGCCTTTTAAGAAACTTTACTGATTGATATTGTAGCGTGCGGTTGAGTGTTTTTATTAACATTGTTATTATGTGTTTATTGCCTTATCGTTCGTGCTCTGACCTTAGTTTGGCTCCAGTAGATAGCAACAAAGAAAACTAAATATTAACGCTGTAACAAACGCATAAAATTTTATGCGATTTAACTAACATTTTGAAAGTCAACGAAATGTGCAATGTTACTCAACGTTAAAGTTAATTGAAAACCTGTTAAATGTGTGGTATTGCAGAATTGTTTAGATTTTATTAACTGTTTTTTTTTTTATATCTAAATCGCATACTCAAACAGTTGCAATACGAAACGTAATTTAAACACAGTGTTAATAATATAATCCTTTTCATTCATGACATGAGTTTGTAACAGAGCAGAAGTCGAGGTGGCTTAGTTAGCAGATTGCCTAAATTATTCATTTTGCGGGCATAAGTTCAAATCCTGCTGACGACCATATTTTAAAGCAGTGATAGTCTAGTGATATAAACGTTGGACTGGCAAGTCAAAGATCGCAAGTTCGAGTCCAAGGCACGCAAAACTGACTTTTCGAGTCATGTGCGTATTAGAAATCAAGGATCACTTACTTAAAATATTGTGAGGAAACCAGCAAACCAGAGAGATGTTCTCGATGGTGTGTAAAGCCATATTAAAGACCTACGGGTAGTTTAAACTCTGACATTAGGTTGTTTATCTACCATATGAAGAAGAATATTTACACAAAAATGTCTAACTTTATTTATTTTAGTATAAACAATTAACCAGTTTAGGTTTTTCTGATTAGACCGTTGAAATAAATAAGAAATCTATAGAAGAGGAATGTATTATTTATTTATAGAAAGTGGCCAAGCCTGCAACTTTACAGATAAACATGTAGGTCGCTATGAAGCCAGTAATTTATAGAAGATTAGCGATCGCTTGATGAACGTGCTGCTTTTTGCCCAGCTTAGATTTCCCTGGTGTTGTCACGAGATGACACAAATACCGCTATAATATTTGTGACATACTCTAGAGTTTTTTAAATAAATAATAACTTTTTAATTATCGCGTTACATGATATAACTATATGTATAACTAACCGGAATTAAAGCGCAAAATACCTTTGAATCACTTGAAGTTTCGACCAGGCGACCGAGCACGGATCTTTTCGACAAACTTGTCGACTCGATAAAAGTTTTTATGTATTGACTTTATGTCGAATTTGACGTTTATAATCGACAAACGTGTCCACAAAAAGAACCATGCTCGCATCACAGGTTGCGCTGATCGTGGATCAAAGATAAATCTTTGAAAAGCATTAACGCATGCTTTGACGAACTATCACGAACGAATATTAAATGGAAAAAGAATACGATCGCGAGCAGGATTCGAACCTGCGCCTCCCGGATAAATACTCCAGGGAAATCCTGCTCGCGACCGTAGTATTTTCCATTTAATATTAGAACTTTAGAGTTCGCTTTTAGAATTGGATCGTTTTAAATGAATTCACTCGGTGTATATTACTACTTCAAAATATAAGAATCGGAATATATTTTACAAAAGGGGTAGTTTAGATCGGGTCGGTTTGGAGCGTGTAGTTTTAGTCGGTAGGACTCAACAGCGACCATGATAGATTTCCACATATGAAGAGAAGTAGGATTGGAATACTTATAACAAAATTAAAATGTGCAAGAAGAATTCGGAGTAGTGCAGAGCAGGGGTCGACACGGCTTAGGGGTCAGAGCGCCTGGAGTATTTATCCGGGAGGCGCAGGTTGCTATCCTACTCACGACCGTATCTTTCTTTCCACAAATAATATAACTTTAGAGTTCGCTGCGCACCCGTTAATGCGTTTAAAAAAATTATCTCTATACTTATAAACCTATTTTTTTGACAAAATGCAAACCAATGTCATTTGACACCTCGAACCTGCCCGTTGAACACATTCAAATGTTAAGCCATACCAAACAATAATGAAAAGTAAACATATA
Organism: Xylocampa areola; assembly: GCA_935421205.1. Lineage (NCBI taxonomy): Eukaryota > Metazoa > Arthropoda > Insecta > Lepidoptera > Noctuidae > Xylocampa > Xylocampa areola. Next base: position 5,524,322 of record OW285200.1, read on the forward strand.
AATACTTTAGCCCTTAATACTCTATACAATAGAAGAAGCTAGCATCTGTATATAAATGAATAAAACACACAGTGGGCACCTGTTTGCTTTCGCCATTACAATTAGCATCGCACGCGCTTCTTGCGAAACCGACCACTGACGACATTTGCCGACGACGCCCGAGCGTTGAAAACGCAACATCAACGTGTCATATTATTAAAATATTCATAGTCTGTTGTGTAAACATTGGCGTGCAGTCCATGTTGTTGACAAAATTCTGTTTACGACTGTGTGGATCTTGGATTTTTTGTGGGAATTTAAACTGTTTGTCTTGACTTGATGTAGAGATCATACAGGTAATTTAACATATATTTTCAGCCAATAACCTGAAGTCACCAAGTCTGTATACAATCTTATAACTTTTAAAAACTGTAACATAGTATATAACATTATTTTCAATATATACGAATCCCAAGACACAGTGTCAAATATTTTCATATTAAGAATCTTTAATAAACATTTTTTTAAACTCACAGATACACGCAGGTACAGTTGGGAACCCGTGTACCGTGTCCAATGCGCACTGTACAAAATATTATTTTATCATTATATGGTGTAAATTACAAACGATTCTGTTACTGATTTTGAACAAACTACTTTAAGGTTTATATGTATAAGGTATATATATATATATATAGGTACTAAAATCATAATGTTTACTTATGTTTTGAAAGAGAAATAAGCAGATGAACAGGATTTGCACGTCCGTCTTCCGTGTTAATTCTACGTATTTCTCTTTTATATATTTTACAAAATATATATTTACACTTAACGAAAAATACTAAATACTTTATGTTTGCTTCACATGTGGTAACACGTTTTATAAATATATTAGAAATCGGTTTGTTTGTTGGTATAAAAACCCAATTATATACTATAATTGTTGGTTAACACTAAAAAACCGTAAACAAAGTTCCCTTTAATTACTCCATCATAAAGTATATTAGAATCGTTAGAAAGTAATAGTTTCATAGCTACTCGTGTTGGGATAACGGGAAGCATTCGATTTTAATTAAAATTGTTTTGTATTTATTTTAAGTAAGTCTCTATACTCGCAATTAGTTTTTCAAATTAATATTGTGTTCTTATTAATGAGCTTGATAAAATATTGAGGAAGAAGAAATAATAATGAATGTTTTTTTTGTTTTTTTTTTTTAACGTCGTTAAATATAATTATAAAGCCTTCTTACTATATTTTTTAAAACAAAAGATTTCTTTTTTTATCTATAGTTTTGGCCAGCTTGAATATTTCAATCCTCTCCGTAATCCTGGCCCGAGTCGCTGGCCCACGCCTAACCGGTAGCTTTAAATTCGTCCCTTAATGATGAAACTACTCAGATTTAGCTAACCCCCCAGCTACGCCCTTAGCCGAGTTTCGTGTCCTACAGGGGACGCCCTTAGTACTGCCGTTGCTAAGTCAGAGTCAAATATTTAGTTATATGTATTTGCAAGCATATTTTGCAGAATGCAGGAATAGACCCCTGATACGTATCAATAATGCAAGACGAAAACACAAGACGCACCACGTCGAATAAAAAGTTTTTTTTTTTCAAAACCAAAGTAGATGAAATGACGTAATAAATTAAAAAAAATACATTTATTTACATATTATATATATAATATGACTCAGAATAACTACACTAACACTTCCGAATAAAAACATTATGTCAGAATTACCTTTAAGAAGGAACTAAATGAATCGGAAGCAGAAGAAGTAATCTTGAACATGTTTAACGGTGTCATGTAAAGGAAATAAAGTACCCTTGTAAACATTTAGTAGTTTTACGAACATGACAATGAAATGTGACAATTACCTATGATCAAGTTATCGGAGTTTATTTCTGTAAATAGACCTTTTGAAGACACTTTACAAGTCATTTTTGTAAACTGGATTGCGTTGTTGACACGTATGCTGGTTAACCCACTGTACCAGAACAAGTCAAAGGTCTCAGATATGAATTCAACAAGCACGCAACTCTAGGCAGACTTTTCATAATCATGTGCGTTTTATAAATTGCCATTTGCTTAAAACTGTGAAAGCAAACTTACACTGAGAGATATTTTCGATATTCTATCAAACGTCAAAAGGCTTACGGGAAATTTATTTTATGACACTAGGTTGTTTGTCAACTATATGATAGGAAAAAGGACTAAAAGAAACCAATTGATCTAAAAAGCACTCTACATTTTCTACTATCGCTGTCATTAACATATAAACTGACGTAACAAACAAGAAAGTGTTCGCAAATAAACAAGAATTTAACTATCTAGAACACATTAAAATTCAGGACTATATTATATCATAATTAATGTACGAATTATATAATGCTATAAATCATGGACATTAAGAAGATACTTTTTATTTTTAAATCATCACCCGGATCTTCTAAACCAGTCCTTGTTTGGATCATTGAAGCAGCCTTCGAATCGACGACATTTTTGAATAATTAATATTTAAGGCCTAATAGATTTATTCTCCGCAAAAGACACACTTTCGGAACAATAAATTAGTTTACGTAATATTGAGGCGAATATTTTTCATAGTGAGAATAAGAGTTTTTAATACAATTCTCCCACGTTCTGAATAAAGACGCAAATACACAAATAAAAATTATAGAAATATTTCCCCTGTGTATACTATACAAGTGGTTCAATAATATAATAAATTAGATATAGTTAATGTAACTAATAAAAATTAATAGATCCCAGACAACACCAAACGACAACGCTGGACCCAGTCGGAGATGGTGCAACGAATTGCATTAAGGCCACAAATGGCAGACGAAAAGAAAAAGGAGGTCGCTTGCATTGGTAAAAATAAGAAATAAATCGAATAAAGATAAAATATTTCCCAAAACATAAGAAGCAGACATAGTTATTAACTAACTTACTCTAAAGTTAAACGACACTGTACTATCTCTTCCATAAAACTTTATTATTAAATTAAAAATAATGAATCAAGTCATAAAATCAAAACACACTTCCTCAATGTAAATAATTTGATATAACGGTAATCAAATATATATAAATTGATGTAAATAACATTATTATTGGATTAATAACAATAATTATAGGAACATTAACGTTTACCCTAACGCTCGGTTTAGCATAATGATATCATTGGAATAGGACTAAACTGATCAAAATTATTCAAACTTTGGAATAATTAGCATAATAGTAAAACATCACGCGCTCATTGAATGTGCTTAAGAATTTGTTAAATATCTTTGCTTTAATTTGTAAAATATGTAGTTCTGATAACGTTTTTATAGTTTATGTATGTTCATAATATTGTTTTTCTTTAAACTTGTATACAATACAATATGTTATTCAATCAATAATCACTAATTACTATGTTTATTATTTGTCTTACGTGCTATTGTATGATTAACTATTATTATGGCTCACACATTGCTTGTTTTAATAACAAAAACATAAAAAAAACCTAGAAAATTTGTATGACTGTTACAATACAACAATATAGATGACGTGTATTAATTGCTTTATGGGTAGTGTGTAACTTATATTTTGCTTATACAGATAAATCTTATAAAAGCATTAACGCATGCTTAGCGAACTCTAGAGTTATAATTCGGTTACCTGTATAGGGACTGAGATAGCAATGACGTCACCGAAAGACGAGTTAAAATGTGGAAGAAGAATTCACGGTAGTGAGCAGAGGTCGAGATTGCATAGTGAGCAGAGGTCGAGATTGCTTAATGGTCAGAGTGGCTGGAGTATTTATCCGGGACGCGCAGGTTCGAATCCTGCTCACGACCGTATACTTTTTCCATTTAATATTATAACTCTTCATATTTTGCTACCTATTGTATATTTCCGTGCAAACAATATTTTAATTTCTTTTCTATTATTCCTATTCTTAAAGTAAACGTCATCTTACGGTCGATGATCGGCACCCATCCGTTCGGATACTTATCTACTGTTTCTGTTTAATTACTTAGCAACCGTCAAGTGCATCAAAATTTAATTAGTAACTGATTCCAAAATATCTATCCCTAACATCTATTCGATTGTAATTAATCAAATGTATAATTAAAACTCGAGTTACATGCCTAACCGGTTATAATATTATTTTTTGAAGAAAGTGATTGTCAATGCATCTGATTTCAAAGTCATACGCCTTCGGGCTCAAACGAAAGAATCGTTTTATTTCTGTAGACAAGAAATTAGTTCTGATTAATAATTAGAAATATTTTAATTGTCAGGGAAAAGGTGCTGTGATTAGAATAGTTATTTTAATGAAGGAAAGTTTTTTTATTGTGAATTATGATTTAAGATTTTTTATCATATTGAGTAACTAATCCTACTAATATTATAAACGCGAAAGTTTGTAAGTATGGATGGATGAATGGATGGATGTTTGTTACTCTTTCACGTAAAAACTACTGAATGGATTTTAATGAAACTTTACAATAATGTAGCTTATACATCAGAATAACACATAGGCTACAATTTAGAAAGATATTGTGTGAATTGTCCAAAATATGACGATAAGTGTCAAGTAAGTAGGAAAAAATCTACCATCTGCGAGCTATTCTGGCGTGCGCTGCCTAAAACCATTGAGATATAACAAAATGATGTATGGTGGAATTGTGTATCTTTTAAAGGTCTACAGAAAAGTCTACAGAAAATGGTATATGTCTATCTCTTAAGGATAACATACCACATCCATTTTAATACTTAAAAATACGGGCAATTATGAAGCGGTAATTGGAAAGCGGGACCGGGATCAAAATTTCATGATTACTTTTGGTCGCGATATCCGACATCCACGCGGGCAAAGACGCGGGCATCAGCTAGTCGTACATAATATAGCATCGTGACTCAGTCCCCGAAGGGGAAGGCAGAGGAGTACATAGTTGTTCACCCACATTTCACCAATGATGTTATTAAGTCCCATGCGGTGAGCCTATTGCCATCTACCGGGCACAATTCTCAACTCCGCAAACTCCGAGCTGCTATCGAGAATTTCTTAATAGAAAAACACAATAGCATTTTGCCTGTCCCGGGTATCAAACTTCGGACCACATGCTCAGCAGTCGCACTTGAGATCACTAGACCAACGTGGCAGTTATTGACTGACTTATTAAAAAGTAACCATATGGGCCATTGTCTTATGTAGTACATATATGTTCACCGGTTACTACTCACGTGCATTTTTCAGGATTGCTCGACTAGTTTCGAACTCGAACGGAGCCCTTAGTCATGAGCTGAGCCCGCGGCGATGTTATTCGTTTCTATTTTCATACATGCAGCACCCAATTGCAAATCGCAAAATAAAGAAAGTGCAATATTAGGGGGACACTCCTTACTTGTGTGGCTATTGTGCCCCTCCTACAAATAAATCCTAGATCCGCCCAGGACGGGTAAAACCCAACCATGATAGGGTAAATAAGGGTAAAAAGCGTAACCAAAATTAAATTGCAATAATTATTTAAGTAACTGGTATACTCCTTATTCGTAAACAAGGGAAACAGCATTCCGTGTCAGAAATCAAGTCATATTCTGTAAAGAAACTACGTCTCGGCATTTTAATGAAAATGCGGCATTTATGTTTTTAACCACATCTGTCTGTTTTTTTCCTTATACCTTCGACCTTATAGCCTATCGAAACCATTAAAATTTCTTTGTTTTTTTTTTGAAATATTGACGAAAAGAGATTAATTAAGAAAACCAACTCATAATTTCAGCTTTTAACGATTTTTCTTCATAAATTCAAATTAATTTGAGGAAAAAAATGGCGAGACAGTGTAGGTTAGCAAAACAAATTCAAATAAAGGCTCTTACAAAATTTATTTTTAAAACAGTCCTGTTGTCCTGTAGTGTTATAAAAATTACAACTTACTTATATTATTATCAAGCCAAGTCTAAGAGGTAATAAAAGAAAAAGTGCATAATAAATAAAATTAAAAATAAAATGGTTGCTAGGTGACACTCGCCGGTACGGTTCGAAATAAACAGTCGAAAATTAATCGAATAGATTTAAGTTCGAGTGACATTTTAAGAACACGTTATTCTTTTTTTGGCAACACCTGACGACCTTTGGCGCGGCCTCCGGTCGCCAGTAAAATGGAATGTTAATATAGAGATGTAAGATAATTAATATTCTCGTTTTGGGGCCAATATTGGACCAATTTGTTGGTTGGGTGTGATATGGTTTTATTTTTTATTTTGTACTAGCTATAACCGCGGCGTCGTCCGCGTGGAATTCAGTTTGTAGTAATAAGAGTAGCATATATACATAGCATTACGCTTTTTCTCTGAAGGGGTAGGCAGAAGTATGTCACACCGACATTTCGCCAGATTAGAAGTGAGCGAATAAGTTCCAGGCTAGCTTTATAAATGCCATTATTTCAGGTTGAAATATTATTACTAAAATAAATCATAGCTTATGTTACTTCTGGATAAAGTAAGCTTTCTGGTATGGCGAAATTATTAAAATCGGTTCAGTAGTTTGTGAGGTTATCGATTACAATCATACATTTTGTTCATGTTTAGAATATTATTAGCAACCCGCTAAATTTAAATAAAATAAAATCCATGTGTAAAAATATCGCGTTCTACTGGTAAAATGTCCAGTAGTTTTTGAGTTTATTTATTACAAACAAAAAATTCTAATACTTTTTGTTTATAATATTAGTATAGATTAATAAGTATAGACTCATATTAAAGTCCTTAATAGATAACTGGGCCCAGTGTTGGTTGATTTGTCACATGATTTGTAATAGTCAGTTCCGTATTATGTCACGTTTTAGAATGCGTGTGAGCATAATAATTTAATCAATCGTTTTTTTAGTATGTATGGCACCGTATGTGTTAAAAATTATTGATCCAAAGCTGGCTTTATTAAATTTTTAATATTAGTATATAAAATAATCTTTATATCTTATGATTGGTCTAAAGTGATAAACTGATATGACTTATGAAATTTTGAAATGTCAGTGTCTTTTTTTCGTAACATTCGCCTTCCGATTTCATTTTATAAGATTTAATACTTCCGTTCTAAATAAAAAGGAAAAACATTAATACAAATGTTATAAAATGTTAAAAACATTTTCAAACATGAAGGGGGCTAGAGAACTGTGTGTTGTTGGGCCCCATATTTCACCGATGCAATTATTAAGTACCAATGCAAGCCACCAACTGGGCTGAATTTCAAAATACGAGTCGCTACTGAAAATTTCTAAACAGAATAACCCAATAACTTTTAAACGGACGCGATATTCGAACCCCAGACCTCACGCTCAGCAGTCGCGCTTGCTACCCCATGCAAACCCATGAGGGAGTAACAATTTAATACCTGAAAAATATATTAATGTACAGATAGCTTCACTAATTTTGTACCGTCCATATCACCCTTCAACTGCATGTACCGTAAAGGGTTAATATTTATGAAGCCTAGTGTACCAAGAAATTCATGTCAGACACATAAGATCTACTTCCATACACATATAACAGTGATTGGGTGTGTATGTTCAGCTGGTCTAGATCAGCAAAGGTTATGTTGTGGTTACCGCGATGTATGATATCTACCTTGGCCTAGTGTGCGTCTGATGAGTCTAGATTACTTGATAAAACTGAGTTACAGTTAAGTTTGTGGTAAATATATATATAAAACACTCGCTCTTTACACACGTCCCATAGTAAATAATAAATTAATAACATAGTTTGTAGGAAGTACAACCACAATATGAGCAGATCATTCATAAAAAATCAAATCGGCTTCTCATAAAACGGAACTAAGTTTCAAACCAATAAACGTACCCATGATACAGGAGGAAATTTCTGGTCTGGTGCAATGTTTTCTTTTTAGTAAAAAATTAAATAATGCTTTTTAAAAATAAACATGGCTAGTACACACATCAACACGGTCTAGGGATATTTCATACTCAATTAAATAACTCGAAAAGTACTGGCCGCATTGGAATCTTTTATACACCGATTTGTTTGTAATTTATCTCAGACTAATTCCAAATTCAAATTTTTGAAAATTCTTTTGTTTCGGTGGCATAAAAATGTCTTGATGTGTAGGAGAGGGAATTTTTATTTGTGCGAAATTTAGAAAACAATACGAATTACATTTAGTTACAGTTTTTTTTCATTTTTAAACGAAAGATAAAGTTAAAATTGAGGTATTGTAGCCATGCAACGCCAACATTTGACGAGGGCGGAGATGTTACGAGCTGTGGGAATGCTGGAAGCTGGGTCTGTTCAGCGTAATGTTGCTGAGGCCATAGCGACCCACCAAAATGTAATTTCAACATTGTGGACACGCTATCGTGCCACAGGTGAAGTAGCGGAGAGGCACCGGGGGCCAAGTCGCATCACTACCCCCAGACAAGACCGATTTTTGCAAATTACTGCGCGAGCTCAACCAAATGCAACGGCGACTCAATTGGTCCAAAGGCTGCGAGTGGAACACCAAGTGCTTGTGAGTGACCAAACTGTAAGAAGGCGACTGCATGAAAGCAATCTACGCTCTCGTAGACCACTCCGGGTCCCACCTTTACGGAGAGGCAATCGTGGACGACGATTAGAATGGGTTCGGAACCACGTGGACTGGGGCCGTGAACAATGGTCCAATGTGCTGTTCACGGATGAATCCAGGTTCGGCTTCCATCCAGATTCACGAAGGACGCATGTTTGGCGAGTTCCTGGACGATGGAGCCGTCTTCAGAACCCTCAGGAAGTTCACCCATACCAAGGAGGAACAATTATGGTTTGGGCAGGAATTCGTCTTGGAGGACGGACGGATCTCGTTTGGGTGCGGGGCAATATGACGGCAGAACGATACGTCCAACAGGTGCTGGGGCCCGTAATCTTGCTCCACAGAACACAAATGGGGCAAGATTTCCTGCTCATGCACGACAATGCCCGGGCACACACGGCGAGAACGGTAGCAGCTTGGTTACATACACACAATGTTAGGGCCTTAGACTGGCCTGCTCAATCGCCAGATCTAAATCCCATTGAGCATGCGTGGGATATGCTGCAAAGAAGAGCTCTGAAGGAAGTTCCTGAAAATCTGGCTACAGAAGATCAACTTTTTGCGGACCTCAGAAGGACATGGGACAATATTCCGCAGCAAGACATTGACAACCTTGTTCTGAGCCGAATCGTTGCCGATGTGTTATGAACATCATGGGCGCTTTCTCAGACTACTAACTTCAAGTTTATAAATACAAATTAAATGATTTTTCTATTTTTTTCAGTTTTTACTCATAAATTAAAAGTTAATTCATATACGGTTTCCGTCTATGCTTCATTTTTTTTCCATAAAATCCTGAAATTTTAATCGAAGTACCTTAACCATTACTAGAAAATGGTAGAATATTAAATAACGTATCTTTTAAATATATACATGTCATATAAATAATTAACATATTGATAGTAATTCGCTTTTTTAAAAATATCCCTAGACCGTGTTGATGTGTTTATATCTCGTATAGTATCTAAAATAGATCACAGATGTCAGCAGAAAAGCACTACGTAAACGAATTTCTCTATCTACCCTAATGATGTAATATAGCATAACCATACCTAATTAGCTAATAAGCCTACTAAAAAAATATTTGCACATTTATAGCAAATTAAAATAGATAAATGCGTTCATATTATGGCAGTGAAACTGACATAATAGTGACATAATATTCATATAAAAATAACTTCATATAAATATTCATATCGACGCAATTATGTGAGATGCGCTAACCAGGGTTATTCAACTTGGAAAGTAAGAGAAAATTCGAGAAATTCATCGTCTAAATACAAATATCGTGTTGTATGGACGCATAGACCGTAACAACTATTTACGAATAATAGTAAACCTTAAATGAAGAGAAATAAAGTTCAAATTGGGACGGAAATATGAAGTACGTTAACAAGAAAGTCTAAAAATATTGTAAGCGGTAATTATTATTTTATTGCAGATTTAAATGTCTTTAGGTAAATATTTCCTTGGTATGTTTAATATGCGTATAATAGAGCAATGCATCAAAATTACATTAATTATATGAGTGCATTTAAGAAAGATGGATGCAGAAACAGTTCCGTGTTGCAAGTTGAGCGATCGCGTTTGGTCGACTAGGGTATATAATTAAACAATTTGCATATAAAACGTGGGCAACGCCAACCAGTAACGTTAATTATGGCCATAATTTTACACTTTAAAGAAAACCCTTTAGCCTACTTCGATGAGTACACATCGGCGTTAAAAAAAAATTTCGTACATCTTCACTGAAATGTATATATAATATATATGTATAGTGGATACATTGCAATGAATGACGACCCGGTGACCGACAAAAAATCACACTGACACTATGTCACGATGAATTCTTTTATCAAATGCTTTGAAATTCACACTGTGTCGACACGCTCGTGTCAAATTTGTGTCGACACTTTCATCCTTATCAAATATTGTGAACATTTTGGGATGCACAAAAATCAGATGTTCTTTAAGTGTTACTGACGGTCTTGAAAAACACTCCCTGAGACAGTTTGAAGGTTGCATGACACTGGGCATATATAATAATTAATTGAGGCTGGTTACGCCCTTACATATGTACATTTAATTTCATCAATTGATACGAAGACTTCGTGTATAAAAATTATCAATGGATGTTGTAGTATAGAGACACAGACTGGTTCACAAAAGAATTATGCGCTCCTATGATAGAGATATTTTATAATAATAATTTCCAAAACAACAGTACCTCACTGTTCAAACAGTCGTCGGTACAATCACGAACTGCATGTAAGGTGAAAGGTGCATCCTTACGCAATCCGCGACTGTACCTAATTGTGTCTGTGATTCACTAGTGACATAATATTGACTTATGACATTATGTTAGTAAATTATACGCTTTGAGCTTATCGGTTTTGACGTGCTCTAAAAAGTCACGACTGCCTGGATGTTTATGTAAAAATACGCGAAGAACTAAGTCTGAAGCAAAAGTGTTTCTGACGTCACGCTTATTTTAGTATTTGGAAAGAGAAGTTTTGAGATGCACGTCAAAATAAAAATTTTAATATATTAAATTAAAGGCTGTAAATGGAATATTGGTTTCTACGACTCCTTACCCAATACTGAAAAAGAATATCCAACTATAATGTATTTTTTTTATAAAAAACACAATCAATAAGACAATACAAAAGTGTGTCAAAGTTGAAAATACTTTTAAAATTAGACTTAAAATAAAATGTCTTCCTATCACTATGTAGTACACATATTCAATCAAAAAGTGTATTTGTATTAACAAATGGTAATTCTGTTTTCTTTTTTCATACCAAAACCGTTCAGAATGATTTATTAATCGGCTTTGAGACGGCGGCCGATTTGTCAGTGAAGGATTAGTTGTCTGCCGTCCGTCGGACATTGCATCAGTGACATGCGCTGATGTTTTATTAATAATATTAAAATCTAACAATACACTAAGTAGTGAGCGTGAAATGCGGCTTTGATAAGTATTTTGAATATATCTTCATAATAGGGGTCTCAGGTTCTCTCCTTACGATGGCATAGAAAACATAGATGTAGAAATATTTCTTTGGTGGTTGACAATGACACTTTTATAAAAAGTGAGTAATTCAAAAGTGAACTACATAGGGTTAAAAATTTAGATCTTGTTATGAATTTCCATCAAGTAGGACTGCAATAAATAAATAATTAGCTACCTATTTGAATGTCCGTAACAATATAGTAACAACGACTTCACAATGTTGTCAAAAACCATCTAACTAAAGTTAACATTATAAATATTATTTTTGTAATTTATTGTTTTATATAACATACATGGATGACCTAGTAGCAGCTGGTAGCTTTGATAAATACAATAACATTTCATCTATTGATGAATAATCTAAAAATCAATCGTATATTGAATAATGCCAATCATACGCAGGAAGTGGACGCCGGAACTAAACTCGGGTCATGACTCGACGTGACTGCAGTGGGAATGACTCGGAACGAAGATGCTATTGTGTGAAATGAGGACACAGCTTGTGTTGAAAGAAAGAACTTTTTTTAGATTATGAGTAAATGTCATGGTGATACTGTCGTGTCTTAGACTGCATACCTCTTTAGCTACTTTAAGACCTTTCGTGAGTTTCATAACATTCGATGATAAGACTATCAAAAAGGTAGAGATGGGTAGAGACATAAGCTTGTGCCTTGATAAATTATAAAAAAAAAGAAACTATTGAATCACCGCACTGAGTTTGTTTTCAAACTATGTAAAAACTCATGTAGATACAAATGATTATGATGTAATTTTTCCAACTATCTAAGAATGTGCTTCTAGTTCCAACAACATTATTATTAAACAAGAAAAAAATATTCACAAATGAAATCGAACCAGCTTTCACGGGCCGATTGATCTCACACATCAAACTTATCGACCTATTATTCGAAAACATCTAATCGGAAATGCTACAATTGATTCCAAACCCTATTCAGACAAAACCAAAGTATATAATAGATTTTTAAGGTTTTAATAAATCATTCGATAGCCGGGCGTGACGTGTGATGGACACCATTATGAGAAAATAAAATTAACAAGTGGATAGTTTGAGATGATACCTTATTACTGTTTTCGGGTGTACGATAAGCTATTTATCTCAAATTGGCCGGTTTATAGACGAAGCGTCAATTTCTGTGATGCTCCAGGCACGAATTTAATTTTAAAATAATGTTGTTTGAATATTTTAAAGGTATTTAGAGAATTTTTCAGTTACGCATTGCTACAATTTTATTTTAACCATATTTGATAATAGTATTATGCCATAATGTAAGTAAGAATCTAATTTCCAATCAAATTCAGAACATAACATTTTTTTTTAGCAGATATCTTTTACATTTAAATATTGTTGTAACGGTTATTATCATATTAAAATGTATTATAATCAATAACTACTTAGCCTCTAATTCTTTACTATTTTACTTGGCCTTTCTTCCTGGTGCCATAAAGTAAAATTGTATTTTTATTATTTCGTCGTTATTAACTCTTTAAAAGTTAAATCCGCGCCTGTGTTTCGGTGAAAGTATCTAGTGATCGATTCATGAGCATACAGACTTCGTTATGATGCAGTTACATAATGATATATGAACGATTTACGAACATCAACTGAGTTCTGTTTTTACGATTGATGAATTTATTATACATTTTTGGATGATTTATGTATAAAAACGACACTTTCATTTTCTCGTAATATGCTGTTTTTATTGTTGTTGTTTATACTAAGTTCCTGGTTTTTGTTAGTTGGTTAATTATTTTTAGTGTTTTATTAACAATGCTGCTGAAACATTCTACTATCTACGGGATTCTGACTATTGTTAAAGTTCAATTGACACCTAGTAGATACCTAATATTTTATTCATGTATAACATAATATGTTTCAATAGATATCTAAGTACATACAAATTTACAATTCCGTTCACAAAAATGCTAATGATCATTCTTTATTTGTTTCAGGTACCTATCATCTTTTCTCAGAATACTGGTAACACCTTAGTACTAAGGAAGTACCTTATGTTCCACAAAAATGGCCGCCAAAGGGAAGAGCCCTTCGATATATCGATGCACTGATGCACTCGGAATATAAAGAGCGTAATATTCTGATAGTTCGGGGAACGACTTGTGTGTTTGACTGTACTTCGAAGTACATATGCGTAGACGAGTGCAATAGTGCTTTTACGAGGTGAATGAAATTTCAATTGGTAATAAAACAATTGATAGACTTCAAATTCATGTTGAGGATGACTGTATATGATTTGCATGTCTTTCAATCAGAATTTATATTTGCTAAAAATTGCAACCAATTTAAGTAAAAAAAGCATGCAGAACTAAAATTGCAATCTGTGTTTTTTGTCAAATCACGAGCGTCAATATAAATTATTATGGAAATCTTTAGGTTTCTATAATTAATCTTTCGACGTTTTTGTAGAATCGCTCACTTTAATTAAAATGAATATCGGTAATATTAAATAGGAATAACTAAAAACAGTAAGAATAATTTAATTAATTTAATCCATTTGAAAACGAAAAAGAAAATAATAATACATAAACAAGTTACGCGTGTTATAAAACGAATACTCTAATTCTATGTGTGAGTATCGTGACGTATGATGACGTGACACGCATGCACACACACATGGACATAAGTGTCAGGTTGCCTTCTGCATGCAAATCAGGTGAAATTTGTATTATATATAAAAATGAGGCGATGGCTAACAGGATATAGGTGTCTAAAAGGTTTATGGTCGATCTAGATTGCGTATTTTTTAGTGTAAATGACCCTTAACGTAGTTAACCCTAATTTGCACAAAATTAAGAACGCAACATTTATAACTAAGATAAACCGGACTAGAAAAAAAGCAAACCTGAATTATCAAAACCGATATCTTTATCTATTGTATTAACACAGTCATACATGCCTTAATTTATACTATTAGTACATTTGATATCAGTCTACGAGGCATCAGAAGCAATCACTTTATGAATAGGAACAACCTTCCGCCATATTGTGAAGTCAAGAGAATAAAATTTTTTGAAAATAATCAAAGCTTTAATAGATGTTGTAATACTAATGTTTTGTTAAATAATTAAGAAAATAATACCATAGTTAATCATAATTTTCCTTGCAAATTGCATTTTTCAAGTGACAGTTGGCAAATCGTGGTCATTGACGTTCCTATTCCTATAGTAGCTTCTTTACTCTCAAAGTAATGGCGCAGCAACTCATCACAGACCAGGGTATTATACTTATAGGTTGTTTGTTTATCTTGACATTTATCGGTGTCAGGCCCTAACAGAAAAAAATACTAAAAATCTTTCTGCAAATGGTGTCACACACCTACACTGTTCTCGCCCAACTTTTTCTCGATAAAAATCTACCAGATTTTGTTGTGTTCTCATCAAGATTAATCACTTGCGTGTAAAAACAATTGATACGATCATTATCTAAGAGACAGATACAAGATGTTGTCCTACCTAGGGACAATATATTTTTTCGAACAGATCTCTCCACGCGATCCTAAGTGGCAAGTTAAAAATCTGTAGGCGACAAAGTAGGAGTTAATTAATTGCTGATATAATAAAAAGGTACTGTTTAAAGGTCAACAGTGCAGCTTAATTAGGAGGCAATGAAATGGTACATGTTATACGAGACAGTAACAAACAAAAATGGTAAAATTTGTGCAATGTTATTGTAGTAGATTAGTAGGTATTATCTTTAATTTTATGATAGTTTCATTTTTGTATTGTGTTTGGAGATCTTTTATATTTTGTTGTCTTGGTATGGACACTCGATGAGGAGTCATGAAACATGTGATGTGAATAAGAGGGGGAGAATGCGACTGATAAAAATATGAATGGATTGTGCAAGACGTATCGCGCTGACCGCAATAAACTTGGAATCAGGGAAGGAAAAAGACTCACATGTATAGTGATATTAGTTAGTATTTTTCTTCAATTTATCTATTAATTTTTCGTGCATATTTAACATTCTTACACTACCGATTTTTTTGCACTTAGCAACTAGACGTCCGCTTCTAAACAGGTCTTCCTCTTCAATTTTTTTTCTTGTTCTACACTGACTTATCATACTTCAACAGTCATAATATCATCCATATAAATCATTAGAGGATAAATAATACATTTATTAATAACTACTCCACTTACAATCCTCGTACATTTTCCCAACACGCAACATTCATACGCAATTTGTGTCGTGACATCATTCATTCGCGACATTCTTTACTATGGTTCCCATTGTAAATAGTTCACAGTAATGTCATCGGCTGAGGTAATATCACTTATTATTATGAAGTACACGTGATCTGTACTCATTCATACTTTATAAGGAAAGTACAATAATCAAGGTCATGTGAGAAAAAGTTAAAGTTGTGGTAATGAGGTGACAAAGTAAGGATTTTCCTTAAATTTTGCAGTCATAATGTTTGCGGGAATTTTCTCAAGTATTATCACGACGTCAGCGTTTAATTTTATTAGATTACCTTTTTACGTAACATAACATAGCATCACGCCAGTATTGCCCGAAGGGGTAGGCAGAGGTGTACACAATTGTAAACCCCCATTTCAACAATGCTGTTATTAAATCCCATGTAATAGGTGGTGAGCCTATTGCCATCAACCGGGCACAATTCCAAACTCCGGGCTGCTACAAAAAATTTCCTAACAGAAAAAATCAATAACACTTTGCCCGACCCGGTAATTGAACCCGAGACCTCCTGCTCAGCAGTCGCGCTTGGGACCACTAGACCAACGAGGCAGTACCTTTTTACAGTTTTATACAATAGCTCTGTTTTGTACCACTTGTGTCTTTAAGCATTTCTTGTTTGCCTGAAATATTACTATTTCATTGTCATCTGAATTATTTACTCTGAAATTTATAGTAGTAGTTGTGGTATCAAGTAACCATTCAGTTCCCTACCCCACCCTCAGCATAGTAAATATCAAACGACAATATGTTTACTGGAAACTATAACGATCAAGAAAATGAAAATGTTACAAAGACTCCTTACAAAATAAATTTAAAAACAATAGCTAAGTATAAGAAATAAACGCTCTATATAATGTTATATTGTCCATAGAATTTCCATATATATCAAGTACAGTTATGTGCGTTAAATACGAACCTATCAATAGTGTTGTTCAGTATTCAGGACACGCGCGGTAACGGGACAGTAATGAACTGTCACGCTGGTACTGGCTAGTTTTGTTCTCAATTTATAGTTTGGTATGAAAAAGAATGTGGATGGGTATAAGGATGGGCAAGGAAACAATTGATGGATTGTGAGAATGATGATATGATGAATACTGAGGTGAAGAAATGTATGGCAGAAAAGGACATGTTCCGACAACCCCAAATAAATTGGTTTAAAGGCAAGGGAAGTTATTTTACACGACAAGAAAAGGAGTATGTTTCTTTATTCTACCATAATTACTAAACGCTGATGTATGGGATATCGTTTGAATCCTTACATTGTCCCGGGTAACATAGGCTAGTAAGTATTTTTAATTCACACATGGCAGGCATGCTTATTTTTTTTTTTTTTGTAATTTGTTCTTTGCTTAGTCACAAGCTGATTATGATATAGATAAATATATATTATAATCTTCTTCATCGAACAACCAGGGGTCAGAGTTTAAACCACCCCTAGGCATCTGACATGGCTTTATACACCATCCAAAACATCTCTGAGGTGTGCTTCACCGTTTTAGGCAAGTAATAATTAATTTATAATACACACATGACTTTCGAAAAATCTAGCACTGCTTCCGATATTATAGTGAATATTATGTATTCAAAGAGTAGTAAGTAATAATTTAAACATAAGGAGATTGCTTGTACTCGTAGCTAGTGTGACCACGAACACTGCAAAGTGTTCGAAACGTCAGGTAAAACAAAAACCAATAATACACGTTATGAATCCGGTTAAAAGTTGTTTCAATATAATGTGTAGAGATCGTGAAAACCTAAGATATACTACTACTTAGATTGTTTGTAAATTGAAATGGTGAAAAAATATTTAAAATATTTATAAAATGTATTTTAGATTTCTGATTAATCAAACGTAAATTCTTGGAAAGATCTAGATCTAAAAATCATCATCTAAACTAGATCCTCTTATAAACAAGCAATAAAAAAGCGAAATAATGACCAAAGAAATAATGACAGAGATAAAATTCAGTCTCTACATGAAGTCGCGAAATTTAATGTAAAATTAATTCTAATAACACACTAAAATTAATTCGAATCGACAAATCGATGAAAAGTATGGAATTTAAATTGGGCTCCAATCAGATAAGAATGTCCTCCTTTTCCTCATTTGTCGTAACGTGAGGTCCTGGGTTCGATTCCCGAGTCGGGCAAAGAGGTATTGGGACTTTCTGTTACGAAACTCTCAGTGGCAGCCCGGAGTTTGGTATTGTGCCTGGTACATGAATAGGTGAGCTTATAACCAGAACCATCCAAAACATTGAGTTTAATAACAGCATTGGTGAAATACTGCAGTAGAACTCTGCCTACCCTTCCAAGTAATGTTGGCATTTACACATACCAATTAAGTTCCTCAGTTTTTTCTTCAACAGTTATTATTTATATACTGCATATTATTTTTCTTTGGCGCCAACTAATAAAAAACAGAAATATTTGAGAAAAAACTTGACATGTTAATGCAAATTATTAAATAATTTCGGATGCCCTCGCCGATCGTTGTCAAGGAGACGAGCTTATTTAGGAACCAGTTGATATTTTGAACTGCATTAAGCGCAGTTCAGACTCCGCTGTAATATAAAGTAACAATATTACTCAGCGTACATTATAAGCAGTGATAAACTAGTGAAATGGCCAGTGGCGTAACATTTTGCCCTCTCTATCACCCTATGGTGGTAGAGAGGGCAAAATGCCATGAGCTCCCGGTTTGAGGGCGCCCCCGGCCCGACATGCTGTGAGCAGAGGAGCCCTAACCTAATATATATTACAAGTTATGTAAAAAAAAAAGTTGGTTCTTGTATACATACTCTTTACTTAGTTAGTTATAATGAAAAATTACATACACAATACAATGTCAAGTTTTTTTGCATTAAGAGAGAGCCCCATCCGATGAATTTGCCACAGGCCTCAGATGGTATGGTTACATCACTGGGTATGGCCACTCATCAATGACTTTTCGCAGTCATCTACATATTAAAAATTAATTATTACTTCACTTATTAACACTACCTCTCAAATACTCTCGATGGTGTGTAAAGCCACGTCAGAAGGTGCTTTAAACTCAGTGACTGGGTTGTCTATCAACAACGAGATAAAAATTAGAAGCATTTTATTTGAGGACGTACACACTAATCTTTAATAAATATGATAAAATAAATAGTATTAACTTACTATACTCTATAGAATTGCGTCTTTCATAACTATATCACACAACTCTCGCCTCCTCCGTCCCGCAAACAAGATTTCGATCAACTATTAGGCCAATAACTTAGCACGTGTTTCGGCTTGCCCCTGTTCCCGTCTCTACTTTGCACTTGTAGTTTGACAGTTGTGTGACAGTGATAGCAATAGTGCCAAGCCAAAGCACGTGCATAAAATAAAATAAATAATCTAACTTACTTTATCTGGGCTTTAGAATACTGAACTGACGTTGATATAGAACTAATACAACACGTGCTTGCTAATGGCGATAAAATTTAGAATGTGACCGCTATTTATATATAATAAAAATATTGCAGAATAGTCAATCGTAGTCTGAACTGAGCTTTAAACTTGTTTCATGCACTAGACTAACAAAAAATATAATAGATTTTATCAAGGGTTCCTTCCTTCAGTTTTCGATGACGACGTGGGAACATCTTTGGTGTTTCATTGTATCGTATTTTAGTCTATAAAGATGACTACTTCATAAGGATTCATAAAATATTATCGGTGTGTTAAAATAGTAATTTGAATATTGCGACACTGTATTTATTCGCTTTAATTCCTCGTTTAAAGGTTAGCAGTTTTGCATGTTATTCATTTATTGGTGCTATAAAATATTTGATTACACTCTATAACGAATATATACAGGTGATTGAGATGGGTTAGTATGGGCAAGATTTGAAAAGTGTTAAGTCTCCATGTCGTTGATTTACGTTAAGTCAGTTCGGTCCCTGGCTCAGGCAAGAAACCCTTGTTTAAGTAGGTACTATAACAAGATGAATTTATTTAAGAAATTATAAAAAGCACGCCTGCCATGTTGAATTATATATTTTAATTTCATACCTTTTTGTGAACCATAGCCACTCCAAAACAATTTATTTTTTATTTTACTACCTATGTTACCCGGGATAATGTAAGGATTCTATCGATACAAAATATATGGGTATATTTAAATTGGGTAAGGCGTTTAGAAGTTATGGTGGAATGAAGCAACTCACAAACATACTTACATACATACATGAACCCTAAAAACATAACACTCCGTTTTTGGACAGTCGTGAAATATTAGGGTCAAGTTTGGTAGTGTAATTAGCGACATGGTTTTTTAGATCCTGTCTCTATTAGCTTAAGATTTGTTTAAACACTTTTTTTTTAATTAATTACCTTTTATATTATTACGTTTACGTATTTTAGAAACAAACTAAACTTTACTTAAAACTTAGCCAGGGCAGTCAATCTCAAAATTACTAATTCCACAAATATTTCAAATTTTCATTCCGTTACGTAAAACCTTTTTGGTTGCATCAAAGTTTTACTCAACCTAATTCCATGTTTAAAAAATGAACAAAAGTCCAGTCCACTTGCGTAGGTACTCAGCTGTAATAGAATTGATTTTGTTCTTTTATTTCAAACTTGGTGGACTGACACCGATCTAATAGCATTGTGCAATGGATAATTGAATATAGTAAACGTTGATTACAACACTGAAATCGCAATTTATTAGAAGCCTAATAAACGTTTCTCTTTGCAACAAAAACTACCTTTTCAGCCATGAAATTAGGTACACTTAGTATACATGATGACTTAAGTACTTTACTGAACAGTAAAAAAAGGTACAAAAAAAGTGCCGCACCCGGGAATTGAACCCAGATCTGCAGCCACTGCTGCAGACCAAAAAGGTAGAAATCGTTGTTGTAGCTACTGTAATAAATTATAAAGATGTTGAATCTATAATTGAAACACACCTTTCAACAACCAAATACCAAAATTTTCTTTCTAAATTGTTTGCCTCAACAAATTCACAGTTATAATAGATAACGTTAGTATTTGCGGCAGTAACTGTGCCTAGGACTGCGATATTCAAAACGCATGATTACATTTAACGCAGCGTCACACGGTAAAGCGCTCGCCGCCTGTTATCTGTGACGTGGATCGCCGGCTAACTTCTAGTTGTTAGGTTAGTGGTGTGGACATAGTGGGGAAGAGCGGGTAGCGGAAGCTTATAATAAATAAACAACTTTAATGATAGATTTATTGGTAGAGAATAAATAATGTTTGAAAAGCACTTGGAGTATAGGAGATGCGGGTTCAACCCCGCTCTTTCTCGTATTTTTGTATCCACGTGAAATATAAAATTATTTTTAAATATGTACGCAGTTGGTATAAGATAAATTAAATTAGTGTTAGAAAACGAGCACTACCAGTGCTGGTTTTGAACAACAACACACAAAATATTACATACGTTTTAGTTCGTTTCGCATGCGATTTATAAATAGATTATTACGAGTTATCATTTTATTTTAAGACTAAAATTTTTATCTAGAGTAGATAATAAGTTAATGAATCAATTTCCGATTTTATCATTTAAAATCAAAAACCACTTAGCTTACTAACTTACGAACCTAACTTATTATGTAAAAAGAAACCGGTTTTAAGTTAATTTAAAAAGAAAATACGTTACGAATCGTTAAAAATATACATATGAAATTCCGCTGTTAATGTCACCGCAGCCTTAGATCTCTCAGATCAACAGCAGAACACTTCCTACTTTACAATTAGGCTATATTTCTGAATAACATGATATATTTCGAGCCAAATGTGAATTTAATACTGTAGGCGAGATTGCACGGAGTCCCTTTGAAAACTGATCCAACATCTTAGGTATCATTTTACAAAAAATAATAAGAAATAAATATAACTAAGTAGTGAGATGTATTTTGTCATTGTTGATTTATTTTTGTGTCACACATGTTTTCTTTTTGCCAAAGAATGAATAAATTTTTAATAGATTCTGGTATCGGTAACCTTTGCGAAAAATAAATTTGCAATGCTAATGTTAGGTATAACAAGTTTTGATTATAAAGCAATATAAATGGTAGTTGTAGCATGAAGCAGAGATTTGAAGAAACTAAATTCTTATTAATTAAGTTTCGCTTACAAGGCACATTCATAAAAAAAAGAGTGAAGTGACGTTTAGCATACGTAAGCCATGTAAATTTATTTTTCGGCGACTTGGTTGCAAAGTATTCTTTTTTTTCTATTTACAAAAAAAACTTAATTAGTCTTTATTATATATATAAACCATCTGTGAAAAAATATCTAAACGGTGGTGAAAACAGCATCGAAATCCGTTGCGTGGTTTAGGAGGAGTAAGCGGATAAACAGACAGACAGACGCGGAAAGCGACTTGTTTTATACTATGTAGAAATGACAATGTTAAGATTCTTATTCACTTTATCCTTATCCTTCGTCTTTAGTTTTTCATGTGTGGAAAATCCATCATAGACGTTGTGCCGGACTCCTACCTACTAAACCACACGGGTACTCAGTCCTTAATACCAAGGCCCGGGAATCGCAGCTGCATTCAACGCAAGCCCAGCAGGTCCTACTTTATCCTTTCTCTAAATTAGCTAAATTATTTAACTCCTCCTACAAGATTACATTATTTAAGATACACTTTCTTTCGTAAATCACCTTCAAATTATTTTTTTCACTATCAATTAATTATAAATCCGCGACCATCACTTACACCTAAACCATATTTTAATTAACAGAAGCATACGCTTACGACAGTCTAGTTACAACACATCGCTGTCTCTTTCCTTCACATAATTGATGCTATCACTGTCTCTCTCACTCATATGAATAGCCGCCACGACGGTGTAAGATTTGCCAACAATGTTACAATGCAATTCGTTTCTAACGACTTCGTTAAAGCTAAAACCTGAAATTTTATGATAATTAGATTGTGTTCTAATTAATATGCTAGTTGCCAGTGTCAGATTATTGTGAGTGGTCGTGCCTCTTGTGTTTTTGTGAATTTTTGGTTTTCGAAATGGATTTGAAAAACCATAAGTTGTTTAGGCCGAAGAAGCCGAATTTATCTCGATCTTCGTCCATATCTACACCGAGGTTGGTTTTTTGAATTTGTATTATTTTGTTTAATAATTATGCCTTGTCAAGTAGTGTGCTTGCAATATCCATCAGTATTGAAATGTCGTCCTTAAGTAAATATGAAAGTGACATTAGTGATTGACACGTGATGTTGTGAATAGAGGCGTGACTAGAGATAATTGTGTGAACAGCTGATAGAAGATATTTTGTGAGAATTTCTTGAAATTTATGTAAATAAAGTATGTAGGTACGTAACGCTAGGTGAGATTCTTATTTATAATAAAAAATAGCTTCATTTTACTTTCAATCTACAGCCAGTCTTATGATTATTTGATGAGTTTACGTACGGTAAGTCACATTAAAACTCTTTTTTATTATTCTACGCAATTGAAATTATGACGCAAAACTACGTCGTAAATACGGTAGCAATTTAGAAATCAGATTTTTCATTACATTCGTATATTTTTTTATAGAAACCGTATTTTTTTGTGTCGGGCATTTCGTAGATCAACCTAAGAGGATGATATTAAGTTGAAAATTAAGGCCCCAGCCAGAGCATTTAACGTATAAACTAAGCGACAGCACGCTTAGGGCTGTGGGTTACGGGTTTCGGCTTAGGGCGTCACTGGTGGGAGGACAGCAAGGGACTGGCTGGATCGGATTCAAATTATTATTATTTAGGGAAGAATTTAAAGCTACAGGTTCAGCGGCGCGGGCTGGCACGAGCAAGGGCTAGGGTGGACCAATCAGTACGTGTACTATATTTCACAGATGATGTCCCTTGTAATACGCGGTGAGATTATTGCCGTCAACCGGGCACGACTGTTACTACTGAGATTTTCTTACAGAAAAACCTAATTACTCTAAGTTTAATCCAGAAATCCAACCCAATACCACACGATTTATTATTCAATAGGTATTATATTAATACAATTTTTTATTTATAACACGTTTGTAAATGATTATTTATGTATTACCATAACATTTGGCGACTAAACATGTCGATCGTAACTTGTTTTATTTCTAAGTTCACGATAGCGCCACGTGATTCAATTAACACTAATAATAATAACAAATAAGATGAATAAACTAGTTATTTTTATTGATAAAGATAACTACCTATTAGAATATAGAATATATTCTAATAGGTAAGGTTTTTTTTGTAGATAGTGAAATAAAATCGCAGGCAGAGTTTGAACATTGAATTTCTGGAAAATAATCACTCTTCTATTCGTATGGTTGATGAACAACCTAGTGTCAGAGTTTAAACTACCCGCAGGTCTCTGACATGGCTTTACACACCATCGAGAACATTTCTCAGGTGTGCTGGTTTCCTCACGATGTTTTCCTTCACCGTTAATAATCACTCAAAAAAACACACGACATTTCACAAGTTACAAATACCTAGTGAATATTTTATTGATTTTAGTTGCATGTCTAAAAAAAAGTAGGTCCAATGGAGAAGAACTGGCAAGAAACACCACCATACAAATAGATAATCATTGATGAGATGAGATTCAGGTGTCAAGGACGTCTTGCGGAATTCCATTACCGAGACGGTTTTGTGACAGTGTTCGGTGGCGGATACTGCATGGTCTAACAGCTCCTGATGATAAATAACGGCCCGTGGGAGGGCGAAACACGTGTAGAGTATCTGGTGGTAGTTGCAATTTTTCAACGCTTGCGTATATGCATATATTTGCGATCGGGCGGGCAGTGCACAGGTATTGCATGACTACTCTCAATATTGTGGAAGTAGCTAGATATTGTATTTATTTGCATCCAACACAGATAATCACAATAAACTTGCATAACCTTTACTCAAAGGTGTTTTGTTAACGAGAAAAAATATTGATCTGATAGAGAATGTTTATAAATAACACTTCAACGTACGTTGGTTGTTTTCACGGTAGCGTAACGGTAAGTAGTTGCCTGTTGAGCTGTCAGTCATAGCATAAACATCAACATTGATATATACAATTATTAAATCATTTGATACAAAATTTATTTAAAAATTGTTCGTAGACCACATACGTATAGTAGTTTGATAATTATACTTAAAATTTTGATGGTGTTCAAAGTAGCGTTTTTTTTTTGTAATAATACCTTATCTTCTGTAACTTAGCCTTTTTTGTTTTTCTATTTTAATTTTTCAAACAATTAATTTTTTATATGAATTAAAATAATGTATACTTATAATTATAAGCATTTGACAAATGATTTTTATCTTTAGTCTTATGAGTAAAGCTTTTACCATCTACAAAAATAATGAAAAGAATACATACAAAGCAATGTAAAAACTCCAAATTATACAAAATATAACGGCCCCTTTATTTTTACTAAAAATCACGTTTTTAATGTCAACACATCACATAAGTTGAAGGTTAATTAAAAACTAAAATGAAAAATGATGAGTCTCTAAATGTTAAGGCTTAAAGTGATTTGCATTTAAACGAATCATTGATTGTAACTTAGATTAATAGTAAAAAAATAATTAAATCTTTATGGTAACTAGAATTGATTGATCCAATTTATTTATTTTAGTAGTCTGTGATATATGGTGTCAAGATATTGTTATTTTAATTAAAATTTCGTTGAAAAGGTCATTGGGCATTAAGTTTTCCGAATAAAGCATTAGCTTTTAGTGATAAGTACGTGTCTTTTCGCCTACGCTTTTTTTTTCTTCTCAGGCGAGCATAGAAACCCAGACATAAAGTAATTATATTTCGTATTTAGCATCAATTTCTCGCTTTCCGCCTATAAACTTCGTAATAAAACGTTTCCCTTTAGAAACTCTGACGTTGTTTACAATTTGACATGAAAATAGTGAAAATGTCGATGTAAACTTTCTTAACATATTTTTTATCCTGAATCTAATATAATAAAATGAAATACAAATGTTAGTAACGCTCCTTTTTATTCAGTATTAATAAAATTTATAAACAGAAAGAAAATCTCTAAAGATTTATAGTTTTAAGCTAATACAAGATATTTCCGCAAGAAAAAAATGTTCTCACAAGCATGTCGTAACAATCGCCGTCTCATTTTTACTAAGCAACGCTATACATAAGCGCATAGATTAACTAACATTTGTTCCTGACTTTGCCAACGAAGATATTTTATTTGGAGTTCCTTATTATTTTTCCGCAGAAAACTATCTTGCTGATTCAAGATTAATCTTTGAAAAGCATTAACGCATGCTTAGCGAACTCTAAAGTTATTATATTAAATGGAAAAAGAATACGGTCGCGAACAGGATTCGAACCTGCGCCTCCCGGATGAATACTCCAGGCGCTCTGAACACTAAGTCATCTCGACCTCTGCTCACCACCGCGAATTCTTCTTCCATATTTTTAACACGTCTTATGGCGACGTTATTGCTATCAATTCAGTCCCTATACGGGTGACCGAACCGACACGGCAAACTTTGCAGTTAATACAATGTCGTAAAGAATGCAATTACCTTAATAATTCAAGATAAATCTTTGAAAAGTATTAACGCATGCTTAGCGAACTCTAAAGTTATTATATTAACTATCTTGCTGACTGGCAATAATTAACCCTTGAAAGAGTGACACTATCATGGGATATCACAGCAATGAAAAATTTTTTGATTCATCCAAAAATACTAAAATCTCAACCATATCTTTAAAATAAATGTACCTACATGGAAAACTCCATCAGGCTTGAAAAACATATATATGTAAAAAACTGTTATAGGGATCCTTAATACATTTCTTTCATTTTTATACATACATATATTCCGTGGGGCTGCAGATTCAAACATTACTCACGACCACATTTTTCTTACTACAAATATCTAAATACCTGAAAGCTGATGGACATAACATAACATAACATAAACATAACATAGCATCACGCCTGTATTCCCCGAAGGGGTAGGCAGAGGTGTGTGTGTGTGTAGCTGATGGACACTACAAATAAATTAATAAATCATTACAGATATGATGAACAGTCGTTCCGTGAAATAAGCAAACAACCAAAACGTTTATTTTATTAGTTAGCATGCTTAGATATCTTAATGCTTACATGTTGGATAATTGTGTAATTGACGTGTGGCAATTACTTACTTAACCGCTTCCACCTGTGATTAACAAGTGGTTTTCATTTGTTTTATAGGATCTTTGAGGTTTGTTTATATGTAAGTAGGCAGCTCTTTGATTTTTCCTATGTATTGAGTATGATTTGAAAAAATGTAATGCGCGATTGCTCAAATACAAAGTATGATTCTGGCGTTGCTATATGCAGTTATGATCCCGGAATCTTTGTCAAGGTAACCAGTTTTTCGCTTAGAGTACGGCGCAGCGATGAATTTCTACATGAAAAACAAGGATGATCTATCAATTTCCTATGAGAAAACGAAAAGACCTCGTCTTAGATTTGGAATTGCATTTCATCTGCCAAACGCGATATTTATTAGCTGAGAATCTAATAAGAAAAATTACGCAACTGCATGAGATGTAAATGTCAAACGGCATCACCGGATATTCGTTAAGATTGCATGCGGAGAAGATGTATGTATTGCCATTTAAAATATAATTATGTTATAGAAATTACGAAATAGGTACTATAGAATGGTAATGTAAAACCAGATAAAAATTTCTAAGCTACGCCTTAATCAACGAGTTTTGAGAACGTACATGAAGGAAATTTCTTTTATTTATTTTACTTCGAAAAGTTCTGGAAACGCTTGTTTAACTTAAAGGTCAAGTTCCGATTTTTTATGAATAAGAAGTATAATACTAGATTGTAATTACAGACAAATCTTTCAAACGCATTCACACATGCGTAGTGAACTCCATAAGTATACGTATACATTTTTGTACAAAATAAAATACGGTCGTGAGCAGGATTCTAACCTGTGCCTTTCATAAAAAGTCTTCGGTCCCGGTTCAGTCACCTATATAGGGACTTAATAGATAACGATGGCATCACTAAAAGACGTATTAAAAAAGGTGGAAGTAGAATTTGGAGTAGATCGAGATGGCTTAGTGGTCAGAGTGCCTGGAGTATTTATATGAGATGCGCCCCGAAGCCCCGAGGCGAACCGATATCTGAAATAAACGGTAATCGTTTCGTCAGCAAACATGGCCGACAGTACGACCGTACCTAAAACAAATTTTTATCTATACCTACTTTAAAATTAATAACTTAATCTTAAATTCTACTAAAACTCAGTTCTCACGACCATGTTAGTCGGCCATGTCCATTTTAGGCAGAAGTTACTTTGGTCTTAGGTATATATCAGTACATGCGTGAACGGCATGTCCACTCTAGTCGCACAGTCTCGCCTAAGCCCTATGTACCTAGAATTAATGTGTGTTTCAACGAATTTTGAGGCTGTTTATATATTTTGATGTATTTAAATGATAAGCGGATAAGTACAAAATACAAACTCAAAGTAGTCACCACCGTGCGGTTCACGCACGGCACGCTCTAACAGCTCCTGAAGATGCACGATGGGGAGCGAAATACGTGTAGAATACTAGATGGTACACATAGTAATATCACTACACATTATAATAAAACAACTTTTAACCGGATTAATCGCGTAATACAAGCGATAAATTTTTAATTGGATGTTAAAGCTTAAAAAAAATAAGACTATGACTCTACACTGCTTATAAGGGACAGCTGGTACCCGAGACTTCGTCTGCACGACAAAAAGTCCTATGTCCTTCTCTAAGGTCCAATCTATCTCTTACTACAATTCATCAAAATTGGTTCAGTGTTTTAGGTGTAAAAACCTAACAAACAGACAGACAAAGTTACTATCACATGTATTATATTTGTGTAGATTATAGATTGTAGAGTTCTTTAAGAACTACTATTAACCTTACACACTGCTGACCCACTTCGTTTATACCGCTTCACATTTAACGATAAGGACACAACACATAAAGATAAGTGCAGAAGTATCACAGATCTAAATACTAAGTAGAAACTAAACTGTGTCAAGTGTTTATCTAATCTCTATACATCGTTGTTAGTGGACGGCGTAGACGCAGGCAAATGGGATGATGGTGCTGGGGCCTGATAGTCTAAGCACTTGATACTGTGTACAGAAATTTCTATAATGCTTTAAGTGGAATTGATTCTCACTTAGATTTATAATAAAATTGGCTAATAACATAAGCTCTTGGACTGTATTTTTGCTCAATATATTAGATGACCTAAGACTACAAACTTTCATAAGACTTACATAATAATAAATCATTGCAATACTTACGTATTAGTTTACTTTAACGGAGTGTCCATGGAGTTTCTAGCTTATTCATAAAACAAAGTCCTCTAGCTTTGAAGTTTCACAAGCACTTTTAATAGCTTAATTGAAATAAAAATATGTGAGTTTAAGTTTGAAGAAGCTACTTAATATAATAGCTACTGAAATTAATCCAGTTAAAACTATAATTGGCAATAGAAAGATAATTTTGAAAATCTTGTTCTCTAACTGCAACATCTTATTGGAAAAAATAGACTGTTATTACAACTTCCACCAGTAAATCGAATGTATTTATAGAATTATAATTTTCTAAAGAAATATTGAAACATAATAGACACGAACAGGACTCAAACCCACGACCCTTGACGTACCGTGTCGTGGCTCGATAAAGTCGTAATTTTTACGACATTGTATGAACTGTAAAGTTAGTCGTGTCAGCTCGGTCACCTGTATTATTGATGTTACCTGTTTTATTGATGTTTGTTATTGTGTAATTTTATGTAGTGTGCGTTAATTTGAGCGCAGAAATAAAAACTTTTTCTTTCTTTCTTTCTTTCTGTATAGGGACTGAATATATAGCAATGATGTCGCCAAAAGACTAGGTTTTTAAGAATTCGTGGTGGTGAGCAGAGGTCGAGATGGCTTCGTGG
Source organism: Xylocampa areola (assembly GCA_935421205.1). Classification (NCBI taxonomy): domain Eukaryota; kingdom Metazoa; phylum Arthropoda; class Insecta; order Lepidoptera; family Noctuidae; genus Xylocampa; species Xylocampa areola. The sequence continues at coordinate 5,554,112 of OW285200.1, forward strand.
TCAGAGTGCCAGGAGTATTTATCCGGGAGGCACAGGTTCGAATCCTGCTCGCGACCGTATTCTTTGTCCATTTAATATAATAACTCTAAAAATGATCATTTATAGGACTTTAAAACAGGATTAAATGATCATTTTGTTCTATTATTATAATTTTTCCTATCCTAAAAACCTTTTTTAACTATTCGGGACTACAATACATTCACGCAATGTTTACAATGTACATACCTACCATAAAATTTTTCTTTATATCATCATTATCTATAAAAATCCTAAAGTTTGGGGCGCACTCAGGTCGCACATAGAAATTCGCAAGCTACAGAATGTGATCCGATGTTAACGGTAGATAGAACCACCTACATACGTAATAGGCTTGTTGTTGATGTATAGGGGTTCATTGTGATACACTTTTGAATCATTAATTGTGATAAAAATACTGTAAAACAGACATTTTGTTCACAGCAAAAGAAATATGTGTTTATATTTTTTTGAGTATAAAGATTAGGTCCGAAAATGTTTCCTTTGAGGCGATATGTTCTTTTTCAACACACGGATGTTTTGTTTGGATATTTTGAAACCATCAACATTATTCATAATCATTATTACCTTGTACTCAGCCATTATACCCAAATATTAGGCTTCTTTCCTCTAGGTATAACTGTCTCATCTCTGTTTTAATTATGCATCGTCGATGTTCCCTGCAACGATTTGCTTAAACTCTATACTTCTACTTTCTCGTCATTGTTGTTAAAAATATCAAAAACAAAGACAACCTAGCTTCAGTGGCATATCGTATTAACAATTTAGATAGCATTTCTAATTTCCTGCTCTTTTACAACGGTCGTTAGAAATCCTATGAAGGTACTTTCTATTTGTTTTATTATTGCACACAATCAAATCAAAATTATAACGACATTACTGGTGGTATTTTCATTAAATTGTTCATACATTTTCTTTCATTACGTCTGTAATAAATACTGTTTTACTTTTGTTTTTTATTTGAGTCCCAAATCACTTACGTGAGTTCTAATGGTGTATTTTTTATATCAGTGGCACCCACTTCCACTCATGATGTGTCAATAACCCGAAGACCGTAATACCAGGACGACTATACTTTTATTATATATATTTCTCCAAAAAATACTAGACAATTCTATATCCTCTATACCCAAATCACGTCCCAAGAATCCCCAACTAACCGTTCAAATATCTCTACTATTCTGACCTTTGAGCGATGAACGGAATCTTAACATACGTTAAGGATTCAGCACATTAGTCACGCGAAGTAAGGCGATATGACTTGTATGAACGAAGTACCGTTACGAACGTGCGTCTCCTGCCTTATTTTATGACTGCGATATTGCGATTTAATAAGCGATGCGCGACGAGCGATAAGCGGTATATATTTTTTATTTACTCTCAGTTTTGTAAGGTTAATTTTTAAGAATTTATTTAAACTGTCATCTAATGAGAGATCCGGAAATTAATAGTGAGTGAATTGCGTCATGAAGACTGTCTTCCTCTTATCTTTTAGTTAGATTAATTGAACATCAAATAATAGGAACATTTTCGAACTTTTCAATGAACGTCTAACCGGTATGTAGTAGGAATGTCAGTGCCAACCTAGCCAAAGCAGCCACTTTATCTAATAGCTGCAATGGTTATTAGTTTTACGGTAACACTATGACAATAAGCATGATGACAGATTTTGAAATCTCCTTTTATAATGTAGGTACATGTCTATTATATCCGAAAAACACATTATTACAGCAATAAACTAAGTTTCAAAGCAAATTATTGCATTTTAATCTATTTAATTTGATTTAAACGCTGCTGGCTGTCATGGCGCCGTTTTCACGTCATGCCTCAGCATATTTGACGTTGAAGCCATAATGTACGGCGATGATTGACATTTGACTGAGACGTGACGTCATTCGCTGTGATTGACGTTTAAGTTAACATGGCCGATTGCAGCATTTTATACTTTTATTTTATTGAAAATCTGATTAATCTTAATGTCTTTAATAAAACTAAGCATTTTTTAAATTATTTAGAAAAATACCTAGTTTTATGTTTACCTCTAAAACCATTTATTCTTTGGTTATTTAATATTGTCATCATGCCTATTATAAAGAATTTACTGTATTATTGAGTCGGTAAAATATTGTAGTACATAGGGTAGGTAATTCAAATCGTCGTGTCCTATAACAGATTCAAACGCTAGAGAGTATTTTTATTTGAACGTTCTTAGTTTAGCCGCCCCTATTGCGTATGACGTATTCATAACTAGCTGTGCCCGCGACTCTGTCCGCGTGGATGTCGTGAATTAACACCATGTCGTGTATGAACAGAAATTCATAATAAACAAATGTTCGACGTGATTCTTTAAATTGGCGTAACGTTTTTATTTATGAACCGATTGACATGAAACAAACACTAGATGTTGATGATTGATTGATATTTCTGAATTTCAACTTTCCTCTTGAAACACGTTTGCCATTGCAATATCTGAGGTTACGATAAAACAACTTTACGCATTGCAATAAGCAAGTGGAAATCAATAGTCTCTATTTCTACCTATTCCACTGGAAAACAGGTGTGATTGTACGAGTATATCATCCAAAAATTGAAGTGTCTGTTTTGTATTGTATTGTCTAAATAATAGTTATTTTTAAGTTCATAAAGTTCAAAGTCAAAGTCAAAGTCAAAGGTTTTTTATTTCATATAAACCATACAAAGGCACTTATGAAAAGTCAGAATTTACGTGCACGGTTCCAAAAAGTCGCTTCCTATGGAGAAGAACCGGCAAGAAACTCCATGGTTACTCTTTTAAACTGTATATCTTTTACAATTTCTGTAGATACAATTTTGGGCGGGATGTAAAAACAATGTAATCTTGGATGCAGTCACTAATATAAAAGATAATTACATAAGCCTTATTAAATGAATAGCGCATTTGACAAGTTACTGTATCTATGCCTAAAAATCTGTTTAAAAAATAATAAAACAACTTTTAACCGGATTAATCGCGTGTATTATCCTGCGACCACGAACGCTGCAAAGTGTTCGAAACGTCAGGAAAAACAAAAAACCAATAATACACGCGATTAATCCGGTTAAAAGTTGTTTTATTATAATGTGTAGTGATCGCGCAAACCTAAGATATTACTATGTTTAAAAAAATTTGTCTGTATGTCTTTGACTCGACAGTCCGACAGTTATACCACTAGGCTATCACTGCACTGTTTTATGTTTAGACTTGAAAGTTAAATCCCAAAGCAATAAAAAATGCCGCCACATTTCCAGCGTTTTTTTTTTTATCTGTCGTTCTAGTTTTCTCGCCTCAAACTTGCCACATAAAGCCAGATCATAAGGCGTCCGACAATTGTTTCTACCTAGGTCACTTTAAGTAGCTAGATAGACATGTCTAGACGACATTTCGGCTACACTTTTGTAGATAAAATCTTTCAAAATAGGACATGTCATTGTGTGTTTTATCGCGTTTTCATAGAGCTGAAAATGGCATGACCTATTTAAGTGGATGATTTTTTATAGTCAGGCTTTTGGTCAGATACGCCAAAATTCGTATTTCTTAGCTGCTTTTTAGTTTGAAAGATTCCCTTATCGGTGTTGGCGTAGGTGTTATTTCCGTCATTCATAATTCTAGAATGTAGTTTTCATTCATATTGTTTGACATGATGACGCAAAAGCTTCTTAAAAGGTACAATGAACATGTGTAGGTATTAAAACAGCGTTTACGTATATTAAGGTAAAGCCATCGATATAATCAAACTGTAGGTATTTTTTATGCTCCTGCCGGAATCACAGTGATTCCTGAAACGGACCCGGGACCTCGGTAAAGAGTAGGACAGTTTGGTAAATCCATCACAACGCCCATGATGGATATTCCACACTTTTAATTTATTTTGAAGTTTTACAACTATACTATTTTTTTCATCAGAAATGATCGTGTGGTTGGTGGTGGTGGTGGTGTTGCTATTTATCTGAGATCCAACATTCCGTTCTCTGTCCTTAGCATGTCTACACAGCCACCTCCATCAAATACTGGCGAGCATCTATTTGTGGAAGTTGAACTTAACCACACTAAAGTCCTTCTCGCGGTCTATTACTCTCCCTCACTACGTGTAAATTACTTTTCTTCTCTTGAAATTCTTCTTGAAAACCTAACTCCTTCATACAGCCACTGTATAGTCATGGGTGACTTTAATACTTGTCTGTTAAAACATGATTCACGCTCCTCTTCACTTCATGCTATCTTAAATTCTAATAACCTTTCCTTTCTACCTCTCAATGCAACCCATCATTTTCCAAATTCAGCCCCTTCCCTCTTAGACCTAGCTTTTGTTTCCTCTTCAGATCATGTCGCCAAACATGGTCAATGTGCAGCTGATGCTTTCTCCTATCATGACCTTCTCTACTTTTCGTATAAGATTCGCCCACCCAAGGCAAAATCGAAAATACTGATGCAGCGCAGTTTTCGTAGTATGAATCTGGATGACCTATGTAGGGATGCCAACAATATCGATTGGTGTTCACTTACACAATGTAATGCGGTTGACGAACAGGTAAGTATTTTAAACTTAAAGCTGGTGCAACTTTACGACGTTCACGCTCCTATAACGGCTATGAAAGTAAAGCACCTTCCGTCACCTTGGCTTACTAAAGAAATTAAATCACTTCTAGTGAAAAAGGCCGCGGCAAAATCAAAATATAAATACCGACCTAGTGACTTAAATCGCGATAAGTACATTGCTATCCGAAATCACTGCAATAAGGTGTGTAGGAATGCTCAACGCCGACACATTCACAGCGCGGTTGAAAACGGTGACCCAGCTAAAGTCTGGAAATTTCTTCGCACTGTAGGGGTTGGAAAAACGCGCCAAGATACGATCCCAAAAGATTTAAACATTGATCTACTAAATCAACACTTCTCTACTTCGTCTAATTTTGAAAAGACTATTAAATTAAATACACTGAAACATCTGTCTATGCTTCCAGCCCCGGATTACTCTCCTTTCGTCTTTAATCTATTCACTGCTTGTGATGTTAAGAAGAGTATACTATCATTGACATCCAATGCTGTTGGATGTGACTGTGTCAGCCGTTATATGATCCTTCCTATCCTCGACCAAATACTTCCAGTCATATGTCTCGTCCTAAATAATTCTTTATCCTGTGGAGTATTTCCCTCTGCGTGGAAAGATGCCCAGGTAATACCACTACCCAAGAAATCGAATCCATCCTCTTTTTCTGATTATCGTCCTATATCCATATTTCCATTCCTCTCCAAAGTTCTTGAGCGTCTCGTCCATAACCAACTCAACACGTTCCTCTCTAAAAATAATCTCCTCAATCCTCTCCAATCCGGTTTCCGTACTGGCCATAGTACCACTACAGCCCTGGTTCATATAACGGATGATATTCGGTCTGGAATGGAAGACGGTAAGGTCTCGGTTCTTGCTCTGTTGGATTTCAGCAATGCCTTTAACACCGTCGACTTTGACATCCTACTGGCAATACTCAACTCTCTTAACATATCTCCAACAGCGATTGATTGGTTTCGTAGTTACCTGTATGGCCGCCGGCAGCGTATTCAATTTGAAAGTACCTTTTCCTCCTGGTGTAATACTACTGCTGGCGTGCCTCAGGGCGGCGTTTTATCTCCATTACTCTTCGCAATATTTATAAATACTATATCCAATAATCTTACTTCAACCTACCACCTTTATGCAGATGATTTACAAATTTACTCCCAGGTTCCCTTCGAACGGCTAGCGGAAGGTATTTGTGCTATCACCGATGACCTTGAGCACATTTGTCAGTGGAGTAAAGCCCATGGACTTAAAATAAATCCGACCAAGAGTCAAGTTATAATTGTTGGCAGCTCTAGGACGATCTCCAAAATGAATTGGTCACATCTCCCCCAAGTTACTTGTGACGGCTCCAGCATACCCTTCAGCGATAAAGTCAAGGACTTGGGGATATATATTGATAAAAACTTTTCCTGGGGACCGCAATTGCAGGAGGTTAGCCGGAAAATGTTTGCGTCGATGGGGTCCTTGCGACGGCTACGAAATTTTCTTCCTATTGCTACGAAGACTGCGCTTGCACAATCCCTCCTGCTACCAATTCTTGACTATGCCGATGTCAGCTATCTAGATCTTACCGAAGACCAACTTGATAAACTTGAGCGTCTTCAGAATGTTTGTATCAGATTCATATTTGGTTTGCGCAAATATGATCATGTCTCAGAATTTCGCACAAAGCTCAAGTGGTTACCAATACGCTTTCGCCGGAATGCTCATATTCTTTCATTACTTTACAATGTACTTTTCAATCCTGCCGCCCCACATTATCTTAAAGAACGTTTTGAGTTCCTTCATGATACTCATTCGAAGTTCTTAAGATCATCGGAAAACCTCAAACTAAAAATGCCAATGCACTCCACGAAATTTGTTGACAAATCTTTTTTCATACAAGCTGTGCGTCTGTGGAATGCATTACCGGTGTCAATAAGACGGGCACAAACTTTACCTAGTTTTAAGAATCTTGTTTATAAGCACTATCTGTCACTATAATTTATATTCTCTTCTTATTTATCAATTTCCTTTTCCTGATATACATATATAGTATCTGTATATATATATATATATAATTTTGTATATATTTTATATGTTTATATATTTTGTTTACTGCAGTTTTGTATCTGTACACCGTGTGGTGCCCTGTGAATAAAACTTATACTACTTCCCTATGGTTGTCTGGAAGAGATCGCTAAATCGCGATAAGACCGCCGATTGTACTTGTTTTTGTTAAGTGTTTTATGTAACTATGTGTATTTTGGTGTACAATAAAGTGGATTTATGTTATATGTTATTTTTCCATTTTCACTTAAATTCAAATTAAGAGAGTGGTCTTGGCTAAGTAACAGCCGCACAGATTGATCGCCGCAGTCGTCTGTGGATGGGTGACCATCATTTCATACTGAGACCCCTCCGTGCCTAGGCGAGCACGTTAAGACGTCGATCCCGGTTGTCAAATTAAGACCTATGACAGGCGTTACGGGTAGTCAGACGCCTGAAAGTCTAACAAGCAGTCTACCACGAGATCTTTTTACCCAGTACTTGGGTTGTGCAGGTCAGATAAGCAGTTTGACTGGAAGCCAATCCCAATGTAATTGGGAAAAGGCTAGGCAGAATTTTTCATTTTAATTGAAATGATAACTAATACTTAGTAGATTCCCTTGCTACTCCATTAGTCAGTACACATGACAGGTTTCACTACGAGAATTGCTTACAAATAACACGTTTGCGCCACTAATTTAAATATACCTACATATGTATTTACCTCACTGTTGGTGCAATCTTCTGTCTAGCCTTTTCCCAACTACGTTAGGCTTCCAGTCTAACAATATCTTGTGTAAGATGTATCCATCTTAATGTCAGTATTTTGAATAGAACAACTGCCAATCCGACCATCATAACCCAAAGACGATATCCCGTAGTATAACTGGTCGTCACATTTTCAGGCATCAGACTACTCGTATGGGCTATCATATTTAGATCTTCGTTTGACTACCGGGGCCGACAGTTTAATGTGCTCTCCGAGTGGTCTCGATAGAAATGATGATCACCCATCTACAAACCAACTGCGGCAACCACAGCTTTAAACTCGACTAATCGATCTGTGCATTTTTTTTTTCTGTATTGCATCTGTAGTTAATATTAAGATGATTTTTGGAGTCTAAAGCAAAGGTGTTTTTTTATAAAATGTAGATACTTTCTTGCGACCTATAAGATTCTAGAACAATGATAGATTAGGTATATTTTAATGGCATATTTATATGCTTGCCGCTTTCTGTTTTCTAATGAGTCTAGTATTTTTTATATATATAATAAACCAGACAATTAGTTTATAGTATTCCTTGCCAGTTCTTCTACATGATCTACTTACTGGAACCGAGCAAATAAAATTTGACGATTATCAAGTGCAAGAATTGAATTTGAATGAAAATCTTTAACTTGCCTTATCAGAAAAAAGAGCGTGAAGATATCCTATCCTCCTATCCATTATGTTGCACCAAGTTTCCAACCATTATAATACTATAATGAACAGGTATTATAACTATTACTAACACCACATTATGGTGGTACTGTGGTACTCCCACACTTAGACGTAATGACCTTTAGCTTACGTAACCGAGTGGGTATCGCAAAGGTGGTAATTTAAGATACGTCAAAAGGTTAGCTACCTTCATGTGTGAGGTTAACTTGGAGAATTTTGTTAAGTTTTGGACAGGTTCAACCTAACATTTCGGCATTTTCCAGGAAACCAAACAACTACATAGCATCACGCCTGTATTCCCCGAAGAGGGGGGCAGAGTGTACACAGTTGTATACCCACATTTCACCAATGCTGGTATTAAGTCCCATGTAATAGGTAGGGAGCCTATCGCCATATCGCAAAATTTCAAACACCGGACTTCTATTGAGAATTTTCTAACAGACTACCCAATAACACTTTGCCCGACCCGGTAGTTGAACTCAGGATTCAGAGCGCTTGCTTCCACTAAAGCGATGAGGCAGTCAGTTATATGTTTGGACCTTAAAATTATTATGCGGACTTATAATATTACATACCTTTAAAAACAGAAAAATATCCACATCTAGAAATAAATTCAAAATGTTTATTCTGAAATACGCAAGACGAATGTGTGATGCTAGAATTTTTGTCGATACTGTCTCGATACCTATATCGAAATTTATGCAAGAATGTTACAGAATACGGGCTTCAGCCTCTTTCTTAGTTTCACCATTAATATTTAAAGCAAAATGTTTAAACAGTTATTAAAGTAACCATATTGCAAATTCTAAGTCATAAAGAAAATTGAAGAATAGGCAGAAAATGCGTATCGAATGAGTTTAGCAAAACTTGTCACCACTTATTTGTGGTATTTATAATCTGTGAACACACAACTGTACTTTAATGGCTTGAGACGGATCTGTCTTTCTTATGGCTACATACATATAAAGACAAATAGTTGTATAGAAAAATGTATGACTCACAAAGGCGAAACCATATAAAATGCCAAAGAAATCAGTTTCAGCATCAAGTCAGCCTTTTCTGCGTCTAATGAAAGGAAGAAAACATATTAATATTGCTCTCTTAATAAAAAGAAAATTCCCAGAATAAGGACTATTACTTTTAACAAAAAAAAAAACACATATTATATCATATCATTTATTTCGTTCCATAATGTAAATAAATGGTCTTAAAAATATAAAAATACATAAGCTTTATGGACCCTGTCGAGCACAGCAAAAACTTAGGAGAGAATATACGCGTCGAATTGACCAACTCCTCCTTTTTTCGTCTTTGATTAGGAATAATAAGCATTTTTGGAGTAGGTAGCTAACATAGTCTTGTGAACATAAATATGTTTTTTTTTTATATAACTGCCTTATTGTTGTAGTGGTTGCAAAGGCGACTGCCAAGCATGAGGTCCTGGGTTCGATTCCTGGGTCTAGGAAAGTGTTATTAGTTTTTTTTTTTTTTATTCAGTATCAGCCCGGAATTTGGAATTGTGTCCAGTTGATAGCAATGGGTTCACCACCTACATAACATAGGACTTAATAACAGCATGGGTACCATTATTAGTGTGTACACCCCTGCTTGCCCCCTCGGGAAACACAGGCCTGATGCTATGCTATTACAATTTGTCACCCACCATCAAACAAATCAGTCCAGCATTTTACATGTAAATCAATAACAGACATACAGACATTACTTTCACATTGACGACATTTATGTTGATATAGAAAGCAGATCTATGCCTTCGAACATAACATATTTACATACAACGAACCAACATCATGTTTTACCCATTGTAAACTATACAACTTGTCTGACAGTATGTCACAAAAGTTGTTGATCGATTCTCGCCAAAAGACATTATGTCACATATTGAATAATCGGCCGAAACGAATTGTTACCGAAGGGTATATTATATTGCTTAATAGGTACAGTCGGCATCAAAAGTATGGTACTATACAAAATGTTAAATAATATATAAATACGCGTCGACTTGAGAACCTCCTCCTTTTTTCGTCGGTTGACAATCGAAGATTTAGATTGAAAAAAATCTATTTGTTAACCTTTTCTTTTTCTGATTACTCTGAACATTTCGAATACCACTTTAGATGCTCACTGTACTCTTTCGACCTGTATATTTAAACGGTCTGTTATAATGTGCTTTCGTTTATGGATCGATTAAAGTGATTAAATAGATATGTGACGCAATTTATTGTATATGATTTATTGTTTGGGCAACTTTGCCTGCGGCGGTCATCAAGCCTGCAGTAAAAATATTGTTAGATTTATCGTTGATTTATGACTGTATGGTAATCATTACATTCAAAAAAAAAAAAAATTTAATAACCGAAAGTGTGTCTGTGTGTTGATGTTTTAACACCCTAACTACTAATCCGATAACAATTAAATTTAGCACAGAGTGACAGATCCAGAGAAACACACAATAAATCCCGATTTTATTTTTGTTTTCCGATATATCTTTTATAAATAAATAGTAATACAAGATGGAATAAATCATTTTGGTACGTTAGGGCTCTTGTTGGCGGTCAGCTAACGAAAAACACTAAATATACAGGCGATGCCGCGGGTGGAAAGTAGTAATATCTCTTTTATCTAACTTTTAAAAGTGAGTGTAGTAATTACTGTTTGTTTATTAAGTTATGAACATAAATGTAAATTATTTGATAATAATACAAGAAAATTTGGAGACTAGTTGGAAAGGTTTATTAATATTATGGTCGGTTTTTGGCTCGTCTACATCAAAACCTGTTCATTATAAGATTGCAAAATTCTGGAAATATCCGTGAAAGTTAAACAAACAAAATGACAGATAAATTCGCCACTAGAGATACCTACCTATAAGTATTTATGTTAATAACAATTTGTTTACCTACGTGGGTGTGTGGAACTCTTTGTATTCAGTCAAATAGACTGCCGTTTCTAACAGGTAGGACGACGCCCACGCCACTCGATAGGTAATCGACTACTGAATCGATATGTTACGGCATTGAAATCGAATAGTGCATCTAGGTATATGTATCGAATAGCGGTTTTCTCTTACTGTGCAGAATACCAATTAAATAATTATTAATTAAATAAATGATGAGCATTTTGGGCAGTTAACATCGTAGAGATTTTTTTCTTGTTGTTCAATTCAATGGTTTATCAATATTGGAATTATAACTGCCTCGTTAGTATAGTGGCCCTAAGTGCGACTGCTGAGCATAAAGTCTCGAGTTCGATACCCAGATCGGACAAAGTGTTATTGAGCTTTTCTGTCAGGAAATTCCCAGTAAAAGCCCGGAGTTTTGTTTATATGAGACTTAATAACAGTATTGGTAAAATGAGGATGTACGACTGTGTACACTTCTACCTACACCCCTTCAGGAAATAGGTACAGGCGCGATGCTATGTTATGTTATGGAATTTTATTTCCAGTTCTGTAAAAGGGAATGAACACTCCCACTCGAGTTACACTAATAGTATTGTATATTATTTCTTAAAAATTAAGAAATAGAAAAGAGGAAGATTAATGTGCTTCTAAAAATTTGCGTGAGTGAAAGTTCTCATTTTAATTGCGAATAGACTTAGTCGAGTGCTGGCATAATATTAATTATAACTCGAGTAAATGATAAATTGTCAGCTGTCATAAGCAATACTAGTTTCTAATGATTATAAACATTTATACAGTTAAGTAATCGTCTAGAATTAGCTTTAGGTATATGACTCAAGACTGCTAGTTGATACTTGTATAATATTTATTAATGTTGTAAAGTTCTGCAACTGTAGTCAATAACTAAGCTTTCCACCATACACGGTTCCATCTGTATAACAGACGCTGATATAAAGACATCCAGTATTAAGACATACATATAAAAAACATTAATTCGTAGACGAATTCATGTCATTTTGTTATCCTAATCCCTACTAACATTATAAATGCGAAAGTAACTCTGTCTGTCTGTTAAGCTTTCACGCCTAAACCGGTGAACCAATTTGTATGAATTTTAATAAATAGATAGATCGGACCTAGTAGAAGGACATAGGCTACCTTTTGTCACACAGAGGACGTCGCGAGCACCAGCTAGTAATATTAAATATGTGAAAATTTGAATGTTTCTAAATTATACTTTATTGTATCTTTTTCAAAATTCACCCATAAGCTACTGAACCGATTTGGATGAAATTTGGTATTAGGTCCTTAAATAGGATGAATATTTATTATTACATAAATGAAATATTTTTCATCTAGGGATAATGCAAGAAAAGGGGAATTGCGCAGGTGAACTGCGGGGCACAGCTTGTGTTTTTATTTTATTTATTTTTGATCGTTTAACTGATCGTTCATAGGAGAATATCAATTATATTATGGGTGTAGTGTAACGATGAAATATCACAGTAAAATGTAGGTAGTCAAAACACATTTAGCAACTCCTTCGCAATATTTAATAGCCGCACGAGCCGCCAACAAAAAATTCCTAAAGCTGATTGCGAAAATACGTATTGTCAAACAAAAACGTGTCTCAAAAATGGGACGCATCAAATCATCAATAGGGGCGAACCTTTTAAAATCTACGGTGACGAAAGGACCAAGATCGAAGGACGAAAAACCAAAGAATTTTCAACTTTAAGTTGTTAGACATAAGAGTTGGTTCTCACGCAAATGTTTGCTTGGCAACTAAGATGTTCGTTTTTGTCTTTACAACACATAATAGTAACATGCAATTAGAATCGCGACCACGTTGTCATTTGACTTGGAAAGCAGTTTAGAAGAATGCTTGCTATACAATTTCTACTGAATTTTTAACAGTTCATTTCGTAATGCGTTAGTAACTGTAATAAATAGTACTTACTGTACATGTGTAGTAGTAACCTATATCGTTCTGAGGCAAGTTAAAATTCAATTTTAAACAAAATTGTCCTTTATCTGTAGTATTTCCTATATGATAACTATTTATACTTACAAAGGTTAGGTTTTGGTGCTATTTCTGTTTATGGTCCAAAAGGAGGAACTAATCGAGTGCACATTAATACATATAATATAGTAAAACATAGTGTAGTTACAATATTATTATACAGTAATTCTTACTTCGGTAATGACGTGAAAAAAAATATTATGTCATGAAGTTTCAAAATTTTGGTGATTAAATAAAACGCAAAATGCACAGCATGCATAATCACTGATTTGAGTCAAGAAAGCTAATATATTATCACGTTCATATAAGAGAAGAAGAATAAGATATTTCTCAAAAAGATAAAAACCGCCTTCAATGAAATGGTGAAAACAATAGACATACGATTGCAGCAATCGCGGTCATTTGCTGTTAGTTATTGACGAGTTCCATTGTCTATCTCCGAAGATCTTCATCAAATCCTAATATATTATATACTAAAACCTTCCCTGAAAATATTTACATATTTAAATAACGAAAAACTCATCTAAATCGATCATTAATTTTACTACATACATTTATACATACATAAATATATATACGGGTCGAATACAGAACCACTCTTTTTGAAGTCGGTTATAAAAGCAGTTTTGTCTGATTAATTTTCCAAAAGTTTCAGTTTCCGTCTAATAAAATTATGCACTACAATTTTCTTATACATATTTTAATTCTAAAACTCTCACACAAAATGTCTGAAGTGAATCTCCCACAAACCGATCAATAACATAGTAGAATAAAGGTGAGTAGCATCATTTGTCTCATAAACAAGAATTACCCGGTCAACGGTTGCGAGTCAACAAACTATCAAACGATTACATCATGGCGCGTGCTATCCAGATGTTAAGACTCCAGGGTTGACCGTGAACATTTTCACGAGAATTTAGTATCGCTTTTCTTAGGTAAATTACTCTAGAGCAATTTTGTCGTGCAATAAATTGTGGATGAAAGACATTAATATCTAGCTAAGCAACTATTGAAACTTGTTTTAGGTACTTGCATCATGTTTCAGATTTCCTTTTCATCATGGCTTCTTATCAAAGCTTAGTTAATCATCATCATCGTCTCGACCCCAAATAAATTGGGATAAGGGTAAGGCCCTTAACCCAATTTATTTGGGGTCGGCGCAGCATGAATTATTATTCCACTTTCTAATTGTTTTTGAAATTGCATGCTGCTAAAGTTTTGGCTATGTTTTATGACCGACCGCCTGCCTGACGTAATCAAAGCTTAGTTAATAAAAGTAATATTTTTCTTAATTTTGTTTTGTTTTGTTTAACTGTTTTTTTTGTATTTTTGACAATATTTAGTTAGTTAGCATATTCGTATCCCAAAGCAAAGGATTACGTTCTCATAACTTAAAAAAAAATGAAACGTTATACTGCATATTATTTAGATTCTCAGCTCTATATAATTATATGCATATTAATTTTATTAACAAATTTGTACTAATAACTACCTTGTTGATCTAGTGGTACTAAGCACGACTGCTGAATATGAGGTCTCGGGTTCGATTACCGGGTCGGGCAGTGTTATTGAGTTAAAAAATTTATCAATAGCAGCTCGCAATTTGGAATTGTGCCCGGCAGATGGCAATAGACTAACCGCCTATCACATGGAACATAATAACAGCATTGGTGAAATGTGGGTGTATAACTGTGTACACCTCTGCCTACCCTTTTGGGGATTACAGGCGTGATGCCTATGCTATATATGCTATTTATTATTAGTGCTATGTAGCACTAATAATAAATAGAGAGATAATATTAAATGCTTTTAAATCTCAGTTCTCCAGACTAGACAGCCCTAAATATACCGTAGTAATTGCGCTTGCGCGGGGATGCCTTCACGTATGTAAAAAGAAAATAAAAGTGTAAACCTGTTCCGCTAAGAGACTCCCGTAATGACTAGCTCTAGCGGGTTAGCGGGATCCAATGTGATATCGATACGCCCATAGCGATAGGAGAATCGATTCGATAATATATTCGAACGAATTATTTTTCCATAACCAGTAAGAATATTTTTTGTTGGCAATTTTTTATCAGTACCTGTAAAATATTAACAACTAGTCAAAATATGTAATTACTTAATTTTTTTTCTAGTAAGAACGCGGAAATAACTATGTTCATATGTGGTTTAAATATGACAAGTTTCTACTTGACCAAACCTACGTAATTATACGTGTCAATCTGTTAGCCAAATTCTTGTTTTACGATGTTGTAAGAGGCCAACACTAACATTTACGTGAAATGTCACAACTAAGAAGTTCTTTGTTCTTAAGAAGCACGTGCCATCTTTGACCGTGAAGGTGTTAAAATCCCCCATATGTTATGTAAATAATAACTGTTGAAAGCCAATACTCAAGGCGACGCTAGAAAATAAAATTGGTGTTTTTAAAAAAGCAATACGTTTCGTGTGGTCAAATTCTTTGTATTGATCAATCTACGAGAACAGTATCTAATTAAAAAAAGAGGAAAATTGATTAGCATCGAGAGTATACCCAAACACAGACTATCAAAAACAATTTTCGCTAACTCCTAGTTCGCGAACATCAATCGAATCGATTCGAAATCGACACGTCCCCGTTCCCAACACTTGTCGTTCAAGCGTTCACCCCTGTATATGGGTCAGCGTGCTACAAACGGGTCCTGTGACGTTTGCAGGTGTACGTTTATGATCGTCCTTTACGATGTATTGTGTCAGACGTTCGTAACTGACGATATGTTATGACATCGTGGGAAAATGAAGATGAAAGAAGTGTGGAGGAGAGAAAGGATGTTTTTAATAAACTTCTATTATTGGGGGCGGCTTCTTGATACTTAGCTTTGTTTGCAGGGTTAATAGAATAACTACGACTTTGAATCCAGTACAATTTAGCAAAAGAGTACATTATTACCGGCACATATTCTTACAAAATTCTTAATTGTTTGATAAATATTTTATAAAAATAATGTTGATTTATGTTCTAAATCTTCTTTTGATCGTTTAGTGGTTACGGTAGAGGAGTAAGACAAGTTTATTTTTATCTCATTTTGCTACTAGCTAACCTGTTGTTATTAAAAGTTGTTAAAGCCATATGTAGGACTCTGACTTGGCTATTAATTAACAACCGCGACGACTAAACTTGCCTTCCGGAGCACGGAGACGCTCAGATGAAAATGCTCCTACCGCTCACCTATCTATAGACGGACCACGCCATGTGTTGCTTAACATCGAGGATCGTTTACCAAACAGAGTTCGCAATGAGCTATGCGCGGCGTCTCTCTAGGAGTGAGGAGATAAAATATTGTCTGTAGTAGGCGGTCAACAAACGCAAATCGATCACGCAACACGATCAACGACTCGACAGGTATGCCAAGGCGCGTGCGTTCGCATTCGATACAACTTAACAATAATTAGAAATAATATAAAATATTTCAACAGTCTGTGTCGATAGAATGTCTGGCAGTGTTGAATAACTTGGAACTCGCAGTAGTGTTATTTTAAAAACAGAACACAAGACAGTACATGCATTATTTAAAAGTTTAAGTGATTGCCGTTGCCAGAATTAAAAATAAAACTTGACAGCGCGCCATTTTCAATCTGTCAACGTATTTTATAAATGAGTGCGTTATGTTTATGGTTTTTAATTCATAAAGTGGATTAACTGTGAATGTGAGTTATAAATTATAGTGTATTTATGATGTAACAATGTTCTAGATTCTAGATATCGATCGATTACATGAAATACACCAGTCCTATCTGTTATTCCGAGCTGTTACGTTTGCCGTATCTTAAAATCGCTTGAGATCGAACAAACGTATCGCGATCGGGTGTCGTAACAGGCATTGCGATACTATTTATAGCAAAGTAAATCAAGTGTGAAAGTGACCCACTGGTTCTACGAAATTAAATGTAGTTATTTTTTTACTTTTACTGGTTCGGAACGGCGCGGCGGCGGCGGCGCGGTTTCTTTGTAATTATCGCGCGAATTTGTTTGCGTTAAAGGACACTCAAATACATTACAGATACTTGCCGTTCACGTAATAGTCTTCACTTGAGTAGTTAGCGGCTAAATATGGCCTTAATTATATGATTGGTAAGACACTTAGAAACCTGTGCACCCAAATATGTTCAAATAACACTATTTTATATACACATCGTATTTCTCAATGACTTGTTCCGTGTTTAATTACTAATGACGATGACATAAATTGTAAGTAAAATTTTTCCTGACGTTTCGAACACTTTAAAGCGTTCTGTCATCCTGCGCCACGACCGCTGCAAAGTGTTCTAAACGTCAGGAAAAACAAAAACCATAACACACGTGATCAATCCGGTTCAAATTTGTTTTAATAAAATGAAAACTTAAAAGTTTCAATACAAATACAGAGAATCTTTGAAAAGCATTAGCTAACGCATGCTTTGTGAACTCTAAAGTTATAAAAAAATTGTGGATAAAGAATACAGTCATGAGCAGGATCCTAAAGTATTTGTTCGGGAGGCACAGGTTCGAATCCTGCTCACGACCGTATTATTTACCCAAACTTAAAGCTGTAGTTTCAATTCAATATGTATTGTTCCAATTTGCACTGCTCCATCAGTTAATACTAAATAACAAATTATATTAATTCACAATCATACAAACGAGAGAGAGGGAGAGAGAGACAAGAGACAATGAAATAAACATTAGCATCATACCCATCACGCCTGTATCTACGAAAGGTTAAACAGAGAAGTACTTACTGTTGTACACCCACAATTCACCGATGCAGTTATTAGGTCCCATGTAGAACACGCCCATGTTATACGTGGTGAGCCTATTGCCGCAACCATATAAACTTTAAAATTAACGTGAAAAGATATCAACAACGTTTCGAGAAAATGGCGTGAAGAGAATCACTTTCGACTTTCCAGCAATTGATATTAATGGACTTTGAAGTTGCTGCGGTTTATTCCATAGATGTACTGGGTATTATACGCAAATTTAGTTTAATAGTAATAGGCCAAATCCACTTAGTAGTAGACTTTCAACAGTATTTTTATGGCTTGATAATAATAAGTCATGTAGGGTGCCCACTTTTAAATAGTTCATACATTCTTCTTCTATTGCCTTTCCATTAGTGGAGTTCGTCCGTCAGCTCTCTGTTTATTCTTCATCTTTATCTTTGTTTAAATTATATTACATTTAGAATATTTAATTACAACCAACAGAATAATATTATAGATAAAAGTTCCTAAACTACCATTTTATAAACTATCATTTTTCATTATGAATGTGGTACCAAACCGAAAGAATCAGAATAGAGAATAACTAAATCTAACCAGGAATTATACAGACAGACTAAAATTTTAGCAACTAAGTAAAACAAACATAGTGGGTATCAAATGAATGGAAGGAACACACGGAGGCGATCGTTAGACACGCCGTACGAGCCCCAATGTCGATTCCAATGCCACGCATTGTTCGCTCTCGGAAGGAAGCAAGCGAACCGACGACGCCAACACTTTGTATGTTACGAAGTACGATGTGATAAGATGTTGTTTGGATGGAGAAATTAGGTTCTTGTATGGTTTTGATGGGTTTTGTTATAGTTGAACGTTACTCTTTTACTTAAATTCTTTACTGTATACTGATAAAACAAGCAATACAGAAAATTAAAATAAAAGTATAATGGACGGCATTATCGTGCCCAGAGATATCTTCTAAGTCCTAAATATCTGAACCTTTCCGCAAATAAACGATACAGGCATGACTTATAAGATTGACATAGAAATAATAGTTTAGAATTGGAGAATAAGGATGGGCTGGAAATCAAATTAATTTCTGATTTTTACATGCAATATAAACTATTTTTTCTAAAATTGACATGCTAAATGCAGTTTAGAAGGTAACTCGTCGAAGTTTTGTTAGTTCAGTTTTAAGCCACTTCACTCATTACATAAACATCAATATCTCAACACTACGTATAGTCAAAGATAAACTTAAATAAACATTAACACGAGGCTTCTATTCGTCTAATAGGAGGTCATTTACTATGAATAACTTCAATGAAGAACTAAAAGACTAACATGAATGGCAATATCAGCTTTCGTCGCACCTTTTGTTTCATAACAGTGTTATGTGTATCGTAATCTTCAATAGAAAGTTCAACATTGTGTCATTTGGTATTGATATGATCATAAAATTAAGTTACATTTGATAAATAGTCTTTTATTGTATTGTTAAATTTGTTATGGTTGAGCAAAATATTCTGGTGAGGTCGAAGCAATCTTTAAATATGTTAACGTTATTGATGATGATCTTGCAAGCATTGTTTTCGACTACGTTTACTTTTACTTTTGTTCAATGTATTGTTCAAAGATGTTGATACCAAATTAATGGATTATTTGTTTAGTCACATAAATCCCAAAATCCGACACACACATTGCATACCTACCAATCATAAATTGAGTCTTTATAATCCTGAGGATTGCGTTTTTAATTTAAAATAAAACAAATGATTATTTTGTACAAAAACATATTACAGGAAGGTCACAGCCTACAATATTACAGCAAACAGTTTTAACTGATCAACTGTGATCAACCTCATGTTCTAAACAACCTACAAATATACTAACATTCTCGATAATTCACATTTCTTCTTTCAATAATTTTCTTATATCTAAATTATATTTTTCTCGTTCCAGCCTAGTCCCGTTTGAGGCGGCAGCGGGTGGCGAGATGGTGTCTCGGCGTCGAATACTTTCGCGTTCCCGCGATGACCTGACACAGGCGTTCGCAGCACCTGCTGAGGAAGAGGAGGATGTGTGGTATCAAAAGGATAAACTTTATAAGGTAAGTCAATTAAAATTGGAAAATAATATCTTTAGTAAAGTTAAAATATGACTCATGACCTTGCCAGTTGATAAGCCTGTGATTCAGGATTCCATCTGACTACGAAACTAATTGGTTAAACCCGAAATATATACACGAGGAAAACTGTAACCAATAATTTAAAAATTGTTTTTAAGAGTCTGTATTTTATTGAGTATTTATATTACGAATTTGTGTACTAGAAAACAGCGAATAATTATAAATTAAAAAAATGCAAAAGTTGTAAGAAGCGGTAACTGTATAAATGTTCTGGATACCATACCAAATTATACTTATAGTGGTTTGCCATAAATAATTTAGTTAGTAATTCAACAGACTAGAGCTAGACTAAGCCTTCACAAGCACATACTGAAAATGTCACAAACGTGAGGCTACAGCGGCTGTTGAAATAGGTACTCCGTCTGTTTCCACACTATCGCGTTGAGTGTGAATATTAACATGATAGACATATTATTCTAAGACTAAATAACAAAATCTTAGTTCAGTCATTGGTAATGATGACAAGTATGAGGTAACACATCAATCTTAGGAAAAAACAAATAGGTAAAAAAAAATAATTGGAAACATTCTTTTATGATAAGTATTAAACTGAAAATAAAAACAGTTCATCTTAAGGAAACATATAGTTTCTCTGATGTTTCCTAGATTCGCAACATCTAGTAATTTATAGGCACCGAACCGTTTCCTGCTATTGTATATAAGACTAATGAGTAGGCAATCAAATCATAATAGGCGAATGATACCCAAATTGGTATTTAAACTTTCTATGCATCAATCACGAGGTCGTCGAGCCGATGTAAGTAATGTTCACGGCTCAGTTCACACAGTCACTGATATAATAGCATCAGTAAATGGTATATCATAGCAGAAACCATTATGACAATTTGTCAAAGTGAAATCTTTGACTTTCCACAAATTAGGACCTATACATGTGACCACTTATAACGGCCTAGGTGATAGAGATTGTTTTATGTCATTTTCTGTAATTTGTTACTTTTTTCTACGAGATACTGGATTAGTAACAAAATTATAAATTTAAATCTCCTTTTTGGTTGACTTGAATTACTTTATTGTTGAGTTCTACACAATTATGGTAATTGACTACCATAAAAATAGCTAAAATGTTGTAAAGTCGTTTTGCTTACACAATCAGTACAAATTGAAATTAATTAACTTAATTTACAATTTAAACTTTACTGTCTCCCATAGTTGTTCCGCGTGCATATTACGTTTTCCTTTCCTTTGTCTTTGGTTACGTTTTTGTAACCGTTTCCGACTGCTTACAGTTATTAAGGACGTGAGAACTCGCCGTACTATATACTAACTCTGACAGTTACCACGTTTCATTTAGCTTCAACATTACAGGTGATACCATCGGTATTTTGATATCCATCGACACTTGAGAACAGATAACATTCACGCGTGCTCTAAATTCAGTAGCATTGTATTGAAATGTCTTTGATTGTCTCGTGACGTAACAGCCACACAATAGTGTGCGATTGACTCTCACAATGTTGTTTGTTCGACGCCTCCATTTATAGTTTTTATTAAAGCTTTCGCGGATATAATATCTGCGGTTGACAGTGAAAGCCTAGAATCACGAACACCACATTCAATCAAAACACTGATATTGATAGATTTTCTATTGGTGTTTGTGGTTGTGGCTAAAAGCGTGTTTCCAAGTGTTTCTTCTCAGTTTCCGTCTTTTTTATCATCCCTGAGACCAAAATCACCTTTTCATGTAACGATCTGTATACATTGTTATCCACCTAAACTGTGTGCTTTTTTTATCTTCAAATTTTCTTGTTTCTTATGTTACGCCACTGATAACTAATTACGTAATTCTAAATGAAAACAAACCACAAAATATCGCAAGGTTTAGGTTTACTCTTAATTTCTTACTTTAATGAAGGAAGATTCAAGAATTCACGTTTGCATTTCGTAAAGCAAAGTAAATGAATCGACTAGTCTTACTACGAAATTTTGAATTATGGTTAACGTTTCACAAGGAACACTTGCCATTTGGTCACATTTAATGCCACTACGAACTATTTGCAAAACAAAGATAACTGGAGAAAATATATTTTCGCAATATTTACTTGGCTGTCAATCGTTGTACGGTCAACTCTGACCCATTGATCGCGATCGTGACCGATGACTAACAATGGCGAAGTTACCGCATAGTAAATTGGCCGGAAAACATCTGGAGTGTACAGTTCTGACCTTTTAGCTATGCAATGTCAAATTGCAAGTGATTTATTGAAGTCGACTGCCATAACCGTAACATGAATTGGAAACGAAAAAGTGAAAGATTAAAAGAATTATACTTAAAAATACTGGATTTTGCGCTAGACTAAACAAAGGGCAAATGTTATTTGTATTATTGAATGAATGGTAGATAATTTATTGTTTATTGTTGGTAAATCATTATCAAAACGAAAAAAAAAGAAATTCGTGACAGAATGTAAGAAATTATTCCTGTTATATTTTTTCATAATTCAAAAGCAGTTCCATCATCATTTTTGGCACGCTTGCTTGTTCCTGAGGTGTCCATAAAATAATAATTCCCTCCTTGACACCCCGTGACGAATACAGCCATATCTTAAGATCTGAAAGGCGAATAATTAGTGGATCATTACATCAGATTCGGTAATGCCGGATATATATTTGTGAGGGCATTGATCTGACACGACAGCAGGAGGACCCAATTGACCCTAACAGGTTCAGTACAGAATAATACTTAAATTAAAATTTTGAGTTTCATACAAAAGTTATACCGCAAAATTGTATAATAAAATGATGATGATGCAGTTTGTCATGCATTTTTTATACAACTCAGCAATTTTTTTTTTTTTTTTTTTCTTATTTCTGTTCTTTCTTTAATATCTAGATACACAAAACTGTTTACGAAAAGTTATCTTTCCCCATATTTCATTACTTTGAGTTGGTACTATAACTAGAATATTTATTTGTACTCTATAATTAAAATTTTTAAGTTGTGTACTTAGATGATTAATTTAAAAAATCTGGCTGTTTTCCTCAACTCCCATTGGTTGAATTCATGTATTCAAAAGTGTTTTTGGGTTTTATCGGTTGAATATGGTAATGTAATAGTACTCCTTGAACCTCTGTGAGCATACAGGCGTGATCATTTGCAATGTTATGTAATTTAAAAAATGGTAGAGGATGGAGCACGTAGATCTAGAACAAATCTATTTACTCTAAGTAGAGTGGATAGATTTGGGGAGAACAATAGTTGGGGAGTTGATGCAACTGCCCAGACCCGTCTCCTACAACGGTTGCACCGGACTACATCCCGAAACACAACTAGGTCGCTTCACGGCATAGCTTCGTCTGGTGGGTAGTAATCACTAGAGTTGTGTTGCCTGTTTTGCACCACCCAGGGGCCATGTGTAGGGATTCCATTTGAAGGGACTTACGGACTCGGGAAACTCAGCCCCCACCACCTTACCTTAACCTTTTTAATTTAAACAATTTTATCATCCGCCATCATTGGAAACCACGATATATGACTTAGGTACATTGCCCTAACATTTTGCAAGTGCATTACAATGAAGTCACGACTCTCGACTGACTCCAAAATTTGCTTTTAATATCAAGGCTCCAAAATACGTAACGAAATTAAGAAATGAATGCAACTCTAAAGTGGTTCAAGGCCACTGTTATTTTGCATAAAGCGTTTCTTTCACAGAACTTTAAAATAGTCGTTACGATTTCAAAGATGGAAATTATTCCATTCATGTTGCAAACTTTGGGGTTAAGCCTTTTAATGTCAGGTTTAATGACGATTTATCTACAGAATTGTTATGGTCATTTGATGAGATCTTCATTAATCATCGCTACTGATGTCAGTAAACATAGTTTTGCAGAATTGTGTAGTTGTGTATTCAACTGTAAGTTTTTTTCGTGGCCGAGCACAGATCGATCAATCAAGGTGAAGCTCCACTTGTCGCGGTCAGTCTGTTGATGGGTGTCCATCGTTTCATATCGAGTCCCCTCCGTGCCTTGGAGCACGTTAAACGGTCGTCAACAGCTGATACGGGTAGTCAGATGGCTGAAAGTTGGATAACCAGTCTTACCGCGAAATATCGTATTACCCGGTACCTGAGTTGTTGAGGTCAGATAGTCACACTAATTGGAAGTGAAATATTGGTATTAAGCTGCGTCCGATTAGATTGGAAGCCGACCCAACGTAGTTGGAAAAAAGCTAGTCAGATCGGTTGATTGTTTTGTGATTTGTACAAAATCTCTATTTCTATAAAACACCACGACATCTATTAATATTATAATCTCTTCAAATAATTGTTTCACAGTAGATCATTCAAGATTCCAAACATTCATCTTATATCTTACCAAAAGACTCTAATCAGTCGTCAATTGTGCTTACAATTATACAACAGTGTCCTTATTACGGCCTACAGCGGTCTGCGTATGCGCAGTGTCGCAACCACACCTGACACTTGGTATTGGCCAACACAGCTGTCTGTCTTGTCGTGATTTTATGACAAAAATTATCAACATTATATTAATATTCCATACGTCGCACCTTGGTATGTTGCGAAAGATTTGCAAAAAACATTTTGATGTTGAATTTGATATGGTGTTTTGATTTGTAGTTGAGTAAATAATTAATTTGAATTTTTATATCTCTAAAATTCTGTCCATATTAAAAACATTTGATTGTTTCAATTAATAATTCGTCCGTATAAATTATGCTCATATTTGAATTGGCTTCAGTTAGAACAAAATCTACTGATTCTTTGATCCAAAATACATTTTGTACTTCCCATTTTCAAAATATTGCTGTAAAGAAATTCCTTTCAGGTTTAAATAATAACAACACACCAGGAACATCTTCACATAAATTCCTTTTCTGTTTTACATAATCAACATTTCTCCCATCATCTTACTGTGATAGTAATTGTTTTAGACACTTTAATTGTGCAGAGATCACGAACCGCGTGACGTTCAATGATCTCACAGAACACGACACACTACATACGTATGTAATGAAAGTGAAAACATGCATTTATGTTAGAAGAAATATAAACAAAGACATGGGCATTTTCTTTTTCCTTTTTCTGTGATTGTTTGTGTTTAAGTAATCTATGGATACAAGTTTCTTCAATGTATGTAGAAAGTGTGTTCAAATTAACTTTATCAGCTCTTGTATGTGAGACAAAACCAGTTTTACTGCTTCACGTGATTTTCCTCTTCCTAGGCATCACGTTGGACTATCACCTACGTATTTCCAGTTTATATTCTATAGATATAATATAACATACCATTAGTTTCATTTGTATTGTTCATTTAGCGCGTAACAATCTCTTACACGTCAATTTCATAACAACAACGCTATCGCACGATGTATAGTAACAATAATCACGATACGTAACATTTACTTAACATCGCACATCAATGTAGCTTTGTTAATTTTAGATTACTATCGCAATTGTATGTATCCATATATGAAACACAATCATTCTATTGGTTTCATTACCCTGGTCACAAATATTTCGTAATTCATATAATGCTGTCAATTTAAATGACGTTTATTACCTTAATTCAAAGGAGCATGGTTCAGTCTCCGGAATTTTGCCGGTTAATAAGACGAGTGGCAGTGTGCGTGTCATGGGTCAATATTTGACATTTAAATAAGGCGGTTAAAAGTGAAATGATGTAACATGGTCTCCGCAAGCTAGTCTTACGAAAATTTACAGTTGTCACTTGTACTGATGATATTTAGTTGCGTGCAATATAATTGCGCTTTAGAAAGGTCACTTGGTAGTAATTGAAGATTAGATTGTCGTGCGTTTGAGAATAATGATGTAGTTATCTTGCTCCATGCCAGGTCTTGCAAAAATTGATAGGTTTACCTCATTACTGCAACACCTAAACTAGCTATTAGGCTTCTAATTATTTGATATGAACAAGCGTATTGCAAGACATTTTTAAGATACTCGTATCTTTGGCTTAACATTGATGAGGAAAACGAAAGCTATGAATTTAGCCCATCAAACCGTTTAAGTGGCTGTTTTAAGACAATTCGTGACCTAGAGGTTAAATTAAAAGTTTTGGATTAAAAAGATAACAATAATAAAGTCTTTAGTTATAATCCTAAATTTTTAATTTAAAAAAATAAAGAATACATTGTAATTATTATTTCTAAATAAAGGCAACGAGAAAAACAAAAGACTATAAAAGCAGCAGAGTCTTCGGTGCCCTTTCAACGTGGGAACAGTTGGTATTCGGTGTGCCCTTGAAAACAAAGATACGAATACACCCCACATCCGGCTGTCCGATATTATTTTTAAATTACGAGATAGGTATCTTCAAAATTTAGGAAAGGGACAAAATCCAGTAACTAAAATGCCCAAACTTTTTTGGAACAATAATTTAAAATGCATTATTATTGTATTAGGTACTTCTCACACAAAGCTGTTATCGTATTTTCTTTTGGTACGTACTCCTGCATTGAAATTCTTTTGACTGTGCATGAATTGAATACACGTCATAAAATATCGACCCGGAGAATGACTTGCGTTTTTGAAATCAAATCCTTAAGACTTCAAAGTTTTTTGATTCTTCGAACTGTCTGATTATTTGCAATAATGTCATGATTAATTTCAGAACGCATTGTACCATTGGAGCTGAGTAATGCAAGTAATTCCGTACAGGAATATATACGAGCATATATATATGGCAGGGTATTTTCGTACCAAGGTCCAATTATAAAATAAGTTATAGTATTTTCAGTAATGTTACGCCTATCAAGATGTCAGTTCCCTACAAGGGCTTAATCGTGGCCTGACACGCCTTCAACCGTAACAAATTTTCCTTCTATTGTTATTCTTCACGCCCACATTTATTTGTTCTAGCATCGTGACTCGATTTTGGACATGCCTTTGCGAATCGTACTAAATCTCAAAGATTAAAACATTAACAACATAATTATAACATTACTCATACCCTTTGCAATTACCAAACATTTGATTAACATCAAACTCACGTAAATCTGTATGTAATGCAAACAACGCACCATACCAGACAATTGACATTTCGTTAACTCCGACCTCTCAACAAAGTTCAGCATTCAAAACAATTTCAGTATCGAGATATCGATAACTACGTTTGGTTTTATACTCAGTTCGTGGAATATAATGAGAACGATCCGATTTGCAAGCTAAATCGAATATTAGGTCGTTTACGTTTTGTTTAACAGTTTGTTAATTTTCAAATCGAGGATCTCGAATTGCATGATGTGCTGTAATTATATCCTTACGTCCTTCCCTTTCCCTCATTACGTTAACTGGACGACCTCCAAACTTCTCGTCAGCAGCTGTTTCATTTTAGTTCATTTTTGCAACGTTAATACGCATATTGACAAGTTTTTTTTAATGTAAACACTATTATATGCTCTACAATCAAGTTTTTTAGGTATGCATGTAAAGAGCTTGCAACTTATGTATAAAAATATTATTTCTTTTACATATCGATCGTTATCTTTAACTGATTTAGTTAACATCAATATGTAATTGAGTATTTGAGGCTATGTCGCATTTTACACGTATGTCGCATATTACTACAAAACTTTCAACAGCACATATTAACAATTCTTTATAAATTTTTACGTCATCATTATCACGGTAAGCCAGCATTCCGTTGCCTACGCCGATTCCAGTTTCACTTTTTAGCGTCTGTTCAGTGAAAGTCGTTGATTCGAACTTCAAACTCTTCCTTTCATATGGCTCGTGCCGTATCATAAAAATGATTAAATCAACAAGATATGTTTCCTGTATCACCTGTCTTTTATGGCAATGCAATGCTTTTATTAGTGACTTCATTTATGTGTATTCACTTTTAAAGATTTTCACGTTACATTGGTCTTAATTATGTGTAATGGTGCATACCTGTTTCTTTAATACACTATTTTATGTATATTCATTTTATCCAATAAATGTCAGTTTCCATCTTGATCTCATTTACAATACCATCTCCAAGTAATTTATTACCACCGGCATGATCTATTATGATTTCATCTATTATAACCGCCTCGTTGGTCTAATGGTCCCAAGCGCGACTGCTCAGCATGAGGTCTCGGGTTCGACTCCCAGGTCGGGCAAAGTGTTATTGGGTTTTTCTGTTAGGAAATTCTCAGTAGCAGCCCGGAGTTTGGAATTGTGCCCGGTAGATGGCAATAGGCTCACCACCTATTACATGGGACTTAATATTAGCACATCAATAATGTGATGTTTCCATATATCATTATCATTGATCTCTTACTGCATATTTGTATCGTCCTTGCATATCAAAGTCTAAATAGTTATACCCATAGCTGGTTCCAAGTCGAGGCGAACGGGTGACCAGGAAGAGAACAACTTTCGTTTTCACGCACCTGTCTTGCAGCTTTTATATGCAGTTTTTATCACAAATGAAAATCAACTTTATTTATTGCTCAGTAAGTATGATTTGCGATTGATAGGAAACCCTTGTCGGATGATGGTCAGTGATCCCTCAAGATTGGCGCTCTTTTTGTTTTATGTTTTTATGGGAGTTTCTTATAAATTTGATAGGTCCTACGTAGGTATGGATATTTTGTACTGCTTCTTTACCTTGAAATTTGTCTGGACTCTGGTACCTACTTATTAAATTCTTTAACATTTGACCTTCTGCTGCAATTTATATATCATCGTGATTTAAATCCAACCAATTGACTTTTGTATGGTACTAACGCAATTAGGTTTTGTCATTCTTACATGACGACACATTCATACAATCAGTAGCATCCCACGTGTACTGCTGTATAGTGAATTTCACACTTATTTACCTTTTTGTACCTTGCCAAATGTTATTTCTAATTTGGCTAAAGTATAATATATTCAAATTATATGGTTAGCAACGCCAAAAATATTTACGTAATACCCCTCCATAGACTTTCGCTCACGACAACGCGTGCGTGTAATGTGTGCAGAGATCTCACACGATGCTGTTATTGTTGGTAGATATTAAAGATAATCTATAGTAGTGGCGCTATCTGTGAAACCGGTCATATCGTTTGATAAGATGTTATTTTATTTATAACAGAAGTTTTTAAGTTCAGCGTGATTCAACAGAAGTATTTGGGTTTAGCGTTATTCATCAAAAGCGGATCAGCTGCCGATAATATGCTTACCTTTTAAAAGTTGAGTGAGTGTTTATAAGCATCTGATTATTACAAATATTTCTTAGCTAATATTATTTTACTTTACTATTACAGTTGTAACAAAACAGGTTATTTCAAGTACCTAATTCTTCAATAGATTATTTTCTGTATAAAATAAAAAACTAGCAAGATCTTGATTAGATGTATCTGATCGGCCATAAAAGGAAACTTTACCACAACTTTTTTTACACTCACGCACTTAGAAGGTACCGGAAATAGACAGGCACTCCCAAACATGTTCACTCATTCATCAGTCACGCAGTTTGTCAGGTACACCAAGTCTGTCTTCTAACAATTAATCAACCATTGTGGTATTCTAACATGACAGAAACACTTGTTCTTAAGCCTATTGGGAATATGGTCAAACGGTTCTTCAACCACACAGACGTAATTATGAAAGAAAACATTAGTCGCAACGAAGGTTGTAGACATTGTACAACCAACGAATATTTAAAAAGTATTACATTCTTAAGGGACATCCAAACCTATGGAATAATAACATCAAGAAACGTAAAGCGATTAATGAAAGACAAACTGTTCACAGATAGATGGACAACACTAGTTTTAAATCATAATACTGTATTATTGTTTCTTCAAAAAAAAAATGTGGAAAGAAAAATACATTCGTTTGCAGGATTTGAACCTGTGCCTTCCGGATAAATACATCAGGGATCCGGGACCGTAATTTTCTATCTACAAAAATGTATGACTTTAGAGTTCGCTTCGCATGCGGTTTGAAAGATGTACTTATAGCTAAAGATAAGATTTTTGATAAGATAAGTTTTATACCTGAACATATAATAATATGCCATTATATTATAATAACTCCTAACCTTTGAATCCAAATAATGAATCATATACAAATTCATTTAACTATTGACTAATTAATTACCGCTAACATGTCATGTATTGAAGAAGATTACCACTATCTATTTCATTTATCTCTACAAATTCAACAGTCCCTAAATCTTTGTTATAAGGATCAATTTTGAATAGCAAATTGAAAATTGGTAAGAAAAGTTTACTTGGTGTTAGTGACGTGCAACACCTGTTCAAGTCCAACTCATGAATAGTGTTGTGTCATCCAACTCATTGAGTGATGACGAAATGATGTCCCAATTCATTCGGCACGACAGTTATAACGGGTTTTTCAAAATTGCGTATCCTTAGATCAATAAAGTTTGCTAGTACCATATATAATATGTACTCTGTGGCTAGTACTTCTGTATCTAAGTCACTAGCTAGTAGGTACACCCTGTACTTTTTAGGAAAGGATGGAACTTCGTCTCGGTTTATTGAGATGGAACTTAAAGTTTCTCGACCGAATTTTTGACCACGGCAGCGTATCTCCACGGAGATTAGCCAAAGTACCCAAGAGATATTATCATGCACAAGTGCAAATATAGGTTCACTCCCTCTGCCTTCGGTCTCATAGTACGATAGAATGGCAATCCGTGACGACCGGAGAGAAATCAGGCGCAGGATCGACGGCTCTTCATGCTCTCCGAAGCAAAAGGGTGTTACACCGCCAACTTCGTAACTCTGAGCTGCTACTGAGAAATTCCTAACAGAAAACCCAATAACACTTTATCCGACAAGGGAATCAAAGTCAAACCCAAACCTTACGCTCAGCACCCGTACTTGTCACCAATAGACCAATGAAGCAGTTGATAACAATATAAATTAATCAATCTGCCTAGCCATCTCCCAATTACATTGGGGTCGTCTTCGTGTCAAACCGGATGCAGGTTAATACCAGTATTTTACATGGAGCGACTGCCTACCTGACCTCCACGAACAAGTTACTGGATAACACGATATCTCGTGGTATGACTGGTCAGACCGTTGTCTGACATTCAGGCTACCCGGAATGACTGTCATAGATCTTAATTTGACAACCGGGACCGGCTTAATGTGCTCTCCGAGGCACGGTTACGAATATGACTTGACAGCAAAGAGGTATGGAATCAGAAAGCTATTTATATTTCTAAAGTATCAAAATAGTTGTGTGCGCATCTTACTTAACCTAAAATGAAGGCTCATCTTGCAGATTGAATTACATAAATAAGTATGAAATTGGTTCGTTTTATTATTGGTCAATCTAATGTGTATTGTTATTTAGTTTCAAACAATTGAATGAATTATTACGCAACTTACCGAGTGCGTGTAAGCCATTAAGTGTAACATCTTAGTAAATGCAACTTTTATTTCATTTTGTTAACACTTTCCACGATTTAATGGATGTTACATAATTTATATCTGTATTTCAGTCTGCTTTTTTATTTCTTAATACGCATTTGAGATGCTTTGGAACTGTAATGATTTTAGTTTAAAGAATGCTTGTATTGTTTCGAAGCGAGTTTTACTCATTGGTAAAATTACTTAGATTGCATCTCGTAATTAAGTAACAATTGTAATTAAAGTTAGTGTATATTTCAGATTAGATTTAGATGGAATCTGAAGCTATTTTGCCCATATTTCTTTCACCTTATTTATCTATATATCTATTGATTAAATGAACTTCCCTCAGGCAGCTTTGGATAGCACGTCTAGGAATATAGCAGGAACTGCCTCACTGGACTAGTGGGCGCAAGCATAAAGTCCCGGGTCCGGGCCGGGCAAAGTGTTATTGGCTATTGCTATTAGAAAATTCTCAGCAGCCCGGAGTTTAGAATTGGACGGGATTGGTGGCATGCTCATCACCTATCCATGACACTTAACAATGAAATACGTGCTCTACCCTCGGCCACACCGTCACTTACCATCACACGTGTTGGTGGCAAACGTAGATCCATGTTTGATAATGTAGCTTTACATCAGTACTCCTCTTCCCGACTTTTCGGAGAATACATGCTGAATGCTATGTGGTGTGAAAAACTGACTAAAACACAAAAAAAAAACAGAATAAAAAATAAACAAGCTAAGAGATAAAGCGTGACTCAGTTATAGGCATAAACCCAAAACAAATTTGCTCAATACCCTAATTGCTGTATCCTGCATTAATAACTAGACAAACCTCGTATAACGTTCACTTTCAATGAAATAACGACTCAATCGAAGAATTTATTACATTTGCCGATTCGTGACTCGGCTCCGTCAGAGGTCAGAACAAGCCATTATATTATTGCTTTGCGTACGGTTTATTAAATCAAATTCAGATTAAAATTAGATTACACAGATTTGATCTGTAGTTTGTTTTGATTTTGCCTATGAACTTTGAAATATTCGGTGAGTTCTGCAACCATGACATAATAGGAATGTCTGTGACAAATAACTAGATTATTCATATAACCAATTAATTATAACTATTTGAGTACTTGTAAGGTTAACAATAATACTGACATTTACAAAAACAATTTAAAATATTAACAAATTTTTGCTTCTAAATGTGACTTAATCAGGTGAGAGTTATGTCTGACACCTGGAGGATTACTCTTGAAAAGAAATCCGCTCAATTGTCATTGGAAAAAAAACTAATATATCTGTTAATACTTTTGAATGCAAAAATGTCTTAAAAATACATATTTAAATAAGATTCCAGAATGCAAAGATGCTTCAAAATTGAGAAAACTATAACATAAGTAAATTTATTTTAATATTACACATTATTCCTAGGAATTAATTTGACATTAGAAATTGGATTTGAATCGAAATTAATTTCAAGAGATTGTCTACTCCCAGATTTTTAAGCTTTTATTAACCAGCATTTTCAATTCATTCAAGGACTTAAAGCAAAAAACGTACCTATAATACGAAACGATATAAAAAGATACTGTTAATCTAGATTGATATAATTTTTCATGAAAAATATTCCATAAAGAATTGCAAACAAGCAAATACCCCAATCGACAATTTAATAACAAAATTTCAAAATGCTAAACAGCAAATTCTAAGCAAACCTTCAACATGATTTATTAGACACTAATCCTATATTACCATTATACATATTCGCTTCATCTAAACTAGCATAAACTTAACGCTAAACTCTATATTTTCTAAGAAAAGCTCAACGTTGCCGTTCACCGTCATAAACGGCTTGCATTCTATGAAAGGTCGACAAGAGATGACCAAGGTTGCTCCACATAGCTTGAACAGGTTGATTAGAATAAATCAGCTCAAAGCAATTAAGCAGACGACATGCAAGTATGTTTTATTCAAAACATCTTGTCTACGCTTAAATTTTAGGACTGGTTATGAGTGGATGTTAAAATACTGATAAAATCATTGACGTCACTTAAAGTTTCTTTGTCCTTTGCTTTATTTATATTGAATTTATTATTTCTCATCTAAATATTTTATTCCGTATACTCGCGTTTATCAGATTACTGAAGTTATCAAAATATTTAGTCCAGTATTTTTAAAGTTGCAAGTAATAATTACTGCAGAGATCCTCCAAAAAAAACGATGAAAGAATACGACCCGAAGAATCACCTTTTAGAAGGCCTTTATATCCCAAAAAGTTAACATTAATTAACAATCCAAAAAACCACTCCCAAAAAGGGTTAATGGTTCAACTGCTCGACACAATCAGGATGAAACAGAAATTGAATTTAACAGCAAAGTATTAAAAAAAAAAAACTGGAATTCAAAGATACGCATTTCGAAACAAAAGTAAGATTTATTATCCACATTATTAAAGAAATGGTATCTCTTGAATTTTCTGGCAAAAGGGACTTTATTGGTAATGCAAAATATGCGTTAAAAATTATTGAGTTGATTTCTGATCGTTAGAAAACATGACAACAAAAGCGCATTCAAAATTTATTACAACAACTGAATAAAGATGTGAAAAAGCTGTAGAAATAAATAACAAATTCAATAAATATATCGCAAGCAATTTGCATGTAATTTGGTTGCGTGTATTTTTATGTAGTTACATGAATAATGATTATTGGATTTTCCAAAACAATTTTTCAACGGCCAAATTTATTTTCAGTATCATTAGCTTTCAATAAATTTGTCAATTTTCTGATTATGACATCACAAGAATATTTTATATTCTCAATATTATTTATGGGCAACTTCACTCTTATTTCTATGGTCTACAACTATTTTAACATGTAAATATGTACTATCCACTCCTAGGACCAGTCTATCCAAGAATGCAGGAAACATGACCCTGCAAGGCCACTGTACTGTTACTTGCGTATGTAGACCAATAAGTGGCGCGTGCAATTTTGAATTTTAATTCTGACAAATGAAGTGTCATATTTAAATAAAATTTTAATGAGGTTTTATCAAGTGTGGTATGCTGAATTTTAGAGAAAACTAATGGTAACGCTTTTGAAATGTTTGATATTAATTTGTGCAAACAATTTTGATTAGGTGTCTGGTTGTAGCTTAGGGAACTTTAACTTAAGTATTATTAAGACTAATATACTGGGTATCCGGATTCCGTAATGAAAACTGATACCATGAATTCATAACATGATTCTGAACTCCTCAGCATTAGAAATTATCTCAAACTGTACTAAATATGCTTTTAAATTACAAACGAATGTAACTATATCGCCATCTTTTTCACATTCTCTAGTAATTATTTCTTCCAAAGCAAGGGCGAGGAATGTAACGTCCAATGTGTGAAGTATGTATACTTTTACAATACTTTACTTGTGACCTCCGCGAGGTGCTAATATCGCAATATATGTATGAGTGTTCGTATATGGTCTAACGCACGCATTTTATGCAATGTATTACAATCATATGATACACATTACTCAATTATTCGTGATAAGACTCTTCGATATTGAAATTATTTTCGTCATATCAATCGGTAGTCAAATTAAAACATAAGGTAATTGGTAACACAGTTATAATTTTGATTGGTCCTTAAATTGAAATTGATTTTATTTTAATTTTAGTAGTAAAAGAATGATGACACAAAATAGCTACACAAATTAACTGATTAAGGTATAGCTGGGCTTGCTGTGATGGCTTACAAATGGGTGAGCATAATTTAATATCGAAATCCCTACGTGCCTAGTTGAGCACATTAAACCACTAGTCCCGGTAGTCAAATGAAAGATCTATGACAGTCCTTATGGGTAGTCAGATGCCTGAAAGTCTGAATAGCAGTCATACCACGACGTATCGTGTTTCCTAGGTTGTGGAGGTTAGATAGGTAGTCGCTCTAAGAAATACTGGTACTAAGCTGTACCCGGTTAGACTGGAAGTTAACTCCCGATAGTCGGGAATAGGTTAGGACGATGTAAGAAATTATGTTGAAAGCGGCGTTAAATATCCGAAAACCAGCCAATTTAGGCCGAAAATATATTTTTTCCAAATGCCTCACGACCTTTTTATGCTCAAAATCACTTTTTTATCTAGTCGAAATTTCGGTGCGGTATATCTGTAACTTTAAGATTTTTTTGGGATCGCGGGATAAATATTAAAGGTCCCAGCGGGACGCTGTCCCTAATTTCGTGAATGACCTAACCTTCTTTAAATTTAGAACCTTTAAGACCTTCACTTCAGTTTTTTCTTTTATGTAGAACTTATCTCAATCCAAAACCGTTGCAGTAAAGTTTTTTTATCGTTTTTGTTGAACTACTTGTTTAAATTTCAAGCTAGTTGTGTGTGCGTGTGAATTAAAATAATAATAAGATGATGTTATTTATATGGCATATTGGATTTAAGACGATTTATCTAGTTTCTTCATCAAATCTATGGTATTTTTGTTTAGCAAATATAAATTGTGTATTTTATCTACTGTCTAAGGCAAAAAAATAAACAAAGACGTTGTATCAAAATAAAAATAAAGGTTAAAATGTGTTAGACGCACGCTAATTAAGAGAGATATAAAATACATAATTTTGGACCTTTTGGCAATTTGTTATGACTGAAAGTGTTCTCGAAAGCCATAAAAAGTTTAAGGGGTCAACGTCCCGAAATTTAAGGAAAAAGTGACAAAAGTCTCAGGTAGAAACCTCACGTTTTAGGTCGGAATGCATTAAATAATCTCGAAATTTATTTAGAAATTTTACCGAGTGACATCATCGTCGTCTTTATACGATTTTTCAACCAATGTTCACATCAACTTGCACTGAGCAAAAATGTTATAAATGAAAAAAATATTCAAAAGGGCAGTTCAAAGGAACGGATAGCCGTTACTTGTATTGTTTTTTTTTTATTATTGGTCATGTAGTTACTCGTTAATAATCCAGAAGAGATCCGAGAGTTCTTCTATATTATGTATTAAGGGTGAATTTAAAAAGGTAGGTTTTAAACTCTGCTGCTACTAAGAACCCGGGAACGAACCCAGGACCCCCAGCTCAGCAGCTTCGCTTGCTAGCCCAACGTGGCAGGCAACCAATATGTTTTCTCTTGTATGAAAAAAATAAGTTAATATATTGACTTATTGATTATCAATTAAAAAGGCAGACAATTTCCAATTATTTTGTGTGTCCAAAGACCAATCGTTTAATTTGTAATGATTTGATTGCATAAGATAACATTTTTAGTTTAAAGCTACTTATAGTTTAGAGATGTAATTATATGTAGTTACAATAATCTTCATGTAATCATTTCTAAAAGTCAATTAGGTTAATAATGATGGTTACAGACGTTAAAACCTATTAACTACATAAATACTTTACTCAGCTAAGCAAGTGAAGCACGCTAAACATGCGATCTCATAACCTGTTACGAAATCGTTATCGTTATTAGAAAACTATTGTGTTATTTGTGTAGATACACAGTTGAAGATCTCACTTTTCATAAAGAACGTAGCATCAAACCTTTCACGGAAATTCACGGAGGTAATGTTGTAAATCTACTTTTCAACGATGCTATTAATAAGAAAGATTATTAATTAATTTCAAACTCAAGACTACTAAGACTTTTCAAACCGAAAACCCAACATATTGGAACAATTATGGGATTGTAATAATACGTATTTGGTAATAACCTCTTTTAATAATTAGTTTTTTTTTTAAACATAGAAATAACATTCGTTTCATCAAAATTACAAAACCCAGCCCCTGTCTTTTTTTAGAACCACAATCTAAATTTTTCCCTCTACTAACAACCAGAAAAAAACCGACTCTCAAATCGAACCCACTTTGTTGGCTAAAAGTATTCTCAAGCATATGACCGTTATTGATAAAAGAGCTTTTAGTATTTACATTTAAGTTTTAAGTTAATATTAAATAGCTTCAGAAGTTGCGGAAGTCCATAACAATGGATACAAATAAATACAATATCTAGCTACTTCCATAATATTGAGGGTAGTCATGCATTACCTGTGCACCACCCGGTCGCCCGCAAATATATGCAGATACGCAAGCGGTGAAAATTGCGACTACCACCAAATACTCTACACGTGTTTCGCCCCCCCACGGGGCATCTTCAGGAGCTGTTAGGCCGTGCAGTGTCCGTGTGGTGGCGTTAGCTAAATGTTGTATATATTTGCATCCACTTTAAGTTAATCTTCCACCAGCTGATGAATCTAGCGACTTTTATGAATACACCTAAATCATTTGACACAGTTGAATATATCAATTCCAAAATGGACTCGGCATTCGCATATAAGAACCGTTGGACACGGTCAATTTCCAATAAGTGATTAAAGATATAACTGGATATACATATGACGAGATGCAGGTAGTCAATAGAGTTCTAACATAAATAGCTAAAGGCGATCGAGGTGTGGCCAACCTTGCATAGCAGACACCGTTGTTCGCACCTTACCATATTTAAAATATTAAATCAAGTGCAGAAGAATATATAAATGTCAGTTTATTAACTGTCATAGTTTAGAGAAATACAAAAAATTGATTAGATGTTTGATATAACTACCTACAGCTTGCAATGAATTTTTTAAATGGCAGGTCTCTCTCTCAAAACTTACGAAATTCTATTCGGGGGGTGAAAGAATATTTGCTTCAAAAGACATTTCTGGACTTTATCAAAAATAAACCTTAAAATGAGCCTTTAGAAACTTTTTTATATTTTACTTTATTATCGCTTAGAGTGTGTCTAATCTTTACTGTTCAACCCCTAATTCTTCTTCCGATTTTGTTTATTAATTCCGTATCCTTTTATCACATTCGATCAAATAATATTGCCTATATAAACATTATGGACACTAATATGGGTATTATCTTGTCACTACCATACAGTCTCAACATTATTTTCAATATATAATTTGCTAACCATTGTACGTTCATAATTGTCATCGTCATGCCAATCATAAGGGACCACGCTAAAACATCACGAGCTCACCTTATCTCAAAGCAACAATATACTATCTTCAGCATTGTACCTATAAATCAGTACAATGATTAAGCATGACTGACTGTCCATTCGCGAATAAATACAAAACTGCACTAACGAAGCCTATTCAGTGCAAATAACGAACTGAATATGACAATATGAGCCTAGATTATGAGAGAGATGACGTCACGAATTGTACTTGTAAAAGCATTTATGGTAACCAAGACATGCCAGATACTATGATTGATTCTGATTAGCATCTGATGAAGAGATACGTTAATGAAGAGAAAGTTCCTTGTGATTGCGAATTTGATTTAGTGCAGTGAATGAGTTGTTAGACTGATGTTTCATTGCATACAGAGGTCCAATAATTGGATCATTTGGCTAATGGCTCTGGACGTTTTTAACTTTGTGAATAGTTAAACTGGACGCACAAAGGTACTTGAAGGTAATTTAGCTTTCTTTTTTATTTTGTTTGTTAAAGCTTCATTTAGTTTTATGCGTTCTTTCATTGCATTTTCATTCATCAAAGACATCTCGTTACGACTTTTCATCAATACGTACATATTATTCAAGTCTTTATAATACGGCCTCATTGTAAGCAGTTTAAGTCCAGCTGTTGAACATGAGGTCCTAGGTTCGATTCATGGGCCGGCCAAAGTGTTATTGGTTTTGCCTGTGTCAAAAATTTCAGAATCAGGCCGTAGTTTGGGATTGTGCCCGGTAGATGGGAATAAGCTAACCATGTATTACACTTAATACCGGCACATGTATGGCATGTAACAGTAATCCTTCAGGAAATAAAACCTGCTGTAGGTATGCTATAATATTCTAACCTTTTTTGTTTTCAAATTGTAAAAACGTTAGTTGATTGCAGAAAAGTATTCACATCAACAATTTTTTTGATATCGTTCTTCTTTACAAACACGAATCAAATAAAATCGAAAGCGAACACTTATTTTGCTATTTCAATAACACAGTTAAAATTGCTATAATGATCGTATGACTATTAAATAAAACCGAAAGTGATCCAACTCCGTTTTAATGGTTAGCGGAAATTAGAAAAAAAGAAACATAAACCGTGATAGTGATGATTACACAAGAAACAATCGCAAATACGGATATAACCGTAATGTATACATTTGTGATTAGGGTTGCTACAAAATATAAACTAATTCGTACTAGATTTTTTGAGAACGCTAACTTCTTTATCTTATATAAGGTCCTAATTTATTAGGTAATTTTCTTTTAAGGGGTCAATGTGTAAGTGATAAGGATTAATTTAATCCATTTTTTTTATTATTTTTTTCTTAATGTTCATGGGGCAGTTTTTGTCTTGCTAGTACTATGTTAATTACCAATAATTTGTTATATCCATTTAATTCTTAGCATAAGTGAATGTATTTGACTTGTACATTACGCCTTTCAAAGGAAATTACCTAATAAATTAGGACCCTATATTTCTATCGCTCAAAGGTTTGCTGGTAGAACACTCATGTATGGGTTAAGCTCACCTTTGTACATCAATTTTCAGTACTACTTTTTTTTGATAACTATGTTTTGTGTGTAAAATAAAAAAAAAAACTTAGTAATTTAATTGTGCTCTTGCTTTGGCTCATATCTATATAAAAGGTTACTTTTTTCTTGGATAGATAATGACCACCTAAAATTGTTTTATAATTGATTATTTATTACTAATAACATTAAAAATAGATAAGATGTGAAAGAAGCAATAATAATATTAATAAAAAATAATATAAATGATGTCTATAAGAAAAAGAAAAACATTAAAATTATAAGAATACGGTCGTGAGCAGGATTCGAACCTGCGCCTCCCTTCTTTTTCTATTTAATATAATAACTTTAGAGTTCGCTAAGCAGGCGTTAAGGCTTTTCAAAGATTTATCTTTAAAAATAACATTATTTGATATCAAATCACAATTAGACATAGGAGTAAAGCAAAAAAGAAACGAAAAGCAATAAAACCCGTGAAAACAATATATTAATAGACTAAAAGCTAAAACTCTCAACCCTAGACAGTGAATGCGGTTGCCAGAATAATTTCAAATCTTTTTGTACAAGTAACGGTCTATTTAGAAGCAGCTTTTTAGTAGCAGTATTGCCTAGTTATTGTTACATATGAGCAAAAACAGAGACCCGTTTACACAGACCGTTGCCTGTCAAAATTGTTATAAAATCTAACTAAATACTTCAGGGGAAATCAATCTTAATCCAACTGTCAATAAGATTGAAATTACTAATGATTATAAAAAAATGCTTCCCATGATGTATCTTCCTTGTTTACAGTGCTTGTCTATTATTCAGTCTTTTTATTATAAATCATCTTAGTATTGATTGATTGTTCTATTACGTCATCGAAGTCTTTGTGTAGTTTTTTTGCGAAGTCTGTAATTACGAGCATTTATAAATGCTCATCCGTCATCATATTTTGTGTTTGACTCATTCATATCCACGTTAACATTTTATTCGAAAAAAAAATTGAACTCTGACGTCTCAGCCGATGTGGAAGTAATTAAAAACATGTAGAACAGACAAGTGTTTTGATCAAATTTTTTTTTCAATGTTCCATAAACAAATCATTTATATTTGATTTCAAAACATAATGATCCCACTGAGATTAGGTTTACATCTTTATTTGACACAAAATACCTCACAACATGTAAACCACACTCGAAGGAAAACTGTGTCGATTAGTAGAGCGGAACCCAAGTTGCGCGGGCGACGATGTCATCTGATTACAACAACATTGCCACATTAGGATTAATATCTAAACTTCAGTAATCATAGCTTACAAAAGTAACGAGGCAAGGTCATCCTTAACAGACATTTTGAAACACAATATGAATGAAAACGTTTAAGTAAATGCGGGTAATGAAACTGTTGTAAAAAATGTGTGTAAAGAAACTACGGTCATGTAAAGTCATATAAGTATTGCAGTTTATTATGAAGGTTGTGGAAATGAAAAACTAACCACACATAATAGTTTATGAATGAATGTCTTATTTATTCATAACATGCGATTTGATATTTCAAGTTTCTTGTAATATTTACTTTGATATTATTAGAAGGTATTGTTTATTGAATTAAATTATATAGCCTTTAATTTGAAATTATCATTATATCGTAGTTTGATTCAATAAATGCAGCAGTTGTCTCTTAATAATTGGTTAACACTTTTCAAAAATATTCGAGAAATTAATCCATTCTAAAAAAAAATGCTATAAAATAAATGAATCATGAAATCCTTATTGAATACAAATTTCTTTGCCAACAGGAACACATACAGGAAGTGCTGGACAAATGGACACAGATAGATGACGAGATATGGGCAAAGGTGATAGTATTCGAGAGGAATCGACGCGTTGCCAAAGCGTATGCGCGTGCACCTGTACTCACAATCAACGGCTCGGACGACGGATTTGACGGCATGAGGTAAGGAAATGCTCTGGATATTATGGAACAATTTAAAATTGGAAATAATTGTTATACATATTAAATTGAGGAGTTATTCCTTTACCACCACAAAATTATAAAGAATTTATACGTAGACATTAGACACTAGAACACATGACATTGGTACAACATGATAACAACAATACCTTAAGACTGACAGGATTACACTCGGTCTACGGTCGTCTTGAAAGTAAACATTTCCGCTCAATTGACATTTAATTTCAGTTCGTAATTTAAAAATGCTAAATGAATTAAAGAAACCGGATTGTACTATGCTAGCTTGTTTATTGTTATAAGGCTAAAATTTTAATATAGGAATTGGGATTTAAATTAATTTTAAAAGTCACTCCATTTAATTGTTCTGAAACTTCAGAAATATTTTTGTGTTCACTAATAAGAAATCAAAAGATTAAAACAGATTCAAAATTGTAGAAACACTCGTTCTAGCGTATATGATAATTAGATCAATTAGAATTTATATTGTATCACCTGAAGGTAATTCAAAACTAACTACTGCTGTACCCAAACAACGAGAATTACTCATGAATAAACTGATCTAATCGTAATCTCGAACCAGTTTCGATATATTTTCCTTTAACAATTCCGAAACTAACTAATATCTAAGGCAGCCGCAACAGATATTTCTCAATCTAGTTTACAAACACACCTAGTTTTAATTATAAATCAACTACCAACTAATCTCAGCATAATTGCGAAATGTCTGCATTGCTAACTACTCAGCCTTTGCCAAGTCCATTGTGACACGTGGGTGCTCTAAATTCTAAACAATCAAGTTTATTAACTGCGAACGTATTAATCTCTTATACCTTATCAATAACTATTATATTAATGATTTTCATTACAATTTCTTCCATATTTTCGGCTATATATTGTACTCCATAATCAAATCTTGGTTGTAATTCATTTATGTCTCTGGTTTAGCTTGCTTATTCTGTTTGATAATTCAGTGCATATTGCCTATATCGATCTCGGAACAAAGGAACCTTGAAATACTACTATGCATTAGTAAAAACAAAGGAAATGCATAGTGTACAATAATTTATTATTACTTTTAACTCACGCAACTATCAATAACCTTAACCTAACCGTAAATTTCTTTGACAACTTCAACCTCGTTTAGTTCCGTAAACACTTAATCTTTATTCGTTTCTTTGTCAATGAGATTAGCT
Organism: Xylocampa areola; assembly: GCA_935421205.1. NCBI lineage: Eukaryota > Metazoa > Arthropoda > Insecta > Lepidoptera > Noctuidae > Xylocampa > Xylocampa areola. Next base: position 5,597,126 of record OW285200.1, read on the forward strand.
ACTTGTAATTTTAATTGTTTTTCATTATCGTTATGGTATATCGTTTCTCAATATAATTACTATTGTGCAACTATTTCTGGTTCAGTTACATTAGGACCTGTTGGAGTCACGTAGTCGTGATATGTTTTGCTTATCGATTTGAACGAGACATTCAGCTCATTATTTTAGTAGCATGTGGCTTTGTCATTCGTTTTCGTCAGTTGTCAGTTTAGTGACCTTATTTGTAGTAGTAGATTTAATTGAGAAATGATTGGTGGTAGAAATAATTATTGATTGATCGTAGGTCAAATACGGTATTGTTCATTATGCTCAATGGCAATATTTACGTACCTTTCATTAACAATAAATATATCTAAGTCAAATGATATACAGCTGATATTTAACTGTATTCCATATTATTAGCATCCTTGAATATAATAAGTATATAATGAAAATGTTGTACGTCGGTAATCATTAACATCCTCACATCATCGTCAATGTTACGGTTTCGTGATTATTTTATTTAATCTAAGAATAAATAGTCCAATGGCGTCTGTCTGTGTCTATATTTTATTGTTATAATCTTTGTTGTTTTCACCTTTAATATTATTAGACTAGGTATATTAAAAATAATTAATTGATTAATTTTAAACCTTTTTGAGAGCTGGTGTTTGTTCTGGGCTCAAGGATCGTATGAAATTTCAACAGATAAAGAAGCTACGAGTACTTTAGATAAAGAAATTGTGTCCGAAGCGATAGAATTTTTGGATATAAATAGCGAACTTATTATATTCTAAGACTAAACTCCAATAAAATCAATAAATGTTCTATAATCACACTAAAACTTAGAAAGAAAATTAAATGCGTAAGTCAACCATAATTAAAAGGCCAATAAAACAATTTTTTTAAAGCCTATGAATGGTGTGAATTATATATAGATACCGAAGTAAGCGCTAACAAAAGACACGCAGCCAACGAAGCGTGGTCCAGGCAAGGTTACGACAACGATAGTAACTGTAGTTTCACCTGTTTTAGTGAAGAATAAATATTATCAAGATCATAATTCGTGCCAGCACGCGTGATAGCGAAAGTTTTGCGGCGTCTGTTAAACAAACCCGTGTTAAATGGTTATTATCATAAATAGAAGAAGATATACAAGACGGCTTTAAAGATAGCGTAAGGTACTTCGTAACCTGTGCGTGTTTACCGACCACAATTTTTATTCTTAAATTAATTCTAATAAATTGTAAGCGTATCTTCATTCGAACGAATACTAGACGTAGTACTGTCATGAAATTCTCAATTATGCACAAGCAGTAACGAGTGCCTATCAGGCTTACAATCATTTGGTACTAACGTACGAACTTATACTCCTGCCAAGCGCACTGATTGTCCAATTATCCTTAGTATATGGAGGCTCCAGTAACGAGCCTCTTGTTCTACAAAATCAGTAATTGTAAACACTTCAATATTCATATGTATACTATTATCGTCGTGTCGTATCCCTTCTGGCTGTAAGGCAACGTTAAGCAAGCTCGCGTGCGAAAACGTCGATAACGTTTTGATTATGGCAATCAATTGCCCAACAGTGTGGCCAACACACATTGAGGTTACGATTGATACGTTAAGTGTTAACAAGCTGGGTTTATCAAGACTTATTTCTCGCTTAGCTCCACTCAGTCAGTTCATCCTGTACAAGCAACAGTTTTGGAAACTAGAACCCTAAATAATCTTCGTGGAAGTTAATAGTTTCACCACAGCTATTACGACGGGTAACAGAAGTTTGAAATAATACTGAAGGACATGAATGTATATCAAATAGAGAACCACCTGCAATATTGAATAAAAAGAACCATTTATGTTTCCATTCAACATTAATAAAATTGATTCCCTGCGTTTTCCAACAGAATTTTAGGACCGCGTTTGAAAGTTTTGGTGAAAACTATCACCTCATATAATACTTCTGATTTCTGTTACACGCTTGATATCGTGGGAAAATTACGATTCATTTGAGTCATTTATCTTGTATACCTAATAAATAAACTACGATAAACGTTAGCAAATCGTGATCGTTGCCAACTAATAGTGGTTAATAAAGCCACTGCCCTCGCCCATTCCATACTGTCACCGAACGTTAACAACTAGTTATTGACATATGCGTATAGTTCCTGATCCAACTTCTAAATGATACTGATGGCAGTTTCCTTGTAGATAAACTAAAGTATACTTAGAGAATAAATAATTTTCACTAACAGTCACTATAAGCGCGAGAATGATGAGGAGGGGCTTGTGGGCAAGTGACAGCCCCATTGGTCGATGGATCGCGGTTCAGCGGCACTCACCACAATTGGTCTATAGATGACCATCATTTCATATCGAAACCCATCCGTGCGTCGAAGAGTATGTTAAGCCGTCAGTCCCGGTTGACAAATGAAGACCAATATGAGTAGTCAGATGCCGTCACATCTGGCAACCAGCCTTACCACGAGATATCGTGTTGCCCAGTTTTCTGGGTTGTGAAGGTCAGATAGACAGTTGCTTCGTATAAAATACTGGTATTATCTTGATCCCATTAGACTAGAAGCCGACCGTAGTTGGGAAAGCAATAGGCAGTTTGATTAATTGATTGACTAAAACGTGAGAATGGACAAATTGGGACATAAAATTATTACAATCTAACAGATCAATTTTAGTAGTCAGTTCAGTGTACTCTATATTACCTATAATCAGGTGTTAAAAAAAAACCGACTCGCTCTTAAAACGGTCGGTAAAAGTTAGCTATTATCGTAGTTTTGTCGACCTATGAGGGAATTGGCACCGAATGTTTCCTTGAAGTTATGACAGATTGAGATGTTGAAAACTAAATGATTGCAGTAAATTTAATGTCGGCTGTTTCTGTTTAATAGTACGTAATAAATATATATTTGAGTGTGGCAATGTTTGTGTGTAATATTGCTAAATCATTATTGGTTTCCCATGCTACCAATTACGCTTGTTAGCGTCATTAATTGACGTCCTTTTTTTTGTCATTATTACTACCCTGCGATAAAAATTGCCAGTTATATTAAATAAATCATGAGAAAAACTTACTTTATTAGTCTAAAGGCCTTGATTTAGTTTATGTCTATTAGAGATGCAACATAAATTTAAAAAAAAATGAATGAAACAAATGTCTCCTGCTCATAGACAGTTTACGCAATATTGAATTTCCTTCATGTTTATTAAAGAAACAACTTCCATATAAGTACTGAGAAATTGCACTGCAATTAATTTTCCTTCCTTTCCCAGGTTGTTAAGAATGTATGCCAATCGTCATGCTCTAAAACCCTCCCTACATCTCCCACTTTCTTACTTATATTATGGAAGTTAACTACAAACTCTTTTAAATTACATGCAAAAATATGTATCTGAGTATAAGTTTCCGTGTTTATATTTTTCTTTCGATTCGTAATGTTGAATATCATTGTACTTATAAAAATTTTCTTTGAGACCTTATAAAATATTACGGAGAGAAAAACCATACTGTTCCTTCATTCCTCGTCTATGTTCAGTGGATATTGAATAAATACATAAAATTAAGATGATAAGAAGCGCAGGCGCGTGCTGATGTGATCTGCGCGCGCGCCGCTCCTGCACTCCAGCCCGTAATGATACGGAAGTCTGTCGCGCCGTAGATCATCGCGCACTGTCCATGTTCACTGTGATTTTGTACAATTCTGCTATACGTATGTTTTGTTGTGTTCATTGTTTCAATTTTTTTTGTGTTGGGTGTATTTTTGATTAGCGCAGAATTTGGGTGTTTGGTACATATATTTATAGGTTCGCTATTTGGGTTTTATAGTTATCTTTTAAGATGAGGTGGTGGCAAAAAAAAATATTTCTATATATTGATTTGACTATTGCCAGCTCGAAAATTTTCGATCCGAAAGAAATAAAATCATTTCATTAGATGCCACAGACAATGTAGTTCTTAATAAAACAACTTTTAACCGGATTAATCGCGTGTATTACGCAGTCTTCCTACGACCACGAACGCTGCAAAGTGTTCGAAACGTCAGGAAAATCATAAACCAATAATACACGAGATTATTCCGGTTAAAAGTTGTTTTATTATAATGTGTAGTGATCGCGAAAACCTAAGAATGTAGTTCTTTCCAAAATACACAAAACAGAAACACAAAAAAGAAGCATAAAATACTTACAATAATTTTCTCTAAAACATTTACCTCAAAACCCAACACTCTCTTTAATCCGGGATTTATTTAAAACAAGATTTGCGTCTCTAGCTTTTACACCGACTACAAGTAGGAAGTGTCGCCGCCGGCGCACGCGCTATCAGATCCACACACGAAAATCGCCATTTTAATGAAACCAAGCTCTTACACTAGCATTTAATTAGTTCAGATCTAATGTAAGTCCGGGCTAACAGCGAACAATAAAGATCGAACATTCCCTCTAATAATTAGGACCGCAGACCAATGATAGGGAGTTGGCTTCTAATTTTATGAGAGTTAATTGGACCTATCTTGTAGGAAGTGGGGTTTGTGTACTTACGCTACCGGATTCAATGAAAAATAAAAGGATTTGAGATATTTAATTGTTATGTTTTTACTAAAGATTTCTTCGTATTTTTTTTTTCAATTATATGCTAGCCTGATTCTTATTACTTATGTGTAATTTAAATTTATAAAATGTGTATATAGAAGTACTTTTTGAGACTAATATTTGCGGATACGTGATTTTTTGACTGGCAAACTCTAATACTCGTTCATAGTTTACTTAATAGCGCCAACAGTGTAGTGTACAATAGAAAAATATTATGATATATGAAATAAATTAAGGTCTTCTACGTTTAAAGCAGAACTTGTCAATCGCTTTGGTAAAGATAGGCTATAGTATCAAGATGATTATTTTTAACAATAGGATAGGTAAACTATTTCGACGGGTATTATGATAAAATAATGTTAACTAACCAATATAAGAATTGAAGTGGCAAACGGAGCATTTAAGATAGATAATTTTAGCTCTTTATGTCCAATTTAATAATAATATATTTAAAGCACATTCACTCTCAAACTATAAGCTCTAGTACTTCAAAATGGCGCAACGAACCCACCTGGCAGTTCGACCCAGTTACCGACGACGCCCCGTCGATAAAACAGATCGTCAATCTGCCCACGCGACCATTACTATCATAATTTGCAATCGTTCGTCATGTTATGCGATTTGTCGCTTGGATTGTTGGTTTTGATGAATTGATTTGTTGTTTATTGTGGTGTTTCAAAACTGTAGGCCAAGTGTTTTTTTAATTTCTTGAGATGTAAAATAGACGTATGACGCCGGAGACTTTATTCTGACGTTTTCTGTTCCTACCAAAAACACTCAGGAAAATACGCCATTTAGAAAACACATATCCATCAAAATGTAACTCGTATTACTCCAGTCCAACATGTCTAATTCGTTTTAATTTAATTTTCATAAATTATATATTCGTTTTCTGACTTGTCTTCATTTACGGAAATGTGATTGCTTTTACTCTCTCCGAATATTTTTGTTTTGTCTATGTATCAACCTAAGCTTGTCTGATAGAAAATACCTATAGCCCCATTTTGGCCATTTGTACAATGTTATATAAATAAATAAAATTAGATTTGATATTTTTGTAACACACATATTGTCATGCCTAATCACTTTTTTATACACATACACACTTTAACCTTATATACCATTCTATTCATTCAGTCCCAAGAATTTCTGACATAATTATGAAAAAAAGTCGCTTAATCGCAAGTCCGAACAATCCTACAATCGTTAGTCGCATAACAGTGTCGTAATCGCAATACACGAACGTTATTGTTTATTGTGTTCTTATCGATATGGTCTTTGTACGGAACCAGTGTGTCAGTGCACAATGGATGGGGAACCTTGGTTTTTGTAGAACCATGCCTGTAGTTTTGGGTAGGTCATGTTTGTAGGCAGGAATCTAGTTTCATATACGTCAAAAAACAAAAAAACATATTTTTTTTTAATTTTCAAACATTTTCTTCTTTTATATAAAACGCAATCCTTATGCGGAATCGACATATTACAATACAAGTTCCATTTATCATGGATTAATAACACTCCTCAGCAGAACCTAAGTTTGAAATGGTCAATGCCCACACGAGCAACTTACGAACATTTTATAGATCAAAGTGTAGACCAATTCCCAGGAAACTTTTAAAAGTAACGGTTGTATACGCGAAATTGTGTATTTTTCACTAAAAAGCGTACAATATCCATAATATGAACAGGTTTTGTACAATATGTCTGCAAAAATATTGTGCGTTTACCGTATTTCATTTCTTTTGTTGCATTTTGTAGTTTTAACTCGCACAAGCTTAGTAGCTTAATTGGGCAAAACAAATTTACAGCCACTTCTTACTCAGAATAAAAAAAAACTACCGTCAGACATTTATTTAACTAGCTGTCTACATATTTTGAGCTTGACAATTGCTAGAAATTTGTAAATATAGTCTACAAGATGAAGCAATTGTTTTAATATATAATTTCTCACGAATACCAAATAATGAGTAACCAGATTACCCACTGAGGCCGGTTCAAAAGCAATTTGTCGTCAAATTGTTTTAAAATCTTTTATTTAAGCCCACTGAGTTATTGTTGATTGCATGGATGTAATAATATAGTAGTAACTACATATCGCAGTAGTAAAGTACTGCTGGATACGATTACATTACTGAATTATATCAGTGATAGAACTTTAATTGACTTGGTTATGTGAAAAAAGAACACGGCATATCCAATATATATAATTCTTGGAAGCCCTTTGTTACAAAACATAATTAAGTAGAATGTTGTAACTCCTGGGCCAGTAATTTTATAATGACAGACAAATTTACCATAGTCCACTAGCATTTAGCTCAATTGCTGTAACCATAGATCTAGATCAGATCCAACGCCCACCAGCTCAAGTTTCGTAATTGTCCTCATAATACCAAGTACGTAACAAATGTACATTGTGGCGCCGACTGGTCCTATATCCTAATTCTTCAATACAACAAATTAATCTGAACCCTATTTTGAATCCACCAAGGCCTGCAATAGAATATTTAGTGACCGGAACATATGCCATTCCAGAAACATTTTGCACGAACTTAATGTCCTCGATTCTATTGTCTTCGTCGATAGTAACAACATTATTTGCTGCTTTGTTCTCTTACCGTATGCTATTTTGAGCTTTAGTATGTTGGACTTAAGGAGGTTCTTGAAGTGCGGGAACAGCAAAATTAGCGTGGTATACTATGTGATATAATTGTTTGTTTGTTATATTGTCCACATAATTGTTGCTGTAGATACGTTTGGAAAGTAGGGCGGCATTGAAGTAGGCTTTTGTAAGATAGCGTTGGTCAGTGTCAATGAATTTGTTTCAGACATTACGCAAACGCTCGCGGTTATGATTTTACGAATTTAATATCAGATTTTAATTGTTGAATTTGTTTTGAAAGTGAAAAAATTACGAAATTCAAATGCACATCAATAGATATTGTGAGTATTGAATGACTAGACGTTGGTTTTAGTGTTTATTTTATTTCAGGCAATCACAATAACGCTTAGTTATATAAAAGTCTCATAAATGTTCAATGTAAGTATCCACAATTCTCATACTTCACAAGAACAGAAAAGTTCTTAATTCTTTTTCAATATAGTTTACACACGAATCAAAAGAACATTTTAATCTTGCTATGACACTGTACAGTTTTATTTTTAGTCTTTAGGTACTTATACATTTAAATACCAATAAGACACCAATAATCATTTTCAAGCTTTATATAACTAGCATATTAGCTATTAGCGACCCGCCCAGACTTCGCACGGAAATTATAAACCTAAACCTTCCTCATGAATCTCTCTGTCTATTGGTGAAAGCCGCATGACTCTGTTCAGTAGTTTTTGAATTTATCGCAACCAGACAGACAGACAGACGTGGCGGGGGACTTTGTTTTATAATATGTAGTGACCTAAACCTTCGTCATGAATCTCTCCGTCTATTGGTGAAAGCCGCATGAAACTCCGTTCAATCGTTTTTGAATTTATCGCGAACAGACAGACAGACACGCGGCGGGGGAATTTGTTTTATAATATGTAGTGGTTGTACTTCACTAACCGATTATTCAGTGTTTTATTACATCGTTACGTCATCTGGACTTTGTCTAAGCTCTAGGTAGACCTAAAGCTTAGGTTGTTTTACAGCTTTGCGTAATGTGGTTTTGCCAACTCAACCTATTTCACCAACGTTACCTAAATAGGAATAGGAGAAATCTATATGGCATCTAAATGATTTAGACCAGAAGTAATTTGTTCCTGGATTTTTATGATTTACTTGATTGGTTGACAAACTGGTTATCGTGTTAAAGAAAACCGGATAAAGCACTTAACTTTTGATTTGAAGTTGAAAGCGGATGTAAGCAGTAAAAATTTATTCTGTACGGAGCAGTCATGAATGTACTCCATGATGTTAAATGGGGTTTTTACATACCAACCTCGCAAAAATACATGATGACACTTATCTGAAAACGGTGGACATGTTAGTTTTACTTGATGAATGGCTACAAAGATAGCAGTTTAATTTTAAGGGGTTCGTGGCTAAGTAACAGACGCACAGATCAGTGGATCGAGGTGAAGCTGCACTTGTTGCGGTCGGTCTGTGGATGGGTGACCATCATTTCATACCGAGACCCGGAGTGCCTCGGAGAGCACGTTCAGCCGTCGGTCTCTGTTGTCAAATTAAGAACTTTGACAGCCGCTACGGGTAGTCACAGGCCTGAAAGTCTGACAACCAGTCATACCACGAGATATCGTGTTACCCAGGAAGTAGGTTGTGGAGGTCACATAGGCAGTCGCTTCAAGTAAAATACTAGTATTAAGCTGCATCCGGTTTGACTGGAAGCCGACCCCAATGTAATTGGGAAAAGGCTAGGCAGGTATCTGTTTAATTTTAATACATCTTACAAGTTACATTTAAAACTAAATCATTGATGCCCATCATAAGATCTTCTTAAAAAAACTCCTTTTTAAAATTATCAAGAATACTAGTCTCCCTTAACTTCACCTTGGTCATACAACGATCAGGTCAAAACATTACAGTTAATAATATAAGGCTAAATACCAGTCTATGGGAAAGACTGCTCGGAACTCCACTCATGCCATAAAAGAGCAGTACTAATGAATAAAAACATAGTTAGTACCATAAACATCAAAAGACATTATCTTGCTAAACTGGAGTATCGATAACTGATTATAATCATAGTAAAACTATCAGAACCTATTGTTCTTCAAAAGGCATTATTGTTATTGCGTGTTAATAACGCTTTAATAGATTCAGGAAGCTCTAGATTCATGGCTATTAGATAAGCATCTGATAAAATAATGCTTGTTTTAATAACTTTAACAATGTTGGAAGAAGCCGCACTCATACTTTGTATCTACGTAATATCAATAATTTAAGATTATTCATTGAATTTTTAAAGACATAAAAAATAGTTTATGTTGTATGTTGTACAATTTAGTATGCAAACTGTACCTGCCTAAGAATTAGCAAACATTCCTATTCCTAAGTCCACCAGCTTTACAAACTAAACCAGTTCCTTTTACACGAAAAGGTTCACTTTCATTAATCGACCTTTAACAATTTAAATTATCCTTACTTAAATCGCAGTCGCGTGCTAGATCTAATTTATAAATAAAAATGGCCGCCAAGCAATTCCAATTCTAACAACTCGTAAGAAGTCAATTAAGATTTTAAACTTGCGCGTGTTAGCTTCTTGACGCCTAACGCCGATTAACTAAAAATATACTGGACAAACCGCATTTTAATGCTAATCGAACTATAGTTGACGATAGCGAAACTCATCAGGGATGTGATAATAAGTCACATCAAAATCTTTTTCTATTAGATTTTCAAATGATATATACATCCTCATCAATATTAGAAGAAGATTTTATTAGGTGATGTTTAATTTCATTTTCTAAGTTTCCCCGAAGTGAAATCGAGCGTGGAATCTACTCGGAGACTAGTAAGCGGAATCGTCAATTATTTAATTGGACATAACATTAGCTACTGCTCGTAGATTCATCTATGTCTATCACCATAGAGAATGCCAGTCAACATTCACAATATTTTGATTGACACTACTTTAATTGCATGATACGGTAACATTCACACATATCATCACGATCCCTTTAAAATTTTGTAGAGCAAGCAAAAGCAAATCAATCAAAGCTAGAATAATTGGTCTATGTACTGATAAATGAAATTAAAAAGATACGAAATATGCAGCTGAAACACTGAAGTCTTTTGACAATGTTTCTGATCATGATGAAGATAATCAGAAAACAGTAAAAATATATGTGTCGATTTAGAACTCCATGTGTGAAGTGAAATAAAAATAAATTAAAACGCATTTATTGCGTGTACTTAACGTATAAATTCGAACAACAAATCAGTTTGATGTGTGGACACTTACAGTGACTTTTCTACGCTGATCTAAACTGTCAATATATGCAAATATGGCGCATATCTGATGGTTAGTGCACGTGGGTTAGTTTAAGTCGCTCCTGTCGTTTAATAAAAAGATTACTGGCGTTGATTCGACCCACGGAGGCGCGTTCCGTGTTTCTGTTCCTGTATAAAGGGTGATACACAAGTCGTAGGCTTGAATTTTTAAGTATTGATTTGTGATGTTATGAGAGGAACTGTTTTTGAAAATTACATTGTAGGACTTGTCGTAAATATAGTATTTTTACAGAATCAGCAAATCTGAACTGGCTTCAAATTTTGATAAAAAACCAGGAAAACGCTAAAAATAAGAAAACAAATTAAATTTCAAAAACGAGTTTGTTAAGTTACTTCAATATTAGCATCATACGATTCTACACACCATACGAGTAGTTCCATGGCAAGTCACACAATAGTAGAAACAGAACACTCTAAATACAACCATTTCCTACTTGTCAGAATAAAAGGCGTTACATTATGTATTATGGAAAACCATTATCGCGATATCCGACATATTTAGAAACAACAATATGAAATGTGTATTCGCCTCAACATGAACTCGTATTTCAAGTTGCTTGCTAGTCGCTTGTTTAGAGATGAATGTCACATGTTTTGTTAGACACTGCTATTTGATGTGAATTTCGCGCTCGCGGACGCCATCATGAATTTGACATGAGCTACAACTGTGACATTTATATTGTTTTAGTTTTGCTCTTTAGATTTAGCTTCAGCTGTTTTGGTGTTATGGTGTAGTTTGTAAGTTCTAAATTACACTGAACAAAATAGATTTACGTTTACGTGTATGATGTTACCTATCTTGTCAATCTGTAATTTTCCTTCCACATAAATGTAGTATTTCATTAAAGGCATTAGAGATTTTTTTAAGGAAGCTGACTCTGTAAAGCCTTCGGTTTGTTCTGTTATCTTAGCAAATGGACTCACTTTTACTATAAACATTATAAAACTAACCTTTGCTCTAATTCTGCAAATAAAAGAGCCGTATACAAGGCAATTCCGTGTTACACGGCCAATAAAGATCGTATCTAATGCGTCCGTACACGCTCAAAGACGGTGTGAAAATGACGAAGTGAAAGTGGGCCCTAAGCAGTGACAATGTAATCTGGGGATCTCACGCGCATCTCTCTGTAAGCGATAAATGCGCACGCGACGAACACCGCGGCCTATTGTGTAATAGTGACTAAATTCTTCTATAGACTTGGAGAATTTGTGTTGATTGTAATAGCAGTTTTAAGATATGACAGATTCAGGGACATTTGAATATTATTTTTTCCATAAAAGGAAATTCAATTAGATAAGATAAAAATATTTGTTGAAATATAATGGAACCTATAACGATTAAAATGTTTATTGTAATGGTTGCATTCGATTTGACCGTAAGAAATTTAAATCTAAACTTAAGAATGACATTATTTCTTTGAATGTTCATTTAAACATACATTATCTAAACTTAGTTCTTCATAATTTAGACTTTCAGTGTCTCAGCACAAAATATTTTTTTAACAATTATTATGAAAACACTATTAATTACAACGATTGACATTCGATTCCGACCTACATCAATATGGATCATCAACCGACTATTGTTTCTGACAATCGATGCATCGATACCGTATCGATTACCGAATTCAATTATAGACGGCCTTGTTCCGAGAAGTCTATTGTTTCGGGTTTGCAATCAATCACAGTTTGGATTTTAGGTAAGCATAGTATAATTAGGGATTCCTTTGAAACCTAGATTGACCTTACTCTTTGGCACTGTGACCTTCTAATTATTCTTCTTCGTTGATGAACAATCGATTGTCAGATTTAAACCACCCGTAAGTCTCATCAGGTATGTTGGTTTCCTCACGACTTTTCGCACATGAAAGGCAGTGCGGAATACTTTGGATTCGAAACTGTGATTTTAAATTTGCTAGTGTAACTGTCATACCGCTAAGCTTTTACTGTTTCCACTTTAATTTGAATGGAAGTACTTGTCTGTTGGTGGTGGTTGCGATTTTTTACCGCTGGCATATCTGCAGGTATTGCACAACTTATGGCTTGACTAAACTCAATAGTTAGATAGTAGCTAGATATTAAAATTATTTGCATCCATTGCAAAAGACTTCCGCAAGGCAACACTTAGTTATGTTAAATTTTTTTGGAAACGTCTTTTTTTGGTATAGAAGTTCTTTTAAACATAGTGTTCATCTTTTAAAATCTCCACTAATGCATTTTGATAAAGTTTTTACATAAGCAAAAATTTATTTTTAAACCCTGGTGCTCTTTGAAAAAGTTTGATAAAATACCTTTGCCAAAATAACAAAATATTTTACATAGTTTTAGTTAATTAAATCCCATTTTAACATTCTCGTTTGCATTTTATGACAGTTAATTATACAAATGACATTTAAGCAGTCAGTTGAGTCCTTAGCTGTGGTTATGCTATTTTGTCTGGATAACGTACACAAAATTATTGTGACTTTGGCAGAAGCAAATTGGATGAATCAGGTAAAGCAAAATCAAAGGTTAATGTTTAAATATCAAATTACTTTAAATAAAATCCATTACTAAAGTTTGAACAACGTAAGTGAGCTTAAGAATAAGCAGTGATAGCCACTAGGCATACCACTAGGTATGACAGTGGGTCCAGCAAGTCTTGCCACTGACTTTTCATAGACATACATTTTATTCTTATATGGCAGTCGCTCCATGTAAAATATCTCCATATAAATCCGGTTTGACTGGAAACCGACCCCAAGGTAACTGGGAAAAGGCTAGGCAGATATACTATTTTATTCTTATATCTTTTTTTTTGCTGTGAAACAAAACATCGTAAGGAACCCATACCACGTGAAGCTATATCTGGGCCGGGCGGTTTCAATTCTGAAGAGAAGAAGAAAAAAAATTACAGTGACTTTTATAAACAAAATACAGGATACAAAATACAGGAAGTGTGATAACTCCTTTCAACTGCGTTATCGAAATGCCGTTGCAGGAGTATTATCTTGATTGAAAAGAATTACCAGATATGACATAATCTGCCTCATTAGTCTGGTTGCAAGGATAACTGCTGAGCGGGCCCGGGTCAAGCAAATTGTTATTGGTTTTTATTTGAGAAAATTCTCACCAGTAGGCTCTAACAGAATTGGTGATTTGTGGGTGTACAATTGTGTACACCTCCGCCTCGGGGAATACAGGCGTGATGCTATGTATGTATGTAGGTGCATAATCTAATATACGTGCTATGGCCTTTACATCATAATATTGATTGACAGGTAAACTCCAACATAATTATTTCAAAACCAATAGTACAATTAATAATCTGTGAGTGTAATGACTGAGCCATTTGTTTCCATAATAAAATGGCGGTTATAGAAACCAAAATGCACTATTATCTCGCCATATAAGGCCTGGGGCCAAAAGTTAACTTTTCTAAATAAATGAAGGCCTTGGACGGCCTTGGATATGGTTGCATTAACAAGCGGAGCGACTAGCGATTTTAAAAGAATGGACATTCTAAATAGAAGTTAAGCAAAAAAATTCATTTGTTTTTTTAAACAGAGAATTAAAAAAACAAATGGATTTTTTTCTTCAAGGACCATTTAAATATAACTAGTCTGCTTGTAACCACAATCAGTGCAACCTGTTTAAAACGTCGATTTAAAGGTACTTAATGGACGCATTTCTTTTTTTAATTTTTGTTTATTTATTATTAGGAGGTTCTATACATAAACAAAGATAAAAAAAATGAATTAACGTAATGTTAAGATTCTCATATATGAAAATGCCACACGTTTCTTTTTAGTATATAGGAATACTTCAAAAACTAGTAATGCACTGAATGTAGATTTTGTTTATAACGCGTGGCGCTGAAAATTCGGTTGAAACACGCGCCGAAGCTGAAGACGGCACGACGTAAGGTCAAAGTTCAGTAGTTTTTTTACCGAATTTAGGATATTACCGAATGTGATACGACTACGGACTATCACTAGTAAAAATGCAGCATGCATAAACATTGGTGTGAAATGAAATGTGACTAAATACTACCATAATAGTAAAAAATATAACACAAATATTTATCAGGAACCAAAATTCTTTTCTATTTCCGACTGGTAATGTAATACCGTCTGTGCAAGAGTACTGCGAGTGACCCAAATTGTTTGAGAATAATTTAATCTAAACGATTCTTCAGCTTACTTATAAATAAAACTTTATAGCATTTTTAAATTAGTTGAATTAATTGAACAACGCAACTTAAATTTTATTCATTATGATTTAACGAGTGTTAATATCATTTTTTATTTTTCCAATTAGAATACCGAATTAATAGAATTGATTGATGACTTCAAGCGTCACTATCAATCGAAATAATATATTTTTATCAATTAATAAATTAATACGATGTCGTTTATACGAATATTACTTATTATTACAGATAATAACACTTTTTCCTTTTAATCTTTTTAATAATTAAATTTCCGTTACTTGAAACCCTCTCGAAATTTATTCTGATTATTTAAAATTAATGATGACCAAATCACACCTTATGCCTTGAGATGTAATCAAAGGAAATATGCTCCAATAAATGCGTAATATTAAAAAAAAACTTATGCAACACTAGAAGTTCCTAGCATAATTTATTGCCACCATAGTATGTTATGTATTCTTGTAGGTACTTTTTTGAGCCAAATAACTATTACATTGCATGGTAAGGGCTACTCTTCATACGAGAGATCTCATCTCAGAGGAGGTACGAGCAATGATCTCTTACTTAACTTGCCACCTTTTGGCGATTTTTAATTATTAAATCCAGATTTCCTCACGATGTTTTCCTTTACCGTATGTCTATGATGTCTTAAATTAACTAAGAAAATACATAATTATAATGACATTGTACCTACATGCCAGGTTTGAACCCGCAATGTATGGCTCAGGAACTTCAGGCTCATAACCACACGACACCATGTTATTCACAATTTTAATAATGATTTAATATATGCGTCACCCTGGTGGATTTGTTCATTTACTTCTATGAGACGCTGGCTTAGATAGTCTTACGTTCTTTTTGATCGTGATAGGTCAATCTTGGTCGCTGAAGTTCTCCCTTCTACTTTTACATTTTATTGCAAATCGTCTACATCAAAGAATTCCGATAAGAGCCTTTAATATTTTTAGATTGAGTCGATAAATTTATTTAAGTACCTAGATATTTTACTATTTTTTTTATTAAGCTGACACAACTGACATTTACTTACGTCAAATTACTAACATTAGGTACCTACATTACAAGTATATAAATCTAGACACAAAAAACTGCTAACTATCATATAAATATTGAAAATCCTTACATAGACACTCATATTTTTTTAACCACTTAAATTACGTTCACTTTATAATTTTATATAATACAACCTTACGAGATGCACCATTCGTGTCGTAACGCTGTCGTTTCGGACCCTCTAAATTGCTCGACCTTTTACCTGTAAACATTTTGAGTTCGTTGCCTTTAATTCGCCTATTGCAGGATGTTAGAATCTAAGTGAAGAGCTAATTGTGGGCCAAATGCTAAATGCGTCGACTTAGGTAACTTGTGTTGCTGCGTTGTGTAAGTATTCGAGGTTAGCAGATATTTGTAAACAAATCTGTCTGAGGCATTTATGTTAAGGAGTTTATTAAATATTGCAATTTTATGCATACAATCCAATATCAATAGAACCAATGACAAACTTAGTAGTTTACAATTTTATGGTTGTTTTATTGCTATAGAAATAACTCTTATCTAGTAGGATTTTTTCCTGTACACACACATAAAAATATTGATTCAATCAGCGATAAACGGTGCAACAGCCGATTTCTCAACCACTACGCTACGTTAATAAAGGACAATACGTAAATTCATTACTAACTTCTTTTTCTTTTTTGTTACAGGTAAGAACATCATCAAGATAAACTAATTATCAGAAGAAATCTCAAAATACACGTACGTACTTATAACTGGAGGCCGATGAATTCGTATTTTTAGAATGGGCAGTGTTGACGCCAGGATGAAGCGGTGCCTCTCTGATTGATGTTCCAATGCCATCCTAATACATACTGCATTTAGTGCAAACTGTAACAATCCTGTAGGCATTTCTAAGATTTTTACAACTTTCGTAACAATTAGTAACATGTTCAAAGGGATCTAGATAGCATGGTATGACATAAAATCATGTCTGTTTGCACCCGAATGGGTGTTTTCTGAGTAGGCAGAGGTGTACACATTAATTTGTACACCTACATTTCACCATGTGGTAAGCCTATTGCTGTCTACCGGGCACGATTCCAAACTCTGGTCTGCTACTGAGAATGTTCTAACAGAAAACCCTAATGATTATTTCCTGAGTCGGGCTCTCGGCAACTGCACTTGCGATCAGTAGATCAACAAAGCAATAATAAAAGACTAGTAGAATCTATAACAAAAATGCTTCTATTTCATCTCAAATTCATTCAAATTAAATTAAACCTTTTGTTTTCTATTAGACAATAACTTATATAATATTGACAACATGATGTAACAAAAACTGCCTCGTTGGTTTAGTGGTCCGTAGCGCGACTGCTGAGCAGGAGGTCTCGGGTTCGATTCCCGAGTCGGGCAAAGTGTTATTGAGTTTTTCTGTTAGGAAATTCTCAGTAGCAGCCCGGAGTTTGGAAATGTGCCCGGTTGACGGCAATAGGCTCACCACCTATTACATGGGACTTAATAACAGCATTGGTGAAATATGGGTGTACAATTGTGTACACCTCTGCCTACCCCTTCGGGGAATACAGGCGTGATGCTATGTTATGTTATGTTATGTAACAATAAAGTGACGTTTCCGTAGACAGTGAATAAATGTAAATTTAAGTAGAAAATATAGTGCGGTCGACATCCTGGTACCATGTTTCAGTAGGTGTGACGAAGGCCAACCGGTAAAATGAACGAATTCGAATGCAATGTTGTTGATATAGTAAGATAGTGATAAGGCTTACAATACGTAGAGGAAAGTTATGTTTGAAAAGGCTTTATTTTGGAATAGCCTCTTTATTCAATAATATAAAATATAAACCGTCTAAATAAACCATTCAAATCATGTTTGCAATTTGAAAATTTAAATTGCTCATGTTAGTAACTGATTCGTTATACAATCGATAAAGCACACTTGAAAATTACAGTTGACAGCTTGATTCGAAGAAGAACTTATTCGTCCTCGATAGTAGTAACCAATTTTAAAGATCGCTAGTAAGATTATAATAATTCTTTAAAACTAATTTGCATCTTATTTTGGCACAATAGATACATATAAATTGTCGTCCGAGTCACGGAAAGGCGTGTCAAAACATCGCAAGCTTGTTTAATCTTCAATCATAACTTTAACAATTTATACTTCTGTCACAGTGGCGACGTAAAGGGGCGGTGGGGGCGGTCCGCCCTGAGTGCCAAGCAATAAGGAGTTACAACATGGTGACAACTCACTCGCGCAGCTTAGTAGCTACTAGCCAGGGTCCTATACCTTAGAACAATAGAAGGGTAGTATACGCTTATACAGATGTACCATTTAAGTCATGAACTTATTAAATAAGTCGCATAGCAATGTTTATTGTTGTATTTTGGTGGTGCCCCATCGAAAACATGCTACGCCGCCACTGTTCTGTCCACAAACAAACGATGAATTTACTAGAACAGTCGCTTGCAATAAATATCCGAACAAGTGTAATGGCCAGGTCATCGTGATTAATAACGCCATCTACCCGTTACTTATGAATAATTGGCGTGAATCCATCATATCAACTGTTTACTTGGCAATGTGTAACAAACATACTACTGTGGTACGTTTATGTTGACACTTTTTAGCTTCGTATAAGCCTCTAGAACTTGGATGTTAGAAGGTCAAAGAAGTTTTCAATAAATAGAGTGGACAATGGGTTTTGACTTCTTCATATCCATCATATAATAACATTATCGGTTTATCACCCAGGTCTCCTAAAATTTAGTTATTGATAAAGTTGTATTCCAGCCAAAAGTTTACCAGTTATATCTTCAGGTAAAGTAAATTCCAGCAAGAAGATACAAGATATCATAAAACAGTTGCATATCATAATTTTGATAGATAAGAACAGGTAATCTTACTACAATAAATAATATGGATGATATTTTTAAATAAAAACCATCACCTATCGATCACCCAAAATTGATACCAGTGGTAGTAAATCATAAAATAACTGGGTGCAGTTCGCATAATTTATACCTGTCCTGAACTTTAGTACTAAATTGTACGAAATGTTAGATCGCTGACTGTTTGGTAAGAACAATGAGTTATTGAAGCATTACTCATAGAATAATCTTGGTTAATTTTAGTCTAGATGATTGATCTAATATGACTTGCTTCCAAAAATTAAGTAAGCTTAATACAACTTTTAACCGGATTAATCGCGTGGATTACACGCGATTAATCCGGTTAAAAGTTGTTTTATTATAATGTGTAGTGATCGCGCAAACCTAAGATATTACTATAAGCTTAATACTTCACACATTTTTGTAGCAATTAAAGTATCTACACGTATTTAAAAAAAACCTGGACTAAAAGCCCTGTAGTTGACTTATTATTCTGCAGTTAAAATATATATTTTATTTCCATTTAGTTATGTCAAACCTGTTTTTTTAGTCTAAGCACATAGATGTTGTCGCACATATTTGCATAAATTAAGAAAACCACATAACTTCGCAACTAGCTTGGTGACAGCCTAACCAGATATTAACAATAAGTAGGAAAAAAGCTTTCTATTAACTAAGGTATCAAGGCCAGTCGAATTTCCCGTTCTTTCTTCAAAACGCTTTCTTTTGTTGATCATTACACAAATATAAAATTAACTCTTGTGATAGTCTCCACCAATTTGTCTTAATCCATATCTGTACTTTGAAAACTCTCTTTGACATTATTATTCGATATGTTATCTATAATTTAAGTCTATTACTTACACCTCCATACATTTCAATATAACAAACCTTGATTTGTACTTGTAGATGTAATAAAAGTATTTCTCTGGCAAACCTTAAACCGGAAGGCTTAGATACTTCAGTCCAAGGTAATTTAGCAATAGCCTATGGCGTGGCGCGTTCAGAGCACTTAGGTACCTCTTTGAACTACATCATTTATGTCTTACAAAACGGCGACTAGAAACCTAAGAGCAATAATGATAATGTTAAGTAATAGGGAGGTACATGCTTGATATAAAGCTTACATTATATCAGAGATGTAATATAACCGTTCTAGTAAATTAAATTAAAATTTAAAATTGTTTATTACGAAAACTAAACTACACACTATACATCACATGGTTACTGTGGTTTCCAAACTAAGCAAGCCTGTTTCTTGGAAGCCTGGATTGAGTTTTACATATAAATGTACCATGAAGTAGTCAATATTAGTAATTTATTATAACATTATTGTTGCAAAAGATCAGTTACATGATGCAAATTTATTTATAATGTTTCAACAGTAGATGTTTTCCAAAGTATCCTCAATAAAGTAAAATAATATTATCTTTAGCATATACATACCTAATCGTAATACGTAATTACTTAAGTGACAAAAACAAATGAGATGAAAATTATAAAACAAACAAAGAAATAAAACTAACAAAAAAGTAGATAATAACTATTGCAAAGAATTTCAATACGGGCGTGATTAGGACTTGGAACTGATAAAATTAATGTTATAAGGCATTTATTCATTCGTTTAAATTATGACTCAAATTGAATCAAAATATCATTCAAATTACACCATTTGAAATAGAACTTTTTGAACGTCATACATTAAAATAAGACATACCCCAATTTCTCCAGCTACACGTCTCTGCCTGTTACAAACATAAGATAATAAGAAAATTAATAATAATTAACACTAATAATACAAAATAAAAAGAAAGTGTAATTATTGACATTGGTCCCAATAAAAGTATAACAGACGATAAACAGAGCGTTGTTAATGCAGATAATGTTAAAAAGAAAGTATTCGTCGTGCTATAATCAATTGATTTTACGCATGATATGTAATCAATTGTCGATAATTTAACAACAATACGGAAAGCTTCACAGCGGAAGCGTTTATTGTTATCGGACTTATTATCAATAAATAACATTCAATTTGCAATCTTTATCTGTTGTCATAAGGCTGGTATTTGCTTAGACATTTCATCCATTTTCACCATCGAAGTAAATAAGTACTCGTAGTAGCTGAATTGATAGAACGGTTCATTTACTTCGATAAATAAGTATACTTTCTCGTTCTATTAGGATAATATACATTTAATATCTCCGTTCGTTGTGTTTTTATTTTTCATGTTTTCATTTATTTCATCTGCTAGACATTTCCATAGTCATTATTATATTCTTGCTTGCTCGAATTCTAATTCTATATGAGGACAAAGCGACAACATTCGACATCTCAATAACAATTTCAACTTTGCTTACGCTACAGGAAACAGTGTTCCATTCTTACATAAATGCAAACTCCATACGTCTACAAATGTATCGTTAACATAGATTTCCTTTCAGCTTCGATCGAAATAGTGAATGTTCATAATAACAGATGCAAACATATTCGTGCGCATCTCGATCAGTTCAATTGACCCGATTTCGACTGCAAGGCGACAGAGCGGTGCGCATCCGATCACCTCGGTCCTTGGCACAGAACGAATACACTTCCATGGATCACATCGCGGGCCCTATTGTTGTTTAATAGACAATGTTGACCTACAACGAACATCTTTATGATGCGTAAGAGTGGATTTGTGGAGGGCATTCGATAGAATGGTGCAGAATGCTAATATGGAATTTGCATTGTAAAAGAATTTTGTGTGAGATGGGAATAAATGGAAGATCGTTGGTGGTATGGTTGTTGGAAAGTATGTAGGCATGCAAATGGAAACTAATAAAAAGTATAACAAGTTTATACTCGTGACTTAGTGTCTCGCAGACATCAGAGAAAGAGTTGTTTACAGAGTAGCTATAAATCCGTTAAGTTATGTGTGAATTCTACTGCAGCAGCTTCTCCGATGTTAGTCATCTCACATAACAACCATAAAAAATACAAGATAATCTAGATTGATATAAAATATTTCTTATTACTAGCTACCTCTTGAAGAAGCACATATTTTTTTATAATTCCACGTTACCATTACCTTCCTGCTAACTAATAAATACATATCGAAGCTTATTAAGTTGTCGCACCAAGAATATTAGATGCAATAGATCATTCCAATAATTTGCACTTACTAACACCTGATATTAGTTACTTTCTCCTCCTTTTAAATGGTTTGTAGACACAGTATAAATCTGCTTAAAGATAATATATTCATTACGGAGTGCGCCTGCAGCGATTTGGTTAACAACTCGTTTAGACTTGTTGTGTAGAAGAAAGCTATTGTTAACAGAAAATATTTTATGTATAGGCAGTTTTGTAGCTATGGAATTTCTGATAGACTTTCTATCAACATCTTTATTTGATGTCATAGAAGGTCAGGAATTTTTGATTTTGGGTGGTATATAATACATTTTGCCATCATTTCCGATGACACCCACGGGGTTGTAGGTGACTCCTACAATACAATACTTGCATTAGTCACTAATCCTTTGCTATGGGATGCGCAACAGCGCCCACCAATAAACCTACGTAAGATGATACGTTTGTCATTTATTGGGTAGCAAATTGATACTAATGTAAAATGTAAATGAGGGGGTTACTGCTCCTGGGGTACTTGTAAAGGCGAAAAAATGACTATTAGTGTTATGGTGAAAATGTAGGTGTCCATTGTTGGTTGAGCAGTAGACTACAATAAGCAAAAATCTGAATTAGGCATTGGTCTCATTTAATTTACGTTTTGAGCTTGGACCTATAGTTTTAATTTAATTTGTCTAACTAATCCCGCCATCTATTCCAGCAGGGCATTATTAATGGTTTAGTGGTGTTTAGGTCCACTAAAATTGAAATATATGGAGGACAGGCCTTTGCCCAACAGTGAGATGATACAAATTCACAGGAACAGTGCCTGTACACTTTGAAAAACAAAATATTTAACAGTAAAAACATAAACATCATCGCTATTTAAAGTCAGCATCTAAATCAACGTATATTTTTGCAATGGACACCATGAAAGGGGTATCTGTTGTATACAAACATTTCTATGGAACGTGAATAAGACAAGCCACAAACAAGGAGTTTACAAGAATCGAGAATAGCTATTGATATTACCATTCATGGTGAATCGCTTGCTTTCCATACATACGGACTTACATGAGCTATAATTTCAAGTTCATTTTTGTGTCAAATAAATAGTTTCTGGGTTCATAAACACTTGCTTAATACATAAGGAAGCTAAATAAAGTTCATACATTTTTTAAGACATTCGAGTTTTGAACTGTCAATATTTTCATTTCAAATTGTTATTTTTCTTCTGTTTTGCCAAAACTTATTACATCATCAATTCTATTATCAAATAATTATTATCAAAAATATATTGCATCACTTACGTTCACTTTATTATCAAAAATTACAATTTCGGACACACCTTACAGCAAGGTAAAATTCGATTAACACAAATTACTTAATCAGAGGCTGTTATATCAATCCATTATGTTGAACACAATTACTGTGATTGATCAATCGTCATTATTATTAAGTTTTGTTAAACAAAGATAATCCCATGATTTGGTGTCTGCAAGTGAGTGGAGGTGACCTTTCGTATGTAAACAAAGTTATTAACAGATACAGCTTTAACATTGTTTATGTTGTATTGTTAATGTTAATTAGTGGTAAATCTCAAATTAAATGCCAAGGATTGGGGAACATCGTCTTGGATACTCGAACATGATTATTTCTTATTTATTTTTTAATAAATCATATTTTTATCGCAACGGATAATTAGTTTTATGGGTAGTGTGTTTAAATAGTAAATTTTTGTCAGTAGTGAGCAGTATCGGAATTAAGTTCAGGAATGTATGTTTGTTTGTATAAAAACGTTTCCCCACACTAGAAATTTCTTCCCGTATCGTGGGTTTTACATTTGGGGCGTTACATACATATAATCTCATAAAAAAATACACACTCAGAACCGGTACAGTTATCTGTAAATCATACAAATATTTGCTCCGTGCGGGAATTGAACCCGCGACACGCGACGAAGCAGTCAATTTTGGTGTGAATGTTGATGTTAACATAGATGTCACGTTGAAATCCCTGAATTTTCAAATGAACTACCGTTTTTACGTTCATTAGAGAGGGGTTGTACTGATATCGACAGAATTTAAGAAATCACGTGAAACAAGCTATTGAATGAGATTTTTACAAATACAAAATAAAATAATTCATACCATATCTGACATATCGAACTTCATTCCAAAAGATAAAATAAAGCAGCATATTGATAACAATCATAATATGTATATCAAAGAGCAATTATGTTACCCAATTAATCCATACAATCAGGCCACTAAATCAAAATTTCAAGAAAAAAGTGATATTCCCGATAGTCTAAGGATTAAAACCAGCGATATATCAACTGCAAATTGAATATAAACTATGTATAAGTAGGTAAATCCGGTACCCACCAATCGGCTTTTACTTTCAATGGAACTGCGCCTCCATTGCTTCCGCGAACGAAAGTGCTGTTATAGGCGCAGGTTTTTCATCGATATCGACCTAAAATATAACATCTTATCACACTTTTTATGAATTTCTTTTATTAACTTCTTAATTTATACATTTATCTATAATCGTTTTTACAGCATAATAATAGTTTCACGATTTTACTTGATTCTGCTATTTCTTTTTTTATATATAAATGCCAACGTTCAGGCCAATACAAAATAGTAAGCTTTTTGTTCGTCTAGTCAGTTAATCTAAGATGTGTAACTTCCAAAAGATACAATCAAACCCACAAAAACATTGTTGAGTTACACATAATAATATGTTAAATGCTAAAACTAATATTTTATAGTCAATACGATAAGATAACTATGGTTTTTACTAATAAGAACTGACTCCATTTTTAGCTACGAAAATATTTTCTAAGAATAATTGATCACGATATTTTTTGCATTAATGCCAATTCAGTTCCGCGTTTAGTAAAGCGATTATAAAAAGCGTGGCAACTATTTATTTTGCCTGGACTATAACCTAGCTTAACACCATAAAAAATCCTTGGTTTGCAAATCTTATGATTTTAATTATCACGAAAAACACTCGAGTGTTTTCGTGACCGTGTTCTAAATAAGAATTTTGATTAAAATGGTGTCATGGACAATGCTGCAATAACATTTACCTACTACGACTAATCATAATCTATGATAAAAAAAAATAGAAAAAAAAAGCTAATAAAATTCCCTACACATTTGCATGAAACATCGATAAAAATGGCGTCATCGCACCACTAACAATAGTTTATCATCGAGTATGCTGATCGATAACAGCAAAACTTTCTTCTTCAACACTTGACGTGCATACGACGATACAATATGAAATAACTCTTCGTATGTACTTATAATTTCACTTTTTACCTAATTTATCGATGTATAGAACAGGTTTAACGAGGAAATCGATTATGATTTTGTTCAAGGCATGCGCTGGAGTGATCTTTAACCTCAAACACGTTATGATACACGTGGCTTGGCTTGTCGATATCTTTTTTCTTTGAACATAATGGCCTATATTAATAACACTCTTTCGCTAGATGAAATCATCTTAAATAATATGCTTCTTAGAAAAATAAGACATTATTGATAATTCAGAGTTTTCCTCAAACAGGAAAAAATATTTCAGCCAGTCAATTGTCTTGTTTTTTAAATGTCAAAAGGTCATTCGTAGCACTAATTACATTATCATTGCCATAGATTTATATATGATATATGACATAAAAAAGGAAAACTCATGTTAATTATAGCAATACTAAGTACATTTATCAAAATGCCATTTTCCTGATGACCTACGTTGTTTTATTTTCTTTCAATCAGCAAAGTCCCCTGTGAAAAATTCTTTAACCAAACGAAATATAATAAACCCTAGATATCATTCAGACAAAATTTCCTCTGAATTCAATCAGATTAGAAAGTAACCCAATCAAATGAAAACATTTTGCACTTTTGATGAGAACAAAAGCTTTCCCGCAGATTATAGTGCACATTGAAGCTCAGATCCGCCACCACACCTTGGACCATGAACTTGCTGACCATGTCCACTTTCCCGAAGCCATTGTTCTCGGTAAAAATACCAAGTTCATCTTATTGTTGATATTTACAAGTCCATTCCTTTAGAATTCGTTAATCAGTTTCTATTTTCTTAATATTATTAATTCTTCTCATGTTCTATAGTATAGCCATGCAGTTAAAAAATTTGGCGTACGATTGCTTAGGGATTAAAGTAAGTACGTACGTATCACTTGCTTTCGCTTTAGAAGACTAGCAGCATTGTGTTGCCATAGTCAATAACCAATTAAATTTATTTCGCCCTTCTTTGTTATAACTGTATATGTGTTTAGTTAAACTTACTTCACTGATAATATATTCTAGACTTACATCTTTCGCAATTTGTTTACTTACCATAATGACAAGCTAATTCATTGACCCCAAATATGAAGTCATCTATCAAATGTCTGAATCATTTAACACAAAAAACCCATTAAGCGTTGCCAATTTTTCACACCCTACCTGGATTTGTCACGGGTTCATGAAATTATACCTTTACATACCTTTATCCATCATCATTACCAGTCTTTATTTGTTGTCAACTTGTCACAGAACTGTTTAGATATCACTTTTTTAATTTCTTTATAATTTGATATTGGTTTATCTCTTATAAAAACATCAAGTGAAGATCTAATTTGCAAAACGTGATTAGTATTGTTCAGTTCTTTGCAGTGTTATGTTTCGCTTCAAAATCAGAAGTATGACAGATTTTCTTAATGTTATAAATTACATTTGTACCAGTATGATTTGCTCCTGCAGTTCTCTCAAGCATACCTCAACTCGTAATCAAAACACCAACGACAACGCAATACTTATTATTGACCATATCAACATTGGTTCCCTAATCAAAGTCCTCTATAATTAACATAGCATTCCAAACTCGTGACTGCCCATAATGAAGAAATAATACATAATTGAATTAGATAACGGAATAGTATCAGTACAAGATACCATTTCATTAAAACAATTGACGTGGCCTTGAGTGAAGTCACGAATGTCCTTAATATAGGATTTATATGTGTGCGTGGGTTCTAAGTATGGTTGAGAGATTTAAATATATAATATATATATGAGAGAATTAAAGAAACCTGATCGGCGGCGTAATGTGCGATATTTACAGAATTGTTTGACAGTTTCTTACAATTTATTGTGAAAGAAAATCTAAAATGACATGATAGTTAGAAGTGGTTGCTTATGAATGAAATGTATATGAATACATGAAATATTTAAGGTAATTGATGTATTCTTAAATATTATAGCATATTGCGCTGGCCCCAAATATAATTGGGATTTAGAAAGCAAGAAGATTGATGATGTTCTGACCGTGTAACCTGGGGAGTGAATGAATCTATGTTGTAAATATCAAAACACCCTATGTTTGCATATACTTAAATAATTTAAAAAGATAACCTTTAGCATGGGCTAGTTATATTTACTTAACTAAGCTCATTAGGTTTATTAAGATCATTATGCTTAACATCTACCACACGATGAGACACACAGATGAGAAATAAACACTAGTGCAATAACATCAAATCAAAACTGGGGGCGGCACGCATGCGCGAGAAATGACACAGACACAGTAGCTGGTGACTGGGCACGCGCCCGCGCACGCCAAGGTCGCCGCTCACCGCTCAACTCCCGCGCCGACTGGTTCGACGACCGATCTGTTCAATATTGTAATTTAATTAATTGAAATTTTATCTGCGGATTTTATTTAGGATTCTTGTATATCTTTGAGTGACCATTTTAAAGCTCAAGTCATTTAACTAATCATGTCATAAAATATATATTTTATTTCAATTAATGTTCACCGGTTACTACTCACGTGCATTTTTCGGGATTGCCCGACTAGTTTCGAACTCGAACGGAGCCCTTAGTCATGAGCTGAACCCGCGGCGATGTCGCGAGTCAAACTATCCCGCAAAATGCACGTGAGTAGTAACCGGTGAACATTAATTGATATGAATATATCTCACGAAAGTTTTTATACAAAAATATATTTTATTGTTAAGTACTTGTTTTGTTATAGCAAAAACAGCAAATGTATGAATTTCATTTTCTTTTTTATTAAGTTTAAATCAAATTCAGATGAAATCTTCAGTGTCGATAGTTACTCGAATTCGATAGATCGAACTGATTCACCTGGTTTTCCAAAATATGTGATACTTTACGTTATTTGTCAATTTGCCCTATATTTAATAATTTATTGTTGAAAGAGGACCATTTTCCACTTCGACATTGGTTTTAACTTTCCCTATCTCAAAAGTAATTCTAAAAGGCATACACGACTGTAGTTTGGTTATATTTTAAAACTAAAAGGCCATTGTACCTACCTTTTACCTCAAAATCTGCAGTCCGACAAGACACTCGTTGATATAAAATTTCGCCATAAAAATAATTTAAATATAAAATGTAACAGGTACATTGGTTGAATACATAAATAGGTACATAAACTTTTAAATGGTCCCGTATGCCTATAAAAAGTTTTCAAAAGAATTCTTCCGAAAAGGTTTTATTTTTTAAATTCAATGTATATTACCCGGTCACTCAATTTTGTAGTACATATATTGAACCACTGGTTGTGACTTATTTTTATTGGCTTTATTATCAAACCAATACCAAATATTTCTATATCATATTCCTAAAATATAACCTAACACCGCGCCTGTTTTACTCCAAGGGATAGGTCTACCTTAGCACCCACATTCCCGTCTGAGCTATTGCAATGTACTGGATGCCAAACTCCAGGCTGCTACTGCGAATTTCCTACTAAGAGAACCAAATCATACTTTATTGTTCACCGGTTACTACTCACGTGCATTTTTTCGGGTTTGCCCGACTAGTTCAAACTCGGACGGAGCCCTTAGTCATGAGCTAAGCTCGTCAAATGTAAGTGAAAAGAAAAGTGCACGTGAGTAGTAACCGGTGAACAATAATTATTATGAATATGCCTCACGAAATTTATTATACAAATAATACTTTCCTATAAGTTCATGCTCAAAAACTGCGCTTATGATCACTAGACGAATGAGGTAATCAATAAAAAAATCTAGCTATATCATAGGTAATATCACTTTGCTTACAAAGACACTTGACCCACATTTCTTTTCATAAAGACACGCTATGCAGCAAAGGTCAAATAAAAATATACGTTTATTGGAAAATTATATGGCGTTAAGGCACGTTCAGCTGTACCGTGTCATTGTGTTCAACAAAATTATCACCTTCAATCATAACGTCGTCAAAGTATGTCAGTATCGATACAAAGAATAAAAATGTCCAGTAGTAAAAAAAATAGCACACTATATAAATTAATATGACTTTTGGTAGTACTTAGATAAAAAGTGGCGAAATTGGCAAAAGCAAAATTGTTAATAGTACGCGTCTCTTAGAATCAAACTTGATGGAATGACGTAATTTAGTCTTATTATGATGTTCATTCAATGCTATCAAGTAATTTCACACGCTCCCGACTGGTCGAAAGAAAATGCCTCAAAGCATTCTAATATAAACTTCACTACTTACAATATAAATTTAAAAATCCTATTGCATCGCTATCTTTCACTTTCCTCGTGAAATAATGGAATACAAATTCTTGATGCAAAACTACCGTACCTACACGTTTTCTTCGCCACCGTTCAAACCACCATCAAACTTAATGGTTTTACCGATTGAATAGAAAACAACATAATACACATTACCCAAAGAATCAAATAGAAATTCCCGATCAGTAAACAAAGCCAGACGTTAGTAACAAACTGGAATACCAATGAATAACCAATGTGGACATTCTCAGGGCAATGCCAAGGAACGGTTTTGAGAAAACGATATTCCGATAGTACGTTGACAAAATAATAATGAAGAATAAATTCCTATGTCATCATTATTCAATTCGACACATGAGAACCAAATATCAGACTAGATTCTTTACAGTGGAAATATTAGAACATCTGGAAATTGCAAAAAACATTGGAATGATAAATACACAAAACTTTGCCAAAGTTTAGCGTTGTGTCATAATTATTAAAACCGAGCAATACAAGACCAATTAAAATTTTTAACCCTTATGTACTTAATACAATTTTTTATTTGACCTTTTGACAACTTTAGCAAGCTCAATATTACTCGTAAATAAAGCATTATAAAAATGCATCGTCTTCTAAACATTTTATCGATAAAAATGCAATTCTTTCAAACCCACCTACCAATGTTATGAATGATGGTATAGCAACATGTAAATTATGCTTGCGGTTGCCAATGCCTATAAACAAAACAATGTTATTTATTAAAATTGCTTTTTTCACATTCAACATTATTCTAAATTCGCTTGGCAAAGTTCCAGCTATGCAAAAATCAACGCATCATAAAATATAGACCGCGCAGACTGCATACAAATCGCGTCATTGTGTTTTAGCTATATATGTTGCAGATTTTAAAATTTAGTATCCAGTTGTGCTATGTAAGCAACAAAGATATTTTTCATAATTTTACTCACGTACATTAGTCATCGTTTCTTGTGCATTCACTCTTCTAACTGTTATATCTTTCTTTTCAGAATTGGTCTTTGCGGCTTTGACAACCCACACAGAGATCAGAAGACAGAAGAAGTAAGAAGACACATAGGACAAGTAAGTTATTTGCTTACCTATTTATACTTTGATATATCAATATTAAAAACTTGTAGAGGGACCATCCTCAGATATATTTTCCTCAATAAATAGACTCACGTAGATGGCTAATGGCTCTTAATATGTATATAAATTCAAGCAAGATATCTGAGATCCTAGATAGGTCAAAATAGCATTAATACTTATAATGATTCAGGCACGCATGACACTGATATAGCGTGTACTGATGAACGATGACACCTACACAAAAACGTTGATGAGTTCACGACCAACTAAGCAAATGCAGAAACGACTTAGCAATATGAACTGAACGAATTGAACTTTAATTAAGCGTACAAATTGATAATGATTAAGTTGCGTTAGGTAAAATATTATACTTGCAGATTTGGGTAAAACTTTTCTCATATATATATCATGTTGTATTAATTCTATTAATAAAAAGCCACGTTTTGTCAGCCCTATCCCAACACTACTTGTCACATTGATGGAAACAATAAACACATCAAACTCAAGTACATACCTCAGTTGTCACAAATTGCCACCCACAACTACGATGACTTAAATCGAATCTAATATTCAGGATACAAATTATAACATTAGGATAAAAAAAGAAACATGACATCATATGGTAAAAAGAATAGAAGGAATCATTGTCAATCATGAAGGCTCCAATGATGTTAACAGTTTAACAAAAAAATTGACAGACGATCATCAAAACCGTAGTAAACAAAAACGATAGGTGTTAGCAAATTAAGTGAAGCAGGAAGTGATGGAGTAGAACATTTCAATATCGAAATGAACATCAACACAACTATGGAAAATAAATAACATGACCTGAACAATAGGATCGAAAATCCTGATATTCAAATGAGATGCGGCATCGAGATGTCAAACACAAGGCCAAATTAAATAGATACAACTTGTACTTACATTTATCTAGAAGTATTATATATAGACGTTTTTATGCCGTTGTTTATTCTTGATACGTTACAATCACGTCACATCACCAGTAAGTTACTAATCTGTAATTTTCGTAAAAACTAGCTGTTTTTTGGCGTTTTTTTAAGATCTATGACAGCCGTTACGGGTAGTCAGAAGCCCGAATGTCTGACAACCAGTCATACCACGAGATATCGTGTTACCCAGTAACTGGGTTGTGGAGGTCAGATGGGCAGTCGCTCCATGTAAAATACTGGTATTAAGCTGAATCCGGTTTGACTGGAAGCCGACCCCAATGTAATTGGGAAAAGGCTAGGCAGATATATAGCTGTTTTTTGGCGGAACCCTTGAAGGAATTAGTACTGGAGTACTTTTAGCGGTCGTAACCCTCTCGCCACTGGCATATGATTCCCAATCAAACCTTTATACCTTTTACCTGTATGGTTACAATGATAGTACACGATTTTAATCGTGTGTGACACAATTTTATATTTGTATGTAATGACGAGAGCTATTGTTGCTTTAGAGCAAGTTATTTTGTGCCTGTTTTATCTCACCCCCCGCCAAAAGTGGGGAACAAAATTTGTTCGATATTTAGTCAGAAGCCGTCTCACATCTGCTCATCTAAGGCGCAACCTGTGTATTCACATGACCTAATAAATATTTAGATTTCAAGATTTGCGCCAAGAGGAAGAACTTTTTCATAACAATGATAGATTCTCAACTTTACAGTCGATGACATATTCTGGAACGAGCCTATCCTTTCCTATTTTGAAGTAAGCTAATCCCTAAATTTTCAAAAATATATTTATTTTATCGCTTTGGGGCATGTAATTTGGTAATTTTCTGGATTAAACAAGGTACTACTTACTATTAATTACGACAACCAATTACGACCAAATCGGCCTAGAAGTAACCCAAATTGTGTTTGCTCAAATAAATCCAATTTTATCAATCACCTTGAAAGCAAATTTGAACTCGATGTAATAACTATGATTATTGTTGGTACGATTGATTATACACACAACATACAATTGTATTTGTAATAAACATGAGTAAGGCCGGGAGCTTAATGAGAAAAATGATCAGCAGCTTTTATTACCCGTGTCTAACTTTGTTCTTGAAATAAATAAGTTTCTGTGAGGTCACACTGTGATCTGTATGTATCCGGCCCAATATTTTGAATTAACAACTGATTCGATACAGTATTTCTTGATTTCCAAACAGTCAAATTATAGTGAGACGAATTATTATGTGCTTGGTATGCCAGCAACCTGTCACTACTTATGCAAAATGTTGATCTTTAACCTCACACATTGTTGCGGCATTATTATAATATTTTAAAACGTTTTGAATGATACTTCTGAAGCCGACTGATAATGAAAGAGATAAATGAGATTATTGCGTGACACCTGATGAATTAATTGACCATATGGATAGATAGGTCATTAAAGTGGTTATAAAAGATGACTTCACAGCTTGCAATGAACTAATTAATAATTCAAAAATAATCAGAATTAAATAATTACCTTTAGAAAATAATTAAAACGTTGATAATCTACTTCTCAATTCCCTGCTTATCCCTTAACGGAAAACGGTAACGATATATAGAACTACTTATGACTTAAGCATGAATTATCCACGGGCCGCTGGTTGGTAGGAATTTAGTTGTACCACGCGACAATTATATGCGTTTCGTCAAACTACACGCAACTTCCCACTACCGGTTGAATTAGTAATGAATGTTAATGTATACAATCATCGGGTATGTGGATGAAACGTGTCGAACTAAAAGGAAATTGGAATAATTCCAAACATACTTCGATATCTTGAGATGAAAAATCTTATATTGACAAATAAAGTTTGTAGCTTTGATCATCTTGAGAATCCTATTAATATCATAAATGGGAAAGTTTGTATTAAGCAATGATCAGAAGGTGTTTGTTATTCAATCACGCAATAACTACTGAACTAATGAATGAGATTTAGTACACAGATAGTTTATAACCTAGATTAATACATGGGATACTTTGTATTTTCACAAACATAGGCGTGGGCACTACAAAATAAAAACAACCAACATTAGGATTATTAAAAGATCGCAGTTGTTAATAAATAAAATAGATATTTTAGATTAAGACAATTTTAGAGACGACTTAAATAATTAAGCTTACCTCATAAATAAATTGGTTTTTGTCTCACAAGTCAGCATAAAAAGTACAACACCTAAATCCTTTTCGACATGTTTATTTCCGTCATAAAAATAAAACCGACACAACTAAAAATGTTAAGGATGTGCCTAACATAGTTTTTAGAATCGTGATTCTAACATCTTTTAATGGACAGATCCCTATTCTCATTTAATTAAACAAGGAAGCTCTACTTATTAAAACACATGCACAGAATTCCACGTAAAATAATAAAAATACTAAAAACATTAATAACATTAAACAAAACGTACTAGACAAGGAAGCGCCAGTCTCATTACATATTCTACTAGATTCTTATCGTAACAAACGTAACGCTAGTTCGTGTATTAAACATTCGCTTTCGGAATCTTTCCGAATGACAAGGCTGTACTATTATAAAGGTTACCTGTCATATGTCTAATATTTTATGTATGAAGACATTATAATATTTCAGGGGTGTCTTAAAAAATATGTCAATCAAAACTATATTATTTGGCACACCAGAACTGCAGATTGTTAAAATAAATAATTACATACATACATAGCATGTATCCCCAGGTTAATATGTACTGTTGTACACGCACATTTTTTCGAAAGTCCCATGGAACTTGCCAGATACATAAGTATAGGCTAACTACCAAGTTGTAATACAAAATGAAAATGTTCAAACAGAAAAACTAAATAACACTTTGCGGGAATCAAATCGATGACTTCACGCTCAGCAGCTCCTCTTGCAACCACATCATCAACGAGGCAGTCAAATACATAACATAACCATCTATTCTCATACAGAGAAGGCACGAGCATTGATTACCACGCTAGCTCACTGCGGATTGGCGATTTCAGACCATTCAGTTACTCACGAGGTTTTCCTTCACCATATGTCCGTGATGTCTTAGATTAACTTAGAAAGTACATATGACATTGAAACAGTCACATTGGTAAATGCTAGGTTTGAACCCACAACCTTTTGCTCAAGAGGCGGGCTCGTAAGCACTCAGCCACCATGACGTCAAATACAAATTAAAAAATAAATATTTCATCTTAGCAATATTTTTCAACTCAGGTATTTTGTAAGCAATGCCATTATGATAGATACAACATCTGTACTTCTCGATTCTTTAAGATATGCATAGTACAGTACTTTAACAATAGTCCACTCATAATTATCAGATATTAAGCAAAAAGTCCTACAAAAAGTATTCTCACACGTTTAATCCCTAATTGATTTTGATATATTTTTTACAACTGAATATAAGACCAACCCATCTTCCGCATATATGATTAATTCAAATATTTATAACAATACTTTTGACATGCACTTACAAATGAGTTAAGGTCATGATGTCATAGGTCAAATTGGAACCAATTCTATTGTTGAATACCTTTGTCGTGTCATAAATCATAATGAGATGAATGGTTGAAGTAAAAACTGTAACGTCCAAAGGCAATGACCTTGTTGATGTAGATAAGGGCATGAATTGTGATGTCATAACTGGCGAAGACAGCGATTGTTTTAAGGTGACTGTCCTTTTAAAGGTGTTGCTATATTTGTTAGCTAATAAAGATATTTACAAAAGAAAACTTTTCACTTTTCTTTTCTATTGTTAAACAATATTAAAATATTGTGTCAATATTGTTATTGAATATGTCATCAAGAGTGACGACGAAAATTCTTAACGAAAAAGAGAATCTCCCATCAAGTGTGTCCGTTTCATCAGAACCGTTTGCTCAATAGTGTAATTAATATATCAACATCATATCGATGTTTTCACATTAATTAACGTTCCCACTGTATCGATCACGACCATCGTTCACCTTACAAAATTGTTTATCAGAATATTCTAACATGGAATGAATGACCTTCACTCCACCTCATTAGAAGAAATACGTAAACATGGCACATCGAATATTCCTGCAAATATGTCTGTACCAAGAAACCTCTTGTTAGTTCCAATAGAGCCTTGGACTATATCACGTTCACTTTTCATTCATGCTCTGCATTTGTCAGGGCTCAATTTTTGATGCATCCGGTGATATTATCTTTACATGTCAGTCACATCCTTCTACTAAAGTTTGTGAATGCTAGGCAGCAACTTATCTGGCACGGTGCCAATGTAATAGGATTTAATCATCTAATGACACAAGACCTGCACGTGCATGGTCAAAGTTCATTTTAGCTAGGATATTCGATTACACTGCAAATTAATAGGATGAGCCCACTAATTCCTAAAAAGCTTCGAATTATGCATAAGAGAGATGTGGAAATCCTTCTTGAACATTGCGCCGGACTCCGATGGACTAAATACACATAGTCCTCCACTAATTTTAAGCTTTCCGGGTTTCAGCTGCATTCACCAAATCCCCGACAAATAGATATATTAAGCCCTTATAAGTTTGTTCAACGATTCATACAAATCATAAAGTTATCAAAAGTAAATAAACTGGGTTTACATAGAAGATAGGTAAAATACTCAAGCTTCGTGACAAAGGCATATAAAAAATAATAGAAATAGTTAATGAATGTGTAAAACAACAAACAAACAAACCACAATAATATACCATGTGATTATGTTCAACCACCAAACAGAAGAACCTTGATATACTTCTATTAAAAACACATAAATGTGTATTGCTTCATGCACATTGCCATGCTCATTTTCGTACCAACATAATTTTGCAATGCCACTTAAACTTAAAACTAAGAACAAAAGTAAATATTTAGTATGAAATACCAAATTAGAAATGAAACAAGAAATGTTGTAATAGGTAGAATTGAGACCTGGATTATAGGAAAGATCTAGATTGAAACTGAAATATGCATCACATCAGGATGTATGCAAACATCAGACAGATAGTGAATAAAAAATACTCTTGTCTACAGGGTGTCAAAATAAAAATGGACGACGCAGGCAACATACTCATCAGACGCTACTCCAAGAGTAGTGTGTTTGTGAAGAGTACAGCAGCCACCAGTAACGAAGAGACAGCTATCGGACAGGACATAGTAAAGCTACCTGGGTATTCACTGGAACAGGAGAAAATATTTAAGGTAAGTGAATTTTTATTCTAAATGCCTAGGAATTATATATTGCAGTAAACTACAAATAAGACACTAAAAAAAGAGACGAGTAATGACAACAACGAGCAAATTAACCTACAGAAAAGGATACGAGGTGTTGTTCAACTGACACCAAACCTTGACATTCATTTCATACTGTTACATGCTCTCCGTCTAGGTAGAAATCAAGCCAATAATAATGTTTTCAATCGCAGAAAAACTACAGAAAATTAATTTGTGACGAACGCAACATTTTAATATTTCCTAATTAACTCTACGTCTTGCAATAATTGATTTTAAACTTTCGCGATATAAATCGGGTCTAGATCGAGATATTTTGTATAAAAGGCTTTATTGGTACCTTTTTTGTATCCCGACGTTTCGATCGAATTGCACCGGCCGTGGTCATGGGCAGAGGTCTGCCCTCACGGCCAGTGTTTATACAAAATATAGCGATCTGGACCCAATTTATATATTTCTAAAATCTTGCAATATTCTTAAGAAATTATGTTTTCAATTTTCTCTAATCATCACATGAGTTATAAACGTCTCAAAAATCAGAAAGAAATATATAAATTGAAACGCTTATAGCATTTAAACAAAGCAGTTATTCAAATAATGTAAAACCTTTTATGGGCGTAATTATTTTAAGTGTTACAAATAACGCATTATTTACAACATGTTTGTTTAAATGTGATGATAAAAAAAAAGGTAAGATGTTGGCTATAGTTTGTTTGACGTTTGCATATTTAACAGATAAATTCATGTATTATCCATTGGCAATGCAAGGCTTCCATATCTAAATTTAAAAACAGTTTATTTTTTTGTCAAATAACTTTTCATATTATTTACGAGGCACATTCATATTAATTATTGTTCACCGGTTACTACTGAAATGCATTTTTCGAGATTGCCCGAGTAGTCATGGGCTAAGCCCGCTATGTCGCGAGTCAAACCGAAAATCCCGAAAAATGCACGTGCATAGTAACCGATGAAAAATAATTGATATTTTAGTATACAAACTTTTAGCAGGCACATACGGCTGCATTTATAAATTACCCCGACTGCACCTAATAAACAAATAGCTGATCACCATAACACCTAGTTCTTACTTAACATGAAACCTTGTACCGTAATTAGTTTTTATAATTCAAACTAAATAACATAATTAGTAAGTCTTGCTTGATATACACATAACCGTAATTTGTTCCAAGACCAATAGGTGCATCTAATTACATGTTGCTTATCCTTCCTCTTGGACCAGCTATGTTATTTACAAAATTATCATCGACCGAAATTAAATCAGAATTCTAGTCTTTACTGCTATCGAAATATGAATTTTAAAGTCTAATTTATGGGCAAGCAAGGTAAACTGGTTCGTTGTAAGCATACCAAACAGGCGTCAGTAGTTATTTCCGTCAAGATGGATGCGTTTATGAAATAAGATGTCGTAACATTTGCCTATTAATTTCATGGTTGCCCACATAATGTTCTAAATTACTTGGTTGATGATCATCGCTCCGATGTACTGTAGAAATTACTTGTTTGGAAATTTAAACATTAAATATTTTTTTATTCTCATTCTGTAAAAATAAAAGTTCTCTCTATCGATTAAATTTTTTCACTCACGTCTTTTCAAACGCGATCACACACAATGGATCGCTATTGTTCGTGTATTACTTCATCTTTCGTTGCTTCTTGGTCCATAATTTCCTTATGTTCATCGTTATTAAAGACAATAATCATCGTAGAAAAAAATTAAGAGGGCGAAGCATTACTCTAATGCGCGTTGCGTTAGTGCATCAGTCATTTGTGGCGCATCACGACTGCACAGATCATTGTGTCCGAGCACGATTCACTCTGACCATGACATTGCCACGTAACTTTATTTTACCAACATTTTAATGTTACGAAATATTTTCAAACTACTTTGAAGATGGGTTATTGTTGAAAAAACTAAAATAGTGTGAATTTAGTGAAAGTTTGTCTATTGATCTATAATATGTATATATTTTACGTTCAAAATTTGTTACGCCCAATATGATGAACTTCCAGGCTTACAGTTTGCTTGTAACAAGAATACTATTCAATGAGTGTAGACCATGACATTTATGAACAACGTACTAATGATAAAGCGAACGCAAATGTGATTATAATAACTAGCTCTGATCACAAATTAGTTGGCTCAACTGTTATACAAGTATGTGCTTTCCTTGTAACGCTAACTAACACTCAGTGTGTACAAGACAATGGAGAATTCACTTCCTAGCATCCGAAAGATTCATTACCAATTCATACACCATTACCTACAAGGTTTTACGTAAGTCTGCAGCGAACAATGAGAGAAGATAGCACCATTAGGCAAGGGAAGAACTGGTCATTGCCTCACTTATTTGTTTGGGTGGTGTTTCCTTGGGAGTAACGAAAGTGAATTCGCAGAAAGTATGCCATTGTCCGTGGCCAACATAACGCCGAAACAATGTGATGCTTCCATTAATAGCTATTGTGAGAATTATTACACCTTTGAGTATTAACAACATTTTAAAGCAAGTAATGTAATTGTAACACATTCTATATTTATTTCAACATTTTAGCCGCATTTTGCTGCTTTAAAATTGAGTAAGCTGTACTGAAGTATATATAATTAATGAAAAGAAAATTATGTTTTCACAGTATTGCAAGAGAAGGCAAAGAGTATGCAATTATATGTATTGTTTTCAATGATAAATATAACTAAAATATTAAAATAAAAATGTTGATAGATCGCTCATTGACTTGCTGCACCGCAATGAACGTCTAAAATAAAACTCCAATTTCCTCGAAACAATACCGTCTAGTGTTGAAACTAGATGATGTCTGGGATTTTTTCTGTGCGATCCGACTCGTTTCCCACACCAAATTCCCTGGTGACTAAATTAATATAAAACAATACTATCAGTGGTGTCAACCACAGTTTTTAAATAGCTCTCAACCACTTCTAATGTTTATTAAACTTAGAATTGTTGTGACATTTATATTCAACCACTTCTCACATTACTGTACAAATGCATTTTTATTGACGCATAAATGATCTATTCGAGATAATTTTATTGATATTATGAAACATGTTTCCCGATATTCTATAACATAATATTAATAAAAAATAATGTTTTCGACATTTGTGTAGTAACCAACCATCATTCTTATTTTACCAAATTCATTTACATCAAATCTTCCATTTCAATTTACAAATTGTGTAAGACAATTCATCACTTAAGAATGCTTTAAATTAAGTAGATGAGTTGTATTGCAACAATAAAATGTTCCAGTCATAATTAGAATTCTTAAAAAGCATCAATATGACTTGGAGTCTCGTTTTAGTTGCCGTCCGATGATTTACGAATTACGTCGAGTCGGCGAAGTTTTTAAAGATACCATCTATATCGTCTACTGGTACGGATGGACGGACGAACAACTCGACAACTGCTTGCACTGGTTATGTAACAACTTCATAAGCCTCATTCAATTTCGTCGATGCATCTGACTCGGCGATTTTGTTTGTCTCTTGGAGTTCCGCAGACGACTCGTAAACCTTTGGGAACATCTGAGATTATCTTGATAGATTTAGATCACGTTGTGCTGGAATTTCGTGACTGAAGTTCAATGAAAATTACGAAAGTAATGAGAAAGTTAAAATGAAATTAGTATTACAACATTTTTATTGATAACGCCTGATGAAATTCAACTTTATAAAATATATTGTGTATACAACTATTTATCTTGAAGAGATGACTGTATGTAAAATGCGTAAAGTAATAAAAACTAAATCACTTCTTCAGAAAAATAATTAAAATTCATATTTTAATTAGCAGCGTTCACGCTTGACTTTTTCTTTTTTTGTGATGGGCACCCTACATGACGTCGGCTCGATTTTTGTTTGATCGAGCGATTGTCTTTTCATTATCGAACGTTGGCTTGTTATGTAATATTAATTCGATAAGATCATCTAATATAGACGCATTGAATCGATCGTCCAACAATTTGTTTTAGATCATCGGCCGTGTTAATTAAGATAAAAAATGTATACGTTATTTGTAACTGTCTGTTGTTCTTGGATTGTTTGTTATAAGTTGATTGGTGTTATTATGATTCACAGTTTATGTTGATACAGAATCTTTTTTCTGCCTTCGTAATATCTCATTGTAGCTTAATCATATACAGGAACGAATTATCAAAGGTTTATTGTTATAGACCTTGTATGCATACATAGGTACTCCTGTGCCTTGCTATCTTTTGTCTAAAAAGCATACTTAACTTAATCGGAATATTGCAGTTCAGGCACTCAACATTTAAGAGAGATAAAAAAATAAGTGTCTAATTCAAGATATGTCTTTGAAAAAGCATTAACGCATGCTTAGCGAACTCTAAAGTTACAATATTAAATGGAAAAAGAAAGTTTTTCCATTTAATATTGTAACTTAAGTGTCTAATGTTCTTCGCAAATTGCATATTGTTGCCTTAATAATACTGGAGCTTTATGATACACTTTATTGTTTCGATATTTTTCCACTGCTGAATAAAAGTTTCACCTTCCTCTTCCAAAGCTTCTAAACGTGGCAATACATAAATTTTCTTCCTTTTCATAGCCTAACGTTATTTTTTTTTCCAGTTATTCGACATGAAGAAGTTCCAGTCCAACGTGAATCGTGAGCTGCGGCGTTCGTACCCTGACCGCAGACGGCTGGAGACGCAGTGCCTCAGCGCTATCGCCTTCGTCAAGTCGGACTCCGATCTCCTCGACTGCCCCATTTGGGTGCTCATCATCAACGTCGTTGCTATGGATATGCTCAAATCTAAGCTGCCACCGGGTTAGTCTAAATTTTTTATTGAAATCATTTGTATTGAGATTGTGAACGATATCCTAGAACGGTGGCTCCGTTCTAGCATTTCGTTCAAAACCTTTTTAGAAATATTCATATTTTGGTAATCCAAGGCGGCTATCGATCAATGTTAAACTGCGCTTGCCACGGTTGCTGTGTAGATTTATTCCATCACTTCATGTCGAGACCCTTCTATAACTCGAAAATCTCAAATCGTAGATTCCGGTCGTCAAATGAAGATTTATGATAATTATGAGTAATAATATGCCTCCAAAGTGTAAAAATTGGGTTGCGGAAGTCAGATGGGCATTCGCTCCATGTTAATTATAGTACTAAGTTTCTTATTCTTATTCTGTATCAACAATGAAAGAACCGACCCCAATGTTGGAAAAGGCTAGACAGAGCCAAAGCATCTGAGACCTGAGCTCTCAAGGAACTGAGATCCCAAAATCTGTGAAGATTTGAGAACTATCAGACAGATACGTCATAAAATATTGAGATTTACGAGTGGCGTCGTGCAAGGCCGACATGTAAATAAAAGATAAAATATGACCAAAAATACATGAATTCTACGTAATCTTCTGTCTAATGCATTTTATATTTTTAGTTAGTACGAACAAAAACATACAAAAATAAGTATACAGTTATGTGAACACAAATTAATTTGCCCTTGCATGATGTTATGTACCTATTATAATTTATATTTTTATCTATTATCAAAGTTTGCTCACAATTGCACTGTGAATTATTTGGTAACGTCATTGCTATCGTTTCAGTCCCTTTACATAAGAACTTCTTGAGTCAATATTTGACATTTATACAATCGACTGTACTTGAAGTTTGTTCTATATTCACAATCATTATAATTTAAGATGGCAGGAAAAGGGAAAATAGAACTAGTCAATGCAACTTTATTCCAAGTCAAATATATGAATAATCTGGATTTCTTACTTATACTATACATATGCACGTTAGTTGTACCAGAAACATATTTTTTTATAATTTAAATGCAGTGGTGGGATTTTTACAGCGCTTAAGATATTTTATACTGAACGCACAAAAAACGACAAAAACAATGCAAGTTTTAGGATAAGCGATTATGTGCACTTTGATGAATCACATTGATGGCAAAAAGTAATTTATTACATCCAAAAAAGTGCCAGGGACTTAGAACTAATGTTATTATAGCGAGACAAATTATCACAATGTTATGACGTTTTTACTGCGAAATTAATTATATCAAGCAAACAATTGACGCCTTAATTGAAGGCGAAAATGTATGCAACATACAGAATCTAGTACCACCACTTCATCGTTTAGGCTATTAATATTATCAGCATTTTCTACTTCTCTATTTCAAATACCGGAGTAGCATTCACTTAAATTATCAGTAACTGAACAAGATCTAGTTCTACCAATTCATATTTTAGGTACATTATTAGTTTCCTTTGCTATTTCAAATAGTGTATCATTCTTCTTCATAAGTTTCACAATGTATTTATTTACTATTAAACTAACACTATCATTACCAACTTGTTCGCTATCTGCATTGACAAGGGCTTGAATCCGGTTGTCAAGTCAGCTGCCGACCTTGGTTCAACAATGTTCACTGTCACTTTCTAAGACTGCACTTTGCAGATTATATCTTATATAATCTTGGTACTTTATACGTTATAAATGTTAAGGTGCCGAGAATTGATGGGCCGTTTTGTTAAATCAAATTGATAATGACTTTGAAGGAGGAAGTTTGTTAGATAATTTTGATATAATAAGTGATGTAACATGTTAACGAGCTGTCATTCAATGTAAATTATCACTTTTTGATAGGTTCTTAGGTACTGAAAATTTAACAAGATGAAATATTATAGCAACTACACTCGGTGAGGTCAATGGACAATAATCATACTCAAGTGCTAAGTAATATAAGTATTTTGACTGATCCATGCGCTAATGTTCTATTCTAAACCACATATTCCGTAAATTGGCATTAGACAATTGATCACACTATGATTTACTAAAATCTTAAGAAAAGTTTGAGATATAATACTCCTTTCATCACAAATAAGCAAAAAAAAAGGATGTAGTAAAGTAGTACTAACAAAAAAAATAAGATAAATCTTTGAAAAGCAATAACGCGTGCTTAGCGAACTCT
The DNA here is from genome assembly GCA_935421205.1 of Xylocampa areola. Lineage (NCBI taxonomy): Eukaryota > Metazoa > Arthropoda > Insecta > Lepidoptera > Noctuidae > Xylocampa > Xylocampa areola. The sequence continues at coordinate 5,640,750 of OW285200.1, forward strand.
AAAGTTACAATATTAAATGGAAAAAGAATTTAGCTACAAAACCAACCTCTTAACAAATATGAAATTACTAAAATTAAGAAAGGCATAAAGTGTGGTTACTCTTGAAACTAATACCAATCCCAATCCAATTCTAATATTAAATAGACGCCTTAAACCAACGCGTAATTTTAAAACAATTTTACCTACATTACAGTTGCGTCAAGTTTAAAGCATGTTGTCTTCATATTATCCCGAATCTATAATTATTTTTTAGATATTTTGGCATTTAAAAGTACGAACATTTTCAATGTCAATCGAGCCGAATTATTTTCAAGAGTAACTTATCACATAGAAACCTGAAAAAAACACATGTGACACGGAACTTATTAATTTTCTCTGCTACGAATCCGATGTGATGTTAGAAGGTAGGTACACACTTAAGTGGTAGGTTGAATAACTAATTGCCTACAAAGATGGAGTTTGATAAAAGTGATGGATATGTTTCCCACGAACTATTAAAGTCATACATGGGAGGCCAATTACTTTTTATATAATTATGCTCTTACAAGTTGCCTTGTCTATGCTTAATGTGGAGAGATTTAATATTTTATATGTTTAACGTTACGGTGTATTCCCTTTTGGGCAACGTATAATACCATTGTTTAATTGATATACAGCTGCGATTTTATTTATATTATTCTTGACTATTTTGCTTAGTAATATTGCTTTACACTAGAATTTCTTCTGTAACGTAGGTTTGTTTACAGATATATATTAAAAAATCTGTAAATCACTCAACTATTTGCTCCATATGGGAATCGAAACTGTGACGCCTCGCGGTGGAAAAGTCATCTCCAGTCTACTGGGCCAACAACGCTGTAGCGTTTATTGCACTCTCGTTATAGAAGTTATTAAGGAGCCTAAAGTAACCTTATATCGTACGACTTTGGTCTTATTACTGATTACAAGACACTCGAGCAACCTAATTAGAACCACGTCCTACAATTCTTAATTGCAATACAAAAACAATGCACTAACAAACTAAAACAAAAGATGTCCAAAAAATGTAACACCACTAACTTCTACATGATATACGCAAACAATACGGTCGAAATATTTATATAAAACATAATGTTTTATTGTAACCTCATAATAAAAACACTTCCGTACTAAAAACTTTGCGATATCATCACTTTAGTTATTTTGCGGCTAGCCACGAACCCAAAAAAAAGTAACGAACGAGCAACGCATCGTATATTTTTTGTCTCTTTTTTGATATAGGCTTCATTAAGTAAAGCATGGTCAAGGTGGGTGGGTTGTGAATATGGGGAAAATTGTTCTGAAGTCAGTCACGTCCGTGGAAAATTATGTGCAATTAATTTTGAGGATCAAATTATAAATAGCGATTAAGGCAAAAAATAAAAATAAATACTTTTAAATATTTTTGTCCTTTATAGTCAACTGTAATGTGGTGATGGGAAACAGTCAAAATAATTTCTCTTTGCATATGAAAATAAACTAGTAATGACCCAATAAAATTACAAATTTTAATCAAAAAATAAATTTTAAATTTGAAGTTATAATATAACTTAAAAAAATACTATCTGGTGTCATTTTCGATTGTACACAATTCTAATGACACCTCATTTTCTAAGAGAAACAACTAAGTACTTCGAAATACGCACGACCCACACATTGACACGTCAATAAAATCTAATTACTATCAATAGTTTGTAATTAAACCCGACAAAAACTGAACAGGAAATGATTTAGTCTGCAGCATAATACTTCAGCTCAAAGCACTCCTATACAACTTATAAATTGGTCACAAATCCAATTAAATGTCTAACAAACATACGTGCCCAACGTTCCGCATGTATATATAATTACATGTTTCACGTAACTGGTCTAATGGGTTAAAAAATCAATTTGAATATTACCTTAAAGAGAAATGTACGCCTACCAATATTAAATTAAAACAAATAAATGATTTAAACCTACACGACCTTAATTTTAATGCCCATAGAACGATCACGATAATTTGTGTTTATGTTCACTTTTTATATGAAAATAAACGTATATAAATGATCCTGCTAGCCATGGTCCTAAATAATCTAAATCAGTTACTGGCCACGTCGCGTCGTTAAGGTTGACAGAGGCAGCAAACGATTTCACGCTGGCCGCAACAATAGCCGAGAAAACAAGCAAAATCAACAGAAAAATTGCAATTGCAGCATTAAGGGACATAAACGCACAATACGTGTCATAGCGAATAAATTGCCTAACACCGATATCAAAGACAGAGACACATGGGTCCAATGAAGAGTTAACCCTGCTCCTTATATCGCAAAACATAAAAATATTTCATTATTACACTGCAATGCGGACCGTATTTATCAAATTAAACCGCGTGGGAGTTTAATTTACGACGCCTCTTTAAATGTTTAAATGTCTGTAATACACGCTCCTTCATCGATAGCGTCATCATTAACATGCTTACATTTGAGTATAATGACATTTGCTGTAATGTTTATTTTAGGTCTTTCCATATCATCAGTTACAAGGCCTCTGTCGAACATCAGTCACGCGTCATCAACGTTAACAGTGATTACCATTGAATGGGTGTATGTTTGCATACGTAGACGATGACTAGAGGCACCCAAAGATCCGACAATGTTACAGTTACCTTGTCTTAGACCTCCGGGGACAGAGACTCAGGTGTTATGGAACAATGGGACGACCTCTACACTTATAATTAACTTACGAATATACAAAATTAAATGTTTATATTGCATAGTAATGTTCTCACGCGCAACCGCGAACATTTAACCAAGTTGTCTTAACCTTGAGGTTATTGAAGTTTAAGTAGAAGAGAAAAATTTTATAGTACGGAAAGTCCAATCCATAATAAATTAAATATATATACTTGAGATATTGAAGATGGTTTAAAAAACTAGAATTTTCGACATTAATGATCTCTTTGTAATGGTGGTGGACAAGTCTAAAAGTGATCCGGTTTTCATTGTAGCAAGGTGATCGGCTAGTAATAACGTACACAATCGAGTGCCCAAAGAGACTTCCGGAAATAAACACGTTGGCTACACAGGTAGTCGGCGTATGCGTCACATTAACATCTCGCTGGAAGCAACACTCCTGTTTTATTCATATGACTAGAAAATATGAATAACACGCAGTAATTTGCACGTCCCTTGAAACAAAGCAGCAAGTGTGAATCGCGGTATTATATAGATAATTTTCAAATCTGATTTAGTTCCCATAGCACGCAACCGCATCAACTATGCAGAGCCTTACTTCTCAGTAGTCTGCTTATTGTTGCTCAACAATGCAATCTTACATCGATCTCGAGATGTATTGCACCTCATTTCACCCAGACCATACTGCAAATTTCTAACTTACCCCATCTAGGCAAGTTAACAGCAATTCAACATCTAATATTGGTTTTGCACAAATCATATTGAAGCTATGGGAAAGAAACCGCACCGAGAGATTCCCGTGATTTTCCAACACGGATAAGATGCGTTCATAGATTTTCTGCAGTGGTTTCGCGGTCTAGCCACTGTTTATCTGTTAGGGAACTCAAATAAATCTATTGAGTAACGTAGCTAATGTTTTCTGTATGGAAGTCGTGACACTTAAACGTGGGGACTGGTCGCTTTTGCCGATATAGCATCAAAAGTTTTACCTTTGTGTCATAGAAGTACTTACACATTGTTATTTTATCCGTGACTTACGCTATTTTCATAATTAATCAATATATATGTGGTGTTAATCGTTTAATTTATCCATACATGGTGCAGTACCCATTACTCCACTGATTTTACAAGCGATAAGATCTGCATAGTGTACATCTTTCTTGTTCAATCAATTCATTCCTACTTGACTGTTAACATCACACATTCGAATTTCGATTTCATAACGAAGGTCGTCATACCCCGTAACTGGATCATACCAATGCAATCATTGCCCATAAACCTATTAGATTCACTTTGAATTTGTAACGAGCGCCAATTGAATCATTAAAGGCTTTGGTGGACGTAAATCGTGACTGACATTATGCAAAACTCGATTGAACGACAATAGGAAGCATGATCGAAAGTGATCTGTGTATTACACAAAATTTTGTAGCTCTAATTCTGAGTATGAATTCAGTTACGATAATTTTACCCTATGAGGCTTTAGATTTTTTTTGCAATGTCAAGTTGCTTGTCGGTCATATACTCGTATGTAACTTATTCAAAGCCTCCTAGTTCACACAAAGGTTGACTGGTAGATAACGCTTTATGGAATTATGACCGCTTTATGAAGTTTTGTACGTGAAGTATAAATAAATAAACGTACTTATAGCTGTGAGGAGTGTTGGATAAAAAATAACATATTATTTAATATCAGACGACTGTGCCACATATTCAACGAGATAAAGCATATTCAAGGAGGAAAATATTGTATCTACTCATGATTTAAACAAAACTTACAACTTAACTCAAACTGAACATCTCTCCAAGACGCTCTTCGTACTTCATACCGCAAATAGCAAACCGAATATAAAATTCTTTTTTTGTACATAGACACACGTAATTTTCTCAGCATTTAAAAACAGACGGTGTATGTACCTCGGCTATTAGCATTCAGATCATTGACTGAACTAATCTGGATTCTAATCCCGTTGCAACATGGCGTCTACGGTATTTCCAGACACGGGTATATCTTTTAAACTTAGATTATGTGCGAAACAAAGGTTTATCGTTTCCACAACATCTTTATCATGTCGGCGCTAGAAATCTATGAAATGTCTTTCAAACAATAGAACTTCCACTTCCTTATCGGAATTGATGTAATTGCCTTATGAACTAAAAGCTTTTGAATTAAATTTGATCGAATAATGTTTAATACTTCGTTATATTATCGTAATTGTAGTCTCTATAAGTGGTCCTAAAGGCTGTAATCATCGTAATGAAAGGGCAGAATTAGGAATAACGCCTTATAATAATTGCCTAACGAGGCGTACGCTAGGCGAGCTATTTTCGAATAATTTACGCTCGATCATTCGTTATGATTTGACGTGTTAACAAACATTTAGGACGTAGACAATACGACACTACAGAATGATGGATGCAGTTGTCACTATTCCTCTTTTGTACCGCACCGTCGCTCATGCAATAAAATTTATAGGCACTTTAATATTTCTCAACTAAAAGAGCCAATATTCGCATGAATTTACATTTATTGTGCGAAGATTATGTATTCAACCTTGCGGTGTAATAGTAAAGTTGGTTAATCGTGGACGATTCGTTTATTTTTATGATTAGAGACGAAGGTACGAATAATGGGTGAACTGAAGTGCAATGAAGACACCAGACCTTTAACGTCGCATTAATAACCGTAGGTTGGCCGAAGTCGTGAAGAGGAGTGATTGCCATCCGATCTGAGCATCACGAAGTAACATTCGTGTTGCAGGTTGTGCAAGCGTCGCTAAATGTTTCCAATTGTTGTGTGTTCAAACAGTTGGATAATCTTTTGGAAACTTGTTATTATACAATATTTGAAACGTTTCGATAGAATTTATATTGCTTCATTAATTTATCTGTGATGAGGCTTGGTTGACCTTTGACGATGACTAAAACTCCAGCCGGTGATATACAATTTGTATAAGTTGAAAGACTACTTTAGCATAGACTATAATTTTCATAATAAATATTCAATAAAAGTATTGTAATTTTACAATGCGAATCTCGAAATATTATGTTTAAAACATCGACTTATGCTTTATAAAGCCATTGAAAACTTACTTCTTAATTAAACTTACTCATCTTTTTTTATTCTCTCAACGATGACGCATCTTTTAAATCGTCTCTCTTACCCATAGAGTTGTAATGTTTAATAATCATATGTTACCCAACATTGAAAGTTGCCCCTATTATACCCACTTATCGCAATTATCAACACTATCTAAACAATACAATTTTTGTTCACAGTTCAAAGACTGATGGACATCAAGAACCGACCTCGCATTCCTATCCCAGACGAGGACCCCTACAGCATCGCCAGTTCTAACGCCAACGGCTCAGGATCCAGCGGTAGTTCTGGAGGCTACGGACATAATAATGGACACGGAGTGGTTGCCGCTACCAGAGAACAGCTAATGATGCAGATGGGACAGAGAAGAGGGGAAAAGCCCCCGAAGCTACCGCCCAGGGAGAATGGATACGGGCCTGCTGATATTCCCAAGGTACGTGGATACAAAGTGAGTTATCATTTTTGGTGACATTTTGCATGTTTTGCACCTTGCATGCTTAATCTGTCACTTCTACGACGGACTACACGAAGATTTATTATTGAAGCACGCAGAAGTGTATCACTATAAAATTATCGCAGCTGTATATTTAAAAAATGTTTATGCGTCCAGCTGTGGTACAAAACAAGTTGTATGGGGTTACTAATAATAGAACCCCATACTTTTGTCATGTCTGAAATTCCATGAATTCCACACCTACAACATCAATACAATGGAAATATGAAATTAAAAAATTATAAATGGTCTACAATGACATAATCTCCCACTAACCTTTACGGAGTTCCGGGGTCGTAGCTGAATTCGGCACAGCCCTGGCCGGCGGCCCTCGCTATCCTGTACTATATCAACAATTCCTCTGCTAAAAATAGTGATTAAGATACTTCCCTTTCTCACCAAGCTTAACTGGTTTCTGATACACGCATGAATGGCATTTAATCAAAAGCAATGAAAAACAAAGTCTTAAGGAATCAGTAAATATGTTTTGTCAATAGACCGTAAAATATTAAAAATTTAAATAAACAAAAGCTAAATAAAACACAGTCACTTTAAAGGCCAGTAGTGACAAAACGTGTAATTCAATTTACAACGGTTTATTTTTATCAAGACATTTACCGTTGATAAAGAATTAATTTAATAGGATATGATTTACGAACCACACAAGTTCATGATTGAATAATAATAAACTTGTATCCTCAAGTTCCATTTCGATATAAAGGGTAAGTAAGATGCGGTTGCGAATCGACAAAGTAATTTTCGAAGTGAAAATTGCATTACGAATAATTTTTTCATTGTTAAGTTCTTTTTCAAGTTGCTTTTTGAGATGGCATGGCTATTTTTATTACAATAATTTACATGTAATTTTTATTACTTCTCATCTTATAATAAACATCCCGCCCGGGCTCCTCACTACACAGTGATCTTTGTATATTTTATGTCGTTGATTATTCAGGTTTCTTTTAGTTGTTATTTTGACTTTTGCTTGTTTTTTAGAGCAATTTGTACATTTCCGTTGTCTCCGAGTGTTGGCCGTGATTATTCACTATAAATGCGGAATATCTTGCTTACAATGATTGTACTATAAAGTACAATCATTGTAAGCAAGATAAGTCACCTATTTTAGCTTGCGCGCACGGCGATCATTTATTAATATTTAACAAAATTTAATGTCAGGATTAAAATACAAAAAGGATAGGTAACTCCCAAAATTATGAAAAGAAAAGGTATACTAATTTGAACATCATAAATCTTAGTAAAGACTTAATGCACATTTGACAAACCCTGAATAAAAAGACGCACTAGATCTACTTGGCGATAAAAATACGATTTATGCAAATTGAAACACAAAAATGTCTCCACATGAATAATGGATGACGACTGTAATCGGCAAATAAGTCATCTGTGAAATATGCTTCTGCCGTTTCTAAATGCGACTTTATCAATCAAGGCGGAATCAGGATCTTATGTCAGCTTAAAATATCTTGAATTCTCAAATAATTCCAAAAATAATCAACGGCTCACAAAAGGAAAACTGTTTTTAAATTTAATAAATAACGGAGACATTCTCAAATTCCAATTATTATAATCCTTTTAATCTTTCTTTCATTCTGTGCCGTTTATGTTTGCTTTATTAAGAAATATTTATGTTTACCAACCTTCCATATTTAGTTATTTTCAATACGAACTTGTCTTCCTACGTTTGCTGTATCAATTTAAGTACCATTTACATTACCTGGAAATTGTTGATTTAGAATTTTATGTCATCATCCTAAAACATTGACATCAATATATTTTTTTTGTTAAAAATATACTATTTTCATAGAGTTGTCCTAGTGTTGGGCAAAGCACTCTCTTTGTTTTTTCACCGTTCGATTACTTACACCTTGGATTTTTTTATGCTTCGTACTGCACAAAAAAATCGATTCATTTGATGAAACATATGTTTGGAGATACAAAATACTTTAACAATATACCTAATACCATGTAACTCATTCATCAAACACCGATAAAATAAGGTTGTAAGGTTGCCATCATACTTATCTATACACGTCAATAATTCTTTCTCTCCCAAACGCATTCATCGATCATTGCGTAAATCATGTCTCAAATTATAACAATTGTAAAGAATAACTTATAAACATCGAAGGGAGGTGAGAGTTCAATCCGATTAACGCCTGTCGGTTCCGACTTCTTGTCAGATAATTGTGGACATGCGCTATCGCAACTGTGTGGAGTGGACAATGGTCGGCCCTGCGGGAGAGATAACCCTGACGTATCTCACATCTCATCGCCTCCGAAGATAAATGATAGCGACAACATAGTACAGTCGCGTCGGCTTTTACTCTATTATTGGTTTACCTAGTCCCCAAGTTAGCTCCTGACACCATACAAATGAACAATGTCCTTTGTGTGTCTGTTATGCTTCAGTTTTATGCCTGCTAGGTGTTTATTAAGAAAATATACTGCGTGAACCGATATGTGTTGCCGGGTTGGTTTCCATAACCTTTATTTGATAAGATCCTGCTCCTATGAGTTTTATATATCACGGGTCGTTGTTTTTTGATGCCATCTTTGGTTCGTTACAAGGTAAAAGATTGTACGGCGCCCACACGTTCATATTATTGCATCTGATTTTTGCGTCGTGTTTTATTCGCGGATTGCTTGCTTTTCCATGTTCTAAGGCACAAGTTGTGTTGTTTAGTGGACATATTACAATGTAATTGCTATCTGGGTGTTCTTCTAGGCGCTATCTGGCCGTCATGTCTCCAGAAACGTTTTGTGATAAACGTAATTTATTTTTCGCATTACGTATTATAAACCTGATTCTCGCCTTGCACATGTTTAATTTGAAAGTAGATTTATCAACATACGACTTTTTTTAACCTTATATCTTATTACATTTTGTGCTATACGAGTTAAGAGAATATTGAATATATTAAATAAATCTATCTAATCGTTTTTACAGCCTGATTACGACGATATAGAAGGACATGATGGACGCATGCCAACACAGTTCCCAAGAGGCAAATCCGATAAGGGCAAAGACAACAAGAAATACGGTAAGTCGTCTAATCAATTCTCAAAAAAAAAATGAAGCAATTAGAACTCCCATAATGATAATTGTTAAAATAACATGCAGAATCGTGCGTTCAAGTTCATTCAAATAAATACTTTATTCCCAATAGACATTCCTAAAGCAAATAATTGAAACAAAAACCGCAAGAACAAAATTTTTGTATTCAGTAACAAAATCTCTCCATTCACAAGAACCTAATTACGTTCCGTAACCCGTTCATAAGTTAGCAGGCTTCAATTAACTTTACCATTCTTGAGCAACAAAGGGTATCGAAAAAAACCAACTGAAAATTTTCAGCATTAATTACTTGGACAATATAAATTCTCGTGGTAGTATCACAATGTTCTGTCTTGCTCAATGGGCAATAACAGTATTTAAAAGGCGAAGCCCTAGCAGGCGCCTACTTGAGAGGGTCTGTGGTTTGACCGCCGTGTTTGGTCATTACGTCGGTCATAAGTCCTCGGTAATGGACAAATAGGTTCAACTGATAGTATAGTGTGGCAACTCAGAGATTTTTTCACCGACAAAATGAGACCGCGAGCGCAAAAGTGGCCTATCTTTTTCTAGACACAATTAAAATCAATTATGTCTCGAAAAAGATAGGCCACTCTTGCGCTCACGACTTCAAATGTCTATATACTTTTTGTGTATCGGTAGTGATTTAAAATAGGCACTATATTAAAGGTGTTTCTTTACGGTTATACGACAAGTCGAGATAGCTTAGTGGTCAGAGCGCTTGGAGTATTTATCCGGGAGGCGCAGGTTCGAATCCTATTCGTGACCGTATTCTTTTTCCATTTAATATTGTAACCTTAGAGTTCGCTAAGCACACATTAATGCTTTTCAAAGATTTATCTTGAGTGTTTCTTTACTCTTCTTAGCTGTTGTTTTGTAAGTATTAGTAAACTCAAGTCGGAACCAGAAAATATAGTAGTAGTCTTTATTGCATGATTTCTGAAATTCAAAAATGACTGATAATAATTTTCTCTCAATTCCTCCTAATTTGACTCGACAGCACATTAGTTAATTTCATTAGTACGCAACGTCAGTAGATTACAAAACTTTCTATCGCATTTCACGACGTCAAATCACAAAGATATTATTTACCGCTAGTGATATTAGTCAAGCAATCACCCCTTTTCGTTGCGACCAGAACTGTCCATTTGAACACGATGCAGTTGACAATGCAATGGATTTATGAATGCGACTTGCAATTTATACAAGCACGTTGTAAGTGTGAACCTTTATATCAACATCTCTAGCCAGATCATCATTTATAAAGCCATGTCCACGCACTCCATGATTTAAAGCAATATTTATAAAATATGGCATATGGATTTAAGGTTAAGGACACAATGATATGGGTGCCTTTACAAATATTTGTGATAAAAAATGATTTGTTAGACTGTTCGTAAACAGTTTTTTTTATATCTATGGTTGTATATTTTGTCAATGTTCAGTTTGGTAATTGAAATACTCTACAAAAGGCCGAAAGAACTGGTTTTTATTCTTGGTATTCATAAATATGCTACTGATATAGATCTCATAATTAATATTAGAAATAACAAAGAAATTAAATTAAAATAGAAATTTTCAAAACATGTATCCAACATGTTTTGAAAATTTATATTTTAATTTAATTTCGTTCGCTTAGCATGTGCGTCTGCAAAGTGGTATATTGTGTTTCTAAGAAACTTTTTGTTCACAAAAGGACAAAAACACACGTGAGTACCTAGGTAGTGTATCAAGAGCATGGCTATATATCACAGATTACAAGGGGACACTTACTCAAACACCACAAGTACCGTCTTAAAAGGAGTAGATACTATTTAAAATATTAAGAGTTATATCGACCCGACAAAGAGGTGAAGTCTCTTTTGAAATATGAGCCCAGTTTACGTTTGAATACACTTTGGACGTTCATAATTTAACTTAAAAGGACGTAGACATATAAGTTCGGGTTTTGGTAGCTTTATGCAAATGAATGTTGTGCATTATTGGTACATACGCAGCTTTGTTCACGGATTCCTGCTTGTCAAAGTCGAGTCACGTTTGGCGCATTCCACATATGATACGCGTAATCGATGATGACGTTTTTGGATCGCATTTGCACGTTTTGATTCGAGAGCACTTGCGAACAATTCGCAAGGAGAACTCAGAGCAGAGGTTATGCAGACAATGCCCTGGTGTCGCAACCACCGGCTGACATTTCGGCGTATCCTTGATATTTGAATCAGCGGTATTTGGAACAAGTCAGGCGTAGGATGCGGAACATGAGACGGAACGTGCATGCGTTCCGTTTTATAGGCGAATGTGTTCGCAGTTTCTAACATAGTAATAGGTGAACCATAACCATGTTATGTAAAGACTCGTTTCCAGGTACTAACACGTCTATTGGTGCTTGTTTAACCTGTAATATGTTTTAGATATTTTCATGGAGTTTGCATTTGTTTTCAGATGATCCTTACTACTGCGGTCTGCGAGCACGCGTGCCCAACTTTGTGAAGACAAATGGAGCGAAAGTTCTGCCTGCAATGATTGAGCGTGTGACTCTGAAGGAGGCACCAGTGCCGAGCAAGCGCTACAGCGTGGCTCACGCTCACCCCGGCCCCTTCCCGCCACACATGGCACCGTTTGCGCACGCGCCGATGCCACCACAGGCTCTGTGGCACGCTCGCTCTTACGAGAGCGGAATCGGTGCGTACGATCGCCTCCCCAAAAAAGAGAAGCTCATGTTCCAATTCTATCCGAACAGGGAGAAACGGCTGCGACCCCTCGTGATCCAGCAGCCGCGCTAGTGTATATACAGACTAACCCCGCACTTTAATTCCACCGCCTCAACGCGGACTCTTCGCTCCAATCTTGGTATTTAAACTTTCTGTTATATTAGAACGCTTCGCTTGGTAGCACAACTCGCCTGTAAGCTTCGTTTCTCCACTGTTCACTTCTGAGTTCATCTCTCATATTCACTAGTATCAAAGTTCACATCTTTCCTTCTTTCTTGACAACCTTGTCAAAACTTTTTCCTTTTAAACTGCAAAATTTCTTATAAGACAGCTTTGCTATCATCCATAGATGTATTTTGCAAAAGCGTTTAGTTCCAGGACAGGACAGATGAAAAAAATAGTAGATATTTTTTTCTTGTCGTGCAGCATCTTAAGGTTGTTACTAAAATTAAAGTACAATGCGTCGTTTTTGTAGTTAAATTAACAGACCCAATTGCTTATCCCTAAATGTTTATAACCTCACCACTAACTTCGCTGAGTATAGAAAATCGACAAAATATCTTAGTTTCTTTGACAGTACCGCGTAATTCAGGAGGCCTATAACTGGCAAGCAGCCTAGACTCTAAAACAAGAATAGAAATAGAAGGGAAATATCCAGGCGTCTAAATCATAGGTAATATTGCTTACAGACGGAGAGCAGCATTATGACCCATACGCGCTGTACGGGCGGCTCCCCATGCCGGGCCGCGGCTTCCCCCCACCACCTGCGCCTCACGCTCGCCACATGTTCATTGGAGAGTGGGACTAGAGTGCGATCACCTGACACCTGGCAACTTAACCTAGACATAAGACAAGGATACTGTCAAATCGATCAACAATCACAATACAGTTTTGGCATGATTTGCTTATCTAGATGATGTCATCGTTGAAGAAAATAATCATGTTACCAAAGATTGATATTTTAAATGTTTTTAAGGTGCATGAAGACAATAACTAAAAAATCGATGTGACAGTGTCCTGTGAAATGGTAAACTTGATATAATATTGTAAATATTCAAATGCTTTGTAAAATAAAAGGAATTGACAGTTGTATTAAATCGTTGATACAATTACTTACTTTGTTATGAGTAAAGCAATTAACACGCAATAAATTGCTTTAAGGGGTATTGCGAATTATCGAGATTTCTAGTATACATTATTATGTAATTTTATAATCAACGTATATTTAAGCGATAGATTTAAATATAATTTAGTAATCCACTTTACCAACATGTTAGTTGTAATGTATTTAACTGAATATTGTAAAAACTTAGTTTAAATTAATTAAACCATTAAGTTAACTATCACTGCCAACGTGTTTAACGATTTGCGTGTTCAATGTCATCACAATTGTCTTGTCGTTAAAATATTCTCTTGTTTATTATATTTAAGTGGCAATCCTAGTCAAAACAGGGTTGGGAAATTTTTGAAACGATTAGTGGCTTTCGAAATATGTCTTCGAGAATTTTTAATGTTTAGAAGTGCATGATTTTTTTCATTACATGGAAACTCTTTACTCTATGTATGGTTATAAGAGTTGTTTTTTGGGCAATAAATCGTAATATTTATTTCTAATTTAAAAACCAGAAATGTCACCGCTTAAGAAACCATTGGTTGTCGATACATAACGTGTTGTTAATATTTGTTATTTGTATGTAAATTGCATATTATAATCATTATTATTAATTCCATATTATAATTTTTAGGTAAAATATAGAAATTCAATTATTTAGTTTTATTAAATTCTTTTGTACATACCTCTTTTCTTCAATATATTGCGATAAGTGCTGAATCCATGTATTTCCTGATATATTTCTCCAATACTCAATTATCATAATAATAATATTATGGTCTAGTTACGTACGTACAACTACGTTGACAATTTAAATGTAATTTATTGTCACAATTACTTTTAAGGATTTTATATTTTTTGTATATTTAGGTATTATTATTTTTATATTCGTAGCTCATATAGTGTTTATTTGTATCCGATAAAATGTTACTTTAAAATAACATCTGTGAAAGAACTATGTTCTATACAAACGTAGCTCCTTTACTTGATCTTATTTTATTTGCTTCTAAAACTGATATGTAGCTTCAAAGAAATTCGGAGGTGCTACACAGGTTACCATAAAATATTGTATCTTATGCATTATTTTAGATAATTATAATGATACTTTTAGATGAGAATATACCTACACATTAAAGGTGAATAAGTATTTTTCCAAATCAAAGATGGTGATAGAGGAAAATGAACCACGACATGTAATTACACGTATTCATATTATAGATCATATCATTAAAATAATTATGAACTATATTGTACATTTAAACAACGATGACCAAGAAAAATTATATACTGAATATTCCAAATAGATAAGTCCGGCATTTGATTTAATCCACATCTGAAAGGTGTGGTTTTGTTAAAATAATCGATTACTTCTGGCACAATGTAAAATACTGCTGCTATTACGAATTTAATTAATATAACATCAACATCCACTTGTATTGTGTAGCATTGGGTGTTGGTTATCGAGTAACCTATCATAAGGAAGACCGTTTATGAGTAAATATACAATTATTTTAATAATACATTTTATTTCACTTTAACACAAAATTAATACCTTATTTGTTAAAAATACATTGAGGCCAAAATGGATTTTTGACGATCTATGGGTCTTATAGAAATATAAAACAAAAAAATATAGGTCTCTCTTATATATATATTTACTACAAACCACAACCACTTTACTTTCATTTAAATAAAAACGAAAATAAAAATTTCTGTTCCTTGTATTCCCCAGCTCCTATCCATTTTTTTATCAAATACTTAATGTACTTCCTAGCTTCCTTCAACTCTTCAGGATCCTTAGCTTTATTCGAAAGCAAGTCTCTACAGTGAGATGATAGAGATATTATTTTAGCTGGGGCATTATAAGAAACGTCTTCTAAAACTCCTAATCTGTGATATGGATCCAAATCACCATTCACAAAAACCACTTTTGTAACATTAGGTTTCAAACCACCGTACATAACATTTGTGCGTTCTATTCCTTCGTCAATTCTTCTTTCGTCGAACTTCGGCCCAAACATCATAGTGCATAAACTATAAAACAATTCAACAGGAATATTGTTAGTAAATGGTTGTTTCTGTGAA
This sequence comes from Xylocampa areola, assembly GCA_935421205.1. Taxonomy (NCBI): domain Eukaryota; kingdom Metazoa; phylum Arthropoda; class Insecta; order Lepidoptera; family Noctuidae; genus Xylocampa; species Xylocampa areola. Next base: position 5,656,037 of record OW285200.1, read on the forward strand.
TTAGTACTTATAAAATAACCAAATTCAGTACAAGTTTGGTACGTCCATGACGTCGCCCAATCAATTTCTTTCATACTTTCAACAACTTCATCGAAGTCGTAATTGAAGCAATTGTTTTTCTCACTCCATAGACCCCCTTCTTCGTCTTTCGTAGAAGACACTTGTGAAATATTATACATATTTTCGCAAAAATTCTTTATACTTTCAGGATTGCCATACTGAGCTTCATACATGAATTTAGAAGTTTTGTCCAAGAAAAATAACTGTTTATTTTCTGGTTTACTCATATCTGTACTGTTACAAATTTCTTCTTTTTCCTTGAGCTGAGCAATCCCAGAACTCGTTTTAAATAATTCATCATACCTCTTGAACGTTTCTGTTATTATATCATAACATCCCGACGAACCATATTGTTCGAAATCATCGCTAACGGTTTCTAAATATTCGAAAAAATCCTTTTTGGCTAAAACCGGTGCACTGCTTGAGATAGCGGCATCAACTAACTCAGGATAAAGGAGCCTCATCCAAGCTGCTAAGTTTCCTGCATACGATCCTCCAACTACAACAACTTTTGATTCTATAAATAGAGGTGACATTTTGATCTTTTTAAGTAATTTTGCTATATCGGCAAGAGCTTGCCTGGAACTGAGGTATGTTAAGTTTTCTATATTCAATTTATTAAAAGGCTTGCTCTTCCCATAGTATCTATGTTCGGATAAGTACATAGCGCCATTGGTTTCTTTTGCCAATTCGTACAACATGCCAGTTTGCAGAAACACTTTGCTTGCCTCTCCTTCTCCATTAATGAACAAATATATTGGTCCTTTTACTTTCCATTTATCAAGTCTTTCGAAATATCTCATTTTCCATGTACGAGTTTCGTTTTCATCAAAATGGTCTAGCGGTTGCTCAATCCATTTTGTAATAATTTTGGAGACGTCAAATAATCCCAACGTTGCGTTCAGTTCTTTTACAAAGAATCTATACCCATTTCCAAGGCCGTTTAATCCATATGCATTTGAGAAATAAACACAGGAACAAAGTATAATGTTTAGTTGAATAAAATACATTGTATGGCGTGTCTAATCCATGTAGGTTTAAACACAACTGAATTTTACATATCCAATTTGCAATAGTAGATAATATATAAATTTAAATAATAAATAGTTGCTATTTGGCACAAGCGTCATAACCACATACTTGGAATGGGTTATCAGTCTTTAATGCGGGTGATGTACAATAATGAATTATTTTAAAATGCGGTTAAATGGTTTCGATTTGATATGTAGTATATGTATTTTGGTATGTAGTACAATATGCAAAATTAGAGGCAGTTTATTGATCATGAGCCTTTGTTGTAAAACTTTCATAATTCAATTATTTTTGCTCTTTTGAAATACATTTTTATACGACGACGGTATGAGACAAATAAACAGTCACAGTCGTTACGTTTGTGGTCTCTTGGTGCTCTTTAAGCTCCTCTAAGTGCCTAGAAATAGATGATGCTATTAAAGCATCTAGCCTAGGCTAAATAATACTCAATACGTTTATTGTACTCCACAAGTATTATCTACAGGTGTTACAATAAGGAAACAAAAATCCTAGGTGGGGATGTCCGGCACGCCAAAATGCAGTTTCGAATAACTTAATAAACATAATATCAATATGGTGTCTAAACTATATATCTACTCAATATATTGTATTTCTGTAACTTTAATCTATAAACATCAATAATAATATATTTTTTGAGCTTTTTTCTTATAATTGTTGTCTCATTAATTACCAGACACAATAGATTTTTATTGTTAAACAGATGATTTTTTTAAGTGGGCGTGGAGGGCCAAATTGGATACTATATGGAATATCGAAAAATACTCAAAGTAGTCTCTCGGAGTCTAGGGCCCGATTTTGATTAAAACGACAACTGCATCATTGAATTTTTGAAAAATCATTGTTCCCAGTCAAGAATCGAACCCGTTGATTTTGGAAAACTAAACACACAATGTATTATTACACCATCCGATACTGTCGTTTATAAAGATGAACTTCTGGGAAGTAAAATTAAAACTAAAAAAAATTGAGACTAATTTCGACCAACATACGGGTATGTATAAATAAAACACATTGCATGAAATTATTAATCAGTTTATTAAAATTCAGCATTTTCCTTTATTTTGTATGTAATGACTATTGCAACAATAATGCAACAATATTGGATGGAGTAAAGATACAGTGCTTTTTTCCATAATCAACGGGTTCCATTCTTGGCTAGAAATATAGGTTTTTCAAAAATACAATGATGCAATTTTAGATTTCGTCAATATTGGGTCCGAGACTTCTTTGAGTACTTTTCGCTATTCATTCTAGTTCCATATTTAGCCATGCACAATCATCTCATTTCAAAAATTCACCTGTATAATACAATTTCGTACTTCTCCGATCCAAAGAGTTATCCATACTTCATGGAGAAATGATACTGGCTGGCACCGAATGTAATATGGCTGACAACGCCGCTATCAGTTGCCATAGCAACGCATCAACAACAAATCCAACGCGCCGGTCGACAACTCGAGACACTTGACCCTGTTTTTATGTGAAAAAATAATTAATTACTTGGCGTCATTATGGATTTTTCTGAGGGTAGTGCGGGGGGGAAGCGGCCAGACGCCCCTCGGCCCGTGTCCAGACGTGGTTATCGGGAGAACACAAACACAGGGTCTGCTGTATCAAGGTAAGTGCGAATTGTGTAGTAATATAGATCTTTCTGTTAAATTATTTATTAGAAATGATGCATTAATATAATGGCAGTTTCTTAAAGGTTTATATTTCAAGTAGGTATCTTTTGTTACGAGGTCCAACATTAAACATTAAAATAGTATGCATAGTAATAACATTATAAAACTACTTCAAGAAGCAATAGAAAACAGACATGAACAGCATTCTTACAAAGTTTGGCAGAGCCATAATACGTTTTGGTGAAATTAAGATTAAAATAATTGAAAAGTTAATTGAAAAGATTAAAAGGTATATACAATTAATTATTTATACGCTACAGTATAGTTATCATGATAATACTGCGTCCTATTACGGCATTATCATTATTTATGTAGTGTTAATTGAATACATACTTCTTAAAAAAAAGCACGACTGCCGTGTGTGAACTAAAAAGTTAGAAACAAGTGTTGAAGAATTGAGAGTACTGAAGAATTTTCATCACAGTCGGGATATTGATCATCATTATTTTGGACTGCCTCGTTGGTCTAGTGGTCCCAAGCGCGACTGCTGAACAGGAGGTCTCGGGTTCGATCCCCGGGTCGGGCAAAGTGTTATTGAGTTTTTCTGTTAGGAAATTCTCAGTAGCAGCCCGGAGTTTGGAACTGTGCCCGGTTGATGGCAATAGGCTCACCACCTATTACATGGGACTTAATAACAGCATTGGTGAAATGTGGGTGTACAATTGTGTACACCTCTGCCTACCCCTTCGGGGAATACAGGCGTGATGCTATGTTATGATGTTATTATTTTTGACTTGCCTGAGCCGCGAATCAATAAACGGCATATACATTTGCACACCCACATTTCAGCAATGCCGTTAATCTATTGGCTCAATCGATTTTTATTGATAAAAAGTACAATTTTGTACTCCTCCGATTAGAATTTTAATAAGATGTGAGCTTATTCGGGCTGCTTTTGAGTAAATTCCTTAACGGAAAAAAACTCTTTTGATCCGAGAAGTATAAACTGTAAAGTTAGTATAGTTCGTGGTGGTGAGCAGAGGTCGAAAAGGCTTAGCGGTCAGAGCGCCTGGAGTATTTATCCGGGAGGCGCAAGTTCGAATCCTACTCGCGACCGTATTCTTTTTCCACACTAAATTATATCTTTAAAGTTCGCTAAGTATGCGTTAATGGTTTTCAGAAATGTATCTGTACAAAATTGTAATGTATAAGAATTAAAATCTATTGTGTCTGGTAATTAATGAGCCAACAGATTACGAAAATGTTCCACAAAATTGTCCCCCGACTGCGATATCAAATTCTTCAGTACCTTGTTCCCAGTTAACACTAAACCCAATTACCAAGTTTCGAACTCGAACGGAGCCTTTAGTCATGAGCTGAGCCAAGTCAGTGTAGTCGGGCAATCCCGAAGAATGCGTAATAACGAGTAATAACTGTTGAACAATAATTAGGTAATACTAAAACACCTTGTTTTTTTATTTTAGTTCAGTTACGGCGCGACTAATTTTTTTTTATATTTTCTTCGGTACGTCGAAACAAACTCAGAATTCAGTCTATTTCAAAGTCCAGATATCATTTTATCTATTTTATGTTTTTGAATGTGACCATGTACTCGTAATTAGGTGAAGCGAAAGAGGTCAGAATAGTAGCAACTAGGAATCATCTCTGCCTACCCCAATGGGTACAAGGCGTGATTTTATGTATGTATGTATGTAACAAGTGGAATCGATAATTTGAAGACCCCAATGGAAAACAGGCGTGGTTTTATGTATAACCATGTAGGGAAATCTTTAGGATAGCATTTTGAAGAAAAGACACAGAGGTTTTGATTGGCCAACTGGTCCTGACTGCTGATATGTATCAGTCACCGTGTGGCTCTGCTAAAATGTAGGGAACTTAACGAAGTTTACTTTACCAGGAGCAGCACCATGAGACCGACATCAGCGTATAGAGGCAGTACGGCGTCACGACTGTCGACGGCTGGGTTCGGACCAGCGCCGCCGACGGCAAGCCGACAGCCCACCGCCATGACTGGGTTTTCTATGGTACGTCTTTTAAAGGGAATTACTCAAAACACAAAAGCATCTTCTCCTACAACTCACTGTGAGTTGGCAATCTCAGACTAATAAGTTCAAGTTTTATCACGAAGTTTTCCCCCACTGTAGATGATATCATAAATTAACTAAAAAAGAAGATACATAATTATGAAATTGAAGTCATCACATAGATACATGCCAGGTTTATATCCACAACCTGCTGCTCGAGAAGCAGGTTGTTAATCACGTGACCACCACCATATTGAACTGTAAAAATAAAAATAAAAAAGAAAGCTAATGCCATAAGAAATAATTATATTATAAATTAATGTTTGTTGTTTATCTATTTGTTCGTCTTTTATGCGTTGCCTAACCATTCATCCGATTTTGATTAAACTTTGGTGCGTTGTTATAGTGCTATACTGAGCACAGCTAGTCCTTATAAAAATATTATTACGTTCCCAGATCGACAGACCAATAACCCAGCAAGGTATATCAGGTCTTCGCACGGGGACCGCTAGAGGATTCCGCACTCGCCAGCTCCAAGACAAACGATATTGGGAAGAGCTGATGCAAGTAAAAGTCAGGGAGATGAAGGCAGAGATAACCAGGTTGAGTGAGCAAGCTGATGCGGGAGAGCGAGAGAAGTCCGCTAAGAAACATTACGAGAAGAGAGTTAGGGAGCTAGCGTTGGAGCTGACTGGTGAGTAAAAGGTTTTATTGTGTTCCGTAATACATGTAAAACCATAATTATGAAACGAGGGAGCCGATTTCAGCAATGTACCAGTTTGTAGTATTCAAAATGTTACGCACATGCACGACCGAGTTATCAGAATAAATAACACTTGTAAAAACGAAGTTATAAATTTTTGAGGATAGAAAAATAGGGTCGTGAGCAGGATTCGAACCTACGCCTCCCAAATAAATACTCCAGGAACTCTGCCTACCAAGCTATCTCGACCTCTTAGCATAACCACGAATTCTTCTTTAACATTATAAAACGTCTCTTGTTGACTTCATCGCTATCTCTTCACTCCCTATATAGGTGACTGAACACTAACTTTGCAGTTAATACAATGTCGTATAAATGGGATTACCTTAACAAATACAGAAAAATCTTTCAAACGCATTAACGCATGCGTAACGAACTTCAAAGACTTTTTTTGTAAAAAGAAAAATACTGTCGTTAGCAGGATTTGATCCTGGTTCCCGGAAAAATACTCCAGGCGCTTTGCCAACCAAGTTATCTCGACCTCTGCTCATTAGCCCAGTCGACAAACAGTAAGATGGCTTTGAAATGCTTATTACAAAAAGGTTACACTTTATCAAAAATAAAACACGTTTTTTAGATTTACAGGGACGTCTCGCTGATTACAACACAGCGATCCGCATAGCTAACGGGGAGGCTAACAAGCAATCAGTAGAAGAACAAACAAGAGACCTGGACGCAAGCAACCAGAAAATGCAGGAGGAGGTGGAACAAGTCTTCATGGAGAAACAGAGAAAGGAGAACCAGCTAAGACAGCTAAGAGAACAGATGGATAAGGCATCTAATTATTTTTCCTTGCCTAGCTCAACATTAACTGTTTAATGTCAAGGCTACTTTATCGTTTGCAGGATACTTTGCTTCGACGCAATGAAGTCCAATCCATTTTTTGAGCAGATTTTGGTTGTTTCTTATTTATATCCTTAAAAACAAAACTTTTGTGTTTAAAATGAATATTTAAATAAAGTCGCTCAGGCATTAGTTCTATTTAACGAGATTTTATATAAGGTTTAGAAATTAAACATACAGACAGTTGAGTCATTGATTAAAACTAAAAGTAAAAAGTCATCGTCAGGCTAAGGTTATCATAAAAGTTCAGCATCTTCTATACGAAAGCTACGTTCTTTAATTTCAGGAACAATCAACGATCACAAAGCTGCTAGCAGAAATGACTCAGGAACAAAAAGATGAATACAATGAACTTGAAGCTACTGCTGCTGCGCTTAGAGAAGAAGTCGAACAAGCGAGGACACAGATAGACCATCTCAATAGGGAGAAGGAGGAATTCAGTAAAGAGATTTCTGGGTCTCAGGTCAGTTACAAGTAAATGTAACTCTGTTTGTTTGTTACCTTTTCACGACTAAACGGCTGAACGGATCGTAATGAAATTTGGTAAGAAGATAGATTGGACCTTGGAGAAGGACATAGGCTACCTTTTGTTACGCAGGCGAAGTCGCGGGCACCAGCTAGTCTTCTTTAGTATAGCTGATAAAGTAGAGGAAAGATGGAGAGTGTTCTCTCTAAATCAATGTTAACTAAAAATATTCTTATGTTCTGAATAACATCTCATATGTAGGTACTTATATATAAAATTCAAGTGGGCTATTGTCTGGTCTATGGTGCTTGTTAAACAAGTCAATTATAGAAGGAAAGAAAGAAAGAATAATTATTAGATAATATTTATATCGATATATTGTATAGGTTTTGAATTAAATAATTTACAGATAAAGGTGCACCTATTAGAGTTACATCGTCGATTGGTGGTGGCTGAGGAAAAGCGTGATAATATGAAGAATGAATTGAACAACCGCTTGGACCCGCAAGAAGAAAGAGAGAAGCTTTTACTTCAGGTAGATTTTAGTTTAAAGAACTAAATACCAAGTTTAAAAACATTGCAATATTAGAAAACGGTGTTGATAAAATTAAAATTATTTTTTCGCTTTAGGTTCGTGAAGATAATGCTGCGATCGCATCGTTGGACAGTAACGCTGCGAATTTGAAAGAACAAATCAAGAAGGTTCAAGAACTAATCGAGCAAGCTGAACAGGTAATGCACATAATTATGACTACATTATTAAGTACCTAAGTAAATTTTTTATTAGTACAAGGAGATTGCTATCGTAAAGATGTATTTAAAAAAGTATAACTGTAACTATGTTTTTGTGTTTATTAACAATAAAAAAACCTATACAGGTGACCGAATATATCGGTCACCTGTATAGGTACTGAGCAGAGGTCGAGATGGCTTAGTGGTCAGAGCGCTTGGAGTATTTATCCGGGAGGCGCATATTCGGTCACCTGTATAGGTACTGAATTTATTGCAATGACGTCGCCATAAGACGTGTTAAAATATGGAAGAAGAATTCGCGGTGGTGAGCAGAGGTCGAGATGGCTTAGTGGTCAGAGCGCCTGGAGTATTTATCCGGGAGGTGCAGGTTCGAATCCTGTTCGCGACAGTATTCTTTTTCCATTTAATATTATAACATTAGAGTTTCGCTAAGCATGCGTTAATGCTTTTCAAAGATTTATCTTGAATTTATTAACTTTGTAAGACATATTCATAATAATTATTGTCCACTACTCACTTGCATTTTTTAGGGATTGCCCGACTAGTTTCAAACTGAAACGAACCCTTAGAGGGTCTAAGGGCTCCGTTCGAGTTCGAAAAATAATTGATATGTCTTTGTATCTATGTCGTGGTGACCGAGTGGTAACAGGCCCCCCTTTTGAGTCACGTTTTAGGGTTCAAAACTTGACATGTACCAGTATGACTTTTTCAACAGCAACGTTATGAAGATTTGATAGAAATATTAGCAAATGTTTCAAAATCCCAATTTAATTATGATTTTAGGATCTAGAAGAAGGAAATTCTGATCGGCATCAAAAATATCGCGAGCTGAAGAAACGAGAAGAAACAATGGATGCTTTCATGACTACTTACGAGGAAAATCTCAAGAAGGAACAGGAAAAGATTGACCAGTTGGAAAGAGACATAGTATTCTCTTTAGAACATAGCAGTTCTAACATAGACTTGGATTTGAGTGAAATAGATTCGTTGAAACAGAAAGAAGGATACACTTCTCAGTACGATGATAGCAAGAAGTCTGTTGATACTTTGACAAAAGATTATGAGAGGTTCCAGAGTAATCTAAAAAAGGTAAGAAGAAATGGTAGTTATAGAAATAATGCTTAATTATTGAACATCCTAAGTAGAATAACAGAGCAGGTCAAAAGTCGCGAGTCGAATCCAATATAGTATATAATAGACACGCACCACTGACTTTTCGAGTCATGTGCGTATTGGAAATTATTATTCACCTGCTTAAAACGGTGAAGAAAAACATCGTGAGGAATCCAGCACACCTGGTAGATGTTTTCGATGGTGTGTAAAGCCATGTCAGAGGCCTACGGGCGATTTAAACTCTGACACTAGTTCATCAACCACACGAGAGGAAGAAGAGGAAGTAGAATAACGATGGTTGTCGTACCTAATGACTCGGAAATCATATTTGTATGATCTACAAATAATTGTTCCGGATGTGATGCAATGTGCATCTATGATAGATTTGAGCTTCATTTTTTTTAAACCCATCCATAGCCAAGATTAATTCCTAGAGCGGGGCAGTATTTTATATAAAAAAAGAAATATGATGAAAAATTATTCAACAAAATTACGAATTTTTAGAAAATTTTATAATTTGAGATCTTCTGAAATTGCAGGCAGAAGCAACAAGAGAGCGACTTGCAACAGAGCTGCAAACGTTACCAGAAAAGACTAGAGTGATGCAAGAAGAACTAGTCACTCTTTCAGATCTGGAGAAACTTCGAGATCAAGGTTAGTATAACTATATAAACCAGATCGATTTAGAAAAGTAATAATAATCCTCTCGATCGAATATTCGACACGACGGCTATCTCCACGGAGATATTATATTAGCCAAGAACGCAGGAGATACTATAGTGCACAAGTGTATGCGCAAACACAGGTGCACACCCTCTTACTTCACTCTCATATGCCGATTGGACGGCAATCCGACACGACCAGAGCGAAATCTGGCACAGGACGCTTTCATGGCTCTCCTTATCTTGGGAGCGTTACACCACCAACGTCCTAACTCCAGGCTTCTACTGTGAATACTTAACCCGATCCGGGAATCGAACCTCGGGCTATTAAATAATACTGATAAGGTAATTACAGTTTATACGGCAGTATATCTGTATATACGTATAGTATATATCAAGAATTGCTCGTTTAAAGGTATTAAACGAGCAATTCTTGTATATATATAATCTGAATCTCGGAAACGGTCCAACGATTTTCATGTAATTTAGTATGTAGAGGGTTTGGGGGCGATAAATCGATCTAGCTAAGTAAAATTTTTAGAAAACGCAGTTTTACCAAAAAAAAAACATATAGAAAAAATCATTCAGGTACTAGGTACTGATATAAGATAAAAAATGTTGTATTTGAAGGTGAAGAGCAAAAAAAAGCTTTGGAGACAGATCTGCAACAGCTCAGAGAGAAATTGGCTCCTACTGAAAGTGCTGTACTGGAAGCCACGAATAAATTGAAGAATTTACAGGTTTGTACCTTAGTAATATACTGTGTAAGAGCCTCCCCAAACTTAATGGTTTTAGCATCGGCATTCGCGACTTGGTTTCCCCGACCGAACGAATTAAGTCACTAAAACGCGATGCAGCATTCAAGAACCCTAAATTGCACTGTTTAGTCAGTTTACTTTTTAGTTCTTGACTTAAAACTTAGTTTTGATAACGAAACAGCATCACGCCTGTATTTCCTAAAGGTTATGCAGAGATAAAATGCTGTACACCCACATGTTATCGATGAAGTTATTAAATTCCTTGTAAAAAGAATTCGCGGTGGTGAGCAGAGGTCGAGATGGCTTAGTGGTCAGAGCGCCTGGAGTATTCATCCGGGAGGCGCAGGTTCGAATCCTGTTCGCGACCGTATTCTTTTACCATTTAATATAATAACTTTAGAGTTCGCTAAGCATGCGTTAATGCTTTTCAAAGATTTATCTTGAATTATTAAGGTAATTGCATTCTTTACGGCATTGTATTAACTGCAAAGTTAGTCGTGTCGGTTCGGTCACCAGTATAGGGACTGAATTGATTGCAATGACGTCGCCATAAGACGTGTTAAAATATGGAAGAAGAATTCGCGGTGGTGAGCAGAAGTCGAGATGGCTTAGAGGTCAGAGCGCCTGGAGTATTTATCCGGGAGGCGCAGGTTCGAATCCTGTTCGCGACCGTATTCTTTTTTCCATTAAATATAATAACTTCCTTGTAATAGTCGGTGAGGCTAGCAACCGGGCACAATTCTAAACTTAGGGCTGCTGACAACACTTGCACTTTGCACCGGGAATCGAACCCAAGATTTCACGCTTAGCAGCCAGATCTGCGAACACTAGACCGACAAGGCTGTCGACAAACTAAAGAGGAAATTTAATTTTGTTTAAAAAAAAGTTATTTACGTTGCTTATTCTATTTCACAGGCAAGTCTCGACGGCAATGAAATGTATGCTAAGCTTAACGCACTAGAAGACCAGCTAGCGCAGTTGGAGAATAGAAAAACTGTGCTAGAAGAGGATATTGCATCAATAACATTGAAAGCCGACTATGAGCCACTCAAGAAACAAGCAATTGACGAGCTTGCCTCACTAAATAAGAAAATTATCGAAGACTTGAAAACTGCTAAATCTTATTAATAAATCTATGCCTAGCTTTTCATTTTCTGAAATAAAAATACGTCAAGATTTTTAGATCGTCATACCGAGTTTCATTTCAATGAATTTCAACATTCATTCAGCGCAATACGCTTGTGAATCCACTTACCGTTTCTGCCGACAGGCTTGCTCTTCAAGGTTCAAGCGGCGGGATTTACTCCAAACTTAAATCGCTAAAACCTCTTAAATTCTTCAATTTAAAAGAAAAACACAGCTTGTTTTTTTTTCTGTGGAACTTGGTCTAGTTTCTGGCAATTTATTATGTAATTTTTAAGAAAATGAAACTATCACATATAAAAACAACGGTTTATTACTTCATTAATTTAATATCACAGATGATTTATATTTTTTTTAAGAAATACAAACTAGACAAGTTCCGTACTAACTAAAAAATGTTACACCTTATTAAGTTAAAATGGTTAAAAACTACAATACCGGTGACTCAGACTAAAATGGACTTTATATAGTCGTATTAAAGTTTAAATGGACATTATACTTGTACTTGATACAAGATAGAGCTCGAACAAAATATGACACGTATTGATTAGCATCAAATAGTAGAGAACCTTAGTTCAAATAGCATAATTATAATTATCGATTAGCGAGAAACAATATTGCAAAAGTGGGCAGACAAAATATATAGATACGACTGCCGTAATGAAAACAGGTGGTAAAACCGAAATGGTGATAAAATTCTTCCAAAAGAGAGTCCAGTCGGCCATGAATACATATTAAATACATAAATAACATATTTTATGTCCAAGGCTTGCAATTTCAAAAACAATTAGAAAGTGGAAGAGGAATTCATGCCCCCAAATAAATTGAGATAAGGACAGGGCTATATTATATATAATTGTGTATGCTTCAAATACTGACGACAATATCTTTAATAACATCCATTTGTGGACGTTGACCAGTAACAAAATATTTACAACATAAAGCGAGCCTAGCACTATACTATCAAAAGGAATGATCCTTTTTCGACAAAACTATCTAACATCTCACAATTACAAGTAATCAATCAGTGTGTTATGTTTGGGTAACTTTTTTTTCTTTATCGAATAACATGGCTAATTCAGCAGGCACATCCCTATTATTCGCCTTGATAAGAGATATTAGTGTGTGCACAAATTTCTGTGAAGGTGTGACGTCGGCTTCTTGCATTCTTCCCCATAACGCTAAAGCATCGTAGCAGTTGTCATCACGTTCTGAAAACAAAACGAAAGGCAATTAGATGGTGACCTCTGGGAAATTGTTCTCCCGTAAATGTGAAGATGCAGTTGTTCTGCGTAATACCGGCTTTGCTGGCAAAAAGGGGCTACCATCATGAATTCGAGCATTGAGAAGCGTGAGATTGCCTTTGCCTAACCGTAGGACAGTATAAGCTAATAGAAAAAACAATGTTGCTGAGTATTACATTTATTGAAATATCGTGGTGGTCGAGTGGTTACGGGTCCGCCTCTTGAGTCACAATTAGTGGGTTCTTATCTGGCCTTTTCCAATGTGACTAAATCAGTGAGATTATAGACACACGCAAAACATCGTGGGGAAACCAATAATGGTTTAAAATCGCCGACCCGCAGTGAGCTAATTTGGCGATCATTACCAGTGTTTTCCTTGTATCAGAAGAGGCCCTTGCCCTGGAGTAAAACAGTGGTTGTTTTATTCTTCGCTTATCAATAAAGAAAAACGCCGACTTTTTCTTAAAATTGCCCTTCATAAAACTTTCAAATGAAGTCAAAGAAAATAGTAGAAAAACTTACGTAGAACATCCAGGATCAAGTCATAAATCTCCATAGTATCGATATGACGCAAATCCTTGGAGCATTCAGCGATAACTTCAAGCGCTTTAATTTTCTTCTCATCGGCGAAACGTTCGCAGCGCCTTATGATAGCGTCGGGGTGGAACTTTACTGTGGGGTCCAGGAACAGTTTGCGCAGCGTCTTCTTGTAACCAACCTCGGCTAATGCCGCTATTATTGTTAGCTGTAATTGAGATAATGTGGCTTATTAGTATTACCTTGAAAAAAATGGAGACTAGTTCGAGAGTGCTAATTAGAGGAAAACGCCAGAATCCTTGCACTCGGTGACTAAAGAGGTTATGTATAGTACGATCACGAAATTGCTTTACCATATTTGACAAAAACTTCCAGTAAATTAAAATGTCAATAAGGTTGACAGTATCTGACTGACACGTTGATCTTGTAAGCGAAAATAGACCTTGCAATATTATGATGCGCAAACGAAATTCAGCATTAGGGTGGTAAAGCAATTGTATGGTCGACTATACCTTATGAAGCGCGTCGCATCGCTACTAATCTTTTTCTATTATTCAAAATGTTGCCCCACACTATGAATTTTCCCTGTATCATACGCTTAATCTCACATGTACACACACCCAGACCCGGAACAATAATCTGTAGACCGTACAAACATTTATTTTGTTCGTTCCACCGTTCGTTCGTTGTCATTGATTAAAGAACGAGCCATATTCCGCTACTCCTTTGAATAAATGCTAATACATTTTTCAATCGTTATAAATTTTTGTGTAAAGGTATACGGTCGTGAGAACTCGAACTCTGCTCGCAACCGTATATTTATCTCCACAATTTTAAAATAAATGTTTAGGCAGCAGAGGTGGAAATGGATTTAACCGATCCATCCCATCTCTTAGATCTGGCCCTTCCAACATATATTTAGCTCCCAGATCCGAGGGGTCGCCCTCGGATCTGGGAGCTGATCAGAAACAGTTCAAATCTTATAAATTCCTTACGTTTGCCCAGCACTCGGATTTTTCTGTATGTGTGCGTTTACACACATATAATCTCACACGCACACATACCCCGACCCGGAACAATTTTCTGTAGATCATACAAATATTTGCTCCGAGCAGGAGTCGAACCTGCGACACACGACGCAGCAGCCGGTCTCTCGACCACTGCGCCGGCCGCCCCGTCAAGTTTGTCTCGAATAGACTCTAAAATGGCTCAACAGAATTAAATAAATATTTAAGGAGTTAAAACAGAAATCTTAAACGTATGTTCCATTTCGATATATCGCAGGGTTCAGGTACAGTTTGCTTAATTTGATGGTGCGGTCGACAATTTAAAACGTTTACCCAACAGAATCTTATTCACTCGAGAATAAAATGGCGGGCACAGCTAGTATAAAATTGTGTTTTCTTTTTTGTGTTATTTACATAATAAATAGTTCACCCGTACCTGTACATCACCCGGGCCATGCACCTTCTTATTAGTGTTAAGCACAGTCTGCGCCATTTTGTTCATCCGTCCGTTAGTCTTCTCGTTCGTCAAGAAGTTGTCTTCAGACTGCCCGTCGCTCATAGTATGCAGTATCTTACATAGTAACTCGTGTTTTAAAGGTGTTTTATTGTATTTGTTAGCTAGACTGACGAATTCGTTCACTGCCTCTTGTAGATTACCACTATGAAGAATCAAAAATAGCTTTTGTAAATAATATTTTCGTTAGATAATGACATAACTGTGCACGGTCTGAAGTTGTCCGCAAGTACGCTGCGCAGTATCTGTCAGTGATCTGTCGGGAGCGCAGTAACAACGTGCCCATTCGCTCCTTTACATTCCATCAATACATCTTAACTTTTCTATACCTGCGCGGCCGTTTGGAATGACTAACTTCAGACTTCACAGTTATAATACGACAACTGTATCAAACTGCTCTATATTAACAACCGGGATGAACATACTGTTCGAACTCCAAAAACAGACGCAAAAGTTCTTCCAATGGTGAGAATAGTTAGAATAGCTGCCCTAGAATAGCTGAGGAAATCATTGCTCAACATCAACAATTATTATTTTACTAGATCGAGATATCACCTACATAGAGATACTCGTAGATAGAAGAGCCTCAAAACAGCAAAAAATAAATATATGTACTTCTTCAAATTCATGAAACAGCTTGCAGACTTGCTCTATAACCAACCCAGTGGAAAAAATCTAGGCAATTATAATAAAATCGTTCAAATCACTTATCCATGGAATGGTCGCAACATTACTTAACCTCAATTATTAAAATAACAGTTTAAAGTCTCCTTACTTCTTCAAATGCACTCTGATCAGAGGTCCTAACATGACATTAGAGGGCTTGCAGTACTTATAGCTAGTGAGCAGTTCCAACATCTTGCGCACTTCCACGTGGGACCCTTGTGCAGCCGTCGCGTCTAGCAGCCGCCAGCAGTTCATCGCTATACTGCGGCCGCCTACTATGTTCCTGAAAAAGAAATATTTTTTTTTATAATAAAGAATAACACTTATGTGGAAAAGGAACGAGTATTAAGCTCTCTTTTGTTGCGATCTGAGACAATTATGTCAAGTTATCCAACATACTCAGTTTCCAAGATTTCAATTAAGGATACGGTTTGTAGCAATAGTCCCCTGTTCTTACTAGAACCCATAAAAACGTGTTATATTAGCATTAACGAAAATTTTAAAATAGTGTTAGCTAATGAAATCGTGCTTGGAGACTGTATTCGTTCGGGGCAAAACGTAATATAAAATGTAAAATGTAAAAGTAATATAAGAAAAAAACGAGAGAAAAATCACAAAAAATCTGCATCTAAAACTTCCATTTTATTGAAATAAAAAATCTGTGAAATTGAGAACCATCTCTTTTTTTGGAAGATGTTGAAAAAACGTCGTTTTAAGAATCTTCTCACTTATAAATAACATAAAAAAACTGGTGGGAGGCTTCGGCCGTGCCTGATTACTACCAACCGGACGAGGCCATGCCGTGAAGCGACCTAGTCCTATTTCGGGATGTAGTCCGGTGCAACCGTTGTGGGAGACCGGTCTGGGCAGTTGCATCAACTCCCAACTATCGTTATCCCCAAATCTATCCACTCTACTTAAGAGTGAATAGATTTAACCTGGATATACGTGCTCCATCCTGGGCCACACCATCTCTTACATTCAGGCGAAAAAAAAAACTACTCCTTACTGAAAAGAAACACAAGAAAGGTCACTAACCGTTTCTTAGACTGTTCATTGATCAAGTCGAACGCTTGATCAATCTTCTTCCTATAAACCATGAGGGTAGCAAAGTCGATGACTTTATACTCGTCTAAGGTAAAGTTCGGTGACGTTTTGTTGAGGTCAGCCAGAGCTATCTCTGCCATATCAAGCTCTCCAAGTTTCACGTGGAGATCGAATATTGCTGCCTTCATACCGGCTGATAAGAATACCTGGAACGTATAAATAAAATATTAATTATTGTTCACCGGTTACTACTCACGTGCCTTCTTCGGGTTTGTCCGACTAGTTTCGAGCTCGAACGCAGCCCTTAGTCATGAGCTGAGTCCGCGGCAATGTCGCGAGTCAGACTGCACGTGAGTAGTAACCGGTGAACAATAATTAATATGAATATGCCTCACGAAAGTACAAATATATAAATTAAAGTTAAAATGATCAAGTTTTGGAGTACTTGACGAAATTTATTTTGATTATATTTATGATTGTATCTATGCCAGTCGATAAAGTCTTAAGAGATATCGTGTTACCGGGTAACTGTGGATTGTTGACAGATAGGCTGACTGAATCCCGCCAAAGTACTATAATTCGTAGTCTCTTGATCACTTTGCAATCTTGAGTTCCTACAAAACGTTCAGATGACTTACCCCCTCCTTCTGGCACTTCTCAGCAATATCCCTAGCGGCGTGAAGGTTGCCCTCCCTACAATACTGCTGCAACAGTTTCCTGAGCGTACCGCGAGTATTCATACCCTTTGCTTCTAACTCGTTCAGGTGGGCTCGGAGATTTTCTTCATTCATGTTTTTCTGGAATATTCGATGATATTCGTCAATAATGGGCAAAACCCTTAAGATTTTTTAACCAGTCAAAATCTCCATTACATTACCGTAAGTACTTAAATTGAAAGTTACACAGAATAATTTCGTCTACTATTTAATCGGGTCTTTAATTATGGCAATCGTCAATGATAGAGGAGATATTAAGAGTTCTAAACTTTGGGCATAAGTCTCGACAAGTTATTTGAAAGTTTCGATCACTTGTTAGACATTTCGGTGATCATACTGATATTCGTTGCCCAAGTCTAACGCTAAGCTGGTAAAGTAAAGTATGATGTGTGCTCCCAGCACCTCTATATAAGGAGGAATACCAGGGGTTTTATCAAAAGGACTTGGTTTCAGTCTTTGTCTCAAGCCGGAGGGTATCTGCTAGAGAAAAGTCAAATAAAAAGAAAATTAGAGCTGATAATAATATATCTTACCGGATGCGGCATCTGTTGATCAAATATATCGCCGTCATCTACGAGCCGCTCATCCGTGAGGTTGATGACGTAATCCCTAAACGTTTCTGACGTGTCCTGTCCGAATTTCTCCGGTAATCGGGCGAGACACGAGTCTGCGGCGATCGTGGAGATCTTTATCGGAGTTTTTTTCAGTTCCTGGTGAGGAAAGAAAAATTGTTTATAGCTTTTGGGGAACAACTGGAACTAAAAATTAGTATCTACAAAATCAACTAAAAATATATTTTTGGAAGTGTCAGTCCTTAAGCGAATTACGTAGTAACGATTTGAGCAACATAAATTAAAAAAAATAGGATTACAATAATTGATGATGAAGGTCGTATACAGTGGTGTGCTTTAGTATCTGACACCAAGACTTTTGGGTCACAGCAGATTATTTAAGTAAGTAATGATGGAATGTATAGTCAGTGACAAAAGTCGATTAACATTTTTTTTCTGTGAAAATACATACAAAGTTTTGTTTTCTTTAACACGCCTTTACAATATTACAAAAATTATTATATTAGATATTACAAAAAACTATGACAATTACTCTTAAATATCACCTGAAAATACAAAGAAACGACATTTAAAGTTCACTAATATCGCCTCCTCAATGATATCCTTTAATTTATCTCAATTAAGTATTAAGTTTTTTATAAGAACAACATACATTGAAACTACACCGACTGTAGTGTATAAAGATATGATGAAATGACTTCTTGCCTTTTCTGTACTCATTTGATGAAACGATTGTTATGTTTTGTACTCCAGATAGTTGATGAATAGTATAAGAGCTAAGAAATTAAAAAAAAAAGTATAAAGTGAGGTAATAAAGACTAAAAACAACATTACCTTCAACAAATTCATGATATCAGTGATATCGCCTTTAATCTTCTTATGCGCCATAAATTTGCAGAGGAACCTTCCGACCCAGTCCTTATTCTTCTCCAATGATTTAGTAGAGATATCTTCTAAAGTATGTATTGTTGATCTAACATCAGCACTTATTAAATAGCCATTTATGAGGGGTTTTATGAGCTTTTCTGTGTCGACTTTGCCCTGGAATAGTTCGCCTGTAGAAGAATTCAAATAACATATAAGCTTGTGGTTTTAGTATAATATAGTTATAGTTTCCATAGACGCTAGAATACTGATCAACTGGATAAATTGATTGTGTATTTTTTTCTTTCCAATGGTTTTGGAAAACTGTAATGGATACTTTCTAAACACAGGAAACAGGGAGAAAAGAGAGATACAAAGAAAGAAACAGAGAATGAGAAGGCGAAGGGGAGTCCAATCTCTTTTTTGTGTAAACCAGGATAGAGATAAATTTCTTCTGGATTTATGTCCTCCATCCTCGGCCACACTTCGTCATCATGCGAGTTGCTGGCCAAGTAGATCCATTTCGATAAAAAAAAGGATAGACAGAAATGGAGACAAAGGGAGAAAGGTAAACAAAACGTGCTGCTACTCACACAACTCACTAGCCGCTCTAACTTGTCCCGTATTTAACAACGTCTCCATCATAGGAGTCAACACAGTGGTGGCCGTTAACCCGGCCTCCAGGAACTTCTTCATCAAGTTCTGTGGCGATGTGAAGCTGACGTACGGGAGAGTGTACTCCATTATCGTCTCGTAGTCAGGTTTGACCTCCATTTGTACCATCGTTTGTAGGGTATTCATTACACCTAGAAAAATTAGTGTTGTTTAAGGAAATTCTAAGTAATCTGTATTTTGCCCTTAAGCCTTAATGAAAATCTATTCTGTCTGGTAATTAGCGAGCCAACGGCTCGCTAATTACCAGACAGAATAGATTTTCATTGTTCTGAATAAAAATTTTTACTTCTCCGATTCGAAAAGTTCAGCAGAGAGCAAAGAGTGAATTTTACCAAATCGAGTTATACTTAAAGGGTTATTTTTTTCACATTCTAGTTTCATAGCTCGTATTGTGACATGTGAAGGGTATATACTGCCCTTGCTTATGACTATTAGAGTTTGATCATTAAAATACTGTCTTTTTACATTCTTGACTTCAAAATGAACTAATGACTTAAACCCGAATTAATCATTAATAAACTAACTCATATAAGTTACGGCGAAATTTTGAAAGGAACGGAGCTTTCGAATGGTGTTGGTTTATTATAATTATGGGCCTTAGCTTAGGCTAGTTTGAATAAATGTAATTTGACTTTAAAATAACCAAGTCAAAAAGCAATACAAAACAATAAATATTTTCCTAATAAACAAAACATAATAATACCCTTTTCTCCATAAGTCTTTGAATTATGCAGCAAAATTGGCCAGAAGTAGTGTGGCCGTAGAGTAATTCCAAGTTGTTTCATCCTAGTCATTAGATCTAATGCTAGAGGCACTTTGCCTAACTGTAGGGCACATTCACATGCATTCTGTAAAGCTATGGGATTACGGCCTGAAGCCATCAGCTCTTGGGTTATTAACCCTATTATGCTGGAAGGCTGAAAGTAAAAGGAAATTTTATAATAATTATTATATTAACTGCTTACGCCAATGACACCAATTGGAAATCAAAATCATGTGGGTCGGTGATCAACCAACATTATGGTGGCTCCTAGTCACCCTTGCTGAAGCAATGTGACATTGGCCTAATGTGCTAGTTCATTCTGTTAGGAAATGCTTAGTAGCAGCCTGGACAGCACCCATTAGATGACAGTAAGCCATGGACTAATTATAAAGAGGACATGGCATAAGCGATTGTGCACCGTGATTTTAAGTGGGTCCTGACGTCAAACAACTGTGTGTGTGGCCCGATCAAGCCACGCCCACTCATGTTCAGTCTGCCAGCAGTCATCCTGTGCATACGACGATCGCGATCACATAGAATTTTTTAATATCATTCGATATTAATATGAGAAATAAAGAACTGTAGTATTTTATCCTGCAAGAATTACTCGGATAAACGTTCTGATGGCATGATAGGCATCACATTTCATTCGTAAGTAATTTTAGGCGCAATTTATTAGGCAAGTTCCAGAAAAATCTATGAAACGTCATATTAGTTCTATAGTTTTTCTACTCGCCGCCAGACGTCGAAAACTTTAAATATCACATAAATAGCTACAAATGTCATAGAAAAATACTTTTCAGTTGATAATTAAACGTATGAAAGTAGACTTAACACTATACAAAGCTCATTTTGCCAAAAAAATATTGTATTAAGATGTATCATTAGTTAAAATTTTCTAATGATAGAATATTCAATAACCGCAATCTACAGTGTAGAAAAGGCAATCCTTGAATAGCTGAGTCGTACTGTAAATAACGATGTTTTGATAATGATATTTCATAACATTTAATACTTAAGTAATTTTATTCACTTTTTTCAATACTATCACGACAAAAATGTAATTATTTTTTAGTGGTGCATACTTATCTCTTTATATAGTTTAAAGACACTAGAGACATCTAGCGTAATTTAGCTGAATTACGTAAGAATGAATTGAATATTGTAACTTTCAGTTTTAAGCCCACCACCACCTTAAAAGGATGTAATAATGTAATTGAAAAATGAAATTTTACCCTTTGGAGAATACATGGGTGTTATATTCATTCAGTAATTTTTTTTCTGTGTTCTTTTATTTTATCTTGGCCTGAACCTACATTGTTATAATTATTATTTTTTTGTAGATTGCTCTTCTCTTGATAATTAACTTTTCTTTCTTTCTTCTTTCTTATATTTATATATAATGAACTAGCATACATAGAGTAGTTAATAACACCCCAAAAATGAGTTAAACTAATATTTTAAACTTGCCAAAGTGATTTTCATTCTTATAATACAAATGATCACTTCTTAAAATGTTAATGCTGTGTTTTAGTTACATTTCTGAGCATGTTAATTACAAAAATTTGTAAAATTGACGTAAGTATTTTTTTTCAATAATTTGTAAAATTGACAATTATAATTGCTTAGAATTTGAGAAAATGACAACTTCACAAAATAGCTGACAGAGATGTATAGAAGAAAAAGACCTGCTGCACCGACCCCAATTAAATTGGGTTAAGAGCAGGAGGATGATGATGATGATGATGAACTACTACTGAAAATGTCCTAACAGATAACCCAATAACACATTTACTTTAAAATAAATACAGTAACAACCACAAACTTACCATAGAAGCCTTCACACAATCTCGCACCAAACTCCTCCCATGCAATCCCTGGTCATCTTTAGGTCCAAACGAGGGTAATGGCAAACACTTGTAAATATCCAGGGCAGCTATAGGATGATTTTGGAACACCAGTAGTGTGGATACACTTTGCATGTACGGGGAAATTGATGGCGTCTTCAAGATTTCCTCTGGAAGGTAACTTAGGACCTGAAAATAAATTAGGAAATTATAACTTCTGTAGGTCAATCCTGGGCTCATATATATATATATATATTTTAATCAAGTAGTTTTAATAACATAACCATACAATGGATTAAAGGGCACAGTGGCTCCCGAGGCAATGATGCGGCGGATGAGTTCCCAAGGAGAGGATCGAGGGTGCCTGCTATAAGTCCAGAACCTATTGCACCACTCCCCTTTAGATACCTATTTACCCTGGTAAGATAATGGACTTCTGGACGAACCATGGTGAAGGCAGACCAAAGAAGCTCTCCCGGCCGTATCACCCGGCAGCTTCTTTGACTGACAAAGCAACAGCTGAGAACAGTCACAGCAGCTCTCACGGGCCAGGGCTGTTTTAATATTTATTTGTTATGCACCTGTGACACAGGTTTATCCTAGTACAGGTACCCTACATTTTAATACCTTTAACGTTTCTAAGATTAATATTGTATCTTTACCATTTTTATACTGAACTAGCTGTGCCCCGCGGTTTCACTCGCCCCGTTAAAAACTTCCGTACGATAAAAAAAAAATATCTTATGTAAAAACCATGTCCTAACAATGATGAACACAACAGAAAAAGAATTATCCAATTTGGTTCAGTCGTTCTCAAGTTATGGCGTGACAACGGAAAAAGGGTTTCATTTTTATATATATAGATAAATAATTTGTTTTGATTTGATAGGAGTTACTGACAGCCCTTTTTGCAGAGCCTGCATGAAGGAGGACAAGACGGCGGTGCACGGGGTGCTGAGTTGCCCCGCGGTCACATCAAGAGCGTCCTGCTAAAATACCCATAGCCGCAAAAGATGCTAAGTATGCCCTGCAAAAAGGGATTGTAAAACGAAACAAACATGTCGAGGTTGTGACTAAATATATTTGCCCTGAGCATATCATACCTTTCTGCAGTGATTGTGTAAACAATGAGGATTCCAATTAGTTTTGTTGAACTTTTTTCAAAAGATATATTAGTTAGGTATAATTTAACAGCCAGATATGACTAAAAAGACTATATTATAGTGTAGTTAAGTAATGAGACATCTCAATTTCATAATTTTTTTGAGAATTTAAGTAAAACTTTAAATACTTTGAATAAATGTTCTGTGATTCATGTTTTTCATTTATTCCTAAGATCAGAGTATACATATAATGACAAAGATTACGAATATATTTAATAAAACATGTAAATGTACATTACATACACAAGTCATATTGACTCAACATCCGTCTAACAATTTTCTACCACAATGACACTGGGTTAAGACCTCTCACACTTGCAAGGAAAAATATAATCTATGCAAAAGGCGTACCAGTAAAACTGTTTCGGCGTTGCATATGTTGCGTCGCATCGTGTTCCGTGGCGTAGATGTAATGCACCTCTAAACAGCTACTCGTCATATATAATGTATGGTATGGACGTACCAGCGTACCTATTGGCTAACTCGGTTACCAACGAATTGATGGTCAATTTGTAGTACATTGCGCTATATGTTTTTAATATTTTTGCTCATCACAGACAAGCTGTGACATACGACGCAATGAACTACAAAGTGACCATCAATTTGTTGGTAACCGAATTAGCCAATAGGTACGCTGATAAGGGTACGCGATCAACCATCTACGCGTGCCTAATGTAGCCCGGCCTTTATTTAAATACATACCTTAGGTATAGGTTGATACAATCCAGCCCAAGCCAAAGTCTTGACAATCTCCATGATATGAACTTCAGTGAACTGTAAGCCAGTCTTCAGGGCTTTCTCCATCTCTTCTATGAGTGGGTTAGTTTTCTTATTCCATGCGAGTGCTCGGGCTGTGGCCGTGTATGTGTCTATTGATGGGTCTACGTTCAGTGACCGCATCATTGTAAGCACCTCTTGAATGTTTTGGATATTACTGAAATGTGTAATGAAAAATAACTATTTTTCATTTAAAATATTAAGAAAAAAATCTATGCAGCCTGCATTATTATAATTTTTTGTTTGGCTCTGAAGAAAAAATGCAAAAAATCCCTCAGTAAGAAATTAAAACACCATAACCACTGATTATTATTTAAATCCTACATGAAAGTACACTAGTAATAATTAAAAAAAAATGCTTTAGCTTTTGGCTTACCCAGCTTTCCCTTGGCAGATAATAAGAGAGTTGAATATACTTTCAGTTGCAGGAAATCCTTGTGATTTCATGTTAGAGATCACTTCTGTTGCTTGGTTCAGATCACCTGCCTGATAATGACATTATTTAAGACGTAATACAACTTATTTGTTGTATTGATGTTTCCTTACATGTTAGAGATAGGTATTTTCCAAAATAATATGTAATATGTTGCTACTTTTAGTTAGGCAGAATAAAAAGTAACTAATTTTAAAATCCACCATGAATTATTTACATTCAACTGTTATGTAAAATGTTACCCAGGTCCAGGTTTATGTCTAAACACAAACTAAGAAATCATAATCATTTTGTATTGTATGACAATTAAGTCACATGATTGATTGCAGTATCATTACAATGATAATACTCTGACCGATTTTTCGGTCATGGTGGCCTCCAGGGAATTAGCCAAGTTTCCATGAGATATTGTAGTGAGATATTATGCGCAAACACAGGTGTACTCCCTTTTCCTTTACTCTCAAAGTCCGATAGGATGGTAATCCAACACAACTGGAGCGAGATGAGGTGCAGGACGGAAAGCTTCATTCACATGATTTAATAACACAATTACAATACTTAAACCTTTGGCTCAGCCACATACAAATACATGCATCATAACAAAAAGAAATACAACCAAATTGATAACCTCCTCCTTTTTGGAAGTTGCTTAAAAATCTATTGTGTCTGCTAATTAGCGAGCCAACAGATTGATAGTAGTTGTTTTCAAGTTCTAGAATTACGAGAGGCTTGAACAACTCTGACAGTAGGACAGCACCACAATAATAGAAAAATAAAAAATTATGACACACTAACCTCACCAAGAGCTTTTAATACAAGCTCATAAGTAGTCATAGTAGGTTTGACCGGAGCCATCTGGTTAATAAAATTGCTGACTGTGATTGTCCTGTTGTTAGCAATGTAAACTTTGAGCAACTCATTGTAATGATCCACTTCAAACTTTGTGTGTGGCCTGTAAAGATATTAAAAATGAGACTTTTTGTGTGTGTGCATCCTTATCTATAATATGACAACAAGCTCTGTCTATGATCAATATTTCACCAGAATACCGGCGCTCAAATATGTTAGGTTAGAACTGTGACCACAATATGCATGAGTTGTGCGACTGAAGAAAATGGTACTGTGGCATCAGTTTGTGAGTGCTAGAACAACTTTTTAAATATCTAAAATCCTAACAAATCTTTTGCTATAAGCCTATGTTGTCTAATATTATGTCTGTCTCTCACAAGGCTATATATTTTATTAATCATAATAGGTAACCAACTTTTGGTGGTATGAAACCTTAACTCCAACTTGGCTGGTTTTTATTGTATTGTCGTCAAATTCTATGTGACAATTTGTAATAATGTCCCATATATAAACTTTAAAAAAATCATAAAAATAGGTTTAGCCATTTCAGAGAAGTTCGATAACAAGCACTGTAACATGAAATTTTTATAAAATAAATTTGTAATTTTCCTTAACTGAGCAATATGGTTGCTAAGCCCTTAAAATAATGACAAACATTTGAACCCAGTACTTTAAGGGCATATGTTTGTATCTAGACTAGACTTTGCAGCCTTGGGAAACTAACAATATTATTGTATTGAGCCATTCACACTTTTCTATTAATTTGACTAGCACTATTTACTCTATTAGCTATTCGGCAGAAAATAATGGAAAATACCTCAAATCAATAATTTTATTTAATTTATGCAAGGTTATTGTTACTAATCAACTTTTCCTCTGAAACAAATACTTCACGACAAATATAATGTTGTATTTAAACACATCAACATCGCGATAATAACATAGCATCACGCCTGTATTCCCCAAACCGGTAGGCAGAGGTGTTTACTACCATATTTCAGTGATGCAGTTATTAAGTCCCACGTAATAGGTGGTGAGGTAAACAATAACATGAATAATGCTTACTTTATTGTATTCCACACTTGTTCAACCATCTGCATTCTAGATAACGCAGTTTCATCAGGCAATAATTCACCACAGCATCGAATCAAAAGCAATCCTTGTTTCTTAGTAGAAAAGTTGAATTCTTTTATTTTAGATAGAACTCTTGTTAAATCGTTTTTATACACCCTATTTTTCTGATATATGTCTGTACTGAGACCAGCAATGTATTTTTCGAGTACTTCTTCTGAAGATAATGCCGGTTTTTTAGATCTTTCAACCTCTGCAAGTGAATCCCCATCTTGAGATATTTTAGGAGAATGTCGTTTCTCAATATTTTTCTCTGCCAATCTATAATGAACGTTCGACACTATCGTTCTGTAAAATTAAAAGGAAATAAGCAAAAGTAATTCTTAGCGAGATAAAATTATTAGACAACCGCTCCTAACCTCGTCGCTTGTAGATTACCCGAATTATATAAACAGGGAGTTAATAAGAATCTTCTGTTAAGCATAAGAGTATTGCGCAATAACGCTCTTGAGGAACTTGCAATTTTAACATACTGTCGAGTTAACATTTTTTAGTTATTTTGTATAATTTAATTTTTATTTTTCGATTTATAAATTCTTAAAATGTCAGTTTGACATAACAACACAATTATTACCAGTAATAAAAAAAAGCGTCGATGAATTATAAAATCCTATTATTATATTAGCATCCTTAACCAAATTAAACGATATTATAAGCGTTAGTATTATCAACCATGTGTGTTACAAAACAGCTTTGCCTTACTTAAGTCACGCTGTTTTCATTTATTTCAGTTGAACTCTTGCTCTAGTTACAGCAGGGGTATTATTTATTTTTAATCTGTTGGTTAGATATCAGACACCAAGCCAGATGCTATAGATTTTTACTGTTATAAAGTACAATTTTGTACTTCTCCGCTTCGAAGAGTTGACGGTCCTGCTGAGCCACAAGTAAAGCAAACACTTTGTTTGCTAGTATTTATTACCTTACAAAAACAGAAATTTGGTTATTTCGTCATCTTCCTGCCCTGGTCCCAAGCTATTTGGGGTCGGCGCAATATGTTGGTCTCTTCCATTCTTCCCTGTTAGGCGTCCCTATATCGTTCACCTCCTTTTCATTCATGTCATCGGTCATACAATCCTTTTTTTTTATGTGATAGGTGGCAAACAAGCACACGTTTGACTTCCTCGACTCTCTCCCTCCATCCATGAACATTAATTCCTCTTACAGACTGGCCACAGGACATTCGCTGCAGAGAACATTCGCGCGGTGCGAACGGCGAAGCGTCTAGCTACTAAAACAAATATATAGAAGTGTACTAATCATGCCACGCGTAGCGGCGATCGGTGGGATGACCGGCAAACGAATCGCTTGAGCGTGGATATTAAGGTTTCGAAAAATCTACAATATGACAGTTTATTTCACGCTGTTTTATATTATATTGTCTGATCGTTGACCTGATGCATTGATAAACGCAAAACGTTCATACAATTCAATTCAATTCAATGTTATAGTTCACTAATTAAGCAAAACCGCTAAACGTTGTTTAGCTGTTTTTCATAACACAGCACTGTTAACGGTTTTGTAAATCAGCTAGCAGTTTTGTAAAACAGCTAATTTTACAATCCATCTGCGACATTTATAACGGCTGTTTTTGCCAGGGTACCTTCCCAGATCAGTTTAAAATTGCAAATATTATACCGATTTATAAAAAGGGTTCAATAAGTGAAGCCTAAAATCTTTGAAAAAATAATTAAGGTCAGGTTGATTGTAACTTAAACAAAGTACTCAATGTTAGACAGTTTGGGTATCAAACTAATGTTGGGACACAGGACGCAATAGATGCACTAATTAGGGATATTGTTAGTGGAATGAACCAAAAGAAGAAAATGGCTGGAGTCCTCCTAGACCTAAGTTCCTAGAAACGCTCAACGCTTCCTAGTGCTACACTAGAGACAAAAAGCGGTGCAACAATCTCCCCAGCTCCTCGTCTCTCTCTGTCAATCTACAAATTTTACAAAAATAAATATGTACATTTCAGCTGGCACGCACATCACAATAAAGATAAAATAAAATAACTATTTACCTAATTGAATTTTACTCAAGCAATTTCTCAAATATAATTTAGTTTAGTTTAAAGCCTTCCGTTTAAATTTAATTAAATCCGCAGACATAACCAAATCATGAAGTTTGAGTACCCACACGATGAGTCTGCGACCAATAGTAACGGAAATAATAATCAGGTCACATAGATACAAGGACATCACCGGAACATGAAGTTTAAGATAAGTCGGAAAAATAAGCTTTAAAAAATTTGATCATATTATATTCACATAGACATGGTATGCAATCTTGTAAACTTCTTGTGACGAGGCGCGTGGCGCGCTCAATCTTTCAGCGTGGTTGGTGCGGGGCGAGGAACGAGTCTCCACCCATTCGTCCAAGGTCGCTGTCCTAGTGTAGGGCCTTAAAGATACATAGATGGCTGCTCCTGGAACTCCTACAAGAGTTGAGCTAGGTATGCCGAGTTTAGGTTAATTTTGTCTGATAAGATAAGATCTTACATAAAAATAATGATGTGATCTGAAGGTGTACTTCGTTGCTACTTCCAGTATTAGCTAGTATACTAAGTATACCTTCAAGTCATTTCAGCAAGTTTTTAGGTGAAATCTCATCATAACTATATTGTATATATATATGTTTGTGAATTTCTTTATTCCACCATAACTTTTAAATCCTGAAACCGTTTGCCATATTTGTGCGTGCTTAATCAAAAAAGTAGTCTAAAAAAGTAATCATCATTACGATTACAAACTAATTAACACTGAAATTATTACTTTTTTTATTACTTTCGTTAATCTGTAATCATCATGATTAATTGATTACAGATTACTAAATGTAATCGTTAATCTGATTACCTTTTGCCCAAGTCTGTTCTAGACGTACGATTCAAATAGAAGAGAAATAAAAATCTCGATTTAGTAGATAAGTTATAAAACAGCAAGTCTATTTTCGTTCTAATTAATGCCGTGCGTAAACTTATTTGCCAATAAGTCTGTCAATATCTTGAAGTATTACTTCAAGATCAATATCCGAACACTTAATTTACCGAATGTTGGTCACCCTGTGTCATGTTCCTCACTTCAGTCTAATAAATCTAAGTCTGGCATTTTCCTAATTTCTAATACGTGGCGCTAGTGTCGAAGCGAGTGATGACCGCCTGCCTGTCATTGTCAAACTCAATCGTGATTCGTGGATGCCAAGTGTTTTGTGTTGTGAGTGAATGTTGAAAATTGATGTAATCTATCGTTGTCATGTGGTAAGTTTCCTTAAATAACTTAATATCTGCTAAAATATTTCTTCACTGGTCGTTGGAGCGAGTGAAATGCGATTTAAAGTTTCATGATTTGAAGTTGAAGCCGCCGTTACTTGACCGCCATCGCCCAAGCTTGTCGACGGTCGGCTCGGCTCCGGGCTCCGCCTTTGCAGCAAAACGTGACATTAATGACAATAGTTCAAACATTGCGATAAAATATATGTCCTCGTCGACATTCTAAGCTGTATACCTTATAATTCAATTTACTACTATGACCTAACCTTGTAAGAATATGTATTTTTTCAATGCTCGTAACCAGTTTTCCAGTAGTGAAGTCAATAATGCCGACTTCCCGCCGATGAATCACGTTATCAGTTATTATTTTACTTTAAAAAGTTCAATTAAGTATTTATTTAAAACATCAGTAAGTTAAAGCATTTGAGAAAGTTTGTAAGTAACCTCTAAGTTTTGGGTCTTACATTAAGTTTTTTGTGTTGTATTACCTATATAAATGTAAATTACCCGTCTATGTTATTCCTAACATGCATAACAAATAGTATTGCTACAAAATTGTCTTACTGAATGTTATGGCACTATTACAAACAAAATCAGTTATTACAAAGTACAAGGTTTTGCAAAGTTTGAAATAATTGTAACAGATACAAAGTATCTATAAACTTGTTCTATTGGCTTATTCAGAGGGTATTGTTTAATTAAATACTAGGTCACTGGCCATTGACCTGGATACAAAGGTCAAGACCCAGGGCCATGGACTAAGAAATAAATAAAAATGGTTATCATTATACTTAATTAATTCCAGGCATGTATTGTCTATTGTTAACTTTAAGATAACTGTTTCTATAATAGACCAGTGTAGCTATCAATTTTAAAACTTATAAGATTCATGGCATGTTCTCATTATACAAGTCCTATAGTTAGTACATAAACTCATTCTCTCATAATATAAAATATGTTATCGAGTAAAACAGATACTAATAATAAATAGATATTGTGATTTTCTCTCCATTTTCAGTAAATTATAGATGTTTTGGGAATATCATAGATTCAACAATGCTTCTCATAATAATTTATAGTGTTGTAAGGGTACCATAATTCCCATGTATATTCTTATAGATTAAATATTCTATGATTGTAAGAACACAAGATATTTGAAATGGAGTATGAATGTAGTTCTTTTTTTGCTTCTTATATTTTAAGTAACATGTTACTTACTAGTGGCCAGAGATAACATAGAAAGGCATTTTAAAGTCTATTAAAGTTTTGTAGCAACATTCATTTTCAGATGTTGAATAAGATTTAGGGCCTGAGTTGCCGGCAACTGTAGAAGTGCACCGTTAAAATGGAATGCCTACATGTGGCCCCTGGCGGGTGCAAAACAGTTACCACATCTCTGGTGGGAAGCTTTGACCACTGCTGGTTACCACCCATCAAACAAAGCCATGCCGTAAAGCGACCTAGTCGTGTTTCGGGATGAACTCCGGTGCAACCATTGTAGGAGACGGGTCTGGGCAGTTCCATTAACTCCCCAACTATCAGTCTCCCCAAATCTATCCACTCTTCATAGATTGAATAGATTTATTTTGGATGTACATGCTCCATCCTCGGCCACACCGTTGCTTGCCATCAGGCGCTACAGTGGCCAATGTAGAACGATTTTTAATAAAAAAAAAAAGTATTCCTTAGACACGCAAAAAGCGTTACCTACGATAAAAGATCAGGACCGTTCAGAAAAAAAAAGCTTTTCAATAGAGGTATAGTATTATCGTAATAATTTCTTGTCTCCTAAACTTCCCCACAAACGGTAGGGACAGTTTTAATATTGGCGACACACAGATCGACATAAATAGTTGTTTTTTATTATTTCCAATATTTAAAGATGAATGGAATCGTGTACCTATGCAAAGCCGCGTTATCTGTACCATTGCAAGACCTCACTAAATTAGACCATCTAATATTTCGAATTTGACTTCGTGTAACCTAGTTCATGAAGACAAGAGTCTTCATTTAATACTAGATATTTTCTGTTAATAAATGTTCCAAATTTAAAATATACGATCTAACTTCGGATGCTGCGGCATTTATCAACGCCAGCCTACCGAATCGACATCGTTCGACATTCGATACTATAAGTCCCTCACCTCGGGTCAACGAAGTGAGAATTGACGCCAATTAGCCAGCCTCACGTTCATATGTGACCGCCGAACTGTTCAATTTGCTTGAGAAACATGTGCCCGATATTCCGTATTGCGTAATAAGAATAGCGTTGCTAGGAAGGGTCAGAAGCATAACACGTTTCGGCTTTTATGTTCGAGCACCGAAATTCGTGTTCTAATGTTATTATTTTTAAGTCTTGGCATGTTTTGTATGGATGCGAATATTAGTGGTTAATTTTATTTGCAGGTTTTTTTCTATTGATCTCAACATTTTAGGGCTCCCCGCACACATCCGATCCCTTGTGATATCGTTATTTGCGATAAGACTATCCATCGTATCTGCATTGATTTTATACAAATTGTCCTGTTTTTGTATTGGTAAACAAATCTTTTCTTACACTAAACAATTTTTACCGCACTCCTGATACATTTTATATGAAGTCACATGCGATCCTACACAGTTCAGTGAAGTGTCGAACCTTAATTTTGCATTGGACTCGTGTCACAGAGCCTTCTTCCTCCCCTGGTCAGAGAGCCTTAAATGGATAATTCTTCTGAGTATTGTCCATCTGTTGTTACTAATTTCATCTGAATCAACTCCGTCTAGGGCTATTTCTAGTCACCCTTTGCCGTAATATTGTCTCTTGTGTGTATATCATGAAGTTGAGCTGCCGAGTTAGTTATTCACCCAGGTTATGATCATAACATACACGAATAGCATTTTTTTTAATAGATAGGTCTATTAAAAAAAATACCATTTACCACCAACCTACAATAACAGAGCAGGCGTTATTTAAAAATTCAAATATGACTTTTTTAAGAAATTGCTCTTACTAATATTTTGTTTGAGTAGCATTTCATGTTTGTACACAATTATTTAGTGAGAGATTAATAATAAATTATTATAGACTAAAATTCCTATTGGAAAGTTCAATAAACTGTTTTTGGGTGTGCCTCGACGAAAATGATGACATCAAATCATTCTTCCGTCACATCCCTAATCGTTGGCTTAAAATAGCTCGTATCTTGTTCTTGTATCATCATGTTCACACTTCTTAAGAAATAATTTTGAATCGGAAATCGTTTAAATTATTCATGAAAGCTCTCGTAATTTAGCCCAAAAAGTGTTCTGATGTTTCCCGGGGCAATTTCCTTAACTTTAATTAAAATTCTGACGTAATAGGTCGGATTACCTTTTTTATTATAAAGAATTGCTCCTTTGATTTACAAGAACCCAATTATTCAGTTACCAAGTAACTCCAATCCAATTACAAGCGAGGTTTTGAATATGACCTTTCTTCTGTCATCTTGACTTCTGCGTGAATCGGACATGTGTATCGTCAATAAATAATAAGGGTATCAACATATACGTTTTCTTATCAACTTAGTATTGACGTCATCGTCATCGTTAAAGGGCTGGCCGTTTCACATGATAAACGGCAATCATATCCCAATTCTCTTAAAAGAACTGAACTGTTTTGGAAGAACAACAGAAAAAGTTGAAACGTATCTCTAATAAAAAAGATGCCAAATACCAATCCATCATGTCTGACAGAAGTGTCATGTTGAAAACATGAAAAGTAATTAAAATTAATTACGATGGCCGTTATAGATAGCGTAATACTTACATCACCAGTTACGACCCTCGAACGGTTAGTAGGCACTCCGGTTTATCAGTTCCTTGTTAGCGTTTAGATAACACTATTTTTGAACCTTGTACATTAGTTGTATGCGGAGTATTAATACGTCATAACATTTTAAATCTCGTTGTTTTAAAAATCATAATTTGAGCAAGTAATATGCGTCTTCGTCTTATTTATTATGATTTTTTACCAACATCTCTTGTTTTGCATGGCTTGAACTTTTATCTTCAATCTCCATTATTTTGCGTATTTCGGGGACTTCGTTTTAATATCTTTTGTTCTGTAAGGAGGCTTTACGCTTATTCATTCGTCACACTGTTTGTCACTTACATTTTCAAGTTATCCAATTCATGGCTTAGATTTCTATGTTCATTCGAAATACCAACAAGAAATACGTGTAATTCTGGTTATTATACCTAATCAAAATACAATAAATTTGTCGTTTTAATAGCGAATCCAAGTAGGTTACTGTATAGTGTACGCTAATAATCTTATCATTTTCATTGTACTGTTTGTTACGCGCTATTGGAAAATAAACCCGTAACATTAATGTATGTGGCTTCCTAAGCTAGTACCTTGTATTATATGTACTCAAATGACTTTATAACACCGGTATTTGTTTGGTTTTAGTCTTTGGATCTCTGTGCTGGAGTTAATAGATGCAAAATAGATAATATGCTATTGCATTTGAAATGTCGAACTTGGCGTATACGCCGCTCTATAGGGTTTTGTCCCTAAAATCACTTATTATGGCCCAAGAATAGCCGCGATGTCTAGTGCTGTAATATTATCCGGAAAATGCTGTTTTGTTTCCATAACCTATGACAGCCGTTACCAGTCAGGCATTACATCACTTGCCAACCCTTCGCCGTTTGGGAATAACAGGTGTGAGTAATATGATACAAAATTTAAATATGACAGTATATATCAGTGTCGCTTTGGACATTGAAAAAGTGGCCATGACTGTTACCTTTCAGGGTCAATGTCGTCTAATTTTACTATTCATTACCATGACCTTTGGCTATACGACAAAATCATGCGGTCGCCATTGACCTTCAACAGTGTTGAGGATATTTTCAGTGTCGGAAAGAGCAGTGCAGATTTACGTTGTAAAATCATGTATGTTTTTCCTTTGTACCTTCTTTGAACCGGAGTTACGACTCACAATGAACCATAATGAGCAATGGCAAACAAACTTCGGCACAATGTACCGGTTGTGAACCATTTTGAGAGAGGCCTTCCTGTAGTCGACTAAGATAGGCTGTGATTTGTTGATCGATGCTGGATTAAGAGTTCGGAATGATGATAACTGAAGACTATGTGTAAGCGTTTCAGCTTCTTGTAATTTGTGATGACGATGGTGATATGGTAGTTTGGCAACGGCATATGAAGAAAGTTTTTGTATCAGAAGTAACAAAGCTATTTTACGTTCTTATTGAATTCCCAGATAACACTGGAAAAGTTTGAAAAACTCATATCTATTTTCAATATTCCATTTCTCTAAATTCTGAATATCAATGTTCATGTTACGTCACAGTTGTAGTTTGCAATGGAAATAATATCGAATTTTATCGTCAATTTAGAAGCGTAATTAATAATTTCCCATTTTGGGAACGGTATCGCGTGACATTTCCAAGAGACGTCTAATTAAATCGAGATTGATTTGATTTGGAAGCGGTGTTTTGTATGTCTAATATCTTTTGATAAATAGGACAAATTAGGGTGATGGAAGATGTGACGCACGGTATACAAAGATTTAGAATTTTGATCCGAGTCCGATACAAGACCCACAAGATTGGCTTTGCTGGAAGAGTAGATAGATAGATAGAATTTATTTGTATAGATTTGGGGTACAATAAATTAAATGATATTACAATTTGAGGTGCCGTACAAAATCTGCTTATAAAAAGCGCACAAATATTAGTAACTAGCTGATGCTCGGGTCTTCGCCCGCGTGGATGTCGGATATCGCGACCAAAAGTAATCATGAAATTTTTATCCAGGTCCCGCTTTCCAATTACCGCTTCATATTTTTATTGCCCATTTTTTTAATTATTAAAATGGATGTAGAATGTTATCCTTAAGAGATAGACATATGCCATCCCAGACTTTTCTGTAGACCTATATAAGATACACAATTACACAATACATAATTTTGTTATATCTCAAAGGGTTTAGACAGCGCACGCCAGAATAGCTCGCAGATGGTAGATTTTTTCCTACTTACTTGACACTTATCGTCATATTTTGGACAATTCACACAATATCTTTATAAATTGTAGCCTATGTGTTATTCTGATGTATAAGCTATATTATTGTAAAGTTTCATTAAAATCCATTCAGTAGTTTTTACGTGAAAGAGTAACAAACATCCATCCATCCATACTTACAAACTTTCGCGTTTATAATATTAGTAGGATTATAATCCTTAAAAGTATAAATCCAATTACTAAATAATAAACATTAAATTGTAATATATAAAAATCGATAGATTAATATGTTGTGTAGTTTAAGGATAGATCGCCTTACGTCCCATGCAGAACAAACAGGCTAATTAAGGTATAGGTAGTTAGACTTCAAGACTCCTAAAAAATACCAAAAAGAGTCGAAACAATGGAGATGTTTATATAAAAATCGATGCTCATAATTAGGACAGTAGCATGTAAATACTAACTGTCGGAATTCGTTTAAAATTTGATGCTTGCACGCTGATTAGTCATACTAAATAGTCTACGTGCTCCACTGCTCCTATTACGAGTAGTTAAACCATGAATTTGCTTCCAGATATTTAGAACAGAGTTTTAATGTATTTTTCACGCTTGAAGTAATAATTACAGTCGAATGACCGTTGATAAAATTTTCAGAGTCTATAAAAATAAATTAAAAACAATTTGTGGCATCACTGTGTTAAGTGCTAATTTTCTTCGCCACTTCTGCGTTGACGTTAATCTTAATACCTTCGAAAACAAATTTTACCAGTGTTAATTACCCTAATGACCACCCACAAAACATGCACTATACTGCAGATGTAACTTTTGACGTCTGTCTGAGTTGGCCGTAGGGCTTAATAAACTTACGCGCTACTTCTTCTGACCGTACTTTAGCATTGAAATAGAACATCGACTTAAACCATTTAATGGAGGACAACCTCATTCTATTTCCCTTATAAACTTAGATTATCTAAATGGTAGCGTTAGCCCAGCGTAGGCTTATCCGTGAAACCATCTTCTAAATCTGGACGCGATGAGCATATCATTGTTAGTACTTTGTCGTGCGTGTGCGCAGGCCATCAAACAGATATGTACAGGAGTTTCACTTTATACGATCAAACAAGGTAGTGTCATCAGTAACTAGAGATTTAGAATGTTGACTTAAATATACCATAGTAACTAATTCTAAGCGCAAAATAACGTCTACCCAGCGTGGGGTTTACTCCATGGCTACTGAGAAAGATTCCAAACTGGAATTAACACATTGATTCTGTCACTCTTTTCTCTTTCCTACGCATTCCGACTCTGGAGGAACCACTGTTAGGGTGGACCTTCTATGTCATTTTATTTTGTGGTAGGACCTCGTTACTCATGCGCGACGGCATGACTGCGGCGGATGGCAACCGATACGTGGAATCCGTTGCAAGTAATAAGCGTTTTGAATTGTATTATAAAAATGTAATATGACGTCCAGGCAGGTGCAAAACCGTATTTCCCCTAGATGATCGAATGATGTGCAAACCAGTAATTAGATATACTGTTCTTTTTTTTTCATTTCCAGGCTTTAACAACTATAATATTTGGTAGAAAATTCTATTTTATACATTTTATATACTTGTAAATACAAATTCCCTTTTAAATAGGACGAGGTTTAGGGACTTTATTGGCCATGACCCGAGCTTGAGGGATTCCTTCAAAACATTACCTTCACCTCCAATTATCAACATCTACTTTCCACCTTTACCATTTCAATCGCCACTCGCTACCTCGCTCGCTCTTACATTGCTCAGTCCATTTGTGGTGGGTGTGCGTTACGGACGGAAGCTTGCGTGCTCTTGCGCAGATTACCGCGTTCACAGACCAGTGCGGTTCGGAGAGGGGATACTACTCTGAGGAATGCGGGATTTTTCCAGTGATTCGGTGTTTTGTGAATTGGAAATTGTGTACCCTGTCTGTGTTAAGTGAAACTGTTTTAGTGCTTGGCATTATCGGCGTAAATAAATTATTTATTTAATTAATATAAGGTATTGAACATTTTTAATTGCGTCATTTTTAGTTATGTATGTTTCCCTCATAATCAAAAACATACGTGAAGTCCTTGAGGAGACTTTTTGCTCTTTGACATTGAGTGGGTACGGAAGTTGTTGATTATTCCAAGAACATGGTGGATCCCTCATTACGTATTAGGTGCACTTCCTATGTAGTCATTCTAAAGCCACATTTGCATCTGTTAGTGATTATATTTTTACTCTTAAATTTGCATTGCATTCGTTGCAGTCGCTATTTTGTGAGGAGGAGTATAATTATCTGAGCGTCCATGCTTCATGCTTCAAAGGATGCGTTAAACCGTCAGTCCTGGTTAATTGATAGCAGGTCGTAAACCAAGGTTAGATGACAAAGGCGATTCGAACAACTGACACCAGGTTATCTCCTTACCTACCACAAGAAAGGAGAATAGTTTTATGGGTCGCTTGGATATAAAACTGCCACTTTATAACGCTTCATAAATTATACCCCTCATCTAAATGTTCATCAAACGAGATGCTATCAGATCTAAGAGACATTTTACTGATAATACATTTAAAATACGATTCTTATTAGGTATAGGTTTTAAGAGGAAGGTTAATTTTAATTCTTTATCATCGGCCTTGTCTTTTCCCAACTATACAGGAGATGAAATCAAAAATCACATTTTTAAGTTGGGTTCTACTAATGACATTGAACCACTCTCCGTAAAACACATGACATTTCCCAAATAAAATATGTTTTAATCTTACTAAGATTAGAACGAGAACTTCCAAGCACGCTACCAACGTTGGTATCCTAACCTCCTACCACTATTATGAATCTGAATAAATCACTTACTTATGGTGACGTCATTGTCATCTGTTCAGTTTCTATGACAGTGACTAATGAGATGCCAATGACATTTTTTTAGTTTCCATAAGAAAAGACTTGAATATATGTCTAGTCTTTGATTTAATTCTGTAATAACTAACCTAACCAGATGTGGCTGGATAGCAGTACATAATACGTGGACTGATTGTCATCTGACCCTCCGGGGTAATACCCATATCTTGAGATTAGATCAGATGTACCACTTTCGAACTTCTACGATGCGTACCGTACCTATTCGGTTGAATACCGGAACTAGGGTTTTATAGTTTCTTTCGAAAGGAAAGAAAATATATCGCCAAAATAGCATGTTTCTAATTCTAAATCATCTAGCACGATCCCAACAGTCCAACATTAAAAAAAAATATGGTAAAGTATTCGGGATTCTATAAATAACAGACGTGGGCATTAATTAGATTAAAATGATTACATAC
Source organism: Xylocampa areola (assembly GCA_935421205.1). NCBI lineage: Eukaryota > Metazoa > Arthropoda > Insecta > Lepidoptera > Noctuidae > Xylocampa > Xylocampa areola. Next base: position 5,694,732 of record OW285200.1, read on the forward strand.
ACTTTATTACAGAGGATTAAAATAAAATATGGGTCGTGTTTTATTTTAATCCTCATTTTAAAAGCAGTTAAAAGACAATTAGTTACATCGACTGTTACTTAATTATACGACTGTTCAAATGCTTTAACAATAAAACTTCAATGTCGCGTGTCGCGATTAACCAAGCTATAGATATTGTGCATCGTCAGAAAAATATATATATCTTTGACTAAGCCCACTTATAAACTGCTACGTGACCAGATACTAGAAAAGGCTTCAATTTTACAGTTCACTGACTTGGACATAATATTATTAAACCATGTGATTTATGATAACATTTCGTGCGTGTATCCAAACGTTACACAGTTTAGGTTTCTTTTTGTAAAATCAGGCATGAACTATAGGATATTTTTATTTAGGTGATTCTAAGGGATTTTTTCTTCACATATTAGATATTGTCAACTTATAATAAATAAGTAATATATTTAACTCTAATGATGTAAGTCACAAAAGATTTAAAGCTATTTCTGTGACATAGCATTGTTTTCGCAGTAAGATCTTATTTGGTCCATAAGATTAAAGCCACTATATATACCTATATAGAATTCCGTCTTTTCGCTAAATGCTGTGCAATGCACCCAATAGAAACAATTTTATTATGATGACTAAATAATTATTCTTAACATCCATTGTTATTCCTTTTCTGTTCACAATCGTCGCATGACATCTTTGCTATCATTTTGTCAACAAATCGTTAAAAACGAGTTATCCCTGTTTGAGAAACTCTCTTATGAACTTACCTTATGCCCAATATTAACTTGCCTAAATAACAAAATCTACATATTTGTCTAAGTTTTGTTTTATACTATCAAACTTTTTGTAGGGAGGTGGAATATTATAATGTAATTTTACCTTTCCCACATTACTCATAGAAAAGTTCTTTATAATTTTTAAGGCCGTTGACATGTTGTCACGAAACGTGGGAAAGATCTATATTTAGGTTAGGTGTCGCCTGTGCCCTTAAATGGACGTATACACGCTACGAATATTCTGTCCAAATTATTGATTCTTTCTAAATTTGTGGTAAATTTTTACCCGTGCTGGTGGTATATTTAGCGCTGTCATACAATACTTATTTACTTAATAGACAAAGTTTTTGAGTTGTGTGTTTATAGACTCGTAAACGAACATATATAATTGAAATCGAAGTAATGAAATCCATTTGATAGCGAATGTAGTTCTATCTATACTAGTATATTATGTCATATCTCATATACCTACATGAATTCACAATACAGATTTCAATACCAATAACAGGTCTAGGGCTGTTTCATTATCTGAAATAGATTAATGTTTATATATTCTTGTTTTTTTACTGTAGTCATCTCTATCATACATGCAGTTTTTATTGTCCTCACTTGATTCACATTGAAATGTTAGTTATAATATAATACAGAATAATTTATGTACTTATTTTCCTTATTTACAGTATTAATGACTATGTATAACATTGCCTGGTAAGTTTGGAAGCCTACTGTAAGTTAGGTAGGTGACTAAGGTTGCGGCATACGTTCATGAATATATTTAACGCTACCGCGCGGTAGTTAGGTCCCCGTCCACATGGCAACACGCGGTTTGACACGATTCAAACGCGTGTCGCGATTGTCATCTGTTCTAAGCCTTATGCTATGCGGAAAGACTACAACAAGGTTTCATTGTCATGTCGTTTACTTCGTTGTTGTACTTGAAAATATTAATCCAACTGAACAAACTGCTTTAGTACTAGTTTCTAACTTTATGGTTTCAATTATTGTGCTTGGTGACAAGTGCCGAAACACGTGTGAAGATAATTAGGTAATTAGTGACACACCTGACAAGACGTACGATAATTTTATTATCAGCTGACTGTTTGTGGGATATTTTGAAGTAATTATGTCGGCAGATAAGATTCTCGGTTGAAGCAGTTAGGTCTCTAAAATTATGCAATTCTGATAATGGAAGTCGTTTTCATCATCTCAACATTAGAATCGTGCGTGATTATTTACACGACTGCCCAAAAAAGGAGTGTTATGTTTTTAGGGTTCTGTATGTATGTATATTTGTGAGTTTCGTAAGTCCACCATAACTTCTAAACGCCTGAACCGATTTAGATGTATGTATATCGTTAGAATCCTTACATTGTCCCAGGTAATATAGATTTTAAAATTAAAAAAAAAAAATTGTAAAAGTGACTATGGTACACAAAAAGTAGAGAAATAGAAAAAGAAATGCACGTGCCTGACGTAACCTTTTTTTTTTGTCTTTTGGTTTTGTTATCACGTTTTATAACATTAACAGTTATCAAATTTTAACCACGCTAAAGAACAAAAGTGGTTACGCGAAACTACAATGCGAATTCCGAAATTTTATGTGGCTGATTTTCGTTTTCATTTTCTGAAAAGTTCGCTAATCACGAATAAATACCAAATCAGACTAAAAAATATTCGAATAGGTACTTGTTTCTTTTACTACGTTTTCTTGAAAGACATTAATGTCTTTAACTTAATACTAATCATTAAAATGTTTCATGATTAGTATATTGCTGCTGCAGGGAACTCCGAAGTGAAAGTAAATGTTGAACAGAACCAACAGTTATCTCTCAGTAAACTAAACTTAATCACGAGTGTTGAAAGTCCACATCTTTGGCTTCGCTCTTTCCTCTTATAATTATATTCTTGATTTACTATCTATACTTTATCTTGTGATTATGATGTTCTAGAAGCTGCCAATTGTGTCAAATAAATAACAATTTAAGGAGGAAAACTTGTAATAATGAGAAAGAAAATATAGTCTAGTCTCGCTTAGTTTCATTCGCTTGACCATATTGCGAATTATCCACTTCGTCCACTTAATGATTCAAATAACAGTCAAACTGCGCAGGTGGATGCCGTTGCCTACCAGTTTAAAATAAACGCCTTTTACAACACCCACGGGACAGTTAAATATGCATCACAATTTTGTACAAAATAAGTAGTGACTGGAGTCAACATAATTGCGTAAATTCCATCATTTTTTATTAAATCTTAACATGATGAAGTAACTAAATAATTGTATTTGATCGAAACCGTCTGACGGATCTTTTAACATGACCTTTATATTTTTTACCTTATATTACTTGGGAATTCGAATATCCTTTCTAAAACGCCTAATAGAAATGTAATCAAGGCACAGTGGTTCGATATGAAAAGAAATTGAATTGAATGGGGGAAAAAATATCATTGGCGTATATTTTAATTTCAATCCCATCCAATTTGGTCAGGTGCCAAGCAGGTTCATCTTTGGATTTCTGATTGTTTTCTAAATGAATTATACAAAACCCTACTAACTTTATTCAGTTGCAAGTTTTTATTTAAAGTGTTCACGCAATTTTTCTGTGTGAAACTTTGCAGAATAGTCACAAACAATGATATTATTATATTTTTCGAGGAAACATTGAAAAATAATAAACACGAACAGGGCTTGAACCCGCGACCATTGACATTCCGTGTCATCACTCTACCAACTGAGCTACCGTGTCGTGCAATTATTTCGAAGTTACTGATCATTTTATAAGTATCATATAATTTAAATCTTCATTGTTTTACTGGTCTGACGTATTTTCTGAGTCCAATAAATGAGGCCCAAATTGCTGAATCATGCTCCACGTTTTTAACTGTGTAAGATGGATTCTATCTTTATAATAATTCGCGGAAAATATTCATCTCCTCATTCCTGATCAATACTTCTCGTAAGTAGTATTCTTTGATGTTTAATATATCTTATCAAAACCGTGATTGCTTTCCATTTTGATAATAATCTTGCCTTTTTACTAAAGATATTGTTAGTAAAAATCCACGTCCCAAAAAAATAATGATTCTATTAAATAATTCTCGGAAAATATTCATCTTTCCTCATTACTGATCAATCCTTCTCGAAAGTAATATTCCTTGATGTTTAATAAATCATATCAGAGTGGTGATTGCCGATTGGTTTCCAATTTAATATTAATCGCTTTTTTACCAACGATATTGTTAGTAAAATTTTGTCATTTATACAGAAATGCTATCCAATTTACCTTGCTGTTGTATTTATGTTTACACTTGTAATGTTTTATTTCAATTAACTGTTTGTATCGGCCTGTTAATTGGAGACTGTGATTCTTTATGATAATTAGATTGAGATTATTTTAAATTAACTACTAAGTCGATGTTATTTTACTTGGATTGTTGTAACAAACTCATCTGTTATTTCGAAAGACTACACAGACAGCAGGCGTTGCTGGAAAATCAGACCCTTTATTACGGTAGATTTATGTTCACCAAAGTGTTCACAGAAACCGTACCGTAATTCCTTTTAAATGTTTGATGATGAACCAACATTTATAATGTTCATGGCGAATTGTAGAAGAGTGAAAGTTAAGTGATAATTATTTTAAATAAAGTTTTGAATTATTAACCAATATAATCCATACAGATATTTTTGTAATAGGGTTTGTTATTTTGTTACCCATACAATGACACATGATCTGTCCCGCGTGTCCTTCCACCATCAGTACAGGTCCACCCGTGGACACACAAGGAGTACAATGCCAAAGTCAATCCGAAAAAATATTCAACCCATTAATCGACACGTTTTGAAGAAATAATAGACAGTACCATATCCTACATCAACTACATTACATATTGTAATAAAAAAACTTTTGCTTTTTCCGACGTTTCGTACGCTTTGCAGCATTTGTCTTCGTTGGATGAGTTATTGTTTATACGTTAAAGTTGTTGTCGTATTTATTATAATGTGTAGTGATCGCGAAAACCTTAGATGTAACTACATTACATATTCATTAAAATGTTCTACCGATTCTGGAATGTGTTTACCACGTGTTGTTCGATTGTTTAACACATTTTGTCCATTGTTTCAGGTTATGTGTGCGTGCCGTTAGATAAGCAACAGTGTGGTAGGATTGTTGAAGTGATCCAACATTGTGGAATGGTTCCTGTGTGTTGGCGGTGTCTTGTTGATGTAAGTGGTTTAAGTATTTGTGTATCTACATGTTGGTTCTGATTGGCGGAGAGCACTCCAGGAACTACGGAACAAGATTGCATCAAAGATCAATTTAAGACAGTTTGGCTAAGACTTGTAGGCAGTTTTATTTTTATTTATGTGATCATCTTAGGTAATGAACTTGGTATTACGAATTCTAAGTTCATTGCCTTATATTTCGCAAGATATCAGAAATATTGTCATGATATATAAACTTAAACCGGTTCATCTCACTAGCTCCTTTTTTGAAATCAAATTGATATTTTTGGCTTGATACGAGATATAATATTCAAATCAGTTTTGTAGTCACCAAATTTATTTAAGGATCAAAAGCCATGAAGATAAATAATTCAACTTTGCAAAGAAACAAAATATTTACAATAAATCCCAGACAGCGTCTTAACAAGAACATTCCATTTCCCGAATTTCCTTACCTCTCTTTAAGTCGCTACCCGCCTAACTGAGCGTTAAAAATGCAGCCCGAATTCAAGAAAGTAACCCAACCCAAGAACCGACGAGCAATACGGTTTTCGCCTGAAGTAAGATGATACTACATTCGGATAATCCAATGTCCCGTGTACAAGGCTCACTGACCTCCATACTTCCTTTAGATTTAGAAGTTATAAAATAGTTAAGGATAGTTTTGAATCGAGAAGTCGCATTAACGATTTTATATACGATACGAATCAATTCCAGTGAGAAAATGTGTGATATTGTTAAGTCTCAGACGCAATCTAATTACCGTTTAATTCAACGTAAGCCGTGTCGTGCATTATGATAAAATCCTATACTTTATATCCCTCAAAATTTGAGAAATAAGATCGAAAAAATAAAAAAATGGTATGCGGTAATACGGATTTATGAATCTTTATATTTGGTACAAAAAAAAACGCACCGCAAGTCTCCGCACCACATTATACGATGACACTAAAGCGAAAAGAATTTACACTGCTTCAATTGATGTTCGCTAATGTACGATACGATCTTAGAATACAACTCATTGATTAGTCTCATCACGTTCGGAATAACAGTACGAGAGTACATTACATTTACGAAGCTTCCAATGCGTTCGTTCAACTGTTTAAATCCGATTCGATGCTTTATGAAAACAATTTAGTTGAATTTCGTATTCAGTACTAGATCACTTTACGTTTAGACGCTTTCTGAGATGTACTTACTTGCTGTCTTGAGAAACTTCCAAGTCTGGGCGCATGAATCGAACTGGTCCCTAACATGAATAGTTAAATTCGCTCTCGGTCCAACTCCTGATGGGAGGTACTTACGTGCTTGTATCAATCTTTAATGGAAATCGAAATTTCTACACCTGTATGGTATCAGCAAAATTTCTTGTTTATAACGGTAAACGGGCTATTGGGAATATTTGAAGATATCGATGTTATAGCTCCGATCAAAAATGCCTTTTCTGAAGATTCTCCAGGGATTATCTATTGACAAATTGCTTTTAGATAGTGTTTTTGAATAATAAGATCGTTTTCTCGATTACTTTATATAGCACAATCTTTTCTTTTGATATTTTGCTTTGTGATTATTCAAGAGTAGTATGAGCACGATCTGAGCTTGAACCTTTATACAACATTATTGCCTTTGTTTCTAAGCCACACAATCCCACAGGCTTAACTTTCATGTTATGCCTGTCTATGGTACGTCATAGCACCGAGGTAAACGTTTAATCGATATGTATTTGTACATTACATCTTGTATTACATTTACGTCTGTTAGTTAACTATTATTAACTCTTAAAGGCGCTTTAGATGTATGCGGTTGTGTGAAGTGTCGTCTGTTTGTTCAACGTATTACTTAAGATGAACTAAACTATCTACTGTTCTGTTTGACAAGATTTTGTGATCGTTTATTTGGGATGGCTGGGTTATTGAGTTAGGTTGCGAGGTCAGAGGTTTGGGGACCTTTGGATAAACATGAACTTTTTCTTATTTTCGCATTGTAAAAGGTTTAGATAGGACGCGACTAGCACAGTGCAATTCATTATTTATCTATCAACCAGTTAGTTAGATGACTGATGCGTACGTGCCGTCAGATAGGACAGGTCACCTCAAAGCTTTTATGACTCTTTCTTCAAAAGGCCATTTTAGAAGATCCCGGAATGCTGACATAGGTACCTATGTCTATAGACCTTGACCTCTGAGTTTATTTCGGCATTTTTTAGCAGAGATAGATAAAACAATGTCAGACAAAAATGACTTGTAAAAGCGCCATTAAAAGATCTATTTGTAGACATAAAATTCCAAAGCGCTGGCACGGCACGTATATGACGCGGAGGTCTATCTATGCTTTTTCAAATGACCCTCAGAACAATAAAAATCATCTTAGTGCAAGAATAAGTTGCATATGAGGATGACGGAAAGGTTCATTGATCGAATTAGCTTTGAACAACTATTAGGGATTCGCTCAAAACATACTATTAATATAAACAGATCTATGTGGTAATTATGTGCTCCTTCAGTAGTTAACCTACTTAACTGCAACCAACCATAGCTATCGAACTTCCATGAAACACAAATTCTCGCGTAATAATTCCAGTTCATCTATAATTCTATCTAATTAATTTAATATGTAAAATACCACATTTCAAATGAATCATCGGTTGCCTAAAACCGCGCCCCAAAATATAAATTTATATTATCAACATGTTTCATTATCGTGACAGCTCACAGGGTTTTCCCAATGGCAATCTTTTCTGTAGAACTTGAAAGGGTCGTTAACTGTCGAAGGGAGTCGTAATTGGGTTACTGTCACCCTCAGTTGACTTACATGGCTGAAATTATAACAAGACGTTAATTTCTTCTTACTTATGAAAATGTTACATTCAGTATGTCGTCGTTTGGATATTTGTACATAGATGATTTTTTTTACTTGTATCAGTCCAGACTATTACGTAGTTTGACCTCTGCATCCCTTGGAGTTGTATGTAATCTTTATAATTCAATGTTATACGGTTAGTTGCTGGTATGAGCGTACCCAGGGGGGCAGAGGGGGCAGCTGTCCTCCCTGTATTTTGTATACTTAGGTACCTACTACCCGTACCTGTTGATGATAAATGTTGTTTTAGAAATTTAGAATCACGTGACGACTTTACATTACATTATATTAACTTTAGAAAAAACCTGGCTGCCTAGCCGGTCATGTTCTTTTCATGCAATATCTACGCTAGAGCAGCAAGACAGATCAACAATCAGCGAAAACTGAAATGCTAACTTTTAAATAGTATAGGCGATTCATTCACGAAAGACTATACCGTTTTGCTGAATATCCTCGAAAATTACTTACCCTAATTTATTACCTTACCTATCATAATCTAGTTTGCTACTTGTATGATACTATACTACTTGTGTAATATGATATCGCCACGGCAGTTGCTGCATGTATAGTCCGCTGAATCACGAAGACGACACCGCTCTTTGTCTAAATGGCTACATTTCCAAAATCCTCGACCAAAATCCGCACATCGCGGCTTCCGCACACACAAAACGTAGGGCGTATGCTTGAGGATTAAGCAGACTATAATTATTTTGTACAATCAATATACTATGACGGTATAATTATTTTTAAAGCGCCCTTGCTTCTCATAGAAAACCCTCTAAAAGGCGATTAAGCGCTTAAACATATCGGTTCATACTTTATAGGTGTTTACGCCAAACTATTCACGATAAACCAATTAGTATTCGACGCGGCTGCGGCGACAGTTGTTCTGTGACCGCTTAACTTGTACTCGGGACCAAGTTAGACCGAATAAATGTATTGAATATGTTAACACTGACTCTTGGCAACGGATTCTTTCACGCTTCTCGGATTTATTTGCGCATCGTTACATGGGAGAATTATGGTTTATACAAAAATGATGAACTTTTGTTAAATAATAAATATATGAAGTTATTATATTAAATGGCTAAGCATGCGTTAATGCTTTTCAAAGATTTATCTGGAATAAATATATGTTTAAGCATTTACGCGGCAACTGCAAACGTCAAAGTGCCATGAGTAGTGAGGTGACGTCACGACAAACAATAAATTAAAGTTCAATACACTTCAAACGATAGTCTTCTATTCTTCCGCCTTACTTTATGTTCTCGGGAATGCACTGCAAGACAATATAACGAAAGGAAACCATCCAAATATGAAAAAGGTAATGAATAATGTAGATTTCTACATTTTAAACTACTTACAGAATAAGTCGATTTTACTCGTAAGTTCTCGATTACGCTCGATAAAATATGATTGAAAACGAGGATTCTATAATAGTTTGATATACTCGTAACTTCCAACATTTCCTGCATATAGTTGAATGAAGAGCTACCAGATAGTGCAACTTTTTAAACCTAATGTCCGGAGGGTTCTGCTCTTTAACATTTAACCTTCTTCCTGCCACGAGGTCTTATACCTCTGTCGATATTACATGATGATATCGACCAGGTTCATTTGAATGTGAACAGCGCAATGCGCCCCTCATCCCGGATGTCGCCTGTACATAATTGTCGTTATAAAGAAATCAATATTATATATTCTCCGTGCGTTTCTAAAAATATCTTGGAGCTTCAGTCACTTCTGTTTCCTACTTGTTTGTCTGGATGTACTTATTTCAAATTCCTGATAGTGTAGGTTTTTCTCTGAGGTTCTTAATTGTATGTGTTGTCTTTTAGCCTACTTCTGTAACGGGAGTCGAGAGTACGATGTTCTCAGGACTCGACATCTTAATCTATTCGATTATTTATCGATCTTGTTTATTGTGTCTAAAAGTGATGACTAAATAAGCACTTGTAGTTTTGTCTTTACGTTGGATCAGCGTTGTCAGCTTCCAATCTAACTGAATGCAGCTTAATACCAGTCATTTACATGGAGCGACTATCATGGCGTGTTGCTAAATAATATTAAAAGGTACATTCTATTATTTTTTTAAACAGGTATAAGAGGAAAAATAGAAAACTATGTGGTTATCGCGCTAAATAAGGGAATTAAGTGATCAAACTTTACATTGAAATAATTTTAGAACCAATAATTTAAAATTTCTGGTGACGACGTAATGGTGTACCTACACATAATATATTTCCCATTATGACTACTGTCGATGCTATTCTAGTGACCTGTATTATATTTTTATAGCAAACATTCCCATATGGAGCACAGCTATTCAAATGAAATAATGTGTATCAATCCTATATAACATGAAGGAAGTTATCACACTTCCTTTTCCCACCCTTATTTCAAACATTCACCATTGTCACTGCGAAATTGTAATGACAGATTGTTGTCATTGTAATTACTACGGCCATCCGATTGGTAGATTAGAAGCTCGTTAACAACACAAAAGGTTTGTCTACGGCAATCAGGCGGTATTCTAGTACCGCACGTCGACAGGTCATCTGCAGTTAATGAAGTGACGGGTATCGTGTGCCGCAAGCCTATCATCAACACTGCAATGGTTCCTTTCAGCCGTGATATAACGCCAATATGGTTGACGGACAATAGGAAATACTGTTTAATGTTTACTAGCGTTTGAGGATTATCATTACCATTTCTACTTACCGAATCAAATTTTGGGTTCCTGTTAAAGGTTTTTTATGTCAGTTTTCTGTTAACTCTATAAGCTAAGTTTAGAGTGGGCAGGTCTAATATTATGAACTGGTGGATTCCTGTTCTTCGGAGCTTAAATGTGTCCTTATGTCGCCATCTTGTGCCTAATAAAGACTTCTTTATAAAATCAAATAACAAATTCTTTTTAGTAAAAATAAGGTGTAGTAATTAAATAATAAAGTATAGGTAAGAATAAAAATAATAAAGCTTTGATTTTTATATTTATTAGGCACTTGGGAACTATCATAACAAGATTATGTCATTAACAAATGATTTAACAATGGCAATAAATCGATTATGAATGATTACGGTTCTCGATGTCAAATTGGACTCGGCGCCAATTGGTCGCATAAATCAAACCGAAAGGATTTGCCGTATTAGTATGACTCATGTAGGGTTGCTAAATCCTAGTTCATATATAAAGCGGCTATTCACATAAACGGTATGTTGTTTGTGGTTTATACTAAGTGTTAAGTCTAAAAATAGTGGCGGTGACAAAGGAAGAGCCAGCCCTGGCTAGTTGTGCTCAAACAAGTGATGTTTACATCGACAACGAGCTTCGGGGGACGCTTACAGTAAAGTTTGTTCACCCCACACACATGTGCTAAAGCGACATGCAATCTACGTAATTGTTTATGGCAAATGTGTGGTTTGAATTTTGACGTTTAAACCGATTTCAAAGATGAGTTTATTACGTAACAAATTAAAAGATTTCATGATTTTTTAATTAAACATTTAATTAATAAAAAATAATAACAGGGTCACGTCTATATTCGCCGTACGTATAGGCATTAATTTACACAATTGTAGGTACACCAATTGTCATTTATCGGGCACGAATCTAATTCCCAAATTGCTCCTAAGAATTTCCTAACAGAAAAACTCAATTACATTTTGCTCGACCCGGCAATTGAATCCAGGCACCCACGCTGAGTGTTGGTCGCAACCACGGCTGGTTGCGACCATTCGACAAATAAAGAAAAAATATTTATAAAAAATGAGATATTTCAAGCGATCTTCTGTTTTGCTATGGTGCCACCTACATAGGCTTTACGGCTTATTTGATAAAATTCTACCACAAATAATTTAAGAACAAAGTTCGATGTTACTTTACTTTGGTCCAAAATAAGTTTAGAAAGCATAATTGACTTCTTAATTCCAGAAGTTGTACTTAATGTTTTGTTAATCGCGCTGTTCTTTTGTCAACAAGTTCGCCCTTCAAAGTTCGGGTGCACAAATTATTAATTCACCTTACTTGCTTCATTTGGTCAGCACATTTTTGATGTGATACTATTGTGTTTAACTATTGTAATAATGTGAATAAAGGGTACCTAAATTGGTATCTTTTCACCAAATATTAGACAGTATCGGGCATCGTAACGATTATGCTTATTGCAGTCTACTCGTCGATAACGTTTCGCTAAATAGTAAAAAAGGTAAAATCAAGATATAAAAGTGAAGTATTTCATAAATAAATCTAAAATCGTTACGAAAAATGTAAAATACAACACAAAGATTTGCCAAGTACCTAGTCAATAAATTTGTTTATTTTTTCTCCTCACCACCAATGAACGTACAATATAAAACTCCCGACGCCGAAAATAAACTGAACGAGAAACGCGTGTTCGTAAAATGTTTATTGCAACAATTACCAAACTCATTACAATTACTGGGTTATCTTGTACAACCATGCACAATACAATTTCCCCGTCGGTATTTAAATAGATGAAATAGCCGCCTTACGACATCGTTTAGGTTTTGATTTGGGCGACAGAAGGAACGGAGCTATACAGACTAAATAGCACCATCTCTCTTTAGCAATCTCAACCGAAATTCTAAAGGCCTATCATACATCGCCGAAAAAACCGTGCGTTTTTATTCCAATCTGTGAAAGCGCCACTGAGAAAAAAATCGCAAGACGATTCACTTCATACTTCATATATTTGCGTCGAAATAACGTACCGCAAGTCACCGGGCCGAAATGTGCGCTAGGTCTAACTGATCATAATGCGGGCTCTAAACAATCATCTGTTTTGAGACTGTAATAAAAACAAGGTCATTTGTTCATTAATTGAGTTACTCAATGTATTCAAATCCTGGCTGGAAAAACCTTACATATCAATGAAAAAACAAAAAAACTTCAAGGAACTAACAAGTACTGTCGATCATCCGATGTTCTCAGAATCAACATATAATCCCCATTGTATTTGATAAAGAGATAAAGACAGAAACTTCCTGCAAGGCGCAAAATATGGTGATGAGACCAAAAAGGAAAGAAAAAGACTATAAAAGTGACGGGTGTAGATAATGTAGACTATCATTAACATAAGCACCAAAAGAAATTTCCAAATACATTTTGGCAACATTGCTTAATCCAGCCAAACCGCAGCTAATTTCGCGACTGTCTGGCAATCCAACAAACTTTCTAATGCGAATTTCAGGAAATTGTCGGCTTATGTGGTTTTACAATAAGTTCCTACACAGTTTTGTTTATTGTAATATTTGGTATTTTCGTGTTGGCATAACTTTTTTGCGGTCCGCCAACATAGTTAGCGGCCATGACACGAATTCCATCCAGAACTTAGTACCATTAGATACCATTTACGATAAGATCATTTCAAATAAACATTTAGCCGTAATAATTCAGTCGTGATTGATGGTGGATTCCATAATAAAACTTTGGACAAAATCCTTAACGTAGGGTTTAGTGACTTGGCTTTTGAACGAGAGAAATGGAAAGTACATTATATTAGCTTTCCCACGCATGTGAATGAATTAGTTGGATAATAAAAGTACGTGATAATGTGGTGGTCGTAAACTTGGTTTATTACCTGTTTGTAATTCTATTCTAAAACAAAAGTGTGTGTGGTACAATTTATTTTCTTACAACACTCAGGTTGCAAAACCTACATCAGTCTTTAACCTTTCGGCTCAGTAACGTACAGATCTGTACGTTGTAACAATAAAAATCTATTGTGTCTGCTAATGACTGACGCAACAGCTAGGTAAGCTTCACTTAATTGGTCACGTGGTGCAAATGCAGATTAAGTATCAAGTTCCTGAATTCCTGATATTCAAACCCACACCGAGAATGTTGTACAAATTGTATACATTCGAGAACTTGGAACAGCTTACAGTTAATAAGCATTGTTTTTCAAAGAGCTAATTAAATCCAAACAAATCTTATTTAAATACTTAATACTCTTCTTCGTTGGCCTTTCCATTGCACAGATGATTCATTTGGTGTATCTGAAAGACAACGTTTTTGGTATCATAACAAACCAATGCGAGAGCAGCGTACCCCACCACAGGCCTTTTGATTTTTTTATATTTCGTCAGGAAATCCGTCACGGTCTCTGTGCCTGATACCTGCCGACTAAAATCAAACGGTCTAACGGTACCAAGTTATTATAGTTATTGCAATTCCATTTAGGCCTGACACGAGAAGCTTGCGGTGGTTGATGCCAACCCACCCTTGTCGAAGTAAACACAGAATTTGAATTCAATTTGCAAAAATATCAGGTGCTTAGACGTTTTCAAGAGAAAATTCACAAAGGCTCCATATCCTTTGACCGATGAGACGCAAAGCTTCAAAAGACTTCTGTTATAAAAGGATTGAAGCCGTATTGTGCTGAAGTTCCAATACTCGATCGTCGAGTTATATTAAATTATACCATGTTTTATTGAATACTAATTTAAAGTGTATGTTTGGGGAAATCAAAATATGTAGCAGATTAAAGCCCCAAATTTAATGCAACAAAAAGTTATATCAGCCAATTTGCTAAAATTCTGAGTTAATTCCAGTAATTGTGTAATTTGGGCGCTTCGTGGGGAAAGAATTTGATGTTAAATTGTTAAAAATAAGGAGTAAAACGACAAATGAAAATTTGCAAAGTTATTAGTTAAAAAAATATCTAAACGCAGCATCTGTCTCATGGACCAGAAAGAAAGTCAGTCATAATGTTCAAAATGAAAAATCTAGCTAAAAATGTTAAAATCATAACCTGACTAAACCTAGTTTAACTACTTACAATTATTGTGTTCCCGTTACCATTAAATAACTGTTAATTTTGCTATCTTTTTTAAGTTAACTGACATATACTTAAATCAAAACATTATTTAATATATCTGTGCTTGACACTGTTAAAGTCAATGAAAATATATGGAAGTAGGTCACTTCGATGCTGTGCATTAGTATTATTATTCATTGAGGAAGAAATAAATAAAAATATTAGAGTGATCAACCCTTTTAAATAAATTAAATATGTATGGCGGGGTTTGGACTGAAATAAAAATACTCAAATACATAAATAATTTCTAGGACTCGTCCAAACCCGTATTTAGCGGTTCGGTCGGACCAAGGTCGGGGTTATCGGGGCGGATGTACTTCTGAATGTGAAAATGGTGATAAAACTTAGCTGACCAACGAGTTTAAGCGATTGTTTGAATGTACGTCATTTTTGTAAGAATAAATAACTTTTGTGGAACCTACCTTTTGCTAAAATATATGATGTCTCTTCCTGTGGGAGTTGTAAGAGGTTTGTAGGACGCTTGAAGAGGTTGGTAGGCATTTTGGCAATTTCAAAATTCTGCATTTATTTATACATCTATACCTATTGTTCAATCGATTTTGACTTCTATTGCATATATACATTAAAGCTATCAAAACTGTAATAACAGTGTTCTGCATACGCAATACAAGTCGAAATCGGTTGATCAAACTAAGATGTTTTTTCCACATTTGTTCCAAATGTCTATTATCAAATGAAGTATAATTTATATTATTTGATTATATAATTTTACTTGTACTTTACCTAATGGTTATTCAAAAGTGCTATGTAATTCGATGTGCTATCTATGTCATAATCTTGAAACGATTTATTGCTTTTGGTCCACAAGGTCAATCGATCGCGACCTTTCCCTTGTTTTAAATCAATGCGGGTGCCAATTTTATGAGGCACGCAACTTCTATTTAACATGGATTTTTATTAAAAGCAAGCCTAACCTTCGTTAAAAGGCCTTACTGTTTTCAGAAAATTTCCAATCTGTGAGACTGTGCCGTATTTTGCAGTGTGTCTTCAAAATCAACGGATATTTAATGATAACAAAATTATATCTTTCTGAAGTCATTAAGCTTAGATTACTGAATCATATTAGACAGAGCATAGCTTTCATATGACTTTCTTCAACACTATTGATATCAAAGCGAAATTGTCCTGTATGTCCTGTATCTTCTTCTATGCTGTGATAACTCTAATCTAGAACATATCACTTCTCACCGTACTCTTAAAAATGTAGCTCCCTAAAACCTGAGTATAACACTAGGTTATAATATAATATACATATTTTCAATAAATATTACAAACCCCACCGGATGTAAGTGTGGAGCGACCCACAAACAATGTCCCACCTACTGTCTTGCTCTTTATGCCCTAACACCTGTACATTTCACCGTGGGAGAGCCACGCTTCGGCACGAATGGGCCGGCTCGACCGGATTGAATCACAGAAAACCGGCGTGAAACAACGCTTGCGTTGTGTTTCGGCGAGTGAGTGAGGGTACCGGAGGCCCAAACCCTTTAAAAGGCCGGCAACGCACTCGCGACGTTGCGGGTGTCCATGGGCGGTGGTAATCGCTTATCATCAGGCGAGCCGTCTGCACGGTTGCCCGATTTACCATTAAAAAAAAAATGAGTGACCTATACACAGCCACTAATAACTCCATCGACGTGGCAAAATTTTGGGCACATCAAGTGTGAATCTAGGGAGCCGAAAATTGTACCATCGACACGAAGAAGAAGAAGAACAAACCAACATGTATACTGATGAAGTTTATTATGACGTCGTCTAACAACCATCTTATTTATTTATTTATTTACTAATTTATGTACACACAAGATACAAATAAATGGACAAACAAAATAAGGAAAATAAAGTACAGAGGCACTGCTTATTCCTTAAAGAAATCTCTTCCAGCAGACCTACAAGAGGAGAATTTAAAACAAGAGATGTAGACGAGGTGTGTAAGATATATAAGAAACATAATATATACAAATACAAAGAAGCACTGTTAACAACATATATATAATACATACATACCACAATTACAAATACATTAAATACCAATAAATATATACATAAACATAAACATATAAATACATTCATAAAATGCAAACAAAACAACTACTTAAGTGGTTAGGGAGAGAAAATGCTTTTTAACTCTATGTTTAAAAACAGAAATGGTATCACTGTCGCGAATCTCAGCCGGAAGTGAGTTCCATAACCTTACACCATGTACAGATAAGGAATAGGAGAAGAAATCGGTTTTATGGGACGGGAATTTGAGGAGGGTTCGGAGATGCGACCTGCAAGGCGAGTCAGGTGAATGAGTGTAAGAAAAGCGTTCCCGCAGGTAGGATGGGGCAGATGGATTATGTAGGATGTTGAAAAGGAGGCACAATATTCGAGTGTTCCTGCGAAGGCGGATTGGGAGCCACTTGAGTAATCTGCGGAAGTTTGAGACATGGTCATATTTCTTAAGACTGAAAATGAATCGAATGCATAAATTTTGCAGTCTCTCAAGTTTATTTAGGAGCTCCTCAGTGGCGTCCAAATAGCAGGCATCAGCGTAGTCAATAATGGGCTGGACTAAGGTTTGAGCAAGAGAAATTTTGGTTTTCAAGGGCAAAAAGTTCTGGAGACATTTTAACGAGTGAAAGGAATAATGCACTTTCTTACTGACCTCATTAACCTGAGCACTCCATGACAGGTTCGAATTGATTATAACTCCTAAGTTTTTGGCGGTATCCGTATAGGCAATCCGCACACCGTCAACACTAAGGCAAGGCAGAGACGAAATATTAAGCCGGTTTCGGAAACTCCTACTACCAATAATCATGGCCTGAGACTTGCTAGGGTTAATACATAGGCCAAAAGACTTAGCCCAATCACTGACACATTCCAGATCACGATTCATATCAGTGATAGCAGAATCCATCTCAGTAACTGGAAAATGTCGATAAAGCTGCAAATCGTCTGCGTAGAGATGGAAGTTGGAAGAGATGACATTGCTGACAGAGTTAATAAAGATACAAAAAAGAAGAGGAGAGAGTACGCCACCCTGAGGCACACCCGCTTTAAGGTCACACCAGTCAGAGGAGGTTTCATCAAGGCGGACACACTGAGAGCGGCCTCGAAGATAGGAATCAAACCAAGTAATGGCAGAAAGAGAGAGATTAGCAGTTCTAAGGACACCAAGTAATAAATCAAAATCAACAGAGTTAAAAGCACTGCTGAAGTCTAGTAGTACCAGAATAGTGAGAGATTTGTTCTCCATAGCCCAGCGGATGTCATCGGTAACCTTTACGAGTGCTGTAACAGTACTGTGACCAGGCCGAAAACCTGACTGGAAGGGACTTAAGAGACAATTTCGCGAGAGAAAATCAGATAGCTGTTGGTGGACAATATGCTCGAGAACTTTTGAGAGAAATGGTAGAATAGAAATGGGACGAAAATGTGACAGAGATGAGGGTTGAGATACTTTTGGTAGTGGAATGATGTGAGCACGTTTCCATGACTCAGGAAAAGTACATGAATACAAGGAGTAATTGAAAATGTGAGTGAGAGGAGGAAGTAAAATAGAGAGAATTGGAGATATCATTCTGGAGCATAAATTGTCACTACCAACAGCAGAAGAAGTAATAGTTAAGAGAGTTTTCTTCACGTAATCTTCAGAGACAGGAGAAAGATTAAAAGAAGAAAATTGCGGCGCTGGCAGCCTCGAAAGAACCGATAAGGTATAAGATTTGCTAATAGGATCTATAATGACAGAAGGACAGGAAAAGTGATTATTAAGAGCACATAGATCCAAATCATTGGGGGATAATAAATGAGATTTGCCAATACCAACAGACCTTAAAAACTTCCAGACCTCAGCAGAATTTCGGTTATCCAAAGAATTGTGGAAATGGCGCCTCTTGGCATCTCTACACATCCGACTGCAGTGGTTGCGAAGAGCTTTATACCGATATAAATTAGCATCGGAAGGACAGCGTTTATACCTCTTTTTGGCTTTATCTCTAATTAACATCATATCCTTTATAACAGGAGTAAGCCAGGGAGCCGGTGTATGTTTTACCTTAACTCGACGGATTGGAGCGTGATGATCATATAAAGATATAACCGTGTCATTGAAATTATTGACCATATCATTGACACTGGTGCCATCAACAAGACTAGTCCAATCGATTGCAGCAGCATCGCGTCGCAATGCCTCCAGATCTATACCCTTGTAATTCCGAAGATAAAGATATTGTGGTTTACGTTTGGGAGGACGCATACGGTAAGAAAGATAGATCATGTCATGGTAGGAAAAGGGAGCCGAAAGTTGCCCATGACAAGAAACTTTACTAGGAGAAGAGACAATTATTAGATCTAGAAGAGAAGGAGTACAGTTAGGAAAGTGATGAGTGGCCAATAGCGGTAAACTGTTGAGATTAAAGGAAGATAGAAGAGATAAAAGTTTTTGAGAACGAGAATCATTTTTTAATAGACAGGTGTTGAAATCACCCATTAGGACGACCTGGCTATATAAAGGACAGATATCATTAAAAAGTCTCTCAAGAGAGTCAAAATAATCTATGTTAAGGTTGGGACAATAAAAAACACCCAATAGTAATTTAGTATGGCGTACTAAAATTTCTAAAAATAAATGCTCAGCTGATTCGGAATATGGTGATGGTGACGCATTTACAATTTTAAAAGGAATGCCAGCACGCAAGTAAATGGCCACGCCACCACCCCCCTTTCCTGTTCTATCGTTGCGAATCAGGACAAATCCTGGAAGTGCAAATTGGGTAGAGAGAAGAGATGGTTTAAGGAAGGATTCTGAAATCAGAAGAGCATCAAGATGATCACTGTTTATTGAGGCCAGAAGGTCATTGTAGTGACCAGGAACACTCTGAGCATTGATGTGAGCCAAATTTAGATTGTGAGGATGGTCTGAGACAAGAGAGGAGATCTGATCACATAATGCCAAGGAACAGGTTGAATCGCTATCCGCGCTGAGAAAACTATCAGAAGAACCACAAGAGAAAAAGCTATCTTCAGGAACCGCATTGCTCATTGTTTGCTAATATTATAACTATATTATATATATATATATAAATTATATGTAATGATGATACACTAAAAGTAAAATAACACAAAAGCAATAAAAAAATTAAAAAAAAATTTAAAAGAAAAAAACCAATACAGGCCTATGTTGTAAACTCACCACTCGCGGTGAGCGGAAGAGTGACAGATTGAAGTAGAATAATTTAAACAATACTTAACTAAAACATGAGACATTACAAAAGTAAAAGTTAGTAAAATTACACGAGTAAAAAAAAAAAAATGTTTAATCGACTAAAAAACCAAGTTGCCAAACTGAAAAATTAAAAAAAAAAAAAAAAAAAAATATTGTCAATGTCAAGCATAAACGTCAACCATCAAATAAACAAAACAATTATTTTATGGAACCGACACTAAAGTTTAGTAATAGTTGCTTAAAATGGGTAAACAATACATAAAGGAATAACGAAGTTAGAGTGAATCGACAAAATAAATGTAAACCGGCAAATTTAAACTTATCTTCAAGAAGATCTGTAGAAGAATTCAGCAAATTAATCAGCGGCGAGTCTTCCTGAGAACCTTTCCAGAGGGTTTTGGGTTAGCAACTATTGGTGATCCAGATGCTACGGACTGCGCTTGATTGTCGGCTGTCGAGGCGGCAGCAGGAAATAAGGATATCAGAGGTTCTAGCTCAACCATCGAAACTATCTTCCGCCGACTTTTGTCAGGCGTCAAAATAATAATTTTTCCTTCTGCTGACCAACAGCTGTTCATGCCAAAATGTTTCCGTGCCGCAAGAAAAACTTCATGTCGAGATTTAGTCAGGAACTCGGAAATGGTAACACCACTGCCCTTGAGTGTTGTTTTATTGTCCCAAATAAGTCGCCTATGCTCCATATCCAGGAATCTAACCAAGACGGGTCGAGTTTTACCCTGAGTTGTGCCAAGCCGATGGGAGACCTCAATTTTCTCTGGACCAATGTCAGCAACCTTCATATTATTGCCAATAATGTTAATAACTGAAGTCATTACATTCTCATTTGGCTTCTCTTCGATGCCATGGAACAACAATACCTTCCTTCTCATAGTGGTCTCGTGTCTGTCCAATCCAAGAGAGAGGAGCTCAATCTGCGTCTTCAGATGTTTCAAAGTTTGCCAAACAAAAGACTTGAAATCGGAGAACTCTTGAGAAAGTGAGGCCAGATCTGGGTGCATGGAAATCCCCTCGGTCAAGGCCTTCTGCAACTTGTCATCATAGTCCTGCATGCGGGAGTGAAACAACTTCTCAAGTTCCTCAATGTTATGGACCAATTTGCTATCCATATTTAGATTCAGTGACAGTAGAAGTTAAGTAGTGAGAGTGAAAGTTGTAAATAGAAAAATAAAAAGCGAAGGTGAGTTTACAAGACAACTAGTACATAAATATTGATATAAAATGCATATAAACAATTAAAATAAATAATAATTACGGATTGAAAAAAAATTGCGTATATAAGTCGCGCCTACCCACATTCCCATCCCATCGTGACTATTCGTGACACAAATTCCTGTAATCTGATTTCGTAAGCGCTTGTCATTGGCCACATGTGGGCTTCCTGCTACAGTCGCAGTTGCACGTAAACTTCTATGGTGTAGACAATTCTGGGATTTTATTATTTTTATTGGTTATATCGTGGTGGCCGAGTGGTTACGGGCCCGCCTCCTGAGCCGCAGGTTGTGGGTTCAAACCTGGCATGTACCAATGTGACGTTTTCAATGTCATATTTACTTTCTTAGTTAATCTAAGACATCACAGACATACGGTGAAGGAAAACATCGTGAGGAAACCTGGACTTGGTGGTAGTCGGAAATCGCCAACCCGCAGTGAGCTAGGGTGGTGATCAAGCTCCTTTAAGCGACCAAGTGCCTTGTCTGTATGAGAAGAGGCCCTTGCCCTGCAGTGGGACAGTTATGGGCTGGTTTTTTTTTATTGGTAATATCGAATTCTAACGACTCTTCTTCGTCCAAGAGAACGTTTTCCAGTTTTTTGAGTCAATGATTTCCATGAGCACTTCTAAACTGTTTGCAGTCGAAGACAGAATCAAACTAAATAATCCAAATTTCTTGGTAAATAATGTTAGCACTACACATTCATCTACAATTTCGTTACGCTTCTAGTAACAATGTCGCGAATAAATTCGCCTTTATGATCAGTCGTCACGCCTTGAATCATCTTTATAAAAGACGTATCATTGTATGTGTGATGAAGATTAAGAACATTCAATCAATTCTTGTATTGTCCGCCGTCGGTGGGTTCCGATGTCACTAGCGAAGCGAGCGACGGACATAAGGGGTCATTTATATTCTTGTTTATTTCATTATTATTGACTGTTACCGTAAATGTAGCTTTATTCTTTATTTGTTCTTGAGTTTGTGACTAGCGTTTTGATTGTTCTTTTATGAATATATTTATTATCATCTCAAGTAGGCACCGATATCCCAAAAGTACGTTATTAATTCATGGAAAGTGGAACCTTTTCAATCATTGTATTAGAAAAATGTAAAACATAGCATCACGCCTGTATTCCCCGAAGGGGAAGGCAGAGGTGTACATAGTTGTACATACACATTTGACCAATGCTGTTATTAAGTCCCATGTAATAGGTGGTGAGTCTATTGCCATCTACCGGGCACAATTCCATACTCCAGGTTGCTATCGAGAATTTCCTAATACAAACCAAACAAAAACTCTTTGCCCGACCCGAGAATCGAATCCAGGGCCTCTCATGCTCAGCAGTCGCGCTTGGATAGACCAACATGGCAGCAAAATGAATGTGTACTGAATCAAAACAGTGACATAAATTCTACCAAGAAAACTATTATAGTAGACATTACTCCGCCAACTTTATTAACAATATCAGTAAAAGGAACTCGAATGGCGTCAATTACGTAGGTTTTGTTCTATATACTTTGTATTAACTTTATGTAGGCAACAGTAAGTAGGGGTCTTACATACATAAATGGAGGTTTCGTGAACGTTATCACAGAGTGCAGTAGCGCAAGGAAACGGTTCTAAATCTTCCGCCTAGAAACACTTGATGGAGAACGGGGAATCTTATCTGCTACATTATATACTAACGTTTTGTATGTAACTGCAAATGGACTAGTAGTGAAACGTCATGTTGTAAAATATCAACCATTTTGTTTCTTATTCGTTGACTAGGTTTGGTAGCCGCGTCTTTTATCATTACATTACATATTTCTATTATCGATTATCTTACTAGGCTCATTTTATCTTCTAAAATTGTTTTTGGAATTGTTATTCTGATGCCATTCGTTACGGTATCTTCAGTAGTTAAGTTAGCATAAGCCAGTATAATATCCGAATGTCTTAGCATTTTTGCGATGAGTCTATGACTGGAGCAAAAGTTTAAAAAAACTTTCGTTGATTCGTCACGCATTTAGGCAAACTTTGAACTTAGTGAGAAATATACAATTTGCATTGCATAACTAAACGTATAACGTTTTCAACATTACCAAGTCTGGATTTGTGATTGTACGTTTTACACTGTGTAAAATTTACCGCTAAATAAGTTAATAATTTAATAACATTCTATATAAATAATTCAAACCGTTGCTCCAACAATTTTCATGTCAAGAGATTTGCACTGTGCTCGAGTGAAAATCTCTTCAGTTGAATATGAACAGCGAAAGCTATTTGTATATTTATTAAAACCGCCTTCTACACAGGCTGTGCAAGCATTCATAAGTTCTGTTATTAAACCTGTAAAAGCACGTAAAACTTAATAACTAATATTACTGATGCTTTCATTTTGGCCACACTTTAATCTTGTCTGTTGTTATTGGTGGTTTACAATTAATTATATTAAATATATTTTGTTATCTAATAATAAGTATTTTATCAATTGATCAGACTGGTCCGATCCTCTGATACGACTAAGTACTAGTAATCTTACCAACAATACCGTACGCCACGACCATTGTTTCCTGATTTACCGATCAGTTTGCCCTGTGCAACCCCAATATGTTCTCCCTTGTTTGCAATAAATCGTGTGTAACCGTCAGGATGTTGTTTCAAGGGGCGCCAAACGTCCAAGGACATAAAAGACAGTTGTCCAAGGTCCAACTATAATATCGCTGCTCATTTAGCGTAAACCATAACTGATTTTAGGAGGGTGCCATTGCGTGTGGTGGAATGGCGAAATTTCTGAGGTGCATTTTGTTCGGTAGAAATAATTCCACTTTGGGATCAGTCAGATTTATAAAATATTTATTATTAGGTACATGATAAAATTATATTAAGTTTTATGAGATGCAAACAGTCTAATAAACATCTCAAGTTCCATTTTATATCTCTCTAGTATTTTATGTCAGCCATCTTAACAGCACTGACTTAATAGTGTCTACTATAAAAGTCATAAAACTGTTAGAAACTTTTCCAAACTCAGCTACGTTTCATATCAATTTCGCCGTCGTTCCAGTCGAGCTGGTTAATGTTCGTCATTCTTTTTCATATGATCTGTCGTCTGGGTTAAGCGATAAGACCTGAACCTGCTTGAAACACGCAATATATCAACCTCAGCGAGACGTGGATTAAACGTGCTTAGCATGTGAAAAGGTAGGAATAAAACGAGGGTCACTTTTGCTTTTTGGATTCTTGTTGGATTTGATGTTTAATGTATTTCTTATGGGAGACATCTATGAAGCATGTCAAGTGAAACTGGTTTGTGATTTTACTGTATTTACATTTTCATTTTACTGTCATGCAACTAAAGTGATCCGGGTCGATAGCTTTTAGTAAATTGGCAAAGCCATTCCTCTCTGTAAATCACGGATGGTCTATGGATTCGTTCACGTTTGAATAATATTTCGTTACAATGCCTACCAAGTAACATGGTGGTACGCATCCAAATAACGTCTTTAACTGTTGCCGTGGCTTCCCCAGCCGCAATCTCGGTCGTTACGATGTTGTTCGCGTCATAAACCATCGTCTCAGATGTTCCCTCTCTTTTAGCTTTCGTCGCCCTAGTTGATTTTATGTGCACCGTACCTAAATTAGCGTTGCGTAGAATTATTCTTAGTTGTTTAATAAATGTGGAAGCCATTGCGTTAAAGATAGCCATTTAAGTACGTAAATGAAGTAAGTGAATATTGACACTTGATTGTCCCAAACAAAAATAACGAAATTTCATCTAAATTCAATCACGAAATGCAGAATAGCAATGTTCGTTAGTTATCGATATTTTTTATAAAACGATAGTCTGGGGTTATCGTTCGGAAAGTCTGATGGAAACCGCTGACGAAGCCAATTTGCATCGAACGCGGGTGTAAAAGCCAGGTTGATGTTACGCCGACGCGTAACGAGCCTACGTAAAATAGGATATATTGGCTTAAAACTGGCTGACAAGGCTTTGTTGTTAATGTTATTTATGGTAAGCTGGATAAACTAGTAAAACTGGTATAAGCACTGCTTTGAAAAACTATATAATAACCAATTACTTACATATACTCTTCTCCCAAAGTCACGTAGCAGAAAATTTTGCTCTTGCCTCCGCGAAAAGTTATATTGCTCTTCAGCCAAACGAGTACTACTTTCCTAATTAGGGCTCGCCTCTGCCAGCACTGTTAAAAGTGGAGTATAAGTGTACTATGTCCATGAGTCTCAAGAACTGGTTAGACTTTTTAAAAACGTACGCGATTTGTGTCATGTAGTAAACTAGATGGTATTTATTGCTGCTTTCCGCTTGAGAAGAGCTATAAAATATTTTATGGCGGTGTTTCCTGACTATGTGATGTGATGCATTGATGGTTTCTGAAATCATTTTACATGCCTTGAAGACTATTGTTTGACCATTTCTGGAGGTATTTAGCTCGGTGCTATTTAAAATTAACCATCTGTTCGACAATTTGTTAAGGAAAACGCCTAAGAAATAGGCATACGAAATGTTTCCATGTAACTGTAACCGTAGATATTAAATAGTTGCCATATGTTTCGTTTCTGTCTTTGAATAGATATTGCAGTTCTGCGGTTTAGACATGAGTAGTCGTGGCCCGTTATTATTGCTTATGAGAATACCGCACAGCAGTGACATGTGAAACAGAGGATTATCTGTCAGAGGTACTGCTCTAGCGACTTTGTAAAGGATCCAACGGCTTATGGCAATTTTAATTGGAAGTAATCCTAAGAAATCCGTCGGATGAAACTCTGTAATTGAAACTGCTGTTCAGATTACGAGATACTTTTACACGTCTTTGCTGTATGTACGAAATTATTAGCTACATTAGTTTATATGTGTTTCCCGCAAAAAATTCTATCTGGTTTGTTCCAATGGAATTCTTACATCGTTTGCGTGTAATCGCGTTGCCACGTCCTCCGTCTCGATTATTGAGTATTTCATTTGTCCTCCTTTACCACAAATATGAATACTCCACTATTGTTCTAGTTTCACGATCTGATAAATGCGGCGGGCTCTGTTTGCCCAAAGCCTGTTCCGACTCGTGAATTTTAAAAGCGAAACGAAACATCTGTCTGTGATTCCAGCTATGGTTTATTTTTGGCGGCATTGTGCTATCCTATTTTGGATGTCGGTTGGCTTTACCAATATCGAAAGGGTTTTGAATTTTTGATGTTCTGCCTCTGCCAAGAACATCCAATTATTTTATTCGATTGAGTACTGGAATGTTTTTTCGTTTTTGTGATTTTATATGATTGGTGTTTGGGAAGCAATTCTAATGCCAGAGGCATTAGAATAGCGCTTAATATATAAAAGCGTTTCTCTGTCGTCCCGTTAATATATTAATAAAATCTTTAAGATTGTAATCAACTTTAGAATTACAATTAAATTACAGCTTCCTAGCTGTAGTCTAAAACTAATCCCATTCTTGTACCCGCCTGAAGAAAGGACTGAACTTAAATTAGATTTTAAATATTCATTGTAGAGTCCATTCAGGTACATTACCAAGAGTTGCGATTATCGTGTCTAACAAGCTAGTCGGATGGTGTACCGTTAGCGGACTGGCCGCGGCGGCGGTTACGGCCTCTGAATGCGTTTTTTTTTCTCACTAACCTACTAAGGAATCGATTTAGCAGACAGGTTCTTCTAGTTCGTGAAGATGTTAGCTTAGTGTAGTTACACTATTATTACTTTAAGGCCTTAGGTTGTCTCGAGAGTTTCATGTTTCATGACGAAATTTATATTATACGTTTCATAGCAGTGCTTTCTCTTATTAGATGAGAAGATTTCGAGGTACTTAAAGTAAAATTATGAAGTCAGTTTCTTTGAAAATCAGCCAACTGAATATGCTAAAGCGTGTTCCTTTTATATAATATAATATATGTTTATTTACAGAAAACTTTGTACTTCTTTGCAATGGCAAATTAAAGTATTTAAGATTCACAACTATGTTTCATTTTGGTCAATTTGGATGAACCGATACAATCTCACACTACATGTTAATTCATTAACACCAAAGATGCTTCCATATCGAATAAATAAAAAGTCCTAAGTAAACTGTTGTTGGCACAGCTTGCTCGTTGTTGTCGTACTAACTGAATACTGTGTTTATGGACCCGTGCGTAGCATCCACACTTTGCAGCCATTTCGGCGCCCTATGGTGCAGTTAACGCCCCGAGAATTTAGCTTAGGTCGTGACTAAAAATGGTTACGTGAGTTTTTTTTTTGTTCATTTTGTGTTTTGTTTTATAAATGAAGTGTGTGACTGGTGATTATAGTCAAGTGTGCTACCTAGTGTTATTGGTGACTTGGCCAACGAAACATTATTATATTTAGACTCCGCGCAAAGGGGCCACCGACCACAGCTACCGGTGCCTGGCAACAAGCTGTTTACTTGATTTTTGACAAGTTTCGTATAGAATCGCCGCACACGTGTAGCGAGTGGCATTCACTCGCGACTCAGTGTCGGCGACATGCCACTGTTGGCGGCCACTCGTGACTCAGTGTCCGCATCACATGTCACTCGTGGCAGCCACCTACCACCTTCGATTGCGCGGTACAAAAGGACGTGGCGCGCGACAGCCACCGGCGGCTGTGGTCGGTGGCCCGTTTATGCGGAGCCTGAATTATGGCCCACATTAATTAATTTATGAGGGTAAAACGGATTAATCGTATATATTTTTGGATGCCACAGCATAATGTGTAGTCATCGCGAATATCTAAGATATTATCTACTAAAGTGTTGCTAAAGCACATGACTAGGGTCAATATTACATTGCAGCTTCGGCTTGTAATCACGGATTGTATGGCTTTCTTATCATAGCTTCTCATCGTAAATTAAATCAGCTGTCGATGCAACCATTATTTAGAAACTCCGTTTAGATAGTTAGACAAATATCTTAGTAAATTCATTAAACTAACTGCAACAGTAACCGCTGCCTGGCTGCCGGCCAAAGTACAATCACCTTGGATGTACTTTTTTCCTGAAGTTTTACGAAAATTACGTAACTTGGAGCATCATTCTGGGAAGGCAATAAATAAAAAGGCTGGACTATGCCATCATCAGTACCTACCTATGGAAATCTTTTTAACAAGAATTATTTCGTTGATTTCGTTTGATTACACGTTTGCTCCAGGTTAAGCTGTATTTCCCGCGGTTTGTTTCTAGATTGGTGGCATTCACTTCATATCAAGATCCCTGCTTGTACCGGAAAGCACGTTAAACCTTTTCTATCAGAGTTACGTGTAAAACCACCTGAAAAATCTGACAAGCAGTCGTACCCCTCTATATCGTTGCCCTGTTAACATTTGTGGAAGACTCAAAAGGGCAGTCGCTCCACGTTAAACACTAGTATGCATTCGGTCAGACTGAAAGCCGAGCCCAACGTGGTTGGGGAAAGACAAGGTAGACATGTTTTGCCATTTCGAAATTATATAAGTAGGTATACAGGGTGGAAAATAAGAGAAGAGAGGCAAATTTTAAGGGAGATTCTACCAATGAAACTGAACAGCTATGTCTAAGAAATAAGGGCGTTTAGACAAAAAAATAAGGTGACGTTTATACAATAACCGTACCGCAAGATTTTTGAACAGAGAGGAACCAAATTTCTTAGTCAAAATTGTTTAGTTTCGTTGATCGTAGAATCTATAATTTAAATATTTCAATTCTTCCCTTCCAGTCTGCATAAGATCATTTTCAGATAGCTACGTATCTTCACGTTGTCTTTTCATGTCAAGGTGTACATCCATTAATAACCTGATTACAAAGTGCATTAGTTCGTTCTGTTTGAAAGTACTTAGCAGCAATAATGCAGTCAGGCATATAAAGGTAGACTTCGAGATCGGTACTAAAAGTTCCTAAGAATTGAAGAAGTTTAATGTCAAACTTAAACTCGATAAAAAACGAAGAATGTCGTGGTAGGCGATGAATTAATACACAAAATAATAATTCAATAATAAATACCAAAAAACGCACTTTTGGTGTTTACACCACAAACAGTATACCAATAGAGAGTGTGTGTGTGTGTGCGCGAGTGAATACGCAAATTATCCTTTACTCTATGTTAAGAGAGGTGCAAACCGGCGACACGCGTCCCGGAGTAAACTGTAGTTGATGGCATTTCTATTGACTTAAGATTCATTGCTCACTAGTGACGTAATCTATCGATGTAAAATTGTATATATTTCTGAACGCGAATACGGATGCGAATCTTTGTCATCGATATTCGCGAATGCTAATGCGAATATCCGTTGCATCACTAGTGTTTCCACATTTGTATAAGAATTATAGTTTCGTTCTTTGTAAATTGTAAGTCCATGCACTTTTCCATTTCAAACGAGTCTTGCGTCAAATAAAATAATATCGTGATTCGTGATCACCACCTGTTGACCTTAAACTGTTATAATTGAGTTTTACGCGTTCGTATGTCATGCATTGTAATTGATTCTGAATCACTGAATGAGGTTGTATCATAGAAGTTGACATCATAACGCGTTGCTTCATTTAACGATTGCCTAATAGCTGTTTACCAAAATATTTTTGTTTGCAAATGATGTTGATTAAAGTCGATGATGTCGTAAAATGGCTATAGGCTCGAGACTTACTGTGTACTCTTAGTATCTCCATCGACAAAAGATGGATGTACATCAGAGAACAGTTCACCTACGTTGATGATTATGATGCCAATCAACTGAATGAATTAAAGAGACTGGCGTTCAAAATCACGGTTTATTACAAATTCATTTTTATTTTTATGAACAGAGTTCCAGTTCAAGTGAAATAAATCTAATGCCTAGTAATTTCAGGAAGGCTCAAGGTTTTGATTAAATAACATAACATAGCAACACGTCTATATTCCCCGAAGGGGTAGGCAGAGGTGTACACATTGTACACCCACATTTCACCAATGTTGTTATTAAGTCCCATGTCCCAAAGTCAATAGGTGGTGAGCCTATTGCTATCTACCGGGCACAATTCCGAACTCCGGACTGCTACTGAGAAATTTCTAATAGAAAAAAATCAATATCACTGTCCGACCCGGAAATCGAACCCGAGACCTCAGCAGTCGCCGCTTGGGACCACTAAACCAACGAGGCAGACTTTTTTTAATTAAATGCCTGCGATAAATAAAAACCTAAACAGTAACTAGACTTTAATTACAATAAATTGACACCACGACACTGGGTATAAGCTTTCCGCATATAGTTTTACTGCAGTTTGTCGTGCATACAGCGTTAATAGTAAATTAACAGTCCTAGGAACAATTCAGTTAACTCTTTACCATGAAAACTTTACTTACGTGTTTGAATGAATTCAAATAGACGATCAAAATTTATTGTTCATTCAAAAATGCACTGTCGTATCACCGATTGATAATAAACTTGTTATTACAAAAAAAAAAAAAAAAACAAACCAACATATGATTGGATTCGTAAAAAAAAGTGTTTCTCAGCTCAATTCGTTGGGGGTTTAACAGGTTAAGTTAAAAGCTTCTGAAAACTTACTTCAATAAACAGGTGGTCATGTTACTTGGTTAAAAGAATCTCAACTAGAGTAATATCTTAACAAAGCGGTGTTCCTAAGCTCTCAATGAAACATTGAAGAGATGTACGAGTGGGTTTCGGTAGATCTCTGGGTAATTGGCGCAGATCCAACGATCGTGGGCGTTACTAGGTAGTAGGGTGCCATCTGCCCACGCAATGGAGCAAGTTATTAGATCCTTACAAAATAACATTAATTTTTATAATGTTGCTAACTTTATATTAAAAAGAAGGATTTAGTTTATTATGTCGACTGGAGCGTTCAGGTTTAATCATAAAACTGTTATCCTTATTTCATAAGGTTATTGTGTATGACCGAAATTAATTCTGAAGTTCGGTCCGATCCTTTCTTCATTAGGGCCTACATACACAAACTATAACATCAAACGAATTTTCCACAATTGGTATTTACCAGCACCGATTTAAGTATGTGAGTTTTGTGCTGAACACATTTCCTCTAAATCGGTACCTACATTAATATAAAATATATATATTTTTGTGTTATCAGCTATTTTGCAGTATGTTTTCCCAGTGTAATTACTATGTAGTTTGTCCAGGAAATCCACTCGAACCATATATTTTTTTGTACATACAATCGATTAGAAAACATTTGATAACACCGTTGAGTCACGTTTTGACGGAAGTACTTATTAATAAGTACCGTTTTGATATTGTTTAACTAAACGTTAGGTGCTTAGTAATATTACTTCTGGGTAAAAATATGTTTTACAAAAAGTGGCAGTTTGGCCCTGTCTGATTAGCCTTATAAGGTTTTGACTGCAAAAATAACTCATAATTAGAAATTGGATTATAGATTCAATAAGCAGTAGTTTCATATTAGGTATTTCAACTAGCAGCATTCGGTTAAACTGGGAAGTGACCCCAATGTATTTGAGTAAAGGCACATAATTATATCGGAGGGAATAAAAATAACATCTGTACCGTCTCAAACCTCCTTTCTTTAAACGACTTCGACGGTATATATATTGTACCTAAGCAAGCAAACACCAGGGACAAGTCTGGTGTGTTCGGCTTTACTTGAGAAGCGATTTATATTGTTCCCACGTGCGACAACAACGGAGTGCTGCTCACCCCTTAACTATAAATGCGTCATCGTAAATCGTCTAATCACGTTTACTAAACAAAGTCAACCGTACGTATTGTACCATTCAATTGGCTTTCTGAGGGAAATGACGTGGAAATGGTTAACGCCCTAGGCGTTGACCCGACGGAAATAGAAGGGCGACGTCGGAGCTGACGAGCTGGACGAAGTGACAGTGCGGCTTCACCCTTATTTAAGGGTTATTCGGTGATGAAAACGGGATGCCTCGTTTAACTATTTGTTAGAGATTTTGAGTTGGTCTTAAGGGGCTGGAATATGTTTGACACCCATTTATGGTATTCCAAATGGACGCGACGCTTCTGTGAGGAAAATGGCCGTTTTAAGCTTTCCATAAAAAACGGGTTTCACTTTGTTCAAGGTTTCTTATTAAGGCTAAATTTTACTAACGGCTACTACAGACGTTATCCGTGGAACAAATATATTTTTTGATACAATAACAAAATTACTATAACTTGAAAACATAAATCTAATATACAAAAGAGAGGACTGCAATCCATAATTAAATGTCACAATTACGATAAGAATCTCTGCAGACAACTTATTTATGTGTTATTTATCTGCTTCAAACTAGCAAACAAGTCACGGATAAACTTGTCCCATATCGGACAAACTTGCAACACTAATTGTCCATATCTTCCTCATTCCTCACTGGTATTACGTCACCGGCTAATGTTCGTTATCATTCGTTACTATGTTACACTTCGGCTGTAACATTACGTCACGCAGTATTGTTTCGAAGGTACACCGGATAGTTTATTCAACGATGCATCAACAATTCAAAGGCGTACCTTTTTTGGTATGTAATTGAACTAATATTTCATCGAGGCAGCACAAATGGAAAACATTTGATCCAGAATTACGTAGTTTTGTACTCAATGTAGTGTGTTGTTTTTAGCGAAGCAAACCTGTTCACTAGTCTCTGAAGATTTTGTCTTTCATCTGCTTTTATATTGTTTTTGATATAACAATGTTCACAGTCTTTTAGGTGTAGTTCGATTTATTGGCAGTTACTCAAACGACGCGCTCGTCACTTGAGATTTGCTTTTGAAGGATTTTCCGGAGGTAATCAGATCCGTTCTAAATATAGTGCCTCCTGGCGAAATTCAGACCGACAAGAATGTCGATGGTTAGTCGAAAACCTTTCAGTCTGTCGAGTGACGTCAGCCAAATTGTTCTTGAAAACATTTCAAGTGCCCTTTGAAATCTAATACTGAGATGGCTCTTCTGTTTCTACAGAAAAATTATATTACAAAAATAAAATAAAATTATGATTCCGTGTGTGCTTCAGCACAGTTGTAGAACACCTGACGTGTTTTCAAACTGCCCTAAGTTACGAGACATACGAGTCGTTAAAGTTTTCAGCTTACACCACGCAGTCGCTACCAAAATATTTGTGTGAAATTGTTGTTTTTGCGTACTGAACGTTTTATTGTTTGACTAACTTGCGTGATCATCGTCGTCTACGTTAAAAGTATATTATACGATATAATATATTTAAGACACAACAAATCACCAATCGTTTCGCAAATCAGGGGTATACCTAATACAAAATAAGCGGTGACACTAGTTTCTGAAAAATATGGCAGTGCCAAAATTCGGCTTTTTCTTAACAATCCAACCACCCCGCCTCACATAGACCTTCGAGCATGATTATTTAAGCACGACCTCCCAAACGTAGTGACATTATAGATACACGGAGCGACCCAATTCAGGGTTCCGTGTTCAGAACGCGGACAAACCCTCGTTTCCACTTTTATGATGTCGAGGCACGCCGTTAAACCTTTATTCTGTTTATCGACCAAATACCTCTAGTGGGTATCGTGTCAATCGACCGCTCGTTTCTCTTCGTGGTTATGATTAATCCGTTTGCATCCGAAGGTTTCCTGTGTTTGTTATGGCAAATTGGGTATCGATTCCGTAATACTCCTTCGCGTCGGATTTGTTTTTATAGCTTCTTAACTTTTGACTCGATCGAGGATTCAGCATCGGAAATAAGATATTAGAATCAATCATGCTTATCTCAATGTTCTTTGCTTTTATCCTTAAAGGCAAAGTAAGCGAATCAATATTGAGTATCTAGAGATGTCGCTGAAATCCCGCATAACGAGTTTAAAGATAGCGACGCTCTTGGTCCCAACATCTTCAGGCTTTAGAATCTCTCGCTTAATGACTTAAGCAATTTGTACGAGAAATTAGCAGTTGGTCTTCAATATTTATCTTCTGTATTAAAGTTTATTGGTGAGGGACATAGTCTTCATTTGCATTTTACGTTGTTTGAAGAGGTCAACGAGTACAAGAATAACGTCCATATTTATATTTGATTTGTCTTTTCTGGCCTTCAAATAATTATCTTTTGATGGAATTAGGTCGGCATTTACTACATGAACGTTGCCACTGGTACTACCAGTTATATCCAGTTTTCATCCCGGCCCGGAGTGATCAATTAATGTCATTGCTCATTTCCTTTTCTTAGATGATTCAGTGCCCCTCCTTGTTAGAAATGACTTAGAATCTTACATGGGCTAGACAAGAGAACACTGTAGCTCAGCCGTTTAATTTCTGATCTGACATGTAAATATTTTATGAAAGTGATGAATTCAGTGTGACGTCAACAGTCAATGAATCTCTCCATATGTGTAAATGCCACACATGTAGTTGGTTCCGGTGTAATTAGTCTTGCTTGGAATCCTGCTTTCACTGATGGGAAATCGTTGTGATGGTACACACGTTAAAAATTCAGTAAAAATTACATTCTGTAATTGCAGATAGGTATACATATCTGTCTACAAGGTTTTTGTATCTAGTTTTTACTTTTGTTATAGCCGCATTATCCCGTTCACCTTTGGGTTGCCTAATCGGATCCGTACTTGTGTTTGGAATATTTGGCGCTGAGGTCTATGGGTATCCGGAAGTAGGAATGCTTGTTATAAAGCGTTGTATATCCACGAATACCTTGGGCAATAATGGGGCAGAAAATATCTCTAAAGCTCTAAATAACACTAACAGATATAACATATTCATTACTCGTTCCATTTCAGTACCTTTTTTCACATGTACAGTTAGTATCGCAAATATTTAAAATGTTCAAAATAATCGGAATATAGGCAGAAAACATAATTTGATTATTTTTTCTATCTACTTTCGTTTATTTTAACTATTAGTTTCAGTCAAATGTGAACTTTAATGGTAAATAATATAACGTTGATTTTTACCAAAGAATTCGATATTATTTCCTTTGATTCTGACAGTACATTAATTTCGTTGACCTTTATTTATTTATCATTCACGTATCGTGAATTTCTTATTGTATTTGGCGAGATTGAAATATTTGTATTGCGTAAAAAGGTTTCGATATGAAAAGTAATCGTTTATCATGAATAGGTAAATACAGAACATAAATAAATAGATTCTATGTACTACCTACATATTTTATAGATTCGCCCCGCTCTTGGTTTCTGCAAACACACTATTTGTAGGTTTTTTTATAAAGATTTTTTACTGAATACAAAACTAATTAAAAGCGTTTAAATGACTAAAAAAATGAAAAAATTATGTAATTTATAAATAATGAGTTAATGCAATTTAAAAAATCTTTATTTTAATGTCATGATTTTTATCAACTCAGTCATATGGATCTAAAATTAACAGTGATGGCGTTAACATACACATTATACTTGTTGTCCCGTGGGATATATTTATTCAGAACTCGAGAATCAATTAATTGGATTTTGTAGGTATTGGTTTTAATAACTCTAGGCAAAATCTGTAGCATTTTATGTTTTGTTCAATGAAGGTAAACATATTAGGTACATTGTCTCATAATCCGTTTTTGGGATGGCTTTTATATGGTTTTGATAAACACAACTATAATCCTGCCTAAGTATTTATAATATAGGTACCTAATATCCGATATACACGATAAAAGCATGTATCAAATTACTTTACGATGAATGCAAACCACGCTTGTATCGCTTTTTTTTTGAATGATTTAACAACTGCTTCATTGATCTTGTAATTGCTATCGTGGCTATTGTGCGTAAGGTCTTAGATTTGATTCAGGGTCGGGCAAAGTGTTATTGAGGGGTTTCGTTAGGAAATTCTAAGAAGCAGGACTAAACTGATAGGACTTAACAACTGCATCGGTAAAATATGGATGTACACCAGTAAGTAGGTACTCCTCGGTTAAACACCTCGGATAAAGGCGTGTTTTTTTTTGTTTCTTACCAGAAAAATCATACAAGCATTACATAGTCGTAAACAACATATAAGCATCACACCTGTATTCCCCGAAGGGGTAGGCATGGGTCTACATATGTAGTTCTACAACCACATTTCACCAATTTTATTGTTAAGTCCTATGTCATCTACCGGGCACTATTCCAAACTCCGGACTGCTAATGAGAATTTCCTAACAGAAAAACTTAATAACACTTTGCCCGACCCGGGAATCGAACCCGAGACCTCATGGTCAGCGGTCACGCTTACTAGACTAGACCAACGAGGCATTTACATAGTCGTAACAGTTAAAATTCATTATATATCTTTATTCTTTACAATCATTTCTTTACACATAAAATCAAAACTATAAAATCTTCATGTCTTCTATTCCAGTCTTCTTATTTTGGGAAGAAACATTTAAGATTATGATATTATTATGATTCATTCGTTCGTCTCAGTTACCCTCATATGTACTGTATGTCACGTCTCATTTTATTCCAGTATCAGAATGGAAATTCACACATTCGTATGAAAATATCTTATTTACGAGACCGACAAAATCTCAGGACTTTTATAGCTTTGGTTTGCGTAAGTAAATAGTGTGTATGTGATATATACGTAGGTACTTATATGACTGTGAATATATGTGCTTTTATGATCCCGTATTTCCCTACTCTCAATTATGTGTAAGATTAGGGTGACAGTAAAGTGTATGCTGCGTGGATTCGAAATGATTCTCTTTCTGGGGCTGAGGGACTGGGATAGAATTTGAAGCCAGGTCAGAATAAGTAGAGTAGGAAATTGGTGGCATGCATATATATATAATTCAAAAGTTTCAATAGAATTTATGGTACCAATAGGACTGCTACTAGAAAAGCTAGAATAAATTCAGAATGCCTGCCGGTATTAATGTATTATTCGGCAAATGGACGTGACTACCTCTGAGAAGAAATACCGAAAAAACTCGAAAGCCCATTTTTTATTCCGAAAATTTAGCCTAGAGTCAGATTTTCTCTAAGTACATTAAAGGAAGTCTAAACTAGGCAATATATAAATACTACCATAAAACAAAAATAGGCTATTATTTGTCTAAGAATTGGCCAAGACATATAATCCGATAAATAAACGACTTGGCAATTCATTTCACGCCTTTTATCCCCATTTTCCTCAAACAATTGCTGTTTTTCTCCTTATGTTAATTCTATTCGAAAATTCTGGGTAGCTGTCCAAGCGACAGTTCCGATATATTATTAATATGAGCTAAAAGGAAAAGAAAAATTGTAAGTAACATCTTGGATATCTACTTTATTTGAAGTACAAATTTTTGTCAATTACGTTATTGGACAGTGGGATATTAACAACTTTGACCTTTTCATTATGACCTTTTGAAACGCGTTTGGTTGAAGCTGTTAGTTATCTTACCCTTTAACGATTGTCGTGAAGCTGGCTGTACCTAGTTTTGTATAGGGTATTAGTATAGTTTAAATTCCTTGAGTCACGTATTTAGTCTATTAAAATGAAGATATCGTTGCATGGATATTTACAGGGCTGAACAAGGCTTCTGCTGCTGCGTCAAAGTCGTCAAAATCGTAAAACCATGATTTATTGGTCGCGAGGGCTGTTAAATGTCCGTGGAACTATAGATAGGCGTAAGATTTCACAGCAAGGGCTCTTGTTTATATTTAGCCCAGCTTAGTGGCGTATCTAGGGCATCGACTGACTTGCAGGTAGGTGTTGCATGTGGGATGTTGAGGCAATACCTGGTTTCCTTGTTAAAACATTGGTATTATCGCTCATACCTATTTATGTTTCGTTCCGAGTGAATGCTGTTTTATTATTTGAATATTAAATCGATGTTTGATCGATCATTTCTATGCTAAATTTTACCTGTTCTCGATTAGTGTTGTAGGAAACTTGTTTACGAAACTGAAGTAATTTCCAGTTAAATTATACAGTAGGTAGGCATACATTTATGGCGTAATACAGACGTTGGGTATACCCACTTAAATAAGGGCCAGGCCAAATTAATCTTCTGGAAAATCGACCCTGAATATAAATTACAATTGAATTGAACCTCCCAGTTACATTTAGAATCAAGTTTACTGTAATCAAAAGGCAAACAACTCGATACGATAGTTACGTATTTGTTTGTTAGGTATACTAGATACTAGGTGCTGTAATTTTAATTAACTTTGAAATTGGAATTTATAGTTTAATAGGAAACTATTTTTCCAGATTATTTCGCGCTTTGATTAAATATTTTTTGCATTTGTCACATAATTACATCGTACTGCGATGAGGAATCCGTTTGTCACGCGTGTTGATTATAATAATTATGTTCCACAATCATTGTCATTAACTGGTTATTATGTGGCCCATTTGGAAACCTACAAAGTTTTTAAAACGTTTTAAAGTAGAAACAGTGAAGCCGCATCAATCAGTTTGTTGCAGTCGAATAGAACAAGAATATTGTGTCTAGATAGTTAGAATGAAAAATACTTCAGCTTAGCTCAAGCTAAGCTGTCTAACTTTTTGTGAATGTCTATTACGCAAGGGATATATGTATGGCTCACTTAGCAATAAGTTTCTTCTAACGTTATATTATTATTATATCTCTTTATACTGTTGTCTGACTAAAATAAACAGAAAATTGCTCCAATGTTTCTTTTTGAATCATCTTGTCTCACAAAAGTCCACCTTATCATCAGCTTCATCCCCTAATTTATTTGTGATTTACACAACTTGTCTTTTTCATCAACCTACATCTCTATAAGACGTTATGTATAATAACCCCCTTTCTAGACATATAATCTTTCATATAATCCATCCTTTGTTTCTTCGGTATTTCTCTATTCCTATACAGGAGAATTTAAGTCCGCTGCGGACATTTTAAAGAGAATTCTAACAATGATAGTGAACAAGTGAACAACTTCCCTGAAACGTGTGTCGTCAACGGAAAAAGTTTTTGCCTTCCCATAAAATAACTGTACTCAAGTTATATAAGTATAGTATATTGTGAGGTGTGTGTGTGTCTAATAAATGTTTTTTTTTTCTTTATTTCTTTATCTTTACAATTAGTTCCACATTCTCGGACAAAAAGCGGCAAGCGCTAGTAGTAGTGTAATAGTTTTTGTTAAACAATATATTCTATGATCTGCGGAGGGTTCGCGCCAAGGAATATTGTGCCTTCGTAAGGTCTTTCGCCTTTATAATTTTAATGTCTACCTCTTCTGTGCCTAGTATAAAATCATAAATGATATTGAATATAAAATAGCGTGCTCTCTGTACACAGTATGTAGCACATTTAAATAAATGAGGGTGTTCAGTATGATAGACGGTTTCCGATAGAGTAGCGTTGCCCCGATTCCCTATGTTGATTGATGATAACGTTGAATGCATTAACACTGATCATTGATACGGCGACGTAAAACATTATGTTCGAGAGATATGATAATGTTGAACCTTGATAGCTGTTTATATTCGAATAGGGTTCGTTGTGTAACACAAATAGTATAAATTCCAGCAAGTAAATAAAATACCTAAAGTATGATGGATTTATTTGTTGAACTAAATCATAGATCTACTGAATTTACACAGATAATATAATAATTTTCTAATGAATGTTATTAAAACGAAAAAAGAAACTGTTTCAGTAAATATAAATATGAGCAAATATAAAGATTCGTCGAAATACAATTACGTTTTTATATATATCTTACTCTCTTGTGATATCAGATTTCGTTTGCTTTTCATTTGAATAATAAAAACCGGAATATATTATGTTGTCAATCATCACCCGAGAGGATTTTATCTTATTCAAATTAACTTAGATCAGTAATATGATTTTCAATCCTCAGTTCAAGGAGTTCCATATTGAGTAATTACCGGAATCCGAGATCAACGGCAAGGTTTATATGGAAAACAAACCTAATTGAACTATATTATCACGAATAACATAGCTAACGATGGGCTGTGTAGTTATGAGGCTCTTTTAAGATCATATAATATTTGCAAAAACTTGAAAATGGACTGGTTCTGGGTATGTATTGTTCCTCTGCGAAAATCAAGAATTCTCTTTGCAGAATCTAGTACAATGCCCAGTATGCAGACACTGTGGCATTTTTACAATGGTCTGGCAATTTATCATGTCATCTGGTATTAGGATCTTTAAGGCTGGATAAAACCGCACTTTATTCGGACGTTGCCTAAACTAACCTTCGCAGTAACGGATCAATGCATGTCTATCGAATATTGAAATAATATCAAACGCTGCGGTAAAATAAGCCCATCATGTCGAACCCTGAGAAGCTTTGAATATGTATAATAAATTCTAATCTATTCTTCTCGTGGTAGACCCCGAAGAAGGCGGGATGAGTAAGAGGAAAAAGAACTTGGTGCAAATTACTATTAGATCAAAAGGCTTTTGGTCTTTATTCGTGGCAGAAAGAATTAGATAAACCAAGTGGAACCTCATTAAAACCTTCCCAGTGGTCATCATCAGCATTTGAAGAAGTGCTCCGGGTCCTCTGAAGACCGGCCGTGTCCGATTGCCCTCCCATCGGACTATGGAGTGAAGGAAGAGGGAGTGCACCTGTGTTTGTGCATACACTGCTGCACTATATGCATAATATAAAAGTACTTGGGTAATCTCCTCGGGGATAGGCTGCCGTAACGAAATACGGTCGGGAGGAGTAGTAGTAGCATATCAAAAGGTGTGCACATCACGGGTGGACTCTTTGCCCGAAAGTGGGATGATACAGGCTGTCGGTAACATTAATATATAAACTAAACTACTAAAAAGCATCACAATATTTATTATATTCTCGTCGCTGTCTACTGGTAGTGTGTCCCAAGGCTTGGTAGCATTGTCACACTGACTGGCAATGCCTTAGGAGCAAAACTATAGACAGGACTCATCACTGTAATCATCTCATTTCTAAAACCATTTCTTTCTTAACTTTCTTTGGGTTTTGCTCCTTTACATCTAAATTTAATGCCTCAAGAAGCACTTGAAGTTACTTATTTTACTAAACTTGGAGGGACAAATTCGACTACTTGCAAACAGTTTTAGCTGGTCCCAACTTTTTGATTGGCTCACAGATAACTCGCGTGACTCGTAAAATACTTATATATTTTTTGTGCCTTGGATGTTTTTTGCTAGTAATCTTTGGGGTGCAATATTTTTTCACATAAAATTTATCGTATGATAAAAGTTGTTCCGACTTCGAATACACTTTTTGCGGCCCACCATTATTTCGATATCATATTGCGGAGATATTTACAGTCACAGCGAAAATATGTTGCCAGGAAAACGGTATTGTCACTTTTGACAGAAGTAATACAAATTTAGAAATCGGAGAGAAGCCTCGGTCCAATGGACTAAGATACGCTAATTTGATTGCCCGAGCAGGATGGTTCCACTGAACCTATCTAATGTATATTTTTTTGTGTTCCAAAATTAGTTTGCAGTACTCTTCAAAAAGTTTTTTGCGCCTCAGAATTCAAAACAGCATAATACATGTAACAAACACAAACTTTGAGCCAAACTCGTCGAAATAACAACGGTTTTAGTTGACTTTGTTAATTGAACAGTACCTTTCAAGCTTCAGCTTCATAGTTTCTAACTCCTGGAGTGCTTTACTAGTACCGAACAACTTCCCGAACGCTGTTTCAGTCGTTAAATTAAAACTTTGGTCTCACGTACCTAATTGATTTCTGGGACACTAAATCGAGTGTTTTGCCGAAAATTAAACGGTTTAATAGTTCTGTTTCGGCGGCAAAATTGTTAGATACGCTTGTTGTTCCGATTAATTAAATTAGTTACGGTTTAAATTATCCATTACTGATATTTGATTCTGGAAGTTCTGTTGGAAATGAAAATATATGGGTCGCCTGTCTAATAAACCCAAGAAAATAATATTTATTCATTTTATGGAAAAAGTTTTTGCACACATTCATCTAATCTTTATTACGTTCAAGTGTCGTACAGATGGTGCTTACAATAATAAATAAATCAGATTTCTAATCTTGTATATTTCTTATTAAATATAGAAGTTAAATGCCATGTGTTTAGGCCGCCCTGAATAAACTTTTCAAACTTTCGCCCATGTAACATCCCCGCATTTCCGTATCATACCGTCATTTGATTGGTTCCAAAATGTTCTATCTGCGCAGCCACCGGAACGAACTTCACGGCAGCCAAGACACGTCGGCCGTACCTTACAGTTTTTGTAATGCCAAGGCTGATCCTGTCTACAAATCTACCTGTAATACGCATACCTATTTTAATTGTTTTTTTTTTCTTTATTCCAGTTGTGCGGTTGAGGCGAGTTCAGCACAATGGGGAAGCTGTTGTCAAAAATCTTCGGTAACAAGGAGATGAGGATATTGATGTTAGGCCTCGACGCTGCCGGAAAGACTAGTATCCTTTATCAAAATCCAGTATTATTTCATCAGGAATAATACATATATGCCTGTACAACATTAATTTGTGCTTTTAAATATTTCCGAAAACTTGGCCTATGGGCCTGTTGTCTGGACGAAACTATCTTACCATCCCACAAATGGTAGCTCTGGCGCACTAAAAACAGTTCACGTATGTTACTATTTTTCTGATAATTATCACAATATTGTACCAAACATCAATATAGGACCAAATATGAACGTATCATCTTAATCTTAATAATAAATATTTATTTCATATTTATATTTTATAACACCGTCGATATACGACATAAACAGGTTACACATCGCTAGTTGTGGCCCTAATATTATCACGGATGAGAACGTACAGAAGTTCTACTCCCAATGATCTTGAGCAAGATTCCGAATTTCAACACCAAGACAAAACAATTGTTATTAACGCGCTTAAAGGAAGTAAGATGTCAATCAAAACATTAGTGAATAGTTTCGATAAGTTCCCAAGATCCTCATTCTAAAAGCTAATGGCAACCATTGCATAAACTATTTACATTAGAGTGGCGTTTTTGGGTTGCATGTACAGACGAAAATATTGGCCGTCGACCTCAATTTCGGTTAAAGTTATGCTTGACACGTCCAAAGCAAGTCATCAAAACCTTCAGTAGTTCGGGCCCGTGAAAAGCAGATGCTCAGGGTGACCCCCTTTAGTCTCGCCAGGGTTGTGCCCTGTGTGTAATATTTCTGACACAGCGAGGGTCCTGGAGCTGGTCTCTTAAGAGGACCCAGTCCCTTTCGAGTGTTGATGGTAACCATCGGGGTCGTGTCGGTTCTAGTTAGGTAAAAGCCCACACTACCCGATCTTATTCTCAAAGGTCTGGCGCCATATTGAAGGTTTCCCCCGCAGTAAAATGGCATTTGTACGGCTAAACATACTGCCGCCAATTTTTTTTACTGTGCCTACATTATATGCGCTAGTTTGAAACCACGCCATACAGTGGACCTTTTCCGAATAACTTTATTGTGAAGTCGAAAGAACAGTAATTCCTTAAAATAAACTTACCAGCTATTTTATATAAATTAAAATTAGGTCAGTCAGTCACAACGATACCTACGGTCGGTTTCAACGTAGAAACTGTAACGTATAAAAACGTCAAATTCAACGTATGGGATGTTGGGGGGCAGGACAAAATACGACCACTTTGGAGGCATTACTATACAGGTGTGTATTGTTTATTTATTTTATTATTTCGTTATTTGATCTGCATAAAGTTTTGTTTGGATTCAGTTGGATAAAGTTATTCATAGCCACACGCTAAACTGGTTGTTTCCAGTATTCTTAAGAAATTCTTTGAGCATTACGGTGGTTATGCTGCGAATATGGATATGATTTTTTCAATAGATTTTTAACTTATAATACGTTTTCCACAAAGGAAGTGTGACAATAAATCCAACCCTATATTACTGTCACTTGCAGTATTCGTATTAGGATGGCAACTTGTCCTTTTTTATTATTTCTGCACCTGTCATCTTTGCCTCTTCAGTCGGCAGCTAAATGCCTTGTGTGCAAGCAAAATTTTACGATAAAAGCCTTCCAAGTTCAATACAGTTTTCTCTCAAAAATATTAAAATTAACTTTTTAAACATTTCAGGCACTCAGGGTCTAATATTCGTGGTGGACTGCGCGGACAGGGACCGCATCGACGAGGCACGCCAGGAACTCCACCGGATCATCAACGACAGGGAGATGCGTGACGCGATCATCCTCATCTTTGCTAACAAACAGGACTTGCCTGACGGTATGGATTTTTGTTCATGATTTCATCTTGAAGTCATCATCTGCCTAGCCTTTCCCCAATAACATTGAGGTCGGCTTCCAGTCAAACCAGATGCAGCTTAATACCAGTATTTTACTTGGAGCGACTGCCTATCTGACCTCCACAACCCAGTAACTGGGTAAGACGACATCTCGTGGTATGACTGGTTGTCAGACTTTCAGGCCTTTGACTACCCGTAACGGCTGTCATAGATCTTAATTTGACAACCGGGACTGACTTCTTAACAAGCTCTCCGAGACACGGCCCCTCCGTGTACAATTATTTCTCGGTATGAAATAATTGTCACCCATCCACAGACCGACCGCGGCAAGCGCAGCTTAACCTCGACCGATTGATCTATGCGGCTGTTACTTAGCCACGAGCCTCAGATCATGATTTCGTCTTGGAAGTATAGGACACATAATAAGTATGAGTAGCG
Source organism: Xylocampa areola (assembly GCA_935421205.1). NCBI lineage: Eukaryota > Metazoa > Arthropoda > Insecta > Lepidoptera > Noctuidae > Xylocampa > Xylocampa areola. The sequence goes on from OW285200.1 coordinate 5,739,494, forward strand.
TTAAAATATTGAGTTCCAAAGGTCACAACTTCAAAGTTGGCTTTTATAAGGCCTACCACAGACATCCCACTGCCATTGTCCCAATTTATTTGGGGTCTTTTTCTCCCGTTCATGTCTATCAAACGTCATCTTAGAAGTTACTCCCTTTCTAGCCTACCACTTGTTTATGGAAATAGTACACTGTTCCAACACTATTTTTGTGAGCCCCAGACTAGATTACACGATCTCTACTGATCTAATTCCTTGTATATCCTAAATCCTAATATCCTTGTGTTTACGAATAATTAATCGAGGGTTTATAATCGTATATTATAGTCATGATAACGTTTTTAACTATGCAAAGTGGGAGAATGATTCTTCAGGGCAGAATTTTAACTGGTTGTGTTTGGTCACTTAATCAGATCGTGGCTAGCCGAGACATAGTTCTTGCTTTAATTATTTATTCTCGGTGCTAGACGTTCATAGCATTTAATTATAGGGTCAAAGATCGCATGTTTGCGTAGTGACAGGTTACAGGCCTATCCCTGTTGAGCATATGCACGAAAGTTTGTTTGACCCTTTTTGACCCTCATTTGGCTCTTAAATTATGCACTAGTTGACAAGTAGCTGATGTACTGTTAAGTTTCTCTTTGGTTGTACATTCAAGACGAAAACAGATGTTCTTTTAAAAAAATCACCGTGCCGTTGAACTCAGCTATTCTAATAGAAGAATTAATTAAGCTTTTTTCTAACAATAATAGCCTACATAATTTGTCATATTCCAGCAATTCAGAAATTCAAGACCGTGTCGTAGAACTTGACTGTTCATTGCAACTAATTTAAGCGTTAATGAAGCCAAACACTCATTGAACATTATTAACCTCAATCTTCTTAACATTTCAGCAATGAAACCCCACGAGATACAAGAGAAGTTGGGCCTGACGCGTATCCGGGACCGAAACTGGTACGTGCAGCCGTCGTGCGCGACGTCCGGTGACGGACTGTACGAGGGGCTCACGTGGCTTACCAGCAACCACAAGTTATGAGCTGCAGAGTAGGCGGCCACGCGCCGCCGCGCCCGCCACGGTACGTATCTTACGTCATAGGCTTGTACTAGCAGGTGTTAGACGATTATTTCCAAACACGTAAGTCTCATGGGCAGACTAAACTATTCAGGCTTGTAGGTAAAACAATCGAAATTTTTGTAAGATGGATTCTACCATTGAAACTAAAAACTACGGCTAAAATACATGGGGGTTATTGTACGGTAGGTAATTTTTTTATCGCCTGAAGACCGAGAGTGAGAATAGAGATCGGCTGCTGTTGTTCCATTCCCACATGGATTAAATATTTGTAGTTTATTGACATTTGTGTCTATAAACAGGAGCAATTTCTAGGGTGGTAGGTCTTCTAATTTTAAATCTACTTGCTATTTAATTATATATTTTTTTATACTTTATTGCACAAAGGCGGTCTTAATGCCATAGGCACATATTTCCCTTAATTTTTCATAAAAAGGATGTAATGTTTTTTTTTTATGAGAACCATCCAGATTACTACATTTATAGATGCCAAAATGTTTGAAGTATGGCGGCGCGGTTGGAGCAAATATTTGTATGATCTACAGATAATTTTTCCGGGTCTGGGCGTGTGTTAATGTGAGATTATTTAAACGCAACCACGATACTGGAAGAAATTCCTAGTGTGGGGCAACGTTTGAAGAAGTTATCTGAAGCAAACGCGTGTACATAGTAATGTCAGCTCTTAAACAAACTATTAATTAATGTTATTATAGTAATGTTTCTCTCATTCCAGGTGAGGATGTCGATGCCATTTAATTTAAGTAAGCGCCCGTGTGCCGGAACAAGCAACGTCATTGTGAATACCAGTGTTGATTCTATATAATGGTTATACAGACAAAACGCTCCAGTGAAGGTGCGAAAGACTGTCCGTGAGAACACAACGTTAGATAGCCAGCAAGCCAACGCTTGTCACAAAATCAATTATTCCATATAAAAACAAATTTAGAATGTTTTGTTGTAACGATATTCGATTATTTTTTTATGTTATTTAAAGAATTATTACATAAAGTAAAATGATTTTTTTATTTAGTTTAATGTTTACCTCCTTTGTATAGTAAGGTAGAATAAAGTTTTTAATGCATTATTGTGGGTAATCGAGGACTAAGTATGGATGGTCGCAATATTGTTTATTATGGATATATAAGTGATAGCTATGCACGCTGTGTAGGTCATTTGTATGGCGTGGCTTGACTGTTTTTTAGTACATTATTTCTACAATATAAACATTATTAATGCACCAATGGGGGATAGAATTATATTGAATCTATTTGGCAAGTGGAACAAGTGCCGATTACCCGTTGGATAAGACTTTTTCCTTTTTCAAATATTAGTATCCAGCCCAATAAGTCTATTAAACGCATTAACGCATGCGTAACGAACTCTAAAGTTTTTTTTTTGATTCAGCAATACTTTTTTTCATTAATATCTCCATGACTTAAATTGACGCTACCCCTTAAAAGTAATAATTTCTAATTATTTTTCTTCCTAATTTGACGTAATTATACTTCATCTGATTTCTAAACAACAGTCAGGCGAATCCCATACAAAAATGTACATATTAAAGCAATGTATGTACATATTGAAGAGTATTTTTATTACTGTCGCCTGTTTGAATGTTGATTTTTGTATGCGAAATTTTTTAAGACAAAATCCACTATCTTTGTACGATGTATTAATGCTTTCCGCTTTCTATGTGATTCTTTGGCCGTTAGTATACGAGCGCTTTGCTAAGAAATTTAACCTGAAATGTGTATTTTAAGGGTATACTTACGTTTATTATTTCAAACATATATATAGAATAATGAAAATCTGTTTATTTGTAATGTAGACCAGTCTGGGTGTTTTCGTGAAAATGGGATAGGTTACCGTGTAGTTGGCTCCCGAGCCAATAGAGAGCGTGCCTCGTGCCAAACAACAAACCAAAAGTTATTACTGCAATAAATTTGTTGTATTATTGTTGTTAAATGTATTAATGGGAAAGTTAACTTGGATTAAATTCACCAACAAGTAGGCTTACTCTTGAAAAAGTATTCCGCTCGATTGACATTGGAAATCTGTCAGTTCATACTTTTAAATGCCGAAATGTCTAAAAAATTAGTATAAAATTGGGATACTGATAATGCAACATGCTTTAAAATTGAGGCAATTCTAATGTAGATGAATTTATTTTAATATTACGCACTGTTTTAAATATATAGACGCCTCTATTTAATATTGGAATTGAATTGGGATTGGTATTAATTTCAAGAGTAACCCCAAAAGTTTGGGTGGTCAAGTTTTTAAGCGTGCACTACCGTAGACCGCACCATCGGACGAAGCGGTGGTCAAATAAAAGTCCATTGTGAATAAATAAAAATAAAAACATCTTTACAATGCGTAATGCGTCTGATTACACTTAGCCCAGGCAGTCTCTGGACTCACCCCGACATTTTCATTTCTCAGTAAAGCGACGTATTAACGTGCCATTACACAGTCAGTTCAGGGACCATCTGATTTTGTAAATACGGCTTTTGTGTGGACCTTGAAATGAATATTTTTTTTCTAGCAAATTATTTGATTTTTATAGCTTTGTTTTGTGAGGGCTTTTGCCAAAAGGGTGATTTGCTTATACAAAGGCTTATTTTAGATGCATACTCTGATTACCAATTATCCAAGATCCGCAGTTACTACAGAGTAGTTAGTAAATGGAGTGCTTATTGTGCTGGCGAGTACATTTCTCGCCATCTATATTACATGGGACGTAATAACTGCATTGGTTAAATTTGTGTGTTAAACAATACCTAACTCTTCTCAGATATAGGCATGATATGCATAACGCTCCAAGACTAGAAACACTATTTCGCGTCCATATATTCGTCGCCAATGTAGTGGGCTTCGCAATGTAAACAGTTGTCAAAGACAGTTATCCAATTCCTTCTATTACAACTCCATAGTTAATTACTCCATGATCATTATTAATCTTTGATAGGTTAATAATTAAAAACTTATGCTTGTGCATTACTCCATGTCTTACAAGTATGTGTTAAGTACATTAAAGTATAGCAATAAATAGATGTTCCAATAATATGATTGGTTATAGATATGTAATAATAAATTTCAGTTCAGTTCAACGAATTTTCGCAATGTACACAAGATTGAACATAGACTTCGTTGATCAAAATAATAAAAAATGACGTACCCACTAGTTATTGCTAGGTTTATTATTGTCTGTAGTTGAATGTGTTCTCGGGTGTCAGCAGAAGGTGTGGTCAACGTTAAGAATTGCTATTGTTTCAGCATGATGTCTTGTCGCATCCGTCTACAGACGAACTTGTCAACCTCGAATATGAAATGCTGTAGCATATTATTACAGCCTTCTGCAAACTAGGCTAGGGCTTTAGACTTCAGTCTAAAAATAAATAAATAAAATATTTATTACCTTTGTGCCAAGATCCCGTACGTCCACCCCACCCTCTGTCTGACTCGCGATTTTCGGGAACATCTTAGGTTCAGTGCAGATAGAGGAGTGGAGTGGTTAGGTTTCGAAAGAAAATGTTCGTGAGACAATAATTACTTAAACAAGATCGTCTAGCGCCTTATTCTAGCACTCGACCTACGATGTTCCGTCAGAAAAAGAGTGAATATCGTCTTAGCTCTTATTTCTAGGTCCATAGCCTACATTTTCGTCAATCAACTTCTTTGTACTGATTTCTTGCCTAAATTTAAATGTTGTATTGAATTGTGTAATTTCGAGTTAACTATGAGAAAAGCTATGTTATCATTTTCTGTTGAAACTCACCTATAACTTTGTGATATAAATATATTTCATAGAACCATAATGTATGATTATTTTCTAGAATGTTCGAATGAGTTTGATGGTAATACTCTGAGACATGACAATATAAAATAAGTCATGTTTTGTCAAATTTAGAACTGATAACCTTTGGATAATCAATTTTCATTTTAACTTAAAGTGCAATTAAAATTTCTAGCAACTATTTTGCACGGAGATGTAAAAATAATTATAATTTATATGATACTGTACCTCGGGGTTCGTCGCGCGGGAAAGCGCTGATAACAATTAAAACCTACTGTATAATATTGTAGAAACATAAATTCAATATAAATTCACCCTTGAAACATCTCGTTTTATTCATGCGAAATACAACATTCAGGCGTTATAATATGTGGAGAAAGAACAACAAGGTAATGAACTATAAAAATCGTATACTTTAATTCAGACTTAATTGGATATAAATTATAAATCAAAATTTCTTAATAAAATCAGTAATCATCCAGTCCATATACATGACTAGTCTACCAATACGTTTTCTAGAAAATCGTATTAGCTTCGTCATTTGTCGACGTGCTTTTAAGCCAATACTAGTTCTTACGTTAAACTTCATTTATCATTAAATCCCTTATAATTTGTACCTTAACACATGGTGATAAGGTTTGTCTCGGATCTAACTTATGCTTTGGTCTGTAGAGGTTGTGGTAATTGAGGAGTCTGCAGTGACGTCATCGTAGCGTGGCGGGAGTATTATTTGTAATTCTTCGTTAAGTTGCACTTCTTCGTCGGGGACGGGGTCCTCGGGTACGCGAGTATCGTATTCCTCTTGAGCGGATATGCCACTGAAATAGCGAAGTTTATTTATAACATTCTTGCTCTTTCAAACAAAATCTGTTTTATTTGTGCGCACCATAAACTGCACTACTAAGCTAAATAATAACAACGTCAGAAAACCTCATCCGAGACATGTATGACCAAAATAACCTAGTAAATATGACTATGTAAACATAACATAAGCAGCCCATTACTTTTCCATCTCAGGGCGAGGGCCTCTTCTCATACAGAGAACCAACGAGCCTTGATCACCACGTTAGCTCACAATTAAGAACGATCCAATTAGTCTTGGTAGCAAGCAATGATGATGAATCTTATGTGTAAAGCCTGACACATAAGATTCTCACTTACTCTAACTGGTCGCCAGCCCTGGCACCAGCTAGTACGGAGGTGTAGAGCCTTGCCCGAGCGCCGTGCAGCCGCATTCCAGCCGGAACGTCTTCGGCGCCCGACCGTGTTTCCAGAATCGGATGCAATGCATTTGCGCCATTACCTGAAAATTTAGTCTTCTGGAAGTAAACAAGAATGCAGCTAATAGGTATCTACGGTTCCTCTAGCTAGAGGTCTTATGTTTTAAAACCTGTTTATAGATCTGATATGACTGAGAACATTTCTTTCTAAGATGATCTCGGTAAGTATTTGATCGTCTGAAATCGGCAGTTGGCCACAGTAGGTTGTTGGACCAGCTGATTGAGTACCTAGCGCCATGTTGGTGTGGCTGCAGTGCATCGCCTAGCGCTGGCTGGCCCCACGCTGATTCCGCACCACACCGCCTCAGTCGCCCGGAAGCTAGAGTTCAATGCGTATATATCGCTTGCGCCCGCGTTCCCATATCATGTCGTGTGTAAATAGTGCTCATGTAAATAACGTCGTGAAGAAGGGAGAAAAAATTGTTTTCAATAATGTTGATGACGAGCAAGCTAAAATGCTTATCGGTACGAAGGTTTTTATTTGTACTTACGAAAAAGTACGTTATAAGTAAGTACTTAATAATATCTACAATTGACCATTATGACAGTTTAAAGCCTGCAAGTGTGATGGAAAATGTTATCACTACACTACTTACGACGGCTCAGTATGTACGTTATCATTTAATTTATTTTTATATTGGTTTTTTAAATGAAAATATTTGACCCGTGTCTCCAGGTTTCGTATATACCTACTAAGAAAAAGCCTGTATAAACGACGTACATGAATCGTTAAGTACCTCCATATTAAGTAAGTATACCTACATAGACGGAAACGGATAAAGAGCTAGGTAGGTACAATAAGTTTATATTCACCCTCTTCTGGTCTGCATATTTCCTTGACTTTAATTATTTCTTTTCCTTGACCGTTCTCATCGGGCGGCAGTGGTGACACTTTCGGAATTTCCTCACGAACATCTGCAATTGATCCTAAATAGAATGAATGACATGAAAATATCACTTAACTGTCTACACACTAACTATTAGATAGGTAATCTACGACAAAAATATTGCTGATTATGATTTCAGCGGTGCGTGCATGGTCCTTCATGTCGACACATTTGTCGATTGTAAACGTAAATTTTTACATAGTACAAATTTTTGTCGACAAGAATCCGTGGTTGGACCCCAGCTTTGGTTGACAAAGGTGGCGTCTTTGTTTTTGTTGCTCATAGTGAAATAGGCGAATGAGGAATACACGCCAAGCGGCACCGTATTCATGTAGGTAGCATCATTTCGTCAACCAAAAACACTCGCGACCAATAATATTATAACAGTAGGTACTATATGTAGGACAGGCATGTTAAACCATTCGGACTTACCACTTTTGGGGATCCCTTTCAAGTCTGCATAACCGCGGAACAGTGTTTCCAGTTCATCGGGTGACATGCGACGCAGGTACGGAACACGCTTCAAGTCGGGCCGGTGAAGACTCCGGAAAGAGTTTCGATGCTGACAAAATATAGAATTAGGGTTCTTTAACGCAACGCGAGAAGCTTTCAGGTGAAAGTTACCAAGATTACATTTAAAAAGTTACAAATTGTACTAGGTAATTAATATGATACATATAGTATATATAGTTATCTATTCTTAAAATCCTATCCTACCAATATTATAAACTGATGTTAAAGTTCGAATGTTAATCTCTTACTCTAATGAGAAAGATCTATATCCAATGGGCTGTTTTGAAGTTGTAAGTAAACCATATTTTATTGGATGCGGTGCGATGTGACTTCGTACGTGTGGTGGTGAAGCCATCGTTTGATTTCCAAACTATCCACGGATAAAGGAGACTTTACTCTCCATAACAGACTTGCTGATATCATTAAAATACATGTAGGTACCTCCAAGTAGTGCATTGGAAAGAGCGAATTATAGAACGGTTAGGTACTTGAATTTTGAAAACACCATGGCTATTACACCGTTAACCAGACCATGTCCCACTGCAGGGCAAGGTCCTCTTCTCATACAGAAAAGGCACGAGCATTGATCACCACGCTAGCTCACTGCGGGTTGGTGATTTCAGAGCATCCGGTACAGGTTACCTCACAATCTTTTCCTTCACCGTATGTCTGTGATGTCATAGATTATCTAAACATCTATATATGACATTGAAACAGTAACATTGATATATGCCAGAATTGAACCCACAACCTGCGGCTCAAGAGGCGGGCGGTGTTATTTTACTTATTGATTTCCTGAAAATCTGATTTCAAAATATTTATTTTTTATGAGTCCGTGCCACCCTCGCCCACCTTCCAGTATCGAACAGAATTCTAAACATTTCCTGTGTGTGGTGTGCCGTGTCTATCTTAATAAGTAGGTAATGATGTCACCTTAACAAGGCCAGGCGGTATTTGCATCCTCTCGCATGCGCGTGACATGCTCAAACATTGTATCACGCTGTCGTGTTTCACGGAAATTGCTGAGAGTCCACTGCGCACCAGGTCCTCGTTGATCTAATAACATGTGGAAGAAATTTTCATTATAAAGATTTATTTATGTTAGGAAAGTGGCAAGTCGGGCTTAGTAGCCATTTTTGTCGGCCAATATTTAAAAAATTCAACCACATGGGCCAGTCACTTCTTCTTATCGTATGGTTGATGAACAACCTATTGTCAGAGTTTAAACCACCCTTCGATCTCTGACATGGCTTTATACAGCATCGAGAATATCTCAGGTGTGCTGGTGTTTTCAAGATATTTTCCATCACCGTTTTAAGCAACAGATAATTAATTTGTAACAGTACCTGAAGTCACTTGATGATCTAGGTTATTTATTAGCTTACTTGTTATAACTAATCTATTGATTTATTATTTTGCCAGGCAAGTAGCTGTGTAGTAAGGATGTTGTAGATATTCGCTTCCGAATCCACAATCGCAGATGATGCGGATGCTGATGTAGACATCCAAATCCATGCGGTAGGGATTCGCAATAATCAATGCGAGTTTTCATGCCGATGCGGTTGTAGCGTAGGTAGGTCGCGATAAGAAAGAAATAGGCCGACGAGGCCATGGACACGTCCTGATTAACTAATAAGAGCGAAGATTTCGTTGACAACATCCGAACTTGCTATTGTTCATCATTTGTTTCTCGTAAATCAATCATAACGTATTTAGTTACGCTGATCGTATGAATATTTCTGTTTAGAGGTGTTTGGACGGAGTATACCTACTTATAGTGAATTACCCTTTCCGCTCAGTAACGTACAGATCTGTACGTTGTAACAATAAAAATCTATTGTGTCTGCTAATGACTGACGCAACAGCTTTTAAGACGAGTTTAGAAACACCAGAAAATTATAGTGTACGCTGTACTCGAGAAGGAATTACATACTTAAAGCAATAAAAAAATATCATTACAAATAAAAATCCACTTGAATAGTGAAGCGTTCATCAAGAAGAATTGAAAAATATTATTAACAGTAGCACGCAATTCTATATCACAACCACCAGCTAGTATTCCCTAACCATACGCAGTTTCTATAATTAATACTCATGATTCGCATCCGGGATGTCAAAAAATCCGCAACATCCCTGCTGTGTAGAGACTAGTGTAGACACATCACATCAGAGTAAGTACCTAACTATACAAGATTAATATTACTTGGGTAATGTGACCTTGTCACATTGTTCAGTGACGGCCCACCCGGATTCCCCCTATAAATACACCAATGGATCTCGCCGTGTTATCGGCTCATAATTAGGTAAGACCTCAATTTTTGTCAGGCAATCTAGAAATAGACGTTGACTTATCCTGTTTCCACAAATATAAGCACTTACTGAATATAACTTTACTTCAAAAGCTTAAGGTAATTCCGATTAAGGGCTTCATGTCCCATATAATAACAATATTTTATTGTAAACTGCTACAGCCTAAACGTCTGTGATTTTGATCGCTAAAAGTATTTTTATACGACTGCCGAAAAAATGAGTGTTATGTTTTAGGGTTCATGTACGTATGTTAATATGTATTTATGTTTGTGAGTTTCTTTATTCCACTATAACTTCTAAATGCCTGAACCGATTTCGATGTATGGGGTATCGTTAGAATCCTTACATTACCCCGGGTAAATAGGCTAGTAAGATTTTAAAAGGCAGGCGTGTTTTATAATTTTTAAATTAAATTCATCTTTATCTGAGCATCTCCGTGCTTCGGAGGGCCTGTTAACATGGTCCTGGCTGTTGTTAAATAAGTTGGTAGTCGCACAGCCAAGGTAGGGGCCCACGGACGACTTCAACAACTCCGTAAATAACTTGGCTTCGTACTACACCAAAATAAGAACAAGCAGTTTCGTCCCAATCTTGGTGTAGGTAATAAATGAGTTTTTCACTTTGTCACTCTGTTTGATATCTAATCAATGTTCGCGTTAAATAAACTAGGAATATAGTGGACAAACTGTCGCGGCTCGGGAATATTGGACCGCATCAATCAGGAGAGACAGGCCCGTATTCACGTGATGTGACTTGTAATATTGTGTAGATATTATTAAATTGATAGCTATTTATTCGTAAGTTGTAAAAGTCAGAAAATAATGTTGAGAAACGACCGAATAAACTGATGAAGATAAAGCTGTGAAAGAGAAGTCTGCCAGATTTGTGGAAATACTACGATTGAACTACATATTAAGAAGGTAGGTACAATAAAAAAATAATCCTAAATAGCTACGAAATTGAATATTGGAAGAGAAATGAAGAATAAAAGCGAGGACCAGACAAAACAATGGTGAAGACCCTTATCGATCACAAACATATCATTAGAAAGGTATTTTAATGTACTAAATAAAATCAATCTAATCAATATTTACAAATGGCGGCTAGTTTCAAATAGCAAAATATCTTAGGTACTATTCGCGATCACTACACATTGTAATATAACAACTTTTAACCGGATTTATCACGTGTATTGGTTTTTCTTCTTCAACGTTGCAAAGTGTTCGTGGTGCAACTAAATTCTGACGTTTCATAAGTGCCTTTTAAATTGGTTTATGTGAAATAAAACCTTTTGACTTTGACTTCGATACGTCAGGAAAAACAAAAACCAATAATACTCGCGATTAATCCGGTTAAAAGTTGTTTTATTATCAAAATTTTCTTTTCAAGAGTGGTCCTTTTTATTATTGTTTCCAGAAGCGGAGTCTTTGCGGACTTTTCTTTCTAGTTGGAGTACTTATAACCTCACTTATCTTCAATCTGATTCATTTGATTACCCTACTCCTAGCATTTGCCGCGAATTATTTTCAAGTCGGTTGAGCTTAAGATTAAGTTCCGCCGATTACCATTAGCAAACGTGAGACCGACTTGATTGCAGACACGTTTAATTACCACTTAATCATACCCTGTCAGTTATTCGATTATATATCGATTAAAATAATCGAATTAAGCAACTGGGATACCAATCTTTCGTAATATAATAATTAAATTCTAATCAACAGAACAAAACTTGATACATAAAATGGTTGAAGGGTCGTAGATTCTGTGATAGAATTTCAAAACATGTTTACTATGCGATTGTTCTACTTTATACCAATATCCATCTGTTTGTTTTATGACAATAATCTTGGGTTGAAACTGTGGACTCTTCAGAGTTATTGAATTAATTATTTATATCCGATTCCATTTGAATTGAAATATCTCTGTTTTATTAATCACCTTTCAGTCAATATTTAATCCACGAGCATCTAATCACTTTATCGTATTTAGCATCCGATGGCTGAGAGGTGTACTGCAGTTGTACATCCAATCACGCCTGTTTCCTATTGGGGTAGGCAGAGATTATCGATTTCTACTTGCTACGATCCTGCCACATCTATTGTTTCATCTATGTTCATTAACGTCTTCATGCATGCTCATTGGTTTAGAATGCTCTTGACCTGCTGTTGTTGGGTGTACACCTATGTACATTTCACCAATTATGTTATTAAGTCCTATGAAATGTCCAAACGCCGAGTGGTTACTAGGAATTTCTAAGCAGAAAAACCCAATAACACTTTTCCCGACCTGGGAATCAAACCCAGGACCTCACGCTCAGCAGTCGCGCTTGCGACCACTTGAACAATGAGGCAGTTAATATTTAATATTGCTTATACCTATTTAGAAGATATAATAGAATTTACATAATAACGTAGGTCGTGTACGCTTCGTGGCAGGAAATGACAACAAATTCGAAACTAAAAGCTCTCAACATTTTTAGTAACAGTAATAACATTCAATATAAACACAAAAAATCCGTGAAGACTGTCATCATCGCCATTAGGGGTTATGCCAAGAGGGTTGAGATAAAATTGCTTTCATAGTCCTCGAGGGCAATTTGAAAGATTGCCTCCCTCACAACTATTAATGTTTACGACTTGAAATATTCAAAACGTTTTGTGAATCAAATGTACGTTTTAAGTACAGATATTGGCTATTTTAGGACTTTGCAATTCGCAGGATTTTCTAATAGGCAGCCGTTGAATCAAATGGCGGTCTTATGTAGCTTTTAATGCTTTGACTGGGTTTTTATAGTTGCTTAGATTTTGTGAACATGGTGTAGACGACTATCGTGTAATGAATGGTAAAAGTTGACGTATTTGTGATGCTTTCTGAATTTATATTTTACTAACTGGTGCCCGCGACTTCGTCTGCGTGATAAAAGGTAGCCTATGTCCTTCTCCAAGGTCCAATCTATCTCCATGCCAAATTTTATTACGATCCGTTCAGTCGTCTAGTCGTGAAAAGGAAACAAACAAAAAACATACATACAAACAGAGTTACTTTCGCATGTATAATATTAGTATAGTAGTAGTAGCCTAGCCTTTTCCCAATTACATTGGGGTCGGCTTCCAGCCAAACCGGATGCAGCTTAATACCAGTGTTTTACATGGAGCGACTGCCTATCTGACCTCCACAACCCAGTTACTGGGTAACACGATATCTCGTGGTATGACTGGTTGTCAGATTTTCAGGCCTCTGACTACCTGTAACGGCTGTCATGGATCTTAATTTGACAACCGGGACCGACGGCTTAACGTGCTCTCCGAGGCACGGAGGGGTCTCGGTATGAAATGATGGTCACCCATCCACAGACCGACCGGGGCAAGCGCAGCTTAACCTCGATCGATCGATCTGTGCGGCTGTTACTTAGCCACGAGCACCTTCATGTATAATATTAGTATGGATTCGTAATGACCTGATATGAAAACAACTTTCTCCTAGCGATAATTGAACAACAGTTTTGATTACGTTTGGTACCTATTTTTACGTCTTTGGACATAAGAAAATATGTTTTTTACGAAATATTTGCAGTCTATTTGAGGAACTACTACTAATATTTTTCTCCAAAAGCCAGTTATGTAAATCTTCATTTGCTTCGACATAAACCATGGGGCATATCATTTCTGATCAATGACCAAGACATGGCTCGCTTCATGTTTGTCTGAATAGACACTAAATTCTATGGGCTTCCTACCGTATACCATTATATTTAATCATCATCATCACCCTGACTTCACCCACTACAAAGTGTAGATCTCCCTTTGCTCATACTGTCGGCAGTGGTTTTTAAACTTTACATATCTAACTTCGGTCAGAGGGTCGTCTTTCAATCACGCCTGTGCACCTGCTACCATTCTGGTACACCTTTCTCTTTACTATGTTCATTACTCTTTTTATTCTTAGGTTGCTCTTGATCTGTAATAAAGTTTTAAATAATTAACCGATTACCTGTAGTTCTCTTCCTTCGCAGCACGGCACAAGCGGTGGTAGCTCTTCCTTCAGTTTGTGGGTGGAGTTGAGCCCAGTGGTAACATTATCACCACTTGCCACCGGGTTCATCATGAGCAACGACGCGTCTGACGACCTCTTCTCCTTCACCTCCATGTTGTCAGACAGGTCCTTCACGCTCAAGTCGGTGCTCATGCTCCTATCTTTGGCGCTCATCAGCTGAGTCTTATTCTCGTGTAGTAACTGCATCACTGCTTTTTTTATGTCTTGCTGTGGTGTATTAGATTTTTATGTTCACATTTTTATTGGAATTTTGACGTTGTGCGACGTTTCGATTTTTAAATTTTTTGTGTGGTGCTTTTCTTGCTGCTGGCATTGTGGCGGATTTAGTTTTTGTTTGTCAAACTTTGTGGTGTTTGTTGACCATAGTGTGTTTAACAACTTCTTTCGTTACATTCCAGAAATGGTAATTGTAATTTTTTAGAACGTAGTAATAAAGTACCACGGATCTGAAAAAAGTGCTGATGTAACCTTGCCTTGTCATAAGCGAAGTATAGATTACGCATACACACCCGCAGCGTACTGGCGCCGAGTGGTTGAGTTTTAAATATTTGTATGCGTTTAGCTCGTGTATGACAAGCGAAATTAGATGACTAGGCATGGTTCTCACATGTCGTACGAAACGTTACGTCCGTATTTTTTTAAGGTGTAAAGTACCCAATATATGAAAAAGTACTTAAGAAAAGAATGAGAATAGAATATATTTACTGTAGAGTACAAAGTTGTGAAAGTAGGTAGCTATAAAATTGCCTATAGATAGTCGAATAGGAATAAATGATTTGACTACCTATTTAGGTATGTGATTTGCAGCACGTTGACTGCTTAGCTTTTCTCGTGTAGTCTTAAGCTATGCAGATGCAGCTCATATTCTCTTACGTGCGTAATAAGATTAAATACCTATTGTGTAAATTATCGCGCCCTTAATCGCGCCTTATCGCGCGATGAAGTACCAAACAGTGACTCTGGTGACAGGTCGTCCTCATCAATCTTTTCAACAGTAATCTTAACTCTTTTACTATTGACCCTTTCGTAGACAAGACTTCAACAGTCTACATTGTTTTATATTCAACACGCAATGTACGCAAGTTGTTCTTTTTTCTTCAATCTACACTGCAAAGGGGTCGGTCAGCTCTTTAACGAATGCTTGAGTGAGATAAGTGAACTGTATCGTACTCCGATCACGTAGAAACACTTGACCAAAATTACACCCTCCACGAAAGTTGGGCTTGGAATGGCATACCTCGGAATAAAGAAGTCCTTTTGTAAGTGAAATGTGGAAAATGGAGAATTGGCAATATAACAACAGCTACGTTAGCTAGCTTAAATGAGGGTTTTGGAAGTCTATCCGATATATTTCATCTAGTTGTATATATAAATAAGAAGTCTTCACTTTATTTTCAAAAGAAAGGAAGTGCTTCCCAGCTCATTCAAGTTTGTAAACCATTGTTACATATTTTATAGTGTACGATGTGAGAAAAATATATGCTATTAAGGTGCTTTTCTATTCAAGATATGTCTTTGAAAAAGCATTAACGCATGCTTAGCGAACTCTAAAGTTACAATATCAAATGGAAAAAAGAATACGGTCGCGAACAGGATTCGAACCTGCGCCTCCCGGATAGATACTCCAGGCGCTCTGACCACTAAGCCATCTCGATATTCCATTTGATATTGTAACTGCTTTTCTATTCTTCAAATGAAACAAGAAAAAACAAAAAACAAAAAATATTTAATAAAATCAAAAACAAATTCTACAAACAAACAACACTAAACAATAAAAGCGAACATTGTAAATTAAATAATCATACAAAAACGGCAATACGCCTAAAACTCGAAATGATTTTTCAAATTCAAAATAAGGTTATTTCACTTTATTGCAAAATAATACGAATATAATGACAAATACACCATATTTCAATTATAATTGGAGACCGGATTAATTGAAAATGCAATTTCGATATACTGCTATATTAGAGTACACCTCTTTATTATTCCCCGCCAAATCGCAGATGGCATCAACTTTATATTGGTTCCAAGAACTAATCAAATTAATTTTATCTCACTTTTTTATTATAGTAAATATCTTAACTGGATAATTAGCTGCACAAATATGCTGAAATGATCGACAGTGAATCACATCACAATTTATATCAGTGTTTGATATATTTGGACCGACGTGACAGGTCACATACATGGACACTATATAGGTGGTACCCTTAGTGCGTAAGGCCGACTCGCAATTGGCCAGCCTTGGACTTAATTTTTTTTTTTTTTTTTGTATTTTTGTCAGTCTGCCTGTGTCGGGGCCGTATCTTTTATGTCGTAATAGTTAGCCCTATAGAAATTTTCATCGATTCTGGAGTCGTAGCTAAAATTTGTTTAATTCCAATGGAAGTACGGAACGTTTAGTGCTCGATTCGCACTCGGTCGGTTCTTTGATTAATTAAATGGGCGAATCAACCGAATCATATATACATAAAAAAAAAACTCTGTCGAGTGCTTTTACAATAGTTACTATGCAAATAAGCCCATAAAAACACTAATAAATTATATCTTTTGCAAAATAAGTACCTAATACTGTTAAATGTTTGCATATCGTTTAGATCACCAAAACAAAAAAAAACCGTCTTATTCAAAACAAGAAACTCTAGACACAATTTTACATATCAGATCACAAAACATTATTTACTCGTACCACAAAAAATATTTTTTAAAGATTTTATCGAATAAATGCATTTTTATCTAAATTTGCTTTGTCATGCACATTTTCGATTTTTTTGTACACAATCCGGTCTCTAGTCATAACAATTGATCTATCAGTCCATAGATAAGTCAATGCCGGTGGTCTTCAGGAGGATTCCTCAGTGTCGCTTCCGAGCCGCCTAGGTCTCGGTTCTTCCTTGATTTGGCCCGGAACGTAAAAGTCTTTATGTTCACCTTCATCCTCTAGTCCGGCAGAAATCGCACTTTGCCTCTGTAATCAAAATTTTTTTTTAACACTGGATTATAATATAACTTGTGCAACAAATGCTTGTAAAATCCTACAGAAAAGTAAATAATGCGTTATACTTGAAGTGGATGATAGAGTCCGACGTGGGAAATTAAACAAAATTTAGAATTTTCAGCCTAGTTAGAAATAGACACCAGACATAAATTGGTAGTTCGCGATAGTTTCTTTGTTATCGTGTTAAACCAGTGTAGGCTGCTGACCTGGCTTTACATATAATTGAGAACAACTCTTAGGTGTGCTGGTTTCCTCACGATGTTTTCCTTCACTGTTTTAAGCAAATGATAATTAATGTACTTATCATCATACGCACATGATTGCGTAAAGTGTTAAATTGCATGTCTATTTCAATGTAAGGGAAACATTAATAGGAAAAACTATATTTTCACATTTCCCGCTTTCTTTTAACGGTGCCTCACACTAGGAATTAGCAATAACCTAACTTTATTTTACTTTTAGGTCAGTAACAAAAAAAAAAGATGAAAATTTTGAATGACGTTAATACTAAACCACTATAATAGGAGCCCTGCCGAGCGGGGCTCCGTCGTCCCAGCCACGGAAAGACAAATCGGAATACAGTATATATATTTTTAACTTGAGTGGTGACTATCCATTTAATATACATATACAATAAACAAATCTGTCCCACTGTAGATATGTCATCCTTCATTACGTCTAAACGTGAGTAGCAGTTTTGTTGTGAACGTATCGCAATGGCAGTCCAGCTGAACGTTTTTTAGCTGTTATAAAAAACAGTACTGTTTTGTAAATCAGCTAGCAGTTTTGTAAAACAGCGGATTCTACTATCCATCTGCAACACATATAAGATACGTGATAAAATGACCGTTTGCAAAACTGCCTTAATCGATTTTATTAAGTATCTTTGTAAGGATTGCTGCATCATGTATTATACATACTATTGTTAAGTATAATAATAATATATGGACTTTCCCTAAATCAAAACAGCATATACTTATAAAAAAAGGAAAATAAACAAAAAAAATAAATAAATAAATAAACGCACCAATATATCCCTGCGACGGAATGTCCGCTTTCAATGTTCAGGGTTGCTGTTTCGCTTCCTGTGTCAAGTAAAAATCAGCAATCAAGTTAAAATTTAGTACTGAATTCGGTAAGATTCCTTCCATCAATGACATTCTCGAGAGATATCTAAGGGGACTGACTACAAGAGTGAAGCGTTTATTTATTTATTGTACTAAACAGAAAATCAAATGCTAGGTATTCTGTTTTTGTGCATTTATTCTAATGTTGATAGTATTCATGAAACGGACTGCAAAGTGTTCGTTAAATGACAGACAGTGCTCAATGTTTTGAAAGCGTTTACGAATGCAACATTAAAACAGATGCACGAACATAGTTGATACTCATCGAAAGATTGTGCAATGTATAAGTAGTGTGAATAAATCTTAGATGGCAAACACTTTATAGCACCAGATATTAAAAGGTATCAATGGCAAGAACAAAGATTCTGATTAAGTCTTTCACTAGAACACAGACTACTCGAGATCCTTCTGGGGTATAAATATGATCTAAAGTGTCAAATGCAATGCTGAGTACATTTGTGTCGTCATATTGAAATGTGGACAAGAGCCACTGTTGGCTCATAGCTCAACTATTTAGGCAGTATAAATAATAACATAGAAGGTAAAATTAAAGAAAACAGAACTATCAATTGAAACAGAATTATATTACGCAGATAAAATTAGTTCTGAATAAGTTATATTAATTAGTCTGAATGCATATGAAAGATCTGAAATTGATGCATTTTCAGAAGAAATGACAAGTTATGGGAGCTGTGTATATTTTAATGCTTGACGTTCAAAGGGCGATGGAAATATTTCGTCGACTAATAAGAAAATGTATTTGCAGTGTTGCACAATACATTGTTTTTAGTTGAGAGGACTTTAACAATGCCAGGGAAGGCTCAAGATTATAAATAATGCCGAGCTATGGAGCTAACCTGAGAACCAGGTGGATATGAGTTGAAAGAGAGAGTTCCATTGTATGTATAGTATGATTTATCCGTACCCTTCGTTCCATCTTCATCTCCTGCTGCAGCGCCTTCAGTATGCGGTGCGTGAGGAATTCTCCGGCGCGACGCACGTCTGCGCAATCTGCGTGTACGCGGCTATCTACCACTGCTGTCGCAAGCCCTTCTACCGCCTCGCCCCATTCCACTACGGAAAGTTTTTGATAAATACAGGTTTCAACGTCATATTACGAGTACGTTTGTATATTGTTACAAATTGGCAGGTTATTTATTTATTCTTCATGTACAAAGGTGGCATCAAGTCCACCTTGTGTAGGTGGACTTGATGCCATTATGCATTCTCTGACCGGTAGAGAGTCAGACGTTTGGGTTAAATAGAAAGAGTAGGTACAAAGAGTAGTAAACAAGGTTATACCTTCCTTTCTTTTGTGATTTGAAGCTAAGCTTTTGTGCCAATCAAATACCAGCATAAGTCGGAAGAAATAGAAAAAACATGGCCTAGATTAAGATACGCGTTGAAATGAAATTATAATGATGATAAAAAGAGTACAGTGTATGGTAGTTTTGAATTTCATGATGCATAATAAAACAACTTTTAACCGGATTAATCGCGTGTATTATTGGTTTTTTGTTTTTCCTGACGTTTCGAACACTTTGCAGCGTTCGTGGTCTCAGGAGGAAAGTCCTCCTGCTTTATTATAATGTGTAGTGATCGCGCAAACCTAAGATATTACTTCATGATGCATGTTAATGTTAACCATTAGTTGTACTCACTGGTGTGTCTCATGTGCGGCAGCGTCACCTTGCCGACGTTGATGTCCATACCGCGCTGTACCTTCTGACTGACTGTGCGAGACAATAGCTTCGCAGAGGCGTTAACCATCTATGTTACAATCACAAATAAAAATATTCAAAACCAATGCAGATTAAAACATTTTTTTTTTAAATTAAAGATCGTTTATTGTCCAAAGTAATGTTTTACAGGCTTAAATAAAATAAACTATGACACATTTAAAATAAAAGAAATGTACAATAGATGCCAGATTCTAAAAGTAAGATATGATCTCTTAAAACGTTTTTCTATAATCGTTTAACTTAACTGACATTCAAGTTTAATTGCTTAATTAATATTATTAAAACTTTACAAAACTAAATGACGGCCTTGCGAAACTGCTTTGCAGGAAATAGTTTGAAACTTGTCAGAGAGCTGGGTTTAGTTATAACTTGTATGAATAAAAACAGGTTTATTCTTACCTCTAGCAGTTTTCTCCTTTCTGGAAGGTATGTGCCCACAGTCACTGGATCAGGCAGATCTTCCACCCGGTCTATGAACGTCACCTCGGCCAACTTAGACTTCGATGGCTGGGATAAAATGTTAACATTATTTATCATTATGACTCTCGGTACTTTTAGCACTTTTATTGACGACTTTAAATAAATATAAAGACGTAAGGCGCATGTTGCTTCTCGTTAACTATGATGGAACTTCTTTACAAGGACAGGGAATCGTTTTTCCAAAAAGAAAGTCCCGTTCTCTAAAGAAGGGAATATCCTTCTACCAGATGGTGAAAATAAATCAAAATGTTTGACCAGTTTAATTATTGACTCGGATCTTGCTGAAAGGCTAAGCAAACATGCTAACTAAGAAAGGCATTTTTTGAAACGAATTCTACCAAACTCTTTGCAAATAAGGTGTATTCCTAAAATTAAAACACATGCATAAAAATACAGTGCTCCATGACATCCGCTAAAAAGTATAAATAACCTGTTGTTTTATTTATTTTAGGGTCTTGAAAAAGGTATCCAGCTATTGGAAAGATATCGAAACACAAGTTTCTCCTGTTTAGCATAACAAAAGAAAATGAATGTGCTCAAAACGGTGAAGGAAAACATCGTGAGGAAACCAATACACCAGAGAGTGTACACCAGAGAGTGTACACCAGAGAGGGTGTGACTTCTCGATGGTGTAAATACATATCAGAGACCTACACCCGTAGGTCTCTGATATGTTTAAATTCTGATACTAGAATGTTCATCAACCATATAATCAGAACAAAAAGAGAATATCACATACCACTGGTGTGGGTGCTCTGTCTTTGATGCTCTTCCAATCAAAATCGACTTCCTCTTCGGCGGGAATCTTGATGACATCTCCGAAGCCGAGTGTCTCCGGCTGCGTGTCGACGTACTGTCGCGCCAACTCTGATGCCACCTGAACCGACCAGCGTGGCGGCTTTGGACTGTCGAGAAATGTTACAATATGTTTTTGTAACTGCTTCATTGGTTATGGGTTACATTCCCGGGTTGGGCAATGTTATTGGTTTTTACTTTAGGATATTCTCAGTATCCCGGAGTTTGTAATTATCCCCGTTTGGCTGACCACATGGTCATTAATAATTAATCTGTGAAATTTGAATGTACAACAGTATCCTTCTACCGTTATCCTTCGGAGAATTCAGGGGTGATGCTAGAAAGTGCATCTCTTCGTTGTCTCATTATATCCCTTAGTCACTATTTAACATGCGTTAAAACATACCTTGGTGCGCTTTTTAATAAAGTTTTGTGTGCTCACTAGCAGAATTATCTAGTCTAGGTATATAAATCAAAATTTAATGTGGTTCATTGGTACGCGCATCATTTGAGAACATCTGAACCGATATGGCGATTACTGCGTGCATCGGAATACCTTTAGTTAATAATTCGATAAAATTATAAAATTTTATTACCAATTTTAAATTGGCTGTGCCACCTGCGTTAGTTTCAATATTCAACTCAGGGATAGTTTAAGAAAAAACCGTCGCTACGATAGTCTTAAAATGTATCAGGGACAAAAAAATATCATTATGTGTACGGTAGACTGAATTAATTTTAAATAAACTGACTTCCGACGCCTGTCACCTTAGTCATCCTGCGACCACGAACGCTGACAAGTGTTCGAAATGTCAGGAGAAACAAAAACCAATAATACACGCGATTAATCCGGTTAAAAGTTGTTTTTATTATAATGTGTAGTGATCGCGAAAACCTAAGATATTATTACTATAAAACAAAATTTGAAGTTGCTCGAAAAACAGGAAAATGCAGGGAAAATGGAAAGTGCTTTTTGTCTATGAATTTAGGCCGGACAACGTCCAGTAGTTAGCCTAGTATACTTTTAAGTACCAGCTGCCTTCGCTTAGATTTCCATTTTAGATGGATTGAATGAACATTACGTGTGTGACGTATCACAAAATTCGAGTTTATTGTACCTGTATATTTAGTAAAAACAGTGTTAACTGACCGTTTCTTGGTGATAGTAGGCCTTACATCCCTGAAGAATAGGAGAGCGGCTCGAGCGTGTACCACCCGCTCCACGTCACCCAGCAGTAGGTGGACGCGACGACGGGCGAACTCCGTCACCGCAGCTTCCAGCATCTAAGAGGTAAGGAAATATATGTTATCTTGTTATCATCAATATATATAATAAAAATATAACGGATCGATGTCTGTAAATGACAAATATATGGTAAAAAATATTATTAGGGACCTTTATCAACGAAAATAGCACCAAAAACAATGATTGTTAGAATTTTTGTCTGTTTGTCTGTTTATTTATTTTTCTGTTTATCTGTTTGTCTGTGCCTTTGTGTACGCTAATCTCAGAAACGGCTGATCCGATTTAGATGTGGTTTTCACTAATACATTTTGGTAAGTTTCACTTAATATTTAGTGTTTGTTTCATGTTAATCGATTCATAAATAAACAAGTTATGCAAATTTAAAGAATCACGTCGAACATTTGTTAATTATGATATTGTTCATACACGACATGGTGTTAATTTACGACATCCACGCGGACAGATTCGCAGCTAGAGCTAGTACTCGTATATGTTTATATGTTCCGTTCAATATGGGACTCTTATTTGAATCAAATCTTAATAGGTTATGTAATTAGACTGTTTTTACGTTGACGGGTTTGGTACACTACCTCGTTGGTCTAGTGGTCCCAAGCGCGATTACTGAGCATGAGGTTCGATTCCCGGGTCGGGCAAAGTGTTATTGAGTTTTTCTGTTAGTAAATTCTCAGTAGCAGCCCGGAGAGTTTTTGCCCGGTAGATGGCAATAGGCAATAGGCGTACCACCTATTTCGTGGGAATTTATAACAGCGTCGGTGAAATGTTAGTGTACAAATAGGTATGTACACCTCTGTCTACCCCTACGGGAAACACAGGCGTGATGTTATGTTATGTTTACGAGTTTGGTATTATTAAAGGAGTCCGGATATGTCCACACTACCACTACTGATCTTGTCTCCTCAATCTTCTTAATAACAGCTGCTGCTCTTAGCATTATTAAATGCAAAGATGACATAGTGGCCGAGTAGTTTAATTATTGTTACCCGTTTTAGAGTAACAATTTATAGGTAAAAACCTGGCATGTACCATTGTGACGTTATAATGTCATTTGTATTTTCTAAGTTAGAAAGAGTTTCTAAGTAAGAGAATATCGGGAAGAGCCTTGGGACTTAATGACTTGAAATCGACAACCCATCCGAGAGCTAGGGTTGTACGTGGTTAATGCTTGTTTTACCTCCTATATGAGAACAGGCTCTTGCCCTGAAGTGGAGCCTCTACGGAATATTTGCATTAGGTTCCCAATCCATTTGCATAAAATTTTAAGACATAATATAACATGGCATACTTTTGTTTATCCTAATAATATAAATGTTTTAATACGTCTTTTTTTCCACAAGAAATTATTACTTTGGAGTTTGCTAAGCATGCGTTAGTGCTTTTCAAAGATTTATATTTATCTGTACGACATTGTATTAACTGCAAAATTAGTCGTGTCGGTTCAGTTTCATTTAAAGGGACTGAATAGATGGCAATGACGTCACCAAAAGACGTATTAAAATGTGGAAGAGGAATTCGCGGTGGTGAGCAGTGGTCGAGATGGCTGGAGTATTTATCCGGGAGGTGCCATGGTCATTTTGTTTTCTGTTAAAACTTTCGTTGTCATAGAATTGGTTATGAAAAAGAGTTGTACGAATTTAATCAGCATCGGTCTAATAGTAAGTACATAAATAAATTAATGTAAACAATTATCTAAAAGGTCCGTATATAAACAGCGGTTCTTTTTATTTACCCAACAGTTTATTGCTGACAGAGGTCAAAATAATAGGGCCCATATGTCGGCAGTAAGTGAACCTACATAAATTACAATATTTTAAGAAGTGTTTGTGAAGGAATGAATGTTATTTGGGGATTTTATTCTAGGGGAGATTTAGTAATTGAATTTTCAGGCTTTCCAAATAGATGTCTATAGAAATGGAGTCTATGGAGTTTGTAAATATTTTGCAGAAGATTCTATACAACATATAAAATAAGAACATTTTGGAAAACTATTAAGATACACGTTTCCAATAACTTACAAACGATACCTATCTATATTTCAAAATATAAATTACAATACCAGGTAGGTAATTTATATTTAGAAATCTTTTTAATTCATTTATGACAAAATATACTTTTATAGAGTATATTTTTTTTTTCTGATATACGCATATGTAGCGAACGGTTACGTGCAAGATGCTGCGCCTTCCGGGTCTTACTCCAGTCGCTTTGCTGAATGAGCTATACCGAATTCTTCGTCCACATTTTAACAAGTCTTATGGCAACGTTACTGTTATTTATTTAGTTTCTACTTAACCAAAATAATCTTGTACAGATCTTAATCTTGTACCTTAACATAGCATCTCGCCTATATTCCCCAAAGGGGTATACACAGCTGTACACCCACATTTCACTAATGCTGTTATTAAGTCCCATGTACCAATAGTTTTTGAGCCTATTGCCATCTACCGGGCATCATTTCACACTTCGGGCTGCTATCGAGAATTTCCTAATAGAAAAATCCAATAACACATTGCCGGACCCGGGAATCGGACTCAGGACCTCAGCAGTCGTGCTTGGGACCACTAGACCAACGAAGCAATCCAAATACAGATAAATCTTTCAAATGCATAAATGAACTATAATAGAGTACCAAACATGTCTACAATTGAAAAGGATATAGCGAATTGTTCAAACGATCACTACATAAGGTCCTAATTTATTACGTAATTTCCATTTAAAGGGTTAATATATTAGTCAAATGCATTCACATAAAGCAAGAATTTAATGGAAATAATAAATTATTTGTTATAACCAAAGCTCTAGCAAGACGGCATTTCCGTCCTTGAACGGTAAACAAAAGGAAAAAAAAAAGTAGTAGAAATTTAAATTATGGCTTAAATGAATCCTTATCACTTACACATTGACCCCTTAAAAGGAAATTACCTAATAAGTTAGGACCTTATATATGCATACATGCATATATAATTTATTATCATATGTAAACAGTTCAGATCTTACATCATTTCAGTAGCTAGTCGATATACATGTTTTATGACCTATTAATTAGCGCGCAATCAGAACATCATTAATAGAGTTATGGCACCATTAATCATTCCAGGTGCGATTCCCGACGATGTCCCGTTTAATGTGGGGCTCTAATCGCATCATATCAAAATATGCCATGGAATTGGCCCTTTTTGACCAGTCAATTTATTTTGGTCTATTATTTCACAGAGTACGAATATGTCTACCATGAGGGGCTCGTGGCTAAGTAACAACCGCACAGATCCATCGATCTAGGTTAATCTGCGAGCCTCGGAAAACACGTTAAGCCGTCGATCCCGGTTTGTCGAATTAAGATCTGTGACAGCCGTTTCGTTTAGTTAGGTAGGCCTGAAAGTCTGACAACCAGTCATACTACGAGATATTTTGTTACCCAGTAAATGGATTGTGGAGGTCAGATAGGCAGTCACTCCATGTAAAATACTGATATTAAGTTGTATACGGTTTGACTGGAAGCCGACCCCAATGCTATTGGGAAAAGGCTAGGCAGATGGATTGAATATCTCTCTTGTCCTAGTTAAAAAGTTGTATTTCTTAGCTTCAATATCATCAGCTCCATCGCTCTACTAGACATAAGTTATCTTCAATATGTCACGTCCCTTAGCATGTTAACAGCTAGGCTGCTCTCTGTCAACCCCTGCAAGCCAATATACACCAACCGTCATTCCACGTAACCTCTGCTTAAATGATAAAGAACTGAACATGAATTCGGTCTTCGGGTCGAAGAACCTAAACACTTTTATGCATATTTCTGTAATGTTACCTAAAAATAATAGGAAACCCAGTCGTCTGGCTCACCTCAAGTATTTGGACAGAAGTCATTGGCTGTGGAGACTCTGTCTATCTGAGCATTCGCCCGTCTTGCGATCTAATGGTTCTGGATATTCATCAGCTGAGCTAAGTTGGAACTGCTCTGTTTTATTATCTTACCTCGTCTAAAAGTCGAATGGGTGCTAATGGCAGCATAGTCTCGATATCCATTCGGGCCCGTGCTTGTCCCAGGATCATGAGCGTGTCGCCGTGCGTTGACATGGCACTTGACATGGCGTCAGCCGCCATCTGCTGCGCCAGTTCGGGACTCATGCCTTTGGCACCACGTTTTGACTAAAAGTGTAATTATAATGAGTCATAGCAATATCAAATATGGTACACGGTGATTGTTAAAGAATTGTGTCTTTTTTTTTTTATGTGGAGAAGTGCCCTCGCATACCACTCTGACACAGGGAGACAGAGCGGTTATGTGGGACTCGAACCCACTAAAACTCCACAGTATACCTCCTCAGCTGTTTGAGGGTGGGACGCGGGAACGCTCTCGCACACAACCGCGAACCCGCCCGCAGCCGTCCGCTGCCGGACTCTCTCTTACGACACACCAAACAGATGGCGTGCCGCAACCACCATGGAGACCATGTGCAATGGGCGCCAGACGACCCCGTGTCCGGACGCCCAAGGTCCCCTGCGACGGGTCAGGTCTGTGGCCCCGCCGCCTGCCACTACGGCCGCAGAGGATAGGGAGAGCGGCGCCTCGCTATACCGGCACTCTTCTTCACCTGCGGCCCCACCGCGTCCGCCATCTAACGGTGGCGGCCCCGTCAAGGCCGCGGAAGGTAGGGAGAGCGGCTCATCGGCATACCGGCACTCCTCTCCCGCCGCGGCCCCCATCTCTCAGCTGCGGTGCCGCCCATACGACACCGCAGCCCACCTCAGTTGCGGCACCCCCCATAAGGTCCGCAACCTACGCCGCTCCAACATGGGCTTGCAGGCAAAGCCTAGAGGAGCGGCCCTCCCCGGGTTCCTCTAGCTTCACCGTGGGTGACCAAGCCACGGCTACTAGAGCCCCCCCACCACGACAAGGCGGAACCCCTGGGGGGGAAAGAATTGTGTCTGCTTTGTGGACAGAGAATCTGATATTATAGGTTTTCGCGATCACTACATATTATAATAAAACAACTTTTCACTGGATTTATCAGAATCACCCTGCGACCACGAACGCTGCAGAATTCAGAACATCAGGATAAACAAAAACCAATAATATACGTGATTAATCCGGTTAAAAAGTGTTTCCTTCGAATAAGTGGTTTTGGTGGCCAAGTGGTCGCTCGCCTCTTTGTCAGAAATTGTGGGTTCAAATCTGACATGTACCTATGGTCACTTTTCAATGTTAATGTACTTTCTTAGTTATTCTCAGACCTCACAGAAATACGGTGAATGTATTGTGAGACCAATTAAGTGGACCTAATGGTCTGATAAAACATTCACGTATTTCTGTGAAATCCTGTCCAAGCCAACCCGCAGTGAGGTTAGCTTGGTGATCAGTGCCTTCTCTGTATGAGAAGAGGCCCTTGCCCCGCAGTAAGACAGTTATGGGCTGGTTATACCTAAGAGTTTAAGTGTTTTTGAGTCTTTGCATTTTTGCATCAGGTTGCTCGTTAGATGGTCAAATTTTTTTTATCGCATTCAAGGGATGCTCACATCTGTGAGCTATCTAGATAATCTATATATATAAATCTATCTAGATTAAAGTTACTGACTGAATATTTATTAACAGTAATCAGCAGCGACGGACCAATATTTAAAACCGTACCTTTTCGAACTCAAGTCCCATCTTCTTCACCAGACGAGCGGCCTTAGCCGAGCCTCCGTGAATGTTCTTCCAGTTGCCCAGCCTGATGCGCTGCAACTCCAGATCTGTATTGTATGCGTAGATTTCTGCTTTCCTGTTTAAATAATGGTTTAATTTTAATTTATATTTTTAGGTTGATGATGGTAGCCGACTTGGTTTATTTTTTATAAGTATTTGTTTTTATAATAAGTGACTTTGTGGCAGACCCCGAAGAAGATGGCGGGATGAGCCAGAGGGATTTGATAAAAAAATGAAACACAATAGCTCTATGGAAATCATGGAGGGAGGCCTTTGCCCAGCAGTGGGATGATACAGGCGGACAGTAACAAGTAACCAGTAATGAGTGGCTAATTCGACTAAAAGAAAAGGAGTAAATGTAAAAAAAAAAACATTTTATCATCTGACCACCCCAAGACTAGCAAGAAATAATTATGTGGTTACAGATAATTCTTCAAACAAATGCGGTGCGAACTCCAAAGGTATAATTTTTTTGGAAAGAAAAATATCATTCTACTTTGTAACTAGTCGGGCAAACCCGAAAAATGCACGTGAGTGGTAACCGGTGAACAATAATTAAGAGAAATACAGTCGTGAACAGGATTCCAACCTGCGTTTTTCAGATAAACACAGGGAGAAGAATTCATGGTAGTGAGCAGAGGCCGAGATGGCTTAGCGGTCAGAGCGCCTGAAGTATTTATCCGGGAGGCACAGGTTAGATTCCTGCTCACGATCGTATTTTTATGTTGTTGTTTCTGGGAAAGTAAAATGTAGCCCCTGCCGATACGAAAAGGGCACTTTTTCTTCATGGTCCAATAAAGTATTGCCTGTAGTCGACAGATTCAACTAAGTATAAATAATTACTATATTAAGTACTACTTTTTCATCCAGTCCTTTGTTTCATCCACTTTATTGAAGCTGTTGTAAGGTTTATTAGCTCTCGTGTGTCTTCCACAAAAGCAATTTAGATGTCATTCGGAATACAATCAGGACTTTATTGCACAGTAATCTGTCGCCATAAAGAATGAACCAAATCAACATAAATTAGCTTTACTTGCTTTTGATTTATTGTCTCTTTAATCTAGGGTTAAACCCTTAACCCGGGCTTTACATTTTGGTTGAGATATTAAGTTTTGTTTAATCAAACAGTTTTTATCTGGATTTGTTTCACTTTTATTGTTCGGTACATGTTTCCGTAAATAGCAAATCATATAGATACTGTCATTTAAAAGCACATGAAATTAATAACTAATAGCAAAATAATGTTGACAATACTTAGGAATAATTCAAATCGAAAGACAATGTCTTTTTAAAGTTATCAATTTCTGTGTAAAAAAAATACGGTTGTAAGCAGGATTCGAACCTGCGCCTTTCGGATAAATACTACAGGCGCTCACAATAATTTATAACTTTGCCTCTACGTCCGTTCCTAAATAAAAAACCGGACAAGAGCGAGTCGGACTCGTCCACCGGAGGGTTCCGTAAAAATTTGTAGGTACATATTATAAATATCCTCCTGCGAACACGAACGCTGCAAAGTGTTCGAAACGTCAGGAAAAACAAAAAACCAATAAGACACGCGATTAATCCGGTTAAAAGTTGTTTTATTATATTATAAATAGTTCAAGTTTTTTTTTCCGAGTATTTCCCGATTTTTCTGTTTCCAAAACATATAAAGACTATATTATTTATGAGTTAATTTCAAATGTATAGTTTTCAGTTTATTCCCTGCACTTGTAGTATAAGACGATATTACTTACCAAATTTCATAGTTCTAGGACAACGGAAATTACCCTTTACATTTTGATTCCCTTGAGAGTGTCTAAGTACTACTGTTTTTTTTAACTTTACTTAGAAGTTTCATTTTTTCACAGCTTCAAGAGACTATAGACTTGAGTATATGGTTTTAATTTTAACTCAATACCTTCACGCGTTCCCGAGATACCGAGATAAAAGGTCATGACAGACAGACGAACAGCAAACAGACAGACAGACAGAGAGTGAGAGAGAGAGAGACAGACGGACAACAAAGTGATCCTATAAGGGTTCCGTTTTTTCCTTTTGAGGAACGGAACCCTAAAAAGACATTTATTTAGTGTAGTTAACATCGTTAAGCCCAACGAAACTAAAATGGCCATGTAATTTACTAGACTATTAATGTTAGTAGGCAAGTGCCACACAAAAAAAATGTGCCACCTAAAAGTGTTCGGAAATTTTAGTTTGAAGCTTCTTAATTTTCCCTGGCCTGCTTATACAGTAACTGTTTGTATTAAACAGTAAGTTTAGTTAGAATACGTTCGAATTGACAACAATATCACAAATATTGAGTTTTATATTTATTTCGCACTAGCTTTCTATTGGTGAAAAATCGGTTCACGAGGTAGAAAATGGATAGCGAGACGCGGACCATTGAATAGTCTGTCCGGACTCTGTTTCGACACAAGGCAGACGTTCAGAAAGTCGTTTGAGAGATACTGTGGTAAATGCAAAATTGTTCAAAACAATGGATTCTTTTCTACAAGTTCCGATTGAAGTATCCTAAACCCTGTGAGAGTCAAGATGAATCGTGTGTGTTGTTAGAACAGAGACCGAACGTGGTAGTTTTGTGAATTATTATACTATTTAGATATCGTACGGATTGTAGGCCGTATATGTTATTACAGCCCGGTTAGTGGCGTGTAATATTAGGATAACATCAGAACCTGGCACTTGGATAATATTTTGTATGGCATAGCTAGATAGAAGGAGACTATCGGTGGCGGTTACCACCAACAGCAGCAGTCCCGATGAGGGTTGACGTCAGGCAGGCGGCCGGTCATAAAACATAGCCAAAACTTTATCAGCATGCCAGATAAAGGTATGCTGCGCCGACCCCAAATAAATTGCGATAAGGGGAGGGGCTGATGATGATGATCTCCCGCCCGTGACTCCGTCCGTAACACCATGTCGTGTATGAAGTATGAAAACAAATTCATAATTAAAAATGTTGATTGATACCCAGCCCAATCCAAATCAGCTACTGAGGACTAAGCTATGTAGTTTTTACGTACCTAAAGAAACATTTTTGAAACTATTTTCTTCTGATTATAAATATTATTACCTTTAATATACTTAAGCCACATATTCGTTAGTACAATTTATAGTCAAAAGATGTCGTTACGTGTATCATTACCATTATTATGATACGTTTACCTTGATCTTCTTCCTTGTCTTCAAATTCAAATATCTTTGAAAAGAATAAATTTAATTAAATGAATAAAAAAAAACCCCCCATTATGCACAAAATGTTTGTGTCAAAGTTATGCACATTGGATTCATACCTTTTGCGTGATGCTCGCACAAATAAACGACAAACAGACAAAAAATTCGAGTTTGGGTTCTGTTGGCTTCCATTTTCCAAACCGTTTTCTTTTTTGGAAATCTCTTTAATGTACAGAAACTCCATCTCTACAGATTTATTATATGTATAGTTTTTTGTATAGACTGTGCACTGCACTCACCAATATTGCTTTTACGGCGAGTTTCAATTAAAACTTTTAAATAAGAACATTTTGTGCCCTACGAATATTAATTGAATTTTGTCCAAACTGTTGTTTTAAATTCGTTATGTTTACACGGTATTTGGTAAAGTTAACGAGTTACCATCACGGATTTATATTTTAAATCGATTTATTGGAGAAATTGCATATTAAGGTGATGATATTTTTTAATGATTATGCCCTATTTTTGCTGTGGTTCATTCTTTAGCAACTTTATCTAAACATTGATATGAAAGCATAAAAGTGTGAATTTTGCATTTCGAGAAATATGGCATGTCTGTCTTATCGGTCTAGTGTTCGCCACTGCGGCTGGTAAGCTGAGTTTCTAGGATTGTTCCCGAGAGTGACAAATATTTATTGAATTTTTCTGTTACAAAATTATTTGTAGTAGTAGCCCGGGGTTTGGAATTGTCTCATCATGGGACTTAATAACTGCAATAGGTGAAATGTAGGTGCGCAACTGGACTTCCCTGCCTAGTTCTTCGGGACTTTATGTTTATGGCGGTAGTTTATTAACCTTGATAGTGTCACTTACTTCGCCCTCCTCTTAGCACCGGCGGTCATGTCTTCAGTGTACAATCGCAAGAGTAGAGCCTCTTCTTG
Source organism: Xylocampa areola (assembly GCA_935421205.1). Lineage (NCBI taxonomy): Eukaryota > Metazoa > Arthropoda > Insecta > Lepidoptera > Noctuidae > Xylocampa > Xylocampa areola. Next base: position 5,771,607 of record OW285200.1, read on the forward strand.
TAATTTCATGTTCTGAGCATCAACGCGCGAGGTCCATTTGTTGTTAGCCTGAAGTATATAAAAATGGGTCGATTGATATCTAATTATCTACTAATGCTACTCAGGCAAGTAGTACAGTGCTTTATTGATTTAATAGGCGTAAATGCGTCTCCTGCTTGAAGACCTAGGTTGATTCCTGGATCGGGCAGTTTTATTAGATTTTTATGTAAGAAATGCCCAGTAGCAATCCGGAGGTTGACGTTGTGCTCGGTAGATTGAAATAGGCTCATCACCTATTACAATATAATGACATTGGTGAAATGTGCCCAATCCTACCCGGTTACTTACTTAGATCGCCCGTTATTAATATGAACTTTCAAAAGTTTGTAATTCATATCATCAGCAGGTAAGGTATTAGGAAATTTAGCAATTTGTTTTCGGAATTGATGGAAAGTAGACAGTAAGTTACATTTTTTGTAATCTAAAGTCATAAATTTTTGTGGAAAGAAAAACATGGTTGTGAGTAGGATTCGAACCAGCGCCTCCCGGATAAATACTCCAGACGTTCTAACTGCCAAGCCATCTCGACCTCTGCTCACCTCCACGAAGTTTTCTTCCACATTTTAAAAGTCTTTTGTTGACGCCATTGCCATCTATTCAGTCCCTATACAGGAAATCGGACCGACACGATCAACTTTACGGTTAATACAATATCGTAGAGCTGCAATTACCTTAACAAATACAGATAAATCTTTGCAAAGTATTAACGCATGCTTAGCGAAGTCTAAAATTTTTTTTTTGTGGAAAATATAATGTGTGAAAATATTTATGTGACGAGGAAATGGAGGAGCCCTTCGGCAATCCGAGCCAGAAGAAAATTATGAGAAAGTTTATATGGCTTGAAATGGAATGACTACAGAGATGACGGCTGACTTAGATGTTGTATGGAAGACAAGAAAACACATGCTACACCGACCCCAAATAAACTGGGATAAGGGCAGGGGGATGATAATGTATCTAGATAATATAATCAAGATTCGAAAATTGGTACGACTCAATCAAGCAAAACGTGGCTAGTGATGAAAGCTGGTTGCAGAATTGTGTACCTAATCAATTTTTACGAAAAGATATAAAATTATTCGATAATGATTATACATAAATTATATTATTAGCGAATGCTTTGTTTTCAGTATACGTACTACGTCTTGATACTTTAGCAAAACCAATTACACCGAATATTCGGTTCTCAGTTAAGTAATGGGTGCGTCTGCCGTCTATCGTTCACTAGAACCGCAGCGACCACTTTCTTCAAATGCTTACAGCGTAACAACCTCGAAGGCACGAACCTCAGACGCAAATTAGAATTAAAAATAGAACATGTTCCAATTAGATGTCTTCAAAATGAGAGAATAACATCTTCAAAGTAGGTCGTTTCTTATAAGGATCAGTAATTTATAGAACAAGGTCACCCAATATTTTTTAAAACTGAGGCTCTTATTAAAATAAAATACCTCATTAAAAAAAAGGGTTTCGAATATCGCAGAAGACTACGCATGTTCTTACTGGTCTTCTACTCCGTCTCCTGCAGTCAAGCCGGCTCTTGTACCACGTGTTCGAGATGTTCGATCTCGGTCTCGAACTTGGCGTAGAGGCGGTCGTACGGGGTAGTCGATTTATAAGCCTGGAAGCTTATCTGCAAATGCTGCAGTTTAATCAGAATCATCACTTTCATCAGTGCACCTGCCTAAATATTTGGCTATGACAAGGAAACGTATAAAAACCCAATATAAAAGCAGTCATCTAGCAGAATCTCATTTCAAAAATGTTTTGCATCCCATTGAGTCATCGCTATGGGGACAAAATTCTGCTAGAAATCGAATTTCTCGGCAGCCCGTGCACGCATTTATATTGCAGTGCGCTTGTGAGATGAATGAAAATAATCTCAACAGTATTCCGAAACTCCTGTATAGTTCCGATAAATTGGAAAACTTCATTTAACGTTTTATTTTTTCGCGCACATTCTTTTATTTCGATTGAATAAATAGGTACTGGTAGGGAAGTAATGGATTTAGTATAATGTATACAATGGCGAGTTTCATCTTCGTTTTATTGTTATTTGAGGTTTTTTTTTCTTTATCATATTATTTAATATGTCCGCAATAAAACTGCATTGTCATATCCATAAAATAAACGTTTTAAAATTTAAAAACTTAGTTTCAATCCTACGTTACTTTAAATAATCCGAATAACAAATGTTTGTCTTTTAGTGAACTTTTAAAGCATGCATGTATCATTAAAATATTCGTATTGATTCACTTGTAATATATAATTGGCTTTAAGCTTTTTTATGTAAGAGCTGTGTACTCGTACTTCTGTAAGAGACAATTTCACTAAAAACCTAAACTAATGTCAAACTTTTATACTGTAAGTTAAGTAGTGGATAAGTCGTGGGAGTACCTTTTATAAATAAATTTAAGTAAGTGAAGAGAAAGTAAAGAAACTATTTGTGTTAATTTTACAATATATCTTAGATTATGTAGTTTTTTTGTTGACTGGACATATTTCCATGTGTGGGGGGAAGAGGGAGACCAAAGAAAAGATGGATAGATTGTATGAAGGATGATATGAATAAAAAAGGAGTTAACGATAATGTTATCTTATGAGGAGAATGGAAGATCAAACATATTGCACCAATCTTAAATAATTTTAAATGGCGTCTTGCGCTATCCTGTATCTGACTAGCGAAATAAGATAGCGGCTTGAGAAGATAAATAGGACTTCCATTTGAAACTGCTCACTTAATAAAAAATAACTTAGTTTAATAAAAACTCTTATAAGGCCATAATGTTTTACTTGCCTCATCTTCCATTCGTTTCGCCTTAGCCTCTCTTTCGTGCTTGAGTCTGTTGAGACGTTTCCTCTCATTGGCTCGCCACTGCCGCACCATGGTAATCTTCCGGCGAAGTTCCATCTCTGCAGCAGCCTGTACCCTCTGCTTTATCCTGTTTTGCTTCTCGCGAGCTCTCGCAGCTCGCTCTTTTCGCTGCTTTTCGTTATATTCTGCTAAATACTTCATCCTGGCTTCGATTTTCTTTTCTTGGGCTTTGGCACTGTAAAATAATGTAGCAATGGGGTTATGGAGTCCCATAATTGATTCAACATTAACAATCTTTATATTCAAATATCGAAGACAATTTTCTATGAAATACTAGCTGACCCGGCAAACGTTGTTTTGCCATATAAATAAAAAAATTTGGGGTGGACTACCCCTAACATTTAGGGGGATGAAAAATAGATGTTGGCCGATTCTCATAGATACCGGATAAGCACAAAAAATTTCATCAAAATCGGTCAAGCCGTTTCGGAGGAGTATGGCAACGAAAACTGTGACACGAGAATTTTATATATTAGATGTTCAAAGGATTTATTAACGATGAAATCTCCCTAATAAATTAACATTACTGAAATATTACTTGGAATTGTAAATTAAATTTCCTGTAAAATATTTTGCATATCCTTATTATAAAGATTTTCCAGAAAAATCGGTAGCTACCTAAACCTGGTTCTGCTTGCTAAGAATAATAATTTGTGAATACTTTATGGTGAACACCCAAATGAAATTCACAAACCAATTTCATGCCTTCAATGAATATTGATGTTCAAAAAGCTTTTTACTTTTTCCTGATTTCGTTATTGTATCCCATATGAAACAAGATGGATGAGATCTTTGATTTGAATATAAAATTAGATGCCGTAATGTAGAGGAGTACCTACTGTGTAATATGATAATAATATACTTTATTTACTCAGCTGATGTTGTAATAAAGTACCTATTTATCATCGAAGTACCAGATGGACTTAGAAGTGATAAATAATACTCAAGGTAATTGTTGTTTACCTAAGTAGGTACACAATGTTATCCTCTGTTTCACATTTTAAGAAATAATTTGTAACCGTCCTGATTTTTTTTTTTTAATTTTTTTTTTTTTTTTTGATATCGAATGCTTTTAATGCTGTGAAGCTACAATAAAACTGAATATACGACTGGAAGCTTAAAAAATCTGTCATACTCTGACTTTAGTATTGGTAATAATTGACATATTTAGTATTATGAATCACTAGCGACCCGCCCGGCTTCGCACAGATATAGAAAAAAAAGAGAAGTTGCGTCTTAGCGTACGTAAGCCATGTTAATTTATTTTTCGGCGACTAGGTTGCAATTTTTTTTCTACTTACTAAAAACTTTATTAGGCTTTATCTAATATATAAAATTCTCGTGTCACAGTTTTCGTTGCCATACTCCTCCGAAACGGCTTGACCGATTTTGATGAAATTTTTTGTGCTTATCCGGTATCTATGAGAATCGGCCAACATCTATTTTTCATCCCCCTAAATGTTAGGGGTAGTCCACCCCTAAATTTTTTATTTATATGGCAAAACAACGTTTGCCGGGTCAGCTAGTATAAGTATATAAACCATCTGTGAAAAATTATCTAAACTACGGTGAAAACCATATCAAAATCCGTTGTGCCGAGGACGCGGACAGCGACTAAAGTTAAAAATACTAAAGCTGACTCTAAGGAAAATCTGTAGAGTAGTAAGGCTTTTTTATTTATTGAAATTTCCATGAACTCTGTAACAAATAACACCCAACTTGCTCCCTGTAAGAAAGAAGGTCCTTAATAAGATGTTGTTGTTCAAGAAACTCAAAAGACGGAGTACCTACAACATGGAATTATAAGCTTATTAATAATCACGAAGCAATAGAGTTATACGGGCAATAAAACAATTTCACTATTTCCTATTATGACATCAAGGAATTATACATACTATACTTACCTATTTACTTAAAAACAAATAGATAATATAAATCCAAATGTGTGTCTGTGTGGACAGACTAGCAAAGTCAAACTAAAATATATTTTTGTCAAATAGACCAATTCCAATTATTATCAACCATGATCTTCCCACTGCAGGGCAGGCCTCCCTACCATTCTTCCATTCCTCTCCATTTAATTTAAAAAAGCCTAAATTAATAATGATAATTAAATATTGGAAGAAGCCGCCAGTAATACTTGGGTGGGGTAATAAATTGGGTATTCGACTCCGTTTGGCTCCTAACTTTTTTCATATGAGGAAAATCCGTCACTGACGCCGTGCAAAAAGTCCTACCCGAACCATACGGCCGTCCACTACCCTTTACCAAGGTCCCGTTCAAGGATCGCAGCTGCATTCACTGCAAGTTTTATTAAATGCAGCTGCGACCCCGGTCCGAAGTATACATCACGCTGACATTTTTATTCTAGCTCGTACCCTTCGGAAAACGTAGGTTTGACGGAAAATATATATATATACGTACATATTACAAAACGATACGTAAATAGTATTTAATTCCTTATTATATATGCCATTTAAACTAAAAACGTAAATCCATTAGACTCTAGAATGGTCCAGAATTTCTCAATCTTTCACCGAATCGTGACGTCAGCCTTTGCGGTGTGAGCAGCCATGCTCCTTTTAATTAAATCCACACTTTTCATTTACGTTCGTCGCAATACGTTTGAGTTAAAGATCGCACAAAATGAGATCATTTTGGCGTTTACTTATTTTAATTTTGAGTAATGAGTTACGCGAGCTTTCAGAAATCAAGGTTTGAATCAGTTCTGTCCTCACGCATCTTTATTGGAAACTACCAGACCATTTGGCCTATATGCACAATATACTTTACAAATATCAAAGATAATTATACTAGTGGTCGAATGCTGGCCGAAATTCTTCCATAATACATTTAAATTTAAACTTTTAACGTTATCAAGTTTCTAAGATCCCTATTGTCAAAGATATAATTAATTGTGTGTGTGTCAAATGCGTGGTAGTGTGTGTAATGTTAAATGCATATTATATAAACATATTATTAGCTTTCTGCACTCCTTCTCCGTATGAACTTTAACTGTGCCAAATTTCATACTCCTCCGTCCGAGTTACTTCATAAAAAGAGGTACAAAGTTTTTGTTTCACGTAAATAATAATATACCTAATTTGCCGAGACCAGACAGATAGTAAACAGACGATCAGACAAACTAATTCATTAGAATGTTCAATAAAACAAACATTAATTACAGCACTGTATGGTGGTAACTACATCAACTGTAGAGCTATAACAGATATAATGCCGAAACCATAACAAAACAATATTGAAAGCCAATTAAATAGCCAGCTCGGCAACGATGCTTTAACAAGCATGTAGCTTGCTCTTCATTGCAAAACAATGGTCGAACCGTATAGATTACTATGCGACTATACGTTTATTAATTCAATGTATTTTGTTATATGCTTTAATTTCATAGAAAAGTTGGGTTAGCAAGTCAAAGATCATCAGTTCGAATCCAAGGCACTCCCTCTGACTTTTCGGAGTCATGTGTGTATTAGAAATTAATTATAACTTGTTTAATACGGTGAGAGAAAACATCTTGAGGAAACCAGTACACCTAAGATATTTTTTGATGGTCTGTAAAGCCATGTCAGAAGCCTACGGGTGGCTTACACTCTGACACTAGTTGTTTATCAACCTCAGGATGAGAAAGAGAGAGTTCTATCAGCAAAAGATGAGAAATACAATTAGGCGTGCTCCTCGAAGCATGGCGACATGAACTTGTTCCTAGAGAGCCCGTCCACAGAGTTCGTCTAGCATTGCTTCACTGCAACGATCGGTTATCCACCAGCGTCGATGGTACAGCCCAGAGTTGGGTTGGTTGTACTGTCGATGTTGACCACAGATTACAACAGACAACATCACAGTTCAATTTTAATTAATTAACTACAAGGGTTAAGCTTGGTCAGTAAATCCACTCGATTGAAATTGGAATTATGTCAATTAATTTTAATGATAAATTGGCTTCAAAAATTGTAGAAGTTTTATTATGCTTGCCCTCTGATGGCAGATTACTCTGATATAGAAAAAAATATTCCAAAGGCATCTAAAACGCATCTCTGACCGCAATTCAGCAATTCGTTTCTAATAAAAAAAATAAAGCAAATTACAATTTTATACGTTAAAATACTCGTTGCTTAGCTGGCTATACAATAAGGAAAACCATTAAAAAGGTAACGGGATCGAAATCAACTTATATATTCTGAAACAAAAGAAATACGCGAGAAACTGTACATACAAATAAATTAAACAAAAAATTTACTGTCTGTCTGTTTGTTTCGGCGAATCTCCGAAATAGCTGGACCGATTTTGTCGGGACTTTCACTGGCTGATGATAGCTGATGTTATAAGGAGTAACTCATGCTTCCTTTATTTTAGAAAAAATATTAGTTTTCCGCGGCCAAGCGGTAGTTTCAGACAGCGGACGAAGTCGCGGGCACAGCTAGTTGAAAATAAAAAGAGAGCTGTGTATCGTAACGTCTGGCCACCTGCACTTAAATCGCATTGAGGATAATATATAAAAATAATGTTGTTAACGATGCTGGTGTTTTCTCACATTTTTTTCAGTGTTGAATGAAGAAGTTTGCTATTTTCAAGTTAACATCACCCACACTGACTATATTAATATAAACCACAATACGCCTATGGGGGAATACTAGCGTGTTTTCAAGGGTTAGGCTCAGGTGTGTCTGTTATACACCAACATTTCACCGATGCAGTTAATAAGTACCATGTAATAGGTGGTGAGCTTGCCATCAGCGGGCACAATTTCAAACTCTGAGCTGCAATTGAGAATTTACTACTAGAAAAGTCCTTTGCCTGGCGTGGTAATCAATCCTAGGATCTGATGCCGACTAGTAGCTGCGATTAAACAAACGAGGTAGTTATAGTATATTTACCAACCATATTAAGTACACCATTATAGCTTCTGTCGCTATTTTGTCTGCGAGGGTGGGATAAAAAGTATATGTGTTAATCCAAGTTATAAACTATCTATGTACAGAAATTTCGTATAAATCCGTTCAGTGGTTATTGCGTAAAGCAACAAAAATTCACCCGTCCTCAAACTTTCGCTTTTATAATACCTATTAGTAGGATAACAGTGCAGTACAAATATCTGCATCACAAACGAGCAGTTACCGAGAGTTGATGAATATTACAATTAAATGGGTTATGTAAATGTACTGTGCAAGTTTTGAACTAAGTCAAGCGCAAGATGCACCGAGTTGTGCAACAAGGACACACAGTGCATACAAATATCAGAATACAGAATAATTATCAACTAAGCAATATGATAATGTGGGAGTAAGTTAGTTTGTTTCATTTTAGTTGAAGAAATGGATCTCTGCCAAATAGAGTCTTTCTAAGTCTTACGCTAAAATCAAGAAACATTAATTACGCACGTGCTTTGGCTTAGCATTATTGCTGTACAGTCACGTGCACAAACATGTATACATTTGAACTTTTTAAACTCCATATTTATAGTTATTAACTATGTCTATATGTAGAAGGAATGGTTCTTCTATCTGTGTTACATACCTAATCATCTTAGTAATACACGCTAGAGACATTATCCGTGAGTTTATAAAAGCTTGTGTTTACATGTTTCTGCTCGTGACTGTACTGTCACACTACAAGTGTAAGATAGAGACAGGGAACAGCTATGCTAAAGCACGTGCTAAGTATTATTTATCTTGGCTCGAAACATTAGCGGGTTTTCAGAAGAAGTAAGTTGTTGGCATTGTCAAATGAAGGCGAATTCCCATTTTATTTTTTTATCAGGCGAAGTTGACTGTGTCTCTAATTTATTTTGAACCGATTTTCTAGTTTTTATGCGACTGCCCAAAAAGGAGTGTTATTAATTATTGGAGAATGTACGTGAGTTGTAACCGATGAACAATAATTAATATGAATATGCCTCACGAAAGTTATTATACAAAATATAAGGAGTGTTATGTTTTTAGGGTTTATGTATGTATATTTGTGACTTTTTTAATTCCACCATAACTTCTAAATGCCTTGATTTCGAGTATTATAGGTGGTAAAACAAAAAATACTAGCTAGGTACACAAAAAAAAATTAATACAACATAATTTAAACATCAATAATAAAAAGCACGCCTGCCATATGTGAACTAAAAAGTAATTATCATCGCAGTCACCTATAAGAAAATGTTTCACAGTACTGTCCTCCGATGATATTATCGGCCCTAGCTGTGGTCAGATCATTGGTGATACACCATTGTTCAATAGCTGAGTTTTGGAGATTATCAGGTTAGGCTGCAAGTACAACAGAACTTGGTGTGAAATGGGATCTAGCAGTCTCAAGGTTATAAGAACTAATACAAAAATCTTATGTCATGTTGGTCGAGTGGCCATGAGCCCGCTCTGAAGCCACAGATGGTGGGTGGGTGGGGACCTGTAATGTACATTTTCAATGTCATAATTATCTATTTTCTTATTTAATCCAGGACATCACAGACATACGGTGGATGAGATTATCGTGAGGGCTATTGCCCCACAGTGGGATATTTCTAGGCTGGTTAAGTATACGAAAATACAAGTAAAGCCGAGCGCAAAAGGTAGTTTCATTACGGGTATAAATATTAAGGATTCAAGACAAGGCTCTAAACGACAAGATGTATTCTTATGCGATACTAGTGTGGCAATAGACCCTGATTATCCGAGTGTGTTAAAGAATTTCGTTGCGAAAAGGCAATGGGCCGTTTATCACTGGTTATTATTAAAAGTATCGAAATAATGTCAAAAACAATAACATTCGAGTTTTATTAGCGATTTTAAAATTATTTACCGGACGGATACGGCAATTCTGACGTTATTTGCTACAAAAAGCAAATTGCACCACTAAAATTTATATCGCCGTAACAATACTGCCCACCCAAAAATATAAAGACAAATTTAACCGTATCAACATTAATTTATTCACTGGTCGAGTTTTTTTGCATTTAACATAAACATAGCATCGAATGGGGGTAGACAGAGGTGTACACAGTTGTACACCCACATTTCACCGATGCTGTTATTAAGTCCTATGTAATAGATGGTGAGCCTATTGCCTTCTACCGGGCACAATTCCAAACTCCGGGCTGAGAATTTTCTATCAGAAACACTTTTCCCGATCCGGAAATCTAAGCTGAGACCTCATGTTCAGCAGTCGTGCTTGGGACCACTAGACCAATAAGCCAGATTTTTGCATGTTTTTATTATTTTAACTTCTATTTGATTAATGATGAAGTGACAACTTTTCGGGTTTAAGCCCAATGTGGATGTAAATTGATTTGATAGACAGGAATAGAATGTAGACTTGTTTCTCTGCATAGAATAAAGCAAGATCTCCTCCCGCGTTTGTCTGTCTGTGTTTGCACGATTTTCTACGTAACTACTGAACGGATTTTATTCGAGTTTTCACTAATGAATAGAGTGTTTTAAATGGAAGGATGAGGTATATTATGAAAAGTTTCAGAAGTCGGCAAACATAAAACAGCAAAAAAGTGTATTTTGAAATTTTCGTGCGACATATTTAATTGATCAATTTTAAGTCTTCGAAAAGCATTAGTTATAAACTTTTGTGGACAAAAGCAGAGGTCGAGATGGCTTAGTGGTCAGAGCGCCTTATTTATCCGGGTAGTATTTATCCGGGAGGCGCAGGTTCGAATCCTGCTCGCGACCGTATTCTTTTTCCACAAAAGTTTATAACCTATTTTAAGTATCTATAAAACATACTAATACGAAGAATACAATAAGAAGGAATTTAATATAAAGAACCCCTATAAAGTAGGTAGGTACCTAGTAAAGGGATGATTTTGCATAAACCTTAGGCAATCAAGCTGGCTTTGTCCTTTCTACGTCTAACAGGTGCGTTTAATTAGCCTACATAGTAACCTAGGCTGAGAAGTTTTAAAGCTCACCATTAAAAGCGATGAGACAAAGGAGATAAATTGTAAGCACCTAGTTATTCATTCCCTTTAGAGCCTCCGTAGACTGCAGACTAAACCGTCGCACAATAGTTAGCTTATTTATATTATACTAGCTGACCTAGCGAACTTCGTACCGATTTTTTTCTGTTCGTTTTTTTTATTATTTTTATACAAACCTTGTCCTGAAAATAACGAACACAAAAAAAAAGAATTATCCAATTCGGTGCAGTCGTTCGGAAGTTGCGCGTACAAACATTTCGGCGATTCATTTTTATTTATATGGAATGTCTTTGCGTAATAAGCAATCTATTATATCTATCTATCTATCTATCGGCCCACCAAAAGTTTGTAAGGTACTTATATTCCATTTGAAATAAGATTAGACATATATACCGTAGATATAAACCGTTTTTAACGTCCGTTCAACCGATTTTGACTTCTATTCAGTAGGCTTAAGGATGGCATTGAAAGCAAAAAAGTGGTTACAATACCAACTGTTTACTGCAGCTGCCATTTGTCACACCAATGCAATAGAAGTCAAAATCAGTTGAACGGACTGTAAAAAAAGTTTATTTAAATGTTTAATTTTATTCCAAACGGAGTATAGTCTATCAGAGTTCTTAAGATTATGCTGCCGTGTTGCCATTTAAGAATATTATAGACATAATCATATTGAATGCCGTCTCATCCTCAATAAGGTGCTAAATGTCAATCAACTTACCGTATTACGCATAAACGTAGGATAGATAAAGACCTACAAAGCCTACTTTGGGTATGGAATCTCTTACGGAAATATCACATGTTAGAATGAGAAAGCATATTTAGGTTCGGTCAGCACTATTGGCAGATGTTGTTTTCTCCAGTGTCACTGTCAAAAATCACGCTAACTTATATTTGCTGTATTGTCAGTGAATCCTCTATATTTTATAAAGTTTTAATATTTATAACCGATGTCTAGTTGTTGTGTTGGTGACTGCGATGTTTCTTATAAAAATAATCCAGAAAAACATTAATTTCACAGGTAAATTTTCAACAACAGCATATATTTTCATGGCCATATTTTGGAAAAAACTATCTTTACAAAATTTATTTGGAAAACCAAATCCTATCTAGAAAATAGTGAATTTTCTCTATAGTAAAAAACAATGGTCATAAAAGCAATATTGAGTACGTTGTTCTAATATAAATTTTCATTTCATGTACTCAAAATAGTGACTTGTCAGTGTCGACTATAGTGTCGATGAAATTTTAGAACAAAAAGTTCCGATATCAGAATTTATTTAAAGTGTTGATGTATCTCTGCACATTGATTATTTTTCCAAAATTTTAATTGGAGTACCTAATACTATCGACGCAGAAGATGAAACCAAAATGTTTAGAAACGTTTCTGTCTGTTTGTCGGTGTGTCTGCCCGAACGCTTGTAACATATAAGAAGCTAAGTGTAGCTTAGTGGCCCAGGTTACGTAATCACGCTATTACAGTAGTCCCCAAATGTGGCTCGAATCCGGACCGCCAATCTACTTTGTGCGGACCTCGGTTGTTAATAATGATCTAACGAACTGCGCTAGTAATATTAATTTTAAAAACAGACCCCGAATGAAACTAGTTGTTGATTCCTGCACCTTTAGGCGGTGAGCACTGAGCCTATATGTGATAGCGTAATGAGTATATTGTTTATATATTTTTAGTACAAATTAATTAATTAATTTAGTACAATTAGAATATCACAATTTTATGATATATTTTTTATACTGAAAGGTTTCCTATCGATGCTAAGGAAAAGGAATTATAGATGAGACTAATTGATAAAGAAAAGATGAAAGATAAAGCAGAAAAAAAAAATAAAGAAAAAAAAAGATAATATATAATAAGAAAATATAATAAAGATAATAGGATATACAAATATGTTTTTTTCGGGGGCAAATGTTCAAAAACGCGCCCGGCCTTTATGGATAAGACTGGGGTGTATAGGATTCTTACCTCACTAAAACCGCGAAGTCCCATCTCTAAGCATCTGTGACCCCAAAGGGCCGCCTGCCTTAAATCATACAGGAGGGGTTTCGGCTGTTAGGCGCCGAGGCGGTTTCCTCCTACACGCTTTTTTCTCCGAGCGGGATCGGCCCTCTCACAATCCTGCTCGGCGGCCTCTTTCTGGACGACAACAGTCTCACAAAAGGAAGCCATTTCTCTCCAATTCACTGAATCTGCCAGCCCTCACTACTACCGGCAGAGACAGGTCTCGCCCGATACTGGCTCTTAGTACCCGCCGCTCAGTGGTCTAGGCAGGGCACACCTCAAACGTGTGCTGCGCTGAGTCCAGACCAACTCCGCAGTGGTATTATGATAGGTAGGTAAAAATCATTCAGTCAATCATCATCTCAATCAGTCATACTCTATACACTGCTCAGGGCCCTTAAAAGCTGCTTTTTTTACAAAGTACCTATTACCAATGAAATATAATTATAATGTGAGCGCATGATTTTTTTATTATAATAATGTAATTAATTAATGTATTGCATTAAATAATACCTACCCTTGTGATTTTAGTTTTATTAAAATAATTTGATTGAAAATATTTTAATTTTGTATACCAATTCTTTACATCTGAAATATTGTTTATCGATAATTGATATCGTGTCAATATTTCCACGTTGTACATTACTATTGCACGCACACATTGACAATTCAAAATCGGTTGCACTTTTTTGAGCTCTATGTCCTTCTATGGGGTACCAAAAATATTCTAATTCTATGGTATTACGTTAAAAATATTCAATGTAAACGCAACGCGATTGCAGACAAAATGAATTACGAATAAAATATATCGCAAGGCATGTCGCATAGTATATCGTGTTTAGGTAAGTGTATAATAAATGAACGCACACAAACTCCAGCACATTAATCCATGAGACAAGACAAGCAATATAATAACAATATTTCATCATTAAAACCAAATGGCGAAGAAAATGAGAAAACTTCAGACTTACATAAATCGATTCTGAACATATTTCATTTTCCAAGTAAATCCGTAATACACTTACGAAAAACAATTTACTTAGGGAATGAAACGACTTCTCACGGATAGGTACCGACCTACACGGATAAGTTTTTTGTTACGAATAAATTATTCGATCAAGCAGAGTGCTCCAAAACGTGTTGTCTAGTCTAGTCTTCTTCGAAAACCTCTAGTCTTCCTCAAAAATCTCTAGTCTTATCAAAAATCTCTCTTATCAATAGCCTAGTAGTATCAGAGTTTAAGCCGCGAATGTGGTAGGCCTCTTTTTATGCTATACCTATGGTTAGAAGCCAACCAAGTATTAAAGTTGTTCAAAATGCCCGTAGATTTCTGACTTGACGACTGCTATGAATTGACGGCTGTTGTTAATCAATAGTAGTTGCTAAGCCAAGTTAGAGGCCTATGGGCGGCTCGCTGGTAGGATAGTCCCAAAAGATAAAGAATACCAGCCATAAGTATGAGGCACACGAGGGGGCAGTACACGAAAGATCCGAATACTTATCATGTGGTTGATGAACAACCTGCCTCTGACATGGTTTTACACACCGTCGAAAACATCTCTCAGGCTTGGTTGTTTTCCTCACGATGTTTTCCTTACCCGTTTTAAGCAAGTGATAAATAATTTCTAATACGCACATGGCTTCGAGAAGTCAGTGGTGCGTGCGTTGGGTTTAAAAGTCAGTGCTACATGTCTTTAGTTTAAAGCTGTGACCTTTGACTTGCCAGTGCAATGGTCATACCACTAGGCTGTCACTGTATAAATAAGACCTGTGACCGAAATCAGCTAAAAGACATCCGACCTTGTAGAACGTAACAACGCGCTACAACGATGGAAAATCGAAACTAATCGAAAGCTTTACGCAGAGAACCATATAACATTGCTGTAAGTGTAATATTGAGCACAACTCTCAAGTAAATGGATAGAAACCAATGAGATGAAGGAAGTCTCTCAATTTCGAAGTTTATCGGGCTTTGTAGAACAGTAGCCAATAGTAGCGGTTCGATGTACAGAGTAGATAACAAATGAAGTGAACATTAACACTTGAACGTTTCAAGCGATAGTTCTAATTCATTAGTTATTAGGTACCTACAATTCGTCTATTGCCGAGATTAATTTGAATGGGAATTATGACATATGTACATAGTGGAAATTGATTTTTAATCTTTCATTTGCAAATATGTTGATCCAAACGAAACACCTATACTGAGTATAAATCTGGTATTACTTTCAAACCCATTTTAATGAATTTCGTTGATTAATTTAATGTGTTCTGCAAAATTATTTAAACAGTACAAATTAATTAAAGGTTACAGGTAATGTACCTATTAGTTACTCGAGCGATTATGATTGTAGATGATATTTCTGTCTCCAAATGATTTTTATGTGGGAATCAATGGATTTTCATTAAAATTATGTTTTTATACTTAGGTGTTATTTCCAGTTAATTGCATCGGATGAGCAGAATTAAAGTTAAGTAACACTCCATTCGTTTTTCCCTTCTTATATTTGATCGCAATGTATCCTCGCTGCGTCGGTGCAATATCAGCATATTGTGTTCTCCGTGTAATTACATTTTACCAGAGTGCTGTAGCAAATGAAAATGCGAATGCCAATATGGCGCTGGTTTCTTTCTGTTTAATCAAATGTTCAGTGTACTGTTTATTCATTAGATTGATGAGATTTTTTATGGACTGGTATGTTTAATTGCGGGTCCGGGAATTTTAATATTTAATTTTGATAATCGAACTAGGTATGAAATGTTTATTAAGTTTATTTTTAATATGTTACTTCTATGTATCGTTCAATTTTAGCTATATAAGACTCAGTAGTTTTCAAATTTGCGACCATAGGTACTAATTGTGTGTATAGTGAAGTAAATAAAACCCAATTGTATTTCGATTGAGATTGTCAAAGTAGTTGAAATCCTCTTTATTTTCCTTAATTTTTTTTTTTTTTTTATGATCTCATCAGTATGTAATATTTTTTACCTGAACTAAGACAAGAAATCTCATGACGCTGACAGATAAACTTGCAACTGCCAATGTGTACTGAAATCGATAATCCATGCCAACCCCATTGGGAAACAAGTACCAGGATTAGAATGCCTTGCGAATTTATGGATAAGGTTTGTAATGAATCCGTTTCCTCGACTGTAGGTATTAAATTCAGAAAGATTATTAATAATCCGAATATCTTAGAAAAAAGCAAGTTTCGGTGGTCCACAATAGCCTCATAAATAACTCAGTAAACAAAGAAATACGTTTTCCCTAGAGATACATAAATAGGGCGACTAAATGAAAATAAGTGACGTCATTAATCAGTTGGCTCTCGGCTCCCGTAGCGCGGACCTTTGAGAAGCTATAGGGCTAAATATTAAACGGTACTCTATTTACACTGAAGGGATATTAACGTAGGTACCTATATAATACAGCAAAAGTGACTGAAAAGGATCTGAGATCTGATTCTAATTTTACACAAGTATGTCACATTTCAAGGACGTACAGCGCGTTTTTTTTTTTTTTTTCAATAACGGTTATATCCGAATGTTTTTTTTCTTGGGGACGTTTAAGTTGGCACAACAATCTATCGTTGTTTTTTGATGTGTGTCATAATCTTTTCTCAGGCGAGCGTGTATATTGGTAAAACGCTGTAAGTATAATGGTGGGGTTTTCCCCTTTTGCAAAAGTGAAGGAGAACTACATTAAGACATTCCAAAGGAAAGTAGAAAAGTTCGTCGATGCGAGTAACTTTGTTTTAAGTTTGTATTTTCTAAAAGAGCAGTAGCAACGATCTACGAGATAAAGTTGCTGATACCGTAGTCATGTCTGGGTTTGCTGACCTTTCTTTGCACACCACGAGGGTTCTCTGACGTCAGCAAATCTATACTTTGAAGCGCGTAAATCTGTCGTTTCGTATCAGTCCTCGTTTTCATAAAAATACAAATGACAGTCATGACGCTTACCAAAACTAGGGTAGCCAGATTGAAACTCGACTCAATTGCGTTCGTTAAGCTACAACATTTTGGATTTAAAATTATCTAACAGAATTGTTTTGTAGGTAGAGAAAAACCCGGCGCAGGCTTTTTAAAAATACAGTTTATTTCGCAAAATTTCAAGTTTTACTAGAGGAAAAATAGTGTATACGGATTATCTTATATTCAAGCATAGTGCGAGGGGGATTTCCATAATCACATTCGCATGCGATTATAAATGCATGAGAGTCTTAGCCAGTTTATTAGATTAATCATATAAGCTTCGTAGACTTGCGGTATGTGGTAATCATGTTTAATAACGGGGCAATTAGACATATTTCATTTGAGATGTAATTATTAAAAATGACGTAGTTTTTGTTGCCTTTAAAATTTTCTTGTAAGTAATTTTTATTATTCACTAGATGACCTGACTAATGTTGCACTGTCCAATATTTTTTCCATTTAACGGGAAAACACTTCAAATTTTTTTTTTTTTTTTTATTTTATTAAATTTTTTATTACGAACATTACAAATTTCCAAATACAAATTGGTCCAGCCTTTCTCAATTTATGTGCGAACAAACAACAACGATCTAACGAACAAAATTTAATATTTATATACGTTAAAAAGTATATATAGGTACCTAGATTAAGGATGTGCCAAACTGGGTACCTGCGTACCCACTTTTCTTGATCAAGGAAATTATATTTTCTTTCGCAGTAGTTACCTTACGCGTTTCCCTGGAGGATTTGCTCAGGCTGTCCTCAAAATTGCCCTATGCAAATCCGTCAATGCAAACTAAACATGACAGGGTTCGTCGACACTTTCGGGGGAATATGACCTGTCTTGTGACGAATAATACAGCTGGGAATCCCGCAATCCCGGTAAAGGGAGTTGGAGGCAAGACAAGATTCTAGTGGGTAAGCCGTCCGTTGGAATTCGTAAGGATTTTCACTCGTGAACAAAAGGACATACTTAATCTTTAGAATAGTGTGACTCAAAATGTTCGCTGACGTCACCTCAAGACTGACTGTGGTTAAATAGATCGGCACAGCGAGCGGTGCTAATGATAGCTGGGTCATTAAGAGCAACTGCGTACCTATTGGCTATATCGGTTACCAATGAATTGATCATCACTTTGGATTACATTGCACCATATATATAAAAATCAATCCCTATTTCCCTTGGTCACGCCATAACTTGAGAACGACTGCACCAAATCGGTTTTTTTTTTATCTTACTCATGAACGGTTTTAACCGGGGTCGGTGAAACCGCGGGGCACAGCTAGTTTTTAATATTTTTTCTCATCATATCCAATCTTTAACATACGACGCGATGTACTAAAAAGTGACTATCGATTAGATGGTACTCGAGATACCGAATAGGTACAATATTGTACGATCGAGTCCTGCGCTTGGTCAAGTTTTCCTTACCACGTCTTAAACTTATGCATTATCATTTTCTTGATGAATTTTAGCTATGAAGTTTCAGTAGGAAAATTCCAAATATTTACTAACCCAATAGCTCTTTCTTGCTTAGGTAATAACAACGCTACAGTGTAAAAGTATTCCAGCCACGTGTAGGTAGTATATTCCCAAGTTTTCTGCGCCGCTATAACTCAAGCAAATATGTAAAACTTTACAAGTTCACAACAATAGTTGGACGACGTGTAACTTCTGAACTTGTAAAACATGTAGGTGCCCTGGTATACTGATAGGTAAGCGTTAACTGTTCATGTTTTCTAAAACAAAAAGCAGATGTAACCGGTAGCTGGCAATAGGCTCACCATCTACTACGAGTAAATAGGACTTAATTACGGCATTAGTGAACTTTTGCCCCACCATTTGAAGTGATTTGACAGATTGTCCTCTAATGAGAAAAGTTGAAAAAATCCTCCGAGTTGAATAAATGTTATAGATAATAATTATATCTATAACATATTCTTGGGAAACGATTCTTAAAAGCTAACGAATAAAAATTGCTTTCCTAAAAATTAAAACTTTCCGCTCGTGTAACGGTTTAAGAAATTTTGAATGAACATATATCTATTATAATATTATAAATAACCCTGAACTCTAATATAACATCAACATCGGTAGATTCTGTACTGAAGACCGTACTCATTTCATCTCTTTCCAAAAATCACTGAATAAATAACGCTCTAATAATAATACATATACAATTGATTGACAAATAATAGGTATCTTCTATGTAAACAGTATTGAAAAGGGCACTCTGTCGACAACCGGCTTATTCAACGAATAGCTTTTGTCTGTTTTGTTTGAGCGGAATTCGGGGAAACCGTTTTTGTGAGAATTCCTAAAGGGTTGACATGGATTGGTATTGTGGGTGTATTAGATATGCAACGTTAGGTAGAACATTTGAAATTATCCCATTAATCTTTAAATACGAAGGTTGAAATGTTTGTTAGTAAATATATTAATATTACAATGGTAATGGAGTACATCATCTTTGGTTTCCAACTTTATCTATATTATATCATATTTTGCGTTACCAATGTTGGTAAGAAGACTGTCTGTTTCAAGAGGAACTGAGACTTTCTATTCGGATGCACCCAGAGTCATGGACAAATATAATTACTCGTTAGTTGCCAGCAGACGGAAGGCTGTGCAGAGATCGGCCGAGAAATCGGTGGGGGATGATCTATATGATAAGGAATTGCGGGAAACCAGCAAGGACCGACATAAATGGAAGGATTTGCAGGGAACTCATGTCCAGTAATGGAACAACATAGGTTAAAAAGAATTGAAAGTTTACTTTTTGAATGGGTGAATTGGTTACTAAATAGTGAAATCGGTGTGCTGTGCACCGCAATGGGCACCATTTTATTTGGGATATCTACAGTAATAAAATCAAAAATATTTAAAAAAGGGCGTTAATATGAAAACTATAAATACTAACGCTCGTTTTCTTTCCGCCCAATCATCCGCATGCTCCTGCGCCACCCTCTCTAGATGCTCTCTCGCCTTCTCCGCCTTTGTGAACACCTGCAGTCTTCTGGCCACGTCTGTTTCCACTCGTTTCAGAGTTAAGTCGTCTCTTGCACGTTCATCCTGTTTTATATCAAATGTTAAGGCAAACGTGCCGTTGATAAAACAATGTTAAAAGAGGGACCTTTAATGAGCAAAAAATCAAATAGGAATTCAGGGTATAAAATCTCGGCAGTTTATTATTGGACCGGAATAACAGCTCTCAAAATGTAACTTTTTATTAATAATAACTATGGTTAATACTTTGGCTAGGCAACTGTGCTTATCCAAATTGTAAAATATATCTGTGCATGCGGCTCTAAGTGCGTTTCTGATTCCTGCTTACTTCGGAGGAAAGTAGAATCTGATAGTTTTTCTTAGACATTAGATGTGACAGGTATGTGTAAGAAAAACGAATTTAAAGAATTTGCAATAAAATAATAATAATCGAGAATGAGCTGAAGAAGCTACGAGTTACTTGAAAATATTGTGTAATTCTCGCACCGATCGCTGAAATCTTAATTTCAGCGATCGGTGCGAGAATTACATTTAAAAACCTTGCCTCATAAACGTGCGATTGAGAACATCAACATGTAAAGTTCTACATATATTCGGTGATAGATTGTTATAGGCCAAGAAAACGAAATTCTCGTATTTATATGTTGGTCACAAGGTCAAAACCCCGCGCTAAAATTTTATGCGTTTCTATCGCAAAGCCGATGAATTAGAGAACGCATGAAATTCAATTTTGCGGTGCAAACGCACCTCATGTAGCTAGCTTTAATGCATCAGCCACACCCTTAAATTTCCCTCTGCTGAGATTAAGGGAGACCTTTCTTAGTGTTAGCAGATTAAGGGAGCCATTTGCCATCTGTAGGTCATGTCACTATTTAAATAATAAGAAAATAATTCACAGCACTTACCAGTTTCTTCATCTCCATATGAATTCTGTCCATAAACTGGTTGTACAAATACTTTCTGTATTGATTGAACTCTTTTAACGAGCATACTGCTCTTCCATCCTTCGTGCAGAAACCCAGCTGTTTCATTCTGTTTCTTGCTGGTTTCTGTGCGAAATGGTGGGCGAGGTGGGGGTCGTGCATGGGTACGTAGTCGTACGACACGGTGTTGCAGTAGGGGTCTGTCAGGTCAAAGGTAGGGCGTGGCCCACTGCCGAGGCCAAGGCCGAGTCTTCGAACCTGGGAAGATAAGGTTGATTTTTAAATAGTACTTTTAATACATTCATTTTTTGTTTCCTTCCATTGTTGTTTAACGTATGGCGAATAAGCAATTATGAGATGACCGTGGTTATAGGCAAGGTCTACAGTGTTTTTTGAGTAATTATTCTGTTGACCGTAGCAAGTGGCGTTCTGTAGTTTCTGGTTACCCCCATGGGAGAAAGGCGTGAGTTTATGTATGTATGTATGTTGTGTTGGCAGTAGGGGGAACTGCTTGACTGTTTTTGTCCCCCATTACTGGCGCAAGTCAGAGGGCAAGTGATGTTGGTATTGCAAATCCACAGGCGACGGTAACTGCTTACCATCAGGCCGCAATGTGGCAATATACCACATTTTGTATAAAAAATTGCCGCCATAACCAATCCTTTACGAAGGGCTGGAGTTAGGACTATATAGCTTTTGGAGTCCCAGGAAGAAAACTCAAGTTCAATCAGCTGTGATAGAGTCTAAACAATTTCCATAAATAGATCACAGACTATAATAATACCAAAGCTTGTCTGTCTTTAATAATCACGACTAAATTCATCTCGTAACACATAAAATGCTTGCTACCTTGCTATACATTATATTCTTAGATTAACCGCTACAATAAATCAAGCGCTGCTCGTGTGAACATAAATTGCAGGTGTCCTACCGGACAGTCTCGGCTACACGTCGATAATTATATTAATACACGCTGGGCAAGTAAATTGAATGGTAGCGTCAGCACTATACTGAATTTGGAAACGGTGATTAATATGACCTGAGGGAAATATTTGAAAAACTTGTCGCAAGATAATAATTATGGAGCAATGATAACTAAGTGGTATGACTATTAGATTGAAATTCACATATTTATAAGTTTGTAAAATCCAGCCTCAGTGTACTTAAATGCATAAATTATTGAAGCCTAAATATATCTTGTTTCAAGACGATAATTTTATTTTAATATTTTAGTAATAGAATACGGTCGCGAACAGGATTCGAACTTGCGCCTCCCGAATCTGACTCTCCCGACCTCTGCTCACTACCGTGAATTCTTCACGTCTTTTGGTGACGTCATTGCTATCTATTCAGTATCTATACAGGTGACCAAACCGACACGACAATGAGGTAGTGTACCCCTTCGGGGAATACAGGCATGATGCTATGTTATGTTGAAAACAACATAAACGCTCATATTCAATTGTTTGTTGCTATGAAACATTTCCCTTACGGAAGCTGTAATAATCATTATTTAGGTAATTAGTTAATTGAAAGGAGCGAAATAATGAACTGTGGTCAAAAACAACATGATGTTGTATTTGAAGTAGATGACCAACGGCCTCGTGGCCGCATAGATTGATCGATAATCGGTTAAGCTGCGGTTGGCGCGGCCGGCCTGTGGATGGGTGACCATAATTTCATATCGAGACCCTCCTTGCCTCGGAGAGCACGTTAAACCGTCGGCCTCGATTGTCAAATTAAGATCTATGACAGCCGTTACAGCCTGAAAGTCTGACAACCAGGTACAACACGATATATCCTATTACTCAGTAACTGGACTGTGAAAGTCAGATAAGCAACCGCTAAGCTCCTTGTTAAACACTGGTATTAAACTGGATCTGGTTTGACTGGAAGTAGGGGGGGGGGTCGGCTTCCAGTTTAAGGCAAAGGCTAAGATTATTGGATAGGTTCGTAGTTTGATTTAGTTTTATCCGTTGTTTTTTTCATGAGGGACCTTTATTTTGCAACAGAATTTTAACTGCTTCTACTTACTCGATACTCGTCAAATTTTACATGCAAAACTTTGGTTTTGATGGGAAACAAATATAGTAATTTTTATTTCGTGTTGGAATACAATATTAGAGTCTAGCTCAAATTAAAAAATTCTACGCAACTCACATTTTGCTTGATCACAAAATGTGAGTTGCGTAGAAATTCCCATATTTTTACACTTTGTAATAAATTACTTTTTAAGGGACCCGTCACTTTAGATTCTTCTATTAAAGATTGCTAGTTTTGCGATATTGATCACGGACGATCTGCATTTGGTATATGTATACTAAATTATGAATGTGAAGTAGATAGTAAAAGAGAAACGCAGCATTTGGTTGAATATCCCAAGTGTAAGTAGTAGTACGTACTGTGTCTAACATAATTTGAAACGCAAATTGCCGCTACCGGGAGTCGGGACCAAACTTGCCTTGGGGCACTCCTTTTTATTTCTTCATAAGAGGTGACAAGAAATATGTATCTTGTATTAACTACCAATGTACAACCTATATAAGTATCTTGTATTGCCTACCTAATACACAACCGAATACTTGCTTGCTCTGTTTGCTTTGATTTTTATTAGTCTATAATCTATATTATCCTATTGCATATATATTTCAGTGTTCCCCGGCTCTACTTTTCCCGCTCTTAATATCAGTTTAGGAAGAAGAGGTTGTTTGAAAGAAACGATGGATTGTGTGAAAGATGATAACGTTAAATAGAGGGTAAATACTAAGCTTTTTTTTATCAAAAATGGATCTACGTTTGGCCACTAACTCACTTGATGGTAAGCGACGGTGTGGCCGAGCACGTACATCCAGAATAAATCTATTCACTCTTAAGTGGAGTGGATAGATTTTGGGAGAACGAAAGTTGGGGAGTTGATACAACTGCCTAGACCCGTCTCCCACAACGGTTGTACCCACCGGAGTACACCCCGAAACACGACTAGGTCGCTTCACGGCATTTGTGCGGTGGGTGGTAATCAGCCGTGGCCGAAACTTCCCACCAGAGTTATGTTGCCTGTTTTGCACCACCCAGGGACAACGTGTAGGGATTCCATGTTAAGGGTGCACTCCTACGGACGCAGGCAACTCAGACCACAGCTAACTGCTTATAATAATACATGGAAGAAAATTTTATGCAATACGGATCCTAAATGAATTGGGATGATAGTAGGAAAATTGAGTTATTTTAATTGGAATCGCATGGCTGTTGAGGTTGTTTCGACTGATTGTTTTAATTAGGACTTGCAAGTAGTGTAGCTATAGACTAGGTACTGTATCGGAAAATGAGGCTATATTAAATTGATACCATTAAAATTAGGCGGGTATTGTAAACAACGTGGTCCTTGTCAACACAAAGTAATTAAGTGCAGTGCGTTTCGAAAGGTCACCATCAATATACGTCGGAAGTTATTTAAGTGACGCTAAAAGGTGAATCCCGAGAATTTTAAGCGACAGGTATACGATGACGTATTTTGAAGAAAGTTTTTTTAATTATTTTCATTGTGTAGCATTTCTATTAGAATGCTACCTAACGCAAAAAAATGCTATGCTAAAACTACACTTCTATATATTTTTTTAATATAAAATGGATCTATGTTTGGCCACCAACTCGCCTGATGGTAAGCGACTGTGTGGCCGAGGCCACACACGTAGATCCAGAATAAACCTATTTAGTCGTAAGTAGAATGAATAGACTTGGGGAGAACGATACCTAGTTCGGGAGTTGATGCAACTGCCCAGACCGGTCTCCCACAACGGTTGCACCGGACTTCATCCCGAAACACGACTAGGTCGCTTCACGGCATGGCTTCGTCCGGTGGGTGGTAACTAGCCGCGGCTGAAGCTTTCCACCAGAGTTGTGTTGCCTGTTTTGCACCACCCAGGGGCCACGTGTAGGGATTCCATTATAAGGGTGCACTCCTACGGATGCGGGCAATTCAGACCCCAATATTTTTATTTGGTAATTAAAGCCTTATCACCAGAGTAGGTATGTAATGTAAAAGCTTTTTCTAAGGGTTGATTGTTTAATCGTCAATTAATTTTGATCTGCGGAACAAATTTTAATGTTTGACAGGTTTTGTATGGTAGAGCTGTCAAGTGGTCAAGTTAACTCTCTGTTTACACATATGATTGTGAGCGTGACTTAAATCCGCGATATCTTGGTTATATACATTTAAGACTAACTCAATTTTATATTATGTCCTACATTGTGCGCTTCGTTGAATAGGATCTTATGGATAGGTAATGCATGAATCGTGTATCAAAACATTAGAATTATCGTGAAAATTTCTGGAATATATATATACAAAAAAATTTATTGAAGGGGCTCTCGATAAGGTAACGTTTTTTTCTCGTTAATTTATCAGGCTTTACATAAGTTAGAATACAGAAATGGTGTGTTGTAGTTTTGAAAAATGTCATGTATATTATGACTAATGTAAACTCATGACATTATAATCGAAATGACGTTTTTTTTTTTTCGGTATTCATACATCTTACTTATGATAAACACGGTTTTCGTTTAACCCTTTCGCTCAGCCACGTACAAATACGTACCTCATAACAATAAAAATGTATTGTGTCTGCTAATTAGCGAGCCAACGGCTGTATGGTAAACAGTGCATAACAGTACCAAAGCACGCTTACCTCTTCTCATATATTATTATTATTTGGGGGCATGAGCATTGTTGACCACGCTAGCTCACTGCGGATTGATGATTTAAGACTACTTGTTAAGTCTAGGTTTTCTCCACACTGTTTTCCTTCACTGTTTGTCTTAAATCACCTAAGAAAGTCCATATGGATCCACAACAGTAGTGGAAGTAGTGGGCTCGTAACCACCCAGCCACCAAGACGTTTTTGTAGGTATAGATATAAAACAGCTTTTTTTAAAACATTTTGTAGACTTTTTGATTTGACCCATAGGCTATAACCTACGTCCATTATTTATTAATCATTCAATTAAGACATTTTCACAAAGGCTTACCTACCTAACCTTCATTTTATCTATACTGTTCGATTAAAATTCCATGTAAAACTGTTCAGTTTATCGAGTGACAACAAGATACGATGCTAGTTACATTATCTGTTCCCGAGAGATGGCTCCGACAGGGAAATTGCGGCGCAAGTCACTGTGACAGTCACCTCACTACAACAAATCGATGCCCGGTTGAAGCCAAGTAGAAATGTGTCAACATGAGAAAACAGTTTAGGGGAAACTTTTGTGATTTTGCCACTGAATAGATGTGATAAAATATTGAGTATGACCAATCTTCTGTAAATGGTATAAAAACAGAGATCCTTAATTACAAAACCCTTTAAATGTCATCGAAAGTTCGACACGTGTATTCAATATGGATATACTCAGGTATTGCACAATACCTTATGGTAATTATGGTTATTATATCTACCCTTTTGGGAAATACGTGATGGTATGTTATATTCTCCGCATTTTCGACGAATAAGGTGACTTTCAGACATCTGGCCACCCGATACGATTGTCATGGTTGATCGAGACTGGTTTAACGTAAAGTGCAGAGAGGACCCATCGACAGAACAGGCGCAGTAAGCGTGACTTAATGTTGATAGATCAATCTGTGCGGCTGTTTTGCCACGACCCCCTCAATTTTTTTTATTATTTATAAAGACCACATATTAGTCAAACATGCAGTACTACCTAAATTGTCTTTAACTAAACTCTTACCAAATATACCCACAAGATCAGAAGAACCTCATCAATTTGAAAGTGTACATGTGTAGTAAAGTTACTTTCACGCCTACCCAACGTTGACACGGTTCGCTTTTTGCACGTGCCGCCCGGCCCGGGTCCGGAGATGACAGGACGTCATGGCGCCGGCAAAACGGGTAACTTTGCACGTTAGCTCCGGTATCAGACGCATGATGTATACATGGTGGACTTGTATTTTGATTCCTATATTTAGTTGAAGAACCGAAGATTTTGATCAAAATACCATAACACATCCTTTCCACATTACATGTTTTATAGGTGTGTCCACGACATAGGGAATCCGAGTGTGAATTGGCAAATCTTGTAAATATGTTAAATTTTTTATAAATAATTAGCGCTTTTTGTCTACGATCGATTGGTCGATCCTCTTTTCTAAAAGAATTAAGCAGTCCCGCGGAAAAATAAACGAACTAACAATTTTTGTTGACAAATAACGGTAAATAAACTAATGCTGCGTCTATACGATTTCTTTTGACTCAAACATACAAATTGGCAAGGAACGCACAAATTATTATAATCAGCATTCATTATTAAATCAGACTGTTTCCCACAAATTCTGTAACTAACTTAACCACATACTAACAAAGGCGTAAGGGTGTGTAAAGAAGATTTATCACACGAAAGCTAACACACACGTCACCATACACTGGGTGGGAAGCGAGCATTAGCATAATGAGTGCCGAGCCTCTTATAAAGGATTAAGTGTTGTGCTGCAAAGAAATTTGCGAAACTCTCGCTTCTGTAGAACAGTATTTTTGGAACAAAATTATTGTAAGAAGCAGTGATAGCCTAGTGCCCTAACCACTGGGCTGGCAAGTCAAAAATCTCACTTCAGAATCCAAGGAAAGCTTTATTAACTTTTTGTAATCATTTTCGTATTATGTATAAAATAATTATTATTTGCTTAAAACGGCGAAGGAAAATATTGTGAGGGAACTCACTGAGAGTTGTTCCCGATGGTGTGTAAAGCTGTGAGAGACCTACGGGCGGTTTCAACTTTGACATTAGGTTGTTCATCAACCACACGATGAGGGAGAGTATATTTAGAGTCAATAAAATATCGCGTAGGTACCCCTAAAATCCATAAAAACTTTATTAATTAAGTAATGTATGGAAAATGTATGCAACGACGACATGCGTCTCAGGTTTAGTTGCTTTATGATAACACAAAGTAAACCCAAGTTTACACAAGCGTCTACAATTACCCGTCAAGTTACCAAGGGTTGATACCACACCGTCGCGCGTCGCTCAATGCTTCTCATTTTATAAGGGAAACGAGTGGAACAAAAATAATTACTATGTGAGAATATTTCCTTTGTACACCATAATAAATACACGTACGTTGTAGTAATATTATTTTGACATAATGAGTAAGGCAATGGCGGTTTTTAATAAGTTCTTACTATTTAAATGTATACTACATAACATAGCATAGCATCACGCCTGTATTCCCCCAAGGGGTAGGTAGATGTGTAGAGAGCTGTACACCCACATTTCACTAATACTGCTATTAAGTCCCATGTAATAAATAGGTGGTGAGCCTATTGACCGGGCACAATTCCAAACTCCCGGCTGAGACTAAGAATTTAACCTAACAGAAATACTCAATCTCACTTTGCCCGACCCGGGAATCGAACACGAGACCCCCTGCTCAGCAGTCGCGCTTGGGACCACTAGACCAACGAGGCAGTAGGTATGTATACTCTATGTTATAATAATATACAGCACACACAAAAACAATAGGAATTTCTCCTATATCGTAGGTGACCACACATCCAGTCTCGGAACAAATATAATTTATTTATCGTCTTGAATAGATTCAGGCGTTACTTTGCGGAAGTCCATTACAATGGATGCAAATAAATACAATATCTAGCTACTTCCACAAAATTGAGGGTAGTCATGTATTACCTGTGCACCGCCCGCCCGCCCGCAAATATATGCACATACGCAAGCGGTGAAAATTCCGACTACCACCAACTACTCTACACGTGTTTCGCCCCTCCACGGGGCATCATCAGGAGCTGTTAGACCGTGCAGTGTCCGCCGCCGCTCGGTGGCGGACACTGCGTATGTGCATATATTTGCGGGCGGGCGGGCGGTGCACAGGTAATGCATGACTACCCTCAATTTTGTGGAAGTAGCTAGATATTGTATTTATTTGCATCCATTATTTATGGTCAACAAAAAATTTTTATGTGCAGTATTCAGCACCTAAAACTCCACCATTGCGTTGATTGTGACAAAAAAAGTGCTATTTACCATAACTAAATTCCCATTTTAAATTAAGCTGCGCTTAGTTCTACTTGCTACTAAATCATTTTTGTAGTGTCTGCATAAGGCATACTTATTAATATTTCGGTTTCGCAGCTAACTTTTGGAAACGGGGTCTGACTGCCTATGGTGTATCGGATGTAACTAACGAGGCATTGTGACTCATGAAGATTCTTCTGTGTCTGTGCTATTAAATAAGCGAATAATTATTGAATTCAAAGGGGACTTAATCGCGCTAAAAGTATAATATTTATTTACCTTAAATAAATATTATACTTTTAGCGCGATTAAGTCCCGTTTGAATTCAATAATTATGTGTTCGAATCGCGAAAGTTTAAAAAGTATAAATAAGCGAAGCCACAATTTCAACTCCTCATCATCCACTGGGATGCTGCTAGGCCTCTCTCTACTTCTGCGAATATCCACGCTCCTGTGCTAAATAGTAGATTCTTCTATGTGTCTATGATATTAAATTAGTAAAGCCACAATGTCAACTCGTCATCATCCAGAGCTAGGCTGCTGCTAGGCCTCTCTCTACTTCTGCCAATATCCACGCTCCTGTGCTAAATAGTAGATTCTTCTGTGTCTATGCAATTAAATTAGCGAAGCCACAATTTCAACTCATCACTGCTGGTGATAGGCTTCTCTCTACTTCTGCTAATATCCACGCTCCTGTGCTAAATAGTCTCATCCAGGTTAATCCAGCGATGGCAAAAATATCACTCGTCCCTTTTATCAATTACAACTCAGTAAAGAACAATGGTGTTTCCTTATTAAGATTAATCCTTGAACCTAAAAATATTGAGTACAGACTATTAATTTATAATAATAAATTCTGAACGCGTCTACCTGGTGGCAGAAGTGACCACCTGTCTAATGGCACGCAGACGGCACCATATTGTGGGTAGATCGAGGGCCAGGCATTTTCCAATAAATATTGCAAATATGTGGGACGCTATTAAAGTGTTTAGAGAGAGAGATTATCTCACTATAAACATTAGGTAGATATTTGTGGTTTAATTAGTGTAGAATATATGGAACACTAAGCGACAGAATTCGAAGCCTAAAGACATTCAAATGTACCTAAACCGTACCGCCCTGTAGAGCTAATAATAAACATAGCATCACGCCTGTATACCTCGAAAGGATAGACAAAAATGTACACCGTTGAACACCCACATTTCATTAATGCTGTTATTAAGTCCCATGTGGTGGCCTTTTCTCTTCAAACAGGCACAATACCAAACTCCGGGCTGCTCCTAACAGAAACATTCAATAACACTTTGTCCGACCAGGGAATCGAAACCAGGACCTCATGCTCAGCACTCGCGCTTGCGACCACTAGACCAATGAGTAAATAGATAAACCTAATAAATAAATATGTAAGATAAGTTTGATATTAATGAAATTAATAAAATTTATAAATCTTGCGACTCCCAAACTAATTTCTAATACCTCTGAAATTTTCATTAAAGCCATCGAGTGTAGTGGGATCTAATATTTGGAATATTAATAAAATTAGAGCAATTAGAATTTAATAACATGTAGGTATATTTAATAATTTTTGTTGTGTACGAAATTATTACTAAACTAAATGTCAAAGTAGAAAGTCACTCACTAGGTACCTAATTCCTATACGGATTTGGTTGGTAGAATGAGGTACCGATATCAAAAAAGTAATCATTGTTAATTTAAATGATTGACCCAGACCTAAAGAAATGATTTATAGGTTCTCTATCTATTATCTACCTACGCAAGTGGTTGATTGAAGGAGATTTGAATTAGAACTTATCTTGTTAAAAATTTAATATAATTAAAACAATGAGACAGACAGATGAAAGCTGATAAAAACAGAGCGTTATGTTTTAGGGTTCATGTGTGTATGTATGCATACTATGTAAATATGTAGGTATGTTTGTAACTTTCTTTATTCCACCATAACCTCTAAACGCCTGAACCGATTTAGATGTATGTGGTATCGTTAGAATCCTTAGACTGTTCCCGGAAATAAGATTGGAAAACGCGAAAAGATAAAAAAAAAGTAATATAGGCTACGGTAGGTACATAAAAAGGTGTGAAAAAAAAAGACCCACATGACAGATGTTGTTTAGTAGATGGTTACAAATTTACACCGTAATCATTATCATCATTCTCCAGAATTTACCTCATAATATACTACCGAAATTCTAGCTGCCTCAGTGGTCTACTAGCAGCAAGAGGAGCGGCTGATCATAGGACGGGAGTCCGATTCCCTGGTCGAGCCGTGTGTTATTGAGTCAGCTGTGAAATCTTCTCTTGCTTTTAGATTTATGTATGGTAGATGGCAATAAGCTGAACATATGGGACTCAATTTTGGTATTGATGAAATATGGGTGTTCTTAAACCTCTGATAGACTTTTTGGAAAATACAAGCGTGATGCTATGCTATGTCATACACTGCCAATTAGTTAATCATGAGTTCACTAGCAATACTCACAATAGTCAATAGATTACAAACCGATTGAATTAATTCGCAGTTTCAGATTGCTTTGCTTGCATATTGACGGATTCATTTACATAGATGCATCTGTGACAATATTGCATCGTGATCGACATCTTGAGTCGGCATCAATGTATGACAGAGAAAATGGGATCGTTTTCGGCTGCTACAGCTCTTGTCGAACTAATGACCTTCGACTTAGGTTATGACTACATGTACCTCAGCCACCACTGCGCTCTATCCGTAAATTTTTTATCTAAAATAAAGCGTCGTACCCTAGTTCAATTTGCAATCTCATCACGATTTCGGCCGCAACTCAAAGCGGAAGGAAAATGAAACGAAACGTAGGTATTAAGATATAATATCTGGTATTACATCCGTAATTTCAGTTAATCCCACTAAAAGGGTACCATCTGACCATGGGTACAAAGCTACGGAAAATTAGTGGTTGACCTTCGAATCAACCTCTTTACGATAAAGAGAGTTTGGGGTAGGTACTACGTGTTTGGGCAATGATGTGGGAACAAAGATTTTATTGAAGTCCCTACGCAGTTTATTGAAATAAGATGTGGGGTAATGTTTACGGGTACTCATGTAAATTTTTCGGTGTTGCCACTATAAAAAAAGTTATATCAAGTGTGCTGGCTTCCATAGGACGATTTTCTTCAGATATTTTATTTAAAAAAAGTCACATTGGTACATGCCAGGTGGTTTCAAACCTGGCATGTACTAATTTGGCTTTTCAATGTCAAATGTACTGTCTTAGTTAATCTAAGACATCACAGACATACGGTGAAGGAAAATATCGTGAGGAAACCTAGGATTAATAGTCTGAAATCGCCAACCCGCAGTGAGCTAGTGTGGTGATCAATGCTCGTGCCATTTCTGTAGGAGAAGAGGCCCTTGCCCAGCAGTGGGACAGCAATGGGCCGGTTATGTTCCGAATAAAAAAAAAATAGGTATTTCGAAGAATCTGCTTATTGTGACGTAGTTATAACCCATAAGTACCTACTTTTACTAAAGATTGATCAAATATTTGAAATTTTTGGTAGCGACTTAAATCTGCAAGGCTAGTAACACTACATATAATATGTAGTTATAATTTCGCGACTTTTTATAATATAAACTGAAACGTTTAAACAGCAAACTATCAAGTAAAATTAGTTAATTCATAGAACGTTCTTGTTAATACATTTATTGTATATATATGATTTTATTATTCTGAATGATAAAAAAATTTGAATTGCCAAAATTAACTACGAGTATTTATCTATAATAGTAACCTAATCTGACATAAGAAACCACCTAGACATGAATTTTCAAGGTCAAAACGCTTAAAATATTTAATAACAAAGCAGATAATGTTTACCAGGGGCTCATAAAGAAATGGAACAGTTTCAATGCAAAGTAACGGTTGATTTATGAGTTCCGGAGCCTCCATTCATTGCTATGTTCACGCATCTTCCCCCTCCAACGGTATTTGCATGACAAACATTTAAAACCAACCGTTTAAACCTCAGATATTAAAGATGTTTGCGACGACTTAAGCTAGGTTTACAAAGGCAAAGTTTTGGGTGTTGAATTCACAAGGTTTTAGGCTAAGCCTTTTGTGGAAGTCGTGTTTGAATATTTTGAATATGAATTGGTATGAGTTTTGTTAGGTGTGAACTGTAAACGTGGATTTAGGGTAGGTTATTTGAAATATGACAAATAATCGCACTTGAATATAGTCCTAACAAAATTATGCATTCACTGAGATTTATAAAAAAAAAACACGCCTTTTTAATTTCTTTATTTCACACTTTTTATGTACCATAGCCACTTTATTACTTTTTTAATCTTACTAGGCT
Source organism: Xylocampa areola (assembly GCA_935421205.1). Taxonomy (NCBI): domain Eukaryota; kingdom Metazoa; phylum Arthropoda; class Insecta; order Lepidoptera; family Noctuidae; genus Xylocampa; species Xylocampa areola. The sequence goes on from OW285200.1 coordinate 5,804,766, forward strand.
ATGTTATCCGGGACAATGTAAGGATTCTAACGATACCCCGCATACATCTAAATAGGTTCGGGCGTTTAGAAGTTATGGTGAAATACATACATACATGAAGGCTGAACACATAACACTCCTTTTTCTGGACAGTCGTGTAAAAGGAAGTATTTAATGGTCTATCTGGTAAAATGTAGCGATTATAAGTGGATTAAAAACTATAATAAAATCTACACACTTGTCTAAAGTAAATAAAATGTGCAGTAGCCTTATGAATTACGTCACTTTACCAAACAAAATGTAAACATGGTATAATGTCATGACTTACGTCTTCGCCAATTCTACCGCGCGAGAATATAACCTTTCCAACAGGCATTTTTGGCACTGGCAATTTACACTCCAACCCAAGCTTGTACCACAGGGGCAAACCATTTTTAGGCACAGCCCTTACTGGTTTAGGCACAGAATCTATCACTTTCTTCAACTCAGTAGGCTTTCTCAGTGTTAACAATGTAATGTCGATGTCATCGAGATCCTCGAGCGTTAGCTCAGTTATCTTTTCAGAAGACATTTTATTTTTTACATTTAACTAAATAAAAATAATTTTAGAAAAACCGCGACGCGACCGCTTGGCGGATCTACCAAAAAAACTGACAGTTATTGATGTTCTATTTTTAAATGTGACGCAATGTTGATCGTTTTTTAATTGCTTTTTCTCACCTGCCAGCGATGTGCTATTTGCTTATAAAATATAAGGAAAAGTATTTATTCCATTTTCCTGGAAATGCGAAAGTCCCATGAGTTTTAAATCATGATATAGAAAAGAGAATAAATTGAAGTGAATAATTGGGTCTTGGCCTCATGTGTGACCTGGATGAGACTAAAAGGGTCTATGCCCAGCAGTGGGTGAAGTTGGGTTGTGGATGATGAAGATTAATAATTGGGTGAAATGATGAAGATGAATAATCTTTCAAGATAAATCTTTGAAAAGCATTAACGCATGCTTAGCGAACTCTTAAGTTACAATATTAGATGGAAAAGGAATACGGTCGCGAACAGGATTCGAACCCGCGCCTCCCGGATGAATACTCCAGGCGCTCTGACCACTGAGCCATCTCGACCTCTGCTCACCACCGCGAATCTTTTTCCATTTAATATTGTAACTTTATGTATAATCTTGTAAGTATATTAAAGCGTACTATATAACATACATATACATAAACGTAAAATAGGTGTAAATTTGTTATTATACTCCGATGTTATGTATGGTAAATGTTTATCATATCTCAGATAAATCCCACTAAATAACGCTGTCATTACATACTCATTTTGACTAGGTGATCTAAGCTAACACCGTTTGATGCCAACTTGCCAAGTTTAGCAATTGGCTGTAGTGCCAAATGATCAACGTATGACACCCACGTCGTTCTGTCCGACACTTGATGCCACTGCCAGCTGGTTCATCCCCTAAATTAAACTGGCAACCTTTATGAATTGTACTTGATGTTATTTGTTTTTAAACTTTCATTATTTTTTTGGACGTATCCTCTTGCAGTTAACCCATAGGGGTTTGATCAGCGTAACCGAACAATAGCTATGGCGAGACAATTTGATGCCTCCAGCCAGAGCATATTTTATAATACTACAAATTAAGCAACACATCACTAAGGGCGTCCCCTGCGGGACACGAGCCTCGGCTAGGGCGTTGCTGGGGGGACAACTAGGGACTAGCTGGATCAGATCAGTTTCCTTATTATTAAGGGTCTAATTTAAAGCTACTGGCTCGGCACGGGCCGGCTCGAGCAAGGGTCGGGGCGGACATGATGAGATATTTCGCGGCGGACGGGGACCTCGCCAGTGAGGTCTATAACGAGGCGGTCGAGCGCGTCGGAGTGTGCTTGGTGTCTGTTAGTGCCTTGAGCTACAGTGATCTTTTCATCGGGACGGAGGAAAGCGTGACGAGGTCGGCGGACTTTACTAATCTGAGACGGCCTGTAATCAGCGGTAGAAACAACTAAGGGATTCGGATGGTTAGGGGCAGAGTCGAAGTATTTCTTCGATACCCTTTTCATGAATTGCCTAACGGTAGGCACTCTGAGATCGAGGTGGAGTTAAAGGTTACTAATGAACCATGGGGCACCTGTCGCTTTACGAAGGAATCGATTTTGCAGGGTTTGCATCCTATGAATTTTGTAATTCTTAACGTGTGCGAACACGACGCTAGCATAAGCTTAATCTTAATAAACTTTCATAATTAAAAATGGCCTGTTTTATACTACAATGACGACTTCGTAGACCTACGATGTAAGCACCGCAAAAACTGCTAATCAGTCATTAGCTTAGGGAATGCTTAAATCGAGGGGATTTTCCTCCAAACCCATCAATGGATAGATACTACAAAAGGTAAGAAGGGAGGGACCCTCACTTTACGCTCTATTCGAGGTTAGTAATAAAGACGTACAAACGTCCCCATTTGCATATCCTTTCGTCTTTCCCCCCTCAATTTCGCCCCCATTATATTGATTATTAAACAATTCCTAAGAAACCAAATAATTACGTCACATCAAACCTCAATAAAGTTACGTTTAGATATCCTGTGAAAGGAAATTAGAATTCACGGAAAGTACGCGGCGTATTGCGGCAAAAGTAAGGTGAACTTACCTATAGGTAACGTATTAGGGTTGAAAACGTTTTAAGAGAGGTTGATGCAACTTTTTTGAAATTTAAATTATTATTTGTTCCAGAGGCTTAAAGTCTTAATTAAATACACTCACTTATGCCAAGGATTTAATGGAAATAACAAATTATTAACCATATTATCTTCTTCTTCTTAGACGGGTACTCTTGACAGTGTGGTCGTGGCTATGTCGCTGGTGCACGGGGATCGCTGCCCTCGTTCCTCCCCAGGGTTGCAGCTTTTCTGGCAATGCATCTCTATTTCTGTATGTATGTAGTTTAAGCAACATGAAAACTGCTGTTTTAATGGCGAAATATATATATATATATATTTTTTTTTCACGCTTTCGTAGTTGGTTCCATAGTAAAAGTTGTTGGTATATTGGCCCATCTGTTACATCTTGTATATCTATACTTTAATATTTAATAGCTGAAGAGTTTGTTGTGTTGAACGCGCTAATCCCAAAAATGTTGTGTTTTATTATGTATTTTATTTATCCATTTATCTATAACATTGCGTTAGGACTCTTACGAGCCCTACAAAAAGAAAAAAAAGGCGGGTGAAACCGCGGGGCTCAGATAGCATATGATATTTGGTACAGTAGGCCGCACGTACGTGGAACACTTTGAACTTGATCTGGCCTATCGTAGTAGGGAGTTTCAATAGTAGCTAGGTTATACTGGCTTTGTTACCACTGACTTCCGCCTCCTGAACATGTTAGTAATACGAGAGGATAGTGTAAATGAATCTACTGTCCACCAATTTGTGTTATGTTATAAAAACAAGTTGGACTAGATCTTGGTGGCTCCCTCATTGGTCTAGTGGTGTTGGGGACTAGCGTGAGGATATGAAATGATGGACATCCGCACTCCAGTTAAAACGTATATTGAATAAAGTAAAAAAAATTAATGCTCTCTCTGAGATGGTGTCGACATATGTAGGAGAGTGAACGAACGAACGGTTGCGGCGGCGCACTTCTTCGGTCAGCTGTTCGGTCAGCTGTGGTAGATAGTTAGCAGCGTTAACAAGTGGTAACAGAAGTCCCGCTAAGCCTGAAAGACTGGGTTGAATTCCCGGGTCTGTTAGTTCCATTGGGTTTTTCCGTTAAGAAATTTTCAATAGCAGCCTGGAGTCAAGAATCTATAACATGGGTTTTAGTCATTACTTTGGTGAAATGTAGACGTTAAATCATTACTCCCCAGAGCGAAAGACATGATGCTAAATATGTATGTATGTAACAAATTGAATGAACATAATATCTACCGTGCACAATGTACCACGTTCCATTCCAAAGAATTTATAATTAAGTCCGTGAAGATTTCATTTACATAAATAAATAACAATCAGTATCAACGGAGTATTTATTACTTAGTGAATTTTAAGTAAACATTTTTTGAAATCTGTCTTATCTTTCTGAAATATCAATGTAAATTATAGAAACTTGTCTTCATTACTCTAGATAATATGAACCCAAAGTCATTTTGAAAGGAATACACACTTATCAATTAAAAGAATCCATTTATTTTTAAGATGTTAGATAATGTACAGAGTTTTGTTTTCTGTAAGCTCTATTTTTGTATAATATCTTTCGTGAGGCATATTCATATTAATTATTGTTTACCGGTTACGTGCATTTTTCCGGTTTGCCCGACCAGTTTCGAACTCGAACGGAGCCCTTAGTTATGAGCTGCGTCCGCAGGGATGTCGCGAGTTAAAATTTGGAATAGTTTATTGTAAGCTCTGCGTAGTATCTGCCACCTGTGACACAGGTTTATCCTCATAAAGGCACCTTTCATGGTGATACCCACATAGTTTCCAAGATTTATAATGTGTTTCTATCATTTTAGACTGAAAAAAATATTTACACAAGAGCAAAAATATGACAAAAAGTATAAATATTTTTCTCAATAATGTTCTTAAATCATGTGACCTTCTTTATGATAAGGTTTTAGAGACTTTTTTGAACATAGTATGAGAGTTCAAGCCTCAGTTTAAGCCACTCTCATCTGGTTTTACGCACTAGAAAATTTACCAGGTATTTATGTAGGTGATGAACTTATTCCAAACATTGGGCCTACTGAGTATATATAGACACAGACTTTAAAAAAATACGGACGGAGCGTTGCGTACGACATGTGAGAAGCATGCCTAGTCATCAAATTTCGCTTGTCATTCACGAGCTAAACGCATACAAATACTTAAAACTCATCAACTCGGCGCCAGTATGCTGCGTGTGTGTGTGTGTGCGTAATCTATGCTTCGCTTATCACAAGCAAGGTCACATCCGTATTTTTTTCAGATCCGTGTAAAGGAATATACCTACAATCTTAAAAAAATGAGTTTGCTTTGTATGTGTATTATGTAATACGTTATAAAAATATATAATTCAGAGAGCATCGGTTACGTTAATGTGTTGATACGTTAATGTATTGATATTTTAATAAGAAAATATCTCGTAGCATGAGTTTTAAACTTTTAATCTAACTGTTATCATTCATTTTATCATCAGCTGCTAATTGCTGTGGCTGAGCTCGATCTCGATTTTAATTGAACTCGGGTAATCGCTCATTAATGAGATTAATAACGAGGATAATGTCTCGGATACATAATAGTATTTTGTGTATAGCGCTGCGTTTGCTCATAATAAATAGGTGACATACAACCGAATAAGTCGCTTTGAATTACTGGAAGCAAGCTGGAGTACTTATCCGGGAGGCGCAGCTTCGAATCCTGCTCGCGACCGTATTCTTTTTCCATTTAATATAATAACTTTACAGTGCGCTAAGCATGCCGTAATGCTTTTCAAAGATTTATCTTTAATTGGTTCTTTCAATAAAAAAAACCTTTCTCAAATGCAAATCTAATCGGAAATCTCTACATATTTAGATTAATCAAGGTCCGTCAAGACCTTGACTAAAATCCAATAAGTATTTACGGAGACAATCTGGCATAGACAGTCGACGCGGCAGGTGATTTACTTTAATATCTAGAATATAATAGTATTCTATTCTAAGGCTCGATTGCACCATCGTAACTTTAACCGTAACCGACGTGTTACTGGATCATTTGACAGCTTTTCTATGTAACTGACACAGTAACAGGTTAGAGTTGGTGCAATTGAGCCTAAGAGATAGACCACCAGAATCTTGTATTCCATTGCATTATTTTGCAACCTCAACACGGACACACTAACAAGAATGTGCAGTTTTCTAAGTGGGAGGCTTCACACTGATCCCAATTCAATATTTGTTAAAGAATGTGTATGAAGATAAAAGCAAAAAAACGTGTTTTATTTGCAACAATATGACAAAAACAAAATCTGATCTGTGGACTTACTCTTGAAAATAATTCCGCTCGATTGACATTGGAAATAATATATGTCGGTTTGTACTTTTAAATGCCAAAATGTGTAATATATAATTATAGATTCGGGATAATATGAAAACAACATGCTTTAAAATTGAGGCAACTTTAATGTAGATACATTTATTTTAAAATTACGCGTTGTTTTAAGGCGTCTATTTAATATTGGAATTGGTATTAGTTTCAAGAGTAACCCCACTGATCGTTCGTTTTTGAAGCTGTGTTCCAATTGCTCTAAATTAATATCGTAGGTACTTAGCATATTTATATAAACGTATATAACTACGAGTGGTCGCCCAATGGACAAAATTCGACCATAATTCTTAAAAAAAACTTTAACATTATTATCGTCCTATTGTCAAAGATATATGTGTTTGTGTCAAACGCATGGTAGTCATAGGACTAATTTCTACATTATAAAACAAAGTCGCATTCTTCGTCTGCCTGTCTGTTTATCCGCTAACTACTCCTAAACCACGCAACGGATTTTGATGCGGTTTTCACCATCGTTTAGATAATTTTTCATAGATGCTTTATTTATTTATTAAAGCCTAATTATGTTTATTTGTAAGTAGAAAAAAAGAATATCTTGCAAGCAAGTCACCGAAAAATAAATTTACCTACAAAGCTTACGTAGGCTAAACGTCACTTCACTCTTTTTTCTAATTTATACCCGTGCGAAGTCGGGGCGGGTCACTAGTTTGGAATAATTTAATTATTCCGGTTCCACTTGTTGTTGTAGGTATTCCAGTGTTCTCGCTGTCATTGCAATGTCACTTTGTAAATATAGCTTTATCTATTGTACAATTGATGTTATTGTATTTAAGACGTTCTAGAATATTTGGGTATATAACTTCATTGTATGTAATTTTTTGTGTTGTATATTTGGTAAACTAACGTTGGTAGTAGATTATTGGCTAGTAAGTAGACACCAAAATGGCTTCTTCCTCTCTCCTATTGAAATTATGCATGTTGCTGTGCCCCGACAGGGTCTATAATTGAGACCATACTTTTAAATCCAACACCTGTATATAAATTGTGGAATGCAATAAACGATTGAGTATTGAAAAAATGCTGTCATAATGTTATACATTTTTGTGGAAAAAGAATACGGTCGCGAGCAAGATTCGAACCTGCGCTCCTCCCGTATAAATTCTCCAGGCCTCCTTTTATTGGCTCCTTTTAGGGTAATCTGTTGGCTCATTAATTACCAGACACAATAGATTTTTATTGTAATGAAATGAATTTTTTTACTTATCCGATTCGAAGAGATAATGGAGAATATACGAGTTGAACAATAGAAAAGTTTTGATGGAACTTTCATGACACTGATAGGTACCTATACTTAAATATCAAGCTTTTAAAGAAAAAGGTATCATTACGCTATCGCTCACAGGGGTCAGAATCTGTAAAGTGAGCAGTGGTCGGTATAGTTCAGCTGGCAAAGCGCCCGCAGTATTTAACCGTGAGGCGCAGGATCTAATCCTGCTCACAACCGTATTTTTCGCTCCTCTGAAATTATAAATAACTTTAGAGTTCGTTATGAAAGATTTATTTATATATAGTAGTGTAGTCCTACGTCACAACCACTATATAACGATATCGAGATATCGTTATGTAAACTGTATCCCATCTTAATTAACTTCTTAGGTACCTAGCAACTCGTCACATAAGGTCTACGGGGTCGCCCCATTGACCTGATAAAATTCCCCAAGTCCCATCTTAACGCCTACGGGAAGCGTGGAGAGGGCTATTGTTAGCAACACATAAATGGGTTACTGTGGAGTCTTGTGGGCTCTCGGAGTCTCCGCGAACACACATCTATGCTACAGGTGGTTCCGAACTGTGCCAAATGTGAAATGTAACATGGTTTTGTTAGGACTTTGATTTTATTTCAATCTGATTTGAGAATGGAAGAACATTTTCAGAATGAACATTAAAAATAATTAATTGTTATTAAAGTTTTTCTATAGATTGTATTTTTATTCAATTGTGTTAATTGCGTCAAATATACCTACCCATGGTTGGTAAGTACTATTAAAATAAAATGTATTTATGACCTATGTTCGATATTCATGTTTTCATAGAAAAAAGTAACAATACTTCCCAAATTAGTCAAAGTCACATTTATATTAATAAAGCGACTAAAAACACTATACCTTACGAAACGCCCTGCACCAAAGTTCACCCCATCTTAAATAAAACTACAGACGCCAAAGTTAACACAAATACAAAATGATATACAAAAGAACACGCTACAAGTGTATGAGTGGAATGCGATGTTTACATTTTACAGAATCCCGTAAATAAACGCTGTAAACGTATCGGCGATTAGAACGCGCGGTAAAACGTTGTAAAACTGTGTTGCACATTGCAGGCGGAGCACTGTGTGAAAATTGCGCAGAGTGGCGGCGCGGTGTGCCCACAGCCGTTCAGACGTGTCCTAGCCGCCGAACGACGCCCGCGTATCGACGCTGCGGCTCGCTCCCGTCGTGCGTGTATACCCAATAAAATACTAAACTTACAAAAACAAAACAAAGTGACCGCTCTCATGGAAACAGAGAAATAAACCAAGTTTTTGTGACTAACTCTTATGTTTGTAGGTGCTTCCAGTGCGTTTACTATAAACAACAATTGTTTACGAATGCCGCGCGATTTACGTATATTATAAAGGTTAAGTTTGTTGAACTTACATTTCGCGGCACGAGCCGGCTTCATGACGTCACATGTAGTGCACCGCTAACTAGATTAGATACGCTAAGCCAGTACTGTAATGTAAACGGACTGAGGTAAGGCCCGCGACAGACTTGGAGGACATGCAAATGCTATTTCATAATACAGTTTCATTCATAGTCGTCTCAGTCGTTCAAGGACTGTTCTGTGTTAACTAAATAGTCGTGTTATGTTATCAGTGTTTTCCGGTGTTATTAAACAATATGCTCGATGTCGTGATGTTTGTTGTAAATTAATAACTTTGTTGCAGGCGTTAAAAAGTATGTGATAATTAATTATGTAGTTAAATTAAATACATTATTGCAAATAAGGTTGAAGCCTTCGTGATGGTATTAAAATGTTTATGTGCTATTAAAACATCGCTAACGTTAACAAATGCGACCAAAATTTTAACTCAATTTTCGACGATTTTCTCAACCGTTCGAGTGTTCACAAACTTATTTCATATTCGGAGAAAAGTTTTCCTTGGAGTTTCCGCAAGTTAACCGTGTCGTAGCTAGACAAGTATTTTTCTTAGAAAAACATTCTTATGCAGGTACTTAGAAACCAATAAATAAATAAACTATAGGGCCTACTGTTTACTGAAACTAATGGATGAAATTGAGTTGGATTTTCCTGCTTTTACATAATTAACTTTACGGATTATCAATTATGTAATTTGTGTTTCGATTCCATTTAGGAGTTATTTTGTTACTTGAGGCCGATTACCATATGTATACTTATCAGTTTTATTATAATACTAGGCTATAAATTAGAAAAATAGAGTGAAATTACGTTTAGCCTACGTAAGCCATGTACAATTATTTTCGGCGACTTGTTTGCAAAATATTATTTTCTTCTAACTACAAAAAAACATAATTAGGCTTTATTATATATATAAACGATCTGTGTAAAATTATCTAAACGATGGTGAAAACTGCATCAAAGTCGGTTGCATTGTTTAGGAGGAGTGATGGATAAACAGACAGAAAGACGCGGAAAGCGACATTGTTTTATACTATGTAGAGATTATTTACAGAAAGGGTAACAAAAAAACGATAACATACGCTTTTACCTTAACCTACATCTTTACCATACTTATTATCAAATTAGTTTGTCCAACGGTTTCAAATCCATACTTCATACCTACCTACTTAAATCTAGATTTCTAGAGAATAATTGCCTAAATATAATGCATAATTACGGAATCATTATTAGGAAGGGTTATATCAAGTGAATTTTGCTATTTCTTAATTATTACTTATTATTCCATCATTGCATATGAGTACATAATAAAGGAAAAAATCACAATAAATATCTAAAGTTAATAATAGATATAGTTCTATATGTATAGTTATACATTAGGTATAGGTACCTACAATTATATGACGAATAATAACATGACAGTAACATTTTATAATTTTAACTATAATTATTTACATCGTATTATTCATAGCATAGCATCATGCCTGTATTTCTCAAAGGGGTAGGCAGAGGTGAACAAGGTTAGTTGTACATCCCAAAATGTATCACGTAGGCCCATGAATGATGCCTATTTCATTTACTGGACATAATCCCAAAATCCGCGCGGCTACTGAGAATTTCCTAACAGAAAAACCTAATAACGATTTGCACAACCCAAAAATCGAACCTGGGACCTCACGCTAAGCAGCCTGGCTTGCGACCACAAGACCAATAAGTTAATTGTACTTAAACTAATGGATGTATACAAAGTTGTGTAATTTACAAAAGTAAGGTAACAAGTCCATATCACGAGGAGAGTTTTGAGTATAAATGCATGAAATTGAGGAAGACCGTAGCAACTATGGCTGGATTGGGTGAAAGATGACATGACTAAAGGAAAGAAGTCACTCATTGACTACTGAGGTAATGGTTGATAGAGATCTATGGAAGGAAAGTACCAGGTGTTATTTTTTTTGAGAATTTTGTCCCTTTTTATGCTCACACACACAGAGCTACAATAATTATCTGTAGATCATACAAATATTAGTTTCGCTTCCGTGCTGGAATCGAAACCACGACACAACACAGCAGTCGATATCTCGATCCCTACGCCAATTGCTACGTCATCTCTGTACATAGGCTCTGAATACCCCAATAAGAAAATAAGTATGATAGGTGTGTATCTGTGCTGATAACATAATATTGTAACTGTTTTCACAAAATATGAAAGTGAACTTCACAGCGATAAGGCATTACAAAATAACTCGTTGATAAATAGTTATGTTCTCTCGAAGATTCAAATTATGACATCTTTTATCTTATTGCAAAAAATAATTGTTTACAATTTAAAGTAGATATTACACTTTAAACGTAAACATTGCATCACAACTCTATTCACTGAAGGATTAGGTAAATAAGTATTTTTTAGAAAAAACCCTAAAAAATAATAACGTCTTGCCTAATCTGGGAAGCAAACTTAGCAACTCACGCAGCAGTTATGTTTACGTCCACTAGACTAACGAGGTACTTACACAAACCTGACTAGAAAATATCAGGTAAAATATTTGTTTAAGTTTAAGTAAAATATTTGTTTAAGTTTAAGCACCATTACCTGCATTTATTGATAAAATGGGTAAATATATAATCAACTCTAGCAGAATTATGCAATTATTTATGTGTTGATTTATGATTACCAACGTAATTAAGTTTTATAATTATATAATTATTATTGCTGACGTACGTCTACTGTCTACAGGTTGATTACTTTATTGATAAATATACAGTTGAATATAAATCTTGTGAAGTAGGTATTTAAAAAGCTACAAAGTAAGTAGTAACTAGAACTCATATATTATAATGCAATACCTGATTCGCAAGTCTAGTTACTTTATCGATCTTATGTATTTAACGTTTCAAGGCTTTTATCGTGTTAAAAACTATTTAACAATAATATTTACATTTATTCTCAGATTTATCAGTAGGTTTAATAAAGTTTTTCTTTGAAAACGTCTTTTGCAAAACGGTTGTCCCACACTGGGAATTTATTATGTATCTGTATTTTGTATAATTCTTTCCGAGTCTGGGTATGTGTGAGTGTGTGGTAGGTATCACACACACACACACAAACCCAGACTCGGAACAATTTTAGATAGCAACCGATCTCTCAACTACTGTGCTAGCGACAATTAACGTCAAAATGAGTTAATATTAACACCATTTTTGACCAACAAAAATGTATGTACATAATTATAATTATGATTATTGATAACAGAGGCGAAAGTTGCATATTTTACAACTCTAACAAATACTATTGAATTTGACCTTCAAACTAACAATTGGCAGTTCTTTAGTCTTTTAATGTATTTAAATTAAATATTTGGTAAATTGGTTGTAGCACACAGGTTTGGTAACACAGTAATAACATAAGTATTTGTTACGAATTTTCATACACACACACTCTCACAAAGACTGGAATCGAGTGTGAACGAACGTTAAGATTACACACCCACACGCACGCACACACACACACACACACATGCGTACACACAAACACACACACACACACACGTACACATACAACCATATATATTGGGTGTAAACCCTTTTTTTATGTGTGAAAAACATAATGGGCGTTGTGCCGGAGTCCTACCTCTACGGTTCCGGGATTCCAGTTGCATGCACCGCAACGTAGAGGTAGGGGATACCTCATTGTCGAGGGAAGACTGCGGGACAGGCAAACATGAAATAATATAGTGATATTGACAAATAAATTATCAGTTAATTCGGAAAAGACACTGCCAGTGTTCGTAGTCGAAACACTTTCAACAAATTCAAATTGTTTATTCTGTAAATCGTTTTTTACTCTTTTACATGTCATTTTTTAATCTAGAACGCGCGGGTATTTCCTATCTGACTACCTCGGAGAAGAAAAACCGAAACAAACTCAGAGGTCACTGTCTCTTTTAAAGTCCAGGCATCACTGTTTGTGGTTATGTGAGCGTAATCACGTAGGGCGTCTGGAAAGGCCTTTTGAAGAAAGAACCAGAGCAATTTTAAGTTGTCCAGTCCTAACTGACGGCACACATGCATCAGTCACCGTAAAGCTCGAACCATAATTTAGAGAGCTCAAGGACCTGTCGCAAGGCGATACCAGATCGGCAGGACATTTGCGTAGGACATACAAATACTTAAAACAGTTACAAATTTAGAAAGAAATGGACATATTTAACCTACAATTACTAATTTCTATTAGTATATTCAAAATGTCAAAATAAATTATGTATTAATTAAAATGTCAAGTTAAAGTTAAGTTTAAGGTGAAAACCGTATGATTAACATTCCTCATAGTCAAAGCATTCAGCTGGTAGACTCTGAGAGACAGGCAAACGTTAATCTTGGCGAGGAACGCTAGACATTTAATATATCGACGTGTAGCCGAAAAGTCGTAGAGCTATGTAGAAATAACACTTGACGTGACAAATATACGGACATTTAAATGAAATCCGCACGTAATTTTACTAGAACTTTCTAGAAACATAGCATCACGCCTGTATTCCCCGCAGGGATAGGCAGAAGTGTACACTTGACACAGCTTGGACTGCGCGGTTGGCGCGGTGGTCGAGAGACCGACTGCTGCGCTGCGTGTCGCAGGTTCGATTCCTGCACGGACCAAATATTTGTACGATCTATAGATAATTGCTCCGGGTCTGGGTGTGTGTGTTTGCTTGTGAGATTATATATCTGTAAACGCACCCACGATACAGGAAGAAATTCCTAGTGAGGGGCAACGTTTTATTAAAAAAAAAAAAACTTTTGGACACCCACATTATACAAATGCTGTTATGAAGTCCCATGGTGAGCTTATTGTCATCTAACGGGCACAATTCACAACTCGGGGCCGCTACTGAGACTTTACTTACAGAAAAACCCAAAAACTCTTTGCCCGACCTTGGAATCGAACCCAAGACCTCATGCTCAGCAGTTGGAACCACTAGACCGACGACGCGCTGTCGAGACGTCACTTAAAGTTGAATAGGTAGAACACAATTTTTACAACTGCTTCGTTTTCTCAGTAGCAGCCCAGGGTAAGAAAGTTAGCAATGTGAGAGTCCTGTACTTCGGAGAGCACGTAGACCGTCGGTCCTGCGCCTGACCCTTCTGCAGTCGTGTCGGATTGCCGTCCCATCACACTACGACCTGTGTTTGCGCATACACTTGTGCACTATAATTTTTCCTGCGTGTTTAACTAATCTCTGTGGAGACCTAAATTCAGTTGGGAGGAGTATGTACATCCTATGCAAGCCACAAACGTGTTCAGTTGAGGTTAAAAATAAAAACAGAACAAACCATTTCCTCCACAGTCAATTGGCTGGACTGGCCGGACACGTCAATTCCCAGCTACTTGGTGTTTCAATATATGACGTGTTTGGTACCGTTGTGCCTTTAATGTTATTAATATCTTTGCGTACGATGAAGTTATAGAAATAATAAGGAGAGGGCACTATGTTTTTGCATAACATACGGTCGGTGAGGTTATTCTTGGAATGAATATCAATTCCAATGGTAAATCAACGCCTTAAAAGAATGTGTAATGTTAAAATAAAGGAGGGGTTTCGATAAGACCCTTTGATTTTTCTATATTTCAGAATTATGTTGGTTTACATAAAGAAATCTACATAATAGTTATCTAAATCTACATATACTCGTATATGCAGTGATAGCCTAGTGGTATGAAGGTAGATTGACAAGTCAATGGTCGCAAGTTCGAATCCAAAGCACGCACCACTGACTTCTCGAAGTCATCTGCTTATTATAAATGAATAATAATCACTTGCTTATAACGGTTATATAAAATCGTGAGGAAACCAGTATATCTGAGAGATGTTCTCGATGGTGTGTAAAGTCATGTCAGAGACCTACGGGTGGTTTAAATTCTGACACTACATTGTTCATCAACCATAAGAAAAGATCTCAATCTTAAAGCATGTTGGCGTATTAGTATCTCAATTGTATTCTTTAAGACATTTGGCATTTAAAAGTACGATTCGAAATATTTACAATGTCAATCGAGTTGATTTATTTTCAAAAAGTAACTTACTGAAATGATTGTAAGAAGTGTATTACATGAACTGAAAACACGACAAATACTGCCTCGTTGGTTAAGTGGTCCCAAGATCGACTGCTGAACATGAGTTCCCGGGTCGGGCAAAATGTTATTGAGTTTTCCTTTTAAACGATTCTCTTCTCGAATAACAGTTTGCTTGTTCCAGAAATCGAACTCAGGCCCTACGCCGTGCTAGTTTTCATTAGAACAATGAAGCAGTTTCTTTGGCATGAATATCTTTAATTTATTTTAACTTATAACAACATGCAGACGAACATTTTAAATGAAATGTCGATGACGCTTGTCCGTGGCGTTCAATTCTCAGTTCCAATTAGGGATGTCAATTTTGTAAAAGTATATCTGAGTTGAGTGAGAGTAAATAAAGAGTACAGACTTATAAAAACGAGTAAATATACTCCTTCCGAACGTATTTCGGTCACGGCGGCCTATCTCCACTGAGATTAGCCAAGTACGCAGGAGATATTATAGTGCACAAGTGTATGCAAACACAGGTGCACTCCCTCTTCCTTCACTCTCATATTCCAATGGGACGGAAATCCGACACGACCAGAGAGAGATCAGGCGCAGGACCGACGGCTTTACGTGCTCTCCGAAGCGCGGGGGTGTCACACCACCAACTTCCTGACTCGGGGCTGCTACTGAGAATTTCCTAACAGAAAAATTCAACAACTCTTTGCCCGACCTGGGAATCGAACCCAAGACCTCACGCTCAGCAGCCGCGTTTGCGACCACTAGACCAACGAGGCAGTCAAAACGAGTATTGTTATTTAAACGATTTAAATAGTATTTTATGTCCCACTGCCGGGGCTTTGGACAAAGGACAGCCA
The DNA here is from genome assembly GCA_935421205.1 of Xylocampa areola. Taxonomy (NCBI): domain Eukaryota; kingdom Metazoa; phylum Arthropoda; class Insecta; order Lepidoptera; family Noctuidae; genus Xylocampa; species Xylocampa areola. The sequence goes on from OW285200.1 coordinate 5,820,412, forward strand.
TGCCAATTTTCACGGTTCAGTCCTTTTTCGGTCCAAGCTGGATCTACGTGCTTCATCCTCAGGTACACCGATGCATCACGCGAGTTGGTAGCCAAACGTAGATCTATATCTTTATATTATGATATCAATAATACACGCGAATAATCCCGTTAAAAGTTGTTTTAACCTTAGATAATTTCGACGTAGATAGACATTTTGCGAAAAAAAAATTTTTTTGTTGCTTTTATAATACACTCTAGATGTTCAACTAGATCAGGAGCTCATTTTATGATAAATTTCCGTTAATTTATTAATTTTAGCGTATCTACTTTTTAAGTGCTATGGATCACAAAGTATATCTACATGAAATAGAGCACAATATTTTAATGTACCTATTGTTGACAACCCTTGTTACAATACATATTAATTGGTGTCGCTTGACAGATCGTTTGTAGCACCGGATCGCTTCGGTATTGGCCGATTGTCACTCGATATATTTATAGAATTAATTCTGTTGCACTTAGGTACTTAAGCGATGTTTAACTATGTACTTATTCGCTGATAAGGGCGAGCTCTACATAGCTCGTTTCACCCTCTGTTGAGGTTAAGCAACACCTGATGCGGCCAGTCTATAGATGGGTGACCATTAGGAGTAGGTATTTTCATCTGAACGTGTCTGTGCTTCAGATTCAAATTCGTCATAAGCGCAGCTGCTAAGCGTGAGGTTCTGGGTTCGGTTTTTATAAAATTATCAATAGTAGCTCGTAGTTTCGAATAACGCCCGGTTGATGACTATAGGATCACTATGCTGCGGCGGGGAAATGTGGATGTAAATCTGTATGCACGTCTGCCTACTCTTTCAGAGACATAGCGTGATGCTATGTTTCAACAAATAAGTAACTAAAAGTCAAATGCATACAGTATGTTAATTATAATTTAATATATTTTGTGTACAGCCCCAACATTCAAACAGCTGTGTCAACCATATTTTTATATACCTATTCCAGGCACTTGAAAACCTAGATTGGAGTTCCAAGGAGTTCCTGGAGTTCTTAGAACCAAGTTTTTCTTTTCCATTGAATAGCTACTTCTACCAACTTTGGTATAATAGAATTTGCCTGACTTCTGGTAATTATTGTAAGCGTTTTAAAACCTTTTTACGTAAACCGCAGGTACTTACATGCTCTTAAAGTAAATAATGACTTGTATTTACATGAACACTTAACAAGTAGATTATGAGAATATTTGATAGAAAAAAATTATGCGGTAGGTACGTACATTAGGCGACTAGTTTTAGCTTTATATATTTTTTTGTGTCACTGATCCTTAGTAATTTTAAAACTGCTTTCCAAATAGCCCGGAGTTTGGTATTGTGTTCGGTTGAGTGCAAGAAGGTCACCACTACTTACTATGACGGAAGTAATAATATCATTGAAGAAATGTGTTTGTACAACTGTTTACACTGCCTATCTCTTCGGGGAACACAGGATATATCTTATGTTATGTAAAGTTTTCTAAGCAATTAAGAAGTTTCACTTGTTCCAAAATTTCGTGTAGGTACTCGACAAATCATTGGTCGCAATTTTTTTACACCGACAAAGTTTTCCCCTCGTTTGTCTTTCTCGATTCCTTAATACTTTTTTAATGTTTCTTTTTTTGTGTACCACGTTTGTAAAAATTTTCAAAATAATTTTTTTTGAATGTTCTATAAAGTTGAGGTAACTTAAGTAAACAGAAAAATTGACTCAATAAAAATTGAAAACCTTATTCTTTAATAATAATTATTGTTATTATTTATGTTGGTAGGTAAATTTTGAAGGTCTCTTCTATACATTTCTGAACGATGTGGGTCAACGCAACTCAATTGAGTTGCGTACCCACTTGCTATCAAAGAAATTTTACTACAATTTAAAACGTCGCACAGTTGAGTGGATTTGTAAAGTAGCTCTAGACTTTTTCTCTCTTGCTTCTAAACGAGTTCTGTTTACAGGCTGACATTTAAAAGAGTCAAGAAATTTCTAACGTGGACTCTACTACGTAATGAAAATTAAAAAATGCCTAAGAAACACTTCAAGAAACAAATGTTGACCTGCCATACAATAATTAGTAAAAAGCTTACAAATGACGGAATTTTTGTTTTAAAATTTATTACTAACGATTCGTAGGTATTTCTGTGAATCCCTCAAAATAAGTTTAATATGCTTGTGTAGGTTCACATCATTAGTGCAATGATAAGGCTTGCAACTAACTAATCCGCACTCGTACTGTGTACTTAAGTCTATATTCGGCACATGACGGCCACGCACGCCACGGCGCATCGGGCCCCGTACATTGTATGCGGCAAATAGTTGTATAAAGCTATATTACAATTAACATCTACGCTACGCTACGTGACGCAACGTACGCGACGCTGAAACATATTAGTTTTGTGTTTGTGTTTGTGGGACAAAGATAATAGCTAGTAATTTCTACTCGAATATCGACAGTTATTTTTATTACATTTTACCAACACCAGTCAAAGAATTATTTCAAAAACTCCCAACTTTATTTACAAGTAAAGAGAATAAGGCCACCATTTGTGCCTCAATTTGTAGCCTCTCCAGCGTCGTATAAATTCATTGGATCCACTCATGCACGCTTCTCGTACACTTTGTCGTAGGTACACAAATTCGGTATACAGAGCTCTGTTTTAATGGTACAATATTGCAAAGAGATATTGTTTATGGGTTCACGATTAAATGTGTTTAATATAGCTTCAAGATTGTGTTACCTGAAGGGTTAGGCAGAGGGATACTGTTGAATACTCTATGTGTTGGTGGTGAGCATATTGCCATTTACTGGAACAATTTGAATTTCCGTCATGCTTAATAGAATGTCCTATCAGAAAATTACATTAATACCTACATTTTTTTTATTACCTATACCTATTTCATATCTTATAATATTATCTAGCAGAGAAATTCCCTCTTCTCATGGAGAAGTAACAAGCATTTTCTTATATACTCGTATATAAAAATATAATTACATTTTCTTCCATTAAGTCCGAGACGTCTTTCGGTTTTTCCAATAACTGTGGTATTTTGAATTGAATATAAGTATTCGGTTAGTGAGTCATATATGAGGACTACTTAATGAAATGACTAGTAATATTATGCCAATAATTATTAAAATAGAAACAAAACACGTGAGTGTTTTTTTAAGTAAACTCCCAAACCGATGGATTAGTAGTACTACTAGTTAACTATTACGACTAAATAGAGAGATTTTTGAGAACATGATTTCATTAAATTTTTAGCAGATGGAGTGCTAATGATCTAACTTGTTAGGGACTCCTCATTTTTTTCACGAATATCTATGAAATATTTCTTGGAAAATTAATTTCGTTTTTCAACGTCCAAGAAACTATGTTACTTTTTTTATAGGCCCTAAGATAGTTCCTTGGGGTATACCTACCGTTTATTATTCAGCATTTTTGATAATATCATAATAATCTAATTTTTATAACCTGTGTAGTTATTATATTTAATAACTGAAGTATAACCGATGTTTGCTAGGCTATATACCTTAACTCCCAAAGTTCAGGTTCGATAATTTATATTCCTGCATAAATGATATCTAAGTTTTGTGAATACATTATTACTGTTAGGTTGATACACTATCAATACAATGAGGTCAGTGATAGTTCTTTCTTAATAGCATCTTGGAGTTTGGAATAATGGTAGATGGCAAATAGGCTTACCACCTTATTACATGGGATTTAATAACAGCAATGGTGAAATGTGGGAATACTGTGTATACCTCTGCCTACCCCTTCGAGGAATACATGCGTGATGCTATGTTTTTTAATTTTATACTTTCAATAACCAGATCCTAATGTATACCAATTAAAATGCAATATAATCTAAAAGTCCTTTTAATATTCAGATTGCATGTGCATATCTTATAATCTTGTATTGCCTTAATCGATTTGATACTAAGCATAATTTTAGAACCTGTTCCGTATATAGGTACCTAATAAGAATAACGACCCAAATGTTCAAGGATTTAATACTTTACTAGATAACAGATAACAGTGTGTGCCTGGATTAGGTATATGACGTCATGATCCCATCATTTCGTCATGATCATATGAGTGGATCACATTGTTACTTTGCATGATCTTCGCAACAATGAATTACTTAGACATTATTATGCTATACTAAAAAATAATGAGTGCCAATGGTCCACACAGTAACTCCTTACAAGATGTGATAAAGATTTTTGCAATAATTAAGCTACTGTCAGACATTCGTATCGTGTAGTTGTTATCGTGTAATACGGTTCAGTCACTTGAATAGTGCCACGATATTGACTGCCTCGTTGGTCTAGTGGTCGCAAGCGCGGTTGCTGAGCGTGAGGTCCTCGGTTCGATTCCCAGGTCGGGCAAAAAGAGTTATAGGGTTAGGAAATTCTCAGTAGCAGCCCGGAGTCAGAAAGTTGGTGGTGTGATACGCTCGTGCCTCGGAGAGCACGTAAAGCCGTCGGTCCTGCGCCTGATCTCAATCTGTTGGATTGAGAGTGAAGAAAGAGAGTGTGCACCTGTGTTTGCGCATACACTTGTGCACCATAATATCTCCTGCGTACTTGGGTAATCTCCGTGTGAGATAGGCTGCCGTGGCCGAAATACGGTCGGGGGGGGGGGGGGTATTAGTTGTGTGAGGTATATTATTGGTGGTCATTATTTAAGAGTCATAGCAGGCGTCCGAGCACAGATCTTTTCGACAAACTTACGTACTCGATAAAAGATTTTATGTATTGAATTTTATCGTTTCAACACTTTATGTCAAATTTGACGTTTATAATCGACAAACGTGTCCGCAAAAAGAACCATGCTTGCTCCGCAGGTATCAGATAATGACTTGATGCATATTCCTGAGCTCCAAGATACAAGCTCAGTTTGTGGTTCACGGATGACCGTTCAATAATACTGATATAACTTTGGATTAATAAAAGTTGTTGATCCTTTGGTAATTCGCTTTACATTTAGAATCAAATAGCGTCATTCAAATATTTCCAAAAATGCACTGAGATGTTGATCTAAGATTGATTTTTACCGAATTCTCCGATTGTTCTGATCATTTTGAATGTTGAATTCACGAAGCAACTTAACCAATGAGAATGAACCGGGCGGTGATACTGTTGAAGATGTTATTCTTCTAAAAGAGCTAGGGAAAAGAACCATGTCTATACACATTTTACGAAAAGCTATAAGTTGACGATGACGGACTGCCAACATACCTATAATATTTAAATAATAGTATTTATTATTGAAATACCTACTATTATGTAATTCCAAAGCATTTGACATAGAAACTAGGTAAAGTCTAGTAATAATCAATTAAAACAACATAAATAAATAAAATGAGGAAAAACAGGTTTCGTTCAGCAGTGATAATATCTGCGCTTGCGTAATAAGTACATATGTTTATAGAAGCATGTACAAGTTGTTTGAAATAAAATAATAATAGATATTTTATAGTTATACCTAGTTACGTCGTCCTGTTTCTAAATTGTATTCTTCTTGTCCTAATTATTGGTCTGAGATGACTTGAAATAATGGATGAAATTTACAAATTCTCATTAAACGCCATTTTGAAACGGGTGCAGCTTCTGTAGTGAATTTCAAAGACAACGTCAAAGGTTTTTATTTCATATAAACCATACAAAGGCACTTGTGAAAAGTCAGAATTTAGGTGCACGGTTTCAAAAAGTCGTTTCCTACGATGAAGAACCGGGAAGAAACTCCATGGTTACTCTTTTAAATTTTTTAGTTTTCAGAATTTATGTTTGTACAATTTCGGGCGGATGTCAGCACATTATCTTGGATGCAGTCACTAATATAAAAGATAATTAGATAAGCCTTATTAAATGAATTGCAACGCATTTGAAAAGTTTACGGGATTTACAAAATTCTGAAGCTAAAGAATCTATATATCAATGCTTAATATCCGTCAAATATTATTAAAGTTAAATTTAGTTTTTAGAACCGGTCTAAGGCACATAAGGTTAGGTACGTTAACTTTGTGGACGAATTATTTCTGTTTAGATTTAATCTTTGTCTACTTTGTGCTTACATGAGTGTGCATATATACTGATAAATCTTAGAAACGCATTATCGCATGCCTAACGAACTGTAATTTATTTTTTGTTATGATGAACATAAAAATGCGGTTGTGAGTGTGTGTACTCACGTACTTAACCTACTCATTTAAAATATAATATTACATAAGCATAGTTTTAATTACAGTCGTTAAAAATGCCTGCATTTGCATTTATTTTAGAGCGTCGAGCACACGTATGGTTTTTTGTTCGTTTTTCTATCACAGCCTCTATGTGAGAATATTTTCGGAGAAACACCGAAATATTCCGAATTGTCGTCGAACATCTGATTTAGAAAGAAAGAAAGAAAGAAAATATTTATTCTGGGCTCTTGCAGGTTATACATCACCGACAAAGAACAAATAAAAACAAAAAAAAAACAAAAATCAAAAAATTGAGAATAATAAAAACCTGCATGAGACCAAAAAGGCTCCTATCTCAGCATAAGCTGCTCCACCAAAATGTAGCAGCGCTGGTTTTCAGATAGGACCGTTATAGTGATATCACGGGCAACCACGGTGTACGCAAACATGCAATATTAAGAATATATAGTAAATAATTAATAAATTGTGATAAATACATATAATTAAATAGATTCGAAATCCTTAATAAATAATTTATGTAACTTATTTATTTACTCATTCGTGTGTATCACGTTCGCGCATCCATCCTGCCTTAGTCTCAGCATCACTAATTTGTCTATGGTAAGACAAATTAAGGGAGACCATAGATTTCATATCATAACATAGCATCACGCCTGCGTTCCCCGAAGGGATAGGCAGAGGTGTACCCAGTTGTACACCCACATTTCTCCAATGCTTTTATTAAGTCCCGTGTAATAATAGGTGGTGAGCCTACTGCCATATACCGGGTACAATTCCAAACTTACGACTGTTACTGAGAATTTTCTAACAGAAAAACTCAATAACACTTTGCCCGACCCGGGAATCGACCCCGAGACCTCATGCTCAGCAGACGCGCTTGGGACCACTAGACCAACATCGACACTAGGCAGTCATGATTTCACGAGAACTCTTTAGCGATAGATACCTTTTTTCCTACTCCTTAAACTTATACGACTAAGCAGAACTTAAACATAGGTACAATCAATTCCTGTATAAATCGGTACCTTTATTTTGTCTACTGTAGTAGGTAATGTAATGCGACGTTTTGTAGACTTTTGAGTTTTAACATTATTCTATAACGAAAAACCCTTCAATATTTTTTTCCGCTCCGCCACGTGCGGAATTATACTTCATAACAATAAAAATCTATTGTGTCTGCTACTTAGCGAGCCAACGGCTTAAACACTCCATTCTATATTATACATCTTAAAAGATATCTTGTATATCTTTTAAGATGTTCTTCTAAATTAAATTTATAATTAACCATTTATTTACATATTGCAATTACTATGATTATATTATTACCCATTACTATTAATTCGCTTATTATTGTATAATTATTACTTAACTATATTTAATTTTATTACATTATGTAGCGCTAAGTAAATCGAAAATGTCGTGCATGCTGTGGTCTCCTATAATTGAGGGAGTACACAAAATTAGATCTGTAATCTGTTTAAATGTATGTTCTGTGTATATCCCTTGTTGGGGGCCCCAAATAAATAAAAGATGTGTAATCTGACCTGAGAGAAAGCGCGCTAAGATGGCGGCGTTTCAAACTGATTGCAGGTTTGTTTGATAATTTTAATACTCAATAATCATATTTTTACAAGTGGTATATTTTTTACGGTAATGTACCAACGTAAACAATCGATTAAAATAAATAAAAAATACATGCATATATTAGGTATTCCTGTATAAATCGGTACCTATAATTTGTCTACTGCAGTAATGTAATGTGACGTTTTGTAGACGTTTGAACCACGACATTGGTTCATTAGCACACACAATTACGTGTATAAGAAATTCAAATGGATTAGTTATACTAAGGGCTGTGAGACTGGGGTTAGGAAATTCTCAGTAAGTAGGAACCCCGAGTTTGGATTTGTGGGCATCGGTAATATGTGGGTGTAGGTACACCTGTAGGTACTTAATCCCTTTTCAGAATACAGGTGTGATGGTATTATGTATACAATTTTACTTGAGTTCACTATAAATTGATAGAGCGGTTGGCGCAGTTGAGAGACCAGCTGCAGAGTCGCGTGTCGCAGGTTCGGTTCCCGGACAGAGGAAATATTTGTATGATCTACAGATAATTGTTCCGGGTCTGGGTGTGTATGTGAGATTAAATGTCCGTAAACGCCACGATACAGGAAGAAATTTGTAGGCAATTAGGGCAACGTTTTTTTAAAAACAGACAACCAAATCTGATGCAGAATTGTTGCATTAGCATTAACAAGTATATTAAGTTTAGCAAGAGTTTAGTATATCTGTAAAATGATTGCTAAATAAATATCGCCAGGCGTCTTCCTAAGACGAATACAAGGAAGCTTGAAATTCAATAGATTCGCACAACGACATGGTAGTAGTAGAGTGATGACATGGAATGTCAAGGCTCGCGGGTTCAAGGCGCGTTTATGTCTATTACTTTTAATTTTGTTCTTGAATAATAGTAATTAATAATATTAATTTAAGGTTGTCCTCTTTCACACACATTATACAAATAAAATCCCCGAAATTAGGAGGTATGCTGTGTGTGGAGGATGGCCTTATGCTACCCCTTAGCATCCGTGTCATCGCTCTCCCAGCTGAACTATCGTGTAGCTTGTTCGTGTCTAATGCATTTCAAGTTCCCTAATTTTCTCTTAAGGAGACGCCTGGCTATATCTATTTAGCAATAATTTACAGATTACCAATATATAATTTGAAAAGATTCAGAAATAGAACTAGTAGTATTTTTTATTATTATGAGTATATGGCAATCTAAAAACGCATTCTTCATCACTAGAAGTGTTCTCGAAATTACCACCCGCGCCACTATTAGATTGTATAGACTATAGCGAATGTTACGTTTGTTAAAGTCACTGAAATAAAAATACGAAATAGGCGCTTAGTAACAATAATGTTTTCACCGGCATTATTTACGTGTACACGGTACGCTCAAGTAAACCAAGTTAAGTAATTACTTCTCATTAGTGCTCATTTATTACCCAGTTCAGTACCCGGTGAACCTTCGCAGCCACTTTATAAAGGTTGAAAAACTTTGTATAAAAGAAAAGAAAAAAAAAAATTAGGTATAAAGTTACAATATTAAATGGAAAAAGAATACGGTCGCGAACAGGATTCGAACCTGCGCCTTCCGGATAGATACTCCAGGCACTCTGACCACTAAGCCATCAAAAAGGATTTTTAGCCATCCTTTTTGATGGCTTAGTGGTCAGAATAATATTGTAACTTTAGAGTTCGCTAAGCATGCGTTAATGCTTTTCAAAGACATATCTTGGAATATTTAGGTATTTCAATGAGATTAATTTCTAGATTGTTATAGAGGTTGTACATTTTTGAGGAAACCAAAATACGGTCGGTGCGAACCTGCGCCTCTCGGATAAACACTTCAGGCGCTCTGGACACTCTGAAGCCATGACCTCTGCCCACCACTCTGAATTCTTCTTCCACAATTTAATACGCAAACAAATAAACGTATTCTATTCTATACTATTCTACGTCGTCACTTTCTATACAGTCTCTATACATGTGACTGAACCGACACGACTAACTTTGCAGTTAAGAAACAATCGTACAGATGCGATTACCTTATCAAGCAGATACCGATAAATCTACGTTTCACACATGCAAAGCTGTCAGTATAGGCATTTAGAATATCTCGTATGTCAGTGCTTTCAACAAAATTATAAAAGTAACAAACAGTTTTTTAACTGACCCAACCGCATTCAAAAGTGCTTTGAAGTGGCATACAAGTTAGGTTGAATGTTTATGAATTTAAACTTTTTAAAGTTTTATTTCATATAAACCATGTACGGCCTTTGAAACGACATAATTTAAGCGCACGGTTCCAATTAAAGGACTGGGTTGAAAATGTTATAGAAATGGTAAGAAAATGGAAAAATATTCTTTGGATTAACTAGTGCGATAGAATGTAGCAGTAGGTACTAAAATAAACTAAAAGTTGGATTACTAAAAACATCTTTGAACCACAAAGACGTTTTCCAAAAGGGGAGGTAAATGTTTTTATTTTGTAAAGAGCATTGAAAAAGAATAGACACGAATGGAACGCCAATCAACGCTATACCTGAGTTCTCATGTCGCATCCATCAAAATAAAAAAATAATAAAAAAAACACGTCTGCCATGTATGATTTTTATTTTTATTTCACACCTGCTATAGCCACATAAGTTACCCGGAAATTTTAGGATTCCAACGATGCCCCACACTTATTTTTCGGTTCAGGCGTTTAGAAGTTATGGTGGAATAACGAAACTCACAAACATACATACTTAAATACATACTTATACACATACAGACATCAACCCTAATAAAAATATAACACTACTTTTGTGGGCAGTCGTGTACAAAATAAGTTACCTTTCTCGTCTATAACACTGCGTGACCCAAGAATCGAACAGAATCTCACGCTCAGTCAGCAGTCGCCGTGGAGTCCACTAGAAAAATTTGGCAGTCAAAACAGCTAAGCACAGAAAGACGCGTGGCTACTTCTATTAGCCATATTTACACTTACCAGAAGGTAAATGACCGTAGTTACTATGTGAACGAGTGCGATAGAGGAGGCTTCTTGATCCATTAGCGTTTCTGCTTGTCATCAGCCTCAGGCGTTTAGAAAGCTAGGCATACATACATATTTTAGGAATCGCCTTTAACATTCCGAAGTTCAATGAACACAGGTAGCCTATAGCACGCTATTTGGAAATTTAAACCAGACGAGGCCATGACTGTGTCCCCTAAAAGTTTCGGTGTTAACTTATATAATATCAAAACCAAAATTATTGATTAACTAAGTTTGAACTAGAAAATTTCACAAACTGGGTTCGAAATTTTAGATGCGGTTTAGTAAAAGTACGTAATTAAATAAGGTTAAAAACTCAAATCAAACTCAAATTGTTTTAAGACGACGAGCTGTTTACCTTCGAATGTACAAAATTTTATGAGATAACAATAATATTTCTATTGTGTCTGGTATTGGCGAGTCAACAGGTTAAAATACCAATAATAATACTTACAATCGAAATCAAAAATATTTTATTATTAGCAACTTCTTCGCACAATCCCAATTTCCGACTTTATCGGTGGATTATAAAAAAAAACCTTCATTCTAACAAACCTTGTCCCGATAATTACAAATATAACTAAACAAAAAAATAACCAAATCTGCCAAGCTGTTGTAGTGATGACTTTTCAAATATGCAACAATTGATAATGAGGCGTAATAGTTTTTATGTAGCTATGATTGAAATCTTAGTTTGGCGTTAAACGTATTTTATTTTGACGTGAGCAAAGCCACGGCACAGGTAGTTATTTAATATACGTCTTATTGATTGTTTATAGAATACGCACGGCACATTCTGTACATGAAACTGTGAAAAATTATAAATAACAATGAATCAGTGATCAAAGTAAAACATATCAACAAACAGCATACATATCAAAATAAGTGTTCAAAACAGTGTAAAACCACATCAAGTGTGAGTGTCATATCAGTGTTTCTAGTGTTACAATAAGTGAGATAAGTGAGTGAAAATGTCCGAACGATTCAAGGTGACGAAGTTTGAGGAGCCTTCGGGGAAAACGTATAAGAACTATGGAGCAACGTCTGCAGAGAGCGACGTGGAGCTGAAAGGGAAACTGCTGCCGGATTCAGGTTTGTACTAGCTTAATTTAGTATACCACTAGTATCGATAGGTGCAAAAGATTTAATATTTTTAGGTTCTATTGAATCACGTAATTACGTTTTCGACGCAGCGCAGATAATATTATGTATCTAGATACATAATATTATCATACTATCTACATGATACTATAAAACCTCTAATTTTATGACCACAAAGTGTACCTGTTTTTGTGTCTTCAAATTTAAAATAGACAATTTCGATCACCTGAATCTACTTTTACACAGGTTATACAATTGATTGTGACATATTGCTGCGTTTCGGTTGTCAAATTATGATCTATGACAGCCGTTACGGGTAGGCCTGAAAGTCTGACATACCAATTCAAATTATTATTTTCCATAATATGGGTACAAATACAAATGGTGTTATAAATATACATATTTGAGATCATTTCCATATTAGGGCTCACACCATGCAAAATTTCATACAATGTTATAATATAACTATACCACGAGATATCCTGTTGCCCAGTAACTGGGTTGTGGAGGTCAGATAAGCAGTAGCTGAATGTAAAATACTGGTGCTATAAAAATAAGCTGCATTTGGTTTCACTGGAAGCCGATCCCAATGTAATTGGGAAAAGACTAGGCAGATATATATTGCTGCGTTTCTATTTTCTACTATCTTATGTTGGAAATTCTGGACAGCAGTCGAGAAATCGTAGCCCCGGAAACGTTAGCGCTGCAGTATGAAAAATCACTTACTGTAGGTATCTATTTTAATGTATATTTTTGCCTGCAAACTATAGACTTAATCCAACAAATCATAGAAATGTTGTCCCTGAACTTTTTAATCTTAAAGCGTTGATGGATTCACGTGAAGGTGCAGGTACAGTTGGCGATAGGCATTAATTAACACGCATCAACACTGCATCTACTTCAGTACTGATTATTATGATGTAGTCCAGACGTTTGGGTGGATATTTTTTGACACGCAGACATTTTATAAATATGGATGTATTCGGTGAATTTTGTCGGTGACCGTATTCACCATACCAAAACTAGTCTCTTGATAATAATTCAGATCGATCGGCATTGGAATTATGACAGTTCGTACTTGAATGCGACATTGATACCGCATTAGGGTATTGAATAATATATAGTCAAGCATAGAATTGCTTTACCGACCTTATTGCTGAAATTCGATTAATGGTCATAAAATGTGAATATAGTTTTCGATATTGTCTGCATCTGCATCATCTCGAGCTCATGCAAGCTTTCGGTTGAATAAAGAGGCAATATCTCTTTATTTAACCGAAAGCTTGACTGGCAGAGAATGCCTCATGGCATTAAATCCACCTTGTGTACCGTCTTTGTACAAAAATAATTATTAAGTAAATAAATACAGGTATTTATAGGTCGATTATACATGTTTTAAACAAGCGTCAACGTAAACTCAAAGTTAGAAATTCAAGATTGCCTAACTCTACTATTTTGTAGTAATATCTTAGGGTTTCGCGATCACTACACATTATAATAAAACAACTTTTAACCGGATCAATCGCGTGTATTATTGGTTTTTAGTTTTTCCTGACGTTTCGAGCACTTTGCAGATTGCGATGTAGCTTTAAATATGTATCAGAGACAAAAATAATTTTATGAATTTTAGCAATTAAATGTACGGTAGACTGAGATAATTTTAAATAAACTGTTGACGCTTGACACCTAAGTCCTTCTACTATTTTGATTTGGTACTATCGTTCTTGCTTGCAGTTATCCTTGGGAACAGTAACCTTTAAGCAGATTTAATTTTGCTCGTTTGACTTACAACAGTTAAAACTTTTAAATTTATTGATCAAATGCCTTACAGTTACGCATTTATAATCTTTAGATCGCGAAGTTTTTTCTGCACTAATTGTTTTTTCAAAACAGTCATGTAATACGATTCAGCAAGACAGTTAATTAGCAAAGCTTACACTAATAAGGCCTCAAGGCATTCAGTTAATCAATTATATGAATTGTTTTTTAGCAAAAAAAAGATCGAAGTTTTTAGTGAGAGCCGTAGGATGTAGGCAGAGGTCAAATAAATATTAGATTCAATTATAATTTTGTCAGGAAACATTGAAAAATAATAGACACGAGCGGGATTCGACCCCGCGACCTTTGATAATCCATAACATCGCTGTCGCAACTGAGCTATCGAGTCGCCTGTCTCACAGGTTTACATCTAGGTATATTAAATTTTAATTTAATAGATGTGAACCCTGTTCATCAGTCTGCCTAAGCCCTGAATAGTTTCGGGCATAACCAGAAACTACAAAAATCATTAATTTAGTTTTGTGTATTTAAATACCATTACAGATAAATCTTTGAAACGCATTACAGCATGCGTAGCGAACTCAAACTACATAATTATATAACTGTAAAGTTTATAGTAACTTTAATTTTATACCCCAGAGGTTTCAACAAAATAATGTTACCAATAGTTTTGCAGCAAAAAATCATATTTGTAACCCTTTCAGTAAGTTAAAGTATCTTTCCTAAACTTTTAGTACCTTTGTCTCGAGGTAGCGGTTGGACTATTTAAATAACCAAAAGACATTGTCGGCAAAGTTTCATTACTTTTGGGTTTCTTCTTTTCTTCTTTCTTGTGGATACGAGCCAACGTAATAATTTTTGACTCCACGGTATTATAATAACGAAAGCTATATTTTTGGATGCAAATAATGCAAAACAAATCCATTGGTCCACTTGCGTCAAATTGGCAAGGTAAAAAATTTTGATAAGTGTCCACCCACTTGCCGTGGTTGGTCCGTCATTGCTCAGATAATTTCATATTGAGAATTTCATGGCTCGGAAAACACGTTTAACCGTCGGCCCCGATTGTCACATGCCTAAAAATCAGAAAACCCATCTAACCACGAGATATCGTTACTCAGTAACTGGATTGTGGAGGTCAGACTGGCAGTTGCTTCATGGTAAATACAGGTTAATCTGCATTCGGTTGGACTGAAAGCCGAACACAATGTAGTTGAAAAAAGACTCAGCAGATTATTTATTTCGTGTACTGAGATTCTAATCAGCTACATAAATTTAAATAGGTACGCTGACTTTGTATTTGTATCCGCACGAGTTCCTCAATTTAAATATATTTTAATAAAATGAATAATATAATTAACTCTAATGAATTCGACTTGATATTCATTAATGTTGTAAAAATAATGTATTCGCGTTGAAACGAGTTCTCGTTTTAATAAAACGAATGAACGGACAACTGCTAAGAACAATACCGTTGTTTATATTTAGCATGAATCAACAATTTAATAGCAATTATTTGAAGTAAGCAACAGTAGATGTCTCTACGGGGTAATAATTATATAACATATTGTTATCGTATGGTTGATGAATAACCTAGTGTAGCAGTTACAACCGCTCCTGACCTTTGACATGGCTTTAGACACCAATGAAAACATATCTTAGGTGTGCTAGTGTCCTCACGATGTTGTCCTTCATAGTTCTGAGCAGGTGACTGGTCAGTTCAACATTCTACTAGGCTATCACTGCACTGTCCTTTATCATGGACGGCACAAAAATACCACGTGCTTCAGTTCTAATTTATTCCTATAAAGGTTTCACATTAACAAATTTAGTACGAAATAGGCCAGGGTCACCTAAGTTGGGATCACGCACATGTCTTATGTGAAGGGTATCATCGATGGGGTTAATGTATGTGTTTCAAGGGCGTTCCACAGGTAATATGACTTATATTAACACCGTATTACACCTATTAGGTAATATTAATGAGTAATTAATGAAAGAAACAGCATTATATTTTGGAAATATAGCATGGTGTAATTTATGGTGACGGGAAAAGTTGAAACATAAAGACCTAGAGGAAGGTACCCAAAACGCTTAGCCTATCACCCGTTTCCGGCATGACGTTGGTTTCTGGGACAGCCCTGTATTATTGTTCGGAGTATGGGTGTGCGTGATGAACACGAATCCTCACGATACAGAAGAAATAGTCTATAATATAGTCTGGGGCAATGTATAGAAAAAAGAGGTGTAAAACTAGTCGGCTAAATGAATTCGTAGTATACCTAAGTGTAATAATAAGTTGTTACTTTAATTGTCGTTGTTCGTATGTATTAAATTTCGAGTCCCCTTGTATTCGTCTTAAGGAGACGCCAATGGCTTGCGCCTTATTTCAATGACTCAAATAAATAAAAATAAGTCTATTAAGTAAACAATTTCCCTCTCCAAGTAATTAAAAATACATGATTGTTCTCCCCTCATTTTCTTATGCAAGGCGCGCTTCACACAGACATTGTGTGCTCCACACATAGGTTTTGCTGGAACCGTCACTCTGCTTGGCACGCCTTTGTTTACTTTGTACGGATCTGGGAGGCGGATCTAGATGTACAGGCTTCTTTGTTAGTAACGTGATGTGGTTGTACTGAAAAATAAATAGTGATAACCATATTTTGTGCGGAATTTGAAGACTTTGTATAAAAATATTCAGTAACGTTATTGCAGTTTTTTTTATATGTGTAAATGTTTCATCCTACTGTAAACAGCTTCGCTTAGGATCACTTTACATCATTGCCGAAGAGAAAAGGAAGTAAGCAAAGACAATTTTTAACTAAAATTGTAATGAGCCAAAGTTCAAACACAGAATTAAAAAAAAAGAAATTGGGACGTGTTTGGAGCCTGCTTTAACAGTATTTTTTTCTTTCTATAAATATTCAAACCTTAATAAAGTAATTGTACTACTACTTCGTGATGGCCGAGTAGTTACGTGCCCGCCTCTTGTGCCACAGGTTATGGGTTCAAATCTGGCATGCCGTGTGAATTTTTCAATGCCATATGGACTTTCTTAGTTAATCTATGACATCACAGACAGGTGATTCGCTAACTCGCGGTGAGCTAGCGTGGTGATGTTCGTGCTTTCTCAATATGAATAGCAGGTCAACCGGAATGTTATTGAAAATTTTCCGTGACTTTCGAAATAGCACATAAAGGCGTCAGCAACATATTGTAAACAATTGAATATTTTCTTGTTCAGAAATTATGTTCTCTTGGTATTTAACCTATTACGTTGCTCCTAACAACGCCCACGGGAACCACTTTCTGTAAGTGGTATATTTATAGCAGACAAGAAAACGACAGGAAAATACATTTTCCAAGATACATTAGTTAGTTTCGTTGATTTCGGAACTCTTACTTACTTGCTTCATTTGTCTTTTTGTTTGCCCGTCATCGGTTTCGAGTTTCGGTTTCTTCGCGAAAGAAATTTTTATATGTTACTTACTTAAATTTAATGTACTTGACTGCCTTGACTTTTATTGTTACTGACGTTCATTTTTTTTTTTAAATAACAATAATAATATTTAAAAGACACAGAGCTACGAGCGATAAAATTTAGAACTAAAATCTACAATCTGACGTTTCATTTAACACTGTTCGTTGTCCCGCTCCATTGATAAACGCAAAACGTTTTTACAATTCTGCGTGTTATAGGTTAGTAATTATGTGAAACCGCTAAACGTCGTACAGCTGTTTTACATAACAGCACTGTTTCGTAAATTAGTTAGCAGTTTTGTAAAACAGCAACAATATATACTATCCGTTTTTTCTTTTGTGGAGAATCCACTGTGGACTCTGTGCTGGACTCCTACGAACTAAAAACCAAACGGTACTCCGCAAACATCGTTCAAGGTTCCGTGATTGCAACTGCATTCACCACAACCCAAATCTACAACAAAGTGACCATCGATTAGCTGGTAATCGAATTAACCAATAGAGGTACGCAGATCGACATTTAGGGACAAGCTCAGATCTTGTAATTAATTTATTAATACTGGCGTCCGAGCACGGATCTTTTCGACAAACTTGTCGACTCCATAAAACTTTTTATGTATTGTATCGTTTATCGTTTTATCAACAACTTACGTCAAATTTGTCGTTTAAAATCGACTATCTTGTCGACAAAAAGAACCATGCTCGCACCGCAGACCTAACTTTAGATAAATCTTTCTAAAGTGTGTGAAACGCACATAGTGATGAAGTGATGAAGTCACCATATGTGGAAGAAGAATTCGGTATTGTGAGCAGAGGTTGGGATAAGGGATAACTCATTTAGCAGAGCGAATGGAGCATTTAACTGGGAGGCGGAGGTTCAAATCCCGCTCACGACCGTATATTTCTTTCCACAAAGACCTGGTGTAGGTGCATCGTGAGATTTGTGTTTTTAAAACAGCCCACATTACGAAATAAAAAGAAAACCTATTTTTTTTAATGAAGACCCTCGTTCTCAGTAAATAAAGTCAGTCAACTGTAGCTTAAATAGTTAAAGCGACTACGCGACTTTGCCAGAGTCCTTATGCGCTTTTAGTGCTTTAATTCAGTACCTACCACGTATGCATGGAGAATTTCTGATGAATGTAGGGAAACGAGATTTTATGCAATTAAAACTCTGGCGTTACTTTTGCGTTCAAATGTGCAAAAGCGCTGAAACTGTATAAGAAAATATATGGTATTCACATAATTATTTCCAATGAGACTTAAAGGTGTGTCGTGTCTTGGTAGCTAAGTTTATAGGTATGGGCCCGCTTCTTAAGCGGGTCATTCTTCGAGTTGGATCCGTTTATCGCCCGATCAGTCTTCTCAACGTCTTCGGAAAGATCTATGAAAGGCTAATTTATATTCGTTTAAGGGATTATGCCGAATCCAATAAGCTTCCTCCTAACGAGCAGTTTGGCTTTCGAGCTAAACACTCATGCATCCATCAGTTGCACCGTATCGTTGAGCACATAAGCGCAGGCTTCATGGGCAACATGAAAACGGGCGTATTATTCTTCGACGTAGCTAAAGCTTTCGACAAGGTCTGGCACAACGGCTTAATCTATAAGCTGTATCAATTCCAAGTGCCTGACCGTCTCGTACTCATCATTCGAGATTTTCTATCGAACCGTAGCTTCCGCTATCGCGTAGAGGGCGTTCTATCGTCCCCTCATCGGATCCAAGCCGGAGTCCCTCAGGGCTCTGTGCTATCACCTCTTCTCTTCGCGCTGTACACCAGCGATATTCCCAAAAGTGGCAAAACCAAGTTAGCTCTTTTCGCCGACGACACGGCCATCTATTACACTGGTAGGAGTCTTGACTGCATTACCCGATATCTCCAGACCTCGGCCAACGCCTTAGGCGCTTGGTTCAGGAAATGGAGGATTGAGGTCAATCCAGATAAGAGCGCCGCCGTTCTCTTTTCGAGAACGGTCGCCAAGGAATTTCTTCCCCAGCTTCGACCTATTACAATGTTCGGCAAGCCAATCCCTTGGGAACTGCAAGCCAAATACCTGGGTGTGATTCTAGATCACAAACTGTCCTTCCGTCCGCACAAAGACGGTACGCAACCGCGCGGCCTTCGCTGTCGGCCGTCTATTCCCCATGACAAATGCGCGCAGTAAATTGTCACTTAACCTTAAGATTAGGCTCTATACTACGTGCATTAGACCCATTATGACGTATGCTAGCGTCGTGTTCGCACACGTTAAGTATTACAAAATCCATAGGATGCAAACCCTGCAAAATCGATTCCTTCGTAAAGCAACAGGCGCTCCATGGTTCATTAGGAACCTTCAACTCCACCTCGACCTCAGAGTGCCTACCGTTAGGCAATTCATGAAAAGGGCATCGAAGAGATACTTCGAATCTGCCCCTAATCATCCGAATCCCTTAGTTGTCTCTTCGGCTGATTACAAGCCGTCCCAGATCAACAAAATCCGCCGACCACGTCACGCTCTCCTCCGTCCCGATGATATTAAAATATGCTCTGGCTGGAGGCATCAAACTGCCTCGCCTTAGATATTGTCCGGTTACGCAGACAAAACTCCTCTGGGTTTATGCAAGAGGCCATTTATAAAAAAAAAAGAGTTGGATCCGTTGCGTCATTATCCTCGCTTTAATATTTTTATGAAACTAACTTCGAAATAATAATATTTTCATTAATACAAGCTGATTGTATATCCATGAACTTTATTAATGAAAATTATAAAATTCTGAAGTTATTTTCATAAAAATATTTGCGCGAGGAAAATGACGCAAGGAATTTAACTTGAAGAATGACCCAAGCAACAGGATGTCCAAACCTGGTATGTACCAATATGACTTTGTCATTTAAGTACTATCTTAGTTAATCTAAGACATCACAGACATACGGTGAAGGAAATATCGTGAGGAAACCTGGGCCTAATGGACTGAAATCGCCAACCCACCGTGGGCTTGCGTGGTGATGACTGCTCATGCCTTCTTTGTAAGAAAAGAGGCCCTTACCCTGCTGTGGGACAGTAATAGGTCGACAGATATTGTATGATTATGAAATGTTCAAAATGAAGTTTGCGGTAATCAGAATGTTCTTTTAATTTGTGAAATCATTATGCGGACTCTGACTCATCTGGGACACCCGATTTCTTGATTTATCTAGATTCTAGACTAATCGAGGAGCCGGGTCTGTTAGAAGAGAGGAATGCAGCTGCCATTATGTTCCAATTTTGATACCCTGGTTGGGCTTATTGCTGCTGGATTCATTGGGAGGCCCTGGGGGCGATTTCTGCGTCGGAAAAACTGTTATTGTGTTCGTCTGTTAGGAAATATTCAGAAACTTAGTTCCGCACAATATACCAGCTAATAAATGGAACTTATAAACTGTACTATTTTACACCTCTGTAGAACCCTTTAGTGAATGCAGGCGTGATGCTGTGTTATAAAAATATCTACCTGCTTTTTGTTTGACGATAGGTTCACACGCACGATCGGCTGTGAAGTTCCGGACACCAGATGATACGGTTATTGAAGGACGGTGACACAATAGAAGTTGTAGTACGGTGTGGTTAGTGACGTAAGAAGATCAAATGCCGGCATTCGCGGGTTCCGTTCTTTAGTCGACTATACAAGTTTGTGAATTCATGCAAAAAGTACTAAACGGATTTGGATAAAGTTGGGTGTGTAGTTACTTCTGGTCCTGTAAAAGATATATGATGAGAATATTGGCGGGAAAATGTAGTTTCTGCGGAAAAAGGGAATTTATGTATGGTTTCTAAAAGTGTTGATCGGGATTTTTCAAAATCGTAGACTATGTCGGATGTTTCTTTATCTATCTGCTCGAAAAATACGATACATAAAAAAAGGAAACAAATATGCGAAAAAAAAATTAAGACTACTCAGCATTTCTTTCTGTCTGTACTTTTGCCTAGATAAACTGATGACAAGTCGGCACTAGGCTACTATTTTTTTTTAAGTAGCTACGTTTCTCTTCATTGACGTAACTCGTTTTTAGGTGGTTATTCTACACATAACATGTTAATACCAGTATTAACTTTGAATGATTCCAAAGCCAGTTTTATTTTCAGAATAAAATGTAGACACATTTACAATTTCCCTCCCAAATTGACAGCTGTTGTAACTCTGCCATTACAGCCCTGAAGTTGGTCCCTTTGAATTTTAATCACGCTTTCAACGATACCGGTATTCTCACGATTCACAGTGGGTCGAAAATCGTGCTTCAAAGACAAAGATTTTAGTATAATAAGTTAATAACTTTCGTGAGACATATTCATATCAATTATCGTTCACCGATTATTACATACGTGCATTTTTCGGAACTGCGCGACTAGTTTCCAACTCGAACGGAGCCCTTAGTCATGAGCAGAGCCCGCGGCGATGTCGCGAGTCAAAGTCAGTTTAACTCGGGTTTGACCGTTCGAGTTGGAAACTAGACAGGCAATCCCGAAAAATGCACGTGAGTTATAATCGGTGAACTTTATAGAAAGAATTGAAATGTACATATTTTTATATCAAGGATTACTACGAAGTGATTTGGCTTGGAAATTGAGAACTAATTAATAATTGATGTAGAATCCATCCATCGATTAATATTCCAGCTACTCCAGGCACTCTGCCAATTAAACATGAACAAACATATGTTTTCTATTTAATAATATAACTTTAGAGTTCGCTAAGCATGCCTTAATGCTTTTCAAAGATTTATCTTTATTATACATATGCTTAGAAAAATAAAAACTATATTTTTAGATTCAAGATAAATCTTTGAAAAGCATTAACGCATGCTTAGCGAACTCTAAAGTTACAATATTAAATGGAAAAGAATACAGTCCCGAACAGGATTCGAACCGACCGATTGTCGAGATGGCTTAGTGGTCAGAGCACCTGGAATATTCATCCGGGAGGCGCAGGTTCGAATCCTGTTCGCGACCGTATTCTTTTTCCATTTAATATAGTAACTTTATATTTTTAGATACCTTAAAATTTCCAATCCTTTTCTAGAATCTCCCATCAAAAAAGGGACTCCATATTATCTATTCTCGAGTTTGTCCCTTTGACCTATAATAGCGCTGCCGAAGTTCACGGTATTTTCCCACGGTTGGCGTGACGCAGGATTACTAACCCATGTGCCCGCGCCGTCTAAATATAGCCTTTTATTGCGAAAATGCTTTTGATTCAGGGATTTTCGATTTGCCTTCCTTATGCTTAATATTTAAGCCACCTCTCACCAATGCTGTTAATAAATAATCTCATATAATAGGTGGTGAGATATTGCGATCGCATTCCAAACTCAGATGCAGAAAATTTCTCATTAGAAAAACAAAGAATGATCAAAATCAGACTAATTATTGTTCAAGTCAAACTGACAGTTCGACTCGCGACATCGCCGCGGCCTCAGCTAATGACTAAGGGCTCCGTTCGAGTTTGAAACTAGTCGGGCAATCCCGAAGAATGCAAGTGAGTATTAACCGTTGAACAATAATTAATATGAATGTGTCTCACGAAAGTTATTATACAAAAATCAGACTACTCTGTAAAAAGGTCATACGTACTAAAAACGTATCTACCTACGCGTTGACTTGAAAACCTACTTATTTTTTCGTCGGTTGAAAACACTGCTAGACCTGGGAATCGAAACTAAGACCTCATAGTCAGCAGTCGCGCTTGGGGCCACTTGACTGACAGTTAACGAAGTTTGTCACTTAAAATTGTAATCGCTCCGTCAGCGTACGCGGTATTTCTCACGATATTAGCGTGTCGCAGGATTATTACCGCATGTAACTCGGGCCGTTCTATTTATAGCTTTACAGCGAAGATATTTTTACGCGAATCATTGCTTACCTACTAGGTACAATGGGTTACAATGAGGCAAGCAATAAAATGTAAGGAAGTTTTATTGATAGAATTGTAGGTTGATGCGTGTGGAAGTACCTATGTTATAAACGTGTGTCTTATTGCTTATAACTTAAGATGTATATTGGTACATTTACTTTTATGTTACTGACGAAGTTTTATACGTTGTACATTATATCGCTTGTCAGTACCTATAAACGGATTTCCATTTCTCGATATGATTATTTATACCGGCTGATGTGTGGTAGGTACCTACTCTTACTTATTTCTGGTACCTACTATGAGTTCTTATGGTACATGATTTATATGGAAGTAAGTTTACAGCACGTCAGTCCCAACATATGATCTATGAAAACTGTCCTTACTGCAGTCATAAAGATGCTGACAGTGTAAATAAATAGATTGTTTCCATGGACGTGCCATTGAAGGGTGATTGTACCATTTGAGTATTTTTTAACGATTTTGATAAGTTTTAGGAGACAATTTTGTAGTATTATAAAATAAAATAATAATGACTACCCTCAATATTGTTGAAGTAACTAGACATTGTGCAATTTTTTAATTGTACGCTCTCTTAATGTAATAATATAAGATCGATCTAAGACCAAAATAGTTTCTTCTTAGACAGTACTTTTAATCATGTAACTGTTTTTGTGGTGAAAAATAAACAATTTATTTATTTATTTTATAATTCAGTAGATTTTCCACAAAATTGTTAACTCTGCCAAAAAAAAGGAAGGTAAGGAGGAAAAATATTGCGAAAGAAAGATTTTTATTTGGACATGGCACAAAGAGACTCGATAAGACAAAGAAAAATAACTCAACCACTCTCTTCTTCATCATTTAGCGATTCAATTAACAAAATAATCGAGAGGAAAAACAAATAAACCCTCAAAGTACTACCAAACCCTGCATATCACTGTCGACCGGTAAAATACCCAGGAGACTGGCAGTTTTGCCACGTTGCATAACTTAAACTTATTCAAAAGAATATGAGAAAACCGAGCGATGGATTTAAGACGTCGGGTTAGTCTAAAAGCATATCTTTTTGTGGGAAAAGAAAGTATGTAAGTATTTTTTACAAGTTCGCGATTGGCAAATGGATTATGTTAATCCAAAGGACAATATTAATAAATAAAAAATATAATTAAAATAAAATGGTTGATTACATGACACCTCGAACTGAAACTATCGTAGTTACGTTTGCGTACACAAATTTCACAAACACACAAGTACCTAATTCAAGATTTCTTTCCTCGTCATGGCTAGGAACTTCACATCAATTTGGAAAAAACTAATTTATCCCACTGCACTTATAATATAACTTAAATAAGACGCTACCTCGTTGCCCTAGTGGTCCCAAGGGCGACTGTTGAACATGAGGTCTCGGGGTCGATTTCCGGGTGGGCTATGTGTTTTCAGTGAAATTCTCAGTTTAATAGTAATATCTTAGGTTTGCGCGATCACTATACATTATAAATACATTAAAAAAAGTTCTCAGTTTAAGTTCGGAGTTTGGAATAGTGCCCAGTGGATGGCAATAGGCTCTTCACCATTACACTGGACTTAATAACAGCATTGGTGAAATGTGGGTGTACTACTACGTGTTCACCTCTGCCTTCCTCTTCTGGGAATACATGCGTGACGCTATGTTATGTTAAGTTAAAATTTCAATCCCAAAACCGTATTTACTGTCATATTAGTACTTAAAACAAAGGACTACTAAAGGTAGATAAAGTACCAACGTTGGCACAAAATTATTCTAATAGGTAGGGGTTTAACGTCCGCTGTTTGTTCTAGAAATCAATAAGTTGTTTACACAAATGTGGAAACTGATAAACTTTGTTGTTATAGTTTGTTAACAATTAAAGTACCTATGCCCAAAATTTCTAGTATAGTGCGGGCTAGGAAAACATTCACCGTAGATTGATTTAATTACAATGATAATGTATATATCGGCCTAGCCTTTTCCCAATTACATTGGGGTCGGCTTCCAGTCAAACCGGATGCAGCTTAATACCAGTATTTTACATGGAGCGACTGCCTATCTGACTTCCACAACCCAGTAACGGTAACACGATATCTCGTGGTATGACTGGTTGTCAGACTTTCAGGCCTCTGACTACCCGTAACGGCTGTCGTAGATCTTAATTTGACAACCGGTACCGACGGTTTAACGTGCTCTCCGAGGCACGGAGGGGTCTCGGTATGAAACGATGGACACCCATCCACAGACCGACCGCGGCAAGCGCAGCTTAACCTCGATTGATCGATCTGTGCGGCTGTTACTTAGCCACAAGCCCCTTTTACAATGATAATGTATAATATAAAAATGAATCCCTGAATATGTTGCTAAGCGCAAATCTCGAGAGCAGCTGAACCGATTTCGCTTATTCTTTTTTATAATATTCCTTGAAGTACGAGGATGGTTCTTACGGAAATAAAAAATAAAAAAATTCCTTGGAAAAAACAAAGAATCTACTGTTAGGCGGTACGAAGTTCGCCGGGTCAGCTAGTATTAGATATTTTATAATTAGTTACTTAAAGAACATAACTATGTACAAGAAAATTATAATAAAAGTAAAATATATAACATAAAACAAAGCGTGGTTTAGGCGTTGAAGTATTCCTCCGCATCTCTGTCATCCGGTAATGTGCCAGAAGACTGGCAGCATTGCCACATTGAATGGCAATGCTAATTCTCTGACCAAGAAAAGGGGCCAGCCCTCTGGTCACGCGAATAGATGATTGACAATTACAATGATTAGATTAGATTTGTTGTGCCATTTCTAATAATAATAAAAAAATAAAAACAAATTGCACTTTCTTACCGATCCCAGTGTCGTGGTGGCCGAGTGGTTACGGGCCCGCCTCTAGGCCGCAGGTTGTGGGTTCAAATCTGGCATGAACTAATCAGATTTTTTTTATTTCATATGTAGATACCTACTTTGTTAGTTACTCTAAGACATTACAGTCATACGGTGAAGGAAAACATCGTGAGGAAACCTGGACTTGGTAGTTTGAAATCGCCAACCTACAGTGAGCTGACGTGGTGATCAGTGCTCCTGCCTCCTCTGTATGAGAAGAGGCCCTTGCCCTGCAGTGGGACAGTTATGGTCTGGTCATGTTATGTTATGTTTACCGGTCCGTATAATATTCAATGATTTTAAAGATGTTATTTTATATTCTAAGTACATAATTTCGTTAACCTCCAAAATGTTAGTTGGAGTGTATTTCACTCTTTTACAAACAACATAAATATCGTTCTTCTCTCGATACTCTTCTTACTATTATTCGCTATTTCTTTCTTGTTTTCCTTCTTTCTTACTTCCTCCCTTTCCTATTTTCTTTCTTTAAAATATTAACAATACAATTCAAAACGGCATCTTCACAAACTGCAGAATAAATGGAATATTGTTGTTTCTCAACAAACATGATAACGTGAGTGCATACAAATGCTTGTAGGTACAACTTCTAACATGACTTCAAAATGGCGTATAAACGGAACGCGACATTTCCTTAACCTATTCACTTCCTATCGAAGATTGGCACAACTGCATAATATAGACAGTACTGGTGATAAGGAAGTGACGAATGGGGTCAGATTTTTGTTAGGTAGTCAATTGCAGTCTATTGCGGAGTAGGTTCAGATGTGAAGATGTTATAAAAACCACCATGTTGCAGAACAAGGAGTCTTTTATATAACATTGTTGAAGTCACTACTGCACGGAGGGGCTCGTGGCTAAGTAAAAGCTGCACAGATCGATCGGACGAGGTTAAGCTGCGTTTGTCGTGGTCGGTCTGTGAATGGGTGACCATAATTTCATACTGAGACCCCTTCATGCCTCGGAGAGCACGTTAAGGCGTCGTTCGTCTTTGTCAAATTAAGATCTTTGACCGCAGTTACGAGTACTTAGAGGCCTGAAAATCTGACATCCAGTCATACCACGAGATATCGTAGAATTCAACCGCAATGTAATTGGGAAAAAGCTAGGCAGATTGATTTTTGATTGAAGTCACTGTGAGGCGTAGTCATCTCTTTAAAATGGTATAAAAAAACTACAGATTTTTATATTATGAAGTTTAGAAGGTTCCCCAAATTGAATTAATAAATTTCTCGAATACATAAAAATAAAATTCTGCGAGATATCGGTTTGTAGTCTACGGTTTTACGGTTTTTATCTAATTGATACGACTTTAATATCAACTATTAATGATGACTAAGTATTCCTTTATTTCTAAAGTTTTTTTTTTTTTTTTGGTAATGGCATCTCGCAGGTCAGCCTAGGAGGTTGTCGACTGCTTAACCGGACTTTCCTGTGGATGCCCTAATAATAAACTATTATTAAGGCCTCCAGCCAGGGGCATACGACTAAATTAATTCTAAAGCGACAACGCTAAGGGCAACCCCTGCGGGGTACGAGCCTCGGCTTAGGGCGTCGCTTGAAGGAGGACAGCAAGGGACTGGCTGGATCGAACAGGAATCATAATTATTATTATGAGGGGAATTTAAAGCTACAGGCTCAGCGGCTACGCGGGCTGGCACGAGCTAGGGTCGGGGAGGTGATGCATTAGGTGCATTACGGGGACGTCGCGACGGGCCTCGGCGGCGAGGCCGAAATGACGGCGGTCTGTGTCTGTGTATTGTGCTGGTGGCCCCCCTCTTGGAGCAGGGTTATAGCGTCGTCGGGGTATAAGAGTGAATGCCTAGGACGGCGAATTCTACTTATCTGGGAGGGGGTGTATCGGGCGGCAGCCGCGATGAGAGGGTTGGGGTGCTTTTCAGCGGACTCGAAATAACGCTTGCAAGCGCGTTTTATGAACTGACGGATAGTGGGAATGTTAAGGTCGAGATGGAGGTTCTTGTTTCTGTCATAGAGGGGGGCTGCCGTGGCCTGACGTAAGGCACGGTTCTGGAGGGTCTGCATCTTATGGAGGCGGTGAGATTTCGCGTGTGGGAACACTACGCAGGCGTAGGTCATGATGGGGCGTATGCACGTGGTGTAAATGCGCAGTTTGCCCTTAAGGGACAGTCTGCTGCGTGCGTTCATAATATTATTATAGTGAAGCCTACCCAGAGCGAAGGCGGCGCGCGAGCGCACCGTCCTTATGTGCTCACCGAAGGTCAGGTGTCTGTCTAGGATGACTCCTAGGTACTTGGCTCGCTCCTCCCAAGGGATCGGCTTTCCGAACATGGTTATCGGTTTGGGGTCGGGGGGTCTGATCCTACGCCGTTTCGCGAAGAGTACGGCTTGACTCTTATCGGGATTTACTTCTATTCTCCATTTCCTGAACCAAGCGCCTAGTACGTTGGCGGAAGTTTGGAGAGTGCTGGCTATACGGTCGCGCACGATACCGGAATAGAAAATGGCAGTGTCGTCTGCGAAAAGAGCTAACTTGGCCTGTCTATTTTTCGGGATGTCGCTAGTGAAGAGCGTGAATAAGAGCGACGAGAGCACGGAGCCCTGGGGGACACCGACGCGGATAGAGTGGGAAGCGGATAGTGCGCCCTCGATGCGATAGGGGAAAGTGCGATTCGACAGAAAGTCCCGTAAGATGAGCACGAGACGGTCGGGCACGCCGAGTTGGTACAGCTTGTATAATAAGCCGTTGTGCCAGACTTTGTCGAAAGCCTTCGCTATGTCGAAAAAGAGCGCGCCTGTCATCGTGCCGCGCTGAAAACCGGCGCTTATGTGCTCGACGATGCGGTGGACCTGTTGTACGCACGAGTGTTGGGTACGAAAACCGAACTGTTCGTCGGGGATGAGGCTCTTCGCATCGGCAAAGTCCTTGAGTCGCTTATAAATAAGCTTCTCGTAGATTTTACAATTATTTCTATTGTGTTGTAGTGTTTTCTTTTATACTGCGTGGTAATTCTGAGAAACTATCGTCACATTCTGAGTAAGATAAGTATCATATAAATAGGTACAAATGGTCATGATTTGTACATTGGGCACTTCAGATGTCCACTCAGTTACTTTTCGAAAATTTACATATGTCGTCAGAATAAACATTGTACATGGGCGTCAATTCCAAAGTAGCTAACTAAACTAAATTTAGAATATTCCTGTAATTTTACGAGCAGTATGACCTCTAAGGGACGAATCAAGAGACGTCAAATTCGAATTTAGGAACGTCAAATTAAAATCTCCGAACGTTTTCAGTGGGTACAATTTTAGGTAGCTACTAAAATTAGGGACGAAAAACTAAAATTTTAGGTTGACATGATTAAATTTGTATTTGACGTCATCCCGTCCCGCTCTTATAGTAGCGGTTAGTAAAAGACAGCAATGCTCTAAATTTAATTTAAATGCTACATTAGAATTGACGCCACTGTCGAAAATCCACCGGAAACACGTGACGGCTAAGTTTCCAACGGTACAGGAAGGGAGGTGCCCTACTTCTAGTCTGGGATAGTACGTCATAACTACATCTAGGTTTTAGTTTGTATTTAGGAAATTAGTAAAACTTGTAACTAAGTAGTTAATCTATCTATGCAGCTGTCGGTTTATCGAGACGCTTACGTGATGGCTAAACTAAACCCTAAACTATTTTTGTATAATAACTTTCGTGGGAAGAAGAAGAAAGAAAGAAAGAAAGTTTTTTTTATTTCAAGTCAAGTCAGTTTGATTCGCGACATCGCCGCGGGCTCATGATGAAGGGCTCCATACGAGTTTGAAACTAGTCGGGCAATTCCGAAGAATGCAAGTGAGTAATAACCATTGAACAATATTTAACCTTAACAATTTTTTTTTCCAGTGATGATCAATTATTGGGCTTTTTGTCAAGTTTCGTAATATATTTTTATATAAACTAAACAAAAAAAAAACACTTTGTACCATTGATGGTTGCCATAATTTAAGTTAAACTGTTATGTTTATGCCTGTCCACAGGGTCCATGTGTGCCCATGAATGTGTTCGAAACGTCAGGAAAAACCAAAATCAATAATAGCTACACTCCATTAATCCGGTTAAAAGTTATTTTATTATAAAGTGTAGTGATCGCGAAAACCTTAGATATTATTATTATCACGGCACTAGCTTAAAAAGTATTTTGGAAAGCTGAATCGGTTTGTTGATCTCAACATTGATTTGCTTTTCCATTAAATTTCTGGGCAAAAATGTCAGTCATTCATAATAAATCGGGAACTGTTGGATTTTCCGAAGCCGAACTAATAACGTATCGTGAGTCAACACGGTGTGTTTGACAATAAGCCGCCATGTTTGTTGATATGTCCAGTGGGCCACATGGGCCGGTGATGCGCAGTGTCCTGAGATAAGAAAATATTTTTTATAGTTTATCTATATCAAACAAATAGAATGTGCCACTCTTCGAAACGGCGGGCATTGTGAAGGAGGTTCCCTTCTCTAGGGGCAGCAACCATCGGTGTCCGACCCTGTTCTCGAAGCCAGTGGCCTCCTATTTTAAATATTTTTAAATGGATATAACTTTTTTAGATAAGCATATATGAAAAAAACATCTATGCATAAAACAGATGTATAATATTTTAGGCTCTAATTTTACCAATGCCGTAAATGAGTCTCATGTTATACGAGTATGTGGTGAGCATATTGCCATCAACTGAATACAATTCCAAACTCTAGAATGCTACTGTTCATATTAGAAAAATACAACACTTTGTCCTACCCTACAATTTACTCTGCACAGTAAACCAACGCGGCAGTCACTTATATAACTATTATATACATATAAAACAATACCACAAACAATTTGTTACGCGATATAAACCAAACATTTCAAGCATTATAGTACCGATGCAAATAAAATGTTATGAGAATGTAATATGAGAGCAATAACAGAGGCTTGCTACCGATAAATTCATCTCGGTGAGGTCTTATTACGTTCAGTAGGCCGTATGAAATGTCTAAGCAACAGTTTGTATAGCAAATGGTAGTTGTGTTGTATTGTGTATATATTCTGTTCATTTTAGGAAGCCTTACATGACAGCTGTCAAATTTAATGATTTTAGGCACGTGGCGACACGTGAATTTTTCGATTATCGATTAGTTTTCAGAACAAATTATCATCGCTATTTAGTGTTTTCTTTAAACATTTTGTGTAAAAAGAATTATATGAATTTTATGAATGACCTATAATAATAAAATATCTCTCATGTCCTCAACAATATCCAACAATGTACGCAAAATGCAATTAATTGATTATCTAATTATTAATAACCGCATCAGAGTGACATGGACTGACCATCCTTTGATTAAATCGTGATTCAACTATGTAGTATTATGTACCTACCTACAGGCATTATATTATTATACGGTTATTGACCTGTGTATGGTTTATACATATTAAGAAATACGGAAATGGTTAATCCACATTTTATCGATGTCATTATTGCGTCTCTATTGTCATCTACCGGGCACAATTTTAAAATCTGAAATAGGTATAGTTAATTGGTTTTTTCCAAAAATAGATTTAAGTTTGGCTACTAACTCACCTGACGGTAAGCGACGGTGTGGCCTAGAATGGAGCATGTAGCTCCAGTACTATTAAGAATTAAGACTGCGGGACCCGAGAATCGAACCCAGAACCTCACACTTTGTCTGCGCAGTCGTGCTTGCGTCATACATTGAGCTATGTATGTATATAGGTATAGCTATACGCTTCCGGCTATGGTTACATACATGCTCGTGAAAGCGCATGGGGTGATGTTGCCACCTAATGCGAGGTGATGGTCGCGAAGGAGGCAGTAGAATGGTAGAGAGAGGCGAATCCCGCTCAACGATCTCCGGCCAGGGCTGTGACCCTCATTTCACCGAAACATAACATAACAACATAACATAGCATCACGCCTGTATTCCCTGAAGGGGTAGGCAGAGGCGTACACAGTTGTACACCCACATTTCACCAATGCTGTTGTTAAGTCCCATGTAATAGGTGGTGAGCCTATTGCCATCTACCGGGTACAATTCCAAACTCCGAGCTGCTACTGAGAAATTTCTAACGGAAAAACTCAATAACACTTTGCCCGACCCGGGAATCGAACCCGAGACCTCATGCTCAGCAGTCGCGCTTGGGACCACTAGACCAACGAGGCAGTTCACCGAAACATTTCTATTAATAATTGTTATGAATTATGAACGCATACCTAAAAGTCTAAACAAAACCAATCCAACCTAACTACTATGTGTCTAGAAATAAATCATTCAACCATATCAAACTACGTACTTCAGTAACAATCAATGACATTCAATTGATAATTTAAATACGTACTCCTTAGTCATACATAATATGGTCATCGACCCCGACTTAGACATAATATCTCATTTGACATAAATACTTTTTCTCTGTACTCTCTCAGGCTTTCAGTGCAATACTACTTTGAAAGGTATGCTTTGCGCTTTTCAACTTAAAAAGCGGGATTTTCACCTATGTGGAAATGGTAAAAAAGGAAACTCTACGACCGGAGTGGAATTATGCAGTGACACGGAACTCTAGGAATACCGACAACAAGTTCGCTGGACTTAGGGCTGGTGGTATATTGGATTCTGTTGAATTAAATATTTAGGTCGCGTTATTGGTGAAGCGAGCGACTGAGCCCCTTGATCCGGTAAAGCGGAAGTTCGTTTTTAAATGAGCAGCTGTTTACGATAATTCGGCTGTTAAGAATATACGCAGACCGCCTTGTTGGTCTCGTGGTCGTAAGCGCGGCTACAAGGAGTCAGGTCCTGAGGTCGATTCTCGGGTCGCGCAATTGTTTTCTGTTAGGAAATACTCAGTAGTAGCCCGGAGTTTGGAATTGTGCCCGTTTGATGGCAATACGTTCACCATCTTATTGCATGGGATTTTAGCATTGGTGAAATGTGGGTCTTCAACTGTGTACAGTAGGCCGTACGTCAGTCGTAACAAAGCCAGTATAAGTTGGCCTTGCATACTATTGAGACTCCCTACTACGACAGGCGAGCTTAAGGTCAAAGTGTTACCATAGACGTGCAGCCACACTTCTGCCTACCACCTTGGATAATACAGGCGTGATGTTATGCTATTAAGATACGATTTTTGCAAATATTATTCTACAGATCTTAAAAGTGTATTCTATACAATACATAAAAACACGCCACAACAAGGCCTCACAAAAATATTTTCCTCTACACAATAAATATAAATATTCTTCTCATAATATTTATAAATACGCATGCCAACCCTAGCGTGACTTGATTGCGGCCACGCCATTATGATTTTTGTTTTCTGTTGAATTTCAGTTCGTCGTAACTAAAATGTACCGACAAGGTTTTGGTACTTCTGCATAATTATCTGTTCACTGGCGTGGAGTTTACCAGCCCTATTTTGTATTATTCAATAATATTAACATTTGGAATAAGTTCTATTCATTTCGTAGTTCGAAGTATTTATTTCGGAGGGTCGACTGGCTCTGTAATGGTTTTACTTTTGAAATTTTGGTTAAGTTAAATTCTTGAAATAAACATTTCTAGTGGTTTGTTTTTGTTATTCAAATTATTCGAATGTAGGCAAGTTATATATGTAGCTATACTATGTAAGGAGACTTAGAACTTAGGTATCATATGTATTCGTGAGGCTTGTATTGAAAAAAGCCATAATGAGAATCAAGTGGTTGTCAAACATTATCACATCATCATCGTAAAATCATATTCATTTGTCATTGTAAAAGAAAAGAACTTGATGTTGTTACACATGTTTAAAGTTAAACTATTATTTGGAAAGAAAAATTCCAAGAGTGATCAGTATTTGAAACGGCGTCCCCATACTTCAAGCACTTTATTAAGATATACCGATCTCACTATTCCAAATTTTTGTTCCACATCACATCACATAGTTTATGGTAACATAGTAAGTTGCTCTAACTAGTACATAAACAAATAAATATTCTTTTTTTGTTATCAAAAAGTTATCTGCGTTTGGCCACCAACTCGCCTGATGGTAAGCGATGGTGTGGCCGAGGATGAATCTATTCACTTTAAGCAGAGTGGATAGTTTTGAAGAAAACGATAGTTGGGGAGTTGATGCAACTGCCCAGACCCGTCTCCCACAACGGTTGCACCCGACTACGTCCCGAAACACGACTAGGTCGCTTCACGGCATAACTTCGTCCGGTGGGTGATAACCAGCCGCGACCGAAGCCTCCCAATAGATAATTCTTTATTAAACACCACTTTAATAAACACCACATAAATATATTTCCCTTATAACATTAGATCAGTATCTAATGTTTAAAAGTCTTACCTTTTTTTTATCGGAGAAAATCGTCAGCTTCACCTGGGGAGGCAGTGTGGTTATGTGGAGCTCGCACCCACTAAAAACTTCATCGTCTGCCTCCTCTCGCCTTTGAGTGGTAGAGCCGCGGGAACTACAATGCATGGCCTTCGCGACCCACCGCGGTACACTTCTGGACCTTCCACATTAATTTTGACTCTCTTTCAGCGATGTCCGGGCACACTTGGGACGTCACCGCAACTCGAGGGCTGTGCTATGCGGACGATAGGCTCCCCAATCTATCGCCCGCTGGCCTCTAGATACTGATAACTGAACTAGGCTAACTAAATAGCCTGTATGTCACGATCTTCTTCCCTTTATTCGTATACAAGCTTAGTGCTTAACAAAAAAAAGCACTGTGTACACTTAATTAAAAGTAACAAAAATAAAAATATCAATTAATGTTCACCGGTTACTACTCACGTGCAGTTTGACTCGCGACATCACCTAAAGGCTCCGTTCGTGTTGGAAACTAGTCGGGCAATCCCGCGAAATGCACGTGAGTAGTAACCGGTGAATATTAGTTGATATGAAAATGTTTTACGAAATTTTTGTACAAAAATAAAAATATAAAAGATTAAAGTAGATTACTAAGTTGCTTTTGCTACCAGTAAGTTTCAAAAACATTTCAAACGATGACCAATACAGTGTTGCAGCGTTCCATATTGCGTCGTATAAATCTGAGAACCCAGTCATTTCACTGTCCAATAACTTGCTAAGTATGTATTTCAGTTTTGAGGGTCGTTTTGCTTGTTACTGCTTTAAGTCTAAGGACTTTAGCTTAGTACCTACTTACTTTTTATATACTTTATACTACGGAAAATACAGATTTGAATTGCAGATATTTATTTATCAGAATTACATATGAACTCGAGATACTTGACGAGATTGGTAGCGATCCTATGATACGAGTACGTTTTTTTTACATGTATTATTGGTCTACTGGTCCCAAGCGCGACTGTTGAGCATGAGTTCACAGGTTCGATTCCCGGGTCGGGCAAAGTTTTATTGAGATTTTCTGTTAGGGAATTCTCAGTAGCAGCCCAGAGTTTGGAATAGTCCCGGTAGTTGGCAATAGGCTCACCACCTACTTAATGAGACTTAATAACTAATATAACTATAATACAAAAAAAATATTGAAATGTTACCAAGTGTTCAGTTACCAGTTCAAGTTAACTAGTATAGGTATTGCACATTTGCAGGTATTCATTAACTTTCTTTTACTTCGCGTTTTCTTGGCTTTGGGGCTTGTTGCATGAGTCTTGCTGAAAAATGTTAGTCGTAAGCTCGTTAGTAAGCGGTTATACTGAGCAGGGCGTTTCAAAAGATTCTGCTACTATGATTTTCTTAGTGATACTGTTACTAGGTAGGTAGATATGTACTGTATGAATCTACATTATTCAAATAACCTTTTTAGTACTGGGTCTTTTAAAATACTTTATTAAAATAGAAAGAAGGAAATTATTTATTTTGGAATTACACAAATAACATTAACAAAAAAGAGTACAAATAAAAAATATAAAAAACAAACGTCTGTACCTACAAGGGTCCTATGTTAGCATAAGCTGCAGAAGTAGGTAACTATTCAGGGTTAGTTTTCAAATCTGGGGGGTTACTCATGAAATTAATACCAATTCCAATCCAATTCTAATATTAAGTATATTAATGTCATTAAACAAATTTTAATATTTAAATAAATTTACCTACATCATAGTTATCTGAATTTTAAAGCATGTCAGCTTAAATGCAAAAATATCAAAAAATGTATGAATGAATAATTTTATTGATATTTTTGCATTTAAAAGTATGAACTGACATATTTCCAATGTCAATCGAGCGGTTTTATTTTCATGAATAAGCCTACCTGAAGTGAGTGACAGTCAGAGAAGGATGTACGAATTACACAAAATTACTCAATACTCAATACTCAATACTTTATTGCACTCCATAAGTTATAAAGGTGTATAATTAAACAAAACACTGTAGATGGTAGGCTGAAATAATTTTAGATAAACTGATAAGATGCCTTAGTCATCCTGCGACCACGAACACTGCAAAGTATTCGAAACGTCAGTAGAAAGATAAACCAATACACACACGATTAATCCGGTTAAACGTTATTTTTCTATGTGTAATGATCGTAAAAAACAATTATTATCTGACGTCACTAAAAGACGTGTTAAAATGTGGAAGAAGAATTTACGGTAATGAGCAGAGGTTGAGATGGCTTAGCGGTCAGAGCGCCTGGAGTATTTATCCGGGAGGCGCAGGTACGAATTCTGCTCACTTCCGTACTCTTTTTCCATTTAAAATTATATCATTAGAGTTCGCTAAGCATGCGTTAATGCTTTTCAAAGATTTATCTCTATATTATGATTCATTCTTGTTTAATCATTTGCAATTAAATTGTACCGTAACAAACAGACAGAGTTACTTTCATAATTTTTATATTTGTTTGGATTATTTATACCAATGCAAGCTGTCTGTACGTAACTAATGATCATAATTACGGCTAGACTACTCACAGTACATAATATTTAGTACCATATTAAGCCGTTGTTCACACTATGCTATAGATCATTGACATGCGGCTCTGGTTCTTGGAACAAAGCTGGCTTTGTGAACAGTCCGTGTGTTCAGTCATTAGTATACCTACCTAACAATACGAAAATAATTATATTTGTGCCTATATAATAAAGTTTGTAACCTTTTGTTCGGTTGTTCTTAACTATAAACTTTTCTTTGTATTTAATAGGTACAAAATAAATTAATAGGCACAGATGCTGTCTTGTGTTTTCGATATCCGAATGGTGGAAATATTTTACATAGACTTATTAAATTTGTTGTCTTAGAAATTTACCAAAGTTTTTGTTACTTACACCATTCTGTTACGATTTGTATTAGGTATTAGTAACCGGATTTGCCAAATTTAATTTGCCTTTAATATTATATAATGGCGTAATGCCGTGTAGGTACTTATTTACTTAAATCAGTACTATTTTTTTTTTATGTTTTTGTTGTACTCATATTCTTTTGAATATGAGTATAACAAAAACACAATTCAAATAGTTTAGATGATTTTTGTCTTTCAAACACTTTGCAGGTTTCGTGGTCGCAGGAAGACTCTCTCAGTCTCATGGTGTGGTTGATGAACAACCTATTGCCAGCATTTAATGTGCCCGTAGGCCTCTTTACACAATCGAGAACATCTCTCAGGTGCTGGTTTCCTCCCTATGTTTCCCTTCACTGTTTTAAGTAAGCGATAATTAATTTATAATACGCACATGAATTCGAAAAGTCAGTGGTCCTGATCCAGCAAAACGCGAGACAGAACGAAAAACGACCTAACAAAATAGAAAAATAAGCTTTATATGTCCATAAATCCGACAATTCCTGATCATATAAAATTATTTAGACCGTCGTAATATATTTATTAATGCAAAACTCGGCACAAGAAAAATAAGGGTATCTATTGTATGAGATTTGGGCCAAGTATCGTAACGGCCCCTACCGGTTTATTAAATTATAATAAAGGATCATTTTGTAAGAAAAGAGGGCTGTTTGTACCACACGGCCACTTGAATGCATAAGGTATGTTTTGGTTATGAAGGTAAAGCTAGTCACAGACTAATATAATTTTAGATTTGCTTGTAAATCGTATTACTGATATATTTTAAAAACGCATTAAACCAATCACTATAATATTATTATATTAATAGCTGTGTCCCGTAAACGTCGTTCTGCTATATACATTTTCTGGATAGGGCCACCCTTATCACCTAGCTAGTGGTATAAAAAATAGCCTTCGACGTATTGGTAGGTCGCGTACACTATTTTTTTTTATTAAAATCGGTCAAGAAGTTTCGGAGGAGTAACAAACACTGTAACACGAAATCTTTATATATTAGATATTTTTGTATAAAAACTTTGTGAGCTTTATTCATATAAATGTTCACCGGTTTCTACTCACGTGCATTTTTCGGGATTGCCCGACTAGTTTCGAACTCGAACGGAGCCCTTAGTCATGAGCTGAGCCCGCGGCGGTGTCGCGAGTCAAACTGGAGCTGCATCGCGCCGCGTAGCTTTTCTTTGTACCGTGAAAAGTGCGTGAAGCTATCGAAATAAGCCGTCGCCCGAACTTTCGGTCTGGGAAATTTTTCCAATTTTTCCCAGGCCGAATGCAGAAAACATCGTAATCTCGCTACAAATAATGTAACGTCAGGAGAACTGATGAATTTTTGGGAACTTAAAGCTACCTGAATATCGTTCTATACTAGCTGATGCCTCATGACCTTCCTCTGGTTATTTGAAGTCATTGACCCGTTTACCTAACATGGTGTAGTGACTAAAGACAATAGACAATAACTCGCCTTTAGGGAGGCCTATATACGACAATGAACTACGATTATAGCAAAACCCCGGTGCAATTGATTAGGAATTATAACCCTATACACCCCCTTTTTAGGGTTCCATATAAAAAAGATACATACATACATACATACCTACATAGCATGAAGGGGTAGGCAGAGGTGTACACTGTTTTACACCCATATTACACCAATGCTGTTATTAAGTCCCATATGGTGGTGAGCCGATTGCCAACTACCGGGCACAATTCCAAACACTGGGCTGCTAGTGCTACTAGAAATTTCTAACAGAAAATCTCAATAACATTTTGCCCGACCCGGGAATCGAACCCGAGACCTCCTGTATAATTGATTATAATTATAAATTTTTGCATGCCAAATGGTAGAATGTACCAGGAACAAATAATTACTACTGTAACAACTCATATATGTACCTACATTAAATGCAAATAAATTATTTCTATTCTATTCTATTCTATTATTCTATTCCTGCTCAGGCCAACGAGGAAGGAAAAGACAAGCCAAACAGTAATCTATTACACAGACTTTGCCGACTACATCTTTCTGTATCACAGGGCTGTTCTTCTGAATATTAATATTTTTCGCAGAATTCGTTATCAATTATAACAATCTCTGCCTAACCTTTTCCCAGTTACATTGGGGTCGGCTTCCAGTCTAACCAGCTATAGCTATAGCAGCAGATGCAGCTTAATACCAGTATTTTACATGTAGCGACTATCTTACTTCCACAACCCAGTACCTTACTGGGTAAGACGATATCTCTTGGTATGACTAGTTGTTAGACTTTCAGGCTTAGTTTGACAACCGGGATCAACAGCTTAACGTGCTCTCCGAGGCACGGATCAATATCAACTATATCAATAAAAAAAAACGGTTTTAACAATACCGTTCATTGCCTTATGAACATATCTTACATGACACACAAATTTTAATGAACAAAAAGAAAAAAAACTAAAGTATATCCCTAAGTGCAAGGTAGTACCAAGTGACTCGCACACTTTTTTGTAGTTCACACACAGTTATCGACTAACCTTTACCGGGGATCGCAACTGCAATCACCACAGTCCTGGCCCTGGCAGTTCGTTTTTATGCCAATCATTTCAAGTATTTCAATATAGGTACTTACTTATGTAAATCAACTTAGAATAATCATATAGCTCAAAATAATTTGCTTAGATTAAACAAAACTCGGTAAATATCGCTGTTACACGCAAATTAAACAGTTCGTAGCAACAACAAGGTCAAGATCATACGAGTATGAATCATATTCTTATTTTGGTGCGACCGAGATATTTGAACGGACTTTTGTGTGACCAATATTTCGTGTGTACTTCTGCCACACACGAAATATTGGTTACACAACAGTCCGTTAGAATAATAATAGTCCTGAACTACTTCAGGACTATTATTATTCTAACGGACTGTTGTGTAACCAATATTTCGTGTCGAAGCTTTCTAGAACAATGAGACGTCAGTCTCTTTTGGAGGAGTTCAATTCATCCCACCATCTGGTCTTGCCGTGTTGTAGCTCCCCTTGTAGTTGATCCATTCGGTCGTGACTTTGATCATTTGACAGCAATATGTATTATGTAATATGTATAACATTTTTTTATGTAATTTGTGGTAACTATTAGTAGTTACCACAAATTACATAAAAAAATGTGTTGGGTTGAGAATAAAGGAGCACTGGATTTGATACGTCTTGGTGGCAAGGCTAATAAAAGCTTTTAAAAATCTCAATATTTCGTCGAAATTATGCCTGATAAAATGGCCCTGACGTCCGAGTCCTAAGATCATATACGTATAATGTTATGGCTAGGACATATTTTGATGTTCTTCATAAAACATGTCGCATAAAAAATGTGGTATGAAGCCCGGCTGGGTGGCATACAAAGGAGGAGGTCAATGCTCAGCTCTGCGAATGTAGAGGCATGAAGATTATGATGAAGTAGTTCTAGGGTTGTAGGTTCATTACAATAATAAAAAACACACAACTGGTTCTAATCTAAACTTGCAGGCATTACCATGTTTTATTTATTTACGTAGCCTTTAGTAAAAAAACCTACGTATTAATACAGATGAATCTGTAGAACGCATTATTTCATGTATAGCGACTGAATGGATAGTCATGACGTCATCAAAGACGTTTAAAATCTGGAAGAAGAGTTCTGAGTAGTAAGTAAAGGTCGGGATGGCTTAATTGTCAGATCGCAAGGGTTCGGGAGTCGCAGGTTGAAATCCTGCTCATGACCATATTTTTATTTCCACTTTGACTGCCTCGTTGGTCTAGTGGTCGCAAGCGCGCCTGCTGAGCGTAAGGTCGTGAGTTCGATTCCCAGGTCGGGCAAAGTGTTATTGATTTTTTCTGTTAAGAAATTCGCAGTAGCAGCCCGGAGTCAGGCAGTTGATGGTGTGACACCCCCGTGCTTCGGAGAGCACGTAAAGCCGTCGGTCCTGCGCCTGGTCGTGTCGGCTTTCCGTCCCATCGGAATATGAAAGTGAAGGAAGAGAGAGTGCACCTGTGTTTGCACATACACTTGTGCACTATAATATGTCCTGCGTACTTGGCTAATCTCCGTGGAGATAGGCGAAATACGTTCGGAAGGAGTATTTTTTTTTTCCACAATAATTTATAACCCTAGCTAGAGTTTTGAAAAACAAATATATATACTTTATTTTGGTTACGTATTGAATTAGTCGCTTAGTTTTTTATTTTATTATTATTTAGTTTTTTAAATTTTATTATTTATGTAACTAGTGTACCAAATATCGAGTCACAGTGCTAGTAATAAATTTATGAAAGCAGGTTTGCCAACTGTAAGGCATTGTACCAGTTCCCCGTCAGATTATGATGCCGATAACAATTTAGTACAACTGTCTTTAAATTCCTCAATTCAGTAGCTTTTATTGTTTCGATTAACGTTAAAGTAAAATAATTAGATAAATAAAAGGTTAAATTAAAGTTGAGGGATTTTTAATTAATTTCTGTGATCGTTCTTAGAATTTGGATCAAGATGACGGCGATTTAAATGACTTATGAATCTAATAGAGCCGTTAAAAATAAAAACTTAGCAAACCTTAGACGTAGTAATTTGTTGTTACTTGGTTTACGAAGCTTACATCCAGGGAAGGATATTCAGTACAATCAATACAATAATAAAGTATATTTTTCTCTACTTGGCCCTTGGCGATTTCGCGATTGTAAAACATACAACATAACTTGCCCAGATAACTGTTTGGAGTAAATCATACGGGTTACGGATTAACCCCACTAAGACTCAGGTCATTGTTTTGGGTGGGTCTCGTATGGTCTCGAGAATCGACTGGGTGCAACTTCCTAAGATATCATTTGACGGTGTTCAGGTAGCAATAACCGATAAAGTAAAGAACTTGGGGATCTTTATGGACAAAAACTTAGCTTGGGATGCACAACTGCAGAGACTAGTCGCAAGATTTATGCATCGGCTGGATCCTTAAGAAGACTTCGAAACTTTCTACCCACAGCCACGAAAACTGCGCTTGCATAATCTCTTCTTCTTCCTATCCTTGACTATGCCGATGCTAGCTATCTTGATCTCACTGAAGACCAATTCAACAAGATTGAGAGACTTCAAAATTTCTGTATAAGATTCATATTTGGTTTACGCAAATATGATCATGTGTCCGAATTTCGTCTTAAACTCAAGTGGCTTCCAATTCGCCTTCGTCGGAATGCTCATATTCTTTTCCTACTCTACACTATTCTATTCAATCCCACTACTCCTTCCTACCTTAAAGAACGTTTTGTGTTCATCCGTGATACGCATCAGCGATCCTTAAGATCATCAGAGAACTTGAAACTGAAAATGCCCATGCACTCCACAAGGTTCTTTGACCTCTCATTCACGGTTCAGGCTGTTCGCTTGTGGAATGCTTTACCAGTGTCTGTAAGGCACGCTCAGAGTTTGGTATCTTTTAAGCGCATGGTGAAGGATCATTACTTGTCTCTTTAGTTTCTATAATATATTTTATTTATATTTTTATTTTTATTGCCCTCTTCTCTGTATTTTCCAATTCTACGTATTTCTTTTCCTATTAACATATCGTTCACTATTCCATTTATTTGTGTATGGATATGTATTTTATCTTATTTATTTATTATATATATACCAAATTATTTAAAATTATTTATTTATATATTATCTATAGTTGTATCTTTATATTAAATATACAGTAGTACACTGTAAACTGCCCTCTACAAATTTCTTAGCTATTCTTTCCATCCAATGGTTGTCTGGAAGAAATTGCTTTTAGCGATAAGACCGCCATTTGTACCATTCTTGTTTG
Organism: Xylocampa areola; assembly: GCA_935421205.1. Lineage (NCBI taxonomy): Eukaryota > Metazoa > Arthropoda > Insecta > Lepidoptera > Noctuidae > Xylocampa > Xylocampa areola. The sequence goes on from OW285200.1 coordinate 5,863,474, forward strand.
TTTTATTTTCTCATATTTATGTTCTATTCAGTGTACAATAAAGTATAATCTATCTATCTATCTATCTATAACCAACCCATAATTTCTTGTCTTAATATAAGATGGGGTTGTCATGTATTTATAGATAAAAATCCCGAAATATAAAAAGAGATTAAAAAAACACTCCCACTGCAAGGTAGAGCCTGTTCTCATACTGATAAGGTAGCATTGATCACTACGGTAGCTCACTCCGAGTTGGCGATTTCAGACCATCAAGTTCAGCTTTTCTCACAATGCTTTTCTTCATCGTATAGTAAACATATTTCCTATAATATTTATAGTTTTGTTTTATTTCAAATTGTAAATGTTACCATTTTTTCTTCCATGACGTGATGACTCACCTTTGAAAGCCATTCCAAAAGTTATTTTTTTCTCATGAAATCAAATGTAAGTGAAGGATGCAGCATTACATTTCAGCTAAGCATTTCTAAATAAACTAATATTTACACTTGGTAACTAACATGAGATATTACGCTCAGCTTTTAAATATTATTGTCACTTATACCTGTCTGGATGAAACTTGAATAATACCCAAATTATGCTAATTCACGCAAATGGCGACGAAGCACACAATATTATAGAAATACCTACAGAAATTTCACTCCCTGTAGCCCTTTAAACTGGTCTGGCGATCGGATGTATTAAAGGCGTGTAGTTGTCGCAGATGGATTGTAGAACCAGCTGCTTTACAAAACTGATAGCTGATTTACAAAACAATACTGTTATGAAAAACAGCTGAACGACGTTTAGCGGTTTTACATACTTACTGAACTATAACACGGTCAACGATCAGAGTTTAAGTAAAACAGTGTGAAATGAACTGTCAGATTGTTGATTTTAGTTCGAAATTTTGTCGCATATGGCTGTGTATGTCTTAACAATAATAACCTAACTTTATTTTACTTATCAATAGCAAAAAAAAGATGAAAAAATTTAATGACGTAAATACTAAACCACTATAATAGTCGACAATATATCGGGATTATGAAAGTAAATAAACGAAAATGATCCATGAGCGAGCGAAGAGAGCTCGGAAGTTTCGTGTATCCCGACACGGACAGGTTAGGTTCGAAGCGGGGCTTCGTCGACCCAGCCACGGAAAGTCAAATCAGAATACAGGACCTTTTTTTACTTGAATGGTGACTATCCATTTAATATACCTGTACAATAAACAAACCTGACCCTCAATAGATATGTCATTCTGCATTACATCTAAAGGTGGGTAGCTGTTTTGTCAAACGTATCGCAATGGCAATCTAGCTGAACGTCGTTCAGCTGTTTTATAAAACAGTACTGTTTTGTAAATCAGCTGGCAGTTTTGTAAAACAGCGGATTCTACAATCCATCTGCGACATAGTCATTCCCATCTGAGCGTCTCCGTGCTTCAGAAGGTACGTTAAATTGAGGGACAGACTCTTTTCAATATCCGTTTAGCATTTAGCAGTTATAAAGTCAAGTTAGATGCTACGGCTGTCTTGAACAACTCTGACAGCAAATTGGCTGTGGTGTTTGCTTCTTCTGAAACGGCATGGACGCAGTACACTTGTTTTGTCAGCGCTGCGTTTAGTACGTATGTATTGTCGTGACGTATGCAATGCATTATAGTGTGAACCTTTTAATGCATTGCATGGAGTATTTTTTCCAATTAAACTCTCTGTCTATGAAAGGTTGTCGAATAAAGATCTATGACAGCCGTTACGTGTAGTCAGAGGCCTGAAAGCCAGTCTGAGTCATGTTACCCAGTAACTGAATTCTGGAGGTCAGATAGGCAGTTGCTCCATGTAAAATACTAGTACTTAGCTGCATCCGGATAGACTGGAAGCTGACACCAGCGTATTAGGAAAAGGCTAAGTATTAATTGTTCTTCCAAACTGCATATTATTGTCGCTTTGTAATACTCATCAGAGGTTTGGTCTGTGTTTATTCTAGTTCAGTACGTCAGTTATTTGAGAGACATAATCTTCATCATCATTCACAGCTTTTATTCACTCACTACAGCGTGTCAGCATCCTCCTGTTCCGCTATTCATCTTCTCCAAAAGTCATGCTAAATAATAATTATATCGAGTGTCTCGTTTCAATGTCACGCTCACATAAATTAAGCAATTGATACTTTATTTTATTAGTAAAAGCAAGTAAGTACTTCTGTAAATATTTTTTAACGTCTATCTAGGGTGTTGTTTTAGGCAAAATTTGCTATTTTCAATATCTAAAGTATTTTCTCTTTGTTTGGCATTGAAACGGAACACCCGGTACAGTCTAAAATAATGTCAGGGACAGACCTTCTGTATATTTTTGTGTTTGAAAGCAGAACATTGTCTACGTCGACGATAATTCTAGAGTTTTCTAGAAATAAACAAGGCTAGAAGTCGGCATTGCGGTATACCACGCTGGCTTTTATACCAACAGTTAAATGTGTATACATGTTTGTAGTTCAAGTGCAATCGGACTGTTCTATTAATATCGTAACACTGATTATGAAGCGGTCATGTTTATACGGAGTTTTTGTACGTTTTTTAAGTGAATAAACATTGGTCGATCGTTCGACATTTTCGAGTAGGTACATTTGTAGATATCCTGAATGACTTCCTCAAAGTCGGCAAATCTTCTTATCGTGGGGTTGATGATCAAACTAGTGTCATAGTTAAAACCATTTAAGACTCTGACATGGCTTTACACACCATCGGGAACATCTCTCAGGCGTACTGGATTCCTCACGATGTTTTCTTGTAGCGTTTTATACAAGTGATAATTTATTTTTAATACGAAAGGCAATTAAGATCTTTAATTTATATATCAAACAGTTACAGTACTCAATAGAAAAATAGTTCTTATGTCCGTGTAATATGGTGGTTTCTCGAATTTTCTACAGACTTGAGATTAAATTAAGGTTTACTTCTGGTTTAATTTATTCTTGACATAACTGTAATTTCTCCTGTATCGTGGGTGCGTTGACATTGCATGCACAAAACTGTATGTGTACATTTGAGGACACGCCTAGACCCAGATCACGGATTTCTATATTAAACAAATAATTGATCCGTGCGGGAATCAAACCCGCGACCCGTAACGCTCAAGCCGATCCGTCAAGATTTTCTGTTGTGCGAAGCCAAGGTGTGACATTAACAGCTACTTTTTATTAACAATTTACTGTAATTAAAACAATACGTCATTATATTCATTGTTTTGTTATCAGAAACGTTATCAATCGTGAAATGTAGGAAAGTCTGTTTAGAGGTCAAAACTTCTGCATCAGGTCATGACATGTTTTGATAAGCTATCGGCGTCACATGACTGCTGGCACATTAGACAACTTATTGTTATAGTTTTATTGTTGTTTTTGTATATTCATTGATATTGTTTCGGCTATGTAAAACTTTTTTGCTTTTATAGTATTTTTAATCTCATGTTCACGGAGTATAATGAAATGGGCTCGTGACTCGTGGGTATCGAAACTGCCTCGTTGGGCTTAAAGTGGTCCCAAGCACGACTGCTGAGCAGGAGGTCTCGAGTTTGATTTCCGGGTCGGGAGAAGTGTTATTGAGTTTTTCTGTTAGGTAATTCTCAGTTACAACCCGGAGTTTGAAATTGTCCCCGGTAGACGGCAATAGGCTCACCACCCATGGGACTTACGAGTAATAACAGCATTGGATGCAAAAAATACAATATCTAGCTACCTCCACAATATTGAGGGTAGTCATGCATTAGGTACCTGTGCACCGCCCGCCCGCCCGCAAATATATGCACATACGCAAGCGGTAAAAATTGCGGCTACCACCAACTACTCTACACGTGTTTCAAACTCAAACTCAAACTCAAACTCAAAATTTTTATTTGCTTTCCACAATGGTGTTTGAAGATGGTAAGTAAAATAATGTAGTACATCGTGGACCCTGTTGGGCACGCAAACATTAGGAGAGAGGAAGAACATTTGTAAGAAGGTACTTATAGCATTGGTAAGTAATTCTTTTTATTTATTAAAATATCTACATAAATAAATTATTTATTATATATGTAGTAGAATACCTATTTGCTATTCTTAATTTAATATTTATTGTAAGTATCTATAGTTTTTAATATATGTATTTATTATTTTTAATTATAATTATGTACTTACTTATTTATATTTAAAATTTTTACCTACCTATAATTTTAAGTAGGTTTCTCCCCCGCACGGGGCATCCTCAGGAGCTGTTAGACCGTGCAGTGTCCGCCACCGAGAGTATATCGGTATAATATATATCGTGTTGCCTAGCAAAAGTAAGATAGGCAGTCACTCCGTTTAAAATACTGGTATAAATCTGGAAAGGCTAGGCAGATCAACGAAATATATTGTCACTCTATTATAAATCCGGGTCAGTTTGTTTTACGAAATTTTGCAGGGCTCGTAAGTAGGTACATTATTACGAAATAAAAACTGTATATAATGGTAGCCAGCAAGATAAAACTATATTAGGTACTAAATTATAATTACCGAACCTAACCGATCCTTACCTAAAGCGGTCTATATGTAAACTATTTAGGCATTAAGTAATACAGATAAATAAGAAAAAATAATATGTATTGTTCATATTTGAACTTTGTGATATTAATCAAGCTATGCAATTTCGCACAGATACCTAAAGTAATATGTACTTTAGGTATCTATGCGAAATTGCATTGCAGGAGAAGGAGTGCAGAAAGCTAATATTTTTATATATAAATTTAAATAATAAAATAAAACATGCCGCACACTACCATTCGTTTAACACACAAACACATTTGACAAACGAACATTAATTTAAAATTGAAAATTTCAATGAATTATGGCCGAATTTCGGCCAGTAGGCGACCATTAGTATTATTGAAGGCGTTATACTAGATCAGTACCTTTATATATTTGTACTAACATTTATTAAATAAACAGTGAATGAATGCATCTAACTAAAAATATGAAATTTAATGCATTTCGCATGTTGTCCAGTTTTAACCCAAATGAAACATACCTACAAAGCGGCAGAGTTAACCGCTTAAAATGCATTCGAAATAATCCCTTTGACTATTGAAGCGAAACATTTCGTTACTAAATATTGAAGCGCGTCAAACGGACTACCGCTTACTATGGAAAAAAATCGTAAGGCCGCAAGTCCGCGGTAACGCTTTGACCTTCAGCTGGCCTATCGTAGTAGGGAGTTTCAATAGTATGCGAGGTCAGCTTATACTGGTTTTGTTACTATTGACGTGCAGCCTATGATGCGTTTATTTTTTTGCAACATTTGTAGAGAATAAACCACAGTGCAAGCGCGCGCATTGCGAAAAAATCGCATGCAGATTCACTCTATCACTCTATCTTTTTGTGGTTAAATCTCATTGCATCGGCTCCTAGGTGCTATTTAAAACTCGTAAAGCGAATACTAAACTAACAAACATGTTCTAAATATTTATTTGTAGCTTTGACTCAATAATAGTTCTTGAAACTGGAGAGGCTTTCTGGGTTTATGAACAGGTAGGGAATGATTTAATTTATGATACGATTTTTCGTTTTATTTCTGGAACTAAGTACGGATGATGGTCTTTATTTTTTAACTGACTTCCATAATAAGATAAAATTCTCAATGTTATGGAATGTTTAATTTTTTTGTTACTTTTTTATTACGGAGCGTTTTTTTTTTTGTTTGAACTCGAACGAGTCACGAACTGAGACTTAGTCGCGAGTCTTACTTTTGACTCGAGTCGTAGTTGGGCAATCCCGAAGAATGCACATGAGGAACGACCGGTGAACAATAATTAATAAGTAATGATTAACATGACTACTTTTATGTCAGTGGCGCACGTTTCGTGTTCAATCATGCGACCATTTTATTTTATCAAAAATTGGTCTGTTTGTCCACCAAGTTGCCTGATGGTAAGCGACGGTGTAGCCGAAGATGAAGCACGTAGATCCAGAAGAAATCTATTGATTTGTCATTCAACGGTCATACCACTAGCCTATTTAATACTACTTTGAGTGAGAAATAATTAAGTCAAGGATTTCTTCAACGGATAACAGCAAAGTATCAGTGTCAGCTATCGTCTTTGGCTTGCGTAACTGTCCAGAAACTTTAAAATGGACTAATATCTACTCTTTGAATAAAATTGCCACTTATTATATTATACACTTCTGTACACTAACTAGGTAATGATTACATATTTATTTTTTGAAGGCAGTTTTAACATGTTTTTTTAGGGTTTCTTTATATTAATTTGAAGAAAAAAGCATTTATACTCTTTTTTATTACTAACTAGCTGTACTGTTCGCGCAGAACTCGGACAAAGAGCACTTTATTCATATACCAATATTCATATTTTCTAAACCCTGTAAGTTATTGAAATGAAATCTACTGCAAAATCTAAATGAAAATGACAGATTTAATGCTTAAAATTTTAAATTTATTCAGTTGGGCCGTTTCGGAGCCTATTCGAGACAAAATTTCAGACGGAAAGGCACAAACAAATGTTTATTTCTGATAAGACATTGTAGGTATATATAGCAGGTATAGCGGAAACTATCTGTGATTTTAAAATAAATACCAATGTTCAATTCTATTTATGATGTAGATTGGGTCCGTTCTTATTCTCGATCTTCAGACTTGATGGTCTCCTATCTTTTACAATATCTTGTTCTTTGCCTCAAAACGTTGTCAACTTTTGAGTTCTAAATGGTTACGGGCCGCCTCTTGAACCACTGGTTTTGGGTATGGTATGTACCAATATGACGTTTTCAATATTATGTATGAATAACTAGCTTCTGCCCGTGACTTCGTCTGTGTCGACTTCAAAATTAGGTCCAGCCGAGATAAAAGTATCATATGTGTTAATCCAGGTTATAAACTATCTATATGTAGGGGCTGAGTGGCCCGAGTCCGTGGGAGTGCACCCTTAAAATGGAACCCCTACACGTGGACCCTGGGTGATGCAAAACAGGCAACACAACTCTGTTGGGAGGCTTCGGCCGCGGCTTGTGACCATCTACCGTTTGCAACCGTTTTGTGGGAGACGGCTCTAGGTTGCATCAACTTCCCAACTGTCGTTCTCCCCAAATCTATCCACTCTATAGTGAATAGATTTCTTCTGGATCTACGTGTGCCATCCTAGGCCACATCGTCACTTAACATCAGGCGAGTTGGTGGCCAAACATAGATCCATTTTTGATAAAACAAAAACTGTGGCGAATTTCATCCAAATTCGTTCTGTAGTTATTACATGCAAGAGTAACAAACATCTAGCCTCACAAACTTTCGCTTTAATAATATTACTAGGATTTTAGGCTGGTTATGGTATGCTTGAGTTGTAGGTCGGTTTGGTTTGTGGGCGTAAGGTCTCGGCCACGTTTCCCGATGCGCGGTCTCCGCTCAAGGACTGACTAATTTTAAACGCAATCTATCTCGAACCTCTTTTTGACTTAACAGAACTGCTACGTAAGTAATCGAATCATTGTAATAATATTAAACGTAGCATTATAGCATCAAGCCTGTATTTCCCGAAGGGTTAGGCAGACGTGTACACAGTTGTACACCCACGTTTCACCCATGCTGCTATTAAGTCCTATGTAATAGGTGGTGAGCCTATTGCCATCAACCGGGCACAATTCCAAAATCCAGGCTGCTACTGAGAATTTTCTAACAGAAAAACTCAATAACACTGCCCGACCCGGGAATCGTCCCGAGACCTCCCGTTCAGCAGACGCGCCTGGGCAACTAGACCAACGAGGCAGTTAATATTATACTATGTAAGTAATATTTAGACAGATTACACGGATATACCTATTCATATTAGTTATTTACGTTCCCTATTACGTGCTCTACTTACTTAAAGTTAAATATGATCGTGGACCTTGTAAGGCCAAGCAAACATTATTAAATTAAATACAATAGAAGGTAGTCTTCTATAGTACAACTTATTCTAAGTACATGGGTAGGTACTTACACCAAAATTTTTGCTCTTTCATAGTCCGATGGGACGGCAATCCGACACCACCGGAGAGAGCTCAGGCGCAGGACCGATGACTTTACGTGCTCTCCGAACTACGGGGGTTTCACACCGACAACTTCCTAACTCCGGGCTGCTACTGAGAATTTCCTAATAAAAAACCCAATAATATTTTTCCCGAGCCTGAAGTCGAACCCGAACGAACTAGATGAACTAAATCGTAATCGTAAAGTATCTATATTCATCATTATGATGTTTTTTTATGCGTACCTACGTAAATATATTACGAGTTCATCAAATTCTTAATAATGCAGTGTGAAATTCTGTCACGAGCACCATACAAACGTCTAGACAGTAAAGGCTTGCCCACATTGGTGCAACGCGATATTGCGACACGACTGCGATATCTATCTCTAAGTAAAAAAAAAAAAAATTGCTTTTCCAATTTTCTTTATAATATTCACTTTACAAGCTCCTAATTTTTTTTTTGGCCTGATACTTTGATTTGTTTAGAGTTTATGGTACGGCGCAAATGTTCTAAATTATTGTGGAAACTGTGTTGGATAATGTATGGTTTGATTTGTATGTATTTTCTTTTATATTGTATCTGTTAGTTTCTCAAATAAAAATAAATAAATAAATAAATAATTACATCTAATATGAAGTCTGCAGTCTACACATTGCTGATGCTACAACGAGTCACGCCGCGATTTTGTATTGAATTCGTATCGCAGTCATGTTGCATGTCGTATCACATCTGCGAGGGAGAGAGAGAGAGAGAGTGCTTTATAATTAAGGCCAAGATAAAATGTAAACATTACTCAGCATGGGCTATGGCTTAGTGCTGTCTTTATCTTTCAATTGTTGTGTGACGGTGACAGAAATAACACGAAACTAAAACACGTGCTAAGTAATTTTTATTTTATATCTTGGCTTTGGACTGTTTATCAATATATTTATCGATTTAAAATGTGAAATCCCTGAGCTATTTTTCACGCACTGCCAAAATCCGTGACATTTCTGTAACAAAATTGTCGAGAGATATAATGTCGTAGTATGCGTTAGGCCTAAGAGTAGAATATGTTAAAGAAAGTCAAGAACATCGATGTCTTTGTGCTCGAGTTTAGTATCTACCTATCGTGAATAGAATATTAAACCCAATGCATAGGTTGTTGGTCCATGTTCAGAACAGTTCATTTCTTAATAGTATGTAGTCTAGTGCTATCTCTACTTAAGTAGGTAAAGTTAAGAAAAATATGATCGTGGCTCTATATACTCCTCCCGACCGTATTTCGGTCACGGCGGCCTATCTCCACGGATATTACCCGAGTACGCAGGAGATATTATAGTGCACAAGTGTATGTGCAAACACAGGGACACTCCCTCTTCCTTTACTCTCACATTCTGATGGAAAGGCGATCCGAAATCCAATCTGACCGGAGAGAGATCAGGCGCAGGACCGACGGCTTTACGACTCCTGGGTGATACTGAGAATTTCCTAACAGAAAAATCCAATAACACTTTGCCCGACCTGAGAATCGAACCCAGGACCTCACGCGCCGCAGCCGCGCTTGTGACCCCTAGACCAACGAGGCAGTCAATATCGTGGCACTATACAAGTGACTGAACCGTATTAACTGCAAAGATAGTCGTGTCGGATATGTCACCTGTATACCACCTAGAGTATTAATCAGGTAGGCGCAAATTCGAATTAGGCTCACGACCGTATTTTACTTTCCATAAAAAAATATAAGTTTTGAGAAATTTATTACTTTCGAGTTCGCTACGCATGCGCTGATGCGTTTAAAAGATTAATCCGTATTCAGTATTTTAAATTTTAGGTTTCTTGTCTGCTAGATATAAATAATACTCTTTTTTTTACTCTGACTAGACCTAATATATCACACCCAACTGTCGACCAACATTTTAGTTAACATGCAAATATTTCACCGAAAACCTTTTTTGTACCTAAATGGTGAAGCTTAAAGCAAAACGCTTTACCGCCTAAACATAAAGCCTTTCTTGTTACAAACAAAAACATTACAAATATTAAAGCTACGGTAAAATATTTTCTACATTCGGGATCAGTCAAAATCACACCGTTTTGTACATGTAAAAGATTCCACATTTGCGTCATAATCCCCAAGGAGACGGGCGCTCCCCTAGCTTGTACCAACCCCACGATGTTCTAAATAAAAGAGCTTCACAACTGCTCCCAGACTAGTTATAAACTTGTCTGTGTGTCTTTACAATAATAGTGAATTCATATAGCGCGATTGCACAGATTGTGATAGCTGGAATCGAAGATTTTATATAATGTGATTTTTTTTAGAAAGAGAATAGCTTGCATTGCTAGTTAAAATAAAAAGCAATTTAAAATCTAAATATTTTTCAGACATGGGTTTGTGTAAAGCAGTCTTAATTTCTTAATTTGAATACCCTTTTTTCTGTACATTCGGAAACTAGTTGATTAAAAGAATTTCTTGTAAGATCATAAAACGTTAAAGTTTTAACAGCGAACTTTAAAGTTACTTGTGGTATGAAAATATTGTCGGGAGCAGGTTGCTTCTTTTTGTGAATGCTCTCTGCCAATTAAGTTATCCCGATACTTGCTCACTATTCCCAGTTCTTCTTCCATATTCATTCATAGGTCTTACGACCCACTTAGGGATATCTAATAACACGTCAACAGTATGCGGTACACGGCGATGGTTTAACTATTATACTATAGTGTCTACTTTCCGAACAGCGAAAGTGTTAGTCCGATTATTTGCGTATAAATGCATGGTGCTGATTACAAACAAACATTACATAACATACCATAACGCATTTCACTAATACTGTTAATAATTCCCATGTAAATAAGTGGTGAGCCTCTTGCCATCTACCGGGCACAATTCTAAACTCCGGGTTGGTATGGAGAATTTCCTAATAGGAAAACCCAAGAACATTGCTCGATCCGGGACCGGAGACCGGGGTTTTGCTTTAAGCTTTTACCCAGGAGTCAGCAGTCGCGCTTGGGATCACTAGACCAACGAAGCAGTTTACAAACGCCATAAAAAAATTAAAAAGTTCACGCCACAATACTTAGTTGCATACAGCTTATTGCGTAGAGTTCGCTGCTTCATGAACCATTTCTCCTGCAAGCGATGAATTTTAAACCTGAATAATAAACGTTTCAGTGTAAGAGCACTAACTCGACGTTCTACCCACCTGCATAAATGTAACATCTCAGGCTGTAAATCATTTATATTGCTTAGTAACTATTTGGGTGATTTCTAAAAATATCACAGATATAAGATGGACTAGATGACCCAAGTGTATACATAATTTGCGTGCCATTATTGGCCTAAAAGTAGGCGCAATTCACCTTTTTTTTATCAATAATGCATTTACGTTCGGCCACCAACTCGACTGATGGTAAGCGACGGTGTGGCCGAGGATGGAGCACGTAGATCCAGAAGAAATCTGTTCACTCTAGCCTTGAATATGCCTAGATTGTATTTCTCAGGGAACACGGATGACGGCATCCTTTTACGCTGCTAATATTAGCACAGTTTTTATAGTAAAAATATAAGAAAACAGAAAAAATGCTACATTATGGCACAGTAAACTCTATACCTAATCTGACAAAAGTAGTCATCCGAGTAAGTGTAAATGTTTTATTGCTAATTTGAATTTAATGAAAGCGCGTACAATCGGACACGTTTAGTTTTCATGCAAATAAACGTTCTTGCGGTATCCAAGTAAAACTAATAAACTTAAGAAAAAAAATTGCGAACACAATGCTCTTTGCTTTTATAAACAGAAGCATGGCGGTATTAGTAATCTTTATGAAACGGATTAAAGGATTCATTGCAACGAGAATTATTCATTTATAGTTATGTAGTATGCCGACCTAATTTCTTGAGATAAGAAAAAAATTCTAGTTAAAATGATACCTACCTTATTTTAATTTTTATTCAGTTCATAGCTCAAGATTAATTAGAGGAATCAGTTTAAGTTATAGCGAACGAAGGCTTAATGTACCTAAGTGGTTTTTATAGTTCTTCGAAGAGATTGCATTAAGATTGTCTTGTTCTATGAGCAAATTGTATGTTGATTTAGAAGTTTTATCTAAATATTTTGTACTATAATTTATTTTGAAACTTTCTTTGCCTGTACGTGTTTGAACGGAAATTCTGGGTAAACTCGGGTCTCTGCTTGCTGTAGAAGACGAATAAATTCTTTTTCCCCGACTGCCCAAAAAAGGATTGTTATCTTTTTAGGATTCATGTGTACTTAAGTATGTTTTTGATTTTCTTTATTCCACAATAATTTCTAAACGCCTCAACCGATTTAGATGTATGGGGTATTGTTAGTATCCTTACATTGTCTCGAGTAACATGTTTTGTTGTTTTTTCTTATAGTGGCTATAGTACACAAAAGGGCACGTGTGCTTTATAACTAATTTCATCTTGTTAGCTTTTCTATCACGACAAGTGATTAAAAAACAAAAATATTTAAACTTTATGTAGTTGGTAAGGAACTGGACTATTAATTTTACTGTTTACACTTTTGCGGTTTCTTTAAATTGAAAAGAGACCCTCTATTATTTAATAAAAAATTGCGAGATATTTTTCATGCGTATGTATAGTTCATATAACATTTCTAGCTAGATTTATTAATTAATACTTATCTATTATTCTCGTAGAATTTTCGTGAACTAATCAAATAATAAAAACTTTACTTGTTTTTATTTCATGTTTTAGTTTGACAGGGAGAATGTAAGAATATAACGTTTCATTTACAAACAATTTGGACATTAAACACACTTTTAAAGATATTTGCGTAAACTAAACTAAATATATTTCATAATTTTGTTATTTATATATTTATCTCTCTTTCTATCTAATTTTTTTATGAAAAATTGATCTACATTTGGCCACCAACTCGCCTGATGCTGTGGTGCGATGGTGTGGCCGAGGATGGAGCACGTAGATCCAAAAGAAATCTATTCACTCCAAGTAGAGTGAATAGATTTGGGGAGAACGATAGTTGCCAGAGTCGATGCAACTGCCTAGACCCTTCTCCCAGTACGCATGTATGATGTATCTCAAAACGCGTATTTCTTGGAGTCCTTCATCAGATTTCTAAAAATGATTGGCAAAATCTGGAAAAGAACGGCACTTGAATAGTGCTGCAACTAAAAGTAACGGCCGATTCTTCTCGATTCCACTTAATTCGATTAAAACCAAATAAAGCTTCGAAACATACTTTATTTAGTCAATTCAAATGATTTAATAATCAGTTTATCACTCAAAGAATCACCCGAGAGCTCGTCAAACCCTTGTGCAGGCTGACCACTGCCTGTTTGTGACTTGAGCCTGTATTCATCTTGAATATAACTGAATAATATATTTGAATATTATCAAACTACTTAAAAGCCTACGAGTATTTACAGGCAAGATCGTGTACCAGTGTAACTAGATGCGGTTGAATATTATTACTATTCACACCTAGTTTAACCGCAAAAAATAATCTTGAATGTATAAATTAAGTAGCACGAGGAGGCCGTAAGCACCTACAAATTCTACCAACAATTAATAAGTTCATTGACCTACCATAGTTCTTTTGTTTGCTCGTGTGGTTGCTGCTTAACTTGAGGTCCAAATTAAATAAAGTTACACCCAACTGCCATACCACTGATCCATAATAATTGTCACAGATTTGGCAAAACTCAGTTCTTTGTAGTTCTTTGCAAAAAAGGTTATTGAGATACCGTCGTAAGAAATGTTTAACAACTAGTAGACTGCCAATAATGATACCGTGTTAAAAATATGGATGAAGAATTCGCGGTGGTGAGCAGAGGTCGAGATAGCGCCTGGAGTATTTATCCGGGAGGCGCAGTTTCGAATCCTGTTCGCGACCGTATTCTTTTTCCATTTAATATTGTAACTTTAGAGGTCGCTAAGCATGCGTTAATGCTTTTCAAAGATTTATCTTGAATAATGATACCATCGAGATTACACAGATAAATTATTGTAGCGCAGAACAGCAAGCGATAGCAACGACAGTCATTGGATAATCACTGGTCTTAAATAACTAGCAGAATATCAAATAACTAAAATCATTCCTTCGGCATACTATCAACATTCAACTGAAGTGCTTGTAAATTAGCCGAGTTGGGCCCACTTCTTTCACTTTCTTGTTTTATGGTGTGGAAATCCTCATGGATTACCTGATGGTGATGGCCTGATTACCTCAGCCATCGCAGCACATAGGAAGCGGCACCGTTTACTCGGGTGGATCTAACCAGAGAGACTCATGGCACTAAGACTTGTTCATATCAGGTGGTCTTTGACTGTACTTAACTACTGTCTATATCGGATCGGATGTTTTTTAACCGATGGTTACACGTGCTCTCCGAAGCACGGTAACAGCTTAGATAGAAGTTCTGTTGTAGTGGTCACCCATTTAAAGATTGACTGTTAGCTGCAACAACGTGCTAAAGATCGTGTGCTTCAACAACATATCTGATACTTATAATGAAAATGGCTATTTACTTATACGAAAAGTTAATCGGATGTGTCTGTTAGGAAGGCAACATATATGTTGGTGAACTTGGGTATTAAAGTGTTGAGAGCGAACACCGCTCACCCCTACCGCAGAAGACGCGTTAAGTCTTTATGACAGCACTTAACAATATCCGGCCACCGTGGACATGAGTTGTTTGCCGTCCGCCCAGTGCCAGGCCCGAGACGGCCGCGCACCGCTTTTCAGCACATGCGCGGAACTGAAGAGTCTGTGCAGGCTAACTGTGCCAGCTTGCCCAAATCGTGAAGTGTCAGTTGTCAATTTTCAACGGACCATAGCCGGGGTTGTGATGAATTCTGCTGCAAATCCACGACCTCGGTAACGGTTAGAGGTAGGAGACGGTCCTACCGTGTGGGTTTTAGTAGTGTGGAAGGAGTTCAGTACAGCGTCCATGATGGATTTACTACACTTAAAAAAGGGTATAAAAGTGCTATAAATTAAAAATAACGACACAAATAACATGCCAATAGATTCCGTAATACTTTTGCTGGAAATTTTATCGGTGTATGACTAATCCCGAGTATATTTAATGGTAAACACTGCAACTGCGTAGGCGCTCACGTTTATATGGGGCAATGACGTCGGAGTTCAGAATAAATGCATGTTCAAGTATTTGTTACGATGGTAGGCCCGTTCACTTTCAGTAGATTGTTTCAAAGTAATCAAAGTTGTTCAGTAATTATTGATGTTTATGGTAACTTCACAGCTGAAAATATATGAACAGACATTAACCATAGATAAACTGCCTCGTTGGTCCAGTGGTCGCAAGCGCGGCTGCTGAGCGTGAGGTTCTGGGTTGGATTCCCAGGTCGGGCAAAATGATTTTGAGTTTTTCTGTTAGGAAATTCTCAGTAGCAGCCCGGAGTCAAGAAGTTGGTGGTGTGACACGCCCGTGCTTGGGAAAGAACCTAAAGCCGTCGGTCCTGCGCCTGATCTCTCTCCGGTCGTGTCGGATTGCCGTCCCGTCGGACTATAAGAGTGAAGGAAGAGGGAGTGCACCTGTGTTTGCGCATACACGTGTGCACTATAATATCTTCTGCGTAGTTGCCTGACCATTATGGAGATAGGCCGCCGTGACTGTAAAAGGTCAGGAGGAGTATTACCATAGATAGATATTATCAAGGATATTATGTAGGCAAGGATTATGGACCTTAACTTTAATATCAAGGTTGACGTCTAATTTAATCTCGTATTGTCTACTAGACACGTTCCAAACGCGTTCACTTTCATTACAGTCTTTCAAAGGAACGTACTGTAGCGTCTATTACTTGAATGAAATACAGCAGTTTATTATGTATTATTGAATGACTGTTTTGAAAAATTCGTAAATCGAAATGAAAAC
Source organism: Xylocampa areola (assembly GCA_935421205.1). Lineage (NCBI taxonomy): Eukaryota > Metazoa > Arthropoda > Insecta > Lepidoptera > Noctuidae > Xylocampa > Xylocampa areola. Next base: position 5,879,377 of record OW285200.1, read on the forward strand.
CTGTAATATCCTTCCTATCCTACTAATGGATGGATGGATGAATGGATGGCGGTATGGATAGATAGATGGATGGATGTTTGTTACTCATTCACGCAATTACTACTGAACAGATTTGATCAAATTTGGCACATAGATAGTTTGTCTTGGATTAACACATATGACACTTTTGATCTCACTTAGACCCAATCCGAGGCCACGCAGACAAAGTCGCGGGCAGAAGCTAGTCATAACTAATATTATAAATGTGAAACTTTCGTGAGACACATTATTGTTCATATTGACTCGCGATAACACCGCGGGCTCAGCTCATGACTGAGGGCTCTGTTTGAGTTCAAAACGTGTCGGGCAATCCCGAAGAATACACGTAAGTAATAAACATTGAGCAATAATTGATATGAATGTGTCTTAAGAAAGTTTTTATACCAAAACCCAAGCTTTGTGAGTCTGTTTTTTTTGTAAGCTTTCATAACTTAAACTCTGACTCAATTGCGATGAATTTTGGTATTAAGATGGAATAGACCTTGGAGAAGAAAATTGGCTACTTTTGGTCGCGCTGACGAAGTTGCTAGCACCAGGTAGTCTATTCGCTTATATTTTTTATGAGTTAGACACGCGACGTACGTAGGTATTCAGTTCACTTGAAATGGTTAACACTTTCCTCATCATCAATTTATTTTGCAAAATGTATTGAAACCTTTTAAAGTAACATTTAAATGAAGCTTTTTAAATAAAGTTTCTAGGTTAATTTGTTTGTTATTCTAATAGCAACCTTATCTAAATCGATTAAAAGGTTTTATTGAGGTTAAACTATGCAATTAGGCTATCAACAATTGCTATTCCATATGCAGCCATTTACTTTTAAAACAAGTATATATATTTTGCATAGATATATGATAATAAACAAACCTATTATAGTGGGTACAGTTAGTAACAGAAGTTAAAATAACACGCACCAAAACTGCATTATAGTGTTTTCCATTTTCCATAGGTATAAATGATGACAAGATTGTAATAATTTTAAATCCGCCCCGATAAGAGCATAGCCTTCGACGACATCGAAAAGGCCGAGTGCCTGGCCGACAGTCTAGAAGCGCAATGCACTCCTAGCACCCAACCGGTCGACCGAGCGCACCTCCTCAAGGTAGACGCAGAAGTAGAACGCAGAGCCTCACTCCCGCCGTTCGAAGACCCCGACGACCCCCTGCCCCCCGTCACTCCCGACGAGGTGCAAGAGGTCATTAAAAATCTCAAACCCCGCAAAGCCCCCGGCATAGACGGCATCACTAATAAAGTAATGAAACTTCTCCCCGCCCCTTTCATTATACTCATGACCGCCATCTTCAATGGCGCCATGAGTCACAACGTCTTCCCTCAATCGTGGAAAGAAGCCACCGTCATAGGTATCCCTAAGCCGGGAAAACCCGCGAACGAACCCACCAGCTACCGACCGATCAGCCTCCTCAACGTACTCTGTAAAATCTACGAGAAGCTTATTTATAAGCGACTCAAGGACTTTGCCGATGCGAAGAGCCTCATCCCCAACGAACAGTTCGGTTTTCGTACCCAACACTCGTGCGTACAACAGGTCCACCGCATCGTCGAGCACATAAGCGCCGGTTTTCAGCGCGGCACGATGACAGGCGCGCTCTTTTTCGACATAGCGAAGGCTTTCGACAAAGTCTGGCACAACGGCTTATTATACAAGCTGTACCAACTCGGCGTGCCCGACCGTCTCGTGCTCATCCTACGGGACTTTCTCTCGAATCGCACTTTCCGCTATCGCATAGAGGGCGCACTATCCGCCCCCCACTCTATCCGCGCCGGTGTCCCCCAGGGCTCCGTGCTCTCGCCCCTCCTGTTCACGCTTTTCACTAGCGACATCCCCAAAAATAGACAGGCAAAGTTAGCTCTCTTCGCAGACGACACTGCCATTTTCTACTCCGGTATCGTGCGCGACCGCATAGCTAGCACTCTCCAAACTTCCGCCAACGTACTAGGCGCTTGGTTCAGGAAATGGAGAATAGAAGTCAACCCCGATAAGAGTCAAGCCGTACTCTTCGCGAAAAAGCGTAGGATCAGACCCCCCGACCCCAAACCGATAACCATGTTCGGCAAGCCGATCCCTTGGGAGAAGCAAGCCAAGTACTTAGGAGTCATCCTCGATAGACACTTGACCTTCGGTGAGCACATAAGGACGGTGCGCTCGCGCGCCGCCTTCGCTCTGGGTAGGCTTCACTTCATCATGAACGCACGCAGCAGATTGTCCCTTAAGTGCAAACTGCGCATTTACACCACGTGCATACGCCCCATCATGACCTACGCCTGCGTAGTGTTCCCACACGCGAAATCGTACCGCCTCCATAAGATGCAGACCCTCCAAAACCGTGCCTTACGTAAGGTCACGGGAGCCCCCCTCTACGTTAGAAACGAAAACCTCCATCTCGACCTCAAGATTCCCACTATCCAACAGTTTATAAAACGCATTTGCAAGCGTTATTTCGAGTCTGCTGAAAAGCACCCCAACCCTCTTATCGCGGCTGCCGCCCGATACACCCCCTCCCAGATAAGTAGAATTCGCCGTCCTAGGCATTCACTATTGTACCCCGATGACGCTATAACCCTGCTCCAAGAGAGCCGTAGGGCCACCAGCACAGTACACAAGCACAGACCGCCGTCATTTAGGCCTCGCCGCCGAGGCCCGTCGCGACGTCCCCGTAATGCACCTAATGCATCACCTCCCCGACCCTTGCTCGTGCCAGCCCGCGTAGCCGCTGAGCCTGTAGCTTTAAATTCCCCTGATAATAATAATTATAATAATCCTTGTTCGATCCAGCCAGTCCCTTGCTGTCCTCCCTCAAGCGACGCCCTAAGCCGAGGCTCGTACCCCGCAGGGGGTGCCCTTAGCGTGGTCGCTTTAGATTTAGTTTAATTCGTAAGCCCCTGGCTGGAGGCCTTAATAATAGTTTATTATTAGGGCATCCACAGGAAAGCCCGGTTAAGCAGCCGACAACCTCCTAGGTTGACCTGCGAGATGCCACTATCAAAAAAAAAAAAAAAAAAAAATTTTAAAACCTCGGTAAAGGTTTTAGAAGGAAAGTGTGGTTGTAAGTCGGTCAGAGATAGCATTAATGATAGATTTTACACACAAATAAAAAATGTTTTCATAGGTACCTATTATTTCTTATGTCAAAAGAGTGTTGCTATCTGTAAGAAGGATACAATACAATATTCTTTATTGTACACACATCATTATAATAAAACAACTTTTAACCGGATTAATCGCGGGTATAATTGGTTTTTTGTTTTTCCTGACGTTTCGAACACTAAACGCTAAAAACAAATAATACACGCGATTAATCCGGTTAAAAGTTGTTTTATTATAATGTGTAGTGATCGCGCAAACCTAAGATATTACTGTACACACATCAGTTTTAAAAATGGAAAGGTTTTCGATTAGGTGTATATTTTGATATTTATATTTGTTTAACTTTGTGATTTATATTTTATGTCGAAGCCGTTATGCAAAACTGTCGCAAGAGCCGAGTTCCCAGCGTGTCGCACACTTAAGATGCTCAACACCCTCCTGACTGCTAATCTTGAATGTGATGTGCTAGAGGAATGGAGTAAAATTATGCGTGCGTGTCTGGTGTTCTGTGAGAGATAGTATGCGAGGTTATCCACTGTTCCATGTTAGTTCTTAATTAATTTAAGAGTTGGCGTGTTAATTAATGTAATTTGTGTTGTACCGTTTTAATGATTTAAGTATAAATAAATAAATGTTTTATTATTTATAATTAATTATGTCTTTAGTTACTGTAATTGGTGTTGGTACAGTCTGCGACAGAAGTCGAATATACATTAAACTGACGCATAAGCGAGCGAAGCGAGTTCGGGAGTTCCATGTTTCTCGACATGGATGGGTTAGGTTCGAAGAGGAAGTTATCCCCTTCGTGTTTAGGTTTTTTACTGACTTAGAGACGTAAAAATAGGAGCCCCGCGAAGTGGGGCTTCGTCGACCCAGTCCGGGAAAGACAATTCAGAATACAGTATCTTTTCTTGAACTTAAGTGTTGATCAGCTCCATTTAATATACCTATACGATTGATAAATCTGTCTCACTATAAATATGCCATTCTGAATTACGTCTAAACGTGGGTAGCAGTTTTGTTAAACGTAGCGCAATGGCAATTCCAGCTGAACGTTGTTCAGCTGTTTTATAAATCAGATTTGTTTTGTAATACAGCTAGCAGTTCTGTAAAACAGTGGATTCTACAATCCATCTGCGACATATACATAATTATTGTGTGGACGCAGCCTTACCGCCTCATAAACAAAGTTTCGTCATAATCACGAGGTAAATCCTCTTGATCCAAGTCATGTGACGGTCTGTACAAACTCGGATTACGATACTGTGACCCCAACACCAACCAATGTGGAAGACCTTGGACGCAATGAAGTCAGTACGCGTAAAGAGCTCATTTTAATTCAGTTTTTACGGGGCAATGTACGAAATTTGCATTACCTGTATGAATAGTGTTTACACAACTGTTGAAGTCATGTGATCTTATGCTGTAACTATAGGTAGGTAGGTGTATAGACGAACAGGCTTTTATCTTTTAATATTACGGCTTGGATTTTTGTTTTGGTGACTCATTTGTTTACTGACTTGTATATTTATTTTCCACTAGCGATCCGCTTCGTCTTCGCACGGGTGCAATTTATGAAATACAAATTTACTATTACACCGGTGCAATTTCCAAGACTTTTCATTCATAAAAACTGACGGCTATGAACACAATAAAAATAAAGGTGTCCATTTTCTGACATGAAATAAACGGTCGTGAGCGGGATTTTAACGAGTATTTATCTAGGAGGCTGTTGACGATTGTTTTTTTTTTGCCACAATCATGTATATCTTTGGAGTTCGCTACGCAAGCTATAATGCGATTGAAAGATTTAATTGCCTACAAAAAAAAAACCGCCAATTTGATCGAACCGAGCCGATCGAAACGGTCTTGAACCTTATTTTTTTGTTTACTACTTTATTATATACACCTACTTTCTATGCAAATAAATACTTACATACATGCGGAAATTGAGTTTTATTTATATAGATTCATATACACACATTATCAGTGATTCACGCTCGTACTCCCTGAAGGATTGGGCGGAGATGTACTGCGGTGTGCACATCCAATCTATTCAGATACCGTTATTTAGCCTCATGTAATAAGTAGTGAGCCTATTGCCATCAACCGGGCACAATTTGAATTTGATGAATATTGTATATATATGCAGAAAAACACAATAACATTCGCCCGACCCTTTTAAATGTGTGAAATATCTATTATGGACGCTGTGCCTACTCTTACCGACTTACTATATACTTAAGGACAACAACTTTAAAAGTTAGTATTAAAACCACATGCTCCTCCATTAACCTTTACCGGGGAATAGACTTAGGACCTCTTGCTCTGCAGTCGCTCTTACGACCAGTAGATGAATTAAGCAGTTAACGGGTACAATTCCAAACTCAGGGCTGCTATTGAAAATTTCCTAACAGAAAAACGCAATAGCACTGCCTGATCCGGGAATCGAACCCGGGACCTCATGCTCAAATCAAATCAAATTAAATCAAAATAATCTATTTCAATTAAACCATTTACGGGTACTTTTGAATTGTCAGAAGTTAGTTGCCACGTTCCAAAGTGTAGATTCCTATGGGGAGAACGGGCAAGAAACTCCACAAACGACATAACTCAGCCTTTGATAATATAGTATAATGATTTAAATTAATCCTTATCGCTTATACATAACACATCCTTATAACTAACTCCTTCAGTACTAATAAAGAAGGAAATAAGAAGGAAACGACTCAATACTTACAAGAAGTTTTCATCGTAAGCTAGTGTTCATTATATTGCGGGATTTAGTTCAGTGTGGCCCTAGAGACTGCGATAACGAACGGTCTAGGGAGCTGATAATGCAATGTGATATCATTGGCACAAACGATGTTGGTGCCTCATCATACCAGCGCGTAATTTTGTGAACAGGGAGTCGCGTAATTTTGTGATTATTAAGTCGCGTAAATTGCATTGCATTTGATTGCATATAAAAGTTTTATGTGATCGATCTGCGACACAAGTCGGTTAACATGCAAGAAAACTGCACCAACTTTAGTGCCAGTAATGTAATCGTATGTAGGTAAAGACTTTTTGCATTTTTAGGGTTCCGTGTAACATGACTTCTTTGTCCAACGGCATCGCTTACGCCTTTTGTTATACTTATTTAAAATAATTTATTGTGGCGGTTGTTTCATATATAATAATCATAATAATTGTCAATATAAGAACAATAGAACCCAGATATGGCAAAAAAATGCGGAATTCCCTACTACGCGACATATCGTTCAAGTTCATCATGACTGGTCCACGATTATTCTACTTAGTCCAAGTTTTTTTTGGTTTGTAACACACTAAACAAAGTTTCTCACGTGCACACAGCAACCTAAACCCAATGAAATTATCTGTAGACCAAATAATTATTTGTACAGCCATTGGTTTGTTGATGTCAATTATTTTACATTAAAACTAAATTGTACAATACCTATTATCTTCATCGAATTATATTTAAGATGAACATTATTAAATTGAATTACAATAATTAAATTAAAATAAATAATTTATACCGAATTATAAATACCTACCCATTCCCCGGATCTGCGAAAGCATCCATGGAATATTTAAAGACAATGCATTAGTATTTTCCTAGAAAAACAGCAGCTAGGTACGTTGGCCTGTTTCAGTAAAAAAATGAAATTATATTTTTTTTGTCGAAATTTTAATATTAAATACCCTTTTAAAACTAGATGACATCGACCTATGAGTAACCTATACAAAACTTTCATTCAACTGTTTTATTTATTAAATACAATCTTGAAAATTAAAGGAAACGTTATATAAGTAGTCAACAACGTCTTAGATTGAAATTCCCGTTCCCGAGCTGTGGGTGGAAATCCAAACTTAGTCGAACTATTGTGGTGAACGCTGAGCGCGCTTACAGTTCAAACCTCTTAAGAACGGAAGCAAACCATTGAGGCATCTATATGTTGTATACCTACCAATTAATCTGATGAGAAGGTCGCAAATAATCTTAAGAAAATATTTATATTCGAAATTGAATAGCAGGGTGGCATGGGCAGAAGTGTATACAGTTTTATACCTCTATTTCACCGTTGCTGTTAATAAGTTCGATATGGTAATGAGCCTGTTGCCATCTACCGGGCACAGTTCCAATTTCTGCTACTGATAATTTCCTATAAACGAAAAACCACTGCCCGACTCGGCAATAGAACCCAGGACCGTACGTTATACGCTCAGTGACTATTTGACCAATGAGGGATTTTATTTGTAAATTTTCTTAATATATTTTAATAACGCATTAACGCAAGCAAGCATTAACGCAGCAGTGATAGCTTAGTGGTATGACCGTTGGACTGACAAGTCAAAGGTCGCAAGTTCGCATCCAAGGGCACGCACCAATGTCTTTTCGAAGTCATGTGCGTATTATAAATTAATTATCACTTGCTTAAAACGGTGACGAAAAACATCGTGAGGAAACCAGCACACCTGAGAGATATTCTCGATGGTGTGTAAAACCATGTTAGAGACCTACGGGTGGTTTAAACTCTGACACTAGGTTGTTCATCAACCACACGATAAGAAGAAGAACGCAAGCTAATCTATGTCTATAGCTTAAGTTTATTTGTAGTAAAGAAAGACGATCGGCAATAAAATACCATCCATAGCTGTGAGTCAAAGATTTCTCATACAAATTAATAAGAATAGATTATATATATATATAACAATTCCAAACCATAAGAACTTTTAGAAGTTTAGGTTTTTCACGTTGATTTCTTTTACTGTGAATTAGTGGTATTTTTTATGTAATCTGAGTACAGTCAGTACAATCAGGTACTTAAATAGCTGCAGGAAAAAATCACATAATCGTCAAACACGTGACATGCTATGTCTTGAACGGCAGCCAAATAATGCCTTAACCTCCGAGTAAAAATATACATATTTAGTCTTAAATATCACAGTTAGAATTACATACGTACCTATATAATTATTTAAAGCCAAGATAAATAAACATTAGCACGTGCTTTGGCTTAGTATTATTCATGTCACTGTAAATCTATGACTACAAGAGAGAAACGGCACTACACGTGCTAAGTAATATATATAATTATCTTGGCCTAAATATTGATAACTTTGATTAAAGTAATTATATATTATTGGTGCCTACTTAACTACTTGAATAAAAACTCAAGACGAAGAATAAATACGTTGAAAGGAAACTAAACTCTTTTTTTAGTTCGTCGACTCGTTTCTCGAGGGGAAACTGCGCCCGTAGTGGTACTACGGCACTTAAGAAGTTTTTATTTAAATTATCAATGCGTACTACTCCGATATGGGGTGGTACCTCCCCCACTTCTTCAACCCTACAATTAATAATTATATTGATTTGGACATAAACATGACATAACATAGCATCACGCCTGTATTCCCCGAAGGGGTAGGCAGAGGTGTACCTACACAATTGTACACCCACATTTCACTAATGCTGTTATTTAGTCCCTTGTAATAGGTGGTGAGCCTATTGCCATCAACCGGGCACAATTCCAAATTCCGGGCTGCTACTGAGAATTTCCTAACAGAAAAACACAATAACACTTTGCTAGACCCGGGAATCAAACCCGAGACCTCCTGCTCAGCAATCGCGCTTGAGACCACTAGACCAACGAGGCAGTTAAAATTGTTTGAAATGCTTAATTTCGGTTCACCGTTTTTATTAAAAGTTTTGGAATAGTGAAATCTACCGAAGAATAATAAAAACGTCGTATTAGAGAATTACTAATACGACGTGACTATGTTATGTGATGTAGATAGATATATAGAATGAATAAGCTTTATAATACACCATCATAATATAATTTATGAAAATACAATTAGTAATTAATCTGATAGCTCGCTAATTAACACAACAGAAATATTATATCAATAATATAATTTTGTACTTTTGCGAGTATGCAGATTAAGGATAAAATGGCGATCTTATTATTAATAGCGATAGAGAATTGCTAAGATTTAATATTGACGCCGCAGTCGAAATCGGCTTAGATGACATCAACGTCACCATTCGAGTCTCATCGTATCTTGGGTGTCGTCAACATAGAGTTTTTAATTCCACTCAAAGACCTCTGTTTATGCAGTTTCACCCTAAATTATTAAAGCGCCATCTCTAGGCGTATACAGAACCTAAGTCGGTCGATTTCGTAAGGCCGAACACGCCGACCAAAATCGCAGCGCCCGCAACCCCGTTCACCGCTGTGGAAAAAAACCACTCGAGTAAATCGAAAGTGTTGCTCGGATCCTCAACATAATTAACCGCATCTCCACTTGCTTGTCACCTGGTTACCGTCTCCTGCGTTATGCTATGACAAATGCATGAATGTATTACTTTCTTTATAAAAAGGCGTTACGTCATACATAGGGCTATTTATTATACGTCCCTGAGCATGACCGACGGCTACTGTCATTTAGCCCGTAGATTGATTTAAATTAAGCGTCACCTGATTAATGTTGATCTACCTACAGACTCTTATCACACCCAACCACTCAATAAACCCCTTAAATGATTCCGGAGTGTAAGTGTATTTCTAGCCTGTATAAATAAATCAATCTCATTTGATAAACTCCGTCGCTATCAAAATGGCGCCCACTCAAAGCTGTCCAAATTGTAAACATCGAAATTGTCATACATTTCGAGAATAAAATAATTTTCTTTTTAGGGTTCTGTTCCTCAAAAGGAAATAAGGAACCTTTATGAGATCACTCTTTTGTCTGTCTGTCTGTCAAGACCCTTTTGCTCAGGAATCCGTAACTTGATAAAGTTGAAATTATTATCAATCATGTAGGTCTACTTTGAGATCTACGGTCTCCTGAAGCTGTAAAAAATTCATTGTTCGATTCCTGCGTTGGACAACATGTTACAAATTCTCAGTAGCAGCCTAGAGCTAGGATGTTGGCGATGTGTCCCGCCTTCCAAGCCATCAGTTCTGCGCCCGATCGTGTCGAATTGCCATCCCATAGGACTATGAATTTGAAAGAAAGAAGTGCACCAGTGTTTATGCTGAGAGAGGGACCTTTTTTGGTCTCGTGCAGGTAGCTTAATTTGTGTGCAAATGTTAATGTATTTACATAGTATGGAAGTTCTGTACTTTTTTTATTTAAATAATATTTGAAATTTTATGATGCTCACATGTACCTTACAATAAGTACTGTTTTACGAGTAGTTTAAGTTTACTCTGCACGGAGTCTAAAATAAATAATTTCTTTCTTTCTTTCTTTCTGTGTGGAGATAGGCTGCCGTGATCGAAAATTCAGGCGGGAATTTATTATGAATTTTGGAAGATCACCTACTCTCACTGGAACCTATTGTAGAAGCCAGGAAAACTATAATTGTTTGGGAACATTTCTGTATGTTAGCATCCCACTGACACTTTTTGGAAAAAATTGCGTTGATTCCACGTTCATTTTAAGAACCGCATTTCCGCTTAACATCTGGCGAGATGGTGGTCAAACGTAAGCCTATAAGCTAATAAAAAAAAAACCTTAATATTATTATTACATTTAGAACCTTCAAATTTAGAGCATCTGACTTCTTATCTCTTGTTTGGCCCTTCGCCAACTTTGTTATGAGTAACATTATCCATTCGCAACAGGTTGTTGCCGTCCATTTGTAGATACTCAGTAGCTATCCCAACCGTTTGTTATGTCTTCAGTTTCTCAGCTTTTCTTACAGCTAAATGTTCTTATTGATCCTGTCCTGAAGTAATTATTGTTCTCGAAGTTTCTAACAGTATAAATTGTGGATTCTTTTTGTAATTACTGTAGTTGTAGAAGACTAGCTTTTGTTTCTGATACTTGCGTATTCCTTTATTCACTGTATGTTTCAATTAGATGATAATCCTGGCAAAATATAGGTATTTTTTTAATAATCTGAAAGAAGGTGACTTGTCCAATTCTTAGCGATTAGAGCTATTAATTTTTTGATTAACTGCGGCAATTGAAATTCCAAAATAGGAAATTCTCAGTAACAAATCCTGCTCACGATCGTATTTTCTATCCACAAAAATGTATAACTTAAAAAAAGAAATAGTTTTGCCTTTAACTAGAATTCATACCAAAACGCCTCAATGATCACTAGTTAATAAAGCTTCCTATCAATACTAACATAGCCTAAACCATCTCAGAAAGCATTCTGTTAATAAGTGAGCCTCTTATCGGTACCAACATTGCCTGCACTGTCTGAAAAGCATTCTGACTAGGAAGCCGATTCCGATATTCCGTCACGTACCTACAATTCACGAGCTGGATTAGCTAATAAAGAGCGTATTACAGCCTTCAATGACTTGAATAGCCTAGTTTTCAATAGTGTTACGTAATAAAGAGTTGTTTAATCCAAAGATATTGCTTCTGACAACTTTATCGACTACTACTCTGAACTACTACTATTTACTCTGTTTGGTACGCAAATTTAAATTTCCAGTGACGTAGTATCTGAGGAATAAGTTTTTGCGGTATGAGAGTGAATTCGGTGCATGCATAGAACAAATAGATGGACCTCCGACCTGAAGAAAGCAGACTGGAGGCATTGGGTGGAGAACCAGGCTGTTGCTCATTTTGCGAGAGGCCTATGTCCAGCAGTGGACTGCAATAGGCTGAGCTGATCGATAATGGAACAAATATTTTACCTTATTTTATTAACGCTTGGATTTTGAAATTCATCTTGGCCGTTGTGCCGAAATCAGTGGTATAGGTTAATGGAAATTAACCTATACCAGGGTTTAGAAACTGCGCCTGCGTTCACCGGTACCTCGCTAGTTTATGGTCTATCGAAGGTGCCAACAAACCACGTCACTTTATGCAGACTTATGTAACATATGGAGTTTTATCTGGAGCTCTATTTTTAGACTTTTTCAACTGCAGTGTGTAGTTTTTAATTAAATCAGACTTTTCTTATCAATAGAGATTTCCTGCTTTCAAATTTTCCGAGTGTTTTAGTACCTAGGCATACTCAGCAAGTCTTTTAGCATCGGTGGATCAGTAATTTGGGGACTACATCTAAGTATTCTGCATCACATTTTAATAACTCTTTGAGTTCGATTGCTGTAGCAAAATTTCGCTCGGCCTTTTAGGCGTTATATTTAATTCCGACAATTGTCAATTTTCTGATCTGTGATGCCAAAAGCAGCAAGTCTGTGCAGGCTGTTAATCAAAATGATCAAACAAATTTTTCTTTCATCATTGAACAACTGACGAAAGTTAAAATGACATCACGGATTTGATCATAAATACTTGTCTTATAGCTCAACCCAGTTCGCTAGCATTAGGTACTGTGACGAAGACTCTGCGCTCTTTGCGACGAGGAAAGTTAAATTGTCTTCCAACTTTCCGCCATTTTAATTATCTTACGAGACAAATATCGGAGAATTTCATAGACGATGAGGTAAGTGTGTGGGTGTTAAATACAGTATGTACTTATGTACACCCATATTTAGTCGAAGCCGGTTCATTCTCCTATTTAAAAACCTATTGGTACATATCGGGTATAATTCAAAACCCCTGATATTTACTGATAATTTATCACAAAAAAACACTATAAAACATTACTTGGGAACTGAACACTTACGTCCATTGTTTTTATAGATTTTCTTGACAAAATTTTGCGCCATTTCATTTTCTGTTCACATTGCTTTTTCTGTCAGAGCAGAGCTAATGGGTTTCACTACCCATATATACCTATGTGTTTTCTCTAATCCTCTTGGATGACAGTCATGGTTACATCTTAATGTAAAACCAACCTCGGAAAAATGAAGTTAAATCATTTTATAACTTATTTACTTTATTCGTTACACGATTCTCTTATACTTTATTGGATGGATTTTCATGGAATATTCATTAAAAACGAAAAGCTCTGCAGGCAACATGTGATGTATCACGAAATGTGTATAATTTAGTTATCATATACATTAATCTCATTTAAATTTATCTTATTTCATCCTCTTATTCTTAGTTATTTGAAGACTTACACCCTTATTTATGACCGTGCTAATGACTCATATCCCCTGGCCTTATACCAATTTGTTTGTGACCTGCACAACATGTCTTCTTCTTCCATACATCTCTATCATCTCGGTAAACACTACTTTACTAGCGATATCATATTTTACACAATCCATCATCATAGCTATCCACATACATTTTAAAATTTCCTCCGCATCACTCATTAACGATAAGCACACAATTTTAGTGATAAATGACGACTGATAACTCTAAAATAGCTATAAAACATTATGTTATGTCAGGTCATATCTTTCCATTGACATTAAAGTGATAAGCACGATTTATAGAACATCAAACAAACGTCACATTGGTTACGACCCCGCTTCTTGCACAAACCTGGCATGCATCAGTTTCATTTCATCATTTTCAATGTTATTTCACATTTTTAATATTGTAAAGAGGAAAGATTTGTATTGTTGTATGTTTGTAACGAATAAACTCTAACTACAAGACCGATTTCAAGAATTCTTTCACCATTAGTATGCTACATTATCCCTGAGTAACATAGGCCATATTTGTTAATAGAAATATTAGGGATCCCTACTAAAACTTCAATAATATAACCCAAGGTGTAAACAAAATAGCCATAAAATGTCTTTCATCGCATGCGCTGCGGAAACTATTGACGATAGAACAAAAAAAAAACTACAATATTAAAGAACATATCAATATTTAGAAAAAACTTCGCGTTTATCCCAAAATGTTTAAAAAATAAATGTCCACCCGTACAAAGCCAGGACGGGCCGCTAGTCATTTACACTTTCTCAGTTAATCAACACATCGTATCGTGAGAAAACTTGGAATTAATATTCTGAAATCGTCAACCCAGTGAGCTGGCTTAGTGATCAGTGCTCGTAGCTTCTCTGCATGAGAAGAGGCCCTTGCCCTCCAGTGGGACAATTAAGGGCTCATTATGCTTAGAACGTCATAATTATAGATAAATCTTTGAAAAGCATTAACGCATGCTTAGCGAACTCTAAAGGTATTATATTAAATGGAAAAAGAATACGGTCGTGAGCAGGATTCGAACCTGCGCCTCCCGTAGGTCGAGAAGGCTTAGTGGTCAGAGCGCCTGGAGTATTTACCCGGGAGGCGCAGGTCCGAATCCTGCTCACGACCGATAAAATAACGTCATAATTATATTGAGCAAATCTTCAAAAACATGTTTCAACGAGGGAAAGAGCTCTAAAGAAACTTCAGCAGATGTTGAAACTTCCAGTGATGCACACATTCGCAAAGAAAGATGTGGACTTGTTAAACTTATACAAATATCATCACAAGGTTTCCCTTGCTGAGTTTCCAAAAAGTTTTTTCATTACACTTAATTACCTGACAAAGTTTGGGTAAATTAGTTTTTGGATTACTAAGTTTTTGCCGATGACTCGCCAGAAAAATATCTGTGCAGTAAATCATGATTAGTTGTACATTGTTTATAGAAAATATACTATTTTTACAATATAGAAATGTTTTTACAATTAAAAAGCGTTGTGGTGGTAGACTTTCAGTAGCAGGGACTATTTTTTGGCCCTTTTGTACCAGCGCGGTGCAGTGATTCCCCCCTTACAGTGGAAATAGGTGAGTGTGGCAACCCCGAAAAAATAACGCACGAGAGTAGTAACTGGTGAATTATAATTAATACGAATACGCCTCTGCCTATTAATATGAAACTGCCTCGTTGGTCTAGTGGTCTCAAGCGCGACTGCTGAGCATGAGGTCTCGGGTTCGATTCCCGGAAATTCTCAGTAGCAGCTCGGAGTTTGGATTTGTGCCCGGTAGATGGCAATAGGCTCACCACCTATTACATGGGACTCAATAACAGGAATGGTTAAATGTGGGTTTATAATGGTGTACACCTCTGCCTGCCCCTTCGGGGAATACAGGCGTGATACTATGTTAAGTTTATGTTTTTATGAATTAAAGTAACAATACCAAAACATGTAAACAAAAAAAAAAACATTATTTTTTAATTATTTCTCCGTAGTTTTAATGTTTATAAATGTGAGAACATTGTAATAAAACAACTTTTAACCGAATTAATCGCGTGTATTATTGGTTTTTGTTTTTCCTGACGTTTCGAACACTTTGCAGCGTTCATGGTGGTTCAACCTCGTAAACTTGCCAAATGCATTGCCATTCATTCTAAACATTTATAATATTAGTAACTTTGCATCAAACATTACTTTATTTTCACGTCCCTATTAATGAACGGTGTATTTACACAAATTTTAAAAGACAACGTTTATAAGTGTAACCATTGAATTTGTTGCCGGTTCTTCTCCATTTCTTGCACCTAAATTCAGATCTTTCTTGAAATAACAACTTTAAAAGTTATTCATTTTGTGGGAAGAAAACCCCTTTAATGTAATGGATAAATAATACTCAAGGCGCTCCAACCATAAGCCATCTCGACCTCTGCTCACCGATTTCTTCTTCCACATTTTAACGTCTTTTGGTGACGTCATTGCTATCTATTCAGCCCTGTAGACAGGTGACTGAAAACTTTGACTCAAATCTTGAATAGACTATTCTTACGTAACAAACTGTCACGTCAAACTGCGTAATTGAAAATTCTAATAGACCAATTTCAATGACGTCATACATAGAGTGGTATATCGAAAGCCCATACAAGTCCGATGAGTGGAACGTTATTGTTTGCCACTTCTTGTCTACGGGTTTCAATACGGGCCTTTCATAGTATCGGGAACAAACGTTGAACATAATACAGATATATCTGATATGTTTATTGTGTCAGCCGTTCTTTAAACACGAATGGTATATATTACGGTATACGAAGGTTCCGATAATGGTTTGAAGGTATTATCATGTTGGCCTTCGGTGTAGGGAAATGTGATATTTTGATTTCGCCGTTTTTATTTGTGTGTAACACAGTAATAGTAGGTTTTTGGGGTTTTTATGAAGAAATGGAACGTCAATATAAACAGAAATAAATAGTATTGCATCCAGTGACGTCATGAGTTATGATCTGTTTGTGTTTGAGATTTACATATAAAAAAGGTTTGCTATATTTAAAGACAGTACTTGGATGACCGAGCTTTGCTTGGTTAATTTTTTTGCTAAAACGACGTTTTCTAAAAACGAAACCTAGCTAGATCGATTTATCGCCCCCGAAATCCTATGCATACAAAATTTCCTGAAAATCGTTGGAGCCGTTTCCGAGATTCAGATACAAGAATTGCTCGTTTAAAGATATTAAATTGTATCCTTTTTTGGCCACCATAGAAAAAATAGAAGAGATGACTGCTCTAGATGTATGGAAAAAATCTACATTTGCTAACTAAAACTAACTAATGAAAACAAATGATATGCTTCGGACTCGACAAAGTAAACATAAACTACGTTATTCAAACAAGTGTTAGGCAGTGACAAATTTGGCCTATTTCGCCGAAGCCTTAATACTACCGACCTCGGATTAATCAACTAATTCCGTCCCTGCGACCTCTGCAGTTTTGAGTGTTGCCCTAATCGTTTTATGTTTTATCTCTTGTTGTAATGAGATTTATTTTCCTAAATAGATTTTACCTGGGAATTTAGAATGGTCGCTACTGAGAATTTTGTAACATACAACTCTTAACATGACCTTTACCGGGAATTGAAGCTAAATAATAGACGTGTTTGTTATTTATAGACCTAATAGGCAGTTGGTAGCATCTACCATTAGGTATATCTATACTAATATTAGAAAACGAAAGTTTTGGAACGAAGTTCCTTATCGCGCGTTGCGAAAGGGGGCTAGACGGAAAAAATTTAGACGAAAACTTGTAACGACACTTTTTGCTATTATCAGCCGTGCGGCGTGCGCATGTTTCTCTGTCTGTCTCTCTCTCTCTCTTATAGAAAGCAAGCCAGATATATATATATATATATATAATTTTTTTTTTCTTTATTTTATTATATATTTTTTTTCTCTTTAACTTCGTTCCATCCGGGTGTCCCTTGACACCTCTCAAGATTTTTTTGTTTGTTTGTTTGAACGCCCTATCTTTGAAACTAACAATCGGATTTGAAAATTTTTATTTGTATATGAGAGCCAGATTCATGAGGAATAGGATAGGCTATCTAACATTAGGCTACACCTCTCATCTAGCCTTAAATATTTATTTATGTTAAGTAAGTCGGAAGAAAAGCACTAACGAACTGCTTTCTCCTCGTACACTGGCGTAATAGTAAGTGCTACGTAAATTCTACAAAAAAATTGATTTTAGTACTCTAAAAAAATAATCAAAAATACTATATGCCTATCTCTAAATAAATAAATAAATATCTCTTATAAATAAGCCACAATAAGGAAAATTAAAAAGTGATTTATCAGCATTATTATACCTTTCGACTCAGCCACGTACAGAATTATAAGTTGTAACAATAAAAATCTATTGTGTCTGCTAATGAGCGAGGCAACAGCTTTAATGATTACAGTTGGTTTAGTAGTTTTGGAGTTTAATGATTAAAACAAACAAAGAAACTTTTCCTCTTTATAATATTAGTGTAGATTTTACTTGTGGGTAGTTTTCTAATAATGACGGAATGATTAAAATCGGTTTACTAGTTTCGGATACTATCGATTAAAAAGAAACCAAAAATCTGTTTTCTCTATAGTATTAATAAAGATGGAACTATTGAATAAAGTAGGTTTCTAATGGCGCAATATTTTTTCTAATCGGTTCAGTAGTTGCCGAGTTTATCGATTACAAACATGACATATTTGTCATGTTTGTAATCGATAAACTCTGAAACTGAAAATATTTGCTCTGTATGATATTAAGAGTATATCTATAGACAATTTAAAGACAGTACTAAAAATCCTAATTACCTAGAGCTTATGTGAAGGTGCACTAAACAGACTTGATAGTCATGTCGTAATACTGAGTAGCTTGAACTATAAAGCGTGTGTTTTATTACCTGTACGTAATAATGTTTGCAGTTGCATCTATGTCAAATTGCTCGTTCGTGATCACCTTGTCTCGTCCACTTGTGCTGTGCATATGTCAGATTGTTGCTTTAAAAGTCATTTTAACCCAATTTAAATTGAATACGCTACTAAAATAAATAAACTTTTATTTGGATCAATTTACATAATATAGCCTGTATTCCCCGAAGGAGTACGCAGAGGTGTACACACCTGTAGTTAGTGTTGTAAAGGACTCGAGTCTTTTAGCCTTAATTCGATAGACTCGGCTCAATTTTATAGGAATTAGTGAACTAACTGAACTCGGAGTCTTGAGTCGAGCCGAGCTTCAGTCCTATCATGAAGACTCGAGCGCCAAAATTGAACTCGAACCTTAAAAAGAACTCGACTCTTAAAAAGAACTCGAGCCTTAAAAAGAGCTTGAGTCTTATAAAGAGCTTGAGTCTTAAAAGAGCTCGAGTCTTCTTCAAACTGTTCTGCGAAATGCTGAAAATGATTTATTTATAATTTATATCTATACTTCTATACCAATATAATAAAGCTGAAGAGTTTATTTGTTTGGTAGAAAGAGGTAGTTTATTTGTTTCATGATCATTAAACTGATTTTTCGTGTTAATTAAAACTTTTATTTTTCGACATCTCCTTCTGGTTACATCTTATATATATATCGCTTCTGTTTATATCTCACAAATGTAACCTGTTAATGGCTGCTTTAAAAATAAAGACTCCAAGCAGAAAAAAACTCGAGCGCGACTCACCACGTAAAAAGAACTTGAGCGCTAAAGAAGACTCGAGTCTCGAGTCTCGAGGTCAAGAGCTCTTATAGACTTGAGTTCTCTAGTCTTAGAGTCTTACTGTTATGAGTCGAGTCGTGAAAACTGTCAGCCGAGTTCAAAATTTAGGACACAAAGACTCGAGTTCTTTACAACCTTACCTACAGGTAAGGTTGTAAAGAACTCGAGTCTTTGAGTCCAAACAACTACAGTTGCAACAGTAGCAACTACAGTTGTACACACACATTTCACCAATGCTGTTGTTAGACCTATGGTGCTGAGCCTATTGCGATCAAACGTGCCCAATTCCAAACTCCGGCTGCAACTGAAAATTTCCCAACAGAAAAACTCAATAAGACTTTGCCCGACACGGGAATTAAACCTAGACCCTCATGCTCGACACTCAACCTTGCGACTACTAGAATAATGAGGCAAGAAAATTGTATGTTCACACTAGCTGTGTCCGCGACTTCACCCGCATGGAATTTCAGCCTCAGATCTTATTATTACTGACTATTTAAAGTATAGCCTATGTTAATTCTTGATGAAGTAGCTTTCTAATGGTTAAAGAATTATAAAAAATCGCTTCAGGAGTTTCAGAGTTTATCGATTACAAATATACAAATTTCTATCAAATATTGTTCATCGGTTACTACTTGCGTGCATTTTTCGGGATTGCCCGACTACTTAGTTTCAAACTCGGATGGCCTTAGTCATGAGCTGAGCCCGCGGGAAAGTCGCGAGTCAAACTGGTCGAGCAATCCCGAAAAATATACGAAGTAGCCGGTGAACAATAAGTAATATGAATGTGTTTTACGAAAGTTATTATAATATATAACAATAATAATAATAATTTACTTTATTTTACGAAAAAGTATTGCAGTGATTACATTACAGCTGGATACAGTCTTACAGAATTTTTATATAATGTATCTACCATAAAGTGGGTGTAGTGCTCTCCTAGATAGGCTACTAAGCAACCTGTGCTTAGGAGAGACAGTCCTGGGCCCCTTATTTGTGGGTACTAGTTATATACAGCGAACGTGTCTGATAGTGTATGTGTGTGTGTGTGTGTGTGCGTGCGCGTGTTTGCGTGAGTGTGTGTGTGTGCGTGTGTATGTGTGTGTGTGTGTGTGTGCGCGCGTGTGCGCTCGTACGTGTGTGTGTGTGTGTGTGTGTAGTCGTGGTAATTTAGTTAGATAAGCCTCGGTTTCCTCATAATCTAAATTCAAAACAAATTTACGGACAGTTTTCCAAAGACCAAAGTATGAGAGAGTATACACAGGGCATATTGTATTGATTTTATTATATAGTGATGCTCCAAGATATATAGAAAATCTTTTATAATAGATGTGTGTGCAGGTGGTACGTTACAGATTTTGTATTTTCCGTGTGGTTATTTCACAAATGGTGTTTTTTGATGTTGTAGTAGAACTGTTTATAACATAAATTGCTGTCTCACATTAAGTACACTGCAGGCTTTATACAGTTCAGTTGTTGGAAATAATATTGCCCGAAATGTAGCTACTTTTAGGATGGCTCTGTGAGCGATCTGGATGAATGTGGGACAATTTTTGCACTTAAAGCTTCTTGTAATCATAGTAAGTAGTTTCGGTCACCTGTATAGGTACTGAATTGATAGCAATGACGTCGCCAGAAAGACGTGTTAAAATATGGATTAAGAATTCGCGGTGGTGAGCAGAGGTCGAGATGGCTTAGTGGTTAGAGCGCCTGGAGTATTCATCCGGGAGGCGCAGGTTCGAATCCTGTTCGCGACCGTATTCTTTTTCCATTTAATATTGTAACTTTAGAGTTCGCTAAGCATGCGTTAATGCTTTTCAAAGATTTATCTTGAATTATTAAGGTTTTCCGCATTCTTTACGACATTGTATTAACTGCAAAGTTAGTCGTGTCAGTTCGGTCACCTGTATAGGTACTGAATTGATGGCAATGACGTCGCCAGAAAGACGTGTTAAAATATGGATTAAGAATTCGCGGTGGTGAGCCGAGGTCGAGATGGCTTAGTGGTTAGAGCGCCTGGAGTATTCATCCGGGAGGCGCAGGTTCGAATCCTGTTCGCGACCGTATTCTTTTTCCATTTAATATTGTAACTTTAGAGTTCGCTAAGCTTGCGTTAATGCTTTTCAAAGATTTATCTAAAATTTCACGAATTCAACAATAACATTAGTCGTCGGTGTACAAAGCTTCTATATGAGTATATCAACCGTCATCATGCAAAGCAAAGGTATGTCATTATCGATAAACTATTAGCCATAATCCCAATGCCAAGAAAACAATAAAATTTATACATAGTAGTAGATATCTACGATTACTGTCACTACGTTTCGAACGAGCACCCATCAATTTCTATAGCTCATTCAAGGTTCTAACTCCAACCTTCCTCATGCAAACCTGATTTGAAGGACAGACCTTGGGATCAGTTCATCCGGGAACACCGGAATGTCATGTCGGTTTCAATACGGATATAAAACAAGAGTGTACGTTTAACGGCAATAAAAATGATTTACCGTTGTGTTTGACGTAACTGTTAGTACCGATACCGGTATAAAGGTCAGGGATGTTTCGATTGGAAGCTTGTGCAGTTTTTCTGTTAGACTTTGGGTAAATTCTAGTGTGCTAACTATCTAAAAGATGGTCTCATTGATCTAGTAGACGTGAGCCCGGCTACTTAACAACAGAAGAGTTCGGTTCCCGTAGGAAAATGATCGGGTAGTGTTATTAGGTTTTTCTGTTATGAAATTCTCATAGCTGGTGGTTTGTGCTCCGCTGATGAAAAATAGGCTCACCACTTTTTACATGGGACTTTAGTTGACAAACTTTTTCTCGTAACGATGGGACGTAATAACGATGATGAAGTTGGTGACTAGCCTTAACACCGCCCTGAATTTTCAAAGGTGTAGGTGGAAATTCAGGCGGAATACTATGCATGCTTTCAATTTCGCTATTCTAATACTACTTGAAGACTTCCAGTTCTGATCCACTTAGTTTCCTTTCACCTTAACATGAAGGCGCTTGAAATCATAGGCAAAGCTGTAGGCACAGACTATAACTAAATTGTTTGTAACTGAAAAATTAAATGTAATAATCAAATTGAAATATGAACCAAGTAGATTCAAGCTACTGCAGATGGAAACAGTTCTTTGCAATAAATTGTAAAAGCATTTCAAATACCGTACCGCTTGTATCTGGCAAATATTGAATTCCAATGATTTAATATTAAGAACTAACGCTTCACTAGAAACTCAAACACTCCCAGAATTAGAAATACTATACCTGAGAATTCCCGAATCATTTTACATTTACCATTTCTTCAATGTAATTCTCGAAAATGTTATCAAATTACTAGCTTCCAACTGCGACTTTATCCGAGTGTCTTTCAAATTTAACTAGACAAAATATAAGTTGATATACGAATTTAATAACATTATCCTTCTGTTTCTTATGGTGTGGTGGATTAACAATCTAGTCAGAGTTTATTTTAAATCACCTGTGGGCCTCTGACAAGACTTTACACACCATCAAGACCATCTCTCAGTTGTCCTGGTTTCCTCACAATGTTTTCCTTTACCGTTTTAAACAAGTGCTAAATACGTAATTTACATTTAATTAATTAATATCCTAACAATTCATTCGAGAAAGATTTTTTAATATTTCGTAATAAGAAAATAGCGTGGGTATACGCTGTTTTCTTATTACTTATTACCTTCTAGAGATTGTGTTAGTATCTGTACAAAATTTAATTGAAAATGGTTCAGTAGTAAAGTAACAAATAGACACGCTTTTAGATATGGAGGAGTAAGGATGCTAGTAGAGCAAACTATGTAAGTATGCTAGGATTACGTTCCTGGGATCCGCGTCTATTTGTGTTTGCTACAAAGGAACTTGGCTGATGAGAAGCTGTAAGCGATTGCATGGTAGATACCAAGCATAACGTATGTACGTAGCTTTTAGGAACTTATCTTTTGGAATTCGTTTTATCTCGTGAAGGAAACTAAGCTAGCTTGGCTTAGAGTTTTTAATCAAACAAAACTAATGATATAGATTTGTTTTTGGAACATGCTGTTACGGATTCTTAAGAAAAATATTTAGATTACTTAACATTAAGATAATCAAATTCTGTTAATTGAATCATATATAATTATATATTTTAATACATGTTGAGGCCATGTAATGCCTATATTAATTACTATTTTTCAAAGAAACTTTGAAAAAATAATGGACAAGAACGGGGTTTGAACCCGCGACCTTTGACGTTCCGTTTTAGTAGATCTGAAAATGATTGCTAGATAAATATCGCCAGGCATCTCCTTAAGACGAATACAAAGAAGGTTGAAAATTTCAATGGGTAATAACGAGACAAGGTAGCTCAGTTGGTAGAGTGATGGCCCGGAACGTCAAAGGTCGCGGGTTCAAACCCCGTTCTTGTCCATTATTTTTTCAATGTTTCTTTGAAAATTAGTAATGAATACCACTACACTATAGTTGCATTGCAAAGCTCTGGTTCAGTACACCGGTGCATCACACTCGCGGTCCAACTTTAATCCTTACTTCCGTACTAATATTATAAATGCGAAAGTAACTCTGTTTGTTTGTTACCTTTTCACGACTAAACGGCTGAACGGATCGTTATGAAATTAGGCAAGGAGATAGACTGTATCTTGGGGAAGGCCAAAGACATACCTACCTTTAACACATATACAGCACCAAATTAATGTTGTTACAGTAATTCGTCTATTGGTTACTCTTAAACTCAATTTGTCAAACGGGACCGACGACTTTACGTGCTCTCCGAGGCACGAAGAGGTTTCGATATGAAATGATGGTCACCCATTCAGAGACCGACCGCAGCAAGTGCGGTTAAACCTCGATCGATCGATCTGTGCGGCTGCTACTAAGGCATGAACCCCTCTTTTTTATATCTATATGAATTTCATATCTAAAATTAAACTCCACAAAACCATGTAGATAGGTAAGTACTTGGAAATACCAAACATTGAATAACATAATGATGGAACGTAGAGCCACAATCAGACATATTACATATCCGATATATTGCCATATCTTCACACATAATACACCCACTTATTGTCAATGCCTACCCATCAGCGTAACCTAATTCGATTTCCCTAATGCGACTCCAGATTCAAATTGCTTATCAGTTAACGGAATTCATGTGTATTGAATAGTATTCAATATTTCGATGGCTCTACAAAGACTATCCTAAGTTGAAGAAGCTATTTGAACAGAATACTACAATAAATAATTTTAACTGCTTCGTCGGTCTAGTGGACCCAAGTACGGCTGTTGAGTGGTCCTGGGTTCGATTCCCGGCTGGGGTAAAGTGTTATTGTGTGTTTTTGTTAGAAAAACTCAGTAGCAGACCGGAGTTTAAGATTGTGCACGGTTGGTCGATGTAGTCTCACTATTACATGGGACCTAATGACAGCACTGGTGAAAATATGTGGGTGTATAACTGTGTATACCTCTGTCTACCCCCGTCAGGCGTGATGCTATGATTTGAACATATTTAAAAACAATATCTAGCTGCATAGTTATTAGAATGGAGTAACAAAATATATTATGTTTAAACGACTGGCTACGAAGGAGCAATTTATTGCAATCAGAAATACGAAATGTTCGTTATAAAAATTGCAAGAGTCGCTTGAGGTTAAACTGCACTTGCTGCGGTTGGTCAGTGGATGGCTGGCCATCATTTAATATTGCGATCCCTCCTTGCCTTGGAAAGCACGTTAACGTCAGTCGCGGTTGTGTAATGAAAATAAATGACAACCGAAATTGGTAGTCATACCCCTGAAACTCTGACAACGTCTTACCAAGAGATACCGTTTTAAAGATAAATCTTTGAAAAGCATTAACACATGCTTAGCGAGCTCTAGAGTAATTATATTAAATGGAAAAATAATACGGTCGCGAACAGGATTCGAACCTGCGCCTCCCGGATAAATACTCCAGGCGCTTTGACCACTAAGCCATCTCGACCTCTGCTCACCACCGCGAATTCTTCATCCATATCTTAACACGTCTTTTGGCGACGTCATTGCTATCTATTCAGTTCCTAACGGGTGACCGAACCGACACGACCAACAAAAAATCTTGTTAAAATATGTATGAAGAATTCGCGGTGGTGAGCAGAGGTCGAGATGGCTTAGTGGTTAGAGCGCCTGGAGTATTTATCCGGGAGGCTCAGGTTCGAATCCTGTTCGCGACCGTATTCTTTTTCCATTTAATATAATAACTTTAGATACCGTTTTACTCAGTAACCAGATTTTAGAGGTCAGATTCACAAGCGCTTCATGTAAAATGTAGGCATTTATGCTGCATCCGCCAGACTGGCAGCCAGCCCCAATATTATTGGGAAAAGGCAAAACAGATTTTGAATTAGCAAGGTCAATTTCGGGTCTATTTACCTGAAAGGAAATGTATGTACCTACATATTGCGAATTTTTCTCACCTTTTATTGTATCTAAGCCGATTTTTCTATCAAAATGTTGTAGATCCCTGAAAGGTTTTCTATGTAATTTAATTTAGCAACATTCACGTGCGGGCCTTCGGGACTTCAAACATTCGGTTCACATATTAAAAGTTTCCGGATTTAAGAGTCGTTTGGACACGTATTTCGAGTGTCAGAATACAGGAAAATGTGTGTTCTAATATGTTAGAATTGGGAATTAGAGGAAAGCTGGTTTATACCATTTACGATAATTCGTTTTTTAATCGTTTTGTCCACATTGGAAATTTGTCTTGTATCGTGGGCGTGTTTATAGATACAAATCTCTCATGCACATATCTGGATTTACCCAGACCTGGATTTATCTATGACCATACTAATAATTGTTCCGTGCAGGAATAGAACTCATGACACGCGCTCAAGCACGCAGTCAGCTTGATGACTGAATCCTTAAATAATAAAAAATTACTAAGATTACAAACAGGCTTGCTGAAATTGTTTTTTTTTTTTAATTTCTCAATAGATTTTCGATTTTTAGAGTATTTTACGTCTTTTATTTAGATATAAAAAAAAACTTCGGCATATCTGGGGCTGTCAGGAGGGCTCTCCTTTCAAAATCTTCCATTAAGATGTCGGCAACCACCGGGGAGACCGGTGAACCCATGGCCACACCTTCGAGTTACAGGTAGAATACATTGTCCCACAATAGTTTATAGACTTATCTATTTTTATTTAATCAAGGAAATTTAAATGTTGACTCAGCGGAAAATAATCGTTCGTGTCTACTACGGGACTTGCACTTGCAACCCTTGTCATGCGGTGACATTGCTCTCCCAACTGAGGTATCGTGCCTTTATTCGTATTTATCAAATATCAAGTTCCCTTCTTTCATGTTATGGAGATGTTTGTATCAAAAAATTTACGATATTCCTTCCAAAATTAAAAAAATAAGATGATACGTACGTAGAGACTACGTAATAGTCGCGCTCTGAAAATTATGAAATATGATAATATTCTTGTCTGTTAATATATTTATTATAATATTATATTAAGAAGACAATTTTATTTTATTTATGAATGTTAATCATATATAATTATATTTTTTTTAATACATGTTGAGGCCATGTAATGCCTATATTAATTTCTATTTATCAAAGAAACATTGAAAAAATAATAGACAAGAACGGATAATAGAGTGATGACACGGAACGTCAAAGGTCGCGGGTTCAAGCCCCGTTCTTGTCTATTATTTTTTCAATGTTTCTTTGAAAAATAGAAATTATGAATGTTAATTTATGTCTATGACATTATATAGTGCTCGTCAAATTTTATTATGTATGTATTTAAAAAGTTATGCGGGAACAGATGCACATACATATAGGCTAAAATATTAACCGTCCTTTTGGCTTCGCTGTCGTCGGGTCAAAACCATAACATCACATGGCCTTTACATGCATAAATAATCTAATCTATTCTTATAAATATTCAAGTACGGTACCTACGAAGTATCTATTTCCGTAATTTCATTTATTTAAATTCTTACGAATCTAATAAAATGAGACAGAGTAACCTTTTCAGAGCACCATAAATAAATTCAATAGAATACATTTTGTTTATTCCGCATCTTCCGTGACAAATTTTACTTTCAGCTAGGTACTTATTTATTGTATTTAGTATACTTAATACTATTAAATAATTGTACATCTTTTTTCATTATCATTATTTGTATTGTGTATCGTGTGTACAATAAAGAATAATAATAATAAATAATACGTAGCCCATAACCACAGAAGATATAGGAGATTAATTATTTAATTACTAGGTATATGATGCGCGACTGCTGAATGTGAGGACCTGGATTCGATTCCTGAGTTAGGAATAGTGTGACTGACTCACGCATTATGAGAGTATATGTATTTTCGGATGGGAATTATCCGTTTTACCGTACAATCTTGATAGTGTCGTATATATGTCTAACAATATCAGTGAAGAATCCGACAACCTAATTGACAGGAAGAATTTCCGATATTCTCGGAGTGTTACGCAAGTAATACCTTATTATTTACTATCGTGTGGATGTCATATATATTGTCTTGGTAATCTATTTGGGATGGAATTGTGATGAATATGAGTATTTATATTTTTACATCTAACTGTTCGTATATTATTAATCTAATATATAAAAATCTCGTGTCACAGTGTTTGTTATCGAACTCCTCCGAAAGGGCTAGACCGATTTGTATGTTTTTTTTTGTGTTTATTTGGTAGATTTGAGAATCCAAGATGATAAGGGTGGCCCTATCAAGAATTTTTTTATGGCAGAACAACGTTTGCTGGGCACAACTAGTATGTATATATAGCGGTGACCGTGGCTAAGTACACGGTAACAGCCGCACAGATCGATCGATCAAGATTAAGCTGCGCTTGCCGCGATCGGTCTATAAATGGATAACCATCATTTGATACCGAGACCCCTTCATGCCTCAGAGAGCACGTTAAACCGTCGGTCCCGGTTGTCAAAATAAGATCTATGACAGCCGTTACAGGTAGTCAGAAGCCTGAAAATCTTACAACCAATGATACCGGGAGATATCGTGTTACCCAGTAACTGAGTTGTGGAGGTCAGATAGGCAATCGGTCCATGTAAAATACTGGTATTAAGCTGCATCCGGTTTGTCTAGAAGCCGACCCCAAAATAATTGATTGATTGTTAATATAATATTTATTTATAACATAGCATTACCCCTTTATCTCTCGAAGTGGTTGGCAGACCTATACACAGATATACTTACACCCAAATTGAATCAATGCTATATGTAAATGCCACATATTATATATATGTAGGTAAATTTATTATAGTAAATACATACATACATAAACTCATGTCTTTCTCACGATAGGTAGAAACTACAGAATGCCACCTGCTACGATCCTTACATATACCTTTTGCTTCATCCACGTTCATATATTATAATATACATGAAAAATGATTGGTTGAAACTGATAACCTTCAGGGTCTCGTAAGACATGTCGGAAACCGCTAGCTTACAAAGAAAGCTTTTCCAAGTCTCGTACATATTCTAAGTAAAGAATTTAATAGAAACGACGTAGTTTGTTATTGGTTTGAAGCACAAAGTCAACAAACACGGGTCTTTGGATCGCAATTTCCTTGATATTGCAACATGTCTGGTAAGGTAAGCACTTGATACACTTATCTTCAGCATCGTTTTCTTTACGAGATGAGGTATCAAAGAGTATACATACATTATATCAGGTCTTTTTATGTTGTTGATAAAAACTTTACCGCACACTAGGAATTTCTTCCTGTATCGTGGGTGCGTTTACAGACATAATCTCACAAGCACAAACACACCCAGACCCGGAGCCATTATTTATAGGTCGTACAAATATTTGCTCCGTGCAGGAATCGAACCTGCAATACGCGGCGTAGCAGTCGGACACTGCATGCGCCAACCGCGCTGTCGGTTTGCGCATGAAGCAATATATTTTTTAAACCTTGCTACTCTTTATTAATTCTTCCGATATCGTGCGTACGTTTACAGACAAAAATCTCACAATAATATTGTTCTATGGTTCACGTACATATATTTTTTGGGATTGCCCGACTAGTTTTAATGTCGAACGGAGCCCTCAGTCATGAGCGACACGTCGCGGCGATGTCGCGACTGAGACTGTCAAAAACCAGTGCAATACCTATAAATGTGTTTCATGAAAGTTTTTATACAAAATCTTATATACACATAAATCCAGACTCGGAATATTTATCCGTAGGCAGATCATAAAGAAGAAAAAAAAAGAAAAAAAAAAGATGTTGATGATACTGTTATTACTTGTGGTTATCTTTTTATGATTGATAAATATTATAATAACTCTGGAGCCCTAACCACCGGTAGCTTGGACCTTGTTCCCGGTGCCGGTAGGCTACTATTTTTTATATTTTTAAATTATGTATTTATATATATATATATAAAAATTAAATTTATATGTAAAATAAATGGTACTGGAAATTATAATAAAATACGCTAAGCACTGTTTACGCCTTTTTTACGTTCCATTTCTATAATACATTTCTATAAATTTGTAGATTTAATTTACAATACCACTTTTTACATTGGATTGTTTTTGGGGCTTTAGGCTCACCACCTATTACATGGGATTTAATAACAGCATTGGTGAAATGTGGGTGTACAACTATGTAAACCTCTGCCTAAATACGCTTGTATTGTGTGATGCTTATGTTGTTACATATATATATCTGCCTAGCCTTTTCCCAATTACATTGGGGTCGGCTTCCAGTCAAACCGGATGCAGCTTAATACGAGTATTTTACGTGGAGCGACTTCCTATCTGACCTCCACAACCCAGTTCGTGGGTAACACGATATCTCGTGGTATGTCTGGTTGTCAGCTTTAATTATGATATTGCATGTTAATTGTAATATGTTAAAAATCTACGTCTATATTTCCAAAAAAATGGCCGGCGTCAATTTTTATCAAGAACTACATACTCCCATAGCAGGCCTTCACCGCGATTCCTTCACATTTTTCTAGAAGTGTTCATTATGCAATTGTGCGTAATCTCAGGCTTAAGTGGCACTCTATACGCGGCCCGTAATTGGCACCGACGCGTCGGGAAGCCCCTCAGTTTCAGTCACGACATTTGATTTCCCACTTACGCCACGATAACTTTGTCACTAGGTCACAATTATTTACCGAATATACTGCAACAACTCTTATTTCCTCAGAAAAAGGATATATTGGAAAAATATATAAGTATAATCCGTATGTTTACGTGGAAATTGCGAGAATCGTGTCGTTTGGTATCCGGTTTTCCGGAGTGATTTGTATCCGTCTTCCATTCTTATTATGGAGGTAGGTATAGATACCTACACTCCACCTTTTATACGAATCGTAAACGAGAACGAATCGATTAAAGATAAGTATGTCGTGGTAGCTAGGAGATTATGAACTCTTTTGAACTATTTTTGTTATACCAATTTATTTTAAAAGAGTGTCTATGGAGTTTCTTGCCGGCTCTTTTCCATAAGATCAACACCTTGGAACTGTGCACCTAGTTTTGACTTTTCATAAGTAGGTATCTGTTATCTGGCCTCTGAGTTTTTTTTTTAAATTGAATTTGAAAAAGGTGACGTTGCGGGTATTGCCATGTAACGATACGTGTCCATATGTAGTTCAAGAAGTTAATAAAAGATGTCCTAGATACAGGAAAATATTTTTCAAGTAATGATAAAAAAATGATAGCTTGGTGGTATGACTGTTGGACTGGCAAGTCAAAGGACACAAGTTCGTACCCAAGGCTCACATTTCTGGTTATGTGTGCGTATTAGAAATTAATTATCATTCAAGATAAATCTTTGAAAAGCATTAACGCATGCGTAGCGAACTCTAAAGTTACAATATTAAATGGAAAAAGAATGCGGTCGCGAACAGGATTCGAACCTGCACCTCCCGGATGAATACTCCAGGCGCTCAGACCACTAGACCACTAAGAGGTCGAGATGGCTTAGTGGTCTGAGTGCCTGGAGTATTCATCCGGGAGGCGCAGGTTCGAATCCTGTTCGCGACCGTATTCTTTTTCCATTTAATAATTAATTATCACTTGAAAACAGCATTCCTGCGATATATATCTGCCTTGCCTTTTCCCAATTACATTGGGGTCGGCTTCCAGTTAAACCGGATGCAGCTTAATACTGGTATTACATGGAGCGACTGCCTATCTGACCTCCACAACCCAGTTACATACACGATATCTCGTGGTATGACTGGTTGTCAGACTTCAGGCCTCTGACCCGTAACGGCTATCATAGATTAATTTGACAACCGGGACCGACGGATTAACGTGCTCGCCGAGGCACGGAGGGGTCTCGGTACGAAATGATGGTCACCCATCCATAGACCGACCGCGGCAAGCACAGCTTAACCTCGATTGATCTATCTATGCGGCTGTTACTTACCCACGATCCCCCTGCGGGATATGACATATATTTACCTCAAAATTGTGGAGTACCAAAAGTGAATTGATTATTAAATACGGTAGTTCTTTTTAATTAGGTACTGTTTTATTTTTGTTTTAATAAACTTTAAAGCTACTCACATTGCAACCCCGGCAACCATTTTTAGTTTTATATGCATAGTCTGTTTATCTGTGCCTAAATGAGGATTTATTTTTATTTTCTGTTTTGTGTAAACGTGTTGTGTCGTTTTTTTTTTCGAGATAAACCACATATTTCTTTCTTTCAGCTCATTTTGTTAGACTGATGACATTGTTTTTGTTGCACATATAGGTAGATGAACATTTCACTTAGGTACCTAAAACATAAAATCTAGGCACACACGCGTTAATTTTTCCGTGACGATCGTCATGATCCTCAGAAAACCTTTCCCCAAAATTTACTAAAGTATTTTTAGGGAAGTCATGCATCTTTATCGTATTTTTACATTAAACATAGCATCACACCTGTATTCCCCGAGGGTTAGCCAGAGATGTATACACCACTAGTTGCAAACATTTCACCAATGTTGTTATTAAGTCCCAATGTTGCCATTAACCGGGCAAAATTCAGGAATTTCCTTACAGAAAAACCAAATAACACTTTGCCCGACCCGGAAATCGAACCCAGAACCTCATGCTCATCGAGGCAATTCATACATTAATAAAGAAAAAAATATTTATAATACAAATAATACTAGCCGTATTTACTCTTCAACCAGTGAAGCGTGAAGCCTTACAGCACTCAATAAGTGGCAAATAATCGAGCGAGTAACGATTGATCGAATCGATTATGCATACCATTACTCGAGTCGCGTTCAAACATTGTAGAGTTTGAAGAGCAATATAAACAATTTCTTGTTTTGTGTAGTGAAAGTCTTTGCTTCAGCCATAATTAATAAAGACAAACAAAACTTTAACATAAGCTAAAGGAAACTCAAGTACCTACTCATTCAGCAGAATTTAATTTTGTATACATAGCTACTTTATCATAACAGTTGTGTGGAAGTCGTTTGGCATGGCATGGGTATGTGATGCGGAGGGATGAAGATCATGTGCGAGGAAAGTCTTGATCTTATAAGCTTAACAGACAAGTTAAGCTGAGAATTAATCAATCAAATGATACTCCTACAAACGTGTGAATGTTACAAGAAATTTCTGGGTCACCAAGACAACACATTGCGTTAATTTCAAAGTTAATTTGTCCGTCTCAGGACATCGTCGGTCGTGGTTGTTGTCTCGGTTCACTTCACCCCACTTTAGTGTTAGCTAATCCTGTAATTGGATTGCTCGACCCGTCATGCTAAGGCCCTTACACACTCGCTACTTCATAGAATCTGCTGGTATCTACTCGATTGCGCAACTACATGTGACGTAGAGTGACTGGTTGAACTTGATTTTGGTTCGAATGTGCTTGACTAATCAGCACAAGCCCTAAATTGCGAATATCTGTAGGAGAAATACCTGTTTTAAATAATTATACTAGAAGAATTACTTGTTTAGTATTCCTATGTCCAATGATTACTGAGAAAAATATAATTTCTCTTAGTACAGATGACGCTAAAAGTAACTGGGGATTTATTTGAAGTAAGCAGTCTATTGTACACTAATAGCATATTTCAATCACAAACTCATTTGGCTACAGCAAAACGTATTCATTTGAGCTGTATTTTGTATAACAGTTGGTTGCATTAGTCATTGAGAGGTTCATTTTTTTTATAGCTAAATTTATCGTCTCTTTACCTCGATATCGCCTGATGTAAAGCGATGGATGAGGTTGACGATGGAATGAGCGTTCCCAAAAGATGCCTATTACCTTAAAGGCATTCGGGTTATTATTAGTAAACATAGACGCTAGCAAGGAATTCCACATTAGGCAGTGCGCACTGCGTACGACATGAGGGAATATCAACCAGTTCGGATGATATCCTGCAGCGCGTCTGGAAGTTCAATAATATATAAAACGTTGAAGGTGGGAAACTTGTAGAGGTTTACAAGAGGCATACCAAAATAACAGAATGTAAATTTGACTAGAAAAGCAGTTTCTGGCAAGATCCAAATGTAATGACAAAGCATTCGTAGGCAAAGTGTGCCGATAAGGATCAATAAGTAACAGCAATCACATGTTTCACATAATTATTTTGATATTGAAAGAAAGAAAAATATTTAATAGAAACACAGATACATACAGAAAGAAAATCACGCACAACAAGAAGTAATAGAAGTACACAGTTTATAAGAACAATTACACAAGCAAAACAAGGGACATAATTAAAATAACAAAATACAGTAACACTAGTAATAGTAATAATAAATCAAGTCCTCGCTTCAAGTCCCAGCAAGCACCGTTAAATTGCTGCATTATTGCTGTCAAAGCCTTAAATTCTACCAAATTTGTTAGTGTTTTTAGAACAATACGAGCATTTATTTTATTATTTGAATACAATTACATTATTGGAATTTTTATTCACTTCCAAGCACCTTCATTTGCTTTGGATTGCATTTCGTTTATTGAAATACAAACGTGGACTGTTTATGATTTTCAGCTGTTATTTTTATTTTGGAATATAAAAAGATCCATACGCAACACATTAATAGTTTCCTCTTGTAGATCTCGTTAAATTGTAACTTTGGGAGTAGGTATGCACTGACTATAAGGAGTTCTGATAAAAATCTCATAAATTGAATAGTTGGTTTCTAGTACTTTCTACAAATATGTGTTTTTTACATTCTAAGGTATTCTGGTTATATTTGGTCTTTTTAGGGTTTCGTAACCAAGGGATGCTCACAGGGCTGTATCCTTTGATCCGTAACCAGTTGAAATGTTATTATGGCCTCTTTCGTGGTAAATAATAAAACAAACTAAGTGCACGAGTCCGGCTCGCAGTTGGCCAGTTTTTCACAAGAAAGATGTTAAAGGTTAATAGATAGACTACTGTCTTTTTTTACTTATGTAAGTACTTCTTTTCAGTACTTATCTAGTACCTATGTAGAAGTGTGTAAGATTCATAAACTTATTTCAATTTAATTGGGGTCGATGTTCCGGTATTCTTCTTCCATCCATATATAAATATCAGGAGTCATCTCAGTGTTCACTCTCTTTCTAACCTTATCATGTTTCACATAATCCATCTGTCTTTTGTTTGATCTGACGTTTGACTCGCGACATCGCCGTGGGCTCAGCTCATGACTAACGGCTCCGTTCATGTTCGAAACTGGACGGGCAATCCCGAAAAATGCACGTGAGTAGTAACCGGTGAACAATAATTGATATGAATATGTCTCACGAAAGTTATGATACAAAATCAGTTTCTTATTAAAAACGTCTATATTTTGAACAACAACCTACTTGGTTGTAACTTGTGTGGTGTAGTTGGTACTTACGCTTTCTAACAACACTTAATTATTTATCACCAATAAAGTAAAGTAGGTATTCTTATAATTGCCGTCCGCGTTATTAACCCTCTCTCTTAAGTGACCTTTCCTAAGTATCGATTCGACTTGAAATTGACTTGAGATGAATTGAATGAATTTAATGAATTTATGAAATTGACTAGTGTTGAGTAGGTGACATTTTGAAAAGGGCGCATTTTCTGATATACATTAGGTTTTGTAGAATCATCTGTTAGTTTAGGTTAGGTTAGGTAGTTTTATTATGATTGCAGAAAAACTTTCAAAGCTTACAAGCCACATCTATGGAGGAACGAAGTGTGGTGTTCCTCCATTGAAAAGGGAGGATCCTCCAACCAGGCGGGTGATATTGCCTGGCGGGCCACGGCCCAACGTTTAATGTTGGGAGGTCGTATAAATACACACTCGTCGACAAACTTTGATTGCGCGATGCAGAGTGTTGTGCGCGTAGTTACCATGTAGCGAGGGGAGCGATGTCGCTACATCACTCCCCTCCGAGACCGGAGGTCGATCGTGTTGATGAGTCAGCGGTCAGTGCGTCTGAAGAGCTTGCCAGTGTCAGTGAGGTCCCAGTGAGTCGGAACCGGATGCCGCGTAGTTCACGGTGAGTCGGAACTGAGAGCGGTGATGCTGCGTAATCCTCAGTGAGTCGAGGTAGTGCGGTGGTGCGTAGTGGCTGGCTGCTGCGTCGACCAGGAGAGAATGGCTCTGCTTGTTGACCGGCCGAAGGTGCAGCAGTGTGCTGTGACGAAGTCGCTGTTGTGGCTGAGGGTGATGACCAGGTCTGCACGTCTGCTATAGGCTGGTGGTCAGGGTACCCGTTGAAGTCGAGTATGCTAGCTAGCTGTGTGACTCGCTGCTTGCTGCTCGATTTGATGCTGAGGGGGAGTTGCTGCTGATTCTCATCAGCGAAGGCTGCACTGATGTTCGTGCTCGGGGTCACCGGTATGGAGGAACGAGGTGTGGTGTTCCTCCATTGAAAAGGGAGGATCCTCCAACCAGGCGGGTGATATTGCCTGGCGGGCCACAGCCCATCGGTTAATGTCGGGAGGTCGTATATATACACACTCGTCGTCAAACTTTGATTGCGCGATGCAGAGTGTTGTGCGCGTAGTTACCATGTAGCGAGATAGATGTCGCTACATCACTCCCCTCCGGGTGTGGTGTTCCTCCATAGAAAAGGGAGGATCCTCCAACCAGGCGAGTGATATTGCCTGGCGGGCCACGGCCCAACTGTTAATGTTGGGAGGTCGTATATATACACACTCGTCGTCAAACTTTGATTGCGCGATGCAGAGTGTTGTGCGCGTAGTTACCATGTAGCGAGATAGATGTCGCTACACATCTATTTGTTGATCTTTCTAGATGATTATATGTAAGTAATAAATTCTTCATAAATTTATGCTAGTTAATATATTATAATTATAAGTTATGGAAGAGCGGAGTCTTCTAACACAGGCATTTGTTTGTCTAAAATGAGGCTTCAAACAAAATTCATTGTTTTATAGCGTTTTCTGAAAATAAAAATATTTTTGTTTTTTTTCACAATGTTCCGGATTTTTATGAGATATATACGTATCAAATTTAAAAAATTTGTTCCAGTAAGGTTTTCAGTCCTAACAAAAAGTTATTGGTATTTTTTTATCGGGAAATTCTCTAAATTTGGAATTGTGCCCGGTAGACAGCAATAAATTCACCATTTATCACATGGATAGAATGTTCTTAATAAATAAAAATCGGAGCACACTTCTGCCGAGTCTTTCAACATCTCGCTTGTGTTGTAATGTTGGAACATAAATATAATTAAGAAAAGGCATGTGTGGACTCACCATTAAGGTTAGTAGAAGCGGTTGGTATACTTACCACTTAATCAGACTGTCTCCCGTCAGAATGAGCATCATAATTTGGCACACGCTCCTTACAGAATTGCTGTGTAATATTACTAATAATCCATTAGCGATATTAACGTAATGAAAGTAGTTTTGTCAGGGGTGGTACTTTAGTAATTGTTTTGGTTAAGCTTGAGAAAAGAAGTATATACATATAATAGGACTCGGAATTGATACTTGTCGTACCATATCAATGCTCTCACTATGCTAACGCGTCGCATGCTCAAATCTACCAAATTTCAAGTTCTTTTTAACCGACTTCAAAAAGGCTCTTCTGTATTCGACCCGTATGTATGTAAGTTTATATGTCCACGACTTTCACAAAAACTAAAGTTATAATTTTATTTTGTGGAAAATGCATGCGGTCGTGTGCGGGATTCGCACCTGCGCCTCCCGGAAAAATACTCCAGGCGCTCCGACCGCTAAGCCATCTCGACCTCTAAGGTCGAAATAAAATTTATAACTGTAGAGTTTGCTATGCATGCGTTAATGCTTCTCAAAGATTTATCTGTGTTTCTCAAATACTACAGATCCGGTTAGGTTGGAGATTCCGTTATTTAAATACATATTTTTCAGGGAAGGTTTTGGTAGGTATATACCTAATTTAATATAATATGTATATGATATTAGAACTCTTCAATAGCAGCAAATGACAATTGCTGCGATGTTATTATTAATTCGTCGCCTGCATTCGCCTCTGTACAACTTTATTCTGCAAACAACAAAAAAATAAATTTGTCTCTCTATACACGCAAATTTTTCAACAAAAATCTAAGAAATAAAATTGTGAGGTTTGCTCTAATTAGGCAATATATCAGCATTCGTAAGTAATTTTTTTTTTGTTAAATATGGTTATTAAAATGTCGGTGTTTATGTTAGCAATATATTTTTCTAATCTCGAGCATATTTCACAACTAAACATAGCTTAAAATTTACTAGGGAGACGGACAAAGTACTTTTTTGACCTTCAAATATCTGGGGTACATTGGAGTGTAACCTTGGGGGGGAAAGGTGGAAACCCATAAAAATACTTTTAGCAAAGACACCACCATAAATACAATTTAGTTCGTGTGGACGGTAATAATAAAGGTCAAAAAGTTTAACCGAAGGATCATGAAATGTCTAAGTTAGGGTGACTGTCGAAATAGGATGAACTTTTTTTGATTTCTGTGTTATGTTGTTGTTAAATTCATAGTGTAGCACCACGCCTGTATTCTCCGAAGGGGTAGGCAGTGATGTAGTCACTATTGTACACACATATTTCACAATGCTGATATTAAGTCCCATGAAATAATTACAAAAAAAACGATATGTACGATTTCATATGGAGATCCACTACAGTCGTTATTGGAACCTGGTCAGATGCCTATAAATATGACAACCAGTCTTACCACGAGACATCATGTTGCCTAGTCGGCTCCATGCGTCAGTCGCTCCGTGTAAATACTAGTATTAAGCTGCATCCCTAATCCCTGCGATTGGAAGCCAACCCAACGAAATTTAAAATAAGGATATTGATTTCAGGACAATTTCTAAAAACAATACTTTACTAACAAGCAGTACCTACTCTCTCATTCCAATGTTATATTTACGATTATTACGGATTTATTTTTAGTAGTAATCCTGCAGAGCTTACAACTCCACGAACAAAAATGAGAGCACAACAAATAGGTACCTATTGTATTCTCCAATTCCCTTTTTCAAATGAACATCATAATATTATGTCTGACGTATCTATTCGGATTATGGATGATACCGTTATCATAACATTTGACAAGCGGAAGCTCTCAATATTAGATATTACGTTATGTACGAATATATCGGCGAACAATCGTTTTTGTATAAGACGTGTATTACGAACAATTATGGATTTATCTTATATAAACTTATTTTGTTATAATGTGTCGTGATCGTGAAAGCGTACGAGATGACGATTTCCAAATAATCTTTTACCGTGACGAAATCCGATTTTGTATTGCTTTTTTTAATAATGTCGTTGTGTACATCTTGGATCTTTTTCTTATAGTATAGGCTTGTGTCAGAGTTTAAACTAGTGGTTGGCGATTATGAATGATTGGTATAATCGAATTACTATGTACTAATAATGCTGATAATTGATTATGAAATTAGTTACTTATATGTTTTTATAATCGAATGACGTTACTAATTTTTACCCATTAATAATCCTGTTGTCAAAAGTCGAAAGACTCGAGAGTCACTTTTTGGCTTTTATGGTGGAGTTTTTAACAGTAAAGTTTAGTTTTATAGATAAGAACAGTACTGATCGTGTTTCACTCTTTCTGCTCTACGTCGACCGTGACTACTAACGAAATTAGTAATTACTAGTCTGTTATAATCGAGATATCTCGAAACATCTTCGTAATCGAATGATTTCATTAGTATATCTCATAATCGCCGACCACTAGTTTAAAGCACCCGTAGGCTTCTGACAATTTGCACATTGCACATAATTGAGAACAGCTCTTAGATGTGTTGGTTTCCTTTTGATGTTTCCTTGACAGTATGCAAGTGATAAATAATTTATACACAATTAGATTACGAAATATCAGACCGTGGACTAACTCTTGAAAATATTTCCGCTCGATTGACATTGGAAATATGTCAGTTCGTACTTTTAAATGCCAAATGTCTAAAAAATTATTATAGATTCGGGATAATATGAAGACGACATGCTTAAAATTGAGGCAACTATAATGTAGGTAAATTTATTTTAAAATTACGCGTTGTTTTAAGGCATCATATCATCCCCCTGCCCTTATCCCTATCTATCTATATAGGAATTTTTGTAATAACTAATTAAAAAACTTAAAAATTGTATTTGAGAAACAACAACTGCATAAAGCCGGAAATAATAGCAAACAACTCTGGAAACTCATTAAGAACATTACTTTCACGTCCAATAAGCATAAATCAGATTCGAGTCTATTGCATACGCACTCTTCCCCGCTTTCCTCCGCTGATAACGCAAATAGTTTTTTTGTAAACATTGGAAAGAACCTAGCTGAAAAGATTCAGAATCAAAATGCTATACAGCCCTATGCTCACTCTCCACATTCTTCTAACAATTCCCGAAGTGAAAAATCTTTTGTTATGTTAGGATTAGACAAAAGTGAAGTAGAGAGAATTATTTTAAATTTGAAAAATAACCGTGCATCAGGGTGGAATAATATTAGCAATAATATCCTTAAAAGATTTAAGCACGTCCTTGTCCCTCCTCTAACTCACATTTTCCAAACTTGTCTTACTGACGGAATTTTTCCTAAATGCCTTAAAAGGGCTGTAGTTATTCCCATTTATAAGTCTGGATGTAAAGGTCTAGTGACAAACTACAGATCTATTTCGTTATTACCTTCACTATCCAAAGTTTTGGAAAAAATTGTTAATAACAGACTTGTATCATATCTAGAAAATAATTCACTTTTTTCCCCTTGGCAATTTGGTTTTCGAAGTAAGCTGTCTACAGCAGACGCGGTTCACCACTTAACCGACTATATCTCAGAAGAACTTGGAAAAGGTAAACAGGTTATAGGGATGTTCCTGGATCTGAAAAAAGCCTTTGATACAGTGTCCGTTCCTATCCTTCTAAATAAATTAGAGGCACTAGGAATAAGAGGCACTCAATTACAACTCTTTGCGGACTATCTACATGATCGTTATCAATGTGTTAAAATAGGCAATATCACCAGTGAGGATATGAAAATTCCACTTTTTGGAATTCCTCAAGGAAGTATCCTTGGGCCTACCCTTTTCCCTGTATACATAAACGATCTCTGTAATTTAAATTTGGTTCATGGAAAAATTATTTCATATGCAGATGACACTGCTCTTATATTTTCCGCGGACTCCAGTAGTGAAGTCCATGATTTTGCACAGCGAGGATTTAATATTGTAAATAACTGGCTCAAATATCATCTACTAACTCTGAATGCTGAAAAGACCAAATTCATTAAGTTTTGCATGCGAAAGCCCTTTATCCCTACTAATAATAACCACTTTTATGCTCATTATTGTTATAACCCCCCCACAGATCCTTGCAATTGCCCTATTATTAATAACACCAGTTCAATTAAATATCTTGGCGTTATAATCGATGACACACTTTCTTTTAAACCACATATTGTCACATTAGCCAATAGAATACGAAAGTTAATATTCGTTTTCAAAAAACTGCGCTACATTGCAGACAATAAAATAATTGTATAATAACTTTCGTGAGGCATATTCATATTAGTTATTGTACTACTGCTACTACATTACCCACTGGATACATTGAGTGCATCAGATACTGCTTAAGAAGTGGCTATTTCCTGTGGAAGAGTGAGTTCTATCTGCAAATAGACGGAGTGTCAATGGGTTCACCGATAGCGCCGGTAGTGGCTAATATTTTCATGGAATGGTTCGAAAACCAGGCCTTGGAGTCTGCCATGACAAAGCCAAGATACTGGTGGCGGTATGTAGATGACGTATTCGCAGTTATCGACCGGGATGCGCTTGGCGTATTTACAGATCACCTGAACGGGATGCATAGGAAGATAGAAGTCACAGTAGAAGAGGAGAACAATGGAGTCCTGCCATTCTTGGACGTTCTCGTCATCCGAGAACCCAGCGGTCGTGTGTCACACACTGTCTACAGAAAACCGACACACACTGACCGCTATTTACGCGCAGACTCCCACCACCATCCCTCACACCTATCTTCCGTACCCAGATCGCTGCTTAACCGAGCGCTCAGTCTGTGTGATCCTCAGTACGTGGACGCAGAGTTGAGCCATTTACGAGACGTACTGGAGAGCAACGGTTACCAGTGGCGAAGATGCACTCGTAACTTAAATACGGCAGACACGATTCGTGGTAGACCGGCGGGCGTGGAACGTACTCCAGCGTTCCTACCTTATGTGCGTGGAGTCACTGATAAGATAGGACATATACTACGCAGAAAATACAGCATCAGGACGGTCTATCGTCCGCCCGGACAGCTGCGACAATTATTACGGTCGCCAAAGGATAAGGATCCGCTAGGCGTTCCCGGGGTGTACATGATACCGTGCGACTGTGGCCTAAGTTACATTGGAGAAACTCGTCGCAACATCGCAACCAGACTCACTGAACACATACGTAGTATGAAGAGCATGGATACCAACAGGTCGGCAGTTGCAGAACACGCATGCAGCACGGGCGCGGCTCATTTCATACGGTTTGATAAAGCATCCGTACTAGCGAGGGAGAAATACTTCGTTCCGCGAAAAGTACGTGAAGCTATCGA
This sequence comes from Xylocampa areola, assembly GCA_935421205.1. Lineage (NCBI taxonomy): Eukaryota > Metazoa > Arthropoda > Insecta > Lepidoptera > Noctuidae > Xylocampa > Xylocampa areola. Next base: position 5,921,367 of record OW285200.1, read on the forward strand.
AATAAGCCGTCGCCCGAACTTCAACAGAGACGGTGGTTGGACACTGCCTCCTGCCTGGAAGCCAGCTCTGAAGTCTACATCATACAGAAGTGAGTCAAGTCTGGAGTGCGACACAGTTAGCGCGGTATGCACAATGGACAACACTGACACGACGAATGACGGGAACACACGAACACTCCCGACGCCGGCACCGAGTACATCATCGGCCCGCGCGCAGCGCTATGCGATGCGGTGCAGCGCCAGTCTGACTCGCGACATAGCCGCGGACTCAGCTCATGACTAAGGGCTCCGTTCGAGTTCGAAACTAGTCGGGCAAACCCGAAGAATGTACGTGAGTAGTAACCGGTGAACAATAACTAAAATAAAATAATTAAACAAGTCTATCAGGCTTTGTGTCAATCTGTTATTCAATACTGCATTACTTCTTGGGGAGGTGCCCCAAAAACCGTGATGTTAATTATAGAACGAGCCCAAAGAGCAATCCTGAAAGTAGCCACTTCCCGTCCTTTTCTTTTTCCTACACACCTATTATATAAAAGTTGTAATGTGCTAACAGTCCGCCAACTCTTCATAATTCATACTGTACTTAAACAGCACGCATCTGTTACGTATAATGCTAACCTTACTAACACCAAGCGACGGAAAGATATTGTATGTACTTCACTTTCAGAGTCAAAATTTGTTTTCACAAACAGGTTTTACTCATTCCTAGGCCCTTACCTCTACAACAAGCTAAATAAGAAATTATGTATATACGACCTTAATTTTTTTAATTCTAAGTTAATTTTATATGACCACCTACAAACCTTGACCTATGATCAAACCGAATCCTTAATAAATATTATTAAATAAGTAAATCTACCTATATCGTATCTTTATTGCAATTATTAAACTTATTATTTTCTCCATAATTTTTAATTATTTTGTAATGTTAAATATTGTTTAAGAATCTTGTGTCCCTGTAACATGTTGTAAGCACTCTTGCCGCCTGTGACACAGGGTTATCCTAGTACAGGCACCATACAAAATATACCAATATGTATTAATAGTGTAGTTCTAAGATTTATATTGTATTTTACCTTTTATATTTGAATAAATTTTATTTATTATTAAAAAAAAAAAATTATTATCCCAATTTATTTGGGGTCGGCGCAGCATGTATTCTTGTTCCATACATCTTTATTAGCTGTCATATCGTCAGTCACCCCTTTTCTAGTCATATCATCTTTAACACAATCCATCCATCGCTTCCTTGGTCTTCCTCTACTCTTATAGCCATCTACATTCATACTCAAAACTTTCCTTGTCACATGACCCTCATCCCTCCGCATCACATGCCCATACCATGCTAAACGATTTCTACACAACTTCTCAGTCACCGGTGCCACTTTCAGACTTCCTCTTATATATTCATTTCTAATTCTATCCATCCGCGTCACACCACACATCCTTCGTAACATTCTCATCTCAGCTGCATGTAGTTGTCTTTCATTCATTCCCTTCGTGGGCCAACATTCTGAACCATACAAGACAGCAGGTCTAATAATTGTTTTATAGATTTTCCCCTTAAGTTTAAGGGGAATTCGGGGGTCACAAATAGTTCCCGTGACCTGCCGCCATTTCATCCACCCTGTGTTAATTCTGTGCTTGACGCTCCGGTCTATTTCGCCATCGCATTGTATGATAGAACCCAGATACCGAAAGTCGGAGCAGACTGGTAATAGCGCACCACCCAGCGCTATAGCACCAAAACTGGAGAGACCGCCAAAATCACAAAACATGTACTCTGTTTTGGTTCTGCTGATTTTTAGACCAACACTCTCCAGATTATTTTGCCATTTCTCAAGTCTGCTCTGGGTCTGGGGCCCATCTTCACCGACAAGAACAATGTCGTCGGCAAACAGCATGCACCAGGGTGCCTCTTCCTGTATGTCCAACGTCAGAGCGTCCATTATCATCAGGAAGAGGTAAGGGCTTAAAACCGACCCCTGATGCAAGCCTACAGCCACACTGAACTTGTCGGTGTTGCCAGCAGCTGACCGGACATATGTACTGGATTGATTATACATAGCACGAATTAACTCCACATACTTCGCAGGCACGCCTTTCTCTTTCAAAGCCCACCACAACACATCCCGATGTACTCTATCATACGCCTTTTCCAGATCAATGAACACCATGTGCAAGTTCTTATGTGCACGTCTGTACTTCTCGCACAATTGGCGGAGTGCAAATATGGCGTCAGTTGTACCTCGACCTGTAAATCTACTGATTTTGCTAACCGTAGAGGAAAAAGGTTTAAATTTATGAACTTGTGACTGGTCTGCGTAGTTTATAAAACAAAATTGTGCGTTATTATTATAGATCTTTGGAACTGGCAAGCCATTGTACCGAAGAAAGTTGTTGGGAGACATGACTCGTTCGTAACCATACAATTTGCATAATCTTTTCGTGTCACGCTCAAAAATTTCTTTGTACTTTTGTAAAGACATTTCAGTTTGAAACGAACATAAACGTGATCTTGATGTTGATTTTATTGGATATTATTTGAACGTTTTTATTTGATAAAATTCTTTTAATGCCTCTATAATGTATTAATAGGTAAAACAGTATCATTCTACTTCTGCTATCGTGGGCTATCTGCTACCTTGCCAACCTAGTGTCAAGCCGTAGGCCTCTGACTTGGCTTAATTACAATGAAAGGTTAAACGTGCCTGTCGAGGGATCCCTTTGACTCGCATAATGTTTTTAGTAATTCTTTTTGGCTTGGTGATTTGTGCCTATCTTTTAATGGCATAACGGCTTTCGTGAGGCATATTTATATTTATTATTGTTCACCGGTTACTACTCACGTGCATTCTTCGGGTTTGCCCTCGGGTTTGTCTGACTCACGACATTACCGCGGACTCGGATCATGAGTAAGGGCTCCGTGCGAGTTCGAAACTAGTCGGACATACCCGAAGAATGCACGTGAGTAATAACCGGCGAACAGTAATTAATATATTCGTAGTAATACTTTCAAATTGCTTTTTGTATACTGTTTTTTATAACTTTTTTAGTCTAATTCTGAATCACTTGAAGTTAAAAAGTATATTGCTTAAAGATACGCCCAATCAATTATAATTGTTTGGGCGTATCTTTTTGAACCTAAGAAGTAAAAAGTAGACAATATATCCAATATTACTTGAGTAACCTAGACCTACTACACTGTGTCAGTAGGTGAAGATGCAGCGGGGATGGCCCTTGGCTCCACCCTTAAGCCGCGAACATTTTTTTTTATAGGTACCTACCAAAGTTTTTTCACCCAAAGCAAACAGTATATGAACATTCAAGATAAATCTTTGAAAAGCATTAACGCATGCTTAGCGAACTCTAAAGTTACAATATTAAATGGAAAGAGAGGTCGAGATGGCTTAGTGGTCATAGCGCCTGGAGTATTTATCCGGGAGGCGCAGATTCGAATCCCGTTCGCGACCGTATTCTTTTTCCATTTAATATTGTAACTTTAGTAAATGAACATAACTTAAATTGTTATGCGTTTGTAATATTATGTTTCAGCATAAAACTCTACAAACTCGTTTAAAAAATTATCCCGCGACATTTATGTAGAATTAATATCAGGTATGCGTAGATAATGATTATTAGGATAGGTAGAAGTATGCCATGTAAATTATGACAAAAAAGATTATGCGACACAATAGTGAACCGCCCGCCGAAGCACGGAAATGCTCAGATGAAATTGCTCATAGCGGTCACAGAACTTCTATGTATTTTCTTTCTTTTTTCAATTTGTCTGTATTTATTTTATAAATTTATTTACTTAGACTTGTTGCTTTTTTATAAGCTCTCCAGACCTGAGGGGTTCGCGTTCTCACTAAACTAATAAGAATCTAAATTACTACTGACAGAGAAAAAAATACAAGCACTGGAAAGCTTTTCTTGTCCATTAATCTCCTAGATAAATTCAAGGAGAAAAAATTCTCAAAGCAAGCTCCGCTTACAGTCGACAGTCAATCAATATTAGAACTGAAAGAATTTGTGGAATGTTTTATATCCTTTCTAAGTACCAATAATATTGTAACAAAATATAAAACGTCTCTATGATAAATCTAGAATATCTTGATTTTTCATTTTTTGTCGTATGGTTTATGATTTACCTAGTGTCAGTTTAAACCATGACAAGAATAATGAAATATGGCTTTACACACAGAGAATATCTCTGAGGTGTGCTGGTTTCCTCACGAATTTCCTTCACCGTTTTTAAGCAAGTGATAATTAATTTACACCGAATTAAATCCCGTGTGAATAGTAATGTCAGAAATATTGGTACCTATTCAAGTTGATTTAATGTCAAATTTATATAGGTAGTCAAACTCCAGGCTTGTTACCTACTGAGGATTTCCTAACAAATAAACGCAATGCCTACCCGACCCGAGAATCGAACCGAAAACCTTACGCTGGTGTTGTTGGAGTAGTCACTTGCGACAACTAGAGAGAGAGAACGAAGCAGATAAAGACTATGCAGAGACAAATATTAATAATGGTAAAACAGAAATTTTATATATTTAATATTGGTATACCAACAACTGCAGACAACACTGTATTAATTAAAAACTATTTAGGTATGTCATAAAAGTAAATTACATTATTTTTTAAACTCTTAAACTATTTTAAAATTCTATACGTCGAGTGGAAAAGTAAAGTTTGTCCTTTACCATTGGCTATAATTGCTATTAAATAATTTATAACCTTTGATAATTACGCTTTAATTTAATATCTAGCTCCACTATCCAGTTATAATCAGTTTAGTCCAGATAACCTAGGCTCGCAATTTACCTTTCAATACGGATTAATTTATCTGCTTGTTTTGCTACAACAAGCATGAAATTCTGAACGATAATGATAATTATGGTCCATTGGATAACTATCTATATAACGCTGGCTGAATTCAATAGTGGCAAATTATTAATGTGCGATTTCTCAAATTGTATACTTTTGTCTTGTGCCACTATTTTCACCGTGGGAGAGCCACGCTTCGGCACGAATGGGCCGGCTCGACCGGATTGATACCACGGCCTCACAGAAAACCGGCGTGAAACAACGCTTGCGTTTTGTTTCGCCGAGTGAGTGAGGGTACCGGAGGCCCAAACCCTTTAAAAGGCCGGCAACGCACTCGCGACTCCTTTGGGGTTGCGGGCGTCCATGGGCGGCGGTAATCGCTTACCATCAGGCGGGCCGTCTACTCGGTTGCCCCCAATTCAATAAATAAAAAAAAAAACTTGAATTCAGCCAGCGATTCTATCGGACGGCCAGAAGCACGAAAAGGCGCCATCGGATCACGGTTGCGATACGAAGCGCTTTGATTCCACGTTCATAATAAGAACCGCGAAACAGTGGAATACGCTGCCGGAGTGGGTCTTCCCCGATAGTTACAATCTGGGTGTCTTCAAGACGCAAGTGAATCGGTTTCTTCTAAGCAAGCGTGCATAGCTGCATTATCGCTTAACATCAGGCGAGATGGCGGTCAAACGCAAGCCTAAAAGCTAATAAAAAAAAGCGATATATTAAGTAAGAAACCGAATCGCTGACTGATTAACTGACTGACTGATCGATCAACGCAGCACAGCTGAATCCGCTCGGTCTAGAAGCATGAAATTTTGCACAAATGTTACTTAAAGACGCACTAAGAAGAGATTTTTGGAAATTCATCCCTTAAGGGGTTAAAAACAGGGGATGACAGTTTGTATAAAACTTTATCATTATTGACGTTAGAAATGTAAAAATTGATATATGAACACTTGCTAAGAAAAAAAGATTACAGTATCACTTTTTTTATGAAAATTCATTCTTTATATAAAATAGAGGAAAAAGTTTGTAAGAAACTTCTTCATTTTTGAAATAAGAATTGTAAAAATTGGTAGATAAGCTCATGCATGGTTAGAAATAAAAGTGTACTGTATCACTTTTTTTTACTCTAAAAATGACAGTGTTTCATAGAAACTTTCAACCTATAGGTACATAAAAATAAAATTGAAATGTCTGTTTGTAATGTTCAATAATAGCTTTTTTTATCTAAATATATATACGGTACACATAAAACACAAAAAACTATATTTATATTATTTTTTAACCGACTTCAAAAAAGGAGGAGGGTTCTCAATTCGACCGTATATATATATTTTTTTTTTTTCATGTGTGTTCGGGTATAACTGTCGTTTATGAACCGATTTTGATAAGTCTTTTTTTGTTGGAAAGAAGATATCTCAACGGTGGTACCATGATAAGGAAACCAGGATCTGATGATGGATCCCCGAGAAATCGAGGGAAACCTTCGAAAATTGTAGGGGCTACTAGTGCATTTGTTAATTTTTTCATTAAGTATTTTAATGCACTACTATTTAATGAAGGTGTGGAGTCGATCTGATGATGGAGCTGAAAGACAGTCGAGGGAACTCTTTAAATATTTACAGCAATTACCTGGTGTTTGGGCTTGAATAATTTGTATTGATGAGAACTTTACACCTGGATGGTTTGTGACTGTCATTAGGGGTCTGATGATGAAGACGAAGGACAGTCAAGGGAACTCCTCAACGTTTTACAGTAGCTACCATGTTTTGTTATGTATGTCCGTCGATATCTTTGTTTGAAAGAGTAGTCCCCAGAGGTGGTCCCATTTAAATTTAGTAAAGATCTGATGAAGACCTTCGAAGTTAGACAATGGAACTCTTCAATGAATTACAGCAAATCACTCTCAATTGCTATAATCGCATGTTCATGTATAGTTCATGCCACTCAATACATGCATAGCATCATGCCTGTATTGCCCGATGGGGTAGGCAGAAGTTTCCAATGTTGTACACAAACATTTCACCGATGCAGTAATTAAGTCCTAGCGGCTTTCGAAAGCCTACCCATATTATTAAATTACTAAATTAATTAATTTATGAAGTATACAAACTTATATATGACCTATACAATATATATATATTACACTTAAAACTAAAAAGACTAAAATAAATTAATTTTAAACAAAAAATGAACACCGCCTTCAAAAATCTACTACACTAAAAAGTTCAAAATAATATCAAAATTTGCTTATAATAAAATCATTTTAAAAGAACAATATATAATAATAATCTGTTAATTTTGGAGTCGGTGCCTGATTTATGTGGGGTTTACAACCAGATACAAAGGCCGGTAACATAACCACAGCACAACAAACATAAGTGACTAACAAGAGGAAAACAAAAACCCTCTCTCAGTACAGGCACCGACTCCTAAATTAACAGATTATTATTATATATTGTTCTTTTAAAATGATTTTACTATAAGCAAATTTTGATATTATTTTGAACTTTTTAGTGTAGTAGATTTTTGAAGGCGGTTTTCATTTTTTGTTTAAAATTAATTTATTTCTGTTTGTTTCGGTTAATCTCCGAAACGGCTGAACCGATTTTAACTGGCAGATAGCTGATGTTATAAGGAGTAATTTAAGATGCTTTTATTTTTTTAAACGAAATACGGTAGCGCGCAAAAAAATCTGTTGCGCTGACGAAGTGGCGGGCACCGGCTTGTGTTTTTGGGAAGTTGCTTACAAAACATGGAAACAATTTTACAGATATAGAAAAGAGAATTAATGCGGGAGATGAAGTGAATAGTGCTGTACATGCAATGGTGTATAAGTCGATCTCCAAAAAGGATGGACTGACAGTCCACAATGGTGTGCTGGAGGAGTGTGGCAGAAGGGATATGAAAGTACAAACAGGAAAATTCCAATCGTTTTGCGAAGGTTAGATAAAAACAATTTCGCAAACCCAAAGATTGATCCTCAGCGAAACGTAGCCGGGCTAGCATGTTATAAATGTTAATGAATGATATTAGTTAAAGTTTGTTAGTATAAAAGTAACATAACATAGTTTGTAAATTTTATACTATTATTAATATTTTAGGTGTCATAGGCACAGAGTACATTTGTATAGTCTTCCAAAACATGATGTAGCTTCGATTAGTAATTAAAGTAGATAAATAAATTCGGCCCGATAGTTAAAACATTTTAGTAAGGTAAAAGCTTAGGTCAATACCTGGGTACCGAAATAGCACTTTAAAATATATAATACGGTTTTCAAGTTCATCAGATCAGATTTATCACTACTTGTAAGGAAAGACCTTTTCCTTTTCTATTAAATGAATCAAGCGTTACCTTGCGGCAGTCCATTAGCGGTGAAAATGCGTGACTACTACGTTGACTAGTTATATATATCTGCCTAGCCTTTTCCCAATTACATTGGGGTCGGCTTCCAGTCAAACCGGATGCAGCTTAATACCAGTATTTTACATGGAGCGACTGCCTATCTGACCTCCACAACCCAATTACTGGGTAACACGATATCTCGTGGTATGACTGGTTGTCAGACTTTTAGGCCTCTGACTACCCGTAACGGCTGTCATAGATCTTAATTTTAGTTGGTGGTAGCAAATTGCAACTACCACCAATTACTTAACGTAGTTGATGGTAGTTGCAATTTTTCATCGAATGCGTATTTGCATATTTTTGCGGGCAGGCGGGCGGTGTGCAAGTGTTTGAATGTCTACTCTGAATATTGTGGATGTAGCTAGTTGCTAGCTATATTCTATTTATTTGCATCCATGACTTTTCTTTGTCAAATATGTCATGATTAGGTATCCATTCATTGATAAGTATTTTTTATCTAACTTAGTACTTATTTGTAATTTTTATTTACCATACAGAAATATCATTCTTATCTACCTCTTACTGCTGTAACAAAGATTATCTCCTCGTTGATTTACAGTCACACCTCTACCCCCTTACACCCGACATGAATAATAATAGAGTCTGGATTAAGCTTAACTGTGAGAAGGCAGGTGTATTGTGTTGTTTCGTAGTTAGTTAGCGTCCACTTTGACCGAGCTTATTGTTCTGAGGTTGTGGGACGACATATTCTCAAATGTTGACCAAGTTTTTGTGAAAGGTTTCTTTAGGTATTGTAAAACAAGTATGTTATAAAGTTAACTATAGTTAGTTAGTATTGTTAGAATTAATAGGATTATTATCTTACTTTAATTTTTTTTTCTAAGCTTCCAGTTATCTCGGTACTTTTTTTTGTACGTTGCCTGTTGCTGTTAACCCTTAGGGTTAGGTTAGGGGTTTGATCTGCGTAACCGAACAATAGCTATGGCGAGACAATTTGATGCTTCCAGCGACAGCATACATTTCGGTCCTTGCTGATCTTTCCTTAGTCATCGAGATCTTCTCTACCGCGTTCTCTGTCAACCTCTGTGCTACCGTCCTTATGCTACAAAATATTAAATACCTACTAAATATTAATCCAAGAGTGCGTCAACGAAATTTGGTACAGAGAATAAACACGACAGAAAACGCAGGATATTTTCCATGCCGAAAAACATCTTAGTTTTCTCGGCACACTTGTTAAAGTTATTAATAAATTTTAACATATATTATTGTCAACGTACCTGTATACTCGTATTCACATTTATTAAAAAAACTAATTTATTTAAAAATATTCAAATATTAAATATTTGACGTGTTACAATTCCGAATTAACTTCGCCGTTGATTAATTAATGAAATTCATAGCATCATAACATCATAACATAACATAGCATCACGCCTGTATTCCCCAAAGGGGTAGGCAGAGGTGTACACAGTTGTAGAACCACATTTCACCAATGCTGTTATTAAGTCCCATGTAATAGGTGGTGAGCCCATTGCCATCTACCGGGCACAATTCCAAACTCCGGGCTGCTACTGAGAATTTTCTAACAAAAAAACTCAATATCACTTTGCCCGACCCGGGAATCGAACCCGAGACCTCATGCTCAGCAGTCGCGCTTGGGACCACTAGACCAACGAGGCAGTTTGATATTAAAAGATACGTATAACGGAACTTTACATAAACTTCAAGTTCTAAGTTTCTAACGTATTATTCAGAAGTTTTCGAAACCGATAATCAAAACATCGTTCTTAAAATAATGTCACAGCTAACTATAACATTTTAATAAGTTCTATGAAATTTATATTTATTTACATGACATACAAACATTAAATACAACGTACATAGCCGACTACTTATAGACTTACCAACTTAAATATCCTTACCTACCTACTAGTATGTTAATATTATATATTCGTATTGCCTGATTATTTGTTTGTTACCTCACGTCTTAACTGCTGAACAGATTTCAACAATTTGGAACAGAGCATAAACGCGATCCGGAGAATCACACAGGATAATTTTTTCTTCTGAAAAATTGCTAGTTTTCGTGGGAAAACAGTTAAAGTTAATAAGGAACATAACACTAGATGGTGCTTATACTAATACTAGCTGTTTTCTGGATATGGCCACTCTAATGAGCCAGTGGTATAAAAAATTGCCTACGACCTATTCTCAGACCTACCAAATATACATAAAAAAATTATCATAAAAATTGGGCAAGCTGTCCGGAGGAGTTCAATAACAAACACTGTGACACGAGATTTTTATATATTAGCAGATAATACGTTATTTCTGTAGCTTTTAATCGCGTTAAATTTTAATGACACAAAATACGTTGGCAAAGCCGCGGGCAGAAGCTAGTGTTTATTAAGAAGATCTCAAATTTTCTCTTACGTACAATCCTCTTATAATATTACCTACCCGGCTTAGTCCCCCGGCTTTTCATAAAACAATTATTTAAATAATATTATTTTCTACGGAACATAGTTGAAAGATATTACTTAATAGCGTGAGTTTTGCTCTATTTTTTTCCGTTCGATACATTTCCTGGAAGTGTGGAACCGATGTTTCCTAGAAATATATCCTCTATGCATGGTGGGTGTATTTATAGATTTCCTAGAAGGAACTGTTGTTTGAATTTTACATTGGGATTGGAATTCTAGATACTTTCCTTTAGGTATAAAACTATATTATATTACTAGCTGTGCCCGCGACTCCGTCCGCATGGATGTCGTGAATTAACACCATGTCGTGTATGAACACCATTTCTTAATTAACAAATGTTCGACGTGATTCTTTAAATTAGCATAGCTTTTTTATTTATGAACCGATTGACATGAAACAAACACTAAATGTTAAGTGAAACTTACCACAATATATTAGTGAAAACCACATCTAAATCGGATAAGCCGTTTCTGAGATTATCAACATATAACATAAATCTTTTCGAATCCTTTCGTATAGATTTGCGTAGCGAACACAGATCGACATGTCACGACACGTGGTTTGGCTTTTCGACCATAACGCCAACATAAACAGGCGTGGCACAGAAAAGTTCCGGAGCTGGTCTCCTGAGAGGACCCGGAGCTCCCCTCCACGTGCTGATAGTGACCACTGGCGTGGTTTTAGTGAGGTAAAAACCCCACTCTCCCTGGTCTTATCCCCAAAGGCAGGATGCCTTAAAGAAAAAGGTTGTTCATCAACCATAAAATGAGAAGATAGTGAAATAGGTATACCTTTTCAAGGTTGGGTATTGATCTTTTTAAGTAAGAAGTTATTTGTTGCGTGTATTATTGTTTGTAATTGTAATAATACACCCGATTCATCCGGTTAAAAGTTGTTTTATTATAATGTTTATTGATCGCAAAAACCTAAGATAATATTAAGTTATTTGTTGATGTATAAAACTAGCGACAAGCGGCTAAAATTGTAGACCGCCGCCGGTATTAAAATTACGTCTCAGGAGGCTTTATCAAACCTATTATGATCACGTTCCTGACATTTACCAAATAATGTCCTTCAGTAGTTACACAAATTAATATTTTGTTCCTTAAGCGAATTTCTCGTATTTATAAGTTTAATAGTTTAATGGAAATAGGTAAGTTGCTGAAAGCCTACAAAGTTAGGCTGTAGGTACCTATACTGTGGGGATCGGATAACTGGAATAATACAAAGTTATCTTCTGTTAAATTTAGTCCTATAGAGTTATTATTAACGAAGAGATGATATAACGTTTTCAGTGTTTAGCTTTTGTTTTTGCGTTCACATTTTCATATCACATAGCATTACGCCGGTAATACCCGAAGGGGTAGGCAGAGGTGTACACAGTTGTACACCCACATTTCACTAATGCCGTTATTAAGTCCCATGTAATAGGTGGTGAGCCTATTTCCATCTAGCGGGCTCAATTCCAGACTCCGGGCTGTTACTGAGAATTTCCTCAATAACACTTTGCACGATCCGGAAATCGAACCCGAGACCTCATGTTCAGCAGTCGGGCTTGGTCCCACTATACCAAGGAGGCATTAATTATTGTTAACCGGTTACTACTCACGTGCATTTTTCGAGAATGCCCGACTAGTTTCGAATTTAAACGGAGCCCTTAGCTATGAGCTGAGCCCGCAGCGATGTTGGGCAATCCTGGAAAATGCACGTGAGTAGTTACCGGTGAACAATAATTGAAATTGTTTGTCAAGAAAAAAATCGTGTTTAGCGTCAACGGTATAATTACCTTCTTAAATTTGGCACGGTTACTGATCACCTAGGTCGTATACTAATAATCTCCATTCTACATTTAATGATTAAGGGTACCTATGTGAACTTCTTCACTGTGAATATACCTACCCACGCCACAGTTTTTTATTTATCTAAGAATAAAATTTGATTTATAAATAAATAATAGAATTTGTTTGGTTATTAGAATTATCACATCCTTAATACTATTTTCAGTTCTCTCAAGCCCCAGTCAGTCTCGTGCCATTGTAAGTGAATATTAATGCAATTATAATCCGCGGATGCACTTAATAGGATCAAGTTGACCGTATTCCAGCGTCCTTTGTGCGACGTCGAGATAATTGTCACAATAGCTTGCTTTATAACAAAACAGTTGGGTATACTCTTCTTTGTGCTGAAATAGTCAGTGTTTGCGCCGTTTATTAAAAACGCATTTAAAAAAAAAATAAACAATAAAAAGAAAACTAACACGCCATAGACATCACACGCACGCATACACATCACTATCGATATAATATAATTTATCGACTCAACTCCTTCCTTCCTGTTTCCGCATCCCCGCCTTAAAAAAGTTAGTTGCAAAAAAGTGCATCTCGAACGCGCGCGCGTGTGGCCCCGCTCCGCTAAAATCGCCAAGAATACTATTGTGCTGTGTGTGAACATTCTCTAAAACGACTGTGGGTAGCAACAAGCCAGTGACCATCAAGAAGTGGCCATCCACTACTCTCCGCATTACAGCTATCGAAGTTCTCACTCTCCACTCCGCTTCGCCCGACACCCAGTAAGTGCCTAAACCCCTTGCTCCCACAAGTTCTGGTCCCTCTCACCGAATATAAAACTCACAATACTCATACCTATACACTCACACAATAGTTAAACGCATAAAACAATTTAAAAAATTATTACGCAACAAAAATCGGTAGCCATTTTGCCGAAATTCGCAAACGGCCCACGCGCTCATATTTATCACAATATATCTCGGTATTGGATAACCTGTACCTAAAAAACGCATTCAAACTCATTATTTCGCATTTAAACCTCAAATATTTATATAATATTTTAACCCGCACACGCATATTTTAAGTATTAGAATATTATATTCAATACCTACCGCACGCGCACACACACTATTGTATTTACGCATTAACGCTTTCATATATTTAACTAACGTTATCAACGCATTATATTCTAATAAATAATGGCACCTACGCATAAAAAGAAATCATCAAGTGATGATGAGCACGAAGTTAACCCTAAAGTCTCCCTTCTGGAGGCCAAGAAGGAAAGTCTTTTCCAAATTATTCAAAGCATATACGACCTCAGTCTAAAGGTTTCCGATGACCCGTTTATTAAAAACCAATTTTTAGCTCGCATTCACTCGCTAGATCACATACGATCGAATTTCACAGAAACCCTCGACTCATGTATTATGGCTCAATTAGAAATTGAACCTACGGCAAAACCGAACTACTCCGCCTTGCAATCATTTGAAGAATTGTACTCCCATATAAAATACGTAGAATCAAGATTCGTAAAATCGGAAACAGATTTAAATCAAGGCAATAGTAATCATAAAATCGATTTATTAAATCGTAAATTACCGCCTCTTAAGTTACTTTCCTTTGATGGTGCACCAACCAAGTGGTCGCCTTTCTATGAAAACTTCAAAAGCCTCATCCATGATAACTCGCATCTCTCAGAGGCCGAAAAGGTCCAATATTTGATAGGATGTTTATCGGGTAAAGCATTACTCGCTTGCTCAGGTATAACACCTACCGCCAATAATTATAATATTATATGGAACTCATTATTAGAAAAATATCAAGACACTCGTGTACAAGCATCTACTTACATGGAACAAATGATTCATTTCAAACCTTATCAATCTATAGACACATTCATAGAACAATTTTACTCTGCCGAAGCCGCGTTACGCCGTCTAGATATTGACGATCTCTCGGATTTCATTATTACGCATATTGCACTTAGTAAACTCGATAAAGAAACAGTAAATTTATTTGAACAGTCTCATAGGCATATTGAAATACCTACTTTTGATCATCTTTCTAAGTTCTTAAAGGAACAAAGCAAAATACAGTCGCTTCGTAATCCTAGTTCGCATTCGAAATCGCAGTTTTCATCACGTAATAATAATAATAATAACGCTTCTAAATCAAAATCTTTTGTCGCAAATACTAATACACCGCAAGTACAAACCCAGGTTCAGAACCCGTGTAAAATTTGTAACGCTCCAATCGCCCACCCGCTATTTAAATGCTCATATTTTATAAATCAAAACGCACACGCTCGACTTGAATTAGTAAACAAACATAAGTTTTGTCGCAATTGTCTTGGATACCATGATATAAGATATTGTAAATCTACAAATACATGTTCCATATGTAAACGCAAACATCATACGCTAATACACCTAGATAACTATCGCTCTCAAAACTCAGTTGAACCTAGGTCCCCGCGTTCGGAATCAGCACCTCACGCACCACTGAACCATAGGTACCAAAACGCATCGTGCGCCGCGCTGCCGCCGCCGCCGGCTCCGACTTCGCCAAGCGAGGCCCCTGCGCCCCGCGCCGCTAGCCTCACCTCCGCAATGCCTACCGCGCTCGAGTCGCGTCCGCGCGCACCCGATAATAGTTCGCGCGCAAATTCAAATGACTTAGCGTTATCGACGACAATATCTACTCGTAATTATGATACTGATACTACAGTACTATTACCTACCGCCTCTGTCATTGTTTATAATAATAATAAACCAATTAATATCCGCGTATTTCTCGATTCAGGTTCAATGAGTAATTTTATTACAAAATCTTGTTGTGAACGCTTAAATTTAATAATCTCAAGCGATAACTCGACCATTATAGGTATAGGTCAGTCTAAAATCCCTTCTCTTGGATTTACGACATTTAAAATATTTTCCCGCTACGATTCGCGTTGTTCGTATACGATTCATGCTCGCGTCATAGATAGTATTACAGATGGCTTACCCAACGCATCTATAGATACGTCTAATCTTACTCATTTACGCAATTTACCTATGGCTGATGATGCATTCCACAGTCCGGCTGGAATCGATTGTCTCCTTGGCAACGAAATATTTCCTTTCCTGCTGGGAAGTGGAAAGGTTACATTACCTGACTCCTCAGTCGTCGCTGTGCAAACTACCCTCGGCTATATTGCCATGGGTAGGGCAGATTGTGACTCCCGCTTGTATTCACGCACCGCTCGCTCGAAAAATAAAATTTATTATAATAAATCATTTGCATGCGCAATTGACTCGCACTCATTAGAAACGCTTACGCAACGCTTCTGGGAGCTGGAAAGCGTCCCTAATAAAGTTCATATGAGTCCTGATGATCAGGCCTGTGAACAAATCTTTAACTCAACTCACTCACGTGACGACACAGGTAGATTTACTGTGCAGTTACCCTTTAAAATCCCATGCTCCGAATTAGGAAACTCTTACGCTATTGCTTTACGTCGCCTTCTCAACTTGGAAAGAAAGTTAGATTCCGATCCCACAATTCGCGAAAATTACAATGCTACTATTCAAGAATACATAGATAAAGGTTATTTGTCTAAGGTCGATAACCCTTCGCTTAAAATTCCGCACTATTATATTCCGCACAGAGCTGTTTATCGCCCTGATAAACAGTCATCTAAAACACGCATAGTACTTGACGCTAGTTGTAAAACTACATCAGGTAAATCTCTCAATGATCTCTTGTATGTTGGTCCGAACTTGCAAAGTAATATCTTTGACCTTCTTGTTAACTTACGCATGTTCTCCATCGCCGTAGCCGCTGACATCGAAAAGATGTATTTTCAAGTAAAACTCGACGCAAAAGATCACGCCTTTCAACGCATTCTGTATAGGTTCGATTCTAACTCTGATCTCTGCACATTTGAGTTTAACAGACTTTCGTTCGGGGTGTCTAGTTCACCCTACCTTGCGATGAAAGCTGTTCGGCAGCTCGCTGCTGACAGTCGCGATAAGTATCCTCTGGCTGCATATGAGGCCGAAAACCATATGTATATGGACGATTATATTTGCTCGCTAGATGGCGTTGATATAGCCGAACGTACTTACCGTGAAATGGTCGTCATGTTAAAGTCCGGTGGTTTTAACCTTGTGAAATGGATCTCAAATAATTCTAAACTCATGGATAAAATTTCCCTATCGCATAAAAATCCTCAAAATATTAATTTTGACGCTGACGCAAACGCAAATACAAAAATTGTAGGTATGCAGTGGAATCCTGTAGAAGATACCTTTCAATTTAAAATAAACGCAAATTCTTATAAGTGCACAAAACGCACAATTCTCTCAGCAACCGCTCGCCTCTTTGACCCCTTAGGTCTAATCGCTCCCGTAACCGCTTTTATGAAGCTACTCGTTCAAGAGTGCTGGAAGCATGAGCTTGATTGGGATAGCTCTGTTCCACCGCATATAGAAAATAAATGGAATCAATTTCATAATGAACTCATTTATTTAGAACAAATTAAATTCCCGCGACATGTAGGTATCAATTCTGATGCTCATGTTACACTCTTAGGATTCGCAGACGCTAGTGAGCGTTGCTATGGAGCTACCGTTTACATTAGGGTAAGCACCAACAGCCAAACGCATGGTTCCGTATCTCTATTCGCTTCAAAGTCCCGCGTCGCATCACTTAGTAAAATGCCGCTAGCTCGCTTGGAACTTTGCGCTGCGCTTTTATTAGCCAATCTTCTGACCGCCGTCAAAGATATATTAAATAAACGCTGTAAAATTCATGATATATATGCATTTTCTGACTCGACTGTCACGCTCACTTGGATTCACTCGCCCGCATATAAATTTCACACATTTGTCGCAAATCGGATAACCGAAATAAACGCAAAATTACCCGCTAAACACTGGTATCATATCAACGGACGCGAGAATCCCGCTGATATAGTTTCTCGCCCTGTAACTCCTAAAACATTATTAGAATCAACTCTATGGTTTACCGCTCCGCTATGGTTTTCATTTCCTTCGCATAAATGGCCAATCAAAGAATTCGATATTGCTCTTAATAATTCTGCACCAATCGAGATGAAAACGGTCAACCTGACGACTAAAGTCGTTCAACGTCCGACTGCTCTTCCCATTCAGGAATTAGTAGATCGAGTCTCTAGTTACTCTAAATTACTCCGTATTTTAATTTATATTTTACGATTCTCTAAACGCTTACATTCACGTGGATCCATTGCCGCTCTAGATTTAGACACTGCTGAATTATATCTCATACGATATGTTCAAAACACGCATTTCTCTGATGATATTAACGCATTGAAAACAAATAAATCTCTTAACAAAAATATCGCTAAACTCAACCCCTTTATAGATTCAAACAATATCCTTCGAGTAGGTGGAAGATTAACTCATTCTCAGCTTGACTACGGTCAAAAGCACCCTATTTTACTGCCGCCAAAAGAACGCGTTACTCAACTCATGGTTAATTATTACCACATTGTTAATTTACATACAGGTCCCGCTCTTTTGTTATCGTTACTCAGACAAAAATTCTGGATTTTATCCGCAAGAAACTTAGTACGGCAAATAGTACATAAATGTAATAGATGTTTCAGACTCAATCCTAAAAATACATACCCTCCTATGGGTGATCTCCCCGCTTTTAGAGTTGCTGAAGCTAAACCATTTGTCTTCACGGCTGTTGATTACGCTGGTCCTTTTTTCATAACGCATATCCGCAAACGCGGAATTAAAAGCCAAAAGGCTTATATTTGCTTATTTGTCTGTTTGACAACTAAAGCGCTACATTTAGAATTGGTTTCTGACCTCAGCTCAGATTTATTTCTCGCTGCTTTTAAACGCTTTATATCTCGTAGAGGTCCTGTTTCTATGATCTACAGTGATGGAGGTACTAACTTCATAGGCGCGAAACGTAAACTTAACGAGATATATTCTCTTATACAGTCCAAATCTCACATTAATTACATTGGTCAACAACTGTCCGAACAACGCATACAGTTTAAACATAGCCCGCCTTACGGTCCGCATTTCAATGGACTCAGCGAAATAGGTGTTCGTTGTGTCAAAACTCACCTATACAAAGTTATAGGTTCACAAATACTCACGTACGAAGAATTTAGCTCAGTTCTCGTTCAGATTGAAGGTTTACTTAATAGTCGACCTCTCAGTATTTTAAACTCTGACCCGTCTGATGTTAGCGCATTAACGCCTAATCATTTTCTGAACGTAACTCCTCTCAAATTTTTACCCGCTGAAGATGTTACTGACATCTCCGATAATCGCTTAACACGCTATCAACTACTCAATAAAATAACGCATTCCTTTTGGCACCGCTGGAGTCAGGAGTACCTCACTTCTTTGCAGCAAAGGGAAAAATGGAACGCACCCACAAAACCTATCCAATTAGGCACTATTGTGGTAATAAAAGATAATAACGCTCATCCTCTTTGCTGGCCTCTGGGAATAATTGATGCGATTTATCCTGGAAAGGATAACATCGTAAGAACTGTTAAAGTAAGAACCGCCTCTGGTTCCTACATAAGGCCAGTGGTTCGGATTTGTCCCTTGCCGTCGCAATAATCATTTGAAAATTTATTTAATACAACTCTAGCTCGTAAGTTCTTACTATAAATCGCAAATTTTAACCCATTAATCAAATTAATTTACTCAAAGTTTAGAGGAAACCTCTAGGCCGGGGGAGTTGTTTGCGCCGTTTATTAAAAACGCATTTAAAAAAAAAATAAACAATAAAAAGAAAACTAACACGCCATAGACATCACACGCACGCATACACATCACTATCGATATAATATAATTTATCGACTCAACTCCTTCCTTCCTGTTTCCGCATCCCCGCCTTAAAAAAGTTAGTTGCAAAAAAGTGCATCTCGAACGCGCGCGCGTGTGGCCCCGCTCCGCTAAAATCGCCAAGAATACTATTGTGCTGTGTGTGAACATTCTCTAAAACGACTGTGGGTAGCAACAAGCCAGTGACCATCAAGAAGTGGCCATCCACTACTCTCCGCATTACAGCTATCGAAGTTCTCACTCTCCACTCCGCTTCGCCCGACACCCAGTAAGTGCCTAAACCCCTTGCTCCCACAGTCAGGTATACCTACTCATGTATATAGTGAATAAACAGTTGAGTATAGCTTCTTATGGTTGAGTATTGTTATTGTTTTTACAACGACTGTGTTCGGTTTGTAGCCGTTTTAGATATATTGCTCGAACATATGACTTTTGTAATACTATTGTGTAGCAGTATTCCAACACACGTAGGTACCTAAGTACGGAACTTATAAGCACACAACTCAAATATTATCCAAAATCCCTTAACCAAATTTTCTTTGCATTTTACCACTGTATAAACAATTACAAATTAGATTTCAGCACAAACTGTAATGAGCGTCTCTTGAAATTAATTTTGGTCACGTTTTGGTAACGGAGACCCAGATCCGTCTCGCTAGTGTAGTTTGATTCGACTATAAATGGAATGCTTACTGAGTTTATATTGAAATATTTCATTTACATAGTTGGAGAAACTGAGGCTCTTCGAGTTACAGGTAAATGATGAAGGGTTGTTGATTTAAGGGAATCTGATACGTTGGGTATCGGTCGATTTATCCCCATCCATATGAGATAGGTTCTATGAGCCAATTTTTTTGCTAATAACTATGTCAGTGACGAAATGTTTTATTTTTTTTTATAGCAGACGGTTGAGGTCAGGAAAGCGGCCGGTCATAAAACATAGCCAAAACTTTAGCAGCATGCCAGATATAGGTATGCTGCGCCGACCCCATATGCATTGGGATAAGGACAGGGGGATGATGATGGTGATGATGGTGATGATGAAACACTAACAACTTTTCCACATTGGGTTTGGATGAAATTTGGCACACAGATAGTTTATGGCCTGGATTAATTCATTATTCTTCAAGGTTATACAGCCGAAGATATGGATACGCGTAACGAGGTGGTTGACCTTTTACAGGATGATATTTTAGTGTTATCAGTCAGAATTATATTTTCCTGTGTGTTTGTGAGTATCAAATTACTATTAAGTTAATATAGTCCACATTATGCACACGAAATACTTCGTTGGTAGAGTGGTTCCAAGCGGGACTGCTGAGCATGGGGTCTCGGGTTGGATTCCCGGGTCGGGTAGTGTTATTGAGTTTTTCTATTAGAAATTTCTCAGTAGCAGCCCGGAGTTTGGAATTGTGCCCGGTTGATGGCAATAGGCTCACCACCTATAAGGTACATGGGACTTAATAACAGCTTTGGTGAAATATGGGTTTACAACTGAGTACCTGCTGTACATCTCTGTCTTTACCCCCCTTCGCGGAATAAAGGCGTGATGCTATGCTTTGGTACATTAATGATACATTCGTTGATTTGTTTGTTTCTCTCTGTGTACATAGCATCATAGCATTACGCCAATATTCCCTGAGAGAGCAGAGGTGTACACAATTATACACCCCAATTTCACCAATGCTGTGTAAACTGTATAATAACAACACCGTCACATTTTTAATCCTTTGAATGGAAAAGTCAAACTGAAGATGAAAAAGACTTCGGTACAATTGTATGATGAACCAGAAAAAGCAACACATCGCATTTGCATGACAAAAGATGGTTGCGGCTTGGGACTGAGTACACCTTCCTTATCGCTGTATACTTCGGTACTGTTATTTCAGCAAGAATAATGTTTAGAATCCATTTTAAATAGCAAGTCACCTATATTTCCCGAAGCTGTTAAATCTCATGTCAAATTTGGTGTACCTATTATGTGGGACTATGTACCGGGCAAAACAACAAACTCCGAGCTGCTATTAAACATATTCTATCAGAAAAATCCAATAATTGCCCTACTCAAGAATTGAACCAGACTTCACGTTTCGGAGACCGCGCTTGTGACCACTAGACCAATGAAGTATCGGTTTTGTTTTACCATGCCTACTCATTAATTTTTGTCGTATCATACGTGCTTTTAATAACTCAAATCGCCTTCGTTTTTAAGTGTATGCGTCATTTCATCCATATACACCAATTTATATGGATGAATGTTGTTAAGATATTATCCAGAATAAAAGTTTTTGAATTGAATTGGATTGAATAAATTCTCGAACTCAGAACAGCTACCTGTACTACGTAGAAGATCAGGGTTTGACACGGTACAGACTCGGATCTAAAAACTCTTGATGATGCTTCGTGGAAGAGCGAAACACATGTTGTGTAGTTGGTGGTTTCTCACCGCTTGCGCATGTACGAGTACCTGCATTTCCGGGTGGATGGTTTTCAGGTGAATGGCTACCCCCTACCATAGTGTTGACATTTCTAAATATTGTATTTATTAGCACCCATTTTAATACCTACACGCCTGCTAGGTGACGATGACTCCTTATTCTGTCAAGTGACTCAGTGGTTGGCATTGCATGGTCTAACAATTCGTAATGATCCAGTGGAGGGGCGAAACACGTGGTTATCATTTTTCACCGCTTGTGTATGTGCATACAAAAGTTGTGGCAGACGGTCTTGTACAATTTCATAACTACCCTCAATAGTATAGAAGTGGCTAGGTATTGTTTTCGATGGCACCCATAGCTACCTGTAGGGTAGGAAACGTGCGAGAATCGAATCCATCATTTGTAGCCTCTGCGTGAATCTAGCCGTCAACATAAAGGAAAAAAAAAACGTGACTGTATTAACCTTTCTTTCTTTCAGAAGTATAAATGTATTGTGGCAAAAATACAATCTTTTTTGAAGCATTTGCCTAAAAATGCAACAATGGCTTGTGAGAAATGCGGGAGGGGAACATATTTCCTGGCGATACGGCGTTTAAAAGAATTAAAAAGAAATGCCCGATAAGGTGCCATACCTTTGATTTTTTAAATTAAAATTTGTTTATTTTGCTTTGCTTGCTATATATAGTAATACCCCATCATGCCAAAAGAATTATAATATTATTAAGGTTGGTAGAAGTCGGTTTCTTTATTACTCTAAGACAAACGAGTAAATTGGAAAACGATAAAAAGTTTCGCTTAACGCGGTTGGTCTGTGGACTAAATATGGCCACCCAGGCCATAATTAGTCGTTACGGATAATCAGACATCTGAAAGTCTGAAGAGCAGTCTAACCACGAGCGCTTTTTTTTCGTATAAAGTTAAATCAGTGCTTTTCGGAGGCCTGTAGAAAAATTTTCGAGAGTACTATCCCGCGACTGCGATGAAAATTCTTCAGTATTTTGTTTTTCACTTTTTAGTACACACATGTCAGGCGTGATTTTTAATTTTAGTGTTTAATATAATTAACATAATTTTTGCTTTAGAAGGTATTCTGATCTCTTTAAAGTAAACAGCTAAGCAGTTATAAATATATACGAATGAGTCACGTTTGGCTTCGTTTTCTATAGGAGCCTGATAAGCACTCGATATCCATTTTTAACAACGTTTTATCGCCCCTACGCGAGTAAGCTTAGAGGTTTTGTTGGATAAAACTTGTTTACATCCAATCTGCGAACTACAAAGTAAGCCCCAATTTGATGGAAATTGATGAAGCTGTAAGCACAAAGCCTGTACAAAGTGTATATGCATTGAAGCAGCTATACATAAATGTTTCAGAATTAAAACTTAAAACAATACAGCAAGATATGGCTGGATATATATCGAAACTCACATGTGTGTTTCGGGGCCCATCAACATGAAAAATAGTATTATCATGAGAAACCTAAGAGTTTCGCCCCTTACCATTTAGACCTAAAAAAAACGGGTTTCCACTAGCATCTGTCGGTCATTACTGTTAATAAACTGAATTACTATAAATGATAAACAAGTAAAAATTAATTATATATAAATAAACAAGTAATAATTATTAAAATAAAGTACAAAGGCACTATATAACATTATTAAATCAAATACCATAATAATAGTGAACATATCGTAAAATAATATATCGTATCACATTAATTCATTTATATTAGGTACATCAGCAGCATTATTTACATGACACATTATGGAAAAAAATATTGCACAGCTTACTGTAGGCAGATGTCGTGGTGGCCGAATGGTTACGGGCCCGCCTCCTGAGCAGCAGGTTTTGGGTTCAAACCTGGCATGTACCAATGTGACTTTTTCAATGTCATATGTACTTTTTTAGTTAATCTAAGACATCTCAGACATACGGTTAAGGAAAATATCATGAGGAAACCTGAACTTGGTAGTCTGAATTCTGCAACCCGCAGTTAGCTAGCGTGGTGATCATGCTCGTGCCTTCTCTGTATGAGAAGAGGCCCTTGCCCTGCAGTGGCACATTTATGGGCTGGCTATTATTATTATTATTACTGTAGACAAATTACAGTAAATTCAGATTCTATTAATGACATCTATTCAAATCCTTTTTTAAAATAAAACAAATTTATCTAAAAATATGCACGTAGGTGAATGCCAGAGAACAAAGGTTGAAGTTATTCATAGATTGGCTTTGATATCATAATTATAAATTATTTAATTCCTTATTCTTCAAGGTTCTAGAGCTGATGACATGGAAACTCCGGGCCGCTATCGAGAATTTCCCAATAGAAAAACGCAATAACACTGCCCGATCCGGGAAACGAACCCATGCTTCATGCTCAGCAGTCGCGACAGCAGTTGGGACTACTAGACCAACAAAGCAATTTATTACCTATTGCAAATATGTCTAGCTCGATTGCTTCGTTGGTCCGGCTACTAACCTTATTATCCAGATTTTAATTTTTCGTGTGGTCAGTAGCTAACACATAAAAGTAACAATATTAAATGGAATAGGAATACGGTCGCGAACAGGATTCGAACCTGCGTCTCCCGGATAAAATACTCCAGGCGCTCTGACCACTAAGCCATCTCGATCTCTGCTCACCACCGCGAATTCTTCATCCATATTTTTAACACGTCTTTTTTTGGCGACGCCATTGCTATCTATTCAGTACCTATACAGGTGACCGTATTCTTTTTCCATTCCGTAACATTTAATTCCCAAAAAGGTCAGGGTTAGAAATAACGAATATTAATAACCATTATTATACAACATCATTATACGGGTTCACATTAACAAAGCAAGAAATATTTAAGATTTATGAAAGCAATACTTGATTTTCCAATTTTCTTAAAGGTGCCTTTAAAATACGTAAGTATTGCTTCACCTTTTGTATTTGGTAATCAGTGTGGTCCAAAGACAAGAAGTGAGAGGAAATGACGTTACGACCATAGACTTAGTAAACAATGCAAAAAACAGGCATTCTCATCTCAAAACTGCTCGATGTGCCCACATTAATATTTACGCAAATTTTTGCTAAAGATATTTTGCTTTTAAATGTTCTATTTCCTGGTAAACTTATTGTTTGTGGTACAATAATAATTAAAGCTTATGTTAAGTACGGTTATGTAACAAGTTACGGGATTTATTGAGTAAAAGTATGTGAGTTCGAACTAAAACTCGCGTAACCCACTAGTTGCAAGAAGTATTCTTAGTTAATTTATAAACACCTTAACAACTTATATATCTATATATATTTATTTATAAAGGCGATGCCAGTCTGTTTAATAAAACGTATTTATTATTTTTGTGTACAATTAGGTTAAGATCCTTTTGTACCAGTTGGTGAAATTTATGTAAATAAAGACATTAAAAAATAAAAAATAAAAATCAATAAACTAATACGTGAAATTAAACGTTGCCCTCCACAAATCCCACATGCATAGACACACACTCCCAGGCTCAAAACATTCATATATAGAATATACGTAAGCGGTATAACTAGTCTAAATGGATTGGGTGAAAGATGATATCTCCAGATAGGGAAGATAATATCGAAAAGAAGGCTGATAGAGTTTATGCAAAGAATGCGGAACATGATATGTCGACACCTAATAAGTTAGAATAACGGCAGCTACTTTGATATAAAGGATCAGTGGCAGCACCTTTAAGCAAATCTCGTGGGTCCTCATGCCCATTTGATGACTCGTTTAAAATAATTGGTGAGGTGCGTGAGGTAATATGCACATCAACTGATTAATATCGACTGTCCTGTTGGTCTAGTGGTTAGTAGCCCTGACTGCTATGCCGGAGGTCGTGGGTTCGATTCCCACTCAGGACAAATGTTTGTGTGATGAGCACGATCATTTGTTCTGTGTCTGGGTGTAATTTATCTATAATATGTATGCATTTAGAAATATATAAGTATGTTTATCAGTTGTCTAGTATTCATAACACAAGCTCTGCTTAGCTTGACACTAGACGGCGTTGTCTGATAGTTGTGGAATATTATTATTATTATTATATTGTGTTTAAATTTTAACCTCTCCCAGTTCTGGGGAACTACGTCAAAATTGCGGGCTTTTGGCCAAACAACTATGACGGTACTGAATATTTAGTCTATCGACAGAAACTTTCTGACGATTCTGCATGTGTTCAGTATAACTGCTTTCTGTAGGAGTACAAATGTAAGTGGATGAAGATTTTATGTTTTAAGGCTTGTATGAAGTGTTTGGGGTATAACGCCGGTGCTGGATAATATGATGTGGATGGTTTTGACTGCTTTTACTCTCCATTGGGTTTTTAATTCAATTGTCAAGTCTGTGTTATTATTATTAATAAATATCTACATTATTGTCAAAATCGCTTCTAAAATCGTTCAACATTTAAGCGTTCAGACAGGACAGAAAGATTTGCACATCATCACAACTACACTTACTACCACACTACGAATCGTACGTCTGGAATCTGGTGCTCTACATCCTTTATTTTCCTCTCGTGGGTGCTGGAGTCCCCGAGCACTCACGGAGTCTAATGGATGATGATCGCTAATCGCTAAGCTATTGGAATAGGAACCAATAAATTGATATTTTTGCTCATGTGTGGAAATCTTATCTCGCTATTACTATTGAAAAGAAACAGCCCTATCAGCAAAGTTAAACACATATGGAGAAGGCTCTCCTGTAATAGGATCCTGTTAGATATCTTTTGGGTACGGAACTCTAAAATGATGTAAGCAAAGAAAATATTTTTAAGAGTAAACTCGCATTCGCTTATGAATTAGAACGCAACAGTGTAATGGACGCGTCAGGAATTGCCTTTGAGAAGGGCATTTCACAAAAATATCATTTTTAAATATTCAACTATCCGTTCAACCGTAAATAATGTCAGCATTTAGAACAACAATAAGACATTTTCATTTGTTTGTATAGAAATTTTTGGGAATTTATTTTTATGTAGAGTATAATTTGATAACTAGGACAATAAGCGAAATACCTACCGACGTGCGCTCTTCTATACAATAGACCGTCCAACCTCATCCCAGAGTTTTGTAAGAATAAGTACGGATGGATAATGGTTCTCATCAAGTGGACGTATACCAGCATACTCCTATCGTCCCCTTACACTTGTATGTATTTTCTATTGTTGCAAAGGTCAGAAGGTACTTCTTTCGGAAGTAGTTGATCCTTCCGTTAAGGACAACGTTATTGAAATCTTCAAGTCACTAATTAAAACTTGGCTGTCAAAATTGTCAATAGGTATCAATTTTATTATTGTTCACCGGTTACTATTCACGTGCATTTTTCGGGATTACCCGACTAGTTTCGAACTCGAACGGAGCCCTTGGTCATGAGCTGAGCCCGCGGCGTTGTCGCGAGTCAAACTTATTTAACGCACGTGAGTAATAACCTGTGAACAATAGTTGATTTGAATATGTCTCACGAAAGTTATTAAACAATATTGTCAATGTCATCAATTCTAATAATATTAGACAACACTAAATTTTGAGTCTTATTAAGAGTATTTTATTAACTGTTACTTAAATGTATGTATGTGTTACGCCACGCCTTTTTTCTTTGGGAGAAGGTAGAAATTATAGAACGTCGTCTGCAACGATCCTTACATACTCCCTTTGTGTTGTACACGTTTATACATCTGGTCTTACACGCGCGCCGTTTGTAAGTACTACGGAACTTTTAGAGGACATCACTAATAAAGTCAATAAATTAAAACACATCAAAGTAAACATTTTAATAACATTTTAGTTGAGTTATTTATTCTACACTGGTAACAACACCAATATCACGAAGTTAACCCGTTAAACATGATAACTAAATACTGCCATGAGATGATTTTTCGTTTCGCCTTTTTTTGTTACTCATATAAAATCACGCCTGTATCCAATTGGCGTTGGCAGAGAAAATGAAACCTACCATTATTGGAAATTAATTATTTCGGCACAAGCTGATATAATCACCGAATACTCTAGAGAGAGTAACCTAATTAATTGTGATGACAAACTTAAATATGAATAAATCAATTTGGAACCCGGGTCAGGGTTTAATTTAATTGAAAACAAACACAATTGGTCCCCGGTGACCTTTAATCTTGTCGTATAAAACAATAGGTACCGGTCCGGCACGAAGTTCACTCTAAAATAAATTAGTCAAATGCTTAAGTGGAGTTTACTCTTTACGTACGCACGTAGTTAAGTATTATGGGTCGTATGAATAAAAACTGGCATTCTTAAAACACCTCTTAAATTAGAGCTTCTGTAGACTTACAACTACCATCGGTAATTAGCGATTGCATTAGTGCTGTATCGTGGTCTGCCGACTCTTTTCGTTGGGTCGCGGGCAGGCAAATCACGCGTTTGCGACTAAAACCGCTGATTACCGATGCTAGGGTAGTCTACGGAGACTCTTACACCTCTCACCATCTCTATCACTTATATGTCAATGAAAAAAGATGAAGATAGGGACATTTTAACTTAACGAGGTGTTAAGCATTATTATAAGGGGTTAAGGGTGTAAACTGATCTGATCCAGCAAGTCCCTAGTTGTCCCCCCAGCAACGCCCTAAGCAAAGGCTCGTGTCTCGCAGGGGACGCCCTTAGTGCTATGGTGCTTAGTTTGTAGTAATATAAAATATGCTCTGGTTGGAGGCAACAAATTGTCTCGCCATAGCTATTGTTCGGTTATGCAGATTAAACACCTATGGGATAATTGCAAGAGGCTACGTACAAAAAAAAAAGGTTAAGGGTGTTCTTATTTTTATTTATCAGGCGTTATTATTAGTTTGTAGTCTTACCTAAACAATATGTTGATTTGTATCGGTGTAATATTGAATAGATTCAGGCGTTACTTTGCGGAAGTCCATTACAATGGATGTAAATAAATACAATATCTAGCTACTTCCACAAAATTGAGGGTAGTCATGCATTACCTGTGCACCGCCCGCCCGCCCGCAAATATATGCACATACGCAAGCGGTGAAAATTCCGACTACCACCAACTACTCTACACGTGTTTCGCCCCTTCACGGGGCATCATCAGGAGCTGTTAGACCGTGCAGTGTCCGCGTGTCTCGGTGGCGGACACTGCACGGTCTAAACACGTGTAGAGTAGTTGGTGGTAGTCGGAATTTTCACCGCTTGCGTATGTGCATATATTTGCGGGCGGGCGGGCGGTGCACAGGTAATGCATGACTACCCTCAATTTTGTGGAAGTAGCTAGATATTGTATTTATTTGCATCCATCGGTGTAATATTTATGGAGTATAAGTTAAAAAAATATCCATAATCATGTAAAATTACTTTAAAAATTCTTCAGTTCTTAATAGCCGACTTTTTTGGATTATTTGCGGGTTTTTCAGAATATAGGCTATAAGAATAAGTTTTTGGCATTGTCAAAGGACGACAAATTCCTATGCTTAATTTTTTTGTGGTTTTCACGCGTTGGATTTTGACGCGTGAAGTACATATAATTTTTTTATATGGTACTGATGTCAACAGCTTTATAAGGGACACCAGTAGAACATCTTCTTTTGTAGTGATTCATATGCGTATTAGAAATTAATTATGACTTGCATAAAACATTGTGTGAAAAGTAGTTTATATCTGAGAGACGTTCTTAGAGGTATGTAAAGCCATGTCAGAAACTTACGGGTGGTTTTAAACTCTGACACTAGGTAAAAGCTATCCCGTAGCTATGTTGTATGAAAATAACTAATTTTATATAAACCCATTAGGTTTCATTAGGTGATGGGTTATAAAAAAAAACTTCAATATTTTGCTGCGTAAATATTTTACATTCCATTATTTTCGTATGCTTACTTTAAATTGATTGATTGTTATTTTTGTTTCAGGTAACAATGATGGATAACTTAGATTACAGAAACAACTTAGTACGTATGAATGTTAAAACAATTATTAATTTATAAGAAGTCATTTAAATATCTAGTATAAAAATTTTTTTCTTACTGTTTGCCATTAGAGGAGCAGTTCTCGTCTTGCTAGTACAAGGATAATGACAAATAATTTGTTATATTAATTTAATTTTTGGCTTAATTGAATGTATTTGACTTAAATATTAACCCTTTCAAAGGAATTACCTAATAAATTAGGATCTAATATACCTAAAAACAAGTATTTCAAAAAATGCTAAAAATGTTTTACTAATTTTTCACGGTCTATAACGTTGCGCCCATATATCAGTATTATAATTTTCCTCAAGGTTTGACGTAGGATGTCAATGGATTGAAGTGAAACCTTACCTTGTTATAACCTTCAAATCACGTTTAATTTAAGGGAAAAGCAGATGCAGCGGGAAAGAGGACATGTGCAATATATCTTGGTAGGTATTTCCTACGTGATTTTTAACATTATTATTTTATGTGTTCAGAACAATTCTGCTTTAGAGCAATTTAACTTTACTTTAATGAATATCTAGGAAAATATGTTTTAATGTCGCCAGTGACCAATTTATGTATCATTTATATTTATAACTATGAAGTATAACCAAAAAAATTTTTTTTTGCTTTTCTCGTCCCGGATGTTAGCTTACCTCAGTTAAAAATAATATAATACTTCTCAGGTAAATAATTTACTATGAACCGAGTTATTTTATTTATAAATAAACTTTGTTTTTTCTTGGGGGTAACACAAATAGGCAATACTCATCAGAATGATAGTATGATCGAATGATACAATGATTAAAGAACAATTGCCAGCGTTCCATATTCAATGAAAATGGACTCGCCCGTCTGTAAGTCGAATCCATTTTGCGAAATGATGAGCGATCCGGCTCACTTGAACTGCATTCACGAATATTGTTTGACAGAAGTGAAACATTTTCGCAAAATTGTCGTATTCGTGGTTTTGTTTTCGTTTTTGAAATATTTATTCGGGGCCAGTAAGCTTCAATCCTGCCGAAGACTTTGTTTTTTTTTCCACAAAAGGATGATTTTATATTATTATGTAGGTTTTATAAGTGCCCACTGTTACGTTGAAAGTACTGTAATACAATTAAAAAATGCACATGAAATTTTCAGCCTCGTAAGTCCTCTTGTCGACTGCGCCGTCTAAGACCTCTTTTCGCCCCTCGAAAACGTAATGAACCCATACATATTTAGCAGTGAGAAACAGGAGCCCCAGCAGGGAACGCCATTTGTGAGATGTGAACGCATTTCCCAAATTGATGCACATTAAGACCTAAATTTCATTGTGAATGACGTATTTACGTAACTGTCTTAGAGATAGAATCTTGTCCCCTTAATCATATTTGTGGTTAAGAGGAGTTTTAACTAAAATGTCTCTTATGTTCTCTTGTCATTATGGTCACATCCCACCACTCGACCAATGCCCCAACCGTATCGTCAACTATAATGTAATAGATGGAAATACTGTTAGTGGTCAAATGAATATTCTTTGTCAACTAATTACTATTAGCTATTTTCCTAAACCTAAATCCGCATTTATTGGGCTTCAGCGAATATTTGTGGTGTCGCGATTAGTATGGTTTAGGCGTAGCGCGCACTATAACATTTCATCGCGCGATATCGCAGCGATTTTAAAATTGTTAAGTCTTAAATTGTAAAGTTTTGAATTGTAAAGTTTTATATTGTAAGTTTCATGTGCATGCGTTCACTGCTATATAAACTCATATGGCAATATCACCCGCCTGGTTGGAGGATCCTCCCTTTTCAATGGAGGAACACCACACCTCGTTCCTCTATACGTTGCTTTACGACGACAAAATTATACATAACTAGCAGACCCTGAGCGAAAGTGCTAACATCTTCATGTCGCAGATGGATTGTAGAATCAGTTGTATCTCGTGAGATACAATACAATACAATATATATAATCTAACGGTATGTACAATTTCACGGTGAGATATTTATGTTAAGCACATATATATATACTATGGAGGATCAAGGCATGGCATTAGTCCACTGAAAAAGAAAAATCCTCAAACTAGATTGGTGATATTACTGATTTAATGTAATAGTTATAAAAATGTGAGATACGGGTCTATCAAGGCACCTACGATGATGTCCAAAAAGTTCCTAGTGTGTTTTTTGTAATATCTTATTAACCAATAACGGCCGATATATCAGACTGCAGTTACTAAAGATTATAAATATATTGACATTATTTTTGCCGATATCTCTGATACTTGCTCTTCTTAGTTATCTTTAAGAAAACCGTCCGATAATGATCTTCGCGTTCCTCTGCGATAATTTCCTAAAGAATTAAGGGGGTCATTCAGATGTCCCTCAAACTAGTACCTACCAACTCATTCCTTGAAAGGAATCCCTTTGTTACCTAGAGCTCTGAAAGGGTGGGATAAATTCTGGGGCATATTTAGACAACGACTGTTATGTTACGTTACATAGCATCACGCCTTTTCCCTTGAAGGTTTAGGCAGAGATTTACTGCTGTGTACCCGCATTTCCACATTAATCCCCATGTAATAGGTGGTGAGCCTACTGCCATTCTACCGAACATAACTTCAAGCTCCGGGCTGCTACTGAGAATTTCCTACCAGTAAATCGTAATAATACTTTGCCCGACCTGGGAATCGAACCCAAGACCTCTTGCTCAGCGGTCGCGCTTCGGATTACCAGACAAAGGAGGCATATCTTCACTTTAAAAAAATTGTGGGTTTTTTAGAATGAACTAATAATAAGTTGTTGGCATTATCAAAGGAAGCCCAGTTTCTATAGCATTGTTTTGGTCATGTTTTGGTAGATCCGTGGTCAATTTGATTATTTACAAAAAAAAAACAATAAAAAAATGTATTGTTTTGGTATTGATTTTTATACACACCTTCCCAAAAAAAAGAAGTGTTATGTATTTATGTAAGTATGTATGTATGTATGTTTCTTTATTTTACCATAACTTCTAAACGCCTGAACCTATTTAGATGTTTGGGGTATCAATACAATCCTTATACTATCCCGGGTTATTACCCGACTGCTATATAATATAGGCTAGTAAGATAAAAAAAGGTATGTATGTTTGTGATGCATGAACATGATGATACATGAACCCTTAAACATAACACTCCTTCTTTTTTGGGCAGTCGTGTAAAAAATTAAAATAAATTTCACCATATCCTAATAACCAGCACTACAGTCGTTGCAGTTTTACTACCTAGTAAATAAAAAAAAATAACAAAACAAAATCTTTATTTTTGTACACATATTTAACAATATCGATAAAAATACACAGAGCTGAGATACTTAGAGCATGGGAGAGTCATGCTTCGGCACGAATGGGCTGGCTCGACCGGAGTGATAACACGGCCTCACAGAAAACCGGCGTTGCGTTGTGTTTCGCCGAGTGACTGAGGGTACCGGAGGCCCAAACCCTTTAAAGCCGGCAACGCACTTGTGACTCCTTTGGGGTTGCGGGTGTCCATGATCGGCGGTAATCGGTTACCATGAGACGGGCCGTCTGCTCGATTGCCCCCTATCCAATAAAAAAGAGCTTTACGAGTAAGCTGTACAACATCACATCAAATCTACTTTTGTCGCTGACTGTACTTAGCATAAATACAAGGCGGGACTATTCAAAGGGTTGGTTTAGTGCGTAATGAAGGCAAACTAATCCTTACACAACAAAGAAACCATTTAGGTACCGTAGAGTTATATATAGATACTGTTTAGATAGTTCCATTATACTGTGTTCAGACTTAATTGAAAGCGAGGCAAACTAAAGTTTTAGGTTGTGACGTAATGCTTTAGATTAAATTTTATGCAGTCTTTGGATTTGTCACTAAGACAACAATATCTTGTTCTTTACAACGCAAGTAATACTCTCACAGTTACGTCTGTTTCCCATTGGGGTAGGTATAGACTATCGACTTCCACTTACAAGGATTCTGACAGAATTCTTTCGCTTCTTCTAAATTCATTAATTTCTTCATGCTTGCTCGTCCATTAAGATTGATGGAATATGTCTCAGAGATAGCATGCATTCTGGAGCCGCAAATTGATACTTTTATCCCGGGAAAATAAATAAAATCCACTAGTACATAGTCGTACATAACTCCTTCGTCTTGTCGTGTAACTGGTCAACAAACAGAACCTGGTATCCGAGTTTTAACCACCCGTAGGTCTCTGACATGGCTTTACACACCATCTAGAACTTCTTTCAAGTGTGCTGGTTTCCTCAAGATGTTTTCCTTCACACAAGTGATAGATAGATTATAATTTATTGTACACTGAACATAAACTTTTAAACAGAATTAAACACAATAAAGGGCGGTACAATTGCCGGTCTTATCACTAAAAGCAATTTCTTCCAGACAACCATTGGATGGAAAGAAAAAATAAGAAATTTATGGAGTTAGTAGTATTATTTTCCAGTGTACTAAAATATATATATTAATTATAAATACAATCATTCTTAATATTATATATATGCCTACATATATATAATATTAAGAAGTAAATAAAATATTAATGAAAATATTATATTGAAATATTTAAGTGATAATTCATTTATAATACGTAAATGACCTCGAAAAGACAGTGGTACTTGCCTTGGATTCGAATTTGCGACCTTTGACTTGTCAGTCCAACGGTTATACCATAAGCCTATCACTGCTTACAACAGCAAGTATCTTAACCTATACCCATAATTGCCCTTGAGATTTTTAGTAACAAAATAATCTAAATAAAATATCTCGACCTATAAACCAAAAGATCTAACAGATCGTAGTACTTACGACTTATCAAATAAGCGGTAAAGCAAAAGAACGTTACTTATTTACTCATTAATCATACGGACAAAGAAAATGTATTTTGTTTGAGAAACTGATGTAGCAAAGAGGATTCTGTATTACAATATAAGTTTGTAAAAGGATCCTCATCATGTACGAATTCTGTTCTTATATTTACTGTAGGTATTTCACTCCCATTTTACAGATAAATCTTTAAAAAGCATTAACACATGCGACTTAATAAGGGAAGGGATAGGCAGAGGTGTACCTACACAGTTGTACACCCACATTTCAGCAATGCTGTTATTAAGTCCCATGTAATATCTGGTGAGCTTATTGCCGGGCACAACCTTCTATCACTAATATAAGTGATCGAAGGGCACAATACACACCGGGCACAATTCCAAGCTCCGGGCTGCTACTGATATTTTTCTAACAGTGATATTCAATAACGGGATGACCCGGGAATCGAACTTGGGACCTCATGCTCAGCAGTCGCGCTTGGGGCCACAAAACCAACGAGGCAGTCTCATCGGCAACATAAATGGACAATAGTTTCAGTGCACCACTTTAATCGTCTAACTCATTACACTTTTCACATCGCAAAGTTAGATAGTACAGTCTAAACAATCAAATTAATCGCTATAATACCGAGATCAACAAGCTCTTTCGACATGAAACATTATTAGCACTTACACCGATGACGTCAAACAACACTCTTGATGAGAAGACAGATAAAGGTCACAGTACATAGCCAGCCCATAATTGTCCCACTGCAGGGCAAGGGCGTGTTCCCATACAGAGAAGGCAGGAGCATTAATCACAAGTTAGCAGGTTCACTGCCAAGTTTTCGAGTAAGGGCGACGGAGGCCGAAACATTATATTACCTTAATTTGACTGAAAAACATGTCAAATGTTATTATATGTAGTTTTGCAGATGCTGTGGAGGTAAATTAAAAAAAAAAAAAAACGGGCCCTCCCTCTGCACCCCACGTCTCGCGCCCGTGCGAGACCGGCAGCCATGTTGTTAGTACACTTTATGATATAATGGGGCTGACGTCGGGCCCAGGGGTTGATTCCTCACCTGCTCGGCAGACATGTCGACGCATTACCTTTTATTTGTGTAACACCATCAGCCTCGCCCCAACACCTTTTCCGGCGCAATTCCGATTTGCTAGGTGGCGGTATGGGGACGGTGGGGGTCCCGCCACAACAATCCACGATGATTTACAGTCGCTTTGAGTCACTATGGACGCAGGCATGATAGATCGGCTTACAACAGGTTGGCGATTTAGACCATTAAGTCCAGGTTTCCTCACGATGTTTGCCTTCACAGTTTGACCAGTTTTTAACACACAACCTGTGGCTCAGGAGGCGGCCCGTAACCACTCTGCCACTATGACATTCATAAAGGTCATGAACATATGAAATTGTTGTTTTGAAGCATGCTGACATCAATGTTGGTCAAGCTCTAAGTAAACCTAGTGTTCTTTACACTACTGCCCGAAAAATGGAGTGTTATGTTTTTAAGTTTCATGTATGTATGTTTGTGTTTCTTTATTCCACCATAACTTCTAAACGCCTGCACCGATTTCGATGTATGGTGTATCATTAGAATTCTTACATTGTCCCGGGTAACAGTGTCAAGGGCTAGTATTATAGTGAAAAAAATAGTAATATAGTGGGTATGGTACACAAAAAGGTGTGAAATAAAAAATATTCACACATGACATTCGTGCTTTTTAATTAATTTGATCTTACCTACTTATTTTGAAACTACATATTATCTTTTCACTCTAAACCTTTTGAATAGTCCCTCATTACTATATTGTACATATTTATTATGTATAATCTATAGAGAGGCATTTAATATATAATATAATATATTTTAGCGTTTGTGTTTAGTTTAATTTATCTTCTTTTATTCTTTGCCTCTCTATTTAACCCATAGGTTGATAGAGAATGCCTCATGGTATTAAGTGCACCTTGTGTACCATCGTACATGAAAAATTAATAAATAAATAGTGGACATAAATAAAGGACCAACAATGAATTGCAAAATACATTTCAATTTGAATCTGTTTATAGGCAGCTATTAGATAGATTTGCAGTCATAAATCTCACATCGTTGCAAAACAATACAAATCAATCGGTACTAAACAACGAACTACTTCCAGTAAGTGCTCCACACATGACGTGAAACCCAAACACACGTGGTGCACTATTAACAGATGGGCAAACATACAAACAGACAAGCATTTGACTAATCGAGCCGGCGTGTTTGCCCAATCGGATTGGACGCAATTACTGAACGGAAATAATGTCATCAGAGTGACATGTGTGGACATGTGTTAGTGAAGACTGTGTAAATGAAGAGCAGGTTAAGAGCAACACGATCTATGGAACAGATTCTTTTTTAACCCCCGACGAAAATAGAGAGGTGTTATAAGTTTGACGTGTGTATCTTTGTAACTCCCAAACGAATAAACCTATTCTGATTTAGTTTCACGTTTTTCTTTGAAAGGTGCCTTGACCGGGAGCATCCTTAGCAATGATTCAAGAATATTGTACGCTTGTGTATATTTAGTGCGCTCGGATTATGTGAGGAGACCAATAAAAAGCCCCTGATTTCTTCAGTCTTCCTTTATTTTTCCGTTGCTTCTGTTGGTCGACTGTACACTATACTATGAATGGACTGTATATAGACTAAGTCGATCGAGAAAATTAGCCCTCCATTTATACAAATTGTATTGTTGTAGCAAGCTCAGGATCATTGAATTCTAGAACACTCGTGCAACGTCATCATCTTATCTACTAATCTAGTGTAATCTATAATGATCGATAACACTTAAATCTACTGTTTACTGTTACATATAGTAGACTTAAGCACTATTCATACATAATATCTAACTATTTTTGTATAAAAACTTTCGTGAGACATATTCATATCAATTAATGTTCACCGGTTACTACTCACGTGCATTTTTCGGGATTGCCCGACTAGTTTCGAACTCGAACAGAGCCCTTAGTCATGAGCTGAACCCGCGGCGATGTCGCGAGTCAAACTGGAGCTGCATCGCGCCGCGTAGCGTTTCGCACGCGCCGATGATGTACTCGGTGTCGGAAGTACTCGTGTGTTTCCGCCACTCGTCGTGTCCGAGATATTGTCTTTACCATTCATGCCGGTGCATACTGCGCTGACTGTGTCACACTCCAGGCTTAACTCACTTTCATATGACGTGGACTTCAGAGCTGGTTTCCAAGCAGGGGGCAACGTCCAACCACTGTCTCTGTTGAAGTTCGGGTGACGGCTTATTTCGATAGCTTCACGTACTTTTCGCGGTACGAAGTATTTCTCCCTCGCTAGTACGGATGCTTTATCGAAACGTTAAAAATGAGCCGCGCCCGTGCTGCATGCGTGTTCTGCAACTGCTGACTTGTTGGTGTCCATACTCTTCATACTACGTATGTGTTCATTCAGCCTGGTTGCGATATTGCGACGAGTTTCTCCGATGTAACTCAAGCCACAGTCGCACGGTATTATGTAAACGCCGGGGACGCCTAATGGATCTTTGTCTTTCGGTGAACGTAGCAGTTGTCGTAGCTGTCCGGGTGGGCGGTAGACCGTCTTAATACTATATTTACGTCTGAGTATATGGCCTATCTTGTCCGTAACTCCTCGAACGAACGGTAAAAATGCTGGAGTACGTACCGCGCCCGCCCGTCGTCCACGACCCCTGTCCACCGTATTCAAACTACGGATACACCGACGCCACTGATACCCGTTGCGCTCCAGTACCTCTTGTAAATGACAAAGTTCTGCGTCCACGTACTGAGGATCGCATAAACTGAACGCCCGTCCTATCAGTGTTCTGGGTACGGAAAATAGGTGTGAAGGATGGTGATGAGAGTCTGCTCGTAGGTACCGGTCAGTATGTGTCGGTTTCCTGAAGACAGTGTGGGACACATGACCGCTAGGTCCACGGATGACGAGAACATCCAAGAATGGCAGACACCCATTATTTTCTTCTTCTACTGTGACCGCTATCTTCCTGTGTATACCGTTTAGGTTCCTAGTAAATTCCACCAGCGTGTCACGTTCGACAATAGCAAAAATATCGTCCACGTATCGCCACCAGTATCTAGGTCTTGTTTTAGCGGACTCCAAGTTCAGTTCAGTCCAACTTTTTCAAACCACTCCATAAATATATTGGCTACTACCGGCGCTATCGGTGAGCCCATTGCCACTCCATCTATTTGCAGGTAGAACTCGCTCTTCCACAGAAAATAGCCACTTTTCAAGCAGTAATGTATGCACTCAATGTATCCAGTAGGTAAATTAGCACTCAGTTGCGTTGAAATAATATTTATGACCTCATCCACTGGTACATTGGTAAATAGTGAGATGATATCAAAGCTGACCATTAACTCTGTGTCCTTTAGCTGCACGTCCGATAATAAAGTGACAAAGTGTCTTGAGTCCTTTATGAAGCTGCTTGTTTTCCCAGTATATGGTTGTAGTGTAGTAGCCATATGACGCGACAGTTTGTATGTAGGTATCTGGCTTACTATGGGTCTCAGGGGCCAGTCTGGCTTGTGAATTTTTGCCAAACCATATATCTTGGGTGGTGTAGGGTTATGTGGTCGTAGTCTTGACAGCAGTTCTTTGTTACCCAGGTCTTGTAACAATTTGATGACCTTGGTGGTCACCCTGGCGGTCGGGCTGTAGGCAACCTTCTTGTAAACAACCGTGTCGCTCACCAGTTCCGTGATTTTCTCATCATACGCTTCGGTATCGACGACAACAGTTCCGTTACCTTTATCTGCTGGCAACACTAGCACGTCTGGATTATTACGCAAATTCCGCAGGGCCACGATTTCACGGTGGCTCATGTAACTTTTTGGTGGTGATGATTTACGTAATCATTACCACCAAAAAGTAACGTAATCATGACTAAGGGCTCCGTTCAAGTTCGAAACTAGTCGGGCAATCCCGAAAAATGCACGTGAGTAGTAACCGGTGAACATTAATTAATATCTAACTATTTAAACGTAAGTAATCACTGATAAAACTTAGTTATACTGTTCATATTGTTTAAAACACTGCTAATAATGTTGTTCCGATCAGGGACTCCATTCAATTTGAATATCATCACCTCTTTCCTAGTGGATTATCAGCTTTTATTATCTCTTTTGATGTGAACAGCTTCCACAGGTCTGATCAATTCGAAATTGGGTATCCTGTTACTTTAATGATATTGCAAGATCATGGTAACCTTGACTTGATACTCCAGCATACCCAATTCCTACTTACCTCTTCTATTCACCGTTGCCCTAAGAAACCTGCACATTTGGCCCGCAGCTGCCAAAACGTACGCAAGTCATGAAAAAGATTTTGCTTTGTATGAATTCCTGTAGTACTACGGGCGGAACTGATAATAGGAGACATATCGATACGGCGATAGCTAAGCACCGGTATTTGTTAACAAGAGAAACATGCGTGCTAGTGACGTCAAAAGTGTGCAAACACTTGCAATATTAACGGCAATGTCGTCCCAACTGCAATCGAAGAAAACTATTTTATTTTTGCGCTATCTTGGGTTTTTGTTTGAAGTAATTGAGGGAGGGAAAGGAGAGGGAGTGAAGGATTATCATTGGTCACTCACCCAAACATCCAATTAAGGAATCGAACTAAGGAGCTTACGCTCAGCAGCACACCTATTAACATATATAACCAGCCCATAAATGTCCCACTACAAGCAAGGGCCTGAGAGTTTCTCTCATACAGACAAGGCACGGGCAATTCAGAACACCAAGTAAAGGTTTCTTAGCGATATTTTCCCTTACCGTATATCTGTGATGTCTTACATTAAACTAAGAAGGTAGGTCATATGAAATTGAAAAAGTCAAATAGGTAAATATCAGATTTGAACCCAAAACTGGTGGCACACATGGTGAGCCCGTTACCACTCGACCATCACGTCACGAGCATACCTATTGGCTATCTCGGTTATCAACGAATTGTTGATCATTTTGTCGTACATTGGATCTTATGTTACAACTTGCCCATGATGTGCAGAAATATAAAAGCATACTTACGGCGCAATCCATACTAATATTATAAATGCGAAAGTAACTCTGTTTGTTTGTATGTTTGTTCGTTTGTTTGTTACCTTTTCACGACTAAACTGCTGGATGGATCGAAATGAAATTTGGCAAGGAGATAGATTGGACTTTAGACATAGGCTACCTTTTGTCACGCAGACGAGGTCGCGGGCACCAGCTAGTCTAGGTACTATAAAGTGTCTATCAATTCCATAGTAACCAATTAAAAATTGCATTTATTAACATTACCAATAGCACTACCAGTAACTATGTAGGTACATAACAAGCGAGACGAAAGCTCCTACGAATCTTTATTAAATTCCCCAATAATACACCTACAGAAACCCTACTTATAATACTGTTAGTTTTATTGCTTCACAAGTATGTGTGAATACGTGAAATACTCGAGAGTACTGAAAACAATTTGTACCTAAATTAATTGTAACACTCCCAAAGATTCTGACATTTACTGCTGTAAAGTAATAAATTTCATGTTTCAACTGTACCTATATTACTTTTCGTGTGCGGTTTTACGAGATCCAGGTGAAACCTAAATTGACAGTAACAGTTTAATGATACCGTTCTGGATCGTGAATTGAATCAATTACCGTTCAACTTAAATCATTAGATTAATCAAAGGTCAAGTTAATGTTGACAAAGGGAAATTAATTTCTGCAACTGTTTCAGAAATTTGGACACACTTTATCAATGCTATTACCGATCTCCAAACACCTTCAAGGTGTTAGCTGCAACCACAGTGGTAGACAAAAGTCCCAAAATCAGAATAATCTAGACTGATAGTTGCTCATCTTCTTTAACCTTTACCTTTTGGGGGCTGGTTGCCCGTGTGTGTTGTATGAGTGCATCCTTAAAATGGAATCCCTACACGGGGCCCCTGGGTGGTGCAAAACAGGCAACGCAACACAACTATGGTGGGAGGCTTCAGCCGCGGCTGGTTACCACACATGTATGTTATCTTCCTTAAGTTAGGAGTGAATAGATTTAATCTTTTTTTATTTTTGATATTTTTCAAGTGTGAAAAATCCATCATGGACGTTGTGCCGGAATCCTACCGACTAAAAACCACACCGGTCCTATTCTAACCTTTACCGGGGTCCCGGGATCGCGACTCTATTCACCGCAACCCCGGCAGGTTATGGCTCGTCACCCCATCGCCTGTATAGGTCGGCCACGGTTGGCCTGCTAATCGCTCCACAGAGTTGTGCGCGCCAGAGCGCGCCGCCGTCTCGGGCCTATCACTGGTCGGGCAACGAAGTACCCAATTTCGTCACCCGCAGGCCACAGCTCACGGTGGCCGGAGATCATTAAGCGCCCTCCGACGCCTGGTGCGTCTTCTGCGGCAGGGGTGAGACGAATTCGCCTCTCTCTCCCTTTCCGCCGCCTCCTTCGCAAGCATCACCTCCTCACAAAAGGTGGCGACGGCTCTCCATGCGTTCTCACTCCCAACCATGTGTGTGATCACAGTCGTAAGCGAGAGATTGCCCCCCCCGACTGCCCCTATAAGGTCATGGCGCTGTTCGGCCCAAGCCGGGCACACCTCTAGTGTGTGCTGCGCCGTGTCCTCGGGGCAGCTGTCACAGTGATGGCACCTCGATGTCGGCTCCCGGCCTATGCGACGCAGATACTTCCCGAAGCACTCGTGGTCCAAGAGCATCTGCGTCATCCGGAAGCTGAGGACGCCGTGTCTCCTCTCCAGCCATTCCGCCAGTACGGGCCTTACCGCCGCTATTACGGCGTGCCCTGCCCGCGGCCGCGCAAGCCGTTCCCTCCATTCCTCCACTAGGATCTGTCGGAGCTCGGACCGCTTAGTCACGAATTCCCGTGACAGCGGTCGAACACCCCGACCTAGCGCCTCGCTACGCCACCGGTACAGAATAGATTTAAAATGGATATACGTGCTCCATCCTCAGCCACACCGTCGCTTAATATCAGGCGAGTTGGCGGCCAAACGTATATCCAGTTTTGAAAAAAAAAACTTCGATACTTTAAGCCAAGTATTGTCATAATTAAACTTATGTAACGTTAAATTTGAGGTGATTTGAAACCCCTGTCAGCGATTCTGACATTATTGTAACATCAACACACAAAAGCTTATTCTTGCGTTAACAGCACTGCAATTAGTGTCTGACACTCGCCTCGCAATTTGTGTTTTCAACTGTATACAGCAGTACCTGCCTGTTAAAAAAACCTGAAAGAGGGAGTCGGTTCATTGAATAAGAATAGTTCCGTTTGTGAGTCGATTCGTATCCTGTACAAAGGAACAATTCGTTCGGCAAAATGTGCGTATCGTAAATTGCTCTGAACATTTTTTTATCGAGTTTATCTGATAGATAAGGTTATGTTTGCGCTCGTAACAACATCTCTTTGTAATACCAAAGGATGATGTATCGCTATGAATAGTATTGATATTGTTTTATCAAAGTGTTTATAGAAAAACTTAGTTCTGTAAAAAAGGATCTAGCAAAGTACTGTCAGACCAGGATATCAAGATAAACTTAAGAACGGATTTGAACTACGCCTCGAAATATTGCGTTAAACGCACTTAAGATAAATAACCACACCTGTCGGTTTACTCTTGAAAATAATGCCGCTCGATTGACATTGGAAATATGTCAGTTCGTACTTTTAAATGCCAAAATATCTAAATAATAATAAGATTAGATTCGGGACAATATGAAGACAACATGCTTTAAAATTGAGGCAACTGTAATGTAGGTAAATTTATTTTAAAATTACCCGTTGTTTTAAGGCGTCTATTTCATATTGGTATTGGATCGGAATTGATATTAGTTTCAAGAAGTGTTTAGTTTCACACCACTAAATTACAGTAGTGTTACTTTTTCTTATGCCTACTAGTAAAATATTTGAAAAAAAGATAAATGCTCTGTGCTTGCAACTCTGTCACAATTAGAACAATGATAGCCTAGTTGTATAACCGTTGGACTGACAAGTCAATGGTCGCAAGTTCGAATCCAAGGCACGCACCACTGTCTTTTCGAAGTCATGTGCTTATTATAAACTAATAAAATTATCACTTGCTTAAAACGGTGAAGGAAAACATCGTGAGGAAACCAGCACACCTGAGAGATGTTCTCGATGGTGTGTTGACACACACGATTAGAAGAAAAAGACTGTCGCTATTAATAAACAACAATTACTTGATTTTCGAATGCTCTGAAAACAGAGCTTAAAGCCTAATGACACTGAAAACCCTTTGTTACAAAGAGCAAAAGGTATGGTAAGGCTTCCACGGTGGTCAAAACCATAGGAATGTGGTGGTTATTAGTGCTTTTGTTTTAGCCAATAAACATCACAGAACTAAGTTGTGTGCCTTGTGTTTTGTGGCACACCTTGATGTAAGAACACAATTATTGGAAATATCGTACCTACTAATTAGCCCGGTTAGTGGAGTGTGATATTAGGATAACATCAGAACCTGGCGCATGGATAACATTTGGTATGGCATAGCTAGATAGAAGGAGACCGTATCGG
This sequence comes from Xylocampa areola, assembly GCA_935421205.1. NCBI lineage: Eukaryota > Metazoa > Arthropoda > Insecta > Lepidoptera > Noctuidae > Xylocampa > Xylocampa areola. The sequence continues at coordinate 5,965,531 of OW285200.1, forward strand.
TGGCGGTTACCACCAACAAAAGTATTCCCAAAGAGTGTTGACGTCAGACAGGCGGCCGGTCATAAAACATAGCCAAAACTTTAGCAGCATGCCAGATAGAGGTATGGGATAAGGGCAGGGGGATGATGATGATGATCGTACCTACTAATGTTTAATGTTTTTTTGGCATTTTAAACTGCCATCTGCCCTATATCGTGGCAGATAAATTGTTTGATGTGGTAATCGTACTCCCAAACAGTAGTGAAAAATCGAATCACTCAGTTACTGTAGGTGTCTAACAAAATTACCTGCTATTAAATAACCTAAGGCCTAATACAAATTTAGAGACGTCAAATTAAAACTGTATGGAAATTATATGCTAAAATTAAAATTTTACGTCTATGCTTCTATTTCGTCCCGCTCATAACGTAAAAGACAGCAATGTTCTAATTGTAGTTTAGGCAGTGAGCAAATATATTATTTATTATAGGTATATTAACAGCTTCCGAACCTAACATACACAATTTAATTTGTAAACTAATATAGTGCAACTCTCGCAAATTGGATGTGTCAACTAGCGGGAATTAGCTCAACGTAGAACTCAACATACCCAGCATGTTGAATGAAGTGGAGAAGTCAATCTAAATATATTACTTATAGTATCATAAAGTTCTAAATACACAACCACGCCTTTATTACACTTTTCTGGATGTTTTAAATTACACATAATATCCCTTAAAGGAAAAGATGTCTGATGGCCTATTACGCACTTCGTGGTTACATGAATTGTGGGCAGCCATGCGGTTACTTGCTGGAAGCATTTGAAACCTGCTGGTGTCTAGAATAGTAAACAACGTATAATAATTATTTTTATAAATCTGTGGGAATCTCTTGTATCGTACGTGGTACGTTCACACTCACAAAATTATACACATACACAAACCTAGACCAGAAACAACTTTCTGTAGAACGTGCAAATAATATTATTCGACTACGGCAAGCGTGCCGTCATTTAAGTTGTTTGAAGACGGTACTAATGTGGCCCACCGGTGTGGAGGCCCGTCCATAGGGCGAACGAAGCGACCACTCCAGACGCCAAGGGTCAGGGGGCGGCTTCAGCAATGGTTGCCGTAAAAAGTGAAGCTGTAGGGGGTGCCAAAATTTGATCTCGACCCAACTTCAATCAGATCTTGGGTCGGCCCTGCTAATGTACTTAGGACTCTATCATAAACCAGGGTTCATCATAAAACAGGGTTCTGGAATGATCATTTGCTTTTTTTCAATAGTTTTTCAACTCCCTGGACAATCAGTCCAGTGGCCAACGATGCTGGCTGATTAATCTATTCACTACTGCATGAGTTCCCATGAGAAATATAGCATATAATATGTCAACAGAAAGAAGGTTATTTTTCTAAAATAAAAATTGCTACCGTTCTGTAATTTCTCCTTGCTATCTCATGAGGTATTTATTGGCTTCGGTACCTATGGCATAATAATTATGTTATGCACTTAAATACTATAAAGTGCGTCATGGGTCTAGTGGTCGCAAGGCGGACTGCTGAGCACAAGGTCCTGGGTCCGAATTCCGGGTCGGGCAGTGTTATTATGTTTTTCTGCTGGGAAATTCCTTGTAATCTCCCTGTGGCCTGTTGATGTGTTGATTAGGCTCACCACCTATGATATCGGATTTAATAACAGCATTGAGGAGATGTGAGTTAACAATTACTGCGACTGCGTACACTCTTGCCTCTATTTGATTTAGACATAATATATTCCATTCTAATTTCTAAGGTATTTTATAGTTTTGACGTTACTTATAAAAACTGTTAGTATTTTTGGAATAACAACATTCGAGTCTTGCAGTCTTTGATATACATTCCTGCAGTACATACCTGTCCAAAAAATCTAATTAGGTAGTAATTAAAAAAGAAAAATGTATGAAACATTTTACCCTATAATATAAGACTTCCGGTCCCGAGTGCAAAACCTGAAGCCACCGCACAAATTGACTGCCATCTAAAGAGGAAACGAGTTGGAAACGGTAAAGACGCTCTTTTGAAATTAAAGAAAATTCACAAAACTGTGTCACAGAGTCTTGCGTGAAAATACCTTTGAGAGCATTCAAAATGTTAAGAAAATGTTTTAAGAGATAAGTGCTTAATGTGTAGGAGGTCTAGGTAGGTGTTTTTAAATGTTGTTTGTCATTATAAGTAGTTGTAAATATGTGTGAATATAATACTAATATTATAAATGAGAAAGATTGTGAGGATGGATATATGGATGTGTTTTTGGGGGCTGAGTTGCCCGCGTCCGTAGGAGTGCACCCTTAAAGGCAACAGCATCTATGTACTACTTAGAGTGAATAGATTTCTTCTGGATCTACTTGCTCCATCCTCGGCCACACCGTCGCTTACCATCAGGCGAGTTGGTGGCCAAAGTTATATCCATTTTGGATAAAAAAAAAGTATATTTATTTTGTTGCCCTGTCACGCAATGACTACTGAACGGATTTGGATGAAATTTCGCACACGGTTAATATAGGGTATTACCTGTTCTAGGTCAAAGTTTGTTGTTTGTACTTAAGGCACCAAGAAATAACAACCAAACAAAGACACACTTTTGGATTTATGATATTAGTAAGGATAAACTTCTTAACACTTTTATCGTTTATAATAAAGGGTGAATTGAGACTGATGGGCACCCCAAGTATTGTATTACGGGGCATTCTTGTTGAAAGTATGTGTTGATATGTACGTGTCCTGCTTTTGGGTGTTATAAATCTGTCATTAAATGCTTCCACGCCGCGCTCTAATGCCTTTTCGCACGAGCAAGCGTTTCAACCGTGTCGGAAACACCATGATGAATGAGATACTACCTTTATTTGTGGGGTTTAGTAATATTATAAATGGATTTATTTAGAACTAGCTACCGCCTGCGACTTCGCCCGCGTGATTTTCAGAATTGGGTCAAGCCGGGATAAAAAGTTACATGTTCATCCAGGCTATAAACTATCTGTATGCCCGATTTCATCCAAATCCATTGAGTAGTTTTTGCGTGAAAGAGTAACAAACATCCATACATACAAACTTCCTCGTTTATAATATTAGTCGGATGGTAAGTATTAATTTAATGCCGGGTTCCTTTATCTTATTGTGGTTTGAAGATATGCCTCGCATATAGCTACCTACCTATAACACGTTTTACATTATAATAACATTTGCGTTTTTTTTGTTTTTGTTTGTGTTGTGGCTAAGTCCTGTATTAGACCGAATAAATGTTTTTTTTTAAATTACATACTTACTATTCCCTTACATTCCCTTATCCTAATTTATTTGGGGTCAGCGCCGCAATTTCTTCTTCCACTTCCTGCTAATGCGCAAATGGCTTGCTGCTAAAGTTTTGGCAATGTTTTATGACCGGCCGCCTGCCTGACGTCAACCCTCATTGGGAATGCTGTTGTTCGTGGTAACCGCCACCGATACGGTCTCGTTCAGCTATGTCACACCAAATTTTATCAATGCGCCAGGTTCTGTTGTTATCCTACTATTACACTCCACTAACCGGGCACCTTACAATTTTTTTTATTAACCAATAATGCCTATTTATTTTTAGGATTCGACTCTTCTATTTAAAAAAAAATTACTCACCCCTAACTTACTATAGATTCGATTTCATCGCCAGCTTTTAAATCTAAGTTAGACCCTAGTACATATTACAAAGGAAATTTAAAAATATCCGTACTTAGCATCAAATTTGCCTAAAAAGATTATTGAATTTCAGTACGAAAGTGAATAACAATAAACATCATGATATTTCTCTAAATAAGCCTTTTCATATTATAACACATTTACAGAAATAATTATTTGAAAACGGACGAAATTAGGATTTCAATACACTGCTGATAAAAAAGAAATATACTCGACAGAGGAAATAATGGTAGGTACTTACAAAAGGTCTCTCATTTTCTTATATCTGTGATCTATAATCTAACGAAAACGTTTTCAGATGATTCTTTCTTGTGAATAACTTTGGACCTTCCAATCTTTTCATCTTAAAATGCTTTATACTAGTTATATAAAGTGTTTAGATTTTACGTTATTTAGTAAAAAATAAAAAGTAAATTGTCTACCCCGACCCTTGCTCGTGCCAGCCCGCGCCGCTGAGCTTTAAATTCGTCCCTAAATAATAATAATGATTTGAATCCGATACAGCCAGTCCCTTGTTGTCCTCCCACCAGCGACGCTCTAAGTCGAGGCTCGTACCTACCCCGCAGGGGGTGCCCTTAGCGTGTTGTCGCTTAGTTTACGAGTTGAATGCCCTGGCTGGGGGCAATTTCTTAAGGTAACCATAGGAAAGCCCGGTAAAGCAGTCGACAACCTCCTAGGTTGAACATTTTTTTGTTTTTGAGTGTGGAAAATCCATCATGGACGCTGTGCCGGACTCCTACCGACTAAAAACCACACAGTCCTGCTCCAACCTTTACCGACTTCCCGGGTACGTCGCAGCAATCACCGCGACCCCCCCTAGGTTGACCTGCGAGATGACCTACACAAAATAAAAGTAATCTATCTAAGACAACTTTAAAAGCCCAGGGATAGATTTTTAAAAGGATTTATTTACTAATAATACTCCTCCCGACCGTATTTCGGTCACGGCGGCCTATCCCCACGGAGATTAGCCAAGTACGCAGGAGAAATTATAGTGCAAGAGTGTATGCGCAATCCAGGTGCACTCCCTCTTCCTTCAATTTCATATTCCAATGGGACGGCAATGAGACACGACCGGAGAGAGATCAGGTGCAGGACCGACCGCTTTACGTGCTCTCCGAAGCAGGGGCGTGACACACCACTAACTTTCTGACTCCGGGCTGCTACTGAGAATTTCCTAACAAAAAACCCAATAACACTGCTAGACCTGGGAATCAAACCCAGGACCTCACGCTCAACAGCGTGCTTGCGATCACTAGACCAACGAGACAGTCGTAAATGAATCCGTCGTCACACGTCACACATCGTGGTGGTTCAAGGATTATGCTTCCTGTTTTTTAGTCCTATTTTTTGCAGTAAATGTTGTTCTTTTTAACTTAATAATTTTAAACTTGCGGATTTCGAACATGCGTAAGTATATAGGTAAATATTACTGTAAATGCAGATGTGATGTTGGGATTGCGGTCGGTAAAGGTTTAGGGGAGGACCGGCTTTTAAACGTAGAAATCTGACACAGTGTCCATGACGGAATTTTCACACACGAAAAAATTTATATACATGTATTATATATAGACTGCCTCGTTGGTCTAGTGGTCCCAAGCGCGACTACTGAGCATGAGGTCTCGGGTTCGATTCACGGGTCGGGAAAAGTGTTATTGAGTTTTTCTATTAGAAAATTCTTAGTAGCAGCCCGGAGTTTGGAATTGTGCCTGGTAGATGGCAATAGGCTCACCACCTATTACATGGGACTTAATAACAGCATTGGTGAAATGTGGGTGTACAACTGTGTACACCTCTGCCTACCCCTTCGGGGAATACAGGCGTGATGCTATGTATGTATGTATGTATGGATGTTATATATATGGATATTTTTTATACATGTTAAGGCCATGGAATGCCTATATTAATTACTATTGTAAGGAAACATTGAAAAATAATAGACACGAAGGCGGCTTGAACCCGCGACCCTAGACATTCCGTGTCATCACTCTACCAACTGAGCTACCGTGTCGTTGAATCAGAATCAGAATCAGAATCTTTATTTGCTTAAAATGTAGGTACATAATGGTGGTAAAACATAGTCAAGGTGCCATATACATCTTGCCGCTTGGCGACATGCAAATCTTTATACAGTTCAAATATCATAATATTATCACAGAAATAGAACATTTATAACAATTCAACTTAATTAATTTAATTTAATTTACAGTCTATACCTCACAGATCGCTCACAATTGTAGAATTTACATGGGTTTTTTGCTAGAAATTCATCAACTGAGTAAAAACATTGCTGAAATAACCATTTTCTTAGCATTACACAAAATTTATTTGGAGGTAGACCGGTGATAGTTTTTGGTAAAGAGTTATATATTAAGGGACCCATGTAAATACAGCTTCGTCTAAATAACTCTAATCTAGGAATAGGTAACTGAAATTCTAAATGAGTAGCTTTTCTTTTATTTGTATTATTGTTAGACACAAAAAATTGAGGATAATTTTTCACAAATTTAGAAATCTCGTAAATGTAAATACAGGGAACCGTTAAGAGGTTATTTGATTGGAATGCGGGTCTACATGAATCACACCAGTCAATATTAAACATTGCACGAACACACTTCTTCTGAGCAATGAACACTCGTGATATATCTGAAGAGTTTCCCCACACAATGATACCGTAGCGGATAACCGAGCACACGTATGCATGGTATACCATTAAGGCAGTTTGCATGGATGTTATACATGTAATTTTTCTTAAAGCAAAGACAAATCTATTAATTTTTACACATACATTTTCAATATGAGTTTTCCAAGTAAAATTTTCGTCTACTGTTATACCCAGGAATTTAGAGCAATGTATTTGTTCTATAACATTAGTATTATACGATACATCAATTTGTATGGGCTTACTTTTCCATGTTTTAAAATACATTACATTCGTTTTAGAAATATTTATTTTTAACTTATTAGTATCTAGCCATTTAATAATTTCACCTAATGCTTTGTTGACCTGAGTACTCAAATTTTGGGGTTCATTACTCTTTATGATAATAGTAGTATCGTCTGCAAAGAGGACACACTGATGACTTATTGACTGTGGTAGGTCGTTAATGTACACAAGAAATAATAGCGGCCCCAGGATACTACCTTGAGGCACGCCACAGCTATTAGTAAGTGGAACAGAATCAAAATCTTCAATAGTATTTGTTACTTTACTAAGTTTAGCTATCCTTGTTATCTGTTGTCTATTACTTAAATACGACTGAAACCATTTTTTCGCTGGGCCTCTAACACCATACTTTTCAAGTTTCTCTATAAGTCTATTATGATCAACGAGGTCAAATGCTTTACTTAAATCTAAGAATAAGGCACAGGATGGTTTTTTTGTATTAATATTTTCTAAGATGTTTTTTACTAAGGTAAATATTGCCATGGTAGTCGATTTATTTTGTCTAAATCCATATTGTTGTGGAACTAAAATTTCAAACTTATCCAAGTATTTAAGCAATCTTCTGTACATTATCTTTTCAAATATTTTTGATAATATTGGAGTTAACGCTATTGGCCTATAATTGTTTACATCTGATTTTGTACCTTTTTTGTGTAGTGGTTTAATCAATGATAATTTCAATTTATCAGGAAAACAACCCTGTTCAAAAGACAGATTAATAATGTGCGCTAAAGGCAGAGCAATATAACAAGCAATATATTTAATAAGATCTGTTGTGATTCCGTCATAACCAGCGGATTTCGTATTTTTTAGCGAATGAATTACCCAATATATTTCCGTTGCACTTGTAGGTTCCAAGAAAATACTATTGTCCTGTGATTGTATACTAAGCAAGTCAGTGTTATTATTATTAATTGAATTGAATGAATTATTATTGGCAATGTCAATGAAATAGTTATTAAATTTATTAGATATGTCAGACCCAGAAGTAAGGGTTATAGAGTTGTCAATAATACTATCGATAAATTCTCTAGGCAGAACATTACCCATACTCTTTTTCACAACATCCCACGTGGCTTTTACCTTATTTCGTGAAAGGGCTATAACTTTACGGTTACATAGGGACTGCAGGTTATTGATACACTTTTTTAGGAGTCTGGAATAAGTTTTAAATTGTTGCTTATTTTCACTATTTTTATTTAAATAATATTTATACCTTAATAACCGTTTAGTCCTACTACTTATTTTTACACCTTTGGTTATCCATTTAGGTTTTTTATTATTATGTTTTATTTTTACCTTTATTGTAGGAAAACAAAGTTTGCAAAATAGTGTCAACAAATCGTGAAATTCATTAAAGGCGTCGTTGACATTATTTCGTTCACAAATTTCATTAAAACTTAGACTACCAATATAATGAACTACCAATATGTTGTTCATGTGTATTAAATTTCAAGTCCCCTTGTATAAGTATTAAAGAGACGCCTGGCGGTATTTGTTTAGGAATCATTTACAGATCTACTAATGAATGATCTATATGTATTAATACTAACTTTCACCAAAAGACACGCTTTAATAATTTCACTGTCGATAAAACGAACTTAAAATACAGTTCATGTGAAAAGACCCTAATAATACTACGCAGCGTTTTTCAACATTTAGCACAAATGATAAGAGTCAAATGGTTTGATTTACTACCGATTTACTTCCGAGTTCCGATTCACTCCACTCCCACCGTTTTTGGAAACGTGACCGTTTTAGTATTTCACGTTAACTGGTTTGTATGGGGACGTTTAATTTTTGATGTTAACCTTTCGGCTCAGTAACGTACAGATCTGTACGTTGTAACAATAAAAATCTATTGTGTCTGCTAATGACTGACGCAACAGCTTAAATGGATTCGTAATCCTTTCAAGTCAGATTTGCTTGCATTGCTGTTGACAGCTGTTACGCATTCGTGGCTTTTCAGTGCGCGCTTTCGTAAAAGCGTCGGAAAAAGCGTCGTAAAGTATAACATACATGTAGGTATACAGCAGTTATATACAGTATAGTACCTTTTGCTTGTATAATAAACGTGCACTTTTTATAAGTCAAGTTTCCTTGTCCACGAAATAGACACAAACGCTGTGTATCATACTTGATGCACGGGACAGTGAAATTTTGAATATTAAATATATCAACTCTCACTGCTGAAGATGCGCTGGAGTTACGTCATAACGATGCCCTTATTTAGTTAGATGTAATAAGCGATGAGACTATTGTCATCTACCTTTATCAACTGAATTGACCAACTGAAAAACCGAATAACAGTTGCCCGACCCGGAAATCAAACGCAAGACTTCATGCTCAGCATCTTCGCTACTACATGTAAATAGATAAAAAAAAAGTAGACAAAAATCAATAAATCCTATTATAATAAAACAAATTTTAGCTAGAATTTCGTTACTCCTGGCGTTCCGAAAGCTTTGCAGCTTTCCTAGTCACAGGATGACTATAACATTTCCAGATGTTTTCCCAACATTACTCTGACTTCATCCAATTTCCTTTGTTTATAGGAATGTCACCTTAACTAGTTCATTTTAGTCTACACAAGGTGTTGATAGCCCTAAGGCTCGTATATTTTTATTGGTGCAATAAATACTCGAACATCATTGGTGAACAAGTTTATTTGGTCCCCTTTACGATGTTACCGTTAAATGGCGAAGCTGAGTAAAGTGTTGAATCCCTAGATAGTTAAGAGATAATTCTTGGCTTTATCACAGGTAAGATTAATAGTATTAAGAGTCATAAATAAGGTGTTGTATTGTATCACGGCAAGTCAAATAAGTCCGCTCAGATCTTGAATTGTAGAATCATTGAGATTTTCTGTTATGGAATTCTCAATCGTGCTAATATATTTCAAGATAAATCTTTGAAAAGCATTAACGCATGCTTAGCGAACTCTAAAGTTATTATATTAAAATGGAAAAAGAATACGGTCGCGTACAGGATTCGAACCTGCGCCTCCCGGATGAATACTCCAGGCGCTCTGACCACTAAGCCATCTCGACCTCTGCTCACCACCGCGAATTCTTCTTCCATATTTTAACACGTCTTATGGCGACGTCATTGCAATCAATTCAGTCCTATACTGGTGACCGAACCGACACGACTAACTTTACAGTTAATAGAATGCCGTAAAGAATGCAATTACCTTAATAATTCAAGATAAATGTTTGAAAAGCATTAACGCATGCTTAGCGAACTCTAAAGTTATTATATTAAAATGGAAAAAGAATACGGTCGCGAACAGGATTCGAACCTGCGCCTCCCGGATGAATACTCCAGGCGCTCTGACCACTAAGCCATCTCGACCTCTGCTCACCACCGCGAATTCTTCTTCCATATTTTAACACGTCTAATGGCGATTTTTTTTTTCGTGCTAATATATGTTTCCAGTAATAACTGGTAACCGAGAATGGTTTGCCCGATATTTGAGTGAAACCAAAATTAAAGTAACTAACAACACAGTATTTATTATTTTCATCTTCCGTGAGAAATAGCCCCGATGGTATCTATATCAACGGTCAATTAGACAGAGATATAGTTCGTTTAAACATTGACGATAGTTACTCAATCAATTTGTAAGTGAAGCGTAAGGAGCGTATTGAACTATTCAAAAGGAAGGTTCTGTTTTATCTTGAATAGTTGTGTAAAGTTTATTGGACTGTCCTGTTTAAGTATATCTACATATAAGTACTTTAGTAAAGTTTAGAGTTCGCTAAGCATGCGTTAATGCTTTTCAAAGATTTATCTTGAATTATTAAGGTAATTGCATTCTTTACGACATTGTATTAACTGCAAAGTTGGTCGTGTCGGTTCAGTCTCCTGTATAGGTACTGAATTGATTGCAATAACGTCGCCATAAGACGTGTTAAAATATGGAAGAAGAATTCGCGGTGGTGAGCAGAGGTCAAGATGGCTTAGTGGTCAGAGCGCCTGGAGTATTCATCCGGGAGGCGCAGGTTCGAATCCTGTTCACGACCGTATTCTTTTTCCATTTAAAATTGTAACTTTAGAGTTCGCTAAGCATGCGTTAATGCTTTTCAAAGATTTATCTTGAATTATTAAGGTAATTGCATTCTTTACGACATTGTATTAGCTGCATAGTTGGTCGTGTCGGTTCAGTCTCCTGTATAGGTACTGAATTGATTGCAATAACGTCGCCATAAGACGTGTTAAAATATGAAAGAAGAATTCGCGGTGGTGAGCAGAGGTCGAGATGGCTTAGTGGTCAGAGCGCCTGGAGTATTCATCCGGGAGGCGCAGGTTCAAATCCTGTTCACGACCGTATTCTTTTTCCATTTAAAATTGTAACTTTAGAGTTCGCTAAGCATGCGTTAATGCTTTTCAAAGATTTATCTTGAAGTACTTTAGTAAAACTATAGAGGCACTATTTCCGTACTTAAATGGATTATTTTAAACAAAATACTTTCAATACAGAATCCGACGCAACAATTTTTGGAAACGTCTGTCTGTCTGTCTGCTTATAACTTCAGAACTAGTGAACTGATTTCGATTAGGTCTTAGTACATACATAGAAAGAAAGAAAGAAAAACTTTTTATTATCACGCGCCATCTGACGCACACACTTATACATATCTATACAATTTATTAAAGAACTATATGTAACTAAAACACATTAAAACCTTTGCTATAAATACCTGAAACTTAATTAATTTAAGCACAGGAAAACTCATGATATTACTAAGTATACCCATAAGTAAGTATAATAAACTAAACTAAAAATTATGAACAATATTTAATCTATGGGCCATAATCCTACACTTTAATCTAAAAACATAAACTCACGCCTTTCTCTCACGGGGGTAGGCTGAAACTACAGAACGCCACATGTTACAATTTACGAGTACAATCCTTACATACTGCCTTTTGCTTCATCCACGCATACCTCGGGTCATACACGCGCGCCGGTTACGAGTACTACGCATGCTACGCTAGCTTCTTCAGCACCAAAATCGTGCTGCGTGTTAACTATTTTAATATACAACATTATAGCAGCGATAGCTTTGTGGTATGACCGAAGGCTGGCATATTAACTAATTAATTAATTATCATATGCTCGAAACGAAGAAGGACAACACTGTGAAAAAAGAAGAGAAATTGTTCCCTATGATGTATAAAGCAATATTGGAGCCCTACCGGTGCGGTGGTTTGACAAGTCTGACACTAGGTTGTATCAACCACACGATACGAAGAAGATGTACGACATAAACATAGCATAGCATCACGCCTGTATTCCCCGAATGGGTAGGCAGAGGTGTACACACTTGTACACCCACATTTCACCAATGCTGTTATTAAGTCCCATGGAATAGGTGGTGAGCCTATTGCCATCTATCGGGCACAATTCCAAACTCCGGGCTACTAATGAGAATTTCCTAACAGAAAAACCCAATAACACTTTGCCCGACCTGGGAATCGAACCCAAGACCTCATGCTCAGCAGTCGCGCTTGGGACCACTAGACCAACGAGGCAGTTACGTATATGTAACTGCCTCGTAGTATACGTATGTATGACATTATATATTTAATAATGTTCTGACTTCCGCGCGGAAGGAGTCGCAGACACAGCTTGTTAAATAATAAACGGCAAAGTTTGATTTCAAATTAATAGTGTTTGAAGTTGTTTGATTTGTGTCAATGAATTTATTACTGGCGCACAATATTTTATTTATTACAATGATCAGTAGTTGATATTGTGTATATGCGTCAATTCTATTGATTACTAAGAGCCAATGTTGTGGTGGCCCAGTGGTTACGGGAGCGCTTCTTTTGCAACGGGTTTTATAAGTTCGTTAAATAAAACTCATCACATAAATACACATAATTGTGATGTACCTATACACAAAAATTTCATCGGAATAGTAAATTAATATTAATGACCTATTCAATAATCAGCATAATAGATCAGACTGGAATATATATAATTTGGCATGTAGTACCAAACCAAAGCGACTTTTGCGATGTAATTATATGCGGAAATATGTAATTATGTATGGACGGAAAACATAGTACCTATAAGAAAATCTGGACTGACTTCGCCAACCCGAACGTGATGACCAATGCTCGTGTCTTACCTTTGCCCCCCACTGGAACAGCTAAGAACTGGTTATGGTTGTAAGATATGGTTATGCTGTTAATAACATTTTAATACTGTTCTGTTTTCATTCTTATATTTTTATTTCTACAAAATAGTTATAATTTAACTACGCCTGCGTTAATGCGTTACAAAAATGGAAGGTATCTGTAAATGAAAGTTTTACTACTTTAACATTTCTTTTCAATGAAATGAAATAAAGTAAAATTAAAGGCAAATTGTATGTAAAATACATGAAAAAGCTGAACATAAATTATGCAAAAACATTTTGTAATGTCACATAACGTACGGAAAAGTCGATTCAGCAGTAAAAACTACCGCTGGGGTTGCCAACAATATGTCAGAAGAAATAGTTTATACTTTGCGGTAACTGAGCCTGCGGGCTGAGGCCAGTTTAGAGCCGAAAAAAGGTTCGAAATCCTTTATTTTTTACAATACAATACAATATATTTTATTTGTCTCAATATGGTGGTTACAGGTCTTAAAATAAGATAATTAGTACATCATATTCTGCCGTCTATAAGTGCAAATTTACAAATAATTTGATAGAATTAAATAATTTTATAGAATTAAGTATACTTACTTAATTCTATAAAATTATTTAATTCTACTGTCGTATTTAATATTATTATCATATGTGTACGTAGGAACTTGACAATGTATGTATTTCTTACAATACATTGTTTTTTTTTTATTAAGTAGGTTTTACTTATTTATGTTTTGTTTTATAGCATTGTTTCTGTTTATTGTGTGTTCGTGTGGTAGTGTACTTTTGTCTTGCTGGAATAAATTTTCTTTCATTTTTAAATCAAGTGAAAATACATGTAGATTCCAAACCAAACTTTTTGATACATTTATCTGTTCAATTTAAATTTTACAACATTCAAAGTATCGTGGTGGCTGGTTGTTACGGGCCTGCCTCTAGAGCCGCAGGTAGTGGGTTCAAATCTGGCATGTATCAATGTGACGTTTTCAGTGTCATATGTACTTTCTTAGTAAATCTCATAAGTAAAGACATTACAGACATACGATAGTGGAAAACATCGTGAGGAAACCTGGACTTGATGGTCTGAAATAGCCAACCCGCAGTGAGCTAGCGTGGTGATCAATGCTCGTGCCTTCACTGTATGAGAAAAGGCTCTTGCAGTTAGACAGTCAACATAATGTTTTAACATAAAAAATAAGTATAACGTGTAACGTCTGATAAAACTAAAAGAGAAACATTGTGTGAGGAGAAACAATATACTTTGATAACTTTGAAAATGCACTCATCGTCCGATTATCAACACAGAGAACGAACACAGTTACTGTTTGTGTGGTCAGAGAACGATCGAACACAACAAGCATTTTCGTCTAAGGGTTTCCGACTCTCCGTACTTCGGAAGAGATATAAACCGTCGGTCCCCGGTTGTTAATTACTATTAGTCGCTAAGTCAAGTCAGCCTACGAAGGACTTTGACATTTTGTTGGTCCATATGAAAGGAAGATTACTTTTTTATATTGATTCAATGCTTTCAGTAACTCAGCCTGCGGGCAGATGCCAGTTTAGGTATGAAAGCTTCTGGATCGCAATCACGATACGAACAATACCCGTTGTTACAGAGAAAACGTTTCCGAGACGGCTGAATGGAAACGAATGATTGACGATCAGAAAAAAGGACTGTTACTTCGATAACGCCTAAGAATTCTTACAAAAATCTGTTTGAAAATTGACTTTGCAATTTCAAATAAGATAAAAAAAGATGAGATATTCTGCTCAATATTGAGATATTATAAAACATATTGGTGAATATTAAAACTACTGCATATATATATATCTCATTTTTATATATTTTTACGAATCAATGAGGATGTATTGCAACTCTATCTTATACAAAATGGCCGTAGTTTTGGGCCAAGCAATAACAAATTCACAATAACAGATGCGCGAAGATGGCCCACTGACGAGAGGATAAATTATATTGTGTAGTTTGTTACCCTCATGTGCAAAAACCTTGCTACTAATCAATAATGATCTCATTACTATTTTTTATATTAATATTTTAAAACTCACCGAAACTTGGGATGCTAAATCGATTAACTTGCGAATTTAGGCCATATGCGCACTAATGCATAAACGTATGACACAGATGGTTGGAAATAACGTATTTAACCGGCAGCTCCCGTCATAACCTCGAAGCTAATAGGAAAGCATATTAGCTGCGGAGTAACCACACAAATTAGGAGGATTTAATCATAAAATCGAGGCGTATAATACAGAGGCGTGCCAAGAGAGGCTGATTTGCAACGATTCGTTGGTTGACGCTAGATTAGCCTTAAATCTGCGCAGTTGTTAGGTGTTTTATTGGACGTAATTCGAGGAGTGTGCATTGGGATTGCACAAGCTTGCGCTTAGGACGTATAGTTGGAGCCTGTTTTTTGCCGGGATATAGGTACCTACTCGAAACATGAACAATAATTTCTAGAAAATAATATTATTTTGATAATAAACTACTGACTGACCTAGATACTGGCTGTCTTTTTTTGTATGTGTGGAAAATCCATCAGGAACGCTATGCTGGACTCTTCTTTCCGACAAAAATTCTACACAAACCTTTACTGGGGTTCCGGGATCGTAACTCAGGGCTGGCCTAGTATTGCTACGCAGAGAGAAGTATGGAATAAAATGGGGGAAACATTTGCCCAGCAGAGGCGTTCATTCAGAATACATGAAAAAATAAAAACAACTTCTATATCACACACTATATTTTGATCTTAAAGCAATCCTTGCAAAGCTGAAAAAAAACAATGCCAGTAACAAAATCTAACATCAGATCAACTGACGCACTTAAATCGATAAAACCAATAATCTCAAAAGAGATTCAAGATTAATGCTATTCAACTTTACTTTGTTGAGTAGTTACTAAAAGGGTTGCTGTGGTTTGAAAGTCCAAGAGTTGATTTCCGTAAGTCGGACCAGAGATTCTATCAAGGCAATGCGGCTATATTTGAAACGAGGACTTTCGCGGAAGAGACTTTTAAGTTGCGGTTTTACGGATTCCATTTCTGTACGAAACAAAATGTTTGTATAGCCTTCATAGCCAGTTAAACTTTTAGACGGTGAATTATCGTTGTGGTTAGCAACAAATGAAATAACACCCTTTCGGTCTTTCGGTCAGGTCAGTCTGTAGAGCATTTCCATCTCAGCTTCTCCGTGATTCGGTTCGGACGTTCCCGGCTGCCCTTAAGTAAAATCAATCACTAAGCCAAGTCAGAGGCCTATGGGTGGTTTGAACAACTCTTGATATCAACATGGGATCCCAACCATAAGACAAAAGAACAGGAAGTGCATTCAGTTTCTATTGGTCCTATCCACGATTTGTAAATGCACACATGTCACGATGCAAAGGTTTACCGATAAAAAAAATAGCAACATTTGTTAAATTTATTTATTTAACTAAAACCTGCCAAACAGCAGAACAGCTGTTATTCGGCAGTATTTTCCTATCTCTTCAACACAACAACGAGACATTAGCTGACAAAGATAACAAATATCTATACTTAGTTCCGTTTTCAGACTATTAATTCCAACATCAAACATCAAAAACTGAAGGAGGAATCTAGTATAAGAAATGTGCGTGCACGCCCATAACTTGTTTCAGTTTAGCTTAAACCCGAGAACAAATAGTATAGCCGAGTCTCAATTTTCTGGAGCAAATTTACGTCCACAGTTGATGCACATTCCAGAAATTTCGATGGAAAAATGTTTACACATCATGAATTTTCGAACTCATTTCAGGTAGAAAAGAACTGGAGTGTTTCCGATCAAAGTGTATTGGTTTACCTTGTAGTCAAATAAGATTTCCATATTAAGTAGATTAATTAAGTATTGAACATGCGATACGGCGAGTCCTTCAAATGCGTTTGTGGAAGCAGTGGCGGCGTAAAGGGAGGGTGGTGGGGGCGGTCCGCTTCGGGTGCCAAGCACCAAGGGTGACAACGTGGTGTCAACTCACTCGCTTAGCTTAGTAGCCACTAATCATAGTTCTATAATTTAGAACAATAGTAGTGTGATCCAGATAGTTTGGAAATGCCTCCGCTTAGAAATATGTACCATTTAAATCATGAACTTTCTAAATTAGTCGCATAACAATATTTGTTGTTTTACTTTGGAGATGCTCAATAGATAACTGCCCCGGGTGCCAACGCCCATGCTACGCTGCCACTGCGTGAAAGATCAAAGTTGAAGAATCACATCAAAGCCATTTTATTGGGTGTATGGAGGATTAAAGTGGAGGACCTAAAAATAATAATCATAATATATAATATGAGCTTATAATTATTATATTATCAATTTAAACTAGACATACAAAATAAAATATAATAAATTGATGTATTCTATTTTATTGTGTAGTACGCCAAAAGCTACCTCAAAAGCTATTTCTTCTTTTCTATCCTAAGGTTGCCTAAAAGAATTCGTGGACATATATATGTTCTGTGTAAATTATTTCAAAATAAATAGACAGATTTCGCAGTGTGAGAACATTTTTTTATATTGCTTGATTCCTGATGTTTGGACGTAAGAGATCTATCATGTCGATATATTTGAATGTATTTCAGCAGCTTGTGAATAAGTAATAATTAAGCAAATCAATCGACCGAGGTTGAAGGGCGTATGGCGCGGTTGTTCTTTAGATGAGCCGCAATAATGTCGCCGTAGTGAGATATCTGATACAATCAGTCATAATGAGAGTTATATACCCAAGTGATGGTAGGAGGTTATGGAGATCGGATAGGCAATTCCTCTATTATTTAATACATTGGTATGAACTTGCATTGGGTTCGATTGAATGCCACGCCAACATAGTTATGAAAAAGCTAGGTAGATATAATAAAATGAATCACCCATTCACGAATTTTATTACTGTAAGAATGGAAATCGAACTGACATAACTACCCTTTGAAACTCATTTCAAGATACCACCGAGATACGTCCAATCTTGAGACCCATTCTGAAGATTGATAAAAGAATCTAAGAAAATACTGAAATGATTTTGAATATAGCAAAATAGTTTCTGATCAAGATATGTTTGGATACCAAAAGAATTAATTATAACGTGTTACGGGTCTACATTAATAAATAAAAATTTGCTGTATTAATACTAGTATGGAGCTTATTATTATTCAACTAATGATCACTTGCTTAGAATGATGAAAAAAAAATAGGGAGACAACCAGCATATCATCTAAATGGTTGCAAATAAATACAATATCTAGCTACTTCCACAATATTGAGGGTAGTCATGCATTACTTGTGCACCGCCCGCCCGCAAATATATGCACATAAGCAGTGGTGAAATTCGACTACCACCAATTACTCTACACGTGTGTCCCCCCCCCCCCCCCACGGGGCATCATCAGGAGCTGTAAGACCGTGCAGTGTACCCTCAATATTGTGGAAAGTAAGTAAAGTAAGTAGATATTGTATTTATTTGCAACCATTGTAATGGACTTCCGCAAAGTAACGCCTGAATCTATTCAATATCATCTAAATGTTCTCAACTGTATTTAAAGTAAAAGTCTGCGGGCGGTAGCGGTTTTAACTCCTACATATATAAGAGCATCTCACCTGTATTCTCTAGAAAGCAAACCATTACCAGATTTAAGTTGCCGGTAATTAGAATTTAGGGCCAAATAAAAGAACCTGTCCACAATCCGTGACGTGTCGACGTGTACCGCTTTCTGCATCAAGCCCTTGATCCAGCCGCTGGTAGAAATCAAGGCTCTTCACTATAACTCAAAAACGACAATCAGCACGATGATTGTAGAGTCCACGTCCGATATAACCTGCAATAATTGATTTGTTTAAATAGTGACATCGACAAACATTGATGCTGTAGCTAATCCATCACCACTAAATCAGGGTAATTATCTACGGCAATGAGATTGAAAACCGAATTGTATGTACAAATAATTATTAACGTGTGTATTGACAAGTAACCCCAAAAGTTATTTTTGGAACGAAATGGAAGGCGATAACGGATTATGTCGAAATTGGTCCGATGTCGGATCATTCCCAGCGGTTTGGCTAACACTTCCCCAACAGTTTATAACCAGGTTACGATAATGTTCATAACGTAACATAGCATTACCTCTGTATTCCCCAAAGGAGTAAGCAGAGATATGAACAGTTGTACACCCACACATAGTATCCAAAGTATAAGTCACATGTAATGGGCGGTAAGTCTATTACCATCCACCGAGCAAACTACGGGTTGCTAATAAGAATTTTCTAACAGAAAAACTCAATAAGACATTTTTTTGAACAGGGATTGTATGTGCAGCAGTCACCCTTGGGTTGAGGCAGTTAGACGTTCGTTATTCTTTTGTTTTACCATCATAATTTACCTACTTCTCCCATTCGTATAGATGGGTAAAAACCAAAAGGTAAAAGCCTAGTCTTTGTAAGGCAAAATCCTTCAGTCAAGCTTTTCTAAATTACGTTAGTTATCTTTTACCCTTTTGGAAATCATAATGCTTACTTTTCGGCCCCGGGGCGAAGGGTTTTCCCCTCGCCGAAGTTTTCGCTAAAGGGTTGTTTTTTACCAGACTGACCCGGACAGAGCGTTATGTTTTTCGAATGTTTGTATGTATATATGTCGCCCGTAAAATATCCCTCTAACTGCATTTTATAATTTGAGGAAAAAGGTATTCGTTTCTCTATTTTCTCTGTTTTCCTCTTTTCTGTGCCGTCGAGTTTTTTGTTTATTAGAAACTTGCTAAACTACGTGTCTATGCAACTAGAGGTAGCCTATCTATCTCCTTGCCAAATTTCATTTCGATCCGATCAACCGTTTAGTCGTCAAAAGGTAACAAACAAACAACCAGAGTTACTTTCGCATTTATAATATTAGTATGGATTTATTTTATACTAGCTGGTGGCCGCGACTTCGTCTGCGCGACTAAAGTTAGCCTATGTCCTTCCCCAAAATACAAGCTATCTCCTTACCAAATTTCATTACGATCCGTTCAGCCGTTTAGTCGTGAAATGGTAACAAAGAAACAAACAAACAGAGTTACTTTCGCATTTATAATATTAGTATGGATCATCATCATCCCCCTGCCCTTATCCCAATTTATTTGGGGTCGGCGCAGCATGTATTCTTGTTCCATACATCTTTATTAGCTGTCATATCGTCAGTCACCCCTTTTCTAGTCATATTATCTTTAACACAATCCATCCATCGCTTCCTCGGTCTTCCTCTACTCTTATAGCCATCTACATTCATACTCAAAACTTTCCTTGTCACATGACCCTCATCCCTCCGTATCACATGCCCATACCATGCTAAACGATTTCTACACAACTTCTCAGTCACCGGTGCCACTTTCAGACTTCCTCTTATATATTCATTTCATCATTCATGGATATCGAACTAAAATCTAAATTCCAACTTATATAGTTATATAGTCTTCTTTTGTATAACTGTTTTTCGTCTCCATCATCAGATTAACTCCAGGTTTCCATTACGTAATACTGTCATCAAAAAAACATAAATGCAAAGTTTCAGACTGCATTGTTGGTCTAGTGGTCCTCAGCGCGACTGCTGAGCATGAAAGCTCGGGTTCGATTCCTGGGTCGAGCAAAGTGTTATTTTCGGTTAGGAAATTCTGAGTAGTAGCCCGTAGTTTAGAATGATGCCCGGTAGATGGCAATAGGCTTACCACCTATTATTACACGGGACTTAATAACTGCATTAGTGAAATGTGGGTGTACAACTGTGTACACCTCTGCCTACCCCATCGGTGAATATAGGCGTGACGCTAAGTTATATTTATGATGCTATGCAGTTTCAATAGAATTGGTTTACATATGAAGAAGCAATCATTCTATTTTTAATTTTATCCACCCTCAGGGGTGTTCTTTTATTATTTTTATTAAATTTATATGAAACTTACTGTGAAGTATCCCCTATTTAATAATTAATAAATAAATATTAAAATCGCATTACTCTGTGAAACGTTATGAGTCGTGGTCATATAAAAAAAAATGCAAATATTCGCGACGTCTTGAGAACCTCCTCCTTTTTCTGTCGGTTAAAAAGTACAAGTATCCCTGTTTCAAAAATGTTATAAGACCCAACTTATGAAAATAATATTTTTTAAGCTACATAAAAATGTTAGGTAACTTAGCTATGTTGACATAGACAAGGATAAAGCGTTAAATGCCCTAAAAAAAGGTCCACGTCCTGGCTAGTTTGGGTAATCAATCATTCAATTTTGTCGGACGGTCCGTCACGACCGGATGCGGGCACGTGAAGCTACTAAATGAAATTGAATTGTTTATGATATATTTTGTATTTAGATACAAATTACTTAGATGCTCGTAATGCTCATGGTGTGTGAGAAGTGACGGAGGGGACAGTACCTTAATATAAATAAAATTACGTACAATTGTCATCCAAGCGCCATCCATTAAGACTCCATTACAATTATGACTGAATTGATAGTCTGCAAAAACTACAATGACATCTCCCCATTTTCTACCTAAAATTACCGTTGAATATTGGTTCAGTAGAAAATCATAGGAACATCACTGGTCTCAATTTAACTACCAGAATACCAAATGCCTTAATCCATCAAAATACTATTTATACTCCCTTGAAGTATTGGTAAATTATAAGACTCAGGGCCCAGGTCCTCGCAACGCGATAGGAGATGTATGTTTGCGTGAGTTCACGACTACGCCCTTTCAAATAGTTTGTATATATAGAAGTCTATTTTGAAGTACCAAATTGTACTTTATAACAATAAAAATCTATTGTCTGGTTATTAATGAGCCAACAGATTACCCGGTACAAGGTAAAAGCTCGCTGACCCGCTATTTTTACCATCACACTAAAATTTCTATTTGTACTCTAAATTATTTAATAGTCTAAGAAATATTGTTAGTAAAATTCATTACTATGAAATAACTTCATGAATGAAGTTGTTGAACTAGAGGGGCGAGCAGCTATCTTTTCAAATTATTAATATATGTACCTACTACGACACCTATTAATGTTGTCATGATAGAAAAATTGCGATTAACAATGATTGCTCAGAAGTTAAGAATCAAATATTATGATTATCTAAAAGCAAACAATACCTATATATACCTATAAAAATTCAATCGTCTACGTAATTTTGAATCTATACCTATCTATCTTTGGGTAAATAATATCCAAATATAAATAGGGAAAACCATTTACTAACTGTTAACTTACAATTCGTGACGTAAACCATTGCTAATGAAAACGCCAACACACTTCAAGTGAAATAAAATAATAAAAAAGCTATTTCACCCTGAACTAAGAGCAACATAACTCATAGATGTGTCACGAACAAGATGGATGGACCCTTCTGTTGGGGTCTCAACAGTTTCCCAGGCTCATGGTGTTAAATTACGGTAAACGTTTTTGTGCGATGCCGATGGGGTTCTTGGGTGTTCAAACTGGTTTTTGGACATGTTTTTTTATTTGTTACTCGCTGTGCCCCACGGTTTTACCCGCATATTATATTATAATTAGCCTAAGTTACTCCTAATATAATCAGCTACCTACCAGTAAAATCTTATCAGAATAGGTCTAGCCGTTTTGAAGATTAACCGGAACAAGTAAAAAACAGTTTTTAGTCATAGGTTTCGTGCAAATAACTGTATGAGCTTAAAAAAACAATTATTTTGACATTACAAACAGAAACTTCAATTTATTTATTTGTATTAATAATGGAGTAGTTTTGCCTTTGTTATATCATATTGCTGGTAAAAGAAATCTCATAATTTTAACGTCTCTAGGTATTTTGTGCAATTTATTACTATGTTCGCCAACATACATGTTTTAAAATCGTGTTAACTACCAAAACTATCATACAACGCCAGATAGTTAAATTTTGCAACGATATACTAAAAAGAAGACAAAGATATTTTTTGTATGTTTTTTTTTTATGTCTGTCAGTCTGCAAATAATTTTAGCAATGAAGTTCTCACATGTGAAGGTAAAAGATACAAATCGGGAGTATCTGAGGAGGGGATAAAATTATACTTACTAATATTTGTACCTTTAATAAAAACACTCCGTTTATTTACAGATCGCGTAGAAATCCTTGCAGTATCACCAAAAGGTATGACACCAATAAAAAGTTACCAATAACAATATACTAACAGTGCTTGAAAAGGGCTTGGGGCTTACCATAACATCACTAACTAGTCCTGCTTTTATTTACTCCAATGACTGTACTTATTTTTTCACTCTGGCAGGTTGGATTGGTTTTCAGCATGGAGGTAACTCTATTCATTTAAGGAAAGTGTAAGACAACTACTTGTACCTATAACTCGTTCAGATAAAGAATGGGATGTGTAATGACGCCAGTTCCTCTGGAGTCTTTAAATTCGATAGTGAGTGAGCAAGAGGTGAATAGAAACGACGCCATTTTCAATCTCATTCTTTATCCACGCGGGTTTTACTGTCTTGTTTGACTAAACTCTGTCAGATGTCAATTTTAGGGATGTGGTGGCGTATCATAAATCGTGTTTTTATTTTTTATTATAGAATTGTTTTTGGAACCAATTAATGTATGATTACGGATTTCTTAAATTGATTCAAGTTGTGTAAAAAACTAGGTAATAATTTTAATTGTGTCGTATACCTACAAGCCTTCCTAAGATGAATAGACTAACTACTAAATGTTACTGAATATGCTTAATTTTATACTCTAAGCAAGCTGGATTGGTTTTCAGCGATAACTTTTTAACCGCCTTGTTTTGACACGTGTGAAATGATGATGTTTGGGACGATTGTGGCGTAATGAAAATCCAAAGTCAGTTTATGAATTATTTGGTTTGTTTTCAGAACAAATTATTACTGGGTATATCCAACTCTTTAAATGTATCTTTATTGAAATCTATTCTATTCTGCTACATGTACATAATAATTAAAAATTATTACAAATTACAAAAATAAAACCTAAATTATATTGACTACACTACTACTAAAAGAAAAAATAAAGGAACAATTAATTAATTCAAGATAAAGCTTTGAAAAGCATTAACGCATGCTTAGCGAACTCTAAAGTTATTATATTAAATGGAAAAAGAGTACGGTTGCGAACTACCCAAATTATTACTTGATTCTGGATTTATTCAAATCGATTCGAGTTGTGTATAAGACTAATAAAATAATAATGTGTCTGACATGTTACTGAATATCAGTTACGTATTACGCAGTATTAAAGTCTCACTGACGATGTACAAGTAAACTCGTATTACTTCACTTACAAAGTTAATTAACACAACAACACTGTCCAAATTCGTGGAAATAATTAATGTCCCCCAAACAGACAACATGAAAAATAGAAAGGATCTTACACACAAAAAAAAACAAAACAAACGCCTCCTGTACCAAATGAAGTTATTAATCTGCCCGTTCTTTGTTGGGTGCTAATTCTGTTTGGAAAAGTTTTATATTTCTTTTGATATTCAAATTATGTTTGTACATTTGTAGGTACCTACTGACATTTTTTGAGGCATCACTAAAATGTCGTTGATATTTGAATTAAACTAATTTGATTTATGTCAAAAAATATATCTTCTTCTTATCGAGTGGTTGATGAACAACCTAGTGTCACAGTTTAAGCCACCCGTAGGTCTCTGACAGGGCTTTACACACCATCGAGAAAATCTCTCAGGTGTGCTGGTTTCCTCACGATGTTTTCCTTCACCGTTTTAAGCGAGTGATAATTAGTTTATAATACGCACATGACTTCGAAAAGACGGTGGTGCGTGCCTTGGATTCAAACTTGCGACCTTTGACTTGTCAGTCCAACGGTTGTACCACTAGGCTATCACTACTCTAAAAAATATATAATAAGAAGTCACCAATTACAGAAAACTTTCGCCATACATTTTGAACTAGATTTGGGTCCAGCTTCTGTCGTTTGATGTGATATTTAGGATAAGGTAGGTAATATATAGCAATAAGAAACAATTTATATGATGATATAATGAAAGACACATAGTGCTTCCTTTCTGCTACATTACTGTGCCCGACAGGGTCCATAATGATGAATGATATTTTTTTCTAATTATTCAACAATTTGTAATTTTATAAGAGTAATTTAATCAGTTATTTGTAAATAATACGAGTACCTAAATAAAATTAATCAGTAATAAATACCGGCTGTTGTTCGTGACTTTACGCGCGTTAATTTCATTTTTGTATGACCCTGGAGACCATCTTGTTTTACCGGCATCAAAACCTACGTCTGACATGACGTGACATCAGCTATATGTATGCAAACTCATATGGGAATATGGTGAACAGTCCTATCGTAAAAGTTGAGCCAACAAACTCATATAATGTGATTCAGCGGAGTAATAAATTATATTAATATTATTAATTAACACTGTGTTTGAGTCTCTTGCACTGCAACTGTGTTACTATACATATTATTTTATGTCGATGTATGCAATATTGACTATTATATGGCTTAAAAATTGCATTTAATTGTCAACTTGCTGAGAAGTATAAAGCTCGGATATATTTCCAGCGATAGTTATTTTCTTGCTGCAATGTGTTGTGTAAAGACGATAACTCTACATTTACTGCTAGAAATTGATAAGAAACAAGCCCGTTGGCGAGCAACTTTTCATACAACTATAAGGGTCTATACTAGCTCAAAGCATTCACCGTGACCGATACCAGTCTGGAGTTCATCATTATCATGGTAATTTAATTACTTAAATGACAACCTTTCGGCTCAGTAACGTACAGATCTGTACGTTGTAACAATCAAAATCTATTGTGTCTGCTAAAGACTGAGGCAACAGCTTAAAATAAAGTTTTCGTAAAATGTAGATGGCAGTTTCAGAGTACCTAGTAAAAATAAATTACCTATTTTTGTAAATGGCCTTGTTTTTGTGTTTGTACTAAACTTCTAGCGACTTCGGTGGAAATCGATAGTCTCTGCCTAACCCAATAGTAAACAGGCGTGATTGTATGTATGTTCTAGCGACTTAAACCTCACAGTTCTCTACAATTTTATCTGTTTAAATAGGGCTTCTGGATCGTAGCTGCATTCACCGCGGCTTTCACTATGTCGGACCCCGTCACTTTTTACGGCGACAACGTCAGCTAACACTGTATTTAAAAATATTTATTTATAATAAAATTGTTTTTAACTTAAGTGTTAAGTTACATCCCGTTTTTTTGGCCGGCGCGCGGGCGACATGACGACGCAATCTGTTGTAGGGTGTGAAAAAAATATTTAGGAACGTGTGGCTTTTAATAGTTTATTATAAAATGATATATGGTTCTTAACCAAATTAAAGAAAAACTTTTGTAATTAATGTAGTAAATTTTTCTACGTGGACGCTTTTCATGGAAAAAATTCCATTTCCCATTTTCTGGTAATTTTGATAATTTCTATGAAGGTAGGGCTGAAATAATTCAACTACAATGATTTCGCTCATTTCAAAACGATTCTAACGACGTAAGATATTCGTATAGCTCCCATACACAAATAAAAAAAAAATGTGTTGTAATATGACCCCGGGCGATTTTCCGCGGACCACCCACGTGACCCAGTGCCAATTAACGCCATTTTGCAAATTTTGGCTTTCCACCTGAGAGGTTAAGGGAACCAGAAATAAAATAAATCTGATAGATAGGTAATTTGGCTGCAAACGAATACCAAAGACATGAATACTCGTGTACTCCCGATCGATTTTCAGTTATGGCGGCCTTTTGTTACCGGCAATCAGCCAATTACGCAGGAGATATTATAGTGCACAAGTGTAAGCGCACACACAGATACACTCTCTGGTCCTTCTCACTCACAGTCTGATGGAAAGGCAATGCGACATGACCGCAGAGAGATCAGGCGCAGTGCCGACGGCTTTACGTATTCTCCGAAGCACGGGGGTGTCATACCGGTAACTTGATAACTCCGGGGTGATACTGAAAATTTCCGAACAGAAAAACCGAATAACACTGCCCGATCTGGGAATCGAACGTACTAGGTAGGGTACATATATATTTACAAGTATCTTACTAAGAGAAGAACTACTGCAGGTTAACTTAAACTTAACAGTTAAAGTTAAAACGGCCACTTAAAACTGTAAAGACAAGACAAGACGTGTCCAGGGTCTACCTTAACCCCAAAGTTAAATGTAATCTTACCTTAATTAAACACTTGGGCGGCATAATCGCTTTAGCGACAAAGCCCGTAAAAAATAGATAAAAAAAAAAAAAATTAACCACTTTAACTGAGTAAGTACAGGGTTCAGGTACTAGGCTTGCATAACGTCATACGTATTCTTAGAAACATGGTGTGAAAAGACGCGCTTTACTTGTGGTTCTGGCACTGGTTGAAATAAAATTCTTAATACAGAAAAAAATACAACATATATAGCATCACGCCTTTATACCCCGTAGGAGTAGGCAGAGGTGTACACAGTTGTACACCCACATTTAACCAATGCTGTTATTAAGTCCCACGTAATAGGTGGTGAGGCTATTGCCATCTACCGGGCACAATTCAAAACTCCGGGCTACTACTGAGAATTTCCTAACAGAAAAACTCAACAACACTTTGCCCGACCCGGGAATCGAATCCGAGACCTCATGCTCAGCAGTCGCGCTTGGGACCGCTAGAACAACGAAGCAGTCAACAAATACTCTACGGTAACGTAAAATTTTTATTATAAATAATTTAATTATTGATTATAATAAAACAAATTTAAAAAACCGGATTAGTCGCGTGTATTATCGGTTTGTTTTTCCTGACGTTTCGAACACTTTGCAGCGTTCGTGGTCGCAGGAGGACTTAATTATTGATATTCCAATCTGTATTGAGATCTTCTAAATAATATTTTTAAAATCAACTACATAAGTCCCATCAAAATAATTATAAGATTAAATTCAAGGTGTATTAGGCGTCGACATATTCCTCTACATCGCATGGTACTTAATTTTTTATTAGGAATAACTTAACGTAACATAGCATCACGCACGTGTTCACCGAAGGGGTAAGCAAAGATATATATAGTTGTACCTACACTCACATTTCACCAATGCTGTTATTAAGTCGGATGTATGGGGTTGAGATTTCTGCGTAGGTAACGCATATGACTTGAAAAGTCAGTATTACGTGCCTTGGATTCAAACATGTGACCTTTGACTTGTCTACTATGTGTACTAGAAAAACAGAATTAAACAGTAAAACCTAACTAAACTATAACTACAATATATAAATAATAGGTTGTCTATGATTAAGGGTTAGATTTCTACCCAAGATCCACAGATCTTAATCTATGGATCTTAGGCAGAAATCTAATGTGATCGTAAACATATTTATCAGTTACAAAAAACGATAGTAATACACATCTATATAAATAAAAATGAATCGCCGAAATGTATTGTATATATTATAACTTCCGAACGACTGTACCAAATTGGAGAATTCTTTATTTTTTTGTGTTCGTTATTGTCAGGACAAGAAATGTATAAAGACAATTTAAAAAAATCGAACAATAAAACATTGGCAGTACGAAGTAAATTATATAAAGTAAAGTAAGTAAATAAATTAAAACAATTATTAATAGAAAAATGGTACTACCATATAAATGAATATATAAACGATATTTTTTTAATTCATGAATAAGCATATTATTATAATAAAAACACTGAATATCTATAATCACAAATAAATACAATGTTACAGTAGATACTATTAACATGGCACCAATTATAATATAATAAACTTACATTGTTATCGTTTTAACTACGTATACTTAATAATAACCTTCTTACTATTCTGTTCAGTTCTTCTGTTCAGTAAATAGTAGTTAATATTTTTTTCTGTATTATGATGTGCCAGCTGAAATGTATATATATATATATATTTTTTGTTGTTTAATTTGTAACTTGACAGACAGAGACGTGTAGCTGGGGAGTTTGTTGCGCCGCTTCTTCTCTCCAGTGAAGCACTAGGAAGCGGTGAAGGGTGGGCGTTTTGGGAGACTGTCTTATTGTTATGTATGACGTTCAAAAAGTACCATTTCTAATGGTCTAATTTGAATAAAGATATTTTTGATTTTGATTTGATTTGAGTTCTTGCTCCTTCTCTCTCCTACTTTGGCGTGCCCTACAGGGTCCACAATTGTTACCAACTTTATATTTTAAGACCTTTATACATTGTGGACAGCAATAAAGTATTGAGTATTGAAGTTTGTCGGGTCAACTAGTAACAAATATTTTTAGAAAAATCTTTCAATTGCAATCTGCTTTACAAAACCATGCCATATTGTACGGTCGTTCAGTTTGGCAAAGTTTGTACTCTAGACGTCTCCAAACACAGAATTTATCTGCACAGTCTGGCGACCCAAACAGTCTGTGGCATATTGCCAAACTGTCGCGAGCATGGTAGCTAAGGTGGTTGTCAAATTATACTCTCCAACGGGTAATGACAATCGGATTGATAGACGTGAATGGTCACGTCGTTTAAACTCTGAGACTAGGTTGTTCATCAACCACACGATAAGAAGAAGAAGAATTACGATTGCTTTTATTTTATCCAATAGTATGATTATATGATTGGATGATTTTAGCCATAAGTATGATTGCAGGGACTTTGTAGTTGTACAAATTAATTCAATCGCTTATTAGGTATAACTTAGTTTTATCTCAAAATAGAAGAGAAAACATTACAACCGAATTTAAGCAGCGATATTTAAATTTTAATTCGCGCTGCTACGAAGGGTTAAGCAGAGATGTAGTGAGTATATAATCTTGAGCACAGAAATGTATCAGGATAGAACGGAAAATTGGGCGGGGCACGCGTGCCAACAGTGTGCCATATAGTGCATAGTATTTCAAACGCTTACTCAGTACGCGCTAAGACTTGCTGCTAAAAAGAACTACTACAAAATTTCGTTGACAACTGCAGAAACAAAAGCTGTGAAGTAAATATTAAAAAGGAGGCATTTCTTATCACACATCAGAAAATATAAGCAATAAAAATGACATTTACAAATTATTTGTGCTTTAATGCATCGCGGTCTATCGGCGCCATATTGAATTGCAGATTGCGCCAGTGAGTTATTTACGGAATTTTTTAGTCGTAATTTGATTGTGCCTCGCGAAAGTAATACTTAGAAAAATAGCACTCCTTTTTATTGAGCAGTCGTGTAAAAAGGCATCCAGTTTGCTTCAATCAAAAACTATTGCGGATACAAATAATTGTGTGGAGTATTTAGTTCTGTCTAGATGAATAGACGGACTAACTCAATCAGAAGCTAACTGGAGCTGAGATAACGTTTTATCGCGTTTACCGAGAACCGAATACATTTAGATGAATAGAACTCAACGAGAACTAAACGCTTTTGAATAGGATGAAATGAGTATTCAAAGGTATTTAGAACGGTAACCAGTTAATTAGCCGTGCCGATTAATAGAATGAATTAAGGTATTTTTGGACAAACTCAATGCTCTAATCTTTTGATAAGTTACCCTCGCATAACCGTTCAACAACAACGTTTAATTACAAAATCGGTCTAGATTTTTTTCCTTAACTATCTTGGAAGGATTGGCGGCATAAAACTTTAAATCGAGAGGAGTGGATGGATGGCAGGGAGGCCTTATGTCTCAATGTAATAATTGGATCGGCTTCTCGTTTAATCGGATGCAGCTTAATATCAGTATTTTACATGAAGCGACTGCCTATGTTACCTGTACAAGCCATTGACTGGTTAACACGATATCTCGTCGCAAGACTGGTTGTTAGGCTTTTACGTGCTCTTCGAGAATGGAGGGGTCATGATATGGAAAATATGGTCATCTAACAAATCAATTGCGGCAAGCTCAGCGTAATCTTATGAGGTTGATTTGTGCGTTTATTTCTTCTCTACAAGCCTCTCTTTTTATTATTATGAGTGAAATAATTGAATGAAACAAAAGATATAAGGACATTCTTTTGATTGACTAAAAATTAAGTTAGAGCAGTGATAGCCCAGTGGTATGGCTGTTGGACTGACAAGTTAAAGGTCGCAAGTTCGAATCCAAGGCACGCACCACTGACTTTTCGAAGTCATGTGCGTATTGTAAATTAATTATCACTTGCTTAAAACGGTGAAGGAAAGCACCGTGCGGAAACCTGCAAACCTGAGGGATGTTCTCGATGGTGTGTAAAGCCATGTCAGAGACCTACGTGCAGTTTAAACTCTGACACTAGGTTGTTCATCAACCACACAGTTAGAAGAAGAAGACAAAGAATATATATATATATATATATATACGGATAAATCTTTCAATCGCATTAACGCATGCGTGGCGAACTCCAAAGTTATAAATTTATGACTAAAAATAAACTCAAGGCAAATACTTATCCGCTATTCAACCCATATGTTTATTGTTCTCTTATCTCGGTCATATTTCAGTATTCTCCTACTTAGCCAATATTATCTTTTTGTTTTTTCAAGCAACTTTCAATTAACTAAAAATATGTACAGATATATCTTTGAAAAGTATTAATGTATGCGTAGGGCACCTTAATGTCATAATTTTTTGTGAAAAAAGAATACGGTCGCGCGCAGCACCAGCAGGCCAGTAAGGGCAGCGCCCTGACCACTAACTCACCACCGCGAATTCTTCGTCCACATTTTAATACGTCTTTTGGTGACGTTATTGCTATTCGGTCCCCATACAGTAAACATATGTAGCTAGTGGTCTCATTTTTATGAAGGTGAATTATCTTTCAGCTGGAGACCACAGAAAAACTTCCTTTCTTTGACAATTTACTAAAGATATAGATAATTATTTTTTGTGAATAAGAAATTCCTGCGCCGTCCAAATCCAGCCCTGACCGTATTCTAATTTTGCTTCCATAATGAAACGTTATAAGGTGAAGTCCCCATCATCATCCATTCAGTCATTATAGACTACCTACATTAATTACAGTTAGCTTTCCTATGAACTTTTCCGTGTTATATTACGATTGGTAAGGTTATATTTATTATTTTTATACGTAGGTAATCATAGTCAAACGTAGTTCAATATAGTGTGTAGTTTTTGATCGTCTGGCTGGTGCCATATAATTGACAGAGTTAACGCACCAAGTGCTGGAAGTAATTGGGTACTAGCAGTAGTACATAGAGCCTTTAAAATTTTACTAAATGGCATCGGTTTGTTGATTTCTCTAGTTTTATTTTAGTGCAGGCTTTTATATAGAAATGGTTAGGTACCTATTTATTCGCATACCCTACAGCTAATCGTCTCGCACTACCTAACATTGTACTATTTAGTTTAGAAGAACTTGGTATGCATGAAATAGTGATTATTTGTTTGCTCCACTGCGATATCCAAAAAGCTTGCAGTTCAATAACCTGTGAACCTTTTAGAAGAATCACTACACTAGTAATATATATAGGGCATAAAAACAGTCCGTCTACTGCCAATACAAGGAAGCGTTGTATTGAAGAGCACTGGCGACCGTGCCCACCGTTAGGAACATAACACCACAGAAGAGCAGTGTGTTTTTTTTTTATCCGTATGTAACAATGTTTGGCCACCAACTGATGGTGTAGCCGAGGATGGAGCACGTAGATCTAGACTAAATCTATTCACTATAAGTAAAATTGATAGATTTGGGGAGAACGACAGTTGGGGAGTTGATACCCAGACCCGTCTCCCATAACCTGTGTTATTTGGTTACGTACTTTTTGCAAGGTAGAAATATTTCCCGGTCAGGCAGGCCAAACTGTTGCTATGGAATATGATATTTTTTGAAGTACTTACAAAAAAAATATTCGTTATCAATAAATGTACTCTAACAAAAATTCCCTTTTGCAACACGACTATCGAGTTATCGACTCGTGTTTCCGGGAATTTTAACCCGTTTCGTGACGAATGAATTCATGTTGGTTTTATAATTTGTATGTAGGACTTAGTGAATTTGAATTCAAATATAAAGCCCAGGTTTTGTTATATGCCCGAATCAGTGAATAAAAATAATCTAATATTAACTTTTCTACCAGTAAGAAATTATATCTATAATATTTGCTTAGGTATATATATTTTGACAAGGCTGTCCAAATTAAATTTGTAGGAGATTTACGACCAGTAAACTTATTTCAGTATGTCAGTTATTTTCAAACTTGCGGAAACTCGGTGTACGAAGCTCATTCAAAAAATTGATATCGTTTTACAGGCCCTGATGCAAATATTTTTTTTACAGTGACAGAGTAAACTTCTAAATACATTTATGATTAGGCGTCGCTTAAAAAGTAATTTTCACTTAAATTTTGGCATTTATTTTGAAAGTACAGATAGACACATTAGTTTAATTAATTGTTATACAATGTTATTACAATACCTTACCATTTGTTATATCAAGTATTTGTTATTTTACGAAATAACGCTTTCACTTGATTGGCTAAATGCGAATTTAAATATCTAATATTGATATTATCACAAGTTATTACACAATAATTTTCAAGATATTGAACTTGTCCACTCACACATTAAAGAGACACAAAATTATAAATTAATTTAGAATTGTCATTTAAAAGTATTATATTTTATATCTATTCATTATTGATCTGAAAGATCGCGTGTGATGGTTGAAATTAATTTCTCCAAACATACATTGTCCTTTCGCTTTCACGATGCACCAAACAAACGCTAGTGTCACCAGTACACGAAATAATTAATGCACTAAATCTCTTTGATGTGCCGAAAAGGACTGCTGCCCGAACTATTGCCTAACGTTTACGGTAAGTACACATTGGATGCTTTGAACGTGCGATATTTAACAAACACCACATCGTCATGTGTATAGTTTTACGGTATTACTTGTTTTACATAACGGTGCGATTTACTGACCCTTGTCAATTTGGCAAGCGTCGATATAGCGCAAGTTTTATGAAATTACCAATACACAACTGCCCAAAAAAGGAGTGTTATGTTTTTAGGGTTTATGTATGTATGTACAAATATATATGTAAGTATGTATGTTTGTGAGTTTCTTCATTCCATTATAACTTCTAAACGCCTAAACCGATTTAGATGTACCGGCCATCGACCACGGCAATCGTTTCTTCGGCAATTTTTAAAATGAAGCGTGTCATTTTGCCCAAAAGCGTATCAGAACATTACCAAAGCTTTATTTTCTATAAAAAATATAATATTTATAATACAATTTCTTTAATAATACAGTTTAATAATAAACTACTTTAATTTACATCAAAACTTATAAGTAAAACAGCGTAAAACTTACCAAAAACAGGAAGAAATGCATAAAAATAAATAACTTATACTGGCACAAAGCACGACCACGTACCTGTGTAAAAAGTTCCTATGTCTTCATTTCTTAAGGCTCGTCACCTCATCTCAGCGTAGGCGGAAATCATCGAGTAAGTTAACTATAACGAAAAATGTAGGTAAGTAAATAATACAAAAGTGTAAGCAAATGTCATGTCTGCCAAAGTCGTCGACTTACTTTGACATTTTTATTCTTTATACAAAATGACACAAACAAATTACAATCACGTTATTTCTATTGTTTTGTACTATTATTCGTATTTCTTTGTTCTTTTGTCGCTAGGTGCTATTTATTTGACACACATTGTAACTCGTAATGCTATGATCAAACAAAAATTACGACAAAAAGGGCTGAAGACATCACTCTGTTCGAATTAACTTGATTGTCCTTCCGACCGACAATTTATACAACATAAGTGAATTCGAGCTGATCTTTTTTTACAGTTATATTATTAACTACTGACTGCCTTATTGGTCTAGTGGTTGCAAGCGCTATTGCTGAGCGTGAGGTCCTGTGTTCTATTCCCAGGTCGGGCAAGGTGTTATAGGGTTTTTCTGTAAGGAAATTCTCAGTAGCAGCCCGGAGTTAAGAAGTTGTGTGACACCCCTGTGCTTCGGAGAGCATGTAAAGCCATCGGTCTTAGGCGTGGTCGCTCTCCGGTCGTGTCGGATTGCCGTCCTATCGGACTTTGAGAGTGAAGGAAGAGGGAATGCACCTGTGTTTGCGCATAAACTTATTATAAATATCTTTTGCATACTTGGCTAATCTCCGTGGACAGTTGGGAGGAGTATTATTGTTTTTTATTTGACTATTGTTCTCATATTCTCGGGATAAATCCTGATTCTTTGGAGGGCTTGCCTGAAGACAATGTACGAACACGCAGAGGCCCTTATCTAAATTGACGTGGGACGTTAGTCCCCATGATTGTACTTTATGAATGGATGAGTTCCCGATAAGTGCAGAACTATTGCAAGTAAAAATAATATAGTAAAAGCGGTCTATTGCTGATTTATAATTCAGAATATATTGGGTCGGCACAAAAGTAATGAGACACTCTACAAAACTCTATACATTTCCTTTCTTAAGTTAATTGTTTTCGATAATATTCTAATATGTTGTAGAACATTCTAGGTACTTCTAATGTGAGGGTATATAAAGCCGCCCTCGCGATTGGTTTAGTCAGTTTGAAGAAAAATGGACGAGCGACAAGTTCGAACACTATACTTATACGAGTACTTGTTAGGCCACAGTGCGCGCGCTGCGGCTGACAATATCAACACTGAATTGGGCGCTGGAAGTGTCCAGATGGTTTGACCGTTTCGAATCAGGAGACAGGAGCCTTGAAAGTCAGTCACGCTCAGGACGACCACCTGCATTCAATGATGACGATTTACGCCGCGAACTTGAGTCGAATCCGGATGCTACCACTCGTGAATTTGCGGAAGCACTTAACTGCAGTCACCACGCTGTAGAATACCATCTGCATCAGCTTGGGTATCGAAAAGTTTTGGCTCGATGGGTACCGCACATCCTTAACGACGCCAGTCGTGCAGTCCGTGTCACCATTAGTCAATCACTTTTGCTGCGACCCCGACGTAAAGAGTTTTTGTCTGATCTGGTTATGGATCATGGATTTATTATGAGAACGATACACGTCGTAGTTTTTGGCTGCCTCGAGAAGAAACGCCACCAACTCAACCGAAGCTGAGTCAAAAGAACCGCTTAAAAGTTCTGCTTTGCTGTTTCTGGGACGCGCAAGGCATGCTGTTTCATGAACTATTACACAATGAAACTGTAGACGCTAACAAATATTCAACCCAGCTCACCGAACTATCTTCTGCTATCAAGAAATAACGACGAAGACGAGTCAACGTAATTTTACTACATGATAACGCTCGACCTCACGTTGCATCTACCGTTCGCCAACAGATTCAGAACTTGGGCTGGGAGACGATACCCCAACCACCTTACTCTCCAGACCTCGCACCATCAGACTATCATTTGTTTAGAGCCCTGAAACAACATTTGCGGGGTAAACAATTTAATGATTTCCATGATGTACAGGCGGAGTTGAACAACTTTTTCGAGGCACAGCCATCAGAGTTCTGGGCGAAAGGCATCCAAACTTTGCCGGATCGTTCGGATGCTAATGGTGATTACATCATTGAATAAGCTTTTTGTATTGTAATAATAATAAAAAAATATAAAAAGTAAACCAAGTGTCTCATTACTTTTGTGCCAACTCAATATATTTACTATTTATTTCAAGTAAAGAATGTAGGCACACAATAAACGTAGACTTAGTAAAAACAAGCGAGATTGATCAGGCCGTGACCTTTCCCATTTCGATTTTGACCTTCAAATCACACACGTTCCCTGATAATTGCTTTTGCGGTGAACGTGACTCTGCT
This sequence comes from Xylocampa areola, assembly GCA_935421205.1. Taxonomy (NCBI): domain Eukaryota; kingdom Metazoa; phylum Arthropoda; class Insecta; order Lepidoptera; family Noctuidae; genus Xylocampa; species Xylocampa areola. The sequence goes on from OW285200.1 coordinate 6,002,068, forward strand.
CATCTTTCCCATTTGTTTCAAACGAAATTATTTTCGATTTCGCTCTCTTATTTAATAACCTCAGTCATATTTTGGTATCTGTCAGCTTTTTCCGAACAACATTTGAATCGACTTCCAGTGTAATCGGCTGCGGATTACTAGAATTTCAATGGTTCGACTGTCTATCTGACATCTACAGCCATTACTGGGTAACACGATATGTCGTGGTAAGACTGGGTGTCAGACTTGGCTTCAGGCCTGTTTACCTGTAACAACTGTCACTGTCGTTTGACAACCAGTACTAATGGTTTAACTTGCTCTTCAAGGCACGTAGAAGTAGGAGTCTCGATATGAAATGATGATCACCTGTCCACAGACCCACCTCGGCAAGCGCAGCTTAACTTCGATCAGTTGGTCTGTGTAGCTATTTCTAAGTCTCTCTATTTGATATAACTTCGAAATCACTAGCATTTACAAGACATAACTACTGGATCCATAATTTTGTTTAATATAATAATCATTTCTTATAATTAACAAAATATATGAATTTTAAAGAACTAATTTCTACAAACATAATAAACATTTGATATAAAATGGTATGACATATCACTCAAAAGGTATGAAGTTTATTCCGTCTAATAAAACACAGTGCCTAACGGAGCCTCTCACTACAATGTCTTTAAAGGTTCCTATATCTCAGTGGTTTAAAAAAAATAACCACGAAGGTTAAGGCGTGAGCTCTTACCCTCTAACCTACCCGAGCCGGGGTGCTCTGAGTCGAGGTGTTGAACCTGATAGTAGGTATCAATTTTATTACTAATACTTGAAAGATTAGATCAAACGATTTAGATCAAACGGGTTATATGAAACAAGTTTTCGAGTTAATGTATGTTATACGTAATGAGATTATATCAAGAGTTTGGTATGACTCACGTTTATTATGTCCTGTGAACGTTACTGATATGAAATTATACCAATAACTTTATATGAAATGAGACACACCCATATCAAACATATAAAAAAATTACAAAGAAAATATTATAATTTATTTGCGAGTAACTAATTTCTTTAAGACTATCTTGAGCACAGAATATAATTGAAGCTTTTGTAAGACAAAATTCTTCAAGTATACCTAATTTACGATTTTTTGCTAGGTGTAATTAAAATATGTTTCTTAGGTAAAGGTGATATTATATTAGCGCATTATTTTGCTGTGTAGGTCCCCTTCAAGGTCAGTACTCCAGTGTTTTTGATTATCATTGCTTTTCATCTTATATTTCGTGACAGCAATTACTTAAATGTTTCATATAAATTTCGTTTTCAGTTTCTGTCTCATAATTGTATTAATATTCGTTATCTAAATTATTTAATTAAATATATCTCAAGGAGAAACTTGTCAGACCTTTGCGCTACGAAATAAATTTTGTGTTGATTTTTACACCTAAAATAGATAAATCTTGTTGAGGTTAAGGTAATTACTAACTTTCCCGGTTTATAAAACAAATAAGATACTATTAACATTTGTATACATAAGGCTCTTTAGACGTTCAGTGATAGCCCACCCTTCACCGCTCTCTACTAATCCTAGTGTTTTAGCTGGCAAGAAGAAACGGCACCACAAACTCCCCAACAACCCTTCTGTCTGTATCATGATTATTTATTTTTAGATTTAATGAAAATCTAAAGTTCGCGACCGTATTTATTATTCCGTTTAATATTGTAACTTTAGAGTTCGATAAGCATGCGTTCATGCTTTTCAAAGATTTATCTGTATTTATTAAGGTAATTGCATCTTTACGACATTGTAATTACTGTAAAGTTAGTCGTGTCGGTTCGGTCGCCTGTATAGGGACTTAATAGATAGCAATGACGTCACCAAAAGACGTGCTAAAATACGAAAGAAGAATTCACGGTAGTGAGCAGAGGTCGAGATGGCTTAGTGGTCAAAGCGCCTGGAGTATTTATCCAGGAGGCGCAGGTTCAAATCCTGTTCGCGACCGTATTTCTTTTTCCATTTAATATTGTAACTTTAGCATCTAAATAAATTAGGAACTATGGTCAGCAAGAACAAGTATAATTATTATTACAAAATAAAATAAAATAAAAAAGCATATAAACTTAGATCGGACCTAACACATCATATTTAACCATTGCCGTTATTGAGTTTTCTATGTGGTGAGCTTTTTGCCATCAACCGGGCACAATACTAAACTCCAAGCTGCTACTGAGAATTTCCTATACCTAATAACATTAGGCCTAACCAAGAGTCGAACTCAAGAAGCCCAGTAGCCGTGTGTGCGACCGGTAGACTTTTGATACAGAGAAAATCAATTCTGATGGCGAGCACTAGAAAACATTCAATTTTTGCTCGGGGTTGTACTGATTTCTAGTTTTTGTACTGCATATTGGAACGACTGTCCATAAAGCGAGATATGATAACTTCTGTGTGACGTCATGTACAAAACTCAGTGTCCTCTATGTTACATTTTTCTGGTCTTAACGACCTTTAGAATATCGAGTATGACTTAGGTACATATATACTCGATTTACTTCCGATTCTTTTCGATTCTATAATACTATAGAATCTCGTGGCTTTATATGACTTCGCTGACAGGGCACGCCGTAATTGCGGCGGTATCTAAGGCCTGTAATGCATGAGTGGCTGGAGAGGCGACATGGTGCCCTCGGCTTCCCGATGACGCAGATATTCTTGGACCACGAGTGCTTCGGGAAGTGTCTGTGTCACATAGACAGGGAGCCAACATCAAAGCCACTGCAGTGACTACCCCGAGGACACGGCGCAGCACACGCTGGAAGTCTGCCCAGCCTGGGCCCAGCAGCGCCATGACCTTATCGGGGCGTTTGGGGCGGGCAAGCGTTGGGTGCCGTCGCCACATTTTGTGAGGAAGTTATGCTTGCGAAGGAGGCGGCGGAAAGGGAGAGAGAGAGGTGAACCCCACTCATCCCTTCCGCAAAAGGCGGATCAGGCGCTAGAGAGCGCTTAACGATCTCCGGCCACCGTGAGCCCTAGACTTTCTTTCCTTCTTATCGTGTGGTTGATGAACAACCTAGTGTCAGAGATTAAACCACGCGTAGGTCACTAACATGGCTTTACACACCATCGAAAACATCTCTCAGGTATGCTGGTTTCCTCACGATGTTTTCCTTCGCCGTTTAAGCAAGTGATCATTGGTTTATAGTACGCACATGACTTCGAAAAGACAGTGATGCGTGCCTTGAATTCAACTTGCAGCCTTTGACTTGTCACTCCAACAGTCTCTAGGCTTTGGCCCAAGACTGCGGGTGGCAGACATGGGTGGCTTGCCGCCTGACCAGCAGTCCAGCCCATGACGGTCATGCACCGTAGACATACTGAAGTGTCTTTGCAGGCTAACTGTGGCCAACTTGCACAAATCCCGAAATGTCTGTTGACCGAGGTCGCGGTGATTGTTGCACCGGAACCTCAGTAAAGGTTGGAGTAGGACCGTGTTTTTAGTCGGTAGGAGTCCGGCAGAGAGTCCATGGTGAATTTAACAGATACAAAAGAAAATGGTTTTGTATGACTTATTTGTTTGATAACATGACTCAGCTCATGATTAAGGCCTCCGTTCGAGTTCAAAATCTGTTGACATTTCCGAAAAGTGGACTTGCGTAATACCGCAAACTATTATTTATGTCTCACGAGTCGTGACTGGAAGGCAAGATATACGGCAAAAGGTGCAAGGGAATACAAGGGGAATGGAAAAAGTAATGAGCACGGTTTGATAACATCAAATGCTGGACCAATATAAACGGTGCTTCTTTTCAGTCTTTGCAGACTAGCACAACATAATAATCCGTGAGGACGTCACCGACATCCGCTTTAGATATGGCACAAGAAGAAAAAGATGCTCACGAAAGTTATAAAAATCCAACGAGTGCTTGGGGTCTGTCGGAGGAATATAGAATTAGGAATGTGACAAAAAGTAGCCCATATCCTTCTCCAAGGTACCAAAATTCAACAAAATTGGTTCAGCGGTTGAGGCGTGAAAACTTAACCTGTGACGTAACAAACAAACAGATAGATGGGTTTATTATCGCATTTATAACAGTTTGAATTATTTAGTTTTAAGTATAGCATCAGCTATCAAGCCACGCTATCAAATTAGGTTTAAGACCAGTAAAGATCGTCGCGATCACTCTACTCGTCATTATTTCAAGAGTTTGGGAAACGTAGCGCCATTTATTCTGTATTAAGGATCATAAAAATTTAAAAAAAAAAACATAGTTATATTAGGTACCTTCCCTTTGGGCTTCGCCGTAGTCGGGAACCTAATTTCTCTAGTATAACCACATAAACCAGTAGGTATAGAATTAACAAGAGCTGATTATACCCGTTATCGCTCCGATTCGGTTTTCGCCCGTTTCAGTATTGGATTTGACAGTAATTTGATTATAGTAATTTTGAATATTGAGGCTCGGAATTGATAATATCAATTTACAAAAGCAATAATTTGTAATCTAGGTATCAATTCCAAATTGAAGTTGACTAAAATTGAATATGAATAAAAATCAGGAACATAATGGTAGAAATCGAATTTGTAAATTAAGATACCTAACAGGAATTAGATTACTTAATGGATTTTTATTCTATCTACCTACAATCAACAAATATATTAAGGTTATAATTATTTTTTAGGAGATGCTTATTAATTATTTATAATTTTCTCGGCCCACAGATAAATATAATCCGCTCGACTGACATTGAAAATATATCGGTTCAACATTTCAATGCTGAAATGGCTTAAACATTTTGAAATTCTAGTATGCAAACAGGTTTAAAATTGAGACTACTGTAATTACTCACACACTAATTTCCAAAAGACCGTTAAATACTAATAAGATTTTTTTTTATAAAAAACCACATTTTCGTTCTCATACCTTTACCTAAGTCCGAGAATCGCAATTGCATTCGCAACCCCGGCAGGTTGTGGTCCGTCGGGTGTATTGACGGACCCCTCATGAAGGCCGACCACAGTTGACCTGCTGCCCTGACTATCCAGAGCGGCTCGCACGTCAAACACGGGACGCTGTCTGAATTATACGATTGTATAGGAGCAATGTACGGGACTCTGCTACTGAGGCCTTTGGGGTTATTCTTGAAACTAATACCAATTCCAATCCAATTTCAATATTAAATAGACGCCTTAAAACAACGCGTAATTTTAAAATCAATTTACCTAAATTACAGTTGCCTCAATTTTAAAGCATGCTGTCTTCATGTAATCCCAAATCTATAATTATTTTTTTATACATTTTGGCATTTAAAAGTACGAACTGACATATTTCCAATGTCAATCGAGCGGAATTATTTTCAAGAGTAAGGCCACTTGTCATACAAGCGATTTGACATAACATTATTCATGCGACATATGAAAATCGCAAAATTTATACGAAATTGCTGCGTGTCTATCCGGAATAGTGTGGAGGATCGAGCTGTATATATGATACTAGCTGTGCCTTGCGGTTCCACCAGCTCTTTATTTTGCGCGGCTTATAAGGGTCTATAATTTTTGTCGAGAATTAAGATAAAAGAAATATTTTTTGAAATCCGACTGGTAGTTCCAAAGATATACGCGTTAAAAAACCAAACGCTTCAGATTTTAAATTTTCATAAGTATATATATACCTACGTAACGTCGCGCAACGCAACATCGCGTCGCGTCGCGCCCGTAATATTGCTTTAGAATTTAGATACTCGTAGTCAGCACGTTGTATTTCTAAGCAAGCAGATTGCTTTAAAGTTAAACTAAGTTTAGAAATTGTCACTCAGTATAAGTTTTGCAGTCCCTAAGTTTGTTTCCGTAATGCCTTGTATCATTTTAGTTTGGAGCCACAAAGTTTAGGAAACTTAGCATCTTACACGACGAAGTATTAAAGTGCAGGATGCTTTTGCTTTAAGTAGTTCATCTAATTAAAAAGGTAACTTCTATGCAAAATGTTATCCCTTTACAGATAGCTACGCTACCCATAAACAACAAGAGTATTGATGTTTTTTTTTTCGTGAGGTGGTTAATGTTTTTCTTTTTATTACATATCTTAATAAAAAACTTAGATCTTAGCATCGTTTTAACTTGCTAAAAGTAATGTGCTACTTTGTGAACTGATACACACACACACACACACACACGACAGACGCACAGATAAACACACACACACACACACACACACCAGTAACACTCAACAACTTCACGCTCAGCAGCTGCGTTACGATCACTAGACGAATAAGGAAGGCTGATTACATCACTTTTATCAATTATATTATCTTACTTTAGTGTGGGATTATGTATTAATGTCTTTTTTTCCTTGGGTTCTATCTACTCTCCGATGTTGGTTAATTAAACTTCTCGAAGTGTTGAGGTTAGCCAGACTTTACCCAACACTAACTCATCGTTCAACTAAAACTGTAGTTACTCAGGAACTTTGGTTCCCAACATGATTATCTTTGGCAAAATGATTCTTTTAACTTACCTATTTCTTCGTTAACTTGCTGGAAATTCATTTTCTTTCGTCTTCGAGATAACTGGTTATTAATAGATGCCACAATAAAAAATATAGTATAACACGAACCCGGATGCCAAGTATGTTTCAGGCTCTCAAACCAAGGTACATCGTTAGGTAGGTACATACATCAATATTTAATATAAAACGAAAGTCCCCCGCCACGTATCTGTCTGTCTGTTCACGATAAATTCAAAAACTACTAAACGGATTTTCATCAATAGATATAGTGATTCATGAGGAAGGTTTAAGTGTATAGTTCGTTAAGATTTTTTGTAAATTGGTTGAATTATGACAATGATTGTTGAATAAATTGGAGGTAAGCCGTTTTCATCGAAAATGCAGCTAATCTCTTTGAGATATGCCGCGCCGCGCCGTCCGCTGTCGCCTATTGTTGATATGTAAGCTGAACGATAAAACGCGCGTTTCCATTTAATAAAGCGAACTTTTCGAAGAGAATGCTTACAATTGTTTGTCTTTGGCTGATACATACGACTCTGATGCTCTACTGCCCGTGCGAAGCCGGGGCGGGTCGCTAGTAAACAATTACTTAACACATTCTTTGGCGTGTATAACAAAGTGGCAGGAATACCTGACAGACCCACAACTGTTAAACTACAAGTGCAAGAATGCGACGGGGACAAGATGCGTGCTATATTCCATTTGGAATAAGATTAGACATTTAAATAAACCTTTTTTACAAACAACCGATTTTGACTTCTATTCCGTAGGCATTTATGTTAAGGCACTATTTAGCACGAAGATTCAAGGATTGGGCAAAGTGTTATTGAATTTTTGTGTTACCCTTCAGCTATGTAATGCTCCTCGCATAGCTACTCGCGCTGCTCATCGCGCTGCCATGAATTTTGCCCGACCAGCCACACACTCCCCTACTCGCGACATTCATCCCGTTGCTCCGCGTCCTAGTATTCGCCTTGCAATAGACGACAATGACTTTTATAGCAGCGTACGAATCCAAATCCAGATCGAAGCTTAAAACTTTGTAGAAAGAAATTTTCGACAAGAAATGGATCGACGGGCAGGACGAGCGGCAAGACAAGCGGCATAACGAGTAACGCAGCCGCATTACATCTCTGCCCACTTCCCTCGCTATTTCTCTCGCCACTCGTCAAGTATGTGGCCGCGGGGTTACGATATTATCAGTTGCAGCCTGGAATTTGGATATTGTGCCCGGTTGATAGCAATAGGCTTATCATCTATACCTATAGGACTTAGTAACATCATCGGTCAAAAGGGGGTGTACAATAGAACTCCTCTGCTAACCCCCACAAGAGTCATCCTATTTAATGTTAAATTGATTTTATTATTTGTATAGAGATATATATATACGCGAATATCAAATAAATTCACATTTGTTATTTAATCACGCAGTAACCACTTAACCAATATTGATTAAACTTAACAATTTTATAGATTACAAGCCAGAATAGAACGTAGGATACTTTTTAACCCAGAAAACAGCTTTGTTTTCCTGAGAAAGCTCGTAAAGTATCATACTAGATGGTGTCTGATATCATTTTTCATTGGTTTGATTTGATATTTAAAAGCTAGTGACGATGCGGGTGAAAAGTCATCCAAATAGCTTTATTTATTTTTGTCTTACCTTAAAGACCCTAAACATTGAAATAACACTTATATATACAGAGAAAATAATAACGTGCAAATATGGGGTGGGATTTTCTAAGGTCCTTTGTAGTCCCAACGCGGGTGTCGAAATCTTTCAACTATGATCATAATAAGCTTGCTTGTTATTATTATATTATTTATAAAACACTAGCTTTTTGTCTAACATAACTTAACTATAATGCCACTGTTTTTTTTTTGTTTGCCAAAAAATCATGCCTAAATGCTTTTCAAAGATTTATCTGTTAAAGTAAGTAATTGCATCTGTACGACATTGTATTAACTGCAAAGCTAGTCGTGTCAGTTCAGTTTCTTGTAAAGGGAATGAATAGATGGCAATGACGTCACCTATTTAGTCGAAAAGACGTATTAAAATGTGGAAGAAGAATTTGCGGTAGCGAGCAGACTTAGCGGTCAGAGCACCTGGAGTATTTAACCGGGAGGCGCAGGTTCGAATCCGGCTCACGACGGTATTCTTTTTCCACAAAACCTTTCTTTACTTAGAGTTCGCGAATGCGTTAATGCTTTTCAAAGATTTATTTGTAGCATACATGGAACTTAAAACCTGCATCGATGAAATGTGGGTGTACACATTTCAGTACTCTTCTTTCTAATCCGTCGGGTGTATGTAATCTGGTGCACTTGAAATGAAAATCTTGAGTTTGAGTTGATGACCGTACTAGCAGAATTTAAAACGAAAAAGGTGTAACAAACTTGGATACCGGTCTTGAACAAAAAAATATTAAAGCAAATAACATAATTGGTCCTCTTAACTTCGACCAAAAGGCTCGTTGAGAGGCGGTCAAAGTTAAAGAGGCCTTGGGCCGAAAAAGTTACGCTCGTCAAATTCATTTTTCAATCGAGAATTTTGAAAATAAAATTTTCGTAGACTTTTGACCCACCTCGATACCTTAATGGGCTTGAAGTATCTCAAGATCTCATGTACTTCGGATTCTTGTTTTTTCTATTGGTTTAATTTCAGATTTGTTAACGTAGATATATGTGGGATGTATGATTGAAAAATAGCAGACTTGCCTGTTCAAAACTTTAATTTTAACTCGTAGGTACAAAAAGAGCCGTCGTCCTCGTCTGTCATCTTGACAACTCCTTAAGTTTTGTTAATGTTACCAGTAGTAGTAGTACCAATGTTACTAGCATAAAAATAACAAAATAACGTAAAGTAAAAATAATAACTGTTACTAATATATTTATGGATATGATAATAAAAACAATACTAAATATATTTAAAGTGTTTTGATAAATAACTTTTTGTTTCATCTTTACAAATTCCGGTATTGGTTGTACATCTTTTGGAAATTTACTACGATAACATTACTTAAGAAGTTCTTGCATCGGTGAGTTGGCTCCTCAATCATGATGAACACGATCCTAAGTAGTCAGTGAGCATCTAAATACAGTAGTGCCGATGTATAGCGCTGCGGTTATTCAATAATGAATTTGTATCATAAAATCGCGTCGTAGTCAGTGTCATCGCCTTTATACATACATTCTACAGACACAAGCAATAATCGAACTTCCGCAGCACTCCATGATACGGTCCCTGTTAGGTACAAACAAGTTAATTAACTTGTTTCAAGTTATTAATCAAGTTAGTGCACGGCCAACGTTTAATGTTGCTAATATGGCCGTAGTACGCGAAATTTGATTTCCTTGCTGGTAACAGATTTACTCGATTAGTTGACTAAGGGATCCGGTTGTGTTGGTCGGGGTGGAAAAAGGATCTTAATTCTTGCCGAGAAGTGACTTAACATGAATCATGTAGCCTGACTGTTTAGTCAATAGAATTGGTTTCTTTTATTAACGAGTAGAGAGAGAGAGGTAACAAAATAAAATATTATGAGACATCAAATTGAAATAGAAGACGGGCTTTTGCATACAATGAAAAGGTATGGTTTGTCGTTCACAATTTTAATGGTGAGATACTCGTACTCTTGAAAATAATTCCGCTCGATTGACATTGGAAATATGTCAGTTCGTACTTTTAAATGCCGAAATGTCTAAAAAATAATTATAGATTCGGGATAATATAACGACAACATGCTTTAAAATTGAGGCAACTGTAATGTAGCTAAATTTATTTTAAAATTACGCGTGGCGTCTTTTTAATATTGGAATTGGATTGGGATTGGTATTACTTTCAGGAGTAACCCCACAGTCGTCACTTAAATGTGCGTACAAGTAATGATCGAAAATTTAATTTTGACGTTTCCTTATTTGAAAACAGTGTTCCGTTTCGCTCATAAAAATACTGTTAATAAAAAACAACAATTTAGTTTAGATTGCTAATATCAGAATTAAAAATTAAAATTTAAACGTCATTGTAGTAAAAATGACGTGAAGCCGAGTGGTTATAGATTAGGCAAGAGCTCTTTGACATAGCCTCTTGGAGTAAATCCATAGGGGTCTTATCTGATAATCGGACCATCTATGGCAAGGCAATGTGATGCTTCAAGCCAGAGCTTAATTATACTATAAACTACTAAGGAAAACAGCACTAAAAGCGTGTCCTCGTGTGGGACACGAGAAAATTTGTATTTGATTCTATTTTAAACTTGCGATTTATTTTAGTACTAGCTGTTGGTACTCTATAATTATAGCCGCTCGAGCTAATATCTCTACATAGTATAAAACAAAGTCGCTTACCGCGTCTATCTGTTTATCCGCTAACTCTTCCTAAAAACACGCAACGGATTTTGATGCGGTTTTCACCATTTCTTTTTTATTATTAACTTATTGTTTATATGTGTGGTCTCTACAGACTTTAATTCCACATCAAGATATGATCGATAACTTCAAGATAACCACACATGTACCTGTGAGACTGTAAGACAATACGCCATTTGGGAGGATCCCTTAAAAGCTGATGGATCAACTCCGTTCGTAGTTGGACGGCTATGATTGATGAGTACCAAGTTCGGGCTCAAGGCTTCGAGCTTTAGCGTGTAGTATTAGTTCAAGAATAGGTGCCGTTGGGTTAGAGAAACCGGAAATTGATTTTGGGACATTGAATTAAAGTTTTGATAAGATTACGATAGTGCTTTTGGTTGTTAAAGGATTTTTTTATTGTAATGTCTTTGATCAAGTCTTGTGGTCCAACTAGACTGTCAGGTAATGTTATTGTGTTTCTCCATTAAGGCATCCTCAGTAGCAAACTGGAATTTGGAATTGTGCCCGCTTGCAGGCTATAGACTAACCACCTATTACATGATGGTATGGGAATTTGTGGAAAGGGAGGTCCTAACTAAAGTGTGCCAACGAGAATGCAGTGCAGTATACTGGGCTTCAAGTTTATAGAACGTATTAGAAACACCCCAGTGCTCTATAGCTCGTGTGGCAGATGTTGGGGAAAAACAGCTTGAATAAAGTGGGAGTGAACTGGGCATTCTGCTCGAATGCACCCGGAAAGATGGGCAAAGATTACATACCCCTGATAGGAGACATGCCGTCGAGGACGGCCAAAGAGACGATCTGAACTAATTTGTTGGACAAGTATGGCCGGCAGTCGCGTAAGGTGGAGGTTTGGAAGGAAAAGGAGGAAGCCTTTGGTCAGTGGAAGGACACAAATTAGACTAACAAAAAAAATGGGAGCTAATAACTGTATCAGTGAAATATTAAAAAAGGTACTGTAAATGGGACTGAATAGATGGCAATGACGTCACCAAAAGACTAAAATGTGGAATAAGAATTCGCAGTAGTGAGCAGAGGTCTAGATGGCTTAGCGGTCAGAGGACGAGAATCCTGCTCACGACCGTATTCTTTTTTCCACAAAAAATCATAACCTTAGAGTTGGCTAAGCATGCGTTAATGCGTTTCAAATATTTATCTGAAATATGGCTATACCGTAGGCCATACATCCATGTTAACACTTTGACCTTGAGCTGGCCTATCGTAGTAAGGAGTTTCCTTCAATGATACCAAGCTTGGTGCTATGGGATATTGAAATGGTTAACTGTTATTTATTTCATTAGGTACTATTTTTCAAGGAATTGTAATTAATATAGTCATTACGCTGGCAGAAACGCTGAGTTAAGTAGATCTTTAAATGATTTCTAAATAAATATCGCCAAGCGTCTCCTTAAGACGAATACAAGGGACATTGAAATTCAATAGGTTCGAACAACGACACGGTAGCTCAGTTGGTAGAGTGATGACACGGAATGTCAAGTGTCGCGGGTTCAAGTTCCGTTCGAGTCCACTATTTTTCAATGTTTCTTTGAAAAAAAAAAAAAAAAAAAAAACAACCGAATTGATAACCTCCTCCTTTTTGGAAGTCGGTTAAAAATAGAAATTAATACATGGCCGTAATATGTATAAAAATAATAATAATATATTATTTCTTTGTTACAGGTAATCCAGAGACCCACCTAGTTCTTTACCAGATACTCGTAGGTACAATATCTTCATTCGCAAGTCTCCAAATATATCTTGTGATATCTACGAACTTTGACAGAAAATGATTTATGGACCCAGACGACGAAGGAAATAGTCTTTATGGCAACCATATCACAATAATGTGTGAAAATGTTTAAAAGTTTGGACAAAATTAAGTTTTAATTTACTAATTAATTATAAATATTTAGCATAGCATAGCATAGCATCACGCCTGTATTCCCCGAAGATGTAGGCAGAAGTGTACAGAATTGTACACCCACATTTCACCAATGCTGTTATTAAGTCCCATGTGGTGGTGAGCCCATTGCCATCAACCGGGCACAATTCCAAACTCCGGGCTGCTACTGAGAATTTCCTAACAGAAAAACTCAATAACACTTTGCCCGACCCGGGTATCGAACCCGAGACCTCCTGTTCAGTAGTCGTGCTTGGGACCACTAGACCAACGAGGCAGTTTATAAATATTTACATACTCGTTTTTCTAAAAAACAAGAATTTATGCATAACTACAAGATTAATTTAATTAGTTGCTTAAGTTATAGAATTTCCATTAGGATTTAATATTATGTAACATCATTGATGTTACCTATGATAAAAAAAAATGTCGAAAGTAGATTCGATCGTAACTCGGATTTTAACCTGCGACTACTCCCCGCTCTTCTAACTGAGCCCTCCCAACCTCCGCTTACTATTTCCAATTATTTTTCCACGTTTTCATACGTCAAAAAGTGATGTCAAAATAATTCATTCCCTTCCCGGACGCCAAACACTCGCCCAGAACGGAGAGTCGCAGAAACCAGTCCGCTTTACCAATACCAAAAGGTGACGTCATTGCTATCTTAATAGAGATAGTCTCTTAGAATTGACCCTGAACTTAAATCTATATCGATTATCAACTCGATACCTAAGCTTGCCACAGAAATCGATTCATCATACCTAACTAGTTACCGTTTCATTCACATAGTAATACCTATACCGAGAATTAATTTAACTCTGTCTACTGTTTGCGGTGTTTATTTCAGTTTGATATATTTTTGTTCCACTTATATTGGTTTTGGGTTGTTTTTTGTAATATACAAATTCGTTTGTACGGAAATAACTTCAGATATTTAACCTCTCGTATGTCGCATTTCCAGACACATTAAAAATTGCATTGTGTCTCGCGTGGATCCACGTTCCGGCAGTCAAAAGGTTAAGCAATTTTGACCGTGGTCGAGTTGCAAGAAAACATTATTTTCTATGCTAAATCTAAGACTATATGGGACTTAAACTGCATTAATGAAATGTGGTTGTGTATATGTGCTTACACCCTTGGGAAATACAGGCGTGATAAAAACATTCCATAGACACAAGGCGGGTGACACAAAAACTCCATCCCATATTTGTTTGCTCCTTCACAAGTGTCTAAAATCATTTCATTCCAACTCTATCGTGAACCTAGAAAATGATAGTCAAAAAATGCCTAGTTAAAGACTCGAAGGTTGCACCAACCTTCGGGGGAAACGGATCGAAGCGGCCCCGATGCACGGCTATCAATGTCTCGCCAGGTTATTGTGCATTGACGTAGTGACATTGAAGAATACTAGTCTGTCTAAATTCTGGACTGGAAATTTGGATTTAATAAAGCATTTCTAGTATATTTTAACATAAGATGGGAACACTGATGAATTAGTTGTATGTTTGGCAAAATGCTACGGCAAGCAGTATTTGATCCTGCGCTCATTGAATTTGTACGATTAGCTTATATAACTTCAATAAAATACGCTGCAGAATTTTTTATTTATTTTTGATTAAACATTGGAGGTTGACCTACAAAAACAAACGTTAGTAATCAACTATCTTTGTTCAGGTGCAAAACCTTCATCCATAACCTAGAATATTTATACAATATTCATTTAGACCATGTTAGAAAAAAAATAACCATAAAATGATATTACTCCTAGAAGAACAGAAGAGCACATGAAATTCTTATAACTTTGCCATAGGCAATAGAAATCCCAAAGCAGGGCAATAAAAATACTCTACTCTTATTTTTTTTGTTTTAATATCTATTTTATACTAATGAAATAAAACTGAAAAGTTTTTTTCATTTAAACGCGTTAATCTCTGATACTATCAGTCAGGTTTGATTTCTTTTTGCATTTGATAGCCCATTTATCCGGTAGTTGCGGATAGTTACAGATACGGATATTAGATGTTTACTGTATTATAATAGGAAAATACAAACAGGTAATTATTTGACTTTCTTTCTAGGTCATTATTTGGTACTTCAATTACAGAAAAAGACAGTCTCTATCATAACGTATCTCATTTAGACTTCACCCCTATCAAAAATATTCGAAGCTTTTTTAATCAGATTCGGTGACGGTTTTGCATAGATTTTTATGGCGGATATCCGACAGTATCGGTGACGGTCACGGAGCTCTATAACATCATATATATAAAGGGGTGTATTACCAATAAATCCCTTTAAAACAGAATTGAATCTACGACGATTTTCCCGAACCGGTGTAGTCATGTCATTATTATTTATAAAAATTAGAATAACTCTAAGCTAATTTAGGTACGTTAGGATGCGTTTCAAAATATAATGAATAATCAATAGAACAAGGTGCGCTAGATAATAGGTAAAGCTATAAACTTTAATGGAAAGAAAATTAATACGATCGTGAACAGGATTCAAATCTGCGCCTCCCGGTTAAATACTCCAGGCACTCTTGATCACGACAATATTATTCTTCTCACATAAAATTTTGTCCTTAGAGTTCGCTATGCATGCGTCAATGCTTTCCAAATATCTAGGTATATATAATGTATTCGTTATGGTAATTGCATCTGTACGATATTCTATTAACTGCAAAGTTAGTCGTGTCGGTTCAGTTTCCTGTAAAAGGACTGAATAGATGGCAATGACGTCACCAAAAGACGTATAAAAATGTGGAAGAAGAATTCGTGGTAGTTAGCAGAGGTCGAGATGGCTTAGCTGTCAGAGCGCCTGGAGTATTTTTTCGGGAGGCGCAGGTTCGAATCCTGCTCACAGCCGTATTTTTGTGAATTGTGTAGATATCACAAAAATACATAAGTATCTTTAGAGTTCGCTATGCATAAGTGCTTCTCAAATATTTATCTGTATTAGATAATGGGTGCTTTGCTGAACAAGTTTTTTCTTCAAACATGAACCCCTCAAATTGTTCCGCGCGGGGTACACACCCCGGATTGTCCCCTAGAACTGCGGCTGCCTTAACAAAATGAAAATATTAGATGCAAAACCAGCCCAAACTTAATTTGAAACAGCCTTCAAAACAAAACTATGAGTTCCCGATACAGCACAAGACCTTGAAACTGTCGATTGTGAATGCAATACACTGATTTTGATGTGGTTGTTTCATAAGTTAGCGGGTCTATTTCCACCGTCCGTTCCTCAGTAGAACCTTGACCAACTCGGCTACCCTGGCCGCCTGGAGGTCAGATATTTTCGTGTTCAGTCGATCCACTGCCCGCCTCGTGTATCCGAACTAGTTTGCATTGTGGTATTGTGTTGGAGAGGTTCAACTTTTATACTTTCCATTTCGTTTAGTTTTGCAATTGCCGTTACATTTATTTTGGATTGATTGGTTTTATTAACATAACATAGCATCACACCTGTATCCCCCGAAGGGGTAAGCAGAGGTGTACAATGTTGTACACCCACATTTCAGCAATGCTATTAAGTTCTATGTAATAGTAGGTGAGATTATTGCCATCTACCGGGCACAATTCTATACTCCGGGCAGCTACTGAGAATTTCCTAAGGGAATCAGGGCAGCTACTGAGAATACTTACAATAAAAATTTTATTAATTTTTACTTGACTGTTTTGTTTTTACCTTTACCAATGTTCTTGACTCGTTCCATCTCAAATCTAGTTTAGTTTGCTACAATAGAATTGCCGCCAATGTCATACGCCTCTATCTTTGTTTTATGTCGCAGACGGATTGCTTAATTAGTTGTACAAAACAGTTCCAATAAGTCAAACAGCTGAAATACGGTTAGCGGTTTCTCATAAATTACTGAACTTTAATACGAAGAATTGAATAAACGTTTTACGTTTATCAGTGCAGTGGGTCAACGATTAGATGTTATTTAAAATTGCGTGAAATGAAACGTCAGATGCACGATGTAAACGACGACGATGGATGGCGACATTAAAACATTGCGAAGTGAACTCCTAAGTAATATCTTTTTTTTTATATATTTATTGCAGATTATAAATTTAGAGGCTTTTAATCAACAACTATTATGCCAGCCCTATCTTAACCTAAAAAGGGATGAAGTATCAAGAGAAACATTAGGACCTCTTTAATTTGCACACAAATTTATAAATTTTGATAGCATTCTACTACAAAGCTTAGACAAGATTGATTGAAATACACCACCAGTTCTAACACATTAATTTAATTAGTTCGGTCATTCATTGCGGTACGTTCGTCGAGGTCGTTATTAAGTTCCAAAACAATTATAAATATCTCAATAAATATTAATATTTCCCTTTCTCTTCTGTATCGAACACATTCCACAAACGAATGATTGACATCTTCTACCTTACCGCAAGGGTCGCAATTTGGGCTGCTAGTTTTTTTCATTAAGAAGCCAAATTTGATTAATGGTACCTATGTGTCCGGATCATAATCTATGTGTATTAACTATATTTTTTCTACAAGTAATGTCTTTTGTTCAAAGAAAAATACGACTGCTATCTCCTGGTTCGATACTTGGAATACCGATCCAAAGTGAAACACTCTGTAATTACTAATTATATTACGTTGTCCTAATATAATTTTTGTTTCTTTGCCTTTCGTGGCGGCAATGTGATGAAACTATTAAGGCATAGGTTCTGGGTTCAAATCTGGCATGTAGGTACCTACTGACTAAAGTGACATTTCTAATGTCATATCGTCGATCTTTCTTATCCTGTGGTTGATGATCAACCTAGTGTCAGAGTTTACACCACCCATAGGTCTCTGACATGGCTTTACACATCATCGAGAAAATCTCTAAGGTGTGCTGGTTTTCTCACGATGTTTTCCTTCACCGTTTTAAGCAAGTGATAATTAGTTTATAATACACATGACTTCGAAAAGACAATAGAGCGTGCCTTGGATTCGAACTTGCGACCTTTGACTTGTCAGTCCAACGGTCATACGGTCACTAGGCTATCACTGCCTATATCGTCGATGACGTGCCAATACCTCATAAGTGACATTTGCGTGAAAATTTACTTTTTATTGCGATAGGTTCAATGTTGTAATTCGCATCGGAGACAATTACACCAAATCTAGAGTAGGTTAAGTAAAATTGTTTTAGTTATCTTAATGGCTTCAAACAGATATATTTCAATATTTATAAACTTAGACATTAACTGCCTCTTTGGTCTAGCGGTCCCAAGCGCGACTGCTGAGCATGAGGTCTCGGGTTCAATTCCTGGGTCGGGCAAAGTGTTATTGAGTTTTTCTAATACGAAATTCTCAGTAGCAGCCTGGAGTTTGGAATTGTGCCTGTTTGGTGGCAATAGGCTCGCCACCTATTACATGGGACTTAATAACAGCATTGGTGAAATCTGAGTGTACAACTGTGTACACCTCTACGTTGCTATACAAAATACACAATAACAGGCATTTTTGTCTTCTAAAAAGTTTTCAAATATTTAAAGCGTATTAATTATATAATTTATGAATCCGTTTGTTAATAAATAACAGTAACTTCTGACACGTAGAGTAATTTATCGAAGTAAATTGTAATTCCGATTACGCCGCAAACTTTTTTACTGGGAAAAATGCCATACTTTTTGCCGAAAATATGGCATAGTAGAAAAAATAATTTAAATATTAGTTGACTCGGAATTTTGACACTGTTGACGGTTGAGAAATCGAGTTTTGCGCCGCGAGTCACGGGTTTGTTCCGACCGAAACAAGTGCATATTGGTCGTGCCATTATTCTAGGTTCGTCAGGGTGTATCTTGTGACTCTTTTGCTTGTAAACGAACGCAAGATACTTTTTTTTTAATCTGTGGTTATCCGTCATATTGTGCCGGATAGTGTGGGTAAATCTGGTATAATATCCGATTAAAATAGGTACGTAATGATAAAATTGGGTATCTAGCCTAGTGTTAAGTGTTTAATTCAAATAAATTAAACTCATTTACTAGATTAACTGCGTCGTTGGTCTAGTGGCCCCAAGCGCGACTGGTGAACAGGTGGAGGTCTCGGGTTTTTGAGTTTTTCTGTTAGAAAATTCTTAGTGGATTTTGGAATTGTGTCCGGTAGATGGCAATAGGCTCACCACCTATTACATGGGACTTAATAACAGCATTGGTGTTACCTCTGCCTACCCCTTCGGGGAATACAGGCGTGATGATATGTTGTTTTACTAGATTTACTAAACCTACTTATTTTTTATTTTATATTAATTTGTGGCATACAATTTAGTGAGGCATTCATTTTTTGTTGATATTAATTTAATTGAATAATCTGATGATTTATTTTTTATTAGCATGAAGCAATGAAAATTTGTTTTCAGCGCCATCTATGAAAAAGACTTGTCACTACTACAACAGCAATGTGGACTGACACAGGACCTCTTCAGTTTTCTCTTTCCTTTGTTAGTGTTCAATATACATACTAGATGGCGCTCATCTTTTAGTTAGAGAAAATTAAGTAAGGTGGCGCTGCCAGATTGTACTTATTACAAATTGGAAAATTGTCTACATTCAGTACGTCAAAGTTACCAGTAGTTAAATGTTTACCTACAAAGAGTAAAATCAATTAATTTTATCTCATATCGATGTGTAGATTCTCTATATGCCATATTGCACTTACTGCAACGACTGCCACACCTCGATTCAGCAACTCTCACCGAATGATCTCTTAAAATTAAGTAAATCACGCGTTTGTTTTCATTTTTTACTTTTAAGGCAAACTTCATAATGTTTTACCCTAATGATTTATTTAAAGCCTCCATAAAAAGAGATGTAGGTACTTAGTACCTACCTAGTTGGGGTCGTCAAAAATACCTTTAACACACAGTGGTGTTTTTCGCTTGCTTATGGATAAGAGAACGCAATTCTATTTCAGTTATAATATCAACGACTAGAGAAAAAGATAGGATGGAAAGAACTAAGTCGCACAACGACAAAATCGTGTGAACAAAACAATAAACAGGAAATTTCCTACTTCCCTATACACAATCAATTTCTTCGAAAACAAAATTCAACACAGAGACAACGGGTCTTGGCTACAATCCAAACTGTATCATCAAATTGTTCGACCTACTCAGTTCAAAGTACCAGGGACACATAACATAGTAGGCGATGATTTATGCCGACTCAACAATTTGACGCGAAACGCGAGAAACACTTACTTTTTGTGGTGATATCAAGTGGTCTTGAGACCTGTTCAATTTTCTGCTATCCTGGTATTTGAATCGTCTGTATTAGCGGATTTTTTGTCGCTGTTTTGCGAGTAGGTATTCTGAATCTCGTTGAGCTCATCGAGGACCTTTTTGGGCCTTTTTTATGTAAAGGTCATGAAATAAAGAGATCAGTTATGTTTGTGTCTAAATATTTACAGACAAACAGCGTCATTTTACATAAGTTACCACCTACTACGAAAATTAGATTTCTAGAACGCATTTTTCCACTTACAAACAAAATGTTCACACCGTTGACGCCTCAAGCAACATAAAGGCTAAACACTAAACATAACTACACTAAGGGAGATATAATCTGTGATAGAGCCAAGCAATGCGAGAATACGAACACTTTGCACCCGGAGCTTTGTTCAACTTGGCAGAAAATGGCCATTTACCTCGTAGTTTCTATGTGGTCACTGGACCGTACGCGGGTAACAAAGGAAATCTTTGTCACGGACTACAAGTCTGTGAAGAAAACTACATTTATATGAGTATAAGTAGGTATATGATTAAGGATATTCTTTTCGTGTTACTTGGTTTTGTTGGTAACTGGGTCACTGGGTTTAGGCATAACAATGGGTCGGTCTTGAGCTGTTTTGACGAACGCTGAGGCTGGAAATATATCAATTGTTGCTTTCGGATTGAAACCTTTTCTTGTTGTACAAAAAGGATTGGTTTCGGGTTACTTACTATTTCCCTTTTTACAAATGTACTACCTATATATAAATATATCTATTTATGGGTCTTTGATAGGATTTGTGATTAGTTTATGTATTTATTCTTATATAATATTTAGACTTTATTTATGGCACTTGAAAAGAGAAACAAATATTTATTTTAGTCAAGCAGATTTTGTAGAGAAAAAAAAATGTAGTAATACTACTTTAATATAGTAATATCTTAGGTTTTCGCCATCACTACACATTATAATAAATCAATTTTACCACAAACGCTGCAAAGCGTTCGAAACGTCAGGAAAAACAAAAATACACGCGATTAATCCGGTTAAAAGTTGTCCTACTATAATAATTTAAATGCGAAAATTTGAGAGGATAGCTGGATATTTTTTACCCTTTCATGCAATAATTACAAAACGGATTTGGATGAAATTTGGCACACAAATACTTTATAACCTGGATAACCTAGGATACTTTTATCCATTCTGGACCGAATTCTAAGTCCACGTAGATGAAGTTGCGGGAAGTCTACCTATATAAGGAGTCAATATAGTGCTAGTGTCTATTAAAGCCAAAAAAGGTTCATATACTGCAACAGTAATTACCACTGTTGTAAAACCGGTTTTTGACGTATTGTAATATTACTTCTCGTCTCTTGCCTTTTGATTAATCGTGGCTACATACGAACAGTCAAAACAAGAGATGTCAAAACACAAGAGATGCTCTTTGTTGGAAACCATTGCGGGAGCTCTGCTGTTAAGGTTAGCACGACCGTTACGCAGCTCTATAGCGTTACGTGGAGAACAAGAATTTCATAGCCACTTTTCGTCAAGGACCGCCTACCGTGTCCACTTAAAGTTGAGTTTGGAATTCTAAACTCCGGGATGCTTCTAAATTAAATCAAATTATCATTTTTTGCAGACATACGCCCATAGAGAAATTTACATACATTCACACTAAGAATATCTTAAGCGAAAAACCCAATAACACTGCTTGACCTGGGAATCGAATTCAGGACCTTATGCTATACCGCCGCGTATGGTACCACCTACGAAATAAATAGCACAGTAATAAACACCAGCCCATCATAAATAAAGAAGGTCTTATTCAGTTATAAATTCCCTCACAACTTGTTACAGTTCAAATGTTAGCATAAACATGATTATAACTTGAACTTCTAAACTGGAGAACAAACTTATTACATAAAGATATAATACGTACCAAACTACGGACAGCTACGGTGAATTTCCTAGTTGAAAATTTCAATAACACCTTGCCTGACCCGGACATCGAACCCGAGACCTCATGCTCAGCAGTCGCGCTTGCGGCCACTAGACCAACGAGGTAGTTAAGATTTAACATAGAGTAGATTCCGCAGCACACACAGTACCGTTATATTACAAAGTAAATAGTATTCTCTAAGTTCCTACTTAACCGACCTTCCTCGCTGTATGTATTACCGCCACAACTAATTTGTACACATTTTATCGCTGTTTTTGTAGCCCCGCAACTGAAGAGTTCCCCAACCAATCCATTTATTTTCGTAGGTGAAATATACCCCGTCAATATGTTAAACGCGTGGTACAGTCTGCAACGTGAGCAGGTTAAATTTATTACGTTTCGGTTTCGCTTGTTATGAAAACTTTTCAATATTTGTTGTAGTTTTCATTTTTGTGTGTGTTAATCACACGGTTCTTTACATAAACCTTAGACATATAATATATAATTAAATGAATGAAATTTATTTCTTACGAAAGCTTGATATCATGCTATATTTTGATATAAAGAAAGATAGAAAGGAGAAAGAAAATTTTTTTTTGTTGCACAGGTACAAATCCAAAAAAAAAAATACGACAAAATAGTACATTTTTACTTTTGGCAGCAGTTGGCATTGATTTGCCTCAAAGTACAGTGCAGCCAACATGACATTGACAACTTAACAACAATTAAAGCTCTCGTAAGAAATAAATTTCTATTACGCAATCAATCATGAATCAATTAATCATTTGGTTTTAGCTCTGCCTCGCGGGTTCTAGTGATTAGAAACGCGGTTGCTGAGCGTGAATTCCTAGATTCGATTATTGGGTCGAAAAGATTTTCTATGATTTTCTATCAGAAAATTTTCAGTAGCAGCCCAGAGTTTGGAATTATGTCTGCTTGTTAGCAATAAGCTCGCCACCTATATGTTAAGTTATATGATGCTATGATAAGTTATCTAAGTAAATTTTTGTTGTTGATTGTACCTACCCAAAAAGGAGCTGTTCAAATAAAATTATATTAACGTTGCCGCGTTTATAGGGCTCTCTGTAGACTTACATGAATCAGAATTGACATGTTTTGTTCCCTTTTACATTTCCACACGTACCTCTGTACAGTGTTCGCTGACAAACAAAGTAAGTACCTGCTTGACACATTTATTTGCGTCTTTCTTTTTCGTTTATGTCAGAATGATAAGTACCACCGAATTTTACGTTCGAATATTAAACACATTTTTCCACCCGCGGCTTTTCTCGCATGGTTTGTGTCTTTTAACTTTAACCTGGCCACTAATGATTTTCGAGTCGTCAGAAATTTTATATCTGAGGCACAGACTTTAAAAAAATACAGACGGAGCGTTGCGTACGACATGTGAGAAGCATGCCTAGACATCCAATTTAGCTTGTTATACACGAGCTAAACGCATACAAATACTTAAAACTCATCCACTCGTGTGTGTGTGTGTGCGTAATCTATGCTTCGCTTATGACAAGGCAAGGTTATATCCGTATTTTTTTCAGACCCGTGATCTGAGGAATAATGATTTTAGACAGTTGTTCTGTTCTGATATAATTCAGGCATCAAGAAAATAAGAAGTGTTAACAAATAAGGGCTTTAAAGTTTTTAAATATCTCGGTTCTATTGAATATCCATAATATCAAACAAATAAAAATTATATCTACTTGTTGCTAAGCATGCGTTAATATCATTTAAAATTATATTAGAAATAAAATATATGCATTACATATATAATCACGTGGTCGCTGTTTTAATTATGCTACTCAATCTTACACCATGTTGACAAACATTAACAGGTCTAAAGAAATAGATTTGTATATCACTTAAACATTGATATATAAACAAGAAAGACATACTTATACAATTAGGGAAGTATCTATAAATAGTTGTCTGATAATAATTATAGTAAACAATGTATAACAATTGTCAAACTGTTATACTTTGTGCCTGTATTCCCCTATGGGGTAGGCAGAACTGTAGACCCCATTTTGCTGATGTCGTTATTAAGTCCCGGAAGGCGAGCTCATTGCCCTCATAGCGTAAGTCATTCATACCGTAACTATCCCTTGACTGCCCAACTGCAGGGAAAGTACCTCTGCATATACAAAAAAGCAAGAGCATCAGTCACCACGATCACTGCACGTTTTCGCAATATTTCCTTTAACTACCATAAAGTCCAGGTTTCCTCAAAATGTTTTTCTTTACGTTACCGTATATTTGCGATGTCTTAGATTAACTAATAAAGTAGATAAATATGAATACATTGACATAGGCACATTGGTACAACCCAGGTTTGAACTCAAAACTGTAGACTCAAGAAGCAGGCCAGTACTATGTAACCACTCAGATACCGTGACTATCGTTCAGCTTAAATAAATTTTTATGAAATACATTAATGTAGATTATACATTTACTTTTAATACTTTGATTGGGAGTCACTAGAAGATTGCTTCCAAACTTAATTTTTTAAATAGCAGTGACGTATTGAATCTAAATCCCTATACCATCAATACTAGTATAATAAGAACTGGTATGTATTTAGATGTCACGTCGTTTAAGACAAATTGAGCTGACAATACCACTGGCTGGTCCCGACGGATGACTCCGATATGGCGAGGCCGCTCGGTCGATACAGCTCGCCCGGGATCGCGCCACAATACAAAGTAGGTCTTTACGCTGACAGAAGTTATGATTGCATGTACGAAATGGTTTGGATGGCTTATTTTGGTAGAATTATGTGTGTTAAGGCGTTGGTTATGTAGTCTATGCCTACTAGTTAATTTTGATATAATCAGACGTCATTGACGTTAATTCTGATCAGCGACCATCGTGATTTTATCGTGTTTGATCTGATGCAGCAAATGAAAGATAAATCAAAGCATTAATGTCTTTAACTAACCGTAGGGTTACCTACTCTCGAAAATAAATCCGTTTGATTGACATTGGAAATATCTCATATCGTACTTTTTAAAGCAAAAATGTTTAAAAATAATTAAAGAATCGGCATAGTAATAATTCAATATGCTTTAAAGTTGAGATAATTATGATGTACGCAAATACATTTTAACATTGCACATTTTTTTATGGAGCTTTAGCCCAATAGTGGGACAGCTGAGCTCATAATAATAATGGTTTATCCAGGAGATCAAAGAGAAACATAACAATTATTGTTTTATTAAGGCGTTGGTTTACTATTGGAATTGGATTTGAGTTGGTATTAATTTCAATAGTAACCCATAATAAGTTAGTTTATATGTATAAGAGCGGGACCAGATAAATTAACAAACGTCATATTAAAATTTAGTAGCCATCATATATATAGTGTGCCTATTAAAAATATTCAGAAATTTTGTTGGCATTATTTCCAACTGCACATCTACATCAGAATTGATGCCATTGTTACCTCGCAGAAGGCTGGATCTATAAATACAATGTGTAACAGAAGTAGGTAAGTGGTCATAATTTGAAGGGTGAATGTACCCATCAAACTTTTACTAAGGAACAAATATCGAGAGCGTGAAAAAAATCTGCTGATCCATAAATTTTTTCGCGTTTTTATAGAGCACGCACGAGCAGCTGAGTTGCCCGCGTCCGTAAGAGTGCACCCTTAAAATGGAATCCCTACACGTGGCCCCTGGGTCGTGCAAAACAGGCAACACCACTCTGGTGGGAGGCTTCGGCCGCGGCTGGTTACCGTCCACCGGGCGAAGCCATGCCGTGAAGCGACCTAGTCGTGTTTCGAGATGTAGTCCGGTGCAACTGTTGTGGGAGACGGGTCAGGGCTATTGCATCAAATCCCCAACTATCGTTCTCCTTAAATCTATGCACTCTACTTAAGAGTGAATAGATTTCTTCTGGATATACGTGCGCCATCCTCGGCCACATTGTCGCTTACATCAGGCGAGTTGGTAGCCAAACGTAGATCCACGTCTGATTTATCAAAAAAAAAAACTGCAGATTTGTTTCACGCTTTCGAAGTTGATTCCATAGTAAAAGTTTTTGTATATATGAATACATTGACCCCCTTAGTTAGAAGTATGACTACGGGCTTCTGGTACACGCTGTATATATTCGATGCAAATAAATTCAATAACCAGCTACTTCCACACTAGTGCGTACCGTGTACATTCAATTTTCTGTAACGCGTCTGTTTACCAACAAAAATATATACGTGTGGTGAAAAATCGCTACTACCACCAATTAGTTGCGGTGTTTCACTTTTTCTTTTGGGACTTGTTTTACTTTCATTATAGGTAGAATTTTACCGGACTCCAAAAATTACCAGCGGTCCTACATGGTTCCTTTTCTAGACACATTATCGATTTTAAACGTCAAATTTGGCATTAAATGTGGATATATTTATATATTTTATCGAGACGACAAGCTGGTTAACAAAGATCTGTAATTTTGGACATTGTCTCGGACAACAGAATTGATACGATACACAATGCCTATATCTTAACAAAACAGATTGCACATCATTGAAATACTTATAATTTTTTCTCTTTTCTTTTTAAACTCTAGGAATTACTTCCTGTAACAAATATGTATGCACACACACACCCAGACCCGGAACAATTATCTGTAGATCATACAAATATTTGCTTCGTGCAGGAATCGAACGTGCGACACGCGTCGCAGCAGCCGGTCTCTCGACCACTGCGCCAACCGCGCCGTCATATACTTACTTATGTTCAGTAAGCTGCATCAATTATGCGAATTTGTATATTGTGGGTGGTTACCAAATGAAGCAGTCATGTGTACTTCGATATAATAAGTAGGTAGTATTCATTCAAAAACATCACGCTTAGTTCGCAGAAAGGTTAGTCAGTATTGTTGTGTATCCAAATTTTATTCATGCAGTTATTGAGTCCCATATAGATGACACACATGGAACTTAATAACAGTACAAGTGAATTGTATATTACTTTGTATACCTCTGCCTACCACTTAGTGGAATGTAGGCTTGATACGTCGCTGTGTCTCTCTCATCGACAGTTAAATGAATAAAGCAGATTAGCAGTTATAAAGAGATATATCCGTATTTCAGTGTTGAGCGATCTCAAAGTTTCAAGTATTGTAGTAAAGTAGAGATAGATAAATATGACCCAGACTGATCGAAACAAAAAATTACTAGATACTAAACTCGAATTTGACCAAATGTCACTTAACGACCTTTTAGTAAAGGGACGGCAGAATGTACCTATGTAGAACTATGTATACCTCTGCCTACCCTCTCGTGGAATACGGGTTTGATGTTATGTTATATTTAACATCGTTAAATGTGAAGTCTGTTCAAATGTAGCCAACAAGTAGGTACGCTACCTTCACGTCGCTTGACATTGCGTGATGTAGCGTGTTCCCAGCTTTATTGCTTTCAAAGATCAAGCAATGACAATGATTGACATCCGAACAATTACTTTATGCGGTACGTCCACAGATATAGAGATGAACTAGAACTAGATACCGCTAGTGTACAATTTGTGCGTGTCGTTATTAGCTACTAAGTACGCTAACTTTTACGGTGCTAAGATCAGTCTGTTGTACGCAGATACTATACTAAAATACTTAATATGAAAATAGAAAATAAAAAAATAAAATAAACAGCATCACGCCTGTATACCCCGAAGGGTTAGGCAGAGGTTTACACAATTCTACACCCACATTTCACCAATGCTGTTATTAAGTCCTGTGTGTTATTCGGTGGTGGGCCTAAAGCCATCAACCGGGCACAATTCCAAACTCCGGGCTGCTACTGAGAATTTCCTTGCAGAAAAACTCAATAACGATTTACCCGACCCGGGAATCGAACCCGAGACCTCCTGCTCAGCAGTCGCGCTTGGAACCAATAGACTAACGAGGCAGTATTAATGTACGTCAAAATTATTTAGCAGAGTTATTATGCTTTTAGAATAAATAAATCTGATACGTTTGGTTTTCATAAAATGAGACCTACTTGCGATATAATAATATCCAATATAAATATTATATTTAATAATAAATTAATTGAACTATTTTTGGTACTTGCGATATGTTTTCTTAGTATGGACATACCTGAGATCCCGGGATTCACTGGGCTTTAAAATATGTATATTGTTAAGGTTTGTAATGATTTTTAGAGGTACTCGAGTATATGTCTGAATATGTTACGTACTATGTGAACTTACATAAAACTAAATTTAACCACATAAAGTTAGATTATACCTAAACTTACGTAAAACAGGTTTCAGTGGTAAGTAAGTTAGGTCGATTTTTACACCGTAATGTTCTTCTTCTTCTTCGTCGTTACACTCTTGGTCGTCACATCAGGGGTGGTGGCAAGCTTCACAGTCCGTCGCCATTCCTCCCGTACTGTAGCTTTTCGTGTACAATCGTGGAGTAGATAATAAGGTTACGTAAAGTAAAATTAAAATCAATTTTCCAGATAAAATCTTTATTTTCAGTAGCAAAATCCCGGGAACCCGGTGTCATGTCCATATTAATATAGAGTTACACTTGAGGTCGTTAGCTCGAAATAGCTCTACCTACTCAAATCAGTGATAATGAGTATGAAAATATAAAAATGTAATTCCATCTCTATTCTACCGTTTTGCCGTGCCCGACAGGGTCCACACAAGGTCCTTATTTCCTTATTGTATAACTTTTATTGAATACTTGTGGAGTGCAATAAACTTATTGAGTATCTATGTAGTTCAATTCTGTGGGTACGCTAGTCAAAGGAACATTGAGTTGTATGGAATCAAGACGCAATAATATTCGGATAGCTTGAGTGGCGAGTGGTGATTCGTCAGTAAGTAGGTATTATTTATCCTTTTTTGGTTACCCATCTGCGGACTGACCGCAGACAGTGGCAAGCTAAGTGAAGCATACAGATACTGTTATATTTTTTAAAGGCATGAACGCATGCATAGCGAACTATAAAGACAGTCGCATAGAGACTGAATAGAGGTCGATGACGTCAAACGTGGAAAAAAATTGAAATAGAATAGCGGGTCTGGATAGCTTAGTTGAAAGATCACTAAGAGTTCATCCGGGGTCTAATCTGAGCCAGGTTCAAATCCTGGTCACGACCGTATTTTTCCTTCCCAAAAAAATATTGCTTAGGCATATTTACAGTTTAATCTAGCAAATAGATTGATCCGCAATATGTTTCATCATTCCGGTATGTCATCAAAATAGGTGGTTTGAAATAGCGTTTGGTTTGACATAAATAATTTGATATGTCCCCGGCTGACCGGTTATTCCATTTTTTCCTTTTACTGCCCCGCATTTGTGGGATCTTTTCGCTTTTTCATATAAAATATGTATGTTATATATTTTGCTTTTAACCTGCATCAAAGTCAATTTGTCGGAACATCACAAATAGGTTTATCCGGTGCTATAAAAATATATTTTTGTTTATTATTTATGTTTCTTGATTTTTCGAATCTACATATTTTATGTAAACTGTTCGATTCATATGCCTCGTTGGTCAAGTGGTCGCAAGAGCGGATTTTAAGCACGAGTTCTCGTTTTCAAAGCAAAGTATTATTGAAATTTACTGGTTCGGGCAAAATAATATTGAAATTTAATGTCAGAAAATTTTCAGTATCGTTGTTCAGTAAAGTTTGGAATTTGGCACGTAGATGACAATAGGCTCACAACCTATTTATTACATGGGATATAATAGCAGCTTCAGTGAAATGTGGTGTATAATAGCACTCCCCTGCCTATCCCTTCGAGGAGAGCTACGTGGTGTGATTAGTATCTTCCACTTTAGTATTTTGTTTACAACTTATACAAGTAAAGAATTAAATAACTCATCGTATAAGGTATCCCTATTGTATGGCGCATTCTATCTTCCTTTTGTTCCGGAGACGTGAATACATTCGAGAAACGTCGACGTGACGCTTTACACAGAATCTCTGTAAGCGACGCGGTGCAGTGACGAAATTTCGGCTTCGTAAAAGAGGGAATGACATTGCACGTTGGTATATTTATTACATGGTTTATTTAGGTCTTTAGGTAAGATATTTTGCGTTCAATCAATTCGTTTAAATTAAGTGTTAATGCGTAAGACATAAAAAGCGGCTTCTGAGAATTTCTTAATAGAAAACTCAATAATACGGCTCGACTTGGAAATCAAACCCAAAACCTCATGTTTAGCAGTCGCGCATAAGTCCACTAGACCAATGAGGCAGGAATAAAATATACCAATGTGTCTAATGGAAGATTTTGGCGATTACACGCAATTGCACAACTGTCTTCGAACTACATATCAATTAGGAACTTTCTAGAATGTCGGGTGCTTCTTCTTAAGCGCAAATAGGGTTAGCTATCGTCAAAGCTCTGGGCCGTTGTCAAGGCATTATCCTAAAATATCAGCTTAGTGAACTCCGAGCATGCTTAAAGTTTAAAGTCGATTAGGTATTGTGCAGGGAAATCTATACTATAATATAATAAAATTGAAGAGTTTATTTGTTATTATATTTGAACGCTCTAGCCTCTATAAATAAATATTTATAACTATATATAATATATATTTATATATTATAAACATTTTCAATTATTTGTATAGAATTTTACAAATAATTGAACTTTACTAAATTTTCGTCTAAGGCTGGGAGGATCACGTCAACATCGTTTATTAAAATATCGTTTATAGTACGTGCCGATAAAGCAAGTTTGTTATACTTTGTTATACTCTAAGACCATCGCAACGCCTGTTGTTAATATAAATGTACCTACTTAAAACCATACATATAAACGTAAAACTTATACAACCCATAACTATCCCACTCCAAGGCAAGGGCCCGTATCATACAGAGAAGGCACCACGCTAGCTCACTACGGGTTTGCGATTTCAGGCCGTTAGATCCAGGTTTCCTCACGATGTTTTTTGTCACCGTATGTCTGTGATGTCTTAGAAAGTATATATGATATTGAAAAAGTCACATCGGTACATGCCAGATTTGAACCCACAACCTTTGTCTCAAGATGCGGACCCTTAACCACTGGGCCACCACGAAACGACATAGGTAACACTTAAAACTATTAATCCATAAAAAAATCCTTTACACGACAAATTGAAATCTCTATTGCCCTCCATTCTTGAGTAATATAAAATATTTACCTCTATATTCTATTCCAATATTTAAACTAGAATAAATTGCAGCAAAAACTATAAGGGTTTCATTAAAACATCAGCCGCTTTTTATTTTTTCCTATAAAAAACCTTTATGGAAAACTGCAATGCAACCAATTTTCCGATAAAATAAGATAATAAAACAAAAGCTGGGTTCATATGCTTTGTTCCAATCTTAAGGGTATGTGCAAACTTAGTTGCCGAGAACCTATGAATAAATTTAACTCAGACCCTTTTTATTTACTGATTTCGTCATGCATTTCAAGATATGCTAATAATCCTCTTAGGTTGTAAATTTTATTTCTGTACAACAATTGAACGATTATAGCGCGTTGTTTTTCGGTTGGTGAACAATTTAGTGTCGGAGTTCATAGGTACCAGGTCTGCCGCTATACACACCATCGATAACATCTCTCAGGTGTGCTGGTTTCCTCACGATGTTTTCCTTCACCGTTTTTAGTAAGTTATAATTTATTTATAATACGCACATTACTACGAATCAGTGGTGCGTGGCTTAAACTCTGACACTAGGTTGTTCATCAACCTCACTGAAAGAGATAGAGTGGTTTGTGCCTTGAATTGAACTCTGCACCGACCATAATTAACATGCTACTGCGTCATTATCAAAATGACAGAAATTAACATAATATAACACAATGACAGAATTAAAATCTTAGATAATCTGTCAATATAATAAAGTAACACGTTGGTTACGGTTATGAAAGGGCTCGTTGCTACGCCCCTTATAATAAAACAACTTTTAACCGGATTAATCGCGTGTATTATTGCACTTTGCAGCGTTCGAAACGTCAGGAAAAACAAAATCCAATAATACACGCGATTAATCCGGTTAAAAGTTGTTTTATTATAATGTGTAGTGATCGCGAAAACCAAAGATATATTAAAACATAGATTTTTGCAGATGTGAGCTGATTGAAAATACTCTAGCTGGTTTACACTTGAATTAAGGGGTGATCTCAGAGCTTCCTATTTTAGCATCCCTGTAAATTAAACTGCTCAGTCTATAACGGCATAACTTAACTTAGCAACACGCCTGTATTCCCTAAAGGAGTAGGCAGGGGTGTACCTATTAATACCTTTGACACTCATCATTTGCTTGTCCTTAACCCAATTAAATATGTTTTGGGGTCGGAATAGCACGTTTTTTTCCCCAAACGGATCTTTCACACAATCCATCTATAATTATCTTGGACCTCCTCTAATCTTGATGCCACAGCGTAGTGATAAAAAACTTCCTTATTTTAACATATATTTTTGCGATTACAATTAGCCTAAAAAACCATACCTACCCTACAATAATATTAGGTTGAAGATATCGTAAGTAACAATAAGCCCCGCCTAAACATACATGACAATCTCTGTGATATAATCTCAAGAACGTTTTATATACGAAAGAAATGGATAAGATAGCAAAAAGAAGGTCTTTACTAATAATTTTCTAGGGATAATGAAAGGAGGAAAGCCCGAAAGGCCTCCGATCTGATTTAATATTTCGGCCTTATAGAGCTTTAATATTATTTTAACAAAATTGGAGCACTTTTATATATTGTATAAAAATCCTGGGCTAATTCCGTTACAGCAAAATTCTATTTAAAACTCGTGTGTATCTGTTACTAGACAGTGTTCATAATTATTAAAAGATGTAGACAAGAACATTGGAATTGTGGATTGGAGACGCGGCCTGCCCGTAGTGTGATGGTTCGTTGTTAACAATGTACGAAAATCATGTGGAAGGATTTTTGAAATTTGCTGGACTTCAAACTTATTTGCCGCAGTTCTAACAATTAAACAGGATATCTTCTCTTACGCTTATCTGCTGAGCAAGGGACATAGGTACACTCGATTTCATGTGATCTTTTTTTTTACTTCTCCCATTCGATGAGTTATGGTCTCTCATAACCACTACTTTAGAATTTTATAAATTTAATGTAGCGTATTACTCAATCTCCCATTCTAAAAAAACCTC
Source organism: Xylocampa areola (assembly GCA_935421205.1). NCBI lineage: Eukaryota > Metazoa > Arthropoda > Insecta > Lepidoptera > Noctuidae > Xylocampa > Xylocampa areola. The sequence goes on from OW285200.1 coordinate 6,035,152, forward strand.
ATAAATAACCAAATATAGGATCGCAACCCGACCATCAAATCTCCTTCAACCCTCACACGTTTGAAACCGATTAGCCACAAAAAAGGGGTAATAAGAAAGCGCCAGAAAGATTGATGCCGCCGAAGGTTCGCCGAAGGTTTTTCTAAAGCACCCCAACCGTTAAGGGTTAATAATGAGAGCTCTTGAACAGCCCCACGTAATACCAAGGTAACACTGAAAAAGTGCCTAATATATTTTACCTCAGACTATTTTTGTAAGATCTGCGTAAATAAAATGATGGAAGGAGTCCACTTTCTTTTAAGCGACGGAGACAAAGATGAGGGTCTGATTTGGCGGTTTATTTTATGTATTCAACATACTTAATATTCAAATTCAAATTCAAATTTTTATTCTGTAAATAGGTCTTTACAAACTCTTTTACATGTCATTTTTTAATCTAGAAGGCGCCGGTATTTCCTATCTGACTACCTCGGAGAAGAAAAACCGAAACAAACTCAGAGGTCACTGTCTCTTTTAAAGTCCAGACATCATTTTTATGGTTATGTGAGCGTAGCGTTGAAGAAAGAACCGTAGCAATTTTAAGTTGACCAGTCCTAATATTTTATAGTATCATTGAATAACATAATCTCTGCGTTCTTGTAGGGGTAGGCAGAAGTGTGCCGTTTACATCCGCATTTCTTTATTACCGAATATTAATTCCCATATGTATCACCTAGCGCCATTCCAATCATTGGTCTGCTATTAAAATTTTGCTGATATAGAAACCATGTAGCACTTGTCCGAATCAGGATGAGGAATCTAATTCGGGACCTCACACTGAGCAGTCGCGTTTGCGTCTACTACAATAATTAAATTAATAAATAAATTTTATTTTTTAACTAGTAAATTGACATAATACGCACAATAAGGCATATAGGATATACTTAATGAGGCAGCAAATAAGATTAGAATCTGTGATTGTGTCACTGTGACCCATTTTTATCAAGTCTAGCAAATTGCGTAGAAAGTAATTACTTTAATTGACTTTCAGACGTCGAGGTAGTAATTATTCGTTTTTAAGACTTTTTACTGTTTGTTATAATGAGATTATTAATTATTTGTGCACGAAGTCATTTATTCTGTCTGATATTTGAATTGACTAACAAAATAACACCAATAATACTTAGGTACCGGTATTATCTATCGGTGTATATATATACTGAGCCCTAAGCGCCCGGCTTATTTATCCGGGAGGCGCAGGTTCGAATCCTGCTCACGACCGTATTCTTTTTCCATTTAATATAATTAGTTCGCTAAGCATGCGTTAATTTTTTTCAAAGATTTATCTTTAATTACTACTATACTATTAGTACAATAAATAAAAAAATACAGTTCTAAATTTCGGGAGTTGCATTCATATTATTGTTTACTCAAATTCATTTTTCTGGATTGCCCAACTAGTTTTGCAGTGGGCTCAAATCCTGACTAAGGGCTCTCCTCGAGTTCGAAACTAGTCGGGCAATTAGTAAATGTAGATACGTGAGTAATAATAGTGAATAATAATTTCCTAATATAAAGAAGTAACGGATACCCGCGTGTACTACAATTTTTTTTTCTTTATTTTAGTGGTCTAAGGCCATCTTCGCATTAATTAATACCTTTCTAATGAAACCGGTCTGGGGCATATCGGTTGGATATCGAATGGTTTCAAAGTCCGGACATAAGTAAAAACAATTTTAGTATTTTATATATTACGAAGGATTACAGTTGTTTAAAGGTAAACTTAATCATAAAAATTATGATGATGATCACAAAAATTTACGTTTGTACTATGTTTGCATGAAAAGAAGACTATTCAGTATAAATAAGACCAGCTAATAAAGTTATTTCTAAGGGCAAAGCGCAACTTTAAAATATATTCAGGAGAATTGGGGAGTTCTCTAAGCTAATGAAGGCACGTTGCTAATTACATTAAGAAATTACTTTTAATCGTTTCTTGGGTTCCCTTCCCAGAAGGGTGACATTGGAATAATTAAGATATCCCATCAGTTATAGTAGGCGATACATCTGTGTGGTAACAAAGGAAACGAAAAAAAATAAGAGAACGGTCATAGGAATGAACTAGTATTTATTTGTGAACGGTAAATGAAATCCAATCCAAAGGCTTACGTATTTATTTATGTATAAAATATAAATACTTATTTACAAATAATAGTTATTATGACTACGTATTTCTAAATACTTACACTGATAACGTATATAATACATAAAGCTCTACAAAGTTTCAGCGTTTTCATAAAAAATTACATTAACTATCATATGAGTAACGACCCTTTTTACAGTTCGTTCAATCAATTACGAATATTATTGCTTTATAGATATGAGAAGTAATAGCTGCAGAGACATATTATTTGATGTCATCCATTTATTCTTTAGCTGAGAGGCTAAGAGTACCTAAGTCTTATTATTTCAACGCGGGTGTTTTATATTTCTTATGAGTAATACTAAGGACAGTCTTGAACCAACTGCACCAACTGTGTGCCTCCAAACTTTATGATGCCATCGGTCCATGAGGGAAGCTTCCTACCCTGCGTCTGCCGGTTCGTGATTGCAATTCAAGAATCTTTTTTCTCCATCTCTATCATTATTGGCTCTTATTTGTTTACTAGTTTAAAATCAGTATCGCAGATTCCTGGTATTCGAAGCAAACACAGTAATGAAACAATCAGGAGTCTGCTTATTTAAATAAAATAACATACAGTAAGTCATCCAAGGGCCACTCTATTCAGAAAATTTCAATGAGATCTCAGTGGAATAACGGTTGAACGGCGGTTCACTGGAAAGTCGTTGGAGCACATTTAACTAGCGAAATACCAAATTCCTAACATCATTCCATCGAAACACTATACATCGGTATTCAATCGAAGCATTAGTAAATTTGCACACTCATGTGCGTATTAGAAAATAATAAACGTTAGTCGTTTATGAGTCCTAAGCTACTGAATCTAACAAAATTATTCTGATTAACTAAACCTATAAAAAGGGCTTTTTCTCTCTTTACAGAATGTCTTTCTCTCTCTACATATCTTACGTTATTTGTTATGATAGTAAATACAACCAAATCGATCACTTTGTCTTAATAACATATTCTATGGGCCAAAACAGGAGGCAGGGGATGCAGCACAAGGTCAAAGCATAAAATGCGGGCACATAGTCTTGATACACGTCTTTCAGCATACCTGCAAAATGCAAGAGAAATTGTCTGAGTTAATAGACTAATTTTGATATTTTTAGAACTCCAGTATGAACCATGAGTAACTTAAAAAGTTTCGACGAACATTCCGAGAGTACAGTTAAATAATGATAGAAAATACTATTATGCCCACGAATCAGAATTTGTGGGTCAGTATATCATGCATAAAAACATATCTACGTAACGAATACCAAAGTTATTATTATGTGTTAAAAAACTGAACTGCGAGCGGGTTGCGAACCAGCGACCTTACGTAAATTATAGGTACCATATATCATGTAAGGCGGAAAAAAAGACATAGTCGATTCTACAGGCGGCAGCTATAGTCTATGGTGCTCCGTGGCGTCGCTGGTCCCGGCACTACTTACTTTCATTCTGACAATAACGGTTCGCGCGTAAACTTATTAAGAGTTTTCTTATATTTTAATAAATGTAATTAGAACGTAAACCTGTTTATATTTCCACATATAACAATGAATAAAGTGATAATAAAGAATTTAATACCTTTTTACAGTATGTATATAGTAATTAAAAATATTTACAAAAATAAAACCTAAATTATATCCATTAGACTAGTACTAAAAGAAAAAAAAAACAATAATGTAATAATATTTATACCCGTTCATATGTCATAAAAGCGTGGCTGATAATGATCATAAAATGATAAAATCATCTCATTGCTATGATTCTATATCTGGTTTTGAAGTTTTTATAAGAATTATGTATTCTGAGAAATATTACGGAGTAGTTTTTACGCAACGTTATATATTCATTCTAAAATAGATATGGTTTGTCTTAATATTAATTTTAAAGAATGATTGATGATAGATTTATATTCCAATGATACACAGTACCGATGAATAAGTTAGGCTAGATACTGATTTTTGGAAAATTTACCGTGCTGACAATAAGAATCAGTTTATATATCACAGTATGCTACATACAACAAGGTTAGTTACAACATAGACGGTAACGAAAGTAACAAGTACAAAAAGATAATCATTATGAAAAGCACGAAAGCAATTTTTTTGTTTGAGCAGGTTTAGTACACAAGGGCTAAAACATTGACAAAGAATGACATTATATTAAAATAAAGTTGACATCAATCCATCCATAGGTACTATAATATTATATATGCGAAAGTAACTCTGTTTGTTTGTTACCTTTTCTCGACTAAACGGATGAACGGATCGTAATGCAATTTTGCAAGAAGATAGATTGTATCTTTGGGAAGGACAAAGACTACCTTTAGTCGCGGGCACCGGCTAGTTTAATCATAAGACCAAAAAATACTATCTTAGCTTAAATTACAACAGTAATTAACCGCAGTCGCGGCGAAGTTTATATCAGATAGGAAGCATGAAGCTACGGACAGTTGAAACAAAAACTTATGACTATTAATAAAAATCATACCAATAAGTGGGGAAAACGTAACATTAACAGTGCCAGCAGCTAACATAGACATTGCGTATGCTCCAGGAAAGTCTTCATAGGACACGTGGTTCGAGATCAGCAGAGGACTGGTTACATGAAGCCAAGCCCGGAGTATTCCTAGTACTCCTGTTACAGTCGCCATCCAAGCAAACTGGGTAATTTGTAACATCACTGAAAAAATATTTACATCGAAATTAGCTCTAACACAAATAAAACTTAACGAAATAGAAATACAGACTTATTTAATAAAGCAAAGGTATACATCATCATCATCCCCCTGCCCTTATCTCGATTATTAAGAGTCGGCGCAGCATACCTATATCTGGCATGCTGCTAAAGTCTTGGCTATGCTTTATGACCGGCCGCCTGCCTGACGTCAACCCTCTTTGGGAACGCTGTTGTTGGTGGTAACACAGGTATACATGTAGATTTGAATTTAGAAACCATTTTATTTTGCTACTAGAATCCTAAAGGTGATGTCACGATAGAATATGATAATTTTTGAAGAATAAGAATTTAGGAGAATGTCTCTCAAAGACAAAACATATTTACATTTCAGATGATAAATAAACCTCGTGGTAAAACCGTAAGGAAAACAAAGATATCTCGTGATAACGTGTGTAATTATGAAACGGCAAATGTGATAAGACATTAAATGACAAAGAAATACATACCCAATCTGATAAGGAACGTGAGAAGCGTTGCTAAGTAATACAGTATTCTTGTATTGATATCAAAAATACTGCTGATAAGGGCCAGGGCAAAGCGCCCACCAACATCAGCGGCGGCACAAATTGATATACACATAGCCACTTCAGTCTGAAACAATAAAAAATAAAAATTAAGTGGAAAGCAAAATACACACACTTATTAATAAAATCCTAACAAAGTAAGGAGTCAGGCAGTTTATTCGACTGGTGAGCCTTTCAAATTTCTTTTTATAATACCTATTAGTCATAAAAAAGGTAACCATAATACGCAGCGTCTAAATAAAGCGTAGCCTATAAATGTAGCTGTGTGAAAGCGTAAAATTACGTCATAGAAGAATACGGTCGCGAGCAGGAGTCGGACCTGCGCCTCCCGGATAAATACTCCAGGCACTCTGACCACTAAGCCATTTCGGCCTCTGCTCACAACGCGATTGTTCTTCCAAATTTTTATCACGTCTTTTGGTGACGCCATTGCTATCTATTTAGTCCCTATACAGGTGACCGACACGACAAACTTTGCAGTTAATACAATGTCGTATAGATGCAATTACCTTAACAAATACAGATAAATTTTTGAAAGGCATTAACGCATGCTTATATTAGAACTTTAAGTTATATTTTTTGTTACAAAATTTATTAGTATACGTCAGAGAAGTCATAAAGTTTACAAACACGCCTTATTTTATTATATCTATCAGTAAATATGAATAAGTGAGCTATAAATGTCACCGCAATCTTATTAATAGTGTTATCTAGAAGAAAATATTATATAGGCCTGTTATGTCTAGTAAATTAAGTAAATAATAACGTTAAAGTTATTATATTAAATGGAAAACGAATACGGTCGCGAACGGGATTCGAACCTGCGCCTCCCGGATGAATACTCCAGGCGCTCTGACCACTAAGCCATCTCGACCTCTGCTCACCACCGCAAATTCTTCTTCCATATTTTGACACGTCTTATGGCGACGTTATTGCTATCAATTCAGTCCCTATACGGGTGACCGAACGGACGCGACAAACTTTGCAGTTAAGTTAGATAATACAATGTCGTAAAGAATGCAATTACCTTAGGAATATTCATCCGGGAGGCGCAGGTTCGAATCCTGTTCGCGACCGTATTCTTTTTACATTTAATATAATAACTTTAGAGTTCGCTAAGCATGCGTCTTTAATATTACAATTGACTGCCTCATTGGTCTAGTGGTCGCAACGCGGCTGCCAAGCGTGAGGTCCTGGGTTCGTTTTCCAGGTCGGGCAAAGTGTTATTGTGTTTTTCTGTTAGGAAATTGTCAGTAACAGCCCGGAGTTAGGAAGTTGGTGGTGTGACACCACCGTTCTTCGATGAGTACGTAAAGCCGTCAGTCCTGCGCCTGATCTCTCTCCGTTTGTGTCGGATTGCCGTCCCATCGGACTGTGTGCGTGAAGAAAGGGGCAGTGTACCTGTGTTTGCGCGTACACTTGTGCACTATAATATCTCCTGCGTACTTGGCTCACCTCCATGAATATAGGCCGCTGTGACCGAAATACGGTTGGGACTATATTATTATTACAAATACGTGCTGAAGTATAAAGAAATGATATTGTAGGACTGACAATATTATCTGAAACTCACCTTATTATAACCATATTGAAATAACAGCATCGGTTGTAGAATGAAGAAGGTAAGGTCGGAGAAGTTGACAAAACTCTGCCCAAAACAAATGTTGCAGTAAACAGCATCTTTTAATATCTTGAAGTTTAATATTTCTGATAGCTTCTGCCTGCAAATAATAACATACCCTTTAAAAATAAACCGCCCAAAACATAAAGCTATATCTCTCCGTAAATAAAAATAATTCACATGAATTTGAATGTGTGTGTTCAAATTTATGTTTAATGCAATCTGTTTTCATTCGTTTGGCTGCATGATAAATATTTTTAATAATTGCCCGAAACTTTTTCCAATTTAACATGTCTAAATATTAACCTTACCTCATTTTCCTAAGGACTTTCTTGGCAGCACACTCCGTTTTGTGCATGTCTCCATTATTGTCTTTAGAAAGCAACAAATCTTCATTTTCGTGACCATTACCATTTTCTAAATCAGCTGCGAATTTTTAACCACATTCAATTTTATAAACAATTCTTCTACAAAATAAAGAAATCTCAAAATTAAAAATACTTGCTGTTCTTAATTTTTTTGGCTTAATCCTGTCATTTTTCATTGGGAGCATCCCGGGAAATGTATGTAAGGACATTCCAGCAAGAATGAGCAAGGTCCCTCTAAATCCGTAAACAGACATTATCATTTTCAGTAATTGAGGATACCACATTAATATAATTCCCTGAACTGCTTTACAAATACTCATCACTGTTGTTCTTTTCCTTACAAAATAATGGTTCAACGTCGAGTAACATACTGGTACAACCATTCCAAATCCGATTCCTTGAAGAACGCCAAAAGTCATCGGAAGCTGGTTTGTGTTAGTTATCAATATGGTACTGAAAGATCCTGTACATAGGAGGACCGCTCCAATTAGACCTCCAAATCTTAATGAAAATCTCTTGGTTATAATGTTGAGTATTATACCTGGAAATTATAATCAGATTAGTTAAGCAACATTTTCCACGAGGAAACTCGAACATTTTAGTTTGGATATAATCATTAAGGGTTGTAATGCTTGACTGGGTATTGATTCATTCGTTTCTTTATAACATAACATAGCATCACGCCTGTATTCCCCGAGGAGGTAGGCAGATTTTGGAAGTCACAATTGTGCACCTAAATTTCACAGATGTTATTAAGTCCCATGTAATAGGTGATAAGCCTATTGCCATCAACCGGGCACAATTCCAATTATACCAATTGCTACTGAGAATTTCCAAAAAATCCTATATTACTTTGCTCGACGCGGGAATCGTACCCCGGACCTCATGCTCAGCAGTCGCGCTCGAGACCACTAGAACAACGAGGCAGTTTCTTTATGCTTACCTCCTATAGCCAGCATGATAGCGAACACTCCATGTGCAGAAGTTAACGATTTGGCAGTGGACTGTGTTTCATTTATGAAATCATTGTAGATCAGACCAAAGGAGTTGACGTGCCCGATGCCCGCTATCTGTAAATGTTAAAGGTACTTTATTATTTCAGCACTTCTGGTGAAGAAATTCATATTATATGAATAAAAAACAGACGACAAAGATCGCAGAAGAAAAATTAGTTATTCTGTCTTTCCTTCTGTACGTGCCAGGGATACAAAGCTTAAACATAGCATCTCGGCTCTATTCCCCGAAGAGATAGGCAGACGTGTACTCCTACATTTCATCAATGTTATTATTAGGTCCCACATAATAGGTGGTGAACCTATTAACACAATTCCAAATTCGGGGCTGCATCGAAAATGTCCTAATAGAAAAATCCAATAGCACAACCCGACCCGGGGATCGAACCCAAAATCTCATGCTCAGCAGTCTTGGGACCATTAGACCAACGAGGCAGGCCAGGGATACGCATCAGAAAGATTATATGATTTTACCAATTTTTATAAATATCTCAGTCAAAACAGTATATATAACATGGAAACCTGTTTACATTTCGAAAAGAAATACCCATATTTTCTTCTGTTATATTGCACCGAAGTTGAATAGACATAAGAGACGGGTTTATTAACATGTTGGGAATAGCGTGTGTCGGTAAGACTTTTGTCGATAAGACGTCGACGTTCGTCGATAACAGAGAACTACTCGTAAATACCAGTTCAGTAAGAAAAGTAAACGAAAACGTCGGTCAAATATTGTCACACATAATATCTATCACTAGAAGCACGGCTTAAAAAAACTAGGTCAGTAAAGCAATAATGATTATTTAATATTCCTAATTAATACGATTATGCAAAAGTCAACAGCAATTAAATTATTTAGATAGAGCGGTTGGAATCGGTTTCAGAATTAATTACAATATTTGGGAAGCGAACGATTTTCTTTGTTCCATTGTTGTATTTAGAAAATGGAATTCGATGAACGAAATGTTTCATAATTGGACCGGCTTTGTCGAAGCGTAGCGTAATAAATACATCAGAATTACCAGGAAAAGCGATGCAATAAAATCAAAGTATAAAGTCATGAATTTAAGATAGACAAATTGAGTTAGGTAGCCATCGTTTCAAGCTTATCTATCCATTTAACGTTTATTTTAGTAATGAATATCGATAATTGAAGTTGCGTAATAATACAGTTTTTTTTTAATCATATAATATAACATGGCCTCACTGTTTCACTGTAAAGAAGGGGCAACCAAAGACATTTCCACCCACATTTCACCAATGCACTTTAAGTCCTATGTCACAAACATAGGACTTAATAACAGCGTGGCAATAGTGGCGAGCCTATTGTCATCTACCGTGCACAATTTCAAACTCCAGGCTATTACTGAGAATTTCCCAACGGGAAACACAAGAACGGTCGGGTGATCTGGGAATCGTGCTCATGTTCAGAAGTCGTGCCTTGGACCACTAGACCGTTGGCAGTTGTAAATATTTTTTAATTCACAAATTATTGTAGGTTGACATTGTAGGTAGGCATAGGTACACACAGAATTTATTGTAATCCTATGTGTACAAGAGACAATAGTGTTTATATAGACTAACGTAATAAGCACACGACCTTATTAAGGTGCTGCAATAGTAGGAAATTGGTACATATTAACTGAGTTATTAACAATAACATCATAGCATAGTAACTTCAAGGTTTTTATCATAGTTTCCTACAGTTCCCTATTAGTTCCGTCTATTTTAATTACTTTAACATTTGTATCGTCCTAATTAATACCAAATCAATGACCGCCATTTGAGTTATAAGTTCTGATTTTCCAGCCTATCGCTTCGGAACGACTGACCCATTTCTCTCGGTGACTCCCTGACGCAAATTGCGCGGAAAGATAACTTAATACTTTAATTGACTTTATCATTGTGACTAAATTACGTAATTTTTGCTTTCCAAGACTTTTTATTGTTTGTTTAAATGATATCGTTTTTCACGGCGTACATAGTCACGATTTTTTTATTATCTTTTCATTTCATCACTTTTAACTAGGTATTAGGTATTTGTGGTCATCAAAAGACGTAATTATGTTTCTAACTGTTATTTGTAATTTTAATACAATCGTTTTCATTTCACTAACTGCCTCAATAGTCTGCTGAGCATGAGATCCTGGGTTCCATTCTCGGTTCGGGAAAAGTGTTATTGAGTTTTCTGTTGGGACATTCTTAGGAGCAGTTTAAAGTTTAGGATTGGCATATTAAGGGATGGGTGAGATGTGCTGTATGAGATTTTCTGTTTGGAAATTCTTAGAAACAATCCGCAGTTTGGAGTTGTGCCCAGTAAATGATAAGAGGCTTACCATCTTATTGAACTACTTCTTACCGTATGGTTGATGAACAACCTAGTGTCAGAGTTTAAAACACATGTTGGTCTCTGATATGGCTTTACACACCATCGAGAACATTTCTCTGGTGTGCTGGTTTCCTCACGATGTTTCCCTTCACCGTTTGAAGCAAGTGATAATTAATGTCTAATACGCACATGACTTCGAAAAGTAGTCCATACCTTGGATTCGAACTTACGACCTTTGATTTGTCAGTCCAACGGTCATACTACTAAACCATCATGTCATGGGACAGTTATTAATATGTGTGAAATGTCGTGGTTGTAGAATTGTATACCCCTGCTTAACCTTTACGGGAATGCAGTCGTAATATTATGTCTGTTGACATCTCTAAATTGAAATAATTATAACACTATAATGTATTTCGCAATCACATTTAAAATGTCGTAAATTACTGCAATCAATGTTTACTTTATTAATAGTAATATAATTGTACTCTGCATGTTGTAGGTATCAGACAAATAGGAACTGATATACAAGACAACTATATTTGTATATAGGAATATGATACACACAGTCAAGGCTGACAACAGTATTGATTTTAAAGTTATATTATAATTACTATTTTGTGGAAAAAAATATAAATTTTGCTAGCCTTCGGCTCTGGCTTTGCGTGCGGGGTTAGTTTCTTTAATTTTCAACGAGAATTCAAGATAAATCTTTGAAAATCATTAACGCATGCTTAGCGAACTCTAAAGTTATTATATTAAATGGAAAAAGAATACGGTCGCGAACAGGATTCGAACCTGCGCCTCCCGGATGAATACTCCAGGCGCTCTGACCACTAAGCCATCTCGACCTCTGCTCACCACCGCGAATTCTTCTTCTATATTTTAACACGTCTTATGGCGACGTTATTGCTATAAATTCAGTCCTAAGCATGCGTTAATGCTTTTCAAAGATTTATCTTGAATTATTAAGGTAATTGCATTCTTTACGACACTGTATTAACTGCAAAGTTAGTCGTGTCGGTTCGGTCACCCGTATAGGGACTGAATTTATAGCAATAACGTCGCCATAAGACGTGTTAAAATATGGAAGAAGAATTCGCGGTGGTGAGCAGAGGTCGAGATGGCTTAGTGGTCAGAGCGCCTGGAGTATTCATCCGGGAGGCGCAGGTTCGAATCCTGTTCGCGACCGTATTCTTTTTCCATTTAATATAATAACTTTCAATGAGAATGTTAACATAAGCTACTACGTGAAGAGAAATCTTTGTAAGCATCAATTCTTTTTAAGTATATTGACCGTAAAACACCACCGGAGTTTGAGTTTTAGTATGCCTGGTTAAAATTAATATTAGAGTTGTGCACATAGCTATAAGTACCTGGATGACCAAGCTTTGCTTCCTTTTCTTTTGGTAAAACTACGTTTTCCAAAAAATAAACCTAGCTAGACCGATTTATTGCCTCCGAAACCCACTGCATACATAAATTTTATGAAAATCGTTGGTGCTGTTTTCGAGATTCTGATTATATATATACAAGAATACAAGAATTGTTCGTTTAAAGGAATAAGATTAAACTACATGAAAAAATAACTGTCGAAACACCGGGTGACTACTGGGCGACTAGTATTTATATTCAATAAATACTATACAAATTTATTATTAATTTGTCATGGTTCCCCACTAGGCATTCTTGTATCACGGACACCCGTGTACAAGATATAGATATATATATACAGACCCATATTGCCTCCTTTTACCCCTCCCGACTTAAAACCACAGAGTCCTACTGTAACCTTTACCGAGGTATGTTGCAGCAATCGCCGCGACCCCGGCAGGCACCAATCTAACACCTACCATTTAAAAATAAAATCCCATACCATTCGTAATACTTTCGAAACTGTTATGTTCCCGATTATAGATTTAACATATTATGATACAGGGAGAAGTTCCTAGTGTAGGACAACGTTTCTTTTATAAAATAAAAAAAGAGAACTTACCCACAGAAGACATAAAAAAAAATAACGTCATTTGTAAGTTAAATATTATTAATATTCATATATATAACATAACATAACATAGCATCACGCCTGTATTCCCCGAAGGGGTAGGCAGAGGTGTACACAGTTGTACACCCACATTTCACCAATGCTGTTATTAAGTCCCATGTAATAGGTGGTGAGCCTATTGCCATCTACCGGGCACAATTCCAAACTCCGAGCTGCTACTGAGAAATTTCTAACGGAAAAACTCAATAACACTTTGCCCGACCCGGGAATCGAACCCGAGACCTCATGCTCAGCAGTCGCGCTTGGGACCACTAGACCAACGAGGCAGCTATTCATATATATACTGGAAGTATTTATTACAGATAGGTCGGTATTAGTAAATGCGTTGGTCAAGATCATATAATTACTACAAAAAAGGGTGGTATTGCCTAAAAACCGCAGGTACCTACATAAAAAACCACGATTTAATTCCTCTCAAATATGTGGGTCATACTTAGGTGAAGTTATAGATACGAGAAATTAATTAATACATAATTCATGATATGTAATTGCCTCTTGGGGCAAAGTTCTCGTCTCATACAATTAATTACGTGAGATGAAATGTGTCATTATCATGGTGATACTCTTTATATCTTATTTAATAACAATTTATTTCAGACCAAACATGTATATATTAAGAATTATTACAAAACAAGATCTTAACCTATTGTTAGTAACTATATCTAAATACTGTTGACTGGCACTGGTCTACGTGTGCATTCGTATCCAATGACCCAGCATTGGACAGTCCCACCTATCACGTAAGGCACTCAGGATACTGTGGGAGCTGACGCGCATTCTGTCGAGAAGCGAGGCACGCCGTATACGGATAATGGCATTAAACATCGTAAATCCTTGCCTCAGCAAACATCACCGAAGCGCATCATAATTTTAACTTAACTTTTAAGTTAAGCCTGTTCTATTTGCAGTGCGTTCTATTGTTTACAATAAATCAGGATTTAGACCCAAAATGCTGGTCGTAAACCCAGGTCCACCATCGCCTTAACACTAACCTCACTGTGAAGGACAGCATATCGAAATAAACAGAAAATCAACAAGACATTGCTATCGGTCAAGAAAAAACGAACAAAATAAAATCGATCTAATCGAAACCGCTTCTTTTTTTGAAACATTAAAATTAAATAAAGAAAACTTAAATAATTATACTAGCTATGCCCGCAAACGTTGTTCTGCCATATAAATTTTCTGGATAGGGCCACCCTTATTACCTAGGGGCATAAAAAATAGACTACGGCCTATTCTCAGATCTACCAAATATAAACAAAACATTTCATAAAAATCGGTCAAGCCTTTTCGGAGGAGTTCGATAACAGACACTGTGACACGAGATTTTTATATATTAGATAAAGAGTATTGGAACTGAAAAGGTAGTGATTTCGTTATTATAAGATTTATTAAAAAAGTGGAGTATTCGGTATAGTGAGCAGAGGTCGGTATAGCTTAGTAGGCAGAGCGCCTGGAGTATTTATCTGGGAGGCGCAGGATCGAATACTACTCTAGACCGTATTATTCTTTCAACAAAAATGTAGAACTTTAGACTTAAACTTTAGGCTATGCATGCCTAAAAGCGTTCAAACGATTTATCTGTATTACTTCAGGGGTTAGAAAGATACTATAAAATATTTTAGAAAATATTGAGTAGGCACATGTCTATCAATCAAGAAACACAAACCGATAAATTTGAGGCATATGATAAATACAAAACAAATGAATCACGCTAACAATATATTCAAAAATACACTTTATCCGCGGGAACACAAAACAGCTGACTGTCTAGACATAACATTTATTACTACAAATTCACATGGTCACATTGACACCAAAACAGTACTTACAAAGGTTATAATAGTTCCAAAGCAGACGACATAGCCCCATCTGCTTCTATCAGCCTTTTCCTCCTTAACTGTATTCAATGCATCCTCTTTAATTTCTTTACAATCATCCATTTCACTGAACAACTGTCTTGGTTAAGCGTCACAATAGCACTGTGTGTTGGCCGGACGCGACTTATAAACAACTGTGCCTAAGGGCTACAACACATGCTCTGTTATTTGTTTGTTCGACAATTGACAGCTAATAATACTTCTTGCGTTATGCGCACACTTGTCGAGCGACAAAAAGTCGTTGTTCGCTGCGATTGAACTAATACCGTGCAGCGATTTTATTTTTGATAACTTAATTTGTAAACATGAATTAACATTTATTCTGATTTATTATTCAGTGACATTAATCTCGAGATTATTGAAATGGTGTATTAAAATTAATAAAAAATGTACAAAGACATTACCTTCTTCTACAAACATAAAGCTAAAATTGATAAGTTATATTTCAGTTACTATTGAAAGTAGATTTTCTGCACATTGGAACACTAGAAAGACAGCACGGGTCATTTGACCTGAATTTGTATAAACAATCATGTCATTATTTGCTTATACAGTTTTATAACTTTTATTGAATTACGATTGTTTTATAAACAAAAGTATTTAAATTGCAATACGTTTATACAAATATGAATAAAAATTGCATTCACTTACAATGACGGCTTGGGTCATTTGATTTATTCAATAGATGAATGAATTGCTGTCGTGTGTAAGATAGTAATATTTACTTTAGATTTATTGAGTGATTATGTTTCAAATACCTACATATTTTCATCATCATCATCATTTCCCCATAGATTTCCAATAGGACCGGTTATAAGCAGCTTGCATCCAGCGCAATTCTGCGGTCCTAATCAGATTGACTGTCCACCTTGTAGGTGGAAGTCCTACGCTGCGCTTGCAGGTGCGTGGTCTCCACTCTAGAATCGGCACCATCGGCCATTAGTTCTGCGTGCTATGTGACCTGCCCACTGCCACTTCAACTTGCTAATCTAGTCTAAGGATTTTCGCATGTTTGAATCGATCTCGCAGACAAACTCCGAGCATAGCCCTCTCCATAGCTTGTTGGGCTCTTTGAGCTTACCGATAAGGCCTAAAAGGGACCACGTTTCAGTGCCATACGTTATCACTGGTAACACACACTGATTGGAGACTTTCGACTTGAGGCACTGAGGTATTTTGGACGAGAAGACGCTACGCAGTTTTCTGAACGAGCTGAGTTGGATTGGACGGTTGACCTCTTTCTGGAAGTTGAACTTTCTTAGTGCGAATGTTTGTCCTAGGTCGACATACGAGTCAATATCTTCCAGAATCGTGCTCCCAACTGACACTGGGGTAGGTACAACATGGGCGTTGCACATTACCTTTGTCTTATCCATGTCTTTTCAAAGTGATCGCCTTCGAACTCGGCTGGTGCACTTGGACCGACATTGTGGCGACAAGACAAGCACTTCAACACTTCGATATACCGATAGTCAACGCGGAATCGCTGAATAGAGCACACACTGCCCATGTCTCCGCACAATCAAAAGATTTTTCATAGTCCACAAACGCAAAACATAGGGGCAAATTATATTCTTCAGTCTTCTGTATAACTTGCCGCAGCATGGGGTTGTGGTCTATGGTACTGTCGCCTTTTCGGAAACCGGCTTGTTCAGAAGGCTGGAAGTCATCAAACCTGCGGTTCATAATGACCCTTGAAAACAGCTTTTGAACAAGGCTCAGAAGCGAGATGGGTCTGTAATTCTTCAATAGGTGTTGTCATCTTTTTTGGAGAACAAGACGGTGTTGAAGAGCTTCTGAAGACTCTAAGCGACTCTAGGGGCCGGTGTTCCACCCGTTTTCAGAAGCTCTGACGTGATTACGTTTTTACCGTATTTTAGTTTATAAGATCATTACTCGACGCGTTCTCGTTGAGTTAATTTCATTGTTTTTGGTTGATATTTCGTGAAAAATTTCTGTGTATCCGGGAAGCCAAAATATTTACATTATTGCAATCGCTGCCAGAAGATCAATCGGATAGTGATGGAGAAAGTACCATTACCGCTCGAAGTTGAAGATATATTCCTGCAGCTCCTGAGTCAAGTTCTAGTGATGATTCAGACAGCAACGTACTATTGGTTGCTATTCAACAACAAACTAGAGGAAGATCGTCTGTGATACAACGAGTACGTTTACGTAGTGGTGTTCGAAAAACAATTAATGGAAATATATCTCAAAATACTGTACATGGATACACAATAAATGTTACGAAGTGGAATATTGGGGAAATCTATACTTGTGAAAAGCTCAGGGGTCGCTGAGTAAGTCATAATGATTTAACTATACGTGGTCGATGGAAATAGTAAGAGATACAGCATAAAACCACCACCACCAACCACGCCTAGATGGCTGATATAAGTATTTCATCATATTTAAGATTTATCTGCAATAAATGCCCTGGGTCCTGTACCAAGAAATAAAAATAGTGAAAAAGTGCGTAAGAGAGATTTAATTCTCCGTTTGGCGGTCGAACTGAGTAATATTTTAGAAGAATCACTGCAACGTTCGATCGCTTCCGAAATGCAACTGAATTGAAAAAAAGACATTATTGCTGTCAAACTAATTTTAGAAATTAAAATAATAAAGCTTGTGCAAAACACCAAAGTGACAGTTCCAATCAATCAAAATTTTCATCTGACATACCTATTTGTATTTTTTTTTATCATACACATAACTATTTACCTCAAAAACCAAAACAATATTTCATTGGCCCTTGTTACAATGAATATTACGTATTATATGTTTTTTCTACGATTATACCACACATATATACTAAATTAGAGACTAGTTAACAGTAATCGTTGACCGCCTTCGTAAGTTAGCCGTTTTTCCCGTCCTGCTCGTCTTGCTCGTCTTAATTTCTATTGTGCCAGATTGATTGAGATAAACGGAAAATCGTTGTATTAATTTTTCTTAGGATTGCTTTAGTCATTTCTAAGGTTTTTTCGATCG
This sequence comes from Xylocampa areola, assembly GCA_935421205.1. Lineage (NCBI taxonomy): Eukaryota > Metazoa > Arthropoda > Insecta > Lepidoptera > Noctuidae > Xylocampa > Xylocampa areola. Next base: position 6,052,840 of record OW285200.1, read on the forward strand.
TTGGGAACGATGGTAGGATCAATTAATCTTTATTCTTGGTCAATCTTTCTTCTGTAAATTAACCTAGCTAATTTAAGAAATATTTCTAACATATATATTTAATCAATCATAATTTTAAACAAAAAATGATAAGGCTATGGGTTGATAAAACAGACTGCGACTTTTAGTCGGTAAGGTCGGACTTTTTAGTCGCGCAATGTGTGCCACTACTGCAATGCACACAGTTCTTTACATCTGTTCATTACGTAGATAAACGTTTCTTTGTTCATTTATTCGCTCCTACACAATAGAATTTGTTATACATGTATGTACTCAGATATGATAAAGTTTATTACTCTATTTATACTAGTATTAGTGTATGTATAGCATTATAATGTACGATTGTATGTATAGTAAATAGTTACGCTTATTAAATATATATATTTTTTACGGGAAGAAATCATACGTCGTTCTTTCAACCAAAGTCGCAGTCGCACGATTTGTTTGCGCATGTACCGCGTAAATGATAATAATTATGTACTTACGATTTAATCACTTAAATTTCCTTAGTATGTATGTACCTATATCAAGACTCATTATTTATCACTTTGCAGTCTTGTGATTGAGACAAAATAAATTGGCAGTGTTTATAAGAATTTTCATTATGTGATGCTTAAGACACCCTCGGTGAAAGAAACCGCTAAGAGAATTCTATTAATTAAGAAAATATTAATTATCAACGCCTCTCCTCTGCGACTGTTTGAGTTGTGCACGTTTTTCTCCGTAACTGCTGAACATATTTTATTCAAGTCTATACGGATAAACCGTTTTTAAAAGTTTGAGGATAAGAAGGAATGTGTGGTCGTTTTTAAGTCGTGATTATTTTGAATGGTGTTCATGAGCATACATAACATAGTATTAAGCTTGTATCCCCGAAGTGGTAGGCAGAGATATACACCTACATTTTACCAATGCCGCTACGAAGTTCCAAGTAATAAGTGGTGAGCTTATTGCCATCTATCGGACATAATTAGCAGCTTGACGGTGCGATTGGCACAGTGGTCGAAAGACTGGCTTCTGCTGCGCCGCGTGAGGCGCGTTCGATCGCTGCACGGAGCAAATATTTGTATGATCTAGAGATAGGGTGTGTGTTTGTAAATGCACCCACGATACAGGAAGAAATTACTAGCTAGCGGCAAGGTTTAACAAAAAATCGGGCTAAACATGAGAATTTCTAACAAAAAAAAACCGCTAGCTGAGAATTGAACCCACGATCTCACGCTCAACCACCGTGTTTTCGACTACTAATTAAAAGAGGCAATCACGAAATTAGTTAAAGGTTAGTTTCTAAACACTTCGGGCAAACCCAGGATGGATCAGATAGTAACTTTTACAACAATGTAACAATCGACGATCTAGAGCCAGAAAACTTTGCGCCTTTGGCCGATAACCTAATTGAATATCATTTTTATTATTGTAATGTAATCTTATCGGATATTTGAAGACTATCTGTGTCCTAACCTTTTCATAAAGTACTGTTAACGACTGATTGTGAATGACATTATTATTTTTTACAATGTCGTAAATTTTGTAGTATATGGGCGACAGAATTACAAATATTTATTACTAGCTTCAGCTCGCGACTTCGTTTGCGTGGACTTAGAAATTTATTAAATTAGAAATAGATTCAGCTGGAATAAAAATCCTATTTGCTAATCCAGGTTATAAACTATCTGTGTGCCAAATTTCACCCAAATCCGTTCAGTAGTTACTGCGTGAAAGAGTAACAAACATACATTCATCCTCACGAACTATCGCATTTATAATATTAGATGGATTTTTAAAATTGTGAAAGTATTGGTAGCATACAAACTTTAACATATAGGTCTTGTACAGGCTTATTAAGGAACTTTATGTTATAAGATAAATTGCAGCGATATATCATCATCCCCATGCCCTTATCCCAATTTATCTTCTTCCATACTTCTTCTATTAGCCGTCATATCGTCAATCACTCCTTTTCTAGCCATATCATCTTTACGATAATCCATTCATCGCTTCCTCGATCTTATTCTACTCTTATAGCCATTTTCCATTCATACTTAAAACTTTCCTCGTCACATGACCCTCATCCCTTCGCATCACATGCCCTTACCATGCTAAATGATTTCTACACAACTTCTCAGTCACCGGTGCCACTATCAGAGTTCCTCTTACCTACCTACTCATTTCCAATTCTATCCTACCGCTTCACATTACAATTGCTGCGATATATATATGTAACTATTTAATTAATTAATTTATATTTTTAGACAAGATAATGTAAGGATTCTAAACAGGCATCTAAGACACTCCCTGAATTTCAAACGTCGATTTTAGTAATTAAACTGATTATATTTGCTAATGAAAACTTACGTTAGGCTAAAAAAAGGAGTATCAAAACCACACTTCACTAGAATTAAAAAAAAACTGCATAATTTTTTTATCAGTTTCGTTGTCAGAATTCAACTTTTATTTTTAATTTGGTCCTATATAATATGGATCCTTATTATTAGTTTTGGTATTTACTTTATTTTACATACACTGAACAGTTACCAAAATAAATAAACCTTACCTTGAAAAAAAAAAACATTTATTTTTCAACTTATCTTCTTTCTTTGCACAACACATTGATTAGGATTTCTTTTTTTATTTACAGGTACAAAAAATATTGTCTTAATTAATATTTACAATATATATATAGTGCTAAGCTTATATTTAACCCGGCATGTACAATTATGACTCAATGGTATAGTACCTACTTTCTAAGTTACAAACTATTTACATAAGGAAAAAAACATTGCCACTGTCACTTTATTATGCAAAAGACGACAACATACTCTAAGGACATTTTATCTAAAAGACATTTTGGACGCAATTACGTAAAAAAAGATAAAATTAAAGACTTTTTGCTTATAAACTAGATTTACAAATAGGTACCTATTCTAAAAGTCAAATAGTATAGACGCACAGTCATACAGTGAAATTACATTTAAGAACATTATCAACAACAATATACAAGGTCAACAATATATATTTAATAAAAAAAAAAAACACTTCTAATGTACATTCTAGAGAAGCGTAATCTTTGATAATTAAATTAAAAACAAAACCTACAAATAATTTAAAATAACTTCTCATTTATATCTACAATACTTAGAGGTAACTCAACCGAAACCTACAAGTCAATCGATTTGAAATTTCGAACTCGATTAATCGACTTTCAGTTAGTAGCTGAATCGATATATCTCTACTCACGGTGGAAGTTTCAAATTCTTTTATAAAAAAGATAAACCCAAACATAGTAATAAAGTTAACCGTGTTGAGGATTCATATCTTGAGGCCCTTGATTTTATTCCTGTTCTTCATATATTTGGCTATGCCTTCAATGGCCCAGGGTATGACGCAACAGAGATTGCATGCCGTCATCATGTTGAAAGCTATGGCGTAGCTCCCAGTGTAATCTCGAACGAATCCTGGGAAAATTAAATACTTATTTGTAACAGATTCACAATACAAGTTAACGAATACAATGGGATTCAAAATGAATAAAACTAGAAGTTGCAGAAACTACTTTTGGCTGAAAACATGTAAACTAAAATCAGCCGATCGTTATAACTTGCATCGCAACACATATTAACAATGTAATTAATTTTATTTATACTTTGGGCTCTATCAAAGCCATGATAAAACAAATTTGAGTCCAAGTACTTCAACACAAATGCTGCTATACCAGTTGGTACACCATCAAATTAATGTGTTCACAGAAACTGTGCGTTCTATTGAAATGTCAGACAAACACAAATTGAAACGATGCGATGAGCGTAATAGGATGAGAACACGTCAGTACTGTGAACGGTATTGATTAAACTAGATTTCCGATTGGGGTTGAATAGTAACACAAACTTGATAGTGATAATGATAAAACGTAACATAGCATCACGTCTGCATTCCTCGAAGGGGTAGACAGAGGTGTAAACAGATGTAGGTTCACCCACATTTCATCGATGCAGTAATAAAGTCCCATGTAATAGGCAGTAAGCCTATTGCCATCAACTGGGAACCATTTCGATCTTCAAGCTCCTACTGAGATTTTTCTAACAGAAAAACTCAAGAAAACTTTGCTCAACCCGCGAAACATATCCTACTAATAATAATATTATAAATGCGAAACTTTGTGAGGATGGATGGATGTTTGTTATTCTTTCACGTCATAATCACTGAACGGATTTAACTCCTATCTGTATGAAATTTTGCATACAGATAGGAGTTTATGATCTTGATTAACACATCAGCTACCTTTATCCCGGCTGGACCCAATTCTGAAGTTGATGCAGACGAAGTCGGGGGCAGAAACTAGTTTATTATATATGATATATACGTTCGCATTTTTTTTCAATAACTCATGCAGAACAGTATGTTACATTAACTACTTTTTGTAACGGTAATATAAAAACATAGTTTGATCAATTACTTGTCTATATTAGATGGCTACGCATATTTCTTGCGCATGACGTGCACATTGCGGCCCAGAAAAAATATCTCAATTTATTAATGTTCTTTTTTTTATTCGACGTTCGACATCTCAATTATTTGCTGTATGGCATTTTTACACTGAAGTACGTCACGCCATGAAACATTTTGCTTAAAAATATTAGATATCATAATATTTAACTATGAAATTATAATACATTTATGTAAATATCATAGACAATTATGACCCAATGTTTAATTCTTACGAGAAGTTTAAAGAAAGATTCCGCCTGTTAACAAAATTTTTAAACTATTCCTCTGTAAATTTTCATCTAAATCAGTTCAGTAGTTTTTGAGTGACAAAAAAATTTCACATTTATATCATTATTATAGTATAAAAAAAATTTAAGGGATCAATTTTCAAGTAACGCTCCTTATTGCTTGCCTTCACTATAAAAGATAATATTAAGGTCAGTCGTACATAATGCCCACATCTCGTGTTTCTGACTTCAGTAGTTTCGGCTTTGTCTTGATAAATCAGTCAGTCAGGACTTCTCTCTATATATTTTATAGATAACAAAGATGTATGGAATAAAACGACATGCACATGCGCATGCGCCGACCCCAATTAAATTAGGATAAGAGCAGGGGGATGATGATGATGACAGTATAGATATAAAACTTACCAATGATAGGTCCAACTCCTAGGCTGATGGCCCCAGCTAGCAGCATGTACAGGCCATACGCTGGAGGGTACCTCTCAATAGGGACGTATTCAGCCAGCACTATAGGCTGCGCGATGTGAACTAGAGACCTCATAGAGCCCAGGATCCCGGTGAGGATGAGGAGTGGCGTGTATGTCGTGAACTGGATGAATACTGGAAAATATATAATGGACAATTAAAATATGGTATGCGCATTAGGTTGGGGCTATCAGTTCGGACTAGTTATCTCCTAACTGTCATAGCAAAATTATGAATTGTAAGTGAACTTTTGAATATTGGTATTATCATGCCATCATTTTATTATTTTTTGCAATGAACGCAATGTGACCAATAATTTTTGAAATGAGTACATAACCATGGAGTCTTGCTTGTTATTTTTCATTGGAATTTACATATTTGGAACATGACAACAAGGTATTTTTCTCGAAATTTAAAAAAATCCGTTAAATCTTAATGTAAATGGTATACATAATATGAAAAAAAAAGTTTAACTTAGATCAGTTAACATGGTAAGGTAAGTTAAGCACATGCACATTACAGCGTTATTTTAACCTAGTTATTGTGTTGAGTACTGTTCTCTTAGATAGGCTACTGAATAACCTGTGTTTAGGAGAAATAAATATGCTTCGTTAAATGTGTATCCGTAGGACACTACAGGCCCCTAAAATGTTACGGCTAGCGTGTGTCCGTAGGACGTTTGACAGGTAAAGTTCAATTTGAAGGTAATTTAAAAAATTAAAAATAAGATTAAAATTATGTTAATTATAGGCTATGGTACCTACACAAAAAGGTGTGAAATAAAAAATATATAATTCGCACATAACAGGCGTGCACTTTAATTAATCTCATCTTGTTCCACACTTTGTATTAGTACTCACACGAAGTACTGGTACAGAAAGTTTGGTATAGATATTTTATACATTTAAACGAGTTTAGTGATTTTTGTCACTGACCATACACATTAAATAACATAGAGACAAGGGTCATTACCGAGATAAACCACATTGAGGGATGGAAATGAACTTCCGACCTGTTTTGGGCCGAATTAAATACTATATATTAAAGCTAAAAAGGTATCGATACCTATTATAAGATGTTTTAAATGTTAAATAATTCTGTTTTAACGATAGGTGGGTACTTAATTTTATTTATGGACATGATAAGCACTTAAATAGTTTTCCAGTAACAATATTCTTTAAATAATACGGTTGTCTATTAATAAGACCAACATTCCTAATCCAATATCAGTTTATTTTTAGACGACCTTTTGCTAACACAATATATGTACCAAATTTTATGCCATGGAATTGAAAAGTCGTTATGCCTACGAAATAAAAAACACCCATCCGTCTAGTAGTCGTAACCGATGTTGCTGTACGTGAGTTTCTACGTTAGATTCCCGGGTTAGGCAAAGTATTTAGAAAATAGTAATATCTTAAAATAACATAACATAGCATCACGCCTGTATTCCCCGAAGGGGTAGGCAGAGGTGTACTCAATTGTACACCCACATTTCATCAATGCTGTTATTAAGTCCCATGTAATAGGTGGTGAGCCTATTGCCATTAACCGGGCACAATTCCAAACTCCGGGCTGCCACAAAATTTTTTCTCAGACACAGACAGAAACACTAACAGAAAACTCAATAACAGTTTGCCCGACCCAGGAATCGAACCCGAGACCTCATGCTCAGCAGTCGCGCTTGGAACCACTAGACCAACGAGGCAGGAGCATTTATAATGAGCTAGGCGGGATCATGAGGGGGGAGGGCGTTGGTGGAATATATTTTAGTAGGTTTTTTCCTCAAATTAACGCGGGTGAATCCGCGGGGCACAGCTAGCTAATAGATATTCTTATGGAGTATTTTACTGTCACAATATTAAAATGATAAATTTATAATTCAATAAAATAAATTGACGCTTCTGATTTGCCAAAAGTTATGACTACACTTAATATATGCGAAAAATATTCTGCGTAAAAAACTCTAAACTAACTAAACGATTAACATTTTTATTCCATAAATAAATCATAATTGAATATTAGAGAAAATAATGTGACGCAATATTATTAATAGTTACCGATATTGCTTTTAGATTTTTTTTATTGACCTGTGTTACCTATTTGATATTTTAAAACTAAAAATTTAATAGATAATATAAATAACCCATAATTGAAATAAGAACTGCTTCGTTGGTCTAGTAGTGCCAAGCGCGAATGCTGAGCATGAGGTATCTAGTTCGATTCCCGGGTCAGGCAGTGTTATTGAGTTTTTCTTTTAGAAATTTTCAGTAGCAGACCGAAGTTTGGAATTCTGCCCGGTAGACATGGGACTTAATAACAGCATTAGTGGAATGTGGGTGTCCTACTCTGTACACCTCTGCCAACCCCATCGGTGACTACAGGCATGATGCTATGTTATGTTGTTATTGATTGATTATACAACGCGATAAATAACATTTTCATGCCCATATTATGTTTATCATAAAAATGATTCTCAAGGACTTAAGAGGAATTGCTAATTGCACTTATTAGTAAAATGCTTAATCTTAATTATGTACCATGACGTATTTTGTGGCATTTATTATTTTTATCTCCAAACATGGGAAAACTTAAATGCTATTAATTACATATCTAGTAAATTAAGAAACAGATATGAGTTTTATATTGATAACATAAATGTTAAATGCGACACACAAATTTTCCTACAATAATTTTTATGTTTATATTATGCAGGAATAAATCTATAGTTATAACGTGAACATCGTTGAAACGTGCTTCCTAAGTAAAAAAGACTATCGAACAGTCGTTATGTCGACTAGAATATGTTGCTTTACTAGTTAATTTTATATAAATAGAATGCTCTTTATAATACCACGAACAGAATGTCGATTAGATCAGACGCTATGCAAATTATATATAACGGCAAAAAAGAAAACTGGTAGTTATGAAAACAAACATGATTAAATAGAGAGATTGACGTACCCTATTCAAAATATAAATAAATTTATATAGCCGCGGTAGATCTATAGCCGAAAATGTGGGCGGTATACCTTTTTTGGTCACACCCAATTTTGGTCAGTCGTGGACCAAATTGGGGTGTTATGTTTTAGGGTTCATGTATTATTATTATTTTTAGATATAAGTATATTTTTTAGGTAGTTTATTATAATTATAAGTATAAAAAACTACCAATACTAACTTGATTCATTAAAACAACAATATATATAAATATGTATGTACCTATGGATGTATGTTTGTGAGTTTCTTTATTCCACTATTACTTCTGAACGCCTGAACCGAATCGATGTATGGGGTATCGTTAGATAAGAACGTACGTATTGGCTATCTCGGTTACCATCATCAAAAATATTAAAAACATACGTATTTTTAATATTTTTGCTCATCATAGACAAGCTGTAAAGTACGACGCAATGTAATACAAAGTGACCATCAAATCGTTGGTAACCGAGTTAAAAAAGTACGCAGGACCTGGTCAACGGTGCTTTTTCGTACAAGAATCGTTGATAACCACGTTTATCATTGTTAATCATCAGTACGATTAAACTCCTCACGATATTCTGTAAAATTTGTGTAATTATCATCTTTTAATAATTGCGTAGTACATACACCTCCTTTCTTGTGTAGGTAATACAGATACATGCCAGATTCTGAACCCGCAATTTTTTTTCTAATACAGCAAGTTCTTACACCTGGCCAAAATGACAAAATAATTATTATTATTGCAGTTCTTTTTTTCGACTCCATTTTGTTCAAGTTATGATCACCGTGTCCGGTTGAGTGTTATATACATTAGTGTCATAGTAAATTTTGCTGTTAACTTAATTTATTTGACAATTTGACAGTCTTTACCTATTCTATAAATATTTTATTAGAGCTTGATACTATCAATTATATTTTTGCATGGTCAAAACAGACCAATTAAGAAATAAAACGCGTCCAGTAGATATATATCTTTTAATAGTTAAAGTGTCATCAATCGCCACTTACAGTAATATTTATGTGTGATTTAAATATATAAGTAATTATTTTTGAGATATTTATAATGAAGAGAGCAAGGAAAACCTTTTAACTATGTAACGTTTCTAAAAAATATAATAAAAATAATAGTATTTTACCTACTCGTGCTTTGGAGAGCACTTTATGCCGTCCGTCCCAATTTTATAATAAATATCTATGATAATCGTTATGGGCAGTCAGATGCCTTAAAATCTGACAACCAATCTTACCGCGACATATTGTGTTACCCAATCATTGTGTTGTGGATATACAATGCTGGTATTAAGCTGCATCCGGTTAGACTGGTAACCCCAATGTAGTTGGGAAAAGGCTAGGTAGATTATGGTTTTATACCTACCTTATTTTATGCCACTTCGTTTATTCGGCAAAACAGCTTTTTTATAAATTAATTTTAAGTACGCGATTGATGAAATCATTGTTTTAAAAGATATTAGAAGAAAGGGCCGAACAAATAAAAATGAAAATAGCCAACAATCTCGCGAGTTCAATAAAAACGCTGAATAATATTTATTTTTCTAAAGGGCCATAATACCCTGAATCTTAGAAAACTCTTATAATTCTTAATGTATTCTTGTAATTTATAATTGAAACATGCATTACGAGGCTTAACTGAAATCTCACATTTCGACATCTATATTTAAATTTACGTAATTGTGAAACTGCAAAAGTAGGTTTTATGTTTTATCTGATGCTTGTATAATAACTTTCATGAGGCATGTTCATATTAATTATTGTTCTCTGGCTACTAATCACGTGTATTCTTCGGGTTTGCCCGACTATTTAGTACCGAAGAATACACGTGATTATCTGATGCTGATCAAAATCCACAAATATTAACTTACTATAATCTAAAATGGCTTACCTAATCTAAATAGTGCTGTGAAAAGAGCGCCGCTGAAGAACATATATCTGCTGTTCATCTTGAAGAACTGTCCAGCCACGCCCAAGAAAAGACGTGCTGACATATCCATGGCTCCTCCTACCGCTATTATGTCCGCTATTTCTGCCTGTAAAATAGTAAAATGTTCTAGTATTAGTATTGTCAGAGAATTTGCATGTAATTGAGCAGCGGTGTGTTTGGATTTATCTATGATTTTGGCTTTATATGGGTAAATATTGTGTGGGTTCACGTTCCATTATACGAGATTTGGATTCGTAAATCACAGGTTCGAAGGAAAAATACATTGCGATGACGTCACCAAAAGACGTGACAATACTTGTGAGAGAATTGGCATGTAATTGAGTAGCGGTGTTTTTGGATTTATCTATGTATTAGGCCGTTTCCACCCACCCTTCAAATCATAGATAGCGCTGACGTCACCAAAAGACGTATTAAAAATGTGGATAACGAATTCGGAGTAGTGAGTAGAGGTTGAGATGGAATAGTGGTCAGAGCGCCTAAAGTATGCATCCAGGAGGCGCAGGTTCAAATCCTGCTTACGACCGTATTTTTCTTTCCACAAAAATTAATACTTTAACATTTTTATTGTTGTGGTACGTCTGAATCGAGCCTTAACCCAACCGAGACATCTAAACATGCGCTCCCGCAGACCATAGGTATTATTCTTTCCACAAAATAAAATATACATAACCTTAAAATTAAATTGCAATACAATAAAGCTGCTTGAATCCACGATTTGAATAGCATGTGGTTAGATCCAAATTATGCATACAGAGTTAATATGCAGCGAGAGCCGGCAGCCCCCATTCTTCCCAGGCGTTTATATAGCAAGCTTTTCGAAATCGATGTCTAGGATAGTTCATTTTATGTAAAGTTTTAAGCAAAATAATGTTGATGTATTTTGCAAGGAATGTTTAAAATACTACCTTCTTCTTCGTGTGGTTGTCTCAAGTAACTATCCTAATGTCAAAATTGTTCAAGCTTCTTGAAGGCCTTTGATAGTTTTTTTTTTTCGTAATTCTATAGCTAATTTTGGAAGTATATCACTGCTATATACTTCCAAAATTTTTAAGCATGTATGTTTGTCGAAAAGTGTAATTTTTTATAGTTCTTTTTTTACTGTTTATAAATTTATTTCAATAAGTTTACAATATTTATAAATTAAATATCAGATTTTTTAAGTACTATCTTGATTTGATTTGATTACAAAAATATAAGTGTACACCCACATTTCACCAATGCGGTTATGATGTCTTATGTAATAGGTAGTGAGCCTATTGCCATGAACCGGGCCCTAATCCAATTACCTATTGCGTAAATTGTTGTGGAAAGGAAAATGTGCTCGATTCCAACCTGCGCCTCTCGGATAAGTAGTTATGCCCATTAAGTTATCTCGACCTCTGCTCTCTACCCCGAATTCTTCTTCTTCTGTGCGCTACGCATGCATTAATGCGTTTGAAAGTTTTATCTGTATTTACTACTGACTGTTTCATTTTTATTTATCTGGTGGAAATTCCTATGAATGCTTCCCACCCAACGGCGAGCGATATGTCCGACCCGTACCTAACAACTACACGGCCATCTCACCACATAAAAAGAATGGGGTGCTGTTGGATCCAGTAGATCCAACCTCCTTTTGCGCCATGTCTTTGACATGTCACGGTGAAATAAAAAAGAAACCCACAAGAACACATTACATAATATCTTTCTTATTCTGTGGAAACCCTCATGGATGCCCTCTACCTGATGGCGAGGGCAAACTCCTACCGACTAATACTACATGACCGTCGCAGCACATAAGAATAAATACCATTTACTCGCGTGGATCAAACCAGTGCCACCCCCTCTGTGCGATACCTATGGCAAGTTACGGAGAAAACTAACAACTGCCCCGAATACCTAATGAAAACACAATAACTAGAAGCCGCATAAGATTAGAAACATTGTACACAAAAAAGAGCCGAAATAAAGAACTAGGCCGAGATAAAAACATCAAAATAAAGACATTCAAAGCCAGCTTTCAGGTTAATATTCATTCTGTGCCCAAAATAATACAGAACCTTACCTTAGTTAGATGTATTTTGTCCAAAAATAATGGCTCCAGGGTGAAAAATGTGAGGTCGGAAAAGAAAGTTAATGCCAGTCCGAATATAATGTTAACGTAAACCAAGTCCTTTAGTAGGGTTAAATCCAAGAATTCTGCTATAGTCTGCCTGAAAAAAAATAGATTAATGATGATAAAATATTTTACGATATAACTCTTTTGTCTAACTTATATTTTTTGTATAATTACTTTCGTGAGACATATTCATATTAATTATTGTACACCGGTTACTACTCACGTGCATTTTTTCGGGGAGAAATGCATGTGAAAATTACGTTTGACTCGCAATATCGCCGCAGGCTCAGCTCATGACTAAAGGCTCTGTTCAAGTTCGAAACTAGTCGGTCAATCCCGAAAAAATGCACGTGAGTAGTAACCGGTGAACAATAATTGATATTATATTTTGTATCATCTGACCCGATGATACAAAATATAATATTGAATGAAATTGAATGACTGATGATGAGGGTTTTTTTTTTATATATCCACCTAAACCTATCCGCAATTTTTTTATTAAAATTTCGAGGAACATGAGAATATAATACATGTTTTCCCAAGCGTGACTGCTGAGCACGAGGTCTCAGGTTCGAATCCCGGGTCGGTGTAAAAGTCGGTGTAAAGTGTTATTGAGTTTTTCTGTTAGGAAATTCTCAGTAGCAGCCCGGAGTTTGGAAATGTGCCCGGTTGATGGCAATAGGCTCACCACCTATTACATGGGACTTAATAACAGCATTGGTGAAATGTGGGTGTACAATTATGCAATTGAACACCTCTGCCTACCCCTTCGGGGAATACAGGCGTGATGCTATGTTATATGTTATGTTTTTGTAACTGGTCTCGAATAATGGTAATATACTCTACTACTTAGGTACCTAAGTACTCGTACGGCGCACTTAATTACATATTCTAGTGGTAGTTAATATTATATGGTAAAAAATCAATATATTATTATCATTAAGAAAGCTATGTCAATAAATTTCGTCGCAAGAAGTTAATGATAGATAGGTAGTACAGAATAAATAATAGTACTACGCTAATAGTCAGCCTCCGTGATAAAATGCAGATTAAATATCTTTTTGCATTCCAAGCTTAAGATTCCAAGATAATCGTGCGAGTGTTAATGTCGGGGAAACACGTTTATTAGTTTGGATTTATAACAATAATAATTATACATCTTTTATTATACTATATAACATTAAAGAAGTAAGGCTCACGTAAATATCTGTCGAATTATTATTGCTTTTATTTGCAGAGGTTCGAAGAGTATGTTTATGTAAAGTATATAGCACTGCAGAGAACTGCCGCGTTGGTCTACTGGTCGAAATCCTGCTTACGATTCCCGGGTTGGGCAAAGTGTTAATGGATTTTCTATTAGGAATTTATCAGTAATAACCTGGACTTTGGATTTCTGCCGGTAGATGGTAATAGGCACCTACCTATTACATGGGAGTTAATTACAGCATTGACGAAATGTGGGTGTACCTACAATTTGGTACATCTCTGCCTACCCCTTCGGAGAATCCAGACGTGATGATATGGTCTATGTCTTTTAACTCATTGCTAGCGAACTCTAAAGTTACAAATTTTATGGAAAGAAAATAGGATTGTGACAAATTTGCATTAATTTGTAATATTAATAGGAGTGGGAGGACTTCTCAATAAGTACCAACTGACTTTGTCTTATTTATTTTTATATGTTGCCGTCTCTATCTTGCACTTGTAGTTTGATAGTGGTAGAGATGGGTAACACTGCACTGCGCCGCGCAATTGCGCTAACTCATTTCACTACGCCGGTTGAGTTGATTCACTTCATTGAAAAGTGTAGACGCACAGCGCACAAACGAGATAGATGCTGATGACTCTATACGCGTATATATAACGTACTCTGTGGTTAACATATCAATGAGCCGACCTCTCACTCAATCGCTGCGCCAACATAATACGTACGCTGATCAACGGTGCTTGACGCCTACGAACGCGAGACGCAGATAGCGCGCAGTTCGCTTTGTAGCTCACTCGACGCGTTGCACTTTTACTGCGCCATGGCGGGGAACTGTGCCAGATTTACTGTGTTGACGCAAAGAATTTTGCTGAGTTACCCATCCCTATATAGTTGTGTGACAATAACAGGAATAATATTACGCCAAAGCACGTGCCAACATATATATAACATAGCATAACCAGCCCATAGCTGTCCCACTGCGGGACAACGGCGTCTTTTCATACAGATAAGGCACATTGATCACCACGCTAGTTCACTGCGGGGTGGCGATTTCAGACCAGGTTTCCTCACGATGTTTTTCTTCACGTATGTCTGTGATGTCTTAGATCAACTGAGAAAATACATAGGACATTGAAAAAGTCATTGCGGTTCAAGAGGAGAACCCGTAACCACTAGGCCACCACGACATTTAGCACGTCCTAATTCATAATAATTTGTCTGGGACTGAATATGTTCTTCTTAAACTACCTGGTTTTCTTTAACCTCTATGTGAAAAATAAAACTAGAATTTTGAGTTACAATTCTAGATTTATGTTATTTTTTGGCTAGAAAAATACAATCGTGATAAGGATTTGAATCGGTAGGATTCCGGTACAACGTACCTACATGATGGATTAAAAAAAGGTCGTTCGACCAACTGGCCTATCTCGACTTCTGTTGACAATACCGAATTATTCTTCCACAATTTGGTAAGTGGTGACGTCATCGCTATCTATTCTAACCACATCGACACGCCTAACTTTGCAGTTAATTCAGTGTCGTACAAATGCGAGTACCATAAATCAATTCTTCTTTCTATAAAAATTTATAACTTTAGAGTTCGCTATGCATGAGTTGATGCGTTTGAAAGATATATATGTAGAATTGCGACATTGACAAAACTGCCTAAAACCAACATTGGCTAGATGATGTAATATTATTATATTCATTCTTGATATCACACACGTTATTATAATAGGTTCCCAATATAGGAATTCCAATATATCTTGTATTATTTTTATTGCATACCTAAGCATTGACTAGGTAGTTAGGTAACTAACCACAACCTAAGTCAAGGTTAATACTGATTTAATTTTAGATCACATTATAATATATTTACACAAAAAAGAAACCACTTTAGTAGGTACATAAGTATTCGATTGACGTTTTCTTTTGTGGCATTTCGATCAAGCATAGTGTCACTTTTATTGTAAATAATTGCAATAAAATAAAGCCAAAAGTGTAATGTTATATTAAATAATTAATTAATAAGCTATATTATATAACAACTGCGTTGATGGCGTTATAGATAAAATTAAAGAAGTAGAAAGTCATATGAGTGATACGGTGGTGAATGCAAAATCGTTCAAAACGATGGATTCTTTGCTTCAAGTTCCGATTGAAATACCTGATGAAGATAATATAACAATTCTTGATTACTTAATGTTAAATCTAAAATTTAATTAATTTGAAAATTCTTTGATCAGATGAGTCAAAGACAACAGTGTCAAGTTGTAAATTAAAACAGTCTACCATAGTTATGTTTATTCCAGAAAACAGTATCAATAAATTTATATATAGCATCAGGGCTATATTACCTAAAGGGTGAGGTAGATGTGTATTCTTATTCATCCTCATTTCACTTAATGCTGTTTTTTATAAAATCCCATCTATCGGGTACAGTTCCAAACTCCGCGCCGGTACCAAAAATTTTGTAATAGAAAAACTAACCCAAGAATCCCAGGACCTCAGCCGCACTTGCACCCCCTAGACCAATGAGGCAGTTCCCATGAATCTTATTATCTAACCCACTATTCCAAAAACAAATAAAAAAAAAACGTACCATTTCCCATCCTTATTCTTAATAATCGGCATTGGTTCCGCAGCAATATTACCGAAATTGCCCAAACTCGATACAGAAGCGGCCTTATACAAGTTTTCTCTGTAAACATGATCGCTGGAATCGAATCTACTGTCTATCCTTCCATCTGCTGGGATCAGGACCACTGGTATACTTAGCCGCCGGGAATCGGTCAATTTCGGCACAAATAGTAATTCCGCCCTTTTGTTAGGATTGTCCAAATGATTGATTCGATATAAATTCTCGGCAGACTTTGCGTTGTCGGATTTGTCGAAGTCGGGAGTGGTATTGGCAAAATCGAATTTATCCATGTCGTCTTCTTTGATTGGCGTTGGTGGGATCACTGGAAATTAATTGATGGTTAGTATTGCTGCATAACTAAATTTGACCAATACAATAAGAACTTATACTAATCTATCTTTTTATATGGCTTGTATTATTAAAGCATGCGGAGCGAACATATACCAAAGATTGCTTTGCGGACAAAAATACCTAGAACCGCGAGCAGGGTTAGAACCTGCACCTCTTGGTCACGATACCTTCTTTTTAATAATTGGAGTTCCGATCTAACGGGTACAATTTGAGTCCTGTAACCCTACTGAATGAGAACTCCCTCCGAAGCTTTATAATTTCCAAATTTATAATGAATTTTTTAAACAGTATTTTACCTAATTTAACAAATTGAAGGCCAAATGATAAGACACAATAGAAGCTTTATTACTACCTATGACGTCTATAGACGTCAATTAAAATGAAACGCAAATTAAAACGATCCCTATATCAAAACGTGTAACACTAAAATAGTAATAATTTTTAGCACACTTGGAATAAATGAATTCCGAATTTATAACTGGTTAAGTTGGAAAAAAAATGCATAATTGACTCGTATGTACCTACTTAATCTATTTCAAACATATTTTATTAGTTAACCGTTTTGGTTTAGGCAGAAGATAACTCAGAAACAATTCAGTTGAACATAATTTTAAACAGACTATTTAATTGATAAATTAGGTAATAAAAATGGAAATTACACACAATTTACAATATCAGAATCAGAAAAAGGCACTCTGGTTTTTTATATAAATTTGAAATAACAAGTTAGCATATAAAACCTAGCTACAGAACTCAGATTAATAATTGCAAAGCTTAAAACGGAATGTTATTTTCTTGAGTTAAATATAAGCTCTACTTTATATTGTACGAGAGATTTGCAGAGCGCAATTACTTGACACAAAAAACGGTCTGATAAAAAAAACAGCTTTGATAAGCAGAAGGTGGATCAAACTTATGAACAAAAGTTAGACAGAATTATTTTTTGTGGAAATATAATTACAATCGCGTGCCCGTATAGAATCTGCGCCATTCCCGGTAAAATAGAGCCCCTGGAGTATTCGGGAATGGCGCAGGTCGACCGCTGGTCGTTGCCACATATTATTATAATAAAAAAATGTTTACACCGTTTTGATAAGAGTTCTTCAGTCCACATATTTTACTTCAGCTCTACTTTAATCTAACTAAGCGTAAGATTCTTTAGTATTTCTGTACTCCGTTAATCATATATGATACATGGCGATTGTATAACTATTGTGTCTTTACAGACAAGGAAGTTGTTGATACAAAATCTTACAACTTCAATTTTTATAAACTTTACAAAAGTCAGATTTTGAACTAAGAATCTGACCATAGGAAAGTTTTATAAAAAAAATCTGACTTGAAAGTATATTTGTTAGACCTCGTTTTGTGATTAGAGGGTAAGAGCTATATGCATAAAGCAAGTTAAAAACTTAAAAACTTACAAACTGTTTTCTCGCAGGGTTTCGGTTGCTTCACCATGTGCCACTTCACTGGATGCATGACCATAGCCCCGAATATACTGTGCGCGGATATCGCACACAGTATCGCTAACGTCCCTCTGAATCCATACTCCGTTATAGTAAACTTGATAAACAACGGGTAAAACATCGTTGTCATTCCAATTGAAGCCTTACATAGACTTAAATAAAGTACTTTTTTCTTTGTGAAGTAGCTGTTGAAGCTTGTGTAGGCGACAGGTATGAGTAGCCCCATTCCCAACCCGTGAAGGAAGCCATTTGTTATGATCAGCTGTGTCGTGGATACTACGAATATTGCTAGGAACGAGGCTAGTGTATATATGAAGGCGCCTATTAAACCCACTTGCCTTAGCGATAGTTTTTTTAGGGCTATGTTTGCTGAGAAGCCTGAAACAAAAGAAATAATTGTTACATATATGAACTCCCTTTTATTATGAGACACGATCTATTCGATAGACACTGTATTTTGTATAAGACTATTGTCCACAGTTTTTCATCGAGTCTGTTTTTGTATTAAAAACTAGGTATGTTTAGTAAAGTTGTCAATAAAAAAAAAACTTTTTTGCGATAGTTGGCAATATTTGAGTGAGAATGAAAAAATAAACAGTACGAAGAATAATTACACTTGGCTCATGAAAAACCCTGTTTTTGCAATAAGAAGGCCACCCACTGTACATTATTATTAAGTTAAATATTTCCTATGTAATTTATTTGGTGTACAATAAAGATTATAATATAAATAATAAACAAATAAATAAATAAGAACGACTTCATTTAACTTTTTAAAATATCCTGTAGATACTAAACAAATTAGTATTCGGTCATACGTTATGTTATTGTTACGCTTTCTACGTTACAAGATACTGAACTCGCTAAAAATACTCTTGTTGGTTTAGTGATTGTAAACACGGCTCGTGAGCGCGAAGCCCTCACTTCGATGCCTGGGTCGAGCAGTGGTGGGTTTTGTATTGGGTTTTTCTGTTAAAGGAATTCTCCGTAGCAACCCGAAGATTGGAATTGTACCCCGTAGATGGCACTAGGCTCACTACCTACCTATTACATGGAACTTACTAACACCCTTGGTAAAATGTGGGTGAACAAAATGAATATATATGACTCTGCCTACCCCTTCGAGGAATATAGGCGTGAATGTTTAAAAAACAAGAAAATACAAACAAATATTCAAAATGAGTCTAAGGAACTGTGTGCATTGAGCGTACCGACTTAGTGGAAGTGGCTTTAATCCGTCTGGATTTACAAGGCATTTTCATTTGTAGCTTCTTTTCCTACTAAGTTAGAATAAGTTGGCATTTATGTAGACCATTGTAAAGTTAAATCACTTAGTGATATCTTCGTCTTTTGCGATCACTACAAATTGTAATAAAACAAGTCATGTTTCGGGATGTAACCGTTGTAGGAGACGAGTCTGGGCAGTTACACCAACACCCCAACTATCGTTCTTCCCAAATCTATCTACTCTACTTAGAGTGAATAGATTTCTTCTGCGATACCATCAGGCGAGTTGGTGACCAGATCCATTTTTGAGGTCAGTGAGTCAAGGTCAATGACTGTAGTTTTTGGAGGGCAGCACAACGTCCATGATACATTTTCTTTCCACACCTAAGAAGAGACCTTCTCTTACTTGGATTTTTTTCTATTATATAATTGACAACAGCCGTTAATGTAGGATATTTTTATGATTATTTCAGAGATAAGCTAATGATGTGTCTACATTTGTCTCAAACGTATAAATTAGTTTTTATTGCACTTTAATGGATGTTATATCGGCCAAGATTTGTTGTCGAACTTTATAACCCTATCTGATGCGAGATAAATACTCGTAAATACGATATCAGATCTCCATATACGCTTCGCGAATGAGAGCTTTTTGTGGATTTAATGCATTAACATGGTTTAATATGTGGAAAGTATATTAAAACTAGTCGGAATTTATAATTACGTCCAATGGTAAACGGTGAATAAAATTTACAATCTCAAAAATACTTTTTCTATAGTTTATAATATTTCTTTGTCGGTTATGGCTTTTTTTTCTGGTTTGGTTTTGCCAGTTCTCTGTCAGAAATATACCAAGTACATTTATCGTGGTTATAATTAATTGATAATAATTTGTCGCTGATTTAGTAAACAAAATAAATGATTCAATTTAATTTCTATCATTTGGTGTAAATTATAAAATCCAAATCACCAGAATCATCATTTATAATGCAACATTGACTAAATAAAATGTCGCACCTGCTAACAAATATTGAATACACCACTTTTAAGAATTGTATTACTACAAGTGTTTAAACAACTCTTAACCGGATTAATCGCGTGTATTATTGATACTTTGTAGCGTTCGAAACGTCAAGAAAAACAAAAGCCAATAATACACGCGATTAATTGGATTACGAATTGTTTTATTACAATTTGTAGTGATCGCAAAAGACGAAGATATCACTAAGTGATTTAACTTTACAATGGTCTACATAAATGCCAACTTATTCTAACTTAGTAGGAAAAGAAGCTACAAATGAAAATGCCTTGTAAATCCAGACGGATTAAAGCCACTTCCACTAAGTCGGTACGCTCAATGCACACAGTTCCTTAGACTCATTTTGAATATTTGTTTGTATTTTCTTGTTTTTTAAACATTCACGCCTATATTCCTCGAAGGGGTAGGCAGAGTCATATATATTCATTTTGTTCACCCACATTTTACCAAGGGTGTTAGTAAGTTCCATGTAATAGGTAGGTAGTGAGCCTAGTGCCATCTACGGGGTACAATTCCAATCTTCGGGTTGCTACGGAGAATTCCTTTAACAGAAAAACCCAATACAAAACCCACCACTGCTCGACCCAGGCATCGAAGTGAGGGCTTCGCGCTCACGAGCCGTGTTTACAATCACTAAACCAACAAGAGTATTTTTAGCGAGTTCAGTATCTTGTAACGTAGAAAGCGTAACAATAACATAACGTATGACCGAATACTAATTTGTTTAGTATCTACAGGATATTTTAAAAAGTTAAATGAAGTCGTTCTTATTTATTTATTTGTTTATTATTTATATTATAATCTTTATTGTACACCAAATAAATTACATAGGAAATATTTAACTTAATAATAATGTACAGTGGGTGGCCTTCTTATTGCAAAAACAGGGTTTTTCATGAGCCAAGTGTAATTATTCTTCGTACTGTTTATTTTTTCATTCTCACTCAAATATTGCCAACTATCGCAAAAAAGTTTTTTTTTTATTGACAACTTTACTAAACATACCTAGTTTTTAATACAAAAACAGACTCGATGAAAAACTGTGGACAATAGTCTTATACAAAATACAGTGTCTATCGAATAGATCGTGTCTCATAATAAAAGGGAGTTCATATATGTAACAATTATTTCTTTTGTTTCAGGCTTCTCAGCAAACATAGCCCTAAAAAAACTATCGCTAAGGCAAGTGGGTTTAATAGGCGCCTTCATATATACACTAGCCTCGTTCCTAGCAATATTCGTAGTATCCACGACACAGCTGATCATAACAAATGGCTTCCTTCACGGGTTGGGAATGGGGCTACTCATACCTGTCGCCTACACAAGCTTCAACAGCTACTTCACAAAGAAAAAAGTACTTTATTTAAGTCTATGTAAGGCTTCAATTGGAATGACAACGATGTTTTACCCGTTGTTTATCAAGTTTACTATAACGGAGTATGGATTCAGAGGGACGTTAGCGATACTGTGTGCGATATCCGCGCACAGTATATTCGGGGCTATGGTCATGCATCCAGTGAAGTGGCACATGGTGAAGCAACCGAAACCCTGCGAGAAAACAGTTTGTAAGTTTTTAAGTTTTTAACTTGCTTTATGCATATAGCTCTTACCCTCTAATCACAAAACGAGGTCTAACAAATATACTTTCAAGTCAGATTTTTTTTATAAAACTTTCCTATGGTCAGATTCTTAGTTCAAAATCTGACTTTTGTAAAGTTTATAAAAATTGAAGTTGTAAGATTTTGTATCAACAACTTCCTTGTCTGTAAAGACACAATAGTTATACAATCGCCATGTATCATATATGATTAACGGAGTACAGAAATACTAAAGAATCTTACGCTTAGTTAGATTAAAGTAGAGCTGAAGTAAAATATGTGGACTGAAGAACTCTTATCAAAACGGTGTAAACCGTCTATCAGGCGGAACTATTGGCCCTACAAAGAGCGGCTGGTGAAGCGCTCAAACGAAGGGAAGATACATTCGGCATTTTCAGCGACTCTATGGCGGCTCTCCAGTCGGTGGTCAATGCTAGTTCCCCCCATCCCCTAGCGGTGGAAACAAGAGACACCCTTCGCCGCTGTAAGCTTCAGAACAAGAGTGTCTCCTTGTTCTGGATTAAGGCCCACGCAGGATTGGAGGGAAACGAGCGAGCCGACCAACTCGCAAAGGAGGCAGCTCTGGGGTCGAAGAAGAAGCCGGACTATGATCTGTGCCCCGTTTCATTCGTCAGACGGCAGATCCGCATGGCGTCGCTTGTCGAGTGGAACGGGAGATATAAGTCCGGTGAAACAGCATCTGGCACAAAATTATTCTTCCCCGACGCGGTTGAGGCGTACAGGGTGATGCGAAAAATTGAGCCCACAAGTCTTACCACCCAAGTTCTTACGGGGCACGGTGGGTTCTCTGCATACTTGAAACGCTTCAAGTGTAAGGAGAACGCATCGTGCGCCTGTGAGCCGAGCAAGGACGAGACGGTTCTGCATGTGCTCTTGGAGTGCCCGATCACCGAAAAAACGCGCTACGAGGCTGAGCAAGACATCGACGAGAAATTCACTGTAGATAAATTGCCTGGTTTAATAAGCGGTAGTAAGAGAAATAAGTTTTTAGAGTATTGTTGTAAAATAGTAATGATAGTTAATAATAGAAATAAGATAGCATAAGAAAAGTAGGATACTTACTTATATAATAATTATATAGTTTAAGTACCTAATAGAATGATGACAAAAAAAAAAAAAAAAAAAAAAAAAAAAAAAAAAAAAAAAAAAAAAAAAAAAAATTACATATATACAATATTCTAAAAAGAAAAAAAAAAAAATATATACACATCCAAAAATATCCAGTAAAAATAAGGTATAATGTCTAAACTTGTAACTTTATACTTAATTTTGTTAGAATAAGTTATAGCTCTCTATGTAATCCTAAAACATAATGATATGGCATGAAATTAAAATAAAAATAAACACAAATATATTGAATCGCAAAATAATGGCTCTGATCATGTCAGAGGACAACTTGCGTGGCAGGAGTGTGGTTGAGATTCCAGACGCCCTCTTTGTCCTGCTTTCCGCAAAACAGCCTCCAGCTTTCTTCGGTTGCTCTCCTTACAGCCTCCTCATACTTTTCTTTTTCTTCCAGGTAAAGCTTCACTACCATCTCTCTTCGGACCGGCGCTGCATTCCTGACTCTGCGTTTCCTAGTGGCGACCAGCTTCTTCATCTTCGCGAGCTCCTCGGACCACCACGGCAAGGTGAGTGTTTCTTTTTTCTTTTTTGTTTGTAAAGTGTGTGTACATGTTTCAGTCACGGCTTTTGTGTATGTATCTACTGTGTGTTCTAATTGTTCTATTGTATTTATGTTAATGAGTTCCGAGACTGTTAAATTGTTTTCCAGCATAATTTGAGACAGTTTCTTACGAAACTGTCTCCAATTAGCCTTCTTTGTGTTGTATAATCTTGTTGTGCGCTCGATCCTTATTCCTTCAGATTTGACCAAATAAATGCTAAAAAAGATACCGTTATGGTCGGAGCTCGTGAGTCCCTCTGAGATTCGCCAGCCGTCCACCAGGTCCAGCAGTTTGATCTGCGTAACTGGTAGAGTGGTCCGTAGAGTTTCAGTTAGTAATTTCTTATAATTTAATATAAATATAATTATAATTATAATTTTCTTTGATGTGTAGTGAGCATGTTACTACTGCATAAACTGAGAATGAGACTGTGGTAAGAGTAGGCCCATATAATAAAAAATCTACCAGAAAAATATTTCATTCATAATAAGTATTATGATAAGCCTTCTATAAACGATCTCCTTGGGTGGCTGGGTCAGAATCTTAATACAGGAAGTGGTAAACTTATGCTGCGCAGAATATTTTAACGCAACATACTCGTACCGTGCAACAAAAAAAACCCATACGTTTTAACGTCTTCGCGAGCAGCCTAATCGCAACCGCGACCATGACTGCTGCATGTTTTTCTTTGGTGATGGTCTCTTGCGGAAACTGAGAGGGGTTTTGTCTGCGTAACCGGCCAATAGCTAAGACGAGACAGTGTGATGCCTCCAGCCAGAGCATATTTTTTACACACATTACATTAAGCAATACAGCATTAAGGGCGTCCCCTGCGGGACAGGAGCCTCGGCTTAGGGTCTTGCTGGGAGAACAACTAGGGACTAGCTGGATCAGGTCGGTTTCCTTATAATTAAGGGACGAATTTAAAGCTACTGGTTCGGCGCGAGCCGACACGAGTAAGGGCTAGGAAGGGCATGAGAACAACTATTGGAACCCCTCGATTGTCGGTTTTATACCTAATGCAAAAATTTTACTATGTATCAGGCAGAGTCTGTTCTCGTTTTAGTTAGTCGTGAAGAAAATTTACCAAAACGCTTAGCATCCGGCGCACTTGGTTGTATCAATTATTATTCATTTTATTTGGTAACGCATCGTAACGTATCTAAAGTTTTAAGATTTGCAAAATGATGGAGGAGATGGGGCGCTACTATCAAGTCTTTGCCCCGGTTCGGAAAAATCGTTTTTTTTTTATGAAATAGGGGGCAACCGAGCAGACGGCTCGCCTGATGGTAAGCGATTACCGCCACCCATGGACACCGCAACCCCAGAGGAGTCGCAAGTGCGTTGCTGTCCTTTTAAAAGGTTTGGGCCTCCGGTACCCTCACTCACTCGGCGAAACATTCGTTTGTTGTTTCACGCCGGTTTTCTGTGAGGCCGTGGTATCAATCCAGTCGAGCCGACCCATTCGTGCCGAAGCATGGCTCTCCCACGGTGAAAATTAAGCACGTAGATCGTGACGGCCAATTTGGTGTCAACCGAGATAGGCCTTATTCCGGCTAAGTTGTGAAGATTGGCCACAGTCAGTTCTCTTTCCATAAAGTAGGTAATTTATACTACTGATTGCAGAAAAAGTGGAATCTATTTCGGATGTCTTTTTTTAGCTCACGAGGTTAACTACAATTTTTATATAGTTTTGCATTATGTATTATTGTAATATATAAAATGTAAATTGAAGTATAATATATGCAGTTAGGCATTATTAAAATTATAATAAGTTTAGCCTACACTGTTACGGATACTTATTTTTAAATCAAGAGGTCAGTTATATATAGTCCTGCGACCACGAACGCTGTAAAGTATTTGAAATGCCAGGACAAAACAAAAACCAATAATACAAGTGATTAATCCGGTTAAAAGTTATTTTATTATAAGGTCGGTCATATTTTATATATTACAATAACACATACCTAATGTATGAATTGTAATAATACATATTATAAAATATAGTATGATAAATTAATAAATAATTCAGACATTACTTATTGTAATGTCTGAATTATTTATTAATTTATCAAAATATTGTAATGGTCATGGTCTCATGTCGCGCGATTATACTTTGCAAAATTCTTGTAGAAATATTGTAATTACATAATAATTATGTATATTCTTCTTCATATCGTATTGATCTATTTATATTTTAATTTTGGACCAGTATATACCTAATAGCCATATAAACAGTCAGTGACGTCGTGTAGCCTACTTTTGACCTCAAACGTCCCTGACAACAAATTCGACACGGCCACCTACTGGGCAAAATAATTTATAGAACCTTTCAAGAAAATAAAGTCTTCTAACATGTTTTATCCCACGTGTTCAACAAGTGGTCAGCACCACACTGATTGACGGAAATAAGTTACGTTAAATTGTTAACCTTCAAATAAGAACAGGTTAACACGAGAAAAATATGGTGCAACATAGTGTAACAAAACTAATTGAAATAACTATAGGCTGACGAGTGATGACATTGACCGCTGAGAATTTTATCAAAAAAGTTGTTTAATATTATGTAAGGCTATAGATACATTTTTTCATTAGTTTACTTCCTTTTAAGGGGTCAATGTGTCAGTGATAAGGATTCTTTTTTTATACCAATACCTACCTAATGCTATTAGTAAGTTTTTTTTATACTAGTTTGCCGTTAGAGGAGCAATTGTTTAGCAGTTTGTCGTAGTGGTATTAACACATAATGTATTTGTTTAATTTTTAGGTGAAATTAATGTGTTTGACTTATGGGACCTTATACAAGCTGATGATCTGTTGATGACCGTGGCATTTAAGGTGATTATTTAAACTGCTGATACTGAACACAAATCAATAAAAAAACATTATCTACCGAAAAAATATTGTAAACAAATAAAACCACTCCAACAAAAACAAAATTAAACCACCAAAAATATGAATAGGAATTCGTTATCCTTAGTAAAAATTTGGCTAATAAATAACCATAGATTATAATAAAACATCTTTTAACCGGATTAAACGCTGCAAAGTGTTCGAAACGTCAGGGAAAACAAAAACCAATAATACATGCGATTAATCCGGTTAAATTCATTTTAGATGATTGAGCTTAATTATTATTTATCATTTGCTTTATAAATAAATATGACAGGGGTAGAGATCAACAAAAAGCTGGCACAATTGCATTTTTTTTAAATTTAATTCTTTTTAACCTATCTTATATACACTTAACAAGTTAAATTAAGAATTCAATAAAAAAAAATACACATAACCAAGAAGTAAATATTTATATAGAATATTCTTGCCTAAATTTATTTTACGTATAGCTAAAAAGAATATAATGCATATGTTGAAGATTTGATGCGTGATATGTTCTCATTATATCTGATGAGTGGATGCGATGCGGATAAAAACGGTTGAGCAGGTATCTATTGTAGTCTCAAGCGGTTAAGTTGTCATTATGTTGTCGTTTTTACATTGTAGGATTATAATGAGATACTAGTCTGTTACATACACAAGCCGGTCACGCAAATCGTGGGTTCAAACTTAGCTTGACTGATGTGACTTTTTCAACGTCATATATAATTTCTTAGTTAATCTAAGACACCACAGAATGACAGTGAAGGAAAACATCATGAGGAAACCCGGACATAATGGTCTGAAATGGCCAATCTGCAGTGAGGTGATCAATGTCCATGCTTCCTCTGTATGAGGAGAGGCCCTTGCCATGCAGTGCGACAGTAATGGGCTGGTTATGTGGTTATTTGACTGACCTGTGGGTCCAGTGGTTAGTAGCCCTGACTGCTATGCCGGAGGTCGTGAGTTCGATTCCCACCCAAGACAAATGTTTGTGTGATGAGCACGTTCATTTGTTCTGTGTCTGGGTGTAATATGTATGCATATATATATAATATGTATGCATTTAGAAATATATAAGTATGTTTATCAGTTGTCTAGTACTCATAACACAAGCTCTGCTTAGCTTGAGACTAGACAGCGTTGTGTGATAGTTGTGGAATATTATTATTATGCTAGAGGCACTCAGAACTCGATTTGGACTATACTTTTTGCTATAAACTCACAGGAAGTAACGCGCAATAAAAACCTTTAAAGCGATTTAGACTAGGAAGCGATTTACTGTGCATTAGTTCATCCAAAAATATCATGCAACGCTATAGCTTAAAAGTTAGCAATACTTTTGTTTTTTTATTCTTTTTAAAGAAAAAAGAAGTGCCTTCAATGGAATGGTGAAAACAATACATACGATTGCAACAATCGCGGGTAATTTGCTGTTAATTATTGAAGAGTTCCATTGTCTATCTCTGAAGATCTTTAACATATCCTAATAAATTATATACTTAAACCTGTCTTGAAAACCCATCCCAATCGGATCAGTTGTTTTTGAGAAAATCGCGGACCTACAAACATGAAGTCGATTAAAAATAGGCTTTACGTAACACGAATGAACCATACTATGTACTACTATACTCATTTTGCATGTTTACATATTTAACTTACACTATCACAGTAATAGATACATATTCATAATAATACATATGAATTTTAAGCCAGCATTAAGTAATTAAATATTTAAAAATATTATATATGATATTCAAGAGTTTTAATCGAACCGTAGGAGCCTACCTTTTGACGTCATCCCAATCTCTTAACTAATAAATTATTTATATATCTAGTAATTTTTTATTAAATCTAACTTTGCCATCTTAACATAGTAACTGATTAGAAAAAATGCATAAATTAATACGATTAAAGTGTGTACTCGTAATTTTAGAATTGGCTTACTTATTTTTAAACTTAGTCTATGTACGAAAAGTTTATAGGCCATTAACTGTGTAACCATCAACTGTCTTCCTAGGCGTCACAGTGGACTCTAAACTGCAATGGGGACCTCATATAGAGGCACTTGCAGGCAAATTGAGCTCTGCTGCATTTGCTGTTAGGAAAATAAGACAGATGACAGATGAAGCTACAGCTAGACTAGTTTATTTTGCATACTTCCACAGTATTATGTCTTATGGCATTTTACTGTGGGGATCGGCTGCTGATATCGAGACTATATTTATATTACAAAAAAGAGCAGTCCGAGCTATTTATAATATGGGAAGCCGTGAGTCGCTCCGTGAACTATTCAAGGAAATAAATATACTTACATTACCATCGTTGTACATATTTAGCAGTATTATGTATATTCGGAAAAATATTGCCCAATTTTATAAAAAGAGTGACCGCCACAATCTAAACACCCGTTACAAAGATAGGCTTCAAGTACCAGGTTTTCGACTTAGTAAGACCAACAAGTCATTTATGGGTAATAGTGTTAGGTTCTATAACAAGATTCCTCGTCATATTATTGACTTGCCGGACTTAAAGTTCAAACCGATTGTTAAACGCGTTTTAATGTCCAGAGCCTATTATAGTATAAATCAGTACATTAAAGATACAGATGTATGGCGAACGATTCCTTTCTGCACACTGTGACCCACTGGCACTATTTGACCAGCGCGGACATATACTTACTTTTGTATAATTAGTTTTTTCTTTTTTTAGTCTATTTTCTGACCTAACTGTCTTTTTACAGTTATTTTATATTAATATCTGACATACGTATTTATTACTTTAACATAACTTATTGTTATTAATCTAATTACAGATTTTACTCTATATTCTCATATGAGTCTCTAATTAATAAATAAAATAATTCATTGCTTTTCTGTAAAATGTGAGCATCATGTGGTGAATAATGTTATATATTACATTAATATATACATTCACCTGCCTATTGCCAGGCATTATGAGTTTGTCATGCTCACTAAAATGTCTTGCTGATGGTGGCGTTGTGTATCGGGTCGTTGAGTTCCCTTCAAAATGGTTGAGTTCAGCGATGCTGATGCGCACGTCATACTCGTGAACGGGTGCTGTCTGTCGGGACTGGTCCGCTCGTAATTGCCTTGGTAATCGTTTTGGCTTTATAAACTTCTATTATTTTAATCATTTGCTTTTGTTTTCCTCTTACATTATTCTACATTATTCTCACATACCATCAATACACCATTGTAATTAAAATTTTATTTAAAAAGAGTGTCTATGGAGTTTCTTGCCGGTTCTTCTCCATAAGATCAACTTCTTTGGAACCGTGCACCTAGCTTTGACATTTATAAGTGCCTGTAATTTGGTCTATGTGAAAAAAAAAAAAAAAAAAAAATTGATTACAAACTATGGTCGGTAACCATCGTAAAGATACTTAACCCTTTCGTTTTCGCATTTGTCATATATGATACACAGCCATCAAATAACTATTCTGCGTCGTGGACAGGAAACTTATTAACGTTAGACTCGCAGGCAAAGATTACAGGTTTAAAATTAAGGTACGAACCACCAACTTCTTGCAGTTGTGAGCGTATAAAAAAATGATGAACACTTGCTTAAAGCAGTGAAGGAAAACATCGTAAATAAACAAACACACCTGTGAGTTGTTCTCGATGGTGTGTACGGCATATCAGTCCTACGGGTGGTTTAACTTTGCCACTAGGTTGTTTATTAACCACGCGATACGAAGAAGATTATAGAGGTAAGCAACGCTTCGTAAGGTCAGTGTGTGACTGAGTCACCTTTATTATAGAAGCATTTTCACCTCAGCGTCCCTGTGCTTCGGGGGCCAGAGCCCGAATTGTGGTGAATAGATAGTGGTAAGTAATCGTTAAGTACAGGCCTCCGAATGGCTTGAACAACATCTGATTGGCTTCAAACTACACAAGAGACGACGTCAAAAGTATTAGTATTTCTCAATAGAGAAGGGGAAAGTTAAGATTGTATTTATGGTCAGTGCTCTCGCGCCAGCTACGTAGGTACATACCACTGGCGTTAAATAAAAATGTATTGCAGCACGCATGAAAATTTGGCTGTAGACCATTTATTTTGTTATTTTTGTAATTGTCACGACTATGTTATTTTGGTAAAAATCCCGTAAGATTTAAAATACGGGGAAGAATTGATAGTGCTTTTTTAAGGTTTTGGACAGTACACATGTGTCGAGATAGCTAGTATTATACAGATATCTGACAAACAAGTAACTGTTTAACTCGGGTCCTTCCACCAGTGACGTCTTTAGTGTAATACTTTGTTGTTTATGCCCTGGCTGGAGGACTTAATTTATTAAGGCACTACAGGAAAGTCCGGTTAAGCAGACAACCTCTTACATTGACCTGTGTGAGTTGCCGTATATACAAAAAAAGAAAGAAAAACAAGTAACTACACCGAATTCTTATACCTACAAGCTTTTTCGGACACTAAAGATCTAAGCCCCGTAATAATAAATCAATCTCTTATTGTGAGATTGTGCTAGTGTCATGACTATTACATAGGAGTGATATGATTTGAAATGCTGAAATGTATGATAATACGATCAAAGTAAGCGCCATTTTAAAAGGGGTGGAGCTTAGTTTTTGGAGTCAAAAAAAAACATGTACCGTTTTTGTTACGTTAGTGTTTGGAACAGTTCAATGTCAAGTTATGCGTTCTTAACGTTATTCTAATTTGGTTTTAATCATATTGTAGTTTGGTAATAGTCAATGGCATCAATTCTGATTTAGCCCAACTTAACTAAATTTAGAACATTGTTTTTTTTTCTAACAGTTACAACAAAAGTATGAATTATCAGACAACAAATTCAAATTTAGTTAAGTAAGCCTATGATTTCCAAACAATTTTAGATTGACATGACTAATTTTAGTGGCCACCTAAAAGTGTGCCGAATAAGAATGTTGGGAGATTTTAGTTTGACGTCTCTAAATTCGAATTTGACGTCTCATAATTCATCCCGTCTCGGTTTTAAAGCTTAGATAATATAAATGTATATTAACTAACTTTTAAAGTATGTAGATATAAGTAAAAGACAGCGATTTTCTAATTTTAGTTTAGTTTTGTTACATCAGAATTTGAATTGATGCTAATGTTAGATAATTTTAAATTATTATACATGTTTAAATAGTTATAAGAAATTATAACGCGATTTAAAATAGTTATGACTAGACGAACTATTTTAAAACGTGTAGTCTCAAAGATTAACATAATTATCAATATGCAGGTCAAAAGTTAATCTTTGAATAAATGCATGTAAAATATTTTTAGGAAATGATTTATTATCTTGTTGTTTATTTATAGAATCATGTTTATAATATAATAAGTGTGAGAAAATTTGCTGTCAAATTTAATTTGTAATACATTTTGTTTTCCCCTTATATCAAATTTCACGAGTCGCATAAATATGGATGTCTATTAAGACATATTATTATTTAATAAAATATTTAATTCAACACGCACTGGACAATTATTTATTGAAAACACCTTCCGTATTTTTTTCTTCTTCATGTAGTTTGAAACTACCGTATACCTTAGGTATATTCAGGAAGTACGTATTTCATTTGTACGTCAAATATATATTCTATATAGGTATATATATAATATATTTGTGTCTATATATGTTCAAGAATTCCAACAAACCTTGTCTAAATAAGTAATAAATAAAGGCTTCAATTCAATATTTGATTAAGTTACTTTTCATTAAAGACATACCTTAACACTGTTTATTTTATTTTTCTTTTTTTTATTATAAGTGTTTGTATATAGCCTAAATTAAAATAAATACGCTTTATAGTTCAATTGTAACACCCGAGTTTATAAATAACATACTATTCTACTACGCTCTAATACGAACTATAACCTAAGTTACTAAGGTACAATTTATAGAATACATTGTTCCTTGTCCCTACGTAAAAAAAAACTAACGCGACGCATTCCCACGACTCAATAAAAATAGAAGATGATCCGGGAATGTATTTTTTAAGTGTTCTCTGTTTTTGTTACGCTATATTATTTGTTGATATTGTAATAAAAGTTACCGATTTTCTGAACAGCTCACTAATGTTATGTAAGGACTAAATATTTTCTCTTTATTTTAAATAGCGTAACTTACTAATAATTAATAATAGAGTAAAATTTTCAAATTGGTTTTTAAACGAATTTATTATATTTTATGTCATCGTCTTTTAATATCTATATACTAAATATCAATATTCTTTATTGCATATTTTAATTAAAGTCTATTCTATCTAATAAAAGCATTTTAATAAAAAATAAATAAAGAGAAAGCGCGTCGCTCACCAAAAAATTATATAGCATTGTCACCAATGAATACGAAAGGAAATAAAATGGAATAAAAATCTACTTACAAATATGACAGACAGTCCGACGCACACCATGTACCCCCAGCCTCCCTCGGGGGGCACATAATCATATTTATCCAAATCTCCATATTCAGATTTTTTTTCCTTCACACTCATTGCCACAACAACCTTTTGTTTCTCTTCGTATATCACCTTAGCGGGGGTTTTATAAATCTAATGTTATCGTCAATTGTACAGATGCTATTTACTTTGAGCTCAAATTGTAACACCTTTATTGAGGGTACGAAATGTAAACAAATTCTTCGGATTTCCCACAAACACGATTAACAAACAATGTGATAATTTTATAACACGCCACTGTACACGTTGCATGAAAGACTTTTTCACAAATAACACTTAAAATAAATAAATAAAAAAACTTAATTTCTTTGTATGAGACGACGTAATTGGTCAACAGTTCGGAAGCAGATGAGCCGAGTAATCCTTCGGGGTCGGCTAGGTGAGTCTTTCTGTCCAAATAACACGCTGGCAACCACGTGCCGCTGGTCTCAATGAGCCTTCCGATATGAATTCGAATTTACGATACACATTCCATTTAAATAGTCCAATGACACTAACACTGATTGTTTTTATTTTGTATCGGGCATCTCATTGAACCCAGTAAGTTCAATGATGATGGCTACCGACCGCATGGGAAATGGTCCTTGCGTTCAAGTTACTGTCCGCGAAAGATCTAACAAGTGCATTTTTTATATTCAATTCTCATAAAGCACGTTAACTTGTAAATTATTATTACATTTGAATTTGAATCACAGTTCTTAGTTTACATTGTATAAAGCGTTTTTTTTATATACGGCAAAATGTGTTTAAATTTAATTATATATTTTATTTCACTATTTTCTTGAGCTCAAATGATACGATGATAAGTGCAAACTATACCTAAAAGAACTCTTCACTGGAAATGCAAACGCTTGATTTAAATTTGTTTGAAATTATTAAAACAGAAACAGTAAGTAGGCTTTTTTGACATCAGCATTTTTATGTGACGTCGAAGCGCACGTACCTACTAGGAACGTACCTACCTACGCGTAGAACCTTGGCTGTCTGCCCCCGTCGCTATCATACATTTGCGAGCGATGCAAACTTCATTATTTAAAATCATTAGGTATCAATACGAAATCTATAGCATTTGCAGTAGGTATCTTGTACCAATATGGTTCCTTATAATATCCAAATTAAGGAGCTGAGCGCATGTGCACTGGAATTGGATATTTACGCGAATACCCGTCGGATTCAATGCGTCACATTAAAAGTTTTTTTTTTAAGGCAAACGGGTTGGCTTTCACAGGTAAATGCGGGACGTGTAATAATATTTATTATAACTTTTCCTTAACAAGCTCCACGTATGTTTCATATATAAAAGAACAATCTTTGTATAAATAAGTTACTGTCGTCTCAAATTGTAAGTAAAAAATAAATAAAAAAAAAACATATTTCGGAAGGTATTCAATTTGGCAACCGAATGAAATACTAATGAAGTTTATTCACCAAAATTTGGAGCTTTCGTCAATCAGTGTTGCTTTGTGGAATCCATTTGAATAAGTAATTGTTGATTTAAGAGATAATTCCTTTGGGGTACAATGTACCGAGTGATGACGTATATAACTCTCCGGTTTCGTCGTCGCGGTTAACGTGTTAATGGATGGTTTTAGTATAAAGTTAACTTTATTCGTGTTTTACTCAACAAATAGTCAAATTGCTTAGTTAATTATGATGTTTTAGTTACTTAATTGGACTTTAATTTAAGAGAACCGATTATTAAAAATCGAATTAATTTAAATTACGTGTATATTTAAATGGTTTTTTTATCTAACCATTCGGTTAGTTTAATATGAAATGTTTGGATTATGTTATGCAATGGTGTGCAATTTGTAAATTGATTGGCTTTTAATTGATGATCAAAGCTTTTACCGTTTTTTTTTTTTTTGAGTTTTGAAATTTCGTCATGGACGTTGTGCCGGAATCCTACCGAATAAAAACCACACGGTCCTATTCTAACTTTTAGGTATCGGGTGCGTAGCTATTCCAGCACCCGCGATATCACGATTTGAAATTGCGCCTCCAGGATAAATACTGCTTTATTAAACAAGTAAAAAATCTGTTAAAAATGGGATATAATGTACCAACAAAATGGTAAATTTCTTATCAGAATTAAACTATTTTTAACTTTTTAGTTCTTTTTATTAACAAGTAATAAAAGCTTGTATTTAAAAGTATTTTTTTTCTTTATTTTTATTTTTAGCTTTTTAGTATTTCTGATTCGGGACTTAACATGTTTATACACCCTCATACCATTCAGCCCTCGGCACGTGCTCACCTTGGCATTGGATCATCCATCTAATCAAATAGAATTCACATTCATAACAAGTGGAATGCACTTATTTTCCCAAATCTTATGGGGTTGCATATGGATATTGTCTAGGACTAAAGTTCTCGTCAAGACGAATCAAACGAGCGTAAACTCGATGAGGTGACGTCATTATATTACGGACTTCCTATGGCCTCCTTCCAACTTCATCGTCAAATTCTGATCACCATTTTGAACCAAAGTACTCGTCAAGACGAAAAAACAAGCCCTAACTCAATGGGATTGTGTCGTTTTATTACAGTCTTCGTATGGTTACCCTCCAGTTCCATCATCAGACCCTGGATACCATCAAAGACAAAGTACTCGTCAAGACGAATCATACCAGTCCAGACTAAATAGGGTTATTTCGTTTTATAACGGATTTCCTATGACCACCTTCCAGTTCCATCATCAGACTTTGGTTACTATCTAAAACCAAAATGCTCGTCAAGACGAATCATACGAGTCCAAACTCGATGGGGTCGCGTCGTTTCATTACAGCGTTCATATAGCTACCTTCCAGTTCCACCATCAGATCAGCTCCATGTCATCATAATATTGCATTGTCTCGCGATATACATATGCGTGCAAAATTTCAGCTCAATCGAATACCGGAAAGTGTGTCAAATTTAACTTGCAAGATTTGATAACAGACGCACAACGGGACAAGTGAAACTACGGGACGTAAGTAAGTAAAGGTCTTCATCGTTGATCATTAAAATAACAGATAGTCGTCGTCTTAGCTTAATATGTTAAGTTATTGTTAAATATCGTCATTATAATAAAATGATTAGGCCGTCATTTGTTCATCTAATTAATTACACACAAAACAAAATCATCATTTAGTCATTATTATCAAATTTATCGAGTTTGACCGTGAACTAATTTAACTCATAAATAATTATATAAACTTACTAAACTATGATTTGAAATAGTAGTTTAAAAAGAGTTGGTACGGTTAAATGGGGTGAATAGAGATGAAAATCTTTTAGTCTCACTCTACTTCTTATGGAGCTTCTTAGCTTACTATCCTACTAATATTAGAACCACGAAATACTTAATAGTATGTTGGCATTAAGTTTAAATGTTTGTAAGTTGGTAAATTTAGATATTTATTGAATTTAGACGATTTTGTATGTATTATTGTTTAGTTATCTTAGGACCTAACCTATTATCGTAGAAAATACAGAGGCCTTGCTAGAAAAGATAATTCGGGATCGAAACTGCGGGGTGCATTTACTTTAAAGTAGTTTTAAATAACAATTATACGGGTATTTCGTTCATACGTAATATTACCACGAATGAATACAGTCAAATCACAAGAAAATCAATGATGAAAATCTCTGTTCATATCCTGTCCACCTCTAGATCCCAATTCACCCCATTTTGGGGTACTAAAATCATAATCATAACTGTTAATATGTATGCAATATTTAAATAACGATATTTAAAAATAAACTTCTAAAAATGGCTTCCGGAAGTATGAAGTTACTGCGGCTTTATAAGGTTACTATATATCTAACTGGTTTTGATATTAATAGTTAAATAAGTAGGTAGTAAGGTGACTTCACACTAGCACCGGTTTAACTTTTTAGATAATAGCGTCACTTCGTTTATATGCATAAATACTTACTTATGTTTTATTTATTGCATCTTGACGCCTTTTATTCTTGTGTTTCTACACATGAAAAAATCAATGTATCATGGACGCTGTATCCGACCAAATAACAACAAACTTTCCTCTTAATACCTTTACCGAGGACCTGGGATCATAACTGCATTCACCGCAGCCCACAGGTTTTGGTACGTCGCGTCGGTCGGATATATCGACGGGCCTCATCATTTGTCATTTGTGCAGGCTACCCGCAGTTAGCATACAAACACTTTAGAGAGACGTGCAGCCAAGTGCGGCATGAAGCTGTTGGGTTGCATCTTGACGCCTAATCGACTAAATTTAAATCTAAATTTTGAAGAAAGCACAAATATGTACCTACTAGTTATTATTAAGGATATTTTTTTATTTTCATTATTTATATTTATGAAATGTTGTCCCTAATTGCGTAGTACTTGCAACCGGCGCGCGTATATGACCAGATGTATGAACTTGGACGAAGCAAAAGAAGTACCTATGTAAGAATCTTAAATAATAAGGTGGCATTCTTTAGTTACTGCCTACCTTCGGGCATTTGACATTGCAGCTTGAACCCTGCCCTGCAAGTATCGACTCGCAGTGCATATGAGTCCTTAACCCAGTTTACCTGTATCTGATAAATTGACAAAATAATCATCATATCAACTTTAGGTTATCAGATTTTTAATGTCACTAAGGGTGTACCTACTCGTACATTGTAATTATTTTACATGACTGCCCAAAAAAGGGAGTGTTATGTTTTTGGGGTTCACGTATGTATGTATGTAGGTATGTATGTAAATGTATGTTTGTTTGTGAGTTTCATTATTCCACTATAACTTCTAAACACCTGAACCGATTTAGAATCTTTGCATAATCCCGGGTAAAGTGGGCTAGTAAGATTAAAAAATATATTTTAATATAGTGGCTATGATACACAAAAAAGTATAGTACCTACCTACATAAAAAAATATAATTCACACAAGTTAGTCGTTTTTTTTTTTATTAATTTCATCTTGTTTTCTTGAGTATCAATTATAAACATCAGGATTTACTTATGTAAACTAGTGTATATATATACTATTTCCGTCGTAAAGAGCAAAGAGATAATAACAGTAAACAAGTGTTTTTTATTTGCATAAGATATTATACTGTCGGTAGGTGGTAAAAGATATCTAGTGAAAATTGTGAAGCATTCACGTTGTGCTTATTCGAAAGTGTATCCCACTTTCGAATAAGCACAACGTGAATGCGAAATTCGAACATATAATTATCGTCTTCTTCATATCATGTGGTTGATGAAAAATCTGGTGTCAGAGTTTAAACCACTCGTAAACCTTTGACATCGCTTTACACACCATCAAGATCATTTTTGAGGTAATAAAATTTGGATCGTGAGTATGAAACGATGTTTTAACTCTTTCAGTTCCCTTTCATAAGAGGTACTTTATGTAATATACAGCGATTGTTTAACTTTAGTGTCTAACATCAGGGTAACAGGGAACCTGTTAATTACACCTAATGTCCCAAAGACTCGAATTCGTGTCGGATGATAATTAAATATTCTATTGTATACTAGCTGATACCCGCGACTTCGACCGCGTGAAATTTGATATAAAATAAATTTAAAAAACTGGAACCCTGCTTATTTTGTAGCCAAAAATATTCAGCAAAAAATTAGCCTCAGTTACTCCTTATATAGTCAGCTACCTGCCAGTAAAATGTTATCAGAATCGGTCCTACCGTTTCGAAGATTACCCGGAACAAACAGACAGACATACAGACAGAAAAAATAATTAAAATCAGATTTTAGGCATAGGTATCGTGCAAATAACTGTATGGCCTTTAAAAAAAAAAAACTATTATTTTGATATTATAAACAGAGACTTCAATTTTATTTATCTGTATTGATGATTACGTCATTCTCTGTAGTTTTACGGTAATTGAACAGTTAAATGACGCTAAAACGATTTTCAGTATTCAAAACGTATCTATCATTCGAAGTAACATAGATACGCATTGCACGGGTTGCTTGATTAGGTATATTTTGTTTCTAGTACCAGTTGTCAAACAAATATATGAGCAAAAAGCCGTTTCACTTTAAGTAAAAAAGATGAAATTAATCAAAAAAATTAAAAATAACGCCTGGCATTTTTTTATCTTACTAGCCTCTGTTACTCGGTATATTGTAAGGATTCTAACGATACCCCATACATCGAAATCGGTTCAGATATTTAGGAGTTATGGTCGAATAAAGAAAACACAAACATACATACATGAACCCTAAAAACATAACACTCCTTATTTTGGGCAATCATGCAAAATGTAATCTAAACCCGTTATTCGCCGATGTCGCATAAATTCGTCACACATACTTGTACCTATTCTATTTTTCAAAGAATCACCTTCAATTATTACAAACGTAAATGTGTTATGTTATGCTTTGTGCTGTAACTTATCAAATTACTACCTGCCCGTTATCTAAATCCTATTGAATAATAACACAGATGTTGACAAAATAATGTAGTTTACTAAAGAAACTGTTTGTTTATGCCTCTTGTGTGTTGGGAATACCTAGACTAAGATTTACAACTTTCGTACTGATAGTGCGTTACAACAACGGTTGTTGTTGGTTGCTATCGAGGTTGTACCAAAGGCGTATTTCAGCAGGGCCGTCTGTGTGTTTCACTCAGGACTACATTTGTGGTATTATAACTAAGCAAGACTGAAGTTGTACGCTAGTACGTTGCGTGGTGCTCAATTTTACGATAAAATCGGCAGGGCGCATGCGCGATCTGATGAGAGCATAGTAACAGCGTGCTGTGTCACTCACTCCTTTATATCTCGTCAATATATCTGGCTCACTCGGGCCAAAAACAGTCGGTGCCATAAATTATTCGCGGTCTTGTTGATTTTCCTAATAAATTTATACAATATATTGTGGTATGTAAACACTTTTCTGTACAACTGTACCTGCGCAGCCTTTTGGAAAGCCAACTTCAGACATGCACAGTTATGTACGGACAACAAACGGTTACGGTACCTTTTTCTTCTTTCATATCACTCCTCCAGATCGTATTTCGGTCACGGCGGCCTATCTCCTGAAAATTAACCAAGTACGCAGAAGATATTATTATATCTCCTGCGTACTAGAAGAGGGACCACATACGCTTGTACACTATTGTGCAAGGGTATGCGTAAACACAAGTGCACTCCCTCTTCCTTCATTCTCGACGGCAGTCCGACACGACCGGAGAGAGTTCAGGCGCAGAACCGACGGATTTACGTGCTCTCCGAAGCACGGGGGTGTCATACTACCAACTTCCTAACTCCGGGCTGCTACTGAGAATTTCCTTACATAAAAAGCTCAATAAAAAATTGCTCGACCTGGTAATCGAACACGGGATCCCACGCTTAGCAGCCGTGCTTGCGATCACAAGACCAACAAGGCAGTATATAATATTAGTGTCCCAGAAAATATTTTCTAGTTAGTTTCTTGTTTGTTCGCGTTTATTAAAGTCCTTTGAAATAACACAGAAGTTCTTTGAGCAAGCACATTTATGTATTTAAGCTTGTAACGAACGAAGAATTTCTCCGTAAATAAACTGTTTTAAAATGTTTAACGTCGAGGATTTTATACAACGATTTTTATTTATTTACTCAGTATTATGTTCATATAATATTACACGACTGCTTGAATAAAGGAGTGTTATGTTTTTAGGGTACATGTATGTATGTAGTTGTAGGTATGTATGGTTGTGAGTTTCTTCCACCATAACTTCTAAACGCCTCAACCGATTTAGATGTATTTCGATAGAATCCTTACAATATTCCGGGTAACATGGGCTACTAAGATTAAAAAAAGTCCGGACTATTGTGAGTCGGTCTTGCCCACCGAGGGTTCCGTACAAATTTGTAGGTACATATTATAAATAGTTCAGGAATCGAGTCGTTTTGAATTTTAAAGACGATATTACTTGCCAAATTTCATAGTTCTAGGTCAACGGAAAGTACCTTACCAATTTTGATTCCCTTGAGACTGTAGCCGTATCATTATTTTACGTTAACTTGGAAGTTTGGTTTTTTCACTGGTTCAAAAAACTGTAGATCTGAGTATTTGGTATTAATTTCAACTTGATATCTCTACACCTTCATAAGGAAAAGGATCTTGACAGACGGACAGACGGACGGCCGGATAACAAACTGATCTTAAAAGAGTTATGTTTTCCTTTTGAGGTACGGCATCCAAAAAATATAACATACGCTCAAATGTATATGACTGAATAGATAGCGATGACGTCACTAAAAGACGTATTAAAATGTTAAAGAAGAATTCGCGGTAGTGAGCAGAGGTCGAGATAGGCTTAGCGGTCAGAGCGCCTGGAGCATTTATCCGGGACCTTATTCTTTTTCCACAAAAATAATAACCTTAAAGTTCACTAAGCATGCGTTTTCAAAGATTTATCTGTACAATCAAAAGATACGGCTCTTTATGTCACATCTTTACTACTCGCAAACTCATACATCAAAACCTATAATTTTCATACCATCGGCCTAAACCCATGAAATCTGGCAAAAGGTTGGTCTCATACTTATTTCATACTTAAGGAAAAAAACCGAAAATGGTTACGTATCCTATAAAAAATTCGGGAGAGCGAGAGCTCGCACTTGGCCTTATATTTTTTAAATAAAATTTGCGGTCTCACAAAGGTTCCGTTTTTCTTTGTGTTTCACAACAAAAGATGGCCAAATTCTACAATTTTGTGAAACAATTGTTCTGTTAACAATTTCGTAATTGAATTTTCCTTTTTACCTTTTTATTATATAAATGAAAATTTTATTCGTTGTACCTTGGAATCATTTTCGTAAATGTGAGTGGGTGTGTGTACTCACACAACCCTTTCACATAACACATAATTCTTCTGAATATAACATTTATCCTACTAATATTATAAACGCGAAAGTTTGTATGTATAGATGTTTGTTACGCAATAACTACTGTACGGATTTGGATGAAATTTTGCACGCAGATAGTTTATAACCTGGATTAATACACAGAGTTTTTATCCCGCCTGGACCTAATTCTGAAGTCCATACAGACAAAGTTGCGGGTAGAAGCTAGTAAAAAAATATAATGCGATCATCTTGACACACATTAACAATACTTTTAAAATACTGACCTGTATAAAAGAATTTTGCATTAAAATATGTAAATTAGTCCAAAGTCACAGTTTAAAACCACATTTTCTATTAAATTATGCAATAAATTTTAAGTTTTAAGGATTATATAATGAATGTTACCGTCCGACGTGCTCATTTGGAATTAAATTTATTTTCCGATCATGATCTGTAGTGACTTTTATGGATTCATTATAATTTTTATTACTGATTCATTTATAGATCTCCAACAAAGGACAAACATACAAATTAACATTATTTAAGTAACAATTAAGGTTATTCGTTCAATAAAAGAAGACCACAGAATGCACAAAATTAACAACCCAGGTAATTAACAAATTTAAACGACTACTAATAACGGTCTAAGATGCATTTAAAACAAAACCTAATTTTGACAAGAGACGTAAGAGTTCCCTTAAACATTATTATTATTTGATCTTTATAAATTCTCGGCATTTCCTCCACTGGAAAGAAACCCCGGTCCTTTGGAGGGCTTGTCTGGAGACATAGGTCAAACACACAAGCCCCTATGAGAGTTTTAATCTAAATTGAGTTGGGACACCAACTGGAGACTCTCCATGATTACACTATAGGAATGCAGCCATGGAGAGTTCCCGGCAGATGCAGAACTATTAAGTTTGGAAAAATTACATAAAAAATTGTCTATTGCTGCGTCTATATGGAATAGATTTAAAATTCGGTTCCCGGAATTAAAAACGGCGTCTGCCTTTCAATGCTAAAACATTAAAATGTGTTGGCAGACGGTGACTTACCAACTCACTACATGGGCCCTTGAAACGCCGCCTTGATACAGGCAGAAGGGGCAAACATGAGTGTAAGCGCCTAGGGGAGTCGAGAGGAGCGGCCCCGGTTTCACCATCTTGTGTGTGGCTCTTAAAGACCCACACACAAGATGGTGAAACCGGAGCGGGTTTCCCCGTTGTTACGCCATTGCTTACATAACACTTCCACCCCAGAGCATATAGCTCTGGCGACCCTTCTCTGGCCGGCCAATTAAGGCAAGACGAGTGTCCTGCGGGCACTCTTGAATTCCACTCTAGCTACTCAATAAGGGGAGACTGGAAACGAGGCCCTGATCGACTCTCTGGGGTATTCAGGAACGCAGTGTCGCCACTCACCAACAGCTCGCCAAGAGCTGCCCTGCGTTTTCTATGCTTCTCTTAGACTTTATGACACATATTTTTTGTTTTAGTATTATTGGTCTTAAAAAGCTAGTTTAATGTTTCCTCCGGTTTGACGTTAGTTCATTGTTATTAAGAGCCCGTTGTGTCCTACTGCAGGGCCAAGGCTTCCCATCCCTCTATCCATTAAATCATCTATCTTCTCTCTATAAATATTGGTTTATTTAATATTACACAATCATTATTATTTTTGTATAATAACTTTCGTGAGGCTATGAATATATTAATATTGTTCACCGGTTAGAAAGAAAGAAAGAAATTAAGTTTATTAAACTACTTTACTACTCACGTGCATTTTTCGGGATTGCCCGACTAGTTTCGAACTCGAACGGAGCCTTTCTTAGTCATGAGCTGAGCCCGCGGCGATGTCGCGAGTCAAACTGGAGCTGCAACGCGTTCACATATTATTAGGTATGTAGTACCTTGTTGGTTCCCTAAGACCCAAGTAGTTGCAAGCTCAACTGCTGAGTATGAGGTCCTGGGTTCGATTCCCGAGTCAGGCAGGGTTATTGAGTTCTGGTAGGTAATTCTCGGTAGCAGCCCGGAGTTTGAAATTGTACTTGGTTGACGACAGTAGGCTCAGAATGTATTGTCCATGAGGTTTAATTGCAGTACCTATCAGTGAAATTTATGTGCTGGTAAAATACACCTCTACTTAACTCTTCGAGGTAAGAGTCGTAATGCATATGCATAACGGTTTAATATTGATTTTCTTTGAGAAATAAATATTTCTCAAAGATTTACAAAATCATTAATAAGAAACAAAATTTTAATACATAAATGCAGATAATTGTTTAGATAGTCCAAAGCGCTCGTCGTGCAGTTAGAAACGCCGCGATATTTCGTTTTATTTCTTTTTTGATTATACGTATCGTAAAAAAAAAACTTGAAACATGTGCGCATAATATAGCATTGGTGAAATGTGGGTGTACAACTATGTATGCCTCTGCCTATCCCTTCGGGGAATACAGGCGTAATGATATATTATGTTACAATATATATTATATTTATGGTTATGGCGACAGACACGAAATCCTAAATCATTAACAATATTTATTATGAAAACATTATAACTATGTATTGCCACTTAATGATTTAATTTTTCACATAAATTGTCAGATTATGTTCTTTAATAAATATTTACGGCCCAATTCAGAAGTACAGTATAGTTTATATGACACATAAATCTTCTATTTGATTAAACGAGCCTAGAATAGAACCCTGTGGCATTCCTGCTTTAAGTGAAAGATTATCAATGCTTACTTTTGCAGTTGGAAAGATAAACAAAATAAAAATAGTCCTCATATTCTATTGTGATGTTATTAACGGAGAAGCTTACCTGCATTTGCACAGTCAAAAGCCTTAGGATGTACGAAGAGCCAAAATCAAAATCAAAATCAAAATTTCTTTATTCAAATTAGGCTAAAAATTAGCGCTTTTTGAACGTCAAACATTAAGACAGCCCCCAAAAAAGCCCACCCTTCACCGCTTCCTAGTGTTTTAGCTGGAAAGAAGAAGCGGCGCAACAAACTTCCCAGCAACACGTCTGTCTGTATCAAAATTATTTACAGATTCTATACAAATCTAAAATTGAATTT
This sequence comes from Xylocampa areola, assembly GCA_935421205.1. Taxonomy (NCBI): domain Eukaryota; kingdom Metazoa; phylum Arthropoda; class Insecta; order Lepidoptera; family Noctuidae; genus Xylocampa; species Xylocampa areola. Next base: position 6,097,570 of record OW285200.1, read on the forward strand.
ATATACAATAATTGTATCTATAAATAATCTAATAATTATATAAAATATCTTGGGCACAGTTAGCTGTTAGCCAGTGAAGTTTGTTAGGCAATAGCCTATTCAATCCGTGATTAGTCCAAATGATATTATTGTTCTTACTAAGCTTGCCTAATAAACTAGTTTATTACAAATTATAACAACCTAGTTCTTCCTACAAAACGGTCTAAAAAGTTTACTAACTGTTAGCTAATTGTGGTTGGCATTTAAAGCAAAATATATGAATGCAATCATCATTATTGACGTCAGTACATTACTGACAGTATTATATTTTATTTCGTGACGCTATTCAGGATATCTTTGATTAACTGGATTTCCAGCGTATATGGAAGTCGGGAGAAGGTTTTTAATCAGCATTGGGCAAAACAGGACTGCCTTTGATGTTAATGAAGTCATGTTAGTTATGAGGAACAAAGTCTTTGAGACGGAAACTCTTTCCTTTCTTGCATCAGGTCTTACCGAGCGATTGGTTTCCAGAATCTTCTAAGCCCTCAACGCAGAAGTTATCAGCATTAATTGCTTGTCAACTAAATGTCATCTGGTCGGTCATGACTATAACACTTTATATGGTATTACAATTGTTATGTTTTATACTTCAACTGCCTTGTTCGTCTAGTAGTCGCAAGGGCGGCTGCTGAACATGAGTTCCTGGCTTCTATTCCCAGGTTGGGCAAAGTGTTACATGGTTACACCTAAAGCCGTTGGTCCTGCGCCTGATCTCTCTGCGGTCGTGTCGGATTGCCGTCCCGTCGGACTGTGAGAGTGAAGGAAGATGGAGTGCACCTGTGTTTGCGCATACACTTGTGTAATATAATATCTCCTGTGCACTTGGCTAATTCCATGGAGATAGGCCGCCGTGACCTAAATACGGTCTGGCGGAATATTATGTTTTGCACTGAAAAATAGATGCAGCGTTATTGACTTTTGGTTTGTTAACAACGGCTTCTATATCCTGTGTGTTTAATGTGGAATACAATGATACTACACGCATAACAGATGACGTCAAGAATCTACAAGCAGAATTCGGCGACAAACTTACATTACTAACGCCCGACTCTAACCGTCAGGCCGTGGCCGGCCAGGCAATATCACCCGCCTGGTCTAAGATCCGCCCTTTTCAATGGAGGTACACCACACCTTGTTCCTCCATTAACGCGTTTAAATTGTACGTAACTATTTTCACACTATTGATTCAAGTATTTAAATTATATTTGTCTTTGTTACAGGTAAATCGAGACACCCTGATACATTCAAAAAATCAATACCTATGAGAACAGCAGTTTCAAGCTTCTTCGATAGTAATAGGTATTATAAACTTCTAGACATGTTTTACTTTATGTTTATTTTTACTGGAAGAACTAGTAGTTCTTTAAGTTCAGCATTTTAATAGATCAATTATAAACCCGTTCTTTTTAGGTATTTTGGAAGAACCGTTCTTAATAAACGACGAAATAATAATCGTATATTCCAGGTATCTTTTAGTAGGCTTTGCAATAACCAAATTAACTGACAGAGGTTGTAGATTGCTCAAAAGTGGTCACCAGTTTAACTGTTACATATTTTTGGAGATGCTAATATCAGCATTATAAATATATTAAAACTACTGGGCTGCAGTAGGTAACTTTTCCCTTGTATTTTGAATGTTTACTAGAACGTGTTCATAATGTAGCCTATCGACCTACTCGGTTTGTAGCCAATTTTTCATCCCTCTGCGGTTTGCTAAGTTTCTTGGTCTTCTTAATTCTGTTTGGTAATTTTCTTGCAATCGACCAGTTTAGTGATGAATGACCTTCAGCTCAGATTGATAAAAATGTAATTAAATTTTACAAACCGAGTAGATCGATACTCGGTTTGTAGTCACTTTTTCATCCCTCTGCGGTTTGCTAAGGTTCTTGGTCTTCTTAATTTTGTTTGGGAGTTTCTTGCAATCGACCAGTTTAGTGATGAATGACCTTCAGCTCAGATTGATAAAAATGTAATTAAATTTTACAAACCGAGTAGATCGATACTCGGTTTGTAGCCACTTTTTCATCCCTCTGCGGTTTGCTAAGGTTCTTGGTCTTCTTAATTTTGTTTGGTGAGTTTCTTGCAATCGACCAGTTTAGTGATGAATGACCTTCAGCTAAGATTGATAAAAATGTAATTAAATTTTACAAACCGAGTAGATCGATACTCGGTTTGTAGCCACTTTTTCATCCCTCTGCGGTTTGGTAAGGTTCTTGGTCTTCTTAATTTTGTTTGGTGAGTTTCTTGCAATCGACCAGTTTAGTGATGAATGACCTTCAGCTCAGATTATTAAATTGTAATTGGAGAAATACAAAACAATTCGTCTTAATTTTAGAGTAATCTTATTAACACTGGCAAATATATACATTGATGTAATTCCTTTCATCACGTATACACGCTTTAATAAGAAACCATTTATTGTTTAATTGCTGTTAGGTAGGATATACCTATTTCTCCTTTCATTATCAAAGTTGATGTGTTTATTATAAGAACTTATGACAGGTGGTTTGTGGCGATTGCTTTTTTGTGATTAGCTGTCTGGACCGGTATCTCGAATCTGTATTTATGAATAAATTGAACTTAAACATTGCTTAGGCACTTGAAACTTTAATTTTATTTAGAAATTTATCAATTTTGATGGACCCGTAGCTAAGTAACCGCCGCACAGATCGATCAAACGACGATAAGCTGCACTTGCCGCGGTCAGTCTGTGGGTGGGTGACCATAATTTCATACCGAGACCTCTCCGTGCCTCGGAGAGCACATTAAACCGTCGGCCCCGGTTGTCAAATTAAGATCTATGACAGCCGTTACAGGTAGTCAGAGACTTGAAAGTCTGACAACTAGTGATACTACGAGATAACGTGTTACCCAGTAATTGGGTTGTAGAGGTCAGATAGGCAGTCGTTCCGTGTAAAATACTGGTATTAAGCTGCTTTCGGTTAGACTAGAAGCCGACCCTAATGTAATTGGGAAAACGCTAGGCAGATTGATATTGCACTTTCGTACATTTTTCGGTATTGCCCAACTACTGCCGAACTTGAACGGCTCCTGACTAAGGGATTTCGTTCGAGCTTGAAACTAGTCGGGCAATTCCGAAAATATACGCGTGAACAATAATAAATATTAATGTGTCTCACGAAAGTAATTATATTTATTTACAACAGTAATTAAATTAACTACGTGCGTATAATTTTTTGCTAGCGGCTTTGATTCTAATTTTGTAACCGTATTTTTTTTATAATTATTTTTAAGCTTCATTGGATACAAACTGTACTTGGCAGTTACTTGCGACTAGCCACCAAAGTTACATAAGGTATGTCATAAGATTATTAGAATAAATTACTTGCATACGGTACCTAATTATTCTTTTACACACACCATTCGGCCTGGGGCACTTAACTTTTTTATTCCAAAGATGAAAGGCCTTTCTGAGAATAATGATAACACTAATGGTTATAATTAACTATATTATGTGATCAATGTCCATTCACTTTAGTGTTTTGTTTCATACGATAGAGCAACTCCACTCTGGAACACACATATTCTAAAGATTAAAAAATCTGACGGAGTCGGACTCGTTGACTTTCGGCTTCATACCACCAAAAATACAATAAAGAAAATAAAGAAATAAATAAAGGGTATGTACTACAATCGGACCAAATACTCAGTTGTATTATAAAACTATACTAACTATACACATACAGAACAGAAAGGAAAATTGTAAAAAAAAAAGTTACCTATATGAGGAACTCCTTTGGACTTCGGTTTTGTTTTTGTATTAATATCGACTTGTCATAATAAAATAATTTACAAAACACATACTGTGACATTGTATCGGTCTTCTGCCAGACAGACGAATAGATGGCGTGGTAGTAATAGGGCCAGTTGACACCCAGTTTTCTACTAAGGCTTCCTGATGTGACCTATCGAAATTATTTTATCCACTGGGCTGAACAGTACCTATAACGAGGCTGTAAAGCCCAAAGGCACCACTGGTCACGTGGGTCAATGACCCGTGAGCCATCCATCTCTCTGTGACGCAGGCGCGTTCACTGACCTGCGCTATTTAACTAGCAATTAAGTTTTTAAATTAAACCTGAACCTTCCAATTAACGTTATCTTAGTTAGTTAAGAAACTGGAATCGTATTGGTTCATTTTGTGAAATGCGCAATTTATGTTAGTGTATCACTAACTATCATTAGGATTAACTTGAACTGTTTTAGGATTTAAATCATTATATATACCTACTATACATTTATAGCGTGTCATGGCGGCCAAGTGGCTGAGAAACTGCTTTTTGTGCAACGGGTGTACTCAAACCTGATATGTAACAATGTGACTTTTTCCTGTTATATGTGATTTCTTAGTTAATTCGAAACACCACAGACATATGCCGAAGGGAATCATTGTTGTAGTCTGACATCGCCAACCCGCCTTTATCTAAGTAGTATGGTGATCAATGCTCGTGCTTCCTCAGTATTAGAAGACACTCTTGACAGTTACGAGTTAGTTATGTTATATTTACAGCATGTATCTTAATTAGATCAACATGCTTAATAAAAAGAACGAAAGACCGTTAAAGAATTGAATGAACTGCGACAAAAAATCTCATCGCAGCAGTTGTGCGTACACTTTCGAAATATTACGCAACGTTGTCTCGTATTAATTGGGCAATCAATGAAATAAAAAAAAACAACTTATATAGGTACCAGTTACTTTGGGCACATGAGAACCGGTACATGTCAACAGTCTAAGAGGAATATTGAATTTCCCTACAAACAGTTATGGCATAATGTACTTATATTGTGATTTCCTTTGTTTGCAGACACTTCAGTGTGTCAGTCAAGGCTGTGGAAGGTCCTTTGTCGTTCTTATATGTCTCTGAGGTGCCCCAAATTCTTTTGCCGACCAATTTCTCTGATATGATTCTGGTGGAGCATTCCTAGCTCATCGTCCATTGCAAACTGTCAGTAAACAATTGTTTGATATCGCATTTTTCGAATGAATGACTGCTAGGAGCATTTTGGAGCTTCGGAGAGCACGCTTAGCCGTCGGTCTTAGGTGTTGCAGTCGCTTGTCCAAGTCAAGGATCTAAGGATGGTTTAACTCTGACACTAGGTTGTTTATCAAACATACGAATAACATAGAATGTGTCGCCTTTATAATGAAGTGTCGCGTGACGATAATAATACGATTGATATCTTCGATTCCCGTGCCGCAGTCTTTAGAAGAAATGTTGCTACCCTATTTACCTAACAACTAACAGCAGTATTCCTGTTACTACTTACTACTTAAACTTGATTATCTTCTTGTTTTTATTTAGTTTTATCCATCAAACATTGTTGTAGTTTTATTCTTAAACTAATTTTGAACTTCTGCATTCTGTATGTTGAACTTGATTTTTTGTATTTTCTTCCATAGTAATTACGTTGCTTATCATGTTGTGCGATTACGTTAGAGTATCAATCTGTATAAAACCCATAATTTTGTACCCACTTACTTCATGTGATTGTTACTTGTTGTAATTGCCTTATGAAATAAATAAATAAATAAATAAATAAATACGATAAGAGGATTTTATGTTAATGATATAGGAAGGGCTCTGTTTACACCTCTGCCTACCCCTTCCGGGAATACAGGCGCAATCCTATATTTATGTTTTATGTTATGTAGGGCTTCGACTGACTAAATTACATGGTCATCTCAGCACTCATGGGACTCTGTCAAATTAAGATGATTTTACAGCGACTGTAGTGCAGTGTTGCCAGCTGATGAATCAGATATTGCCGAAACCTGTGCTGAAAGGTGTCGATTTTTGGCAAGAAAGGCCTATATACAAAAAATCTACTTATTTATTAAATTTCAGTGTTTTTCATGTTAGTTCTTTTCGCCAGATTATTTTGATATGTGTTGGGCTATAGAATAATGGTTCAGACAGTAGAATTATTTCGAATTTATCGCCCAAATCAATATTTCGAATAGCTTTGCTGTCATAAAGGTTCAAAGGCCGATTAAAGGCCGAGGGTTGCTAGAGGCCAATAATCTGGCAAAACTGCTGTAGCGCATACCTTAAAACTTACCACATGGGAAAGATTGACACAGAAACTTTTTTTATGTCTGGAAATTTAGTATCGCCATTGTACTGGACTCCTAGACTAAAACAACACGATCGGAATTACATCACGCCTGTATTCCCCGAAGGGGTAGAAAGATGTGAACAAAGTTGTATACCGACATTTCAGCAATGGTGTTATTGAGTCCCATCGCTATATATCCTTATCGATCCTATTGCCATCTACAGAGCACAATTCAAAACTTCAAGCAACTACCGAGAATTTTCAAAAAAAAACCATAAGACTTTGCCCGACCCGGGAATCGAACCCAAGACCTCATGCTCAGCAGTAGCACTTGGGACCACTAGACCAACGAGGCAGATTATGATTCATCGAATTCGTTGACAGATCCTGTCATTTACACAGAACTTATATAAATACTATTAGCCTATACCATCCCACTGTAGGACAAAGGCGGAATGCTGCTAAAGTTTTGGCTATATTTTGTGACCAGCCGCCAGACTGTCGTCAACCCTCATTGGGAATGCTTTTGTTGGTGGTAACCGCCACCAATACGGTCTCCTTCTATCTAGCTATGTCATAACAAATGTATCCTTGCGCCAGGTTCTGATGTTATCCTACTATCACACTCCAGTGACCGGCCCAATTAGTCAATGTTCTTGAATTATACGTATAATGTTCCATTAATCTGTCATTTGTCTAGGTAGTCTACTGTCGACGGAACCATCTATACAGGGTCTATAAGTACCTACTGGTGTTTAGAATCGATTTGAAACCTCTGGACTGACTTGTTTGTAAGCTCAATATTCAAAACGTTTATTGCACTCCACAAGTATTCAATAAAGATACAATAAGGAAACAAGAATCATATTTGGACCCTGTCACGGCTCTTGGGCATTAAGTAGGTACCTCTTTATTGACTGCTACCGTACTGTCGTGGAATTTTACAGATCATTGCTTCAATGTAAAGTAAACAGAAACAACTTCTGAGAGTATATCCGTCTGTCATGATTTATGACGTACAATTTAATAGCCCAATAACATTCATTAATTACTATATAAACTTCAACCTGTATCTCAAATTTTATATCTTATAGGCTCTATACAAAATACTTGTTCAAGAAAATAATTTTATTCTTATGCAATACGAATTCGGCATCGGAATTCAAAAAACTCCGGCCTATAATAGCACGAAGATGTTTTTTATTATAGTTATTAATATTTTTATTATATTGTTCACTAGCTGTGCCCGCGACTTCGCCCACGTGGGCCGGGGGCAAATAGCACTTAGATATTGTGTAATATCTTCTGAACCCTGAACGTTAACGAAATGTAACATGCGCGAAAATGTATGTTATAATCCTGATTTAATCCCTAGAAATTAATTTAAATCAAATCCGTTGAGCTGTTTTGGAGCCTATTCGTGAAAAACTTTTAGACAGATTGGATTTGGCAACATAAGTCGCAGTTCTCATTTAAACTGCCTCGTTGTTCTAGTGGTCCTACGCGTGACTGCTGAGCATGAGGTCCTGGCTTCGATTCCCGGGTCGAAGATAAAGTTTTATTGATATTAAATGGAAAAAGAATACGGTCGCGAACAGCGCCTGGAGTATTTATCCGGGAGGCGCAGGTTCGAATCCTGTTCGCGACCGTATTCTTTTTCCATTTAATATTGTAACTTTTGAGTTCGCTAAGCATGCGTTAATGCTTTTCAAAGATTTATCTTGAAGTTTTATTGAGTATTTCTGTTAGGAAGTTCTCAGTAACAGCCCGGAGTTTGGAATTGTGCCCAGTAGATGGCAAAAGGCTCACCACACATGGGACTTAATAACAGCACATTGGTTAAATGTGGGTATACAACTATGTACACCTCTGTCTATCCCTTCAGGGAATACAAGCGTAATGCTATATAATGTTTATGTTCAAATAAATTATGGCATTTATTTTTAAATCACAGTCAGACGCTTCATTTTTATTATTTGGTATTTACGTAGGTAGAAAAAAGAACATGTGTATTTGATATAGGTACAACCACAACACACCACATGGTATACAAAAATATCAAACAATTAATGAATATTACTGGAAATTTTATAGCTCAATTTAAGGATATCGTAGCTATTCTTGTGTCTATAAAAAAATATCGCCACACGACATAGAATTTCATAAAAAATATCCACCAATTTTAATAAAATAACGTTTAACTGGATTAATCGCGTGTATTATTACATACATAGCATCACGCCTGTATTCAGATTCCTGTAGGCAGATGTGTACACAGTTTTACACCCACATTTCACCAATGCTGTTATTAAGTCCCATGTAATAGTAGGTGGTGAGCCTATTGCCATATACCGGGCACAATTCCAAAATCCAGGCTACTACTGAGAATTTCCTTACAGAAAAATTCAATAGCACTTTGCCCGACCTGGGAATCGAACCCGAGACCTTATGTTTAGCAGTCGCGTTTAGGACCACAAGACCAACGAGGCAGTTGTTGGTTTTTGTTTTTCCTGACGTTTCAAACACTGCAGGGTTCGTGGTCGCAGGATGACACGATCGCTGTAGTGTAGTGTTATAAACTTATAATACACGCGATTAATCCGGTTAACAGTTGTTTTACTAAAATATATAGTGATTGCGAAAACCTAAGATATAACTAAATATCCAACTTTATACCGAAACCTTCCTCTTAAAACACTCATGTTTATTATTATTCTCAGATAAAAAAAGGTTCATTAAGCAATCATATCTTACGATCTTATCATTTTATTATTTTTAATGTCACGCTCGGTGTGATGGAGTTATTTGATCCGTAGCAACACAAAACTGGTGGAAAAAAGATAAATTAATACGATATAGAGTCCAAATTAAAGGTTTAACCTTTTATTTAGAGTTACGAAATTAAATAAACTGTGAGGTTGGTATTTTTTGAAGATACTTATCTTTGCCATCTTGAAACAAGAACGCTGTCGCTATGAGTAAATAACAGAAAATCGAATCACAAATTAGATAAAGGCCATATCACACAGATGCGACACAGGCGTGCGATATTGCACATATTACTATGCTATATCGCAATACGACTTGTCGCGTCAGTTTATCAATTCACATGCGACTTCATATTATAGATATTTAGGTAGCAATGTAGTATCACATTTGTATGAGAGAGCCGTTAAGATTCGTGCCAACGGTAATCAACATAAATCATATGATTATTAACGATGAAACACGTGTTTTTTTTTATTTTACATACACATAAACAAAAAAAAAGCTGCTTTTATGAATCTAACCAACATGTCAATGAGGTTTTGATTTGGGCTCATGAGGGAGACATAGCTTTAGAGATTGAATAGCGCCATCTCTCTCATACAACATAACTAAAGCAGTGACAGCATTAACACGGGTCCATCGGTGGAATTGCACAACTCACTCGCAATAACAATATGCGCAAGTGGCGCAAGGGCGCAATGTATGGGCATTGCGCCCTTGCGCCACTTCATCTTCATATGGTTATAAGAATAACCCTAGTATCCAGAATTGTTCAACCTACTTAGTGTACCGACTGCTATTTTATCAATAGTCACGATCGGCGGCTTAACGTGCCTTCCAGAGCACGGATGTCTATAGTAGGTGGAAATGTTCTCAGCGGTCACCCATCTACAGACAGATTATGCCCCTAGAGTTTCCAACAGGATATGAGAGCCACTAAAAATCTACCTTCTCGACTACTAAGTTCGACGCAATTAGTGTTGCCAGGTGTCCCGATTTACGTGGAACGTTCCAATTTTCAAGGGTGTTTGGACGCGTCCTGATTTAGCCTTGATCTGGATGCCCCATGTTCCGTGCTTGACGCAATCTCTAATAATAAAGAAAATCATTTGAAGTTAGTTAAACAGTTCGAATGTTTCTCGCGCTTTTTTACTGTCTGTACTGTTTTGTACTGTATTTTCAAACATAAATCCCGATATTTTTAACCTCATGTCCCGAAATTCGGCATAGCCAACCTGGCAGGACTATACGCATTGTAGGTATATATATACTATAGAACTATCAAGAATAAAAGCCAATATCATTAAAAATAACTTGCACAATTACCGTGGTCGTTAACACCTGCCGGCAGCCAAACTATTGGTTATTGATTTAAATTCATTGCTAATCATTTCGCTTGAGGCTAGCAATTTGAAACTCTTGGTATAGTTTAGACACCTTTATAGTTTTTAGAGAGCAATGTTCATATTTATAATTACATCACGCTGGTATACCGTATATATATTATGTCGCAGATGGATTACATAATCAGCTGTTTTGATAGATATTGTAAAGAAAGATGGATTATATAGTGACGTGCTGCAGTACACTCACATATTATCACCGATGTCGTTATAAGTCCCGTGTAATTGGTGCCTATTGCCATCGACACAATTCTAATCTCCAGGATGCTACTCAGAATTTCCTTACAATAATACCTGCATCACAAGTGGCTTGGTGGACAAGAGTTAAGAGTTTAAAAATGGAAAATTACGATTAGATACAAGACATTCCAGTCAAATTTAATGCAATTAAATGCAAGTTATTACTAGATGAACAGCTTTTATTTAGCTAAAATGGTATTTAAAACCCTATGATTATGTAAACTGTTGAGTCTATGACTTTGTCTTCTCAAATGTCATTATATATATTATTAGCTGACCCCGCAAACGTTGTTCTGCCATATAAATTTTCTAGATAGGGCCACCCTTATCACCTATGGGTATAAAAAATAGCCTACGACCGATTCTCAGACATACCAAAAATTCAAAAAAAAAAAAATCTTAAAGATCGGCCATGCCGATTCGGAGGAGTTCGATAACAAACACTGTGACACGAGATTTTTATATATTACAGAAGATAATGCGTTTTATCTATAAGTATAACAAATAAATAGTTTTGAGAACGAAATATTTATTTATTAACACGTGTCTAGATCTTACGTCTAAAAGGTAGGTCCTAGAAAAGCGTATTGCACTTTAGATAAGATAACAATCTTCACATCTGCGCTCCACACGATAAAAGCTAAATAATGTAACAGATCATAAAATATCATACGAACAAGTCCATAAAGTTTTTAACAGTTCAACCTACAGTATTATTAGCGGTTGATACGGCTCTATATATCTACATAAAATATTAACCCTACACTATAAAGTGAAGCAAACTCGGCAAAAAATCTAACATGATGAAGGCTTCCTACGCTTTACTATACATTCTAACTGCGTTCTACGGTTTAACCCGTCTAGTTGGGGCCTGTTTCCACTATGTCGTATCGTGACGATTTCCTTTGGACGACTGTCATCTCTATTTGTCCCAAAATGGTTCTGTATCACAAAATAATGTAAAAAGCGTTCTATATTATCGACGTTTTATTTTTAATACTACACTCTAATATCTGTCTTTAAAAAAAAATTAAGAATTTGTTTCAAGCATACTTAATTAACTGTCTCAGTACTAACTCAACTATAAATGTGGTAGGGTCAACACGTGACAAGAATTTCAGAGGAATAAAGCAATATTTTTGTAGGGAAAGAAGAATACCGTCGACAACTATGAAGGACACCGTAACTTGCCGGTATTACGGTAAATGCAGCTGCAATCCCGAAATCCCGATACGAGTTAGTGGAGGATTTTGTGGTTTAGACTGTAAGATTCCGCAACGAAATCCGAAAAAAGGCCAACTTAATCGTGCAAGATCTATTATTATAGAACAGCCATTAATCTTGCCGTACTATGTATGAATAATTTCATTTATAGCAAGCCACGACGACGTTGGTATTAGGACTTTCTGGTGTCACGAGACACTGGAAACGGGCCATTGACCATACAGCCGGTCGATGGAATGGACCCATATCAAGCCACTCGGTAACATCGTTACCCGGGCAACTTTCATCCGAACATTTATTTAGTTGTTGTGGAAAAATTCGTCACACGAAGGTCATCTATTTATAGACGTCACATTAAGACCGTTCAAATATTTCGTAAGATTTTTAAGTAAATCTAGGTTCCTTTCGCTTGTCTAGTGCAATTGTTACTGTTTATGTCATAACTCATAGCTGTCGAGAATATTGATTGAAAAATTTGCAATCTGGTAAAAGTTATAATTAAAACATAATTTTAATTAATTAAATACAAGAGGCATCTGAATGGCATATTCACGTACAACTGAAAATGTTGGCAGGGAGAGACCCATTAGACTTCTTAGTCAAACTTTGGGATCTGTAAGAGCAAACAGGTTATTTTTTATAGAGTGGCAAACAACCTGGTCTACCTGGTCACCGCCGCCTATAGGTAGATATCTGCAATATCAAAGGCATCTCAAATGTGTTGCCTACCCTTCTCAAACGTTTTCTATATAACAAGTTTATTTGACTATGATTGATTTGGCTTTTCGTCGAAAGAAGTACAGGGTTCTATATTATCGACGTTCTATTTTACATCTAAAGGTTCACAATACAAAATAGTCCAAGTATACTCTTTCCACGCGAAGTAGCAAGTTTTATCCACATTAGTTTAATAGGTATAATTAAATTCAGCAATTAATAATCTTATCTTAATCACAATCTTCGTAATAAATCATGGTAACAATTAGCCAGACAACTAGATTTGTAGACAGTTGACAGCCCAAACTTAGCACGGAAATCGTACTAGAAAAATATGTATTTTTTGTACAACTGTAGGTGTCGTGTAATTCTTATCTGACATAATCAACTATTTGGTATGGCCCAGTGGTTTGAAATACGTAAATGATAATTATCACTTGCTTATAACGGTGAAGGAAAACATCGTGGGGAAACCAGCGTACCTAGTGGTTCTCGGTTACCAACGAATTTATGGTTACATTGCACCGTATGTTTTTACTCATCATAGACAAGCTGTAACACACGACATAATGTACTACAAATTGATCATCAATTCAATGGTAATTGAAAAAGCAACAGATGCATATATAACAGATGTTCTCAATGGTATGTTAAGCCACGTCTATAAGGCCTACGAGTTTCAACTCTGACACTAGGTTGTTCATCAACCATATACCACGATAAGAATTTCTTTTAATACATAGGCGTCACGTCTGTATTCCCTGAAGGGGTGTATATAGTTTTTTTTTTTTTTATAATAATATTCCACAACTATCACACAACGCCGTCTAGTCTCAAGCTAAGCAGAGCTTGTGTTATGAGTACTAGACAACTGATAAACATACTTATATATTTCTAAATGCATACATATTATAGATAAATTACACCCAGACACAGAACAAATGAGCACGAGCTCATCACACAAACATTTGTCCTGGGTGGGAATCGAACCCACGACCTCCGGCATAGCAGTCAGGGCTACTAACCACTAGACCAACAGGACAGTCAAGTTTTACACCATCATTTCACCAATGCCGTTATTAAGTCTCAGGTGATGAGACTTAATAACGGCATTGGTGCCTTTTAGGTTAGCCAGTGGTGGCGTAGCATGAGTTGGCACCGGTTTTTCTATTGAGCATCCCCAAAATAAAAGGATATTGCTATGCGACTAATTTAGAAAGTTAATGTCATTAATGGTACATATTTCTAAGCAGAGGACTGATGACTTTACTATTGTTCTAAGCTATAAGACCATGGCTAGTGGCTACTAAGCTGTGCGAGTGAGTTGTCACCATATTGTCACCCCTTGGTGCTTGTCACCCGGGGCGGACCCCCCCCCCCATTTACGCCGCCACTAAGGTAAGCTTAAAAGTGAATATCAAAAATTAAGCAATTCGCTCGTATTTCATTCAATGAAGACCGCCTCACAATAATGAGCGGTATATGTTTTTTAATTTATTTAATAAGTAATATTAATACATACATACATACATAGCATCACGCCTGTATTTCCCGAAGGGGTAAGCAGAGGTGTACAGAATTGTACACCCACATTTCACCAATGCCGTCATTAAGTCCCATGTAATAGGTGGTGAGCCTATTGCCATCTACCGGGCACAATTCCAAACTCCGGGCTGCTACTGAGAAATTCTTAATCGAAAAACTTAATAACACTTTGCCCTACCCGGGAATCGAACCCGAGAGCTCAGCAGTCGCGCTTGGGACCACTAGACCAACGAGGCAGTTATATTAATAGATGACAATAAAGTCAAACAATAGTCACCACTTCATTTGTGTTCTATTGCAAGGTCGTCAAGAAGCCTAATACAATATAATACTGTAAATAAAGAGTGTTTTCAACTACTACGTGACATTTACTTTGAGGAGAAAACTCCAGTGTTCGTATCGTTATAGGAGAATTTGGGTTTCTTTTTCTAAAAGGTCTTTCAATTTCAAACGATATTTTTTATTTGACTATACAAATAAGCTACTTAATATATATATATCCAAATTATACATTACGTTTGCTCAGAATTAAATAGGTATCACAACCCAAATTTAAATTCACAAAATATGTAAACCACAAAGTTATGAATTTGCGTTCCCTCAAGCAAACTGTGTAAATGGTTTTGTGAGACTTTGTTCTAGATATAACATTTATAAATATATTCATAATTTCAAATGCATTTGTAATCGCTTCCCATCAGGCGATCCGTCCGCTAGTTTGCCCCGTATCTCATAAAAAAAAAAAACAATTGGTGTCTTCACCCTAACTGGTACAAATAAACATAACTACTAATTCCTAAAGATAGGTAAATTTAAAAAACCCGAGGTACATAATCAAATTCACTGTGTGTAAAATTATCTAATAGATGAAGGAGTTAACTTATCTTAGTCCTCTTTTTCCGGCGAAGAATGAGTAATATTCCAAACAACTGAAATATGCTGGCATTTTATTTATCTCCTATACATATTATGTGTTATGTGTGTGTGTTGGGTTAGTTACTAATGTATATATAAAAAAGTATTCTGTGAGGTGGTTACCATGTAGGCATAACAGTAACTATGAACCTATGAACTTCAACTATAATAAGTACGTTTCAGGAACGTTTGCACGATAAGTGTCAAATAATTCTTTCAGGGATGTGGAGTATCGTAACTTGTTTTTCTTTTTTGTATTAGTTTTGAAAACTTTCTTTTCCTGATCAAGATTAATATTGAAATCGATTCAATGTGTATAAAAGACAAAATATGAATGCGTCGCGCCTTCCTAAAATGAACAATATCTTCGATCTGAGAATTTTGTGGATACTCCGATACAGTCTTCCATCACTATATTGTCGCAATGCGGCGGAGAAGAATTGAGAAACATCGCCAGAGTAGTGGCCAGTACAGAGCATCCCACAACCATGACTAATCTGTCTAGAGTGTAAGAAGAATTTTTAGGCTCCAGACTCCAAGGCACTTAACTTTTATGGTCAGTTTCGTAGCATCCAGTCCAGGCCCGCCATAAGCACAACGTAATAGACTAGATTACCATATATCTAGTCTATTACGTGTAATTTTTTTATTTTTTTTATGAAATAGGGGGCAACCGAGCCAACGGCTCGCCTGATGGTAAGCGATTACCGTCGCCCATGGACACCCGCAACCCCAGAGGAGTCGCGAGTGCGTTGCCGGCCTTTTAAAGGGTTTGGGCCTCCGGTACCCTCACTCACTCGGCGAAACACAACGCAAGCGTTGTTTCACGCCGGTTTTCTGTGAGGCCGTGGTATCAATCCGGTCGAGCCGGCCCATTCGTGCCGAAGCGTGGCTCTCCCACGGTGATAAATTGACATTATGATATTAATATTATTTTGATGTATGGTTACAATTGTTATTTTATTAACATGAATTGGAGCACGATCTGTAGAAGATCCTTATATTATAACAGGACAACTATTAACCATTTTATATTTTTCTTATTTTATTATTAACCCATTTGTTAATAAATATTTAGATAATTTACTATTTAATAAAAAAAATATTAATTTAATTAATGAGCTTGTTTAAAGCATTTGTTTTTGATGTTAATTATTAACTTCACTGCCTTACACGACTTACACTGTTATAGGTCAATCTGCGTAATCTTTTTCCCAATTACATTGGGGTCGGCTTCCAGTCAAACCAGATGCAGCTCAATACCAGTATTTTACAAGGAGCGACTGCTTATCTGACCTCCACAACCCAGATAATACTGGGTAACACGATATCTCGTGGTATGACTGGTAGTCAGACTTTCAGGCCTCTGACTACCCGTAACGACTGTCATAGATCTTAATATGACAACCGGGACCGACGGCTTAACGTGCTCTCCCAGGCACGGAGGGGTCTCGGTATGAAGGGATGGTCACCCATCCACAGACCGACCGCGACAAGCGCAGTTTAACCTCAATCGATCGAACTGTGCGGCTGTTACTTAGCCACGAGCCTCTTCTGTTATAGGTATTCGTGTATTAATCTAATAAACCTGGTCAATAGTGCCTCTTATAAGTTTAATTTCTGTCACTGTCTACAATCTTCATGACAAAAAATATGATCACCTGTCTAAGACAAACTGCAGCTTTTAAAGATCTATTTAGACCCCCCGCAATCTTGTTGCTCACGAGACTGAGAGAACTCGCGTTTGATACCGCTGTGTCGTAATAAATAGCGGTATTCACCACTCTTTCTGCCGCAGAAGACAACTGCAAATTGTAGAAGGCGCGGATAGGACTGCAAGTTTTCATTAAATTTTATACTCAGCTGCATTTTTATCGGTTCAGTCACCTGTATATGGGACTGAATATATAACAATGACGTCACCAAAAGAAGTTTTAAAATAAGGAAAAAGGATTTGGGGTAGTGAGCAGAGGTCGAGATGGCTTTATCGGGAAGGCGCAGGTTCGGATCCTGTTCACAGCCGTGTTTTTCTGTCCACAAAAGCTAATAATTTTACTGTTTTGTAGCTGTGGTACGTCTGAATAGAGCCTTAACCTCGCAAACCAATCGATCAACCGAGACATCTAAACATGCGCTCCCGCAGATAAAACAGCTTATGTAAATATAATAATTAATAAATCATAATTAAATTCTACAGGTTTATTTTAACCTCTATGGTATTTTGGGCACGTTAAGAGGAACGTGTTACTTAGTTTGTTAACATTTTTTAGACTAATAAAAGGCTCAAGGTACTCAAGTGGTTGATTGGCGAAGGTTGCCACATATTTCAAATTAATTTAAACAGACATGAACCAAATAAACAACGGTAATTTCCATTAATATCGCTAAACGTATGTTAGAGAAAAATATCGAATGTAAACCTGAAATTATAACGAATGAGCAATTTGCATATTTATTGCGTATGAGTTGGAGAGCAGTGATGGCGTTAGTAGTTACAGAAATTGCAGAATACGAAAGTTTTTTTACAGATAAATCTGTCAAATGCATTAATGTATGCGGTACGTACAGTCGTGAGCAGAATTCGAACCTCACTCTTTTGGTGACGTCATTGATATCTGTTCAGTCCGTATACAGGCGACCAAACCGTACGTTCCGCAACGTACTAAAATGTGGAGAAGAATCCGGAGTAGTGAGCAGAGGTCGAGAGGTCAGAGCGGCTGAAGTATTTATCCGGAGGCGCAGGCTTAACTCCTGGTCACGACCGTATTTTATTTACCACAACTAACTATATAGATGTAGGGGTATGAATAAATGACGAATCCGTCGGGATAGATAATAACTTTACTGGTACCAGTTAAATATACATATTCGTATTACTATAATAAACTAGGACCTCATTCTGTGGTTGCGGGGAGATGACTGCTGCGCCGCGCTAATGCAATGCGCATCGGTATACAAAACTAATGTGTCAGCAGTGTCCCTACATAGAAGGTGCTAGTAATTTGATTTTCAATATCTTTCTTTATCTAATTGTCGCGGTAATAGGGCTCGGTTATGAAACGGTCAACTATGACATTAGTTATGGGTAGTCAAATGTCCGAAAGTCTGATAAGTGACAACCGGTTACCAAGGATATCGTGTTATCCAGTAACTGGGTTTGGCAAGCAGTCACTATGAAAAATGCGGAGGTTGTTGTTGTTGAAAAGCCTCGGCAGAAAGATAAGATTTAATCTAAACTCCTGTAAAAAGAGAAAATATCTCTACCCTTCGGATAAATATTAATTTTTGTTCACCGGTTACTACTCACGTGCATTTTTTCGGGATTGCTCGACTTGTTTGACTCGCGACATCGCCGCGGGCCCGCGCAAAAATAATATCTCCTGCATACTTGGCTAGGAGATAGGCCGACGTGCCCGAAATACGGTCTGAGATTAGTTAATAATATTAATTTTCATATGCTGCATATTTTGCCTTAGATGTTAAGAACATTTACTGAGAAAAATCTTTGGAAGCGCTTCCAGTATCTAACACTCAATACAATATTCATATTGGAATCCACGACAACTTTTAGTTTTAGTCTTCCCACGCTTCAAGGTCAGTTTTGAGTCTCACCACAGATTTTTATTCACACTTTTTACGTATATTTTGTCTCAAGCCTATTTATAATAAACGTTGTCTAGTAGCAAAGTTAAAACTGGTGTTTTCGCTGAGGATAGCTATAAAATATACAATTTACGATTAAAATATTATTTGCCAAGGTTATAGAATCGGTAATATGACACTTGAATGATTGTACAGCTCGTTATTAATAAATAAATTCGTTGACGCCATTATAAAATTAGTAAACATAATCCATTTTCTTTGCGAGACTAATTAAGATTTTATTAGAACAAGGATATAATGCGGCTATAAAATACAATATAATCTGTGACAGATTTATTTGTAAATAATCTATTTACGATTTATATACGAAACGTGTGACCTTGTGATGAACGAGTCTAAATAATTGCTAGATGCTTCCATCAAAAAATGTTGATGATACATTTCACCACCGTTGTGACTCCAAAGAATAGTTTCAGATAGGATTAACTACCTACAAAAAATTATAAATATAAAGTTTCAATGTTATGTTGTAATCCAAGTGCTACCAAAGGATTCTTACAGACGAGCGGCATGTTGTCGACCACTGCTCGATGGTAAGCTTCGATTGCAGTCGAGCATCGACGACTGCTAAGGGGTGCGGGTTCAGTCCCGCACCCCTTATGCCAAACTGCACCAAAACATGCACCAAAACTGCACAGCCTGGTGCGGATTATTGTGATTTGATGAAACGACGTTTTGCATTTTCTGTATTTATATGATAACAATATCGTAATGGCCGAGTGGTTAAAAGCCTGTTTCTTGAGAAATAGGTCCTCTCCTCCTCCTCAGATTGCCTCGTTGGTCTAGTGGTCCCAAGCGCGACTGCTGAGCATGAGGTCTCGGATTCGATTTCCGAGTCGGGCAAACTGTTATTAAGTTTCTCTATTAGAAAATTAATTCTCAGTAGCAGCCTGGAGTTTGGAATTGTGCCCGGTAGATGGCAATAGGCTCACTTTACATGGGACTTAATAACAGCATTGGTGAAATGTGGGTGTACAACTGTGTACACCTCTGCCTACCCCTTCAGGGAATACAGGCGTGATGCTATGTTATGTTAAGTTACAACGTGATTCTTTGAATGCCACATCTTCTTTCTTAGTTAAGTTAAAACATCACAGACATACGGTGAGCCAAAATACCTACCGCGAGGACGTAGTTGGTCTACAATCGCCAACCCGCAGTGAGCTGATCAATGCTCGTGCTTTCTCTGTATGAAAAGAGGCCCTCACCATGCAGTGGGATATTTATGGGCCTGTTATGTTTATTGATTATTGAGCTTTAGACATTTTATAAATTTAGATGTGTAGTACATATATGTAGACGCGACTCCTGCTATATGTAGCGTGTCTAAGCAAACCTTATGCAAAACCAGTTTAAAATAATATAATTTAAATATAATAATACTCACAGAATATTTAGAAGGCTAAACCATAAAATAACAATTTGAAACCCAAATATTATTGAATTTTGGTATGCAATCGTTTTTTTCCGCGATATCTCACTGTTATGACGCATTTTAAACAGTGAAAACCCGTCATTTTAATACCTGTAACGGTTTTAGAGAACTTGATCTGGATTATATACTTTTAAAAATGTAAATTAACTAATCAAAAATAAAACTTCCTTTAGAAACGAATATCACGGAAATTCTAGTAATATTCTATTAATTCTAGTTAATCACATAATGCGAAACAAAATTCTAAGGTTATTTTTTATTTTGTGTAATCTACAGTTATGAGCAGGTTTTGAACTTGCACGTTTTGGTGGGCGCAGGTTTAAACCTGACTTACGAGCGAAATTCTCTTTCCACAATTTATAATTCCTCATAATAATATAAATATCAAATATCATTCATATAAATAAAAATCATATTGGAGAAAATTAAGCAACTGACGCCAAAGTAAGATTTTAAAATAGACATGATTTATTTTGACATGAAATCACGCTTAGGCATGTGCCCGGAAGGGTTAGGCAGAGGTGTGGGTACTGTTATACATCCACATTTGAACAATGCTATTATTAGTTTCCATTTCATAGGTAGTAAGCCTATTGCCACATACCGGTTCCAACAACTTTAAGGCTTCTTACTGATGAATTCCGAAACAAAAATCTCAATCCCGAAAGGGGTTTCGGGATCGAATCCAGGCTTATCAGTCGTATCTGTGGTCCTAGTGACCAATGAAGCAATCAATATAAATTGTTAATCGGTATTTATTCATTTTAAATATGTTTTGATAGTCATTTTTTTTTTTATAACATTTAGTGTGACATAGCTCGATAGAAGGAGTGATAACGGTGGTGGTTACCACTAACAACAGCATTCCCAAAGTGGGTTGACGTCAGATAGGCGGCCGGTCACAAAACATAGCCAAAACTTTAGCAGCTTTATTTTAACTTGATTTTAAGGCCTTGTAATGCCTTTATTAATTATTATTTTCTAAGGTATTATTATTCATGGTGCGGTGGTCGAGAAACCGGCTACTGCGTCGTATCGCAGGTTCGATTCCTGCAGGTAGTTTTTTTTTTCTTAGGAAACTTTGCCCCTCTCTTGGAATTTCTTCCTGTATCGTGGGTGCGTTTACAGACATATAATCCCACATGCACACCCACCCAGACCCGCAGCAATTATCTGTAGATCATACAAATATTTGCTCCGTGCAGAAATCGAACCTGCGACACGCGACGCAGCAGCCGGTCTCTAGACCACTGCGCCAACCGCGACGTCCTATGTCCGATTTGTATGATCTACAGTTAATTGTTACGGGTCTGGGTGTGCGTGTATGTGAAAATAAGTGTTTGTAAACGCACCCACACTACAGGAAGAAACGTATGGTGTGGGGCAACGTTCCTAAAAAGAAAGAAAAAAGAAATAATTTTGCTATAAAAAGATTCGGTTTTTCGACGTGTTGCAAGTCTGTAGTTTTCTACTACTTTGTGACTACACCGTAAATAGTCACGCCACCTCGGATAAATAAACCGACTCTAGTTTCCCATTTTACTCAGTTTGCTCTCAGACCAGGTTATTTGGTCGCCAACTTTGTTGACTCTTGCTTTGTACAGTTCAAGAATGAACGCCTAAATCGTTGGGAAATGAAAGAAATGTTTTACAGTGGTTTAGTAAACCCTACGAAAGATGAGGAGTAGAACGAGTTAGGTAAAGTATTTTACACGACGACCAAAAAAAAGAGTGTTATGGTTTTAGGGTTCATGTATGCATGTATGTTAGTTTGTATGTAGGTATGTTTTTTATTTTATTTTATGAGATGGGGGCAATCGAGCAGACAGATCGCCTGATGGTAAGCGATTACCACCGCCCATAGACACCCGCAACCCCAAAGGAGTCGGAAGTGCGTTGCCGGCCTTTTAAAGGGTTTGGGCCTCCGGTACCCTCACTCACTCGGCGAAACACAACGCAAGCGTTGTTCCACGCCGGTTTTCTGTGAGCCCGTGGTATCACTCCGGTCGAGCTAGCCCATTCGTGCCGAAGCATGGCTCTCCCAGGCTCTCGAGAGCGTTTGTGTATATGTACATATTTTTGTAAGTTTCTTTATTCCACCGTAATTTCTTAAAGCCTAAACCGATTAAGATGTATGGGGTATCGATAGAATCCTTACATTATCCCGGGTAGCATAGGTTAGTAAGATTTAATAAAATAGTACAAAAAGGTGTAAAAATCATAATTCACAATTACGGCAGGAGTGCCTTTTTTTCTAATATTTTCATCTTGTTACCCATGAATACTTTTTATAGAGTCTAGAAATCCTTCATAGACCTCGTGTACTTCTTTCTACCGACTGCAACAACACACAGTCACACAAAATACAGTTTTCCATCCACCTTTACCAGGGTCGCAGTTACGACTATATTCGTTGCAACCCTTTAAGCGTTTATATATCTGCCTAGCCTTTTCCCAATTACATTGGAGTCGACTTCCAGTCAAACCGGATGCGGCTTAATACCAGTATTTTACATCGAACGACTGCCTATCTGACCTCCACAACCCAGTTATTGGGTAACACGATATCTCGTGGTATGACTGGTTGTCAGACTTTCAGGCCTCTGACTACCCGTAACGGCTGTCATAGGTCTTAATTTGACAACCGGGACCGACGACTTAACGTGCTCTCCGAGGCACGGAGGGGTCTCGGTATGAAATGATGGTCACCAATCCACAGACCGACTGCGGCAAGCGCGGCTTAACCTCGATCGATCGATCGCTGTTACTTAGTCACTAGCCCACTCCTAAACGAGTATTATACTAATATGGTAAGATATGCACCAATTCTGTCTAAGTTATAACAACACATACTCGAATCTTCAAATGTATCACAAGCTTGGATATTGAAATTTCAAACACACGCTCTCTCTCTCTCTCTCTCTGTCTCATTTGGCGAATAATTTAACACATATAAAACTTCATTCAGGTACTTTATTTGATTGACTAGATTTCAAACTCATCCGACTTTTTTTCCTCCTCTTTATATTACTCTTAATGATCAGCTCTATCGGCCAAAGGACTGCGATGATGGCATAGAATGACGTCAGTGTGTAAAATGCTACCGAATAGCTATTCGTGATGTCCCGTACAGCGCCTGTAAGAAATGTAAAAGCAATTTTAAAACAAACAAATGTGCGCATAAATTAGCATTAAATTTAAATCTATCAATCAGGCTCTGTCGCACCAACTTAACTTTAATCGGTTAATTAGTTTCACATTTTGTCAGATTTTCTATAGTTAAGCCGTCAAATCGATTTTGATGGTTTGACAGTTAGCACCGATTAATTTATCTTTAAAATAATAAAAATGGATGGATATTTGTTACCCAGTCACGCAAAAACGGCTGATTGAATTTTGATGAAATATGGTTATATATTATCAAGGCATAATGTAGTTCCTCATAATAATACATAATCAACCGATACTTCTAGCACTGCAGGGCAAGGACCTGTTCTCATATAAAGAAGGCATGAGCATGGACCTCCACGCTAGCTCACTGTGGGTTGGCGATTTCAGACCAATAAGTTTGGTCCAAGTTTCCCCGAGATATTTTCCTTCACCCTAACCGTTCAGCTGATTAACGTATATTTTGTTGAAACCAATTTTGACCAACTGAATTTGATGACAACATCGGTATACAACATCTGTTAAATCTTAAATTAATTGCCAAGTTACGCTTTTTGTTACTTTGGTGCATCTTAAAAACATGATATCGCATTAAATTAACAGTGACAAAGTTTAAAGCACTTATTTTAATAGCTTTCATATCATTGTGAGTTAGAATTACCAACAGTATTTGAGTCTGTGAGGTACCTTTCATTGAAGACTTTTAATTTTATCCTAGACTTTAAATGCTTAAATTTAATCCTCCCAATAAGCAGCTTACTTGTAGTTTATTTACGTTATTACCGGTCGTACTTAATTGTTTTAATTTTTGTTCAGACATTTTATTTAGTAACTGGAATACTAACATTTGCGAGACCAGTAACTTGCTTAATACCTATATTAATAGTAATCTGTAAATTATTGCTAATATATAGGCACCAGGCGTCTCCTTAAGACGAAAGGAAAGGAAATTTTATAGATACTAAAAACGACACGATAGCTCAGTTTAGCGAAGTCCCGGATTTACAAGGGTCGCGGGTTCGACTCCCGTTGGTGTCTTTATTTTTGAATGTTTCCTTCGGAAAATAAATATATTTTCGTATTTTGGAGGTAGCCTCTTGCAATTAACCTATAGGGGTTTGTCTGCATAACCGGACAGTAGCTAAGGCAAGACAATTTGATGCCTCCAGCCAAATCATATATTATTTTAGTTTTTCTATAAATACTACTTAGATCTAAGTCCACCAACAATGTAACAGACGTTTAATTTAGTCAAAATTGCTTAAACAAGAGCTTTGTAAACAGTCATTTTCATTTTAAACATCTGTTTGTTGGTGAATATGGTCCATGCTTTATTGTAGTGATAGTCTGCCTCTTGAGCCAAATGTCATAGGTTCAAACCTAACGTTTGCCAATGTGTAAGTTACAATGTTATAAGTATGAGGACATTGAAGGGTGAAGGAAAAAATCGCAGGAAAACCTGGACTAAAATTGATAATTCGCAGTAAGCTGTGCCTTCTCTGTATGAGAAGAGACCTTGATGGTTATATTATATGATGCCCTCGCTAGCCTAGCTCGTGATTGCTTTAGCGGCTATATAAAATAATGAATCTAATGTAACTATCTTATTAATTAATATTATACCTACATGTAAAAATTTATGAGGATGAATACTCCTCCCGACCGTATTCCACCCACGGCGGCCTATCTCCACGGAGATTAGCCAAGTACGCAGGAGATATTATAATGCACAAGTGTATGTGCAAACACAGGTGCACTCCCTCTTCCTTCACTCTCATATACCGATGGGACGGCAATCCGACACGACCGGAGAGAGATCAGGCGCAGGACCACACAACTGATTTGGATGAAAATTGGCACACAGATTAAACTATCTGTCCAACCGGGATTAACATGGATACTTTTGATTCCAGCTGGACCCAATTCTGAAGTCCACGCAGACGAAGTCGCAAGCAGAAACTAGTAATATTATAAATGCAAAAGTAAATCGGTCTGTTTGTTTGTTATGTTTTAACGCCTAAACCAAATTGTGATGAATTTTCGTAAAAGATAGATTGGACCTTAAAGAAAGATACAGACTACCTTTGGGCATACAGACGAAGTTGCACCAGCTATTTGATAATAATCCAACCTATGTACACCACACCGCCCGGTTTCATTAGAAAGGCAATAATGCGAAGATGGTTTGACACCACTAAAATAATGAAAAAAAAAAACGTAGTAACTAGCACACGCCGGGTATCCACTAGTAATAATTAAAGTAGAAGAGTACGTACCAACGGCAGGTCCAAGACCAATGCCTAATATTCCACTGAGTAGCAGGCAGATGCCCATAGCCGACGTGAACTTCTCTGGAGGCACGGCGTCCGATACCACCAGGGGTACGAGAACCGCAATGGAGCAGTGAGACACGCCTGTTAGCGTGAAGAACGCCATAATGGCTGTGACACTACTTGACCATAGCATACCTGTAATGAAGAGTATAGATTTCGCTTAATTTTTAAAAGTCATATCTGTTAATGGTTTAGTAGACGCAAGTCTCTGGGAGATTCCGAACAGATGATTGGCGCATACTGGTAATTCAACTGCTATATAAAAAAAAAAGTCTACATTAGTAAAGTTATTATATTAAATGGAAAAAGAATACCGTCGCGAACAGGACTCGAACCTGCGCCTCCCGGATAAATACTCCAGTCGCTCTGACCACTAAGCCATCTCGACCTCTGCTCACCACCGCGAATTCTTCTTCCATATTAACACGTCTTATGGCGACGTTATTGCTATCAATTCAGTCCCTATACGGGTGACCGAACCGGGAGGCGCAGGTTCGAATCCTATTCGCGACCGTATTCTTTTTCCATTTAATATAATAACTTTAGAGTTCCCTAAGCATGCGTTAATGCTTTTCAAAGATTTGTCTACATTAGTAATTTATTTTGTAGATATGGTAGATGTGTTTATAAACACAAATCTCATATACCACCAGACCTGATTTCGCACGGGAAAT
Organism: Xylocampa areola; assembly: GCA_935421205.1. NCBI lineage: Eukaryota > Metazoa > Arthropoda > Insecta > Lepidoptera > Noctuidae > Xylocampa > Xylocampa areola. Next base: position 6,123,779 of record OW285200.1, read on the forward strand.
AAATTTGCGACACGCCGTGTAGAAGCCGGTCTATCGACAACTGCCACCATGTCCAGAATGATTTATCGAAGTAAACTTTGACACCCTCTATACTACACGAATAAAAATATTTATCATGAAATATTATAAAGCCGAAGAGATTTTTTGTTTGTTTCTTTGTTTAAACGTGCTAATCTCTGGAACTACCAGTACTACTTCAAAAAATATTTTTTGTATTATAAAGCTAGATCTATACACACTTCTTAGCCACGCTTAAATATTTATATTTCGGATTTTTGTTAAGTGAGTTAGAAGAAAAAGCCAAAAAGCCGACCCCAAATAAATTGGGATAAGGGCAGGGGGATGATGATGATGATGATCAGAAGAAAAAGCGTTCCCGAAAGAATTCTTACCCAGTCTTGATAATACTGCTATCACAATTCCGGCGATATAGATCTTCTGAACTCCCAGTTTGAACATCCATTTCGAAACAAACGTGAACACCACTCTCATAGTTAAATCTCCAAACCCATACAAAGCAAGGGTAAGGGCTACGTTTTCCTGAAAAAAAAAAAAACATATTAAAAAAGTACTTTTAATATTTTAATGGGTAACTACCCACCTTCCAGTTCCATCATCAGGTATATAACTCGTTAAGGAAAATCTACTAATAGCCTTGAAGAGTTCTATCTCCACCTTCCAATTCATCATTAGACCAGGTCAATAGGACCATAACATTGTATAATTGACATTGAAATTACTTATTATATGTATACTAGCTCCGGCTCGCGACTTCGTCTACGAGGACTTCTGAATTGGGTGGGTTATTCTAAGATATAAACTATATGTGTGTGAAATTTCCTCCAAATCCATTCAGAAGTTATTGCTTGAAAGAGTAACATAACATCCTCGCAAACTTTTATATTTATATTATTAGTAATAATTACAAAGTTGGAATAAATACGATTCCTTGGCTGAATTTTTATATTTTTTAGATCCTATAGTTTGGACTTGTGACTGATCGATGGCAATAGCCTCACCAACTTAAAGAAAGAAACAAATAGGGCGTGATGGTATGTTATCTTAACATAACATATTTCATTCTTTGTACTCTCCAAAGGGTTAAGCAGAAGTGTACTGTTGTACACTTAACCGATATCATTATTAAGTCCTATGTAATAGGTAGTAAGCCTATTGCCATCACCTGGACGCACCGGGGTTTCCGAACAGAAAAACACAATATCACCTACGGAACCCGGAACCTCAACAACCGCATCAATAAATATTAAAAGTAAATCGTACTGACCTGACTCCATTCCATAGAGTATAAATACTGTGGTACAATAAGAACGTATATGCCATCAGCAATGGAACACATGGCGGGCCCAAGCGATGCGCAGGAGAACAGGAATGTCTTGATTAGTGATGTGTCTAATAAAGTATCGATAACTTTTCTGTAAGGAATAAAAATAATTAATTAAAAAGCACGCCGGCCATGTGTGAACTAAACAAAGAAATACAATAAATTTCGTAAGACACATCATATTATTTATTGTTCAACGGTTATTACTCACTTGCATTCTTCGGGATTGCCGTCAAGTCAAACTGACTTGCGACATGACATGTTATATCATGATTGTAATATTATTATTATTATTATTTGTTTGTTTGTTTTAACCGGGCAATCCCGAAAAATGCACCTGAGTAGTAACCGGTGAACATTAATTGATAATAATAATTTTAGTAGTAACAGTGACATTCTTTATTTTAATTTTTTTGACATTATTGTATTAATTTTTATTTGACATAGTTGGTAATAATTTGAATTGATTTGAAATTATATTTCTATTAGACTTAGGTCATATTATTCATGTTTGCACACCTATTATTAAGGTAGAATATGATGAACTGCTATATATATGATTGATTTTATATGATTTTGTCAACCCAGTAACACATATTCTTGCAAATAAACGTTGATTAGACATCGCCGCGGACTCAGCTCATGACTAAGGTCTCCGTTCGAGTTTGAAACTAGTCGGGCAATCCCGAAGTATGCAAGTGAGTTCAATAACCATTGAACAATAATTAAAAGAAATACAAGTTGTATTCGTGTTGAATGCGAACAAGGTACTGAAGTCTTTTCATCGCAAATCCTGTGGAACATTTTGGCATAACTATTTGTTTACCACAGTGTTATGTCTTACTAGCTTATATTACCCGGGAAAATGCAAAGATTCTAACGATACCCCATGCATCTAAATCAGTTTAGGAATTTAGAAGTTATGGTGGAATTAAAATACGCTCAAACTAGATTGATGCATAGTAATATCTTAGGTTTTCGCGATCACTACACATTATAATAAAACAACTTTTATCCGGATTAATCGCGTGTATTATTGGTTTTTTGTTTTTCCTGACGTTTCGAACTTTTTGCAGCGTTCGTGGACGCCAGAGGACTACCTCCTACCCAGGGTGTCCTTCAATCCTTAAGTCCTTTTTAAAAGTTGTTTTAGATCGATACATGCATGCACCCTAAATACATTACACTCCTTTATTTAGGCAGTCGTGTAAAAAGGAGTACGTTATATACACACGCATATATAAACACCACCATTTTTTTTATTACCGAAAAGGATTATGGACCTTTTTAGTAACTGCAAAATAATCAATTGATAAAATAAATAATACTTTTCAAAATTCAACATTTCTAAGCACCTGGAGTATTTATCCAGGAATGGGTGAGGCTTAAACCGAGCTCGAACTCGTATCTCCCATTCCAAAAAAAAATATATACTGACGAGAGCGGTGTTACGAATAAAACTAAAACTTTTTGTATAGAATGAGTTCATAAAACAAATTACCTATTAAAAGAAACCCGACTGCACTGAAAAGATGGAAAAAAGTGAAACGATAACATGCAAAAATTATAAGATGCACTAGTAAGCATCTAGGATGGAACAAACATCGGTCGTAAACTATACTAATCGTCGACTGCTTAATAAACACTAAAAACTTTAAAAAAAAAATTTTTTCTTCTATACATCTATCTCATTTTATATACAGGTTAAAGTCACATATTGGTGAGGTGAATGAATAAAAACATGATTCAAGTATTGGATGTGATACATGCATGATTCAATTATTAATAATCGTAATGATTACTAAGTGCAAATGAAGTTTGTACATTATAGTAATTGTGTATATTTATACTGTATTATATTCAATTAGACTAGAGTACCAAATAATTAATACCGCTAAATTATATCTAGTTAAATAAATTGTTGGTAACCACCTGAGACCGCTTTTCTCCACGTAATTTTCAGGTAAGTCCAGTATCATTTCCTTCTTGATATTCTCCTCTAAATCTGTTAATTTAATAACCGGTGTGGCCACTTTTTTGCCATCTTTTTCCTCCAGAAGGAGTTCTGTAAAAAGATGAGTTCATATTCATTTTATCATTATTATATTGTTTTAAAATATACACATTAGGATTTTCTCCCCATTTATACACAGAACATAAAAAAACAACATAACATAGGATCACGCCTGCATTTCCCGAAGGGGTTGGCAGAGGTGTACATAGTTATACCTACACCCACGTTTCACCAATACTGTAATTAAGACCCATGTTGTTAATTAAGACCTATTGCCATCTCCAAGGCAGAATTCCGAACTCTGGGATGCTATTGAGAATTTCCTAATAGAAAAACCGATAACACTTTGTCGGACCTGGGAATCGAACCCTCGTGCCCCGCAGTCAGGCTTGTCCACCACTAGACCAACGAGGCAGTTTACGTTCAGACCCTGTACATCATATAAATAGGTATCATTATGTTCAGGCGACGTAGAATCCTGTAGGTATCCGGCGAATACAAGCATAATTCTTTGTTATTTATATTTCTAAAAATCAAATTAATGCCATCAGACGAGAAATAAGGTAAAAAAAACGTCTATGAAAAATTATAAAATGAACAGAAAAATGGTTACCAAGTTCAGCTTTTTCTATTTCAACTTCCACTCTCTTCATATGCCACTGTACTGGTTGCATGACCAGTACAGCAAAGAAGTTATGTAGTGATACTCCTGCGATCAGCAGTAAGGTGCCTCGGGATCCATATTCATCTATCGCCCATTTCACGAGCATTGGAGATATCATGGCGACGACACCTGCAATTTATTGTTCAATTTTTTTAAGATGTAACTGTAACCAATAGTTCAACTAAGATCTCTGCTTCAAGAAATCTAAGGCCAAGATCAATAAACATTAGTTAGCACGTACTTTAGCATAACTATGTTCCCGTATCTTTTCTGTAGTATTGCACACCCACATATAGCTAAGTAATGTTTTTTTTTAATCTTGCCTCTCTTATGTTTACTGCCATCTTTTAATTTTAACCTGCTGATTATGCTATTGCCTCATAATTCTATCGGTAGCAAGCGCGGCTGCTGATCGTGACGTCTAGACCTCGATTTCCGGGACAGTAAACTAGAATAGCAGGAACATAGATAATTAATTAATATAATAATACTTTTTTTTTTTGGCAAAACTTCGCCACCACCTCGCCTGATAGTAAGCGACGGTGTGGCCGAGGATGGAGCACGTATATTCAGAATAAATATTTTCACTCTTACATAGAGTCAAAGAGTGGATAGATTTGGGGTGAACGATAGTTGGGGAGTTGATGCAACTGCCCAGACCCGTCTCCCACAACGGTTGCACCGGACTACATCCCAAAACACGACTAGGTTGCTTCACAGCATAGCTTCGTCCGGTGGGTGGTAACCAGCCGCGGCCCAAGCCTCCCACCAGAAAAATACCTTTGACTCGCTTAACGTTTCGACCAGGTACCTACATAAGCCACGCATGTGCTTATTAGTAATGTTTATTTTTCTTGAACTCAATCGATTTAATTTATTATGTATTGTATGCATACATTTTTCATTAATTATTTAAAGTTAAATATATCATACAGTAAAGTAAAATTAATTATAATAAACTACCTTAACAATATATCTACTTATAACAAATAAAAAATTATATATAAATACTATAGAGCGTCGAAAAATTTATCCGCATCGCTATCAACTGGTAACGAGCCCAAAAGGCTGGTAGCATTGCTACGTTGAATGGCAATGCTGATTCTATTTGCGAAGAATAGAACAGCCTTCAGGTCACGTGCACTGTCCACTAATCGCCTCTTTAAAGAGAAGTCGAGCGCTCGGACCCCACGAACCGAATGTTTCAACCCCAAACGGCTCGAAAATATAGTTACTGGTAAAACTGACATATTTTCGCCGTTTGAGGATCTCCGCAGCTGAAGCAGCAGCACCAGCACAGGACACCGAACTAGAAAGACGAGATGGCGCAAGAGTATCGACGCTGGTTGCGTCCCACAAACGTTAAAGCGTTTTACGTTGTATTGTATGTATTAACTAACCTGCCGCAGTTTGTACAAAGCTCATGCTTAGCAACCTTTTCTCCACAAAATAATCGTTCATTATTGTGCAGGCTAAGTTGTAAAGTATGCCTAAACCAGCACCCTGTAACGGAAAACAACATATTTCAATTAAGGTAGCTTCTGCTTTAGTTATAAAGTAGGTACGTACCTACTGTATAAGGTAAAGGTAAAATAGTATATGCTCATAAAACCAACAAATGATTGACACAAATTTTAGGTAGATGCCCAGTATTATAGTCGAAAATTTAAAACTATATTTTTTTTTTTACTTTTTTTAATAACAAAATAGCTAAATAGTATTTGCCCAGCTGCAAAATAGTATACCGGCAATAAGTACTCAGTCAATGTATTGTGAAATCTGAGAACGTCTAGCAGGAAAAGTAAATTTTCAAAAAAAAAGTTCGTTTATTATACAAACTGAATAATATCAATTCCACTCGAGAACAACAATAAGATGAAATTAATTAAAAATGTATAAAGCACGCCTTTCATGTGTGAAAATTTAATGTATATCACACCTTTTGTGAACCATAGTCACTATATTACTAGTTTTTACATCTTACCAGCCTATATTACCCGGGAAAGTGTCAGGATTCTAACGATACCCCATATATCTAAATTCAAGGTAAGGTTCAGGCGTTTAGAAGTCACAGTGAAATAATAAACTCGCAAACATACATATGGATGCAAATAAATACAATATCAATTTTGTGGAAGTAGCTAGATATTGTATTTATTTGCATCCATTGTAATGGACTTCCGCAAAGTAACCCCTGAATCTATTCAAAACATACATATATACATGCTTACATACATACATGAACTCTAAAAACATAACACTCCTTTTTTCATGCAGTAGTGTAAAAAGAGACAAATTATCTATATGGATAACTTTTAAGAATCATATATCAAAACCAAATAAATCTCCCATTTATAGCTTTAGTAGCGTCTTACACGGACTTTTAATTTATTAACCAAATAAAAAACGAATATCTATTAAAGAACTCAAATAAACCATTCACCTGTAGAACTCCTGCACTCAAGAAGAACACGAATGGTGTCGTCATTATGACCGTGCCAAAACAGCCCATGCTGAACAAAACTGAAGCGACGAACGCTAACTTGCGCGTTGAAATTAGAGTTAATATAGGACTGGTGAAGAAACCTGGAATTATGCAAGAAATAATGTTATTATACTATCTTCATGATGGCCTAGTGGTATAATCATACCACTGGGCAACTGGAAAGTCAAAGGTTCTAACCCAAAGCACGCACCACTTCGAAATTATGTGCGTAAAGTTATGACTTGTTCCGAACTGAAGAAAAACGTCGCAAGAAAACCAGCTTACTTGTAAGATGTTTTTGATTTGTGTGTGTTACAGTAAAAACCAACTTTTCCTTTGACATTTGTGGGCTGAGTTGCCCGCGTCCGTAGGAGTGCACCCTTAGAATGGAATCCCTACACGTGGCCCCTGGGTGGTGCAAAACAACACAACTCTGGTGGAAAGCTTCGGGTGTGGGCAGTTGCATCAACTTCCCAACTGTCGTTCTCCCCATCTATCCACTCTACTTAGAGTGAATAGATTTGTTTTGGATGTAGATCCATCCTCGGCCACACCATCGCTTACCATTAGGCGAGTTGGTGGCCAAAAGTAGATCCAATTTTGTTTTTTTTTTTAATACATCCCATAACACAACATCGATATTGTCTCTCTGGTTTCCTTGCGATGTTTTCCTTCAGTTACCGATATTTAATACATTCAAACTGCCTCGTTGGTCTAGTGGTCCCAAGCTAGACTGCTGAGCATGAGGTTTCGAGTTAGATTCTCGAGTCGGGCAAAGTGTTAGTTTTACTGTTAGAAAATTCTTAGTTACTACTAAGAATTTTCTAACAGTAACCCGGAATTTTGAATTGTGCCCGGTAGATGGCAATAGGCCACATTGGTAAAATGTGCGTGTGTACACCTCTGCCTACCTCTTCGGAGAATACAGGTGTGGTGCTATGTTATGTTATGTAATTCATTCAAAATGTTACACATGGGGGTAGGAACTGGGGACCTTTGACATGCAAGACCAAAGATCATACAACTAGGCTGTCTCTGCTGGTTTAATCGATTGTTAACTTGTAGATCGTCACAGACAGTCAAGTAATATTTACCAGAAAGTGCAACCGACATGCAGTAGATTCCTGACAGTAGCGTGACACTGGCTGAACTCATTCCGACATCGTTGATAAACTCGTTGTACATTATTCCGAAACTACCAACAAACATTGTCGTCGTGCACTGAAAATGTTACAAACATAAATATTTATTAGGCACCTCTATACAAGCCATACTAGTGGAGATAGGAAACAAAAAACAACAACACAAGGTTAATACAGATAAATCTTTCTAACATATTTATGCATGTGTCGCGAACTCTAAAATGATATTTTTTTGTGGAAAGAATGATACGGTAACGAGCAGGATTCTTGCTTCGGAAACCAGAGCAAACGCTCACTTGCATCTCCTAAATAAATGAAGCAGACCAATACGTATAATAACATTTCCTGATTTTAGAATTTGTTTATTAAAAATCTCAACACAAAGCCATTCCTTGAAGTAATCTCTACGCTAAGTATCGTAATCCGACATCAAAAATGATAATTGAAAGAAAGAAAGAAAGAAGAAAGAAATTATTTATTTTAGACTCAGTGCAGAGTAAACTTAAACTAAAACAGTACTCAATGTAAGGTCCATGTGAGCACCATAAAATTAAAATATTATTTAATTAAATAAGAGTACAGAACTTACATACTATGTACATGCTACATTAAGCTACCCGCACGAGACCAAAAAAGGTCCCTATCTCAGCATAAGCGGCCACATCGAAATGTGGCCGCGCTGATTTTCAGATAGGTCCTGAAAAATAGTGAAGCCACGGGCGGCCACGGCCTGGCGCGGCGTACGTAAATATGCAAACTAATGTGTGTAGAAAATAGATTATGTTATTATTACTTAAATAAAATACTAACTATACGTGTGAAGTGTATAACTCATAAAAAATAAAATTACCGTGTGCAGGTTGCGCATCTCCAAGGCATCACCGCCTCAGTGTCCACATCAATTGTCTATGTTGTGACAATTGAAGGGACGCCAAGGGGACGCGCAAAATTAATAATCTGTGCACGTCAAGCAGAACGATCGCTAAGATATTATTTTTAATTTTGTGAGAACGAGCGTTCTGTCATATTTCTGTACCGAAAATACATAACAAACATAGAACTACAACATTGAAATTATTATAATTATGTGAGATCAATCTTTGCTGAGTGTTAAATTATAAAAAAAACTTATGTGAAAAAGATGAAAAACGAGTGTGTTTGTGTTCTGAAATTAAATTGTTGTACAATACATATTATACATAATATCTGGATAAGGCCGAATTCAATGGAGAACCAAGATCCGATTCTAATTTGCCTACAAACAAGTTGAGTGTAATAATCGCCACCGTCCCAACTGAGCGCTCTCATTGTTTTATAGTGCAAAACCAAGGGTAAGATCACAAATTTTCCTTTTGCTTTCCGAGTAAGAATTGTTTATATTTAATTTTGAACGTATTTATGGTTTTTGCAGCACGAATAGGCGGTGGAAGGTCGTTCCAGCAGCGGGTGGCAGCGAACTTAAAACTTCCACGGAATGCAGTGGTTTTATGCCTCGGTGTAGTTAGTAGGTAAGCTGAGGCTCTGGTGTTAATTTTATTAAAATCACGTGACTATGACAGTTTTTTATATAAATACTCAGGCGTCTTTGACAAGACAATATCAAAAAGCAGAGTGGCCAGGTGTAGCTTTCTTCGAGCATGCATCTTCATAAGGTTCCCATCATTTAAAAAAGGTGTAACATGTGATCGAGGTGGTACATGAAAGCAGAAACGTGCACATGCATTTTGTACACGTTGTATTAGCCTCTCAGTTCTACCAAGAATACACGTCCCATACACAGTGTCAGCGTAGTTCAGCTTGGATAAAACAAGTGACTCACACAGCATGACACGCATATCCACACTTATGTAGGGACGGAGACGGTACAGTAGCTTGAGTCTGTAGAAGCAGTTCCGCACAGCTTCCAAGATTTGGGATTCGAAAAGCAGCTGCCCATCAAATACCACTCCAAGATTGCGGGCTTCCTGAACCCTTTCAATTATGCAGCCATCAATCCTGAGGCAGAGATTGTGTTGAAGAGTCTTGTTTATTGAATCTCTAGACCCCATAACAAGAAACTTGGATTTACTTGGATTCAACACCAAAGAGTTTCTTTTCGACCATACTGCAATCCTATCCAGATCCTCATTAATTTTATTAACCGCCTCAACAGTTTTCATGGAGTGGAAGGAGAAGTACAACTGCAGATCATCAGCATACAAGTGAAACTTGGAGTTAATCAGGCAGTTGGTGATGTCAGCGCTGTACAAAATGAAAAGAAGTGGGCCCAAAATCGATCCCTGGGGAACCCCTCGGTCCACCCTTTTAGGACTAGAAACTTGAACATCACCATTTATATCATTTGTAATTTGCACAAACTGCGACCGGTTGCTCAGGTAACTATGAAACCATTTAATTGTGTTTGTTTGACACCCATAAAAAGCCAACTTGGAAAGAAGGAGTGATGTATTTATTGAGTCGAAGGCACGAGAAAAATCTAGCAAAACTAGAAGAGTGCCCATTCCTTCATCTCTAGCCTCTAGCACATTACCTACAACATCAAGGAGGGCTGTGGCCGTACTATGCTTTTTGCGAAAACCTGATTGAGCTAATGGCAAGATATTGTTTTGCTCAAGGTATTCCCTTAACTGATTACAGGCAACTTTTTCCAATATCTTTGAGAGGCAAGGTAATAAGCTGATTGGACGAAGGTCCTTAGTCCCAGTGGGGTTGGCTACTTTAGGTATTGGCCTAACTATCGCCTTTTTCCACAGGTCCGGGAAACAGAAGGTGGAAATAGATCTGTTGATGATGGATGTTATTACTCTGAGTGTACGTGGGAGAGTCATCATCACCATATCCAGCGTGATATGGTCGGAACCCTGAGCATTAGACTTAAGACCACTCAAGAGCTTCAGCACAACATCCTCCTGAACGGGCTTGAGCTGAAAACTACTAGGACTAAATCTATTATATTCAAAATAGGTTAAATCAGATATTGTTACTTTGCCACTGCCAGGTACCTCCAAAAAGTGCCGATTAATATTTTCTGGGTCATTACAAAAATGTGGTAAACCATGCTCTTGTTTTTTTGAAATAGATATCGTTCTTTTGAGATGTTTCCATAATTTCTTGGGCTGCTTAATATTGTTGTTAATGTATGTTTTAAAATAAGCGGATTTCTCACTGTTCATGGCAGCTCGGACAAGGTACTTAAGGTCTTTTTAAGACTTTGTATGACTTTCTGAACCAGTGGCTTTAGATTTTTCATGAGACTTGTCCCGCAGTTTCATCATTTGTTTTACTGTGTCTGTTAGCCACGGGCAAGATGTTTCTTTAATTAAAACTTTTTTGAGAGGTGCATGTAGATTGAAAAGTGTAGAAATATAATAGTTAAACGTTTCTACCATAAGATTAACATCCTCCAAACTCTCAATATGTTCCCAATCAATTTTATTTAAGTCCTGGTTGAAAATATCTACAAGAATATCCTTTAGAGGCCTATAGCTGATCCAGTGCGGTGTAGGCTTTTCTAATTTAAATTTAAGTTTGGTAGAAATAATTGAGTGTTGGCCTAGTTCAGGTATGTGTGACACTGATATGTCACATACACTGGCGTCAGTACACACAACATCTATTAAGGTCTCACTATGGTCTGTAAAATGGGTTGGCTTGGTAACAATTTGCTTAAGATTAAAGTATTGTAGGAAGTTATTCAGGAGTTTCGTTTTGTTCTCAACAGTATTCAAAATATTAATATTAAAATCACCAAGCAGGAGCACCTTGTCCGTGCCGCCAAAGGATGTGAGGGAATCGGTCAGCGCATCGAGGAAGGTGTTGACATCAAGCCACGGCGGCCTATAAGCCGTCCCAATGATTAATGATACGGAGTTAATATTTATTTTAAGCCACATCTGCTCGACCTGTGGCGCCTCCGGATGCGGCACGGTGCGCACGCGGACCCCGCGGCGGACGTAAAACCCTACGCCGCCTCCGCGAGTGCGCACGGTGGCCGGGCGCGGCACGTGCCGCAGCCGGTAGCCCGGCACTGACGGCGCACGACCCTCCTGTCCCTCCCTGAGCCAAGTCTCATTGATCGCCATAATGTCGACGGCTATGTTTTCCATAGCCACAAGGAACTCCTCATGTCGTGAACCAAGCGACCCCGCATTGAATAATCCAACTTTAAGATTCTTTGTCTTAATCATTTATATAATTTATCTTTAAGTAATGTGATTTTTTGTATATTGTGTAATGATCAGCTTTGTATAGTTTTATGTTTTTGGAAAATTAATTAATTGGAAAACTTTCATTCATAAATTACATCCCCATCTTTTGATAATGTAAATCTGTTTAATTTGTTGATTGTACCGGCCCCCACCCCAGTAACTCATGTACAAAGTTGGACAAAAAGAGGGTGCTGAGAGAAAAGGAGACAAAAATAAGTATAGAACAAAAAAGGGTCTCTCATCTATTTTGACAAGCATAGATTTCTTATGCTTTTGGAGATGCAATTTTTCTTCGTAATGATAAGACTATTCTACCAAAACGACACGACTAACTTTGCAATTAATACAATGTCGTACAGATTCAATTACCTTATAAATACAGATAAATCTTCGAAAAGAATTAACACATTCATAGCGAACTCTAAAGTTATTTTTTGTGGAAAAAGGGATAGAGAAAGGGTATACCCTCATTGCTATTGAATATTGAATAGATAAAAGATAATGACGTCACCAAAAGACGTATTAAAAATTCGGAAGAAGAATTCGCAGTGGTGAGCAGAGGTTGAGATGGCTTAGCGGTCAGAGCGCTTGGATTATTTATCCGGGAGGTGCCGGTCTAAATCCTGCTCACTACCGTATTCTTTTTCCACAAAAAATATAATTTCAGAGGTCGCTATGCATGTGTTAATGCTTTTCGAAGATTTATCTGTATGAAACTACTTTTTACGGAAAATTATGAATATGACCATCCACTTACCTTACGTTGTATGCATCTATAAATAAATAACTAATCAAATTAGTTGTTTGCAATTAAATTATACATTTGATTGATTCTCGTGGATTCTCGTTACGTCTTATTTAATGCCAGAAATTCAACGAAGCGAAGTGATTTTAAAGGTCATTGCTGTGAACTAAGTTTATTAACTATAAGTACAAACAAAAGCAAAAAATAACTGTCCCCTAATATTTCCGTAAACAAATACGAGGTACTTTGCGTAAAATAAATAACATGAAGTCATGAATAAAATAATCATCAATGTGTAATTCCTTTTTTTTTAAGAAGCATTTACAATCATCAAAGATCATATTATCTTGACCACATTCTAAGATCGCTTAAGTGCAATAAGAACGTGAGACCGCCGAAACCTATATAAATAGTCTAAAATATGAACTCAAGTGAAATTAAAGTTTGTTAGGTGATTTGACGATGATTTCTGTATCAAGTGCTTAAAATACCTGGGGTTACTTTTCAACTAATGTCTATTTCAATCCAACTCCAATATCAAAAAAAAAAATTCCAAAAAATTATGCGTGATAATAAATTAAATTACCTACTTACATACTGTATATCTACAATGCCTATCGTGTGGATGTTTTTTTCTATTTTTTTTCATGTGTGTCCCTACAATTTTTGGTTTTTTGATGCGGCCGCTTCCATTTATCCCATATGGGTTTGATCTGCGTAACTGAAATAGCTATGGTGTGACAATTTGATGCCTCCAGCCAGAGCATATTTTATAATAGAACAAACTAAGCAACACAGCACTAACGGCGTCTCCTGCGGGACACGAGCCGCGGCTTAAGGCGTTGCTGGGGGGACAACAAGGGACTAGCTGGATTATATCGGTTTCCTTATTATTAAGGGTCGAATTTGAAGCTACTGGCGTGGCGTGGGCCGACTCTAGCAAGGGTCGGGGCGAACATGATGAGATATTTCGCGACGGACCTCGCCGGTGAGGTCTATAACGAGGCGGTCCAGCGCGTCGGAGTGTGCTTGTGTGTTTGTTAGACTCTTGAGCTACAGTGATCCTATCATCGGGACGGAGGAGAGCGTGACGTGTTCGGCGGACTTTACTAATCTGAGACGGCCTGTAGTCGGCGGAAGAGAGTGTATCTACACTAACGTCCAAGTATAATTATTAAATACATGACTGGAAAAACGAAAAGCTAATCATTCAAAAGAGCTGCCTAAGTACATAGTATATGTTCTAGATAGAAGATTAATCGCAGAATACTTTTCAATATACCTTTACGTAGTTCAAATTATGCGTTGAAACTCTGAGGCTGTCTTCAAGGTTTCTGCTTTAAGATATTTATTTTCTCAGCAAGAATATAAAGCATTTACTTACATGAGAAATATAACTTCTAAATTATTGTAAACAAAACAAAAAAAGTTGTCACTTAAATGGAAAAGAATACAGCCGTGAGCATCGAGATGGCTTAGTGGTCAGAGCGCCTGGAGTATCTATCCGGGAGGCGCAGGTTTGAATCCTGCTCACGACCGTATACTTTTTCCATTTAATATTATAACTTTAAAATTATCACTGTTAATTTTTATTTAATATATTGAATGAAGTATCTTATAATTATAATAAAAAATTTTTTTACCTTTCAACCCCAAGTAATTCCTATAATTATTATGTATATTAAAAGGGAACTTCAAATTTAGAAAATGCGAATAAGCAACCTGGTACTTCAGTTTGGTGAAAAAAGTTACGACATGCCAAAAGTCGCGGATTCAAGTCTCGAGTGACTAATATTTTTCATTATCCTTAGATAAATATAAAACATAGCTACATATTGTTATCCTAACAAGCTTAATATGTTCGTAAATTTTGTGGCTTAAAGAGGGGTATTCATTTCATATATTATTATTTTGCAAAAACTTGAGTCTTATTTCCGTTATGATTAGCATATAATAAAGAGTACTCTATCTTTATATTAAATGTCGTAATACCGGTCGAACTGTCACGTTTCGGCGCCCACGCAGCGAGATCTTGAATTTCACTCTATTATTATTTATGACCATTCCATTTCTCCTCTATCTCAATATTTACCAAAGATACTCTACTACTACTCCAATGTCGTAGACTTTAGTATGTAATCATAAGTAAGTCGATAATTATTAAGTTATTATATTAAATGGAAAAAGAATACGGTCGCGAACAGGATTCGAACCTGCGCCTCCCGGATGAATACTCCAGGCGCTCTGACCACTAAGCCATCTCGACCTCTGCTCACCACCGCGAATTCTTCTTCCATATTTTAACACGTCTTATGGCGACGTTATTGCTATCAATTTAGTCCCTATTCGTAATTATTTTCTAAAGAATAAAAAAGAAGTGGACACGTACGTAGTCTTTAAATGATTGCTATATAGATATCGCTAGGCGTCTCCTTAAGAAATGAAAATATTTTTTAACAAAAAAAAAGAACCGACTCCAAAAATGTTTCTGTTAAGTAAAAATGCACTAAAAAGTAAAAAAAACATTGCAATATTTCTTACTTCAATGTACATACAAATATGTTTTCAAATTTTGGGGATTCTGAATAAAATCAATTTATTAGGACAATAATATACAATTATTATTATTTTTGGAGCTTATGTTACTCACAGGACAATGTAAGGATTCTAACGATACCCCATAGATCGAAATCAGTTCAGGTATTTAGAAGTTATGGTGGAACAGGTACAGAAACTCACAAACATACTTACATACATACTTAGATACACTGCTTTTTTTGGGCAGTCGTGTAAAAAGAGACGTTTGAGCATGCGGGCTTACACTAAAAAGTATTAAATAGCAAAAAAAATGACGGAGTTCCGGTCCTTATCTTCCGGTTTCATCATCATCATCTGATGATGAAGCTGGAAAATAGGAAGTACATTAGTACTATTCTAGAGACCGTAAACACAACTGAAAAGTCACAAGAAAGCAAAATACACCATTTCGTTTACTTGGACGACATATTATTTTTCAGTTATTTTGATATAAATACCAAAATACCAAACCAATTTTCATAAAATTTTAATGGGACCAATCTGAAAGTATATCCTATCAAATAAATATTTTTCAAATCGGTTCATAAATGACGGAGTACTGAGGTAAAAAATATAAAAAAAATAAAAATACAACCGAATTGATAACCTCCTCCTTTTTGGAAGTCGGTTAAAAAGAAGGGAACTTGAAATTTAATAAATGCGAACAGGCAACGTGGTAGCTCAGTTGGGAGATAGGACTGTCAAAGGTCAAAGATCTAATCCCGCTCGTGTATAAACACGAAAAATACTGATAAATGATAAATGATTTTATTTCTGTAAATAGATCTGTTGAAGACACTTTTACAAGTCATTTTTATAAACTAGATGACGCCGGCTACTATTACTTTTTGAAGAATACTTTCTAAAACTATATAATATAGGCATTACATTTGTTCTTAACTTACTTGTGCGCGCTATTGCACGACCATTGTTTAACTACTACTCAGGTATAGTGTTCTCTGAATGTCTACAACCTCTCGCCTATGGATCTATCGACTGGCTATAATAGCTACCTTCGTATTTTAATTGATATTGGGTTTTGTACCTACTTTACTTTGTAACGAGACAGATATAATTATGTCATATTAATATAACACAGGGCATAACAACATCGTGTATTTTGAATTAATAATCTTAATAAATCCAAATAAACCAATTTCCTGAACCACCAAAATTAATATAAATATGTATTTAATCTTAAAAAGTTATCTATATCGATAAAAGAATAATCAAAGCTCTTTTATCGACCTATAATTTATTTATAAATGCGAAAGTTCGTTTGCCGTTTATGAATTAAAGTAATCGCACAATAAAATATAATAGTACCTACAACAAGATACAAATTAACATTCTATTAATTAGAACGTAGTTCCCTACTTCAAACATTAGACTTTTATTTATGTGCTTTAATATAATAATAATGTTTAATGTCAATCCTTCTACCAATTTGACACCGCAGAACCAGCTATCGGCAAACGTATTGGTTATCTCAGTTGACATCAAAATTATGTTCATTTTGTAGCACATTGTGTGGTATGTAAAAGCTTGTCTATTAAGAATAAAAATATTATGAAAGCTACGACGCAATGTACTACAAAGTGACCATCGTTTCGATTTCAACCGAGATAACTAATTCATCTGCTGATCTACTGATACATAAAAGTTGCATTTTTTAGTTAATGCCATCCATTAGCACTGTGGATTTATTTACAAATTCTTTTCCCAAATATATTTTAAGATATCAATCTACTTTGAGATCACTGATACCCAAGAGTTAATCTTTGTCGTCTAATAATTGAAAAGATAAAATCATCAAGTTTACAAAAGAAACGTTTTAACCCAGCTTAATCTTACATTCTTCATCTTAGCGGTAAACACGTGAGTTTGTTCCTATTTAAAGCAAAAAGTAGTTATGATGAAAGGTATAGGTATAATATATATTATTATATAGTTTCAACGTCACGTGTAGCATTCCACATGTCTATCGAATAAAATTATATAAAAATCAACCTAATTTATTTATTTATCTCTTTTATTATTTGAATCGCATTCTATCTCGAACACAGGGGATCTGTCTGAATCGGTTTATTACTCTAAAAAAAGCATATTTAGCGATAACTCGTTTAGTCAAAGTGACGTGCACGTGACTAACTATTGACAAAAACTAAGCAATATATAAATACATGTTCAACATCTCGTTAATTATCTGAGATCGAACAGAGTACATTTAGTTAAACTTCAAGGAATCAAATTCAAGGACGCAGAGTGCATAATACCTCCCACTGAAATCCCAGAATAATAAAACAATTAATTACGTTTACACCTTGGGATGGAGACATTACGAATTGTTTAATGCACTTTTAATTATTGCTATTTCTAAAAATGTTATCACGTTAAACATAAACATGTTTGTCCAAAGTAAAATACGGTCTTGAGCAAGACTCGAACCTGCACCTCCCGACTCCTGGCGCCCTGACCAAATCGAGATGGCTAAGTAGTTAGAGTTTGCTACGTATGTGATAATGCTATTGAAATATTTATCTATAACTTATTACATTTTTATAATTCTGTTAGATTCCGGGATTCCAGAAGGAGGTATTATTCATTCTTTGTGTTCTTTCCCCACCCTATTCCAATTCCTGATACACTATATTCTACATGTACCCATATAACTATGCTTACATTAGTACTCCATTAGCTCTCCGTGAGCAGGTTCTTTTTTTTTAACTTTGAGTTCACTACACATGCTTTACTGCATTGGCAACTTATCAGTACATACCGGTTTTAATATAAACATCACTTAATTACTCACAAAAATTATAATGGTGGCGACGGCCACCACATAGCCCCATCCACCATCGGGTGCCACAAACTCATACTTGCTATCAATCAATTCATAACTTTCTTTTTTCTCTTCTGTCACCATATTGAATCCTTTACACGATACACAACACAACAAATTTTCCACATTGCACGCTACCGGTTTTATTTCTTTTATTATTTACATACTTTATCTAATACTTATAAGCATTAATATTTGAATTTGCATTAAATGTTTTTGTTCAGTGATTAGATTATTTTATTTTATTGTTTATATGCCAGTCATGCATTATTTACTCAACGAGATGTGTCTCTCAATATAGAGTGTTTAAAAAAAGAGTAAGATATAACAAACAAAACAAGATATATAAAAGTGGTTACCTATTCGCCTTCGCCGAAATACTCATATTCTTTCTCTACTATATAATGTACTTTTATAATGTACTTTTTCTTCCTACTAAGTAAAAACGTTTCGAGTTCCTTAGTGATACTCATGACAGATTCCTAAAATCATCAGAAAACTTACGTTATAAAATGCCGATGCACTCGACCAAATTTATTGACAAATCTTTTACAGTTCAAGCGGCTCGTTTATGGAATTTCTTGCCAGTAGAAATAAGACAAGCTCAATCCTTGCCAATATTTAAAAGTTTGGTCAAGGAACATTATTTGACGCAATCACGTCACACTCGGTAGGTCAATATATTTCTAGTATAATATTATTTATTTATAAATATTTATTTCTATCATATTTTTAGAATGTATGTATCGTATGTATGTATTGTATTTATATTATATAATGTATGTATTTCTTATTTTTTTGTATTTAATTATTATTATTATTTTGTTATTAATATATATTTTATACACCACATACTCCCCTTTTGCAGTCCATGTCAAATCTATTCATCCAAAGGTTGCCTGGAAGAAATCGCCGGGTGCGATATGGCCGCCCAATGTACTTCTTTTTATTAGAATGTGTCCTACATTTTTGTTCTTTTAGGTGAACATTAAAGAAAAAAAAAATAACAAAATAAAGTTACACATTTTTTTGTGGAAAGGAATACGGTCGCGAACAGGTTTCGAACTTGCGCCTCACAGATAAATACTCCAGGTGTTGGCCACTAAGCCACTGTACAGCAGACTGTATTATTTTTCCACAAAAAATTATAACTTTAAAGTTTGCTTAGCCTGCGTTAATGCTTTTCAAAGATTTATCTATATATAACAAAATGTTTAAAACCATTTTACATACATACATTACTGGTTCCCCAAATTATAGAAAGTAGACGACTTAAAGGGATAAAAAAAATATATTAACCTACTGTACCTACTACTATATGTCTTCCAAATAGTTCGGTATCCACTGCATCAAGTAACTCTGGTATTATAAATATTTATGGACGATGACAATTCCATTACAAATTCTTCGTTTCCTAGTCGAATTTTCTAGCTATAATCATCACCTAAGAAGTTCCATAGCCTATACAAGGTTTTCATTTATTAGGTACCTACTTCTTTTGAAGGGCTTAAATATAAGTTATTAAACATTTACATATGCCAAGAGTTAAATGTAAATAATGAACTATTTGTTACCTGTAGGCTTACTCTTGAAAATAATTCAGCTCGATTGACATTGTAAATATGTCAGTTCATACTTTTATATAAAAGAATCAGAAAACTAATATTGGATTGGAATTGGATTGGAATTAGATTGGAATTTGATTGGAATTGGATTGGAATTGGAATTGGATTGGAATTGATTGGAATTGGATTGGAATTGGATTGGAATTGGATTGTAATTGGATTGGAATTGGATTGGAATTGGATTGGAATTGGATTGGAATTGCATTGGAATTGGTAGTAACTTCAACAGTAGGAAACCCCGCAGATCCTATAAAAGCAAACATTTTTGTTTAGAATTTTAAGTTATTGTGAAATAGAAAATTATTTGTAAATGTTATAGTATCAACAAGACCTAAACTACTCATGTAACGAAGAAAATTAAAGAAAAATACTTATATAATTTTCAATTCAATTTAATTCAATATTTATTGCGTTCCACAATGTAATTTAGGTGGTTAATACAATCAGTAGAGTAGTAGAGTAGTATCAGACCATTATGGACCCTGTCGGGCACGGTAATGTAGGAGAGAGGAAGCACTATGTGTCTTTCATTGTTTCATCATATAATTTGTTTCTTATTGTATTATCTTAATTTTAAATTATGGTTTAAATTAATACTTACCGGTTACACAACTGACTCCTTATAAAAGGAAGTTGCATAATAAAAAAAAACATGTTTAGCAATTAGACATTCGTAAATGGAATCATGCTGTATATTGCATGAAAAGTTACATTTAGTAATAGCACATGAAATCTATAGTAATCTTAACAACTTTAATGACTTTTAATTTGTTTTTACAATGCATTAATGCGTAAAGCTACAGATTTATAGGTATTTAACAAGAAGACGCAAGTGTCTTCATTAATTTTAAAATAGCAATTAAACATCTCCATTCACTCGGCTAACTAATTTTAATAGAATATACAGTTGATTGTGCCATAATTTAGCATTTTTATTGTTTCGTAGTCAACAAGGAACCCTTAAAACTTCCCCATGTCCGGCCGTCCGTCCCTCCATTTGTCTATTCGCAACTTAGCTGTGATACGGTTAGTACGAAAGAACGCTGTTATTTAGCATGGCTATACCTACATATTAATTAAGCTGACAGAGATGTAAACATTAAATTTGTTTTTTTGTTTAAGGAATCTCCCTTACTCGTACTTTCGGTTTCGATTCAGCGATCAAGTGAGTCAAGTGCACACTTCTCCCACCTCACAAACCAGGGAATTGAACCCTGGACCTCACTCTCAGCTGCCGCGCTTGTGCCTACTAACCAATGAGGCATTTTTTAAGTAGGCACACGCAGAACTGTAAACAAAATTAAGAGGAATCACGAAAGCCAGTCTACCAAAGGCTACCAAAATGTCAAGATATTTTTTCTCATTTAATCTTTAGCATCATAAACGTAATCTCAGTGAATACTTTAAATACGTAACTGGTCTTATTACACAATATGTCGTCATTTTTTATGTAATATTTGGGCAGATATTTAAATAATTAATTAAAATTCATTGATAAGCGAAATTCTTTATAAAGCCTACTGATTACGATAAAGTTTTATCTTGTATCATGTTATTTGAACTTTTCTCTTGAACTCGTCTATGTTTTTCTTACATCTGAGGTTGTTACGCACTTTGTAGATGATATAATAATATGCTTATTACTTAATTACTTCAAAGCAGGTGTGTACGACATCGTACGAGTCGAGTGAATGGAATTCCCTGCTGTCTTCTGTGTTTCCATAGAAATACAGTCCAGGCATATTTATTGAAGGTGGGTTGAATAGATTTTTTTCTGGATATATGTGTTCCATCCTCGGCCACACAGTCGCTTACTATCAAGCGATTTGGTGGCCCAACGTAGATCAACTTATGATTAAAATAACCAAAAATAATTACATACTTATGCAAATCAACAGCGGATAAGATCGTATCCTATTACTTTTTTTCAGGATGCTAGGAGATAAGCTAAGGCCTAGCTGGATCTGAATGGGGCCATTGTGTAGTATGTATGAGTTCTAGACTACTGGCTCATTGTTGGATAAAATGACCAAGGTGTATGGAGTAGGTAAACCTTTGTTTATAAAACTTACTCTATTAATAAATTTTGTAAATTGTAACTATTTATTACATATTTTATTACAGTATACAGATATTAAGTTTTGTATGAACGCTATGTCTAGCCGATATAAATGTTCTTTGGTTAAAAAACACTGAATAAAAAAATATATACAACATTACAACAAAATACAAATCCAAAATGTGAACATAATAATCCAATTGCAATAATATATATTTTTGTATCGATAATTACATACAATTTTTTAAATTAATATTTACAAACATGGCTCTCACACATTTCTTTTTGGGCCTTAAACGCATTCTGTTTGTCAGTTTAATTTCCCCAATATATGATTCCAAAACGTAATGTAGATGTCACATAAGCCTTGTAAGATAGAACAACTGACTCATTTGCTATTTTGCTAAATTATAGAGTACATATGAGTACTGGTTTAGTTTTTTACATACAGTATCCACTTGATATTTCCAGGCCAGATGACCATCTAAATGGAGTCCCAGGAATTTGCTACTGCTGGACTCAGCTATACTTTGATCTGCATATGTTATATGTAAATTCAGTTTTTCTGTGCTCGAGCGCAACTGTGAAGCATGAGCTTCTGGGTAGGATTCCCTGGTCGGGCAAAGTGTTATTGGGTGTTCTATTAGAAATCTTCAGTAGCCCGGAGTTTGAAATTGTGCCTGGTAGATGGCCATACATACATACTGACATGGGACTTAATAACAGCATTGGTAAAATGTAGATGTACAACTATGTACACCTCTACTTACCATTTCGGGGAAAGAGGCGAGATACGAGACAAATTTAAAAAAACAATCTTGAATTTGAATCATTTATTTAATTTCTTTTGACGTAAATATTCCTTTCGTTGCAATCGTTTGTGTTTGTTCTTCTTATAGCACAGTTCTATCGACCAGAAGAGGACAATGATAGCGAAGCAGGATGCTATGAGGTAGAACGCTGGTCCGCTACTCTCTGACAGTTCTCTGACTGCGCCTAAGAAAAAATATATGTTAATAGCCGTAGGTTTTATGTTGAGCCATAAAAGGGATAAATGAATGGCAACTGCATGCAGCTGAGATAAGAATGTGTGGTGTGACGCGGATTGATAGAATTAGAAATGAGTTTGTAAGAGGAAGTCTGAAATTTATCTCACCGAGATGTTGTGTGGAAACCAAGTCATGGTATGGACATGTGATGCGGAGGAATGATAATCACGTGAGGAGGAAAGTTTTGAGTATGAATGGGGAAAGCTACATAAGTGGAGGCAGAAAGACCGAGGTAACGATGGATGGATTATGTGAAAGATGATATGGCTGGAAAAGAAATGACAACCGAAAAGATGACGGCTGACCGAGACGTACGGAAAGAAAAGGAATAATTAAATCGCGCAGGATCATCATCACCCCCCTGCCCTTATTTGGGGTCGGCTGAGTTTAGTAATCTTAAATGATTGCTAAATATAAATCGCCAGGCGTCTCTTTAAGACGAAAAGGGAACATGAAATTTAATTAAGGGAGCATGACACGTTGGCTCAATGGGAGAGCCATGACACGGTACGTCAAGGGTTCGAGTACTACTCGTGTCTATGTGTTTCATTTCTTTTATTTTGTTATTTATTGTTATTAAGATAAAATATTTTTTAAATATATTATATTATAAATAATGATCCAAGATAGAGGTCTAGGGGTGGCTTGAATAACTCTGATATTCATAACATAAACATAACATAGCATTACGCCTGTATTCCCGGAAGAGGTAGGCAGAGGTGTACACAATTATACACCCACGTTTCACCAATGCTGTTATTAAGTCCCATGTAATAGGTGGTAAGTCTATTGCCATCTATCGGGCACGATTCCAAACTCCGGGCTGCTCCTGAGAATTTCCTACAGAAAAACCAAATAACACTTTGCCCGACCCGGGAATCGAACCCAAGACCTAATGCTCAGAAGTCGCGCTTGGGACCACTAGACTAACGGGGCAGTTACATTTTTTTGGGTGTGGAAATCCATCGTGGTCGTTGTGCCGGCTCCTATCGACTATAACCACATGGTCCTACTGTAACTTCACTAGAGTTCCGGGAACGCACCTGCATTCACCGCATAAATTAGGACCTTTTATATAATATACCAAAAACATGAAATTATTTAATTCTGTGTGAATTTTCAACGAAATTAAATTAAATGCTTAATTTTGAGAACTACCTATACAGTTATAAATAATGAGATAGGTTTCAAATTGCATTAGATTATAGGTATATAAATATTCCATCCGTGTATCGAGTATCGTCACGTAGGTATCTACGAGTAAATACTGATGCTTTGTTTAATGTGGTCCGAACTAATATTTGAATATTTATCTATTACCTATTTATCTTTCCTATCTTTCTCTGTTACCAGATACGACTGATAACACCATTGACAACACGCGTCTTTATCTAGTCTAACAACTGGCATTTAATTTTATATTTTTTATCCTATTAAAAGATTGCATATTATCATTCTTGAAAAAAAAAACACATTAGTTAATTGCCATGGTGTATATCTACTATAACGTCTAGACTAATGGCTGTGTCGTATATTTATATAACATTTTTTATGTCTATGTTCGCACATTTCGAGAATTCTCTTTTTCTGCCCTTAACTCTGTATTCTCCCGAGATAAAAAGTACCCTGTGTCACAGGACCTAAAGTCTCTATCACTATCTACCAATATTTATCCAAATCCATTTTTTTTTATTTGATACTTTAACGACTGCTTTAATGCCGATTTCATGAAAGTGAATTTAAAAAATCCCCAAATCTACCCTAACTCTATTCATTAGTGGAAACCCGGATAGAATACGTTATGTCGTTACAGAGAAAACTGTACAAAAACAAACAGACATGACAGGCGACTTTATGCTATGTAGGTATGTAAAGATGTGGCCTAGGGGCGGTTAATTACGGTCACGCCGTCAATTCACAGGCAGGGTCGAGATGGGGCGTGGCGTGTTAAGCTAACTTAGAGCACTTTAGGCCTTTCAATTAGGGCCCTTTTGTAAGGGCCCTAAGAACGAGTTAAGGTTACTTATTTGAGAATTATTTTATTGCTCCAAGAAGCGGTGATCAAATCAAAGATCCAGAATTCACAGATTCGGATATAAGGCACCAACTTTTCAAAATCATGTGCCTATTATAAATTAACTATCACGTGCTTTTAACACACCTATAGCAGGCCCAAGAACTAAGTCCACAAGTCCCGAAAGCATCATCAGGATGCCCAGGGCTGCTGTGAACTTATCAGGGGCGACAGCATCAGCTACTACCAGTGGTATCAGAATGCTGACGGCGCAATGAGAAGCTCCCACCAAGGTGATGTAGACCATCATAGCTATGAAGCTCTTAGACCATAACATACCTGAAAGCAAAATGTTTGGTGTATTATTAAAGTTTTAGAAAACTACTCATAATAATTGCATTTGTAGGGTTCCGTACGTCCAAATGAAAAAATACCCTTATAGGATCACACGTGTGTCTGTATATATGCCTGTCTGCCTGTCATAGCCATTTTGCCCCGAATGTACTGATGTGTTTCGGACCGAATAAATTGAAATTTGGTACAAATGAACTTCTGTGATCCAAACACGAACGTGTAACGTAAATAAATAAGTTTTATAAGTAGATTTTAAAGTTATTTAAAAGAATATCATAAAAATGTTGTGTTAGATTTTAAAAAACATGGTAAATAACGTAATCATCGGACTGTACCCTCTCCGCACGAAATCAGCTCTCACTAATCAATTTTTTTTAGGAATTTGAATAAATGCATTGATTTAATACAGTGGTTACGCAGCGAACTTGAGAGCAATATTGTTACTGGATAAAATTATGACAGCGAGCGGGGTTTGAACGCACACTCTTGCAAGTGGTTGGGTAGCCTACACAAAAATATGTAGTAGAAAAAGGAACATGGAAATATTTCGAATTTTAGATTTAAAATAATCTATAAAATTTATCGCAAACACGTTCAGCTCAATCGATTCGTGAGAAGATTTTTATCTTCGATCACATCATTATCTCAGTAAATTTTAGTGCATATGTGCGGGTAGACATGTGGGCGCTTTATGGATAATATTATTATTTATATTTATGCCCATTTACAAACCAGTCCATCGCTATCGCTATCGCTATATATACATAACTCGGTCGGTAGATTTATCAAAGGGTTGCCATCTCCTTATGTTGACATTTAAGTGACAGATCATGAAGCGGGTTGAAGAAGGGGGTACAATTTACAAAGCATTTTAAGAAAGTAAATTTTTTGTGGTCTGAATTAATATCCGTAACAGTATAAACCAATCTTCCAAGATGGCGACAGCTCTGTTTTTTTTTTATACAATACAGTAACATCAGTTCGATACTTTGGAACAAGCGCAATAAGATAAATGTTATTAAAAACAAATAACAAATTAAATTTATACCATACTTAAGACAATAATGTAATAACATACCGAGCCTAGACACTAAGCTAAGAGTGACACCAAGCACGTAAATCTCCTGGCTGCCCAAGTTGTGCAACCAATTACTCAGAACTACGAACAACACTCTCATAGCCAAATCTCCGACTCCGTACAGGGTCTGAGCCAATGTGACGTTTTCCTGGAAATAAACAATTGCTTCTATTACGTAACTAGTTGTATCTACATCTACGCCTGTGCGGCTTCCGAGATGAAAAGTGAGTACCGCACTACAAATTGATGTCTTCAGCAAAAACGTTATGCTTGCAAAATTGCAACCCGTAACTGCAGGGTCTTTGTCCTCTGCAGAGAAGGTAGGACTTTGAATACCAAGCTAGCTTACCGCAGGTTGGCGGTCTCTGATTAAGAAGTCCAGGTTTATTTACGGATGTCTGTGTGGTGTTAGATTACTAATTTTTTTCTTATTACGTATAACAGTAAAATAAGTCCCTTTGGTACAATATGCCCACTAAACATTTCTTATGTGGATTCGTTACTCGAGCACCACAACACACAGATTTCCAGGACAGCTTCAGGTCTTTATGTCATCTACTAAATTTAATAAAGGTAGTGGCAACTAATAACTCTTACATACTCGTCCTATTCCACAAGACAGTTGATTTATTTTACTGGGACACGACAAGCTTCATAAGTTCAGTGGGGCTCGTAGCTAAGTAACAGCCACATGGCAAGCGTAGCTTAACCTCGATCGATCGACCTGATCGATCGAGGTTAAGCTACGCTTGCCGCGGTCAGTCTGTGGATGAGTGGCCATCGTTTCACACCGAGACCCCTCCGTGCCTCGGAGAGCACGTTAAGCCGTCGGTCCCGGTTGTGAAATTAAGATCTATGACAGCCGTTACAGGTAGTTAGAGTACTGAAAGCCTGCCAACCAGTCATACCACGTCATATCGTTTTACTCAGTAACTGGGTTGTGGAGGTCATATAGGCAGTCCCTCCATATAAAATACTGGTATTAAGCTACAACCGGCTTGACTGGAAGCCGACTGTTTTCCAAACCGATTGATACCTATGCTTCATAAGTTCACACGATTTACTTTGCAAAGCATAAGTTGACGTCACCGACACCCATAGGAGGAGAAAGCTTTGATTTTGCACGAAATCCAGGGGCGGACCGTGAGTTTGTGAGGCCCCGGGCTAATACTTCTTGGGGGCCTGCCTTTTTATATATGGAAAATCCACCATATACGTTGAGACGTACTCATACCGTCTAAAAACCACACAGTTAATTAATAATATTGTCCATGGTCTTCAATGGGGCCTTTTATATCCACAGGGCCTTGAGCTGCAGCCCAAAAAACCCTTATATAGATCCGCCCCTAACGAAATCCCACAGCCAAATACAAAGATTAATTGGACTGGTACATATCGGTTGATCCCATAATAGCTCTGTTTGTATAGTTTGTAACTTAAGATTAGGTACCTACGTGTTTTTATATTTATCTCAAGATTTAATATTGATTCGACTCAAACAGGCTAAGCTCTTGATTTGATCGGAGATAACGAAACAGAATAGATAAAGACGGATTATAAGTTGAAATAAGCAAACAAATTATAACTTTTACGTGGGAACGACATTAAATATTTTGATAAGAGCACATTTATATATTTACTGATAACAGACCAATTGATGGTATCCGCCTAAGTACCAGGTCCTTTCTGGTGTGTCTTTTAATTCCAAGGTTGGCAGTTGTCCTCCTCTTTATAGATGGAAGGTAATTTGTTGGGGGCTGAGTTGCCCATTTCTGTAGGTGTGCACCCTTAAAATGGAAGCACTACACGTGGCCCCTGGGTGATGCGATGACAATACGGGTGTTCAGCGGTCATTATATACCCCACGGCTGGGGCAAAAAGGTCCAGCAGGGAGCTATCGAGGTGATAATTACTCATACGTTCTCTGTATGAGAAGAGACTGTTGCCCTACAGTGGGACAGTTAAGGACTAATTACAAAAAAATTGAGCCATAATTCTACGACACCGGTAACTACAGTCAATTACCTTGGCTTCAGTAAATCACATAAAAAAGTTAAATTTACGTACTTGTTCCCATCCAGCAGTGTACAAAGCTTGTGGAAGGATTCCCGCGTAAGTAGTATCAGCAAACATAGCAAGGGCTGGACCAGCGCACACGCATGACATCAAGAACTCTTTGCAAAGAGCCTTATCTAGTAATGAATTGGTAATCTTCCTGAAACTTGAAATCAGAAGACATTAAGACATGTTACTGATAATGCTTATTTTATGTAAGCAAATGACTTTCTCGTTGATCTAGTCAAGCACTACTGCTGAGCATGAGTTCCCGGGTTCAATTCCGGGTGGGTCAAGTGATACCGAGTTTTTTGTTAGGAATTTCGCAGTAGCAGCCCGGAGTTTGGAATTGTGTCCGGTAGGTGGCAATAGGCTCACCACCTATTACATAGGACGTAATCACAGCATTGGTGAACTGTGGGTGTACAAGTATGTACACCACCTACTCCTTCGGGAAATATAGCCGTGATGCAACTGGGTGTAATAAAAATATTTTTATTTCTTATAAGGCCATTTTATTTTTTTTCAAGGAAACATTGAAAAATAATAGACACGAACGGGGCTAGAACCCGCGAACGAAACCGGTCAATCTTTTTAATTGTGCAATTTTTTTTTTTCGAACGTCTATCTGCACAAGGTCGCTTAATTAGAGAACCCAAAAACTATGTCGAACACTGAACCGATATTGCTATTTGAGCTGATGTTGATTTATTTATTAAGTAGAACAGCCGAAGCCAATAAAATAAATATACAAAACTAAAGCACCTTTTATTTACATTCATGCATTCTTCTCACAATACTTTAAACATTCTAACAGTGGTAATTTCCATCCATTCGCAAACAAATTGATGCCTTCTTCTTTTCTTACTGTTCTGGAAATACAGGTTTCATTCACCTGCCAATTCAAATTAACTAAATAAGTTTGAAATAGGAGTTGTATTCGTATCGATAATTCAAACGATCAACATCTTCAACGGCACACCTAGTTATATATGGTTTATTAAGCGTCTCAGTCTATATTATAGGCCACCTGCACCACTCAACATTCAATAAGAATGATATCAAACCATAAAATATACGAGGTGGAAAAAACAAATGACTCTATTGGTATAAAAGCACTTCCAACACTGCTTAGCCAAAATTATTAAACCGGTCTTTTCTAAATATCTTCTTCACAAAACTCGTTTTTTATAGCCATTGTTGAGAAGTTGAGAACACGTTTCTCTAGTAGTAAGATTTGCCCGAATGGTTAGGTAGAGTTGTATTGTAATAAACCTAAATCTCTTAAGCCCCACGTAATAGGTGGTAAGCCTATTGTCGTCCACCGGACACAGTTCAAAACCTCAATAAGAGAAAATAAGTCCTTCCTAACAGAAAAACCAAACAACACTTCGCTCGACCCGAGAATCAAACCAGTATTAGTATGTTCAGCAGCCTCACTTGCATCCACTAGTCTAATGATTGAATGACAAGATTTATACATTGTATTAAGTACCTACTTAATTCCGTCGGATTCTCCGGTCTTCAAAGATAGCATCAGTTTTCCATTCGGGGTTGATAAATTGCCATCTGCATTCGTCAATTTTATAATTGGTATGACATTTGCTTCTTCAATTTGCTTTTTGTCTTGCACCAACTTTTCTAAAATATTTAAGGAATATTTTTGTACTAAAACTAAAAAAAAAACTCGTTTGCCTTGTCATGTGATCTGCTTATTTTTTTGGGTTCCGTCTGAGTCCTAAACCGGTCAGTCAATCATCACGAGACATAACGACACGTGAATTGAACCATAAACAGAGAAATGATATTTCAATTTCGAAAACATATTGAAGTTGCCGACTGGAACCACCTGTCTCACCGCCAGCGATTAGCGAGTAACAAGTTGCACGAGAAACTGGTAAAGGCCTGGAGGCATCGAACAGTTTTGTGGCTGGGCTACCAGCGAGTTCACATTATACCGTGTGGGTGAACCATTATGAAATAAATAATTAAATAAATAAATACCGAGCGATTATCGCTCAGCGAGTATTCTGATCCCAAAAAAATCATAGCTTAGCTAGTTTGTATAAGTCTTACTTAGACAAACTTCTAAGCGAGAGTTCTTACCCGGGTGCAGCGTAGCGAAGTGCGCAGTGGAATTTTTTTTTTTATTATACATGTCTCTTATACATACCAATGGAATTATACAGCAGCAGTACGTTTCGTGAGTGACGAAATAGTCGATAACTAGACGCTTACCCGCCGGCAGTGAGACAAGGTTTTAAATTGATTGTAAATTGCACAGATCATCGCGAACGGTAAATAATCGTGCAGTAATTATACAAGCAGCTGCAGTTGTTAAAAAATACGGCAAATTTTACAGTCGTCTCGATGCACGGGGATCAGGAGACAACATTAACCAACAACAATAAAAACCTTAGAACACAACATGAATATTACGAACACGCACTCTTTTCTTCTTCTTAGAACACGCACTAAGATCGAAGAATTGATTGGACAACCTTACCGCTACTTCCATCAACAGCCTCAGCTCTCGTCATGTGCCATTCTACTGGTTGCATCAATGCCACAGCTATTAAATTATTCATGGTTATTGCTGACATTAGTAGAATTGTGTCATGGAACCCGTATTTTTCTAAGGACCATTTCAGGAATAGAGGTGTTACCAATGAAATTATTGCTGAAAAAGAATTAATAATCATTTTGAAACTAAAACAGTATTACACAGGTAACTGTATGTGTGCTTACAGAATGTTTTTTACATAATATAACATAGCATCACGCCTGTATTCCCCCAAGGGGTAGGCTGAGGTGTACACCGTTGCACCCCACATTTCACCAATGCTGTTATTAAGTCCCATGTAAAGTGAGCCTATTGCCATCTACCGGGCACAATTCCAAACTCCGGGCTGCTACTGAGAATTAATTTCCTAATAGAAAATCTCAATAACACTTTGCCCGAGCTGGGAATCGAACCCGAGACCTCCTGCTCAGCAGTTGCGCTTGGGACCACTAGACTAACGAGGCACTTTATTATGTTAGATCTTTAATTGTAGTTTTGAATTAGTCAGTTGATTTTATAATTGTATAAAAGTATTTACTGGTCTGGAGGTATTCAGTTGAATGACCCTGCACCATTTGTTAAACTGGAATAGCTTAATGCAATGATATAAAAACTACAAAATAAATTTTGACATTCATTTACTTTTGTGTAGTACCTAAACGAAATGCATTTAGTCCAAAAGATGAATGACGCAGAAAAAATAAACGTTTTTAAGTCTCTCCACTCCTCTATTTTCTGAGTACGTCCAATTACACATTTCCTCTCATATAACAGCGATTCATTTATCAAAACCAAGCGTAACGGCGACCGCAACCAACAGAATCTAAACGGGTTCAACAAAGATATTACATCTGGCATCGCATCGTTCTCTGGATAAATTTAATAATACGATTTCGTATGTTCCCTTGTTCTCAGCATATTTCTATTAAGCTGCAACCATTTTAAATTTATGACTTAGGTATAGCATTTTCGGCAAAACGTATGTTATCCTAATATACCATATTACAACTGCTTTGCGCAAGTTTTTTATTATAGAAAATGGATCTACGCTTGGCCACCAACTCGCCTGATGGTAAGCGACGGGTGTGGCTGAGGATGGAGCACGAAGATCCAGAAGAAATCTATTCACTCTAAGTAGAGTGTATAGATTTGGGGAGAATGATAGTTGGGGAGTTGATGCAACTGCCCAGACCCGTTTCCCACAACGGTTGCACCGGACTACATCCCGAAACACGACTAGGTTGTTTCACAGCATGGCTTCGTCCGGTGGGTGGTAACCAGCCGCGGCCGAAGCCTCCCACCAATGTTATGCACCACCTAGGAGCCACGTGTAGGGATTCAATTTTAAGGGTGCACTTCTGCGGACGCGGGCAACTTAGCCCCCAAAAGTTAACAGTTGCGTAAGTGACGAGGTACGTTTGTGTGACGTCATCACATCGCCTCGACGTAGAACACATACCTAACACATGGTACATGGTACATGGTACCTACACGATACGATACTGTCAGTAGCGTGGGTCTCGACAAGAGAACCTATAAATGGCTTGAACTATGTATAACATTGAATAATGTATCACTTACTATTAACTTTATATAGTAGTTAACATGGAAAGAATTGGAAAAATAAATATGTATTTGATATTTTTCTACTTTCTTCGAAACACTTGCACTTCAGACGAATCATAATTATATAACAAATAATTTCGTTATTTTAGGTAAACATAGCTTGTGCAAAGTCAATACTGTCTTTAAATCATGGTTGTACCTGTTTTTTATGGCTAACCGATGTTGGCAATCGCATCATGCGTCATACAATATAAAAATATAAAGAAACACAATTTTGCACACTCGTAGTATTGAAAGTTATCTGTATTATTCATGGTTATTAATAGACCTGGCACATAATAATAATTATATTCTGTCGACACCATCTCACACATTCCATACACTTAAACTATGATGAAAAATCAAAATAATATGTTTACAGGTTCGGTAGTCGAGTTAGACAAAATTATATTAATGCATTGGATTAAAGCAAATTGCAGGCACCGACTTAGAAACCTGAATTCTTAAATAATTGTAAATTTTTACATGTTTATTACAAACGCATTAAGATTTATTTATTAATTTGTCAATTTACAAAAAGTAATGACTGAATTATAAATAAAACTGAGTGCTGTCCTGTTTTTACACACTTAAACGAACATTTACATAAATACAGGTACAGAATATATCGACACTAGACACTATAAAGGATCAATTCAAGGCAAGATGCACTTAAGCGAATGTAATGTAACGTAACCTGAATATGGTTGATCGGTTGCTGAGCACATCCGTTCGCAATAAATAACATTGTATCAAAATGGAATTATTTACATTGTATCGTGTATAGTATTGTAAAGATTGTTTTCGCCGCAATACACAGCAAGCAATATTGGTGAGAATCATTTTAATACGAGGTCCGTGTTTTCCATGAAGACAAAACAAATTATTGCACAAATTCCTTCATTATGATTCCTTCTGTATTTAGGGAATCAAACTTACTACCCATTGTGCAGAAGCTAATCATAATAGCTTTTTATATGTAAGTTTTGTACCGACTATTTATACTTAGGTAGATATCTCTTTTCGCTTTTAAAGTAATCCTAATGAATTTGACTGAATTTTGAGCCAGGTATTAATCATGCAGCCACTTCGAAATTCTATAATTTTATACATAAAAAAGGCAATATTTTTCAATTACTTATTCAATCAACACAGCCTGTTACAATATTTACTGCCCGACAAAGGTCTTTTTAATTACGTTACAATACCCTTTTCACGATTGCGTTTAAAAAAAAGAAATATACTTGGAAATATGGATTAAAAATATCAAGTTCGCACGTTCATCGTAAATCTGAACGAGTGTAATGCACTGTGAAAGATTCCTTGTTCTATAGGTATGTGGCGCCATCTGTCACGTCGTACTTGAACTAACAGTCGTAAACACATCGCATTTTTACCGAACTCGAACTTTCGATCACAACTATGTTCTACAATCTGTACGTGCGGAACTTTCCAGAATATTGTTACGTATAAAAACGAATATTCGTAATGTTTGAGTGGTTACGAGCGCGCCTCTTGAGCCACGGGTTGTGGGTTCAAACCTGGCATGTAACAACGTGACATGTACTTAGTAAATCTAAGACATCATAGATATAATTATATAACGGAAAACATCGTAGCGAAACCTGGACTTAACAGTCTGAAATCGCCAATCCGCAGTGAGCTAGCGTGGTTCAATGCTCTGCAGTGAGAAAATATGAGCTGGTTAGGTATGTCATGTTATGTGGGATAGTGGAATATACTGAATAAGGAAAACGAGGAAGATAGGAACCGACTTTCAAGCCTGCAAACGGAGAATAAACACAATAGGTTATTATTTGATTCTATGTTAATGAATGTACCTAATTGGTTTGAAGTAACCGTTTTAATTAGCTATAAATTTAATTTAATTTATTAAAAAGGAACAGCAAACAGCCACATTATAAGGTATTACAATAAATAATACAGGTGTACACACTAGGTGCTAATAATGCAGTCCACAGCACTGTCCACAGCGTAATTCATGATAAAGTATACTAATCAGTTCATTATAAGGTAAGTCTAACAGTGACTTAAGTATTAAGTACTTACCTAGAGAGCACGCAAAGATATCTACATGTTCGAAAGTCTTATTATAAGTGTCAACTATACGGCGAACAGGTGAGCGTAGAC
The DNA here is from genome assembly GCA_935421205.1 of Xylocampa areola. NCBI lineage: Eukaryota > Metazoa > Arthropoda > Insecta > Lepidoptera > Noctuidae > Xylocampa > Xylocampa areola. The sequence goes on from OW285200.1 coordinate 6,158,351, forward strand.
CAGTGTTTGACCTGCAATGGTTCACTGCGAAAAGTTTGTCTGCACACACCTGTCGCCTGTGAACGGTTCTCGGATCAAATATATAATGAAATACGGAATAAATAAATAAATGTAAATAGGTAAAGTACTGAAACGCTAGTAAATTAGAAGTAATCTAAAAATCCACATACCACCATCAGGAACAGTTTAATTTTGCTCTTTGACTAGAATCGGAATAATATAAATTATTTCCGAGCAGGAACGAAATTAAAATGCTCTTTACAAAAATGTATAGCCTATTTGCGACATAGTTATAAATATTAACCAAAAAGTAGACTCCGAAAGTGCAATCCGTATCATATTTAAGTCACAAAAACCCTTCTGAATTGCTCCCAATAATATTATTTGACATGACACGAAAATAAAGACAAAGTTATTTAAAAAAACAACTTTTTAAAATCGCCATACAAAATAGATAAAGCGAACAAAGAGCTGATTTGATGAATGACATGTCAAACAATTTGGATGGAGTTCCCGCCTCCCAGTGACAACGGTTACAAAGTGCTTTGTTGCCCCTATCGCAAACATTGGGCTTTTTGGATTTTCAATGGCTTATTGTGCCTGTATATTGATGAAGTCTTTGGGGAAAACTCTCACAGTGATCTCTATTGACTATCTTTATAAGTCTTTGTGTATGTAATAGGTACGTGGAACTCGATACAGCTACTTAAGTCCAGCTGAAACCGCTTTCAGTTCGGGGAAATCTCCAAAAGGCACCCAGCTTTTAGGGATAAGATTGGGAAGTGTGAAATCTTTACCTCTCTAAAACCGCCCTGGTGATTATCACCACCACGTGCCGCTCCGGTTCCTCTTAAGAGACAAGCTCCGGAACCCCCCTGTGCAACCCCATTAGGGCCCATCAAGCCTACAATTCTTATAATGAATTAAACCCTAAAATTTTTCCTACGATATTTACCGTGATTGCTAGTTAATAACATAGCATCACGCCTGTATTCCCCGAAGGGGTAGGCAGAGGTGTACACAATTGTACACCCACATTTCACCAATGCTGTTATTAAGTCCCATGTAATAGGTGGTGAGCCTATTGCCATCAACCGGGCACATTACCAAACTCCGGGCTGCTACTGAGAATTTCCTAACAGAAAAACTCAATAACACTTTGCCCGACCCGGGAATCGAACCCGAGACCTCCTGCTCAGCAGTCGCGCTACGGACCACTAAACCAACAAGGCAGTTAGTTAATATGCTACTTAAATAACTTGTTTAACTGTAGTTCACTAAACTATATCTATAAGAGTAACTGTTGCACCGCCATATTTATAGTAATTGAAGTTATAATTTAGTGGATAGAATAACATAACCGAGAGCAAGATTTGAGCCTGCACCCGTTGGATACAAGTTTTTAGAGTTTGCTTCGATAACAACGCATCTGAGATAATATGCCTCCGGTAATGCAGATGTCGATAAGCGGAGATGACCTCTCAGGTCATTCACGCATCTGCATTACCAGGCCGTCACTCTATGACATAAACATATTTGAGTTTTATTTACTACTTACCGACAACACTGTGAACTAAACTAATAGCCATTAGTCGTCTCTTCACAAAGTACTCATTTAGTATAGTGCAGGATAAATTGTATATGAAGCCTAATCCAAGCCCCTGAAATCATGAAAAAATTTATAGTGTAAAGTTCAGAAGTAATTGTAGTAGGTACTTTACTGGAATAATAAATCGGTACAAAGGCGTGGCTTTAGAAAAGCTAAACAAAAAATCATCAGAAATCTAAATAATCCTACTAATATCATAAATGTGAAAGTTTGTATGTTTAATGTTTGTTAAGTACTCAGTCACGTAAAAATGGCTAAACGAACTTCGATGAAATTTGTTATAAAGATAAATTGAACCTTGAAGAAGGATATTTACTTTTGTCATGGAGACAAAGACGAAGAAGAGACGTGCATTAACTAGTAAGACAATATTTATGTGTGAGTATAAAGTTAAAAATAATTAAATCGTTGAGTAATCTATATCGTTTATTAAATAGCGTGACACAGCACAGCGTCACGTAGTGTATGAAATTTTTTTTATGACCTAAGATTTCGACAAGCGCCCGTAAAGCGTGCGCATACAGCCAAAACGGGGCTACTTGTTTCATAAAACGCGATTCTCAAAAAACAAGCGTTGGTAAAGCGCCAAGTTTTGTACCCACGAATCATCATCTGTCAAAAATGCGCGTTATCAAGTGCAATGTGTATTTACTGTACGTAACTGACTATCGTCTGTACATCGGTAATTGAAACTAACCAATTTGCAATTAGTGTGCGTGAGCCTAACGGTCAGCAATAAAGCCCCGCGGGCGAATCATTGGCAACGGTTCGGCTGCAAATCAACCGAAATTTCGTGCCGGAAATCGACCGCTTTTCAAATGTGTTTGACGTAGTTACGTTAGGTCCAGCTTTTTGGGTCAAGCTTTCCTATAACTGGCCAATGAGTTACTACTTATTTTTATTGTATGGTTGATGAAGAATGCGGGATAGTTGCGGAATTGACTTCCAATTGCAATAGCTATTTTGACAGTCTGACAATATACATTGCATATATAGTCGGTTTTTCTTCTTCTTATATATGGTTGATGAATTACCTAGTGTCAGAGTTTAAACCGCCCGTAGATCTCTAACTTAGCTTTACACATCATCACGAATATCTCTCAGGAATACTGGTCTTCTTACGATGTTTTCCTTCACAGTTATAAGCAAGTGATAATTAATTTATAATACGCACTTGAGTTTAAAAAGTCAGCGGTGCGTGCCATGGATTTGAACTTGCGATCTTTGACTTGCCAGTCCATCGGCCATACCACTAGGCTAGCACTGCTTACAAATTCGGGGAGGTTACTACCTCCCTATGATTTTTGCTTTTTACAGCATCCTTTTTTTACATTGTAAGTCAGTAGCGGAATTGCCCCGCTGATGGCAGACTTTAAACTACCCTTTAACTTCTGATATGACTTTACACGCAACCTCTGTCAGGTGTACTGGTTTCTTGAATAGATTCAGGCGTTACCTTGCGGAAGTCCATTAAAATTGATGCAAATAAATACAATATCTAGCTACTTCCACAATATTAGGGGTAGTCATGCAATTACCTGTGCACCGCCCGCCCACCAAAAGCTGTTAAACCAACACTGTTTATTTAGTCTAACAGCTCTGATAATATCCCGTGGGGTGCGAAACACATGTAAAGTAATTAGTGGTAGTTGCAATGTTTCATCGCTTGCATATATTTGCTTGCACAGGTAATTGCATAGTCATGCAATTTATTTATTTATTATTTTTATTTATTAATTAATTAAAATACAGTGTAAAAATAATAAATAAATAAATAAAAATAATAAAGCAAGTGTAGTCACCCTCAATATTGTGGAAGTAGCTAGATATTGTATTCATTTGCATCCATTGTACTGGTTTCCTCACGATCTTTTCCTTCACCTCAAACTTGTGTTTTTGTTTTTACTTCAAATAGACTAGATATTGAATATGTTTTCCAGGATTTCACGCGCAGTAGTTACGCTTACGACATCTAGACAATATCTAGTAATTTAGTAACAATAACTTAGTTTCCCTTATTACCTGTAATATTCCATGGCAGACGTGGAACATAAATACTGACTCTACCAACATGATACAAATTACTCCAGCGTTGAATGTCAAGGCAGCCACTAATGTCAGCATGCGCGGGCTCATGATCGCCAGCAGCGGACTCGTTAGGAATCCTGAAAAATTAAATGAAAATATAAACTTCCTATTGCCATCTCCCGGGCACAATTCAAAAATCCCAGCTGCTACTGAGAATTTTCTAATAGAAAAACTCAATAACACTGCCTGAATTTTCCCATTTTCTGGACAACTTTAAATTTTTTTTCTTTCCCTAAATATATACGGCTTGTATTCAGACTTCTTATTACGAACATAAAAAACCGCTGGCACAGACCAGTCGTTCTCAAGTTATGCAGTTACCAATAATCAGCATATTTTATTTTTAGTTATATATATTTAATTATATTCTAACTCCTAAATCAAGACGTGTTAGATATCAATAATATTAGGTTAATCTAGGATGGGGCAAAGTTTCACAAACAAAAGTGCGATTTACCTGCTATTGCTGTACACATCGTGCTTAAGCCACTCATCAGCGAAGTATGATTTGGGCTTATCCCGATGTCTTGTAGAAACTCTTTGAACAACAGCCCAGTACTTGATATAAACATTGTTGTCGTAGACTGAAATTAAAGCAAGAAAGAAAAAAAAAATCTATCAAAAACACATATACGCACACACACACATGAAGAAGAATATACTTCAAGATAAATCTTTGATTTGCATTAACGCATGCTTAGCGAACTCTAAAGTTATTATATTAAATGGAAAAAGAATACGGTCGCGAACAGGATTCGAACCTGCGCCTCCCGGATGAATAGATAGATTAGTGGTCAGAGCGCCTGGAGTATTCATCCGGGAGGCGCAGGTTCGAATGCTGTGCGCGACCGTATTCTTTTTCCATGTAATATAATAACTTAAGAAGAATATAATCTGGTGGCTCGCTAATTATCAGACACAATATATTTTTATTGTTATGAAGTACAATTTTGTACTTCTCCCATTCGAAGAGTTCGTCTTGAAACTCCCGGCGGCCACTTGATCGCGAGAATAATTTTCGTTTGACAGATTGACCGCGAGTAGGATTGGAACCTGCACTCAATGTATTGCCACTTCAAGTGCTCTGCCAACTAAGCTTTCACGATCTCCGCTCGCTGAGCCGAAGTTTTCCTCTACGTTTTAAGTTAAAAAATATTCGAGATGACGGCTAACAAGGATTTATGGAAGAAAAAGACATGCTGGACTCCAATTAAATTGGTATGAATGCAGTGGGATAAGATGATGATGAAAAATATCAAAAATTACACTTAAGCACACTTGTTTATTTTACCATCAGCGATCATTGTTTTAATCGCTTGATTTAGTTAACGCAACGAAACGCAGAATTCGCCAACACGCGATTCAGTATCGATGCAATTCAGTCGCCAAATCAAAGATCGCCAATGCGAATAGTAGCATGTACACTATACACATAAAATGAAATAAAAACTATTGCGAAACTTCTATTTCTACTGGTCGACACTTCACGTGACCAGAGGGCTGGCTTGTTTCTTGGTCAAAGAATCAACATTGCCATCCACTGGACGAAGTCATGCCGTGAAGCGACCTACTCGTGTTTCGGGATGTAGTCTGGTGCAAGCGTTGTGGGAGACGGGTCTGGGTAGATGCATCAACTCCCCAACTATCGTTCTCCCCAAATCTATCCACTCTACTTAGATTGAATAGATTTCTTCTGGATCTACGTGCTCCATCCTCAGCCACACCATCGCATACCATCAGGCGAGTTGGTGGCCAAATCAAGTCCCCAACTATCGTTCTCCCCAAATATATCTACTCTACTTAGAGTAAATAGATTTCTTCTGGATCTACGTGCTCCATCCTCAGCCACACCATCGCATACCATCAGGCGAGTTGGTGGCCAAATCAAGTCCTTAACTATCGTTCTCCCCAAATATATCTACTCTACTTAGAGTAAATAGATTTCTTCTGGATCTACGTGCTCCATCCTCAGCCACACCATCGCATACCATCAGGCGAGTTGGTGGCCAAATCAAGTCCCCAACTATCGTTCTCCCCAAATATATCCACTCTACTTAGAGTAAATAGATTTCTTCTGGATCTAAGTGCTCTATCCTCACCCACACCATCGCATACCATAAGGCGAGTTGGTGGCCAAATCAAGTCCCCAACTATCGTAAAGCGATGTGGAGGAATATTCCGACGCCTGAGTTTTTTCCTATATCTATATTATAATAAAAACTTACTATAAATTTCGTGAGACATATACTCGTACATATCAAATATTGTTCATCGGTTAGATACTACTCACGTTACCGAGTCACCGAGTCAAAATGACTTTTTGTTTGACTCGCGACATTGCCACGGGCTCAGCTCATGGCTCAGGGATCCGTTAGAGTTCGAAACTAGTCTAGCAATCCCGAAAAAATGTACGTGAGTAGTAACCGGTAAACTATAATTGACAAAAACTTACTATATTAATAACCACAGCGATAACTATCATATAACCCCATCCACCATCGGGAGGCACCGTAACGTACTTTTTCTTCACGTTACAACTATCCTTGGCACTCATTTTAAATGGATGACGGTATGCAACAGCATACACGCAGGGAACACAACAATTAATGGTAACAATTATAATTATCTTTTATCTCCTGTCAACACTCTTCGTTATTAATTTTACTGCTTAGGATCTAAGATGATAACGTGAGGCAAATACAATTACTTTATTACAGTAACTATAGCATGTTAAGGTTAGGAAAATATGACTGAGATGGTTTTGGAGATCAACTTTGGTAGATGAACATTTTTATAACGTACCGACTAAAAATCCCCATTTTTAGACGTGTCTCCCAACTGATGGTAATTGTAGAAATTGCTAATAGACGTCGCCAAGCATATTTTTTAAGACATTAAAGAGAGACCTTGGGATATTCTACACGATAGCTCCCTAGCTATCAGGTTCAAGTGCCATTTGTTTGTTCTACTCTAATGGTCCTTACAAAAAAAAAGGTAAAGTAATTTAAATAAGTTAACCGTGTATAAAAAAGTACAAATCATCCACACAACTATTTAAAAATTGTCATAATATTTACTTCTACAATCTTTAATTTTTTTTATTCTTTTTATTTCATCTTTTTTGCTGCATTCTGTTTAAATAATTATTACTTAGCGAGTGCTTTGGCGTATCATTATTCCTATCACACAACTGTCAAACTACAAATGCAAGACAGAGACAACAACATAGCTAAGACAAAACACGTACTAATGTTAATTTATCTTGGTCTAATTTCAATTCATCCAATTCCAATATAGATATCTGCGTCATACATCTTATAGTAATACATACGCCGTCTACCTGATTACGTACGACACTATAAAAGTCAAGATAAGGCAGCCGTAACTCAGGTTGTGACGTCAGGTAATCTACCCTACTTTTCCTTTACCCTGTAGGGCCTGGTCGCGTAAATTACGCCTGTCTTGTTTCACCACCTAGAAGACTCCAGATGTGGTTTAAGCATCCAATTATGCAAGAAATGAGATATCTTTATTGAAGTATTACTTGGTAATCTTGTGGAATGGAATCAGCTGTTTGTTATCTCACACAAAGTGGAATCGGATTACAAACTTGTTGGGCTTCTTTTTTGTTTATTTCGGCATGATGGATATCGATTGGAAGAATTAGTTCAAAATAAAGTACATAGCATCACGCCTGTACTTCTCGAACGATTAAGCTAAGGTACATTGCTGAACACAATCATTTCACAGATGTCATTATTCATCAAATGGGCGATGGCGTCTGCTACTGGCGATTTTAACAGTATCAGGGTCTATGAAAAACATTTTCAACGTTATTATGTCCCATGTCCCAAGTTTCGGGCTTCTACATGTTGCCTGAGCCGAGGATCGAACCCGCCATAATACCCACAAGATCACTCTACGACCACAAAATCAACGAGATAATACATTTTACATGCTAAAATTTCATAAAAAATGGGTAAAGTTACAAAGGGGAATCCTGAAAGTATTTCAAATAACGTTCAGTGAGATTTTTCGCACACTGCGCGTCATGTAACTTTCAATCCTCCAGCCCTGAACGATGAGGCGCAGGGTTGTATTTAAAAGTTTCTTAAAATTAAATGTTAGTATTAGCTCGTAATTTGTTAATTATTTACAGCTTCATTGGTCTAGTGGTCCCAAGCGCGACTGCTGAGCAGGAGGTCTCGGGTTCGATTCCCGGGTCCGGCAAAGTGTTATCGAGTTTTTCTGTTAGGAAATTCTCTTTTTCTGTTAGGAAGGCTCACCTCCTATTACATGGGACTTAATAACAGCATTGGTGAAATGTGGTTGTATAATTGTGTACACCTCTGCCTACCCCTTCGAGGAGTATTCCTCGAATAGCATCACGCCTGCATAGGCGTAAGAGCTAATAGACGTCGCAAGCGCGACTGCTGAGCATGAGGTCCAGATTTGTTATTAAGTTTTTCTGTTAAAAAATTCTCAGTAGCAGTTTGGAATTTGTTTGAATTACATGGGATTTAATAACAGCATTGGTGAAATGTGGGTGTACAACTGTGTACACCTCTGCCTACCCCTTCGGAGAATACAGGCGTGATACTATGTTATGTTATGTAAAAATAAGAAAATTATCAGTACAAAATACAAGAACATTTGTAACTTACCTAGTGTATTAATTTGTTAACCGATTATGATCATCAGTGCTTTGTAATAATAAGCTTAATCATTTGCGAACTAAGTTTAAGTATCTATTAATAAATATATAATATTAGGAGATGTAATGTAATTCGCCCCTGTTGCCACGGTCGACGTAGTTTTTCTTCCATCAGCAATTGATTGGCAGCTAAAGCGGCCGTGCCTCCCTCTGCGTTGCAATTTCCACTCAGCGAGATTGACTCGCGTATTTGAGGAAGAATAGGATCTATATTGATGACTTATTTAGTTAATGTTACTTTTAGTAGCGTGTTAAAATCATGATTGATCACTTCTGCCTTCCTTTTTTACTCTGCTCCTAAGATATTTGGAGACAGCGTAATAATGTGTCATAATCGTGCACTGAGAAATAATATTCAATTGACCTAGATATGGTTTTTAAAGCGTGTTTGATTATGTTAATGATTGAAAATTGTTTTTTTTTTTTAACGATAGTATATAACCAATTCAACCGGTGAAGGTTTGGTGAAGTCACTAATTATATACACATATCACACACAAATTGTGGTAAATGGTAATTCTACAAATATCTTTGTGTACCTAAACGCAATCTACACAGGTAGGGCTACTTTAATGGCTGAAGTACCTGTCTTTTAATACCAATTTGAAGGCCAGTCTCAATGAAATTACTAAAGCCTTTTAATTAACCAACAAAAAAGCCCCCTTTAACATCAACCCTCTCTACAATGTAAATGCAAAACGGAGTTTTGGACTTACGATTATATTCCTGAACTTTACTACAAACTTTGACGTACCCTCGCTCAAATTACGTGTGTACTTTGAAACCCGTTGTTCAATTTAACTATGAGTGGAGGTGCGTTCCCAATGTCCTATGACAAATAGTCGCGTGTCATAGATTGCCTATTTACCTAAAGAGATTTGTTCAGTGTTCACAATATTTTATTGCATAAATTAGGTAATGATTATGACTTGATATGAGCTGACACCGAATAAATAATAATAGCGATAAATGCAGGGGGAGATGATTCAAAAATTCAAACATTCAAATTCGTCATCGTTTTTAAAAGAGCAATTTTACATTTTATATTTATTAACAATAAATGATGTACTGAACAGTAGGGATAAGACTGTAAAAATTATTCAGTGCACACATTAGTCTCATTAAAAGAATATATTGTCTTAGTAATATCATAGGTTTGCGCGATCACTACACATTATAATAAACACACTCGCACTAAGAATGAATTCTAGTTATTGTACACCGGTTACGACTCACGTACATTCTTTGGGTTTGCCCGACTAGTTTCGAACTCGAACGCAGCCCTTAGTCATGAGCTGAGTCCGCGGCTATGTCGCGAGTCAGACTCAGACTGTCTCGCATGTATTATGTATCAGAGACAAAAATAATTTTATGAATTTATCAATTATATGTACGGTAGATTGAAATAATTTTAAATAAACTGTTGAGACGCCTGACACCTTAGTCATCCTGCGACCACGAACGCTGCAAAGTGTTCGAAACGTCAGGAAAAACAAAAAACCAATAATACACGCGATTAATCCGGTTAAAAGTTATTAAAATATATTGTCTTACTAATGAAATTTAAAATTGAACATGTTGACTGATACGCACACTTTCATAAGTGAAAGCCATGACAACTGTAAACGATGGCTTGATCACTGTGTGACAACAGAGGCAGCTTGGCAATGTGTGTTAGAGGTTAAGGTGCGGTATGATGTGTATTGGTCGGACCATTTTCCACTGGAAATATATTGTAATTTAGGGAGATTGACAAGCAAAATACAATATACAGATAATGTCTACAATAACATAAGATGGGGAGAAAGGAATGCTGAGCAAATAAATATTTTTAGTGAGATTTGTTGTAATAAGTTAAGACAAATTGACTTTCCAGGGGAACTTAGTCAGTGTGCAGATTTTGTGTGCAGTAATATTAATATCATAATGTAATAATTGATAAATTATATAATTGAATTGTTGACAGTTTAACGGAAGCTGCACAAAGTAGTTATGAGATAAGGAAAGTTAAAAAGCTAAAACATGTAATTGGATGGAACCGAAATGTTCAAGCAGTTCATCAGGAGGCAAGGGCCAGTTTTCAGACTTGGGTACTATATGGTAAACCTATGTATGGGTATGTTTTTAATACAATGCGTGAAGCCAGAAGGCGCTTTAAGTCTAAGCTTAAATGGTGTCAAGACAATGTAGAACAAATTAAAATGGATATCTTAGCTACACACCACAAAGCTAAGGACTTCAAGCGTTTTTGGAAGCACACGAGGAAGCTGGAGACTGGTACATGCATACCTGTAAGCGTTGATGGCAAGAATGAACCACAACAGATTGCTGAAGTATTCAGAGAACACTTTAAAGTGGTCTCCCCTCAGAATTGCGTGTGGCAGGTGTCCGAGGCTGAGGTTGTCCAGGGTAAGCGGTTCATTTGTACAGCGAAGGATGTCGCGCGTATTATTAAAAAAATGACCAGAGGTAAGTCTCCAGGACACGATAAACTGAGTATCGAGCACTTGCAGCATGCTGGAGTACACTTGCCAAGAGTACTTGCTATGCTGTTCAATTTGTGTATAGGACATGCATATTTACCCCGGGAGCTTATGAAAACCACCGTTGTTCCTATTGTAAAAAATAAGACAGGGGATGCCTCCGACAAGAACAACTACAGACCGATCTCGTTGGCTACGGTAGTTGCAAAGGTGCTGGACGGTTTGCTTGATTATCAGCTCAGTAAACACATAGACCTTCATGAGGCCCAATTTGGTTTTAGAACCGGACAATCGACGGAAACTGCAATATTGAGGCTCAAGCATACGGTCCAGTACTATATAACTAGAAAGACGCCTATTTATGCCTGTTTCTTGGACTTGTCGAAGGCATTTGACCTGGTATCATATAATACTCTATGGGATAAGCTTAGAGGCGAAACTAGCACACCGCCAGAAATTGTAAATGTGCTTAAGTATTGGTACGCCAATCAAACTAATAAAGTTAAGTGGGCGGGCTCTTGCTCAGCAGAGTATGGGTTGGAATGTGGAGTGAGGCAGGGAGGCCTGACTTCACCTCGGCTTTTCAACCTATACATAAATGGGCTGATAGGTGAGCTCAGAAGCACCGGAGTTGGTTGCTCAATAGACGGTGTATGTGTTAACAACATTAGTTACGCTGACGACATGGTGCTGCTGAGCCCATCCGTCAAGGCCCTTAACAGGCTCATTGAAATTTGTGAGGGGTATGCGGGGGCCCATGGTCTCAGGTATAATTGTAATAAGAGTGAACTACTTATCTTTAAGGCTGGAAATAAGTCACCAAAAGAAATTCCACCGATCAAACTAGGAGGAGTTTCATTACATAGAGTCACCAAATTTAAATACCTGGGACACTGGGTCACCGAAGACCTTTCAGATGACCTGGATATTGAGCGGGAACGTAGGGCGTTGGCAGTGAGGTGCAATATGCTGGCTCGCAGGTTTGCAAGGTGTACAAGGGATGTCAAAATAGGTCTATTTAAGGCCTATTGTCAGACATTTTACACCTGTAGCCTGTGGGTTCGGTATACGCAAAAATCTATCAATGCCCTGCGGGTCCTATACAATAATGGTTTTAGGATGCTGCTGGGGCTGCCTCGATTTTGCAGCGCATCAGGTATGTTTGCAGAGGCCAATACACATTGTTTCAGAACGATAGTAAGGAAAAGGGTGGCTTCCCTGATGCGTCGCGTGCGGGACAGTACCAGCGGCCTCTTAAGCACTATTTTGCATAGAGTGGATTGTCCAGTGGTTAAACACTGGAATTCCATTCATGCATCTCGCCCCGTAATTTTTAATATAAAATAATAAGGTTACTAACATAGTTATAAGTACTACTAACAAATTATGGATTATTATCTGAAATAAATGATTATTATTATTATTATTAATGACGTGCGCTTCCAATTTATCGAAGAGCGATATCGATACCCAGTTTACGTCTGCAATCAAATAAACTTCAACCTCTCTAAAATGAGAGCATCGTGCAATGATATTTTTTGATCAAATATGCATCTACGTTTGGCCACCAACTCGCCTGATGGTAAGCGACAGTGTGGCCGAGGATATAGCACGTCCATCCAGAAGAAATTCCTAGATTGCATTTCTCAGGAACCACGGAAGACGGCAGGGAGTTCTATTCATGGGCAGTACGTATTATGAACGTATATGCTAAATTATTGCGTACGAATTTCCAGAATTTCCACGAGGAACGTCGTCACAATACAATGTGAACAGGCGCTAAAGGGTTAAAAGGCGCGGCTGAGTGGATCAATAGGGTGCGCCGATCACCAACGGTTACCGATGCACTGAGCGTGTTTACTGTACAACGTAAACAGGTCTAGGGTTAACAATGGTTTAATGCTATACTGTGTTTAAATTGTGCGCCGAATCGTGTCTAACTGCGCGTTTGTTAACAGAGATTGGAAATGCGTCGATATTTGCGAGTTTCATGTATTTATTTTGATGCCCTAATTTCCCGTTGTAAATTTTGTTTAGTAATTGATCGTTGAGGTATGCAATGCTTGACGCGCTCAGATGGGTGACTACTTCATTCTTATTTCTATGGGTGTCCGATTAGAGCATTTTTGTCTGAGCGTCTTTGGAAGGCATGTTTAACCATTAGTTTGGGCTGGTGTTAAATATATAGAGTACAGGCAGTAAGCTAAGTCAATAGCCTGCGGCCGGGTTGTGTTCTAACTACACGAAAGACGAAGAAAGATATTTTTGAAGTACTGAGGCGCACAGACTTTAATTTAGGAAACGTTTCTGGGTCGGGCAGTGTTATTGGGTCTTTTCGTTACAAAATTCTCAGTAGCAGCCCTGAGTTTGGAATTGTATCTGGTTGATGGCAATAGGCTCACCACCTATGGAACTTCGTAACTGTATCGATGATATGTGGGTGTACCTAACCTAACCTACCCTAACACGGCACTTATCCTATGATATGTTATGATGCTATATTATGTCCGATTGCCTCATTGGTCTAGTGGCCGCAAGCGCGGCTGCTACGCGTGAGGTCTTGGGTTCGATTCCCGGATCGGGCATTGTTATTGAGTGTTCGGTAGGAAATTTTCAGTAGCAGCCGGGATTTAGGAAGTTCGCGGTATGACACGCCCGTGCTTCGGCGAGTACGTAAAGCCGTCGGTCCTGCGCATGATCTCTCTCCGGTCGTGTCGTAATGCTGTCCCATCGGACTATGAGAGTGGCGGAAGAGGGACTGCATCTGTGTTTGGGCATACACTTGTGCACTATAATACTTCATGCGTAATTGGCTAATCTTCGTGGAGATAGGCCGCGGTGACGGAAATTCAGTCGGGAGTATATATTATATTAAATTACTTTTTTGCGAATCATATCGTTCGATAAAAACAAACCTCAAAGTCAGCATCTATAAATAAAACCATTGAAACTGAAACTGCTGTAAACGTTTCCGATCCGTCGGTCTGTCGAAACGTCAGATAGATGGGTCTTGGCGCAAGATCGTTCATCAAACTCACTTTTAAAACACTCCATGTTCATTTATCACTAACATACTCGTATATTCTTTTTAATTCTTAAGCGCAGGCATTATATACGCGAACATACAATCACGCCTGTTTCCTATCGGGGTAGGCAGAGACTATCGATCTCTACTTGCAACGATTCTGTCACACTCTTTTAATAATATTTTTGCCTCACACTAAGAATGAATGCTGTTTACAGACATAAAATTCACATATTTGTCCATGGACCACATAAACTTTATGTTGATCACAGAAATAAAGATAATTTTAAAAACGCATAGCATGCGTAGTATACTCTAAGGTTTTTAATAAGCAACTAAGCTTAGTTGGCAGAGCATCTAGAGTATTATTCGGGAGACGCAGATTCAAATCCTGTCCACGGCCGTATTACATTTCCATAAATATTATAACTTTAGGTTATACAAATATTTTGGGTCCGTGCGTACATTGAAACAACATGAGGCACAGAAGCCGATCACTCAACCACTGCACCAATGAAGTTGTTTAAAGTCGATTCTTATCCGTATATTTACCAATCAGAATACGTCATACGTACGTAGAGTAAGTCCCTCCTATGCTCTCTATCACAAAAAGAGCTAATTTATTCGGAGTGCCATGGATCAATAGTGTGAGGGAAACGTTGCATAGCACGATTGCGTGACAGGATTACAATGACGAATACAAACACGTCGCGTGCTATGCCTAGGAGTTGGTACCTAGGGGGGAATGAACTATGAGCTACTCGACTGCAGTTTTTATGGGGCATTGCATGTTTCAAATTTAAATTTGTCATGACGCTTAAAATTTCACAATATCTTACATTAAGGGATTACGTACCTCAAAAATAAAACAAAACCCTTGTAAGATCACTTTGTTGTCTATCTCTGTCGGTCAGTCTGTCTTTCAAGAGACTCTTTCTCAAAAACGCGTGGAATTATCACGATGAAATTAATATCAAATACATAAGTTTATGTTCCCGTGGAGCTCTAAAAAGTTCAAGCTTCTAAGTCAATGCAATGTATTTATTTATTATTATTATTGTATACACTTTTACACTCGGCCAATAAATCCAAAACTATAGGCTACTTGCCATTGACAAGGTCTCACAGTACGAATAAAGGAAAAAACCGACAACGGTTTGGTAATTTATATATCATTTATAAATCGTTAGCCTAACGTTATGAATATCTCCTATAACCAACATAACCGGGTCTGTAGATCATACAAATCATTGTTCCGTGCAAGTATCGAACCCGCGACACGCGGTGCAGTAGCCGGTAGTAATTAAATGAAATCAAACTAATTCTTCAAGCAAATCGACATCAGACCTCAATAAACCTGATACATTATAAAAAACACATCTAAACGACATCTTTTATTAAAAAAAAAAAAATTTAGTTAATTGAAAGTATTCGAAGAAATCACTGATTCACTTTATATCACGTATAATCGAAGAGTAATGTAGTGTTTATTATTTTTCAATGTCCCTAACATAAATGAAGTTCTAATATTACCTATGTACCTAATCCAAAAAGCTGACAACTAATGCCAACTACAACTTTTAACCGGATTAATCGCGTGTATTATTGGTATTTGTTTTTCCGGACTTTTAGTCAATAATACACGCGATTAATCCGGTTAAAAGTTGTTATATTATGATATGTAGTGATCGCGAAAACCTAAAATATTACTATATAATGTCAGCGTTAAAGCTCACCTCAAACCTTACTTAATTCACAAAGAACCTATAACATGTTAAAGCAATTTTAGACCTACCTACCTACTACTATTGCAAAGAAACGAAACGACTCGTAAAGAGGAAGCCAATTTCACATAAGTAGCGCAAGTAAGCTATACGTTCAGAATAGCCCCTTTGAACTGATAGCGAACTAGTTGAATAGTGTGTTTGTGTCATTGAGCGTCCTTGTACGATAGGTTGAAGGTGTTTACGCCGCTTCAAAATCTTATAGCAATATAACTTGTGTCTACAGATTGCTATTGTGCTTTTATAGGATCTACTTATGAGTAGAGTAGTTTCTTTATAATAAAACAACTTTTAACCGGATTAATCGCGTGTATTATTGGTTTTTTGTTTTTCCTGACGTTTCGAACACTTTACAGCGTTCGTGGTCGCAGGAGGACTAAGGTGTCAGGTGTCTCAACAGTTTATTTAAAATTATTTCAGTCTACCGTACATATAATTGATAAATTCATAAAATTATTTTTGTCGATACATGTTTAAAAACTAAATCGCGACGGTATTTCCTAACACTATCCCTGAGAAGAAATACCGAAACAAACTCAGGGGTCACAGTCGTTTTAAATTTAGAGATACAATTTTACAATTTTATCGAATTATAAACTAAAAGGTGTTCCGATGCACGCAGACTTGACTTTGTTTGGGACTTGATTATTTTCAGTACAGGGTTCCAAACAGGTGGTAATTGCCAACCATCTTCTCTATTGAAATTTGGGTGTTTTTTAATTTCAATAGCCTCGCGGAGCATTCTCGGTATATATCGGTTTTCTTTCGCGAGGATTTGAAAGAAAGAAGAAGAAAGAAAGAAAAATATTTATTTGGATGCAATAACGAGACATTTGGGGTTGGTCAAAACGTAGAAAATGGTTGGGTTTGTCTGTTGTATGTTCACAGACTGCAGATTTTGTTGAGCGTCTATTCTTGACGTCAGCTATGTGTTCTTTCAACCTGGTGCCAATGCTACGCTTTGTTTGCCCTATGTATGATAGCCCACAATCACAATCAATCTTGTAGACCCCTGCATCTTGTAAGGGAATGTGGCACTTCACCGGTCTGAGAAGTTGGCTGATCTTTCTATGTGGCTTGAAAGTAGGTTTTGATAGAAGCACGCTTCAAGATGTGACCAATTCTATCGGTGACCCCTTTGATGAAAGGTAGGACAGCAGGTCTGCGATCAACTGTGGTGGGCTTTGGGCGGCTTCTGCGACGGGGATGTGGAGCTCGTAAGTTATTATGTTTGAGAACTTGCTTCACATGGTTGAGTTCCCCTGCCAGGTGGTCGGCGTCGCAGATGCCTTGTGCTCTCTGTAACAAAGATTTGGCGACAGTAGCTAACTGACAAGGATGGTGGTGAGATTCACCGTTCAAGTATCTTTCTGTGTGGGTGGGCTTTCTATACACAGTGTGACTAACAGAATGATCCGGATTATGGATAAGTAATATGTCAAGGAAGGCCAGTGACTTGGTTTTCTCTAATTCCATAGTGAATTGAATTTTATTATGTCTGGAATTTAGGTGGTCTAAAAATGCAGGGACCCCATTGTGAGGCAAGATGGTGAAAGTATCATCAACATACCTCTTGAAAATCTTCGGTATAGCCGGGGCCGTCAGGAGGGCTCTCCTTTCAAAATCTTCCATGGAGATGTCGGCAACCACCGGGGAGACCGGTGAACCCATGGCCACACCGTCAACTTTTTCCTGAAAAAACAAAAAACCAATAATACACGCAATTAATCCGGTTAAAAGTTGTTTTATTATAATGTGTAGTGATCGCGCAAACCTAAGATATTACTATAGTTTCTTTATTTTATTACACAATGGCTCAGTCAGGCTAATAAGGTTTTAGAATATAGTAGAAATATATTGCGTTGTTTTCAAAATACATTAGGTATTACTTGTATTTCTTCGAATAATTTAGCCACAATAATAACCAGCAAGTAAGAAGATTTTTCAACTATCTATGTATTTTATCAAATTATAAAAATGTTTACGCTATCAGTTTCTTAATGTATACTTATTAACAATAATAAAAAATTTATCGCCTCAAAAATGCGTCAAATTTCATCTGAATATCATTATTTCTTCCTAATCATTTTAAAATAAGTTTAATACAAAATAAAGTTATAACAACCACAATATCAAAGCAAGATTGTACACAGACACTTTATTAGATTTTCAATTTCCTGGCCTTTCAACCTCAGCAAATTCATCACATTTAACACCTACACAACTTATTTGGGACACGTCTGAAATACGTGAAAGCAGCGAGTGGGTTTCAAATCGCAAATCCAATCAAGCGGTTGCAGTTCTGGCGCGCTAATTCACTTTGACGTGTCAAAAAACCTTGCTAGTGACAATTCAAAGGTTTTAGTATGGGTTTACTACACTTTACTATAGTCGGTCAAAAGTTAAAGAGATCCTTTTTTGAGGTGACTAATTTAAATTGGAAAAGCGGGATGAGACTAACACAGGAGCGTGGAGATTGGCACAATCAGAGAGAGGCCTTTGCCCTGTAATGGGTGAAGTCGGACTGTGGATGATGATGATGACGAATTTAAATTAGGTTTTATGAGTATGCAATATGAAGTCTTGTTATGTTTCAATTGAAACTCTTTGAACGGCATTGCAATTAGGTACTAGTGCAGCGATTAACTGTCATAGGATCTGATCTTCGCTAAAGTATATGTTTGTTTAAGTAGTCTTACTCAATTTGGTATTCTTCCGATAATGCCCTGCGGCCGTCATCTAAGACATTATAGAATCACTGAAGAAGGAGATAAGCCGTCGAATTTGCAGCAGAACCGTCTCTCTAGGGTCCGCAACTCGGAAACACATAACTGAGTCGTGTGTTGGTGTTCTGATCACCTCCACAATGATAACAATTAGCCGTAGCTTCAAATTCTTCTAAAGTAGGTAAATATATCTTATATTTGCGCGATCATTACAGTTTGCAATAAAACAACTTTTACTTAGGCGGATATTAATCACGATTTAACCTGACGTTTCGAACATTGCCAGCATCCGTGGTCTCTTGACTAATACCTGAGCAAGATTGCACCAAAAATTCAGTGAAGCCTAATTAATAAATAATAAAACTTCGCTGCAATAACCTTAAATCAAACCCTGATTTCATAAAACCTTTACATAATGAAAAACGACCATAAAGATATGGTAAACAGATTATTTAAACGGCATCTTTTGCCATAATCGCGAATAAAATTACCAGTTTGACGTTAGGGTAGCAAGTGGGTCGTGAGTTCCGTGCAATCTCTTGTTTATCAGATGATCGCGTGCCACCCTCCTTTGGCCAGCCCTGCTTGCCCTACATTCGCCAGTTTGCAACTGAATTGTTGCGAAACAGTGGGGCTCGGCGCCAATAAGACGAGTTAATTGATTTTTCGGCTTCTACTATTGAAATAAATTATGTATAGAATAATATTCATAAGATAACAAGTCGCGAGGTGGCTGTGCGGTCGTGGGCCCGCCTCCTGAGCCACAGGTTGTGGGTTCAAACCTGGCATGTACCAATGTGATTTTTAATGTCATAATTATGTACTTTCTTAGTTAATCTAAGAGTCTGATTTGGGGGCTGAGTTACCCGCGTCCGCAGGAGTGCGCCATTAAATTGGAATCTCTACACTTAGCCCCTGGGTGGTCCAAAACAACTCTGATGGGAGGCTTCGGCCGCGGCTGATTACTACCCAACAGACAAAGTCATGCCGTGAAGCGACCTAGTCGTGTTTCGAGATGTAGTCCAGTGCAACCGTTGTGGGACTCGGGTCTGGACAGATCTATCCACTCTACTTAGAGTGAATGGATTTCTTCTGGATCTACGTGCTCCATCCTCGGCCACACAGTTGCTTATAGATTTTTAATGTTATGAAGTATAATTTTGTACTTCTTCCATTCGAAGAGTTAACTACCTCAATAGTCGAAAGGACCAATGGTAGTGTTATTTGGTTTTCTGTTAGAAAATTCACAGAAGCAACCTGGATCTTGGAACTGTGCCCGGTTAATGGCAATAGGCTAATAACCTATTACATGGGACTTCATATTAGCATCGGTGAAATGTGAGCGTACAATTTTCTAGACCTCTGCCTACCTCTTTGGGTAATACAGCCTGATGCTATGTTATATTAACATTAAAATACTTATTGTGTTACTTTAACAAACTTATATGGAAAAATTGACAAATAAAGTAGTACTTCCTACTCGTAATAATAAATCCGCCCAATTGTAAAAATGGCAAAAATACATAATTATATAAATAAGATTATACTATGCAAACATGATTAAATATTGAGAAAACTGTGATGTACGTACAACGATTTTCATGAAATTTTGTATGCAGTGGTTTTGGGGGGCGATAAATCGATCTAGAAAGGTTTTATTTTTAGAAAACGTAATTTAACCAAAAAAAACCGAGCAGGGCTCGGTCATCCAGGAACTTAGAATTATGTTGGGATTCTAAGTAATTTCAAGACTGAACCATAGTAAATAAAACCATGACCTCTAAGAGGAATTTAATTACATCCACAGAACACCAAATAAAATTTAATTATGTAGGTACTGTTTAAGTACTTATTGAACATAATAATTTATCTCGCGATAATAATGATATGTATGGGTATTGTAAAATTAATCTTAGCAAATACAGTAGCTGAAAACGATAATTATTGTTATCTATTATACTAATGTGGAAACAGGTTATGATAATAATGTTGTATCGATAATTAACAATAATCCGTTTAACACGGATTGCCTTCAAACACCTTCTTACGAACAGACGCACAAAGAAATTCGCGTTAACTTTAATGAAACTGTCTCGCTGGTCTAATGCTCGCAAGTGCGGTTTCTTAGTGAGAAACCAGAACAGATTCGATTCTCAGGTCGGACAGAGGTACTTGGCTGTTAGTTGAGGCTTGGTAAAACCTCAATCAACTTTTTCTCGATATAATCATAAATAATTGTTAATTTCAAAATCTTCATTTTAGAATTCCATAAATCCTTTACATTTTTTTTGTCTACTATAATTTTTATGCTGGACTCTCCATAACAATATTTTTTGTCTAACTTGATGGTCGAATAAAATTAAAATTAATTGCCACGTTAATACAAATTACGATAATTATAATTTTAATAAAATTTCTAAGTCGGCACAAGTGAGAAAGTATTTTAGCATATTGACCACCAATATGCTAAAATAATTGTTTTTTTTAATAAACATGACTTTGTACGCCCGTTACTGTTTTATCATATTTTGTTGAATTTTTAATTTAAGTACACTTTGATAGTCTTATCATTGCACGTTAATATTGATTTTGTGTTTTCTTCTAACAGAAAAACAAGTTGACTCTCGTGGCTCGTGAAAAACTGATTTCTTTATTAAAAAATCTGCGCGTATCTGGTGACTTCCTATGTCTTTAATGATCTACTTTGCTCTTCAATCAGTTCTCAGTTACAGCATAACAACGTGGGGAGGACCCACAAGACAACCATACTGAGGTTAGAAAACACTCAGAGAGCAGTATTAAAAGTACTCGTGAGGAAACCTCATAGATTTTCGACGTCTGAATTATAATCATTATGTGAACTCCCTCATCGTGAGACTAAATACAATATCTAGGATATCATAAAAATGCAATTGCCTGTGCACTGCCCGCCCGCCCGCAACGCATATTCGCAAGCGATGAACAATTGCAACAACCACCAACTACTCTACACGTATTTCACCCCCCCACGGGACATCATCAGGAGCTGTTAGACCGTGCACCGTTAAACACTGCACGGTCTAACAGGTCAGGACATATTTGCGGGCGGGCGGTGCACAGGTGACTATGACTACTCTCAATATTGTAGAAGTAGCTAGATATTGTATTTATTTGCATCCATTGTAATGGACTTCCGTAAGGTAACAAAGGTATTATTTGAAAAGTGCAGGTTTCGGGGCTTCGTAGGCCACCCTTAACTATAACAAGCAGTAAAATCCTTTTAAAAATTGACTTCAATTGTTAAGAAAACATAACCAGCCCATAGCTGTTCCACTGCATTCGGTTCCATTAACCTTTACTAGAGCCCCGGGATCATAGCTGCAATCATGACGATACCAGCATGTTGAACCCATAGCCTGCAGCTCAAGAGGCAGGCCCGTAATCACTCGGCCACCACTACATTGAGTGTAAAGATAATCCTACCAAATGTTATGATAAGATAAAGATAATTTATTAACATAAAAAACACGTGATAAATAAATTGTAACTGGCTGGCATAATAAATATACATAAATATTTTCCCCCGTCTTTTATTTGGGTATGGAAAATCCATCTTGGACGTTGTGCCGTAATCTAACCTCTACCGAGGTCACAGGTCCGTTGCGCCAATCAACGCGACAAATAGATTACAATATGGTACAAAAGGAACGTACTCGGCAAATGTTGACAGTGCGCAGTAATTATAACCACGCACTGATTACTCGAGTCCATCCCTTTTATTGGCATTGCCTATGATTGCAGCCATTTAACTAACTATTTTACAATGACGAATAACATTTACTGATACCTATATTCTTGATTCGCATTCACGCCTGCCCAGCAAAGTCAGTCACTCTAACAGACCGAGTAGATGAAGATGACGTCACGAAGACGTATTAAAAAGGTGCAAGAAAGATTTGACTTCTAGCTACCACTCTGTCACGATAGCTTAGTTGACATAGCAACTAGAGTACCGATCCAGAGGGTGCGGATTGAACCCCTGTTTGCAAAAGTATTTGCCTATCAACAAGACATACTTATCACTTTAAGAATTTTCTTAAATGGAAATATTCAAATTCAAATAATTTATTCTGTAAATAGGTTTTTTTGTATCTCTTTTACATGTCAAATTAAGCCGCGGCATTTCCTATCTGACTGCCTATGAGAAGAAAAGCCGAAACAAACTCAGAGGTCACAGTCTCTTTTAAAGTCCAGACATCAGTATATAAGGCTATATGAGCGTAATCATGTAGGGCGTCTGGAGTGGCCTTTTGAAGAAAGAGCCATAGCAGTTTCAAGTTGACCTGTCCTTACTGACGGCACGTATGCATCAGTCATCGTGTAGCTCGACCATAATTAAGGGAACTTAACGACCCGTCGCAAGACGATACCAGATCGGCAGGACATTTGCGTAGGCCAGCTAAAATACTCAAAACCACCACAGTCACGAATCATGATATAAAAGTACTTATCCTATATGATGCTCACATTTACAATAAAATTGAATTTTCAGACGAATATTTCAAGCGCATTAAGGCATGCGTAGCAAACTAATAAAGTTACAAAATTTTAGAAATATGTTCATGAGTAGGATTCGGGCCTGTGCCTCCCAGATAAAACTGCTGGTCGAGATAGCTTAGTTGTAAAAGCGCCTGGAGTATACATCCGGGAGGCGCAGGTTCGAATCCTGCTCTCGACCATATTTTTCTCTTTCCATAAAAATGTTACTGTTAGTATCTAGTTTTTAAATCAGTTTAGATGTTATTCTTTACATTTCTTAGAATAATAATCATGAACTCTAAAAACATATCACTCCTTTATTTGGGCAGTCACGTAACAAATAATAAAGACACTACATGACCTACGATACAATAAATAAAGTTAATATTTACATGCCTGTCAGAATAATTCGGACAAGACGCAAAGTTACCCGTTTAGGTGGGAAATCAACTGAAGTATGGACAGTGAGATGTGAGATGGGACGTAAAAGAGTACGGAGTGCCCGCCCATCCGTTGAAAATGTTCTCGTAACTTGGTGAAGGAGTAACAGAACAGATGCTTACCATCCCGCGTGTGTTGTAAGACCCAACCGAGAGGAACAAATTAGACTGTTACGCGCAAGCAATGAAGCTTTTCATTGCCTTTATACCTTTTCTTTATTTACAAGTGCTATGGAGGTTAGAAGTAAGAGGGGCCATTTCAGTGTATAAAAAAGTGTCCGTTGGAAAGTGCCTAATTAAGGAGGCGCCACGGTAGTAAGTGGTTAGATTTTAAAAATACCGCCTAAGGTTACGAGAATAGGACAGTAAATGAAAGAAAGACTTGCGCCTAGTTTTAGCTCATTAAAACCTCTTAATTAATTAATTTTAAATTATTAGTTAATTTATAATTTTTTTTAACTCGGCATACTTCTCTCCGCTTATATATTATTAAATACTAGCTTCCGCCCGCGACTTCGCCCGCGTGAATTTCAGAATTGGGTACAGCCGGGATAAAAAGTATCCTATATGTTAATCAAGGCTATAAACTATCTGTATGTCCAATTTCATCCAAATCCGTTTAGTCTTTTTGCGTGAAAGAGTAACAAACATGGATAGTAGGATAAAATACATTTTCATATAATTTCCTCTTGCTACGCTAGCGCAATTTTGGTGGGTTTTTGAACTATAATTTGCTGCATACAGCTGAACACTTTTTCAACTTGTCCCACATACAATACGGTTCTCCTTACCTCTACCCTCCATAACAAGTGTATTGCTCGTGTAGCTACGACTTCTGTTAAGCTGAACATTACATATTCTGAGATTATATAGCATCATGCCTGTATTCCGCAAAGGGTTAGGCCACAGTATTATAAAGTAACAGTTTCGCTTTGAAATCTCGATAAACTTCGGTACACAACAGTCGCGATTGCGCTGCAGTCGCGTACTGACGTGGATAGTACGAATCGCTCTCGCAGATTTATTATCGTCGGGCGTATCAACGAGTTCCATCATTTGTCATTTTTGCACGCTGGCCACAGTTGGCCTGCACATACACTCCAGAGGAGCGCGCACGCCGAGTGCAGCGCGCTGCCGTCTCGGGCCAGTCGCTAGTCGAGTGAACTACTCCTTCCCGTCACCCACGGGGTGTAGCTCACGGTGGCCAGAAATCGTTTAAGGCCCTCCAACGCCTAGCACGCCTTCTACGGCAGGGGTGAGAGGAACTCGCTTCTCCATACCTATCCGCCGACTCCTTCGCATGCATCACCTCCTTTGGGTTCGAACCTGTGACCTTTTACTTGTCAGTCCAACGGTCATACGGCATATTATCTGAACACACAAGTTATAAAATTATAGGGGAGAATTGCGCGATATCGGCCATCATTGTGTGGCCATAATTACTGCAAAGCTCATGAATATGGAAACCTATGGCCATTTACTGTAAAATAGGCAATGCTACTACTAATGATTTTAAACTTTAGCTATATCAACACGTCAAGTCCTTAAGGCCGAATGTTTACGGGCTGCCTCTTGAGCCACAGATTGTCTATTCAAAGCTAACATGAAGGTTCCAATTTGACTTTCTCCTTCAACGTCAGACATCACAGACGTATGAATGAATCGTCGTGAGAAAACATGAACTTAATAGTCTGAAATCGTCAAACCACAGTGAGCTGGCATGGTGATAAATGTTTGTGCCTTCTCTGTGTGAAAAAAGGCCCTGCAGCGGAATGGGTAATTATTTTTTATTTGTGGAAAATCCATCATGGCGCCCGTACCGTACTTCGACTGAGTAAAAACCACACGGTTCTACACAAATCTATGCCCGGTCCCGGAACGGCAACTACGAGTACATTTATTGCAACAAGATATTATATCGTAATCGCGACAAAACAATAACTTTTATTTACCTTGAAATTTCGAGCAAATTACATTAAACATAACATAACATAGCATCACGCCTGTATTTCGCGAAAGGGTAAACAGAGGTGTACACAGTTGTACACCCGCTATTCACCAATACTGTTATTAAATCCAATGTAATGGGTGGTGCGCCTATTGTCATCTACCAGGCATAATTCCGAACTCCGGGCTGCTACTGAGAATTTTTCAACAGAGAAACAGCTGTTGCCTCGCTCATTAGCAGACACAATAGATTTTTATTGTTACAACGTATAATTCTGTACGTGGCTGAGCCGAAAGAAAGAAAACTTTGCCAAACCAGGGAATCGAACCCGAGACTCCTCAACAGTCAGCTTGGGACCAATAGACCAACAAGGCAGGCTACATTAATTGTGGTTATTATACCTAAGGTATAAAAAACTATTCCATGGTCACAACAGTGAGGGTACATCTCTGCCTACAACCTCTTAACCTTTCGGCTCAGTAACGTACAGATCTGTACGTTGTAACAATAAAAATCTATTGTGTCTGCTAATGACTGACGCAACAGCTATATGGTTTTTATCTAATTACTTTTTTTATTCCTACAAAACTATATAGTTAAAGAAACTATAATATTATGAAAATAAACAATTGTCGAAACTGAAAATACAAGATTACGTGCAACCAGATAATCCAAAGAAAAGTGCACTAAAAGTTGAATTTCTCCGTAGCTTTTACGACCCTTTAAATTATGAGAACTTGTAGTATTCATGACTCACTACGAAGTTGGTTTATCCAATACTCAGGACAAACAAAGGTAGGTTAAATAATGTTTAGTTCAGCAAAACAAACTGACAAACGATAGAAATGCAGGCAAGCTAAAACAGGGTGTGTCACGTAAACTACCATTGCATTACTGATACCACTCAGTAAATTAAGCAAATAGGTAGTACAGTTAGCAGAGATATAATTTAAAAAAATAAGAAATAAAAATTTATTCCCTCCCAGAAAGTGGACACACAACATAAAAAATAAAGCAGATGGCGACCCTTAGTGGTCAGAGCGCCTGGAGTAGTTATCCGGGAGGCGCAGGTTCGAATCCTGTTCGCGTATTCCTTTTCCATTTAATATAAGAACTTCAGAGTTCGCTAAGCATGCATAATATATATCTTGAACATAAAAAAAATTAAACTTTCCTACTGGTAAATAAAGATATATTAACAAAAGTTTTTTTTTAGGTTTTCGCGGTCACTACACATTATAATAAAACAACTTTTAAACGTGTGTCCTCCTGCAACCACGAACGCTGCAAAGTGTTCGAAACGTCAGAAAAAACAAAAAACAATAATACACGCGATTAATCCGTTTAAAAGTTGTTTTATTATAAAATATTTTTTTATTCTAAAGTTATATGAATAATCAGGGAACGTTGAAATCCTGTTTACAACCGTGTTTTCCTTTCCACATATAATTACTTAGATATACATATTTTATAGCAATAACGCATGCAAAGCCACATGTAAAGTATTTTTTCTTTTTATATAGATAGGTATATAAGACCGCGAGTAGCGTTTAAGCTCCCTGAATCAGTACTCCAATTGTTCAACCAACTAGGCTATCGCGATCACCGGTAGCTAAGTTGAAGCTGAGGTGACGTCTTCCTCATGATTAACTGTAAAGTTAGTCGAGTCGGTTCAATTAGTTTAGAGAGCCTGAATAGATAATCCAGGGGGTGGGTGCGGGTTGACACCCCACTCAGTCTGGTATGGGCGTATTACTTAAAAAAAAATATCTTTAGTATAATAATATTCATCATTCAAACTTTTAAATCTTTTTATCTTATGGTTAATGAACAACCTAATTAATTTCAGAGTTTAAATCGCCCGTAGGTCTCTGATGGCTTTATATGTATATTATCGAGAAAGTGAAATCTTTATTCAAAGACCATTCCCGAATCATCTATTAAAATTAAATTATTTGTTCATTGTTCTCGACTGTACCAGGAACGTAGAAGGTCCAAGCAGTTAAAAAGAGATTACTAAAATAGTGATGTGCAGGCAATCGATTCTATGACATGCAATGTTCACGGACGCGGTCACGGTCGTGTATTAGAGCCACATAAATGACTAGGAGCCATGAAAATGAGTTCTCAATGTCCTATTAAAAATTCAGTGGACTATTTCGAGTTCAGACGTCTAAACGGACTTGTGACATTCAAACAGTAATAGAGTAATAGTAGCGTTTTATTTATGTTAACTTAGTAGTTTATTTTTTCTAATGAACGCGATATTTTTACATTAAATGATTGGGGGAAAGTCATGAGGATATCTAAGAGTGATTTAATGAGGGCATCCACATTATACTTACTGTCTGTTCTTTTACCGTTTTATGGCTAAACCGCTAAATCGATCAAGATGAAATTTTGCACAGAGCTTGCAGTCTCTCTCTCTCTGAGAATCACTGAACATTTCTTTCTACATCGTCAAAACCGAAAAATAATTTAAAGCAACACAATTTACATACACTTATAAAATTCGGTAAATTTTTAGGGGCATAGAAGACTAAACCATATGAATGTTAACAACACCTATTGCCTATAAACATACCGAAATGATAATCCTCTTTTTTGAAGACGGTTGAATATAGGAAACGAAGATAAATAGATCGATTACACTCCTTACGGTACTCAATTCAAATGAGTCAGATGAAATCTGGAATGACTCCGGCGGTGGCCCAGAACTCTAATTTGTCAAAGTGGTATCTACGATTGGCCCGCACCGCTCCGCATACCAAGTGTACCAACGAAGTTTCTTCAAACAGTCTTGTACTGAAAGCAAATGAAAATGCAATTGATTCAACATTTAAATATTTCGCTATATAGTTTCCAATCTGCATGACGAGGTTTTATATGTTTTTAATTTTGTAAAAATTGCAGGACTTTTGTACAGCTATCGTAAAAAAGGTTATCATGCAACGAAGATACCTTTCTTCTTATAAAAACGGTAGACTTGTGACTATTTGCTTTTCTATATTGTGAAAGTGTCAAAATCTGAGATAAAAATAATAACACTTAAATAGACAACAAATAGGTCACTAATATAGCTAGCGTAGTTTTAGTTAAAGTAGGTTGGTAACCGAAATTTGTATAGTAAATCACAATAGTTATAAAAACGTACTACCAAAATTATAATGTGTATACCTACTTACTTCTGTACGGCCAGTTTGTTACTCACGTGTATATAAAAAAATTACTAAAATCAAACACAGTAACGTGACAAAGTAAAATACATTTAAGTAAAATTCCCTAGCCCAATTTACATCACTATTGGAATGCCGACTCCATTCATTTGTTCGTTCTATGTGGTGGGATGTGGTGCCATGGGGTGGTAGTGGAGTCCCACCACCAGGCTCGTATCGACGTGCCTCGCCGTCGCGAAAACAACGTAAAAAATACCGTAGTTCAAAGTCGAAGACAAACGTGTTTGATATAGTGAGTCATCACGAAGAAAGTGGTTTTGGAAGTGATTATAAGAAGAAAAGGCATGCAAAAATTGCTTTAAAAAAATACGTGTTGCCAATAAAAAAATGCATTTATTGCCATTTTTTGTTACAATAACCACTATAAAATAAATTTTCAGTAGGTAACTCTAAATTGAATAAAACCTGTTTATACCAAAGGCCAAACCTTGATACGATTAATGATTACGTAACATTACATACATTCGCACACCCCTCCTATTTCCAAAGGGTTGTCAAGAAGACGTAGAACTGAGTTTTCGTTATTTTGTGAGAAAGAGTACTATAGAGATATATAGAGAGATAACTGATATCAGTGAAAGGAGAATTTTAAAAACAATGAATTTAAACTTTATTCAATAAATAATACACATTAGTAGTTATTAGTAGGAGCAATCACAAAATTTCTAATGTTTATAATTTATAACAAATTATAGGTACATACAAACAATCTCGCCTGTTACCATTGGGGTAGGCAAAGATTATCGATTTCCACCTGCTACGATTCTGACACACCTTTTTCATCTCATCTAAAAGCTTATAATATTTTATTAAAATACCAATTAAAATTATTTCTTTCTCAATTCATTATAATTGTTTTCTTATCACCGTATAATTATAAAAGAACTGGTGCCAGAGTTTAACTCTTAAGATATTTTCTTCAGTATTACCTCTGAGGTTAAGTATTACCTTCAATGTTTCAGCTTCCTCGCGATGTTTTCTTTCACCTTTCAAGCACATGATTCCGAAAAGTCAGTGGAATATAGTTTCTTTACGATTTTGCGATCTTTGACCGATCCCGAAGGCGTTCAACATCACTAGGCTATCATTAATAACAGAAAATAAATCTTTATTTATATTTTCAAAGTCGGCAGTCACATCACAACCTGGGCCACCCGTTTGCCAGGATCATCTGTAAAACGATTCACGATAACTAGTCAGTGGTCATAAGTTATAGCCAATATCACAAACTATCCCTATAAATCGAAGATAGGCGCGCCCCTTGAAATTATTTATAGCCTGACCATCAAAATGAACAACAAATACATTGTAGATCGAGTAGTTCATTGTTCAAACAACATCTACTCTAAATTTTGTTGGAGGCTCTATTTCGTCTTGATTTATGATGAACCGCAGTAATGAAATTATTAAGTTAGACTTACCTAGCAATTCTAGGGACGAACTTGAAGGTCGGCCTTCGCAGATAAACTTACTTAGCTTCTCAAATATTCTTTGAAAGCTGCTATCATTTTAATGTTGTTCCTTGTCTGTTAAACTTAAGTCATCTCTTCAATGTTTAGTTCTAGAAAGTTTCCTTTTAAAATGATTATATAATTCAAAAGGAAATATCATTACTTTTTAGGTCACTCGGCGGTTAATATTACAAAGGTCAAGAACGAATATAACTCGTAGTTTTCTACGTGTGTTAAAACGTTAACATGGAATAGAAACAGGTAGGTACATTTCAACACGTAATCGTGCGAAGGTCTCTGAAATTCTTGATCAATAAATTATAAATACCCCCGTGAAACATGGCCTCGTATGAATAAACTTGTTGAAAATTTGTGAAATGACTGACAATATCTGACAGTGCTAACTACATAATTTAAGCAGTGCCAACTTAAATATCCGTGAGACGAGGTGAGTCGTTTCAAGCTAGTGATGTGAATACCTCTGTTGTGAACCTGTTTGTGATTTACTTGCACCATGTACGACGGAGGGGGCACACCTTTGATGACACCTGATGGCTACAGCAGCATCAGTCAAGGTGAGTGTCACAGCAACTGGCAGAAAGCCCAATGTTAGAGGAAGAGTCCTTTTAGTATACACCGAGAGACTCAGTGAAAATCTAACAATAAAACTGTTATATTTAATAAAAAACAAAAAACCATAATCGATAATCAGCTGTTAGTTTATCAAATGTAAACGGTGAACGACTGTGATAATGTAAATCAAATTATTTAAATAGTTTAAAAAGAATACAAAACTTACATAAAACAGCTTTATAAATCGAATCAAATCAAATTGGTTTATTTGCGAATGAACATTGATTTTGACATAAAGAGGTTTCACAATGTTTCTTTGAGAGCCATATTCAACATTAACAACCAGTCTAGATTGTTTAAGTTGTGACTGGATGATTTTTATAAGGTATACTTTTTATTGATATAGATATCTTTAAATGAATATGCGAAGAGAAAAATTTGTACGCTTTTGTAAATTAATTAATTAAGAGTTTTGGCATAGTTAAAGTTTATTTGGAAAAAGAGTGCAGAAAGCTGTAATATATATAATATACTAGCTGAACCGGCAAACGTTGTTTTGCCATATAAATAAAAAATTTAGGGGTGGACTACCCCTAACATTTAGGGGGATGAAAAATAGATGTTGGCCGATTCTCATAGATACCGGATAAGCACAAAAAATTTAATCAAAATCGGTCAAGCCGTTTCGGAGGAGTATGGCAACGAAAACTGTGACACGAGAATTTTATATATTAGATATACTAGCTTCTGCCGGCGACTTCGTCTACATGGACTTCTGAATTGGTTCCAGCCACGATAAAAACTCCCATGTATTAAACCAGGTTATAAACTATTTGTGTGCCAAATTTTATCCAAATCCGTTCAACAGTTATTGTGTGAAACAGTAACAAACATCCATCCATCCTCACAAACTCAAATTATTAATATTATTAAGAATAAAAATTATTACGGTTAAATTTGGACAACTGAATGACCACGAATATAGTTTCACTACCTATGAGCCGGCCACTGTCCTAAAACCACAGCATATCAATGACGTAATCCAGGGCAATGTGTGCAAAGTTATCGGGCCAAGTTGGGTACCTTGTTCAAGTTCTCTAACTTAACCGTTCACATGCGAGACGGTGAGATAGTGGAAGTTTCCTAGGATACCACACGTGATTGCGTCTGCGTCCTGTTTAGATCTATGCGCTATCATTGGTCCAAACACTTCCAGGGAAGATTTTGAAGTGTGGAACGTGTTTTGAAGTATTGCGGCCTTATAGATACTGATTTATCAATATGAAATTGATATTAATTCTTCTTCAAAAACATATTATTACGCTTTTATCGCAGAAGAAGCTAAGAAGTGTTTTGGAACACTCATATTTCCCCGATGAATGTTATTAAGTCACAAGGTGGTGAGCCACCTTTTGGGGGCTGAGTCGCCCACGTCCGTAGGAGTGGACCCTTAAAATGGAGTTCTTACACGTGGATGGTGCAAACAGGCAATAAAACAGCTTCGGCCACGGCTGGTTACCACCTACCGGACGAAGCAATGCCGTGAAGTGACCTAGTCGTGTTTCGGGATGTAGTCCGGTGCAACCGTTGTGGGAGACGGGTCTGGGCATCAACTCCTCAACGATCGTTATCCGAATCAATCCAAGAGTGGATAGGTTTATTCGGGATGTACGTGCTCCATCCTCGGCCACATCATCGTTTACCATCAGGCGAATAGGTGGCCAAACGTAGACCCATTTTTTATAAAAAAAGCCAGCAACCGGGAAAAAATCCAAACAGCTGCTGAGATTTTTAACAGAAAGACTTTATAGCAAAGCCCAATCCGCAAATCTAACAACCAACTTACGACTTTTAGACCAATGAAACAGTCTCTAATGTTATTTTCTATAGTCCAATGTTATTTTTAACATACATTTGTAAAATCTCTTATACCTCTAATAAAAATCCTTAGTGAATATAGGCGTGTTCTTATGTAGTATGTTTCTCCGATGTAGATACATTTTTTTTTCTTTTCAAAGGACAAAAGTAACATGAAGGTTTTTGTTCGAAACTTCTGTGGCTATTATTTATATTTTAGGACGAAGGTTAGGTAATATCACTCGGGCTTGGGTCTAATATTTCCTTGCTTGGACATGCAAGATAATTTATCACATTATTAAGGTTGTTCATGTATGATTTATTATGTAGTTTTGTTCGTCGCTCAGGCGTATCTGATATCAAAAGATAAAAAGGTTTATCATAATTTATTTGGATGTATTTTATATTGTTTAAGCCTATACATGTAGTGACCAAATTTTCAGCGGACATTAATTTATTTATTATGAATAACAGCTGGGACCGACGGGAATTTATCCTAATTTATATTATAAATGTAAAAGTCTGTATGTTTCGATGTTTGTTACTCAATCACACAAACATAGTCGAAACGATTTGGATACATTTTGGTATAGAGATAAATTAGACCTCGTGGAGAAGGACATAAGCTACTTTATATCGCGCAGAGGAAATCACGGGAATCACTAGTTTAAGACTCCGAAGCACAGATAAAAATGCTCATAACGCTACAGACTGACCGTGGCAAGCATTACGTAACTCCAACAATCGTATTCTAACTAGAAGTTTTAACAATATGAGCGCCTATATCAGTTCAATAAAGAACTGATATAGGCGTTCTATCTGACATCCACAACTTAGTTACTGGGTAACACGATATCTTGTGATAAGACTGGTTGCCAGGCTTTCAGGTTTCTGAATACCCGTAACGGATTGGAATTTGTGTTCATACACGACATGGTGTTAATTTACGACATCCACGCGGACGGAGTCGCGGGCACAGCTAGTTACTAATAAAGTAATATACATATAATCAAAAATATACACACATAAGCAACACATAACTATCCTACTGTGGGCAAGTTCCTCTTCTTATACAATTTCCTAGGAGATGTCGAAGAAATAACAACTGATTCTTATTTCTTCGACACCTCCAAGGAAATGTAGACCTTAGTTTTTGGTAATCACTTCAACTTGATACCTAAACTGCCTCAGTTTTCTTGTGGATACAAAGACGATTGTCGTGCGTGATCCTGGGTTTGATTCCCGGGTCGGGCAGTGTTTTTGTGTATCTCTGTAAGGAAATTCTCAGTAGCAGCCTAGAGTTTGGAACTATGCCTGGTTGAGCGCATTAGGCTCACCACTTATTTATTACAGGACTAAATAACAGCATTGATGAAATGTGAGTGTATAACTGTGTACACCTCTGCCTCTGATGCTATGTATGTATGTATGATACGAGTACCTCTAACTGTTCCGATAAAAATTGTCTTAATAGGTGCACAGACAGATGGACGGACAAAAATATTAAACCATGCATTGATTCTTGACATATTTTGATGATATTGTTATATATACTATTCGACACTATTTGCAATGTGAATGTGATTACGATGTGAGCCAGAAATTCAGTCATACATGAACCTCATAGACTGTCTGGCGGTTTTGAGTCGTTTTATGTGACCTACGCAAATGTCCTTCTGATCATCATCATCCCCCTGCCCTTATCCCAATTTATTTGGGGTCGGCGCAGCATGTATTCTTGTTCCATACATCTTTATTAGCTGTCATATCGTCAGTCACCCCTTTTCTAGTCATATCATCTTAAACACAATCCATCCATCGCTTCCTCGGTCTTCCTCTACTCTTATAGCCATCTACATTCATACTCAAAACTTTCCTTGTCACATGACCCTCATCCCTCCGCATCACATGCCCATACCATGCTAAACGGTTTCTACACAACTTCTCAGTCACCGGTGCCACTTTCAGACTTCCTCTTATATATTCATTTCTAATTCTATCCATCCGCGTCACACCACACATCCTTCGTAACATTCTCATCTCAGCTGCATGTAGTTGTCTTTCATTCATTCCCTTCGTGGGCCAACATTCTGAACCATACAAGACAGCAGGTCTAATAATTGTTTTATAGATTTTCCCCTTAAGTTTAAGGGGAATTCGGGGGTCACAAATAGTTCCCGTGACCTGCCGCCATTTCATCCACCCTGTGTTAATTCTGTGCTTGACGCTCCGGTCTATTTCACCATCGCATTGTATGATAGAACCCAGATACCGAAAGTCGGAGCAGACTGGTAATAGCGCACCACCCAGCGCTATAGCACCAAAATGCAAATGTCCTTCTGATATGGTATTGTATTGACGGGTCGTTGAGCTCCTTTAGATATGGTGGAACTACACGATGACTGATGCATACGTGCCAGCAGACAGGACAGGTCACCGCGAAGCTGCTATGGCTCTTTCCTCAAAAGGCCATTCCAGGCGATCCCTGCATCGTTACATTCACATAGATATGTACATACTATTATGTCTGTACTTTAAAAGAGACGTTGACCTCTGAGTTTCTTTCGGCGTTTCTTCACATAGACAGTCAGATAAGAATCGCCAGCACCATCTAGTTTATAAAAATGACTTGTGAAAGTGTCTTCAACAGATTTATTTACAGAAATAAAATCATTTATCATAAAGATCCGTATTTTCCTCTTAAGGTTTAAAAGCCTTGACACGTTATATTATTATTAACCACGTTTTTATTTTTTTATTTTCGAGACTATCCTTCTATAATCGAAATGAAATATTGGCTTAATTTATCGTATAGGGAAATCTTTATTACAAATATTGACTCATGAATCATGATTGTATGTAGGTAAAACGTTTTCCTATGTATATCTGCAAGATTGAACAAGTACTGATTAATTTGTTGAAATTATTCTGTTTTAATTACTTATCGTAAAATAATATGGCAGCAGCTACTCCTGACATATTATTTACAACGCTTGCACGTAAATTGGCTCTTATTGCACCGGTTTTAGCATCGTAATGCAGCTTATTACGCAGGCCTGCATTTCTCTTCATATCACATCGTAATGTGTAGAGCCACGCCCGGGGCTCACACCCGAGGCTCGCAGTGACTCGACTATTACAACAAAGTTGCGCGAAAATGACATCCGCTCCATATAATAATCAAAATAAGTTTATAAAATTTCATAAGTTTTTCGTTGCAAGTTTGTGAAAACACGTTGCATGAAACCCGAGGATGGATTGCCGCCCGAGTCGCAGACGAGGGTTGTAATACAACCAAAAATATAAATTGACCAACTTAGCTCATTTGTATCATAATGGTACTATTCTAAGTCTAATATTTGTAACCTAATGGTATGATCCAAGGCACGCACCACTTTGTTATTACTTGCTCAAAACGGACAAGAAAAACAGAAGACCTGCGAGATGTTTTGATGATGTATAAAGGGATTTCATAGGCTTCACGGGTACAGGTTTTTCATCGACCACACGATAAGGAGAAGTTTTATTTTTTAATGTAATGTTCTATCTTATTTATGTTAATTCTGAATTTTGGTTACTGTTTATCCACTACAATGGAACTTGTACTTTTAACATAAATCTTCTATATATATAAAGTAAAAAACTGAAGGGCTGACTGATTCACTGACTGACTGATCGATCAATGCACAGGTGACACCGCTGAGTCAAGAAGCATGAAATTTTGCACAAATGTTCCTTAAATGACGTAAGTGTGCACTAACAAGGGATTTTTGGAAATTCGTCCTCTAAGGGGTTAAAATAGGGGATGAAACTTTGTACGAAGCTTCTTCAGTTTTGACTTTACATTATTCATATAAGAGCACTTGGTTAGAGAAAAAAGTTTACAGTATCACTTTTTTATGAAAATTCATTCTCTATGGGGGTAAAATAGGGGATAACGGGGGCTTCCACTAGCAGATAGCTGATGTTACAAGGAATAACTAAGGCTACTTTTATTTTAGATAACGAATTAGGGTTACGCGTAAAATAAAACTGCTCTGCAGACGAAGTCACGGGCAACAGCTCGTTTTTATATATTATTTACATTCACTTATGTGTGACAAATAAATAAATCTAAACCTACATAGCCCTTGACATAATATGATCCTGAAGTCGTTTTCAGGGTCATATAATGTCAAGGGTAATAAAATAAATAATGACAGTAAACTTTCAAGGATTAAAGCGAGGTTGATCTCATACATCAATAAGATGGCAGAAGGTTTTATTTTGGTTAAAGGCCCAGCCATCTTTGCCTTTTTTGTACCCGTGTGGTAAATCCATCATGAACGCTGTGCGACTAAAATCCACACGTACCTCCGCTAATATTTACCGAAGCACAACTGCGTTCACCGCAATCCCGGCAGGCCATCTTGGCCTACGGCCGGTGAACTTGTACTTGTGGCAACTAGTTTTTGACAATTCAAAGCTGCCTGTAAATGGTCTAATTGAAATAAATGTTTTGACTTTAACTTTGAAGTTAGCCACCCACTCAATTATACATAGAATCGAAAAGTATAAGCGCAGTGCTTTTACGTGCCCCTTTATTTGTGCTAGCGAACTGTGGCCTCGACGGCACAATGCTACGGCAGGCGTTACCAACATTTTCAGTAGACCTCGGCTTGCCAGGGTTGCATTAAATTACACTACCTGTCTTAGACTAGTAGAGGTTCCAAGGTGCTGAGCGTGATGATTGGCACAAGCAGAGAGAGGCATATCCTAACAGTGAATGACATTGGTTTGTGGGTCATGATGATGATGTTAGAATTATACTTCTGCTTTTAGGCTTAAAATAGATTACCATTGAATATAATGATCTCTTATAAAATTTTTCAAGGAGATTTTTGTTTTGGTTGAACTTCAATTAGCACATGGCTCGTCTAGTTACCATGAAACTATTCCTATAACGACATGGAAGTAAATTGCAGTTGTAAACTGGGCCCGTAGTGTGCCCCCGATTGTCGAACAAGTCTTTAGCTTAATGTTGCCACTTCAAATAATGCCACTGTTTCCTATTTGTTCTCAATCCCTTTTGAATCTGTTTATTTGGATTTAGTTAGCGTCTCATAGAAACATTGGAAAATAACTATTGTGGTCAGCTGAAATTAATAATATCCCATGTGAAGTCCTAAGAGTGCGGAAGTCATATATTTATTTTTGATGTGCGGAAAATCCATTATCGTAAATGTGTTCGATTTCCTCCGACTAAAAACAACACGGTTCTAAAACAGTATGACATTAGTGCAATCTACATTGAAGGCGTTTTTATTATCAAATATTAATTAATCTACATTGAAGGCGTTTTTATTATCAGATTTCCTCCGACTAAAAACAACACGGTTCTAAAACAGTATGACATTAGTGCAATCTACATTGAAGGCGTTTTTATTATCAAATATTAATTAATCTACATTGAAGGCGTTTTTATTATCAGATTTCCTCCGACTAAAAACAACACGGTTCTAAAACAGTATGACATTAGTGCAATCTACATTGAAGGCGTTTTTATTGTCAAATATTAATTAATCTACATTGAAGGCGTTTTTATTATCAGATTTCCTCCGACTAAAAACAACACGGTTCTAAAACAGTATGACATTAGTGCAATCTACATTGAAGGCGTTTTTATTATCAAATATTAATTAATCTACATTGAAGGCGTTTTTATTATCAGATTTCTTCCGACTAAAAACAACACGGTTCTAAAACAGTATGACATTAGTGCAATCTACATTGAAGGCGTTTTTATTATCAAATACAAATTAACGCTGTGATGATTAGAATCAATCAAATGTTCTTGGCGTCTGTTACTGTCTGTACCTTGTCTATGATAATTTAAACCTATGAAAATCCCAATAATCTTTACATTATAAGTAAATAGGTAATTTATTCAGCAAAAAACTTAAAAAGTTTAAACTTACTAAGAGTTTATTATAACATCAAAAAAAACGTTAATAAGTATAGCTACTCAAAATAAGATGAGATCCCTGCCCTTAAAAATAAGAGAAATTGTATCTGATAGAGCAGTATTCTATTGTTTTAAGTAGTTAATATAGTGATTTGCGTAGTGTCACCACTGTATGTCACAGATTTTTGTCTATTATCTATGTATAATGAGTTAGGTCATGTAACTAATTATCAAATAAAATTCTTTTATTATTCAATATTATGTTTCGGTTAAAGGTCAATCTCAGAACAGCAAGAAATTACTGTTAATTAGAACTTTACTGACGATTTGTACTGTTTTATGCTGTGTCGTAAGAATACGATCTTGAGCAGAATTCAACCTGTACCTCCCGGATATATACTCTAAGCTAAGCCATCTTCACTCCTGCTCACTACAATGTGGAAGAAAATTTCGCGATAGGGAGCAGAGGTCGAGATGGCGTTAATACTTTTCAAATATTTATCTGTATTTATGACTGTCTTATTTTTGTGTTACAAGAGATTATTAGTCACGTAATTTTAAAAACCCAAAGAATTATCCTTATCTATTGATGAGGTGATTTACATCGAAAAACCAAATTACTTATTTATTTTATATGTATATCTAATAGTAATTAGATTACAGTGGATTAAACCAAACAAAAGGTTTTGAGTAATGACGTGTTTCATTACGTCACTAGAATTGAATCATTACGTAATTTAAATGGAACCATTTCATTTCTTAACACGCATCGATCTATAAAGGCTAAATTGCACTTGCCACGGTTGGTCCATGGATGGATGACCATTATTTTATATCGTCGGTATACATTAACAAATTACAGAATTGGTCCCAGTGACAGTTGTGGTTGTCAACAAGTCTTACCCAGTAATTGTGTGACTGCCTCTCTTAATTATCCACTAATGGCAATTAATGCAATTTTACCTTAATTTCATGAGCATGCGTGTTTTTGTGCATGCAATTGCTAATGCTAATTATAAAATAAGATCGCATTGATAAATAAACACATGTTTAAATAAAAAAAAATCGTTTAATATCGCGTTTATTTCATTCGCGTGCTCCTAGAATACGAGATCACGTGGTCAAATTAGCAACTTCGCATTGACAACTTGCTAATAGTCGGTTAATATTCCGTGGATGCGAAGAAGAGCGCATCTCGCATGCTGCCGCGATGTGCTAAAGTACAAAATGCGAAGCGATTAAGGATTTCACACTTCACAGAATTACGCAACTGTACTTAATTTACTATTTGCTGCAGTGAAGGAAAACATCGTGAGGAAACTTAGACCTAATGGATTGAAATCGCCAACCCGCAGCTAGCGTGGTGATCAATGCTCGTGCATTTTCTGTAAGAGAAGAGGCCCTTGGCCTGCGGGACAGTTATAGGCTGAATAAGTATTTTCTAAATGAAAAATCGCAAGCTAAAATTATAATAAAACAACTTTTAACCGGATTAATCGCGTGTATTATTGGTTTTTTGTTTTTCCTGAAGTTTCGAACACTTTGCAGCGTTCGTGGTCGCAGGATGACTAAGGTCTCAGGTGTCTCAACAGTTTATTTAAAATTATTTCAGTCTACCGTACATATCATTGATAAAATTCATAAAATTATTTTTGTCTCTGATACATATTTAAACTAAATCGCGACAGTATTTCCTAAGATTATTTCTGAAAAGAAATACCGACCAATAACACACGCGATTAATCCGGTTAAAAGTTGTTTTATTATAATGTGTAGTGATCGCGCAAACCTAAGATATCGTAAGCTAAAAATTTATGTGGGTGCTAAATAATCCAACACATCTACATATAAGAGAGGCAGTCATTCTATGACCAATAAACTGATATTCAGCTGCATCCTGTTCGATTGGAAACCAACCCAAAAATAAGCGAGGGGTGGTCGAGCAGTATCCATTCCCCAGTTCAATCAGTTGGCTGTACTTTCTCTGTAAAGTCCGGTTAAGCAGTCGACAACCTCCTAGGTTGACCTGCGAGATGCCATTATCAAAAAAAAAAACTTCCTCTGCGAACTCAATGAAAATGAAAATGTTGTAATAATTTTACTTTTAAAAACAAAATAACATAAAAAGATTTAAGTAATATAGATTTGTTTTTTCTTTCTGTGTGATATTGAAATGAAACGCCCGGTTTAAATCGCAAACAATTATAAACATCCACATCGTCGAATACCCTGTATTGATAAAAATTTAGTTACTGATGGACATATTAAAAGTACTTAATATTAATACATATTAACACATGCATAGTAAACTCTAAAGTTATAAGTTATTGTGGAAAAATACGGTGAGCGGGATATGAACCTGCCTCCTAGATAAATATTACAGGTGATTTACCAACTGAGCTATTACGCCCCCTCCTTACTATACGAAATTTCTTACACACTTTAATACGACTTATAGTGATAGTAGTGTGATCGCTATTTATTAAGTCCCTAAACAGTGATTGAACCGACATCACTAGCTGTGCAGTTTAATTCAATGTGATACAGATGCGATTACCTTAACAAATAATTATAGATAAATCCTTGAAACGCATTAACGCATAATATGTAATATTATTATTGATATTACTAATAACTGGAGTAAAATCTTACCACCTATAATTACAAAATATTATGGTGGTGTTGACTGTAATTGACCCTGGCGTTGTGTCAGGGCTTAATGGCGATCCAAGGCTGATATTGACATGGAAGGTCGACATCGTTAACATTCCATTCTAAACAACTAAAGGTAAAACAACTATCATTGAGGTTCGTTTATTTCCCTCATAATGTAGAAAAAAATACCCTTCTGGGGCATTTGGGTAAAAACAAGTGATTAATGTAATAATTATTATCGTATAGCATCACTGCAGGTTGTCGAACTGAGGTGGGCTTGCAGCTTGACATCCAACTTCGTTAGCCAGGCTTTAGCTTCTGGGCAACGCAACGTCTTAAACGGCTATAATATTCTGACCTTGGTGTCTATGTGAGGAAATCGCTCAGTAGCAGCCCGGGATTTGGATTTGTGCCCGGTAGATGGCAATAGGCTCACAACCTATTACATGGGACTTAATAACAGCAGCTGTGAAATGTGGGTGTAGTGTACAAGCGTGTACACCTCTGCCGGAATAGGCAATATAGGCGTGATGCTATGTTATGTTATTTTATTGAGATAAATTAGAAAGATATTGTAACTGGGTTTTTTGCATAATTGAACTTGTTTTTTTTTTATGATACTATATTTTTCGTATAATATTCTTCTTTTACCGTATATTTAAATACCAACTAATAGTCAAAAAATTTCAAAACTTAACTACTGCTATCAATTGCCCTATGCAAACATCATTACTATACAGGTATCTTACAAATACATGTCAAACAATTTTCAACAATTGATCAGTCTCCTATGTTTTCAATAATCTACACAATCAGATATTGTACAAGAATTAATTATAGTATATAGTTAACTTGATATATGGTTATGTAACAGTATCGTCAGCTGTCATAACAAGCCTTTAGTAGGAATATCAAGCGCAGATCGATAATAATACCACAAATCAATGGGACACGAACACGACAATGTCAATTCTGATCTCAAGGCTACCGCATTTTATGGAGTATCATTCATCGATTGTTTTCATATTGTCCATAGTACTACATTTTTGTTTATATCTAAACGGTATAAAAACAAAGTATCTAAATCAAAATGTGTTTCATGTTAGAATTCTAAATACTTACTTGATGCTTATCCATAAGCATCAAGTAAGTATTTAGAATATATAATATTAGTGTAAAAATACAGACGTTGGGAGTGTCAATCATGGACATACTTCCTATAATCCCGTGTTTATTTAATAAGTCAACAATAACCGGAGCCTTACCGATAAATACAACAAGAAAGAACGGTATGGACATACATACTAAAAAAGGTACTTGGAGAGTAATATCACAATAGGTAACTCAAATCAGGATTTTACAATATTCATAAGACTGACACGGCATTGGTACTTAGATAATATCCTTGCTCTTAGCTGATATGAATAAAAACACTATTTTAGTTCTATGAGATTCTTTGAAGGCTTTTGATTGTATATATAATATTAATATTTGCCAAAATTGAAATTGAACTACAGCAAGTATCTGGTTTAAGTCTGTTTAATCAATCAGAAACAATATTATGTGTATATAACAGACGAGAACCGCGGAAATTAAATTAAATCATGGATAAGGGGAGCTTACACGGGGCATACCCCAAGGTTCGATAATCAGCCCATTGCTCTTTATCCTATTTAAAGGTAGTCTTAGGAGAGGTCACTGCTGAAAAATTCCCCGTTACGCTAATAATACCTAATTATATGACTCACCAGCCAAACAAAAGATTTACTGATAAACCGGCAACCTGTATTTAAGACACAAAACATTGCAATTATACAAGTATAACAAATAAAGAACAATTATATAGTTTAGTAGTACCAATAGCAACAGAAAAAAGTCGTTAGTTGTGTGTTGTCTAATGTGTTTGTTAGTCCTTCCATCACGACAAAACAGAACAACGGACTTTTACAGGAAACTGCGTGACTTTACTCCATGAGTTTATTATTTCCAGCATTTTTTTAAAATGTTAGTCGTATTATTTTAATTATTTTACACTAGTCTTGGTTTTCATCTTCAATCTAATAACTGACATCTCCTATTTCCAGAGACTTTTAGTTTTTTATCTTTTGTAATTTGATTAACTTCTAAAGTAAGTTTCTAACCTAATATGGGACTTTGAAGACATCGGGACCCCAAACATTTATTAGTCGGATAATGGCTATGATTATAGTGAAAATAGTTTTTAGTAGTAAATTATAAGTATAGTATAAATAAAAACAAAGCACATGTAATTATATCATTTATTTGTTATTTGGCTTCAAATATTTACAGTTATTATTGATATACTCAATACTATCTCTTACCTGTACTGTAGATAAAAAAGTTCAAATTAGTTCAATTATTTGTCCTTCTAATAAAAATCTCATTATGCATGTTTACTATAA
This sequence comes from Xylocampa areola, assembly GCA_935421205.1. Lineage (NCBI taxonomy): Eukaryota > Metazoa > Arthropoda > Insecta > Lepidoptera > Noctuidae > Xylocampa > Xylocampa areola. The sequence goes on from OW285200.1 coordinate 6,201,825, forward strand.
ATCGCTCGTCTGTTAGAAATGCAAAAAACATTTCGATATATAATATGATATTGAATAAATCGCATTGGAACATGTCAGGTTTGAACTCATAACCTGTTGTTTGAAGAGAACTCTTAACCACACGACTACCGGCATCAGAACACAATTTTTCATTGAGAATAACCAAGTTAAGAAACCTCTGCTCTTAAACAGTATCTTATGAAGAGGAAAAGAAAACGCCAGGAATTAACCTAAATGACGGAAGACACAACAATTGTCATCGAATTGCGAACTGTCCATAAATAAATCTCTACTTACTTTCTTCCTGGAAACTTTGAGCCAATTCTTTTTATTTCATGCATGTAAGGAGTAACCTTATTTTGAAGCCTTATAATAGCGTAATTTAACGTCGTACGTATCAATTATTTTCTTTTCTATAATATTAAGTAAGTGATTGTCCATTCCAACACGATAAGTTACAAAAATACAGTAGCTACCATATGTTTTGTATCGAACATCAACTTGATTAGTAGACCATGGCATTGTACTACATAAGTTGAGGTCACAAGTTGTCCTTACAATAGCCTTAAACTAGTACTATAAATGGAACGCCAGCATACATGAACCGTGCTGAGTTCAAGTAGAAAAATCGATCCAGGTGTTCGGCTGTTTCCGCCGCCGCTCGGGGGCCTCCGCCGCTGACATTGGCATTCGTCAGCCACAATAGCCACAACAAATAGAAACTTGAACTGGAATAAGTTAAATAATTCATTACGTTAATACCACTTATACTATCAAAGCAGTCCTCCCGACTCACTGTTAGAGTGGAGTGGTCACTCGATATTCGCCCTTATTATAATATGTTATAGAGTTCTCATGAATCAATCATTGTTTGTTTTTCTTCATTGGATAATACAGTTAATGTAATATACATGTATGAAGGCTTGTTATGACGCATGTTATCGGTGGCTTTATATTAAATAAAAATACTGCAGTAGTTTGGTTGTTATACTGATATCTGAGACAACTAACTAGCTGCTCACCAAACATAACCTAATATATAGTAATATCTTAGGTTTGCGCGATCACTACACATTATAATAAAACACCTTTTAACCGGATTAATCGCGTGTATTATTGTTTTTTTGTTTTTCCTGACGTTTCGAACACTTTTCAGCGTTCGTGGTCGCAGGAGGACTCAGTTTTTCATTATTCAGTCCTCCTGCGACCACGAACGCTGCAAAGTGTTCGAAACGTTAGGAAAAACAAAAAAACTGTTGTTTTATTATAATAATCTAATATAACTAATATAAAAATACTATGCATGTCTTTATTGAGACACATGGTCACCTTTTACTTCTTTTTATCGTCTATTTAGAACAACCTAGTGTCAGAGTTAAAACCACCAGTAGGTCTCTGACATGGTATTGAATAGATTCAGGCGTTACTTTGCGGAAGTCCATTACAATGGATGCAAATAAATACAATATCTAGCTACTTCCACAAAATTGAGGGTAGTCATGCATTACCTGTGCACCGCCGGCCCGCCCGCAAATATATGCACATACGCAAGCGGTGAAAATTCCGACTACCACCAACTACTCTACACGTGTTTCGGCCCTCCACGGGGCATCATCAGGAGCTGTTAGACCGTGCAGTGTCCGCCACCGTGTCTCTGACATGGTTTTACACACTATCGAGAATATTTCTTAGGTGTACTGGTTTCCTCACGATGTTTTCCTTCACCGTTTGAAGCAAGTGATAATTTATAATACGCACATGACTTCGAAAAGACAATGGCGTGTGCCTTGGAATCGAACTTGCGTCCTTTGATTCGTCAGTCCAACGGCTATCACTGCTAACACCATAGTTTATAAATTTCAATTCAAATTTATTTTAAATATAGATTTTTTATATTTCCTTTCTGACTATCTCTGAGAAGAAATGCCTAAACCAACTCAGAGGTCAAGGTCTGTTTTAAATTCTACACATTATTGTACCTGTAAGGTTAAGTGAACGTAATCATGGAGTAAGGGTATCACCATTTTGATTGATCAGATAGCTCGCACGCGCTAAGCTGTGCTTGTATGGAAGCCTTTACAAACATAAATCATTAACATTGTTTTTAGTTTTAGTTATCCCATAAAATATTTATACACTGTGGTCATTCAAGTAACTGGTGAGTACGGAAGTAATTGAAGGGTACCATTTCAACTGGTCTATTTCGAATAAAGATTCTTTCGATTTTGATTTTAGATTTCAACATTTGTTATTAAATATTGAGAGATTTTATTAGAGATACTTTCAAAGGTAATTACAGATCGGACTTTAAACTTAATGATTCTAACGATTGGTGTCTTTTGTTACAGGTACGAGAGTGACTTAGTTTAGTGTATGTTAACAGGACAGCTTTATACAATTTATGTAAGTAAACTCAACTAGGAAAGATGTTTATTCATTTTCCGAGTCTACGGGCAGCTTAACAACTAATGACACTAAGTCAAAGATTCCTCTTCACATATTCATCACAAGGACTTCGAAGAACCCGAAATATCAAAAATTTTATACAACGAGTCCCAATTCTCAGTTTAATGTACCTAACTTTCTGCTTGTGAAAGCTGGACACGTCATTACAATTGTTTTTTTTTAAATTTCTACTTAAATGAATATAGTTTAAGAAAACTGCATTTTTTTTTGTAAAATTGTCATTGTGACAAGTACAACTATTTCACATATTAGGTGCCAGTGAAATTGTTCAATTTTAGTAATAACTTAGTTTAACTTAGTAACCGGTGAACTTAATTGATACAAAAAAATACGGTAAGTAATTAAAAATGAATCTATTATATAATTACTTTGAATTAGACTAATGAGTTTTTCCTCATATCGTGTTATTTCCTATACAACTAAACGTGATTCTAAGAATTATAAATCAAATTCGTATCGGTAACGATTTGGATAAGATAGCATCGACGTAAACAATGTTTTATCACGGTCTTATATTTTGCCAATAATTAGTCATCTAATCTGATAAAATGCACTAGTCTCATTTACTATTTTTAAGTAGGTATTTGAATTCACATTTATATATATATATATATCCAAATTTTTTAATTTATTATTCAAATGCCTCGTTGGTCTAGTGGTTCCAAGCGCGGCTCCTGAGCAGGCGGTCTCTGGTTCGATTCGGGGGTCGAGCAAAGTGTTATTGAGTTTTCTGTTAGAAAATTGTCAATAGCCGTCCGGAATTTATAATTGTGCCCTGTTGATGGCAACAGGCTCACCATTTATTACATGGGAAATAATAACAGCATTGGTGAAATGTAGGTGCAGAACTGTGTACACATCTGCCTACCCCTTCGGGGAATATAAGCGTGATGCTATGTAATGTAATTCATATAAGAGAAGAAAGACAAATATTTATTTTGGACGCGTATCTTAACAGGTAGCAATTGTCTAACAAAGACAAACAAACACGCAAAAAAAATACATGGTTGGTAATATTTTATTATTATAATAAGTAAACAAAAAAGGTACGAGACGAATAAAAGACGATCTGTAACATTAGTTAACAGCCTACCAGGTGTCAGGGTGATCTTCTAAGCGGGTAATCCTGGGTACATGTTATCGGGATTTTCTGTCAAGAAATGCATAAAACTTGCCCACTCCAGCTTCATAAATTATGTTAATTTGTCCATAAATTATTGCTGACAATAATTGATGTAACGATGACGTCACTGATGTCAGTTTCGCGTGCAGCTATGTCGTAATGAGCCAATTTGTCTGCCAGTTAATTAACTGTCGTTGTGTTAATACTGTTGACCGGGATATATCGGAGTTTGACCTGAATTTTAATTATTTAGTAAACATAATATAATAATACTCCCTCCAGACCGTATTTCGGTCATGGCGGCCTATCTCCGAGGAGATTAGAAAACTATGCAGAAGATATTATAGTGCACAAGTGTATGCGCAAACACAGGTGCACTCCCTCTTCCTTCACTCTCATAGTCCGACAGGACGGCAATCCGACAAGCACGAGGGTGTCACACCACCAACTGCCTACATCCGGGTTGTTACTGAGAATTTCCTAACCCAATAACGTTTTGCCCGACCTGGGAATCGAACCCAGGACCTCATGCTCAGTAGCCGGGCTTGCGACCACTAGGCCAACGAGGCAGTCAACATATAAAACCTATAAGGGAAGCTCGTGGCTGAGTTACAGACGCACTGATCGATCGATTGAGGTTAAGCTACACTTCCCGTGGTTGATTTGTGGTGTCATTTCATATCGAGACCCCTCCATGCCTCGCAGAGCACGTTAAACCGTCTGTCCCAGTTGTCAAATGAAGATCTATGATCGCCGCTACAGGCAATTAGATGTCTGAAAGTCTGGCAACCAGTCTTACCACGAGATATCGTGTTACCTAGTTACTGAATTGTTACATAGGCAGTTGCTTCAAGTAAAATACTAGTATTAAACTGAATCCGGCTAGGATTCGGTATTACTATTGATTCGAGGTCGCTTTAGAATTTAGTTTATTCCATAAAAAAAAAATACATAAAAAAAATGTATGTCACCCTGTCGTACTACCAAGTCAAAATCATTTCGCTACGGGAAAACAATCACTAAAACTTCAGCGTCTAAACACACAACTTGTTTTCTCATAGATACTAACAACGGACCTTTATTTTTACATAAACAATGTTCATAAAAGGATTTTGTTTAATAAATAGCATTATGAAATTCAAACATTTGCTATTCGGCACGTATCCTAATTTATAGTTCTGAATAAACGGATTTAACTGTTGCTTTTAACTCGTAATTATTCATCGGATTAAACCGTAGTCGTTGGTTGAACAGCAATTCGTAGCAACGAGCTACGACGCTACGATCCCCGCTGCAAATCACGTAGCAAACAAGAAATATGAAACAGTTCATTCAAGAAATATCCGAAGAAAATTATAATTTATGTCTACAATAATTGAAAAGCAATATAGTTAGGTCGTCGAAAAATAAATAGCATAAATATGCAGCTGATGTTTGTATCTGTGTTAGGTTGTTCGCTTCCATTCAATATGGGGGAGTTGGGTGACGCTGACATGCCTCATTTATTACTTTACCTTTACACTATCATGGCAAAATATTGAATTAATAATAATAATATTAATTTTATTCGACAAAAGGAAGAAGTACATTGCATGTTACAATTTTACAATCTTAGAATATTAAGTACTTAATTATTTCTGCTCAATTTTATGAATATTGGCCATGATGCTAGGAAAATCCTGTGTTATAGGGGCCAGTAATTGTGAGTAAACTCTTTCAGTAATGGTATCATCTTTTCCTGTTCTCGTTTTTTTATGAAACAGTTAACCCTTAACTTTTGTTATTAAAAAGAGTAACTATGGAGTTGCCAGATATTTTCCATTTCGAATCGTGTCAAATAGTTTCCTAAAATTCAAAAGTTGATTTCTAAGGCTCGGTTGCACCAACATAACTATAACCGTAAGCGACGTGTTACTTCATTATTTTGACAGCTTTTCTATGTAGATTCTGGCAAAATGAGACAGTAGCATGTCGGTTAAAGATAAGTTGGTGAACCTTCGTGAATCCTAATTGTTTTCTTTTTCCTAGGACCAATTAGCTCTGGAGAGACTACACCGGATCAAAATTAAATTCCTTTTTTTTATAAAGATATTTATACTTTTTAATACAATGCCTTGCCCATTATTTATCACTTCAATCCTCTTGGTAGGAATAACAAACTCTTACAAAAAATTGTTTTCAAGAAAACCTATAAGTGAAAACATTTCCGCCACATCCAATAGCTCCGTTCCGCGGCGACATGGCGTCATTACCGAAAATAGCGCGAAATAACCAGTTACAAACGAGTCCAGTTATAAGCCGCAGTTCACACAGTTAGCAATCAGCAGGATGGCTGTTTCCAACTATTCACAACTTTGGTTCCGGTCCAACTTATCTGTGTAGTTACGATGATCAATACTGTCTGTCGGCTGCCTTATCTACCTGTTATGTTTTGTTATAACTATGTGATAAGTTTAGGGTTTAATTGTTAAGGTCTTCTTTTTTATATTTTATTTAGTATCATAGCATTAGGCCCTGGATTCGTTTCCAGGTTGAGTAATGTATTATTGGGATTTACTGTTAATAAATTCTCAGTAGCAGCCCGAAGATGGTATTATACCCAGTAAGGTTCACCGTGCCTAAATAACAGTATTGGTGTGGGTGTACAACTGCACGCTTCTGCCTACCCTGTAGAAGACTACAGGCACGATACTATGTGATGTAATGTACTTAGATACCGGCTGCGGTGTCCAGCTATACTCTAGTGGTCTCGATGGCTCTCGAAAAGCCATAAACATTCTGCCCTCGGCCTGGCACGCTACAGGCATAAGCTTTAGAAAAAAATAAAAAATATTAGGCAAAGATAAAATGGAGTTATATTTTGTGCTCTCACTTTGTTATATGATAATGTTGTCAAGGAGAAAAAAATTACATATACAAATGTGAACTGATAATAGTATGAATCGGTGGCTGGATGGCTTACTGAGAAATATTATTATAGTATTCAGGAATTCCTTCGTTATAAATTAGGACATAATTTTAGTTTATTGTTTAGTTAATTAATTTAACTGCTCTTGGGATCACTAGACCACTAGTGGTCCCAAGAGCGACTGCTGAGCAGGAGGTCTCGGGTTCGATACCCGGGTCGGGAAAAGTGTCATTGAGCTTTTCTGTTAGAAAAATTCTCAGTAGCAGCCCGGAGTTTGGAATTGTGCCCGGTAAATGGCAATAGGCTCACCACCTTATACATGGGACTTAATAACAGTATTGGTGAAATGTGGGTTTACAACTGTGTACACCTCTGCCTACCCTTTCGGGGAATACAGGCGTGATGCTATGTTATGTTATGTTAATTAATTTATAATTTTCGATAATGTTGTTTCCTTAATTGGTAATTGTGGATTCATTGGATTTTATTGTATTTGTGTATTAATATATTGTGCATGGCATGAACTATGACCAAACATTTTGGTAATTTAACGTTATTTATGTACCTTTGTACCGTGTTTTAGGAGCAAAATAATATATTCTACTTTATTCTATTGTACCTGTGCCTACCCCCTTAATGAATACAGGTGTGATGCTATGTATGAGTTAGTTGGATAACCTTCTTATATCTTTTAAAATGTACTTTATTAGCAGTGCCAACATCCACCACAGATTCCTTTATTTCTTATGATTAGATAAAATAAAATACATAACCTCTTAGACCGTGTTTAAGTATAATTATATTCTTAGTTCAGCATCACTGAGTCGTAGAATAGTATAAACAATTCATAAAACCACTTCAAAAGCTACAGTAGTACATTTAGTTATTTAATTTCTATTTCACTAAGATTTTTAAGTTTAATTTATTGATTTAATTTAACGAGGTTGAGTAACCATTAATATGCAAAACCTGTAATCAAGAAAACATTATTCCTTATATTATTTTAACAATTGTGTCATGTTAGTGAAATATAGAAATTCTACTATTTCACCCTGCCTGCATCTTCTTACATAATTATATAGGTACATATACCAACTTTTAAAATATTGCATGATATTATCTAACTATATGTATAACTAACAGGAATGAACGCGTGACCACGATCAAAGCAAGCTGGTCAAAACGTCGAGTGATTCAAAGGTATTTATTGCGCGTTAACTCCTGTTAGTTAAACATATAGTAATATATACATACATGCAATCACGCATGGCTCCCATTAGGGTATGCACAGACTATCGATTTCCATTTGCTACGATTCTGACACACCTCTTTCTCATGTTGAGTATAATATTATATATGCAGGCACCAGCTCGAGAAGCTGAGGTACTTACGTGAAATAGACATATATGGTTGAATCCTTTTAAAACGTGCTTAAACTTTTCTGAAATTATAGTATTTAGTAAAAAAAAAATATGTTTTAATTAAGTGAATACAGTAGGAGTGTATCAAATTTTTTAATGAATGTATCACGTCTATGTTTTACGTGTATGCTGCTTGAAGTGCGACAAATGCATACGACACAAATTTGCAGCACTACGTGAAAGATAATTATCAATCACTTAATCATGACGAAGATAAAGATGACAGGTATAAATACCGTTATAAAATGTTAAATTCTTCAGTGGTGTCAGCTGGTAGTATTCATCATGCGTGTCATAGCTTTGTTGGCTCTGTGCATTGCGGCAGTTGCAGGTATGTAAACACCGGTCAGACACGTGTTATTCTCCTCTAGAATGTTTTCGCGTTTACAAACCCATATCTCGTTTGTCGTATGTGTGTGTCGTGCGGTATTCGAACCCGCGATACGCGGCACAACAGCCGATATCTCTAACAACTGCGTCAACCGTGCTCTCACTACTACAATCATAGCAGTATACGATGTGTTTTCCAGTACAACCCAACGTATTATATCATGTGAGCAAAATCACGTGAAAGACAGCTTATGTTATTATATGTATTACCTTTTAAAATAACCAGCATGGAGTCAATAATTTGCTATCGTTTCGTAGGCTGACTGGAACGCTTTGATTAAATAAAAACTCATACTCAAAATCAAGGGGTAAATATGCAGTAAAACATGTGAAAATTAGAGTATTTTGTTGTGTAAAATGTTTTTCATAATCAGACTTTTTGAGCACGTGGTGTATATTAAACAGGATAATTTTTGCTATCAAAGTATATTAAAAACAAAACAAAATTAAAAACAGTGATTTAATTATTTGTCTGACATGAACACAAAACATATTTAAGGGTTACTACTCACGTGTTTATTATTTTATTCGATATTTTTATTTTTTCGTGATTAACCCTTAGTCATAACCTGAATCCGCGGTGATGTCGCAAATCAAACATTTTGAAATGTGTATCACGAAAGCTATTAGACAAAAGAATACAATAGTATTTTGCCATGAACAAATATCATGTTTGAGATCTATGTGATTATATGTGTGCACTATGTACCTATTAGACAAGCCTATTCTAATCAACTTATGTACTTCTACAGAAATCGTAATGAAACAGCTTATTTTGTTTCATACTTATAAGAAATAAAACTCGAAGGGGCTCGTAGCTAAGCTTTACAGACCTATCAATCGAGGTTAAACTGCGCCTACCGTGGTCGGTCTGTGGATGGGTCACCATCACTCCATATCGAGACCACCTCCGTGCCTCGGAGAGCACGTTAAGCCGTCGGTCCCAGTTGTTCAGGTCTATGATAGTCATTACGGGAAGTCAGAGGCCTGAAAGTCTGACAACCACGAGATATTGTGCTACCCAGTATTGGGTTGTGGAGGTCAGATAGGCCGTCGCTCCACGTGAAAAACTGGGAATAATAAAATAATTGGGAAAAGGCTAGGCAGATATATATATAAGAAAGAAACCTTCTAATGCGCCAGAGATTCAATGTCGGCACTAATTTATTCTTATTATTTCGTGAGATAGAATAAGTCCAGGCTTCAATTAGTATTTTATAGTCCAGCGGGGAAATTGAGGAACTTACTTTCACTTTGATAGTTCGACAATGCGTAAATATTACGAGTCGAAGTGGTGGTAACTGTCTCGTTGGTCTAGTGGTCCTAAGCTCGACTGCTGAACAGGAGGTCTCGGGTTCGATTCCCGGGTCGGGCAAAGTGTTATTGAGTTTTTCTGTTAGGAAATTTTCAGTAGCAGCCCGGAGTTTGGAATTGTGCGCGGTTGATGGCAATAAGCTCACCATCTATTACATGGGGACTTAATAACAGCATTGGTGAAATGTGGGTGTACAATCGTGTACACCTCTGCCTACCCCTTCGGGGAATACAGGCGTGATGCTATGTTTATGTTTTAATGTTATGTGAAGAGGTGGTATAGAATTTTAATGTTTAGAGCACACAGCGCAATGTACGGCAAATTGATATGTACTGTTATTGCAAGTCAATTCCGGAATTACTCCGCTGGTTGTTTAAATCTTTGTTTAAATCGTTGAAAACATGAGAGGAGCAATTTTTATGGCATTGCATAGAAAGAAAAAGCCGCATGTAAATTGCATATTTACATGCGGCTTTTTCTTTCTATTTAATTTAACACTGACAAAAATTTGACATATATTTTTTCTTCTAGCCGTCCCCTCCAATCCCCAAAGGATTGTTGGTGGTTCCGCAACCACTATTTCGGCTTACCCTTCTATAGTGGCTCTTATGTACGCACGGTCAGGAAGCAACCATAGGCAAGCTTGTGGTGGTACCCTCATCAATAACAGAGCAGTCCTCACCGCTGCTCACTGCACCATGTAAGTGTTATGTTTTTTGAAGACTGTAACAAAATTCTTAAATAAGAAAGTTCAAATGAATTTCAATTATCTTTGGTAAAAAAACGATACAAACATAAAATATGAAAAAGTTTACAAAGTTTTGGTTAGTTAACTATTACATTTCTATTACAGCGGTGACGCAACTAGCCAATGGCGTATGCGCCTAGGCTCCACTAACTCTAACAGCGGTGGTACAGTTCACAACGTCAATAGAATTACTAATCACCCCAGCTATAACTCACGTACCATGGACAATGACATCGCAGTCTTGCGCTCTTCCTCCACCATCACTTTCAACAACAATATCCGATCTGCTCCCATCGCTAGCGCCAACTACAACCTCGGTGACAACCAGGTCGTCTGGGCTGCTGGATGGGGTTCAACTTCCGTAAGTTTTATTTAAAACAAATCAGCCTGTAATGGTCCAGTGTAGGGAATAGTTTCTCCGTATGACGATATATACGGAGAAGGAACGAGCACTGATCCCTGCCCATCATTGCGGGTTGGCGATTTAAGAAAATACTCTCACGCCACATTTCAAGCAACAAACTATTGCTTGGGAAGTGCGGTCATAAGCTCCGGGTAACCATGACATTCAAAGTCCTATTTATTTCTATAGTACTCCTTACAATCAAGGTAATCTACTCACCAACAAGTTTTTTTTAATGGATGCAAATACATACAATATCAAGCTACTTCCACAATATAGTCATGCAAATACCTGTGCACGGCAACGAGTACGTAGTTGCAATTTTCACCGCTTGCGTATGTGCATATACATATTTGCAGACTACCCTCAATATTGTGAAAGTAGCTAGATATTATATTTATTATTGAATAGATTCAGGCGTTACTTTGCGGAAGTCCATTACAATGGATGCAAATAAATACAATATCTAGCTACTTCCACAAACTTCGTGGAGGGGCGAAACACGTGTAGAGTAGTTGGTGGTAGTCGGAATTTTCACCGCTTGCGTATGTGCATATATTTGCGGGCGGGCGGGCGGTGCACAGGTAATGCATGACTACCCTCAATTTTGTGGAAGTAGCTAGATATTGTATTTATTTGCATCCATTATATTTATTTGCATCCATTGTAATGGACTTCCGCAAAGTAACGCCTGTCTTTAATTTTTTTTTATTACTATAAGTTATGTACCTAATCAAAATTTCGAACAATAAGGCTAGTTTTAGCATGTTATTTATTAGCATTCGCACAAAAACAAACAATAAACTTGTAATAAGAACTATTACAATATCTACAACACACTAGAAGCAAATATTTATTTATTTTCTTATATTTCATATAACAGCAAGGTGGTTCTACCTCTCCAACACTACGTCACGTGCAGATTTGGACTGTCAACCAGAACACGTGCAGAAATCGTTACGCTAATCGTGGTGTGACTATCACCGCCAACATGTTGTGCTCCGGTTGGCTCGATGTCGGTGGCCGCGATCAGTGCCAGGGTGACTCCGGCGGTCCTCTCTACCACAACGGCATCACTGTTGGTGTTTGCTCATTCGGTATTGGATGTGGTAACCCACAATTCCCCGGTGTCAACGCCCGCGTTTCCCGCTACACTTCTTGGATCGTGAACAATGCTTAAGATGTGAAGCTATGCAGTTTATGTGAAAATAAACTAAAGTAAAAAAAAATAAAGATGTTATAAAAAATTATGGAACGTTTCATTTCTATGTTCATGTAAGTCATGTCCAACCTTTTCCCTATCATTCTCTTGCACTGCTAGAAACCGATACTTGCTCTATTGATCTTATTGTCGATGATGTGTTTTCCCCAATTTAGTTTGTTGTCTAATATGCTGCCTTTCTATAGTGTGAACTAGAGCCTTACAATTGCTTGTTGGATGTGGATGCAGATGTTGCCAATTACTTTCCCTAAGACCAGGATTTAATGCGACACTTAATGTGTAGTCTCTTGGGGACATCATCTAGCCATAACCGCTGATGATTTCAAAGGGTTCCTATGTATTGTCTCATTTGGCAATAAGGCCATAAATAAACAGCGCAGTGTGATGGGCGGTCAAGTACGGTCGCGTATGCGCTGCGTTAAGAAAATTTTATTCGCGATTTGCGTGGCTCTAGTTGCTGCCCTTGTTTCGTAGCTATGACTTCACAACCTCTCATAGCGAACGAGCTGTTGGCATTCATCAAGCATGCCATCGATAGTATGGATGACATCAGCATCTTGCAGATCTGCAAGTCCACCTTCAAGGAGAAATGAGAAGAGATGAACAGTGCTAAGTTGCTGCTGTTTCAAATGCTCGGTAAAGTTGATCAGATGCCGTGTCGAAGGGATGGCACGGAGAAGAGTCTCCAGGACATCGTCACCCTGATGAAGGAGACCGACCCGGATGACGTGCCCGATTCGTAGTGAAGGACCTGCATAAGCTGCCCCCTATCACATTCAATCACGTCGAGGTCACTAAACTGCTGAAGGATATTATATTGCTGAAAGTGAGCCTAGCCGAGATGCAGTTCAAGCTGGAAGTGTCACATAAGACGATAGGTGAACTATTGTCGTAGTTGTGTTGGAGTAGGTCACTTGACGACGCCAACGTGCACACTCGTCGCAGTACGCAAAATGCATCCATTGGCAGTTTTGAGTCGGTGTGCTAAAATAATTCATCAACTGCCAAAAACTGCTGACGTACCTGCTTCGACACCCGTAAAAGGGCCGAGTCGCGTAGGTACATCGACCCCAAAACAAGCCTATGCAGCTATCGTCGCTGCTAATAAACCTGCAGAGCCGCCAACTCTCAAACAAAAAAAGCGAGAAAAAACAAAGGAGGTAAGCAGAGCTGCGCTAAATCCAACAAGGATTTGAAACAATGGGGTCCGGAGAAGGACACATGGGATAAGGATGGCTTCATCAAGATAGAAGAAACCTTCTTGTCAAATCTCTTATGGTACCTCGCTGGGAGGACTCCAGATGCTGCTGCGCCCAGCAATACCTACGACGCAGCTGTATGTACGTGACTCGCTTACATTACTCCATGAAGGATGAGGAGATCGTGGGCTATATTCGAGTGAAGTTCACCTGGAATTTGAGGGTTGAGAAGTTGGATTCGCTCCACAACACAAACTTCAAATCGTTTGTGGTGCGGGTTCTAACCCATGTTGCTCCAAACCTTCCTCAAAGAAGAGTTTTGGCCGTAGGGTGTTGTATATCGACGTTTTCGCGGCCGGTCACTTCATGTACAGTAATTATAAGTTTTATTTTGTAATACAATTTATGTATTAGTGTATTTATAGTATAATTATATGCTTGTGGTTGGTTAAATGCTATGTCTAACTAAGGCTTGTGTATTTTATTCAATGAGCCAAAGTTGTCTGAAATAAAGGAAATAATAATAATATATAGTCAACCATGAAATAGCTTTACCATTTTTGACAATAACTACCAGTAAATAATAATTTTACTAGGGCTGACAGTATCTAATAATTTTATAAGCAAAAAATAGACCTTGCCTGTTTTTGATATGCAAATAAAATTCAGCATTAGCATGGTAAAGCAATTCTACGGGCGACCATACTACTCAGGTGCTGATTAAAAAATAATGGACACCTACTATTTGTAGTATGTTTTCTAATATCATTATGATAATAAAAATAATTGATAATTAAGTGAATTATATCTTGGCGAAGATAAAGATGAAAGATATAAATACCGTTATAAAATATTAGATTCTTCAGTGGTGTCAGTGGGAGTATTCATCATGCGTGTCATAGCTTTGTTGGCTCTGTGTATCGCGGCAGTCGCAGGTATGTAGAAGTATTTATTTTTAACACTGACAATATTTTTTTTTATTACGTTACCTCGCTCTTAATTTACCATGGCAGTATACAGTGCCAAACAAAAGTTAATAAATCAAGAGGTTCAATCATCGTCCGCGTTAGCGATAGCATAGTCGGGTCTATGCACTGCTGAAAATGCTCATTTTCTAACGACATTAACTCAAAATAACCACCATAGATTCAATAATATGGTATTGATTTCTAGATTAACTCAAAAGATTGATCAACAAACACTCACGATTCAGGGATAATTTTGTAAATATGAAAATGTGAAAATAAGAGCAATTTTGTGTTTAACATTTTTTCGCTAGCTCGTTTATCTATAATTCAGAATAATTTTCGTCATCAAGAGAATTAAATTACAGGCAAACAATGTATAAGTTGAGTCTAGGTAGTTGTATGTATACGTACACTCAGAATACAGAAATCGTAATGAATGAAACAGCTTTCTTATAATTAAAATCAATTATGATTAAATAACCATAAGTTTATTTATAAGTAATAAAATTACATTTTAATTGGCATTGAAAATTAAACACTAGAAATGCACTTAAACAAAAAATAACTGATTAAATTATATAATATAGGTATTTTCTATATAAAAATATAGATAGTAAAGCCCGGATTTATATTAATAAACTTCACTCTAAGTAAAAAAAAACGTGAGTTTTAATAAATTTGTAGTCCTAGCTTAAATTAGTATTCGTCGTCCAGGCTTTTGTAATTCTTGGTATATTCTTAATGAAAATACAATGGTGCATTTTTTATGATATATCTCCAGCTTTTTGTATTTATTCCACTTTATCTAATCAGATCTCAAAAGAATCTAACCTATATTTTTTCCTTATAGCCGTGCCCTCCAATCCCCAAAGGATTATTGGTGGCTCCACTACTACTATTTCGGCTTATCCTTCTATTGTCGCTCTCCTGTACTCATGGGTAGGAAGCAACCACAGACAAGCTTGCGGTGGTACCATCATCAATAACAGATCAGTCCTTACCGCTGCTCACTGCACCATGTAAGTGGTTTTTTATTCATTGCAAACGCTATCCAAATTTTATACCGGATATAATGTCAAATATGGTCCTATTTGCTGACGATACATCACTTATATTCAAAGTTAATAGAAAGGACAGAGATTTGATAGAACCCAATAATACACTTAGTAAAGTATCTAACTGGTTTTCTGTCACAATTTTCTTCTAAATAAAAAAAATACCAAATGCATTAGATTATCTACCGCAAATGTACCCCACGTAGGTTCAAATGTGGAACTTGATGGTAAAGTGTTAGATCTGGTTCCCTCAACTGTCTTCCTGGGCGTCAAAATGGACTCTTGGATGCAATGGGGACCTCATATAGGGGCACTTGCAGGCAAATTGAGCTCAGCTGCATTTGCTGTTAGGAAAATAAGACAGATGACAGATGAATCTGCTGTAGATTTATTTTGCATACTTCCACAGCATTATGTCCTATGGCATTTTACTATGGGGATCGGCTGCTCATATCAAGACTATATTTATATTACAAAATAGGGCAGTCCGAGCTATTTATAATATGAGAAGCCGTGAGTCGCTCCGTGAACTATTCAAGGAAATAAATATACTTACTTTACCATCATTGTACATATTTAGCATTGTATAAAAACTTTCGTGAGACATATTCATATCAATTAATGTTCACCGGTTACTACTCACGTGCATTTTTCGGGATTGCCCGACTAGTTTCGAACTCGAACGGAGCCCTTAGTCATGAGCTGAACCCGCGGCGATGTCGCGAGTCATACTAGTTAGAGTTGTAACCGGTGAACATTAATTGATATTTAGCATTATTATGTATATTCGGAAAAATATTGCCCAATTTCATAAGAAGAGTGACCGCCACAATCTAAACTCCCGTTAAAAAGATAGACTTCAAGTACCAAGTTTTCTACTTAGTAAGACCAATAAGTCATTTATAGGTAATAGTGCAAGGTTCTATAACAAGATTTCTCGTCATATTATTGACTTGCCGGATATAAAGTTCAACCCGATTTTTAAACGCATTCTAATATCCAGAGCCTATTATAGTATAAATCAGTACATTGAAGATACAGATGTATGGCGAACGATTCCTTTCTGCACCCTGCCACCCACTGGCACTATTTAACCAGCGCAGACATGTACTTACTTTTGTATATTAGTTTATTTCCTGACCTAACTGTCTTTTTACAGTTAATTTATATTATTATCTGACATACGTATTTATTACTGTATCGTAACTTATCTTGTTAATAATCTGATTACAGATTGTACTCTATATTCTCATATGAGTCTTAAATATTTCATTGCTATTCTGTAAAATGTGAGCATCATGTGGTTAATAATTTTAAATATTACACTAATACATACATTCACCTGCCTATTGCCAGGCATTATGAGTTTGTCATGCCCACTAAAATGTCTTGCTGATGGTGGCATTGTGTATCGGGTCGTTATCTTCCCTTCAAAATGGTTGAGTTCAGCGATGCTGATGCACACGTCATACTCGTGAACGAGTGCTGTCTGTCGGGACTGGTCAGCTCGTAATTGCCTTAGTGATCGTTTTGACTTTATAAACTTCTACTATTTCAATAATTTGCTTTTGTTTTCCTCTAACATTATTCTACATTATTCTCACATACAATCAATATACGATTGCAAATAAAATTTTATTTTAAAAAGAGTGTCTATGGATTTTCATGCCGGTTCTTCTCCATAAGATCAACTTTTTTGGAACCGTGCACCTAGCTTTGTCGTTTCATAAGTGCTACAGGCACTCTCTATATGATATCGATCTGGTCTATATGAATAAAAAATATTTGAATTTTATGATTACGTTCTTAAATTCGTATGTTTACAAGTAGTTTAATAAAAAGTATTTGATAAAATATGTGTAAATAAAAACATACAATACGAAAAGAGTTACACACATCTAATTATTTAATTAATCACATTTCTATTACAGCGGTGACGCACCTAGCCAATGGCGTATACGCGCAGGCTCCACTAACTCTAACAGCGGCGGTATAGTTCACACCATCAATAGAATTACCAATCACCCCAACTATAACCGATTCACCGTCGACAATGACGTCGCAGTCCTGCGCTCATCCTCCACCTTCTCTTTCAACAACAATGTCCGCGCTGCTCCCATCGCTGGCTCCAACTACAACCTCGGTGACAACCAGATCGTCTGGGCTGCTGGATGGGGTTCAACTTCCGTAAGTATTATTTGAAACAAATAAGCCTGTAATGGCCCAGTGTGGAGAAAAGGCTTCTCCATATGACGATATATACGGAGAAGGAACGAGCACTGATTCCCTGCTAGATCATTGCGGGTTGGCGATTTCAGGCCATTAGGTCCAGATTCTCGTAAAGAATGTTGAAAAACTTGAATTAAAAAAAATACTTACATGCCACTTTTCAACCAACAAACTATTGCTTGGGAAGTGCGGTCGTAAGCTCCGGGTGACCCTGACATTCAAACTCTTATTTATTTCTATAGTTACAATCAAGGTAATTTACCTACTCGTCAACAAGTTTATGCATGGATGCAATGGTTGTCATCGCCACCAGGCTGTCTGGGCTTCTGGATAGGGTACAATTTCCGTAAGTTGAATTATTTCTGCAAATTTCCTTTTCATTTAAATTATAACTTAAGTGATCAACATCTCACCGATATGCATTTTTAGGGTTCCTTTAATTATTTCAAGTAAATAGAACCCTTTAACTTCAACACGAAAAAAGGAACCCTTATAGGATCACTACATTGTACGGATGTATATTTGCCTGACAAGACTCTTTTTATCAGGGGCGTGAGGACGTTTCATGTTGAAATTAATATTAAATACTCAAGTCTACGGTGCCTTGGCGCTGTAAAAAATAGTAATAATCTTCTAAGTCAATGCAATAAAAAAGATAATTTATGTATGTAAGGCTAATAAGTAATTAAGAGTAGTTATTTATTAGAATAAAATTCTTAATACATGGCAAAAACAAACCTACAATAAAAATATACATAGATAATACATTATGAACACAAGATGTCAATGTCGTGGTAAACGAAGGGTTTTAGGGGGGCTTTTTTATTGTCAAATGTACTTTCTTAGTTAATTTAAGACATCACAAAAATAATTATTGTGAAGGAAAACATAGTGAGGAAACCTGGACTTGATGGTCTGAAATCGCCACCACGCAGGGAGCTAGCGTAGTGATCAATGCTCGTGCCTTCCCTGTGGAAAAAGTTGTTCTGCATTGGGACTGTTATGTTGTTATATTATGAATATTAGAAACTAATAATGGTTGAATTTTTCATATTTAACAATTCATATTTCCCTATAACAGCAAGGTGGTTCTACCTCTCCAACACTACGTCACGTCCAGATTTGGACTGTCAACCAGAGCACGTGCAGAAATCGTTACGCTACTCGTGGTGTGACTATCACCGACAACATGTTGTGCTCCGGCTGGCTCGATGTCGGCGGTCGCGACCAGTGCCAGGGTGACTCCGGCGGTCCTCTCTACCACAACGGCATAGCTGTTGGTATTTGCTCATTCGGTATTGGATGTGCTCAAGCATATTTCCCCGGTGTCAACGCTCGCGTTTCCCGCTTCACTTCTTGGATCCAGAACAACGCTTAAGATGTGAATGTATAAAAATTATATATAATAAAGATATTAAAATAAATTAAAGGACGTATAATTTCTATGTTCATGTAAGTCATATCCCACCTTTTGCCTTTATTCTCTTGTACTGCTAGAAGATGATACTTGCTCTGTTAATCTTGCTGTCGATGTTGCCCCAATTTGCTGTCTGATATGATGCATTTTTTTAAGTTTAAACCAGAGCTCTACAATGTGCAGGGCTTGTTGGGTGTAGTTGCAGATGTTGCCAATTACTTTCCCTGAGACCAGGATTGAAAGATCGTTTGCGAAACTTATTGTGTGATCTCGGTTCGCGTTGAGTTTGGAGTTGTTAATGTCTATGTTTCACAGAAGGGAAAATAGGCAACCCCTTTGGGGACATCCTCGTACCACCGTAGTGATAATCAATCATGGTCTTCAAGGCGAACAACGCCTTAGCTGAGCATTTTAGAGATCCAGTCTGTGATCATCGGTTGTACTCGATGCTTGAGGAGGGCCGATTTACTGCTGAAGGAGTTGGTTTTGTTCAATCTGCCTAGACTTTACCCAAATACATTGAGGTCGGCTTCCAGTCAAACCGGATGCAGCTTAATACTAGTATTTTACATGGAGCGACTGCCTATCTGACCTCCACAACCCAGTTAGTGGGTAACACGATACCTCGTGGTAAGACTAGTTGTCAGACTTTCAGGCTTCTGACTACTCGTAACGGCTGTCATAGATCGAAATTTATCAACCGGGACCGACCGGCTTAACGTACTCCCCAAGACACGGAGGGGTCTCGGTATGAAATGATGGTCACCCATCTTTCACCACTTTCCAGTAAGTGCTAGAACCTTTAGATTAACATAACCAAACGCCTTATTCATGTCCATAAACAAGGCGGTTGTTGGTATATTATTATCAATACCTTTGATCACCTTTTTATGTGTTATTTTATGTCTATTTTGTATCGACAATATCATATGTTACAAACTAGAAGCGCCATCTACTATAAAATACGTAAAACTTTTTAAAATATGTAAAAAATCCTTGAAATAAAGTTAGTTGCTATCTGTCATTCTAGCGTTCAATTTGTAATAGGTTATGGGACCAGAATTTTTAGTTTTTCTCGCAATTTTCTTGGACATTCCTAGTGGAAATAGACTTTGCAGATGGATATAAACTATAATTAACGCTGTGACTGTGAAAATGACGACGAACTACCTTGTCAGTGTGCCTAAATTGAAAGGGCGGGAGAATTACAGTGAGTGGGCTTTCGTGGCTGAAAATTTCTTAGTTCTGGAGGGGTTGACTGATTGCATCAAATTGGAGACTGTACCAGCAGAAATAGGAGCAGCAGGTGACGCGAAAACTAAAGCCAAACTGATTTTGACAATTGATTCGTCGCTGTACGTGCACATAAAAAGTGTACAAACGACCCATGAGCTGTGGAAGAAATTAAAAAACCTATTCGACGACTCAGGATTTACGAGAAGGATCAGTTTACTGAGGAGTTTGATTTTCATACGACTCGAAAATAGTATTTCAATGACTTCGTACGTGACACAAATCATCGAAACAAGCCAAAAATTGAGTGGTACGGGTTTTAATATTAATGACGAGTGGGTCGCATCGCTTTTATTGGCGGGATTAACGGAGAAATATTCCCCCATGATAATGGCGATCGAGCATTGTGGCATACCATTGACAGCAGACGCCATTAAAACCAAGTTGTTAGATATGGAAGAAAGCGGAAACGGAGGCGACAATAGCGCTGTCAATTCCAGTGGCGCGTTTGCGAGTTTCAAGAAGAATCGGAATGTTGGTAGCACCACAACCAAAGACAACGCCCAGATGTCAAAGTCAAAACCAAAAGTCATAACATGCTATAAATGTAAACAAACAGGACATTACCGCAATCAGTGTTCATTTTCGAACAAAAATTCGTCGAATACAAATAAAAATGAACGTGCAAGGAGTAATGCGTTTAGCGCTGTGTTCCTGAATGGTGAATTTTGGAAAAACGATTGGTATATTGACTCCGGGGCGAGTGTTCATCTTACCGCGAACGAAGAATGGCTGTCAGATGTGTCGTGGGATCTTATGATCAAGGAAATTGTCGTGGCAAACAAAGATAAAGTACCTGTATTATGTACGGGAAATGTGCAGATTACGACAAAGACGCACGCCTGTGAATACGATATTAAAGTAGAAGGTGTACTATGCGTGCCGAAGTTGACTACAAACCTGTTGTCTGTTAGTCAACTTATATCAAAAGGAAACAAAGTTTCATTCAACAATGAAGGTTGTCAGATTTTCAACCAAGAAGGAGTACTGGTAGCTACAGCGAATCTATTGAATGGAGTGTATAAATTAAACAAGCCTGAATATTGTTCATCAGCTGCAGTGATGGTGTCTAGTGAGGTATGGCATCGACGTCTAGGTCATGTCAACAGCCAGTATTTGAACAAGATGCAAGATTGGACAGTTGCAAGACAGGGATTGTTACTTGATAATAAGACTGGTATATCAAAATCATCATGTGTCGTACGCTGTGAGGGCAAGCAGAGTCGCTTACCTTTTCCTAAAGAAGGTAGCAGAAGCACTGAATTGCTACATATTGTACATACAGATTTATGTGGACCGATGAAAAACCAATCTGTAGGGGGGTTCTAAATACTTTATGCTGTTTATCGACGATTTTAGTCGCATGACATATATTTATTTTCTGAAAACGAAAGATGAAGCATTGAAATGCTTTCAACAGTATAGAGCAGAGGTTGAAAATCAACTTAATCGCAGCATAAAGATCTTGAGAAGTGACAATGGCACAGAATTCTGCAACAGGAAGTTTGAAGATTTTTTGATGTCGCATGGGATTGTACATCACAAAACGAACCCATACACACCTGAGCAGAATGGTCTCTCAGAACGATACAACCGGACTATCGTTGAGAAAGCCAAGTATCTATTGTTCGATGCAGGTCTCGAAAAAGGTTTTCGGCACACACAGCAGTGTACATGCAGAACAGGACTGTGGCCACATCATTAAATTATAAAACTCCTTTCGAGATATGGATGGGCAAGAAGCCTGGTGTAAGTCATTTACGTGTTTTTGGTAGTACAGTCATGGTACATGTGCCAAAACAAATGAGAATAAAATGGGACAGAAAGTCTGAAAAATGTATCCTTGTCCGGTATTCCAATGATGTCAAAGGGTACAGAATTTACAACCCGAAGTCCAATGTCATTACTACCGGTCGAGATGTTATAGTATTGGAGAAGATAGAAACAGAGGATGTTCTGGAGGTACAGGAAAATTGTTCAGATGAAGTGAATATGGTTCCAGTGGGGGAAGAAGATTTGACACTTCAGGAAGATTCACTTGAACAATCAGAGAGCTTGAACATAGACGACAGTGGTGAACTGTATGTACCTTGTGAAGACAATACATTAGATAGCTCTGAGTCTGGTACAACAGAAAGTGATGACTCCCTTATACTTAATAATGTCAACATGACAAGTGGTCCTCGGCGCAGGCAGCAGCCAGACAGGTATGGATTCGCAAGTACCTGTATGGAAGAAGTTTTTTTTTACAGGTGAGATATCATTGCAAGAAGCTTTGGAAAGTCCTGAAAAAGCACAGTGCTTAGCGGCAATGCGGGATGAGTAACAGTCGTTTGAGAAAAATAGTGCGTGGGAACTCGTAGATGTACCAGTGGATGGTACTATAGTGCAATGCAAGTGGGTTTTGCGAAAAAAGTATGATAGTGAAAATAATGTGCGTTACCGTGCTCGTCTAGTCGCAAAGGGCTTCACCCAAAACTATGGTTTAGACTATACAGAAACTTTTTCGCCTCTAGTGAGACATACAACTCTTAAACTATTATTTGTATTGTCTGTAAAATTAGGATTAGATGTTAACCATTTAGATGTAAAGACTGCATTCTTGAATGGTGATTTAGAGGAAACCATTTATATGAAAATGCCAGATTGTTATAATAGTGGTACCTAGTTCCGTTCATAAAGTGTTGAAACTTAAGAAGGCCATTTATGGGCTTAAGCAGGCTTCTAGGGCTTGGAATAAAAAGGTTGATACTTGTTTAATCAATAATGGTTACAAAAGGACAAAAATAGAGCCATGTATGTATATAAAAGATATTAATAATTGTAAGACCATTTTAACAGTCTATGTCGATGATTTCTTTGTATTTCCAATGATAAAAGTGAAACTGAGAACTTGAAACAGATTTTGTCTAATAAGTTTAGCATTAAGGACTTAGGTGAAGTTAAACTGTGTCTTGGAATGAATGTATCATTCAATAAAAATAAAGGATATGTAACCTTGAGTCAGGAAACTTATATTGATCAACTTTTGAGTAAATTTAATTTAAATGATTGTAAGACGTTTGACACTCCGATGGAGGTCAAATTAAGTATAAGTATAGGTCAAGTAGGTGTAAATAGTCATGTGCCATATCAAAAACTAATTGGTAGTTTAATGTACCTGTCAGTATTAACTACGCCAGATATTAGTTACTGTATAAGTTTTTTAAGTCAATTTAATAATTGCCACACAAAGGAGCATTGGGAATATGCAAAGAGAGTGTTAAAGTACCTGAAACGAACTAAAAGTTATGGGATAAAATATTATAAATATATAATTCAGAAATTACAGGCTATGTAGATTCTGATTGGGCCTCTAACAGTTTAGACAGGAGATCATATACTGGAATGTGTTTTTTGTTATCTGGTGGTGTAATATCATGGGAATGTAGAAAACAGAAATGTGTAGCCCTCTCTAGCACTGAATCAGAGTATATTGGTCTATCTGAGGCATGTAGAGAAGCATTATATTTTAAGAGATTACAATATGAAATAACCAATAAGATGTACACAATCAGCCTATTTAATGATAACCAGGGTGCTCAGAAGCTGTGTGCAAACCCAGTCTTTCACAAACGTACAAAACACATTGATATCAAATATCACTTTTGCCGTGATCTAGTAAAAGATAAAATTGTAAAAGTACTGTATTTACCAACAGCTGGTATGCCAGCTGATATTTAAACTAAAAGTTTATGTTCAGCGAAACATTATAAATTTATGTTGTCTCTTGGCATGGTTTGTTTATAGAATAATATTGTATAAAATTGTTTAGAGGATATTGCGATAACTGGGGGTGTTATTTTATGTCTATTTTGTATCGACAATATCATATGTTAAAAACTAGTAGCGCCATCTACTATAAAATATGTAAAACTTATATTCCTTGAAATAAAGTTAGTTGCTATCTGTCATTCTAGCGTTCAATTTGTAATAGTATGAATCTGTAAATGGCCATTTTATTTATTTACGTTTTCTAGAACCATATTGTTCGTTTGCTAAAATGTTATAACTTTCCAAATAAGAGTATAAATTATTACAGATATATTACTTTTTCAATGATTTTCAAGATTACCGGAATCAAGGCGATAGGCCTATAGTTTTGTAGTTTTTAGGGTCCAGTTCTCCTTTTTAGTCATAGGACTTATTCCGGACACTTTTAAGGCACTCGGAAAAGTACCATTTATTATACATAGATTTACAACATAACTTAGTACTAGAAGTACTGCCTTGTTGGTCTAGTGGTCCCAAACGCGACTGCTAAGCATGAGGTCTCGGGTTCTATTCCCGGGTCGGGCAAATCTTTATTTGAAAATATTTAACTAAGAGGTCGATTTTTTCACGACCGGTCACCAGTGTTGCCAGACCAAAAAGCAAGTGATAATTAATTTATAATACGCACGTAACTAAAAAAAGACAGTGGTACGTGACTTGGACTTGAACCTGCAACCTTTGACATGACAGTCCAACGGTCATACCACTACGCTATCACTGCACTGCTTTATTGTGTATTGTGTATACATACACAATACATTGAACTCAGTTTTTATGCCTGCATCTATTCCTCACGATATATATAAAATAATTAATAAGTTAAAAAATACGAATACTATTAAATAATATTAAATCAATTGAAAAATTTAAAAGCACACCTGCCATATGTAAATTTATATTTTTAATACACACCTTTACATATCGATACATCTAAATCGGTTCAGATTTTAAGAAGTTTTGGTTGAATAAATAAACTCACAAACATACTTGTGGTGCAAGGCAAGGTGGAAGGTACCAGACCGCGCGGAAGGTCGTCCATGCGAGGGACTGATCAGATAAAGTCTCGTGTGGGCGATCCCTTACATGCGTGCACCAGAATCGCCGCTGATAGAGGAAAATGGCGGGACATCGTGAGGCGAGCTACATCAGCCCCCGACGATACATGACGACCACGACCGCTCTGTCAAGAGCGTTACGACAGAGAAGAGAGAAGTAATATAAACGTAAATCTATGCATAAAGTTATGCATCAAGTGTTTTTGTTGTTTTTGGCTAAATATCAAGAAAGCGATAAATCTTCTACCAACTGAAATTTATTAATCTCTACCTCACTGTATCTGTCTTAATACCTTGTTATTGAGTTGTTTATCCGTACATTCCAGGTGTCAGAAATATTTGTATATAATGATGACTCGGAAAGAAATTGGTAAAGATATGGAGGACAAATTCAGGAAGACCCTGAAGGAGCCGGAAACTTCAAAATCTATGTGCTAAAAACTTCTACAAGAAAAAGAGGACAGCGAAGTGAAAGTCAAGAAAATAACACAATAGACATAAACACTTTCCTTAAAAATAAGCTGGACGAGCGGCACACTCAATATGGTTGAGCAATTTGAACAACAACTTCAATTACTAACTTCACTACTACATTGCAACAACACTCACGAGCTGGCATTGAATCGTATTTATTACTGTATCACCTCAGGAGTTATTTGCGCATGAATACTCATGTCTACATAGTGATAAAATAACATGTGATTGTAAACCTATCGATAGTGTTAAATTTGGTACGTATCTTGGTGTAAAAATAGATGAAAGCTTGTCTTGGTCTCAACATATAGATTATATTTGTGGTAAATTAAGAATATTGTTAAGTAAATTATATCAAGATAAATCTTTGGAAAGCATTAACGCATGCTTAGCGAACTCTAAAGTTACAATATTAAATGGAAAAAGAATACGGTCGCGAACAGGATTCGAACCTGCGCCTCCCGGATAAATACTCCATGCGCTCTGACCACTAAGCCATCTCGAGATGGCTTAGTGGTCAGAGCCCCTTTTTCCATTTAATATTGTAACCTTAAATTCTATTACTTAAGTTACAAGATACCTATTAATATATAAAGATGTTTGTATTTAACTCTAGTCGAATCTGTAATAGGTTATGCTCTTGATAGTTATGGACTAACATTTAAAATTACAACGATATATTAGAAACCTTGCAATTAAGATTCCTTAAACTCTTAGTTACAAGAAAGATCAAAGCAAGTTGTAATAATTGCAAGGTGGTTGCAGAAAATTATTTAAAATATGTAACATCTTACCTGTAAGTTTAAAACATAAATATCTTCTGATTATAAACCAATATAGCAGAAAGGAGCATGACTTATCCTTGGTAACCAATAACCATACAAGGTCGATGACCGGCGTAAATTTAATGTTCCTAGAGTTAGCAATTACTATGGTGATAGAACTCTAAAAAAACGTGTGCCGTATGTGCTAAACAGTCTACAAGCGGATATCAGACAGGAAAAAGACTTATTCAAGTTTAAAAAGAAAGTTAAACAATACCTATTAAGTTTATAAAAGCTTGTAAATTTATTTATGGCGACTCACCCACAGTCAAACCGCTACTCCGGTTTTGTGGGACAATATATAACTTTTAAGTTTATACCTTGTAATTACAATAAAAAAAAATTAAAAAAAATAATATCGGATCTGGAACTCGAATTAAGAAATGCCCTAAGTACAATATCTACACTGGAGTCTTTCAAAGAAAGCGTACTTGGACACTAACAGGCTGTATGAGGAGTTAGTAGGCGATGTAACAGTTCCCGTCTGTGCCCCAGTTGTCACAATAGATTTCACTGGTGATGATACCATTAATCATTGTCCTGTAAGGCCTTGGCTCGCTATTAAACAGACACAATAGATTTTTATTATTATGAAGTATAATTCTGTACGTGGCTGAGCGGAAGGATAGTGAGTCACAATAAACTTAAAAGCAATGACGTCACCAAAAGACGTATTAAAATGTGGAAGAAGAATTCACGGTAGTGAGAGTTCGAGATGGCTAAGTGATCAGAGCGCCTGGAGTATTTATCCGGGAGGCGCAGGTTCGAATACTGCTCGCAACCGTATACTTTTTTCTTACATTAGTATTAAAAAGTTAATAAAGCTATACAAAAAAGCTAATAATAAGTTAAAGTTGTCAAAAATTAATGTGAACCTTAGAAGATCGCTTTAATTTAGTTAATGAATTAAAAATCAGTTATTTAGATTTAGAACACTGTAAATATATATATAATAAATTGAACGCCTAAAAATGAGCTTTATTGCAAGGAGGATATTCTAGTAAATATATCGGGGGCTGAGTTGCCCGCGTTCGTAGGAGTGCACCCTTAGAATGGAATCCCTACACGGGGCCCCTGGGACCACCCAGACTTGCCACATGGTGGGAGGCTTCTGCCGCGGCTGGTTACCACCCACCGGATGAAGTCATGCCGTCAAACGACCTAGTCGTGTTTCGGATGTAGTCCGGCGCAACCGTTATGGGAGACAGGTCTGGGCAGCTGCAGCAACTCCCCAACTATCATTCTGCCCAAATCTATCCACTCTACTTAAGAATGAACAGATTTATTGTGGATCTACTTGCTCCATCCTCAGCTACACCGTCGCTTAACCTTTCGGCTCAGTAACGTACAGATCTGTACGTTGTAACAATAAAAATCTATTGTGTCTGCTAATAACTGACGCAACAGCTTAATATCAGGCGAATTGGTGGCCAAACGTAAATACATTTTGGAAAAATTCAAAACAGTTAATATAATTTAATAGACTTAATGAAGCATAGTAAAATAATATCAACTTTTTTATCCGGATGCAGAAAAGATCACTCAAATTATAGACCAGTATCTGTTCTTCCTGACGTTAAGTAAAATTTTCGAAAAAATTGTTGTTGATCAACTTATTTCACATTTTAATAAAAACATGATTTTGCATGGTCGACAGTTTGGGTTTACAAAAAATAGGCGCAGAGTTAGTATCTCATATTCTAGAAGCTTGGGAGGACTCGCGTGATGCTATTGGATCTTCTGTGATCTTTCAAAAGCTTTTGACTGCGTTGATCACATAACGCTTATTCGTAAATTAAGCCACTACGGAATTCGAGGCCGATCTAGTGAGCTTGTATCGTGTTAAATTTCTGGACGTAAACAAAAAGTAGGCATTAAAGACGTAACTTCCTCCGGGTCTCTTGTGGGTATACCACAGGGTTCTATACTAGCCCCTGTCTTATTTCTAGCCTATATCAATGATCTTCCGTACATGATATCTGAATTATCACACATAATACTGTTTGCAGACGATACTTCCCTTATTTTTAAAACTAGCAGAAAGGACCGTGAAGTAGTTGCCGAAAATGACAGCTTAAATGCTTTATCCAGATGGTTTGCTGCTAATAATATGTTAATACAAGTAAAACAAGCATTTAGCTTAAAATTATCTCTGCCTAATGTAAGTCAATTTGAATCAAATATAATTCTTGATAATTGTATTATTATTTGCTACCGAACTTAATACAATTAATGAAACCGTTTTTTTGGGTATCACAAATGACTCGACACTGCAGTGGAGCCTTCATATTACATCACTATCTTGCAAGTTTAGGTCGGCCGCTTTTGCAATTAAAAAAAAATTATAGCTGACAGATGTAGCTACAGCTAGATTAGTGTACTTTGCTTATTTTCATAGTATTATGGCCTACGGGATTCTGCCGCGACTGACGCAGCTTCAATCTTTATTTTACAGAAAAAGGCAATTCGTGCAATCTACGAAATTTTTAATAAATTTTTTAAGAAATTAATATTCTTACACAGCCGTCACTTAATATTTTTGAAAATATTATGTATGTCCGAAAGAACTTGCAAAGATTTAATATAAACAGTGACTTTCACGACGTAAATACTAGAAACAAACATAAATAGTAGTACCGAAATTTAGATTATCTAAAACAAAAAAAAAACTACTAGGCAATGGTATACGCTTCTATAATAAGTTACCAAAAACTGACACAGAACTCACGGGTAAAAAGTTTAAATCGTATGTTAAATCGGTTCTCTTAAAGAAAGCTTATTATAAAATTAAAGACCACATTGATGATAAGGGAGTTTAGCATTAACTATTTTCTGCGCATGTGGCTTCCCTGGCGATCAGTGGTTTCTACCAAAAGTCAGTATAAATATTCGTTTTTAAACTTTATGTCACTGACAATTTACAATAATATCAATTAATCGCTTGAATTTATAAGTTTGACATTTCCATTATAGCACCATTGCACTGACATTGTATCTATATTTATTATTAAAGATAGTCGATCCGACATCACCATAATATGGTAATAATATTATTATAAATGCGAGTTCAATGTAGTCATTAATGTTCTAGAACTTAGAGTCACTGAAGAAATCGCGTTAACTTGGCATAGTATCGGTTTGCTCAGTATATATATCTTTTTTTCATATTTTATTTTACGCATTAACCTACATTGCTCTCGGAAACTTCCGATCACAAAAATGTAACAAAGCAAGACTGTACTATTATTTATTTAAAAAGAGTGTCTACGGAGTTTCTTGCCGGCTCTTCTCCATATGATCAACTTTTTGGAACCCAGGAACTCGAATCATTTGACGTTTCTTAAGTGCATGTAATTTACCTATTTGAAATAAAAAACTTTTGACTTTGACTTACAATGGTGAAGGAAAACATCCTGAAGACACCAGCACACCTAAGAGATTTTCACGATGGTGTGTAAAACCCCGTCAGAGACCTACGGGAAGTTTAAACTCTTACACTAGGTTGTTCATCAACCACACGATAAGAAAAAGAAGAAGAGAAAAAATATTCTGATTATTAAGCCAGTATATTATCACCATCTTTCGTATTTTGCTCCGATAAGCAGACTACATCAATAGTCACGAGCAGGACTCAAACCCACGACCCTTGAAGTACTTGTTACTAGAATTCACTAATTTATAGTCCTCCGTCCTAAGGAGACGCCTGATGGTGGCTTTTGTGTTGGGTCATTAGATTCCCTACAATATGGTTGAGTTTAGTGATACTGACGCTGGCGTCATGTTAGTGAACGGGCGTCGTCAGTTGGGGCTGGTCATCGCTAAACTGTCATGGCAAAGTTTTGAATTGTATTAATTGGTAAAAAAATGGTAACGAACAATATTGTAATTGTTTGATAAAAAAGAGTAACCGTGGAGTTTCTTGCCCGTTCTTCTCCATAGGAATCTTCACTTTGGAATGTGGCAACTAGTTTTTTTGACAATTCAAAAGTGCCTGTAAATGGTCCAATTGAATTAAATGCTTTGACTATAACTTCACCTGGCGATTTCTAATTAGCAATAATTTTAAAGATTGCTAAACTCGGCGTTACAACTTTGCAGTTGTAAGGCGCCAAACGAAATCTCAATCCTATATAATCATATTTAAATGATTTTTTATACATGTTAAATTATGTTTCCCTAGAAAATAATAATTAATATTGACTTAGCCTTAACATGTATAAAAAATATGAATAGTTTTACCATTTTGTAGGTGGTAAGTCAGTAAGTTCGATTTATTTATTAGGCCATTAATAGTTTGGCGTTCGTCTACATATAATTATACGAGAAAACATCGTGACTGCTGAGCTTGAGGTCTCGGGTTCGATACCCGGGCCAGGCAAAGTGTTATTGAGTTTTTCTGTTAGAAAATTCTCAGTAGCAGCCTGGAGTTTGGAATTGTACCCAGTAATGGCAATAGACTCACCACCTAATACGTGGGACTTCATAACAGCATTAGTGAAATGTGGGTGTGCAACTGTGTAAACCTCTGCCTAGCCCTTTAGGGACTACAGGCGTGATGATATGAGAAAACATTTGTGTTAGAATTGAAGTTATATTTGAGTTATCATTTATGAGTGTCTCCATTATCATCATTACATAACTTACAAATTGTTATTTACAAAATACTTAACTAAATTTAATGTCACTATTTATTATATCAATTTGAGTAAGTATATTTATTAAGTCAATTTATTGCTAGGGACTTATGCGCGATATTTTTGTTATACAGTTTATAATCTCAGTGTAATATAACTTTAAAGACTTTTACAGTTTGCTTGACACATATTTAAGGTAAAATGTTTCGTAAAGGGTAAATTACTACTATAGCCCAAATCAATAAATGACACACTCTTGTCTCTGGCAGATATATTTCACTAAATAATTCTCCATTCAAACTCTTGTTATAGGGTTCTTCCAGCTCTAGAATAAGCAGTGATAGCCTGGTGGTATGACAGTTGGAATCAAAGTCAAAGGTCGCAAGATCGAATCCAAGGCACGCACCAGTGTCTTTTCGAAGTTATGTGCGTGTTAGATAAAACGGTTTTCTTGGGAATTACGCTAGACGACAAACTACAATGGGGTCCTCATATAACATCACTTGCAGGAAGGCTTAATTCAGCTGCTTACGCAGTTAGAAAAATTAGGCAACTAACAGATATAGATACCGCGAGACTAGTGTACTTTAGCTACTTCCATAGCATCATGTCTTACGGTATTCTGCTATGGGGACGGGCTGCTGACATCGAATCGATTTTTATACTACAGAAGAGAGCTGTCAGGGCCATATATAATCTACGTCGTCGCGAATCTCTTAGAGAACTTTTTAAGCAGATTAATATTATGACGGTACCTTGCCAATACATTTATGAAAATATTATGTATGTGAGGAAAAACCTGAATCTTTTTGTAAAAATATTTGATAGGCATAATTATAATACTAGAAATAAAAACAAAATTGCCCAACCACGGTTTAGATTATTCAAAGTACACTCATCTTTCATGGGATACTGTATTAAATGTTACAATAAAATTCCTCCTAATATTCAGGAACTAAATGTGAAAAAAATTTAAATCTTTATAAAGCGCACATTATGCAAACAAGCATATTACAAATTAGGAGACTAAATTGAGGATAAAAATGCTTGGAAACATGCTGGTCCTGCTCCATAGGACAACTCAACCAGTACAGCCCATCGGCTTACTAGTCTATCTCAATTTTGTCAGGCGTATACGCAATGCATGTTACTGTTAAATGTTATATATAAAAAGAGAGAAAAAACTCTAATTTTTTTTATTAGACTCATAACTTCTTTATTGTAAATGTGAGCACCATGCAGCCATTAACATTATTCTAGTAACGTGACTTGAGGTCTGGTAGTTTGAGATGTCATACTCACATAAATGTCTTACTTTGGTGGCGTATGTGTTGAGTCATTCTGTTCCCTTAAATATGGTTGAGCTGAGCGATGCGATGGATATGCGTGATACTCGTGAACGGGTGCCACAAGTTGGGACTGGTCAGCTCTAAACTACCAAGACTTGTAACTATTGTTGGAATTTTGTATCTTCTATTGTACCTACGTGTACAACTATATCAACAACTACTACAACTGTATCTGCATCGTTATCACATAATGTCTTTTTATCAATAAATGTACCTAAATTATTGTAACACAACATTTTAAAAGAGTAACCATGGAGTTTCTTGCCCGTGAGATTCATCATGTCCTCTTAAAGGAAGTTCCTGTTGTGCTAAATGACAAACAATATCGACTAATCTTTGAAATACACTACGGTTGTTATCAACGCGCGTGTTATATTTTGAAATTTCCTCAGTGTTTATGGGAATTTGCGTGCCTTTTAATGGCGCCAGATATGTTATTTAAATCATTATAACCACATGTATTCCAAACTGAATCTTCATTCGAAAAAAATATGCAGCACCAGCAATACAACTTAATAGTGTGCGAACAGCCAACAATCCAACTAGTTTTATACACTGATCGATCTATTAAATTTTCGTTTATGCGATTTACTAGTCTGAGAAATACACAGATTAGGCGTCGGTTTTAATGAAGAAATTAACTGTTTTTTCTGAGCAAAGTTTAAAGATTTTACCTTATCTTCGCCAATCAAAACTTGAACGCATTTTAAATCCTCACAAGGTACAATTGCCTCCATTGTTGTAGGTAAGTCACCAAAACAATTGTATCACTGAGAAAATCTAAGAAAACACACAAAAAACTTTAACCACAAAACTATTCCCACTCAAGCAAATGAAACTGAAGTGAGTTGCACTCGGTTGTCGGGAACTACTTACGCAGAGATGCAGTGATGTCATTTAGGCAAAAAAAGTCGCCAGGTATAAGAAAAATCTAGCTAGATGTCGCAAATTTTGTATTTTTAAGATATCATGAATATTTAATTTCGTTATTTTAAAAAGTCGCTAGTTTTTATTGTTGCTAAATCTTAAAAAAAAACTCCAAACTCGATAAAAATCTCCAAGATCTCACAACGTCGCTAAAACGGCAACACTGCAGAGTTGGCAAGGTGTGCATACGCGTGCAACTTCATACGCATGCACGGCTTAAATCTTCCATACTGATCGATTTGTAGACGCACAAGGTTCTAACTCGTTATACGGCACATCACTATAAGTGCGAAAGTGACAGAGATAGTATTTGAAAGCCCGGTAAAAGCCGGTAGCTATATGTAGATGCTGCAAATGCGAAACTCTGCGCGTGAACAATCGCGATGTGTAGTAGTGTGGCATAGGTAGATACTTTGTGTTATTTTGATAAGAATTAAGCGCGCGAACTTTTAAATAGTTCGGGTTTGATATTGATTCTCTATCGAGCATTTTAGTAAGGCATGCTGGGCTTTTGGGATTATATAAAGGTACCGCCACTGCTACGGGTGGTTAAGACTCTGACACTAGGTTGTTCATCAACCACACGATAAGAAAGCAAGAGAACTAGAATATTTGGTTTTGTATAAGACTATAGTACCAAGAGCGACTTCAAGCTGATGTGGATCAGTGTCATTTGTGCCACCAATTAATACAACAAAATAATTGACAGGCAGTTCCGATAAAGATAATTAAATTCATTTGAAGAATATTGTTTATTTTAGCTCCAGGCGTAAAATAGCAGGTAACTTTAAATGGCCTACATTTAAAGTCGAAATCTCTGTGAGATGTTACAAACATACCGACGTTGTTGATCAGCAAATATATAAAACTAGCTGTGCCCGCAACTACGTCCGCGTGGATGTCGGAAACTAACACTCAGCCTGTGGAACCGTAATTCGGAGTAACTTAGGCTAATTAATAGCTGTGCACCGCGGTATCACAACGTTAATTTGAGAAAAAACTACTCAAATATGTTCCCTCCCCCCGTCATGACACCTACAACATCATACATGCGCCCGCCTCATTGGTCTAGTGGTCCCAAGTGCGACTACTGAGTATGAGGTCTCGGGTTCGATTCCCGAGTCGGGCAGTGTTATTGAGTTTTTCTGTTACAATATTCTCAGCCCAGTTTTTTAATTATGCCTGGTAGATGGCAATAGGCTCACCACCTATTATATTGGACTTAATAACAGCATTGGTGAAACGAGGGTGTACGACTGTGTATACCTGTGCCTACCCCTTCGGGGAACACAGGCGTGATAATGTTATGTTATAAATACGCGCGTGATACTTGAGCATTATTTTGTTGCCGAGTTATTTTA
Source organism: Xylocampa areola (assembly GCA_935421205.1). NCBI lineage: Eukaryota > Metazoa > Arthropoda > Insecta > Lepidoptera > Noctuidae > Xylocampa > Xylocampa areola. The sequence continues at coordinate 6,236,419 of OW285200.1, forward strand.
AAACTACGATATTTCCGAAGATATTTATTGAAATCAAATAATGTAAAGGGCAATTTTGTTTAAAATTAAATACTTGTAATGAATTACGTATTTATTTGGATAAGGATTAATATCATGTTTATAAAAACACCTTTGCCCTTATCTTATCTATGTTTATCAAATTGGTTCTAAAATAATGCATTATTTGCATTATTTTAGAACCAATTTGATAAACATAAAAAAGTTATAGTTAGTCAACCTTAAAAGATAGACCTATGCGTTCGCGGACTTTTAAAGAACAACTCTGTATACATGATTTTCGCGTAACTTTAACCGTTTACGCAGCGTTCGCAACGGAAGCTCTCAAAAGCCATATTTTTTCCCATTTTTGGAACATTTTTCATTGATGCTCCGCTCTTATTGGTCGTAGCGTGATGTTATATAGCCTATAGCCCTCCTCGATAAATGGACTATCCAACACAAAAAGAGTTTTTCAATTCGAACTTGCGATAAGCGCGTTCGAACAAACAAACAAACACTTCAGCTTTTTAATCTTAGTATAGATATAATAATATATAATAATTTCTTATGTAATTCCTTTCCGGTTTGTTCTAGTTGAACCCAGTCTTTTCAGATGAAATTAACGCACATTGACTTTGAGTTAGTTTTATAATAAGTATATATCGTTATAAGTAGGTTCTAAGTATACATAGCTGTTGAAAAAATATAGGTACCTAATAAACTGTAAAACATTTTTTTTATATCTATAAGATAATTATTCATAATTATCAATTACGTCTCCACGAAGATAAAGATGAAAGATATAAACACTGTTTGGAAATGTTAATCGTATCAGTTAGTAGTAGGTATTCAACATGCGTGTCATAGCCTTATTGGCTCTGTGTATTGCAGCTGTCGCAGGTATGTAAAATTACAATTTTTATTACTGACCATACAATTTTTTTTTTTAAGTAACGTTCTCACCCTAGGTTTTTATTATATCGTAAGTACGTTACAGACACATCATATCTCACGGGCATACACACCCCCCAGATCTGGTAAAACTATTTATAGTACAACATACAAATAATTGTTTCGTGCGAGAATCGAACCCGCGACAAACAGAGCAGCAGCAGAAATAGAATTTGTTTGTCTAACCCAACTTAAAAGTTGAAGTACATGCGCTGCTGAGACAGCTTAAGTGTTCAAACATTTACTCAAAATAATCAGCGCAGAGTTGTCGAGTATCGTTTTGTAGATTAACTCAAATGATTGATCAGGGATAATTTTGCAGTAGATTAGAAATGTAAAAATATATTTAATTAAAAAATTTAAACATGCAACTGCAATATGTGAACTACAATGATATTTTCTTGTTACAGCTGTTCCCTCTAATCCCCAAAGGATTGTTGGTGGTTCCACCACCACTATTTCGGCTTATCCTTCCATTGCCGTTCTCCTTTTCTCATGGTTTTCAACCAACCATATGCACGCTTGTGGTGGTATCATCATCAATAATAGATCAATCCTCACTGCTGCTCACTGCACCATGTAAGTGTTTTATTATTTTTCAACTCGTATGGTACATACAAAACATAGTTAACTAAAGAATAATACAGAAAATATATGTACACAGGCGAGCTTAACCCATAAGTGAGTTTTCTACCACCAAACCTTGAGCGATAGAATTCTTGGAATAAAATGAGCACAGAATAAAATGTACACCACTAGAGTATTAATTTAATAAATAAACGAAATAAATTACTATTTTAACATAAATAAACGAATTAAATATATTTATATTAAACATAAGAAATTGAATACAATAATATAAATACTTATATATATACAGCAATATAATAAATACCAGCCTTCCAAAGCCGCACAGCATAGTGAATGATCCATCGTAACACCTAGAGGTATGACAAGGAGTACGAAGAAGAAGTATTTGAGCGACAGGGTTTCTCCTGAGGGACAAAATACTCAAAGCATTCACGATGGTATGTTAGGAAATTCGTGTTGTGTAGAACAGAATAGAGAAAAGAAAGAATGATCTCGACGCTTCATCCAGAATTCCAACACATGATCGTATAAGGTATAAGCGGAGGCCAAAAATTAAGCGGATGCACAAATGTCGCAGCTGTTCTAGTAAGTTTACCAATTCCTATGTCGCGCTGAAAAAGCAAACATTGGCATAATCTAAAAAGGGAAGATTGCACAAACAATATTTTAGTTTGCGGTGGCAGGAACTTCTGGATATGCTTGAGGGAACGAAAGGACCAATATATTCTCTTCTCTTCTCTTCTACAATGTAAACACTTCATGACAAATTTCAATTTGAAGACACCTCGATTCTTGACAGTTTTTCAGACGGCTATATGGATAGAATCGTATACAATTTATGGAAGAGACTGCTGATTCAAAAGATTATAGAAGTATCTGCCACCAAGAGTTTGGGATTAAATAGGGTTAAATAAAATACTAAATTATATTTAGAGATAAGGTTAAGATTATGTGTTTTAGAGAAGTGGATATTAATAGCATCTAGGTCCATGCCAGGAATGCCGTCGTGCGAGGGTTTGCCGATATCAAGATATTTAAGGAATTGCCATACTTGTGATGTGTTGCAATTTTGGACTGAGTTGTGAATGGCGCTATTTTCAAGCATCCCTATACAAACGACCGCAAAGATTAGGACGCAACTTCTTGTACAGAAAGTTCTCATCCGTAAAAGACTTCCTGTAACGACTTCTATCTCTATCAATCTATCTCGTTATCCCTTTTTAATATTGTTTGTGTAACTGTGTGAGACAACCATGGCGCTGGGAAAGAGGTTTCTTCACCCTTACCTTCTTTATGGGAGCGTGCTGTTTGTTAAAGGCCAATACTTTGTTATCTACTTCATGGCATTCAAAAACAGGAGACCAATCAATACCGCCTTCATTCTCAGTCAAGCTCTCTCCATGTTAATGTTCTGCGAAGAAAAAGAAACTTGGAATTAGGTTTAGAAGGTATATTGCAAACTGTACAGTTTTCAATATAACTCCTAAATCTAATTTCAATATTTTGCTTTAGTAAATGTCTTTGAATCTTTTAATGCACCCGCCTCGTTATCTCTGCAACAACCTAAGGTTGCCTGATAGAAAATGCCTTTGGCATTAAGTCCGCCTTTGTACAATTTGTTGTGCATAAAATTTTAAATAAATAAATAGTTTTGACACATTTAAAAAATTTGTGATTACGTTCTAAAGTAAGTTTGTACTCGTAAGTTACCCAGGAGGCGCAAGTTCGTATCCTGCTCACAACCATATTTTTCTTTCCACAAACATTTATAATATAAGAACTCTTAATTTGTATTGCGTATGCGTTTGAAAAATTAATCTGTAAAGTTATTATATTAAATGGAAAAAAGAATAAGGTCGCGAACAGGATTCGAACCTCCGCCTCCCGGATGAATACTCCAGGCGCTCTGACCACTAAGCCATCTCGACCTCTATTCTATTCTCGTATTCTTTTTCCATTTAATATAATAACTTTAGAGTTCGCTAAGCATGCGTTAATGCTTTTCAAAGATTTATCTTATATTAATCTGTAATTTACGATTTTTTTCTATATACATACAAATATAAAAACGAAAATATTTTATTTATAAATTTAATAAATTTTAAATAATTTAGTTAATTATTAATCACATTTTTATTACAGTGATGACATACCAAGCCAATGGCGCATACGCGTAGGCTCCACAAATTCTAACAGCGGTGGTGTGGTTCATAACGTCAATAGAATTATCAATCATCCCTACTATAACCGAGTCACCGTCGACAATGACATCGCAGTCTTGCGCTCTTCTTCCACCTTCTCTTTCAACAACAATGTCCGCGCTGCTGCCATCGCTGGCTCTAACTACAATCTCGGTGACAACCAGGTCGTCTGGGCTGCTGGATGGGGTTCAACTTACGTAAGTTGATTTATATCTACATTTTTTTTATGCCATCAAAATCTCCGTCTGGCGTTCTATCTGTCAAGACACTTTTTCTCAGGAACGCGTAGTCTCTCAAGTTGAAATTAATATACTCATGTCACGCAATAAAAATATACAGTCATTTCACCACATCTTTTTACACTCGAATTGAAATCCCAGAGAACTTCCCGTTGACCTAGAATAAAATAAATAAATAAATAAAATTTGGCAAGAAGCAATCGTCTAGGAAAATAGGTTATTTGTAGTTATGTATCACGTTAAAAAAAAAAAATTTTTGTGATTAAAAATTTAATCACGGTTAACTAACGTGGTGATCAATGCTTGTGCAAAGTGCCGGTTATAACCTGGTTATGGTATGTTATGAACACTAGAAACTAAAAATTGTTCTTATTTTCTTATACGTGAGTAAGTTTAAGAGTTAGTATGCGAGTGAGAGAGAGGGAAGAAAAAATTATATGGCGGGAGTGTGGTCGAACGTTAGAACGGGCAAACGGATGCAAAAAGCGTAATAAATAACAAGAACAAATTTATTACATAATTTAAAAAACTAAAATACTCCTGCGGCGTGTAAATTATTGCATTTTATTTTACACCTCTTTTGTGTACTACTATTTATTACTAGCCCTTGTCACCCGGGACAATATAAGGATTCTAACGATACCCCATACATATAAATTGGTGTTATATAAGTACACCTGAGCGTTAAGAAGTTATGGTGTAATAAAGAAACTCACAAAGATACTTACATGAACCCTAGAAACAACACTCCTTTTTTTGGGCAGTCGTGTTAAAATAAAACAGATTTTCGTATTTCTGGCGATTTCCCGCATATATATAATAACGATTCATATTTTTATTTCACAGCAAGGTGGTTCTCCCTCGCCAACCCTACGTCACGTCCAGATTTGGACTGTCAACCAGAACACATGCAGAGCTCGTTACGCTTATCGTGATATGATCATCACCGATAATATGTTGTGTTCCGGCTGGCTCGACGTCGGCGGTCGCGACCAGTGCCAGGGTGACTCCGGTGGTCCTCTCTACCACAATGGCGTCGTTGTTGGTGTTACCTCTTTCGGTATTGGATGTGCTCAAGCATTTTTCCCCGGTGTCAACGCTCGCGTTTCCCGCTTCACTTCTTGGATACAGAACAATGCCTAGGATATGAATGTATGAAAATAGACTAATTAAAGATGTGAATAAAAATTATTATTTCTGTACCCACAATTATAAACGTTGGTACATTTAGGCAGATTTCACCAATGCTGTTATTAAGTCCTATGTAATAGATGGTACAACTATTTTCAATCGAGTGCAGTTACAAACCTCATGGTATGTCTTTAAACGAAATTATAACAAATTTTGCGTAGCATTAAAAGCCTTGTCCTTTTATAACGTGTTTTATGAACTTGATGCAAATAAATCGTTCTGTGAATTCCATCATACTATCACATTATATTCTTTGTTTTCCGAAAGTAAAAGTAAAAATCACCAACAAGAGAAAAACACCGGAATGGATCACTCAAGGACTTAAAATCTCTTCTAAAATTAAAAGATCACTTCGCTTTAATTATTATAAAAAATAAAACGCATAACGATAAACTAAGATAGATAAACCTAGGAATACAAAAAAACAATTAACAAGACATGAAACTTTTGTTAAGAAAAACTTGTGAGAAAATCTAAAAGTATCCCTCATGGGATATTATATAAAACAAAGAAGATAGACTATTACGGCCTAGTAACATAAAAAAGCTAAAACTAGGGTCACAACATGGCAGAAGTTTAATAAATGGATGTGCAACCGCCGTGGCTACTATCTCACCTGGCCAAAAACGCCTGTGTCTCATTTTGAGGGTAAATTCAATTTCACTGCTACCCTCCTCTTCTGTGCAATCAACCTTGATAAGAAAATAACAAATATTTTCTATTGTCTCTTGTTTTATATTTTAAGTTGCAATAGGTATTATTAAATTAAAGGTTTCTTAGATAAGGAAATCAAATAAAAGTATTACAACCTTTTTAAATTCCACATATTCAAATAAAATAAAATATGGTTATTGAATTATTTCAAAATTCTTAAATTATTTATGTATAATTTAAGAAATTACTTAAATTACTTTTTAAATTTTTAGACAGTATGGTAACAAGAATCATATAAATGGCCGTCCCGCCCATGTCCGGCACGGCGAATATTATAAATGTGAAAGTTTGTGTGGACGGATGGACTACTGAAAAGATTTGGATGAAATTTGGTACACAAATAGTTTTTATTTATGAATTAAAACACATAGGATATTTTTATCCCGGCTGGACCCAAGTCGACGCAGACGAAGTCGCTGGCAGAAGCTAGTTATTGCATATTTCCTTTTTATATACTTCTGAATCCTCAATGAACAATTCACACTTTCAATAAGTGAGAACATTTTCTAATACAGCCATTTTTTTCATCAATCTTCTTTATGATTTACGTACAGCTCGCAATTTTTACAGGTGAAACGTCGAAATGAATTGTAATAACTGAAAAAAAAAAACTTTATTTCAGACAGTGTATCCATAGTGGTTAGTAAACAATAGATCTTATATCTATGCCAGTCATATTATTTTAGTATTTAGTGACTATATTATTGTTCGTGATACATCTATAAACAATATCACTTAATATAGGAGAGTCGTACCTCCTTGCTATGGTCTTCAGAATGGAGTTGGAACTGGCCCGCAATCCGCAGAGCAACGAAGCAGATTTCTCTCTAACGATGGCATGGAAGCCATCAACCCGTATCTGTGCGAACATAATAGATGCACTGCAGAAGCGGATCAGCCCCATCAACATCCTGAATCCATTATTATATTGGACTCGTAGGGCTCTGATGGTGCGCTGCGTATAGTTTATCCAAAGGCTGTACGTGTAGAACACCTGACAGTAAGCTTTAAACAGCGTTATTTTGACTTGTTCACCACATCGTGCAAACCTTCGTGCCACATGTTGCATCGGACTGCCAGCATCCTACGTTCCCTCTCGCTGTCTGCTTGGTCATTAAGGTTGCCAGTTACGTAATGTCCTAGATATTAAACTGATAAACCTGCTTTAGGGTAAATTCAGTTTAATTACTGGCACAGATTATGGAAATTTACCACCGTCGGGCCTTAAAAACCAAGAACTCGCTTTTGGTAGCATTATACAATAAGTCACGCGCTTCAGCATAAGACTCACACACACGACACGTAAGTAGCTCCCTGACTGCACTTATCAGAAACATCCCCAGTTTTGTTTTAAATTAATGGGCACAACTATTGTTCGCGTGAGATTATACAGGAGGTACGAGTGACACATATATGAGGAATAAAACATGACCAGCACCCTAGCTACTCCCGACCATCGTGACCCGGGGACTTTCCTCTAGTCATTTTCTTAATTTTGTTGTAAACTTATTTGGCGGAGAAAAGAACTAGGTCAGAATCACGACAGTGTCCCTCATCGAGCACTCGCACTGGTGAGCCCAATGGTGACCCAACTTTAAAATTATCCACAAACATGTTGGCAATGCTGGCGGTGGACTAGCACCCCCGACACTCATAAGAAGGCCAGGCTTAAAATCAAACTTGTACGTAGCCTTCCAGAACTTCTGAAAGTTATATATATGTCCTTTATTGAGGATTTTATGGAAAAAATTACTTTACCAGTCTGGATCTATTATCAGATGCCGATGAGTAAAGAGTCTAAACACGTCACTGCATTTTTGTAAAACCAGAGCGGCATTACGGCCATATGACCTCGTTGATGCCCCAGCTATCTTTTAACACATTATAAATAAAGCCCTTGGAAAATACAAATATGAATTATACACTTTAAGGACGATATACTTCCTCCAACCATTGAGGAAGGCTTCAATAAACTTAAAACTTATAAAAAATTGGAAAATATAAAACTTATTACGTGAGACTGATCTAACATTAAATATTGAATAAACAAATGTTTCTTCTTCCAAACATTACATTATCTAGAGTATGAAGCGACAATAGACCGTAATACTTTATGTATTGAAAAAGAAGCGACCGTCTCAATCCATCGCAAGATACATATCTTGCGATGGATTGAGACGGTCGCTTCTTTTTCAATACATAAAGTATTACGGTCTATTTGAAATAAAAATAGTTGAATTTAATCCGCCCCTAAACAGGTGTCCGCACGCCAACTCAGTCTCACTCCAGTCAGACTACTTACGGCGCGGACCATGACTTGTACAGAAAGTGTTCCCGCTCATCATCTTATCCCGATTGCGTAGAAAAATTCCATAAAACTCAGTTTTATAGAATTTTACAACATTTGGTAATGTTTATAAAATACGGATCATGAAAACAATAAAATTCGAATTCAAAACAAAGCGACATTCGAGTATTTGAATTTTTCGAATCTTCGAATCGCATACCCTAATTGGTAGACTGCAATGGGGCCGGTATATAACAAACCGTAGATACCATATATGCTAGCTTGTCTTTCTGATGATTTATTTATTTTTAATGATTTATTGTAAAGATTTTGATACCGATTCATACCAACAGTTTGAATATTATTGATAACAATAAATCTCGCTAATTAGATTATTATCTAATTAGCGAGAGATAGCGAAGTATTAATAAAAATACATTTCGACATATATCCTTACTACCTTTATTTTAGGTTTTTGAACCTTTGTGTTCTCCCATATTTTGATCATATCACAGATCTGAAATATAGCCTGCAAAAGTCCTTCGATATACAGAGATCTTATATTAAGCCGTTGGCTCGCTAATTAGCAGACACAATAGATTTTTATTGTTATAATTTTATTCGTGGCTGAGCGGAAGGGTATGTATTACAGTTTGTTAAAATACCTACTGGTTTTTCTTAAACCTTAGGAGGTTTGAAAAATACGTTAATGTTAACATGCACATATCCAATAATATGAGCACAAGTACCACGGAAGTCACGTCGTATTATACTAGGCTCCAAGACAATAATATGCTATGTGTAATCTGTTCGGACTTCCCGGTAAATTCCTTTAATCGTTAACATTGCTGTGTTACCACTGCTGAGCTGATTAAAAACTTATGGGTATCTACAAAATTCCCAAAGGTTTTCTAACATCGTTATAATAATTATCAAATATTTTATCTTCACGAAGATAAAGATGAAAGATATGAATACCGTTATAAAATGTTAAATTCTTCAGTGGTGTCAGCTGGGTGTATTCATCATGCGCGTCATAGCTACCCACTCTAGGTCATACGAATAATTATATCGTACGAAAATCGAACCCGCGACAAGCAGCGCAACAGCCGATCTCTACAATCAAGTATATAATGTATTTGCCTAACCCAATTAAAATTTGCTTAAAAAGTCAATGGATGTGAAGTGAGATGACCTCGCTACCGATAGCATGCGCAGTCTCAAAATAACAGACACGTAGATTCAACTCTACGCTGGTTATGATTGATCATATGGTATCACTTTACAAAACGAGAAAATCAATCAAATTAATCGCTTATTATTTCATATTCATGATATTTTTCTTTATCAAAAGAAAACTAAAGATAATAGAAATATAATTATAGGAAAATAATGTATTTCTGGTATGAAAATTATAATATAATTAATAATTATTAATTATCATACTTTTGTTTATAAGTTGTACGAGTAAATGTTCAAAATTTTTACATTGGAACTGCACTCATAGGCAAGATGAAATCAATATAATCATCAATCAATAAATATAATAAAAATGTAACGGATCGCTGTCTGTAAATGGAAGATATATGAGAAAAATTATCATTGGGACCTTTATCAACGCAAATAGCATTTTTGTCTGTTTGTCTGTGCGTTTGTGCACGCTAATCTCAGAAACCGCTTATCCGATGTAGATTTGGTTTTCACTAATATATTGTGGTAAGCTTCACTTAACATTTAGTGTTTGTTTCATGTCAATCGGTTCATAAATAAAAAAGATATACCAATTTAAAGAATCACGACGAACATTTGATATTTACGACATCCACGCGAACGGAGTCGCTGGCACAGCTAGTAATTAATAAAAAGCACGCCTGCCATTTCACACCTTTGTGCGCACCATAGCCACAACATTTTTTATATCTTACTAACTTATGATACTCAGCTTAATGTAAGGATTCTAACAATACCCCTTACACCTAAATCGGTTCAGGGGTTTTAGAAGTTTAAAGTGTAATAAAGAAACTCACAAACATACATACATACTTAGTACATACATACATACATGATCCCTAAAAACATAAAACTATTTTTTTTTGCAGTCGTGTAATACAATACGTGTCATATTTATAGAGCAAGTAATCACAAAAAATAAGCTGCATTATCCAAAATTATATTAAAAAGTCTACGGTTATCTAATAGCCATATTTTCACTTCAAAATATTATCGGGTTTATCAGAATAAACAAAGGATGGCAATCCTATACATATTTTTTGTGGTTTGCACATTTTGGTTTTGTCTCGTGAGCTCACGAAGCGAATTTCTGATTTCTCTATGTTATTCATTTCTCTCGAATTTTCATTACGTTTAGTGTAGTTGCTTAAATGAAGAAAAACTCGTTAATATAAATGATTATTTGAGTTGGACAACATTCAACAAAATCTTTTATTCTTACTATAAACAAAATTACAATCTTTTGATTTTTGATGATTTTCTAGGTTGGACTTCAATTATTAGCTTTATACAATCAGAACCACTTCTAACATTTTTGGCACTGACATTTCATAATTGGCCGAACTAGTCGATTTTTCTTATTAATATCGTATCAATTCCTGTAATCGTCGGATTTTACATAAATTTTATGAAAGTCAGATGAATGAAAATGCGCTTGTTTAAACCTTTGTTGTTTGTTTGAGCTTTTAAATGCTATGGTTTTGGGAAATTTTGAACAATGCACGTTTGCTGTTTCCTTATTTTCCCTGAAATATTCTAAACATTGGAAGTTTCCATTTTCGTCGTAACTAAAAATTTTCTTCCAATTAATCAGTTATGGAACGCAAGATTCACTAAAACAAAGATATAAAAAAAAATACTTACTTCAATTTACTTACAAATATCCAAATATTAAGACGAATAAGAGTAGAATCAAATTATTAGGACAATAATATACAATTATGGGTAGACCTACTAAACGTGCTGCCCATATGAGACAGCGCCCTTTAAATGAGACGAGCGAAGACAAGGAGAAACGCCGATATCTAAGTAGGAAATCTAGATCCAAGGCTAATTCAAAAGAGAGTATTAACTGCGTAAAAAGAGGCTTACTAAAATGCATGCATCATGTGACGATGAAGATAGAAAATAGGCAGTTCATGGGACTATTCTAGTGACTGTAAACACTACTGAAGAGTCACAAGAAAGCAAAATGCACCATTTCGTTTACTTGACTCCTTAACATATTACATACATTGTGACTTTTGTGAATTCACTCAGAGAGCAGGTAAAACTATCTATCATAACTGCTATCTCTTTGAGTATACGTAAGGTACGCGTTATGGGAGCTTTGTTTAATAAATTTGTTCTACCGCTGGGTACCGCTAGAAGACGTACGACTTACCCTGACCTGCTTATACATCTTAGAAATATGTAAATTTGTTCGACAACATCCAGAATTCTACACAACCCGCGAACAAAAACAAACTAAATACACACTACGCCACAAAAACAGACTAAACTTACCCACATCTCGACTTAAAATGTATCACTCCGGCCCTCTGGTAATGTCTATAAAAATATATAATAAACTGCCAAAAGAAATTGTAGAAATAGATAAAAACAATATATTTATACTAAGACTAAAAAGATATTTAATAACAAAATGTTATTATACTTTGAATGACTTCTTTGAAGAAACTAATAAATAATGTAATAATTTAATTAATATGAAAATACACCTATATAATAATATAAATATGATTATATGACATGAGTGCAAATATTAAAAACAATACTATAAGTTTCTCTCATGAATGTGATATTACGTAGATATAGATAAATAACATAATTTTAATTTTGGTAATTAATAAAGCCTTATAAGTTACTGTGCCCGACAGGGTCCATAATGATCGAAAGTCCCATGCAAACATAACACCTATGTAACATTATGGAATGCAATAAACGTTTGAGTTTGAGTTTGAGTTTGACGTGGCTGCCGCCGCCGCAGTAAATAGTTGTTGGGAACACAGAGGTTCACCTCCTTTAAAACACCCGGATTCGACTCCTTGCCACGTTATAATTTATAAATGTACGTAGCAAGAGCCATTTCCCTTCTTGTTTCCAATTTATTGTATCCAACCATGCCTATTACAAACAATGTTTTTTCAAATAAATTAAACCACATCGAATTATAAATGACAGTGTTCTGGGGTAAAAAAATAAAAAAACCGGACCCTTAGAAGGTTAAAAATTGAGAAAAATGCGAGGAAAGTTTGACGCACGACATTGGTTGGAACGTTGGAACTAAACGTGACGGCGCCAACCGCGATTACATTGTCTACAGGTATGCAGTGTGTGTTTTTCATATTATTTAACATAAAAAAACACCTGATGCAGTGACGCCGGCTATCGGGTCAATTATCGAGGGTAAGGCTCCTAATTTTTTACCCTCGATAAAACTAAACAGCTGCAGACAAAAGCTGACCAGAAACTCACGAAGCGTAATACCGAGCGAGCCATCAGTTACAACTGTGGTCCTGGAAATAATACTTTGGCATATTGTTGGTAGATAATCGTTGTATCACTCGAATATATTATCTCATGCACCCGATTAAAAGTACGATAATAATAATATAATACGACTACGTTATTGGTCTAGTGGTCCCAAGCGCGACTGCTGAGCATGGGGTCCTGGGGTCGATTCCATGGTCGGGCAGTGTTATTGAATTTTTATATTGGGAATTTCTCAGTAGCAGGCTGGAGTTTGGAACTGTGCCTGGTGACAATAGGCTCACAACCTAGTACATGGGACTTAATAACAGTGTTGGTGAAATGAGGTTGTACAATTGTGTACACCTCTGCATACCCCTTCGGGGAATACAAGCGTGATGCTATAATGCTATGATGTATGTTAATATAATATAGTTAATGACAAATACCGTCTCGTTGATCTAGTGGGCCCAAGTAGTCCTCAGTAGCAGCTCGGATTTTGGAATCGTGCCCTGTAAATAAATGGCAATAGTTTCACCACCTATAAGACTTAATGATACTATTGGTGAAATGTGGATGTAGGTAGAGCCCTAATATTAATAAAGCTTAAAATATAGTCTAATTGTAGTTCTACAGGGGTTCCTAAACTTTTCAGATAACGGAACACTCACCAAGTACCTTTTATTTTATGGAACCACATATCAAATGATTACAAATCAAAGACACTGTAATTTAAATAAAAACTACATCTTTTTATTAGAAATATTTTAAAAGTGAAACACTTTCATTCTTTGCTTTAACTTTTAATGCGAAGAATGAAATTGTTTCACTATTTTATCAATAATTGCTATTTCAAAATAATATTTGTACTTAACTGTGGTATAAGTTAACAGCCAAAAATAAATAATTTCGCGGAACCCTAGTGACTTTTCTACGTAAACCCTAGGTTCCGTGGAACCCACTTTAGGAATCGCTGGTCTAGATAGCGAAATCTTACAAAAAAATGTAAAAATACATTTCGATCTAGAGGTATCCATACTACCTTTTTTATAAGTTTTTAAACCTTTGTGTTCTCCCATATTTTTACCACAAATCTGGCCTGCGAAATTCCTTCGATATGTCAAAGATCTTACATTCATCATCATCATAACCCCCCTGCCCTTATCCCAATCTATTTGGGGTCGGCGCAGCTTATACCTATCTGGCATGCTGCTAAAGTTTTGGCTATATTTTAGGACCGGCCGCCTGCCTGACATCGACCCTCTTTGGGAATGCTGTTGTTGGTGGTAACCGCCAACAGCATTCCCAAAGAGGGTTGAAAAGAAGATCTTACATGAATATAAATTATTGTTTGTTGAAATACCTACTGGTTTTTCTTAAACATTAAGTAAATTGAAAAATACGTTAATGTAAACATGCATATATCCAATAATATGAGTACAAGTACCAGTGACATCGTATTATACTAGGCTCCGAAACGATAATATCCTACGTGTAATCTTTTCGGACTTCCCGTTATTTAATCTTTACACGTTCCACTGCTGAGGTGATTAAAATTTATAGGTATCTACAAAATCCCTAAAGGTTTCCTTATAATAATGATTCATAATTATAAAAAAATTTATCTTCACGAAGATAAAGATGATACATATAAATAATGTTATAAAATGTTAAATTCTTCAATGGTGTTAGTATTCATCATGCGTGTCATAGCTTTGTTGGCTCTATGCATCGCGGCTGTCGCAGGTATGTCACAACATATGCGTGATGTGTTAAATGCCTACCTAGACACAGACCTTTTAAAATTTCTTATTACATTATCAATTTTTTTTGTGTTCAGTGTAATTACTTTTGTGCATTTACAAATATGATATTGAATTATTTTAATAGGGAAGGCATTGTCTCCTGGGATACAGGCCGTAACTTAGTCCTCGAGGCAGGGATACCACTAATATTTAACATATCTGGTTGCAAATAAAGAAACATTTATTTATTATTATTATGTAGACGTCATTTCATTTTACGCTGACTATACACACATATATAATTTAAAAATAAACGTTAATTCGCTCTAGGAAATGTTACATGATTATAGGTAGGATTTTTACAGACACATAGTATCTCACATGCACCCATACCCAGATACCCCACTATAACTTTTCCTAATGTTTATTTCGTGCGAGGATCGAACCCCCAACAAGCGGTGCAACAGCCGATCTCTCGACAATTGCGCCATATAATCAATGCGCTTGTATACAATGTGTTTGCCAAACCCAACTTAAAAAAACTGTGGTGTGAGGTCAAACGACCTCGCCAGCGTTAGCATGTGGAGGCTATGTGCTGGTGAGACAGCGCTATTTCAAACGACATTAACAAAATACAACCAGCGGAGAGTGAATTTTAAGGTATCATTTTACAAAACGACAAAATCAATCAATCAAATCATTAGTTTTGATCAATCTACTAAAATAATTGATAATTGATGAAAAGTCAAACATAAAACCAAACTCAAGACTCTGGGATAATTTTGCAGTAGATAAAAAAATTAGAAAATGAGAATATGTAAAATGTTATGTATAATAAATTATATTACTTTATGTCTGGCTTTAATTAAAGTCAGAAGTACAAACTATTTTTTTTATCTCGGCATATTTTTGTTGAAAATACAAGGTTGTAATTTTTATGATATCTCCGGCTTTTTGTACTTATTCTGCTTCATCTTATAAGAACATATAAAAAATTACCTATATTTCTTCTTATAGCCGTCCCCTCCAATCCCCAAAGGATTGTTGGTGGTTCCACCACCACAATTTCGGCTTATCCTTCTATTGTCGCTCTCCTTTTCTCAATGTCATCAAGCAACCACATGCAAGCTTGCGGTGGTACCATCATCAATAACAGATCTATCCTCACCGCTGCTCACTGCACCATGTAAGTCTTTTATGTTATTTTTTTTACAAACTTGTTCAAAATTTTGTGTTTATCTACGTTTTTTCATGTAAGAAAAACAAAACAGAAAACTCTATAATCCAAAATCTACCTCATAAAGACTGGATACCTCAAAATATTACAAATTAAAAAAATATATGGAACAGTTTCTGGCAACAAACTAAATATATAAGATTTTTCTTAAGTTGGAACAGTGATAACTTCAAAATTGAACTGTAGGCGTTAGCCTGAAATAAATAAAAGTAAATGTAAATGGAATGTAAAGTAAATGCAAAAATGTCTGTGCTTCAAAATTAAGATAATTATGATGTAGTTAAATTTTAACATTAAAAATTGTTTTATGGCACTGATTTAATATTGGAATTGGATTGGAATCGGTATTAACTACAAGAGTAATACCCAGGGTATTACTCTTGTAGACCTAGGCCGCTAAAAATAATATTATTTTTGCAATCTTTTTATGAAACTTGTTAAGTGGTAAGCCACCCGTCACCACTCGCCATGTATTGTTAACCAGTCATACAGTCACTCGAACTTATTTTAAGTGGACTGTAAATGCATTTGAGAAAATAAATAGTTTAAACCTTATCACATTTCTATTACAGCGGTAACTCGCCTAGCCAATGGCGTATACGCGCCGGCTCCACTTTCTCTTCGAGCGGTGGTGTAGTTCACAACGTCAATAGAATTATCAATCATCCCAGCTATAACCAAGTGACTATCGACAATGACATCGCAGTCTTGCGCTCTTCCTCCGCCTTTTCTTTCAACAACAATGTCCGCGCTGCTTCCATCGCTGGCTCCAACTATAACCACGGCGACAACCAGGTCGTCTGGGCTGCTGGATGGGGTAGAATTTACGTAAGTAAATTTTTTTCTGTCATTTCCGTTAACATACAATTGCATAATACAACATCCATCAATAACATAACATAGCATCACGCCTGTATTCCCCGAAGGGGTAGGCAGACGTGTACACAGTCGTACACCCACACTTCACCAGTTCTGTTATTAAGTCCCATGTAATAGGTGGTGAGCCTATTGCCATCAACCGGGCACAATTACAAACTCCGGGCTGCAACTGAGAATTTCGTAACAGAAGACTCAATAACACTTTGCCCGAGCAGGGCATCGAACCCGAAACCTCCTGCTCAGCAGTCGTACTTGGGACCACTAGACCAACGAGGCAGTTCCATCAATAAGCATTTTTTATTGAATTACTTACTGTATTATGCTAATCAACATTTTGTAAAATAAACCTAATAAATTGTATGTATAGTCGACCATAAAATTGCTATACCAACTTTGACAAAAACATCCATCCAAATTAAATTTTACTAAAACTCATTATTACTGTTCATATGTGACATTGACGTTATTGGTTGACCGTAATCCAATCAATGCATAGGTGAAAAGTGCAACATATTTTAACCTTTCTTATCAAAATAATTTCTACTAACACAATACAAATGTCACTAGAAACTGTGGAGTTTATATGTTAAAAACCACAAAAAAACTAACATCTGAATAAAATTTTCTTGATACTTGTGACATGACCGTGTCAAATCAGCAAAACTGACAATATCACAAAGTATTGCCGAAAGGTCAGAAAGAATTTCAATACCCAGAGCAGGATACAACATAAGTCAGATGTCGAGATATTTAAATATATCACTGTATGGTTCTGGATTAATCAAGAAGGCGAAGAGGGCAGTCTCCAAAGTTACAGGCATAGTGGTCGACGGCCTACATCTCATTTTACAGAAGAATTCGATGTGAGTACTGAGACTTTTAGGCGCCCTCTGCATAGTATGGGTTGCACTATAGACGATACGCCAAATAAGTTTATTTGACTGATGCTCTCAAAGCAGCTCGGTTGCGTTTTGCCGGGGATTTCATTCATATCTAGTCAGCACTGGCAATTTAGTCTTTGGCGATATGACAATATAAGATATGACGAAAATCATATAGTACCGGACATGGAGTCTGGTAGAATTAGTGCAAATATTTGAGGCTAGATGTCAGCTGATGGTGTCAGTGAATTATGCGGATTACTTCCAAAATAAAACGTTTCCTCTAGAAAACGTTATGTTACCCACCATCGGGAAACTTTATCCAGAAAACTATCTTTCCGAATTTCGGTTCTTACAAGATATCTATCGGTTACACTGCTCCTGTTACTCGCGAGTGATTCCGTCAACACCAATGCAGTTGACTGATACCATGGCCTTCAAAATCTCCAGTCTTAAACCCGACCGAACATTTATGGAGACTGGGTGTAAAAACGGACTCATTGCAATGAGAGAATTAGAGGACCAATTGAGAGTCATTGCAGGGGGATTTGAGAGGCTATGCGGAGTACAGCAGATATTTGTGGGCGACTTGTGGGATCAATGAGAAGCCGATTGTTGGCAGTCACTGAAGCGAATGGCGGAAATACATGTTACTAATTAGAAATCCAATAAAAAAATATGTTAGTGTGTTATTTACAAAACAGCTGAACAACGTTCAGCTGTTTTAGTAAAACAGCGGATTCTACTATCCATCTGCGACTCATATATATATATATTTATAATAACCGATTCTTCTTTTTATTTTGCAGCAAGGTGGTCCTACCTCTGAAACACTGCGTCACGTCCAGATTTGGACTATCAACCAGAATACATGCAGAAATCGTTACGCTACTGTTGGTATGCCTATCACCGACAACATGTTTTGCTCCGGCTGGCTCGACGTTGGCGGTCTAGACACATGCACGCAGGACTCCGGCGGTCCTATCTATCACAACGGGGTCGTTGTTGGTGTCTGCTCATTCGGTATTGGATGTGCTCAAGCGCAGTTCCCCGGTGTCAACGCACGCGTTTCCCGCTTCACTTCTTGGATCCAGAACAACGCTTAAGATATGAATGTATAGAAAAGAAATAAAAATAAACTAAATAAAGATGTGAATAAAAAATATTATGAAATGTATAATTTATTATTAAATTTATGTACCTACATTAATAAAAGTTGGTATATTTCACCACATTTCACCAATGTTGTTATTAAGTTACCTATGAATATCTACTTATGTAATGGATAGTAGACGTCTATTTTAATCAACCGGGCACAATTCCAAACCCCGAGCTGCCATTGATAATTTCCTAACAGAAATACCCAATCAATCTGCCTAGCCTTTTCCCAACTACTTTGGGGTCGGCTGCCAGTCTAACCAGATGTAGCTTAATACTAGTACGACTATTTTATTTACATGGAGCGACTGCTTAACTGACATCCACAGCCCAGTCACTGAGAAACACGACATCTCGTGGTAAGACTGTGAGACTTTGATTTTATTAGATCTGACTACCCGTAACAGTCAGAGATCTTTGACAACCGGGACCGACGGTTCTACACGCTCGATCGATCGATCTGTGTCAACAAGACCCCGTCTACGCTTCATGGCACAAGTAGTGTTAGGCATAGATGTTAAACATTTTGCAACGAAACTAGTTACAATCATTTTAGATTATGTTATTGAATTTCTAATTAGTTTTATAAGGTTAATATGTGTATATTAGTTGTCATAAGAATCTATATTTGACGTATTTCTATAGTTTGTAAGGGAAGTTACAAGTAAAGTTTTGTATCGAGAATAATTACGTAACTTGAAAATGTTATTTTTTGTTTATAGAGATATCGTTTTAAATTTAGTGTTTAATAATGGTCTTTGTATAAAAACAATGTTGCAAAAAGAATAAGGCTAATAGGAGATCTAGTTTAGGAGTTATAAGGAAAAATTTATATTGAAAATTTGTCTTCTTAGAATTTTATAAGTATTTGTTCTAGGAAATTTTTATTCTTTAGAATTAGATAATATATGATGATTTCATGTTATAGTATAAGATTTTATGAATCGAATAACATACATTATAATATATCGAATAATATACAATCGATTGCCGGCTCAAATGAGTAGCAAGACAGCCGTCGAAGAGGCAACAACTGGGAAGAAATAACTGAAACGGAAGCTGAAACCTGAGGAACAAGGAAAATTCAAGAAGAAGTGTTTTATTCAGGCCTCTATCCTATCTCTTTCTCCCTTGGCCCTCTGGGATCGTACTGCACTCGCATACATATTAGTAATGACACCGTTTTTTTGGGTATAACGATCAACTCAAAATTGCAGTGGGGTGCTCACATTACTGCTCTGTCAAATAGGTTAAGTTCCGCTGCTAATGCAGTAAGAAAAATAAGACAACTGACTGATGTTGCTACAGCTAGATTAGTTGATTTCACATACTTCCACAGCATTATGTCATATGGCATTCTGCTGTGGGGATCAGCAGCTGATGTTGATTCTATATTTATTTTACAGAAGAGAGCAATCCGCGCTATATATAACATGGGACCACGCGAATCCATTAGAAACATATTTAAAGAAATCAATATACTCGTACTTACGCTGCCCTCACTTTACATTTTTGAGAATATACTATACGTTCGGAAGAATTTGCACATGTATAATATAAGAAGCGATTTCCACGATAGAAACACGCGTTTCAAACATAAAATTGTGGTACCTAAATTTAGATTAGCAATAACAAATAATTCATTTATGGGAAATGATGTACGTTTTTATAAAAAACTGCCAAAGTCAATAACTGATCTAACCGAGACAAAGTTTACGACCCAGATTAAACGCGTACTTATTCAAAAAGCCTATTATAAGACCAAAGACTACGTTGCTGATAGGGATGTTTGGCTATAACACCTTCTGCAGTCTGCACATGTGGCTTCCTTGGCTACTCACTGACAATGTACGTGTAATTTCTATCACAGTTCTAATGATATTTTTACTTTGTTTTTTGCATAATATACCTCTTTCAATGTTTGCTTTCTTTTTTTGTTTTTAACTTTTGTTAAACTTTCTAATAATATTTGACGGATATTATGCATTGTTTTATATAGATTCTTTAGCTTCAACATTTTGTAAATGTGAGAACGCCGTAACCTTGTCAAATGCGCTATTCATTTAATAAGGCTTATGTAATTATCTTTTATATTAGTGACTGCATCCAAGATTACAATGTTTTTACATCGCGCCCAAAATTGTATCTACTGAAATTGTTAAAGATATACAGTTTAAAAGAGTAACCATGGAGTTTCTTGCCGGTTTTTCTCCATAGGAAGCGACTTTTTGGAACCGTGCACGTAAATTCTGACTTTTCATAAGTGCCTTTTTGGTTTATATGATATAAAAACCTTTGACTTTGACTTTGACGTGGTCAAAGTTGACAGAGACCCTTAAATAAAGAGAAAAAAAAAGCAATGGCCTTGTGTTAATCTCGCAAAATCTCGAAAAAGCCTCGACCGTTTTTTTTTTTAATTTATTGTGTGTGGATAAGTGTGTCCCTGGATGGTTTACATTCAGAATTGGACTAGGTAGGTGGTAAAACAATGCAAACGATTTCAGGACAACACCACATCTGCCGAGCCCACTAGGAAACAATAAAAACTGTTAACACAAAATTAAATCGACGGAACTATAGGAGAACTCAAAATCTAAAATTTGTATTAAACCATTTTAGTTTTAATAACTAAGCTTCTATACTAATGTTAGTAACTAATGTTGAATCGGCACCAATTCCACGTTATATTTTTAAGGTGCTTTGTTATGATTATTTCTCAAAAGTGTTTGGCTCTGACTCAAAACTAGTTACATTCATTTAGAAGCTTAGTTATTAACACTAAAAAGTTTAATTATTATTTGTCGCTTTTTAGTTTGTTGTTTATTTGTATGTTATACAAAAGTTTTTATTTAATTTTTATGGCTAATATGTTCAGAGCCCAGGTGAGTAGGTTTAAAGTTCTCATCAAGAGGGATGAAATAAACTCAAACATGAGGTAGCTGCGGTGATCTGTTGAGGTATTCCGTTGACTGTCTTCTGTCTCCATCGTCAGATTAACTCAGGTTACCATTATACTGTAGTGTCATCAGAACTACATATGTGTGCCTAGTTTTAACAGAATCGGTTCACAAAATCTCTATTTATTTTATTAACTTCCCGAGTGGACTAACATTTTTTATAGTCTGTTTTTATATGTATAAGATTTGACTCTTCACCTCATTAAAATCGTATATGTATAAAAACACACTACAAAAAATATACGCGTCAACTTAAGAACTTCCTCGTTGTTTCGTCAGTTAAAAGTAGTCATCGAGATTTCATTAGGATGGTAAAACATTTAACTACACAATTAATGAAAAAAATATGGGAGGTACACACAAGAAAATATTTGGATATGGAGACATAGTAATATGCAAGTGCGAGTCATCATTAGGAGCTGTTACACCGTGCAGTGTCCGCCACCGAGTGCCCGTTAGACTCGTTATATATTTAGTGTTATGAATTAGGAACTATGATTCATCACAACTAATGTACGATCAATTAATGTATTGACAATGATTTCAAAAGAAAGGATACGCTCATCTAAACATTTTACATTTAAAACTTCTTCATACAAGCAAAAGTAGCGCCATCTGTCATAGCTCATACGAACTACGCAAGTGAGGCGTTTCATAGGTCGAAGACTAAACCTTGTACGTGCGTACATGTTTTTTTTATCACATTTTATTATTGGTCAGTATTTTTATACACACATCAGTCACGAACTGAACTGAGTTTTTACCCGACTACGCTAGAAGGAGGGTTATATGTTTTTCAGGTGTATTTATGTATATTTCTTTGGCACGCTCTGTAGCCTAAACGGGTTGATGGATGTTAGCTTGAGAGGTGTCGTAAGATTATATTAGTTTTTTAAACTATAATTTATTGCGATAATAATACATGTCACAAAAAAAAACGTAAGTAATGCAATTAATATCAATCAGGTTTATTTGAAATTGTAAACAATATTGTTATAATAATTAAGTATTAACATATTAGGTACTTACTGAAGTTACTTACACTAAGTTCTTAAAACAAAAATAAAACAATATTAAATGGAAAAAGAGTTCGCTAAGCATGCGTTAATGCTTTTCAAAGATTATCTTGAAAAATAAAACAATTAAAAAATGACGTTCGTTCAATGTTATTTCGCGCGCACTGCCGGCTACACAATGGCCGTCATTACGGACCTCGGTAGTAAATTATTTATACCTTTAAAATGTGTTAATTTGATCATTTAATTAGAACAGAAGTAATCTAGGGTTATTTACCGATTATACGATACTCCATGTTCCTTTTTAATCTTTGTATCCTAATTTTGGCAGCCTTTTACCACGTAACTAGGCATATTTATGACAAACAAATTCTCGATCTCTCCGCGCGGTCCACTGTCGACTGAGTTGCGTTGGCCCTATACTGTCATTTTAGGGCCAACGCGTTGGTGCCATTTAGATTCGCGGTCGGCCGGGTCCCTACGCTAGTAATATATATGTCAATGTGTATTGACCGCTCTTCGGTCCCAAACGCGACTGCTTAGCATGAGGTCCTGGGTTCGATGCCCAGGTCGGGCAAAGTGCTATCGAGGTTTCTGTTAGGAAATTCTCAGTAGCAGCCAGGATAAATAATCCTGGAGTATTTATCCGGGAGGCGCAGGTTCGAATCTTGCTCGCGACCGTATTCTTTTTCCATTTAAATATTATAACTTTAAATATATTGTGTTGTCTCTGGAACTACTAGTCTTGAAAATATATTTTCGTATTTAGTAGTCCAATTCATGAGAAAGATTATTGACTGTTTATAAGCATGCTACAAAGCTTAGGAGCATAGAAAATAGAAAAAAAAACGGGTGTAATCGGACAGCTAATATGTTACTATTTAAAAACGTTTTTTATGTATAACCTTATTCACTTCATTTTTAATTTTGTTATTATAAGACAATGTTTTTAGTCACACAAGAATAAACGTTATTTTTTTATATAATTTACGTAGGTAGCCTGATTACTCATCACTGATTTGGGACACGTAGATATTTGTCGGTCAGCTATCGCATACACAGATGCTAGTAGTGTAGTTGCACTCATTTTGTAGGCTAACGTGACGTGACGTGACACTATAAATTGGTCGGGACCATTTGCGTGCAACAGGGTTGTGATGTTGCAGACCAGCCAATTATTAATAATAAATTAATTGATCTCCATCGGCACAACAGATTTCGATTTGCGAGAGAATATTTAAACATTGACAAGTGCAATAACATTGTGATGAAAAATATCTAAATGTGACAATGATCAAGGTAACATATTAGGGACACAATCAGGTGAATATTACATAGCATCATAGCATCACGCCTGTATTCCCCGAAGGGGTAGGCAGAGGTGTACACAGTTGTACACCCACATTTCACCAATGCTGTTATTAAGTCCCATGTGCATGGTGAGCCTATTGCCATCTACCGGGCACAATTCCAAACTCCGAGCTGCTACTGAGAAATTTCTAACGGAAAAACTCAATAACACTTTGCCCGACCCGGGAATCGAACCCGAGTTCCTCATGTTCAGCAGTCGCGCTTGGGACCACTAGACTAACGAGGTAGTTGAAGGTGAATATTATAACCAATATATATAAAAGTATCCATGCAGATCTCATGGTAGTAGCGTGTCGGATTAAAAGTCAAGATACCTAGAAAAAATACGTCAAGGTGGTAAATTGTATTATGTGAATGATGTAATTGTTATTCAGATTAGAAGTTAACTTACTAACATACTGATTCATCATAAATCCCGCCTTACACTACAGATTAGATAAGATTTCATTAATAGCAATGTTTTGCTCTAAAAACAATTATATCTGCTCTTATAAGCTTAATTAAGTGATTCATATTGATTCACACCATATACCTACATAACTTTCAAATCTAGTCAATGTCAACAGAGGGTACGTAATATTAAATATAAATACGGAATAACTAACATTTACAACACATAATAACTAAATCTACGATTTTGTTTTACTTATCAATCATTTCTTCACGAAATACATAAATTTATCAACTTTCCCCGTGTGGTTCCGGGTAGTAGAATAGTACCAACCCCTTTCATCTCGTGGGTGTCCTAAAACTCGCGTTCGTTAAAATCATAGTGAGGGACCCCGACATTCAACGTCGGTACGGTACCCAAATAGCCGACCTGCAGCATGTCAACCCCGCAATAATTTGCGTAGATAGCCCTCTCTCTCCGCCGCCCGCTAAAATAAGTATACCATGCCTCGCATCCTTGCCCACCATCGACCCTCTCGTAGAGGCTCCCTCTACTTCGGCCATCGCGCCTCCTACGACCGCCGTCACTGTCTCGGAAGACATGGACGTGTGCGTCAACCCCTCTCCCTGTCTCTCGGATGCCACTGCCTCCGACTCCGAGACTAGCTCGTCCTCTCCCTCCTCCTCCTCCTCCGAAGACGACTACATCCAGGTCGGCAAAGGAGGCAAGAGGAAGAAGGGGAAAACTTCCGCCCCGGCCAGCAAGGCCAAAAAACCTGTAGCGCCCCCCGCCCCCTCCCCCGCCCCCGCGACTACCGCCACCCCCGCCCCCCCCTCCCCCGCGACTATCGCACCCCTCTCCCCCGCCCCCTCTCAGACCAACCCCCCCCTCAGCCCCTCCGGCGCCACTTCGAGCTCTAAGAAGCTTAAATCCCCTCCCCCACTCTACATTCATGACAAGTCCAAATGGACTGCCATCTCAAAGATGTGTGTTGATCGCAGGATCAACTACACCAGTGCCTGTGCTACTCAGCAAGGCATTAAAGTCAAAGTCCCCTCCACAACCGATTATAGGGATCTCACCAAGGCCCTTAAGGCCAGGGACGTGTCGTTTCACACGTACTCTCTCCCCGAGGAGAAATCTACCAGGGTCGTCATAACGCATCCCGAAGGAAATCCCCACAGAGGACATCCTCAGCGACCTTCAGTCGCAGAGAGTCCCAGTATCCCAGGTGCACCGGATGCACCGACCCAGAGGTGGGGCCGCCTACGACATGGTGCTAGTCGTATGCGATCCTACCGAAGGACACCACCCGATCTTCCAGGTCAAAGCGATCTGTAGCCTTTCCGGCATCATTATAGAGAAGCCTTATAAAACAGGCGTAATAGGGCAATGTCACCGTTGCCAATTATACGGTCACGCTCAGACCAACTGTTTCGCCACACCTAGATGCGTCAAGTGTCTAGGTGACCACGGCACTGTAGACTGTCTCCGACCCAAAGATCGCGCACTCTGCAACGACCCTCCCAGTTGTGTGCTCTGCGGCGAAGCCGGTCACCCCGCTAACTATCGCGGCTGCCCTAAGGCACCGAAATCAACCTCGCCCAAGCTCGTTAAGCGGGCCAACGCCCGTCAACAAAGGGAAAGCCCTTCGGTGGCGATCCCCTCTTCTCAACTCCCCGCCCGCCTCAGCCCTCAGAGACCCAGTCCGTGGGCTCCCCTCAACAACCTCCAGCAACAACGAGCTTTCCCAGCTCTCAAAACCACCTCTACGTCCACGATCGCAGCCCTAATGGCCTCGCCCATAGCTGCGCCCCCCTCTCTATCGCCTCCGACTAACGCGTCCTTACCGGCTAACGCCGCCGCCTCTCTACCGGTCGTAAACGACGACCTCGCGTTTGACCCCGCGGTCGTCATTCTCAGCACATTCAGCGTATTCTCTTCTGATAACGCTCACGCTATGGCCAGGGACATCATCGCCTGCAAAGGCGACCCTATGAAGCTACTCATGGTGTACAACACCTTTCCCAAGATTACGCAAGCCCTGCGCAATCTAGCTCACAATAAATAAACTATAAAATCTTTAATGGATAATAAGAACCTATGTAGAACCAAACCGCGCTCCCTAAAAATAGGTTTCTTCAACGCTAACGGCATCACCAAACAACGCGACGAAATAACTACGTTCCTCCGCGACCATCAATTAGACGTTCTCCTCGTACAGGAAACGTTCTTAAAACCTCACCGTCGGGACCCGAATATCGCCAACTACCGTATAGTTAGGAACGATAGAACTAGATGTCACATGGGCGGCACCCTTATTTATTACCGCAAAACGCTCCACTGCATCCCGTTAGACCCACCTCCTCTCTCACTTTTCGAGGTATCGATCTGTCGGCTAGCCATGACCGGTCACCAACCCATAACTATCGTCTCTTCCTACATCCCTCCCGCCGCCACCGATGTGGGGGAAAAACGCGAAATCCTATCCCACGACCTTACTGCCCTCCTCGGCTTGAGTGACTCCGTTATCATAGCGGGCGATCTCAATGCCAAACATCCCGCTTGGAACAGTAATACGACGACCGCGAGAGGCAGGCAACTGTTCGGCCTGTGTGCCACTCTCAACTTCGACATTATTGCTCCGATGCATCCCACCCACTATCCGCACAACATCGCGCACCTTCCCGATATTCTCGATGTGGCGCTTCTAAAGAACGTAAACCTTCGTTTACAGTCTATAGAGACGCTACACGAGCTCAACTCCGATCATCGTCCCGTGATCATGGCACTGGCACCTCGCTCGGGGCCCTCTGATCCTTCCCGACCCCCTCCCACCCAAACGATCACGGACTGGAAGAAAGTAAGTGAAAGCCTACAATCGACCAGCTCCCCCCACTTAGACTCTATTCCCGACGTCATCGCCTCGGTCACTGACACTACGAATGCGATCGATTCGTTCACCGGTCACGTACAATCCGTTTTGAACAGTTGTTCACGGGAAGTTCCATTGATGGACAACCATCACTGGAAACTACCGGCGGACGTACGCGAATTGGTAACGGAAAAGAACGCATCCGTACGTGCCTACAGCGCGTTTCCCTGTGACGCGAACAAAGCTCACATGCGCTATTTGCAGCGTGCTGTAAAGAAACGCATCGATGAGCAGCGTAACGCGCACTGGGATAAGACGCTGAGCGACTTAGAGCCCACTCACCAAGCATTCTGGCAGCTTCAAAGGAGACTCCAATCCGATGGAGTGGCCACCATGCCCCCTCTCATCCGCCCCGATAAGAGCATAGCCTTCGACGACATCGAAAAGGCCGAGTGCCTGGCCGACAGTCTAGAAGCGCAATGCACTCCTAGCACCCAACCGGTTGACCGTGCGCACCTCCTCAAGGTAGACGCAGAAGTAGAACGCAGAGCCTCACTCCCGCCGTTCGAAGACCCCGACGACCCCCTGCCCCCCGTCACTCCCGACGAGGTGCAAGAGGTCATTAAAAATCTCAAACCCCGCAAAGCCCCCGGCATAGACGGCATCACTAATAAAGTCATAAAACTTCTCCCCGCCCCGTTCATTATACTCATGACCGCCATCTTCAATGGCGCCATGAGTCACAACGTCTTCCCTCAATCGTGGAAAGAAGCCACCGTCATAGGTATCCCTAAGCCCGGAAAACCCGCGAACGAACCCACCAGCTACCGACCGATCAGCCTCCTCAACGTACTCTGTAAAATCTACGAGAAGCTTATTTATAAGCGACTCAAGGACTTTGCCGATGCGAAGAGCCTCATCCCCAACGAACAGTTCGGTTTTCGTACCCAACACTCGTGCGTACAACAGGTCCACCGCATCGTCGAGCACATAAGCGCCGGTTTTCAGCGCGGCACGATGACAGGCGCGCTCTTTTTCGACATAGCGAAGGCTTTCGACAAAGTCTGGCACAACGGCTTATTATACAAGCTGTACCAACTCGGCGTGCCCGACCGTCTCGTGCTCATCCTACGGGACTTTCTCTCGAATCGTACTTTCCGCTATCGCATAGAGGGCGCACTATCCGCCCCCCACTCTATCCGCGCCGGTGTCCCCCAGGGCTCCGTGCTCTCGCCCCTCCTGTTCACGCTCTTCACTAGCGACATCCCCAAAAATAGACAGGCAAAGTTAGCTCTCTTCGCAGACGACACTGCCATTTTCTACTCCGGTATCGTGCGCGACCGTATAGTTAGCACTCTCCAAACTTCCGCCAACGTACTAGGCGCTTGGTTCAGGAAATGGAGAATAGAAGTCAACCCCGATAAGAGTCAAGCCGTACTCTTCGCGAAAAAGCGTAGGATCAGACCCCCCGACCCCAAACCGATAACCATGTTCGGCAAGCCGATCCCTTGGGAGAAGCAAGCCAAGTACTTAGGAGTCATCCTAGATAGACACTTGACCTTCGGTGAGCACATAAGGACGGTGCGCTCGCGCGCCGCCCTCGCTCTGGGTAAGCTTCACTTTATCATGAACGCACGCAGCAGATTGTCCCTTAAGTGCAAACTGCGCATTTACACCACGTGCATACGCCCCATCATGACCTACGCCTGCGTAGTGTTCCCACACGCGAAATCGTACCGCCTCCATAAGATGCAGACCCTCCAAAACCGTGCCTTACGTAAGGTCACGGGAGCCCCCCTCTACGTTAGAAACGAAAACCTCCATCTCGACCTCAAGATTCCCACTATCCAACAGTTTATAAAACGCATTTGCAAGCGTTATTTCGAGTCTGCTGAAAAGCACCCCAACCCTCTTATCGCGGCTGCCGCCCGATACACCCCCTCCCAGATAAGTAGAATTCGCCGTCCTAGGCATTCACTATTGTACCCCGATGACGCTATAACCCTGCTCCAGCACAGTACACAAACACAGACCGCCGTCATTTAGGCCTCGCCGCCGAGGCCCGTCGCGACGTCCCCGTAATGCACCTAATGCATCACCTCCCCGACCCTTGCTCGTGCCAGCCCGCGTAGCCGCTGAGCCTGTAGCTTTAAATTCCCATTATAATAATAATTCTTGTTCGATCCAGCCAGTCCCTTGCTGTCCTCCCTCAAGCGACGCCCTAAGCCGAGGCTCGTACCCCGCAGGGGGTGCCCTTAGCGTGGTCGCTTTAGATTTAATTTAGTTCGTATGCCCCTGGCTGGAGGCCTTAATAATAATTTATTATTAGGGCATCCACAGGAAAGCCCGGTTAAGCAGCCGACAACCTCCTAGGTTGACCTGCGAGATGCCACTACCAAAAAAAAAAAAAAAAAAACACCTACAATATAGTGCAAGAATGTATGAAAGGGCAGATACGGATTATTTCGGACAGACACATCCATTAATAGGTTAAGTATTATGCTAGTTGATGTTTACACACAGAGATATTATGTTAGTGTGTCTGCAAATCCATCTTGTTTGTTCAGTGTATAAGCCACATAATTATAATTTTTTTCTAATATCTATAAGGCAATCATTCATAATTATCGAAAACTTAATCTTCGCTAAGATAAAGATGATAGGTATAAATACTGTTATAAAATATTAAATCCTTCAGTGGTTTCAGTGGGAGTATACATCATGCGTGTCATAGCTTTGTTGGCTCTGTGTATTGCGGCAGTCGCAGGTAAGCTTACGTTTGAGTTATTGTTTTTTAAACACTGACCCAGGTTTTTTTTAATCCTTTATGGATCTTCGTTTGGCCACCAACTCACCTGATGTTAAGCGACGGTGTGGCCGAGGATGGAGCACGTAGATCCAGAAGAAATCTATTCACTCTAAGTAGAGTGGATAGATTTGGGGAGAACGACAGTTGGGATCAACTCCCCAACTGAGAACTCCGCAACTGCCCAGACTCGTCCCCCACAACGGTTGCACCGGACTACATCCCGAAATACGACTAGGTCGTTTCACAGCAGGCTTCGTCCGGTGGGTGGTAACCAGCAGCGGCAGAAGCCTCACACCAGAGTTTTGTTGCCTGTTTTGCACCATCCAGGGGCGACTTGTAGGGATTCCATTCTAAGGGTGCACTCCTACGGACACGGGCAACTCAGCCCCCTAAATAATGATTATTAGTAGATACTCTCTTCTCATTCGCACCAATTTGAACCACGGCTTTTTATTCCACTGTCAGCACCTCGATTGGTGCGGTTCATGGACTAACAAGACCCACCTCTAGACACTTAAAAATAAAACGTGCTCTTTGTGTAATAGAATATTAATATTCTTATCTAGTCTGTGGTCCGTTACGTGGGATATAAATGATTCGGTTTAATCGGTGCTGTTCAAATTGATGCGCTAAGTAGAATATTTCATTATGACCACTGTAGAGTCAATCATGGTATGGTTTACTAGATTGACTCAAATGCTAATGGAACATATTCAAGATCGACGAGTAATTTTGCAGTAGGTGAAATATGTGAAAATACGAGTAATATTTTTTTTTATCTAATCTAGTTAAGGATATAGTTCGCTATAAAGAGGAAATGATAACAATATTGCAGGCAAATAACAATATTGCAGGCAAATAATAACACGAGCATACATTAATCCATTCCATAAACAAATATGTTACATGTTCCGGGTCTGATAATTAGATGTGTACATTTACTAGGCTACAGAAATTGTAATGTATAAAACAGCTTACTTTAAACAAATTATAATGTAATAATAATAAGTTTGTTTATGTTAAACGAGTACGTATATCATACAGAAAATTAAACACTAGAACCGCAGTTTTATAAAACAGAACTGATTATATAATACAGGTATTTAATTTAATAGTTTCGTCAGTTAGAATAAATTAGTATAGTATAATATATTATAGGCTTTAATTAGTATTGGTGATCCAGGCTTTTTTATTCTTGTTGTTAATATAATATAAGGGTAAATATAAGCTCTTATTATTGGCGTCAGACATATAGATAATATGTTAGAATTCGTCTCCATCTCGTGCTTGAAAAGTGTAAAGAATCTAGGAGTTCTCATAGATCCTAACTTCTCCTGGAATGTTTACATTGCTGAGGTGAACAGGAGTGTATTTTGCTCTTTTCATTCTCTCAAACTTACCTCTGTATGATTAAGGATAACTTTTGCCCAATCTCTTCTACTTCATCTCTTACATTATGCAGATGTCTGTATCCTTAATGTCACAGAGGAAACTTGAACGTTTGCAGAATCTGTGTATCCGCTTCATATTTGGCCTTCGAAAGTACGATCATGTTCATCATCGGAATTACGAGCTATATTGAAGAGGTTACCGATTCGACGGTGTCGTGACTCTCATATTTTTTTCCTTCTATTTTCTATTCTTCGTCATCCTGATTCTCCGCTTTATCTTTTATCTTAAGGTGTGCTGGAAGAAAACTCATTCAGAATTCAGAAAGCTCAGTTAAGCTTGCCTTTGTATATTTTCATGTTATTTGTATCTGTGTATGTTGTTTGATTTGTGCACAATAAAGAATACGGGAACCTTTTGTTTTTATTCCGTTTAATCTAAACAAGTCAATTAAAAATAATTTCTTTTTCTTATAGCCGTCCCCTCCAATCCCCAAAGGATTGTTGGTGGTTCTACTACCACTATTTCGGCCTATCCTTCTATTGTCGTTCTCCTGTACTCATGGGGACCAAATAACCACAGGCATTCTTGCGGTGCTACCATCCTCAATAATAGATCAGTCCTCACCGCTGCTCACTGCACCGTGTAAGTGTTTTTTTTTTTTTAGTTGTCTTTAGCAACATTTTGTGAATACATCGACGGTTGTACGACTATTTGATTCAAGTAATATTTCTGTACTCTAAAAAAATTAACCATATTAAATAACCTTTAGAGACATTTTCATAGTAAAAATGTAGCTTAATTTTTTTTTAACGTGGCCTTTTGCATAATTTTGCGTGGCCCTTTGGGGTTTGATCTGCGAAGATGGACAATTTCCACGCTATTAAAATGGATGTTCCATTTCAATAGTGTACACCAAAATTTTTATGAAGAATTCATTCACTAAATCACTCTTTCTAAAAACTATCGTTTATGAACAGGTGTCGTATAAACAGTAGATTTACTAAGATTTTGGCATTTTACTTTATTTTGTAATCTCAGAGTCTTGCTCCAAATTTAATAATAGGTATATTATATACTTAGAAAATTTCACAAGTGGTGCGAAATATCTCTCAATCATATTTCTGTTACAGCGGTGATCCAGCTGAGCGATGGCGTTTACGCGTAGGCTCCACTAACGCTCATAGTGGTGGTGTAGTTCACACTGTGAATAGAGTAGTCAATCACCCCAGCTTTAACCGAAACACCATGGACAATGACGTTGCAGTCTTGCGCTCTTCCTCCACCTTCTCTTTCAACAACAATGTCCGTGCTGCTTCCATCGCTGGCTCCAACTACAACCTAGGTGACAACCAGGTCGTCTGGGCTGCTGGATGGGGTTCAACTTACGTAAGTTTATTTATTTCTGCGAATTTCCTTACCATCAAAGTTCTTACCACATAGCCACCGCAGCTTAATGCAAATAACGTCTTCTCATTAAACATTTATTTATATAATTTTTTACTATAAGACTAATTAGTATATACTAAACTATACGGTTCGAGTCAAAAGATTGTTATGGAAAGAAAAATATGATCGTTAGTAGAATTCGAACCTGCGCTTCCCGGATGAATGGCCCTTGGTGTATTTTTTCCCTACGCGTGCGTTTGAGAAAATGTATCTGTATTCGTTTTATTTATTAGGATTCGTTCTTACAATATTTCTAATCAGAATTGTTACAATATGAACATTCTAATGTTAAAATAAGTAAATGTTCATTAAAGTTTGTTTTTTAGGATTTTATCTCAAATTGAAAATAAACCCTTAAAATATCACTACGTTTTCCGACTCCTACATGTCGATACCCAAGAACGATTTGAGATATCAGGTTGAAATTAACACCAACTACTTAGATCTTGGTGTTGTTATAAATCTACGGGCACGTTTTATTTAAATTATTTGATATTTATTAAAATAATATTATTTGATATTTATTAAAATAATATTATTTGATATTTATTAAAATAATATTATTTGATATTTATTAAAATAATAATATGAAAATCGTTACTTTGTAATATGTTATAAAGCACAGGATGCTAGTCATACTTGGCTGCATAGTTTTGGTGTTTATCGATTAATTATTTTTATTTCACAGCAATGGGGTCCCTACTCTGAAACACTACGTCACGTCCAGGTTTGGACTATCAACCAGAGCACGTGCAGAAATCGTTACGCTAATCGTGGCGTGGTTATCACCGCCAACATGTTGTGCTCGGGCTGGCTCGACGTCGGCGGTCGCGACCAGTGCCAGGGTGACTCCGGCGGTCCTCTCTATCACAACGGCATCGCTGTTGGTGTTTGCTCATTCGGTGCTGGATGTGGTAACGCGCAATTCCCCGGTGTCAACGCTCGCGTTTCCCGCTACACTTCTTGGATCCAGAACAACGCTTAAGATGTGAATGTATGAAAACATAAAAGAAAATCTAAATAAAAATATGAAAGTTAACAATGAAAAGTATCATTTATAATTACATTATTAAAAGCTGTTTATAGTATCACACCTGTATTCTCCGAGAGGGAAGGCAGCGGTCTACTAACTGTACACCCACATTTCGCCAATGCTGTTATTAAGTTCTACGTGATCAGTCAGAGTACGCCTGTTTTTATCAACCGGGCACAATTTCAAACTTCGAGTTGCATTTATTCCTAACAGAAAAACGCAGCAACACTTTCACACTGTTTTGAATTTAAGTACAACCTATCGCCGTCCAGTGTTGAACATAGGCCTCTCCCAAATTGCGCCAAAAGACCCGTTTCTCCGCCTTACGCATCCAGTCTGTCCCCATCAATTTCTTCAGGTCGTCGGTCCATCTAGCTGGGGGGCGTCCTACACTACGTGTAGGTCTCCTATGTCCCTAGGACTCGTCTGCTCCATCGGCCATCGGTCCTTCGGCAGATATGACTAGCCCACTGCCATTATATCTTGCTGATTCTCCTGAATCTATGTCAAGCTATGTCGGTTAATCTAGTTCTTTTTCGGATAATTTTATTTCTGATCTTATCCTTGAAAGAAACTCTGAGCACTGCTCTTTCCATGGCTCGCTGGGCGACTTTAAATTTATGAATGAATTAAGGATTAATTTAAGTATAAATAAAACATTATTAATAATAATTTTGTTTCATTCGTTTTTGTGTACCTTAGGTACACTTTTACTATATTTTTTTAATCATAATGGCATATGATACCCTAGAAAGGGGTAAGGATTTTAACAATACTCGTACATTTAAATTGGTTCAGGCGTTTAAAAGAAATGGGGCAATACAGAAACTAACAAACATACATAAAAACATAACACTCCATGTTTTAAGCAGTCGTGTAACATGATAGGTCTCCTTCTTATCTGGTTGATGAACAACCTAGTGACAGAGTTTAAACCATCCGTAGGTCTCCGAAATGGCTTTACACACTATCGAAAACATCTCTCAGGTGTGCTGGTTTCCTCGCAATGTTTTCTTTCACCGTTTTTAAGTAAGTGTTAATAAATGTATAATACGCACATGACTTCGAAAAAATAGAGGTGCGAAGCCTTGGATATGAATTTCTTCTTGTATCGTGGGTGCATTTACAGACATATAATCTCACATGCACACACACCCAGACCTGGAACAATTATCTGTAGATCATACAAATATTTGTTCCGTGCAGGAATCGAACCTACAACACGCGACGCAGCAGCCGGTTTCCCGACCACTGTGCCAAACGCGCCGTCATTTTGAGTTTCGGCAGTAAACTAAAACGTACTTCCCGTTGCCCTGCAATCATGAAATTAGGTAAGAAGCAAGGTACATCACAAATAAAGGAAAAAATCTGAAACCGAATTTGTATAGGAAATATTAATTAAATATTCATAATATTAAAGACTGGTTCTTCGAATATAGCCCGTCAATATGGCTGTTATAATTGTTATGAGAAATATACAAAACTTTTGTTTGTCTGTTGAAAACGCCCAACATATGTCGCAGATGGATTGTAGAATCAGCTGTTTTACAAAACTGCTAGCTGATTTACAAAACAGTACTGTTATGAAAAACAGCTGAACGACGTTTAGCGGTTTTTGTTTTATAAAACAATACTGTCTTGTAAATCAGCTAGCAGTTTTGTAAAACAGTGGATTCTACAATCCATGTGCGACATATGTATATCAAAGTAACTGGAATATCTGTGCCCATTATCTGCACTGCGTCACATACGATTAGAAACTTATATTTGGAGTCTGAGAATAATTGACAGTGTAATATATAGTTATATGTAGTATATTGGACTGCCTCGTTGATCTAGTGGTCGCAAGCGCGGCTGCTGAGCATGAGGTTTTGGGTTCGATTCCCAGGTCGGGCAAAGCGTTATTAGGTTTTTTCTGTTAAAAAAATCTCAGTAGTAGCCCGGAGTTAGGAAGTTGGTGGTGTGACACCCCCGTGCTGTAGAGAGCACGTAAAGCCGTGGGTACTGCGCCTGATCTCTCTCCGGTCGTGTCGGATTGCCGTCCCATCGGACCGTGTCCGAAATACGGTCTGGAGGAGTATGATTATTATTAGTATGTTTAAATTTTATTATTATGGGAAAATATTTTGTAAAGTAATTTGACCCACAATTCGACTTTTCGTCGTAAGAGAAATGTTCGGTACTTTAATGGTTTATGAACTTCAGTGATGTGAATTATACGGAACAACTTGCACTTGTCCGAGTTTTTATATCTACTAATACTACTTATCTACTAAGTAATTTATAATGATAGTCGATTTGGATTATATGAATTAAACGTTGTTTTATAATTTTTATTATTAATAATATGGGTGTCATTTTTGAGGTACTTAAACATAAGAAAATGAAATTTTCAAACCCTGGTGGCGGAAAATGGTTCTTTGAAAATACGTAGATCTATATTGGTTTAAATATTGAGTACGAATATGAATGACATCGATATAAGTAAATCCGAGATGGCACTTAACAGATTTTTGGAATAGGTGACTGACCGCTAATGAAGATTTTACCAAAAACTTTCGCCACTAGTTGGCGCCACTTTAGCAAGAGGTCTCCCATCCCAATGTAGAAGTTCCCTGATATTGATAATACTATATTTAACGATATGGTATTAGAATAAAGATCAAAACTAATAAGTCACAGACATTTCTTTTTGTTGAAATCCGTCATTACATTACTGAGAAATAGATTAATTAAGTTAACGTATTTTAGCGCGGAAAGTCTGTGGTCTCCGATTTGCCTGTGACGACATACTACTCATCCGAGATTATATAGCTGCACAACAAAGTCAAATCTTTATTGATGTTAGTTACATCGTTATTCAATTTTTTTTTGAATTCTGTTTATTTTTATGAGGAACACTGTGCAATCTTTTTTATTGTATTTATTGCCATTCTTATTTTAATGACTTCATTCAAATTGGAACACTCAGACATTACAAAGAGCACCATCTATTGGCAATAAATTAATTTACGTGCAAACCTTATGGTAGGACAAATTTTAGCAATTAAAGATATGTTACCATTATCAGATATTTTCGTTACTAGACGTTTTTTTTTATTTGGCACGTACATTTTTCTGAGTTATGTTTTGCATTTTACACAAACTTAATTATCAAATCGATATATATAACGCCATCTCTTGAGATTTATTCAAACTATTTACTTTGTTCGTGTTCTTTATTTTCTTTTTCCGTAATTGAACATAGTTCATTCAATATATATAGATACTACAAGTTTGACACTTTAAGTAATTATCAATGGATTTTTTACAAATTTTTTGTCTTCGAATACAATAATTTATAAGTTGTTCAACTATTAGGTACTTATTAGGGATGTTACGGAAGTGGTTATATCGGAACCGAATTCGGAATCAGAGTTTTTTCATTTGGTTTATCGGAACCGGAACCGGAATCGGAACCGGAACCGGAATCGGAACCGAAATCGGAGGTGGAGGCAAAAGAGAGATGTGTTAAGGGCAGGTCTAGATTCTAGACCTGCCCTTAACACTTTTACATTCTTAGACTCTAGAATATCAGTTATATTCTTATTATCAGTTCAAAAAGTTTTATCGATGTAGCACAAGCTTTTGATAAAGTCTGGCACGAGGGCCTAGAGCATAAATTGAAACTGATGTTACCTTAAGAGTTTCCGGATATCTTAGAACCCTATATATCCAACAGAGGGTTTCGAATACGACTCGAAGCT
This sequence comes from Xylocampa areola, assembly GCA_935421205.1. Classification (NCBI taxonomy): domain Eukaryota; kingdom Metazoa; phylum Arthropoda; class Insecta; order Lepidoptera; family Noctuidae; genus Xylocampa; species Xylocampa areola. The sequence continues at coordinate 6,274,011 of OW285200.1, forward strand.
TATTCTAAACTTGTACTAATAAGATCTGGTGTACGACAGGGAAGTGTTTTAGGTCCGTTTCCATTATTTACCTATTATACACGTGTGATATTCCAGAGCCCGAAAGTAATTCCATAGCAACCTTTGCTGATGACACAGCTATTATGGTGATAGGAAACACTCACAAGGAAGCTGTCGAAAAGGTGCAAGTAACCATCGATCAGGTCTAAAATTGGACCAAAAAATTGAGAATCAAGTTAAATGAAACAAAGTCAGTGCATATTGTCTTTACTAACAAGAAACTTTAGTATTTTCCGGTATTTATAAATAACCATATGGTACTGCCTACCATATGCAAGCACCGTCAAATATCTGGGAATGACACTTGAAAACTTGTCTGGAAAGCACGCGTCAAGAAGAAGCGAGAGGAACTAGACTTGCGGTATAAAAATATGTATTGGCTGATAGACAGATCGTCGCCCATGTCCATACACAACAAATTGCTTTTATACAAACAAGTCCTAATGCGTATGAACCTAAAGAATTCAGCTATGGGGCTGTTCCAAACCAACCAATAGAGAAATCATCCAGCGATTTTAAAATAAAATAGTCAGGGACCTCGCCAAAGAATACATCAGGAATAGCGACGTCCACCGGGATTTCAACATGGACGTCGTAGCCAGAGTAATTAAGAATTATGCAGAAGCTCATGAGCAGAGACTTCTCCATCACGTGAATGTCGAGGCAATCCAGCTTCTCGATAACACAGAATTAGTGCGAAGACTAAATCGGATAAAACCATTCGAATTAGTTTAGTGAAGAGTGACATATAGACAAAATGTATTGATAAGTAGTAAGAAGGCGTGAAAAAAGTTCTCCCTATATTATCTAGAAACTATGAAAAGTTATCGGACATTATTTTCAAATGATTTTTTATACATGTTAAGACCATGTAATTATTGGACGTTCTCTTAGAATTTTAATACCAAAGGAATTTAGGTTAGCTGACCCTAGGCTAGATTATAAATAAAATAAATTACCTATTCGTCATGGTACTTTATAGTAAAAAAAAGTGAAAGAGTAATCGACAGAAGGCACGGGAGGAGAGAGGTCCCCCGCGCGACTAGTATAAACTGGAATGTATGCGCTGATCGCCGCTGTGCATCGACCTCCGATATAACTTCCGATTAAAATTTATCGGAACCGAAATCGGAATCGAATGTGCAAAATCAATCGGAACTTCCGAACTTTCGGAATTGGAATCGAACCTCCGTATCATCTCTGGTACTTATTAACTTGTATAGGTTCTTTAGCTGGGATAGTATTCCTTTTATCTTCGCTAAATATACTATTTTTGTGAATTTTCGCACATACCCAAAAACAAGCATTTAGGTAGACAATTGACTCTTTACTTCTTACTTTAAATCTTAATAATTCGCAAACGGATCCCTGAATCGACAAATAGTTTTCGCTCACCTGCAATCGTTTAGAAAAACCTATTCAATGACATCCCACACCATGGAATAAACGAGAAAAAGGATTCATCCCCACCTTACGAGTAGGGAGGGGGACAAAAAAATAATTGACTACTTTGTCAGACCCATGCCAAATTACAGCTTTCTATAACTAAGCGTTTATGAGCTAAGCCGCGGACAGACAGACGGACCAACATGGCAAAACTATAAGGGTTCCTTGTTGACTACAGAACCCTAAAAATGATGGGAGCTACCTACCTACAAAATAGTCAAATGTTTTCTAATATCTTTATGATAATGATTCATAATTATCAAAAACATAATCTTCACAAAGATAAAGATGAAATATATAAATACTGCTATAAAATCTTAAATTCTTCAGTGGTGTCAGTGGAAGTATTCATCATGCGTGTCATAGCTTTATTGGCCCTGTGCATCGCGGCTGTCGCAGGTATGTAGAAGCATTTTTAACAATTACCACACACCACACACTACAAACCATCCATGTTCTTTTTATTTATTTAAAAATAAACTTTACTTAGATCACTCTAGGGCCTATATCGTGGGTACGTACAGGCATTAACATCTCACATGAACTAATACCCTGTTCGGTACAACTATCTATAGGTTATACCAATAATTATTTTGTGCAAATATCGAATACCGTTAGCGATATCATATGGGGTATATGCGCTGCTGAGGCAGCTTATGTTTAAACGACATTAACTCAAACTAACCACCGTAGAGCTAATCATTTGGATTCATTAACTCAAATGATTGATCAGAATCAAACTCAAGATTTAGGGGAAATTTTGTAGCAGATTATAAAATGTATAATTAAAAGTAACTTTGTGCCATTTTAATATTTTATAAAAAAGAAATACCGCGTATAATTATTAATCAGGATTATTTTCGCTATCAATCATAATATTACTCCATTCTATCCGTATTGATCCATTCCATGAACAAATATTATTTTCCGGGTCACGGTGATTGTATGTCTGAATGCACTCAGAAATCGTAATGAATGAAACAGCTTCATTTTAATATAAAAAATTATAATATTTATATAAATTAATTATAATTATATAAAATATAGCTGTGATTATATAGGTATTTGATATAAAACAAAACATAGATTGTAAAACTTGGACTAATTTATCGTTGTAATAATTTGGTAGTCCAGACTTTAGTTAGTATTGGTAGCGCTTTATTAAATCTTGGAATATGCTTATTGAAAATATAAGTATTATAATATACAATATTATATACTGCCATTATTATGACATATGTTCAGGGTTTTGTATTTATTGCGCTTGATCTAATCAGATTTCAAACACATAAAATAACCAGCCCATAACTGCCACACTGCCAGGCAAGGACATCTCCTCATAAAGAGAAGGCACAATAAAAAAAAAAAACATTTTTTTTTTCTTATAGCCGTCCCCTCCAATCCCCAAAGGATTGTTGGTGGTTCTACTACTACTATTTCGGCTTATCCTTCTATTGTCGCTCTCCTGTACTCATGGTCATCAAGCAACCACAGGCAAGCTTGCGGTGGTACCATCATCAATAATAGATCAGTCCTTACCGCTGCTCACTGCACCATGTAAGTGTTTTATGTGTTTTTGATAACTGTATCGAAATTTTGTGATGATATTAAGTTTACCAGTGGTACACAAATTGAAATGGGAATACAGATGAATCTTCCAAACGCATTTATTCATGCTCAAAAGTTATAAATTTTTAAGGAAAGAAAATGCGGTCGTGATCACGATCGATACCAAATAAATTGTTATAGTTAATGAGATGTTGGGATACCTCAGTTAACAGAAGTAGTAGTAGCCTGGAGTATTTATTAAAGTAGTACAAGTTCGAATCCTGCTCACAACTTTTTACTTACAAAAATGTATAGGTTATCTTTAAAATGAGTTTTTTGATAATAAAATGTGTACGATACATCAAATATGGAAAGAGTTACACAGGTCTAGTTAATTATCAATGACATTTCTATTACAGCGGTGACGGAGTGAACCAGTGGCGTATACGCGCTGGCTCCACTAACTCTAACAGCGGTGGTGTAGTTCACAACGTCAATAGAATTACTAATCACCCCAGCTATAACAGAAATACCCTAGACAATGACATTGCAGTCTTGCGCTCTTCCTCCACCTTCTCTTTCAACAACAATGTCCGCGCTGCTTCCATCGCCGGCTCCAACTACAACCTAGGTGACAACCAGGTCGTCTGGGCTGCTGGATGGGGTACAACTTCCGTAAGTTCGTTTATTTCTGCAAGTTCTCTTACTGTAAAATTTCTTACTATAGCTTAATGTAAACAATATCTCCTCATTAAGCGTTTCTTTACTTATTCTAATTATTATCGTACATTATAAGTAAGTCACTGGATAGTCAAAAGTGATAACACAAAGACAACCACTAAACATTCAATAAGAATTATTACAATATGAACACTAAAAGATAATTTCGATTTTTCTATAATTAAAGATTCATATTTAAATTTTGCAGTCGGGTGGTTCTGCTTCTCCAACACTACGTCACGTCCAGTTTTGGAGTGTTAACCAAAACACATGCAGAAATCGTTACACTAATGCTGGTGTGACTATCACCGCCAACATGTTGTGCACCGGCTGGCTCGACGTCGGCGGTCGCGATACATGCCAGGGTGACTCCGGCGGTCCTATCTATCACAACGGCATCGCTGTTGGTGTCTGCTCATTTGGTATTGGATGTGGTCAAGCATTTTACCCCGGTGTCAATGCTCGCGTTTCTCGCTATACTTCTTGGGTTCAGAACAACGCATAAGATGTAAATTATTAAATAAAGTATGAAACGTAACATTTTTATTTCCATTTCAGTACCCCCATGTTTTCATTTTTATTAATTTTCTTTCTGCAATCTCATCATTCCTTGATCCAGCTGCTTAGTCAGAAGCTCTTAAGGACTCTCAAGGCTCTTCGCTATTAGTCCATTAGCCAAAACAATACAATAATAACCATAACTTCTAAACGACTACCGATTTAGATCTATGGGATATCGTTAGAACCCTTACATTTTCCCGGGAAACATAGGCTAGCCAGATTGTAAGAAGTAGCTATGGTGCACAAAAAGGTGTGATAAAATAATATAATTCACACATCGTAGACGTGTTTTTTTATTTATTACTAGCTGACCCGGCAAACGTTGTTTTGCTATATAAATAATTATGACGATTGATCAGTTTTCGACCGGAGAGGAAAAATTATTAAATTACTAAAATGGCTATTAAAAAATAAGGGTTGATCGTAGAAAAGTGAAAATTGAGGATTGTATGTATTTTTGTATGTTGTATCATAAAAAAATAGAAATTAAAAATTTTGTCTAAAAAATAAAAAATAAAATTTAGGGGTGGACTACCCCTAACATTTAGGGGAATGAAAAATAGATGTTGGCCGATTCTTATAGATACCGGATAAGCACAAAAAATTTCATCAAAATCGGTCAAGCCGTTTCGGAGGAGTATGGCAACGAAAACTGTGACACGAGAATTTTATATATTAGATTATTATTATTTTTGTTTCTCTTTCATCTCGGAATTAAACCCGGTCCTTTGGAGGACTTGCCTGGAGCCACAGAGGCCCCTGTGAGAGTTTTAATCTAAATTGAGTTGGGACACCAACCGGAGACTCTTCATGATTGTACTATACGATTTCAGCCATGGAGAGTTGCACCTATGCAGAACCATTGAGATTTTAAAAATTACATAAAAAATTGTCTATTTCTGTGTTTGCTATATGGACTATTTAAAATTCGATTGCTGGAATTAAAATCGGCATCTGCCTTTCAACTCTTTAACATTTAAATTTATTGGCAGACGGTGACTTGCCAACTCACTGCATGGGCCCCTCAAACGCCGTCTTGATTGATACAGGGAGAAGGGGCAAACCCCTTCACCAAAGTACCCTGTACCAAAGTACAGGAAGACATGGGTGTGAGCGACTACGGGTGCCGAGAGGAGCTGCCCCGGTTTCACCATCACGGGTCTCGAAGAGCCGGAGCAAGTTTCCCCGTTGTTACGCCATTACTTATATGACACTTCCACCCCCGAGCATATAGCTCTGGCGACTCCGCTCTGGCCAGCCAATTAAGGCAAGACAGAGTTATTATTATTATTTCCAGTACCATCTATTTACATATAAATTAAATATAAATAAAAAATACATAATATAAATAGTAGAACACCGGCCACCGGGGATAGGATCTAAATCGAATTATCGAAGAGTACTGCTTTCTGTATCAGGCCCTTGATCCAGCCGCCTAGCGAGAGCCTTTTAAGGTGTGTTGGCCTTATTATTATTATTATTATGAGCCTAAACTGTCCCACTGTTGGGCAAAGGCCTCCCTTCCCTTCTTCCATTTATCTCTGTCTAAAACAATGAGGGACCAGTCTTTTTGGAAGGAGTCTAGTTTGTTTTTTATATTATTATTATTTTGTGTTATTTTTGTATTGGTTCAAGTATACCTCAAAGTTGGTCCCATGCAAATTAGAGAAAAGGGTATATAGTAGAAAAATTATGAAAGAGTATGGTGTTTTTCTATCATATCCATGCTGGACATCTGGGTGTAGCAATTTCAAGTGGTTCACCACTTTGTGAGTGTCTGACGTTAGCCAATTTCAATAAAATGTTATTTGCACTGATGGACATTAACTTTAAAGTTTATTGGCGTAATATTTATTTTGTTTGTCCTTACTCAACGCTGTCTAGACGAAGAGATGACTAACGTAGTAGTCTCTATTGGTATATTCGTAAAAACAGCTCTACAAGAAATCTGTAAAATTTTGATTTGTAGTCGAGGTAGTATTTAATAGTAGGTATCAATATCCATAATAATACACTTGTCGGCTCAGTGTAACTACCTCCGGTTCAGAGTTTGAAAATGTCGAATTTACAAATAAGTACCTATTATTATACTTAAACGCACTTAAAGCTTTATTTCGTTAATTTATACATGATTAAAACAACAGTGTCTTGTTTACTATTTCTGTTTGAAGATATTATGTTAATCATATCCTACTGCGGGACATAGTAGACATTGTGGTGGAAAGTTTAAATTGATTCGCACCATACATCGCCACACCGGGTCTTGTTTTCAATACCGAGGATTGCCAGTATCATAGCCAAAACCCGAAATTTACGTTATTATTATGAAATTCTAATATACACACATCAAAAAGGTCTAAGCAACACGTATCAATTACAGAAACTGCATGTTTTATTAATTGATACTTATTTTTTCTTAAAAAAGTACATTGGTATACAATCTTTTTGTTCTCGGAAGCATATACTGGCTGATTTTAAAAATATAAACTTTTTGGTTGTGTTTTGTTTTCATTAAAATAGAAGCTAATTATTTCTTCCCGATTTCATGTGTTTTTGTTGCTTGATAAATTTGGTATTTATCTCACTTTTATCTTTTTGATATACACAGCATTTGAAAAAATTGAGTAGTAAGTCATATTTAATTATGCCATTTGACTGCTGATGAAATGCAGAGAGCAGTCCCGCACAAGCGGGAAGAAATCAGTCCCAGATATCTCAGCATTTTGGTGTCAATAGGAGCGTGATTTGTCGTCTTTGGCAGCAAAATGCTTCTACTCAGAATCAATAATATTAAAAACAAGATTCCACGGTCATTTACTATTTGTGTCGACCCATTTTATAAAATAGTGCTACAAAGCCAAAAGGTACCGCTTTTTCCAAACCTACCAAAATGGGAAATATATATGTCAATCTACTGCTGTGAACAAATTTGGTGTCATTCCAAAGGAAATAGGTAAGTTTTTATGATTACCAGATGCTGAATCTTACCCCGTAGATAGTTTTAGACGAACTTCAACAGCATTGCCGGCCAATTCAGTAACCGATATATTGACCTTAAAGCGTCATATAGCGTGGCAATCTAACACAGTCGCAGAATCTTATGTTGAAAAGTCAATTCAAAACAAGATAGTGCAAGAATAACACAAGCAATAAATTTGGTGCCAAACTTAAGAAGTGTTGTCCTAAATTGCACCCTTCTATTGCTTACGTCAATATTTTTTGGCGCCTGCTGCTCCTAATAATGAGGCTCTACAATGCCCTTCACCTTCTATAATAATATTCCATCATCTCCGACATTCACGGCAACTCAAAATATTGAAAACAAATTATGCCACCGAGTGATGGAAACTGCACGGTCTAACAACTCCTGCTGATGCTCCATGGGCGGGCGAAACACGTGTATGGTAGTCGCAATATTCACCGCTTGCGTATGTGCATATATTTGCGGGCGAGCGGGCGGTGCACAGGTATTTGCATGACCACCCTCAATATTGTGGAAGTAGCTAGTTAATGTATTTATTTGCATCCATTATAATGGATTTCCGCAAAGTAACGCCTGAATCTATATAATACAAATTATTAGTAATAACATAACACAATCTACAAAAATGACAGCAAAAACTGACGTATCATTTTAATCATTGTAGTTTCGTAATTTTATATATAGTTATATATTTTATTAATATACTGAGTTTATAAAATTCTTTTTTTATCTTAGCAAGTATTTTGGAAACCGTCGTATGACATACGTGAGCTATGTTCATTACAAAGTCTTGATAACATTGCTACCTACGCCTTTGGTTCAGCTAGAAATTTAACATCGGCTTTATCGGCTGTAATGACCAACTTAGCGCACTTATGTGATATTGACTATTAATCACCGGGCTAATTGAAGTATATCAGAATTACTTGCGAACGTGACGGTCACGTTTGCAAGCAAATGTTATATTTTTACCATTTAAGACACATTAATTATTGTTTAACGTTTATTACTCACGCGTATTCTTCGGGATTACCCGACTAGTTTCATATGAATGTGTCACACGAAAGTAATTATATAAAAATGTAAGACACACTTAAATATCTGCCGTTCCTGCGACGAATGTGACATCTTGACGGATAAATAATAAAATCACAATGAATAATTTCGAAGTTTTGTTCGATATGTTAACCAGCACATAAATGTCCCACTGCAGAGCAAGGACTTCTTCTCATAAAGAGAAGGCAATTCGATAAATTTAGGTTCGATACAAAATTGGGTAAAAGAATCCTAGAATTCAGCCATAATCGTCTCGCTGCAATTCCTTCCACTTTTTGCGGCCAATCATTCCAATAGTTGTGAAGCTCATCTCCTTTTTAGGTGATGTTTCCTACAGCTCGTCTGACATGCGGCAGATGTGATCAGCCAAGTTCCAATTTGGGCTCGCAGTTTTTTGATCAAAGTTGGCCATCTGTTACAACCACTGATTAATTATTTTACCCGAAAATCTGTTGAATCGTTAATTAACAGACCCAATAGATTTTTATTGTAATGAAGTATAACTTTGTACTTCTCCCATTCGAAGAGTTAAAAGTTTTAAATATTTCGGGAAAGTTAAAAAAAAATCGTGAGCAACATTTTAACCGCTGCCCACCGGATGAAACTGGGTGTATTCATGTTCCAGGGCGCAGTTTCTTATCAAATACAATGTATGAATTATAGTTTATAGCTAATATTCCTTGATATTCGCTGACGTTATCATGGATTTATGAAGACTAAATATAATCACGACTACTGAGATACGACCAAAGATAAAGTCGGGAAAATACGTCCAGATAATGAGAAACGTAATTTTTCAATGCCAATTAATGAATTATTAAAATATTTTTGCGTTATAATCCCCTAAGTCACTTTTGTGGATATTTCCACGGGGCGCTTTCAGTTTAAGCGTTTGTTTGGAATGCAAGGCGCTGCAACATTGTGCAGCGATCCTGCTCTAAGACTGCTGCAGCAAAAACAAGCGGTACTACAACCATGCAGCAGGAATCCAGCACCAAACGTCTAAATTAAAAGAACCCTTACACCATTTAAACCACACTCCTACAAACTGTCTTTAGTTTTTTTTACTGTTTTCTAGTAAATAGTATACTCCCAACCACAGCACAGGTAACAGCGGCCTATCTCCATGGAGATAAGCCAAGAGCCAAGTACCTACGCAGGTGATATTATCGTGTACAAGTGTAGGCGCAAACACAGGTGCACTCCCTCTTCCTTCACTCTCCTAAGCGAAATTTCCAAAATCCTGAAACATGTATTTGCGCTTTTCTAATCCAAATGTCAAATACCAAATTTAATAATATTTTACTTTAGACTGTGCTAGATAGACCAGTAATTGAGTATATCCTTTTATACCGATACAGATAAGTGTAGAGCGAATTGAAGTATAGTGTCGCACAATAGCATAAAAAATTGATTGATAGAATTTTGCATCATGTAATGATTATGAAAATTGATATTTGACATTTCGATTAGAAAATCGCAAATACAAGTTTCAGGATTTTGGAAATTTCGCTTAGGAGATTTAATTGCTTAAGTTAATTAAAAAATATATAGTAGACAATGAATAATAACAAACTGAACTTTTAATCATTCATTAATCAATAACTAGATCAAACATTTTGATTTGTTTGTTTAGTTACGCATTAGATTGAATCCAAGTTGCGTAACGAGAAATACGGGCACTGACACTGGGGTATGCTGCACTGGCGCAACCGTAGCCCCAAGAGCTGACGCCAACTAAGACGCCATTGTGGTAGAGGGGACCGCCGGAGTCACCCTGGCACTGGTCGCGACCGCCTATGATGAGCCAGCCAGAGCACAACATGTTGGCGGTAACGTTGGCCCCAAATGCAGCATAGCGGGAGGCACAACTGCTTTGGTTGATTGTGTAAAGCTGGATGTGACGAAGCTGCTCAGAAGGGGACCCGCTTGCCTACAATATGAATAAAATATAATTAAAACAAATAAATCATGTAAGGAAATCAGAAATTATAAGAAACTAGTACTCACGGTTGTAGTGCCCCATCCAGCAGCCCAGACAATCTGGCTATCAGCAAGTTTATAGGTGGTTCCAGCAATTGAAGCAGCCTTCACGAGGCTGCTATAGGCGATGGCATCAGTGGTTCGCAAGATGGCGACGTCATTGTCTATGGTGCGGACGTTGAATGTAGGGTGGGCGACGATGGAAGTCAGGGTGTGAACAGTACCACCACTGTTGGCCCAGCTAGAGCCAACTCGAGCACGCCATCTAAAAGTTGCATCACCGCTACACAAAAACAAACATAAATATTTGAACAAAACATTTTAATGATCGGCTAAGAATAAAATGAACAATACAATAATTGAATGCTACCGGGAAAAAACAAGGAATATCATATTAATTCATGCATAAATTTGAATAAACGGCAATATAAAATTGTCAGTCTTTATTTTTATAATTACAAAGTTTACGAATTGTTTTATAGTAAATACTTACTACACGCAATGAGCGGCGGTAAGTATTGCTCTAGTGGTAACAATTGTTCCTCCACATGCTTGGTTGAAGTTATTAGTAGAGTATGAGTAAAGAAGAGCAACCACGCTAGGATACTGGCTAACTACGGCCACCGAACCACCCACAATCACCGATTGCTTAGTAGGGACGGCTGTAAATATAAACATTTTAAATAAGTAACTGGCAGAAATATTTATGAAAAGAGAATTTGAAATTGCAGCTGTGATCGTGTTGTTCTGGGCATATCTTTAGTAGACATTGATTTGAATTCCCATTGCAACGGTCGCTGACATACTGCTGTACACCTCTACCTAACCCCTTTGGAGAAACAGTTCAAATCCTGGGAATAACAGCGTGATATTTAAGATTTATTAAATAATAACTAATTATCTGACTTATCTGAAATTAATGTAAGAATACTGACAACTTAATAAACAGAAATAATATAAATAAATATTGTAGCACACGGACCTTAAGAAAACAAGTGAGGGTTATTTTTTTTTATACATGACCTAATATCAGATCCTTGACTGGAATAAAGCAATCAGGGCTTCATTAACCCTAAGCCCCTCCCGTATCCTGGATGATATCAGGCTTATACAAGCAATTCGCTACCGCGTGAGTAGAAATGACGTCAAAAAAGCATTTTGGGAACCGAATTGTAGGCACACAATAGAAATTCAAACATTGTTCTCATACGATCAGAAAGCCCTGAGCACGATATTGAAGATTAGTTTCACTATGCAATGTGATCTCAACACATTTCCGTGTACGGCATAGCATATTTTCCGGAGGCCAAACAACGACTGAAAGCGGCGCCGTTAAAGCTGCACCTCACCGTTACCAAGAGTGAAAGTATATGAATGTTCTTATTATAATCTGAAGAGTCTGTTATCAATTACATTATATCATTTGTTGCAAAGTACAGACACACAGCCGACTGGAGTAGACCCCTTCCTCTATAATCACAAGTTTATACTTAGTTTAAAGGAAGGTGTTCAAAAAGCCATGCTGAGGGTCTTGCTTTAGTTCTTATACTTTGATGTTACCATATAAGACCTCTTTTGCAAATAAATATTTTTATTTATTATTTATAAATGATATATAACCAAATAAAATAAATAATAAAATAAAAAATAAAATTAAACTTATACCACAAGTATCGAACGAATTTAATGTAAAAATATAAGATATGTATATTATGACTAACCTGTAACGGCTGCGAGGCCTATAAGCAGTAGGCTGATGACTGCGTGCATCATCATGTCCTACGATGCACTGATTTGCAATTTGAATAGATAACTCATTATTTATATTAAGTGCATTGATTCATTTTCCGGCTTTATCTCCATCCTTATGTGAAGTGTTTATTTGGATGTTTGTTACTATTCTTGACGCTTAAAATACGGTTCAATAGTGTCTTATTTTCAATTCCCGGGTCGGGCAAAGTGTTATAGGGTTTTAGGTACTGATAATAAATTTTCAGAAGCTGCCCGGAGTTTGGAATTTTGCCCGGTAGATGAACATAAGCACACCAGCTAGAGGACTTTAAAACGACATCGTTAACACGCGGATAAACAGTTTAGGTAATGTTTTCCCACATTTTACCGGTATTTTTCCTATCCCTTTATAGAATAAAACCTTAATGACGTGAATAACAATGTATGGCGCCGATATCAATTCAGCACGGTACAGGTTTTTTTTTTCGTAATGGTCTTACGTTTCGCCCTCACCTCACCTGATGTTGACCCATGATGCGGTCGATGAAAGAACTGTTCACTCGAGCTCTGAAGACCAGATCATAGTTATCGGAATATCAAGAATTCCATAGGAATTCCATTCCTTAGCGGAACGCTTAATAAAACTATTTGCAAAACCCGTCGTGCATTGCCGTCCTTCTGGTTGTCCGATGATGGAACGAGGTTGGAGGAATTGGATGTGCAATTCCAACGCACACTTGCCGAATCGCAAACGATAAAATCGATAATCCAACAACATTGGCAGTTTTTTAAAGACGAGGGCGAAACTGCGGGCCGAAACTAGTCATAGATAATTTCAATGGCTTGTAGACACGTTTCAGCCACTGTGCTTACAATCTCTATTACCTATGTGTAATTGTTTTTCTGTGAACTGGATAGTCTGTCACGTATTTTTGTTTAAAACAAATAATATTTTGTATTTATTTATCTGTAAACTGTAACACGATATCGATCCACTTAAAAATACTTTGGTTCATGAAAAAATAAGTAGGGATAATTGCGAGCCTTCAGTTAAACTTTTTTTTTTACCTTTTGTTTACCACTACTGGGCATAGGTCTCCCCTATATTCTTCCACACCTCTGTGTGTTAATAGCAGGCCAGGTCCCGACAAATGTATCTAGGTCATCACACCAGCGTTTTCTAGGCCTACCTCGGTGACGCTTAAAACATTTGCTTAATTTATTTATGAACTAGCTGTGCTCGCATTTTTGGAACGTAGGTAAATACAATTACTAACCTTACATTTATCTACCTATCTGATATACCTACAGATGTACCTATTTGTGGAATGTATTTTTTTTTTATTATTATTTTGTAATCCCCACCATTTATTTATCTTCAGATAATCTGTCAAAATCCGGTAACTAATTTTAAATTTAGAATTAAGAATAAACACATGAATCTCCATTAATAAAATTTATCATCTAAATAACATAAACATTACCCTTCTTTTTTCTTTGCTCCGTCGCAGTCGGGTAAAAATACTCTATAATCATAGGGCAAAGACAATTTTTTCTTATATTAATATGTTTATCACCATTCATTCGATTATTATTTCTCACTTATTATTCAAGCCTTCTTTAAAAATAATATTTTCATTATTTTACAATTCATTGTGATAGTGCGCTTACGCTTATCTTATTTATATCCAGTACTTAAGGTCAGCTGATAGAAAATATACATAGTATTAGATCTCTTCTATAGAGGAACTGCCTCGTTGGTCTAATGGTCCCTAGCGCAACTGCTGAGGTCTCGGGTTCGATCAACGGGTCGGGCAAAGAGTTATTGAGTTTTACTGTTAGAAAATTCGCAGTAGCAGCCCGGAGTTTGTTATTGTGCCCGGTTGATGGCAATAGGCTTATAACTTATTACATGGGACATAATAACACATTGATGAAATGCGAGTGTAATATTGTGTACACCTCTGCCTACCCCTTCGGGGAATACAGGCGTGATGCTATATTATGTTATGTTATTAGTGTGTTTTACTTATTACTTGGCTAATTATACTTTTATCCTCACAATTCTGATATGACTTCTAAAAAATCTGCGTAAAACCCGTTATGAAATACAGCATGCATTTCATAACTGGCTTTACGCAGAATTGTTTCAATGTGTTTACGAAGTAATTATCCGCGATATTCTCTTATCATAAATTATTATCTATAACACTATATTGCAGACAGCAAAGTTGTCTACACTTAAAATCTTAAGTACCAGTAGGACATATAATAAACACGTAGATAAGAAATATTCGAACACGATGATTTCTTGCCATAATCTTGTGTACCTTGTTCCCGTTCAATACTAACGAACTTGTTTTATTTATTTTTTCTTCTTTTTTTTCTCACATGGCAGGTTTTTTTTTAAATTAATCATGGCAGACGTATTTTTAAGTTATTTTATATAATACATTTTTTATTGGTAGGTACTATATCTTACTAGTCTTTCTTACCCGGGAGATCACAAGGTTTTTAATGGTAACCCATACATAAAAATCTGTTCAGGTGTTTAGAAGTTATGGTAGAATAAAGAAACACACATACATTCATGAGTCCTGGAAACTTAAGACTGCTTTTTTCAGGTAGTCATGTAAAAACGAGCTAGGTACCATGACTAGTCTACTGATGCGTGACTGACCTTTACACAACCACATCATTATTAGATCTTTGTTGAATACTCAATATATTGAAAGGCGTTACAATAGGTTACCATTTATGAATTCATGATGGCACCAGTGAGGCACAGCAAAATATGGGAAAGGAAGAGCCGTTTCCCTCTCTGTATCAAAAGACGCTCTTGACCTGCATTGGGACTGTTACAAACAGGATATGTAGACGATGTCGCAAAGACCACGGTTCACCACCAATTGCCAATAAGATTTCACATAATGATTATCGTTACGCATACATCAGAAACCGAAAGCCGGGTATCTCGTTTCGACCTAAAATACCAGTTAGCTAATCAATTGGTCAGATAATAATAATTCAGTTACACCGGAAACCAACACCAAATAGTTAATTTAGGAAAGGTCTCATTGATTAGTCGATGATCTATGGAAAGATGAGGATGTCTTCAGATTTGAAACGGTCTTCCAACTGCCTGATATTAGGTTGGTAAAACAGATAAATTAATCATAATTCACTTTTTGCCTTTGAAAAGTAGTCCTAGGAAGCTGGTACCTTAATCCATGAACAAGCAAATTCACCACACTTGTTCCACAGCCATTATTGATCTTAACATTGTGTAATTACTAGCAAAAATAATAACCTCGTCGACTATAAAAGTAAGCCGTTCATATTGCATTGTATTATGAAGATCGTTATTTTGGCTATTACACTCATATTCATTACTGAAAAAGGATTACTTTACTAATACACCAGATTATATTTTTATCTGATATGTAACCTTATATTCATTTATAATAGGATTATGATTTGGCTCGTTTATCATTTGAGAATAATCACTTTAACATAACACATAACATAACATAGCATCACGCCTGTATTCCCCGAAGGGGTAGGCAGAGGTGTACACAATTGTACACCCACATTTCACCAATGCTGTTATTAAGTCCCATGTAATAGGTGGTGAGCCTATTGCCATCAACCGGGCACATTTCCAAACTCCGGGCTGCTACTGAGAATTTCCTAATAGAAAAACTCAATAACACTTTGCCCGACCCGGGAATCGAACCCGAGACCTCCTGCTCAGCAGTCGCGCTACAGACCACTAAACCAACGAGGCAGTTCACATTTACCACTTTACCATCACTTTAACAATTATAATAAATAAATACATGTATTATTATACTCATCATAAAATATTATTATACCCACAATATGCAGTTATGATTTTTAATGAGCAGTTAATTATCTTCATGAAGAAAAAATATCATTATCATAAGAACAGTTTTTATTAGTCAGATTCATATTTTAAGCGTTAGACTGGATCCAAGAGGTGAAGCGAGAAACCCGAGCATTGACTCCAGGGTACTTAGGAAGACCACAGCCGAATCCCCACGAACAGACCCCGATAACGACGCCGTTATGATAGAGAGGACCGCCGGAGTCACCCTGGCACTGGTCGCGACCGCCGACGTCGAGCCAACCGGAGCACAACATGTTGTCGGTAATGGTACCCCCAGCTTCGGTATATCGAGTTTTGCAGTCAGATTGGTTCACACTCCAGATCTGGACGTGGCGAAGCTGTTCGGAGGCAGACCCACCAGACTATAAAAAAAAAATATATATATTTAAAAGCTGCTAAGTTTCAATTGTGAACAAAGTTATTTCGTTTGTGGCAAATCCAACTTCCTTTAAACCTTAACCCAAAAAAACTTTAATAGGTTAGCTTTATAAATAAAGGCTACTTACAGATACCGTTCCCCATCCAGCGGCCCAGACGGCCTGACCGTCTCCAACACTATAGTTAGGTCCAGCGATGGAAGCGGTTTGAGCAACATTACTATAAGTGATGGTACCACTTATACGCATGATAGCAATGTCAGAGTCCATGGTGCGGCTGTTGTATCCGGGATGGATGGTAATGGAGCCGAGAGAGTATACCGTACCACCACTGTTGGCCCAGGAGGAACCGATGCGGACACGCCATCTAGACGGTGCATCACCACTAAACAAAAATCATTGTTATTTAAGTATTGTACCTTAATTAGCAGCAACATTACATCACACATTTATTGATATTTATTTACACGTATTAATCAATCTCATTTACAGTGACACTATTGAATCCTTTACTGATATCTTTTTTTGAGCATGTTGCATTTTTATGACAACTGCACAAAAAAAAAATGAGTTAAAGACATACATTTTGTTGAAAGCAACTTTGAGTTGAACTCACTATGGGCAGTGTGCAGCGGTCAGTATGGATCTGGTGGTGAGAATGGTACCTCCGCAAGACTGTGCGTACGAATTACCTCCCCATGAGTACAGCAGAGCTACGATGGTAGGGTACTCGTCGATGGTAGTCACGGAACCACCCACGATCCTCTGCGGGTACAGAGGAACGCCTGTGCAGAAAAATCAAGGAATATAGACATCCAATATGAAAATCAACTACTATAAACATAGAGCTGGAAATGTACATATGTTCAATAATCATGCTTTTAACTTATGTTTGTATCTTATTCTTATCTTTTACTACCCCAATGACGACTCAACCAGCGGGGTAATTACCCCGCGCAACTAAATTAAAATTGTAGTAGCTTTTATTTTAAAAATTCGATATTATACATTGCGAAGATCTTAGTACAGATAGTACAGGATTTACTTTTTGACGATATAAGTTTAGTAAAATAAATTTTCCAATTTAAAATGCAAAGTATTCGAAAATATATCTGAATATGGATGGAATTTTCTTTTAAATGATAATCATCTTATAGCAATGATAGCATTATGTGGGATTTTTTGTTAAAAGTGTTTACGTAACTATTGTCAATTTTCTATAGTGCAATGGATTTAATTCCTTTATACGACTTGTCTACTAATGATATTGATATTATGATTCATGATAAATTCTTATTTCGTATACACCCCTCCCGACCGTATTTCGGTGACGGCAGTCTAATCTCTACAGAGATTAGCCAAGTACGCAAGAGATTACATCCCTTGCGTACTTGGCAAACCGACACGACTGGAGAGAGATCAGGTGCAGGACCGATGGCTTAACTTGCTCTCCGAAGTACGGGGGTGTCACACCACCAGCTTCCTACATCCGAGTTGTTACTGAGAATTTCCAAACAGAAAAACCCAATAACATTTTGCACGACCCGGGAATCGTACTCAGGATGCTTAACAGCCATGCCTTCAACCAATAGATGAATAAAGCAGTTGATGACTCATGATTTACAAATAGTCTCCTCACAATTCAACATGAGAGCTAACTGGGCCTTTTTGTTTTTTGGAATCTCGCTAGTGAATAGTGTGAAGATGAGAGGGGAGAGCACGGAGTCTTGAGGAACTCCAGCTCTAATAGGATGAGGGGCGGATAGTGCGCCCTCGATGCGATAACGGAAACTGCGATTCGACAGATAGTCACGTAAAATGAGCACGAGACGGTCAGACACTCCGAGTTGGTATAGCTTATATAATAAGCCATTGTACCAGATTTTGTCGAAAGCTTTCGCTATGTCGAAGAACAGCATACCCATCATCGAGCCTCGTTGAAAACCAACGCTTATATGCTCGACGATGCGGTGAACTTGTTGGACTCAAGAGTATTGGGTTCGAAAACCAAACTGCTCGTCAGGGATAACACTGTTTGCTTCGACATAGTCCTTGAGTCGCTTATAGATAAGCTTCTCGTAGATTTTGCCGAGACTATTGAGGAGGCTGATAGGTCGGTAGCTGGTGGGCTCGCATTTGGGTTTTCCAGGTTTAGGGATACCTATAACGGTAGCTTTTATCTATGCCAGCGGGAAGATATTGTGACTCATGCCGGTCATAAGTATAATGAGAGGGGCGAGGAGAAGTTTAATTACTTTATTTGTAATACGATCTATTCCGGGGTTTTAGATTCTTAATGAACTTTTGCACTTCGTCGGGAGTAACGGGGAGCAGGAGCAGGAGGAACATCAGGGTCCTCGAACGGTGGGAATCAATCTCTACGTTCGACTTCCACGTCAACCTTGAAAAGGTGCGCTTGGTCTACTGGTTGGGTGCTAGGAGAGCATTGGGATTCTAAACTATCGGCCAGGCATTCGGCGTTTTCGATGGCATTGAAGGCTATGCTCTTATCGGGGTGGATGAGAGGGGGCATAGTGGCCACTTCGTTGGATTGTAACTTCCTCTGTAAGTGCCAGAATGCTTGATAAGTGGGCTGTAAATCGCTCAGCGTCTTATCCCGGCGTTGGGGTTTGAGGAACGATTCCTGTATAAGGAGAACGTCTAGTTGGTGGTCGCGGAGGAAAGTAGCGATCTCGTCTCGTTGGCGAAGGAGGCCATTGGCGTTGAAAAAACCAAATTTAGGCAACAATTAGATTGAGAGTGGCCATAGAGTTGGCAACGACGACATTGCTCTATAACGCCACTTTGTTGTTGTTGTAACGGTTACAGATCGATTTGACCTGGAAGATGGCCATCAGTGGGATCACAAACTTGACTAGAACCATGTCGTAGGCGTCTCCGCCTCTGGGGTGGTGCATCCGATGAACTTGGGACATGGGGATTTTTTGCGACTTAAGGTCGCGGAGGATGTCGTCTGTGAGTATTTCTTTCGGGATTATACGAATAATAATAATAATAATAACACCCCTCTGGATCAGTTCGGTAGACGTTACCTCATCTCATGAGACTAACGTTAAACCGGAGGGAACATTAAATTAGCTTTTTAAGACCAATGATACTAAAACAAAACATAAGTGTCATAAAGTCTACGAGAAGCATACAAAACGCAGGGCAGCTTGTGGCGAGCTGTTGGTGAGTGGCGACACTGCGTTCCTGAGTACCCCAGAGAGTCGGTCAGGGCCTCGCCTCCAGTTTGCCTTCATTGGGTAGCTGGAGTGGAACCCAAGAGTGCCCGCAGGACTCTCAACTCTGTCTTGCCTTAATTGGCCGGCCAGAGAGGGGTCGCCAGAGCTATATGCTCGGGGGTGGAAGTGTCATGTAAGTAATGGCGTAACAACGGGGAAACCCGCTCCGGGTCTTCGAGACCCGCGATGGTGAAACCGGGGCCGCTCCTCTCGACACCCCTAACCGCTCACACCCATGTTTGCCCCTTCTGCCTGTATCAAGGCGGCGTTTCAGGGGCCCATGCAGTGAGTTGGCGAGTCACCGTCTGCCAATACATTTCAATATTTTAAGTGTTGAAAGGCAGACGCCGTTTTTAATTCCGGCAACCGAATTTTAAATAGTCCAAGTAGCACAACACATCAATAGACCAATTTCAAAATAGAATAGAATAGAATAGAATAGAATACTTTATTGCCAAATTTACAATTTTACAGTTTGTGCTAATCTAAATACAATAGCATTTATAAACCTTAAAATTGTAAAAAACACCACATAATTAGACCTCTGGCATCCAAGGTAAGATTAAACTTGTGGTATGGATGCCAGGGCTCTCTCGTTAAAGATTACCATGGTTAGGTTTGCAGTTACACAATATTAAGATAATTTACTAAATTGTAAAAGGACAGGTTTTTTTCTCTCTTAAACCGAAAAGTTTACTAATGATACAAAAGAAAGAAATTTGACATATAAAGTATGACTTAAAGTGTAGCCATTTTCTGAGTATGTGTGAGTATGTGTTGTTGTGTTGTGTTTTATTTTGAGTGCGTGTGTGTGTGTTTGTGTTTTAATTGGAGTATGTGTATGTTTGTGAAACGTTTGCACTTTTTATGGATTATTCATGGCATTGTAAATTAGAGTAACCTTTCTAATAGCTTTTCTGTATCCTCATAAGTAAGACTCATAATCCATTCACTTGCTACCTTTTTACATTCAAATTTAGCTTTGATATAGATGTTACAGTGCTTGTTTACTATATTGTACAAGTAGCTTCCCATAACTCGGAAATTTCTCTCAGCCAATTTGGTTTTATGACTTTCCATAGGACAAACACGATGCGATCTTCGTTTTGCCAGATGATCCTTACTGTATACCAGTGATCCATGTTTGCGCAAGATGGTGTTCAGCACAAAGAGCTGTCTGACAGTCATAACTTGACAGTCTTTGTACAGTTGTTCCGTGCTATATCTAAACTGTTTAAAAGTCATGACCTTTAAAACAGCTCGTTGCGCTCTTTCTAGTGGTAACAAGTTTGTCTTAGGAGCACCACCCCAGACCGTCACACCAAAAGATAGCACAGACTGACACAACGAAAAATATACCATACGCAGAGTATCCGCATCAGCACTACGGCGTAGATTTTTAAAAATTGAGATGAGTTTTCTCACTCTACCGGTCAGTCCATTTATATGGATACTCCACGACAAAATATTGTCTATTAATATTCCAAGGTATCTGACGGTGGTCGTTCTGGTCAAGGAAAGGCACGAGCATCTGTCCGATTGAGTGCAGACATGGGCCCCGACAGCAAATGAGTCATCTGGCTGTGACGATAACTGTATCGAGAATGGAATATAGTTTGTCTTTTCTATATTTAGAGTTAAAGTATTAGCTGATAACCAAGACATAACAATACCCATCGCTAACTCCGCTCGTTCTCGAACTTCCTTCCAGTCCTTACCATAAGTGAGCAGAGCCGTATCGTTCGCGTATGTGTATATGTTCGTATTTGGGATGGACAAATTACACAGACCATTAACATATACTAAGAATAGAGAAGGTCCCAATATTGAGCCCTGTGGTACACCAAAAGACAAATTATGCTCCTCACTAACACTTGAGCCAATCTTGACACATTGTGTCCGCTCAGAGAGATAACTCTTAAAAATTGCTAGTGCGGAGCCCCTTACTCCTATCCTTTCCAATTTCAAAATTAGGTTAGGGACAGAGACAGTGTCGAATGCTTTCGATAAGTCTAAGAAGATGCCTAAACATCTATACCTGGTATCTAAAAGCCTAACGGCATTGTCAACTAAAGCAGCAACAGCATCCTCACAAGATTTCCCTCTACGGAAGCCATATTGGTTTTCCGATAATATATTATTTGCCTGCAAGAAACTAATGAGGCGATTATTAAGGACCTTTTCTAAAATTTTTGACAATGCTGGAAGCACCGATATAGGCCTGTAATTGTTAACACTGTCTCTATCTCCACTCTTGTAAATTGGATGCACTATCGCTCTTTTTAAGACTCTTGGAAAGACTCTTTTGGCAAAACATAGTTCACATATGTAAGTGATGGGGCTGACTATTATATTTTTGCTCATTTTTAGCATATTAGTTGTTATTCCATCCCATCCCACTGCACAATCAGTACGAAGATTCATTATGACTCCTCCTACTTCCGCGTGATCAGGCGCCAGTAGCACAAGGGATTTTGTGTAGATGTCATCTTGGGCATATGGGATATGTTTATCGGGCATGATTGTGTGTTTGGCCGCGAGATTTGTGCCAATATTCGCGAAGAATTTATTAACTAAGTTTATTGAGCTCTTTTCATCGACTCCAGATATTTTCAAAAGTTCTGTTGGGGTTGTTTTCGAATTTTGTTTGCAACTCAGTATACCATTAATTACTTTCCAAGTCATTTTAGGATTATTTTTTGCCTTATCAAATTCGTTTTTCTCATGGGCTGTTTTGATTCTTTGCAATAGCTTATTACAAAAATTACGATACCGGAGATAGATAATTTAATTTTAAAAAATAATTTAATTTTACCTATCTCAATAGTTCTGCACCTATCGGGAACTCTCCGTGGCTGTATTTCTATAGCACAATCACGGAGAGTCTCCGGTTGGTGTCCCAACTCAATTTAGATTAAAACTCTCACAGGGGCCTCTGTGTGTTAGACCTGTGTCTCCAGGCAAGCCCTCCAAAGGACCGGGTTTAATCCCGAGATAAAAGAGAAACAAAAATAATAATAATAATAATAATCTTACAAATCCCACAACACGTAGCCCAAACAATCCAGAAAGCCATTATATTAAATACCTGCCGAATCACTAGAAAATTTTTAACAACATCTTCCGTATCTTCTACATACTCACCACTCATCACATAATCCCCTAATCACGCTTGGCTATGGCCCGTGTGGTTAGAATTTTTCCACCCTTCCAAAGGGAGACAAAAAAAAGAACATAAATAATAATAATAATATTCCACAACTATCACACAACGCCCTCTAGTCTCAAGCTAAGCAGAGCTTGTCTTATGAGTACTAGACAACTGATAAACATACTTATATATTTCTAAATGCATACATATTATAGATAAATTACACCCAGACACAGAACAAATGATCGTGCTCATCACACAAACATTTGTCCTGGGTGGGAATCGAACCCACGACCTCCGGCATAGCAGTCAGGGCTACTAACCACTAGACCAACAGGTCAGTCTATATATATAATAACTACTCTCGTGGATTTTTCTTCCGGAAGGGAATAAGTATGGAACGAAATGTTCCGGGCTCTCAATAGTTTAGTGAGTTCCCTATAACCAATAGATGAGCGGACTTTGACTTTAATGCCTTGCTGAGTAGCACAGGCATTTGTGTAATTGATAAAGCAAGTACTGTTGGAACACATGTCACAAATCAATTAAGTTATATACATACCTGCAACTGCAGCTAAGCCTATAGCCAGTAGAGCAATAACACCACGCATTGTGACTCCGGGGCACACAAAACTTGTAACGTCACCCGTAACCCACGCAGTATTTATATGAAAATCTGACGCAAAATTTAACCAATGTTATTGATAATCCAGAGATAAGTAACTATTAGTTAATTATCATATCTAACCTTATTTAGTTATTTCAACATCTTATTCTTCTAATCATGTCTTTGATTGCCCATTTCTCAACTGATAAGTGAACGAAACCTTCAAAACTTAATAAATATGTGTCACGCAACCAGAGAAAACGAATAAAAAAGAACGTTGGAATTCGCTATGCAAGCGATAATGCGTTTGAAAGATTTATCTGTATTTGTTAAGGCATCTGTATGAAATTGAATTAAGAATTAATAGATAACGACATCACCATAAGACGTATTAAAATGTTGAAGACAAAAGTGTTGACCCACAAAAGCGAGGCATGATATGGTATATGGTGGGTGGTGTGCGCGGATGGATAGAATTAGAAATGAATTTGTAAAAGAAAGTATCAGATTGAGGCGTTAGAGTCCATTGAGAAGCGTGCCAAGAGGCTCATCAGCAAAGATTTCCTTGTTCAGACTAAGCTCCAAAGTGTAGAACATCGGCGCAAAGTTGCTTGTCTATTGGTTTTTTATTGGATACATTTCGGAGAGTGTGCTTCAGATCTGCATGATCTAAATCCTCCCTGCCCTTTTTTCTATCGGACGGCCAGAATCACAAAAAGGCGCCGTTGAGTCATGGTTGATTTACCAAAAACCCAAACGAAGCGCTTTGATTCCACGTTCATTATAAAAACCGCGAAACAGTGGAATGCGCTGCCGGAGTGGGTCTTCCCCGATAGTTGCCAATCTATACCCAATCTGGGTGTCTGCAAGATGCGAGTGAATCGGTTTCTTCTAGACAAGCGTGCTCCATCGTAGACTGCATTGTAGCTTAAAATCGAGCGATATGACGGTCAAACGCAAGCCTATAAGCTAATAAAAACATTAAAATAAGTGGCACCGGTGACCGAGACGTTGTGTGGGAGTCGACTGTCATGATAATATGGAGGTATAATGTGAAGGAATGAAGATCGTGAGACGAAGATAGGTTTGTATGAATGTGGAAAGCTATAGGAGTAGAGGAAGAGCTGGGAACGGTGGATGGAATGTTTGAAAAATAATATGGTTAGAAAAGGAGTGACTACTGAGATGACGGTTTATAGATATTTATGAAAGAAGAAAACATGCTAGTCTAATTTAACTCCATTTAAATTATTAGATGAGAACCATTTTGTTATACTGATTTGCAATAAATCTCATTAAAAATCTGCAACTATGAGATATCAAAATGATATGTAAGGCATACAAAACTAAAATTTTACACTTTATAAACGTCATACTAAAATTGAACGGAAATTTTAGTTAACACATAACATAGCCGCACGTCTGTATTGCCCGAGGGGGTAAGCAGAGGTTTACATGAATCCATTTACAACTATAATGAGGTGAAGGTCCTACTCTTACTGGGTTCTTAGGTGAGAAATTCTTAGTAGGACCGCAAAGTTTGGAACTGTTTCCGTTAGATGGCAATATGCTTACATGGGACTTATTAACAGTATCGATAAAGTGTTGGTAAACAGTACCTACACTTCTGCCTTACTCTTCTGGAAATAAAGGCATCATGCAATGTGGCAATAAGCATTGGGTTCCAGAAAATACGTAACAATAGTTAGGTACTTTCTTAAAAAAATATTTTTGTATCGTGGGTGCGTTTACAGACACATAATCTCACATGCACACACACACAGACTCGGAACAATTATCTGTAGATCATACAAACATTTTTTCCGTGTAGGATTCGAACACGCGACGCAGCACCCGGTCTCTCGACCACTGCCCCAACATATAAAACATATGAATGATAAAAAATATATAATTAAACAACATGGTGGTAGCGCCTGAATAATAATTAACATGGCACTTGATCAATCGCAAATCGTAGATATTAATGTAGGCACTTGATGTAAATTATTAACGTTCGCACATAAAGTTAGAATTTATAGCGTAAAAACCTTTAAACACAAAGCAATATATTTTGTTAACGTTATATTGTACATTTTAATAACTAAAAGACGAGCTACTCTTTAAATTTTGCGATTCGAACAAATTATTGACGAGTCCAGAACCAGTCTACTCGTGACCACGATCAATGCAACTTGATCGAAACGTCGAGGTAAATAAATATTATGTTTTTAGCGCCATGTTTAACGTGATTAATCCAGTTAAAAGTTGTTTTATTATAATGTGTAGTGATCGCGAAAACCTAAGATATTACTAACGTAGGGAGACTATTCCATAACTGAATGAAACATTAACATAACAAGATAATATAAAACTTATTTTATTCGCAATTTTATTATATTCCAATATTTCACTGAGCTCCCTACTACCATAAAGTAGTAACTTCATAAAATATAATGCAGATGTTACATAACAACAAGCCAGAATCACAAAATTTAATATAAACCAACAACTTCCAATAACTTTTTAACTTAATTAACATTAGATTGAATCCAAGATGTGAAACGAGAGACGCGAGTGTTGACACCGGGGTATTTAGCAGTAGCGCAGCCGATGCCCCACGAGCAGACCCCAACAACGACGCCATTGTGGTAGAGAGGACCGCCGGAGTCACCCTGGCACTGGTCGCGACCGCCGATGTCGAGCCAGCCAGAGCACAACATGTTGTCGGTGATATTGGTACCAAAACTTGCATACCGGGCCCTACACGTAGCCTGGTTGATACTCCATAACTGAACATGACGTAGTTGTTCCGAAAGGAAACCTCCAGCCTAAAATTAAACCATTTTTTATTTATTCACCACCGATACGGTGATAAAGGATTTTTTATTATAACATACAATTAGTAGCCAAACTAATTTTAAATAAGATCATTGCTGTCTTCGGCCAATAGTTACTATAAAAAAAGCATGACGGAATAAATTATAAATTAATTTTAAACAAAAATAGAAAACCGCCTTCAAAAATCTACTACACTAAAAAGTTTAAAATAATATCAAAATTTGCTTATAATAAAATCATTTTAAAAGAACAATATATAATAATAATCTGTTAATTTTGGTAAAATTTTATATTTATCATTAAACTTAACTTTTCCAATAAGTACTTTCTTTAGGCGTTTCATAATCACCAAATATTAGCCAAAAATTTATTAAAATTAATATTGTGTGAGTTTTAACTCAAATCACTTACGGAGGTAGTCCCCCACCCTGCCGCCCACACAGCTTGATTGGCAGCGAGCTTGTAATTTGTTCCAGCAATTGATGCAGGTTTAACTGTATTGCTAAATTGAATTATATGTGTAGTATGTAATACAGCGATGTCATTGTCGATGGTGCGCGGATTGTAGTGGGGATGGATGGTTATGGCACTGATAGTATGAACCATACCGCCACTGTGGGCGTAGCTGGACCCAACGCGAATACGCCATCTATTGGCTGTATCACCACTGAAACAGAAGAAGTGATATATTGTGTTTTTACTATTATGTATGATAATATTTTCTACTTTGTAGGAAACTAAATCTAACCACAAATCTATAGTACATCTTGATCATTCGCGATGGCACTAATTTCAAAGGCATTCATCATCTTTGTGGTGTCTTTTTCATCTTATGAATGTTAATCATGTAAAATGTGTTTATCAAATGAAACGTCTGAAACTATTTCGAAGAAACATATAATAGCATTTCACCTCTTTAAACTGAATATTTAGGTAGTGGTGTAATACACTCACAATTTACTGTTCCTATGTCAAAGGTGTTGAGCATATTGAAATCAACCGGATAATATATAAAAAAACAATCACACTATGCCCCACTGAATAATGATGTTGAAACCACAAATAAACTCACGATGGGCAATGAGCAGCGGTGAGGATAGCTCTCTGGGTTATGATGGTGCCCCCACATGACTGGCTAAAGCTTGTCCCGAAGAATGAGTAGAGTAGAGCTGCGATAGTGGGGTACTGCTCAACGGTGGTGGCGGTACCTCCCACGATTCTTTGTGGGTTGGCAGGAACGGCTGTAATTGTAGAAAATAAATATATGGCGATACTGTTACATTCAGCCTTGGAAAAAGCCAGTTCTGTCTTCTCTGTTTACAGAATACGAATTTGGCACCATCAGCGCCACGACAGTAATTGTCGTCTACAAACTACTGTAATAATAATAATCGACGGGGAAGAGGACGGCCGCCAGCGTGCTTCGGGCCCCGTGGCCAACCGGCCCCGAACAGGGCCCCTGCCGCCGGTGGAAATGTGTCGCGCATGAAATGGACACAGGCTAATAAATACTAAATTATAAAGATTCCTATGTTTTTTTTTACTCAAAAATCTGAAAATCATAACCCAAATTTAAATATTTTTTGTATAAATATTCTGTGTATTTTAGGTTTATACATTTTATATTCATATTAAAGTGAAATTGGTGCCGATTTTAGTGGTTACAAACTAAACTATCATTTGCTAACAGCCACTATAAGACAGAGACGAAAAAATAAGGGCAGTAACTTCAAATTTAGAAAATTTATTTAATTTTTGTATCCACATATGTGTAATTTATAGTTGACTAAAAATAATTTTAGAATTACGTGTCCCGTCTTAATTAACACAACCTTGCTCTTCTTGCGCTTACCTTGCTCTTAAAAGTAAGAAGGGGTCGTGTGTAAAAAATTGCAAAATTCTTTGATTCTAATTGTCTCCTTCAATATTCTTTAAATAAATAAATAAATTGTTTCGATGCCTGTGTATGAAGATTATAACTGCCTCGTTGGTCTAGTGGTCGCAAGCGCGGCTGCTGAGCATGAGGTCTTGGTTTCGATTCCCAGGTCGGGCAAAGCGTCTTTGGGCTTTTTCTGTTAGGAAATTCTCAGTAGCAGCCCGGAGTTAGAAAGTTGGTGGTGTGACACCCCCGTGCTTCGGAGAGCACGTAAAGCTGTCGGTCCTGCGCCTGATCTCTCTCCGGTCGTGTCGGTTTGCCGTCCCAGCGTCGGACTATTAGAGTGAAAGAGTGGGAGTGCACCTGTGTTTGCGCATACACTTGTGCACTATATTATCTCTAGGCCGCCGTGACCGAAATACGGCATGCATGTTACTGCTGTTTTAATTGCTGCTATTAAATTTCAAGCATATTTTTATTATTATTATTTTCTTTGTTACAGGTAAAGTCAACATATTATCCTGATCTCCTCTACTGCCGTTTCATACGTAAGAATTTAATTTAATTAGCAGAGCACCACGCCTGTATTCCCCGAAGGGGTAGGCAGAGGTGTACACAGTTGGTACACCCACATTTCACCAATGCTGTTATTAAGTCCCATGTAATAGGTGGTGAGCCTATGGCCATCTACCGGGCACAATTCCAAACTCCGGGCTGCTACTGAGAATGTTCTATCAGAAAAACTCAATAACACTTTGCCAGACCCGGGAATCGAACCCGAGACCTCCTGCTCAGCAGTCGCGCTTGGGACCACTAAACCAACGAGGCAGTTATTTAATTTAATAATTCGGCATTTATTGGCTTACTGTAATTTTTTTTTTCATCAAATAAAAATGTCCTAGTAATATAATACCCGTAAACAATGTAGGGTAGGTATAGTGTAGTTTGTAAATAATTAGATTTAATTTTATTATTTAAGATTAAATAAATACAAATATAATAAGAATTTCGACATTAATAAACAAGTATGTGTTCGTGGAACTACGCACGATTAGAAACTATAACTATGAAGTATCATTTATATAATATTGTTTAATTAGTATAAAAATATTTTCCACACAAAAAAAAACAAACAATATAGTTTCTAATGGTGCATAGTTCCATGAACACTACTTGTAACTTTCTGACTAAGATGAAGTTTAGGTGTACAAACCACACCACTGTCTAGCCCTTCGGTAACAGTTATACTGTTACTGAAGGGCTAGACAGAGGTGGTATAACTTATACCCATTCTAGTCTAGTATCAACTGTAGGACAAAGATAATTATTTAAAGAGAAAACCAACTACACAATGTTGTAGTTCATCGTGTAATGCTACAATGAAAAATCCAATTTTAGCAACATATTCATTATTTCTTTTCTTTTTGTTTACTCGGTCCAGGCATTTTTTCTTATATAAATTAATCGTCATTACCTAACTCTACCAATTTTAAATAGATACTGGCCCAGCTAACAAAGGCCTGTGACTATCAGAGAAAATAATAAATGCCACTATAAACATTTCCTGTACTTCTTCTGTCTTCTTCTGTACTAATAGGTTACCAAGACTCACCAATCATTTCATCACCGAGGGGACCCCTCGGGGCAAACAGGCGTATTCCTATGCATATAAATAATTATATAATTATATTTACACATATTAGTAAATTCTCGCGCGACGATCAATGCTCGACCCTTTTCTGTATGAGTAGAGGCCCTGCCATGCCGTGGAGCAGTTACGAGTTACTATTATTAGTCATATGATATTAATTTTAAATATTTATATTTTAATTACCTGCAACAACAGCTAGGCACAGCGAAAGCAATACAATAACACACATGATGCACTTTCAAACATTGACTTAATAATTTCAATTGGTTTCAGTCGTGATTACTTATTGTTTATATTACCTTCGAATTATTGATTCAATGAAGATAACCTCTACTATCAGACAAAAGGACAATTAACTCCAAACCCTTCAATATCCAACACAAAACAAATAATTACAGAATTATCTTTGACTTTTCCCGCTTCAAAACAAAAAGTTTATCATTGTCAAGTTTAGCACCATATGATAACCATAACTTATATACTGCCTTTATCATGCCACTGCTGGGCAAGCTGGCCAGGTCTGCCGTATGCCTCATCAACTGTGGACCAAGATCACCACTAAGTGGAGCCCTGACACAACCAGACCACGTCATGGCAGATCCCAAAGAAATTGGCGGGTTGAGAGTATTCATACAATAGGTTCAATTTTATACAGAGCGAACGCTAATGTAATAGTTTTGGTAGATGAACGACAATATTAAAGAACCAAAGAATAAATGGTGTTACAGAAAAATATAAGCACAAAGAATGCTACAAAATTAGGTACCTAGTTTTATAAAAGTATAAAATACTGCCATGGGCCATGTTAACTGAATCGCCAATCAAAACGAATGACGTCACGCCTTACTAAATATCAATCAACGCCGTACATGTTGTTGTGGAGATTTCAAAATTTTTCATCATGCCTATTATAACATAACATAACCAACACATAACTGCCCCACTGCAAGGCAAGGGTCCTATGGACGACGATTTGGAACCGTGAACCTAAAATTTAACCTTTCTTACGTGAATGATTATCCGAACTAAAAACTTTTGACTTTGACTTTAACTGCGAGAAAGCTTTAAAATTATACCCCATATATATTGATATTTCAAGTGCTCTGGATCTATCCAGTTATAGCATTGAAATTAATTGTTTAGCGATAAGTAATTATTTATTCATGTCAAGTGTTGTAATACCTAATTACTTACGTACAAGCAAACGCAGCACGTTTAGTATTAGATTGAAATTTTATCTAAACTGATATTAAATTAACGTAATATTTGATGTAGCCCAACTAACTAAATTAGAACATTATACAGTCGTGAGCAGGATTCGAACGTGCGCCTCCCGGATAAATACTCCAGGCGCTCTAATCCATCCTCTTCATCACTACTCCAAATTTGAATACGTCTTTTGGTGATTGTCATCAACATTTATAATGTTGAAGATCGCGTGTTTTTTAAACATTAATCTGTAAAATAGAGCATCTTTAAAGAGAGTCTTTAAAAACAGTTACTTTAAGAGCGGGATGGCATAAATTATAACGCAAAATCCGCGATCATAGCGAGATAATAATAATTTATCTAATATATAAAAATCTCGTGTCACAGTGTTTGCTATCGAACTCCTCCGAAAGGCTTGACCGATTTTTATGAAATTGTTTGTGTATATTTCTTCAGTCTGAGCTGCAGGCTATTTTTTATACCCCTAGGTCAGTGGTCGGCAAACCGAGGCTCGCGAGCCGCATGCGGCTCTTTGACTCGTCGGCTGCGGCTCTTCCACGAAATGTTTAGTGGAGGCACGGAATAAATTACTTATTATCTTGCCTTGTAAGAGACGAGTAAACATTTTCGAAAAGCAAAAAAATTGCTCTTTTAATAAATTTCAATTGTTTATTGTCTATATTTGGCTCTTTTGGTTGACAAGGTTACTGCCCTAGGTGATAAGGGTGGCCCTATCCAGAAAATGTTTATGGCAGAACAACGTTTGCGGGGCACAGCTAGTTCCTATCGATATAAATAAAATGTATCGAATACAGGATTTTCCGAACTTTACCGAGAAAAGCATTGAGTAAGAAACAGCCGAGAAATAAAGTCGGTCGGGCAACAATTCTTGTGCAAACAAAAGTATTTCTTATTTATTTGCAATCCGAGCATTTCTGTCTATATTTATAGTGATCTGTATTTCTATACAATGATAGCTATGGGGCGTTTTCATTATGTTGGGCGATGTATTACCAACAACATTATATAAAGATCAGTATCTTTGCTTTAATCTTGTTTAGTAACCGCGGGGCACAGCTAGTGCTGTGCCCCGCGGTTTCACCCGACCCGTTAAAAATGTTTCCGTACGACTTAAAAATAAATCTAATATAAAATCCTTGTCCTGACAATAACGAACACAACAAAAAAAGAATTATCCAATTTGGTGCAGTCGTGGTGGTGGTTAGTCGTTCTCAAGTTATGGCGTGACCAAGGGAAATAGAGATTCTTTTTTTATGTATATAGACTAGCGACCCGCCCCGGCTTCGCAAGGGTATAAATTAGAAAAAAGTTAAGTTATGTTTAGCCTACGTAAGCCATGTAAATTTATTTTCCGGCTCCGACTTGGTTGCAAAATATATATTTTTTCTACTTACAAAAAACCTTAATTAGGCTTTATTATACCTACATATAAACCATCTGTGAAAAAATATCTAAATGATGATGAAAACCCCGCATCCGAATCCGTCGCGTGGTTTAGGAGAAGTTAGCGGATAAACAGACAGACAGACGCGGAAAGGGACGTTTTATATCATGCACTATGTAGAGAAGAGAAGTAGCGAATCCTATTGCAATTACTTACACATGAAGGTAAAAATAATGTTTTAAATTATATTATTATTATTATAGCTTC
This sequence comes from Xylocampa areola, assembly GCA_935421205.1. Taxonomy (NCBI): domain Eukaryota; kingdom Metazoa; phylum Arthropoda; class Insecta; order Lepidoptera; family Noctuidae; genus Xylocampa; species Xylocampa areola. The sequence continues at coordinate 6,306,635 of OW285200.1, forward strand.
ACGGCAGTATTCGATTTCACCGGTTTTAAGCCGCATAAGATAGGTCGCCGAATCTATTGCCTATCTTTCGGGCGTAATTCCGACCTTCGAACTTGTACCGGGCGAGTCCATTCCGTTCAAAATTCCAGCCTTTAGCGTCAGTACAATGAGGTTAGTACGTTTACGAAAAAAAAAACAAATACTCATATTTTCTTAGTACTAGGTAAAATATTTACTTACATATATGTATTTGGTTTCATAGATAAAACTTTATCAGTTAAAATATTTTTTCCAAGAACACGAGCAGTGTATAGTATATATTGAATGATTGATATTATCATTAGATACACAAATATTTAAAGTACGGTCAGCGACAAAAGAGCTGAACTCTAAAACTATCCATCTTACCAACTGAGAAGTAAACATTCCAATCTTGTCGCAATATAAATACAAAACATGCAAAAAGTCATTAAATCAGATCACATTAATTAGCACTACATTCGGTACTGTTTTGGAGGGTGTTAATTGATTTATCTCGCAGATTGTACCTAGTTTGTAGTATACCTTACTTACAGGAGAGGACGCGGAAATATTGGGCAGCCCAACTGAGGAAGTCTCCTCCTCCCTTGATGGAAATTATATCCAAAATAACGCTGCTTTTAAGCATTCATAGCCTTAGACCGTTGGACTGCCAAGTCAAAGGCTGTTGCAACCACATAACACCTCATTTAGTTTATTTAAATTTGTATGTTAGGTTGTTTGAATAATTGTTACTCAATCACGCAAAACAGCTAAACGGATTTGGATGAATTTTGGTACGGAGGTAGATTGGCTCTTGAACATAGGCTACCGTTTGTTGCGCAGACGAAGTCAAGGGCACTAACTAGTTATTATTTATGTATCTAAAAACGCATAACGTTTACCTTAAACCTACACATGTGTGCTATAAGTTGCTGTGCATGTGTGAGTTGGTCGGAGAACTAACTTTACATCTATTAGGTTTACGTGATTTGATTTTGCAATATATTTGATTCGTCAATTCTGGAGCTTTCTTTTGCAAATACGGCTCTTTGATATTAAAGTCTATAAAAGAATAGATATTAATATTGCCCATTCTAGGCGCCTTTGAACGTTTCTTGTTCAACTTTTTGTATTTCAATTTCAATCTATCTTACATTGACCTTATCAGTACTTTGTGACCTATGAAATATTGAATCTCGCTGAATAATGTATCTATTGTACAATTTATTTTGTCATCCTAGTACAATATAATAAATGCGAAAGTTTGTGAGGACGGATGAATGTTTGTTACTCTTTCACATAATAACTACTGAACGGTTTTGGCTGAAATTTGTCATACAGATAGTTTATAACCTGGATTAATACATAGGATACTTTTTATACCGGCTGAATCCAATTCTGAAGTTCAAGCAAATGAAGTTGCGAGCAGAAGCTAGTTTATTCATAGGTATTGTGTCTATATATTGTGTGCGTTTTGAAATTGTATTATAATTAGTTATTAATATACGTCATCGAAAGCCCACCTTTCTTGTCTTCAAATTACATATAAACATAACATAGCATCACGCCTGTAGCTCTGAAAGGACAGGCAGAGGAATAGGTAATAGGCAATGCAGTTATTGAGTCCCATGAAATTGGTGGTGAGCCTATTGCCATCAAAGGGGCACAGTTCCAAGCTCCGGGCTGATACTTAGAATTTCCTCACAGAAAACCTAGTAGCACTTTGCCTGGAAATCAAACCTAGTACTTACGCTCATCAGTCGCCATTGCGAGAATAATTAAAGACGAAGAGAATTGAAGTAGTTGTTATTATATTACTATTCTGTTATATAAGGCCCTAATTTATTAGGTAATTTCCTTTTAAGGGGCCAATGTGTAAGTGATAAGGATTAATTTAAACCGTAATTCAAAATTTTTAATTAATTAAAAATAAAATTTTAACGTTCGCCGTTAAAGGAGCAGTTTTCGTCTTGCCAGTACTATGGTATATAATTTGTTAAATCCATTTAATTCTTAGCTTAACTGAATGTATTTGACTTATATATTAACCCTTTCAAAGGAAATTACCTAATACCTAAGTACATAAATAAAAAACTAATTATGAGTTTTTAATTTCAATCGACAAACGATGCATTTCCAAAGGATATTATCAATTCTCTAACTTCCCATATAAAAAATATATAAGACTTAGTCATCCTGCGACCATAAACGCTGCAGTGTAGTGTTCGAAACGTTACAAATAACAAAAACCAATAACACAGACGATCAATCAGTTTCAAAGTTGTTTTATTTAAAAAATATAAGATAAAAACATAACTATACATTACGATATACCTATAGTATTTTCGGCACGCCTAGTCCATTTTATTTTCCTCACATCGTACCCATACAGAATATTGTGGAAATACACAAGGAGACTTCGTGCACATATAAATCAATTTGGCAGAGGATAACATTAGTATTCGGCGCGGGAAGTTCGCTCTTATCTGAAATTTCACTGACCTCACCTATTATTGGATAGGATTATAGTGCCGCCCTAACTAACGCTATTGGCTACGTGTTTTGGCCATGACTTTTTGCTCAGCTAGCGAAACTGTAAGCGTATTAACAAGGAGTGGGTCGATGATAATTTCATAATTAATATTATATGATCCTTTGACGGTAACAGTTTACTATTTCGAAATATATAGTTTAATAGTGCAGGTGCTGCGATATTTAAAGATAAATCTTTGAAAAGCCTTAACGCATGCTTAGCGAACTCTTATGTTATTATATTAAATGGAAAAAGAATACGGTCGCGAGCAGGATTCGAAACTGCGCCTCCCGGATAAATACTACGTCGCCAAAAGACGTGTTAAAAATATGGATGAAGAATTCGCGGTGCTGAGCAGAAGTCAAGATGGCTTAATGGTCAGAGCGCCTGGAGTATTTATCCGGGAGGAGCAGGTTCGAATCCTGCTGCGATATTGTTTTAATTCTACATGTTTTTGTTTTTTAACACAGTGCACCGAAATTCTGTTATCACCAGTGGAGTTACTCTTGAAACTAATACTAATTCCAAACCAATTCCAATATTAAACAGAACCCTTAAAATAACGCGTAATTTTAAAATAAGTTTACCTACTTTACAGTTGCCTCAATTTTAAAGCATGTTGTCTTCATATTATCCCGAATGTATAATTATTTTTTAGACATTATGGCATTTAAAAGTACGAACTGACAATGCTAATCGAGCGGAATTATTTTCAAGAGTATCTAGATACCCACAGGTGCTATGATCAACAAAATTGACAAGACAAGACTATATAAATCTGACTAGTTTATAAAAATCTCGCTTGTTTCTCAACATTACCAACCAACGTGGCAATGCTGGTAGTCTTCTGTGCACTTTTTTTTTGAATAATAACTTTCGTGAGACACATTCATATTAATTATCGCCGCGGGCTCAGCTCATGACTAAGGGCTCCGTTCGAGTTCGAAACTAGTCGGGCAATCCCGAAGAATGTAAGTAAGTAATAACTGTTGAACAATAATTAATTCTGTGCACTTTACCAAAAAACACCGATGTGAAGGAATATTTTGAGGGGTAAACGTTGTTTTATAATTGTATGTGATGTAATGAATGCGTCTTTGTCTTTTAGAGAGTAGGTTAAGCAGTTGCTCCCAGCCATTGTTATCGATCAGAATACACACACACTCCTCTCGGCCGTATTTCGGTCACGGCGGCTTATATCCGAGGAGATTATCCAAGTACGCGGGAAATATTATAGTGCACAAGTGTATGCGCAAACACAAGTGCACTCCCTCTTCCTTCACTCTCATAGTCTGATAAGAGGGCAATCCGACACGACCGGAGAGAGATCAGGTGCATGACCAACGGCTTTACGTGCTCTTCGAAGCACGAGAGTGTCACACTACATAACTTCGGGCTGCTACTGAAAAATTCCTTACAGAAAAAAACACAATAACACTGCCCGACCCGGGAATCGAATTTAGGGCCTCGCGCTCAGCAGCCGCGATTGGGACCACTAGAGCAACGAGGCAGTATTAACGGGAGAGGTCGGGATAGCTTAATTGGATGAGCGTCTAGCATACTCATCTCTAGGGCGCAGGTTTCAATCCTTCTATATATATATCTGTCTAGCCTTTTCCCAGTTACATTAGGGTCGGATTCCTGTAAAACTGGATGCAGCTTAATACCGGTATTTTACATGGAGCGACTGCCTATCTGACCTCCACAACCCAGTTACTGGATAACACGATCTGTCGTGGTATGACTGGATGTCAGACTTTCAGGCCTCTAACTACCCGTAATGGCTGTCATAGATCTTAATTTGACAACCGGGACCGACGGCTTAACGTGATCTACTCGGTATGAAATGATGGTCACCCATCCACAGACCGACCGCGGCAAGGGCAGCTTAACCTCGATCGATCGATCTGTGCGGCTGTTACTTAGCCACGAGCTACTGACGACCGATGTTTTCTTTCCACTAAAAGTTATAATTTAAGATAATAGATGTCAGTTCGAGGACCTGCTTTAATGACCGACTATTATCAGCGACATGCCAGTGGCGACGTGCCTAATGTTCAGTCCCTGCCGTTTGGCAACACCCTTGTCATATTAATTGCGCGCTGATTCCCATTGTTATCAATATCAGTTTAGTTTTTATTGTGACTTTTTGAATTATGTTTATTATTTAATGTATACTTCACGATAATTACTTACATTTAATAAACAAGTTATATTCGATACCATGAGCTTGGGTAGCGGTAACTGAGTTGATAAGACTGTCGGTCTACTGAACCAAAAATCGCAGGTTTGACTTTCCTTGCGGTATGTTTTTTTATTTACCAGAAATTTTAGTCACAGCTCACTTCCGATGATTTACCTACATATATATAACGGAAATTAAAAATGCAAAGGGAAAATTTAACAAAATCACCATACCTGTAAAATGGACTACTCTGATGGAGTTCCAGGTCCTATCACTAAAATATGCTGCTCATCTTTGATAAAATCTGCTGGGTTCCACTGTAAGCCGGATGTAGATGGAAAAAAACTGATATCAAAGGTAACACGGTATTTCTTGGTAAAACCGATTCTGACAACCCGTAACAACTGTCATAAATCTTTGTCAACTGGGACCGCATAGGCACGGAGAGGGCTCGATATGGAAAGCTGGTCAAGCAACAAATTACTGATCAGTGCGGCTATAACTTAGCCACGAGCCCTTCTCTAAATATTATAGATAAAAATACAGATATTTCAAAGGTTAATGATTGAATGCGTAGCTCCTCCTGATGCTCTGGAAACTAGGCCATCTCGACCTGTGCTCACTACCCCGAATTCTTCTTCCACATTTTAATACGTCTCATGGTGCGTCATTGCTATGTATTCAGTCCCTATAGGTATTTATCGGAAAGGCGAAGTTAAAATCCCGCACACGACCGTATTTTTCTTTCCACAAACAAAATTTTGTCGATATCATTTAATATTGAACAAAAACACAGCTTAACCTAAAAATATATACCTACCTAATATGATACATGTGAGATTATTATCATGAAAGTGCAAATTATGTGACTGTCGCTACTTGTCGGTGCGTATTAAGATAACAATTGATCGCTGATTGTAATCCACAGGAGTGAACTCGGTCAATGGCTGCATGTCACATGACTGCTTATCAGACGGTAGCAGTGATAACCTAGTAGTATGACCGCTGGCCTGGCAAGTCAAAGGTCGCAACTTCGTATCCAAGGCACGCACCACTAGACTTTTTGAATCATGTGCGTATTAGAAATTAATTATCACTTGCTTAAAACGGTGAAGGAAAATATCGTGAGGAAACCGAAGAGATAATTATTAAAATTAAACGGGACTTAATCGCGCTAAAAACATAATATTTATTTATTTCGACGTTTCTATAAGTTGCATTGATCGTGGTCACGAGTAGAATAAATTAATTAAAAAATTAAGTCCCGTTTCATTTTAATAACTATGTGTTCGAATCGCGAAAGTTAAAAAATACTAAGCCTGAGAGATGTTCTCGATGGTGTGTAAAGCCATGTCTGAGGCCTACGAGCGTATAAACACTAACACTAGATTGTTTATAACCACATGATAAGAAGAAGAATCGGACGACCGCTGAGAGAGCAAGCTGTTGCCTCAGTCATTAGCAGACACAATAGATTTTTATTGTTACAACGTACAGATCTGTACGTTACTGAGCCGAAAGGTCAATTTGTTGTGAAGCGGATTCACCAGGGTTAATCTTGAGAATAATTGCGTTCAATTGACTTTAGTATTATATCACTTTTTGTCCAAATTAACTTAAAATTTAAAAAGAAACCGGATTCTTGAGACAAATTTTGAAGTGACATTGAATTTTGATTGGGATTGAAATTAATTTTAACCTACCGTTCCGTTCTAATAAGAACTTATTTTAGCACAACTCTTTTTATAAAATAATGCCTCATAATGGAATAGTCTCAAGTGCATAGGCAAGCACTTAGTAAAGAACCTTATTAAGAAACCTTTACCGCAGCTGAAAAGTGTTTTTACAGGATAATATTTACAATGACTATCAAGCACAGTAAAGAATGCAATGAAGTCTTTATAAATAAATATTAACACAGATAGCAAATAGTGATTAAAACCTTGATTTTCTTTATAGTCTGTCATGGATTATACTGGCTTGTAAACGTGTTTTAGCAACCTTTGATTCTTTACGAGTATATAAACAATAATCGAAGTTTACATTAAGTCTCTCTATCTCACGGAGGCGGGTGATGGGATTTTTATTCCAAATTATTGCCTTTATCATAAAGTTCACATAGTAAAGATTTGATGGGACATAGAAAGACTGTATACAATTATGAACATAATCGCTATGTATATTATTTTCTACAGTTATTGTTATACACGAAGTTTTTTCTTTTTCGGATTTGCCCGACGTTGAGTTGACGATGAGTTTCGTTCGATTTTGAAACTAGTCGAGCAATCCCGAAAATGTACGGGAATAATATCTGTAAGCAATAATAATTATGAATGTTTCTCACCAATTATTAAAACTAAAAGTTACAAATAACGCTACTTTTTAATTTTAATTATTAATCTGTGTTGTTACCAGTACGTTGGTCTTAGTATCTAATTACTGTAAATTCAAACATACTGAATTGTGTTTATAAATGGGTGACAACGGTGAAAGAAACGAAGGATATACACCGCTAATCTTTAACCACAAAGGTAAGTTTTAAATTCTAGCTGCTCTGGATTAAAAAAAAACACGTTGTTTATAAAAAAAGAGATGCGACATTCAAGGAATATCTCCTGTGTTGTAGATGCGCTTACAACAATAATTCTCATATGTACAGTACCGACTGATTAAATTAACAATAATAATACACTACCGACAGATTTTTTGTCACGGTGGCCTATCTGTACGGAGATTAGCCAAGTAAGTACGCAGAAAATATTATAGTGCACGAGTGTGTGCGCAAATAAAATGCATTCTTCCTTCACTCTCATAGAACAAAGGGACGACAATCCGACACGACCGGAGGGATATCAGACGCAAGACCGACGGCTTTACGTGCTCTCCGAAACACGGGGTTATCACACAGCAAACTTCCTAACTCCGGACTGCTACTGAGAATTCTAGATCTTACAATTATTTATTTTGAGTAAAAATAGAACCCACGACACGCGGCGCAGCAGCCGATCTCTCGATCACTGTGCCAAACGTCGTCAAGTTAAATGTAGACGTAGTTTCATTGGAGAAGTGCTCTTCATATCGCCTTTGGAATTTCCGATTTACGTTACGCCACATGCTTATTATCAAAATTTGACATACTCGTATGTATGTCGCGCAAGCCTTTCTAAATTGAACAGACTAGAAAAAACTGTAGAATTGAGATATCCCATCCCAGAATAATACTTACTAAAATACAAAATCTCATCCAAAGATTTATCCAACACAATATCGAACGAAAACCAACAATAATTCAATACACGGCGCTTACAATTTTAATTATGGTGGCTTGTATTGGAATCATTGCGGTCCGAATATTAAGTAGGTCAATTATTATGATAAATTACACATAAACCCCTTTGAACGCATAATTAACAATTACTAGAGCGCATTAATACTTCATATTTATGCATAAAGTACCTACAAAAGCAGATGCTGAGCAACTAATAATATCTACGTTAAGGGTCGCGGGTTTGAGTCTCGCGTTGGGCAAATATTCATTTCCATCCATCCATGGATGGACCGATAAATGACAAACGTAAAAATATTCCTAACCCAAAAAACGTTGAATGTTTTTCTCATGTTTTAAAACGACGATGTTAGTTGTTTAGAAAAAATCTCTATCTTTAATGGTTTCAGGATTTTTCCATACCAGCCCATCAATCCCACAATGAATCATATCGTGAATATGAAGTTTTTTGTGAAAAACCACGTTACAGAAGAGATTTTTAAAGTGTATTAAAACATTTTATGTATAAAAATCGGTAGATATAAATGTACGGATTTTGGACAAAATTGTCTACAACATTCAACTGGCTTGTTAAACTACAAAATTGTACTATATAACAATAAAATTCTATTATGTCTGTTAATTAGCGAGTCAACAAATTTGTCTACAGCTTTTTAATGCTTGGTCTACTTTTACAATTAATAATACATCACAAGACATTTTTATGACCGTACCATAAATTCAATGACATTTACCGAAATTATCGCCAATGCTCATATCAGGTGCAATCATCGATTACTTAGAGTTCAAAACACTTGAAATCTTTGTTTAACTACATTTTTACGGCTCTTTTGTTTACTCGCTCATTATCAGTCACATGAGCATCAAAGCGATAAAGGATAACCTACTTTAACCTGTATAAATAAGATTTCTTTATACGAAAACCGACAGTTTTCTATTATTTGCATTAATTGATCCGTATTCGAGTATCTTGGTTGTGTGTGTGAAAATGAAATTGTCATCTGGACAAGATAAGGATGGCGGAGCTGCGGAACAAGGTCTTATGGGAGGTCAGTGAACTCATCATATAATCATACTGACTGTAGTTTTAGATAGTGGTCAAATCGAAGAATGTGAATCTATACCTTTGAATAATTAAGTAGCAATCAATAAAAAGTATAAATAAAAAAAAATACAAATATCTGATTATAAATATTTTTGCGTATACTACGTACAGCCAATGGTGCGTCGTTGTATTGATCCTATGTATGGTACACGCATTTTTTTTAGATAAGCAACAAATGTTACGAGACCAATATACAGCGACACCTTATACTTGTCGCTGTATAGTTTTATAAAACATCGCCATTTTTTAAACCACAACTTGTATGTATATCGTAGTTTACGACAACGACTTTTATGAACATATTATGTTAGCCAACAATATTTGAACAAAACAATACTCGTATCTATAAACAGCGAACTTAAGCCTGACATATGCGATCCTCAAATAAAATGAAATGTTAATGTATATGTTGTGAGAAAATTCGCTTCTTTCTATGTTTAAGTATAACCGACCCGATTTGTAAACGTATTATTTTATATAGAAAATCTGATTCAAATTGGTGTCGGATTCTATTGAAATTGGTAAAGTAGTTGGCTTGGCTGCCTTGAATGGTTGCACTGATTGATTACCATAGTGTACTTTTTAGTCGATTTGTACCCTTTAGTTTTTATTCCCTTTTTTTTTATAGATACTAGTATATTCATTCTGTCCTATTTTTGTTGGAACAACAAATTATTTTTCTTTTTTATTTCTTCTTATTTCCTAGTAAATTTATTTAAAGTTTTTAGTACAGTTATACTGCTATAGCAATGCAATATGACGAATTAAGAGACATCAAATACAAATTAAAACACTACAAACAAAACAAAAAATCCCAAACATTTTAGTTTGACGTCTATAATTTCAGTGGCCACCTCAAAGTGTGCCTACTAAACACGATCGGAAACGTTTCATAATTCGTACCCTCTCGCTCGTATAACGGATGTTAGTACAAGATAGCAATTCTCTAACTTTAGTTGGGCAGTAGTCTATATCAGAATTGACACCTATGTCAATGTCAAAGCGGTTATCGCTACAAAGAATTACAATAACACATTAGTCTCAGAGACGAAATAACAATTAGTTATAAATCTAGTGCTCCTAACACAGCTAGAAAGAAATAAATCGGTTTATTGGCACAAAATAATAAAGAAAAATAATTCCAATGATGATGACGTCAAATTAATTTAATAATTTTTATTTTCTTTCATTGTTACGTAACGACTCTTCGGTTTTTATTGTCTTATTATGACATTATTAAATAATCAAAAAGAACAACAGTGTCTTCTCGAAAACCTGAACAATTATTTATAGTCAGTTTTTTTATGTTGTAAACCCCTTTTATATGTTTCTTTATCTTAAATTTTCTCTCTTATGTGGTGCTGAAGAAATCCCAGGGGCATCAAACCTAACTACTTCACTGCCCTCCACAACTTCAGGTAAAAATATTGGGTCACTGTTCGTAAAACTCCGTTAGTGTATCTTATGGGGAAATACATTTTTGAATGTTTTAGTGTTATTACATTTATCCTAAAAAATATTCTCTTTATCAGCGTCATGTATGTATACCCACTAGCTAACTCGCCTTAGCTTTGCACGACGTGTTCCGCCTTTGCTTTAACGACCTTTGTATTGTGTTTGTGTGACAGCTTGTACGTGTGAATTAACCGTAAACAATAACTTTATACTATATAAAGGTGTCTCACGAATGTTATGATACTTAGCATAACATAGCATTGCATCACGCCTGTAATCCCCGAAGGGATAAGCAGAGGTAATTACACTTACACACAATCTAAAATGAGGTAACAAATAGTTGTACACCCACATTTTACCAATGCTGTTACTAAGTCCCATGTAATAGTTGGTGAGCCTATTGCCATTTACCGGGCACAATTCCAAACTCCGGGTTGCTACTGAGAAAATCTTAACAGAAAAACCCAATAACACTTTGCCGGACCTGGGAATCGAAGGAACTTGAGAACCCAAGACAACTCAGCAGTTAAGTTTGGGACCACTAGACTAACGGGACAGTCTATGGTATGTTATGATACAAAACTGCTTAGTTGTTAGGTTTAGATTATAACATATGCTAAACGGTCATCAGTCAGTCGTGTGTTATTGTGTTTGTAATATGCGTTGTGCTTGCAAGCTGCCGCAGTGTGTCTCGTGACATGATATTGTGACATTAATTTAACGCAATGTTGTGTCTTTTGTGACGTGACTGACGCACTTAATTAAAATGGCTGTGGGTTCTGTTCTGATCCACAGTTATTTTAACGTGTATGTAATATTTATAAATAAACTACTATGTTTCAATTTTCTGTACCTATAGCTTAAAGATTATGAGGCCCCTAATTAAACATTGCCCCTCTCTAGGAATTTCTCATTCACCTGGGACTCAGAACATTTGCCTATAGATCATACAAATAATTGTACTGTGTAGAAATTGAATCCGTGTAGCGGATCAACCAATTTTCTACCATGCACATAATATTTAGTGACATCGTGTGAACTAATTACGGAGGCTGTCCGAGTTCGAACGCCTATAATTAATAACTGCACTGCCCGCGCCAGTCTATTTGGGCACTTTATCAACTGCACCACCAGTGTACTGGCTGAATACATTAACTGTTGGACAAAGAACTATAGTTGTATCAGTATGAATAAAAAGACAATTCATCCCCCTGCCCTTATCTGGGGGCGGATCTCAATTTATTTGGGGTCGGCGCAGCATGTATTCTTTCTTCTTCCATACATACTCTCTACTTGTACTGGAATGCTGCTAAAGTTTTGGCAATGTTTTAGGACCTGACGTCAACCCTCAATGGGAATGATGTTGTTGGTGGTTACCGACACCAATACCTTCTATCTAGCTATGTCATACCAAATGTTATCCATGCGCCAGATTCTGATGTTATCCTACTATCACACTCCACTAACCGGGCCATTAAAAAGACAATTAATAAATAAAATTGATTTAGATCTTTAGTTTGAGCTTTTCTTTTAACATTTTCTTTGACATTAGGTAATACAATACATATTAAGGTCTATAAACATACCTACAAGCCTACGTAATGTTTTGCTACACGCAAGCCGGCCGCCTGGCGATTTTGTCATTGTCGCAGAAACTGTTCCTTAAGGACTTACATGTTATGTCACGTAATAGTTCCTCGAACATTAAACGGACATGTCACACTATTAACCAAGATGTAGAGTTTGTAGAGTCAGGGCTTATTGGTAGAGTTATTTGTTATTCATTGTTATAAAGGAGGTACAGTCAAGAGCACGTAGAGCTATATAGTTTGGGCTTTGGTTAGGCCCCGTAGACTATGACGCGTAATACAAATCCGAGCTCAGCTAGGAGTTTGGCTCCATTAGAGATCTCAATATCTCATTACTTTTTAAAAGTAAAAGAATTGTAAACCGAGTCTTGACAACCTCCTTTACATGAAATATTTTTGGTGGGATTATTATCTCCACTATGACGATCAAACAACATTTTCATTTCATTTATTTTTTTTCTCCTTATGGCGATTGTCGGTTCATTTCATTATAGTCGACGAGATCTAAAAAAGCCACATTTGACACCTATCAATTGATTCAACTAGGGAAGTGAGGCGTTCAAATCGGTAACAAACATAAACGATTATATAAATCATAATCGTTTTAAAATTCTAAGAGTACTTAATCGCTTAAAACTAAATATAATAAAAAAAATCAAGATATTCATTCTGTTATGGAATTTATAATATAGTAAATTGAATTTCTGTATCTTCTTAGAGAAATAGAACATAATTTAATGTCAAAGTTTTATTTATTAACTTTTGTATATAAGTATATAATTTCTTGTATCAAGTCTCATATCTGGATCGATATCATCCATTTCGGTTTAGGTATGGTCAAGCACATTCATTTTTAATATAAATCTTTGAAAAGTATTAAAGCATGCTTAGCGAACTCTAAAGTTATTATATTAAATGGAAAAAAGAATACGGTCGCCTCCCGGATAAATACTTCAGGCGCTCTGACTACTAAGCCATCTCGACCTCTGCACACGTCTTATGGCGACGTCATTGCTATCTATTCAGTCCCTATACAGGTGACCGAACCGACAAGACTAACTTTGCAGCTAATACAATGTCGTAAAGAATGCAATTACCTTAACAATTAAAGATAAATCCGATAAATTATATATTGATATTTTAAACGATTATAACGATTATAGTGGTCACATCACTTTATTTAAAAAAGGATTGACGAAGAACGTACAATAATTTATGATATTTAGAAAGTACATAAATACGCATTAAAAAATATTTAAATGCTAAAACAATACGTTAGAAATTACATACCATGCTAAATAATACATGTCTCGAAATTTTATAATAATTTTATAATTATTATCAAGTGTATATTCAAAATAATTTTTATTCACGAACGATATTAATATTGTCAAGTTACATTCTATCCATTTTTATGTGTCAAATGTGGCTTCTTAGATCTCGTGGACTATACCCAGACGTAGTTATCCAGAAGATGTTTTTGTTTTACTATTTCCTGCACTAATTGCACGAAATAGTAATTCCTAGATACATTATTCAAGTATCAAACGTATATTATATTACGCTAGTAGGGTGCAGTTTACCGATAAATACCGGTTAATTTGATTACAAACTAACCGAAGTGAATAATAATATAGGTAATTCAGTTTATGACGCACTACGCTGTTAGTAATTATATACACATAGTCTAATAGCCTCAGTGTTGGTTCAGCTCGTTCAATTTATGCCGTCTAATGCATTCAGTTATTAGATGCAACGTTTAAATAACCCAATGGCTTTGAAACTAATTGACCCATCACTTTCAGTACAACTAACATATAAACTGTGTTTTGTGTGTCCAATACCTATTATAAAAAAACTCAAATCTAATGAAGAAGAGGAACCATAGAGTTTCATGCCCATTGTTCTCCATAGGAATCTACACTTTGGAACGTGGCAACTAGCTTCTGACAGTTCAAAAGTTCCTGTCAATGGTCTAATTGAAATAAATGTTTGAATTTGACTTTAATTGAGCTGTAAAAGGACACGAAATGGGTAAAGCTGCGCATGCTGCACTTGGTCTATGGATGAGTGATCATAATTTTATATTGAGACACCCCCGTACCTTAGAAAGCACGTTATACTGTTGGTCCCAGTTACCAGACGAAGATCTATGACAAACTTAACGGGTAGTCTAGTAAATAGGTAATGTCTGAAATTCTGACAAAATGTCTTATCACGAGAGAAGTAACTGTGTGTGGAGGTTAGATAGATAGTCGCTCCATGTAAAATACTTGCATTCATCTGCATTCATCGAAGCCGACTCCAAAGTAATAGTGTAAAGGCTTGGCAGATTTGATTTGAACTAAGTTGTAAAGGTCAAAATAAAACAGACAGCCGTCTGATCTAGTATCTATCAAATACAATCTAGGCATATTCAAGGATAGAGGGAATAGATTTCTTCTGGATCTACCTACTCCATCCTCAGCCACACATTAGCATCGGTTGAGTTGGTACCGCAACAAACACATTTTCCATAAAAAAAAACATACTGTCTTTCAATCCCTGCATAAATCTAATATGCAATCTCAACCTATAAAGAATAACCTTTATTATCAGCCCCTCAAATGTCCTTCTATCTCACTCTTAACTTAATATATCGCTGTTACGAATGACTTTGTGGGAAAATTACATTATAATGACATATTCCCAAACTTTTCGGGGAGTTGGTAACGGGTGTCTTCTTGGTAACGCGTAACTTTGCGTTATGAAGACTGACTTCTTGCCTTTTTACACGACTGCCCAAAAAAGGAGTGTTATGTTTTTAGGGCTAATGTATTTAAGTAACTATTTATGTATGTTTGTTAGTTTCTTTATTCCACCATAACTTCCAAACGTCTGAATCGATTTAGATGGGATATGGATAGATTCCTTACATTATTCCGCGTATCATAACCTAGTAAACTTAAAAATAATAATGTTGTGACTATGGTACAAAAAAGGTGTGAAATAAAAAATATTATTCACACATGGCAGGCGTACTTATTTCTTTTTTTTTTTATTACATCTGTGGAAAATTCATCGAGTGCCGACCTAATATATGTTACAGCCACATTAAAAGAACTTTTTAAAACATCAAAGAGATTATTAACATCTACAACACATGACGTTATTTCTCATAATACATTTTTGTGTGTGCTCATGTATTATGCATTGAAACAGTTTTCATGTCTTTGTATCAAAGTGCAAAGTATTTTATTAGATGTTAAATAAGCGAATTAATCGGCTGGACACACATAAATCTCTCTGTATTCACTCAGAAATGAAGGTTCTTAAAGTTAATTGCTCTTAGTGGAAAAATAAAACGGTCGCGAGCAGGATTCGAACCTGCGCCTCCCGGATAAATACTCCAGGCGCTCCGACCACTAAGCCAACTCGACCCTTCATCATCTCGAAATCATGAAGGATTCTTGTATGTGAAAAACCTGAGGAAAATACATTTCCATAATGACTAATCAAATTTTGTATATAGTAAGTTTTGATTAATTGATTTTTTATTATGTTCTTATTCCAATTTCTTTTGTTTATTTTTATCAAAACAAATCATCTTATTTATTTTTCCATTGAAAAATCACACTTTGTTGTAAATTCTTCAAATCGGTAATAAATGGGACGAATTACGAAAGGTCGTCACAAACGGAAATTACAAAATTATAAAGGTTCCTCGGGAGAACGGGGCCCTAAGGAAGTTCGTTACGTCATATAAAAATATGATCCCGACCGGCATTACTAGGCGTTTTTGTGACGTTGATTCGGGAAGAAATTTCTGGAAATTGCTAAATAAAATGAGATTTATCTCTTATAACCTTTCTTGGTATTTTGTCGTATTATTTCCGTCCACTTTGTTATCGTATAGTTGATGTATAACCTAGGGTCGGATTTATAACCACCCATACACCTCTCATATAGCTTTATACTTCATCAAGAACATGTTACAGATATGCCATATAACCATATATATTCACAGTAATTATTGTTCACCGGTTACTACCCACGTTATTTTTTTCGGGTTTGTCATGAGTTAAGCCCGCGGCGATGTCGCAAGCCACACTAGTCGGGCGACCCAAAAATGCACGTGAGTGGTAACCGGTGAACAATAATCAACTAGTATTGCCAATAGACGTATAAATTTGGAAGAAGAATTCGTAACAGTGAGCAGAGATCGGGATAGTTTAGTTGGCAGAGCGCCTGGCACTCACCTGGGGGGCGCAGGTTCAAATCCGACTCACGAAGTATTCACACTAAATAATTATTGTTTACGGTTGATACTCACCTCAATTTTCCTTCTCACAAACATTTTGTGTTTAAAGGTAGCATGCGTTCGAAAACTGACTGCCACGTCGGTCTAGTGGTCCCAAGCGCGACTGCTGAGCATGAGGTCTCGGGTTCGATTCCCGGGTCGGGCAAAGTGTTATTGAGTTTTTCTGTAAAGAAATTCTCTATAATAAGAGCCTGGAATTTGGATTTGTGCCCGATAGATGGCAATAGGCTCACCACATGGGACATAATAACAGCATTGGTGAAGTGTGGGTGAACAACTGTGTACACCTCTGCCTACCCCTTCGGAGAACACAGGCGTGATACTATTTTATGTAATGCGTTTGAAAACTAATCTGTAACTTAACTGTTATTCTATTTGTACTTATAGAATTCTAATTTCCATCAGAAGTTCTAAAAGATCCATCAAGAACATTATCATCTTATCTATGTATAGTCGACCATATAATTGCTTTACCACCCTAATGCTGAATTTCTTTTACACATCATAACATCACAAGGTCTATTTTCGCTTACAAGATCAAAGTGTCAGTCAGATACTGTCAACCTTATTGACATTTTCATTTACTGGAATTTTTTGACAATTATGGTAAAGCAATTTCGTGGTCGACTATACCTACCCACCTAATGTATTTTCATCGAGTAACGTACTCAATATTTTTCTGAACCCTTACTCGCTTACCCCTATTTATAAACAAACCCAGTCAGGATTCCTTTTGCTTATAAATAGCGCAAAATATAAAGGTCAGGTCAGTAAAAAATAAGGTAAGTACATAGATATTTTTAATAATAGTGTAGGTTTGCATCAGCTAGCGAGTTCGTAACCCCGTAGGAGTAATATAACTACTGAGTCAATATTTTCGCTCCGATATTTAAAATTATTACGTAGGTAAACTTGTTTTTGAACGTAACATTGCATCACGTCTGTATCACTGAAGGGTTCGGCAAAAGCGTACCGTTTTACGCCCACACTGTTTTATTTCACGTATGCAATTATTATTTTCTTCTTCTTAGTCGGGCACTCTTGATAAAGTAGTCATGGTTAGTTCTACTGCATGGGGATCGTCGCCTTCCTCCCTCCCAAGGGCTGCAGCTTTTCTGGCAATGCATGGCTATTTCTGACGGTTGATGGCATTGTGAGTGAGCACACTATACTAGAGATGTTTGTGTCGTCTTTTTTTATTGGGTCGGTCCAACGTGTTTGCGAGTGACCATGGGATCTCTTCTCCTCCACTTGGCCTTGTACTACGAGTATAAGCCTCTCCATCGAGTCCTCGTTCCTAGAGATGTGTTCAAAGAACTTCAATATTCGTAAATGCACAGTCGACGAAAGTATGTCTTGTGTTTGAAGTTCTTTAAGGATGGAGTTGTTGGTGCGGAAGGCTGTCCACGGTATTCATACATACACTCAGACACAGAAGAATTATCTATACATAGTCTTCTTTCTTCTTTTTATTCAAAGTTGCGACATATTTATCGCTTTCAGCTGACGACTTTCCGACCAAGTGCGCCAACTGCGCCGTTACAGACGAAAGTAAATTATGTGTGCTTTTAATGACGTACGTAAAACACACAATAATTAAGAAGGAACTAGACCCAGTTTTATAATTAAAAGCACACCTAGAACGTCTGGAATGTTCCATATGACGTTATTGGACAATTATTTTGAAATAAAAAGTTTAATTATTTTTTTATACCGAATATTTTTAAACAAAATTATTTTCAATCGTTTATACACTACTGGTCGTAAATTCATAACTCTGGGCTTCTTCTGGGAATATCTTAACAGAAAACGCAATAAAGCTTTGCCCAATCCGGGAATCGAAGCCAAACGCGGGGGGCGTTTGCGCCACTGGAGATTGATTCTGCAGTGACGCCAGCGCGGCTGTCATGCGTATGAGGCGATAGAAAATATACCTTCCGTCAATTTACTTAATTCTGGTTATTTTGAACAACTACAATGCCGCTATACATTAAATGCCGAGTGTACAAAGTATTATACAGTAAACCGCGCAAATGGGAACACTTGAAACCGTCCTTATTGCTACGTCATAAAGGTGCTGTCAATGTCAAATTATTACCATGGACGTGCAGTTGAGTGTACGAATTCCATTCCTACATTCCTTTAATCACGGAACACTTGATAAGATCAAAGTCATAAAGACGTTGTGTTCAACCATCAGTCGTCTGATGTCAGACGCGACACTTGTGTAAATACCAGCTCTAATGCCTTCGTAATTTCACCCTCCGCGAGGTTTGCCTTCACGCGGTTTTTGTTCCGACTTGTTTGATAAAGCTTTATTTGTAACTTGGGACTTTTTTAGAATTGTATTTTTTTTTTGTGATACCTATTACAAAAATCGCAGTTTCTACCTAGATGGTAGATTGGCACAGGGCCGAGGTAAATGGAATAGTTATGCTCAGCTGTGAGATGTTTTGGGATACGGGCTCCAACTCCGCGAAGCGTATAACATTGTCTCCAAATTAACAAAATTTATGTAAGCCTCGTCTGGTATTATTTCGGTTACTCAATAAACTCTATACTCTCTAGGATACTAAAAATTGTTTTCAGTAAAAAAACCTACTTTCTCGATAAAAAAGAATTGCGGTCAAATTTCTGGTATAACCTAAAAAAGACAGTGGGGTTACTCTTGAAATTAATACCAATCCGAATCCAATTCCAATATTAAAGCATATTTTTTATCATTATCTCTAAAAATTTATTAACAAATATGACTAAACATTGCAGTTAATATATTCATGTTTTAGATCTTAGTTAAAGATTTTTTATCTTCAATGACTATTATATTAGTCCGTATAACTTCGACAATAAACGGTACCCAAATTCAGTCCGGCTAGGGATCAATGAAGCCTTTGAAAAAGTTGGATAAAGTATTCCTTTTATACTGTGAACATCATCAACAAAATTACAGATAATTTAATAAGAAATTTTAGAGTACTAAGTAATTATTATTATTAATTATAACGTTAAGTATAAGCTATCTTGATCTCACTGAAGACCAATTCAACAAGCTTGAGAGACTTCAAAATTTCTGTATAAGATTCATATTTGGTTTACGCAAATATGATCATGTGTCCGAATTTCGTCTTAAACTCAAGTGGCTTCCAATTCGCCTTCGTCGGAATGCTCATATTCTTTTCCTACTCTACATTATTCTATTCAATCCCACTACTCCTTCCTACCTTAAAGAACGTTTTGTGTTCATCCGTGATACGCATCAGCGATCCTTAAGATCATCAGAGAACTTGAAACTGAAAATGCCCATGCACTCCACAAGGTTCTTTGACCTCTCATTCACGGTTCAGGCTGCTCGCTTGTGGAATGCTTTACCAGTGTCTGTAAGGCACGCTCAGAGTTTGGTATCTTTTAAGCGCATGGTGAAGGATCATTACTTGTCTCTCTAGTTTCTAAAATATATTTTATTTATATTTTTATTTTGTTTGATCTCTTCTCTGTATTTTCCAATCCTACGTATTTCTTTTCCTATTAACATATCGTTCACTATTCCATTTATTTGTGTATGGATATGTATTTTATCTTATTTATTTATTATATATATATATACCAAATTATTTAAAATTATTTATTTATATATTATCTATAGTTGTATCTTTATATTAAATATACAGTAGTACACTGTAAACTGCCCTCTACAAATTTCTTAGTTATTCTTTCCATCCAATGGTTGTCTGGAAGAAATTGCTTTTAGCGATAAGACCGCCATTTGTACCATTCTTGTTTGTTTTATTTTCTCATATTTAAGTTATGTTCAGTGTACAATACAGTATAATCTATCTATCTATCTATCTAAGTAGGTACCTAATTAGCACAGAACCAATTTTACTTATAAAAGTCACAAATTTGAATAAAAGTTACAAACAAATTAAACACACGATAATTCAACCTAGCAAAATGCAATCATTCTAACAACACATATTATATCTGGCCACCCATCTGCAAACAAGTTATAATCAGGTGGTAGGCATTGGTGCAATTAATTAATAGTAAATCAAATAACAGAACAAAACAACTATTGTTAAAACAATCCTCAAAACTTTTTTAAATGATTTTTTATACATATTAAGGCCATGTAAAGTTTATATACTAGCTGTACCCGCGACTCCGTCTGCGTGGATGTCGTTTTGTTCTTGTTTAGTTTTTGGAAATCTTTATAATGTACAGAAGCTCCATCTCACAGATTTATTATATGTATAGATTATTTTCTAAGTTAATATTTAATGATAATAGCCGCGAACGGGTCTCGAACCCGTGGCCTTTGACACACCGTGCCATGACTCTCCCAACTGAGCTACTGTGTCGCATGCTCGTATATATTAAAGTTTCAAGTTCTCTTCTTCTCCTCTTAAAGAGACGCCTGGTGATATCTATTTAGCAATCATATAAATCCTGAATTATTGATTGAGGACGTCATAAATGTAAAATATTAAGTCGCACCTTTCATGTCTAGGTACTGTATTAAAAGTACGACAAAAAAAGATACAAAATAATTTGTCTATCAAAAACGTGAAACTGCTCCTGTGTTATGCTTTAATTATAGTAATGTATTTTGTTTTATCAGTGATCATATAAAAGGTTATTTTAGAGAAATGAATAGTTGAATCCGAATATCGTACAGCGTAAACCTAGTTCCCCTTAGGGCGGAACAGGTTAAATAACAGATCCGCGGAAAATCAATAATTCCAACTGTAACATTTTCTCATAAAATTCACGTGAAACCACTCTTTGCTTTTAACGCAGTATTTCACAATGAAAATGTGTGAAATATAAAATGAAATAGTTCTACCTTTCCTTTGTTCTGCA
The DNA here is from genome assembly GCA_935421205.1 of Xylocampa areola. NCBI lineage: Eukaryota > Metazoa > Arthropoda > Insecta > Lepidoptera > Noctuidae > Xylocampa > Xylocampa areola. The sequence continues at coordinate 6,327,948 of OW285200.1, forward strand.
TTACATGGCATCACGCCTGTGTACCCTGAAGGGTTAGGCAGAGGTGTAAGTTGTATACCCAGATTGAACAATATTTTTTTGAAAGCCATTTATCTTCTTTTTTGTATGGTTGATGAACAAATGAGTATCAGTTTAAATCACCCGATGTAAGCATATTGTCATTCATCATCATAAAATAATGTAATAGAAAAACCCAAGACATTACCCAACTTGGAAATCGAAATCGAATCACAGTATTCCGAGTAGGCAAATACGAGTGTAATATTACAGTCGCATTACCTACATACAACACTGTTCGATTTACTTATTACTTAATAGACAACTTTAAGTTATTCTACAGGAACTTAAGTTCGTAAGTTTGTGTAAGATCTTTTGTGTGGTTTGCACATTACTTGTATAGCTGTAGATATTGTTTTGTTTTATGTATTGTTTATAACATGTTACAATACAAATACAAAAATACAAAATAACTTTATTTCGTCGAAGGTGCCGTAGTACATTATGAAAAACCTTTATATTAATAGAACACTTAATTATATTACACTACATTAAACTGGTTGAGGTACTGTCCTCTTAGATACGCTACAGTATAGCCTGTAGTAAAAAGAAACAAAGAAACTATACATTATCAATTAATCAACGTATCCTATTTTGTCTGTCTCGTTGATCATATTATAGTCCTAAGCGCGACTGCTCAGCATTAGGTTTTGAGTTCAATTCCCGGGTCGGACAAAATGTTATTGAGATTTTCTGTAAGAAAATTTTGAGTAGCAGTCCGGAGTTGGTAATTGTGCCCGGTAGATGGTAATAGGCTCACCACCTATTACATAGGACTTAATTACAGCATTGGTGAAATGTGGGTATACTGTGTACATTTCTGCCTACCCCTTCAGGGTGATGGTATGTATGTATGTATGTATCAACATATCCTTTGTTGGCAAGATGCTTTGCTGGAGACCTCAGTAAAGTGACCTGTACTTTTACCCTGTCAGTCATTTGGTAATGTTACACCTAGTATTTTTTATTAGAAGATAGTAAAATACTAACGCGAGTAAACCTCGGACCTTCACCCTTTGGTTCGATATTCTAAGTAAGCTTTAAGCAACCACAGACCCTTTAAGCAATCCCGACCTCTGTTATCTGAACCGATTTATTTACCTCCACTTTTTAATTCATTCATATCTGTCACTTCATAGAAAAATAACATTACAGATAAATCATTAAAACGCATTAACGCATGCATAGCGAACTCCTGGAGTATTTATCCGGGCGGCGCAGGTCCGAATCCTGCTCACGACCGTATAATTCTTCCCACATTTTTTTTCTTACCGTTTTGACTTACGTTTGGCCTCCAACTCGCCTGATGCTAAGCGACAGTCTGTCCGAGGATGGAGCACGTAGATCCAGAAGAAATCTACTCACTCTAAGTAGAGTTAATAGATTTGGGGAGAACGATAGATGGGGAGTCGTTGCACCAGACTACATCCCGAAACACGACTAGGTCGCTTCACGGCATGGCTTCATCCGGAAGGTGGTAACCAGCCGCGGCCGAAGCCTTCCACCAGAGTTGTTGCCTATTTTGCACCACCCAGAGTCCACATGTAGTAATTCTACGGACGCGGGCAACTCGGGCTGAATTGCCTGCGTCCGTAGGACTGCACCCCAACAAAAGAAAAAAAAACTTTAAATCAACATTAGCTTAGCTATCGCATCAGTATACGTTAAAATATTATAGGTATTACTAATGACTACTACTCTACTACTAGTGACTCTATTTTTGGTAGCAACAGCCGTACGTCCAGCACTTCAAAGCGCCAATGAGGCTGTTCCCTAATGACAGAAACAAAAGGCCGCCTGTCAAATTAAGCTGACCCACCTCTGACTCAATTGTTATTCCGTTTGTAGCCAAATCGCTGATTGTATTAATCCCGACGATTGTAAAACCCGCTGGGAATAAAGATAATTTAGTCGAGACTATTTTAACGTTCAAAGCTATGCTGCCGAAAATGCTACAGAAAATGTCGTAAATAAATTTGTTTCGATAGTTTCTAATTTTTCGTTATTTAGGTTATAGTATTTTATTTAGGTGCTCAGGTATATCTCTGTATGAGAATCTTCTGTGCACAAGTCGGCAATTAAGTATAATCATAAATATAATCATTAATAAATATAATCATCGTAATAGCTTTTTATTACATTTCCAAGATTATGTAAAAAAAGACATGTTTATAGCAATATAATCACCACCTATTTATTACATGGGACTTAAAACCTCATCGATTAAGTGTAATATCTACACCTCTAACAATCCCTTCAGGGAATTCAGGGATGATGTTATGTTAAAAATTGTTCAAAGCATTGGAATAATATTCATTATAATTATTATTTTCTAAGAAAACATTGAAACTATCATGACATGGACTGCCAGAAGTCGCGGATTGTATTTCCCTTCTTCAATATTTCCTTAGAAAATAATAATTAATAAAGGCATTACTTAACATTAACATGTAAAAAAATATATGTGTAGGTATATGAATATTCATTATATATTATTTATAACCTACCAGTTCAAAATTATACGATACTTCAAATTCCTAAATAATTATTCAAAAAGTAAGAATTTCGAACAAATTTCTTCCTCGCAACAACAAGACCTACTTAGTAACACATATCTAATTGTGTGACAGCCCTCGCAATCTCGGATCTCTCACTGTATATTTTACACACACAGTCCCGAGACGAGTATTAAATAAACAGAGGAACAAACTTAGTCCACACAATTGTTACGCGTATTAGAAGTATTACCGTAGGGTAGTTTCACAGAACCAGGTTATTATAACATTACAACTTCTAGTTCAACTTTAGAATTAACATTAAACAATTGAATTACAATGAGATTGAAGAAGATTTCTACTGCTATAAGTACAAGAATTCTCCCATTGCATGGGACTTCATATTATAGGCATCGGTGAAATATGGATGTACTACAATACCTACACTTCTGATAAACTCCAGGCGTGATGTTACATTATACTGAATACCAGTAGGAAAATTTTATTATGAAATATTTACACTAACTTCGATGCACGTGACGTCTGGCGTTAATGACACCCACGGGACGACGAGGTTCTAAGAACTAGTGGAAAATTAATTAATTAATTTGCCGAAAGAAATTTATTATATATACAGGCTTTAGTTTTAGATGTTGGCCAAATTAAAAGAAATGACTTTATAAAAGTAAAAATAAGGCGAATTATTAGTGTTCTTATTTTTGTGTAGACTATGTCATCGGTATCATATCAGACGCGATGTCTCCCAACAATAGGCCTTACCACAAGTGTACCACCAATGGTGCGCGGTTGTGATGTTCCTATGCATAGTACACGGAAATTTCTGAGATAATCGAATCGAATATGGCGTCGACCTCTTTATGTTATTATTGCTTTTATTAGTTTTATAAAACGAATAACTTGTTGCTGTATAATTTTGTACTATTAAAGCTACTATTTAAAACCGCAGCTTAAATAAGTGGTTGAAACGTAGTAACTTCCAATCGGAAATCCTGCTGCTCATTCTTGGACCATTGCCAGTCTAAATTATATGCTTAAAATGAGTATAATTTCTCAAAATAACACAAGAAAATTCATAACGTTACTGTTATAAATTATACTGAACGATTTAAGTCAAAAATGATAAGCTTAGTACCTAAGTATGGTTTCCTTTTGTTGTGTTAAATTTACTTGCCTGTGTTGTCTACACAAAATAAATCTTCAGAAACAAGATGCTTTAGTATGTTCTCGTTAAATAATTGGCCTCTAGGTACATACACGTTAAAATTACCAAAAAAAAAACATACTCAATTTCCTTTGACATCTACGTCAAGTATTATACTATGATGCATTCTACAATCGTGCACCATTGCCCAAAAGACCAACATAACATTTCATCATGATTGTATCGCCGAAGGGATATACCTCTGTTTTACATCCACATTTCACTGATGCTGATACCCGTAGGTGAGGAGTCTATTGCTATCGACAAGGTACAATTTCAAATACTGAGCACCTTGCCACAAAAGCGCCACTTGACTCATGATCTCAATACCGCATTCAGTTCACAAACACGTTCCCTTCACATTTTGTATCCAACTTGCTTTACAAAATGGCGCCGGACTCCGAGCAAATGCAGGGTTAATGATCAACTTAACCCTTCGCGCAGTAAATAAGCACGTCTGGCCTGCTGACAGTCGCGACTGTGTAAGAAATAGCTCGACTTTATAAGGGTTAACTAGATAACTTGCAACGAAGAAAAGTTGTGCACACTTAATTTTTATTTTTTCTGGTTTCTTTTTTTTTGCTTTTTTCTATTTTCGTATTTTAATGATTATTATGTAACACTTGTTAACTACTTCGCCCGCATTCTAAATTGTTATTAGTGCCATCTAGGAGCTTCCCGGGGACTTTTTGGAAGAAAAATATTAGAGCCAATAAAATAAATCTAAATAAAAATGTTAGAGCTAATAAAGAATTATGGACAACTTAAATTCGTATTTAAGTTGTCCAAAATTCTTTATTAGCTGTAATATTTTTCAATTAAAAAAAAAAACTATCTGGACCCAGATCGTTCAGATTCCATTCAGATTCAGGGTCCAGATTGATTTAAGTGGTCCAAAATTCTTTGAAATCGGTTTAAAACCAAGTTTTTTCTTTACACCATCTTTATCCCTTTTCAACATTAAGGAAATAAAATTAAAAAAATTCTCCCTTTATTGCACCTCACTCATATTTTATCCAAATTCCAAATTTCTAGCTCCGTTTTAATCTATGCGTTTTCTGTCAGTCATGGTATTGTTTTAATTTTTTTAAATTAATCTTTATACATAAACTAACGCCTTTTTCGAATCAGAGTGACAGAAACTATAGAACGCTAATTGCCAAATTCCTTACAAAATTTAAAAGAGTATTCTTAGGTTCTGTTGAAAGGATGGTTAAAAGTCAAGTTAACAAAAGGTATTACCTACAAGGCAGATGGAAATGCTGGCAGGAGACGCCTTAGAAAGATGTATATACTGACCTTATTGGAGATGTCCTCCAAAAAGGTCAGGTGCGTAGTACTCACAACTGGTGCGTGTGTATGACCAGATGTGTGAACGTGGACGAAGCAAATGGAGTATACTAATACTCCTCCGGACCGTATTTCGGTCACGGCAGCCTATCTCCACGGCGATAAACCAAGTACGCAGGAGATATTATACGAACAAGTGTATGCGCAAACACAAGTGCTCTCCCAGTAAAGGAAGAGTCCTTTACTCTCATAATCAGATGGGACGGCAATCCCACACGACCGGAGAGATCACGATCGTAAATTATTATATTAAAGAATAAAGACGGGTTTTGAGTTTTTAAATCGCTTCATCGATTTCCCTAATTGGCTTCAGTAGTAACGGTCACGGCGCCGACCACTAACGATTGTGCGGTTCTGCATTCCATTCATGAACCCGACAAAAAGGTAATTGGATTTTTATTGATAAAAATATCGCATTGGTATAGGAAAATTGTCCTTTCATTTCATTTATTCACTTTGGCTCAGGAACGTACAAATACGTACTTCAAAACAATAAAAAACTATTGTGTCTGCTAATTACCGAGCCAACAGCTTAATAGCTTACCAAGAGTATTAAATCATTGCTCGGCGTATATGTTTGCTGATGACTTGTGTACATTGCGCGCCACCACTGACCTCGCTGAGACTTGTAGCCTAGTCCAACGCGATGTAGATGATGTTGTAAAATGGTCTCATGATAATGGAATTGTACTAAATTCAGATAAAACTAAACTTATTATTTTACACTCACCTTATTTACGCCCTTCAGGAATACCAACTCCAATATTCACTCATAGTTTTTCATGTTATCACAAAAATAATGCAAACTGTAACTGTAAACCTATAGAACAAGTAAATTGTGTCACTTACCTTGGAATGAAAATAGACGAGAATTTCTCCTGGTCTCAACACGTAGATTACATTTGTGATAAGCTTAGAATATTACTAGGGAAATTTTATCACCTAAGATTTAAAGTACCAACTACTACATTAAAATGTTTATATAAATCTCTAGTGGAATCTATTATATCTTATGCTCTTGATTGCTATGGATCGACTTTTAAAACTTATATAGACAAAATTGAAACCTTACAAATTAGATTCCTAAAATTATTAGTAAACAATAAAACTAAGAACAGTTGCAAAGATAATTACAAAAAACTATTTAAAATTTGTAAAATTCTCCCAGTTACTTTAAAATATAAATACTTATTATTAGTAAATCAACATGGCAATTACGAGCATAATTCATCACTTGTATCGCATACTCACAGTACCAGGTCGATAGCTAACAGTAAGTATGATGTACCTAGAGTTATTAATTACTATGGAGATAGGACATTAAGAAAACGTTTACCATATTTGTTAAATAGCTTGCCTGTGGACATCAGAAGAGAAACTAATAAAAACAGGTTTAAAAGATTATTAAAGGCACACCTATTGGATAGTATACACACACCATGAACTATAGTATACATAGTAAATTATGCATAATCACACACTATATTATTAAATTCCCAACTTAAAACATAAAAGACTCACCTGAGTCCACAGACAAACTGTTTAGAACAGTTTTGTGGACCTATATATTATACTAAGGTTAAGCACTATTCTGTAATAATAATAAATAAATAAAATAATAATAACAGATCCTCGAGAGTATGACGCATTTAGTAAGGCGCAAAACATTATATTAAAATCATCTATAAATTAAACGATTCAATCCGGGAGCACGGTGGTGCCCCCGCCAAGATGAGCAGAAGGATGCGGGACACTACCTACCTTTTCTAGAAGCGTTTCGTCGTATTTTCGAACCGTTATAGCATCAGTCTGGATAATCCTAGAAAGCTGAAATTTTCAGGATGAGATATAATTAGACTGCCATACTTTTTTAAGATGTAAAGAGTCGGGGTAGGTAGAGTCAGGGCTTATAGGTAGAGTTATGGCTTATAGGTAGAGTTATGGCTTATAGGTAGAGTTATTTGTTATTGATTGTTATAAATGTCTCACTGTCAAGAGCACGTAGAACTATATACCTTGGACTTTGGACAAGTCCCGTAGACAACATGACGCGCAGTACAAATCAGAGTTCAGCTATGGGTTTGCCTCTACTAGAGAACTTTTAACTTTTTAACAGTGAAAATATTATGACCTTGTGAGTCTTGGCAACCAACTTCACATAAAACGTTTTTGGTGGGATTAGTATTATATGTAGTGTTGTAAAGTTTTCTGTTAGGAATTCTCAGTAACAGCCCGGTGTTTGGAATCGTGCCCGGTAGATGACAATAAGCTACCCATATTACATGGGACTTAATAACAGCATTGATGAAATATACAACTGTGTACATCTGTGCCTACTCCACCTGAGAAAACAGGCGCGATGCTATATTATGTTATAACATTTGATTTCGTTAATTGTCTAGACAATTAACGAAACCAAACGTTATAATGTCTAGACATAACACAGTCTTATGTAAAAGCTATCACATTTCCCTAGTGATATATGCTTGTGACTAACAATATTATGAAGTGCTTACTATATCAAAGCTACGCCACAATATTTACTATGTCTCCCTATATGTTTCACTCCCATTATGATTGAATATTAGTAGTCCCACGGTGGGCGCCATTAGGTCGCCCACTACAGCTCTCTTATTTTCTTATTTTCCGACTTCTTACACATAGGGGAAATGTGCTAGCCATATTTTTAGTTTCACAAACACTCGCGACAAACAAAGTTATTATTACGGCAATAAATAATGTTGGTAGGTAAGTTTGCGGTTTTCAATACACCTGTTTTGTAGAATTGTATATATTAAGTAATTGTTTTTAAACTAACTTCGACGGCGCGGTTGGTACGATGGATCTAGAAAAAGGCTGCTGCGCCGCATGTCGCGGGTTAGATTCCCGCACGACGCAAATATTTGTTCTATAAATTATTGTTCCGAGTCTCGGTGTGTGTGCATGTGTCTGTAAACACACTCATGACACAGACAAAAACGTAGAAAGGGTCAAGGGTCTCCTTAAAAAAAATATTGACGTTTCCATATGATTCACTACCATATTTATTCTTACAATACATGATTTCGCCAACATAAACAACAATCTCCCCTAGTTTTATTACACCAAGCTCACCACACAAAAACATTATAGGCTCAGACACGTGGGAATCAATCCCGATGGTTGTCCAAATCCATATCTAACCTTAACTAACATTACAAATCCAAAAGTGAGTCCGTCTGTTACTTCTTGACGCCTTAACTACTGAACCGATTTCATTTAAAATGCACAGAGGTGCCAGTGTAGTTGTTGGTATTTGCTTGCCCAGGTAATTGCATGGCTCAATATTGTGAAAGTAGCTAGATATTGTATTTATTTGCATCCATTGTGATAGACTCCCGCAAAGTAATGCTTGAATCTTTTCAATATTGCACAGAGCATTAACTGGACCCGAAGAACACACTGCATAATATATTATCCTGAATAAATTGCTTAAAGAATACGGTCGCGAGCAGGAGTCGAACCTGCGCGTGACCGCGAAAAACGTATTAAAATGTGGAAGAAAAATTTGCGATAGTAAGCAGATGTCGAGATGGCTTAGCGGTCAGAGCGCCTGGAGGATTTATCCGGGAGGCGCAGGTTCGAATCCTGCTCGCGACCTTATTCTTTTTCCATAAAAAATATAACGATAGAGTTCTCTAAGCATACGTTAATGCTTTTCGAAGATTTATCTGTAAATTGCTTAATTTTCCCAGGAGAACTAAAAAAATACTAGATAGCGCTATTATCAATCTGGTACCTTATAATTGGTTGGGATTAAACTAATAAAAAAAATTATCTGTGGATCATTGCCAAATATTTGCTCCGTTTGGGAATCGAACCCTTGACATGCAGCGCAACAGCCGGTCTTTCGACCACTACGCCAACCGAGCTGTCAAATTTGAAAGACACAAACTACGCAAGAAAACCGGCGGGCGGAAGCTAGTTAAAATAAAAATATCCGCTCTCAGTTATATCTATCGACATCAGTAATCCGAGGCTTACCATAAAGAATATTTCATAGACAAGATAGGCGATAAACAAATAGACAATAGAGTACTTTAGCCGTAGATTGTGTTACCGTGGAATTGGGGGGAAATGAGACGAAATGTGGGGGGATAAGTGATTGCGATGGATATTAGGTGTTGGTAAATGCTTGGCTGCGCTGAATTTTCGGTTGGTTTGTATTTTTATTAAGTGTTCACTCTTTTATTTATTGAGTAATTAATTACAACGGCATGGTGAAAGGTGTAGAGTAGAGAGGATAAGCCAACCAAAAATTAAGTAAACAATTCTAAATTATTTAATATGAGTTTGGCTAAATAAAAGAGGTTGTGGAACTGCACCCTTCCCAGTTAATAGGTCCTTTGAGCAGTTTTAAAACTATCAGTGAGCCCTATAGTGATTATAAAAATACTGATAACGATAGGTATTTTCGACTACAAGCATCAAAGGTATTACTTAAATAAGATACAAAATATAATACAAATAATTGTTCCAAGTCTAATCGAGTGATGTCATAAAATTCAGTATAAGGCTAATTTTTTATAAAAACAAGTATATGTATATTTCTACAGCTTTAAGCACTGCCCCACCCTGGCATTTAATAGCATATCAAAGTAACAATATCAAGCGATAACAATAAAAAAGAACTCGTATTGAATTAATCGCTTGTATTGATTTTCGTTTTCCCTGATGTTTCATGGTCGCAGGATGATTGTGCCAAGAGATTGTAATTTTTCTTAAACCCGAAAATAAAATCATTGTGGTCAATTCGATGTTAACTAGAATTTATCAAAAAACACAATAATTTCCTATTTGAAGTTTCCCTGGTGGAGTAACTTTTGCTATTTTGTCACAAAATCTCGGCGTTTCCGTGCTTCGTGATCGTGAATTCGCTCAATTTCGATCCGGAACAATATTGTGTTCCAAAAAGTTAAGAATTACTAGCGCCCCGCCATTCGGCAGTTAACCGCTACTCGTTTAATTTACTGGTCTTTTTGCTGAATAAGTTTGTTGGTTGGCATTTATTGCTTAGTTTTAGAAAACTTTTGATATGGTGTTAACCCTACCATGACTATTGTGAAATGGTAGGACGGTTGGTTTAGTAATCAAGAAACCGGCTGCCGCTCCAAACATTATTCTATGTGTCTACGACACAGACTGATTATCCACAGCTCAGCATGAGTTAAAAGAAAAATATTCCTGCCCAACCGCTCTAATAGGCCATTAGTCACCATCCCAGTCAGAGAACAAGACGGTGCATATTTTTTAGTTATATGTGGAACAGTAGATATACTAGTAAATCGCTGCCTTGTCTCTTAGCTTTCGAGGGTTCTTTATGGATGATACTATGAAGATTATTATTTATTTTAACTTGAAATAATATAGTTTACACAAAACCAATTACACTGACGACAATCTTAGACATTTATTGTCACAACTACCAAACAATATTCATAATTACATTAGGTACGATTTTTTATGAGAAATTCATTCTTTGATCTGTAAATCTTAATATAAAAAATATACCTAAAGAACTATCATTCACAATTTTAGTACAAAACAAAAATCAACACTAATATCTTCTCTACGACAAATAAGCGTGTTTGCTGCTACGAAGAACAGACGCCTGCAAGGCGTTGCCACTAATGAATCGGTTCACACTGCTTGCTGGCTGCAATACAAAAAATACTTAATTAAGCTACATCCTGCTAATGGCTTTTTCACACAAGCTATGACCTAATTACCAACCAGCTTGCTCGGGCAATAAAATGACTGTGATCAACGGACTTTTTTTTGTGTATGGCATCTCGCAGGTCAACCTAGGAGGTTGTCGACTGCTTAACCGGACTTTCCTGTGGATGCCTTAAAATAATAAATTATTATTAAGGCCTCCAGCCAGGGCATTCGACTTATAAACTAAGCGACAACACGCTAAGGGCACCCCCTGCGGGGTACGAGCCTCGGCTTAGGGCGTCGCTGGTGGGAGGACAGCAAGGGACTGGCTGGATCGAAACAGAATCAGAATTATTATTATGGGACGAATTTGAAGCTACAGGCTCAGCGGCGCGGGCTGGCACGAGCAAGGATCGGAGACGTCAACGACGGGTCTCGACGGCGAGGCCGAAATGACGGTGGTCTGATCAACGGACCCTGAAGCTTGACAATTTATAATGACTACATACAAGTGATGGAACGATTTTAGATCCGCCGATTGTCGAATTTGGCCGAACGTTCTGTTGCCGAAGGCGAATGTCGATTGAATTTCACACGCTATTTGAGTTCGGCATAGTTTTCCGGTTTGAGTAGTTTTCAAATATGCTTGCCTACATATGGCATTACATGTCTAAAAAAAATATATTTTAGAACGTAACGTATTTTCACATAATGTGTTTTTAATAAAATAATAAAAGTTGTTTCATGTATCTGTTTTAGCTGGTTCTAACCTAATAAAACTGTTTGATAAAATAATGTTAATCGCAATTAAGTGATTAATGAATAAACTTTGACATAGTGATGGCTGAGATTATAAATTGGCGCCTTCCTCGGATAATTACTTAATTTCCTAAAAGTTAATCAGGAATATTTTGGAGAAAATAAACGTTCAAATATTACTGCTTAATAATAGAACAAAAAGAAGATTTTTTTAAATAATTATTATTCTATTTCTATATTGTGTCATTGAGTTACAGAATGAATAAGAATTAAGAGATGTCAAAATCGAATTTATGCACGTCAAGTTAACACTTCTGGACATTTTTTGAACCTTTTTCTGAAGAACCCACTAACATTCGTTAAAAACATACATTTTATGAAAATTTTTGTTTGAAATTACTAAATTTGAATTTGACGTCTTCTAATTTGTTCCCTCCCGCTCTTATAGTAATGTTACTAAAAGACAGCAATGCTCTAATTTTAGTTTATAAGGTAGAATCGGTACCATATCGTTTTTGACTACACGTCACTAAAAAGATTGCATAGGCATATTACCTACGATTTTTTTTTGTGCATATTTAATATCTATATCTGTAAAGAGTTTCACACGTAAAACTGTTGTAAGCTCTTATTAAATACAACAAATTTTTAGAACAACAATCAATATTGAATTTGTCACATACACCATGATGGATTCCACTTTATAGCGGGATAACATCAGAGCGCTTTTTAATCCCCATACCGTATATTTCAAAGCAGCATTTTTTATGAGTGTACTTGTAAAGTGATTTCCAGTTTTACGATAGCCGTATGGCTACATTTAGTATAAAAACGTAATTTCAATGAAATTATTACTTTATGTGTTCCGATAAATTTTAATATTTGCGGCAAAACAGTCAACCTGTACATTAAAACCAGAAATAGCCCAAGGCCATTTTATTTTACAAAAAGTGCGTAATAATACTTCTTCCGACCGTATTTCGGTCACGGCGGCCTATCTCCACTGAGATTAGCCAAGTACGCAGGAGATATTATAGTGCACAAGTGTATGCGCAAACACAGGTGCACTCCCTCTTCCTTCACTCTCATATTCCGATGGGGCGACAATCCGACACGACCAGAGAGAGATCAGGCACAGGACCGACGGCTTTACGTGCTCTCCGAGGCACGGGGGTGTCACACCACCAGCTTCCTGACTCCGGGCTGCTACTGAAAATTTCCCAACAGAAAAATTCAATAACACTTTGCCCGACCTGGGAATCGAACCCAAGACCTCACGCTCAGCAGCCGCGCTTGCGACCACTAGACCAACGAGGCAGTCAAGAAAAAGTGCGTACCTATACCTTAAAGGAAAACTTGAGAAAAGTTTTTTTTTTCTTTTCCTACTTTTGATCTCTTAGATTACAATGAAACAATGTAATAATAAAATAATACTATTCTACACGTATTCAAAGTAAAAAAAAAACCTCAAAAGTTATTATTCTAAAACGATAGTTAAATTTTTTAGCAGTTGTTATACAATATCAAGAGTATACGATAGTAAACAGCAGTAAGTAAAGACCACCTGTATCTCGAAAACTCTATCACAGCAAACTGGGCCTTCTGCGTTAACATGATTAATGTAAAGTTTTAGATCTTTATACTGTAAATTTCATATTATTTATTGTAAATAAATATATTTTAACACATATAAAGCTATATTTCGTAATGACAATGCCATTCAAAGAAATTAAGCTTATCGGAATAAGATAAAATGAAGTTATAATATTAAATGGAAAAAGAAAACGGTCGCGAACAGGATTCGGTCTCCAGTATAGGGACTGAATTGATTGCAATGACGTCGCCATAAGACGTGTTAAAATATGGAAGAAGAATTCGCGGCGGTGAGCAGAGGTCGAGATGGCTTAGTGGTCAGAACGCCTGGAGTATTCATCCGGGAGGCGCAGGTTCGAATCCTGTTCGCGACCTTATTCTTATTCCAATTAATATTATAACTTTAGAGTTCGCTAAGCATGCGTTAATGCTTTTCAAAGATTTATCTTGAATTAAGATAAAATGCTACAAAAAATTAATTAAATATAAGATCAAAGTAAAATTGCGTGGAAATTGTTCCAAATTAATTTTACAAGATTCACGACTCTGATAAATAATTATCCAAGACCCGCCAAGCATCTGTTAAACAATGTACCTACTCAAAAATATAAATATAGTTTTAATTATTTATATTAACTACTAGTTTACACTTTAGTTCTTAAAATCACAACAAACAATACACCATAAACATAAATAACTCACTAAAGCCAAGCAGTCATGCGAAAATATCTATAAAGCCATGTTGTGTAGATAGTTTTAGCATTAACATAACATAACATTTACTTGTAAATTAAATTGCACAAAATGTAATAAAGCCTAACTACATGCTTTAACACAATGCAAAGAAAACAATTTGTTTACGACTGTACATCGCGGGCGCTCCATAAATACATTAGGTTATTGCATTAGCATGTACAATCGAAAACAAAACAGAATATTGAACAAAACTTCTCCTCGTTTCAGAATTTTTATTACCCAGCAACGTTGAGCGAAAAAATAAAAAATGGGCCACATAGTTAGCAACTCGAATGAAACCATTGTATTGGCAAATCAAATTCGAGTACCTATCGACCAATCGGCCAACGTACAAATGACAGAAATTAATCAAAACTGCAACGAACAAAACATTCACAAAATCGGACAACTATGTGAATGGAATTTATAAATTGGATGCGGAATGACGTATGTGTATTGTGAACGATGGTCAAAGTGTTGGAATGGTGCACTACGGCTGTGACTTGTAAATTATAATCCTATTCATTGAACTACTGTGGTAAAGCGACCTTAGTGTTGACTTAGCTAGCATTAAGCTTGGATTACTAGCAGTTCAATTACTTACATGTTAAACTAATGAATAATCAATTATGTTCATATCATAACATAGCATCACGGCTGTATTTCCCGAGGGGGTGGGCAATGGTGTACACAGTTGTAGGCCCACATTTCACAATGCTTTTATTAAGTCCCCTGTAATAGGTAGTGACCCTTTGGGCACTCCAGGCACAATTTAAAATACCGGGCTGCTACTGAGACCCTAAAGTCCTAAAGACAGCAATCACCTTTAGGACATCTAGCACAACGAGGCTGTATTACGGAATTCTGTTTGACAGCATTAAATATAATATATTATTCATTCCTTAGAGACACGGTATATACAAAAGTTGGTAAAGAATATTTGCTCTCACACTGCACATCTTGCCTTCAGTAGGCTTGCTACAGTTCCGCAAAAATTGGAAATTCAAAGTCGAAGTCAAAAGATTTTTATTTCAAATAGGCCATATTACAAGCACTTATGAAAAGTCAAAGCTAGGTGCACGGTTCCAAGGCGTTGGTCTTATGGAGAAGAGCCGGCAAGAAACTCCATAGACACTCTTTTAAAATAAATTGGTATAACAATAAATAAGGTAATGTGTTAAATTAAACCCTAAACTAAGTCGCATAGTCTCAACTTTTCAGGCACTATGTGACGGTTACAATATGGATGTCATAAAGGTGGTTTACTGAAAAAAGTTTACAAACCTCACGGGTGTCAATTAGTTCATTCGTAAAATGCAATTTAAAACCCTATTGCCCTTAAATTTACGATTATTAATTTTTCACGTCGCTGGGCTCCACCGGTTGATACAGTTCACCCGGAAGATCCGTCGCATCAAAAGATATTCAGCATAAATCTCAGGCATAAATAATATTATACAATAAATAAGAGTAAGACTTTATATAAAAATACCTTACCTAATATTATATATTCTAGGTACTTTACAAAAGACTTAAAAATAAAACGCGTGCCAAAATTAATTGGAATCTAAATCAACTACATTAGAGACCTGTCAGTGTCTTAATTAATCTCATCGTTTAATCTGATCTTATAATGTTGAAACATCTGTTAAGTAATTATGTACCCCATCAACTTCTATTGCATTCGTCTTTATGTTAATCTTCAAAGATTCTCTTTGTATCACTTAGCTCGATTGTCGTTATTTTAATTAATCTTACATTAATTGAATAATGTGCTATCGTGTTGACTTGTAACTTCCAAAGTAGCTTTGATTAAGACACGAATCAAATCAACATTAATTAAGAAAATATTTCTTTTTTAATACTGTCATCAAAACGTTAAACATTAATGCCATAATTATCAAAAAAAAATGAAACCCGCAACCCTTACTTTCAATGCTAATTCTATGAGATAAAAATAAAATGTAAATAAATTGAACTATCATAATCAACGAAACGACGCACATAGACAGACTGCGTATAATCAACACACGCACACACCAGCAAGCGGAGGGGTTGCGTGGTGACGTCACGGGGAAGCAAGACAGCGTATGTTACAATTGCCAAGTGTGAGCGAGAAGGAATATAGGCCAAGAACCGACCTACCTTGTGCTGCTGATACAGTGGCAAGCCGAGCCACCTATAGCAGCTAGGGAGCTTGTAATAAGGTCGCTCACAAACGGTGTATAGCCTTCAAATTATACTATTCACAATTTTTTATACGCTGATGACGCAAATTGGCGATATATGCAAGAAAACTAGGTTACAACAAAATCTAAAAATAAAATTCCTGTGAAATATTTCACTTCTCGATGCGAAAATACTATTCATGCTATCAATATACAAACAAAGGCTTTCATGCGTGCAGCAACGTTTCCCTGAAAAATAAACTGATTTTTAAAATTCATCCGCACTCGCTCGAGTAAAGAATGTTCACTTCGCCAACTTTATTCATAAATTTTTTGAAGTAAAAATAATTCAACCGCTTTTAAGAACATAGTTATTAGAGTTCTGAGAATATTTGTAGTACTATAAATAAAAGCAATAAATATTAGCAAATAAAATTACATAGGTATGTATACAACATTTTAATAAAAGTATAATAATTATTTTATAATATATTAGTGATATATGATTTATGAAAAATGTGTGGTGTGACGTAGATGGATAAAATTAGAAATAAGAATTTGAAAGTGGCAAGTGATCAAGAAGTTGTGTGAAAACCGTTTGTCATGTGGCGGAATGAGGATCATAATATGACGAGGAAAGTTTGGAGAAGGGATGTAGATGGCTATAAAAGTAGAAAAATACTGAGGAAACGATGAATGGATTATGTGACTATATGGCATGACTATGTGACTATGTGACCGATATGGCAGTTGCAGAAAAGACCCAAAATACGTATAAATTAGGAATGTACAGAGAAATTATAAATAAATTTTACACGACTGCCCAAAAGAAGGGGTGTTATGTTTTTAGAGTTCATGTAGTATGTATGAGAATTTCTTTATTCCACCATTACTTCTAAAAACCTGAACTGATTTAAATGTATCGGATATCGTTAGAATCTTTACATTGTCTCGAGTAACATAGACTGGTAAGATTAAAAAAATATATAGTGGCTATCGTACCCAATAAGGCGCGAAATAAAAAAAAAACTCACATGGCAGGCGTGCTTATTAATTAATTAATTTAGTACTTGTTATGGCTTTGTAATAGCCATATTATTTGTTATCCTTTTAAAGGAATTAGAAAAACATATTCATAAATATGAATACGGGCGGAGCTTGCCCCGTGATACTTATCGAATCATCGCCTGGTCTAACCAACAGAGCTACTGTATCGGTACCCGCACCTATCCAATTTCAAGTTACCTTACTTATCGACTTAGATAGTTGCAGACAGCGGTGGCTCATTTGGTTAGAGAGCTCCTACGATTTGGTAAGTTGAAGTCAAATTATTTATTTCGATTAGACCATTTACAGACACTTTTGAATTGTCATAAGCTAATGGCCAAGTTCCAAAAGTGTAGATTCCTATAGAGAAGAACGGGCAAGAAACTAAACTTACTCTTTTTAGAAGTTAGTGTCGCAAATGGCATTAATACTAATAAAACTAAACTAAAATGAGAAAATTGTCTTTTACTAACAGCGAGACGGGATGAATTAAAAGATGTCAAATTCTAATTTAGGCACGTCAAACTAGTATTACCGAACTTTTTTTGTAGGCTCACTTGTGATTGGGCCACTAAATTAAAAGACATCAAACTAAAAACTGCCTCGATGGTCTAGTGGTCCCAAGCGCGACTGCTGAGCATGAGGTCTCGGGGTGCGATTCCCGGGTCGGGCAATGTATTATTAAGTTTTTCTGTTAGAAAATTCTCAGTAGCAGCCCGGAGTTTGGAATTGTGCCCGGTAGATGCCAATAGGCTCACCACCTATTACATGGGACTTAATAACAGCGTTGGTGAAATGTGGGTGTACAACTGTGTACACCGTTGCCTACCCCATCGGGGAATGCAGGCGTGATGCTATGTGTCAAACTAAAATTATATGGGAATTTTAGGTTTACGTGACTAAAACAGACTAAACATTAGAGTCGATGCCACTGTCAATTTGTTTTACTATATTTCCTTGGAAAAAATTCAGCCATATTATCACCAGCTCTATTCCAAATAAATAAACAATTCTCCAGTCAATGCGGCAAATATTTAACACACAGAAGACATAATAAAAATATAGCTGCCATTAAATGTTTTACGAGGCTTTATTAACTTTTGTTCTTTACTACTCTAACTTGAATTTAAGTTAGTGATATTACGAGCGTCTTGTATTATTTATTTTAACGGTTTCTTTTATATCTTTTATAATTTATATTAATAGGGTGAATATAACTACAAGTAACTCTAATAAGAGTTATGCCGTTTCAACGCAAGCAAATTTACAATTAATTTTAAATAGAATATTTTACTATGATAACATTGTTGGTTGGGCAAAGAGGTACTGTTAACCCACATTTCACCGATGCAGTAATTAAGTCCCTTAGTGAGCCTAAAGCCTTCAACTGGTTATAATTCCAAATTCCGAGCTGCTACTAAGAAGTTCCTAACAGAAAAACCCCCAAACACTTTGCCCGACCTGCGAATCGAACTCGGAAACTGATGCTGAGCAAACGCGCTTGCAACCACTAGACCAACGTGGCAATCTAACCAAACATGTCCATAACATTATTACAATGATTAAGATGCTATCCAAACATTTTAAATAATGTATGTACTATTCAGTATTAGACAAACTAAAAGTATTAACAGTGCGCCGTAAAACATAACTATCTATCAAAATACGATAAGGAATGTATGTACTATTCATAACCTTTGATTGATGTTTCCAACCCACATCTTACAAAAACTATTTCAATTCACCAAGATTTGAACACTGTCATTGTCCTCAATTCTAAGCCATTCAACAAGACGTCTTAATACATTTAACACACGGAGACGAAATCCCAAAGGACGGGAGTAGACTGCACTGTTCGGATATGCTAATGCAAGGCAACTGTCATTTGCAAGCGAGACACATTCAGTGGTATTAACATTATTATGGGAAATGTATTTTTTTTGTATTTATTTGACTGTGTCTAGTGGCCAAGAGCGACTGCTGAGAATGAGGTCTTGGGTTTGATTCGCAGGTCGAGTAAAGTTTTTCAAGTTGTCTGTTATGAAATTCTCAATAGCAGCCCGGAGTTTGGAATTGAGCACGGTTGATGGCAATAGGCATGCCACCTATTACATGAGACTTAATAAAAGCATTGGTGTAATGTAGGTTCCTTCTCTTCTTCTTGCCCTGGTCCCAAGTTATTTGGAGTAAATAATATAAGTTTTCATAATCATCTGCGTATTAAAAATTATTTATTATTTGCTTAGAAGGGTGATGGAAAACATCGTGAGAAAACCAGCCACCTGAGAGGGGTTCTGGATGGTGTGTAAAGCTGTTCGAGGTCTGCGACACTAAGTTTATAATTCCTAAATGGTATAGTCAGTAGTTATAAATTGTCGAAAGAAAAATGGTCGTGAGCAGGATTTTAAGTTAATTAAAATGTGGAAGAGTACACTACGCATGTGATAATACACTTAAAAGAGTTATCTGTATTTGCATCTGTACGTTATTGAATTAACTACAATTAGTCACATCGATTCAGTCAGGAACTCATAGATAGCGATGACGTCATCATAAGACGTATTAAAAATGTGGAAAAGGAATTCGGAGTAGTGAACAGAGGCGGAATGGCTTAATTGGCAGATTGCCTGGAGTATTTAACCGGAAAATGCAGGTTCAAATCCTGGATGGACGATATTCGTGAGTGTTCTTTTCACAAACATTTATAACTTTAGATGTATAACTGTTTATAACTTTTGCTACGCATCCGATAATGCGTCTGAAAGATTTATATGTATTAATCAGTAGTTGTTCATGATTACTCAAAAAGTCAAAAGCCTTGGGATCAAACATATGACCTTTTGGCAAAGGGTTTTAAAATATTAAATAATATCGCCAATAATAAATATGACAAATTCATAGAATGGATATTTAAGTTACACAGAAAAGGTATGATAATATTATTATTTAAAAAAAACTGTAAGGAAATTCTCAGTAGCAGCCCGGAAGACGTTGGTGGTGTGACACCCTCGTGCTCCAGAGAGCACGTAAAGCCGTCTGTCCTGCGCCTGATCTCTCTCCGGTCGTGTCGAGTTGCCTTAGCACCGGACTATAAGAGTGAGAGGCCACCTGTGTTTGCGCATACACTTGTGCACTGTAATATCTCCTGCATTGTGTATACGTGGTGTATTGACACATGATTGGCACCAATAGTCACGTTCATGTAAGTCTAGTTGCATCCAAAACCAAGGTAGCCCCTGTCAAACAGGTATCAATACCTCGTTTGGAGTTATGTGGCGCGGTGCTGCTTTCAAAACTTCTACGCGAAGTTTCGGATACCTCTGAAATCTGTAAAGGACTTCATGCCTGGACTGACTTAACGGTGGCTAATCTCCTCTGAGAAAGGCCGCCGTGACCGAAATCCGGTCTAGACGAGTGTTAATTCAACATTTTAATAATTACATACCGTTATATAAATGTTGTAATTAAATTGTTAAATTAGAATTAGAACTTTGCATGTCTATAATTTCATGACAAACATATATTTCAAAGTCATCATAATGCACTGTTTTGGGAATACAGGAATTTGAATTTGAATTTCCCTGGCAGATCTACAGTCACACTAGTAGGCAGTCCAATTACCAGGTTAATATCTTTGTTGCCTAGATAAAATTTAAATAACTACAAACATTTTCCATCCAGAATGTTAGCAATAACCCCCACGAATATTTCGTCCCTCAAAACGGCAACCATTCGATTTTACGTCCACTATTAACGTAAACTGCGACAATAAGCTAAAGTATTACAAGCACTTTATGTCACAAGTGTACTACGGAATCATAGTCGACGTCCCGAGGGCCTGGAGTGTCCATCCAGCGCCAATACCTCCCAAGGTTAAACATTCCACTATTTCAGAACAGCCAACTTACCATTGCGACGACAGAAGAAGATGGAGCTATTGAGGTTGAATAGCACTATCTCTGTCTCGCAACCTAACTAAAGTACGTATTAACACATCACGGTACAGCGGGCTTACTCTTGAAAATAATTCCGCTCGATTGACATTGTAAATATGTCAGTTCGTGCCTTTAAATACCAAAATGTCTAAAAAATAATTATAGATTCGGGATAATATGAAGACAACATGCTTTAAAATTGGAGCAACTGTAATGTAGGTAAATTTATTTTAAAATTATGCGTTGTTTTGAGGCGGCTAATTAATATTGGAATTGGATTGGAATTGGCATTAGTTTCAAGATTAACCCCACCGGTCCCTTTATTATTCAGCGGGTTGGTTAGCGTGTGAGTTTTAAGTAACGTTTTCAAACCATATTGTTACAGTTATAGTGTTAAATTAGCTCGTGTGTAATTGGTTAGCACGTACTATTCAAGTTTCTTATACAGGATGGAATTTTAAAATGGCGATAATTTTTAAGTTGTATTCTACTCATAAGACTAAACAGTAATGCTTAAGAAAGATAGGTATCCAAACAAAAAAAAATTATTTCCCACACAAATATCTTACTCGAGGTACGGTTATTGAAGAGAGGTCATATTTTCTGAGCTCCGTTTATTCTTAGGTATAGTTCTTCAGTTTTATTTGTAGAATCTAGATAAAAATATTCTCGACTTTCTTAAATATCAGCCTGTATGTCTGTTGCCATATTTGTAATGTAACATGAATATCAATTAACATAACCTAACCTGACCGTAACTGTACCACAGCAGTGCAAGGACCTCTCTTTACGTAGAGAAGGTATGGGGCATTGATCACAACGCTAGCTTCTGACCAATTAGATCTACATCAATTAATGTTCACCGGTTACTACTCACGTGCATTTATATCGCCGCGGGCTCAGCTCATGACTCAGGGCTCGGTTCGAGTTCGAAACTAGTCGGGCAATCCCGAAAAATGCACGTGAGTAGTAACCGGTGAACATTAATTGATATGAATATGTCTCAGGAAAGTTTATATACAAAAAAAAAAAAAACAAAAAAAATAGATCTACGTTTCTTTACGGTGTTTTCTGTCACTTAATCTGTAAATTAAGTCTTACAATGACTCAGAATGTATACATACACACGCCTGTATTCCCCGAAGGGGTAGGCAGAGGTGTACATAGTTGTACACACACATTTCACGAATGCTGTTATTAGTCTCATGTAATAGGTGATAAGTCTATTGCCATGTACTGAGCACAATTCCGAACTCGGGGCTGCTATCGAGAATTTCTTAATAGGACTTTAAATTCCATTAAAACTTTACCCGACCCGGGAATCGAACCCAGAACCTAAAAACATTTACGTCATACAAAAAAATATTAAAGATAAAACTTTGAAAATCTTTAAAACATTAACGCATGCTTAGCGAACTCTAAAGTTATTATATTAAATGGAAAAAGAATATGATCGCGAGCAGGATTCGAACCTGGAGTATTTACCCAGGAGGCGCAGGTTTTAATCCTGCTCGCGACCGTATTGTTTTTCCATTTAATATAATTAAAAAATATAATATTATTGTACCATATTATGCTCAAAAATAATATTCAAACTTACAACTAAAACTCGTATTTAACCACCTCATTTGCTTACATTTTCATTAAAAATTTAAAAGGAAATTGTCTGTTTTTAACAACATGTTTATAAAATCATGGGTTGGATCCCCGCGCGTAGAATATAAATGGAAATCATCCATTCATTATATTCGGTGGGTATGATCATTTTGCTTCCGCCCTCATTGACTAAACCACGCGTTGCTAAACCAAGCACGAAGAAACTCAGAAAACCTATTCTTACGATCCAATCTTGCTTCTTCTTCACACCATGCCCATTACATTTCAGTCCTTCTACCAGTGCGGTGACGCTCGCGTTTCACGCAAAACGAAACCCATTGATATTTCACAAAAAAAATGTATTTTATTTGATGTGTTCTGATAAAAAATCATGTATCCAAATGATGGTGTGTTAAGTCAGCACACTGGCTAAACACACCATCGAGAAGCACTCTCAGTTTTCCTTCTTTCACTTTGAACACATCTTAGACTACGTCAAGGAGTCACGTAATACGTCTCAAAATTACAACTTTAATATTGAATTTAATGGACCTTTTGCCAGCAAATACATGTTGTGACTTACGGGCCACGACGCGTGAATAAAGCAACGAGGCCACGCGGCTGATTTCATCTTTTTATGTTATTCCCTCCTTTCTATAAAGCTAATTTTCATGTGGGAGTAGGCACCAGTGGCCCTTATCTAATCGTCATTCTCTATATAAGTATAGAACATAACATCTAATGCTGAGCGAAAAATTCTACGGTAATGTTGAAGATAAACGATATTATGCAGCGCTTTTCTAATGGAAGAATAAAGATAATGGTGTATATCAACTTTTTTTTTGTCCTCCCTCGTATTAATAATAGCGTCTCTATACAATGGCCCACACTGGCCAACGTAGGTATTAAATAAATGCAGAAAAATCCAAGCACATTTATATAACTATTCACTTTAACGTATTCAAAGCTGATAATTTTGCTAAGCTGATATTATAAATTCCAATTCAATAACTCACAATTAATTCATTATAGTTACAATCGTGCATTTCGCATTGTACTTAAGTAGTGAACTGAACCAAATATTATGATAATTAAATAAAATGTGAGCCGATACTGTAATACCGTTTCACTTTCCATCGACTTCGGCAGGTAGGTAACTAAGTACTTACATCTACTAATAATCTTAGCAGAGTTTTACTAAAGTCCAAACAGATTATCTACTTACCTGAGAAAAAGTAGTATCCCGTCCCAAACTTTAGTTAGGAACAGCTAAGTCGACTTCCTAAATAAGTTTTTCTGGACTCGGAAAAGCTAAATTGATGTTTCGCACCCGACCTTTGTTGGTGTGTACGTTTTTCGTGTTTGGACAAGAATTTCTCCGTTTATGGCCAAGGATAATGGGCTTTGTTACTAGCCGTACAATGCGGAGTAGGTCACAGCCGAAGTGAGCAATTTATCGGCCTCTGTCAAGCCAACATCTCGCATGGGGCCCGTTGAGAGCTAGTGAATAGCGCGACCGCAATTAAAATATGGCCGACACAACAACCCGCCTACAAAGGTCTTCGAGCGATAAATACGGAGTCCCTGCGGTTTCGGGGACGTACGTTGTGTATATCCAACTGTAACACAATTACTTTACCTTTTATGGCAATAACTTTATTAGGATGACAAAATTCGTTTCGAAATTTTCTATTTCATCGTATAAAGTAATAGGTTAGTATGTAATGGTGTTTGTGTGTTAAAAACAAGCAACTAGCTGCTAAATTTAGCATTGAAACCAATTACTTTGTATTGTATGTAGTTCAAAATGTACCCCATTCCTTGTTTCTTATCGCAAGCTGTTTCTACTTCATAAGGAAAACAGACGTAAGTGGAACTAAGATACATTATACCTACTATTAATCAAGAAATGTTACGATAGCAAAGCAAACAAAGCCCTAACATAATATTTGGTAGACATTCCATGTTAGTTTGGTAGATAATTAACTATCAAAACAGACAGGATGCATAACGTATGAGAGCCAACTGAAAAATACAGTCAATTTAATTGTAGATGCACGGTCGTAAGTTCGATTCTCACACGGTACAATGATTGCTGTGGCCTACAGATAAATGTTCCGTTAAGCACCCAAGATATTCAAGAAAAAGAGAATTCAATAGCAACAAAACCGAAGATACAAACAGCTTCCACAAAACAGTTCAATATCTCCTTAACAGTAACCATCCAAAATTAATATATAACCTCCATAAAGTAAAAAAATAAAATGATTGTGCAAAAGTTACTTGAAAAACAAGAATCACTTAGAATCTGCAGCAAAAGTTTCAATGTTGATACTGAGCATTAAAGAAAAATAAAATTGCCGGTCGACTTCCATCGCAATTGAAGGGGTTGGGACCCCATAGTGGGTCGAATTGCTACGGGCTTACAAACTACTGCTGAGTACGCTACTCTAAACATTTATACTGTATATTATTGTTACCCGGAGCATTGCTTCCTCAGGGATTCTATCGTAAAGGCAATAAAAACTTCCGACCTATATAATATACACGTGTACCGAAAATGAAACTAAGGCCTATCGCGCACTGCAGTAAAATTCCGTGCGTTACTTCCTCCTCTAAATCTGCGAAGTGTGAAACACAGTGTAAAAATCGCATGCGGATTCACTATATAGTTGACAGAATTTCCGCTTATTTGAAAAAATAAAGATAATGGTATATATCAACTTTTTTTTTATCCTCCCTGTTATTAATAATAGCGTCTCTATACAATGGTCCACACTGACCAACGTAGGTATTAAATAATTGCAGAAAAATCCAAGCACATTTATATAACCATTCACTTTAACGTATTCAAAGCTGATAATTTTGCTAAGCTGATATTATAAATTCCAATTCAATAACTCACAATTAATTCATTATAGTTACAATCGTGCATTTCGCATTGTACTTAACTAGTGAACTGAACCAAATATTATGATAATTAAATAAAATGTGAGCTGATATTGTAATACCATTTCACTTTTATCCACTTTCGGCACGTAGGTAACGACGTATAGAACACGTAGGTATAGAAACTCACCGCCAGTCACAGGTCTTACTCCTACGTACAAGACTTATTAATTAAATTTAATATTTAATCAATCCGAAGCAACAATAACGAGACTCTACTTTTATCTAGATATACATATTTTCTGAGCTTATTGAATAAGTTTAATAACCCTGGCTTGTTATTCTTCGGTATTAAACCGACTGATGGGTCCGCGCGAATTAATAGGTTTTCCGAAATTCTAATTGAAAATTGTCCATTAGCATTACTGGGCTATAAAACTCAATATTGGGTTTTCAATGACATTAGGGGATTGAAAGGGACGTCCTTTGTGTTATTAAACATGTTTTACGCGAATTATTAGATTTAGGATTCGAATGTGATTCTTATTAAACAGAAATTAATCTATGTTGCTATCTTTGTACTAAATTAAAAATATACATAAAATAACTATTAAGCACGATATGTTATAGATAAGTCTCGTTTATTAATTTTTCTATAGTAGTTTTGAAATCGGGTAATCTTAGAATTAATTTCGAAATAACAACTTTTTTTTTAACTAATCTTCTTTCTCATAATAAGCCTAATTCACAACCTCAATGGTAGAAACCGAAAATATATCTCTCGAAAGTTAAATCATCAAGTATTTTACAAGTATAATTTGAAGTTCTAGGTAGTACACTAAGTAGTTATCTGATGTCTAATGCAATTTTATTTTATTTTCAGGTATGTCATTTTCGGATTATTACATCAACGGACCTTAGTAAGTAAAGAAAGAAGATTATACTCGTTAGGTACAACATTTATCCCCACCTGTATCCAAACGTTGTCGTCGTGGTGGGGCTTGTGTGTCCCTGTGATCTTTGAAGCTATACTGGTAGAGTCACTCATGCCGGGCAGGTTCACTGTGAGGGGCCAGACTAAGGGATACGAGGCGGAGTCCATCACGGATTGCCGAATGGGGCGGGCTGCCCGTTTAACCGGGCAGTGTCCGCATTTTGCGGCGGGTTCCGTTAAGTTGTGTTGTGCGAATAGCGGTACAGGCTTCATTGCCACTGTCGTCAAATCGTAATCCTGGTGTCGTTCAGGACCGAGGGTCTTGGCTTAATTGCCCGGACCGCGAGGAAGAAAACCTCTATAAATAATCACCCCTAATACCAAGTTCTGGCGCGTGGCAAGGGTATGGATGGCTGAAGGGTTACAACAGTCACTAACGCGCCCCCTTCAGGGTACCAGCGGACCCCCTATTTGGGTTACACCTTACGCTTACCCAGGTACAGGGGGCACTGCCTGGGTGGACCGATTATTTCCCCCATACTCGTGGGAACAGCATGGAAACAAATATAAAAAAAATATTAAAAAATGACGCGTTGATTGTCTCGGAATCGATAGACTCCGTGACAAGTAAAAGAGTAGCAGAGCCATCTGCGGTGAAAAATGTGCCAATTGGTAGAGTGACTAGGTCACGTGAACGCTTCACGCGACTATCTACCCCGGTAGTAGGCGGTGTAGTCGACGATAGTTGCGAGTCAGACTGCTCGCAAATATCGCAAGTCTCACAAGCGTCATCAGCGTCGGTAGTTACACGCACGCGAAAGCGAACACGGCCGACGGGGGCTAGAGAGCTGCCTGGGCCAAAGAAGAAGTCGGTTCAAAGCTTGCCATTAAGAGTGAGCGAGGAACCAGAGGTAACAGCGGTGGAGATTGCCCAACGCAGTTTCTCTTCAAGCAACGTTGAGAGGCTGGAACAACAAAACGCGGATCTTCGTTCACAGGTTGCAATCCTCTCAACGAAACTAGAAAAACTGACGGAGGAACTTTATATCCTTCGACGGCAGGGTGAGGCACAGGTTTCAAACACAGTCATGTCCCCCGTTAAGGAGATGTCTTCATCTTTCTGTGAGGAACTGACACGGTCCATTATGATACAAGTTGGGAATATGGTGAACGCCAAGTTTGAGGCACTGGAGAGCAGACTGCTTCCAGAACAGCGCCTCCGCCCTCCGTTGGCTGCGGATGCTGCAAGTTCTTTGTCTTAGGCTTCTAATGAGCTGCAAGCGGGGTCAGACACGAATGGCAAAAAGAAAGGAAAGGGGAAGGGTAAAAAGACAAAAGGTACAAAGACCTCAATACCTATGGTGGAAGAACTACCCCCAGTGCCATGTCTAGATCCACCCCCTTCAACATCGACAGTTGCGTTGAAATCATGGGCTACGATAGTTGGAGGAAAGAAAGCGCCTTCCATCCCTTCTCAAACCAAGGAAGGAAAGGAGTCCACGTCGTCCTCTGCGGCAAAAGATGGGAAGAAAAAGGGAAAAGAAAAAGGATTACCTGTAGTTCCTGTGGCAGCAGCCATTACGGTCACTGTGTTGGAGAATTCCAATGCCACATATGCGACAGTTATGGCAGCACTAAGGCAACGCATAAAGCTCTCTGAGTTTGGAATCGATACTGTAAGTCAAAAACGGGCCATTACGGGTGGGATGTTACTTGAAATCTCCGGTAACGACTGCAGCTCTAAGGCGGACAGTTTGGCATCTCGTATGCGAGAGGTCCTCGCTGACATGAGTGTTCGTATTGCCCGTCCTATTAAAACCGGGGAGGTGAGGATCTATGACTTAGACGATGCTGTTTCGGCCACAGAGGTAGCAGCTGCCATCGCTGAGGCAGGTGGTTGCTCGACAGACGACGTGAGAGTGGGTGAAATTCGTCGCCAGCCTCGTTCTCTGGGGAGTGTTTGGGTCCGGTGCCCTATCGCAACGATAAAAAAGTTGGCGTTAAGCAAGCGAGTTCGTGTGGGCTGGGCTTCAGCGAGGGTCGAAATATTAGAGGCGCGGCCGCTTTACTGCTACCGATGCTTGGAACATGGTCACGTCCGTCGCCAATGTCCTAGTGCGATCGATCGAGGGGACAGATGTTTCGCTTGTGGTGTGACTGGTCACAAAGCAAGCGAATGCACGGCACGTACCCACCGATGTCCACTATGTACAGATCTCGGTCGGCCGTCCGACCATAGACTGGGGAGCAAAAAGTGCTCTCCCCCTAAAGGAAAAGGAAAGGGCAAACAGGTACGTGCTCTGTCAGTGGGGTCCACACTGGAGCCAGAAAATAGTGGCTCTGCGGAGGCTATGGATGTCTTGCCTTCCCTCCCTTAAAGATATTGCAGTGCAACCTTAACCACTGCCGCAATGCACAGAATCTGTTCTTTCAAACTGTTGCGGAGTGGTCGGTTGCCTTGGCGACTGTGGCAGAGCCGTACAATGTTCCGGTCCATCCTCGGTGGTTCGGCGATAGAACTGGCTCCGTTGCCATTTACTGGAGTGGTGGAAAGGGCGACCCACACTGTTCCTTCCTCGAACGGGGGGACGGATTCATCGCGATAGAGTGGGGCTCTCTGGCCATAGTGGGGTGCTATGTCTCTCCCAATATCTCCCTTGCCGAGTACGAGAGATACCTGGACGGAGTGGCAAGTTGCATTCGTTCTGCTTGCTTACCACGTCCTGTGTTAGTCTTGGGCGATTTTAACGCGCACTCAAGACTATGGGGAAACCGTCGGGATAGGCCCAGGGGAGATACTTTACAGAGCTGGGCAGCCGAGCTCGACCTGCAACTTCTTAATCGAGGATCTGTGCCCACATGTGTTCGGTGGCAGGGAGAGTCGGTTGTTGACTTGTCTTGGGCCAGTCTTCCTGCTTCCCGCATGGTATCAGGATGGAGAGTTGCGGAGGAGGTAGTCACTCTATCTGACCATCGCCATATTATTCTCGAAGTGGCCCTCCGGTCTCCTGAGCGTCTCGAACGTCCGACCAATGGCACTCTACAGCGACGTTGGTCACTCAAAAAGCTTGACAGAGATTTGCTCGTCGCAGCTGCCAACGTCGCAGCGTGGCCAGAGAGTTCGAACTCCGAAGTAGTAGTCTTGCCCGATCCGGAGATTGAGGCAACTTGGTTTCGCGAGATTATGACATCGATTTGTGACGCCTCAATGCCGCGGGCTAGATCCGCCATGCGGAAGGCAGTGTATTGGTGGTCAGATGATCTTGCGCAACTGCGCAGGAGCTGCTTGAGATCTCGACGCCGCTACACTCGGACCCGACGTCGACGTCGAGCCACAGCCGAGGAGACAGCCGAAGCTTATGTGTTATACCGGGCGGCTACAAAGGCGTTTCAATTGGCCATTGCGAACGCTAAATCTCAGGCCTGGACTGAACTCCTCGAGGGACTGGATAGGGATCCGTGGGGGAGACCATACAGGATAGTAATGGGTAAACTACGTCCTTGGGTCCCACCTCTCACGGAAACCCTTGACCCGGACTTGTTGGGCAGAGTTGTCAACACTCTCTTCCCGGCAGTCCGGGATAGCTCTTCAGTGCCCCCAGTGACTTTGACCGATTGGTCGGATGAGCTCGAAGTAACAGGTGGAGAGTTAGACCGAGCCGTTTGTCGTCTGAGAGCTCGCAACACAGCGCCTGGGCCTGATGGAGTTCCGGGTCAAGCATGGGTGCTAGCTTTGGCTGCTCTGGGGGACAGACTGAGGTGCCTATTTACTAGTTGTCTCCGTCAGAGCGTGTTCCCTTCCAGTTGGAAAGAGGCCGGATTAGTTCTCATAAGAAAGGAAGGCAGGGCCGCGGACTCTCCCTCCGCGTACCGTCCCATATGCCTGCTCGATGAGGCATCTAAGTTATTCGAGAGAATAATTGCCGTACGTCTCGTCGAGCACCTGTCGCGGATTGGTCCCGACCTTTCCGACAGTCAGTATGGCTTCCGGCAGCGGCGTTCCACAGTAGACGCTATCCTTCGCGTCCGCTCGCTGTCGGAGGAGACGGTTTCCCGGGGTGGAGTGGTGTTGGCGATAAGCCTAGACATCGTCAACGCTTTTAACTCTCTGCCCTGGGGTGCTATTAGGGAGTCACTTGTACACCATCGAGTGCCTACCTATCTACAGGGCATTGTCGGGGCATATCTGTATGACAGGTATATTCGGTATGTGGGTAGAGATGGTTGCATTCATCGTAGGGAGATAAGATGCGGGGTTCCACAGGGATCAGTGCTGGGTCCTCTTTTGTGGAACCTTGCATACGACGCGGTTCTGCGTGTCGATCTCCCCGCTGGCGTCAGTGTCGTTTGTTATGCTGATGACACATTAGTACTGGCCAGCGGGGACAGCTTTGAAGATACTATCCGGCTTGCTGAGCTCGGTGTGGCAAAAGTCGTGGCTGAAATCCAAGGACTGGGTCTGCAAATAGCGCCTCACAAAACGGAGGCTCTATGGTTCCACAAACGGCAGCGTGGTAGGGAATCACCCAGTTTGTCGGTTCGCGTTGGTGATGCGCAAGTCCAGGTAGGCCGATATATGAAATACCTTGGCATTACGCTGGACAGTCACTGGGGTTTCGAGGAGCACTTCAACCGCCTTGTTCCCCGGATCGAAAGGGTAGTAGGTGCGCTGCATGGAGTACTACCCAATCTCGGGGGACCTCGAGAGGAAGTTCGCCGCCTCTACGCTGGTGTCGTGCGATCCATGGCTCTATACGGGGCACCCGTATGGTCACACCGACTTTCAGGCGTCCAGCGTTTAAGAGCTAAATTTAACAGCTTGCAACGCAAAATAGGCATCAGGATTGCACGAGGATACAGGACAGTATCCTTTGAGGCGGCAACTATCCTGGCGCGCTTCCCACCCTTAGACATTTTGGCGGAAATGGACGCAAGGGTCTATGACCGAATCCGCAATTTCCGCCAAAATGGCGCAAGCGTGCCTCTCAGGGCGTTTGAGGTACTTAGGCGGCAAGAGCGGCGACACGCACTCGAACAGTGGCGCGAGCGGCTCCAGGAGCCGCGGTATGCACACAAGCGCGTTGTCGAGGCCGTTCTGCCGTGTTTCGAGTCCTGGTTAAGGAGAGGTGAGCGCATTACCTATCGTCTTGCTCAGGTATTTACCGGACACGGTTGCTTCGGTGAATACCTGAGTAGGATTGGACGTGAAGCCACGGCTAATTGCCACCATTGTGAAGGTGACCACGATACCGCACAGCACACGCTCGAAGAGTGCCCTGCATGGGACTCTGAGCGGCGGATCCTGGTTAACCAGATCGGGCAGGATTTGTCTTTGCCGACAGTAGTGTCAGCTATGCTGGCAGAGCCGACATCATGGAGGGTTGTAGCCTCCTTCTGTGAATCGGTTATGCTCCAGAAGGAGGCCGCAGAGCGGGATCGGGAGAAGGCCGATCCGGCTCGGAGACGAAGGCGACGGAGAGCTAACCGTCTCGGCGCTCATCCCAGATAGGATAAAAAGCCGCAACGTGGGGTTGCGGCTTTTTATTGCATTACTGGTAGGGGAAAAGAAGGGTCATCGACTCTGAATAGACCCTCCAGTGTGTGTTCCTGTACACCGCGACGATTTTGGGAGGCTAACGGTTTCGCCCGTGGAGTGCCATAGGCATAGCACAGAGTGGGCACTGGTTTGATCCACCCGAGTTAACGGTGCCCTCTCTTATGTGCTGCGACGGCCGTGTGGTTTTAGTCGGTAGGAGTCCGACATATCCCTCGCCATTAGTTAGAGGGCATCCATGAGGATTTCCACACGATAATAAAAAAAAAATAAAAAAAAGGTACAACATTTATACTCTATTATATACTCTCCTAACTCGAATCAGATTACACTTGAAGTATTTTACATCTAACCTCAGAGTTCGCAAATCCCACTTTACGGTAGTGTTGCCGATTGATAATCGACTATCGATAGTCTATCGATATCCTATTGATAGTCAACGACAAAACGATACGTACGTAAATATCGATATTATTGGTAGTATTGATAATATTGATAGTATCAATAGTATTAGTTTAGTGTTTTTTTTAACGTTGCCCCACACTGGGAATTTTTTTCTGTATCGTGGGTACGTTTGCAGCCATATAATCTCACATGCACACATACCCAGACCCGGAACAATTATCTGTAGATCATACAAATATTTGCTCCGTGCAGTAATCGAACCTGCGACACGCGACGCAGCAGCCGGTCTCTCGACCGCTGCGCCAACCGCGTCGTCAATTTACTATCGATAGTATCGAAATTACAGGTAATATATTCACTATTGCCATCTCATACTAGCGATAGTATTGCTCTTTATTAATAATATTGATGCATCCTACACTATAGATAGTATCGATAAGCCTATCAATAGTGTAACTGAATTTCAAAGTCACCTATCGAAACTGAAACTATCGATAGTTGTGTTTCGGCAACACTACTTTACGATCCTAACTCAAATTCAAACGTTATTGAGATCTTATACGAATTGCTTGTTAAGCAGAACTAACTACATCAATATTGCTTTGGAACAATAGTTATTTGATGAAAATAACGGAGTTCACACCATAACCAGAGTCGGAGCTTGTAATTATAAACTTTTTAATTTCTGTACAAACGGATTACGGGAGTGGGGCTCGGGCTAAGTTATAACTGCACAGATTGATTGATCGATGCAAAGCTACGCTTGTCGCGGTCGGTCTGGTGATGAGTTACCATCATTTCGTATCAAACCCCTGCCTGCCTCGGACAGAATATTAAAAGTCTGACAACCAGTCAGTGGTACCACGAGATATCGTGTTACTCATAAGGTAATTGGATTGTGGAGGTCAGTTAAGCAGTAGCTCTATGTAAAATACTGGTATTAAGCTGTATCCTGTTTGACTGGAAGCGGACCCCAGGGTATGCAGATTATGCTATGTCATGAGCTGATGACGTCTGTTCACGTCCACCACGTCACCAGCTTGTGACTGAGCACACACGAACCCAATACTCGTTATGAGAAGGTAACATTTACTTACATTATGTATAACATAAAACAATTTTATTGTACACCAAACATATTTAATAATAAAATACATATTATTATTAATATGATGAATATGACTAATGAAAGTTCTAAAGTGAGGATAACACACTTTATAGTATTTTTGGGTTTGTCAATTTTATCGATGAATAAAGCTATTCGTATGAGTACACATGATTGATTCAGCTAACCCCCTTAATCTGACAGCTGCACCGTAAATATTCTCTAAGTTAATACTCGTTATGAAGCGATTTAATAAAATTGATTAATCACACGAATGCGGCTGGTTGTTTAAAATAACGCTTAGAAGTATCTGCAACAATCTTAGACAGGAATCTTTCAGACGACATACAATTTCATTTCTACAAGAAAATAGAACACTGTTGAAACTTAACATTTGAATAGTACTAGTTTTCAAAATATTTATTACGTAACCGAACTCAAACAATTTAATTTTTCCGTCCGTTGCCCCAGCAGCGCTTTCACCGCTTTATTCACGAAAATTTATCTAAAATAAGCAATCCTCTTTCATCAGTTCATTGTAACCCTTCCATTGTTAAAGAATGCCATTAGGCAGGCTGTGAATATTTCAAAAGCGAAAATTGTTCGCAATTGAAGGCCGGCCGTGAAGCTAGCACCGACTGTAGTGTCTACTACGTCTTTATTATCCCGATACGCTACGTAAACGTTTTGTTCCTAATTGGTTTTACGTTTTTATGGATTCAGCTTCGATTCCAAAAGCGATACAGGTCTGCTTTTATGGTAATATATTTTTTTATTGAGCTTCCTGTCGTTATTGACGTTTTCGCTTATGTCGAAATTTAGAACGTTACTTTGGTTTAGTCTTGCTTGCGTTATATAAATCTCTAGTAAAATAAGATCAAATCTATGATCTTATTTTACTAGAGATTTATACATATTAGGTGACGAGATACGCGAGCGTTTACCCGTTTAGATATGCATCAACTGTTGAACTAGTCATTCTGATCTAATTCTGTGAAGAATGACTGAACTTTATACATCCTTTAAAGTAAGCACTTTATGTCTAGAAAGCCCGGAGTTTATATCAGGAGTTTTCCAGTTAATAATATAGTATAATTAGCGTGAAAGGGCGCTACTTTATCGCCTCCCTATAATCCGGCACGAAGCCTACAAGCGGATGTAGCCGGCTGACATATTAATTTTGAGTTAACGAGTTCCGCCACGCTTTACATAATTACGAAAGAATTTTATTTTTATTTTAACCTAATATTAGAGAGTTAATGGATTTGACTTATATCATCCATATCAAATGGAGACGAAAATTTCGTTAAATGATACAATTCAACTCCATATTCGGGTCTAATACCGCTTTTAACACGTAAGTGCTTCAAAAGTAATAAAAAACGGTTACATAATAATATGATACCGACGTTACATGAATATGAGATTCTATTAAAGTTGTATGTAAATTTATAAAAAAAACTGGTGTTACTGTTATAAAACAACTTTTAACCGGATTAATCGCGTGTATACACTTTGCAGCGTTCGTGGTCGCAGGAGGACTGGAACGTTGCAAAGTGTTATAACGTCAGGAAAAACAAAAACCAGTAATACACGCGATTAATCCGGTTAAAAGTTGTTTTATTATAATGCGTAGTGATCGCGAAAACCTAAGATATTACTAAGCGTCACTGTGTTTATCTATTTATATGTAGCCGCAGGTTCGTAAGCTGATTGTAGCTGTAATGGTGGCATTCAAAATAATCGGATGCGGTGTCAAAAAAACAACTTTATATCAATCCATGGTTCTTTTTGTCGACACATTTGTCAATTTTAAACGTCAAATTTGACTTAACTTGTTGAGAAAACGATAAAATTCAATACATATAAACTTTTATCGACTCGACAAGTTTGTCGACAAAGATCTGTGCTCGGACGCCTGTTTTGATTTAAACGGACTTTTTACAACGGAATTTTCTGATTATTTCGAACGCCGCTATACTTTTGGATTATGTGTTATTTTTCTGTTAGCTGTTAGCAGTCTTGAGTTTTGAATTATGCCCGACTTATAGTAATAAACTCATCACCTACTTATTAGCTGCATCGGTGAAATGTTAGTGTAGAAAAGTACTCCTCTGCCTATCTCTTTAGGGATACAGCTATGATACTATGTTTCATTATGTTATAAATAAACTCTCTTGAAGCATATATGTACTATCAGCTTCTGCTTGCGACTCCTTCTGCGTTTACTCCAGCCGGGTTTTTTTTTGTTTTTATCCATTGGATATGTCGCAATCTTTTCTATGGAACGGATCCAGTAGAATTTTCTGGAAAATATTTAAAAAAAAAAACATTTTTCCAAAATGAATAAAATCTGGATACATACACGGGGAACATACTTATCTAATCGATAGGTATTAGTGTCCCCTAACTCCAGACCTTCGATGGTACAGCCTCCCTGTATAATACCAACTGCGTGCTAAATTTCATCCGAATGCATTCAGTAGTTAATGCGTGAAAGGATAACAAACATCTATCCATCCTCACAAACTTTCACATTAATAATATTAGTAGGATATTAATACCGACTGGATGCAATGATTAATTCATGTGTCGTAATGATTAACTATGATTGCGGCTAATCCCCAATGCTCAAGGATAGTGAGGATTTATCAATGAGCATAAAGTTATGAAATTGATTAACGTTTATTTGAATGGCTAGGTAATTAAGCTAATTTCGATCAATATCTCTGACGTATATTGGTTTCAATTTCAATCTATAGTTAGGAGAATGCTAACAGTTAAATCAAATTGAATAATTAATTCAAGATATGTCTTTGAAAAAGCATTAACGCATGCTTAGCGAACTCTAAAGTTACAATATTAAATGGAAAAAGAATACGGTCGCGAACAGGATTCGAACCTGCGCCTCCCGGATAGATACTCCAGGCGCTCTGACCAACTAAGCCATCTCCATCTCTAGAGGTCGAGATGGCTTAGTTGGTCAGAGCGCCTGGAGTATCTATCCGGGAGGCGCAGGTTCGAATCCTGTTCGCGACCGTATTCTTTTTCCATTTAATATTGTAACTTTTGAATAATTAATTCTATCATAGTTTATATTATCACGGACTTGATTTTGATATATGTTACTTTAGGTATAGATACTACGTCTCCCAGTTTTTGAACGTAGCATCACACCTGTATTCCCCGAAGAATTAGGCAGAGGTGTAAGTACACACCCGTAGTTGTACGCCCAAATTTCACTTATACCGTTATTAAGTGCCATATAAAAGGTGGTGAGCCTATTGCCATTTACTGGAGACAATTCCAAATTACGGGCTGCTGCTCAGAATTTTATAACAGAAATCTAATAACACTTTGGCTGACTCGGGAATTAAACAGAAGACCAGCTCAACAGCCACGCTTGTGACCATTAGGTGCAGGCTAAAAATAAGGCCAAATGAGAACTACTGCGCAGAAACTGATCCTTATTAGCAACACTATCGAATAGTATAATAATAGTGTGTCTTTTTTTTCCAAATTCAAAGGCTAGAAATACAGATTTTTCAAAAATCTATTATGCTGTATTAATTTTCACTAGCTTGTGCCCGAGACTTCGTCTGCGTGGCATAAATTTAAGTTAATAACATTCGTTCAGCCCTCTCATTAACCGTCTTAAGTGTTGATCCAGTTTAAAAGCTATCGGTGTGCCTATTTTCATCCAATTCCGTTGAAAAAACTACAGTTTTTCAGTGATTGAGTGACAAATCCACTCACATATATAAACATAAAAAAAGCTTTTATTTGATTCCAACATAATAAAATAGTCAGTTCATTTCATTCAGCTTAATACTACTCATAATGAATGAATATTATTATACAGTAATATCTTATTTAGGTCATTGCAAAATTTAATTCCAAAGGCAAATAATTACATGTCATGTCTTAGTGATTACATAAATTAATTAATATCCATCATTGTGTCCTTGCGAGATACTTACTACTTGATATTTTCATTGTGTCTCATTCTGTATTTCTATGTAAGGACCGGTATTTTCCTCTCCACTGGTGTCGGTCCCTAGCTAGCCTGCTCCATGTTTTTCCTACAGTTTTCGTGATATCAACACTTCAACGCATAGGAGGTCTCTCAGTTTCCTTATTGTGTTTCTTGGGTACCAGTTGGTAACTATTTTTGACCATCTTCCATCTTGAGTTCTTTGTACATTCCGCCCTTTATATTATAACATAGCATCACGCCTGTATTCCCCGAAGGGGTAGGCAGAAGTGTACACATTTGTACACCCATATTCACCAATGCTGTTATTAAGTCCCATGTAATAGGTGGTGAGCCTATTGCCATCAACCGGGCACAATTCCAAACCCCGGGCTGCTACTGAGAATTTACTCATAGAAAAACTCAATAACACTTTTCCCGACCCGGGAATCGAACCCGAGACCTCATGCTCAGCAGTCGCGCTTGGGACCACTAGACCAAAGAGGCAGTTATATTATAAGTACGATTAAAATCGGGCCCAACACAACATGCCTTACAGTCTCGGAACTGGCCATCCATGCTTCTCTTGAAAAATCATTTCCTTACCTGATATTAAGCTATGGTGCGGTCGACGATGAAACACGCTTAACCCGCAGAAACCTGTTCACTCGAATTCTAAAAGTGGTTCAATAAATTGTTTAGGAAGCTTTATAGGAAATGCACGAAGCACTACGTACGTAACAGTTGAGCGGCTCCGTCGTCTATGTAAATGCATCTTGCAATACTTCGAGACGGCTCTAAGCCATTTACTACGATAACATTATACGTATTTTAACGCCATTTAACTTTTATGGCTGAGACGAGTATGCTGATCCAGTAGTGAAAGCAAGGCGTAAAACAAATCGCGTGGCGATGTTTATGGCAAGCTATAAACGCTATCCAGTGGAAACAGTTTTTCAGTGTAATTGATGAAGTTATTATACTCTGAATCTCTCTCTTATATTTAACTCATACTTCTTAAG
Source organism: Xylocampa areola (assembly GCA_935421205.1). NCBI lineage: Eukaryota > Metazoa > Arthropoda > Insecta > Lepidoptera > Noctuidae > Xylocampa > Xylocampa areola. The sequence goes on from OW285200.1 coordinate 6,366,484, forward strand.
TTTTGACTCGTGTTTGATTTGTTATTTATTTATTTTGCTACAGCTAGCTGACCCGACAGACATCGTTCTGACCAAAAAGCAATAAAAATCACTTTGAATGTTTCTCCAATTTAATAATTTTCCGGGCATAAGTTGCCCAGATTTCAAGTTAAATTATTGTTTCCCTAGAAATCGTCGCGTTTTAGTTTTAAATATGTATCAAAGACAAAAATAATTTTATGAATTTTATCAATTATTCTGGTAGACTGAAATAATTTTAAATAAACTGTTGAGACGCCTGACACCTTAGTCCTCCTGCGACCACGAACGCTGCAAAGTGTTCGAAACGTCAGGAAATAACAAAAACCAATAATACACGCGATTAATACGGTTAAAAGTTGATTTTGAAATAAATATGTTTTTATAGTTCTTCTGCTCTCATATCAGCTTTCATCAAGTTTCGCTTCATGGAGGCTTTTAGAAGATTCCTATCATTTACCTAAATACATACTGAAAGTATTCCCATTTAGTTAGAATAAAACATAGACACACTGAAAATAATCTTATGTAGTATTTATTATGTTAATAAAACACATCCCAATAGATTTTTTTTAACATAAAATTGACAAATACTTCATTGACACGAAATCCAAATTGTAATTTGATTACGTTAGCAAATTTGGATACCGAATACATTTTATCTTGAATTTCTTATTACGAATATCGCAAGCCCAAAAACCCATCTAGCGGTAACTTAACGTGGTTATACACATCCGTAGCCCTGGCTTCGGTTGCGCTAACCTTATAAAGGGTTTCTGAATAAATTTCCAGGGGTAGTAAACTTTTGGGATAACATCTTCGGGCCGCGGTCGCTTTATACGTATTATATGAGAACCGCTCCCATTTGTTGATGGAACGCAAGATATGCTGAGAGCTAATAACTTAGTTTGTAGGAATATATTAGTTGTACAAGTTAGTGGTAGGTCTGATATTGTTATATATATTTATTTTACTGAAAACGTTACGCCTGTATTTAGTTAAATAATTGGACGGAGGAAATTGTTCTTTTCTTTTTATTTATTTTCTCTTGTTTGAACTTAATAATGCATCTATCTATATCGTGTTATGGGCGCTATCTGGAGGTTAATTTTTCTTTGTAAGTAGACTAAGTCTATATCGATTACGTAATTGATAATCGATACTGTTTTTTTAAAATACATTGTGTATGTGCGAAGGTACCCATATTTCGGTATTACCGGTAAGCTCATCTTGTCTAGTTTATTTGCGTAGTATATGGATTTCTGGTATCCGAACTGGAGCCGGAGCTTGCTTGTGGTGGACAAGCAAGCTCCGGCTAAGCGGTTCTCCGACCACAAAGCCGGACATCTCGTTAATGACGACACTTCGTCCTCCAAAGCTAACCAAGTGCATTCTACGCAGTGCGCTCTGAATGTACTTATTATCCAGACTTCAGTACAACTATAAATTAGACATTAAGAATATTGTTTCCGACGAATGCAGTGTAGGCATTAACGAAACATAGAATCACGTCTGTATTCCCCGAAGGGGTAGGCAGAGGTATACACAATTGTACACCCACATTTCACCAATGCTGTTATTAAGTCCAACGTAATAAGTGGCAATCCTATAGATGGTGGCTTAGGTACTAACAGTCACTTATTTCTTAAAATTATATTTTTTTTGTTTTGCTCACTGACCAAATGAGACCAAAATGTAATAAAATAAGCTTTTAATATTACCCCAATTTAATAATTTTCCGGACAACTTTTCCAATTATTCTTCCTTTGATACTATTACCACGACTGTATTCCCGAAGGGTGAAGCAGAGGTGTACTTTTGATCCTGGGTATGCGGCAAATGCAGCTGCGATACTAGGATCCCAGTAAAAATTGGGGGAAGAACGTGTGGTTTAAAATCTGTAGGAATCCGGCACAGGGCCATAATGGATTTTCCATGCTTAAAAAGCCATCTGTATGTGGTAAAGCTATTGCCACTCCGGGCTGTTGTAGACTGAGAATGTTCTAATGAATCCCTATAATGAAGCGAAAAAGTAAGTCAGAATCGGAGCCATTAGAAATCAACAGTTTCTGCCTTACCCAATGAGAAACAAGCGAAATTGTATGTATATACATATGTTTACATCTTATTTCTAATTATTTATGCTTTGGTAAAAAAGTTCCCGTTCAGTTCTGACTTTAAACAGAACTATAATAATTCTTCGTTAAATCAACACAACACGACATCAATAAAGTATTTTCATCTGGTACATCCGAGTATGAATCCACTTAAATATGAATCCTTTGAGCTGGCTCGTTCGTTTCCGTTCCAGTTCAGGGTTTTGATTAATAAATCTTTGCTACTGTTGCTTGCAATATGGCATTGCGAATAGATGAATGAGTTCTTTTATATTTTGAATGACGAAGCTTGTTTGGAATAGAGTTTGTTTAAAAACATTAATGAGGACATTATATGTTTATAAATGATTTAAGACAGTAGGTTTACCATAACTGGTAGTTAAAATTATTATCAAATTATATTGCTGTTTGTTTAGTTTGATAAGAGGTCTCCTCCTGGGCATCACAGGCTAAATAGTAATATCAATTATGGACTTACTATAAAAATCTCACAGATTGTAAGTACTACACACATTTCACATACAATAATCCATTTCCCATTTTATACTTAGGTAAATGATTTTTGTGATATACCTACTTATTGGTATTCTTGACATACTCTTATGTGGGGGAAAAGCTAATCCTAAAAAAACGACCAAGCGCAATTTCCTGATATTGTAAAAAAACTTAGTGAAGACATAGTTTGTATTTTGAGATTTACCAACAAGTTGAGTCGCAAATAACAAATAGTACATAATTATGTATCATCACATGCTACGTTACGCACACATAAGTGTACTTAATATATTATATCTCTTTACACAAAGTTTGGAGGACACCGAAATAATTGAAAGCCTTGTCAACCATACATTGTCGAGAAATGTCAAAGTGATGACGTCAATAGGTTTGACGTTACAACAGCCTGCGTTCGGGAGTATCATCTTTATGAATACTTTGAATATTACGTATTCAAATAAATACAATATGTAACTACTTCCTCAATATTGAGGGAAGTCATGCAATTACTTTTGCACCGCCTACCGGCCTGCTTTATATATGCGCATACACAAATAAATTCCTACTACTACTACTAACTACTATACACGTGTTTGCCCCCATGGGGCATCATCAACAGCTATCAGGCCGTACACTGCGCCACCTAGCTCACTACTACACTCAGTTCTGCACGGTTTAATCTAACAACTCAATTTGTGGAAAAAGTAGATATTCTATTTCTTGCATTTCTTAAGTAACGCCTAAATCTATTCAATACTTCGAATATCTACTTGAAAATATAGAACATAATATAGGATCATGCTTTTACTCCCCGAAAGGTAAGGCAGAAGTATAGGGTACTGTTGTCTGTTGTACATTATTATACAGATCACTGAGGCTCTTATTAAGTCCACGTTGGTAAGCATATGGTCATCTTCCAGACACTATTACAAATTTACGGACTCCGAACTCCTACTAAAATAATCCTTACTGAAACATCCAATCCTCTAAGTCCAACCTAGAGATCGAACCCGGGGCCTCATGTTCAGCAACCACGCTTGCGTCCGTTAGTTATATTGTATTATGAATGAATATAAACGCCTTACATTTACAGGGTGGTAATTTGAGATAAAGCTGAAAGGCCGTAATGAAACCTGGTCATATATTACCCAATAACCCACCACCCAGGCACGAACATTGAACACCAGATCACCTTTCTAGCTCACTGTGGGTTGGCGATTTCAGACCATGTAATCCGGGTTTTCTCACGATATTTTCCTTCACCGTATGCACTGAATCCACCGTACGCCAGAAATAGCACGTCTAAACCCGAAAGATATATTTCCCAAAATACCCCTAATTTTTGTTGATATTTCTACTTTATATAATTTTCCGAGTTGCTAACAAAACAACGGCTCATAGACAAATCTTACGTACGAACTTAGTTCATGGCTCCGTTGATCTAGGTGCAAAAGAAAAGCTCCGTCGTACGTTGCTCGCGAAGTATCGACAAATCCTTGCCCCGGAGCTGGCAAGCTCAACTTTCAGTAAAAGGTGAAGACGTGAATAATAAAAACAGTACAAAGACATTACTTGCCAAATAAAGTTCTTTCATTTCACAAAATAACATTCTTTTATTAACATTTTTATGGGATTCGTATCGCAAGTTTAATAAAAGATAAAATATTTTATAACTCCAAATAAATTCTGAGTAGTAAATCAAATTAAAATCAGGAGTCGAACAAAATGGTCCGGGCCAATATCGAGCGCAATAATATTTTATTGAATTTTAAAGAACCTCCAATCGTTGATGTGACGGGTCTGGTTCTGATTTATAAGGTTTTAGCTTTTACCAATGCTGTTTTGGTTTCAAATTGTTGGTCCGTATCCGTTCGTACATACATGTTTGTTTCCTAATAACCTAATCTAACTAAGAATCACTTGTGATTCGAGATTTGTCCAAGTTTAATTAAGATCCTAATAATCAATAGCCCCTTAGATTTAAAACTATATTATAAATATTGATTTAAATAATTTCAATAAACAAATTTAACAATTCCCCAATTAAACATAATCTCTTTTTTTTTCCAAAAAAAAACAAAGGTCATGTCGTACGTCAATACGAACTCAAATTTTAACATTAGAAATGCGCCACAGTTTCAGCAATCTTAAAATATAAACGCAGTTGTTGCCTAGAAGTTATGAGAGATGGTTTTTCATGTCTGTGTCCGTACCATAAAACTTTGCAAACTGGTGACTCTCCTCGCCATGTTTCACGCTATCTGAGCACATTATCAGTACTCACTCGCTGAATAACATTTTATGCATAAACTAGACTCGGTGCGGGCTTCAAGCCCGGTACATATTTTATGTACGCTCCGTTTACACAGAATATTTGATGGCAACACTGTTTTATGCGAATCTGAAATAAGGGCAACTAAACGTCAGTATAAAATCATAACAAATCGTTTTTGTTTTGGCTCTATAATCGCAAGTTAGGGACAACAGCACAAGAAGCCCTAAGCTGTTACGCTTGAATGCAATCCCGGACACTTTCAACGTTACTTTAGTGAAGTAACACTCGGGTGCTTAAAAGAATATATGGCAGTACTTAACTGGAGCTGAACATTTATACCGCCCAGCTCGTTCATTGAGACAAATTGCTACAAAGCCGGTGCCATCTACTGCGCCATATCGTCCTTTGTTTAGATGGGACCTTAATTAACGGAAACTCTTTGAAGAGTACTACAAAAACTTTACCTCGGTGGACGCCTACTCCGTCTGTGCCCTTTAATTAAAGCGAACCACTCGCAAGCCAACTGATTGGAAGCGCGATGTAAAATCGATAACGGAGACGATTATCAATGTCAGACATAAAATTGAAAATTATATTCAGAGTCCGTGAAATGATGACCGAGCATAACGTGCAAAATTATCTCTAATTGCCTTTCGGTTCTGGAGGGTTATTTTTAGAAGATTCGTCTAAATATAAGATGAGAATATTTAATCGAAAGTAAATTGTGTCTCTAGACGATTACTCTTGATATTTCGGGTCTTTAATAAATCGGGACCTACGTCGTTACCTTGGGGGAATCAGGTGTATTAATAAGAAAATATCGTGTCGACGTTTCGTTGATCGGATTATTATATTACTCATGAACGCAGATGATGTTCTAACAGGCTCCGCTTACGTGTTATAATCATAATTCAATAGTAGTTGTGTTTACACAATCGGATCGATCTGCGCACAGCATCGAAGGCTTATAGCAGATACGAGATTGCTTGTTATCATACATTCAGAATACGCCCCCGGTGTATAAACAATCCTTGATGGTTATTACCAATAGGTACTTCTAAGTTATTTTAGTAATATAACGTTTATATCTAAATTCATGATATTCATATGATAATAAATAAAGTCATAATATTATACTTGTACACTGAAATAAAAAAAATTACCTACGCAATCGAACCGGTTAATCGACCATTAATAGTAACATAACATAACATAACATAGCATCACGCCTGTATTCCCCGAAGGGGTAGGCAGAGGTGTACACAATTGTACACCCACATTTCACCAATGCTGTTATTAAGTCCCATGTAATAGGTGGTGAGCCTATTGTCATTAACCGGGCACAGTTCCAAACTCCGGGCTGCTACTGAGAATTTCCTAACAGAAAAACTCAATAACACTTTGCCCGACCCGGGGATCGAACCCGAGACCTCCTGTTCAGCAGTCGCGCTTGGGACCACTAGACCAACGAGGCAGGCATTAATAGTACTTTAATAAAACATACATTACGACGATTTATTTGATTATTAACCCAATTAATGCATGTTTAGTACCTTTCTTCTACTCTGAAAACATAATGAAAATCAGAAATATAAAAAGAACGATACTAGGGTATAGAATTCATCTAGCTAGCTAACTATCTTTACTCGATCACCAATAAAAATATATATTTAATTATTCCTTCTATTTAAGTCTACAGAACCACAAATAAACGTAAATATTAAATGGATGGCTCACTGATATTTTTATGTGTGTAAAAATAATTTAGTTTAAATACCCCAACAACGTTATTCAATCTCAAGAAGATTTCAAAGGCAGAACTGAAACGTGTACGCAATAGTTTTATCAAGATGAAGCAATTTAACGCATATCAAGCAGCGTCGCGAGCGCCGCACTCACCGCAAAAGTTTACTTATCTTCTCGTATTACACTCGTTGTCTTACACAAAGAAAATAACAGCCGCCGACTTTGCCTCTAACGCTTGTTTTAATGTTTACTTTTGTATTTTGCAACTTGATGAACAGCTAGAATTTCCTACAACTTTAATATTTGACGTAAACTTTCAAACATTGTCCTGAACTTGAGGGAATAATCAGAATCAGTCTATTTGTGTATTAGAAACTTATTACGTTATTTAAACAAGCCTTTGTGTTTCAGTTACTGTTACGTGTTTGGTGTTGTTGTTACAAATGGAGGAAACACTCAATCATTTATGTTATAGGACATTAAGAAGAAGCTCTGATTTCATTTAGCAGGACGACCCATGTTTATTTAATGTTCCAATAAAAACGCCGAATGGCTGCCATAAAACAAGTTTATTAATTCAAATGATGTTTACTTTTTGACAGTACAATAGGTACAGTTATTGCTTTGATTTAGCAAAAAAGAACGAGTTTTTGTATTCATACTTGAATACAAAAAATCGACTCTAGTTTTCATATCTTTGGCTTTATTTAAGTTTAACCCCATAAATTCACGTGTCAATAAATTGCCGACATAAAACACAATAAGACCCATCTCCGCAAGCCGTAGACACATTTTTATTTCACCACTACACAGAAAGCCACTACCGATGCGGCTTAGATTTAATCGGAACATCTCATGAATAAAGATCTCATTGTACATGTTTGTTCACTACAGACTGACAGAATCGTTATCACAGAGCCGACAGGGGCTGTTAGAGACATAATTCTCGTGGCAACACGGCAGACCGATGACGTCACTGTTCATAGATGATATTCCAATTTACCGCGACGTATTCGACGCCCCATAGAGACAGTTGCTGTCTCACTTGTCTAAGCAATTTGTGGGTTTAGGCGAAAAATATTTCTGACTGACACGACACGTACACAATATGAGTATGATTTTATGTATTAAATATTAGGAATATTTTACACGAATGTTGATACAGTAGCTTATTTATTTATCATCATAGTTTTCTTAAATTATGCTACTTTAAGTGTAACGTTTATTAGCATTACCGTGTTTTTTATTTGAAACCATACATTAGACACAGACATATGACACATACGGACAGACACGGTCAAATAATCATCTAGTATAATAAAAAACAGATTTGGCTACAATTCACCGAACGACAAAGATTGGACACTATATTTTTCCCTGGATCCCACCTCCGGCTATCCCTTGCGATTGTACAATCGCGTCCAATAAAATGTATTCAGGAAGTGATATTCCAAACCTGGACTGTTTGTACATGAAGAAGATTTTTATTGCAACCTCACTACAATAATATGTTATAGAAAAATATATTTTTGTTGTAAAATAAGGTTTCAATTTCAAAATAGAGGCTTCCGAGTAAAATATAGAAAAGTATCATGGGCGACCTTACTTTGCAGGATTTCATGCCAGAAGATATTGTATACCATACTTTTTACCTAATTAAACCCAGACTTAACATATTAGAATTAAAAATATAAAAACAAATGTGTGAACGGCAGATGGATCGTATTTATCAAAGGATACCTGTGGACACTTGATTCAGTGAAAAAATTACCTAGTCTGTTTACAATTACGTTTGGGTCGGCTTCCAGTCTAACCGCATACAGCTTAATACCAGCATTTTACATGAAGAGATCAGTGAGCCTCCAAAACCCAGTTACCCGGTAACACGATATATATTATGTCGTAGTAAGACTGCTACAAATATCGTGACCGACGGATGCTCTCCTAGGCACATTTAACACGTACTCCAAGGCACATTTAACATGCTCTCCAGGGCACATTTAACATGCTCTCAGAGGCACGTCCATACTTCATATTATAATGTAATAATAAAATCGACGGTCAAGGAAAATCACTACAATATCGTTCCATGTACACATGTTATTGCACGCAAGTGTCCTCTCACGTGTGTCCACAAATCTCCCGCGACACTAATGTGTGTAATATTTCCTCCGTGTTGTAGCGTGGACTCCCCAGATTATGGTGTAGCCGTGTATGTAGGTACTCCGCCTAAAGGAATGCGATGGTATGAATTTTGTTTAGACTTGTTTACTTTTTTATTGTACCTATGTAAAACATACCTAGAATAGAAGTAGGCTGAGAATACTGACTAAATTTATTTCGTAAAAACACCTCGTAAACACTGATTTCTAAAAATTCCATTCCAACTTTAATACCGATTAATGATTATCTTGCTAAAAGTAAACCGATTGCAGTCAGATCACTTAGCAATCATCACACCCCTCCTCCCTTCAGTTCTGACCTGATTCACCGTAAATAAAGTACAAATATTAGCAATATATTTAAGCAAATGGTATATAAATACGTAATTATTGATACAATGCCGCTTTCAGGTGAAAATCCAAAAATTAAGGACGGAATGTAGCATAGAGCCGACAAAAAAGATACTGGTTGCGTACAATATTTTTCACCATTTCACTAATAATCACGTATGATCCCTTGTAAAGAGTAGTGCGCCTATTGCCTATCTATTTGGCACAATTAGACCTACATACTAACAATTTCCCAAAAGAAAAATCCAATAACACCTACTCGACCCGGGATTTAAATACTCGGCAGCCGCACTTTCGACCACTAGTTTTCCTTTTCGCTTACTATCATAAATTTATTGTTCGTATAGCAGTGCATACGTACTCTTAATTAAGACTGCCCTCTATTTCCGCGTAACACTAACATGTAACTATTTAATCTGTGCTGGATATGCAGAGCCATTTACGAACACACCAATCCCGTGATGTTGATCCACAGACGTGTGTTGAATTTAAATTGGCAAAGTTTTTACTTGCGCTAAATTGTATTCATCCCCAAGTGGTATCTAGGGATGAATCGGCATACAACTTGTAATATTACCACTGTTACCACGCCCTGTATTGATTCGTTTACCGGGAACCAACGTTATATGCATATTTCGAACAACATTTTCCGAATAACCAACCACGCGGGTAAATATCATATTTTAATTGACTTTCAGGAACGATTTAATTATGCACCGTTATATTGAACGTTACTTTTTATGCAGTGTGAATAATAGCTGAGTATATGAAATTCAACGGGTTATTAGAATATTTACAGGTTCGTGAACGTTGATCAGTTAATTAATTTTTGTTTCAGTGATTATCCCATTACGATGGTAAAATCTCCCATACTGTTCACGGCGACATACATTACATACTTAATTACAAAATTATCAAGCCTGTCACTGTCTTACATGTTAAAGGCCTTCTTTTTTTACAGAGAAGGAACAAGCATTGATGATGAAACCTAACTTGGGTTTGCCTCAATACATTTTTACACCCGAAATCTAGATAGTAAACTGGATCGATCTTCTACCGCGTCTTGCAATTTTATATTTGATGGAAAACTTTCATACATATTTGCTTTTATTACATTCGGAATCTAACGCTGGCACACGTATTTATTTGCACATAAAGCTTCGTTCCGATTCCTATCTAACTCGATACAAAAAACAATTTCGCATCGATTCGCTTTCAAAGAGAAGGTAAGATAAATAATTCAATACACGAGATACTTATGTTTATCCTACAAAAAAGTTTTTTGCGGGTCCTAAATTAGCTTAAGTGGTCTTTTTAGACTCTCGGCCGGATTACGAAGGGCCAAACGGCAAAGTAGATTAGTTCGGGCTTGGCAAAAAAGTCCCATTTCACCGAAATGTACGTACCTGTGTCTGTTTATAATAAGCTTCGTGTAATGACCGGAGTTTCAGTTTGATAATTATATGAAGTTTAAAAGGTCAAGGTGATGTATGAGTATTGTTTTGGATTCATTTGTTAAAGCTAGATATTATTTTGGTCGACCCTGATTGTGCTAGTGTTAAGTACCTAATAGAGTGAACTGAGTAATAGGAGATAGACGGTCCAGATGGCCACCCCTGATACGGGGAATAGTAAACGCCACTCGCTTTTTTGAAGTTCGGTGTAATGACTGGACGCTGAAACGCGTGAATTTACTACCACTACCGAACGCAAAAAGTCGCCAAAACGTGATGGAGCACTGAAGCAGTCGCCTAATCGCTGATTGCCAATCCTAATGTACGAATGTGGAAGCTCTGTCTTGGTTTTCAGTATTTTCGACACCTAAGTCTAGTTGTTTTATCCCCCTAGACAAAATCCTAGCTAGTTTGCACCTCATTATCATATCAGCCGGTAGATGTCCACTGCTGGATATAGACCTCCCCTATTGATTTCCAAAACGGCCAGACCTTAGGCCACTCCATCCACCGTCTGCCCACGACCTTTATGATATCATCGTTCCATCGGGTGGAGGGTGTCGTACACTGCGTCTGCGGATCCGCGATCACTATTTGAGAACCTTTTTCCCCATCAGTAATTACTTCTACGAGATATATAACCCCTTTCTACACAAAATTCAAGCTTCATCTATGTAAAAAACCGATACTGACATACCATAAACCAAATTCAGACAAAAGAAAAAAAACATCAAAATAGGTTACGATCCTTTCGCATAAATATTACAAAATAATGAGATTAATTCCGTCCAGTCAGCCCGTTATGAACTGTATGTCAACAAACAAATTGGGCGTAAATGTAAGCGACTTAACCTGTCAGTGACGGAGTTAAGTCTATTGTGAGTCACGTGGTCGCCACGATGGCGGTTCAGTCATAATCAGCTTAGTGGCCGTGCATATGATCGCAGTGAAGGTATAATAAGCGCTTGTCAAGAAAGGATTATTAATCAGTTGTATTTGAATTGATTGATTAATTACATGTAACGCCATCTGTCTTGATAGGCCTGTACTGCGATTGTGCTTTATCTGTGACTATATCTGTTTACAAACGCATATTAGTTGCTTTATTTATTTATAGTGACTTAATTTTACCAAGAGCGGACAATATCCTGAGTAGAAATTGTTTCGGAATGTACAGCATGATTTCCGTTACGGTCTCAAAAAAAACTTTGTTCTTATAGGTATGCACCCCAATGCGATTTGCTGGTCGCAAAATTATAATAAAACGGCCCATATATTTATAAATAATAAAAAATGTATTACCTACTGCATAAATAAAATATACTTACATTCAAAACCATTTATTGTTATTATTTTAATTAACCTCTATAACTTAGAATCTGAAATTTTAACCGGCAAAGGAAACCAGTGACGATATCGCGAAGTAACTCAACAAGTCAAATAAAACAGAAATATATTATGAGCAACAAAGAAAAACCACACGAAAAACGAGACACCCAAATAAAACACCTCTCAGTATCAATAAATTAAAATAAATACTAATAAATCTTTGAAAAGCCTTAACGCATGCTTAGCGAACTCTAAAGTTATATTTTGTGTGAAAAAGGAATACGGTCGTGAGCAGGATTCAAACCTGTGCCTCCCGGATCAATACTCCAGGCGCTCTGACCGCTAAGCCATGGCGACCTCTGCTTACTACCAAGAGCCACGAAAAGACGCATTAAAATGTGGAAGAAGAATTCGCGGATTCGCTAATAAAAATAAAAACTTGCACCACAGTCCTGTGTTATCCAAGTACAGCTCACAACCACCATCATTTTTTTTTCAATCATTCTTCCTTTATACTCACAAAATTATCTCTCTCTGCTGATAACATTTCTCATTCTTGTTTAAGACGCTACAAACTGATTAGGTTTCGTAGTCTTAATTGAATCAGGAACTTACTTTTTCTTCCTGGTTATAAATTTAAAACAATATCTATTGGCTTTCGATGTTCGTAAATCTCGCACCTGAATAAAGTGCAAAAAATTGTATACAACTGTAATATTTTTCAATTCAATCTTATATTTTATTAATTGTCTTTATATTATTTTAATTAAATGCCTCGTTGGACTAGTCCCAAGCGCTACTGCTGAGCATGAGGCCATGGCTTCGATTTCCGGGTAGGGTAAAGTATTATAGGGTTTTTAAATTAGGTAATTTTCGATAGCAGTCCTAAGTTTGGAATTGTGCCCAGTAGATAGCAATAGGCTCACCACCTATTACATGGGACTTAAGCACCAATACCTATGCCTTCGGGAAGGCGGGATGCTATGTTATTATTTGAATTAACCGTTTTCGCTTTCCAATGACTAACACAATGATTATTTAACTTTTGTGTCTGTTTCGTGGACAAGAAAATGAACAGATCATTTAAATTGTTAATTGCGAAGAAAATCTCTAAAGTATTCACAAATGTTGCACATATTCTTACAAAAGTAATTGTAGGTACTACTTGGAACTCTGTTGCTGCCACTAACGAAGACTCATGACCTCCAACCATTAACCTGTAGGCTCACAATCTGATCCGTTCCCTTAATTAAACGGTGGGAACATTTAATTAAGATAGCAGAGTGCCCCGGGAAGCCCCATTGCATATTTTCCTAAATCCCTTTAAGTACCTACACAGATATTTATACTGATATTTAACATTTATTTTTCTTAGTAGGTAATCCTGCCGTGTAGCAGTCAATTTTTTCAAAACAATTTGAATAAGGTATATTTTTTGTAGTACCGATCTCAGGGTTAAATACTGCTAGATTTCGTATTTTTCTAAGCCTAAAAAAATTTAAACTTTGGAATTGGTTCCGCTTGCATTATAAGCGTTTTAAAAATGTATCAGTAAATATGGTCACACTTACTACATATGTTTAACATTGACAAATCACAAGAAAATACCAAAAGAATTGAATTGAAATTTAAAATGTTATGGATTGAATTAAAACAACAACTTTATACGCATGTATCATACCACAAGATGCGGACGCCATCATTATTGCACCAGGATTAGTATATTCCGGCATCAAAAATTATGTCTTTTATAGACCATAAACACTATAATAAACTACAAAGTACATGCTACATAACACAAACTAAACAAATAAAATTAAAAAAACAATAACTTTACGAACAGTTTTACTCCCTAAACAACAATAACTCATCAATAAACATTCAATCAATCAACTCTCAATCTCCAGATTATGACGAGCTGAACAGACAGTTATGTCATAATTTTCCTCAATCAACCGTTACGTTATGTAATATTATCATAATTCGCGACAGTTAATGTAATCACTAAGCACATTATTTACGTGTCTCTAGAGGAAATAATAAAGAAATAATAAACGTCGATAACATGCGTAATTGAGAATTCTTTATCCATTTCTTATTCTTATTTTACATCACATTCGTTTCTATTATTAGAGGCGTTGTTTTTTTTTACAATTACAGATAACTGAATATAATTAATCGTGTAAAATAACATACAAGAAAATATACGCGTCGACTTGTGAACCTCCTACTACTTTTGTCGGTTGAAAAATACACTCGTAGCTTCAAACTTGTATTTTCCGAAGGGTCAAGCAGAAGCATACTGCTGTACACCCATATTTTACTGCTACCGTTCCTAATAAGTGGCAGCTTATTGCCATCTACCTGGCAAAATTCCAGACTCCGGGGTGCCGCTAAAAATTTCCTTACAGAAAAACCCAATAGCACTTTTTCTGACTTTTTTATGTGTGGAAATTCTATCACGGACCTTGTGCAGACTCTTACCGACGAAACACCACACGGCCCTCTGCTAATTTTTACCGGGATTCCGGGAACACTGGGAATAAGGATCTCACGCTCAGCACACAGCTGGGGTTCAATATAACATCATTACAAATAAATAAAATTGAAGTGTCTATTTGTAATGTCAAAATAATAGGTTTTATTAGCTTATTTGCACTACACTTAAGCCTAAAAATCGGTATCAAAATTTTTGTCTGTCTGTTTGTTCCGGCTAATCTTCGAAACGGCTAGACTGATTCTGTTAATATTTTTCTGGCAGGCAGCTGACTATATTAGGAGTAACTTAGGTTAATTATGATATAATTATACGCGGATGAAATCGCGGCTGCTAGTTTGTAATAGAAACCCAAACATTTTGATGAAATTAGTACACAAATAGTTAACCTTCAGTTAAAGAAGTACATAAATAAAGCACGCAGGAGCATTTAACGAATTTACCACTTGAATCGCTCCAAGATAAAGCAATATAATTTGCCCCACAATAAATAGTAATTACTCTTCTAAGTACCTATAAAATTACCAAAGTACCTACCTACATGTGATACTCTCCAGAGTCAGCATGTTCTCCTAACTTAGTTTGATTTAGCCGAGTGACGATGAAAAGTAAACCACTTTTAATCCTATTTCCTTTTATGACCGACCATACTACGAAATGGGTCACTGCAAATCACATTTGAGGTTTAGTTTTCCCCATTCTATTTCTGCGGACAATATTGTTTGAAAAACTATACATACGTAATGTCACTTTTTGTTGTTATTGAAATGAGATTGTGTTGTTTGCTATTGACTTTTTTACATTTATTTTGTTATGGGATATTATTTTATTTTTTAGTAGCTTTAGCCTTGATTACATTTTTTGACGTTTAATTTTGCGGGTCGTAGAATTGTCGTCAAACGGCCCCTAGATACAAATATAATTAATTAAAGAAACTAGGTATATTTACCAAATATAATTTCTACAACTGAAACTTATTTAAGTTATAATCTAAAACTGCCTCGTTGGTCTAGTAGTCCCAAGCGCGACTGCTAAGTAGGTCTCGGGTTCGATTCCCGGGTCGGGCAAAGTGTTATTGAGTTTTCTATTAGGAAATTCTCAGTACCAGCCCAGAGTTTGCAATTGTGCGCGGTTGATGGCAATAGGCTCACCACCTATTACATGGGACTTAATAACAGCATTGGTGAAATGTGGGTGTACAACTGTATACACATCTACCTACCCCTTCGGGGAATACAGGCGTGATGCTATGTTATGTTATAATCTAAAATATTCAACAGCAAAGGAAACCAGTAATGACACTCTGCATTCCGCGAAACAGATAACTCAAATCGTATAAGAACAAAAATATGAGGGACAAGGAAAAACCACACGAAGAACGAGACGCCCAAATAAAATAAAACACCATATTTTCTCAATATTAAAATAAAACAGATTACGTAACTTCAACACCGCCGGTATCCGATTGTTAACATTAATATTTATGATTCGTATACGCGTCGCTTATTTTTGTATTAATTCTTTCTTTGTCTCACCGTCGATCTTCTGTTAAAAATTTCGTAATACCAGCTCCCGGGTCACGGCAGTTGGCCCTAAGTAAACGTTGCCACCCATTGTGGGAGAGTTCTATAGAAACCTTAACCCTCTCCGGAACAGTATTTTTATTGTCTTCCTATTCCATTTGAAAAAAATGAATTTGTGTTGTCTGTATTTTTGAGCAATTTATTCGTGAATGTAATTTTGTTGATATGGTTGCGTTTGTTTGGTGATGCTTATATTTATTTTATTTTTAAACTTTGAAATGTAATATAATTTATCGTCATGAGGTTTTTGCGAATGCTGAATTATGATAAAGTATAGATTATTTGAAAACTAGATTAATAATAATTCTTCGAAATGTTTCTGACTGTATCATTGGTTTAATGGTCGCAGGGGTGGACACCCTGAGCGAGAGGTCCAGGGTTCGATTTTAGAGAGGGCACATTGTTAGTGGGTTTTCCGTTACGAAACTCTCAGTAACAGCCCAGAGATTGGAATTGTACCCGGTAGATGGCAATAGACCAACCTAATCACATTGAACTTAATAACAGCAATAGTGATATGTGGGTGTACTCAGTATTCCTACACCTCAGCTTAACCCATCAGGGAATCCCAGCGTGATACTATTGTAACCGTATGAATTTTTTTATTCAAACAAAGTAGTAAAATTAAAACGAATCAAATAGAATCTGGTGCTTCAGTGTTTTTCTTTCATTAACAATTCACGGTGGAACACGAAATTTTAATAAAAAATTAAATCGACTTCCTTTTGGCTATTAAAAATTTCGGTCGTGACCTCAGGAAAAATCTTAATTTGAATCTGCAGATTTGTTTCTCAAATCCTGTACGCCATTACAAAATTAAATTAAATTTCTCTGTAGGTAGGCCAGTGGACAGAGTTAAATGGCCGCTATAAACTTTTTGATCTTGACTATTTTTAAGAAATTGTAGGGAAGGGCCACAACCTCGCCCTACAATTTCTTAAAAATAGTCAAGAATACAATTTACAACACCAAGACGAGACAAAAACGACGGGGGCACTGCCGAGGTATCTTTTGAAACCATTCAACCTTTTTGAGGCTGGGGTTTGGAGCTGAATCGCCCGCGTCTGTAGGAGTGCACCCTTAAAATGGAATCCCTACACGTGGCTCCTGGGTGCTGCAAAACAGGCAACACGACTCTGGTGAGAGGCTCGGCCGCGGCTGGTTACCACCCACCGGATGAAGCCATGCCGTGAAGCGACCTAGTCGTGTTTCGGGATGTGTAGTCCGGTGCAACTATTGTTGGAGAGGTGTCTGGGCAGTTGCATCAACTCCCCAACTATCGTTTTCCCAAAATGTTTCCACTCTACTTAAGAGTAAATAGATTTATTCTGGATATACGTGCTCCATCATCGGCCACACCGTCGTTTACCATCAGGCGGGATGGTGGCCAAACGTAGACCCATTTTTGATAAAAAACCAAGCCAAGTACCGATTAATCTAGGACAGAAAATGATGCTCTGATTTTTGAAATACACCAAAATGCATGCAGAATCCAATGAACATACATTAAGTGAAAATGGTGTGTCGGAATGGTAGCAGGTGAAAATCGATAGTCCCTGCCTACCCCAATACAAAACTGGCTGATTCTATGTAAGTGTCTATACATACCTAAGTTCCTACATGTATTAACACAAATGTACCCCGTACCCAAATCACCAAACCCCAATCCAGGATACATGGATCGACCCGCACTATCATCTCATCGCGTCCAATAAAATTGCAATACCTGTTCGCGACACGACAAGGAACACGGAAACCGTGACGTCACGTAACGAGACGGATCCGATTCGACCCTCGCCGTCACTGTACGGTATAATTCCCCGGGCTTCGGCTAAAACCTCGCCCCGAGTCATCATGTCAAAAGGTTTCAGTTAAGTGGGTGCCTGAAAATCGGAAGGTAACCTTAAATTGATGGGTTCTGACCATATAGGAAGACATTTAGTTAATTGTATACCGCACAAATTAAAATATTGTATACTACTGCCTGTTAATTTTATGAAGGCATGCGCAACACATTATCACAACTTGAAGAATAATCTTAATAACGATAATAACCTATTTCCGATTTATTTAACACCAGGCAAGCCTTTCCACAATATACACACGGAAGAACTGTCCTTCACCGCAATGTATAGAAGTCCAAATATTTAATATACAAATAACAAAAATTTTGAACACAGGGTAATACGCGCATGCATATGTATACACGATTAGATTTAACATCACGCTAGAAAACAATAAATTTGGAGATATGCAATAACTGAAAATGTACAGTTACAACAAATTATTGATAGGCAGAAACTTCAATTTAAATAAAACGTTAGGTATTCAATATATATACAACCTAGCTGCTACAAAATTTTACATCAACAAAGTAGAAAAAAGAAGTATAAATAGAAGAACACTTTAAATAAAACAGGAATAAGAACTTTAACTCCAGTTAAGATAAGTTAAAAGTCTCAAAGATGACCAGAAAATTTAAGTCAACATTTTCTTGCCTCAAGGCATGTTACATAACTCTTCCGAAGTAATTCCTCTTGAACTTTCCGGTTTTTCTTTTTAGTCCGATGTAAAATCTAAAAACCAATAAGCGAGGTTAGCCAACGAGTTAAACTGGAAACTTCGTCTTTAAAATGCTATCGTATGTGCATACTGCCACATTATATTTTACGTGCTGTATGAGGTGATAATAGCCAATTCCAATATTAGGTCGACAAACTATCGCCGAGATTAAACAATGTTTAATAAGGGTAGGAGACGGGTAGCTGGTAGAAGCATTTTTATCTGACCGTCTCTTTGCTTTGGAGGGCACTTTAAACCATCGGTTGGTTCATTTATTGCAGTTGCCAAGAAAAGTCGGAGGCCTACGGGCTAATCACATCACATGTTAATGGGCCTTCGGACCTTCGGACTATTTGGTTCAAGTGACACATCTGTGCTTTAAAAAAATTAACCTTAATAAACAGCCTTTACAGAGATTTTCATATTTCACAAAAATGTATCGTCAACCAAATCTTCGTTCAACCGTCGATATACGAGTATTAATAAAATATCAAAATCGATAACAATAATTTTCGCTCTAATTACAGTAAGCTACATAGTCCATCTAGACAAATTATACCTAATACTTAACACTCTACATAAAAACATTTGCAACAGGGCTGACGATAGTATTAATAAATCTAGCACAATAAAGAAATGTTTGCACACAAGTGTTAAGGAACGCCGAAAAAATTAAAACGTCGAGCCTTTACATTCAACGCTGCGGACGTGCGCGGCGCACAAGGCTTTCGTGATTTGAGCCGTTTCAAATACTTCTCCTCTTTTTCTACTGGACACACACAGCTTTTGTTGCGTAAAAATATTCTCTCGCTTTTTGCTTTGTGCTGAAATGATACGTGATACCCGTTGTGTGTGATGTAAAGTAGATCCGACGTGCACCACGAATAATATCTTTTTGTTGCTCTTTTTGTAAGTGCGTGATGTCCAACGGGAACATAATGTTATTGGATCTTGAAAGGATGCGTCATAGATAGCCTCAGGTTCGGAGTTGATAGTAGTCAACCACAGGTACCGTTCATCGGGGTATCAAGCACCCAATCCGTAAACATGATATTAAACTACAATAATCATTCAAAGAGTTCCTTACCCAAAGATGTCCAACGGGATCGTATTACTAAGTAAGAGTAGCGATTACTTACTAATAGAGTCCAGAGGTGGTTCAAAATTTTTGCAGCATATATGTTATTACAATATACAACTAATAAAAAATCTAAATCCAAATAAGGGTCCTCATGGAAGATACCTCCAAAGAATGCATAGTTTCTGCTTCTTAGTCTGATTGGCTGTTCATTTGGTACAGAGTCATAGGTATGCGAGTCCACCTAGCATTTGGCTAATTAACAAAAAAGATAAAAAGGAGTTGAAGTACCGATCTAAGGGATGCAGGTTCAAAGATATCATAACTTAGGCTTTCGATTTGTAAGATAAATGCGTTTTAAAAATATATTAGTATATATTATTATACACACAACAAATTGTACATATCGTAACTTAACGTATCTAAGAATTACTAAACACACAATACATAATTTATTTTATGTACACATTTCATTATCATAATTATTATTAGAATTAGTAAGCATATCTCGAGGTGAAACAAACTTAGTTAATTATGAATACGCATTCCTTTGCCCGCGGCTCCTCCGTCGTAACATTTTATGTTTATTATGCTTGGTTTCGCCGAAAATAAGGTTACAGTAGCTACTCCACAGCCTTAATGCTAAAAGTAGACTGACTGAAAGTCCACGACTTTCACTTATTCCTACTTCACTGAAAATCTCTCATTAATTGTACAAGCAGATTTTAGCTGGAAAAGGTTTAAAATGAAGTTCTCGCAAATGGAAGTTCTTGCATTTAAGTTCATCAAAGAATAACCCTCCTTATTCAGAATTGCTTAAACCTCTTTTAACTATAATGTCTCTAATGACTTTTATTTAGTATAACAGTAATTAAGTATTTTTTTAGAATAAAAGTTATTTAAACTAACAAAACTAACTTTTCTATGGTAAGTACGCTTAGGAAGAAAAAGAAATGATTAATTAATTAAAGACATAAAATAAAAATGATATAATATCCTAAATAGCTCTGTGTCAAAAATAACTGTTCCGACAATGGCTTTCAAGAGTATCGTTAGTTCCAAATGAGCTGTTTCTGGAAATCAAACCGAAAAGTTTAACTAAAAGCGTGCAAATTTCAGCCACAGATCTGCTCGTGATTAAGTACAATTAGATTTCTACTTGAAACGTACTTTATCATAGCAGCCAGAACTTTAGATTTCAAATAGAAGTTTTATATTCCTTCCAAACTTTGTGAAAACTATACGAAGAAGTTATTTAAACTTGGATAAAAAGAACAAATATAACCTTCTTTGAATCAACTACTTCTATTATAGTCAGAATAAAACTAATTAATTTTCCATTCTGAACACCACGGCTAGTATTAATTCATTTTCAGCAGATAAATAATATTTGTATACTTAATAGAAGGTTGGGTGAACAAAGAAATATTGCAAATGATCGCACAGCTATCGAGGACTCGCAAAAACGATTCCATTACAGACGTCCGTGTTTATTTTACAACATTCATTTCTCTGCCTTATATTTTACTGTGACATTATGATATCGAATCGTTAATTGGTTCAAACTGCCTATAATAATATATATATATAATATGTAATATATTCCCGATAGTGTGACAATACTATTCGTTTGATTAAATAGTAGATATATAATAAAAATAATATATATAAACCAGCCCATAACTGTCCCACTGCAGGGCAAGGGCCTCTTCTCATACAGAGAAGGCACGAGCTTAATCACCAGTAGATATCAAAGTTAATTCGTAAATACCTTCATGAGTCAAATAAGAAGTAGGAATGAAAGGATAAATTTATTTTGTAATAAATAACTACAGTAGTTTGTCCCTTAACATTCACCCTGCGTGATGATCATCGCTAGAGGCTAGTATATTTATGAACACCCACTGACCCCAAAAGCTCAACTGGCCCTACAAGGTAAAGGTTTATATATAAATATATAAAGAATAAAGAGAGTTACAGTATATATATATATATATATCTGCCTAGCCTTTTCCCAATTACATTGGGGTCGGCTTCCAGTCAAACCGAATGCAGCTTAATACCAGTATTTTATATGGAGCGACTGCCTATCTGACCTCCACAACCCAGTTGCAGGGTAACACGATATCTCCCGGTATGACTGGTTGTCAGATTTGCAGGCCTCTAACTACCCGTAACGGCTGTCATAGATCTAAATTAGACATCCGGGACCGACGGCTTAACGTACTCTCCTAGGCACGGAGGGGTCTCGGTATGAAATGTTGGTCACCCATCCACAGACCGGCCGTGGCAAGCGCAGCTTAACCTCGATCGATCAATCTATGCGGCTGGTACTTAGCCACGAGCCCTAAAGCGAGTTACATTACTTGTGCGGATAAATTATACAAACGTAACAATGAGTCATAACATAGAAGAGCCTAGAGGGCCTTAATTAAAATAATAACTCAACTTATAGTCCGTACAGATGGTTCAACATTAGTCTCTTGGTATATATATGTTATATAATTGAACCTACCTTAACAAGACAGTCGACCGACACTTTCGGGCGTCCGTCGCCGAGGGGAGTGAAGTGGGGCCCTCAGTTAGGGATGATAAGACACGCGGCTATCGAGATCAGAAGTCAGCATTCCTTCGTCTTCATCAACGGCACTCACGTACCTACTACACACCGTAACTATGCGATGGGCACCTAATGAAAATGTTTCATTTCTAAGCTTGACAAACAAGTCAGTATTCGGACAATAAGCACCGAAGCTGATATCGGATTTTTATAAAAATAGCTTTTCCGTTGACAGCAAAATTACATCATGATATTTCACACTGCTTTAAAAATGTGATAGGCTGTCAAATATAACAGCTTATTACATTCAGATTTCAGTTAACTGAAAGTTGAATATTTTGTGAGATCGCGCATTTCGAAAATTGGGCCAATTGAGGACATGCCTGCTCGACGAGATTTAAGCTTTGTGGATTTAAAACCTTTTAGCGGAAACCTGCGACAAGGTGCTACAAATGGACTTATCTATTAAAGTAACAGTTGATATAGATAATTTATTATTATACATTCTCTGAAAAGGCGAGTAAGTACACAATTACACATATGCACAAGTTGCCTATACATTTTTCATGGGACGTTTCAAGTTGTCAGTTACTGGAAGTGTCTCCCTAGAAGAGCCCCGTCTTGATTAAGTACATTCGAACTCGCCAGAGCATAATAATCGCTTTCAACTTTAAAATTCATCATAGGCAACCATTGGGAGACTGAAAAAAAATATCATTATAAGAAACGTATCGTAAATCAGTCGGGGATGAAGAGGGAATTGAAACGCGGTGTGCGGCGTCGGGTCGGCGGCGTGGCGGGTCGGCGGCAGTGGCAGAGCGAGCTAGCGGGCGCGTGCGCGGCGCGGGTGACGGAGCGGGGAGGCGGGGGGGGCGCGGGGCGCGGCGCAGCCTCCCAGCTGCTGCACTCCGCCGCCGCCCGCCGCCCGCATCGATCCCGCCCGGGCCGCAGCCTCCGGCGAGCCGGGACCCGACGCGCGCGTCCCGAACGCGCGCCGCACGCGACCTCCACGCGTTCCGCACGACGCCCGCACGCCGCGCTCGCCAGCCGCACGCCCCAAGGTCCACATATCCCCACATCTCATCTCGCGCCCACAACAATAACAGTAATCCCCAGTGTTGCAGGTTATAATCGTGGCTTACGTAACGTTTGAGATTTCGTGCGTATTGACAGGTTATGTGTGTCAGTGGCCCTCATCAGAATTTACGTGATATTCGCGAAGGTTTCCACTCGTTATATATGTGTCTCATCAGCGATTGATTTCTATTGTGTTGCGAAGTCGCTGACTTGTTAAGGTTGCGTATAAATAAAATATAAGGGAAATTTATCTCACTACGTTCCTTCTATGCGAGTGAATATTTTAGCTACGAGCGCTGCTACACACATAGCCTGCAGTCTACGAGACCGAGCCGTCCGTCGCGCCGTAGTTTCTGTAGCTGTTCAACGAAATTTCAACTTTCGGCACGCAATAATAGAGTCGAAAATGGAATGAAATAAAATACTATTTCACAAACAGGCGAAATAAGCTGTTACAAATAGAAGTTTTGAATCATCTGGCATTTTATTACTATCAAAATAATTAAGGCTGTAATGTTTTAAGGTTTAAAAATATAATTTCCAGTCCACATTTATCATTATCAAAGAATTCATTTCACCACTTCCATTACTCACTAATTGTTTTCGGTACAATTGAAATCATCAATTGTTTTATTAGACATCATTCATAACTATTAAGCATTAAATAATTTTAGATCGTATATCAATTTATAACTAATACGTAAACTATAAACTGCCCATTTAATATAAAGTTAAACTTTTAACCATTTTCATTGTTAAACAATGTGATCCCCTGTTATTTAAAATCATAATTCTAAAGTCGAGCAAACATATAACGAGAATTAATTCAAAAACCCACAATATCTTTTTTTATGTTTAATCGAAATTAATTGCTTATAATACATTAACATTCAGAAAAAGAGTTATAAATGCCAGTACTGCCGTCGGGAAACGCTTTGTTTGTTTTAATAAGGTTTTGCTACACAAATCGATTTCAAACTTATATTTATATAAAAACAACAAATATTCGAAAAAATAGACAACCTTACCTGAAAATCGTTTCCTGTTTGTCACAAACATTTAACGTTCCGCAAAGGAAAATCATGGAAACATTTTGTCACATGCCTTAACAATTTTAAGTGTTACATATTGACAAGCACAATTTTAAACACGACCGAGTTGTATATTAAGTACATTTGTCAACTCATACTTTGTAAGTACTTTGACCTTTTTCCAACTTGTTAATGAATAGAAACATGTTTAATGTGTGATTAGCGCGACTTAACTAATCTAGTATTGTGATGAACGTTGACAGTTCCAGCACCAAGCTTAGTATAAACAGGCTGAACTAGTCACGGCGCGAGCGCAACGTGATCGCTCACCAATTAAACCATCACGTACAAGATAATACTTAAAAGTAAAACTTGTCAAACACTGAACAAATATTGAGAAAATTCTTAGTACGGCGGTGCACGATCTAGCAATATACGTCAATATTATTGTACACAGTTTACTAGCGGTTGATTTTTTTAATTCTTCCTAGCTAAAATAAATATTCGGTTGGCTGTTTGCCATTTTAGTCATCAGAAATCACTCATCGTTCATTATCACTAATAGTCATATTTGTGGTCCTTGGGTGCGGTCGTATACAGCCCGGTTTAAAATCATACGTTTTACGGTAAAGACAGGTATGAGCTGCGGAGTGGCCGTATTGTAAATTCGGACGTCTAGTGTGTACCGCGCTTAAACATGGCTTCCGAAAAAGAGAAGATGGCGGCTGCTGAGACCAAGTCTCCCTCTAACAAGAGCAACTGCACCTCCCCTGGGAAGAAAGGTGAATATTCCATTATTCTTCCATCACCATACACTTCATATTAGACAATTATATACAACAAAATCATAGTTGTACTTCACCATCATTATTTATAATACTTTTGCTGTAATATGTCTTGATTAACACTATTTTCTCAATTGATCCTTCCACTTAATCTGATGATGCCAACTATTGCTTTCTTCTTTCATAATATCCACAGACATAAAGGATAACCTGGGCTTATTCTTACCAATTTTAAACCACTAACTACTCTTTCTTAAATAATTACCAAAGTGTCAAAAATAATAGTTTGAAGCTCTATATTCCAAGTTAAATGCAACATGATTCACCGAAAATGTGTCATAGTCAATGAAAATAGTGCATTATTAATATTAAGCAAGAAAATTATAACTGTAACAGAAGCGAACCAATTTCATTAGAAATAATCAATTCAATTAACGCTTCCTCGTATTAAAAGTGCAACCTTTACTGTTGCTATTAATAATCAAAGGGAGCCTTGACATTAATAATTTATAGAAAACCTTAACCTCTGTGTGACAAGGCGAAGGGAAGACATTACGGAAATAAACTGATACCTAAGTACAGGACAGTTGAAAGGTTTCGCGCCTTGGTGTTGAAGCCCGATCGGCTTAACGCGGTGTAAGGCAACGTGATTGCAACTCCGATAGTCACCTATATATAGATGCAATCATAACGTCTAATCATCTCATATCAGCGAGTACATGTTTAACTTAATAACAAGTGTGTCACTGGTTTACTTGAGTGGAAGTTGGTGATGTCTTACATTGTAAATGCTATGAGTTGATTTTATAATTATCTGTATATAGAATATTAAGCGCAAATCATTACTCAAATGTCAGTATTTTTTTACTAATTTGATGTTTTATTTGACATAATTACTTTTTTTGCCATATTAACCCTTGTTTGCGGATGAAAAATTTTCTTTCAGTAATCGTCCCCTTCAACAGCTGATCTGCCAGCATTACTTTTACCCTCAGTTGACAGTATTTCTGTTAAATCTGTGTCCTACCGCTTTTCAGTGCCGTAATCTGTTGTCCGACATCTTAACGTTCGTTTTTACGCTGAGATCTTTAATGCCTTTGTAAATTTAAATTTAATAACAAGGTATTATTACAATTTACATACAATCTAAAATAAATGTCATATCTAGACGAAAGCCGTCGGCTTCAGTAGCCGTCGACGGCGGGTCCGACTTCGGGAGCAATTTAAATCATAGTGGGGCCTCTTTTTATAATCATTTATCCAATTAGTGAATATAATGAATTCTATCGATATTTTCCCAACTTCGTCCGGTGAGAAGCTCCTTTGAAATTCTTTTAACTGAAAAAAATGTTTATTGCAAATTATGCTATCATCTACCGAATACTTTACAAGACAAACTATAATTGTTTTCGGACTTCATTTTGCAGCAGCAATGGCTCTAAGTTAAAGCTAAGGAATCATCCTTAGTACCCCTATAAAAATAATACTACAGCAGTAATCTAAATAAATATCTAGAAGTAGCACTTTCTTAGCTGATGTGACTGATACTTCGGCCTACATTTAACTGAATTCTACCAACTTTTGTTTCTCTTTATAGCAGTTTTTATTTTAGGTATTGTATTAAAAAAGAGCTCGGGGACATTTTTAAAGAAAGCACCTAATTATTATTTACTGTTAAAACTTTTGCATTTACAGTGATAAAGACTTAAGTCGTTAGAAGGGACACGCAACAGCTGCGGTCTTTTATTACATAGGGTGATGATGAGCCAATATATGCCGCTAGTGTTTCCTTGTTAGAAAACAAAACGGAGGCAGTAATATTAGCTTCCATATAAATTTAAGTACTTAACTATAAACGTTAACGTTAGAGTCTTGTTAATTTTGCACGTCGTTGAACAATTGTCAAAGTTTATTTTATCTAGCCCGCGTTTATTGTTCCGGCGCGGCTCCGTGGCTGTTCGGGTACGCTAAAGTTCCTTTGTTCCAACAGAAAGCCTCCAATGGATGTATGACAGGATTTGACGGTCGTTCAATATACGGTCACCTGTTATTTCTAACAATAGTTGCGAGTTTTGATGAAGCGGTGTCGGTGCGTGAGACGAATCGTACCTATCTGATTTTCGTTTACTTTCTGACGTATTATACTTTTCTTAGGCTCTATACATAAAGCTTATAACCTATTAACATTAAATATTAAGTTAATTACCTCGTTGGTCTAGTGGTCCCAAGTACGACTGGAGCACATTCTCAGTAGCAGCCTGGAGTTTGGAATTGTGCCCGGTAGATGGCAATAGGCACACCACCTATTGGGTGCATGGGACTTAGATAATAACAGCATTGTAGAAATTTTGGTGTACAACTGTGTACACCTCTGCCTACCCCTTCGAGGAATACATGCGTGACGATATGTTATGTAATGTTATGTTTATTAAGATAATTAGAAATTACACCCTAAGAACTGTCTTCAAAAAACATATAATTATTTAAAAGTTTCATGCTATTTTAGGACATCAATTACAGAAACCATTTTTTATTTTTCATAGGCATGTCATATTCTATATCGTATATCTAAATGAGAGGAAAACCATCTTTAAGTTCTTGCTCAACTCTGCTATAAGTTCAACAATCAATTCAGAGTTTAAAATTTGTACTGCCCTCCTTCTTGCACTGAAGTGACGCAGCCGGTATTTTTGTATATAAAAACCCATTCACAGCAGTTTCCACTGCTTTCTAACAAAATTTTACGGTTACGCAATTTATCGTTAATTTCACATATTTTCATTGGTGAAGTCCTTAAAAAAGATCAGGTGCATAGTATTCACCACAGGCGCGCGCATATGACCGGATGTATGAACGTGGAAGAAGAAAAAAGTGTATGTAAAGATCGTAACAAGTAGCGTTCTATAGTTTCTGCTTACCCCCAATGAAACATGTCGTGACTTTATTATGTATGTATGTTCATTTACTTTTAGTTTTTCCAATAGTGCATATCATATCTAATTTTATACTTCAACAAACACAGACTTACCCCATAAAATTGTGATACAATGAACTGATAAACACAAGGGGTGTTAGACTTAAACTAGGTACTCAACATTATCTATTACCAATGGCAGTAAACAATCGCACCCCGTCATATAAAACCACCAATTACTTTTACTAAACAACGCTAAACACGCCCGTCCTAACATTACATTTATACTTAGCCTAATTACCCTTTAATTGCGAAGCTCATTCAATATAATATCAGCGTTTAGCGATAAATTAAGAAGTTTTGCCTTTAACACGCAAAATAGGCTTAGGTATATAAATTTTCCAGTTGAGCCTAATTGGTTGATTTACATAAAAGTATTAACATACCTCAATGAAGGAAATTACTTGTATTGAGCACCGCGCCTGTGTTCCCTGGGGTAGGCAGAGATATACACTATTGTACAAATGTACGCCCATATTTCACGTAGGCGTTATTAATTCCCGTGTGGGTGGTGAGCCTTTTGCCATCATCAAATTCCAAACTTCGAGAATTATCTTTGCCCAACATGGGATTTGAACCTACCTGACGCTCAGTACCAATGACGAGGTCCTTGTACATCATATTAAAAAACCTAGTCAAGTCTGAATCAGCTACTTGTACTCCATGCCAACACCCGTTTTGTCGAAATAATTCGATTACGTAGCGTTTTAGATTACTCTGCGATAGCCGGGCCATTTCAAGATAATAGGACGTGCCAAAAAACTCCCAGACAAGCAATATAGTAGGAAAAAGGGGTTCGTTTTTTTTGAACTCGTACCTAAGGAACCTATACATTATTGTCGGACCCATCCGTGTGTTTATATATTATTTCTTCGTATCGAGTATCGCAGCACCTCAACGCTCATCAATATTAAGAGCCTAAGAAGAATCCACGAAACTTTTTTATCCTACCGGAACCGAGATCTTCATATATTTTTCACCTCGTCCTTCGTTCCGCGGAACAGTTCTCGTAAAAGATAAAACTTTCTAATTCGGAACTATCGGAACAGCTTAAAGTGGGGCACTACTTCTTGCTTTCTTAATGTTCACAGTTGCAAGACGTCTCAGTTCCGAACGTAGGTACATTTAGGATGGGTCGCCGAAGTTATAAGTCGCACTCTAAACTTTTTAAATTGAATTTGTATCGTGCCTTGCCGAGACTTGGGTCCGTCCTTAGTTACTTGTACATAATAAATACCCGGCCTTTGCCTATTGCTAATATCCCAAAGTTAAAGGGTTGAATTATGCGATGTACGAAAACTTTGCTAAATCTATTTTCGAGTTGTTTGTTACTTGAATTGGGGTAGAGAGGAAACAATTAAAAACGGCTCCTGCTACATATAGTTTCAGTAAGTACCTATGTGTTATTCTCTGAACATATATTATTTTCAGCCGAATACAGTATAAATACATGCATATGACGTTACATATAACTGCTACCTACAAATAGGTAGGCTATTAGCACTTAAATCAATACTACCTTATCCTAATTCCCTAGATAACATAGTACTATTATATGATTTTATAAATCCTCCATATAATTTTATCGAATATTTATATTCCGTATTAAGAATATACATACAGATAAATATTTGAAAAGCATTAACGTACGCTTAGCGAACTCTAAAGTTATATTTTTTTGTGGAAAAGGAATACGGTCGCGAGCAGGATTCGAACCTGCGCCTCTCGGATAAATACTCCAGGCGCTCTGACCGCTAAGCCGTCTCGAATCGAAGAGGTTCAGTAGGTTCGAATCCAGCCCGCGAACGTATTCTTTTTCCACAACAAAAAATTTTTAGAATATACATTCCATTATTAAAAAAAGATCAAAGCGTAACGTGGCACATTTTTAAGGCGCAGAGTGAAGCGAGTTCCAGGTAAAGAGTTAGAAAAGCATTGTTCTTCTAGCTAAGTAAACGTGAGCAAGCCGGCGGTGCTCGTTAAGCTATAAAAGTGTTCGGCCCACTCTGCTCTGGATCTGCATTAGAGCACACTGAACATTTAATACCGACGCCCGTGAGTATTACCAACAGAACTCGCTTTTATGACCCGCTCAGTGAGTTTGATTCTCGTCTTATGAGTTTTGTTTTTGGGTGGTGACCTAGTTTGATGTTAGGCTGATTATTAAAGTAATCGTGGATTATGTGTTTTCAATTATAAAGTGATTTGAGAAATACAAACCACTCCACTTAGTTTAAACGTGATATCAATAACAAGACTACAATTTTAAATCAGATTATTAATGCTACTATTCGAGGTTTTTTTATAATAAAAACTCCTACTCTCTAAACCCACAATATTGTTATGCCTATATTCATGATATACACACATCAACACGGTCTAGGGATATTTCATACTCAATTAAATAACTCGAAAAGTACTGGCCGCATTGGACTCTTTTATACACCGATTTGTTTGTAATTTATCTCAGACTAATTCCAAATTCAAATTTTTGAAAATTCTTTTGTTTCGGTGGCATAAAAATGTCTTGATGTGTAGGAGAGGGAATTTTCATTTGTGCGAAATTTAGAAAACAATACGAATTACATTTAGTTACAGTTTTTTTTCATTTTTAAACGAAAGATAAAGTTAAAATTGAGGTATTGTAGCCATGCAACGCCAACATTTGACGAGGGCGGAGATGTTACGAGCTGTGGGAATGCTGGAAGCTGGGTCTGTTCAGCGTAATGTTGCTGAGGCCATAGGGACCCACCAAAATGTAATTTCAAGATTGTGGACACGCTATCGTGCCACAGGTGAAGTAGCGGAGAGGCACCGGGGGCCAAGTCGCATCACTACCCCCAGACAAGACCGATTTTTGCAAATTACTGCGCGAGCTCAACCAAATGCAACGGCGACTCAATTGGTCCAAAGGCTGCGAGTGGAACACCAAGTGCTTGTGAGTGACCAAACTGTAAGAAGGCGACTGCATGAAAGCAATCTACGCTCTCGTAGACCACTCCGGGTCCCACCTTTACGGAGAGGCAATCGTGGACGACGATTAGAATGGGTTCGGAACCACGTGGACTGGGGCCGTGAACAATGGTCCAATGTGCTGTTCACGGATGAATCCAGGTTCGGCTTCCATCCAGATTCACGAAGGACGCGTGTTTGGCGAGTTCCTGGACGATGGAGCCGTCTTCAGAACCCTCAGGAAGTTCACCCATACCAAGGAGGAACAATTATGGTTTGGGAAGGAATTCGTCTTGGAGGACGGACGGATCTCGTTTGGGTGCGGGGCAATATGACGGCAGAACGATACGTCCAACAGGTGCTGGGGCCCGTAATCTTGCCCCACAGAACACAAATGGGGCAAGATTTCCTGCTCATGCACGACAATGCCCGGGCACACACGGCGAGAACGGTAGCAGCTTGGTTACATACACACAATGTTAGGGCCTTAGACTGGCCTGCTCAATCGCCAGATCTAAATCCCATTGAGCATGCGTGGGATATGCTGCAAAGAAGAGCTCTGAAGGAAGTTCCTGAAAATCTGGCTACAGAAGATCAACTTTTTGCGCACCTCAAAAGGACATGGGACAATATTCCGCAGCAAGACATTGACAACCTTGTTCTGAGCATGCCGAATCGTTGCCGATGTGTTATGAACATCATGGGCGCTTTCTCAGACTACTAACTTCAAGTTTATAAACACAAATTAAATGATTTTACTATTTTTTTCAGTTTTTACTCATAAATTAAAAGTTAATTCATATACGGTTTCCGTCTATGCTTAATTTTTTTCCATAAAATCCTGAAATTTTAATCGAAGTACCTTAACCATTACTAGAAAATGGTAGAATATTAAATAACGTACCTTTTAAATATATACATGTCATATAAATAATTAACATATTGATAGTAATTCGCTTTTTTAAAAATATCCCTAGACCGTGTTGATGTGTTTATATCCGTGAACACCGCAAGTAAAGAAAACAAGTGAACGTGTTGACGTCACCGCGGATGTACACACGGAGCGGGTGTTTTTATATTGATAAAAAGGATACAAGTGTGCGTGTTTGTATTGACGCAATACACACCTCTATCCTGTCAGAGTACACGACACATCTAACAAATGGCACGAACGAAAAAACTAATATTATAATCTTGGCTCAGCTTCATATAATTTATCACGGAATTAATTGGAGCACTTGCGCTAACAACTTAATTTGATTTCACTTTGTTCCATAGTTTGCGCTGACCGAAATGAGTTGAGCACACAGATGTCAAGTTATTTCATCTGTCATTCTATTCGGGAACGAGCTCTTAAGCGAAACCTCAGCGAGTTTTAAGAGTAAAACTGCCGTGCCTGAAGCGATGAAAGAAGATTAGACCTCAAACACGAGGCTTTTCGCTTGGACGTACGAATTGGTTTTAAATTCATCTATCTTATATGGAAATTTGGAGAAAAATTGGTAATATTACCTCTTATTTCATGCTCTGGCAATGCGGGATATGTTCCCTTGTTCGGTATTTCAGGCACATATTATAACGTCATTTTGTAGAACCGGCAGCATATTTAACGATATTTTTCTGATTAGCAATCGAATTCTAACAAGCTCTCCAATGCTTGTTAATTGGGTCTAACGTATATGAAATTAGGTTCAGAATTCTACGCAATAACGTTTTGTTAACATTACTTTCCGGAAGTAAAACCTAGTACTAGCTCCAAAAAATGCTAAATTCAAACTATAACGTTTGAGACAAAGGTTAAATGAGAATTTAAACTTGAGATGATTGCTATTGTAATACATACAATATATGTGAGTAATTTATAAAGCAAAGGTGATATTTCCCTAAGTCCAATGTCCTGTTATGGTTATAATTATGCAAACCTTACCGCCACGATTAGTGGGTGCTCTTAGGGCAACCTCTAAATTAATTTGAGTTAAACTACTAAAAGCTTTGGCTTAGTATAGGAGGTTAAACCTTTAATTATGGAGGGATGTGTTTGAGGATTATTTTAACGGACAATAAGTGGATAGGGCACGAAGGGCACGGTTTATGTGTGTAAAATACGTAAAATAATTAACATAAAATACCTAATTTGGTTTACGAATAGTTAACTATAATATAACCGACTAATATATAAACAGAAAAAATTAATAATAACCTAAAATTATCCATAGATACACGCCAGGAAGAGAAAATAATATTCATAAAGTGTATTTTACGTAGGTACCACCTTCATCAAGCTACTTTGGATATCACAAGGAACAAAAATAAAGTATTTTTGGATATCCACTTAGTTAAGTAATGCAAACACTTAGCAGTTACGGAAGCACTCAGCTTTTGACGACCAAATATTAAGTTGAGATTGTAACAAAGTAGCTTAAAAATTCTCCCTTTTTCAGGAAGTTCTTTTTTTTTATGTAAAACTTTGCCCCACACTAGGAATTTCTTCCTGTATCGTGGGTGCGTTTACAGACATTTAATTTCACAAGCACACACACACCCAGACTCGGAGAATTATCTATAGATCGTACAAATATTTGCTCCGTGCAGGAATCGAACCTGCGACACGCAGCGCAGCAGTCGGTCTCTTGACACAGCGCCAACCGCGTTGTCAAACCGCCGTTTCTATATAAATAATCTCAATATCGTCCGCTATGAAGACGGGTACGAGACCAAAATTCCGCCACAGACACAATCAAATCTTGCCTGAGTTTTATCAACTACGCTGGTTCAGCTTTAAGCCAAACCGGCAAACCAGGTGCAGCTTAATACCAATATTCTACATAGTATAGCGACTGCCTTTCTGACCCAACAACCCAGTTACTAAGTAACACGATACGAATATGCAGTAAGTCTAGTTGTCGGAGTTTCAGGCACCTGATTACCAGTAATGATTGATTTTCCCAAATATTTGTTTAATATCTGGAACCGACGATTTAACGTGCCCTGCGAGGCACGGAGGGATCTTGATATTACATTATAGTCACCCATCCATGGGCCAACCGCGGAAAGCACAGTATAACCCTAGTCGGGAGATCCGTGCTGCTGTGTACTTAGCCATGAACCCCTCCCTTATAGACACAATTTGAAACAAAAACAAGCCACCCCGAATGGGTGATTAAAAGACGTGAAAAAAACATTCCTTGCAACATAAGGCCATTAACGACACGTTTATATCCTCAGTAATTAATAGTAATGGCTTTTATTTATAAGGAAAATATTTTCTCAGAAATATAGAGCGTTTATAATATTTTCTTTAGCCTCGGGGATTCAGGCGGGATCTTGACATTGCTTATTGATTTTGCCTCCTGATACAGATCTGCTTCAGACAGGCCTAGCCTAGATAGAGCCCATCCAGATAAAATGTTGTGCTTATAAAATAAATGAAAACACAATCTTTGTTGCTATCACCGCAAATATTCAATTCTGTCTTTTTTTTGGTACTATATGTACCACCGGCCACTATATGGCTGCACTTATTGTTTAATATATGGAACCAAATGCCTACGGTCGCATTTCGAGTTTTTCAAGCTATATGACCGCTTATATATGAGGTTTAAATATTATGAAAGAAAGAAAGATAGAAAGAAAAATATATGACTGATATTTATGTTCCAATTTTAATTATATTTTATTTTTGTTTCAGGTAAAATAATGATAAACCACTTATTCCAACAGTAATTTGGTTAAACACGAATATTATGGTATGTAATTCACAATAGAGCTGTTTTTGAGTATTAAACAAGAACAGGAACCCATTTCTTCATAGAATTTTTCGGAGTATTTTTCAACTTTCATCCCGAAGCTATTTACGGAAACTCAAACATACAATAGTAACACAAATGATTTAACTTAAACAAAAACAGTCTATTTTTGTTTCAATGTGATCCTTCCAAGTACGGTTTAAAATTAAATAATGAGTTTTGGGTCGTCCTTTTATCCACAGATTAATACTTTTATCAGACAATTAATATAACGAAACTTCTTTGTTCCCGTAGCTTTTCAGGATCCTTCGTTAATAAATCTTTTCTTAGAAAACGTTGCCTTGACGATTAATTCGTATCGCCTACCGTGAACTGAATTCATTTTACTTCGAATCAAAGTTAGTTATGGGGAAACTTTGAAATTCTATACGCAGTTAAAGATAATTTAGTTGATATAATTGTAACTATATAAAATAACTATATAAGTTATGTTAGTTATAATTAAGTTAGAACGTGCAAAGTAAACCACGGGGTTAATTAGTTTACTTGTTCATATATGTATTATATAAATTTATGTATTTGATCTATCCATGCTAAGAATAAACATTCGTTAAACCTTACATCTATAAATACTAACCATTTCATCTATATCTGCCCGGTTCTACTAATCACAGGCGTCCGAGCACGGATCTTTTCGACTCGAAAAGTTTTTATGTATTGAATTTTATCGTTTTATGACTACGAAGTGTTACTTCAAGTCAAATTTGACGTTTAAAATCGACAAACATGCTGACAAAAAAACCACGCACGCACCGCTGATTCGGAAAAAATCATCAGTATTTGTGTAAGATTAAGTATTGATTGCGAAAACAAAATGAGAACCTGTCGTAGTCATTCCTCGATAAAACTCCGGTCATTTTACTTATCAAGAACAGAGCAGCGAAGTGTCAAAGAAAAAAAAACTCGGCAAAAGGATTAAGTGGATCTCTCTCGCAAAGTTTCTTTTAAAGAATCGCAATTTGTTGTGCTTTGTTTTGTTGAAGTCATGGAATCCTGATAAAATTGAACGTACTGAAATCTTATTGCGGCGCAACGTTTTTAAGAATAAATCACAAATACCTCTCTCTGCTTAAATTACTTCGCGTATTTTTTATATTACCAAAAAAGTTTTCCGAAAAATCTGAAGGAAATTAAAGGAGATAAGCCATAACTAATAACAAATCGATATCCAATCTCGAATATTTATCTCTTAATGTTCGCGTTAAACCCCTATACAAACTACACTGAGCTGCCTCCACACCTTAGCATCTTCCGGCGTTTTATACCATTTGTAAACCATATCGCTTCACCCGCTCGGGACCCGAATATAATGCTACATTATAATGTTCAAACATTCTTGGCACGACACCGCTTCTATATAACATCACTAAACGTTCCAACGCACTCTTATTAGTAACTGAACTCAATATCGACAAATGAGTTTGGTAAAACTTCTCGATTCTATCATGGACCATATAATTTCAGTCGAAAAGAAAATTAGGGCACGGTTAATGGTCGAACGCCATTTGGATGTGCGCCAACCGCCCTACTACAACGGATTTGGGGACGAATCCGGTGGAAACCAAAACCTTAATACGACCGAATAAAAAGTTCACCGAACGTTGTTCGAAACTGATTTATAAGGTTTAAACTAATCAGTTGCAGGACCCGAGTGCGGTTAGTGGTAACGTGTTCGATTTATCAACGAACGACTTGACTTTCCAGCTGCTGGACGCTTATTCAAGCAAAAAAGCGTTGCTCTGATTATAATTTCAAATGAAGCCTCAGATCCGACCAAGTCTTTGAAAGAATATTGAATTGGAAGCGTCGCTATGTATTTTATTCGGATTTATAAAATAAAGCTATGTGAATGGACTTTATTCAGTCAAACGCAGGTTTATGATTGATAGTGTATAAATGGCAATTGCTGAGCTGTCTGTTGTGGCTGATAAACGACGTTCTATTCAAACGGGTTTAGCGGCACTTATTAAACTAAAAGCTCTCTTTAACATTTAAAGAGCTTTTCAGCGCTACGCTGAAAGAGACCCCTCCCTTTTAAGTTTGTAAGCGTTTTATCATCAACCTATATGAAAAAGTTGCAAATGAATGCACATAAATATGAGATAGATATTGAAATGGCCCCAGTCGACTAACAAACAATTTGTTGTAGGTAAGTACAGTGAAGAGATACTCGTACACAATTACAATTTCAAATGTAAGCCTCGTGCAGACCTTACGATGCAAATCCAAGGTCTTCAGTAGCTTAGTACGTAGAAGAGAAGCCTACACCTATCAATTATTGTTGGCGAAACATTTACATTTTGTGCCGCACATTTTCAGTATTAAATAAAGTTGAAGAAAAAGAAACAAAAGAAAAATAGGACGGAAAAGTCTTTGTTCGAGTTCTTTTGTATGAAGGCCATATTGCTACGTACTTGTCGAGACATTTAGCTTAACTTGATGTGCAAAGTAGTCCGTTGTGACCTATTTAGTGAATAAATTACTCGAATTCTAATGCCTCGGGAGCCGTTAAAATACCGTAGTTATCGCTATAGTTAAATAATTTAAAAATAAAATACATAACTATTGCGATAACTGCTATTCTTCTGTGTTTAGAATTTAAATCACATTTTTATTAGATTTTGTCGCTTCTGAAGCAGTATGTTGTGAAATATACGCCAAGTCTTGAAATCGAAATCAAACATGGACCTGCTTCTTTCCAGTGAAAACTATATTTTAGAGTTCGCTACACATTCGTTAATGCGTTGCGAAAGATTGATCTATAAATATGGGTGTGCTTTGGATTCACCGAGGAAATCTGGAGTTTATAGTTTGAGCTTGCCTACACACAGTGGGCAAGAGTGGTGATGGCAAGCGAAGAGAAGGAAACTTCTCTGTACAAGAAGAGACCTTTTCTATAATATATAAGATTCTTGTAAACCCAGATACAGTGGGTTCTTACATTTTAAGGCAAAATATATTTAACACAAATCACTACATACTACTGCTACAACTGCCTCGTTGGTTTAGTGGTCCGTAGCGCGACTGCTGAGCAGGAGGTCTCGGGTTCGATTCCCGGGTCGGGCAAAGTGTTATTGAGTTTTTCTGTTAGGAAATTCTCAGTAGCAGCCCGGAGTTTGGAAATGTGCCTGGTTGATGGCAATAGGCTCACCACCTATTACATGGGACTTAATAACAGCATTGGTGAAATGTGGGTGTACAACTGTGTACACCTCTGCCTACCCCTTCGGGGAATACAGGCGTGATGCTATGTTATGTTATGTCACTACATACTAATACCAGTATATATACAACAGACTGACTGCTAGGATAGGCAGAGGTGTACATACACAGTTTTACACCCACATTTTTACACTCACCAATGCTTTTACTAAGTCCCATGTAACTTATTGGTGAGCCTATTGCCGATTACCAGGCACAACTCCAACCTCCGAGCTGCTACTGAGAATTTCCCAAAAAAAAAAAGCAATAACGCTTTGCCTGACAATCTAAAATGACTGGAAATTGAACCTAAGACCTCATGCTCAGCAGTCGCGCTTGAGACCACTAGACCAACGAGACAGTTACCTATATATAACGTTATCTTCTTTTTCTTATCGTGTGGTTGATGAACAACCTAGCGTCAGAGTTTAAACCACCCGTAGGTCTCTGACATGGCTTTACATACCATCGAGAAAATCTCTCAGGTGTGCTGGTTTCCTCACGATGTTTTCATTCACCGTTATTATTATTATGTAATGTAAACAGTAGATACATATACTTACTGTCTATTGGCTCAGTTGGCGCGACAAAGGGAACTTTACGAGTAGGTAGGTGGTCGGGCTGTCGGGACATTGCGTTGTATCTATATACTACGACACACTCGCAAGTTTGCGGGCTCGTCCCACTTAACGTCGGTGCCAACTGCTGTCTTCTAACTTTAACACTTGCGGTTAGGGCCAAAGAGGTCGAACATTGGAGAATAATGAAAAGAGATTCTTTTAACACCGTTTTTTTTTTAATAACATAGAATTGATATTCGTGTAATACAGAAAGTTTTATGTGGTGTGTATACATAACCAACGTTCACTCAGCCATAGAAAAAAGCTATTAATTTAATTTTTTTTGTGGAAAACTAAATACGGTCTGAAGCAGGATTTGAACCTGCGCTCTCCAAGTAAAAACAACAGGTACAGGTAGTTTGCTCTACTCACTATTCCCGATTCTTCGTTCACATTTATACGTTTTATGGGGACGTCATCTTCATCTATTGAGTCTCTTTCTAAAGAATCTTTCACAGACACACAGACACTGTTAAAATTGTTTGTATCACACGCAAAGGCCATTATCCTCGTGTATGCTATTCCGGACTTTTACTGACTTTTTGATTACATGGTGTTTCTCCAAATAACCTATCCGCCTTCAAATTGTAATCGCCGCAATCCCGCGGCGGGCCAGATCTTTATGCTAACTTTGTTCTACCTTATTTATCTACATCTAAACTAATATTATAAAGAGGAAAGATTTGTATTTTTTTATGTAACGAATAACCTCAAAATTACTAGCTCGATTACAAAAATTCTTCAGTCATTAGAATGCTACATTATCCCTGAGTAACATAGGCTATATTTATTACTAGAAAATATTAGGGATCCTTACTAAAACTTCAATAATGTAACCCAAGGTGTAAATGTTCACCCGTGCGAAGCCGGGACGGACCGCTATATTTAATAATTATCGCAGCTAAAGTGGCCTATCTTTGTGAGACATACATAACATAACTAACCCATACTTGTCTTACTACAGATTAAGGACCTCTTCTCAGACAAAGAAGGCACGAGCATTGATCACCACATTAACTCACTGTGGGTTGCCGATTTCCAGACCATCAAGTCCAGGTTCGTCAAGATGTTTTCCTTCACCGTATGTCTGTGATATCTTCAAATAAGATACATTAGTCATAATCACAAGGAAATATGTCTCAAAGCCAGTCCACTTTTGCTTGGTTTGAAACCCTGTTAAAAGCGAGGCCTCCGAGTCCGGTAAGACATTGATGAAGGATTTCCACCCTCAAAACCAATATATACTTTTGTTCTGACAGCCTCATTATTTATGTGTGAGGCAGAGGTAGTTTTAGACCCACATTTCACCGATGCACTCATTGATCCTATGTAATAGGTACTAGCCTATTGCCATCATCCTAAAATCTGGGCTACTGAGAGTTTCTTACAAGAAAAATAACACTTTGTCTGACCAGAAAATCGAAGCTAGAACCTCAAGCTCAGTAGCCGTTTTGCGACCACATCCTCGACCACATCCTCGGCCACACAGTCGCTTACCATCAGGCGAGTTGGTAGTCAAATCCATTTTTGATACAAATAAGACCACTAAACCAAAGAG
Organism: Xylocampa areola; assembly: GCA_935421205.1. NCBI lineage: Eukaryota > Metazoa > Arthropoda > Insecta > Lepidoptera > Noctuidae > Xylocampa > Xylocampa areola. The sequence continues at coordinate 6,406,715 of OW285200.1, forward strand.
ACAGTTACAGTTCTTACGTAATAAAATGTACGAAAAAGCCCTTAACTTGAATTTAGTAACCAATAAATGCAAATAGTTTCGGAAGGAAAGCTATTGAAGTTGTAAAATTAAATCGGAATGATCCCAGAAGTTGTTGAAACTGATGGTACGACTTAATCGCGAAACTTAATATAAAAAGGGATATAAAACTCGCCGGAAACTTTTCTAATTTGTTTTCGATTGAAACTCAGAGTTCGGATCATAATCATGACGACATGGTAGGTACTTGGCCTTCAAAAAGCTATTAAACTTAACTACTTAGAATATGATGTACTACGAAAAATTTTGTCCTTTGACGGCAGATGACTTTTAAAATACAATGTTTGGAACAAATTTTCCTTACTTTGGTTTAATTGGGACCAGGAATAAGTGAGATCATCTACTCCTGTTACCGGCTATGAGGCTTTCACGGACCATCTAAAGGAAGTGTATTTTACAAAAATCGCGTTCATATTATAGTAACCCGCCGCCTTAGAAGCACATAAACATGTTTTATGAGGACGCAGCCTCGGTTACAGATTTTGTATGCGCAACTTGCAATAGGTATAGGACATAATTCCAAATTCAAAAACCTAATAACACTGCCCGAATTGGAGTAGTACCTAGGACTTCATGCTCCGCAGTCGCGCTTGGGATCACTAGACCAACAAGGCAGTCTTAAAGTCTTTAATAAAATTGAAATTATTTAAATACATTTAGTATGAACTTCTAACTTTGAATAGTTGACTCAGTTGATTAGGTCTCTAAAACCTCTCACTTTAACTTTTACTATAACGGAATATTAACTCCGAAAGAATTAATTAATAACTTTGCCATTTTCACGTTGCTGACGCTAAGCACTTTTCGGTTTAATCTCTGAAGGCGGCAAACTTGCCCCTGGTTCGTATGAACTATTAATTCATGAAATTCTCAAGTTTACCTGTTGGCTGTTGGTTTTGGCATAAATTAATAGCCGCTATGCAGTATAAGATCGCTTACTTTAATATAATAATAACACCTTAAATATAATATTAATATTGATAGCTTTGTTAGGGATTGCGAATTTACATTCACGCGTAAGTTATGTGATTTTTTATTTAAGTCATCAACCAGTCACAATTCTAGAACCGGATGACAATTTAAATAGCTTACAACCTTCTCAAGAAATGGGCTATCGAATGAAGAAATATTTTCAAAATCCGACTGGATGTTCCAGAAATTAGAGCGTTCAAACAAACAAACTATTCAGGTTTTCTATATAAAGTACTGATACTGATATAAAGTATAAGTGACTGCCTCATTGGTCTAGTGGTGGCAAGCGAGGTTGCTGAGCGTGAGGTGCTGTGTTCGGTTCCCAGGTCGGGCAAAGTGTTATTGGGTTTTTCTGTTAGGAAATTCTCAGTAGCACCCCGGAGTCAGGTAGTTGGTGGTGTGACACCCCTGTGCTTCGGAGAGCACATAAAGCCGTCGGTCCTGCGCCTGATCTCTCTCCGGTCGTGTCGGATTGCAGTCCCATCGGACTATCAGAGTGACGGAAGAGGGAGTGCACCTGTGTTTGCGCATACCCTTGTGCACTATAATATCTCCTGCGTACTTGGCAAATCTCTGTGGAGATAGGCCGCCGTGGCCGAAATACGGTCGGTAGGAGTATTATTATAAAGTATATTGCATCACGACTGTATTCCGAAGGGATACACAAAGATGCAAACAGGTGTACATTTCACTGATGCAATTATAAAGTCACATGTAATAATAGGTGGTGAGCCTATTGCGATCCACGGAGCACTGTTCCAAACTCCGGGCTGCTACTGTGTATTTTCTAACAGAAAAACTCAATGACGCTTTGCCCGACACGAGAATTGAAACCAGGACTCATGGTCGGCAGTCGCCCCTTCAAACACTAGACCAATGAGGCAGTCATATCAAGTACACCTTGTTATTATTATCCTATCTACTTCCCCCCAACACAATGTAATTTCGTATCAAAAATTCGTTGAGTTGTTACTTCGAAATTCAGAGTCTAACTCCCAAGCTCTCTCACTTATGATACATAAATAAGTATGATAAACGTAAATTCGCGTACAGTCAGCGATAGAAGTCGATTAACATCTGTACCTAGTGCTGATATTATATCAGTGATATATATCGATGGTAGATAGGCTAATTAATCTAATCGACATTTTTGTGTAATATAAAAATGTCTTTAAATACTGTTATTTTAAGGTTTATAATTTTAAACCACAGTAAGTAAATACACATGAACTAAATAGCCTTTCAACCGTCGACTGCATTTTCTGTAAAAATATGAAGACAAGTTCTTTTTTATTTATTTGAAGGGCATTGTGGCTAGGCGACCATATCGCTCAAGACAAGTTTGTAATGAAATTTTGCTTAGTGACCATGTCACCCGGGTCGACAAGTTTGTAATTAAGTTATACATTTTTGTGGTAAGTGAAATACAGTTAACGAAATCTTCTTTCGCGTGTAACTACGTCTTATGGTGACGTCATCGATATCTACTCAGTCCCTATACTGAACTGCTCACGACCTTATTTTACACGAATTGAATTGTATATACTAACTCGCGCTGCTGCGTTTCAAAGATGTATCTGCAAACATTGTAATGTACTCCGGATAATTAGTTGGATAGTTTCGGACCTCACACATTTTACTTTTGTTGCGTTCAACTACTTTTGTCGCTAACCGTACAAGAGAATGTTAGGTAAAGGCCCGTATACCCGTACATTAGGTCGGGATCGGTCGGGATCCATCACCACGAGGAGGCGTTAATTAATTGATATAATTTATGGCATCTCGGCACGTAATCGCCTAACGCCTACCTACGCTGTTTCTAAATAAACACAGTATTATCATAATTCTGTAGCACCTTATTTGTATTATCTGTACCGATTATTCTCAAAAACGTGTGTTAATATATATATACATAGGTATATAAAATGTTTGGTATGTGTTTTATAGATAATTTTAATTAAGAATATAATTAATGTCGTCTTGAAATAAAACACATAACATCACATGACGCCTTTATTCAAATCAAATCAAATCATTTATTTGCCGAAATATGGTGGTACATAGGATGGTAAATTTATGTAGGTATATTCCCCGAAGGGGTAGGTAGAGGTGTACACAATTGTACACCCACATTTCACCACTGCTGTTATAAAATCCCATGTAATTAGTGGTGAGCCTATTGCCATCAACCGGGCACAATTCCAAACTCCGGGCTGCTACTGAGAATTTCCTAACAGAAAAACAACACTTTGCCCGACCCGGGAATCGAACCCGGGACCTCCAGATCAGCAGTCGCGCTTGGGACTACTAGACCAACGAAGCAGTCACTTGTACTTTATGTCAGTATCAGTAGTAGTCTTGAAATATATAGTTCGATTTAATTTCTTCATCATCGTAGTCCGTTGAAGCGCTCGTAGCTCATAGTTCCTAGTTCCCTGATTAGTAAAAAGGTCGTTTAGCTTTTTTATATTACTTAGGCCTAGCCAGGGGCGGATTTGATACGTTGGCTGCCCTAGGCCTACGAAAGATTGCCTATCTAACATATCCCTAAGTGCTGTAAAGCATGAAAATTTTTATAAACTATAGTTAATAAAAAAAAATTAAAAAAAAAAACGTTAGTCAGTAAATGATTTAATTATCTCAATCAGTATTTCAGATACCATTCTATTTATAATTGTTCTATTTGTTTTCTTACCATTTCTATTTGTGAGAAGCAATGAATCGTTATTCACATTTTGACGCCCCCTAAATTTTGCCGCCCTAGGCCCGGGCCTACTCGGGAAATCCGCCCCTGGGCCTAGCATAGTCTGTGAACGCACTCAGCGTTGTTAGACCACATTTTTTGTGTACTAGTTAATAGCAAGAAAAAAATATTGTTGTAATAAATTTATTTCATCGAGAATCTCCAAAGTAGCTATAGAGCAGAAGTCTTCTCCTGACCCACCACTAACCCTAAACTCATTGATCGATGTCTCATAATATTTGATCCTCCCAAACTTAGAACATTTGCCTTAAACTTGGTACATCACTCACATAGGCAAGTAGGTACGTGAAACGATAACTTAGTTCCAAACAATACAATCAACAACCAACTTAATGGAAGGAATTTCTGTTTAGAGGTATACGTAGGCAATTAGCTGGCTCAAAGTTTACCCACTTCCATCTAAGTTGGCGGCATAGAATACATAAGTATCGTGTACTTATTGTGTAAAGTAGATGAGACCTGTTTTTGAATAATTACTTCACTTAGTTGTTATGAAGTAAGCTTTACGTTTTACACAAGTTTTAAACAGTTCAATTAAAACGTTAAATTTTGTACTAGCTAGTAAATTTATGTTTAGTTATGTCGATCTGTTTCTTTTGATTGAAAAATAACTCGTTGAAATAGAACTGTTTACGTGTACAAATAAGAACAGTGCATAACGACGTTTTAAAAAAATCTGATAAAATTGTGTTCATGTGCCATCTTATAAACAGCAATGCAGTAAACCATACGTGAAATAAATTCTCGCCATTTCAACTTAGCCAGCGTATTATTGGGTGTTACGTTCTTTTACGATGAAGGCAGGAGGTGTCGCATCGAATGTTAAACACGAATACAAGGATAAGATACCAATAAAGAAGAAAATGTCGCAAACTCAGCTTCAAATAAAATCTGTATGGATAGCAGCTGCCACGAAGGATAAGGTGGATAACGTAGGCGGCGCGTGAGCAAATACTACAAGATCTTTGGAGCGCCTCCGCAAACATAATATCGATAAAAAGTCGCGTTGTTGTCTGCATGCGCGGAAAATGTTATAGCATTTTTTACGGTGGTGTTTTTCTTTTGTCTTGTTTGTTACCTGGATTTATTTAAATATATGTTTATGTATTTTAGGCTCATATATACTTAGATATATACTCGAAGAGACATGTCACAGTGGTTGATACGAGATGAAGGCTAACATGGATGTATGGTAGAACCCAAACAAATTGGAATAAGGGCAAATGGATGACGAATACGACTGAGTAAACTTTAGAAATGTGTAAGAAAATATTTGATAACTTAAACAATAACGTACAACTTTCTTACACTTTCATTTCCATGGAAATATATCATGCCAATAGAAAACTTTCGCCGTACCTGAAGACGCTGAGCGCCTAATATGTAAATACGTCAGCAATTTTGACTACAAAATATCTCAACCTCGCTTGAACGTTTGAGGAACATTAATAAAATACTATGTACATTTTTTAATAAATATTTCGTCTTTCTTCCTTTATTACCAAAAAGTATTTTTATAAAATCTTGTCTCAAATATTTAGTAAATAGTTAGATGTAAATAGGTTTTATTACATTATGAAGGTAGTTTAATTGACATATTTTTCTAAAATAAATTTATATACTTAAATTTAATACGACATCTTAATATCTTAGGTTTTCGCGATCACTACACATTATAATAAAACAACTTTTAACCGGATTAACCGCGTATATTATTGGTTTTTCTTTAGGTTAGGTCTCGTAAAAACAGAAGAACCTTGCGGTGTGGCGCCATCTCAATTTCATAAAATGACAGCATCACGGTAATCTCAATTTACCACGCAGTATAATCTGTGAATATCATGTTATAACTTATAACCTAAACTTTATTTAATTTAAAGGCTAATTTAACATCTCCGCCCAAGCCTCGAAGCTTAGTTTTTCCGACGATGAAAATTGAAAATTAATTATAATTTCTCATTAATATTCAAAATAGGACCTCAACTAGTTAGATACAAGCGACTGAAGTTTGGACAATGATTGAAGTCTTTATTAAAGCCAATTTTGGTATCATCTCCAATTTAAAAGTATATTTTCATATTTAGTAGTCGCAAGTGCAGCTGCAGAGCGTTCCTGGGTTGAATTCCTGGGTCGGGCAGTTTTATTGAGTCTTTTGTTATTAAATTCTCATTAGCAGCCCGAAGTTTAGAATCGTTGCCGGGTTTATAATAGTCCGTGTACCGCTTCATTACATGGGACTTAATAACTGCATCGGTGGTCTAACCTTTTTCGGATACAGACGTGATTCTTATGTATAGTAATAATATTAGTCTTTAAGCTTTTTTTGATAACAGCGCGTATCATTTGTAAATAAAACTTTATTTGGAAGCATTTAGATTTGCACTTTACAAAAGAAACGAAGATGAAGAAGAAAAAGCAAATAGTTCCATAAGTAAAATAATACCATAACACATAGTATCACCCCTGTATTCTCCGAAGAGTTAGGCAGAGGCGTACACAGTTGTGCACCCAAATTTCACCAATGCTGTTTTAAGTCCCACGTAATCGGTAGTGAGCCTATTACCATATACCTCGCACGAATTCCACTCTCTACGCTAACGCTGCTACTGAGAATTTCCTAATAGAAAAACTCAAAAACACCGTACCTGACACGGGAATCGAACCCAAGACCTCAACCTCAGTCGTGCTCAGGACCACTAGACCAACGAGGCAGTTCTGTTCAAGTAAAATAATGTGAAATACAATAAAAAACATTTATTCTATATTATATAACAATACAGCCCGTATTTTCGTACCTACACACGCTAGACGACAGGCTGTCCGGCTACCAACTTCTCCAGTTTATTTGGAAGACGACAGCAGCGTGTGGTCATTTGTTCACAACACACGCTGTATGCCCGTCCCTAACTAACAAGGACATTTCTAATTAAAACTTGCGCCCAGTCAAAGCAGTCAGCAAATGTCGGGCAAAAGTTTTTTGCCCCCACCAACTAGGACAAGCTAAGTACCCGCTCGGAATAAATCGTAAAATAGTTTTATTTACCTAATTAAAACTGGGTCGGGCTATAAATAGTTAAGTAATGTAGAACAGGAAGCATTAATAGCCAAGTGCTATGACGTTGTCACAGGTTCGGATTTCGAACACGCGCTTTTAATAGAAATCACGTAGTAATTATTATGTTTACTTGTTTAAAAAGGTAAGGTCGCTTAAGGTTGACTGGTAGAAAATGCGTATGGACGCTTTTCTATAGTTTTATTTCTGGACATAAAAAAAACAATAAATTAAAAGGTGATGAAACACATCATTAGGAAACCAGCACACCTGAGAGATGTTCTCAATGGTCATGTCCGAAACCTATGGGAGGTCTAAACTCTGACACTTCATCACATTCATCGACTCTATAGAAACGAAGTAAAAAAATATGATTTAGACTTTGTACTTATTAATGGACTGATTAACAACAAACCGAAGCCAAATTAATTTAAAACACTCGAAATTTATTTCCGTACCGATACTTTGTTGAAACAAAACGTTTCAATTCAGCGCAGTCATTTTATACGGTAAGCACACGACCCAAAACTTTCCTATGTAAATAAAGACATGTCTACTTAAAACTCAGCTACCCTCATGCCGCACTGGCTTTTGCTGTCACTACGTCCAAAAGTTACCTTACACGGATAGAATGAAAATTTCAAATGTTCGGGATTTAAGAGTGCGGAGTGCGGAGTGCGGACAGCCGTCAGCCCGAACTTCGTGCGACACACTTAAATGAACTCAACGATGCGGGATTTAGAAACGAGACAAACAGTATACTTCGCCTTTAGTACACTTCCCCTGGAAGGTTTTAATCCTTTTGTTAAGCTGCATGTTTTGCTACTCCATGCTCCAGGGAATACGGTTGATTAATCGTTTTTATGAAATAAACCGTCTGGGTCCTCGTAGAAACTAGTTTCTACGTACAGCTTTTCGAATTCCATTTACATAGATATGATAAATTGTACTTTGCCTACAAGTTGTAGAAGTATTATTTATACAGTTAGGTTGCTCCTTAGGCAATGAGCTAAAGTTTCTAACAGTATTTAACTAATACAAAGCTACTTACTATTCAACTAATCATTTAATTTAATTAACCATTTAAAGTGTTTAGTGTCGGAGCTCTAGGTTGTTCAGAAGCTACGTCCACCACCAAATCAATGAATCACTTACTTCATTATATTCATACAATACACTTCTAATACCATACCTACCCAATAACATCAAAATACTTCCAAATATTTGACAAAATACATTAACTTAATACAAATGCGACATTAGATATTGTTTATATTGACGCCACCGTCATAAATTTGATTTATCGTATAACGCAGTGAAAATATGAATCGCCCGATCGTTAGTAAGACAAAACTATCCCTTCTGGCGTGCCGCCAAAATGTTAGCCCGGCCGAATTGTCATCAATAAAAGTTATCACCCTACCCGCCGCGACTGAAAGCCCAAAAAACCCACATCTGCGTTCCGAACTTTGTTCAACATTGACAAATTGGTTGCAAAATATTTATATTAGATATATACAACTCGTAGCCATTCAGGACGTGAAAGAACTATGAAGTGATAAGTGGTGTGTCTCTACAAATGTATATTTTGGTTTAAATGATATGTCATGCACTATATATATAGTGCAGGAAACGTGGCACGGCAACAATGCGCTACCCTCCGGAAAAACTGTAATGTGTATGTATATCCATAGGACCTTGAGCACTTTTTACAAATACCAGTTAAAGAAGATATGCTATTCCACGTAGGAATATTCAAGAACAGGTACCTACAAGTAGAATTATTTTCTTGTGTATTGTGTAATGCGTTTTTGTTATGGATTTCCTTACGTATAACTGTTATTTTCTGAAGAAGTTCTAAGAAGTAAAAAAATTATTTTACGCTTAAAGAAAAAGATGACAAGAAAAAATTACAGTTTCTATACGGATCTATGGATATAAAAAAGAAAAGGAAAATACCAACGGTGTTCTCCTAAACGAAATATCTTGGTATTCCATTGAGAGCTGATGGACAAGTCTAAACGTCTTCGGCGACTATCTTGCACTCCAGTCAGTCGTTTGTTCGCAGACTTAGTCCCCTCCCGCCTCATTTTGTGGGTCGGGCATCAATAAAGCTTATCGTCGGTAGTCTGGTTGCGACATCTCGTGTACACAACGAGACTAGTCGCGTAGGCGCCTATCAAGAAATATTGCAAATTGAAATATTTTTATGTCGAGTTTATGAGAATGCTACCTATGCGCTAGAAATAAAGAGCTGTTTTAAGTAGATGGTGCGGCCATGTTGAATTTCAACGTCTCGCAGTTTGGCAAGAAATATGTATGATAAGGGATCGAAAAGAAAACTGATATAATACAAGACTATCCTGTCAGAGATCTCACGAGTTGATGATTCTCTGAAAATAAGAATACTAAGACTTCGCTCTGGAAATATTCTTTCAAACCAATGTTATCGATGTTTCCCATATTTTAATAAAATGTATCCGAAATGGATAAAATTTAGTCATTGTATTTAGGTGAGACAGAATTTATGACTGCCTTGTACAATGTTATACTCGCTTTTCCATTATCACATGCATGCATATTTGAACAGTGATAGCGTAGGGGTACGACCGTTAGACTGACAAGTCAAAGGTCGCAAGTTCGAATCCAATTCGAAGAAGATGCATGCATTACATATTAGTAAAAATTTATGATTTTTCATAATTGGGTAATATGGTCGCTAAACGACAAAGCCCTTCAAATAAATTGAGACAATAATAAATTTCTACAATGTTTAGGATATTTTATGACGACTAAAATACCAACATTATTGCACGTAACAAAAATTTCACATAGTTCCTATACCTATTACAGCATAGTTATAGGTAATAATATCATAAAATGTACGCTATGCAGGACACGTAGGACATAATCTCACTTGATTACGTATAAATGCCCGTCCGTGCGTCTTCCTCGGCTGTTTAATACCACAAACGAATATACGATAAAGGTAACCGCACACACCCAACTTAAGTCGTCGTGACCAATAACGCTGAGATACACGCTAAATTATATTATGAATAAATTGGAAACAAAAAAAAAACTTGAGACATTTTGATAAAATGACCAAAAATATTCAAACATGCATGACACTCATGATTTGTTGTTATAGCAGATGTTTGTAAGTCTAACACCTTCGTCGGACACTACAAAAAATATTTAAAATTATGATCTAGATTAAAAAATTCTCACATACTTATGCCTCATGCAGTTAATTAAAAACTACAAATGTTCTGGATGCCTAAAATGTACAACGTTAAAATACGCGATACGATAGTTCTAGACGCTGCCTAAAATGCGTCTAGAACTGAAGTCAGAATATCTGAACCTTTTAATATAATAAGGAATTTCTTGCAAAAAAAAATTTTTTTTAGTATATGACTTCAATTTACATTTATATAAATTGGCATGATAAAAATTTCGTAACTAGTTAAAATAAAGTCATTTTAACTAGTTATACAAAAAAAAAAATTATATTAGATAAATCGATTTAGTCTAGCTTTTGACTATACAACATTATTTTAGTATACTTATACGAAACCCAAGACAAAGAAGCTCGCGTACTGTGTCCAACGCGAACTAAGTTAATTATTTGAACGTAATACAACATGGTGTAAAATTTATTACAATAGATTCTGTTACTGATTTTGAACAAACTACTTTCAGGTTTGGCAATACTAAAAATTATATTATATCAATACCTATTTAATCACAAACTGGTGATTGTGTCTGGGGCCGACGGAACACTAAGGGAAGTCGACTGAGTGTCTTTTATGTAAAAATTCATCATGGACGCTGTGCCTGACTCCAACGAATTATAAACCACTGTACCTACTCTACTAACCTTTAGGACCCCGGCATCGCAGCAGCATTGAACATATCCTAAGGCCTGTCGGACCGACACCGTCATTTAGAATACAATAAATAAATTTGTGCTGGCCGTTCATTTAGCCCTCTCAAATCACCTACGCCTGGTCACCCACCAGCGGTGTCCAGCAATGAACTGGAAACGATTAAATCGATTGATTAATTTCTGTTCTTTCACAAATATGTTTAATTAACCGACTTTATAAAACATACACCAACGTTATTCAATAGTAAACCTGTATATTACCAAAAACAATACGAGAATGTCAGCTGTAATTAATTTCAACAAAGAATAATATTGCATAGAACTTTACAGAATGCCACAATGCATTCATTATACAAGCTTTTGTATAGAGACGTCTGATTTAAAATGAATTAGAGCAGTATTGGACCGCCCAGAGCGAATGAATACGAAAATAATCCAACACTGATGTTCAGTCTGTTCAATTAATTGAATGTCACACCGAGCGACCACATCGGTGTTAAAATATTAATTGAATCGGTTTATGCTTAGGTTGCACAAACGTTTTAGGCAATTCGTTGGACGAATTATGTCTGTTACTTATAATTCGTTCGTAATTATTTTTGTTGCTTAGTGCCATGCAGACAGTTCAGATATTGGATTTAGTCACTATTTTTTCATTGGATAAAGTTTGTATCACGTCTATATGGTGGGTGCGTAAAGAAACATGCAAACTTCACGTGCATATACATATGTCGGGACTAGGTTAACCACCCGGAACCGTATCTGTAAGCCATAAAATACTTGCACCTTAACTAATCCTTTAGCCAATGCTACAATCGTGCCATCTCATGGCACTCCCGTTTAAATTTGACATACACACACACACACACACACACATGAACACGTGTTTTTTTCCATGAGAGTAAACTAACACGGCAATATAGAAATTTCCTTCGTCCACGTTGTCACACACCCACACATGTTGCAGATAATAGAATATTTTATCTCCCAGTATCCATAAAATCTTGGTATCTGTAGGACCTACAATGTAGCTTCTCTGTAGATATATCTTATACACGGTACATAACATTTAGTCTTTTGTAATAGGCACTACAATATATATATTGTAGTGCCTACTACTACTATACTTTTCTTGGTGTAGGTAGGTAGACTTATAAGTCTACCTACCTACACCAAGAAAAGTTAAATATAAGAAAACAAAACAAAAAATGAACGATAGTAATATAAGAACCAAACATTCAGTTATCAGTCTTAGTACCTATAACCTGCACCTAAAATTATGTAGGTATCTATCTGGCACAATCTGTCGATATCACTCAGTATCTACAGATACTTAAGTATACCAATGCATTATCTGCATCACACCCATTGACTTCTATAATTATCTTATATATCGTAAGATACTATAATTATCTTATAATATCTACCCCGTGTGTGTCAACCCTTTTTAGTTGGCGACGACAGCATTGCATTTTTAAAGGCTGAGTAGACTTCAAAAACGAGGCCGATGTGGAAAGTTGAAAAATAATATTTTTATAAAATAGGGGTGGGTCGCAAAGGTTGTTTTTTCTCCTTCCGCGCTATTAGCCTGGCCTCGAGCCAATAACGTAATTATCGCTAGCCAGCTCATTCGCTATTCTATCAACTTTATACTGTGCCCTCTAGCAATATTACTTTTACGTATACTTGTTATTAGATGTCAAGTTTCAAACTAACGAACGTACTTTGAAGGCATATTTAACAGAATTTTAAAAGATATAATTTTAATACTATCTGAATTTTACATAAAGGACCTTATTACCAATATATAAGACCTGTATTAGTATAAAAACTTGAGAGGTGTCAAGGGACACCCGGATGGAACGAAGTTCCTTTCGATTAATTAGTGAAGGAATTGTAATAAAATTGATTTTTTTTTAAGTTTTTTTATTACAACGTCCCGCGCATCTATGACGTGTATGAAAGAATAGACAGACGGAGTACATATATAATATATATATATATATATCTGGCTTGCTTTCTATAAGAGAGAGAGAGAGACAGACAGAGAAACATGCGCACGCCGCACGGCTTACAATAGCTACTATAGCAAAAAGTGTCGTTACAACTTTTCGTCTTAATTTTTTCCGTCTAGCCCCCTTTCGCAACGCGCGATAAGGAACTTCGTTCCAAAAACTGCCTTGTTGGTCTAGTGTCTAGTGAATTGTGCCCGGTAGATTTCAATAGGCTCACCAACTATTATATTCGAATTAACAGTATTGATGAAATGTGAAATAGTGTACCTACACTATTTTACACCCACATGTTTTATGTTAAATTGCCTTTGCGTCATTAGTTTAGGTACAGATTACAAACAATGAAGTTCAAATAAGAGTGTTATATAGTATAAGCTAAAGTAACTATCATACAAATACAATAAGTCCAACACCGCCTAACGGATAAACAAAGAAAAGAGCTTATGAACTATGTACTTAACATATGAACACGGAACAATGGTGTTTACCCAAACTAAGTCTTAATGGTAACACCTTAATGGATTCCCGTAAGTAGCATCATGCGGGTCTACTTAATGGGCCGCTACCGCCACTACATGCCACTACTAATTCCTTCAAATGGAATTAAGTAGTTTAGGAAATACTGTGTAGTTAGTCGATATTATCAGTAATGCTCAAAATTCAGTTTGTATAAACGAAATAGTACAGTACAAGTAAGTTTGCTGTTTAAAGGAAGATGTGGTGACAAAGAATTTAAAGATTATGAATTAAAAGATCGTTCGGTCATGTTGAAAGGATAAATGACAAGGAAGGTCTAAGTGGAAATACCGGGACCGAATATGTAGATGACCTAGAAGGATATGACCTTATGGGCGATAGTCTCCAAAAAGGTCAGATGTGTATTAATTACAACGATCGCGCGTCTATGACCACGTATGAAGCTATAGGAGTCAGTTTGACTCGCGACATAGCCGCGGGCTCAGCTCGTGAGAGCTCCGTTCGAGTTCGAATCTAGTCGGGCAATCCCGTAGAATGCGCGTGAGTAATAACCGTTGTACAATAATTAATATGAAGCAATAGGAGTATGTAAGGATCGTAGGAAGTGGCTGTCCGCCTAAACCCATGGGAAAAAGGCTGGAGTTTATGTACGTATGTATTAAAAATATTCTAATTACAAATATTTTTATTTGTTCTGGTAAGTTAATTACTGGGGTTTATAATTGTGCATTATATAAAATAGCAAAAGTAATATCCGTAAAATAGTTGAAATGCAATAACGGATATATTACGTCACAAAAATTATTTGCCTTTCACTTATATTTTTATTATATTGACCTATAAAGCATTGAAGGAAATATTAAAACCTAATAAACTTTATCATGTTCTCATAAAAGCAAAAGGTGGCTTTGACCTCGAATTTTTAATTTAGTAAAAGTGCTTAAGGCAAAGTTTAGCGTAATATAATAATGAAGGACTGGACGCCCTCAGCTCAAAGTTAACTAACTACATAGCATAGATATGTACAAACAAATGTAATATAAGCCTAAAGTACCAAAACAGAGCTGCTCCGAATATTGAAACTCAATTTGAAATCACGAACTCCTATGAAAGTCAGATTTACAAACATTGTTCACAAATTTTAAAGGCTTGGAACTCGCTAATCGGCTTTTGTATTAATAGGAACATAATTTCTCTCCTAAATGGCGGGATTAAAATTTCAACCATTTCACTGTAGCCTGCTCTGACTAAAAAATGTTTGCGTTATGCAGACAATTATTATTCCTATAACAGAAGAGGGGAAAGCTCAGTATTTCGAATACAACAATTTTCAGGAACATGCCACAAAAATCTCATCCGGATTTTAAGCGGATGGCACCAAAAGCCCGTGCCGGCTTAAACCTCAATTAAAGGCCAGCAATTAAGGCAGGTTCGGTTATAGCGGTAAAAGTAGTAGCTATTGAAAAAGTTCCAATAATTGCGCGGCACGTAGAGTCCCGTGTGAATTGGAACGTGCGGATCGCACACTCACACAAATGAACGCGCAGTTTATGTACGAGCCTCGATCGCAAATATACGCCCAGTCCACGCCTCAACGGCTTTTCGATAAAGTATACTTGGTATCTATGTTTGTACACGATAATGGATTCATTCATACCTTTTGAATATCAAAACAGACAATGTATTTGTGGTTTCTTTGCATTCGAAACGGTAATGAAAAAAATTTCAACCTACAGTTGGACAACAACAATTAAACAAAAACTTTAACTTTGAACTCGTTGCTAACACGATTTTAAGCAAAACCGCCTCAAACACAAAGATGAGGAGAAGCTAAATAGCTGTAATACAATCTTGTGCTAATCCTCACTAAGTAACATCACGATTAAATGTCATAAGAAGCCGCCAAAGTGCTCAGTAAACTAATACTTACACAACTAACTTCGAAGCAAATGTCCAATAATAACAAAACTGCCAAACCACAACTCGATAAGAACAAAATCAGAAGATTTCACTAAGTAGATAGATAGAATATCCTTTATTGTACACCGCCAAAGTATTATACTTTAAACTCTATTAATAATTAAGGCAGCTAATTACAAAGGCTGTCTTATCGCTAAGAGCAATTTCTACCAGATAACCAGTAGATATACAAATACTGTATCTAAAATAAAATCTAATATACTAATAGCTGTACCCTATATGCGTTGCAATACCTCTTTTTTTACTATTTATGGTCCTAATTTATTAGGTAATTTCCTTTGAAAGGTTTAATATATAAGTCAAATACATTCAGCTAAGAATTAAATGGATATAACAAAGTGTTTGTAATAACCATAGTACTAGCAAGACGAAAACTGATCCTTGAACGGCGAACAATAAGAAAAAAACTTAACTGAATACTTATCACTTACACATTAATCTCTTAAAAGGAAATTACCTAATAAATTAGGACCTTATATACACACAAAGCAGATAATATGTATAATTTTTTTTTTTGTCAGAATCCGCTAGCGTGCACATATCAACTCCCCAATTTCATCGTAATCGGATGAATGGTATAGGAATAATAGAAAACAAAATAATAAACAAACAAATATTTATTTTTATGTAGATTATTCTTCAAAGACTGTTCTTTGAATATTCTTTTGACCTTTAAATCCTTTGAAATACGAAAATATGTTTAGGCGTATGTTACTTCAATCTACTGGAGTAACGTAAAAAATCATATGCCAAGTGTGTGATTAAGGTCACCCTCTGACATTCGCGCCTTGTGTGAATATTCCATGTAATCCAGTTATCCAGTGGATTGTACACTCATCAGCGTATAAATAAATTGACTGTATTTTTACACTAGATATTTACTGCGCATTTATGTATGTATGTTGAGATATGATATGGAATGTAATTTTAATCCTTAATTTCGAAAATGTCAATGTTCTTCAACCTGGTGTTGGCTAACCGCTCGGAGGTCTCTAACTTGGCATAGGAACTGCTTTTAGTTAACAACAACTGGGACCGATCACAATTACTGGCTTAAGTTGACTACCCAGCCAGTCGTACAAACCCGGCCGGAGGCCTCTTACATGGCTTAGCAACTCCTTTTAATGAATAATAACTGAAACCGATACTTTAACGGGTCTTCCAAAACACAGAGACGGTTAATTAAAATACTTCGAGCGCTCACCCATCCACAGACTGACCGTAACACGCGTTGGTTAATCTCAACAATAACCGACAATCATAACAGTTCGCAGCCAAAAGCCTATCCACTCCAATCAAAAGCCTAAACTAAAATCATGGAACGATAATGATCACACATACGTTACACATTACTTAGTATACTAATACATTAAATACATTGCCTAATAGTAAGCGCTACACGCGGCAGTGGGTCGCGAGTGAATTAATTACCCACTCGTATGCCAAACTGTTTACCGTGACGTGCTCGTTGACTCCCTTATAATGTGCCGTCAGCGCTAACTACATTGACAGCCTTTTGGATTGAGCTACTACAGAATAGGGAAAAGGCTTTACTGATTTATTAATACATCATAAAAAGAATGCAATAATTAATCCATTGTGGTGTATTTTGTAGCACAGAAGACCTTTTTATGTTCGCGAATAGTATAAACTAAATTATCTTGAGGATTTTTTCAAGGAATTTACTTTTTATGTCCTGAAATACAATGATAGTCAAACTAAATAATCCGGCTTTGGACGTAGGAACCTTAAATGAACTCAAACTTTAAAAATCTTACGCATCAGCAACTACGACGCAAACTACTACGTTTCAAACTCAATATAACTGAAATATAGCGCAAGTTACGCAGCAAGCTGTACCCGAACAATGTAGAGTACGAAATATAGCGCAAGTTACGCAGCAAGCTGTACCCGAACAATGTAGAGTACGAAATATAGCGCAAGTTACGCAGCAAGCTGTACCCGAACAATATAGAGTACGAAATATAGCGCAAGTTACGCAGCAAGCTGTACCCGAACAATGTAGAGTACGAAATATAGCGCAAGTTACGCAGCAAGCTGTACCCGAACAATGTAGAGTACGAAATATAGCGCAAGTTACGCAGCAAGCTGTACCCGAACAATATAGAGTACGAAATATAGCGCAAGTTACGCAGCAAGCTGTACCCGAACAATGTAGAGTACGAAATATAGCGCAAGTTACGCAGCAAGCTGTACCCGAACAATATAGAGTACGAAATATAGCGCAAGTTACGCAGCAAGCTGTACCCGAACAATGTAGAGTACGAAATATAGCTCAAGTTACGCAGCAAGCTGTACCCGAACAATGTAGAGTACGAAATATAGCGCAAGTTACGCAGCAAGCTGTACCCGAACAATATAGAGTACGAAATATAGCGCAAGTTACGCAGCAAGCTGTACCCGAACAATGTAGAGTACGAAATATAGCGCAAGTTACGCAGCAAGCTGTACCCGAACAATGTAGAGTACGAAATATAGCGCAAGTTACGCAGCAAGCTGTACCCGAACAATATAGAGTACGAAATATAGCGCAAGTTACGCAGCAAGCTGTACCCGAACAATGTAGAGTACGAAATATAGCGCAAGTTACGCAGCAAGCTGTACCCGAACAATGTAGAGTACGAAATCCATTCCCACTAGCGAATAGAATTCAAATAATTAAAGTGGCTTGATTTCAACGTCTCATTATTTCACAATTACCGGCGTAATTACAAAGCTTATCGTGTGTATAGTTATGCGTGTAGTATAAACGCTCCGCGCGCAGGTAAGGCTGCTATGTAAGGGACCGCGCAAACGGTGTTTGCTCACCTTGTTCTACAAATAGTAACATAAAAGTGAAATTACATTGAAGGTCGTGTTATAACATAAAACACAGAACTTGTATTTGAGCATAGAAAAATAATATTTTTTCTAAACTCACAAATTACTTTTGTTTTTACTTCGCATATGAAATATATTTGCTATACAAACTACATTTTAGTAACCGACTTGTAGTATTCCTCATCATCTTCGGACGAGACAACAAGGTGCATAATCTCAATCGAACTACACTTGGTAAGTTTGTTTAATTGATCAACTATCTTGATAATTACATACTCATAAGGTTTAATACAAACTACATACATAGGTAGAATACCGTAGGTTTATTAATTCGCTTGTCTGGCTTATGTCGTAAACGCACATGATTTTATTGAGGAGTTAGCCACTATACTACTACACTAGTATATGGTACTAGCACACACAAAATAGTGAGACTCCGTGCTCAGTTTTATTAACTTTATATTATAGATAAGCTCTTATTAAATACACTCGCCAAACATTATTTCACCTTCCTGTTAAACATTGCTTACATATTTACGGAAGGGAATACATTACAACACACACGGGAATTATGTGGTACCTTAAATATGAGACGGGTAATCCCAAAAGCTTTTTAGAATAATATATAAACTTATTTTTCAACTGTTTACCAACAAACTCTTGGAGAACATTTTCGTATATAATATGAATAAGAAATTACAATAAAAACACTTTGCAGCGTTCGTGGTCGCAGGAGGACTGCGACCACGAACGCTGCAAAGTGTTCGAAACGTCAGGAAAAACAAAAAACCAATAATACACGCGATTAATCCGGTTAAAAGTTGTTTTATTGTAATGTGTAGTGATCGCGCAAACCTAAGATATTACTATGAATAAGAAAAATAAGAACGTGTAGCAATTTTTACTTTTAGAACGCTTTCATACATATTTCAAACAGCCAAGTTATGTTGTTTTCTTTGCGTAGGTACTTGGAATTTGAGGGGTGGAATTAATTTTTATACGACACCCAAAAAAAGGAGTGTTATTTTTTTGTGGACATGTATGTATGTATGAATGTGAGTCTCTTTACCACCGTTACTTCTAAATGGCTGTACCGATGTAGATGTTTGGGGTATCGTTAGAATCCTTATACTTCCCGGGTAATACAGGCTATAAAAATGTAAAAAATATATACCATAATGGTACTTTAGTAGATATGGTACAAAAAGGTATTAAATTAAAAAAAAATACACGCCTGCCATAGGTGACCGAGAACTGTTCCACCGTACTGTCCCCCGACTGCGATCAAAATTCTTCAGTACCTTGTTTTTCAGTTTTTAGTTCACACTTGGCTGGCTTTTTTTTATTATTAATTACTTATTTTTATGAAGAAGTTTTGGAATACTAAGTGAAGGAATAATTGTTGATTTTTTTATAATGACCTTTGCATCTTATACTTTTTTGTTTTATTGTCTTTAATTATTTAGGGGCATTTTTCTCCATGAACATGAGAGCCCCAACGTTACCTAAACTTAATTATATCATCATAAAAAAGAAACAAAAGAACGGACAAGAGTAATTGATGCCAAATCATATTTTCCACAATACATTTTGCTGCGTCAGATGTTGGTTCTGTTAATATACTTAAAAATGTGCCGTGATCGTATCACCCGCATATAATTATATTATAATTAGCCTTACTCCTTATATAGTCAGCTACCTGTTTAATCAGCTTGGTCTGGTGGTCTCGGGTTCGATTCCCGGGCTGGTCAAAGTGTTATTGAGTTTTTCTGTTAGGAAATTCTCAGTAGCAGCCACCAGTTTGGAATTGTGCCCGGTTGATGGCAACATGCGCCTTAATAACATTATTGATGAAATGTGGGTGTGCAACTGGGTAGACCTCTGCCTACAAAAAGGCAAAATACAGCCGTGATGTCATGTTATGTTATTTTTAGATATACCAATAATTACTTCCTGCCGACATAACTTTGTTACCTTTCTTCATTAATACGTCCCTTTTAGGTCTTCTTCCGTTTTCCGGTAGCTATATAAAAAGCCTCCAACGTCAACATGCCATGGAGACCTAATAACTATCCACATAACTACATACTACAGAAGAGTTGTGACGTCATAACACTACCGGGACATTGCACGTAATTTCATTTTCTATAAACCAATTTCGTTTGCGGTCGACGTTATGCCGACGTTCGAAAGTTAATTTTGTTATAGGTATACGTATTTTGAACTAGTAATACAAGTGTAAAGTACATACTTTGCGTGTCATTATTAGCCCCGAAGTAGGCGCAATGCGTCAACTTCTACGCTGCTAAGACCAGTCTGCTCTCCACAGATTCCATAGGAAGATATCAGAAAATTACGTCACAATGAATTGTGCTGACAAAACTTAGCCGACTGAATGGTAATATTTTATTGCTATTTTTAATTTAATACCATCACGCCTGTGTTTCTCGAAGGGGTAGGCAGAAATGTACGCGGTTGTACACCCACATTTCACCGATGCTGTTATTAAGCCCTATTTAATAAGAAAATACTAACAAAAAAACTTAATTACACTTTGCCCGACCTTCCGGGCCCGAGAATCGAACCCGAGACCTCATGCTCAGCAGTCGCACTTGGCACCACAAGACCAACGAGACAGTTTTAATTAAATTAGGGTGCACAAAATCTGACACACTTGGGTTTCATACAATTAGACGTTATTTGCAGTATCTAGATATAAATCTGTGCATATGTACCTTTATTTTCTTAATACTTACATACATTAAAGTCTTGTATTCGAATTCGTGGTGCCTGGGTGTGATCTTCTTATAAGAAGTAACATGGGTTTGTTATTAAAGAAATTCCCTTTAAAAATCTCAAGGTTAATCCTAATCTCACTATCACATAGGTAAAATACCCTCGTCTACAAAATGTTGACACCGTAATTCCACTCCACCTTACCGTTTGGGGATTACGGGGTAAAATGTAGGTGTAATAGTAATTAAATGTTTATAAATGTCGCTATTTTATTTTCAGGTGAAACCGACGAACATGGCCTCCCCACAGAAAAGGACAAAGGATGTGACACCAATCTCTACCTGTACCATGTAAGTTTATTTTGTAACTGTTTACTTTAACGAAGTTATGTAACACCTTTTTGGCGTAGGTACGTCGTAGGTAGTACCGTAGGAACTTAGCAAGGCTTATCCCAACGCCGCTGAACATTAAACATTAAAGGACATTAATAATTCAGTCCGTTCGTGGCATTACTGTTGCTTGAGTGCAATTATATTTGCCATTGTCATTAAGAAATAACATCTTAATGTATTATCCCCGGCTATGCATAATCCGCTGCGGGTGAATGAAGGGTTGTTTATTTCAAGTAAAATTATATAATCTTCCTGTATTCTAAGAACTTATGTATTATCATATAATACATTTTGTCTAAGTCAGAATTAATTAATATCAAATCTTTGCCGTAATTAATGTACATAGCATCAAGCCAGATACCCTTAAAGGGTTTCTTGGTGAATACTATTCCGAACACCGGACCTCAGTTAAGGTTAAAGTACTCGTAGGACCGTGTGATTTTTAATCAGTAAGACTCCGGCAGAGTGTCCATGACGGATTTCCACACTCAAAAAAAAGGCAGAGATCCACTTGAAACTACATCCACATGTCACTAATGCCGTTATTAAAATCCACGCTAACAGATGGTGAGCCTCTAGCTATCTACCGGATACAATTCGAAACTCCGGACAGCTTCTGAGAATTTTCTAACAGAAACACCCAGTCGACTCCGCAAACTACATAATAAACTATTAACACGGTAGTGGACCGATTTTATCTGAATTTTATTTGATATTTGACAGCCCTTTCCGGAATCAATGGATTAGGTTGACAAGTGATTTAAATATATTACCTACGATTAGTGAAAGCTTATGTGTGTCTCTTTGGATACAAGTTGGTTAAAAATATTTTTTCTATGGTACTCTAGTCATGTCTAGTAGATAAACTAGTCTCTTTATTTGCGCATTCCCCTTCGGTCTTCATGAGCTGACTAAACTATCAGCCGATTAAAAGTCTGTTTACTACGGGGTATCTTACAAAAAAACAGAGCAGTATTAAACTAAAGTTACATAAAATATACATGTTTTAACCCAAATAAGGGTTAAAAAACAAACTATCTGTAGATATATTGCAACACAAACGTGAGTTGAAACAACAGTTCGTTATTTAGGATATGAATTGGACAGTGGCGTTACGTCACAATAGCTTCGCGTACAGTTTAATACAGTGGATTACTTCCTCTTCTCAGTAAGGCTAGGGCTGCACGGCAAATAAACACCGCGTGATATTTAGATCGAAGTTCTAAGATATATCCTTCAGGCATTCACACATTACCTATGTAAAATTCAAGTGAAAGTGGATGAAATAAAATCGCCTGAAACGTTTTCGCAGTGTGGTTTTAGCCTACGACTTAAGAAAGCATTTTTAGTTAAAGCCATTAATAAGATTAAAATAATCAATATTATATATTAAATAATCATCACCTGGCAACACAACAGGCCAATGGTAAAACCATTTTTTTTAGTTCAAAAGAGAAATCTCGAATTCCTCGTTCGTCTCCTGGTCCTAAATGCGACTGCTGAGCATGAGGTGTCGCCTCAATCGCATTTAGGACCACGAGACCAACGAGGAAGTCGAGATTTCTCTTTGGAACTAAAAAAAATGTTTTATCATTGGCCTGTTGTGTTCTATTCCCGGGTCGGGTAAATTATTATTGAGTTTTTCTGTTAGGAAAATCTCAGTAGCAGCTCGTAATTTGGAATTGTGCCCGGTAGATGGCAATAGGCTCACCACCTATTACATGGGACTTAATAATAGCATTGATGAAATTAAGGTACAATAGTGTACACCTCAGCCTACCCCTTCTGGGAATACAGGCGTGTTTGTTTAAGTATTTAAAGTCATCCCAAATATTATATACTAATAAGACATATTTTTCTTACGTTACATACCTACATACATAATTATTATATTGACCCTAAGAAGATAATATAATAAAAATATAATATAAAAACGATCCACTTTGGCACTTAAAATAATAAATACCAACATAAAGTAACCCATTCCCTGTGACATTAAAATATAGACCCTAAACCGTATTTTCTTACTTAGGTGTACTCATTTAAATGTTTAGTCAGACAGCACTTTCGTGACTCTCGTAAAAGTCTTGAGAAAGTTATGGCCCAGTTTGTAAGGAGAATTTATTTTATACACTACAAAACTCTACTGAATTTGAATGTTTCGGCCTACCCGCCACATTTTAGCAGTCTCCCGACCTTCTTATCTTTTTGGGGGAAACGGCTTTGTGTTTAAATGCCACTAATATGTTCAAGACATGGCTGACGCTGTGACGTATTGTCTGAATACAGCTGTATACGAAATTACATACATTGTGTTACTTTGAAAAAGGCGACAAATATTAATTACCTTAATATCCAAGAATATTCTCTGGTTTTCATTGTGTAATAAACGCGCAATGAGTTTTACCTGTTCCTTCACCATAGCTCCGTTATATCTCAGAATTTCATCACGAAAGATAATTAAATTAAATTAAATTTTCTTTATTTCAGGCAATTTTTAAACCCATAACATACATAAATCACAAGTATCAAAGACATATATATAAGTTCTAACTAAGTAATAACAATATAAATTTTGTAAACTTAAACCTATATTTAAAGTAAGTAAGTACTATTCATAAGTCTTTTATCTCTCTTCTAAGATGGATACCATGGAACACAGCAGTCACAATTCTGTTACAGCTCATGGCTACTCTTGTGTAGAATGACACCCTGAGCTTCTGTATTAGCGCGGAAAAACCAGAAACTCTGCTCTCGGCGAACATGTCAGTCGCACTACACCGCCAGGGCAAATTCATCATGGCCCGGAATGCATTATTATATTGTATACGAAGAGTGTTATATGCACTCCTCGTGTACCGGTACCAGAGTTGGCTGGTGTAGAACGACTGACAATACGCCTTGAACAGCGTCACCTTAACTTGTTTCGAGCAGTGATAAAAACGTCTGGCTAACATGTTACTTCTACAGGCAATACTGCGTCTCTGTCGTTCCATATCCTCGTCATCCAATAAGTTTTCGGTTACAATATGCCCGAGATATTTTAACTTGGTAACAATTTTCGAAGTCGTTCCACATAGATTTATAGATTTATAGTATTACATCATCATCATCATAAAACCTAATAATTATTTCATTTAATGTTCTCCACCCAAGAACGCGGTCCCAGCGGGAATCTCTAGATTAAAAAATCATATCGTGTTACGTGTTGTTTCGATTCGGTGGGCCTCTCAACTCAGTAACCTTGACCTAACTTACTCCAGTGCACGTTCCATATAGGTTCTATGATAAAGTTCATCAAATTGCTCTTGAATATATATTACCAATTCCCAAACATAAATTATTTGAAATGACGTTCACGTAGGCCAATTTAATACATGGATTATATAGTATCCGAAGAGGAAACGGAATAAATCGAGCGCCTTATTGAAATTGAGTTAGGAACGTATTACCCGTGCTACGAGCACGCGCATACGTGTGCTTTCGATGACCCGTATAGATCGTAGCGTTCTCGTAGCGGTCGTAGGTAGTTCGTAGCTCGTTACATGGCGGTCGTAGCACTTCAATCTCTTACGCTATTGGCTTGAGTTTCTCGCTCCATCCGCAGCGATATTTGATGCAGTTTCAAAATTTTACAAATATACTTGTAAAGTTTTAAACGACAAGGTTTAAAATTTTACATAAAAGTGCAATTAATAAAAAAATGGCTTCTCTCGTAAAACTAATAAATAGACTAAAAAGATATCACATGTATTGTACCATAATTAATTTATAAAATAGTATACTGAAGCATTGATGGTTTCAAAATATTGCGCATCTCTAAATTACTCTTGAATAAAACATTTACTTTGCACGATACAATAAAAATGAAATTTTACATAAAACGCAGACCGCGGTAAATTCACAACATGATGAAAATAATCCTTAATAAAAAACCTTCTTTGTACATAAAGGCGAGGCCACACCTGCGGTACGCGGGCATACTGAAATTATCCAGGAGCGCAATCTCGTATATAATTCACGCACCATTTGCGAGCCTCGTGACTTCTGCTCCTATTACGTGTAGTGGGGAAACATGCCAATATAATTTTTATGTCTATGATATAAATAGATCCGCGATGCTGTGAATAAGGCACTAATTTTGATATTAAGGTTTTTTCCTCCTTTTATATACAACCAGTACCAAAATTGCGTACTCATTTTCGAGGATCATGAGGAGAAACAAACAATCTAATGAACATTGAATACGTTGAATGATCTTATACTTTACGTCCATCTTGGGTTACATTCACGATAACTCTATAGCCTCGTTGTTCCAGCGGTCCCAAGCGCGACTGCTGAGCTTGAGGTCTCAGGTTTGATTCAAAGTCTTATTGAGATTTTCGGTTAGAAAATTCTAAATAGCAGCCTGGAGTTTGGAATTCGGAGGTTGATGGCAATAGACTCACCACTTATTACATGGGACTATTGTGGGGTTTGTTGTTAAACAGCATTGGTGAAATATGAAACAACTGTGTACACCTCTGCCTACCCCTTTGGGGAATACAGGCGTGATGCTATGTTTATGTTATGTACGTAACAGAAGCGCATAGGTTTCCAGGAGATAAGTAAAAAAAGGTTATTGCACTGCTAGCTATTGAGTTAGTGATGTTATATCTACTCATGTTTTGATTCTAAAATGACGTAAACAATTCGAAAACTCAGTATAGTACATTTTAATGTGGTCGTTTCTCTATTGATTCAGAACCTCAGACATAAATATGACCACGCATTTTTGATACATGTTGTACACGTCTTTGATCGTTACTGTACCTGCAAAAAAAGCAATTTCGTTTCATACAATTAAGAGACAGAATACTTAAAGAGATGTAGTGTCTCGTAAAGTGTTCGTTAAGCTATGTTATTCGCGTTCTTTCGGAGCGCTTTCATCTCGAATACTTTACTGCCTTGGTTTCTTAACATTTCTACATTAAGATGATCGCTCTTTTTATTTGAAAATAGGTGTGACCCGCGATTCACCTGCCACGTTACAACTTTTCCGTACTACTTAAAAAAAACCTTTACCTGACAATGACGAACACAAGAAGAAAAAAATATCCAATTTGGTGCAGTCGTTCTCAAGTTAGGGCGTGACCGAAGGAAATAGGGATTCATTTTTATATATCTAGTTATATTTACTTATATAGATAACAAGCCGGTGCCCGCGACTTCATCTGCGCGACTAAAGGTAGCCTATGTCCTTTCCCAAGATACAATCTATCACCTTGCAAAATTTCATTACGATCCGTTCAGCCATTTAGTCGTGAAAAGTAAACAAACAAAGTTACTGTCGCACTTATAATATTAGTATGGATATTTAATTATGCGTGTAAAGAATAAATCAATAATATTATCTATATACATATTATATTTAAAATAATTAAATGATTAACAGCTCCAGTATCTCGATTAATAAACCAAAATAGCGTTTACGATTAAATGCATAATTATAATTATATTGATTATAACACCGGCCATATATAATTGGGGCTTAATTAATTAGCTTCACGTTTATCCTTCAACGTTGTAATTAACATAACATCTGTATTATTTGCAACCACAACAAATTGCTCAAGTATTAAGTTTTTACTTTTAACTTTCGGGACAATACGCGGTTTTGTCCATTGCAATTTTTTTACATAGGTGCCAAATTCATGTCCATTTTCCAGCAGTTTGCTTAGAACGGTGACGGAAAACGTGGTGAGGAAACCAGCACGCCGAGTTCTAGGTGGACCCATACGATAAGAAGAGAAACAAGGAATGTGTAAACCATAATATATTGTACATCTGACATTAGATTGATAGAAACAATTTCTCACTTAAATCTCACGAAACCTTTTTCATGTTAATAATAACAAATAAAACAAACTGCCCCGGTGGATTGTTGGTTACAAGCGGAGCTACTGAGCCGCAAGCCCAGCAGTTCGTCCTAAGTTCGATTTTCGGGCAATTTGTTGTAGGGTTTTTCTGTCAGGAAATTCTCAGAAGAAGGAGTTTGAAATTATGCCCGCTAGATAACAATAGGCTCACCACTTATTAAAGGGTCTCTAATCTTCGTTTAAAATCCGTATAACTTATCGGTCGGATAACCGGCGCGCACCTATATCCGTCGGATATTGGTGAGGCACGGGGCCTCGCTATCTTAATGCTCAGAACAAGCTCCGGCTAAGGCCGCTCTCGACACAGGTCTGCACAGAATGCTATACCAATATTAATGGGATTTTTCAATATATTCGATACATATAACTAAATGAACATATGCTTACGAATATGATGTGCAAATGCACTGGTTAATTTGTGAAATCTCTTCTAGTAGACCAGCGAGACGACTAAAAACAAAAGATGAAATAAAATAAAAAATGATGTATTTACTTTATACTAGCTAACCCGACAGACGCTGTCGTGACAAAATTTGCATTTTTCGACATTTTCCAGTTTTTGCGGCAATTTTTCCAATATTCTTTCGGACTATAACGAACATTAAAAAAAAATTAATAGCCTATACGATCCAGCCGTTCTTGAGTTACGCGCTACCAACGAATATACACATATATCTATATATAATAATTAAATGTTTGAGTTTACAAATACTGTGAGAGGTTCCTCAAAAATGTGGTTTCGAAATCAGCATGACATATCGGTCGGATGAGCGTTAATAACCAACGTGCACCTATATCCATCGGATATTGGTGAGACGCGCGACCTCGTTGTCTAAACTGCCTGAGCACCCTCTAGCCGAGGCCGCTCTCTGCACAAGGCCGGGCCGAATGCTCCACCGAAATCAATGTGAAGGCCTCAATAACGGACCGTGGAAGTTAAGAGGCTGCAGTCTTCAGAAGCTTCGGGCTTTGTAATTGTGCTTGAGTTTTTAAGAAGGAAGGCGCCAAGCTGTGCTTCAAAACTTGTGTCAATAGACTTTTACGTTGCCATTGATACTACGGTACATAAGAAAACATCAAGATTTGAATAATTTTTTTTGCTAGTTATGATCACTGAATCGAAATCGAATCTTTCAGTACAGTTACAAGTTAGTAACATTAAATATATATCGTAACTAGCGGAGCCGGTAGGGAGACGTAGTCCTACCACATTTCCTTAGCGGGGCCAACTATAGCTAAAAATGGTTCAGGTGACCCCATAAGTACAAAAAATTACCATAAAAATCTGGCAAGCCGTTTAGGAGGAGAAGAATGACAAACACACGTACACCAGAATTTAATATACCTATTACATTTCAACGGAACGTAGCCATATGTCTAAGTAGGTCTGTACTCATGTAAACTTGATTTACAGGAAGATAAAAATATTATTTTAAACTATAATCTTCTTCGAAAGTAAAATGGTTTGCAGCGTTTAACTCAAAGTGTTTAGGACATAAAATCTTAACTCAAATGGCTTAATAAAATACTAGGTAACGGACTGTAAACCTATAAGTACTTGAGCGCTGTTTCACGGTAGTTAAATCTAATATTGTCATTTCAAGCTCTACCTAACCTTTTGTCAAAGAACTTTAAGTTAAACCTTCCTTTTAACATCCTACGTTTATTTGTCTATTATCCATTATATTATTAAATATAATAGCAATTAGTCGTGTAAATTACACAAGTTCCATTTACACTTTCATCAATATTTAATTACTAAACTTCAGTCTATTTATTAATTCACCACAATTATTCAAAGCCAGCATTAAATTCCGCAGAAGTGTCAACACCTTGGTCCTTAGCCACTTCCTCTTTGATTAATGAAATAACTTAACAAAATACACAAAGATTCAGCGGAAACAATCGCTGAAACAGCGCTATCGTCAGACTCGTCGGTGAACGTTAATAATATGTCAAGGGCCGCTCTCGAGCTGACTTCGTAAAACCTCACCATCTACTGTGGATGAACAAAGAACTTCATTACGCTTGCGATTCCAACCGAGAGCCATCCGGATACCAAATAAAGTGCCGAATAATGGCGACGGAACAAATGAAAACAAATAGGAAAAGAACCCCAGTGATAAATTGCTTGTGTTGTGTGCCTTTATTTTATTGCTCAACATAATTTACAACGCGACGTTTAGGACCATTATTGTTATTTAAAAGATTTGCCTTTGACTTTGATCTTTTGGCGCGTAGTTGATTGAACATTACATGGAATGAATATATTCTGGAATCGCGTACTTGGAATCGTGAATCGATTCACTTATTTAATGCCATCGTATTGAAATTAGATAGTTCTAAGGACAAAGACAGTTGTATTGCGTTATGTCACGAAGATATAGGTGTAAATTTTATTGAATACAGTTATCACGTAACCAAAACAGTCACAACGAGTCGATTGAATTTCGGAAATATATTAACATCTAGAAAGATTGGTTAACCACATTATAATTTAAAAACTAAATCAAATCCTCAGTTGATACTTAAGAATAAAACCGGTTCAATATTTTCTTAAGTATACACATATTTTAAGAAAGACTACCCACCATCTCAAAATTAAATCCATTTTAAATTGAATCACCTAATTCATTCCTTTGCAATCGTTATGTGATGTAACCTTGATTTGCACGTAGGTACCTATATTCTCTAGATGAAACGCTGAAAGCGTCACATTCCCCACAAGTGACGGTGACACATAGCACCTAGGTATGTTCGAAACGACGTTACGGTGAGCGATGCGATGAAAATGGCGCGTAAATAAAATACGAGCATTTGGAGAAGAACGCGGTGACTCGCGTTTCACCGACCCGGCTCTCCGCTGCCGGCACTGGCTCCCTACACTCGGCTCTCGAAACTCCTACATATCGTATTACATTCACAAAATTATAAACTCGTATGCCGCCTATATATCACAATTTGAATCCCATCTCATACGCATATTGCGCGCACATTCAAATTTTATGTGGGCTTAATGAATTTCACTTTCGTACAATAAAAAAGTGCAACAGCTTTTTAATTGAAAATGAAAAATTTATAAATTTATAAGTATATTGCTGTAGACGTTTCGTTGTTGGCTTTATTAAGAAAAGTCTAAAAGCTTTCGGCGATAAATAACACACTTTTTTACTGCCGCCACACCCTTTTCATAAAACATTGTACAATGTTGTACATAACTATGAACGCCAGCTAAGATATTAGAATAAAGATGGTAATCATAATGGAAGTAACAAAGGACTCAATCTCAGCAACAAGGGTGTTATCATGAAGACGTCAGACTCTCCGACTTTATCATAACCGCTTTCAAGATTGCGATAGTCGTGCAGGCGGGTGTCAGACAATGATTACATAACCTTGAGATAGTCTGAGTGCGCGGAAACGTACCCGCTGGGATCTGCCTCAGCCTTATTCTTACGTATGAAGTAAAACGTATTTGTCAGGGCGACTACCTACGTGATTTGGTTACACATTTGGTGGAAAGTAACTGGCTCGAATGCCGTCGATAAGATTGAAGAGATAGTGTAGGAAATTGAATGTCTTGCTATTATTACACAAAACAACGCGAAGCAGGCCTCGTATTTTACATATATTATGTTGTTATAACCATTATGCGATAAAGCGCATAAACGATAGGTAACATAGCAAATATTTCAGCTACACGTTACTTGATGCCATTTGAGCACGTAGAATGGCTGCTATGCTGGCATTATTTCTAGAAATGTTGGGGAAGGATATTCAATTTTAGGCAATAAACTTAATGTCATCATGTTTGTAGGAAACATTTACGTACCAATTTATTTATGGCATAATTCAGTTTAGCATACTCAGGGTAGCTATAGATGATGTTCATAGTTACGTCTCTGATATGTTTGTTATAAAGAAATGTTCGATTGAATAATTACTTATAATTATAGATGTATAGAGCAATATGAGAAAACTATAAAAAAAGTTAGAGAATTATATACAACCTGAAGAAAGATATTTATCATTAAAAGCCATTAGGTTTTGATAAAAGTTAAATTAATATTATACTAATATGTATTTTTTTTTGTCATCAGGAAGAGCTCGAGGACCGGCCCAGAGCAGCCACATTCCTCAGCTCCCTGGCGAACTACTCCAACACGATACCGACGGCATCCGCAGCCGACCCTGACGTGAAGCCGGCGCCTCCCGCCCGCATGGGCACCCTGATCGGCGTGTACTTGCCCTGCATTCAGAACATATTCGGCGTTATCCTCTTCATCCGTCTCACCTGGGTTGTTGGAACTGCTGGAGCTATACAAGGATTTTTGATTGTACTCGTTTGCTGCTGTACGGTGAGTAAACAACATTAAACTTGTTTGACTTATCAAAGTATGTGTCTTCGACTTTATTAAGTCTCATTGGCAATCAAAATGCTGATTTCCATATCTACATTCATTATCCTGAAACAGGATGATAGTACTGCGTGTGCAAGCCATTGATTTCAGATTATGCCTCTAGGGTCCACGCAAGATGTGGTCAATCTCCACAGTCGACGATGCTGACTCGCTGTCTCTGCTTTTCAATCAATTTTGTTTATGCGTCACTCGTTATTAAATACATTAAGCTGTTGCCTCAGTCATTAGCAGACACAATAGATTTTTATTGTTACAACGTACAGATCTGTACGTTACTGAGCCGAAAGGTTAAAATGTATATTAACACTGTTACCCCGTCCACAAGCTATTTTGAATAAAATTACTTACGCATGTAGCTATTAATATTCCTCCGAGCAGGGGGGCGATGACGCACGAATAACAACTCGCATATATTTACTGTAGGAAAATAAACTGGGAATGAGAACTACAATTGGCTGTACAGTGTACCTGCTACAGAATAAAAATACAAAGAGAATGGGAATAACTCATCGTCCACATTGTATTCCCTAAGCAGCCTATATTTCGTTCTGATTACATTATTGTTACGAAGAATTTCCCCCGGGTCTGTCCGAGCCTCGTTTCTAAAGCTACATTGATGGCGCGCCTAATAATGGTCGATCCTACAACTTATCTAATTTAACTTGCCGACGGCTTATTAAATCTTCTAAGCACTAACTAGATTATTTACTCGGTCTAACTAGATTGTTTATTTGTTGCTGAAGTTCTTTGATAAAATCTAAACTAACCTCACTCAGATAGAACGTCTGACCTTTATTGTGACTTTTATGTTATGTTGTCTAGTCCCTTGGCAACCCTCTTCTCTTTATTCTATGTATTGGATTATTTGCCAAGGGCAACACATTATTTTTGAAATTTCAAGTCAGGGTAATATGTAACTTTATAGAATGTACCTATGGGTTATTATATCAAAGTAAAATATTATCATTCTGCATTATTTCATTTTTCATAAGCGTCCTAGATTGACATATAACTTTAATTGTTGTTTGTTCCCACAAGTTTTATCGGGGAACATGCTAGAATTTCAAGCAAAAGGACGTTATTCACACGTATTGTTTCGTTCACAGACGATGCTGACGGCTATATCGATGTCTGCGATCGCGACGAACGGCGTGGTGCCGGCGGGCGGGTCGTACTTTATGATCGGGCGCGCGCTCGGTCCCGAGTGCGGCGGCGCCGTCGGCATGTTGTTCTACACGGGCACCACACTCGCCGCCGCCATGTATATCGTTGGAGCTGTTGAAATAGTTCTAGTAAGTTTTTGGAATTTATTTATCATCCTAGTTGAGACTCTAACGCGGCGACGTGACTGAGACTCCATGAATACATTTTATTTTTACATGGCACAATATAAATATTAACTACTTTAGAAATACAAGCTGAAAAATCAATCATAAAGTAGCAAACTTTTACGTCCCACCTATTATCTATTATCAACTTTATATTGCAACTCTTGTAATGTTTAGGCATAACATATTATAAACGTGTATCTATATCTAGGTCTATCTTTAGTTTATAAATATATGTGAAGACCATTAGACTCCACTCAGATAAGTTCGACTTTATCTTAATTTAATCATAAAACCACAGCAATGTAGTCAGACGCGGGCGTGGCACTTGTCCGAATTTGTGCACCACCACAATTGCATGGACAATATACACTGCGTACTAGATACACCGAGTACAGTTGAACAGATATATACGAGTAAGTAGTATTACTGAGTTACCCATTTAGGGGAAAATTAGAATGGGTACGTGACGATTCAATTATAGTAACCATTATTATCTGATCTTTGGAGTTACGACCTTATTATGTTTTGTGAAACGAAATGTAAACACAGTTAGGTTATTTGGGTATTTGGAGCAAATATATGGCGTGGCAATGCTGAATTGCCGGAATCACTTGCAGTGTCGAAGCTGTCGCTAAATATACAATTTCAAGTAGTGAAAATTATCCTGTATGTGCTGCGCCTTAGTGCGACACATGTAATGTACACCGTAGAGGCGTGGCGCCCTCATATCGCCAGTCTCGAGGGCCCAGCCCAACACACGAATACGATCGAAACGCCATTTAACGCCTAAGTTACTGCCCGCAGCCAGCATTCATAATTAGAAACAATAGAACCTAGATGCTACCGTATTATATATAATTTTGGGAATTAATTAAGTGTCGCGTAGTTTCTAAAAGAAAGATTATCGCTAAAACAACACTTAATTCGTTATGTTGTCATGTTAATGTTTCTCTTTGGTGATTTCTTAGTTACTTAAGGTAATCGAATCGACATAAAATGAGATTCAAAACTGAAAACACCTGAATTTTGTTTTTGAGCTACATAACAGAAGTTTAATTAAAATAATTGCATATAAGAACTTAACTTTTCTTTGGTTTGCCAGAGAGATCCAACGAGCTAATTAAACTTTTATTCTTAGTTGACTTTCGCGGATTGGATACAAAGCTAATTCGTGCCCGGAATACACAACACTGTTTATTATCTCGTTTCTCTTAATATTCCGTAACGTGTTTCATACATTTATTGCTGTCCTCGTATCCGCAGAATAATTACGACGTTTGTTATCTATAATGAAAGCTTAAAGCGAGCTTACTAACAAAATTAACATAGCAATATTTACTGGAAAACGATCTCATTCGTTTCTACACTATGTATAGGATTGAATGTGTTGTATAATAAACGATAGTCCAATGCAAAAGCAAATTTCAACATCCATCAGTCTGCTAATGACTCTTTCAAAGTGTCACACGGGCGCGATTATTAACACGCTCAGAACTGAGACCACACAAAACGCGTTGGACGTAGATTGTATGACCTCGCTATTTCGGAACCCAAGTAGATCGTAAACAATAAAACCAAACGCAAGAAGAACGAACATGATGATGATAATGATATGCTTGACTTAAAAAACGCAATGTTTACGTTA
This sequence comes from Xylocampa areola, assembly GCA_935421205.1. Taxonomy (NCBI): domain Eukaryota; kingdom Metazoa; phylum Arthropoda; class Insecta; order Lepidoptera; family Noctuidae; genus Xylocampa; species Xylocampa areola. The sequence goes on from OW285200.1 coordinate 6,441,229, forward strand.
ATTAGTTTATTTCTATTTGTAATTGTTGTATAACAGCTTTACTTTCGTTACGTAAAATATATTTCGATTTCTTTGACAGACGTACATGGCACCGTGGTTGTCGATCTTCGGTGACTTCACGAAGGACCCGGAGGCGATGTATAACAACTTCCGAGTCTATGGCACGGGATTGTTACTCGTCATGGGTATGGTGGTCTTCCTTGGCGTCAAATTCGTTAACAAGTTCGCGACCATCGCCCTCGCCTGCGTCCTCCTCTCCATCACCGCCGTTTATGTTGGCATTTTCGTAAATTTCAACGGAAATGACAAGCTGCAGTGAGTATAAATATTTATTGGCTTTGTATCTTTCTATTTCACTTCATAACAGGTTTATGTGAGAACTTAAGTGTAAATTATAGTTTGATAACAATGAAGAAAACAAAAAAAACTTATTGTTATAGTTGTTCCTAATCGTTTAACCAACAAAACTCACCAACAAATAACCACCGCGTACACTTTTCAGTTTACTGCATTCAACTAAAGAACATCTGTGAAACAACAATGTATGTCATTAAATTAAATAGCAATCAAAATGTAAATCCTTTGCAATGACAATTGCCACTGGAAACAAAATTTATGCCTGGCCATAACGAGCAAAATTTGGTAATTGACTGCAGAAACATCGGTCGGCGCACATTAACACGAAGCAAGGGGAAGGCCGGGCCCGAGATACTCGTATGAGTCATTAGGCCGCGGTAATGGCACACACGAGATGCTGAATTTCGGAGATAACATCAGTCTGCTTTTATAACATTCCGTGGCTCAAAAAGTTTTTAGCGTATGAATAAGACTGACATCATCAGTCTTCTTGGGTTGTTATTAAGTACATTTTAACTCGTTCTTCATTCATAATTTCTAAAGAGAATGATTTCCAATAAAGCACCAAGTGTAATTACATTCTGTAACTCATGCAGTTCTAGAATAATATATAGAATAATTCCCAGTAATTTCAACTCTGATTTTATACAAGAAAGAGACAGGTGCATATAAAGCTATCAAGTCCATTTACGAGCTTTATGTGGATTTTGTAATGCACGTATTCGTAAAGGACGTTGCGCAGTGCGGGAGTTTACAACCTTTTTCCAATAATAAACTCTTTTTAGGATGTGCGTCCTGGGCAAGAGATTGCTGAAAGACATCAACATCAACAACTGCACGAAGGAGGTGGGCGCGCCACTACATCAACTGTTCTGCCCCAACAACACCTGCGACCCATACTACCTCGCTCATAACGTGTCCATCGTGCAGGGTATCAAGGTAAGGAGATCAGCTAAGTAGACTGAGAAAGTCTGAATTCATACGTCACATTGGCGAAATGAAACGAAATCCAAGAAAAGCTGACATAATGTCTAGATCGCTTAAAACCTTTATCTAAAACCGGAAATTAAGACACAACTAACATTATAAGTTCGGTACATGTACTTATAATGTTAGTTGTGTTTTGTTTTAGTATTTGGAAATGCTAGTTTAATAAGCTAACAACATAATTTTACTGTACTTGAGTGCGTTGTTATAGAAATAAAAGTAATCACATTTACAGCCTGAAATTCTGAATATACGTATTATGCCTTGTTTTTAAGTGTGGAAAATCTATCATGGACGCTGTGCCGGACCACAGGATCACACTCTTACCTTTTCTGAGGTCCCGCTTAAATGTCATTTTTTTTAAACAATACTGAAGTAAAAAGCCATATATAAAAGAAATGCAAAACTTAGCTCTAACATATGTTTAATTTCAATCTTGATTAATTTTGATTCGTGAACTTCCTCCAGGGTTTGAAAAGCGGAGTATTCTTCGATAACTTGCAAGACTCGTTCCTGCAACTGGGACAGTACATCGCGTATGGCAAGGAACCTGATGATATTGAACAGATGGAGAGACCCACCTACAATCAAGTATATGCTGACCTATCGACGACCTTCACTATCCTCATCGGAATATTCTTCCCCTCAGTCACTGGTAAATTTATGTAGCTTTAGGTTTATTTTTAAATAATCTAAAATACTCCCATTTTATTTTATTCTCTGAACAAAATACTACATCATTTAACATTTCATTGAAAGGACCTCAGATAACTTACTTCATATATTTTAATGATGTATGTACATAGGATTCTCATTTCCAGCATGTTGAATAGTGACCTGATCATTACTGCAACTTTGAATATCTCTCGCCAGGTATAATGGCCGGTTCCAACCGCTCCGGCGACCTAGCGGACGCTCAGAAGAGCATCCCTATCGGAACCATCTGCGCGATCCTGACTACTTCCACCGTGTACCTGTCCTGCGTACTGTTGTTTGCTGGCACCGTCGACAACCTGCTGCTCAGAGACAAGTAAGAAGTTGTTCTAAACTATCATGGATTCGTGTCAATGAGAATAAATAGTCTTCTTTAATGTTACTAAGACGTCAAACAGCGATGTTTAGTTTTATTGATAAATGGGAAAAACCGCTACGTACAAATATAAGAACCAAGTGAAGTCAGAAAAACAACAGATCTATAATTAAAATGATCATTTCATTTATACCATCTTGTAATTCGAAACCAACATTCCAGGTTCGGTCAATCTATCGGTGGTAAGCTGGTGGTGGCGAACATGGCATGGCCCAATCAATGGGTGATCCTGATTGGGTCGTTCTTGTCAACCCTGGGAGCTGGTCTGCAGTCTCTCACCGGTGCCCCACGACTGCTGCAAGCCATAGCCAAGGATGAGATCATACCGTTCCTGGCACCCTTCGCCGTCTCATCCAGCCGCGGTGAACCAACTAGGTAAGCTCAAAAAATTATAAATGAGAATGCCTTTCTCAAAAAGGCCTCTGATTGTCAGACGAAAACGTCACAAATGCCTTAAAAAAAATTGCTCGCAAGAACCTCTTGCTCTTCTGTGAGATATTTATAGTTTTTACACAGCGCTATGAGATGTAATCCATACTTTCATAATTTTAACTTTATATTTAGCCAAACCTTGCAATCTATGTCCTAGGGCCCTGCTCCTGACAATGGTGATCTGCCAGTGCGGCATCTTGCTGGGTAATGTGGACATCTTGGCGCCGCTGCTGTCCATGTTCTTCCTCATGTGCTACGGCTTCGTCAACCTCGCCTGCGCACTGCAGACGCTCCTCAAAACTCCCAACTGGCGACCCCGCTTCAAGTACTACCATTGGTAAGATAGAAATCTTATACAAATCTTCTTAATTACAGAAGCTGTATGAAAACGCAATGTGTTTTTCTTTGAAATAACCATGACAAATCAATTTATGCAAAAACAAAACTACTTAATGTTGTTCGTATAAAAGTTCATAGAAAAGTATGTGTTTTAACTATACTTCAAAATATCCATCACTATGCATTGTTCAGAAAAGACATCATCAACATAAAGTATGCTTAGCCTTTATTTTATTTTAATGATCAACTTTTCTTATCCGTTACTTAATTTTCGTTTCGTTCCAGGTCTCTGTCCCTAGCTGGGCTCACACTATGCATCTCCATCATGTTTATGACGTCATGGTTCTATGCCCTCATCGCGATGGGCATGGCTGGACTTATCTACAAGTACATTGAATACCGCGGGTAAGTTCACATTGCTAAAAGATATATATTATTTCGAAAATTTAAAAATTTGTTCCGAAGCCGTGTTTGGTAGCTCAGAAAATTTTAATACAGCCTCAATTTTTTTTTTCATTGTTTTTTATTGATAAACTAGCCCTTGTTTTTTGAAGACTTAGCCAGTGGGCCAGGAATAAATAGTTAGATATTATAAACAATTGTCTTAACAATATTATATTATAAAATCTTTAACAATTTTGCTACTTCCAGGGCCGAGAAGGAATGGGGTGATGGTCTTCGTGGTCTCGCATTATCAGCGGCGCGTTACTCCCTGATGCGCCTGGAGGAAGGACCGCCGCACACAAAGAACTGGCGCCCACAGGTCTTGGTACTCGCCAAGCTGAATGTCGAACTGCAGCCCACCTACAGGAAGATGCTGTCCTTTGCTAGTCAACTTAAAGCTGGTAGGGTTTTTTTGTACTTATACTCTTAGAGCTGACACAAATAATTTTTTTTATTAAATAGATTAGTACCCTGGTTTAAATTCCTCTCGACCATCATCACTCCCACAAAATTTTGTTACAGAATTATTCATTCTAAAATAATTCAGAAGACATTATTGAGCTTAGCTCTTGATATCATAGAAAAATAAACCGTTCCTAAAATTCTATTCTCACATTATTTTCTCCTTCATAGGCAAAGGTCTAACAGTGTGCGTGTCGGTGCTCGCCGGCGAGTTCCCACGTCGTTCCGGTGACGCCAACTCCGCACGGCAAAACCTGCGCAAATGTATGGATGAAGAGAAGGTCAAGGGCTTCGTCGACGTCCTCGTGTCACCCGACATCGCTCAAGGACTTAGCCATTTGTAAGTTAGCTTCCATACAGATTGTTGCTAGCATATAAACTCGAAATAATTTCTGGACAACATAACTTACCGTACTTTTCCTAATTTCCGATTGGCGTGACAACACGGTGCAGGAGAGTAATTTTATAGCGTTTAACAACATATCCCACAGAGTCAAACCACCACGGTAAAATAAAATAATCACATTTCCAATATTATTACTATTCGCAGTGTTCAAACCTCGGGTCTGGGTGGTCTGAAGCCGAACACAGTGATCGTGGGCTGGCCGTACGGCTGGCGGCAGGCGGAACGCTCGGCGCCTCGCTGGCAACACTTCCTGCACACCGTACGAGCAGTTGCCGCCGCTCGCATGGCCATGCTCGTCCCTAAGGGCATCAACTTCTTCCCCGACTCCTCTGAAAAGGTAACATGCAGCGGTCGTCATTTATAAAGCATAATTAGCCCTGGTGGCCTTATAAAAATAGCCATGGTTAAACAAACAACTCAAAAACATACAATGACACGTATCGTATCTCGGTGGATCTAATTCTGCAAGCGTTTACGACTAAAACTAAGGGATGAAGGATGAACTACACTAAAAAGCTCTAAGATGATCATGACCATTAAAAAAACACAAATATTGTAATAACGTTACACCCAATATTGGAATCCTTTACATTACATTTATCTAATTTATTTAGTCTTTGGTCTTTCTATTCACTACTGGAAATTGAGCTCTCCAACTTCACGTTACAAAGCATAATCCTTGACTACGAGCGTAGTCCATCCAGCCCAATATAAAACATTGCTTTAATGTTGCCGAGAGTGATGACTATGTTTTTTAATCTATGTTTGGGGCATTCTTACCTACCTCAGGATATGCTGGATACGTTAGTTGTACCTATTGTAAAAAATCGGACAGGAGACATAGCAGACAAAGGGAATTATAGGCCAATCTCACTTGCAACTGTGATTGCCAAAGTGTTTGACAGTGTGCTTGATGCGCAGCTCAGTAGATGTTCAAAACTACATGACACTCAGTTTGGTTTTCGTGCGGGGCTGTCTACTGAGAGTGCAATACTTGCGTTAAAGCACACTGTCAAATACTATACGGACCGAAAAACACCAGTGTATGCTTGTTTCCTGGACCTTTTCAAAGCTTTCGACCTGGTATCATATGAGGTTTTATGGGAGAAGCTTCGGGAAGCGGGAGTTCCAGCTGCACTGGTGTCAATATTATCCATCTGGTATGACAAGCAGAGGAACTTTGTGAAATGGTCAAATGCATTGTCGGACCCGTACAAACTCGAATGTGGTGTTAGCCAGGGAGGTCTTACTTCCCCGAGATTGTTTAATATTTATGTTAACAACTTGCTTGTTGAGCTCAGCAGTACTCACGTCGGTTGCCATATAGACGGAGTTAGTTTAAATAACTTAAATTACGCTGACGATATGGTGCTGCTGAGCCCCACAATCGGTGGAATTAGGAAACTACTCACCATTTGTGAAAGATATGCCGAGCAGCATGGACTAAAATATAATTCTACAAAGAGTGAGCTGTTGGTGTTTAGAGGAAGAAATAAAAGTCCCTCAAATGTCCCTCTCGTCGAACTAAACGGCTCACCTTTGCGGAGGGTAGCACAATTTAAATATTTGGGGCATATTGTTACGGAAGATCTTAAGGATGACTTAGATATGGAAAGAGAGCGCAGGGCGATGGCTTTGAGGGGAAACATGTTGGCAAGCAGGTTTGCTGGTTGTTCAGTACCGGTTAAAATAACACTTTTTAAGGCATTTTGTCAAATATTTTACACCAGCAGTCTGTGGGCTAATCATACCCAAAAGGCAGACAACGCACTGCGCATTCAATACAACAATGCCTTCAGGGCGCTGTTGAGGCTTCCGCGTTACTGTAGTGCGTCAGGGATGTTCGCTGACGCACACACTGACGATTATTTCGCGATCATGCGCAAAAAAGTGGCATCAGTGATGCGCAGAGTGAGGGGAGGCAGCAATAGCATTGTTAGGGTTTTTTCAGATAAGTTAGAAGGGCCTACAGTGGATAGGTTTATCAAGCTACATGTCAGACATGGGACTTGATAAATCTTCCTCTGATTGGATACTGTGTCTTTTTGTTGTGTTTTGTTTTTGTACTCATGTGTGTCTAAGTGTTACTAACATAGTTTTTAAGTTTAGTTTGTTAATACTAACACACTATGGGCCTTTGACGCCTGAGAATAAACGATTTTTATTTTTATTTTAATTTTATTATTTATTTATTAATGTCCAGGTATCCGGCAACATCGACATCTGGTGGATTGTCCACGACGGTGGCATGCTGATGCTGCTCCCGTTCCTGCTGAAACAACACCGCACCTGGAAGAACTGCAAGATGCGCATCTTCACCGTCGCGCAGATGGAAGACAACTCCATCCAGATGAAGAAGGACCTAAAGATGTTCCTCTACCAGCTGCGACTTGAAGCTGAGGTTGAAGTTGTGGAAATGGTAAGTATTGATATTGATCGACAACATAAAAAATGTTTAGTCAGATCACCGTCAATAATATAATAAAAATAAATACATTGTACTAATTACACGACTGCCCAAAAAAAGAAGTGTTATGGTTTTAGGGTTCATGTATGTAAGTATGTATGTTTGTGGGTTTCTTTATTCCACCACAACTTCTAAACTCCTGAACCAATTTAGATGTATGGGTATCGTTAGAATTTGGTTAGAATCCTTACATTGTCCCGAGTAACATAGACTGGTAAGATTAAAAAAAGTAGTAATATAGTGAGAAGTAAAGAGGTGTGAAATGAAATAAAATCACACACGGCAAGTGTGCTTTATATTTTTTTTATAAATTTTATCTTTTTACTTATTTTAATTTTATTCTAATCAAGATTGCTGATGAATGAACTAAGCATGTTTGGAATCTCTTAACTTCATGGTTCATAAATCACACTATAAAATTATTTCAGACGGACAGCGACATATCTGCTTACACTTACGAACGTACACTGATGATGGAACAACGCAACCAGATGCTGCGTGAACTCCGGCTCAACAAGAAGGAAACTATGGGCATGGTAAGAGTAAAACATGCACACCCAAAACTAATGAAATATATATAATAAAATATTCACAATATCAATGTTCAATATGTCTGTACAAAGCTTTGTATATTAATAACTCTACTCTGACCTAGAACTAACATGTTTGTCTGTCGCTATATACAGATGCAAAATTTCGTGGATTATCGTGAAAACGCTGAGGAGAAGTTGCCTTTGGTAAAGTGGATACCTTAACCCTGATTCGAGTCCACTTATTTTCTTTAAGAGCATTTTGTTAGCTATTGGTTGATTTACAAATATCTCCCGCATTTTGAAGTCTACACTAATTTCCGCTGTTATTTTCATCAAAGTAATGTGTAGATGAGTTTTCTTTTTAGCTTTAATGAATTCTTGGTGTATATTAGATTCAATGTTGTCCTCTTTGTGGCTAAAATCTTCCACTTTCACTACTTCATCATAATATACATTTCTGTCATCATTACATTTCTACCAATTCAGTAACAAATGAATTTGGCTAAATTCTATTTAAATATATGCTTTTGATGTTTTTGGATCATCTCTTCATTTTAGACTACCGTACTTAATAGTTTTTATTCTCTCACATCTTTCACTTTTCACTTATCAAAACCTATGCTCTTTACTATGATCACTATTTTGCACATATTTTATATTCTACAAACTAATGTCTCCATTTTTACTAACAACCTCAATATGTCAATTTTAATTTAATGCTCACAAATATGATGGCATGCACCCCTGTCAACCCTTATTAACGTGTGTTAATTGATGTTAGTTAGTATTTTATTATTGGTATTGTCTTTACTATGTGACAAGAGATTCATTAATCCGATGCGTATTTTAAGTTGTATATTGATATTTATACTTTCCAAACATTAATTCGTATCACATCTTATCTGTATAATATGGCTAGGACCCATTTGCACTCGTTAGTAGGTACTTTGACTCGAGTACCTTGTAAACATTTTTTAAGCTTAAATATAGTGTCCCTATCAGTAAGACCAATCAAATCTTCACATTATTGTTCTCAATAATTTCAATGTAAACTATTGTTGCTACGTTATATCAGTGTTTAAAATCCATAAATAATTCCTTCCATAGAGAAATTATTGTTATGATCTTACTAATATATTTGACTCGATTTGAGACCTGTTGAATTAAGGGTCTATTTCAGTTCAGCGTAACTTTCGGTTCAGTAACCTCCCGCATAATCAGGCCTAAAGAGCCGAAAGCCATCATCAATACGTCGTCCGTATAATAACTTTACCTTCGGAAACTATAAAATTTCATAACTCTGCTACATCGCAGTATTTGCGAACGAGAATTAAATTAGAACCTTCCTAAACTAAGTACTCATGTACAGGTCCAGGCTATTGTGGATCACCACCACGCTGACGTTAAGACCGCTAGTAAGGTCCGCTTCACCGAGCCCGGAGACGAAGCGCCAACCGACGCGCCCTCGCCACCGCTCGCCGACACCGACGACAAGGACAAGGATGACAAGGTGACCATACTACCTTTACGTATGATCCTAATGCACTTAGATGTCGGTTGATACCCCAAAATAAAAATAAAAATAAATTTCCGAAGTTCATTCAGGAATAAAGCCCTCTGAAAATAAGATAAATGAGAAAGTACCAGATGCTTTAAGTATCAGATTTTTGGCTAGGTTGTATTGACTCGAAATGTATTAATTCGGTTGGCAGGTTTTACTACTAATAACGATTGCTGTTTTGAAATTATCTGAAATGTTACAATAATGTGAACCTTAAATATATTAAATTAAACTGTTACATTATTTTTTAAATGATAGAGATACTTTTAAGCAGCTAACCCCAATATGTATTCATAATAATATTCACAAATACAACATTGCAATTTCTATTATAACTATGTATTATTTAACTAATAATTAATACATGAACAAGCTTATTTTCTCAGCTAGCACACTATTCATAATCTGATTATAATTTAACAACAGTTGCATTACCATTTTGATTTTCATAAGCCCCTCATTACATTCCCAAAAAACATTTATAGCCGACTATGTAATATAAACTTTTTCAAACTTATCTTGATTTACAATCTCAATGACAGATTCAGGATGAGTTTTGCTTGCAGTCTAATCTTGTAACTCCTAGTCGAGATCGGATTAATTTGAGAATCAAGTATCGATATCAGTTTCAATCAAAATATTAACATGTCTTGATTGAAATTGATATCTCAAGTGTTATAATGTATAGTGATCGCGAAAACCTGAGATATTACTATGTTACCGATAGTTTCGTGATAATTTTCTAAGTATCACTTTTATCGTGTCAAAAGGAACCATTTATAAATATACTGAACCACCAATAAATTATATTACTATTTTTCTATTACAAGAACACGATTAGGCTGCAGACATCAGCGCAATAGTGTGGTAGTCATTAAGGCCGGTGTGAAAATGCACTGCAAATCATTTTATTTCATGTTTTATTTGATATTTTCTTTGAGTTACTCATGATCTTCCCCCACCCTCATCATGACGTCACCAAAGAGTCCTAGCGAATTTACACACGGTGGTCATATGTTTGCGATGAGTTCATTCACGTTGATTTGTTCACTTTAGTTTGTTTCGTTGTCCACATTAGATAAGAGTTTGGATGTTTGAATGTCAGTAGTGAGTTATTGTTTAACAATTAAAATAATATATGACATCCCGTGTTTCATTCGCCTTGAATCCGTCATGTGCAACACAAACAAATCGCGGTTCAAAATTTAATATTGGAAACGGAAACTTTGCAAATTGGGGTGAATAGGACGATTTTCGAAGTAGTTTGTTGCACATAATCGATTCAATGTGGGACTCGCCCGATGAACGGTCGCAGTGCGAGGACGCCAGCCCGCCACCCGACGATGCCAAGCACAAGGAGGGCGCCAACGGCGACGCCGTCAAACCCAAGCCCACCCTGTCAGACTTCACGCCGTAAGTACTCTGCCTTCACACTATCACAATATATGTATAACTTCGGTCAGAGCACCTGGAGTATTTATCCGGGAGGCACAGGTTCGACTCCTGTTCACGACCATACTTATCTTTCCACAAAAAATTATAACTTTAGGGTTCACTATGCATGCATTAATGCTTTTCGAATCTGTATATGTATAACTTGTTTCTATTTTATAGAACAAAAAATATTAAATGGGAAGCAGCTTCAGTTTGAGCGCTCTAATAAGATATGAACAACCTTTAGTTGTAATACCTACTTATGGCGATGCTCTAATAATATACCAATATTACAACACACTAAAGACACTAGAGGCTCAAGGGCAAATACTTAAAATATAAAACGATCTATTATATAGCATCTTAGTATAAGTAATGGGATTAACGGTAACAGTTACCGTTACAGTTTGACCATACCACAATTCAATGTACTCCGGAAAAGTGTCGTTCAATGATAATAATAAGTGAAGTGGGCATAGTATATACTACAGTACTAGAGCTTATTAGATAAAAACATAATTGTGTGGTATGATTTTAATATAATATGATTATCATTTATTACATGAGAACATAATTGTATGGTATGATTTTAATATAATATGATTATCATTTATGTATCAGTGATGAGGGCACGGTGCGACGCATGCACACGGCGGTGAAGCTGAACGAAGTGATCGTGTCGCGGTCGCACGACGCCCAGCTCGTCATCCTCAACCTGCCCGGCCCTCCGCGCGACACCAACATCGACCGGGAGTCCAACTGTGAGAATATTATGTTATTACTAGTGAGAAATAAACTTTCCTCAAAAATTGCTGAACGTAACAGGGAAAACCACATAGAAAGAAAGAAAGAGACATCCACAAAAAAAAAATAACATGATACAAGTATGGGGCCGTCCATTAATCACGTGAGGCTCGAAGGGGGAGGGGGGTCTGACAAAAATCACGAAATATAACAAGGGGGAGGAGAGGTGTAGTAAGATATCACGTATATTTATTTTCTGTATTTAAAGATAATATTCTAAAAAAATTAAGATTCTTTGTAGGTACTAATAATAATACACGTGATTTAGGATTGGCCCCTATTCACATCGTCATACCAAAATAAACTACACCGAAAGGATATGATTTTCACAAGCGTAGAATTAACTACGAAATATCGTAGCATCCTGCTACAGCGTATATGCCGTAGCAAGTGCTACGGTAAAAAAACGTAGCAAATGCTACGTAAGTTCCTGTGTAAAAGTCTCCGTGGTAAAAGTATAATAAAAACAAAATAGCGCCATCGTAGGTTGTAGCATAACCTAAGGTTGGTTTGTTTTCTTAGTATATAGCATTCCCGGAGAGTTCATGATAGAAAACAAGAATAGTCCAGGTCGCTGTCACTTGATACGATGAAGAGAACTATATATATAGCATTTTATACTACAATAAGGACGATATAGTATATGCTTCACGTGGCACAGTCTAGGATCTACTACGCTACGCTCATCTACCATATTGTATGATACTACTCGTACAATAGAACTTAAGCTACGGTAGTATAATTTGAACATAGCAATAGATATAATCTTCCAAAGACAAATTTAAATTGCACATTGCTTGCAAGTCAGTCGAACCTGGCAAAAAAAAGTTCTTTATTTATTTGTCGACTATCTTTTTAATATGTTACATGTGTGTTCCGCCAGACATGGAGTTCCTGGAGGTGCTGACGGAGGGGCTGGAGAAGGTGCTGATGGTGCGCGGCGGCGGGCGCGAGGTCATCACCATCTACTCGTGAACGCGCCCGAGCGCTCCTCTCCTAACTGTTAGTGCTATGGTTTGGAACGATCCGATCGCGCGGGCCAGTGCCACGCTCGACCCGCGCGTCTCTAAGACTGCCGACACGACCGTCGCGTTCCGGTTTGTTCATAAATATTATATGTATTTTCTTACGATGATTGTATTCGGCGTTCGTTTTACTTGTAAATGTTAGCTTAATTCTACGATACGTTTTGTTGAATTTGCTGTTTAGAGTGAGGTTGTTTTGAAATTTATTCACTGTTGTATAGATATTTATGGATATGATGTATGTATCAATGAGGAGCCTTATCTGTCGGACATTAGCTCTAAGTTCGTTGTTTTGTTATTACATAGACTAGCTAAGCGTTACTTTAAGCACCCGAGTGCTCTCCTGGTTGCCGACATGCCATATAGATTTATTTCACTGTGTTAATGCTTTAGCACTTAGATATTAATTTGTATCATTTTTATACATCATTTTATTTTCTATGGTTGTTAAAACGACGTAGATATACTTTATAAGAGTATACATTTATTAAAATCCATTAAGATTTTTAACTATATAAAAATTATATTTTGTAAATATGATTCTGTTCTAAGATTTTTTACATCTGCTCAACTTAAAACTTACCGTGTGACTGACGCAGGAAATAAATAACAATTTGAAATTCCGCTAACCGTATAGATTTCCAGAACATTTCATTTTGATAAATAATTTCTAGTCAATTTTGATATTAGTAATATCTAATACATACACATTCGACCCTGAAGTCATTGTCATTTATTGACACAACAATTAATTGAACCTTTGAGCTTTTATGGTGAGTAGATTGAACAACAGATAGAACGCGCCGAGAGGGATACATAGGTAACTATTAACTATTCGTATTTTAGTATTAGCGTGAAGATTTGATAGTTAAACGCGATCCCCCGTCGCAACTAACTTAGTGACTAACTTGAAAACTTATTGCGCACATTCGCGTAGGTAGATGATTTCTTACTGTGATCGTTTATATAAAGGTTTATTGTTTTAGTTTTACTTAAGTGGTAGCGGTAATATATATTCAGATGGTCTTCAGTAGTCATTGTTAAACAAAATGAACGTTTGTTTATGTTTTTCCTATAGTTGCCTTGACTTGCTCGTGCTATATTTTGAATGTATCTGCCTTCTGCGTGTGTCACGCATTAAAACAAAGAATAAATAAATACTGTGGAAACACTTAAAGTTGTCGACAACGGTATTATACTAGATAGGTCACGAAATCTTACAAAGAACTTGTGGCTATGCAAAAGCTCTAAATTAGACTTGAAAACAACTTGTCGTTGAACGAAACTATTCTGTATGCGCTACCTAGACATAATAGATAGCTTTGAAACAAAAAAGCTAAAACACCTGATTCCAGTCTTACGTATTTAATTTAGCAAATGTTTTTGCTAAAGTAGGTATTGCATTAAAATTAGTAACTATAGTGATTAGTTAACGTTTGATAGCCATCTGTTAGTAACAAAAACAAAGTTACAGAGATGCAACTTGCGCGTATGTATGTACGTGTGATGAAAACTTGTCAATTTTTATTTACCGTTACACCACATTAGTTTAAGGAACTATTTCTTATTCGTATAAAGAGTGTTAGATAACTGCCAAATAGGAATCGGTGTTGTAAAATATCCTAGTCCATAAGTGAGCTACCATCTACTCAATAATAATAACTTCATTTATGAAAAATCATAAAAATACAATTAGAAATATTGATGAATCATTTTACAGTTGTAAACATTTAGCTAACAACACTTCGTAGACGAAATAGATAACTGTATTCCCGTTTTTTTTTTATAAATCTATTTAGGTATAGAGTTTTTACTATTGATTTGATACTAATTATTTGGCATTCATTATAAACTTAACTGTAAATTATTATTTTTAAAAATTATCAATTACTTAATGTCCTAAGATTTTACGATAACGTCAACTCGAATTTTGTACACGAGTTGATATTTTTAAGATTTCCTCAAATAAAAAATAGTTTAACCTTTTCATAACTCGTAGTCACAATTAATACAAGTGACGTCATTTAATGTTCGCGCACCTCTGCGCTACGAACAAAGTAGGAATTAATTCGAGGGCATTTAAGAATTCCTTTTTGTCATGGTTGTAGATGCCATAATAATAAATTAAGTAAGTAGATGTTAGTTATTCTATGAATCGACTGTCGACTAACCGTCTATGAAAATACCAGTGTACAATAACTGAGCACTCGGTCGCCTAGCAACCAACAGCAGGCCCTTGCAGCCGCTACTCTGTCTACCACACTGAAGCATAGCGATATAAACAAAACTAAATCACTTAATAAGATTAAGTATAAATCATTCTAAATTATATTAATCTATAAATCAACATTTAACATCTGTATCGTATTTAAACGTCGCTCGATTTGATTTTGTGAATGTATTGTCAATCACTTAGTGATATAAAAATACACAGATTTTATGAAATAATGATCACATATCTTCCTTTTCACATAGAAAAAATATATCTACATATAAATTTATTTATGCCTATTAATAGGTAACGGACGATAATTTATTTAAATATAAATTTATTGAATTATATAAAATCAAAATAAAGTATTTACCTAATAGGTATTTATTACTTCTAAGTCGAAATTGTAAAATTGGTAATAGTATAACTAATTTGAGTTCTTTAAGAACATGTGGATATTTATATTTTGAAGCCATTCCATTTTTAAATGACGGTAAACGGCCCTTTTAGACCCTACCAAATACCTACTTAGGTATTACGAAGCATCGCGGTCGTATAGCGTGTTGAGCGACCGTGTAGGTACGTATGTAAGTTTCCGCTGCGGTAAAACGTGCTCCACATCTACTTAAATCTTGTCTACCAACACCGTAGATAGTTCAAATTATGTAGGACACTAGTTAACGTTTGACGCCCACCATAATGTCATACATGTGCCAAACATCATTATTTCAGTGAGTAAATGACACGGTGGCAATACTTTAGAGTAGGTCACCCTACTTACATAGTTTAAGAGTAACTCCAACTCATCTGTCAGTAAACTATCAGTAATGTGTGTAATACTATTAAGAAAATAGCTTTCGAAATACATTATGTGTTAGAATGTCACGTTAACTAACATAGTTGTAATTCAACAACATGCACATACATAGTAACCTACTCAGGATAGATTTAAAATCGTGTTCGTAATTTCAGTCGTTACATTTTAGCTTTATTAAAGTCATTAAAATTATAAAATGTGCAGTCGCCAACGTGTTTATAGCCACAGGTATGATGGAATACGCTGTTGTTGCGCAATTTGAAGTCGCTTGGCGATTGTACTGAACGAGTATCAAGTAATTATTGATGTAAAACTATAAAATTTACCTATTTTAGATTTTAGGCTGTGAGTCAGCGTAAACACATTCTTTACAATTTAATATTCAAGCTAGAGTTGCTGTGATACACCATTATGGCTATAAAATTATAGTGTAGTCATTTCTGGCTATGTATAACAATGGGAGATAACGTGTATAAACGTTAACACGCCATATTCTATCTGTGATTTCACTGACGATTAGATGCACCTTTACCCGAAAACCTAACAAAATCCTGAAAACTCATCCACCATTTCTGATTTGGGTACGACTCGTAATTTTTTGTCTCGTGTGTAATTCGTGACTAACGTAATGCAAATTACAAACATAATGAAATGTAACTAACAAGGCTGTCTCTACTTTGAAAATATTTTGAAAATTGTATTTTATAAAGCCTATGTGTAACAGCCAGAAATGTAACTAGATTGTCTATTAATGAAACAAATCTATTTGAAAACTATTCTTGATCTTGGAAATAAAAGCGAAATAAGATAGCCTACTGTAACTTGCTACATCTCAAGATATTGAGCAATAACGAACGTTTAGATAGTGATCGCTGGGCGGTATGCTATTTAACTTATAAATATTATGTATTTTGATCTGGAACGAGATTTTCATAGAAAAATATTTCGAGTGTAAAAGTTGTTTAAGAAATTATTAAAATATTCAAATAATAATTCTAGTGAGTTAGACAGTGAGTAATATAAGAAAAGATGTTACGAGTATAATAAAATAAACTAATAAAACATAATACTTTCTTTATTTGTGACCCACTAGTTATTATACCAACATAAAACTTTAGGTGAGTAGTTACTTCATTTGTCGGCAAACTGACATCTGTCGACTCTTCAGTAGTGAAGGTGGTGGAGTTGATCGACGTCGCCGTCATGCCGACTATCTCCATAAATAACTGAGGTGGACTGAGAAACTGCCAGAGCCTTATGATTATTTATCAAGGTAAACATGTGGGATAACTTTTTAATGAATTTCAGCCCGTGTGCCTTTGAATAGGGTAGCTCAAAAATAAACTGACGAATACCATATCCAATATTGGATACAAGAAAAAAAAAATTTTGGAGTCTTAAAAACCCGAGAATCCAACCAGAGATTTCACGCTCAGCAGCCGCACTTACTACCAATAAACCAACGAGGCAGACAGTTGATAAGAATAATTTCGTTCTAAGAACATTTTATCAAGACCATGAAAGAAATCTTTGGTATACAGTTATGCTTTTCTCTAAAAACGAACACAAGGTTTCTTTCTTGGAACAAATTTCTGTATTTCCATTAACCAAAACTGATATACCCATATCTACTTACATACAGATTTATCCACACTGAACATCTGTATCGATGTATATTGGCAGTTTAAGTGCCTTTATTTGCTAAGCTTAGGATCCGCATCAAATCACTGCAGGACATGAATTGAACCTGCATAATATCACTTACGAGGTTTTTTAATAAATAATACTCCGAATTTTCAGTCACGACGCACTTTCTTCACGGCGATTAGTAAAGTACGCAGGGGATATTATAATGAACAAGTGTACAACCTACCTTCACACTCATAGTCCGTTCATCCGGCGGCAATCCGACAAAACCGGAGAGACATCAGGCAAAGGACTGGCGGATTTACGTGATTGGAAGCACGGTGTCGTACCGCCTACATCCTAACTCCGGGCTACTACTGAGGATTTCTTAACAGAAAAACCCAATAATACTTTCCCGACCCAGGAACCAGACCCAGGACGTCACCCTCAGTAGCCGCGCTTACACTACACGGACACTAGACCAGTTAGGCAGTTAACGACTGTCGGAACAAATACGTTAAAGGTCAAAACTCCACTGTTTAGGTATGTAGTTACCTATCCCGTACATTTGAAATTCAAGAGGTTAATCTAGATTCTAGGTAGTTATTTTCCTAATAGGAAATGCATAGCATAACAACCAATACGTACAACGCACTCCATGCAGTCCCGGTTTAGCCAGGTCGAGAGTCAACAAATGCTAAAATAAACATAGCGCCGGCCGCATATACAATGTTGTAAGTTAGTTGATATAACGGCCTGTTATCCACATTTTCTACAGGCCCCGCGCTGGCTTTATCCGGCACTAACTACACGCAATGCGCGGACCAATAGGAACAAGACGTGCATATAGGAGAGAACTTTAGGCGCGCAGGTAAAACATGCAAAGAAATTAGTACATAGTATAAAATAAAAATCAATAGTGTGGTTTAAAAATATTTTTTATTCGTTTATTTTTAACATTTAATTTGGTGACAAAATTTCATAGCTGTAATGAAAACGTATTTTGTCACCAAGATTATTTATTTATGTAATATCTAAGTCGCAAAACATATTTATGTTTGTAAAATTGACTATAAAGGTTTTCTTGCAGATAGCAATATGTCGACAGTCTCTTTATACATTCTCAGAAAATATTGCATGTGTTTAACCTTAATACTAGAAACATAATTTATTTTCACCTTACGTTACAAGTATGTAACTATAAATACAAAATCGAAAATATACTATATAATATGGTATAAAGGTTAAATTCAATCAAACCTGTATGCATTGCTCTGCATTATTAATACTTTCAATCAGGTACTCCTTCAATCCATTTTTATTGTATGATGTATAAAATTGACTAAGTAAACTATACTTAAGGCTCACAACTTTCATTCCTAAAATTTTGAGATGTGTTTTCTTCATTACTTGTGGCCCAATCAAATGTTCATTGTTAGAACAATAATGATCTGGCAAGTGAATTAATATAGCAACATTTTCATTTCGATCAATTTTTGATTTCCAGTTGAATGTTGTGCTACCCAAACCAGCCGGGTGTAACATAACATCCAACAAGTAGGTCTCATCAGATGGCAGGTATGGAATAGAGACAGATACTGACAATTTGTCATTACCTCCTGCTACATTTACCAGCGTCTCCATAATTTTTTCTAAAATGTTTTTGACTCGAGCATCTAGAGAAATAGGTTTAGACCACTGGTTTTTTGGTAAAAGAGGACCTGCATATTTGTCATATTCTAATGTCATTGCAGTATCAATTAAATAAAACCTCTTCAATATATCAGGGTTGCGCACTTTAGTCAAATACTCTGGGCTCAGCATTCTGCATACCAAACCAGATGGATATTTGCCTAAATAAATTAGTGACAATAATATTGAGCTAAGATCACTACTACATATTTTATAAAAACTTTCATTTAATATTTTATCTATAAGAACCCAAAATGCTGTGTTATTTATAGGATCAAAATGTAAAAACCCAAATGGGTATATAAATGATCTAAGGAAACTAGAAGGCACAATTTGCCAGCTACGCAGAAAGAATTCACTGCATGAATTTAATATTGTTTCATTGTAAATTTGAAATTGCATACAAAAGTTTAGTATTCCCACTACAAGAACATAACTCTCTATTCTTGAACCTTTAAATTTCATATATTTTTCTACAGCCTTCTCAATTTGGTCATCGGTATACTTAAGCTTGGTTAGCTTAGAAATAATATCTAATAATGAGTCTTCATCTAAGGCATGTATATTGGCATTGAGCCAACTGCCCACAACACCAAATGAATGTACTGATAAGTATTTCTCTACTACAAAGGAGCTCAATATATCCTGCATGACAGGTGCATTAATTTTAAACCATATATCACATAACTTCTGTTCCAGTAATGTCAATATTATTCTTTTGCTGGCTTTCAACCCATGCAGAATACCAAAAACCTGTACAATATTTGTTTCATCAATTTCATGTTCTCTAGCCACAAACCCAACCCACAGCTTGTCAATGGTCTCAGAAAACTTCCCATCGCTTTTATTTTTAATTAAAAACTTTATAAACTCACATACTTGTTCAATGGTTAACTTGTTATCAACAACTCTCAGAAGCATCTCATCATGAAATTTGTGTTTGTAAGGGTCCATAAAAGAAGATACTGTGTTCAATATATTCAGTATTGTCTGTGTGTCTTCAGTTTTCATCACCACTCTTAAAAGTTTATCTAAAATGGCTCCCTTTGCTAAATTGATATGCATGCTTTTTGAATCTAAAATTAATGAGCTTGGGTTTTTTTCAATGTCATAAATACGTTCTATTGCGCCCAATGCAATATTTGGAGTTATCTTTGTACACTTTGAGAGCAAAGAGAATACTTCCCGTAGGTCCAAACATTGCTGGAACTCTTCTTGTATGAGCTTGTAATTCAGGGAGTCATGTGCACTTATTACATGTTCTTCATTTGGCTTTTCCTCAATGTCAGAGAAATTTGTCAACTTCTTTATGACAACTGGAAGTTCTTGAACATTAAACCCATTTTCTATTAATATTGTACTACTGCAAAAATGTGGATTATTGCCAGATTTGTCGTCACTGAATGTTCGAGGTGCTAATGTTAGAAATGGACCAGACAACGATATGTTTCCATTACTGGAAGTCAGGATGTTATTTTTTGCTTTCAAATACGTTCTTCTCAAGACTAATGACATTTCCAAAACATCCAAATCTTAACAACAAAGTATTACGCAAATAAAATAAAACTCGTGTAATCAACACTACAGGTGACAGCGATGCGGAGGAGATGTTTGACGCTTAGGTGAGATTTTTAGGTAGCTTTGTTTTGGTATTAATTTTATTTAGTTTGAACATATTTTATTCACATGTTTGACAACTTAGACATTGAACATGACATTTGTGTGACATTGGGAATTAGTACTTTTTTTTTTATAGCTTCGAATCCACTTTATAGAGACTTTAATTATCAATAACTCAAGTGAGCTCGTAACCAACTGGCCAACTCGATTAAACTTGACGATTAAACGGAAATTTTTCATTAATACTTAATTATTTATCACATTCATTATTTTATTTGATCAATGTTTTTAGGTTTTATTTGTATAAATAACATTAATATAGACGTTAAAATAAAATAGTTTTTTTTTATAAAATTATATTATAATACATACTTACTTTATACGCCAACAGGCCTTTGTTTAGCAATATAATGTTATAAATGAGTGAATAGTAAATAGGTGAATAATAACATTTAGACGAATTCGAAATCTCTGTTACATTTTGATTTGATTAAATAATCTTACATTTCATTATTTAAACGTTTCTTGGGCCCATCTATGTTGGTAATGAGTTAAGTTCATCGATCAATGGATTGATGGATTCACAAACTAATCGTAGTTCGTCGAAAACTCGTATTGCCGTTTGCATAGCTGGCAACATTGATACTACTGATACATTCATTCCATTTGCAATAAGTTCATTCCTTATTAATTCATGTTTTTATTCATTCATTACGTTCAGCGGTCATGCTCGTATGGCATAATGACATTTAATGAACGTTCATTCATTCGATAGTTCATTGATCATTCTTGCAGTGTTTGTCTTTCTTTATCGTTGCTTCTCCTCTTGGTTTTTCGTTTATTCGTATATTTTGATAAGACACAACAATACATAATTATATAACTAAAAAGATTTTGTGAATGTTATTTACTTAAATAAAATAGCTTAACATAGAGAAAATAGGTTATAAAACCAGTGAACTCTAATTCTGAAGCGATATTTTTATCAGCACTGGTCAGCTGATTTCCTTTTTAGTAGGGCCTAAGTTGTTTTATAAACTTGATGTAAATGTAAGTACTTATTTGATGTTAATAGTTACATTTCATTGCTGTCAAGCCAATAAAATTTTAAAAAGTCGATCATAATTTAAATGTAATTTGAGTATGGAATCTTCGTGGCATACAAATATAAAATAGTATTAATTAATTCCAGAGTAAGATCTGTGAATTCCTGCTATTGTAACGATTTTTTATCATAAATGCTAATATTTAATATTAATTATAGCTGGTCGAAATTGATAGAGTCTGCTTCTTAATGGGACATACTTTTAGGTGAAATGATTGCTTGAAATTGATAATTATTTATTCTACGTAGTTCTGCTACAAAATTAAACAGGCTCCACAATGCATTTTCAAACAAATGTAAGTACCTATCAGACAGGTATCACAATGATACTAACAATTAACATGTAGCTACCTACCTATCTAACTACATCATCATCATTATCATTAATTGAACAGCCATTTAACATAGTGCATAGTACATACATATGCATATGTGTATGCAGTGTATGTTTAAAATGTTGATTACCTATGTAGGTATTCATTAAACGTTTTAAACAATAACTAGGTATTTTCTGTTTGTTATCTATCAAATGAAAACAATGATTTTGCTGTAATTGGTCTATGATAAGTAAAATAAGATGTATCATACTAAATGCATACTGCCCAAGCACCAATATACACAGGCCTTGAATGGGTATATCTAAATATACATGATCAGAAATTAGTAAATATTCATCAATCAATAGTCAATCATTTCGTTTCAAATACATTATTTTTATAACAGTACAGCAGGCGGCGCAGTGGTTGAGATATCGACCTCGGCGCTGCGGGTCGCAGTTTCGAATCCCGCACGGAACAATTATTTGTACGACCTATAGATTAAAATGTTTCAGGTCTGGACATGTGAGATTTTTATCTGTAAACACACGCGAAACAAAAATTAATCTCAAGACCTGGAATTTTTATTAACATTGCAAATTTATCCACATCTAAAGTTATTGATACTAAAATAAAATCTATTTAAGAACATGAGTATGTAGGTATAATATGAGGCAAACATGCATCTATTAGAGCTCTGTGTGTCACTGCTCGTGAACATAAATAAACATTAATATGATCTCCTGTCTACTATAACTCTAACAAACTGCCAATCAACCTAGTTGACCAATGGTCGCACATTATTCCACATACATACCTTTAACTCTATCTGTCATACATACAGTTCAATTAACACATATTTAAGAGGCCTGCACAGGCAACTTGCTGTATCAGTCCATGTGAGGACAAATCACAGTACATTACCAGTGAATTTGAGATAACTACATTGTGTATGTTTTTACGTGATTATCTTAAATGATAAGACAAACTTTACGCTGTTGTTTCCTCAGTTCTAGATATCGTCCTCTTTTTTTACAACTTTTTTATTAGCTAGTGTCGCGTTTCTTATTCACATCCAAGTACATTAGTATTGTATTACATAAAGTAGTAGTGTGGAATTTGCAAATATTATGTTTTACTGTGTGAGACCGTGATCCAATTAATGCAGGTCGTATTACGAGTTCCAATTCGTCGGTGTCTCTATTAATTGAACTGCATTCCCATAAAACACAACCAGTAACTTCGTCCGAGGTATTTTTATGTATTATTTATTGGACAATTTTTAATTTCATTTTCATTTTGTATCACAGTAATCAGTCAGTGTCATGATTAATCCATTTATAAAACGCTCAAAACAATGTCTCGATCTAACACTTCATCGTTATTACCTACGTCATTTTTTAACACTAATAATATCTTATCATACAAAAATCCGTAGCTGATTTACTTACGCAATTTCAGAGTAAAGCTCTCATCAGTCAACAGCTGTCGACATTGTTTACAAACGACTATACGATGTCTATGTATTTTTCCAGATGAGTTTGCAACTAAAATGGGGTGTAGCTGGTGTGGGTATGATAGCTCACGACTTCTTGACAGCGCTGGGGACGTTACCGGCTGAACAACACAAGGTCGTCGCAGTGGCTGGCAAAGATCTAGAACGTGTCCACAGATTGGCCACGCTCCACAAAATCAACACAGCTTATGAAGGCTATGAGCCACTCGCGCGTGATGACTCTATAGGTAACAAAACGTCCTATTGTTTAGACAAGGATCAGTAAACAAACAAAAGATAACGAGCTACATCATTACAGCTGAATGACTCCGACACTTCCTTTAACATTAATATACAGTAGAGAAAAAATTGCCTTTAGCCTATCTACTAACCCACCTAATCTGCTTTATTCTTAACTTGAAAATGTTTATCTACAAATTGCAAATAAGTTGTTTAACAAACATGTTATGTCACTACTGACATACTTGACACATTTGACTACTCAAAGCTAAGCTATATAGGACCGCATATAAATTGGGATGAACGCAGGAGGATGATGATGATGACACAAAAGTTAGTATGTAGGTAGTTAATTTTCCACAATCATTCAATTTTTACTTACTAATAATAGGTAATGCTATTCTCGTACAAGCAAGCAATGCTTCGGTTCCTTGCTACAGGACCCAATAAAATGAAAATTGATCTTATAAATGATCAATAGTTTCATTGTGATATACTTTGTTGCATTCGGCAACAGCAAAAGATAAATCACCACATTGACAATATTTTAATTTACTGTAAACTGTTAATTTACTGGTATTTCAGTAATAATAAAATAATGTGCATTAGCATAAGAATAAGGCTATTAATTGAATTTTGTATAAAGTTTTGTAAATTCGGAATGAATATACCTGGGGGTGATGGTAATTTTAATTGATAACGAAAAGTAAAGTTGATGCTAACTACTTAACTAGTAATCAGACGTCTGGCTTAGTTCTGGTGAAGGCCCATTAATTCTCCTAAAGCAGAGTGTTTATCTCCCTCCCATACAAAATACATACAGCCCAGAATCCAGAAGCATAAAAATATATATCTAGGATTATTAAGTGTTGGAGTGTGATCTCCGGGAGAAGTGGCTGTCATTGTATTTATAGCGTTTTGTATTTTGTAACGCACCCCATTACTCTTTTTCTGCTCCACCGCCACTTTTTCCAAAGATCAATACACTGTAATAGATATTGGTTTTAACACTTAAGTAACTACTACAACTAGGTTTTTCCCTTCTGTCCTGTCTGTGTGTGTGTGTGTGTGTGCGTGTGTGTGAAAGTCCTCCACGAAAAAAGAAACACTTATAATTATAAACGCTTAATGTTATCGCTATAACATACCTAAATGACAGCGCGGTTGGCGCAGTGGTCGAATGACCGACTGCTGCGCTGCGTGTCGCAGGTTCGATTCCTGCACAGAGCAAATATTTGTACGATCTACGGATAATTGCTCTGGGTCTGGGTGTTAGTGTGCTTGTGAGATTATATGTCTGTTAACGCACCCACGACACAGAAAGAAAATTAACAATACGTGTTTATATATACAGGTAGGCTAAAATGGGTTTACATAGAGGTCTGATGATCCTGATGGTTCTTGCACTATTGACGTCCTAAACACCAACCATATTATAAAACCAAAGTCTGTGTGTCCACGGAAACCTTTTCAATCTGTAACTCGGCTAGAACGACGATCACTTCCATTTGGAACAAATTCATTGCTAAACGTTAAAGTATTTCTGCGATTATTTGGAACCATTATTTTCTAGGTCTTGAATTGAGTGCAATGCACAAATGCCCTTGCACTTCGCTTCCGTATGACATTGTAGGTATGAATTGCATCCGAACTTAATGTATACGAACGTAATATAATAAATGTAGTAGTTATTCTCGAGGCGGTAACATTTTATCCGAGATTGCTCTCCAAGGCAAGACACGGCTGTCACTAACATGACATGCAAAACATGTTCATAAACACGACAAAAGCTCTCGAATTTATCGGAAATGTTTCTCTTGTTTCCAGACATTGTATTCGTGAGTGTTCTCAATTTGCAGCATTACGAAATAACTAAATTAATGTTAGAGAATGGTAAACACGTGCTATGCGAAAAGCCAATGGGCATGACTTACAAACAAACTAAATCACTGGTGGACCTGGCTCGCGAACAGAAACTGTTCCTCCTTGAAGGGATGTGGTCGAGGTTCTTCCCTGCTTACGACGCTTTGGATCAGCACATATCTTCGGGCGGGCTTGGGGACATCTATCACATCAGCATACAGTTTGGGGTCGAAATTAACGACATTGAAAGGAACTTGTAAGATATTTATTATCGTTCACTGCTTATTATACAAACAATAACGCTTCCCTCATCAACATCTCTCTATTGTATAAACGCATCACTTAACCATAATGTACATTGCAATGAACTAACACGTATCTACTCAATTAATTATTATATTCATTCGTTAGTGATAATTGGGAAACAATTTCAGAATGAAAGATTTGGGCGGTGGTGCGGTGCTAGACTTGGGTATATACATGTTGCAACTAGTGCAGTTTATATACAAGGAACCTCCGACGGACATCGTCTGTACGGGGCACCTGAGCAAGGCGGGCGTGGACGAATCCGTGTCGTGCGCGCTCAAGTACAAAGACGGCCGGACCGCCACGCTCTCCGCACACACTCGCGCCAACATGACCAACAAAGCTGAAATCGTTGGCACCAAGGGAGCTATCGCTGTGAGGAAAGATATATCTTTTTAGTAACAAGTGGCATAGATTTTGTCAACTTCAGTCAATATTTCTTTACTGGAAAACTTGATGGATCGAATATACACGAAGCATTTAATCAAATTCATTTTGTACATCCACATTTCTCAATGCTGTTTTAAGTCTCATGTAATTAGGTGGTGAGCCTATTGCTGTCTACCGTACACAATTCCGGGCCACATTGCTGAGAATACATACGTATATACAATCATGTCTGTTTTCCATTGGCGTGGGCAGAAGATAACGATTTCCACTTTTTACGAATCCGATACTCCTCTTTTGTATTCATGAGAAATTCCATACAGAAAAACCCAATACTACTTTGCCCGAACCGGAACTCGGATCCAGGACTTCACATTCAGCTCCCACGCTTACGACTATTAGAGCAATGGGGCAGTTTTCATTTTTATACCACTAGACCGAACTACAATAAGTATAACCGAGTTATTCACATTCGAATGCTAATCTTAATAATGATGAATGTAATCTTATTTGTAGTTGGACTATTTCTGGTGTCCCACAATACTACAAATATCGGCAGCTAACAATACAGAATGGAGTTTACCCAAAGGAAAATACAAGTTCCATTTCCACAATAGTGCAGGACTTAGTTACGAGATCCAAGAATGTTGGGACTGCCTCAGTAAAGGTAAAGACACTCTTTATTTCGTTCTTTATGCTTTTGAGATATAGATATAAATAGAAGAGTAATTTTAAGAGTTTGTTTTGCGATTCCGCTCTCAGGCGTCATATTCAAAGTGCTTATGAATTCGCTGTAGATATGTGTAGGAAACGTAAAAGTAACGAAAATATTATTGCAACCGCGCTAGCGGGAGGAAATTAAAAACATCTGTCTTAAGAACTGCTTTATTTTACAAACAATTCGTCTCACGATATGATCTTGTTAATTTAAAATAACACATGTATGTTTACCCTCGTAAAACATAAGAGGCACGTTCTTACCCAAGACTCACTTTTGTTTGTAAGTAGTCTTTAACTCTATATAGATGTGCAAATAAGTACGCAATTCTTTGTTTCCTTAATCCATGTATGTAATACGTCACGACTGAAAAATGCTAATTACATTTTTGTGTTCTTTGTTGAATCAATTTGAAGAGCGTGCGCTATTTTGTTCTCACTCATATAATTGATATTTCATGCTGTTTGGTTACAGGCTTGCTGGAAAGTCCCAAGATGACTTTGGATGAGACTGTTCTACTATCAAAGTTGACTGACACTATGCGAGCTCAAGTGGGTGTCTTAGAAGCGGAACTAAATTGAGGGAACAAAATATAATCGCTAGTACCTGTTCAAATAAGAAATTCTAGCAGTCCAAGTTTTCATAATACTTAAACATATACGTAAAAAGATTCGCTTTAATTATATTATATTGTAATGCTAAGTGCCAGAGGAACAAAAGAGCTACGCGTTGTGATATTTACCTTTATTCGGCTCATACACGTTTATAAAAGTTACTTAAAGTACAGTATTTACCTCAACTAACTGTGATTATTAGTGTGTTGTGAGATGTTTGTTAAACGTTACTATTAAAATATATACCGCACAAATTATTCTCACATTTTATTTAACACGTAACCGAAGTGTAATTAATTTATAATAACTGTACAATTTACGATTATACAAAATAGATCTCTTATTAGTGAAGAATGATAAATTAAATAAGTTTCATATCATATTCAAGTTTGGAACGCAGTCTTTTCAGGCGTTCTATAATGTGACTTGTTCAATGCTCGTGACAGTACAGTTTATTTGTCATAGCTGTCGAGCACTTTACGGATGATGTTGACACCTTCGCGGATCTGTTCCTCGGTGATGACGAGCGGCGGCGCCAGGCGGATGGTCTGCCCGTGCGTGGTCTTGGTCACCAGGCCGGCGTCACGCATCCGAAGGCACACGTCGTAAGCTGGGATACCTACACAATAAATAGTTATTTAGAAAAGAAAATAACATTTATTTGGCACAAAACGCAGGCAAAGAAACATTATTTGCGTTTTGACTTCAAATTATGGCCTTTATATATATATATATAGGTAAGTATATTAACTTGGAATGGTTCTGAGATAATTGTTTGACTATATACGGACAACAGTCAAATTAACTTTCTCCGGTCTAAACTTCAACTTGGTTTTACCGTGGATCCTGAGACTTTGAATGACCGTGAATATCCCGTCTCACACCATAGGTAAGAAAGACGAAGCAGATCATGATATCTCTGATGCCAAAATAAACCTAGTTAGATCGTGACGATTAGCTTAAATTACCTATTAGGTAGGTAGTATTGAATATATATGAATTGAAAATATACTTAGTACCTGCTGCTCAAATATAAACTGAATCGTTTCGATAAAAGATCAAACTTCCTATTTAATTTTTGGGCAATCTCGTGCCCCCTGGCGTGGGAAATTGTCGAGAACTTATACCTTCTTCATATAATTGAGGGCGTAATGTACTCCCTCTCATAATTAAATACATACTGTCATGAATAACGATGGCGCCCATGAGTCCTCTGCCTCGCACCGTGGTGATCTTGTTCTTGGGGATTTTGTTCAGCTCTTCAAACATCACTTTGCCTACTCTCTCCGCGTTTTCACATAATTTCTCTTCCAATAGTACCTGGATACATTATAAAACTTGTTAGAAGTTGCGTCGACTGTTACATTTTTTGCGCAAAACGTTGCCCCGCACTAAGAATTTCACCTAATATGTCGTGGGTACGCTTACAGACGTGAATCTTACATGCACACACACCAGGCCCGGAATAACTATCTGTGGATCATACTGATATTTGTTACGAGTGCGAATCGAACCCGCGACACGCGGCGTAGCATGCTGTACCGCGCCGCTTAATTATTCGACTATCGACCCTTTTAAAAAGGTAATGCATAAAAATGGGATGTATCCATAAAAAACTGACGTTCTTTTAAAATACTTGTCAATGAAAACATGACAGACATTTTAGCTAAAAGACGTTATAAGCACGCGGGGTAGATATTTACCTTCATGGCTTCAGTGGCAACGGCACATGCTAGAGGATTACCGCCATAAGTAGATCCATGAGTACCAGGCTTGATCACCTAGAAAAATAAACGTTGATTTAACTGACGTATGATTTAAAGCTTCTTAATCTCTCTTTTGTAGCCGTAGAGTAGTAGATATTCCATGCTGTACGATATGATAAGATATCACAGAAATTTACAAAAATATGGCAGCAACCCAGTTGGTACATCGAAATTAGGTAAATAATGAAATTTAATTTGTTATTAGCTTTTAAGAGTAATTACTACTGACTATAATAAATTATTATTTTTCACTTTCGCTCCAAATTTATATTCTTCTGTAAACAATTCACAATCTACCCGAAGATAATGATTTTTGTTTTTAATTAAAACAAAAAAAAATTGAAAATTTGATGCGATTGGGAATCACACAAAAACTCCCCACCTTTTCATCTACAACATATTAGTAGTGGTAGCAATACGTACATCCATAACACTATTGTTGGCTAGCACGGCGGACACCGGCATGACTCCGCCGCTGAGCGCCTTGCCCAGTATCACGATGTCAGGCTTCACGCCGTCGTGGTGCACTGCCAACAATTTACCAGTACGACCTGCAAAAAAGTACCATTACTCGACATTCCAGTTATTTTGGTACTAAGTATATAGTAGTACCTACGCTCGTCTAATAGTGAGTTTTTAAGGAAGGTAACTCCGTATGACCATGTTATTTCATTACTTTCGTGAGACACTGCATTATTTGCTGCTAGGATAATCCCGAAACTTGCACGTTTGTTATAAAGTTAACAATAAAATCATATATGAGCACTATATATATAACCGAGTAAATGGACCGTAAAATAATATTAATGTGAACAATAATGACATCAAATATTTAAGTGAGTAATATATTTAAGCTAAGGTCAGCATGAACCCTATTTCGTATTGACGTAGTCGTCACACAAATATATTATTTGCATATGATATCTCGTTATCACAATGGAAATGTTTTATTTATATCCTTCGTATCTAATTTAATACGTAAACATATAAAATTATATATGGATGGTTTACTAGGCGCGATAAACTTTGACTTGACACTTCTTAGTACCCACCCAAACCGGCCTGGACTTCGTCGTCGATCCATAATACGTTGTACTTGGTGCACAGTTCTCTGACCTTCTTCAAGTAACCGTCATCTGGGACCACAACACCGGCTTCACCTTGAATAGGCTCTACCATGAAGGCAGCCACGTTAGGGTCTTGGAGTTCTTTCTGTGTATCAAATTAAATTTTATCATCATATTATCTCATACAAAGCCACCCAGAGATATCGGTTATAAAAGTCCTCAAATACATAGTAGGTAAAACCTATCTCTTTAGATGGGGTACAAAGGGGAAGCTCTTGAAATCGGACTTGGGTTTTCTCTCAACCTCAATCGCAAAAGCCTTCCGCTGTGCCGTAGACTTCTTTAATATATAGCTAAGTCGCCAGAACAACCAATCTTGGTGACCCGTCAGCAGAACGGCCGTAAATCTAATATATATTTTAATACCCACCTCTAAAGCAGCAACATCATTGTAAGGAATCAAGACGAAGCCAGGCATGTAGGGACCGAAGCCTTCGTAACACGAGGGGTCAGACGATGATGAAACGGCAGACAGTGTGCGGCCCCAGAAATTGCCTTTTGCGAAAATTATCTAGGAAACAACCATAAAATTTACGTTTCAGCGAAAAATAAAACAATCAAGGATAACTTAGAAAATTATTTAGATTCGACGTATATATAACCTATTTAATTAAATTATTCCACCAGATTTAAGATCTGCAAAGGACCGGATTCGGCTAGTCTTTACAGAAGACGATAACCTGCGATAAGAGATACTTACTGGACTATAACGTAGAGTTCAAAAGTGTCACACTAATATGATGTGGATAATGAATGATAACAACTTATTACAAGGTACTCGAAGATAATTTGCATAAACGTGCATTATGATGCAATTAAATATCATATGAGTCTGATTATTCTGATTAATCAAATCTATTTTATGTGAACTAATTACACAAGCCCAAAGAATAACCAAATATTATCGTATTGATAGCTGTTATCCGTGAAGAAGTTTCCCTTCTTCATCACATACAGATTTGATCTCAAGCATTTGTTTTATGGGAGCACCGAATCAATAAAAATTGCATAATATTTTTTAAGTTAGTGAACGACTAGACACGTTTATTCCGTCTATCAAAATGTGGGTACCATTCTTACTTTTACGTTCATCTATAATTTTATCAGTAACGAAATATTAGGTAGATATTTATCAATAATTATAAGAGGATAAACAAAATAAGCTATTTCAAGTCTGTTTATTGTGCCGTAATGATATCTAGTTCAGGACCTCATCCCAAATAAATTGTATACCTACAATAAGTATTAGGCTTACTTTCACTTGTCCATCAGGAATTTTCTTGACTTCATAACCCCACTTCCTTGCGATTTTACACGCGCTCTCACCGCCCTCCACACCGGTGTTCATCGGCAGTAGACGATCGTAACCAAAAAGGTCAGTCATGAACTTCTCGTAAATACCCAGCTTATCCGAATAGAATGCTCTGAAAATATTTTTTTTTTATGTTAACTTGTTAGTTGTTATGTCTATGTGCGATAAAGTCTCAACTCAAATTACAATTTAGAACTTTTAATTGGATGCGACGTCCTCCTACAAAGCTGTCTCACGCAGCAAAGTAGCTAGACCTGATCAGCAGTTCTTAAAGCGATTAATTAGTCAGGCACCACTCGTACTTTGGATACTCAAATGTGAATTAATCTAATCGAAGGTCTCGGATACCGATGAAGAGATCCACAAAGACTTAAATCTGCCTTTGCCAAGTAGCTGATGATTGGTGAGTTAATCCCATGGATACCTATAGGACATTGAGCTGACGAAGCCAGACTAACTAAGAGGCGAAGTTTATGGATTCTACGTCGTCTAGAATGCCCTAGCCTGGAGAGAAAGGAGATTTCGTACAATAGTTCTTCTTTTGTGTTAAATAATTCAAGACTTCAAATAATATATAAAATAGCATACTACAACAATAAAATTATGTAAAACAAAAATAAAGATAATAAGGTAAATTAAAACTATGAATTTGTTCGTGACTCGCGGTCACTAACTTAGAACTAATTAAGTTTGAGTGCATAGGTATGCTATAGTTGGATGCCTACCTGGATAGAAGGGTGAGTTTTTCAGCCTGCTTCTTGAGAACAGCTATGATCCTCGGGTGGCAGTGCCCCTGGTTCACCGCGGAGTAAGCGCTCAGGAAGTCATAATACTTCTTTCCTTCCACGTCCCATACAAATACTCCTGTAAAAGTACATTAAAGTAAACATTCAGAATTGAGTTCTAATCTAATTCAATAAATATAATATAATAATTTTAGGATACTCCTGTAATAATTTTTACCAGCGCCCTATCTCCAGCTCATAAAAATAATCTTTAAAATTTCGGCGACAAACATGACCTGCTTAACATGGACTTTACTGATAGACGGATACAATTCATGTTAGTGAGGTAAAATCGCACTACATTGATAGTGAGTAGGTACAACGTGATTCACAGTATTTTGTTATTTGCTAAAATATAAAACAGATACTGCCCTCCCCTTTCTTGTGAAAGAAACTATTTTAAATACTTGAAATAGAATAGGCTTTAGCTTTGTCTTCCGGTAGTTTGTTGCCCATAGGAGTCGGGATTTCTCTACTGTTGTGACCTTCTAGTACCTACACTTTATTATTATTATTCAAACAATTAAGTACCTACTTAGATAATTATTGTGTTATGGCTTCATGAAAGTGAGATTTTAAAATAAATATTGGTATTTTTTATTTATTTAACTTTATTACAATTCTTACTATTGAACGCATGCTTATCGAAATCTTTTAAGTTCATAGTTAAGTACTTTATCATTTAATTATGGTGTAGCATTGTATTTGGGTATTACCGTAAACCTGGGGCAATATTTAAAGATTAAGAGGTAAATATTAATTTATTTTGTACCTATTTGTCCCAGTTTAGACTGCTTAATAGACGTTCAGTTATGTCAATAACCATTGTTTGTGAGTTGGAATTATACAGCTACGATCATAAAATATGTGTAATCTCTTAACGCTCACAAATTTACTATCATAAATGAATGTTCTATGGGTGGATGGGTATTGCTGTAGACTCTACAGTGTAGAGCTAAACGGTACCTAAAGCTAGAACATAATATAAGTAGTATCACGCCTGTAGGTATTACCCGAAGGGCTATAGGTAGGTACTGTCGTTGTACCTACACCCGTATTTCTCCGTTATGTACCTACATTAAATCCCCTGTATGATGAGCCAATTGCCCTTTATCTACCGAAGACTTGATACAATGCCAAAATACAGCCTACACTATTCAAGAAAGAGAAACCTAATGACACTTTACCTAGCTATTTCATCATTCACAGTTATTACCTAGACCTAATCTAAGTTTCATCATCGATTCGGCTATAAACAGATACCTTGTTTTTCAAAATATAGGTAATGTTAAGAAAACACCAACTACAATCACATTATTTCTCCATAATATAAGACATGAGTTAATAAATCCAAGAGGGATAATTCAAATTGTATTTCATAGAAAAACACAAATTTTGATAATTAGATATATGAATTCAAGATATGTCTTTGAAAAAGCATTAACGCATGCTTAGCTTATTGTAACTTTAGATATATGAAACCTATGTAATTTACTATTCTATATCCTTCCAGACTGATTAGAACAACTTAAAATCATAAAATAGGTATATTTTTACATGTAAATATTTTTATGACAGTCCGCTAGATGCCAATAAAACTATGCTTAACATATAAAATTGTACGTCATAAAAATGGTAAAGAATCAATTTGAAGCTAATTTTGCTTCAAATTGATTCTTTAATTTATTTAACTTTCAAGCTGTCTGGTTAAATAATGACTGAGTTACACACGCAGCAAATCACATCTTCCGCCCTGTCATAACTCGGTTAACCAGCTATTTCTTCCCTCATGTAATGAAAAAGTGTCCAAACCATAGCAATTAGTAATTGGCCCTGTTTATTCCAAATATAATATGATGCAACTAATACGACCAAATAAGAATTCAAATTTATCAATTTCAAATAAATATTAATGTTGTTGAAAATGGAATAGTTTAGCGAGCGTCGTAGCGCAGAAAACACTAATTGTTTACATGTAAATAATTTTATTTATGTTAGGTATATCCAATTAATGTCTTTCTATTTAAAAATCCATTTAAGCAAATATATATATACATACGGACATCTATTAGATTTCTACCACAGATTTCTATAAAAATATAACACGTAGGTAATATGTTATATTAGTTGTTGCGACTAATTTGATTTCATATGAAGTTGCAACTAAGATGCAACTTACTATATGGTATGGCCTTTCGCGACCTATAAAAAGGTAAAATTTTAATTAAACAGCTTACAAACCTAATTTATAGATATAAACGCCTATATACCGCGAGGGGGTAAGCAGAGGTGTACACAGTACACCCACATTTCACCAATGCTGTTAAGTGCCATGTAATAGGTGGTGAGCCTATTGCCATCTACCGGTTTTGTAACTACAAAATAACTTTTCAAATAGGTTAACAGTCAATAACAGTAGAAGCAAATAAACGCGACACGTTCATAATTACGTACTTAGCGTACCTACTCGAAAATCTATGGACATTACTTTAGCACATTATAGTCGAAGACTAAACTGTTACATACCTTCACCACGGCACAATGCGACAGGCAGGGGGGCATAGTTACGGCAACCCTTCTTGTCCTCCAACGCAAAGATCTCCTGCGACGAGAGCTGTGTGCTTTCGGCCATTCTGCACAATATAACGAAAACAAATAAAATAAAATACCTACATTTGTTACAAAAAGCTTTGAAACCCTAAAATGTTAATTACGCACATTATCTTGTATGTAATGTCTGATTAACTGCCTGAAGCTGTAGTTATTACACCGATGAGTATCTCTACAATAATGACAACGTTTATGATAAGTTGTCTTATATACCACCATTCACGAGATGAGACACAATAAAGAGCTTAGATTGCAGCCTCTGCATAGACGTACTTATTAATTGAATAAATATAATTAATCACTTTGTACCTTGTTGATAAACCCACTATATTTTTTTATAATTGTTGATTTATAATACAGAACAGACACTGAAAACCCGTAAGCAATACTTAGTAAACAACGATTAGTTATTTATATAGGAGTCAGTAAACCCATCTTTCACTCAACGTTAATGTGATTAAATTATAAACTAATGTTTCATTCATTTAATTATGTCTGTGAATGGGTAGATAATTAATAATTATGTTAAGTAAACAACGTGCGTATAATGATAAACTCATAAAATGATAGTGCAGCTTAATTGAACAAAAAAAACGATTGCTGATGATCTGATCTACCTTTCAATTAATTAATCGTTCGAAATATCGGTGAGTACAAAACTTTTGGGTGAATAACCCGGGAGAGGTGTGTCTGCGATCGAATTTATCCAACGACTGAATAACGATAGGAGCAATACTACTGTAGGAAAAATACAAGACAGATTGCTTACTTCAACTAGATATTACGTCATACGGTCCCCCTGGCTGATAAATCAATTGCCTACACACGTCACTCGCGATATTCAAACTGCTAAACAAATTCATAACCACGTTCGTAACCTAATATATTTTTTGTTGACATTATTGGACAATAATATATGTAACCGTTGTCCAAGTGGGACCAGTTGGATTGCTTTTGTTTCGGTTCCCACAATAAACGTTTAATTGGGCAAACACCAAACCCAATTAAACCAGGCAGTGGTATGAATATTGGTAAAATAATACCAGCCTTTTTTATCATAAATGAATCTTCGTTTGGCCTCCAAATCGTCTGATGGTAAGCGACGATGTAATTGAAGATGGAGTACATAGATCCAAAAGAAATCTATTCACTATAGCCTTGAATATGCCTAGATTTAATCTCTCAGGAAACACGGAAGACGGCAAGGAGTTCCATTCAGGGTCAGTACGTATCATGAACGTGGATTCAAATCGCTGCGTACGAATTTTCGGAATTCGTATTTAAAACAAATATCCTAGGTTACCAAATGTAATAACAATTCATAACCATAACTATTAATCATAACCCTTAAACCATTGAAAAACATGCTAATTTCACGAATGGTTCATGTTTTACATCATTAACACAGAGGTGATTGAAGCGAAACAATTGCTATTGAAAGTAAAGACAAACCAGGTATCGTCAGTCTATGTTACTGCAAAATGTTGAACTTCGATAAATGCTAAGACTTTCCGGTATAACAAATATTTTATTGTACGTCCGGAATCATATTTGATTGTCGCCATATTCAGAGTTATACGATGTAATCATTTGATATGCCTTCAGAATAGACTCTGAGAAACAAGAATCGTTGTATCGAGTAGGCTAAGAGACCATGTGAGATCGAAGTGGAAAGGACTCGTCAAAAGCGCGAGTTTCCACAAGCAAGCCCACATCATAATAGGATCGTTCCTCTTAATACTTCGCATTTGCATACTTATATCATCATCTTTAAATATGTTTGTGTAGAAATAATGTTACGTAGGTCCACCAAAAAAAAAGGTTCAATATTCTAATCTTAGCCAGAACAAAGAATGTAACGTTTTTCTAAAGAAAAACGGGAATTTGGGATCATTTTGAACGAAGAACGACCATCTTAAACGTAGACGTCTAAAGAAACAATGAAAAATCGTCGCTAAAAAAAATTTGGCCACCATGACGTCAGAGCGCGTTAGGGACGGGAGCCGAACCCGGAGTACAGAGACAGAAATGAACTGATTTTTAAAACCACTGTGTAAATTCTGCAAAGTTTACTCAATTACCGAGAGAACTCCAAATTAGAGAACATTTAACTGTAATAAGATTTTAAATAACATGGCATAATCAACCCTGTGTTCCCCGAAAGGTAGGTAGATATAGTTGTACATCCACATTTCACCAATGATGTTATGAAGTTCAATGAAATAGGCTGCATTGTGACTTTCCTAACAGAAAAACCCAATAAGACTTCGGCCCGTCGGCCAACCCGAGAATCAAACTCAGGGCCTCATGCTAAACAGTCGTTTTTAGGTCCAGTACACCAACGAGGCAGTTCATAAGATTAATTTTACTGAAGTTCAGGTTTAAAAGTAGCATTACACTATATAATAATTGAAAGCCCTATCCAGTTTTTACAACATAGGTATGACTACACCATTGTTGGAAACGCTTCTGGTCACGATTTCTAAAACATATTGACATAATACATATGGAACTGTGTTATCAGATATAGTAAAGTGGTCATAATCCTACTGCGGTTGATAATGTATTGTTATTTTACAATATCTTACTTACTTTATCTATACTTAGATATTGTTTTGAGATATACCCACTGTATTATTGTATAAACTTCGTATCGTATGGTTAATGATTTTGATGGAAAGTCTAGTGTCAGAGTTTAAACCGCCCGTAGGTCTCTGTCTCCGACATGCTTTTACGCACAATCGAGAATATCTCTCAGATTTGCTGTTTCACACAATGTTTTCCTGCGTTTTTGATGAAACCGTAGTGTCAGAGTTTAAACCGCCCGTAGGTCTCTGTCTCTGACATACCTTTACGCACAATCGAGAATATCTCTCAGATTTGCTGTTTCACACAATGTTGTAAATGATAATTAATTTCACGATTCCGACAAGTCTGTGGAGTTGGATGACTGGAATCTACGATATTTGATTTGCCAGTTCGATGGTCATACCACTACACATAAGGGCACTTACAGCTCGTATGAAGAGCCCTAAGCTACCACCGTATGCATTTTATAGTGAGATCTTTACAGTAAAATCAATTGTTATGATGGATGTGGACCACGTAGGTAGGTACTTAACCGCTTTCAGAGTTCTTGACAGACATTGGGTTCAGTGAGACGATCTGATTATTCCTTTCATGTACTCACCATTCATGTAGGTCTTATTTGTCTATACTTAGGTACTTTCATGTATGGTACATAAGTCTTCAAAAAAGGGACTAGGGAATACAACTGGAATACCTACGTCGTTGATTTATGGCTTTTAATTGAAGAGCCACTAAGGTTGATTTTAGGAATGATATTTTTTACTTACTATGTTTATTACCTGCAACTAGTCAACTTAGCTGTTTAGTGTAATCTTTTCCGCATTTACACATTTCATTTAGAAATTACATTAACTCTATCCTGCAGAAAAATATTAAAACTCATTATTATCCCCACATATCTTATCGCTATCGACATTATACTTACTGTAACATTTAGTTATTTCACGAGGGAGATTATGAGATCAGACTGTGATTAATGCTCTACGTTGCACGTGCTCAGGTGCTGCCAATGAATGCGGTGGATTCGTGCCTTAAAGTATGTCTTTAAATTTTTTCAACGTTAACTTTAACTGTGAAAGGGGGTATGAATTCTAACCCCGCTTACAGTCGTAATTTGTCCACAAGTGTCTCAGGTAGGTATTTACCGTATTACACATATCTTGTATAAATACATAGAAATGCCTAATTACATATTTTATGGCAGTACCATTAGGGTTACAAGACATTGAGACATCCAGAAAAATCGAACTTTACGGCCTTCCATCATACGGGCAGCTCTGTAGACACATCAATTTTAATGAAATCGTGTAAGTAAAATTTGTTATTTGTTGTATGTCTGAATGCTAATACATCAAATTAGTAGTATTAAGAGTTAGGCCACAATATAAATAAAACAATTCGCATATGCTGCCTTTAAAATGTGAATTCAGCTATATTTGAACCCGACTATTTGTGCAATGAGCTGCCTTTGATATAAAAATTTGAGCGTCGTCGACAACATGCCGCTCATCATTATATAACACTCATTTTAAAGTTACAATATTAAATAGAAAAAGGAATACGGTCGCGAGCAGGATTGAACTTGCGCCTCCCGGATAAATACTCCAGGCGCTCTGACCAAGTGACCACTAAGCCATCTCGACCTCTGCTCACCACCGCGAATTCTTCATCCACATTGTAACACGTCTTATGGCGACGTCATTGCTATCTATTCAGTCCCTATACAGGTGACCGAACCGACCCGACTAACTTTGCAGTTAATAAAATGTCGTAAAGATGCATTTAACCTTAACAATTAAATATAAATATTTTAAAGGCATTAACGCATGCTTAGCGGACTTTAAAGTTACAATAGGTTCGAATCCTGCTCGCGACCGTATTCTTTTTTCATTTAATATTGTAACTTTAGAGTTCGCTAAGCATGCGTTAATGCTTTTCAAAGATTTATCTTTAACGCTCATTAAAATGAGCGTTAAAGATAAATCTTTCACCTAAATCTTCCACTAAAGTGGAATAATAACGATAATTTAAATTAATAAAGAATATCGTAATTTCTGTATCAATAACGCCCATGTACCGCTCTGACTGCTTGATATTCCGCTTCCATTGCTCGGCATTTTTAAACGGCTTCAAAAAGGAGGAGGTTCTCAATTCTGTCGCTTTGTTTTTAGGTTATTTTTTTGTGTGTGTGCACCGATTACTCCTAGATTAAAAATTTTATTCATTTTGTCTCATTCGTTTTTATTTTTTGAGCATTTTTGCTTACTTGGACGATGCAATTTTCACGAAACTTTGTATACGGGTTTTCATTTAGGTGGGATACATTTATTAAGTTACCATATATCGTCAGTAATCAAAGTAATGTAACTTGATGAAGATCAAAACTAAATAAAAAAGTGTTTAGTCTAGATATTATTGCCTTAATCTTTGCATTTTATGTAGTGTTTTGAATTTTGAAATGACTTATCTCTGCCTAGCCTTTTCCCAGTTACATTGGGGTCCGCTTCCAGTCACAACTCAATTACTGTGTAACACGGTATCGCGTGATATGACTGGTTGTCCGACTTTCAGGCCTCTGACCATAGAGTAGGTTTCCTCTGACTACCCTTAACGACTGTCATAGATCTTAATTCGACAATCGGGACCGACTTCTTAACGTGGTCTCCGAGACACGGAGAGGTGTTGGTATGAAATGATGGTCACACGTCCACGGACCGACCGCGGCAAGCACAGCGCTGTTACTTAGCCACTATGTACTAACTATGTAATTTATAATATGTAATAATCCTATAAAAAATACAACCTACATTATGTAATTCAACTATAACAATAAACAATCAAAACCTATTATAGTCTAATAACCTAACCTAAGAATCCTAACTTAGAATTCAATTAAAACACCAAAAAGTAAAAAAAAAATACAACCTTTAAAACAACCGATTTAAAAAATTCCACAAAATACATGAAATAAAAAAAATAAAAGCAAAAAATTACTTAAAAACAATTTAATCCAAAACACTTCTTGCCCAAACCTTCTAACTATAATATTTATAAAATATGATTATTCGTATGTGCTAACTACTGATAAAATCTATAAAACATGCTGTTTTAATATTAGTATTACAATGAAAATCAGCTTAAAATTAAACTATCACTTTCGAAGGTAGTACCCCTGTATACTGCTACCAGTAACATAAAACGTTATTTTTGGCATTCATAAGCCAAATTCGAAAAAATATCCAGTAAGCTGCCTTCGATTCTATACCTACATGTTTTCACATGTTATACCTACATGTGTTCTGGTCGTTTTGACCTTACGAAAAACATCAGATACCTATAGTGGCCTATACAGACAAGGTACCTAATAGGTACATAACGATGAGAAATTATTGTAAGAAAGCACGTTGACAAATTTTAAAATTAACGGTTTTATATTTTATAGTCAGTGAGAGCTGACCCGAGTCCTTGAAAAAAGTACAGCGTGACTGCCTTTCGGCGCTATGGTCGTCATTTTATATAAATTATAAAATCATTAAACACCCGATTGCCATGTGTGAACTAAAAACTGAAAAACGAGTTACTGAAGATCTCCAGCACCTTGTTTTACATATTTTATAAGAATTCTAATGATACCCCAAACATCTAAATCTGTTCAGGCATTTAGAAGTTATGGTGGAATAAACTCACAAACATACATACCTACATACATACTTACACACATCAACGCTAAAAACATAACAC
The DNA here is from genome assembly GCA_935421205.1 of Xylocampa areola. Taxonomy (NCBI): domain Eukaryota; kingdom Metazoa; phylum Arthropoda; class Insecta; order Lepidoptera; family Noctuidae; genus Xylocampa; species Xylocampa areola. Next base: position 6,482,512 of record OW285200.1, read on the forward strand.
TCCTTTTTTAGGGCAGTGGTGTAAAAATTTAATGCTTTTCGTTATCGGCCGCATAACGTGAGAACAGCTAAACTAAATTGTAATATTTATGGAATTCGGATAAGAGTATGTCGGTTCAGCTCTGTTAAGCTAGTACTTTTAATTTATTTTTATTTTTGCTTCCCTTGCCACCTAGCGCCTAGATCAACCGCTCCTCTCGCTCAACCTAGGGGTTAGGCTATCCCTGACGCTTGCAGCATAATTAAACCATCACGCATCGGAAGATTTTGGAGGTACGGTAGTTATAGGCTTTAGTCTGCCTTCAAAGTTCAAACGCACCTGTTTAACAGAAATAAATATGTTACGGCACTTACAGCTCTCTTAATATTCGGCTACAGTTATTCCTGTCGTAACCATTTAGATGCAAGGCCAGTAATGGGAGTATAATAAAATCCATGTATCTGGTAACCTTTAATGCACTGAAATAAACATTATATAAACAATGTTTAAGGTTACACCATTGTTTAGGGCTTCAGTTCCTAAGCCCCACCCAAGTAGGTAAGATTATAGAGCAATAGAATGTTTATTAGGTACTATGTACCTACAAGCACCTACAAACTAGAGATAGGTAAACGCGAGATGAGTAGGTAATTCAACAAATCCATTTTCTGAGAAAAGTCGGCGGTTAAAGTCGTTGTTTATTATATGTAGGTACAGTCACGAGCTTGATATATAACTATGTACAGTTCGGCAATAATTAACTTCGGATCTTAAGATATTATTTTTTTATGTGGTTTTCCCCCAAACGAGCAGACGGATCGCCTGATGGTAAGCGATAACCGCCGCCCATGGACACCCGCAACACCAGAGGAGTCGCAAGTACGTTGCCGGTCTTTTAAAGGGTTTGGGCTTCCGGTACTCTCACACACTCAGCGAAACACAACGTTGTTTCACGCCGATTTTCTGTGAGGCCGTGGTATCACTCCGGTCGAGTCGGCCCATTCGTGCCGAAGCATAGCTATCCCACGGTGATAGCCAAAATTTTAGCCATTTGAATTTCCTAACTGAAAAACCCATTAACAAAATATTTCGGACACGGAAATCAAACCCCTGGACCATTGAAACACTAGTTTATTAATGCAGTTTAATGATTATGCAACAATTATCAAGTACCAAACTTTACTTTATCAATTGTCCTACCCAGCCGTTGCAGCAGTAGTTAAAGCGTTAAATCCTTACCTCTTCTCTGACGCTCAACATCAAGAAGCACCAATGGTGTAGGCTGTTTGTCGAGCGCAACAAGTATCTAACCATTTTTTTTTAGTTTTATCGTCTTTGGTTGAGCGCTAGGTAGAATGCGAGAAATAATCCGAACGTAAAGTTCAAAATTAGCTGATGTAGCAAAATCTCCTACATCTATTGAATCAACACAGGGAACTATTTGTGACCCCCGAATTCTCCTTAAATTTAGAACCTGCAGCTGAATGGTATGGATCAAAATATTGGCCCACAAATAAATGAAAGACTAAATCTGCCTGCAGCTAAGATAATAATTATAATAAGAATTTGTGGTGTGAATTAGAAAAGTGAATAGTCTCCACAACACTTTAAGAGAATTTATTTATATTAATACTCCGGTCATAATACATGCAACGATACAAATACAAACATAAATAATATTTAAATATTCAAATTTTTAAAGCCATCTGCACGGCACGTCCAGCCTGTATAGCTGTCCCACGAATCTGTATGTAAACAGTATATATAAATACGTGATCTGTCAGGACTAGATTACCCTTGCAGTCCCTTCTCATTACCGTATCATAGACTTTAAATCATAAACCTTACAGTAGGTACCTATACCATACATATATAAACTCACGCAATGGCGTAACTATAAGATGGCGGTGGTGTAACCATACCATCTGAGGCCTGTGGCAAATTCATTGGACGGGGCCCCAGTAAAAATCATCACGTAATTAAATTTCAATCCTCACGCTCAGCAGCCGCGCTTGCGTTCACTAGAACGCAATAAGGTAGGTCAATATAGGTACCCTCTTAGCTTTGCCGAGTAGCGCCATGACCTCATCGGGGCAGTGTGGACGGGCAATCTTTCGCTTCCAGACGTTATTAGATACATGATCTCCGGCCACCGTGAGCCGTGGGCTGCAAACGGCGGACATGGGTGGTTCTCCGCCCGACCAGCGCCAGGCCCGAGACGGCCGTATACCACCCTTCAGCACGTGCGCCATACTGCCTGTGCAGGCTAACTGTATTCAACAGCCTGCACAAATCCTGGAGTGTCTGTTATCGCTCTTCAACGGACCATAACCTGCCGGGGTCGTTAAGTACGGACCCATCGGTTATGGTCCGGGACCTCGGTAAAGGATGAATCTGGCGCAGTGTCCATGATAGATTTTCCACACTCAATAAAAGAGCCAGCAAATCCCCTTTATTTGAACATTATAAAATATTAAGCACGTATGTACTGGCTGTAGTTGTTTCAATTAAACTGTGGCGGTCGATACAATTGATACACAATACAGCATACAGATTTATTATAGACTAGCTGTGCCCGCGACTCCGTCCGCGTAGACGTCGTAAATTAACATCATGTCGTGTGAGAAAACAAATTCATATTAGATAATTTAAAAAAGAACCGATTCCAAAAATCTTTCTGTTAAGTAAAAATGCACTAAAAAGTGAAAAAAAAATGCATTATTTACTTACTTCAATTTACATATACATTTTTTTTTTTAATTTATAGGGTTCTGAATAAAATCAATTTATTAGGACAATTATATACAATTATTATTATTTTTGGAGTCGGTGCCAGCCAAACTTTAAAAATATTTTTTATTTTTATTTATTTTATGTGGCTGTACCTAGTGTCACTTAGACCATAAGAGGTCTATTGTGATCGCCACTTTGTGATTACATTAGAGTTCATCCCTGAACCCTGCCGCTGTGATGAACGGCAGGATTTTCCTAGGGGTGAGCTCCCCCATTTCATCCGGGCCCAAAATATGCTTCCCAGGATAAGCGTAGCGCTTGTGTATCAGCGGTCCACATTCCCCCAAAAGGTGAAGTGGTGTTTCGTCAGCCTCTTTACACCGTCTGCAGGTTTGTGTCTCGCTTAGCCTCAGGTTGAACATGTGCTTATTTAAGCAGCAGTGTCCTGTTAAGGCTCTTGCCACTACGCGCAAATTGTTCCTACTTAGCGCACGGACATTGTTTGTGTACCTTTTGTCAAAGGCTTTAATGAGGACTTTGGAGTGAGTCAGAGCCGACTCAAAACATGAGTCCGTGAGGGATTTTTGAGCTAGGCTTTTAGATATACCACAGAAGGGCTCGGGGCCTTGCTGTGTACCATTTGCTCCTGCTCTTGCTAGCTCATCGGCACGTTAATTTCCAATGATGCTCGCATGACCCGGTACCCATCTCAAAACTACTCTATTCCTGCTGCCTAGAGAGTGTAATCGAGCCATGCAGTCTTCCACTAGTTTTGATGAGACTACGTTTGAGTCTAATGCCAGGAGAGCTGCTTGGCTATCCGAATTTATTGGTTGATGTAGCGCTTTCGCAGGTTGGCTTCCGCACACTCAAAATATTTAGGAAGTTTCCTAAAATTTGCAAAGTATATATAAAGGTACATTAACCATCATTATTATTACGATAATATAACGATACCTAATCGAACCTATTTACAAATGAACACAACAACTGCCTAAAGCGACAGCTTACGTAATACGCTACTTGTTGAATATACTTACACGTTTGTTATCCTTTGCTGGCACCGACTCCAAAAATAATAATTATTGTATATTATTGTCCTAATAAATTGATTTCATTCAGAATCCTATAAATTTTTAAAAATATTTGTTTGTATATTGAAGTAAGTAAATAATGCAATTATTATTTTTGTTAAAAAATATTTTATTTTTTACTTTTTAGTGAATCTTGCGTTCCATAACTGATTTATCGGAAGTGAATATGGGTAGATCTACTCAACGCGCTGTCCATATGAGATAGGGCCATTTAATTGAGACGAACAAAGAAGGGGAGAAACACCTATATCAAAGTAGGAAATCTAGATCTAAGGCTATTTCAAAGGAGAGTAGTGAACTGCGTAAAACAAGAAGAAATTAATTGATTTTTTTAATTAAAACGTGGCTAGCCTATGTTAAGTACTCACGGGACAATGTAAGGATGCTAAGGATACCCCATACATCGAAATCAGTTCAGGCATTTAGAAGTTATGGTGGAATAGGTAAAGAAACTCACAAACATACTTAGATACACTCCTTTTTTTCATTATCGTCTGATGATGAAGCTGGAAAATAGGCAGTTCATAAGAACTATTCTGGAGACCGTAAACACCACTCGAAAGTCACAAGAAAGCAAAATACACCATTTCGTTTACTTGGACGACGTATTATTTTTCAGTTATTTTGATATAAATACCTAAATACCAAACCATTTAAATGGGACCAATCTGAAAGTATATCCTTTCAATTAAAAAAATATTTTCCAATTCGGTTCATAAATGACTGAGGAAACAAACATAAAAAAAATTACAACCGGTTTGATAACCTCCTCCTTTTTGGAAGTCGGTTAAAAATGTTAACACTCGGCCCAATACAGACCAGCCACTGAAGACTAAACTATGTATTGTATATTTTACGTAAGCAAACTTTTTTTTTTCTGATTACATATTATAGTAACATGCGGTATGTTCTTACTTACCTACCCATTTATAAAATTCAAAATAGAAGTTACTTGGTTGATTGTCCATTTGTCCCACTAGAAGTGTTATTTGGCATTGTGTGAATAAATTAGGAAAAGCTCGGAATAAAGACGGTTAATCACTAACCAGTAACCAATCCCGCAAAATCACAAACCAAACGAGTTTAACAATTCCAGTTATCATTGCCATAACGTGGGGTCAATGTCGAGCAATGACCGCCATCCTCATCCAAATCTTTTCCACCTACCTTTTAGCTGCCAGTCGATCTCTGACTGGGCGACGTACTTAGCGTCTGTATTCGTCAGTTTTATGAGCTACATCTTATGACTCAGCTTTATAATCATCATCAGCATCAATCCCCCGATCCCGATTCTCACGCGATGGGCCAAAACAAGTAGTGAAATTAAATAAAACACAATGATAAAACTGATATTTTACTAATCACTAACAATCACAGTTCATCTCTGAAATCTATAATGTTAAAACAATATTATAAATGTAATTTTCTAAATCTAAATAATATTTAACCATAGTGGATAAATCCAATCCACTATATTCTAAACATACACTACTAAAAATAAATCAATTATGTATAATTAATCTATCTATAAGCAATAAATTATTAAGATAGCTTACACTTGCAACCTAAACAGAGTAATGCATCTCTAATGTGAGATAAAACATCTTTCTTTATCTTTCTTTCAAGTAAGTAAGTTATTGAGCAACACAGTTCAAAATACAAAACAGACTATATACATTTAGTTTAGCATATTTCTTTGACATAAAAATAACATTATCATCCTACAAAACCAACCAATTGGATCATGTGGTATAAATTATAGATAGTTTTTCTAATAACTCAAAATTGCTGTCTCATAAAAAAAAGATACATAGATGTGTAGACAACTTGATTTCCAATAGTAATTTTTTTGATAACAAGCACTGCAGTCCAGCCTAGTGCTGCATATATGTGTATTATTTATTTGGTCTACTTAGGGTTATTTTTACTTTCAGGGTCTCCTGGAGTAAATTCAGGATAAACAGGAAATGATTGATGGCCTCTTACTGGTACAACTGGCAATGATCCCCCTTCTGCCAACCTTTTTTGTTCAATTTTTGCTGCATTTATTTTCTTCATTTGAGCTATGGCAATATTTTTTGCAATTTCCTCTTCAGTAGGCGGCACCTGTCTATAAAAATATTTTAATTATTTAATATTCTCATAATTTACATAAAGATATGTGTACCTACAATAGGTATGCATTTATATGGGGCAGTGCAAGTATTACGTAAGCAGATTTTTGCAATTATGAACCCCCACTTTCCACTTGTCAGCAAAATTAAGCAAAGATCTAACCCCCCCCCCCCTTCCCATGCTTACGTAAACATGTTCTTTTTATGTGTTCTGATGTCTTGGTTCTTAGTGAGTAAATGTAACCATTATCTTTGGGAATCATTGAAATGTGTTTCATTTTCAAGCATAGGCAAGTAGGGTCGCCAATTGCCATGTGATCAAACCAAAATCGATAAAATTTGTAGAAAACTCGAAATAAAAAATAATAAATCTGCTGACGTAATCACCACACCCTATCCCCTACGTCATCAAAAATAAGCAAAGTAAAGACCCCTCACCCCCATGTAGTGCTTACGTAATACTTCAATGGCCCCTATTGTGTAATTTGAAATAACTTCAGATGTATTCCTGTCGGTATAACATTGCATAAATAAATAAGATGAAATACTACATAATTATTGCTGACATACCTTCTCATTCTCAACCATGCTTCCCATTCAGCAGGTAAAGGATCTTGAAAGTCTTGATGTTTTGGTGGATCGTACCATCTGCAAGGTTTTCTTTTACCTCTACTTGGATCAGCAGGAATTTCATAATAAGCATTTCCTATGTAGTCTTTGCCTAAAATTAATTATAAATGATTACTAAATATATTTCAATCATATTAATATGATAATATTCATATCAAATTAATTATATGAAATTTTTGTTCCTTCAATACTAGCAATAAAACAACTATAGTCACTTTTTACTTTCAATTATGCTTATAATGGCATGCAAAATTTCAGTCTAGTCTAATTTATCCTTGTGTTTCCAATATATTCAAAAAACAAATTACCACATACAAAGCTAACACTACATATACTTTTGTTGAGATAAATAAGCAAATGGGTGGGGTTTGAAGTCTCACCCCTAGGCTCGGTACTCCAAGTATTCTGCCAACTTAGCTATAGCAACTACTAGGTACTCACGAAGACTTATGTTTTGCCAACCTTTTATATGTTATTGGTATTCTTTAGTTTTTTTGGTGTAGCATTCCTTATAAAATAGGAAGACCCTAAGTTAAAAAAATATGGTTCTAGTGTTTTAAAACATCAACAATCACAAAGTAATATAATTTACCCATATGATTTCCCCTGATTTGTCGCGGTTTAAACGAGTTGATAAAATTTCTGACTACAATCCACCACACATTCCGATATTGACCGGACATCTGAAAACAATATACAAAATCTTATTATAGAATACCTACAGGATAAATTGAGGAACCCCCATAGGTTTTACAAATGCGTGGTTAACGATAGAGGCAATCTGGGAAATCATGTCACTGAACAGACTGCCATTAGCAGTTCGCAAATCGCGGTAATTTTTACGGGCTAGTTTTATGCTATTACATATACTAAAGCTTTATTGAAATTGGTAATTCGCCAAATTCTTAAAAATATTTACAAATTTCGCAGTTTATGTTTCAGTACCACTACTATTTTTGTCAGGATTTAACATGGGATGGCTTTTTACCTCTAAATTAATTGTGTGTTCAGAATGATTTGATTAAATAACTATTTTATCTTTTATCATAAAATTTGTCTCGTTGCGCTGTCATCACTCATCTGTATCACAGATTAGTAATATATGTATCTTTATCTTGATCTGTATCTGTTAAAAGTAAAACCAATGGCCACAGACTAATAAGAGAACTAAAGCCAATGACTAAAGACAGCGCATTTTTTTTTTTTTTTCTTTTTATTGGCAATTGTACCCGATGCCATTTTGCCAAGACAAGTTTAAAAGTCAGGGAAATAAAAGTAATAGGGTATTTGACACTGATGGAAATAAAATATGAAACTTAGCTATAATGATAGAATGTATTTTATTAGAAATTTTGGTATTTTTGAAAATAATAATAATAACTCGTAAATACATTTAATTCGATAAACAAATTCATAATTTTTAATCTATGTGTCACGTGACTCGAAACACCAATGATTGCGTGACGTCACTACTCAGAGGATTGATTGTCAATTTGCAGTCACTGTGACACATGACACAAAATAAATCGATGAATTTGTTGATATTTCGGAAGCCAGTTGCAACCACTTTCTTCGTATTTCAGTTCAATTTTCGAAATATTGGTATACTACGCACTAATGTTATGATTTACAAAATAGTTTCCTTTGTTTACAATAGTTCTGTTGCGTAATGACGTCACAAAATGGCGATCGTCATTATCGCGCCTTTTGGCACGACCTTTAAAATTTGAATTTTAAACAGCTATTATTTAATCAATAGCTACACAAAAAATTGCAAAATATTTTTTTTAGTTAATCTATACCATATTCTTTAAATTTAGGCCCTTTGTGAAATTTCGTCAATAACCCTATTACAAAATTATACTAATTACGATGAATTTTGGGTCAATAAAGTAGACTATTAAAATAAATTCAATAAAAGAATACTTCAAAAGAATAATTCAAAAAAGAATAATCTATAAATATGTAATTAACAAATTAAGGAAGAATAACATTACAATTACAATCTAAATTTTAATATTAAATAAAAATATACACTTATATACTAATAAATTATTACTAAATAGTAAAATATTAACAGAAGTAGGAAGAGAAAAGTAAATAGAAGCTAGGTTAATATACAGTAATGAATGGTCATACAATGGACAATTAAGAATAATATGATTCAGATCTCCCACGTCTGCTCCACATTCACAAGCGGCACTATTAACAATATATATAGAGTTTAGCAAGGTGGGCCGGAGAGCAAACATGGCCAAATCTCATGCGAATTAATATAGTTGTCACCACCTTGCTAAACTTTGCTTTATTTACATGTTTTATTTGGTATGACTGGTTGAAATTGGAAGAAGTTTCTACCCTTGACCTGTTCACTGACTGACCAAGCAACATCCCAGGATTTCTGAAGATGAATACTAGGTAAAGCAGACAGTTCATGACAAAAGTTTTTAAAAGAGAATAGATCACCACACTCTATCGCGCTCCTTGCCAGATGGTCAGCTCTTTCATTTCCTCTGATTCCAGCATGTCCTGGAATCCATGCGAAAGATACTCTCAAATCTTTTAATGCACATTCTTGTAACATTTTCCTAATGTCTATTATCAAAGGAAAATTACTATGATTTCTGAAAGGGAATTTGGCCAGAGACTCTAACGCACTACGAGCATCAGAGAAAATAACAGTTTTCCTTAATTTCATTAAGATGATATATTCAACTGCCTTTAAAATTCCGTAACATTTGCCCGTGAAGACTGATGTCTCCACAGGGAATTTTATCTTTTGAACAATGTTATACTGTTTGTGTAACATTCCAACCCCAACGCAAGTGATACTTGAAATTTTAGAAGCATCCGTGTAAATACGATGCCAATCGCGCCAATATTGATCGACAATGGAATTAAAAATAACACTAGCATTTTGATCACTCATAACCACGCACTGTTAATCACTCATAACCACAGAAGTATGCCCCTTTACTTAGATTATTATCCGGAATTAACACTAAAGATTCATAATTTGAACAAAATAGGGGGTGAACCAACGAACGGCGGGGGGAGCTTGAAGGGTTAAAATTTTTCGATAACTGTTAATTAAACGTGGAAGACTTTTATGAATCCAGTAGCTAAAAGAGTCAATAAGGTCAGAGAGGATTTGTAGAGATGAAATTAAGGGATGGTTTGAAAACTGGAGAACTCTTAACAGAAATTTGTCAGATAAATACTGTCTCCGTAGGTGTAAGGGGGGTTCCCCACATTCAACCTGCAGGGCATTAATAGGACTCGACTTCATTGCTCCTGTAATTATTCTTAAAGCTTTTGATTGAATACCATCTAATTTAGATAGGGCTAAACTATTGCAGGGCTCTAGTAAAAATACTCCGTAATCCATTAAACTTCTGATTAATGCATTATAAATTAATTTGAGGGAGAATGGATTGGCGCCCCACCAAACACCAGCAAGACAACGTATAATATTAAGGAGGCGTTCGCATTTCCCAACCACGAAGTCCAAATGTGGAACACCTGACAATTTGTTGTCAAAAATAATACCTAAATATTTAATATGAGAATGAACTGGAATTATGCTATTATCGTAGTTAATTAAAACTGGGGGAGGTAATCTCATTCGAGTGAAAAGGACTACAGCACTTTTGGAAGGAGATAACTGTAAACCGTTATTGTCTAACCAATTTTTAAGAAATATTAATGAAGTAGATAGTATGTTGGAAGCTTTATCTGTTGATCGATTAGAGTGGTATAAGAGTAAGTCATCTGCGTACTGTATAATTTTCACCTTGTTATCAAGGAACTGTTCTAAGTCACATGTATAAATATTATATAATAAAGGGCTTAGAACAGAGCCTTGTGGGAGTCCCTGCCATAAATCTCTGAACTTTCTGTTGCATTCGTCTAACGACACACAAATAATTCTGTCATATAAGATGTTCAAAATTAAATTAATAAGAAATTGTGGGACATCTAAATCATTAAGTTTTTTTATTAATACGTGTAAAATGACGTTATCATATGCTGAAGTAATATCTAAGAATGCTGCAATCACCGATTCATGTGAGGTAAATGAATTCCTAATATCAGTTATTAGTATACTAATACAATCCATAGTACTTGTACCTCTTCTAAATCCATATTGACTTTGAGATAATAAATTATTATTTTCTATAAACCATTCTAAGCGAATTTTGACCAAATGTTCAGCAATTTTGCAGAGAACCGATGATAGAGCTATGTGAGCTATGTCTATAAGAAGAGGCATCATTAGGTGATTTACCAGGTTTTAAAATTTGAATAATAATTTGGGACTTCCAAGATTGAGGGATATTACCTGAAACCATCAAGGAATTTAGGATATTTAAATAAGTAAGTAGAGTACAATCAGAAAGGTGAGCAAAAAAAGAATAGGGAATGCCATAGTTACCTGGAGCTGAATCTTTCAAATTCAGTATTACACCTTTTAATTCAGTGATAGAAAATGGAGAACTTAAAACACAGTTAGAACTCGGAGGATAAAGTTTGCGGGGAAGCAGAACAAAGGTTTTGTGGGAGCAGTTAGCGGGGCAAGTTTGTCTAAAAAATTCTCCATTAGAGAGGGAGACAAAGTGGTTGAAGAAAAATCATTGAACGCCGACCTAAATCTTCTTATATTACGCCAAACTACTGATGGACTTACTTCTGGAAAAATGGAGGAACAAAATTTCTTCCAGCCGTCAGCCTGTTTTTTTCTTCAAAAGATTATGCGTTTCCCTTATGATTTCCGACAAATTATCGAAGTTTTCGTGCGTAGTTTCGATACAATATAATTTTTCAGCTGCAGCTATTCAGACCCGAAAGTCTGAACAGCTGCAGTACATTCACTGTCCCACCAAGGAGGAGACGGAAACCAATTAGAAGATTTATTTTTAATTGGAAAAACTTCATCGGCAGACTCAATCAAAATGTTTGCTAAGGCATCAGCACACACAGGCTCATTATTATATGTTACTGGAATTGAAGCCATCTTATGTTCAACGCGATTTTTTTATTGTTTCCAAAGGTCATTACTATAGTCAGGTAATCTATATTTGAGACGATGAATTTTACTAGTTAATTTATTTTTAAAAGGAAAAGTGATTATAATTGGAATGTGATCACTGCCACAAGTAGAATAAAAAGTAGACCATGATAAAGAGCAAGCTAAATTAGAGGTACAGAGAGATAGGTCAAGTACACTATTACCTGTGGAGGGACCGTTCCTGCGAGTGGGCTTATCAGCATTCAAAATACACAAATTATGTTGATCAATAATTTAAAGTAATTTCTCGCCATAATAATTACTTGATGTGCATCCCCACGCTGTATGGTGACAATTAAAGTCCCCTACGATGATAAAAGGAAGAGTATATATGTCGACAATATAACATTCATTTCGGAAAGTGTTTCATTTGAAGGGTGTGGAATGTACACAGACACATAACATATACTATTTACACAGGCAGCAATAATTGTCAAATTACTGCTATGAGAGGGAAGAGGAAGATGAGAGAAAGAGAACGATTTTTTAATGAGTATGGCTACTCTACCATACCCATCAGATCTATCCTCTCGGAGGCTGGCATAACCAGAAATCTTAAATAAATATTCTGGCTTAAGCCAAGTCTCAGAAAGGGTAATAATAAATGGATCATATTTCTTAATTAAATACATCAGTTCACTTTTTTTACCGCTAATGCTGCGGCAATTCCACTGAATCAATCTGGCTGGATTGATTTCCAATACTTAAACTATTGATTAATTGTGCAAACAAAGGGGCAACGTTGTTCGGTGAAATGACATTACATTGAGTTAACATCTTTATTAAGGCAATAATAGTAGGGGTTTCTTTTTGTGAATTCAAAACACAACCATCATTTGGAGAAGGAATATTATATTCTCTGGCGAGTTATTCATGGGCAGCGCGGGCGTATCCTTTGGCGGTTTTAGGAGGATTTCGAAGAGATGAGAAAACAGTTTTTTTATATGAATAGGAAGACGATTGGGGGGAGGATTCTTTATTTATATTTGAATAAGGTGATAAAATTTCAGCATATGATTTAGTAGCCGGCTTATGTAATTTCGAAGCTTCCGAATATGAAATGCAACTCTTAGCCATAGTAAGTTTTATTTCTGTCTGTCTAATATATTCCGGGCACGATTTATTGGTAGCGTGGTGAGGACCAGAACACGAAACACAAGAAATACAGTCATCGTCAGCAGTACAAGAATCACCAGTATGACTCCCACCACATCTAAAACACCGTGGATTACCCCTGCAGTATACCTTAGTATGGCCAAAACGACAGCACTTATAGCACTGTACCGTAGGGAAAGTATATAAAACAACAGGTAATGCGTTAAAACACATAAATACGCGCTTCGGTAATACCTGACCATCAAAAGTAATTACCACCGACTGTGACGGTTTCCACGTCGGTGCATTGTTGACCATTACTTTGTAATTAAGTCGACGAGCTTTGAGTATCCGGCCACATCCGATCGAAACATTAATATTATCTATGATTTCCTCCGGAGTTAGATCATCAGGAACACCCTTTATGAGACCCATTCGCGTAGTACTGGATGTAGGAATAAATGCTTTAAAATTATTATCAACTATCCTTTGAAGAAACAAAAAAGTTCAAAGGCAAGACGAGAATGAGAGAGAATCTATTGCGACCAATCTTTTTAAGACTGCCATTTACTATGTTTGCGAAATTATATATTTTCAGAAATCTACCAAATGTTAGTGAGTTATGAGTTGTGGATCCTTCCAGCTGCTGCTTCTGAATATGAACCACGTACGGGGCGGCATCCGACTTATCATAAAAATTTCTCCCTACTGGGCTATAAGATTTCTCTTTGGAAATCAGTGCAATATTCTCAGATTCTTTATGTGACATATCTGATTTGCTACCTATATCTTTATGGGAAATAATATTCTCTGTGATAGTATGAGGCTTTGAGAACACCATGTCGCTATCTTGACATATACAATCATTACAGTTAGAGGATTTATCGGAAGAATTCCTTTTTTTCCTTTTTTTATTGCAATGTTTGCATAATTTGACTAATTTTGCCCGTTTTCTACCGGAGGTAGACATAGAACCATCAGTATCCATGCTAGATGCATCATTTTCAATGGTAATGAAATGTGATACCTGGAGGTTTATACCCCCAGGATCGGGAGGCCCGCTCATAATATTTTCATACATATAAGGTCCTAATTTATTAGGTAATTTCCTTTTAAGGGGTTGATGTGTAAGTCATAAGTATTCAAATGCACGAGGAAATAAATTGCCAAAGCACACTTTACATTAATAATAATAAAAAAATATAATGTTCGGTGATTGATCTTTACTGAATGATGTCCCCGAGCCGCGCGTAGGTGAATTACCGCGACAATTCCCCCCCTGCCCCCCGCAACACCGCGCGCCCCGCCGCCCTGTCTCCTCGTCGCGTCAGCTGTTACTACCTACAGAGTAGTAGTAATTCAGAAAACCTACAGACAGTGACGTTGCATACCTATCCTTTATGACAACTTCACAAATAAAAAAGTTGCAGCATCATTAAAAGTTATAATTTTACACGAAAATATCTGTTTCGAAATTTTCATCACACATAACCAGGCTTTGAACTGACAAATTATTGTACTTATGCTATGGTCAATAATTACGTTAAATTGATAGTATGTATACCTACATACTATCAATTTAACGTAATTATTGACCAATGACAATAATTTACGTACCCTACGTAGGTATAGGTTTGCATTAATGTAAAGGTGATTACAAAAACTTGGCGTGTTTAAAAGTTTGAACCACACATAAGTACCTACAATGACTTTAATTAATTGAATACTTACCAATAAATTAGAATAAGCATTGTCAATCATCTGTAAATAACTCATGTCCTTGAGATCACATCACTTACGTATTCACTTGAAGTTACTGCTTTACGATACACTTATTTACACGAAATTAGTATGAACAACACTGTTTGGTTGGAGACTTTAAAACGGAATTACTTAGGTATTTTACAACTGTTTAGAGATTAACATTTAAATTCACAAGATATGTAAGTACTTAGATCTGTTGCGGCGTATTTCTTGTTTTCCACCTAGCTCGTGGTGACGTACCAGAGCCCCATAATCATCACAGAAGTATTCTCCAAATAGCGCAATTATTAGATTTTTGAACTTACGAATTTTTATCGATTGTACAAAAGCACCGCCATTGAATCATCAAACGCGCCGGCGCCGACTGAGTTACTCGTAGGCATACAATCACTCGCAGCGAGCGGTGGAGGCGGGCGGCGGGCGGCGGCGGGTGTTGGGGGGCGGTGACGGCGGCGTGTGTGTCTGTTGTGCTATCTCTTCCTTTCATACTAATCGACGACACGCTTACTCTTTCTTCCTTCCGGGAAGTCTGTGTGTGAACTGTCACCGTCGGCTTCTTTACCGGTCACGTACCTACATAAATGAGTATTTAATTCGCTTGTGTCGGATACCGTCAAAGGATATCGGCTTGTTCTGTCGGCGATAAACAAAGCATTTTAAGATAGACCATGCCTACCGAGAAGTTCAACAATTATAATACTTCGTAACTTCAGTCAGCTGCATGGTGCGGTGCGGTGATGTACGATTGTCCAGTGTGTCCAGTGACGGGTGAGGTTGCAGCGGAATGACCGCGGCGCTTTTGTACAATCGATAAAAAATCGTACGTTCAAAAATCTAATAATAGCGATATTTGGAGATTACTTAAGTGATGAATATCTTGAACAATCAGTATGTTGCAACAATCTTGTGATATCTAAATAATAATCTCGTAACAGTTGTAAAATACCTAAGTGATTCCCATTAAAGTCTTCAACCAAACAGTGTTGTTATTACTGAGTTTGTGTAAATAAGTGTCTCGTATTGAGGTACATCAAGTAAATACGTAAGTGATGTGATCTCAAGGACATGGGAAGACGACCCTCTGACCGGGTTATTTCCAAATTTTTGTGAATACTTAATTTAATTTATTGGTAAGTAGGTAATAAATTAATTAAAATCGTTGTACTTATACAGCCTCGTTGGTCTAGTGGTCCCAAGCGCGACTGCTGAGGTCTCGGGTTCGATTCCCAGGTCGGGCTGTGTTATTCGGTTTTTCTATTAGAACATTCTTGGAGTTTGGAATAGTGCGCGGTAGATGGCAATAGGCTTATGGGACTTAATAACAGCATTGGTGAAATGTGGTTGCACAAATGTGTACACCTCTGCCTACCCCTTCGCGGAATACACGTGATGCTAGGTATGTTGTACTTATGTGTTTATGATTCAAACTTTTAAACACAGCAAGTTATTGTTATAACCATAACATTAATGCAAGTACCTACGTAGAGCATAAGTACTATCAATTTAACGTAATAATTGATAATTAACAACTTTCTAGTACCTAATCGCTAATGTAGCATAGCATTACAATAAGTCTAATCCAAAGCCTGGTTGAGTGTGATGGGAATTTAGAACTACAGGTGCCTTCGTGTAAAATTGTAACATTTGCGATTTTTTTATTCGTGTAGCTGCATAACGAAAAGGTCATAAGCAACCGCACTGTCTGTAAGTTTTCTGAATTTTGTCGTGGGTTTCCTAGTAACGTAGTTTCTAGCTGTGGAGCCCCGGGTCACCCCGGGTGCCCGGGTACGTTGGCTGTAGCGCGGGAAAAGGCCGTGCATAAGTACTCAGTAGTAAAACGCCGTGGCGGGGTGCGCGGTGTTGCGGGGGGGGAGGGGGGGCTTGTCGCGGTAATTCTACCTCGAGCCGCGCGGCTCGGGGACATCATTCAGTAAAGAGCAATCCCCGAACATTATAATTTATTATTATTTATAATTTAAAGTGTCCTTTGGCAATTTATTTTCTTGTGCATTTGAATACTTATGACTTATACATCAACCCCTTAAAAGGAAATTACCTAATAAATTAGGACCTTATATATTACAAAGAAATAAATTAAAGACTTACCTAAACTGCACTAAAACTACAATATATACAGTATCAACACACTTACACAATATACAAAACTACTCTACTGATCATTAAACCAAGTATAAGTTATATTTTAAAGTCTGAGAAATTCAAAACACAACCGCGCTAATCTAAATTTCCCGACCTTTTTTCTAAGGAATCTTTAGTCATTGGCTATAACTAAGTAACCAATGACCAAAGAAGTAGAGGACATGAACTAAACAATAAAAATTGGTGCACCAAAAACGAAAATAAAATGACGTAGGCCCCGCCCTCTACCTAGTACTGCCCATGGCATTTAATAAATTGTAAATCATTTTTATTACATCGATTGAATCGATTTATCTTTATCGTTAGGGTCACCTTACCTTATTTTATTTATTTTTATATTATTTTATTACTCAAGAAAAATTACAGCTCGAATACAGTTAACACATAACACATAAAGTACAAGAAGGCCAATTATAAGTTTCCACATATAGTAAAAGAATAGAAAAAAGTCGAAAGTAGACATGACAATGCACACAATAAATTGACCAATAGAAAGATAAAGAATCAGGTAAGTAAAGTTCTAAAACTTTACTTACCTGATTCTTAATTGAAAACTAGTCTTTAATGGGATAATGCTGCAGGATTATTTGTTTTAGGTTGCGGAATGATATGAGCCTGAGAGACTAAAGAAAAAGAGCAGAATGTTAACGCGTAATTTAAGACGTGTGAAAGAATAGGAATTATAATTATTTCTATCGAATAGAGCAGCCTTGGCCCTTTTGCATACCGCGCGTACTTACAAAATAATGATAACTTTACGCATTAACATTAAGCTTAATTTTTGCTCGCAACGGTGAGCGACGTGAAAGAAGTAGGTATGGACGCTTTTTCATGCAGTGATTTATCTGTGCTAATACCCAAATGCTTTGTGGTGTCTGTGGGGCTCAACCAATGATATTAGAAACTAATCTCGTTGGGTGCAACTGGGTGTGTTAAATATAATCAAATAAGCATTTATTTGATGTTAAATGTTTAATTATTAATCAATGTGGAAAATACGTTAGGCACAATTTATATATATTTTAAAGACAGTATTTGGAATATCAATAGTAATAATGCCTATTAAAAAGTAAGTATATATTACATACTCTTTGGACAGGTATATATACTTCACAGAGTGCAACCAGGAACCAAGGGTGCAACAATCTCGGATATGTCAAATAACGTCACCAGTGAATCAAAGACCACAGACGTTCTACGCTAAAATACTTAAACTTAAAATTCAATCTATTTCTCAGTAATTTAATGATACCATTCATATTTTTTTAAATGAGATATATATTTTGGTCTATATTTCAATACCATTACGTTAAGTACATAGTGTTAACAACATCAGTTAACTTCTCCCTAAGATTGAGCTGTTCTTTTTTTTAAACGTTGCCCCACACTAGGACGTAATAGGTTCCTGTATCGTGGATGCGTTTACAGACATAATAATCTCACAAGCACACACACACCCAGACTCGGAGCAATTATCTATAGATCATACAAATATTTGCTCCGTGACACGCAGCGCAGCAGTCGGTCTCTCGACCACTGCGCCAACCGCGCTGTCGTCGTGTTTCTGCGGTGCGAGCGTGGTTCTTTATAACGACACGTTTGTCGATTTTAAACGTCAAAATTGACGTTAAATATAGTGTTGATAAAACGATAAAATTCAATACTTAAAAACTTTCATCGAGTCGACAATTTTGTCGAAAAGTTCCGTGCATGGGTTTGGTAACATTGGAAGCAAGTCAACTGTCATTTGATAACAATTGTCAAATATGGTACATTGCTTTCGTGATTCGTACGGGTTCTTGTGTTATCTAATCATAAAAAATATAGCACACTAATTAAACTGTAATAATGGGCCCACTAAAAAAGGTAATTTCACAAAATATATGTTTAAAACGTTTTGCATGCCATATATTCTGTTATAATTGTAAAAAGAATAAAAGCTTCTATGACGACTATCTGCGGCCTTCATATCCCTTAGATCCTGAATCAATTAGTGTCGTCTTTTCGGCTCAGCCACGTACAGAATTATACATTGTAACAATCAAAATCTATTGTATCTGCTAATGAGCGAGGCAACAGTTAATCACAAACAATACTGTATTGTATCATTATAGAGCACGGGTCTTGTGGGTATGGCCGTAGCTGCGAATGCCCATCACACTCTTGGTTCTATTTATGGAAAAATTCTAAGGGTCCTGCAAAAGATGCCTGAATCTGCTGGTTACAGAAAATATACTGAACCAGTTATTCGTGAAAGAGCTGCAGTATTAACACAGGTAAATTATTACAGTACATTTCGTCCTATAATATGTAATAAAGTGGTGGTTAGGGCTCTAGAGAGAGAAACTTTACAATGCGTGCCGTGTCAAGAAGTATGGCACATACCCGTAGAATGGCACCTCCAGTTATATAAAGTTGTATTTCAGAGGTTCTATCTGTGCAATTATTCACTGTTAACAAGACATGAACAGCAAGAAATAATGTCTGAGAGACTCACCTTGACAGTGATATGCCCGAGACATGTTGACTGTCCTGTATTTCACTCATATTCAATCAATATACTTCCAGTAGTTGTTTGTCATGATAACTTCATCCATAATTGCACAGATAAAACCTTCAGTTTCACCAAATAGAATGAACAAACAGTACATTATTATTGTTTTAATAATAGGTATATGATTTTATTGACCACCTGTCTGATATAAATTTACATTTTAATTTTGCAGACTAAAGATGTGTACGAGATTGAATCAAAAATTAGCTGTGGCCAAGCTGAGGAACTAATTATACAAGCTGAAAATGAATTGAATTTGGCTAGAAAAATGTTAATCTGGAAACCATGGGACCCACTAGTAGCTAAGCCACCTAAGGGCCAGTGGGACTGGCCTCCAACAAAGGCTTAAATTTCGTCATATTTTAACACCATATATAGTGAATGTAAATAAAAGTTCTATTTGTGTAAACCTTGTCACCAAGGGCTATTAATTAATTTAATATTATTCAAGAGTAGCAAAAAGTGGTTGAAATAAAAAATGCTCATGCATAGTTAATTTTATTTTATTATAACTAACATGATTCAGTTCAATTAAATATAAAAATAAAAGATGGAGCAGTGTTATTTGGCACAATGCGTAAACCATGAAGTATTACATGTTTGTAACATCTTATTATACTTATTTAATTACTATCCAATTATATGTATGAACTGAGCTATAACAAGGTTAACATACTGTTCTACTTAACTCACATATACTCTGATGATATGAAAATAATAATTTTGCATGCATAGAAAAGTATTTGCAAGTGAAGCAGGTAGTTTGTAGATTATAATGAATATGATGTATATCATATTCTAATTATCAGTAAAAAATACATAAGTAATTTTCTTTCCATGACAATTACAAGCAATTCATTAAATTTTGTAAAATTAAGATAACTGTTTGCATAAAACATTTGTTTTTTTTTATAAAAATATGTCATTGGTAACTCATCTATTTAAATACTTTGACATGCCTCTCAGCAATTGGCTGTACTTTGTAGAACAGTCATACAAAAGTTGCACAATTAAACAGTAATACAAAATACTTTACTAACTAAACTTACATAAAAAAATAAATAACATTATTATAATCACTTGTCATATAATACTACTTCAGTGCTCTCACATCACCTTAACTAAAAATCTTAAACATTTTTCTCATAACCTTCATGATTTGTTGAGGCTCCATTATTAGTTGTTTATTTACAAGACAACAAATCATATTATACTTAATTTAACTTCAGACTGCAAATATGGTTACCACAGTTCATAATTTTTTTCCAAGTAATTCATATTTACAAGAAAACAACTGTCAAGCAAGATCCCAGGGCTCCCAGACGTTACTTATTTTCTGAAAATGTATATGATAAAATAGTGTTAGTGTGTACAGTGTATGCATACATACCTGCTTGGGTTATTGCAGAGTAACACCAAATTTATGAGAATTTTCATGTTTTAGTTATTTCGATCTTTAAAGCATCTGGCCATAATTACAGGTGACTAAAGGTGTCTGACAGTATTGATAATTTTTTTTTATTACAATATTTTGTACAACATATGTAAAAATCATCAATCAATCAAAATCATATCTTAACGTACCTGTAGAACCTGGTACCTGAGAAGTGGCTGTTAGCCCAAGCTAGCAAGTATGTATGCATTCACTGTAAATGTTAACACTACTCAATCATATACAATTTGTCCATCAGAAAATAAGTAAGGGCTCTGGGATCTTGGACTATGTGTTTGATAAGTCATTTTTCCAAATCCTAGGCAACTTCTGGAAATATATAATAAATAATGCTGCTAACTCAGGGAAGAACACACAGAAGTCACACTTTCTACTGAGACACCAATGGCCAGGGGAAAAGCAACTTTTGGCTTTAGGATGTTACCGGAATGATATAGTCTAATAACTATTTAATCAAAAAATAAAGACAATAAAGTAAAGAAAAGTATGTACAATATGAGAATGAGGAAAATTTACTTAAACATTGTATGGATTACTAGCTGGTGCCCGAACATTGTCTGTGCAACAGTTTATTCGGCGCTCAACCCTAATTCATCTTAAATAAATGTAGCCCAGTTACTCCTTATAACATGAGCTATCTGCCAGTGGAAGCCCCGTCAAAATCGGTACAGCTGTTTCGGAGATTACAAAATGAGGTTTCATACAAACTTTTTCCCTATTTTACCTCCATAAAGAATGATTTTTCATAAGTTTCTCTAACAAAGTTCTCATAATATATAAATTTTTACATTTCTAACATCAAACTTTATTTTAACCCCTTAGGGGATGAATTTCCAAAAATCAATTCTCAGTGCACACTTACATTATTTAAGGAACATTTCTGCAAAATTGTATGCTCTTAGACCCAGCGGTTTCAGCTGTGCATTGATTGATCAGTCAGTCAGTGAATCAATCAGCCAGTCAGTTTCTTACTTTATATACCTATATAGATTTGTTTGACATATTTCTTTCTTCCTTGGATGTGAATTTTCCTGTATGGATGCTAGATCCATTATTAATGTTTGTGTGTATAATTATGTATATAATTACATCACCCATACATCAAGCAGTGGTTGATAAACAGAACTAAGTTTTGATATTAAACTGCTATTAGACTATTCATAACAAAGGTTTATGGTTAGTGCCATTGGTGGCTGTGACTCATAAATTACAATGGGGTCAAAAATATGTATGTAGTATAGTTATTTACAGTAGATACATTTATGTATCAAGACACAATTAAAAAGTAAAACATCATATGAAAACCATTTTTGAATGCATACACATTTCAATGTAACTTATCTTCAAAGATAACATGTTATCACTGTTACAAGCTTAAAACTTAGTCACAGAACCTTCATTCTATATAAATATAATAAATAGACAGAAACTTCAGTTTTTACAAAACTAAATAATATTTATAAGCAAGATAAAATGTTAAAAGAATTTTATGTAGATGTTACACCTTTCCGTGCAACTAACAAATTTAATATTGGGTGTTTTTTTATATAGCTTACTGCTTTTTTATGGGTTACCATTGTGAAGTCATAGCCATTACATTGTAATATTTTGTCATGCATCCTCAATCCAGCTTTAGCTGCAGGACTCCCTTCATGTACTTCAGTCACATATATCCCCTGAAACATAATTGTCAATTAATTAATAACAGAGCTTCTACAAGTTCATCAACATTACTATAAAAGTACTGCCTTACATTGTCAGTGTAACCTTGAGGACTTTTGCGAAAATCCTGATCAATTCCACCGCCAATTTTGAAACCACATTTCATAACTTCCCTTCCTTCTGAATCAACACCAGCTTCTTTTTGGAGTGTTATAGGTATCTGAAAAAAAAAACGGTACATTGTTATAGAGAAAACACCAAATAGAACCAACGATACAGGGAGTGGTCTATAAACTAACACTGAGACACTCCATAGCTGTTCCCGCTTGGTGCTGAAAGGCCATTTTCGCCATGGTGACTGATTAATTGTTGTCCTTTGGGTGTAGTAGTAATATGAAGATTAATGGGATTACTAGTTACACTTGAGACAGCAAAACAACTTTAAATAAATCTTTTGTACACAATAGTACTGTATGACACTTAACGTGTATGACATCAGACATGACATTTTTTTTTTTTGTTATGGCCTTTGAATCCGAAGCCAAGACAAGTTTAAAAGTTAGTGAAACAAAAGTAAATAAAGTAATTACAAAAATATACTATTACGATGAATTTTGGATCAGTAAAGTAGACTCTTTTATGAAATTAAATAAAACAATAAATATCTACAAATAATGTAAATAACAAATTAAACCAGAATAACATAACAATTACAATCTACATTTTAATATTATTAGCAAGGAACATAATACTCTCTACGAGATTATTAGTGATAACAATTAAAGATATACACGTATACACTAATAAATTATTACTACATAGTAAAATATTAACAGAAATAGGAAGAGGAAAGTCAATAGAAACTAGGTTATTATACAGTAATGAATGGTCATACAATGGACAATTAAGGATAACATGATTCAAATCACCGACGTCTGTTCCACATTCACAAGCAGCACTATGTATGGTATGGTATGGTATGGTGTAGCGAGCTAGTTTCCGCAACTCCCCGCTCTTGGCGATTATTTTGCGTCCGGGGTGGGAATGGGTTATTCGATCCACCCCAACTCCTCAAGAAAGGCCAGCAGGAACCTGATCTTGCCGGCGACCTCTCGGAGAGTACTTGGGTTACCAAAGTACTTAGCCCTGTAAGTGGCGACCCCAGGGCAGTGAAGCACCACGTGAGCCGCTGTTTCATCTTCCTCCATGCAGGCTCTGCAAAGAGGGCTGTCAGTAACACCTATAACATAAAGGTGTTTATTAAAAGACCCATGGCCCGTGAGCAGCTGTTGCTTTGACAGCCGAAGAAGCTGCCTTGTGATCCGGCCGTCAATGGTCGGGAGAGCCTCTTTGGCTTGTCTGCACTCACCATGGTTGGTCCAGTAGTTGCTATTTTGGTCCCTAGTGCGTTGTCTTACCAGGGTCCGTAGGCGTCCAAAAGGGAGTGGTACTATGGGTTCTGGACCCATAGCGGCCATACTGGAGCCTCTTCTTGCGAGCTCATCCGCTGCATCATTGCCTCGGGAGCCGCTATGTCCTTTGATCCATTGTATTGTTATATTATCAAAAGTACCTACCTGATTTAGTTTCTGATGGCATTCGTAAATTAGCCCAGAATTGACCGTTTGGCTGTTCAGGGCTTGTAGAACTGCCATACTGTCTGAAAGTATGCGGACTGGGTACTGTGTGACTTCTCTGGTCACGACCGCAGTCGCTGCCAGAAGGATACCCATGCATTCAGCCTGGAAGACAGTATTGTAGGCTCCTAGTGGTATAGAAATGTGAATATTAAGGTCCTCCGAGAAAATCCCGGATCCAGTGCCTGTACCTGTTTAGGACCCATCCATAAATATCCAGAGTTCCGTAGGGTTATGACCCTCACGATGTGGCTCCTCATGCAGTTGGATCTTATATTTCTTATCAAAGATGAAATGTTTCGGTATTCTGACGTTGGTCGCTTGCGCAATCGGGAAGTCCTCGAACAGTTCATCCAGAATTCCTGTGTGTTTTGTTTTGTTGTTGTTCCAGAGTGCTAGAGTTTTTAGGCGTGCAGCCGCCATAGCTGCTTCTTGCCTTATGAAGAGGTCTAGTGGCGGCATATCTAGCATGGCTTCCAGGGCTGCTGTTGGAGTAGTTTTCATGCAGCCTGTTATAGCCAGACATGCAAGTCTCTGGATGCGTTGCAATTTGTTAGCTGCTGTGGCTAGTTTGGTCCTAGGCCACCATACCACAGCCCCATATGTTATCATAGGTCGTATCACCGTTTTATACAGCCATAAGATTATTTTGGGAGAGATACCCCACCTCTTCCCTATCATTCTCCTGCACTGCCAGAACGTGATGCTTGCTCTGTCGATTTTTTTGTCTATATGGGTGTTCCAGTTCAGTTTGCTGTCTAAAATTACACCAAGATATTTGACTTCATTAGAAAGTTGTAGTTCAGTGTTGAACAGCTTAGGTAGATGATAAGGTCCTAGTGTTCGTTTCTGTGTGAACATGACTAACACGGTTTTCGTGGGGTTTACCAATAAGTCCAATTCCCTGCACCAGAGCTCTACGGTGCGCAGTGCTTGTTGGGTAAGATTGCAGATCGTCCCAGCAACTTTCCCGGAAATCATGATTGCGAGGTCGTCTGCGTAACCTAAGGTGTAGTCTCGATTTGCATTGAGTCTGGTGATCAAGTCATTGATGACCATATTCCACAGAAGTGGAGATAAAACTCCCCCTTGGGGGCAGCCCCTGGCCATCAGTGCCGATTGGTCATCATCTTCAAGGCGAACTACACGTTTGCTAAGCATGTTAGTAATCCAGTCTGTAATCATCGGTTCTACTCCATGAGTAAGGAGGGCCGCGTGAATGCTGGAGAAATTGGTTTTATCAAAGGCTCCCTCGATGTCTATGAAGGTTCCTAGACATATACTTTTCTGTTGAATTGCTTCTTCAATTCGGCTGACCACCATATGAAGTGCAGATTCAGTTGACTTACCTGAGCTATACGCATGTTGGTTGGCATGTAGTGGTATGTGTTTTAACGCTCCATCTCTCAGGTCTCGTTCGCATAACCTTTCCAAGGTCTTTAATAAAAAAGGAGGTTAGACTGATTGGTCGGTATGATTTTGCGTTTGTGTAATCGCTCTTCCCTGGTTTTGGAATGAATTTGACTTTTACTTCCCTCCATCCTTTTGGAACATATCTAAAGGCCAGACACGCTCTCAATATTGCAGCTAGTCGTTCAGCAAGCGATTCCCTCCCCCATTGCATTAGGGCAGGGAAGATGCCGTCCAGACCAGCCGCTTTATACGGATGGAAGCTTCGGATGGCCCATTGGACTTTTTCCATTGTGATCATCCTCTGCGCATAGTGCCAGTCGTTATCTGATGGTATCGTCAGTGTGTCTTGCCAATTCACCCGCTGTGTTAAGATGCATCCTGGAAAGTGTGTTTCTATTAGGACGCGTCTTGTATCTTCAGGAGATGTGGTGTATGTGTTGTCTGTTTTCCGGAGTGAGCCCGGATCTACTGTATTTTGTTGTGTGAGGATTTTCTTTACCCTATTTGCATGATGGCAGGATTCGATATCACCACAGAATTTACGCCACCCCATGGTTCTTTTGTGCCTGATACCTTTCCTATGGCTCGACTTGGCGGAACGGTAATGGTCCCAGTCCTCATCTGCACATGTGTTCATTGCCCTGTTCAGAGCCTTCCTCACCTTTCTGCGTCTACGCTCCAAATCAGCGCACCACCAGGACTGTTTACCTGTAGTTTTGGGTGGTGAAGTCTCTGGACATGCTATCTGGTAACTTTCTAACATAGCTTGAGTTAAGAGGCTGACCTGCGTTTCAATTTGTGAAGTGTCCACCGGGTCTGTTGCTGGGCAGTATGACCGCGTAAATGTCACGTCAAGTGCCCTCGCATACTTAGCCTTGTTCGTGTTCCTCGGATTCTTCCTTGGTGGAGTTGGTGGTATACTGATCTGAAGGTCAAAGCGGATCCACCTGTGATCAGAGCAAGAGGCTTCATTGGAAACCTGCCAGCCTGTGGTGATTCCTGCCGCCCCTTCTGTTGCGAGAGTGAGGTCTATAATTGTTCGACTGCGTCTTGTGACGAATGTTGGTTCGGAGCCTGTATTTAGTAGGGTTAGGTTAGTAGTGAAAAGATAATCGACTAAAGCCTTACCCCTCTCGTTTTGTGAGTTCATTCCCCATAGGGGGTGGTGAGCGTTGGAGTCCGTCCCGATGACGATCTCGCAGCCGGTTCTTTCACAGTAGTTGATCAAACGGGCGAGTTCGAAGGGAGGTGGTGCGTCAGCCTCAGGCATGTATGCCGAGGCAAAGACGATCACCATGTCCATCGCATCCTGCTTTATTTGCACCCTTATAGCAGAGAGGTCTCTGCAACAAAAGTCTGTTAGTATGTGTGTTATTATATTTTTGGTGACAAAGATACACGATCGGGGATGGTCATGATCTGGGGTCATTATAAGCTTACCTCCTAGACTGGAGAGTCCTTGGATGCGGCCCGCTCTGACCCACGGCTCCTGGATTAGTGCGATGGCCGTTTGTTGTACCTCCAACCATTTCCGCAATTGAGCCGTCGCGGTTTGGCTATGGTGGAGGTTGGCCTGGACCACTCTACTGATTGACGAAGGGGACGCCATCGCTGGTCGCACCTTCATCATCTACAAGCTGTAGACCCGCTAGTAGGCCGCTGTCCACCTCTTCCTCGCCCAAATCGGAGCCTGACAACAATAAATCGTCTGGGTCCCTACCGGATGGCGGATCGGTTTCCATAGCGAAGACTACAGGGGTCTGCTGGCTCGCTGTCGTTGCTCCCTCGCTGTTGGAAGGGGTTTCGGTCGGGGCTACCACTCCCTTCGTTGGTAACTGTTGCTGGTCTTTGCAGACAGTGGCTGTGGTGGCATCCCATCCCTGGGGGACGTCCTGAAACCTGCCTTGGGGGCCCTGGAATTTAATGTAGACCGCCCCACACCCCATTGCGAGGTGGCGTTCAGCCTTCATCAGGGCCGGGACGTGGTCTACCGGTACTCCTACCACCACAAACCACCCTACAGCTTGCCTCATGGCCTTGTAAATGGTCCACCGACGTATTTGGATCCACCTGTTTTGGAAGGCCAGGGTGCTTCCAATGTCATCAGGGTCGTCCAGAACTTCCTCACCGTTTGGTATCAAGATACCGCATCTCACCCTTTGAGGGATCTCAGACTGGTTCTTGACCACCAACGGGATATTTTCTGTGAGGGACAGTTCTGCGATTGTGGTCTCCAGCCACTGTCGTGTCTCCTCATCGCCACACCAGAGTTTAAGGGTGCCCTCCGAGTACATGGGCTTGCCATTGAAGACAGGCCCGAAGTCTCCTTCTTTGGCGGTTCGGCCCTGACGGACCACCTTCGCCTGGATGCCAGTCAGCACTTTTTTCGCCATCTCCTTGCTAATCTGCCCCGTGCGCCCGCATGTGACTGCGACGCACAGTGGTGTGCTGACAGCTTGAGCATAGCTTTTATTGGCAGTTCTCCTAGATGGTTCCAGGCGTGGCCTCTTGTGCTCCCCGCGAGGCGTTACCGTCTCGTTTAAAGAGCGTTTGGCTGCAGCCTTCTCCCTTCTGCTGGGTCGCCGCATCGACTTGTCATCTACGCGCTCTGCCTCAGTGCTACTCGACGGTGCGCTATGCTTCCGTAGGTTTGAGCCTTCTTCTGCCTGCGACCGTTTTCCAGCACTGAAGCTGAGCTGGCGGCTGGGTGAGGTATTCGGTCCAGCGCCGGCGGTATTTGCTGTGGTTGCAGCATTGCTGGCCCGTAGACGGTCTCGGCGACGCTGCCTCTTATTTTTCTTCTTCTCCTTTAAGCTTACCGGAGCCGGCTTGCTGGAGGGTTCGAGGTCCGGATGTGGGGCTCGCTGTGAGCCTTTACCCTTTCCCTCATCCCCTCTGCTTACCACCTGCCAGTCGTTGGAGAGGGAATCCTCGGTTTGACTGCGAGTCTCTGTGAGGTCAGAGACCCCTGCCTGCATCGAGGTTGGTTGGGATTGTGGTTTGGGAGTGGGGTCAGGGTCGGTACTGGTTTGCCCCAGCGCCTGAGTCCTGACAAAGGGACGAGGACCAGAGCTGATGTCCCTCAGCTTCTGCGTCTTCGTGTGGGGTACAAGCAGCACTATTAACAATATGGAGTTTAGCAAGGTGGGCTGGAGAGCAAACATGTCCAAGCCTCATACGAATTAAAATGGTTGTCACCGCCTTGCTAAACTTTGCTTTAAAGAACCATGGTTTATTTGGTATGACTGGTTGAATTTGAAAGAAGTTTCTACCCTTGACCTAGCCACTGACTGACCAAGCAACATCCCAGGATTCTGAAGATGAATACTAGGTAAAGCAGAGAGGACGTGACAGAAGTTTTTAAAAGGGAATAGATCACCACACCCTATCGCGCTCCTTGCCAGATGGTCAGCTCTTTCAATTCCTTTGATTCCAGCATATCCTGAAATCCATGCGAAAGATACTCTCAAACCTTTTAATGCACATTCTTGTATTTTTTCCTAATGTCTATAATCAAAGGAAAACGACTAAGTATTCTGAAAGAAAATTTGGCCAGAGACTAAAGCATCGGAGCATCGGAGAAAATAACACTTTCCCTTAATTTCATAAGGATAATATATTCAACTGCCTTTAAAATTCCGTAACATTCTTCCGTGAAGACTGATGCCTCCACTGGGAATTTTATTTTTTGAACAATATTATACTGTTTGTGAACATTCCAACCCAAACGAAGGTGATAGGCTTGAAATTTTCATCAGCATCATCTGTGGCAAGGGCGGATCCAGGGGGTGGGTCATGGGGGTCAGGACCCCCCCCCCCCCCACTGGGCTGGGTCCAGGACCTAAGTAGACCACTAATTAAAAATTGATAAAAATAATAAAATTATATACCTATTTTTTTGTCACAATATAGATTGTATGTTCCTTCAATATTAATTAATTAATTTAATATAATAGGTATTTTGTATGATGGCAAACGCATTATTCGAGAAAGAACGCATGTTTTGTCGATGATCGAACCATTCGCCGCTTGCGCACGCTTTGTTTCGACTAACATCTAGCTATAGACTGCTAGACCTAACTTCAATCAGACGACTCAACTTACTTCAATCAACTGTTATTCAGACTGCCCGAGAGGCCTTGATGAGGCAACTTCACATTAACAGAGTAGACGTTGGGACGTTCCATAATGTATTGTCATCTCCTTTGTCAAAATAAGCCATATATTTATTTAGATTTGTATATGATAGTTTATGTTAAATTTTGTTAGTTTTTAGTTATTTTTTGTGGATATCATTAATATGAGAAAATGAGACTGTCATATATCTATACTAATATTATAAAGCTGAAGAGTTTGTTTGTTTAAAGATAAATCTTTGAAAAGCATTAACACATGCTTAGCGAACTCTAAAGTTATTATATTAAATGGAAAAATAATACGGTCGCGAGCAGGATTCGAACCTGCGCCTCCCGGATAAATACTCCAGGTGCTCTGAGAGCGCCCATTTAATTTAATACTTATAATAACTTTAGTTTGTTTGTTTGGTTGAACGCGCTAATTTCAGGAACATTTGATTCGAATTTAAAAACTATTTTTGTGTTGGGTCCTTTTATCGAGGAAGGCTATAGACTATATAACATCACGCTATGACCAATACGAGCGGAGCATCAATGAAAAATTTTGCAAATACGGGAAAACAATATTCCTTTTGAGAGCTTCCGTTGCGAACGCTGCGTAAACGGTTAAAGTTACGTAAAAATCATGTATGACAGAATTATTTCCCTTTAAAAGTTCTTAAAAAAAGTCCGCGACAGCATATCTTTTAAGGTTGACTCACTATAACAATGATTTCAAAAGAAAGGATACATTTTGCCCAACTAAACATTTTACAGAATACTTCTTCATACAAGCAAAAGTAGCGCCATCTGTTATAACTCATACGAACTACGTGACGCCGCGTTTCATAGGTCGAAGACTAAACCTTGTACGTGCGTATATGTTTTTTTTCATCACATTTTATTATTGGTTAATATTTTTATACACACATCAATCACGAACTGAACTGAGTTTTTACCTGACTGCGCTAGAAGGAGGGTTATATGTTTTTCGGGTGTATGTATGTATACTTCTTTGGCATGCTCTGTAGCCTAAACGGGTTGATGGATGTTAGCTTTAGAAGTGTCGTTAGATTATATTATTTTTTTAAACTATAATTTATTGCGATAATAATACATGTCACAAAAAACACATGTAAAACAAATTAATATCAATCAGCTTTATTTGAAATGTAAAAAATATTGTTATAATAATTAAGTATTAACATATTAGGTACTTACTAAAATTACTTACACTAAGTTCTTAAGATAAAAATAAAACAAATACAAAATGACGTTCGTTAAACGTTACTTCGCGCGCGCTGCCGGCCACACAATGGCCGCCATTACGGACTTCGGTAGTAAAATAATTATACCTTTAAAATATGTTAATTTAACAATTTTATTGGATCAGAAGAAATCTAGGGTTATTTACCGATGATACGATATCCCATGTTCCATTTTAATATTCGTATCGTCATTTTTGCAGCCTTTTACCATGCAACTTGGCATATTTATGACCAACTACTCACTCTCTCCTGCGCGCGGTCCACGGTCGACTGAGTTGCGTTAGCACTTTTTTTTTTTTTTTTTTGATAATGGCATCTCGCAGGTCAACCTAGGAGGTTGTCGACTGCTTAATCGGACTTTCCTGTGGATGCCCTAATAATAAATTATTATTAAGGCCTCCAGCCAGGGGCATACGAACTAATTATAAACTAAAGCGACAACGCTAAGGGCACCCCCTGCTGGGTACGAGCCTCGGCTTAGGGCGTCGCTTGTGGGAGGACAGCAAGGGACTGGCTGGATCGGATTCGAATCATCGTTATTATTTAGGGACGAATTTAAAGAATTTAATTAAAGCTACAGTCTCAGCGGCTACGCGGGCTGGCACGAGCAAGGGTCGGGGAGGTGATGCATTAGGTGCATTACGGGGACGTCGCGACGGGCCTCGACGGCGAGGCCGAAATGACGGCAGTCTGTGTTTGTGTATTGTGCTGGTGGCCCTACTGCTCTCTTGGAGAAGGGTTATAGCGTCGTCGGGGTACGAGAATGAATGCCTAGGACGGCGAATTCTACTTATCTGGGAGGGGGTGTATCGGGCGGCAGCCGCGATAAGAGGGTTGGGGTGCTTTTCAGCAGACTCGAAATAACGCTTGCATGTGCGTTTTATAAACTGTTGGATAGTGGGAATTTTAAGGTCGAGATGGAGGTTTTCGTTTCTGACGTAGAAGGGGGCTCCCGTGGCCTTACGTAAGGCACGGTTCTGGAGGGTCTGCATCTTATGGAGGCGGTAAGATTTCGCGTGTGGGAACACTACACAGGCGTAGATCATGATGGGGCGTATGCACGTGGTGTAAATGCGCAGTTTGCACTTCAGGGACAATCTGCTGCGTGCGTTCATGATAAAGTGAAGCCTACCCAGAGCGAAGGCGGCGCGCGAGCGCACCGAACTTATGTGCTCACCGAAGGTCAAGTGTCTGTCGAGGATGACTCCTAAGTACTTGGCATGCTCCTCCCAAGGGATCGGCTTGCCGAACATGGTGATCGGTTTGGGGTCGGGGAGTTTGATCCTGCGCCGTTTCGCGAAGAGTACGGCTTGACTCTTATCGGGATTGACTTCTATTCTCCATTTCCTGAACCAAGCGCCTAGTACGTTGGCGGAGGTTTGGAGAGTGCTAGCTATACGGTCCGGAGTAGAAAATGGCAGTGTCGTCTGCGAAGAGAGCTAACTGGGCCTTTCTATTTTTTGGAATGTCGCTAGTGAAGAGCGTGAACAAGAGCGGCGAGAGCACGGAGCCCTGCGGGACACCGGCGCGGATAGAGTGGGGAGCGGATAGTGCACCCTCGATGCGATAGCGGAAAGTGCGATTCGAAAGATAGTCCCGTAGGATGAGCACGAGACGGTTGGGCACGCCGAGTTGGCTTGTATAATAAGCCGTTGTGCCAGACTTTGTCGAAAGCCTTCGCTATGTCGAAAACGAGCGCGCCTGTCATCGTGCCGCGCTGAAAACCGGCGCTTATATGCTCGACGATGCGGTGAACTTGTTGTACGCACAAGTGTTGGGTACGAAAACCGAACTGTTCGTTGGGGATGAGGCTCTTCGCATCGGCAAAGTCCTTGAGTTGCTTATTCGCGTTGGCCCGACAGAGTACTTTTTTATATACGTTGGCCCTAAACTGTCATTTTAGGGCCAACGCGTTGGTGCCATTTAGTTTCGCGGTTGGCGGGGTCCTTACGCTAGTAATAAACAGACCAAGGGTCCACCCTTGTTTGTATTTCAACGATTAGAGTGAAAAAGCAAGATATAATTTATTGGTGTAAAAGAAAGACCAAGCATGTATCTTTTGTCTTTGTCACCGTGGCCGATTTTTGTTGTTTGTCAAGCTGTCAAAATACGTTGTTTGGCAAACTTGGTTCAGTGTTCGGTTTGTAATTTAGGTATTTCTGTGCGTTTTTAGATATTAACAGAGTGTGAGTGTATTCAGAGACAGAAACTCTTTGGACTAAGTGTGTGTACTATGGTGGGTTGTAGTATTTTAGGCTGTAAAAGCGGCAGTGAGGAAAAAATTACCGGAATAACATTTCATTCGTAAGTAGTCATAAATTTAATCAATTTCAAGATAATTCGCTTATCAATGATAAATTAGGGTATGGTATATGAAATGCAATGCTTTTGGCATAAGAAATTCAGATTATTAATGTGTTTTTACAAAATGTTCCAATATTACAAATAGGTTAGGTGTTGCTATGGTTTGAATTATATTCACCCGACTAGGGTCAGGTGACACTAATATTTAAATGTCTTTGACCCATTTAAATTTCCCTTGAATGCTAATTAGATCTCAATGGATTAATGCCTTTGGAAAGATAAATTGGCAACCAACAGAATACTCTGTACACTTTGGTGATGAGTCATATAAATATAAAAATAAATTAGTATTATTGGATGCAAATTCGGTACCAATAAAACATAAAG
Source organism: Xylocampa areola (assembly GCA_935421205.1). Classification (NCBI taxonomy): domain Eukaryota; kingdom Metazoa; phylum Arthropoda; class Insecta; order Lepidoptera; family Noctuidae; genus Xylocampa; species Xylocampa areola. The sequence continues at coordinate 6,515,942 of OW285200.1, forward strand.
TATGTAAGTATTGTTTTCTAACTTATTTAAACTGTTGCTTTACAACAACAGCATATACTATCATACAACTTAAGCATCATTGGTGATATTTGGGTGTGCACCTTTGTTTACTCTTCTTGGAATATAGTTGTACATACTTACATAGCATCACGCCTTTATTAATTTTTTGTATGTTTGTTTGTTTGTTCTAGTAAAATCTATTGACTCGTTAATTACCACGACAATAGAAATATTATTGCTATCAAGGTCAATTTTGTAGTTTCGCAAGTATACAGATTAATATGTTTATTTCTATGTTTCACAAATAAATATGACTGATTGATTGATTAATCATAGTTTTAGGCGCATTTTTTGTACTAGTTTTACTTATCATAAATATACGGTCCCACTTATAATAGCGTTACTATGTGATCGACTGAACCACAGGTTTGAATAAACCTAGTTCGGGCAGGTCGCTACATCGTAGCTTTTACTTACTGCACCAGTTTAAAAAAAAATCAATAATTGAAGTTCGAGATTGCAGTCAATGAAAGAAAGACTAAATTTAGAAGATGAAGTCGTTGATTTACCTCATATTCATGACGCTATAGGGAACTGCTGCGATTGCTTAGGACCAATTATTTCACATAATGGTATTCAGGGTTTATTGAATAAAGAAATGTTGGTCGATTACATAATCCATCAGCTGATGTACTAAATTACTGATCAAAGCAACCGTTTTTAGATATTCGAAGTGAGAATTCATTTTATTATGAAATCACTGTCACAAAGACAAGAAAGAATTAGGAGCATATATACAAAATTCATTCTGTTAAATGGGCAGTAGACTTAATATTAACTTTTTTACTGTCTCATTTCGTGTATTGTTCGTGTATACCACGGTCTATGTTCCACTGTAACTTTAAGTGATTTTTTGAAATATAATTTTATTATCGTGACTTACTTATTTGAAATACTCTTACTACTTCTAATATCGTTATTGATATTAAAGGTTCTTACTTGTTTAATCAAATTCAATGGTGCTGAGTGCACCAACTCGGTCTGCCTTTTACCCTAATGAGGGGAAATATTTAAAGGATGACAACATTATAAAAACTATAGCTGTCTCTGGTGCAGCCACGGCATGGCTCTGTCTTTAGTTATATAGTCTAAGAAACAGACCCATTAGGATTCATAATGCTAGTGGTGAGAGGGGTAGGCCCGGTAAATCTACTCCAGTACTGATTCCTTCAAGGGTGCTAATGAAAAATAAGTGGCGAGAGATAGGCAAAGATTTACAGTGGAGTAATCGTATAAAAATTTTGTGGAGAAAGAATACGGTTGCGAGCAGGATTTGAACCTGCGCCTCCCGGATAAATACCTAGAGGTCAAAAGACGTGTTAAAAATGTGGAAGAAGAATTCGTGGTGGTGAACAGAGGTCGAGATGGCTCAGAGGCTAGAGCGCCTGGAATATTTTTCTGGGAGGCATAGGTTCGAATCCTGCTCGCGACCGTATTCTTTTTCCACAAAAATCTATAACTTTAGAGTTCGCTATGCATCCATCAATGCTTTTCGAGGAATTATCTGAACTAAGCGTATTTAATTTAAATAATACCAACAGTGGTGACCGAGTGAAATTAGAAATGTAGACCATACTGCGAAATTCTAGTCTTAGAGTCACTTTGAACTTGAGTATTTATTATCTCTTTCTAAAAAGGAGTTGATAAGTTTATTTTACATCGCTTTCTAAAAGAAATACTTTAAAAGAGATGAAAGCCAAATGAAATATTCATTCAAGGTTTTTTGGCGGCAGCAATTTGTTATTAAATGTTTCCTCTAAAATTTTACGTCAAGGTCGATGCAGCAAGCGAGTTTTCATGTTATTTCCATCCTTAGAGGACCAGACGGAAGACGGCTTTTGACTAAATATCGAACAAATTTGCTCGCCACTTTCGTCGGGGGCTGAGGTAACACACATGCATAAAAAAACTTGCACTAAAGCATCAATACATTATCAGTATTACTATATTACACACATATAAAAACTAAACACAAACATAAAATTGTGTCACACACGATTAATTTCATGTACAATCTTTGTAACTATACAGGTAAAAGGTATAAAGATTTGTTTGGGAATCATATGCCAATGGCGAGAGGGTTACACTCGCTAAAACTACTCCAGTACTAATTCCTTTTTTTTTGTGTAAAGCATCTCGCAGGTCAACCTAGGAGGTTGTCGATTGCTTAACCAGGCTTTCCTGTGGTTGCCTTAATAATTTTAAGGCCCCCAGCCAGGGCATTCAACTTATAAACTAAGCGACAACACGCTTAGGGTACCCCCTGCGGAGTACGAGCCTCGGCTTACGGCGTCGTTGGTGGTAGGAGAGCAAGGGACTGGCTGGATCGGATTCAAGTACTAATTCGTTCAAGTTTCCATCTTAAATAAAAGTTATTCAATCGTATATTTTAACCGATATCAATCGATCTGTCTGACCAACACTATTGATGTACACCATGACTACAGACCTTGAAGGAAGGTTCTCTAAGCCACAGACTACATAAAGGTACTACTATACTACTGACACAGACACAAACATATAAATCAGTATTAGGGTTTTGATCCTGTTTTTAATAGATTTGGTACCTTTAACAAAACTTTGACTACACTTTAAACTCATATATTCTTTTGACCGATATCTGTTTACCTTCTTTGTAATTTAAATGTGTAGACTGTAGAGGCAAGCTAGAAGTAGGAACTGAAACCTGGCCGTAGTGATTAAATTATCTTTGCCTGGCCGACGGCCGTAATTAAAATTAAGCGAATAGGGAAGGGGGCGGGGGGATTCATAGTCATTCCTGTTTCCATGTGTGCGAAGGTGTTTACTTTAATGCGCTATTTCAGAGTTGATCTTGAATTTAATTGTGTGCAGTTTGTTTATTCTTTAGAAATAGTATAAGTCAGATGTTAGATTAAATCATGATCATGTTATAATGAATATGTTCTTGTGTATATTTTATTGTAATACATACATTTACAATAGATAACCGAAATTGATCGTACACAAGTACTTCGGTCGGTCCTCGTCACGTCACAATTCACCAGAAATCTGTCAAGATCACACATTGTCAGTACGTGAGTATTATCTCGTCAACTTCCATTTTATAGTAAAATATGTTCGACCATAAACCTATTACTTCTGTAGCTGCCATTTCTAGTATTTGAAGCAATTTAAAAAGGTAATACACGTCTCTGATGAAATGTACATGGGTACCTGTCTAATATTATTATGGTCCACAAACATCTATTTGCTAGTGTCTCACTACTAGTATAAAGTGAAATACTTTGTACTCTCCTTCCATATATCTTGTCACCATGTTTTTATACCTACCTATCACTACCATACAAATACTAAGTATATAATGTCAAATTAAATACACCTACAGTCCATAATTTGATAGAATAAAGTTGAACTGTTGATTGTATGTTAGATGGGAATCATGTGTTTCAGGTAAAGAAAATGTTTTGTAAAATAATTTTATATCCACTGTCCCAACTCTACTCACTGTAGCAGAATCAGGAAATGCACAGTATTGTTTTATTTTTTCTTCAAACCTTTTTTTTTTTATTACTATAAGGTTTAACTAAATTAAACGTACCAACAATGAATATTTTAAAAAGAGAACCCATAGTAAATCACTTCAATTGATGCTCACAGGTGACTGCCAGCCATGGAGGCCCTGTCAGCTGCACAAGATGACAGCTCAGGAGCTAACCCAAGCAGCATCAAGAGTGATGACAGCAGCCCACGCCCAGACAGTGGTGCGGGCTCCCCTCCACCTAACTGTGCTATATGTCTTGGCACATGCAAAAACAAATCATTCACTGATTCGTGTTTACATCAATTTTGTTTTTCATGCCTTCTAACTTGGAGTAAGGTAAGATTTCAGTTACTAATTTACCTTGTATCAGTTTTTTTTTTCTTAAGGTTTTTTGATTATATGTCAAAAAAAATATTATCTGAAAATACCAAAAAATTTACAAAAGCTGATATCTTCTGTTAGCTTAGTCATAATAAATTAATATCAATCAGTTATATAATACAACTTCTAGGCTCATGTTGAAAGCAAAATATAATATAAAACAAGTTTAATATGTATTTCAAAATAAATTGCAGAAGTGTAACATTGTAACTAACATATTTTGTAAACATCAGAAATATATGTATAACAATCCATAAAATCAGGGTTTTCTGATTGTACACAAATCATATTATTTATATTAGCACTAATACATTAATAAAAAAATATTATGTTACAGGTTAAGGCAGAGTGTCCATTATGCAAGCAAGCATTCAGGTCAATCATTCATAATGTGCGCTCAAATCACCAGTATGAGGAGTACCTGGTGGTCCAGCAGCAGACTGAAGAGTCGAGTAGCAGGATTGACATTGACAGAGTCACCGCTGCCACACACAGGTTCAGATACAGGTACAGTGGTGGACCTGGTTCTAGTATTAACTTTATTTGTAATAATGTTAGTTAAATATTAAGTTGGTAAGAAAATAATGAAACACTTTAAAGTGCTTCTGAACTCTTGAATTATTTATTTAATCTGACATGTTTAGTCATCATAATTACAATTCCAAACTTTGCCATGACAGTTTAGAGATTACCAGCCCCAACTGACCGCGCCCATTCATGAACATGACGCAAGGGTCAGCAACACTATACTCAACCATATTGTAGGGAATCTAATGACCCAACACAAACGCCACCACCAGACATTTGAGTGAGCCTGACATACTCTAGCTGCCAGACAACAATAATCAAATATTTATAATTCATCAAAAATATGTAAATGTTACATTACAATTAAATAAATGTCCATCAAAACTAAATAACAACGTCAAAAAAAAAAGACAGTATATACAAAGAGAAAGTTAAACATTGAAGTGATGTTGTTTGTAATATTGGATTAGTTAGTCAGAGTGCTTGTGGAGCAGGACCAGCAGTTAGCTAAGCATTTATGTCATCAATGTAATACCCTAATGTATAGTATGCTTGCTTGCTTAAAGTGAGTTTTTTTCTTTGCCTATCGTGCAATTAGTCCATGACTATGAGCAGATAATTATGTTGACAGATATGTATCGTGCAGAGTCAGTTCTCCCCCGAGATTGACCCATAGTAATTGGGAGTTGATTTATTTTAATCTATCCATGTTTATAATTTTTCGTCTCTTTAAACGGTTCATTGAGTCAGGAATTATGAGCTGGACTGCCAGTGGATTGGTATGATGGTAGAGGCGCTTTTCATAGGTTACTGCACAGGATCTCATTTCCTCCTTTGCTGTACTCAATTGCAGGTGATGATGGACCTCTGTGTTCTTTATGAACAAATAGCAAATGCTCCCTACATTCGCTATTTGCTTTAGGATGGAATCTTCTGCTCTTTGTATTATGCTTATATTGGAATCGCAAGTGGAACCCCATAGTTGTATACCATATGCCCAGATAAGCTTTAAGATGGAACTGTATATTAGGAGTTTGTTGTCTAATGATAGTTTACTGTTCATGCCGAGCAGCCAGTACAGCCCCCGATATCATAGATTGAGGGAGTCTCTTTTGGCACTGATGTGGTCTCTGCAAGTTAGTCTTCTGTCAAGGTGCATTCCTAAGTACTTGACGCAGTTGTGGTGCGAGACGTTTTATATAATTTTTAATTTGAGAGGGGCTCCTGGCTCCGTAACAGCTGCACAGATCGATCGATTGAGGTTAAGCTGCGCTTGTCGCGGTCGGTCTGTGGATGGGTGACCATCACTTCACACCGAGAACCCTCCGTGCCTCGTTAGAGCACGTTATGCTGTCGGTGCCGGTTGTCAAAATAAGATCTATGACAGCCGTTACGGGTAGTCAGAGGCACGAAAGTCTGACATCCAGTATACCTCGAGATATCGTCACCCAGTAACTGGGTTGTGGAGGTCAGATAGGCAGCAAGGTACCGTCATAATATTAATCTGCTTAAACAGCTCATAAGGTTACACCGGCGTCGGTGGTGCAATGACCTTTGGTGAAACCATATTGTTGGTCACGTAAGAAAAAAATTGTGTTAAAATAACGTAACATCTGAGTTAGCATTATTTTTTCAAACAATTTGTTGACCACCGGCAATACTGATACAGGTCTTTAATTGTTAGGTTCAGAACTATGACAAGACTTAAATATTGGTACTTCTTTGCTATGTTTCATGAGATCCGAAAAAACTCCCTGGTCTATACTGATGTTAAATATTACAGTCAAAAATGGTGAAATAGTGTCTGTAATTGATTTGCAAACTATAACAGACATTCCCCAAAGGTCTTCTGTTGATTTAATCTTAATATCTTTAAAAGCTTTTATAATAATCCTGGGGATAGGTTTATTTAAATCTAAATTCTAAAGGGCAAGCAGTTACATTGTTTCTCAATAATGCAATAGAAAGCGCGGGAGACAAATGAGAGCTTCACTAGTTTTAAAAGAAATGTTAGTTGAAAACATTTCGAATTCTTCTGCTACTTCTAGATTGGAGCAAATTTGACCATGCGTAGTGTCAAGATTAAAATCTGTATTACACACTTTCCTTGTACCGGTTTCATTATTATTTATTGTCCAAGTAGTTTTAATTTTATTAGCAGCTGATTTAATTTCATTACTTATAAAGGAAGCTTTAGCTATCTTACAGACACTTTTAAAAGTTTTATAATATTTAGCAACATACTCATGAAAACTGATATTATTGCTACTATATCGCTTTAGACCGTGCAGCTCAAATAACTTTACCCTACTTTTTCTGATATCCATAGTCGCCCAATTAGTAATAACAATTTAGAATAAATATTTTTGGTTTTTAACGGAAAACACAGTTAAATTGCGTGCTTAATTAATATTATAAAAGAAATTGGAGAAAAAAAAATGTGTCTTATATATCATAACATTAAAATTTCATCCATCAAATTTTTGTTCAAAGAAATATTGTTTTTGTTGTTATTTGCCTAAAGTTTATTTGTACCTTTTGTGAACAGTTAAATATATATTGGCAATGATTTCAAAAGAAAGGATACGCCCATCTTAACATTTTACATAAAACTTCTTCATACAAGCAAAAGTAGCGCCATCTGTCATAACTCATACGAACTACGTGAGTTTTGCGTTTTATAGGTCGAAGACTAAACCTTGTACGTGCGTACATGATTTTTTTGATCACATTTTATTATTCGTCTGAATTTTTATACACACATCAGTCACGAACTGAACTGAGTTTTTACCTTACTGCGCTAGAAGGAGGGTTATATGTTTTTCGGGTGTACGTATGTATATTTGTTTGGCACGCTCTGTAGCCTAAATAGGTTGATGGATGTTTGCTTGAGAGGAGTTTAATAGTTTTTTAAACTATAATTTATTGCGATATTAATACATGTCACAAAAAAAACGTAAGTAAAACAAATTAATATCAATCAGGTTTATTTGTAATTGTAAACAATATTTTTATAATAATTAAGTATTAATATATTAGGTACTTACTAAAATTACTTACACTAAGTTCTTAAGACAAAAATAAAACAATTAAAAAATTACGTTCGTTCAATGTTACGTCGCGCGCGCTGCCGGCCACACAATGGCCGCCAGTACGGACTTCGGTAGTAAATTATTTATACCTTTAAAATGTGTTAATTTAATAATTTAATTGGAACAGAAGTCATTTAGGGTTATTTACCGATGATACGGTACTCCATGTACCTTTTTAATCGTTATATCGTAATTTTTGCAGCCTTTTACCACGCAACTAGGCATATTTATGACAAACAAATACTCGCTCTCTCCTGCGCGCGGTCCACTGTCGACTGAGTTGCGTTGGCCCTAAATTGTCATTTTAGGGCCAACGCGTTGGTGCCATTTAGATTCGCGGTTGGCCGGGTCCCTACGCTAGTAATATATATGTCAATGTATATTGGTAATTTAAATTACATGTCAATATTCAAAGTACAAATAACATAACTTAAAAATAATTTTACGTTTCACAATTAATTACAATTATTTTATTCATTATATTATAATTTTTCATTTAATAATTATTAAACAATAAAACATGTAATTAAAACATCACATTATTTGGCATTATCATTCAATCACATTCAATAAATTTTTATTTATTCATAAGCTCTTCAATGGAGTAGAATGCATTCTGGACGTGCCAGCTCTTAAGTTTTGCTTTAAAACCTGTTCTCTTCACAGCCGAGGTAACTGATAACGGTAGACTATTAAATATTTTAGGTCCCATGATATTGCGTTAGTTTCCTAGATTTTGAGAGTCCATGTGCTACTACGGCTAGCATGTTAGCAGTGCGCGTCGTGTAGTGATTCTTCTGCCTCTCATAGTCATTCTAATTATCCCAAGCGTACTGAAAGATCATTATACTTGGTAGTGTTAAGATGCCAAGCGACGTAAAAAATGGTTTGGCTGAAGTTTCTTGAGATATCTTTGCAATCGCTCGGACTGCCCATTTCTGCATCCTGAATACACGTAACTTATCAGGACCCCAAAGCTCAGCTCCATATTGGAGAACCGAATGCACTTTTGCACTTTTAATTTTATTAAGGTTTTTTTTTGTAAAATAATGCATACTCTATGTATCTCCACATGTGCATATCCAGGACAACGTTGACGTTACCGCGACGGGAGACGATCGCCATCCAGCAGCTGCTGGGCCAGTACCGGTTCATGGCGGACGTGTTCCCCCCGCCGGCCGCACGCGCCCCTCCTGCCCGCCGGCGCCGCTCGCCTGCGTGTTTCCGCCGCACCGTGTACCGACACAACCTGTGGGCCCGTCCACTGCCCGACTTCACCGGACGCTTCCGAGATTGCACACCAGAATTTTACAGGTATTGTCTTGTTACCGTAACTTAGGGCTCCTACAAAGGAGCGGCACTTTGTCGTTGTTGTCGCGAGTCGATGGCAACCGCCGAGACGGGTCTACGGCTGCAGTTAGTTCACATTTCATTTATATTTATAAAGACACGCTAGATAAAAATAATATTTTATTTTTATTTTTATCTTCTCAAATATTTCAATTTGGTTTTTGAAGGTACAACGATACACAAATGCACCGGTTGGTGCCGTGGCTTAACAGAGAACTCCATTATTTGTTGAACGAGAACATAGGCCACATATCTTATGTCATGTCACGGATTCTAGACCTGCTACCGCAACACCATATCAAATCATCCGAATTCAGAGAAGCCATGCATCGGTATTTCGGAGATAGGACGGAACACTTCTTACATGAGCTGTACTGCTTCGCCTCTACCCCTTACGATATGACTGGCTATGATCGCAATGTGCAATATACCACTGACATCAGAATATATGCAATGGTAAATGAAGTTATATCGAGTTCTGACTCTGAAGCCACTGTGGACTCTGATATCGTCATGGTTTCCAGTTCGGAGCCAACCGATCCGCCACCGGGGCCCTCCAGATTCCCGGCGCCCGTTTACCCACAAAGCTATATTTCGCAGCCCGCCGCTAACAACAGTGTAATTCCCATTGAAACAATATCTCAATCGGACACCGATGACGATTCGTCCGAAGTAATGGTCGTGGGGTATATTAAGCCTCCCCAGGAGAGGACCCCCGAAATCGTGGACTTACTCGGATCCGATAGCGACGTTATAGTACAAGACAATCCTCAACCAGAGCCTATCGTGCCTGCGGAGTCACAAGAGAGCAGGCCCGCACCCTCCGTGAAGCTGACGCTGAAGCGGCACAGGTCTCGGGACAGCGACGGCTCGCGCCTGCGCAGCGACTCGGACAGTGACGACAGCTCGTACCGGCCGCCGCCGCCGCGCCGCCGCCGCCGCCCACGCGCGCGCTCTGCCGACCTGCCCACCACCAGCGACACCAGCCACACCAGCCGCAGCACGCCACCGCGCGCCGCTGGTCCGCCGCCCGCTTGTGCCGCCTCGCCCAGCTCCACCACCGCCACCACCACCACATCTACCACTACGACTACCTCCACCACCACCACTACCACTACTACCACGAGCGACGCCGACACTGACGACTCCAAATTCGTAGTTAAAAAGAAATCAAAGAAAAGATCCAGTAAAGAGAGTACTCCGTCCAGTAGGGATCGAAGGCGAAACAAGAAACGATCCTCACGTTCGCATCACAAAGAAAAGAAAAATAGTCAGAACTCCGAAAAGGATAAACGGAGCAAGAGAAAGTCATATTCGGGGAAGGGAGTAAAGTCGTCAAATAAAACCAGCAATAGCGAGTGGAGCTCGATACCCCCTTTGCAGGCCCCGCCAGCATTAGATCAACCCGGCACTAGCGGCACGTCGAGTAGGGAGAGACGTCTGGCCAAGGAACGGAAACAACAGCGACGCGACAGTCGCGAGAACAGAAGACTGAGAAGTGTTGTAAATGTTATGTATAATAGTCAAAAAAATACTGATGAATCGAATTCTAGCGCAAATAATAGTAACTTGCCAAATGGAACTGTAACTAATAATGGCTCAGAATTGGTTGAATCATCACCAGGTACTTGTGATTCTCGGTCTGATAAAACAAAATTACCCAACGCTCACAATGAGTTACCGGCGATGAATCGTCAACTACGTCCCGCATCCGACGACACATCGACAGATTCATCAACGGATTCTGAAGACAATTTACCATTGAATCTTACACTACAAAAAATAGGTCCGTTTTCATCATGAAGGGCCGGGTCGTGTAATAATTTTAATTGTGATAAATTATTAAAATTACAACATTACAGTAGCATTACACTTAAGTATTGATACAGTCGCATTTTAATTATAACAAAATACATATATTTACTGGTTACTAATTAGAAATAGAATTGGGGAAAAATAAACCAAAGCTATTGTGACTGCAAATTACATATGTTACAATATGTACATTGAGTTTGTATGAATTCGAGAGTTTTCAACATACTATGTAGTGGTAATCCGGGAATGTTAGAAAAATAATAACTGTGTATAGTAAACAGTGGTACATTATAATTAATGCAAGTTCCTTGATTGATACTAATGTGAATTTGTAATAGCTCCACAATAAGTACTTGTGACTTTCCAGTAAAAGATGTACATGATATGACCCCCTTATTACCATTCAGTTGTACATGTTATAATTGTCAATAATGTATGTATATTACATTTTTAGCCCGAAATTAAATTATTATATCAAACTCATTTATGACATTATGTTTATTTGAAATACGGGTATTTAAGTAGATTATGAATGATTCAATTTAATTTAAGATCTTCTTCGGTACATACCTAGCTATGATCAATATTAAGTTGTGAAATATCTAATGTATATAGTGAAATGTTTATAATAAAAAGAACTGTATACTTTTAGTAGTACTACACCTAACGGTTGTTGTATGCGGTATTAGATGGATTGATGGCAGTGATAAAAAGGCTGTTATTCCCTTAATATACGTGATATTTCTAGACCCTATATAACGGTCTGGAGATCAATTATGTTCTACTGAAATATACCCTGTGTATGTGTAACTTGGTGATTACAAATAATTTGTTATTTCCACTTCATTCTTGGCATATGTGAATGTAGTCTTATATATTAACTCGCTCAAAAGAAGGTACCTTATAAATTAGGGCCCTATATAAAAAGGTATTTTGCGTTCAGTATTGGGACAACGGATCAATAAAATTCTTCCTAAATACAAAAAAAAAAACTAAACTAGGATATTATACTAGCTCAGAATAGTTAGGCTCGCTCGCATCCCAGCGTCGCTTACTCGCTAATCCTTCCCATCTATTATATTTTAAACTACTTAATTCTATATCAGTAGAACGAATATGCATAATGTATTATATATAGCATAGTCAACCGCTAGGTGGAGTCTTACTATTATTATACATAATACCAATCTTCATTTTCTGTCGCGTTAGAGATCTTTGATACGCCAATGTCTGACTTTATCGATTGTAGGTAAAGTTGACAAAAATGCATTGATTTTAGCTTTGCTTTGAATCCTATAAAACGGACATAGTAAAAAATAATTGTATAGATTTCTCTGATTTTCGGATTAGGCTAAGCCACATGATACTGAGAAATGATGCCCTTACAAGTGGCCATTTGTCGCCATAAGGTTTTTACAGCGATGTTGTATGATACTGGTAAAGCCAGAAAATAAAAGTGATGTATAAATGAATATTTGTTTTATTTACACGTATTAGCACAGGAGCACTTCACATTATTAGAGTATTTGAAGCGAAAACCTCTTTCTAAAACTGACTTTTCTATATTATCGCAGTATCCGACCGAAACAGCTTTTTCAGCCGAAACCGTAACCGAACTCTCGGCCTTGCTCTCAGTTTCGGCCGAAACCGGAACTTACTAAAACTAAGTACAAGTAGAAAAAAAAAAAGAAATGCTTATCTAATCATTTATATGTGCAAAATACAACTTCAACTCCTGCGATCAACGAAGGCCAAACGAGTTGCCGCGAAGTTCGCCGAACGACGCACGATAATTCACGAATACTCGAGTTTGGGCCATTTTTTGTCCAAAACTGCATTTATTCGTCGAAACTAACCGAAACCGATATTTCGGTCGGTCACTAATAGTATGTACTAATGTAGCCAAAGCATTCATGGCATAATTTAGGGTGATCTTGAGGGGGAAAGTACTAGGCAGCTTGGCGTTCCAGGACTTTTTTGAAAATGAATACTAAGGTAAACGCTAAAGTATTCATTTTCAAAAATTACCTAAGCCCACGTTTTGCAGAAATCTGGTGATCGGCCACCCTGACGTCGTCACTTGACGGGTGAATAGTTGAATATTAGTACCTTTTAATTTTGTATTATACCTTAAAAGGTTGACCCATAAGTAATAAATTAAACATTGATACATCTATATTAATTATTGTTCAACAGTTATTACAAGCCTTGCCAGATCTATTTTTCTAAATGTCGGGATTAAAGTGGAAAACAATCGGGACGCAGACAAAGTGCACATCAACTTACAAATCTTTATTAATCAATTTTAAGTAATAATAATATTTTTTTCACTCGCTCGCTTCGTGCCTTTCTTAACTCAAAGGCGCAAATAGCGCCATTTTGGGCGTCCCGCTCAGGGTGCCGGCGGGACGCCTCCCGAGGGGGCTGAAAAGCGTGATATCTGCCAACACTCGTTATTGCTCAGTGTATTCTTTGAGATTGCCAGACAATTTTCGAACACGAACGGAGCCCTTAGCCCAAGAGCCGAACCCGCGGCCAATACATACATACAGCCGCATGAGGAATAACAATAACCGTTGAACAATCATTAATATGAATGACTCCCAAGAAAGTTACTAAAAAAAAAGCATGGTGAAATCCGCCTTAAAACCATCAATTATATATAAGTACCTACTTCTGAATAAATAACAGTACAATTAAGTCGGCTTTTAGGTAAAACAACCTTGTTTTGTCTACGTATTTATTTATTTAAGATATTGTTTCGAAGGATATTTGCAACATGATGTGGTTGTGTATAAAATAGATTAGAACAGTAAGGTTCCTCTTGAAAATAAATCGGCTCGATTGACATTGGAAATAAGTCAATTCGTACTTTTAAATGTAAAAAGTATCGGGATATTAATAAGCCAACATGCTTTAAAATTGAGACCTAGGTAAAATTATTTGAACATTACACATTGGTTGGCGTCAATTCTAATGTAGCCAACTAAATTAAATTTAGAGCATTGCTGTATTCTACTAACCGTTACTAAACTTAACCAAGTTAACCAAAATTTTGCATACAATTTTCGTTTGACGTCCCTAATTTTAGTGGTTATGTAAAATTGTGCCTAAATATTTGGAGATTTAAATTTGACGTACCGAAATTCGAATTTGATATCTCTTGATTCGTCCCATCTTGCTCATATAATCACGGTAACTTTTAGTAAAAGTCAAAGTTTTAAATTTCTACAGTAGAATTAACGCAATTGTTTTAAGGCGTTGATTTAATATAGGAATTGGTATCAACTTCAAGAGGTGTTAAATAAAACAGCTAATTTGCATTAGTTCACATTTTTAATCTTAAATTTCAAATATAATAATACATAAATTCTGCGTAATGTAATACTCACAAATTGTGGACGTAGTCTGTATTAAAATATAAGATTATATCTTAAATATATTCATATACCTACCTAAAAATTGTTACGCCTAATACGCAAACAAAGTACATAGGTGAGAAACAAGATTAACCCATTAATGGACACTCTCTCTCCGTGTCACGTTATGTGTCCATCAAAATGTTATGTGACGTATTAAGCAAGTCACTCACTGACCACCATTTAATTTTAAAATTCATGAGCACTCAAAATACTTGAACTGATCAGAAATAGCGTTGGGTTGTGTGTCCAGTGGTCGTAGAGCAACAAATCAAACACACATAGAAGAGTCTCGCAGCTTTGTTACATCCCACACGCATGTAATGGCACCAGGTTCCAAATCAAATATTTGTACGGTCTATCGTTAATCAGTGATTCTGCCAACATATCGGTCTACCCATACAGACTTAGACACACGTTACTCGTTAGAGAACTGAACAAGTGCCCTGCGCTAGCACTGACACTGGTGTGAAAGGAATTTATAAAAATAAACTTATAATTGAAGTCCAAAACTTCGCCTCATAATATATGTACCCTGTTTTAATAGTTCGTCTTCTAGATTTGTAAACCAACACAGTACGTACCTACATACACCCAGAAACGCAAAAAGGGATTGTAAAATATTTATTATGTTCGTAATGCTACATTGCATGACTATCTATGTCAGTTTTAAGTTATTTGAAAAGATTAATGTTAATGAGGATCATGCACAATTTTTTTTTCAATGTGCGATCGATGGTATGCAGGCACATAAGAAACCAATAAAATTAATGTTCCTTATAACACAATAGTTTATTTTTATTTTTATTAATCGTAGATAAGGCCTAGATATACACATAATAAGAACTAATTAAAAAAAAATTTGATGGGACCCATTTAGTACCCAAAAAAGCATTTTTTTTATTATCAAAGTACCTGTATAGTAGTAACGACATCAATCGCCTGTCGCAAACTCACACCACAAACTACCTATTACAGCCACTTGTTACCTATCAATCACCAAAACACAGTACTACTTCATCAGGACTTAGCTATACAGATCAGATTCTGTCACCAACCTATCACTTCGCCACGTAGTACTACTTATCATTAATTATGTCAATATACTATCAATAAACCCCAACCAGCTAACCATATCACTAGAAATGTGAATAACAGATTAAAGCTTACAACAAACTTTTCGTTGTACTTCTTTTAAAACTCTACTTATATTAATTTCTTAAATGGACCGAATAACCATAAGACTTGCAGAGGTCTAGAAAGCTAAATTAGCAGATTGCCTGGAGTATTTATCCGGGAGGTTCAGGTGCAATTTCTGCTCACAACCGTATTTTCCATTTCCCAAGTTTTTTTAAATTTATAGTTCGCATACTATTTTTTTTTAATATCAAAGTTAGTTGAAATCTGTCCAGCTGTTTTCTAGTGCAGGTTAGACAGACATCATTCTAATGATCATTACTTAACAAACAAGTAATAGTAACAATTAATTAAAAGCAAGCCTGCCATGTGCATTGTATATTTTATTTCACAACTTTTTGTGTACCATAGCCACTACATAAGTTTATTTTTAATCTTACTAGCCAGGGTAATTTTAGGATTCTTCCGGTACCCCATACATCTAAATCGGTTCAGTTGTTTAGAAGTTATGGTGAAATAAAGAAACTCACAAACATACATACATGAACCCTAAAACCATAACACTCCTGTTTTCTATGTTACAGGATTTCTATTCACCTATTTCACCATAACTTCTAAACAACTGAACTGATTTAGATGTATGGGATACCCAAAGAATCCTAACATAATCCTGGGTAGAAAGATTTAAGAAATGCTCTGTATTGTAACCCAAAAGACAAAAAAGATAAGAATACATTTACGTGTGCTGTTTCCTATTTCTTGGTGAGTTTACGTGATAATATTATTAACAACGGACGAACTTTTAGTCCTTGATGCTATGTACAAGCTTGTTATAACAAAGAGTTAATATTATAAGGTAGGTAGCTAAGACTTAGCTTCAATGTTAGGTTAAAAAGTCTATTATGGGCTTGCGCGTTGCGCCGTGAATGACACTGCTGCTATTTCGGAACTTCGTTAAGAGGTAAGCAGGAATTACCGACTAAAACCATATGGTCTTCACGTGGCACCAAACTAACTACCTATGGACTTCCCCACATGGAAAATGGCGATCATCTTAATATGTTCCTAAGTGTCTGGCAAAATTAAACCATTACAAGCGTAAGCTGCTGCTATGTTAGTCCCAAACGTCGACGTTGTAAATGTGGTTTGTATTTAGTTTCCAAATTCAATCTAAAGGTGGCATTTAATAAACCTTTTGTCGCGTATTAGTCGTAACTTGAGTAAAAAATGGCAAATAATAATGGTTCATAATCTAAAAATACACATCCTCGCATAAAACCCTTCTCTATTTCCGATAGTGATACTTTTATAAAGTATTCATTTCTATTTATATTGTGTAAACTGAGCAAAATAATGCCGCCCTGATGGGCGGCTGGTAAATTCAAACTGCTACCAACTTGAACATCTTCATCTAGTTACAATTTGAAACACTTCAAATGTTTTTATTAGGACGTTTGAATTTAATTTTCATTCAAATTCAAGTAAAAACCTGTTCTATTATACATATAACCTTACTTCTAACTAATCATTATTAGCAGCAAATTAGCACCAGCATATTAAGCCAATTAATAATGTGACGGTAACACAGTACATTTACTACCGACGATCCCATTTCTGGCAACACTAGTACAGGTGTAATGGTGTCAATAATTGTGAAAGTATTTACTTACAAATGGTACACATATCTAATATTAATTTATTATTTTATATAAGCAGGAAGTATATTGCTCTCATTATCACTATACAATTTTATGAAGGCTGCTTTAATTTATTTGCATGTGCGTTTAGGCATTACATAATAATTGAGGCTGTGACAAGAGTAGCAAATAATTTTCGAAACAGAAATGAGTTTAAATGTGTCTAGAAAGATAGGTATCCACTCTTGCTCTCATGGTCTCATATATAGGCAGAATTTTTCAATTGGTCGTGGATGATCAAATCCGGAACTACAAGGAATAACTCAAAATACTCAAAGGAGTCTCGGACCCAATTTTGATGTAAACTAAAACTGCATCATTGGTTTTTTTTAAATCAATATTCATGAAAAAAAACAGTATTATTACAACATCCGACTGTATTACTAAGAAGGATAAAATTCTGGGAAGTAATGACATATGGCAAACTAAAGGAAACTGTAGAATTTAAATAATATAATTCATTGTTTCATGTAATTTGTTTGATTCATACATTAGCCGTTCGAAGTTATTTTCAATACAGCCACCCGCAGCTTAGTCAGCATCACATCATTAGATTATAATTAAAAACAAAATATCATTTCTGGGGTCGCTCAAGTATTACACGTAAGCACCAAGTGTGGGGAGGGGTCTGCTTTTGCGTACTTTTGATGACATGGTGTATGGGGGGACTATATAATGATGTCAGCAATATTTATTAGTTTACTTTTCTTTTTGTTATGACAATTTGGCAGCCGAAAAATTATCGCTTTCAATGCTTATTTTATGGGGGGGGGGAGATCTTTGCTTACATTTGCTGAAAAAGGGGAGGGGGGATTTAAAATTACTAAAATTCTACTTACACAATACTTGAACGGCATCTCTTCGCAGTTAAAGACCATTTTATAAGGAAAAAATCTTGTAAACAATTGAAACGAAATACTATTTTATTACAAATTTGCTCTTTCATTTAGTTTGCTTTTAGCTTGCCTTTATTGATTTGCAAAAATCCAATGATGTCATTTCAGTTTTCATTAAAATCGGGGCCTAATCTCCATTGAGTATTTTTTGCTATTCCTTGTAATATTGGATTTGGCAATCGACGCCATCTCGAAAAAATCACCCTGTAGAGTTTAAAATTGATGGCACTCTCCAAAAGTAACATACATCACAGTTATGCATTAAATGCCTGTCAGAGCCTTATTTCTGTTAAATTAAGATAACATTTCTGTCTGCGACTTATTGAAAATATTATTTATATATGTAAATAATGTTGTGCTTCATTTGCGTCTCATTATGTACTTATAATTGGCTCTTACAATAGTAGTCTTCTGGACATTTTAGCAGTTGACAGACGGACGCCTGAGTCACGTATTGTACGTTTTATATATTTTGTACAGTTTGATGTATAAATAACATGGTTATATATATATATATTATATATAAAATATATTGTGAAGTTTTCAAATACTGTTACGTACCTATTTTCATATTATTTTCACTTGTTTTATATTGTCTAATATAAATTGCCTTATTTATATAAATATAAATAAAGTTGCTAATAATCTTGGTATAGAGATTAGATATATACACGGCCCAACGATATAATAACATTCCTTTCTAAAAATCTTATCAAAAATTAGATTAACTGATCCATTTGTAAAATTAAATACTCAACTTACATCATTTACGTCAACGCAGCTGTCAAACGGTTAACAATAACCTGCATACAATCACAGTAGGCAGATAATCGAAGAAAGGTACTGCTACAAATTTGAATAGATTTTTTATTAGAGTTTCTCACTTGTGTTGCCGAATTAACTAGCAAGTGACTTTGTAAATCAGTTCAAATTCAATAAGTATCAATATTATAGATGGCGGCGATAGTTTTTACACAATACTATCGATATATATATATAAATCGAGGGCACACAGTGACTATACTATCGATAGTATTGACAGAATCGATAGTCTCGCAAATACGCAATATGATAGTACAATCCAATCGATAGTATTTATAGTTTTCATACAATACTATCGATAGTAGCGTTTGCTACGATAGTTTATCCGCGACCCTAGCTATCGTTAGTATGTCGATACTATCGTTTTGTTTTTGACTATCGATAAGCTATCGACTGTTGACTATTAATCGGCAACACTATTGCTAACTATATTTCAACAGGAAAGTTCAAGTATAACGTACCTAAAAAGCTTCGTCGAGATACATTTGCATGCATCACTACATTCATTCTATTAAACTAAAATACGCCAATGGGCGTGCTGCAGCGAGAGAATGAGATAGCATGTTTTTATGCTCGTTATCTGTCTACTATTCTTTGATTAAAATATTTCTAAGTGTACTACATTCTACAAATATTATATTTACCCTGGATTTTACTAACCCATATTATATATTAATTCAGTGTTTTATTTAACAGCAATGTTCAAGTAAATTAATGATAGTTTTATATGAACGATATTTACATTAAGATGGGGTCACTTCTACCACTGTGTTCATGTGCTGTGGATGCGGCTTGAACTCCACCACTTCTTTCCACACCAATTCTGTAAATTATAAAAATATATTTTAATGGGGTACTATAAAGTTATTGCAAACTGCTAGTATACATGTTCGACATACATTACCCTCTTCAAATCTGCTTAGTATTTTGTTAACAATGTTGGGGTCAGCTTCCAGTCTAACTGGATGCAGCTTAGTAGGTACCCCTATTTCACATGCAAATCTTATCTAACTACGAGTACATCCGGTTTGAGTGGAACACGACTACAATGTAATTGTGAAATGGCTAGGCAGATTGATTAATTGATTGCTGCCGTAAACATTATGAAAGATTTCTACTGAAAAATAATGACGAATTGAACTTAATCAAATTAGTGAAGTATTTTTCATCATACAATAAAATAGGATCGTCAAAAGTTTTGACGACTCGACCAGACTAAAGGTTAAGGAAGTCCAGTTTTGACTCAAATTAGATTAATTGCATAAGTATGTCTAGAGAACTGTAGTGTACCGAAATTTCCTAAAGTTTTAGTCCGAAATATCAAATAGCTAAAAAAAATTAATTAAACAACAAATACAGCGTGCGTCAAGAAATTCTCGTAATATCTACATTTTTGTGGAGGTAACTGTCAAGGCCCATAATTATCGTATTAAATCCATATCTATCCGATAAGGCCTCGCTAACAACAAACAGGACTTTCCTCTTTATTAGTATATACATATTTGTACAATTCATGATAAAAATGAGAAAACATACGGCAGGGTGTACTTTAACGTATCGCATCATCGTAAAATAATAAAAAGCCGCTGGCAACGCTCTGTAGACCGACTTTAAAGTATTTTTTATGGTACCTATAGTAAGCCAACGAGCCTGCGTATCAGCTGTTCTGAACGAATTTTCGTAACCTAAAAATAATAGGATGGTTGGATGGAATGAAACACAAATTCCAACGTCATAGCCTGCAAAGTATTCCGCGCCTCATTTACGTATTGGGATAGAAAAAAATTAGGCATATCTACTACGCCGGAATTAATTCATAGGTAACTCTAGGTTCACAGTTTCCTCTTTGGTAAATGACACAAAGTGAAAACTCCCAAACTGTAGTGCATCATCTATTGCAATGGAGATATAGGAAAGGACTTATCTCATCTATACTACCTCGTTGATCAAGTGATCGCAAGCACGGCAGCTTGAGTGTGAGGTCTGAGGTGAGGGTTTTAATGTTAGGAAGTTTCTCAGTAGCAGCCCGGAGTTGAATGGTACCTGGTTGATAACAATAGGCTCACCACCACATGGGACATCAGTGAAATGTGGGGGTACTACAGTTAGAGTTCCCAGATGGCCGGGACATTCGGGTTTGTCCTGGAATAAAAGCGTATGTACCTGGCCCCTGAATTTTCAGAAATGTCCTGGATTTTTTAAATCTATTTATAAGTAGGACTTGCGCCTCGCAAGTATTATAAGTGGTTTTGTTTTTTTTTGTTCCCGAATTTACGCCAGTAAATCTGATAGCCCTAACTACGATACACGTCGGCCTAACCCTTCAAGCGAATACAGGCATTATGCTACGTTATGTTTATGTATTAAAAGATAATGTTTTAATTTTGAAAGCTCCTAAGGGTTCTTACATACGAGTGGCACGTTGTCGACGACAGCTCGGCGGTAGCCATCGAAGCCCTAATTGAGATACTTACTTACAGGTGCAACAGATATTTATGACGCACCCTACTGTGGGCAATCATAATAAAGTAAAGAGTAACGGTACCTTTCCACTTGTCGACGGGTAGCTCCATGTCCTCAAAGCTCTGATCGTAGGCCGCGGACACGGGCTCGTCCTCTGGGTCGGCGTACTGCGCCAAGTACTCGTGGGCAAGCGCCTGCTCCGCTGTGATACGCCTATAACAGAAAAACTTGGTTAAAGGACACGCGTTTCGGAATACAGTGAAATTATTTTAAGAGTACTTTGAAGTGACAACCTCGTCAGGCTATACAAGTT
This sequence comes from Xylocampa areola, assembly GCA_935421205.1. Lineage (NCBI taxonomy): Eukaryota > Metazoa > Arthropoda > Insecta > Lepidoptera > Noctuidae > Xylocampa > Xylocampa areola. The sequence goes on from OW285200.1 coordinate 6,537,438, forward strand.
TGTATTTCTCCTTTGCATAGGAATGTCTAGAGACACTAGTAGTCTAGAGGTACTGTAAGGTGGAAAACAAAAGACATAGTCGATTCTAAAGCCAGCAGCTCTAATCTATGGTTTTCCGTGGCGTCGCTGGTCCCGGCACTACATAATTAATTCTGATTTCTGATAAAAGCGGTTCGCGCCTAAATGTTGTGAAAATAATCAACTGTGTTCTATGATTCTAATAAATGTAATTAAAACAAGCATGCATGTACATATTTCGTTTTTATTCGATTGCATGGCCGTAGCCAAATCCCTCTGTTTTGAGGTTTCTTCCCCCCCAATTTCTGCGTATAACCCCACCCACCCCTTCAAATAAAATCATAGCTACTGTCTTCTTCAACTGTATACATTCGTACATTACCGTAGAAAATATAATACTAGTAAAAATATTGTAATCAAGTATTCAAACACAATATAAAGTGCTTTCACTTTAACGCTTCATTCCAACGAAATGTGAGTATTTATTTATATCCCTCGCATTTTTAGGTGTCATACAACAATAAAGATTACAAATAAAAATATTTGACCTATATTTTAATGACATGCATCATAATATTCATTTCTATACAAACCCTTCGTTGGCCTTCATGTCAGTATTTTCTGACTATGGGTACCTATGTCTTTAATAATCTTAATCTACATATAGATGAAATCATTGATTTTTTTTTTATTTATAAGGTAAATGAAGTAGAACAGGTTCGGCTATAGTACCGCTTCCTACGTTACTATTAGTCATCACATCAATAATTACGCCGCGGCTGTTTTTGTGTTAAAGGATAATACTTAATAAACTCTTTAAGGTTTTGTGTTAGGTTAGGCTAGTCAATGCATTCGACATTTTATGGGTTAAGAATCAAAATGGGTACGCCTATTGGTGGGCCTATTTGTTTTCAATTCATTAAACTGTCTTTATTTAAATTACCTACATACATGCTTCGAAGGGCACGATAAACTATGGGTCCCGGCTGTTGTGTTAATTAATAGCAGTCGCTAGCTGAGTCAGAAACCTACAGGCAGTTTAAACAACCTTTACACTAATAAAATTTATTATTAATAAATTATATATAATTAAGACCTTATTGACGTAAAAAACATGGTATTTGTAGTACATGATTTCATAATTATGTTATTATTAAGTACATTATAAACATTAGGTTTGCCACACGAAAATAAGAAGTCAAATATGTAATGTAGGTACTACATTACATATTTTACGGCTTTATTTATTACCAATCTATACTAGTACCTATTATAAAGCTGAAGAGTTTGTTTGTTTAATCGCGCTAACCTCAGGAACTACAGGTTCGAATTGAAAAATGTTGTGTTGGATAGTCCATTTATCGAAGAATGCTATAAGCCATATAACATCACGCTACGACCAATAGGAGCAGAGCATCAATCAATATTGTTGCAAAAATGTTTTTTTTTTTATAGCTTCCGTTGCGTGCACTGCATAAACAGTTAAAGTTACGCAAAAATCATGTATGACGGAGTTGTTCCCCTTTAAAAGTTCTAAAAAAACGTCCGCGACAGCATATGTCTCTCTTTTAAGGTAAAATCACTATTACCTTTTTATGGTCATCAAATTTATTGAAGGTGTTTTTATAAACATGATAATCCTTATCCAAATAAATACGTTATTCATCACAAGTATTTAATTTTGAACAACATTGCCCTTGACATAATTTGATTTAAACGAATATCTTAGGAGATATCATAGTTTCAAAATAACTCCGCAACAAAATAATTATCAAGTACCGCGCGCACATTTTTTTAAATTTTATTTCTTAAGGACAACAAACAATTGCGGAACAACGCATAATACACACTTTTAAATAACTAAATTAAGTAATTCCACAACCAGCACCGTTATCCACATAATAATTCATAACAATAGCAGCCCACTACCGAAAACAGTAAACGATAACAATTTTGTTTAGCTACACTCAAGGCAGCTCAATTAATTAGCAATAATAAAACAAAGTATAAACACTAGTTTAAGGTAATAAAATGTCAGGCTCATGGCAGGTTAGTAGCGAAAACTCAATGTCAGATCATAGGCATATAACTTTTGAGGTTAGGGCAGCTTTGGACACCCAAACCACAACATATAGGGATCCAAGATCAACCGACTGCCCAGATTTTAAAAATCAACTCAGGCAAAATCTTGTATCCTTCCCAAAAACTATCAAATCAACTGAGAGTCTAGAGATAGCGGTGGCCACTCTAACAAAAGGCATACACATGGCCTTTGAAACGAGTTGTCCACTCAAAACCAAGAACTCAGTAAGTAAAGTACCCTGGTGGAACTTACTAACCTTATCTGAATATAGCAAAGAGATAAGGAAGGCGAAGAGAGCCTCGTGGAGGAAGCTTTGTGAGGAGATAAAAAGCCTGCCACAATCAGCAAGACTTCACAAATTGCTCTCAAAAGCCAAGACTAATGAAATTGGACTCCTCAAAACGGAAAATGGCTCCTTTACAAGTAATGAAAAGGAGACGCTAGAGTTGCTGGCCGCGACCCACTTTCCTGGGTCTCTGAGAAGAGATACATCCCAAAAGCCAGTGTGCCATAGACCTCATAACGAGGACTGGAGCAAGGCTGCTAGGATCATAAGACTCAACCAGGTGCAGTGGGCCGTAGACTCCTTCAAACCATATAAAGCATGTGGGGAGGACGGAATATTACCTGTGTTACTACAACAGGGAACGGACGTCCTCATACCATATCTGATAAAAATCTTCAGGGCAAGCTTGGCCTGGGGATATATACCAGAACAATGGATTTTGGTAAAGTCATTTTTATACCTAAAGCTGGCAAGAAAGACTACAGCCAGCCAAAGTATTTCAGACCAATCAGCCTCACTTCATTTCTTCTAAAGACAATGGAGAAGGTGCTAGATAGGTATATTAGAGATACAGCTCTAGTTGCGTCTCCTATCCACCGCAGCCAACATGCCTATTGTAAGGGCAAATCAACCGAAACTGCCCTCACAAGTCTGATAGACAGGTTGGAAAAGGCTATGGAGGACAAAGAATTAGCGTTATTTGCGTTCCTTGACATTTAAGGAGCCTTCGACAACTCGTCAATCTCATTGCTGGTGAACGGGCTGACTAGCAAAAATGACGACCATCAGATGGGTAAAGTCGATGCTTAGTCATAGAGGGGCAAAAATTGCCCTTCATGATGAAACAATAGAGATAACCACAGTTAGAGGATGCCCGCAAGGTGGAGTCTTATCGCCTTTATTGTGGACACTAGCTGTGGATGGGCTCTTATTTAGGTTGGCAGAACTCCGAATCGATGCGCAAGGCTACGCAGATGACTTGGTTATCGTCGTAAGGGGCTTCTGTCAATCAACTATCTCACAGATCATGCAAAAGTGTCTTAACACCGTCAGTGAGTGGTGTGCCAAAAATGACCTTTCTGTCAACGCGGACAAAACTGTCTTAGTACCTTTTACCAAAAAACGGCGTTTGGGAAAACTCATGATGCCAAAGCTGAATGGTAAAATGATTACGTTTTCCACTGAAGCTAAATACTTGGGCGTCACTATAGACCAAAAGCTAAACGCATAATACACACTTTTAAATAACTAAATTAAGTAATTTCACAACCAGCACCGTTATCCACATAATAATTCATAACAATAGCAGCCCACTACCGAAAACAGTAAACGATAACAATTTTGTTTAGCTACACTCAAGGCAGCTCCATTAATTAGCAATAATAAAACAAAGTATAAACACTAGTTTAAAGTAATAAATTACAATTTACAATTTAGATTGTAGGACTTTTTTTCTAAACTAAGAAGGTGACAATGCAAAGATATCCAAATCAGTGAAACAATCATTGTGTTTTCATAATACTTCGTAGTTGAGCACGAGCTCCTGCATTCATTTTACATGGTTTGGGTGCAAATAAACTGTGTGTATGTGTCTCGAATACGCTGAGAACGACTAGGTATGCGCAGATATATTTGATTTACAAGTTTATTACAGTCAAATTTGTTATGACATATTTTATAAAGAAACGTCTGGTCAAGAAGCAGTCTTCTTGATTTTAGACTACATAATGAAAATTTATTTAAAAGTGTTCGGTAAGATGACCATTTGTGATAACATTTACATTTGTAGTTCAAGAACCGAAGGAATTTACGCTGGACTGTCTCGAGTTGATCACTATATTTCTCATAATGTGGATTCCAAACTTGTTTTTATGATAGCAAAGCTGGCGGTCATGGGGGTGGAGGGTGCTGGTGGAATACCTGTTAGGTTTTTTCCTCAAATTAAAGCGGGTGAAACCGCGGGGCACAGCTAGTAAATTATAAAATAATGATGTCTTAATCTTTTAGTAAATTATATTTACTAAAAGATTAAGACATCAGTCTTTATAATTTACCACTGATTCGATCAGAATATGTATGTGAAACATGATACCAAGCTTATCTCTACTTTCGGGATATAAGATTTTATAAGAAAATAGTCTTCATGAAAATGGTGAGTACTAACTTGTCGGCGTCCAGCTCCAGCATCCGTTCGAGCAGGTTGACGGCCAGCGGGTTGGCGCCGCGAAACACCTCGCGGAAGTCACGCCGCTTCAGCGCCGGCAGCGACTGGATGTAGTTCCTAGCCTGCAACATACCAATACCAAGGCGGGGTAAAATACACTTAAACATAAAATATACGAAATCCTTTTGGAGCAGTCGCTTATATCAGTGTCTCAATATGTAAGCTATACCTACCTACTATTATCATTCTTGTATAGTCGGAATTATAAAACATTAAAAAGCAGCTAATATTTTATGCCTTGAATGACATGTTCGACAACTTGCTATTACTAGAAACGGTAAATATAAGTACGCTTAATTTAGGTAAGGACCCGTAAAAGCATATGTAGGTGCTTAGACTTACTACTTAGCAAACTGGTTAACCTTTCGGCTCAGTAACGTACAGATCTGTACGTTGTAACAATAAAAATCTATTGTGTCTGCTAATGACTGAGGCAACAGCTTCATTCAATAATTTTTCTGCCTCAATTATAAATAAATATTACACCTTCCAAAAAGTAGTCATAACCCATCAAAAACATTAATATGAAAAACGGGACAAGTTAGATACTAAAAAACGACGCCAACGGTTGACGGTGTTGCCCACAAAAGAGTTGAGATGTAAATGGGCGCCAAGTTCAATCGCACTTTCTGGGATGACCCTATGAAAACGATTAAACAAATTCCACGCCTTGGCGTCATTAGTAGTACCTAACTTGGTTTCACGTTATGTTTTTAATGAGATATTTCAAAAGACACTATAGGAAAATCGCCGTGGAATCTCGTCGAGTATATGTACCTATATTACAATATGTACAACTTTTTAACCGTGACTGGTGAAAAGCCAAAGTTACAATAAATAAACCAAACACTTTAAATTAACCTCGTCATCCAATCGTTTTAATACATGTGCGCGTTTGAAATTGCAAGACCGGTTCTATCCTATACAAAATTATTTATTCTAGTTAAATACTAATTTCTGTATCAGAAGAAGCCTTTGCCCTGCAGTGGGACAGAAATATTCTGGGCTTCTTTATATTATGAATGTAAATAGTCAGTAAGCTGTTATCGCTATAATTTTTTGTGGAATTAGAAAGACGGTCGTGTGTAACATTCGAACCTGCGCCTCCCTGATAAATACTCCAGGCTCTCTGACCACTAAGCCATCTCGACCTCTACTCATTACCCCGAATTTTTATTTAACTTTTTTTATTGGTACGTCTTTTGTGACGTCATCGCTATCTATGCAATCCCTTCGAAGATGACTGAACCGACACAATAAACTTTTGAGTTATTACAATGTCGTACAAATGCAATTACCTTAACAAATACAGATAAATATTTCAAACGCATTAAGCGTTGCGGAGCGAACTCTAAAGTTATACATTTTTGTGGAAGAGCCATATTCTTTTCTACTTTTAAGATAATTATTATTTCAAAAGTCGTATTGTTTAAGTCTGTGGTTTAACTTATAAAATACTGCACATTCTGATTTGTAAGACGGAATAAATAATGGTACCTACTAGAGTTTGCAGTGAAATGACCACTAAATTGAATTCCGATACAGAAGTGTGGTAGGTACCTAACTTCGAAAAAAATATGACGCAATCTTTTTTTTCGTTATGTATATTCTTTCAAAATCAACCAAGAAAATAATATTTTCATATTTAATCAATAAATTCCAAATATGATTCATAACAATTTAACTTCCATTACCACAATTAGACGAACACATGAAATTGCCACGTCACGAACACAAACAATTATGTACAACAGACAGACGAGATGTTTTCATGCATGAATAACACTCGTTAGACTGCTAAGGCGCCTGTAATTAATACATAAATTCAAACAATACCCGCTGTTTGCTAAGATGGCGAGTTATGTGCCACACTTGAATGCTAGCGATTATTGTTAATTTAGTTAGATAGTGCTGTATCTCTTATCAGAAAGCGTCAAAGCCTGCATTAATTTCTGACCTATTCAGTTTATTAAAATACCTACATGTATTAGTTGCCTTACTTACCTCTTCGCTAATTATTTTGTCAATAGTTTCTTGGTCTGGATTTCCGCACAAAAACAATATTCTTGTGAGATGATCAATATCTGAATACACGCATGTTAAGGTTACACAAGCACCAAACTTACACAAGCCATTTATTGACACGACATAATAACATCAATGTAAGCGAGTTAATGGCAAGCTATATTAGCTAATGCATATAATAATAATATGTACAATATAACATTACACCACATTACTGATGAAACAATGAATGGAAGCTACTTACAGACTCTGAAGATATTTTCGTCATAAACTCTTGAGCAGGTGTCCCAAGCACTTCCATGATCAAATTCAATTGATGGATATCTGTCTCATCCATTAAGGTTGAAAGCCATTGAGGTTTAAAACAAAATTATAAGCTAAGCTATGAATCTAGTGCACATCAGTTAAAACAAAAATAACTGACATAAAAATTAATACAAAATAAGTTTAATTTTCAGGAGAAAAACCTACTGATGAAACAGATTGAAATTAAAAAACATAATGCATTTGACAGAAAGTTAAAAACAAATATGTAATATGGTATAAAACAATTAGCATATACATGGGCACATACTTCCCCTGTTAGAATAATGGGTATAGAAGTATTTCTGTAAACTTTACTCATATTATGTACATGAATCACTAAATCAATTTCAATTACAAACATCAATTGTATAAACAGGTTGGCCAAAAGCCAAAATACCTACATTTTACTAGGATGAACCAGGACTTCCACCTCACGAATTCTAAATAATTATTTGGATAAATGTAGAATGCATGCATAAAAAAGGTCTAAACATTGAGGTATACTGAAAATTAAATTTTAAATCAAAAGGATACGGTCTGAACCAGGAAACAAAGTACGGCCAGTCAATAATTCAGCCATTATGCAGCCCACAGACCAAATGTCAACTGTCTGGTTGTAATGCATCCAGTTCAACATAATCTCTGGGGCTCGGTACCACCTGCAAATATATTAGTTCAAGAATTCCTTAGCTTAAACCAATTGCTTTAGTTTTTTAAACACAATTAATTTATTTCCTTTCATAGCCTCAGTTCATCTATTGAATGGAAAGTGGCACACAGTAATAAAATTATGGCTTTGGCGGCATGATGAAAAAGTTGAGACATCCATAAAGTCTAAAAACTTGAGAGTGCAGCTAAATAGGCAAGGTGATATCTATTTAAATTTTGAGCCTTACTGAAACTCTATGAAGGTATTTTCTAATAAAAAAAATGAGTACTGTATTAACTTGAGTTAAAAATAAACATCTATAGTCTACATCTACCAGGACACGGCAACACTGTAGGGCCAAAAAGAGATGGCAGGATGAGTTGAACTCACACCAAAAGGATTTAGAGACAAATCCTTCTGGTGTGAGTTCAACTAATCCCTCAAGCAATAGACTGAAAAACAGTGATATAGGGATCTGTCTTTGCCCTGCAGTGGGACACAACGGCCTCATAATAATTATAATAAATACTATATACCTTGTAGCTACATAGCCAGTCATCTCTGTTTCAGTTGGCCTGGCTAGACCAAAATCTAATATTTTCAACTCACAGTCCTCATTGACAGCAATGTTAGAAGGTTTTAGATCCTACAATATTAAAACATGGGTTAAATAAATTTAAGTGTCAGAAAAAGCATACCTTATAATAAATGTGAAGTTAATTTGATAATCTTTACAATAAGAAAATTTGTTGAGCTATCTCTTTTGAACTATTATGAGAGATTTCAAATGAATTACACTAATAAGATATTTTGATGAATTGGATTTCTACACTTCACGTGACGAATAAAGCATACCCTGTGAATGATTCCTGCAGAGTGTATGTATTTAAGGCCACGGAGAATTTGATACACCAGGAATTGGACATGGTCATCAGACAGTTTCTGAGTACGAACAATATTGTTTAGATCTGCTCCCATTAAGTGTGTCACCAGATATACTTGCTGAAATTCTTCCAGTGTCTTTTCAGGACTGAATACATCCAGCAAACCTGTGTATTATTATGGTTAATAGTTATAATGTCTCCTAACATATATATATCACTCACTAAAAAGAAATACAAATAAATTTATCAGAATAGTAATAGATGTAGCTTTTAATCTAATAATGTAAATATAACAGCATCATCACACTTATATTACACAAAGGGATAGGCAGCTGTGTTTTGTTGTATACCCACATTTAAAAGCTAGGCCATTAAAAAGTCCCATGTAATAGGTTATGAAACTATTGCAATAGACAAGTACAAGTCTTGAGAATTCCTTAATACAAAAATACATTTGGACCTCACACTCAGCAGCCACACTTGCAGCCACTAGACCATTGAGAGAAATAATAATGTTAACATGTTAAGAGAATAGAATCATATGATATCATTCCAGGTGGGGTAGATGACTTAACATTAATATTAAAATTTAAACAAATTCATGTAGATTCAACTATTTACCAATAATATTCTCATGGTTCATATGCTTCAACATCCTTAATTCTCGATAAGTCCGTTTGGCATGCACGGCGGATTGAAACGGTCTCGCCAATTTCTTAATTGCCACTTTCATATTATGTAGCGTATCGATGGAAGAACTGTTAACAAATTTTTCATTTCAAGAATAGACAAACGGCTGCAAACGGCGTAATCAGCTCGCCCACATAAGACCAATGTACCTACATATTTCACATTCTTTTGCCGGATATAGATTGCGCGCTATAGAAATAATTTATGTGAATAAATGCGGTACCTTCACGTTACACATAAATACTGGCATATTGCCGAATATATACACAAACACATACCAAACTTGTCCGTAAGCACCTGAACCCACAGGTGTAAGCATTTGGTATCTTTCCGGGACAATCCATTCCGTTTTATTAATTTCGACTTTATGGAATCGAGGCATCTTGTTACTTTCGTCAGAATTTTTTATACTCGACTGCCTGGAATATATTTTTTTATTAGATTTAATCACAGAACAGATCTAATGGAAATTGACACTGACTTAGGTTTTTTGATTTGTGTTTTTTTTTCATTCGAGCCACAGAGTCAGTGTTGCCACTAGCCAGTAGATAAATCAAAATTCGGCACGAAAAGGGCCGATTCTTGGCAGGAAAAGCAGTTAGAGATAAAAAATTGTTTGGTTTTACTCATTTTCTTTGTTCAGTTTCGGTATATTTCATGTTAGTTCCCTATTTCGCTACAATTTTGATCCATGTCGGGCTGAAGTCGAGCAAAAAAACTTTTTTGAATTGTTTCGCTGTCAAATAAAGGCACAATTAGAACGTAGTGATTATATACTCTTTGGGCACAATGGCCAATGAAAGGCCGAGAGCTGCCAAAGGCCGACACGTCATCAAAAAGTCCGATAATCGCCCTCCCAGGGGCCTAACTAGCAACACTGCAGGTAAAGGTACACTCATGTATATAACATTTTATTTTTGGATAGGCTTCTCTCAAGTCAACCTAGGAGGTTGTCAGCTGCTTAACCGGGCATTCCTGTGGTTGCCTTAAGAAATTTAAGTCTCCCAGCCAGGGCATTCAACTTACAAACTAAGCGACAACACGCTAAGGGCACACCCTGCGGGGTACGAGCTTCGGCTTAGGGCTTAGAGCATTCAACCGAAAGGAGACGCCTCATGCTCTTGTTTCTATGAAAAAAAGTCTGTCATGTTCCGCGGGAGGCGAGGTAGCGCACACTTATCAAATGTTAATTACTAATGCATTTTCAATCACGTTGGTATGCACGCACACGACAAAATTGTCAAACACTAGTATAAAATAAACTCACACAATAACATTCACACACAATGACATGTATTAGTACACGACAAGATGGTATCTACTACCAAAGAGTCTACTACGTTCGCAAGTTAGTGATTGTACACTGTCGATATTAGACTATCGATGAATTCTATTTTTAACGATAATAGTTCTGCCTACTATCGTATATTATCAATTCGGCACTATACATAGTATCGTAAATTTTTATTTATTACGATAAGCATTTATTCAGATTCTTCGAAATTGCTATGAAATACCAAGGTTTTTTTTAATCGGTAATTATATCTTATCGTGGGGAAAGTTGAACAAACTAGTCTCAGAATTTGGCCACCCGTGAGCCGCTGACATAGCCTTACATACTTTCTTTGTATCTCTTCGATGTGCTGGTTTCGTCATGATATTTTTGTTAATGTCAAGAGCTTAAATAATTAACAATGTTTACTGAGAAAAATGCGTATTCCTTTTTTATTGATTATGTTTAGTATGTATTGAGTGATATAACGCTTTTAGCTTTAACACTTGCATATTGTAATTATTTTTAAGTTTGGCCGTTTCAATTTTCCTTGAATAAAGGGATTTTTTTGATAATTTTTCCTCAATACTCGTTTATCTTTGTCACATGAATAAAAAGCAATTGTGACAGTGCAAGATTTGAGAGCTACTTAAAATTTAGTGACGTTTGAGCGTCTGGCCATTTGTCTATTAAGTAAATTCAATTAATTTATGCATTTAAACGAATGATTATACGATATTTAAATATGTTTAAAATGTCTGATTATGAATTTTATAGATATAATGCTTGTAAAGTTTCAAGTACTCATATTTAATTATGTAATTATTGTTACTCGGCGTCTCGAAATCTCTTTTTGTGTATTTATATAGTAACTATAGTCTATGATTAACATTATAAATACAAGTTATATGGAAATATATGTGTTTAAATTCGAGAACTACAGATGCGCGCTTTCAAGGTGGCGACTGCCCACTGACGAGAAGTGCACTGAATCCCTCCTTCTTTGGAAATCTAAATATTAATAAAATAAAAATAAAAACTGAAAAAATCGATATTGATATTCGCTTTTTGCTATCCCAGCACAAATTTTCTTGCAGTGTGGCCAACTTCTTTAGATAAAATCGTAATAATTATTTTGGAATAAGATACAATCATAAATATATTTCAAAAATAAAGCATTCCAAACCTGAATACACAGTTTTCTTATTATTTCATACTGTTTAGAGAAAAATAATGTTGTATAATTTGATAACATAAATTAATATGTAAATAGTGATCTTTTAACATTCAGCTACAGTAATATAGAGCATGAACTATAGTACTATTAGTATGATACTTACATATTTAAGAAGTATAATATACGTAAAATACAAAGTCATGATTATCTTCAAAAATTGTCTCAAATTAGTCTTGTACGATTTAGTGGCGAGACTGTCTGGGTAATATACTTTATTTGATTTTGGTTAATTTAATGCAGTAATTCATAATATTTGGTCTAGAAAATAGTTACAGGTGAAAAATAATATTGTCCTTTAGTAAACTAGAGGTTTCTGACCTCTTTTTACAGCAAAATAATCGAACGTACGCAGCGATCAGTACTGAAGGTGTTGCACAGAAGACCGTTCAGATATTCCACGGATTGTTTGTACAGTGAAGCATCCGTACTTAATGTTCGTCAATTATATATACTTAAAGTTGTTTTAAAACAACATCAAATAGTGCTACAGCCCCCGCAATATCCTCAACTTATTAAACGCCGAATTTTCAAATGTCAGTCAACCACAGTAAAAACAGTAAAAACTACATTCGCTCAGCATTTGCAAGAATTTATGCTCAAATTTATTTATAAAAAAGTAGCAAAGTTATTAGATATTAAAGGTAACAGGATTCATCAAGTTAAAAAACTTGTTCGCATATGGTTGATAACACAATCTTATTCTGAATCGGAATCATTTGTTAGGGTAATATCATAATCGCAAATACACACAGACACACACATGCACAAACATACACTTACACTCAAATATACACCCTTGCTCACAAACACACTCATTATCGCCTTTTTGCAGTATATTCGCATCGATTCACATAGTTTTACTTACCTTTTTCTTTATCTTTTTTTTAATTGTTTCTGTATAAGTTTCCGTAATTATAATAATCATACCGTATCGTACTCGGAACTATGAAATGGAACACGTTCTCTGGTCTCCACGAGACAGGCTTGACCTAGTGTGGAGATCGCAAGTAAATATTTCCTTTTCTGTAACCACTGTTATTGAATTGTGTTAGATGTAAGGAAATGTAAATAACAATTTTTACTGACAAATAAATGATTATGATTATGATTATGAAATACGCTGCAATTCGGAATTTTTATCGGAGGTCGCTCTGCACGCACTGTAACCTAACAAATGACGTGAGACGTGCGGCAACTAGTTTTATATAACGAGTATGACCGGCTGGTCTTGTACCTTTGGCAGACGGGTGCGCCCGTTCATCACGTCTCCTGTTGGTTAAATGCTCTAAGGCTAAGAGCGTCGCTGGTGGGAAGACAGCAAGGGACTGGCTGGATCGGATTCAAAACATTATTGTTATATATGGATGAATTTAAATCTACAGACTCAGTGGCGCGGCCTGGCACGAGCAAGGGTCGGGGTGGAAAATTACGGAGACGTCATGACGGGCCTTGACGGTGAGTCCGAAATGCTAGCGGTCTGTTTTCGTGTACTGTACTGGTGGCCCTACTGCTTTCTTGGAGGAGGGTTATATCGTCGTCGGGATAGGAGAGTGAATGCCTAGGTCGGCGAATCCTATCTGTGAGGGCTTACCCTAAAACAGGATCCAGAGTAAGTATTTAGAGGCACAGCAGACTAAAGTCGATCGAAACCATTTCCATATGGGCGGCGCTAGTATATTTAACTTCGAGGACCGGGAGACGGCCTCTGTCTAAATATCGAAAAAATTTGCTCACTACTTTTGGCAGGGGGTGAGGTAACACACAAGTACAAAAAAACTTGCACTAAAGCAACAATAGCCCTCGTCATTACATTAACAGTATGATCACACATAAATAAACTAAACACAAACATAAAATTGTGTCACACACGATGAATTAATATCGTGTACTATCAATGTGAACATACAGGTAAAAGGTATAAAGAATTGATTGGGAATCATATTGTAGTGGTGAGAGAGTACGCCCGCTAAAACTACTGCAGGACCGATTCCTTCAAGATAAACACTTTGAAAACAAAAAAAAATGTATTTTCACAATTTTTCCGCGTGATCTCTTTCGTGATGTCTCGCATACCATAAAAAATAGGTATAGCTATAGGTACTAAACTTAAAGATGACCGTCCAGAAATACTGGATGGATGTTAGTCAATCCCTCTGTGCGTTAAAAACATTATACACCCAAGCTAAGGTCGCTGCAGTGAGAGCTGCATGGCTAGGGGAGAGCCTAGTCGAGAGCGTGCCTGTTGTCTGGGATTGGGCACTCACAGTAAAAAGCAATACCTCTACACTATCCTTACCGTTGATTCGCAATTTAGTTTTGCCAACATTAATCAATACAGACAAAATATTTACTTATTTGTTAAAAAGAGTGATGTCAATAACATCAACACAAGGAATAAGAACAAACATTGCGCACCTATTCATAGACTTCACAAGGTACATGAATCATTTCTGGGGCTCGGTATTCGGGTTTACAATAAACTGCCTCTCAGTATATTAGAATTGCCATTCAATGCATTTAAATTAACAGTTAAATACAACCTTTCCCAAAAGTATATACTATTAATGAATATTTAAACATCAGAGTAGTTGGTCGTTGTGTTGAATTGCGCATGCATGAAAAAAGTAAGGTTTTTTTTTTTTTTTTCGAATTTTTATCTAATTATGAGAAACTGATTTGGCTATTTTATTTATTAGACCATTTTTTTTTTTTTTTTAATATTTGCCCATATGACGTAATGTGTTCAGAATTTTTTAACACACCTAGTTTCTAAACGAACTAAAACAAACAGCTGTCGATTTGTTCTCACATACGATTTCTATCACATTGTTCTCACATATGATTTCTATATTATAAATACAATGTAGCCAAAATATTGTAATTATTTGATGAAAAAGAGTAACCGTATAGTTTCTTGCCCGTTCTTCTCCACAGGAATCTACACTATGGAACGTGGCAACTAGTTTATTTTTTGGACAATTCAAAAGTGCCTGTAAACGGTCTAATTGAAATAAATGCTTTGACTTTGACTTCTCGTCTTGCCAGGTCTAGTATTAAAATTTTGATGATTATTAATATAAAACGCATGTTTTTTAAGTTTTTGTGCATATATCTATTTTGATATACTTGTAGACATATACATAGTAATCTTAGTTCAAAAAATAAAATACATTCGTATCATGAAAAGCGATTTTAGTTAAAATAGCATCACTATAAAAATGCCAGAAAACATTTCCTTCTAGTAGGTACTCTGGCATCAATAAGAATGACAAATAACCTTCAATCCACAGATTAAATAAAATATGAACATGTGACGTCACTGCTAGATCTGAAGTCACTTACTTCAGATCAAATGAAGGTTATTAGTTATTTTTGCCTTTTATTTTGTAATCTCTTACTTTTATGAGAGGAAATTAACAAAATATAGCATATAATCAAAAAATCTCCAAATGGTTTTTCCGATAGCACGTCTTACGAAAAATCAGGCATGCCCAATTATAGTGAGTCAACCTTAAAAGATAGACATATGGTGTCGCGGAGTTTTGTTTCGAACTTTTAAAGCGGAACAATCCTGTCATACATGGTTTTTGCGTAACTTTAACCGTTTACGCAGCTTTCGCAACGAAAGCTCTTAAAGGATTTTTTTTTTTTTTCCAGTTTTGCATCATTTTTCATTCATAATCCGCTCCTATTGATCGCAGCGTGATGTTATATAGCCTTCCTCGATATTAAGATCATCCAAGACAGATATATTTTTTCAATTCGAAACACACTACTCTATGGTAGTATCCATAGATTATATCATTATACAGATATATTAGGTAGTATCAGGTAGTATCCAATGATTTAGTATTATATATGTTTAGTATTAAGTAGTATCCATGAAAAAAAGGGCGGGAAATTTAAAATAGCGCGGTGGTGTTTTTAATTTCTCAGACTTTAAATTAAAATTTTAACTTGATTTAATGATCAGTAGAGTAGTTTTGTATATTGTGTGAGTGTGTTTATAGTGTATATATTGTAGTTTTAGTGCAGTTTAGGTGAGTCTTTAATTTTTTTCTTTGTTATATATGTAAGAAAATATTATGAGTGAGCCTCCTGATCCTGGGGGAACAAACCTCCAGGTATCACATTTCATTACCATTGAAAATGATACATCTAGCATGGACACTGATGGCTCTATGTCTACCTCCGGTAGTTAGTCAAATTATGTAAACATTGCAATAAAAAAAGGAAAAAAAAGAATTCTTCCGATAAATCCTCTAACTGTAATGATTGTATATGTCAAGATAGCGACATAGTATTCTCAAAGCCGCATACTATCACAGAGAATATTATTTCCCATAAAGATACAGGTAGCAAATCAGATATGTTACTTAAACAATCTGAGAATATAACACTGATCTCTAAAGAAAAATCTTATAGCCCAGTAGGGAGAAATTTTTATGATAAGTCGGATGCCGCCCCTTACGTGGTTCATATTCAGAAGCAGCAGCTGGAAGGTTCCACAACTCTTAACTCACTAACATTTGGTAGATTTCTGAAAAAATATAATTTCGCAAACATAGTTAATGGCAGTCTTAAAAAGATTGGTCGAAATAGATTATCACTCTCATTCTCGTCTTGCCAGGATGCGAACTTTTTTGTTTCTTCAAAGGTATTAGTTGATAATAATTTTAAAGCATTTATTCCTACATCCAGTACTACGCGAATGGGTCTCATAAAGGGTGTTCCTGATGATCTAACTCCGGAGGAAATCATAGATAATATTAATGTTCCGATCGGATGTGGCCGGATACTTAAAGCTCGTCGACTTAATTATAAGGTAATGGTCAACAATGCCCCGACGTGGAAACCGTCACAGTCGGTGGTCATTACTTTTGATGGTCAGGTATTACCGAAGCGCGTATTTATGTGTTTTAATGCATTACCGGTTGTTTTATATACTTTCCCAACGGTACAGTGCTATAAGTGCTGTCGTTTTGGCCATACTAAGGTATACTGCAGGGGTAATCCACGGTGTTTTAGATGTGGTGGGAATCATACTGGTGATTCTTGTACTGCTGACGATGACTGTATTTCTTGTGTTTCGTGTTCTGGCCCTCACCACGCTACCAATAAATCGTGCCCGGAATATATTAGACAAACAGAAATAAAACTAACTATGGCTAAGAGTTGCATTTCATATTCGGAAGCTTCGAAATTACATAAGCCGGCTATTAAATCATATGCTGATATTTTATCACCTCATTCAAATATTAAAAATAAAGAATCCTCCCCCCAATCGTCTTCCTACTCATATAAAAAAACAGTCTTCTCATCTCCTCGAAATCCTCCCAGAACTGCCAAAGGATATGACCGCGCTGCTCATGAACAACTCGTCAGAGAATATAATATTCCTTCTCCAAATAATGGTTGTGTTTTGAATTCGCAAAAAGAAAACCCTACAATCACAGAAATTATTATTGCCTTAATAAAGATGTTAACTCAATGTAATGTCATTTCACCGAACAACTTTGCCCCTTTGTTTGCACAATTAATCAATAGTTTAAGTATTGGAAATCAATCCAGCCAGGTTGATTCAGTGGAATTGCCGCAGCATTAACGGTAAAAAAAGTGAACTGATGTATTTAATTAAGAAATACGATCCATTTATTATTACCCTTTCTGAGACTTGGCTTAAGCCAGAATCTTTATTTAAGATTTCTGGTTATGCCAGCCTCCGAGAGGATAGATCCGATGGGTATGGTGGAGTAGCCATACTCGTCAAAAAATCTTTCTCTTTCTCTCATCTTCCTCTTCCTTCTCATAGCAGTAATCTATCAATTATTGCTGTCTGTGTAAATAGTATATGTTATGTGTCTGTATACATTCCACACCCTTCAAATGAAACACTTTCCGAATTGAATGCTATATTGTCGACACTACCTCTTCCTTTTATCTTCGTAGGGGACTTTAATTGTCACCATACAGCGTGGGGATGCACATCAAGTAATTATTATGGCGAGAAATTACTTGAACTTATTGATCAACATAATTTGTGTATTTTGAATACTGGTAAGCCCACTCGCAGGAACGGTCCCTCTACAGGAGATAGTGTACTTGACCTATCTCTCTGTACCCCTAACTTAGCTTGCTCTTTATCATGGTCTACCTTTTCTTCTACTTGTGGCAGTGATCACTTTCCCATTATAATTACATTTCCTTTTAAAAATAAATTAACTAGTAAAATGCATCGACTCAAATATAGATTACCTGACTATAGCAATGACCTTTGGGAACAATTTAAAAATCGCGTTATACAAAAGATCCCTTCAATTCCAGCAATTTATAATAATAATGAGCCTGTGTGTGCTGATGCCCTAGCAAAAATTTTGATTGAGTCTGCTGATGAAGTTTTTCCAATTAAAAATAAATCTACTAATTGGTTTCCGTCTCCTCCATGGTGGGACAGTGAATGTACTGCAGCTATTCAGACCCGAAAGGCAGCTGAAAAATTATATTGTAACGAAACTACGCACGAAAACTTCGATAATTTGTCGGAAATCATTAAGGAGACGCATAATCTCCTGAAGAAAAAAAAGGCTGACGGCTGGAAGAAATTCTGTTCATCCATTTCTCCAGAAGTGAGTCCATCAGTAGTTTGGCGTAATATAAGAAGATTTAGGTCAGCGTTCAATGATTCTTCTTCATCAATAATAGATAATTTTTTAGACAAACTTGCCCCGCTAACTGCTCCCTCAAAACCTTTGTTCTTCTTCCCCACAAACTTTTGTTCTGCGAGCTCTAACTGTGTCTTAAGTTCTCCATTTTCTATCACTGAATTAAAAGGTGTAATACTGAATTTGAAAGATTCAGCTCCAGGTAATGATGGCATTCCCTATTCTTTTTTTGCTCACCTTTCTGATTGTACTCTACTTATATATTTAAATATACTAAATTCCTTGATGCTTTCAGGTAATATTCCGAAATCGTGGAAGTCTCAAACAATTATTCCAATTTTAAAACCTGGTAAATCACCCAATGATGCCTCTTCTTACAGACCCATAGCTTTATCGTCGGTTCTCTGTAAAATTGCTGAACATTTGGTCAAAATTCGCTTAGAATGGTTTATAGAAAATAATAATTTATTATCTCAAAGTCAATATGGATTTAGAAGAGGTAGAAGTACTGTGGATTGTATTAGTATACTAATAACTGATATTAGGAATTCATTTACCACAAATGAATCGGTGGTTGCAGCGTTCTTAGATATTACATCAGCATATGATAACGTCATTTTAGACGTACTAATAAAAAAACTTAATCATTTACATGTCCCACAATTTCTTATTAATTTTATTTTGAACATCTTATATGACAGAGTTATTTGTGTGTCGTTAGACGAATCCAATAGAAAGTTCAGACATTTATGGCAGGGACTCCCACAAGGCTCTGTTCTAAGCCCTTTATTATATAATATTTATACATATGACTTAGAACACTCCCTTGATAACAACGTTAAAATTATACAATACGCTGATGACTTACTCTTATACCACTCGAATCGATCAATAGATAAAGCTTCCAACATACTATCTACTTCTTTACTATTTCTTAAAAATTGGTTAGATAATAACGGTTTACAGTTATCTCCTTCTAAAAGTGCTGTAGTCCTTTTCACTAGAATGAGATTACCTCCCCCAGTTTTAATTAACTACGATAATAGCATAATTCCAGTTCACTCTCACATTAAATATTTAGGTGTTATTTTAGACGGTAAATTGTCAGGTGTTCCACATTTGGACTTCGTGGTTGGGAAGTGCGAACGCCTCCTTAATATTATACGTTGCCTTGCTGGTGTTTGGTGGGGCGCCCATCCTTTCTCCCTCAAATTAATTTATAATGCAATAATCAGAAGTGTAATGGACTACGGAGTATTTTTACTAGAGCCCTGCAATAGTTTAGCCTTATCTAAATTAGATGGTATTCAATCAAAAGCTTTAAGAATAATTACAGGAGCAATGAAGTCGAGTCCTATTAATGCCCTGCAGGTTGAATGTGGGGAACCCCCCTTACACCTACGGAGACAGTATTTATCTGATAAATTTCTGTTCAGAGTTCTCCAGTTTTCAAACCACCCCTTTATTTCATCTCTACAAATCCTGTCTGATCTTGTTGATACTTCTGGCTATTGGATTCATAAAAGTCTTCCATGTTTAGTTAACAGTTATCGAAAATTTTTAACCCTCCAAACTCCCACCCACCGTTCGTTGATTCACCCCTTATTTTGTTCAAATTATGAATCTCTAGTGTTAATTCCGGATATTATTCTAAGTATGCCCATTGATAAGAGTGATGAAAATGCTAATGCTGCTTTTAATTCCATTGTCGATCAATATTGGCGCGATTGGCATCATATCTACACAGATGCTTCTAAAATTTCAAGTATCACTTGCGTTGGGATTGGAGTGTTACACAAACAGTATAACATTGTTCAAAAGATAAAATTCCCTGTGGAGACATCAGTCTTCACGGGAGAATGTTACGGAATTTTAAAGGCAGTTGAATATATCATCCTAATGAAATTAAGGAAAACTGTTATTTTTTCCGATGCTCGTAGCGCTTTACAGTCTCTGGCCAAATTTCCTTTCAGAAATCATAGTCATTTTCCTTTGATTATAGACATTAGGAAAAAATTACAAGAATGTGCATTAAAAGATTTGATTATATCTTTCGCATGGATTCCAGGACATGCTGGAATCAAAGGAAATGAAAGAGCTGACCATCTGGCAAGGAGCGCGATAGAGTGTGGTGATCTATTCCCTTTTAAAAACTTTTGTCATGACCTGTCTGCTTTACCTAGTATTCATCTTCTGAAATCCTGGGATGTTGCTTGGTCAGTCAGTGGCCAGGTCAAGGGTAGAAACTTCTTTCAAATTCAACCAGTCATACCAAATAAGCCATGGTTCTTTAAAGCAAAGCTTAGCAAGGTGGTGACAACTACTTTAATTCGCATGAGGCTTGGACATGTTTGCTCTCCGGCCCACCTTGCTAAACTCCATATTGTTAATAGTGCTGCTTGTGAATGTGGAGCAGACGTGGGTGATTTGAATCATATTATTCTTAATTGTCCACTGTATGACCATTCATTACTGTATAATAACCTAGTTTCTATTGACTTTCCTCTTCCTACTTCTGTAAATATTTTACTATGTAGTAATAATTTATTAGTGTATAAGTGTATATCTTTATTTGTTATTAGTAATAATATTAAAATTTAGATTGTAATTGTAATGTTATCTTTGTTTAATTTGTTAATTACATTATTTGTAGCATTTATTGTTTTATGTAATTTCATAAAAGAATCTACTTTACTGATCCAAAATTTATCGTAATAGTATATTTTTGTAATTACTTTTGTTTCCCTAACTTTTAAACTTGTCTTGGCAAAATGGCTTCAGCTTCAATTGCCATAAGAAAGAAAGAAAAAAAAGAAAGGTAGTATCCATCAATCCATAATAGATCTGTGACGTTGATTCATTTATATACCTTTAGGGTATATATGTTCTGTGATTATATATTACTAATCTCTGTGAAGTGTTGGTTTGCTTCTACTGCCTGTCAATTGTGCGAGATGAAATTATGAAAATATAGATTTCGTGGTGGCAAACACACAATACAACACGACACAATAATTACCTCTAATATTGCGTGAAAATGGCTCAAACAGCGGGCGTTAAGCCCATGTCTATTGCAGGGCGGGTGGCATCTGAACGTGAAAGATGTTTGGGCATGACCGATGTCGAGAGAGCTTGGCGCAAGCAATGGTTGAAAGATCAAGTCTTGGCTCCCAATGAACCAGTACATGTAGAAGAATACTGGAGAGAGCGCACTAATGTATTCCGCCGTATCTACCGTAAACCTTTGGACACACTGTATTCTAGTTTAGCTCCAATGCTGGTGAGGTTACATAACAGTAACCTAATTGGAAAAACAATGTTCGTATCTAGCAATATATTTTTAAACACTATAATTGTTCTTTCAGGGAAAGGAACGTGCAGCTGATTATAGATATCTGACTGGAAAATTTATATTAATTGGTTTTGGAATTCTGTGTACACACTATTACTTCAAATACAATGGAAATGTAAGTAAAAATCATAGTTGATTAACTAAAAACATATCTCATCATTCAGTACTGCCAATGTTATGCATTTGGTGTAAATACTGCTAATGTGCATTATTATACATCAAATAAACTTCAGTTCAGATATTGACAATAAAAAGTCATAGCACTAATTCTCATTAATGATAGTCTAACAAATAGCAATGCTTTGTTTATAATTTAATAAGTTCTATGTCTCAAGTGTAAAATACCAATTCAATATGATGGCTTGGTTGACACAGTGGTTGATATCCCTGTAAACACACCTATGATACAGGAGAAAATCTAAGTGCAGGGTGATGTTATTTAGAAAATAAAAAATCACAATTCTGGTATTGAATGCTGAAGGACAAAATTATTACTTATATATATTACACCAAGAATCTTAAAAATTTTTGTTTCAAAAATATGTCTTTGGTTATTTTTTATAGATTCAGGTGTTACCTTAACCTTTCGGCTCAGTAACGTACAGATCTGTATGTTGTAACAATAAAAATCTATTGTGTCTGCTAATGGCTGAGGCAACAGCTTAAGGAAGTCCAGTACAGTGGATGCAAATAAATACAGTACCTAGCTACTTCCACTGTTTTGAGTGTTGTCATGTAATTACATGTGCATCAAGCACCTGCCCTCCCCAAATATTTTCACATTAAGATTTTTAGCATTGACACTGGCATTTTAAATAGGAATGATATAATAACAGGAAATTTAGCTAGTTTCTTTTTAATCATTTTTGTCTAAGTAAATTAATTCTGTTACCACATAATTGTTAGACATATTTTACAAAATCTTAATATAACAATCTGACCAGTATTTGGGGATAATTATGATAAAACTAATCATGTAATTATGTTCCCAGGACTGGACCAAAAAGGGAGGCTGGAGAGTACACATTTCCAAACCAATGGTGTTGCCGGGGCAACCAGGGTTCCCCTTCAAATCGGAACGCTGTGATGGCTCAGATTATGCTTGCAGAGGTTTTAAGAATGCCCCCATATAAAATACTATTATTGTGCAAATTTCAAAACAATGCTTCAGATCCTGACTGACAGCATTATGCATATTGTTTTTGTTTATTAGTAATATCAATATAAACTATAATAGTTATTAAAAACATAATGTTAGTAAAACAATGTTTTATTCTTAAAAATTAAGCAAAATGAATCCCTTCAGAATTGAAGGCATGTAGTAATTTCATGAAGTCATCAATATCCATCATTCTAGCTCTCATCTGATCTGTTTCTGAGTTTATTAATATTTCTTGCACCTTTTCTTTTATGTCAAAATCGTCAGGTATTTCCTGTAAAATTATTAAATATAATTATAATATAAAATGTAATTAGAATTAGTTAGCAATAAATAGGCCTTCCAGTCTATTCAGCTTGATCAGTGTAACTGAAATAACTTGGTTTGATTCAATATGTTTGCAATACCAATCAAGGCCTTATTTATATTGGTATTACCTTTCTATGTAATTTTTCATTTGATCATTCTTATACAATACCTTGTTATGAAGGGAACAGTGGACCCTATAGTTTTTCTCTAAAACAGCCATAGTAGTGGCATGTTTAAAAACAGCTGCTAATGTTTTGTTTTTCCTTACAAATGCTATTCTTGTTAAACCATCCCATTCTACAAAATTTATAGGAGGAGGTGGGTTTCTTGGCTCTATGCGTACTACACTTGATTCCACTTTAGGAGGTGGTTTGAAGTTGTTTTTCCCAACCTAATAAAACAAAATAAAATTAGTATTTGCAAAATATTTACTAATACAAAAATGCACAAAAGACTAAATCAGCATACTGTTCAAAACAAACCTTCATTAACATGTCCACCCGAGCCAATAACTGTGTATTTATAGACAACCTACAATATAACTTATCACCAGGTTTTGCTACAAGTCTCTGTGCAAATTCCTTTTGAAACATGAGTACTGCACATCTAAAGAATGGTCTGTGCAATAATAATTTAAAGACTAGAGGGGAACTGATTTGATATGGTACATTGGCAACACAGATGTCAAAAAAAGGCAATTCTGTCTTTAGAACATCTCCCACAAGAATCTGGAGCTTAGCTTGGTAAGGAGTACCTTGAACTCGCTTTTGAAGTTCAGCAACCAGCCTAAAATAAATAATATACACCTAGTTCAATTCATTAATTGAATATCAAAATCATTAACAAGGTAGGACATATCCTACATTTATCACATACCTTGTATCTATTTCACAGGCTACAACTTTCTTGACCCTATCAAGTAGTTTAACTGTCATATTACCAGTACCAGGACCAATCTCAAGTGCAACATCTGTAGGTCTGAGTCCAGCTTTATCCAACATTGAAGTTATAATGAGAGGATTTTTTAATATATGTTGACCGAAATCCTTGTTAAATTGAATACCTAAAATTTTTAATATAATTATACTAATAGCGGGGTCTAATTAAAAGGGATAAGTAAGGATAACATTTAACCTAAGCGCATCAAATACCTTGCTTAGCAACTTCATTGTGCACTCGTGACTTCTTTTCAGCTTTAATTTTAGGCATCTTGATAACAATATCTCTTTCAAAAGGGTTGAATATTTTGTCGCAACTTTTATGAAAATATAAATTTTATAAACATGCGTTACAACTTTACAAGCTGTTAGTGCGATGCTGTCACTGTCATTCATTTGTCAATAGACTAACTTGTCAATCACAGGTTGAGAATGATATTAATGAGACTTTTGAGTTATGGATAACCCATGAGTACTTCTACCTTCCCTCTCCATATGTTATTATTATTTCCTTCCAGTATTATTTAACATATGATTTTTTTTATATATATATAAAAAATAGTAGGCCACCAGCATCGGGAACAGGGTCCAAGCTACCGTTGGTTAGTGTTCCAGAGAAAGGAACCTTCTCACAATGTGTGCCGTATCGGGAGTACCGCTTTATGTATCAGGCCCTTGATCCAGCCGCCTAGCGAGAGCGTTTTAAGGTGTTGATCAAGGCTCTTCGCTATTAGTCCATTAGCCGAAACGACTATTGCAGAGTCTACGCTCCACATGTCGACAACCTCGCTCGCCAGATCAAGATATTTGATTTATCTTTCTCTGCTTTCACGAAGTTCTCGTCATGAGGGATAGTGATATCAACAATCACTGTGCGGCGCTCTAATCGATCTATCACCACTATATCAGGCTTATTGGCAACCATAGTCCTATCAGTGATGATAGATCGATCCCAGTACAATGTAATATGACCATTTTCAAGAACTGGATCGGGCGTATACCTGTAGTATGGCACTTCAGACTCCACAAGGTTGTATTGCAGAGCAAGTTGCTGGTGGATTATCCTGGCCACTAGATTATGCCTGTGCAAGTACTCGCCGTTAGCCAGACGAGAACAACTGGAGATGTGTCTAAGGGATTCACCCGGATGATGACATGCCCGACATATATCAACTGTTCCATCCTTCAGAATATACCTCTGGTAGTTGTTCGTCATTACAATTTCGTCCATAATTGCACAAACAAACCCTTCAGTTACTTCAAAGAGGTCACCGAAGCGTAGGCAGGATATCGACGCGAGGAAATCTACATCAGGCCCGTGGAGGGCAGAAAAAAAGGAGCATAGAGGGAAAAATCGTAAGGCTCCTTACCTTGCCATACCTCCTTGCGGTCATCGGTACCAAGTACTGTAGGTTTATGCCAGTTATCTTTAGCTAAACGAAGTGGGGTGAGTCCTTTGTCCATTGCCACTACATCTCGGTGCATGCCCACGTCGGTTTGGACGAAATAATCTCTGAGACTGCAAACCTCACGATTGTGGAGGGTCTTTGCATTTAAAAAGTCGCGACCCCCGCACTTCTGCGGTATGTACAATCTCATCACCGAAGTTCGTGGGTGATGCATCCGATTTGCAGTAAGCAATGTGGACCTTTCAGTCCAGGGCGTCCAGCTCTGTCTGAGTCTACTTGAGTATGCCAAAGGAGTACATCAGGACTGGCATAACCCAACCGTTAAAGGCGCCGAACTTGTTGCCACCCGATAAAAGACTATTCAGAACTTTACTCAGGCGGCCAAAGAAGCGCTCCTTTAACGATTGGCTAATGCTTGTGTCACCGATGCCCAAAACCTCCGACATACCCAAGTATTTATAGGTTTCGGTTGAGGAGAGTGATCGTAGTTTTATGGAATCTAAGATTTGAATTCCCTCAGTTTCCACAATCACCTCACTTCACATGAATGACCGCACATTTGTCCAATCCAAATTCCATCCTGAGGGAGTTACTAAAGGTTTCTGTTACCTTAAGTAAACCCATCAGTTGCAATTCAGTTGGAGCAAACAGTTTAAGGTCATCCATATAAAGTAGGTGAGAGATAATCTGACCACCTCTTCGCAACCGATAACCTAGTTCTGAATCCTCCAACAAAACACTAGGATCCAGAGGTAGACAAAACCTTAAGGGACTTAGGCTGTCACCCTGAAATATACCCCGCCTGACTGTAATAGGTTCAGCGTTCCCTTGAATCTGCCCGCATCCTGGATAGCGAAGGACTGTTCTCCATTGCTTCATACATGACTTCAAGAAAGCGCGTAGAGTTAATAATTGTATACAACTCCAGCATCCTCAAGAGAGATATGGCACGGAGTCATAGGCCTTCTTATAGTCTATCCAGAATGTTGACAGATTTTTGCGAGTACGTCGAACCTGTTGGCTTATGGCCATATCAATGAGGAGTAGCTCCTTGGTACCACGGGCTCCCTTCCTACATCCAGTCTGAGAGGCAGACATGATCGAGTTATTTTCAAAATGATTAAAATGTTTGCTCTCAAAATGGACGTAAGAAATTTATAGACCGTTGGCAAACAAGTAATCGGCCTATAGTTTTTGAGTACGCCAAACATATGTATACCTTAACTTATTTGTTATTATTACTATTATTGTATTTACTTTGTTAGTGATTATAAATCTTTAGAGAAAATAAATATCCTAAACCCTATGGTTTAATAAAGTGGATTTACATTTAAAAATATTTGTCTTATGGTTGCGCATAACAAATAATCGACTAAAAATGTTCTTTGGCAGCATTACAGCAACGGAGACATTTAGATGTATAAAGAAATTTTGGCAGTTATTCTCGACACTATAGCTAACCCAGTTATATTAGAATTCAATTTTAATTATTTAATCTGGCAAATCTTCAAATTTTGGCATGGTTGATCTTTACGGGACCGAGTGAAATAAAACCGTTTCGTAGAATTATTAAGAAAATGGAGTGGAAACCAGAACAAGAAGGACTAAGACAAATACTAACACTTCTCAAGGAGTCTCAATCACCAGATACAGCAACACAAAGGGCCGTTCAACAAGTATCCTTTTCATAATTTTCACGTCTTTACAGCTATCGGCGTGGATATTTTTTGTAACTATAACCGCTTTATTTTTTATTTACGTCCTAATTGTTATCAATGTTTTCATATTTCGATGCATTTAATCACATAATTAGATACTTACGCCTTTGTAACTATTATTTGTTTCATCTCGACGCTTGCGATAAAATCGATTTTTCCGACATGACAGCCATTGACAGCCTTTATTTTCCTAACAATGTAATCTCAGAAATTGGAAGAGTTGAATAAGTATCCAGACTTCAACAACTATTTGATTTTTGTTTTGACTAAACTCGTCACTGAAGAAGAACCAACACGATCACTTAGTGGTTTGATTTTGAAGAATAATGTCAAAGCCCACTACAACAGCTTCTTGCCTGAAGTGGCAGAATTTATTAAGCGCGAATGTTTATCCGCCGTTGGGGACCCGTCTCCTCTGATAAGAGCAACTGTAGGTATTATCATCACTACCATAGCTAGCAAGGGAGAACTAACATCATGGCCCGAGCTCCTGCCGGCCTTGTGTCAGATGCTCGATTCACAAGATTACAATGTTTGTGAGGTTTGTATTTTTTCAACATAATTTATTATTACTCTTTGATTCTACTACATTTTAGTGATGCTAATAGCTTTAAAATGAATAGCTGTCGTATAAATTTAGTATGTTTGCAAAATGATAACTTTGAAATGACCTCATACACCAATACACTATTTATTAGTTTTCAATCTATACAAAATTGAAAGGACTATGATTATGAGTAGGGAAATATTAAATCTGCATTAACAACCTATGATAATAATTTCTTATCAAGAT
Organism: Xylocampa areola; assembly: GCA_935421205.1. Classification (NCBI taxonomy): domain Eukaryota; kingdom Metazoa; phylum Arthropoda; class Insecta; order Lepidoptera; family Noctuidae; genus Xylocampa; species Xylocampa areola. The sequence goes on from OW285200.1 coordinate 6,565,453, forward strand.
TCTTAAAGACAATGGAGATGTAATAAATATACTCAAACTTTTGTTTTTATAACATTATAAAGAATAAAAATATGTATTGTGCCAAATAAACAAGACTTATACAGGATAGATAGCAAATTTTAATTATTTATGATTTTTAGGGAGCATTTGGTGCACTACAGAAGATATGTGAAGACACAGCAGAGATCTTGGACAGTGATGCACTGAACAGGCCTCTGAATGTGCTGATCCCCAAATTTCTACAGTTCTTTAGGCACTCATCTCCTAAAATTAGATGTCATGCAATTGCTTGTGTCAACTACTTTATCATGGGCAGAACCCAAGCCCTCATGTTGCACATAGATGCATTTATTGAGGTAAGATGCACTTCACAAAACCTGTTTGTTAATCACATGTATTTCATGATAAACATATATCTTTTATTATAATTTTGATTACAGAACTTGTTCCACTTAGCAGTTGATGAGGACCCAGATGTCAGGAAAAATGTCTGTCATGCTTTAGTGTTACTGCTGGAAGTGAGGCTGGACCGGCTCATTCCTCATCTGCCTAACATCATTGAGGTACAGATTTTAGGTTTTAAGGAACAATGCTGAAATTAGAATTTCTGTTGAAATATTGTTATACTATTATCAAGATTGAAGACAATTGAAGAAGAATGCCTTGTTGGTCTAAAGGTCCCAAGTGCAACTGCTTAGCATGAGGTCTCCGGTTAGATTCCCAGGTTGGGCAAAGTGCTTTTCTGTTATGAAATTCTCAGTTGCAGCATGGAGTTTGGAATTGTGCCCGGTAGATGGGTAAAGGCTCACCACCTATTACATGGGACTTAATAACAGCATTGGTAAAATGTGGGTGTACAATTGTGTACACCTCTGCCTACACCTTCTGGGAATACAGGTGTGATGCTATGTATAATCAAGATTGTTTTTTCAAGGAAAAAAATATTTAAATTAATTTTAAAGGATAAAATTATTGTATAAAATTTTAAAGGATAAAAGTAGTTCTAATTAACAAATGTATATTCTTAGTATATGCTGGTGAGAACACAAGATCCAGAGGAAGGTGTTGCTCTGGAAGCTTGTGAGTTCTGGCTCTCACTTGCTGAACAGAATGTCTGCCGTGAGGTAAGTAGAAGTATTTGTTGAAATATTAACTTAAATTGAGTAGTGATAACAAGCTTGCCACTTAAGTGTCTAATAAAAAAATATTCTGCTTTAGATTATTAAATATTATAAACTATGTTTCTGCCAATAGTGAATACATTTTTTGAATACATTTAAATAAAAATTTTTTTTTTTTTTTTTTTTTATCCTAAAATTTTGAACTGCATTCATAATCTAATGGACCTTGCAATAAACTTAAGTGAACATGGTACCCAGGTGCTAGGCCCGCGCCTGCAGGCACTGCTGCCGATTCTAGTGCGCGGCATGCGCTACTCGGAGATGGACGTCATCCTGCTGCGCGGCGACCGCGACGACGACGCCGACGACGCTGAGCCCGACCGCGAGTCCGACATACGGCCGCGCTTCCACAAGCCACGCTCACACACTGTCAAACACAACGGTATTATAAAAATAGGCTTTTTTTTTTCATGTGTGAAAAATCCATATCCAATCCATCCCTCATATACCGTAATCGTTCCCGGGGTCACGGATACGCAGTCGCATTCATCACAACCCTATCAGGTTATGGTCTGTCGAAGATAACAATGGACTCTCTTACCTATGTTGGCCGGTCGTAGTTGGTCTACACTCTACACAGCCACTGAACTACTCCAAGTCTGTGTCCGGGCGCTAAGAGTGACCGGAGCATCACCTACTCGCATGTGGTGGCGACGACTCCCCATGCGCTCTCGCTCTCGACCATGTATCTAATCACGGCCGGAAGCGAGAGATCACCCCGATCACCCCGATCACCCCGATCACCCCCCTCACCCCGGACAGTAGCCCGATGAGGTCGCGGCGCTGCTCGGTCCAAGTAGGGCATACCTCTAGTGTGTGCTGCACCTTGTTTCCAGGGTAGTACACTAATGAAATAAAATAAAATAAATAAAACCTACTATAAACCATCATAATGTAGTAAGAAAGTCAGAAAAAGGATAAAGCCCTTTGTCTGAATTTCTTACTACATTATGATGGTATTTTTTAATGGGCTAGGTTTCACGAGGCATACACTTGGTTTCCTCAATCAAGGCAATATCTTCTTGAATTCTCATCTGTTATAGTCTTCTACTGACCCTTGATATATATCAGTATGTGAGTTTGTAGTTCAGTAGGAAAAAACAATATTGCCTAGTTATTAAATCAATAGTGTGGTATATATGCAGCGGGTGCGGGCGACAGCAATATGTCGGGTGGCGGCGAGTCGGACGACGACGACGACGGCGGCGCGGACGCGGACGACGGCTCGCTGTCGGACTGGAACCTGCGCAAGTGTAGCGCCGCCGCGCTCGACGTGCTCGCCAACGTGTTTGGCGCAGACCTGCTGCCCGTGCTGTTCCCAATACTCAAGGAGACACTGTTCCATGAGGACTGGGTCATCAAGGTAAATCTCAAACAATTCACAGCATGAAAGTTAAATGTTCCGCTGATGGTGGCGTTTGTGTTGGACCATTAGATTCCCTACAATATAGTTGAGTTTAGTGAGGCTGATGCTTGCGTCATGTTCGTTAACTGGCGCCGTCAGTTGGGGCTGGTCATCTCTAAACTGTCATGGCATAGTTTTGAATTGTAACTAGACTCCTAAAATTGATTTCATATTGCATTGTTCTCATATCCAAATTTTTGTTTGTAAATATAATGTAACAAACAATATGTATTGTAATTCCTTAGTAAAAAAGAGGAACCATGAAGTTTCTTGCCCATTCTTCTTCATAGGAATCTATATTTTGGAATGTGGCAATTAGCTTCTGATAATTCAAAAGTAAACGGTTTAATAAATGCTTTGACTCTATCCCTTGCGCAGGAAAGCGGCATCCTAGCGCTGGGCGCGGTGGCGGACGGTTGTATGGGCGGCATGGTGCCGCACCTGCCCGACCTGGTGCCGTACCTGGTGTGCTGCCTGGCCGAGCGCAAGGCGCTGGTGCGCGCCATCACCTGCTGGACGCTGTCGCGCTACTCGCACTGGATCGTGTCGCAGTCGCACGACCTCTATCTCAAACCCGTCATGACTGAGGTATGTAATTAACTCCTTGTTTATTGTTTTTAAAGTTGTATTCATCTACACTTTCTATGAGCAACTCTATACCCCGTATGCGTAACTTGACAAAACTCAGCTAATGTCAAAATAAATCCAAGAAGGCGCCATATCCTGGTTAACCTTAAAGTCCAGACATCAGTGTATAGGCTATGTGAGCGTATCCATGTAGGGCGTCTGGAAAGGCCTTTTCAATAAATAGCCATAGCAATTTCAAGTTTACCTGTTCTAAATAAACTAATACTAATCATTATAATAAAACAACTTTTAACCGGATTAATCTAAATTTAAGCGTGTATTATTGTTTTTTTTTTGTTTTTCCTGACGTTTCGAACACTTTGCAGCGTTATTATTATTATTATAATGTGTAGTGATCGCGCAAACCTAAGATATTAATACTAATCAAATCAAATGCCCGTGCCCCCGCCGAGACGAGCCGAAGGAAACGGGTCTCATATTTTGGAACTCTTATAGCGTCATTCTAGATAATGCTAGAAAGCTGAAATTGTCAGGATAAGATGTCCACTCTAAGTATCAATTATCTAGTTTTTATGATTACAGATTTATTGACGTTTGAAATACGTCCATTTCCTGACTCACTCACTGACTGATGATCATTAAAATCTTTAGGTTACTTCCTGAAGTTGTAGAAAGTTAAAATTTGGTATGTAGGCTAGGATTTACTAAAAAACAACCGAAAAATAAAAAAAATACCTTTCCCCCCTCCAAACCCTCGTATGGGGTATATTATCTATATATATAAATCTATGGCCGTGCGTTAGTTTCGCTAAAATCAAAAATCTTTCGTGTTTGTTTGAGTGAGTCGTAGAGGAGGATAGTTGAGATTCCCTATGGGACCCAGAAGGTGACGCTGCAATCTGGTTCAGGGCAGGACACTGTCTGCCGGGCTCACCACTTCACTAGTCTGTATATAAAGTAACATAAAGGAATATGTGAAAAAGTGGTCCACAAACCTTCATTGAAGTAGAAAAATTTTGAAAAATTTAGTTAGACTAATAGTTTATTTGTATCTTGTCATGTTTTTATGATTATTTTAATTTTATTACTGAACATATATATTTCATATATATTTGAATATGATTCACTTGAAACTAAGTACCACCCTGATTTACGGCTTATTACATATAGCAAACCAACAAAGATAAGAGCCAACGAGACTGGGCTATGCATAAACAAATAGCTGAAGTTCAAGAAACTGACAAAAATAATATAGGGCGCTTGCCAAAAAAAAAGTTATTCCATGTAAAGTTGGTTGCAAAGACTCCCAAGTTCATAATGCTTTTACTGTTAAAAAGTTCCGAGGTCTCTAACATAGCCAAACTCATAGCTGAGCTCGGATTTGTATTACGCGTCATATGTAGTTTACGGGGCCTATCCAAAATTCAAGGATATAGTTCTACATCCTGTTGACTGTACCAAATGTATAAACATAAACGTAACCAGCCCATAACTGTCCCACTGCAGGGCAAGGGCATCTTCTCATACAGAGAAGGCAAAAGCATGGATTACCACGCTAGCTCACTGCGGGTTGGTGATTTCAGACCATTAGGTTTCCTCACTATGTTTTCCTTTACCGTATTATGTCTTATATTTACTAAGAAAGTAAACTCGACCATACAATTGACCATACAAGGTCTATTTTCGCTTACAAGATCAAAGTGTCAGTCAGATACTGTCAACCTTATTAACATTTTAATTTACTGGAAGTTTTTGTCAAATATGGTAAAGCATTCGTGGTCGACTATACATACGACATTGCAAAAGTCACAAAAATCTAAATTTCTTTATTCAAATTAGGCTAAAAATTTGCGGTTCTTGAACAAACTAGACATCCCCCAAAAAAGCCCATCCTCCACCGGTTTCTAGTGTTTTAGCTGAGAAGAAGAAGTGGCGCAACAAACTCCCCAGCAACACGTCTGTCTGTATCATAATTATTTATAGATTCTATACAAATCAAAATTGAATTTTCATAAAATATTTTTTAACTTATGAGATATAATGTCTATGGCACATGTTAGCTAGCACGCGCCTATGTACCAACGCAAAGAAATATTAACTCACTCAAGCAACGATGTGGTATTATCAAAAGCCTCCAATATAAAACTATTCCGTATCAAGGTCGAACCCACTTACAGGTGCCAAAAGATACAAATTACACATAAATTAGGACCAGCATGGCTAATTAAAAAAATGCATCTAAATAAATTAGGAACAAGGTCAGCAAGACAAACCAGTCACCGCAAGCAGCACCCGTTCACGAGCGTAACCCAAAGATCAGTCATCGCCTCCCTCGCCATTTTAGAGGGAAGGTGGCGACTCGATCCATGACGCTACCGCAAGCAATGACGTCAAGGAGAGCATGACGAACTCGCTGCCTCTTAGAAAAATAAAATAAATTCAATAAAAATTACATGAATAGCGTTACTAAATAGCCGAGGTCACCAGATAACGGCAAGGTGTGTTTAAATATATGATTAGTCATTACAGACATTATAATAAAAATTTACATTGATCATTTCAAGAAGTTAAACACAAAAATAATCTTGTCCAGATAAAAATATTACACAAATATAAAACCAAAATAAACATTGCAGAAATAAAAAACGTAATAAGGAAAATTTAAAATAATATGATTGTCTTGCATTCAACACAGCGACCAACTACTCTTATCGTTCAAATAGTCATTAATAGTATATACTTTTGGAAAAGGTTGTATTCAACTGTTAATTTAAATGCATTGAATGGCAATTCTAATATACTGAGAGGCAGTTTATTATAAAAGCGAATACCGAGCCCCACAAATGATTCATGCACCTTGTGGAACTCTATGAAAAGTGTGCAAAGTTTGTTCTTATTCCTTGTGTTGATGTTGTGGACATCACTCGTTTTAATAAATAAACGAATATTTTTCGCCTGATGTGAATAATGTTAGCAATATTTTTAAAATGATTCATAAGTCAATCTCTAGCTGCTTACTGATATACAGATCGAACAGCTCGTTTTTGTAGAACAAATATACTTTCAATATCTGCAGCTTGGCACCATAACAGAATGCCAGGAATCTAATGCATAGGACATAACACTGTGAAAATAACTAAAATAGACTGACCGAGCTATGTCTATAGCAGTTAATTGCCTGACTGCAGAACTAAGCTTTCCCGCGTTTAAACTAAGTTTCATACGGTTCATAACCGTTTAACCTAAAACCAGTGGATTCTGCCTGAAGTACCTCTCTATTAAGAACAATGTTTGGTCCGAGATTTTTTACGTTGGGCATAGAAATATAAATTTAAAACAGTTTGTTTTCTTGACATTGAGTACTAGGTTATTTGTCGTAAACAAGTGCGTAATCTGAGTGAGTGCACTGTTCACATCGTCAAAATTTTCTCTATTTCTGTCTGCTTTGAAAATCAAAGATGTATCATCTGCAAACAGTACAGCATCGCAAATACCATTTAAATAGTATGGTAAATCGTTTAAATAAACCAAAAATAATAAAGGACCCGAAATTGAGCCTTGAGGTACGCCTAATTTAACTGAAAGTCCGCAAGACTTAGTACCATTAATATCGACGCATTGATACCTTTGATTTAAACATGATTTAATAACACTAGACGCTACGTTTTCAACACCATAATGGTTTAGTTTACGTAGAAGAGTACCATTATCCACGCAATCGAATGCTTTCGAAAGATCACAGAACACCCATGTTTCAGAAGAGCAACACCCGCATCTGTTGTTGAACGTTTCGTGAGGCCATAGTGATTGTTATAAAGGAGGTTTTTCAAATTAAAATGTCTCAAGAATTGCTTAGGAATTACCTTTTCAAATATTTTACTAAACGCTGGTAATATAGAAATATGCCTAAAATTTACAATATAACTTTTATTACCAGATTTATATAAGGTATGACTTTACTACACTAAAAATCCGGTCTACTTCGTTAGGTTGACTTATTAATCTATTATTATCCATAATCTCGAAATGTTCAGCAAGTTTTATTGGCATCCTAGTTTCACTATTAATAAATTTACAGATGTCTTTTACTTTGTTGTTCGATTTTTTATTGTTTCACTAATAAATTTTGATTTAGAAATTGTGCAAACCCTTTTAAACATAGTAATATCTTAGGTTTTCGCGATCACTATACATTATAATAAAACAACTTTAAACCGGATTAATCGCCTAGTCCTCCTGCGACCACGAACGCTGCAAAGTGTTCGAAACATCAGGGAAAACAAAAACCAATAATACACGCCATTAATCCGGTTAAAAGTTGTTTTACCTTTTAAACATTTTGGAATAATTCTTAACAGAAAAGGAGCATCTAACTTAATTTTTCTCATACCATACTATAATTCATATAGCCTAGCTCTACGGTTACATATGCCTGCCCATTTATTAAAAGTGACAATGTCTTTAATTAATAAAGTTTTCGTCTTATAACTACCATGAAACTCTTTCCATACAACATCAAATAATCATATTATTTGATGTTGTACATTTGGATTACCATACGTCCAATTTGGGAATTTTAGTTTAGACGCAATATTATTTGTAAATCGAATGCAACGACTTGCTGTGTGGCCTGCATTCAATTTTGTGAGGTTTACTATCTAATATCATAAGGGCAACTAGCTGTTTGTCCACAATAGTCAGATGTCAAATCGCTCAGAACAAATTTAAGTGTAGCATCACAATTACTAAAAATATTATCCAGACAAGTGGAAGAAGATGCTGCGATCCTAGTGGGTTCAAGGAACAAGTGTCCTAAATTAAATGACTTAAAGAGATTAATAAGTCTGATGGATAAAGGAGGTACTTCTAATAAATTAACATTAAAATGTCCACATACAATGAAAGTTTTCTAAATGGATTTTATTTTATTAAGTGAATCTTCCATTACTGATTCAAATACGGGGAACATTTACACAAATTATAACGAATCGCTCAAGTTCAACACAAGACAACTCAGTAGTGCGCTTGGTAGAAAGATTTACTAGATCAAGGCACTCCTGGCATGTACTAGTGTACATGTCCGGTTTGAACCCACAACCTGCTCAAGAGGCGGGCCCGTTTCAACTTGGCCACCACGAAAGTGTCCCTCATTTCAATCTGCCTAGCCTTTTCACAATTACATTGCGGTCGGCTTCCAGTCAAACCGGATGCAGCTTAATATCAGTATTTTACATGTTTTTGAAAGATTTATCTGTATTTTTTATTGGGTTTTTCTGTTAGTAATTCTCAGAAGCAACCTGGGTTTCGACATTGTGCCCAGAAGATGGCAATAGGCTCACCACCTATTACTTGGGACTCAATAGCAGTATTGGTGAAATGTGGGTGTAGAACTGTTAACATCTCTGTCTACCCCTTTGGGGGGATACAGGTGTGATGCTATTGTTATGTTTTATAATTATTGAAACATAGTATTCCGTCTCAATATTTTCGATTACTCATTTGCATGTTTTTGTCGTTTTCCAGTTACTAAAACGTGTCCTAGACAGCAACAAGCGCGTACAGGAGGCGGCGTGTTCAGCTTTTGCCACGCTGGAGGAGGAAGCCTGCACAGAGCTTGTTCCTTACTTGGGTTACATCTTACAAACTTTGGTGTATGCATTCAATAAATACCAACATAAGAACTTGCTCATATTGTATGATGCTATTGGTACACTAGCTGATTCAGTCGGACATCACCTCAACAAACCAGAATATATCAATATGTTAATGCCACCACTTATCAATAAGTGGAATGTTTTGAAAGATGAAGATAAAGATCTCTTCCCACTTTTAGAGGTATGCATATATCTAGTATATATTTAGATACTACTAGTTGTTGTTGATATTTGATATTAATACAAGTATTGTTTACAGTGTCTGTCATCTGTAGCCACGGCCCTACAGTCAGGGTTCTTGCCGTACTGCGAACCAGTCTTCAGAAGATGCGTATCGTTAATAGAGCAGACTTTAAATCAGAATATTGTAAGTACATTGAAAATAACCATGATAACTATAACAATTACGCGTTACCTTCTATCATATTATTTTACCATAGAATGTTTTAACCCTTCCGCTCAGCCACGTACAAAACTTAACAACTACAGTAACTTAAAAAAGAAAATGTTTGAATGTTTTAATAAATTTTTCAACACGTTTGCTCTTATTGCACCGCTTTTAGTTCATAATGCAGTTTTATTACGCAAGTATCACGCTCAAATCTATATGACAAAAACGTTTTTTGATATCGATATGGAGTACGATTCTCTTATAAGGTTGGCAACCGAAAACAGCTAACGCGGAACGACATTCGCTTCGTCTTATTTTCACAACCGGTAACGTCATGAGTTGGACTTAGGGGCGGCGAATATCTCAGTCCAACTGATATGAATATGAGAAGTTACTTTAGCTACTCGAACGGTTATATCTAAGTTACGATATCTGAGTGTGTTGCGTTAGTTTAAAAACCGTTGTCTGTTTGTGGCACATCCATATGATATGTTATTTGTGTATATCAGTTTTTAGATAAGTTTTGATATATCGGACTCATTTCTATAAAGGATTAATTAAAAAAAAAGGAATAATTTTTAATCGTGATAAAATAAAACAAATATGAATTCGCCAAAAAGACGTATTAAAAATATGGATGAAGAATTCGCGGTGGTGAGCAGAGGTCGACATGGCTTAGTGATCAGAGCGCCTGGAGTATTCATCCGGGAGGCGCAGGTTCGAATCCTGTTCGCGACCGTATTCTTTTTCCATTTAATATTGTAACTTTAAATATGAATAATATTAGAAGAACAGAATAAACTAACTAAAATAATATTATATTTTGTCAGATATTTATGCAACCAGCGTGAATTTTTTTTTTAATCACAAGGCAGTGTAACTTTTCTGAACGTAACTGAGTAGGCAATATGTCCGATATATTTGCATTCTAAGAAGTGAAAGGCATGTTTTTAAAGCCGATGCATCCTTTATATTGCAATACGTGTGTAGATCCTATTTTTCTAATTAAGAACAAGGAATTCAAACGTATTACCGTTTCTTAGTCAATGTGTAAACAAAGTACGAATAGGGAAATCAATCAAATAAAAGCATTATCCAAAAATAAATACGCTAATTTGAGTTCGCTGAGACGTGATTATAATAAATAAGTTCTTTAAAAACGCTCATTTAAATGGTTATGTACATGAATTGGTTAATAAACTGCCCTTGAAGTTTTACTTGCAGACCTTAAATATCAATTATCTAGTTCGAGTGCCATATGTTAAGAATTATCTTAAGAAAAAATATATATCCAGGCAAATAGTCAAAGTCCGGAGCAATTCGAGGCGCCCGACAAGGACTTCATGATCGTAGCGTTGGACCTGCTGAGCGGGCTGGCCGAGGGGCTGGACGGACACATCGACCACCTCGTGTTCAACTCCAACCTCATGCAGCTACTCTACCAGTGCATGCAGGATCCCATGCCTGAGGTATATCTTGTATGTCACTCGTGCTTATCTACTCACTGGGACGAGGGTGCATAGGGCATTTTTAATTTTCTCAAGGTATTGTGGAGTTTTAATGTATTTAATTTTGATTTAATGTAACATTTTTGTATTTTCATTAATATGGTTCTATTTAAATACTGGTTGCGTTATCCAAAATGGTGATTGTTTGACTAATATTACAGTCGTATTTCCCACTTTATAATGGGATATAATTATTGATGTCAAAAGTAAATGTTGGCATAGACAATTACGAATTATACTAATATTCAGTATTTAGCTTCTACACTGTCTTTCTTCTTATTTTACTACTAATATATTGTGTGTATAGTAATGTGCCGTGGCAGTGGTCCCACATAAACTTTTTGTTGTTTATTATTAATATTTAATTAGACCCTAGAGGGCCTAGACTAATTCTAGATAGTCAACATCGAATATTATTTAAGGAATTTGTTTAAAGTTTATGGCACGTTACTAAGTCACATGTAAAATTACATGTTTTGATTGGTTTTAGCTGCACTGTTTCTTCCTTATTCTATTACTTCTAGTTTCTTATCTCTTTGGAACACGCAACTTGTTCTCGAATATCTCATCCTGGTTTTAAGGTTGGAGGATATTGCATTTAATTCACCCACAAAACCATTAATTTATTAAAATAATTTATATAATTACTATATTCATTGTAGCATATAACAGTAACTAACACATATTGGGCAAAGGGATTTGTTGGCTCTAATATATAATCAATATTTTAAGTTGTGTTTATAATCGTCAGGTGCGCCAGTCGTCGTTTGCATTGCTGGGCGACCTTACAAAGGCGTGTTTCCAGCATGTACTGCCATACATACCTGAGTTCCTGCCAATACTTGGCATGAACCTCAATCCCGAACTCATTTCTGTGTGCAATAATGCCACCTGGGCAATCGGCGAAATAAGCATCAAATTGGGTAAGTTATGTCGCAAAACATATACTTATCATGTATGTTGTATTGAAAAAGAACAATAACATCCTACTGAATTTGAGCTAGAAACTTGTTTGTTATAACCATGTATGAATAAATTGTTATTTCAGGGCCTGAAACATCAAAATATATTCCTCTAGTATTGAATCATTTAGTTGAAATAATCAACAGGCCTAATACACCTAAGACCCTACTCGAGAATACAGGTAAGTGACGATTCTGTTTAACAATCAAATAAACATTAAATTTTTTGCAAAATAATGAGAATAACTAATCAGTAATGTTTTATTATTTGCTAGAACAATATTCAGTGACTTTTCTTGGTGGCAGTCATGTTATGTATACCTATTATGTATATGTTACCATTCAATGTTTTATATATTGAGTTGTTGTGAAGTTCATGTTTACTTGTATACCCCATTTATTTTCTCTGTAGTAGTCCCTGCCAATCTATATATGGCAGTACTCATATATGTATTAGAGTACCTATTTGATGTTTCTTAACTCAGTACTAAACAACACTTAAATCTATCATATATCAATTTCTCATAAAACATATGTATAAATATGTATTTTATTCCATACAAATTTAATTCACGTAATTTATACACAAATAAATCTTAATGCCATAGCTTATTTACCTTACATCAATGTTTTTTTTCTTTTTTTTTTCTGGGGTATAATGTAAATATATTTATGCAAAGTAGAGCCGAAAACTGAAGAGTGTGGCCGATTTAAAAGATGGCGTAGATATCGCAGTTTTATGGCAACAGCTTGCATGAGTTCATTGTGTACCTGTTCATTAACATCGTAGCACTTTCTAAATGTTTCAAATCGTACAAGTTCAGTTCTAGGCCATCTTTTGTCAAACATATACCTATATAATTTGATGGATTACTTAGTATATACAATTGTTTCACTTTTTTCCATTTGTAACACTAATTTGTTGCTGTTGAATTATGTAATTTAACTATGTTTTGAATGGTTTGTTGATTTGTTTTCTTGGTTTTGTTCTCGGTATGTCGTGGCGTGTAGCGATTACTATCGGTCGGCTAGGTTATGTGTGCCCCCACGACGTCGCACCCGTTTTACATCAATTTGTACGCCAGTGGTCTGTAGTCATTTTTTTTATTATTACTTTATATTATTACTATTACGTTTAATATTGAATAAGTTATTAACCGGTATTATTTCGATTGTGGATGGTGTTTGTCCATGGCTTGTTAATATTATTGTTTTCTGATATGTTGTTCCTGATTTAAGTTTACCAAGCATGAGAATATTAATTCTATGTATAAATTGTACGGCCACACGAGGGACTTACTGATTTGTTGGGTGGAATTTAACTACTTGATCATCTTATTTTCAGTGCTGTACTATATGTGTTGAACACCATCCGCTTTCTAAACAATATAAACTTTTATTTACACCAAACTGCAAGACAAATTGTTTTGTTGACTAACTCCCTACGATTATTTGCAAACGTAGTATGCTAATATTATTGAATAATTTTATTTATTATTATAATATCATTAAATAATTTAATTTAATATTATATATTTAATGTAATTTGCTTACAGTTTGGAATTTGTGAGTTCCAATATCCATACAAATATGTGTGCCAGTTACAATATTTGCTATTCACAAACATAACCTTTCCTTTGAACTGTATACAATATATTTACGCTTGATTAATTTTCATCATATTATTTTAGAACAGTAATGTTAGATGATATTTCAATTACTCCTTTAAAATATATTGACACTAATAATTCTGTGATCGTTGTTATCATTATTTGCCGATGTATTTGAACTATCGTCTGAGTAATGATGACGTTACGTTTGAATGAGCACTATATTATAACGCGTGTTACTTGGTATCAGGTGTACATCACTACGGAATATACGCGACAACGACGAGAAAGATTCAGCGTTCCGCGGTATCTGTCAGATGATCCAAGTGAATCCGGGTGGGGTGGTACAAGATTTCATGTTCTTTTGCGACGCGGTGGCCTCGTGGTCACATCCCAAAGACGATCTGAAGGAGATGTTCACCAAGATCCTGCACGGCTTCAAGAACCAGGTCGGCGAGGAGAACTGGCGCCACTTCACCGACCAGTTCCCCGTACAACTCAGCGTGCGCCTGTCCTCCATGTGCGGGATATAGACGTCAGCAATGCGTTATGGTAAGTGGCGCCGCCTACTGGCGACTGTGAGAGTGTGTGTGTGCGCGCACTCCACACAGTAATGTCTGTTTGTGTCCGCAGGGGAACCAATGTCAGCACGGGTCGGGAAGACATTGAGGGTGGCGGCCCCAGCGCCGCACCCGCCGCGTAGGGAACTCGTCGCGCCGGACGGTTATGTGCCAACACACTCACCTCACTACACTAGCGAGGATATTTACACATTTGTACCTATCGACAGAAATTATAATCTAGATTGTAAATTGCTACACTTCGTTCTTCTGTTTGTACCTGAAAATTATATCTTATTCGTTCGACGAGACGTACATGTAGAAGCGGCGTTATCACTTAATCGTAATGAGTGTATTGTGCACCGAGTGTATAGTAACGTAGCTTGGATGGGGTCTGCAGGTTATGAACCGCTCGGCTTGGACATCACACGCACAACGTACGGGGCGTGCACACGGATACAAGGTGCTAGGCTTGCTATTCGTATCTTGTTACATTCATTGCACGTTGCATGCTTACGTGCCCATTTATTTAACCATCGTAACGGGTGTACATTCATTGGCCCCCTCTAGTTGTAGTTTTACTCACTAAATTTTGTAACACGGTGACTTTTACCGAGTTAGATGTGGAATATCTACTGTAATTGCATGAACCTTAGAGATAGTTACTAGTTATAACTAAAAACGATGAGACAAGTTATGTTTTCCATTTGATAGGCAGTTTTTAAATTGATATATAAATTCATATAATTATGATTGTTTCTTATTTTTGTACATGCAAAATTTGCGTAATTTAGTTCCAATCTTCTAATAATAAGATTCTACACATCGAATCATCAGAGTCTCATCACAGAAATTATCTAAAGGAACGATAATTTAAAGTACGCTACGGTTCCATATCGAATCGATATCGTTGCGATATAAAGTCAAAGTTGATTCTGACAACAATATAATGTAAACAATCCGATAGTTGTATTAAATTTGCGATACGTTGAACGCGAGCACGCAATCGCCAGTCATTGCGTTCGCCTTATTGCTCGTCATTAATTAACTTAGGTTGACTGATGCCATTTACTGCTCAACACAATAATAGTACGTGTTTAATCTGTAATACACTAACATCAATGAAGCACTGCTGCGGTTTGTTTTAGAGGATTTCAAGCAACAGAGTCGTTTGGTAATTGATTTGTTCAAAAGCATTTATCTATACCCACTAGAGCTTTGCAAATATATTTTAGTAGATATTTAAATTGATGTGTTAACTATTATTTTATATAAATTACAAGACTAGTAAAATCGAGAATTTATGTCAACTGTGATTTGTGACTGGTTTTTTTTGACTAATATATGTGTATGATGATTATATGTCTGTGTCAGTGTAGATATGATATACTGCTTTGATAGATTTTATGACGGCTAGATTTCTGCTATATAATATACCAAATAGTATTTTTACGTTGTATATTGTTTAATGGAATTGTATGTGTGAGTTGGCCCTCCGGTCGCGCCGCGCTATGACGTGCGCGTGCGCATGCGCAACATCGCGAAGCTATATTTACACATTTTGTATTCGAGTACGTCGTCGCTGCGTCTGCCGACTTGTCCGGGTCAACTTGTATGATTGATATGAAGTACTATTTACGTGTATATTTAATTAAAATAATAGTATGTATATGTAAATACATATTGCGATGTATATTATTATTATTATATTCAAGTAAAATTGTTATTTTTTGTTTTATAAAAGATAAAAGTCTGACTTTAAACACTTGTTATATATCGTTTAGTTTTTTTCAGATACGGGGATCTGAAATTATGTAGTTCAAATGAACATTAGTATATTTTACAAATTGCAATTGTAGCGTAGGGTACAGCGTCGTTATGATGCGCTATTTCGGGGATATAAGGAAATTCAAACATTCCGTGTGAGATCTAAATTCTGTCTTTTGGCTCAGTCACAACTCAAATTTCACTCTTGGGTGTTACTATATATATATATATATATATTATTTGTTGCGTCTCGCTAAATTTGTACTATTTAGATACATATATACATTGTGATCTTATCGAGTAGGTGAAGTCCCCGATCCGTGAGACCCAATCAGTTCCTAACCCGAGTCCTGTCTAGTCCCATCCCGTGTCATGTGCCAACGAAGCCCGGACGACTTGCAGATAGATGTGACCGCGCTCAGCCGTTCAACGATACGGTAGCTGTTTCACGTCTCGGTACCCGTAGGAATAATAAATTACTGTAGCTACCTTTCGGATAAATTTGAGACACATTGTTTATTTTTTAAGTAGAATCCATTTTATATCGATGTTACGGGTGGCCTCGTAATTTATTTTTAAGGTTAGTAGATTTTATGGTCATGATTTTTTTTTTAATGTAGATGTTTGTTTTTCCTAAAAAAAACCGTGATAATAGTTGGATAAGTGATCGCATGCGTGTTATGTGTGAATAAGGCGGCATTCGTAAGGCACTCCCTTCCTTGAGGCATAGTTAGTATTTTATGAAATATATTATAGTTGTATCGTTTGGACGAACATTAATTGTGATGCATTGTCGATATAAATGTAGGTTGTTCGTGACGCGTTAAATTGTCTTATTGTGTTGTGCATTATTGTCAAAACGTACATATTTTGTATTTATATATATATATATACGCATGTGAATATAATAATCACATTGTCAACATACGTTAAACATTTCAAAAATATTGAACACTGAAGTAGATAATAAAGTCATACAAAAGCTGTTTTATAGTCACTACAAATTCTGGGTATGACCTGAGCTGCCAGATGTTTGAAAAATAAAATATTTTTATTAGATAGATAGTTTTGATGAAAGGCCGCAATATACTCGATTCAAACTTTATTATAATATATATACTTGAAAGTTATTTTGATATTAGCATTTATGATTTAGCTTGTTAGATATTATTTACATAATTTCTTGTTACTCAAATCATAAATTATTGAGTTACAATAAACACTTAAATTTAGCACCATGATGCATTAGATGCTTTTTATTAAACCAAGACTACTAACAAGCTCAGATGACAAGCAAAACAACATAAAACTTACAGGAGTAATGTCCTGTATCATCATTATTAGATTGTATCTATTAATTTAGAATTGATTAAATACGTTTATTTTTATTTTGGAAATCCAGTATCATAACTTGTATCTTGATCACAAACAATACTTACATACAATTTTAAATCTTACTGTCTTTACGATTTCGTCTATGGCGATCAAGTACCACTCTTTTCTAAAATCTAACTCATATTACTTACGTAACATCATTATTTTGAATTATTAACAAATGTAGGCAATGTGATATTTTTATGTTTATTTATTTAGCTAAAAAGAACCATTGTTACTTTTGCCATTTTTCGAATTTAATTATATATTTTAGTATCACTTTAAATTACATTATATAAATCTATATTAAATATGTACTAATATTTTATTATTTCACTAGTTTTATTTACAGTTCGCTACCATTAGTCCTCTTACAAATGGCGATAGGAAATCTATCCATGCAAACTTTATAGTGTATGAATAATGAATATATTTTTAACTACTTAAATGTAAATTCTTGTCAACCAGCAAAATGTAAGTTTTATTTACATAAACCAACGTAAAAAAATTGCAACTGTAATGTGTACTGTTTGTAATGTCATACATAATTTCAGCTGTAAGTCAATCAGTACAAAATAACATACCATACATAATTATTACGTTGCTTGTTTACATAAAGTGAGTACAGACAAATTAATTTTGTAATAGACACTACCTACCTCTATTTTATGGCCTAACTCTAGGCAACTTGTTCAAAATTAACAATATAAAATTATAATTTTGGATAAATATATTTGTATAACGCACTTTTGAATCATAAATTCTGTACTCATTTTATTATAGTTGAACTATTAAAATGTATAAAAATTCAATTGTAAAAGTAAACTATACCCAGATACTAATCGATTGTTTGAATCTAAGTTCAAGTTGTAATCAGGTGACCTCACAATAGACATTCTTTACCATACATTTCGTTAATAAAGCACTCATTGTTCGAAGATGACGTTGTCTTTTATTACATATCACCTAAATTAAAACTTTGCCAATGTTTTATATTATTGACCTGCAACCCGAGTCACGTGTTTTAAAACGCCACCACAATATACATATTTAATCGAATATCTGCAGTTTATGATTCTGAGTCTATTAATACTGATTAGTAGATTACTACTGAACCCCTATGATAGATTCGATAGAAAAAGATAGTTTCTGCCTCTGTGGTTGAACGTGAGGTGGCATGGGAGCGTAAGTCGTAAGTAGTGCTGCGAGTAAGTTTCTGCAGAGGAGTGCGGCGGGTGGCGCGGCAGGGGGCGGCGGCACCGGCCCGCGCTCCAACTCTACGTCCGCGAAGGCTCGGCGCCGGCGCACACGCTCGTTCCACGCAGGATCACTTGTAAATAGCCGATCACTACCTGTAGAGGGGTTTAGAGTTTTTAACTGACTCACTGGTACCTAAGATCGAGAGCGTCGGTGGGTTGGTACCTAGGTATGTATACAAGCTGTTGCTGTGTACCGGTGCCATAGTAGTTACAGAGCAAATGATAAATAAAAAAATGTTACAAATTCAAAAGCACGCTGACCGTAATTATGGGTCATTAATAATCAATAAGTATTGACAATTAGTATGAAAATATTAAAAACATAATTCTTTCTCTCTTCCACCAAAACGGCCACATATGATTCTTGTTTCCATAATGTAACACCTTCATTTAATACTAGCTGTGCCCACGACTCCGTCCGCGTGGATATCGTTAATTAACGATATCCACAAAAGATCACATAAAAATTCATAATAATTAAAAATGTTGCCACTCAGCCCAGTGATTGCAGAGAGCGCCGGCTGAGGACTAAGCTATGTAGTTTTTAAGTAAGCAAACATACTGTTTTTTTTTATTATGTCATACCGCTAGGCGACCTATTTATAAAGTTAAAAATAATAGCATTGCTTCTTTTTTTTCCGTTTTCAAACCGAAAACGCTAACATGTTAGTAATAGATAACACTTTAGGTCAAGCTCAATAAAAAATTGCCTCATTAGTCTAGTGGTCGCAGGCGCAGGTGGTGACTGTGAATGTTCAATTCTCGCGTCGGTCAGTGTTAGTAGGTTGTTTTGCTAGGAAATTCTCAGCAAGACCCCGGAGTTAGCAAATGTGCCCGATAAATGAATTAACGTTCAACTTTTTATTGAATCAAAATAAGATTTTTAATTGTCCTCTTTCTAATCACAGATGATCTAAAATCGATCTCGTAAATTATAACAAAACGTTCTTCCGTGGTTACAAAAGTCATATAATTAAATTTTCCGTATTTATTTGTATTGCACCGATCTCAAATTAATTGGAATAGGTAATGGCTGGTTTTTAGTCGGTAGGAGTCCGGCACAACGTCCAGGATAGACATTCCACACTCAAAAAGGCATGGGGCATGATGATGGTATTTGTATTGCGTATATTTATCTGTAAGTAGAATCATATTGATAAATCTTCGAAAAGTATTAACGCATGCATAGCTAACTCTAAAGTTAAACTTTTCTATAACTATTATAGTTCTTTTCCCACAAAAATGTATAACCTTAGAATCATACTTCTGAAATTTTATAAGACTGAATGTTTGTAAGTTTAGTTTTTCTAGCACTCGCCGGCCGCTACTGCGGTTGTATATATTTTTAGGGTTCCGTCCCTCTAAAGGAGAAAACGTAACCCTTATAAGATCTCTTTGTTGTCCGTCTGTCTGTCAAGACCCTTTATCTCAACGGTAACGCGTGGAGCTATCGAGTTCAAATTAAAACCTATTCTACAGTCCCTTGAAGCTGTGAAAAATTCAAACTTCTAAGTTAACGTAAACAAAAAGATAAGGCCGTTTATGCCGCAAAAAACTTATATTTCGACACTCTCAAGGGAATCAAAATTTATAAAGTACTTTCCGTTGACCTAGAACTATGAAATTTGGCAAGTAATATCGTCTTATACTACAAGTACAGGGAAAAATCTGAAAACTATACAAACGTAATTTAATCATAAAAAAAATGTTTAGTTATAGTAGGTACGTAATCAGTTAACGAGGTTTAGCAACAGTATGAATGATGATGATTACGTAGGAAAAAAAAACAAAGGATACCTGAACTATCTATCTATAGGTATCTATCTTCTATACATATAATAAAACAGTAAAAAACTGTGTCTGTACATTGAATATATAAAAAAAAAACAATTGAGGGGAGTTTAGAAACAATAATAGAGAACGAATCCAAAAAAAAAACTCTCTGTTTGTCTGTTTGTTTGTACACGCTAATCATCGGAACTACTGGACGGATCTAAATGATTTTTTGTTGTTGTATAGATATTAAGTCTGGGCAACATATAGGCTATAATTTATCTTGGAAACTTGAAAACCTGATGCAGAACCGCAACAGACCAGCTAAACTATAAGAGATACAAAAATGGTACCATAGCAAAAAACCGTTCCACGTGAAGAGCATTTTCTGCTGTGAGAATAAATTTGAAGATCTGGAACACCTGTTGTGGACCTCCAAAGCCCAGCTACACTATAACATAATATAGGAATGACGTCTTAGCAAAGAAGTTATGGTGGAATAAAGAAACTCAGGCCGGGGCGGAGTGGAGTCAATGCCACAACTATATATTGGCCTAAGTTCATTCTGCTTCACTTCGCGCACTGTGAAGAGAATCACAACATATTGGGTAGGTTAGGTACATACATGATCCCTGAAAAATAACACACCATTTCTGGCAGTCGTGTGAAATCTGCATAAACATGTATTACTTTAAAAATTCTACCATTATTTAAAGCCTTTTCACTTCGAAACATAAGCTGGTTGGTTAAGAATAAGTTGTTGCTATTTACAAAGGACGACGAAATCCTTTGCCTATTTTTTGGTGGTTTTGCCACGGGTTACATTATATTTTTTGTATTAATGTTTTATTGATTCGTGTTCAGTATCGGCGGTATAGTCATAACCTTATTAATTATGGTATAATAAAGTCTCATAAACCTTTATACATAAATTCACGCCTTTTTACCATGGGGGCAGGCAGAAACTACAGAACGCCACTTGCTAGGGTCCTTACATACCTATTCCTTTTGCTTCGTCAACGTTTATACTAACATCTGGTAATAGACGCGCGCCGGTTGCAAGTACTACGTCTCTGACCTCTTCGGAGGTCGTCATCATGGTCCCATATCCGGTAAAAAACTTCTTTAACAACGTCGATAGTCGATATATTTCCGTCAGATGCTGGACTTGCCAGATCTGCCCAATCCTTGAGAAACGCCGTTGGAAGCAATAGCTATTTAATAGTTAATTGATGCATTATCATTAGATAATCATAATCGTTTCTTTTTTATTATTATTTGCATTTAGTAGGTAAATGTGATATGGGCTGATAAATTTTGGACAACTTGTTAGTTTTATTCAAGCTTTTCATAAATAAAAATATTAAAACGAATACCTAAGTATTATCGAGATGTCACATACGAAAGAGTGTTTTGGCACCCGCGGAGCTATCATTCAACAGAACGGAAAGACATGTTTTCAGTCAACAGTATTGCTGTAATCTGACACCCCGACAAAGAGCCGCCTCCGCGTTCTCTTGTAAAACAATCTTCACACTTTTTTAGAGCCCATAAAAATAGTTGAAAGAAATTTTTGTTTTTTTTTGTTTTAATAGACAGTGAAATGTTGCCGAGTGTTAGATGACAGCATTTGTTCTGAAATGAAGCGGGGACATTTTCAATAGTCGTTCAAATATTTTATTACCTACGGCTGTAGAGTTGGTGCTCTATTTTTAAATAACACAGAACGACGCCAAATAAAAAGGTAAAAACTAGGAAACGATGCCTAAATAAAACACTCACAGGTCCATAATTATCAATACTTATACCAGACTTAATCTGCAATACAGACATAATATCGTTTTCTGACGGTGCTTCAGCATACTGACCAGAAGCTACCAACTGTGCACTAAATGTTTGAATGAAACATTTAGTACCTATCGCCGATCAAAAAGTTTGATCAGTGACACAAACAGGGTATGCAAAATCGGAAGGTTTTCAATTGCGGAACTGAGTAGTTACCGATACTGGAGGCACAATTCCGGAATTCCGGTAGGTAGGTACTGTACAGTAAGTTAATTGTTTTTCGATCCCTGAAATATGCAGGTAACTGGGGTGGATATTTTACTGTCCATCACAGTCACACCGTGAAAGAGTTGATGGCGGAAAAGTATAATCGAATCCTTTGCTTCGAATTCATTGATTAAAGAAATCTCGAGACGTTTTCAGGACTCGAATGATACCGAAATACCTACTTGAAAACGAAAACTTTACGAGCAATGCGTTTTTCCCACTATAACCTACGGGGCTGAAACTTTGACGCACACTAAATACACGTGAACTAGGTCAAAGTTGCACAAGAGGCAATGGAGTGTGCCATGTTAGGCCTATCACTACGAGATCGAGAAAGTCTAAATAGGGAAGCGTATTGTGGTTGTGAAATAGCGGTGGGCAAACAAACAAGGCTTTGCAAATATGGCAGGTGGAGTAGAGCTCTAACCAAATGGTTGCCAAGATATGGCAAATTAAGTGCTGGCAGACCAAAAGCCAGATGGACAGAAAACCTATAAAGGGGACATGGGAACATCTGGATGTGACAAGCACAGATCATGGGACCATGGCACAAACCAAAGAAGGTCTATACTCATTTTTTTATAGAAAAAAAATAGTTTTTGATAATGTTTTCTATAGAACAATACTATACTTAGCGTATTATATTTTTTGCATTTGCACACTAAGAATATATTAGTGACATGAGTTAGACGTTTACATCAAAGATGTCAAGAGGGCTAACCTCACGACCACATGGGATTAACAGTCGGGAAGAGAGAGTGAGCACACAAAATACTCTCTCAATCTCATAATTTTACTACAAAGACATAAAATATGAGACTAAATAACACTCAATGTGTAACATTTTTCAATATTGGAGTTACGATATTAGTCATCTCAATTCCGGAACTGAGAATATCGTAAAATTGTTACGGTATTCCGGAGTTTTTAGACACAAAGCCCTCTTTTTCCTTTTTTAATTTATTATCCTATCCTAATAAGTTTTTACGCAATTTTTTTAATCTACCCACTTGCTTCCTTGGTCCTTAATTACCTCTACCGTTCATAGCATCGTGGATGCGTTACAGGCACAAATCTGGCATGTACGCGCACTACTAATTCAAATATTTGTTCGTACCCGTGACACGCGGCTCAAGAAACAATAACTGGTCCCACTGCACCAACAGTGTAGTAAAATTCCGTATTGTAAATAAGTAGTAAGCATTACCACAGGTACCAGACATACCTACTGGTGGTGATGATAGGCCGAGTTGCTTGATTAGGACCATAATTCGAGATTCCATATAACTAAATAATACCATCGCACTAATCGTTTGGGCCCCTTTCTAAAATATTCAAATTTAACTCGCTCCCGTTATTCCAAAACAAATATTTATCCAGCTAATTCGCATTTAGCGTTTCATGAGTGAGAAACGAAACACTCGACAGTGTCGGCTCGGTTACTACAATAACAACCAGCGGAGTGGTGCGGACGACACCCTGCTCTGTCACCGGGTACATTACATTTTAAAATAACCATTTCAGTATCCGCACACAGACTCTTATGTTAATTTAATCTATACTAATATTATTTATACTATCTATACTAATATTATAAAGCTGAAGAGTTTGTTTGTTTGTTTGGTTGAACGCGCTAATCTCAGGAACTACTGGTTCGAATTGAAAAATATTTTTTGTGTTGGATAGTCCATTTATCGAGGAAGGCTAATAACATCACGCTACGATCAATAGGAGTGGACCATCAATAAAAAATGATTTGTTGCAAAATCGGGAAAATATTCCTTTCGAGAGCTTCCGTTGCGTGCGCTGCGTAAACGGTTAAAGTTACGCAAAAATAATGTATGACAGAATTAAACACTTATAAAAGCTCTACAAAAAAGTTAGGTACTATAGCCTTTTATATGGTTATCAAATTAGTTCTAAAATTATTTGCGAAGGTGTTTTTATAAACATGATATTTTTATTAAATAATCACAATTCAAATAAAATTTTGCACAAAGTGCCCTTGATTCGCACTCTCAGACCACACAGCCCAGCAACTCAGTCCGGTAAAGTGTACCTACCGTTTTAATTGGTTTATTAAGAAACGTGACTTCAGTAAAGAAAACACTGACAAATTTTATGATTACATTATTGCATTATCTTTTATTATCGCCATAGAAAGTGACAACCCTAATTTAGTTATTGAAATTTTTTATGAAATATTTAACTCATTATACTATTTATGCTTTCCAATCATTCGAACGAAAATTTAAACCCATAACCGTCCAAAGTGGTATCAATAGGTGCTTAAACGTAGGTAAACCTACACAGAAGCACAAAAATGAATTTAATTTACTGTCGACAATGTTAAATCGGATTATAAAATTAACCCAAAAGCTTCAGTGTGATAATTACATACAAACAGCTCAAAATAAGTGTAAGGCAACATGGAACATCATTAGTAATATGCAAAATAATGTCCCCAGGGATGAAATACGCCATATAGTCATTGATGGTGAAAACAATCACAGAGCCACAGGAGAGCCTAAGAGTTTAATAATTTTTATATTGACCAAGTGAAAATACTGGACACTAAAACGACATATCCTGCAAATGTAACTAGTTCTATTTTTATGACCCCGACAACACCGCGAGAAGTTTATGACATTATTAACAATCTCAAGAACACTAACAGCACAGGTTACGACCACATATCAACCATGATTCTGAAACATGTAGCGGCAAAAATATGCTATGTATTGTGCCACATTATCAACTAAAGCTTACTCCATGGGGTTTTTCCTGACAAACTAAAACTTGCAATAATAAAACCATTATTTAAAAAAGATGACAGACATTCCATGAATTGCTATCGGCCTATAGCTTTAACACCTATCTTTCAAAAATCTTTGAGAAAGTAATGCACAAGAGAATGTACACATTTTCTGAAAACAAGGATATACTAGCTACGGATCAAGTAGGATTTAGAAAAATTAAATCTATTAATTTAACCTTTTATAACTTCCTTCGAATAGTTATGGATTGTGTTGATAAAAAGGTACCGGTTTGTGCTTTGTACATGGACCTTACAAAGGCGTTTGATTATGTGGATCACAAAATATTGCTCGACAAATTAGAAGCATATGGGATAAGAGGAAATGTACTCGATCTCATGGAATCTTATCTGACAAATCGCAAACAATGCACACAGGTAACAGGTATATGTCCAAAACGTAGGGAAGAAGAGCAATTCCAATCAGAATATAGAGATGTTAAGATGGGAATTCCTCAAGGAAGCGTAATGGGTCCTTTATTGTTCAATATTTACATAAATGATCTACCAAAAAGTAGTAATCATCTTATGATCCTATTCGCGGATGACAGCACTATAGTTTTTAAAAGTAATGATAAGACATCCCTTGTACATGACATCAAAACACTTTGGATAACATAATTAATTGGCTGACAACTAACAATCTTAAAATAAATTTAGACAAAACATACTTAATGACATTTAGAAATAGAATTCCTGGTATAACTAACCTTGACATTAATTATAAAGGCACGAAAATTTTCGAGGTGGACATAACTAAGTTTTTAGGGCTAACAATAGACAACTGCCTTAACTAGAAGATGCATATAACGAACCTATGCATGAAATGGAACCAACAATCGTACGGACTGTACATGCTTTAAAAAAAAAAGTGAGTGTAACTACAGTGCTCACTGCGTACCATGGTTACATAGGGTCAATACTAAGGTTTGGATCATGTTTTGGGGATACTCCACCGAAAATGAATGTATTTTCAAAGCACAGTAAAAATGTATACGAGCTATATGCAAACTACAACCAACTGATTCATGTAGACCCCATTTCAATCGACTTAGAATACTGACTATGCCGAAGGCTAAGACTAAGACGAAGTGATTAACTTTGTCCGAACCCATTTAACGATGTTTAAACACCACAAAAGTAAACGTCTAAATAAAAAATCTGTTGTCCACCCCATAAAACTTCCATGTTTAATAAGAGTATATAATGTATGGGGCCACGGATATATAATCATCTCCCAAAAGCTCTACTGAACCTAGAATGTAACAAGAGATTTCAATATGAACTCAAGGAAATCTTACTTGAAAGGGCGTATTACAGTGTTGGTGAATACCTAGGTGACATGCTGAAAGTATCTGTATCAACCACTCATGATATCTAATTTTCACTTTGACATTAATCATATTAATTTTGTGACTTAAACTTTATTTTATTCTTGACATAATATTAATTATTTGATCTAGCAACAAAATAATGATCAAGTATCACGCGCGCATTTATACCATAACATAACATAGCATCACGCCTGTACTCCCCGAAGGTGTAGGCAGACGTGTACACCGTCGTACACCCACATTTCACAAATGCTGTTATTAAGTCCGATGTAATAGATGGTGAGCCTATTGCAAACTACCAGGCATAATTTAATACTCGAGGCTGCTACTGAGAATTTGGTAACAGAAAAACTCAATAACACTTTGCCCGACCCGGGAACCCGAGAATTCAAGCTCAGCAGTCGCACTTGGGACCACTAGACCAACGAGGCAGGCGCATTTATGATGTGCTAGGCGAGGTCATGAGGGGGGAAGGCACTGGTGGAATATATTTTAGTAGGTAGATATTTTCCTCAAATTAACGCGGGTGAAACCGCGGGGCACAGCTCTAATATATAATCAGAAAAAAATTGGTTTAAAAATGTTTGTTTACGTAATAACTACATAACGTAGTCCTCAGTAGCTGCAGCTTTGCATTGGGCTGAGCTGAGTATCAACATTTTTAATTATTATGAATTTGTGTTCATACACGACAACGTGTTAATTTACGACATCCACGCGGACGGAGTCGCGGGCACAGCTAGCATAATATTATAAAGCTGAAGAGTTTGTTTGTTTGTTTGAACGCGCTAATCTCAGGAACTTCTGATTCGAATTGAAAAAATATTTTTGTGTTGGAGACTCCATTTATCGATTATATATTTTACAACCAATAGGAGCGGAGAATCAATGAAAATTTTT
The DNA here is from genome assembly GCA_935421205.1 of Xylocampa areola. NCBI lineage: Eukaryota > Metazoa > Arthropoda > Insecta > Lepidoptera > Noctuidae > Xylocampa > Xylocampa areola. Next base: position 6,592,586 of record OW285200.1, read on the forward strand.
GCAAAAACAGATTTTAAGTATAGATAGTTAAGATAAATAATTAGAATAGAAAAATATCTAAAAAATGTATCGAAAATCGCTTCTAACGAAAGATGAAAGAAGAAACGAAAGAAATATACTCGAAGAATATGAACAATTTATAAAATTTATTGGACTGATTTTCACTGTACCGCAGCTGAATGGGCCCGTTAACAACATAATACAGATATTAATTTAATCGCGCTATCCTATCACATATGGGCGCTGAGCAAAGCTAGATACCTAATATCTATACATATGTATTTGATGGGATAATAATTATAAAGTTGATTTCAAACAATTGATTTTTAATTTCAAGTTTTTAAAGTAGTTATTTATCATCACGCTATTGCTAATAGGAGACGTGCAGCGCTTTATATCTTCAACTGCCAACGCAACCAAATGGTGACCAAATAAAGCGTTTGCTGCAAGCACTAACGATTGTACCTATTCGTTTAATTTTATATTAAGTAGGTATAACGACGTTGTGTTCTTAGACATGATAGTTATTACTATCCGACAGACACGCGGGCGGAGTCGCGGGTATGGCTAGTTATAGGTATCTACCTATTAAAAAGTCAGAGGATCTAAATAATTCTATCTAAAATAATGTCAGAAACATCATTTTATTTATAAAGGTGAATAAATGTTGCTTGTTTCATCTGGAAATCGAACCGACGATCAAATGTCAAAAAAGAACATTCTGTATTTTAAAGATGCCGATCGAAAGATATCATTTAAGTCATAAGTTTTAAAATCATTAAAAGCAGTATTAGTTACTTTAAAAAATAATATAATGTCTCCATGACGCTAAAATCGAAATATTCTATTTACAATATTTCAAGTAGGTAGATACCTACTTTCCCGCCCTGTCTTACCTATACCCGTGGAAGGCCCTGTATATTGACAACAACTGCTACCTACTACGTGCTACCTATTACCGTGATAAAAGACGATGATGACTTACTAAAGATGGGGGGTTGTACGGGGAATGTCCTAGACATCTGCATGCATCGCAGCCGAGCGCGGTAGGCGCGCTTGCGAGCTGCCAGCGCCGCAGCCTCACCGTCGCGAGCGTTTGTTCCGCCCGCGCCTTGCTGCCGGCGCAGTGCCACCTATTGCAAATATACTGATTGGTAAATACAGATAAGGGTGGTAGGTACTAAGGGGCACTGACTCCGTAGGTGTTCGGGGGCTCCAGCACCCACAAGAGATAACTAAGTGTGGCGCAATGATTTTTAACAAAAAAAAAAGAACTGTGTTACGATTACGTGCTCGGTACTAAGAAACAGCATTTAGTATTCCCGAAGTATTAGCCAATCGCAATCCCATGTAAATAGGTACCTATTAACTACAGTACCGACCTTATTATCTATTTTCTGAACGGAATTTATTCGGGTTTTCTCTAATGAACAGTGTTTCAATAGGGAGTAGGAAGGTTAAGGTTAGCGGTTTGGTTTTCGAGAAGATTAGTGAATATTTTTAAGAACATTCACGAAGATCGCAAAAAGCAATCGGTACATCATGTGAAGCTGCGGTAAGGGTCAGCTAGTATTCGGTAATATAAATGAGCAATAGATAAGTAGATACCTAGGTAGGTATATTTTATCTTAATTAATAGATACATATATTAAATATAGGTTTCCAGAAGTAGGATACTTCTTCCGTAACCTAAAAAAAAAACCAGATTATATGTGGGTTACATATTACATTAAACCATGCAGGATGTAGGGTAGGTTCATACTTAACTGTTTAACTTAGAAAGATTAACCTAACACTTTTTTACATGTTCAATGATTTTATAAAAATACCCAATTACTCACACGCTCAATAGCAGACAATGAATAAACAAACCGTCGTATATAAACAAAATTTTAAAGGTAGGTACTATACCTGAGCAGCCATAACACGCTGACGCTCGAGCACTAGCAGACAGCCAGGACATCGACAATCCCGCCAGCGACAAAGTCTCTTGTGGCCCTTCAAGCACGAGATGACTCCATGGTTGCGACATCGCGCACACTTCGGCGTCCGCAGCGTCTTCCGGGTGTTAGCAGTGCCTTCACTCTCACCCACACCCTCGTTTGGCATTTTATTATGTTTACCGCAAAAAAATTAAAATAACAATATCGCTAACCACCTAATTCATGTTACGACATTCAACGGAGCCCACAACTTACAGAATTATTAATGAGGCGCGACACCGAGTCATGTTGACGCTCAAATATCGTTTCAGAGATTGACGGCTGTAAAGAGGGCTGCAAGTTTAAAAGTTAGATGGTGGCCGATTTCGCTCCGCCCCGGCTGCCTACTATTGGTGGAGGAAGTTGTGTGGGCGGGCGGCACGACACCAAACGGTTTTATAATGAAACAAATTTTATTTTCTGTAGCAAAATGATACAATAGTTTGTTTGGCCATTTAAACATTTTATGTAGGTACCTATTTTTAACATTTTCAAAACGCTTTAAAAATGTCATAAACTTTCGTGTTGGCTATGATTGCTCTCTTTCTAATAATTTTATATTTATTATACGTACCTAATAATAATAAACGCCTATATATTTTCCCTTGTAAAAAAAATAGGGCAGTATTTCATAAATTGACATGGTTAATTTATTGACAATGATGCGATGTTATAAATACCTCATTGTCGTAGGTACAAAAAACTCTGCGAATCCAATATAATAACACCTTCAGGGTAATTTTGGGGCTACCGCGCTTTTGCAGTGCGTCGGGGATGTTCGCGGAGACAGGTGTACCCGATTTTTATGCGCTTATGCGGTGAGTGCGCGATAGCTCCAACAGCCATGGTGGGTATTATTGCTAAAAACATGGACAACCCAATTAAGTGGCATTGGATGACGACTCACAGAGCGTCATTTAAATACCTATATTAAATAATAATTATGGTCTGAAAATAAATGACTAATAATAATAACCCCCCTCTGGGTCAGTTCGGCAGACGTTACCTCATCTCATGAGGCTAACGTTAAACCGGAGGGAACATTAAATTAGCTTTTTAAGACCAATGATACTAAAACAAAAAATAAGTGTCATAAAATCTACGAGAAGATACAAAACGCAGGGCAGCTTGTGGCGAGCTGTTGGTGAGTGGCGACACTGCGTTCCTGAGTACCTCAGAAAGTCGGTCAGAGCCTCGTCTCCAGTTTAGTATGTAGTGAGTTGGCAAGTCACCGTCTGCCAATACATTTCAATGTTTAAGAGTTGAAAGGCAGACGCCGTTTTTAATTCCGGCATCAGAATTTAAAATAGACCATATAGCACGATACAGCAATAGACCATTTTTTATGTAATTTTTCCAATCTCAATAGTTTTGCATCTGTCGGGAACTCTCCATGGCTGCATTCCTATAGTGTAATCATGGAGAGTCTCCGGTTGGTGTCCCAACTCAATTTAGATTAAAACTCTCACAGTGGCCTCTGTGTGCTTGACCTGTGTCTTCAGCCAAGCCCTCCAAAGGACTGGGGTTTCTTTCCAATTGAGGAAATGCCGAGAATTTATAGAGATACAAATAATAATAGCTATAGCTGCCGCTCGCACTGACCGCGTCCATAATGTAGTTTACACAAATGAAAAAGGAACAGTGGGCAGTGGAGATTCCAATTCATTATGTAGGTACCCATAATGTTCCTTTTTCATTCATATCTAGATTGAAACATTATGGGTACCTACATAATGAATTGGAATCTCCACTGCCCACTGTTCCTTTTTCATTTGTGTAAACTACATTATGGACGCCGTGCCTGTGCCCGACTCCTATCGCTTAAAAACTCTTTAGCGGGGTCGCAGAATCGCTGCTGCGTTCACCGCAACCCTAACATCGAAGTTAAGTAACGGTGGCCCCTGTCATTTGCCATAAAAATGTATAACTTTAGAGTTCGCTATGCTATGTAATATGCACATTTGAAATATATATTTGTATATTTCAACATTGCCAATCAGTTCCTTAGCCACTAATTTTGGCAGACATTGGGAAATTCAAAAACAAAAAAATCTATCTACAATTCTCTACCCATGTTTTGACGCTTACTTTGAAGCTACAAATCTTGCCATGAAAATTGTCTTCTCCTAGTAGGGACCTATTTACTTTCCTGATAGTATGGAGTATCTATCTACCTTCGATTATGATACCTACTACTTCAAGCTAGATAGACCTACACTTAAAAAAAAAACCTAGGTCTTCCAGTAGTAGCTACATGTTTTTGATGGCAAGTAAAAAGCTACCAACACATAGGTACTAGATAAAAATTAATAAAGCACAACAAATTATTTATATTTATTTTACCGTAGCCACTTTTATCACTATTTTGTCAAAGTCAAACTCAAATCATTTATTCCAATTAGACCATTTAAAGGTACTTTTGAAAGTCAAGAAATGCCACGTTAAAGTTACAATATTAAATGGAAAAAGAATACGGTCGCGAACAGGATTCGAACCTGCGCCTCCCGGATAGATACTCCAGGCGCTCTGACCACTAAGCCATCTCGACATGTCGTAACTTTAGAGTTCGCTAAGCATGCGTTAATGCTTTTTCAAAGACATATCTTGAAATGCCACGTTCCAAATTGTAGATTCCTATGGAGAGAACGGGTAAGAAACTCCATGGTTACCTACTCTTTTAAAATGTTGTGTTACAATAACCATATTTTAGGGAACAGAATGACCCAACACATACGCCACCACAGTAGGAAATTTAAGTGAGTATGACATCTCAAACTACCAGAACTCAAGTCACGTTAATAGAATAATGGTAATGGCTGCATAGTGCTCACATTTACAATAAAGAAGTCTAATAAGAATTTTAAGAGTTGTTTACCTTTTTTAACTATAATAATTAACAAAAGCATGTCAAAATTGAGATAGATTAGTAAGCAGATGGGCTGTACTGGTTGAGTTGTCCTATGGAGCGGGACCAGCATGTTTCCAAGCATTTTTATCATCAATGTAGTCTCCTAATTTATAATATGCTTGTTTGCATAATGTGCGCTTTATATAGTTTTTTTTTTTCATTTCGTTCCTGAATTATGGAACAGAAGAAGGAGGAATTTTATTGTAACATTTAATACAGTATCCCATGAAAGATCAGTGTAAGTACTTCGTATAATCTAAACCGTGGTTGGGCAATTTTGTTTTTATTTCAATTTTTATAATTACGCCTATCAGATATTTTCTCAAAAAGATTTAGGTTTTTCCTCACATAGGTAGTATTGGCAAGGTACCGTCATAATCTGCTTAAACAGTTTTCAAAGAGATTCACGACGACGTAGATTATATGTAGTATAAAAATCGATTTGATGTCAGCAGCCCGTCCCCACAGCAGAATACCGTAAGACATAATGCTATGGAAGTAGCTAAAGTACACTAGTCTCGCGGTATCTATATCTGTTTGTTGCCTAATTTTTCTAACTGCGTAAGCAGCTGAACTAAGCCTTCCTGTAAGTTATATTATATGAGGACCCCATTGTAGTTTCTCGTCTAGCGTAATTGCCAAGAAAACCGTTTTATCTACGAATTCTAACTTTTTTTTATCGAATACAATATAACATTTACTACTTTGCACGTTTGGTAAAGCAAATCTTATGCGTTTAGTTTTTTTGCTGTTTAGCACTAAGTTATTTGCTGCGAACCAATTTTTAACCCGAAGTATAGTATTATTTACATCGTCAGGATTAGGTCTGCATCTGTCTGTTCTAAAAATTTTAGATGTATCATCTGCAAATAACACCATTTTCGGCTGGTCTTGAAGTACAAATATATAAATACACACGCATACACACACACACATACACACGCACACACTCACGTAAACACGCGCACAATACACACACACACACACACACGTTTAGAATAAAAATGTTTACAGTTGTGCTGTATTGTAGTATTGTTGACCTCAGTTGTTACTGTAACTATGAAACACGTTCGCTGTATATAATAATAACAATACATTTCAATATTTTAAGAGTTGAAAGGCAGACGCCGTTTTTAATTCCGGCAACCGAATTTTAAATAGTCCAAGTAGCACAACACATCAATAGACCAATTTAAAAAACAATTTTACCTATCTCAATAGTTCTGCACCTATCGGGAGCTCTCCATGGCTGTATTTCTATAGCACAATCACTGAGAGTCTCCGGTTGGTGTCCCAACTCAATTTAGATTAAAACTCTCACAGGGGCCTCTGTGTGTTAGACCTGTGTCTCCAGGCAAGCCCTCCAAAGGACCGGGTTTAATCCCGAGATAAAAGAGAAACAAAAATAATAATAATAATAATAACCCCACCGCGGTATCCCTACGTTGACGACGTGGTGGGGCTTGTGTACCCCAATGATTCTGAGGGCTAGGCCGGTAGAGCTACTCATGCCGGATAGGTCGCAGTTGAGGGGTCAGACAAAGAGGGATACAATCCAAACCAAGGTGGAACAGCATACGCCGAGGGCTCCATGGCTAGGGGAGGGCGTAGTCGCTAGTATGCGAACTCTGGACACTAGGGGACATCCAGTTTAATTTACCCTTGCCGCGGTGAACGCAGGGCTCTGCCGCGGTCGACTTTCGAAATGTCCCTAGCTACTCGTGGGATCAATTATGATAACTAGATCAAAATCAAAAAAAAATATACAGGCAAACACGCCTCTCATAGACGATGAAAACACGCAGGTTTCTATTTCATCCTTCACCAGCAATCTTGCTGAATCTCTCCCATCTTCATCGCCACCCTTCTGTGTTTCTCCGACATCATCATCATCATCACCATCATCATCATCATATAGTATACAGTCAGAGGTTGTTGCGCAGGAGACAAATTTTGTCAGCGATTCTGTGCCCACTTCTAGCACTGCAACAACTCGTAGGAAATGGAGTACAGAAATGAATCAATTCATCCTACGAACCTACCTTCATCTTACTAATTTAGAATCAGAAACTAATGCATATCTCCCATCATTGCACACAAAATTTTTAGAAAAATTCCCACAAATGCAAGTTAGCCGACAGAGAATAGGCGACCAACGTAGAGCTATAGTACAAAAGAAGTTAATACCGCAAACAATGATAGATAAGATTTATAACGAAGTCAGAACCGAATTGCAAGTTATACGAACTCAAATACAACAACACTCCACGCAATATGCAACACCTTCAGAATCACAACCGGGGCAACGCATGAAATGGACAAATGAATACAATGAGGCCATAATTAAGATTTACTACAAAATAACACAACTCGAAACGAACAAAACTGCTTATAGAAAATATTTACACGAAGAAAAAACAACATGGAAATTCCGGATATAAATTCATTAACGACACGCGACAACCAACACACAAGTACACAAATATACACCGAGTCCAACATCGATCATACACAGAATGAAATTAATACTATCACACTTACCGATTCACTAAACGAAGAACCTTAACATAAACAATATGAATGTCCAAAATCTTAACATCAGTCACCCTAATATTGACGGCGCCTTAGAAATTAACCCTGAAATAGAAGACACGTTTACAAAAGCTCAACAATATTTCACTCACTCTGACCCCACTAGCAGACCGTTTATTCCTAAACAAAAAACATCTAGAAAATTCTCTGCTATTGTTAAATATATTGATAACATCATACTACCCAAGTACATTGAAAAGGATACTAGTTTCAATAGTCTGCAGGATATAATTTACTGCGCAGCATGAACAGCAGCTACATGTAATGGCGCAAAAATGTCACACATTACACAAAATGATCAACCAACACGAATACATAGAAAACCAAAGTGGCAATTAAGATTAGAAAACAAAATTAAACACTTAAGATCTTGTATAGGCAGACTGACACAATATATTAGAGGAAACAGAAATAGAAGAGTTGTAGCAACAGTAGAAGCAATAAAGGTAAAATATCAGTTACACGCACAATATGAAAACACGAACACACAAATGGAACACTTCTTAGACACCTTGAAACAAAAATTAAATGCTGCTTCCTCTAGACTCAAAAGATACAAAACTTGTACAGCCAGAAAAGTGCAAAACTCAAAATTTGCCAACAATGAAAAGAACTTCTATAGGAATTTAACAACAACACAAAGTATGCAGTCAAACAGAAATAACCAAAACATGGAAACACCTTCGGGAGAATCCTTACGACAATTTTGGGCAAACATCTGGGAAAACCCAGTGGAACACAATACAGAGGCCGACTGGATTAGCGAAGCGATCAGAAACACAACAAATATTACTGAAATGGAGTTCGAATTCATACCAATAGACACATTCATAGATGTGCTCAAACGCACACACAACTGGAAGTCGCCGGGTACAGACCACATACATAATTATTGGTATAAAAAATTTACTACGATACATCCAAACATACACAATCACTTAAACACATTCATTCTCTCTCCACACACATTACCGACATATATTACACAAGGAGTTACATACATGATACCCAAAGACGCGAACGACACAAGAAACCCAGCAAAATACCGACCAATCACTTGTCTACAAACCCTTTACAAAATCTTAACAGCATGTATTAGTGAAGTGATCTACAAACATTTAAATAAATATGACATTATGGCTGAGCAACAGAAAGGATGTAGGAAAAATAGCCAAGGTTGTAAGGAGCAACTAACTATTGATGCAATAGTTATGAATGATGCTGTTAAAAATAAAAGAGACATCCACACTATGTTCATCGACTACCAGAAAGCCTTTGACTCAGTCCCACATAGCTGGCTAATACACGTTCTACATATATATAAAATTCACCCGACACTCATCTCATTCTTACAAAATTCAATGACAAATTGGCACACCTCACTTAAAATAAAACAATCACTAACAGAATCTTTAACTACTACGCCGATCCGTATTCAACGAGGAATCTTCCAAGGCGATGCTCTAAGCCCTTTATGGTTTTGTTTATCCCTTAATCCATTATCTAATCTTCTAAATAATAATCATGAAACGGTCATACCTCCCAACAATGAAGCACATTACATATTAACACACCTTATGTACATGGATGACATTAAGTTATTCGCAAATGACAAATCCTCGTTGTTCCATTTAGCTGACTTAACAGAAAAATTCTCACATGACATTCATATGCAGTTTGGAGTTAATAAATGCAAAATATTATCAATCACCAAAGGTAAAATTCAAAACAATATCTACACACTTGAAACTGGTGAATCTATTGAACCAATGGATGAACACAGTACATACAAATATTTAGGTTTCAAACAATCCAGACAGATCCAACATAAGACTACCAAACAAGAGTTAATGAAAAAATTTAGACATCGATTGAACCTCATTTTTAAAACCCAGCTTAACTCTAAAAACACCATTAAAGCTGTTAACACATTCGCAATCCCTATTCTCACATACTCTTTTGGAATAATACAGTGGACAAAAACCGATATCCAAAATATTCAAAGCACCATCAATACACATTTAACAAAACATAGAAAACACCACCCAAAATCGTGCACCCAAAGACTCACACTACCACGAAAAGAAGGAGGAAGAGGACTGATTGATATACGCAACCTACACAATAAGCAGATACTCTCACTTAGAAGCTACTTTTACTCCAAATCTGAACACTCACCCCTACACAAGTATGCAACAGAAACAGACAAAAAGCTCACACCACTAAATCTACATGACAGAAGCATACAAACCAATGAACACACCACGACCACACAACAAAAAATTTCGCAATGGGCAGCCAAGTCTCTGCATGGAAGGCACCGGTCCTTTTTAAGCCAACCACACGTCGACAAGGAAAAGTCGAACGAATGGCTCAATCGAGGTGAACTTTTCCCAGAAACAGAAGGTTTCATGCTCGCTATTCAAGATCAAATAATAGCTACTCGCAATTACAGGAAATTTATAATTAGAGACCGAACCCAGCAAACTGACTTATGTAGACATTGCAACACTGCTTCCGAAACTATACAACACATTACAGGAGCCTGTAAATCTCTCGCACAAACAGACTACAAACATCGACATGATCAAGTTTCCGCAATCATTCATCAATACCTAGCTCTAAAATATCAACTCGTTCCAAATATAATTCCATATTATAAATATAAACCTGAAACAGTCCTAGAAAACGCTAACTGTAAAATATATTGGGACAGAACAATAATTACCGACAAAACTATACACTACAATAGACCCGATATAACTGTCCATGATAAATCAAATAAAGTCGTTTACCTTATTGATATAGCAATCCCTAACTCACACAACATACAAACCACAATATCTCAGAAACTTAGTAAGTATCAAGATCTTGCTATAGAAATTAAAACCCAGTGGAGAGCACAGACTGTCCACATAGTCCCGATAGTCCTCTCATCCACTGGCATCATACCTAAGACACTAACACAAAGCCTGAACACCTTACACATGCCAACACACACACTCCACATGCTCCAAAAAGCCACCATACTGAACACCTGCCGTATCACACGAAAATTTACACTTTCATCAACATTATCTATTTAGACTCCTACTCTCGCTTGGCTCTGGCCCGCATCGTAGGAACTTCAATATCCTCTCATAAATGAGAAGAAAAAAAAAAGTATAAACAAATAATAATAATACTTTATTCAAAAAACATAAAGCGCATGTACATATATAAAAACCCAATTATAATACATCAAAATTAACTTAAAATTATGCTTAGTGTAGTACATAGGTATAAAAATAATTATATTACGACGACAGATAAAAAGATTCGGTAACATTAGGTATTATGTTTGTAACATATTAATTTATTATTTTACAACAGTAAGCAAATTTTCCGTATCAGAGTAGGTCAGTGATTTTAAGTGCTTAGTTAACATTATACTACATTGTTTTTTACTTATGCTATATATATCTAAAATCTTATTTAATTTATTGTACAGAAAAGGTCCTAAGAATAAGAAAAACCTGTTTACATAGGCATGCTTGCCTTGTAGTTTTGGACAGACTAGGTCTTTCCGTCTCTTGTTCGGGGGAAGTGTACGGTGTTTAGAATAAATAATTGGCGAACAGTTAGGACATCAGTACACTGATATAAGTCATAGGTAGGGAATATGTAAGGGCGGAAAGTTGCCACCTTTAAAATTGCTCTTTGTGCGCGTTCAAGCGGTAGTAGGATGGTTTTCGCTGCTCCACCCCATGATGTTATGCAATATGAGATAACTGATTGGCCTAGTGCTAGATATACTTGTTTTAATAAGTTAAAATCAGCAGCACCACGGATCTTTTTGAAAATTGATATTAGTTTGCGCACTCTTTTACATAATGAGTCAATATGTTTGCGAAAATTCAGATTAGTGTCAAGCATGATGCCTAAGTAATTTATAGAGTTAGTAACTTCCAAAGTAGGACAAGCGCATGCAGCAAATGATCGGCAATTATTGTGAGCGAATATGTAATTGTGTTGTTTCGCATTGTAAACTGGATGTATTTGGTTTTTTGTGCATTTAGGGTTAGTACATTTTTTTAAAGCCAGTTATTTACAGTGTTGAAGCCAAGTTGAGCATATTCATATGCTTCCGCTCTTGAGTTTGCAGTGAACAGTACCGCTGTGTCATCTGCATACGACATACTGACCCCATTTTGAAGATTTAGGCTACAAAGATCATTTATATAAACCAGGAATAGGGTAGCTCCAATAATACTTCCCTGTGGAACTCCGAAAAGAGTGTTTGGAATGTCTGAACTAGTGTATTTTCCTATTCTAACGCATTGGCATCTGTCGCTGAGATAATCAGTAAGCAGTTGTAACTGTTTACCTCTTATACCAACCGATTCAAGCTTATTCAGAAGCAAGGGAACTGAAACAGAATCGAAAGCTTTGGCGAGGTCAAGAAATATTCCGATTACATGCATTCCACTATCCAAGTTAGAAGTTATGTGGTCAATCAATTGGTGAACTGCTTGACTCGTTGATCTTTGAGGCCTAAAACCAAATTGTCTGTCTGAAAGAATGCTTTTGGCTTCGAGATATTTTATTAGTCTGTTATTTATAATTTTTTCTAAAACCTTTGACAAAGCTGATAAAATGGAAATTGGCCTGTAATTGTTAACACTACATTTGTCTCCAGACTTGTGTATTGGGATAACGATGGCTTTCTTCAGGGACTTAGGAAAAACACCTTTAGACATACATATTTTAAATATGTGTGTTAGTGGTGGTGCAAGAAATTGCTTAAATCTTTTGATTATGTTTGTGGGTATATTATCCCACCCTACCGCAGAAGTGTCCTTCAGCCCAGTGATTACTTGGACCACTTCCTCTACATCCGTTTCTAGCATAGCAAAAGATTCAAGCTTTGAAGCAGGTGAGTTAATGGACGGATTCTGTGCATGGAGGTTTTTTGATTGAGACATTCTGTCCGCTAAGTTCTTCCCAACATTAGCAAAAAAGTAATTAACTTTGTTTATTGCCTGCGTAGGATTTGAATCTGCTAGTAGCAAATCCAATGGTGGTTCTAGTTTTTTAGCAGTAAAAGAACGGTTTTTTATGTATTTCCATACTAATTTGCTATTGTTACCCGCTTTTTCCAACTCGGCCTTGTTATATTGAAATTTTAGTTTCTTTAAAAGGTTGTTGCAAAAATTCCTATATCTTTTATAAGTCACAGAAATAATCTCATTTTCAGATTTTTTAACTTTTGAGTGCAGCTTATCTCTATGTCGTATACAACGCATTAGTCCCGGTGTAATCCACGGTTTTGTGTTTTTGTATTTGCTAGACAATTTTACCGTCTAGGTATTTTTACGAATTGCATATTGTAATGCGTTCATGAGGTAGTTTAGTGAAATGTTTACGTCAGTACAAGAGTAAATGGGGTCAAGATCTATGTTAGGTATGTCAACATCGAGGTTGTTCATGTTTATTTTTGTATAGCTAGGCATGCAGTAATTTTTAGGAAGTGTTAGTTTTAATGTTAGTAGAACAGCTTGGTGATCGGTAATAGATGAATTTGTAACCAAAGTAATAGATGGCTGATTGTCTTAATAATGAAATGATCTAAACATGACCCAATTTGATGTGTAGGAAAGGTATGAGCCGGCAAGAGACCATGAAAGGCGCAGATATTGAGGTAGTCATGTCCTCGAATGTCATTTTTATCTGACGCAATGTTGATATTTATGTCACCCGTTATTAATATGTTTTTAAAAGATGATAACTTATTTAATAATAAATCAAGTGACCTCAGGAATTTGTCTGTATTTAGCGAGGGTGGTTTATATATTGCAAGGATGGCTGTGTCTTGGTTAATTTTTATAAGTAGACAGTTACAATCTTGTACACATGGCTTCTCCACAATTACATTTAAATGTTTTTTTAAATAAACTACAACGCCATCGTTTTGGTTGATAATATTCTCACTGCAATATGAGGTGTAGCCATCTAGAGGTGGTAAACAGGTCGTTCTTTTCGACAACCAACATTCTGTTAAAACGATTACATCACATTTTATATCTAATGAATGTAACAGTATTTCCAGTTCGTCTATGTTCCGATAGATACTGCGGATGTTTTGTGTAATTACAGTAAGTGTTTTATCAGTAATAGGAAGAAGGCTTTTGCATTCCTCGACTCTACATATTTTCGACTCTGATATAATATAATTATCTAAGTCATCGAGTAATTCATTGGCCATAGTTATAAGTAGGTACCTTTTGTTGTGCTTCTTTTACCAATTTAGCGACGCTCCTAGGCGCCGTCATAATCGATGGAATTGATGTACCTGTCTTCGGCATACTTACGAGCTGGGCAGCTCTCGTCACCAGTTTGGTGGTCACTGGGTTTTTTAAACCTTTTACATGTTGCACAGGTCGGAGGAGACGTCTTTTTGTCACAAACCTTCATGGTATGTCCAGTTTCACCGCAGTGACCACAGTTGGGGCTGGTTTCACGACAGAACTTGGCAGCATGTCCGTATTGTTGGCAGTTATAGCACCTCGTTACAAGTGTAAAATCTCTTACCGGGCATGATGTCCAATTTATAAACACTCTTCCTTGATTGATAAGAGCCTTTCTGATTCCGGCCGGTACTTCAATTATATAATAGCACGTTGGTGTGTTTTTCTTACCAGACTTATGGCTTAATTTTATTGAGGCTAAGAATGATTCACGGGTTTTATCAGGAAATTTAAGTGCCAGGTTCTGTTCGAAAATACAGTCAAAAACCTCCTTTTCGCTGAGTGCAGTAGGAATACCAATAACAACAATCCTTGGTCGACGCCTGGCTCCTTCTTCGATGGTAATACCCGATGACATAAGCTGACTTGAGCTTTTGAGCTTGTCAATGTCGTCTTTGGTTTGTGTACTAATGACGACACCACCGTTTTTTATTTTTCTTACGCCACGCACGTGTAGTTTCATTTCCTCCGGAGAGATGATGGTCTGAATTAATGCCTTGGTATCGTCGCTGGTTTTATTCTTGTCAGTTGGGTATATCATTACTGAGCTAAAGTTGTTAGGGCGAACAAAGTTGTTGCTACTTTTCTTTACCATATCTGCAAATGAGGTTTTTTCGGCCGGGCTGCATCTTCCTTTTACCACTTCCTTGATGTTCTCGAGAGTTTCAGTGATAACTTATTTATCCTGTAGGTGCTGGATGGCGTTATGTGCTTGAATGGTCTTTTGTTTCAGCGACTGATAGATAACAGCCATATGGGAGGTCCCGCTGGTAACTTTACGGCAGAGATTCGTGACACGCAACTTTTGCTCAGAGTTTAATTTGCTTTCAGCAGCAATAGAGCATACCTCACCCAAGAGTGCATCAATTGTATTCACCCACTTTTGTATTTCTGAAGTAGGCAACTTCAGCTGGCATCTCGCTGGTAGCGGTATCGTCGGACGGATTTTCGACACATGGGCGGGGAGATGTTGACTGGGGCGTTGGACTTCTTCGAATTAACTGGCTGCGCCCAAAAGGGCTGAAGTTAGACATTTTAGAAATCACTGCTAAATATAATTCTCTAAATAAATTATATTATCGAATTATTGTCTATTCTAGTTCATAGTTACAGTTTATGTACGTAGTAAGCGCAAATCACTCGCGACACACTTAAATAATATTTACGTGACTCATAATTAATTTAGTTTCGCGTAATAATTAATATTGCACTGCAATCAATCAATAAGCACGTCCACATCGATCGAGTGATCGAGTACTTGTCCTTTAGATGATTTGGTCATGTCTATATAACTAGTACCCACAAATAAGGGGCCCAGAACTGTCTCTCCTAAACACAGGTTGCTTAGTAGCCTATCTAGGAGAGCCGAGCAGCCGAGTAGAGAGGAGAGCAACCTGTAATGTAATCACTGCAATACTTTTTCGTAAAATAAAATAAAGCAATTATTAAATTGTAATAATAGGGTAGATCATTCATATAAACTAAAAAAAGGAACGGACCCTAATATTGAGCCTTGAGGAACCCCCATTTTGATCTCAGAACTTTCTGAAATCAAAATGGGAATTCTAAACCTGTTTTTAAATCTTACTAGACTTTTGTACTTGTTACAACTAAGGATTAATTAACGATACAAGATACCTACATCTAAATCGGTTCAGGCGTTTAGAAGTTATAGTGAAATAAAGAAACTCACAACTTCACAAGCATAGATACCTACATACTTACATAGGTACGTGAATCCTTAAAACATAACACCCCTTTTTTTGGGCAGTTGTGTAATAAATACTTATAAAATTTGTTCTTCTGTGTTTGATAAACAACTTTGAGTCTCAGAGTTTAAACCGCATGTAGTTCCCTAACATAATTTTACAGAGATACAATTGAGAATACTCCATCTATAAGCCTTATTGTGTTTTCATTTACCGTTTTAAGCAAGTCATAGGTAGTTAATCAATTCTAAAACACGTAATTAAGTAATTATTATTATGATTACCTATGAAAAGTCAGTGGAGCGGATCTTGGGTTCAACTTCAAACCTGCGACCTACCAGGCTACCACTGCTTCTACCTCTTGTGAAAGTCAACTTGTAAGATTAACCTTAGGTAAACAAAAACGATTTAGTTTTATAAAACCAAATATTTTATGCATACCGATGGCTACGACGAAAGTGCTGCGAGAATGCGTAGAGCATACATAGCATCACGCCTGTATTCTCCTTCGGGAAATACAGGCGTGATGCTGATGATGTGAATAAGCAGAGGTGTACACAGTTGTACAATACTGTTATTAAGTCCTATGTAATAGGTGGTGAGCCTATTGGCCTATTGCCATCTACCGGCCACAATTCCAAGCTCCGGGCTGCTATTGCAAATTTCCTACCCGAAAAACTCAATAACACTGCCCGACCCGGGAATCGAACCCAAGACCTCATGGTCACCAGTCGGGCTTGGGACCACTAGACCAACGAGGCAGTTGCGAAGAGCAGTTTTTGGCCTTTCCCAAATAAACGAAAAAACTTCTAAGTCTATATCGAATACCTAGTACCATAGATAATATACCTACTATAGTTAACTGAATAGTACCTACCTAACCACATTAATTTTATGAGCTAAATTTGATATAATTTCCTATGTACTATGATGATCGTTACTCTAGAGACTGGAATAAGTAGGTACTAACAAGATTATCAGATGTGTTCACTTCAAAAATTTTATAAGTACCTAGGTATACCATCGTCCATCATTAATTATCCCGGTTCAGGCATAAATTCATAATTTTATTATTTCTTGATTATCCTAAATATGACTAGCACCACGCAGCGTTGAAAGAAAGAAAGAAAGAAAGAAAGAAAGAAAAAATGTTTATTGACACAAAAACAATTACAGCAAATTATACTTACTACATACATTAACAACAATATACAATGCTTATGTGCCAAAGGGCCCACAGCTCAGCATAATGTTAGGTGACAGTTATACTGGTCACCTAACGCTGGTTTTTTCCTACAAATAATTAAATTAATAATTTGTTTACTTCGTGTAAACAATAGATCTGAAACACGTAACTATTTAATCGTCAATATAACGTGAAAATGATATTCAATCTGGAGCGGCGATTGCCAATTAGCTCTCATATTTCAAGTGTCCAGGTCCGCGATCCTTCTTCGGTTACTTACTTTGGGACTCTTGTGATTAATATCAAAATTTCTATATTTGACTCAAACACAGGTAAATATAAAGGTAAAATGTTATGAAAAGTAGGTGCGCTATGTTTTACACTGTCGAGTGAAAAAATATTTTAAAACGGAACATAATAGTTAAACAAAAATTTGTTATAAAATACAATTAAAAATAAATTATATATTATATTAAACCTATACAATATTATTATAAAATAACTGACAGCAAATTAAATTAGAATAATCACAATTTATATTAAAAAAATTCATGGATGCTATAAAAACATTTGTCAGCAAGCCACCGCGTCAAACGTATTTTAAATTTATTTAATGTTAAAGTTCAAGATAAATCTTTGAAAAGCATTAACGCATGCTTAGCGAACTCTAAAGTTATTATATTAAATGGAAAAAGAATACGGTCGCGAACACGATTCGAACCTGCGCCTACCAGATAAATACTCCAGGCGCTTTGATCACTAAGCCATCTCGACCTCTGCTCACCACCGCGAATTCTTTATCCATATTTTTAACACGTCTTTTTGGCGACGTCATAATTTATTAGTATGTACTACCGCTCACTGTAAGAACAGTTACTTGTTGAAAATAGTCCTTATCTTTTAAAACAAAGATGCACGAATCCAAAATATACAAACACGGTAGAGTTGGCAGCCTGAGTATATTTCTTAAATAAAGAAAGGACGACATGAGTCTATTTGTTTTGTTTTAACCCAAAAATAGCTCGAAGGCATGCATTGCATGATGAAGACCACATCCACGTCAACACTTCTATTCCACAGTATGTATCCATGGGCGCCGGCAGGATCATTCTCAGGGAGGTGCATCTGCATCCAGATCATTTTACTATTATGATACGAAAATTTTTGATTGAGCTTGCGGCTAAGTAACAGCCTCACAGATCGATCGGTTGAGGTTGCCGCGGTTGGTCTGTGGATGGGGGGTCATCATTTCATATCGAAACCCCTCCGTGCCTCGAAAAGCACGTTAAACCGTCGGTCCCAGTTGTGAAATTAAGATCTATGGCAGCGTAGTCAGAAGCCTGAGAGTCTGACAACCAGTTATACCACGGGATAACGTGTTACCCAGTAACTGGGTGGTGGAGGTCAGATAGGCAGCCCCTTCATGTGAAATATTGGTATCAAACAGCATCCAGTTTGACGGGAAGCCGACTCCAATGTTATTGGAAAAAGGCTAGGCAGGTTAACTATAGACAAAAGTTAAAGCAGGATTTCATTCAATTTGTTGACATGTTGAACAATGTTGGAAGAAGGTACAAAGTGATAAGGTAAGGTGCGTAGTACTCGCAACTGCCGCGCATGTATGACAAGATGTATGAACGTGGACGAATCAAAAGGAATATAGTAAGGATCGTAGCAGGTGGCGTTCTGTAGTTTCTGCCTACCCCCATGGGAAGAAGGCATGAGTTTTTGTATGTATGTACAAAGTGGCTTTAATAAGAGATCCACTTTTTTTGTTCGCTTTTATAACATGAGGGTACAAGACTACAAGTGCATCTCCCTCCCGGCGCCCGTGACCATATCGTAATAAACATACAAGCATGTCCATAATAGGCCATAATTGAGGCTTGTTTAGAGACTACTTGCCTAATTCGTCGTAAAGGGTAAACAAAGCTATTTAATCTTGAGAAAATATCAGCTATGTGGCTTTTCCAGCTACAATAACTATTTATCGACTATTATTCCTAAAATCATAAAAGTTTTTATTTCTGTGACTGACCCTCCTTCATAGGAAACGTTTAAACTTGATTGGTTTAGATTTTAGACTGATAGGTATGCAAATGCATAAATTGAGTTGTCTGGACATTAACTTTTAACATATATTAAATACTGTCAGCCATTCAATGGTAGCAAGACAGTAAGAGACTGTCAGCATCAAGAGTTGAATTAATTTCGAATTCATAGACGGATCTATTAATACCTTTTATGACAATAATTGTGGTATCGTCGGCGCGAATAACATGGTTGATTTCACTAGGCAAAACGTTTATAAATGTACAACAGAAATAGAAGTGGACTTAATATACTACCCTGTGGTACGCCATGTTTATTTTTCAAATATACTGCTAGTGATAGTTCCAAAAATTAAGATCCTTCGTTATATTGCGCTAGATGTTAGCGTTCACATTGCTTTCCTGCTTATTACTAATGAATTCTTATGTAAATAATTATTATAGATACTTACCTACTTACCTGATAATAATTGTAATCTACCGTGCATATAATTAATAAACTTAACCAAGAAACGATAAAATACTATACCTCTAGTAAAATTATGGTGTTTCCAATTGCTCCTTAGAAACCTCAAAAAATATCATTAGAAAAATTTCTGCGCTACCTTATTTTTTTTACCTTATTTTCAGATGCACATATAAATATTACCACACTGCGACCAATACATCCGGAGAGTGGCGAGCGGGACATGTGAGAACATTCAGGGACTTTGCAGATATCCGCATGTATTTAATCAACTGCATTTTCATGCGGATGTAGCGCAAGTTGCGACAAATTGATTGGGCTGGGGAGTGATGATTGCCATGGGCAAGTGCTGATTGACCAATAAGATATCGCTGACAAGATCCAAACTTGCTATTGTTTATCGGTTTGTTTCTCGTAAATCAATCATAAGGTGTTTAGTTACGCTGATCATATGAAGTTTTCAGTTTAGAGGTGTGTAAAAATTGTAGTGCTGCGCTTTACCTACTCAAGAGGGAATTACTTTACTATGTTAAAGCAATAAAAACGTTAAGTAATGAAAATCCACATAAATAGTGAAGCGTACATCGAGAAGAATTTAAAATATTATCTTCAATAGCACGCAATTTTTTATTATCACCACTAGACAGTGCGTATTACCCACGACACGAAATTTATTTAAAAAAAAAAACTTAATTTCCGCATCCATGAAAGTCTTTCAAAATCCGTGATGGCAAAACATCTGCATTCGCAACATGCATGATTAAAGTCAAGGCTTACGCACAGATATGTTTCGTTAATAACACTTGCAAGCATTAATCATAATCACAAGTATGCCTACCTACGCCGTTATACATATTAATGAAGTATTAAGTTAATAATAGTGGCGCACAAAGTATCTCTGTTTGCTGTATTATCATTTGTAGTACAGAGCATAAAGCGCTCTTTGGGCGCAGTGCAAGTAGTAGCGGCAAAACAAACGCACTCTGTGTCGTATTTGTACCAGCTACTGACACGGGTGCATTCAATTCATTTTGCGGCTCACTTGGTTTCATTATACAATACACAGTGTTAACAAACCAATGCGTCTTTTTGTTATAATTACATTTAGCCGACTTAAGGCGCGGGCATCTTTTGATTCGGATTGAAATCGCGATGATTTAAATTTAGATAGACTGAATCATGAATAGGTACTGTTTATAAATTAGCTGATTGATATTAAACACTATTTAGTTCTTAAACTGTTTATTTCTTGTTAATTAGAAGATTACAAAATAAATACAACATTGCTTTCTCATGTGCAAGCCCGGAAGGGAGGAAGAGAGTGTTGCCTGGATTCAAAATATAAGTGTACCACAGAGTATTATAAACAACAGGTACAGTCAGCGACAAAACTCGATGAACAGATTTAATGTTTCAAAACTCGTTAACACCGTAAGCCTCAAAAGTCACTGAATAGCACTAGTCAATTAATACGGTGACCATTATATAAAAATGTATGTAGCCAGAGCTATTCAGCGACTTTTGAGGCTTACAGTGTTAATGAGTTTTGGAACATTAAATCTGTTCTTCGACTTTTGTCGCTGATTGACGAATCTGACCTTCGTTGATTGTGTTGTTTGAACACAACAATAAATTAGTTACACTTGATGTTAAAAAGTTTTTGTTATTTGTGGCTATAAATTACAGCTAGGTCTAAAGTTCTCGTCAAAATTAATGAAATAAGACCAAACACGAGGTAGTTGCTGTAAACCGTTGAGGAATTCCCTCGAATGTCTTTCCGTCTCCGTCATCAGATTAACAACAGGTTTCAAAATGTTAGTGACATCAAAAAAACATAATGTAAGTATACAAAGTTTTTTTTCGGTTAATTTAAGTATAATTATAGTAACTATTTGAATTGTGACTACTTTGAAGAGTGATTCAAATCGATTTGTCTGTAAAAAGTGACTTGTGTACAAACTGTGAAGTAATAATATATACGTGTCGACTTGAGAACCTTCTCCTTTTTCGTTGGTTGAAAATTATACATTCGCAAATTGTCTTTTCCTAAAATTAAATATTCGCAAGACGTCCGATTTAGGGACTTCAACGATTTCAGTATCTATTTAATCACATTATTTAATTATTGATTTTCATTTATTTAAAATCAATTCAAAATGTCATCTAACAAGCGATTAAGCCTTATACGGAAAAACTAAAACAAGTATACCAAGAAAAATACATTACAATAAATATTTTATACTGTATTTAATAATTTCATAGTAAACAACACAATGAATAATCAGTTCATTAGGTATAACTCCCTCCCCACTCATTCGATTACAAAACGATTAATATTATTTTAGTTTGAAAAGCAGTTACATGAAAAAACATTAAGTCAAATTATACAAGTTGTTGATCCAATACGTGCCATATTTAAAGAGGTAATACTACCGCTACACCGCTGATGCTGGACACGAATAAAAAAAATTACCAGTAACTTTGTTTTTTGTAATTAAACAAATTCGGCCCGTGTGCTGGGCGATAAAAAGAAACCCGTACAAAACCGCCAAATAAACAGACAGGAATTTGAGAATACACAGTTCTTTGACAATGACAAAAACTTAGGTATTCTAAGAGCCGTTCGGAGTTTATTTTGAAGAACCCGCTAATGTTACGGTAATGTACATGATTATATTTTTTTTATCATTTGCCCTATAAATATGACACGACTAAAGATCAACAGCTTGTTTACCTATACAGCGTGTAACGAATGAAGGGGAAGTATTATTTTATTATTTACTCAATAATATAAATTTCAAGTGCACGGTTTTATAGAATGGATATTTTATGGTTTAGGTAGGTTACCGAGCGCATATACCGCATAATAAAATCTTAATATTTACAAGAGTGTCAGGACAGGATTTAATGCATTTTAAATCATAATGATTTTGAGCTGATATTTTGCCTAGATTCAGATACACTACTTATTGAAATTTGTAGCGATGCCCTTTCTTGTTACAAGCTGTATACGTATACCTGGTAGTTAAGCTGTAAAAAAGTATCTTTACACAAATATTTTAAGATAAAACATTAATATTCTACTTATCCAGTAATATTATATGTATATGCATTTAAGTAAGTACACTTATTGTCGGAAACCATCATATGGGGTAGTGCGAGTAAGATACCTTATGTCAATTATTTTGCTACGAGACTACTAATTTTGCTAAACCTAAATATGGGGCGTTTACTGTCATATAAATACTAAAAATGATGTGTACCTAATGGCAACATTCGTACTAATCTTTATGGAATGTTGTTTCGGGAACCAATTCCTTTTGCTCGAAACAGGCTTCGAGCCAATCTTGACGTACTATTATCGCGTTGTATTGCTTTTTTAGACTTTCAACTTCAGTACTTGTAGTAGTGTTGGGTACGACGATGTGACTACACTTATTGTCAGGGGTGTCGAGTACCGTGGCCCCGTACATCCTGGCTAGTATTGCGGCGATACTTTCCTTGTCCGTAATATATATGGAGCAAGCTCTCAAGAACGAGTGTGGGTTGTTTTCGCCAAAAATCTCCTTGTCCAAGTTCAACATCTCTGCAGTTGTAAGGTAAATTTTAATCTGCGAAGAAGATGTATTTTTATATATGTATGATAATTTCGTAAATTTTGTAAACTTAATGTACTGACTACTATGCCGATTAATCAAATGAAATTTTATAAATTTTAGGGCGCATCCAAAAATTATATTCACAGAAACACCAATAAAGTAAGTATACTTGCTCGATGCCATCAGGTTGGTCCTATGAACATTTATAGAACGACCGGAAAGACTCATACCGGTCGTATATGAAGAATATCGAGTGTGTTACCGTAACACACTGGATATTCCTCTTAAAAGGTTATTTTGAATGAATCGCTAACTTGCGCATTGTTTTACAGAGCAATTTTACAGAACTTTTGTAAGTAAGCTCTCTCGGATTTTCTACAACGTGAAACACAAGTCCGTCCTCATACTTTAGGATGTTTGTTCGGATACATGGGTATATTGACCTCCTAAAGTATGAATACGGACTTCTGCTACATGTTGTACAGGTGTATGATAAACCATGAATATTGAAATTGGTAGGTATCCATACATTTACCTAAACCAGCCTCCCAGCCTGTTGTTTGAGGATGCCCTAAAAGTCATGGTTTACTCAAACAATTCATAGTGCCTAGAGAGTGCCTGTCACGTCAGGGGTTTTACGGCCAGCATATGCAACGAACGGGTAACAAAACATTACCTAAGAAATCATAAAGAATAAACTTACCTCAGCATCCATTTTCTCGAAACACTTTTTCAGAGTGTCTTCATCAGTCGGTTCAGTGTAGCTGTCTCCGAAGGCATCGTATACCCTAGACAGCATTAGGCGTGTGGTGCCATTGGCGGCCAACATGTGCAGCGGGGCGGGGCGCGCGCGCGCGGGGCCGCCCGCCAGGCTCCGCAGCCACGACGTGCTTATGACGTCAGTGGTCTGCGAAGCCACCACAGCGCGTACTCGACTCGTTAACCGCCCCGCCACGCACCACGTGTCCGAATCTTTGTCACGGGCAAAATTTTACAGGGTTAATTGGCATTGCCAGATCCGTTGTACTAAATACCGAGACTTATGTGGAAAACAATACGGATGCGGATGAAAAAATTGGGACGTGAAAAATATGCACATCAATAAACTTACAACTGTTGTACTTATATCAATATGAATTTAGAAATAAAGATTATCTTTTTTTTTGCTCGCTCGCCTCTTGCGTTTCTTTGTTCAGAAGCTGGCTAGATGATAAAGCGGGATTTTGGACGAACCGCTCAGGGTGCAGGCGGGAGGCGTCTCAAGAGGTTTAAAAAGCGGGGCATCCCGCGCTAGGAATACTAAACTTCTGACACATTTGGTCGAAAAAATCAATGTTAACAAATAAATAGCTTGTCTATTAAGTATGAGCAAAAATATTATGAAACCTACAATGAACTACTTTGTGGTCACAATTACACAAAGTAGTTAATTGTAGGTTTCATAATATATAGATACATAATACTAGTTCGATTTTAACTGACATAGCGCTTGCTGATCGGCGAACACAGCCCACGTCCTCTCGCTTAATTTTTCGCAGTCTGTAAGCGGTCAAGAATTATTGATAAACCAATTGTTGATTGTAGTTGTTAGCATAAAGGTGCTGGATCTTATATATTAATATTTAAGCGCCGACAAAATCAAAAATCGAAATAGTTTTATTCCAATTAGAACATTTGAAATGGTACTATTTGAACGTCATACATTACAATAAGATAGTCCCCAAAAACGCACATCCTTCACCGTCACCACAGGGTACTTCAATCAATGAGGTATGAATATGATATTTCTTACCATTGTTAGCGACAACTTTCCCGCCGTGTGACTCGATAATCTTGGCGAGTTCTGGTCGCTTGCAGTCGTCATCCTCGGATAATATGTACAGTTTCCGTCCGAGCAACGCTTTCGAAGTCACTTCCACATCTTTCGGCGGACTGATCAGGAACTGTTCTGCCACCTGTGGCGTTTGCTTCTTTCGCTTCGTTCGTGGCTTCACTTCACCTATTTGATCTCCGTTAATAAGATTGGTACTCAGTTTTGCTACAGGCCCTTTGTTCTGTTGGAAGAGTCGTAAAATTTCATTATACATAATAAAAACAGGTGATGATGTTTATGGCGACAAGTAGTTGATTTTTTTATCAATTCGCGATGGGTTTGCGATGAGAAATTTGAGGGTGTTTACACATTGTTCGGGCGCAATGTGCAAGTGTTCATACAAATAGTATTACGGGCAATTCGGGGAATGTCTTTTTTCGGATTCGGATCATGCGCAGTAGTTATGAAATCACTCTAAGAGACCGTCAGCAATATACTTACGGCACTAAGATTATTGAACTCTTCCAGGGTCATGACATCTTGAACGGGCTTGTCGTTTCGCACCTTCATGACGCGCGGGAACCGCAGCGTGTAGCCTGCGCCGAACCCGGAGCTACGGATCAACTCCGACGCACGCACCTGTAATAAGTACCTACATTTCGGTAGAATTCTAGTGATTATGACAAAATATATTATTAATTATTATTATAATGATCTAAAATTCTAGATTCTAATAGAATAAAGTTTACCGTTAAAACGACAGAATGTTCTGGCATTATCCAGAAATCTGGTTTCTCTTTATTAAAACAAAGATTTGACGGGGCAGGTGTCCGTTTGAAGTGGGTCCAGTGGCGCTCGAGAGTGGCACATAGACTCTCACGCTCGTCAAATGTGAGGCCGGTAGAGACACGGCCCACTGATATCCAGCGCTTTGGCATTTGACCTGCCGTATAGAAATTAACGACTTGTTTTGAAAATCAATTAAATGTCTTATGAGCAATCATCTTGTCTGGATTATTTTGTTGTAGATATTTACCTGTTCATGCACAGTGAGATCCGAAATTGGATCTAGGATAAGTCCTAATCTAGGTACAATTAGGACTATGGAATATACAACAAAAATTGCATTAGGTATCTCACCGGGAGTTCCGCCGTCGGAGCACGCAACTAGGAAGCTTTTAGCGCGTCCTTGTCTCTTGTTCTCTGCTTCGTCAGCCCCGATTATCACCAGGTCAAGATCACTCATAGTACCATCTATGTACTGAAATGATCAAATGAACCAGTCTAGAGAGACAGAATTTATTAATTTAATAAACCAGCTTCAACAACTAACCAGCTTGTTGTTGCAATGTTATTGTAACATTTCACAGTGTTACCAGATAATAAATAACAGTTACTCCTCCATTAACGTGTGGTATTAAGAAAACTAATCGTTGAAACCTTGATGCGGTACTATAAGAGATTTTGAAAACCCCAATACTCTAGGCCTACATATTTGAAAACGTCATTTCGCATAACCGTGAAATTTTTTTTTTTTTACTTTACTCCATAGTTTGTTTAATGTATAGTCGACCCTAGTCGACCAATAACTTTAACTTCACTATCAACTGTCCCTTTGATCTTGTAATTTACGATGTGCAAACGAAATTCAGTATTACAGGAGTAATTCTATGGTCGACTATACATTAAGTATTTTTATCAGTCAATAAACATTTCAGTCGTAAGTGCTATGTTACCTCAGGCTTAATTTTATACCATCCAGCATTGCGTCTATTCGGGATGTAGTAAGATTCCACATCTTTAACCACAATACCCTCGTCTTGGTTCTCGATCGCCTTATTCAACGCATCCAGTATTTCCGACGAAATCAACCTGATGAACACAATCATAATATTATTAACACCGAGCGAGGATATTATCACATTCATTTATTGATTGCCTCATTGGTCTAGTGGTGCAAGCGCGGCTGCTAAGCGTGAGATATGGAGTTCCGGTTCGGACAGTATTGATATTTTTTACGCAGGTAATTGTGGAAGTAGCTAGATATTGTATTTATTTGCATCAATTGTAATGGACTTATGGACTTCCGCAAGGTGACACCTGAATCTATTCAACCCTTAATAATATTGCCGTTGATATTACCTCTGTGTGACTATTTGCCGTTGACTATGCTGTATTACTCCAGGGACGTTAGTAAAAATCTCATCTAAAATACGAAGTCTTTCACTGAGCTGCAACCCTCCCTTTTCTGGGGGACCCACAAGTGTTCTACCATTGAAATAAAGAATGTCAAAGGCGCAAAAGCAAGGACGGTATTTTGAATTATCTGTTATCTTTTTAACATCGAAAGCCATTCCTGTAAGAAAATGTAACCAGCTTAATAAAAGAAACCATTTTGTTAAAATAAAATATGTTTACCTATACATAAAGAGAAAAGACTCGCAGGCAGATGTTCAACGTAAAATTTTTGCAACGAAAAAAGTTAAGTTTAATACAACATATATAAGATGAAATTAATAAAAAAAAAAAAAGCATGCTTGCCATGTGTGAATTATATTTTGTTTGTGAACCATAGGCACTAAGATAATTTTTTTTAATCTTATTTGTCTATGTTACGCGGGACAATATAAGGATTCTAACGATACCCCATACATTTAGAAGTTATGGAGGACAAAAAAACTTGCAAACATACAATACATACATAATTACATACATAAACCCTAAAAAAATAACACACATTTATTGGGCATTTGAGTAATAATTAATCAATGTATTTAATTAAAGATTTTACCTTTGGATCCAAAACACTGGTATTCCTTATGCCACCCCATCATCTCGCCGTCTAAAATAAAACTGGTGACGTCCGATTTAAAACAATTCTTCAGATAAGGCGTCAATAACCCAGACTCATAAGAACTTCCATAATTCTTGGTAAATGAAAAGCCTCTCCTTGAAAAATATTCAAAACGATAATTTTCCATGTGCATCTGTTTTGAGATAAGAATTCCTTTAAAAACAAATACTGTGGGTAGATACTCAACTACTTTTGCATAAAATACCTATATGTTGGGTATATAATTTTACGAATAGAAAAATAAAATCGCGAACGGGATTTAAACTTGCGCCCCCCTGATGAATAGATCGCCTAGACTATTCATCCAGGAGGTACAGGTTCAAAACCCACTCACGACCATATTTTACACCAACATTTACAACTTTAGAATATAACGGTAATCCGGAGTGAGAACAACTCAAGATTCAATAGATACTTAAGTACCTATAATAAATGAGTTCACGTTCCGTAACTTGGATCTGTAGAAGACCTCACATCGATATTTGTCACGCTTTCGTTATATTCTGCAAACCCCTTTACTATAAACTTATTATAGCTTAGGTACCTACTGCAATTAGCTAAGGTGAAAAGCAGACTCTTGGTACAAAGTGCCGCTCATCTGTAAGAGCACTTATATTCATGCATTGACTTACCTGGAATCTCTCACCATCGAACTTATTTTCTATTTGATATGTTTTGTCAGGGGAGAGATGGCGTGCTATATCTTTGACATCAAGTCGTTCAGAGAGCATCGGACTTATTGCTAAGAATATCTGAATCCCAAGCTCCAAGGGACGAGCGTCACCGTCACCCAGTTCTTCACATACCTGCATAATGATTACAGATATTTACTTTTTCATAAGCAGGATGAAATGCTTTGAATGTTGCAAACATTAATTAAAACCTTTCAGCTCAGTAACGTACAGATCTGTATATCGTTGTAACAATAAAAATCTATTGTGTCTGCTAATGACTGAGGCAACAGCTTATGTAAAACTTGATATATTTATATATAATTCATGTACAAGAGGTGGCTACATAAGGCGGAGTTAATACCATGAGAAACTCTCTACCAGTCAACCTTTAGGTTTAGGTAATAATAATACTCTTCCCGACCGTATTTCGGTCACTGCGGCCTGTCTCTACGGAGATTAGCCATGTATGCAGAATTATAGTGCACAACTGTATGCGTAAACACAGATGCACTCCCTCTTCCTTCAGTCTCAAAGTCCAATGGCACGGCATATCGACACGACCGGAGAGAGATCAGGTGCAGGATCGACAACTTTACGTGCTCTCTGAAGCACAGGGGCGTCATAGCAACAATTTCCTATCTCCGGGTTGCTATTTAGAATTTTCTAACGGAAAAGACCCAATAGCACTTTGGCCGACTTAGGACTCGAACCCAGGATCTCACTCTCAGCAGCCGGGCTTGCGACAACTAGACCAACGAGGCAGTCCTTAAAAGAGGCTTCGAATGAGGTAGTCTTTTTTATAATTAAGTTTAATACATATTTATTGCAGCGTTAGTCGTGTCGGTTCCGTTTTGGTTCAGTTACTGCAGGTATACTTACTTCTTTTTAACCATTTACTGACACGATTATACTTAGTATAAATAAATATTGAATCCGTATTCCCCTTAGCCTCATGATCCAAATCGTAGGTATATTGAGTTTCTTTTTTTGGTTCTGGTTTTGCTTTCGCAAGGTTCTCATTATGGAGAATAAGTAGTAATGTCAACAAGTTAGTGTAATGTAGGTATGTTAATAATTATAATTAGTTATGTACGTAGTCTCGTGTATTTGTCATACGGCGCAATGACAATGGTATTTTGTCGGCGATTAAATCTCAGTTGAAGAAAGACATGTTTTACTAGTTGCCATACATATCAGTGGCGACGAGATTTTCGAACTATTTGTGTGTTATTTGCCCGGAAGTGGAATTAAAGCCATATTTTGACAGGCGTAACGAATTATATAAGGTCCTAATTTATTAGGTAATTTCCTTTTAAGAGGTTAATGTGTAAGTGATTAGGATTAATTTAAGCCATAATTCAAATTTTTACAACAATTTTATTTTTTTCTTAACGTTCGCCGTTAGTACTATGTTAATTACAAATAATTTCTTATATCCATTTAATTCTTAGCTGAAGTGAATGTATTTGACTTACATATTAACCCTTTCAAAGGAAATTACCTAATAAATTAGTCCCTTATATGTAGAAAATGGTTGCATCATGTATCTATAGGATGGTTATCCCTAGCATATTAAAACCACTGGTGTTAAAACAGTTGCATAGCACCCATATGGGTATTGTGAAAACTAAAGGCTGGGCTAGGAGTTACGTGTGGTGGCCGCGTATAGATAACGACGTTGAGGCGTTATGTTTTGAGTGCGAGAGCGCGCGGGAGGGAGACGCGCCGCCGCGCGCTATTTCGCAGCCGTGGCCGTACACCTCACAGCCGTGGACTCGCGTACATGTTGACTTTTTAGGCCCATACAAAGATGAATGATACTTAATACTTATCGACTCGAGTACAAAGTGGTTGGAAGCATTTGAAATCAAACAAAAGAATGCGTCTAACGTTATTAAAATATTACGAAATACATTCGCAAGGTTCGGGCTACCAATTGAGTTAGTGTCAGATCAGGGTCCTCCATTTACAAGCTTAGAATTTGAATCATTCTTAAAGAATAATGGTATACGGCAAAGGTTTTCACCGGCTTATCACCCGGCATCAAACGGCGCCGCGGAGAATGCGATCAAGTTGTGTAAACGAGCTATCAAAAAGGCAATAAGGGATAATGTTGAAGTTGATGCAGCTCTGCAGACATTCTTGTTAACTTATCGGAATACAGTGCACAGTGCACAGTACAACGGGGGAGACGCTTGCTAGACTTTTGCAGAAACGTGCGTTACGTTCTCATTTAGATTTGCTTCGTAGCGATTATGCTGTAGAATGTAGATAATCGGGTAGGTACAGAGGTACAAGAGAACCAAGTTAAATACGCGGGCGGGGCTGAGCGTAGTTTTGATAAGGGTGACACTGTATAGGCAAGAGGCTACGGAACGCAAGATAAAAATAATAAAAATAGAGGTAAAAGGTAAAGTTTTAGACAGTGAAGGTTCACGGAGGTATGTAGTAAGTAAGGGTAGCGGCCAATTGATAAAAAGGCATATTGATCAAATAGTTCGTCGCAGATCCCGTTTATCTGATGTTCCTTGTCCTGACGATAATTTGCGCATAGGTAGGGGTGAGGATGAAACTCCACACGGGGTGACGGATGGGAGTGGTGCTAGTTCATCTACACACGAAACAAGCCACGGTCAACCGTCTATCATAACAGAAGGGATTGAAATGAGCACGTCCCATCCACCACAGCTACCCGAGCCCCCAGGCTCTAAAAGAATTCGTAAACCAGTTATTCGTTACGGTTTAGAAATAGATTGATTTAAGTATAGTTAGTAAGTTTTTCGTAATGTTTGTTTAGTTTTATTGTAAGGGTTTGTAATTAAGGGTGGAGGTGTAATGTAGGTATGTTAATAATTATAATTAGTTATGTAGGTAGTCTCGTATATTTGTCATACGGCGCAATGACTATGGTATTTTGTCGGCGATTAAATCTCCGTTGAAGAAAGACGTGTTTTACTAGCTCCCATACTTAACAGTTAGAAGGTATTGTACGACGTACCAACCGATCGATTTATCTATCACAAGTATAGAGTTTCTTAATAATATTATGTTAGTCAAATAATTTAAATTGTGGTTAAAAATAATCTCAAGAGTAATCGTAATGGTAAGTACCTATCTTTTAGGGCTCTTACATAAACTCGGCGATACCCGTCGACGTTCGACTGCAGCTGTTGACTCCAGTTAAGTGTCGTCGACGACGCGCGGCGGCAATCGTCAACATGCTTCGACGGCTACCGCCGAGCTGTCGTCAACAACGTTCGGCTTGTATATAAGAGCTCTTACTCGCTTTTCAGTTTTTTTTAATCCTTTTTACTCTTTGCTTGTTTCTTCTTTATCGTGTAAGATTTTGTTTAGTATTAAGTAAGATGTCAGACACCTTGAGACTAAATAAATATTTTTCTTTCTTTTGTTGAAGAGACTTTTGTGCATAAATAAACAGTCGAGAGGCATGTTGAATGCTTACCTTAGATAAAAGGCCACATGTTTCGAAATATTCGGGAGCATCAGGATGGAACACTGCCAATATACGGTGACTACTCATCTTAAGTTTCAAGTCCTTCAGGATTAACCTCAAAAACCACTTCAGTTGATCTGCGGTAACTTCGTTTATAACATGACTGAACATATCATCAAGAACAGCTAAAAATATGAATGTGTATTGATTATTTGATTGAAAATACTACGCAAGAATTTACGACTAGCTATGCCCGCGGAAAACCAACCAACCACGTTGAATTTCAGGCTGAAATCTTATTACAGGCTGCTCTTCTTCTCTCCTCTATAAAAAAATTATATATAGATAGATATTACGTAGATATATATGTAGGTAGGTAAAGTCAGAGTTCCCATAATATTGCTTTTTTATTATTCCGTGTGTATTGTAACTTAGTTAAAATACTCGCACTTGGTTTTTCTGATGTAGTTACATGTCGCAGGCAATTTGTATGACTCCGCCGTTTAAAAACGCTCGCAGACAAATAATAAGGCGGAAGCGGGGCCCCTCTTTCCGCGTCAGTAAGGTCGCAAAAAACCTAAACACGAAGGGATGACCTGTCCGTGTCGGGTTGCACTGGCTTCCGAGCTCATCGTTATTCAAAATTTTTCTATTACATGTGATGTGATATCTTGCTTCTTTCATAATTTCATGTTTCTAGGTAAATGGGAAGTACCTACCCCATAGGTTTTGATTTACTAGCAAGTTTTAAAATATGCGGCGGTATTTCTTTAATGACGCAATAAAGTCTGATTTTTACAACTGGACTTTATCAAGAGACCGCAGACTTACGTTTATTGATATTTTGATTTAGGTATATATTGATTGGTTTATTTCACCTTGATATCTCGACGCGTTGCTGACAAAAAGGACTTTGACAGACAGACAGACAACGACGTGTTCTTTAACTTTCAAGGGTTCTTTTTATTTTTCTTTTAATATAAGTAACCCTAACCACCAATATAGGCGCCTGGCGAGCTGAGTGAGGGGGGGGGGGGGGCACCAAGGCCCCCTTTTCAAAGTAATATTATAAATCTTGATGAGTTTTGAGGCCGTAGACCGCATCCAATAATTTTACAAAATTATCAACATAACATAACATAACCGGCCCATTATTGTCCCACTGCAGGGTAAGGGCCTCATACAGAAAAGGCACGAGCATCCATCACTACACTAGCTCACTGCGGATTAGCGATTTCAGACAATTACCCAGTAGGTATGAATAACTCTTACTAATTCATAGTTTACTTACATGCTTTCTTTCCGACTTCGGCAGAGGAAATTCTATCTAGGATCTCATTAATATCACCAATAGTAAATTTGTCGGATTTTTGGCTAAGCCTACTTTTGAAAACAAAATATGCTACACCAGCGAAATCACTGTCATGTGAATTACTGATCGCCCTATAGTTTAGTAACTTCTGTGCATCGCGGGATTGTTTGCAGAGCGATAGAACTTTTACTAATAAAACACCCAATTTGTTTTCCTTCAAGTTGTAGGCATTCCTTTCTCTATCTAAATTTGGTAACAGCAGCCTTAAGATGGGAAAAATTGTGAGATTCTGGAAACAGAATGCATATTATTAACATCAAAATGTGTATTGCAGAGTGGCATTTTGCAACGATTAGTTCTGCGCAGAGATAACTCATACCCTTTTGTTTTTACGAAAATTTAATAAATGTCATTACCTTTTGGCCTACTATTTGAGATGCATTCAATTTGAAATCATTTATAAAATTTCCCAATATTTTATCTTGTTCTTGTCTCTGCCCTTTCTTCTTGTGCAGTTGTTCTAAGAGATGGCATATTTTTTCAAACTTAATGTCATTGGCTGGTATTACTTCATTAGCCATGATAATGGGCAAATTAAATTAACTTACGGAGCCCTAAAACAAAAGAAAATTATAAAAACAGAAAAATTTATAAAAATAGATATTTTATTATTTGCGTATCATAACTAATGGAGACATTAGCATAGTTAGTGACAGAGGTCGATTATTACGCACTAAAACTGCACCGACTGTAGTGCCCGTTATTGCGATAGGTATATGAACCCAATTTGCATTATCTGTATATGACAAGACTGTAATGTTTTCTAATAGGTACCAATTTTAGAGATTTTAGATGATTATGATGTTTTGTACTGCAGACAGTTTGATGGATACGCAGTATATGAGCACAGACATTATAAATTTGGACGTGTACACCGTTCTGTCATAAAAACAGACATACCTACTTACCTTTGTTTCATAGTGATAATTAAAATGGATAGCTTTATCAAAGTACCGAAGAAAAATTTGTAGTTTGGAATCATAGAAAATAAACTATTAGGTAACTATATTATGGAATATTCATGTGATTCAACCATCGGTCAAATATTTTAGCTTAAGTAACTGCCCCGCGATTTCACCCGTTTTTTTTTACTCTGCTTTTTAAGGGTCGTAGCGTGAAGGTAAATAAAAGTATAGCATTCCTCAAGAATTGGGTTAAAATTATTTTTTTCACTTCCGATGGGCTTTCCATTAAGCGCGTTCTAACAAGAAGCTTTGATTATTAGTTCGTTTTAGTTTGTTATGATCTTTACATCAATTGTGCTCTAATTATGAAATTTAATGGTTAATTACAGGTGAAGCTAATAAAAGCGTGTTAAAAAGTAAGAAAAATGCGAGGATAATCCATACTAATATTAAAAATGCCAAAAAGTAACTCTGTTTGTTTGTTACCATTTCACGACTAAACGGCTGAACGAATCGTAATGAAATTTGGCAAGGAGATAGATGTGGACTTTGGAGAAGGACATAGGCTACCTTTTGTCACGCAGACGTTGTCGCGGGCAGCAGCTAGTTTAAAATATCTAAACGTAAGCTATTGATTGGCACGCAACATTATTGTGTTTTATTGTAATCTATATTATTATTATAAGGCGCAAAGTTTTTTTTTTGTTTGGTTGTTTAAATGCGCCAATCAATCCAAGTTCGAGCCGGATTTGAAGTTTTTTTTTTTTTTGCTTGCCATATTATTGACTATCTAACATTCGGTTACACCTCTCAGCTAGCCTTATTGATTTTTGTTAAGTAAGTCGGAAGAAAGAGCGCTGCCGAACCTCTTTAACCGCGTGCGCTGGCGTAATGGTTAATATAATATTCTACAAAAATATACAATACAATACAATACAAATATTCTTTATTGTACACCAATACAAAAACAGGACAGTGTGTATAAAAACGTTATAGGTACAATGGGCGGTCTTATCGCTAATAGCGATCTCTGACAGACAACCTTGGGATGGACAATATAGCTAAGAATAGAATTTGGGTAGTCCGTGGTGTACTATTATATATATAAATGCATAAAAAGAAATATACTACACAGTTACATATATAAATAAAATATACATATAATATATACAATATATATATAAAGTATAATAGTAAATAATCTATTACATAGAGTAATGAAAAAATAGGAGAGGATATTATATATAGCGAAGTAAAAACAAATGATATTTATAAGGACAGGTAATGCTCTTTCAGTAGTTTTTTGAAATTACTCAATGTCTGTGCGCGTCTTATTGATACAGGTAATCTATTCCATAAGCGAGTACCTTGGACTGAAAAAGACTTGTCCAAAAATTTTGAGGAATGCTGCGGCATTTCAAGTCTCAGATTTTCCGATGACCTTAAGTATCTAGTATGTGTGTCATTAAGGAACTTAAAACGTTCTTTGAGATAAGGTGGGGTTGCAGGGTTGAATATTATGCTGTAAAGCAGTGACAAAATATGAGTATTCCGGCGAAGGCGTATTGGAAGCCACTTGAGCTTAGTGCGGAATTCAGAGACGTGATCATATTTACGCAAACCAAATATGAATCTTATACAAAAGTTTTGGAGTCGCTCAAGTTTATCGAGATGTGCCTCACTAAGATCTAGATAACTGGCATCTGCATAATCAAGGATAGGAAGAAGGAGGGATTGAGCAAGCGCAGTTTTAGTGGCAATTGGGAGAAAATTGCGCAATCTCCTCAAGGACCCCGCTGAAGCAAAAATTTTGCGACTAAGTTCTTTAATTTGCGAACTCCAAGAAAGATCCTTGTCAATATAAATTCCCAGGTTCTTGACTGTGTCACTAAAAGGTATCATGATACCATCGAAACGAACCTTAGGAACCTGAGCCCAATCTACTCTGGAGGTCAGCCGAGGGCTGCCGACAACAATGACTTGAGTCTTAGCTGGATTAACCTTTAAACCATGTGCTTTACTCCATTCAGAGATTTGTGATAAATCTGCATTTATCATTTTAATAGCCTCTGAGAACTCCCCTGGTGAAGCTTGTGAGTAAATTTGCAGATCATCTGCATACAGGTGGTAGGATGAAAGAAGTCGATTTGAGATGGAATTAATAAATATTGCGAAAAGAAGAGGGGATAGAACGCCACCCTGTGGTACACCGGCAGAAGTACTACACCAGGAAGAAAATTTCCCCTCAATGCAAATACGTTGCCGGCGGCCACACAGGTAACTACGAAACCAATCAATCGCTGTTGGAGATATGTTAAGAGAACACAGTATGCTAAGCAGGATATCAAAATCGACGGTATTAAACGCATTACTGAAGTCAAGTAGAGTGAGTACCGTGAGATTTCCATTTTCCATGCCCAGCCTTATGTCATCCGTTATATGCACAAGAGCAGTAGTAGTGCTATGACCAGGACGAAAACCGGATTGGAAGGGATTGAGCAGGCTATTTTTACAAAGGAAATCATCAAAGAAAATATAGGCCGTTAGCATGTCTAAAAAAATCCGCGATTCCATATGCTTATCTCTACTTAAGCCACAATAACGTTTTATGTGCCCAAAAAATATTGAAAATTAAAAAGTAGACAGACATGGGCGTTTTTGGTATTTTCTGTAAACGGTTACATATGAAAAACCGTTTTTGGATATCGATATGGAGAGTTTTTAGATATCTACAGCAAACGCTGAACGATATTCGCTTCGTCTCGTTTTCACACCCGGTAACATCATCAGTTGGACAGAGAGACGGCGAATATCTAACCACGAGATAGATAGAATATGAGAAGTTGAGTAAGCTACGTACCTAAACGAATATGGATAGT
This sequence comes from Xylocampa areola, assembly GCA_935421205.1. Classification (NCBI taxonomy): domain Eukaryota; kingdom Metazoa; phylum Arthropoda; class Insecta; order Lepidoptera; family Noctuidae; genus Xylocampa; species Xylocampa areola. The sequence goes on from OW285200.1 coordinate 6,629,536, forward strand.
TAGTTTTTCGTTTAGTTCGTTAAGATTTGATCCAAATTGTAAAAACGGTTTTCTGTGTGTGCCATATCGATACGATATGATACTAGCTGACCCGGCAAACGTTGTTTTGCCATATAAATAAAAAATTTAGGGGTGGACTACCCCTAACATTTAGGGGGATGAAAAATAGATGTTGGCCGATTCTCATAGATACCGGATAAGCACAAAAAATTTCATCAAAATCGGTCAAGCCGTTTCGGAGGAGTATGGCAACGAAAACTGTGACACGAGAATTTTATATATATATTAGATATGTGTATATCCGTTTTTAGTTACGATATGATATATCGGACTCATGTCTATTAAAAAGTGATTTTTGAGCATTATTATTAGCCATGCCATATTAATCCTTTCAAACGAAAGTTACCTCATCATCAAAATAATTTTATGAAGATAGACTTTGCCCTTTAAGCTTGTTATTTGAAAGTTATAGTTTAGGACATAATGTAAAATGAAAATAACTCAAAACTCGCGCGAACGAGCCGTGTGACGCATAAACCCCGCCCAACGAGATGAACTGTGAATTATTTGCTATATGTTGGTTAGTACTAAGTAATTAAAATATAATTATACGTCTGTGAAACCGCGGGGCACAGCTTGTTTCTTTATGAAAACCGGACAACGAGTCTGATTCGCGCACCGGAGTTTCGTATCATTAATATTACTACATACATGTTCATAAACTACCTATGTATTAAAGAAAATTCGGATTGATGGACAAACTTAACTTTTAATTATAGTTTAACGGTTATTACTTACGCGCATTCTTCGGGATTGCGCGACTAGTTGATAATTAATATGAATATGTCTCACGAAAGTTATTATACAAAAAAAACTTAACTTTTCAGAATACATAATATTTTCTCTTACAACCTAACGGTCAATTCTATAAACATAAAAAAAAATTGCAATAAAATAAATGTGATAATAAATTATAAATTTTCGGATTTATTCCTTTGCTTGTTCTATGAGACCTTGCTTCCTGTCAAATGTCAAGATTATTTTGGAATCCTGATTTATTTACTGATCCAAGGTACCGTAGACCTTCGAAATTGAAATTAATTTGAACTTTAACATTCACGCGTTCCTGAAAAAAGGGTCTTGACATACAGACAAAACGAAGAAGTTTTAAAAGGTTTCCTTTTTTCTTTTTGAAGAATGGCACGTTAAAATCTTCTAAAATACTGTTAAATCGTAAATTATAGCCTCCACAACATAGACGTCTTTTATGTCGTGTACGCTGACGTCAGAGAAGTGCGCCACAATTGCGTTTCAATCGCCAGAAAGTGATTGCAGTTATATTTTTACAAGTAAAGCAATTATGATTTCTGCTTACCCTCATGCGAAAAAGGCGTTTATGTATTTTTGTATGTATGAATTACATATTATTACGTACCAATGTATAATAATATAAAAAAAAATGCATATGCCTATGCCCTACTTCTACAATATTGATTCGCGCCTAGTTAACAATATTTTGAGTCCCTACTGTTGGGCAGACCAGCTTTTTTCCAACCCTAATCCTGTGCAACTTGTATGTGAAGCAGACTTTTCTTATTAATACATATAAATATAAGGTCTGAAATTAAAGCTTCTGTATATTGTAACATTATTATTTATTAGATAACCAGGTAGTTTAACAAATATTTTCTGGCCATTACAGGGGAATGGTCTTTATAAAGTAAATATAAATTATAAGCAGTTTCCTTTGTTAGATCAATAACTCCATGTTTCTCACAATTGGTGATATCCTTACAAGCAAGTGCCCTCTCATAATACTCAATAGCAAGATTATTTATATTTAACATTTGATACACCCTTCCCATATTATAATTTGTTTCCTGATCACATTTCCTTAAGCTCCTGTAAGTTTGCATGTAAGCCATTCCTTGCAGAATTAGATTGTGATGTTTATCTACAGTTCTTTGGGCAGCCATTACCAAAATTGTTATAGCAATTAAAAATGCAGACAAAGGATCTCTACATTTTTCATGATACTCTAGATAGTATTTCAAAGCTACCAGATATCTCCCAGATATAAGAAAATTATTACCTAAAAATAGGTTCTTGACAACATTAGTACTATCTCTTTGGAATAACCTTAACAGAAATTTAGAGTGGGTGTTTCTATCAATGTAATTAATAACAAGATTTAACAAGTTCCAAGATCGAGAGCTGGGATGTTTCTGAGAAAACTCTCTAATGAAACGAAATGCATTATGATTATCATTACTCAAAAGGCAGGCTTGCATACAATAAAAGTCAATATCTGCGCGATGAGGAGCCAGACTTTTTGACATCATTGCACCAAATGTTAATCGCTGCATTGTAAAATATTTTTTATGTTTACATGCAATACTTAGCAATTCACTAAAAAAATCCCATTCTTGCTGTGGGGTGAGTTTAAATGTTTCATCTTCATCAAAGTGGATATCATTTTCGTGATATTGGTTTTCTCCTCTCATTGTCCGGAAATTGTGGATAAGATCAATTCCACACCTGGCTTTACATGCCATGTTTAATTCTTCTTGATGTCTAAACCTTACAAATGTCTTAGAAAGTAATGCTTCTCCAACTTCTAAGTATTTAAGCCACTTATTATATTTTTTCAAGGCTAAGCAGTGTTCGTAAAGAAGATTTGCACTGACTACATATTTAAAATCTTGTTCTAGCATCTGCAAAGCTTCGTCAAAACGGCCTTTTTTCTCAAGTATGGAGTACAGCTTTCTCCTAGCATCAGGATGTTGTGGTGCATGTTTTAACACTTTATAGAAGGAGTTAATAGCATCACTCTCTCTACCTAACTTAAACAAACACTCTGCATGTTTAAGCCATACTGCTCCAAGATCAAAGCTATTATTTCTTACTAGAGGCTCCAAAAGTTGTATTGCTAAATCATGGTGTCCAGTAGAAGAAAGTGCTTCTTCTATATCCATATATAAGTCTCCAGCCTTTTCCACATCATTAGACAGAAAGTCATTAAGCAATGTTTGTACTAAATTAATTGCACCAAGATGTATGAAACAAACTAATAACTTGCTTTTGAGATCTATGGGCAAGGAATTTGGAATTGAGCAGTTTAAATAATTAGTTTGTTCCTCTATACCACCTTCAGGATTTTTAACTGTTTGTATTTCAGCTTCAATTTCAACTCCAGCATTTGCCACAAATATTTCAATACAAGTCTGAAATTGTCTCTGACCAATAAGCAACTCTAAAAATATATTTAAATCTTCCAAATTGAACAGTGATGGACATTTTTTATAAGCTGAAGTCATCACTGAAAGTGCACGTTCCATTTCATTATTATTGTGATATTGAGTTACAGCCATTTTAGCATATTTCATAATTGTTTCTCCTTCAGGTGATGGTAAAGAGGTCACTATCTTGTGATAACATTTAAGTTTTGTGATATGTAGAGTCTGAATTGGATATTTCATATTTTCTAATTTGTCAAGAAGCTCAAGTCTCTTCAGGTGACTGTCAAAATTGTGAGGATCATCTGCAATGGCTTGTGTATAACAAATCATTTCTTGTCTATAATCATCTCTCTGTTTAGATATAGTGGCAAGTCTCAACCATTCTTCAGCATCTGGAGGGCTCAAATGAGCCCCTAATAATGCAAACTGTAACGACTTTTCAGTGTCATGTTCATATATTTGTGCCAAAGTTTGGTATGGCTCTGGAGCTGTTGGAAATTGCTTAATAATTTCATGACACATCTTTTCAGCTGTATCTTTATCTCCTCTAACAAAACGTAAATTTGCTTCTCCCATTAATCCCAGAAGTCCAGGCGGCAAGCGAGCATACTTGCGGCGTCTGTGCAACCCTTTTTCAGTTAAGGTAAATGGCTCATCCTCATTTCTTTTGCTAGAATCTTCGATATCCTCTTCATCATCAAAATTATACCATTCATTAGAATATTCAGCGAAAGACATTTCACCGCTCAAGAACTTACTAGTTAAATCTTTTTCTAAATCCATCTTTGTTTATTACTTATATTATTTGCTTAGACAGGCTTGATTTCCTGCACGATAAAAAGTGCAATGTTTATGCGAATGAAATGTATATATTTGAATATTTACTTACTTGAAAATATTAAAAGTAATTTACGATACAATTACGGGATTCCCATACTGAAAAGCACACCATTTATGTTGTAGAATAGACACTTCGACCAAAAACCGTGACAATACCAAAATATTGATTAGAAAAAGAAATACTAACCGAATCCAAACCTAGCAATTCAATGTGACAATATTAATGAATTCCTTGCATCAAAGATATGCTAATCCAATATTTTTTTTGCAAATAAACATAGAAAATCGACGAGATCTAAAAAGTAAAAACCATATTTGACACCTATCTTTTGATTGAACTAGGGAAGTGACGAGTTCAAATCGGTAACAAATATAAACAATTTTAAAATAAATCGATTTAAAATTCCATGAGTACTTAATCGTTTAAAACTAAATACAATTAAAAATCAAGATATTTCATTCTGTCAAGGAATTTATATTATAACGCAAACGCACCCATTAACGCCCTTCAAAAATCCGCACATATTACTGCCCTCTTTTTAAAATTATCAATTAAAAGTGTTGTTTGCAGTTAGAAGAGCTAGAGCTTGTGTAGCAAAAATGCAGATGTGTTAATGCTGCAAGTATTTATCAGACCCTTGTGTGCGTAAATCAACAACATACACAGCAAATAAATAATTCATCCGAGTCATTACCAAATAGTGCATGTTTCTTAGTGTAACGCTCCCAAACACGTAAGTACAATAACTTTGTTCTTAAGGTAAATAAAGTATTTAAAACCTGTTATTCAATATTTTATTAACTAGTATGTATTCTTACTGCTTTCGTTATGTTAATTAGCAACTTATCTCCATGGGTTTTGTGCTTTAATTTGGTTTAAAATCAAAATTCTAAAGAGGCAGTCATAGGAACAAAATTTTTGACTTTGTTCCTTTTACTGCCCCATGGCGGTGTAGGGTGCTTGATCAATATTTTTAATTTATAGTTATATAATATATATATATATTTAATTTATAATATACGATACACAGTAGAGCAGTAGTCTGTGCAGTAGAGTAACCACAGATTAGTAATATATGTTTCTTACGATAAGAGTAACAACGTCACGCGAACCCTGAGTATTTAAGATACATTTATATTACTAATCTGTGCTGAGTATATATGTATATCCGTGAACAACGGTATCTGCAGTAGTGATGAGTAGATTGGGTCACAGATTAGTAATATATGTATCTTACGATCATAGAATTGGGAGGAACCATAGAATTAGAATATTTTTGCTACCACATAGAACGACATAAAACTTAAAAAAAGTGCTACCGTTTTTGGATTGTCAATGTGTGCGTACAATAGTCGATAAACAATATTTTAGATGTACAGAATTGGTATACAAAATGAAAATATTTTCAATCAAATTGTTAATAAAACTAAATTAATTACATTATTAGAATAAAAACATTTCATGCGTTCCCATTATAATTATATTTCAATGGTAATAGGTACTTTGTAAAGAATTCAGCTTTTGAGGACCCTGAGCAGTGTATAGAGTACTGATTGAGATGATGATTGACTGAATGATTTTTACCTACCTATCCTAATACCATTGCGGAGGTGGTCGGACTCAGTGCAGCACACGCTTGAGGTGTGCCCTGCCTAGACTGCTGAGCGGTGGGTACAAAGAGCCAGTATAAGACGAGACCTGTCTCTACCGGCAGTAGTGAGGGCAATGGTCGCAGATTCAGTGAACTGGAGAGAAATGGCATCCTTTAGTGAGACTGTTGTCGTCCAGAAAGAGTCCGCGTAGCGGAATTGCGAGAGGGCCGATTCCAGTCGGAGGAGAAAGCATCTAGGAGGCAACCGCCTCGGTTTTAACAGCCTAAACCCCGCCTGTATGATTTAAGACAGGCGGCCCTTTGGGGTCTCGGATACTTAGTGAGGGGACTCTGTATACCCATCGTGATCCCAGTGAAGACGGTGGCATAGTGGTCACGTGCTATTGTGCAAAGCGAGGCTTAGGGGAGACCCCTTTACAGTCTCTACAGGGATGTGTCTTAAGAGGCGCTGCATAGCGGGGGTGCTGGAGCTGGTCTATTAAGTGCTTCCCCTCCATATGCTGATGGTGATCACCGAGGTGGTAAGAATTCACACACCCTGGTCTTATTCATCCCGGTTTCCCCCCGGAAAAAAAATAGGTATATCCTATTATCTTTTCTTATTTCTTATTTTTCTTTAATTTTTTTCTTCTTTGTCCGTATTCTTTTCTTTAACAATTAGTCTCATCTATTTAATTTTTCTTTAGCATCTAATGTAAACCTTTTAGTTTAAAAAAATATATATCATAAAGTTGTGATATTCTCTTGAATTTTTAGTAAAAAATATGTAAACAACATATGCTATCGCATATAGGCTCATTGCTCAACGCCTCAAGGTGATAGCGCAGGAATCACCAGCTAGTTTCATTTGGGGTCTGTTTATAAAATTTATATTAGTAGCGCAGTTCGTTGGATCATTAAAAACCAAGGTCCGCACAAATAGGTTGGCGGTCCGGATTCGAACCGCATTTGGGGACTACTGTAATAGCGTGATGAAATATATTTATTACGTAACCTGGGCCACTAAGCTACGCTAAGCTCTTATATGTTATAAGCGTTCGGACAGACACACCGACAAACAGACAGAAACGTTTCCAAACATTTTGGTTTCATCTTCTGTATCGATATTATTAAGTACCCCAATTATAATTTTGGAAAAATAATCAAGGTGCAGAGATAGTTGGTACATCTAAACTTTAAATAAATTCTGATATCGGAACTTTTTGTTCTAAAATTTCATCGACACAATAGTCGACACTGACAAGTCACTATTTTGTGTACATGAAATGAAAATTTATATTAGACCAACGCACTCAATATTGCTTTTATGACCATTATTTTTAACTAAAGAGAAAATTCATTATCTTCTTGATAGGATTTGGTTTTCCAAATAAATGTTCTAAAGACGGTTTTTTCAAAAATACGGCCATAAGAATATACCTATGCTGTTGTTGACAATTTACCTGTGAAATGAATATTTTTCTGGATAATTTTTATAAGAAACATCGCAGTTATTAACATAACACCTAGACATAGCTTATACATTTTAAAACTGTATAAAATATACAGGATTCACTGACAATACAGCAAATATAAGTTAGCGTGATTTTTGACAGTGACACTGGGGAAAACAACATCTGCCAATAGTGCTGACCGAACCTAAATATGCTTTCTCTTTCTATCATGTGATATTTCCGTAAGAAATTCCACCCCATAGTTGGCTTTGTAGGTCTTTTTCTATCCTACGTTTACGCTTACGATAGATTGGGTAGGTCCGGATGGATACAAAGTTGCGGACCCGCATCACTCGCGTTAATGATGGATGTACATCCTCCGATCGCCGGAACCACACATTATTAATATACGTATCTACTTGGGAACGGCAAAGAAATATATGCAATGAGCAGAACTGAATCGGGGATAGCGAACCGGGGACGGTGCGTGGCGGGCGGCCGGAGCGAGATGCCCGGGGATCGGTGCCCCGCGCCTCTCATATTAACTTGAAGTTATTGAATCAGCGCCATTATTTTGTTCATAGCATGGCACTCCCACAGTCCACCCGCAATCCGACTCCGCTGATCACGGTCAGACCATATGGGTCCAAAGGAGGACGTAACCTGGATCTTTTTTAAATCTTCAGCGCTCTTGAAGGAATTAGAACTGGAGTAGGTTTAGCGGGCGTACTCCTCTCGCCACTGGCATATGATTCCCAATCATATAAAGGTACCTTTTACAGGTATGCTTACAATGATAGTACACGATTTTAATCATGTGTAACACAATTTTTCGTTTGTGTTTAGTTTATTTATTTATTTTATTACTGTTAATTAATGTAATGACGAGGGCTATTTTCACTTTAGTACAAGTTCTTATGTGCTTGTGTGTTATTCTTCATTGAACTGATTGTCAATTTTTTATTATTAAGTAGAAGCTTCAAAGCAATTGTTTATTACAATTTTCAAAATTCAAAATTCAAATCAAGCTATAAAACGACCTAGTCTTGCTTCGGGATGTAGTCCGGTGCAACCGTTGTGGGAGACAAGTGCAATTATTGATGCACAAGATCTTCACATAGGTAAAATAAAACATCCGGAAAGCTGTAGGCCGCACTATATAAATAAAAATAATATTCTCACCGTGACATCTTGGATATACATCATGGAAGTAGCTTCTATTTCTAAGAAAACACCACAATATTTTATAAAGCAATCCGACCATGTGTGCCGGTATGCAACTTGATTTAGGCACAAATTAGACCTTCAACAAAATTAAAAATGCACAGCTCTGCCCCAACGTCTATCAGTAAAAAAATTCAGTTGGTGTTTTTGTGCACGTGTATTGGTGATACACGTGCACAAAAACACACACACTAATACGTTTAAATTTTTAACTAACTTTAAAAAGGAGGAGGTTCTCATTTAGGCTGGTATATTTCTTTTTATTCTTTTTTTATATTATTTTTTTGTTGTTTCCTTTTTTACTGGCTTGATAAATATAGTAATATATTGGTATTTTTACAATATTTTTTGTGTTATCCTGGTGACCTGTAATACAGGTTTTAATTACCTACTACGCTTCACAGGTACTAAAAAAAAACTATGGAGGTAGGTAAGGTCTTGATCGGAGGTACTCTGGTAATAGGTATGTATCTGGTATGTCACTACAATCCTATTGACCTATTTGTCTATTTAACTTGATATAACTATTCTTCTATAGCCCATTAAGGATCAAAATTGATGGTGAAATAGAGAACTAACATGAAATAAACTGAAATTGAATAAATAAAATTAGTCAAATCAATGTTTTTTTTGTGTATCAGCCTTTACTGCCAAAAAACAGCACAAGTTTCGGCAATTTTTTGATTATTCTGCTGGCAGCACCACAGATTAGATATTAGTAGTACTAGGCAGCACTGCTGTCAAGTGAAAAGTCTAATATCCCGTGTTTTGTAATAAATAAAAATATTTTGATTTTGACACTTTTGCTTTGTGTGTGACTTGTATTTTTCTGTAATTTCTGTTTTGTTTTATAATTTACCAAAATAATAAAGTGTCACAGTGTGATCCATAAGTTATAGTTAAATTTGAAGCTGGTTACAGTCTGCTTACTTTAAGGACCCGCTCAGCGATTATATTGAGAGAAATTACAGTTAATATAATTATTCAGAATACTTACAAAGTAATTAAAACCTTTGTTGTCCCTTCTCTAAAAAAAACTGAGGTATGTTTATTGTTTGATAATTAGTTATACTGAATTTAAAACTGTATCTAATGCTTCTGGATATAAGTTTTTCGTTATTACTTTAAATGGACATTTATTACAGTTGTTATGGTCTTTGTTTTTGTAAATCCCAATACATATTTCTACTACATTGGTACCATTTTATTACTTACTGAAAAGCCTTCTACGGTCGACCCTAGCAAAATGCCAGACCACTTATGCCTGTTGCTTTTCAACTGGGCCTTATTATGGTGATGAGTCATAGATGAAATCAGGTTGAATGTAATTTCAAAAATGTAATTATAATATTTTCATATCAGACATACATAAACTCTATAATACATATATTCTATCAAATAGTCTGAGCATGTAATGTATAGTTTTATAAGTTCATTGATTGTTTCACTCACTGTTACTAAAACCAAAAATAACCAATAGGCCTGGGCCTGCTTTTGACTACTGATTCTGTCTTTTCATGTGACATTACCTTAATACATTGACTGTCCGGTGACTTACATGTAATGCACAGCAATTGTTTTACTATTGTGTCTGCTTCACAGACAGTTAAAGTGTTAAATGCAGAGCCAGTTCAAACATCTCCAACTTACTGAAAGCATTAAGAAATAATAAAAGTTTGAGGGCAATATCCATTCAAAGTTTTAAATGTCATACTTTGCAATTGAGATCAATAATTGATAATCCTACTGAGTTTGAATTGTACTAAAAGGTACTATTAGTTATTCTGTGCTCAAAGTAGTGTCACCTTAATACTTGTTAGAGTATGTACTGCTATGATCAGTGATTGGAGTAGGTAGAGCTATTTTTGGTACTTGTGATATGTTTTCATAGTGCCATGCCTGAGATACCGGGATTCACTGGGATTAAAAATATATTTTAACATTAAGGTTGGTAATGATTTTTAGAGGTCCTCGTATGTATGTATGAATGTCATGTAATATCTGAACTTACATAAAACTAGATTTAACCATAAAATTAGATTATACCTAAACTTATGTGAATCCCGTTTCAGTGGTATGAAGTTAGGTAGATTTTTACATAGGGTTACCTAAAGTAAAATCAAATTCAATGTTACCGATTAAATCTTTATTTTCCATTGCAAAATCCAGGGATCCTGGTGTCATGTCCCTATTAATATATACATTTGGGGTTGTTAGCCTGAAATAGCTCTACCTACTTCAATCACTGGTTATCACACAGTCAGACTGCATAGACCATCTAATTGATTAAATCTACAGTTGTCTTTCAACTACATGTACTCCAGTCCAAGGTTTTGAAGCTTGTAATATAATAATAATAAATAAGTGGCTATCCCACTGCAGGGCAAAGACATCTTCTCATACAGAGAAGAAACAAGCATTACTCATTGAAGCTTGTAATCAAAATATAATTCAAGTGTCTATTCTTATCTGTGTATATGGTTCCTGAGCTCGCTTGGGTTGCTCATATGTCCCTCATATTGCATGTTATGTTATATTTTGCATTTACTTTTTTTTAATATTATTCACTCCTTTATTGTCTTTTTATTTTAAGCATTAATTTACTTACATAATAATTCAAAATTAGTTCAGCCTAGGCCAAACCAGTTTTTCCTAAAGTATTTAGGCCAAACTAGTTTGTCCTAAGCTAAAATAGTTTATCCTGACAAGCTTAGGATTAACCAGTTTGGCCTAGGATGAACTAGTTTGTTTTACTTTTCAATTACATCATCTCATACTAATGACTGTCTCCTAGGTGTACACCCCTGCAGGCACATCAGATATGTGTGATATACTTCAAACAGTCAAAGACGAGTTGACAGATATTGAAAATGAACTTGAAACTAATACTGAGACTTGTGACATGTATGACGGTAGCAAACCCTCATTATTGGATATGCCTGTTGAGGTAGGTATTTAATTTTATTACAAAAGTCTGCTTAAGCTGTTGCCTCGCGCATTAGCAGACACAATAGATTTTTATTGTTACAACATATAATTCTGTATGTTGCTGAGCCGAAAGGTTAACCATGATTTAGATTTGAAGTCAATCACAATCCTCTCAGATTATGGTTGTACTAAGGTACCGAATATGAATCTTGTGTGTTCTTTTGCAAACTAGATATACATCAAATAGATCTGTAATTATTCCCAGTAATACCGCAAGTCTGCAATTACCCGTTTTTTTATCGACGAAAAAGAAGGTGGAGGTTCTCAACTCGACACATATACTAGGCATAACTTTTTACGGAGTAGTCCGATTTTGATCATTGTTTTATTATTGGATAAAGGATACTTCCAAGTTGGTGCCATATAAATTTCACCCCTAAAGTCCACACTATAGGGTGGTTAATAGAAAAACAGGCAAGTGATTGTTCACATTTCAAATGATTCTGTTGAATCTTTGCATACATTGTGTTGTTTGATAACACTACAACATAATCAAAACCTGGAGTTAATCTGATGTTGGAGATGAAAGATATTTGAAGGAACTCCTCAATGGTTTACAGCAACCACTTCAATTTATCTTGATGAGAACTTTAGACCTAGCTATGTTTTATTTGTTCATAGCAGCAACAACAAAAAAACTATCACAAAAAATATAACTATATTCATGTTTATGAAAAACGACTAGACTTAGTTACAATTTATTTTTATGAATTCATTTTATGGTGACCCAATATTTAGAGTTAAATTAATAATTCTTAGATGATCTACTAACTCATAATGGAATAAAAACCCTCAGTTGTTCAGTAGCTGTTAGTTAGGTAAAGGTTAGTAGAGAATCTGTGGTTTTAAGTTTGTAATTGGTAGGAGTCCGCCATGATGGATTTTCCACACATAAAAAAAGGTTTGTAATTAGCACCACCTACCCAGAGATAGCTGAAATGTGTTTTGATTACTATAATATGTGATTTTGCTATTCAAAGCTAGACATTGTTGACGTTTGGTGCAAACGTTTTTGTATGACAATATTCCCAGTGCCCCCTCTATACTTAGTACTTATCTCTGGATTGCAAAGACATTCAAATGAATGTCTTTGCAATTTCTTAATGAAAGTCACCCTGCAGGAGCACTGTACATGGGTCATATCATTGTTTTTGCTATTTGGTTAACTATATCAATATTATTCATTTACAGATACTATTAAAAATATGCTCTTTTTTGGATGCACATTTTTTAAAACACACTTTAAGTAAAGTATGTCAGCGATTCGATGACATACTAGCAGATGATCATTTGTGGAAGTATTGGGTACACAGTAAAATAAATGGATGTTTTCCGACATTGCCGCATTTGAAAAAATGGGAAGAACAACAAATAGATTGGGAAGCAGTTTGTGTAGAAATGAATGTGGAGATGAAGAAATGGACTAACGTTAGGGACACAATGAGGCATATTGTTGTTAAAGATGTTCACTTTGCTTCAGTGGATACTGTACTCTTAGTTAATGTAAGTTACTTTCAAATTACTAATATGATGCGCGTGCGCGCCACACAAGCACCTTATGAACCTTCTGATAATTTACAGTCTGGTTTTGGCGTTGATCGAATGAACCGTCTCAGTTACCGTTTACAGGAATAATGCCATTTCCCTTAGGTTTCCAAAACGAACGGTCTTGATTCTCGGTGCATCGGGTGGGTCTGTCCAACACGGCATCTGCTGGTTTGTGATCACTGTTCGTGAATCCTTTCCCCATCGGCTATTAGTTCTATGTGCCATAAGACCTGTAGTGTGTTGTTTTTCGATTGTTGACTCTGAAATCTATGTTGATGATCTATAGATTTTCACATTTCGGATTCTATCGCGTACTGAATCTTCGAGCATGTCACTCGATGAGTAACTTTGAGCTTATGTACGCTGCTTAGTTAGCGGTCATGGCAGTCACGTCTTAGTGCCATATGGCAATAGTTTGATGAGAAGATATGACGCGATTTCCCGAACGCTGCGCATCCGAGTTGAATTCTTCGGTTGACCTCTTTGTCGAAGTTGAAGCTGTCTAGTTTGTAGTAGCATTGCATTGTAATATAATTAATTATTTAATTATAAAATGAATACCTATTACAATAATTAAACACATGCATTAAGCAGTGATAGCGTAGTGGTATGATCATAGGACAGACAAGTCAAACAAGTTAATAGTAAAAAATTTCAGAGGTATAACATTCCCCTATATCATCTTTTTCTGCAATGGAATAGGGTTTGTACTCTACACCCAGGCCCGCCGTAAGCGGGCGTGCAAGACGTGCAGGGGGGCGGCAAATCTAGGAATACATCACGTAATATTCAAAGTCATTGTCATAATACCCACCCCAACTACAATTACTATTTTCCTTTATATTATATTGTTAACATCGCCATCTAATGGCATCCATTAAAGCTAAAATGCAATGCCAAGTGTTTGTCGGTTGAACCACCGCGCCCGGCCACCGAGGGGGGCGCGCGCGCGCGTTACACTCGACTCGATGTAAAAGAATCTAGGACTCGTGCCTCCAATCCATACATCCAGAAAGCCATAGGACCGGACGGCATATCAGTGGAAGCCTGGAAATGCTTAAGCGAGCGAGGAATTGTATTTCTCACGGGCCTCTTCTACTGCTTGTTGCTCTCTTCAAAAATGCCAGACGCTTGGAGATTGAGCACAATAGTTCCGATGTATAAGGGGAAAAGTAGTAAGTACGAGTGTAACAATTACCGCGGAATCAAGCTTCTGAGCCACACTATGAAGCTACTCGTATATGAAAGAGATTGAGAGCCGTCTAAGATGTGAGTGCTCATTATCTAAAAATCACTATGGATTTGTACCTGGTTTATCAACCACTGATCCAATATTTGCTCTTAACACGATTGCTGAAGAATATCGCGCTAAAAACTGATCTTTGTTTGTCTTTTTCCTAGACATGGAAAAGGCATTTGATCGGGTCCCAAGAGACACGATCTGGTGGAGCCTTCGCAAGAAGAACGTCCCCGAACAGTATGTGGATGTTATCAGTATGTCGACATGTATTGGGATGCGAGATCAATGGTAAGGACAGTGGCGGATGAGACTACACCGATAGCGGTCACAGAAGGTGTTCACCAAGGGTCTGTTCTGAGTCCATTCTTATTTTGCTTGGTTTTGGACTCACTCGCAGAGGCGGCGCAAAATTCAGTGACGTGGACTTTCTTCTTCTTATCGTGTGGTTGATGAACAACCTAGTGTCAGAGTATAAACCACCCGTAGGTCTCTGACATGGCTTTACACACCATCGAAAATATCTCTCAGGCGTGCTGGTTTCCCCACGATGTTTTCCTTCACCGTTATAAGCAAGTGATAATTAGTTATTGTTCACCGGTTACTACTCACGTACATTAAATAACTAATATGAATATGCCTCACGAAAGTTATTATACAAGTGATAATTAATTTATAATAAGCACATGCTGCCTTGGATTCGAACTTGCGAGGTGGACTTTTATATACGTAGATGATGTAGCTATCTGTACCGAAAGCCGTGCTGACTTACAGCTGGCACTCTTGTCGTGGAAACAGTTACACACTGGTGGCCTAGTTCTGAGTGTGGCTAAGACCCAATTCATTTGTTTTAATGCACCAGACATAAGCGACACCAGTCCAATTCCCATCGAAGGCCAAATGGTCACCATGTGTGATCAATACAAGTATCTGATGCACCACTCTGGGAATCTCGAAAGCAACATCCAACACCGAATTGCTGCAGCCTGTTTAAAGTGGCGAGAAGTGACTGGTGTTATATGTGACAAAAGAATGCCGGTTAAACTCAAAAGACTTATTTATAAGACCATCATACTACCAGTTTTAATGTACGGCAATGAAACGTGAGCTATGATCCAAAAGAACGTCCGTACCATTCAGGTTGCCGAAATGAAGATGCTAAGGTGGATGTGCGGCGTTACCAGGCTCGATAAAATCTGCAATGAGTACGTGCGAGGAAGCCTGGGGGTACGTGACATTGCCGATAAGATGCAGGAGAGTAGGCTGCGATGGTATCGGCATGTAAAAAGGCCACCAGACTACGTCGGAAATTTGGCACTACAGCTCTCCATCTATGGTCGGAGAGCAAGAGGCCTAAAGGCTAGGCTAAACGCGTTCCGAAGACGAAGTGGGGGGCTATAGTGCTAAAGGACATGATTGAGTGTAGGGTTTCTGATAAGGATGTCAGGACAGAGCGAACTGGAAGAGAAAAATAAGGAAGGCTGACCCACCACCATGGACACATAGCTGGGAAGAAAGAGAAAAGAGAAAGAGAAAAGAGAGAGATAAAAAAAGAGTAGGTAGATGATGCCTAACATTGAAGCACAGTGTATAGGTATTATGTATTTACTTTTGACATGTACATGATATGCAATTTATGTGTAGGTATATTTTTCATCATTATACTTTTCTTTTATCACAACCTTATGAGACAACAATAAACAGCCTTTCTGACAAGCTCAGTTTGGGTAGTCGTAGATAAACTGGGGTGGCATAATCGGTATTGCACACGGGCGTTCAAATAGCTAGCGGCGGGCCTGTCTACACCGAACACTTTGATGGACTGATAGTCGATTTGGAACCATTTGTTAACATTGTAGCACTGTCCAGATTTCGATTGGCTCAAAGGCTTTCTCATAGTCCAAAAAACTAAACATTGAGCCAATTATATTCCTCGGTCTGTAATCTACCGGGGCGTTTAGATGTGGGCTACGATACTACAACTCGGATTTTCTAGAGGCTGAAAGTCAACAAAAACCTACGTGCGAGACTATTGGTAAAGAGGTCTATACTTTTATCGCCTTTCTTAAAAATATAACCGATTCGCTCTTCTTCCAAGCTTCTAGAGGCATACCCTTGAGGATGACGAAATTGAAGAGCTTTTTGAGGACCGTAAATACAGGTGTTCCATCAGCTTTCAGAACCTCTGTCATTATTCCGTACTCTCTGGTGTTGTTTGAAAGCTGTTCGAAAGCCGTTTTAATATCGTAGAGGCTATCATTTGGGATATTTTATGTATAGTACCGCATTAAACGGACTCTCTTGCATTGCATTCTTGCAATCATATTGTAAAACTTCAAAACATAAAACAAATCTGATAAGCATCATACCTGTGTTCCCCTAGAATGAGACCCCTATAGTTTCTACACTGGCAGGAGTGGCGATTCAGGATCGTGAACAGTGTTATTGAACTTTTCTGGTAGGAAATTCTCAGGAACAGCCCGGAGCTTGAGGGTGTACTCCGTTGATGGCAATAGGCTCACCGCTCACCACCTGTTACATGGATTGTTGTGGGTGTCCAACGGTACAACTCTGGTTAACCCTTAGGTGTTACAGGTGTTTCCTCTTTAATTTTACTTCATATTATCTCACTGCAAATATTTCCAGAATGGCGAGATTTGTATATCAGGTGGAAGAGACCGTGGGATGGCATTGTGGAAGGTCTTGGATATTAACCCTCACGACGAGAGTGACAATATCACCTCATCCACTGACGCTAAGCCTAAGCAGATCAGGCACGATGCCCACGCTGGCTGGGTCTGGGACCTAGCAGCTGATAACATAGACTCTGCTACTACAATATATTCTGCTTCATGGGATAACACTGTGAAAGCATGGGACCTTGAGACTGGTTTTGAATGTAAACAGATATTTCGGTTAGCATGAATCCATTATTTTTTTCGCGTAAATGCTTGTTTGTTGTGTATCATATTTATCATTTATAAGCTGTGCTTGCGTGTGCACGATGCGTTGCCATGCCTCCTTTTCTGTAGTAGTTACGCAAAATACCTATGCAAAGCAGCATCATGACTTTTTTTACTTTAAGAACTCGCGAAGTTTCATTGTAATCGGATTAATAATAAAGAAACAACATTGCCCTTTTGCATGTCAAGGTAGTTTGTTTTCGGTAACCTACGCTAGCGCATTCCTATGAAATAAGCACCAACGTTTCATCGGCATCATATTTATGGTATAAGAATGCTTAGAAGACGAATAAACTGACAAACATTATTTTGTATATATTAGATCGTTTATAATTTAAATTAACGTTTCAGATGTGGTATGTCAGCACTGTCTGTTGTTACTATAGGTAATGAAGTTATTACTGGATTATATTCCAAAAAAATATTGTCTTTTGATTTGCGTGCCGGGTCAAGGCCGACCTACGCTTACAAACCTCACAAGGGACCTGTCTTGGCACTTCAAACATATAATAATATGGTTGCATCTTTAAGTGAAGACAAAACTATGGCAGTTTGGGACAGAGTAGCTGGAAAGCTCTTACTGAGTGATGTGAAGATACCGACAGATAAGGCTTATCCTGTGTGTATTAGTTGGAGTCCATCAGCATTGTATATCGGGGACTCTAAAGGTTGCCTGCATCTCTTTAATCCAGAAGACCACACATACGTCAGAACACACGAAATATGGCCTGAGCCACCTATAATAAAGCCATCCAGTAAGATTACAGGATGTTACCAAAGTCCAGGCAACATGATTGTCTGTTCAGACAGGGGTGAAATCAAATTCATGTATAACTGCTATCCTCCACAAGAATATACAAATGTCAAGAGTAGTACATTCGACGTAACTCAGGTAAATAGCACTTCGATATACCTAAAATACGTAACAATTTTGAGGTATCATTGATAAAGAAAAATTATACAAGCAGAAAACGTGATTTTGCCTTCAGCTAAAACTTAATTTGGACCTTCAATTCGAATGACAGTCTGTCGAATTTTCTTTGTAATATAATTTCTGTTGACTGACGACTGATTATGCTTAATTACTGTTCCAGCTGCGATATATGAACGGTGTGTTAGTGGTCGGAACATGTGACTCGGCGTTGGAATTTTGGGTACCGAAAGATAGGTACCAACATTGATCTCGAACTGGGAATACTTCTATTGGAAAGTAGTTCACAATGTTGAGGTATTAATCCTTGTATAATGTGAAGTCTGATTATGAAATGACAATGCCTACATGTATTTAATTTTAATGACTTTATTACAATTTGTAATATTATTATCGTGTCAAATTGTGCTAATACTAAAACATTTTAATGTCTAACCTATTGTATTGTTACTAGGTAACACGACTTCTAGAGCTTGCGCTACGATCTGTTGTTAGTTCATTCTATAACCCTTACTGTGATATGGCATCACAATAATTATTTTGCAGAAGAATTATAAATCAACTATGGCTGCTTCTATGCTACATTGCTACTTAAATGAAAAAAATGTGATGTTGAAAATAAAGAATAGCTTTAAGAAAAAAAACGTACTCATTCGAAATGCAAACATGGCATAATAATGATTTAATTCAATGTTTAACATAATATAATGAATTTGTATTCATTATATTATTGTTAATACAAGTTGTGGTAGCTAAGATGGTGAGAGCATTGTCGCGGTAACACAAGTGACGTTGTTCAAGCCCCGGTATATAAAATGACTGACTTGTAGAAGTGTATAATTAAAATCTGTATTTCCGGAAATAAAATCGTATAAAGAACGATAAGTGCTGATAGTAACATTCCGAACGGCAAACGACGGGCACCTTCGCGTACGTACCACCATATTGGTCTAGTTGCTGACTCATTATCGAATGATTTCGAACGATGCTGAGTAGGATGAGGGCCTGGGTTCGTTTCCCGGGTCAGTTAGTGTTATTTTGTTTTTCTGTTAGGTAATTATCAGTAGCAGCCCGAAGTTTGGATTTGTACCCGGTAGATGGCAATAGGCTCATCTATTACATAGCAGTTAGCGGCATTGGTGAAATGGAGGTTAACAACTATATATTACTGCCTACATACCTTTAGGAAATACAGGCGTGAAGCTATGCTATGTATATGACGGCGCATGCGCAGAGGGAAAATATATATAAGTCGCG
The DNA here is from genome assembly GCA_935421205.1 of Xylocampa areola. Classification (NCBI taxonomy): domain Eukaryota; kingdom Metazoa; phylum Arthropoda; class Insecta; order Lepidoptera; family Noctuidae; genus Xylocampa; species Xylocampa areola. Next base: position 6,648,809 of record OW285200.1, read on the forward strand.
TGGTACACCCTACGTGAGAAATAAAGAAAGGGAGAAAGCGTTAACATATTGGTAATATTGTCTAGGTACAATAGAAACACTAGGTTGGCTCCTAACACTTCTATACGAAAGAAGAGTCACAAAATTTTTGCAGAAGACACTAGTGTTTGCAGAAGGTACTTGCGAAGATAGTTTTTTTTTATAGAAGATATTTCAAAGTACGTCCCATATAAATTTGGTAAAGCAAACTAACTAGGGTGGATAATAGGAAAAATAGATAATTATTTGTTCACATATAAACCGATTCTCTTGAATCTTTGCCTTCTATAATTATAATGTTTGATGACACTACAACACAATAGAAATCAGGAGTTGAGACGAAATATAGTCAAGGGAACTCCTCAACGGTTTACGGCAAATAATCCGTGTTTCGGCTTACTTAATTCATCTTGATGAGAACTTTAGACCTAGCTTTTTATAGATTATAGCAAAAAATTTAATTTTCTCAAAAAAATGAACCGCCGTAAAGGGATACTGAAAAGTGAAAAATATTTTTATTTGTTAGTCCTAATCTTCTTATCGTGTCGATCAATGCCATTTTTTTTTATCAGACCAGTACTTAACCATACAAATGTCATTATCTGTGGCATTGATGTGATCTATAGATCAGGGGTTCCTTAACGTTTAAGATAACGGTTCAGTCAAATACCTTTTATTTTATGTTACCCCCATATCAAATCAAAGACACTGTAATTTAAATAATAACAAAAACTTATATTAGTAATATTTTAAAAGTGAAATACTTTAATTTTTTGTTTAACTTTAATGTGAAGAATCAAATTGTTTCACTGTTTTATCAATAATTGCTATTTCAAAATAATATTTGAAGGTATCTGTGGCCGCCAAAAATTGATTGTATTTTTAAACACACACGCGTGTGATATGAAAGAATAAAATATATTTTTAATCGACTTCCAAAAAGGAGGAGGTTATCAATTCGGTTGTATTTTTTAGTTTTGATGTCAAAACAGTAAAAAATACTTCCGATATATTTATTTTTAGATGTAAGTTACAGCAGGATGACATTTGTTAAAGAATGATGAACTAAATAGTATTTAAATAATTGTCCCATACCTATATTCAAAAAATACAAAATCTGATCTCACCTGTGTGGTTGACTATACCCTACATTATGTGCTCAAATGTTACTTCTTATATTATTGCTTTGTACTAAACAAATACCAAACTTACCTACATTGGACTCCTAACTCTTTATAATAAAGTTTTTTTTATAAAACATTTGTGTGTTTTCATAAAATGTTTAGGTACCTCTAAAGTTAGGTTTCACATTTAAGTTACCTAATCGAGAGAAAATACATGGAAAGCATTTGACTTCGCAAAATGGAATTAAGAGTTAAGCGACCGCCCTGGGTACCATCATGGGCGCCGACAATGCGACTACCGAGTGAAAATCGATCATGCGTGCAAATCGTGGCCGTAGTCAGGGCTTCAGGGGTTTGGGTTTTGGGCTCTGTGCAAAATGGAGGTCCAGCTTAGTCAGTTAACGCGTTTGTATTGAAAACACTTCGTCTTGATGGTGCAATACTCACAGTTGCGGCGTAGCATGGGTTGGCACCGGGGCGGTTTTCCATCGTGCTCAATTAAACAATGAGTATTGATATGCGACTTATTTAGAAAGTTCTTTTATGACTTAAATGGTACATCTGTCTTAAGCGGAGGCCTTTTGAAACTATCCGAATAACACTACCTTACTATTGTTCTAAGCAAGGTATAAGTGTGACGAAGTGTATATGTTGGACGCAGAGTTTTTATTACTTTGATATAATTAAGTTGGGCGCAATAAATAAATGAAATGGTTAACAAACGAAGTTTTATATTCCTCGTCAGAATTACAACAGCCATCTTGGCGGGCAAAATTCTAACAATCAGTCAAACATAATTTCCTACTAAAATATATTCCACCAGCGCCCTCCCCTCTGATGACGCCACCTAGCACATCATGAATGCGCCTGCCTCGTTGGTCTAGTGGTCCCAAGCGCGACTGCTGAGCATGAGGTCTCGGGTTCGATTCCCGGGTCGGGCAAATTGTTATTAAGATTTTTCCGTTAGAAAATTCTCCGTAGCAGCCTGGAATTTTGAATTGTGCCTGGTAGATGGCAATAGGCTCATCACCTATTACATGGGACTTAATAACAGCATCGGTGAAATGTGGGTGTACGACTGTGTATACCTCTGCCTACTCGCTGCCAACTTGGGGAAATACCGACGTGACGCTATGTTATGTTATAAATGCGCGTGGTACTTGATTAATATTTTGATGCCGTGTTATTTTAAAACTATTATATCTTCTAAGATATTCATTGAAATCAAATGATGTCAACAGCAATTTTGTTCAAAATTAAATACTTGTGATGATTAACGTATTTCTTTCGATAAAGTCAAAGGTTTTTATTTTATATAAACCATACAAAGGCACTTATAAAAAGTCAGAATTTAGGTGCACGGTTCCAAAAAGTCCTTTCCTATTTTTTTTTTAATAGAGACGTTTGCCTACTCTAGGAATTTCTTCCTGTATCGTAGTTGCGTTTACAGACATAATCTCACAAGCACACACACCCAGATCCGGAAAAATTATCTATATATCGTACAAATATTTGCTCCGTGCAGGAATCGAACCTGCGACACGCAGCGCAGCAGTCGGTCTCTCGACCACTGCGCCAACCGCGCTGTCAATATTGAGAAGAACCGGCAGTAAACTTCATGGTTACTCTTTTAAACTTTATATCTTTTACAATTTCTGTGTATACAATTTTGGGCGGGATGTCAGAACAACGTAATCTTGGATGCAGTCACTAATATAAAAGATAATTAGATATGCCTTATTAAATGAATTGCGCATTTATCAATTTTACTTCGTTCTCACATTTACAAAATGCTGAAGCTAATGAAGCTATTTATAACAATGCTTAATATCCGTCAAATATTATTATTAAGTTTAACAAAGTTAAAAACATAAAAAAGCAAACATTGAAAGAGAAATATTATGCAAAAAACAAAGTAAAGATATCATTAGAATTGTGATAGAAATTACACATACAATGTCAGTCACTAGCCAGGGAGCTACATGTGCAGAAAGTGTTATAGCCAAACATCCCAATCAGCAACATAGTCTTTGGTCTTAAATGAGGCCTTTTGAATTTGTACGCGTTTAATATGGGTTATAAACAAGTTTTAAACTTTGTCTCGGTTAGATCAGTTACTGACTTTGGCAGTTTGTTATAAAACGTACACCGTTACCCATAAATGAATTATCAGTTTTTGCTTATCTAAATTTAGGTACCACAATTTTATGTTTGAAACGCGTATTTCTATCGTGGAAATCGCTTCATAAATTATACATGCAAATGTTTCCGAACGTAAATATATTCTCTGTATAAGTATATTGATTTCTTTTAAATATATTTCTAAGGGTTTCGCGTGTTATATATGTCGCAGATGGATTGTAGAATCCACTGTTTTACAAAACAGTACTGTTTTATAAAACAGCTGAACGACGTTCAGCTGGATTGCCATTGCGATACATTTAACAAAACTGCTACCCACCTTTAGACGTAATGCAGAATGACATATCTACTGTGGGACAGGTTTGTTTATTGTATAGGTATATTAAACGGATAGTCGCCACTCAAGTAAAAAAAAATACTGTATTCTGATTTGACTGAAAAAAAAAAAAAAAATTTGCGATTGCTGTTGCCGAGTAAGATAAATCGAAGGAATCATTATTGTTTTTTTTTTCTTCTCTTTGTTTATTTCATGTGTTGAGTATAAATTAGCTACTAAATTTTACACTGACGCTGGCTGGATGAAGTATAGTTTTTGAGTTTTATTTGTTTGTATACGTTTACGTACGTTTTATTTTTATATTTTATGTTTTGTGATATTTATACTCTTTGATATATCATGGTAGATGTTCTGGATGACAGTTTTGTTTCTTGCTCCTCTTCCAGTACGTCTGATCAACATTACGCTAGCGCATTTAGCGATGATGACTCTACGCACCTAAGCGAACAAATTACTTCTATTTTCTCTAACTTTCTTAAATTCTTTAATGTCGTTCATATTAATGCTCAAAGCGTTCACGTTTTAACACCTGCTTGTTAAAAGACGACTCCCGCAGTCGTAAGCTCCTTTCACTTGTCTCTTCAGTTAATATGCACATCCTCCCACTTAACGCTACTCATCAAGCTCCTCACAGTATTCCTTCTCTTTTAGATCTTATTCTAGTTTCCGATTCCAGCAAAGTTGCCACGCATGGTCAACTTCCTGCTTCTTTCTCTTACCATGATCTTATCTATCTCTCCTATAAAGTTCGCCCTCCTAAGCGCAAGTCCAAGTTCCTCTTCCTTCGAAGTTTTAAAAACATCGACATTGAGCGTTTGAGACAGGATGTAGGAGATGCGGACTGGTCTCCTGTTTACAGCTGCAATGATTTGGACACTCAGGTAGACAGACCTTTAATACGATCTTGTTAGGAATCTATGAAGTACACGCGCCTCTCAGAAAAGTGCGAGTAAAACGTTTACCTGCGCCATGGTTATCGGACTCAATTAAAAATGTGATGTCTAGTCGAGATAAAGCCAAAAGAAAATATAAAAAGCTTCCTACTGAAGAGAACTGGATATCATATACCAAGCTTCGAAATCGCTGCAGTCGTCTGTGTAGGGATGCAAAAAGGCGCCATATTCACAATACAATTCAACATTCAAATCCAGCACCGGTATGGCAATTTCTCAAATCTCTAGGTATCGGGAAAGTCAACAACTGCAGTGACATTGATATAGACATTTTTCCAGGTCCCCGGTTATCCTGGACACCTATGTAAAGTCTAACACATTGAATCATCTGTCACAACTTCCTTTGCCATTATGTACCTCTTTCACTTTTCACCCAATTGTGGAGCGGGATATTAAGAATTCTATTAATTTCATATCTACCAAAGCAGTCGGTGATGATGGTCTGCATTTACAAATGCTTCTGCCCATCCTGAATGAGCTAACACCTGTAATTCTGTATTTGATAAACTTTTCTCTAGAGACATGCACATTTCCTTTGGCATGGAAAAAGGCTCACGTTATACCACTTCCTAAAGTTCCGAACCCTACCTCTATTTCCCAATATCGGCCCATTTCCATTCTTCCCATCCTATCCAAAGTCCTAGAGAGTGTTGTTCAGAGTCAATTGGCTTGCTATCTTTCTTCCAACAGTTTGCTTAGTCCCTACCAATCTGGTTTCCGTACTCGACACAGCACGGTAACTGCACTTGTTAAAGTAACAGACGATATCAGATTGGCCATGGAAAATAAGTTACTAACTGTACTAGTCTTGTTAGACTTTAGTAGTGCCTTTAATTCAGTTGACTTTGACATCCTCTCAGGAATCCTATCCTCTCTTAATATCTCTTCTTCAGCAATTGCTTGGTTTAATTCCTATCTTCGTGGTCGTTCGCAGTCGATCCGCGTTGATGAGGCTTCCTCAGAATGGTGTGATTTTGCTGCGGGCGTTCCGCAAGGTGGCGTCCTTTCTCCGCTTCTCTTCTCCGTTTTTATTAACGCCATCACAAATGTTATATCTTCTCATTATCATCTCTACGCAGATGACCTGCAGCTATATCGTCACTTTAAGGTTGGCGAAATTGACGAAGCTATTGGTGCCATCAATAATGATTTGGAAAACATTAGTAAATGAGCTAAATCTTTTGGGTTACTTGTAAATCCAGCAAAATCACAAGCTATTATTATTGGTGGTAGATACATGATTAATAAGCTAGATCTCAGCTCACTCCCACCAATTGTGTATGATTCAGTCTCCATCTCGTACTTGAAAAGTGTAAAGAATCTAGGAGTTCTCATAGATCCTAATCTCTCTTGGAATGTTCACATTGCGGCGGTGAGCAGGAGGGTATTTTGCTCTTTTCATTCTCTCAAACGTCTTCAAAAGTTTTTACCTCTTCATACAAAGATTACTCTTGCCCAATCTCTTCTACTTCCTCTCTTAGATTATGCAGATGTCTGTTTCCTTGATGCCACAGAGGAAAACTTAAATAAACTTGAACGCTTGCAGAATCTATGTATATGCTTCATATTTGGTCTTCGAAAATACGATCATGTAGCGGAATTTCGAGCTATATTGAAGTGGCTACCGATTCCACGGCGTCGAGACTCTCATACCCTTTTCCTTCTTTTTTCTATTCTTCATAATCCGCACTCTCCTGTTTATCTTCGTGAACGCTTCGAGTACCTTATTCCGAGAGGTCAGCCCTGTCGCTTAGTTTCCTCACTTCTACTTCGAACTCCTCGTCACAGCTCAAGTCGTTACGACGGCTCCTTCACAATTCGTGCTGTGCGTTTATGGAACTCTCTTCCTCACTCTATTCGCGCCAGCCCTTCTTCTTATTCTTCTTATTTAAGAAAAGAGTTAAGGAACATTTCCTGTCTTCATGATATATATATATATTTAAATATATATTTGTATATATATATGTATAATATTATATATAAGTAATTGGATTTTATTATTGTACACTTAACTTTCCCACTTTAATGTCTTCTTAATTTCTTTTTCATTCAAAAGGTTTGCTGGAAGAAAACTCATTCTGAGTTAAGCTCGCCTTTGTACATTATTATCATAATTGTATTTGTGTATGTTCCTTGATTTGTGTGCAATAAAGAATATAAAGACTTTCCGTGGCTGGGTCGACGGAGCCCCGTGTGTCTGTAAGGTTAGAAAAAACCTAAACACGAAGAGGATGACGGGGGTAGTTCGCTCGCTACGCTCGCTCACTGGCATCCTCTTCGAACCTAACCTGTCCGTGTCGGGATACACGAAACTCCCAAGCTGACTTCACTCGCTCATGGATCAATTTTGTTTATTTTCATTCATAATCCCGATATTTTTTCGACTATTATTGTGGTTTAGTATTTACGTCATTCAAAATTTTCTTCTTTTTTTTGCTATTGACAAGTAAAATAAAGTTAGGTTATTATTGATAAGACATACAGAGCCATATGTGACAAAATTTCGAACTAAAATTAACAATTTGACAGTTCATTTCACACTGTTTGACATAATCTCTGATCGTTGACCCGCTGCATTGATAAACGCAAAACGTTCATTCAATTCTGCGTGTTATAGTTCAGTAATTGTGTAAAACCCATTGACATATATATTACTAGCGTAAGGACCCGGCCGACCGCGAAACTAAATGGCACCAACTCGTTGGCCCTAAAATGAGAGTTTAGGGCCAACGCAACTCAGTCGACCGTGAACCGCGCGCAGGAGAGAGCGAGTATTTGTTTGTCTTAAATATGCCTAGTTGCATGGTAAAAGGTTGCAAAAATGACGATAAAAAGGTTAAAATGGAACATGTGATATCGTATCATCGGTAAATAACCCTAGATTTCTTCTGTTCCAATCAAATTATTAAATTAACACATTTTAAAGGTATAATTATTTTACTACCGAAGTCCGTAATGGCGGCCATTGTGTGGCCGGCAGCGCGCGCGAAGTAACGTTGAACGAACGTCATTTTTTATTTGTTTTATTTTTGTCTTAAGAACTTAGTGTAAGTAATTTTAGTAAGTACCTAATATGTTAATACTTAATTATTATAACAATATTTTTTACAATATCAAATAAAGCTGATTGATATTAATTTGTTTTACATGTATTTTTTTGTGACATGTATTATTATCGCAATAAATTATAGTTTAAAAAACTAATATAATCTAACGACACTTCTAAATCTAACATCCATCAACCTTTTAGGCTACTCGTTTAGGCTACAGAGCATGCCAAAGAAATATACATACATACACCCGAAAAACATATAACCCTCCTTCTAGCGCAGTCGGGTAAAAACTAAGTTCAGTTCGTGATTGATATGTGTATAAAAATATTGACCAATAATAAAATGTGATAAAAAAAAACATATACGCACGTACAAGGTTTAGTCTTCGACTACGAAACGCGGCGTCACGTAGTTCGTATGAGTTATGACAGATGGCGCTACTTTTGCTTGTATGAAGAAGTTTTCTGTAAAATGTTTAGATGGGCGTATCCTTTCTTTTGAAATCATTGGTAAAACCGCTAAACGTCGTTCGTCGACATATGTCGCAGATGGATTGTAGAATCAGCTGTTTTACAAAACTGCTAGCTGATTTATAAAACAATACTGCGGTGCGAGCATGGTTCTTTTTATCGACACGTTTGTCGATTTTAAACGTAAAAATTGACATAACGTGTTGATAAAACGATAAAATTCAATGTATAAAAACTTTTATCGAGTCGACAAGTTTGTCGAAAAGATCCGTGCTTGGACACCTGTTATGAAAAACAGCCGATATATTGTTGACTATTATAGTGGTTTAGTATTTACGGCATTCAAAATTTTGACCTTATTTTTTTGCGACTGAATTAAAAGTGAAATAAACTTAGGTTATTGTTGTTAAAAGACACACAGATTTCATAATAGAACATAAAATGGTCTCACACGCGATTAAAATCGTGTACTATCATTGTAACTATACAAGTGAAAGGTATAAAGTTGTGATTGGGAATCATGCCAATGGCGAGAGGGGTACGCCCGAAAAATCTACTCCAGTACTAATTCCTTCAAGTCTGTAAGTTTTGTAAACTACGTATAACTTAAGATCCTATTGTACACCTATTTGACAGCTACTTAGACCCGTTACTAAGCAACTGATTAACGTTAAGCAACGTTTATGAGTAAGAAATATTCCTAAGTAACCGTTAAGTATAACTTAAAATTTAAGCTACGTTTATAAGTAAGGCTGCTATTTGTCAAATAAATAATTGAATACTTGCATGGATGTAATACTTGTTATTGTTGTATGTACCTAGTGTTAAGTTAATAAAGTTGCCTTGTATACAATCTGATATTTTAACAGATAAACCTCTTGCAGGTTTCTTATACCATTTCTTCCCATTTATGTATGTTCCTTCCAAACCAGTGGTTTAAATCTTGACTTTCAATAAGTAGTACGATGTAAGTACATTAGGTCTATTGGATAAAATATTTGAATTTTAAAGTCTAAGGTAATTAAAATATTGGGGGGGGGGGGGGGTGATATTAAGGCGGCCCCGGGCGAAATAAACTAATCTAGCCGTAGCAATATCAGTCAGCTGTATTATTTTTCTTACTGCTTAAGCAGCGGAACTCAACCTAGACCAGAGCAATTTTGAGTCGATCATTATACCCAAAATACGGTGTCATTACTAATATCCAGTTTTTGCCTTCAAACTTTAATTTAAACCTACTTGGGGCAAATTCGGCAAGGAGAAATTAAGACATTTTGTTTTACTGGCGTTAAGTAAGAGATTATTTGCTGCAAACCATTTCGAAAGATCAGCTAGGCTTTCGTTGATATTTAAAACATCCTTAACCTTTCTATCAATTTTAACAATTAGGGAGGTGTCATCAGCGAATAAATTTATCTCTGCTGAATTATTCATCAACAGGCAAAAAGGTCCAAGGATTGAGCCTTGGGGCACGCCCATCCTCATTGGTGACCCGGAAAAATTTGTACCGTTAACACCTACTTTTTGCATTCTATTTGATAAATAAGAAAAAAACAAGATCTGTAGCGCGCCCACGAATACCATAATAGTGTAGTTTACGGATTAGCGTAACGTCGTCAACGCAGTCAAAAGTTTTGGAGAGATCACAGAAAATGCCAATAGTATCCTGGGAGCCCTTGCATGGCTCTAAAATGTGAGTGATTAACTTTACCCCCGCGTCTGTGGTAGGCCTGGCCTGCCTTTCGTGAAACCGAAGTGTCGACTATGCAATATCCCGTGTATGTTGAAATGTGACATAATCTGATCAAGCATGACTTTTTCAAATATTTTACTCTAATTAGATGGGTTAAGCTTGCAACCGGATTTGAAAATAGTATGATTTTACTGTGCTTCATCAAATCAGGGAATGTATCGGTATCTATACAATGATTAAATATGCCTGTAAGCACAGGAGCAATGGTTTCAATGATGACTCTTAAGACACAGAAACAATAATAGTATAAGTTTTCGCTGTTTTTATATTAAGACTTATAAAGGCTTTTTAAAAGACCTAGAAGAAATATGATTGAACTCAAACACCTGTTTATCTTTACAAAAATACTGTTTAAGGATGGATTCTGCTAAATTTGATGAAGAGGCAATGGACTTTGTAACCTCTATTGGAAGATTGGTAAAGAATTTTTCCAAGGTCTGAGCGACTTCGAGCTTGTCTGTAACGTGTGTCATCGTAAATTTTTAAAGATAGTTAATTATCCCTTTGTTTTGTGTTTCCGGTTTCTTTGTTTATTATGTAATAAACAAAGAAACCTAAAACTGAACCGGTGGCAGGTGCCACATAGTACGTGAACAACACAAGCCTAACAGACGTTGATAAATTCGGATTATGGCCAATTTTGCCGTTCTAGCGACTAAGTCGCGAAAACTAGGGGACTTTATAAAGGTTAGGTCAGCGGACAAAATTCTGGCTTTAGCGAGAAAAAAGATTTTTAGCGACTTCTGACGACTTTCAGACATCAAAAAGACACTAGAAGAGTTAGCGTATTTTTGTCGAAACTAAAAGTTTAAATCGTTTGCGGTATGTATCCAATTTCAAATTTCGTCCTCTAGTAACTCCAATAGAGGCACACTGGCACAAGGGAATTCCCTTATTTATTATGTAATAATGCTTACTTAAGTCATGTCAAATATTGCAAAATAGACACGAACGGGGCGTTTCCTTGAATAATAGTAATTTTGGTTGGGATGTTGTTCGGTGCCTTACAACTGCAAAGTGGTAACGCTGAGTATAGTAGATCTGTAAATGATTGTTAAATATTTATCACCAGGCGTCTCCTTAAGACAAATACTAGGAATCTTGAAATTCAATAGCTTCGAATAACGACACGGTACCTCAGTTGGTAGAGTGATGACATGGAATGTCAAGTGTGTTCAAGCCCCGTTCGTGTCTTAAACTGAAAACTCGTTTTTCGTAGTTGTTCTTTCCCAACTAGATAGCGATGTACTTTTAATTTTAAATACTTTGAATAGAAAATACAAGTGTATTGCAAAAAAAAATTATGACCTATTTCCTTTTTTATTTGTTAATAAGTCGCCACATCGATCATACAAACAGGCAACAGCAAAATATTATTGTTTCTTTAAAAAAGTCAAATGGCGTTAGGCTTGAATTTATTCATTCTTGATAAGAGTGGGCGATATGAAGAATTTGACAGAAAATTAATTACTATTTTACAAGTAAACATTGAAAAATAGTTTTCAATGTTTCCTTGCAATAGACTTGTATTTTCTATGCAAAGTATTTAAAATTAAGCTAATTCGCTAAGCATGCGTTAATGCTTTTCAAAGATATATCTTGAACGAGATTTCAGTTTGAGTTATCAATAATAAGGTACATACAATAGTCGTTAGCGACATTTTGCGGATTTTTAGCGATCCCTTTTTTGCGTTTCTAGCTACTTTTTTGGAATAAGCTAGAGATTTTTAATTTTGATAACGACATCACTGATTCTGGCCAGTGTTTCCAAATAAGCATATTTAATGCTAGATTTGGAACATTTTTATGTCATTTACAATTACCAAAGAAGTAGAAGACATGAACTAAACAATAATTTAGTGCGCCAAAAAAGAAACTAAAATGGCGTAGGCCCCGCCCATTACCTAGTGCTGCCCATGGCTGTTAATAAATTGATAATTATTTTTATTACATTGATCGAACGATTAATCGTTATCATTAGGGTCACCGTATCTAATGTATCCAATTGAATCTTATTTAACCACTGTTCTTGGAGTTCCGGAATCTTTGGGAATCATAAATGAAAACATTTACATATTATGTACTAACAACACAAATGTAATAAAATAGTAAACATTCATGCAAATATCTTCTAAATCACCTTCATTGACAGCAGTTGATGTTGTTGTCTTATTATATTGTTTTTAATTAATTTTGTCATATATCGATATACGAGACGTAAATCAACGATAATGCAACTGCAAATGTAAGTTTGTAATTGTATTTGTTTAGGATATAACTACGAATTGACGATTTTATATACCTTCACGCGTTCCTGAAAAAAGAGGTCTTAACTTACAGACAAAGGGACAACAAAGTAATCTTATAAGTGTTACTTTTATCCTTTTGAGAAACGGAACTCCTAAAAGACATGACAAGTTTTCTCAATACCGTCGAGCCACTAAGTCTCTTCTTTAAGAATTTGTGAGAAGAGGCGCGACCACGGAAATTGCCGCTCTTTTAAAAGATTTAGTCGGTTAGGAGCCATGAGAGACTGTAGGATATGGGTATGAGTAATGCAAGTTTCGTAATTTACCTTAGCAACCCTTCTAGGTATTGCATTGTCTTGAAGTCTTATTATATCCAGAGTTTTATTAATACAAGACTCTTCAAAACGTAGAGAACATGCAAATGTTTTATCGCAGTTGGTATCAATATTCTCTTGACCCTATGATTCCATCCACTTTTTTAAGAACTTCATATTTGGTAACTTAAAAAATCTTAGGTAATTTGGTTATTATCTTAACACATAATGTGTACTAGAAATATTCAAAATAAATCTTTTCGAAAAAATCGAGAAAAACACAATTGAAATGTTTGTTTAAATCAGAAGCTCAACACTAAATAATAATAAACAAACCCAGAATAAAAAAATATACCTTACGAAACTAATTCAAATGGTATTCACTGATAACATAACAGTAATAAATATTAACTGAATCTAAAATTTGGTCGAAATATATGAAGGAAATTTGATAATATATGAATTTTTAACCAAGTACTTGTGCATGGATATAGGAGGCACTTTTTTACCATATTTCGAACCACAGTCCTTCACACAACACTTAGGCATAATTGGTTTTATCACACGCAACTCCACAGTTAAATTCTCAGCACTCAAGATGTTTTAAGCAAAGAAAATCACAAATCAATCAAGTTTCACAATAACGCCAAATGACACTTTATGTACACTGTTAAAAGTACTCAGAAAGAAAAACTAAAATGGCGAACCGGCCGGTGGAGTGGTATGGTAGCTAGTAGAATCACATAAGTTAAAAAAGTTATTTTTTATTTTTTATTTATAGGCTTACGTTTGACCGCCATCTCCCTTGATGTTAAGCGATTATGCTGTCTAAATGCATATTGTTTTTCTATTACTGTATCGAATTGTATGATATTTCGGTAACGTAATGTTTATATAGATTAATAGGGCACGTCCTTTACTTCTTCTTTAGTCATTGATCATTTAGCCAGCATATTTTCGTACGTGATGCAATGGATGCGGAGCAACTCTCGCTTGGTTGACTCGTTGATAGAATCTTCGATTATTGTAGCTTTCGTTAGCAACTCGGAAAAATTACTGGCTTGTTCTCGTCGTAATCTTTTACGTATTCTACGATGTAGTAGGCTATATATCATGTCTGTTTGTACCTTGGTAGACAGGTCGTTCGCTGGTAGGCGTGTAAGTAGTGCTCGACTCTTCGCCACGAAGATATCCGTTCGTTCGTTGTCACCCTGCCCGGCTCGAAATAATTCCCGATAGATTTTGTATTCGGGGCGTCGATCGCCGTACGCGTCACGTAGGTATTGTATTGCGTCTTTCCAGGTTTTGACCTCTGCACGGATACTCAGCCACCAGGTTGCTGCTTCGCAGGTAAGAAGCATAGGCATGCCTTTAATAGCAACATCATCGTAAATATTTGTGCATTCTTTATAGACTTCAAGTACACGTTTTTAAAACGGTATACGGCTACCATATATAGTATACATATGGAATATATAGCTATAGTACGGCGGAAAACTTCCAAGTACAGTAAAAGTACAGCATGGAGCTCCTAACTGTAGGCACGTAGCGAGGCGGAAAGTAGTGTCATCCAACATAGTTCCTATGTAAGACGACGGCAGTGCGTGGAGCCAAAGGCCCGACTCCCATCCGCACACAGCCAGAAGACGTGCGCGCTCAGCAGTAGTGATTCACGTATTGAAGAGTTCATTCCGTGTCACTCTGCAGAGCGGCTCATCCCATTGTCTCTGTGAAAATGGGATGACGGGTGGATCCATACTTGGATAAGATAATGTAGGATTTATTAACATGACATTAAATAATAATACTAGGTATATAAATCACAAACCTGTATATTTCAATTACCTTCAACAATCACACCTTATTTTTTTCAATACAAATAGTACAACAATTAATGGTTCAGTTTTACTTCTTATTCTGCCTGCAATATATAAATTGGCAAAGAATGTGCCTCTAAAACTTGGAATTTATTATTAACCAGCAAAAGGAAAACATTAACCCCCAATCAAAAACTTTTTTTCTTCCATCCCTCCAAAAACCTCTCAAAAATCCCGCCAAAATCTATTTTTTTTTTTAAATATTCGCTTATAAAATTAAAAAGCAAAGACAAACTACATATTGAAATTATTTACAACCTAACACTCGACCATCCTGACTCCGTGCATGTCCTCATGCACGCAGTCAAGATGTCGTTATTTACATAAGTAACCTAACACTTGGCTAGCAGGATACTGGCTCCACCATTATTTATTATAGAATGTTACAAATATTTATTTAATGTCTTAATATCGAAAAACATGGATCACTTCCTTCTTACGAATTACAATTAATATAGGTACAGTTACAGTAAACCAGGTCAATAAACTACTTATGTATTGTCAACGAACCTTTCCTTCCCGCAGACGATACGACTCAAATTAAATAAAAATAAAATTGTTTGCAAACCCTTCCTTCTTACAAACAATTTCTATCTAATTAAACATCATATGAATTGTCTATGAACCTTTCCTTCTCATAAACAATATGAAATCAAACATCGCATGCATTGTCTACGAACCACAGAGTACTTTATTATATAGGAAATAGAGACCTCTCTCTCGTTCAATTTAGGAAACAGGGCACACAGACGCCATCTCGAGTATTACGAATGCACTACTAATGCCACGGCGCGGGGCAGCGCGAGGGCGCGCGGTACGAGGAACCGATGACGGCCGCGCTGACAACCGCGCAGCCTAAAGGGTGCGCGGGGGCGGGAAGTGACGCGGCGGTTGCCGCTCTTTTCCCCATTTTGGCGCGCAATACTTCTCTACGACGATTTTCCGCGGCGGTCACGTAGTACGATCGGGCGCCGTTTGATCTATCTTTGTTTTTTTATTATACTCTTTATTTATACAGTCCGCTCTATTGCTATTGCTGTAAACGATAGGACCCCGACATGCATATACATTTGTTTAGGTATCTACTTAGGGTCCAACCAACAAAGTTATGGATTTGACAATGCAGGAAGTCGAAACTAATATGTACAAATATTATTACTTTTATAAATTGTTTTAAATTATTTAATTATTGTTATATTTGTTTTTAATATGTCATCATAAATGTCTTGTAATTCAGATATGCAATTTATTAATGAGTAACTGCGACTGCGAAGCCAGTTCCGACCAGCATACTCCCGATATATAATAAATTCAAGTTTATTTTTACAAATAAGTCTTCCTTACATATCTGAGATAGCTGTTGCAAAATAGCATTAAGCGCCATCTATTGATTCACGAAGGCAAAAAACTATTGATATAACCCTACCAAATTGCAAAAGAATGATTGCTATTCGACAATGGTATATTTAAATGAGCTACTTTATTTTGTCGATTTATAATTGTCCAGTTTCCTACTCATTTGTTCGAAGATTGTACACCCTGCTACGAACCTTTCCTTCTCGCAGACAAAACACCGTGTATCACATTTCATGCCATCGTGAACCCTTCCTTCTCACGAATAGCACTGCTCATCCTATCCTAATTGTAGTGAGTGTGAACCCTTCCTTCTCACAAATCTTACGTATATTTAACCCCTGGTCTGTCACGGTCTGTGCCACAGCAAGGTCAAAAACCTCCTTTGTATGTCACTTACCGTGGGACGGCAAGTGACAGGAAGTATGAAAACGTTTGACGAAAATACGTATATCTGTGGAACTAAATGCCCTATCTCTGTTATTCTAGTGTTATTATAATCAGGAATAACAGGGCTAGCAATATAATATTCACTGTTACCAACATTACCCACAATAGAGGTGCGATAAGGCACGGAAAATTTTCCGAATATTCCGCGTGAATTTTCCGGCATTTTCGCGAACTTTTAATTTTCTTTTGTAAATGTTTTGATGCTATTATCCTCTTTTTTATTTTTTTATCGCGTAGAGTGGTTAATAAACTATAGAAATGAATAGTACCGTTACGAAAAAATAAAAGTTTTAATTGAAAATTTTGTTTTTTTAATAAAACAATAATAATAATTCATTTTCCAATTTCCCTTTCAAATTACTTATTTTATTAAAAAAAAAAGACTCGAAACTAATTTTAAAAAAAGCAGAAATTTCATACAGATTACGATAATGTAACAATGTTGTATACGATTCTTATTGGAATATTGAGAAATCGTTGTTTATATTAAAATTGAAAAGGGGCGGGGTTACGGTAACGGCCATTTTGACATTTCGCAGATTTAGCCTGACAAGAGCCATACCAGGGGAAAGGCAATTCTATAGCAAATATATTAATTAAATGTTTATGACTCCGACAAACTACTCCCTCTAAAAGAGGTTCTTTAAATCACTTACACATTCTAAAATATAGAAAATATTATAACTATAAATTAACATAAAACTTTACAATTTCTAATTCAATATTTCTTCTTCATTAGTATCAAAATCACTATCAGTATCATCATCAATCTCAGTAACGCTTAGAGCGGCTATATGTACCCAAGGCAGCATGCGGTCGTGTGCCACAGTTTTTTTGCGCTTATTTCTAGTGCTACTCAACCCTGGTATGGCAGCTAGTCTATAGCGATCATTACCCAACACTTCCACAACACGGTACGGCCCTACATACGATGGAAGTAGTTTCTTACTCTTTCCATCGTTATTAAAATTGGTCTTCAAGATTTTTACTAGTTCACCCACATTGTACAACCGAGCAGGACGCCGATTCTTGTCGTAATACTGTTTTTGTTTTATTTGTTCCGAATTAATTTTGTCTTTTACTTCATCACGTATGCATTCTAAGTCAACATTTTCGCGAGTTTCATTTACTATTTCGTTCATTCTGGGATCAATTTCGGATTTAATGTTTGATCCAAACATTACTTCAGCCGGCGTCCTGCCAGTGGTCTTGTGGTGAGTATTGTTCATACCCCATTGCACTTTACCTATCTTATCTTCCCATTTCCCTTCATCACAACTCAGATTTTAGGCAGTTAGAGAGCTAAGTATAGTACGATTATACCGCTCTACTTGCCCATTTGCTCTTGGACTACACACGGCGTTTAGTATATGTTTAATGCCTTTGTCTTGGCAAAATCGCTTAAAAGCGTGTGACGTAAAACAAGTGCCCCGATCACTTATAATTCGGTCAGGGTTTCTGAAGGTGAAAAATATGTCTTCTAAAACTCGCATTGCCGTTTGAGACTTAGTGTTACGGACATGCCGGATAAAAACAAATTTGGTGAACGCATCTACGATCACCAAAAGATACGAGTTCCCTCTTTTGGAACGTACAAAAGGCCCAAGATGGTCAATGTGTAGAGTATGGAACGGTATCTCAACCTTTGTAATTGGATGTAAATGCCCATCCCCTGATGTAGTCTTTTTTTTGAGTATGCGTACTCAATACAGGCTTCTACGTATTTTTTTTATGAACCTTGACATTTTAGGGAACCAGTATATCTTCCTAATCCGATCTAGAGTTTTGTCTACACCAAAATGACCAATTTCATCATGGTTCAAACGGCAAAGCTGCCACCTTGCGCCTTTAGGCACTACCCACCGTAGTTTAGTTTGATCCCCACCTAAACACTTATAAAGCTTATTGTCCCTGATTACACAATTTTCTTTGATATATTTTATACCATCCGCATCGATATCTGAAGTTAAAATATTTCGAATACGACATAGCTCATTGTCTCCGAGCTGCAAAGTTTGAAGCCAATCATCGTTACTTATAAACATAATGCATGGGTATTCCTCTGGTTCATGAGGGTTATAGGAATTGTCAATCGGATTCCGCGATAAAGCATCTACGTGAGACATTTTTGTACCAGCACGATACTCCACGCTACACTGAAATTCCTGTAACAATAACCACCAGCGAGCAATGCGTGGGATTATGTCGCGTTTAGAAAAAGTGGAACGGAGTGCACTACAGTCTGTAACAACCTTAAAGCTTTGTCCCAATAGATAAACCCTAAACTTTTTAAGCGAACATACTACAGCCAAGGTCTCTAGTTCAAACGCGTGGAAGTTCTTTTCTTCCGAAGATGTTTGACGACTATAGTATGCAACAGGCTTGAACAAATCATTACTGCCCAAAGAACGCTGTAACATTATACCTCCAATACCGACCTTGCTAGCGTCCGTATGGAGCTCAGTTTCAGCGTTCGGATTATAAATAGCCAGTATGGGTCAATCTATTAATTTAGTTTTTAGTAAGTTGAAAGATTCTTCTTGATCTTTTCCCCATACCCACACTACATCCTTCTTGAGCAATTTATTTAGAGGATGTGCTAGCGCTGCGAAATTCCTAACAAATTTACGGAAATATCCTACTAATCCTAGAAATTGACGCACGCCGTGGACATTCGTTGGACGAGGAAAATCTTGAACTGCCTGAACCTTCTTATCACCCGGCCGAACACCATTAGCGCTAATTTCGTGCATTTAGTTAAGTTCAATGTCAATCTAGCCATCTCAATCCGTTGCAATACATTCTCTAATCGCTCTAAGCACTCTTCCACACTTTTCCCATATATTAATATATCATCGATATACGCAGTTGCTTCCGAAAACCTAGTTGACCCTAACACTTTATTCATCATGCGCTGGAAGACAGCGGGCGCATTTGCCAACCCAAATGGCATCCGATTAAATTCATATTGGCCATCCGGGGTTACGAAAGATGTGAACGCTTTTGAATTTTCTGCAATTGGTACTTGGTAATATCCAGATGCCATGTCTAATGTAACAAAGAATGACTGACCAGAGAGTGTTGAGATCTCATCCTCAATGACAGGCATAGGGTATCGCTCCTTTACTGTAACTGAGTTCAATAACCTATAATCAACACATAATCTCAGTTTACCATCCTTTTTACGAACAAGGATGATTGGACTAGCAAACTCAGATACCGATTCCCGAACAATTCCAGCTTCCAGCATCTCACCTACCATCTCTTGTACCTGTCCACGCTCTTTATGAGATAACCTATAGGGTCGATAAACTACCTACAGGTCTTTTGTTAGTCAACTCAATATTCATCTCAGTAATATTAGTACAGCCAAGTTCTTTCAGTGTCGATGCAAAACAGTGCTTAAATTTCTTAAGTAATGCCATCAGTTTTTGTTTCTGAGTTTCATCAACAGACTCACCTACTTTAACCTTTGTCTCATCTATGTCACAATTTATTATCTGGTTGTTTGTCGAATTCAAAATACAATTAACCTCCTGGACCTTAATTCCTCTACAGATAGTCGTTCCTTTTAACAAAATACTACTTCTACTTAACGGTGTGACAAAAATATTAGTTAACCCGCTCTTCACTTGATAAACTCCACCACTAACAGTAAACTGCTGGTTCGGTTTTCCGACTATATTATCCTTAACAATAATATTGCAGTCATTAAAATCAGTCCGAGCTTTAATGGATGCTGGACCAGAAATTACAACATCTGCAAATACCGACATGGTTGTTGGTGCACAAATAATATCATTATCATGGATTTTGGGAAGTTCCTTACCTACGTCGAAGAACTTCAATTTGTCTGCGTCTTTATATATTACAATATGTGGTTGCTCTGTGAAGTTCTGCCCCACCAAAATGGGTACATCAAGATATTTGTCATCAACCAGTTGAAAAAGTACTTGCGCACTCACCCCATCAATATCCAGACTCGTAGAAACACCACCTGCAGAGTGAACTACCTCGTTGCCGAAACCTTTCATCGTGATCGAGGAATTATTGCTAATCAAACCCAACTGAGATGCTGTCGTTATGGACATCAGGGAAATTTCGCTGCCAAGATCAACAAAGGTTTTTAATGAAACACCGTTAACAACGCACTCCTTAATGTACTTAGCGTTAGTTGCTGAAGTAGCTATGCGCATAGTTTTTGGGACGCCTTCAACCTTCTCAGTATTCTCAACCCGAACCATACATTTTTCACTCCTATGACCAAACCTATGACATCTAGTGCATTGTACTAGTGGTTTGGGACATTTGAAGTGAGGATGCCCCTTTTCTTTGCAATTAAAGCAAAGCATTTGACTGCTAAAATGTTTACTGTTGGGTTTGGTTAGTGTACTGGTTTCAGTGGAAAGTTTTAACTTGAAATTAGGTCGATCTAAAGACTGAGTTTCCCTGTTAGACATTAAAAACTGTAAAAGTTGTTCAGGTTGAGCACAACGCAGAGCGTTTGCACTAGATCGCATCATCCTATCATTAAGACCATAAATTATACAATCAACCGCACGCTTGCCTTGAATATCACATTGATTTAACAAAGCCAGTTTTTCATAATAGTATATTTCTAGAGGCTCCCCAAATTTACTCTTCCTCTTTAACATGTCCTCCAGGGATTGGCCATAGTTCTGTTCAAACGGAAAAGCACTCAACAATTTGTGTTGCCACTCAGTCCAAGAGAACAATACTGAATTTAAGCTCCCATACCAGGTTTTGGCCAATCCCTGGAGTTTTTGCATCGCAAAGTGTATTGTAGTCCTTTCGTCCCAACCGTATACAGTAGCACACTCATTAACCTTTTTCAACCATATATCAACACGTTGACATTTAGAAGACGGGTCAAAATCTGGAAGTATATTTATGTGGTGTGATGAAGAAACTAATGTAGTCGGCTGAGATTTCCCTTGACCTAGAGACTTTAATAAATTTACCACGTCTTTAGATGAAAAAGCAGGACTTTCCGACCTATCACTTCTCCGGAATTTCCGTCGTCTGACATCGTTATTTTGCCCATGATGTCCGCTACGCACGCTTGGACTGCGTGCCCGACGGTCGCCATCTCCATGTGTCAGCTGTTCACCAGTTGAGTTTATCCCGTGATGGTTATCGCGGTCATAAGACCGCCTCGCAGGAATGATGTGCTGCATCTGGCTACTCCTGTTCTTCACTTCTTTCTCCAGCATACGAACACGAGCTCGTTCTTGCTCCAACTTTCGCTCCAGTTCTCGATGACTTTGACTACGCTCTCGATCGGCGCGCCGCAACCGGCTTCTGCTGCGGTCGCCGTAGGACTTGTGTCGTGTAGAACTACGCCGAGATGAACCTCGACTTGGGCTCATACGTCGTCGACTGGGTGTCGATAGTCGACGCCTCGATAAGGTGTCGTCATCATGCGGCATAATACTGCAACTCACAAACAAGAACACCTATGTATATATTCAAGAAATAAAATAGGTACAACAGGAATATATTTTACAAGAAAGACATCATTTTATTATATACTATCTCAAGAACGGTGTATCCTAGGGCTAAAACCTAACAAATTTGTCATCCCCGTAGATGCACAGTATTATTAGTAGGAAAATTCAAAGATTTAGTTTTTATTTCTGTAAATACTATAATATAATTATGAATATAAATGTTTTTTTTTTTGGCTCCCTTCGTCCCATTAATTATCCAATGTCATTTTGAACAATGTTCCGTTCTTAGTTCCGTTACACCTATATTTATGCACTAATACCATTGACAAATACAGATCAGTTTGGCATTCCCAGTCTGACAAGTATTCTTACACATAAAAAGTTGTAAAATAAATCCACTCGATTTACATTGCAATTAAGTCAGTTAAATGTATATTACATTTAAATGCAAAAATGTCGAATCGGGATACTATTATGCCATAATACTTTAAAATTTAGTTAACTGTTAAACGTTTTTTTTTTTTTTTTTGTTATTTATGATAAAATTACACATTATTGTAAGGCGTTGAGTTATTAATGGGATTGATATTAATTTCAAGAGTAACCCCAGTCTGGGGCTGGGATGTTTTGTAAAGACATAGACTTAAAGCTATGGATCGAACTAGCCAAATATCATCAAAATTTGATATACCGAAAACTGAAAGACATTTCAAACAACCAAGTACATGGATTCATACCACTTCTGAAATGTAGGATTTATTAATATGACATTAAATAATAATACTAGGTATATAAATCACAAACCTGTATATTTCAATTACCTTCAACAATCACACCTTATTTTTTTCAATACAAATAGTACAACAATTAATGGTTCAGTTTTACTTCTTATTCTGCCTGCAATATATAAATTGGCAAAGAATGTGCCTCTAAAACTTGGAATTTATTATTAACCAGCAAAAGGAAAATATTAACCCCCAATCAAAAACTTTTTTTCTTCCATCCCTCCAAAAACCTCTCAAAAATCCCGCCAAAACCTATTTTTTTTTTAAATATTCGCTTATAAAATTAAAAAGCAAAGACAAACTACATATTGAAATTATTTACAACCTAACAATAAGATCTTTATTCGCATAAAATATACGCTTGGGTTCGCGATTGTCCAGGCATTCACAACCTCAGCCATACAGAATACTTCAAAATCAGCTAGTATAGGAGATAATATATGCCTAGTACATTCATTTTAAATTCAAAATAATTCCCGAATCGTAGCGATGTGTACCCACACTGAATATTAAAACAATTTTGTAACCGACTCCCAAAAAGGAGGAAGTTATCAATTCGTTTTTTTAATGGTTGTAACCTCAGAACTCCCACTTCCCATTCATGTATCAACCGATTTAGAAAATTCTTTTTTTTATTGGGAAGCATATGCTTTCAGATTGGTTCCTTAGAACATAGTTGATTAAAATATAAACTAAATTTTGATTAAAACTTACATTTATAATTAATGACGTTTTATTTGACATTGAAAAATGACAGCATAATTTTTCATTTAGAAATTAGTATTTTTGCTAATATTTTAGCAGCAAGTGTTTTAGAGTACAATATGCATGCGTTAATGCTCTTCAAATATTTAACAGCAGTTTAGCTAATTTTATATAAGTCTTGTTGGCAACACTGATTCTGGCAACATTGCCGTCATGGCTGAACGAAATTGTTGACTAGCTGTCAATTTTGTGAAATCTTTTATTTTCCCCATGATCAGGAATAGGAATTTGTGAGTTGTGGTTTTGTAATGGATAGTGTTCAATAATTTTCTCATGAGTATAAGTAAAAATTCATCATGAACGGGTTAAGTTTCAGTGAACTCTGTTGCCTGTTTTGTTGTCCACCATGCCCAGGGAAAATCGCGGCTAAGCTAGCGTTTCTACCTCCAGAACCTACGTATGCATTCACACCTGACGAAACGGGATCGAAATTTTCATTAACTCTGACCGAAAGAGCAGAATGGCAATATTCAGAACGAGAAAAAGAGAATATCGAGGGCTTCTACTCGAGAACCACTAGAGGGAACAGAATAGCTTGCCTCTTTGTTCGATGTAGTCCTAATGCCCGTTTTACAATTTTATTTTCACATGGAAACGCCGTAGATCTCGGTCAAATGAGCAGTTTTTACTTAGGATTAGGTACTAGAATAAACTGTAATATATTCAGCTATGATTATTCTGGTTATGGTGTGAGTGGTGGGAAACCTTCAGAAAAAAATTTGTATGCGGATATTGATGCTGCGTGGCAGGCACTGCGGACTCGGTATGGCATTAGCCCAGAAAATATTATATTGTATGGACAAAGCATTGGAACAGTCCCAACAGTTGACCTGGCCGCTCGGTATGAGGTAGGAGCTGTTGTGTTGCATTCACCTCTCATGTCTGGGATGCGAGTCGCCTTCCCAAACACTAAACGAACGTGGTTTTTTGATGCTTTCCCTAGGTAAGTGTTGTTCTTGTATACTTGCTATTAATAAGGTGACTCATCTGTGAATTACAAAGCATAAGTGGCCATATTGATAAGCATTCAAATGGGATTGAATTTATGGTTACACAATTAAGTTTGTTAACTTAATTATGTGGTACATTTACAGGTCTGTCAAGCATTATGTGCATCTCATTAGCCTAGTTTAGGCTAGATTGTAATTAATTAGAACTAGTGATTACAGTATGGGTTTTCAGTTCCATAAACCATATTCTACCTTATCATTAACCCTTTGTATTGAGTATTGACCCTTGTACAAATACGTACTTCATAACAATAAAAATCTATTGTGTCTGCTAATGAGCGAGCCAACAGCTTAAGTTACCTCTGTATTTTTATGGTATTAAATTCTTATCAAATGTCAGAGATTAATGAACTACCTGTAGGCCTCTGACATGGCATTAAACGGCTTAGGTGTGCTGGTTTCCTTATAATGTTCTTCGCCAGTTTAATAAGCAAGTGATAAAAAAAATATATATATTGATGCATGTGTTGATAATAAACAGATATTTCTAGTAGTAGTAGTAGTGAGATAAATCAGTAGAAATAGTCCTACGTAGACATTACCAGCCCAAAACTGGCCTACTGCACGGCGATGGCCTATTCTCATATAGAGAATGCATAAGCATTAAACACCATGTTCGCTCACTGCAGGTTGGTGATTTCAGACCATTGCATTCAGATTTCCTCATAATGTTTCTTTTACCATATGTCTCTGATGTCTGTGTCTTTTATCTAGTGGACACTGTTATTGATAATAAATGTTTGTCACATTACAACTTTAATTAATAAAATAATTTTTAATTATATTATATTTCGCATTATCTTTAGAAAAAAGAAAACCATGCTGTGTGGTTGCTGATGCAATCCTTTCATGGCAGATATTATAAACCATCGTCATTAAAAGATACAACCAGTTGCGAGTTAGAAACCAAAGCAATTTTATTCTATAATAGATCAAAATGACAATAAATATAATAATTATGAAAGTACCCACATGACATTTGTTTCATAGAAACCCTCATAAACAATACATAACATACCTTTCCACCATAATCATTTAGTAACAAGTATATAGAATGTATAAATCAACTCAACATAAAAATAATTTAAATATGAACTGACTCAAACACTATAATTTTTAACACAAATCAATCAGCTGTATTTGATGTTCCAATAATGTCAGGCCATAACTCAGGAGGTGGTATTTCTATTGGTGGTTCCGTTGAGCTTGACCGTGATCGACTTCTCTACTCAGTCACTACTGGTCTGTTTTCTGATTGTGGTGTTCCATGAGCCAGTATTTGATGTGCGTGACGTCACTGCAGCTCACCATCATTTCTACAGCTGCTCTCCTCCACTTTTCACCAGATCCATAATTACGCACTAACACTGGCTGTTCTACAGTAAATCTCCTAACAGCTTTTTGCTGTGCT
The DNA here is from genome assembly GCA_935421205.1 of Xylocampa areola. Classification (NCBI taxonomy): domain Eukaryota; kingdom Metazoa; phylum Arthropoda; class Insecta; order Lepidoptera; family Noctuidae; genus Xylocampa; species Xylocampa areola. The sequence goes on from OW285200.1 coordinate 6,674,344, forward strand.
CTGTTATCCAGCTGTTGTGCTTGGGAACTTGGCACGTTATCATATAGTTCTATATTTACGTACTTTTAGGATCTCTGCAGGAATTTTATTATGACTGTTGATTGGTTCTGTGCGTAGCAGGTATAAAACTCTCGGAAGTTTCACATTCCATGATAATTGTTGTGAGGAGACCGTCCTTAATTTATTTTTAAATGTTTGTATCGCGGGTTCAATCTGCCCATTAGTAGCCGGGTGGTAGGGCGGCGAATACAAATGCTATATGCCATTGTTTTAAGAAATTCATTAAATTCGTTTGAATTGAAGCTTATCCATTATCTGAAACAATTGTATCAGGGAGACCTTGCGATGCAAATATTTGCGATACAAATATTTTTCGGCATGTCATTATCACTTCCGCATAAATAATTTCCGCTTCAAACCATTTATTTATTTGATTCTTTATTGTACACCAAGAATATGTAATTTATAACCTTATTAAATAAAAATAGTACAATGGGAGGCCTTATCGCACACGGCAATTTCTTCCAGGCAACCTAAGCATGGAAAGAAGGGGTACATGAATAAAAATTAAGGGCTGTTGGTGTACATAAAAATATAAAGTAAAAAATACTAACAACATTAACAACATCATTTAAACCATAAAAGATACACTATTAGAAGGGAAACAAACTATTTTACAGCAAGGGTAATGACAGGTAATGTACCTTCAGTAACCTTTTAAATACTGGAAGTGTCTGGGCACGTCGAATAGAAACCGGCAATGCATTCCACAGACGCGCTGCTTGTATTGAAAAGGATTTATCTAAGAATTTTGTGGAATGCAACGGCATCTCCAGTCTTAGGTTCTCCGATGATCTCAGGACTTGTGTATGAGTGTCACTTAGAAACTGGAAACATTTTTTTAAATAAGAAGGAGTAGATGGTAGGAAGAGCACATTGTAAAGTAAAGAAAGAATATGAGTATTTCGGCGAAGGCGGATAGGTAACCAGTTGAGCTTAATACGGAAGTCAGAAACATGATCATATTTGCGTAGGTCAAATATAAATCTAATACAAAAATGTTGGAGTCGCTCATGCTTATCTAATTGGTCTTCAGTAAGATCAAGGTAGCTAGCATCAGCATAATCAAGGATAGGAAGAAGAAGGTATTGTGCTAACGCAATTTTAGTTGTAATTGGAAGAAAGTTGCGCAATCTTCTCAAAGACCCAGCGGAAGCAAACAACTTACGACTGGTTTCTTGTAGATGAGCAGTCCAGTACAAGCTTCTATCGATAATTAGCCCCAAGTTCTTAACATTTTCGCTAAAAGGAATAAATTACTATAACTATCCACCAAAATAAGGAATCACTTGCCTTGTGCAGAAAAATATTTTTCTGCACCACAACTTTTAATATTATATTATTAATTTAAAAGTCTGATTTATTAACTTCAACATGATTGATTTTTGGTTTCTTTTTATTTTAGTGATAAAAAAAATATTGAGTAATGCCGAATACTTAATAATAGCGAGTTTTTGCGGCATCCCTAATCTTCATCCCCCTGCCCTTATCCCAATTATAGTGATAAAAAAAAAAAAAAAAAAACTATTATTTTTATATTTGTTTTTATTTTGTAACTATAGTACGATTTTATCTGTCCCTGGTGTGCAAGGAAATAAATTTATTTTCTTTCTTCTTTCTTTCAATTTAATTGGGCTCCGGGCAGTATGTCTTTTTTTCTTCATTACATCTCTGGCAGCCGTCATCTCGGTAGTTACTTATTATCTAGCAATATCATCTTTCACACAACCCATCCATCGTTTCCTCAGTCTTCTTCTAAACGTGTAGCCATCTAAATTCATACTCAAAACATTCCCTGTCCCATGATCCCTATTCCTCCGCATTACATGTCCATACCATGACAAACGATTTGCACACAACTTCTCGGTCACCGGCATAACTCTCAGCCTTCCTCTTAACATTCTCTGAGCATAAGAAATTTCTGATTTTGCCCCCTCCCCAGGCCAAAGGCTGGGTACGCCCGTGTTGATATGTATGGCAGGCCTATTTGAACACAACCTGTGGCTCAAGAGCGTAGTAGTAGTGTGGTCCTAGGAGCGTAGCTACCGCCGTATCTACCGTATCGATGATACGGGGCCCCCAAGCCGCAAGGGCCCCAACGTCTGTACTGTGTAAGCAAAGAAATCGAAAAATATTATGAAAGGGCCCCCAAAATAACTTTTTGTACAGGCCCCCCTAAGCACTAGCTACACCACTGTGTGGACCGTAACCACTTGGCAACCACAATATAAAAAAAAGTTCATACACCTTAGAAAAAAAAACTTGATATGTGCTGTGTCTGTCTCGAGCACCATGGGTTCCTTGTAATTAGCACTGATCTTCATGAACTATAAAAGCACCATTTATTGCCCAAAAAAAATTGGTTTGAAGGACACTTAATTTTGTAGATGAAATAATATTCTCTTATAATAAAATCGTAACTCGAAAGCCCAAAAATTTCACATTCGCTTTTTCCTTTTTTTTTCTTTCGTAATATCTTCTATAATTGATAGATAAATCCGTTATCTTTAAAATTTGAGTCTTTATGACTGTTTGTATATCCGAGGTTGGCGTGCATACTAACAGACAGAAACAACGGAAATTTTGTAAATAGTACCATTAAAATCCGGGTCAACTTATATTATAGGGTATTCAAATCGGACTTCTTAGATTGTCGCGAATGTAAAAGAAAACATAGGTGCGACTATTCGGCCCGAATTGCACTTTCTTCTTGTAATGGCACTTTCTTTAGGTCTGAGTTTGGTCACGAAAAACATGAACTAAACAAAGAGTTTAATGTCTTAATTGCTGTGGTGATTATGTTATCTTAATATGTAGATATAAACAAAAGTAGGTACTAACTGATGTTATCAGGCTTTTCATGACTAACTGATAATAAAACAATCTGTTTTAATTATTTTTTTATGTGTGAACATATTGTTTCGTATTTATGTTGTTTTTGTTATTTATAACTATTTACTTAAATCATTTTGAAATGCATGGGCACGATACGAAAATACTAAAGTTTCAGTTTCTTTGAATAAAAAAATACGGTCACGAGGTAGGTTGAACCCCTTTATGCACCAACCGACAGCAAGGCCTAAATAAATAAAAATTACATAGCACGTGCTTTGCTGCTTTGACTCCATCTTGCACTTGAAATTTGAAAGTTACGTTAGTACGTAGTACGTTACGTTAGTTTGTAAGTTGTGTGACGGTGACATGAATAATGCAAGCTGAAGCATCAATCGCATTTGCTCTGCCAATTACATTATCGCGCCCAGCGCTCGCTAAGCTGAACCATTCTTCCACTTTAGAATATGTATTATGGTAACATTAATTTATCATTTTTGTGACTAAATACACTGAGTTACATAAAAAATTACAAATAAATCATATATACTGATATTTTAAATACATGTTGAGGCAATGTAATGCCTACATTAATTACAATTTTTCAAGAAAACATTTAAATATAATAGACTAGAACGGGGCTTGAACCCCCGCGACTCTTGACATTCCGTGTCATCACTCTACCACTGAGCATCCTGCAGTTCATCACAGCAGCAGGGTTTAGGGATAAACACTAATTGAAACTCAAAAGTGGCGATCACAATAGACGTTTTATGGTCTAAGTGACACAATAGCCACATATAATAATAATAATGTGTGCATGGGCGAGCCGTATTCGCAGATATAAGCGACGAACTGACCGGTATACTCAGAATCGCATGTACCAGAGCGATCAAAGGTGGGTTTGGCAGCGACCCAACCAAAATGTGGATGATGGGGATCGACAGGATGATGACGCCACAAATTCATTTTGGCGTGCCATCTGGACGATGCCCGTTATTCACACAGAGGGTGATTGGATGCGGGATGTCGAGCAAATGTGTGAATCTATTCAAGAAATGGAGGAATTTGTCATCTTACCCCAAGACGTAGCCGTAGTTGGTCATTTGGCTCGTTGCAATAACGAGCCAAATTACCAACTGGAAATCCCCAGGAACAGATGGGTTACACAACTTTTGGCTCAAATGGCTACGTAGTTTACATGTTTGCTTGGCATCTCAGTTCCAGTCATCTTTAGAGTCTGGTTCACTACCGCAGTTTTTAACGACTGGAATTACCCACCTGCTCCATAAAGCAGGTAGTACAATGGAACCCAAAAATTATAGGCCGATCACATGCTAACCGACGGTCTATAAGCTTTTTACATCCATTTTGAGAGCAAAAATTAACACTCATATTGCAAATAATTCTATTATTTCTGATTGAACGTGGCTGACATGAAACAGTCGCTTCAGGAGCGCTTCTTTGGCCGCCTGAAGAAAGTTCTTAATAGCCTTTTATCAGGCTGCAACAAGGTGGGAACCTTTAACGGCTGGGTTATGCCAATCCTGATGTATTCCTTCAGCATACTCAACTGTTCCGAAACTGAACTAGACGCCCTGGACGGGAAGGTAAATACACTGTTAACTGCAAACCGTATGCACCATCCAAGGTCATCCTGAGATTGTACATCCCGCGAAAGTGTGAAAGTTGAGACTTTTTAAACGTCAAGATTCTACATAATCGCGAGGTGTGCAGCGTCAGGGAGTATTTTCTATATACCAGCACGGAGATGCACCGGAATGTAGTTGCAGTGGACAAAGATTTCACCCCACTCTCTTTGGCTAAGGAGAACTGACGCAAACCTGTTGTACTCAGTACCAATGATTGGAAGGAAGTATGGCAAAGCAAAGAGCTACACGGACGCTTTTATCGGGCACTCATGGTCCCAAAGTAGATTTTTTAGCGTCCGTATCTAGGTGCGGTTTGGTGACCTCTGTGGTGAAACTGAAGGATTTATCTGTGCAATTATGGTCAAAATTATCATGACGAACAACTACCGGAAATATATTGTGAAAGACAGGACAGTTGACATATGTCGGGCATGTCACAGTCCAGGTGAGTCTATCAGACATATTATTTCTGGTTGTTCCCGTCTTGCTAATGGCGAATACTTGCACAGACATAACCTAGTGGCCAAGATTATACACCAACAAATTTGCTTTGAAATACAGTTTTGTGGAATCGGAGGTGCCGTACTACAGGTATGTGCCCGACCCAGTTCTTGAAAAAGGTTATAAGGTTAAAGGTCACATTGTACTGGGATCGATCTATCATCACTGATAAGACTGTCATTGCTCACAAGCCTGACATAGTGGTGATAGATCGATTAGAGCGCCGCGCTATGATTGTGGATATAACTGTCCCTCATGACGAGAACCTCGTGAAAGCTGAAAAAGACGAAGAAATCAAATATATTGATTTAGCTCACTAGGTTGTAGACATGTGGGACGTGGATTCGGCAATCATTGTGCCGATAGTCGTGACGGCCAACGGACTGATAGCGAAGTCTCCACCAACACCTTAAGAGGCTCTCGTTAGACGGCTTGGTTTTGACCAAAGTCAGTAGTATCACTTGTACTTACGCGAGTATACAGATTGGGCGTTTTAAATGAATAATTATTTATAAGATGTATGAGAAAGAGAAGCAATAGCATAAAAAAGCTTTAAATTTATTATACTCAATTATCTTTTCGAAATGTTTATTGCTTAAAACAAAATGTTTCATTGTTGTTACGATTGACTATTTGCTTTCACTACGACGCTTACATATTCAGCCGTCAGCCCTCAATAACCATTGAGCGTTACATTGCTAGATGTATTGTTGTAGTTATTTGTTACATCAACAACTTGTTTTATTAGGTGTCGATAATCCTGTAAAGAATAATATAACCTAACCCTGATTCGTAAAATACTTTCGGCTTTGGAATAAAGAGCAAAAATTTTTTTTTAATGTTGACTTCTAATATGGTTGGAAGTCATAGAATAATTGTAACTCTAACCTGTACATTAAGTTTCGAAGTCGGTGTATACTTTTATAATTTACCTATTTATATAAATAATATACTTGGATCTTTTTTTATAATATTCTATTCGATTGTATACGTTTCGGGCCTTTGAAAAACCGCCATTTGGCGAGCTGTCTTTAACGTATTTCTCATGGGACGCGACATATTATATATTATTCTAGTGAATTACGATAAAACTCACAACCAGAACCGCAAAACATGAAAAATACTCAGCCAAAACATATTTGTAGAGGTGTCAGTAAGATAGTTGAAGCCGTGATAAATATATAAATATTTTAGACAGACGGACAACGAAGTGATTTTATAAGGGTTCCTTTTTTCCTTTTGAGGAACGAAATCAATGAAAGAAACTTAGTGTCCATAAGTATAGATTTTACAAATCAGCTTCTTTTTAACCGACTTCCAAATAGGAGGAGGTTATCAATTCGGTTGTATTTTTTTTTTTGTTACTTCCGAACTCCGTCATTTATGAACCGATTTGGAAAATTATTTTTTTTATTGAAAATTGGTAAGTTTGGTATTTAAATCAAAATAACTGAAAAATAATACGTCGTCCAAGTAAACGAAATGGTGTATTTTGCTTTCTTGTGACTTTCAGGTGGTGTTTACGGTCTCTAGAATGATAGATGTATGATAATAGATGATGATGATGAAACTGGAAGATAAGCTCCGGAAATCCGTCATATTTTTTTTGCTATTTAATACTTTTTAGTGTAAGACCGCATTTTCAAACATCGCTTTTTATTTTACACGAGTGCCCAAAAAACTGAGTGTATCTAAGTATGTATGTATGACAGTATGTTTGTGAGTTTCTTTACCTATTCCACCATAACTTCTGTATACCTGAACTGATTTCGATGTATTGGGTATCGTTAGAATCCTTACACTGTCCCGTGAGTAACATACGCTAGTCAGATTTTAATTTAATTTTTTAATTAATTTCATCTTGTTTTACGCAGTTCATTACTCTCTTTTGAAATAGCCTCAGATCTAGATTTCCTACTTTGATATAGGCGTTTCTCCCCTTCTTTGCTTGTCTCAATTAAATGGCCCCTACCCATATGGACAGCGCGTTGAGTAGGTCTACCCATATTCACTTCCGATAAATCAGTTATGGAACGCAAGATTCACTAAAAAGTAAGAAATAAAATAATTTTTAACAAAAAAAAGAACCTACTCCAAAAATCTTTCTGTTAAGTAAAAATGCACTAAAAAGTAATAAAATAATTGCATTAGTTACTTACTACAATTTATATCAATTTTTTTTTTTTAATTTTAGAGGATTCTGAATAAAATCAATTTATTAGGACAATAATATACAATTATTATTATTTTTGGAGTCGGTGCCAGTAAAGGATAATAAACGTGTAAGTACATTCATGAAGTAGCGTATTACGTTCGCTTTAGGTTTTACCTTAAAGGTACATTAACCATCATTACTATTACGATAATGTATTATACCTAATTGAACCTATTTACAAATGAACACAACAACTGCCTAAAGCGAACGTAATACGCTACTTCATGAATGTACTTACACGTTTATTATCCTTTACTGGCACCGACTCCAAAAATAATAATAATTGTATATTATTGTCAAAAAAAAAATTATATATTGTAGTAACTAAATAATGCAATGCAAAATGCTAAAATTTTATTACTTTTTAGTGCATTTTTACTTAACAGAAAGATTTTTGGAGTCGGTTCTTTTTTTCTTATTCTGATCTAAAGATGAAGCCTAGGAAAATAAAAGCATATATTACGGGTCTCCTTCCCTTCGGTTTTTTTTTTTCGTTTGGCCACCAACTCGCCTGATGGTAAGCGACGGTGTGACCGAGGATGGAGCACGTATATCCAGAATAAATCTATCCATTCTTAAGTAGAGTGGATAGATTTTGGGAGAACGATAGTCGGGGAGTTGACGCAACTGCCCAGACCCGTCTCCTACGTATAATGACTTCCACCAGGACAGTCGTAGCCACAGAAGTTAAGAAATAAGCTCATGAAAAATTTCATGATCTTCGTTGATTGTTATGTTTGGCGCCGATTCAATATTAGTTACACTTAGTTAATTTATTAAAATACAATTTTATTTATGTATAACTTTCCAAAAACAGATAAATTTATGAAAAGTATTAACGCATGCGTAGCACACCCTAAAGTTACAAGTTTTCTTGGAAAGAAAAATATGGTCGTGAGCAGGATTCGAACCTTCCCCTCCCGAGCTCTGCTCACTACCACAAATTCTTCTTGAATTGTTTGTGAAACAGTTTTTTCTTTTTTATATTTCGATGCAAGTGACACCAATCTTTTACCCGTGTTGCTTGCAGTTTCAGTATGTATTCTGTCGTTATTTTTGGTACTTTCTCCAGTATTTATTGTTCTGAAACGCACGAACTAACTAATTCAAACAAAATAAATATTCGATAATTACCGTACATTAAATTCGAGTAGTAAATGAGGTGAATATTGGAATAAAACGAATTCGAATATCAAATAATCTAAATAATAAAATCTGTTAAGCCGTTTGAAGATCAACAGCTCTTTTCTAGTTTATAAAGGGAAGTGACAAACTTCCACAGGTATGGTCATTTCGAAATTTGGTATCATATATAACCTTGACCTAATACTTATAACTTATAACTCCTCAACAACTTACAGCAGAGGTATCGCATTGTGGCTCATATGAATGGTTTCAAGTAAAAGATTATATATATAAAGTTCAAAATGCCGTACTGCCTACGTGCTAATAATAAAATGTACTTACGTATTGAATGTTCACTACTGAACTTATGTCACGAGTAACAATATGTTCAAAATATGCACAATAACGAGCGATACATAATTGGGCACGTCGCCGGTTGTCTTTAAAACTACCTAACACCAGCACACAATTGCCGCTACACTTGTAATTTCATCGGTGTACACTATCTTTTTACCGTCACCCCACAAAAGTCTTGCGGCGTAAGGTCCGGGAACCGAGGAGGCCAAGGCACTGGGCTACCACGTCCAACCCACTGTGCCCCAAACGTGTCGTCCAAACGTCGTGGTTGGTGCGCACTACATGTTCATAATAAGGTAGTGCACCATCATTCTGGTAAATCAGATTTTTCAAACTGCCTGTAATGCAGTCATTTTTGCATGCTATGTAGCAGCCAGCATCGTAGCATGCAATGACGTCTGCCGGGCTGGCCAAGCCTCTCCACGTACATACGCACTGCACCATTCAACCTATCACCGGCATAGGTATACGAGGTAGACGCGCACCATTTCTGACTCTCAGTTTTAAAAATACGGAATTGTAGGTACCCGATCGTAAATAGACCGCGCGCGATTTCAACATGTACGCTCGTTCGCGTAAACGGACAGAGTAACGAATTTCAGTTGAGCGGCACCGACGTGCGCGGGTAGCCACACAATTTCTCTGGGATGCCATCATGGTACCACCCTTGGGGTATCTCCTTTCCAACAAAAAAAGAATCACCAAAGTCGGTTCATAAACGACGAAGATAAACCCGAACATACATAAAAAAAAAATACGTTTGAATTGAGAAACCTCCTCCTTTTTTGAAGTCGGTTAAAAAGCAATATTCTGTATTTTTATTTTTATGTCGATTTAAACTGTCAGTCATAAGAATGTATTCCTTCTGAGTAAATTTTTTGTGCAATTAAAATAGGGTCGTGAGCTGGATTCGAACCTGGGTTGCACCTCCTGGATAAATACTCGATGGAGGCAGGGACTGAATTACCCAAAAATTAAGGTACCTTTAAATTTCGGTATGACGTCATACCGTTAAATAAGTGTTACCGAAATATTTCGATACCGTTTTTTTTATCAGTAGCATAATTTTGAGGTTGGATAGGCATACCGGTATTATTTCTTTACAAGTACTAAAACCTTTATAAATGTTTTGGTAGCAAAACCTTAACCGTTATAAATAGGGGTTTTCTTTGAAACACCGCCTCGCTAGTCTGTCGTTCACTTGAGAGGCCCTGATTGCACATTATTATGACTCAGTTTTGGATTTTATTTAAAAACACGGCAGCGTAAGCCGGACTAAGCCAGGTGCGTACCTACCTAAAGTTTTCTTATGTTTCTTCTTTAAGGTTTTCTTTCGTTCTTCTTTTCTGACTGGTGTTGTTGAAAAATTTTCCTCATAAATGTTTAGAGCAGATACGTAAACGTAGGTACCTACTTATGTTTTTAAATAACTTACACTCTCGATTTCACGAGAGAAATGGGGCGGTAGTTTTTCAGCAACGTAACATCACCCTTCTTTAAAAATAAGACCACCACGCTCCTGCTCCATGCCTCCGATGTCGTGCCAGTGTGGATGACGAGATTAAAGAGTTTACGGGTTCTGTCAAAACAAAGGCGTTCCTCCTGCCTTGAGTAGCTCTGTAGTAATCCCGTCCTCCCCTGGAGCTTTGTTGCCACGAAGCTGTCCAAGAGCCATTCTAATCTCATCCATATCGATGTGGGGAAGCTCGTCAGTGAGGTGGCGCGTGAGCCTGGTTCGTGGATCATCCCCGCCTTGGGCTTGAGGTGGATGACTTTTGGGAGTATGGGGGAACGAGGTGTTGGTGTTCCTCCATAGAAAAGGGAGGATCCTCCAACCAGGCGGGTGATATTGCCTGGCGGGCCACGGCCCAACGGTTAATGTCGGGGAGTGGTATATATACACACTCGTCGTCAAACTTTGATTGCGTGATGACGTGCACCCTGCACGTAGTTTCCATGTAGCGAGATAGATGTCGCTACATCACTCCCCTCCGAGACCGGAGGTCGATCGTGTTGATGAGTCAGCGGTCAGTGCGTCTGAAGAGCTTGCCAGTGCCAGTGAGGTTCCAGTGAGTCGGAACCGGATGCCGCGTAGTTCACGGTGAGTCGGAACTGAGAGCGGTGATGCTGCGTAATCCTCAGTGAGTCGAGGTAGTGCAGTGGTGCGTAGTGGCTGGCTGCTGCGTCGACCAGGAGAGAATGGCTCTGCTTGTTGACCGGCCGAAGGTGCAGTGTGCTGTGCCGAAGTCGCTGTTGTGGCTGAGAGTGATGACCAGGTCTGCGCGTCTACTACAGGCTGGTGGTCAGGGTACCCGTTGAAGCCGAGTATGCTGGCTGGCTGTGTGACTCGTTGCTTGCTGCTCGATTTGATGCTAAGGGGGAGTGGAGATGACGGAGTGACGACGAGGTTGCTGCTGATCCTCTTCAGCGAAGGGTGCACTGATGTTCGTGCTCGGGGTCACCAGTATAGGGGAACGAGGTGTGGTGTTCCTCCATAGAAAATGGAGGATCCTCCAACCAGGCGGGTGATATTGCCTGGCGGGCCACGACCCAACGGTTAATGTCTGGAGGTCTTTAGGTCTGAACTTTGATTGCGCGATGCAGGGTGTTGTGCACGTAGTTTCCATGTAGCGAGATAGATGTCGCTACAGGAGTATATGTATCTCACCTGTCGATGATCACTACCGCCATTAACCCAGCTGATCACAGAGACATTTTGAATGCTTTACGCTATTTAGTCAAAACGAATTAGATCTCATTCCTAGTCACATTATCGGGGCTTCGCCTGGTCCACTTCCTTTTGGGGCCTTTTCTGGAGAAGGAATTAATCAGATAATCTCCTGGGCCTCGAGGAAGTTTACAAGCATCTGCCTCCTGTGATTTCTGTGCCCATAGCCGAATGAGCCTACTCCCGACTCGCGACTATCGTTTACTCCCACCTTCGTGTTGAAGTCACCCATGACAACAATGTAATTTGTATTGGTATAAGACATAGCTTTCACTATGTCTTCATACATGGCCTCGACTTCGTTATCAGGGTGTGCGGACTGTGTGACTTGTGGACCTGAAACCCGACGCCACCTTGGGATAGTTGGTGTCCTTCTCGGAAGTAGAGTAATTGACCGGCTTCGAAGGTTATCGTCTCTTCCCTCTGTCTTCGGTGCTCCGAAAGACCCACAATATGCCTCTTCCAATATGGCAACGTGTTAGTTAAGCACAGAGAGCGTCCGTTAAACGGCACCAGGTAAAATTTATTTCGTTATTAATACCCTGCAGTCGCTCGGGGATTCTTAGCAGCCCCTACCACACCGTTACCATGGCCGGTATCATTATCCCCCTGCCCTGTTGTGCCACACCTTTCTGTTTTAAGGCCCATCCCGCGGTACCCTATCATACGATTTTGCCAGATCAATAAATACCATGTGTAAGTTCTTGTGTGCACGTCTGTACTTCTCGCATAACTGGCGGAGTGCAAATATGGTATCCGTTGTTTCTAGACCTGGCACAAATCCAAACTGATTTTTAAAAATCATACTCTGCTCTCGCAACCTTTTTTCTATCACTTTCTCCCATATTTTCATACTGTGTGACGTAAGCTTTATTTCTCGATAGTTTTCACAATCCTGCACATCACCTTTATTCTTAACGATGGGCACTAGCTAACTATTGCATCCTCGGCTAATAACTTCCATACTTCCACTGGTATATTATCTGGACTCATGGTCTTTCCATTTTTCATACTTTTAATTGCCCTTCTTACTTTATCCATACTTATATCCTTCACCAAACCCACATTTACTTATACATCGCTTAGCACACCATTCCACACATTTCCCTTGTTCATTACCTTTTAAAAATATACCTTCCATCGTTCTTTTATTTCAACATCCTCAGATGAAACCTTGCCTGTGTCATCTTTCATACATTTCACCATCGTTTATCCCTTGCTCTCTTTTTCCTTTCTTTTGTTATCTAATAGAGTTCCTTGTAGTCTCTAGGACAATCTAGTGAATTATATAATTGCGCTTGTGCCTTAGCCCTGGAAACTGCTACAGCCTGTTTTGCTTTTCTCTTACATTTTTATTTTATTCATTAAGTTTCATATTCTCATTCGCTGTTTCTACACCCTGCCATTCTTTAAATGCTTCTTTCCTTTAAGTATATTTTGCACATCCTCACTCCACCATGTCTTTTATTCCTTTACCTTTTGATTCTCCGCACACATCTTTCATACTTCTAATACTCTCCGCCATCTCAGTCCAACATTCATTAACTTTCCATATTCTTTATTTCTATCATTCTATCTACCACTTGATTTTTCAACACCTTGCACACGCTTTTTTCTCTAGCATACGCCATCTGGTTTTGGGTGGCGGGCGTTCTTTATTTTTACTGAGCGAGACACTAACTTTTACCTCCATTAACAACAACCTGTGTTGTGAGACCAGATCTTCGCCAGGTATAACTTTGCAGTATTTGATGACTGATAGTATTCCTTCAAATCAAATCAAATCAAATCAGTTTATTTGTGAAACATAGGTATTGTTCAAGACGACACTACTAGCGACATCTGTCTTTCGTAATGATAGTTTGCGCACTGGTGTGAACTAAGCAAGCTGTCAACTGTCATCGGATGGTTTCAGATGGGTGCGACAAGGGCAGCACATTCAACAAACTTCACTCCTCTCGACAAGCTCGTTACCTATGTCGGTTGTACGTTTTTATCTTGTTAACATTTTATTTAAAATAAACGTTGTTATTTCGTTAAACTTAATATAAACTTCATTGAAGACGACCCTGGCTGTATTTCCCGAAAAATCCGATCACAAGCTCAAACATTGGTCCTTCTGAGCCAAATATCGAGAACTACGTGGCCACGTGGAACGTCTGCGGAAAACTCGTTGAAAGAGGAACTAGAAGGGCAGGATCAGCGGCGAGTCACAAGCGGTCTGGTGATAAAACCCATTCTATCCTCTCCGGTTCCAATAATTTGCGTTAATCTGTATTATTTTTCGTGTTTTAGTCGTGTCGTGTTGCGCCGGGACTGGTGCTGAACAGAAAACTGTAAGTACTCTTGCCTTGTATAATCTGCCAAAATGAGTGACGATGAAGGGTTTCAGGTAGCCACGACTCAGGAACGTGTTAAAATTAAAGGTGATAGACCAAAATCTCCACGGTTAGATATAGGTACAAATTCAATTAAACGCCTCGTTGATTTAAAAAAGCAGCGAGGTATACTTAAAGGAAGACTAACGTTATTTGAGAAATACATGGCTAGATTTGAAAGCTTAGAATTAAATCCTGTTCTCAAAGCGGAATTAGATTTACGAATTCAGTCAAATACCGTTATATTTCAAAATTTTAATAATATACAAAGTGAAATTGAAAGCTTAGTTACAGACTCTGACCTCATGGCTCAATTAGATTACAGAGAAGTATTCGAGGAACAGTATTTTTCTCTTATGGCTTCTGCGAAGTGTATGTATGACCATAGTGAACAAAAGCAAGCTTTTTCTTGTGAAAGAGTAGGTGATCTTAGTCCTGTATCGATTAGGCTACCACAAATAAAACTACCTGCCTTTGACGGTTCATATGATCAATGGCTAGAATATAGAAACTCGTATGTAACCATGATTCATAACCGTAACGATCTTAATTGTATACAAAAATTTCATTATTTAAAATCTTCACTTAGTGGTTCCGCCTCTCATGTTATCAGTGCATTAGAGTTTACTGCTCCTAACTACTCTCACGCATGGGATTTACTTGAAAATAGATTTCATAATAATCGTTTATTAGTACAAAATCATGTAAAATCGTTGTTTGCCGCTCAGTCACTTCAAAACGAATCCTGTGCTCAAATTAGGAAGCTCATAGATTCGACATTACGTAATTTACGTGCACTCAAATCGTTGAATGAACCAACCGATTCATGGGATACGCTCATTGTTTATTTAGTCGTTTCAAAACTTGACCCATCCACGGAGCGCGAATGGGAGACGCATAAAGGCTCACTCGTGTCTAAACTAAGTGATTCGCATAACAATATTAAGTTAGATGATTTACTTGAATTTCTTCGAAACCGGGCCGATATGCTAGAAATGATAAATTCAAAAAACAGTAAAACCGTTAATTCGTCTAAACCAAGCACTAACGATTCCAACAGGTTTAATTGCAATCAAAATAAAAGGCAGTCTCTCTCGAAATCGAACCCGCAACCCCACATGCATTCATACGTTTCTACACAGAGTAAACAGAACTCGTTTATAAATAAAGAAAATATTGTTTGTGAGTTATGTGGTGCCAACCATTTCTTATATGCGTGTGCACGGTTTTTAAATATGTCAGTGCAAGATAGGCATACGATAATAAAAAATAAAAACCTTTGTCAAAATTGTATTCGTTGTAGTCATTCGCTAAATGAATGTTCATTTGGCCCATGTAAGTTGTGTCGTGAAAAGCATAACACGCTTCTTCATAATAACAATGTTTTAAATGAAAGTGTAGGTATGGTCGAGTCCACACCTAGTGCGCGATCAAACATCGTAAACAGATCAGCTGATGCGCAAGTACATTCCGAGCGAAACGTACTCATGTGCAATGCCGCGATACAACCGGTTTTGTTATCAACGGCACTGATTGATGTCCCTGATTCAAATCATGAATATCATACAGTTAAAGCACTTCTTGACAACGGGAGTCAAAATTGCTTAATAACTGAATCGTTATGTAATCGTTTACAATTACCAATTATACAGTCCACAGTTCATATCTCGGGGGTAGGACAACTCGTTTCAAAATGTTCTCACACCTGTAAAATAAACTTTCGTTCAAAAGTTAATGACTTTATCACGGAAATACAATGTTTGGTTCTCCCAAGAATTACGTCAAAGTTACCTTCGATAAACTTTGATTGCGAGTGTATACGTATACCTAAACATATTTCACTCGCAGATCCCACATTTAGTGTCCCGTCTGACATAGACGTTCTATTAGGCGCAGATATCTTCTGGGATCTATTAAATAAAAATAAAATAAGGCTCAGTTCTGGTCCGACCCTATACGATACGAAGATAGGGTGGATCATATCTGGCCCTATTCGTATGAAACGTTCGTATAAAATTGACAAAGTTCAGTGTAACTTAGTTCAAATTGATTCACAGTTACGAAAATTTTGGGAGTTGGAAGAATTATCTGACTTACCTACCTTGATGTCAAAAGATGATCGTTATTGTGAAGCGTTATTTATAGAGACTACTCAGCGTGATGAACACGGTAGGTTCTGTGTGCGCGTTCCTTTGAAGGAATCTGCGAATTCTTTAGGTGATTCGTACACTATAGCGAAAAATCGTTTTATTTCGCTCGAAAGAAAGTTAGATCGTTCGCCTCAGTATAAAAAACTATATTGCGATTTTATGCGGGAATATGAGGCACTTGGTCACATGTCCCCGGTGTCAAATGTTAAGGATTTAATGAGTCAACCACATTACATTTTACCGCATCACGGTGTTTATAGAGAGAATAGTGTCACAACAAAATTACGTGTTGTATTTGACGCAAGCGCAAAAAACATCATCTAACATATCGTTAAATGATATACAATATATAGGGCCACCGTTACAAAATGATATTTTTTCAATATTACTTAGATTCAGGCAATACAAATACGCAGCATGCGCTGATGTTGAAAAAATGTACAGGCAAATCTTAATTGAAATAGATCAGCGTAATCTACAACTTATATTGTGGAGGGAACATCGAGATCTACCTTTGCAATTGTTTACGTTAAAAACTGTGACGTACGGCACTGCGTCAGCGCCTTACCTTAGCATGCGGTGCATAAAACAGTTAGCACAAGATTGCAATGATGATGTGGTTGCTAGGACAATTCACGACGACATGTACGTCGACGATTTGATTACTGGGAACGATGATCTGGACTCGTTATTATCTATATGTAATAAAATGGCTGCAGTATTGCGTAAAGGGTGTTTTCCGTTACACAAATGGACGTTCAGTCACAAAGTGTGCCCTGAGAGTACTAAAGATTTAAACATCGGTGAAAGTCATTTATCTAAAACGTTAGGGTTAGGCTGGAATACGGAAAGTGACGAATTACATTATACTACTGAATTCACGCAAAGTGAGTCAGCTGTAACAAAACGTATTATGTTATCAATAATCTCACAGGTGTATGACCCGTTAGGTTTATTAGCACCTGTTGTAATCACAGCGAAAATGTTATTGCAAAACTTGTGGCTTCTTAAATTAGATTGGGATGAAGCAGTTCCAGTGAATATTGCAAATGAATGGTATAGGTTCGTTTCCAGTTTGCAATATTTACGTGATATAAAAATACCTCGTTACATTACAAATATAAAATCGAAATATAAAGATCTTCACATATTCACAGATTCGTCTCAACATGCCTACGGTGCATGTGCATATATTCGATCGTGTTATCAAAACTGCGAGAATTCTATACCTATATCTGTACATTTATTATGTGCAAAAAGTAAATTAGCACCGATAAAAACGGTGAGCATTCCTAGGCTCGAATTATGCGGAGCACTTGTAGGTGCAAAATTATACAATAAAATAAAAGGTTCCCTACGTTTAACTTTCGATAAAGTTTATTTTTGGACAGATTCGACAATAGTTCAAGGGTGGCTACGTATGTCTCCGCACTCACTCAAAACATTTGTCCAAAATCGTGTTGTACAAATAAATGAGTTAACTGACGATATAGTTTGGCGTCATGTACAGGGCATAGAGAACCCTGCTGACCTCATAACGAGAGGCGTGAGTATAGACTCCTTAAAATACGATAACAATCATCACTGGTGGTGCGGGCCTAAATTTTTACGAGAACCTAGCATTAATTGGTCTTATAATAATGTGGAACTAATATCTGTCGAATTGCCTGAAACTAAATCTCAGACAATCAATTTACTATCTAATCAATCAATTCAATTAATTGATGTTGACCGTTTTTCATCATTTATTCGTTTACAAAGGGTTTTTGCATATGTGTTGCGGTTTATAGATAACATGCAAGCGTTAACTCCCGGTGGCAGTCGAAGCCGTAAAACCGGTTTGTTATCTATAGATGAACTACAACATTCACTAATTGCTTTGACGCGTTTCGTACAGCTGCAATCGTTTAGTGATGAATATTACAATCTTATAAATAATTTGCCGTTCAAATCTATTACCAACAAATTAGTTTACAAAATAGCTGGTCTAAATATTTTTTTAGATAAATTGAATATAATTCGTGTGGGTGGTAGAATATGTAACGCTACCGACTTTAGCTATGATAAAAAGCACCCGATATTGTTAAGTGGTAAACATCGTTTTACGAGGTTATTGTGTGAATATGAACATAAACGATTACTTCACGCAGGACCTCAACTTCTGGTATATTCCATGCGTGATAAGTGGTGGATACTGGGAGCTCGAAATTTAGCCAGGCAGGTGGTACACAATTGCGTTATATGTACACGCATGAAAGGGAAGACATTGACCCCGATTATGGGTAATTTACCATCCGAGAGGTTAGAACCAAGCTTTCCCTTCATGCACTGTGGTGTAGACTATGCAGGGCCATTGCTTATATTGGACCGTAAAGGCAGAGGTGCTAAGTTAATAAAAGCATATATTTGTTTGTTTATTTGTTTTGCAACTCGGGCTATACATTTAGAGTTGGTTGGTAGCTTGACCACACAGGATTATATCTTAGCTTTAAAACGTTTTATATCACGTCGTGGAAAGCCATCTCAGATATTTTCAGACAACGGGAAAAACTTCGTTGGTGCTGAAAAAGAACTATCCGTAATTTTCGAAAATTCTAATGATATTTCTGATTTTGTTAGTCATAATCAAATTCGTTTAACCTTTATACCTCCTTATAGTCCTCATTTTGGCGGGTTGTGGGAGGCGGGAGTCAAGTCCTGTAAGTACCACTTGCGGCGGGTACTGGGAGATGCGAAGCTGACGCGCGAGGAGTTTGAAACAGTATTAACGCAAATTGAATCTGTCCTCAACTCCCGTCCATTGTCCCCTCTGTCCTCAGACCCACAGGATTACCTTCCTCTGACTCCAGCTCACTTCCTGATCGGCCGACCGCTGACTGCGCCAGCTTACGAAGACTTGACGACCCTGACGCCTACAAGACTGGGACGCTACGAACGAGTGGAGCAACTCAGACAACATTTTTGGCAGCGTTGGTCCAAAGAGTACGTGTCAGAGCTTCAACGGCGTACTAAATGGAAGGTAGACAGTGAAGATATCACCCAGGACAGCCTAGTTCTTATCAAAGAAGATCATCTTCCGCCTTTGAAATGGAAACTGGGCCGAATTACGCGTGTGTTCCCTGGGAATGATGGAGTTTCACGCGTCGCTGAAATTCGTACAGCGGCCGGCATAATACGGCGGGCCTTTTCGAAGATTTGCCCGCTACCCGTGCAATAGTCGACTTATTGCACACCGACTTCTTCATGTTGGAAGCCTGGACCGTGATGCTTCCAAGGCGGCCGGCATGTTCAAGACGACACTACTAGCGACATCTGTCTTTCGTAATGATAGTTTGCGCACTGGTGTGAACTAAGCAAGCTGTCAACTGTCATCGGATGGTTTCAGATGGGTGCGACAAGGGCAGCACATTCAACAAACTTCACTCCTCTCGACAAGCTCGTTACCTATGTCGGTTGTACGTTTTTATCTTGTTAACATTTTATTTAAAATAAACGTTGTTATTTCGTTAAACTTAATATAAACTTCATTGAAGACGACCCTGGCTGTATTTCCCGAAAAATCCGATCACAAGCTCAAACAGGTATGTTAACATTTTAGTTGGATCTTAAAAACTAGAGAGTGCGCTATGTTTTGTCAACTTTGACATACAAATATTTAATTATAGTTAAGTTATTTAAAAAAACATATTAATATACTATTACATTATTAAATATTATAATCATAAGGAGAATTTATTATAACATTAAATTAAAATTTGAATTATATATTAACTTAAAATTTGAATTATACATTAAATTAAAATTTGAATTATAAAATTAAATTAATAAAATCAGTCAAAATTAAAATGTTAATCATTATTATAATAATTATAATAAGTTACAGTCTTCAGTTCAGTTCATTCTTCGGTATTGAATTGTCATTTAAAAAGTCTTCAATTTTATAGTAACATTTTTCAATTAGTAAAGATGTTAGAGCTTTTTTAAATCTTAATAAAGGCATATTTTTGATAGCATCCGGTATTTTATTGAATATTTTTGGTGCAATGCCAAAAAAGCTCTTTTGCATTAAAGACGTCTTACATTTTATATTACATAATTTTGACAAATATTGAGTACGTATTGGCATTTTTCTTATTGCAGAAATTTTTTCAAACAAGTGTGGGTTGCTTTTTATAAATACTGCAGTTTCTAAAATATACAGCGCTGGTAGTGTTAATATTTTTAGAGTTTTGAAAGATGGCACACAACTATCAGTAGTCTTTAACCCACACATAGATCTTATACAGCGTTTTTGCATCTTAAATATTAACTCTCTATCAGTTGATTGTCCCCAAAAAATAACTCCGTACCGTAGCACTGAGGCCACTAGTCCATGGTAAGCTGTCAATAACGTATTATTATTTACTTTTTTTGATAATTGAAAGAGTGCGTATGCAGATTTACTCAGTCTGTTACACAGGAGCTCTATTTGCGGTTTCCATGTTAATTTACTATCTACCATTACACCTAAGAACTTTGCATTACTGATTGATTCTATTTTGTGATTTTTATATGTCATATTTATATTGGGATTTGTACGACGTTGATGGAACTGCATGATTTTAGTTTTATCTAAATTTATTACTAAGTTATTGCAATTAAGCCATTCTATTATTTTCTTCAGTGAATCATTAATATCTTTTTCATAATTATTGGGATTAGTGCATTCTATTATTGCTGTGCTATCATCTGCAAAGAGAACCATTCTTTGTTGCGTCATCTTTGGGAGGTCGTTAATATATATTAAAAAAAGTAACGGTCCAAGCACGCTACCCTGGGGTACTCCATACCTTAAGAGCCTGGGTTTCGATATGTATGTGGTTTCTATTTCAGTTTCAGGACATAATCTAATTATTTCAGTACACTGGTATCTATTGCTCAAGTATGATTTTAAGAGATCAAGGATGTTGCCTCTGATACCAAAACCATGTAATTTCTGTATCAGTATTGTATGGTCCACGTAATCAAAAGCCTTACTCATGTCAGTGAAAATCGCACAAACTGGGTTTTTCTTATCAACACATGACATGACAGTGTAAAGCAAATCATATAGAGCCATATTTATGCCACATTTTTTTCGAAATCCCTTTTGTTCCACACAAAATAAATTGAATTTCTCGAAATATGCGTAGATCGCATTATAAATAATTTTAGAAAATACAGGGATTTTAGCAATAGGTCTGTAGTTTTTTGCGTCAGTTTTGTCATGTCGTTTAAATAATGGCTTAATAATGACTTTTTTTAGGCTATTTGGAAAAATACTATCATTAATGCAAGCATTGACAATATGTGCCAATGGAGGTGATATGATCTCTTTCACAAATTTAACTACTTTGGTAGATACACCATCATAACCGACAGTATTCGTATTTTTTAAGCCATCAATAATTCTATTTACGTCAAATATTGAAACAGGGGTCATAAATAATGATTGTGATGTCAAATTTTGAAAATTAAAATAGGATGGGGATTTGTCATTTTGAAGGTTATTTTCAATTATGTCAATAAAATAGTTATTGAACTCATTTGCAATGTCATTAGGGCTAGAAAAAGATAGATCGTCTCTCCTTATACACGTTATTTGTTCTTGTGGCAAACACATTTTTGAATTATTAATAATTTTCCATGCAGCTTTGGATTTGTTTTGAGAGGTATTAATATAATGGTTATTTTGAGCTTTCTGGGTTAGTTTTATGATTTTTCTATAGAGTGTTGAATATTTTTTGAGCATTAATCTATTATGCGATGTCGGGTTATGTCTGTACTTCCAAAGCAATTTCCTTTGCCTTTGGCTACATAATTTTATCCCCCGGGATATCCATTTAGTTTTCTGATCACTTTTTAGGGTGATAATTATTTGTGGAAAACATAAATTATATAGCAAAAGAAAATCTTCCATAAACCTATCGTAACTTTCATTTGCATCATTAGCATTATATACTTGTGTAAAAGATAAGCATTCTAAGTGGGATTTAAATTTATATAAATTCTCAGTAGAAATGTCCTTCTTGTAGACTTTCCAAGACTTAAGTTTACATGTTCTTTTTGTGGGGACTTTGAGTATTTGTGCCGTGTGGTCTGATAGAATCAAATCAACTATTTCTGCCTTGCATTTTTTTTTGTAGCTATATGCAAAGTTATCTATACATGTTTTACTACCCAATCTCGTAGGTTTATTGAGTGCTAGTTTTAAATTAAATTTTAATAGAAAGTATTCAAATTCTAATGTGATTTTGTTTCTTTTTATGACATCAATATTGAAATCGCCTGCTAATATTATATTTTTATTTGTATTTCGACAGAATTTATAGATTATATTTTCTAATTTTTCATAAAATAATGTGTAAGTATGTTTAGGTACTCTATATATGCAAATAATAATCACTTTATGGGAAATGAGTTCAACAGCACAGCACTCAAAAATACCGGATTCTGACTGTTTTGCGATTTCTGGTATTTCTTTGTATTGCATACCGGCCCTGACTAAAATACAAGTTCCTCCACGTTTTTTATTTCTGGAAAAGAAAGCAGCTCGACAGAAATTTGGTATATGCGATAGATGTTCATAACCCGATTCAATAAAATGTTCTGTTAAACATATAACGTCGATACAAGTCCCATTATTAGAAAGTTCTTCTAATTTAACTGTAAGGCTATCCGATTTATTCAACAATCCAGCTATATTTTGATGAAGAACATTTATGCAATTATAGAAAAAACTGGGAATTTAATGGTTGCTCGGGTTGATTAAGTGAGTCGGATTCATTGTTTTGGACACAATCAACATTGGAGAATACTTTATCTTGGCTACATAATTCTATGACTAATTGTTCCAAGTCTGATACAATAATATTTAATCCCTTTTTATTTAGTGCACCATATCGTTTGCTATAAGTGTTATACGTATATGGCAGATTTAAATTAGAATCTAATATATACGCATAATTATATGTCTCTACATCCATATAAACTAGGTTATTAAAAGTATCTATACGACTGTTATACATAATATTACAATTTTCCATGTATTTAAACGTAGGTAAACAAATTATGAAGTTGGTGTGATGTAGTGGTAATAATTTTTCACGAATGAATGTAACGAGTTCTATATAATTACGCGTTGTTCGAAAGTCTTCTTCACCAATATAAATGATACAGTAGTCACACTCTGTAAACTCTCGAACTTTTGCTTCAATGTTATCAAAAATTTGTTCTATTCCACATTTGGGTTTACGATAATGACACAATTCAAAATTATTTAGATAAGTTTTTCCAGCCATACTATATAGTCTATTAGATGTTTCACTGCTCAATAAGTATATTTTATGTTTAGTCGACGGCTCTGACGTGGGCGGAATCCGTAAGGATGGTTTCCTGACGGTTGTTATTTTTACAAGGAAGTAATCAATCTGTCCAAGATAAATCTTTGAAAAGCATTAACGCATGCTTAGCGAACTCTAAAGTTATTATATTAAATGGAAAAAGAATACGGTCAGGATTCGAACCTGCGCCTCCCGGATGAATACTCCAGGCGCTCTGACCACTAAGCCATCTCGACCTCTGCTTACCACCGCGAATTCTTCTTCCCCTTTTATATGTGATTACCATGACCGGTACCGTGCCCAGGAATAGTGTAGTTACCGGGAACTGGGGGCCGTGAATTGGAGATGTCGTTCATGAGGGGGGATTTGCCATAATCATCACGCTTGGCAGGCGGGTTCGCGACCGCAATTTCTGGAATACTTTCTCTTATGGTGCTGCTACCCACCATCAGGTTTGGCATTTAGAAGCATTCCAGCACAGGGCATGGTTATATCGCCATTTATTGGTTGCCGAGGCCATAATAGCTAGAAT
This sequence comes from Xylocampa areola, assembly GCA_935421205.1. NCBI lineage: Eukaryota > Metazoa > Arthropoda > Insecta > Lepidoptera > Noctuidae > Xylocampa > Xylocampa areola. The sequence goes on from OW285200.1 coordinate 6,698,235, forward strand.
CCCTTAGTCGCCTTCTACGACACCCACGCGAGGAGTTGGAGTTTTCTATTCTACAGCCCAAGACGGAAGAGAGATAAAGAGTACAATAAACAAAATGTCCAAACCAATGATATTATATAAATCTCATTGGTCCAAACTATAATTTATAACATGTTAAACTCCCCCTCATCAACCACGGGGACCCGTGCTTCACTTTCTCGCATGTTTTTTGGTACCGAAATCGTATAAAGGTTAAATAAAGGTATAGCCTACCCTTTATTTATAAAGGTATCGGTATAGGTCTACCTTTATTTCAAAACGGTACCGATATATTTTTGAGGTATCTTAACCTATAACCGTAACTGCTTTCAGTCCCTGGATGGAGGTTTTTTTAAATTAAGTGTTCGCCACGCATGATCTTAGAAAGATTTATCTGTATTTTTCAGGTTGCTCCGTATTTTGATGCCCATTTGTAGTAAATTCAATGGAATATCATCTTCGTCATCTAATTGTATTCAGTGGCTTCGGCTTAGAACAGGGCTGTCCAAACCAGTGGGGTTACTCTTGAAACTAATACCAATTGCAATCCAATTCCAATATTAAATAGACACCAAAAAACAACGCGTAATTTTAAAATAAATTTACCTACATTACAGTTGCCTCAATTTTAAAGCATGTTGTCTTCATACTATCCCGAATCTTTAATTATTTTTAAGACATTTTTTCATTTAAAAGTACGATCTGACATATTTCCAATGTCAATCGAGCGGAATTATTTTCAAGAGTAAGCCCACAGATACGATCCAGGGCTAATATATTTCTAAATAGATTGGAGGGCCGCAGAAACAGATCTAAGGGTAAATCCGTAAAAAAAAACCACTCTCATTTTCAGCTGTCCCATGACATATTGTAATTTACTATTTATTATGTTAGTATAATATTTCAACTTAGTGAATAATAGTTAATTAGTCTACTTTTACGATAATAATTATTAAAATAAGACGAAAATAAATTTAGAACCCCCAGTTTTTAAGGTGTCCCACAGTGCCGCGACACACTTCAGATAGATTATTGATGACATATAATGAAGCATGTAGGTTAAAAGGGTTTTAATGTGTTCAAATGTATTAACTGCCTCGTTGGTTTAGTGGTCCGTAGCGCGACTGCTGAGCAGGAGGTCTCGGGTTCGATTCCCGGGTCGGGCAAAGTGTTGTTGAGTTTTTCTGTTAGGAAATTCTCAGTAGCAGCCCGGAGTTTGGACATGTGCCCGGTTGATGGCAATAGGCTCACCACCTATTACATGGGACTTAATAACAGCATTGGTGAAATGTGGGTGTACAATTGTGTACACCTCTGCCTACCCCTTCGGGGAATACAGGCGTGATGCTATGTTATGTTATGGTATGCAAATGTATGATAACTTTTAAAATAAAACGTTAATTACAGCCACTATAATACAAAAATAATAAATTTTTACTATTTTAATTTTGTCCCACGATTGTGGAATTTCCACTTTGTAACCGTATATACAAAACTTTAATAAAGATGGATATACTATTGTTGTTTTGCAACTATTACAGAAATCTTTAATGAATACCAAATCATTTTAAAATAATAAAAACGGTTTTTTTTTCCATATGTAACCGGGACAATTTCTTACGGAAATGCCCCTTTAGCTTCTGTAAGAAAAAAAAATTTTAACAGAAAAAAATAACCTACTCCAAAAATATTTCTGTTAGTAATAAAAATGCACTAAAAAATAATTGCATTGTTTACTTACTTCAATTCATACAATTTTTTTTTAATTTTGTGGATTCTGAATAAAATCAATTTATTAGGACAATACTATACAATTATTATTATTTTTGGATTCGGTGCGTGCGGTCCTAAAATTTGGAATGTATATTTTAACGTACATCAACCACCATTATTATTGTTACGATAATATAACAATACCTAATTGAACCTATTTACAAATGAACACAACAACTGCCTAAAGCGACAGCTTAGTTACGTAATACGCAATTTGATGAATGTACTTACACGTTTGATGATATCTTTTGCTGGCATTGTTATTGTTTTGTTAAAAAATATTTTATTTCTTACTTTTTAGTGAATCTTGCGTTCCATAACTGATTTATTGGAAGGGAATATGGGTAAACCTACTCATCGCGCTGTCCATATGAGACAGGGCCATTTAATTGAGACGAGCAAAGAAGGGGTCTATATCAAAGTAGGAAATCTAGATCTAAAGCTATTTCAAAAGAGAGTAGTGAACTGCGTAAAACAAGATGAAATTAATAAACAAATAAAAACCTGACTAGTCTATGTTACTCACGGGACAATGTAAGGATTCTAACGATACCCCATACATCGAAATCAGTTCAAGTATTTAGAAGTTATGGTGGAATAGGTAAAGAAACTTAAAAACATACTTGCATACATACATACATACTTAGATACACTCCTTTTTTTGGGCAGTCGTGTAAAAAGAGACGTTTGAGAATGCGGGCTTACACTAAAAAGTAGTACATAGCAGTTCATTAGAACTATTATATAGGGCGTAAACACCACTGGAAAGTCACAAGAAAGCAAAATACACCATTTCGTTTACTTGGATGACGTATTATTTTTCAGTTATTTTGATATAAATACCAAAATACCAAACCAATTTTTATAAAATTTAAATGGGACCAATCTGAAGGTCCTTATAATATCCTTTCAAATAAAAAATAAATTTTCCAAATCGGTTCATAAATGACGAAAAAAAAATACAGCCAAATTTATAACCTCCTCCTTTTTGGAAGTCGGTTAAAAATAAAAGAGAGATGATTTTTAAATAAAAGTGTTTTTCACAGATCACTATCAAACATATTTTTTTGTATATTTTTATCGTCCCAATTTACAAATATGTAGAAGAGATTACAAGATTTAATCTGTTCCCGTCTCCTGAATTTCTATAGAATTTCTAAATCAATACATTTCTATTAAAACGGCAAAGATGCATGAACCATAATAGCCAATAAACATTGATTAACGAAACTTTTTATAGGTATTACCTATTATGTCACGACAAACTCAAGCCGCGGCGCGCGGGCTGTCCTTTGAACAGTCTTGGCTTAGAACATCGGCGGTGAAACGAGCGCCGCCGCCACCACTGCTCTGCCTCCTTGCCGCACCGCCCAGCCCGCCGGCTGATCGGATATGGGTACGCGTTGCCCATATATCGTTCTCGTGTTCGGACATATCATGGCAGACCATTATTCGAAAAAATAGAACACGTTGGCTCTTACTATGCTAATTGTAAAATGGGGGCGAATACACAATTGATCAACCGCGATGACATTGTGTACAAGTACATATTTTGTTACTGAGTGTTTTTCATGTTATGTCGCATACTCTAATGTCAGAGAAAGCGCGTCAAAATGACGGCGTGAAACGCCGTAAGTAAGTTCTTCTTTCAAAGCATATTTACATAAAATAGTAGTTGGGTAAAAAATATTTTAACACGTTTAACAAATAAGCTGTAAATATCATTTCCAACTCACTCCTTCATTTCGTTTTTTCCCATTCACATCTTTGTATGTCAACTGTATAGCCGATTCTTGTGTTACGTGTGAAGTTCTTGAGGTCGCAATCTTATTACCAAGAGATTCAGCTTGTAACTGATTGCAGTTTGAATTGTTTATTATATTTATATTTTTATTACTGTAATGTACCAAGTGCCAACATATTCAATCGAATAAAAAATATTATTGAAATAACAATTAAGTTCTAATGTTTGCATTTTCATGACGGGTCTAATAATTTTAAATAATACTAGCGTCCGTGTCGCATAAGCCAATAACTAAACATTGTAATTACATAAAAAAAAAAAACAAATTCACACACTATAAACAAGATCATGACGATTTGATATTTCGAAACTACCACTCTAGTTTACTCTTTTGACCAAGAAAAGGGGAAAAAATTAATGAATGATTAGTGATTGAATAGCATACGCAAATGTGGCGTGGCGTAGCATTACTATTTATTAACTAATTCAACGAAATATTATATTTGTTAATAATCAAATTGAAATGGTGGTCCTATCAGCAATAACATCGGATTATATTTGTATTTAAGAAACCAAATTTGCGCGTGATGGCCCTATGTAGTTTGTTGCATAAGGAGTCGGTCTACCGACCACTGCGCCAACCGCGCTGTCAGTTAGGTCTTTATCATTTTTTACCCAACTACCATTTTATGTAAATATATGCTTTGAAAGTAGAGGTATAACATCTCGCCTCTTGCTGTTATTGAGTACTAAATTAAGCTTATATATCATTGAAACTACTACAGTTTTTTTTTTCCTAAGTACTAAACAAACGGCACTTCGAATAATCCATTAAATTACACTTTCGTTAGTTCGCTCGCTAATTAGCAGACACAATCGATTTTTATTGTTAAGAAGTATAATTCTGTACGTGGCTGAGCGGAAGGGTAACCTTTTCTATTGTATCCTATTCTTTTCGGAGTCTGTTTATTATAGGGAAAAGCGCGCTTTTTTGATCGGCTTAGATAGAAGCAGTGGTGGTTGCCCACTATTGCTGTATAAGGCGTGGGCGACAGCGGGCGGCGACCGGTGGAAGACTTCTTTCGGAGTCGACACTCCTAGGAGAAACTTTCAACTAGTTATTGCACACATACAAAACGTCTTTTTTACCTATTATTCAGTTTTCATAAGGGGCCTCCGTTAGCACCTCTACTTTAATGTTGGCAGTTAATTAATTTTCAATCTATGTCTAACCTGTCGTCATTTCATCCACCTGAGTTGATCCTGTTCGTAACGTCTCGGTCTATTTCACCATCATCTTAGATGAGTGACCCAAGGAACCGGAACAAACTGGTAGGACAAGGTTAACGAAAACCATATGCTAGTTCTTGTGTGCTCCTCTGAATTTCTCAAATAGCTGGCGCATAGCACATACGGCATTCACTGTTCCCCGACCACGCGTAAAACCAAACTGGTTTTGTGAAATTTCACTATCCTCTCTCAGTTGCCGTTCAATAACTTTCTCCCAAACTTTCATGCTGTGTGACATTAGCTTTATCCCTCTATAGTTGTTGCACTCCAGCACATCACGTTTGTTTTTTTTTTAATGATGGGCACCAAGGCGCTGTTACACCATTAATCAGGTATGGCTTCTTCTAGCATCAATTTATTGAAGAACAAAGCTAACTTCTATCTATACATCCTTAATAATTTCCACACTTCAACTGGTATTCCATCTGGACCTATAGCTTTTCCTTTCTTCATTCCGTTTACTGCTATTTCACTTCATCTGCACTAACCTTTCTCACTAGTTCCTCATTCACTGGTTTATTCTCAAGCATACCATTCCAATCATTATCTTCATTCATTATGCTTTTGAAATAGTTCTTCCATCTATACATATTTTCTCATCATCCAAGAGTACCGTTCCATTTTCATTCCTTACACACTTTATTAAACATACATCCCTCGCCTTTTTCTCTCTAGTCTTAACGAGCCTGTATAGGTCTTTTTGGCTAGCCGGACTATCCAGGGTGTTATACAGCTTTTCCTGTGTTTCGCTCTTGCTACCGCAACGGCTTTCTTGGCTTGTTTCTTGCACGCGTCATACTCCGTTTTCTTAGCTACTTTTAAACTTTCATTCTCAACCTCAATACTCTGCCATTCTTTAAATCCCATCTTTTTTCCATATCACATTTTGTATTCCTGTCGACCGTCGAATCGTACCTTTCCCTTTCGACTCACTCAACGTAACCTTTGCTGCACTCCTGATACACTCTGCCATCTCACTCCAACATTCATTCTAGCTTCGGATATCCTGTCTCTCATTCTTATCATTTTATCCATAACTTTATTTCTAAATTTACTCGCACAATCAGCCTTCCCTAACATAAACCATTTTAAAGTTATTATATTAAATGGAAAAAGAATACGGTCGCGAACAGGATTCGAACCTGCGCCTCCCGGATGAATACTCCAGGCGCTCTGACCACTAAGCCATCTCGACCTCTGCTCACCACCGCGAATTCTTCCATATTTTAACACGTCTTATGGCGACGTTATTGCTATCAATTCAGTCCCTATACGGGTGACAGGCAGGTTCGAATCCTGTTCGCGACCGTATTCTTTTTCCATTTAATATAATAACTTTGAGTTCGCTAAGCATGCGATAATGTTTTAAAGATTTTCATAGTTTTATATTTAATATTTTTTTGTATGACGTAAATGTTTATAGGTTCTGGGGTCGATCCCCGTGTCGGGTAAAGTTTTATTGTGATTTAAACATTTATTAAGAAATTATTCATCCGGGAGGCGCAGGTTCGAATCCTGTTCGCGACCGTATTCTTTTTACATTTAATATTGTAACTTTAGAGTTCGCTAAGCATGCGTTAATGCTTTTCAAAGATTTATCTTGAATAAACCATTTTATTTTAGGGGGAAGTCGCTCATTTATTTGGTTGACCTTAACTTTTACGACTGCTTCCATAATTAGGAGTCTGTGTTGTGTGATTAGGTCTTCTCTTGGGAGCACTATGCAGTCTAAGATGTCCTTGAGTTTGCTGCGAGAAAGTAGTCAATTTGTATAGTATGGTGACCACTTCTGATAGTAATTAAGTGCTAATTTTTTTTCTGAAACCTCGTGTTGACTTCTGCTAAGTCAAATGCAGTAGGGTTTTGCCCTCGTTACTCTTTCATAACTTCCTCTCAATCGCCCTACACGCCTATTAAAGTCACCCCTTATGTACACTTCCTCATTCGCTTGAACTGGCATCATCACTGCATCAAAATCCTCACAAAACTTCTATTTCATCCTGTCATCACATCCTACTTGCGGTGCATACACACTTATAACATTCAACCTCACATCTTCTACTATTACTTTTACAACAATTAATCTGTCATTCATCCTTTTTTACGTCTATTACCCTTTTACTCAAATTACCATCTAACACTATCCCCACACTATTCCTTTTTCCGTCACTTCCACAATAGAAAAACTTGTATCTCTCACCAATCTCCCGAGCCATCGTACCCTTCCACTTAGTTTCTTGTAAACATGGCACATTAATTCTTCTTCTTTTCAATAGATCCGCCAACTCTCTAGCGCTTCCAGTCATCGTTCCAACATTCCAACTAGTATGCCTCAATCTCATTTCCCGAGCTAGCGTCTTACAATACCACAGCCCGGGTTGGTGCAACAACCCTTATCCATTTCATACAGGGGTCGGGTGCTGCCCCTGCGCGTCGAGTGTGGGGTACGCTCAGTCCTATCACGCATCTGATCATTTGTACCTAACATATTGCAGGCGTTTTGGCAAAAAGTTTTTACAGCCGGTCGCCTGCCTGACACCAACCCTCCTTGGGAATGCAATTGTTGGTAGTTTACCCGCCACCGCCCGGGTACCCCAAAATGCCGTTTGGTATGCTTTGGGTCCTGAAAATCCCTTATTCGCCTTCAACGACACCCACAGGATGAGATTAGGTAGCTCTGTTAAAACAAAAACCGAAAACTCGATTTTCGCTGAACTAACTAGCCGGTTCTTCGATTTCGGTGAAACCTGTTTTGTGATCCCTACTCCCAGTCGACTTGAATTTTTCCGACATCTTCAACAATCATCGTCATATTTCAAACAATTTAGATAAAACCGCGCTTTACAACTAAACTTTCCTTATAAATCCACTCTGTCTATAGGTGTAAACCGCATGAAAACTCGATCAGGAGTTTTTGAGTTTATGCGGCGAGGGACTTTGTTTTATAATATGTAGTCATTAGAAACCAAAAATACAAGTTGAAACATACAATAGATTTAGCTACTTGATACAAATATACAACTCCTTTAAAATAAATAAAAAAAACAAAACCGTCGCGTCATCGGATTTTCGTAAACATCAAAATCGTCTCGTTGACTTGATGCTTGCAGAAGATTCATATGGATCTATACTGTACTCAGTTTGTAATAATACATACTATGTATATTTCAGCCTCTATGAAGGCTTAATTTGGTAAAATAATGGTCATTGAATAGAATCAATTTTTATTTGTTGCAGTATCGACAAAATTCCCAAGGTGACCTCGCCAGTTCTTGTCATTCACGGAACTGAAGATGAGGTTATAGATTTCTCTCACGGATTAGCTATATATGAACGCTGTCCCCGTGCTGTCGAGCCTTTATGGGTTGAGGTAAGAAAATAAATTTTATATAAAACTTATCCGCGCGTTTTTGAAGAAATATTCTTATCTTAATATCTAATATTACAGGGTGCAGGACATAATGATGTTGAACTATTCAACCAATATTTAGAGAGACTGAAACGCTTTGTTTCAGTAGAATTGCTCAACTGACAAAGACTGCCGGCCACAGGCCAGACAACTCAAGGTGAATAAACAAATTTTAAAGATATAACTTGATATAGCTTTTTTACATAACTGTTACCTATTTTACAGGACAGATCCGTTATGTAAAACAACTGAACAACGTTCTACTGGCTTGCCATTGTGCTACGTTTAACAAAACTGCTACTCAAGTATAGATGAAATGCAGAATAAGTAGCTTATCTACACTCAGACGAATTTATTTATTTTATACCTTGTTATATTAAATGGACAGTCACCACTGAAGTAAATGACAAGATACTGTATACTGGCCCTGGCCCCCGTCATCGCCTTCGAAGCTAGGGTGTCCGTGTCGGGGTACACGGGTCTCCCGTGATCGCTTCGCTCGCTGAGGCGACCATTTGATTTATTATCTTTCATTATCGCAATTAAGTAGTAGTATAGTGATTACTATAGCAGTATTGATTCGTATTTATGACGTAATTTTTTTTAATTTTGTTGTTTTGCTGTTGACTAACAAATGTAATAAAGTTAAATTATTGGCGTTATGACACATAGAGCCATTAGACAACATTTTTAACTAATATCTACAATCTGACGTTTCAATTCACGCTGTTTTCCATAAACTCTGATCAGTGACCGGCTGCATTGATACAAACAAAAGGTTTATGCAAAGGTTTCGGTAATTATGAAAAACCGTTAAACGTCGTTCAGATGTGTTACATATCTAACGGAATTGTTTTGGAAATCAGATAACAGTTTTGTAAAATAGCTGATTCTGCAATCCATCTGCGACATGTATTGTATCATATTTGTATGAAGAATTATTATTTCTTTTTTATTACTAAATTTATGTTCGTATACTAGGTGACGACCAAAATCCCGCATCCACACTGAGCTCCGGCACTTCTAGTTCAGCAACAGAGAGACTCCTCTAGCTAGCGGGGGCCGGGCCCAGCCGGGCCGGCCCCAACAAAAACTCTACAAATGCTAACGGCTCTGTGAGTCCACACAATTATAAGGAAATAATTAAAACAGACAATAACGAAGCAAGCTCTGCCGATCTGATCTCCTCCGGCGCGCATAACATCAGTATAAACGTGACCGATACAGACTCTCCGACATGCGTGCGAAGGCGGATACATTTGCGATCTCTTAGCGATGTAACTCCGGCTAGTCGCACACACACTCCACGTGCTCGCTCGCACTCGGAAAGGCCACGAGCGTCTCCTGCGCCGTCTCCATTGCACGCGGCAGTGCAGTCGCCGGCGATTGTGCTGCCTGCGCCTGCGACTACTCCCACCGTGTTGCTACCGCGCATCGTGCGTAGCGAGCGGTCGTCACCCGATGCCTCATCGTTTGCTCTTGACGATGGCGCCGAACCCCGTTTACGAAGCCGCGATCGGTCCGGTAGTGACGCTGTTTCCGTTCTCGGTAATCCGTGGCGCAAAATGAGCGAAGTTGATTTGAATACCGCTGGTAATCGCGTTCGTGGCGCTGGTCGCGGATCGCTTGACCCCTGGGTAAGAAATCCTACTCTGCGGCCTGAGAAAACATGCGACCGACCTGCATCTCGAGAAGATGTGGGTCGCGCGGTGTCTGATTCTGAGCAAAAACGTGAGGTGCCTACTTTCAAACGAGGTAAACTGGAGCGACGATCACCAGTAGTGTGTGAAACGTGCGGAAACGAAAGCTGCGAATGCTGGCGAACGGGATGGGCTCGGCAGGCACGTGCGGCGCGATCTCTGGGCGCACAGTGCACATGTGACGCGCGCTCTCCACGTCCGTCGCCAGCTCGGTTGCGTCCGCGTGCCCCTCCGCGCGCTCTCTCCGATGATGAAGATCGTCCGCGCCGCCTTTATAAATCTGCGTCCCAGAAAATTATATGTTCTTCGATCGATAGTGACCGAGTGAAAAAAGTCGCCGATCCTCTTTTGGAGACCACCTGCTGAGGAGACGACCGACGGTTGTGCGACACGAAGAGCCGCCCGCGCCGCTGTCCCCTAGTCTGACGGTGGAAGAGGTATCGTTTTGTGTACGGTGTGTTGTCCCTTTTTGATGTACGAGTATTATTAGTGCGAATTTTGTATCCCTTTAGCGATTAAGATTTCAAAATTTATTATTGTACTGTATAAATTTGATAAATATAAAAAGTATGTTATGATATGATAAATATGAATGTTTTCATTGAATATTGTATAATTATCTTTTACTTCGGGAGGTTGTGCGTAATTAGAAATTCAGCATCATGTAAAGGTATTTTAAAAGAAATATTTTAATTTATAGGGACATTGTAGCATTCGGAAAATTAACTTCTAGTTCTTTAACTATTTTGAACTGTACAGAATTAAAACGCACAATATCATAGTAACCGTGTAGTACGTTATGTTCTCTTGCATATTCTACATACCCATGCATCTTCCATAAACTGTAAATATTTTTAGATATGAAGTAAACATATTTATAGTTGTTATATCGCAATATGATTGTAAAACAGAATACTATACCATAACGAAAATTTTTATCAATTTATTAGGCCATGATCAATCTATATTTCTATACATACATTCCAGAAGTTAATAATTATAATACTCCAATTAACAAATTTTTCCTCCTATCATACAATTCAAAAGTTCCGTATGTAAACGTTAAATACAATCGTCAAGATGCAGCAAGTACCTACCTTTTGCAAGTATTTAATAGAAATATGAATGTCAACGTAATATGGTTATTCACAAATTATGTCATTACTGCTTGAACACAGTAACATCATATTTATGAAGTCGCATTGTCCAGAATGAAGTTAGATCCTCGGACGTTTTAAAATAACGCTTAATATTTAGCGATTATGAGCTTTGCTGATGATTTTTAGCGACTATTCAGTAAACCTCATAATCCCTAAAAAATATTCTTATTTGACACCAAAGAGGATAAATTTATTTTATATCTAAGCTGTGCCTGCGACTGCGGCCGCGTGGATGTCGGCAAATAATATCATAACGTACCTATGAACACTATGTCGCGTCGTAAATATTTAAAATAATTTAGTAATAATTAAGGCCTGAGCACGGATCTGAAAAAAATACGGATGTAACCTTGGCTTGTCATAAGCGAAGCATAGATTACGCACACCTTGGCACACACACACGCAGCGTACTGGTGCCGAATGGATGAGTTTTAAGTATTTGCACTGAACTACGCTAACTTTTGATGTTGAAATCCTCATCAATAGGTCCACTGGTTCTTTATGTTAAAAGCGTTCGGACAGACAGACAGAGACAACGTTTCTAAAAATGTCTTTATCAATAACAAGAAAAAAACCGTAATCTGTGGAAACATTAAAACACTGCATTAGCGCAAAACCAATAAAAGCAAAAAAAAAAAATAACCTCGCTTACCATTACCAAAATTTACTAATTCCTTTTAATTATATTTTTAATATTATTTTTAAAACGATAAACCTGTCGTCTTTAGATGACGTCGATCAATACAGTCGTTTGACATCAATTGATAACCTTTACCGCATCTTATTTGCCTCCTTAATGAATTGCATGCATGTGTTGACGTCAATGGGTAAACATAAATATTATAATATAAAACGATAAAACAACAGTAAGAATTTAAAATATATGTATTGAGATATTTTCGATAGCAGTAATGGCGTAAATTGTATATACATACTCGTATAACCATTTAATGGAATCCGAAAAAAGTAAGTAGGTATAAAACATGTTGCTATTAAAAATTAAAAATAAATCGCTTGAAGGTCTGAACCGCATGTTTTGATTCATATTGGTCATGTAACATTCTGAGTTGCTATAATAATAACTTATTGGTCTTGTGCGCCTATTAAGAAAGGCTTTATCATTTTAAAATCAGCAAGTTTTTTTATGTAGTGTTTTTTTTATATTTCTTTTTAACTATCTATAGAGAACGGGACAATTATAAATATTTATTTAATTATTAATACATGATGTAATATTGTAGACCTAGACCCATTATATAAAACAAGTCCAATTATAAATCCGAGAAAAAATATTATTGTGATAATAATAGTCAAGAGCTATCCAATGATTATATGGGGAAAGTAATCTCGAACTGTTGTCTTGCAAATATCCATCCTAATATTATAAATGCGTAAGTAACTCTGTTTGTTTGTTACCTTTTCACGTTTAAAAGGCTGAACGTAACGTAATGAAATTTGGTAACGAGATAGATTGCATATTGGTGAAAGGACATAGGCTACCTTTAGTCGCGCAAACAAAGTCGCGGGCCCCAGCTCGTTACCAATATTAACGATTGGTTATGAGTCTGATATGATCACAATAAAATTAAAGGTTATCGCATGTTATGACAAAGCAGTGCAATGAGTGATGGTACCTACAAATATTTTGCAGTGTTCCTTTCTATTTACATTATTATAATAAAATAATATGTTTACCTAAATTAATTTGTATACATTTGTCTCAGACTCCGATTTCTAAAATGTATTAACTAGTACTTAAATTGAACGTTTTATTAAATATATATAAGTAGTTTGAGCTGGATGGTTTTCGTAACGAAGGCTGAAAAAACACGATACACTCGTCCTATGTGAAACAATGCTAACTGCCCTCTTAAATTCCATTCGCACGTGGCAACTGGGTTAAAGTGAAACCGTATTAAGGTCCAGTTCGGTCAAAGTGGATTATCGCGATCAGATACCATTTACTTTTTACTTTTTATGATTTGTTTGTAATATTAAAATCTCAAACGTAATATACAAGCTGTGGTTTGAAACAATAGCCATATTGTACAAAAATATACAGCAGCAAGCTTTAAATTCATTAGTTAAATAAAAAAATATTACAAACAAAACCTTGCCAAGAGGTCAGTGCCCTAGCTGAAGTTTATCTCTGAAATTTTCGTATACCACGCATAGGATTAACACAACCATTTGCAGTACGCTTGCTGCGCGGCGTCTGTTAAGACACGTCGTAGTATACGCAAGAAGCAGTAGATAATAATTGTATTTTTTTCTAACGCATTATTTTTGTGATTTGTTATACCAATAGATTGGTCTCCTTGAATTTGAACCACAGCCTGTATAATACCTACATGAAATTTCCAAAAGTAAGAATTTAAGTAAGTGATAGTGATTGTAGAATGATACACAAGAGTGTAATTTTAAGTGAATGGCATACCTATTACTGTTACACACCATACAATTATCGCCTTAAATGTATCCTGGTTTTAGAATTAATATTAATATAATACTTAGCATGTATATTGGAAATATGTTTTTTTTTTCTCTAATACTCTGTAATTGTATGTACTATCGCGGACACTCCCGCCTGACCAACACCAAGTTCATTTTTGCTTGCACTCAAAAAATAGAAGAACTCAGTAGCCCCACCAATGTCAAATGAGATCGTCCTGAAAATTCACAAAAAGGAGTACATGTGATGCGTCACTAAGCTGCGCAGTGCAGATTTCCTATATTATAAAGTACTCTGTGGTGCAGATTGCAACTGACCGTTCTCGCTTTCCTAATAGGCGAACACTTTAAGGGGGCGTGGCAAGGCGCCGGCGCAGGATTTAGACAAAAAAATATATTTAAGTCGTCAGGCGGCAAAGGCCTCGATAGTATATAAATGAGCTAACTAAAAAAGATACTAGACAAAAATTACACACAGACAGCAAACATGAACCCTGAAAACAATAAAAAAATACAAAAATATAGTGTACATACATACATAAACCCTGAAAAAATAACTTTCCCTTTTTGGGCAGTCGTGTAATTTTTTCTATCAAATACGCATGTACAGTCAGCCCCAAAGTAGGTATCTACTGACGTTAAATAAAGTTTAATTTTATGGGAACATGACATAAAAATGGATCTTATATCAATTTACCTACAGGTACATCACAATACCAAGACTAAATCAGATTCAATCACAAGTGCACCTAATTAGGTTGAATGCTCCTAGAAATTTTGAATGACAATTTTGATGTTGACTGTACATTCGAATGATTTGATTGGTTGATATACTTATGTAATACGTGTGTAGTGTACTGCTGTATGGCGTAAATTAATAATTTGAAACTAAAGTATACAAAGTAAATACAATTAACAAAATAATACCTATCTAAAACCCAATATTATGGTCATATTTCAGTGTCATTACCTACTTTGAGTTATTAGTCAAAGTTTTAATAACGTCAATAGCCTTGATCAAAGTAGCTCTACCATCTTGTATGCTGGGCACGAAATAATTACATATACCTAATGTGTTCAGGCAAACCATTATTATAATCTTCAGTATATTAGGTACTAGTTATTATTTACTGAGGCAATAATCATAGTTCGCCAGTATAATGTTATATATAATTAAATGTTGGGCATTCATTAGATTATTGGTAGTCCCATCCTGTGTAAGCGCGGCGTTTCGGTAACACATCATCTACTCGTTACGTGCTCATCCAATCGTTAGAAAAATGTACTTACTTTATTAATGTACAGAAAATTGAGTTGTTTATTTGGTCTCGACAACTATTTTATGGTCATATATATGAATGTTATCTCTAAATTGTAAAATAAGAGGTAAATTACTTTATATTAAACTAATTAAATTGCACATATCTAAAATATTTTGAGTATTATTTTCAACTAACTGTGCCCGCGACTAATTGTACTATGTGGCTCGTATATGGTGGTCCGGTTAGGGTTCTTACATACGAGCGGCACAATGTCGACGACTGCAGTCGGCACGCCAACGTTGTTGATCTGCGGCAGCCGTGGCTTCACTTTTACGAAGAAATTATAAAATGTTTTAAAATTATTGTCAGTTATTTTCGAATATCCATGGCTTCGTTTGATAGATGGTTAGATAACGGCTGCTTTATAAGACTCATATCGCTCCAAAATCGTCAAAACTGAGCAATGGATTGCCGAAGACCGAGCTCAGTAGTGTTCACTTGGAGAGGCCTATGTCCAGCAGTGGACTGCTATAAGCTGTTGATAATGATGATGATTAAAAAGGATTGCCGTAACAATAAGGTAGGTAATTTACACGATTCTTAATGAGATGTTAGCATAATTTTACAATTTCCTGTTTATTGGACAAGGTTTTCAAGTTCAATCATAGTGAGACACATTAGGTATGAAGCTACAAGTACAGCGGCAGTAACGAAAAGTATGCCTACGCCTACCTATTATATAGTATAGTAGTTACTGCAGTTGTCGTAATATAACTGTGCATGTCAGAAGTTGGCTTTACAAACGACCGCACTGCTACATAAACAACATAAATGTAGGTAACATACCATCATGTTTGTATTCCCCAAAGCGGTAGGCAGAGATGTAACAGTTGAAAATCCACATTTCACCAAGGCTGTTAACTGTTAAGTCCCATGTAATACGTGGTGTAATTCCAAAATTTCCATTTCCATTCCGGGATGCTACTGAGAATTTCCGCCAGTAAAACTCAATAACACTGCCCGACCTGAGATTCGAAGCCAGGATCTCATACTCCGCAATCGCGCTTGGGACCACTAGGCAACCGCACAGGTACAGTCATATAGAGAAGATGCTAAATATTATAAATCATCACGACAGCGAAACATTGGCACTGACTGTTCTCGGCCCCTGAGTAGACCACCGTCACTCGCTCAAGGACGTGAGTTATTTATGCCTTTTTCCGAAAGTACCTACAAGTATCATGGATTCAGTCAGAGTATTGAACTAACTCTGGATCCTTAGGGGAATAAAGACACGGTTCTATGGATACCAATAGTCGTATATTTTAGTACAAATAAAACAAACAAAAAATCACACCTTATACAATTTCGTGTAACGAAACCATAGCGACTTCTAAAACGACGTCAACGCCATCTATGGAGTCGCTACATAAACCAATCGATAATACTACAAAAATTAATATTAATACAACTTTATTTGTGCATTGGGTGTGAATGCTGCATCTGGACATACCGCCCACCAAGGACAAACTGAAAGATGTCCTTCACAACCGCCCACCATGCAACAATCCAACTAAATGAATGTTGTTTAGTAAACCAAAAACTAAAGTATCATAAAAACTTAATCGGCATGCTATTCCAAATTGTGATTGAAATGAATAAAAAAAAACAAAACTATTATGAGGAGGCTGAAGGCAACAAGCAAAGCTTTGATGTTGGTCGTTTAATTAACGAACCTTTCGTGCGTAGTGTAACTACCCGAGTAATTTTGTCAGGACCAGGGTGTTTCTGTTCAACTTTGCCCATGAACCATTTGCCAGGAGGCAAATCGTCCTCTTTCACCAAAACTACATCGCCTATTGATGGTTCTGGGTTACGATCAGTCCACTTATGACGTTGTAAAAACTGATGTAGATAATCTTGCGACCATCGTCGCCAAAAGTCTTGCGTCATTCTCTGGTGGAGTTGCCATCGTCGCAGAGTAACATCGTTACGATTTTCAAAGTTTGAATCTGGCACCAGTACTAGTGGTTCTCCCACCAGAAAATGACCCGGCGTCAACACTACAAATTCATTTTGATCCTCTACGTATGACAGTGGCCTTGAATTTAGGCAAGCCTCAATTTGAGCCAAAACTGTTGCCATTTCCTCAAATGTCAACGTAGAATTCCCAACAACCCTTTTAAGATGGTACTTCGTCGACTTTATGCCTGCCTCCCAGAGGCCACCAAAATTTGGTGCACGAGGAGGTATAAAATGCCATTGAGTACCGTTGTTCGCAAGATGCTCTGCTAGCTCAGGGTTTATATTCGACTTTTCTTCATTAAATAAACAGAGTAACTCGCGAGCAGCACCGATGAAGTTTGTAGCGTTGTCGCTATACATTTCGGCACATCGACCACGCCTCGCCACAAATCTTTTGAATGCAGATAAGAACCCCTGGGTAGTCAATTCACTGACCGCCTCTAAGTGTACCGCTCGCGTTGACATACAGATAAACAAGGCGATGTACCCCTTATAAGATTTATTACCTCTTCCCTTCGAGACTCTTATATTTACTGGGCCAGCATAATCAACTCCGCTGCAATAAAACGGTTTATTAGGCGTCACGCGTGAAGACGGCAATTGTCCCATAAGCTGCGTTCTTGCTGTGGCTGAATATCTAATACAAGTCACACAACCTCTTAGATATTTTCTAACTAAAACCTTGACACCCACAAGCCAATACTTCGATCTCAAAAATGTTATCATGAGTTGTGGTCCGCCATGCATAGTTTTCTGATGCGCATCTCCAATTAACAGACTAGTTAAGAACGATTCCTTCGGTATAAGGATTGGGTGTCTACGATTATAATCCAACTGAGACATCTCTAACCTTCCTCCAACTCTTATAAAACCATTTGAGTCTAAAAACAGGTTCAATGATTTTAGATTCTTCTTACTGCTATCCAACTTTCCTTTAGCTTTTAGGTCTTGTAACTCTTCCGGGAACCCTTCTTCCTGACATTTCTTTACGCATACCTCCATTGCGTTCTCAATTTCCTGCTTCGATAAATACTGAGTGCTATGTTTGACTGTAGCGCGACTTCGTAGACTCAAAAATCTTCGACAGTATGCCACGACTCGAACAAGTTTCGAAAGAGAAGAATACTTATGCCAAAATACCTTGTCAAAGACCACTGTATGAACCTTGACTTCTTCTAAATTTGTCACCAGATGCTTTGGCTTTTTTAATTCAATCGACTTCTGTCTTAGAAAATCCGGACCATTAAACCATATGGAAGTTGTCGAAAGATCGGTAGGAGAAATGCCACGAGACGCACAGTCTGCTGGGTTTTGCTTGGACGCAACGTGAGACCAGTGCTGCGTATCTAAAGTAGTTAGTATAGCTGAAGCCCGGTTGGCCACGAAGGTTTTCCAGCGGCTGGGATGGCTATTAAGCCAAGCTAAAACTACTTCACTATCGGTCCATGCATATAAATTAGCATTTGGTATCTCCAAAACTCCTGCCACTTCCACAATCAACTTAGCCAACAACACTGCCCCACAAAGTTCCAGTCTAGGAATGGACACTTGTTTGATAGGTGCCACCTTTGTTTTGGAGGCCACTAAGGATACATGAATGTTTCCGATTTTATCCACTACTCTAAGGTATACAACGGATGCATACGCCAATTTCGATGCATCAGAAAACCCATGTAACTCAGTTTTTACGGCATTAGAATCGGTATGTAGCCATCGAGGGATTTTTACATTAACCAAGGAAGCCAAATTCTGACGGTAAGTAACCCATTCTTGTACTAAATTGCTTGGAACTTCTTGGTCCCAGTCAATTCCTGCTAGCCACAACTTCTGAATCAGTATTTTAGCCACAATAACGCTAGGTGCTAACCACCCCAAAGGATCAAACAAGCGAGAAATTTCTGATATAATATTCCTTTTTGTTACAGGTTTAACTAGCGGCTCGAGAACAACGGAGTGTTGGAAGAAATCTACGCGTGGATTCCAGGTAAGTCCTAGAATTTTTGTAATATCATCAACCTTAATCTTTACCTCTTCGTTGTGATCTTTTTTATCCTCTATTTTGGCTAACAATTCTTTGCTGTTACTTAACCATTTCTGCAACTGAAATCCCCCTTTAGCTAATACCTTATTCATTTCTAAGTAAACATATAACCCCATTTCTATATTTTCAGCTCCTGACATCAAATCGTCGATATAGAAGTCATTCAGTATTATTTTGTTTAACATTTCCTTTAAATCCGTCTTATAATCAACATACAATTCTTCTACGTTATCATGAAAACAATTTTTATGATAATCCGAACTATTTAATTCGCTTCGCTTTACTTGGCTTATAATTTGTCTATGAGTGTTTGTAAATAACGCCCATTGTTGTTCTAAATTATCAAGACGTGTTTCAATATACGCAACAGTCAAACGCTCCTTAGGAGACTTCTTAAAGTTACTCCTAGCTGTAAGCATTTTAGCTTTAACGTCTTCTTGAAGATCGCTAAACGACTCCATGTTTATCACGTAAATATGCTATAAAACGTATCTTACACAGGCTCTGAACTACAATTAGTTTTCTACTCTAATATCAACAAATTAATAGTAGATACGAAGTTAACTATATTTTTTATATTATTAAACCAACACTGAACAGCATAAAAATTATAATATTAACAGTGACTTGGAAGAAATCGACTCAAAATTGAAATTTAACTTATAATTTTAGCTAATATGTGGTTTGAACTTGTAATTTTTTAAGTTGAAAGTTGTTCTGACGGGGACTTTACGCCCGTTTTTACTTGGAATCTAGTGTAAAAAAGACTTAGAAAATTTAGTAATTTGAACCATGAACTAACTCTGGATCCTTAGGGGAATAAAGACACGGTTCTATGGATACCAATAGTCGTATATTTTAGTACAAATAAAACAAACAAAAAATCACACCTTATACAATTTCGTGTAACGAAACCATAGCGACTTCTAAAACGACGTCAACGCCATCTATGGAGTCGCTACATAAACCAATCGATAATACTACAAAAATTAATATTAATACAACTTTATTTGTGCATTGGGTGTGAATGCTGCATCTGGACAAGTATATATACCTAAACTTCAAGGAAGGAAGTAACATATAGTGGATAATACCTCCTCTATAATCCCGTAATAATTATAATGACGTTCTAATCCCGGGACTTCTAAATCAAGAATAATTTTTTGGACTTTATTTATAGTAACAAATTATTGATTTGAAAAGTCATGTAAATTTTTTAGGGTTCCGTATTTAAATATTATATATAAGATATATTTTTAGAATTCGCGGTGGTGAGCAGAGGTCGATATGGCTTAGTGGTCAGAGCGCCTGGAGTATTTATCCGGGAGGCGCAGGTTCGAATCCTGTTCGCGACCGTATTCTTTATCCATTTAATATAATAACTTTAGAGTTCGCTATGCATGCGTTAATGCTTTTCAAAGATTTATCTTGAATATATTTTTAGCTTTGTTTTACATAATAAAGGAAAATAAATTCTTGAAAAGTTGGCTGGTTATTATTGTGAGTGTTATAAAGAGTAATTTAAAATAACAAGCAAAATATGTAATCGAATCAATATTTATATTTACGTACAATTACAAAAATGTTATATGAGACTTCTAATCAATAATTTGTAACTATAAGTAAAGTCCAGTAAATAATTCGTATTTTTAAATCCCAGGATTAAAACGTCACTACATATAATTATTCCGGGATTTTAGAGGAGCTACTATTCACTCTATCTACTATACTCTACCTATTCCGATCTCTTGTTGTCAATTTAAAGTACTTGATTCGGTATAGGTTGTTTTTTAATTTTATTGATGTCATTGTTGCTTTTATGGTGGTGGTGGTTTAAACTATACAGAGAGGAAACTATAAATTAATGTAGTCGTATTCCGTCCAAATAAATAACAATCACAATGTTTCGAAACAAGTACTATTGATAATTATAATCACTAACACTTGTATTTTTGTTCTCTTACACTACTCATGGATAGATCCATAAAAAAGAGGTCAATGAACTCTACCAATTTCTCACAAATCAATAGCGTAAACAATTCCCTTACCGCAATGATTTCAAAAGAAAGGATACGCCCATCTAATTTTACAGAAAACTTCTTCATACAAGCAAAAGTAACGCCATCTGTCATAACTCATACGAACTACGTGACGCCGCGTTTCATAGGTCGAAGACTAAACCTTGTACGTGCGTTTATGATTTTTTTATCACATTTTATTATTGATCAATATTTTTATACACACATCAGTCACAAACTGAACTGAGTTTTTACCCGACTGCGCTAGAAGGAGGGTTATATATTTTTCGGGTGTTTGTATGTATATTTCTTTGGCATGCTCTGTAGCCTAAACGGGTTGATGTATGTTAGGTTTAGAAGTGTCGTTAGATTATATTAGTTTTTTAAACTATAATTTATTGCGATAATAATACATGTCACAAAAAAACACATGTAAAACAAATTAATATCAATCAGCTTTATTTGAAATTGTAAAAAATATTGTTATAATAATTAAGTATTATCATATTAGGTACTTACTAAAATTACTTACATTAAGTTCTTATGACATAAATAAAACAAATAAAAAATTACGTTCGTTCAACGTTACTTCGTGCGCGCTGCCGGCCACACAATGGCGCCATTACGGACTTCGGTAGTAAAATAATTATACCTTTAAAATGTGTTAATTTAATAATTTGATTGGAACAAGAAATCTCTAGGGTTATTTACCGATGATACGATATCCTATGTTCCATTTTAATCTTTGTATCGTCATTTTTGCTGCCTTTTAACATGCAACTAGGCATATTTATGACAAACAAATACTCGCTCTCTCCTGCGCGCGGTCCACGGCACAGAGTACATTTGTATAGATGAGAGTCCACGGTCGACTGAGTTGCGTTGGCCCTAAACTGTAATTTTAGGGCCAACGAGTTGGTGCCATTTAGTTTCGCGGTCGGCCGGGTCCTTACGCTAGTAATATATATGTCAATGCCTTACCGATTGCATTTTTTGTCATTTGTACATATCTACTTGTAGGTACTTGTATATTTTTGAAATCTCTTATAATTTCGTTACTCACTGATACTCATGCTCTGTTTTTTGGGTTCCGCTCCTCAAAACAAAAAAGGAACCGTTTAAGATCCCTTTGTTGTGCGTCTGTCTGTCTGTCAAAACCCTTTTTGTCAAGAACGCGTGAAGGTATCAGGTGAAATTAATCCTAGTAATAAACGCGAAAGTTTGTAAGTATGGATGGATGGATGTTTGTTACTGTTTCACGTAAAAACTACTGAATGGATTTTAATGAAACTTTACAATAATATAGCTTATACATCAGAATAACACATGGGCTAAAATTTATAAAGCTATTGTGTGAATTGACCAAAATATGACGATAAGTGTCAAGTAAGTAGCAAAAAATCTACCATCTGCGAGCTATTCTGGCGTGCGTTGTCTAAACCCTTTAAGATATAACAAAATTATGT
Source organism: Xylocampa areola (assembly GCA_935421205.1). Taxonomy (NCBI): domain Eukaryota; kingdom Metazoa; phylum Arthropoda; class Insecta; order Lepidoptera; family Noctuidae; genus Xylocampa; species Xylocampa areola. Next base: position 6,720,592 of record OW285200.1, read on the forward strand.
ATGGTGGAACTGGGTGTCTTAGGTATATAGGTCTACAGAAAAGTCAGTGATGGCATATGTCTATCTCTTAAAAAAATGGGCAATTATGAAGCAGTAATTGGAAAGCGACCCGGGATCAAAATTTCATGATTACTTTTGGTCGCGATATCCGACATCCACGCGGGCAACAGCTAGTACGAAATAGATGCGTAAGTATATGGTCCCTTAGACTTGTGAAAATATCTAAATTGTGGTGAGCCTATTGCCATCTACCAGGCACAATTCAAAATCCGGTCTACTGAGAATTTTCTAACAGAAAAACTCTATAACACTTTGCCCGATCCGGGAATCAAACCCGGGACCAGCCTACAGCAGCAGACATACTCAGCAGTCGCGCTTGGGACCACTAGACCAATGAGGTAGGTTTTTTTTCAAATTAACGGGGTGAAACCACGGGGCACAGATATTATATTATAATTAGCCTAAGTTCCTCCGAATTAGGGTTCCACAGGCTGAGTGTGAGTTTTCGACATCCACGTGGACGAAGTTGCGGGCACAGCCAGTGTTTGATATTTTGATATACCTAATTAGAAATATAATTTATATTACCCATAGATTTCGATTTACTTAAATCTAAATCTATGGGGTACCTACTTTCCGTTGACCTGGAATTTTGAAATTTCGAATGTATCAAGTATTTGTCCTTTAATTCGGCTTTTCTTTTCATACTAGTATTGTTCGGTGCCTTCATGGTTTATGTACTTTAGTGATGTTGATTAATCGGAACTCTTGGTGTGCGAGTTGTACTCGAACTTGTCCGGATATTTATATTTCTTTGGAATTCCAAATGAAATCATATTTTGTAATTTCAGAAAATAATAGGCCAATAGGGATATTGCTGCAGGAGCTCATTTTGTACGTGCGCGTTCTCACACTATTTGCATTCACCCAATTTACCCAAAACAGTAAAAGACTTAACGGGAGTGTTAACTGCTGCAGTTGATGCGTGCGGCGACACGCTCGGCGACTGCCGTCAACTAGAGTCGGCGGCAGCCGTTGACAACGTGCCGCTCGAAGTTAAGAACCTTAGACATTAGGATAACATCAGAGCCTGACGCATGGTTAACATTTGGTATGACATAGCTATACAGAAAGAAACCGTATTAGTATTACAACAACAGCATTCCTAATGAGGGTTTGACGTCAGGCAGGCGGCCGGTAATAAAACATAACCTAAACTTTAGCAGTATTCCGTCCATGTACAAGTAGAGTATATATGGAAGAAGAAAACATGCTGCGCCGACCCCAAATAAATTGTGATAAGGGCAGGAGGATGATGTGCCCGCGATTCCGTCCTTGTTGAAATCGGAAAATTTGATGATTTTTAAAATCACAACTTCTTAAAATTCAAAAGGAAAATACAAAAATATATATTTTTTCAGTCACATAAATAAATGTGTGTTAGAAATAACTATATATATATATATTAGTATATGTCTACAATAAAATGTTACCAAACACTTGTTTTTTTTTTTAAACACGTCTCTCATGGACACATACCCACACCCGGAACAGTTATCTATAGATCATACAAATATTTGCTCCGTGAAGGAATCGAACCGGCGACACACGGCGCAGCAGCCGATCTTACGAACACTGCGCTAACCGCGCCATCAAATCTGTCTCCCTCTCTCCAAGCGGCATAAGCGCCTCCTACCTACGTTGCATACAATTTTTTTTATGTGTAAGGGTGCTCTCGCATATCGCTCTGAAACGAGGAGACAGCGGTTATGTGTGACTCGAACCCACTAAAACTCTACAGTGTACCTCCTCAGCATTTTGAGAGCGGGACGCGGGAACGATCACGCACACGAACGCGAACCCGTCCGCGGCAGTCCCTCTCTAGAGTCCCTCTAGGTCAGGGTTGAGTATTGCACCATTGATACGGCGGTAGCTACGCACCTGACTAGAGCCCCCCCACCACGACGACAAGGCGGCACCCCTGGGGGGGGGGGGGGGTAAAATTTGAATGAGCTACCTATTAATCAAGGCCCGAACCAAAATGAAAAAAAATACAACTCCGTAGGTTAAGAGGAAGTGGGATTTTCAGTAAAAAACCTAATTGGAAACAATTTTTATTTTGCTGATGAAATATCCTTCCATACCGTTCCATACATTCCAACTGCACAACCAACTTGTATTCGTTAATTTCATCACTTAAAGCTTAAATGTTAGGGAATTCATGGCTACGAACTAAAAGATTTAAATTTAGTTGTATTTCGTTATTAGGAGTTGTTCACTCGACTAGTCTAACACCGAATGGGCCCAATGAGTTTTGCCTGTTTAGAAATCAAAACTATTTGCGGAAATTTAAATCATTTATTAAGCGAGTGATAAATATTTTTTATTATTTTATTAGCACATGACTCGAAAAGTCAGTAATGCGTACCCTGGATTCAGTTGCGACCTTTGACTTGCTAGTCCAACTGTCATATCACTCATTGCAATCTCAAAGCAAAAAAACATTATAAACTTTATAGATTCAAAAGGTTTTAGGAATTACCTCAAAACATTGACATATATATTACTAGCGTAAGGACCCGGCCGACCGCGAAACTAAATGGCACCAACTCGTTGGCCCTAAAACGACAGTTTAGGGCCAACGCAACTCAGTCGACAATGGACCGCGCGCAGGAGAGGGCGAGTATTTGTTTGTCATAAATATGCCTAGTTGTGTGGTAAAAGGCTGAAAAAATTACGATTCAAAGATTAAAAAGGAACATGGGATATCGTATCATCGGTAAATAACCCTAGATTACTTCTGTTCCAATTAAATGATTAAATTAACACATTTTAAAGGTATAATTATTTTACTACCGAAGTCCGTAATGGCGGCCATTGTGTGGCCGGCAGCGCGCGAAGTAACGTTGAACGAACGTCATTTTTTATTTGTGTTATTTTTGTCTTATGAACTTAGTGTAAGTAATTTTAGTAAGTACCTTATATGTTAATTATTATTTTATTATTTCCTTTATTTCAGGCAACTTGGCCCATAGAATAAAATACACAAACATAAAATAAACTAATACATAATATTACAAAATAAAACTTATAACTACTGTACACGAAGTGACACCAACTCGATACTTAGTTATTATAACAATATTGTTTACAATTTCAAATATAGCTGATTGATATTAATTTGTTTTACTTAAATTTTTTGAGACATGTATTATTATCGCAATAATCTATAGTTTAAAAAACTAATATAATCTAACGACACCTCTCGAGCTAACATCCATAAATCCGTTTAGGCTACAGAGCGTGCTAAAGAAATATACATACATACATACCCCCAAAAAAAATATAACCCTCTTTCTAGCGCAGTCGGGTAAAAACTCAGTTCAGTTCGTGACTGATGTGTGTATAAAAATATTGACCAATAATAAAATGTGATAAAAAAAATCATGTACGCACGTACAAGGTTTAGTCTTCGACCTATGAAACGCGGCACTCCGTAGTTCGTGTGAGTTACGACAGATGGCGCTACTTTTGCTTGTATGAAGAAGTTTTATGTAAAATGTTTAGATGGGCGTATCCTTTCTTTTGAAATCATTGCCTCAAAATGAAATGCTTTAATTATATTTTTTTAAGTTTTCATTGTCGCCGCCTGATCAAGACTTATATTTTTCCAGTAGTACGCTTAAACCCTCTTTAATCTGAATTATTTTTGTCCCACGAGTACACCACAGTCTTTAAACATTTCTAAAATATTTAAAGTACACGTACAGTTCCATTACATTTTCGACGTCATTTTTGACACCTACACCGTTACGATATCAACCAAAGATTTACATTATTTTACAGTACAGACACTATATTATTAGGTACCAGTGATCGGAATAGGTAGAACCTAAAGTACCTAAAGTTCAAAGAACAGGGAAAAAAGAGGAGACTTCTTGACAATTTTTTTTGCTGTATGTATTAAGGGACCTTAAAAAAATACGGACGTAGCGTTGCGTACTACATGTCAGAAGGATGCCTAGTGATCCAATTTTGCTTGTCATACACGAGCTAAACGCATACAAATACCTAAAATTCATTATCTCGACGCCAGAACGCTGCGTGTGTGTGTGCGTAATCTATGCTTCGCTTATGATATGGCAAGGTTACATCCGTATGTTTTTCAGATCCATGGAGATTACAGTTATTTTTTTAAAACAATAAAAGTCGTGTTTTTTTTTTTAAACAGAATCATTTTTCTGTATTCAGTCAGAAGCCGGCTGCCGTCTGGTCCTCTAAGTCCTGAGGGTACGTTAATCTATCGGTCCCTGACGACTAACAGAAGTGACTAAGCAGAACTATTATTATAAGGTTACCAAACAGCCACTCAAAATTTTTATTTCATACTATTTATTATTAAACTGTGCTACCATTTCTGCAACTCTTTCAGATGATTTTAACACAAATGCGTGATCAATTTGTACCTCCTTCATTGGAATTTCTGGTTGTAATTTATGCAAGTCTTCCATGTATGAGACTGGAACCCAGTTATCTCTATCACTATATATAATATTAATCAAATGCTTATTACTGTTTATTACATTAATATTCAATTTCTTGACAGTGTCCATTTCATCATAAGCTAAAAATAATACTTTTTCCCCCACCATTGGATTCAAAAACTTAAGAATACTTGTTGAATAATATAAAGGCAATGAATTTAATTTTAAATACACTTCTAATAAGAAGGCCAGTATTACTGCTGGCAATATATTTGACAAAACAAATAAAAACAATATTAATTTATGGATGTTTCTAACAAAGTGATTTAAAAATCTTCCATTTCGAGATTCTGCCATTCTTTCCAATGTTGGGAATAATAGACTAATTGATTTGAGTCTTAAAGCTAAATTTTCATTATCTTGCAGTAGTTCTAAAATAAACCAAGCTCCAATGGAATGACCAATTAAATGTAATTTGCTTTCCTTATCAATATAATTATTGATAAGTTCTAGTTTGTGTTTGAGTTGACCATTAAGATTGAACAGATGTTCTTGGCCCTTCAAAACATTGGACTGTTCATCTGGGACTACTTCATGACCAGCATGTCCTGTAAACAAAATTATATTTTGTTTTGATTGATAATAATTTATCCCTTCAGTAAACAGAATGTGTATCAACATAAAGTGGCATCTTATACTTGATAATAAGTATATTTGATTATAAGATAAAATCAGAGTTGCATTAGAGTCTGGCTCCCTGAATACAGATTTGGGGGTGCCGGGGGACCGCGAGGTTGTGTTCACCTAACACCCGGTACCACTGCCAAACCGACATGTCTAGCTTTTGAGAAAAATAATAATGGAATTTGGTTAGAAAGAAAGAGGCATTTATTTGCATAGAATACAGGTGTTACCAGGCATTAGTTGGTGAATTATGTAAAATATACTGTATTTAGCCTGTTATAGGCATACAAATTTGAAACAATAAGTGACATGCATGACCATTACAACTACATTACAATTACCTCTATAAAACTAACCTCAAAATAAGGATATTTGCATTTTTTATTTTGTGTTCATATAAATGTTTTTCCTTTCCACATATTTTAAAAAACATCACATATTTTAAGAAACAGAAAAAAAACTATATGTTTCCTTGGGCAGGGTATGATACCATGGAATAGAACCAACCCTTATATTTTCCACCCTTCAGCATCCCCAAATTGTAGGAGCTGGACTGTAATGCCAATCCATTTTTTTTTGTCATTGGCTCCTACCAACCAACTAAAAGCAACAGGGATAATTCCACAAAAAATTATAACTTTAGATGTCCTCCACTATCCTAATCTGAGTGTCTTGTTACCGCTTGGTAACAACTATTGGGCTATGATTTGTGCACATGTCCCAACTAGAATAGATAAAATGTCTATAACTTTGGTAGCAGTACAATAATTTTTTTACTGATCTAATAGCAAACTCACCTATAATACACAATGCTAATCCAGTAGCTTTGTGTAATTCTGCAGCAAATTCTATGTAGAAATCAGTTATACCTGGGTTTCCAGTAATGATAATTATAACATCTTCTCCAGCACACTCGAAAGGATCTCCAAACGTTATTACATGACTTTGAATAAGGTTTAGTGTTATGAATTCATTCTTCATTTTATGAAGTTAATTTGTAGTATTCCACGCACAAACACCTTTTTTCCTTACACAGTTTTCCGAATCTTTATAGTCTACTATTTAATCAAGGCCAAAAATTATTCATCCAATCAATATATTATCTGATAAACATAAATAAAAGCAACTGTAATCTCTTGACAGTCTCACAGTTTCACATTGTGTTTTTATTTAATTGTTTACATTTTGTTGGGTATATGAAATTTACTTTTATGAATGCAGTCAATGCTTTTGTACTTTTTGTATTATTTCCCAGTTAGTTAATATTATTCATTTCTTCATTATTCTGAGTTATTTTTAAGCAATGTAGTAGTATCTTTGAGTCTTTGAGTTAACAGGCAGTATTTAAAAAAGTACTCTATGATAACAGGTCATGAGGTCACCGACACAGAGTACCTACTTTACCAAAGAGTATATAATCACTACGTTCTATACTTTACCAGTTCGACCCACAGACTAGATAGAGATTCAAGAATGTTCGACCAAAGTCAGTCAGAGACAGACTTAGGAGCTTTGATTAGAGAATAGAGTCAATAATTAAAGAAGAAGTATAGGATGTGCCCTATTAATTTATATAAATGTCGCAGATGGATTGTAGAATCAGATGTTTTACAAAACTGCTAGCTGATTTTCAAAACAGTACTGTTATGAAAAACAGCTGAACGACGTTTAGCGGTTTTACATAATTACTGAACTATAACACGCAGAATTGAATGAACGTTTTGCGTTTATCAATGCAGCGGTCAGTGCGTCAACGATCAGAGATTATGTAAAACAGTGTGAAATGAACTGTCAGATTGTCGGTTTTAGTTCGAAATTTTGTCGTATGTGGCTCTGTATGTCTTAACAATAATAACCTAACTTTATTTTACTTATCAATAGCAAAAAGAAGAAGAAAATTTTGAATGACGTAAAAACTAAACCACTATAATAGTCGAAAAAATATCGGGATTATGAAAGAAAATAAACGAAATTGATCCATGAGCGAGCGAAGCGAGCTTGGGAGTTTCGTGTATCCCGACACGGACAGGTTAGGTTCGAAGAAGATGACGGGGGCTAGTGAGCGAGCGTAGCGAGCGAACAGCCCCCGTCATCGTCTTCGTGTTTAGTTTTTCTAACCTTACAGACACAAAAATAGTCGACCCAGCCACGGAAAGTCAAATAAAGAAAAAAACTTTTTTTACTTGAGTGGTGACTATTCATTTAATATACCTATACAATAAACAAACCTGTCCCACAGTAGATATGTCATTCTACATTACGTCTAAAGGTGGGTAGCTGTTTTGTTAAACGTATCGCAATGGCAATGCAGCTGAACGTCGTTAAGCTGTTTTATAAAACAGTACTGTTTTGTAAATCAGCTAGCAGTTTTGTAAAACAGCGGATTCTACAATCCATCTGCGACATAAACATTACGTTATAGAAATATCATACGATTCGATACAGTAATAAAAAAATTATATGCATCTCTTTTTAACTTATGTGATACTACTAGTGTAAAAAGAGAAAACCTTAATTTGTCAGTTTTCTGAAATTGCAAGTAATAAATATGACGTCACATATGACCAGCACACCGGCCGGTTCGCCATTTTAGTTTCTCTTTCTGTGTACTTTTGACAGTGTACATATAGTGTCATTTGGCGTTATCGTGAAACTTATTAATACGATTTTCTTTGCTAAAAACATCTTGGGTGCTGAGAATTTAACTGTGAAGCTGCGTGTGATAAACGCAATTATGCTTAAGTGTTGTGTGAAGGGCTGTGGTGCAAAATAAAGTAAAAAAGTGCCTCCTATATCCATTCACAAGAAAGTCGTTAAAAATTCATATATTATCAAATTTCCTTCATATATTTCGACCAATTTTTGGATTCAGTTAATATTAATTACTGTTATGTCATCAGTGAATACCATTTTAATAAGTTTCGTAAGATATATTTCTTTATTCTGGGTTTGTTTATTACGCACTGTTTACAGGATAAATTTTGTGTTATGCTTCTGATTTAATTTCGATTATGTTTTTCTCGATTTTTTCGAAAACAATTATTTTGAACATTTGTAATACACATAATGTGTTATGTTAATAATCAAATCAACCTAACATTTTTTAGATTACCAAAAATTAAGTTCTTAAAAAAGTGGATGGAATCATTGGGTCAAGAGAATATTGATACCAATTTCTACATTTTCAAGAGGCCTGTATCAATAGAACTCTGCATATAATAAGACTTCAAAACAATGCAATATCTAAAAGGCTTCCTAAGGTAATTACAAAACTTGCATTTCTCACACCCATAACCTATGACCTGTCATGGCTCCTAACAAGCTAAATATTCTAAAAGAGTGTGTGGCCAAAATTCATAAAGAAGAGACTTTTGAGGCTCGACAAAATTGAGAAAACATTGTGTCTTTTTAGGGTTCTGTTCCTCAAAAGGATGAAAGTAACACTTATAAGATTACTTTGTTGTCCCTCTGTCCGCCGTTAAGACCCCTTTTTTTCCGGAGCGCTTGGAGGTATATAAAATCTTGAATTTGTAATTATATCATAAAAAATAAATACAATTACAAACTAACATTTGCAGTTGGATTATCGAACGTGTCGTATTACGATATATGAGAAAAATAATCAAGAACAATATAATAAGACAACAACATCAACTGCTGCCAATCATGGTGATGTAGAAGATATTTGCATGGACAATCCTGAACCAATTCAACCCAGGACGGCAACAATAGCGAAACGAATAAAGTTTACTATTTTATTACATTTATGTTTTATTCCTATTTTAGTACAGATGTAAATGTTTTCATTTATGATTCCCTAAGATTCCGGAACTCCAAGAACAGTGGTTAAATAAGATTCAATTGGATATATAAGATAAGGTGCCCCTAATGATAACGATTAATCGATTCGATCGATGTAATAAAAACAATTATCAATGTCTAAAGTCATTATATTAAATGGAAAAAGAATACGGTCGCGAACAGGATTCGAACCTGCGCCTCCCGGATGAATACTCCAGGCGCTCTGACCACTAAGCCATCTCGACCTCTGCTCACCACCGCGAATTCTTCTTCCATATTTTAACACGTCTTATGGCGACGTCATTGCAATCAATTCAGTCCCTATACTGGTTACCGAACCGACACGACTAACTTTGCAGTTAATACAATGCCGTAAAGAATGCAATTATCTTTTTCCATTTAATATAATAACTTTAGAGTTCGCTAAGCATGCATTAATGCTTTTCAAAGATTTATCTTGAATTATTAAGGTAATTGCATTCTTTACGGCATTGTATTAACTGCAAAGTTAGTCGTGTCGTTTCGGTCACCAGTATAGGGACTGAATTGATTGCAATGACGTCGCCATAAGACGTGTTAAAATATGGAAGAAGAATTCGCGGTGGTGAGCAGAGGTCGAGATGGCTTAGTGGTCAGAGCGCCTGGAGTATTCATCCGGGAGGCGCAGGTTCGGATCCTGTTCGCGACCGTATTCTTTTTCCATTTAATTAATAACTTTAGAGTTCGCTAAGCATGCATTAATGCTTTTCAAATATTTATCTTGAATTATTAAGGTAATTGCATTCTTTACGGCATTGTATTAACTGCAAAGTTAGTCGTGTCGGTTCGGTCACCAGTATAGGGACTGAATTGATTGCAATGACGTCGCCATAAGACGTGTTAAAATATGGAAGAAGAATTCGCGGTGGTGAGCAGAGGTCGAGATGGCTTAGTGGTCAGAGCGCCTGGAGTATTCATCCGGGAGGCGCAGGTTCGAATCCTGTTCGCGACCGTATTCTTTTTCCATTTAATATAATAACTTTAGAGTTCGCTAAGCATGCATTTATGCTTTTCAAAGATTTATCTTGAATTATCAATGTATTAACTGTCATGGGCAGCACTAGGTAATGAGCGAGGCCTACGCCATTTTAGTTTCATTTTTGGCACACCAAATTATTGTTTAGTTCATGTCCTCTACTTCTTTGGTCATTGATTTCAAAGAGTAAACTATTTTATGTTTTTTCTTCTTTAGACATGCGCAAAATGTGTCAGTGAAAAGAAATGAATGAAGTATATCTTTTCGCTCAACGAAGTAGTCCAGTCATTTAGTTCAGCAGATCAGAACGAGTCCATGAGATGAGTTATCAAGCTCGCATAGAGTGATTTAGTTACGACAAATTATGCACTTCACTTAGTTCACTATTTTATACATAAATCGATACTCCTTCATAGTTTATACAGGCTTAGGACTGTCAACCATAAATATGAATGTAAGCAAAAAAGTGCAGATCTGGTACCTAGTTTCGACTAAGTTTGGTAGGTCGTCATTGTGTGAATTAAGCTGGACGAGCAACGACAAGACACGAATGTGTATGTGGAAGTGCGCCGGCCGCCGAGCGCTGAGCAGTTGACGTATCGCGAGCGTAAAGAAAGACTGAACTACAACTGAACTAAATGAAGTAAAGACACATTCGAATGACTACTGAATGAGAGATATATTTACTTTGCGAAATGAAGTAGTCCATTTCCTTCAATCGTTCGCGAACTATCCATCTCTATTCTTCTTAACCTATCATAAATTGAAGGAAAGGAATTAGTACTGGAGTAGTTTTAGCGGGCCGAGAGGTTTTATGCCCTCTCGCCACTGGCATATGATTCCCAATCATATAAAGGTACCTTTTACCAGTATGGTTACAATGACAGTACACGACTTTAATATTATAGTTATAAACCCATAGATCGTTACCCGCGCTCGATCAACATGCATTCAGCCATGTCCGAACAAGTGCCGCGGTTACGCGTCCTATCACCCACAGTTCTCAATGAAATACGAGGACAAACCGCCTTCCTGTGTTAATAGAGAGTGTCCAAATTTCACTTTATTATTAGAATAGTCACTACATAACAAAATATATTTATATTTATTCAGAAATAATAAGATATTATTTTTATGAACCAAAACTTCGTAATGTTTACTTTGTGGGGAGCATTCCGCTGAAAGCTGCGTCACGTGTCGCGCCAATGACCACGCCATACCGTGCAGCAGGTATGTACCGAAACTAAACGATCTATGTTTATCTCTTTCTAATAACTGATATGCTGTACGATTCTTTCCTTTTCTGCGTGGATGCGCGCAGTATGATTGTATGTATTGGTAGGTAACTATATTAAAGTTGCCGCTGATTTTTAATGCACTAATGTTCAGGTATAACCAAAGGTCCCACCATGGTGGAGATGGAATTTTACCCTGTATTGATTTTTTTATTGGAAAGAGTTTATAAGCGGTTGCTATCAAAACTTTAGCTAGGGCATCTGCACAAGAATGTTCATTGCCAAATATAATTTCAGGAAATTCTGACATTTGTACATCTAATTGTTCTCTAAATACAGCCCAGTTAACATCAGATAATCTATATTTAAGGCGGGGTTGACGCTTGGGAATAGATTTATTATTGAATGGAAATGAAATTACTAGAGGAAAATGGTCACTGCCGTAAGTAAAAGGCATAACTTCCCAGGTTAAAGAGGAAGCTAATTTGACAGAGCACAAGGACAAATCCGGAGCACTGGCACCCTCATGAGGTGCAGTGCGTCGTGTTGGAAAACCAGTGTTTAATATACAAAGATCACAGGTATCCAATAGATCAAGAATAGCACCCCCAGCACTATTGGATACGGAACTACCCCAGGATTGATGTTGAGAGTTAAAATCACCTAAAACTAATAATGGTTTTGGAAGAATAGAAAAAAAAATTACAATCTCAGTAAAAATAGTAGTTGATGGACGAGGAATATATACAGATACAAAACACATGTTATTTACAACTGCTGCTATTATAGAAAAATCATTAGAATGATTGGGAATGGGAAAAAGAGAGAAAGAGTATGAATGATTGATGAGTAAGGCGACACCACCATACCCATCAGAGCGATCTTCTCTGAGACATGAATAACCAGGAATCTTGAACAAAGATTCTGGTTTAAGCCATGTCTCTTGAAGAGCGAAAACAAAAGGTTTATAAAGATGAACAAGATAAATTATATCAAACTTTTTAGAAATTGCGCTTCGGCAATTCCATTGGAATACCTTGCTGGCTGAGTTGTCCATGATTAACTTTCGTAATATTAGATACTGCATCAAATACAGGGGCGGCGTTGGACAGTGAAATAAGATTTGATTGTGTTATAGAATTAATTAAAGCTAATATTAAATCGGTAATTGAAGTATTATTTAAGTCAGTATTGGAGATGAGCGCACAGCCATCTTTTGTGTTCTTTGTAGATATGTTATAATCCCTAGTAAGCTCTTTGTGAAATTGCTGATTATAGCCTTTAGAAGGACTAGTTGGAGGAGGGCGGGGTTTTAAAAATACTGTCTTTTTGTATGATGTATGCTTAGACTGTGAGTTATCAAGAGGTATTGGTGCATTAATATTATCAGAAATTCGGGGTGAAGAGATTAAGGCATCGGCATATGATATTTTTGAAATAGTGGGGTGTAGTTTAGATGCTTCTGAATATGAAATGCAAGATTTTGCCATGGAGTCTTTTGATAGACCTTTGCCTTTCAAATTCCAGACATTTCTTGCTAGTTGCTTCATGGAAGCCCTTGCATAAACAGCAGGAAATTGAATCCTTTGGGACTGTGCAGCTCTCTCCGGAATGTCCTTTTCCGCATTTGTAGCATCTTGGTGTAGAACGACATAAACTCTTAACATGTTCATACCGGCAGCAGCTGTAACATTGTATTGTGGGGTATATATAAAGTTCCACAGACAGTGCAGTGTAACACATATAAATACGCTTTGGAAGAATTTGCCCATCAAAAGTTAATATAACAGTCTCAGTATTCTTGAATTCAATTTTACTGTCTGATGTAATTTTCCTTTTAATACGCCTTATTTTTAAAATATTACCGCATCCTATTGGAACAGTAATATTTTCCATAACCTCCTGTTCTGACCATTCGGATGGAACACCCCTTATGACACCCATGCGTGTTTCCGAAAAAGCAGGTATAAAAGCCTTATACCGTTCTTGTTTTATTTAACTATTCTGTAAAAATAAATTTGCATCTTGATAATTGGAGAATGAAATAGACAGTCTCTTTATACTTCCATTTACTATATTACTTATTAAATTTCTTTTTAAAAAACGACCAAATGTTATTGGATTGAGGCATGTGTTTTCCGTTGCGTGTTCACGTTGAATATGAATAGTAAAAGGAGCCGCATCTGAAGTATTGAATAACGCCCTTGCAACCTGTACCGACTGCAAGCCATTAACCACATCTTTTTCACTGCCCTGAACAGAGGGGATACAATGAGTAATTTCAGATTTATTTGTATTATCATTTAAGTCCAGTTCTTGGACGCAAGCACAATCATTAATTTTTTTCCCGCCATTCTTACGTCTCTTTTTATTACAATGCCTTCAGATAACAGGACGAGCAGATACACGTTTGCGTTTATTATTGTTACTTAGGCTGTTTGAGCCATCAGTGTCGACACTGGTATCATTATTAGAGATAGTAACATAATGGGCTATATCTACATGTGTCCCTCCAGGGTCCTCTGGAGGGTCCATTATTAAATAACTATAAAAACTTACCAAATTATTTGTGCACTTAACTCTAAACTAAAATATATAATAGAATACACTCTAAGACTAAATATTTACATATAAATATCCAAACCAATGAATTAAAATAAATTAAAATTTTCTATCAAAAAAGACACGACCGACCAAGTTCAAGGTTTCCCGCGCTTTTTCTTTATTTACGTATAAAAAACCAAGAACTGTCAGTTCAGGTTATGATACATATATTACTAATCTGTGGTTCAGGTTGCCTACCTTTTGTATTTGTAGAACTAAAATTGTTCCCGAGATGTTCGTCTGATACCCTCTTGTCTGTGGCGCGCCGCCATCTTGAAAATGTGCTTCTGTGGGGCTGTACTGCGAGCTCACCACAGACAGGGATTTACGCGCGACCTTGCGTCATTAATATCACGTTATCTTTGTTTTTTTGTATGACAGGCATATAAATGATGTATGTATGAATTAAACCTCATTAGATGTGCTATAATACTGTATTTATTGCGATAAAAAAAAGTTTATACTTAAATGGCATTTCGAATGTAAACACAAAAATACCGCTTTTTTAACTTTTTTTGATTAATTTATATAAAAAATTTAGTTTCACAATAAAAATAACTATTAACCATGATACTATATACCTATTTACATTAATCGAGCAAAGAATATTGATACCCGTACATACATATTCATTCTATAAACACGTAAACAAAATTTATGCGGGAAAGAATGCGCGGCGCCGCTGTGGAATATGGAATATTTTGTTAAACGAAATTAGCCCGAATGGCTATATTGTTTATGTTATCCGATCTTGATAATCTAATCTAAACGATAGATAACTCATAATAACGCTAAATCATATAGTTTCAATAATATAAGCTTATCAAATAGGTACTCAATTCGCGAGCTACCTACAACTTTGTTGCAATACTGTTCGTTACCTATTATTATGTCATTCAAATGAATTGTTAATTCGAATAATTCATTTCATTACGAACGCATTATAAAAAAAAAGGGTACACAACAATAAAATGTTATCAACATACCGTTATGAATTACGCGGGAAGCGCGCGAAATGCCGTTATAAGTACCTATGTTTACATACGTATATGCTGTTACTAGGTGGCCTAAAAGTACCTACTATGTTATTATTTAATGACTTTAGTTCATCCTTAACACATATTAATAGGTCCCGAGTGGATTAAAACGATATAAAATACATTATAAAGCACAAATATGATACGAGTAATCGATGACGGCGCTATTTTTGTTACTAACCGCCGTGCGGTTAGCCCACAGACTAGAGGATACGTAGTATCCACAGACTACTTAGTGATGCTAACGCATCAGACAGGGCACTCCCATAGAAGAAAAATTGTTTTGCCGAACCTCAATTATAGAAAGTGACAGTTAGTTATTTTTATTTTCTTTATATTTAGGATTTAGTTTTTTTTGGATGATGAAATTTGTTTTCGGGTTAGGCTTCAAGCTTTTTGTACGATGGCCATTGCTTTTTAGTGATTAATATTTATTAATTATTTTTGTTGTTGGGAATGTTGAAAGAAAATGCTTTAGTTTAATTATACATTATTTTATTTGTTTTACATTTAATTGCATCGCATCAAACTTTTATTTTGTAATAGGTACACATCTGCGCCCCTTTATAATTTATATTGATTAAATTGAATCCCTTAAATAATGTTAATTTCAATATCAAAAATTTTAATGTTAAGATATTTATAAATGTAAATCTCCATGTAAGCTGTGAAGTTACCCTAAATAAATAAATAAATAAATCAATCCAATAAGCTTAAATAACAAAGTCAGTTCAAGCTAAATCAATTCTTGTAATTTAATTCCTAATCGCTATAGAAAAAAGTATTCATCATATATTATTAATTGATGATAAAGCAGAATACCTAACACTTGACGTTTATTTTCCAAAAATGTATTTGCTTGTTGATTTTATATGCCTTAAATGCTAAAAAAATATTAATTGAATTTTTCTCGCAGTCAGTAGAAGTCAGATTAGCTTCACAAGGCAGTGTATTCACATTTTACATTTTTATTTACTTGTGGAATGCAGACATATTCAGAATACTTTCTTGATTTCCACTCTGATTACCTGAGGATCCAGGAGAACTAACATTTTCACTATTAACTTCACTTTCTTTCATCTCAAACAAAGCTTGTAATTTTAGTAGCTGTTCACCTGAATCCTCTTCACAATGATAGCTATCGGAGTGGAATTTTATAAATCTTATAATTAAGAGTGATCTAAAAGACCTTTTGTAAGTGTGAAGATTTCGATCATTATTGCACACCTGTCTAAAATAGTTTTCTATTTATTTATTTGTCAGACATAGGTGTTACAATTTGATGTTAAAATATATTACGCTTCAGATTACATGATGTCCTACCGATGAGGTGTACAATTATGTCATTTCAATTACTTAAAAACTCACACAATTAATTAATAAACTTAGAGCATTACATTATAATATTATAACACTACATCTAGAAATAGCAAAAATTACGTTATCATTACATAATCAAATAGAATATAATGATAAAATTTAGCAATATAAATGTACCATTTCATAAGTAATATACAATTAATAAACCTTTTCATGTCAAAATACTCATTTAAGGAATAACAACATTTCTCAACTAGACAATTATGGAGTTATTTTTAAAAATATTTGTAGGTAGGTCTTAAATGTATTTGGCAATTTATTTAAAAAAAAATTGTCATGTGGAAGACATTTCTGTTAACCAGATCCAGCTTACATTTGCTCTATCACTAGTTTTTGCTCCGTCGCAGATCTTAGTGTCCTTTTTAGGACGTCTTTATTTTTTACAAAAAGGTCAGGGTGTTGTTCAACCAACATACAAATTTCTAAAATGTACAAAGAGGGTAATGGTAAAATTTTAAGGTTTTTAAATAAAGATTTTGAAGAGAATTGCCAAAAATTTTAACATTAGATCGATTTCAAACACTTTTTTTGAATTTCAAATACCCTGTTTACTTCGACTGCATTACCGCATATTATTAAACCATATCTGAGTACCGATCCAACATATCCGTGGTAAGCATTCAGTGCTGCCTCTGTAGAGGATCTTTCCCTCAGGTGTCTCAATGCAAAAACAAATCTGTTAAATCTACCACATATGTCATCAATATGTAACTTCCAACCGCAATTCTTGTCGTTTCTATTCAATCATAATTATAAAGCAAGCACATCATTGTAATATTTCTTGTTTCTAATAATTGCCACAATCTCTGATAACATTTAATTGTTGCTGTCTAGTTTTTTATATTAAGGCACATATGTATCTTTATCTATCACTATTATACTCTCAATAAATTTTATATATTTTCGTTTTGTGATGGCTTGATTCCAGAAATGATGGTGTGGTGAAGATGCAGTGACTGGTTTTCGTAGCGTTATCCTACTTACTGTAAGGAGTTGTGCCATTCAGCGAAGTGTTCCCATCAGCACATGGAGCTATAAAAAAAAAACGGCTTTTTAGAATCATTCCGAACTGTCACGTCAGTCAATATGAAACTTGTATCAAAAGCTTTCTACGGGACAGGCTTTACTTAGTGTGTAGCTTTTGGAAACGCAAATTAAAGAGTTCACTTTTATAACTCAACTGTTTTGTACTTCATTATTATTGAACTGTATTATCAATTGGGAATCAATAAATTATTTTATTATTATATGGCGTACTTTGAGATGAGTTTTGTGAATGTGATGATGTCTTTAATTAATATAATTGGCCTGTGGTCATTCAAGTTAAAGTTAAATAAAGAAATAAATATAATTACCTCTTGTTTCACAGCTTCCAGGATTTGAGAATTCATGCCTGCTTCAATATTGAACACTGCAATCATTTTGTTTAATGTGTAACTAGATGGTAGAATTAAAATGTTGCTTAGGAATCTGTAATTTTAAAGACTTCGCTTCATGATTGCATGTGATATCAATTTCTCTTCGGCAGAGAACAGTCTCCCCTTTGGTTTTTTTGAGCACTGCTTTATTTGCATCTACATCAGTTTTTTTTTTGCCAAGGGATATTTTCGGTCAACTTCTTTTAGATATTCTCTTTCGATAACTTCATAGCTTTCCGGCTTCTAATGTAATGTAATGTAATTGTTTTAGAGATTTTACATATTCCTGGTAAATTCTTCTAGAATTTGGTATCAAACTGCCTCGTTGGTCTAGTGGTCCGAAGCGCGACTGCTGAGAATGAGGTCTCGGGTTCGATTCCCGGGTCGGGCAAAGTGTTATTGAGTTTTTCTGATAGAAAATTCTCAGTAGCAGCCCGGAGTTTGGAATTGTGCCCGGTAGATGGCAATAGGCTCACCACCTATTACATGGGACTTAATAACAGCATTGGTGAAATGTGGGTGTACAATTGTGTACACCTCTGCCTACCCCTTCGGGGAATGCAGGCGTGATGCTATGTTATGTTATGTTATGGTATCAAAACTTCTTATTAATAATTATATGTCTTCTAATCTCATCGTCTCCATATCTGGAAAAAGAAAAGAAAAGTGGTACTTCTATTTCACAGTATGTTTATATTCTAATAATTCTTGTTATATGGTCATTATTTGTACCTACCTCCTGTACTTGATTCTTCTGCAGGTTGATTTCCATATAAAGATGTAGAAGGTATGTTAAAAACATGTTTTGGTGAAATCTAATGTTGCTTGAATATATTTGGTTTCTGAAATTCAAAAATAAACTTCATTAAAACTGATTATATATATCTTAACATGCAAAAATTTCATAATATCATATTATTTTGATGTCATCAAGAAGACACCACTTGGAACTACTTTTCCCATAGTTTTGGACTTGGCCATTGAATCAAATACATTCCATGTAGTATATTTAATTGCAGTTGTGTGTCCTTACCAGTTAGAGATTCTCTGTTACTTCAACTTTATAGTAAGTATGGCAAGTATGGTCTCCATGCTCCTCTTTTTTTTGCTAAAACTATCCTCATACTTTGCACAACCTGGAAAAGTATTTTATTAGAAATAATATTATTTTATCAAAATTAAATTGCATATTAATGACTTATAATCCCTATTTTATATATTTTAAAATGTATGTTTTATTTAATGCTTGTGCCTTCATTGTATGAGATAGCCCTTGTCCTAGATTGGGACAACAATTTATTCAAAAAAGAATTAATTAATTTATTACAATTAGTTTTCTAAGTACCTATATTTTTGTACTTTGTTTTTGGCGTACTGTTTAAATGTAATGTCGGTTTATAATATAAACCGACACAGTTTACAATATATTAACTTTATATATTGTAAACTGTGAAGGTACCAATAAATTAATAAATTATGCAAAATAATTGGTATAGAAAATAGTATGTAACTAATAACTTAATGATTTTCTTGTACAAATTGGTCACATGATGTGCTGTAAAGATATTATGCAATATTTCTAATTAATGTCAAGGATAGAGACACTTCTTTCACACCATTATTGAATGAGTAGAGAAGACGTCCCACTGACTGAGACATCCACTACTGAATATGGGCTACCTAACTGAGTTATTATGAACAATAAAACAAAAAAATACAAGACGGTACTTACTAGAGGCATCAGTAACAATATATACGGTTTGAGAAATACTACTAGCAGTCTCGTGATAGTTAAATAGGCTTGGATAAGATACGATAACCAGATCTAATGCCAGTGCTGTGAGAAACCTTTTCTCGAAATGTTTTTGGCACATGTGCTGCTTGCAAACATCCGTCTTTCACAAATAATGAACTGTAATCACTTTTCGCTTACTATCACAACTCAACACGTGTTGTACATATTGCAAGGTATTATAATTTCAGTTATACTACCGAAAATACAGAAATAAATCAAAGCTAAATCATAAAACTGTGATGACAGGACGGGGTAATTATTTTGACAGCTGTCAGAAGTAAAATTTTCCAAGTAAACAAACATGGCGGACAACGAGCCAATCAGAGATCAGAAGAACTGTCAGGGTCGATAATTGACCCGTAGACAATACCACAGACTCAAGGCAAGGATTTGTTGTATGAAGATTACCAGCCGTGGTAGTAGGTATCTCTTTACTCTTAATAGTCCTGTGTAGTAGTCTGACTCTGTGGTATCAGTAATCACTATCACCTGCTGTGATCACCTGTATCGCTATTCGCACCATCACCCATGTGTAGTGTGAACTAATATAGTGTTTCGCCAGATATATAGTTTCAGAATTTTCAGATTAGGCTGATATCTGATTTATGATATTGTATCATTAAATAGTTTCAGTATCTTTATGTTTTGTATCACTCATCCCTATCGGACTGTAGAAGTTGTAAATAATTGTAATCTGTGAGTGTAAATTTTAATGTAATAGTTGTTAAAAATGACAGAAGCAACAAAGAAAGCCCTCTTCATCTGCCTTGGTAATTATTTTGAGATTTTGATAACATATTTTAAAGGGAAAAATAATAGCCATGAGTTATTTATAATTTTATTTTTACTCACCTACATATTGTAGTATCCCTGTCAATTTTGCGCTTGTATCTAGTTACATAGTGCTAATTTACTTGCGTCTAAGATTACCCATGTCTTACATATCTATCACGATGGCTACCTTAGAGGACCATGACTCTGGTCCTTCAAAATGACTACCTACTAATAATATATAGTTTAAGAATTCGTTAATTTATATGTTTTGTCTAGGTACTTTGTAAAACTATTTGTTCAAATTGTATCTCCAAATACTGTCCAATTTTATGTTATCAAACTATTCATTTCGCTCAAAGTGAAGCCATAGACATATACTATTGAGACTAATATTGTATGTAAATTTAATTAGTCCAAAATTTACCAATGTTTACACTGCAGGTAATATTTGTCGATCACCAATAGCAGAAGGGGTATTTCAAAAGACTGTGAATGATATGAACAAAGGTGACCAATGGGAAATTGACAGTGCTGCTATAGGTGGCTGGCATGTAGGCAACCCACCAGACTGGAGAGCCTTAGATACTATGAAAAAGCATGATGTTCCATATAACAACCATGCAAGACAGGTATGCATGGACCAATTTCTCATTCATGGTTCAATAAGTTTAAGATTGACTACAAATTTAGTTATTTTAAAATAAAGAATCTATCATATTTATCATCTGCTATAGATCACATTTATAAGGCATACTTATGATTATACTAATTAAGCCATTTTTTTTTGCTTTTAAAACAGTCAATTGTTTCTTATATAAATACTCAGTAGTTGTTCTTAAAATTGCAAGTGTAATTAAGAAAAATACTAATTATATGCAAGTGAAACTGTGGGGCACAGGTAGTAAAGAATAAAATGAAAAAAAAAAAAAAACAAGTGTCAAATGTAAGACGAAATCTATAACCTCTTTTGCCTATCCCTTCGAGGAATACTGGCGTGATGATGATGCAATGTATGATGTATACAAGTAGTCTTATCATGAGATATTGTGTTATCTATTAAATGGTCTGCGGAGGTCAGATATATGTAATCACTAAACATGGTATGAAGTGGCATCTGGTTGAAAGCCAAATGCAAATTAATTGAGAACAAAATTATTAAAATTTTGCAATGCCAATAAGAGCATTAACATTGTGACACTGAAATTATAAGTCACAAAAGAACAAATTGGATGACTTTAATATAAGATTATATTTTTTTATGAAAAACATGTTAATTTACTTGCCATAACTCATAAGATTATTTTTTTGGTGTGTTAAGAAGTTACTAGATCCTATTAAACTAACTTCAAAAAAGAAAGGTCTGTATTCATTATTGTATGGAACCAAATATTGATCTGAATGACTGTAAAATATAATTATGTATAGAATATCCAAAGTATGTAATGTAGGTATCTATTAGATTGTCTACAATTTAAATTATCCATATATAAAATTATGCTTAGGTACTCACCACAAATTGTTTGAATTATGAATATGTCGAAAATTAAGTGAATAAAACAGCCTGGTATTATTTTAGATAACGTCAGAAGACTTTAACCATTATGATTATATATTTGGTATGGATGAAGCAAACATGAGAGATCTTAATAAAAGAGCTCCAAAAGGAAGCAAAGCAAAACTACTTCTCTTTGGAGATTTTGATCCTCAGGGTGAAAGAATAATAAGGGACCCATATTACGTATGTACCATATTTTATTTTTTTAAATTACAATGTAACCCTTTATTGTCCATTAAAATAACTACAGAATATTTTGTTAATTATGGTGGTAATTTTTCAGGATAGTGACTCAAAAGGATTTGAAAAATGTTACCAGCAGTCTCTTAGGTGCTCCAAAGGGTTTTTAGACAGTTTACTAAAGTGATGTGATATTTAAAATATGTAACTGTGCAGTTTTGCAACATATAACATTATATCTAATAAGCAAATACATTTTGTTAAACTAAAATTTTGTTGTTCATTTAATGTCATATTGCAAACAAATTAATTTATGAAAATACTATGTTTAAATTGTATAAATTATTCATTAATTATTCAAATTTCCTTATTTTATCGTACTTTTAGTAAAAACAACATATTCCTTGTAATAATTAGGCACTAAGCAGGTGGTGTGGGATTTGTTAACAGATTGTAGATCCTTAAACAAAAGAAAGTTAAAAAACCATAATCGTGTCTTTTTACTAGTTTTGGGTTCAAGACACTGAAAACAAAATTTGTCTTTTTTGTTCAAATATCCAGTCATTATAGTATTGCTTTTATAATGTAGAGGTTTAACATGTTTCACTTCTCCAGTAGAATTAAGTTTTTTTTCTGTTCCTTTCACTATTTTAGCATTCTTCTGTTCTTCTATGAATTCAAATCGATTATTATTTTGGTAGGCGGGAACAAAGGGTATTTCAACGTATTCAACTGAAAGAGTAAAAGTACATAGTACCAAAATAACATACATTCATTAATTTAAAAAAAAAAACAGTAAAAAAATAATCGTTCAACGATTGAAATAGTCTTACTTGGTAATTCGTCATCGCTGTCTAGTATTTCTTCCAAAGTGTAGGACTTGTTTTCTAATTTATTCATTATAAAGATTTGATGTTACGAGAAAGATAAAAAATACGAAGTGCGCCAGCGCATATTTTTAAACTAATAACTAGTGTATTGCCTATACTCGATATAGCCGATAGTCAGCAAAAAAACGATACTATCGATCAGGAATAATTCGGATGCAGACTTTTTTGACAACCACGTATACGGATTTTGATGGCTCACGGGCTCGCATCAGATATTTTTTATGAGCATTCGTATGATCGGTAAAAACTGGCTGGTGGTGATAATAAGAAAGAAAATATCGATATAATCGATTTATTTTTGTTTTTGTAACTTTTCCGAAATTATTTAGAATAATAGTTTCAGAACGCACTTATTGACGATTCATTTCGCGTATGGAATGACTTGGTATTCAAAGACTATATTTATTCAGGTTTTCTGAATAGTTGTTTTAATTGTAATTCAATTCAATTCATATATAGGCATCAAATTAACTACTACGCTGATTTAATATGTATTTGATTCTTGTCATAAATAATAATTAAGTAGGTTCATAGTAAGTTGCGTTTGTTTCAATTCTGTACAACGGAACGTCATTTGTCATCGACAACTTCCACAAGATAATTAATCTGTGGTCATCGACCCGCGCCATTGATTGACACCCGGCAACCTACTAGATAGGTACAAGACAGAGCCATGCGGTGGTTGCACAAGAGACAGCTAAAGTTTTTATAATGTTGTCAGCCTAAACTATTTCCCCTCATTAGGGTAAAAGGCAGATCGAGTAGGTGCACTCAGCACCATTGATGTTGTTTAAACACGTAAGAACCTTTAATATCAATAACGATATTAGGAGTAGTAATTGTATTTCAAATAAGTAAGTCAAGATGATAAAATTATATTTCAAAAAATCACTTATGGTTACAGTGGAACATAGACCGTGGTATACACGAACAAAACACGTAATGAGACAGTTAACGATATTAAAAAAGTTAAAATTAAGTCTACTGCCCATTTAACAGAACGAATTTTGTATATATGCTCCTAATTCTTTCTTGTCTTTGAGACACTCACTTCGAATATCTAATAACGATTGCTTTGATCAGTAAAGCGATGTGGTCGTCCAGTGTAGTTTGTTCATTAATATGATCGCATATATAATTCGCACACATATAATAATATTTTTAATGCTACACACCATTTTGTGCACATTATATTTTTTTCAGAAATTACATAATTCTAAAAAAATGTACACAATTAAACAGCAATAATATTTTGAAGGGTTTTCTCTGAAAAGAAACTATTTATTACATCAGCTGATGGATAATGTAATCCACCAACATTTCTTTTTTCAATAAACCCTGAATACTTTTATCGGAAACAATTGGTCTTAAGCAATTGTCACATTTTATAATCTTTTTCATACTGGCAATTATGTATCCCGCTATGTAAATTATAGCTTCTTTCGAAAATTCGGTCAGTGGGTCATTTGACAGTTCCCTATAGAGTCATACGACTTCATCTTCTGAATTTAGACTTTCTTTCATTGCCGGCAATCTCGAACTTTAATTATTGTTTTTTTTTACAAACTGGTGCAGTAAGTAAAAGCTACGATGAAGCGACCTGCCCGAACTAGGTTTATTCAAACCTGTGGTTCAGTCCATCACCTAGTAACACTATTATAAGTGGGACCATATATTTATGATAAGTAATACTAGTGATAAAATGCGCCTTAAACTATGATTAATCAATCAATCAATCATTTTTATTTGTGAAACATAGAAATAAACATATTAATCTGTATACTTGCGAAACTACTAAATTGACTTTGATAGCAATAATAATTCTGTTGTCGTGGTAATAGGGTTATTGACTAAATTTCACAAAGGGCCTAAATTTAAAGAATATGGTATACATTACCTAAAAAAAATATTTTGCAATTTTTTGTGTACCTATTGATTAAATAACAGCTGTTTAAAATTCAAATTTCAAAGGTCGTGCCAAAAGGCGCGATAATGACGATCGCCATTTTGTGACGTCATTACGCAACAACCATTGTAAAATTATTTTGTAAATCATAACATTAGTGCGTATAGCAATACTTCGAAAATTGAACTGAAATATGAAGAAAGTGGTTGCATCTTGCTTCCCAAATATCAACAAATTCATCGATTTATTTTGTGTCATTAGTCACAGTGACTGCAAATTGACAATCAATCGTCTGAGTAGTGACGTCACGCAGTCATTGGTGTTTCGAGTCACGTGACACATAGATTAAAAATTATGAATTTGTTTATCGAATTAAATGTATTTACGAGTTATTAATATTATTTTCAAAAATACCAAAGAGTCAAATAAAATACATTCTATCATTATAGCTAAGTTTCATATTTTATTTCCATCAGTGTTAAATACCCTATTGACGAGTTAATAGATTTTACTAGAACTAACAAACAAATATACAAAAAAATAATACAGGCGTGATGCTATGTAAGTATGTACAACTATATTCCAAGAAGGGTAAGCAAAGGTGCACACCCAAATATCACCAATGATGCTTAAGGTGTATGATAGTATATGCTATTATTGTAAAGCAACAGCCCTTTCGGCTCAGTAACGTACAGATCTGTACGTTGTAACAATAAAAATCTATTGTGTCTGCTAATGACTGACGCAACAGCTTAAATAAGTATATTAATAATAAGAAAACAATACTTACATATTTGTGTTTTATTGGTACCGAATTTGCGTCCAATAATATTAATTTATTTTTATATATAAATGAGTCATCATCAAAGTGTATTGAAAATATTTTAGATTATTCTGTTGGTTGCCAATTTATCTTTCCAAAAGCATTAATCCATTGAGATCTTATATCAGCATTCAAGGGAAATCTTAAATGCGTAAAAGACAATTAAATATTAGTGTCACCTGACCCATAGTTGGGTGAATATAATTCAAACCATAGCCACACCTAACCTATTTGTTTGGAACATTTTGTAAAAACACATTAATAATCTGAATTTCTTATGCCAAAAGCATTGCATTTCATATACCATACCCTAATTTATCATTGATAAGCGAATTATCTTGAAATGGATTAAATTTATGACTACTTAAGAATGAAAGGTTATTCCGGTAATTTTTTCCTCACTGGCCACAGATTAGTAATATATGTATCTTATCACTGGCTTTTACAGCCTAAAACACTACAACCTACCATAGCACGCACACTTAGTCCAAGGAGTTTCTGTCTCTGAATACACTCACACTCTGTTAATATCTAAAAACGCACAGAAATACTTATATTACAAACCGAACAACGTATTTTGACAGCTTGACAAACAACAATAATCGGCCACGGTGACAAAGACAAAAGATACATGCTTGGTCCTTCTTTTACACCAATAAATTACATCTTGCTTTTTCACTATAATCGTTGAAATACAAACAAGGGTCCATCTTTAGGTATATGGTCTAGGCCCGGCAACATGGCAATCATTCGCATCATAATATTCATAAACCCTTCACTTGTTGTTGTGACTAACTCTCTTCAACCAGAATTGAAGTAGTCAAACCACAAAAAAGCCTTGAAGACTTTCAAGAAAGACTTCAAGGCTCAAAGCTTAGCGTAGCTTAGAGGCCACCAAGCTACGCAAAGCTTTTTATATGTTATAAGCATTCGGACAAAAACACCGACAAACAGACAGAAACGTTTACAAACATTTTGGTTTCATCTTCTGTATCGATAGTATTAGGAGCCCCAATTAAAATTTTGGAAAAATAACCAATATGCAGAGATAGTTGGTACCTACACCTACACTTTAAATAAATTCTGATATCGGAACTTTTTGTTCTAAAATTTCATCGACACAGTAGGGTGATAGCACCAATTATAGACATTTTAAGCAGACATTTTCAAGTTTTCTCATGAAATAGGTACGTTTTCCGAAAAAGGAAAAAATCTGTTATTTTTTTTAAATTAAGGAATGTGTAAAGTACTTATTTATTTAACTGAGACTGACTAAAGTAACTTAGATTTTGAGAAAATCTCCAGTAAAATTAAAATATGAAAATAACCAGTAATAAACAACAAAAATCTAGTAATGGACAACCAATTATTAACGGATCCGTCCAGTCTAGAACACTCCTTCATAAACACTACCAAATATAAACATAAAATAAATACCCACCGAGCAATTCAACGGTGTCTACAGGAGCAGTAAGTTAATAAAACACATTAATTAATACAAATCAGCGTTTATAACTTTTAAGATGAATCATAACAAGTATGTCAAGACAAAAAGGTTTCTTAATAATACTGTAAAAAAATTATCCTTAATTAAACATAGTCTTTTAAATCAACTTTGTTATTCTATTTTCATTTCTTTCATAAACATCTTTAAAAAATAAACAAACCTTAATATATAATTTCTCAAACTTAATTCTTATGTCTAGGTATGAGGTATCTTTTGAGATCTTTGAGGTAATGAAATAGGAAGCTTATATAAAATTATTTTAGAATTTAGAACTGACAAGAAAATTTAATATTGTATATAATATCGGGTAGATATTTTAGCATTTCCTTAACTCTATAGAACCCTCTCTTGTTTAAAGGCACAGGACCACTGATAACTTCTACTACGTCTTCTGCCTTGTACCATATTTTGTCAGGTTTTTCAGGCCATCTAAAGGAATTACCAGTAGATAATGTCATGGTGCTAATTTCGTATTGATCTTTATCGACATCTTCTATTTTACCGGGAAAATATTCTCCTTCATATTTTACTATAACATACTGTCCAGTGTTAACTGTGAGATCAGATTTTTTAGTTACTTTTAACATACTTATCGGTTTCTCATCATCAGAATTTGAATATATTATACTTTTACATCTCTGGTCTTGACGACGGCGTTTAGTCTGTTTAGTTCTTTGCATTGAACTACAACTCTGTCGACGTTTAGACTGGGTAACTGCTTGTCTTTTTTCATTTTCTTTCATGCTGTCCTCGTCGTCTTCATTTAAATCACTGTCTTCACTTTCAGCATACGTAATTTCTATATCCGTATCTTCAGAACTAGTATCTTCGTGGTCTTTAACTGTCTTTTTAAATTTGGAGCGTTGGTTTTTCTTATTTTTCATATTCATTTCTTTCAAGATCTTTTTTTCTTGTCTTTCCTTTGCTCTCTTATCTTTTTCCTCTTGTTTTTTTTGTTTCTCAGCTTCTTTCCGTATATGATATTGTTGCCAAGCTTTGCTTGTCACTGCATAAGGAATCTTTTCTTTTGTGTACCTTTTCTTTTTCTTTATTTCTTTAGGCCAAAAAAGATTTTTTTTGAAAGGTGAAGTTATCACTATTCCCAAAGTAGCCTCCAAAGAGTGTTTTTGAGGTGTGCCTGTCGGAGCCAGGGAACAAGATGGAATTATCTCGGCAGCCAAAGTATTCACAGGCACATTTTCGATATCTTCTATATGTTTAGATATCCTTAAAGGAGTAGGTGTGGGAACAGACTGTTGTCTTTTGCTTTCCACGTGATCAACATCAGTGGGAGACTTTGCTAACCTTGAACAAATCTGCTCAAACTCCGAAGTAACTTTGTTAAGCTGCTTGCCTCTATCACTATCACACATTTCAAGCACTGACGAAGTATTCTGGAAAAAATCTGTCTCTGCATATAGTTTTTCGGCTTCTAACAACGCTTCTTCAAATGTTGGGCTTTCAATTTGTTCTTGAGTAAGATCAGCAGGTTTCTCTATAGTAGAAATAGAATTTAAATGTGAATTTTCCAGTTGATTGTTTTCTGTATGGTTTGTATCCTTAACAAGTGTTTCCAATTCAACAGACAAAATATGGTTTATGTTTTGAGGACATACGTTTTCATCTGTATCAGCAACAGGTTCATCAATATCTGGATTGGTAGCTACGACTTTGTCAATGCATGAGGTTGCGGGATCGGCGTCTGTAGATTGTAAGACAATTGTTCTTTGAGATTTAAGCACTTCTTGTTTATTTTTCGCCCAGATTACATACAATGCCTCATCTTCAGCCGGTAAACTTTTTTCTAAAATGTTCCTTTCTTTGTAGTACAATTTATTAAATAATTCTAACTTCTGTCTTGAATAAATCTTTACTATTTCCGATTCTAAATAATTAAAAAAATCTGTCTGCTTTGGATCCATTTCTTTGTGCGTAACCAAGTGTTTCTTTATTTTAGTCATATCAATATAATCTGATCCAAATGGGTGCAAACCTCCTGCTCTAAATCCATTCCGAATATAGTCCTCCGATAGTGAAGATAATGCATTTTGTAATACTGGGGCAAAGTGTTCTTTTTTGAGATTCTGGCCAAGATGATCAAGTTGCCATTTGGACACTTCCTTTCGCCACGATACTTTTAATGGACGGAAGACTGCCAAATCCATTGGCTGTAAGATATGCGTTGCATTGGGGTATAGGGCAATCACTTCAATCCCATTTGCTGAGCAATAATTTGATAGATGTAAAGTTAGATGTGACTTGTGGCCATCTAGAAAAAAAAATGGGTTTTTGAATGCCCTGTTGTTCTAACCAGGGATTGAAAACATTGGTAATAAATTCATAGAAAGTACTTCCGCACATCCATCCTGATTCTGATTTGCCTATGCCCCAATTATCAGGAACAGTAGCAGAAATGTGTGATGGTACTCTTTCGTACTTAAACACAACCATCGGTGGTGCCAATTGTCCGGCAGCATTAGCAGTTATTAATACTGTCAGGTTGTCTCTCTCGTCGCCGCAGAAGTTGTACAAATGTTTTTCACCTCGTCTACAAAGTACCCGGCCTGCCTTTGGTGAAAGAAAAAAAGCACTTTCATCCGTATTAAATATACGGTTTGGTTCGTCTAAAATATATTTCAACCCTCTTTCTTCAAGGTATAATTTAATTTCATCAAACCATTTCCGAATATCTTCTTCAGCTACGTCATCTCTAGATTTCGTAAGATTTTGTGCAGTCTTTTCCGTGATGTCAGGGTGCCGTTTAAGAAAAGATTGAAACCATTTTTTGCCTGGTTTATTGTTGGTAAATGGGTTTGCTCTTCCTTGTTCTGTAACGATTTTCTGCACACTTTCCAACAAAATTTCCCTGTTAACTGGAAAATGTCTTGCACTCATCGCTATTAACCATTTTTCTAAAATATCTTCTTCAGATTTAG
This sequence comes from Xylocampa areola, assembly GCA_935421205.1. Taxonomy (NCBI): domain Eukaryota; kingdom Metazoa; phylum Arthropoda; class Insecta; order Lepidoptera; family Noctuidae; genus Xylocampa; species Xylocampa areola. The sequence continues at coordinate 6,750,616 of OW285200.1, forward strand.
TAAGTATGGTTTTAGGTCCCATCGGACAATCTATTGGACTTTTTCCAGATACTTTATTGTAAAGTGTTATCCGAGGAACACCAAATGTTGTCGCAGCCGTGGCAATCTTTTCTCCTTTTCGAACGGCGTCTATAGCCATCCCCATTTGCAGAGGAGTATAATGTATTTTTGGTGCCATCTAGAAAACAGGAGAAACCAGTTATGGACACTGAAAAATACCCATTCTTGGACATTTTGTCCATTACTGGTAGACGTAGAGTAAACTCAAAATGATAATAACATGCATACTCAAAATAGCAAAAACAATCAGTTTAATCGAGTTACTAGCAAAGCACCCAAAAAAATAAGCATCGACACATGTCCATCTAAGGATTTTAGTTCGTATCGAAACCAGTAATGAACAACGTGTTAAAAAAGTATTATTTGTGTATTTACACAGTTAGGTTAGCTCAAACATTATTTTTGATTCCCTCATGTTTCCATAAAATACCACATCACCCAAATAAATAACATCATAATAAAGAAATTTGCAAACAATCGTACTCACAGTCTTGTTGATTCCTGCAGTAAAAAAGGATATTTTCGAAAATCACCGTCTTAGCACTTTTCGTTAGATTGCCATGTTGGAACAAAATGGCTGACCGCAATGACATTTGACATTTTCCTAGCTCTGAAGGTCTATTGGTTATGCTATAGTGTTGCTAGGATAAAATATGCAAAGGTTTGGTTATTAGACCGTTTTCTTAAAAAAAGTGTCCATTATTGGTTTTCGTTCATTACTGGTTCCATCACCCTAGTCGACACTGACAAGTCACTATTTTGTGTACCTACATGAAATGAAAATTGATATTAGAGCAACGTACTCAATAGTGCTTTTATGACCATTGTTTTTTACTATAGAGAAAATTCACTACTTTCTTGATAGGATTTGGTGTTCCAAATAAATTTTCTAAAGATAGTTTTTTCCAAAATAGGGCCATGAAAATATATGCTGTTGTTGACAATTTACCTGTGAAATGAATGTTTTTCTGGATTATTTTTATAAGAAACATTACAGTCACCAACACAACACGTAGGCATTGCTTAACCCTAGATAGCTAACCTCCGTGGATTCGACGGGTACCGCAACGTAATGTCACTGATTCTTTTTAACGGTGCACAGGATCAGTTTGCCGCGCCTAACCAACTATGTAGGTGTCGGGTTCATTGCAGTGGTGCAAGCGTCGGGTAGGTAAGTACCTCAGATTTGGAGTTAAGCTCGCCTTATCCGTCGTTTCGACGGATGGTTAGCTTTAAGGTGAGTTTTGATGATATTGTGTGTGCATGTGTTTTATTTAATAAATCGGTTTGTTTATAGATTTTAACAATATCTTAGATCTATCTTATATAGACAGGGAGAGCGTTATATATTGAGGAAATATATTGTTACATAAACCAAGAAGGCTAATTCTGCTAGACTTTGTCGAGAACCCAGATGTTAACAAGTTTGTTGTAAAAAGTTAACAACTATGAACCCTCTGATACTAAGGATCAAGTAATTAAGTGAACCATAAAATTCTACAAGTCCTACAAGTCGTAACACATCAGTAAGATGTCAGATAATTCAGCTGCCACGAGTCAACAATCATAGCTAAAAATTGACATTTATGGGCAACCACAAAGTGACCAACCTCATCAAGAACCTCGGTGAGGAACATCGTATGTAATTCAAAAGGCCCAATACGACCAAGCAGAGAATTGACTGGTGTTTTCAAAGGTTTGGGTTTTTTTTACTGATGAGATTTTTGAAGAAATGATCAAGTCAAAGATCAAGACGAACGAGTTGGCGAAATATATGTAAAACGAGCTTACTACGAGAATATAACGCCCACTCAAGCATACCAATATTGTAGAGGTAAAATCATTAGTGGGTGTTCTAAATCTGCAATTATCAAATATAACCATTTGACTCCGGAGGAAATATTCAATTCTAATATGTGTGGAAATGAATACGCGGGATAGCAACTTGTGGCGAGCACAAGGTTGATTCTGCACTACTTGCGAAAAGAAACTTAATTTAACTTAAATATAAAAATAATTGCTATTTTGCAACATATAATATGTTTATCAAAAAATGAGTCTATTTTCCTTTTTTATGCTGATTATGCATGTTTATATTCTTTGAAGCAAATTGATCTCATAATTTTCTAGGCTTTCCAATGTTGTTACGTAGCACCACCACCACCAGTAAATAAAAATGTATAATAACATGGTTTATTTAATAAAGCTTTTTACTGTTATATACCATAAATATGATTTACCTCATAAACTTAAATAAGCTTAAAAATCCCTTTTTGTTTATACCCGTCGTTTCGACGGATGGTTAGCTTTCATGAGGTATCTGGGAAGGTGAGCTATCTAGGGTTAAAAAGGATTCACTGAAAATACAGCAAATTTAAGTTAGCGTGTTTTTGACAGTCAACATCCGCCAATAGTGTTGACCGAACCTAAATATGCTTTCTCATTTTAACATGTGATATTTTCGTCAGAGGTTCCATCGCCGTAGTAGGCTTTGTAGGTCTTTTTCTATCCTACGTTTATGTGTTATACCGTCCTTGTTTTCTACACTACACGTTGTGCAAGTTAGAGTAATATATGTGTAGTTTTCATTGAATCATCGATCAAAATCTGTCATCGAAGCGGACCAGACTTCACGAGTCGGCTTGACAGACGGCTCTTTTTGACATTAAATTCTAGAAGTCTGATGGAAAGAGAATGGGGCTTGCGCTTTGACAGATGTCCTATTTTTTGCTAATTCTATGAGAGAAATCGAAATAAATAGAAAAAAGATCGGTAATTACCCTCCTTGCTTATCGCTAACTACACTTTTAGGCTACGCCGCAGTCCGGTAAAAGGTAGTCGTTGATTCTTACCTCAAAAGTATTGTTATCGTTATTACAAAAATTCGTGACTATTTAGATCATAAACGTAGGATAGAAAAAGACCAACAAAGCCTACTATGGGAATGGAATCTTACGGAAATATCACATGTTACAAAGAGAAAGCATATTTAGGTCCAGTCAGCACTATTGGCAGATGTTGTTTTCTCCAGTGTCACTGTCAAAAATCACGCTAACTTATATTTGCTGTATTGTCAGGGAATCCTGTATATTTTATACAGTTTTAAAATTTATAAGCAATGCCTACGTGTTGTGTTGGTGACTGCAATGTTTCTTATAAATATAATCCAGGAAAAGATTAATTTCACAGGTAAATTGTCAACAACAGCATATATTTTCATGGCCATATTTTGGAAAAATCTGTCTTTAGAAAATTTATTTTGAATAACAAATCCTATCAAGAAAATAGTGAATTTACTCTATAGTAAAAAACAATGGTCATAAAAGCAATATTGAGTACGTTTTTCTAATATAAATTTTCATTTCATGTATACAAAATAGTGACTTGTCAGTGTCGACTATTGTGTCGATGAAATTTTAGAACAAAAAGTTCCGATATCAGAATTTATTATTAGTGTAGATCTACCAACTATCTCTGCACAGTAATAATTTTTCCAAAATTTTAATTGGGGTACCTAATACGATGAAACCAAAATGTTTGGAAAGTCCCCAAATGCGGTTCAAATCCGGATCGCCAACCTACTTTGTGCGGACCTTAGTTTAATAATGATCTAACGAACTGCGCTACTATTATTCTTCGCTATTTGATTTGAATTTGAATTTATTAGACCCCGAATGAAACTAGTTGGTGATTCCTGCGCTATCACCTGTAGGCGGTGAGCACTGAGCCTATATGTGATAGCGTAATGAATATGTAAGTGGGTACGACCTTCATACGAAATAGTTTCAGATTGGACGCTTTCGGTAATTTTACATTGTTTCTCGATTCATTTAATATTTTTATGCATTGGCATGCATATTACATAGGCTCGTGCTAGCTAACTGTGCCCAAGATATTTTATCTCACTAGATACAATTATTGTATATAAATTCAATTTTAGATTTGTATAGAATCTGTAAATAATTTTGATACAGACAGACGTGTTGCTGGGAAGTTTGTTGCGCCGCTTCTTCTTTCCAGCTAAAACACTAGGAAGCGGTGAAGGGTGGGCTTTTTTGGGGGCTGTCTTAATGTTTAACGTTCAAAAAGCGCTAATTTTTAGCCTAATTTGAATAAAGAAATTTTGATTTTGATTGATTGATTGGTTGTTTACATAATTTTTACTATAAATTCAAGAGAATTTCACATTTGTACGGCAGCCTCTAAACGACAGCAGTATCACAAAAGGAAGCCATTTCTCTCCAGTTCCCTAAATCTGCCAGCCTAGACCTCACTATTGCCGGCAGAAATAGATCTCGCCCGATACTGGCTCTTAGTATCCGCCGCTCAGCGGTCTAGGCAGGGCACACCTCAAGCGTGTGCTGCGCTGAGTCCAGACCACCTTCGCAATGGTATTAGGATAGGTAGGTAAAAATCATTCAGTCAATCAGTCATACTCTATACACTGCTCAGGGTCCATAAAAGCTGCTTTCTTAACAAAGTACCTATTACCAATGAAATATAATTATAGTATGAGCGCATGAATTGTTTTTATTAAAATAATCTAATTAATTAATTAAGTGCATTAAATAATACCTACGCTTGTGATTTTAGTTTTATTAACATAATTTGATTGAAAATATTTTCATTTTGTATACCAAGTCTTTACTTCTGAAATACTGTTTATCGATAAGCGATATGTGTCAATATTTCCACGTTGTACATCACTATTGCACGCAACATTGACAATTCAAAAACGGTTACACTTTTTTGAGCTCTATGTCCTTCTATGGGGTAGCAAAAATATTCTAATTCTATGATTTAGATACAATTTTCAAACGGGATGGTGTTTATGACGTAAAAACAAACCAATCTTACTATAGTTTATTTTGGGACATGGAAAATAAGTCAAGTCCAGCTCCTATAGAAATTTGGCCATTGTTCTTTACGAGCTATTGTATAATTTTCAATTCTTCTTGATGAATGATCCACCATTTAGGTGGATTTTCATTTACTACACTTTTATTTTAACCGACTTCAAAAAGGAAGAGGTTCCCAATTTTTCGTAAGACGTGCTAATGAAAAAACCATTTGGAGATTTTTTGATTATGTGCATTTTGATAATTTCCAATTATAAAAGTAAGAGATTACAAATTAAATGGCAAAAATTACCAATAAGCTTCATTTGACCTGACGTCACAAGTTCACACTAATTTATTCTGTGGATTGAAATGAAAGTATGATAGAAAAGGATAGAAGATTGTAATTTATAGTGATGTCAGACTTTGTAGGATTATTTTCTGTCCTTTCCATAGTGATAATGATACGAATGTATTTTATTTTTTGTCTGTACACTGATTACTCCGAGGTTTCTGATTCGATTTTTCTGATAAATTTTTTGTTCGATGCGTTATACTTCAAACATATCAGTAGTTTTGCTTACTTCCACAGCATTATGTCCTATGGCATTTTACTGTAGGGAACTGCTGCTGATATCGAGCTTATATTTATGTCGCAAAGGGATAGTAGAATCCGCTGTCTTTTTAATAAAAATATCTTCGCAAATAATACACTATTTTAGAACAAATTTGATTACCATAAAAAAGGTTATAGTGAGTCAACCTTAATTAAAAGATAGACATATGCTGTCGCGGACTATTTTTTGGACTTTTAAAGAGAAACAATTCTGTCATGCATGATTTTTGCGTATCTTTACACCGTTTACGCAGCGTTCGCAGCGGAAGCTTTTAAAAGGAATATTTTTTTCCTGTTTTTGCAACATTTTTCATTGATGCTCCGCTTCTATTGGTCGTAGCGTGATATTAAATAGCCTTCCTCGATGAATGGACTATCCAACTCATAATTGTTTTTTTTTTAATTCGAACCAGTAGTTCCGGAGATTAGCCCGTTCAACTAAACAAACTCTTCAGCTTTATAATATTATTATAGATTGATGTACGTTTTTACACCAACTGGATACAAAACCAAGGTGATAAATCTTGGCCTTACATCTGATTTACTCTAGTCTAGCCTCTATGATACGCCCAGTTTAGCCACCATAGTGTAGTCTAGCATGATGAATTTGAACATACGTGACAGTAGACGTGTTTTTCACCAGCAGTCATCTTTATAAATATATGCTCTTAGAACTTTCTCATGAACCACCCTATAAGTACTATCTATACAAAGGGCATGAATAATACTAACCTCGAAGGATTGACCAGACTTTCTTACAAGGTGATTTTATGTACAATATTGTCGCCAAGTTAATTACGCTTTACGAATCTAATTTTTTGTCTCCGCTCGTCCAACCCAATTTTGCTGTTCCTGGCAAATTCCCAGCTTACCTCGCCCTGGATCGAGCCCAGGCTTCCACACTAATATTATGTGTTGCATAGCAATGCATGCAATTCGGCAGCGCCGCAAAACTAACAGGGGAATTCTCTGATAATTTTCTATTTATCACCTTATGGATAAGCAAGCCAACCGTTGTTCCATACAAACGACGAGAGTTGAAAACTCAACTGTTTGATGATAAATATCTAAAACTAAACATGATATGGATTAGTCTCCTCATTATATAGGTCTATTGCTACGAGCCTCTGAAGATTCATATTTTAACACAAGTTTTATCGCTAATTGGACGTTAAATAATGACATTATTAGCATGTAAACTTGAAATAATTTAGCAACACAGTTTATTAATACACATTTTTAATAATTTCACATTTAATAGAAATATTAATTGGTTTTTTAGTAAGAACATTTTTCCCGTAGGACTGTTGATAATTTTTGGCGCAGTCGTTTTCCGAATATCGTGCCATCTCACTGAAATAGACAATCCCCTGCGGGGAGCGGAGGGGAGGCGGCGCGGGCGGCCGACCGCTTGCGTTCGCCCCAAGCGTTATCGTTGCTGCTCTTTTGACTGCTTCGTTGGTCTAGTGGTCCCAAGCGCGACTGCTAACCATGAGGTCCCGGGTAGGGATGAGAATGACATTCTTCAGAATACTTGCAAAATTGGTTCGTCAATTTAGTTCGTAGTTGAAAATATTTGCAATTGATCCTTATGGCGATATAAATAAGAAGCAAAACCGTATTTGCTAATAAATAATACTTTGATCCAAGTATTTTTTTCGTTGATACGCTTATGTTCCTTATTTATAAGGTAACACGTATAAATTTTCTATGCAAGTATTTTCAACTCTGGACGCTGTCAGGGTTACGCGCCGCCACGGGCAGCGAGGGGCGCCGCCGAAATACTTGCATAGGCAATTGATTCGTATTAACTTATGAATAAGGAGCATAATCGTACCAACGAAAAAATACTTCTATTTTTATTTGTAAATACGATTCTGCTATTTATATATATGTTGACATGGATTCCCTACATACCTATCTATATTATAACCAACATTGTTATTGTCCGTTGGAAAATCAGTTCAGCTGAACTGATTTTATAGGTAAGTACACCTAGTTTTTTCATAAAGCAAGATTAAACATATCTTATTTACATTTATTTATACCTATTTAAACAGCCAATAAAATAATAAATAATAGTTAGTATTTTCAGTCAGCGAAAATAATAATACAATTTTTATCTTGCTAGTATTCGTATCTACGTATTGCATTGCAGAACACGGCGAAGATGCGAGACGCTCACGACAAATTCAAATGCTCCGTCTGTGTGCGTTATCAACGTTAAGACGTAATACAATACGGGAGTGGGCACTAGCTTCTTACTGCTCATCCTACGTCTATCTTTTTCTCACACTGCGTTAGGTGAAATAGAAAACTTTTCGGTCATGCCTACCAGCATGTTGGTCTTATCGAAATGCGCACTCTTAAGCTTATGAACCTAAAGTAAACCAATGGCCTCTTGATAGAATTTGCTACGGACCCCGCATAGGCTTAATCCGGTACTGCCTGCAGGGAGGGATATCGGCGAATGCAGTTGCGATCCCGGAACCCTGGCAATGTTTGGTTTAGAACTGTATGGTATAGTCGGTAGCAGACCGGCATAAGTCCACGGCATAGATTACCACATTTGAAATCATCGCATTTATTTGGAATCATGAAAGGCAGAAGCAAGGTCTCATGGCACAAGTAAAGGTAAAAAACCGGAAAATTTTAATTGGTAGTGTGTGTAACTGGATATCTTCGATTTTCATTGATTTAATTCAAAGTAGGTAAATAGATACCCTGTATTTAAACCTACTACATCGCTTCAAGTTAGGTGCCAGCTGGAAATTGAACTTTAATAAAAAATAAAATTTATTATTTATTTTCGCATGTTTCATAAAACTCGGTGGAATTGTGTACAACAACTTCTAACTCTCCATTTTCGTTAAACTGTAGCGTTTTCAAACGTCGTTTACGATACTGGTGTGTGCGGAGCTTAGCTAATGCACTGGCTGCGATATCCGATAGAGGCAGTTTCAAATATTCTGGAATTTTGCAGACAACTCCCCGAGATATGCGATACAAAAATCTGTGAGTTAATCCATCTGGAAACTGCTTCACTAAATCTTTCCATCGAATGTCAGTCCACACTTGGTATGATGACGTTTGGAGTCTGAAAATAAAACAATATTTTATAACATTGTTCTGCACAATTTTTTTTTTCTAAGTGCGTTTAATATTCGTATATTAAATATCATAGCATCCCAGAAGTGTAAGGCAGAGGAGTACTGTTAACTTCTTCTTTTAATCTATATTATAAGCTTTTAATTAAACTTGCAATGTATGTATGTATGTATGTTCTGGTGGAATCTTGCCACTCAATTTTGAAGCAGATATCTTCAACCGATTGAGCTGAAATTTTGTATACACGTTTAGTTTGCATGACAATACACGATAAGCTATGTGACGTCATTCTAAATCCAAAATGGCGGACCATCCAAGATGGCGGAATAGATATTTTTTAAGCCTTTCTACAATATGGGTACCAAATGAAAGGGCTTGTTGAGAGTAACTCGAAAAATAATGTGACGTCATTCTAAATCCAATATGGCGGAATAGTTATTTTTTATGCACTTCTGCAATATGGGTATCAAATGAAAGGGCTTGCCGAGAATAATTAGAAAGTAACTAAAAAGTAAAAAACTAATTAAAAGCAACAAAACCTTTAAAAAAAGCTTTTATTTAAATGCTCTAAAAAGAAGAAAATAAAAGGTTCTTTTTAAATGTTAACTATCAACTTATAACCTCATTATACACGATTTATATGATCATAAAAGCTTGTCGCGAGGTTTGCCTAAGTACCTATAAGCATTTAATTAAACTGAAATTAAAAAAAAATACTTAGCAGATTAAGTTACTCAATTAAATAGGTACTAGAAATCGCGCGACAAGCTCATTATACACAATTTATATGATCATAAAATCATATAAATTGTGTATAATGAGCTTATAAGGTTATGTTGATAGTTAAAATTTTAAAAGAAATTTTTATATTCTTTTTTTTAAAGCATTTAAATAAAAGGTTTTTTTGCTTTTAATTTGTATATATATAAAGTGAGAAACTCGACTGGCTGACTGATTCACTGAGTGACTGATGAATCAACACACAGCTGCAACCGCTGGGTCCAGAAGCATGAAATTTTGCACAAATGTCCCTTAAATAATGAAAGTGCACTAAGAAGGGATTTTTGGAAATTCATCCCCTAAGGGGTTGAAATAGGGGATAAATGTTTGGATGAAGCTTCTTCATTTTTGAAGTGAGAAATGGAAAAATTGATATTTAAGCACTTGATTAGAGAAAAAAGTTTACAGTATCACTTTTTTATGAGAACTCGTTCTTAATGGGGGTAATATAGGGGATAAAGCTCGTATGAAACTTCGTAATTTAAAAAATCTCCGTAACGTCTGAACCGATTTTGACGGAACTTCCACTGGCAGATAGCTGATGTTATAAGAAGTAACTTAAGACTTACTTTTATTTGAGAAAACCGAATAGGGTTGCGCGCAAAAAAATCTGTTACCCAGACGTGGCGGGCACCAGCTAGTTCACCCATATTTCACTGATCATTCTCGATTACCATCAACTATACACACTTCCAAACTCTGGGCTGCTACTGAGAATTCACTACAGCTGAAAAACCGACAACACTCGACATTCGATCAACGAGCCAGTAGATCAAACAAATATTTGATCAGTGCGATGGGTACGCGGCGCATAAGTCGATCTCTCAAACTGCGCTGACCATGACGACTTGTACTTTCCCGTCTTAACCTTTCATATGTCGACGCCGGACAGCAATTTTCTTCGTTTTAGTATTTTTGTGAACTTTCTCACTACAAAAGTTTAACTATACACAATGATGTTATATACCTACCTGTCTGTACGCTTGCCACCCCCATTTATACGACTATTCCACTTACTACCGCATGGATTGCTTAAAAATTATATATATAAGTACCAAGATAAATACTAACTTCTTAAATACTTTCTTTCTTAATTTGTTGATTTTTAAATTTTCTTTTACAAAAACTTGGACATGTAGACTGTCATACCAAAAGTTTTGTAGATAAATATGGTGATGATTAAATTTCTTTTCTAGTTTCAACCAAACAGATTTGTCTACTTTCTTATACTTTAAATCTTCTAGAGGCAATTGCGTGTACTTCAATAGTAACACCAATAACTTAGTTGCTAATGGTAAAGTCCATCTAATCTTCTTTTTTTCTGGTTTTCCTGTAAGTGAATATTGTAATGACTAATTAATGAATAATGGCGTCTATGAGTTTTCATACATACTGGAGATGCAGTTAACCAGACCTCCGATAATCCTACTGAGTCGTGCTTATCCACATTGTCAATTACAAAATGACAGTATAGTATCACACCTGTATTCCCCAAAGGGGTAGGCAAAACCTCAATAACACTTTTCCCAACACGTAGCTCAGCAGTCGCACTTGGGACCACTAGACCAACGAGGCAGTTAGGTACTTTTTTACAAAATTACAATTAAACTAGATACACGGTCAATTTTGTTAGGTAGGTTATTTTATTGGTCGTATCGCAGATGGATTGTAGAATTGACTTTTACAAAACTGCTAGCAAGATCCGTTTTATAAAACACCTGGACAACGTTCAACTGGATTGCCATTGCGCTACGTTTAACAAAACTGCTACCAACGTTTAGACATAATGCAGAATGGCATAATATTTACAGTCAGACAGATTTCTTTATAGTTTATGCAGGTATATTATATAGTCAATCACCAAGAAAACAAAAGAAGAGATACTGTATTCTAAATTGTCTTTCTGTGGCTGGGCCGACGGCTATTGTTGTGTCTGCAAGGTCAGAAAAACAAAACACGAAAGGGATGAATTCCTTCAACTTAACCCGTCCGTGTCGGGGTACACAAAACTCCCGAGATTGCTTCGCACACTCATGCGTAAATTTAATTTATTTTTAGCATATTGTTTCATACAAACGTAGAAAGTTGATAACTCAACTGTTTGGTGATAAATTTCTAAAAATAAACATGATATGGATTAGTCTCATTATCTAGGTCTATTGCTAAATAGAATGGTAAAAAAAAAGTGGACGTTATGTGCCTCTGAAGATTCATATTTTATCGCTAATTGGACGTTCAATAATGACATTATTAGCATATAAACTTGAAATAATTTAGCAATAGACACTGTTTTAATATTAATTGGTTTTTTAGTAGGAACATTTTTCCCTTAGGACTGTTGATAGTTTTTGGCGCGGTCGTTTTCCGTACGAATATCGTGTTGTCTCACCGAAATAGACAACCCCCTGCGGGGAGCGGAGGGCAGGAGGCACGGGTGGCCGGCCGCTCGCGTTCGCACTGAGCGTTATCGACGTATGAATATTCTATGCAAGTATTACGTTATCGTTTTAATCGTATCAACAAAAAAATACTTGGAAGTTTAGAAGCAAATACCTGGTTTTAAAACCAGTGGGGTTACTTTTGAAACTAATACCAATTCCAATATTAATTAGTCACCTTAAAACAACGCGTAATTTTTTTTTTTTTTCAATAAATTTACCTACATTACAGTTTCCTCAATTTTAAAGCATGTTGTCTTAATATTATTCCGAATCTATAATTAGTTTTTAGACATTTTAGCATTTAAAAGTACGATCTGACATATTTCCAATGTCAATCGAGCGGAATTATTTTCAAGAGTAAGCCCACTGGTCGGGTAAATATATCTCATCTCTAGTCCCGGGTTCGCAACGGATCGTATGTCCACCAAGGAATATGAGTTGCTCATCAGGATCGTTATAGCGAATTAGACGATGATTAATTTATTGAAAATAACTAAAAGGTAAATTAAAAATGTATACTATCCTTAAATTGGTGAAGGTTTCATAAAAAGATGCCCGATAGTTTTTGCGGGATTTTCCATAGCGGTAGCGTTTTGTAAAACAGCTGATTCTAAAATCCATCTGCGACAGCCACATTAATTTAATAATTTTATGAAAATATGTATGTTTATTCAAATATACTCTTCACACAATAAGCATTGTTGTTTTACTATATAAGTTTAATTTAGTTTGAATAAACACTTAACGTTATGTATTAACCCTAGAAAGATACCTGAAACATAACTCAATGCGTGGGACACACATAGATATATATTTCTACAAAAAATATATTTTGTTCATACATTCAATTATGCCGATTTTCGATAATCCAAATGATTAACAACAACAATTCATATGGTATTTTTTTTAATAAAATTGTGGTATACATACCATTAAACATCTGTTGTAATCTTTTATATATTCCTCTAGGTTCTCTGCTCAATACCCTGGATAATAAGGTGACTGAATGGTTGGGATGGTGCATAAAACACACTTTCATTATTCTTTCTTCATCCGATGAATAGGCACCTTTGGTAGTGCCACCAAAATAGGTCATAATATGCCTAAATACTTGATAAATTGTTCTTTGTAGTCCACGGGCCAAATAAGCAACAACAAAACGTCGTGCTTGTTCTTCAGGTGTATTGGGCAATCTACTTTTATCTTTATTTTTCCATCGCGCCAAACATATTAACTTATCAGGAATTTCATATAGCTGGACAACATAGATATCATAATATATTTATTGGATCATAACACAATAAAATGATAGAAAAAATAGTGTTACTGTAAAAAACGTACAATGTATTTAGACAACAGATATTGGCTGAAAGTTTAATAAGAAGAAAACACAGCAACTATAAAGAAAACAACAACAAACTAAAGTAATAGATGCAATTATTTAAAGTACCTATATTGGTGTAAGTATACAAGGATATGCGTGTGTGTGTCGGCGCGCGCGCGCGCACGTGTGTGTGTGTGAGTGTGCGCGAAACAAAATATTTTGTGTAGTCAATTCATTGTAATAAGGTGTTGTGTGCACGTTTAAATGAGTTAAACATACAATTTAAAATTGATTCAATAAGTTTAGTAGTAACTGTTATTACTTTTATTGTTTAGTCTTGTTATTGTTTTTTTTCTTATATCATAATGCCAATTAACCGTACACCACCGCCAACAATCTCGCCAGTCACTCACAGCGGCTCCGAACCGAATTCACAACGTCTCAAAACGTCAGAATTTGAACCGACATTCGTAACACAACGATTTAACCTTTTGACTGCCGGAACGTAGATCCACGCGGGACACAATGCAATTTTTATTGTGTCTGGAAATGCGACATACCGAGAGGTTAAGCGTAAATACGAGCAAGGATACAGCAAAAATGTTATAAAGGAATTTCAAGCCATGTTTGCATCTTTTGAGGAAAATCAAGAACAGAAATATGCGCATTTGCAAACGGTGAATGAAATCAAGGATCAAAGCCTGGATATCAAAGCAACGGTCGAACACATTTCCAAACAGTATGATGACATGAAAAACAACTTTTATCAATTACAAACTGACCGGAGGAACAAGTTCGCAACATATATCCGAAGCCTAGAGGAACGATAAGACCATTTAGAAAGAAACCACAAGTCAACCAGTATAGAACTTACGAGAACATTTTATTTATTAAAACTAAACCCAAGAACAGTGGCGTGCATTGTATATAGGCAAATAGGCAGTGCCTACCTCAAAAAATTACCAAAATACAACCTATATCACAGTTTAGTGTGCCTACCTCAAAAAATTACCTAAAGACTACCTATATATAACCACAGTTTATTATGATATAGATTGTATTTAGGTAATTTTTTGTAGTAGGCACTGCCCATTTGCCTACATGCAATGCGCGCCACAGCCCAAGAATGAGTTATGTAATACAATTATGAATCTAAGTAACACTATCAGTACCTCTGCAGAATAGATATGGGAACGCGCACGCAAGCGACACATACGTATCGATCTCTAGCTTCCAGACGACTGAGGCGGTGGCGCGGGGACAGCGGGGGGGCCGCGCGACGACAGCGCGGCACTACGGCCGCGCCGAAATGTAGCTGGGTACTGAATCAGCTGGTCCGCTTACCTACTGTGTCCAACTTATAGGATTTATTAGTGATTATTTGGTCGAAATATAACATGGTGTAAAGATTATTCTAATCGATTCTATTACTGATTCTGAACAAACTATTTTATTTTATTATTATTTCAGGTTTCGTATATACTATGAATAGTGCTGTATAAATACATATAATATTACAATACCTTCCTAAATTCTTTCCAATTCTCCTGTATTAAATCACATTCAGCTTTGCATATTGTGTCTGTACGATAAGGTTTTGGGTGGTTTTCAATGTTGGCATCTTTGATTGGCCTTGAAAGAGAATTTGACTGCTGATACCATGGTTGTTCCCATGTTATTGTTTCACCATGCAGCCTGTCTACTAATAACTGAAACAAACAAATATATTACTCATAAAGCACTTTATTTTTATTTGTTTGGATTAAAGGATTTGTCTTTTTTAAGAATTTAAAATGCTCCTCCCGACTGTGTTTCAGTCATGTCCTATCTACACCAAGATTAGCAAAGTATGCAAGAGATATTAAAGTGCACAATAACATTAATTTGATGCGAAGGCAATCCAGGTAGTTTTTAAGAATTTATAACTATAATGAAGTCTGTAAATCTCCAGCTGTATGAGGTCCGCCCAAAATAAACATGCTCATTCGACGTATTCGTTACTGCAGATTATTGTTTTACGTATATATATGTAATTGTATCAATATACATCCCCTTAACACATTTACAATATCCTATTACCTCCATGAACAGATAATCTTCATCTTTCATTTCTTCTAAATACAAGAGTATTTTATCCATGCATGATGGTTCATTTATATCATTAATATCTTTTAATATGTTTCCTACTCCCATATTCCTTTCCTCATTTCTCACTAGATGCCCATCTTCCATCTTGACTGACCCTGCATTTTGTAATCCCATATTTATTTCTCTCTCTTCTCCATCAGTCTTGTTAACTGCTGATTCTTTATCACTTAATTCTATCATTCTTTCGCTCACTCTGACCAACGCTTCTTCATTTTCTGATATTTTTTTTCTATTTCTTTTCTTTATTGGAGTCTCTTCAATCCTTGATTCTGTTTTTCTTTCACTGTTCTTGACCAGTGACCCTTCATTTCCCGATTCTGTATTGTTTTCACTCTTCCTATCTGGTGACTCTTCATTTCCAGATTCTGGCTTTCTTTCAGTCTTTTTGACTGGTGACACTTCGTTTCCAGATTTTGTCTTGCTTCTGTATTTTTTTTGAGTCGTTGTTTCTTCATTTTCTACTTTAATATATTTTAGTCTTTTCTGAACCAATGCCTCTTCAGGTCCTGATTCCATATTTCTTTTTCTCTTTTTAACTGGTAATAATAATTGTTCATCTCCTAATTGAATCTCTCTTGTCCTCTTCATCACGTTAATCTGACAAATACATTTATTCGACTATTATTCTATATACTCAATTCAATATAAGTATCTATTTATGGCTCCATCGTTAGTCCATGATTTTGCCAATGTCAAGGTTGAAAAGACACTGTGACAGTTCTTAAAATTGACACTACTATTGACAGATATGTATCAATTAAACATGCTGAAACAATACAAAACATCAGAATGTTAAAAACACCAACTGTACAAAACAACACATGTAGTAAGTAAGATATACTTCCAAAACTATACACACACAGGGAGGAGGTAGGAAAGTGCAGGAAAGTAGGTATAGTCCGATTTTTTTGCTAATAGGACTGTCAGTTTCGACGAACGATATTACATCGCTATCTACAAAATGCGATCATTTTCGTAGGGTTAACAATAACATTTCTTCAACATGTTATCATTCAAAATAATTCATTAGTGGAGTTATAAAAGGAACTAGGTTTATTTATCAATAAATAATTAGTCTAAACTTAATTTAGTACATAATAACAGCAAAAGGCGAGATGTTCTATCCCTTATTTCAAAGCATACTTACTTAAAATGGTAGTTGGGTAAAAAATATTTTGTTTTTTACAAATTTTCATTTATTGTAAAGTTATTATATTTAATGGAAAAAGAATACGGTCGTGAGCAGGATTCGAATTCCTGCGCCTCCCAGATAAATACTCCAGGCGCTCTGACCACTAAGCCATCTCGACCTCTGCTCACCACCGCGAATTCTTCATTCATATTTTAACACGTCTTTTTGCGACGTCATTGCTATCTATTCATCCTACATGTGACAAAAGTCGGCTGTACGGTTAACATACAAAGATTTGAATGAAAAAAAAAAACACTCATTGGTTTTTTTTCGAGTTGGAAATATGAAATTAGTGATTTTACAGACATATCATCAAATTCATTAATTTAGATAAATGAAAGTTCACATTAAAATATTGTTTACCCAACTACCGTTTTAAGTAAGTATGCTTTGAAATAAGGGGTGGAACATCTCGCCTTTTGCTGTTATTGAGTACAAAATTAAAGCTTAATTTAGTACTCAATAACAGCAAAAGTTTAATTAGGTATTCATTGAGATATAAACATCTTTCCTTTTATAACTCCAGTAATGAATGATTGAATGATCACATGTTGAAGAAATTTTTATGTTAACTCTGCGAAAATTTACGCATTTTGTAGATAGCGCCATAACTCATATCGCTCCTCGAAACTGACAGTCCTATAAGCAAAAAAAAAACGGACTATACAAGGTTTTAAATACGAATATTGTTTACCCTCCTCTAATAAAAGTCTTATATACTTTTATTAGAGGAGAGTAAACTAGAGTTAGTAGAAACGGAATGTTATTAAGTCGGGGTATATAAACCAGGCGCGAATCCAGCCCTCAAATAAGGTTGTGGTCACGACCATCCGAAAATCGGCCAAGTGCGAGTCGAACTACGGACTCTCGTGATCAATACAATGCCTTACTTTCATTAAAGGAGACGTTTATAAATTCATGTCGCCACCGCCAAAACCTTTTACAATGTGTAGGTCACAATGTAAATGCGGGCAAAGCCGCCGGGCAAACCTAGTAAACTCGAAAATTACAAAAATAAATGTATTGTGTTTGCTCATCATCATAAATTCACAACATCACATCTACACAAATTTACTGATCCGAAGATTTAAAGGCTTGAAACATATCAGATTTTAGATCAAATTAAAAGTAAATATTTGGGAAATGGAATCACGGTCGAACTGCTACGAGCAGGCGGTAAACCAGTTCAAAAGGTTTTTATCTTTTATAAGAATACGACGTCCGCATTCCAGAATCATGGAAGAAGTTACCATTATCTACAAAAAGGTGACATTTCGATATTAATAACTACTGCCCCATTTGCCTACTCTGATGTAATATTAATGTACAAGCTCTTCGCTAATATGAAGCCCCAGCCCATAGAATAAGCCGGCTTTTGGAGCCGTTCGAATTTTTGGATATTTAACTATCGGTCATATACACACGGTAAAGGATATACGTAAAGATGGAGATGTGCCACGAATATAACCGTCCTCTTTGCATGGCCTTCGTCGGTTACGAAAGGGCCTTCGACTGTGTCGAACACTGGGCCGCGTTCCACGCTGTCCATCGCTGCCACATCGATTCCCGATACGTGGATGTGCTCCGTGAGCTATACAACTCGACCATTATGAAGTTTCGCATCATAGCTTATCAAGACCCATACCAATCAAGCGGGAAGACAGCCAGGAGAGCCTGGGATAGGACGACACCATTTCACCGAAACTTTTTACAGCAGAGCTGGACGATATTATGAAAAGTTTAAATTGGGACCATTGCGGTATTAACCTCAATCGTGCCTAACTGTCCCTGTGTCGAAACCGTAAAAATTTGCATCCACAAATCGCTGAAAACTCTGACCATCTCCAGAAGCTGCTCCAGGATTTCTACAATGCTTTTTTTATGGTAGGACTTAGGATGAATATTCATGACCAAGACTAAGATTATTCAAATTCTTCGAGTTTGTTGACTGGTATTTTATCTCAGCAATATTGTGTCCTTTAATATGAATAGGGATATGATTTCAGAGGGAGAACAACCTAGACCACAGCCATTAGGCTGCAAAGACTGGGGATCCCATAATGGACCTGCGAGCCTGCACATTATATGACTTACCCAACTCAGCCTTAGGCTGGGGGGCAAGACAACTGTGTTACTATAGGATGTTTCATTCGGAGACGACATAGGAGAAAGAATTGGAGCTGCAGAAAGAAAGGAAACTTGAGTTTGGGAAGGATAGGACATTTGGGATTGTGAGAATTTAGCAGCAGCATCTGAGTATGAGAATTTAGCAGGCACAAAATATTGTCGAGGCTTCAGTATAATTTATTTTTCCCTGAGACAACCATTTTAATTGATTTT
Organism: Xylocampa areola; assembly: GCA_935421205.1. NCBI lineage: Eukaryota > Metazoa > Arthropoda > Insecta > Lepidoptera > Noctuidae > Xylocampa > Xylocampa areola. Next base: position 6,769,463 of record OW285200.1, read on the forward strand.
TGTCTTAGATGTTCAGGACATCTGTCATCAGTGGCCTTGTGAATACCTCGGCATAACAAACAGGTGGCTTCACAATTCAGCAAATTGCAGTTATCCCCAGCATGTGACTGAGCACAGCAGTGGCAGCCCAGCTTAGACCTACACTGACTCTGAACATGCCAAAACCGCAGGCAGTTTCTGCATTATAGTAAGCACTGATAAATGGAAATAAGAAGGGAAGCATTATAACAATATACCTTCTCTGGAAGTATTTGGCCATAGAATGTCAACACTTCTGTGGAAGAGGGAGACCAAGATACTTTATCTTCTCTTTTGTTTTTAAAATTAAGCCTTCTGGCTTTTATAATATCCCCACAATTAAGTGTAGTTGAACATTATACTTGTGTAGAAATTGGATGAATTTCAGGACTATTAATATCCTTGCTGATGCTGAATCAGTATCAATTTTGGAAACAAAAACTGTGAAGGCCGCTCTGTCAGACTGGTTATATATTATTTTAGAGTCAATTCAATACAATTTTTTAAAGTTTATGGCTCAATTGTTAGTCAACGATTTTGCCAATGTGTGTGCCATATACAGGTTTAGTGAAAGCACATTGTACAAACTCTGACAGAAACCTTTTTTTTTATTTATTAATATAATTGTAACAAACAAGCAACATCAAGTCAATGTTTTACTTTCTCTTTGTATGTACTGTTTATTTTTTCCTTCATCATCGTTAAATTTGGTAATTTTAATTGTCATATTTAGTCCTGACCTTTAAAACAAATATAATTATAATGTATTATAATTAAATTTGAAATATGTTTCATTAACAATATAGTTTTTTTTTTATTGTTGTACTGTACATATGAGTAACCATTTACATGAATATATATATTATATTTGATTATTGTCTGGCAGCTAGAGTATGTCATACTCACTCAAATGTCTTGCTGTTGGTGGTGTTTCTGATGGGTCAATAGATTCCCTACAATATGGTTAAGCCTAGTGATGCTGACGCTAGTGTTATGTTCGTGAATGGGCACCGTCAGTTAGGGCTGATAAACTCCAAATTGTTATGGCCAAGTTTTGAATTGTAACTAGACTTAATATAGACTTCACATTGCATTCTTCTCACATATGTTTTTTTTATAATGTAAATACAATGTAACTAAAAATATTGTAACTGTTTGATGAACGAAATTAATAAAAAAGGTCGCAGCGATTTTTTCAAATCTGACTAGCCTATGTTACTCAGGACAATGTAGGGATTCTAACGATACCCCATACATCGAAATCAGTTCAGGCATTTAGGCTCTACACTCACAAACATACATACATGAACCCTAAAAACATAACATTCCTTTTTTGGGCAGTCTTGTAAAAAGAGTAACCATGGAGTTTCTTGCCCGTTCTTATCCATATAAATCGACTTATGAATGTAGCAATTAGTTTTTGACGATAATATTAATTGAAATAAATGCTTTGACTTTGACATTAATTGCTTCCGCACAGCATTTTAAATTAGCACGTACCGGTGTTCAGTCATCAGTATTCTGTTAAAGATGTAAACCTTACCTTTAGGAGTATAAACCGTCCCTAGCAACACAAAACAGAGATTTACAAAACTAAAAACATAATCGTAATTATATTAGCTTCACTTGTTAACATAGATATAGTATTAACCCATATTTCATCCAAGGTTTTTAATTATTTTTAGGTTAAATCGAACAAATCAACAAACTTCAATCAAAGAAAAATAGCAGACCAGTGTGACCAGATCACCAAAAAACCGAAGCTCCTAAAAAAAATACTGAAATATACCAACTTGCACAGGGAAAATATACCAATAAAAATACTTATTTTCAAAACATATTTTTATTTATTAATCATCATCATCATCGCAATAAATATTAGAATTATATTTTAATATTCTGATTGATGGGTTAAAATTCACACAGCCTCCTTCATCTTTTATTCCTTGTTTGGTTTTTAAAATTGCAGATACATTTTTGTTTATGAATCTGTTTCTTTGTTCCGTTTTTATTAAATTAACTGTGAAAATATGCGCTCGCATGCAGCATTCGACACTGGTAAATTTTACTATTTGTTTTAAATTTCTAGGTAGTTTTTTGCAAGCATGACTAACAATTAATACTGCACAAACACATTTTGTGAATAAGCACCTTGGGTTCACTTCTTTAATTTTTGTAACAATGCCAGAGTGTTGACCAAACATTACATTCGTAGTATCAGCGAAATTGGAGTAACTAGATGAAGGAAGAAATTTGAAATTGGATACATACCGAAAATCATTTAAATCAATATGTCTAGTTTCGACAAAAATACTCTCACTTTTCTAGTGTCTTTTTGATTTCTCTGAAAGTCGTTAGAAGTCGCTAAAAATCTTTTTCTCGCTAAAGCCAGAATTTTGTCCGCTAAAACTTCATAAAATCCCCTAAAACGGCAACACTGTAGAGAAAATCACAGAACACGTAAACCTTTACGGGAAGCTTATTGTATCTTATACTGTGCTATTGTATTAAGTAAATGATACGAACAATGGCATTTTTATGACCCTTAAAGTAAGTACGAGATAGAATTGTAACTAAAGGTTAAGAGGACAAGGTATGTAAACTAAGCGACAACACGCTAAGGGCACCCCCTGCGAGGTACGAGCCTCGGCTTAGGGCGTCGCTGGTGGGAGGACTGCAAGGTACTGGCTGGATCGAACAAGAATCATAAATATTATTATGGGACGAATTTAAATCTACAGGCTCAGCGGCTGCGCGGGCTGGCACGAGCAAGGGTCGGGGAGGTGATGCATTAGGTGCATTACGGAGACGTCGCGACGGGCCTCGACGGCGAGGCCTAAATGACGGCGGTCTGTTTTTGTGTACTGTGCTGGTGACCCTACTGCTCTCTTGGAGGAGGGTTATAGCGTCGTCGGGGAAAGAGAGTGAATGCCTAGGACGGCGAATTCTACTTATCTGGGAGGGGGTGTATCGGGCGGCAGCCGCGATCAGAGGGTTGGGGTGCTTTTCGGTTCTGTTTGATAGTGGGAAGTTTAAGGTCGAGATGGAGGTTTTCGTTTCTGATGTAGAAGGGGGCTCCCGTGGCCTTACGTAAGGCACGGTTCTGGAGGGTCTGCATCCTATGGAGGTGGTAAGATTTTGCATGTGAGAACACTACGCAGGCGTATGCACGTGGTGTACATGCGCAATTTGCACTTGAGGGACAATTTGCTGCGTGCGTTCTTGATAAAGTGAAGCCTACCCAGAGCGAAGGTGGCGCGTGAGCGCACCGTCCTTATGTGCTCACCGAAGGTAAGGTGTCTGTCGAGGATGACGCCTAAGTATTTAGCTTGCTCCTCCCAAGGGATCGGCTTGCCGTACATGGTGATCGGTTTGGGGTCGGGGGGTATGATCCTACGCCGTTTCGCGAAGAGTACGGCTTGACTCTTATCGGGGTTGACTTCTATTCTCCATTTCCTGAACCAAGCGCCTAGTGCGTTGGCGGCGGTTTGGAGAGTGCTAGCTATACGGTCTCGTACGATACCGGAGTAGAAAATGGCAGTGTCGTCTGCGAAGAGAGCTAACTGGGCCTTTCTATTTTTCGGAATGTCGCTAGTGAAGAGCGTGAACAAGAGCGGTGAGAGCACGGAACCCTGGGGGACACCGGCGCGGATAGAGTGGGGAACGGATAGTGCGCCCTCGATGCGATAGCGGAAAGTGCGATTCGAAAGATAGTCCCGTAAGATGCGCACGAGACGGTCGGGCACGCAGAGTTGGTACAGTTTGTATAATAAGCCGTTGTGCCAGACTTTGTCGAAAGCCTTCGCTATGTCGAAAAAGAGCGCGCCTGTCATCGTGCCGCGCTGAAAACCGGCGCTTATGTGCTCGACGATGCGGTGGACCTGTTGTACGCACGAGTGTTGGGTACGAAAACCGAACTGTTCGTTGGGGATGAGGCTCTTTGCATTGGCAAAGTCCTTGAGTCGCTTATAAATAAGCTTCTCGTAGATTTTACTGAGTACATTGAGGAGGCTGATCGGTCGGTACCTGGTGGGTTCGTTTTGGGGTTTTCCCGGCTGAGGGATACCTATGACCGTGGCTTCTTTCCACGACTGCGGGAAGACTTGGTGACTCATGGTGCCATTGAAGATGGCGTTCATGAGTATAATGAGAGGGGCGGGGAGAAGTTTAATAACTTTGTTAGTGATGCCGTCTAAGCCGGGGGCTTTGCGGGGTTTGAGATATTTAATGACCTCTTGCACCTCGTCGGGAGTGACGGGGGGCAGGGGGTCGTCGGGGTCTTTGAACGGCGGGAGTGAAGCTCTGCGTTCTACTTCTGCGTCGACCTTGAGGAGGTGCGCTCGGTCTACCGGTTGGGTGCTGGGTGTGCATTGCACTTCTAGACTATCGGCCAGGCACTCGGCCTTTTCGATGTCGTCGAAGGCTACGCTCTTGTCGGGGCGGATGAGAGGGGGCATGGTGGCCACTTCTTTGGATTGTAATCTCCTTTGTAGTTGCCAGAATGCTTGGTGAGTGGGCTCTAGGTCGCTCAGCGTCTTATCCCAGTGTGCGTTACGCTGCTCATCGATGCGTTTCTTTACAGCACGCTGTAAATAGCGCATGTGGGCTTTGTTCACATCACAGGGAAACGCGCTGTAGGCACGGAAGGATGCGTTCTTTTCGGTTACCAGTTCGCGTACGTCCGCCGGTAGTGTCCAGTGACGGTTGTCCATCAATGGAACTTCCCGTGAACAACTGTTCAAGACGTCGGGGATGGAGTCTAACTGTGGGGAGCTGGTCGATTGTAGGCTTTCGCTTACTTTCTTCCAGTCCGTGATCGTTTGGGTAGGAGAGGTCGGGAAGGATCAGAGGGCCCCGAGCGAGGTGCTAGAGCCATGATCACAGGACGATGGTCGGAGTTGAGCTCTAGCAACGTCTCTATAGACTGTAAACGAAGGTTTACGTTCTTTAGAAGCGCTACATCGAGAATATCGGGAAGGTGCGCGGGGTTATGAGGATAGTGAATGGGATGCATTGGAGCGATAATGTCGAAGATGAGAGTGGCACACAGGCCGAGCAGGTGCCTGCCTCTCGTGGACGTCGAGTTACTATTCCAAGCGGGATGTTTGGCATTGAGATCGCCCGCTATGATAACGGAGTCACCCAAGCTGAGGAGGGCAGTAAGGTCTTTGGATAGGTTTTCGCGTTTTTCCCCAGCGGCGGCGGGAGGGATGTAGGAAGAGACGATGGTGATGGATTGGTGACCGGTCATGGCTAGCCGACATATCGATACCTCGAAAAGTGAGAGAGGGGGCCCACCCCCTCTCTCACTTTAGAGGGATGCAGTGGAGCGTTTTACGATAATAAATAAGGGTGCCGCCCATGTGACATCTAGTTCTATCGTTCCTAACTATACGGTAGTTGGCGATATTCGGGTCCCGACGGCCCGCGCGCGCGCAAGTCGGTTATATTTATAAACTCGGTACGACGCACGCGCGCCGTTTAAGGGCCCGAGCGTCGTGGCGCTACGCCTCGTAAAAAAACGCACCCTAGGAGGAATCCCTAACCTAGCATTAGAATCTAGAGAAATAAAGACTGTAATCATGTAAATATGGCCAAAATAATGTAAAATTGAAGAAAACTGTATGACAAATAAATGGGCGGAGTTTGAGCGGAAAAACTGCCAATCCTGAGCCGCGACGCAAGTTTGCCGTCAGACTCGGGATCTCAGGCCAGCAATTAATAGAACATTGTATATAAGAGGCCGCCCTGGGTCGCCTAGACCAGTCTACTTTCAAGAGCCGATAGAAGTCAAACTGAAATGCTGGTAGTTTTTTGTGCGAAGCTCCGCCTCCAAATATTTTAATCATCCAAGCGCCCGATTCCCTCCTTGAGAGTTGTAACTCACGCCGCTATTCCGGAGAAGCTGCGTCGCGTCGTCTTAAGGTGCTCTTCTTGGTGTCCGATCCCTGAGCCGGCTCCCCTCCAAAGGAAGCGCCTGGCTATCTTCAACACTTATCGACCGACCAAAACAACTTTTATCAGACTTCCGGGATCGCAGCTGCATTTGCCCGACAGATTATTTTCCATGCAAATGATATCCTATCATTTGATCAAGCAGGCCAAAGTTGGCCTGCACAGACATTGCACGTAAATCACGCCTCTCGATCCTGTTGCTGGTCTGACAACAAATTGCATACATATATTTACCTTAGTTTTAACTTACGTAGATTTGTTTTACCGCCGTGTCCCGGGAAAAAGAATAAAATTAACGAAAAAATTTGTATGGTATTTTTTTTTGTAAAAATATGGACTAACTTATGCAGATAACAAAATATAGCACGAAAAGCAATGATATTGAAAATATGTATTTACATATTTAACCGGGCCCTAGTGATCACTATTCATTAAACTATATCTCAATGACTAAAGCGCTTCCTCGGTATTCCTCTAGTCTTATAGCCATCTACATTCATACTCAAAACTTTTGATCCCTCCGCATCACATGCCCATACCATGCTAAACGATTTCTACACAACTTCTCAGTCACCGGTGCCACTTTCAGACTTCCTCTTATATATTCATTTCTAATTCTATCCATCCGCGTCACACCACACATCCCTCTCAATTTTCTCATCTCAGCTGCATGTAGTTGTCTTTCATTCATTCCCTTCGTGGGCCAACATTCTGGGTCAACATTGTGCGATAGAAACCAGATACCATTGATGGACTATAGAAGACCGATATTTTTGTAGAACATAGTAGTTACGTATCACTGACCATTATGCTACGCGGAAAAAGCAGTTCGGGAGCGCTTTACCAGCGTGTTTATTAATAAAAATCAATATTTAAGCCAAGTTGAGAGGTGTAGCTTAATATTAGATAGCTTAAACTATTCCTTACGAACCTGGCTATCATATCAAATCCGACTAGCAGTTCCAGATATTAACGCGTTTAAACAAACGAACAAACAAAAAGCTCTTCCGCTTTATAATATTATAATATAGTATCTATAGATGGTAAAAAGAGAGGGGATTACAAAATTGGGCGGCAGTGTAAAGTTTAACCCTTCGAGCAAAATGCTAGCAATAAATATATGGAAAAGGTGTAACGGTACCAAACCTACAAATTTAATATTATTTAAATACTTCAAACTTGTTTCATTGTTTAAAATAATATTGAGGAGAATTTGTGGGGAATCAGCAGATTTTTGTCCCCAAATTTGGGGTATTTTACTTGGATTTTTGGGATTTACATACATTGTTTTTGGCAACCCTGCTGGTGACATAAAGTACCCGAATGAATATACATTGGAAAACTTAAATTTTCGTTTACATTAGCGTCTTTTGAAGAAATCCGATGCAATTGTGAGTGTCAATATTTATTGATGTTTTTAAAGAGTACATAATATTGTAGTAATACCTAATTTTGGATGTTTGCTTTGAAGTCATTGTTTCCTGTGAGTGAAATGTGTTAAAGTACATATTACGTTAGACTTATTATAATAAGTACTAATTTTATAGTATATTATACTTCAGTCCTGCCAGTATATTCATTTTGCAGTTAATATGGGTTTTACACGTTTTATACTTTTTCTATGACACTGACCGATCACTGCACATAATATGTGTTTACAAAATTACTTTGACTGGTGACATTCCAAAATGAATTAAACTAGTTAGAAATTTTTATCGTCCTATTAGTTTACTCACAATGCCTTTTTCATCCTTGATATTGACAAAATCATTGAGTAACAATGGAGGCATACAACTTTAAATTGGAATTGGAACATAAGTTTTGTATAAAATTTATGAATTTATCTAGGAAATCTGACAAACTGAATACACATATCAGCTTTTGAAATCACTTAACATTAAATATTTATACCTATATAGAAATATAAAATAAATTGTTCGTACTTAATTCATTGCAAGTACACATTCCTTCCACTTACTACAAACATTTTGAGTACTGGTATACACTGCCAAAGCTGATAAGATTTAAATTTAATGTTCTTGCAGTTAAATTAAAAATGTGTTTCCATCCAACATTATCTGACTTTTAGCTGATATGATTATTGTATGTTGAATCCCAATGCTAGACTAGGCTAATGAAATGAAATAAATTATTTTCAGTACTGTTTTCTAATGAAGAAAGAAACATAAGATCATGTTTGCAACACATGAAAAAAACGTTAATAAGAAAAAATTTCAGAAACCAAATATTCTCAGAAGAAAAACTAAGGTTTCTATTCCAAAATCAAATATATCTTATGTTTATGAATCTCCTGAAGCAAGATCTCTAGTCACTACTCATGTAGAAAGTGCAAATATATCTGATAAATTTGACAAAGCCACAAAGATTGACGAATACAAGCCAGCAAATTTAACAAATACAGTATGGAAATTGACATTAGCTGAAGACAAAGACACTCCACAATCACCGGAAACTGTTATAGATGCCAATATAAATAGCAAAGATTTTCCCAGTAGGAACATCACACAATTCAAAGGTATTTTTTTTATCCACTACAACATAATCATATTCATGACATAAACTATGAACACATTATGATTTAAGTAGAACAGAATAAGTAATAATGTTTGGAATATTTTCAGATGAAGGTAAAACTTTAGAACAGAGTTCACTAAATATTGAATCTTTTATAAACATTGGAAGCAGTGAACAGGTATGTAGTATAAGCTATTAATTACCATTGTTTACTTTTTATATTTAAACTGTTGGCTTGCTAATTACTAGGGACAATAGATTTATATTGTTATGAAGTAATTTTGTACTTCTCCCATTAAAAGAGTTAATAGTGAGCAATTAATTTGAGTAAAAACAAAGGCCAAGATTTCTTATCATGCAGTTGATGAACAACCTAATGTCAGAGTTTAAACTAGCCGTAGGTCTCTGACAGGGCCTTACACACCATCAAGAATATCTTTCTGATGTGCCGGTCTCCTCATACTGTTTGCCTTCACTGTACTAAGCATGTTATAAGTCAAAGTTAAATAATTTATTCCAATTAGACTATTTATAGGTAAAGTTATTATATTAAATGGAAAAAGTTCGCCAAGCATGCATTAATGCTTTTCAAAGATTTATCTTGAATATTTATAGGTACCTGTGAAAGTCAAGAAATGCCAGGTTCCAAAATGTAGATTCTTATGGAGAAGAACGGGAAAGAAACTCCATGGTTACTCTTAAAATGTTGTGTTACTATGTTTTTGGTACATTTATGAAAATCAAAAGACATTATGTGATAATGATGCCGATATAGTTGTACACGTAAAGATACAAAATTGTAATAATAGTTACAAGTCTTGGTAGTTTTGAACTGACCAGTCCCAACCTGTGGCACCGATTCACAAGTATCACGCATGTATCAGCATCGCTCAGCTCAACCATCCCAAATACAATTTTTTTAACCTGTTATCATGGATACTGAAAAACAAAAAAAACTGAAATATTTCAATAATAATTATCATAGATAGATCTAGACTTACTTCAGAACACAGAAAGAATTATAGAGAGTAGTACCAAAAAACCACTTATTTCTTTAATAATATAAAGTCCTAATTTATCACATAACATTCTTTGAAGGTATTAATCTATAAGTCAAATACATTAACTTCAGCCATCAATTGAATACTAATAACAAGCTATTTGTTATTACCGTAGTACCTGCAAAAACTCCAAAACGAAAACTGCTCCACTAGCGGCAAACATCAATATGGTTTAAAGTACTTTCATTAAGTATGTTCATTAAAATAATTCACTGCAAAAGTAAATTTTTGCATATTTCCTACTATTGTTACTTTATAATATTTGATGAAAATTTAATAGATTCAACTCTAAATAATGTTTCACTTTACATATTTGATGTTAAATTCAGACTGAAATTAGTGGTTCAGTCGCAGAATGTACCTTTCGCAAAATGCACCCTATACGCAAAACGTACCATTCTCCTTGTGATTTTACCTAAGTATTGCTTATTGTAATGAAAAATATACGTGTTTGTGTATTTTAAAATGAAATAGTGTGAACTCCTAAAACAAAATATGAAAAGGAATAAATTTTAAATGTCTCGGGCGCCTGGAGTCCCTAAAAGAAAAACATTACCTGGAAGTTAGTGTGCGAAGAGATTGGAGCTATTATATAATCTGCCAGTGGGAGATATCCATTAAAGTCAAGGCTCGTGTTAGATTGGTTATATTTCCGTAGGGTTTCTTTTGCTATAAAATAAGTTAAATTAAATATATATTTTAAAGTACAACATTTAGTTAAATAGTCGTTATTTAGACCTTTAGAGGACCAGACGGGAAACGCCTTCTGACTAAATATCGAACAAGTTTGTTCGCCACTTTTGGCGGGGGGTGAGGTAACAAAAAAGAACTTGTACTAAAGCGGAAATAGGTCTCGAAGTTACATTAACAGTATTAAAATACTTAAAACTACACACAAACAAAAAATTGTGCTACACACGATTAAAATCGTGTACTGTTGCCATACTGGTAAAAGGTTTACCTTTATATGATTGGGAATCATATGCCAGTTGCGAGAGGGGTACGCCCGCTAAAACTACTCCAGTATTAATTCCTTCAAGTTTAGACCCTATTGTCATTATTGCATCTTTAGGTTTGAAACTAAATCTAATGTATAAAAATTACTTAGACAAATGTTATTAACTGTGAACTCAATATGTTCATAGTATCAAACAGAAAACCCTCTTCTCAGTTCGCATATTGTGACGGGCAACTATGGAACCCTATACTGCGTATGGTCAGACACGCATTTTATAGTTTTTTTAATAAGTCAATTTCGTAGATAAAACGACAAATTGATAAACGATTAGATAAAAAAAAATATACGTTCTACAGCAATAAAGATTACAAATTAAATTATATTTTGACCTATATTTAAATCACATGCAAATTCCCTATTGGTAATTAAATTCTTCATCTCATCATAATTTAGTGTGTGGAGCCACGTAAGAACTATTATTTTTATATTGCTAATACTATATAATAATATTACAGGACATGTCTTTGTCTTATCATGATGCTGAATCAGCAGAAAGGAAAACAACTCCAGCTAAATCAAAATGGTCCTTTGATATATCTAATAATTCTATGGATATTATTATAAATAATTGTAAGTATATGACTTAATATTTTTTGTAATAAGCATATTGATAATATGCTGTCTGGTCTGCCCAGTCATTGGTAGCATAATAATATGTATCATCATCCCCCTGCCCGTATCCCAATTTATTTGGGGTCAGCGCAGTATGTATACATCTTCCACTTTCTAATTGTTTTTGAAATTGCATGCTACTGCAAAATAATATGTATGACAGTGGTTATTGGCAAATAGAAAGCTAAGGTCAGTAATTGAGCTGCTGAGATCAGTTTGGCACAAAAAGATAAAATGAATAAAAATAACACTTTTTTAGATAAGGAGCAACAGTTGGGAGATTTTGAAGAAAAGTTGGATTCAGTTATTGTAGTGCCTTCAGTCTCATCATCTGATGAACAACCACAGCAAGATAATAAAGTATCAAGTGCAACAACACCAACACAAGCCATTTCTTTTGACTTATTTTCCAACAGAGCTGTTAAGTATAAGGTAATGTTTTTTTGAGCAGGTTCGTATTTTGATAATTATAATTATGCTATGTTAAGACATGGTTTAAACCTTTTTAGTGTGATCATCCTAATTGCAAAAAAGGCTTCTGGAGCGAAGAGAAGCTGAGAAAACACAAAAACTCGCACAACAGACAAGTTTTTCGAACTCCGACACAGATCACAATTGTGTGTCCCGTGAAGAAATCCACTGAAGATGGTTCTGAGGAGAGGTGTCCGCGCACTTTCGAAGTGAGGGGTGAATTACTTAAGCATCTTAATGAGGACCATACCCTGGAGGATGCGCAGCACAGGTTAGTGAAATCAGAGAAGTCAATTCAATGTCAAATTATAATATTGCAAAGACCCTTAGAAAAATAAGCACACACACAATCAAAGTCATTATACAACTTAAATTAATATGAAACAAATATGTGAAAGAATCATTAAAATATATTTAAAAATTAAAAGTTTTGGGACTTTGAAGTTGCGCTAGCCAGAATAATTTCGTTCCAAGCGGCGCTCCAGCGTTTGACGTCACTTTAACGCGACGACGCGGACGCGGCTAGTATTCGCAGAATTCTTGCAAATTCATTGGTGTGTATGCACTTGCGCTGTTCGTGTCGTGTTTTGTTTATTACATGATGGCTGAGGTTAAAAATACGCCTACAAATGCTGTATTGTTCCTAGTGCTAAAGAACGACAGTTAAAAACCCCAATATAAGATTTTATAGTGTACCAACTGATATGAAAATTAATTTTAAACAAAAAATAAAAACCGCCTTCTAAAATCCACTACCCTAAAAAGTTCAAAATAATATCAAAATTTGCTTATAATAAAATATTTTTAAAATAACAATATATAATAACAATCTGTTAATTTTGGAGTCGGTGCCTGAACTGGGAGAGGGTTATTGTTTTCCTCTTGTTAGTCACTTATATTCGTTGTGCTGTGGTTATGTTACCAGCCTTTGTATCTGGTTGTAAACCCCACATACATCAGGCACCGACTCCAAAATTAACAGATTATTATTATATATTGTTATTTTAAAATTATTTTATTATAAGCAAATTTTGATATTATTTTGAACTTTTTAGTGTAGTGGATTTTTGAAGGCGGTTTTTATTTTTTGTTTAAAATTAATTTATTTTAGTCTTTTTAGTTTTAAGTCTAATATATATATTGTATAGGTCATATATACGTTTGTATACTTCATACATAAGTTAATTTAGTAATTTAATAATATGGGTAGGCCTTCGAAAGCCGCTAGGACTTAATAACTGCATCGGTGAAATGTTTGTGTACAACAGTGGACAATTCTGCCTACCCCATCGGGCAATACAGGCATGATGCTATGTATGTATTGAGTAGCATGAACTATACATGGATATGCGATTACAGCAATTGCGAGTGATTTGCTGTGATTTATTGAAGAGTTCCATTGTCTAACTTCGAAGATCTTCATCAGATCTTCACTTAATTGAAATGGAACCATTTCTGGGGACTACTCTTTCAAACAATTATATCGACGGACATACATAAAAAACAAGGTAGCTACTGTAAAACGTTGAGGAGTTCCCTTGAGTGTCCTCTATCTTCATCATCAGACCCCTAATGACAGTCACAACCCATCTAGGTGTAAAGTTCTCATCAATACAAATTAATCAAACACCAGGTAATTGCTGTAAATCGTTAAAGAGTTCCCTAGATCGTCTTTCGGCTCCATCATCAGATCGACTCCAGACCGTCATTAAATAGTAGTGCTTTAAAATACTTAATGAAAAAATTAACAAACGCACTAGTCGCCCCTACGATTTTCGAAGGTTTCCTTCGATTTCTCGGGGATGCCATCATCAGATCCTGGTTTCCTTATCATGGTACCACCGTTGGGATAACTTCTTTCCAACATTTTTTTTTTTATCAGAATCGGTTCATAAACGACGAAGTTATCCCTGAGGTCGAATTAAGAAACCTCCTCCTTTTTTGGAAGTCGGTTAAAAAGAAAGAAGTGGTGCAAACGAGGCGTGACTTAAATGGACCTAAAAGCGCTAAATATGAGTGTGAAAATCATTTCATGTAGGCACCTATTAATACTGGGGGCTGGTGGATATATTTTAGTAGGTTTTTCCTCAAATTAACGCGAGTGAAACCGCGGGGCACAGTTAGTGATAGCTGTTGCCTCAGTCATTAGCAGACACAATAGATTTTTATTGTTACAACGTACAGATCTGTACGTTACTGAGCCGAAAGGAACTTATAGAGCAGTAAGTAGGTAGTTTTACAAAAGAATTTACTTAGAACAACTTATTGCGTAAAAATTACTTTATATTTTATGGAAATGTATTTGTTATTTACTATATATGTTGTACTTTAAAAGTCGAATTTATGACTAGTCACGACTTTGAAGTAGGCACTGGTCGTGGCGCGGATCTTGAACGCTAGGCAAAAAGGAGAGGGATAGTCGCGCAGTCATGCCTACACTTAAACACACAACGAACAAATTTTTTTACTACTTCTTGGCAATCGACGTATGTATTGTAATCATGGCGATAACAACCATTACTTAAATACAAACTGTTTATGAAACGTCCGTCTGTATGTCTGTCAAGACACTTTTTCTCAGGAATGATGTCCGTCTGTATGTCGGTCAAGACACTTTTTCTCAGGAATGATGTCCGTCTGTATGTCTGTCAAGACACTTTTTCTCAGGAATGATGTCCGTCTGTATGTCTGTCAAGACACTTTTTCTCAGGAATGATGTCCGTCTGTATGTCTGTCAAGACACTTTTTCTCGGGAATTATGTCCGTCTGTATGTCTGTCAAGACACTTTCTCAGGAATGCGTGGAGGTATCAAATTGAAATTAATATCAAATACATAGGTCTACGGTAACTTGGAGCTATAAAATAATCTGATCAGGTTACTAAGTAAATTCAATAAAAACTATGGCCATTTATGCCGCAGTTTTTGACTTTCTCCGGTAAATCAAAACCTAAGGGGATACTTCCCGTTGACTTGGAATTATGGCAATGAGCAGGGTCTCACAGCACAAGTAAGTAAGTAATAAATCTGAAAGTCGCTGATTTGTAGTTATAGGTATCAAATAAATAAAATACAATTACAAAACTACATTTGCAGTTGGATTATTCACCGTGTCGTATATCGATGTATGGAACCCTAAAAATAGAAGCAGTAAAATTTGCTGTGATATTAATATTAAATATAGTTTAGTTCCACACTTTCACCGACCGTCTGTGTTTCACATCGTGTATATCGTCGGTTCTGTTGAGACAACTGGCAGCAGGTGCGCGGTGTGCGGGCGGCGCTTCTTCTGGGCGTCCGGGCTGCGCGCGCACGGCGCGTCCCTGTGCGCGCGCGGCGGGCTGGCGTGCGCCTGGCCCGGCTGCGGCCGCGTGTTCCGCCTGCCCTGCCGCCTGCGCGAGCACGCGCGCGCCCACACCGGGGACCGCCCGTACCTCTGCCGGTATCCCGTACGTTCTAATTTGCTTATTCTTCCTTGATTCTACCTATAGCATTTGAGTTACGTGAACGCTGGCTCGGCGGCGGGAGCTTCCGAGAGCTTTTTCATTACATATTACTTAAATAATTAGTCTTAAAGTATCTGGGTTCATGAATAAATGTTGCTTTCGTAGTGTATTTTGTAAATCTATAATGTCTCTTCTTCTTTGTTTCGATGGTGTTCATGTCGCCCGTGCAGGACTGCGGTTGGGCGTTCCGTTCGGCGAGTAAGCTGGTGCGTCACGCGCGGCGGCACACGGACGAGCGCCAGCACGCGTGCGCCACGTGCGGCCGCGCCTTCATGCGGCGCGAGCACCTGCGCGACCACCACGCGCGCCACCACCAGCCCACCGCGCGCGCCACGCATCTCTGCACGCATGCAGGTATGACTGTACTGTATACACTTACTGTGCGGCCGCGCCTTCATGCGGCGCGAGCACCTGCGCGACCACCACGCGCGCCACCACCAGCCCACCGCGCGCGCCACGCATCTCTGCACGCATGCAGGTATGACTGTACTGTATACACTTACTGTGCGGCCGCGCCTTCATGCGGCGCGAGCACCTGCGCGACCACCACGCGCGCCACCACCAGCCCACCGCGCGCGCCACGCATCTCTGCACGCATGCAGGTATGACTGTACTGTATACACTTACTGTGCGGCCGCGCCTTCATGCGGCGCGAGCACCTGCGCGACCACCACGCGCGCCACCACCAGCCCACCGCGCGCGCCACGCATCTCTGCACGCATGCAGGTATGACTGTACTGTATACACTTACTGTGCGGCCGCGCCTTCATGCGGCGCGAGCACCTGCGCGACCACCACGCGCGCCACCACCAGCCCACCGCGCGCGCCACGCATCTCTGCACGCATGCAGGTATGACTGTACTGTATACACTTACTGTGCGGCCGCGCCTTCATGCGGCGCGAGCACCTGCGCGACCACCACGCGCGCCACCACCAGCCCACCGCGCGCGCCACGCATCTCTGCACGCATGCAGGTATGACTGTACTGTATACACTTACTGTGCGGCCGCACCTTCATGCGCATAAAATGTTTGTGTCTAACATTTGCATTATTTGTCAGGTTGCGAACAGACCTTTACGAACATGAGCACCCTGTACATGCACATGAAGAAGGTTCACAAGAAAGTTGAGAAAGCCAGCGACGTAACTATCGTCGTAGAACAGTCGTCTGCTGCGAGGGATGTCAGAGATAACGTGGTAAGTACGGAAATAGAAATACTTTTAAATCCTTCAAACGCTTTTACGCATGTGTAGCGAACTCTACCGACGTCTTATGGTGACTTAATAGTTTTTTTTAGGACCCTATATAGGTGCCCGAACTGTCACGACTAACTTTGTAGTTAATTGTATAATGTCGTAGAGATGTAATTCCCTTTACAAATACAGATAAATATTTCAAACATGCGTACCTACCGAACTCTAAAGTTATAAATTTTTGTGGAAAGAAAAATACGAATTTGAGCGGGATTTGAACTTGCGAATTTGAAATTGAATCCTTCTTCTAGATTTTAATACTTATGTTGAGGTTCAAATCCTGCTCACGACCGTATTTTTCTTACCACAAGAAATGATAACTTTAGAAACACTTAATTAAATTTTACCCCACTGATTGTTGCGTTTCTTTTAATAAGTTCGTAGCTGTTTAGGGTAGAATAATTTATGAAGCAAAGTTAATCATGACTTATGGTTTGAACGTAGTACGTTGGAAACACGCTCATAAATTACTTATTCATGTAGTATGTATTTTTTTTTAACCATTATTAATTTGTCTCGTTCACAGGTCACTTATATGCCTGAAGGCGCTGTAGTAAAAGTGGAGGCGACTAAAAAACCATCATCAGTGGGCGTCAAACTCGAGGCTGAACAGGTGGAAAGTGTAGAGAGTGTGGTGGACGCAGACCGTGCGGGGGGCGCGGGCGGTGCGGGGGGCGTGGGATGTGCGGGGGGCGTGGGATGTGTGGGGGGCGCGGGCGAGGGGGGCGCGGGCGGGGCGGGGGGCGCGGACTGGCACGCGGCGCGCACGCACTGCACGTGGCCGCTGCCGCGCCACGCGCACGCGCACTACGTACTGGACGACGACGTGCAGGTATCATATTTCATGTCATTACAAAACACTCTTAACTCTTAACCGTTTTAATACATCACTCACGTGGAAGCGGAAAGGATCCATAAGATATTGTTACAATGTATTATGTGTAACATCATAATTTTCTTCCTAAATTTAAAACTATCGCGATGCATGATATATTAATTGAATTTACAAGCAGACTGAGTACAATCAGTGTAACCTGGTCGAAACATCGAGCCAGTCAAAAGTATTTATTGCGCGTTAACTGCTGTGAGTTTCTTAATAATATTCTATTATCACCATGATGTAGTGATGCGCATGTAAAAAATATTTTTATGTGACGCTTCCCTGTTCTATGCATTCAAGTTTTATCCTCAATTCTTTAACTAACAACTGGGCGGACAGGTCACTTGCCGATCTGGTTTTCGTCTTTATAGTTTGCAGTCGGCAGCCAATCACTTGGGCCCTACTATACTTATCATCAACGTGTCTTACTAAGTTCCTGGTATTTATTTCTTATATTTTCCTCAATTTACTAATAATACCAAACATAAACACGAACTTTACGTATCGTAGCCGTCTCTCACACAGTTCTATGATGACGTGATATACTCATAAATCTTACATAGCATCAAAGAATCTTCGCATCTGGCTCGTGCTCTAAGGAAGATGCCCATCCAACTTTAAATTGCTACGAATATGTGTACTCATTACACAACAGAGAAAGCATTTTGCATATATATATATATATTTAATAAAACTTTTCCCCTCACTAGGAATTTCTTCCTGTGGGTGCGTTTACAGACAAACGTAACGACGTAAATTTACAGGTGGAGCGGACTGAGGGTTCCAGTAGCGATGTGTATACGGTGCGCAGTGATCTCTTCCTTCACGGCAACGTGCCTATCGACGAGGATAGCCAGTGAGTAGAGACTGATAAATTGTGCAAGTAGGATAATCTGAATAATCTTGATTACTTAAGTCGAGGATATAAATATATGTCCATTACTACCTTTTTTTTTAATGTGTTGGAGGGACTCTAGTCTAAGTCAGAGGTGACAGAGACAAAGTCGACGATGGAGCTAATTTGACTAAGCGAGGTGTTATTGTTGTCGCAGACACATGGTGGGCGTGTCGGGCGGCCCGCTGGACGCCGACCTGTGCCTCATCAACTCGCACCCCACCATCGATCTCATGCAGGTACTATAATAAACCTACAAACAAACACTATCTGGGAATCCAAATGTTCACGACATTTCTTATGATGTTTTCTCCCAGCCACTAGGACGCGGCGTAGAAAGGCTTATTTTAAGATGGATTAGATGTATTTTTAATTAGATGTACGTATATATTTCCTTGTACTAAGTACATAAAGTTTATGTGCTGCCTGGTTTATGAGGATTTTAAATGAATAAGTGCCCCTATATATATAGTTTCACTATATTCACCGACTATGTATCCCGTGTGTGTATAAAATAAATATAAATAAAATTGATTATGGTTGCATGAATGAAATATCATTACTTGGGTACAGCTCGACCGATTTGGCTGCATTTTTTTGTTGTGTTCGTTAGTTTCAGTACAAGGTTTGTATGAAATAAATTAATGTCGTGTCTGTGCTGTTGACCGTTGAAGTGTTCCTTTATCTGGAGCTAATCGTGGATGCCGAATTAGGTCACTCTTACCTATTATAAAAATGCATTGTAATTGGAACTGAACCGACATGTAAAAATTCTACTCCGTAGGATAAAAGGAAGCGTTTTTAATTCAGCTCGCGCGATTTGTTCTTAACAAACTAACGTACAAAAATTGCAAGTTATTTAAAAGTTTGTTAATATTTTGAGAATCAAACGGAAGAAAAGTCAGGTATTCTCATGGCTTTTTTTTTTAATGGCACCCGTTCGAACTCGTGTCGCTTGTCTTAAATAAATAACATGTTTCTAATCATCTTATGCATCGTATGTTGAGTCTAAGTTTGGCTACGCTTATTTATTAGTATAATACAGGGTTATACTTAGTATATACGAAACCTGAGACATGGGCCAAATATTTCATTTATATTATGAATATATTTTGAAGTATCATAGGACTCATTGTGTTAGTTACAATTTACTTACAAGCTATGTTAGTGTTTAATTTATATTAACATTTCCTTATCAACACAATTTTACAGTGACGGGCTCACAGGTCCAGCTGAGACTTTTCAACTGCAGCTTATGATCGTACAATCTAATCTACTAGCTATCATATTCAGGAAGCTATTGGCGCCGGCCCGAACCCGACCAGCGGGGTAATTGCGGAACTGATTTGCAATGACAATATACATATCTTTATAATATGCTTACCTTGCGCCCTATGCTCTAAAAAGATAAAATCCTGTACAACCTCCTCGACTAATAAGATGCAATGTATATTATCGAACTGTCAAAATGATGCAGTCCGTACGAGCATCTGCGTAGATCCACGATGGGCTACAGTACTGGGCCAGCCCCATCAGCATCCTGAATGCGTTATTGTACTGGATGCGAAGGACGCTGTATGTTTTTTGAGTAAAATTTGTCCACAGACTACACGTGTAGAAAGTGGTGCAGTACGGTTTGAACAAAGTTAGTTTCACCTCATTAGACGCACGCGCGAGTCTGCGGGCAATCATGTTTATTCTTACACACAGCGCCTTCCGCTCCCTGTTAATATCATCATCCTCCTTGAGGCCAGTGGTCAATATATGTAAATTTGTGTACACTGTTAATTCTTCCGTATATTCACCTCTAGCCTCAAAGACCATAATCGCGCTTTTCTTGACATTGTATGTGAGGCCGTGTCTCCTAGCTTATTGTACACAAGTGGCCACTAGTTGTTTAAGTCCACAAATTGATGCGCTCAGCAGCACCAGGTCATCTGCGTAGCTGATGTTATTAACACACACACGCCATCAATATGACAACCGACACGCATGCTTCAGCTCTCCAATAAGCTCATTGATATATAGGTTGATATCAACGTATATATCAATGAGTATATTGGTCTCGTTGTTCCCAGCGCGACTGCTGAGCATGGGGTTTCGGCTTCGATTCCCGGGTCGGGCAAAGTCTTATTGAGTTTTATTATTAGGAATTTCTCAGTAGCAGCCCGGAGTTTGGAATTGTGCCCGTTAGGTGGCAATAGGCTCACCACCTATTACATGGGGCTTAATAACAGCATTGGTGAAATGTGGGTATATAATTGTGTACACCTCTGCCTACCCCTTCGGGCAATATAGGCGTGATGCTATGCTATGTTATATATAGGTTGAAGAGTCGTAGGTGAGCACAGTGCCCCTACTTAACACCGCACTCCAACCCATACGACTTAGATTGAGCACCCGCCCACTTCACGCTATTGACTTCGTATTCCGTGTCCATACCAATACTTCATAATGTTCGTAAGTTCTATAGGTAAAGAACAATAGCGAACTCCCATACAAATTTTTGTTGACATTTCTTTTTTGCGTCTATATATGAAAAATATTGAAAAGTATAGAGTTTGAATCCCTGAACAAATTTAGTTCAAGGTTTACTATTCAAATAATTATAGACTTGGAGGTTATGTCTTGTCAAATTAGACACTTAATGAAATATACAGGGCATTTTTAGAAAAAAATAAACTGCCGACTAAACAGAGTTAGTTGTTAGAAGCCAATTGATACTGCTGGTTCTGTTGCCTTGTGACGTGACGTCGAAAATTCAGATTAAAATAATTCCTATGAAGCGTATTATTATATATTATCTATGACTCAGACCCAGTGACAAGATGTCAGGCCCGTAGAGTGACAGACGGCGATGTTGCCATACTCGATTTATGATTAAAGGATATCATAAGAAATAAAGTCAAAAGCCCTACTTAAGTTTAGGAAACATGCGTAGACCGGCGTTTTACGATCCCAGTAGTTTTCACAGCGTGCTTAACACTCAATATTGCGCTTACTGTAGAGATATTAAGTTATAGAGATGATATAAAAAAAATGTAATGAAAACTCACAAAGTTACAAGCTTGTTGTGTTGTGTCGTTGTCCGCGCAAAAACATGTGGTATCACACAGAGCGGTTGTCAGTAGTAGATAACATTTTCCATCAGATTTGCAGGCTTTGGACTGTCATAATAGTCAATTGTAGATATTATTACGTACCTTCGTACTTTTTCGTAAGTACAAATAAAAAACTTCGTACAGATAGATAAGCATTGTGGCTTGTTTAGAAATTTTAATTAACACAATTTATGAGCACGCGGTGGCGCGGGGTTAGCGTGGGGCCAGCTCGAAGCCAGCGCGGCTTGATGCACTGCGGCCGCGCTGACATGGCGCTAGTCGCTCAATCAGCTGGTCCGCGTACCTATTGTGTCCAACTTATAGGATTTTTTAAATATTATTTGGTCAAAATATAACATGGTGTAAAAACTATTACAATCGATTCTATTACTGATTCAGAATAAACTAGTTACAGGTTTCGTATATACTATCAATAACCCTTTATATCATAATATCGTTTCTTTCAAAAGATTATCAGTCTTGACTAACATCTGTCCTTGTGGTTTCTTCTTCAGGAAGAGTTAATGTACGAAGACGCTGCAGTGGACGAGTCCTCCTTCAGGGTGTTCCTCTTGAACAGCGACGATCTTCCTTTAAGTCACCCATAAGTTAAGTAAATTGACTTTATAAAGGCTGCTACAAGCGAGTCATTGTTATTCCTATGTTAATCTATTATATCACTGCGAGTGATAATGTTGTCAGGTACATTTCAGTAAGTGTTTCATCGGAGTTATTGTACTGAGTCAGTTCTTTGTTATCACCAGTTTACAACTATTACTATACATTAATGTTTGCATCTAAATAATTGAGGTTTCGCAATGTAGCTTTTATAATTACAATTATAACGTGATTAGATGCAAATGTTTATTTCTGTGTTGTGATACAAAGTCTGAATGTATTTGTCAACAACTCGATGATCTCAAAAATGTTACAATATGCCGTAAATGTGTTAATACGGTACGAAATACATGTTTTTTTAGTCTTTAGGGTGCAATATGAAATTTTATAACTGCCTACTAATACTTAATGTGTTATTGTTAAAAATTGGACGCTAATTTTGAGCTCTGATAAATAGTCGAATTGGCTTCCCGATAAATTATCCATTGTATAGAATGAATGTACTTGTGTAATATGAGGAGCACATGTACAATTATCATTATTCGTACGATTGTATGTCATCATGGTCGATGATTGCTGAAAACCATTGCACGTTATTAAAAAAAACCTAGCATAAACAATGAATTGTCCATATGTTTAGTGAGTAAAATTAAGACATACGATGTACATCGACTACATTATATCGAGAGTATGGCGAACTTAAATAGTAAATAAATCTCGTAGTAACTCTTAGTCCTTTTTCTTAATGCAAATAATGTTTATATTAATGTCTTCACTTATTTTCTAGGATGTATTGTGCTGTTATTAAATTAAAATATACTTTTTTGGATAAACTTTGCTCACTCTAAATTTCTAAAATAAGTTATGATCTCTGAAAATGCCTTTTAGATTTAAGAGTTGAGTAGAGAATTGGTATAATACTGAATGTTGGTGATATTGAATGTTTACGAAGGAACCATTGATGCCTGTACAAAGAGACATTTTATAGTTAGATATAATAGACGCGGAGATGTTAGGTACTCACTTTCGGTTGTGTTTACTGGAGCATGTTACTTACACAGTTTACTATGGAAATATATGGGAAAAGTAACGTAGTCTACGTTACTTTTCTCTATTACTAGTTAGCGAGTGTTAGACGCTTGCTGGATCCAGCTGTGTCTTGCGACTGGCGGAAACCAGGCGCCATTGATAATGGTCTCTATTCGGATGTAGCCCAACTAAAATACATAGAATTGTATTTTTTTACTAATAGTTACACGAGACGGGGTTAATTAAAAGACGTCAAATTCAAATTATGAAATGTCAAACTAATATTTTCAAACAATAAAATTTTAGTTTTACGTTTGTAATGATATGTGGCCACTTTGTGCCGAATATCGGCTCTAGCTATCATTTAATTTGAATGAGGCTAAATCCGTAAGGACACCAATATGTACTACTACTACGACGTACATTGTGACTGACCTGAGGCCGCCGCGCGCCGAGAAGTTCGTTCAGATGCACAGTGCCAGTGTAGGTACTTATTTATATTCTGATGCCAGCGCATATATAGTCCGAATTTTAATAACAGTACGGTCAGATTAGAAAAACGATATGACAATATCTAAAAAATTAGCACATAGTAGTATAGTCACCATTAACATCTCTTAAAAATGTTATCATTCAATCATTCAAAATCATTCATTAGTGGAGTTATAAAAGGAATTATTTATACGCGACTGCCCAAAATAAGGAGTGTTATGTTTTAGGGTTGATGTATGTATGTAAGTATTTATGTATGTATGTTTCTTTAATCCACCATAACTTCTAGGCGCCTGAACCGAAATCCTTACATTGTCCAGGGTAAAATATGCTAGTTAGATAAAAACAAATGATATGTAGTGGCTATGGTACACAAAAAGGTGTGAAATAAACGAAACTTTGCAGGCGTGTTTTGTTTTTAAATAATGTCATCTCGTTCAATGAATAATTTAACTAAGTTTAATTTAGTGCTCAATAATAACAAGAGGCGATGTGTTATACTCCTTATTTCAAAGCATACTTAGAAAAGTACTTGCGTATTATATTTAATGTTTTTCACAAATTTTCATTTATTTAAGTATTTCCAACTCACTCATTCCTTTTTTTTCCCATTTTTATTATTTTGTAGTTAACCATGACTTTAAACCATACAGACGATTTTTGACGTTGTTCCGTGTGAAGTTCGAGAAGTCGCGCTATTTGCAAAAAAATCGGCTTGTATTATGTTTTGGAAGGAACAAATCGAATTACGGTATGATACGGAGTTGCGCAAGTACAATTAGTTCCGAAAGTTCAGAAGTCCTACATTCAAGGCGGCCAAAATAGGTTGTAATGTATGTCTGTTCACAGTCGTCGCGCCAACCCTCGCCTGCGTGTAATTAGCACATTATTAATCTAACAATGTACCTATTGATTGTATATTATAAGAAATTATATTTTTGGATATACAAGGTAAATGTGAGATTCCTTATTTTTTGAGACTGTTGTCCAAATTATGATCATGATATCGTTTTGTTGAAATTGTATACTTGGATGTAGATGTTTTTCAAAATTATTTTTTATAAACGAGTTTTATTTTGGTTGTTAATATTTGTTTTGTTTAATAATTAATTAAATGTGTCACGATTAAGTGTAATATTTGCTATCACAGTCCGCACAGTATAGACATACTAAGTCAAATTTAAATTAATCACATATCAATTATTTAGTTTGTTATATTAATCATAGTTTTAATTGGTTGCTTTGTGTTTAATTGTAGATTTTGCTATATTAGTACCTAATAAATGTTTTTGTAATATATAAATACTTTTGTTTACCCCCCCCCCCCCTGGTTATAATATTCCGGTCAGAATCCAAAAAAAAATTTTATTTCACCATAACTGTTAAATGCCTGGACCGATTTAGATGTATGGGCTATCGTAAGAACCCTTAGATTGTTCCGGCTAACATAGGTTAGCAAGATTTAAACTGTAATATTCGAGGTATGATACACAAGAAAGCGAGGAATAGAAAAATTAATTCACACATGGCAGGCGTGCTTTTATATTTTTGAATTAATTTCATCTTGTTTAAAATTTTGATTATTATCTATGACCCGTAACATGTAAAGCATACTAATATATATCTATTCCGTGCATTGATACCTATCAAACCTGCGACATGCCGCAGGCAATTTTAATAACTATGCCAACCCCGCTAAAGATATTAGTATATTGAGGAACACATTTCAGACACACAAGGTTTATTATGTACAATTCTTAAAAATCATATTTACATACGTAAAGTAGAAACATGAATATATACCTACATATACATAATGTTTCGTAATAGGTTAAATTAAAACAAAGCCTTTCAGATGATGCAATTTTTTTCAAAATTGACTGAAATCGATTATCTACAATTATTAAAACTTTCATATCCGATATAACAATATATTTTGTACTACTTTTGTAGCATTTACTATCTTTTGGGTTGGTAAGAAAACAATGAAACACTTTTATTAATAGGTATGTATCTATCTATTACCTTCGAATATTGTTTTCTTGAGTAAACACTTCCAGCATATAATAGAATATTCTCGAAGGAATACGAAGCAGGGTACTTAAATAAGCGCGGCGCGCGGAATTATCAGAGATTATTATACAGTATTATCAGAGATGGACGACAAGTGTAGTCGAGCACTCCAGTTCTGCTTTGCCTCTGGAGATACAAGTCTGAAAGAAAAGGAGCGTACCGGTAGCCCGAATGACAACGTGCTATTAGAGAAATTGCATATACACCCAGATGCAACCACTCGCGAATTGGCAGAAGAAATCGGCTACTCTCACGTTACGATGGAAAACGTCTGCACGCACTCAATTACAGGAAAATCTTTTCACGGTGGATAGCACGTTTCGATATGCCAATCTCTTCTATTCCATCCACAACACAAGGAGTTTTTTTTTTTGGTGGTGGATGATGAAAGCGTACGTACTTTATGAAAACGATACGCGACACGCTTTTTGGCTACCCCGCGGACAAAACCCACCAGTCCGAGCACAACGCAATTTACACTGTCAGAAGGCTTTACTCTGTTGCTTTTTCGATTCTCGTGGAATAGTGTAGTGGGACCTCCTGCTTAGCAAGGACACCATCTCTGGCTAGGTTTATACCTCTCAGCTTCGCCAGCTCGCCTCTGCAATCCGGGAAAAACGCCGACGACGAGTCGAGGTTCATGTTCATGATAATGCACGACCGCATGTCGCTTCCTTTGCTCGTCATCCGTATTCTCTAGACCTTGCTCCGTCTAACTATCATTTGTTCCGGGCACTTAAGCAGTATTTACGTGGAAAAAATTACAGTCATACAACAACCTAAAAATTTACATAGAAACATGCTTTCAGTCTCAGCCTCCACAGTTATAAATGCCATTGAGTCACTACCACAAATATGGATGCAGGTAGTGGATACGGAGTTAACTACATTGTTGACTAAGCATGTAAGATTTAATAACAAATTCAAGAGTTCAGAGGTACCTTAAGTGTTTCATTATTTTCTTACCAACGCAATAATTACTTAAAATATTTTAGTTGAGCCTTTGCTGAACCCTGATCAGATTACTATTAATGCTAAAACTATACCACTTAAGAACCGACTAACTCATTACATAACATAGGATCACGCCTCCCCTAAAAGAGGTAGGCAGTGGTGTACACCACTTGTACATCCACATTTCACCAATGCTAGTATTAAGTCCCAAGTAATAGGCGGCCTTGCCATCTACCGGGCACAAACATTTCTTATCAGAAAAACTCGATAACACTGCCCGACCCGTGAATCGAACCCAGGAGCCCATGCTCAGCAGTCGCGCTTGGAACCACTAGACTAACGAGGCAGACCGACTCGTCGTAAT
Source organism: Xylocampa areola (assembly GCA_935421205.1). Lineage (NCBI taxonomy): Eukaryota > Metazoa > Arthropoda > Insecta > Lepidoptera > Noctuidae > Xylocampa > Xylocampa areola. Next base: position 6,796,298 of record OW285200.1, read on the forward strand.
CAATTAAGTTTTGGCCCCTGACATGATACCCTGACTAAAAATCCGCTCAAGTGCCAGTTAGATTAGATCGCAGAGATTTTCAATACCTAATGTATAACTAACGATACATGATATGTACCTAAATGCCAATATTTTCGACTGGCCGGTTTCGGAGATCCCATTTTACTTTAAAATGATTAGAGCTGGCGCATATCTGGCAAGAGCAGCACATTTTAAAATGCTCCTGCGCGAACTGCCGCCTTTGGAAAATTTTGCACGCTTGACAGCTTTTTAGCCGCCAGACATACCAACAAGCCCTATCAATAGTAGGTACAGGAACTTATATAATTCTAAAAACGACCACGAGTTGATGGCAAGGGAGTCTACTTCATAAAATCGGTTCTTGCGCATAATGAGGTTTCAGTCTTACTTCCTAAACATCTAAGTGAGTCATACGATTCTCGTATGTCTATCTGGCGGTGCAGCGGCCAGGTCGTGGCTGGTCGTACGTATGAGCAGCCCCGAGATCTTGTCTCTGCACAACGCGATGCTCCATATGAACACGTACACAACTATAAGGCCCGCCATGGACGCTGCGATGACGATCCCCGCGCGTCTACTATGTGACCAGTCCAGAATCTCGTATATAAATCTGTTCCCGTTTCTGAAAAAACGTAATGGGTACGTATTCAATACAAATTAATTAAATATACAGAATATTTTATGGAGTAACGTTATTGTTGAGGGAGAGATTCATATCGTCCACAGAAATATATCAAGGTCTTAGCAGCAATTAGCAGCGTTCGAAACGTCAGGAAAAACAAAAACCAATAATACACGCGATAAATCCGGTTATAAGTTGTTTTATTATAATGTGTAGTGATCGCGAAAAACCTGTCAATTCTTTGCCGTTTGTTGCAGTCGCCATGATGGTCTCATTGGTGTACTTAGCTAGAGGTCAGGGTAGAATTCATACCCAACCTCACGGGTGGCTGGTGCTCCTCTACAGACATCTACATATCAGGATACCATTCTAATTTTTGGTTGGTTATTTGAATTTTAAATAGTCTGCTTCCTCGTCTGCCTATATAATGTCATTATGTTTATAATCGTGCTACTCACATGTCTTTGCCGCCGGCCGCGTAAAATATGGCGGAGAAGGCTGCATACCACAGACCCATGCCGAGCGGCTGGTACAGGTGCAGGAAGCGTACAGGCGTGCGCGACAGCAGCAGCTCCGCCATCACAATGCACGACGTTATGCCGTGCGTCGACACATCCAGCCAAAATGCCCGCGCACCCATCTCGTCACGTAACTCTAACAGATCCATTTTAAAATATATATAAACATATAGGTTAAATTACGAGATACAAGGTAGCTACTATGAGTACCTATATCTAAGATATACATTATCAAATTCAATAACAATGCGTTAGTCGTTTGTGTGTGTGAGTTAATAAAAACGGCCAAACTATGTAGTTATCTACATAAGACGAAGTAGTTACATTCTAATTTCTAATATTATCTATTCTAATAGGGTTTTAAATTATGGTTTAAATTCATCCCATATTAACCCTTAATTTGATTCTGTTCACTGGGATAAACATTCGGTTAAAAAAAACATACTAAAAAATGTCTATTGTTTGTACTATACTATAGATTTTATTGTTCATATAGAAACATTTATAATATTTATATTTGTATTTTTATTGTGTTCCTTGATAACCCAGGAATACAATAAAATAATTTTCAAGTTTAAATTTAACATTTAGAACCTCTGCCAAATTAAGGGTTAAGGAAGCTAGTTAATAATGTAGGACCTTAAAGGAGCACACAATAAATTGATTCGATAGATACCTATGGAGGCTACCCACTTATTATTATTGTTAATGTAGAGTAAGTGAAATTAATGTAAAGTACAGTAAGTTTGTGAGCCGGATTTGTACCTGCGCCCCGCTGCCTGCGTCCCGTATAAAATAGACGCTCTGACCACTAAGCCATCTCGGCCTCTGCTCACTACTCTGAATTTCTCTTCCACATTTTAATACGTCTTTTGGTGATGTCATCGCTATCTATTCAGCTCCTGCTCACGATCATATTTTTCTTTCCACAAAAATCTATATATTTAGAGTTCGCTATCCAGGCGTTAATGCTTTTTAAAGATTTATTTGTAGTAGATTAACATTACCTAATATAGCTCCTCCTCACACGCTATAATGTACCTACCTGAAAGTTTTTAAAACAAGGTCATGTAGGTACATACCTGGGTTGTACAATAGCATCCAATAGAGCGATGTGATCATGATAGAGAGGGTCACAGCTATGTTGAACAGCGCCCAGTACAAGCTCATGTACCATGGTAGTTCCTTCGATTCTGAAAATGTACGGGTAAGTGATCAGTGTTGGTATTATAAAATATATAAATAAAATCTGTTTAGTTTCTGAACTAAACAGATTTTATTTGATGTGAGTGATGTCTGATATCTGCCATATTTTGTTAGTAGTTATTTTTATTTTACAGTATAATAAATCTATACTAAGTAATATTATAAAGCTGAAGAGTTTGGTTGAACGCGCTAAACTCAGGAGTTACTGATTCGAATTGAAAAAATCTTTTTGTGTTGGATAGTCTATTTATCGAGGAAGGATATAGGCTATATAGGAAAAATATTCCTTTTAAGAGCTTCCGTTGCGACGGCTGCGTAAACGGTTAAAGTAAAAAAAAGTTAACGCAAAAATCATGTTTGACAGAATTGTTCCTCTTTAAAAGTTCAAAAAAAAGCGTCCGCCACAGCATGTCTATCTTTTAAGGTTGACTCACTATAACCTTTTTTATGGTTATCAAATTGGTTCTAAAATAATGCATCCATATCCAAATAAATATGTTATTTATCACAAGTATTTAATTTTGAACAATTTGCCCTATACATCATTTGATTTCAATAAATATCTAATAGTAGTTTTAAAATAACTCGGCAACAAAATAATGATCAAGTACCACGCGCCTATTTATAACATAACACGTGAAATGTGGGTGTACACAGTCGTACACCCACATTTCACCAATGTTGTTATTAACCTTTCGGCTCAGTAACGTACAGATCTGTACGTTGTAACAATAAAAATCTATTGTGTCTGCTAATGACTGAGGCAACAGCTTTAAGACCAATGTAGTAGGTGGTGAGCATATTGCCATCTACCAGGCAAAATTAAAAATCCGGGCTGCTATTGAGGATTTTCTAACAAAAAACTCAATTTCCTTTGCCTGACCCGGGAATCGAACCCGAGACTACAGCAGTCGCGCTTGGGACCACAAGACCAATGAGGCCGGCGCATTTATGATGTCGTAGGCGCGGTCATGACATAATAAAACTATGTATTAAATTTTTTGGCTCGCTAATTAGCAGACACAATAGATTTTTAGTAACGCATTTGTACGTGGCTGAGCCAAAGGCTTTAACCTTTTAAATACATAATTTAACCCTAGTACAAATAAATTTGGCAGGACTGCTCGTAGTGCTCGTTACACTCATTAGCCTCTCCAACAACATGACCGACATACTTGAAAGTGACACCATGAAAAGGTCTATACCATTTGACATGGATATAGGCCAGCCTTCTTCCCTTGACTCGAAAAACAACAAGCTCACTTTTTTTACACGCCCGAAATAGAAGTGTCGTGTTTTTTAGGGTTCATGATAATATGTAGATATGTATATTTGTGAGTTTCTTTATTACACCATAACTTCATGCCCGATTTAGATATATGGGATATTGTTACAACCAATTCTTACACTTGATAGTAATATAGGTATTTTTATTTTTAACATTAAACAAGAGGACTTGTGACTCTGCGTCCTCTTCACAAATGTTAATAAGTTTCCTAAGCGCAGCGATGGATGGGCTCAGCAATACCACATTATGTTGCTGAGCTGATGCTGTTCACATTATGCTGGAGATAGGAATTTTATATCGAAATAATGTTGTCAGAAATAAATATATTTCTAAAGATATAAGTTTGAAAAATAAAAGTGGCTAGGTACCTTAACGATCATACTCAGACAACGGCATTTAATTTGTACAGATATACCAGGAGCCAAGACCGTAGATTCTTATCTGGCATTTGAATGCCATAAACATAATATCACAAAGTGTCAGTCACAGATGTTTATTTATAATATAAACAAGGCGTCGGTTTGTTCACTTATTGTTTTTTTTAAAGCATGAATTAAGATACTCGTACCTTACCTACTAACAGCCTATATAGTACACCATTATAGTGTAGGTACATTTACTATGTTTCATGACCATGTGTGAAGAAACACCCCACGCTTTTTTACGATAAAATGTTTTTTTCATAATCACTCTATTTTGTTTTTGTATTAATAGAAAATTATTTACTACTACATTTCTCTTTTGTATTGCAGTCTATGATGAGTAGGTGGGTACTTATTATTGTTGGCGAGATTAAAATATTACGGTTGTGCACGAGTTGTGACAGGTACTGGGGCCATAAAAATATCGCCACAATGCAAACTTGTGTAACTAAGAGCATAACAAGATGAACGATTATTCAATTCAAGAAACATTTAATACAGCCTACACAGACATTTTATTCCTAGATATTAATATTTAAAGCTTGTAAGGATGGATGAATGTTTGCTAAAACTCTTTCACGCAATAACTACTGAATGTATTTGGATGAAATTTCGCATACTTTTTATTCCGGCTGGACCAATTCTGAAATCCACGCAGACGCAGAGTGGCCCCAAGCAAGAATTTCATAAAAATGTCACTTGTATCAATTAATATAGTTGTTGAATTCTCAATAGGGTATCCTGTATTCGTAGAGAAATATATGTTACTATTGACTTAAGTGATCAGTCCTTGTTAGGTTAGGTAAATTAGCACAAAAGATAACACAACCGTGAAAACTATTTACTACTAATTAAAATTCCTGGTAATATTCACGCTATAAATGAGAAAAAAAAATGTACGGGAATGCTAGAAATCACTGTAATTATGTGTGTAGGAAAGCTCTACGCCAATGTATTAGTTCAGTGGAAAACGGAGACCCAGCTAAAGTCTGGAAATTTCTAAGATCAATGAGAATTGGGAAATCACGCCAAGATACTATTATTCCTCACAATTTGGATATTGATCAACATTTTTCTACTTCGTCCAACTTTGATAGGACAACTAAATCAAATACGCTTAATAATCTTTCTGCTCGTCCAATTCCCGATTATCCGTCTTTCGTCTTTAATTCCCTGCTTGTGATGTTAAAAGTAGCATCCTATGCATAACTTTTAATGCTTTTGGAAACGACTGTAACATCTTTATTCTTGACGATACTCTTCCTTTCATATGCTATATCCCCTATAATTCTATCTCAAGTGGTGTTTTTCCAAGTGCTTGGAATGACCAGATTATCCGTCTACCGAAAAAGTCCAACCCTGTATCCTCCTCGGAATATTGTCCCATTACCATACTAGAAAGAAAGAAAGTAAGAAAGAAAAAATATTTATTTCAGTCTCTTAAGCAGGTAATACTAGACAACGAAACAAATCATAAAAAACTAAACATTAAAAATATAAAGGACCTGTACGAGACCGAAAAGGAAACCCCTATCTCAGCATAAGCTGCTCCATCGAGATGTAGCAGCGCTGGTTTTCAGATAGGACCGAATAATTACTAAGTACGGTTCCTTTCCAAATGCCTAGACCGTCTTTCTTACTTACAACCAGTTCAGTTCATTTCTCTGTAAGAATAGACTTCTTAATCCATTCCAATCCAGTTTCCGTCCAGTAGGTACTGTCACATCCCTGGTTGATATTATATTTGGTTCCTGATATAATATTTGACGGTATCTAGATACCAATAACTGACAAAGTGAATAATCTAGGGATCTACATGGATAGGAACTTATCATAGCATGTACAACTTCAACAGACTAGTCGTAGGATGTCATCAGCTGGTTCCTTGAGAAGACCTCGCAACTTTCTACCCACGGCCACTAAAACTGCGCTTGCACAATCTCTTCTTCTCCTTATATTTTACTATGCTATCTTGATCTCACAGAGAACCAGTATAACAAGCTTGAGAGACTTAAAAATATCTCTATAGGATTTATATTTGGTTTACGTAAATATGATCATGTGTCTGAATTCCGTTTAAAACTCAAGTGGCTTCCAATTCGCCTTCGTTGGTTTTTTGGTTTTTGTACGTGGCTGAGCGGAAGGGCCAATCTGTTTGCCAAGCGTGGCATCAATGGCAACATTTCTTTACCCTCAGCAGCTTTTAATTATATGGGGACCTCATTCTTCGGTCGTACCTCGTATCTAGACTTGTATGATCTACATATACACATTATGATATATCTGTTCAAAAACACTTTTTTAATATGTGATGCTTATGATAAAATTATGAACATCGACAAACTTATAAAGGAAATTATAATAATAAATACATTATAATAAAACAACTTTTAACCTGATTAATTCCGAGTATTATTGGTTTTTTGTTTTTCCTGACGTTTCGAACACTTTGCAGCGTTCGTGGTCGCAGGAGGACAGTAATAAATACATTTATTATTAACTGCTGAGCTATGTTTACAATATCTAACAATATGAAAATATGAATAAATCAATTTAAAAAAATACTTTTTAATCTGATCTAAATATACATAAGTAGGTAGCGATTAGCGAATAAGCCTTAAACTCAAACTCAACCTTTTATTTGCTATCCACAATGGTGTTTATAGATGGTATGGAAAATAATATAGTACATCGTGGACCCTGTTGGGCACGCAAAAATTTGGAGAGATTTAGACTAATACCTATAAATAAATACTGTGTCAAGTTTCTTTATACAATTTTAAAGGGACAAGGTCAAATTCTTGATGTTAAGTCATAAGGGGCGTAGCGAATGTTAATGGTTTGTGATAGTTGCATCATAACCATGTTGCGTATAGTCGCCCTATCCGACGCCGACGTCGACATCGAGGAAATTGCAACATAAGAGAACTGTGTCTCAGCCGAGTTACTGACTTATTTTTTAAAAAATATGTGCTTCTACAGTTTAGAGTTCTAAACTCAGCAGAGACACTATATCTTGGGTTCCAAATGGGAGTAACTATTGAGTTGAGTACTTCAATCACCTGACTCGTTAAAGTACAAAATTGTAGGTACTTGTTAACAATAATATTTCTATTGTGTCTGCTAATTAGTGAGTCAACAGATAACTGAATTTTTACACGACTGCCCTAAAAAAGGAGTGTTGTGTTTTAAGGGTGTATGATATGATGTATGTATGTATATAGTTTCTGTATTCCACCATAACTTTTAAACTTGAACGATTCCAATGTATGGGGTATCGTTAGAATCCTTACATTGCCCCGGGTAACATAGGCTATTAAGATTTAAAAAAATAGTTATAGTGGCTATGGCTGTAAGTACACAAAATGAAATAAAAAAATATAATTCGCACATGGCAACATGCTTTTTAATTCGTTTCATCTTTAGTCTTAAGTGTCCGTATTAGATATACGGACACTTAAGACTAAATATATCCATAGACCGTATATCTACCTACCACCACTATGGGCTAAAAATAGAACCTCTTCGGAACTGTACAATCAAAAGTAAGTTGTTTTTCAAGAGTGTAAAATAATAACTTTGAACTTCATCGTCCACAATGCTGTGGAAATGTGATGAGATCTGTTTTAAATATCGGTTTCACCAAAAACTTTACCTTTGTTTCGCTGTGATTTCAAATCACTATCACTACATATTATAAACAAAGCCCCCCGTCGCGTCTGTCTGTCTGTCTGTTCGTGATAAGCTGATAAACTACTGAACGGATTTTCATAGAGTTTTCACCAATAGTCAGAGTAATTCATGAGGAAGGTTTAAGTTAGGGTTTGGTGTAAATTGAGTGAAATATGACGCTGATTGTTGAAGATGTCGGATACAATCAAGCCGACTGTGACCTTTCATCAAAAACGCTGCCTAATCCCTATGAGATATAACTAAACAATGTATGGTGGGCATGTTCTTCTTTTATAGGTCTACAGAAAAGTTTGCGATGGCATATGTCTATCTTTTAATATATAGCTATAATATTTTAATAAAGCTTAAGCCATCCTACTAACTTAAAAAAAAATGGTATAAATTGGAAAGCTATTTAGGCGGTTACAGTATTCATTCTTATCAAATTAAATACTTTACTTATCTTAAGCATTTCATGAACGTTATGATAGCACTTAAAACCATAAAATTTGAATGAATATCTTAGCGAGTTATCGCAAAATAAAAATTAACGCGCGAGAAAATAAATCGATCAAAATCAAGCGATCTCACACCGACGGGATTCCCGTGATACAACTACTCCCGCGCCGCGTCGCCCGTTGTCACCCACTGTTGCCATATGAGCTGATCGATAAAGCGCGAGTTTGTTTCCCTATATTATAGACTTTCGAGAATCGAATGGTTATAATTGTTAGTTTTTGGCTGATGCGACACTGATGCTCTACTACCAGTGCGAAGCCGGGACGGGTCGCTAGTGAATCTATAAAATAGGTCGATTGTTAGAACCACAATAGCGGTTTTATTAATATTTTATTTTTCTATTTCAGTTAATACAATATTAAGTATCTACTTAGTAAGAAAAGTGCCGTTTGTCTTTCACTGGAGGTGATTAAGGTTCAATTTTCAGGAAGGGCAAAGTTTCAGTTTAACCGGTGGGGAGTAAACGTGCTGTAAGTCGTAAGTACTATCTTTGTGCGAACTTACTGAATAAACGAGCAGTGGGGTAACTCTTGAAACTAATACCAATTCCAATATTAAATAGACGCCTTAAAACAACGCGTCATTTTATAATAAATTTACCTAAATTACAGTTGGCTCAATTTTAAAGCATGTTGTCTTCATATTATCCGGAATCTAGAATGTTTTTTAGACATTTTGGCATTTAAAAGTATGAACTGACATATTTCCAATGTCAATCGAGCGGAATTATTTTCAAGAGTAAGCCCACGGATTACGGGAAAAGAAATAAACAAGCGCTCGTTTTATTAATTACCTACCTAATTATGTAATTTTCAAAATCATCACGAACAGCGCCTTTAACGATGACTGATTTTATATGCAAAAAACTGATAACCAGAATATTTGTATTATATATCAACTGGGTCAAGAAGAGGCACATAGAGGCTACAGTTATATAGGAATACTTATATACAACTCTACACTACTTATAATTTCTACGTACCTACCTCATAATCGCATTTTACGCTCGCGGAGACGCGGAGAACAGGTTAGTGACATAAATAAACAGATGTTGGAGTGCTAACGCCAACAATGTCTAATTAATCTAATTTTCAAATATGAGGCTGCCAGGATCCCACCGGTTAGTATAACGACTAGCTCAAGCTCAACAAATAGAACAGTAGGAAACCGGTTATTCCTACTGTACACAAACTAGGTTTGTCTACTTATGACATGCACATATTATAAAGGTAAAAGGTAAGGTACGCTCACATCTTTAATATGTTAATCTTTATTTATAATCTCACCACTGTTCTCAGGTGACAATTGGTTAGCATTATTATTAATTAAACTATATTGAATGTTGATTTATAAGTTCGATAACAATGAACTGATCGCGTAAAACATGAACAATCGAGGCATTGTTTTACAAAGGACTTACAAATTACCAATCATTAAATAGCATGCGGATGTTATCTATCCTATATTTGCAAATGAAATTGATGTCCATCAAAACAACGATCGCGTTTTAGTAGGCAACGGGAAATTCACTTGTAGGTTGCAGCAGTACTAGGAAATTCTTTTGGTTCAGTTGTCAACCACAACGGTGCAAGCCTAAAATATGCCGATTTTTTTAGGTACTAATAAATCGTGGCTTCACTATCTTCACATGTAACAACGTCGAAAATCAGCTGCCGGTTAACATACAAAGATGTGAATGGGAAAAAACTAGTGAGTTGGAAATATGAAATAAGTGATTTTACAGAAATATAATCTAATTAATTATAAAATAAATAAATAAAATTGAATTATCTATTTGTATTGCCAAAATATTAGTTTATTTTTAAGTTCATACAGTTATTTGCACGATAATTATATCCAAAAATCTGTTTTTAAAATTAATGTGTGTGTGCTGGCTGGCTTTATAAGGAGTAACTTAGGCTAATTATAATATAATTATACGCAGGTGAAATCGCGGGGCACCGATAGTTTATTTGTTTAAATGAACATTTATGAAAAATACATTTTTTTTTATCCAACTACCATTTTAAGTAAGTATGCTCTGTAATAAGGGGTAGAACATCTCGCCTCTTGCTGTTATTGAGTACAAAATTAAACGTGGTCTAATAATTTATTGAAAAATTAACCTAGTTCCTCTTAAAATTCCATTATCGAATGATTGAATGATAACATGTTGAAGAAATGTTTATGTTGACCCTACTTACGAATATGTTTGCATTTTATAGTTAGTGTCATATCGTTCTTCGAAACTGACAGTCCTATTAGCAAAAAAATCGGACTATACTTACCTACATCTACAATATTTGAATTAGTAGATAATGTTTATAACCACGGAACTGAAAAAAAATATGGATGTAACCTTGCCTTGTCATAAGTGAAGCATAGATTACACACACACACGCAGCATACTGGCGCCGAGTGGATGAGTTTATGTATTTGTATGCGTTTAGCTCGTGACAAGCGAAATTGGATGACTAGGCATACGTCACACATGTCGTACGCAACGCTCCGTCCGTATTTTTTTAAGGTCCGTGGTTTATAACATGCTTTTTAATTGCAATTCAATAATGGCATAATTTTTCATGGAACGATGTTCAGGACGGTCGGGAGTATTTTCGATGAATGTAAAGTTTAAAGAATGTAGAACCAGCCAAAATAATAGGTTAGCATTTAAAAATGTATAAGTGGTGTTTGGCGAATGAACACTTTCTATAATTATACATTTATTGTGACCAATTATGTGTGAACAGAGAATATTTTCGATAATGGCATTTTGATAAATGCTAATTAATAATATTAGCTCTTGTGTTAACCTATCTATTTTGGTGACTGTACTTACATTGTCACTGAAATGTGTGAACGTAAGTAAGTTCAGGATATCTCAGAATGTTCCGACAATTTTGTACATTTTTATTTGAAATACTTACCTATATTATTGCGCCCTATACCTATAACAACCTGTATAATCCCGAAAGCGTAGGCCACATCCGAATTAGGTACTACATCAAGATGCCGATGATAACGAGTAGATAAGTTTTTAGGTTACCGACATTTTTAGGAAATCCCCGATTGCTGATGAATTTCCTTTAAAGAAAGCCAATGAATATGACACAATAGATTTTTATTGTTATGAAGTACGCATTATGATCACTTTAGTAGAATCAGCTAGATATGGTGAAGGAAAAGGTTTTTTTTTTAACTTTATTCGATCTTTCTTTTGGTTACTTTACGTGTGCTTCTTGCAGATTATTTACCTACTAATTAAATTGTTTGTTGGAGGCCTAAAAGTATGATAAGACTTCAATGTTACTGACGAGTTAGTGTAGTAGATATTGAAAACTAAAAGATGTTTGATAATTTTAAAATTTTACATAGATTTGAAAATTTCCAAACATCTCTATCGGGCAAATGCCCGTTGGTTTCAGAAAGGCCACAATCATCGCAAGATGTAGCAGGTCGATCGACTTAGTTGTTTCTTTAATTAAATTACAAGAAATTAGTTGGCTTACCATATGACTTGTTGCAAAGGGCTGAGCACGAGACGATAATCCCACACAGCATCATACCCACGACCAGCATGAGTCCCCAGTTTGTGAGGTATATCAGCCAGTATGCGTTGGGAGCTTCCACGAGGGACCATGTGAGGATGGCAAGGGCTACTCCTGCCAACAACAACCGGAACACCAGCATTGGTACCGGCGACTCTCCTCGTTGCCATGACGATGCGTAGAAATCACTTAGCCTTTCATTCGTCGATACCCATAAGGATGAAAGGGACACACTTTTCCTATAAAATTTTACCATCTTGATCACTGATATACCTGCTACAAACAGTCACTTAGAACACTATGTAACACATTTCACAGCATTCAACCGTGTTTTTCGGGCAGTATGTAGGAGACTATGAGATAAGTTCAATCACTTGTGATAGTATTTATGTCGTAACACGCATCACAGCTGAAAACTGTACGTCGCCGGTACAAGAGAGCGAGCTGTTATCAATAGCACGCTATCTTTATGACCTATCTAATCCTTTACAACTCTTACAATTTGCTGTGCTAGAGCCAATAAATAATGTTTAATCCTAGATAATCGTGAGCCGAATAGGATCAATTTATCTGTTGTTCATATTTCAAATTTGATATTAAAAATACTAGTAATAAATATTATAATCGCGCGTGTGGTAGCTGCGTATGCGCGGGCGCAGCGCAGGCGCGCAAAGTCGCAAACGCAGATGCAGACTGGTGCGGCGACGAAGACGGGCGAGCGCGAGGCGCGCCTTCAACACCGCCGCTATACTTGCGTAAACTATAACCTTACTTATGTAATTACTTGTTTTCTAAAGCCAAAGTGGGTTGTGTTGTGACAACGTCTTACGATTAAAATACCTACTTAGATGGATCGAGAAAGAATTACTATAAAAAGTATAGGTTGGCTTGACTATAAGCTTCTTGTCAGACATCTAAATCCAAATTCTTGAGGCTTGTTAGGTCAAAAAGGTTTTGGAGTTTTTGTTTTCCTAGTGGTTTATACATTAAATCGGTGGGTACGGAGAATCCTAATTTATATACATAATTTCTTAGACACAAGTCGCAGCTGAATCACGAAGCTTTCGAAATCGACAATCTTCAATCAAGGTTGTCGATAAATATCTGTGCAATTTTGCTGTATACAAATAATTGTATATGGAGTAATGTATCTACAATTCTACATAGTCTGAAGATTTAAATCTTGTTATCATACATAGCTACACCAATTATAACGGATTTTTTATTCAATATTGACTTATAATTGAATCAAGGTGATATTCGGATGATTCGATTCGTTTTAAAATACTAAGAACAAAATGATTCATGCATCTACCAAGAACACGATATTTGGTATCCGGATAATATTTAGATAAGGAGTGAATGGCGAACCGGAGTATGCCGTCTGTGGTGTTACCTAATATTTTATTTTGTTCTCATATATTACTGATATATTTTAAACCGCATTGACGCATGCGTAGTGAATTTTAAAGTTTAAATAAAAATACAGTAGTGATTAGCATTTCAACCTGCGCCCCCTGGGTAGGTAAACACTCCAGCCGCTTTGCCAACTAAGGTTTCCAGACTCACTTAATTAATACGTCTCCTGATGACGTCACCGCCATCCATACAGTCTCTGTACATTGACATGGAGTATTCATCCGGGGTGCAGGTTCAAACACAGCTTACGTATTATTCTTTCCAGCTGAATTTATAACTTCTAATATATCTTTATAATCAATCCGCAAAGAATTTTATATTTTTTGTGAGATAAAGCTGAAAGCGTGCCGAGATCGCGATAACTTAGTTGACAGAGCACTAGGTAGGTACCTACGAACACATTGGGTTCGATCCCAACTCACAATCGTATTTGTATTCCACCAAAAATATAATATATATTTTTTGTTTCCTAGATGATAAAACTATATAAACGTGATTTAAGATTTATTTACACATCTGGCAAATTAGTAAAATGCATATAATAATGGCATAAATCCTTGGTAACGAAAGAAACGCGACTGTATCTAATGGCAAGTATGATTTGCAACTGCGTAGAATCATAGCTATAGATGTTCAGAATTAACTAAATATATTATTTTATATTGTTATTCTATTTATTTTCTTATACTGTTTGTTAGATTATAGTGTTACCTACAGTGTCACTTCACATTTACAGCTCCAGAATTGTGCTATTTATATTGAACATTATAAACTGATTATTTCTTTTTATAAAACTTTTAACGCTTACGTAGGTAATAAATCAAATCAATAATATCAGCAAAACGAATGTTGCCCCCAAGAAGGCCAATATATAATTGTGTTTTTTATTTTATGTATTACCATTTTAATGCACTTATGTTATATATCAATTCTTAGACTTACCTACACATTGGTCCTTTAAAGAACCTTCACTGATAAAATATGACCTCAAGCTCAGAAATTAAATTAATATTGTCAATTAGTAATGGATTCAAAGTTACAGGAAACTACTTTTAACTGTATTAATTATTATTTTTCTAAGGAAAATACTATTTTATAAATACTAACCCAAGTATCGATATAGACTCGTAGGTACATGATTTGGGGGAACAAAAACCCAAAAGTTAAGATAACAAGCGGAAAATTGCAAATAATTATGATTAAAATATTGTTGTTGGGAGAACTTTATCCTTAATATTTTAGTATTTGAACTAGTCCAGTAGGAAATAATATGTACTTACGAAATATCATCGAGTTGATAATTCATTATATGCGATTATTTTAAAGTTAAAACGACTTTTTCCATTACAATTAAATTAAAAATTGTTTAATACAATACTTTTATGTGTAAAACTTCAAATATTCAAAGTGACGCATGGATGGATCTACCCATGACGTAGATGACATTGAAGGTTTAAATTAAAAATACTTCCTGAAACATTGGGATTTAAAAAAATCTCTAAATAAAAACTACGTATTAAATAGGTGGAGAAAGCGGACTCGCAGCGGGCGTTTTTCGGAATCTTTTTAATAATTATTAAACAAAAGTGTGTTTATGTTATACAATTATGGATTGTTTATTTTAAGATTTCATGTTTATAGATTTATAGTAAAAAAAAACTACGGTGGATATGATAATAATATTCTAAATTGTTCCCCCGTAATGGCGGGTCTAAGGTTTTGCGATCACGCCTGGTTCGGAGCTCTCGCCGTTAAAAGACTAAACCGACATCAGGGTGGCTCAGCATCAACCACCACAAAATTCCCTGGCCAAGCGTGTGGTATGTGATATTTATCTCTCACATTGATTTATTTAGCCATCCGAAACTCTGTCTTTTAGGCTACACCATATGAACGTGGTCTTGTTTGACGAAAAAGCCTTTGATTCATTGATTGAGTGTTCCGCTGAAATGTAGAGCCCAAGTTTGTCTAGAAACTGACAATTAATTATAAGTATAATAGATACATTTAGGTAATATGTTCTTGGGACTCGTGGTTATAAGCACAGCCGCACGGATCCACCGACTGAAGTTAAGGATTGCCGCAGTTCATATGTGGGTGTGGTGAACATCATTTCATATTGAGCGTTGACTTGTTTACTATGACATACACTCTTATATCGATGTCTCCTACCTTCTGTTGTTGCTATATTAACTAACTACCCAGTAACTGGATTGTGGGAGGCAATTGTCGGTCCATGTAACGCGACTGGAAATTGACCCATTTCCCTATCTCCCAAAGAGTTGTGAAAAGGCTAAGCAGAAGAGGTTTTATTTATCCTCTTTTAATTATTCTTTCCATTTTTTTAGAGTATCAGTAGAGTATTTGGTCATGAAATATTATTTATAAAGAAATAATAAATTGAACGGGTACCTACATACATAGTTTCAGCACTTTATTATTGTCACAGTAAAATATTATTTTTTACGTAAGTATACAAAGGTATTTTCTGTAGCCATACGATAACTAGGTAGGTATGCAATTTATATTTGCTTCAATGTATGTAATATTCATGTATATGTATATATATATTTACGCTAAGACAACTTCACAGAAGCATAACATATAAATATTCGGTTTTAATTCGAAACCTTCTAGTTTTATTTTATACTGACAAATCATCTTGGACATTACACTTAAATAACAATATTTATAGACACAAAAGTCATCATTTACATGTTCATAATATCTCGTACCTACCTAAGGCTGAGTTTACGCGACAGCGGTGCGTCGGGGCCGTGGTATAATGTAGTAGAGTACAGTCAGGTCAGGTACAATTCGCGTCAGTTATTAAATATTATGTTATATAGTTTCAATTTCAATAGTTAGTTATTTATATATATAAATTAATTATTAATTTGGCACAAGGATTAAAAAAGTACAAGAAATAACCCTGTCCTGAGTACATCTCGATACAACTCCCATGCTATCTAATAGGAAAACGTGCGCTAGCGCCTTGGCCTACTTAAATTGACCTACATTTGGTTGTACTAATTTGCGCCGCTGATTCATAAACGCAACCTCACTGGTCTACACGTTCATTCTTGGTTGTCGAAGTGGCATGCCTTCCTCGACATGCACAGTTACGGCGTCATGCACAAGCTTCTTGGAGACGGCATCTCGCGCGGCTGACAGCCCCACTGTCACGAGGTGAAGCGTCACGAGCAGCAACCCAGTGATCAGTACCACGAGCGTCGTGGTGCTCGGCTCCGACCAGTTCACCACCGGGTAAATGTAGGCGTTACCTTTTCTGAAACAAGTGTGTCTTTTCTTAACTTTTATTTTTATCAAGAATCCGATATAATAATGCCTTGCAATATCCTTGCAAAAATTTTGCTACTGAAAATCTTACGCTTTCGACGGTGTTATTGTCAAGGTCGAATCCAACGCACCACTGATTTTTCGAGTCATGTGCGTATTAGAAATTAAGTATCACTTGCATAAAACGGTGAAGAATAACATCGTGACGAAACCAGCACACCTCAGAGAAGTTCTCGATGGTGTGTAAAGCCATGTCAGAGGCCTACGAGCTACGACCCACACGATAAGAAGAAGAACGGGAAGTACCTATGTACCTATACCATATTGTAAGTAGAGCCGATGTGTACCTGCCTAACGCTTTTAGGGTATATCAGCATGATGTTACCTACTGACTCATGGTAAGTATGTTTGTTTATAGGTATTTTATACATAATTACGATGTTTTTATTATTAGACGGTACGGTAGCACAGAGTTCGGTTTCTACGTCGCAGGTCACGAGTTCGATTCCGGCTCCATACAATATCTAATATGTTTGGCCTACAGAATCTACAGATAAATATTCCGTGTCTGGGTGTTAGTGCATGTGGAATTTGTGTCTGTAAACGAACTCACAATACAAGAGAACTTCATGTACTTAAAGGTTATAAGCGCGTGAGAGAGAGACGAGCCCCCCATACCCTGCCCTACAAGTTGCGCCTCTCTTGAGTTCCTGTGCAGGCCAACTGTTTCTATCCTGCAAAAATTATGGGGCCCGTCGATGTGCCCGACGGATAAAACTTGGGTTGCGGCGAATGTAATAGTGATCCCAGAACCTCAGTATAGGTTTTAGAAGGCAAGCCTGGTTTTTAGTCGGTAGGAGTCTAGCACAGCGTCCATGGTGGATCACAGTGTGGTTATCCAATTACAAAAAAAAAGGTTAAGCGTGAATACCAGGAATTTATTCGAGTTTAATACAATAATAGGTTAGAATATTTTTTCTTGCACATATTACAATGTACTGACATAGTCAGTAGTTATTATAAAAACGATTGAAACATTAATAAACGTCCTTGGCATCGCTACCTACATACCTCGGAGCTACGCCAGAAACATAAAACAAAGATGCTTGCACACGGATCTTAAAAAAATACGGACGTAGCGTTGCGTACGACATGTGTGAAGCATGCCTACGATTGTCATAGGCGAGCTAAACGCATACAAGTACTAAAACTCATCCACTCGGCGAACGTACGCTGCGTGTGTGTGTGCCAAGCTGTGCATTATTTAAGAGGATACCTCGGAAATTTTGTTGATTTTATATACCTCATATCTCTTTAATTTTATAGACTATGAACCAAATTTTTTGATATATGTTATTTGACTATATGATCTATAGATCATATATCTAGGATCGCTTAAAAGGAAAACACGATTACATAAAATTTTCTCGATAGAAATAAAAAAAAACATGAAGTAAGCTCTAATTATTTACATTTTTCCTTGCTACTGCGGTATTGTTACGAATTAGGTAACGGAATTAATTCTGAAATATAGTAAATGATCATATCTAAGTACGCTAAAATCATTTTTTAAATCTATTAAGTACTTTTATTTAAAAAAATAAAAATGTTGTTTGGCGCTTACGTCGTTTATTTCCGAGCGCGCGCTCAGCATAGCTGTCTCATATTTTCCGTACATGAAGTTATTGCATCACTGTCATTCTCAAACTGGCTCAGTCGTCCGTGAACTTCATCGACGTAGGACCTATGCTTATTTGTTCCCGATCGCTTAAATCGCGTTATCGTAATAATATTTTTCTAAATAAATACATAAAGTAAATATTAACTATAAAAAAATGGGGAAAACTAAAAAGCAAATGATTTGATGAATTACTTATGTCAGAACAAGGACCACAATATCCTCGGATATAGATAATTTTGATAGTAGAGTGGAGTCACAGTCGTTGCTAAGCCTAGATAACCAGCAACAAACTACTACTACTAGCAACAAACAACAAATTACTAATTCCTCCTTCCAAAAAAATTATATGTTGTAAGTATTCAAATCCAATAAAAGTAATTCGGTAACGTAATATTATTGTTTGATAGGAATTATGTAAAAAATCTAGTTTATAATCATACATTTCCAGGATAGAACAACAACTTACAGAAATTACAAATCGATCACGTGTAGCCGAGTTAGGAAAAATTAGAGACTGGAGTCGCCATTAGTCTATAAAAAAAACGAGTAACTAAATTAAACATGATTATTGAGAATAAATAGATATATTGTTAAAATTATATTTATTATCCATAAAATATAGGTTAAATAATAATATAGTCATTTTGTTCATAATTGTTACGTACGGGAATCGAACCCGCGACACGTATCTCTGCAGTAAATCGTTCAACCACTAAGCCAAACGTGCTGTCGAATAATCACTTGCAGTAGTAGGTGGGAACGGATAATTATGTTATATTCGTTTTATTTCAGAAAAAAAAAAAATGGTTGCAAAAACCATATTCTTAGGAATTTCTGCAATAAATTGCAGGGATTAAAAAATGACACCAAGTATCCTCTTGCACAAAGAAATATACTAACGAATAATGTGTTTTAAAAGGTAGAAAATATATATGTGACGCAACAAAATTTTACAATTTGCAAAATAATACCAAATCAGAAAATATAAAAAATATTAACTTTTAAACTATCGCGTTGCATGATATTACTATATACTAACAGGAATTAACGCGCAATAAATACCTTCGATTCGCTTGACGTTTCGACCAGGTTGCACTGATCGTGGTCACAAGCAGACTGATGCAGCGAGTTTACTCCGTCATGACGGTTTTAAATTATCAGCGACGTGGAATCCAGTGATTAAAATATCAAAACCTCGCTATTTTAAGTCGGTTAAAAATACGGACACAGTGAGTGTAGTGTGTCGCGGCCTTTATAACAATAGTGAAAACGTGGAGGTAGATGAAGCAAAATCTACCGCACCCATGACGGAGTAAACTCGCTGCATCAGTCTGCTTGTGACCACGATCAGTGCAACCTGGTCGAAACCTGGTCAATGTGTCATGCAATCGAAGATCACGGTTCTTGTAATCCAAATATTTGTAGTGCAGATGTTAGTGCAAAACCGAAACTTGCTTTCAACACTAGTCTCTGGCAGCGGATTCAGTTCTTAGTCGGCAATGTTGCGCTCCACACTAGAAGCCTAATTGAGAACGTGGATAGCAATGTTGTTGAGCGCTTTAACGGGGTAGTTGCCAAATTTATCGGTGGGAAGAGAGTTAACTATGCCCTTAAACGCTCTTACCAAGCAAGATGTGCTGGGCAGTAGTGTCTTTTAATTCTGGGAAAATATTAACAACTGTCCATAAAACTATTTATCATAAAAGTCCAGCATCAAAAATAAAAAAAATATGAGGAAATAATTGTCAAAAAAAGAAAATATAACCAAACTATCAAAAGAAAGAAAAACCGACGTTTGGTATCTAAGAAAATAGATTTTGATTATGGTACACACCTGATTTGGATCCGGAAACTTACAACCTAGCCAAGCAAACATTTCTCAAAAATTTAGCTTATATAGAACGTAAGAACATACAGCAACGAACAATATTACAGAGTGAGAGCGGGGAATGGTTAGAGATAAGGAGAAATCTTTTGACAGCATCAAATTTCGGAAAAGTTGTAAAAGGGATAAAAACAAATAGTTGCGCAAATATTGTGAAAAATATGTTATATTTACCGTTTATTGACCATGTATCATCTATAAGTCCTGGAAAAAAAATGAAAATCTTGCTTTAGAACAACTGATTGCTCTAAATAAATTGAAAATAAAGCGATGTGGTCTTTTCATCGCTGAAAAGTATCCATTTTTAGGGGCTTCACCAGATGGGATAACGGATGCTGACAACATGCTTATAGAAATAAAATATCCTATTGCACCTTTTAAAATAGGAATCGATGCCGCTATCCAGAAGGGTAAAATGCATTTTTGGCGTTGTGACAAAAAAACTGGAAAAGTATGGATTAATTACAATTCGGATTGATACATACAAGTGCAAGGCCAAATGCATATTTGTAAGGTAGACAAATGTTTACTGGCTGTATGGTATGGGGAAAACAAAATAAAGACAGAAGTCATTTTGAAAGACGATCATTATTGGTAAACTAAAATGGAGCCAAAGTTGTTATCTTTTTATTTTGACTGCCTTTTACCCGAACTTGTAGATCCGCGACACACTAGAAATAGACCTATAAGAGATCCTGACTATGTCATTGCAAAAAAAAATAAACAAGAAAATTTTACGGAAGATGCAGATGAGGCCGAAACCAAGGAGACGGAATTGGAAGAAGAACGGGATGGCTCGAACGAAATCTTCAATATTTTAGATTTTACATCAATGTAAATAAAAAAGGATAATGAAAATTTATGTAATTACCTTATTTGTGTTGTAACTAAATATTTTTTTAAGTATAAAAAATATATAAGGTCCTAATTTATTAGGTAATTTCCTTTAAAAGGGTCAAACATTCACTTTAGCTAAGAATTAAATGGATTTAACAAATTATTTGTAACATAGTACTAGCAAGACGAAAACTGTTCCTTGAACGGCTGCTTTTACCGTGACTTAAACGATCGTTCGAAAGAAAGAAAACGAAACAAACACAACAATATTACAACATCATAATTAAATATTATAACATACATACATAACAACAGTTTATATACATAATATTAAATGTACAATAATATATTATAGAATATCGATATAACACGAACTTTAATTACATATCATAAATATTTTACATTGACTCTTAATGAACCTCCTTATAAACATTACAGTTACAAATAATACCGATACATACAAAAATATATTAACTATAATTTTAGATATTATTAGTCGACTCCATAGTTTTCTGCTAAATTCGATTCCGTGACAAAGCGAACAGAGCGAGAGCGGTAGATCTCGCCCGAGGCGCTCGCGGCACAGGCCACGCCCCCAAAACGACGATTCATTTTTTCGAGGTATCCTCTTAAGCTTCGCATGACAAGCCAAGGTTACATCCGTATTTTTTTCCGATCGATGTGCTTGCATTCATTCATACGGATAGGCGTAATCATTACTGCTGAAGGTTATTTTTAAGGTTTTTTTATGGATCGTAATTTTTTTTGTTTTAAGTGAGTAACCATAAATAATAAACAATAATCAAAAACCTTTTCGACCAGGCAGTCTAAGCGAATTAAAGAGCACTTGTGATACAGGTCGAATCTGATATTTAAAACCTTTTTAGATTCAGACCTACATGGGTATATTGTAATCAAATTGATTAATTCAATATAATATGTATGTATATCCAATCTCATCTTTCGCAAGGCTGTTTACAGAGAGTAATAATATATAAAATCTACTAATAACTATATGAATTATATTTTTATAGAAATAACAGCATCACGCCAGTATTCCCCGAAGGGGTAGGCAGAGGTATATAGTTGTACACCCACATTTCACCAATGCTGTTATTAAATCCCATGTAGTAGGAAGGGAGCCTATTGTCATCTATCGGGCACAATTCCAAACTCCCGGCTGCTATCGGGAATTTCTTAACAGAAATAACACTTTGCCCGATCCGTGAATCGAAACCAGGACCTCATGCTCAGCAGTCGAGCTTGGGATCACTAGACCAACGAGGCAGTTTATGGAAATAAGTATTTGAAAAGGCTTGTGAGCTTTAAGGCATTCTGCATCACAAATGTGATGAAAATGTTAGAAATCTTTGTAATAAGTACTACAAAGATTTCTAACAAAGACTAGTATGCAATGATTAGGTACGTAGAACGTTTTGAGACAAAACATTTGTAGGATCCTGTGACAAGCTGTTACTGCAACAGCTTGTCAGAGTATCCTACAAAAGTCAGTAGTTTATTCACATAAAAATGGGTCCTGTTAGTTAAACAACCGCAGAACCCTTTTCACAGTGAGAAACACAACTTGGAACATTCTAACATAACATAACATGAGGGAATTCCAGTCGTGGACACTGTGCTGGACTCCAGCCGACATAAAATCATTACCGTGGTTTCTGCATTCACCGCAACCCTGGCCGATTATTGCCTTTAGTCCACTGTCCAAATATGAACTTCTGATCATTGTCTTGAAATTAGTAAACAGAAAGATCGTCTCTGTAAGTATGTAATTAGTAATTACATATATACGTGCATATTATGTATTCATTTATACGTACTGTGTTATGTAGTATATACTTAACTGCGTGATTCTGCATATGGTTGTAAATGCTACTTGTCAAGTAAACTCGTGTAATAGGTAGCAGGTGGCTATAAAAACATCACAATAACGTGACTTTGCAAAGTAAATAATGAAGCACCTTAGATATAGGTTTGTACATGGTAGATATACCTATATACAGCACGTCAGAGTCGTGTTTTATCATTCTTAGAGTCCGACTTGCTCCGCCCCGGGTGCCGCTATTTTTGTATCTAAGTGCGCGTATATTCTATGCTTGAGTAATGATAGCCCAGTGTTATGACTGTTGGACGGGTAAGTCCAACGTTGTAGCAGTACCTGACTGCAGAAGGACCGACAATACTAAATCATTATGAAGAGAGCCCATATCTTTTTTTATAAAGTACGTCAGTTCTGAATATTTTCATGTATCGTACTCTATCCATATCTGTAAAGCCGATAATTTTTTATTTTATAGTAATTATACAAAGTGTTACTACAAAAAATTCATTGAAACAACGATCTAGTTACAAACTGTTAACCTACTCGTAACAAAAACAATATATTTCTAAATAAATAGGAGTCTTGAAGTTGAAGGGTTATCTCATCAATAAGCAGTTTTACAATAATATTATTCCTGGTTTTACGAAAGCCTGAATGATTGTACGTATTTAGTTTTGAATTTAGGTACTATCTAATGACGGTCAAATACAGAGTTTGTTTTTGTATTGCTGTACGTCCTTGTTCGTATAACGTTGGGCCGTTAACTTGTTTTACTAAGAACAAAAAAAAAACGCAGAGTTCTATTTATGGCTTTGACGCGTGTACGAATACTCGTGCATACGCACGCGAGGCTTCGTTTCGTTTTAATTAAATAATGCGAAAAGGTTTGCAAGGTTCTGAGAAGAACTCACTCATAGGTAGACAATAGACATTCGATATATCAAAGTTTAAGATTTCATAGTTTTTAATTCAAAGAATTTTATCACTTGCGGTTTATTTAATTGGAATGATGAGGGGTTTTTAAACGATAAGTCGAACAAATACATAAAACCAGACATCGTACATATCTGTCTTACTAATTGTTTTGCACATACTTGAGTGTAGCTATGTATCTATTTTATCTGTCGAGACAAACATTATTATTTATTTAATAGAACGGCTATTAAATAAATTATTTAGACGGAAACTTAAGTACCTAAATATCTAATTTATATATCTTCCGTAATGGTAAAAACCTAACGTGATTAATTGTACCTACTTCTCTGTCATTTGCATGAATGAGATATATTCTCATACTAATACAATTAGTCATTTTAAATATGTATAATTATTATGTGTTTTCCACAGTAGGTAGGTAATACTACTGGTTTGATTAATACAAACCCACAATATACAGGTGTTTGTTTATTACAACCAATAATAAAACCTATTTTAGAACTATTTCGACGCCTAAACCACGTTTTGTTTTATGGTATATATTAATTTGTTCTATTATATTTTTCTTGTACTTATGTAGTCATTGTATTTTGGTTTTATTTGTGTATCATCAATTAAATTTTTCTTAAATTATTCCATCTTAGTGAAACGTATTACATATTATGAATTTATTTTTATTTTACATTCAGATATTTTTCACTTTTATTGCACGAATTATTTATTTTCACATTCTTATATGATGATATGATGGTATGTAGCTTACTACATACCAAAAAACGAAAATTAACTTCTATCTTCTTGATTTTTAACTACTCACTACCTTTGAAATAACTGATATTGGCATGACTGATGTTGGAATTGACCCGCGACCTCTCCGCGTGGTCAGGTTACGATACGGGTCTTAGGTTAATTAAGTTCGATACGAGTAAGGGAATTCCAAAACATGCACAGCAATACTATCAAAACGAGATCTCAAAAATGAAAGTTAACTTACTGGTCTGTTCCCCCGGCGAAGTGATAAATAACTGAGAACAGCATGTATATGGTGCCGAAGACGAGGGGCTGGTAAATGTGCAGCAGCCGACTGGGGTGCGAGCTGCTCGCCAGAAGCAGCAGCACCACCAAGGAGTTCAGTCCATGCACCGCCACGTCCAGCCCATGGTTCAGTTCCTCCTCAATACCCGCTGAAGTCGTAAACAATGTTTTTTTAAAACTATGGTAGTAACTCAGGCATGTGCTCAGGCCATTTAAGGGTTAATTATGATGGTAACTCATGCTGGTTGAGCAGTCATGACTAGCAAAGAAACTTCAGCAATAGGCCATTTCTAGGTATATACCTACAGACTCAGATATCCGTGCAATAACTATTCCCATAATAATCGTTGTATTTAAACTGCGCGTTAATCGATTTGTATAATGTAATAGTGGATTTTCAATGGTTGTAACCATTGATGAACTGCATAAATGTAACCAAAATCTAATATCCAGTAGTAGCGGCTGTAGCAAATCATCAATCAATGATTTGCACAGCTTCCTTGTATGTAGGTACAGTCAAAAATGTTGGTGGTAACTAGTACTTTTTGCCAACCAATAGTTAGTCCTAGTGCCTTCTTAAGTATTAATATATTTCATGTAAGCGATTTTGGGCTTAGTGGGAGTTGAGCGCCAATATTTTCAACTGTACTTTGGGTCCTTGCCTTAGTTAGTGAAAAAGTATTATAAAATACCAACCTTCGTATAGTAGAGTCCAATAAAATATAGTGATCATGAAGGCAATGGGCACCGCTATGTTGAACAACACCCAGTAGGTTTTCACGTACCATGGCAGCTTGAACTCGGTGCCTGACGGATTTTAAACGGCAACATATACTTAAACAATGTGTGTAGTTTGTAAATATTTGATAGGCGCTATATATTATGTTATATATTTTAGTGAGAGTTATTTATAGAGTATATTTTAGGTGTGGGCATCGTCTCATACAACCCTGACAACACAAGATGATAACACGATCGATAGCAGATATCCTGATAAAACTTTGAATAAAATCACAAGTTACTAAATACATAGGTATTTATTTTGTGGAAATGAAAAATAATGATGTAACCTTGTTTTATATAATTCACCGATTCATAAAGTAAGCTATATAACTACTTACTTATTGGTCCGTAAAGGTAACAGCGCGCTGACACCAACGTTGCGAATCCGGTAGCAAGGAGGATGCTCGTCAAACCCCAGTGCGTCAGGTAAATAAACCAGTATGCCACTTTACCATTCAATATGTATATTATTATGGACGATAGCACTATTCCTAATGATGTGAGGAAGAGCAGTGCCCGCCAAATCAAAAGGGGGACGACCGACCGAGTCGTCTGCCAACTACTGAGATAAAAGTCAGTCGGTTTATGATGCTCCAAAGTGAGCATACTCGTCTTCACTTCTTGTATAAAATAGGTCTTCATAGCACTCATCTCGATATTTTTGTGGTGACGGTAACACAGCGCACCCAACACTATCGATTACAAGGAACTGATAATCGATAAGGTAATACTCGGTTATCGTGTGACTTACTTCCAATATCTAAACGTGGTGCCAAAATATATCTTATTGTAGTATCTATGGACATTGTTTGTGTGTGTACGCTTTGGGTGTGTAAACGAGTGAGTAAGAAGATACCTAATACGCATAGTGGGGAGAGGCCTATGATGTCCAGCAGTGGTCGTCTTGATATATTCATAATGATAGAAGCTTCGTAGTTTCCTGAAGTTTTGGAAATATAACACCCATTTATTAGCAATAATTTATTCCGATGACTTAGATGTACGTATAATAACACAGAAATCAGCAACTTTATTTATGTAGCAATAGCTTAGTGTGAATGAGGCTTATACTTGTACCAGAATATAACATACAGCATCGCTAAACTTTACTAGCGACGAGAGTTTAGTACAGTGGTTGATCTTAGTTAACTAATACTAATTATATCGCTCGTTCGATATGGTTAGAACTGTGGTGTCCCTGCAACGTTTCGTAAGGAAGTCCCTGAGGAGTGTGATGCCGACGACGATGAAGTGGATCAAAATGATCATGATACTCGACCCAAGCACCACAATCATGGTTTGGCCAGGCTTCGACCAGTCCAGCATCGGGTATATCCAGGATTGGCCGAAACTGTACAAAAAGAAATTTTTTAGAAACATTTACAACAATATAAAACAATATTTTAATGTAACATTTTATATTATATATTTAGTATTTAGTAGGTCCAACTACAGCTAGGCAAATTAGGCATCATTTTGGTTAAAAATATATAACAGGATCTTTAAAAATAAAATGAACTTCGCGGAACATTTGCCATAATATGGATACTAATACACTATATAATTGTAGATCCATCATGGAGCACTAAAATGGGACACCTGCTATATATGACCGGCGGCTACTCGTAGCTCTGTCTTCATGCTCATACAGATTTTTGCAGCATATATCTTCAAATTTTCCAAAAAGGCACACGAACTAACAAATATTAACATTAATAATTTTTAACAAAAAAAAAGAACCGACTCCAAAAATCTTTCTGTTAAGTAAAATTGCACTAAAAAGTTATAAAATAATTGCATTATTTACTTACTATAATTTATAGAAAAATACTTTTTTAATTTTAGAGGATTCTGAATAAAATCAATTTATTAGGACAATAATATACAATTATTATTATTTTTGGAGTCGGTGCCAGACAAACTTTTTTAAAGGTACATTAACCATCATTATTTTTACGATAATGTATATAATGTATACCTAATTGAAAAAAATTACAAATTAACACAACAACTGCCTAAAGCGAACGTAATACGCTACTTCATGAATGTACTTACACGTTTATTGTCCTTTACTGGCACCGACTCCAAAAATAATAATAATTGTATATTATTGTCCTAATAAATTGATTTTATTCAGAATCCTCTAAAATTAAAAAAGTATTTTTCTATAAATTGTAGTAAGTAAATAATGCAATTATTTTATAACTTTTTAGTGCAATTTTACTTAACAGAAAGATTTTTGGAGTCGGTTCTTTTTTTTGTTAAAAATTATTTTATTTCTTACTTTTTAGTGAATCTTGCGTACCATAACTGATTTATCGGAAGTGAATATGAGTAGAACTATTCAACGCGCTGCCCATATATATCTGTCGCAGATGGATTGTAGAATCCGCTGTTTTACAAAATCTCTAGCTGCTTTTCAAAACAGTACTGTTTTATAAAACAGCTGAACAACGTTCAGCTGGATTGCCATTGCGATACGTTTAACAAAACTGCTACCCACCCTTAGACGTAATGCAGATTGACGTATCTACAGTGGGACAGGTTTGTTTATTGTATAGGTATATTAAATGGATAGTCACCATTCAAGTAAAAAAGCGATACTGTATTCTGATTTGACTTTCCGTGGCTGGGTCGACGGAGCCCCGCTTAGCGGGGCTCCTATTTTTTTGTCCGTAAGGTTAGAAAAAACCTAAACACGAAGAGGATGACGGGGGCTAACCTGTCCGTGTCGGGGTACACGAAACTCCCGAGCTCGCTTCGCTCGCTCATGGATCAATTTAATTTATTTTCTTTCATAATCCCGATATATTGTCGACTATTATAGTGGTTTAGTATTTACGTCATTAAACATTTTCATTTTTTTTTTTTGCTATTGAGAAGTAATATAAAGTTAGGTTATTATTGTTAGGACATACAGAGCCATATGTGACAAAATTTCGAACTAAAATCAACAGCGGGTCAACGATCAGAGATTATGTAAAACAGTGTGAAATGAACTGTCATCATTTCACACTGTTTTACATAATCTCTGATCGTTGACCCGCTGCATTGATAAACGCAAAACGTTCATTCAATTCTGCGTGTTATAGTTCAGTAATTATGTAAAACCGCTAAACGTCGTTCAGCTGTTTTTCATAACAGTACTGTTTTGTAAATCAGCTAGCAGTTTTGTAAAACAGCTTATTCTACAGTCCATCTGCGACATATCCATATCAAAGTAGGAAATCTAGATCTGAGGCTATTTCAAAAGAGAGTAATAAACTGCGAAAAGAAGATGAAATTAAATAAAAAAAAAAAAAACTGAATAGCGTATGTTACTCACGGGACAGTGTAAGGATTCTAACGATACCCCATATATCGAAATCAGTTCAGGTATTTAGAAGTTATGGTGGAATAGGTAAAGAAACTCACAAACATACTTACACATATACATACTTATATACACTCCGTTTTTTGAGCACTCGTTTAAAAAGAGATGTTTGAGAATGCGGTCTTACGAGTACACTAAAAAGTATTAAATAGCAAAAAAAAAAGACGGATTTCCGGTGCTTCTCTTCCGGTTTCATCATCATCATCATCATCTGATGATGAAGCTGGAAAATAGGCAGTTCATTAGAACTATTCTAGAGACCGTAAACACCACCGGAAAGTCACAAGAAAGCAAAATACACCATTTCGTTTACTTCGA
Source organism: Xylocampa areola (assembly GCA_935421205.1). Lineage (NCBI taxonomy): Eukaryota > Metazoa > Arthropoda > Insecta > Lepidoptera > Noctuidae > Xylocampa > Xylocampa areola. The sequence goes on from OW285200.1 coordinate 6,825,521, forward strand.
CGACGTATTATTTTTCAGTTATTTTGATTTAAATACCAAACTACTAAACCAATTTTCATAAAATTTAAATGGGACCAATCTGAAAGTAAATCCTTTCAAATAAAAAAATAATTTTCCAAATCGGTTCATAAATGACGGAGTTCTGAGGTAACAAACATAAAAAAAAAAAAAAAAAAAAAAAAATACAACCGAATTGATAACCTCCTCCTTTTTGGAAGTCGGTTAAAAAACGTAAGTTTTGTCATTTGGGTCTGATTCAAGGGTTTTTATTTATGCTCAACATTGATTATATATTCCCAAAAAATCCGTTTTCTAGGCGTTACAAAGTAGCAAAAAGCCAAGTAACAGTACCTACGTTAGCTGCGCAGTATTTTACCTACTGTTTAATAACCGATTAGCGGGTCGGCTTGGCAGGTCGTGCTTTGGTTGTGGTATACCAGGACCCCAGTGAGGATTAGCTAGCATAGAACCGTGTGGTTTTAGTCGGTAGGAGTCCGGTACAGCGTCCATGATGGATAATTACTTAAAAAAATGGCAACACTGTGGATGTACTTACGGACTGATACCTCCGGCGACGTGGAAGATGATACTGAAGAACATATAGACAATGGCAAAGATTATAGGGAAGTAGAAGTGCAGCAGCCGGGTGGGGTGGCGAGAGATCATGACCAGCGAGAACATTAGCACGGAGTTGATGCCGTGGATGAAAAAGTCCAATACCGGGTCCAAAGCGTAGTCTTCGCCTAGAAGAATAGATATGTGTGATAAACTTATGACTGAGTATGTTAAGGGTAGCAATTTTTGTTCAAAGGATATTGTAGCCCATAAATGAGCCTGAGAATTATACTTAATTAATTTATGTTAGGTTGGTAGCAGCTGGCATTCTGTAGTTTTTGCCTACTCCAATGGTAAAAAGGCGTAAGTAACTGTATATGACATAAAAGATGTATATATGTACGTACAATTACTGTAATAAGAAAATATGTAGAGCTTACTTGGTACAGGCAAGTCAAAACACTGGTACATGAATTATGATAAAGCAACTTCAAGGAGACACAGGACAGATTTCATAGACCTATAGAAAAATAGTATAGATATATACTATTTCTTTTATAGTTCTATGAAATCTGTCCTGTCTTTTTATATAGACCAGGTGCATGGACAAAATAAATAAACGAGAAAATCAATACAGATTATTATTTGAATGACTCTGACAGAGATAAATAAATGTTTAAAATGCATTATGTAACGCATGCATAGCGAACTCTACAAAAAAAAACACAAATCTTAACAAAATCTCTTTCTTTACACAAATAGGTATTTATCATTTTAGTGAAAATCAATGTTGAAAACTTTATCTGTTCTATCCCTATTCACCCCTGGATTCACCCGATCTAACGTAGTCGATGTTTCGTTTTCCTACGTGTAACGTCTTATTCAATAATTTAAGTAACCTAATTTTTTATGGGATAAGGGCAAATGAGCAGTCCGGTCGTCTCGCATAAGCGATTACCACCGTCCATGGACACCCGCAACAACAGAGGAGTCGCAAGTGCGTTGCTGGCCTTTTACCTACATATTTACCCTTCAAGCAAAACCACATTACACACATTTTATTTCGTTAATTAACACAGCACTGACAGTACCGGTAATTTTGCCATAGATGTTGCCTAATACACCAGATTTTATAAGAAATCAGTCAGCATAACATTTTTTTTGCTTGTAAGTTTTACGTCACAACTTATCCGTTTCTTTATTTGATAACAAAGAGCTTTGACTACTATGTTAAGCTCTCGGTGAGTGTAGGGATCGAGGGCCGGATACATAAGATGGGATACAACATGAGAAAGGATGTTTTTTTTTGTTATCCGTTATGACGATATTGTAGTAATAAAACATAATGTGCGGTAAGTATATTGAATCAATTTTATTATGAGAATATCCCACTTTGGGTGTGTACTCCATAAACCCAAAGATAGAGCTTTGTATGTGACTTATGTATTTTAATCTCTACTTAATCAAACACTCATAACTAGACCTAGATCTCAGAGCGGCAAATATTTAATGTCTGTTGAATTTTGCATATCATAGCATATGTTTGGGGGTGTGAATAATATAAATAATGGACAAGTGGGATGTTTTTATCGTTAAAATTGATTCAATTTATAGTACTTAAAGTTTTATCACTGTCTAAAATCCCGGACATTCTATTGTATACTTATTATACTTATATGATAATATTTGATGAGAATTTTTCATATTTACAGAAGTTAGTAAAAAATATGGTTGTTATCCATAACTCACCTAATTCAGTGAGCAATGACCAGTAGAATATAGTGATGTAGAACGCTATAGTAATAGTACAGTTGTAGGAAATCCAGTACAGCTTCACCAGCAGTGGCAGGCTGGAAGCTGAAATTGGATTAAAGAGGGGAATTATTTTAAGGAAGTAAACAATTAATAATGGAAATAGCATGACGATAAATATATATGAAACACTCCATCTTTGGTCTTATGGACGCAAACGCGTGATCAGCGAGAGGATCTGGGATTGAGGAGCGGTGAAATCTGGGTGTAGGATTGTACACCCCTGCCTAACCCTTCGGAGAGGCGTAATGCTATTATATGATGACCAATAATATGTTGCGTGTATGATGTGTTTAGCTTTGATATCTACGGGAGAGAAACTAAACTAAACCAAGGCTCAGTTGCACCAACTTTACTTTAACCGTAACCGACGTGTTACTTTAATATTTTGTCAGTTTTTCTACGTAAGTTCTGTCAAAATAACACAGTACTATGTCGGATAAAGTTTAAGTTAAGTTGGTGTAACTAGCCCTAAGTTGAAAAGGCGAAAGATAACTTAAGATCTTTTGCAGATTTCCCATATTTTATGTGATGTTGCTTTGATATACCATGTCTAGCATAGTGCCTATGCGTATACTAATACCTACAAATTATAGTTCACGAACACTACTACACTACCACGATGTAAAAAGGAGTTTAGAAACGACTTTTGATTCCTAATATAGTAGAAGCCATCGACACGACAGTCTCAGAATAAACACATAGGTAAGAAATTAAACAGTAAACAAGAAAACAAAGTTATAAATTTATGGCAATATCAAAAATAGTGAATGAGTGAACTGCCTCGTTGGTTTAGTGGTCCGTAGCGCGACTGCTGAGCAGGAGGTCTCGGGTTCGATTCCCAGGTCGGGCAAAGTGTTATTGAGTTTTTCTGTTAGGAAATTCTCAGTAGCAGCCCGGAGTTTGGAAATGTGCCCGGTTGATGGCAATAGGCTCACCACCTATTACATGGGACTTAATAACAGCATTGGTGAAATGTGGGTGTACAATTGTGTACACCTCTGCCTACCCCTTCGGGGAATACAGGCGTGATGCTATGTTATGTTATGTTATGTGAATGAGTTTAACACAGTGTGCTCTCAACTAAAAATTTTACGATAAATAAGTAGGTATAGGAATCTTTTCGTATGTAGGCTCTTGGGTTCTGATTAAAATTACTTCGGCATTTACCTATATAAGAAATATATTAATAATATTAATAATGGATAAGAAAAATATTATTGTAAAAACCGTAATAAAACTATAATACCTTTTACTCGGTGTTAAGTCAAATTTTAAATAATAACGTTTTATTTTGGTCTCTCAGTTTCACAGCGGAATATAACCAATTAATTAAATACATATTAAAACTTCTTTGGATGTTAATTTATTGCCCACAATATTTTGGAGACCATATAACTTAAAAAAAAAGGAAAAACATACTATATTAAAATGGCATTCCCACTTTTTTTCATGACTCAACCAGGGACAATAAATTTCTTTTTGTGAAAACAGTTTTAGTTGTAGATAGGCATTAAATCGTTCTTATTCAAAACTGGTGCGGGGCATACAGGCGTGTGATGCTATGATAAGATGTTATCGGAACGCCGAAAAAGCGTGTAACTAACGCTTACAACAACTTTACGTCCTGATGTGAACTCGCCCTTAATACATGTTGTGTTTGGGATTTGACCTTGCAGAATAATAGGTAATGCGAGAAGTATAGTAGATAGGACATACCCATAGTGATAAGATATAATAACACTTTTATTTTCTATTTACATGAACTATGACGCTATGTTAAAACGTTAAGTAGGTATTATAAGTAGCCGATCGCAGAACTGAAATAAGCCTTACTAAAAATGTTGTCATAATTATTATTGTGTTCCATTTTGAAACCAAGATTTAGCTGTTAAAGACATTAATCGTAACTAATTTCTTAGATACAAAATACAGCTATGTAATAAATTGCTCTCTAACTTAAAAAAAAATCTCATTTCGTGCTTTTAAGTCACAACTATCTTCATATATGATTGAACTTAATTAAACATGTCCTACCTTCCCGTTGAGGCTGGGCGAACATTAGCTTAATTTATTAGAATACTATTTTCATGTAAATGGCATTAATTGTGTTTTTTGAAAATAAATTTCATTATACTTAATTAATTCTTCAGTGAATTCTATTAAATGTAAATTGTAGACATCATATCGAAATGATTTTTTGTTGACGCAATGTTTGTTCTTATAGTACTTTTATTTTATCAATACAAACCATAGAATTAGAATATTTTTGCTACCCCATAGAAGGACATAGAGCTCAAAAAAGTGCAACCGATTTTGAATTGTCAATGTGTGCGTGCAATAGTGATGTACACCGTGGAAATATTGACACATATCGATTATCGATAAACAGTATTTCAGATGTAAAGACTTGGTATACAAAATGAAAATATTTTCAATCAAATTATGTTAATAAAACTAAAATCACAAGCGTAGGTATTATTTAATGGACTTCATTAATTAACTACATTATTTTAATAAAAACATTTCATGCGCTCATACTATAATTATATTTCATTGGTAATAGGTACTTTGTTAAGAAAGCAGCTTTTAGAGACCCTGAGCAGTGTATAGAGTATGACTGATTGAGATGATGATTGACTGAATGATTTTTACCTACCTATCCTAATACCATTGCGAAGGTGGTCTCGACTCAGCGCAGCACACGTTTGAGGTGTACCCTACCTAGACCGCTGAGCGGCGGATACTAAGAGCCAGTATCGGGCGAGATCTATTTCTGCCGGCAATAGTGAGGTCTACGCTGGCAGATTTAGGGAACTGGAGCTGGTCTATTAAGTGCCTCCCTCCATATGCTAATGGTGACCGCCGAGGTAGTTTGAGTGAGGTAAGAATCTCACACACCCCGGTCTTATCCATAAAGGCCGGGCGCGTAATTGAAGGTTTCCCCCCGAAAAAAAAGGTATATCCTATTATCTTTTCTTATTTCTTCTTTTTCTTTATTATTTTTTCTTCTTTATCCATATTCTTTTCTTTATCAATTTCATAAAATTTTTTCCTTGCCTTAGCATCGACAAGAAACCCTTAAGTATAAAAAAATATATCATAAAAATGTGAAATTCTCTTGAATTTATAGTACAAATTAAGTAAACAACATATTCATTACGCTATCACATATAGGCTCAAAGCTCACCGCCTAAAGGTGATAGCGCAGGAGTCACCAACTAGTTTCATTCGGGGTCTAATCAAATTCAAATCAAATAGCGAAGAATAATAGTAGCGCATTTCGTTAGATCATTATTAAACTAAGGTCCGCACAAAGTAGGTTGGCGGTCCGGATTCGAACCGCATTTGGGGACTCCTGTAATAGCGTGATGAAATATATTTATAACGTATAAACGTACGTAACGATAACAGACAGAAACGTTTCCAAACATTTTGGTTTCATCGTATTAGGTACCCCAATTAAAATTTTGGAAAAATTATTACTGTGTAGAGATAGTTGGTAGGTCTACACTAATAATAAATTCTGATATCGGAACTTTTTGTTCTAAAATTTCATCGACACAATAGTCGACACTGACAAGTCACTATTTTGTATACATGAAATGAAAATTTATATTAGAACAACGTACTCAATATTGATTTTATGACCATTGTTTTTTACTATAGAGAAAATTTACTATTTTCTTGATAGGATTTGGTTTTCAAAATAAATTTTCTAAAGACAGATTTTTCCAAAATATGGCCATAAAACTATATGCTGTTGTTGACAATTTACCTGTGAAATAAATGTTTTTCTGGATTATTTTTATAAGAAACATCGCAGTCACCAACACAACACGTAGGCATTGCTTATAAATTTTAAAACTGTATAAAATATTCAGGATTCACTGACAATACAGCAAATATAAGTTAGCGTGATTTTTGACAGTGACACTGGAGAAAACAACATCTGCCAATAGTGCTGACTGAACCTAAATATGCTTTCTCTTTCTAACATGTGATATTTCCGTAAGAGATTCCATTCCCATAGTAGGCTTTGTTGGTCTTTTTCTATCCTACGTTTATGATACAAACAGAATATCTATTTGAAAGCATAGACAGAAAGTAGGTATAAATAAATATGTAGATGTTGCGACAGATAACCTATATTTTAGATCAATAGTATCGTTTCCAATGGTAACTTAGAGCTTTACATGAATATGCTCTATAAACCTTTTTCGTTTAACAGGAATATATGTATTTTTGATAACAGTATTAGCATTTAACAAATATATCGATAACGTTTAATCGTAACTTTTTAATCGGTATGATCCCTTGATACAACTAGACTACGGTATTAAATATATCGAATTATTTCCGGAATAGATATTACATAGTTCTATGTATAGGCAATGTATTTTTTGTTTTTAAGTAAATATTTGCTTATAAATCTTTGAACTCATCATTGCATGCACTTGAATATTAAATGCTATTATTATACCTAACAATAAATATTTAAAGATATATATTTTTGTGGAAAGAAAGATATGGATAAATACTCCAGCACTCTGCCAACTCAACTTCTGCTCCTAGTGAGCTCCGAGCGCCTAGAGTATTTATCCGGGTTCAAATCCTGCTCACGATTGTATTTTTCTTTAGGATTGCAGATATTGAACGCCAAAATTACCTATGATGGTTGCCTTCTCCACGAGTTCTAATTGAACTTGTTCTAAATAAAAAAACTTAAAATAATAAAATCTGACCAATATTATAATTTATTTGCTGTGCCCCGCAAACGCTGTTCTGCCATTAAAATTTTCTGGATACCCTTATCACCTTGGGGTATAAAAATAGCTTAGGACCTATTCTCAGACCTATCAAATATACACTAAAAAAATCATAAGAATCGGTCTAGCCGTTTCGGAGGAGTTTGATAACAAACACTGTGACACGAGATTTTTATATATTAGATTAAATTATCCAGGCTGACGCCTGCTTTTTTGATTAAATGTTGATTATAAAATCACATGCCTACTTGGTAGGTACCTACCTACTAATATTTATTTTGACATATCTATCCTCCGAGTTTATTCTCATACGTACCCAAGAAATGGGGGCGATATCTTTGTGTATTTACTTGATAACATATAGTTTCTATATTACCTAGCAGTTTTATAAGTATACAAGTTTGATTAAATTTTTCTTTAAAATTTTGTAGGTATGTATTCTTATATTTATTAGCGAAAGGCTACGGGTTTTCAAACTTGAAATGTACTTTTCCGTTGACGGAGCAAATTATCACTACGCTACCTTTATCATTCTCAGTTAGTTAATGACATTATTGACCTATGATGGCGGTAATCACAAAAATGCAAGATTTTTTTTCATGACTAGATGTCTTACTGTATACGTTATTGCATTTCATAATGTTATCCAGGTTGTAGGCCTAGAACTATGAGATCAATTAAGGACCCAGAGGAAGAGATTTGTAAATCAATATTTTAATATTTAATTGTTTATAAGTTTGTTAAAACATTGCTTACTAAATTTATTATTAACTATAATTATTTATTTATTTTATAAAGATATTCAATTATTATTTCAATGATTTATAAAAATATCTTTGCCCTGTAGTGTTATAGTTATGAGCTGGAATTATCATAATTATATAAAAGATTTTAAGTCAAGTAGTAAGAAATTAAGTCCTAATTACAACGCGTACAATACCTGAGCATTGTGAAGATTGTGTTGATAAGCAGATTTAATCATATCTTTAATTAAAAGATTTGTGGACAGACATGGAATTTGTGCAGCTTTGCAAAAAATATTAAATGTCATACGTAGCTTAGAATTTGTGGTACCTACCTACTCGTATACATTAAAGTGACGTTTTGCTCACTATAGATAAACATACTTATATTAACAATGTGCTTTTGCTGGTCTAATCCGTATTAAAATATATTTTATCTTTGAATGTCTACAAAAATGCGTGTGTTATCATAATGACTCAAACTTTATGAATATTACTTATCTGAAGAAACTAAAAAAGGATTTAATTTTATAAGTCATCAACGGGGTAACGCGAAATTAACCAGCGGCCGTATCTTTCGACGACCGTTAACCGGAGACAGCCAGTCTCCGAGGACTTTACACCTATTATGGCAAGTTAGATAGGAAAGACACTCAAGGAAAGTCAGATGTTGGTCATGTCTTGTGCATATTTCCAATATTTCAATTCTGCTGCAAGTTATTTTCTTTTGTTTATTTAACGGGCTTTGTCGCTTAGCGACCATATCGCCCATGCAAGTTTCTTGAATAGACTCGTAAGTTTTAGTTTAGAGTATCTCGTGTTATTCACTAAACCTGTGATGCACTATAGCATGTAGCTACGTCTAAATATTTAAAGTAGTATTCAAAATAATTGTAATAGTAATTAATAATCAATTCAGACCTTGCCTTCTGTTATACAGTTGATGGCTGGTTATGTTTATTGACAGGAAAATGGTTCACTTCTACTCTCGACTCATACTTTGTTACCAAATTAAATAATTTACAGACTATTGTTTATCAATTGATAAACTGTTATATCGTAATGAATACAAAAGTTTAAAAGAGCGCAGACTTACCTGAAGGTCCTGTGAGGTACGCAATGAGGGACACTGCGGTAGCAAATCCAGAAGTTGCAGTTATAAGAATTAATCCCCAATGAGTCATGAAAATAAACCAGGGCCCTATTCCCAAACCCTTCGCAGTAATCACCATGGAAGCCACTAAAATACCAACGCAACCTATAAATATTAGAGTTCTTAAAAATAATAAAGGCAAACAGGAGCGATTCCTTTGCCAACAACTAATATAAAAGTCCGATAAATTTTCATATTCCAATGAGAACATTTCGAGTTGGAACTCATTTCTGAAGTATTTTTTCACGTTTTCACCCATTATTTTTTTGGCAAATTATTGATTTAATTTATCGAGAGTAAGTATATTGACCGAGCGTGACGGCTGTCGACTGCGGACCGACACTGTTATCTCTGATTACCTTCGTGATTGTGTGGCATCGTCGATGATCCATACATTTTAGTAGATAACAATAGAACAATGACGCTACTGATTTCATTACAAACTTTTGCCATTGCAAAAATATATGAAAGTGATTAGTATAGCATACTTTACTAGCAACACTTAGGTCTTACATAATTTATAGCTCTAATTCAGAACATAGGACCTGGAGGTATAACTACAGAATTCACGAGAGCTTTAGTAATTTCACCAAATAATGATCGATCACACAGGCGTATTGGCAGATGGATAGTAATCGTAGATTCTGTAACATTGACATTCGTATCAGTTTACCCATTCATAAGATTGGTAGCCCTCATCTCTTGGTAATCGATAAAGCAAAATAGGTACCTAAGCAATATGGAAATATTTTTTTTATTATAAGCGCACCTATTTTGTCATAAGGTTGAATAATATACAGATCCTCATTTTTAAATATTTATTTATATATTTTTATTAATTTATAGTTAAAATACAGATATGAATTTATATCTGTTTGTTTAGATGTACAAACAACATTTACAAAATAGGTCTAATGACACCTCTTTAAAACTAAAATCACAGTGCGCTTCGATTAAAAAGTAAAAAATGTATAGCTATCTTATACTGTTGCAAGTAAATAACTTATATTTTATAATCCCACATAGTTTTACGTCATTGTAAGTTAAATCCAACCAAAATCATTGAGATGATTTATCAAAGGTCAATATCTGTTTAGCGCTAATTAAGTACTTATTATACATTTACTAAAAAGTACCTATAGGCTACTTAATATTTTTACATAATTAAATTATATCACATTTTAATACACAACACACCCAGAATTATACTACATAGGTATTCTACAAGGTCCTAATTTATTGGGTAACTTCATATCTTTATAATTTTAAATTCTATTTTTTTTATATAATATGTTAGTGGAGCAGTTTTTGTGTTGCTGGTATAATTACACAAATAATTTGTTGTATAATAACTTTCGTGAGACACATTCATATTAATTATTGTTCAACGGTTATTACTCACTTGCATTCTTCGGGATTGCCCGACTAGTTTCGAACTCGAACGGAGCCCTTAGTCATGAGCTGAGGCCGCGGCGATGTCGCGAGTCAAACTCAGTTTGACCGTTGAACAATAATTAAATAATTTTTTATCCATTTATTTGTTGAGGGAGGTAGGGATTTATATTATAAGTCATTACACAAACATTCGCTTAAAATGTTTGTGTAATGACTTATAATATAAATCCCTTAGAAAGTTAAATAAATTAAGACCATATAATAAAAAGAGTATTCAGATATGCTCACTTCATCACTTTTACACACATACAGTCAGTTTTTTTTTCAAATATAAGCATATTTCCTATCCTTGCTTTAGTTGGCTAGGGTCATGGTCAGTGTTGCTACACTTTAATATGGATTCCACCCGATATTGCTACGAGTATTGTGTTAGGGTGTGAACGCCTCGTTGTAGACTCCAGTGGGTTCATTGAGGCGTCTTTTGGCAATACCGTCTCGTCCCGCAGCTATGCCCACAACCAGCAGGTGCATCAGGGCAATGAAGACACCCGTCAACGAGATCACTACCATCGTCTGCTCCGGCTTCGACCAGTCCACCACGGGATAGATGAACGGGTTACCCCATCTGAAAATATAATTTTATGTTGCTTAAAGAAGAATCATTAGATTATACGGACGTATATGTTAGGTTGTGATTGTATCTTGTCAATCAAGTTATTGTTGGCTATTTGATTTCTCATGGAACGAAGTCGACTTTTGTAATGTTAGTGATACTTTGGAATCTGATGATGATTCTCTACAACGGACCGCAACTGTACAGTTAACCATATAACTACTATAAGAAACATACATTTTTTTTTTCATAATTCAGTATGATGATATACTAATGAACTATATTTATTTATTTAGGGTAAGCCTGGTGATTTGTTATACACGGTTCCCTGGTAAGGACCCGGTCTCTCAAAAAGTATCAGCACACAATGTATTAGCGATAACGAAATATTAAGCACCTTTGTGAAAACGGAAATAAAAGTAAAATATTTTAACCGGTTCATAACAAATATTAGTATTTTATTTCATCTAGTTTCGCTAAGTCCACACAAATAAAAATTAAAAAACGTTTATTGCATAGTACAGTGTTACACAAATTGGAACTCTTGACTTCCAAACTAAGTTACACTTGTACTATGGAAGTCAAGGCTCTTTCTAATAATCAAGTTTAAAATAACCCAAATAAAAGATGCATGCAGAATGAATTTAAAACAGAACAAAAAATAAAAATATTATAGATAATAAATAAGTTAAGACAAGGAATAGTGGTAACTAAGCGACTGTAATAAGATTAGTGTGTTGTGAGGTGTAATGTGTATTGTGTGAGATGTGTGTTTCTGTGTTTATGTATGTGGTGTGTTTGTATGTTTCTGTGTTTGTGAGTTGTGTGTGGTGTATGTATTTATGCGGGTTTCAAAAGCGTTTCAAAGTCATTGTAGTTCATGCTCTGTGACCACTTGGTGATGAGATTTTTGGTCTTATATAAAGTGTGGTTAAAAATTTAAAAAAAAAAATTAGCTTGATTATATAAAAGGTTGCTTAAGACTTTACCAGTGTTTAAAAAAGCGAAGTAAATTAACATGAAAAGTAAGTATTTTATGCGGAAAAAACAAAAATATTAACTTTAAAACAGCCTAGTTTATCAAAGGCATTCTTCAAGGTCTGACGAATTGTAAAAACAGCAGTGCATGCATGGTTCTCTTTGTCGACACATTTGTCGATTTTAGACACCAAATTTGAAACAGATAAATCTTTCATGCGCATTAACGCATGCGTAGTGAACTGTAAAGTTTAAGTTAAATTTGCCTTAATGTGTTGATAAAACGAAAATTCAATATGTACAAAATTATATCGAGTCGAGAAGTTTGTCGACAAAGATCTGTGCTCGGATGCCTGTAATAATACCAAATAGTTTATTGCAAAAGAAATTAATCATAATGTTCAGTGACTTAACCTTGATAATTTGAAGCCAGTTAGATATTTATAGTTTTCTTAAAATCGTAATGAATTCTTATAATGTTTTTTTAATGATAGAAATAGGAAGAAACAATTATCCTTGAGAAAAAACATATGCTTTTATTTAATAGTTCATCTTTACGACATTGTATTAACTGCAAAGTTAGTCGTGTCGGTTCGGTCACCTGTATAGGGACTGAATAGATAGCAATGACGTCACCAAAAGACGTGTTAATATGTGGAAGAAGAATTCACTGTACTGAGCAGACGTCGAGATGGCTTAGTGGCCAGAGCGCCTATTTAACCGGGAGGTGCAGGTTCGAATCCTGCTTGCGACCGTATTATTTTTCCAATTAATATTATAACTTTAATAATAGTTCTTTGATTGATTGGTGGAAGTCAGAACGTTAGTGATGGACACGCAATGACACAAACCGTCTTGAATTGTAAAGATCTTTGTCCAAATACAGAGCAAGGTCTTTCCCACGGTGTGTGATATACTTTAACTTTTTATATTATGTATTTGAGCCAGTTGTTGCTTTGTATTTTGTTGCTGTATTTCGAAGTTCAAAGGAATAAAAGTTTGATTGTAACAGAATGAAACTGGATTGCAAGGCAAATTTTGTGCAGTCAGTGTTAGTAAAAATTCTGAGTCTCGATAACATAAGCGTTTGTGCTACGGCTTTTTGACTGCCTCTTTGGTCTAGCGGTCGCAAGCGCCACTGCTGATCGTGAGGTCCTGGGTTCGATTCCCAGGTCGGGCAAAGCATTAGGTCTTATGAACAAGAGGCAAGTAACACCATAGACACTTTAAAAAAATTAAGACATAATAATATAGATAATAAAAATATAATATAAATAGATAAATAACAATATAAAAAAATAAGATATAATAATATGTCAGTAAGTGATGCAGTAGAAATGAAAGTGTTGCAAAAAGTTTAAATTGATTGTGAAGATTCTAAAATGTGTATCTAACACATTTTAAAATCCTTTTCATACGTTGACAATTGGTTGACAACGTGTTCATACGTTGACAATGTCATACTGTGATAGAGAAATAGTGGTATTTATGAAAATTTACGATCAAGTTCAAGACTGTTGTGTAGCGGCCTACGAGCTACGGGGCTACGAGTCCAAAATGGTTGCCAAAGGCGTAGTAGTAGTAGGTCAATAAATGGAGCAAAAAATGTAGTAAATGAAAATAAGGTAAAATGTTCGTTCATTTCATTGTTCATATATTTAAAATCCATCTTAAAATTGTAGTGATTTAATAACCAGTACTTGAAAACGTGTATTAATACGAATCGACACAACATTATATCTATATAATGTTGTGTCGATTATAATTTATAACAAAAGTGATCAGCCATCAAGTAATTTGTCTGATATTATATTGCTTTAATTTTATTACATATCGATATCAATCAAAGGCAATTAATAATTTTATTGAAGATTAAAAAACAGATTGCAGTCACTATGGTAATAAGTGCATAATTCACGAAATACATGCACATTAATGATCTTAAAATGCCACGTTGGTGTAGTGGTACCAAGCGTGACTGCTGAGCACGAGGTCTCGGGTTCGATTCCCGGGTCAGACAAAGTATTATTGAGTTTTTCTGTAAGGAAATTCTCAGTAGCAGCCCGGAATTTGGAATTGTGCGTGGTAGATGGCATTAGGCTCATCACCTATTACATTCGACTTAATAACAGCATTTGTTTGGGTATACAACTGTGTACACCTCTGGCTACCCCTTCGGAGTATACTGGCGTGATACTATGTCATGTTTATTTTCCTAGTTTAAAACCTGGAGATGAGGCGGGTCCCTATACAGAAAACGAATACATAATTGTTATACTGAATAATTATCGTTAAAATACCGAGTTTCTCGAATTGTACATATGAAATATCATGCTATAAACACTAGAAATAAAAATAAACTTATAAAACCAATGACAAGGCTCAATTTTATTTTTTAAATTCATTAGTCACATTGAACATAGCATACACATTATATAGTCCATGTTAGTCATATTGAAGTAGCAGTAGTCAAATTAAATCTTAATAAATTTAAATAATACACTCAGCAAACCCTTAACTTAACGGGACATTATAGAGTTATAGACTACTTAGAAGAAAAAAAAAACAAAATTTCGCTTGACATTGTATTACTTAATCACTAACTACATGTTAAAATTCAATTATTACTTATTTAACATTTTAATGCATTATGTATTAATGAATATAATAATTATTTGACATTTCAATGAATCTAATTATTATTTGACATTTTAATGAATTTTTTAATAATTATTATTATACTTTGAAATTAATCGATCAATACCACAAAATTGTGAAAGTTAGTACTTTAAGATTTGCTCGAAGTTGAATTTTATTTGTCTGGCGGTTTCTGAGATTTCTCTGTGGCCTATGCAAATGTCCTACCTATTTGGTATCGTCTTGCAATGGGTCTTGAGCTAAGGAGCTCATCAGCCATACTTTTTAACTAAGATATAACTATAATTATTGAATTCAAACGGGACTTAATCGCGCTAAAATTATAATATTTATTTACCTCGACGTTTCGATCACGTTGCATTGATCGTGGTCACGAGTAGACTGAAGAATGCGGGTGTCATCGTCGGGAAGAGCGAATGGATTTTACATCCACCCGCACTTGATCTTGTAAATCCGTTTTAATGTTATAATCGCGACACATAACACTCACGACATCTATCGAGCCCTTTGCAAAAGATTTACGCGAACATTTACCAATGACTGGTTTCCAAGCCGCCGCTAATTTAATCCCGTCTTCCCGGTTAAAATTTGGATGTTTTTTTAATTTCAACCGCTTCACGTACAATTCTTGAGTAATAATGACGTTCACTGGAGAGGATTTTCGGGTCGTGGAGTTCAATCCAGTGGTTGGGTCCCGACTCAAGCAAATGCTTAGCGATCGCAGATTTGTTTACCTGGCGGTTTTTTACAGCTGCTATATGCTCTTTGACTCTTTCCGCTATGGTTCGCTTGGTCTGTCCTATATATGATTTACCGCAACTGCAATCAAATTTGTAAACGCCTGGAGTCTGCAGAGATGTCACGTCTTTGGGTGTACGGACATGCCTTGCCAATTTAGATAATGGGGTAAAAACAGTGTTTATAGAGTAGTTTTTAAACACTGCTCCAATTTTATCTGTTACCCCCTTTATATATGGCATAAGATATAACTCGTAGAGTCAGGGCTTCTATCCACAAATATCCAATAACTCTAGTTATTGGATATTTGTGGTACAGTCTAGAGCTCGTAGAGACTTTGGACTTTGGACAGGGCCCGTTGACTATGACGCGCAGTATAATTGGAGCTTAGCTAAGGGGTTTGGCTTTGGCTCTACTAGAGATCTCATAAGTTTTTAACAGTGAAAGCATTATGAAAACAAGTTCAAAAACACATGATATGTTTTTGGTGGGATTAACATTACTGAAGCTGAAAAACCTTATTTTCTGCTATTATAAAGCAGCAAAAAAAAAGAAAAGTCAGATTGATGACCAGCTTTTCAAAAGAAATTCTATATACATCGATATAAGTCACGTTCGATTAACTAACTGCAATTGTAAGTTTGTAAAATTGAATGAATACTGGCCACCTGACATATACCATAGTCCGAATCGAAGTCCGTATCAAGGAAGGCTATAGGCTATACAACATCACGCTACGACTAATAGCAGCGGAGCATCAATGAAAAATGTTGCAAAAACGGGAAAAAATATTCCTTTTAAGAGCTTCCGTTGCGAACGCGACATAATCAAGTTAGACAGAATTGTTCCTCATTAAAAGTTCTTAAAAAAAGTGCGCAACAGCATATGTCTATCTTTTCAGTTTGACTCACTATAACCTTTTTCATGGTTAACAAATTGGTTCTAAAATAATGCATTATTTGTGAAGGTGTTTTTATAAACATGATATTAATCCTTTAAATATTATCGTTATTCATCACAAGTATTTAATTTTGAACAAAATCGCCCTTTATATCATTTGATTTCAATAAATATCTTCGGAGATATCGTAGTTTTAAAATAACTCGGTAACAAAATAATGATCACGTACCACGCGCGTATTCATAACATAACATTATCACGCCTGTATTCCCCGAATGGGTAGGCAGAGGTGTACACAGTCGTACACCCACATATCACCAATGCTGTTATTAAGTCCGATGTAATAATAGGTGGTGAGCCTATTGCCATTTACCAGGCACAATTCAAAATCCGGGCTGCTATTGAGAATTTTATAACAGAAATACTCAATAACTCTTTGTCCAACCAGGCAATTGAACCCAAGACCTCATTCTAAGCAGTCGCGCTTGGGACCGAGGCAGGCGCATTTATGATGTTGTAGGCGCGGTCATGGGTGCTGGGTGGTGGTGGAATATATTTTAGTAGGTTTTTTCTCAAATTAACGGGGTGAAACCGCCGGGCACAGCTATATATTATAATTAGCCTAAGTTACTCCGAATTACGAATCCACAGGCTGAGTGTTAGTTCCCGACATCCACGCGGACGTAGTTGCGGGCACAGCTAGTGTATTATAAGCTGAAGTAGGTAGGATGCAAGTTTACAATATCGTTCGTGGGATTAATTTACCGATGTGAATGCACTAGCTATCTCGTCTACGAAAGCCTAATAAGTATTTAACAAACACTTCTACCTGCTTCGGTACATATTTGCAGGTATGTTAAATAAAACCTAGGCTTCACAAGCGCATATTCTGCGTTTGTTCATATTTTGTGTAAGTAAACGAATTAATTTATGATTGCACGGTAAAATTACAAATTAAAACTCTATTCTAAAAACTACGGTTTTTGTTATACTAATTAATGTTGTTTTTGTGTCCTTTTTGTACATTTAAAAAGAAATAACTGTACTTGGAACAGTATCTTAACTACTGTAGTTGTTGCAGTGTCAAATATCATTAAAATAATTTAAATAGTTGTTCTACGTACTTACTGATATATTTAAACGCATTACGGAAAAAAATTGTCATGAAAAATGCACGAATAGGGTTAATTAAACCTTTAGTCATCCATTAAACGTATTTCGCTTTCCATTAAAAGTTATAACTCTAGCTGCTCTACGTGCTCTCAGCTGGGCATGACATGACATCTTATTGTATAGCACATGCATTAAACTGCTCAAGCTTGCAACTCAAGCCAATATTTATTACATCTTATCACTAACTTCAGTCACATTACTCAATGTTGTGATTGTGTGCGTGGGATCAAGACAATCACAGTCTTTGTTACCCTGATATACGTAGATCAGTTGGGAAATACAAGTCAAATGTACAAGTACCGACCGGATATTTCACATGAGATTTATTGTATGGTAACCTCTATCATATCTGGAGGCCCGAAACCCTAAATTCATGTGTATTTCTCACAGGTGGCGCAAGCGTAGCTCATTGTAACTAAGGCCTGCTACTACTATTACACACAGCCAATGTACACAATATGTGTTTGTTTAATATTCCCGTACGATTTATTGTGATAATATTATTTTATTTATCAGATGTTTTATTCGTGAAATGCGATAAAAGGCAATGATAGGAAACTATAAAAGTTTATGTTCTTGAAACGTAAACATAAATCGTTTCCCATGTTCTTGAACGATTGAGACATAAAATCACAACATCATCGTCTTTTAAAAGTACAAATCTAACAGATTTACCTGTTGTACCTACTAGGTATTTGAGAGAATATCTACTACATTACAGTAATACCTATTACTTAATTTATTATCTTTTTAACCGACTTCAAAAAAGGAGGAGGTTTCTCAATTCGACCGTATATTTTTTTTTTTTTTTTTTTTTTTTTTTTTATGTGTGTTCGGGCATAACTTCGTCGTTTATGAACCGATTTTGATAATTCTTTTTTTGTTGGAAAGAAGATATCTCAACGGTGGTACCATGATAAGGAAACCAGGATCTGATGATGGATCCCCGAGAAATTGAGGGAAACCTTCGAAAATTGTAGGGGCGACTAGTGCATTTGTAAATTTTTTCATTAAGTATTTTAAAGCACTACTATTTAATAAATCGTAATAGTCGATCTGATGATGGAGCTGAAAGACAGTCGAGGGAACTCTAAAGATTTACAGCAACTACCTGGTGTTTGGGCTTGATTAATTTGTATTGATGAGAACTTTACACCTAGATGGGTTGTGACTGTCATTAGGGGTCTGATGATGAAGACTAAGGACAGTCAAGGGAACTCCTCAACGTTTTACAGTAGCTACCATGTTTTGTTATGTATGTCCATCGATATCTTCGTTTGAAAGAGTAGTCCCCAGAGGTGGTCCCATTTAAATTTAGTAAAGATCTGATGAAGACCTTCGAAGTTAGACAATGGAACTCTTCAATGAATTACAGCAAATCACTCTCAATTGCTGTAATCGCATGTTCATGTATAGTTCATGCCACTCAATACATGCATAGCATCATGCCTGTATTGCCCGATGGGGTAGGCAGAAGTTTTCAATGTTGTACACAAACATTTCACCGATGCAGTAATTAAGTCCTAGCGGCTTTCGAAAGCCTACCCATATTATTAAATTACTAAATTAATTAATTTATGAAGTATACAAACTTATATATGACCTATACAATATATATATATATTACACTTAACACTAAAAAGACTAAAATAAATTAATTTTAAACAAAAAATGAAAACCGCCTTCAAAAATCTACTACACTAAAAAGTTCAAAATAATATCAAAATTTGCTTATAATAAAATAATTTTAAAATAACAATATATAATAATAATCTGTTAATTTTGGAGTCGGTGCCTGATGTATGTGGGGTTTACAACCAGATACAAATGCCGGTAACATAGCACAAACACAGCACAACGAACATAAGTGACTAACAAGAGGAAAACAGTAACCCTCTCTCAGTACAGGCACCGACTGCAAAATTAACAGATTATTATATATATTGTTATTTTAAAATTATTTTATTATAAGCAAATTTTGATATTATTTTGAACTTTTTAGTGTAGTAGATTTTTGAAGGCGGTTTTCATTTTTTGTTTAAAATTAATTTATTGTCAAAGGTAGTTTATAACCGTACTATCACTTCGTAATGGTGGATGTCCTCAAAATATCATAAAACACTTAGGCTCAATTGCACCAACTTAACTTTAACCGTAACCAACTTGTTGCTGTGTAATTTTGACAGAATTTACATAGAAAATCTGTCAAAAAGATAAAGTAACATGTCGATTACGGTTAAATTTATGTTGGTGCAACCGAGCCTAAATGTATAGGCGTTAAGGTTTAGTATACGTTTGTACAGGAGTTGCATACTAATCTAAGGTTTTCGGAATTGTTTGTTTCCTTCTTTATTGTCCTCCCGAATTCCGAGACAAGGTAAAGCTTCTAAGGTAACATAATATAGCGTCATCTTGACAGGTACTAAATTCGTGTAAACTTATCACGTCTCCACCTCACCGGCCTTGTATTTTATGGCGCTATATTTTGTGCGCTATGGAAAAAATTCTTGCACCTAACGCTAGATTCCATGACATCAATGTTATCCCACATTAATAAATGATGTACTACACTGATATTTCGTCCCGATTTCACACGAGGCGACGTGTTCAGAAATACTTTGTAAAATCTAAAGCATTCATGCAAATGTAAAATGCAGACATAACAAGACATAATTTTTCGATAATTTTGTGACTTTTGTACCTATTACAACTGTATTTATACCCAGCTTCATGTTTAAATGAAATATTCACATATTTTCAAATGTCAAATGCAGTCCTCGATATTTCTCTAGAAATATTCAGTTCATTCGTAGATATGAAATATAAAATACAAAAAATGTGCACAGACAGATAGAAGTGGCAGGAGACTTTGTTTTGTATGTAAGAGTGCTATGATGGAATGATCACCGACCTCAAGTCTAAGCAAATTGGTCATGTGTCATGTCATTTAGATGTCGAGGTCGTAAACTTACGACATATGTATGTATAGTCTTCGAAGCTCGGAACAATCAATTAAAACATTATGTTTTTGATCTTGAACTTTACGTTGATGTAAGGTTACGAAAATGCCTAGTTTGAGTGTTATTTGATGTAATTATATAACATTAGGTATAATATTTGCATACGTGGAGATTTGTTAGTAGGTATAACATAAATGTACGGTATGTTTATATTATATTCGGTAGGTAAGTAACCTATTCCTGCAGATGGCAAAGTGATGTTAATTTTAACTTCAAATTGTTGTGAAGGACGTAACGGCACGTTATTACGATAAACGTCCTTAAATAATAGTCACACGTCTTCAATATTTGAGAATGTTACATTGGAAATGTATAAAAAGGGTCATATATCGTTAGAGTGCCACCAATGTAGCCATAAAGGTGTGATCATCAGAGTATTTTTTTTCCCGTTCCAACCAGATGTGATGGTATTTAATTATTGGACGGGGAAACGCCTTGTCTGTCTACAAACACAAACCTATTTACCAAGAATCTAGGGCTACCGATATTCGTTATACAACGCTTAAGTATAGTGTTTTGAGGTCTCCTCAAACTGTAATTTGATATCATCAACTGGAAAACACGATCTTCCGTTGAGTGTGTTGACGAGATTGGTATTTGACCGACTTATAAAACAGACAAACGACGCTTCAAGATGTATGCAAAATTCATCACTTACGGGTCCAGTCCACCAGCAAAGTAGTAGATCACACTGAAGAACATATAAGCTGCGGCGAAGTACAGCGGTTGCATGATGTGCATGAGGCGGCTGGGGTGCGCCGAGCAGACCAGCTCCACCAGCATCACGACTGAGTTGACGCCGTGCACCATCACGTCCAGCACCGGGTCCGGCGCGAAGTTAACCGTGGTGGCCGCTGGGAAGATAAAGACAGTTTAATTAGGAACGTTGTTTAGTATATTTAGCTCTTTAATATTCAAAAGATTAGGAATGCTTAGACAATGCTTTATGCAAAGCCGATCTTCTTATGGTGAATTAGGGTTCCAATTTGTACGAACATTTTATATGAAGCAGTTCATGTTGCACCGTGTGGTGATCGCCTCCCGTCCGAGGTTGAGGTCCTGAAGTTCGGCGACGCGTAATTGGCACGGCTCGTCCAGTACGCTGCAGGTCCGTGGCTAACCTTGACCTGGTCTACCAGAGTAAGAAGTTTCCTATTGAAACTCATGCATCAACTATGCCAGCTTTAGTTTTTTGACCACTGACGTGCATCCAACCCTACACGATTCGGTCTAGCATCAAACATCTTTTATTGATTTAGAATCCAGTAATTAAAGGTAGTACATTTTTATAAAGTCCAGTTGTAAATGTCGATATTCACAATAACAAATAATAAAATCTTAAACATTCCTTCATGAATGATGAAAGGTTTGCACCGATCCTAATCTGAATGATGATAAATCCGTGTACCAAGCATCATGCTTGGTACACGGATTGAGTGAAAATTCTAAAATTATATACAGTAGGAAATACTTGGTTACATCCTCGTTATACTGAGTTAATAGAAAATGTTACTCACATCTCTTCAAGATTCCCCAGTAGAAGACAGTGATGAGGAAGGCGACGGGGATAGTGATATTGTACAGAATCCAGTAGGTCTTCACGTACCATGGCAGACCAAACGTTGCGTCTGTAGATAATAATTAATAATAACATTCAAAATAGTGGCCTTGTACACAGATTATCATAAAATATGTTAAAAAATTATTAAAATATTTCTGTTTTCGGAAGTCATAATAGTATTTTTACTGAACTCTAAGGTCTTAAGATCCCCCTCAGTTGGACACCGGGTTCAGATTCCGCTTGCAATCGAATTTTTCATTCACGAAAAAAAAATAACATGGGAACAATTCGATTTCCAGTCATCTGTCTTGTTAGGCCTTCGGCTAAAATTGGTCACTCAGCCTTAAATAAATAAGGCATCCACTTTGCTATAAAATGGTGTTCACGGCCTCCATTAAAATGATAAACATAGTAGTACATTAGTAGTGTTCCTCAACTAATACATGTATTAGTTGAGGAACACTACTAATACATGTATTAGTAGTGTTCCTCAACAAGTTATTTTAATGTTCTGATAGTTTAAATACGAAGCGTTAGTGTTATATATGTTATGAGACCTTACGCGTCCGGTCGAGGTCGGGCAGGCGACCGCACTCTTACGTGCTCCTCACTCCGCCCACGTGCCACATATTATTGTATGACAGCCCACCGACTCGCTATCATACAACCTATTAAACTATTCAAAATCTCCATAGAAATCACTGTTATTCCTCAAATCATAATTCGTAGTACATGTATAGTTATCATAAGAATCATATTGCGCTCTTAAAACATAAAACGTGCGTAAATGATTTGATAGCAAACTAACGTGCCATTTATCTGAACAGGGCATTTATTATACAAGTGCCAAGATAATGAACAGAAAAGAAATAAAAAGCGTACCAATAGGCCTTTTAAAGTAAGCGTATGCCGATACAGCAGTAGAGAAACCCGTAGTGAGAACAATTAATAGTAAACCCCAATGAGTTAGGTATATGAACCAGTAGCCGAAATGAGTATTCAATGTCAAGGGCACTGCGATCATAGACGCGAGAAGCACGCACGTCGAGAACAGGAAGAGGAAACTCCGGAGCAACAAGAGCGGCGCGGCCGAGCGGTTGCTTTGCCAACAGCTCACGTAGAAGTTGCTGGGCGACGGGTGTTCCAGCAGGTACATCCGCCATTGACATTGACTCCGTACATACTTGACGCACTGCATGGCGCGGTACAATTACAAGCCACCACATTCACTAACAAAAAACACTGTAAACAATCACTTTGTAACCGCATTTCCAAACGTTCTTTGTTTAGCGCGTGATCGCATTGATCCTTCACTTGATTGCGATGATAACCTTTATTTTATCAGCGAAGTATTCGCAGCGCTATATATGACCGACCGTGTACATTGTTAATGATAAACTAAGCAGTGAAAATGTACTAGAAGCAGTGGAGCGTGAGGACGGCCTGATCTTGTAATAAGCACTCTCTGTAATGAACTTGCTCCTTATTCTATCGTCAAGGTCTTGCGACATAGATTTTTAATCATTGCTTACACAAGCGATTTCTCGCGCTAACTTATTTTGTGTTTAATCCTATTTGTTAAGCAGTTACTATTAGTTATTTTCGTATTGTTCGTATTATAGATTAAAGTTTTGATGGTAATGGACCAGTTTCCTTTATGAGAATCACACAGAATTAATGTTTAAATCATATTCAACTTGACCCACTAATTCATTGTTCATTCGTGTTCATTCATTATCTTTTTCTTTCTTTATGAGAGCTTGTTCGATAAACGAACATGTCATTCTGTAAAGTTGGAATTACTCTTTGGTTTATTAATTATTTGTAGTTCGTTTATTATAAAGGTATACTATATGTAAAATGTAATAGTGATTCAAGAATTAACTAACTTATTAGTAAAAATACTAAGTGCAACTGGTCGTAAGTTGTTGTCGCAGTAAAGTTTATTTTAGTGACGAAACTGCACGTGTAAGCGTCTAAGTAAATGATGGAAAATACATCGGAGGTTGTCCTTATCTTATGTTTGATCAAGAGACCAATAACCTTCCCACGAAGTATGTTATAGTAACAATTACTATAACAATTATAGCTAGGTACTGTAGAAGTACTTTTATTTAATTATGATATAGTTAATCACAATGAACTCGGTCAGTAAAATACCCAGAAGAGCAAAAAGTATTTTTAGAAATATTAATGTAATGATAATTAAGTTGTATGATTTTTTATTGACAAATTTACTAGTGGGTTTATTTGAGCTTATCGACCTTCTTTGATAAAAATTATCGATACAAATTTCCAGTTTTAGTAGTAGGTATTGCTTTGCGAAATATCCATGCACGCGTGACCACTTGTGGTGCGCATCTATTAACACGAAACGAATGCTGAAGTTGTCAGTAGTCACACTGAATTTCTTGCACCAGCCCCCTACAACACCAGCCAGGATGCTATGTGAAACACGACGTGGAGCAACCACCGCTATTAGTGACGCACCACCAACTGGCTCGGAAGACGACCATTACAAGTTAATTAGCAGGTATAACAATTAAAATTCAACCAACCTACCTGTTAAACCTCTACGTCCTATGGCGACGAATATCCCAAAAGTCGATTCCAGCACGATAAAAACAAGTCCCCAGTGGGTCATATATAGAAAGAACATTTCTGTGGGGCCCCAGAAGAAAGATATCGACCAGAACAGGATGAATAAGGCCCAAACGAGTATGGGCACTCTCCAGTATAGAGGGGAAATTCTCCCAAAACATGATCTTGTGAACGGCTCACTCGAGGCATTTTCTTCTTTGTCAAGGACTCCTGTGACGCAATAAAACGCTTGCCTCCAGGACCACTGCATCATTGTGTCTGATAAACTTATAATCTGGCGTCGAATATTTTCTTTTCTTATTTATTTAAATTCTTGTTTTATGTGCTTATAACATCTTGCGTGAGGTCGTCTATGTTTGTGTGGCTGTGGACAAGGACAAAAATAAGAATATTAAATACAATTTAAATTGTTACTTTACTATAATGGTATTATTTGTGTATCTACAAGGTGAATTCATGTGATTACCATAACGTGAACAAAGTCAAATTTGGGTGTTGTGACCGGCCGTGACGCGAGTGGATGCGTTAGGAGCGTCATGGCCCCGGGGTACGTCGTGTGACGCCACGTGTGCCGACTCCCTAACACATAACACACGTGAAATCAAGAATCACGTGTGGCTGCATTCGTACGGTATTCAAGTAACAGATAACCCTCTCCTTCTAGAAGTATTGTATTATATTCCTATCTAACGTATGGTATTATACTGTAGGGCCAAGAAACCTTTTATATTGTATTTTGGTGTTTTTTGTATAACAGACGACGTATATACCTAAGGATTAGCCATATCTTCTGTAAAGACAAAGATAATTAGTTTAATTGATTTGATCGCTAAGCATGGTGATTAATGGTATTATTCCCTGGCGACCATTCGTCTTTACAAAGACGAGCGGTCGACGTTTATGGGCTTAATTGATGATCATTATGTAATTGTAAGTACTTTCATCGAAACATACGTTAACAAATAAATAACGAGGTGATAGTTAAGGGCTATTTGCTGTTTCATTGAAGTGTAAAGTAATTATAAGTATTCTCAATACCATAGCGTTTTATCGATTGCGTTTGGTATCCACGTATGCACGTATAAAAAGTCAAGGTGAAGTTTGTGAATAGGATTTACTATTTTTCAATAACATTTTTAATTGTTTGGGTGATTATATTTATATACCTATGTATTAGTCGTAAAATAGCAGTACAATCGAGATAACAGATTATTGTAGCTGTTCAGCTAAAATAAAGAGTATACTAGTAAAATATTCATCCATCATTCCACCCTGACAGGGTGCTAGCGATACTTTGTCAAACCTTATTACATGGGTCATTATGATAGTTATTGTTGAATATTACTACAGTGCAGACCAGCCTGTCGCGGGATTGTTTTCTGTAGATTCGTGCAAATATTTAAGTATTGCATCTGGGTGTATGTGTGCGCATGCGAGATAAAGGCACTGAGTGAAGAACAGAATATAAAAAATAAAAATAAAACGCTTGGTTTGAAACTAACATCCATGGTCTAACAGCATGCCGTATGATAGGTGGAATTGTAGTCTAATTATCCTACGGAGTTGAACTTTTGCATGTTGCTTCCGATGATTATCATCGCTATTGATTTTTATTCGCTCTAAATCGACATTAAGGATTAGCTCCAGATAAGGGAACAATTCAACGGTCAACAGCACGGTCACGAAATTTTGTGTACGCATTTTATTATGTTAGGCATTAGAACATTTAAAAAGAGGTTTTAAAATATTTAATACATACAATTGCTATTAATTTATTTAATACCTACATACATAGGTACGTAAAGTCATTGTAATCCCAAACAAACGTAGATATATAATGTATCTGGTGTCCTATAAAGGTTTTTAAGCGCATTTTAATGACACTCACAATTTAACGCTGCGATTAGAAAATTTATATAGCTATATTGAGATATGACATTCATCATAATATACGCAAAGATGACAGCAAACATCTTTGGCGAAGGTTTACAAACGAATTTTGGTAAATATAAATACTTTTCAAGTTCAAGTCCAACGAATCGTTGATAGCAAGTTGCGTCGACGCCGATACCTAATGACCTACATAATGTATGATGTAGAACGAATTGTCTTACCACGAAAGTTTAAAGACCATTATTATATGCGTGTAAGTTATTAACGTTTTAGTAACACGCGTAACTTTAATAAGAAACTTTGAGGTAATACTGTGTCTTAAACATTTATAATAATAGTAACCAGCCCATAACCGTCACACTGCATGGCAAAGGCCTCTTCTGCTTCTCATACAGAGAAGGCACGATCATTGATCACCAGGCTAGCTCATTGCGAGTCGGCGATTTCAGAACTTTCAGTCAAAGTTTCCTCACAAAAATTTTCTTTCACCGTATTTTGAATACACATTGCTACATGCCAGGTTTTAAACGACAACCTGTGGCCATAACTTGGCCCACTTGGCCACCATGACATATTTTATTCATTATTATAACTTATTCGGAAAATGACAGATGTGCTAAGAAAAATAAAAAAAACTTAATTGATGTGCGTCAAGAGTTAGATTACAATAAAATTAGAATATTTCATGAAGCTCCATTGTATTGTATTTTTTGCCGACAGACGGTGAAGTAAACATTAATTGTATTGTCATGGTATGTAAGATTGTTTGTCACGACGACGCACCCTGTCAACTACTTATGCATTTTTAACTACCTACGCGGACGTAAGTAACGACTTCCTGATTGTACAGGTGTTACTTAAACACATTAAACATTTATTACATATTAGTCGAATGTAAGTTTTGCTGATATTTTCAGGTGATAATGGACAACAATTGTTTACCACAGAACCCAGATCAACAGAAACAGTAGAAAAAAAAAACTTTTTCCTTAAAAATAAACGTTTAGAGATATACATCCAATATGTTCACACACCCAGATCCAAAAAAAAAAACAGTGCCATACAAATAATTGTCTGGTGTGGGATACGAATCCGCGACCCACAGCGCACAAACCGATCTCTCGACCACTGCACTAACCATGCTGTAAGTACGTAAGTACATAATGATTACTTGATTTTATGATAGCATTGATGATTTTAACAACACGATTTTGACATTTGATAGTCGACATTATAACAAAATGCGTAATTACTATGTCTGAATGAATTTTATATCAATAAATACATCTAGAGGTTAAGCAATGCATGCCGCATTCAAGTATAATAAAGGTGGTGACCGTTAATTATTTACACAATGAAATGCGACTCGGATTATATGCACGACCACAGAAATATATCAGGATATATTTTTTATATCTTGATATATTTCTGTGTGCACGACCCTGGCTGTCTAACAAATATCTATAGCACTAGTCAATATCAAGCTCATCTTTGTTCAAAAGTCTCTATCTATCTTAGGCTATCGAGATGACACCAGTGCAAGTCAGAATAATAGACCTATTCTACCCTATTCAGCGTAGTATATTTTGGCCAGGGTTCTCGGCAAAATATGGATATTTAATAGCAATTAGACTACAAGTCAACCTCAAACTAAGAGAAATCATACTCTGAATCAAATGGACGAGTACATCATTTTAGTTTATGATAATAAGTTTGATTATTACAACACATCGTCCCGGACTCAGCTCACATGACTAAGGTCTCCCTTCTAGTTCGAAATTATTCAGGCAAACCCGAAAAATGCACGTGAATTTGTAACCGGTGAACAAAAATTAAGTTAACTCATATTCTCATTAATCTGAAATATGAAGTCTTTATTAGGATTTTTAGGATATTTCATTATAACTTTAACATTTATTTAATGTACGGTACTCATTTTGTTTTCACGTCCGCAACAACTACAGTCCGACATTATATTATCATTTCCACTTAAATAATACAAAGCGCAACTTATCGGTGAACAAAACCATGTAACTGAACTCTTTAGTATTTTGCAAATGTTTCCACAATCAGGCCGCACTATGGGTCAACACTAACTTTGCTTAATTTGTTAAGTCGCCTTGTTCAAACGTCATAAAATGTATTTGTGTTCAACCGATTGTTTGCCTTATGTTTGCGCCGACCTACAACATCCTTTAAGGCAGCCGAGCTCCTCGGCACTACGTGGAAAATCATTTCAAGGGCATTAGAAACCGAGGAAAACGCTCGCTCATTATCCCAACCTTAAGGATGTGCGTAGCTCACGATATATTAACGATTGGTAACATTGTTAAGGATATGGCACTAACATGGCCATCTACCGGTAGTTAGTATTTCTTAACATCCGATTCACTAGGCAATTGTTTTTATTATAATATTTGTAATTGATTTGATCAAACTAAAGCTTGTAATACCTACATGCAAGGGATTATCACTGACTTGTAGGAGGAGGACCGGCGAGCATCTAACCAAATATTTTATACTTCTACAATGGTATTCCTAGTACTACAATATCCCCCTTTGCGAGTTCTGTGTTGACGTACTATCGCAACAACACACACTCTTGAGAAGAGTTAATATATATTATTAGCTTGTCCGGACACACACACACATACAGTATAAATTATGAAGTATATTTTAGCCAGTAACTAGACAACTACGTTACGGACAAAAACGTTCGAACGTTTGGGGCTGGCAGCCAATTTCTAAGCGCGTCAGTGGGAGATGCGCCAAAATCTTCTTGTGGAATAGGAGATTTATTTAGACAGGAATTCCAGTTATAAAACTATATACTCGTAATTATAGTTAACATAAGTCAACGTACAGTAATGTATGTTGGTATGTAAACTCTTAAGGACGCACCAAAACATGTACTGTGGAATGCTGTCATGATCTATCTAAATCATATTCGACTCTCCTGACCTATACTTTAACCGGTATAGGCAAATGTAAGTATTAATAAATATAATATTTAAGGTACCTTACTTAGATACATTATTAAATTAATCATTCACAAATACAATTGGATTCATTTACACTTTAATCAAATGCACTCGTATAAACTAATATATAGTTAGATGGAAATAACAAATTATATTGCAGAAGAATAATAATAATAATAATATACTTCCAGCCGTATTTCGGTCACGGCGGCCTATTTCCATGGAGATTAGCCAATTACGCACGAGATATTATAGTGCACAAGTGTACGCGCAAACACAGGTGCACTCCCTCTTTCTTCACTGACATAGTCCGATGGGACGGCAATCCGACACGACCGACGGAGACAGATCAGGCGCAGGACCGATACCTTTACGTGCTCTCCGAAGCATGGGGATGTCACACCACCAACTTTCTAACTCCGGGCTGTAACTGAGAATTTCCCAGGTCGAGAAGTGTTATTGGGTTTTTCTGTTAGACATTCTTAGTAGCAGCCCGGAGTTTGGAATAGTGCCCGGTAGGTGACATATTACATGGGACTTAATAACAACATTGGTGAAATGTGGACGTACAACGGTGTCCTTACACTTCTGCCTACCCCTTTGGCCGTTGAGCTCATGCTGAAGAGTCGCATTTGGGACCACCGTGACCTCACGTGTTGGATTCCGAGATATTGAGTTTTTTTGTTTGAAAATTCACGGGCTGCTATCCCGAACTTTGGGATTGTACGCAGTAGATGACAATAGACTTATCACCTATCACATGGGAATTATTACCAGTTTTGGTGAAATGCGAGTGTAAGCTGTGTTCACCTCTGCCTATCCTTTTGGGGAAGACAAGTGTGATGCTATGTTATGTTCTTATGGCAGAGTCATCCCTAGAATATCGGAATATAGAGTAGGTAGTCTACAAACAAAATACTATCTCAAATCTCCGTATACAGTTCCATGTCCTTTTGGGTCAGTTTGCCTTTAAAATGCGAGTAGGTACTTAGTACACACCTATGTATAGATTAGGTCGAGGATTTCCTCTTTAAGTAAGTGCTAGTCGAGCGATCATAATTTTTATATGACCGAGAATACTTAATCGAGTAATTACTGACAGTAATTTTACGGCACGCTAACATATTTGTGCATAAACGGAATAACTGTAGGTACTTAGCAAGTAACCGAGCAAATACTTTAGTTGTTTTTAGTAAAATCTGTGAGCGCCTGAACTGTGTGAATCTTAATACCTATTAATAAAAAAGGGGGTATTTTCTAGTGTTTAAAATTGATGTCATTCGCATATATAAGATCCTAACTTGTAAGTGATAAGGATTCATTTAAGCCATAATTCAAATTTTTACAACAATTATATTTTTTTCTTAATGTTCGCCGTTCAAGGAGCAGTTTTCGTCTTGCTAGTACTATGTTAATTAGAAATCATTTGTTATATCCATTTAATTCTTTGCTTATGTATATATATTATAATTATTCGACTTATATATTACCCCCATTCAAAGGAAATTACCTAATAAATTAGGACCTTATATTCAAAAAATAGCTCCGGACTTTCGAGTTTTGTACCAAAGCACTTAAGTTGCTTATCGCTCCGAAACAAAACTTAACTGAGCAGTTTTATATCGTTTAGTTTTGAAGGATGTGAAGTGATGTACGAGTATTTAACCATATCTTACTATTCTAATGCTGAATTTACTTTGCAAATCATAAAATGTCAAGATTTTATTTTGCATGCAGATCAAAATGATAGTTGATACTGTCAGCCATAGTGGAATTTCAATTTACTGTAAATTATTGCCAATTATGGTAAAAAAAATATTGGTTGACTATACAAATATGTTCAGCTGTTGGCGTTTTGGGACTCGTTAATATTAACATGATAATATTCTTATAGTTGGTCGTCTCTCATCACTACTCATAACCGAAACATCGAAGATGTCAACAAAATTATACTTTCCACGAATTTTAAATTATTATAAACTGGCTGAACCAGCGAACTTCGTACCGCAATTTTTTTTATGCGCGTACCAACATTTCGGCGTTTCATTTTTATTTATATGATTATATGATGATGATGATATAAAACTCGGTAAAATAAAAACGTTTTAACAAAATTACACATATTTAGTCTCCGCGTTATAATAAAATAACTTTAACCTTTTTGACGACTCCATAATTAATCTATAGACTCTTTAAATAAGTTCAAAGCGACGAACAAATTTTTTTTTTCTGAATATGGCACTGCTTCCAGTTCTTGTGTGGTCGATGAATGATAACAGTCACCAGTGCTTCGGCTTTGAACCTGCTAGCTTTGACTTGCTAGTCAAACGATCATAGCATCCGGACCATAGGCTCTCTGGTATGTCTCAGTTGACGGTTTATTTACCAAGTGACGCTGAATTTTTTTGTTTTTAAAGTAGCACATATTTTATGTAGGTTTTCTATTGTGGTTAAAGATAGAAATAGAGCATTATTTTGATGCGTTCATTAGAAATGTTTTGTTGTGAGTAACGTGACTCAATACATACCACTATATTTTATTTAGTTCACACACAATGCACTTATTACTTAAAATATAAATAAAATATATTTGAATGAACGTCGCGCTATTACGAATAATCGTAGGTTTACGCGGTTCTATTGAGTGGTGGTGAGCACGCAAGGCGCGTGTTACGACGCGCGAGTGCCGCGCGACTAATGTACCGATTGTTCCGCGGCAGCGCGCTGGATGCTGCGCGTACGCAAGTTAAGCTGACTGCGTGCAGACGTCGCAGATAGTACTCAACATAGCTCATTCAAATGATCCTTCATGCATCATCAATGATTCTGATCACACTTTGTGCAATATTTTGGTATTCACCTTGATTTTATATGATAAATGGCACGGCCAATTAATTGATTATTTATAGAATATGTAAGAAAAAGACAAATAATCTGGGAAAATTAATATTTTATTTATTTATTATCACGATTAGGTAATTACACTGATTATAATACGATATGACCAGATCCCGTATAAGATATATTTTCAACGTTTTTGAAAATGGGATTAGAAATTCAAAACTAAATTATAAAATAAATAAATTCAAGGCCAATTTTCAAATAAACCAGAATACTGGGATCTCATATTTAATACTTTCCTTTTTTTGATACACTATTTTTACATGTGAGATTACAGTCCATTATAATTTCATAATAATTAAATTATTGCTTACAATGTCATTGAGATTACAAGTCTATTATTGCTTAATAGTTTAATTAACAGTAATACATTTAAAGAAACATCGCATCACAGCATTTTGTCCGATTTTAAATTAAGGCTAGGAACAATTCATATCACTATAATAAGTCCTACATTTATCACTACGTAGATATTCGCTTATATACTCGTAAATGCTGAGCCTACTTAAGTTTGGAGCAAGGCAGGAATGTTTTCAATAAAGTAAAATGATTTTCACATCAATACTTAGGTATTAAATCGGGTAGGTTGATACAAGCAGCTGCTCTAATGGGGTACCGGTCACGTGTACGTCCGACGACGTGTCATAGTGAGGGGTACCCTATAAATGAAGCAGTGTGTACTTAGGTACTTGACTATTTCTATAGTACGCAGAAAAGATTTTTGTACCTCATAGGCGATGCTCCTTACTGAACATAACAGTCATGTTATTTTCTCAATTCCAAATGCAATAACACGTGTATTCCAAGGGCAAACATGTTTAAATAATACTCAATGCATTAGTACATGCGATCGTAAACTTATATTAGACAATAATAACGGGCCAAGGTACTGTTTGTACTGTCTCATTTACACATCTTATTTAAAGGTTTTATGTGAACAGAGTTATGCATAACTGCATGCAAAGAACATAGCCAGCATAGCTGATATTTTATGTTTTATATTAATAACAGTCCTCCTTGACATTGACAAATTTTTTAGTGCAAACATCGAGATTCAAATGCTATGGTCATTAACTTTTGACATTGATTTCATTGTGACCCATAAATTATGTATCCATAAATATAGACCTACATTCTTGCGTAAGCTCTATGAAAAGCCGAGTTTTTGCTTATACATTTTCATGAAAATCTCGTGCAAGAGAGACTGATTCCCATTGGCCACTCACAGTGATTTTTAGGATTTTATTTATCGATACAAATTTTAATAATTACAATGCCTATTTAATAAAGATAGATAAATACATAAATATCACAATTTTAGTAAAATACTACATAGTGTAAAAATGCTCATTGAATTATATTAGCCGCCACCCTTCAAAGGTGTATAATAGATGAAAAAAGGAAAATACAGAGTAGCTATAATTTAAATGTTTATGGCACGTTTAACATTGGTAGATCTACATAATGTTGATTTCGATCTTATGTATTGAAGAGTCACTCTATAGCTACTGTTTTTGTTTCAGTCCATTATACACCCGAATACATTTACAACAATGAGGTTATCACCTTTAACCCCTTATAGTTATACAATACAATATACACTGTATTTTAGTGGCAAGTAAACCTTACAGGAGTAATTGAATTGTCTTCTCGTTACCGATTTGGCTGCTTCTTCGTGTGAAGATGTCTAATTTTCAAAAGCATTAAGGCTTAAGATTTAGGTAGGTTTGTAAAAAGTACAGATTGACAGTTGAGAGACTCCTGAAAGATTTTCTAGCTAATATAAAAGCACGATGTATAAACCACACGCTCTCAATATTTTCATAAAGTGCATTTTCAGGCACAAGATCAGATTGGATGCAACCTACTCTTACTATAGATACACATACCAATGACTTATTGCTACGTTTCTTTGGAAAAATAGGAATGTTTTGTAAGTCGAACATTTATATTATTTAACATAGTTATCGTAAACTACTAGCTAAAGAGCGACTTTGTATCTAAGGTCAATTTTATCGTAATATACCACTCTCATTTGAGACATTTCACTTATGCCATAATATAATCATTTTTGAGACTTAGATAATATTGACATTTTGGTGATTCTTTTTAATATTAAGTTCTCAAGCACAATGTAGAGAGAGGTCTATATGAACCTAAAAGTGACTCACAAATACTATATGATACAATTGCAATATTATTGCTCGCATACAGTTCTTACAATTATAATAATCTAACTATCTATGTTATATGGTGCCTACACGTGAATATAGCACACATAAATTTGCTGCTAATGTATACCTATAGAACACATTGTAAAATTAATTAAAGGGACGACCATCAGTCAGTTTCTGACCTTAGAATTCTAATTTTACCATAATTTGCTTTACTCCAATTTTTAATTTATTGTGCTCTTGAATTCTGTAATCACAAACTGTCTGTTGGCTTAAATAGACTATACAGTTGATTTCAATAAATCTTGGTTGAGTAAGGAATGTTAGCTGAGCAATTAAGCATTATGAAGTACTTAAGTTGCAACGTGGACACAAGAATTCTTTTTTATAGTTATAAATTTCGATAACTAAGCTTAATGCTATATTAATTCTGGGATTGATAATATTATTAATATTATGCTCGCAGTTTAGAGTGCAAACCACGTCTTAATCAAGTTACAATCAAATTAATATTTTCCGAAACATTCAAGTTTCAGTAGTTTACAAATGTTGAAAAAAGACGATAGTGACGCGCTAGGTGTCTTAAAACTTTAGTGCACAAACACGGTTTCTATCAATACTTAGATATTTTAAAAGTCTAACGTTACACGTAATTGAGTTCATTTTACCTCCACGTTTGAAAATCCTAGAATATCAACAATCTATAATTGTTGTGCCAACAACTAATTAGGGTACCTACAGATACTTATAGGCCGATTTACCACTAATAAAATATATAAAATCGAATCCCCCTTTTGATCGAAATGAAAAGCCACAATAGAACGACGGGTGAAAAAACTAGTAGGGTATTGATGTAATTTTGAGGGACTCTATAGATCAATAATTATGCTGTGTAATTTGGGTAAACCCAGCGTTTATAGTGAGGGGGTGAGTGAGGCACCCTTTTGCTGTAGCCGTGTATACAAAAACAGTTTATTGGCGAACGAATCTAAGTTGTAGGCACAGTTACTGGTTGCTCATTATTATGGATTAATATTACGTTCCAGCCAGAACAGAGTCGCCCAGAGTTGAGCATCGCGTATTGACAGCAGATCTTGTTTAAGATTCTCTAAGACAATTTTCGATGCTACGTCATCTTCCCGTGCGGGCGCTGCTTTAGTTTTAGCCTACGCGTAACCACGGCTGATTTTCTTAACATTCCAGAGGATTTCCAAGCGAGTGTCCGGTACTACTGCCTTTTCCCGTGTGATCAGTGCGTTGGTAGCGTGAGACGGTCATTGTGAGGTCGCGCGCGCAGGCGCAGTGCGAGCCGCGTGCGCACCGCCGCCACGCACGTCGCCACTGCATGCGCGAACACCATCACCACCGCACATAGTGATACAAACCCGAACGCCGATCCTGACAAGAGAAATAAAAGTTCAATTATTTTCATAAATGGATCCTAAACAGGTTGCCCCAAAAGATTTAAATGAAAAATATATATTATGTTATAATCTAATGCACTAAGCTTAGCCTGACCGACCTCGAGCCCTGTATGTGTTTGGTGTAGGGACACCATAAGGTGCGACCTTAATCAGTTCATTCAGTTCTTTTGTTCGATAATTTTTGCACTTAGCTTGTATCGCACATAATCCTACTACTATTAAAAATGCGATAAATTATGAGGATGGTTAGATGTTGGTCACTCTTTCAAGTAATAGCTACTGAACGGTTTTGGACGAAATAAATTTAAATATGAAGTCGCCGCAGACGAATTAAGAAAGAAGCTAGTATATCTAGTATACCTATATTTTAAGATTTATTTTAGTATCAATAGTCTGAAGTTGAATGTCTTTACGTTTTACGTTCTACACAATACAGTTAATTTTGTCTTTTGACGCATCTTGAATCGATGTAAAGAATAATTTCGATAACCATTATATTTCTTCTACAAAAATCTAATTCCTAAAATGAACAGACTATAGAAGACTCAGCATCAAAATTTGTCTCACTAAATTGTTGATAATACAGATAAATCTTCGAAAAGCATTAACGCATTAATGCATAGCACACTCTGAAGTTATAAATAGTATTTGTTAAAGTAATTGCATCTGTACAACATTGTATTAACTGCAAAGTTAGTCGTGTCGGTTCGGTCACCTGTACAAGGACTGAATAGATAGCATTGACGTCACCATAGACGTATTAAAATGTGGAAGAAGAATTCACGGTAGTGAGCAAAGTTCGAGATGGCTTAGCGGTCAGAGCACCTGGAATAATTATCCGGAAGGTGCAGGTTCTAATCCTAGTCACAACAGTATTCTCTTCCCAAAAAAAATCGTAACGAAAAACCCAATAACACCTTGTCCGACTCGGGAATCGTACCCAGGACCTCACATTCAGTAGTCGCCCTTGCGCTCCCTAGACCAATGATGACTCATCACATCGTATTATATTAGGTAATTAACTTAGGTTCAATTTTCAATTGTTTACACAAAATGTTTCCATCAAAACTGCCCCTAACTATATAGATTTAGACAAGGTTGATTATTACCAAATGCATAGATTTCTTTGAATGCCACTGTACATTTGATCTTGCTTGTTTGTTTCAGTTTAGGATGGTATTGAATGGACATCTTTGTCGATTACGTCACGCTGTCTGTCACTTGAACTACCGAACTTAATACTGTCATGAAAAACCAGTCGTTTCAACGCGATTGTTGTCTGCTGAGCGACTTTGAAGAATTTGTTTGTACCTACACAAACTACTTGAATTAAGGCTAGTGTCGGCAAACAGCAGCAAAGCAGAATTTTGTCAGTTCAAAGTTTGAATGCGAAATAATTAAAGAAATATGATTCTACTATGCATATGTGTTTCATAAACGAGATGACTGTGATGAGGGGAAATTAATTATAAGATTACAGATTATTTTGAGGCCTTGTATTGACACTGGAAGTGGATTGTGATGGAAATTAATTTCAAGTTTAGGTATGTAATCCTACTGATGATTTTAAAAAGCTATTTTGAACTGAACACTTCGAACTACTTTCCTACTAGCAACACCAAGGGTGTTTAAGTGTTAAATCGGCTCAACTGCGTGTAATCTTCTTCTTGCTTCTAATGTCACATATTTATTTATTCATTGAATAGAACGGCCGTGCCTCGGAAAGCACGTTAAGTCGTTGGTCCCGGTTGTCAAATTAAGATCTATGACAGCCGTTACGGGTAGTGAGAGGCCTGAAAGTCTGACAACCAGTCATACCACGAGATATCGTGTTACCCAGTTACTGGGTTGTGGAGGTCAAATAGGCAGTCGCTCCATGTAAAATACTGGTATTCAGCTGCATTCGGTTTGACTGGAAGCCGACCCCAATGAAAACGCTAGGCAGATATATTTAATAGAACGGCCGAAGCCAATAACACTATTTAGACAGAAATAAAGAAATATGTAAAAGAAATATACATAACTATAGCCTTGCACCCTTGATAACTACATTCACGCATTCTTCTCACTTAAGCGGTCGAGACGGACTGGATGCGTAAGGCGGAGATCCGGGTGTTATGGTGGAATTTGGAAGAGGCCTATGTCCAGCAGAGTTTTTCAAGACTGGTATTAAGTAACGACAGCCGGGCTCAATGGTTTAACGTTCCGTTCAACGATTGAGACGCTCAGATGAAAATGCTCCTAACCCCATCTAGGGTTAGGAGCATTCGTTACTACTACTACCGACCGTATGTAAGTACCCTTTGAATTGTATAATATTTGATGTAATATGAAACGTGCTTAATTTTCAAATTGGAATGGTTCGTCGCGCCTAAACTTCGTAATGATTATAATAATTATTTTTAAATTTTACATTGTTTGTCTAGCTTGGGATTCTGATGCAAATCAAAACAATCAACTCAATTATTTTGGAAATTTTAACATGTGTCAATTACCGAACGAAAGTGTAGAATACATTATATTAGCTTGACGATGGACAGCAAATGGAAATAATAATGATAATAATAATTATTATAACGATAACCTCGTGAAAGTAGATAAAGATTAACAAATCAAATATCTAGATTTTGCGCACGAGGTTGTCGACATGTGGGGCGTGGACTTTGCAATAATTGTACCGATAGTCGTTTCGGCTAATGAACTAACAGCGAAAAGCATTGATCAACACCTTAAAAGGCTTTTGCTAGGGGGCTGGATCAAGGGCCTGATACAGAAAGCGGTACCTACTCCACGATACGGCACCCATTGTGAGGAGGTTCCTGTCTCTGGAACCCTAACCACCCGGTAGCTTGGACCCTGTTCCCGATGATGATGGCATACTTATATTTGATTATATATTTTCATATACCTTTATACTGATATGATACTTTTTTATGAAATGTTTAAGCAAACAAACTCTTTATCGCCGAAACCCCCTGCATACTAAATTTCATGAAAATCGTTGGAGCCGTTTCCGAGATTCAGATTATATTATATATATATATATATATATATATATATATATATATATACACAAGAATTGTTCGTTTAAAGGTATAGATAATACATGTTTTTATGATTTAACGTAACATTTACCTTGAATGAAGGGACTTATCACTATTCATCATGGTTTCTCAGAACACACACCTTTTCTTTTAGTCACTTATTGCACGTAAGTAATGCAAAGATAATGGGTAAGAAATCACTTCTATTCCATTTATCGTGGTTTTATGAGAACTTTTCCTTCAGTAAGTTTCTTGTTGACAACACAAAATATACTAAATATCTTGTAGGTATTTATCTTACCAGGTTTATTCCAATCCAGTGCTGGGTAAATAGCAGGTAGCCCAATCCTGTCAGTACCACCGACTGCCCAGTAGAAGGCGCTGAACACGCCATACGCGAGGCCAGCGCCAGCGCTGTAGAGCGCATGCGCCGCTCGAACTGGGTGTGACGTCACTGCCAGCTCACAGAGCATAACCAAAGAGTTCCCGCCGTGGACCAGCACGTTCAGGGTATTAACTTCGTGGATTTCTGGATGATTACAGAAGACATTTTTGAGTGGTTGTTGTAGGGGTAGTGAAAGGGTGGTTGGTATTACCAAGGGTTGTTTTGTATGCTGCGGGTTGTAACCGAAGCTGAAAACTGAACCTATGGCTCTGAATAAACAGACCTTATATAAATTTGTGGTATATTATGTATCTTCGCTTTTAGATGCTATTTAATTTTTGTAGGCGCTTCATTACTGGTTATTTTGATAACATCAGTTCTTTTTATCCAGCATCAACATTGAGGCACCAGTGAAGTGAATATATAGAAAAAAAGGGGATTCTGATTACCCTCTGTTTGCTGTTCGAATTCGCAATTCATTTACCTACCTAACTTAGGTGGAGTAGAATTGCACTATCGTATATTTAACTACATATTATTTATAAGTAGATAGTATTAAGAACTTTAACATACTAGGATCGTGGACAAGCGTCCAGTAGACCAGTGAGATGACGAAGGCGAGGTCGGTGGCAATATTGTGGGAGAGCCAGTATGCACGACACAGCAGTGGAGTGCGCGTGCGTCGCCCCAACGGGATTGGGATCTCATCCTCTTCGCATGCTGCAAAACGTAGGTTCACTGTATGAAAATAGGTAAAAGATTGTGTTTAAAAGTGCAGTTGATTATAAATAAGATTTGTTAGGGTTAGGTTTGTTAGCTGTGGTCGTTATTTGGTCAATGGGTAGGCCTCTTTACTGATAAGTATCATTTGATGTTACTTTGGAAAGCTACTAGTAAGGCAGTAAAATGATCATCGCCATCTTCTATTTGACGTGTTCTCGTGAAGATCACTCTTTAAAGAAAAACAAATGTAATGGCGAATAAATTAAAGTTTTTTTTTTAATAATTATTTTCAAATTAAATTACGAGGTCATGACCATATTAGATTTCTAACTTTAGCTTCGGCTTTAAGCTTTGTATGCTAAACTCCAGACACAGTGTATCATCATAAAATGATGTAGAATAGAAGCAATCGTTAAAACGCGCGATTTGCTTATGGCCATCAAAAGCAGAGGGTCACCAAAACGCGATACAGCATTAGAGAAGCTCGGCGTTGCTAAAAGTAGCTTGACTGCTAAAACACCTGTTATCAGTAAATAATATAATATAACATATTTACGAATCGCAACCAATCATAAATTGGATTTGTGAATAGGTTAAAGCGAAGTCAAGAATATGATTTGAGCTGCGTTCCTGTCGATCACCGTATTTGGATACAATACATACGTACATCTAACTAGATATTCAAGTCATGCGAGCATCAATACATGACAACTATACGAAGTCAAGTGTCCGAACGAGTTAACGAAAGTGAACATCCTTTTATGTCACCACAATTGTCTGCCATTTGGTATTGAAGTGGACAACGTCTCCAATTTTCAACAATAGCTGCGGAATAATAGCCACTCCATCTGGGCTCGACTCGATTGGAATGAGGAACCAATAAGGATAATTTGAAGCACAATGGACAGTGGGCCCGCTTCATAGTGATCTTAATTGACGCGAAATTGTTACCAATCAAACGTTCGTGACCTCTGTCGATAGCGTGCATCAAAATAGTATCCAAATGTCTTTATTTGAATAAAAATGCCCTTGAAGAACATCGATGTTAACAAATACGCTATTAGTACATTGGTTCCACAGATAACCAATAATGATAATATAAAAGGTTTTCATCTAAATTGATGACCAGTCTAGACATCTTAACGGTTATATTGGTGGGACGAAAAAGACAAAACACGTGTTCAATCGATCCCAACAAGAAACATTTTGATCTGTAGATGCGACAACACGCGACTCAATGATTCAGATTAATTGATTTGCACGAGGAGATACGACGTCCAAGGAAACCGTTTTGTGTAATAAACGCACTCACGCAAGGCACTTGACATTGACGAGTTCGACCTACCAAGAATGCGCTGAAAATTTTCTATTAAAATGTTTGACAGTGAGTTCAAATCTAGCTCTAGGTTATTGGTATTTTAATTAAGTAAACATAGCTAATGGCTTCATTACACGAAATACTAATTGGTGTAGCCATTCTGACTGTTTATTTTGGACTTTTGGGATTCAACTTTGAAGCTTGAAATAGAACTTATTTCACGGAAATAAAAAATATTAAGACTGACTTGACTCCGCCCGGTAAATCCTGCAACGGATGTTGATAGGTACATCTAGAGTATTTACAAAACATGGTAACTGTACACTGTACATAGCGTGTTATTAGGTATAACACTATTTGGGTTTCCAATTAGCTAAGGCTACCACTTATCAATAGACTTATTACAGACTAGCTGTGCCCCGCGGTTTCACCCACGTATAATTATATTATGATTAGCCTAAGTTACTCCTTATATAGTCAGCTACCTGCTAGTAAAATCTTATCGGAATCGGTTGAGCCGTTTGAAGATTAACCGGAACAAACAGACACACTAAAAAAAAACTATTATTTTGACATTACAAACAGAACTATTGAAAATAATATTGAAGTTATTTTCAACACTCTTGCTCTTAAAGTGGCTCTTATTGCACCGCTTTTAGGCTCATAATGAGGCTTATTAATCACGCGTGCTTTTTCTTAATTTTTACCGCTTTAGTGCGGCAATAAATAAAAAAACAACATGACAACTTTACATTTACTTAGAATCTCAGCAAAGAGATTTGATATTTGAAAACTCCTCGATGAGATTTAACATTTTTGTGACTGTGCTAATTTAAATATGCCAATAAACATTTCAATTCTTCAAATTATTTCTTTTTATAAAAAATTGAGTTATATGTAGAAGA
The DNA here is from genome assembly GCA_935421205.1 of Xylocampa areola. Lineage (NCBI taxonomy): Eukaryota > Metazoa > Arthropoda > Insecta > Lepidoptera > Noctuidae > Xylocampa > Xylocampa areola. The sequence continues at coordinate 6,867,938 of OW285200.1, forward strand.
ATATTCAGTTTATTCTATATGATTATAAAATATGTTTAGACGTCAAACCTAATGTCAAACTAAAGTTAAAGCAAGCAACTACGTCAAGTCAAGCCTCTGCTTCTACTTGCGTGTGCACAGACCATACCTCCGGCTAACAAAAAAGAAAAAAAAAGAAAAATAAGTTTAATCGATTTTATTATTAGGTTTCCTTGCAAGTGTGTTGAAATACGTCGTATAAAACTTGTGAATATGGATATCAAAACTATTTACTGAAAATCTTTATAGCAAAGAAATTTGATGTCTACAAAGTCTTTGCAGAAATTTACCATTTTTGTAATCAGATACAGTTTAGATAATATATGACGTTTTAATTAATAATCAAAAATGTAGCTGTACCGTAATTTGCATTACGTAATTTTTGTTATCAATAAAAAAGTATTAGGTACCTAATTTTATTTTATTATAATATTAGGCTGTTTGGCAACTTCGTCAGTGAGCCTAGGTCACCTGCGCCCAAATAGATCATAGGCTCGGAGTAACAAAGAAAAAAAAAAGAAATTCCCTCGCCAGTTATTTACAATATGTATATAGTTGAATGTCTTTGCAATATGTAATGTTATGTTATTTTTATTTTTTTTCCTCACAAGAGTGTTGAAAAATGTCGAATGAGCCGCGTGTCCTAATGGTCAATACAAGTCTCGGTCGGTCATTGTTACGCTTGGCGTTTTCAATTTTAAAAATTCAACCTCGACTGTAATGACCAACTTAGCCCACGTGTATCATGATGTACTATTATTTGTATTGATTATGGGTGCGAACCGTGCGAAACATCTATCATTACTAATAATGCGAGTAACTGTTATCGGTTTGTTACTTAAATAAAAAGGCATTTGACACTTATTGATTAGGTACACTCGACTAAATCGAAATATGTCAATACAGACGTCGAATTGTTTTTGTCAATTTCTCCAATATTTTTATATTAGTTATGATAGAAGATTTATACATCACCACATCACAGCATAGTACCCCGCCTGTAGCCCCGAAGGGATAGGCAGAGATGGACACACAGTCTCATGTAATAGGTGGTGAGCCTATTGCCATCAACCAGGCACAATTCCAAACTCCAGGCTGCTACTTACTACAGGCCTTACTGAGAAATCCAATAACAATTTTCCCGATCCGGGAATTGAACCCAGGACCTCACGCTCGGCAGTCGTCCTACGACCACTAGACCAATGAGGATCTATAACAACTCGTGGAAAGATGATTTTGCTTTGAATATTTACAAGTGTAAGTTAAATACTCAAACTACAATGTATTGGTTTGTATAAATCGGGACGCAGTACTTGGTAATCTCAGTGGTTTCAAAGTAGGAGTCATTGAACTTTATAGACAGTGCCATACATTGTAACAAACTGCATTTTCTTGTGCAGGTGTTAATAACATAAGCATGCAGTTCTGAAATATGGCATACTTAAAGATAACGGCTGGATATGTTGATCCTCTTTTTCTCTACCAATATTCCTGCGCCATTAGAACATAATTTAGTTTATTATTCTCATCGTGGGCAGGAGGATCCCATCGTTTTAATACAATCCGTAAGTTACATGAGCCATACGAAAACTGGTGGTGGCTTTGTTTCTTGTCGGAAGTATCAACGAAGCCATTAAATTATACCAGGATGGCAGAAACTTACGAGAATTCAATTTGTGTGCTCTGTACCGGTGCACAACGGCGAGAGCGAGACCTGACTGCAGCGCAATGAGCAAGTAGCCCCAGTTGGTGAAGTAGATGAACCACTTTAAGTAGTTGAGCTCTATTTCAGGTCCGTCGTACATCCGCGGCAGACGCTGGCACGCGAAGCTCGCAACGCCAATTGACATCACCGATATGAATAACAGCCATCTGTATGAAGGTAAACAATAAATAATGTTGATTATCGACCGACAAGAGGGAATAATAAAATAGGTCGAGATATTGATAAAATTAAAGTGTAATATGTAATGTTACATGTGGTTCAATGTTCAAGTAAATGGCAGGAAATGTACTGATTCTGACAAAAGTATTGGATATGGAAGTTCGTTAACCTGTATATGAGGTATGATGTGGAAGGATGTGGGCTGGTCTGCCACTGGCTGCAGGCGAACTGGTGAGCGGGCGAGTGCTCGAGGTTCAGCGCGCGCCGACTCGCCTGCCACATGCGACCCAGCATCGCTGGCTTGCATGACTTTTGGATAGCTAGACGAAAAATATCAAGAAGTATAGCAATCCGCCCATCAGTGTTAGTGTTAGTATTCAGTTACATGTCAAATTATAGCAATATACTTAAAAAACGGCTGGTCAAAAAAAAAGAAATTCAGCATTCGTTTTATTCAGTTGGTTTCTCAAATGTCAACCTCATCTACACTGGGTGACTAACACCGTCTTTGGCGGTGACAACCTAGTGATAATGGGTTGAACTTATAGTTCTTCGCCTGAAAATCCCCCGGTTGGATAGCATAATAAGTTTCACGATTGTTAGCTCAACTCTCAAGGATGTTAAAAATGAGTATTACCTGACATTTTAACAGCAAGCATCGCCAACCTGAACTTAACAGTATTAATTTAAACAGTTTTGCATCCAAAAATCTTATAGACTAGCACCAATTTAAACGTTTCTGGACATGGACACTACTTATACATCAATTGTTACAACATAAATTCTAATTGTATCATTGTTGAATGAAACTGTGTGAGTGGTTGTGGCCGATCGATTTTATGAAATAGAGCAGAGTGCCGGCACCTCGTCTATACTTACCTCGGTTATCATTATGAATAACGATGTGCTTCGTTCACAAGCTTATGGGGAGGGGCAAAACCCTGACATTTAAAACATCTAGGCTAGTGATGAGCTTCGTTATATCTGTGATGTTTTTAACGTTTTAACATGTCACGACAGCAATATTTGAATGAATATTGTTTTAAAGTGTGCCACTTCAGTAATAGTGTATAGCTGGTATTTTTTATAATAATATTGGTCACATAATGGTAAAGCATGCGGCATATGGTCACGTGACGGCGTGCGGCGCTAGCCATGTTCTGCACGCGATCAATAAAGGCATTAATTAAGAATACGTTATGTGGTCCGATGTTGCGATAACAACTGAGGGGAACACTTCGCTACAATCAACAACGATCCTTTCAATGCATAAACGTTTAAATCAGATCGAGAGTCTTCCTCATGACTGGCCGTTATAATCATTTAAGTAGATAACGGAATGAAAGCTACATTAAATAACGGTATTTCAGATTTATATGAGTAATGCATCGACCAATTAGATAAACCAATAAATGAGTGCATTAATGTTGACGTAGGTAAGTGAATACATTGTACTACTCAAATATTTGCGCTACATGAATTACAGGAGTGGAGATTAACATTCTGAGATTAATTGATGATGGGTACTAGACTACTAGCGAGCGAGGTCAATGCACAACAAATTGTGAGCCACCTGCGTCTATTGGCTGGAGGAGCGAGTGGGCGCAGCAACTGTTCGCAGAATAATCACTAATTAGTACTCAAGGTCGCGAGGGACCGACAGGAGCTCGGCGAGACCTTTATACTTGGACCATAGGATTAGATCAATCAGCCTGACCTATTGCATCTTTCTCTTCAATTTTGCCACTTTCAACCTGTCTTATTTCATGACCTCCGATTTGAGGATTACTTATAGGATATATGTGGGTATTATTAGTATTTAGTGATAACATGTAATGGGATTCAAAAAGTCAGTATGCTTTTATAATAAAGAATCAATACAGACAATATTCAGTACCGCTTTTTGCATTTGCTACGAGAAACGTAACATCCGTGGGTAATAAAAAAGCATAAAATTTAATGACTATGGTCGCGTCGAACATAAAATAAAGCCATGTTTATCTGTAATGAATAGTAACTATTTTATAAGTTTCAACAAATAAAATGATGAATGCAAATTCATGGAGTTTTCAATGCGACTTTTTTAGGCCTGCTATCATAAAACGGACGGTTTTGAGATTCCGTCTCGGCTGGCTGGTTACCACTGTCATTTGTGATAGTGATCTGGGCTCATGAATACACTATATTGTTCTTATTCACGTTTTATCACATATCTCGCACACTATGTTCATACCTGTACAACATATTATAGTTCACACGTTTGTAGTCAATTGGTCTATACTTCCTCATGTTTAGATGCTTAGAGTCTATAATGAAGTAAGTTACTAATAAAGTAGATCGTTATTGTGCACCATTTATTCGGGGAACAAATTAGAAATGTTTTATAGTACTGTTTAACTTTTCCATCGTATCTATTGCCCAATGTCATTCTGTCGTGTTTTAATGACAATGTCAGTGTCTGAAGGAATCGCAAAAAGGATTTCCTGAGACTAATAATAAGAAGATATCAAATATTCCGAGATAAAACCCTTTGATTTGCAGATCAAAAACAAAACTATTAGGGGAGAGGTGAGCAAGACGACGAAATTTTATTAGAAAACGATTTTGAGACTCGTATCCCTTAAATACGCACAAACTAGCCACTTAGCGGTCCATGGCTAATAAATAATCGACCCAGGGAACTAAGTGTCGAGTGAAAAAGTGTAATTACGTATTTTACTAATTTAAAGTAACTGAATTACCCTTTTTTAAGCAGTACTCACAACCTCGAGACGTAAGACATGGTTTTAAGAATAAAGCACTGATAGTAAATATGTTAAAACTTGACAGGGTTAATAGGCATGATTTTATGAATGTGTTATGCATTGTACTTGTATCCGTCACGGATTACGTGTAAGGACGGCATTCGCAACAAAATGTGCTAGACAAGAATGAATATTTATGTATGCAACTTTGTTTTTACTACGTTTATCTAGACGGCAAGCAGACGCTCAGCCTTCCGGTGCGACCTTGTAATCACAGGCATGTTATTGTAATGCATTCGATGTTATTTCCTACATCCTATGATGCCCTGGTACTGCTAAGTACCAGCCTAAACGGGCATCCTCAAATTGTTTCAATCGAGGTCAATATACGCGTTATGGATTTGAGTGTCTGCATATAGTTAGAATCTAGATTCATAATTGAACTGTCTATTTTTGGTTTGTCAACCTTAGATTATGGCTTATCAGTCTCTCTTGTAACTTTATAGCTACTATGTTACGAAAACGTATTATGCATATTGTATTGTACCTATTATATTGTATGTACGCCTTACTTTTTGCTTATGCACACTTATGTACTTGTATACAAATCAAATTACATAAACCGTATGTTTATTATTAACTGATTTGTTACTGTTTTCATGTTTAAGTTCTATTTATATGCGTTATGATTGAAACTGGTATTTTTATCTTTGATATAATCGACTATAACTGGGATTATTAATCATTTTACCAAATAAGAATATATTTTTTTGTTATTGACGTTTATGTCTCAAAAGCCTATGAGTTTGGACCACGAGTCTCGCTGCTGAACGATCAGAAGAACGGACCCCCGTTTACACGTGCTGGGTACTGCGCGGTCAGATAAGTCGGTGTAATTATCCGTTTTTGTCATGTGTGCAAATATACAATATAATGGATCACATAAATCCAGAGGAAATCTAGCCGCAGCCAAATCTCTCACCAGAGTTGGGTTGCCTGTTTCGCACCAACCAGGGGCCACGTGAAAAAAATTGAATCCCCATTCTATTTTAAGGGTATACTCCTACCGACGCGGGCAACTTAGCCCCTAAAACCATCCGATCAGCTCCCAAAGTCGTGCCGGAAACGTACCGTCTACAATCACAGGGTCTTCTACAAACCTATATCGGGGTTCTGGGATTGCAGCTGCATTTGTTCTGCCCTGTCAGGTACCTAACCGGTATAATGATAGTGTCTATAGTCCAAGAGAATGCATATCTGTAAAAAATATGCTGCTGTCAATGTTAAGTGGATTTCGTTATAGAAATTAAGGTTAATGCCAGATTTGCATTCTGTCACTAGGTGGTGACCGTCTTAATTAGACAAGTTAACGTTGAACCGTTACTGTTGACCTGCTAAACCTGCCGTTAGTAATGCCATACTTGCAACAAAGTTTGGCTTCACTAAGAATCTTCTAGCTCCATGCTCTACAGAGTAAAGCAAGCCAGTGTTTCAGCAATAGAAACTGCTGGACAGTGAAAACTAATATATATCTGCCTAGCCTTTTCCCAATTACATTGGGGTCGGCTTCCAGTCAAACCGGATTCAGCTTAATACCAGTATTTTACATGGAGCGACTGCCCATCTGACCTCCACAACCCAGTTACTGGGTAACACGATATCTCGTGGTATGACTGGTTGTCAGACATTCGGGCTTCTGACTACCCGTAACGGCTGTCATAGATCTTAATTTAACAACCGAACAGTGAAAACTAATATGAATAGAATATTTGAGATAAACGTGTCGATGTTTGGGAAATGGTCACTTGGGCTTCAAAATTGGTCAGCACGTGGTCGATGTTTGGACTTAAAGTATTGAAATGTTTTTTTTACAAGTTGGAAATATTGATATTTTTAAATACTCAGAAATACTTCCGTCAATACTTAGAAAATGGGAACCCTTATTTTATTTTATATACAAATAGTAATATACTACGGTATTTTTATGGAAATCCGAACGATAGTACATATAATTATGATAAATGCGAAAGTAACCCTGTTTGTTGGTTTGTTACGTTTTCTCGTCTAAAGCGCTGAAGTAATTTTAATGAATTCTGGTATAGAATAGATTGTATTTGGGAAAAGGACATAGGCCACCTTTTGTCGCACAGATGAAGTCAGACGCATAACTTTTTAGAAGAATCTAAATGGTTCGCGCACCAGTTAGATTCTTCTAAAAAGTTACTCGAAAACCTAACATCATCATCCCCCTGCCTGTTTATCCCAATTTAATTGGGCTCGGTGCAGCACGTCCTTTTTTCCATATATCTTTGTTAGCCGTCATCTCGATAGTCACTTCTTTTCTAGCCATATCATCATTCACGCAAACCATCCATCTTTAGTTTTTCGTTTCCGCGGTAGTCATCACATTCATACTCAATACTTTCCTCGTCACATGATCCCCATTCCTCCGCATTACATGATATCACATCACATTGAAAGCGGAGGAAGATTAGCTTAGCGAACGGAGGTTGTGATAGCTTAGTTGACGTAAGACTTGACTTTTATAAAGCCACCACCAAACACCAATTGAACATTAAAGGTCTTAGATCTTGACTTCCATAATCAAGATCTATAATGGTCTCTTGGGAAACATCCATTTTCTATCAACAAAATTATAACATCAAATACCTACCATAAATCATCATAAATTATTTAGGATAAGTTGAAGCTGATAAAAGCAGATTTGTATACCAGTTCATGGCGAAACATGTAGATCTCACTTATTTTAATATTCTATTCTATTCTATCATTGGAGTCTAATGATGATCGTTGATCAAATCATCATCTTGATAACAATAAGATGCTGACCGTATGGCAATTGGAACACAATGCGCACATGTTCCAAGCAATTCAGCACAAAATGTGTAAGTATTTTATACGTATCCTCTCGTGCATAACCAATAACGTGTAACCGCAGCATTTTCTTGGATTTTATAAGTACTTAATATTGTTGTTTTTCATTTATATAATGGTCGGATAATAAACGATCGCTAACGTATTTTTCATTGTGTGCTGGAGACTGTGTTTTTTTAGTGTTTATGAATGCATATGGTATTTTGTGTGATGACAAATATTTATGGTTTAGCCAAATGTTAGGTAAATTGATACGTAAAAATTTCCTGTGAATGAAGCTTTACTCAATAAAAATAAAATCGATTTCAATTGCTTAAACATTCTTAATTGTTTTTTTTTTTTAATAATAGTATGAATGTGTTATTGTAGTTAATCGAGTCGGTATAATAATCAACAGTTACTACCTGTTTATTCTTTTTTACACACTTTAATATTCACTATATATTTCGGATCTAACACAATTCCATAATTCATTATTTAAACGATTTGTATTACAATACACCTAAATGTATTTTTAATTATATTTTAAACCCAACTTATAAGTCTATAGGTCACAATACCAGGACCTTTATAGGTCACAATCAAGTTGGCCACAACAAGAAAACAGACTTTATGGTCTACACCCTATAGTCTCTTTTTGTTGTTAGCTTTGTCCTTGATCGATAATCGGTTCTTGTAAAATATTTGTGCGCATGAAGTTTTTTCTCCAAATATTAGCATAATTTCCTCCCCAGCAATGTTACGAGATTTGAACAAGCACGTGCAAATACATACACGTTCTGAACGGGTACATGCGCCGCATTGGGCGGTCATTACTCTGTCATTGTACCAGTAAGTATCGAAAACAGAACCAAATGACGTCATCGCCGAAAAAATAAGCAACCAAGTTCAATGTACACTGCAAATATTTTAAGACAATCTAAATTATTATAATAGAAGATAAGAATTTTCGGCTAGTTCAATTACCCTAGAAAAAATAAGGGTAGGCCTCGAGCGGTTTCAATTAGGCGACGAGGCAACGGCTTCGGGCGAAGTAATTAGGGGGTGTTCCGAGGAAAAAGTTTTGTGATTACTTCAAGGCCTTTGTTACGAAAAACGAGACGTAGTCACGACAGAAATTTTAGGAAACAAACAGTAGAGAAAAATAGTACGACTCAGTCAAAGGAAAAGCTCTACAAGATTATGAATAATTATTTTTCACTCGCTACTTGATCACGACGGTGTTTTTCTCTATATCTTTATTTAATAGTTCATTCAACTTATGTTGGTACATTTTACAGTTAACAGAAACATTTATTATGTTCTACCGAATAAAGTTATGTGTGGCGTTAAATTACGTAATGCCATAGCTAAGATCACATTTCCTCCTGTAGCAGAAGATTGCAAATCGAAGAAATATGAATACACACCCTCAGACTAACTCATATTTACTGTCGCTGTGCATGATATATTATATTACATAAGTTTTATATGACACACCTAAGTTAAAATAACCTGTCATCTGCTTTCCATGGATATTTTACACTGTTTTAAATTTTATGATTAACTCGTTTGTATTTCACAACAAATACTTTTTTCAATATGTCCTCAACACAGGTACCTACGAAGTAATGGATGAATCAAGAATAACAATAAACAAATGACTTGGAAGCATAAGACTCAATAGGCAAGTAGAATATTCATTTAATTCATGGAAGAGTTGTACCGAATTGTTGCTAGGGTATTATTTCCTATTGAAAAAGAGTTAAAGCTCATTGGTTATTTATCGGTTGGCCATTATAACAATTGAACGATTTGTGCGATATCGTAAAAGTCAGACTAGAGGCCCCAGAGAACAAGCTTGATAAGTTGACAACACATCGAAATATTTCCGCAATTACGACTAAAGTTTAAGATCGAAATCGAAAGATTCACATGTAGATGTTGGTTTCAGGCAATTCTGTCTCCTCTGGGTCTATCAATTTATATCAGGATTTTGAAAAATTTACGGCGGATTTACTTTCAAGTGCACTCTACACTTGAAAATAAATTCGCTCGCCTGACGTTGTAATGACGTCAGTTTGCACATCTGCCAAATTGCCTAAAAAATATTATAATAATTCACACTAATATTAAAAATAAAAGTGACTCTGTTTGTTTGTATGTTTGTTTGTTACCTTTTCACAGTTAACGGCTGAACGGATCGTAATGAAATTTGACAAGGAGATAGATTGGACCTTGGAGAAGGACATAGGCTACCTTTTGTCACGCCGACGAAGTCGCGGGCACCAGCTAGTAATATATAAATATTGTAACATTACACATTATTTTAAGGTGATGCATTGATTAGAATTAATTGATTAAATTCAACAGTTATACCAAATCAAGACCTTACAGTGGTACTTTGTTATTATGCCATAAAGATCAATATAAACACTGTTTTATCTTTCACACCTTTCACAATCACTTAGTTATGAAATATCTGTTGTGATTTTTAAATAAATGCCTCCGATCATCTATATCGACGCTGTTGCAAGCGACACGCGTAGAATTACCGCCTAATGAATTTAATTAGATCTTATTAAAATAACAATTCACGAAAGATATCCCGCAAATCATAATTTACATGATTGCCAATCTATAAATGCCAAGCATTTTGATTGTTGCAATGTTCCCAAACGGTCGGTCCTTTTGGTAGCCTGCAAGGGTATTAGGGCCAGTGTTAATATACATAACGTACAAGACGATAACGGGCGGCTGTAACTATTATACAAGTTTTACGTCCTATTTCAAACAGCTACTGGCCAGCTAACATATTATCAGTAGGCTTTTAGAATTTATTTTACGATGCCGTAAAACTACCTTTTAAACTCTTTAAAATGTGATATACGAGCTTTTATTCTTATGTGTTGTCGAACGTGTAAAAAATGAATAGCATTTAACGTAATTTTTGTAAAAAAGGGTCACCCATAGACCTTGCCTGTTTAAATTTTCATTTCCATGACCTTAATTGATTTACGCTGACGTTACCTAGTCATTTGATTGAATCATCATCGATATAAATTGAAATCAATTGCTGACATGGCTGTTTATTTTAAGGGCGAGACTAATATGAAAAAGTTTTTTGGTAAATAAATACACTGTAAAAGTCGGAAATTTGGATGTAATTTTTGTATAAATTGCACCCGTGCAAGTTCAAGTTAGATTATTTACGTAATTTTCGTAGCGTTAATATTTTTATGAAACGAACTTAAAATATTAAAATTTTCATTAATACAGGTTTTTATTTATAATTTTAGATATTGACTGAATTAATGAAAATTATGCAAAGAACCCAACTTGAAGAATGATCCACCTATTTTATGAAAATAGTGCCGTTGGGATTTACATTCATAGCATTTCGCCTGTATCCTCAAAGGGTTAGGCAGAGGACCATCTACTGTTGTACAGTTGGAACTTCGGGCTGTTACTAAGAATTTCCTAACTGAAGAACTCAATAACACTGCTCGACCCGGCCGGAGAATCGACCCCAGTACCTCACGCTCCGCAGCCGCGAAGCAGTCAAGGATTTACATGTATTTGTTATTTTCTGAAGAAAATTGAAATTTTGCTAATCATAAAAAATCCAAAGATTTATGAATGGATCTAAACAGTTTTTCATTCTAAAAGTTTCTTTCACAATTTCAGTGGAGACGCAATCTCGAGAAGTATTGGTTGGAGCGATTGGGTCGTTCAAACGAAGTTAGTGGAAAGGTTTGTGCAATCTCGCCGAGTTATTGGGTTAGCAAGAGAGTGCCGGAGGTCGGGACTTTCCACTTCAAACTTGGCTTTTACTGAGATTGGATGATATCGCTTTTTGATTTCCAGATTTTATTCTGATGAGAAACTATTTTTATTAAGTAAATATTATAATTTCGGGGATGTTATTTATTAAATGACTGCCTAGTGTTGGTCTAGCCGTTGATGCGGTCCCGGTCTTGATTTTTGGTCAGTGTTATTGGGGTTTCCTGTTATAAAATTCTTAATAGCGGCCCGGAGTTTGGAACAACGGCAGACCACATATTACCTATGTAGTACCTTTAGTATTTGTGTGTATTTTTATTTTAAGGATTTTAATGCTTTATAACTTTACTTTTTATCAGATAAAGTTCATTATTCTACACTACTACATTTATATCTTGGCCCTTGGGGGATGTTGTATGTTCGTATGTAGGGATGGACATGCCAAAAGTTGAGTATGCTACCTATGCTAGGACTTAGGACGTATGTGTTATCTAGTTCACAGCGTCTATGATCACATACAAATGATCATTATTAAGGTAGGTAGGTACCTAAACAATAAAATGCATACAATTAAAATTTTGGAGTCTCTAAGGCATCGAACAAGTGGAAGCTGCGAATAATTTAAGAAGCTACGAAAAAAAAAACGGTTGTTCAAATTAGATATCGCGTGAGTGTGATTTTTTACACGACTGCCCAAAAAAAGGAGTGTTATGTTTTCATGTACGTATGTAGTTTCTTTATTCCACTATAACTTCTAAACGCCTTTATCGATAGAATCCTTACATTATCCAGGGTAAAATAGGCCAGTAAGATGTACAAAACAGTAATGTAGTGGCTATGGTACACAAAAAGGTGTGAAATTAAAAAATATAATTCATACATGGCAGGCGTGCTTTTTATTATTAACCGTTTAATCTTGTTTTCTCGATGTCAGAACGGTTGGTATTTGGTTTCTTATCAGATTAAATTCAAAAGCTCATATTATCGATTTCCTTCTCTTGGATAGGCCCCGAAGCTAAAAGCCCATGAATTCAGCCCTCCCCGACAATATAAATAATCTATAGGGGTAATTTATTCTTGAACGCTACAAAGATATATAACAAAACAGTATATTTTACGTGAAAATTCGCCGAAATTTAAATTGTGTAACAAATAATCTTTTGAGATCTAGCGTCATGTCGGCCTTAGGCATTGTGTTCATGTCTCGTAACATTTTGAACATGAATGCTTGCTACGAATGTCAGCCCAGTTATCCTCGCATCACCTCATATGAATATATAATCATCATGTTTACTGGTGTGTTGCGGTTTACGAACCAAAGATAACAACGATTCTTATGAACGTTTCAGTTTTTCCTAACTCGAACAGGAAATGAAAAGATAACCATAAAACTACTTCAGGAAATTGAAAACGAATAAATACTATAATTTACAAGTAGATACATAATATATGTATATGAAATGTATTATTATTCTAGCTAATTTAAATATGCGTAAAAGTGCAATTAGGTACGTTACACGTGCATGAATCATAAAAATGAACCTACATCTTTATAAAACATAACTAATTCAATGTAATTTAAGTCGATATTTAGACTCACATAGATCCAATTTCGGCAACTTCATCTTTATGTTTATGGCTCGGGATTCAAGTCTCAATTATCAGTTACAACGATATCTCGGCGTATCAAAATACCACACTATTAAAAACGTTTACAAGTAGTTCGCATTACGTTGTTTTTGAACGATGAAGAATGTGTACGATTCATATATCGCGATGTTTTTAAAAGGAAAACAGTGCATTGATATGTGCGGCTGTGCGCATGTACGGGATGGTACTGCCGGGCCGGGCTGCGAGCCGGAGCGGCGACCGGGAGCTACAGCGTCGATATTAGTAATAACACCGTCCGCGTCCTCACACGATCTCCATTACAATTAATTTGTCCGATAAGTGCTTGTTCCGCGCCGCTCCTTCTGTGCCCATCGACAATCACGGCGGATCAATGCCATCACACGGTTCACAACTATCGACGTGACGATTATTAGTCTTACATGACACTTAATACGAACAAATGGGTTCCTAATATAAGACAATTGGCCAGCCCGCGAAACTATACGTTGACCTATAATTATGAAATTTTTAAATCTTTTGTTATAACACATTCAAAGGATAAGAGGTACCTACAATAATTTAGACTTTTCCAAAAAATATTAAAAAAATAGAATTCACCATCTCTCACATTTTAACAGAAGCAAAATTGAAATACTTAAACTACTCATGAAATTTCTGACATAACTTAACAAAGTCCTGCTTATCTTCATTGTCACAAAATAACAATCCGGATTTAATCACTGTGCTCCACAATACAGGCAACAAATATTTAACAAGAAGTGGGTATACACTATGGTGTTTGGACTTAGGTACCACACAAACGAAACAATCACACACGCTTAATTACTGGGTAGTAACAAAACAATAAAAATCCTCATAATAAAAAGGATAAAATGATTGAAAATAATTAATATCACAGCATGCGATAACGATATTTGAATCCAAGCGAAATTTCTAAACTCACCTGAGTCCACACTCTTCTTCATGGGCACCATGGCAACATTTTTGCACATTTTTACAGCTAAAGTTATTATGCACTTTCGTAAATAAATTTTTAAATATACAAGATGTATTTTGTTTGAAAAGTTTCGTATGTGTGGCGAATGTTTATTAGATGAATATGTTTGTTATTTAGTGTTGTATATTATGCATGGGTTGGTGCGTGTTGTCGCGGGCGCGCGTGGCCGCGACTGCAGCGTGCATGTGGTCGTGGGGCATGCGCTGTCAGCGGCGCGCGCCGCCCGGGTCCACCGGCTGCCGCGGCCGGCACGCTGCCTAACTAATAACAAACTAGGCATTATTATAATCATTGATAATCTAGTTGTAAGTACCTTTGATTCATGACATTTTGAATGATAAGTTGGAAAAGGTACTTACTTATTGCAAATATTCCAAGGAACGCGAGCGTCAACTTTCATACTGATAGTATTTTTTTATTTCATAGTGATGTCAGTCAATGTCATAACATCTGTTTATGAACGGATGTGCGAGATTGGGATGTCCCGGGGAGCCCACGTGCCTTTACCTGGGCCGCAGATCAGTAGGCGTACTGGCCAACCACGTGGCTCGTACCTACGGCAACTGTATTTTAATTTTTATTTAACAGTTCATCGACCGTTACGAATTCTACTATGCAACGAAGCGGTGCGGGAACGGCCAGGTGACGTTCATTCAATTTCTCAACCACAAACGTTATCTTAGAAATAAAACTACCGTTATTTTACGACTGATTACATAGCCTAGCAGTTCTACAATTGCATTGGATTATAAATCTTTACATGGCCATAGTTTCGGATACAATTGGTGGATTCGATACAATGTAACTATGTGGTAGGTAAATGCATTTCTAATTGCCTTTCGGCTTTAGCTATCTTGTTTCCTCAGTCTTAACGAAGATGAGTTATTTTCAAATCTATACCGTTCATATTTCTGAGCAATAGGAGAATAACCAAGAGATCAAACCAACAAATTATATGTAAGTAGGTATCTATTATCTTACACGTGCCATAAGTGCATAATTATAATGAGCGTGAAATTATATTTTAAAATAAGCATCAAATATATTTTTTCAACGATTATAAAAACTGTACGCTATATTAAAATTCACGGTTCTTATTATTTGCCATAGAATTTGGTTATGCTCGGCATATTTAGCATACTTGCGCCGTTAATTTATTTTCTAATTTAAAAGTTTAAAGATGGTATCTTCTCAACATTTAATAAATAAAACATAATTCGATATAAATAATAAAAAGCACGCCTGCCATGTGTGAATTAAAAAGTGATGAACAAGGCAGGCGAAGAATTTTTATTGCAGACGAAATAAGAAATTATTTCACAGGACTGTTTCCTAATTTTTATTTTTATTTTTTATTTCTTACTTTTTTGTGTACTACTATATATATTAATCTTACTAGCATAAGTTACTAGGGAAAATGCAAGCATTCTAACGATACCCCATTCCTCTGAATCGGTTCAGGCATTTAGAAGTAATATTGGAAATTTTTCTAGCCTTACAGACACAAAAATAGGAGCCACGCCAAGCGGGGCTCCGTCGACCCAGCCACGGAAAGTCAAATCAGAATACAGTATCGCTTTTTTACTTGAATGGTGACTATCCATTTAATATACCTATACAATAAACAAACCTGTCCTACTGTAGATTTTTTTTTTTTTTTTTTTTATTCAAATTTTTTATAGAGGGTTTGATCCACAGGGATCATGCCACCCTCATTGTTGCTACATGGAAGTTTCAATTAAAATACATATAACAATACGCGGCGACAATACAAATTTAAGTTACATTTTGCTGTCTTCGGGATATACCAGCCCGAACCATACTGTATACCATTCTGGCCTCCGGTGAGGCTGGACGGGCAAGAATACTTATGTATAGACCAACATCGTATAGATTAACATTATAAGTTGATAAAAACAAAAATCTCTCCCTCTCGTTCCGGACACATTCGGACAAAATGTGATGCACATCTTCAATAATATCACACTCATCACATTTAGGTGAACTAATTTTACCCATTAAATATCCGAAACTGTTCAACGGGATGTGACCAGAACGAAGTCTAAATGAAGTTATTAAGTCGGTCCTGCTCAAATCTGCCGAGTCAATCCAGGGCAAGCGACATATATTAGGTTGGATAGTTTTGTACCAAATTCCCTTGCTTAAGGACCTTTCATTAAAATACTCTTGCCACATATCTATCTTGCAATATATCTTCGCTGTAACCTTCCATTCAAAATTTTATCCATTTCATCCGACAACTCTGCTTCTGCCGAGTTTCTATTTCTGGAGGTTTGTGTCAAAGGAGTCAAAACTATTATAGGTGTCACATATTGTCCCCCTACTGTGGACTACTTCACTGAATTCGAATCAGTATTAGAATCTTTGGGTTCGGAATATGCACATCATATCATCATGGGCGATTTCAATACCAATCTCCTGGACCTCAACTCTCCTAGATCCCGTAAACTCCTGCACATCATCAAGTCTGCGAGTCTACATGTACTGCCTCTTCAAGCTACGCACCATAACACTGTCGCTGATGACACTTGGCTTGATCTTATTCTCACCTCTAACCCTTCTCTTGTGTCCTCTCATGGTCAACATGTTGCTCCTGGCTTTTCCCATCACGACCTTATTTTCCTTTCCTATCTCCTTAAACCTCCTAAACCTACTCCTAAGGTATTGTACAGGCGTTGCTTTAGACGTATTGATGATGAAAAACTTCAACAAGATGCGGCAAATATCAGTTGGGCTACCCTGACAGAGGCCCCTACGGTTGACAATATGGTTGACATTTTTAATGATGTTGTGGGTAAACTTTATGATCATCATGCCCCCATCAGGAAGGTCAAGCTGAAGCGCCCACCTGCACCTTGGATGACTAAAGGAATCCAGATGGCGATGAGACGTAGGGATCGTGCGTTACGCAAATTTAAAAAATATCGTACAGATGATAACTGGTCTAACTTCAAATCTGCCCGAAATCGGTGTAATCAGATGATACGCAACGCTAAACGCCGACATATTCTAAACAATATCACTTCTTCTTCTTCTGCCGATATTTGGAATTTCCTCAGAACTCTAGGTATCGGCAGACCGCGTCAATTAGACCTCCCTAGTACAATTGGTTTAGGCGAACTCAACCGTCATTTCACCACCTGTTCTACTTTGGATAGCCTAACCAAATATCAAACTCTGACTTATATAGCTGGTCTAACGCGTCCAAATATTAATATATTTCACTTCTCTCCAGTCGACCCGTCAGAGATTAAAAAGATTGTCCTCTCTATTAAATCTAAAGCGGTTGGCTGCGATAACATCAGTCGCCGTATGATTGTCACAGTCCTGGATCATCTCTTACCTGCTATCTCTCACATCATAAATTTCTCTCTTGAGTCTGGTGTCTTCCCTTCTCTATGGCGTAAAGCCCATGTTCTTCCCCTACCTAAAATACCAAATCCTATTCAACCCAGCCATTTCCGCCCAATCTCCATCCTGCCTTTCCTATCCAAAGTGCTGGAAGCTTGTGTTCTTAAGCAATTTTCCTGCTTCGTCCATCGCAACGCCTTAATTAGTCCTCTTCAATCAGGATTTAGACCTGGCCACAGCACCGTTTCTGCTCTCCTTAAAGTGACTGGTGATATTCGGGCAAGTATGGAGGATACTAAGGTCACGATTCTGGTCTTGGTAGACTTCTCCAATGCTTTTAATACCGTCAGTCATGATATCCTGTTATCTATTCTTTCATATCTCATGGTCTCTGACGAGGCGTTGGAATGGTTTTCCTCTTACCTTCGGGAGCGCCAGCAATCAGTTCATTTGGCTGACTCTTCGTCAAGTTGGCTTGGTCTGGAAACTGGCGTTCCACAAGGCGGTATATTATCTCCTCTTCTGTTCTCTATTTTTATAAATCTCATAACCTCCGAGCTTCAGTGTTCGTATCATCTGTATGCCGATGACTTGCAATTGTACTGTCATGCGAGGTTTGATAGTATACCTGAGGCAATCAAAAAACTTAACTATGACCTGGATGCTATCAAGAATTGGTCGGATAGATTCGGCGTGTCAGTTAATCCTTCAAAGTGTCAAGCTATTATTGTGGGAAGCTGCCACAATATTAGGAAGCTGAACGTTTCATCTTTACCATCACTGGCATTTAACGGAACCATAATTCCCCTCAGCTCTGATGTTAAAGATCTTGGGATTAACATTGATGCCACCTTTAGCTGGCAAACACAAGTCGCAAGCGTTAGCCAGAAAGTTACCAGAACGCTGAGGTCACTCTACAGATTAAAAAACGTACTCCCATCTAATACAAAGGCAATGCTTGTACAGTCCTTAATATTTCCCATGATTGATTATGGTGATGTATGTTACTATGACCTGAATGCTGATCTACTCAACAAATTTGACCGCCTTCTGAATAACTGCATTCGATTCGTTTTCAACCTACGTAAATATGATCACGTGTCCGCATATCGATTGCGTCTTAAATGGTTACCTATTCGGCAACGCAGAGTTCTGAGAGCATTAACCACTTTATTTTCTCTTCTAGATTCTCCTAACTCTCCTTCTTATCTTTCTACTCGTTTCCAGTATATATGCTCTAACCATAGTAAAAATCTTCGCTCTTCAAATAATCGTCTCCTACAGTGTCCTTCTCATCGCTCTGATTGTATGCACTCCTCTTTCTTCGTACAATCTATTCTTCTCTGGAATGCTCTCCCCTTGGAGATCAGGATGGCTACAAGTCGTTACTCTTTTAAAATAAAATTGCGTGAACACCTTCACAATACATTGGCTGTTTAATTTTAATTTCAACCTTAACTTCACTTTATTTATTTACGTAGTATTTACATATACATATATAGTATGCTAAATTTATTTTTTTATCCTATTATTATTTTAGTTATTTATGTAGTATTATAATATATATTATTATTAGAACAGTGTACCTTCCTTACAATTGAGTTTTGTCATATCTGCATATTGCACCTACCATATTTTCTCTCTGCATCACCCTAAGGTTGACTGGTAGAAAATGCCTAAGGCATTAAGTCCGCCTTTGTACAACTTTATTTTGTGCATAAAGTATTAAATAAATAAATAAAAAATAAATAAATAGTACGACATTGTTTTTTAACGATATATAACAAATCAGAGTAAACCGGAGTATATGTAAACTGAATACCATCAATAGTCGCTTCTTTGGCCAAGCGATCGACCACTTCGTTTCCTCTCAAGCCGATATGAGCAGGTGCCCACTGCAATACCACGTTTTTCTTTTGATTTTTTAAGATCTGAATGGATTGCAAAATACTATATGCTACCGGTATGCCACGCATATTTGAAGTACATCGTAACAAATGTTGAAGTGCACTTTTTGAGTCTGATATAATAAGAAAATTACTTTTACTCAATGATTTTATATATGAAATTGCTTCAGCGATCGCCACCAATTCTGCGTTCATTATGGAACATTTAGATGTTAATTTTAGTTTTATAAAATCGTTACTTTGAGGATCAAAAAGTGCTGCTCCTACCTCCTCCCTATCAATAGAACCATCGGTGTAAATAACATACCAATTAGAATATGTATCAGCCAAAAAACGTTGACAAATTGTATTCAAATTTTGCATATTGTATGATTTTTTAGACTTACTTATAACATTAATATTTGGATACACTACATTGGACAAGTCTAAGGTACTCATCCATGTGTCCAAAGAAAACATTTCGATTGGATTGCTCGCATAGACCGGGTTAGGCCGCAAGTATTCGTGGACCGAAACTAGTAATGGCTGCTTTTTGTTTCTCCAATAGGGATTTGAACACCGATCTAGAAGTTTATCAAGAATATCAGCCAATTCATTTTGTTTTAGTGATTTGGATTTTAACCAAAATTTTCCGGCTAGGTAGTGTCTACGTACGTGTAGAGGTTGAATAAAAAGTTCGTGCTCCATGACGTGAATGGGTGTACTCTTTATAAAACCTCCGATTATTCTCATGCATTGATTTTGTAATTTTGTGAGCTTGTTTATATGAGACTTGCAACTATTGTCGAAAAGAAAGCAACCATAATCAATTCTGCTTCGAACTATGCTCACATAAATACGTCTAAGATGTATGGGATTTATTCCCCATCCTGAGCCTGCTAGAAATTTAAGGATATTAAGGAATTTTGAACATTTACCTTTAGTTTCGTTTATATGTTTAGCCCACCGTAATGACCGGTCAAGCCAGAAACCTAGATATTTTATATTATCTACTACTTTTAAAACTGTATGGTTGACTTTAAGGTTAACTAATTGTTTACGATATCCACTACTAAATACACAAACTTTACTTTTTATAGGTGAAATATCCAGACCTATATCATGAAGCAATTTAACGAATATATTCAATGCCGACTGCAATTGTTGTGAGACATGTACGAGATTATTGCCAGAAAAATAGATAACAAAATCGTCAGCATACTGGGATATAAAAACATTTTGAATATCTTTGCAAATATACATAGTGGCTATATTGAATAGAAGAGGGGATAATGGATCTCCCTGTGCCAATCCACGACCTGTACTACGGACTATACACGAATTATTCTCTTCCACGCGTATTTTAAGGTTTCTCTTTTGAAGGAAATTCCATAAGTAAGAGCAAATTTTGGATCCTACACCGATACCGTCTAGATTAAGTAATAGGCTAATGACGTCGACGTTATTATATGCACTATCTATATCAATAAAGCATGCCACTGTACTAAGTTTATCTGAAAAACCTAACTGGATCCGAGAGACTAAAGTAGCCAAATTGTCCAATGTAGAACGACATTTTCTAAAACCCGTGGTACTGTTAGACAAAAAGCAATATTTTTCGATATACCATTCTAATCTATTGACTAAGATGTTATGAAAAATTTTACAGAAACATGAAATCATTGCAATCGGACGAAGTGATGCAGACGATTGTAATTCTCTACCCGGTTTCGGTATAGGAATTATAGCAATATCGCGCCATTGTTCAGGTAAAAATGAGCCAATGTAGAATTTATTATACAGATAGAGTAAGATAAGTTTTCCATTATTTGGTAAGTATTTGATCATTGAATAAGATATGTTATCGCAACCGGGCGCAGAATCTTTCGCACGAATACAATTGACCAGTTCTTGAAGCGTAATATCCTTATCCAATAAATAATTTTTAGAATTAAATAACGGGGTCGGTGGTGTAGCATAATCCGGAGTTAGACTGTACAGAAGCTCCTTCGACATTGTAATATCTACAAAGGGTTTAGGCATTCTCAGTCCTTTCATCCACCTCAACTTACGCCACATTTCAGTTTGTGATATAGATGTATCTATAGAAGTACAAAACTGATGCCAACTATCTCTTCTGGCTTGATGAAGTAATTTTTTAGTTAAACGAATTTTATCCAGTAAAATGTCTAAATTTTGAGGGATCGGGTTACGCCTAAATTTTGATAAGGCTAACCGCCGTTCTGCAATGTGTTTGGACAACGTTGTATTCCAGTAAGGTTTGGGTGAAAATCTACTATCTGGATTATTGCAAATTTTAATTAGAGGTATATATAACTCAGCAGAAATATTGATGTAGTCTATAAAATTATTGTAAACAGCCTGCAAATCATCCAAAAAAACAAATTTTGAAAATAATTCTTCTAACAATGTCTGATAGCCGTCCCAGTTTGCTTTTTTAAAGTTTCTGCGAAACGTTAGAGAGGGCATAGTGGCAAGATGGGTGGAAATCTTAATAATGCGATGATCGCTTCCTAAAGTCTCATTCAGAACGGACCAATAAAATTTCAGAGCTATGTCGCATGAAACTATGGAAATGTCAGGAGCTGACTGTTGAAGCTGATTGTTAACCAATTTAATACGCGTAATTTCTCCATTATTCAATGTAAATAATTGATTATCGATTAGAGCATCAAATATCTGAGAACCCCTCTGATCTATCCGCGAGGACCAGTTTGTATGATGACCATTGAAATCGCCGAGAAACAACGTTTTTTTGTTTGAAAGAGAAAATACCTGTTCCCAATCTTGTATTTGCGTGTGTACTGATGGTGGGCAGTAAACGGATAGTATATACTCAATTTCACTACAGTTATAAACCCGTATTCTGACGATTTCAATGCCTGGATTTATACTATGTACGTTAAAAACTTTAGCTTTGATAGATTTGATTTAGATTTGATAGATTATGTGTGAAAATAGCCACCCCACCGTAAGCGTCAACCCTGTCTTTGCGAAACAAATTATAGTTTGACAATTTTATGTGGCTTTCTGGTTCCAGCCAAGTTTCACATAAGGCAGCAATGTGGATATTTTCTTTTATTAATAAGTGTTCCAATTCAAACAATTTAGGTTTAAGGCTCTGAGAATTCCACTGAATAATATTTAACTTAGTTACCCGGAATTTTGTATTATCCATTAAAGTAATCAAGAATTAGGTTTAAAATAGGCCAATCTGCAATGTTATCCACGACTACTAAAACTAACCATTCTACACAGCATTTTAAAACATTCTTGAATTTTACCTGAATAGACTCATGCTTAAGGAATATAATTTCTTTCAACCTTTCTAGGAGTTCACTAAAATTAACGTCCTTTACTCTCTGGTATTTATCTTCTTCTCGTGCGTTTTGCTCCTGCTTGTACTCCTGTGTTTGACGTCCACTCAAAATAGATTGTAATGAAAAATCAAACTCTGTGTCCTTTTCTTTGCGAACGTGTTTTTTCGGAAAGAAAGTGTTACTCTTGGGTTTTTCTGTGTTGCTGTTAGCAGCTTTTATTTTAACTACGTCGGCAAAAGTAGGAGTGCTTTGTGCTTGTGGTAATGGCGTTTCTATGGGCTCAGCAGACAAAATCGGGTTTTCTAATTTTGGAGCAACATTTGGCTCTTGTTCAGTGGAAGAATTAGTAGGGACGTACATCATGAGCGCCTTTCTATACGTACAGTTAAATTCCGACATGATTTCCCGGAGTCTTTTCTCTTTTAAGTAAGATGGGCACGTTTTCACAAGAGCCATGTGATTTCCACCACAATTAATGCATTTGTATCTACTTACTTCGCAATTTTCATGATTTTGTCCACACTTTGGGCATACAACTTTATGAGAGGGACATTTTTTTAGAGAGTGGCCATATCTCCAACATTTCGAACATTGCTTTACAGGGAACACATATGGTTCGACATAAATTCTAAGGCTTTCTACAAATACGTATTGAGGAATGAATGTGCCCTTAAAACAAAGCCTTATTGCTTCGCTAGGTAACCACGAATAATCTTCAGAATTTCTTCGATTTAATCGTAAAATAGAGACTAACATTCCGGGTTTTGGACACGAGATACTGCTCAGTAAGTCTTCGTCGGATAATTCCAAGTCAATATCCTTAATCACGCCGTAAGAAACACTTCTTTCCATTGCTCTCTGAAATCTCCATCCTAAGTCCAAAAATTTCTTGCATACTTCAAATTTGGCCGCACATGACTCATTAGCAATATCCACTCTTATTTTATAGGGGTTGAGATATTTCACCCTGGTAACGTCTGTTATTGTATTTTCCTTTAATAGTTTCGCCAACGTTATTTGTTTCGGTAATTTATCTTTACTAGTTACGTACATTTCTACAATGTCATTCTCTTCTTTTAACTTCTTACCTTTTCTGCCAGCAACTTTCCACTCACTTTCATCTGACAACGAATCCATTTCCTCCCTTATTCGCTTAGAACATTTATTACGCAAATTCTCCTCGTTTTGATTGTATTGTGTCTCATCATAATTTTGTTTATATTCGTCTATAATTTCCTCCTCCATTGATGAATGATTGCATATTAAGTTTGAGTTATTTAAAAGATCTTCTACATTCATAACTAATGCAATTAAATAACATCGTCAGTAAAACTGTTCGAGCACCGGACCCAAGGTCACGCGCCTCACACAAAAGATTCACTCGATGTAAACAAGTTAATAAGTAATAATAATTAGCAAATGACGCGACTATCTCGTACGGATACCGCAATGGGAATGCACCGTCCTACTGTAGATATGTCATTCTGCATTACGTCTAAAGGTGGGTAGCAGTTTTGTTAAACGTATCGCAATGGCAATCCAGCTGAACGTTGTTCAGCTGTTTTATAAAACAGTACTGTTTTGTAAAGCAGGTAGAGATTTTGTAAAACAGCGGATTCTACAATCCATCTGCGACATATACATACATACATTCGTGAACCCTAAAAACAACACTATTTTCCATTTAATATTATAATTTTAGAGTTCGCTAAGCATGCGTTAATGCTTTTCGAAGATTTATATTTAAGCATCACACTCGTTTTATTGGGCAGTCGTGTAAAAATAATGCTTAATATATATATATATATATATACATATATATAGGTATATGTATATATATACCCCAGTTCAGATGTAGGTTGCAAATAAATGATTTATAGTGAATATGACGGTCTACATAAAATTACTAATATATCAATGGCAATCTGTGTAATCTGGTATCCCATAGAGTACCTAGGCATTTTATAGAATTTCAAATGATTCTCTGGAATGCCTAGTACTCTATATAATTAGAGAATCTTGTATTCTATAGAATCTAATAAGCGAAAAGGATCTATTAAACAAAAATGTCGTATGAATCTCGTGAGCATTGGTTTAACACTCTCGGATCTGCTTGTGTTTAGAACTATTAGCTGAGATTTAAAAATATTTATTAAAGCATAGTTGTGATGCATAAAAACTCTTTGCTGAGATTTACTATTTTTGTGATTGATTACACGGTGTTAGATAAAATATGACACATTATTCATTTCAATTTATAACATTATTTGTGTCGCCAAATAGACACTAATTTGGGTTGGAAAAATGTTTATTTTATTTTATTTACTATTAAGCTGTTTGGCAACTTTGTGAGTGACTCTCGTTCCAACTGCGCTGCGCGCGCATAGGACTCAGCGTACGAATAAATAAATACGCGCGCTATTTAAATTACAAAATGTAATTTTATGTATTTTTCTGGCAAGTGTTTTGAAAATCGTCGTATGAGACGCGTAAGCTATGATCATTACTCGTCTCCGAACCATTGCTATTTTCACCTATTGCTCGGGTACCAATTCCCTATTATAGTTCATATTAATAGTTAATATTCAAATATTTAAACGACATTTTGCTCATTAAGCTTGTGTAGGTACTTAATAAATAAAAATAAATTTGGGTTATTGAAAGAAGCATTTTTTATTTATTGTATGATATATAGGTATATACATAATATAATGATCAAACAATTTGATGATATATAAGGTCCTAATTTATCAGGTAATTTTCTTTGAAAGGGGTAATAATATAAATCAAATACATTCACTTAAACTAAGAATTAAATGGATATAACAAATTATTTGTAATTAACATAGTACAAGACAAAGACTGCTCAATGAACGGCGAACATTAAGAAAAAAAAAATTATCTAAAAATTTGAATTATGGCAATAAATCCTTTCACTTAAATGGAAATTAGCTAATAAATTAGGACCTTATATAATTAATGAATCATAAGTTATAAATAATTTGAATAGTTACATTTATTCATCTGTTATGAGGAAAATATATTGTTGTCTCATGTCGATATTTCGAGTACTTGCTACGGCGTAGCCATGCGTTGCCGTTTACTATCTAAGAACGTCCAGTCAGCATGTTATAGACATATTATCACAGTTTTTTTTTTCATAAATGGCTTTCGACTGAAAATTAACTTTCCAATTGTTTATTTTCCAAACAGATTATCCTAACGTAGGGAATACTTTAAGTAATGGCATTATGATAAGTACTGTATAATAATAAAATCTAGTAATAACTGGATGAGAAAATTACGGAATGTTAATCTGTCTACGTCGCTGTTTTTTACTTTTATTGTTTGATAACTTTCGTAAGGCATTGTATATCCTAATTCTAACTGAACCAGTCTTTCAACTTGTGTAACAATTTGGTATTATTCATGTGATGTTATTTTATGTTCGGTCAAAGTATTGGAGATATCCCGGTTGATTTAATATCTTACTCTCACAGGTTTTATTTTAAACCTGTAAGATGATAAACATAATAAGTTATTAATTTGTTCTGCTATTTTTTTTTTATTCTAAATGGGAAGGGAGTGAGGTAATTACTAATAGTGTAATACTTACAAAACTAAGAATTCTAAACAAAAAATTATGCAGTGATAGCCTAATGGTATGACCGCTAGACTGATAAGTAAGGTCAAATTTAAGGGACGCACTACTAACTTTTCCGTTCGAGTTCAAAACTAGTCGGGCAAACTCGAAAAATGCACGTGAGTAATCTGTCACCTGTGACCAATAATTAATAATATGTCTATGTTGCTAATAGTACATAGTTATTTCTGGTAACCTCTATATAGCTAAAGTTCACTCTTATTCAACTCAAAATATTGGTCTTATATTCTATATATTTATACGAGTACATTTTTTCTTCTTTCTGCCTTGCTCGCCAGTTATTTGGTGTCCGCGCAATATGTTTTACTCTTCTATTATCTGCCAGTCATCGTCATTATATCTTCAATTAAATTCCTTTCACCAATTTTAGTAACAAGTCCTTGGCAGTTGGCTAAAGGCTGCCCTGGCTATATTCCAAGGTCTTTTAAAACGTTATTTTTACCTACAATTGGCAGGTGGAGGTTTCCGGGATCATAAATAACTAACTGTAAAGAACTTTCCAAGTTTCGTAATCGATGTGACAGCTATAATTAAATTACAAATTGAACATGTAATTTAAGTTCTAGGAGTCTAAAATTATAATTTTTAACATAAAATTACCTAGCAACGCAAAAAGTATACAATTGTATACCCACATTTCACCAGTGCTGTTATTAAGTCCCATGTAATGTGCAGTGAGCCTATTGCCATCTTTCGGGCACAATTTGAAACTCCGAACTGCTATTATGAATTTCCTAACAGAAAAACCCAATAATACCTACTTTGCCCGACCAGGGAATCGAATCCAAAACCTCATGTTTAGTGATGCGCTTGGGACCACTAGACTAACGAGGGCGTTATAATTTTTGTAGTAAAATACGACACTGACTGAAGCTCCACGACCAACGTCGAAATTTATTAAGTGTGGTCACTATAAGACGTATTAAAAAGTGGAAGAAAGATTCGACTTAGGGTAATCGCAATAGTTCAGCAGAGCAGCGTATAGGTTCCCAGGCTGTGGGGGTTCAAACGGCGCGTTTTAATAGATAGAAAAATTATAATTTTAGTGTAGTATAACACTACCCCTTATAACTTGTCTCCTCATTAATTTAACCAAATCAACTCAACTAAAATTAGAGGATTGGTGTCTTTTATTAACAATTGTAATAAGAGCAAGGTCTCGAATTTGACGTCTCTTAATTCACTTCGGAATTAAAAGAGAGAGAGAAGAGTTATAAACATTGTGATTTATAACTTTAAAAAATGTTATTTTAAAACTTTATTTTTTTGTAAGTTTAGTTTTGGTAGCCACTCATATTGAAGGCGACAAACTAAATTTTTATGAAATTTTTACATTTGATATGATTAAATTTGTATTCAACATCACTTAATTAATTCCGTATCACTCTTATTGTCACTGTTAGTAAAAGACAGTAATGTTCTACAACATTTTAGTTACATATATAGTCTAGTTGCGCAGTTACCCCTCTGGAGTAGACACAGGATTGAATTACAGGAGCTTTATACCTCCCGAAGTGCTCTGTAGCTAAAGCAAAAAATCCGGATCACTTAATTTAGAAGATGAAAGGGTCGGATTTTGTGTCGAAATCTACATACCTATTTTAATATAAAAAATGCAACGTTTTCGTGTTCGTTCATTAGGAAGTTCTATCACGTTATCTTAAAATTAACAGAGGGCGCCACCATCGCTGCGAGGCTATCGGAACATTTATTAAAAGTGTTGTTTATTTAGACTTAGATTATCAGTTTTGATTTTTAATATTTTAATCTAGACTTCAAGTTAATTTTACACACCGCACTTACATTTAAATGGTTACCATAAATATAAATAAATTTGTATTAAATAATTATTTTCAAATGATTTGGTAGGTAGGTATAAGTAAATTTTAATGAAACATTAATTATTGTTCACCTTTCACACCTTTCACCTTTGTACATTTTTCGGGTTTGCCTGACTAGTTTCGAGCTCGAACGGAGAACTTAGTCATGAGCTGAGTCCGCGGCAATGTTGCGAGTCAGACTCGCAACCGGTAAACAATAATTAATATGAATATGCGTCGCGAAAGTTATTATTCTAATCTGTATTCATGATTGTTTTTATTTAAGTATGTATTATATTATTATTTTGTATTTAAGTAATCGTATTTTATTAAGAAAATTGTTTAACAATGTGAAAAAGAATTTCTTTACAAAATTGTACACTGACATTCCCACTCTGTCTTCTTAATCTCCCTTTGGCCCAGTAGGTTTGCTGGAAGAAAACTCATTCTGAGTTAAGCTCGCCTTTGTACGTTTTTATTATATATGTATGTTACTTGATCTGTGTACAATAAAGAATTAAGAATTAAGAAATTAAAAAATAATTATAATACTACATAAGAAAACATCAAATCACCAAGAAACTTAAAAGTTGTTGACTGGCACGACCGGGGTGTGGATAGATGAGCCATAAAGCAATTTATTATTAGTCCAGGATATGAGAAGTAGAAACATTTTAACTGAGAGCCAGCGGTGATTGCCGGGTGCGCAACCTATTTTTATTTATGTCTACCTATCATAATTAGAAATTTACCATAATTTTCGACAGCATTTTGGAACATCTGGAAATTTTATATAATTGAGCGTGCCTGATTTTTCGTAAGACGTGCTAACGGAAAACCCATTTAGAGATTTTTTTATTACTTTTATGAGTGGAAATTTACAAAATATAGCCCTATTTTATTAATTTCCACTCATAAAAGTAAGAGATAAATAAAAGGCAAAAATAACTAATAACCTTCATTTGACCTGAAGTCACTTGCAGTGACGTCAAATGTTCATATTTTATGTAACCTGTGGGCTGAAGGTACGTTGTCATTTTTAGTGATGCCAGACTATGTAAAAGGTAATTTTTTCTGTAATTTTTATAGTGAAGCAATTTTAACTAAAATCGCATTTCATAATACGAATGTATTTTATTTTTTGAACTAAGATTACTATGTTTATTTCTACAAGTATATGAAAATAGATCTATGCCCAAAAACGTAAAAAACATGCGTTATATATTAATAAATTTCAACATTTTAATACTAGAGCTGGCAACACTTGTCGGTTTGACGTTTGTGACCTTCATTTGACATTACTAACTGACATAAAACTAACAGGTGTCTGTTTTAGTTCGTTTAGAAACTAGGTGTGTTAAAAATTTCTGAACACATTACGTCATTTGGAGAAATATTTAAAAATATTATAAAAAGTTAAATACTGTTCTAAAAAATTAAATAGCCAAATTAGTTTCTCTTAATTAAATAAACATTCAAAAAAAATACCTAATTTTTTTCATGCATACCCAATTCTCGGAAATAGAGATAAGTCTTTCCAAGTCATTAACGCATGCGTAGCGAACTATAAAGGATATGAACCTGCACTGCACAAAAAAAACCATTTATTTACAGATAACAATGGGTGTATATATAAATGCTCCAGGCGTTCTGCTAACTAAGCTATCCGCCTATCCCAACCTCTGCTCACTATATCGAATTAATTCTTCCACATTTTAATGCATTCAGTACCTATGCAAACTAATGTAATCCGGGAGTTTCAACTAATGTTCTACATATTTTGTGTGGTTGCCTGGCAAATAAGGTTGTATTTTTAAAGACGGCTTTGATGACGCCGTAGATAAACGTTTGGTCCCCGATTCGTTTGCGGCGATCCTTCACAAAACAAATATTTGTGAAGCCTCTGAATATTTATTCCGGGTGTTTGTGGGATTCTGTAGATAGATGCACAATAAAATACGCTGAAAGAAAAAAAAACAGAAAAAGCCCATCCATATTGTAATTTAAAAGTGTTATTGAGGTTTTCTGTTAAGAAATTCTCAGTAGCAGGCCGGAGTTTGGAATTGTGCCCGGAAGATGGCAATAGACTCACTACCTATTCCATGGGACTTAATAACAGCACTGGTGAAATGTGGGTATACAATTGTGTACTTTTTGCGTTGCTAGGTAATGTTATGTTAAAAATTATAATTTTAGACTCCTAGAACTTAAATTACATGTTCAATTTGTGATTTAATTATAGCTGTCACATCGATTACGAAACTTGAAAAGTTCTTTACAGTTAGTTATTTATGATCACGGGAACCTCCACCTGCCAATTGTAAATAATATAGGTAGATGGTAATAGGCTCACCACCTGTGATATGGGACTTAATAACAGCATTGGTGAAATTAAGGTGTACAATCATGTACACCTCTACCTAACCCTTCGGAGAATACAGGCGTGATGCTATATGTATGTTTATATTGTAATTTTTTTACCGTTATAAAATGTTAACGTGGTGTTGCTTACAATTTTTTATTTATGCTGTCATCACAGAAGGTTTTATTTTTCATCTCCATATCTAGCATAACTTTATGGCGATGACCTTAAGTCTACAGCATTGACCTGGTCTACAGCCATAAAGTCTATAAAATCTGGCTTAACCCCTTACTGCATGTTATTTTTTTTCGTAATGAAAATGTATATTTTATGAAACAAAAAACTAAAACACACATATTTAAGCATTTTGTTTTCTTTATTTTATTTTTTTAATCTTTAATTTTAGTTGGGGTTTTTTTCCAAACATTTTGAGTTTATTTATGAAATTCAGCAAATAATATTTTTTTTAAGTATGGTACATATTGCAACAGTATTTAATCATTATTATTTAATTCAGTATTGGAACAGTATGCAGAAAAACCAATTAAGAGTGATAATAGTTAAAGTTAAATAGTATGAAAAAGCATGAAACAATATCTTTTGTCATTTAGGCAAAGATTCACTGTACATTTTTAGCACTGAACTTATGATCTGCCTTTACACTCAGATTTTACCTTACAACGCTGTCTAGTGGTCCAGGTAGGTAGATGATCTGTTTGATCTAACCGAATATCCCTAGATGGCAATAATAGAAATTGCCACTTTCAATCTCTTTGCTTCAATGGCGTTCTCAAATTCGTAAGATGGTCTTCCTGGTCTGCCACTTGCACGTAGTTTTCTGGTTTGACATAAACCTTCAGGAACAGCGCACTTAAAATCTGCTAAAGGCAGTGTTGGCTTCGAATCATCTAAATAAAACCTGCTTTTGGTCGGTATTATTTGTTCATCTACTGCCATGTATTCTTCTTTAGAGTCCCTAAAGAAGAATATTGTCAGTCTTATGTGGTCCAAAAACATTTTATGAAGAGGATTGTGACCTGGTCGACGGTATTTGCGTTATCATTAAAATGGATAAAACGTTTAATTCTTCAAATCTATTGCAGGACATTACTGTACTGAATTTGGGGTGTCCTAAGTTTTCACTCCAATAGCATCTCGTTGACGGTAATTGTATATAAACGAACTGTTTTAGTTCTTGTACAGTCATATTTATTGGTTTCTTGGTGTATAATTTCAAAAATATCATCAGTAAACAAATATTTGAAGATTTGAAATGGTGTCTCTAAAGGCGAGATTTCTAATGGCAAAGTCGAATCTCCAGTAAATAGTAATTCAGACTCGTCTCTTTCTAAAAATCCGTCTCTCCATCTAGGCTTTTCAGCCCTTATAGCCCGCGTTGAAGTGGAGGCCAATTCAGGTAAAGGTACATTATCTTCAGGTTCAGACTCGAATTCATCAGATTTTGGAACAGTAAGTACCTGCCGGTCTCCGATACTCATCATCTGATAGATCTTCATCCAAACTGTCATGCGGGAAATCGTTGATGATTGTATGGAGTTCTCCATATAACCGACGTAGGGGCATGTCAGCGAGTTTTCTACAATATTAAATAATAATTAATATGTAAAAGACACAGTAATTACATTGGCCCAATAA
Organism: Xylocampa areola; assembly: GCA_935421205.1. Taxonomy (NCBI): domain Eukaryota; kingdom Metazoa; phylum Arthropoda; class Insecta; order Lepidoptera; family Noctuidae; genus Xylocampa; species Xylocampa areola. The sequence continues at coordinate 6,899,972 of OW285200.1, forward strand.
ACGATAAAAAAGAGATATTTCTGCATGTTGTGCCAAATTTGATCCACACTTATAATTATAATTTATTATCTATGAATAATTTTAATATTTTCTATATAAAATCATACAACCTTACCTTATACTAATCTCCATATGTTGTTTTTTAAATTAAATTTATCTGATAGCAGTAACACGCAGTAATTTTTTTTTTCACAATTTTGAACGCTAAGAATGCGCGCCGTACTGGTCGCCACCTGTTCTTGGATATCGGTAGATGGAACTGTTTTGAATAATACGGAAGGACTACGGATATTATTTGGTATGCTATGCACAAAAAGACAAAGAAATATTCTTTTTGGAAAATATCCGCGAAATTGTGATTTGGTTCATATATGATCCACGATGCGGTAAGGGGTTAATGCCGGAGAAAAAGTCTTGATTTCTAATGTGTACTTACAAGACGATACTACCTTTTGATAAACTTTTTGGAACGCATGGCAATGTAACGTATTTGATAAAAATCAATATGAATATGGTGCACTTGGAATTGAAGTTGAATTTCCTTTGTAAATATTTGAAAATTTGTAATAAAAAATACTTGTCTTTGCTATCTGAAACGATTTGCTGTGCTTATTTCTTATTTTTTAGTTCATGTATATATGTATGTATGTAAGTATGTTTGTGAGTTTCTTTATTCCACCATAACTTCTAAATGCCTGAACTGATTTCGATGTATGGGGTATCGTTAGAATTACATTGCCACGAGTCACATAGGCTAGTCAGATAAAAAAAAAATGTTATAATAATTTCATCTTGTTTTAAATGAATTTTTATGAAGCCGTCACCTTAGTCATCCTGCGACCGAACGTTACAAAGTGTTCGAAACGTCAGGAAGAACCAATAATACACGCGATTAATTCGGTTGGAAGTTCTTATAATAAAGTTAGGAGAGCAATATGGTATGGTAGCAATTATCTCTGTCTGGGTGGTAGAGGGTGGTGAAAAAATAAAGAGGTGCAATGGAACCAAACAAGCCAGGTTGAAAATAATAATAGATACTATTAAATAATATATAATATTATCATGTTTTGGTCATAACTAAGATCCGGTCAAAACTAGTTTTGGCAGATTTTTGTCCGGGAATGAGTTTTGACTGTAAAATATAAATAGTACACGATTGTATTGTTTTATTTAACAGCTACAATATCTAATTATACTATTTCTATCACAGGTTATGTTAAAGTGATTAACGATTATGAAAAAAAGATGGTCATAAAGGTCATACAAACATATTGAAGGTCAGTGAGAGCAAAAACAGCCTCCAGTAATGATGACAGAAGTTAACGCTGACACGGAAATGTAAAAAACCGGTAAAGTACCTACGAAGTAAGTACAACCTGACAGCAATCAGCTTCTGAAGTAGTACCTATGCACTATGATTTAATTATAGGTATATATGTTAAATATTACTGTCTCGAAATTCTAATTCTATTCTAATCTAATAAATTATTTGAATTGATTGATGATTAAGTTTCAGCGTTTCTCAGAAATTAGGACTCAAAGAGATTAATTACCGGTTTGGCTCGCGACATCGCCGCGGGCTCAGCTCATGACTAAGGACTCCGGTCAAGTCCGAAACTAGTTGAGTAATCCTAAAGAATGCACGTGACTAACAACTGTTGAACAATACTCAAAGAGATTACCTACATTTATTTGATTTAATTGAAATCATTGAAATAGAAGCTTTGCTTTTACGTTAACTGAACACAACTCTGTTTTAATGATTTTTTCTATTTGATTTCGGGAACAAACAACTTGTAATAAAGTTATACATAAGTGGAAAGAAAAATACGGTCACGAGCAGGACGTCATTGACGTGTTGATGCAACTGCCCAGACCCGGAGTACATCCCGAAACACAACTTAGTCGCCTCTCACCAGTGTTGTGTTGCCTGTTTTGCACCACCCACTACTCAGGAGCCACGTGTAGGGATTCCATTTAATGATGCACTCCTACGGAAGCGGGCAACTCAGTCCAAAAACTAACTTTAAACCTTCTTAAACTAGTTAAAACTAAAGTGTGTCGTGCGTCGGCGGAGCGACTTATCACCTCCAACCCAACGACGAGGTTTTTGTATATGAAATTAAATGCGTAACATCGGTTCGCCGACTCAGATCACACTAGAAAAACAACATAAGCCTATAATGTTTCCACATATAGTTTCTTGTTTTCCTAATCTTTGGTCTAGTCGTCGCAAGAGCTACTGCTGAGCGTGAAGTCCTGAGTTTTGATTCCTGGGTCTGGCAAAGTATTCATTAGTTTTTCTGTTACCTACATTACTTAGAAACTGTATGTGAGTATGCGAAGGGGTTCGTGGCTAACAAGAAGAGGTGTGTGGGGTATTCAAATCGAACTTAGGTTACGGGAGTAATTAGTGCTCAGTTAGTGTATTTATATACTCCCAACCAATTATTGCGCTCTACAGTTTGAGTATATGAATACACTTATCTACTTAGCACTAATTACTCGCGATACCTCCGTTCGATTGGAATACTCCACACCCTTGCCGTCTTGTTGTAAGTAATAACCGCATCGATCGATCGATCGAGGTTCGCGACAAGCGCAGCTTGCTTGTCTCAGTCGGACTGTAATCATAACTTAATATCGAGACCCGTCGATGTCTCGGAGAGCACGTTAAATCGTCGGCCGGTTGTCGAAATGGAGATCTATAAAAGGAGTTACGGGTTGTCAGATGCCTGAAAGTCTGAGAAACAGTCTTACCACAAGTTATCGCGATATACAGTAACACGGGTTGTGGAGGTCAGATAGGCAGTCGCAACATGTAAAATACTGATATTAAGTTAATCCGGTTAGGCTGGAAGTCGACTCCAACGTAGTTGGGAAAAGGCTAAGCAGATAGATGGTTAGAAACCGAATCGTAAATCGTAATCGTCGCCATAACGCCTACATCCAAAAGAAAGACAGAAAAAAAAATAGTAGATAGGTAAGTACAGTTGTTAACAGTGAGCAATAATACACCACTATTACCCACTGTTTTAAACAGCTGTGATTTTTTAAAGTAGTTACATTTTACAAAACTGTTTAACAAATTTAATTTAATAGACAGAATAATAATATTCAAGTAGGAAAACAGCAGTTACCAAATATCATTGATAAATATGATACAAATATAAAGTGATATAAGTTTTATTTACAGTATTTCCTTTTTATTTCCGCAAAGTAGCTAATTATAATTAGTAGCGAATTATCAAATAATTATATTTAAAACAGAATTGTTGCATAAATCTATTCAATTACTGCATGTATGAAAAATTATGACTTGAGACCGGCTTGACGGATAGATCTCCATTTTAACGAAGTAGTTAGGAGATTTAAAATACTACATCGTTCCACATCTTTCCAGTAATAGCGTAGTGGTAACAGAATTGGAAGTCAGTTGGAAGACTGATAGGTCAGGAGTCGCAGGCTTAAATCCAAGGCATGCACTAGTAGTGCTACTCGAGTGTACTATTCGAAATCACGTGCTTCGTATCGTATGATAAAATTATATATTTTTTCTTATTTACCCTGAGTATGAGATTTTGCGATAGTAATAGCGTAGCCAGCTCAACGCATGACAAGAGAATCTTATAATCAGCACTTTTACTTAATTATTATTAACCACTTATTTTATTGTTAAATATATCTATCTGTCTATATACATATATAAAAATCAATTGCTTTTCGTTTGTCTCGCTAAAACTCGAGAACGGCTGGGCCGATTTAGCTGATTTTGGTTTTGAAATGTGTGTCGTAGTCCAGGGAATGTTTAAACGGTGAGAAAATGTAGAAAAATTGTGGAAGATAGTAAAAACAACAATTTTATTTGCCCATATAAACTGTTCTACCTATTTTCCTGTCAAACATTTGACGTTCGAGGTGATACGAAGTACACCGGGTCATCTAGTCATTAATATAAACGACGCAACGAATTCGTTTTCATATCAAACATATCTGTCATAGTAGTGACAACCATATAAGTGTCGTAGTGATTCAAGGGTAGAACGGGCCAGAACGGGCCAGAACGGGCTACTTTGTCAGTGGGCGTCATAAATGAAGAGATTCATCATTTTTATGATTTTTTATTTAATATAGATAGATACCAGCCTGATTATTTGGCGTCATCATTTTTATGATAGACACCAAATAATCGGGCTGTGATGTTACTTCATTCAATTTTTAATAAACTTTGTTCCACTCCAGGAATTTCTTCTGTATCGTGGGTGCGTTTACAGACATCAATCTTACATGTACTCATACCCAGACGTGGTACCTACATTTATCTCGATTCTCTAGGACAAACACATAATTTTTCTATTCAAAACAGTTGGTGAAACAACTCTGCTTAAATTGAGTGGAAATGAACAATCAAACGTCATTGATTTTACGCTTTTTGATGTAAATGTATGTCAGAATTCTTGGGATGGCATAATAACAATAACTTTTTTCCGCCACAATAGCCACTAGGCGGTTGTGGCAGAAATAATGTCTAACGAATTCTTCATATAATGTGAGAAGATGGTAATTAATACACAGCTGCAGCATAAACTCTGCGAAGGATTAAATTGGGATTCAAGCAATAAAATGCACACTCCGGAGAAAGAATTAGTGTTAATCTAGAGACAAGTCAACGTTAAATGTCATTATGAAATAAGATTTTTATATATAATCAATTATAACTGTCATCGGTACGAGACACGACAACTTAACCAAAAAGGTATATAGGCTTTTAATTGGTTTTGGTGTCAGGTCATAAGTTCAAACCCGGTGTTGGTCCAAGCGTTATTTGATAGGAAATTCAGTCCGGTAGCAAATTAATAACTATAAAAACGCTATTCATGAGTTTAAAAGATTTATCTGTATTTATTAGTTAATTTCCGTATAAGGGGTTATATTAAACCTTAATTTTATAGTTACAATATTAAATGGAAAAAGAATACGGTCGCGAACAGGATTCGAACCTCCGCCTAAGCCATCAGCCTTAGCAACCAACTAAGCCATCTCGACCTCTGAGGTCGAGATGGCTTAGTTGGTCAGAGCGCCTGGAGTATCTATCCGGGAGGCGGAGGTTCGAATCCTGTTCGCGACCGTATTCTTTTTCCATTTAATATTGTAACTTTAGAGTTCGCTAAGCATGCGTTAATGCTTTTTCAAAGACATATCTTGACTTAATTTTATAATTTATTTTCTAAATGTACGCAGTTACAGGAACTGTTTCCGTCTTGCTGATGCTAAGATATTCTTAATTTAATTAAATGTATTTGATTTATCAACCTCTTATAAGGAAGATAATTAATAAATAAGGACCTTATCAGAAGCAGATTCGATTGGCATCAAAGAAGTTATCGTGTAAATTACCCATTTTTTTGAAGACAGGGTTTTTTTTTTACAAATTTTGTTAGTGCATATTCTAATATCACCAAAAGTTTAAGACATTCTCTTGAGAACGTTTTCGTGTAATTGCAGTATTAAGGTAGTACCTTAATCGCTGCAGCACTAACCGCCCGTTTCAAATATCCACCCTGTAATTGCATGAGATTGGGGCTGCATGGGAGCGAACCTCGATTATTTATTTATTTACACTGTTCTTAAATCTATCTTTACAGGTTAACCTAAGGCGGTAGACCAGATTTACATTTATTTAAAGGTTAGCCTAAAATAATGTCGAATGTACTTATGTATCCTTATTCTATGAATTATAACAAATTACATTATAAGTGGCTTTAGTAAACTCATTTAGTGAACACGTAAATATATCAATATGGTTAGCCACCGCATTGAGCGTGCGCAAGGCGCGCGTCAGTGGCGCTCGCTCCAGCAAGTTGGTACGCGCGTTAGGCACCGCCAGCAGCCGCGGGCGCCGCCGCCTACCCACGTACTCATCCGGCACGCATTATTTCCGTTAAAATATCGGGGTTAAATGTTTTTCCACGCAATACTTTAAACATATATGTAGCCAGTGCCACATCACGCCGTGTTTCTAATTTAACCTTTCGGCTCAGTAACGTACAGATCTGTACGTTGTAACAATAAAAATCTATTGTGTCTGCTAATGACTGAGGCAACAGCTTATAATATCCCACCATACCCAGCACAAATAGTGTTGGGTATATTAAAGGATAGCCGGGGTATACTTTAAATAATTTTAAATAAATAAATCTAGCAAATTTGTTTTGTATCCGTTCAACCATAAACTTGTATTTGGCTTCGCTAGGGCTCCAGATGACTGAGTTGCACTCAAGGTAACTTTTGACAAGAGCGTCAAACAAAGCCTTCAGAGCCTTAATGTTATTAAATTCATTTGCTTGCCGTAAAACAAATCCCAAATTCCTGTATGCCTTGTTACATACATTAATTATGTGATTCTTCAAATTTAAATCGGAAGAAAAATTGATGCCCAGGTCTTTTACTTCCACGACCCGCTTCAACGGCTCTCCCTCCATTTCATACAAATGGCGGCGTGGACTGCGCGCACGGGTGAATGTGTCTTTGAAGTACGGCCACTGTGGGACGGCGTAAGGAGTTCCATTCTATTTTAGATTAGAAACCTCTAAAAGGCAGTTGAGGGTTAGTCCTCTGAGCCTTTGACCTCACGTAAGCCCCCAAACGACCGTTTCTGTGAAGCTTCGCACTGGTTTTCCAGATGACATAACTTTAATCATTCCTTTGTCTGAATCTGTAGATAAAAGGAGTATCCCTTTTACCTAATCGAAGCCGAGCTAAAATTCCGAGGGAAATACTTTAGAAAAATACCTATCTATAATTCGTATTTAAATTGAATAACATTATAATTGACTGTAATAACTAACATTTGTCGTATGTATATCTCAGTTAAAAGTCTTGGCCTTTATACGTATGTATTACAAAATAACTATAATGACTATCACTAAAGGTGTCCTCTATCTAAGTCTTAATTAATATAATTTAAGAATAGGGCAATATGCAGCATTTTTCGCTTGTGAAATTGGCAAACTTGTAATTTCATATATTTTATACGAATAAGTTTTACCACTACTCATATAATAATATCACCATTGAATTGTTATAGTTAGCAATGACTGCCTCGTTGGTCTAGCGGTCGCAAGCGCGACTGCTGAGCGTGAGGGTTCGATTCCCAGATCGGGCAAAGTGTTATTTGATTTTTCTGTTAGGAAATTCTCAATTGCAACCCAGAGTCAGGTAGTTGGTGGTGTCACACCGTGCATCGTAAAGCACGTAAAGCAGTAGGTCCTGCGCCTGATCTCTGTCCGGTCGTGTCGGATTACCGTCCCATCGGAATATGATTGTGAAGGAAGAGGGAGTGCACCTGTGTTTGCGCATACACTTGTGCACTATAATATCTCCTGCGTACTTAGCTAATCTCCGTGAAGATAGGCCGCCGCGACGGAAATACGGTTGGGAGGAGCATTATAGTCAGAATTAAAAAGTCTTGGTCTCTCTAGTTAGCCTTCTGCAAATGTGTACTTTTGTTATTTACGACTTTTACCTCAAGATAAATCTTTGAAAAGCATTAACGCATGCTTAGCGAACTCTAACGTTACATCGCGGTGGTGAGCAGAGGTCGAGATGGCTTAGTGGTCAGAGCGCCTGGAGTATTTATCCGGGAGGCGCAGGTTCGAATCCTGTTCGCGACCGTATTCTTTTTTCCATTTAATATTGTGACTTTATACCTCTTAGCTACATATTACTTACTATTAAATAGTAGATATATCGCTTATTCTGGACTGGTAACTGGTGTTAAAAAGACAGAAATGCTCATATTCGAGTTAGCCTACGTTAGACACCATTGTTAGGAACAGATCAATACTACTCATCTGCCTAGCCTTTTACCAATTATATTGGGGTCGGCTTCCAGTCAAACCGGATGCAGCTTAATACCAGTATACCATGGAGCGACTGCCTATCTGACCTCCACAATCCAGTTACTGGGTAATACGATATCTCGAGGTATGACTGGATATCAGATTTTCAGGCCTCTGACTTCCCGTAACGGCTGTCATTATAGATCTTAATTTAACGTGGTCACGGAGTTCACAGACAGATCAATAGTACTAAGGAAAGTAAAACATACTCAAATAAACAATTTGCTGTCTTTCCTTGAGTTTGCAAGAATGTTGCACTCGTTTATTACTAAATTATTATCAATTTATAACTGTTAAGTAAACTTTTTCGATGAATGCTTGTAAAAATACAAACATTTCTGGCCATTCGCCTTCAAAATAATTCAGATGCCATTAGGTTTTGAATAGATACTTTTTATTTTTGGTACAAATGGCTAGCAAATCTCGAAAATAGCATTAAAAGCAGCCAGAATTGGTGATACTTTTACTGCAGCCTTTGTAGTATACAAATTTTGCTACATTAATGCATTTAAAATTTATTCTGTTAGGATAGATTTTCTTACTTTCACTATATTTATTTTTGCCTTTTAACCTGTAACTCCATAACGCTATTTTGTAAAAGCAGTCTCCAGTTTTAACCCAGTTCCCATCTTTCGACAATATCGTATGCTATGACTGATTACGATGATCAATAAAACACGTAAATCAATTGAGTGTTATTCCTTAATACATAGTTGTAGGCTTGGCGGGGCGTCTCGACGCCGAGGCGCCGGGGAGCCGGCGAGACGGGGTGACGGTCTACCGCCCTGCCGACGCCGAAGACTTGTCCTTGTGGAATCGACATGCTTACTCACAGACTTATATTGTTATGGAAATTAATAAATAAAACAATAGAGTACATCATTTATGGCGGAGATATAATTTACTTTATTTATATTGCGTAGCGCAATGGGCGGTCATAATAGTCACACTTACGTATTTCTGTATGAATAATTGAAAACTCATAAAAATCATATAGTTGCAGATATCTTGAGAGCTTGTATCGTTGCATTAGTTATAATTATACTTGCCTCAGGGAAAGATTTACCAAAGGCATACCTTTTTATATCGACTCTCCTTACATGATTGCCAACTGATAAATATTTCAATAAATTTTACTGCATTTATCGGACGTAAAATTCTCATACTTAAAGAAGGACCTATAGCCTTGCTTGTTTGATTTTGAGGTATCATCCTAACAAATATTTGCCAAGAGTTTAGATAGGTGCTGTTGCATAGCATAGTCACTAATAGCGCTGAAAATTCATATCATTAACTTTTGAGTCTTAAAAGATCGATGATTAGTGTATATTTATGCTACAGTCGTTAACATAGCTACGGTAGCTTTAACCATATTTTTAAGCACACGAACAAAAAACTAAACAAATAAAAGAACCAATATTCTACTTCCTTTTTTATTTGCAAGTCGCAAGTGTCGTGGGAGCAAAACCTTTGCGTGTTTTCACCATTTTCAAAGAAACTTTTCTCAAAGGAAGGGTAACGGGTGTGTTCGCGCAAAATATAATTTTCTTCTTCATATTTTTGAGATATATAGCGCCCATTTATCCCCATTCTGTCCTTTACGGGCGCCTGTCAGCGTATATACTTTGAGAATAATGGAACAGCATGTAATACACAATAGTTTTATCGTGACAAAGCCCCGGGACCCGAGAACTATTGTTTGTTTTGTTCTCTTAGAGGAAAAAAAAAATATGTTTGTGATACGAGCGTTGAGTATGATTTATTTAGAGAAAGATTTGTTTTCTTTGCAGTAAATTGTTGCGATATTGTTCTAATTTTGACTAAAAGTTAATAAAGTAAGTAAACGCCACAAATAAAGACACTCATTATAAGAAGTTTATGGATTCCATATCTTACAATAACTGTAGCGTATTTTTGTGGTTTATGTCGGGGTTGCTTCCAATCTCATAGATGAGCATATCTATCTACTTAGCAATCGACGAAAAACTGAGGAGGAGGTACTCAAGTCGGAGAGTAGTTTTTTTTTAAGTAGATATGTCAGGTTTTTAAGTAGGTATGAAGGTCAATGAAGCAAAAGGCGTATGTAAGGATCGTATAGGGTTACCTAGTATTTTCATTTTATGGGACAATCGCTTTTAAGATTCTAGAGTCGAGGTTAAATACCAGCACATATTTTTTTAAATAAAATTTGATTAATTCATTCGATCGGGTATACCGTTGTGTTAGAATATATATAGGTATATGTTTAATTAATGTAAAAAATTTGGGATATTATACTGCTCAGTGTCTCACACAGGGACATGACTAAATTTATGGCTGAAAAACTGTACATCCCTTAAATACAGGACACCTGGTCATTTTAGGATCGTAGCAATTGTGTCCTGTAGTTTCTGTTAAGCCCCGTAGAATAAAGTGTGAGTTTATGTATGTACATCTTAAACACCTACCAAATAATCGTTAGTTAATGGTTAATTGACGTTAACGATCGACGGTGTGCGCGGGTACTAAGCTGTCTAATGACTAGGGATGGGATTTGGGGGTTCTAATCACGGACAATAACCATTAATTAAGTCTTGGTTTGGTTGCTGTTAGAGTACTTTAGTAAAAAGCTCCTGATATGATGAGGCATACAGAATTGTATTACTACTATTTTTGGTTTACTGAGCTAAGTTGCATCCCTTGAACGAGATATAAATATATATAACGAGATAATAAGAACAACTACTAGTAGTAGAACCTTCAAGTTACAATGGATAATCAAAGGTTCATAACAGTTAAATCGATCTTAAAATAATAAATTTGAAGTAATTATTAACCAGGCAGTGAAAGTATACATGTTTAATTTGTAATTGATGATCATCATGACTTATATCTGCAGATTCAGTAATTTAGCATATTTAATTCAATTTAAGCCATTTTGAAAAATCCCTGAACCACTGCAGTAATTCAAGCCTAAAGTAACGGATCACCACGAACCTAAAAATATTTTCTTATGGAACGAAGGAGGGCTTCAAAAGAAACAAAAAAATAATAATACACTAGTATCCTTATTTGTTTTTGAGAAATTGGAGTTAAAAGAATAAGATAAGATAATAGCGTTTAGATAAGTATAGGTAGGTTGACATCGATAATTCTGCAAAATCTGCTAATATTGAATAAAACACAATATCACTAATTAAATATATAGTGCAAAAGGTATGGCTTACTGGAAGTTTAGTAGCAAAATAATAATAGAAGGTTACATTACAACCTATGCTTTTTTTGAGCTCCAATATCATATTTGCGTCTTAATTAACTATCTTATTTTACAAAGGTAGGAACCTCTTTCCGAAACGCGAACTAACACCGAAGCCATTCAAAGTAAAAAGGACTTTAATTAACTTAATAGAACCAACCCTCATTATGTAATTAATATTACAGATTATGCCTTTTGGGCATAACCTTCATTTCTGAGAGAGGTTAAGGCTTTGCTTTCGACTCCAATAAGATTAATTGTATGTTAGTAATAAGGTTCATACCAGTGCATATAGTATAGTGTTAGGCTCAAAGACCAAAAACGTTAACTGAGCGAAAAAATAACTCACAACGCGTTGTGGTTTCTGTAAAATATCCACATGGTGAAATTCGTGTTCTCTCTACTCTTATAAAAATGTCCATGACGCGTTGTGGCAAACACAGAAAGAATACATACCGAAATTCGAACGCAGCGCGTTTTGGCAATGACGAAAAGCTATGACGCGTTTCTCATTGTTTATATATTACCTATAACTTGCATGAGTGCCTGATAAAAGATTGCGGCATATCACACAGAACCCGATAAAACCTAATGTAGGTAGGTACCAATATTACCAGACAGCAACAATATAAATATAAGTACTTATTAACGTTTCGTAATTTCCAAATTTGTTTACTTGAACGATAGTAGGTAAGTTAAAATGTATTATTATACTATTACTAATTACACAAATATATACATTATACAAATGAATATATAATAAATAAAATATACAATATGATTATACAAAGATTTCTCTAATTTATTATAGTCTGCCATGAAAAATTACGATTGGTTAGTTTTCCAAGATAAACTACTTCCAGGCCTTTTGAAAATTTTAAACTACCGATGTTGACGTGCATAATGTAAGAGCTTCAGAAGCCTCAAATATATGCAACTACTAGTATAACTCTGTTATTGTACCTACTTTATGTATTCGTAACATCATCGTAGGTATGGTGTACAAAACAGATAAGTATCCAGGGCCGTCTGATATAGTTGAAACTTTCAAATTTAATTTTAAACGTAGATAATTTAGAAGACTTCCATTGGTTTCTAAGAAAACTTCAACTATATCTAACGACCCTGGATACTTATCTCTTTTGTAGACTTTACGTACCTACCTAAGAGCTACAATCTAGGTATCTATCTAGCTTGTATTGTCCTACTGCAGGGCAAAGGCTTATGAGGGCCAGTCTTTTCGATACGATTATCCTGTTTTCTACAACACTTTGGGATTATTGTTGACGTTTGTACGAGGAGACGTACAAGCAAGTGGAGCTATATATTGGGCCCTATGTCCTCTAGACAGGGCAGGGGGCGTCCACTGTGACTGTCTATTTCGCTTAGCCTTGAGCTCAACATTTTGCTCCAGTCGTTCCCAATCTTCTGCTTTGTCTAAAACCGTAATCCACCAGGAATATAATAAAAAAAAATCCCCTACTGTTTTCTCAAATTATAGCGATTAATATAAAAACGTTAATATAAGATGAGATAATTGTTTCATCCACAACTACCTATGTAGAATTTTAACCTATGTAACTGTTATCTTTTCATTGCAATTTATTTACTGGGAGATACCGATACCTTCATCTGAGCATATCGATGGCAATTCAAACTGTGTCAGCCCAAAACCCTGCTACGACAACCGTCAGTAGAGTCCATGCGTGCAGGTATGAGGGTACACAGGGTGTCTTGTATTCCGTCGTTTGCGGAACAGCATCACACCTGCACTCCAGGTTTCCAGGAAATTTTTTATGTATCCCCACCTTAGCAGGTTTTCTTTATTTCGGCTAACCTGAGTCCGAAGTCTGTATAAAGACTTCCAGGTTAGCCAAGGCAGCTTTTGTCTAGGCGGGAGATTTACCGATTGTGGGACGAATGGGGTCTGATCTAAGTAGGTACTGCCACGCCACAGCTCAAGTCGTGCGTGTGACTTTTCTACGTTAGTTAGTTACCTTTTATAAATGCGAAAGTATGTAAGGATGGATGGATGTTTGTTACTCTTTCACGCCATAACTACTGAACGGATTAAGATGAAATTTGGCAGATAGTTAATTACCTGTATTAACACATGGATACTTTTATACCCGGGTGGACCCAATTATGAAGTCCATGTAGACGAAGTTGCGGGTAGAAGCTAGTTACTAGATAAATGCCAAAACGAATCGAAGGAATAGAGGATTCCTGATGAATGTGACATACCATAATATTAAATACACACAACTAATCGGTATTCCACTTTTATGTCTAGGAATAGTGACTGTTAGACTTTAGCCAAACAACTAAACTATCTATCGAACTATTCAGACTGGCTGTGGAGTCAGGCCAGCCAGTAGCTGAAGGCCTGGTCAATATAAAAACAGCTACCTATAATATCACAACCTCACTTTACGTATTCCACGATCCTGTGTTAGAACATTAAGGACCCTGTTAGTATTTATGACGCCATCACGAAATGAGCAGAGTGCTGGGGCGGCCATTAAATTAATGCATTCAGCGCCCCGGCGACCGTCACCGTCGCGTCGTTTGCCGTCGCCTTGACTCACCGCTTTGAAATTTTCATGTGTTTGGAAATACCTGGCATCGTGTGCGTAATTGTAGCCAAAATTGTAAAAGCTTCTTTATTTGTCTATATATGTCTGTGTATTAGTGTAGTGGATCGGTAATGCTTGTTTTCAAAACCGTATATACTTAATTTCAGTCTTAAATCAAACTTTTTTGAAACACAAAAATTTTTATGATTATTTTTAATAATCTTTTAATTACAGACGTTACAGTACATAAGTAATTATTCCAAAAGGCTTTGTACAAATAATAACTTTGCTATAAAGTTTCTGGAATGAGCGTATTAATAAGTACGTAAGTCACAACCAAGAAAACAAATACAAATAGTTTATTCATATAAAAGTTGATACAAAACTTGATTAAATTCCCTGACCCTTGAGGTAGGTGGAAATTCTGTGTTACAGGAGTCAGTGCCTTCTCCTTTCTCCTTTCTCCTTTCTCATTGCACATTTCGCGTATGCACGTTAAAAACAAAAAAGGTAGGTATATAAAATAAAGAACAAAAATTTTAACAACTGCTGAATAAAATGTCTGGTGTAATACTTCAGAGTTCAACGCTCCTTATTGCAAACTACAAATAAAGAAAGAAGACATTACTTGTTCTTGGAAAATCCGAGCGTTGAACATCGAATATATGAAATTTCGAGATCATATGCTCTTTTACCATTTACCAAGTTATTATATTTAATAAGTTCGCTTGAAGTAGAACCTTTTATAGATACGTGTATTTTATTAAAATGTTTCAACATAATTTCGTTAAGACATTTCGAGTCATAGGTAGATACAGATATTGGGAGATTAGAACGATCAGAAAATAACCTGCAGGCTGTAATTTATACCATAATTACCGTGTTCATCTAGAAAGTAAAGTATAAATATATGACATTGAAAAAGTCACATTGATCCGTCCTAGTTTTTAAATTGTAAAGTGGCTACATATTAAATATTTCAAGCCACCACTTTGTAAAAGTATACACAAAACAACGACGATCAGCCGACCGTAACGTCAACTTGCCCTGTTAGGGAGAAGCCGTAAAGATAACAAGTAGGTAACAATGCACTTAAAAGTAAAAGTTTAAAGTGTAAATAATGTGGGTAGGTTGTTATAGCGCGCGTGGGGCTTGTGTACTCACCCTAATGTTTGTAGGTAATGTTTACACGCTTCACTCGTCGCTCTTTGAATATTAAATCGGTTTATTTCACGGCGACGAAGGTGTAATGAAGCCCTAACATTACGACGATCTTTTGAACTCCAATATACGAACCAGATACGAACATTTATTGGACTTATTATAAAAATATCAAACTATTATATAAAGGTTTTTACAATAAGATGCGAAGATAATTCAGGTCATTTAGTCGACCAGATTTTGTCACAATGTTTTATGTACCGTCACTAAGTGGTGCCTTGAGAAGGCACATATGCCACTGGAGTTCCAACCTGTGAACTTGCTGTAAAACATAATTACTTTTTTTAGCGGCTGGGCACACACGACGAAGTGCCCCTTCATTTCGTAGCACCGTAGCAAAATTGTATTGTTAAGTTTCTCACATAAATAAATATGTAGTCAGTAATTGAATCATAAGTCATTTAGGTAACTATAATTATGTAGATACGGAGATAGGTAGGTACTCATACACAACCTTGTTACGAATTCCACTTTCATACATGTGCTACGGCTACGCTTTCGTAGACGAAGAGTAGTTAATAATATTATTTACGATTTAGATAAAAGCCATGATTGATAAAAATGTGTTCCCAAATAATAAAATAGAGGGTAATATAATATGTATTAAATCTGGAGACTTCTAGATATATATTCAAACTTCTCTAATCTGTACAAATAAATATAAAATCTGTAAAGAGTACGCTCGCTACGCGGTTCGTAGACTGCATGAAATTTAAATTTCAAAGAAATAAACGAATGATATGCTCAAATGTGTTTTCTTTTCTTGCAATGTTGAGTGGAAAGCGATGCAATAATTATTGCGTTATGACTCATAACCTAAAAGCTCGGCTCGGTTAACCGAAGCATGACAGTCGCATGTGTATCAGCTGCATACAAATTGTTCAAAAATAGATCTGGAAATCCCAGATTGTTTATATTATTTCAGATATTTTATGTATTCCAAATCGTTCGTAGTCCATCTTAGTCTAAACGGTCCTAAAAATGTATTTTGGATACATTTTTAGGACCTGAAGACCATGACTTGAGACTAGGCACTACGCAATTATCACTAAGGTTTCTTAATTACTTACTTAACAAATAACCAACCTTGACGCAAAACTCATTAGTAATAAGAAATTTGAATGTAAATCACGTCCTAACTGAAGCTCGGTAAGCTCGTATAGACAAAAAGTTTAATGTCTATAATTATATGTAGTAGAGCGATTGTGTGCGATGCGCGCCGGTAGCAGTGTGTGGACAGACACGGGCCGACCTAGATCGAGTCCGCTCGATGCCGCCCGAAGCGTTCGGCGCCCGCCCAGAATAGACGCAGCACGTGCGTCGTCCGCGCCACACGCCCGCGCTGCTCCCTCCCGTCCGGCTCCCGGTCGCACCGGCAGCGTCCACCCGCACGCCGCAACACGCTGCCACACAAACTATCTCCAGCCGCGCACCTTCCTATACAACAACCATGTAACTCGTGTTGTGAACCCCGCGTATATAGACGATATAACTCTAGTCGAAACTCTACGTAAACTATTAATAACCTCGTAACGTGAAAGTATTTAGTGAATGTTTACTGTGCTTCAGAGTTGTAGTGGCCTTGCTCGTTATCTCGCACCGGGGAAACTATCTGTTACCTTTTGATTTGGTCGCTCATTATCTATCTTAGATACGTGTATAGCTTGTTAGCCGCTTAGAGAAATATTTTTGTGATGTATCGTGAAAAGCCTTATTTAATATAAAACACTGTAACGATGTGCCTTATCCTGTAATATTCGCGTTATTTACGACGGTTACTTGTGAAACGCAATAATATTTGGTGTTAGCGCGTGTGAGTCATCGCCACATTATGCAAAGTTTCAAGTTCGCATTTGTGTGTGTACTGCTGTTCATGCCAGAGCCTGTCCCCGCCTGGAAAGCTGACACGTAAGAATATTATATTATCTATGAAATCTACTAGTTTCATTATAGCTACGATGCTCAAACAACCAGCAGCTGCATGAAACGGTCTGAATAATTGATGTAGTTTAAAAGTGAACTTTTGTTCAGATAAAGTTTTCACTGTTTTGGCAATTTCATAGAAATACAGTGAACTTTGGTTCAGCGAAAGTAAAAGTAATATGAATCGTTGTTAATGCCATTGTGCGAGTTTTCTTATTGCAGAATAAAATTTAAAGATCAATATAGACACTCTTAAGTGTATTGAAAGATACAAAACATAAACACTTATGTAGTTTATGTGTGGTTTGCGTAACAAAGTAACTTTATTGAAAGAGAAACAACCCGGACGCGTGCCTGGACACCGGACACAGAAATGACGTCCGCACAATAACATCAAACACGTCGGATTATTAATTTCTAGACATCAAAGTTATGATGTTATATAAAATTGGTACAGAATCTTTCTTATTTCGCTTATTCCCCTAAAAGGCTTTTATTTATGATTCACGGCTTCGGAATTAACGTCGCTCGCGAAATATAACGGGCCTAGTAGATTTTCTCAACGAGCAGCTATTATTTCAACAGGCGAAATGTTATGTTTTTTTTTTAAATTAAATCCTGTTTGCCACGTTTTCCTTAAACTAAAATAAAGTTTTATATTATTGTAGAGTAAAAGTATGGGCGAGAGCGCTTGGCGATGAACTATGGAAGTTGAGTGAAGCCCTGACCAAGTCAGATCACATCAGAATCGTGAGTAAAAAAGAAATTTATAATGTACCTAAATATTATATTAGCGATATTTATGCAACGTTTAAATCAGGGAACAACTGCTAATGATACATACGCTTAAGCGGCATTTGTAATGACTATTATTTAAATTATAATATTTATTAAAATCCCCCTAATTTTGCAGAAATACAAACAAATGAATGCTAGTGTGAAGAGAAAAGATGGAAAACAAATATTGGAATCTTCGTTACGTTCTGTGAGTACAATGCTCACACGAAAAATCAATGCTGTCAAGGTAAGCCATAGCCGTAACTTTTAGTAATACTATTACACAACCGCATATTTCACTACACTTCGTTAACCATGCCCCTGTATCTTTACAGTACCTATTGCATAAGCTATCAATACTTCAACAGAACAGTACCTATTGCTACCATAGTATTTACAAAGCTTTTTGAAATAACTTTGTTTTGACTATACAAACGTTTTTCCAATAAATTGTACATCTATGTTTTATGAGAAAACAATGAAACAGAATATTATATGTAAGAATACACTGTAATAAGTTCAATTAAATAATGGAAACTCGTTACGTTGTATCGTAAAAAAAATTAAAAGGACAGCACAGCAGTCTTGCATGGTGGCCATTCATGATATAATATTTTCTTAGTCTCTAAAGTGCTACAAATTTATGTTTACATCTGAACGTGTACATTATATACATATGTCGTAGAAAAATACTTCTCAAAGTGGGCTATAACGCTCCCTTGTGAGTGCTGGAGGCGTCCAGGGGAGGAAATAGAAGGTTTGCGGTCTTAAGGGGCAAGGACAGGCGAGTTCTATAAGAATCCGACTTTAAATCACACCGCCACGAAAACCACATATTATCAGTAGGTGTAGTAGGCGATATCAGTAGTTTAACTGAAATAAAAAATATTTGAAGCTTGTTGATACGACGTTTTTATTTTTCACACAGCCCCCACCACACCAACCTCGGTAAAATAACAGCTTTTCTTTAAAAATAGGGGTCTATACAACTTTTTTATTTAAAACGCGCGCGGTAGGCGGCAGAAGTTTGAGTACCTGTGTGAATTTTGAAAAAATAACAAATATTTTCGAAAATCTTAGCACGATTTCAGAGTAGGTACCGGATATTTGGAACCTTAGTCAGATTTTAGTAATCAACCGAGATTACGAAAATCTATTTTAGGATAAGGTTAGACCTCTCCCTCATTGATCTAGTGGAAGCAAGCGCGGTTACTGAATGTGAGGTCCGGGGTTTGATACCCGGGTCGGGCAACGTGTTATTGGGTTTTTCTGTTAGGAAATCTGAGTAGCAGACCGGAGTTGGGATGTTGGTATTGACACCCCCGTACTTGTGAGAGCACATGAAGCCCTGCGTCTGCTCTCTCCGGTCGTGTCGCATTGCCGTCCCATCGGACTATGAGAGTGAGAGAAGAGCACCTTTTTTAGCGCATACACTTGTGCACTATAATCCTGCGTACTTGATTAATCTCCGTGTAGGTAGGCGGCCGTGACTGAAAAATCGGTCGAAAGTATATTATTACTAATATGCTATGTTTTATTTCTAATTTGTAGTGCATTCACGCGACGGCGCAGGATTTGGCGAGAAAATTTAATTACACCTACAACGAATCCCATCCCTTTGAATACTGCTCGGCGAAGTATTCCAAGTTTTATTATGAAGATGAATCTGAGGCACCCCCGCCCCCTGATGAGGAAAACCTTCCTATATATGTAATTAACAATACTCATTACATGAACGTGTCGCTGGAGAAGGATTCACACTTCTACAACATAAATGTTAATACAAACACCAGCTGTGTTCACGTTCCAACGAATATTTTTGATGAAGGTAATTAATAAAATGTTTTATTTAATTCTTATTACATAACCATAATCAGTCCATATCTCGAGATCATTTGAGTTTATTTAAATACAAGCTGTTCCTGCGACTCGTCCGCGAGGATGTTGGAAAATGATATAATGAACACAACGGCATAATAATTTTATAAAATTTAATACTTTAAGAGTTTCCTGTAAATCACTGTCGCGGTCAGTATATTTGGTAATAATTACATTTGAAAGCGTAAGTTTCACTGCTTCTACTATTCTGTTCACCACAGATCAAATCGTAGTAGCTAGTGAGAACTAAAATTTGCTATTTGTTCTACCGTAGAACTAGGTAATAGAACAGGTAGAAGAAATGGGAGTAAAGATTTCCATTAGTTCTTGTGTTCTTTAATACATTAAAGACATAGAATCATGGTAAAGGTAAGTCATGCAACTTCGTTCCTTCTTGTATTCTACCTCCGCTGTATATGTGTCGCGAAGGATTGTAGAATCAGCTGTTCTACAAAACTGCTAGCTGATTTACAAAACAGTACTTTTATGAAAAACAGCTGAACGACATTTAGCGGTTTTACATAATTACGGAACTATTATAACACGCAGAATTGTATGCACGTTTTGCGTTTATCAATGCAGCGGGTCAGATTGTTGATTTTAGTTCGAAATTTTGTCGCATATGGCTCTGTGTGTGTTAAAAATAATAACCTAACTTTATTTTACTTGTCAATAGCAATAAAAATATGATAATTTTGAATGACTTAAATACTAAACCAATATAATAGTCGACAATATATCGGGATTATGAAAGAAAACAAACGAAATTGATCCATGAGCGAGTGAAGCGAGCTCGGGAGTTTGATGTATCCCGCCACGGGCAGGTTAGGTTCGAAGAGTTTAGGTTTTTTCTAACCTTACAGACACAAAAATAGGACCGTCGACCCAGCCACAGAAAGTCAAATCAGAATACAGTATCTTTTTTTTACTTGAGTGGTGACTATCCATTTAATATACCTATACAATAAACAAACCTGTCCCACTGTAGATATGTCATTCTGCATTACGTCTAAAGGTGGGTAGCAGTTTTGTTAAACGTATCGCAATGGCAATCCAGCTGAACGTTGTAGTAGCTGTTTTATAAAACAGTACTGTTTTGTAAATCAGCTAGCAGTTTTGTAAAACAGCGGATTCTACCATCCATCTGCGACATATGTATCAGGATAGTAATGTACTTACGGACAACTATTAATTCAGAGGTTAATGCTACGATCCCATAAACATTAATCTGGATGTGACAATGGTCACGGGTTTGAATTCCGTTGGAATGTTCCTAGAAAGCAGAATTGCAAATCAGATACTAGGGTTTATACAAGTTAACAAAAAACACAGTATTTGGACGGTTATTGTTTGCTGAAACTGAAAATCTCAGATAAAGGCCTTTGTCTTGCGGGTTCAACCCTGATGATAATGATTAGATTTTACACAACTCAACTTGTGTTTTTGTAACTTATTTTCAGAGAAGAAAGCCCTAAATGCAATATTATGGTCAAAGGATTTAAACGATATCTTTTTAAAAAACTATAACTCCGATCCGTCGTTATCGTGGCAGTACTTCGGCAGTGCGCACGGAATACTGCGCTTCTATCCTGGCATGCCGTGGAACACCAAAGAAGTGGACACATACGACTGCCGAGTCAAATCTTGGTACATAGAAGCTGCCACTTGTTCGAAGGAAATGATCATCCTCTTCGACGTATCCGGCTCAATGACTGGATTCAAGAACTATGTAGCAAGAAGAACATTGGAATCACTATTGGACACTTTATCAAACAACGATTACGTCAACGTATACACTTTTAAGAATGTCACTGACGTTGTTGTGGAGTGTTTCGTGGACCTGGTCCAAGCGACTCCGGAGAATCTTAAGACTCTCACTGATACTCTCGAGCCCACAGACCACGGAAAAAAACATAAAGTGCCCCTGGAGGGTAACGCTAACTTAACAATGGCGTATATCAAAGCCTTCACTACCCTTAAGGCGGTAAGTTTAATGTTTATAGTACATTTGGTTCGCGTTCTGTCTGGAAGGTTTACGGTCACCTCTTAACACTTGGGCCGAGTTTTATAGGCTTTCGATATTAATAAAACACTCCACCCTAAAGGAGTTTGTTTTATTTGTAACAAGATTTATTATGCACTTAATATCCATTGATTCAAAGATTTTAAAGCTTATTTTTAATGGCCATACAATAATTGGTCCTTCAATAAGATAGGTCATACAGTAAATTTGAAATATATGGGACATCATACACAGATTTGTACTATCACTAAATCTCATATCAATAGAGATTATAAGTACATAACTCATAATTTTTCAGCGAAGGGCAAAATGTAATGTGAGTAGTACCCAAGGTTGCAACCAGCTGGTGATGGTGATCACGGACTACGTACCCGGGAATCTGACTGAGGTGTTCGAGGAGTATAATCGCGAGGTGGTCGGTGGGAAGACGTACATCCCCGTTAGGGTATTCACCTACCTCATCGGGAAAGAAGTCACTAATGTACGTGAGATACAGTGGATGGCGTGTTTAAACAGAGGTAATTTTATTATATACATTTCTTTTAACAAATATTTCAGATTTTAATAGTTGTTTTCCGGCGGCAGAACGATATGTCCTAAGTAAAACTTAAAATGTAAATTTAACATCAAAAAGCCTATTCGAAAGTTAGAGAAATAATAATAATTCACTTATAAGTGACGGAGCAAGTACTACTCGACCCGCACGCGTGGGGCAACGACGGTGCGGCCGGCTGGGCCGACCGCGCTACGCGAAGCTCGGAATTATTGGTTCAAGATAGATTTAGTTTTGTATTTCAAAGATTTTCTGTCATTTTTTAGTCTAATAAATAAATATATATATTTTAATTCATTCGTACTACCAAGACAAAATCGTTACGGGAAAGCAATTATCAACACAGCATAATTATTAGTCATTACCTATCACCTGCTTGAACTAAGCATTAATAAGTTTGTAAAAAATCTTATATATCTATGACGTAATTAAGGAAATAGTGTGCAAGTATTAACTTCTCATAAAAATTTGAGAGATCTCTATTTGTAAGAATAAATTTTCTTTTAGGATTTTTCGTGCATATCCATTCGGTGGAGGAGGTTCAGCAACAGGTACTGAAGTACATCAATGTGATCGCTCGGCCCATGATTCTAGAAGATGAGAATCCGCCACCGACCTGGACGCACGCTAACATTGACTACACGGTAAGTACACACTGCTTTTTAGTGTATCATACTTAGGTATGATACACTAAAAAGCAGTGTGTGCAAACTAATAAGGAAAAAAGAGTTATTAAAGCCACTTCGCTGAGCTCGACAACATGCAACTGTTATTTTAAAAATTGTAAATACTTAAACTTTATGTAAGGAGTGTAATCTGCATGATAATATGATATCTTTATATAAAAATCAATTACCGAATGTATGAAATATCATAGCTTGGGAACGGCTCGATCGAGTTCGGTGAATTATTTAAACTTATTTTTAGGCATATGTATCGTGCAAATAACTGCATCAGTTTAAAAAATATATATTTAAAATTAAATTTATATAAAATCCACAGGTAGGTATAGTCGGAAATTGGATGGATTTTTTGTATAATTTACACCCGCGGCTATAATATTATGATTACGTTGCTGGAAAATAGCCGGAGGAATAATCAAATCTTGGTAGATTTATCAAGTCCTTAATTAACGTTTTTTCTTTTACAGCGTACCAGTAAATGGGGTGTAAGCGGAGATATCAATAAGGTGATAAATAAATATTATACAAAAAATATACCTACTTATATCTAAATACCTACTAAAAATACAAACTTAATAACAATACTAAGTACATACTTAGATACAATAAAAAGGAATATGAATACTTGAGCATAAACAAATATTTCTATATATACAACGCCTTCCTCTCTTCTAATTTACTATTTGCTGTGCCCATCAGGGTCCACGATTGCTACCATGTTATTTATATTACCATCTTATCTTTACATTGTGGATTTGCAATAAAGAATATGATTATGATTATGATTATGATAAATATATTTTGGAAATAATACGAACTCATATTTAAATTAGCGGGAAAGGTACACAACGGTTTTTTTTTAAATCAATAATCGGTCTTCGTTTGGTCACCAACTCGCCTGGTGGTAAGCG
Source organism: Xylocampa areola (assembly GCA_935421205.1). NCBI lineage: Eukaryota > Metazoa > Arthropoda > Insecta > Lepidoptera > Noctuidae > Xylocampa > Xylocampa areola. Next base: position 6,923,653 of record OW285200.1, read on the forward strand.
ACGGTATGGCCGAGGATGTGGAGCACTTATATACAGAATAAATCTATTCAGTCTTAAGTAAAGTGGATAGATTTGGGGAGAACGATAGTTGGGGAGTTGATGCTGACACTGATAAAGTTGACAACGGAAACAAGTGTGTGACACAGTGTCTGTCCCCATACTTTTGCACAGGCTCGAAAGCAATGGTATAAGAGGAGCCCCTCTTGAGCTATTTAAATGTTACCTGGAAAAACGCGAACAGGTAGTTAAAATAGGGAAATTTACTAGCTTAGAAGCAAGTGTCACTTACAGTTTCGAGCAGGAGAGTGTTCTGGGCCCGACACTGTTTCTTATTTACATTAATAGCCTATGTAACCTGAAAATTGAAGGGGGGGACATATTTTCATACGCGGATGATACCGCAATAGTGTTTACTGGTAATACGTGGGATAAAATAAAGATGTCAGTTGAAAATGGCTTGTCAGAAATAGAGCAGCTTGGCTCATTCATAACCTTCTTGCTTTACTTACCAAATGCATAACTTGCATTTGCTTTACTAAGTGTAACCACACACAACTATCCCCTGAATTCCAAATAAAGATTCACAATTGTTCAAATCTCACAAATTGCTCTTGTATCACAATTGATAGGTTACAACATACGAAATATCTAGGTATAATGATTGACCGGCGTTTGTCATGGCACATGCACACCGAACTGCTTATCTTAACTTATTTCTTTCTTTCTTTCATATACATATTTTTAAATATGATCAGGCATAACTTTTTACATAGTCCGATTTTGATGATAGTTCCAAGCGGATACTTCCAAGTTGATCGCATATAAATCTCACCCCCAAACTCCACTCCCAAAATAAGATATTTTTCACTTTTCTGCTGTTATTTTTCACTTTTCAGTTTCCTTTTTCGGTGGTTAAATTTCCCGTGAAAAAGTTTTTATCTTTCGTTTTATCCATTTATGTTTGGTTTTCCAGCCAGATGAAGACAAGCTCGTGACGTCGGTGGCGATCCCGGCGTTCGACTACAAGTACAATGAGGAGCACAACGACGCACAGCTGTTAGGCGTGGCTGGCACCGATGTGCCTATCGACAGCATCGCCAAACTTGCAAAGCCACATCAGGTACCTTACAATTTATTATCCTTAACTGTGAAGGCCTATTTTTCTTCTTATCGTATGCTTAAAGAGTGTCGTGGTGAATTGGTTATGATGAAGTCATGCTTGAAGTATCCTAAAAAGTTGAGCCATGATGTCTTCGATTACCTGAGGGCGAAAATGGCTGGCAAATCTAAATTAAACGGAGAAAATCTGTGGACAATTCTTGGCTGATATATATTATGATATTATTAAACTTAAAACTTTGATGAAAAGAATACTAGAAAGTAGTATCTACTTATGCGGTCACACGCAAGCCCGTTGTGAATATAACAAAACTAACACGCTTACCAGTTATGTATGATTTTCAGCTCGGCGTCAATGGGTATTCATTTATCGTCAGTAACAATGGATATTTGTTGCTGCATCCTTTGCTGACCACTACAGTAAGTAAAATAAATAATTACATATTGTAATTTTATACAGTCTGGAATGGATTGGTAAATATATTTCCTATGGAAGTAGCACTTCAGAGTGCTTAAATTTTTTACTACGTTTGACAGTTTGGGGGCACATCTAACAAAACATAAGAAGTTATTAATGCAGGATACAGCGTTACAGCGTCTATTTACGTTTTTCATCTTCTTATTGTCATTTGAGTCCCATCATATGCAGTAGATTCTTGTTTGCCATTTTCATTAAAACCGGTCTTGTGTGATTGAACATAAAGTAAGCAGCACTTTATGTGTCTAATTAAACAAATGCCTGTAGCTAGAAAGGTAGTAGCTATTTATTTCTTGCAGATAAACGGTGATCTCCAAAAGAACTACAACAGCGTAGATTTCGTGGAAGTAGAGCAGGTAGACGACGGTAAGGGCACGCGAGAACTCGGCGAGAAGATCAAACAACTGCGAGAGCACTTGGTTGACGGAGATGAGGGGAACATGACACAGGTCGAAGTGCTTTACCATTACGATAGCATGAGGTTTGCATTATAAAATTTAAACATATTTTTACTTTATTATAAATTGCATCGTAACTATTCTCTCACCCGAAGGAGAACCTGAACATCTGACACGAAGTTAACTTTCAATGAACCGAGATAGAGAGAAAGGGAGATATTTTTGGTAACTGCAAATATGTCGAAAGGCATATCATGACTTGATAATGACAGATGAAGGACGTAGGAACGCCGTCTATGTAATTTAAGGCTCTAGCTGTGGTTAAGCTGTGATGTCCTTTTACATTCATTTAACGATACAAGTCAAGGACAAAGAAACCTTCCCACCTTCGTTTTATCAGTTTCTTGTCAGTTCCTGTTAATACAAGTGAATGTGAAAGGTAAATGGTTTTCAGGAGGATAGCACGAGTAAGCCATGACTACTTTTTCAACAAACTGAAAGGAACACCATTTGCTATGGGAATTTCACTGCCAAAAGGTTACGGAGACACCGAGCTTTTGCTCAAAGAAAATCCTTTAGAGGCAAAGCAAGGGAAAGAACTAACTGGTATCAACGTCACCGATTACTTTCGATATAGCTACAGAGTTCATCCTGATTGGTGAGTTTACAAAATATTGTAAAATATAGTATAATATATATAGATAAGCAAATAAATAGTGAGTTCCCACAATGTTCACAGGGTATACTGCAAATATCATTATTTGGAAGGTCACGAATCGCCTAATGCTGAAGTTGAAGCCTGGAAGTTTTTGGTTGGTTTATCTAAAAACCAAATTGATATAACTAAAGAGCAATACGAAAAAGAAAACGAAACTGAAGATTTTAAACTTGACAGTGAGTACAGAACTAATGGTGTAATAAAATATAATAGCTTTTTCATTCATTGTTTCCGATGATAGCATGCTTTCAATATCATCTTAGAGTCTAAATACCTTTCGAACTATTATATGCTGTACATTCTACATATCTTATTACCATTTAACCGACACTGCTTTCATTTAGAAACTATTAAAAAAATTACCTATCTACTTACTACACAGTTTTAAGTAAAGATTACTCCGAATCATTAAAATTTATTCCCATCAGCGCATTGCGGAATGACTCCACTGGGTAAAGATGATTACTATTGTAATGAAGATCTAGTCAAACAATTAGTGTTTGATGCTAAACTATCTAATCCGTACTTCGAGAACTGGATTGCTACTAATGAAGAACGGGATTTGGCCACAAAATATAACGTCAGTGTCAGATTCATAGCGACGTCTAGTGGGCTGACGCGGTGGCATTATGTTTTTGATACTGATAAGAATGAAGAAGTTGATGATCAAGGCAACAGAAGGAAAGAATATGATGGAGAGTAAGTAAGAAACCAGCACCTGAGAGAAGTTCTCGATGGTGTGTTAAGTCATGTCAGAAGCCTACGGGTGGTTTATATTCCGAAACATGGTTGTTCATCAACCACACGATAGGAAGAAGATTTAAACTTCCATTATATTACAGTGTTTTCGGAGATGTCTACAACAAAACAATTGAAGAGACGTGGTACAAAGCGGCGGTTCTACAGCACATGATAAACAAGGAGTCTCTGGTAGTGGCCACACCGCTACCTATTTTGGATGAAATCATTAAGAACCCGCCTCGCGTTATCAATGAGGATGGGGACATTACCCTCACAGCCAGCTACGCAATATTCTATAAAGACGGGAAATCAGAGACCCCGGCGTCTGTTGTTGGCTTTCAGTACTCCTATTCGAAATTCTATGATAGATTTCTACAAATTACCAACATTACCCTGGACGGTTCGAAGGTAAAGTTTGTCTTAAATAATATAAATATTTTATTGGCATAAAATAAGTCTCAAATAAATTGGTTGTTTTCTGGAGGTGACGATTGATATTGACATAGACAGTATGGAAGACAAAGACGTGATGCGCCAACCCAAAATAAATTAGATTATGGGCAGGAGCATGGTGACGATATATTGCTTGTTTTCCAGGATCCAACTTGTGACCCAAATTCAGATAAGTACGATTGTTACGTCATAGACAGTTCTGGATACATCGTGTTAGCGAAGGATAAGAAGCTGGCGGGCCAATTCTTCGGAACAGTCCAGAAGTACGTGCTACAGTCGTTCCTGGATATGGGTATATACGACCACGTCGAGGTATTCAACTATCAGGCTCTATGTCCATTGTCTGTATTGATCAAGAAAAGCAACTCTTGGACTTTGCGCACAGTGAGTCAATAAATTATTAGTTTTTAGCCCACACGCATAAATTACAGAGATTATACATGTACCACGTGTCTCCAGGTACAGTCAGCGACAGTAGTCCATTAACACGCGCCGAAATTGTGTTAATGTGATCTGTGGGTCTCTCTTGAAACTAATACCAATTCCAATATTAAATAGACGCCTTAAAACAACGCGTAATTTTAAAATAAAATTACCTACATTACATTCGCCTCAATTTTAAAGCATATTGGTCTTCATATTATCCCGAATCTATAATATTTTTTTAGACATTTTGGCATTTAAAAGTACGAACTGACATATTTCCAATGTCAATCGAGCGGAATTATTTTCAAAAGTAAGCACACTGGTGAAATCGATATTCACATTTTTTTTGTATCTATGTGACGAGAATACTGAATGTTTTCTAATCTAGTTAGTAAGATGGAATAGACGTTACTCGAACATACACGTTTTATTAATTTCGATGTCTTCAGCTACTACTGTCGCTGACCGGTACCTACCGGAAGGAAAAAGATTAAAAGATTTGGAGCATTTTACAAAAAAATACTTTTTGTTATGTACATTTTTTAAGTTGTCTAGTTTATTATTTTGAGGATTGGGTATATTGTAAGGATTTTAATAACACGAACATTTTGTAGCCCTTTTATTTAGCGTTCAACTTATTCCACTGGCTGGTGACGGAGGTTTTGCTGCTAATCACCAACTTGTACAACCAGAACGATTACGTGTATGCCGCCGACGATCATGGTGAGATAATATTATCAATCAGTCAGTTCTCTTAGTAGAGATTTATGCCACAATTTATATAACACGTTCGAATTAATGCCCGGTAAAGACAATTAATACAAATAAAAAAACTGAATGCAACGTACTTAATTTAGTCGTTCTAATTACAGTAGTTGGTTAAACATAGTCTATAAAAATGTATTCAGAAATGCGTATATATGATCTAGTATTTGGATACAAATGAAATATAAAAAAATACTTCCCTTAAAAAAAAACATATGGTTCCTCATAAAACATTTCTTGCGCCGCTGTTTATGTTTTCTATGAAAGGACATTAAAGTATGCGTTAAAAAAAATGCGATACAATTAAAAAATATCATTCTAAAAAGACTCCTTAGTCCCATTTAAATAATTGTACCAATTTATTGAAATTGTGAGGATTTTCAGTAACCTCTAGCTTTTGTTGTTAAAATAGTGGCGTACTCGTACATAGATAAGATTAACTGTGGCAACTAAATCTAATAAATTGTTTAACTCGCTATATAGTAGCTCACATATTAAGTATTTAACTACATAGTTTAGTAAATCATTCATGGGCGACATTCTCACTCTATAGAAAGCGATAAACTAATAGCGGCTTGTACTAAAATAATCTTTTAAGCATTCAATGACAAGTATCCAACATCGCAGCACCTCTTAGCTTTCAGCAAAGAACTTTTAATCAAAATGCACATTTATTTATATTTAGTAATTCAGCTGCATGGTAATTAGCAGCTCTTCACTATTGTATAAGCACGTCTAATACTTCTGCTTTATGTAACCGCATGATCGTCTCGCTCGCAGACTATGTCGATCTAATGAACCACGGGTACACAGAGGCGCCCACGACGACTGCATCGCCCATACCGGACAACAAAACAGTACATGCGAAAGAAAATAAAGACGAGAGCCCGTTCTCCTGCGATCATAGTATCACGCTTTATATACTGAACCAAAAATATTTTTTGGAGGCGGCGGGAGCTTCGCCCACTGTTCAAAAAGATGAAGCAGGGGAGTGCTGGCCCGCCTACTGGGCCGCCTATGTCCCTAAGACAAACTTGCTCCTCGTGGTAGTAGAGAAGCAGGATGACTTTGCTGCCAATTGTTCGGAACCGCCGAGCACAAAGCCACAGCCGACGCTCATGTCTAGATCCAGCCGGGAGCCATGCCATAAGCTAGATTTGGGCGCCCTGCACAGGCGCAGACTTGAGGGTTGCTACACATACCACGACGGGGTACGCTATCATGATACTATACTACATATTAAAAGCATACTTTGTTACCAATGATAATATTTTCATTATGTTTAATCAAATTATATCACGTCGTCAATCAACTCACTCTATCGCAGTGCACTGATGGACCACTGACGGTCTGGGCCGATATTGATCGGATTTGTAACTGTAAGATGTAAATAACACCGATTTGGTTGTAATACTCACAGCGGTGTAGTTTATATTTAATTCTTCAATGTTATTTCTAGGTAGATACCTTAGCCCTCTTTGGAAAATATCCAAGGGATATTAATTACGGCATTTAGTTTATCAGAAACAACTGTAAACTAGAATTAATTTCTGTCTGTCTTCCTTTATCTCTCAACGTTAATTATTAATCTAGGTTCTCAACGAACTGGATGTTGGGCAATGGGTTGATGTTATATTTTTATTTTACCAGGAGCGAAATATAACAGCGTGTGGCATCGGCAGCATCGCTCGTGCAGACGTGGCCGTCCTATTGTTCGCCATGGTCTTTGCTACAGTGGCCAAGATCAGCTCGTGACGCGGAACACCCAATATATTTGTACCTTTGTTACTTTGGCAATAAAACTTGTTGCACCTGTGCATTGTTTTATTTATTCTTGAACACAGATTTTCCTTCAGTAGCAGTTGCCTATTGCAGGGATATTGGCTATCTCGGTGGATATCGGATTGATGGTCTTTTGTGTTGCATCGCATGAAATAATCCATATTATATTATAAAACGCAATGTACTACAAAGTGACCATCAATTCAATGTGGACTGAAATAGCATGTAGAAATTGAATTTAAGTTTTAAAAATATCTATGTGATCAACATCATCATCATCCCAGGGGGATGATCAACATTATCATCATCCCCCTTCCCTTATCCCAATCTAATTGGGGTCGCCGCAGCATCTCTTTTTGCTTCCATACATCTGTTTTAGCTGTCATCTTGGTAGTCACTTATTTTCCAATCATACTCCAAACTTTCCTAGTCACATGATCCTCATTCTCCTTATTGATTTGATTAATGATGTCTTAAATTAACTACCAACTTAGGATAAAAAAGTGCATACAAGGACGTCAGCGCAAAAGTGACCTACCTTTTTGAGACATAAAAATTTATTATGTCTAAAAAAAGGTCACTGTTACTCTGACAGTCTCATACACTATAGTAAACAATGATCAAGCTCGGAACCTAGTGCTCAAGAAGTAGGTACTAGTCTCTGAATCACGAGATGTACCTTCATTTTCTTTGCAAATGTTATAACTGAGTTATTCCAGAATTACATGCCATTATAAACATTAGAAATTAATTTGTAACACGTAATTTACGTATTACACATAAATTTTAATATAATATTAAACAGTAGAAGCTGAACATATGCATCCACAACGCTTCCTAAAGACACGCTGACCTAGTGATGGGGGCGATACAAATCGATGCGTCAGGTGGCGAGCGAATCCACAAGTTACGTTCGGCTACAGATACATAAACACGGAGGTCGGCAGTCGAGCCGCGCAGGGGAATCAGCGCGCATGCCCGCCCCGCGCTCACCCGCGCCTGCGCACTGACGAGCACACCTATCAACCTTATCAATGCTCGTCGGCTTCGTCGCCCAGTACTTCACCACCATCTAACACATCGGATTCCCTACACAATAAATGTCATAATTAGATTAAGTATGTAACGTGTTCTGGTGCAATTCTACCCAGTGATCTAAACAACGCAGTGGTTCTGATGTGCAAGTGTGTCGGTGCCTTTGTGTTACTCCTGCTGGTTCTGTTCCTGGACTCCAGGGACTGCTCGGCTAGTGCACAATATGATGCCGCTGGCAAAATATCGTTTAACTCGTAAGATATTCTTTTTAATAATGACGATGCTTAATTAAATTATTGTAGTATAAATGTGAACTATGTTTTAAATAAGTACCTACCTAATAAAACGAAATAAGTAAATCATAGTTCATTTAAAAATTTAACTCACATATACTACTTTTGGCTAGAAAATAATCTATTAATATCGATACACTAACGTCGTAAAAAAACCATAAAGAACCAAGAAAAATTCCTTTTTGATTTGTTTTATTGTTACATCGATAAATTACTCTTGTAGGGTGCAAGCATGGGCGGTTAAACTTGGTACTGAGTTATATCATTTCGGAGAATTTATTACCAGGAAGAAAGAAGTTCAAGATGTAAGTATATTTATTTAAATGGATCCTGTCCATAATCAGTTTGTCTAAATGGTAAAACTTAAAATTTATTCAATCCAGAGTTTTAAATCTGCTCAAGTGGAATCAAGAGATGGAGAAAAATTAGTTCAAAGTATTTCAGACGATATTCGAGCGATGATGGAACTGAAGATTAGCGCTGTTAAACGAATAGTGGAGGCTGCTGAAAACATGGCGTTTGATAAACAGAATGAACCGGTCCCAGAAGACTTTCAGTACTACAACAGCAAAGAAATGGAGGAGCCCTGGGATGAGGTGTCTATTACCACTACACCTGAAACAGACTTCGGTCAAGAAAGTTGGATAGTACGACCCCCTTCAAAAAATGCGCACACACAGCAGAATCCACACTTTTCTAACATTCCAGTTAACACTAATTTTAGCAGCGTTCACGTTCCAACAAATGTTTACGCATGGGGTGAGTAAACCATAGACGTGTTATCATAAGTATTACGTGAACGAAATATATAAACCGTTAATATGTTATAGCAACCGAAGTTATTAAAGGAATTCATTGGTCGGAAGGATTGGATACGCACTTCATAAATAACTACCAAAGTGACCCAACACTCTCATGGCAATACTTCGGCAGTTCTACTGGTTTCATGAGACATTACCCTGGTAAATGGAATACATATTTCATGTCTTAGTTATGAATGTTGATTTATAATAATTTCAGTATTCCTACACCTGTTACCCTTTTAATTCAATATTCTAATCAGTATAATGTTTTAGCATTGAAATGGAGGGCAGATCCTGTGGATATTTATGATTGTCGGACACGAGCGTGGTATATGGAAGCGGCCGCGAGTCCAAAGGATGTGATCATTTTAGTTGATCGCAGCGGTTCAATGACCGGGCAAAGGCGGGATATCGCGAAACACGTCGTGACCAATATACTTGACACCCTCGGTAACAACGACTTTGTTAACGTTTTGACTTTTGCGGACACTGTTGAAGAAATTGTGCCATGTTTTGAGGATTCTCTTGTGCAGGTGGGTAAAAATATTGAATGGTGTGTACCTACACGTGTTTTGAAGAGTAAACAAAATTACATAGTACCTACTCGCCTGACGTAATGAGCTGTAGTTAATATAAAGCACAATCCATTGCGCTTTGAAGATAGTAAACAATGTTAATCACATAGTTGTTTCTTTCTATTTTAATAACTTCTTGTAGTGAGTTCATGCATATACATTTATATTAATTTCTGTTATTATCAGGCTACATTAGGAAATATTCGGGAACTAAAATTGGCGATGGACAACTTCGAAACAATGGAAATAGCAAATTTTTCAGCGGCGTTGACGAGAGCCTTCGACCTTCTGGAAATATACAGGAATAACAGCGGTGGAGCCAACTGCAATCAGGTATTTACATAAATATAATTATAATATTTTTTGTCTCAGTTTGAAAACATCGAGTGCTGAACGAGACATGGACCCCAATGTTTTTAATTGTATATTCTACCAATACGTTTCCTCAACCAGGATAAGTTGTCAAATACCAAACAATTTTATGAGTTCGCAAATGGAAGTTGCCACGGCTGTTGCTGTCTATATATATAAGATATACTTGGTATTGTATTGACAACGTCTGGACTTTGTCATAGTGATATCTAGAACTTTGGGCTTAATGCTACGATAATATTCGAAAGTTTTCAAAAGGTGGAATGACATAAACAATATTTCCTTCTTTCAGGCAATAATGTTGGTAACCGACGGAGTACCATACAATTACAAAGAGATATTCGAGAGGTACAACTGGAAATATGAGACCCCCGTGAGAGTGTTTACGTACCTGATAGGGCGAGAGGTAAAGGTAGTACCACTTCGGGTCTTACTGTGTGTCGTAGTCATTGTGCGACCTGCATAATGTCTTCCTTCGTACCAAAGTGCCAGTACACCTAGAATGTGGTACTCTGTTGTCTGTCTACTACCTGTTTACTGTTTATTGTGCATGTTATGTCTGTGTACCTACCTTTTGATAATGTATTTTAATTTGTTAAATTTCCAACACATGTTATGCTTTTGCTTGTAGTGATTTTTGTTTGTATTGTTGTAATGAGTCTAGACGTGTGCAAAATGAAGTAATTAAGTTAAAAGAATTATGTGAACCCTTTAATTAAATCATTATGACTAGGGATCAATAGGATGTTTGACTTTGTCTGTTAATACGATACGATAAATGTATTTCAGTGCACTGATATCGTACATACTACTAAACGCCGTAACTAGTAATAAAAAGCCATACTCAATATAATATACTTATATGTAGATATACGTTTTGAGCTATATCCTCAATGGCATAAAACTACCATGGCATGTATGCTCAGATATTTTATCGATTTTATTTATGGTTTTCACATGATATGACGTGTTCTTGGTATAGTCAAACACTCTATTGGATAAATAATGCAATCACAAGTCTGGACTCACCTTAAGCTCAAATACGAGAACGGTCATTGAGTGACACTTATCGACATTCACTCTGGATCATAACTTTCAATTAGTTCAACATTAATTAAATGAACATATGAGGCGATCAGAAGCTTTTTAGACCAAAGTAACAAAACAAAAAATACATTTGATAGGTTTAATAATGCATTCAATTGAAAAAGATATAAGAAATTAAAAATCAAGTTATGTGCTCCTATTATTAAACACTCATATTCTAATTGCGAGCTGATTATAAAATACAATAACAGTAGGTACTTGTTCGAATTATTTTTTCGCGAAATGATCGTTCTTAGTGAGTAGGTATAATATATTTTTAAGTTAATCATTAGTTATGAATGATAGTCTGTTTGTTACTTAATATTATTTCAGTTATAATCATGCACTTTGATCTTATCCTCTTGTAACTTTGAACAATTTAGAAAATTTGTATTCTAACATCCTGGTAGTATTAAATGAAATGTTAGCAGCAGCGTGTAGCGTGCAGTTGTGTAGATTGTTCCATATTAATGTTGTGAAAGCCTAACCGAAGCTGCAGGCACTTAGCTAGGTGACAATGAACACAGTAGGTACAGGAGGCCGTTGATAGCGACACGTGTTATGAAGAATCTGAAGTAACGCGTAAAGACTTGAATATAGGTGGCGGATGTAAGGGAGGTGAAGTGGATGGCATGCGCGAACCGCGGTTTCTACGTACACCTGAGTACTCTAGCGGAGGTGCGCGAGCGAGTTCTCGAACATGTGAACGTGCTCGCGCGCCCGCTCGTGTTGCAGAGAGAGAAACACCCCGTCGTTTGGACCCCCGTGTATGCCAATGTCACTGTGAGTTCTTTTGTTTCTCAATTCCTCTATGTTAATTGTGATTACTTGCTGTAACTTGTATCTATTTGATATGCAACAAGAATATCACAAAACGTCTTATATCATATTACCTAGATGCCACGTACTTATATTAGTGTCTAAATCCACAAAATCATTTCAAAACTTGTTTTCTGAAATGCGTAGGATCCGAAAGTAGCCGATTATTTATGGGAGCAACGCGAGAGAGCTGAGCAAAAGGAGCGTTTCATGAGTCAGCGTCGTGACAAGAATCTCTTCAACTCTGACAAGGAACAAGACAGACGATGGAGAATTACACAGGTACAATTGTACTTACATAGAAGTATAATGTAAGAGACACCAGAACTAAATCCGCTAACAGATAAAACCAACTAAATAGCTTCTTCAGAAGTTTCCACTTCTACGCCCATTCCCATAATCTGGCTCGTGGAATCGAAGTAATTACATTTGGGAGGCGTTATCCAGATTTATATCATAGTATCGCTGTTTTATTGTACTAATTCTTTATGTTGAAACAGTGGGTCACAAGCTTTTCTCGTAAGAATCTTATTCTATTGTTTGGCAGCTCAGTTGGACACTGATGATCAGCTAATTCTATATCATAAATTGTTTGCCTTACTGTATTTTTTTTGCAGATGAAACAAGGCCAGTACAGTGAACTTGGCAATTCCCAGTATCAGTTAATGACTTCGGTGTCCATGCCAGTGTATGACCTGCGACACAACGAGGTGAGCTCTCCGTCGTGTTGCATAACTTAGCCCTTTACTTTATAACTCCCCAATGTGTCTTAAATTTATCTAAATACTTGGAAAAGAGAATGATTTGTGTATCTTTAATAATTTTTATTAGTATTTATTGAACTGTATTTTGAAGAGTAAATTATTTTCTCCCTTCTAGCCAAATTATTCTCTTATCTCTACTATTATTTAGCTGTACAATACGTCTTTTCCAAATTCCAAATCTCGATGTAGCATGAACCAAATAAACCTGTCATCTATTTCAAAAAATTATGTTTACAGATTGGTTTTATATTTCCTATTAATTGGACGTAAGCTCTATCTCTTCTGATTACTTTACTCTTTATTCTATTCTCTATCTTCTTTTACATGTAAATGTCTATTAATAACTCCGTTTTGTTTGATGGTTTCCCCTCAGAACATCACAGAGAATGTACTGATAAATGAAGCTTACTGGGTATCGGTTACGAAAGAGGTACTACACTTAGAAAGTTTTGATGATTTAATTGTAAAGTTTTTGCAAGATACAAAAGAGTTTTTATGATTTAGTTTTTTGGATTTCAGTAACGGTACAGTGTTATTTGGCCCCGTTAGCGATGCATCTGTCCTCGATAGATGTGTGCGCGGACGGCGGCGCGCGCGCAGCCGCCGCACCGCCTGACCAATGTGTTGTCCGACCCTTTGGCTTACTGTAGTGATGTAGTTTCTACTAGATAGTAGGCGTAGACCACTAGGGTGTTATGAACGACTTTTCTATCAATCATCAAGTAAATTTTCTATGCAAGAGTTATGATCTATATTACACTACACACACTATCTAATGAAATAAAGTATTTTTGCCTGAATATAGTGATGTCTTCGTAGAGACAATTTTTAAAGATTGACTTGTATGACGACAAGTAAATGTAAATATTTTTGAATAACAGTATCGTTCAGCCTGCCATACACATGACTAGTATGGGGCTTTTGTTACTTGAGTATCTATTGAGTTTAAACTATCTTCTTAAGAATGGCAATTTTTGATATTAACAATTTTAGAAATATTAAGTCTCTCCAAGAGAGCAGACATTTTAATTTCTAGCGGAAGTTGTTACAACGCATTTATCTATATGTTATTATATTTTATTGCATTCGTACGTCCACAACCAATCGCAGTCCGTAGAGGAGAACGGCCAGAAAGAGGTAGGCCAACGCTCATAGACAATACTGCCTCCGTGAGACGTGACAGACGATGCATGAGAGGCGACGGACGAGTGATTACTACACGTCTGTGAGATGATGCTGCTTTAAGTGTTTGTTACAATGTTTTAACTATGGAATAACGACCAAAGTGCAAAGTTAGTATAAGCGGCAATATCTTTGTCTATATAATTAATTTAAACATTTCGACAGATTTTTACAAGGATACATTCCAAAGGGTATTTGTATATTTACAATCAAATGGTAGTGGGTTTTTTTAGAATCTAAAGAGTAGAATTTTAATTTTATGAAATAAAATTATTTAATATTTGAGTAGTTTTGCTAGAACCTGTAACCGTGGATATAAAATTAGAATTCCTTAACATAGTTCTATATAAATAAATATATATAGAACTTCGCCTAACGGGGCTTAGATGCTAAAGAATCAGTAATTTATTGCTAGTTTTACAAGATTGTCATAATGTTGTATAATAACAGTAGAATCTGATGGCTAATACATCGCCAAATACGGAATACCTTGTAGTTAGATTAATTTTTGACTGTTTCTTACAAAAATAACATACAGCATATTTTTATAATATTTTGTTATATTTCGAATGTAGATTTATAAAATGGTACCGTAGAAATTAGCGATATTGATTTGCAGAAAAAGCAGAGACAAGAAAGATAAATCAATAGATTTAAATTAATGTGCTTGTGATGTGAATAATATAATTATTTAGTCCCAGTGTTATATATTGCTGTATAAATATTTTCAGATGCGTATAGCTAGACTATTGGGAGTCGCAGGCACAGACGTACCCCTTTCTGAAATACAAGCTCTAATGACACCTTACAAGGTACATATAAGATTTATTACTACAAAACTGTAACTATTATATTTTAATTAATAAATATTTAAACTCTATTTTCGCAGACTGGTGTTAATGGCTACGCGTTTATAGTAACAAACAACGGATACATCTTAATACATCCTGATTTGAGGCCCGTGGTACGTACATATATTGGATATATATTTAAATTTTAATAATTTAACTGTCCGTGAAAACAATAGTAAAACAATCGCCGTGCATAGCACGTAAGTCACTTCACAGTCAACGTGTTAAGAAACAAATTGACATAGGCGGACTTAATGCTTAAGTTATTCTCCCGTAGACAACCTCTCGATTTATATGAAACACTACAGAATTAATCATGACTTTGTATTGTTTCCAGTTCCAGCAAATTTTGAAACCGAGCTACAATAGCGTTGATATGATAGAAGTAGAACTCTTTGACGATGATAGGGGTCCTAGAAACTTTAGCAAAGAGTTAACAGCAGTAAGTACTTTTTTAATTGAATTTAGTTTTCAACCTTATGTTGAAGAGATTCTTATTCTAGCCCATGTTACAGCTCCGCAAAGAAATAATTGATCAGAAGACCGGCAACAAAGTGATGAACGTCAAGTATCACCTTGACGATATGGTAAGATTAATCACACATTTCTATAAAAGCAAATGTTCAGAGTTAATCTTGGAAATATTATTATTACAGTTTGTACTTTTTAATATACAAATTCATTTGACTTAAAAAAAATGTTCTACTATTTAAGCAAGCTTGCTTCAAAATATATATGGCTCACCATGTGCTTCTGGATCTCCCCTTTGGTTGTTAGGTTAAGGTTACTTAATAGAACAATGGACATAAGTACCTATGCAAAAGGTATTCAGCCCATGCGTCGTTCGCCACGTTTACGCTTGGCAGCTCTTTGTATTTTATTCTACTATATTTTTCCAAACTTATGGCGCGGTTGTTGCAGTGGTCGATAGACAGGCTGCTGCGTCGCGTGTCGCAGGTTCGATTCCTGCACGGAGCAAATATTTGTATGATCTACAGATAATTGTTCCGGGTCTAGGTTTGGGTTTGTGTGAATGTGAGATTACATGTCTGTAAACGCACTCACGATACAGGAAGAAATTTCTAGTGTCTGGGGCAACGTTTAAAAAAAAACACTATTCAATTGAAATTGTCTCACCAGAAACGTGTGTCGCGAGCAAAACGCCATTATTTCTGGACGGGCATCAGCGACTCACCGTTCACGTTGGTTGTGGCGATACCAGAGAACTACGGCCGGCATCGAATCACGCCACCGCCTACTGATGACATACATAGGCTCTCGCTCACCTCAAAGAATATATCAGCAAGGCAGTATCTGTCTGATAAGTGGAGTGTGCATCCCGACTGGTGAGTGAATAATGTTACTGTTTTCTTTATTCAGGTCTTGGTTTCCTGTGAATCTACCTGAGAATGACAACTCAATTACATTTAAGAACCTTTACAGTGCATTTATATTTTATTTGTGTAAACCACAGTATCTGATTATCATGATGTAAGCTGAATTAAAAGATTGTGAACACTAGAAGTTAGGGAATGTCTTAGTAGCTTAAGTTTTACATGTTTTATGCATTTTTACCGTGTTATATTAGGTAAACGTAATTCTCTTTTAGACCGCCGTATGCATTAAAATTACAATTATTTATCCGAAACATTTGTTACAGGATGTATTGTCGCCACTATGAACGCACATTCGCGTCTCCCGAGGAAGAGCTGCTTTATTTCTTGGAGCGTGTGGCCAAACCTGGGTGGCGTTGGCCAGCCAAGCCACGGCCCCCGGAACACCACAAAAATAAGCCCGGCCACGAGCGACACAACAACGGTAATTGTAAATTGATTTGTAACGGCTATCTAATATTATATATATATTTCTATCTGCTAATGCTTGTATCAGTGTATCTCAAATCACAATATGTTATATTCTTTGAATTGAAAAGTTGTTTTAATTTACCAGGAACGCCAGAAACCAAGGAAAGAAACAAAGTATCTAACAGTACGCCGAAAAATGAATATTATTGTGAGTATTGCTATTAAAGTTATTATATTAAATGGAAAACGCTAAGCATGCGTTAATGCTTTTCAAAGATTTATCTTGAATTATTGCTATTAAGTTTGTTTTTTATTTGTAATTTATCAATAAAGATTAAAGAAAAAATAATTGAATTAACAGTTTCTGAAGTGATCATTAATTATCCCGATTTATTTCAAAATGGGAATGTAATTCTTCGTTAGAATAAAATATGACCTATTTATGGTAAGGATTTGGCGTAATTAGTGATGGGTTTGGTAATCTAAAAGCCGGTACATTAATTATTTTTAGGTGATCATGGTTTGATGCAGGCCTTGGTCTATGACGCTAGGAACACTGCCTGGTTCAACAAAAGCATATCTTACTCCGCATCCGATGAAAAGGCGTAAGTACTTTGATTATTCTGACTATATATTAACATTTTTGATCCATATATTTTGTCGACTACAAGGAGCTTAAAAGGTATAAGAATATGTGGTGTAATAAATTATATTACAATGGATGTCTCTTGTTTATTTTTTAACAAAATAATTTACGCTTCAAATCCATTTTTACAATTTTCGCCTGGATAGCCCTTTGACAAAAGTGATCGGATTGTTGCCGAGGTAAAGTAATTTTCGACATGGAAAAGTATTTTGCATGAGTTGTATATATGTATATAATTTAGGTATTGGTAAGATGGGAAATAACATTATTGAATAGATGTACTAGTCTAAACCTTCAGATTTAACTCTAAAGATCTGCAAGTGTTTCGCAAGGCACCATGGTCGGACCTTTATCTACCTACTTTGTACCTAACAGTAGAAGTTACTGTGCCTTTGTGTAGGGTATGTGTATGCATTTTCCATTTACAAACAAAGCAGCTTTGGATGGGTTTGTATTATACTGATAACATATTTTTGCAATATCAATACAGTGATGCAGTGATCGGGGGGTCTAAAATGGCCACTTTGAGCATTTCTCCTAAAAATTAATAATTATTTGAATTGACTGACTTCTACTAGATTCTGCTATTTGACAAATTAGCAATTCCTATTTTGTGAGCCATTTTACGAATCTCCATAGAAAACTATCAAATAGATGAATTAGAATTGCATGCAAATCATATTATGATTTGTCCATGAAGTGACCATTTTACGATTTATTAAATTAATCATATTAGGATCCTATTATGATTCAGCCAAAGTTTTAAACCGCCGAGAATAACCAATCCCTAGAATATAGAATCAATGTGTTTTTATACGACCGAGAAATTATTGTTATTCAAGCCAAAAATCTAAAAACGGTTTTCAGGTTCAAGGTTTCGAAGCATATATAAAACATGATATATAGCTTCAAGCGTCCGGGAATAAACGGAGCCCGATATCGAATTGACTAAAATCTTTCTACATATAATTATGTGATAAGAACAAATGTAGGCAATAAATACAGATAGATTAATATTTGTAACAGGGTGGAGTTCATACAACGGTTTGGTTACATCGTCGCTTTTCTATCGACTCACAGCGGCCTGACGCGATGGCAGACGCATCCACCCAAAGAACATGATATTGACAAGTAAGTTATAAGTACATCGCCAGTTGATTTATTATTGTCGAAGTCTTCGTGTCGTGTTTTCTGATGCAGCCTTTGATAGTAATGACAATATAATAAATTAGCACTTTAATTAAGAGTCGGTTATAATTAATGGTGAGAATCAGTCGGTCATAATCATCTCGATTATATCTAGATTATTTAAGCATTATTTTATTTTAGTCAGGCTTCATAGATTTCTCAAGTTTTATTTTCCGACCTTCAACCAACTGAAACGTCCAATTCTAGACCGGATTTCGGCAAGCAATGGCCGCGTGCTACTGAGGAGGCGTGGTATCGTCGAGCAGTGGAGCAGCACTACGTGGATCCTCTAAGTTATGTGTACAGCGTCGACCTCAGCACCATCAAGTTCCCCCTCAACGTCAGCCAGGCCATGGTCACCGCGGCCCACGCCGTCTTTCATGGAGACGGACACAGGAAGGCTCCAGCAGCCGTAGTTGGATTCCAGTTCAAACATGAAAGGCTCAGCGAATGGTTTGATAATATTACGTCTTCGGTGAGTATAGTTTTCTTTAAATATTGTTTTTATATAACGTTTTCTTCATCTTTTATCACGTATCACCTACGTTAAGGATCATCAGAGCCTATGATTATGACATCGTGAAATGTGTTCCAATGATCCATTTAAAATTTATCTCAGTCTGTTTTGCGGTATCGAAGGAAATATCAGAACTTAACTAAAATATAAATCTGTACAATACACATATATTCCATTCCATTACCACTTTGATTCTAGTGCGAACACAACAAGGAGTGTACGACCTGTCAGTCTGATAACTGGGACTGTTACCTCGTGGATAACAACGGTTGGATAGTAGTCAGTGAAGATGTCACTCAGACAGGACAGTTCTTTGGCAGGGTAAGAAAAACTTACGATAAAGCAACGTACTTTTTTAAACTTTTATACACTGATCTTGAATGATTTCAACCATTTAGAAGTAACAAACCTAATAAATATTAAAGCTAATAACATTGAACCTCACAGACGTATTCGAAGGATATTTATTTTTACTGAATAACTTAACTTCCAGATCCGACCAGATATCATGTTAAGATTAGTTGAAGACGAAGTATATAAGGCAGTGCACATCGTGGACTATCAGGCGGTCTGCTTCAGGGAGAAGAAAACCACAAACCCCGCTACAATGCTTTTCACCGTAACATATGTTTTATTAGTATTTATTTATATAGACCTGCAATTGCAAACATTGAATTCAAGCTCGAGTGTGAGTACTGAATTTGGGCAAATAAATAACTTAAGAATTAAAGCTGACCATTCAGTTATGCCCTTGGAAAATCGATGTTTGTGGCTGTGTATTTAAAAGAAAAAGAGGAACGCTTTTGATAAAAAATCTTCAATTTTTCCAGCCGCTCGAAAACTTGCGCCTCGTGATGGCGTGGTTCCTGGCGACTACGGTCTGGTTCTACAACTCCATAACGACAGGTTTGGCACAAGCATCCAGCTACACCTTCGACGACGGTACGTAAACCTTGGTGATACACTGTTCAAAGTTTCATGCTCATTCGTGTGTCAGGATAGTTCGAGAATATTCCACAATGGCTAACAATAAAAATATCGAGTCTAATAGGCTAAATGTTGTGGACTTATGTACGCATCTGATGTTGCTCTTGCGTTGTCGGCATGTTCTGTCAATCTGCATGACAACGAGCACTTTTAGACGACGTAATCTCTATCTGTGTAGAAATAATAATTATATTGTCTAACTATAATAACATTTCTTTGGGTGGGAGAGTGCTTATTTAATGTTTCTGTGCATGGAATAATTATTTTGACTTTATGAAATGGTAATGTTATAACAAAAACAATTAGGTTGCCTTTAGTCCAAAAAGTTCGATTGATCAAAGACGTAAATTGTCTAGATTTAGGCGTTACTTTGCGAAAGTCCATTACAGTAGGTGCAAATAAATACAATATCTAGCTACTTCCACAATATTGAGGGTAGTCATGCATTACCTGTGCACCGCCCGCCCGCCGGAAAATATATGTACATACGCAAGCGGTGAAAATTCTAAAAATGGTCTCGGTGGCAGACACTGCACGGTCTAACATCTCCTGATGACGCCCCGTGGAGGAGCGAAACACGTGTAGTGTAGTTGGTGGTAGTCGGAATTTTCACCGCTTGCGTATGTGCATATATTTGCGTGCACAGGTAATGTATCACCCTCAATATTTTAGAAGTAGCTAGATATGTATTTATTTGCATCCAACGTAAGATGTTGACAAGTTTATTATAAAAACTTGAAACACTCACTTTGAATTTGTTTCCACGTGTTATTTTGGGTGCATGCGAGTGAGCACCAAGATTCAACTGCACCCAACATGAACTGTTTATACTTAGTTCTCACAATATATGTAGCGAAAGCAAAATTCATTCATGGAGTCAATAATTGGATTTAGATATTTCTATGAAAGTAGTAATGACTCCATCTTTTTTCAGAGAATGTTACACCCACTGGTGAGTTACATGTAGAGCGAGCACACAAGCACGGGTCGACAGATAGATCAGCTCCTTTAGTTATATTAATATTTATTTATATATTATAGTTACGTGCTCTTATAGAATGTAAGCAAGCCTATTCTAGTACTTTCCTTTTGCTTGCACCTGAACGAAGCTCTTAAATCTAATTATTACGACATGACATAGTAATTAAATATGAAAATATTATACAGCCACTGCAGCGTTTAATCTTAAATGAATTACTATCTTACGGTTGAGCTTCTTTTACTTACAGAAAAAGCTAGAACGAGAATAGGTTTGTTGGTTCACAAGAATGTGCATGTTTTAGATATAATTATTTTCATAGATTATTCAAAATTTAATTTATTTTGATACCCACCTGAAAAACGAACTTTAAGATTAGTCTAATTAGGAATAATGGATTATTATAATAATATATACCTATTTTATTTGTAATTTGCATGCGTGCTTTCCAGATAATTTCTACATATAATACCAGCGACGAGACATAATTTTTCATTCATATAAGTTTTCATATCATGTTACAAATAAATATGTATATTAATTTGTTCCTCTAAACATGAGTATAATTGTTTATGACGGTAGACGTCATAAATAATTATACTCTGCATCTTTTCCAACATCCCTAATTTTTGAGGCATTTTTTTTGTAAATATGCTAAAGTTATATATATATATTTTTATTATTTTTTACTTCAATTACACATTATCTAGTACTAACAAAAACTAAATCTCTGTTTTTCTATTTAAGCATGTTTCATATTTTTTATTCTACAGTTTATTCTATTTATTATGGATACAAATATTACGTCCTGAAATTTGCTCGTGCATGGGTGCCTAAATATTATCGACTGTTTACCAAAAGTTTTTATTCTCGATACAGTGGCGTACCAGAGCTACGAGAATGACGAGGAAACGGATGATCCATACATGTCGAAACCTCCGAACATGCGCGTGTTAGAGCGGGACTACGAGAAGCTGGTGCTGATCAACCGTACGCGGCCGACGCCTTGCGACAGAGAGATGTTGTTGTACATGCTAGAGTACAACAATCTGGACGACAAGCTAAACAAACCGGTCACAGAGTGCGCCCGGCCGTTTTACGCGCAACACGTGAACTACACAAATATGCTGATGATAGTGGTGGACGCCAACTGCCCGCGTGAGGAGGTCACCTCGATGTCTGTGGACGCCACAGAGGTCAATTACAATGAATCGCTGCCCTGTCTGAAGCACATGCACCCCTTGTATAGGAAGCAACCAGTTTCATGCATTAGAAATCATCCTGAAGTAAGTAAAATTGGTTTCGATGAAATATTGAAGGCACCCAGGCAGATGAAATTCAGTGCATTCATAACAACTAGGTATAACATTCCTTGAAAAACTAAGTAGGATTCGTTGAGTAGGTAGCCTTTCTTCTCAAATCTCGACTACCTAACAGCTAGCAAGTTTGAATTTAACTCGATTTTTTTCGACCTAATTTTGGTGCATCTGAAAAGATTCGTAGGAACTAGTTATATAGGTATTTATATTCACATTCATTCATTTGGAAGAAAGTTCAATTAGTTACAAATTAATGTGTTAGGTTTGATTGGAGCAGAGTAAACTCTCGTCATTTTTGTATCGATAATGTGATTCCGTAGAATGATTGCCGGTTTAATGGTACTTTTTATAAAATAAGTTTGGGTCAACGTGATATTTTGCAGTTATATAATGATAAAAAAATATACAATTAATAAATCATCATTTGAAATTAAATAGAGTTCTCATAGGTGTCTGCGATAAGTAAAATTTTTTTTTTTACTATTGTAAATAAAATAAAATGGCGTATAGAACACATGGCTATCGATATAACTCCGTTACCACTTATAGGAACGTTTAATTTAAATTACAGGAGAGCAACATTGACATGTGTGGGCGCGGCAGTTTACCAGGCAACAGCAAGATATGGGTGTCGTTAAGCATTTTTATAATAGTGCGTTATCTGGCGGAAGGCATTCCCTAAACAACCTGGCTGAAAATATTTGAAGGTGAATTATATTTAAATTACCTAACGACGACGCAACGGCGCCGTTGAAGGCATTTTCTGTGTAAAACAAATTCTCAAATAAAATTATAGATATTATATAGTTTGTTAAAACGTGTCATAGTTTATTCAAATATTTTTTTGTAACAGATTCATAGGTTTATTAATTATTGTGACTTTTTAATAGTCTATATTTTGTTTTAATCTAATGAATTATTATTACATTTTAATGATCTCTGCTTGTAGATTAAATTAGGTAGGTATTTAAAATACATACATGTCATTCCCACATATCAAATTACAAATGATACACTATGCTCCCTTTGTGCCACAATAGGAAGCAGTATTAAAATTATTCATATCAACAAATTCAATTACCCCCATGTTGATTCATGTTGGGTGTTATTTAAAATTGTGAAGTGATGATAATAAATGAACTTATTTAAGATTTATAGCATTTTTAATGAATTGGCTTGTTGCTTAATTTAATATTTCCCGATACCTTGTTGGGTGATATTTGTTTCTTTTTAAATTTTTCTTTTGCTCAATCCTGTGAGTATATATTAAGAGGGATGGAAATAAAAAAAGAAGCAAATATTTCAATTGGAATTTTATTGTTTGTTTTTATTATTTTAATTTTCATTATAACACCAGTGAGATGCCATAGTAATAATAGTATTTTGAATCTCTGTCATTTACGTAATATTTCTTAGATGTGAACAATTTGATTAATTACTGAAATGTGATTATTTGTTTGGTACGAAATAAACAATTAATGTATTTATATGTTTTTGAATTTACTCATATTAAAAACTTTTATAACTACTTTAAATATATTTACAGATGCAACTTACATGAGGTTGCTAGTTTTTAGTAGCCGATCCACTGCTCTGGTTCTTAGCAAACTCTGTAATTATTTCTAAAAACTCTTGGTGCTTTTGCTTCTTAAGAAGACTGTGTTGCATCTGTTCTAGTTCATAATTACCCTCCATAAAGCCTTTTAGATTGTGTACAGAACTTCCACCCTCACGGTGCTCCGTCACTCGGTCCTGAGGGTAGTTGTATGTACGAATTTTCTCATTCCTGTTACTGGAACCAATCTGAAAACAATTTTTTTTTTTTTTAATTTTAAGGTTTGTTTAATTTTTATTACATTTTATATTTTCATTTCACAAAAATATGAGAAAATGCATTAAGGTGTCACAAGTCCAAACTGAAAGCCTGCTTTTGCCCTAAATAATATGTTATTTTTGCTTATTGAAGTTTAATAACTAATTCCTATACCTCAGTGACCCTGAATGTGTAAATCAGAATAATAAATTTCACATAAAACATAAATATCATACATTTCATTTATGCAATTTGGTTTCCTACTTCTTTGTTAAGAGGAGGGAACTGTGAAACTACTTCACGGTAATATGTGGCAGTTGAATCAAATATTATTTGCTGTGTGCTATTATTACATGCATGGATGCAGATATGTTTCTAAGGATGTATACTAAGGAGGAGAGGCATCATGGTGTCTTGGAAATTTTCAACAAACCGCAAGATAGGAACAGAGGACCAATCAAAAAGAAAAATTCACCAATCTTTTTTTTTTGAAGAAGTTGATCCTGACGTCCCCATGTGTGCCTTATCAATCTATATCTATATAAATTAATATGTGAAGAGAAAACTTTGTACCCCTTTTTATGGCATACATGGGGGAGTGGTGAGAGATTTAGCACATTTAAAGTTTATATGGAGAAAATTCTGCACCCCGGAAACCTAAATTAATACATATATTTAAAACTAGCTCTCTAGACTAGACTCCGTCCACGTGGATGTCATAAATGAACACTACGTCGTGTATTAACACAAATTCATAATTAACAAATGTTCGATTTGATTCTTTAAATTGGCATAACTTTTTTATTTATGAACCGATTGACATAAAACAAATACTAAATGTTAAGTGAAGCTTATCAGAATATATTAGTGAAAACCACATCTAAATCGGATAAGCCGTTTCTGAGATTAGCGTGCACAAACGCACACCACGCCATCATTGTTTTCGGTGTTGTTTGTGTTGATAATATATATATTTTCCATGTACAGACAGCGACCCGTTACATTTTTATTATATGTATGATGATGAAGATGATGATTGATGTTTATGAATTGTGGTGGAATTATGACCACTGCACAACTATTAGTAGAAATAAAATTTTAACTTATTAACAACTGATTTAGCTTCAGAAACATGTAAAAAACCACCAAAACCAAATATTTGTGTTACAAATATTAATTCTGAGATGAGGACTATATATCTCATTGTGGGTGAATGAAGAATTTAATCTGACAAGACCATATATATATATGTGTATGCTTCTGTAATGACAAACCTGGGATTTCCGTTCGGAATTAATTTTAGATTTTTGTTCTTCACGCTGCTTTTCCAATAAAAGTGTTCTCAACTTTTGCATGGCAATGTCTTTGTTCTTTATCTGTGATCTACCTTCTTGACACTCTACTACAGTACCAGTTGGAGTGTGAATGATACGGACAGCACTATCAGTAGTATTTACATGCTGGCCGCCTGCACCACTTGCTCGCTTAGTTTCAATTACGAGATCACGCTCTGGAATATTGGCTTCTATATCAGTTGGCTGAGGTAGAACTGCTACTGATACAGTGCTTGTGTGAATGCGGCCACCTTTTTCAGTAGCTGGGATCCTCTGCACACGGTGCACACCAGCCTCCATTTTCATTAGTTCAGGAGCTCCTAGACCCTCTACAAACATCGAAGCCTTTCGTATGCCTCCAATGTCCGACTTTTCAAGAGAGACAACAATAACCTCCCAATCCATGTATTTAGCGTATGATTCATACATATCATATAGTTCTCGCGCAAATAACATAGCTTCCTGTCCACCGGCGCCGGCGGTCACCTCCAGTAATATCCCGCCGTCCGTCATCTGTGGCTCCAACAGGACTGACTGTAACTCGCGATCAACTTCCGTCATACGTTTCAAATATACATCTGCTTCCTCCTTTATCAGTTGCTTCATTTCTTCATCAGCTTGACCCTGCCTTTTATTGAGCTCCTTGAGTGTTTCGATGTTGTCGTACAGAGCAATTCTCTGCTCTAGCACATTTACGATTGGTTTTATTTCGAACAGTCGTTTGGATTCCTCAGGCGATCGTTTAGATTTAGTTAGGAGATTCTCATGTTCACACATCAAACGTATTAGGTAGCTTTGAATGGCAGGTTCAGATATATTAAAAGGATTTTGTGAATATTTACGAAACAAATGTCTCTCAGCGGTAAAAAGACGACGAAATTGAAAAATTCTGGAAAGCGACATAACTGATGTGAAATTATATCAAAATTGTAATATAAACTTTATTTTCATATAATTTTTTGTAGGTTACGTTTCTAACAATTTCAACAGCTGATTATTATTTTCATCATTGACAATAACAAAATTTGAAGTACGTCAAGTGTCAAGTGCCAATTTTGACAACCGCGAACATTTATGGGGCTATGGGGTATTGCTTCTTCTTTGTGGAACAGAAAGCGCAGACAAAATAATTTTATTAATAAATAGGTATATTGTTAAGATTACTCAATTAGGCTCATGGCTAAGTAACAGCCGCATAGATCAATCGATCAAGGTTAAGCAGCACTTGCCGCGGTCGGTCTGTGGATGGGGGACCATCATTTCATACCGAGACCGTTTGTCAAATTAAGATCTATGACAGCCGTTATCGGTAGTCAGAGGCTGGTAAGTCTGACAATCAGAAATACCACGAGATATCGTGTTACCCAGTAACTGGGATGTGGAGGTCAGATAGGCAGTCGCTCCATGTAAAATACTGGTATAAAGCTGCATCCGGTTTGACTAGAAGCCGACCCCAATGTAATTGGGAAAAAGCTAGATAGATATATATTGTTAAGATTAAATTGTTATTTTATTTTAAATATGTAAGCTTTTGAAAATTATTGATTTTTACTGGGGCCCCGTTCAATGAATTTGCCACGGGCCTCGGATGTTATAGTTCCGCCACTGCTTAGACTTTTGAAACTACACCTTCATTTTTCACTTTCTTACACCTTTCTTTAATCTTCAAATCATTGTTTTAATCATGGTGTAACAATATGCTCAGGATGTACAATCTTGGAACAAGTGAGTAGGAAACTGGACAATTAAAAATCGACAAAATAAAGGTCATTTAAATATACCATTGTCGTATGGCAATCATTCTATTACAATTTGGTAGGGTTATATCAATATTTTTTGCCTTCGTAAATCAATAGATAGCGCTATTTTGCAACAGATATCTCAAATAAGTAAGGAAGTATTTTGTAAAAGTGAACTTGAATTTATTAAATATCGGGAATATGCTGGTCGGAACTGGTTTTGCAGTCCCAGTTACTCATTCATAAAATGCACATCTGAATTACAAGACATTTATGATGACATATTAAAAGCAAATATATCATTAAATAATTTAAAACAATTTATAAATGTAATAATATTTGTACATATTAGTTTCGACTTCCTGCATTGCCAAATCAATAAAGAAAACTTGATAGATTTAAGATTAATTTGTATCCTTGATTTTTTATTCGCCATTATTGCATAATTTAAATAAAATATTATGCGGAAAGAAGGACTGTGACGATGATAAAGACAGAAATCAATCAAAAAATGTATTAAGTGAAGCTGTTGCCTCGCTCATTAGCAGACACAATAGATTTTTATTGTTACAACGTATAATAATGTACGTTGTTGAGCCGAAAGGTAAATCTTTGAAAAGCATTAATTTCATTTTATTATATTTCAAATTAATCATAAGATATGAGCAATAAAAAAATTAACGGAACAATATATTAGAATCGGTTGAATCACGTATTTTTAAATCTTTGTTGTTTGAAGTTGCTTTCCTAAGTAGATACCTATGTCTACCATATCAATGCACCCGTTTCTATATAAACATATGTATATGCATGTCGGAGTCCTATCGTTTACAGCAATAAAAGAGCGGACTGTATAAATATAGAGTAGTTATAATGAAAAACAAAGATAGATCAAACGGCGCCCGATCGCGCTACGTGACCGTCGCGGATAATCGTCGTAGAGAGGTTGCCACAGAGTACTTTATAATATATGAAATAGAGACCTCTCTCGCTTTCAATTTAGGAAACAGGGCACACAGACGCCATCTATAGTTTTACGAATGCACTACTGCATTGTCTACGCTCGGATCATGCCACGGCGCGGGACAACGCGGGCCGCGCTGACTACCGCGCAGCAGGGTGCGCGGGGGTGGGAAGCGACGCGGTGGCTGCGGCTCTTTTCCCCGTTTTGGCGCGCAACCTATACGACGATTTTCCGCGACGGTCACGTAGCACGATCGGGCGCCGTTTGATCTATCTTTGTTTTTTATTATAACTACTCTATATTTATACAGTCCGCTCTTTTATTGCTGTAAACGATAGGATTCCGACATGCGTATACATATGTTTCTATAGAAATGGGTGCATTGATATGGTATATATAGGTATCTACTTAGGAAAGCAACTTCAAACAACAAAGATTTAAAAATACGTGATTCAACCGATTCTAATATATTGTTCCGTTCATTTTTTTATTGCTCATATCTTATGAATAATTTGGATAATAAACGTATTGAGTATTGAGTATTGGAATATAATGAAATGAAATTAATGCTTTTCAAAGATTTATCTTTAATCACATAATATATTTTTTTTGCCTTTAATTGATTGCTGTCCTTATCATCGTCACAGTCCTTCTTTCCGCATATTTTATTAAAATTTTGCAATAATGGCGAATAAAAAATCGGGATACAAATTAATCTTAAATCTATCAAGTTTTCTTTATGGATTTGGCAATGCAGGAAGTCGAAACTAATATGTACAAATATTATTACTTTTATAAATTGTTTTATATTATTTAATGATATATTTGCTTTTAATATGTCATCATAAATGTCTTGTAATTTAGATGTGCATTTTATGAATGAGTAACTGGGACTGCAAAACCAGTTCCGACCAGCATATTCCCGATATTTAATAAATTCAAGTTCACTTTTACAAAATACTTCCTTACTTATTTGAGATATCTGTTGCAAAATAGCATTAAGCGCCATCTATTGATTTACGAAGGCAAAAAAATATTGATATAACCCTACCAAATTTCAAAAGAATGATTGCCATACGACAATGGTATATTTAAATGACCTACTTTATTTTGTCGATTTATAATTGTCCAGTTTCCTACTCACTTGTTCGAAGATTGTACACCCTGGAGGTTGCGCGCTAAAACGGGGAAAAGAGCCGCAGCCGCCGCGTCGCTTCCCACCCCCGCGCACCCTTCAGGCTGCGCGGTGGTTAGCGCGGCCCGCGTTGTCCCGCGCCGTGCACGATCCGAGCGTAGACAATGCAGTAGTGCATTCGTAAAACTATAGATGGCGTCTGTGTGCCCTGTTTCCTAAATTGAAAGCGACAGAGGTCTCTATTTCCTATATTATAAAGTACTCTGTGAATATGCTACGCCAGATACTCTCTTCCGCCGATGTGCCAGCACTACGTCACGATCAGTGTTGCTGTTGCTTGACATCTTCAATACAATTATGAAGATTTTTAGTTCATAATAAATATAAAATAAATAGCTTACTAATCAAACTATTTGCGATCGATTGTTTTCATCTCTTTCATTTACCTGTATAAAATTACTAGTTCAAAATTGAAGCAACTCAGAGAATAATAATTTTGTTCGGTAATTTTTTGACACCTAGTGGCAGCACTACAAACTGACAAGCGTTACAATGACAGCTTGCCATTTTCTTGTTATTTTCATCTCTATCAAACCTATAGTGGTATTGCGCTCAGTCTGCAAAGTACGGTGGTTCCCAAACTTGCCCTGTGAATTGTGTTAAAGAATGGTTATTTGTTTAGACTGTGACATGGGATAGTCACATAAGTTTCTTTTCTTTTCCCAAAG
This sequence comes from Xylocampa areola, assembly GCA_935421205.1. NCBI lineage: Eukaryota > Metazoa > Arthropoda > Insecta > Lepidoptera > Noctuidae > Xylocampa > Xylocampa areola. The sequence goes on from OW285200.1 coordinate 6,953,467, forward strand.
AAGAGACTATAGCGAATGCAGGGCTTCCATATTGTAAACGAAAAACAAATATAAGAACTCTTGTGTACTACCTATACGTCGGCTGATATTTAAACAAATATAAGAACTGCTATGTATGTTTAAGGCGTATGTGTAATATGGCGTAAGAATATTATATTAATGTCTGGTAATGTTCAAAAACATCATTGGCCTTATCAGAAATAATAAATCAATAATATAATCCTCCACACGTAGTTTGGCCTAGAGAAAGAACACTGAGTAGTTTTTTATATATAGGTATAGAGACCTATCTCAAGATGTTCTGAGGGAAAGCGATTGATAGCGCCGTCTCTTGTGCAAATATTGTAACTTTCCGGCTATATATTTACATCATTTCTGCATCTAAGTCATTCTATGTATTTAGTTTAACTAATTCAATAAATAAACAATTTAAATCCAAAGCGTCCTTTAATACAATATTTTATTACTTTTAATAAAATCCACATTATGCATAAAATGTAAAATCACTCTGGAGCACTTTATAATCATTTGTTATAGGAGTCTCTATAACGAAAAATACTGGTGAAAACACTCGTAGGAAACCATAAATGCAGGGCAAAACTCGACGAATTTACAAAACTTTGGTTTGGTAACATTTTAAGAATTTATCAACAAATATCCAGCCGGAATAATTATATGATGGAATGACATTGACATTTTTATGACGTCACGCGAACATTTTGTACTTTTTTTTTTATTATATTTTTTATTTTTTTAGTTTTTGGTTACCTGGTACAATGTTCTAAGATTGTACACCATGGAAAGAACGATGTCAAATTATATTTTTTCTGACAATCAGTCATTATTTTTCAGTATAGACCGTTATATTTCTATGGTATAGACACAATATTCAGCCCGATAGAAACTATGAATCCAAAAAGATTGCAATATGGAATCACAACAAAAAAGGTATACATAAAATTAAATAAATCGTGGATTGCATTTCACGATACTAGATTGCGTTGAAATAAAACTTGGCATGTAGCGCCCATATACAGGCTGTGGTTCTGAACAGTGGCTATATTGTGGGAACATATACAGCATTAAGTTATATGCTGTATAAATAAATCCTTCGAGGAGTATTTATTTCCTGCATTTCGTCCCAAAGTTATGCTGTGTTTGGTTTGGACGGAGGCGTAGTAATTACGAATTCTAGAACCAATTAAAACCATTAACAATAAAATAAAAACCGAAGTAAAAAAGAATACAAAGGTATACCTTTGTTTTTTTTTCGTTTGAATTAATAAAAACTATCATTGCTTGTTTTTTTCCCCTACTTTTACAGTTTGAGAACCACACCACAGCTGATGAGGTAGTTCAGGCAAAATTCCGTGACCTAGCTGACACGGGAAGTGTTTACCTGGCGTAAGCATATTATATTAACTGTGGTTTTTGTGATAAAACCATAGAATTTTATCTAAAGGATAAAACTTAAATCAGAATGGAAAAAAAGGTATTGACCAAGAAGTTTAATAAAAAGTGGAGCGTCAAGTTCTTGTAACCCAAAAATTTTAACCCATTTGAACTTTCTGATGCATTCTGTCAGTTTCGATGAAAATATCTCTTTCTAATGTTGTCCACGTAAATATCTATACAATCCTTTTTTTTTACAAATTCTTTTAATAAAAAGCAATTAATAACAATTCAATAATTACATCACACTCAAAAAAAGGTTTAGTTTCTTATATAAATATATAAACATGTACTGTTTACGTGCTTTTACGTTATCATTAGTATATATTTCAATCGTTTTACTTTATTATTAGGCTCGGAGAAATAACCCTTAATCAAAGAGATGTGGGAATTTCTTATTATGGTAACAATTAATCAGTAATTAATCATGGCATAGTAGGTAGTTATTAGCATCAATTTGCAATAATTTGTCGCGTATTTTGGGTTTTCGCAAGTTTAATGTGTAATATGATGTATAGTAAATGGATGTTAAAAGTGAGTGGTGTCCCGCATCGGAAATCAAATTTCAGTCGTATGTGATTTTCTTGACCTGTATTTATTTTACTACGTTACTCTTGTTTTTCAGCAAAGATCATTTTTTTCAGCAATTTGACTATTTGTATTCAAAGAAACCATCTTAAAATCGACTGTATGACTGCATCGTGAAATACAAATATTTGTACATCTATTTCATTGATTTTAATAAATGAAAAATTAATGCACACATCTCAATATTGATACCATCAGATGACCATGAGGGTATGAGAGCAATCGGACGAGTTATTACTAGAACAATTCATGTTCTAAACATGTATACTCAGCCTAACCAATCTCTCTATTTATTATGCTGAGTATTCTCGTTTATTGGGACATTTTTTTTTTTCATTTTTTTAGGTTTCCTAATATCATCAAGATATGAAATGATTAGATGGCTTTAATTCCACGTTTTTATCCTCACAACACGAACAAAACAACCTTACCCCAGGAAAGGATTTTGCCCAGGTGAGGTCATGGCGCTGCTCGTCCCAAGTAGAACACTCCTCCAGTGTCAGCGGCAACCATTACAGTAATGGATTTCGGCCTCTGCGTCATTCGGAAGCCAAAGATACTGTCTGACTGGTGTCTTAAACCACTATCAAATACCCTATTCAAATTCACAACGTAAACTAAATGTGTCTACGGGCGACTAAGCTGAATGTTGATTAATTCGCAGCAAGAGACTAGATTAAAAGTGGAGACTACACAAGGAATCGGGTATGCCAATTTTTTCGTAAGACGTACTAACGGATAAACCATTTGGAGATTTTTTTAATAAGTGCTATATTTTGTTAATTTCCACTCATAAAAGTAAAAGATTACAAAATAAATGGCATAATTCATTTGACCTGACGTCAACTGAAGTGACGTCACAAGTTCAATTTTATTTATTCTGTGGCCTGAAAGTATGATTTAAATACATCGATATTTTTAGTGATGCCAGATTTCATAAAAGGAACTGTTTTGGCATTTTTATAGGGAAGCTATTTTGACTAAATTCGCATTTTATGATACGAATGTATTTTATTAATTGAACTAAGATTACTACATAGATTTTTACAAGTATGTCAAAACAGATCTATACCCAGAAACGTAAAAAACATCCGTTTTATGTTAATAACCATTGAACTTGTATACTAGGGCTGGCAACACTTGACGGTTTGACGTTTGTGACTTTCATTTGACATTACGAATGACATGAAAGTGACAGCTGTTTGTTTTAGTTCGTTTAATGGTTCGTTTAGAAACTAGGTGTGTTAATAATTTGTGAACACATTACGTCATTTGAGGAAATATGTATTTTAAAAAAATATAAAAAGTTGAATAAAGTTCTAAAAAATAAAATAGCCTAATTAGTTTCTCATAATTAGATAAACATTCGAAAAAAATATAAAAAAAATACCTTATTTTTTTCATGCATGCCCAACTGGGCAATTATGAAATGGATATTAATCTAATTAAGAAAAACTAACTACTGGTATTAAAATTTTGATGTTTATTAATATACAACGCTTGTTTTTTACGTTTTTGGGCATAAATCTATTTTGATATACTTGTAGAATTATACATTAACTTACTTAGTTCAAAAAATAAAATACATTCGTATCATGAAATGCGATTTTAGTTAAAATGGCTTCACTATAAAAATGCCCGAAAACATTTCCTTTTCCGTAGTCTGGCATCACAAAAATGACAACATACCTTCAGTCCACAGATTAAATAAAACATGAACATGTGACGTCACTGCAAGTGACTTTAGGTCAAATGAAGGTTAATAGTTATTTTTGCCTTTTATTTTGTAATTTGTTAGTTTTAAGAGTGGAAATTAACAAAATATAGCACATAATCAAAAAATCTCCTAATGGTTTTTCCGTTAGCACGTCTTACGAAAAATCAGGCCCAGGCTGCCCAAATGGGCATGCATGAAAAAAATAAGGTATTTATTTTATATATTTTTTCGAATGTTTATCTAATTATGAGAAACTAATTTGGCTATTTTATTTTTGAGACCATTATTTTTTTTTTATTTTTTTTTTAATATTTGCCCTAATGACGTAATGTGTCCAGAAATGTTTAACACACCTAGTTTCTAAACGAACTAAAACAAACAGGTGTCAGTTTCATGTCAGTTGATAATGTCTAATGAAGCTCACAAACGTCAAACCGACAAGTGTTGCCAGCACTAGTATTAAAATTTTGACACTTATTAATATAAAACGCATGTTTTTTAAGTTTTTGGGCATAGATATATTTTGGTATAGTTGTAGAAATATACATAGAAATCTTAGTTAAAAAAATAAAATACATTCGTATCATGAAAAGCGATTTTAGTTAAAAAAGCTTCACTATAAAAATGCCAGAAAACATTTCCTTCTAGTACTCTGGCATCACTAAGACTTCAGTCCACAGATTAAATAAAATATGAATATGTGACGTCACTGCAAGTGACTTCAGGTCAAATGAAGGTTATTAGATATTTTTGCCTTTTATTTTGTAATCTCTTACTTTTATGAGTGGAAATTAACAAAATATAGCTTTAAAATAAAAAAAACTCCGAATGGTTTTTCCGTTAGCGCGTCTTACGAAAAATCAGGTATGCCCAATTGATGACGTCACCTTTCGTTCCAACCGGCAGCATGCCTTTTTGGTATATAAATTGCATTTTTCTCACTTTTTAACAATTTAATTGAATAGTTCATAAACCAAAAAGTTAACATATAAAAATATCTGCTCCTATTGTACTGCAAGCTGTACGAATTCACTATTCGTACAGCTTTCTCCGGTTAAATTATAACTTCATAGCTACCAGCCATTAAGAAAAATAAAACAGGTACACTGAGTTACTCAGTTTCCAGCCGTGCGCTGTCTTATTAGCAAAATAATCTACCAACGAAATATTATCTTGCATGTAAAAATACATATCTCTGAATCTTTGTACTAATAATGAAAGAAGTAATAAAGAAAAAAATATAGTGACATCTATCGTGAAATAGCAAAATAATAATGAATGCCATCTAGTGTAGAGTAGATGACTTACGAAATGCTTTATCCAACCTAAAAAAATAATAGATGGCTCTCATAGATTAATCTCTGTACAAAGTTTTTTTAGTATTGATCTCAAAATATTAATCACTATCTTTTAATGATATGAACTTGTCAGTTGATAGTATTTTATTTTTATTCACAGGAAAACAAACAACATGAATATAGCAATGAACCAAGTAACATATCTGTGACACATATAGCCAATAAAGTTTTCACTATTGTGTATACAGGGAGTGAACTGAATTTATGTAAAAAGGAAAATTAAAACGGAACTAAATATTTTAACAATTTCTAGACCTAACATGATAATTAGATATCTAATACTATTGGTGGAGTGAACCAGGACTGCTATAACAGAATTACATATTATAATTTGTTTGATTTTTGCTAAAAACATAAACATCAAAGTGACATACTCCTGCAATGAAACGGTTCATAAAATATTTTTTTCTGCATATAGGGATGTGAAGTGTCGGCCTAAAGCCGGCATTACTACGAGGGCAATTATTAACTAAATGTTAGCTATTTAAAAGGTAAGGATAATCCAATAAATTACTTATGATTTTATATAAAAATATCTGATCTCTGTGTTCTCTGATATTTTCTAAGGATACAATTTTGATATTAGCGGATCTAAATTTATATGCTAGGCTTTTAATGAATTTATTTTTAATGCTTTCACTAGCATGACAATGACAAACAAACCAAACTAGGCTCGTAGCTAAACAACAGCCTTACAGCTTCAAGCTGTGCTTGCTGCGGTCGGTCTGCGGATGGATGACCAAAATTTCATACCTAGACCCCTCCGTGCCTCAGAGAGCACGATAAGCCGTCTGTCCGGGTTTTCCAATTAAGATCTATGACAGCCGTTACGCGTAGTCAGAGGCCTGAAAGTCTGACAACCCGGCACGAGATATCGTGTTACATTGTAACTGGGTTGTGGAGGTCAGATAGGCAGTCGGTCCATGTAAACTCAATGTAATTGGGAAAAGGCTAGGCAAGCAATAGCATGACAATATATATCATACTGAGGATTCCAAATCGTTGAGGCATACTCTAGGTGAGATCTGACTATGGAATTATAAAGCATAATTAGTCTTTTCATGAGTGAATTCAGTGCACAGTCGGAATATTAGACCTAGCATCTTATATGCCTTGTCTGTAATGTCTCAATATGTCCACCAAACAAACGCTTACAATCCAACTGTACTCCAAGGTCTCTCACATCGGTGACGCGTTTCAGAGTTTTATTATAAATTTTATAATTATGCAGGGTAGGTATTAGGTTTCTTGTTACGAGTAAATGTTATTACACAACATTTATCAACATTTAAATGTAGGTAAATTATTGAGTACACAATAATCACCTAGATTTATTAAATCGTCCTGTAAGCGAGCACAGTCAGAAATAGACTCAATTACTTTGAAAATTTTGGTATCGTCAGCATATAATAATATATCAGAGTTATGAATGGAATTGGTGACATCATTGATAAAAATATTATAGAGCAGTGGACCGAGATGGGAGCCCTGGGGCACACCAGAAGTAATAGGAACAAAACTAGAAGTATACCTATCTCTTAACAGCGACTGTGTGTGTTTTGTTCCGTAAGTGAGATGCACAACGTGCATACGAAAATTTGCAAGCTTTTTAATAAGCAGGTAATGAGAAATTTGTCGAAAGCTTTAGAATGATCAGTGTACACGACATGAACCTGAGATCCTCGTTCAAGAGCCCGTAAAACCCTATCAGTGAACTCACAGAGATTACAGCTGAACGCTTACTAGCAAACCCGTTTTGTTGATTTGTCAACATACCTAGATCTCAGTAGTGGAAAATATAAAGTATCTTAAACACTTTTTTCGATAATTTTTGGTATTATGTAAGTTTAGAAATACCTTGGTGATTTTTTATATCTTTTTTGCCTCCGCTTTTAAAAATTGGAGTGATAAACTCAAGTAAGGATGCAACATAGCAGGGGCCACTACCTTTTCTCGCATCAAGTTTTGATAAATATTTTTCAACTTGGGAACAATTAAACACAAGTGAATTAATGTTAGTTTGATTTTCATAATATATGCTTTGCAATGTGCCTTTTCATTGTTATTAACTTCGAACACTGTATGGAAAAAAGAGTTGAACAAATTTGTTATAGTTTGGCCATCAGATTCTATCTGTTTAGTTAAATAAGTTCGCTATTGTTATGAACTTGTCAGATAAGCCGCTGCGTTGTTACCACAGAGTAGTTTTTTAGTTTTAACTTGTAACAACAATCCTCAGTAGCTATCTACCAATTGCTTGACAGCTGCATTTGCAAAAGTAAAATACAAAGGCAACAATGAGGTCAAATAATTCATTGTTCTATATATGTAAGTATAGGTAGGTAGTTACTTGCCCCCCTTGCAGACGCACATGATCGTTGCCAAGTAAGCCTACCTGTTAGCTGCGACTGAACGGCACGAAATAATTTGTTAACTACTAGCTGCTGAACGAATAACTGAAGTAGGAATAAAGAACGAGATCCTATTATCTGATTGACTTACTCGACATTGACCACTGTTTGCAGGACCCGTCATTATGTCCCATCAAGGAACCTACCTTTGACTGGCTTATTTATATCCGCAGCGGTGCGAGCACGGTTCTTTTTGTCGACACATTACGTTTTTAAACGTCAAACTTGACATTAGTTGTCGATAAAATTCTATACCTAATTGCTAAGTATTCTACTTCTAAACCGACCCTCATTGTTGAGGATCGTGACCTAAACAGATTGTTACGTCTTGAACCTGTTTACGCCATGCAATTTATTCTTGTGCACGTCTCGTCGTGGCCTGTAAATGGCAAACGTCCCCGTATACCTAAGGTCCGTCCAATGTCTTGGACTTCAGTTTCGTCATGGATTTTAACAATATATATACCATTATTTTGGCTCCGGATCCGATAATCATAATAAAATTGTGATGTATGGAAATACGAAATCCCAGCATTGCAGGTAATTTTTATCGCACTAGAAACTTAATACCTATAACTTGATGTTACTTTCTGGCTCGCTACTTGTCTACGTTCGGGCACTCCTTGTGTTTCTCTACATCGGTGTCACTGTGGCGAAGCTGTTGACAGCCTCGGACGTCATGGCCTGTCCTGTAGCAGGAGTACAGGGCGCATAGCATGGCACGCCATTATCAACGATTATTTATCCTCTGGGCTCTTATCACCGCCGGCGTACCAGCTATTTTAGAACCTAGTGGATTGGTTCGAGATGATAGAAAGAGACCAGATAGTATGACGTTATTGCCAAGGAAGTTGGGTAGGCCTTTGATGTGGGACCCAACATGTGTCACCTTACACCATCCCGCCTTCCTAGCTCAGCGGGCTGTACTGACGCGGTAGCGGAGACCCACTAACGGCGCAAATACAGCAATCTGCTCAATTATCACAATTTTGAACCGTTTGGGGTCGAAACGCTGCGTCTTGGGGTCTGTTAAACCTTTCGGCTCAGCCACGTACAGTATTATACGTTGTAACAATAATTTTTTTTTTTTTTTTTTTTTTTTTTTTTTTTTTTTTTTTTTTTTAAATATTCCACAACTATCACACAACGCCGTCTAGTCTCAAGCTAAGCAGAGCTTGTGTTATGAGTACTAGACAACTGATAAACATACTTATATATTTCTAAATGCATACATATTATAGATAAATTACACCCAGACACAGAACAAATGATCGTGCTCATCACACAAACATTTGTCCTGGGTGGGAATCGAACCCACGACCTCCGGCCTAGCAGTCAGGGCTACTAACCACTAGACCAACAGGACAGTCAAACAAAATTCTATTGTGTCTGCTAATGAGCGAGGCAACAGCTTAATTTCTCGGAGACTGGTCGACAGTTCGCGTGACAAGAGGGCTGACTTGTGTCTGGGAGAGCTTCCCGGAAGACAGCGATGCGGAGGAATACTTCGACGCATGAGGTTTGCTTTATTTTTACATTAGAAAGAATTGTTTGTATTTTATTGTGTAGTGTAGTTTATAAACCATTTTATTTATTATGCTAGTAGGTATTACATTTAGTTTTTAATGTCAACCATAAACACATTTTCTTAATTGAAAAAAATATGATTACTAGTTATAACTATTGATATATTATTTTATTCACCTAGGAACTGCTAATATAGTTCAAAGCACTTTTTATCTGTTGACTCGCTAATTAGCAGACACAAAAGACTTATAATATTATAAAGTACAATTTTTTACTTTAAAGGCGTTGCACATGGATGTGCAATGGCGCCCATCAGGTGGTTTTAGTGAGGTAGGAATCCCACACACCCCAATCCCACACTCTTCGGTTATCTCCAAAGGCTGGGAGGCTTATTGAAGGACTCCCTTCGAAAACACAAAAAAGTAGGTACGTATACTGACTACCTTAGGTCTACTAAGTCTAATAATTTTCGAGTTGTCAGTTGCAGTATTGATCAATTTTTTTACATACTTCACAGCTACTATTAAACAATTTCTAAGTTCGTAAAATAATCTTGCATCAAAATATATTATTATTTTTCGAATTGTACGATTTTCTATTGGTACCTAAAGTCCTAAACAGGTATTATATACAGACTATAATCTATCTATAATATAATATATCAGTAATGCATTACTGATACGAAGTTTGCTGCGCTAACGACTACATCGTTGTAACAATGTTTTTAATCGCACGTTACAGTTATAACAATGTTAATAAATGGCGGTTGTCACTTGTCAGTGCACCATAAAATGAACACTGCACATTCACTAGTAAGCAAGAAAAACTCGCAATAATAGCCGTCCTATTCCTACTAAAGCGTGGCACGAGCCATTTTGTAACAAAATACAAGTTCATATGTCTTGTTTTAATATAAAAAATTGTAGCAGTCCGAAAGTAATATAATGTAATTAATAAAATTCGAAGCTAAACAACAACGAGGAAATTACACATGCTCTAACCGTCTGACCGCATTGAAATTGCTGTCTGTCGGCTGTAGCTTCCTGTGTCAATTGTTATAGAGGCTCGAAATGGCTGCATTCCAAACATATTCTAGACGTGCGATTACCACATCGACCGCAGCGATGCGCCTATTGATAGAATTATTAGGAGGCTCTAAAGGAGTTTCCTCTTCAAACCGCAAGGACGTCACTTTTGCGTTATTGTAGGTTCTTATTCTTACGCGAGTGGAGTTATTAGTGCTAATGACGACGGACAGACGGCAACCACACGGAGCTTCCTTTCCTTTGTTTCAACGGTTGTGGTGGAAAGTATGAGCATGTAGAGATGTTGACAGTTAAGTTCGTTGAATAAGATAGCTTGTTTTTAGTTTTCGTAACTTGCCAAATAATGGCGAAGTCCAAAAAAATTTTTGCAAGTGGCTTTCGAGTGTTTTGAGTTACCGAGATACTATAAAGAACTACTAGAAATTAAAATACAACATTTTATTTATGACACTTAAAAGTCAAATTCAATCAAATTATTAAAAAATGTCGAGTACTTTTGCAAGACGCTTAATCCAGTTCAATAACTGCAGATTAGCCGTTCTATTGAAAAAAGGACATAAGAAATATATTTCATGACAGATCATATCCCATTCTGACGATTTAATAAAAATCTGGGAATCTATTTTCAGTAAGCTCATAATATACAGCGACAAACATACTTAATAGACTTCAAAATAAGATCTTGCGTAACATGTTTATCCGGTATGCATGAAGTTTAATGTGGCAAACATTGTGGTAGCTACGACGGCAGTTTGCTCAAACGGCATTGAATTAAATTGATAGCGCACAGTAAGCGATAATGTTAGCTAATGCAACATAATTACAGGCGGGCTCCCGTACCTACTGCCGGAGAACTCATTCGCTTTATGAATAAACATCGCGTCACACATACGAATAACTTCAATTAAAATTATCAAGTGCTTGTGTGAGTGGAGCTAGTTAGTACACTAGTAGGTACTTAAGTAACATGCAAGTATAGATATCACGTTTCAACTACATTTAAATTTTCGTTAAACAGTCAAAGTAATACTTCGCTTTATGAGAGCATTTTAGGTGTAAATCATAGTTATAGACGCTTGACAGTGTCAGCTAAACATTTTTAAGTTTATGTTTATTTATGAATAAAAAAGTGATGATTAATTACATTAATTATAGTGATATAATGTATAAAATATACATATAAATAACACCGTGACGTAAGTAGCCACAAACTTACCTACATGTTTTATGTGGCACAAGGCATCTATAGTGAGTATGAAGGTATATGTAGTTTAAACAAGAATTATAATACCTAGTGTCATAATTCCGGATTGTTGATAAGAATTTGTGGAGATTTTAAAACGAATCATGAAATTGAAGTTATTTTATTTGACATAATCACATTAATATCGATCTTATTACGACTGGTACCTACATGATTTGAACAAAAATGGAAAACGTGACATTCGAAGAAGCTGCCTAGATCATAGGTTAGTTGGAATCTGTTGGAATCGAACATTGGTACCGATAGGTTATCTTCAAAAAAGAGTTGTCCATGTTAATATTTACCAAACTCGAACTTTTTAAGAATAATATTTCTATTGTGTCTGCTAACTAGCGAGTAATGGAATAACACTTTGCCCGACCTGGGAATCGAACCCAGGACCTCACGCTCAGCAGCCGCACTTGCGACCACTAGACCAACGAAGCAGTCAGAGAAGAAGCAGTGAGGAGGTACATTCATTTCGGAAGTAGAAGGAGTTTTTCTTTACACTAGGTACTTTAGTAAAGCTTTTACTAATCAATAACATATAAAATAAAAAGTAGTGATTGCCTCATGGTAGGTATGTATAACAACAAAAGTCCCAAGTTCGAATTTTCGCAAGGCACGCACCACTTGCTCAAACGATGAAGGGAATTTTCATACGGCTCCATATTGTGGAAATATGTAAAGAACTCAAGTTGGTGAACTCAAGTTTTTGGAGTAAGTTACATGTAATCTTTATAAATACGAGCATAAATAAATAGTTAACGGTTTAGTTTACTTGATAATTAACTTTATTAGTGGAAATTACGCACATCGACCAATAAAATACGAGGAGGATTTTTTAGAATTTTTGTCCATGTGAATACGTCAACCCCATCATGCTTATACAGTGTACAATAATCACAAGGTCCGCTACCGAGTACGGTCACTGCACGGTCTAAACAGCTCCTGATGATGCACCATAGGGGGGCGAACCACGTGTAGAGTAGTTGGTGGTAGTCGCAATGTTCAGCGCTTGCGTATGTGCATATATTAGCGGGCGGGCGGTGCACAGGTAATGCATAACTACACTCAATATTGTGGAAGTAGCTAGATATTTTATTTATTTGCATCCATTGGAATGGACTTCCGCAAAGTAACACCTGAATCTATTCAATAAGTTTTCATAGTTCTATGCGCAGTTGCACTCGGTCCATTTACCTACTGTGGTTTTGACTACGTGACTGTTAGGCAAATAGAAGGATCGTGAAGAGCAGTTCTAATGTATAACCTCTTATAAATTTCATTATTTGAAACGTAATGTACCCGTAACATTATCGATAGCCAGAGATTATTAAGCCTATACCTAATAAAATGAACAATCGGTGAATGTGTTTATAAAAAAGCAAATTGTTTTTTTATTAACTTTTCTGTTCCGCCCAGATAGTGATTTTGTGACAGACATAGAATTTCCATCTAGGTATATACTTCCCGCAAACCATTCGTATCAATTTCGCGTAAAGCACCCAGTCCAAGTGTTACAACGCGCAAATATTTCATCTAAAGTAAGTAATTGAGCAAATTGCCATACGCTTTATTTCCGGAGGGTTCCGGTACATTTGACGGGAGAAGTGGCAACACTCGCCCGCACCCGGTAAATATTGGTTCACTAAATTCACACTAAAGCTACAAGCTCGTAAAAGCCTCGGTCGAAACGATCCACCGACCGATTTACGCGAATTTTCTTAACAATTTTGATAAGGCTCAATTTTGTTTTATGAACAGATGAGTAGCTGCTATAGAGAGTGGTTGCTGTAAATTTTATTGGCATTCTATAATATTTTTAATCATCATTAGGGAACGGGTTTGTAGTCTACTTATTACAGCTATGCAGCATTCGGGATATACCTAGTACTAGTTGAGTGAATGTTATTGATACTGTACTAAAATGCAAAAATTAAGATATTTTCAGAATTTGTAACATATTTTGTAGAAATGGGTTTCTTACTCTAGAAGCCGCATCCTAATTCCTCGTGCATGGAGGGCCGCGGGTGTTAGCTCCGCAACGTCCACATTAGTCTTGGCCCATTTCCGTTCGGAGTGCTCAGTTTGCGTAGTCGGCACTCCGCACTCCTCGCTCACTGGCTCTTAAATAAATATCCCACGTTTGTGCAATATAACCGCTAACAACACTTCACACTTTACTCTTACTCGGCAAGACATTTATAGCGCCCGCATAAATCGACGCAATTTATTGTTTCACCTACAAGTACATATTTAAACTTTTACTGTTCCTTTTATAGTTGCTTTGTGAAAATAAATATGCTTTTGTTTTGTTATGAGTAACTAGGTAGGCTTATGTTATAAGTAGATAATATTCTGATCACATAATCAATACCTTCTTGTCTGGAGATTTCTCTGAGGAACGATATCTAAGAATATATATATAAATAGATATACCTCAAATCATGTTAAAATTATGTACATATGTGAAATCTAAAATAGAGACAAGAAAATAAGTAATTATTGTTAACCGGTTAATACGAATGTGTTTCACGAAAGTAATTATACAGAAAATATAACTAGGTATATATAACTTACTTACGACTAACTCTACTCATTCTCAAGCTTAAAACAAAAAAGAAACCAACAAAGATAATATAGTAGGCTCGATAGCAAGAGTGTACATAATAATAATTGTTTTAATTCTATATTGTTATGTGTCAAGTAAAGCAAAGTTGAGTTCGCGTGTCGGCCGGCTAATGGGCCATTAGTCGAGGCGAGCAAACACTGCGATTGTTTTCTGTCGTGCCTTGCCGGCCGTCCGTTCTGATGTTACGTAGCATCGTAGGTAAGTACACTTGATTTCTTAGATTTAATTTGGAATTTTATATTGGATATACTGTCTTCATTGAAATATTGCTATACTTCATAATCGTTTATTTGCAAATATGGGTACAAAATACATAGGTGTTACATAAAATAGAGCAGTATCACCTTAATTTACCATTTGGCATGCAAAGGATAAGTAAAATTATCCTATTTAGTTTACTATAATAAATATCAATAGCAAAGAATTCTAAAATTGGCAATGTCAATATTAGTAAACATTATTTATAAATAAACAAAATATTGTATAATTAGAAGTGTCAGCAATATCAAGATTAAAATTATTAAATTATACATTCAAAATATTAAGGATTACAATTAAACAAATACTTTATAACTTATCATTGAACAAAATACTTTATAACTTATTCAACTAACTTAAAATATACGGATAATGTGCTCTGATAAGTAAAATAGATTTTAACTTTTTTTTTATTTCTACGGAAGTATTGAGTAATCCAATACTGCTATTCTAATACTGCCGATTGTCAAAGCAATGAACTAAACCATTAAACAATCCAATTATAATGTCAATATAATGTTGAAGCATGCTTGCGTAGTAGAATCCTGATATATCCCAGTCAGCCGATTTGATTTCAATAGTAGGTATCTGCTTAGTGTGAGTATTCTCTGATGTTACCTGCTGTAGACTTGCCTTTTTTGATTGCGTAATCGGACTTTTCAAACATGTTTATTTATTTCTTATCTATAATTTTTTTTGATGTAGCTTAACCACACCAATTTTATTGAGTTGGTCTTAGATGCATTATGTACACATTAATTAGATGTTACTCACCAAGTAAATAGATATTTAATACATGAAAAAATGCTTGCTGTTTTTCGTGGGCTTATTGATCCCATAGACGAACAATCAAATAATAAAAAAGTAAACATTATTACATTATAGTTTTAAAATGTTAGCATGTGCTACTCAGGTAATATAAATTTCTTGCGACTACGGCACCTGACATTATGAGGTAACTAGGTAGATACATAAATATCGTTAGACTAACTGTGCCCCGCAAACATTGTTCTGCCATATAAATTTTCTGTATACGGCCAGCCTTATCACCTAAGGGTATAAAAATAGCTTACGACCTATTCTCAGACCTACCAAATATACGTAAAAAAATTCATCAAAATCGGTCAAGCCGTTTCGGAGGAGTTCGATAACAAACACTATGGCGAGATTTTTATTATTAGAAGAAGGAGATATATGCAAGACGACAATCTAATTCAATATAAAGACATGTTTATCTACTTAATAATATCTCAAATTATTATAGACTGTAAGGTTCATTATTTGTATGAAATATTAAATCGGTTTCTACGGATCTTAAATCCTATAATACGCTTAACAAAACAATGTATCCGTTCATTGTCAACACGACTGCAAATAATTAAAATGCTTTTGCCAATGAAAGGCTGTCGGCCGATGATACACAAAAGTGTGAAACATCACCTGGCAAAAATTTATAAATTGTCCTCTTTTTGGAGATTGTCACAAAATGTGTTTTATTATCGACATAAAATTATGTGTTGCCGAATTTGTCTCCTCTCAGCGGGACGTAATACAATTTATTTATGGCTTACCAAAACATTTACCCTATTATTGTTATGTTGTTATGGCTGTATTAAAATGCCATAAAATTTATGATGCTTGCAGAATTTGCCGTATGACAGTTTAAACTGTGACAGTGTGGGATAGAGTAGGTTTTTGTTTGCATTCAGTTTTGCGGGGTAGGATGACAAAGGTTGTTCGTCCCCCTCGATTACAGTGTCGCGAGGAGGCGAGAAGTCGGCGTGACGCAGACTCAGCGTTGCCATATTGTCTACTTGTGTTTGGGGGAAGCCACAATGCTAAAGGGGTGAATACACGCTACGTGGCAAATTGATTGTGATTTGCTGTTGTACAACATCGTAAATGGAATCAAATTTAATTTAACCGGAACGTTTTGGTCGTTTAATTTTATTTATGTCGTGACTGCAAATAATTTCTCTTGAGTGAATTAATCTATCGTGTTTAAATAAATTGTTCAGAATCGAATGTTTCTACTACTTCGCAACAGATGGCGCTAGTTACCTGTAGTAAATACTGAAGTTTAATGAAATAAAACAATCTTCTTAATTTTTGATACGATTATACGTAATTTTACATTTACTTCAAGGTGAACCTATTAGCTTAAAGAAGAAGTGTGACTAAACTAATTTACATAATATATTAAATATAAGCAAAAAGGAGACGTAAATAATCAATGTTAGAATTTGATTGTAAAAACCCAATTATGTTGGGACTGTTGTCTAATATCTTATAACGAGTTATAACAAAAACAAATATGAGATCATCATTACTAGCTGTAGGTAAGGTGAATGTACATCAAGGATTATCAAATTTGTTAAAACTTTTAGGAGTAGTCAATGTCGAGTACTTAGACGTGATGGCTCTAAATGTTTTTATGGCACCATTTTTAATTAAATAAACTATTTTGATGACATGTTAAAGAAACACAATGTACATACCTACAGACAGCGCAGTCGGCGCAGTGGTCGAGAGATAGGCTGCTGCGCCGCGTGGCGCTGGTTCGATTCCTGCACGGCGCAAACAATTATTTTTTATTTATAAATTATATTAATTTATAAATAAAAAATAATTTATATTATTATAAAATATATTAATTATTTAAATAATTGTTCTGGGTCTGGGACACACCCAGACCCAGAACAATTATCTGTGCATGTGAGATAGTCGGTAAGTGTTTGTAAACGCACCCACGATACAGGAAATTCCAAGTGTCGGGATTATTTTTTTCAACAAATACATTTATCTTCTACTAGCAGCCCCGATAGATGTCGTTCTCAAAAGCTAATGGATTGTAGCTAGGACTAGTTTGAATGTGAAAATTTGTTTTTACGGTGAAATTTTTCTCTTTATAAGAACCTTTCACGAACTTCAAAGAATATTTGAAAAAAGAATTTGCCGAATCAGTCCATCCGTTTTCGAGTTTTGCGCTTACCAATAGATTTACTTTAATTTTCAATTATATAGAAGATTTATCGCTTGGCTAGGCTAAGCTTCAATTCATTGTTGGTCAGCCTGCATAACATGACGGGATCCGTTGATACTTCTTGCAGATCAGAACCCGCCGGGGCTGTGGAGGGTACAGCTGTGAAACCCGGAACCCTGGAAAAGGTAAGAGGAGGACATCTATGGGGTTTAGTCGGAAGTCTGGCATGAAGTTCATGAGGATATCCATATGCTGATAAAATGGTCAGGTTAAGTCTGAAGTACCTACTTAAGATTATAAGACGAGGAGGTAGCAAATAAAATTATCAATATATGTTTAATAACTATCGTGAGACATATTCATATTAATTATTGTTCACCGGTTCCAACTCACGTGTTACAGTCCTTAGTCATGAGGTGAGTCCGCGGCAGTCAGTCTGACTCGCGACACTGCCGCGGACTCAACTCATGACCAAGGACTCCGTTCGAGCTCGGAACTATTCGGGCAAACTCGAAGAATGCACGTGAGTAGTAACCGGTGAACTATAATTAGTATCAATATATGTAGCTAATAGAGAAATAGCAGGAGATGTCATCACCTATGCTCTTGCTATGTGTATTGCTCTACCTACCTCTATTTCTTTTATTATCTTTTAGCAACGTTGAAACTTTACTGTACACAAACTATTCTTCAGAAAAAGATGGTTACTAATACTTTCAAACGCAATAAGTCATGGATAACTAAAAGTTTTTTTTTTTTTGGAAACGTAAATACTTTGTTAAGCAGGATTTGAACCTGCACGTCACGGATAAATACTCCGGTGCTTTGCCAACTAAGCCATCCCGACCACTGCTCAATGCTCAGAATTCTGGAGTATGATTAAAGATACTTTATTTTTTGTGAATAATCCATCGCACTCACACAATCCTCACTTAAGCTTCAAAGCTTCAAATGTGAGCAACGCCTAATAAGTTTCATCCAAATGAGTGAGGCGGCTACAGCAACGCTAATCAAACAGATTTGGGGCTCATCCATCATGTCAAATGAAGCTCATTAGGCTGCGGGCTTGTAAACGCGGGGCGGGCGCAGCCGAGCGGGTTAATACGCGGTTACACAATTATCTCAGCTAACCTTATCTCAATGTATGAGACAGTGTTTTATGCTTGTATATGCATATTGTATCGTAATACAACATTTATACATACATATTGTATCGTAATACAACATTTATACATACATATTGTATCGTAATACAACATTTATACATACATAGGTATTATATCGTAATAAAATATGTATAAACAAGCGGAGAAGCAGGAGTGTTTTGTTTACACCGATTCCAGTGTTAGCACTTTATATTATATATGCTTGCGTACGACTGTCCCAGTTATAGTTGTGTGTGCACCGCCCTCCGCACAAATATATCCACATACGCAAGCGGTGAAAATTGGTGGCGGAGACTGCAGGGTCTATCAGCTCCTGATGATGCCCCGTGGGGGAAACACGCGTAGAGTACTTGGTGGTATGTGCATATATTTGAGGGCGGGTGGGCGGTGCACAGGTATTTGCATGACTACTCTCAATATTGGTCAAATGGTCTGAAATCGCCATCCCGCATTGAGCTAGCGTGGTGATCAATGCTCGTGCCTTCTATTATGAGAAGAGGTCCATGCCCCTTTTTTTTGAGTGTGGAAAATCCATCATGGACGCTGTGCCGTACTCCTACCGACTAAAAACCACACGGTCCTACTTCAAGCTTTACCGAGGTCCCGGGTTCGTTATATTACCTATTCGACAATTAATGTTTTCACAATCATTAAAGCTATTTGTGTGATATAAGATTCCTTGCAATAATATTTTAC
Source organism: Xylocampa areola (assembly GCA_935421205.1). Taxonomy (NCBI): domain Eukaryota; kingdom Metazoa; phylum Arthropoda; class Insecta; order Lepidoptera; family Noctuidae; genus Xylocampa; species Xylocampa areola. Next base: position 6,972,547 of record OW285200.1, read on the forward strand.
ATTACTTTTTATTTACCAATTAATACTTATATAATAAATTTAAACAGTTTAAATATTTTCCTAAGTTGACTTTTACAACTGGCATGGTGACAAGCAGCTGATAAACAGACACTTTTCATTATTCATAAAAATAAATTATAGCTTGCATAACAAATTACGTCTGTGACATATTTTTGTATTGAGTTTTGTATGCATGAAATATTTGCAGGTGCAACACAATCAATTATGAGGCTTTCACATTTATAATAGGTTTAGTTTAGATATTGAAACGAGTATAAGCAGCAAGCCGGAATACCACCAAACCTGTTTTCACACTTTTTAATTACTTACTAATTAAACATAGTTACTTATGTATAATCGAAAGCCAAATTAGTTCAATTAGAATTGAGAATTGATTTTTTACGACCATCTGTAACTTCAACGAAAATAAGGAAAGAGAATTACAAATTATCGAAAGTCTTACATCTCTGTCTTTCTTTGGGTTTTGTCCCTTTTCCTCTGCGCCGGCTCGTCTGTGAGGACGAGTGCACCGCGCCGGTGCATTTAAAAAGCTAAAAGTATCCACCCGATCTGGCCGTTGTCCCACACTGCCTTCTCGTAATCAGGAAAAAGTTTTCGCTAATTTGACAAATTGCGTATTGTTATACCAAAACACAGGGTTATTGATTTTAAATGAAAAATCAAATAAACTTAATTCTTTATTACCGTATTTGCATTTAGGTATTTCCTGATTTCCTTTCAATATTAATAGCATAAATAAGTCCGGCAAAATTAAAAATAATAATTTGTCGGTGAATCAGTCATTGAAGACATTTTTATCCACATTAACAGCGAGGTTAAATATCAAGTTACTAATATTGTAAAATTTATTCTTCTTAGTAAATTCATTTATATCCAATAAATGAATTTTGCGGCATCGTCTGTCTTCAGTAGACGCCGCTCAAAGCGAGCGTTTACGACGCACTTTAAGTGAAATAAATAAATCGCCACACTACGAGTATTTTGCGTTGGCACGGCGTGGCGCGGCGCTATGTAATTTTTGAGAGAGCCTTGTTTCAACCGCTTGATGTATAATGTGCCCGAAGCGGGGGTTAACCAGGGTTTCACGAAGGCTCCGCTAAATGACGGCGACTACGGACGATCACTAAATAGTACGCTTGCACTACTTGGCTGTGTCTGCTAGTACTGTAATTAATTACAGAACAAAGAACTCGCCACAGGACAAAGTGATGTATTGTTCAGGCATTTTGTTGTACTCCGTCTCTAATATTGAATAGTACTTATTGAAAGTGCAAGTTAGACGTGCTGCCTTTCATAATAACAGAGGAAAATTAAAGAAGGCACTGGGTACTCTAAAATTAAAGAAGGTTTACTCTTGAAGTTAATACCAATTCCAATGCAATTCAAATATTAAATCAGTGCCATAAAACAATTTTTAATGTTAAAATAAATTTACCTACATCATAGTTATCTTAATTTTAAAGCTGTTTATTAGTATCCCGATTCATTAATTATATTTTCATTTAGATGTATGAACTGTGGGGTTACTCTTGAAATTAATACCAATCCCAATCCAATTCCAATATTAAATAGACGCGTTAAAACAACGCGTAATTTTAAAATAAATTTACCTACATTAAAGTTGCCTCAATTTTAAAGCGTGTTGCTTTATTAGTATCTCGATTCTATAATAATTTTTTAGAAATTTTTGCATTTAGAAGTACGAACTGACATATCTCCAATGTCAATCGAGCGGAATTATTTTCAGGAGTAAGCCTACTGACATATTTTCAATGTCAATCGAGCGGTTTTATTTTCAAGAGTAAGCCTACTGATCGATTGTATTCCTTTTTTGATTGTATGTGATTAAAATTCCTCTATAGAGTCTGAAATACTGATTGTTAGTAATTGCGTCTATTCTGCATATGAATAGGAAAAAATATCAATATTTTTGGTATGGAACTACAGAGGAACATTTCGGAAACCCTTTCATTTAACTCAACTCAACCAAATCGAATTCAAAATCATCATAAAAGCTAGTCCAGTTCTTAATCTCGTTAAAACATAATATGTAAAGCCGCACCGGGCCGTGTATATCGATAGTAATTTCACGCGTCGAAGTGTGATTTTTCACGTTTTCTCCCGAGATGCTAACGTGACCCGGAGCGGGCTCCATTTATGATCGGTGCACCGAAATGGCCGACAAATGGCGGCCAAATGAGAGGCTTCGTCCGCCGATGCCGGCCGCTGTTCAATACGACTGGCCGCTTTTTAAAAACTGAACTACAGTACTACCGCCTTGCATGTTGTACAACAGAAAGTTGGTTGGGAGAGATCAACGTTACTTTATAATAAACAAGCGATGGATGGTTCGCAGCAGATTTTGGATTGGTTTTATTCTCGGTAGAGGTGGCCCGAGGCACATTTGATTATACGTTGAGAGAGGGCTAATCGCGCTCGACGGGCGAACACCTCGAGATCAAACACGACGCGCGCCGCCAGATATTTTTGTTTCTATTAAACAACACCCGACGTAATAATGTTTAACAATCGTGCAGCGATAATTTGAACAACAAAGACAGTAGAGTCGCGCTCACCTATTTTAAATTTAGGTAGAAGATAAATTTCATCTGAAATCTTTTGCGGTTGTATATTTGTGTCCTTAATTTATGTTAATAATTTTTCATCACTTTAAAATTGAAGCTATCACAATCGAAGTAGGTCAACAACATACCTACCTATAACATTTTATTATCAATATTCATTTATAATTGTATGGTACGGATTGTAAGCCGTATATGTTATTATAGCCCGATTAGTGGAGTGTGATATTAGGATAACATCAGAACCTAGCGCGTGGATAACATTTGGTGTGACATAGCTAGATAGAAGGAGACTGTATCGGTGGCGGTTACCATCAACAACAGTATTCCTAAAGAGGTTTGACGTCAGGCAAGCGGCCGGTCATAAAACATAGCCAAAACTTTAGTAGCAGGCCAGATATAGGTATGCTGCGGTGACCCCAAATAAATTGGGATAAGGGCAGGGGGATGATGATGATTAATTTACAATGCCCACAATAAACACCCATGTACTTAACAATGACAAAATATGTATACGTACCTAAACAACACTGTATAACCATATTTTAAGCAAATTAATCTTTGAATCTTTACCTTTGTAAATGTAACCATGTTAGTTAATTCCTCTAGTCAATGACTCTACACACCACTTGATTTTTAACATAATTATGTATTCTTACAGCTACTCCACTCTACTGTCTGTTCCAATTGAACAGATAAGTGGTCATCTCGGAGGATCTGGGATTGTTATTAAATATTTGTGTTGTGGTGCAATTAGCGGCGGCTCAGCGGCTAATTTATCCACAGGCTTCGTAGCACTTACTCAGAGTAGTAACAAAGTAGATTACTACGTGGGGATAATAAGCAAAGTCCTGGATCATGATGACAGCCTGGTACTCTCGTTAAAGTTCTTTTAATATGAATTTGCGTTAGAATTTGAGCAGAAGAGATAAACTAAAACACTGCTTAATTTTTCCGTGGTTGCAAGGTCCTGGATGATTCCCGGGTTGGGCACAGTGTAATTGGATTTTTTCGGCCTAGGAGTTTTGAGTAGTAGGCAGATGTTTGGAATTGTATCCGGTAGATGACACTTCACAATAGGCTCACCACTACATAGAACTTAATGACGGCATCATGAATCAGTGAAATCAGAGCGTACCGAACACCTCTGGCTAACTCTGCGGAAAATACAGGCGTGATCCTATTTTATTATAAGTAGTTCAAGTAAATAAGGTGATTGTTAGTTTCTTTTTTTCTACCAGTACGTACATTTGTTTGTATAATTGGATATGGTCAGAAAGAGATCGGACCGAATAGGTACCCCTCATGATTATGGAAACTTAAATATTGTTACAGCTTCATGATTTAACTTTTTAATTCTTAATTTGTGAGAATATATTACCTAACCACCTAAGTCATCTATTTGAACGTTTTCAGTCGCATTTTAAACTTTTTATGATGATTTGGGATATTTTTGAGATAATTAGAGATATATTTCTATATAGTCTCGGTCTCTGCCTATGCTAGAATTAGTTAATCACAATATTTTTTCGTAGTTTTATTTTGATTATTCTTAGTCGAGAGCTTGACTCTATTTATGAACAAACAATATACTAATCTATTAATTTTTGTTTCGTAAAGCAACCAAGAAAAACATTTAATCAACAATTCAATGATACAAGTAAAGTTGAACATTTGACTTGTCTAAGTAACCCTTTACAAGTAACGGTAGGTTAAAGTAACTAGGTATAATTGTTCTTTTATCTATACTCATAGAGTATACGTATATTCGCCACGAGTAATGCCGACATAATTAAGTTATAACCACAGACGTAAAAGTTAAAACGCACAATTTAAACTGCAAATTATGATGGATTATCGATTGTGAATCGTGCTTACACAAAGCTAATCACGTGACGGGTCATTGCAAAGAGCATATTATTATATGACCTACAATCAGTCCTTAAAGTCCTTGGCGATCAATTGATTTACCGCAGCGTTCTGTAATCAATAGATGTCTAATGTGACAGTTGACGTTCGACGCATAGACTAACTACTTAGTCGTTTAATAAAGCTACCGTCAGTGCATCGGTAATGTGACAGCCACGACTCTGTATCAAGGCATTAATCTGTAATAACCAGGTACTTATTCAGAATAAAGTAGATGTGTTTGACACGATACCCCGTTTGGCAAGGTTGTAACTGCAGTGGCTTACCTGGGCAACTAGTCGGTTGAGAATAATAATTAAAAAAACAACAGAAATTTATTACGTTGTGTCCACGTCCTACCGACTAAACCTACACTAATTATTAACTTTTTCTAGAGTTCCGGAATCCGCAGCTATGAGGTGTGGCAATGTATTTATTCCTCGTAAGTCTGATCTCGCATTATCCGCATCGTGTTTCGAGGAGGTCAAATGACTCAAGATGTTTTTCCGTGGAAATTGATTTCCATAGAGACGGTAGCGGCTGTCCAAATCCTGTTTCCTTTTGGGAATAGTTTGAATATTGAGCAATAGTATGTAGTAAAAGGTTTAGGTTTTTGCAGTCCAGAATTATTTTCATTGTGAGTTAACCAGTAAAGGTGGTAGTGCTGTCACATAAAGAACGATAATCTTATCGATAACATGACTTTCTATAAATATATTTGCCCTTGAACATATGTTCCAGAAATGGGTAAGACATATATATACTTATTATAACCAATTTACGCAATCTCAAATCTTACTTGATTAGCACATCGATATTTCATCCGTTAATATTTTCTTGTTAAGAATCCTCAGCAAACCTTTTAACATTAGGTATTATTCTGGGTATGATTACTTAAAATGACTCAGCGAAGACGGCCAATTGCATGACCCTTTTCCTCAAATACCCGAATGTTTATTATTATTAAATGCCCTTCACATTAAGGATCATTACTGGTCGAACAGAAAAAAGTTGAACATTCGCGCGTATATTAAGTGGTTCCGATCCGACCGATCCATATATCTTTCGCATACCGTAGCATTGTGTTACATAAATAAAAGCGCTAAACGCCGGCTTATTGTCTATTAAGAATTACTTTTCTGGCGCGGCGCGGGCGCGGGCAGCGCGCACAATGGGCCGGCGCAGCACAAAGCGTCGGCGATGGTTATCGTTCCGCGGGTACATTAATACGCAACGAACACGCCCCGATCACGAAATACTAGATCCGTTTGTGTTATGATACGTATTTGTGTCGGTTACTTGCTCTTTATTTTCACGCCGTGTTAATATATCTGTATACGACCTTTGAGGCGCCTGCAGTCTCGCCGTTCGATAATCGGCGCTCGTGGCAAACGAGACATTGTTTTCAGTACAAATTTTTGAGCTGTAGTCGTAAGGTATTTGTGTCATTTAATGTTATTGATCTTGGGCGTGGATTCATTGAAATTGGTAGGTAGACTACACATAATAAAATCTAGACAGATTGAAATTAATTTGAAAGTCTCATATTATGTAACATACATACGAAACACTGTTGAATTAAAACAAACATTTTGGCAGCAATAAACTATTTAAGCATTTTTATTTTTTAAATAATTCTTACGACTAATTTTTCATACATTCAGACTTGTAGTTATCCATTTTCTTTTTAAAACCGACTAACCGAAATTCACATAAACGTGATATTTTCCATAATCTGTAAGGCTGTATAACTGAACGAAGGTCATCGATACGAGAACACTGTAATAATGACAGTAGGCTAATCACACATTTTCTATTTACATCAAGAGTCTAAATAGAAACTTCATACTAACAAGAAAGTAATTCTAGGCAGAGACACGGTCACACAGCTGCGCACGTCTCCATTTGTCAGTTATTTTCATTACCGACAATCTGAAATTGAGCGTATAGGCAATTCCATATCGTCTGTAGGCCAGAGAAGTTACCGTGAAATATCTCTGTAAGTAGGATTTCGGTAATAATCCTATAAGTATTCGGCGGTAATTTTAGTACCCATTTTCGACTACGAATTGATTTTTCCAGTTTACTTCTAAACTGACTGTACGTGTAAATTACTTTATTTGGTGATAGTTTGGTGTTGCGGTTCTCGAGCGTGTGGTTTCAGATATTGACGAATTTGAAACTGTAAACTTAGAATAAGTAACGAAGTCCTCCACGGGGTGGGAGAGTGACCAGTCTGGGACGAGCTCTATAGGGCTGCGCGGCATTGGTGGGGCGCAAGCACATCTAAATCGGATAAGCCCTTTCTGAGATTAGCGTGCACAAACGCACAGACAAACAGTTAAACAGACAAACAGACCGGTGGCATAGTGGTCACATGCCACCGTGCATAGCGAGGCTTAGGGGAGACCCCTTTACAGTCTCCCCAGGGATGTGCTTTAATAAGCATTGCATAGCGGGGGTACCGGACAGAGGACCCAGTGCCCCCTTCCATATGCTGATGGTGACCACCGGGGTGGTTTTAGTGAGTAAGAATCCCACACTCCCCGGTCTTATCCCCGAAGACCGGGCGCCTTTTTGAAGGTTTCCCCTCGAAAACAAAAAAATAAATAAAAAAGGTGTAAGTGTAACTCATTACAACCCATTACAAAAGTATACCAATAACAATTTACATTATTAACTGCCTCGTTGGTTTAGTGGTCTCAAGGGAGACTGTTGAGCATGAGGTCCTGGGTTCGATATTCGGTTCGGGTAAATGGGTATTGAGTTTTACTGTTAGGAAATTAGAAGCCCGGAGTTTGGAATTGTGCCCGGTAGATGGCAATAGGCTCACTACCTATTACATGGGACTTAATAACAGCATTGCTGAAATGTGGGTGTACAACTGTGTACAGCTCTGCCTACCCCTTACATGCATGATGCTAAGTCCATTAATTTACGATAAACCGGTCAGGTGGTGTAACTGCCCTCCGAAGTACGGAGAGTTGTATCAAAATTCAGATAAACCTTCAAACGTATTAACGTATGCGGAGCGAACTCTAAAGTCCAAAATTTTTCTGGAAAGATACGAACCTGCGCTCCAGATGGATCAGTGGTCAGAGCGCGTGGAGTATTTATCCGGGAGGCGCAGGTTCGAATCCTGCTCACGACCGTATTTATACTTTCCACAAAAATGTAAGTAGGTAGGTAGGTATAACTTTTATTGAAATTTCTAATTGGATGAAGTACCTACATGAAAATAAGGCGCAGTTATGTGACACGATGCCGACAGCGGTGGCGGCGGCGGCGACGTCTGTAGTTTAACGGCGATGTAAATTTTATTATTTTACATTATTGCATCTATTATTTTATTAATTTTCAGGGAAGTAACTAAATGACAAAGTGATATTTTAAAGGTTTCCCGTGATAATTTGATGATGGGTGCAATTTATAACTCAGTGTAATAAGGTTTCGATTTTTATAACGCGCTGAAAGCTCTCTGGATAGGCATGTAGGTATCTATTTAAAAGACTTTACCCATCTGAATACATATGTCGCAGATGGATTGCAGAATCAGCTATTTTACAAAACTGCTAGCTGATTTACAAAACAGTACTGTTATGAAAAACAGCTGAACGACGTTTAGCGTTCTTACATATTTACTGAACGATACGCGCAGAATTTTATGAACGTTTTGCGTTTATCAAGCAGCGGGTCAACGATCAGAGATTATGTAAAACAGTGTGAAATGAACTGTCAGATTGTTGATTTTAGTTCGAAATTTTGTCGCATGAGTTTCGTGTACCCCGAGAACCCCGCGAAGCGGGGCTCCGACCACTCAGCCACGTAAAGACAAAATCAGAATACAGTATCTTTTTTTTGACTTGAATGGTGACTATCCATTTGATATTCCTACACAATAAACAAATATGCCCCACTGTCGATATGTCATTCCACATTATGTCTAAACGTGGGTAGCATTTTTGCTAAACGTAGCGCAACGGCAATCCAGCTGAACGTTGTTGAGCCGTTTTATAAAACAGTACTGTTTTGTAACTCCATTAGCAGTTTTGTAAAACAGCGGATTATACTATCCATCTGCGACACATACTTTAACTTTTATAGAATAACATTAAAAGATAAAAACTCCATCAAACTCTAAAACCCATAAAACATAGGACTGATATGAAACACTCACAAAAACAAATTAGCCGTGGTCTGATTTCGGCCTCCTCTAAACGCGTTCATTCAACCTAAATCACAAAAGGTTTTACAATATAATAGGGAATATGCATGTGATTTAAATATGAGTAAAATATTTTTTTTTGTAATCCTTATTACTACTGAATCACACCTACACCTTTATTTTTTCAATTAATTCAGTTATAATATTAGAAATAAAATAATAAAAAGTCGAAAATATGCGAGGGAAATTTAAAATCTCAAAACGTAACGCTATTGGAGGCAACAAAACATGACGTCACATTTCTTGAATAAGTGCTGTGACTCGAGACTGATTTAGCTCCCAAGTCATCTAATAATTTTAATCGAATACCACTCGATTGATTCTCGAGTAACTCGATCACTAAGATCGATTACTTATCTCATGTTATCAAACAAAAAATGTTTTTTTATTGATATGATTTAAGTTTCTAGTTTATATAAACGTAGATATCGTTCAGCAAACAACGCATTTAACCTAATACGAGCAGACTTGAATGTGTTATTTAAAATTTTCACTCGAATAAAGTTGAATCGAGTCAAGCACTACTGTGATAAGTTAACACGGTGAAGTATCAAGTGTCAACAGAGTTTAGGCGGGAAAATGTAAAGTGCACGTTGTCAATTTTATATTGTTTTCCAAAACTTGTGTTTCTCCGAAGTATAATGTGTAATTATGGTGGATAATTAACCATTATGTGTTCATGAAGGTGTGCGAGTGTGGGCAAATTGTATACAATTGAAAATCATGACTTTTTGTGTTCACTCCTAAACTCCATCGAAGAATCAGTAAAATTTCCACCGTTTTACTGGGGCAATAACTGCAATAACTTTTTATACTTGATTAAAACAAGAAGGAAGTAACTGAAGACGAGGCTTTGGCCTTACTTTTATTCAAGAACACTGAAGACGAGGCGGTATGGTCTAAGACCTTAGCCTGCCCGATTAGGGCGAAGGATAAAAAAAAAAAAAAAAAAAAAAAAAAATCAAGTGTCAACAACTCAACATGAACATGGCGTTGTTTTCAGTTTTTTTTATGGTTGCTCTTCGGTTTTATCATGATTGCTTTGCAATAAATAATTATTGACTTCTTGTTGGAGAACAGTACTCTTATGACTGTTACAACTATGACTGAAAGTGGATTTGTGAAAGCACAGTCGGATAATCTTCCGAAAATAGATGCTTACATATTTTGCATCAAAATCTGATTTTACGTCTGCTGAACTAAGAGAAGTAAAAGCTGCAAGGTAAAATTTTCATTGCAAAATACAAATATTCATTTGCCTTTTATGCTTAAGTTAATTTTTAATGCATCAGATGAGCACATAACATAACCTATAATGTATGCAGTGATATTATATTTCATAGAAAATAATGCTATCCTTTTACCATACAATTAAACTCGAAGACCCACTGACTGTTTTAATGATTCAAGTGGAGAATCTAAATAATTTACATGCATATTCTTTGTGACAGATCGGAACGAGAATCGTATGGCGATTCAGCAGTTGGATATGTCCAAGTTAAACGAGAGAAGAACCTATGCGTTGTCAAGGCTCGTATTACAACGGAGCATAATGTTCCTAAGACGACCCTCTGACCTAATGTTCGACAGAGATGTTATAACATTACAGCTACTTGTAATGAGACTGAAGGATGCATCATAACTGTGGAGTGTGAGGATTGTGCAACACACTTAGGTAAGAGATATACAGTCAAAAGTAGTGAAATTCTGATTGTTTAAGATTACAGGAGACATAAAATTATATTTTGTTACAATAAAAATCTATTGTGTCTGGTAATAAGAACTAGTAGATTACATATAATATATTTACCTTTATTCTGCTGGTAATATTAATAATAAAATAAGAATATTTTTTTGTTTTAGGTGGCTGTAAGCCTGCTATTCCCTTCTTAGCCTGGTTGCATAGATGCAGTAAAGATCCACCATCAACAAGTGTTGACTGCTATTGGAAAAAGTCGAAATTGACATCAGATGGGAAAAGCCTTAAATTTGTCAAAGCTAAGGAAATATCTAAAAGAAGTATTGGGGCTGAACAGACCCAAATAAAAAGTTTTTTAATGAATTTTTATCAATTTTTAAAAATGAATGCTACACTTTTGGTTGTACATATAATCAACTAACCAAGTGTTATAAAGAACCAAGTAACATAGATAAGTTATCCATTCACTATTTAGTGAGTGTGGCCATAGCAAACCAGCAAATGCTCAAGAGTTTATTCAGTTGAGTATGACAAGGAGTTGTGTGAAAATATTTTAGATAAATGCACTCTGTTTTGGTGCAATGCTATATTTTCTTTTTTATTTAAATAAACTTGTTTTTTAAGAAAAAATCTTTTTTATTAACAATCTTGTATATTAATTAATCCACAAGCCACTATTATAATTTCGTCTATAACAGGGATCAAGTTGTGATCAACACACACATGAGGCAGTAACATATGAAACTCTCTTATTCTACTTATAACATGTTCTATATGAATCCATAATGCTTCTATTTGCTTAGAATCCTTAACATCTTTTGTAATTGGGGTGGAGTTGGATACAGACTTACAAGGGTACAATTCTTGGTTCCTAACAAATATGATAGACCCTTAAAACCTGTGTCTGCCGTAATGGCTTTCTTAGGAAGTAGGTAAGTAATCAAGGAAACCAGAGTCTTCTACTATCATGTCATCTGTTCTGCTCTGCAACCATATCCATCAGAGATATATTTAACAAGACCGTCTGGGGTACAAGAAATTAAATAAAGTATTACAAAGTCAACGGTTTTTATTTCAAATAGGCAAAATTACATGCACTTATGAAACATTAATTGATTTTAGTTGCACTTCTTATACTGTGACCAAGTAAGAGACTTCATGTTGTATTCATAATAATCATATGGTGAAGATTCACCAATTTTATGAGTGTCATGTTGGTTAAAGCCTGACTCAGATAAAGCTTCTTCAATTAGAGCTTTTCTTTTCCTTTTTATAGCACCCATTATCTCCTGTGATGGCTTATCTTTCTGACATTGGAATATATGTAGTCCAACACCTTTCTTTAATCGTGGTGTAATTTTTTGCCCTTCTTGTAAAGCCATTATCTTATATTGAATATAATTCTCTGAATCATGTTCAATCTGCAAACAAGACATTATAGTGATTAATATATGAAACTCACGGCTAAATACGAAGAATTGTAAATAAGTTATGTATGTACCTACGCTTAATTTGAAATCTTGGGAAAACATTAAGTACAGTATAGCAAATTTTTATCACTTGGGTAAACTTCTACAATTAGGTTATGTTTAAAATCAAGTACGTAGTTGTATAAAATAATAACTTATGTACTCACAATAAAGGGATCTTCACAACAATATACAACTCGTTGGAGATACATCTTCTCTTCTCATAGATTTACACCACTGTTTTCTTAGGGTCTCATCTTGTGGGACATAAAAATACACTTTATCAGGCGCATTTCTCATTTTATTTTTGCACATAGGTACAACACAGTATTTGTATAATAGTTTCCTGTCCTTTTCCATGTTTAAATAAGTAAATGAACTTCATAATATTGAAAATCCGAGAAACAAACATAACACTGCACACGACGTCTGAATTGTGAAGTGTCAGAAGTGTGTTGTTATGTAAACTGACGTCATAGGAGAAGCGCGCCAAAATGGATGGCGTTTAAACTTCACGAAATTAATGGCAGTTTTATTTATTTAATTTATGAGTCAATATTGATATTTTTCAAGAGATATTTTTTTTACGTTAATGTGCTACCGTAGACAATCGATTAAAAATATAAAAAAAATACATGCATATACCCTATTGGTGCGTTTTACAACAAAACTCAATGAGCGCGCACGACACAATGTTCCCAGAATTAAGTACAATAAATTTGTAAACGATACCACAAAACTTCTGTGTGAAGAAAAAAGGGAAGTTAAAAGATTCCCGCGCCTTAAATGTCGAGGGCGTCTTACCCATTGCGTTCTTCTTAAATCACTGTTAGGTCAGCCTTCTAACCTAGCAAGCGATGGACTCTATGACACTAAAAATAATCGCCGTTAGTAAGGAATCATAAATGGTTTCACACACCTGTGCATCGGCCGGCAGTTTATGAGTTTATTGCATTACACCTCTCGGCTTAGGATATAGACCCCCGCTGGTAATTGCTCCATGAAAACCTCATAAACGAACGGTTTATTATTCAAAAACATTGGCCGCTTATTAGATACAAATAGTTAAATTATCACGTGTTTCCTTAATATAACGTTACATGTTCTAGGATTACATTTTATTAGATTAAGTACCTACAGAATCACTTGCATCAACTCAACCCGAATTAAACATACACGTTTGACTTTTTGTCGCTCAGCTTATATTTACCTACCTGCTTCAAAAGGATTTTTTGCTGCTTTATTACCTTTACAAGCCGAAAATCCCATTATTTGAATGAAACCCAAAGCAAATAGAAGAAAAAGCGCTTTTCAATGTGACCACACCGAGGCCGCGCTGACAATGGCAACAATGCGGGCGCGGCTTGAGCCGGCGTAATCTGTTCGTCATTAATAAGGGCTCTTCACACGTTCAGTGTTAACATGACAAATGCAGCGGCGTTTACAAAGCCACGCGGGCGCCCCGCTACGCGCACTATTATCATTTACACCTTACCACACAGATCGGCGCAGCACAGCCTTAGAATTGCTCCCAAGGGACTTTGTTATGTGTATTTTGTGTGTACTGTGTGCTACGTATATATTTCTGAGTGCTCTTTATATTATATCTTTAGGTACCTATTTCTTCAAGTAACAACAGCTAGTCGCATCTCCGATAATACCACCTTCCTTGGTACCTGTTTAATTAAAAACATTATCGTTGCCGTGGATTAATATATTTTAAATTGCACGTTTATTTTAAAATACATTATAAACTGTTATTTTTCTTTTATGAAGCTATTCGATAAATACTACTACTTTCACGATAAAGTTTTAATCGCATAAGTGGTGGTACGAGCGCTTGACCGTCGCGCGGCGAATACACGCGAGTGCTCGATGTATGTAAAGACTCTAGTATGTCGTGTCGAGCCCTCGCCTGTCTGCCCCGGGGCTAACTCCAATTATTGCAAGTAGAAAATTAAATTAACACACACGCACATCGTGTAACTCGGGGGAGGGCAAACGTCCAAGTAAACATAGTCTCCGAATATCATCAATTGGTCCGCTCCGTCGAGTCGCTCGGGCCACTGCCGGAGGGGTGAGGAAGGTCCCACTACAGTGGCTGACTGGTCAGCCATTTTGCTTCGTTCACTAATTGCAGGCCCTTAGTAGTCATTTCATCGCTCACTACGAGGGACGTCTTTGTGCTCATTATAGTATACTGCGGTTTGTATTTTTCGAATTAGCACTTCCATGGCTTCCGTTGTTTTCTGTGCTTCATTGTCATACATAATTATAGGGTGTAATAGAACACATATGGGATGAATAGAACTACTGGTCGGCTGGCACAGCTTTTATGTTTGTGTAAGTCTAAAGTAAAAATAATTACTTTGCAACGGAATTGACTGCTGATTGCTTGGCGGTTTGAGGTTCAATACGAAATAATAGTATATTCAGAAATGCAACTGTAATCTTGTACCTTTATAAGTTCCCATTATAATAAAATATATTTAAAAATATCTTTAGATTGGATGCACGCTTAATCTTTACTAGTCATCTGTTATACAATTTAGACGATAATTGAATCAGTTACCTTCCTACTTAGTTTATTACTCTATATCTGAGAGCATGGGATTCCTATAGAACTCATGGCTGTCATCTCTGCCAACAAAGCAAATTACCAATATTTATTGATATTAGTTTTGTTCACAGAACTGCATTTCAACCATAGGTTTAAGTCACAGATCAGAGATTTTCTTGTTCCTTTTTCCACTAAACATATAAATATTTAGAACCCTTCAATTATTTCTCATTATTATTTTTCAAATACTTAAAAATTTTGTTTTCACATTCATGAGGTCAGCAATCAAGAATTTGTACCAACATAAAGGTCTATGCATGCCCATTTTGTTTTACTTTGCTTTAGTAATTAAATTGTCAACACAACAATGTTGGATTGAAATTATTTCAAAATATCATATAACACAGCATGTCAACACATTACACACTACGATTTGTAATGAACAAAAAAATCATAAAGTGTTGTCTCAAATTGAGCGTGGCAAGTTTTTAATTCGGCCCAGTGTGGCCAGCGTCTCGAATACATATATTTTTTAATCGAGACCATGGTTGATTGGAACCAATCAAATGATGTAATTTACAACCAGTGTTTATAGGTATCGGATCCTGTCCTGTGTCCGAGGAGTGTTTTACGCTGACCTTGACCTCGTGTGATGCTGAGCTGGGTCGATAAGTTTAATCCTTCGTGACGAATCGCAGGTTAGTCACGCTGTGTACTGATTGGATACCTAATGAAAAGCACGTCGAATGGAATGTGGTGAATAGACCAGTGGGTATTGGGGTTGTGGCTTGTTATCCAGGAATGTGGGCTACGTAGTCACGAAAGCTAAGCTTCTTAGGCAATTAAATCCCTGTATTATGCTTTCTGTTTATCACTTTCTCTTTTGAATTCAAACCTGTATTAACGGGTCAGTCGGATGTTTACCTATTCGAATATAAACTCCTGAAACTAGATCTTTTTTCTTGTAGTAATTCAAACAGTAAAAGTGCTCTGCAACATATCGCTCGATGCGCCTCTAGTTACAGCAGAGGTGCATCGATAGCGTATGATATTTTAAAATTATTTATATCTCTCCGTAAGAATAATATATAGAATTTAAATTGCAATGGGTCCCAGTACATATTGAGTTACTCGTCAACGCGGAGGTTGAACGTATATCTAAATTAGCCGCAATAGATGGTACTTGTATTATAATGGTTGAGAATTTTTACCTAAATTTAAATTAATATGTTTTAATACTTTAAAACATTTTTTGTTAATATTTCACGGGATAAAGGTATTTGATACAGAAGTATTCAATGTGAGCCATCTTGTGTGCCCTGGTTTGATAGTGGTACACTTAGTAAAAGTAATATTAAGTTAATGTTAACACTTCGCTCTGGAAACTATCCATCGGCAGTTAGCATTATTTATGAAAAAAAAGATTCCCCTAACTGCACTGTGTGTAGTCAAGTTTAACACGTGCAACATTTGCTCATGAATTGTTTCCGGAATAAAGATGAACGGAAGTCACTTATGAAAGTCCTGAAACTTAATAGGCTAGATGTAGGTTTGATAGTAGATTTTATCTGTACCTTATTACAGAGGCTGCTAAAAAAACACTTTGCTTAGCGAGTGTAAAGTAAAAAACTTAAAAAGAAAGCAAGAAATTCGATTGCAGCTTCCAAAAAACAGTTTTTAGTTATAAATTGCTACAGCTACACTGCTACAGCTACAGCAACTACAGCTTGCTTTATTATTTCAAGTTGGTTAAGTTCGAATACACCTAGTATTTATCATGACGGCACTGATTAAAGAACACCAACCACCTTACCAGCAATAAATTGCACTAATAGGTACCTCATTTCGCAACACAACTACCACCCGCCAATAATCACATAGGAATGCATATATATCAAGTGCTCATTATACGCACCGCTCATTACTTTGTTCTACTTCCCTTATTACTCCAATTAGACTCAAACATACATCTATCATCAATTATCGAGCCATTAACCTTGATTAGCTTCGCAAGTTATATAAATCAATGGCCAATAACTCAGTTGTAGGACAGACGGAGTAAGTTACATTCGGATACCTTGAGAATATTAATTAATATGATACCAATCTATGGTGAATGTGCTCCCGGATATAGAGGCGATATCAAAATAAAAATTAGACTGCTCGATACTTATAACACCTACGTCCGTCTGTACCGATGTGGTTTTATTGCTCACTTTACGTCGGCTTAATCCGAAACAATCCAATATAAAATAACGATCTTTAAATACTACGATTCAAGGCAAATCTATCTCTATTCTTAATATAACAGATAGATCATGGCACAATCAGAGGTCATTTGTCATATTGCGAATCATTTACCGCCTGTCCCGTTAGACAGCGAGCCGCGCTCGCGAGGGCACAGCGTTTATATTACAAACGAAACAAACAGTTTGTATATAAATAATGATAAAAAAGCTGAAGGTTGTTGATTAACCCGATAATATCGCGAGATTGCGGGCGGCGAGATTGTTTTATACTTAATCAGCTGTTGCGGTGTCAGGAAAGCTATAAAGCGGCGAATTGGCCGAGATGCGGGCGAAATGTGATAGAATTAATTCTCAAATTGCAGGTTCGCCGCTCTCAAAGCCGAGCCTGTTTTTTTATTATTATTTCAGCTCGACCGTACTCTGTTATTTGGGCATCAATTTGAGGCGTATTGCACCTGCTAACCTCTTTAAATATTTATTATTGTGCGGACATCGTCCACGAATTTGTGTGGATAATTTGAAAACTATTTTCGTTCCGTGTTGGGAAATATTCAACAAAGTTTGTCAATTATGTGTATTGGAATATAACAGTTGTTTGTAATTTGGTTCTGTTTATTGTCAAAGTTTGTTGTAGACAAGAACGAAAAGTGTGCATGTATAATATTATATATATATCCACTTAATAGCTTAGATACATGTTACTGTAACTTTTCTGAAACAACATTATTTCTACCAACATTATCAATCCACAAAAACACATTACGTATGAAAGTTATATGTATAAATATCAATTGGCATAATAATATCATTAGTGTGGCTTACACGGTGCCCGCCCATACGTTTTGTATCGTTTTGGCTGTTCCCTACATCCGGTCGCGTTTTGTACAATTTGGGGGAGCACAACGCGAATAAGGGGCAACCCACATGAATATGTTATTGTAATTGATGGTTTATTTTAAATACATCTGTCAATCATATTCGTTAAATGATTTTGACCCTCAGATGTTATATAAATATGTTTTTACTCATAAATTATGTTATAGGTACTTTAAATAAAAATAACCACTAAAAGTAGGACGTTTTTCATAAAGGACGACAATTTTTTCATGAAAGCTCACAAAAATGTGTGACTCAGAACGTCAATTAACTTTATTTAAACGAAGTGATTTAATTCGGAAATTCTTAACACATTTTTGGAAACGTGATATTTTAACATGCATGTAATGTTTACAACAATACATTAGGTCTATCGAATCGTTGATTGCAGAGGACTCGGGACGCGGGTGGCGCGCACGCGAACAAAACGATCGAAATTCGATTACCGAAGATTGACCAAAATCAACCGGAACCGAGCGATATCCAGATATCCACCGATAGTTCCGATGAAGCACGCGTACTCGATTACCAACCAAATCGATTCGAGCGGCACACCGAGAGCCGTACACACACCATTACCGACACCCGTGCCGTGCACATTCCACTATTAAATAGAACGTTTTTGTTTAAATCCGAGACGAATCGTAAATTTGAATACTGTTGTTATTCCTCAGCTCGTCTTATTTACGGTTTTTATTGTGGTCGATCATGCGACGGGAGTGCCGAATGTGTTTATTGATTCACGGTACGTCTTCCGAGTTTTCTGAATTTCACACTATACTTTACAATTATGATAGAGGTTTTCTTAATTGCCTATCAACATACTATGAGATTATTGCGTGTCTAATACAGACAATATGTAGCATTGTGTTTTTTGAGTTGCTAGGGTGTTTTGTTCTGTTTCCGTGTACATAAAACGGATAGAAAATGTTATTATTATTTTACAGATATATTTTATAGCCGTAGTTTAAAAGTGTAACAGAGAACATTAATAACAATACATTACACACAATATTCTACCCTTACAGTACTGCTGACAAACATTGTACGAATTCTGTTATGCTTAAATCGTTTTTTCCAAAATGTGAGTCTTGCTTCACGGTACGTTACAAAATCATAAAGTAAAATGAAATAATGTTTGTTGTGACAGCGCTTCCCGCATGACAAAACGGACCCATTTATTTCAGATAACAATGTAGTAAATATAAGTTTAATGACCGTGGCATACAGTAGAAATTACCCTTAAAGATACTTACATGCACAGTCGACGTCGACTGCCATAAAGTTTATGTTCACATGTCTTTTAATAAAAATAATATTAATTCAAAGTACGTAAGGTACGATTGAATTGACAATCTAGGGTGCAGAACTGCAAATAGATCAAAACTTTGTCATGAAAGGACGATTACTTCCAATAAAAATAACATATTACAAAACACGGTTGCAAATTAATGAACAAGTAGATTAAGCTGTATATGATTAAAAAAAAAACCGCGAGTTTTTTTTGGGACTGCTACGATATTCGTAGCCCTGTTACGCCTTCGTAGCACAAAAAAATATAGAATATGTAATTGGTAATTCCATTCCTATCATTTGTGCAGTGAACTTTCGGATCGTTATAAACGAAGTTTTCTCTAAAATAACTGTCGAAGTACAAACATCAAATCCAAATATAACAAAACCGCAAGACGTACCCGCATGGCGGTGCTCGCGACGAGAAATTTGTCACGCTGTGAAATACGGAGCGCAGAACGGAACGGAATTGAATTTATTTTGCCCCGATGCGGTATAACGATCTAATAAATCGGGAGGATGCGGCCGTAAGTCAGGGTTCACCACAGAACCCGTAACTCAAGCGCAATGTGCCGCGAAATCAATAGAGCTGACAATACCACGGAATACTGCACGGAAAAACTGCCACTCTGTATTATTTGTTGCCGCATTTAAGTCTTTTATGGAGCTGTCAAGTCTATGTAATCCAACTGAATTTAAAGCGAACAGGAGCCTTGTTTGTTGCTGTAATACATACTTAACATATTATCTTGCGACAATAAATATGTTATCTGTCATTAAAGCAGAGCATAATAAACAGTAGTCTCGTATAGAGAAATAATTACACTTAAGTATTTTGACACGAACTGGTGTAAATTTCAGTGAGATTACAAGCTGTCAATACTGCGAGGCATTCGGACCGCGAATCGAATAAACTTAATGGAAACACGGCGTGCAATCAAACGGCAAGAACAAGCATAAATTTATTAACGATGCTGAAATATCACCACATAAATCGCTATCTCGCCTGTCAGTTTATCGACAATTATTCTTAATTGGATTATGAAAGCGGTGTGCCCTGTCGTCGTGGGTTTAAGGTGCGAGAGGCAAGCGATGCGAAAGAATCAAAAGTAGATAGAAGATTCAATTATCATCGTTGTTAGACAAAGCAAGAGGTTTGTTCACAAAGTGTTTTCAAAACTTACATAGAACTTTAATTCGAATGAGTACCTACTCACGGATTGGGTGGTGAATTTTTTTTGAATGCTACAATTATTTTTTCTGTTTAAAATTGTCATTACCTTCCATAATGATTCCTTACTTGTCGTTAGACATTTCCCTTCCCCAAATAAATAATTTTACATTATTCGCTTACGTTACTGTTTTAGCCCTTAAACCGCATATGCTAGGTATCTCTTCCACTAGATAAATCATATTATCTTTGAAATGTTCCCTATCTTCTCAAATAAGTATTTCACACTGTCGCCGCTCGCTCATGTCATACGCATCTTATCTTCACGGTCGAGGCGCCTCGCTGATCTCGCGGAGACATGGCAGGCGCGTCCTATTGGTGCAAGAGAAAGGGGCGGCTCTCCGCGCAAGTTCCGACCTCCTCGTGGATATTCTCTAAGCATCTAAGACTGCATAACGAGGCTCAGAAGCCCTAATATAATTATAAGACTTTCAAAAATGTGACAATAACATAATTATTGATCAAAATAATATGCAATTTATGATGATAAAATATAGACGAGAGATAAGTAAGTATAGTAGAAAAGTGAAATTCGCGGTTTCCCACAATAACAACAAAAACGCTTCCTGAAATCCGCTAAAGTAAAGCTTGAATAAAAGTACGTCTATAAAAAAGTTTTAGAATAGGTACTTACAATCAACTTAGTCTCAACATATTTCAGTTTCAACCCCTTGAGACTAATTTTGTTAAGGCATTATGAGAAACAGTCATAACAGAAAACGGAAAATATTACCTTATTCCTATTTCTTCAAAAATAGTCCAAAGTCATTTCATTTCTTTACCATTTAAATGTAGTTTTAGATCACACACGCATTTCACATATTATTGTGTTGTGCAGCGTCTCTTCCACCTGATCATGTTTCGTAGCATGGTAGACCTTCTGTGCCTTCTCATTTAGCACACCAGCACACTACGTGCTACTTACTCGCTAGTAGAAATTCGATTACATACCCACTTGTTTTAAGAGCTCGTTAATGAGGCTTTACTATCGTTACTGTAAACATGAACCTTTTTAATTTTCCAGCCATCACGAGAAGACTAGCTTCAATTAATGGTAGCTTAACTACAAATTAATAATTAACTTAATTGAAAACTAACGGAAGTCTTTAATTAATACATTGCATTAATCACTTAAATGATTACGTTTATTTGTAAGTCGAATTAAGTTTATCGTTGAGGTTGCGCCTAAGCTTATTAAAGACAATAAAGACTTTTTGCTGTGTTCCTAACTCTATTGTTTTGCGTTCGCGGCCTTCAGATAACTTGATGTTTTAATAAACAATCTTTTGTGTGTTTGTAAATGGCGAAAAAACAAATTGCTTCATTAAAGTCTAGGTAAGTACAATAAATTTTAACCAGGAAGACAGTATAATGTTTGCAATTGTTCGTATTACGAAAAATTCATACTTTAGAATTATAAATGCACGTTTTCCATGATAAATGGGAAATAAAAAAAAACGTTACAACCTCATAATGTATAAGAAGTTATAATAATACTGCATGTTTAACTACCCTACATTGATAACGTCAATGCATGTAATGTAAAAAAGTGTCAATCCTATTTAAAAAAATAATGTAATAATTAAAATTGAGAGAGAGAGACGGCTGTATTCAGAGATATACAGAAGAAAGAAACATGCTGAACCGACTCGGAGGCCAGGAGAATGATGTTGATGATGAACTAAAACTGTTAATGTTATATTAAGAAGGAGGAAGTTATAATTTTTTGTGGAAATAGAATAAGGTCGTGAGCAGGATTCGAACCTGCGCCTCCCGGACAAATACTCCAGGGAAGGGTTCGAATCCTTCTCACGACAGTATTATTTTTCCACAAAAAATGATAACTTTAGAGTTAGCTAAGCAAGCATTAATGCTTTTCAAAGATTTATCTGTAAGTAGGAATAAGTTTGTGTAAAAACTCCACTATGACTTAATTATGTTTGAAACAGCAAATGATAATTAATTTAAGGTCTCTGACTTCTAGCACTTTCAATATATCTAGATTGCTCTATAGTCTATACACTCAAACAAGCATTAAAAAGTTCCATAATCCTCGCCAGTGCCATGTAGAGTTAGTTGTTACTATTGAAATAATGGACCCACTTTTATATATTTAATACTCTTGATATAAATTTTTATCAAAATACGATACTTTTTAGTGAAACATTTTAAGCTTTTGAGTACTTTTACATAATGTTAAGATACCTATTGAGTTGCTTATTTTGATATTTACTTAGTGTTTTAGGTTTAGCCTGTAGATAATTAACTACTTAACGAACACTTTTGCAACATCCATTCTAATTCATTAACATGACTCTAAACATAAAGTAAGAATAATCAGACAACATATTAAATCTTATATAAAAAACTTAATTCACACAACCTCCTTAGCCAGTACCGCGGAAAACAAAGGCTTATTTATGAAATTCTTCCGAGGATCATACACAATTAATAGCGGCGTAATAAAACACGAGTCAAAGCCCGCCGGCAGGGACATAACATTAACAGACTAATGGCTTATGATTATGATATTTACTGCTACATGCGGTCGCCTTAAGCCGCGGTCTCACCAAGCGTTTATAACGCGCGATAATAGAAACTTGTTACTAACTTTGCGACCGATTAATTGTTGTTAAGATAGGTTTTGAACTTTATGGTGTTTTTCTTTTTCCGTCTCAGTTTTTCATAGCATCCTGGATGGCCACACACAGTTTAGGTTACTACCTTTTGTTTGGGTTTTCTATTATTTATTTTGAGTAGGTAAATTATTGTTTAGAAAGCTATCTTTGATCTAATTAAACGAATTGAAACTTATTAAAATAGTCGATAATATTAACCTACTTAGCAATAATTCTGTAAGTAAATTTTTGGTATACGTATTTATTACTTTACTAGAATTATACTTACATTTTATTTCGAATTATTGTCGAAATAACACAAACAATAAAGTAACCGTGAGACTAGTAGTTTTAATGAAAATCTCTAGTACTGTGGAACGGAACCGCACCTTATGCAAATGAGGCAGCGGCGGGCAAAGCGTTGCCTAAATATTAGTTTAATATTTGGAAGATTGTATCATGGCCGTATTAGAACAGCGTTGCAACTCGCTTTGCTAAGCATTGAGGGAACTAGTAATACAAATATAATATATCTTATTTTTAGGTAAGTAGTACATACTTTTGATTACTTTTTTCTCAAAAGAAAAAGTAATTTGTGATTTCCTCAACAGACAAAGAAATTTATTATTTGTGTTTTTAAGAGTTCTATTGTGTGTCGAATTCGATCTTTTAATTAAAAATATTCCGTATATATACGTGTAGCAATTAAATATACTGTAATTAGGTAAATCACTAAATATTTGATAAATAAATTGTAGATTTAATTTACCACATATTTTGAGAAATCATTTCTTAGTTACTATCATTATAGTAACTAAACCATCATTGCATTAGGTACATCTTTAACCCTTTTTGGTACAATAGTTAGACCAAAATTGTATTCTAAGTTTCCAAGTTACAATGCTTGGGTATCGTAATGAATAAATTATGTAAATAGTATGAGGCGGGTTCTCGCTTTCTTGTAAATGATTTGGCGTTTTGCGTCTAATGGCCGGCCGGCCAGCTCCACGCACCCGAATCTACATATTAGTGCCACAAATTATTTAATTGCTATTTATAACGTCGCTGTGTTTACACGCGAACTTGAACGTGCAGTTAAGTTTGACTGGATGAATCAACAATACAGATAGAAAATAGTAGCCGACATCAGCATGTAATGTTTGTCATGAAACAATGAAATATTTTCCATTGTGTGTGCCTTCGAACATTTGTTAATTTAAATCTACAATTTAATTATCAAATATTTCATTATTTACCTAATTACGGTATGTACTTAATTGCTACGCTTAGAGTGTTACGGAATATTTTTAATTAAAAGATAATGATCACCATTATTTTGTGAACATTTTAAAATACTCTGCAAGCACTTTATACGGACACCATTATCAAAACATTACGCCGATGACTTTTTACATTAATCCACTTTTTCCACATCGGTCCTCCGTGATTTTCGTCAAACAGGTCACGCGTAATGTTTCCATAATTTTGATGACGGAGTGATTGGTTATGGTCTCAAAACCGAAACCATTAAGTTCGCATTCCAGCGGACGTCGCGGAGAAAAAGAAAACGCCGCGGCCTGAGGTGCAAATAGGGCGGGCCGGTACTTTACTGCGCCACCTCGTTCCGAAAGTAGTGACAAATGGTGGCGGCATCTTTCATCTCCTTACTTTTTCAATATCGCCACGTTTTAATATCGACCCTAACGATCAGATATAAGGCAGCAAACCCTTCAACCAGCTACAGTGATTAACGAAATGATAACGCAATAATGAAATTCGGAAATAATCGCAAATAGCTCTCCAGTGCCTCGAGGGCGGGCCGCGTCTACCTGAATTGAAAAGGCCATTGAAGTATTGCAAATAAATTAAATGTATTTTTCTTCACAGAAGCGTTTCATTAATTTGTGAATCATTTAAATGGCTACACGCGGCGCGTCGTCGCACAAACCTTCCGACGTGGAAACGGCTGTCATTTAATGATAAATTCATAGCATTTCCAGTTACTACACAAGGACTGCGCGTAAGGTATGGTTAACATGCTCATGCATCATTCATGCCGCGGATATTTGCGAAATTCACATTGTACTATAATGTGTGTGCAATCCGGTGGCTATTGTCTAAGGCCGATTATTGAAATGGCGACGCATTAAATTGATTGTGCATCGTATACGATAATAGTCCCTAATACGAGATAATTACAGAGAGGAAGCTCACTGGCTTACAGTAGTCGATGAAGATATAATTCTTCATTGAATTAATGAGGGCTTCGTGCGTGATACATCAGTTTGTCGTGCAGTGTACGAACGCAGCGAGGCGTCGGTGTGCGCTCGGCAATCACTCGGCGTACTAACATAAGTGGCGCGATTTGATACCTCCGAGCATTCACTATTTGTTGCATGCAATGTGATTCCGCTAATTGAATTCACATTGTATAATTTACTTGGTAGCATGTAACTACATGGTAACCATTTTATTTCGCTATAAGAACTTAATAGAAGACAAGCCAGCTTGCTTAGATTGTTTCTGCGATTATAATTACTATCGGCGATTACTGACAGGTTATTAAATTTAATATTAATAGTTCACACCTTTTAATCTAATATATGGAATAGTGTTTCAATCGTATACTCTTTTAATTGTATGAAATATTCTCTTTAGTAGATGCATTAGGTAGCTTCAACTGACGGGCTGGAGCAAATTAAATTTACCCGTTCCCCTTTGTTTGCGAAAGCTACATTGTGTACTTTAGCAGCAACAGCCAACATCTAATATCTACATATTTACATCGACGTGTTTCTGTTCGGAACATAAATTACTGCAGCGTGCAATTAAACTTGTGACACGTAACACGATGTTTTCAAACACTGAAGATATATTAGCTAACTGCGATTAACAGGCAAATAAATATACCTAAATCACCTACATGCTCGCAACATAATCGATCTTAACATGGTGTAAACATTCGTAATTAAGGAGGTACAGTTATTAGTTAGAAAATATACGTTTTCCTACAGATATGTTCCAGTTATATGTTCTCACACTATAGCTACTGATCTGAATACGTGATTAAGAGAAAGTATCATAAAGTCCAGTAGGCTCAACATCTCATCTATCACAGATTGATATATTGACTCTTTGATGTGAACTGAATATAAATATGTCAATCACATAATATGTATAATAAATTAATCTATAAAAGTAGGTAATGGATAATTAAAATGTCGTGTATATCAATGACGAATTGATGAATTACATTACATTCGTCGCTACTGTATCGTTTGCAATGACATCGATTTAGAAACGTGTTACGTTATGTTTCTGTTTGTGAACAATCTTTTAACTACAGAAGTAGCTTTAGAAATACATATAATGAATAATTTAAAATAATTATATTCTTTTCTAAGATTCCAACCAACTAATGTTCTAAAGTTATTATATTAAATGGAAAAAGAATACGGTCGCGAACAGGATTCCAGCCAAGAGGTCGAGATGGCTTAGTGGTCAGAGCGCCTGGAGTATTCATCCGGGAGGCGCAGGTTCGAATCCTGTTCGCGACCGTATTCTTTTTCCATTTAATATAATAACTTTAGAGTTCGTTAAGCATGCGTTAATGCTTTTCAAAGATTTATCTTGAACTAATGTTCTAATTATCAACTGATCCACTACTATGGAAATTGCATGTGAGACCCGCTTATGATGCAGGAAACGTAAGCTTAAAATTTCAAGCCTTCGTGGATATCGAAGTTGATGATAAGACATGGCAAATTAAAATTAAGGTCAACTTCAAACTAAATCCAGACAGTTTTAATTTGACGTTTCTAATTTTAGTGACCACGCCGTTTCGCTCTTAAAGATGTTAGTCAAAGAACTTAACTTTTTTTCCTATCGATACTGTTAACAAAATAATATAATACTCTTATTTAATAAAGGTGGCCAATATAAAAAAATAATTGTAATTAAAAAAAAAAAACTTTCTAGCCGCTTGCAACAAAATAGGTGGGTGTTTACGATGCCTATCTATGCTCAGTCACAGCAACAATTTATAAAGTTTAAAAATCGCATCTCATCGTGCATAAGTAATGACAGGTTGCTTATCTCTAGCCGCGAGCATTATAACAACTCGTTTCCTTGGTTGACTCTTAATTGCAGCTTACAGGAGATAATAAGCCATCTTTTAACTTTAAGTGAACATCATGAAAATAACCGACGATAAACAGCCTATTTAGCCACTTGTCACGCTGATCGGGCGGAAAATGAAAGGATTTTCTTACCATAAGCAATCTCACAATGTGTAAAAATATCATGATAATTATCCTGAAATAATTACAGTCGCGTTTGTAATATCAAACTAGTTGTTGCCCGTAACTCCGTCTGGGTGACGAAAAGTATCCTATGTGTTAATCTAGGTTACAAACTAGATAGTTTGCAACCTGGATTAACACAGATGTGTGTCAAATCCGTTCAGCCATTTTTGCGTGATTGAGTAATTTTCTTTCAGATGTTTAATATTAGTAGGATAAGAACATTATTGATTACACGAACATTATTTTTAATCCTAAGCTTACTAAGCTTGTAGGAACTGTTAAAACTCCCCATGCCACCATGAATGCGACTTAGAAGAAAACTAATACCACAAATTACGAAAACATAGCAAGGCCGACTCCGACTTCAGATACCTTTTTCCGCACACAGTCGGCGTAACATAGACCCAAGTGCCACGCCCTCATAAAATTCATGTTCCCAACATCAGCATATACCAACCCTATATGTTCTCAAGTTACTTGCATTAGTTATTAAGCGGGCCCTTTGCTGTGTATCGCGCAATCTCCCAGGTAATTGCCGCTTTACCGGCGACGTCGAAATTTTAATTAGTTGGCGAAAATAAGCGAGTGGGGAACGGCTGCCTCATCCATCACGGGATCACTTGGTCGGACGATCGACAAACTTGTTTACACTGGACATGTTCTAGCATCGGTAATTATGATGCTATAGATATCGAAATCGAATTTAATTGAGCTTATTATAGTTTATAGTTTACTAGTTTAAGCCTGCAGCGGCGCTCGCGTAGAAAGATGCTTGCAAATATAACCCGACTGAAATTAATATCAGCACCAGCTATTGTTTTTCTTACTCTTAATGACTCTTCCGAGGCGACTAAACAATTTTTCGAAATAAAAAGTATCTATCCTATGTTATTTCCGGGTCCCGTCGACCGATTAAGTTGAACAATTTTAAACGTAAAGTTTACAGATTTCCACGAATATTGACGTATTGACCGATTAAGTTGAATAAATTTAAACTTTACGCTTACTGCTAACTTTACGCGCTGAATAAATTTAAACGTAAAGTTTAAATTTATTCAACTTAACCTTTCGGCTCAGTAACGTACAGATCTGTACGTTGTAACAATAAAAATCTATTGTGTCTGCTAATGACTGACGCAACAGCTTAATCGGTCGACGGGTCAATACAATATTCGTTGAAATCTGTTCGTATCTATAGTTCTGGCATCAAGAAATAAGTAACAAATGTACAAACAGATACAGATTCATAATATTAAATAAAGATATGAAAATTTAGGGTTGATAATAAAGGTAGTTTAAAACACCAAACGGGCGAGCCTTATACGGTTAGCTCATTCATCAAGGGATCACTTGGATAGTCGGCGAACTTACGTATTTACACGGGACAATAAAAAACACGTTCAATTATCGGTGCTATTATGATGTTAGTGATATTGAACTCGATTTTATTTGAACTTATAATGGTATTAAAAAAAACAGGTTTATAAAAAAGAACACCAGAAAAATGTTGATCTTTTTAAAGCTGATCCGGTACTTTTTTTATCATATCTTATCATCACGTCTGTATTACCCGAACGACACAGTACAGTTGAAGAATTCCGTTGTCTATCTCCGAAGATCATCCTAATATATTATGTACAAAAACCATCTCAGACAAATGTATAATGAAATAACGAAAACCCCATTCACATCGGATCAGTAGTTTTTAGACACACAACCATACATTCTTACATACATACATACTTACGGGTCGAATACATAACCTCCGTTTTTGAAGTCGGTTAAAATGAAAATACAAAAATTGGCTTGTCCATCACGGGATCAGTCACTACCGCGTACTTGTTTACATTGGGACATGTTCTAGCATGGCGTTGGTTCAGTTAAGATATTAGGATTGATTTTAATTGTCCTCATAATTACTTATGCGAAGGGTCAGGGTTAAAAAGTATTTAGTTTTTTTACTATTAGTAAGTTAATAATAAACTGCTTCAATAAATAAGCGGGGTGTATTAAACAATAGTAGCTGCAGCGGTTTTAATGAAGCTCATATTGACCTTTCATTAACAAAACATAGTTGTAATTAACAATATACAGCAGTCGCCTTGTGACCATGATCACTGCAACTTAGTCGAAACGTTAAGCGATTCAAAGGTATTTAATGCAAGTTATTATTCCAGTTAGACTCTTTGTATTGATATCATGCAACACGATAGTTATAAAGTCAGTAAGAACTCGTCATCAGTTCAGATTCGTCACAAAAACTGTTGTCCATACAACAAATCCCAATTCATCATCGTTTAAAAATAAAATCAATTGATTTAATACTTATCTATTAATCACTCTTATAAAATTGCATGTTGCAAAGTAGAGTTAGTCAGAAAAGTTGAAGTATCACCTTTCTTGTAATAGATATAATATGGTTTAGCTACTTGTAAGTTTTGTGAATTCACGCAAAAACTACTGAACAGATTTGTATGAAATTGGGTATTAGTTACTTAGGCCCTGGAAAAGACAAAATTTGCGAGAAAATGCAGTTTCTACGGAAATGGGGGTTTATGTATGGCTTATGAGA
Source organism: Xylocampa areola (assembly GCA_935421205.1). Taxonomy (NCBI): domain Eukaryota; kingdom Metazoa; phylum Arthropoda; class Insecta; order Lepidoptera; family Noctuidae; genus Xylocampa; species Xylocampa areola. The sequence goes on from OW285200.1 coordinate 7,002,154, forward strand.
GTGTTAATCGAGATTTTTCAAAATCGTAGACTATGTTTCCTTAACTGCTCGAATAACACATAACTATAATGAAATGTTGTAGATATTAGCAGCACGATACATACTGTACAAATAAAAACAAATGAGTCATAAATAAGAATAAAATAAAATTATACGTGTCGAATGGAGAACTTCCTTTTCTTTTCAAAGGTTAAAAAATAATTTTGACAACTCAGCTTTTCTTTGTGTCTTTACTTGTTCTTACATAAACTACTGATGACAAGTCGGTACTAGGAAAATATTTAAAACAGTGACGAATAGGGATATGTTCTTTTTAATGACGAATCGGAACAGTGACGAGTCGGGATTAACACAAAAAATCATGTGTGCGTAAATATTATAAATTAAAGATCACGTGGTCAAAACGTAAAACATTGCGAGGAAACTACCACACAGGAGGATGTTCTCTATGGTGTGTAAAGCCATGTCAGCCACGGGTGGTTTAAACTCACACTATTTTGTTCGTTAACCAAGAGAATATGAAACACAGTAAATAATTAAACAAATAAACAAAAATAAATAACATTTACCGCACGTGTTAACTAGTAGATACTTAGTCGAAGACATAATTCAACGGACCAGTCTCTGTCTTCGACAACACACTCTATCACTTATTTTCTACGCAATAAATACCAGTTCCAGTTGAAAGCTAATCAAATGGTTCCTCCATTCTCGATGGAACAGTTCACACCATGTATGGGCAACTACAAGTACTTGCATTAAAATAGTAATTTCTAACTGGATTCGCATAATATGACAGATATCAACGGCACGAATAAATTTTATAAGATTATTGAGGTGACTGTAGGCGGTTTATTACATACTCTTTTTATAAATAACATTAATGTTTTTTTATCAATTCATTATAGAAGTTAATAGTTTTGTGGCAATACAAAACTGCAGTTAATATAGTCCTGAATATTGAAATTGCAGGTTTATATATACCTATATCAATTATTATCGTTCAGCGGTTATTACTCACGTGCATTTTTCGGAACTATGCGACTAGTTTCGAACTTAAGGGGAGCCCTTGGTCATGAGCTCAGCCCGCGCCGATGTCGCTAGGCAAACTTGAATTTTAATTGTGTCTGGAAATGGAAATACCAGAGGTTATCATCAAATACACTTACAAAAACGCTCATTTGATAAGTTCTATAGTTTGCTTCATATAAGTAATGTAAGTACTCCGGAAAGCACTGGCATGGTTCTATATGAAAAAAACTTGTATTGTTCATCTGACGCTTGTTTAGACCACACTACAAGTTTGCATCCTTCCCATCCTGCCCATGTTGACGATATACCCAATCGCGTCGGACCTTGTACTATTTCTATGAAACCAGTGGCAAAACAAATCATAGTCATATATTATGTTTTCGCAATCACTAAACATCACAATAAAACAACTATTAAGCGAATTAATCGCGTGTATGCGGTTTTTGTTATTAACAAATTATGGTTCAGTTATACTCCACTGACAATGAAGAGGTAAAACTACCTATACCTACTAGGTACTGTATACCTATGTATGTTTGTATGCTCCCATCCAATTACAAATTGATCTTTACTCCTGATATTGCAACTGGCAGGTCTTAACAAGCAGACCTTATGAGCTGGCTTGTACAGGCTCGTTCTATTCAATTAAAACATTGCATATTTTAATTAAATGGAAGTTAATTATGTGTCTCATAAGAAATATCCTTTTAAAGTCATGTGCATTTTATTCAATCATATCACGATTACGGTCCTTGCTTGTGATGATGGTGATGATATGCGGTAAAGTCAAAGGTATCAACTACCCGACAGAAGACGGCTCACTAAAACAGGGTTCAGAAGACTGGCTTGCTGTATAAAGCTCCAATAGCCTCCAGGCTTGCTGACCGTAGTGACCGAGGTAGATATCAATCATTATTGTCGGCATTATCCAGGATATTGCTATATATAATTTAAAGATCAACAAGAGCTTTTTTGACTACTTCTACAAAGCATACCTAGTACACTAGCGCAGAATATTTCTATGTGAAGCCGCAAATGTACCCTACTTTTGCGAACCATGATACCAAGTGGTAATTATTCTTATTCCAAAATTCTTCTGGCAAGCTTCTGGAATCAATTCATCATTATCATATTATAAATGAAATTAAAAAAATTCAAAAAGGGACGTTTGAAGGCTATGACAGGCTCGATAACGATGCTAGGCGTGATGAACTGCAAGTCGTACAACTTAATTTAAAAACGTGCTCGAAAATAGCTTACACGCAGCAAATACTCAATCAATTCATAAATAAAAAAAAGCAAGGAGATAAATATCTACCGTATTTGATAAAAATTGTGCGAATTGCATGTTTATTTCATTTTATTCATTCCTAAAGTAATTCTGACGGTGAACGTTCCGATTTAGCAAAAATTGCTACTTACACACATTCATGAATATCAGCGCAGTTAACTCTAAACAAGCAACTGATGCAAACGTGTAATTTTCTCCGAGGTTATCTATGAATATCTAATAAGATTCGTACCGTCTTAACTGTACTATTTATACGCAGTTTGCCATCGTAGAAACAACTACTTTTCTCGCCTACTCTCAGTTTTATTGTCTCGTCAATATCCTCGCGAATGGCTTAACGGATTTCGATAAAACTGCTATTTTTGTTTGAGAAATAGCTAACTTAGAGCTAAGGAATTTTTATTTGGTACAACGGGAGAAAAAGCTTAATACCTGAGATCATAGGATACATCAACAGTACCGCTATACTCTCTTTTATATAGTTTGGTTGATGAACAGCCCTGTGGCCTCTGACACGACTTCATACAGCATCGAAAACATCTCTCAGGTATGCTTGGTGCATGGGATCTGATTTTCCAGTACAAAGTTCATTACTAGGTTAACAGTGCTTAATCCTGTGGTCCTTTTATTAAGTTAAACTTACAAATAAGGAAATTTGTCTCTACAATAGGAAACATAAACATCAGCATACAGTATGGTATTTATTATTTTCATATTATTACAAGTAATAAAATAGGTAGGTATGTCAATTAAGTAGCGAAACAGAAGCCGCTACCACGTATTACTGCTATAACTTTTAATAACAACCGCACAACCAGAAAGGAATGAGTACATTCTTGAAAACACATAAAACCTCTAATATAGGCACGATATTCACGTGGTAACGACCTTATAAAACGCGGTTTAAACAAAAATTGTCGACGCAGGTATCAAAAACTTTAATTGGATGGTACAAAATCTAATCAAATTTTATTGGCAGCCAACACACAGCTAATCAAAAATAAACATAATTTCGTAATCACACCGAAGTAACATGTTTTATTCATTACTATAATAGTTTAATGACGCGCCACTTACAAATTGAACTTGCGAAGTCAAAATAGCAACACTATCATAAAAAACATATCGACTGATAATAATTTGATTTGATTGTAAAATGGTATCTTAATCCTTCAACGTTACGATATTGACATTTAATTCGGATGCGTTATTAATTTTAATGTTAATTAAATGTTTTATGTGACCATTAATATTTAAGTCAAAATTTAACATTGTGCAGCTTTTATCGCGAAAACAACAATTAGATGAAATGTTCCTGAGTTATATTTTCAATTAAGGTTACATTAATTCTAAGCAAGGTCGAAATAATCAAGTTTATAGAATTGAAAGTAATAGAGAAAGATGTATTACCTGTATTGATTTTAAAACCAAACCAAGTCGAGAAAGGTTAGTTTTGATAAACATGTTTAAGAATTTACATTTGAATTCATGAATAAATTATTATGATTTACTTAATAACCTCTATAAAAAATTGTAAAAACAGGAAACACGCAATAAAGTGTAACTATCTGTGGCATTTTATAGCAGTCGACTGAGGTAGGAGAAACAATAGATACCCATAATAATTAAACACTTGAGACTAAATACAGAAAATACCAAAATAGAGTGGACTCTGTTTCTTTGAAGATATAGACAGTAATCGGGTTACTTTGCGAATAGTAACCCGATTTCAAAATAAGCAGTGACTTGTTCAAAATAATCTAGGGAATGGCAATGTCAAATCTAAGAACGCCTGCAGTCTAGAATTTTGGTTAGCGGATACCGTAGTTGGTTACTTATTAAGCATCAAGACTTAGGAAAGTGCGCAAATTAGCTAACTAGATTTCTCATATAAAAATAAATCGGTAAAGTATCGTGCGAAAGTTGCTCGTTGAAATATGTAGGAGTCGTAATTGAACATCACAATTCCCTTCGAAAAGTAATTTCTGAGGGCCCAGCTGGATGGAAGCTGATTTTAGATGTTATTTCTGTCTTTAAGGCAAAGGAAATTTAATAGTTAACACCGGTTTTGTCGCTCTAGCTCAAGGGGCGCCGCAGCGTCACTAGATAAGTACATATTCTACTAATATTTTATCACCCAGTTTGGCAAAAACCATGAGCTAGACGCAAGTTGGCAGAATTTCTTATGAGAAATACAGATAAAAATTCGAAAAGCATGCATAGCGAACTCTAAAGTTTTTTTTTAATCTTTATTTAAACGACTTGGTTCACAAAAGCAAAGAGCGAACATGTCGTCCTAACTCTAAAGTTATAATTTTCTGTAGAAAGAGAAATATGGTCGCGAGCAGGATTCGAACTTGCGCCTGCGGAAGTAAAATTCGTGGCAGTGAGACGCGGTGATTGGAGCAGCGAACCCGGGACCTCAGTAAATGTTAGAGTAGGACTGTGTGGTTTTTAGTCGGTAGGGGTCACAGCGTCTATGACGATGTTTACACAGTCAAAAAAAAAATGTTGTCGAGATGGCTTAGCGGTCAGAGCGCCTGGTGTATTTATCCGGAAGGTTCAAATCCTCCTCCCGAACAAATTTTTCATGAGAATTTTACGACGTTTTCTACTTGAAATTTGACAAACATTTCCTGGGTCACCGCTAGATTTAAGTAAATACAAATAACGCTTAATTAATTAGAGAGTTCGAACTCTCAAAGAAACATAAAAATACTTCATTGTTTTTACTGTTAATTACTTTGGTTGGTTACATTGGAGCTTGCATTCGCAAACCAACAAATTGAAAAAGACGCCGCACCCAACATACCTTCGAGAGGCTAAGCAGATAATGAATTTCGATCAGCAATTCCCATCAGCGTCAGCCATTAGAGCTTCAAGAATGTGGACATCCACTCACAAGGAAGGTTGTCGTCAGGACAAACTTACTTATGTATGCTTGCTTCATGTCCACATAGAAACCCATTATTAATAATGAGATGGTACAGCGTCTCATGGACTCGTGGCATGATGAGTAGTCAGTGTCTGTAGGTAATCAATTAAACTATCAATTCAGTCGAGTTCGTGAAGATTGAATTCAATTATATTAATGTGTTGTGTGTGAGTAAGTTGGATGACTAACAACTGCCGCTTTATTGATTGCCAGTGAGACGGCTTTGTTAATAACAAAGTGTTCAGAGCGCACTTTCGATTCATCAATCTCATCAAAACAATGGAATTAAATAATTACGCTAGCGAAACAAATCGTGACCGCGTGCCGCCAATAAAAACTTGAGTACAGTGCGATTATCCGATTACACACATAACACTCTAATAACAAGGTGGTGTCTGAAACAGGACCGTTTAACAATATTGTCTCTGACCAATCGGCGGCGTGCGCGGTTAGTGCCGGCGTCACGCACGCGGCACGCCGCCGCGCCGCACCATGTCACTGCGCACATTTGCCGCATGTTATTGCCGCCTCGCACGACTTCACCATCGTTTGGACGAGCGTAAAGAAGGCGCTCGTTTATCGAGAGAGCCACGAACAAAAGCGCTTACGCCTCGTCTTAATTAATATGATTAATGAGGCGAGGCCGCGGCGCGTTTTGAACTCGCGTTACTGTTGTAATCGAGAAATAAATTAATTTTATTAGTAGTCCTTCCTAATAGAATACGAACGTCGAGGGCTGAGTCGCTCCCAAACGACTCCGACGATGCCGTGTTTTCCCGGTTCGTTACGTTTCTCTAATTTAAAAATTGGGCGTTAAAACTCACCGATTATAATTTAAATTTATGACATTATGCATAATATAAAGGCATATAAAAAGGAAATTGTGACGCGTTATAGTGGGGCATCACTAACAAGGCACATATCTCAACACACCTTAATGACTTTAACTATAATTTCATTTCATTAAAATTATTTTATCAAACTACTACTTACCCACCACCACTATAGTTTCATTAATATTAACATAATTTTATTGCTCGCTTCAGAGTCAAAGCACTAATTTATTACAGCTGTATCCGTGTCAGTTGTAGGTAGGTAGATCTAAGTATACGTAATACTCATATCAAAACACATTAGTGGTAAAATAATTTGAAACTATTAGAGGAATTCGCAGTAAAACAAATAGTATTCGCGCAGACGTGTTACCCTTCTAAAACACATAGGTATCTATTTATTTTCCCATGTTTCTAAGTTAAAGTCGAGAGGCTAGTACGCGACGGAATTTGGATCTTATGTTCTGGTGTCACGGTGCATGTTTGCTATGCGCATGCGGTGGCCGCGCTCGCGCCTCGGGCCGAGATCGTGGCGGAGATAATTAGAGGCCGCGGCTCTGTGGGAGCCATAAAAACGGCAAATTGACCGGCGGGATAACCAGAAAGGCACAATGTGTTAGATAATAATTTCCAAATTACAGGTTATGTTGGTTCGCGAGCGAGACTCGGCCGGCTCTTTTTTCTCGGACGCCGACTGAGGTGCTAAGGGCAGGCTAATTATTATTTGGGTATCAGAGCGAGGATTTTAGTGCAGCTGCTACCTGTATAAATATTTATTATTAAAAAAGATCAAACGCCAATTTCGATGGAATCCAATTTTTATCAGCCAATTAATGTTGCTTCATATAACTCATCAGTCATCATACACTTACCTACCTATAATTATACGTTCTTATGGCGAGGAAGATAAATATTTAAATAAGTAGTTACTCATAAAATAAATTATGTCTATGGTTTACATAGCCTAATTTACAAAGGTCATTTTTGGGAAGTTCAATATGAATTGTGACTAACATGCACGGAGTCATACATGAAAACAGACGCGGATCACATCATCAGAAAGAAAGTGATCCATGGAGGAGGTCATCACCCTTAGCTCGGCCCTCGCGTCGTTAGGAGGAGGATAAGAACTGGAAAAAGAAGGCTAGGTAGAGATATCTAAGTATCCATTTGTGTCCTAAATATTTATTTCTTGATGAGGTACTAATGCAACTATGAAAATATTACAGAAAGATATCTCTACGAGCTATCCTAAAACAACACAGCATCCAAACCATACGCCTAAAATATACCTATGTGTTTCTAGTACACAATGTTATAAGATCTATACAACTGAAAATCAAGAAAATCGCATCAATTCAACAGGCAATTAAATATGAAGACCTTTACAACTTATGACGATGGTCCCCTATTCTATGGCAAAGCTTGTAAGACAATCGATGGTGAGACAGGTGCGCGGGGCGCCGGACGCGAAGCTCCGCCATTGGACGGGCCCGGGTGCTCCGCCCCACGCCTCCTCGGGAACTACTCCTAGATTAATGTTTTGTTAAAGGGAGCATTATCTTCTAAGATGTGATGAAATATGCGAGCTGCAGCATCCGACACGCTAATGCGGGTAATGGCGGTCGTGAATTCATCCTTGTTAATATTTAACTATTGTACTCAACGCGAAGCTCGATGAAGTAGACTTTTCTGAAATTTACATACCTATTATATTATTTATTCTAAATAGCTAGGTATGTTACAACTACTATAATTTTAGTTATAACATTTGCATTTAGCCTATTTTGTAAGTTGTTTTTTTTTATTCTAAAAAGTCCTAACATTAGAGTTCGCTACACATGCGTTAATTCGTTTAAAAGATTTATCTGTATTAGTTTGTTTTACATTTTTATCTAATCATTTAACACTAGGTAGGAAATTTTGCTTACTTTACAAAATGGTCAATGACTCAGGATAAATTGCAGGTTGCCGAAAGATATAGGTTCATCTCTTTATACCTATGTGTGTTTGATGTTTAATCATTAAAATTTAATTAGATTTTTTTTTATTAATAAAATATAATTTAGACAAAAAGGATTGGAAGAACAATGAGCGATAATAATATCCGTATTCGTACTAATAGACAATATGTAGGTATGGGGTATGATTATTATAAAAAAAAAAACAAGTTTTTTATTTTTTCTCACTTGGGTACCTAATACCTATATAGCTTACTTAGACCAGGGCCCAGATGGGTAATGGATGTAGGTTACTGGAATATTAACTTCGATTTTATTATTTCACACATACCATAATTAACAGAATTGGGCATTTATTTGATTAAGAAGGATTTAATACTTAAGTTCATCTTAAACTGTTTTCACAAAAATAATTCATTGTCATTGAAAGTGAAAAGAGTCATGAAAAAATGTGAGGACGCCGTAAAATTATCGTATTTTTTTCTTTCTTTTTTATACGAGATAAATGACCTCCAAAATATTAAAGGCTAGTAATGAGGGTAAAGTCTTAAAATTTCAAAAATGCCATTTAAGTTTATATATCTGATTAATTGGTTATAATTCGCATCTAAAACTAAATAGGCTCACCACCTATTATCAGTACATGGGACTTAATACCATTGATGAAATGTGGGTAGGTACTGTGTACACCTCTGCCTACCTATTCGAGGAATACAGGCGTGATGCTATGTTATGTTATGTAAAACTAATAGACCAAAATTACATTTTATTTTCGTTTAAAATTTTCTTAGCACCGAATAGGTACTGAATCTGTAATTTTAATTTGTGATTCTGTTTTTTACTATCCTAAGTATGTGAACTTAATATATTATGCCATCAATATCGCTACTGAAATATAAAATGTAATCAGAAACAAAAACAAAAAGATTCGATACTTTTCCTAGTATGTCATAAAAATATCAGCGAAAACACAGTGTGGTGTTTAAACGTAACATTAAAACGTAAATATAATAAAGATCTGGACTTTTAAGTAAGAAGGATTTAATATGTACTTACATCTAAACCTTCATTCCCAAAAAGAACTCATTGTCACTGGTTGAGAGTCATGAAAAAATGTGGGGATGCCATTATTTTTTATGCCTGTTTCCTGGATCTATCCCGGGCTTTTGACCTTGTGTCATATGATGTGCTCTGGAGGAAGTTGGGAGACAGGAATGTACCGGCGGATGTTCGTAAGATTCTGCAATTTTGGTATGCTAATCAAACGAATCATGTGAAGAGGTCCAACAGTCTCTCTGAGGCTTATGGGTTGTAGTGCGGGGTGAGGCAGGGAGGGTTGACTTCACCCAGGCTCTTCAACCTATATGTGAATGACCTCATGGTCGAGCTCGGCAGTATGCGTGTTGGCTGTCGGGTGGGTGGTGTTAATATTAACAGCATCAGCTATGCGGACGACATGGTGCTGCTGGGCCCGACTTCAGGTGCTATTGGAGAGATGTTGAAAGTTTGCGAGGACTACGCGGCTAGGCATGGGCTCGTGTATAACGTGAAGAAATGTGAGTACATGGTCTTTGGGGTCGCCGGTAGGTTTTCAGATTATTCACCTAACTTTACCCTAAATGGCTTGAGCATAAGAAGAGTAAAACAATTCAAATATCTGGGACAATGTGGATATTGATAGGGAGCGCAGGGCTTTGGCGGTCCGCGGTAATATGTTGGCTCGTAGATTTGCCCGCTGCACGGACCAGGTAAAAATAACGCTTTTTAAAGCGTATTGTCAGGGTCTGTACACGGGTGGTCTGTGGATCAGCTACACCAAAAGGTCGCTAGATGTCCTGCGCGTCCAGTACAACAATGTTTTTAGAATGCTCTTGAGACTGCCCCGGTTCTGTAGTGCGTCGGAGATGTTTACGCAGAACCGTACTGACAGCTTCCACGCAAGTGTGCGGAAGAAAATAGCGTCTGTGGCAGCTCAAACCCGGGCCAGTGGCAACAGCATTCTGGAAACAGTGACTGAGAATGTTTTTTCCCCTTTTATGAAACATTTTGTGGAGAGGATGACCGGATGAGAAACTGGTTTCGTCTTCTTTGCAAAGTGACTTATACCCAAATTGTTATTTTAATGTATGTATATTACTAACACTAGGTATAAGGTTCTTTACTAACACTACGGATCTCTGTTATCTGATTATTTGAAAAAAAAATTAAAATTAAAAAAAAATGTTTTTTCGTTAAAGGTAAATGGCCTCCAAAAAACTTAAGGGTCGCAGTAAACGTTATATCTTAAAATAAAGAAATACAAATAAGTTTAAATAAAATTCACATTTTGCAGAAAAGGAGTGTTATGTTTTCAGTGTTCATGTATGTAGGTATGTGAGTTTATTTATTCCTTCATAACTTCTAAAAGCCTGAACCGATTTAAATGTATGGAATATCTTGGGGTATCGTTAGAATCCTTGCATTTTCACGGGTCACATAGGTTAGTAAGATTAAAAGATATATATGTTTAAACTGTATATGTGAATAAATATAATAAATTCACAAAAAAGGTATGAAATAAAAATGAGGGGGACTTTTATGAAAACTTTCCACTGTAGGTACTGTTCCCCGACAGCAATGAAAATTCTTTAGTGCCTACTTAGTTTTTTCACTTTTTAGTTCACACATGCTTTTAATGATAAAACATAATCTATTAAGCAATCTATATACTGAAGTATCACTTAATTGTAATCAGAAATCAAGAATCTACAACCTGTATACGAAAATATTCGTATAGTTTAATTTATTTGACTTAAAATTATCAGTGGAGAACACACCGTGGGTTACTTTAATATAATTATGAATATTGCGTTAAGATGCGTATGATATACTTTTTAATTTGTTTACTACGTATAGTCCTCCTTACTGGTTTTCGATAACGGTGACTCCAACAGTTATTTGCCTTTCGTGGTCTCTAATATGACTCGCTAGACGGAACTTGGTTTTAAATAACTATAAAGAAAAGTAAAGTAAAGCGCAAAGTTAAAGTGGACAAGTGGTTGCGCTGGTGCAAGCCCACTCTCTCGTCCTGCTCTCTGTTGTCCAACGGACTGGCAAATCAGTACGATAGGCAGAGTTTAGGATGCATTACTTATTTTGGGGAATCCCCTATTTCTCGTTACAACCATGGACAGAGATGGTGATCTATTATTATTCGGAACCACACGGAGACGTACTGCGTATACTGAGACTGTCGTACCGATGGATTAACTCTCGTCTTAGTAAATTCTTTTTTTTTATTACTTTCCTAACATAGACATGTTTATCCTCTTTTCGTTAAATGTCCATCTGTCTTTCATAGTCTTCAGCGGGTACGAGTACGTGTTTTTTATGAACTAAGATTGTAAGTATATACACATAGGTACTATGCTGGAAATGGTATAGCAAAGCAACGTCTCAACGCTCTGTATCGCATCATTATGCTTCACGGGACAGTGAAATGGTTAACAAAAAAGTAGGTATACTGAGTATCTACTCTCTTTTTTCCTCGTAAATATAGAAGCCAAACAAGTCACACACGCAATAATACAGTAAAAAAACACATCACTATATTTTTTTTTCCAATCTACTACTACTTGGGGTTGGCTTACAGTCTGACTAAATGCAAGTGAAAGTATTTTACATGGAGAGATAGCCTATCCACAAACTTATTTTTGAACACACTTGATCCTAAAGTGGCTCTTATTGCACCGCTTTTAGGTTCATAATGACGCTTATTTCGCATGCTTTTCACTTTATATTACCGCACCTTTATACGTTGCGTTCTCTCGTAACGAAGGCCAAGACTTTTGGTCACTGAGCTATCGGAGTAATCAAGAAGCACCTTTACACGGCAAAGAGTTTTGACTTGTTTTTAACATGTTTGTGATTAAATTCATTGTGTTACTTATAATATGCCAAGTAAACATTCCAATTCATAAAATAATTTATTTTTGTCGCCAAACTAACATTAATTTGGATTATAAATTGAAAAATATAAAATATAATATAATATTGATAATAGAATTATATTTTTATATAAGAATATTTTATATTAAGAATAGTTATATTTTAATAATAGGCTGTTTGGCAACTTCGTCAGTGCCTTCCATACGCGCGTAGAGCATGCTAGCCTTGAAGGAATTAGTACCTACTGTAGTAGTTTTAGCGGGCATACCCCTCTCGCCACTGGCATAATCATATAAAGGTACCTTTACCAGTATGGTTACAATGGTAGTACACTGTTAGTTTTTTTTATGTATTTTAATACTATTAATGTAATGAGCTATTTTTGCTTTCGTACAAGTTCTTTTGTGCTCGTGTGTTACCTCACCCCCCCCCCTAAGTGGTGAGCAAATTTGTTCGATAATTAGTCAGAAGGCGCCTCCCGTCTGCTCCTCTAAGACGCTAGCAATGTAGCAATTCAATCTCCACTTTTGATTGTACTATTGTCATTAATTGATAATCTAATAACTATGATAAACATTGTTCCGGTATTTATTTTAAACATACACATAGCAATCATCATAATAGCACAAGAAACAGCTAGAATCATCATCATTAGAAGCCCACATTAGCCCACGGCTGTCAATACCTCTTCAAGTGCACATCACTAAGCATAATCTGCTTTTAAACCCAGCTCCTGCCTTGCATCAAATATTTGGATGGGTAGAGAGCATAGATAATATTAATTTGTCATTTTTTTTTTTTCAAAAATCCTATTTGTAAACCTACGTACGAATAAATAATTGGTTTCTTTGCCTTAATATAAGTCGCATCATTTCAATTACACTTCGTGGCAGGCTCTGTGGTCTCCCTATAATCAAGCAGATATCCCAAGCAGTTACGTCACGTAAACCTCAGTTCTAAGATTGTTTATCCACCAATTTCTCGAGATGGGACCCAATACAATTGTGTTTGTCAATGATAAATGGTCGCGCGCGGTGCTTTTCATCTCCTACGGTCAAAGGCGCCGCCGGCGACAGACGTCAAATAAATTTAAATTCTAATACGCAACGTATAAGGTGTATTCCCGGTTGCACATAAATAATTACAACACAGGACTAAATGATACGGTACTAATCAAGGCCGGGAATAAACGCGGATAATGCGGTTTAATATCGTTTGAAAGGAACCTTTCGGCGGGTAGTCGCATTCAGCTATAATGAGTTTATTCAGAGTTTTAATCGAATGAATCGTGGTAAGCAAATACTGATTCAAAAGTATCAAGCCGGGGTCGGCACAGCGGCACTCCACTAGTTGCCTTTTCAATTTGTATACAAATGATTGACTGGGGGCGTAGATACTAAATTAAAATTATTATCGTTCATATTCGAAGCCTTTAAGTATTTGATGATTTCAAACGGCAAGATCTAAAAATCATACTTAGAGCTCTTAGAATATTACACTTAGGTTAATACAATTTAGAATTATTGAATACTTTTGGTATGAAATAAGAAGCAAAAAATATTTTTCAACACACTTGCTCGTAAAGTTGCTTTTATTGCACCGTTTTTAGGTTCATAATGAGGTTTATTAATCACGCGGGTATTTTCTTCATTATTCTAGTCTTAGTGCGGTAATATAAAAAATGCGTGACACCTTTAAATTTACTTTTAAATCTCAGCAAAGAATTTTGATTCTTCAAATTATTTCTTTTAGTCAACAAATTAAGATTAATTTGTGTTATAAATGGATGAATATTCACTTTATTAAAATATTATAACTAAGATGTGAAACCATAGATTGTCTAACTAAAATTCAAGCAACGTTAAGTCAAGCCTCAGCCACACGAAGAAAATAATTCTCGCGTAATTTTAACAAATTAAGTTCAATTTTTTTTTCCTCTCAAGTGTGTTGAAATACGTCGAATAAAACTCGTGAATTTGACATAAAAAGTATTTTATGACCAAGTGTTTTGATGTCTACCGACTATTTGCTGAAATTTACCGTTTTTGTGATTACATACAGGATTATATGACGTTTCAAAACAAATGTTTCTGTGTGTTTATAAGCATTAATTTGGGTTATCAATAAAGAAATATTTATTTTATTTTACTATAAGGCTGTTTGGCAGCGTCGTCAGTGAGTCTACTTACTACCTATGTCATCCCACAGCTGGACTGAGGACTCATTCATGGCCAACTATCTCACTATATGCTGCTAAAACACAAAAGTAAATTCATATATAAGGTCCTAATTTATTAGGTAATTTCCTTTTAAGGGGTCAATGTGTAAGTGATAAGGATTAATTTAAACCATAATTCAAATTTTTACAACAATTATATTTTTTTCTGAATGTTCGCCGTTCAAGGAGCAGTTTTCATCTTCCTAGTACTATGGTTATCACAAATAATTTGTTATATCCATTTAATTCTTAGCTTAAGTGAATGTATTTGACTTATATATTACCCCTTTCAAAGGAAATTACCTAATAAATTAGGACCTTATATATATTTGTTAAGAAGAAGCGAGAAGAACTGGGTCTTCGCCACAAAAAGATGTATTGGCTCCTTGGTAGACAATCTCAGCTATCAATACACAACAAACTTTTGTTATATAAACAAGTCCTGATGCCAGTATGGACATATGGCATACAACTGTGGGGTTGTACCAAAGACGTTTCCAGAACAAAGAGCTCAGGGATATCGTGAACGCACCGTGGTACATAAGAAATGACGATCTCTACCGGGACCTAAACATGGAGTTCGTGGACCGGATAATCCAAAAACATGCCGAAGTTCATGAACGCAGACTTCATCATCATGTGAATGTTGAGGCTATCGAGCTCCTTGACAACACAGACTTAGTAATAAGACTGAAAATACTAAACCTTTTGAGTTAACACGTGAACAAAGTGACTTCGCCTTAATAGCCGCTAAGAAAGTGCCAATGGACTCATTCTTAGAAATAATATTATTAGAAGTTTAAGTTAATATAAAATTACTTAATAGTCTTATAGGCTAGATTGTAATTGTAATTAGGAACTAATTAAATTAGAACATTATTTAACAAAAAAGAATTCATCAGCTAATTAAATAGTCTCTTTTTGTAACAAAATTTGAATTACTGGTTGATTCTAAAAAAATTGATATTTCAAAGATTCATAGAGTTATTAAAAAAAAAAAGTTCATATTGAGATATAGGCCAGTGTGTAAATATCGTTCTGAAGTCGAATATTTTCCATTTCATATTCATATTAAATTATTCAATTAGTTTCTACTTTTATTTGCCATATATTTTGTAATGTCAGGTACAAAATGTATCAATGTGAAATAAAGCATCAAGAGTTACCTCTTATATTCATAAGACTGCTTTATAAGTAATAACAGTATTTGCTTTTGCGTACTCAACACAATTTAAGATAAATAACACTGCAGGGCAAGTGCCGCTTCTCATACAGAGAAGGCACGAGCTTAATCACCATGCTAGCTGACTGCGGGGTGGCGATTTAAGATTACCAAGTCCAGGTTTCCTCACGATGTTTTCCTTCACCGTATGTCAGTGATGTCTTAGATTAACTAAGAAAGTACATATGACATTGAAAAAGTCACATTGGTACATGCCAGGTTTGAACCCATAACATGCGGCTCCGAAGGCGGGCCCGTAACCACTCGGCCACCACGACATCGACTCCATTATTTAAGATAAATGTGGAAATTACCTATTGCATATTAAATTGGTAAGTACTTCCAAAATTTCACTAATCGTTAATATTCCTAGACATAACTTTCCTATCATGTCTTTTTTACTTTTTGCGTTACTTTAATGACTACAATAAATTCATAACTATTTAAAATGCAACTAATAAAACTTCAATACAGACCGTTAGTCATATTTAAATGCATTCAACTTAATGACGATAGACATTAGGTAGTGCGAAAGTTAATGTGAATAATATCAACATGTATGGTGGTATATGGTAGAATAGAGGGAGGTGTGTCGATGGAATCGCTTAGATTCGGCACGGCACGGCACGGCGACATCCGTGACATTGCCGCGGAGAGCACACAACGCGTTAGATAAAAGATTGACGATGGACCACCTCGTGTGCGCGACGCTCGTTTGTTTTCAATAAACTTTCACCGCGCACGCTTTAATTCGACTATTATGTTTTATTGCTCTATGTGAGAAGTAAGGTTGAGTGAACAATATAAGGGGTTTAGTATTGTTTTCTGTTTATTTAAATTCTATCTAAAAATCTGTGTTCTGTTAGTACCTAATCTTAATTGTTGCGATATCATAAATATTAATAAGATAAATAACTTTATTAACTTAACTTTATTTAATGACACACACAGTAAAAATATATTGATACTCTTTAATTGCAGACAAACACTAATAGTAAAATAAAATGTTGCAATTTAATTTCTTTGTTATTTTTTTTAATATGACTTACATTCTAACAAGTACTCGTCTACGAAGCCGCGGCAACACAAGTCTCGTGTAACTATACAAATAAAAATAAGTTTTACACAAATACATGTTTGTAGGTCAAACTTTAATGTCCCAAAGATTTTCTGTACTGTTAAGAAAATGTAAGAAAACGCCGAGCGAGCATACGGACCGCGGTAGTACAGAGAAACAATATATTATATTAACACCGCGACTATTTCCTAGAAACATTAACTTGCTAAGCTTTTGTTTATAGGATATTAATACATTGACGATTCTACAGCTTTCATGTACCTATCCATTTTACAATTGATGTCCATTGTCGGAACCCAATGAGACAATGAACAATTAATGAAATAACGGACACGACGTGACCACGAAAACTGATAAAATTATTGTTGATATGCAAATGTAAAGTTGAAGTAAAATTTATAGTGGCGGGCTTGTGCCGTGACAATGGCGGGTGGAGCAGCGCGCGCGCAATCCACAATGCGGGTGCCGCCGCTTGCGGCTTTAGTGCCGCCAATTACTGTTTATCGCTATTTTGTACATCGCGCATTGCGTATTTAGTAAACATTATTGTTCGTGTCACCAGACCCTTAGGAATTGTTACTCAATTAAAAGGTATAACAAATTTATTTTGCTATATACTTTGTATACCTACAAAAAACCTATTTTCTGATCTGTAGCTCTGATAATCAACCAAACCTCTAATTGAAAGCTACAATTAAGCTGGCATACAATTTTTATAACGATTCGTTTAGAATAAATGATCCGACAAGAATCAACATGATAAGTTTCACCAAATTACAGTTGTCAGTAAAGTACCGTGCCTAAACTGTCTTTTTAAATCGAAGATAATGTAAAACCGAGTTAACCCCTGTAATTAGCTCATCCCGCACCGCCGAGCCGCCAAATGGTCTGCCAGCAATCAATTAAAACAATATTTGAAATAGTGCTCCCAAAAAAATTAAAAGGAAGTTCTCAGGCTATAAACATTGGGTATTATGTGAGCCGGGGTCATTCTGACTCTCTCTCACACATAGAGAGATCCCGCTCATGTTGCGCCGGCGCGTCTACGCGTACCATATTACTGAGTAGGATGCGTTCCACGATGAATTATGAGCCAGCCGCGTTACCGCCAAAGCCTTGTTTGAGAGAACCAAAGTAATTAACTTCGACTTAGTTAACATTATGACTTTGAAATTATCTTCAAGTTCTCCAAATTTTAAATGCTTGGTCGTAGCCGTAGCAGCATGCTACGGCGTAGGCATCGTAAACATAAATTGTGTTATTGATTTGGCATAGGATTATATTTATCTGGTGACTCTTTTGTATGTAAGTACTGAACCATAAGAGTTTCATTACACGTTATGAAAAGTTGATGCGGACAGATAAGTCATGTATTAAATATCGTGTGGCCCAAGATTTTGTTGAAGTACACTTTAACAATATTTTTGTATGATGTCAAGATGGGAAAAAAATACATAGTTTTAAAAGTAAGTTATTCTATACGTACTTAAAAAATATCTACTGATACGATTGGTGAAATATTGTTTGGCGATTCAAATTATTAGAAGAAGTTTGTTAAATTGTGGATTCGTTGCATTAATTTATTTCTATACGTAGCGTCAAATTAATACTAACCTGTAGTAAAATAAATCCATTCAATTGACATTGGAAATGTATCAGTTCATACTCTAGCTCTCAAAAATACCTTATAAATATAGGTATATAAACTGCTTTAAAATTGAGAAAACTTGATGTAGGTAATATATATAAAATAGCACATTATGATACAAGTGCCCTAAGTTGGTTATTACAGTCTAGGTTGATGACCGACCGAGACTTGTTGAGCATTAGGGCACGTGGCTCATACGACGTTTTTCAACACTCTTGTGAGGAAAAAAAAGAATAAAATAACTTAAAATTACATTTTGCAAAGCCATTCAACCAACTATACACAATTTTTAATTAAGATTGCGAGCAAATTTCTTTTTTCGTACGCCGAGTCTATGATCTATTTGCGCGCAGGAAGGCGGCTCACTGACGAAGTTGCCAAACAATAATAGTTTTTTATTTATAACAAAAAATACCTAATACTAATTCGGCTACAGAAATATATTTATTAACTGAAACGTCATATTTTAGAACTGTATCCAAGACTGTATCTAATTACAAAATGGTAAATTACAGAAAAGAGTTTGCAGACATCAAATTTCTTTCCTTATAATATTTCAAAAATTTTCAACACATTGTTTTGATGTCTTTATTCACGAGTTTTATACGACGTATTTCAACACACTTGCGAGAAAACATGATAATAAAATCGATTAAACTTATTTTGTTAAAATGACGCGCGGATTTCTTTTTTGTGCGCCGAGTCTATAGTCATTGCACACGCAAGTAGAAGCAGAGTCTTGCCTTGACGAAGTTGCTTGAACTTTAGTTTGACAAGCTATGGTTTGACGTCTAAATACATTTTATAAAAAAATTAAATAAAGTGAATATTCTTCCATTTATAACACGAATGAATGATAATTTGTTGTTAAACATAAATAATTTGAAGAATCGAAATGTTTTATTGTCATATTTAAATTAGCAAAGTCACAAAAATGTTAAATCTCGTCAAGGAGTTTTCAAACATCAAAACTCTTTGCTGAGGTTTAAAGGGCGTGAGGTTCACGCATTGGTTTGTGTTTCTACGGCACTAAAGTGGTAAAAATGAAGAAAGAGCACGCGTTATTAATAAGCCTCATTATAAATCTAAAAGCGGTGCAATAAGAGCCACTTTACTAACAAGAGTGTTGAAAATTTACTTTACAATTACGCATTTTGTTTTTAATTGATTTGGAATTAGAATTTGATTGGGATTGAAACTAATTTCTAGAGTATTGATGATTATTGATTAGAGTATTGATTGATACTGATGTATTCAAGTTAACCTGCTATGTCGTTCCTGTCGCTTGTCGCTTGGCCCAGGTACTATGGGAGCCAGTGGAGCCGCTAATCGAGTTTGTCGGTCGATGTTATCTCTAAACCACACGTTAATAGTACCAACGCCTCCGGACGGTATCCACTCTCGAGCCATGCTTACTCATCGTACAGCACTGAAAACTTTTTTTTTAAATTCTATATTTATTCTATTATTGTTACTATTCAGTTAATAATGTATAATATATATTAATAATTAATTACATTAACTACTTCAATAAATAGTGCCGGATGAATTTAGTATTGTAGAGTAAGTACAAGTAAGTTTGTACATTAATTATAATAATGAATCATTATTTTGAATTCTATTGAACCATTGTTCCAAATTATCACATTTTTAAGACATCATTTTTATATCACCTTTCTTAATTTACTTGGTTTGTAAATGAAGGTTAGAGAACAACGTTTTATCGTGTAAAATAACGCATAAAATGGAGATTTTTATAAACATACAGGCGATAAATTCAATTTAAACGCATGAACACAGAGTATTTAATTATAAAAACACCACCTTTTATTATTTATTATTGTTCCTAAATTGGGTTAACGTGTCAGAATTATATCAAATCGCCTCCATTAGCCGGAAGCAATGCTTTACTGTTATGGCACAAAAGAATCCATTTGTTTTGAATATAATAGCTATTGTTCTAAAATGCTCCAAAACATAATCACGACAAGTTGATTTATTGTGGTATCTATACTGCAATAGCAGATGTGATGTTTGATTTCAAAATTTTGGAACATTTATTAAGCTATAAGCCAGTTCAGTGGGGTTACTCTTGAAACTTAAACGAATTCCAATCCAATTCCAACATTAAATAGACGCCTTAAAACAATGCGTAATTTTAAAATAAATTTACCTACATTACAGTTGCCTCAATTTTAAAGCATTTTGTCTTCATATTATCCCGTATCTTTAAATTTTTTTAGACATTTTGGCATTTAAAAGTACGAACTGACATATTTCCAATGTCAATCGAGCGGAATTATTTTCAAGAGTAAGCCCACTGGTCTATTTCCAACAGTTAAACGGGGAATGTGCATACTTTAATTGAATAGTAGACGTTATCCTGTTTTCTTTATAATACTTTATAATATTTAAGAAGAAAATATTTTATAGGTTACCCTGCAGGACTATAAAGTTGACAATGAAGTCATAAAGTAGTGAATATACCTTAATATCCGAGCTCCTTCATACTATAATCTTACAAGGAAATAGTTATAACAATATATAGACTGAATGCCTAATGAATGGTGCTCAGAGCAATTTCAAACAAGTAGATGGCAAAGCAATACTCCGGCAGCTCACCCCCTTAAACAACTCACTTCGTCTAATATTTCTTCTCTCCGAAACCTATTTTTATTTTTTGAAATACTTAAATTTCTGTTGTTTCCATTCTTTTAGCGTCCCTGTTATTGTTTGGGGTGAAAAGGAAAATGGTTAGATGATGTTGCTGCTTATTATTCATTGTTCAGGCGGAGCGTGAGGGGCGCGCGAGGGATTGGAGCTTTTCTTAGCTCCGTGATTTAGCTCATTTTTTAAGTAACAAAACAAGTAACCGACCCTTTTCGAATAATTCACTTTGTGAATAATACATTATAAAAGTGACATTGGGTTATGCAAATCTATTAACTGCCAAGAATAATACTGTAATATCATTAAACTCCATTAACCCGATCGATTCTCAACAGCTCGAAAGTTTTCGATATGTTTAACCCATTGTTTAACTCGCTCGATACAAAAGAGTCGGTATTCAATCATATCAAAAGCATTAATGAAGCTCGCCATATTTTAATCCAAACATTCAATTCAAATCCGATTGAATCGATCGGCCACGCTCATAATCAAAAGTCCATGATGCAACAAAAAACTAATTGACAACAATCAACACTGTTGCAACAAAAAACAATATTTTCTATCATTGTCATTAATAATAGTTAGAAAAAAGTCATTCACACCTTGGTGCGCGCTAACATGACAAATGCGGGTGTCGGCGGCGCGGCACAAAGCGGCGAGGTGCGCGCGCGCCGCGGGGCGCCGCCCGGCTCTAAATATTAATTATCTACAACAGTACGAACACCTTTTAGGAGATTATCGCACTTTTGTGTAACGTAATGTAACAATCTTTAGATCTAGATATCGCTGGCTGAGCGCCCTTGTTGTGACCACGTAACATCCGGCTCAATGACTGGCGGGACATACACATTTGTTTACACAGGTCAAAGCAATACCAAATAAAATACATACATTAATTTACTTAATATCATGTTAATTGAGCATTATTAGCATTTCTGTTGCTTCATTTGGCACTTCTCTCAACATCCATAATTTTATTCACATCGCTTGTAGTTGTACCATTTCATTGATTCAATATGAAATTATTTTTTTGCGGTCAGTTTAAAGTTGCATGGCCTCGAGCGACAGCACCATGTGTTTCTGGTGTGCCAGTAGGACTGAACTGTGTATAGGTACCGACAACAATATCAAATAATAATGGTAATCGCCCCCGGGGCCGATTGGACCGATTATAGACCATTGTGTCCGTCCATTTAATAATAATCAACGACGAGACTGCGTCCATTATATGACTGTTCATGTATTGACCACAAACTAGAAGATCAATATATATTACAGAATAAAATCAAACACAATATTATTATCTATGAGACGACAAAAGGCTTCTGAAAAAGAAATGATGATTTATTGGAAACGCAATAAATAATAAAGCTTGATAATAAATCTTAACGATCTCAAAATATTTATATGCAAAATGACCTTGCATTATATCGTAAACATGCATTCAAAAGGATTTCATTATTCCCGACGCCAATACAAATGGGCTATAAAATGTATCGTTTGTTGGTATAAAATGTGTAAAACTTTAAAAATACACATCTGAATTAAGAGTAAATTACTTTCAATATTGGATATCTGTATATAGGGCGGTTAATGAATATTGGACGGCTTCAGCCAACCCGTTTAGTGACAGAAATATATTCAAAGCACTGTGCGGAGTCGCGATCACTTGCGTCACGAATCTGACAAGACAAACAGACAACTTGAATCCTTATTTAGGAGGACGTAATCCAACCGAGACGCTAACTGAATCACATGCGTGAGATTTATAATCTCACTAGCATGGCAAAGAGATCAATGCCACCGTCTCGACAACAGTCGGAGCCGACGACGTAAGCCCTGACAACTAGTCAAATAAATAACCTTCAACAACAAATATTGTAATAACCGAACTCACCAGGCAAGGCATGAAAAGATACTGCCCGACAGAAACCAAATAAAATTGTGTCCAAGCGGTCGGGTGTTTAAGGACTAATGTCGTGTTACACTAAATACCCACCAGAATAAAGTTTCTTTAAATCCCGAAGAAGTGATATACAATTTGTCGACGCGAGCGAATCTCAATTTTCATCAAACAAAATAAGAAATAATTTTGTCTGTGAACACGAAAAACGTAAAATTTTATGGGTGCATTAAAGTTAAGTGGGAAATCCGAAAAGGAGTGTTAAAACTCCAGCGAGCAGATGGCGGCACGGCGTTGATACAAACTCAATTATTTACACTCAATAAAAAGGACGTTATACGAGTATTAGAAAATAACCCGCTAAACAGTCGGACGAGCGCTTGAGACAGCCGGCTGTTTACGAGATAAGAAATTACCAAGAACTATGATAAAGGCATTCGTACTGAAGTACGTACGATAAATGTACATTGATATTACTTTACTCGACAAGAGCTATTCTCTGAAACTAATAACCCACCATTTTCTAAGATATGTATGCATCCCTTCTATTTTACTAAAACATATGTATCCACATTATATTCGATAAGGAACGCGCACTATTCTTAATTCACCGTGCTTAATCATATAGAGCTTTTATGACGTCCTTGATTTGGTCACGGCAAATGTAACAAATGTTAGTAAAAAGCCCAGGTAGACGCAAATATTTGTGAACAATTTGTAGAATTCACACTTAATAACAAGGTGGAGGTGTTTAATTTTTTTTCACCGTGTGTCCAGGCGGCGGCGGCACAAAGGACCATCATTAGGTGATCGTAGTGAGTGAGGTGCTATGATTGACTCCATGGGATATTGCAACAGGTGACAGCGATCGCTGAGATAGCTAATACCCATGGATGAATATCTTTCCAACATTTTATCGTGTCAATGTTTTAAAATTAGAACAGATCATCATTAATGTTGTTTTTTATGGATTTCGTGAATCGAATTATAAAATAAACCTTGCCTAATATCGGACACGACGTACTACCTAATCAAAACATGTAATATATTAGAGTATTATAAACTTTTTATTATAAAAAGTTATTAGTTTCACCTTTTTCCAAGCCATCACCTTCTATGGAGTCATGGATAGTAGACTATATCAGAATTGGTCTAGTGGTCGAAAGTGCGGATGCTGAGCAGGAGGTCCTGGGTTCGCTATCTCTTATAAAGCGTTATTGGGTTTTTAGGTTGGCAAGTTTTGTCACTAGCCTGGAATTTTGAATTGTGCCCGGTAAATGGCAATAAGGTCTCCAAACATAGGTCTCTTATAACTGCATCGATGAAATATGGTTGTACTATAGTATCTACACCTCTATTACCCTTAATGAGACCATATTTTCTTCGGATTTTTCAGTAGATAAATATTTAATAATCGAATAAGATAAAGAAATATTTATTTTGGACTCGTAAACAAGTTATGAACACCTACAAAGAATCAAATTATAAATACTAAAATTCAGAATACTAAGAACCTGTACGATACCAAAAAAGACCCCTATCTCAGCATAAGCTGTTCCATCGAAATGAAGCAGAGCACTGTTTCTCTGATAGAACACAATACAGTTGATATTCACAATATTTTTTGTTTTTTGTGGTACAGTCACTATTATATAAATAAAGTTTTGATTATGTAATAACCGAATAACTATAAATTGTTATCAAAGAACCTATTTAATTATAGCAAATATTATTCCTTGGCTTAACATTGAATTAAGACAGTATCAAAATAAATTGTGAATGTCTATATATTATAAATTATATTATTGTTGTTCATAATATTTTCTTCTATTTAACGAAAAAAACTATCACGAATTTAAGTTTCTAGCTACCTCTGTAAAATAGAGACCTTTAAATAGTTATGAAATTAATACTTTATATTTTTAGATTACCTAAATATGTATATTTTATGCTTACATCTTAGATAACCTTTCATTAGATACTTTGCACAAATGTAGTGAAGAAGGAACCCAGTAAATAAAAATCTGTTGAGAACGAAGTACGTAACTACCTACATTTGAAATATTCTAGTTTTTTATCCGTCGATTCCTTTGTTTGTTCGCACGTCACTCAAAACTGCTGAACGAATTAAATGGTTATTTGTAATTGTTTCACTTGGAGCCTGGGAACGGAATCACCATGTTTCGTCTCGCTATAATATGAATACCCATAAATGGAATTTGGCGTGAGTCATATTAAAATACCATTAAATACAAATATCTATATCGATTAAGCTTTGTATTGTATCCTACAAGATTAAATCGTTCCCTTAGCTGATTGACTTAGATGATGAAGTTATTTGACGCTACTTTCGAGAAACAAGAAGCGCTATTATAAGAATTCCATGTGAAGTCTTTCGGGTCCGTGAAGCTGAAAACATCAATAAGTTTCCTTTCAATTAAAACATAGATATTATTATTAGATAGTAATATAACAAAACAACTTTTAACCGGATTAATCGCGTATATTATTGGTTTTTGTTTTACTTGACGTTTTGAACAATTTGCATCGTTCGTGGTCTCAAAAGGACTACAAAGCTGCAATGCTGCCACGAACGCTGCAAATTGTTCGAAACGTCAGGAAAAACAAAAACCAATAATACACGCAATTAATTGAGAATCAGCAGAACCAAAACGGAATATATGTTCTGCGATTTCGGCGGTCTCTTTAGTTTTGGAACCATAATGCTAGGTGGCGTGCTCCTACCAGTCTGCTCCGATTTTCGGTATCTCGTGTCATTCGTACAAAGCGATGGCGATATAGAGCAGACCATTAAGCATAGAATTAACACAGAGTGGATGAAATGGCGGCAGGTCTCAGGAACTATTTGCGACCCCCGAATTCCCCTTAAACTTAAAGGGAAGATCTATAAGACAGTTATCAGACCTGCTGTCTTGTATGGTTCGGAATGTTGGCCCATAAAAGGGATGAATGAAAGGCTACTGCATGCAGCTGAGATGAGAGTGCTAAGAGGGATGTGTGGTGTGACGCGAATCGACAGAATTAAGAATGAGTACGTACGGGGAAGCTTGAGAGTTACGCCGGTGACCGAGAAGTTATGTGGAAATCGTTTGTCATGGAATGGACACATAATGCAGAGGAATGAGGATCATGTGACGAGGAAAGTTCTGAGTATGGATGTGGATGGCTACCCAAGTAGAGGAAGACCGAGGAAGCGATGGATGGATTGTGTAAAAGATGATATGGCTAGAAAGGAAGTTACTAGGGAGATGACAGCTGACAGAGATGTATGGAAGAAGAAGACATGCTGCGCCGACAAATCGCCGACAATTAAATTGGGATAGGGGCAGGGGGATGATGATGACACGTAATTAATCTGGTTAACAGTTGTTTTATTATAATGTGTAGTGATTGCGAAAACTTAAGATATTACTATTTGTGGCAGTATTCTTAAGGAGGTACAGTTTTCTGCAAGTTAAAACTGAATATATGTTCCCCTGAAAATAATGAAGTGTGGACTACTTTAATGTAACTTAGAGAAAACGTGTGACGATCGAAACAACATTTTATTGATAAATTAGTTCATATAACCATCCATTGACGGTCGCATCTCAATATGTTTATGAGAATTTCATCTACGTTAAGAAAAACATTAATCTATTCTGTAAAAACAGCGACATTTATAGGCTCAATACGAGGAACAAAAATAAACTCGTGCTACTTTCGACAAGGCACTCAATTTTTTTTTTTATTCGTATAGATGTCAAAGTGTACGGTTCTACAACAAAATCCCAAGCAATATTCAAGAATGAAGCCTCAACAAATTTAAGTCATATGTTAAGCAGACTCTTTTCAAGTCAAAGACTACATAGAAAATAAAAATATTTGAAAATAAACCTTTCATAGCTCTAACAACAATCAAACTACAAATTACACTTACATTAACTTATTATCACCCCTGTATTCCGGGAAGGGAAGGGGTAGTATTATAGTACATTTCACAGACGGACGCCATTTCACATAACCATGTAATAGGTGAGTCTAGATAGCATAATAATATATATATTATGCACTATTGCAAACTCTGGGCCGCTACTGAGAATTTCCTTTAAAAAACCTCAATAATACTTTGCCCGACAGTTTGGGAATCGGACCTAAGGCCAATAAGGCAGTCGAAACTGTGAATTCTTTATTCATAAATTTTGTTAATTGTTATACCCTGATTAATTCACAGTTTAGTAGTTCTAAATTAATTAAAACATGAACAAGGAATTCATTCCTTTTTAAAAACGGGGTCTGTAAAGGACAATATAAAAGGGGTATAATTGAAAATACATATTCAACTGTTCCACATTTAATAATTATTTAATTTTACAATTTGTCGTAGTGTAATGCGTATAATGTCTGTAAAATAGCGTCACCCGTGACTAAAATACATTACAATAGTGTTGTAATTGTGAGTAACCCCTGTGTACTGTTGTGTGGCATAACTTTTGTAAACTTTTTATTGAATGATTTATAGCCGAAATGTTCCTTGATTGTAAATTCTATGAGAAATTCTATGCCCATATCTGTCGTTGTTCAATTATTTTTATAATGATGAAAAGAGATCTTGCATAAGGCTTGATCACGCATGGAATCGTATGGAATCGAGTATTTTTTGTGTATGAAACCACACACAAAAAATACTCGATTCCATACTCTACTACAAACTCATATAATAGGATCAGTAGTCAGTAGTTATCATTATTTCTTATCATTTCTAAAACTTATGGGAAATCGATCAAGATCAAGGTAAGGAACCGGTAGATCTAACCAATACGTACTATAATATTATTATTTATTATTAAGTATTCGCTCGTTCCATGCGTACGACAGTTGACTTGCCGACGAGAAATGTAAACTCGATTCTAATCTAATATGGCCTCCATATCGGAGCAAAAGAGTTGAACAATAACTAATGCTTACCACAGTCCATCACCAAAATTTGCCCACGTATTTTTGCATAGGAACGTTTGTAATTTAGATACATACCTATTCAATCCAAGTTCATCCCCGACATAGCATTCTTATTACTCGAAAGACTCCATTTTAGATTTTATTATGGCTGTAACGTTACTGCTTGAGCACGAAGTTTTCCTTCCCATAGTCGACGAGACATATTTGGAATACAAAGCACAGGATTCACCTTGCGGTCCTGTATCTTATGTGTTACGTTAATACCTCTAAATTATATAGGAGACGCATAAGTGACGCTTCTGTCTTGTTGCTGCGCGACCGATTGAATTTAATGGCGCTATTTGCGAAGACGCCGACAATTTGGCGAGACGTGGTTAGCCTGCAGATCGATGGGACGATGTACGCCTCTATTACATCTATCGGCGGCGAGATAAAAGGCGGTGCCTTACTTACAAATGACGTGATTCCTGAGACTCGATCACAAAGATGAAAAAAATGCACGTGAGTAGACCTAGTTTGCAATTGCTATATATTTGTATCGGTAAACGTTGGACTGAACATAATGAAAATTCCGAAATAGATAAAAATATTGCTACTCTCTAGAAAAAGAAAATATAGTCATGCAATATATAAAGTTATTCACCCTTAACTTACATAACCCAGAGCATTATTTGGGATACTCCGTTGCCTGGTACCACACGACACTAAATTAATTTTATTTTCAAAGAAATACAGCAAAGTATATGTTACTAAAAGAACAGTGTATACTTGTATATACTGTACTTTGTGTACATAGGGACCAACCAAACTCGTTTTTCGTACAACTTTTAAAGTCAGTTAAAAATGATGCTTCATTAACCTTCTATTAAACGTGAAATTGAAGTTTTGCAAATACACTTATAAGCCGCTCATTAAGTTTTGTAATAACCGTACAGACACTTTTTAACAGGCCCAGTTATTACTTATTCTGGCAACAATGTTTAAAGGCTAAACACACTCATTCAAGGTATACTTATCTGATCAACATTACTTCCAAATCAATCCAAAAGTCTGTCAATCGATTGCATTGAATAACTCCAGGATCACAGTTTATCAGGTCGTAGGACATTTTAATCGACGTACCAGTTATCTATTATCTGTATCTTTCATTTATCCTCCTCTGTTTCTCTTGAACATGAAAGACGAAGATATTCTGATAGCCCAAAATCGGACAATTCGGAGTCGATTATCATCATCTTAATTCTCTACTTGAATTTACTTTCTACTAAGTATGTGGCTGCTACGATCTATAATTTATTTATCCAGCCATCATCGCACCATTTAACGTTTGAAACTGGCGAAAATTTTTATTCACCACTAAAATGTAGTCTGGCCAAAGCCAAGTTTCTTATATCTAAACGCTGATCGTAGTTGTGGAATTATATTTTATTGTGACTAACCCAATTTAAATCAGTATTTATAGCATGAGTATGATAATTAGACGGACTATCGCCCGATCAGTCTTCTCAACGTCTTCGGAAAGATCTATGAAAGGCTAATTTATATTCGTTTAAGGGATTATGCCGAATCCAATAAGCTTCTTCCTAACGAGCAGTTTGGCTTTCGAGCTAAACACTCATGCATCCATCAGTTGCACCGTATCGTTGAGCACATAAGCGCAGGCTTCATGGGCAAGATGAAAACGAGCGTATTATTCTTCGACGTAGCTAAAGCTTTCGACAAGGTCTGGCACAACGGCTTAATCTATAAGCTGTATCAATTCCAAGTGCCTGACCGTCTCGTACTCATCATTCGAGATTTTCTATCGAACCGTAGCTTCCGCTATCGCGTAGAGGGCGTTCTATCGTCCCCTCATCGGATCCAAGCCAGAGTCCCTCAGGGCTCTGTGCTATCACCTCTTCTCTTCGCTCTGTACACCAGCGATATTCCCAAAAGTGGCAAAACCAAGTTAGCTCTTTTCGCCGACGACACGGCCATCTATTACACTGGTAGGAGTCTTGACTGCATTACCCAATACCTCCAGACCTCGGCCAACGCCTTAGGCGCTTGGTTCAGGAAATAGAGGATTGAGGTCAATCCAGACAAGAGCGCCGCCGTTCTCTTTTCGAGAACGGGCGCCGAGGAATTTCTTCCCCAGCTTCGACCTATTACAATTTTCGGCAAGCCAATCCCTTGGGAACTGCAAGCCAAATACCTGGGTGTGATTCTAGATCACAAACTGTCCTTCCGTCCGCACATTAAGACAGTACGCAACCGCGCGGCCTTCGCTGTCGGCCGTCTATTCCCCATGACAAATGCGCGCAGTAAATTGTCACTTAACCTTAAGATTAGGCTCTATACTACGTGCATTAGACCCATTATGACGTATGCTAGCGTCGTGTTCGCACACGTTAAGTATTACAAAATCCATAGGATGCAAACCCTGCAAAATCGATTCCTTCGTAAAGCGACAGGCGCTCCATGGTTCATTAGGAACCTTCAACTCCACCTCGACCTCAGAGTGCCAACTGTTAGGCAATTCATGAAAAGGGCATCGAAGAGATACTTCGAATCTGCCCCTAATCATCCGAATCCCTTAGTTGTCTCTTCCGCTGATTACAGGCCGTCCCAGATCAACAAAATCCGCCGACCACGTCACGTTCTCCTCCGTCCCGATGATAGGATCACTGTAGCTCAAGAGTCTAACAGACACACAAGCACACTCCGACGCGCTCGACCGCCTCGTTATAGTCCTCACCGGCGAGGTCCGCGTCCGTCGCGAAATATCTCATCATGTCCGCCCCGACCCTTGCTCGAGCCGACCCGCGTCGAGCTAGTAGCTTTAAATTCGTCCCTTAATAATAAGGAAACTGATATGACCCAGCTAGTCCCTAGTTGTCCCCCCAGCAACGCCCTAAGCCAAAGTTCGTGTCCCGCAGGGGACGCCCTTAGCGCTGTTGCTTAGTTTGTAGTATCTTAAAATATGCTCTGGCTGGAGGCATCAAACTGCCTCGCCTTAGATATTGTCCGGTTACGCAGACAAAACCCCTCTGGGTTTCTGCAAGAGGCCATTTCAAAAAAAAAATAAAAAAATTAGACGGACAAGTCAAACGATATGATAACCATGTTGTAAATAGGTTTAGTAATAATAATTATAATTCAGAGCAAAAAATGTAATGTGGTAAAACTGAAATTATTTTTGCTACCCTCGCGGCATCTCATCGAAAATAACGGCTTTGAGCTTATACTATATTGATTAGTCTATTGCTCTTCGGTTGGTTGCCTTTGATAAAGCGAAATAGGTACTTATGTGCTCACTAAATTGATTTGATAACTGTCCCTGCACAAATGGATTAAAATCTAAGAACTAACTAAAACTATATATATCTCACACTATTTACGTCTAGTCGTCTACACATAATCATCTTTTTCTTATAAATAATACTAATTACACGCCAATTTACCTGAAAATGTGCTAAATTAGAAATTCAAACGCATATTTTCATACAGCCAAGCATCGCCGTGTATCGCAGTTAATATTATTATAAAATATTCTTACCAATTACGAGGCGACCGTCGTTTTGTTTACACTTTATTGTACGTGGCAAATGTTAATTGGTGGCCATATATGTTGGTTATTGAATGTTCAAAGATTGCATAATTCATATACACTTGGGTTAAAAAAGTCAACGATATACAAGCAGGTCTGTGGAAGAACGTGTCCATATGGATTGTGGAGCCAAATTTCATATCGAAATGTGGATACTATTTTTTTTTTATGGGGTAGGGGGCAACCGAGCAGACGGCTGGCCTGATAATAAGCGATTACCGCCGCCCATGGACACCCGCAACCCCAGAGGAGTCACAAGTGCGTTGCCGGCCTTTTAGGGTTTGGGCCTCCGGTACCCTCACTCACTCGGCGAAACAACGCAAGCTTTACCTAGTACTACCTGTTTAAATAGCCAATCGACCTATTTAGTAGCATGAATCCTAGAATTTGTAGTGTAAGTCTTCAAAAATTTTATGATGTTAATAGTGGCTCCTCATTTTAAACATCTGAACTGAAGAGCCACTACGAAACTCAAAAACTACTCAATGAATGTTGCAAAAAATTACGTAGGTACCGATGTTTTAGTATGTCTTATGTACAAACTTTACAAGATTTTGTACTGCTGAATTTGACATACTCGTAGCTACAGTGCTCTGATTGTGACTCCCCAATCCACACTACAACGCGTTGTATTTCGTAATATATAATATCTAATCGGCCAATCTAAACATATTTTTTTGTATCATTTAGTAGTATTTGTATTACAATATGTAATATAAAAAAAAAAAAACATCAAAACGATGCTGATTTAGTTACGAGTATAAGGCCCGTTTTATCTGACTCCTCAATCATGATGTTTCGATGAGTTAAACAATGAACTACTAAAGCTATAAAAATAAACTACCATTTAGTAGAAAACTTTACTAAATATATACGTGTAATTCTTTATATATACCATCAGTATTTTAAGTGTCAGTAAGTGACAAATTTTCAAAGACATCCACTCAGTATTTTCCGAGTTTCTTGATGATATGCAACCTTTGAATACTATAGATAAGTCAACAAATTTCAGGATTGAGGCTACAACATCAACTAATTTGCTAGTAAATAAGGATTGCACCCACGCTTTGATATGAAATTTGGCTCCTCAATCCATACCCACACCAACTCAACATGATCACAACTCGGATAGTGAGTCAGTTCAGGGATCTTTATCTGACTAGTGAATTCGTTTGTACCAAAATCTGCTGGATATTATACGACCTTACGATAAGTTCCTAAGAGCCAGTTATTTAGGTATGTCTTGTTACGAAACATTGTGTGATTCTTCGGGTATCTACAGGCACGATCATAGTGATTGGGTTGTCGGCCACCTTCGTCGACTTAACACAATCAAGGAAGACTTTCTTCATCTACGAGCATTGTTCTCTGAATGTTTTTTAACACTTTCGTTATTCTCATACTGTTTAAGGTATGTGTGTTTATATATTGTAAGCTGTGAAGCTACCAATTAATAAATAAATAAATAAACACGGTTTCAGCGATTAGAACAGACGATGCAAAGATTATTACTTACTGAGTTATCTTTCTTTCTTTATATTACTTCTGTATTTCCCGAAGGGTTCCGCACCTACAGGACCACTCCACATATTTTCAACTGGGAAAATTTCGAAACAAAGTTCAGTGTCACATGCTACTGAAAAATTCCAGAAAGCAGAAAAACTTAAACACACTTTCCGTGCTAGGAATCAAACAAGCCACCCTTGCGACCAATATACCAACGAAGTAGTCTTTCAAAACTTTCGAGTCACCCGTCCTTTGAGGACACAACATTATTTCAATAAGTTTTCTTCCCAGGTCTTATGATAATAGGTCGATAGAGATATTAACATTCTGAGATTACAATCTACATAGAGTGGAATGGCCGGTTTATGTTTGATGACACGACAGCACCTAAGTATAGGTCTTTGGTTAATTTATACAAGCAACACGTCATCATTTACACCTGAACGCTTCGTTTCGTACCCTGTAGCTACTCCGGTATTACGGAGCCCCGGCATTTGAGCCGCTCCGAGCCATGGAACAGATCGCAGCGATGTGTGTATGACTAGACCCCATCCACTTAGATTAATTTGAGACTTCAAATGCGTCTTCTTTTTAAGACATGAACAATGTGCCTATGTATATGTATATTAATTATAGGTGACTACCTCGTTGGTCTGGCGGTCGCAAGCGCTGTTGAGCGTGAGGTCTTGGGTTCGATTCCCAGGTCGGGTAAAGTGTTATTAGATTTTCGTGTTAGGTAATTTTCAGTTACAGCCCGGAGACAGGAAGCTAAAGGTGTGACACCTCCGTGCTTCGGAGAGCACGTAAAGCCCTCGGTCCTGCGCCTGATATCTCTCCGGTCGTGTCGGATTGCCGACCCATCGGAATATGAGAGTGAAGGAAGTGCACCTGTGTTTGCGCATCCACTTTGCACTACGTGTACTTGGCTAATCTCCGTGGAGATAGGCCGCCGAGACCGAAATACAGTCGGGAGAAGTATTATTATTATAATAATTATAGGTATATTAAGGAAAAATTTACATAATATAATTACTAAAATGTTTATTTTAGTAAATGTATTAAGTAACAGATTTAATAACCGTAATTGACTTGGAAATATTAAATGAGTGCTTTAACTTTTTTAAATAATAAGTTAATAATATTAAAAAAATAACAACCCCCGTAGAAACTCTACGTGTATGGTGAGCTACAATTGAGGCACAAAGTGTGCAAAGCTTTGCGCCTGCGCATGCAGCTAGATAATGACTGCTGACTCGCGCTGCATACACATCACCGTAAGTAGGTAGGCTCTGTAAGCATTACAGACTGAAAAATCGACATTGATTATTCTCATTTGTTTATTATTTAATATTTAATATTTTTCACACATTTAATGTTAAAATTTAATCAATTTCCTTAACTACGGCTATCTAATAAACTCAATTTTAATTACGTATCATGTTGTTGATCACTCATTAACCATAAAAGCAATCATAAGTCTTCAGTAATATCAAGCCACTGCCTATTTAGTAAAAACATTATACCTAGTGGGTATCAGCATTAGAGATAATTTCTTTCTCTTTCTCTCCCACACCATCAATAAGTATCTACTACTTTAATCATTGCAATTTCGAAACAAGCTCAAGCTGTTGTCGGTGTCGAATAAATTTTGTATAATGTAAACGTGATAACAATTTAAATTCCTCTGTAACGGGTCCGGAGCCGACAAAAACAACAAACAAACTTAGAAGCACGCGATTGGCGGCTCGCGTGCAGGGCGGCGCCGCGGAGCACGGCCACTCCCGCCTCGCGCGCGCAGTCTCGCTCACTCACCCAGTCCTTATCTTCCACTCCGCCGTGAGAGACGTGTCGCCCAAGTTTTTCTTACGGAGGTGACAAACTTGATATTACAGAACAGTATTGTGTGATAAGATGCCTCGGCCGACACGTGAGTCCTACGGTGATCAAAAACCACCCTTTTCCTACATAGCCCTGACGGCGATGGCGATCTGGAGCTCCCCGGAGCGCATGCTGCCGCTGTCGGAGATCTACCGGTTCATCACGGACCGCTTCCCGTACTACCGGCGCAACACGCAGCGATGGCAGAACTCGCTGCGGCACAACCTCTCCTTCAACGACTGCTTCGTGAAGGTGCCGCGTCGCCCCGACCGGCCCGGCAAGGGCGCCTACTGGACGCTGCACCCGCAGGCGTTTGACATGTTCGAGAACGGCTCGTTGCTCAGGAGGCGCAAGAGGTTTAAGCTGCACAAGGGAGAAAAGGACAGTTTGAATGCCGAATTAGCAGCGCTAGCCAGTTTTAACAGAGCGTTTTTGGCGCGACAGGCAGGTGCTCCTCCACCCCCGCCGACGCTGCCTAATGGTAGTATGTATAGCCCAGCATCAACATTCATATCGAGGCCGAGTCCGGAGCCCTCAGAGGCAGTGGATACGGCAGCACTGCTGCCTCTGGGTCCACGGCCGCGCAGAGCATTCACAATAGATGCGCTGCTGGAGCCGGAGCCGCGGCGCTCATCGCCAACGCCGCCGCCACCGTTGCAGCCGCACTGCCCGCTGCCGCTACCACCTCCCTACCTGTTAGCTGCGCAGAGGTATCACGCCGAGCTTTTGGCCGGCTTGCAACAGTCCTGCTTACCACCTCTATGGACGTGGCGAGATACAAGTCAATTTTCACATTATACGCTTAATTCATGAATGGTAAGTTCTGTTTATCTACCTTATAAATGTACCTATGAATCCCCGCAGACTACAGACTGTTAGTCGGTCAATAAAAAGTTTTTAATAGACACGAAGACATTGAGTGCGCAAATTGGCAATCAAAATGTCTTACATGAAAATAAAACGGCCAAATATAGTGCGATACTGTAGTCTGTGGGAACTCTTAGTTATTATAAACATTTGTATTACTGTATCTACTTTGGCGCATTAATCGATTCCTGAATTTCAGCAGTTTCCTATAACCAATTCTTTTCTAAATCCATTGATCATTAATAAGTAGCGTCGCATAAACCTGTAAAATAATGTCAACTGCCGTATGGGCCTCGTTACAACGTTGCCATACCTAGCAAGCAAGCATAAAATGATTTTCTAATAGGAATTTTTCAGAAATTGCCCGGAGCTTGGACCGCCGTCACCACTTAAATACGAACGGTGAAATGTGGGTGTTAATACACCAGTAAATAGTCCTACAGCACGCATCTACCTATCCTTCTGGGGAATACAAGCGCGATGCAGTGTAGATATGTAATGTAATGAAAACGGCTTACGTGCGGATCTGGTACAACCGAGTCAGTAATTGAACTCAGGAGCTCATGCTCAGCAGTCACGCTTGAGACCACTTGACGAACGAGGCAGTTATCGCACAATATCTCAGGCAGAGATCGCACAATACGTTTATAACAATCATTGCAAGCATTTTTTTACAAAAAACAAAGTACTTACCTATCATAAGGATGCTATGATATTTTTATGTAATAAATACAAGGCTTAACAAAAATATATTCAGAAGTTCGTCGAGCTTTCATATTGATTTTACTAAATACAACCTCTTGCCTATTGCAAGGTTCTATAGTTCCATGTTCTCTTGCAAGAGTGTCGTTAATTAATTATACAAACATAAAAAATGTTTCAATTAGAATAGTGCCACAATATGAGATACGGAATTACAACTTAATAAATATAAACATTCTAATTTGTACCTTTTCATACAAATGAACTTGACTTAAAAAGTTTACCTAATCATAGAAAAGAAAATATTTTACTAATACGAAAGCTATAGTGTAAGTACAAATACGTATCCACTCCTTTGCATTTAGTTATGTTTACTTAATTACGGTAATCGACACAATAATAAAATCGTCCAAAATTATAAAAGATAATAAAATGTCTTTGAAGAGGTAATAGCTTATTATTTTTAAATGAAAATGTGTAAGAATGCAACAGTAATTATAAGATGTAATTACTGAATTACTAATTAGATACATCAAGAAAATAATTTACTAATACGAAAGCTATAGTGTAAGTACAAATACGTATCCACTCCTTTGCATTTAGTTATGTTTACTTAATTACGGTAATCGACACAATAATAAAATCGTCCAAAATTATAAAAGATAATAAAATGTCTTTGAAGAGGTAATAGCTCATTATTTTTAAATTAAAATGTGTAAGAATGCAACAGTAATTATAAGATGTAATTACTGAATTACTAATTAGATATATCAATCTGGCATTATACAGCAACTTTTTTTGTTAAATTGCGGAAGTTATGCTTAAGCATATAATATGCGAAAGTAATTCATATTTAGCAGTATTTCATAACGCTCTTACGACTCACTACGACTACGACTTA
The DNA here is from genome assembly GCA_935421205.1 of Xylocampa areola. Taxonomy (NCBI): domain Eukaryota; kingdom Metazoa; phylum Arthropoda; class Insecta; order Lepidoptera; family Noctuidae; genus Xylocampa; species Xylocampa areola. Next base: position 7,039,274 of record OW285200.1, read on the forward strand.
AAGCGATTTAATAGTTTTGTAGTACAATGTTCACATAATATATGTAGACGTACATTTACAAAATGTACTATAACCGAACCTGAGATACATTATGACCGAAGAAAATATAAGATTACTATAAAGACAAGGATATTTAATATTCTAACTGCTAGGTAGGTCATTTAAAATTTCAGTCACTGTATAGGGACTGTATGGATAGTGATGACGTGACCGTTATTCAAAATGTGGAAAAACAATTCAGAGAAGTGAGCAGATCGGAGGTCGTGATAGCTCGGTTACGCCTGTAGAATTTATTCGGGAGTCGCAGGATGAAATCCCGCTCAAGACACAAAAATGTATATAATTTAATTTGATATCTGCATACATACATTAAAATTACGCTCTGCATGAGTATAATAAATATAATTCAAATAAATTGATAAAATAATAGAATAAACATAGCATCACGCCTGTATTCCCCGAAGGGGTAGGCAGAGGTGTACACAATTGTGCACACCCACATTTCACCAATGCTGTTATTAAGTCCCATGTAATAGGTGGTGAGCCTATTGCCATCAACCGGGCACATTTCAAAACTCCGGGCTGCTACTGAGAATTTCCTAACAGAAAAACTCAATAACGCTTTGCCCGACCCGGGAATCGAACCCGAGACCTCCTGCTCAGCAGTCGCGCTACGGACCACTAAACCAACGAGGCAGTTAACAAAATAATAGAATACAACAAAATATTCTAAACTGGCTCGTTGATCTAGTGATCCCAAGCGCGACTGCTAGCAGCCCATAGTTTGGCATAGTGCCCGATAGATAGCAATAGGCTCACCACTTATTACATGGGACTTGATAACAGCATTGGTGAAATGTGTGTAGACAATTGTGTACACCTCTGCGTACCCCTTCAGGGAGTACAGGAGTGATGCTATGCTATACATAATATAAATTATACCTAGTTGAATCCCTTTTTAGTAATCAACTTATAGTTAATTGAATATATATTTAATTTTCTAATATACCAACGAACTCGTTGTATTATGTATTATGCATAGGTGGAATGTCATATCAACTAAAAAGGATATACTTCAGATTCCTTATAATATATTATACACCTAATTTACATAATATTATAAACAAACAAGACGTCAGTCCTCCAGTTTCTAAAATACGCTTCCTTCATCATAGAAAAACACTAATTTATGATAAACCTCTAAAAGACTTAATGAAAAAACAGTTTAAATTGTAACTAATTAAAACTTCATTAGATGTTTTATTAATAATATTTTGTTAATTGTTAAAGAAAAGAAATCTATTATTCATTTTTATAATAGTGTAGCTAGGGCTTAAAGTTAGTAGGGCACGATCAGCAACATTAAATATAAATATACCTAATAATTTAAGTTACAATATTTCAAACCATATTCCATATTTCAAACCATATTCAATATTTCAAACAAATTCAAAGACATATCTTGAATTACCTAATAATTTGTCAGAAAAAATAATATATTTGTAAAGTTTTCATAGTTAAGTACATAAGCCCAATTCCGTTTTTTTGTTAATGTTAACTAACTTTGCTAACTATTGACTCTAATCTGTCGTAAAATTAGATAATAAATTCTTGGTATATAACGTTACAATAGTTACTACGAGTAAAATCCATGCAGTTATTTGTTAATAATATTATCAATTTTCAATTTGTTAGCTTCCGAAACCGATTTAAAAAAGAAGACATCGTACTTTAGATAAAAATACTATTGAAGGATGGTTATGAATTATGATTACTGGGGAAAGGTTCAGGCAATTTATAAAGGTAACATTGACATCACAAGATTAGCCACTGATGCACATGAGCCGTCTTTTGTCCTACTACAAAGACAGCAAATAACGGACGTATAAATTAAACAATATAATAAACATGAATGCAGTACAATCTTGTTTAGTTGTATACAAAGATGCATCTGCAGCTATAATAAAATAATAATAAAATAATCTTTATTGTCATAAGTACATCAACATTTATGAAGTCTCTGATACCCGTGCTAGGTACGTAACCTGTGTTACGGGAGTCAGCGCCCTCTTCCATTTGTAAGGAGCTTACGTTTTATGAACAATAGAAACTTAACTAGCTAATACAAGGAAAAGAAAATTGTATGTATAAAAAGAAAAGAAAAAAAACAGAACTGAACAAGCTATATGTACTTTGATTTTTTATGACAATAATATTCTTATATTGCAATTTAATTTATAAGAAGTTGTACAGTTTATATACCCTGTATCTGTAAAACAATACTGTATTATAAAATATGTAAAATATTTCGAAATTTCAATCCAAATATCTAATTAGAATTTTGTATGTGAACCGAGATATCCTTTGTAAACTCGATCATTGATTCGTACTAAATCGATAGAGATACATTTTATTGAAAACTGAAAGAATCTTATATGTCTCATAAACCTTGGGAATCTATTATTATTATCTTTTATTGTAGTATTTGCAATAAAACACTTCGTATTTGCGAAATTTCATCAATGCTTTTGATTGCGATCATCAAATATGTCTATTAACACGAGAACCGCCAATTTTATGTTGGCTGCTATAAAATTTTATTTCTTTTAATTACCAAATTAGGAAAGCGTTATTTATGTTTGGAAAAACATTGACATAATTTGATTATTAATAAAGCTGATCGAAATTGCGAAATTAAATAATAAACTTTAATGTTTAATTAACATCACAGTTTTATTGTATTAACTAATAAGCATTTTTCATCATGACAGTATTTATTATTTGTAGTCAGTACAGAATTTATGGTAACTTTAGAGAATTAATGTATAATAAGTTAATAACTAGGTACTTATTATCATTAGCTTACGCGACAACATTTAATTCCACATTTTTTTTGTTTGATGACTTTGTGTATTTTAATAGTGAGAAAACGTTATTTAAAGCGCCCGCGCCGCGCCACCTTAAAGCGCGCACTCCAAAGCGCGCTAAGGCTTTATCATGCTAACTATATGCCAGTGTTCTTCAACACAACAAATTATTATAACATAACATCACGCCTGTATTTCCCGAAGGGATAGGCAGAGGTGTACACAATTGTAACCCACATTTCAGCAATGCTGTTATTAAGTCCCATATAATAAGTGGTGAGCCTATTGCCATCAATCGGGCACAATTCTAACCTTCGGGCTGCTACTGACAATTTATTAAACAGAAAAACTCAATAACACTTTGCCCGACCCGGGAATCGAACCCGAGACCTCCTGGTCAGCAGTCGCGCTTGGGGTAAATTATGATTCTAATACTAAAATATTGTGTTTCATCTCAATAGGTACCTACTTTTTTTTAAAGGAGTGTGTAGGTCCTGTTCCAGATGGCAATACGCTACTGTGATACTTTCTATTTTTTATATTTATTTGAATATCTTTATAATTATTATGATGAGAGAAACCCCCTGTTATCTGTACCATTCCCAATTAAAAAATTGTAATACGTTTTTCTTAGTAACACTAATTAAATATTAATTTTCTTTGTCCGCAGGTGGAGCAGAAGTGTAAAGACAGATCTCAGAGCTAGCTAGTTGTAAGAAAATGTCTAGAGACAGTTCATGTATGCAAGTAAATTAGTTAGATGATTAGTAATGGCGGACATTAGTGACGTCGGGGATCATGTGTACGCAGATCGACACTTATGTGACGACGGAGTATGCACATATGAAGACTATTAGGTGAGTTATACATAATTTAATTTATTAACTCCACTCTTGGCATTATTGCATATGCTCGTATATTACACACATATTATGATAATATAAACTCAGCAATTGCCTAAAAGTATTTTTTGAATTAATGTGGACGATAGCCACATAATAAATTAATTATATAAAGTTACAATATTAAATGGAAAAAGAATACGGTCGCGAACAGGATTCGAACCTGCGCCTCCCGGATGAATACTCCAGGCGCTCTGACCACTAAGCCATCTCGACCTCTGCTCACCACCGCGAATTCTTCTACCATATTTTAACACGTCTTATGGCGACGTCATAAGACGTGTTAAATATAAATAAAAATTGATAATTAAAAATTATCTAAATTTTACCACTGTACATAAACGTTTGGTTTACATGTACATAAATAAATATTTTTATAATATTAAATGGAAACAGAAAACGGTCACGAGCAGCTAGTCGAGATGGCTTAGTGGTCAAAGCGCCTAGAGTATTTATCCGGGAGGCGCAGGTTCGAATCCTGCTCGCGACCGTATTCTTTTTCCATTTAATATTATAACTTTAAAGTTGCAAAGCAAGCATGCGTTAATGATTTTCAAAGATTTATCTTTAATAAATCTTTTTATATTAGACTAAACTAGCTCATCGAATGATTTGTCGGATGATTTGTTGATATTCAACTACAATTTCACAAATCAAGGTAACTGAATCACGTGAATCTGACTGTTTTTATCTATTTAATTTTATTTATTGCTAGTCAAAGTGTAATCGAAGCAGTAACTAAAACACAAATCGTAGTCAATAACGGGACTAGAATAAACATACTTCGCAATATAATGTCACGAGACAAAGCTCTAGCGATGGCTAATAGGACTACGCAAAAAAAAAATAGGAGATTAGGAGCTCATTTGGTTCGGTTAGTTCACATAGAAACATTTTTACCTGAGAGCTGTCGCATCATGTTGAACCCAGTGGCTATTCCAATACTTACCACAGAAGTGGGTGAAAAAGACATCACTCTTAGTGGATGTAATGATATAATGTAGCACAATCCCCATCGGGTTAGACTGACGATATGAATCTATACAAAAAAACCCGGCTTTAAAATTATAAACTGCTGATCTTTACCCGTTTATTATAATTATAAAGCGGTAATAAACCGCATAAATAAATGTAAACTATCAAATTCGTTTGTGTGCTGCGCGCGAAAAGACCAACTATTTCAAAACCACCAAAAATTGGCATAGGAATCGACATTCCTTTGACAATGCCAACAATTTATTCTTAGAGCCGTTTTGAGTTTATTCTGATAATCACGCTAATGTTACGAAGACAAAATTTGGCTATTAATAAAAAAAAATTAAACATATTTATTTTTTATCCTTTGTTCTATAAATATGGCATGATTACAGATCAATAGCTTGTAGAAATGATTGATCAGAGACATCTCGTGAAAATTCACCTCTAAAAAGAACAAAGAATTCCGCAAAGTGCGAGTCGGTTTCACGCAATTAAGGCTCCGTACTCCCCTTCGTTTTTTTTGTTTGTTTTAAGAGCCGTGATAGAGGCCATTAACTGGGTAGCTATTACGATTCAGAAAATACACACCACAATAGACCGACAGAAAAACATCGTAAACTCAATAATGAGGGTACTTTTTGGGTACGGAACCCGATAAAAAAGTTTCCTAAAAGTTGTTATTTCATACTAACCATACCCGAAGTTTTCACATATCTTACTAAATATCTAGTCGTTAACGTTGTGCTCACGAAACCCTCTATACAAAATTTATAATAATTCAGGAATGAGGATAATCTTAACGTGTGTAAATAATAAATAATTGAAACAAGGTGAAGTAACTGAAAATTAACAGTAATAAGAGCGTTATTACATCGAATTGCTCTAATTAATGCCAACAGTGTTATCCACTAGCGTATAATTCCGCAATTTATTTGCAAGTACAATGACTTGAAACTAGTTAGGACTATTTCTAAAAATAACCTGTGAATTATTGTGTATTTTGAATATCGCGTCATTTGGTTGGAGTAATAAAAATTATCTAAACTTAGACACAATGTTCTTTTTATTTCAGGTATTCGCATTTAAGAACGAAGCAGTTTGATGTAAGTCATTAAGAACGATTCCCTAGAACATTTGCTACGTAGATAATATAATTGTGTAAACTGTGATATAGGTTAGGAATGAACTGTTTTTAAATTTGTACATATTTCAAGAATATTATATAGAATTAACAAGTATAATTTATTGCTATAGATATTAGTGCAAGAAAATATAGAAAAAAAACTGTTTCAAATGTTTTTCAGTGTTTTATTTTAATTACAATTAAATAACTTGTTGGCGTTATATTATTTGTTATCTTACAGAGTTGACGATACAAATATTCAGACACTAATTAAGATCCCACCAAAAATATTCCATGTAACGTTGGTTGCCAAGACTCCCAAGTTCAGAATGCTTTCACTGCTAAAAAGAAAGAGATGAGATCTGTAGTAGAGTTAAACGCATAGGTGACCTGGGATTTGTATCACGGGTCTATCCAAAGTCCTTAGTATTTAGCTCTACGTGCTCTTGACCGTACTTTATTTATAAAAAATTATAACAAATAACTCTACCTATAAGCCCTGACTCTACAAACTACATTTTGGTTAAATGTATAAATAAATAAATTGTTTATTTAGAAAAAGTGCTATACAGTTATTATATTATATGGAAAAAGAATACAGTCGCTATACAGTTTACATATTTCTTACAATTAGACGATGTCATTTAATTATACTTTAGATACATTTAAGTAATTTAATAAACTACCTAAACAATATACTTATAACAAAAATAATACTAATTATTATTATATATACCTACTATAGAACGAACGGCCAAAATATGACAGTCTTACCAGTAATTATATTTTCGAGCCGTTTGGGGTTGAAACACTCAGGTCGTGGGGTCCGAGCGCTCGACTTCTCTTTAAAGAGATTGCAAGGCGATTGGTCGACAGTTCACGTGACCTGAAGGCTGGTCTATTCTTCGCACAGAGAAAACGTTACCAGTTGATAGTGATGCGGATGAATTTTTCAACGCTCTATAGTATACATAATTATTATTATTATTTTTACTTACAATTTAAATAAAGCAGAAATTGCATATTTGCCTGAACTAAGATGAACCTATGCCTCAGGCCATGAAATGCATACAATTTTTTTTATAAATTAACAATAAAATAAACATAGAAAAAAGTAGCACAGTTATTATACAAAATTAGTAGATTATTTAGATTATACATTACATTAAGACAGCAGTTTATTTGCATACTGTCTTACTTTACTTACCTTCTGTCTGTTCGTAGGAAACGCTTTGCAAATATTGTCCTATATCTTTTTAACAGCTAAAATCATCTAACCTATAAATAGTTAGATCACTATTTAACCTATTGTACTAAAATAGGATGGCACAAAATCTGTTTATAAACATATTTTGATGTTGAATTTGAGGTGCAGACTATATCATTCCGTCTCTTGTTAGTAATATCAGCATTGTAGATCAGTATGATGTGCTGTTTTAATATCAGAATTAGAGAACAGTCAATACGCTGCAGGATTTTTGTAATAGAGCAGTAGGAAAGAAAAAGGGGTGGAAGTTGGCTAATTGTAAAACTGGTGTCTGAGTTCGTTCAAGAATAAGTATATGTGAGTGCACCGCCCCATGATGTAATACAATATTGAATTTTGGATTGACATAAAGCTAAATAAACTTGTGTGATTAATTTCGAATCTGCAATTGTCCGTAGTTTTTTAAAAACGTATATTAATTTACACACCCTTTTTTTTAAGTGATCATCAATTACAACTCTATGATATTTTATGTTGCAAGTTTTGAGGAGAATAGGGCAATAACACGTGCTGACTGAAAGGTTTTCATAGTGATGTCCATATGAATGAAGGTTAATTGTGTTAAGTTGCTTACGCATGGAGAAGTGAATATATTTTGTCTTATCAGCCTTTAATGATAAAATGTTTTGAATTATTCATAGTATTAAAATCTGGTTGAGCGTTCTCATAAAGTTCGCTGCTGGTCAAAGCGGTAAAAATAATGGCATGGCTGTTTCGTCACTGTCGCAAAACTGTGGGGTACTCTTGAATACCTTGAATATTGTTGTTAATACCAATTCCAATCCAACTGGTTGCGGTTCCTTATGGAACTTCTATCTAGAATAGAAAACTTTAAATTTCACGATCAAATTTCGTATAGTAGTGTCAATCAATATTATTATAATTATATATAATCAAGTTTAGTGTGTTCATAAAGATTTAAAAAAGTTTTTTTATTTTGAAAAAAATGTGTTTCTTTTTTGTGGTAGATAGCCTCCCACTGATAAGTACTAAGAGAGATTGGTAGCAATATCTATGTGTGGCCCACCCACACATAGATATTTCTCCCAAGTGGGTGGTGGTTTCAACATACCTTTCTTTTTCATAGGAAGTTTGTGTTTCAACCAGTCTCTGTATTACACTTTATTTTACTCCACAACTATCTACTGCCTCCCACTCGGGGTTATGGTCTCCCATTGATATTAAGAGAATGTTCCTCCCAAGTCACCCACAGACCACAGGTGGCCTATGGGTGAGTTGGGAGGAAATTCTTTTCTAACACACTATTTTCTCATGTAAGATTCAAGTGTTTGTAAACACTCAGTTTTCACTTGAGGTTATGGTGGTAGATAGCCCTTGATCTCCTATTGATAATAAAAGTTTGGTCGTAGGAACTGCGCGTGGTTATGTGTTTATAACTCAATCCTCCCAAATCTGTTGTCTGAACTGACTAAACTGGAATTCTAAACTTAGATACATCAATAATTATACAGAACCTGCAATCACATAGGAGGCTACTTTTTGATACCATTGTATGTAATAAAGTCTAGCGTTAATGTTTATAGAATTCTGTTTGTAATTAATACATTTAATACTTAGGTAGCAATAGTTGACTTTATTCTTGCCTCCACGACATCTTTAATCTCTACCAAGACACAATGTTTACCAATCTTTAATCTCAACCATGACACAATGTTCTAAGCACAAGAACAAGAGAGAACCAAGAGTGTCTTATACAATCTTAAGATCTGTTGAAACAGTGATTTTCACCATAACAGCTCCGAGTGGCAGGTTGATTCCCAGCTCTACAATAACCCTTTTTCCTGTACTGCCGGCAAATCTAACAAAGGATGACGAGGCACTGAAACAATTACACTTTACTTATGTATTAAAATTATTGAATCTTTAACACTTATGCTTAACAGTATCCGTATGGTCTGAGGAACCATATCGAATTCCAAAATTGAGCATCAAAGCACATTTTCTAACTCAGGGCTGATACTTATAATTTCGTAACAGAAAAACCCAATAACACTTTGACCGACCCAGGAATCTAACGTCGAACCTAAGAACATAAGAAACTTAGTTTAATATTTCCCAGTAATTTAGGCATTTAGTAATTTAGGAGAGCAGTAGCTCTATGTACAATAATGACTCTAATGCCACATAAGACACATAGACCTGAAAGCCGAGGCGGAAGATTGGGAAAATGGCAAAATTATTAATAATTATTATTATTCAAATGAAGATGGTTAAAATAATACATAATTAAGGAAGTTTACGACTTAAGGAACTAAAAAGAATTAGGCGTGTAGTAGACATATATAAAAGAAGAATTCATATTCATCCATACATAGCATCACGCCTGTATTCCCTGAAGGGGTAGGAAGAGGTGTACAAAATTGTACACCTACATTTCACCAATGCTAACAGCATTGGTGAAATGTGGGTGTGTTAAGTCCCATGTAATAGGTGGTGAGCCTATTGCCATCTACCGGACACAATTCCAAACTCCGGGCTACTACTGAGAATTTCCTAACAGTAAAACTCAATAATACTTTGCCCGACCCGGGAATCGAACCCAAGACCTCATGCTCAGCAGTCGCGCTTGGGACCACTAGACCAACGAGGCTTTGATCCAACCATAATTGATTTTATAAATATGTCCATACATCCTCACAAACTTCCGTGTGTCGATGAAAGGCGATTGACTAAACTACCTTCGCCGACCTCGACGAACGTACCGCAATCAAATTGCGCACGTTCTCAAAAAAGGACAGGTCAGGAGCCACCTAAATCGGCGAGCATGTATGATAAAGATAAAGATAAAGATAAAGATAAGATAAAGATTATTTATTTGCAAAAACACGTGTAAGTAAGAATACATGGTGATGCATACTTATTGGATGGAAATACAATAGTTGGTGCCAACATGTTTTACCGAAATCGGCGTACAAATATGGTTTGCTATACAACTGAGCATCTATACTTAACAATATTTTATATTTATTAACAATGTCAATGAAATTGTGGGTAGTACTTGTAATTTATAGGTTATAATAATAATGTCTATGTATATTTAATGTCATTATTTATGTAAACGAATGTACAGTTTTTATCTAATCAATTCTAGAATACATTAAAAGTAATAATTATTATTATAAACATGCAACACAATCGTAAACAAAACAAATCAAATAACAAAATATTTAGATTGCTACGCAACGATACACAATAAATAAAATCAATAATTCAATACATTAAGGCAGAAGAGTCCCGTCATTAAAGAAATCTCTAATATCATAATAACATTTTTCAGTCAATAATTTCTTTAGGGTCTTTTTAAAAAGGGTTGTGTTTAATTGTTTAATACTATTTGGGATTTTGTTATATATTGATGGCGCCTGGCCCACTACGCTCTTACGCAGTAGCGTTGTTTTGCAAGGGTGAATACACAGTCTATTTTTGTCACGGCGATTACGTTTTATATGGTCAGAAAGGCGTGGAAATAAGAGTGGATTGTTTCTAACAAATGTGGCTATTTCGAATATATAGAGAGATGGGAGTGTCAGAATTTTATACTTAATAAACAGTGGTTTACAACTTTCCGTGCTTTGAATGCCAAACATAGCGCGAATGCATCGCTTTTGTATTTTAAATACCATATCTTTATTAGTTGAGTTGCCCCAAAAAATTATTCCATACCTTAGGACTGATTCAACTAGACCATAATATGCCGCAAGTATCGCGTCTGTGTTAATAGTTGGAGCGAGTTTATATAAGGAATATGATAGGCTGCTCACTTTTTTACAGAGACTGTCAATATGGTCTTTCCAATTTAGTTTGTTGTCTATAATGAGACCCAAAAAACGTGCAGTAGTTACTTCGTTTATAGTGTAGTTATCATGAACCAAACCAACATTCAACGAGTTTTGAACTCTCTGGCCAAAATGCATTATACTGGTCTTTTTTAAGTTGATTTTTAGTTTATTGTTATCTAACCATTTGACAATTGATGTCAATGTTTTATCAATGTCATATTTATATTGATTGATGTCCCTGCATGCAATTGTCACAGTGCTGTCATCAGCGAATAATGTCATAGGGTGTGTATGTGCATTAGGCAAGTCATTTATATATACAATGAACAGCAGCGGCCCCAATACACTACCCTGAGGAACACCATACATTACACCGCGCTTCATGGAGGTATATGTTTTTTCAGTTTTTGTTTTAAGATCCACCCGCGATATTTGGGTGATTTGTTGACGATTTGCTAAATATGATTGAAGTAGTTCTAAGACATTTCCTCTGATCCCATAAGCTTCTAGTTTTTTAAATAGTATAGTGTGTTCCACATAATCGAACGCTTGCGTCATATCACAATAGATAGAGCAAACGGGAGACGTGTTGTCTACACAGGTTATGACATTATCGATAAATTCGTAAATTGCCAAATTTATTGTTTTATTTTGTCGAAATCCTTTCTGTTCATTGCACAAAATTTTATTTTTTTCGAGATACGTGTTAATTGCACTGTAGAAATATTTCTCGAATATTTTTGAGAATATTGATATTAACGCAATGGGCCTGTAGTTCTCAAGTAACTGTTTATTTCCTTTTTTAAATAGTGGTTTTATGATGGTTAATTTAAGGGCTGCTGGAAATATTCCTGTTTCTATGCATAGGTTTATAATGTGACTCAGATGATGGCTGATGTCATCATTTACTGCTTTAATTATTTTAGTAGAGATATCGTCGTATCCTACACTGTTTGTGTTCTTTAGGTTTTTAATAATTTTATTTATCTCAGAAGGTGAACTTGGTGCAAGAAACATTGAATTTGGTTTATTATTAATAAAAGAGGTTATTTCTTTCCCCGCTCCTGGAATGGGATTGATTTTTTCGACAAAATAATTATTAAATTCGGCAGCTATTTCTGTAGGGTTATTTATAAATTTATTGTCTTGATTTTTAATTATTGTAATGGGCTCTTTTGGTATGTTTAGTCTTGTTTTGTTTATGATTTGCCATGCTGATTTACATTTGTTAGTAGACGTTTTTATTTTGTGGATATTTTGAGCGCGTTTTGTTAGATAAATAATTTGCAGTATTTTAAATATTTTAGTTTGTTATGCTTAGTAGGATTTACTCTAAAAACCCATAATAAATTATTTTTTTCTTTTTTCTACTACAAACCTTAATGCCACGTGATACCCATTTTGGCTTACTATTCACTTTAAGAGGTTATGAAGAGGTTAATGAACATAGATGAAGCGAAAGAGGTGTGTCAGAATTGTAGCAAATGGGAATCGATAGTCTCTGCCTACCCCAATGGGAAACAGACGTGATTGTATGTATGTATATATATAGATATTTTTTATTTCTATGTCCTATATCGCCATTCATGACACCATTTCAAGCTCCGGGCTGGTACTAAGTTTTTCCTAACAGAAAAAGTAATAACACTGTTAGTTTGACCGACCTGGGAATCGAACCCAGGACCTTACGCTCAGCAGCCGCACTATAATAATGCAATGGATTAACGTTCCATACATAACAGACTATAAATAAACGATGCATCAATACCGGATTCTAATAATTAATCAAGTATTACTCAGTCATTTCATTACTAATTCGAAGTTATTAGTAATTCAGAAATAATGATAAGTACTTATTTTCTTCTTGTATTTAATTTGACACACGGGAAAACCACATTTTGTATGATTTCATAATTATATCAAAATGCTGGTTTTCCTGTGTGATCATTTTAAATATTAAGGTAATGAATTCTTAACTGCAAATCTGTGTGGTGCTCATTTAAACTTTATTCTATTATTTAATATTTTAAATTAAATCTGACTATTGAATTAATTACATAAAATATATGTTATAGTTATAGCTTAGAATAAAAATAATAATTAATCATTGAAAATGTATATCTATTCCTAATTATGAGTTTGAACAATACAGACCTCAAAATAATTTATATTTTGCAACGAAAACCCAACAATTAAATGGCACACAGATATCCAGTAAAAATTTGAGAAGAATAAAAAAGAAAATTAGGCATTCACTTTAATATGTAATTCATTCATACTAATTGCCTTGAATGGATAGGCAAAGGTATTATGTATCTCTTTTGTTAATAAATAATAGATTTTCCGCCTGAACGTTTCTCCGGCGGTCAGATGATCGTCAATGGACTAATGGATAATGCGATTTTAATTGCTTTAACGATTATGTGAATTATGAGAATACATATATTAACCAAATTAGTTACACGCACCCTTTTGCCACATTTATACCGCAATGTGCTTTTTGATAAGAGAATTTTACACTTTATGATCTATCAATATAATTTGTAATTTTTCCATAGTTACAATAAATATTACTTAACAACAAACTACTTATTTCCTATTTAACAACAAATTAACATTAATTTGTGTTATAAAGAATATTCAGTTTATTTTAAATTATTATAAAATATATTTAGACGTCAAACCATAGATTGTCAAAATAAAGTTCAAGCAACTTCATCAAGTCAAGCCTCTGCTTCTACTCATGTTCTACTCGCGCGTGCATAGACCATCGACCCGGCGCACGAAAAAGAAATCCGGGCGTCATTTTAACAAAATAAATTTATTTTTCCATTTAATATTGTAACTTTAGAGTTCGCTAAGCATGGGTTAATGCTTTTCAAAGATTTATCTTGAAAATAAATTTATTATTAATAGCAATTTTATTATTAAGTTTCCTCGCAAGTGTCTTGAAATACATCGCATAAAACTCGTGCATATATTGATGAGTTGTATACGATGTTATACATCAATTAAAATATTAAAAGCAAAGAAATTTGATGTCTACAAACTCTTTTCTGAAATATATATAAGTGTTAGATAAAATATGACGTATCAATTAATAAAAAAAAGTTTCTGTAGCCGAGTTAGCATTAGGTATTTTTTTTTATCAATAAGTAAGTATTTTTAACAAAAATATGCTAAACCTTTTAGTTTTAACTGAAAGGTTTAGCATATTTTTGTTAAAAATGTTTCTTTTGTTTTGAAGCTCATATGTGCCATCTTATTCGATGGTTTGAGGCGCTGCTTGCTGAAATACATACATAAACTTAGTTCGGCAGCAGATGCTAACTGCTAGACACAATTGTTTTATATTGTCTAGTTGTTACATTATAAGTAGTTTATAAGCAATTGTGTATTAATTTTATTTTATTATAATATTAGGCTGTTTGGCAATTTCGTCAGTGAGCCTCCTTCCACCTGCGCGCAAAAAGAATAAAGAACCGGCTTTCGAAAACAAATAAACGCTGACCATCATATTACAAAATGTATAAAGTTGAATGAACTCGTATTTGCAAAATGTAATTTTATGTTATTTTATTCTTTTTATCCTCACAAAAGTGTTGAAAAACGCCGTATGAGCCGCGTGCCCTAACGGTCAACAAATCTCGGTCGGTCATTCCTAACCTCTCCAAGACTTGGTTAGCAATTCAGCACTATAATGACCAACTTAGGCACTTGTATCCTAATGTACTATTTAAGCTGTTTAACGTTTGAATTTAAACCCTTAGAAGTATTACATATCCTTAGTACTAAAAGTGAATGAAAGTAAGAAAAGGGGATATAAGAGTAAATAAAGGGAATTTTCAATACATTATGTATTGGTAAATAGTAGGTATAATGGAAAATTCCCTCAAACACAGTTTGATCAATATTTAATAGATTCAGGCGTCATCTTGCGGAAGTCCATTACATTTATATTGGATGCAAACAAATACACTATCTAGCTACTTCCACATAATAATAAATTAATATTTAAGGATAGTTATGCAATTGCAAGAACTGGATCAAAATCAGTGGTGGCTACTGCACGGTCTAACAGTTCCTGATGATGGGGCGAAACACGTGTAGAGTCGTTGGTGGTAGTTAAAATTTTTTAGCGTTTGCCTATGTGCATATATTTGCAGGCGGGCGGGCGGTGCACAGGTGATTGCATGATTAACCTCAATATTTTAAAAATCGTAAACTTGAGAAGTTTTGTTGGCAATTTAGAAGGTGAGGAGTTTTTGTAGATAAGGAGTTATTATTGTGACTCTTTCTTTTGGGGAAGCTCATATGAAGGAGTTGAAGATTCGAGCAGATAGCGCAATCGATGCTGACGCTCATAAAGAAGAAAAGTATGTTAAAAACGCAGCATTATCAAGTTTATGTATCTTTAAACAGCTTGCTATCAAGACGTGTGAACAACTGCAATGTATGTTTCAAATTATTGTAGTTCCTTCAATGAAAATTCAATTCGCTTATACAAATGAGAAATGAAGATTGTATTTTGAATGCGGATGCGTATTATTCAACGTTCGGTGTGGCAATAAAATCGATTTATTTTGATTAATCGAATAATTAATACGGCGTTAGAGTGGTAACTAAATTAATCGATGTCATTAAATTAACAGTTGAATTAAGGTTTTATGTTTTAGTATCATCTTTGAATGCGTAGTAGAAGTAACATTTATACTTAATTAGCATTGATCTTTAGAATTATAATTCCAGAACTACAACGTGAACTTCTAGTGTTGAAATTAAATAAACGAAACTAACACAGCATCATGCCTGTACCCATTTGTACAACCACATATTATGAATGCCGTTACAATGTCAAGTAGGTAGTGAGCCTAATCACAACTACCGGGTACAATTCTCAATTCCGGGCTGCAACTGAGAGCTTTTCTATCAGAAAAATACGATAAACTTTTACCTGATACGGAAATAAAACCCAGGACATACCTCACGTGGCAGTCTGCAGCTTATAATAGTTAGAATTTAGTTTTACCTTTAACTTTTTTTTATGGGATAGGGGGCAATCGAGCAGACGGCTCGCCTGATGGTAAGCGATTACCGCCGCCCATGGACACCCGCAACTCCAGTTTGAGTCGCAAGTGCGTTGCCGGCCTTTTAAAGGGTTTCGGCCTCCGGTACCCTCAATCACTCGGCGAAACACAACGCAATCGTTGTTTCACGCCGGTTTTCTGTGAGGCCGTGGTATCAACCGAGAAGCATGGCTCTCCCACGGTGAAAAATTGAACTTTACGAGTTTGCTAGGCATGCGTTAATATGTTTGAAAGAATTATCTGTACTTGTTAAGGTAATCTGCATCTGTACGACATTTTATTGATTACAAAGTTAGTCGTGTCGGTTCAGTCACCTGTCCTAGGACTGAATAGATAGCGATAACATCACCAAAAGTCGTATTGAAATGTGGAAGAAGAATTCGGGTTAGTGAGCAGAGGACGAGATGGCTTAGTTAACAGAGCGCCTGGAGTATTTATCCGCGCGGCGCAGCTTCCAATCCTGCTCACGACGGTAATTTTTTTTCCACGATTTTTTTAAATGTAGTTCGCTACGCCTGCTGTAATGGCTTTGAAATATTGATCTCTGTAACATAATACTGTTTATATTAGTTATTGTTCACAGGTTAAGTCAGATGACAGTTTGACTCGCGACATTGCCGCTAACTCAGCTCATGACTAAAGGCTCCGTTCGAGTTCGAAACTAGTCGGGCAAACCCGAAGAATGTACGTGAGTAGTAACCGGTGAAATAACTAATATGAATATGCCTCGCGAAAGTTATTATAAATATAATAATACTGTTTAGCATAAGAGAGGTTCATAGCTAAGTAACAGCCGCACGAATCAACCGATCGCGGTTAAACTGCAGTCGCCGCGATTTGGGTATGTGACTGAGTGACCATCATTTCATATCAGGATCCCTCGATGCCTCGACGAACAAAATGAAGAATTAAAACTTTGTGGGTAGTAGAAAGTCTGCCAACCAGTTTTACCACCAGATATCGAGATATGTGTGGTCAAATAGACTTGTCACTACGTGTAAGCTGCATCCAGTTAGACTGGAAGCCTATGTTACCCGGGATAATGTAAGGATTCTAACGATACCCCATACATTTAAATCGGTTCAGGCGTTTAGCAGTTATGGTGAAATAAAGAAACTACCCTACTACTATACCACTAAACCTACATACATACATGAACCCTAAAAAGATTACATTCCCTTTTATGGGCAGTCGTGTAATATTGTCAGCTGCTACTATGAAGAAAGAAGATCTTAGTATAAAGCAACGTGTTTTTAACTGTCTTGAATAAAACGAGTTAGTATTATTTTTATAACTCATAGTGATAGTCTCGAGCTTATTCTAGCGTTCTTAGTAATCATGAATTATGGCTCACGGACCTCAAAAAAATACGGACGTAGCGTTGCGTACGACATGTGAGAAGCGTGCCTAGACATCCAATTTCACTTGTCATACTCGAGCTAAACGCATATACTTACAACTCATCCACTCGGCGCCAGTACGCTGTGTGTGTGCGTGCGTAATCTATGCTTCTCTTATGACAATGCAAGGTTACATCTGTATTTTTTAGATCCGTGCTATGGCCGTTGTATTCCCTATATAAACAATTGACTACATGTTTTTCCAGCAAATTTTGTCACAACAAGCTTGAACAATAAATGTTTAATCAACCTTGTAATATTAAGTGATATTATCAATCAAAAGGGTAAGTTATTATGTTTGAGGACGAGTTTGATATGATGATAATTTACCAAAACGAAGTTTAATGATAATTACTTTTTAAGGCGGGAATTCGTCACAAGCAGGTGATCTTCCCGTCATAATAAATTATATTATTGCGCGCTTTTTCTTTTCAAAAGGTTAATAATGTTTTACTAAATCTATATTTAACCTTATTCGTTAATATAGGATTAATATTACTATACATAAAAATGTTGACAACAGTAATTATAATTCTATGTAAATGCATATTGCTCTCGGCCACATTACTATTCATTCTTGTGCCCTTATCCCAATTTATTTACGGTTTATTCTTCTATTAGCCTTCACCTCAGTTGTCACCCCCTTTCTAGTGCTATCATCCTTCACGTAATCCATCCATCGTTGCCTTGATCTTCCTCTATTCTTATAGTCATCCACTATTAAATACTTAAAGCTTTTCTCGTAACATGTTCCTCTTTCCCCCATATCACATGACAAAAAATTATTGCCACATAACTCTTCCCTAATACATAGTCATTCGAATAGATTCAGGCGTTGCTTTGCGGTCCATTACAATGGATGCAAATAAATACAATATCTAGCTACTTCCACAAAATTGAGGGTAGTCACGCATTACCTGTGCATGACCATGTCATTCTATTCATTCTCGTAAAACTACACATGCCTCATAAGATTCTCATCCCTGGCGCATGCGTTCGCTTCATCCTTTTTTTGGCTTTCGGTCGCAATACCAATATCTAAAAAAAACTCATATTGAAATGTTGTGTTGGATCCTGTGAATCAAACTTAGAGGACCAGACGGGAGACGGTTTCTGACTAAATATCGAACAAATTTATTCGCCACTTTTGGCGGGGGGTGGGGTAAGACACAGGCACAAAAGAACTTACACTGAAGCAAGAATAGCTCTCATCATTACACTAACAGTATTAATACATACATTAAAATCGTGTACTATCATTGTAACCAAGGTATTTAATTGGTAATCATATGCCAGTTGCGAGAGGGGTACGCCTGCTACAACGACTCCAGTAATAATTCCTCCAAGGATCAAACAATGAACAGTTCAACATCACCGATTGTAAAAACTACTAATGATATCAATTCAGATGTAACCCAACTAAATTGAAATAAGAGCTTTACTCTCTTGTACTAACAGTGATATGAGAACGAGACGGGAACGTCAAGCTAAAATCTCCAAACAATTTTACTCGGCACCCATTTTATCATTATAATTAGAGGTATCAAACATATTTTTTTTTGGAAAGTGTAGGTTCACATGAGTTAATTGGAATTTGACGTCTTATAAATGTATCCCGTCCCGCTCGTATAGTCACTATTAGTAAAATACGGCACTGTTCTAATTTTAGTTTATTTGAGAATCTACATAAGAATTAGCGTCAGTGAGTTAATCACGAGTTAAAATTAATGTAATTATGAGACTAAAGTTAACCTAATTTATTATTAAGTAATTAATTAAGTATCAAAGCACTAGTAACATGATTGTGTTAATCCGCGTGGGAGCATGTTATAGGACATATCCGGTGTTACAGTAATAAATGTCAGTGTAAGTTGTTGAAGATCTCTTATATTGTGCTCATTTCCTGAATCGTATAATGTTATAGTTATTTATCTTTATGTTTATTTTATTGGGGAGGGTGGGAATATACATAACACTATAAAAAGTAGTCCCATCATTTATAGATACCTATACCTAAGCTGTATGTCACATCTCCATCGATATGGGCTAAATTATTTATCGGTAAAAGACGGCATAAGACGAGATGGCTTAGTGGTCAGAGCGCCTGGAGTATTTTTCCGGGAGGCGCAGGTTCGAATCCTGTTCGCGACTGTATTCTTTTTCCATTGAATATAATAACTATAGAGTTCGCTTAGCATGCGTTAATGCTTTTCAAAGATGTATCTTGAATCATTTATCGGTATTTTGCATTACTTCTTTACCATGTAAATGCTAGTAACACGGTGAAGTAAAACGTAAAGAAATATTATTTAAATAAATCCCTTGTATTTTTTTTAAAGAAGGTAATTAAATTATGTTAAGAGAGTTTGTAGAGTTAAGAGAGGTAATAGCCTTGAAGAAGAGTGTCAGGTGCAATTAAACACTCTGCTGAATGTGGTAATGATATAAATTAGTGATAGGAAAAATATTTCGAAATATGTGTCAAATACAGAATGCATCCTACAAATACATTCTTACATCCCCTGATTCCCCATTAATGTAAGTATACCTACTAAGTATATCTTCACAACACTAGTTAGTGAACCGTCTAACGAGATGTTAGAATCAAAAAGGACGAAAGTTCTATAAGAATATTAAATACTACGAAAAATTTATTTGAAAAGTCGTAGTAATAATGAGTTCGTAACCATTGTCTACGAGCGTCGTAGCAAACCATTGTGACGTAGTAATCCATTGTACTCAAATTGCGCCTAAGTATGAAAGATCAATATTTTTATTGTTTGATAGCAGCTTTAGAACTGATTGGTTTGAATTAAAGAATAGTAAGAATGAGACGAAATGAGAGGGTAGGTAACTTTAATTCGTATTTATGCAAGAAAAGAAAACACAGGCTTTAGCTTGCTTACATTATCCTCTTTTGTACACCTACAGAAGTTCAAATTTTAATTAAGTTATACACAAAATAAAACAGTGATTCATGTGATAAAAGTAGGTTCTTATCATCCACTCAAGATTTCGTAGCGGATGTTACCTTAAAATATCTATTGAAAGTAAAAGCAACGTATTTTTAATTCTAAAACATTGTATAGGAATAGTTTATATTGTAGTTTCAATTACTTTTTTTAATTATTTATTGTGTAATCACACACATCCATCATTTGTTTATGACACAGTTGGATATGTAACTGAACTTAACAGGAACTATCTAAAAGTCTAAGAACGAGTTTAAAACTCATAACCTATTGGGTTTAGCTTTCCGTAAGTGTTGCAACATCACGCGTCTACTTAGAAGTGTCATTTCAACCCATCCTTACATAAAATACACGAACAATAGTCGTAGGTAATGCCTAGGTGTTGTGTAATTGTTAACGCGACCCTCCTTAACATCCAACTTATTCAATGGCAACAAAGCTCAGCTCCATAAAACATCGTAAGTCATGCCTCAGCATCGTCGGCGGCCGTCCGACAAACGATATGTCACGGCACGTAGTACAATGCAAACAGTCGGCGTCTGTGTCGGCGCTTGTGATGCTCTGTGCCAGTGTCACAACACTCGCAACACACAAATGTGGCGGCCGCGGCGCCGCGACTAATCGCACGACAATACCACCGCGCTGGCCCGCTATGCCGCACCGACCGATCAAAGCCGAGCGGTGGCGACAAAGCCTTTGTGCGCGGGCGGTCGCTCGCATCGCCTCGCACGCACGCACTGCTAGCGAGCCACTCTAGCACTCACACGATATGCTGCAGCCACTTCCAACTTAGACCTACGCAGATAGGCGGCTTGTGTCGCACCAATTAGATGGATCGGTATCAACACTCGTAACACAAGTAGTATTCTTGTCCGAGATACGATCTGTTGATGCAGCATCGGTGCGATTGCGAATCGAACTCAATCAACTGTCGGGTTTTATTAATCTATTCTTCATTAGACACTACCGTCTGATCTGCCCGCTTTCAATTGAAACAATATTTAATGCTTTGCCGGCCCAGGAATAAAATAAAACGGTAGAACCATAAACATTCCACATTTATATTCGACCTCTGCCGGCCGGTCGCTGCGGCCTCTCTGTCGTGCACACGAGCTGCGTCTCGCTCGAACTGCGCCGGAGCGTCTGCGGACTCCGCACACCTCTCTGTTTAAAGATCTGAGAGGGAGATAAAAATTGTATGGCTCATAATGTTTTAACAGTCTCATCGTTTGAGCGCATCAAGCCGAGGTCCAATTTAATTTTCATCCTCGGGTTAGTAATAATTGAGTCGATTCGTTCTATGCGGCGAGAAGTTATCGCAGAAGCCGACGCGTCTGCTTCAGGCCAACGTAATCGATTCCTTTTAATTGATTATTTCGACTCTCACATCTGGTAGATATAGTACATACGTGGTCGAGTATATCTATCTATAAATGAAGAACCAATCTCCATTGGTATTAACTCTGGGTTAATATGTTACAATAGTGATCATAAGGGATTAGATTTTAACCGTAAACATCTTTACTGGTAAGTATTTAAGATAGACTGCAAACTCAATTAAGGTTAAATTGCCTGCATTCAAATTTTGAACTTGATGAACTAAAACTTTTTACATTCTTCAAATAAAAAATAAAGCGAATTTTGCGATGTTATTATCTCACATACAAGAATTGGCCACAGTCTTCAACAATGGCAGCCATACACGGCTCCGGTGAACCACCTACATCACTCAGAACGTCTGTCGGCGAGCCACAAAGCCTCTCCACATATACAAATAAATAACATCGGAACAACAAATATTTTAATAACCAGCTCTAAAGAATTGTTGAACGCTTCGTTACGAGTACATGCGTGACACACAGAGCCGTCGCTTGTCGCTTGTCGATGCGCGTACGACACCTGC
Source organism: Xylocampa areola (assembly GCA_935421205.1). Taxonomy (NCBI): domain Eukaryota; kingdom Metazoa; phylum Arthropoda; class Insecta; order Lepidoptera; family Noctuidae; genus Xylocampa; species Xylocampa areola. The sequence continues at coordinate 7,061,573 of OW285200.1, forward strand.
GTACCCTCACCATGAACTCGTCTATTCCGCACGCAGTTGTCGCCCCAAAGCACACCCAACTAAGTACCCTTTTTGTATACAGTTTTGCACGTGCAGATACGTAAACATGGCCTCACGGCATGACCAATGTCAGTATATGGATTCAGTGGTGAATAGCGCTATTTTCAAAAACATAAACTTTTATAGCGGCGCAAGAAAGAGCCGATGGAAAATTGGAAAGGTAAGCGTGAAATGTGGCAGATGTGTCGTCATAAAACGGACACTCGGCCGTCACACATAACTCTACATATTTGTGTTAGTGCGAGCCGCGAGTCTATATCGGGCTGCCTACTGTGAACATATTGAGCGTAAATATACATACAACTGAAGCTTAGATTTATATATAATTCTATTACCAATACGGTAGCATTTTAAATATTTAATTTAAAATACATCACCCTTCATTTGCATAGTTTTATCACCTGGATATTAATTAAAATTGCCACTAGATAACTACAAATCTTATAAATTGTGCAACGCGATATTTAGGTCCGTTATATCACCTCCACATTAATATATTAGATTTGATAACACCTCAAAAGTAATAAAATATCAGACATATAATATGATTTATGTTGTTGACGAAGCGCAGTCGCAGTCATTGCATAAAATTTGACTATGAGACGAGTCCGTATATGTATTAGTTTATAAGCGGCTCCTAACAACGACAATATTTTATTATTTTTCATTAGTATCGTTATAGTCATTTAAGATTACGAGATTAGAATTCGTAAAGTCAGAGGGAGGATAACGCTACTAAATATAAGGAATAATCAAATCTATTTTTTGTTTCATCCCTCCGTATTACAGATAGATTATTTTATTCTCAACTTCATAGTTATAAACACGAACATATCTCATTTTGGCGAGTTATGGGAACACTCTACAACATAACCCACATTTGACATAGAGCTGTATTTTATACGGAGAGTCTCATCATAATGAATATGTAAATAATCGGACGTGTTGGAGGAATTGCTTAATTAAGTGGATATTAGTTCGCTCAAGTAGAACGTCTGTTGAATAAAATAAATATCACACAAAGCTAATAAACCGGCTGCTAGCGAGTGACTGTGACATGTATTTTTAATATTATGATATGAGTCTCATCTTATGTTGAATGATACGATATACCAATATTATTAAGTAAATATTGCTTGTATAATGTGTGTGTGGTTGTACATTATCGGGGGCATCATAAGTAAAAATTGTACCTATATATAAAACAAGGTTCAGCACCAATCTATAGCACACGTGTCTTAAGCGTAAATACTACCAATTAGAAATTACCTATATAAAATAGGTAAGTTAGGTCAATTAGGAGTAGATTTATCAAAGTATATTGAGAAATATTTTAGAAGGTGAAAACAAAATCTCCTGCTTACACGTCATCATGGGAAGAAAGAAAATAGGGCATTCTATCAGATACAAAAAAGATTCAAAAAATCACAAAGCTGAACAAAATTATAGCTAAACTAATTATATAAGCATTCCTTTCAAACAAAACAATCTTCATTTGAACTAATCTAAATTCAGTGTACTTAAGCGAATCCAAACTAATCGTTTGTATGTATATTTTATAGTCCCAAGTTCCAACATACATATTTATAACGTTTGTTATCAACACATGTCGCTTCAGTACATAACCAATAAGAATATATTTTAATATATTTACTTTGTTTCTTATCCACGAGTATTCAAACGCAAACATAATTAAATGTAAACGCCTATTTTACACGTGAAGCAGGTATTTTAACTTTGCCAATTACTCATATCTTTCCGCTTCGTCAGTTGGGGACACGATCCAAATTACTATACAGGGGGTAAGTAGATACGTAGAAAAAATCTGAATCAGTTCCATCTGACAAATTTTCGTATCTCTAACTTTCTTTACTGTCAGTCGTTCACTCCTGAACAAAAAAATTAAAAACATCAAATTCCTAAGATGTAAAAGATCAGTTTACAGCTTGGTCGCTTTTCCATTATATCTTTACACGGTGAATGACTCTCTTTGAACTCTCATTTTGAAGATAATTATTCTCTGTTGTCCGATTGGGAAAATTCACAAACATGCAGTTTCCAGAATCTTCCTGAACTATTATTTTATATTAAATTTTATTTTTATTTATTTTATTTTATTAATAATGAACACCTTAATAAGCTCTTACATAACTTTTAAACAACTTTCCATTCTAGCAGCATCCATTCCTAATAGGCGGATATCAATAGCAATCAGTCAGGTAACGAATATTGTGTGTGATCCCTCGTTTGGCCTGTCTGACGCCACCCCAAATCACACCAAGATTGTAACGTCATCATTTCGGCGGCGATTACAAATGAACTATGGTACAAAACGATACGATATTATTATATAATTACCAATATCGATTTTGTTCAGATTCTTGTATTGTTTAGGGTACTGTTTACTTTTCAAGCTATAAACAATTTATCTAAGGTGAGTTTCAGTATTACAAACAATATTTTATCTTAAATGATATTTTCAAACCCACTTATTTTTGTTTACTAAAATAGATAGTCACTTACAGTATAAATTAATGCGTTCATAAAGTAACATAGACGGAAGTAAAAAAGACACATTTCAATAAACAGATGTTCCATTATGTGACCAGAGACCGTACATTGCTTGACCTATCAATAAAACGAATACATCTGCTCGTACTTGTGTAGTTTCATGGTAAATTATTTGATATCTGTGCATTCAGTCGAGGCGGGTCGTACTGGCAATAAAAAGTGCACGGGGTCGGCAGACACTGCGGCGCAAGAGACCAGACGCACAGGCACCGGCCGAGGATGCTTGTGTTGTGTCATTTAACAAGTGCATATTATTGTAATATTATAAAATTGGTAAGATAATAAACACACACAATGCTCGCTGAAGTTGGAGCCTACTCTACTATAAATTATTTTAAGGCATAGGGTAATTTGGTATGTAACTTTAATAATTTCTACTTAATTAAATGAAACTTCCACTTCTGATGATCCACTATTAGCATTACATAAGCATCTTAATGATCATTACAATGAACAATACTTTGCAGCTCGAGTGATGATGGCGGTATGTTGCTAATAGTAATCTGCGATCTTTCCTCTTTAACAGGTCAATCAGTATTAAAAATACCTGAAATTCATAATAATAAATAAGGTGTGAACAAATTAGAATACTCACTTAACAGCTAACTGTTAAAGGCTCATTAACATTGCAAAACAAAAATAAAGTCAATTCCAAGTGGAAAAGCAATAGCTGATCGTAATAGCTTCGCTTACAAATATCGATCACGAAATAGCCCGCTTTCATCTCGTACAGTTTTTCGCGTCTTTTTGGCCCCGAATCCATCAATTCTCGTGATGGATGGACCATTGGACCCGACTCGGGCAATCGAAATTCAAATTCGCTAAATCTTCCCACACGGCATCGAAAACAGGTCGGGTCGTTAACAGTGTACGCACGCCGAGCCGAACGTTGTGTTTGGGTTTTTTTCTGTTTGCTCTGGAGATATTCGCCCCAAGGCAGTGCGGGGTGCGAGAAGGCGAGCGGGGGTGTAAGCAGCGGTGCGGGGCGGGGGCTCGGGTCGGCGCAGACGCACGGGCAGCAGAGGCGTGATTACAGGGCTGTGCGCAGCTAATCACTCCAGCAACACGGCCCGAACGGTACGAGACCAGGTACGGCTGAAAGAAATTTAATACATAGTGTCAGTACGATTCTCGTTAAGGAAACCGCAAATACAGAGTAAATATCTCAATTTTCACAACGATATGTAGATTCATAGTGGCTACAAAGACTCGGCAACTAATAATTTCTTACAAGTTTTTTTTTTTATCGTTCGTTATTTACCTGTAAGCCAACCTCAAGGACCTCAACTGACACTTTCACACACAAACGACACCAGCATCACATCCGGTACCAAGACACTTCCACTTTCTCTCAGCCGTACCCGGCCGTCCTGCTCATTGTTGTTAATAACAAACAAGACAAAAGTCCGCCGCTAACTACACACGTTTCTCCACATCGCTAGTTTTTACCGACGCGGCTCGATAACGCATGGAAATATGATGTGTTCTGTCCCTTACATCTCGCGCCATGAAGATTACTTAAACAGTTTAAAGTATCGAACTTGTTTCTGCGTTTTTAGAGTTGTCCTTTAGGGAGGATTCGTAAGTATTGAATGTAATTTAAGAAAAATATGATATGTAACACTAATTATAATACAGGAGAGAAAGGAACACCTGCGTCGTTGGTCTAGTGGTCCCAAGCTCAGCTGCTGGGCATGAAGTCTTGTATTCGATTCTCAGGCCAGGAAAAGTGTTATTAGGTTTTTCTGTGTAAAAATTGTCAGTAGCAACCCGGAGTCTGGAATTGTGCCCGGAAGATTGCACTTAGTTCAAATTCTAGTGGACTTCATATCACACTACCACATGGGACATATAATAACAGGATGGGTGAAATGTGTGTGTACACCTCTCCCTTCCACTTGGGGTTATACAGGCGGGATGCTGTGTGATAATATGTAAGAGGTTAGACGGGCTTGAAACTGCTAAAATAGGCTCAAATTGCTACTGTCTTTTCCTTTAGACGCGCTCCTACAAGAGTCATACAACACGTGTGTCGTAACACGTGTTGTATGACTCTTGTAAGAGCGCGTCTTGCATGTCAAAATACGCATTGTTTAGGTATTTGCCTGCCTACTATGATTCAACAGTAGACAGGCAAATAAGTGCATATTCCACACCTCAGTTTATAATAGTTATTTCAGGATGCCTATCTACTGCCTCCACACAGACCAAGCTGCGCAGGACCTGATCCCAAAATTGATGACGCAGCGCTCTACCTGACACCCGATCAAACGTAGCACTCATTTATCAGATATACATGTAGGTATATTTGTTTTATTACGTAAACATCGACCGTGGTCCGTAGATATTATGTATATCAGCTACCTATTTACATAATGCCAAATTAATATTTATTGCCGTCTTTAAATTATAAACCGCATTAATTTTGAAACAGATATAATTGAGCTAGATGTAGGATATAAATACATTGACATTTAATTCGATATTCTGATGAAATGATTCTTGAACTTATCGGTTGTTAAGGTAACCTATATCATATGTCAGAATCGTGCAATGATTGTCGATACACCTTACTCGATAAGGCAACCATGTTTAGGTATAATATATTTATAGAGAAGGGGTGTAAAACCATCTGTGCGATAGTTCATTGATTTAATTGTATCAAAAATCGCCTTAGTCTTTAGAAAAACAACAAAGCTAAAGTTATAATTTATTGAGACGAGAAGAATTATAACTTTAGAGTTCGCCACGCATGCCTTAATGCTTTTGAATATTTATCTGTACAACAAAGCTATCAATTAATTGTTTGTTTGTCCTTTGACACACATTAACTACAATCATCGCGTCGATATTTATTTCAGTTATAGAAAAATCAACATAAAAATCTGCATGAATACAGCTACTTCAATTAAGTATATTAAATCAATGCAAAAAAATACATACCTACACGATAATATGTGTATCTATTTCTTCAATGAAGCACAACATTTTGTTTTTAGTCTGCCTAAGATATTAAACAAAAAGAAAACTTGTAGTCACATACTATGCATACATTTGTATAATGATTGTTTTACAACGAGTCTAAAACTATTATTTAAATGTTAGATTGCCCTACCGAAGCTACTAGTAATTTACATAAAACGAACAAAAACTTGATTCTCATCTATAATAATACCCGTCTCTTTTATAATCTAACTAAACTTAATACTTTATAATTTGAATACCAGTTTTTGTTTCGCAAAATATCGAGATTTATGCAATTAGTTACTGTTGTCCCGTCCCAAGCGCGATCTCTTAATTTTATTTTATTTAATGTCGGACACATTTTATGTTAAACAGAATAAATCATATCTAGATTAAATATATAGACGTAATAAATAAAGTACGCTGACATCGACATAACAGGTAATTTACTCAGAAAACTGAGTTAATGTGAACAAGAAACGAAGATAAACAAATAAACTTGAAATGTTTGTGACAACGCATACAATATACATAAAATTAAAAAATATATGTTTCTTAACGTCAGTGTATGTCAGTTTTATTATTTACATTCGAAACCACGTCTTTTTAGAACAAGGAAGCATATAATGTCACTATAATAAATCGAATACAAATCTAATATAAATATTCGAGCATATAATAAATGCATAATCAAATGTTGATCACCGTTCATTATGCATTTAGGAGCGTCGTCGGAGCTTGTCGGCTGCGCCCGCGCCGCTGCGCCGGCTCGTCAACGGCGACAGGCGTCAGCAACGCTTGTCAAATGTCAACATTTTAGAGCCACAATATTGAAGCAATTTTAATTCAATCGCGTGACATTTTGTTCACATCGAGGCGGTGCCGCGGTCGCGACGAGCACTCCTACTCATTACGACTTCATTTTGTTATAACAACAATGAAAGCCCGCGTTTTGCGTTTTATTCATCCGCCGAGCTTGACAGCGCCTTTGTGTGGGAATCAATCTTACGTCGCTTGTAATGATGCAAAATCGGTTCCACTGAATGACAAAGAAAGAAGCTGCCGCTAATGTTGTTTATCCTTTTTTTTACCCACGAAGTTACTTATTGAATAAGAATTTTGCTGTATTCAATTTGTTTTTTCTTTTATTTAAACAGGAATAAAGCATTTGGTTGCTATTACTACTACCTTCATAACACCAAGTTACCCGACCTTACTTGGCCATACGTATTAGGACATAATTACACAATAACAAATATTTTAAAATCTTTCTTATTTGTGCCCTCTCAATAATCTCAATAATAATATTAATAAGTACTGCAAATGACTGATCATCTCTATTAATTGACTTCATAATAAATAATTGAGCTAATCACTAGACGAGACACAAATAATACTCAGTACCTAGATTAATTGCAATAGAGTCATGTTTACTGTAATATATCAGATAGCGACACCATTATTCAAACTTCTTTGACAGCCTCGCATTTTCCTGATTTATTCCTCGTGTCTTCTAAGAAGTAAATTAACTGTATTTTCAAAACTAAGATGGTTAGTAGGTGAGAGTCCACCGCACCGACCGCTACAGCTCATAAGGTTCACGTTAAGAAAATTTTCTAGACAAGAATTACCTAAATCTCCACCCTATTCTCACCCTATAATTCTTTGCAACAGTTAGACGAAAGGTATACAATACTGAACTGCTTTTGGCTGTCAAAGAAAAAAGACTTCAATTAGTACTTAAAGAAAGTCAATGATCAAATCAAACGCCGCTTTTGACTATATGCCAGCTACTTGCACGATGATGCATAATGAATCCAAATGCGTTCATTTACCAATATCCCGATTCAGAATAAACAGAGTAGATATGCATGCGCCAGAAAATTACCATAAAATTAAAAGTACATGCTAATAGAAATTCTAAATGTCTGGCGGGTTCTGCGGTAATGCTCGCAATCATCAGTGATTACTTAGAAACTAATTTGAGGAGGCGGTGTGAGGTGCGCAGGCGCCGCTAAAGGCGTAATGTGCAAATAAAGACAGGGTGCGGGTCTGCTTCGACGCGCGCCGTTTGTCAACCAACCTGTTTTCTAGCACGTTTGTCAATATTTGTTAGAGGTGGCGTGTGTACAGGGTGGGTAAGAACAGATAAGGTACACACGTGGGTTTCGTTAGTTTAAAGCGTTTAACTATAACCGGGAGTTATTTACTTCTTTTAAAATAAAGAGATAGTACAAATAGAAAATCTTCTTTTGTGTGGTTACCACCTAAGCCAACTTAGTGTTCGTCTTTCTGTGTGGAAAATCTATCATGGATGTTTTCCCGGACTTTTACTGACTAAAAACCAAGAGATTATTCACTACTCCATCTTACTAACCACGAGATTACTTGGATCTCGGGATCGCAGCTGCATTCAGCACGACCCCAGCACGCCGTAAAAATCATCGACTGATTCCGCCATTAGTGCAGGCCGGCCCCAGTTGGTCCACAATCAACTCAGCGTACTATTTATACTTCGCACAACGTTTGGTCAATGATTAATTCCTCAATAGTTTATATAAGGTATAGGTAATTCATGGTGGATGATGTGAACCAACATGAACCTTAAAACTATTCAATTGGCCTTCTATGGTAATTTGTAAAAGCAGTATATGCCGCAATACTGTTATCAGTGTGTGCATGTAGCAGTTAAGTGAAAGAGCTTAGTTTAACGATACTAGTAGCAATAAGTACGGGCTGCCTTAAGCTATTGATCGGCTCACTTCATTCCTAAGTCCTGTAGCCATATATATTTTACTTAGTATCCGTGAAGCGGACACAAAAGTGCAATCAATTACCGTGCATTACATGAACGTTTTCAAATTAAAATAGAATAAATATATGTATATTATTATGGAAGAGGCCTTAGTTAGACTAAAGCTCAATGAAGGATTAGCAATGCCCGCTGCTTATTTAGCGAGGGACTTGAACAAATTGATGAACCCTGCGACAATTTGAAATGTTTTTATCCCTAAAATTGTAATCAAGCATCATACAAATAAAAGTTTCTACTCAAATCTTATCATTTATTTTAAAATTCCACAAAAAGATTAGAAGACATCTAGTAGAATAGCATCATAGCATCCCGCCTGTGTTTCCCGAAGGAATAGGCAGAAGAGGTACACAATTGTACACCCACATTTCACCAATGCTGTTAATAAGCTCCGGGCTGCTACTGATAATTTCCTAACAGAAAACCCAATAACACTTTGCCCGACCTGGGAATCGAACCCAAGATATCATGCTCAGCAGTCGTGCTTGGGACCACTAGACCACCGAGGCAGTAGAATGGAATAGAATTGAGGTGTTTTACTAATCTTTGGCGTGACCTAGGCCTTTGTTTCTTATTGAAATCAAAGAATCATTTTTACGATGCTCATTGCAATCAAATGGTTTATTAAAATCATACAGGTATGTACGCATCTTAACTCTCACCCTGTATATCAGTATAATTCGTGTCATTTAACTCTATCCCTAACATCAGGCTACGTGGGATGACCGTTGAATTATATTCTACTTTAAACAAATCGTCATCTGTTGTCCCCCGACGTGTAATCAAAGTGCCATAAGTAGACGAGCTCATATATTTAAGACCGCATCCTTTAGTTTTTAGCCCATTTTTTGTCATATGAAAACTTTTGGGGTTACAGACTTATTTTATTTTCACACTAAATTATCCAAGCTCTAACGTGATGTACCTAATGTATAAATATAGTTAGTTTCTTAATATCTAATGAAATCACTTGACAACATATCAAAGCCAACTACTAGGCTTAAATAAAAGTTTTGCAGTTTTCAACAGAAAATTTAAACTCCAAACATAAAAAAGCTATTGCATGGATGGACATGGAAAGACATGTTAGGATATCGTTTAAATGGTAATACCAATAATCCTGTTGGACTAATAGATCCTTCAATTAATCCGATTCGAAATAAAAAGCAATCAACATCTCAGAGTTCGCAAAATATAAAAACGCAGAAACAGTAGTTAGCATATTTATCGAACGTTTATAGATCCGTTAATTAATTGCAATAAAAACTAATAAAATCTACACTTTATCACTTTTGTAGAAACCAAACTAAAAATAACTTACACAATTACACGCAATTTAGTAATGATAAGCACTTAAATTTATGCAAATGTTTCTTTCAACTAATTGATAGACACCATTTATTAGTTCGCGTGCAAACATTAAATAAATCGCTGGTCAGTGACTAACATAAAGTTACCAACCATTTGTCTAATGGATATCGATACCCACTTCCTTACATGTAGCAATTACCGTTCTGAGAACTTTAATCACGAAACAATTATAAACAGTCGTTGAAGAAACAATGTTGGAACAAAAACTATCTACAAGTGAAACTACACATCATATTATCCATGTTTCTTGCCTACACCAAATAATTAATAATAACATAATTTACACGAGAACTACAAAAAAAGCTAAAGCTCATCCTTACAATAGAATCCAAACAGTTAGACCTTGCGGAGCACCGCGGCGTCTCTTGTTCACAAAATGGCTCATTACAAGGTAGGAATGCGACAATAACAAACAGGAATGAATTAACAATAGTTACCTACGTGTCAAGTCCCACACACTCGGCATTACAAACATGCTACAAAAAAGAGGTCGCATCCTAAACGCGCGCCACAAAAAATACAACGTACAAAACGGTATCGGGCGGCGAGTTCAAAAGCACCGGCGACCACTCATTTCACACCATCAGCCAGCCGCCGGCAAGCCATCTTCTACCCTGCCATACGTGACCTAATGACAACCCGACCACGGTAAACCACACAAACGCCTACAACTACGCACAACATTATAGACTCTATCTTCACTAATCCAAAGGCGCAAGTGCGTTCCTAACTATTTACAGTTATGCCTGGTTGAACAGTTTTCCCGATAATGGAGCAGACACAATGCCGGATTTGTGCAAAAAGTGTTTTTAGCAAATAATTAGCAGTTAATGGTCTAAGGACATTCAAGCTAGCCCGGTGATTATTCAGTGGTTTCGTCAGTCTTATTTTAGGATTCCGTGTAGCAGAGTAAAAATATTATGATTTTATGATGATTGGTATGGTTTTCTGTAATTTTCTATTAGAAGTCGTAGTAATATGGAGGAGTAGCATTGAGTAGCAAAGTATACAAGTATTATATACGTGGTCATAATTTAAACCAAAATGAAAACCGAGCTTTTAAATGAAACTCGATAAAGAACTAAGATTCTTTTGTAGAAAACTAACCGCGCGCAGAAAATGTTTCCATCATTTTTAATATCTACAATGCCTTTACTGAAAATTCTGTTAGCTAAGTATCCTTATTTCCTTATATGTCCATATCGTATTTACGGCTTTTATAAAAGAAAATCTCCGCGGCCAATTCTCCTGTAATTTTCTTGTACTTTTTCTTGGAACATCCGAGAGAACTTTCTCTGAACTTCGGGCAAGGGTTCATGTAAAGTCATAGCTTAACTGACGTTAATAGTTTATGGTTTATGGAAATGAAGTGTGGGAATCTTGGTCATTCAGAGTAATGTATTGTTCTCGCTGATCACTTTATACAGCATTTAGTTAAATCAAATGCTCCTAAGCTAAGCAAATTCAATTCAATCACAAAACGGTTAAAAATTTCAGAGAAGAGTAGGTAAGTGCCGACAATAATGAAAGCTTAAAATTACGATATAGCAGTTTTATTTTTTTATTTACATTAACATGTCGGTGCCGTGGACCCAAAAAATTCCCCAAGTAAAAGGTTGCTTAACGTGCCTAAAGAAGTTTGAAGTTAAAAATATTGAAGACATTTCTTCCTCGTCAAATTAACTTATTGCAAATACAGTGTAATGATATTTGTCCTTAGGATCCTTGTAAAGAGTATTGTTTTGTCAGTCATATATATATTTTTTTTCATGCTTAAACCGTTCCAGAACATTTTTTTACAAAAGGTAAGTGATATTATTAGTAACTAGCGACCCGCCCCGGCTTCGCACGGGTGCAATGCTGATACTAAATACACTACAGAAAAACTGTGAACGTTGTATATAAAAACATAGCGGCCCGCTCCGCCTTCGCACGGGTATAAAATATATAGCCTATGTGATTAAAATCGATCCAGTAGTTTTGATTTATTCATTACTGCCCGTGGCCCGCACGCGTTAAATTTGGAGTAAAACAATCCCCCTTTCCCTATACCATGAAGATTTCTGACTTTTCTGTAGACCTTTTTTATAACAAACGCTACGTCCCGCAATTTTTAAATCTGTAATATCTTCGAAAATATTCACTTAAATCATACGGTGTAAAGGGCCATATAGATCTATATTAAATGAACAATGTATTTAAGGTATTTAATTGGTTAAGGATTAATGCTGTATTGGTTAAAATCGCTTCGAAAATTAGCCATTATTTGTCGTAAAAAGTAAATGACGTAAAAAAGTTATTGTGGGTTATCCATAAGAGATAGACATACACCATCACGGACTTTTCTGTAGACCTTTTCAATGTGTACAATACTTAGTACATTATTTTGATAAAACTCGTAGGGTTCAGCCCGCGTTTGCAATGTAAGCGGAAAAAATTAAATTATTTACGACATCACATTAGAAACCTCAAAAATAACAGTACTTCTCCACTATTTAATGGATGTCATTATACATATAAACCTTCCTCTTGAATCACTCTATCTATTAAAAAAAACCGCATCAAAATCCGTTGCGTAGTTTCAAAGATTTAAGCATACAAAGGGACATAGGGACAGAGAAAGCGACTTTGTTTTATACTATGTAGTGATATGTAAATTAAAATTATTTAATACTAGCTGACCCAGCGAATTTCGTACCGCATTTTTTTTATAATTTATTTTAAATTTTCTTCTATACAAACCTTGTCTTGACAATAACGAACACAAAAAAAAAGAGTTATACAATTTGGTGCAGTCGTTCGGAAGTTATGCGCGTACAAACATTTCGGCGATTCATTTTTATTTCTATAAATATTGAAAATCTCCTTTCTGAGGAACTAGAAGTTTCACAAATAATTAAGAATATTACGAATTACGATGTTACATTGTATAAAATATAAACACAGCATTATAGCTTTTCACCTGTAGGTATTCCCCCAAGCGGTAAACAGAGTTACACAGTTGTACACCCACATTTTGCCAACGCTGTTATTGAGTCCATTGCTATCTACCGGGCACAAATCCAAAGTAGGGGGTGCTATGGAGAATTTCCTATCAGAGAAACATTAATCAATGCCCGACCCGGTAATCGAACACCAGGAACTCACGATGACCACTAGACCAATATTACAGTCTAGTAATAGTAAAATATAAACCCACAATATGACAATCAAAGACAAATGATAGACAAAGTGATGTTAATCTATCTATGTTGCTGACTGTACCAAGTCTATTACAGGAAGTGTTTGAAGGGCTTTAAATAAGAATTGATTTTACTCAGGAAGTCAAAGTAGTTGATAATCAGGTAATAAAATAATGTATTATACACCGTAAAGTTAGTTGAATCGATAAAGAGCGTGCAGCGTCAAGCGTGAGGCGTCTGTTGACGGATACTCCCGCGCAGGAATAACGCTTGACTGACCGTGGCCATTGTGGTTTCGTCACAACTAGCTATTTATCAAGACAACTAGCTTACAGAATTACATCAAGTTAAAGTTTATTGTAAGCTTAAGTATGAATTAATTAAGAAATTAGAGGTCGATGCAAATGGTGTTTGTAATTGTAATTGTTTGTGTACTAATTCTTAATTGTGTTTTTCATCAATTTATGTTTCGTTCGGCCGACCTTGACTTGGTAATTAATCGCAAATAGATTATGATGGGTAATTTTATATACAATCTGTAAGGTCTTGGAGCTCATACCTTCTGTTTGTGCGTTTTATATGCGTCTGTATATACTTACCGTGTAATTTGAATGAGCGTGTAAGGGCTTTTACAGACGAGCGGCACGTTGTCGACGACGTTTGACTGCATCCATCGACGCGTGTCGTCGACACTCCGCGGCAGCCGTCGATGTTCGACTAGATGTTGTGGACGACTGCCACCTAAGAACCCTAAGAGTCAGAAATATGTAAGTTCTCCAAGTTTAGGTAGCAGATACCCCTAAATTGTTTTTATTGGATATTAGTCCTAAATTGAGATAGTGTGTTCTCGTAACACAATATAATACTTAGTACCTACCACTTTCATACATTATATCATTAATAGAAAGACAGTGTGTAAAGCAAACTATTAGCAATAGTCTTTATAGAGTCAACTATTGTTGCAGAGCTTCGAACGCCATGACAGAATCAAGACTTTAACAGATAATGAGTACGTGACCAGCCATAGTATCATAGCGACGAGCCGGTCGAGTAAAAGCTATGAATGAAATCCACCTATCCGACTCACACTAAGACAATAAACATCTATACAAGGACAATTTATAAGTAGATGAGTATAAATCAAGCTTCGGCCAACACTGTAGGGTTGGGGGCGTGCCCTTCGATACAATCGCCGGAACCACTCGACGGGACGCCACGCCATGACGCCGACACACACCGACAACGGTGACAATACGCCGACACCTTGATCACCATGACGACATTGTTCTTTCGCTATTGGACGATTGATAAAGACTATAAAGTGATGTGACACAAGTCTGTTGATGATAAATAGATGAATAGTGATGAACAATGAAAGTTTGTATGTATGTAAATATACGCAGTTTAAGCTGTGTATGTGACTGGGCATTGTTGACCGTCTCGAAAGTAAAATTGAAAATTTTATTTAAGTATGTAACATATGAATGTACACACCGCAAATGTATTACTTGTTACTTATATTGCGGAAGAGCGCTCTCCAAACTAAACGCATCCATTTTGACTCTACAGTACGTACTTATTCACTTCCCTGATTATGGTGGTTTCTATATCAATTGAATTATATTCTATTTAGATTGATTTGATTGGTAGACTGCTACTCGTACTTACATTAATTACTCTTTTATTTTTTAAGTAAGGAACTCTCCGCATTGTTCTATCTTGAATGCACAACAGCACATCTTCTTGCAAGTAAAATTTAAGAAGTCTGGTGACATGAATCATAAAGCTCATGGAAAATGTTTTTTGCTTATAGCAAAAAACATTTTACAATAATTACATGCCTATAGCTATTTCTTACAATCCTTTAAATCTTATTATTATGCAGTTAAAAGATACACCACACCATTAAAGACACGTTGATAATTAAAATTGTGATTATCTAAATGTACAATAATTTAAATAAAAGAGTGAAGAACAGGAATCCTATAATTAGTATTAACGGTAAACTATTTGAATTTCATTTATTAAATAAATTAAATTCCTTAGCAATTAAGTAATATAAATAAATTATATAGTTATTAGGTATTCGTTTATAATTAAATATTAAAAAATATGTAAAATGACACTGCCACACTGATAGCATATTAACTACACAACGAAATGGAAAAAGAAGCGTTGCCTATTCAGAACTCATCCAACGTGCTTATTGTACGACAAAGCAGCTATATCGTTAAGTATCGGATCAAAAATTCCGTAGCGAATTCACATTTAGCCCAGATTGTTGATTAAAACAATTTTTCGACGCTTAGCATGAACCCTATAACCAAGAAACAAAGTTCAGTTTAATTTGCTGATAAATTCGGGAAAGGCTCGAGGCGATGCCGCGGCGATATAATTACCAGTTACGGTGTCGGGAAAGCTATAAAAACGGCAAATCGAGGGACGGACGGATAGGCACAATGTGTTAGATATTAATTTTGAAATTATAGGCTACAGCGTTGCATGCAAAGGTGTTCGGAGCAAAAACATCAACAGAAGTGCTAAGAGAGGACGATTATTATTTTAGGTTTGTGTAATAATCCGTCCCGAACAGCTGCCTCTACAAATATTTATTGTTTGTTATGTGATTTAAATTGTTTGTAAAAACTTTGTAGGTAAACGTACTCAACCAGATGAGGATAATGTTGGTTGAGCGGTCGAACAAACTTGCTTACTGTATTTGTGTGTGAATATTCTGCATACCATACCTCTAACTGCTGAGCTTCAGGAAATCAATATTTAAGGTAAACCTCACATAATATGTTTTAGGTTAAATTTCAAAATAAAAATAAATATATTATCTTCTATTTTCTCCTATTTCAAAATATTAAGTACGGTATTTGTTCCACAGTTTTTGTTATTGGGTGCTTTATTTTATTAAAGGTAGGTACCTAATCATTTTATTTGTATGTCATACCTACCTTATACTTTCTCTGAAATGCTTTCGAGACAAATAACAAGTCATATAAATGATCAGCGCCTTGTATAATTATTGTAGTTACGCAAAATCTTAATAGTTTTACTACTAAACATTGATAGTTTTGAAACATGAACAGTACATCCACAAATGCCAAACACAAATTAAAGTTAAAACCAAACAAAATACATGGTACTATGACAGAACAGTACATCCACAAATGCCAAACACAAATGACAATGACAGAACAAAGGACGCTAAACAAATGCTGAAAGCCCATATTTTGTCTATGTCTAATAAGAATAAATTGACCGTATACAGCGATTTCAAAATTATCTATTTATGTCCGAATTTTTATTATGCAGAAACTTACTTCAACAAGAACTAAGCAATCGGGCTTTACAAAGGCCAGTTAATAATTTCCTGTGTTGTGTTCTGAAATTAAAATGAATAAGATTTTCATAGATATTTAAAGTAAATGAAAAGGCCCAACCCATTATTCATCATGCTACAAATGTATTTTAGCTAAAATATCTCTAAATTCTGCTGTCATTTCTTTCCATTCCCATTTAAAGGATAGCTAATATATTATACAAGACGTTTTAAAAATATAAGCTTTTTTAATTTATACTTTTTAGGGTTCCGTATCTACCTAAAAAGATGCCAACGAAACCGAATTACTGTCTTAGCCGTCTGTCTGTCAAAAGGCTGTAGCTTTTTAGCCGTACTAGCCGATTAAAATTTTCACAGAGTATATTGTTATTATGGCCTTCAACATGGCAATTAATAAAACAAACAAAAAATCACAGGGGATCTCCAAATACAAGAAGTCTCGTTATATTTTCATTTTTTTCTGGTAATACATAGGTACAACAAATTGGTCTGACTGTAGGGTCTGTAGGACATCCTGCAAAGGTATACAACAAAAAATAAAAACAAGGGAATCTAGAATAGTTTCGCGCACTTAAAGTTCCTTCCGTACCTAACTATGCTAGTTTTCCTTCCGGGTTTATCCCTTATAGCTCCATTATCATTGTAAATTTAATAATTTAGGCTCAAAGACTTACATTTAGAACATAATTTTACCATACATCAGATAAGTCAAAAGTTTGAATGGATTTTGGTGAGTATTAAGAACAATACCAATGGATATACCTAATTCGGTACTATTGCAAGGACCTATTACTGATGTCGTTGTCGTTGGCCTTTTTGGAAAGTGGTAATCCTTTAAGGACGTCGGCGTCGTGCCGGCCTCCTACCGACTAAAACCACACAGTCCTCCCCAACCTTCACCAGGATTCCAGCATCGTAGCTGCATTCACTGAAACCCCCCGCATGTTAAATTCCGTTGAAGGGCATTTACCTTCAGCCTCTATCATTCCACACATGGGCAAAAGGGAGAGGCCCTATGGTTTGCATGCCTCCTGCATGATGGTCAGTCAAAGTTAAATCATCTATTTCAGTTAGATATTTACAGGGACTTTTGAATTGACAGAAGCTAGTTACCACGTTCTAAATAGTTTCGTGTGGAGAAGAACGGGCAAGAATCTTCATGTTAACTCTTTTTCATTAAATTTATATTTCCCTTTTTTACAATGGCAGGTATTGGTTACATTGTTTCTGTTGCAAAATAATATTAAAAGAATGTATGTTTTAACAATAAAAAAAATTGCCAGTACAGTTTACAAATGACCCAGACCCGACGGTACTGACGGCGTCCAACTAATAGATATGTACTAGCTTTTGTTTCATTTAGCAAATGTACTTGAAGTACTACCTACTATTAAAATAATGTAGATACAAAATTACGGACAAAAAAAGTTGAATTAAAAGAGATTTGTAGCGCGTGTATTGCAAGCCCATGTGAATGTGAGAGTTGACTACGAATAAGTATGTGTGTGTATTGTTTACTGTGTAACGTCATCATCGTAAGTAACTACCTACTCAGGCACTTGTTCAAACATGGCTCGTGTAACATGTTTGCCATCGTAATTGTCGCAGGAATTCCCACAGATATTGTTGAAATGTCGCACACAATTCGTCAATCAATAAAAAAAAAATTCACGTCATAATTTTTTAATTACATATTTTATTTTAACTGTAAATATTTTTTATATTATGTAGTACGTGCATTTATGATGTACACTTACACATAGCGCATTCAATTACTTTTTTAACGATTTATTTTCCTTTTAAGTTCCTATACAGGTTTTTCATAAAGTGAAATTAAAAAATAATGATAACTTGTCATGTAATAAATATTTTGCTAAAACGCTCGAAATCTTTCATTTATCTACTACCAGTCTGTATTTTCGCATTGATTAACGCAGGTTGCATAATTCCCGGAGTCATCTTAATTTTGAAACTTTAGTACTCCACTAAAAATAAATATATATGTACCTAAATCTAAATGCTTATCCTACACAACCTTATATGTTCTACGATATATTAACATGATATTACTAACAGGGCTTTCAAAAATGGCATGCATTTAAGTTGAAATTGATGGGTAAATATTATTTATAATTCATACATCTTGCTCAGTACATAAGGTATCTTTGTAATATTTGTATTGTGTTGTTAGGTAATTTTTATAAATGGACCTTGTTTGTAGCTTCCATCTTACAAGTGGTTCCCTGAAACTGGTCGTCTATTTTCATTGTGTCTTGCAGAATAGTATCGTCGAAGCTCTTAAATTTTAATATTAATTGGAAATTGAAACTGACATCTACATTTTTTTTATTGGAGCGTGAGGGGTAAGGCCTTAAACCTTTAACCTACCTATGTACAGCAGTAGGCGTTTAAGGCCTTAGGGTCCGGAGAGAAAGATAGGGAATTTGTTTATTGCATTTTCATAGTTATCACCATTGTGTAAAGCACCAATTTTATTCGAAACCAAAAATGGTAACTATTAAGTGATATCAAGCGTAACTTGTTTCTGGTCTCAAGTAGACGCGGGAATTCTTGAGAATGCTCTAGAATCCTCGGGACGACGCGCTTATCGTATTAGGTTCAAATACCTATTCGCTGTTAATACGGCAATGTTAATTGACCCTAACCTTTAATATAATCCCTGTAAGTTTTAATTACCAAACAGGAGTCATCACATACATCAAAAAATCTTAACCCTTTATAATCGTGCATAAAATTTATTTTAGCTAAAATAAATCTAAAGTCTTCAAGATAAATCTTTGAAAAGCATTAACTCACGCATCTTTTTCCATTCAATATAATAACTTTATCTAAAGTCTATTAATGACATTGACAAGTAGGTACCTATCTGTATATACTATCCTTTACCTACATATTTAGTCACAGTAAGACTGGGGCAGCATTGCATGGGCAGGTTGTAGGTATTTCCATTTGACTGGACCCGTGCTCATTCCAACGAGTCTAAAAGTCATGAACAAGCCAAAATACTTTCACTTCAGGAATACATAAAACCTTTAGTGTTTCTAAGAAATACAAAGAGTCATCACTCTTTTGTATTTTGCCTTGCTTATTTCCAATAACTGACAATTTATACCTTCTAGTATATTTGTTGCCTCTTCGTTAGATAGTAGTTAATAGTGCTGATCGAGCGGAAAACAGGAATAAATAAATTTTATAGTATTACCTACAAATAGGTTTAAATAAAAATAGTGTTTCATTGTCATACCACTTTTTCCTAAAATTAAACTTATCAACACCAAAAAAAAAAGCGTATGCCAAAAAATATATTTATCACTACAATTTTAGTAAACCCTCACCCAACATTGTTAACCTACCTGCATGTACTCATACGAGTAAATGGAACAAAAAAAAAATACCTACTTGATGTTTTTTATTTAGTTTCCGCAGACGATTCAGAGTGCAGTTTTCTATTTATCCTAACTACCATATTTTTATTTCACATATTATGCCAATGAACTGAAAATGTATTGTGTAATGTGAACACTAGGAAGCGGTGAAGGGTGGGCTTTTTTGGGGGCTGTCTTAATGTTTGACCTTCAAAAAGCGCAAATTTTTTGCCTAATTTTAATAAAAAAAAATTGATTTTGGTTTTTGATTTTGTGACATAAAGATAAACTAATTTGGCACCAATTTTATTTTACGAGGGCGGTGGGGACCAACGATGTAAAAAATAAATTTGATAGACATCTACAAGATAGGTTAGATTAGAACTTTGCATACTACACTAGAACTAATCTTTTTCAAAGTCGTAGTTTGCTTACTCGTCATGAGTTCTTTCACTATTACAACTTTGAGTCCTTGACCTTTATGGTATTTGACCTTGAACTTTCTGTTATTTGACCTTGATCGTGCAGTGTGTAATAGTGTAATGGTAGTAGTATGTAGTTATAATTCGGGCAGACCATGTCAAGTATTCTTAAGACAAGTTTTTTAAACCTACTATTTAAAAAAACAAAGCCTGTTAACTTGACCGTGCTTTTATTTTTTGTATATCTTTAGTATAGGTACAGGTATGGAAAAGGCAATTAAATGTCGAATAAGTAATTTAATGTCGCAAGAGACTTAAAAAAGCATTTATTTAAATGTAGTCTTGTACCTAATAATGGTATTTTAAAACTGATTCTGACTGAACAGTTCGCCTATTTTGGAAAGTGTTCTTTATTTATTTTAATGACGATATGTCATTAAAATAAATAAAGTTATATAAGGTTTAATAAAGCCCGGGTTTTCCTCTGATTCCCATTATAGTTCATTTTATCTATAGGTAAACATAAGAAAAGGCGTACATTAAATATTTTTTATCAAGACCTCATACTTTGTTAACCTATTAACGGTTCCCAATTACATAAATTAAACTCACAAAAACCGAACAGAAGAATGGAACCGCTCTATTGTGTCCTCTTTCATTAGATTAAATGTTTTACACTGTTAAAAAAGGTGAAAATGTTGAACAAGCTTATAATGCGCATTATGGTGTGTAACAAGCCGGCGGATGAGTCAGCAGACTCGCAGGCCAATATCTCGAGCTATTAGTCTACAAACGTGTCCGGTCGCGCCGCGTTACACCGTGAAAAAGACCACCTAGAACTCCCCTTTTTATAATTTTCTACCACTTTTTTCTTGTGCCCCACACGAAGAATATCGACGCCTACAAAATTTAGTTGGTATACCCCTTAGTTATCCAATTATTTCAGTCATAAAAGTGTAAGGACAACATTAATTGATCAGACCCTGAGAGTCAAACATAATTTTACATATATTTGAAAAAGATATTTACAAAATAAAACCAGGAAGTATAATTAATTCCATTTAATATTCCTACTCAATAGTTATAACAAGTTAAACAATATTTACAGATATAGTAAGTCTACATTATAAACAGGAAAAAATACTCAGTTCTCATCACTAAAATAAATAACAATCTTAATCTACGCTAGCTATGATACACAATATACTTTTTACATTTACTACTACGAATAATATCATTTAATTTGATTAGAATAGTAGGAGTGAATCTATTAAAATTATAATTATTATTGAACAACGTGAAAAACACAAAGTCAAATGTCTGTTGTCAGCTTTTGTTGTTGTTGCTCTCTTAATTAATTATTATGCACATTCACACTTTTTTTTCTTTCTCAATTATACAAAAGTGTTCATCCTTATTTCACACTTTTGATTTTCAATTCCCTAAATAATAGTAACACAAATCTTAGCAGTGAGATCAGTAAAAACACAATGATGATCCGCTCTATCTAGAGATGAATTGTCTAAGGAATGTTCAATAGTAGGCCAATCATTATTTAGCCTCGATGTTATTCGCTTTATAATAATAAATAGATATTAAATCAGCTAAATGCAATGTAGTATGTCTTCACTATTGGTTAGCCACGCTTTAGTTGTAAACCAGGAAACCACACCAGCTCATACAAGAGATGAACCATGGTGTTGAATTAAAAACTTTAACAATTTAACACTATAGAACGATAATTCCACATAAAAAAATTGAACTCTATACAAAACATGAATACTAGTTATTGTGTACTTACAATCTAACATTGCACGAAACATTGAAGCAGCTAGAGTGAGTGCGCGTGGGCGAGGGTCACGCGACGGGTAGCGGCGGCGGCGGCAGGTAACAGGGACGCAGTGCATGTGCCGCCGCCAGCAGCTCAGCGTGGTAGCGCTGTGCCGCCGCCATGTACGACAGCTCCAGCCGCGGTACCGGCATCAACACTGGTTGCGGCGGGGATGGCGACAGCCGCGGTGAGTCAGGCTCTAGCAGTGCCTCGATTGTGAAAGCCCGCCGGGGTCTTTCACGCGGCAATATTGTGATAGATGCAGCAGTAGATAGTTCTGGCAGTTCCGCTGGCTCTGGACTCAATTGTGGACAAAGTGGTGGTGTGTATAAACTGGCACTTGGCATTGTCGGTGGTGAAGGTGGTGCACCAGCTTGTCTTGCTAAGAACGCTCTATTGAAACTTGCTAGTGCTGCTAACTCCGCGTTCAGGTTATCTTTCTCGCCTTTCTGTAGCTTGAACCTCTTGCGCCTCCTGAGCAGCGAGCCGTTCTCGAACATGTCGAAGGCCTGCGGGTGCAGCGTCCAGTAGGCGCCCTTGCCGGGCCGGTCGGGACGACGCGGAACCTTCACGAAGCAGTCGTTGAAGGAGAGGTTGTGTCGCAGCGAGTTCTGCCAGCGCTGCGTGTTGCGCCGATAGTAAGGGAAGCGGTCCGTGATGAACCGGTAGATCTCTGACAGCGGCAGCATCCGCTCCGGAGAGCTCCAGATAGCCATCGCCGTTAGGGATATGTAAGAGTACGGGGGCTTCTGATCGCCGTAAGATTCACGCGAGGGTCGCGGCATTGTCACTTCCCCCGACGGGAGGACAAGTCAATGTTGGCAAATTCAAGGGTAAGAATACACGAATGTACGAGCACGTCAGTCCGATGCGAGGTGTGGAGAGGAACTGAGGCGCGGCGAGCGCGACGTTCGACCCGCCCGCCCGCTCCGACCGGATGTGGTAGCTGCAGCGCATGCACGCGATTGGTGCGCTCGTCGACCAATCGTAGCCCACCACTTTCAGGTATGATGTCGGCTTTCGCTCCACTAACAAGGAATTTAAATTGATATTATGTTTATATTGCCTCCAAATATCTTTTGTGATGACACCGCTTTTTATTTAGCATATGTAAATTACGATGATACAGAAAAAGAGCTTGGAATTATACAGTGATTCAACGATGAATGAGTATTATTAAAAACCTCCGCATTGTAATTTTATAAACAAGATTAGACAGTACGGTAAATTATATCATGCATAATACTCAGAGAAGTATTGTCTAAAGGGAATAAAATTGCCATATTAAAAGTGTAATTTTAAAATAAGTTACAATTATAATTAATCATTATACTGACAAAAAAGAAATATAATAAAATAGATGACTAGATGTATCCACATAAGCCAGTAAAGGCAAAAAAAAAATTAACTCTATTCGCGATGTTTGACGTTTTAGGTGAATGCGTTGTGAGTTGTGACAAATCGATATCCCCCAATAACGTAGGAGGCCAAGGACTCTAGACGGTACCTAATGGTCTTCAAATGATGGCGACCTTATTGTTACGACTCTCGTTTATTAACCAACAGGCTTGTTTTAGTATTTATGATACCGTATAGCTTAACAACACCAACTAGTTATAGTTGGCTTGTTACATTTAATATATTCATTCCTATTTTCCAGCCTAGAGTTAATATTTTTGTGTATTATTATTTCTACCAATGATGTTGCCCTACTTGAATCATAACTCAGTTACTTGTAACCTTGTCATAATCATTGTATTAATCCATAGACATCCATTGCCCCTTAATCCTCCTAATAACACAGATAATAAAAATCATTGTGGATATTGTTACCTATCTTCATTGCGATATTAGTCTAATGGCCGCAGCTGTAACTGCTAAGCATAAAGTTCTGGGTTGAACTCCCGGGTCGGTGTTGTTGAGTTTTTCTATTAGGAAATTCTCATTAGCAGGTCAGATTTTTTCCTGGGAGATGGCAATAGGTTTACCACCTTTTACAGGGGACTTAATTACGGCATTGAAATGTAGGTGTACAACTCTGTCTAACCTTTCAGCAAAGAAACAGCATGATGCTATGTCATAATCACGCTTAATATCAAAAGTCAAGGTCATCAATAATCAAAAGTAATATCAAAAGACGTTTGTATGGTTTCTAATTAACGCTTTAGAACACCCAAGGGTTGTTATTCTCTGCGTTCAACAAATCAGTTGGCTAACTTTTGTTAAAAAAACAGTCGTGCTATTTTTAAGTCTCACATTATTACTTCATTAGAAATCGGTTTAACCTATAATGAATATTAAGGAAAATCTAAACTCGGTATTAAATTACGTAAACTCCGTCCAAATATTGGCATATTCCATAGTTTATAGTGACTCTACAGTTTCCCTTTTTCAACGTCGTAAAAGTATTATCATAATCGCACTCAAGCTTAGAAGCTAAGCAACCATAAAGCGCTAATTGAATATTTAATTAAATATATATTCTAATTCGTTGCGTGGTTGGATGATGTTAGAATGTTCTAACCCAAATTGTCCAATCCACCGATTGGACTCAGTATTGACTTTTAGAAAGCAAAAACGTTAATAGTCGCATCGATCACGAAGTAAGTTTTTATATTGCTTTTTATTGTTATACCGTTTCCCAAATTCGTGAATGGTGGTAGGAGGTGAACGATCTGCCACAAAAACATGGCGGTGACAACCAACTGCGCAAGCACAACTCGAAGATACGTATAGTCATGTTTTCTTATTGTAGAATACCTATTTAACTATTGACTTTTAAGTTCTGGACAAATACTTTGTATACTATATTGCAAATATTTATTGTTTCGTGTTTTCTGTTTGAATATTTTTAGCAGCAGCCTGTAGTTAAGAATTGTGCCAGATAGATGGTAATAAGCCTAACAACCCTTTATATGGGACTTAATAACAAACATTATAATACATTTCTATATTAGTGGTGTAGGTACATTCATGTCAAAATCTAAATAGTAAAATTTATTTCTCAAAAATTTATGATTCATGTTAATTTCTATTTAACTTGCTGACCGCATGTATTATTACCCAGTAACAGTAACTACACGAAATTAGAGACTCGAGGAAAGTACCTATTATTTTTCTTTGAAACACCACTCTCAACTAATGTATGTTGTATTAACCTAACAACCAGATCACAGACAAATGGGTTATTACACAAAAATTTGAAGTTTTGGGACTAATCGAAAACTAACTGAATACCTAAGCATAAATTAAGGATAATGCACAATTTAGACTTACGTCACACCATTAGATATTACTAACATTTGCCTGTATCCCCGAGGCAATTAGTTGTTCAACTTAATTTTATCAAAGCAACTATTAAGTCCCATGTGAGGTTGTGAGCCTATTGCCATAAACAGGGCACCATTCCAAACTTCAGGCCACAACTGAGAATTTTCTAATAAAAAAATTAAAGAACACTGCCGGACTAGCAGTTCCGCTTGCGGCCATTAGAGCAATGAGGCAGTTATTTACTTAAATAATATATCGCTTTAACTTTCTAGTCCTTACTTGTATACCTATTTTGCTGGAGTTTAAACAATGAAACTCTTTGAAATGTCGTTTTCCGGGAGTGTTTGTATCAGAAATCGTACTTGTATCGGAACATTCATAGCATTCCTCTATTCTTATTGATTATATTATCATATATCTACTTAATATCAAATATTACTAGCTGATCGGTTTTGGCTTTGCACGACATGTTCTGAACAAGCTTTGTATAGACGATTGATTTTTATCCACTTTGACAGTTATTAAAAATACTTAACCGTAATATATACATATTATATTGCTACCTCAATCTTTCTCTTGAAACACTTCATAAATAAAATCCTGAATAAACCGATCAGTATTTACGGAAAGCTTCTTGCACAGAGCCACAGACAGTGGACTTGGTTTTACTATGTAGAGTTGTTGAATAGAAGAAAAACTTTTTATTCTGGCACATACAAGACAATATTACACAAAAAGAATACAAAGTAAGGACGATAGATAAAAAACACATTATAGATGATAAAATATCGTCGTCACCCTGTGCGATGCCAGAAAGGCCAAATCTCAACTTGCCAACTTGCTGATAAGATTTGCAATTAAGTATGTATTTTATTCGACTGCCTCGTTGGTCTAGTGGTTAGTAGCCCTGACTGCTATGCCGGAGGTCGTGGGTTCGATTCCCACCCAGGACAAATGTTTGTGTGATGAGCACGATCATTTGTTCTGTGTCTGGGTGTAATTTATCTATAATATGTATGCATTTAGAAATATATAAGTACGTTTATCAGTTGTCTAGTACTCATAACACAAGCTCTGCTTAGCTTGAGACTAGACGGCGTTGTGTGGTAGTTGTGGAATATATATTATATTATATTATTATATATTATATATATATTATTATTATTTGAAACTATATAACTTATCTCCGTAAAACCCGAATCTTCCTCAAAATATACATCGAGCCATTAATGCAATATTACTGGAATTCAATTAGTATCGATACAAAAATCTGAGAAATTTTCTCCTTAAAAAGGAATTAAACATGGCCCAAGAAATATATCTTGGTACTTACATTTTAAGACGTATTTTCGGTTGTTGATGGTATATTATTATTCTTATTAATAATGTGTTTACGCGGCGATACCAGTATCCGTCCGAGGGTTCGGTCTCGAGTGGTGCAAATTCGTCACGGATGCTTATCGAGAAGGCAGTCGATAAAAGCGGCCTCTCAATATTTTATTATTACAGGGGCCCGTGGTAATCATAAGCTCTGTTTTCGAGGAGATCTCGTGGGACTCATTAAACTGTAGTCCTTTACAACTGAATTCTCGGAATACGAATTTATAGACTAATTAGGTAAGAATTAATGCTCTCTATATGTGAATTCGTATCCGATACAAATTTTTATTGTATTGTATTTTACGGTATACGATTTTACGTTTAATTTTTTATTATCTTTTAATATTGTCGTGATACAGCTCAACTCTTCACACAATTCTTTATACAATTTATAATTTATTTATAAGTAAAAATCGTTAGCCTCAAAAAACTGTATCGAAAGAACACAAGTGTTGGTACTACACGGCAAATATTTTAGTGACAGGTCGGCTATTGAGCGGACTCAACACAATTAATTCTAAGCATGTCCGTAGCTACTCAAAAAAGCTCTCAGGGTGCTTTCGTCATTACTTGCATATTTTTTGTTCCAAGTAGATCGAATTTTTTCGCGCGCCCTCTCGATTTAGCCACAGGGTGATTTATGATAAAAGTTATAAGCGGCATTTTTAATATCAACGAGCCTTTTAAGTTTCGTCCCTTTGTAGATGCCGACGGGGAGATAACCTAATTAACAAACGTTATATATCACTGGGCAGAGCGAGCGCAAATATGAAATTTTATTTATTAATCGACCTCGGAAAAGTGGTAATGTATGTGGGGGATGCGGCGATGCAGGGTCGTATATTCATGTTCGCTTAATTGCTTCTTATCTGGGATCTGCAAATCGGCGAGATCACAATTTGTATGTATAACCGGGTTGGGGCGCCGGCACCGGTGCGGACGCTTGTTGTGTCCGCCTACACCGTCGTACTCGTAGCATATACCGCGCCGCAGTTACTCCCCCTAGACACCGCTCGCGGTTTTATACTATACATAATAAAAATAAAATGTGCTTAAATTGGTATAACATAAATGTGTATCGAACATGACCTTTAGAATGTAAACACTGGTATTAAGGATAAAACTTCAGAATATTTAAAAAAATCTCCGGTGATTTAGTCACAATATTTTATAACCCCTCTTTTTAACGCTCATTATAAGTTGCGTAAATAGTTCCAAACTTGCAGTAAGACAATGGAGCTTAGAATTCTGGGTATGAAGCAACTCACGTAACGACTTGTTATTCGTAAGTTCAACCAAACCATCCTATTACCAAACAGATCACTCTCAAATTTTACATAAAAACCAAAAACCTTCTATAGTAATTTAACCCTTATTACTTGAAGAATATAGATTGAACTTGTATGTAACAAAAGTGCATTAATAATTCTCGCTCTAAGTCATACTCCGCATGTCGGCGTTAAAGAGAATCCGATTATTGTTATTGAATTACATATCAAGAGATTGCGTGTACCGGGACACAGTATAAAAAGGTTCAATTACTCAACTGGAAGAGTAATTAATAGCTTATCAAATTAGTTAAATGATTTATAGTTATATGCCGATCAATTGTGTTCTCCTCGAGTTATTTATGACCTGTATTGCTGGTGTTTCTATTCTATTTGTCAATGTTGTTGAATGCTTAAGTAGTATTTAGTTAAAGAGAACGCAATAACTGTTAATTTTCAAATTCGTTTATCACCACTCTCTGTTATAATTAGGCTTTTTTATAGAGTAATTTATGGGTTAGCGAGAACTAAATACTAGTTGTGTTATTTTATCATAATTGGGGCAATTTATCCATTTAGCACGTTATTTTACCATGCCACAGTAAAATAACATGCTGTTATCGTACTTTATATTGCTAAAAAGCATAGTTGAAATAAGACATATGGTGCGTAAGCAGGATGCTAATCGCCTCGCACCATATATGCGAACCAGTTATAACCATTTTAGTTGTATAAGTGTCATGCACTACCTCAATACCGTGGGATACTAATTTGGTAATGATCCTCATTATCTGCTTAAACAATTTGTACTGGAGCCTAAGGTAATTTAGAATTGATTTTGTAAATTAGCGATTGTTCTGCACTTATTTAAATAAATAAGTACATCTCTGTAATAGCTCCGTATTTTTATAGATATGACCAAACGTACTTCTTTAGTGACATTTTAAATAAATATTGTATGTAATTAGATTGTTCGAGAAAAGTAATAAACCACACCAAAATATCTAACTTATCCCACTTGAATCAAATTTATTATACACAGATTTTTTTGGTGACGTCAGTTAGTCCTCAGTAGGCTGAACAGTAAGAGACTAAAATATATTATAAAATTAAAGAAGTTTTTTTAATAATTTCTACGAATAGGTATTAACCCACTTCTTCTTCCTCAACTGTGTAGTTAGAGCGTGGGTAGACGAGCCGCGTGTCTTTCCACCTGCAACGTGCTTTAGTGCCCCGACAGACAGGTATTATTTATGTATGGCGACCTTTAAAGGCTCAAATTATATCTGTTATGAACAACCTTCTTCAATAAATACCTAACTTGAGGGATGTTGTCGTCGTGATAGGAGTACACCTGTTTTCCCGTCAATAACTTATTATAAGACATTAGAACTTATATGTTATACAATTCATTAATATTGTTAAAAATACTCACTGCCTCATTGGTCCATTGGCGACTGCGCAAGGATTATTAGCAGCATTACCCAGTAGCAGCTCGTAGGCTCACCACCACACCCACACACGTGAACTGTGGGTGTACAATAGTAGGTACACCTTTGCCTGGTCCCAAGGGGAAACAGGCGCGATGCTATGTTATGGTATATTTTTATACGAAGCAAACTGTAAATTTTTTTATGGATAAAATAAACAAGATAAAATTAATAAAAATAAAAAGCACACCTGCCTAGTGTGAATTTTTTATTTCACACACGTTTGTGAATCAAATTACTATTTTTTTAAATGTAACTAGCCTATGTTACCCGGCACTATATAGATAAGGATTCTAACAATACCCTATAAATCAGTGGAATGACGAAACTCACAAACAGACATAACGAAGTGCGATTTGAACCCGTATCATCTGGATCGATTTTAAAGTACTTGAAGTACCTATCTCTGTATTATGGTATTGTATCGTATTTACAATAATGGTATAAGTACTTTGTATAGGTGTAGTGCCTGAAATATACGTGATAATAATATTAAAGTGAAAATATTCTAATAAAATAACTTTAACCGGATTAATCGCGTGTATTATTGTTTTTTCTGACGTTTCGTCGTCGACGTCAGGAAAAACAAATACCTAATACACGCGACTAATCCGGCAATTTTGTTTTTGTTAGAATGTTTAGTAATCGTGAAAACCTAAGATATTACTTTGTCAAACTATGCTTAGCACTCTCGATTACTATTGTAAGAGATTTCCAAGATTTGAAGCTGGTGGCTTTGCTTATATAAATCTGGTCTAATTAAACAAAATACCGGGCAGATATTCACTTAAGTATCAACGCAAACGAAGAACGAAAAGAACGAGAAGACTCATAAGAAGAAAAGGCAAAAAAACCGGTAATCTTATAGTTATAAATTCTTGTGGAATGGAAAATACGGTCGTGAACAGTATTTGAACCTACGAATCCCGAATAAATACTCCAGGCGTTCTTCCAATGCTCACTAATGTATGACTTCAGAGTTTGCTACTCATACAATAATACGTTGTAAAGATTTTTCTCTTTGCAAAACTTATCATCATTATAATGTACTTAGGTACCCACGTTTTATTATTAAACCATCAACTCCTTATAAAGACCTTACAACCAAGTTCATATAAAAACTGAAAATATAAAACGGATAAAAAGTATCCTATGTATTAATAACGTCCTCCGTAACGAGAACTCAATGGAGCGTCTTGTAGTCCAAGGGCACGTAGAGGGAAAGCGATCGCGTGGTATATCTCCCACACGCTGGACAAACCTTATAAAAATGACCTATAATCTTCCATTGTACAATTTTCTCGTGATGCCAACAACAGAAGCAAGTAGATACGCATTGCGCGAACCATTACTTGTAGTGGGAGTCATGGAAGCACCACTCTGTCAAGAGTGAACGACTAAAGAAGAAATTTACTAATCCAGGTTATATATTATGTGTGCGAAATTTCATCCACATCCGTTCAGTAGTTATTGCGTGAAAGAGTAACAAAAATACAAACATCCATCCATCCTTACAAATTTTCGCATGTATAATATGTAAGTACCTATACGTTAGTAGGATAACTGTGTCTACGTACCTATAATATGAAAAAATATATGAAAAACAAAATAGTACAAGTTTATGTTAGTTTTCCACAAAGCGTCGGCTGAGCAAACGAAGTCGCAGTCACGTCAAGGCGATGTTATCACGATCGTCACACACTACCACACACTGACAAGCAAAAATACGTCACAACGCTCTCTTTACAAACTCACTATACATTGCGGCTTGATTATCTATAACGTTGTGTAAGCTTAAATCTAAAGCAGTAATGAACATGAAATATAAAAACTATCGTAGTCCAGACTTAATATTCGTAATCCAAGGTGGCGGAAACGGAAGCGCCAGGTTGTGCGGGTAATGAATTTGCGCGGGCGGGCGCCGCCCTAGGAAAATAAATTGCCGCATAGATTCCTTGTTTTGATTTTAAAATATTCAGTTTACTTGAATGAATAACTGACTCGTGTGTTACTTAGAAGTTAAAAGCTTGTCG
Organism: Xylocampa areola; assembly: GCA_935421205.1. Lineage (NCBI taxonomy): Eukaryota > Metazoa > Arthropoda > Insecta > Lepidoptera > Noctuidae > Xylocampa > Xylocampa areola. Next base: position 7,092,962 of record OW285200.1, read on the forward strand.
CGAACATTTGATAGTTATTCACACTTTATTCTGATATAATAATAACAGTAACAACAATATGTAGGTATGCATTATTTATTGTTTAACTAACTAAACTAAAATCAATGTATATTTGCATTTGTTTAATCAGCATTCAATTCAAATATTGTAACAGTTAAGTAATTGAGTTGAATTTTTTTATTATTTTTGTTAGTTATATCTGAACCCGAAAAGTATAATGTACGGTGACTAGTAAACGACGACGACTTTACTGTCCAAGAAGCACTTTCCCGAACACCCAAAAAGTATCCTAAAGGTATTTGAGCAAAAAAATTACACGTTACAAACGAACACACTTTCGATTCAGTAATCAATTAAGGATTAAAACTTAATCTTTCTCAAAATGAAATCATAAATTAATTTCGCGCGTAAAAATCGTATTAAATTGCTGTTTATTAATATAAACAAAAAGCGGCTTACAAGCACATAAAAAGGTAACAAAGCGGGACCGTTACACGGCAATTGTACGAAATTCAATTTGTGTGCTGAGCGCCCGCGCCGCGCACCGCAGCGCCAAACACTAGCGCCGTGAATAACAATTATTGTGTTGATTACCGCACCGCGCCGCGTCTAATAATTCACTCTATGGCCTAAACTCTGTAATTACGCAGATGGAAACGTCGGCTCACCGTTTGAGATAAAAATCGTAGTGGGCCAGTCGAGGCCCGCTCCGTTCCTACCGACGCCCTCGGTAATTGCGGCCTTTCGTACAAACAACATAAACATTTATTTTGTTATGATCAACCAAACGTTTTGTTTTACACAGATACATACGAATCATTGTGTTACGAGTACAAATGTTTAAGCACTCGGAAAATGTTCGCCGGTAGGTAAGTAGCTACGCTGTACGATTGAGTTATTTCCCAGTTACATATATATTATGTGATTGTGAGAACTTTTTCTTCATGTCTCTTTGCTATAATGCATATTACGATTTGACCAGCTCATAGTCATAATAATAACTGCTTATTCTTGTTAGTTTCTTAAAAAGTGACTACAACATAGCTAGTTATGTCTCAAGTAGGTGAATAAGCATCATGGCTAAAGTTAATGTTAAATATGGCTAAACTGCAAATAAAATTAATTGTCTTAAGAGTTTGCAAAGATCAAACTAAACCTGACGTAAAACGAAACCCTCGCTATATCTCTTATGGAATGTAAATGATGGTGTACTTGAACAATATTAAGACCAAAGGTATTAAACGTGGTAAAGCATGAAGTATGAAATATTTATATTAATAACATAACCTTAACAAAGTATATTAACGTAAAAAGTATTTTCGAGACTCATTTAGTTCCTTCCTTCCTTCCCGAGTACCGACGTAATCCGACTAGGCTCTAGACGCAAGTAGTAAAATAATTAATTAGGTACTTAATTAGGTAGGATAACGATTAAATCGATTATTAATATTTATATCCTTATTAAGTTATTTTAAGTTAAATTTCCTCCTTCTAATCGTGCAGGTTAAAGGAAATCTTTAAACACTTAGTTTGACGCGACATCGCCGCGGGCTCAGCTAATGACTAAGGGCTCCGTTCGAGTTCGAAACTGTCGGGCAATCCCGAAAAATGCACGTGAGTAGTAACCGGTGAACAATAATTGAAACTTTAAACAATTAGATAGGTTACAATTTTTATCAATGTATAACGTCTCCGAACTTCGTAACATAATATATTGGCCATAGACGTACGCGTGTTGTTCCAAAAGTAATTGAAAAGATTTTGATTCAATGTAGATTTACAAACATCTTTGAGGAGTCAAGAAAAATATTTCTGTTTCCTAAAAGCGCTAGTAATATATATGTCAATGCCTAAAAGCCAGTGGTATAGGGAACTGGCCAGAAAATCCATATTAAGGATGATTTTATAAGAACACAGCAACTGATTGGTTCTCTCAGAATAATTCCCAAAGTTGTCTTTCACATTCTAAGAAAATAATCTATTCTTAGGAAAAACACTGTCAATTCTTGAGCACCGTCTTTGAATAAAAACAACACTACATTTGCTTATAAACAATCACTGCATTAATGCATGTTTTGTTTACGTATACAACTAATAAACAATTGTGACGTAACCCGTATCATAGTTCCGAATAGGTTTCTCAGAAGGCGGCTTGCGGCGGCGCGTCAAATTACAGGGGCGCACCACCGCGCTTGGCCCAAATCTACGCTGGCCAAACAATCGAATTAGCTGTAATGACTCCCATGCACCTAGTAGTTTAGACCCCTTTCTGGGCCAGTGACTTTCACTTCTAATACTTATGATATAGTTTCTCGTTACAATACGAAATATGATCGATGTCAATTACCATTGAAAGATTTAATTCAATTAAAAAATGTATCTGTAATAAACGGTAATACCTAAAAAAGAGCAGTAAATCTTAATTCAAAATTCAGTTCTGTTTACGTTTAATTTACATCAATTTTGGTTTGACAATAGTACCTACCCAATGATTAATGCGCACGAAGCAGCCAAAACTAAAAGATAAATTAACGTAATTTTAATACCTACTCCCATATAACAGACGCGATATACATACAAAAAATCCTATTAGTCGGCCGAGTGCGGCTAAACATTAGACAAAAACTGTCCGACATCGGCTACATAAACACGGGTCGGGCGCGCTACCAATAATTACCGCTTATTATAAAGGGTGAAATAAAGCGCATTCCAAACAAACGGAGCTAGCGGGCCGGTACATGCTACATTCGGTAGTACGTGTCACAGGTCGTGTCTAAACTCATCAATCTTGGCTCCGTTTAATTTGAGAATAGAATACGTGTGCGTCGATGTGTGCGTGGCTTGTGGCGGAGCGGACGCGGCGTGAAAAGCTCCGACGACGGCGAAACAAAACTGGCGTGCACAATGAACGACGAGTGAACAAGAACGATGCCGCGCAAATGGAATACGCCCGGCGACGCCATTGTCGATACACAAAAGAAAGGCAATCATTCGACATGAATAAATATCTTTGAATAATGGGGGCCTCGCTGCCTATAATGAAATGTTTTATGTATCGGAATTATCGCGTATAAATCGCTTTTATACGACGCCACGTTTCCTTGTAAATGTTTGATTCGCGGTTTCGTTATCAAATTTAGGATAATCGGTGTGGTTTCATATAGACTCAATATAGAGCGTATGGTATTGAATTAATATTAGTTAATTAAAACACGGGGTTGATGGCATGGTTAACATTAAGTTATTGAATTGGACAAGCTCGTTACTAAAGTGTAATAAGGTAATGGAGTTAAACCCTTGTTGGCTTGATATAATCAATTAATACTCTGGATTAATTATAATGAACTATAAATACCTTGGAACACTAAACAAAGAATAGTTCACTAATTAAACTTACGTAAAAAACAGAGAGTATTTGGTTCTTCGATAGAAACTACAACAAAGTTCCCGAATTGCGTCACAATACTATCGTATAATAACATGGCAATTAATTAGATGCCATTAGAACACATAACTAATTAATTTTATGGGCCTATTAAATCAAACAATACATAATTAAATTTTCTCAGTAAACAATAGTCATCAAAATTTTAATTTATCATGTGGATCCCAACATTGTTCTTAAAAAAGAAACATTCACTCGATCTGTAGGTACTCTGAGGAGGTTTGTGTTCCGATAGCCGGCAAACGTGTACTGGCAAATAGTACCTACATATATAATACTAAATCAAATGGATATCAATATTATACAACTATGTATGTGTGTACAATATTTTTGAACTGAGAATGAAGTGCTGCTGGAAAACAAGAGTCCTCCTGCATCCGGAACGTTTTTGACAAAATGTTTGCCGCTTTATCCAGGTTTTATGTAGGTATATCTAATAAAATAAAAAGGTTAAGCTGCAGTTACCGCGGTTGGTTTGTAGATGGGTGACCATCATTTACACCGAAACCCCTCCGTGCCTCGGAGAGCACGTTAAACCGTCGCCCCCGTTGGCAAATTATGATCCATGACAACCGTTACGGGTAGTCAGAGGCCTGAAAGTCTGACAACCAGCCATACCACGAGATATCGTGTTACCCAGAAGCAACTGGGTTGTGGCGGTCAGATAGGCAGTCGCTCCATGTAAAATACTGGTATTAAGCTGCATCCGGTTTGACTGGAAGTTGACCCGATGTAAATGGGAAAAAGCGAGGCAAATAAAATAAAATTCACATATGCATACGTAATACAGTTATCATATTTATGTATTTTATTGTTTACGTTTAATTATAAAAAGATATGATTGCCTAGTGATATGATCGTTGGACGGGCAAGTCAAAGATCTCAGGTTCGGTTCCGAAGCACGCACTAATCGATAACATTTCGTAATCATGTGCGTAAATTAGAATTATGCTCCCTCAAAACAGTGACGTAAAAATCGTGAGGTAACCAGCAGACCTGAAAGATGTTCAATAAAAAAGCCATGTCAATAGGTGCGGGTTAAACTGACACTGACACAAAGTTGTTCATCAACCTACCTAAATTCACAGTAATTCCACTAACAAAAACCTAGTCACTGAATCTTTTATTTCTTTAATCAAATCACCTCAGATTTCTCATCCGACGTTCACAGCGTCAAATTTTTCCGGTATGTTTCCGAATCGAATAGCATTAATTAAAGTTGCGCGGGAGTGCGGCGGAACGAACCGGCCGGTGGAGGACGACTCACGCTCCTCCACCAATAAATCAATTTAATCTAATTTAGTTTGAGCCAGGCTTCCTCCGGACGATCATTTTCGTGGAGTCACGCAACTTGTACAGTTTTTTTTAAATACATTTTCAGTAATCGATAAGCAATAGGCCACTAACTGCAGTGTTTACACTTTATGTTTATTCTAATCAGATCTGTCTTACCTTTTCATAACTACGTTGGGGCTTCCAGTCTAATCAGGTGCAGTATTTTACATGGATACCTCTGATCTGAACTCCACAACCCAGTTATTGGATGACACGATATGTCACGGGGAGAATGCTCGACTGACTTTCAGGCATCTGACTACTCGTAGCGGCTGTCATAGATTGATATGTTGATATATACATAGAGCTTGGTGGAGAGCGACGGTACAACCCACTCTCTAAGGTACGAAGGGGCTCAATAATAAACGAGTTTGTCTTTCGATTTCGTTTTTCGTCCACGTTTTCGGGCGTAAAGATTATTTTTTAAACGCTACGTCTTACTGTTAATTTCTCCTGTATTTTATACTAACTGTGCCCCGCGATTTCACCCGCGTATAATTATATTATAATTATAATTACTCCTTATATAGTCACCTACCTGCCAATAAAATCTTATCAGAACTGGTCCACCCGTTTCGAGGATGAGCCGGAACAAACAGACAGACAAAAATTTTAAAAACGACAGACACTTCAATTTCATTTATTTGTATTGATGATGGTAAAGAATGAACAATATCAACTCTACCGACAACATATAAACGATTCACAGATAAATCTCAATTTGGTATAACATTTAGATAAAATAATCATTTGTCGTCATATCAACAACTACCATAGTACACTCGCGGACATAATATTCTCATGAAAATAACTATTACTTCGTAGTCCCGTAGCCCGTGGCCCGTAGCACTATAGCTTACTGATTACGCAAACATATTGATGTTTGGACTTAAAACAGCCTTGGTCTCTAAAATTGTTTCAGCGTTAGGACTTCTCAGAGATAATCAGATAGAACAAGCCTTCTTAAAAATGTGACATTTAAAAGACATGATTTGAAAAGACCTACTTATTAGCAGAATAATAATAACAATTTCACTTTATTTAAAATCTCAATAAAGTTTTTCATGATATAAAGAAAAAATAGTCTATTAATAATCTATCTTTAATTCCAATCAGCAAATATTGGCTATTACGAACTACTGTGAAGCAAGTCACGTTTGATGAGATCATGACCGACAAACAAAAAACTTATTGACTAGTAGCACAAGTAACACAACGCGTTCCCACATGACTCAATGTATACGAACGCCTTTGAGATACATGTTACAAATAAATTACTGTAACAACGATCAAGTCCCTCCACTGCATTAGATATAACATCATTTTGCGCTTCATTATAAACTAACAGTACCAACACAATAATAAGACACACATCAATAGCTAATTCAATTTCATCTCAACAAATTGAATTTGTTCTACGGTATGAGTCTACATTCTTGTTCGTACAATGTGTATACCAACAATGAACGCCCAAATACCAATACTATGATAGCTACCGGGTCCGCCCGACCACACAGGTCGGTCGCCGTCACGTTTCCAATGAGATCGGTCCCGCGATGACACCCTTGAAATGTTTTTAATAGCGTGATTTATAGAGCAAATTAAACATTTGACTTGGCGTGAATTTGAGCTGAGTGGATCCGTCACGCACGGACACTGCGCCCGCGCTGCCTCCGCGGTCTCTGGTACTGCCGAGGCCAACCCCGCTGACTGGGAAACCATTTATTTAGTTTAACAAATTAATATTGTATATGTGTAATTAACGTAAAATATGATTATAGGAAAGTTGATTGTGGCATAATTGACCCCTATATCATTCAGTGCAGTAATCAATGAAAGGCTATTTATTATACCTATAGCAGAGGAAGTTTGCAGCTATTACTCACTGCTTTGTAACAGTTCAATGCAAGATTGCGACTTTTACAAGTATTTTAATCTGTTGGCTCGCTAATTAGCAGACACAATAGATTTTTATTGTTATGAAGTACGTATTTGTACGTGGCTGAGCCAAAGGGTTTGTCAATTTTAGAATCAGAACTAACTTCCCTAAACCCTACAGATATAATGACATAAATAAATATTCCCGATTAAGTTACTATCACTTCTCACATTGACTGTACATTATCAGCAAAGGCTCCAGTCCGGTGGTCGCAGCTCATTAATAGGTACGCGCCGCTACCGTCTCCACGGAAGGTTTTTTACATCAGCGACACAGAGTGTGCGTGAGAAACGATTTCCATCGCTGACGTTTCAGCATTAACTGTAAAACCAAATTGACGCTGTAAGAGAATCCACTGTGAAAGTAGGTACCAATAATACAAATAAAAAAAAACTGTCGTCACGTATTTGGATGACCAACCCAACCGTGAAAAAGCCTACGTTTGCAGTTCTAATTTTGATGCGGTTTTGTTAATTTGAATCTCATTTGTTTTGACAGCCTATTGGTATTGCTCTTGGCGGCTGTCAATTATCCTATTGTGCAAACCTTTTGAAAGAGAAAACCAACGTTCTGTTTCTTGTGATGTGTCTGCTTTATTGTACCTGTCGTGTTGTTCTTCTGCTGTGATACATTGATGGAATATATTCAAATCAATATCTATATCCTCTATAAAATATAGGTGTATATTAAGGCTAATGCTAAGCAGGATGACTAAACTTCAGATTGGCCGGCTGATCTAGTTTAGCCACAATCTGTTGGCTATAAACTGGTTGTAGAAAAGGGGGTTTTAAGTGTAGCTCTCGTTACACTCCAACTAAACATTTTCGATACTAAAATATTTATGTTTCCTCTTTGAAAGAAGAAAGAAAGAAAGAAAAAGGTTTTTATTCGGCTACAAATCAAGACATAACAATAAAAAAGAATAAATACAAACATAGATTAGTAAAAAAACAGTAAACGCAATCTTTCTTTGGTTTCAACATCTCTAGCCAGTAGTTTGTGGCTAAAGTTAAGATTTGCCGGCTATAATCCAAGTTTAGCTAACTCAGAACATTAAGTACACTGTACGAATAATATACAACAATTAAAACCTTATAGTGTTCGTGAATAATAAAACATTTTTCAATTATTAGCTACAAGATATAAGCACGTGTGCACCTCTACACTACTGTGTTTATTTGTAGTCATCAGTTTACTAGATCATGTTTTACAAGCGCTAAATTGCACACTTAACTAACCAACTTAGTTAACACTCTCATAGCGTAGTAACACTAATTCAAAAGTGGTTTCAATACCCGTGGGACACTAAAGCTGGCAATAAAGTTCGTCGAGAGCGCGTTGTAAAGGAGTTCAATCAGCAGCCTGTCGTCCAATATTTGTTATAGGCTGCGCAGCCGCAAGTACCCATTGTGAAGGAGTTTGTACTGAAGAGCAACTCGTTATAGTTTTAGCCCCCGATTTGTATTCTACAGGAGGATTATAATATTCACACAAAAAAAAAACATACGAATATAGTAAATACTTAAATAAAGAAAGAAATAAAGAAGCTTCGTATGTTTTTATTTTATCAGACTTTATTGAGAAACTCGAATATGCCTTCGAATACATCGTTCAAGAATTCGTAGTCATATTTGAGAACCTTTTCACACAGCAGGTTTTTTTATACTTTATTTAGATAGTTAATTATAATCAAAAATAGAAATTTGATAAATTATAACATTACGCCTGTATCTCCGTAGAGTTAGGCAAAGGTATAGATAATGTAATATAATCACATAGCATAGCATATTGTTATAAGGTACTGTGTAATAAGTGATGAGCCTATTGCCATGCCAAACTTAAAGATGATACTGTAAATTTCTTACGTGAAAACCCCTACAACACTGCCCGATCCGGCAATTAAACCCTTCCTGGGTTCGATTCGCGGCCATCTCGACCTCTACGGCTTAGTGGTCAGAGCGCCTGGAGTATTTATCCGGGAGCCGCAGGTTCAAGTCCTGCTCACGACCGAATTCTATTTCCATTAGCCTCTCCCAAGCGAGGCTGATGTGCGCGTCATGCTCATGAACGGGTGCTGTCTGTCGGGACTGGTCAGCTCCTGCCTCAACTGCCTTGGCAATCATTTTAAAAGGCTATATAAGTTATTGTTTCTAGCACTTTCCTTTCTTATCTTGCTCATTAACCTGTATTATTATCACATTACCTTATTTATTGTTATACCAAATTACTTTAAAAAGAGTGTCTATGGAGTTTCTTGCCGGCTCTCCTCCATACGATCAAAGCTTTGGAACCGTGCACCTAATTTTGACTTTTCATAAGTGCCTGTAATATAGTTTATTTGAAACAAAAATATTTGAATTTGAATTTAATATTATAACTTTTATATATTTATTTATATTATGCTATAAAATGGCGCGTGGTTTTTTTTTCACACGGTGTCTCTATAATTATGGTCTATGCGCATGTAGAATGAGAGGAACTGGCGAAGTTGCCAAACAGCTTATTATTAAAAAATAACTAAGTGAATATCAGTTAGCAGAGCATCTGGAGTATTTATCCGGGAGATAAGTTAAAAAAATACAAAAATTAATTATTTGATGAATTCAAGATAAATCTTTGAAAAGCATTAACGCGTGCTTAGCCAACTTTCTTAACTTACTTACTTACTTGCGTAACTTTCGAGTTCTCTAAGCATGCGTTAATGCTTTTCAAAGATTTATCTTGAGTTATACATTAAATGTAGTGAGCAACAAAAAGGTGGGTTTGTGATAAATTGCAAACACTAATAGTATAGAAAAACTTTATTTCAAGAACAAGACTTAGTAACATTTTCTTAAATTAATTTTTGTAGGTAACTATAAAATAAATACAAACAATTACTGTAACTGACAGTAAACTGACACTAAACATAACTGACGGAATAAAGCTCTTGTAATACCTTTGAAAATCATGAAATATTTATTAGCTTTTTTGTGTTTTTGTTGACTGTACCTACTTGACAAATACGAAATATCACTACAACTTATCAGACAGCCAACATAATTATACGGTATTAATTATTAGATATTTTTCTAAAGAACATTGAATGATAATAGACATGAACGGGCCACCAACCCGCGACCCTTGTATACCATTTCACCGCTCTCTTTTAACTGAGTTTTGTTTGTCTATTATTTTCCAATGATCTCTAGAAAAATAATAATATAATAATTACTTGGCCTAAGTAGATCATTACAGTCGAGGTTGAATTACTAACCGAGCCTTGGCGAGGGTAGCATTGATCGACCGAGACTTGTTTTGACCATTAGGGCACGCGGCTAATACGACGTTTTGCAACACTCTTGTGAGGAAATAAAATAACATTTTTTAATTATGATGGCGTGCTAATTGCTTTTTTCGTGAGCCGAGTCTATGGTCTATTTACGCGTAGGTAGAAGGAGGCTCACTGACGAAGTTGCCAAACAGCCTAATATTATAATAACATTAAATTAATCCTTCTTTATTGATAACTAATTTGACTACAGCTTTTTTTCTTTGTTCTTAATTAAAACGTCATATTTTATCTAACACTGACTAACACTCTCCAGGCACTTCATTCAGCTTTGTTTTGATGTTAACTGACGTAAGTTAAAACAATATAAATTGGTCATCACGACGGATGGTTGCTCGAGTTCTGCCGGTACCGCGTCTCCTTTTGTAATAACCTACCTCTATAAAAGTTATGTATACTCTAGAAACCGTAGACTGGTTTAAATTTAAATTTCTAGTAATCGTTCGTTGATCCAAGCCTTGCCGCAGCACTGCCACAATTTGAGCGGCTTGATCAGACGAAATATCCATAGGTATTATGGTTATAAAACTCTTGTTGAGCTAAAAAGACTACCCAACGAGAATCGTTGGGTAGTCGTAATTGGTAACAAAAAATAAATTGGCAAGTGAAAAAAAAAAACAATAAGAATCAATTTAAAACTTTACTCTAATAACACGCAAATCTGAGACTACTTAAGTACTCGTAAATTTTCTTTTGCTGGCTTTCTTCATTTGTTTTACTGAAGTTCTAGTTTATTTTTTTATATTTTTTATGATTAATGGACAGTCTCCAGGTTATAATTTATGTAAAAAGTTTGTATACTAAATAAAAATATTAATTTGAAAGTAATCCTTTTTTTTCTGGTGTGGAAAATCCAGTCCATGAAGACGTTGTGCCGGACTCCTACCGACTAAAAACCACACCGGTCCTACTCTAACCTATACCGGGGTCCCGAGATCGCGACTCTATTCACCGCAAGCCCGGCAGGTTATGGCTTGTCACCCCCTCGCCTGTATAGGTCAGCCACAGTTGGCCTGCTAAACACTCCGCGGAGTTGTGCGCGCCAGATCGCGGCGCGCCGCCGTCTCGGGCCTATGTGGTCGGGCAACGAAGTACCCAAATTCGTCACGCGCAGGCCACAACTCACGGTTGCCAAAGATCATTGAGCGCCCTCCGACGCCTGGTGCGACTTCTGCGGCAAAGGGGCTCTCTCGTTTCCACACAAAAGGCAGTGACGGCTCTCCATGCGTTCCCGCTCCCAAACCCCCCCCCCCCCCCCCCCCGACTGTCCCTATAAGGCGCTGCTCGGCCCAAGCCAGGCACACCTCTAGTGTGTGCTGCGCCGTATCCTCGGGGCAGCTGTCACAGTAATGGCACCTCGACGTCGGCTCCCGGCCGCTGCGACGCAGATACTTCCCGAAACACCCGTAGTCCGAGAGCAGAGATCCGGAAGCTGAGGACGCCGTGTCTTCTCTCCAGCCACTCCGCCAGTACGGGCCTATGAACTTTCATGATATTTTATTTTATAATATTATATAAGGTCCTAATTTCTTGGGAATAATTTTTATTTTTTACGTAAAAAAGCCGCATTCGATAGAACGGTGAAAAACAATACATAGACATACAGTCGCATCAATCGCGGGTAATTTGCTCTGAGTTATTGAAGATCCCGTTCTATTGTCTATCTCCGAAGATCTTCATCAGATCCTTATATATTATATTCTAAAACTTTCCCTGAAAAATATGGATTTAAATAACGAAAGCTCCATCCAAATCGTATCCGTAGTTCTTTGAGAAAATCACGGAACAGACCCTCCTTTTTTAAAGTCAGTTAATATACAAGTCCAATACATTTAAGCGAAGTATTTAATAGATATAACAAATTATACATAATTATCATAGTAAGTATCTACCAGCAAAACGAAAACTGCTTCTCTAAAACATTAAGATATACTTAATATATTTGTTAGAACTACAAATTAATTGTGTTTAAATGAATCCTTGTCACTTATACATTGACCCCTTAATAAGAACTTACCTAACTAGTATGGACGGTATTACTTTTACGGCTAACTGCCTCGTTGGTCTAGTGGTCCCAAGCGCGACTGCTGAGCATGAGGTCTTGGGTTCGATTCCCAGGTCGGGCAAAGTGTTATTAGGTTTATCAGTTAGGAAATTCTCAGCAGCCCGGACTTTGGAATTGTGCCGGGTAGATGGCAATAGGCACACCACATGGGACCTAATAACAGCATTGGTGAAATGTGGGTGTTCTATTGTGTACACCTCTTCCTACCCCTTCGGGGAATACAGGTGTGATGCTATATGTTATGATGCTATGTTACTTTTACGGTAAACCATTATTCAAAATAATCGCAGTTTTTAACTATAGGTACAAATTAACTTTATTACTGTTATCCTTAGTTAGTCACAGCACGGTAATAGAACATTACTTTGTAGGTAAAAATACAATCGTGTGACGTAAGTAGCTTCTAAATTGTGCATTTTCCTTAATTTTTGCATTTTAATAATCTTCAATTAGTCCCAAAACTTCCCGTTTGTACATAATACTCGCTTCAACTGATATCGTTTACTTACGTCATACATAAATATCTGTAATCTGGTTGTTAGGTTGATAAAACATACGTACATGAGTAACCGTTGTGTTTCAAGGAAAGGTTTCCTCCTGTCTCCAATTCCATGGATGCGTAGATTGATAAATAGTTACTGTGTAATAATAGGTGCAGAAAAATCAAAAGAAATTAATATGAATTATTATTATAATATATTTGATGTTGGTCTAGTGGTCCCAAGCGCAACTGCTGAGGTCTTGGGATCGATTTCCAGGTCGGGCAAAGTGTTATTGGGTTTTTCAGCCCGGAGTTTTGAATTGTGCTGGTTAGATGGGAATAGGCTCACACCTATTACATCGGACTTAATAACAGCATCGGTGATATGTGGGTGTACAATTGTGTACCTCTTCTGCCTATTCCTTCGGGGAACACAGGCAGGATGCTATGATGGTATTCTATTAGATGTCTTCTAATCTTTTTGTGGAATTTTAAAATAAATAATATTTCTGTATAAACTTTTATTTGTATGATGCTTGATTACAATTTTAGGGATAAAAACAGGAATGTTCATTTTAATTTTCGTGTAGGTATGTCTCATTTCAATTTGTTGCAGGGTTCATCAATTTGTTCAAGTCCCTCGCGAACTAAGCCGCGGGCATTGCTAATCCCTCATTGAGCTTTAGTCTAACTAAGGCCTCTTCCATAATAATATACATATATTTATTCTATTTTAATTTAAAAATGTTCATGTGATGCCTACACCTTCGCGGAATACAGGCGTGATGCTATGGTATTATAATATATTTGTTGCAATGGACAATAACTAAGGTTGCACCAACATAACTGTATCCGTAACTGACGTGTTACATTATTATTTTGACAGCTTTTCTATGTAAATTCTATCAAAATTACAGTGTGATATATTGATAATGGTTAAAGTTAAGTTGGTGCAACGGGGCCTTAACATTTTGGGTCCATAAACACATAACGCCAGCCCGCAACTATCCCACTGCAGGGCAACAGCCTCTTCTCATACAGAGAAGGCACGAGCATTAATCACCAAGCTAGCTCACTGCGAGTTAGGCAGAGGAGTATTTAATGTACTAACACTTCGCCAATATTGTCATTAAGTCCCATTTATTAGATGGCTTATTGCCATCTATCTGGCAAAATTCCAAACTACAGGCTGCTACTAAAAAATTAGGAACAGACACTAACCAATAACAATTAGTCCATTCTATCGAACCATTTTATCTCACGCTCAGTGGCCGCACTTTCAACCACTAGACTAATGAGTAATTATTTTTTTCTGGTTATCTTTATATTAATTCCTAATTAATCAGGAGTTAATACTACTATTCTAATATTATGATACAAGTTTTTGAGGATGGACGGATGTTTGTTACGCTTTCACGCAATAACCTGAACGGATTTGAATGAAATGCACACAAAATAGTTTATAACTTGAATTAACACATAGGATAAAACCTAAGTAAGTACCCTAGTTTGAAATCTACGCAAACGAAATAGCGGGCAGAAGTTATTATGTTTATAAGTCGAATAGATTCACTTAATTAAGCCAATAAATAATTGTAAATCAGGAAACAATCTACATTAGGCAAAAGAATATTTTTTGATGATGGTTTAAATTAATCTTTTTCACTTAGGTACACATTAGAAGTTAGTTCTTTTTAAATAAAAAATAGGACCTTGTTTATAAAATTCCGGTGTGCGTGTGATCGTAATTCTTCTCCTCCTTAACGGATTGATCATTTTTTGTACAACTTATGGTGTTACCTGGATGATGAGTAGTTATAGCCTAGTGGTGTGCCCCTTGGACTGCCAAGTCAAAGGACGCAAGTTTTTTACATTTTTTTTTATTTACACCAAGAGGCGAAAGCCAGCATGTTTAGGGCAAACATCCAGGGTAGGAGAAACTGGCTCTCCCAAAAACTGAGGACTCTACAGGACTCAGCTATGGAACTGCCATTACTTGGCATGACAACAGATGCCATGCTTCTGCGGCATGTATTCGAAAAACAATACTCCGTGGAAATGCCTTCACGGGAGGACTGGTTCAATAACCAATTAACCTATGAGGCCGGGTGCCTAATATGGTACACCGATGGATCCAAAATTGGACAGGATGTAGGCTGTGGAATATATGGAGAGCGACCAAAGTTCAGTAAAAGCCTGGCCACTAAAACCTGGGACACTACGCCTCCATCTTCCAGGCAGAGGTATACGCCATTGTAGAGTGTGCGGAAGCCAACCTGCGAAAGCGCTACATCACCCATATCACTTACATAAATTCGGATAGCCAAGCAGCTCTCCTGGCATTAGACTCAAACGTAGTCTCATCAAAACTAGTGGAAGACTGCATGGCTCGATTAAACTCTCTAGGCAGCAGGAATAGAGTAGTTTTGAGGTGGGTATCGGGTCATGCGAGCATCATTGGTAATGAACGTGCCGATGAGCTAGCAAGAGCAGGAGCAAATGGTACACAGCAAGGCCCCGAGCCCTTCTGTGGTATACCTAAAAGCCTAGCTCAAAAATCCCTCATGGACTCATGTTTTGAAAGTGCAATCAAGCTCTGGACGGAATCGCTAGGCTCATTTTAATGAGGACTTTAGAGTGAGTCTATGACAAAAGGTACACAAACAATGTCCGTGCGCTAAGTAGGAACAATTTACGCGTAGTGGCAAGAGCCTTAACAGGACACTGCTGCTTAAATAAGCACATGTTCAACCTGAGGCTAAGCGAGACACAAACCTGCAGATGGTGTAAAGACGCTGACGAAACACCACTTCACCTTTTGGGGGAATGTGGACCGCTGATACACAAGCGCTACACTCATCTAGGGAAGCATATTTTGGGCCCGGATGAAATGGGGGAGCTCACCCTTAGGAAAATCCTAGAGTTCATCACAGCGGCAGGGTTCAGGGATGAACTCTAATTTAATCACAAAGTGGCGATCACAATAGACCTCTTATGGTCTAAGTGACACTATAGCCAAATATTAAAAAGGCATGCACCACTGTCTTTTCGAAGTCATGTGGGTATTACAAATTAGTTATCACTTACAGATAAATCTTTGAAAAGCATGCTTAGCGATTCCCGGGTCGGGCAAACTATGTTAGTGAGTTTTTCTGTTAGGAAATTCTCAGTAGCAGCCCGGAGTATGTAATTGTGCCCGGTTGATGGCAATAGGTTCACCACTTATTACATGACTTAATAACAACATTGGTGAAATGTGGGCGTACAATTGTATACACCTCTGCCTACCCCTTCGGGAAATACAGGCGTGATATGACATGATATATATGTTTATATGTACATATTTACCAAATCTTAAGACTAAATAATAAATTCCCGCAAAATTAAAAAAATACTTAACACTTACCGACGTCATTAATTCTATTATGATATTACGAATAATATGCATCACAAGGAAAGCTAGTAGGTATCTAGACATGCCGGAGTCGCGGTGAACGCTGCTGAAAGGTGGACCCGGGACCTCGGCACATGTGAGAGTAGAACCGTGTAGTTTTTAGTCGGTAGGAGCACAGCACAGGGTCCATGATGGACTTTACACACTGAAAAAAATGTGTGTCTGGTCCATCCATCTTTTCCTTTGTATGACGCAATGTTCATAAGGTAATAAATTAATAATTACAATTACTATAAGGAAAATGCAAATTTGTCCTGAAGATAAGTTAATTTAAGCTAATGACTAATTTAATTAGTTCACATATCTACTTAGTTCCAAATTAATTATTTGTAAGCCCGACCAAATTCCCTAGTGAATTCGTGGATGCAATGAATTATGAAGCTGTCCTCATTAGAACTCCTTACTAATAAATACTTAATCGGGTAGGCGTACCTAACTTTACTTAGTAGCGTACCTAAGTTACTCACTCGACTTTGGGAAAATGGACTTCTTCTATCACCCGGGACAAGCTAAATACGTAATCTCCCCCCTTATGACGATTACCACGTGGTTACAATAGTAAGACGCTGACGCCTTCTCCAGATAAGGTATAGTTAATAACAGACTAAAAGACTCGAAACAAAAATATTCACTATTTAGATATTTGTAAATAAATATCGGCATCCAATCTGTATTTATAAACCTTCCTGTACAACTAAAGCCTATGTAACGATGACATCGATGTTAATTCCTCACTGATGCACTCAAAAGGTGTTCAGTGGCGGGCACCGGGTACGCCCGGGGGTAAACGGCACTCAATTTAACCATTTCTCTATATTAATTACCAAAACAGCCCCCAGCCGTTGTGCCGAGCATAAATAACAAAAAATGACGTGTACGTCACGCCGGCCGACTCGACCGATTACATTAGCATCCCCCTTCCATAGCTTGAACGAGAAAGGGAGGCGATTTATCACACGTTTAAAACGTAACCTCGC
Source organism: Xylocampa areola (assembly GCA_935421205.1). Lineage (NCBI taxonomy): Eukaryota > Metazoa > Arthropoda > Insecta > Lepidoptera > Noctuidae > Xylocampa > Xylocampa areola. The sequence continues at coordinate 7,109,989 of OW285200.1, forward strand.
GTATAAATTGTATAAAATCCATAAAAGTGGTTCATAGTCTCAAACTTCACCTGTCCATTGCATTTGTTCTTCGTTTTTGTACAATAGGTAGGGAACGAGCCAATGGAGCATGTGTATAAATAAATTTAATGTAAAGCTATGTATTCACTAAGAAAACTTATTAATATTAAGGAGTCGATATTTTAATTAAATCTCCTCTTACGCCTTATAGAATACCAGCTGGAGCCCGCGACTTTGTCTGCGTGTAAAAGGTAGCCTGTGTCCTTCTCCAAGGTCCAATCTACCTCCTTGCCAAATTTCATTACGATCCGTTCAGCCGTTTAGTCGTGTAAAGGTAACAAACAAACAAATAAACAAACAGAGTTAATTTCGCAATAATAATATTAGTATGGATTAGGGATCATGGAATGATTTTGAAGCAATTCAATTCTATTATAATTTTAATTTTATACATAAAATTTTACATTGTCAACAAAATAATTGGCATAACACAATAAACCTGTGGGGTTACTCTTGAAACTAATACCAATTCCAATCCAATTCCAATATTAAATAGACGCCATAAAACAACGCGTAATTGTAAAATAAATTTACTTACATTACAGTTGCCTCAATTTTAAAGCATGTTGTCTTCATGTTATCCCGAATCTATAATAATTTGTTAGACATTTTAGATTTAAAAGTACGAACTGACATATTTCCATGTCAATGGAGCGGAATTATTTTCAAGAGTAATCTCACAGATGTGTCATTTAACAATAAAAAGTCTTAGATAGCTTAAAAAATTATGAAATTAGGTTCAATATTTTAATAACATAATAATAATAATTATCTGATAAACAATGCAGCAAATCAATAATACAAATTTATTTACATGGATTATTAGATTGTACGTAGAACTTTTTAAAATTAAATATAGGTACATATTTTTGTATATTGGCAAAGATAACTATTAATAATAGAAAGCTGTTTTATTAATATAATCGACACCTTGGGCTCTCTTTCTACACCTGGTGAATAATAAATTCATTACACCTTTATTTACCCTCCATTTACCCTAGATTAATAGCTATCCACCTACGAGTACCTATTCATATACAGACGTCTACAGTCTGTCTCTATTTTAATATAACTAAATCGGATTTTAAATATTGGTTTGTAATCTTAACAAAAGCGTTCGCATTTTTGATTGTGTACAATAATTATGTAGTAAAATAGGTACCTATAAATACTAAAGTAACATTGATAACGTCGGATCCTGTATACATCGTTTTTTTTTTAATCAATCATCTTCAATTTTATTATAGTAATATCTTAGGTTTGCGCGATCACTACACATTATAATAAAACAACTTTTAACCGGATTAATCGCGTGTATTATTGGTTTTTTGTTTTTCCTGACGTTTCGAACACTTTGCAGCGTTCGTGGTCGCAGGAGGACTCATCCTGCGACCACGAACGCTGCAAAGTGTTTTTTATTTTATTTTTATTTTAATCTTCAGAAGACTTACAAATTACTTTATAGATAATAGCTTTTTTAGAAAGCTTTTTTAGCAGAACATTACGTATTACATTATTTAACTCAAAAATAACGTTTCTGTTAACCTATTTTAAATAATTGGGATCCATAAAATGTTTTTAGATAAGTAGTTATTTCAGGATTTATTTATTCACTTTAACTTCGACAATTTATTGAAACTTGCTTTAAAATTATGCAATGGACTGATTTTTGCTCTGTAGGCGACATGATTTTCTGGTGTTGGTATATTTACATCACACACCAATAATTTCTAAAACTTAACTTCGGTTTCCTATCGTAAATGTAAAATACTTTCATTGCATTTTAATGTTATAAAATTACACAGAATGCAAAGGTTGTTGGAGGTAAAAATGCAGATTATCCACAATACTTTGAAGGTTAAATCTAAACTGAAGGTGTTCGAGAGGTGATGGTGGTATGAAGGAGGGCCACATGGCCGCGGTCAACGCCACTAAGTCTGGCCGGTACGGCACCAGCGGCGCACGCGCAAAATTCGCGTTCACATCACTTATAGGCTTGTCCACATCACTTAAAGGCTTGTCCACTTCACTGCTCAACAAACTATCGATAGAAAACGACTTCCTCCAACTGTCTTTTGTATCAGTCACTGTATTAGAATTAGAGATCACTGGCGTTTGAAACACTTGCAGAGGTGGAACCCTCATATTCATATTCAACTGTCCAGCAAGGAACTGCTGGTTGAAGTTCGCTAACGCAGCCAGTTCTGACTTGAAGCTGTCCTTTTGATCAGTATGCAACTTGAACCTCTTGCGCCTCCTGAGCAGCGAGCCGTTCTCGAACATATCGAAGGCCTGCGGGTGCAGCGTCCAGTAGGCGCCTTTGCCGGGCCGGTCGGGACGACGCGGCACCTTCACGAAGCAGTCGTTGAAGGAGAGGTTGTGCCGCAGTGAGTTCTGCCAGCGCTGCGTGTTGCGCCGATAGTACGGGAAGCGGTCCGTGATGAACCGGTAGATCTCTGATAGCGGTAGCATCCGCTCCGGAGAGCTCCAGATAGCCATCGCCGTCAGGGATATGTACGAGTACGGAGGCTTCTGATCGCCGTAGGAATCTCGCGGCGGCCGCGGCATGTTCGATAGTGCTAAATGCTAATGATATGTGTCGGGGCGGTGTGGGCGCGGGCGTGGCGCCGCTGGGCGGGGCGCTACGAGACTCCGCCCCGCCGCCCGCACTCCGCCGTCAGATATGATAACGAGAATGCCACTCGTCGAGCAAACCACATCTCCCCCTGGGACTATCATTACTGATATGATTGACTGTGCACTTACCTCCTGTTGGTTTAAACCTGCATATCGCTAAATAGATAGGTAGGTATTTGCTACGCAGACTTGAAACAGAAATGCCTTTCTATCTGATTAATAAATAAATGGTAGGTAGGCTGTTCATTCATGATACGCACCTAATGATCGTCGAAAACATCGACTTAATTGAAACTTAAATTTATTATAATAAACAGCTATCTAATTATCTATAAATAATAAAAGCCTGAGATAAAAAAGTTTGGTAGATACAGGGTGCCTATCTTGCTACTTGTACTTACCTATATTCTGACGTAACTCAACACAACATCATCGTATTAGGGAACATAGATAAATTTAAAATGTTAAGTGCACGTAAGATCATGACTATAATTTCGATACTTTCTAAATGCAATAGTAGTAGCAATGTGGTCTGATAGCGCCATCTATGATCGAGTAGCGAAACTCATTTTCAAAAAAGTGTGTCAAGGTTGTTATGGATTTGTTATTTATTACCAAAACTTTATAAATAAAGAAGTAAATAACATTAAAGATATTTTTTTTTTTATCGTAAGAAAAATAAGGACTAATAAAGCTGCGCTCGACCAACGCTCGACCTGATCTTATGTTCCGGTGGAGTATTCATCCGTGCCGGGAAGCACAGGTTACAAACCCTGCTGACGACCATATTTTAGTTTTTTTTTTTTAAAGTCTAAGTAATATTGTAACTCGCTAATTTCGCCTCTCGCTGACCAAGTATCTACTCGCCTATCGCTAACTACTTATGTAAAGAGCTCACTCGAAAATGCCTTCCGACGACTGCTTTTCGACTTAGTAAAAGTTATACAAAATAAGAAATATTCCATAAAACCTTCATAAATTATGTATAGGAAAAACATTACAACCTTATTAGTTGAAACTCGAAGAAAAACTATTCAGATACAGAGAGGACCGTGCACAGACAGAGAGATGCGACGGGAGATTTAATTTTAAGCTATTTATAGAAGCCGTGTAGATTACAATGTCGCATCTATAATTAGTAAATCTAATATATAAAATTCTCGTGTCACAGTTTTCGTTGCCATACTCCTCCGAAACGGCTTGACCGATTTTGATGAAATTTTTTGTGCTTATCCGGTATCTATGAGAATCGGCCAACATCTATTTTTCATCCCCCTAAATGTTAGGGGTAGTCCACCCCAAAAATTTTATTTTTATTTTTTAGACAAAATTTTTAATTTCTATTTTTTTATGATACAACATACAAAAATACATACAATCCTCAATTTTCACTCTTCTACGATCAACCCTTATTTTAGGAAATTATTTATATAGCAAAACAACGTTTGCCGGGTCAGCTAGTGTGATATAAATTGTCTTTTACAGTGTAAGGTGACACTTCTTTATCGCCGGCGAATATTTCCTTCTTGTATGACTTGTACCCATAAACGTAGGATAGAAAAAGACCTACAAAGCCTACTATGGGAATGGAATCTCTTACGGAAATATCACATGTTAGAAAGAGAAAGCATATTTAGGTTCAGTCAGCACTATTGGCAGATGTTGTTTTCTCCAGTGTCACTGTCAAAAATCACGCTAACTTATATTTGCTGTATTGTCAGTGAATCCTTTATATTTTATACAGTTTTAAAATTTATAAGCAATGCCTACGTGTTGTGTTGGTGACTGCGATGTCTCATATAAAAATAATCCAGAAAAAGATTCATTTCACAGGTAAATTGTCAAAAACAGCATATATTTTCATGTCCAAATTTTGGAAAAATCTGTCTTTAGAAAATTTATTTTGAAAACTAAATCCAATCAAGAAAATAGTGAATTTTCTCTGTAGTAAAAAACAATGGTCATAAAAGCAATATTGAGTACGTTGTAGAACAACGTACTCAATACAATATAAATTTTCATTTCATGTATACAAAATAGTGACTTGTCAGTGTCGACTATTGTGTCGATGAAATTTTAGAACAAAAAGTTCCGATGTCAGAATTTATTATTAGTGTAGATCTACCAACTATCTTTGCACATTGATATTTTTTTTTAAATTTAAGCTGGGCCACTAAGCTACGCTAAGCTTCTTATATAACATATAAGAAGCTTAGCGTAGCTTAGTGGCCCAGGTTACAATTGCGGTTCGAATCCAGACCGCCAACCTACTTTGTGCGGACCTTAGTTTATTAATGATCTAACGAATTGCGCTACTAATATTAATTTTAAAAACAGACCCCGAATGAAACTAGTTGGTGATTCCTGCGCTATCACCTTTAGGCAGTGAGCACTGAGCCTATATGTGATAGCGTAATGAATATGTTGTTGACATATTTTTTACTACAAATTCAAGAGAGTATCACAATTTAATGATATATTCTTTTAATACTAAAAGGTTTCATGTCGATGCTAAGGAAAAAAAAATGGATTTGACTAATTGCTTAAGAAAAGAATAAAGATAAAGAAGAAAAAATAATACAGAAAAAGAAGAAATAAGAAAAGATAATAGGATATACCTATTTTTTTCGGGGGAAACCTTCAAAAACGCGCCCGGACTTTATGGACAAGACCGGGGTGTGTGAGATTCTTACCTCACTCAAACCACCTCGGCGGTCACCATCAGCATATGGAGGGAGGCACATAATAGACTAGCTCCAGCATCCCCGCTTTGCAGCGCCTATTAAGACACATCCCTGGAAAGACGGAAAAGGGGCCTCGCTGTGCACGATAGCACGTGATCACTATGCCACCGTCTTCTCTGGGATCACGATGGGTAAATAGAGTCCCCTCTCTAAGCACCCGTGACCCCAAAGGGCCGCCTGTCTTAAATCATACAGGCGGGATTTCGGCTGTTAGGCGCCGAGTCGGTTGCCTCCTAGACGCCTTCTTCTCCGAGAGGGATCGGCCCTCTCACAATCCCGCTCGGCGGCCTCTTTCAGGACGATAGCACTTTCACAAAAGGAAGCCATTTCTCTCCAGTTCCCTAAATGTGCCAGCGTCGACCTCACTACTGCCGGCAGAAATAGATCTCGCCCGATACCGGCTCTTAGTATCCGCCGCTCAGCGGTCTAGGCAGGGCACACCTCAAGCGTGTGCTGGAGTCCAAAACACCTCCACAATGGTATTAGGATAGGTAGATAAAGATCATTCAGTCAATCTTCATCTCAATCAGTCATACTCTATACACTGCTCCTTAAAAGCTGCTTTCTTAACAAAGTACCTATTACCAATGAAATATAATTATAGTATGAGCGTATGAAATGTTTTTATTATAATAATGTAATGAATTAATGAAGTGCATTAAATAATACATACGCTGTGATTTTAGTTTTAATAACATAATTAGATTGAAAATATGTTCATTTTGTATACCAAGTCTTTACATCTGAAATACTGTTTATCGATAATCGATATGTGTCAATATTTCCACGTTGTAAATCACTATTGCACGCACACATTGACAATTCAAAAACGGTTGCACTTTTTTGAGTTCTATGTCCTTCTATGGGGTAGCAAAAATATTCTAATTCTATGCTTGTACCTATGTCCCTTTTTACAGATGAAAAATTGATATTCGTATCTAAACCTACTAGACCAATATTGTGGTGTTTAATAGAAGTAATATTTAATAATTACCATAAATAATTATTGTACGATGCAACCTAAATTAGGTACGTTGTTATGTAAAGGCCTCAAACACAGGTTTGAATAAACCTAGTTCGTGCATTTGTAAACGGTATATTTTTGTTATATATATATACCTACTAGTATAAACGAAAAAATAGACATTATACTCTAGGACCTTACTATTATTATTACTACGGCCACCTGTACACTAACTTATTTGTAAAAGTTTGAAATAAATTGTGAATATTTTCTGTCCACGGAAAATATAACCGAGTTCATTGCGAATCGGTAACTTCGTTGGAAACTAGTTGAAATTAATAAAAAAATAAAAAAGCAAGCCCGCCATTTTTACACTGCTGCCCAAAACAGGAGTGTTTTTTTTTTAGGGTTTATGTAAGTAGGTATGTATGTTTGCGAGTTTCTTCATTCCACCATAACTTATAAATGCCTGAACTGATTTCGATGTATGAGTATTGTTAGAATCTCTGGTTAGAATCCTTACATTATCCCAAGTATTATTTTATAGTATTTTAAAGTTGTAGGTGTGCTTTTTAATTATTTAATTAATTTCATCTTGTTTACCGTTACATGAACCCCAAAAACATAACACTCCATTTTTTGGCAGTCTTATATAAAAAAAATGTTTATGTCGGTTCAGTCACTCTATGGAGATAGAATAGATGACGATGACGCTACATTATAAAGTATTAAATGGAGGAGATTCGATTTTGCTAGCAGTGGTGAAGATAGTTTCGTTGGCAGAGCACTTGGACTACCAATCAAGAGTGGCGATGCACACTACTACGTCCGGGGTCGTATTTTTTAGTCCACAAAAAATTTAACTGTAAACTTGTACGTAATACACGCAAATACAAATCTGTGGTCGGTACATTCTTTTTTGGAGCAGGCCGCTGAACCGCTCTGGATAAAATAAGAAGACGAGATATCCAAAGAAAGCGATAGGAAAACCTTTTCATTTTTGTTAACAAGTAAGCAAAGCCAGGGGCCATAGAAAGTAAATATAGACAAAAAAATATTGTAACAATCTTTATTATACATACATAATTCACTTACACATGATAAATTACGCTGATCAACAATATAAAGTTCACAAATCTCGAGGGAAGGGTATAAAAGTCGTATATAAGAATAAAAAGTTTCGTCTAAAAAGGTTTATACTATTTACTTCATTCTGTACGATTCTCTCTTTTATTTTGTAAATGTTCACAACTTAGATGTGAGCTCAGGAACTGCCTTGAACAAGTCGGCAACTAAACCGTAGTCGCTCACCTGAAAAGAATAATAACATTATAATATATGTTTGTATATTTTAAGACTATCTTCAAAATGGCAATACCTATAGAAATGAAACTATATTTTCAGTAACTTATATATAGTTGCTAGTCAAAAGCCAAATAAATCCAATTGCCTTAATGAATATTATTATTATACAAACGTATCGCCTATTTAATAATATGTGAACGGTTTTCTTTTTACTATATATCCTACTAGATGTGCTCGCGGATTCGCCCGTGTGAATTATCAGACTTAAATCTTAGTGTTATTGAAATAAAATAAAGCCAATGTTAGTCAGTGACAAATTGATAATACAGCTTTCTATGTGAAACAATTTTTTAAACCGAGTCGTCGAGTAGTTTTTGAGTTAAATCCTTACAAACAAACAAACAAAAAATCAAATCTTTCTTCTTTATAGTATAAGTAAAGAAAAAAAAACAATATACATTCAAAAATATTGCAGCCCACCGGCATCGGAAACAGGGTCCTAGCTATCGGCGATTATTAATATTATTACAGACGTGGTGTATTACTTATATAGAAGAGATCTAGTAAAAAGAGGCATGTAACTACCAGTTCCTTTCCTAACTCAAATTAATCACTTTAATCAGTATCATTCTCTGCGTGTTGTTACGAAAAAGATAAGACTTAAAAAAACTAATCAGCCTTGACTTGTTGACATATCGATAACAAATGACACAAGTATTAGCTGTAATCATGTGACCAAAATATATCATGGAAATATTGAATTTGGAAAGAAAGAACAACATTCTTCTAAACAGCGCTTTCGTTAATAAAAGTCTTCAAAAAGTTAATTACCTATGTTTAACTTGTTTTTTTATACATCTTTTGAGAGTTGGAATACAACATTTGTTTCTAACAACGATTCTATCACGTTAGGTAGCAATCAGCATGTTATATTGTCGTTCAAGTTTTTTCTTGATGAATATTAACATGAATAAGTTACCTGGAAGATAGGCGCCTCAGGGTCTTTGTTGATGGCGACGATGGTCTTCGAGTCTTTCATACCAGCTAAATGCTGGATAGCACCGCTAATGCCAACAGCAATGTATAGGTCCTATGGAAATTTATGATTTAAACTAATTTAACAAAATAAACTGGGTAGCCACAACAGGAAGGAAACATATTCAATTTATTAAATGAGGTGTTTTACTATTGATAAAGATTTACGCTGCAAGGTTTATAATTTTTAGTATCAACCAGTCATCAGAGCCTGGTCAAAAATCGTGAAATACTGGGCCCAAATTTTTCTTGGAAGCCTTTAGTAAATAGGGCAGTAGCAAATTGGGACAAATAAAATATTAAACTATGGATGACAGATGTAAGTAACTCACAGGTGCGACAATCTTGCCAGTCTGGCCAATCTGTAGGTCGTTGGCCACGAAACCGGCATCCACGGCGGCTCTGGACGCGCCAACCGCAGCATTGAGCTTATCGGCTAGGTCGTACAGTAGCTTGAAGTTCTCGCCCGACTTCAGACCACGACCTGGTGAAATAAAAGCGGTAATCAATATTTAAAGTTAGTATATTTTTTTGTCATATTTGATATAAAAGGTAGACAATATAATCAGACAAACAATTATCAAATTTACGCATGAAAGACACAATATCAAGAATTCCTAATAGTCAGGATTCTAGTTAAAATTCACTACAAATACCATGAATATTGAGACTCACGTGCAACTTTCTGGTAAGAGTTGCTTATTGGATTACAGGAAGTTCTAATAGCAACCAGTCATAATTGCATCTCTAAAATAGCCACCAAATTATAAAAATCATAACATTAATTAAATATAATATTTCCTTACCTCCAGAGATAATGTTCTTAGCACTGGTAAGTTCAGGTCGGTCAGACTTGCTGAGTTGTTGCGAGACAAACTCAACGAGATCTGTCTTGTAATTGCCCTCGGGCGCCTTCTCCACGGCTGCGGAGCCTCCCTGTAGCGGCTCGGGTGGGAACGCCGTGCCGCGGACCGTAATCACCTTGATACCGTCCTTAGCCTCCAAGGTAAGAATTGCATTACCTGAAAGATTTATATTAAATACAGTAAAGTGAGTAAGTAGGCTATGAAATACTTCATACACTGCAATAAAACATATATTTCCAGTAGAGATACATATTGGTAGAGTAGAATGAACAATATGCAATGTAAAAAGGAACATGAAACCTAGCTATTCATTTTCTATTGCATTCATTTAAATATGTTTATTTAACATTCATAGAATTCAGCAGTTGCATTGCATATACACATTCATTTATATTATTTTAAAATTATTGATTCTGAAAGAATATAAATTACCAGCGTAAATAGTTCTGATAAAAGTGTTAGCATCTTTAACACCAATTATGTCTGTAATAGGTGAGACATCAAGCTTGGCAGCTACCCTTGGCAGAACAGCCTTTCCAATGGCAGTGGCTGGAGCCAAGATATGTGTGAATTTAAACTGCTTCTGAGTGGCTAGGATGAGAGGTGTCAGAGACTCAGCTGTAAAACCCTTGAATGCATCACTCTCTGCCACTAGCACCTTGGAAATACCATTTGCTTTGGCCACAGCCTCAGCAGCCTGTAATAAGATAAAGTAAATTTGAATGAACAAAGGTACCAAATCACTTAAATTATTGCAGATATAAATTATTGCAAAAAAAGAATATAGTCACGAGCAGGATATGTTTTTCCACAATCATTTATAACTTTTACATGCGCTAAGCATGCATTAATGTTTTTCAAAAATATATCTGTATTGCAGATATGTGGAATAATCCAAGAATCAATTGAGTTTTATATAATTATTGATAGATCATAGATAGCAATCTAAATACTTGTTTATATCATTTACAGAACTTGATACAAAATATTCTAGGCAAAAAAAAAAAAACAAGTTTTTTTTTTTTTTAAACTGCTGCAATTTAATGAAAAAGTTATAAACTTACAGGGCCACACTTGGTGCCAGCTACCAACACAGCCACATCACCACCAATTTTTTTAGCAGCACTTAAAGTGTTTAGTGTGGCCGGCGATAAAACCTCATTGTTGTGCTCAGCTACTACCAGAGTGCTCTGTAGTCGCCTCAACTGAAAGAAAGAGTGATATTTGGAAAAAAATATGCTTTATTGAAAAGACAATGTGCAGTAGTAGATTTTCCTAATGTTCAACAATTAACACAAAGGTTCATTCCACTAAGAGGACCACTGACCACTGTTAGAATAGCGGGATGATAAACAAAATGTACTGGTGTACAATTTAAAACACAGAATTGTTGATGTTGCCTGCCTCAGAGCTATAAGGATTACAAACATATTAGTTCAAGATATTGTGAACAGCTTCACTACTGGTCGAGTTATAGATACTAACTTGTATTGAGGAATTTCAAGTCATACATATATGTTTAGCTAGAGCTCTAAAATGTAGTTTATAGATAGGTACATATTAAATTAGGTCACAAGATGTATTATTTATTATATAATTGATAATATTTATACAAATGTAGGACTATCGTCAAATATATCTGCAAGTGGTAAGGTTTACTTGTTTGGATCTGGGTACGAAAAATTTAAAAATATAAAGTTTACTAACCTGCGTCGAAAAGAACAGCTGTCTGGTGCATGGAGAAAACATTACGTATAAGTTTATGCTGATTATTTACTAAATTAAAATTACACTACATACAATTATATTTTTGAAAAAAGGTTACAAAGTCCAATTTACTATAGTTTTACTTTACTAAAGTAGGTACAGGGTACCACAGATTAGTAATATATATAAGTATCTCAGGATTCTCAAGGTACTGTACTCGTACGTACTCATCTAGTTAGACAATTTGACATATTTGACTTTGTACACATATTCTTTTCTCTTTTGCACGCCTAGAGTTTTCATTGCAAAGAAAGGGATAAATAACACGAAATTGCGGAAGGGAACGAATTAGAATTCGTAATTTCGTACAGTCATCACGACAGTCATTGCCCCTTTATTTTAGTTTCACTTTACAGTGTTCTCAGACTTCTCAGTTTATAATGTTATTATTGCTGACTGTACCTATTGTGCTGTCAAGTGTGACAGTAATATTGGTGCTCAGAACAATGACTAAAGCAGAAGTAAAGGACGTACCCTATTATTCTATATAAACATTACGTTATAGAAATATCATACAATTCAATACGGTAATAGAAAAACTATATGCATTTCTTTTTAACTTAAGTGGACGATTTTCTGAAATTGCAAGTAATGAATATGACGTCACATTTAACCAGCCCACCGGCCGGTACGCCATTTTAATTTATCTTTCTGAGTACTTTTGACAGTGTTCATAAAGTGTCATTTGGAGTTTCTTGCCGGTTCTTCTCCATAGGAAGCGACTTTTTGGAACCGTGCACGTATATTCTGACTTTTCATAAGTGCCTTTGTATGGTTTATATGAAATAAAAACCTTTGACTTTGACTTTGATTTGGCGTTATTAACTTTTTACGATTTTCTTTGCTTAAAACATCTAGAGTGCTGAGAATTTAACTGTGAAGCTGCGTGTGATAAAATAAATTATTCATAAGTGTTGTGTGAAGGGCTATGCACAAGTAAGTCGTTAAAAAAACATATATTATCAAATTTCCTTCATACAGTACGTAACAAAAACCCTGTTGTTCCTTGAAGAGTTATATACATATACATATGGACGTACCATTGATGAAAATCTACTCGAAAAATAATCAAGGAGTAGCTAGTTATTTTGTATAACCGATATATTTATAAAAACGACACATTGAAAAAAATATTTTACCATCTGAATTTATAAGTAGTTATCTAACTAGCCTACGGCCGCATAGGTATGGTCTTTGACTAGTTGCCAAAAATTGATGAAATTGTTGAAAATTTTTCAAAGCACGCCACCGTCTTTGTCGGAAGGTGGCGGCTTAGTAAAAGTGCCTACCCCTTTTTCTAAATCGCCGCCGACTCCATATTAATATTAGTACTTTAGTGTCCCGCGAAGACTGCTTCCGATCGGATGTCAGTATTCGATTGCGAAATTCATTACCTATTTAATTGGCGCGACCCGCGAGTGACTGGTATTAATTTGTTTTGTAATATGTTTTAGTCTAATTATTGGTCGCAGTAGGCCACTCAATTGGATGGCGTGGTCACCTGATCTTACCCCTTTTATCTCTAGGGCATCGTCCAACAGGTCGTTTTTAGAAAAACATGTGACACTGAAGCCTAAATGCGTTTACGAATAGTCTGCATTCCATGAAATCAAGGCCGATACATCTGTTGTAAGAAGCGTACTTGAAAACAATATTAAACTGTGTGAAAAGTGCATAGAGATGCATATTGAGCATCATTTTAAAAGACCGTGAAGTAGACATTTTAATAAATTTGTGTTTTAAGTTTGCATAATCCTAAATTTGAAGAAAAAATTATCGCTATATTTATGAACAACAAACAGCTGAGTGTAAACACTTGACGAGCTCAGAGTTCACGACCGTAGTGTAGGCACATGTGTAGGTGCAAACAGTGTGTTGCGGTGGCGCGACGGCGCCTTTGATATAACTTTCTATCTCTGTCTGAACTCGCGTCAAAGCTCCATGCAGAATTACAGAGGAAATTAATCACAATTATTTTACAATTAATGATTAATATTTAATTTGTTTTTTTTTTTATAGAAGAGTTTTCCCAAATGCTTTATTTTATGACATATAAATATCGATTCTGATAACGCTTCTTACAGGAACAACAGGGTTTTTGTTACATATTGTATATTTCGATCAAATTTTAGATTCAGTTAATATTTGTTACTCATCAGTGAATACCATTTTAATAAGTTTCGAAAGGTATATTTCTTTATTCTGGGTTTGTTTATAACGCAGTGTTTACAGGATAATTTAGTGTTGTGCATCTGATTTAAACAACGATTTCAATTATGTTTTTCTTGATTTTTCGAAAACATTTATTTTGAATATTTATAATACACATTATCTGTTATGATAATAACCAAATTACCTAAAAAAATTTAGGTAACCAAAAATGAAGTTCTTTAAAAAGTGGATGGAATCATTGGGTCAAGAGCATATTGATACCAGCCGCGATAAAACATTTGCATGTTCTCTACATTTAGTTATAAATAGTCCTGTATTAATATAATTCTGGATATAATAAGACTTCAAGACAATGCAATACCTACAAGGCTTCCTAAGGTAAATTACAAAACTTGCATTACTCACATCCATATCCTATGGCTTGTCATGGCTCCTAACCGGCAAAATCTTTTACGAGACGAACAGCCGCGCGGCCGCACCCCCTGTCACAAATTCATAAAGAAGAGACTTTGTGGCTCGATAATATTGAGTAAACATTGTCTTTTTAGGGTTCCGTTCCTCGAAAGGATAAAGGTAACACTTATAAGATTACTTTCTTGTCCCTCCGTCTGTCTGTTCAGACCTCTTTTTTCAGAAACGCGTGAAGGTATATAAAATCGTGCATTCCTAGTTATATCATTAAAAAAATACAGTTACAAACTTACATTTGCAGTTGGATTAACGAACATGTCGTATTTGAATATATGAAAAAAAAAACAAGAGCAATATAATAAGACAACAACATCAACTACTGCCAATGAAGGTGATGTAGAAGATATTTGCATGGACAATCCTGAACCAATTCAACCTGGGACGGCAACCATGGCGAAACGAATAAATATTTACTATTTCATTACATTTGTGTTGTTAGTACGTAATATGTAAATGTTTTCATTGATGATTCCCAAAGATTCCGGAACTCCAAGAACAGTGGTTATATAAGATTAATTGGATACATAAGATAAGGTGACCCCTATGATTACGATTAATCGATTCGATCGATGTAATAAAACGATTATCAATTTAAAGTTATTATATTAAATTGAAAAAATTCGGTCGTGAGCAGGATTCGAACCTACGCCTCCCGGATAAATACTCCAGGCGCTCTGACCACTAAGCCATCTCGACCTCTGCTCACTACCGTGAATTCTTCATCCATATTTTAAAACGTCTTTTGGCTATTTAGTCCCTATGCAGGTGACCCAAATAGTATTCATTTTTCATTTATTATAATAACTTTAAAGTTCGCTAAGCATGCGTTAATGCTTTTCAAAGATTTATCTTTGATTATCAATTTATTAACTGCCATGGGCAGCACTAGGTAATGGGCGGGACCTACGCCAATTTAGTTTCTTTTTGGCGCACCAAATTATTGTTTAGTTCATGTCCTCTACTTCTTTGGTCATTGGCTAAGAAACTCACAGAACTTTTGGAAAACCTAGACAAAATTATCAGGAGTACTTTAACCTCTATTTTAAATCTGGCTTTGGACGACCGAGCCTGGGTACAGGCTACCCTCCCCATCCGATTGGGAGGTCTTGGCGTCCGCAAAATTTCTAGTCTAAGCTTACCGGCATTCCTATCCCCGGTCCACAGTACTGAAAAACTAGCTAGGCATATACTAGCTCCTATACTAGCTGATTTTGATGTATCTTTTATGATTGAGGCTGTGAATGCCTGAAGAATTGCGTGGCCAAGTACGGGTCCGCCCGTCAACCCATTTTCACAGAGACAGTGGGATGAGCCGCTCTGCAGAGTGATACGGAATGAACTATTTAATACGTCAATCACTACTGCCGAGCGCGCACGTCTCCTGTCTGTGTGTGAATGGGAGTCGGCCCTTTGGCTTCACGCACTGCCGTCGTCTAACATAGGTACTATGTTGGATGACAGCACTTTTCACCTCGCTACGTGCCTACAGTTAGGATCTCCATGCTGTACTCCGCATTGCTGTCACTGTGGTCAAGCTGTCGACAGCCTCGGACACCATCGCCTATCCTGCAGCAGGAGTGCAGGACGCATATCACGGCACGCCTGTATTAATGACATTCTTCGTCGTGCTTTAGCCACCGCCGGCGTCCCAGCTGTATTAGAACCAAATCGCTTGGCACGGGACGATGGTAAAAGACCTGACGGCATGACATTACTGCCATGGAAATTTGGTAGGCCTCTGGTGTGGGACGCAACCTACGTCGATACCCTTGAGCCATTTCATATTTCTAGTTCAGCGTCCTGTGCTGGTGCTGCTGCTTCAGCTGCAGAGATCCTCAAACGGCGAAATTATGACAGTCTTACCAGTAATTATATTTTCGAGCCGTTTGGGTTTGAAACACTCGGGTCGTGGGGTCCGAGCGCTCGTCTTCTTTTTAAAGAGATTGCAAGGCGATTGTTCGACAGTTCACGTGACCTGAAGGCTGGTCTATTCTTCACACAGAGAATCAGCATTGCCATCCAACGTGGCAATGCTGCCAGCCTTTTGGGCACCTTACCAGTTGATAGCGATGCGGATGAATTTTTCGAAGCTCTATAGTATATAAATATATATAATTATGCCCCGTGTGGTTCCGGGTAGTAGAATAGTACCAACCCCTTTCATCTTGTGGGTGTCGTAAAAGGCGACTAAGAGAACAGCCGGAGGATGTTAGCCAAACCCCCTGTGCGGTAAAAACAACATACCTCCAAGCTAAGGTTGCCGCGCCGAGAGCTGCATGGCTAGGGGAGAGTCTAGTCGCGAGCGTGCCTGTTGTCTGGGATTGGGCGCCTCCAGAAACTAAGAAGCCTTACCTCTACAAGTGGGGCTCTGTAGGGTGTAGACATAATTTCCCTTGCTATTCGTGGGAACAAGATGAGTCGCAATTTAATTAATCGAATCGGAGGTGGCGGTGATGCTCGCCACACACCACGCCAAAAGTTTCCACGGGGTGAAAAGCGAGCTGCGGAGTGTCGTTTAGCTACGCTGAATGTTCAGGGATGTATAAAAGATAAGATAAATGAAGTATGTCAGTTAGTTGAAGAAAAAAGAATAGATGCGTTTTGTGTGACTGAAACGAAAAGAAAGGGAGTGGACATATCTAAACATGGTTCTCTGACCGCGATCTGGTCCGGTGTTCAGGAAACACACAGGGCCTGTCAGGGAGTGGGTGTGATCCTCTCAGAGCAAATGATGGAATGTGTGAAAGAGTATGTTTGTGTTAGTCCCAGGATTCTATGGGTGAGAGTTAAGGTTGGCCTAAACTCTATCTTTATCTTATGCGTTTATGCACCGGATATGGGAAGCTCACCTTCAGAAAGAGTGGAATTTTGGAGCAGTATAAGGGATACGGTAAATGAATGTAGAGGGAACGAGAAGATTGTGATGCTTGGAGACTTTAATGGGTGGGTTGGCGTGAAGAGGGACGGTTATGAAAAATGTTTAGGTGCATTTGGAGATGAAAGAGTGAATGACAATGGGATGAATTTATTAGACATATGTGTAGAGAAGAATCTTTCTATAACGAACACTATGTTCAGTCATAGAAAAATTCACAGGTATACATGGGAAAGGCAAGATAGTAGAAGTATGATCGACTTTGTGATTGTAGATGAAAGATTAAAGAGTAAAGTCACAGATATAAGAGCGTATCGAGGTGTTAATGTAGGAACGGATCATTACCTAGTCATATGTCGGATAAATGGTCTGTTCAAGCATTGGCGTCACCGAGTTCAAGTCCCTGTGACTGCTTTAGAAAGAATAAGAGTAGAGAGATTGCAAGAGTTGATTGTAAAAAAGCAATTTAAGAGGGAAGTCAAAGAGAAGACGGATAAGATGTTTGATGGCATAAATGAATACAGTTTAGAAGAAGTCTGGGAGGTTGTTAAAAATAGTATGGTGCAAGTTGCTACAAAAGTATGTGGACTAGCACAGAGGAAAAGAGGTAGAAGAACCAATGACTCTTGGGTGGACGATGAAGTGAAAACGATTGTAAGAAAGAAGAAAGAGGCTTGGCTTAACGTATTAGCCTTTAAAGCCCAAATAAGGATGAATCAAGCAACAAGAACAACAGATGATTTGGAAAAAGTGAACAAAAGATACACTGAAATGAAAGCGCAAGTGAAAGAGATGATAAAAAAGAAGAAGGATGAAAAAGATGAAAGTATAACAGGAAGTTCTCTGATAATTTCAAGACCAATTTAAAGCTGTTTTGGAAACAAGTAAGACAGGTTCGCGGAATATCAGGATCAACGAGTATGAAAGTAATAAGGACAGAAGATGGATGCCTGCTTAGTGAAGAAAGTAAGGTCTTGGAACGCTAGAAGGGATATTTTGAAAGTTTATTTAAGTGGCAAGACAGTGTACAAGGAGTGGGTAACCGGGCAGAAGCCAGTTGGGAAACCCCAAACTTAAATGTAAATGAAGAAAGTGAGATAAAAATGGATGAAATTGTAAAAGCGTTGAAATGTATGAAAGTTGGGAAATCTACAGGGTTTGATAGGGTTTCTGCTGAAATGTTGAAGGGCGGTGACGGGGTGGTAACAAGCCTGTTGTACCGGATCTTTAATATGTGTTGGAGATTTGGCCGTGTGCCAGATGACTGGTGCAAGGGTGTAATCGTACCACTGTATAAGGGAAAAGGTTCACAGCAGGAGTGTAAATACTACCGTGGCATTAGTCTTTTGAGCGTTGTCGGCAAACTACATGCGAAAGTGTTAATTAATAGAGTGGTAAGAGTAACAGATGAGAAAATATGGGATGTCCAGGCAGATTTAGAGAGGAGATTGGCTGTATGGATCAGATATTCTCTTTAAGATGCATAGCCGAAAAACATCTGGCAAAGCATAAGAAAGTCTACTGTGCTTTCGTTGACTTGGAGAAGGCCTATGACAGTGTGTGGAGGGAAGAACTATGGTCGACACTATCAGTGTATGGTGTGGACTGGCGCTTAGTGCGAGCACTGAAATCTCTATACAGGGATTCCAGTGCTTGTGTTAGGATAAATGGGGCTTTCACGAACTGGTTTAGCATCTCAAGGGGTGTTAGACAGGGCTGTGTAGCGTCACCATGGCTGTTCAACTTATATATGGATAGTTGTCTGACAGATTTAAAAGAAAGTGAGTATGGATTGATGATGAATGAGTTGCCTGTCAAATGTCTTCTTTACGCAGATGATCAAGTTCTACTTGCATCTTCAGCGGAACAGTTGCAAGACATGGTAACTGTGATGAATGCAGCATTTATATGCTGTGGTGGTGAAGGGGATGAATATAAATGTAAACAAGACGAAGGTTATGGTGATTGAAAGAGAAGAGGAGGTATCTGTATGTGATGTAAAAATCTAATATATAAAATTCTCGTAGATGATAAAAAATGTGGAACAAGTGAACGAGTTTGTATATTTGGGAAGTATGTTTACAAGAGATGGAAAAATTGATGCAGATGTGCAAAAGAGAGTAAATGTGGGAAATAAAGTGAATGGTGCTATACATGCGGTGTTGGCCAATCAGTCGATGTCCAAAAAGGCTCGACTGGCTGTCCACAATGGTGTGCTGATACCTACGCTTATGTATGGAAGTGAATGCTGGGTGTGGCACAAGAGACATGAAAGTAGAATAAATGCTGTAGAAATGCGTTCCTTGCGAAGTATGTGTGGTGTAACTGTGAATTATAAATTGAGGAATGATGTGATACGACAAAGTTGCGGTATAAAAGAAGACGTAGTGACGAAAATTGAAAAGAGTATGCTAAGATGGTTTGGTCATATTCAGAGAATGAATGAAAGACGGTTAACAAAAGGTATCTACAAGGCAGGTATAAGTGGAAATGCCGGAAGGGGACGCCCTAGAAGGATATACACTGACCTTATTAGTGCTATCCTCCAAAAAGGTAAGGTGCGTAGTTCTCGCAACCGCCGCGCATGTATGACCAGATGTATGAACTTGGATGAAGCAAAAGGCATATGTAAGGATCGTAGCAGGTGGCGTTCTGTAGTTTCTGCCTACCCCCATGGGAGAAAGGCGTGAGTTTATGTATGTATGTATGTATATAATTATAATTTTTAGTTCTAACTATATTGTTTAGGTAGTTTATTATAATTAATATAAGTAGTTTATTATAATTAATGTAAGTAGTTTATTATAATTAAGTTTGTTAAATTGATTAATAAATGATTTTAACGTTGTTTTTAGTGATGTTAATTATCGATTATTCTTATAATCGATTTCAAGTAATAAATATGTATTAATAAATCGATTATTGAAATCTAAAATAAACTATTAGAAATTGGTCTAAAAGATAGAAAATAAATAAAGATTGAGTTCGTACATATGTTCATTAATATTCTGTTATATTATAAATCTATCAACCAACCAGCACAAAATAAAAGTCAGTTACATTACAGACTTATTTAATAAAAAGCAGAGATAACTAGGGGTCACGAAACCGGTTAAACCAAAATCGAAAAAACCAGCTTATCCGGGATTAGCGCCATTTTTAGAAACCCGGTTTTAGTTTAGCAAAATTCAAGTTTTTGTTATTTTTTTATTTTTGTTTTTAATATATTCGATATAACCTTTTTAAAAAGCATACCTTTACAATTCTCCTTCTTTATATCGTATGGTTCATGAACCACCTAGTGATGTAGTTTAAACCACCCGTAGGCGACTGTGATGGCTTTACACAGCATCTAGAACATCTGTCTGGTGTGTTAGTTTTCATTTGTAAAACGCAGGTGACTACAAAATCGTTGGTCCATTGGTGTTTAGGAAGAGCACCAAGATGAGATGACACTAGTGTTAGTAACATGCGGTTGTATTCAATGACAGAGATGCTATACTAAATTCTTAAATTAAACGTGTCAAATTAAAGTATGAATTACATGTTCAGAAGAGCATCAAGAGAGTCTAAGTGCTATGTTTGCTGCGATACGCATTTAACAGCGATCCACGAATTTGACCTTAGTTATGAAAATATTTGCAGGTGAACTCTAAAGTTATAAATTTTTGTGGAATGAAAAATTATCTCTGCTCACTTCTCCGAATTCCAGATTTTACTACGTCTATAACTTAAGAGATCGCTATGTATGCGTTAATGTGTTTACCTGCTGAAAATGTGAATCAGTTGGTATAATCAATGTCAGTTAATTTATAAAGAAAATAGTTAGAGGTTTGGGTATTTCTTAGATAAACTAAAGTTTATGTGTAGATACCATTAATGATAGTAGCTGAGAAAAACGAATTTTGGGAGTTGGATCCATTTTGCGTCGCTACGTCCAATTGGGCATGCCTGATTTTTCGTAAGATGTGCTAAAGGAAAAACCATTTGGAGATTTCTTGATTATGTGCTATATTTTGTCAATTTCCACTCATAAAAGTAAGAGATTACAAAATAAAAGGCAAAAATAACTAACAACCTTCATTTGACCTGAAGCACTTGCAGTGACGTCACATGTTCATATTTTATATAATCTGTGGACTGAAGGTCATTTGTCATTTTTAATAATGCCAGACTACTGGAAGGAAATGTTTTCTGCCATTTTTATAGTGAAGCTATTTTAACTAAAATCACATTTCAAGATTACTTCGTCAACTTCTACAAGTTTAACAAAACAGATCTATGCCCAAAAACGTAAAAAACATGGGTTTTATATTAATACACATCAGAATTTTAATACTAGAGCTGGCAACACTTGTCGGTTTGACGTATGTGACCTTCATTTCACATTACCAACTGCCATGAAACTGACAGCTGTTTGTTTTAGTTCGTTCAGAAACTAGGTGAGTTAAAAAAAGTTGAACACATTACGTCAATAGGGTATTTGACACTGATGGAAATAAAATATGAAACTTAGCTATAATGATAGAATGTATTTTATTTGACTCTTTGGTATTTTTGAAAATAATAATAATAACTCGTAAATACATTTAATTCGATAAACAAATTCATAATTTTTAATCTATGTGTCACGTGACTCGAAACTCCAATGACTGCGTGACGTCACTACTCAGACGATTGATTGTCAATTTGCAGTCACTGTAACACATGACACAAAATAAATCGATGAATTTGTTGATATTTGGGAAGCAAGATGCAACCACTTTCTTCATATTTCAGTTCAATTTTCGAAGTATTGGTATACTACGCACTAATGTTATGATTTACAAAATAATTTCCTTTGTTTACAATGGTTCTGTTGCGTAATGACGTCACAAAATGGCGATCGTCATTATCGCGCCTTTTGGCACGACCTTTGAAATTTGAATTTTAAACAGCTGTTATTTAATCAATAGGTACACAAAAAATTACAAAATATTTTTTTTAGGTAATGTATACCATATTCTTCAAATTTAGGCCCTTTGTGAAATTTTGTCAATAACCCTATTGGCGAAATATTTTAAAAAAATATAAAAAATTTAATTATGTTCTAAAAAATAAAATAGCCAAATTAGTTTCCCAGAATAAGATTATTTATTAATATAATATATTATATATTAATATATTCGAAAAAATATATTTAAAAAATGCCTTATTTTTTTCATGCATGCCCAATTATCACTTGCTTAATAAATCTGTGAAGCAAAACATCGTGAGTGTTTCAAGTCATGTTAGAGACCTACTGGTGGTTTATATAATACAATAAAAGATAAATAGGTTAAACATTAAAAATATTAATCACATGTTTAGTAAATTGTGCAGGTAAATATAAATTAAATGACAAGTGTTTTATACGATTATTTCTTATAATCGATTAAAATGACCACCATCGATTGTGGTCGGTTATTATCCACATCACTACAAAATATTTGACAATGCAATTTCAAACGTAAACGCTGTAACTTTTGTTTTTATAACTTTTGGAGAGTTTAGGCGGGAAAATGTAAAGTGCACGTTGTCGATTTTATATTGTTTTCCAAAACTTGTGTTTCTCCGAAGTATAATGTGTAATTATGGTGGATAATTAACCATTATGTGTTCATGAAGGTGTGCGAGTGTGGGCAAATTGTATACAATTGAAAATCATGACTTTTTGTGTTCACTCCTAAACTCCATCGAAGACTCAGTAAAATTTCCACCGTTTTACTGGGGCAATAACTGCAATAACTTTTTATACTTGATTAAAACAAGAAGGAAGTAACTGAAGACGAGGCTTTGGCCTTACTTTTATTCAAGAACACTGAAGACGAGGCGGTATGGTCTAAGACCTTAGCCTGCCCGATTAGGGCGAAGGAAAAAAAAAAAAATTTTATAACTTTTGAAACACCTTGCCAAATTACGTTTTGCTGTCTCAAGTATACCGAGTCTTTCTCATTCCGTCAGTATTCCGGTTGCTTGTGTATTGAACATAACTACTGACTTTGCTTAGTTTATTTTATTTATAATTCTTTTGGTCGAAAATAATGACACCATTACCTATTGTATCAATAACCCGGCGAGAAACATTTAGTTCCTGCCACAGGTTGCACAGGTATGCATATTTATTATATATTAACTTTTGGTGAATAGTTGACGATGTGAATAGGTCCGTACTAAGAAAGCCGAGTTGTTGACCCACTTAAGAACTGCAGACATAGCATCGTATATTGACGCTTACTATAAACTAAACTAATGAGCCTACAAATAAGTCCTGGTTACGTTGATCAGACTCCCTTTAGTCCAAGTAACCCTTTCAAAATATTTATATTTTCCTAATTTTACAGTTTTGTTCTAATATTTAAAATGTTTTTTTTTTTATTATAGCCCTTTTTTGAGTGATGAAGAAAACAAAAAAATCTATGGTAAATGCAATAACCCAAATGGACATGGACACAATTATGTTGGTATGTTCATCTTTAACTCAAAATATCAATGATAGGATTCCGTAATATCTGAGTTGTATAAAAACAGCTGTTGATAAAAGATTAATGTAAAATAATTATTTATTCATTACAGTTTTGGTGACAGTAAAGGGCCCAGTGGACCCTCACACCGGCATGGTTATGAATGTGCATGAGCTGAAGCAATACATGCAGGTTGCAATCATGGACCCACTGGACCACAAAAATTTGGACCGTGATGTGCCATACTTCAAAGCTACAGTAACTATCATAAATGAATTATCAATTAAAACCTTATGATAAAATTGTGTAACTTTTTAAATCATTATTCCATCAACATTTAATGTGCTTTTAATTATAATGTCATAAGTTGTGTAATGCTAAGGGTAAATAGGTCAATTCTTATCAAAATTATTATCTCGTACTGCTAAAATATGTTTATAATTAGAGTATTGGGCATGTTTTGAATATGAACTTTGTGCCCTTGTTATATTAGATTCCAACTTTAAACAGTTTGAATCTGTAGAAAATATTGAATCATTTTATTATTATTTTGTATGTAAGAGTTCGTATTTAATTATTTATTTTATTTTTAAGGTAAGCACAACTGAGAATGTTGCAATATACATTTGGGATCATCTCCAGAAAGTGATGGAGAAGCCACAGTTGCTACACGAGGTAAAAATATTGGAAACTGAGAAGAACCATGTGGTGTACCGTGGAGGCAGCACATATCCTAGGAAGAAATTTGAATCTGCTAGTTTACACCCCACCGATTATCGTAATGTATCCTCGGACTCAGACTAATTGACTGAAATTTAAATACATTGACTATATACAGTTAATATTAATATAAATATTTATGAATCTTATATTATTATTATAATCTATATTAAAAAATGTTAAACATTCCAATCAAAATTGTGTTTATAAATCTTATTTCATGATGGATCAGAAAAAAAAAGCATCCACTTTGTAGCCATATATTTTTATTCCATCTTCAAACATTTTTGACAATAAAAACAAGATAAATTCACCAAGTAATACTGGTAGTACTAAAACTATAATTCTGGCAGAATTTTTTTATAGCTGCAAATTAACAGACTTTAATAATATAAACCAAGACTAGGACTGGACCTCAATTAAATTGCAAATAATAGGTACTAAACATTTACATT
Organism: Xylocampa areola; assembly: GCA_935421205.1. Lineage (NCBI taxonomy): Eukaryota > Metazoa > Arthropoda > Insecta > Lepidoptera > Noctuidae > Xylocampa > Xylocampa areola. The sequence goes on from OW285200.1 coordinate 7,134,542, forward strand.
CCTATAGAATAAAATATTTCTGTAATGGCAAACATAAATAGAGAGATTCAATTAAAGACTCATAATTACTGTCATACTCATAGTGAAGTCTGAACCATTATCCAAAGATATCATAAGGGTTGAGCAGATTGCAGTAAGCAATGCTTAAAATTAAAATGATGGTATTTCAATCAAGCACCTTAGAAATTATTTTTTTAGACTCATAACAGGTGATATCTAATTCGCCACCTGACTGTTGTGATAATTATCATATGCTTCATCTATCTATTTTACCCAATGAGGTACGAAGATAAAATGTGAGGTGTAAAGTAATGAAGGTCCATCATAACTTTACACCTACATTGGTAACCCTGATGTGATGTGAACTTGAACAACCCCAGTACATACATTGCAATTACCAATACAAAATATTTGATTACATAGCATTATCCCTGTATTTCCTGAAGGATTAAGCAGGGTATTACACCCACATTTCATCGATGCTGGTGAGCCTGTCATCAACCCTGCAAATTACTAAATTCTGGGCTACTGTTGAAAACTTCCTAACAGAAAACCCAATAACACTACCGAACCCGGAACCTTACGCTCGGCAGCCAAGAACCTCGACCAACGAAACTAACATGACATGTTTCACCTTATATAATATAATGCATTGATAATAATCATTTGAGTACGGCTGATAGTTCGAAATATAAATGTAAGTATGAAAACAATTTCGCATTATATTGTCAAAAGTATTAATAAATATTATTCCTAAAGTAATTTAAACTTGTAAATAAAAATGTATATATCAGTTTAATAATAATTAATACGTAGAATTATAATGTTCATTTATCATAATTTTAAAATAATGAATGTTTCTACATAACACTGGCGCATACAAGAATCCTTTTAGCTTTTAGATCGACATAATCGCTTGAACTCTTGGAGCATCAAGGTTCAGCCCAAGTTCACTCAACAGTTTTTAGTAAAGTAGATTCCTAACAGCTACACCTTGTAGCTGTCGGCTGTATTCACTCGTAAAAGTTTCAAGGAACAAAAAACTAAATAGTATAACATTATGATTAGACCAAATAAAAAGTTTTACAAATTATTAACTTCTAAGAAAAAAGATACGATGAGACTGTTATTACATAAAACACTATTAAGTATCTGATGTAGTAAGTAAGCTTTAAATTTTTCATTGTATTTTTTTTTTATCCTTAAATAGCCTTTATAGGTAACCTACATTTCGTCGAAACTTTGATATCATTTTGTACTACCTACCCTTTCGAATTTACAATCTATTAGTATACAAAATAAGTAGCGATACACTTATACTATCCTACATTAATATCTCAGATATATTTGACATCACAAAGATAAGTAAATAGACTGCCTTGTACCTGTTTACAAATGTCTAAAATTGTCTTATTTACTGTCCTATATAAAACTAGCATTCATGTATTGAGCGACTTCCTTATGAATATTTTTATATATTTTTTTGGATTTCTAATTATTGTAATTTAAATAATATAAATCTGTAATAATATAATACAATAAAAAAAACATCAAATGAAAAAGCATAATAATTATAAAAAGATATAAATATAAAAAATATATAAAAACATCACAGTCAACATTAAGTAGTCGGTCAATCTGGTTCAATATACATATTTATCATAAAATTAATACATTTTAAAAATGACTGAATGTTCATGATAATTTTATGACCCACAATATACCAATTTAAAACCAACTCAAAACACTTTTTTTTTTAATTATTATTTTTAGTGTTACATAAATAACTCTAGATAAATAAAAGGGATCTATGAATGTGTATGTGATCTATGTTTACAATACAACATTCTTTTCAATTGAATACTTATAACATGTAGTAGTACCTAACAATCATTATGGTAGGATCAAAACAAAGTTACCATGTTAATCAGCCTTTCAAAACCTACGTATGTAGCAGATTCAGACCTAGAAAAAATGACTAGATTTCCAGATCTTTGTCCTTCATGCACGGATGTTTAATAGCTATGTATGGAATACCCAATTCAAATTCATTGACTGGCCAGTACTTCAGCTGAGGCTTCTGTTCAGGGCTTTCTTCTGTAACGTTAAAGTATGCGAAGAGTACCAGAGCAGTGTAGCTGGCAATAAATACGAGGACGTGCCAAACCCCATGCATGTAGGGGAAGTCTATCGAAAGCCAAGCGTCGCAGAACATACGATCCATGATCCAACAGAATATAGCTAGGAGGCTGACGGCAACGCAACGCAGTCCAAGACGATACACGCGGGCGCACTTCACACTGAAACATTTGAGCTAATAATAAATCTCATTTTTATACGTAGGTATCAAAATAATAAAAACAGACTCAAATATACCTGAGTAGTTGCCCATACAAAAATCCAAGAGCAGGTAGAGCGAGAGTCATCAAGGCAAAAGCGTTAGCTGCCGGGTGCATCACTAGGAAGCCAGTCGATAGCACTGATGCGATACTCGAGTAGATAGCTAGGCGTCGCCTGAAATCAAATATTAAAATAATTATTTTATTAAATAATATTTACCTCATAATCGTTGCCCTAATAACATATTTCCGCACAATCAGTTCACATGAATCACGGACTTTAATCTTGCTTCGCGCCGACCCATTTGTATAGTAACGTAGTAAATTAGTAGGACGCAAATAGGGTTTTTATTGTTACAGCACGATAGCAACAATAGATACTATATTGAAATTGAACTAGATAAAGTCTACTTACCTACTACTATTGTCATAGCTTATTAGGAATCTTTTAATTAATATGTTATGTAAAAAGCTATAAAAATAATTCTAAAACCCATCACGTAATGTTTAATGGGTCACGCACGATAAATCTACTATATTCTCTTGTTTGTATAAACTTCTAATTAATTTATGCTAATAGAAGTTTGATAAACTAAATACATATAAACAACCCTGAGAAAGAATCTTCATGCCATCACAAAGTTACTTCAGGAACCGACGGAACACTCTATTATGGTTGGAAGAGTCGGGACAGGCCGATCTCAAGGAAAATGCAATCAAACAGCGGATGTTTTCAAAAAATAACAGCGCAAGTGGCAAGTAGAAATCGATAGTCTAGTCTCTAGCTCTATCTACCTGATAGGAAACATGCGTGATTATATGTACCGATGTAAGTATGCATACCTAGTCAAATGTAGTTTAGATTTATTTATTTTTCGTTCTTTGACTCTCTTTAGGTAGTATTTTATTGCATTCGCCAATGCTATATATTATTAAGTCCCATGTAAATTGTAATAGGTGGTGACCCCATTGTCATCAACCAGACACAAATAGGAATCTTCTAAAAGAAAACGCAATAACATTTTGCCCGACGCTGCAATCGAACCCTCGCGCTCAGCACCCGCGCTTGTGACCACTAGACCAACCAGTCAATTTTTGTGGATTAACTGAAATACCTACTGGCAACTTAAATAAAAACAAAACAATTAACATGTTTCTATATATTATAGGAGTTTTTTTACAAAAGATCTCATACCTAGCATTTTTATTACAATACATTTTATATTATGTATTTATGAATATGTTTTGAAATTTCCATTACGCAGTGTGGGTATGATGTAACACACACTAAAAGTAGAACATGTTATGTTTTATAGTATTACCAAATTAATATCATGTCTGTAATATGTGTGAATGCGTAAATTTTTGGTATTGAAGGATTTTTTATTGTTCTCTAGCTGATGGGCTTCGCCCGCCTGAATGTCGGTTATCGCGACCAAAAGTAATTATGAAATTTTGATCCCGTTCCCGCAACCCATGGGAACCTATTCCAGGGATAAAAAGTAACCTATGTCTTATTTCAGGCTATAATCTATCCCTGTACCAAATTTCGCTTGAATTTTATTGTCGCGTCCATTTTTTTTGCGATCACTCCTAAGATATTCGTTTAAATTATATGGTGTAAAAGAGTAAAATAATGTGCATGAAATGCTTAAAGCCTCTAACTTATTTAAAATTATAAGGATTAATAACTAAATAAACCGATATATCCGAATACTGTATTTGTGTAAAAAGCTTTCCAGTTAGCGCTTTATAATTTCCCATTGTTTTTAGTATTAAAATATAGTATGCTATCCTTAAGAGATAGACATATGCCATCGTGGACTTTTCTGTAGACTTATATAAAATACACAATTCCACCATACATCATTTAGTTATATGTCAAAGGGTTTAGGCAACGTTTTTGCTGAAAGCTCCCGGATGGCTTGTTTTTTTCCGACACCAACAAATTTTATTATATTTTAGCAATGTATACAAAAAGTTGACAAATTATATACTATAACTTCCTTGAAAACCACTCTATATATTGGTGAAAACAGCATGAAAATAGATGCAGTAGTTTTTGAGTTTATCGCGAACAGACGGACAGACGCGGCGGAGGACTTTGTTTTATTATATGTGTATACATCCAGAGAAAAACAACAACAGTAATGAAGAATGATCCGTTTTATGTGCACATTTTCCTTGATCTTACTTTAAAGAATAGACTCCTGGTTGCAAAACACATAAGCAGACAATGACCATGAGCTATTGAATAAATTATCACAAACAGACCTCTAGAATGTACTGCTGCTTACAACTTACAATTCCTCATAATTAAATTATAATATAGTTTGAACACATGTTTAATTGTAAAGTATGTACTTTGTAGCTATATATATAAGAGTAAAATAGACTTATACACACAATGGGTAATATGAGACAATCCACTTATGTAAAATAATGAATAATTTAACCTTTCGGCTCAGTAACGTACAGATCTGTACATTGTAACAATAAAAATGTATTGTGTCTGCTAATGACTGAGGCAACAGCTTATATAATAATGTTGAATGTTGACCAACTGCCTCGTTGGTCTAGTGATCCCAAGCACAACTGCTGAGCATAAGGTCTTGAGTTTGATTCCGAGGTCAGGCAGTGTTATTGGGTTTTTCTGTTAAGAAATTCTCAGTAGCAGCCAGGAGTATGGAATTGAGCCCGGCAATAGGCTCACCACGCATTACATGGGACTTAATAGCAGGATTGGTGAAATGTGGATGTACAATTGTGTACACTTCTGCCTACCTCTTGGAGAATAATTGATATAAAACTTGAATTTATATAAAATATGGAAATCATTTAACTCACCTGTTACCACCTAAGAATGTAGGGAAATACCTCTTTGGCAAGAACATTGCAAATGCTGCTATAAAAACCCACAGTATAGCCAACTCATCCATAAGCTGCCCTGAAAATGTAAATAACATTGTTGAAGATATCTAATATCAATATTAGTAGAAGTAATAATGTCTTTGTTTTAACTGACTGCAGTTAACACAGCTCCTTCTTTCATTTGTGTAATAAAAACAATTTATGTATGACTCAGTGATAGTAAGTACCTACTTTCATAATTTATAGCAGAATTAAATATATAAAATAAACTTGGAATCGGTAATTAGTACTAAAATTGTTCTTATCTACATTATTATGGGAAGATAGCACTATTTTTTGCAAAATATTATTTTCTGTTTTAAAGTATAATAGCCAATATAGATATGACAAAGGAAACTATCAGGTTTTGTACACAGGCTATTAATAACACAATATATTTATCAGAGTCAGCTAAAATACATTTAGTCCACCTTATAATTAAAATTATGAAAAAAAAACTCATTTTATTTTTTTACCTACTAAGCTCAGCGTGGCATGGAAGTAGGCAGAGCTGATACCAACTACCATCAATAAAACCCAGAGCACATTGATTGCTGGGTTGAAGAATTTTGAATACTCTTGGAAAAGATGAATAAGCACTGGTGGCAGCAGGAAGAACAGCACATTGCTAACCTAAAAAGAAATAGTTTACAAAATAATATTTATGTTTAATTTATTTCTTATGATATGCATCGCTAGTTTGAATAAGACGTAGGTCCAGGTTCGTCATACATCTTAGGCAAGCATGTTTGACTAATGCATACCGAAAAAAATTATAGCTATAAAAGCACTAAAACCCATAATTTATTTTTGTTATTCAATTGACGCCAAGCTAAAAGCCAAAATAAAAAACGCTAAGTACCTAATTATGAAATTTCTTTGTCCTTTAAGAATTGCTGAATGACTAAAAATAGAAAACGTGTCAAAATACTTACGGTGTTTACAAATTCTGCTATCACTGGCGAAATTGAATAGTTAGATTCACACCAATCTACTGGTGAACTTCCACGCTCTAAGTGGGACCACATTGTGTATGCTAAACTGCTTTTTTGTTTACAACCTTTCGGATAAAAAGACGCGCACAAAATGATAAAATATCCCAATGAGAATAAAATCAAAAGTCACCATATACGCACATTTAATTTCGTATTTTCTACTATAAAATAAGTTTAATTACTTTAAATCCGAACAGATTACGAAAATTTTGTCGAGAGCACCGCAAAACACGTCTGCACCTTCTTACACCAATGTTGACTTGATTTGATTTGACAATTGACATTCACAAATAATGCCAGTGCTGTTCCTGAAAAATGTAACAAACCTCATTTCAACTGTAATATTTTCTTTAACGATAAATATGCATGTATTATTTTTACGGTGTATATGGGGACTACTTGTCATATTCATTATCTCATTTTTTCATTGTTAAATATTTTTGTAGCGACAGATTGCGGTAAGTTATTAGATAAAAAGGTATTTTGCTGTTTGATCCCAGTTATGAATTGAAATCATAAATAAATTAACCAGTTTCGCGATCATTACACATATTTTCCTATATATTTATATATATATTTTCTTTGCTTTTCCATTTAATTGTAAAGTTTCGCAATCTTCCTTCCAACCGTAGTAATATTGTTAAAAATATGACTAAGCTAAACTAGAATTTGATTCAGTCAGTTACCGTATATTTGATACGGTGATGAAATTGCTGCCGTATACCGGTTTTTTTTGGTGTATATAATAACGCTGTATATTACGGCAATTGCTGTATCAGGAACATCACTGAATAATTATGAAATGACAGTGACACAACACTTGACAGCAACCGTCGTCTAATTGACGGCTCATGGTTCGTTCATTAACCTTTCCCTAGTATGGCTCATAACAGCAGCGTTGCCAGAAGGTTACATTTTTCGTAACTTTTGAACCCCTCGCGTAACATGTAAGTAATTTTTATATTTAAGGCAATTTTCGTAACTTTTGAGAACAACGATATTTGTAATACTAGATTTTTGACGTTTCCTACATCGCGAGTTCGCGCGGTTTTGTAGGTACTTAGCTTGAAAAAGAAAATTTACATGGCTGATTGTGATTTGTTTTGTTGAATGATTAAATTTAATTATTTTTTTGATTAGATTAATAGCATTCGCCCTTCTTCTTGTTCTTCCCATCTCTAACGCTTGTGTGAAAAGATTTTTCAGTCAGCTGAATTACAGCTGAAAACTCATTAAAATTGACCATCGCAACAGGCTAAATACAGACACAATGGCAGCATTAGCTGCTTTAATGATAGTCAATCAAAATGTTAAAGTGCTATTGTTTATGCACCTTCTAAATACCTTCTAACAAGTCATATTAAGTTATGTTAATAACTTAACTTTCAAAATTATTTCTGTTAACATCAAAGTTTATGGAACGCTGTTTTTCGCATTAATTTGCTTTGCTAACATTTTATTTCGTTAATAAACTGCATGTCTAAGTTTGCAACTTAAACTAATAAAAATAAAAAGATCTTAATCATAAATATTTTATTGCAGGTGCAAGCAAGTACAATTTCTGTAGAGAGTGTGGAAACAAATCAACGATTTTTAGTTAATGTGATTTATAACTCTACGATTATTACATAACGATATTATATAAAACTAATGCTAGGTTGGTGGATTTAGTGGGTTTTTTGTTTCCAATTCACTATACTAAACAATTTTTTTTTAGTTTTCTTCTTAATAAGCCTATCATGTGGTGGATTTGAAAAAAAAAGAAAATTTAAAAAGTATAGAACAAAACTTAATGAAAGCGATTCATTAATACTCAATTTAATACTCATTACACAATAAAGAGAGATGACAAATCATCGTCGATAATGTAAGTTTTTTTTTGCATTGTGGCGATTTTGCTCTATATTAACAGCCCTCTTAAGATCATATGGTAAAAAAGTACGTTAAGAGGGTTCTATACATATCGAATATTATTAGTTAGTTCAGTGTAAAAATAACAGATTCACCACTTCTCCTAGATTTGGTTCAAACTAATAGAAAAAGTTAGGTGCAAGACTAGATAGTAACAACTGTGAAGATCGCGCTGCGAACAAATTAAACCAGAGTCTCTTTTATCATAAGATTAAATACACCATTAGAAATCATAGATTCCTTTATATTCTGCCATTTTGCTGACATCAATTTGTCTCCGAACTCAAAAAGACGAAATAAAAGAAAATGTAACTTTTGCAGCAAAAAAGTAACATTTCAGGAAAGGAAACGTAACTTTTGACTTAAGGGTCCTGGCAACACTGTATGACAGGCTAAATTAGCTAAATGTCAAGATGGCCATTACCGTGGCCGGTGGCCTTTTCACTTTTATTGTAAACAACGATTTCTCAATATTCTAATAAGAATCATATTTAAGATTGATACACTGAGGCACTACGTACCAATGATAATTATTACAAAATAATTTCCTTTGTTTACAATAATAGGGTATTTGACACTGATGGAAATAAAATATGAAACTTAACTATAATGATAGAATGTATTTTATTTGACTCTTTGGTATTTTTGAAAATAATAATAATAACTCGTAAATACATTTAATTCGTTAAACAAATTCATAATTTTTAATCTATGTGTCACGTGACTCGAAACACCAATGACTGCGTGACGTCACTACTCAGACGATTGATTGTCAATTTGCAGTCACTGTGACACATGACACAAAATAAATCGATGAATTTGTTGATATTTGGGAAGCAAGATGCAATCACTTTCTTCGTATTTCAGTTCAATTTTCGAAGTATTGGTATACTACGCACTAATGTTATGATTTACAAAATAATTTCCTTTATTTACAATGGTTCTGTTGCGTAATGACGTCACAAAATGGCGATCGTCAGTATCGCGCCTTTTGGCACGACCTTTGAAATTTGAATTTTAAACAGCTGTTATTTAATCAATAGGTACACAAAAAATTGCAAAGTATTTTTTTTAGGTTATGTATACCATATTCTTTAAATTTAGGCCCTTTGTGAATTTTCGTCAATAACCCTATTCTGTTGACTGAGTATTGACGTCAAATAGTGGCCATCATCGTTATCGCGCCTTTTGGCACGACATTTAAAATTTGAATTTAAAAAATTATATATTACTTTTTAAAACTAATATATGCAAAAAAAAATTTTTTGTTAATTTAGACTATATTCTATAAATTTAGGCCACAACAAATAACACGATGGAGCCTAAATTATCTAAAGTTGTAATTGGAATAATACTATTGACCTGATTAATACATTGTCTGCGGCCCTATATGTTTAATTAGACAAAAAGCTAGTAACTAGCTAATTAATTAAATTTGTATGTAAATACTCAGTTAAATGAATGGAGGCCAGAGCCGTGCCTACCGCCGTATCAATCATACGGGGCCCCCAAGAATCTATGTTAAATGTATTGTATGGCGGCAACTCTGTCGTTGTGGTTTGGGTGTATGAGTGATGTATATAACCAATAAGGTCATGTAAAAAGGGCTCCGACTTTTGATACAGGGCCAATTCAGGATTAGATACTTACGCCACTATTGTAGGCCCATGTTTAGCATTTATTAGAATAAGTATTGGGTATCGGAATACGAATACTTATTTCTAATTTAGGAACATACTTATTTTGTATTAGACACTTCCCTCTTCATTCAAATCTCATTGGGTCCTGTCTTGTGGTATTTACTATCTAAGTATATTTTACTCCTTGAGGTAGTTTGCAAAGAGCTACAAAAACTTTACAAAATAGGTACCTAGCTACCTACCTCACACCTATAGGTAGATAACAGACCAAAGGGTTTAGGAATCTGTAATACTTATAGATACCGATCAAAGAAATTATATGAGTGTAGGAACGGTAGGCTGCACGTCAATGGTAAGGTAAAACAGCCAGTAAGCTGACCTCGCAAAGGTACTATTGAAACTCCCTACAGTTATAGGCAAGTTCATTCAGCTCAACTGTTATTGGTTACTACAGAAGTACAGACATGCAGCATTGCCACAGAGTACTTTTTTATATATAGGAGCATTGCAGCCTACTGTACTTAAAATTTTCATGGCTACCTAGATCTTTTAAAATTATTTACAGTACCTGCAACCAACATACTACAATAACACTCTAGGACATTGACATTTTCCATACAAGTTTTCAAATTGTCTGTCACAGTGAACACTTATTTATTGCATTATGATTGCATAGGTATTTCTTTTGATGAAATTAAAGAGTTTATTTATAAACTAAACGACGAAACACATTACACTCCTAATAATGGCTTATACTGATTCTTATCCGACTTCAGGTAAGCAGAAGATAGTCTAATAGTTACCATTATGTTTATCCGTATCAAAGAGATTTATGACTAGTATATATAATTATGTATATAGTTGAATGTCTATGAATCTGAAATGAATAAAATATATCTACCTAATTATGAAAATTCGATTTCGATATAGGGGAGACCTAAAGGTCGCAATGTAATTTATAAAATGCAGCGGGTTCTTAAAGTACCTACATACATATATTTATTATAGGTAGATCTATTCCTAATTATGTACTAAATGCAACATGCTGACGATTAAAGTGTAGGTACCTAACTATTTATTAATTTATGGCAACTACCTTTTCCTACGGAGCACAATTTTTGGGCGTTTTGTAAGCGGCATCAATATAAGACTAATCGGTGGTGGCAAAGGTGTCCTAGTAGTAGTGATGTGATAATTACGGGATGCCGACTTCTACTTTTCTGATCCAAACATTTACACCATCAGAAGTAGCTATGGATGCAAATAAATACAATATCTAGCTACTTCCACAACATTGAGGGTAGTCATGCAAATACCTGTACACGGCCCACCCGCCCGCAAAAAATATACTCCTTCCGACCGTTTTTCGGTCACGGCGGCCTATCTCCACGGAGATTAGCCAAGTACGCAGGAGATATTATAGCGCACAAGTGTATGCGCAAACACAGGTGCACTCCCTCTTCCTTCACTCTCATATTCCGATGGGACGGAAATCCGACACGACCAGAGAGAGATCAGGCGCAGGACCGTCGACTTTACGTGCTCTCCGAAGCAGGGGGGTGTCACACCACCAACTTCCTGACTCCGGACTGTTACTGAGAATTTCCTAACAAAAAATTTAATAACACTTTGCCCGACCTGGGAATCGAACCCAGGACCTTACGCTCAGCAGCCGCGCTTGCGAACACTAAACCAACGAGGCAGTCAAATACGTATGCACATACGCAAGCGGTGAAAATTGCAACTACCACCAACTTATCTACACTTGTTCGGCATGTGTCTCATCCCTCCTCATCACTTGTCCATAGCAAGACAAATGGGTTCCTTTCAACTTTTCCGTCACTGGAGCTACTTTCAAACTTCCTCTAATATACTTATTTCTTACCTTATCCATTCTTGTCACTCCACACATCCATCTCAGCATTCTCATCTTCGCTACATGTAATCTTCTTTCATCCGTCTTCTTCATGGCCCAGCATTCCGATCCATACAGGACTACAGGTCTTTTAAACCATGGGCATCCGTGGGTCACAAGTTGTTCCTGTGACCTGTCACCATTTCATCCACCTTGAGTTGATCTTGTTGATAACGTCTTGTTCTTTTTCACCATCACTTTGGACGAGTGACCCGAGGTATCGGAAGTTGGAGCAGACTGGTATAGGCACTCCATTGAGAGTTATAGGTATATGACTGGAGAGACCGCAGAAATCACAAAACATATAATGGGTCTTTCATTATCAAGCCAACACTCTCCAGCCTTTGCCACCATGCCTCCCATCCGCTCTGTGTATTAATGGTGTATTTTGCTTTCTTGTGACTTTCCAGTGGTGGTTACGGTCTCTAGAATAGTTCTAATGAACTGCCTATTTTCTGGCTTCATCATCAGATGATGATGATGATGAAACCGGAAGAAAATCACCAGAACTCCGTAATTTTTTTTTGGTTTTTAATTAGTTTTTAGTGTAAGTCCGCATAAACGTCTCTTTTTACACGACTGCCCAATAAAAGGAGTATATCTAAGTATGCAGACACTACACTCTTTTGAAATAGCCTTACCTAGATCTAGATTTCCTACTTTGATATATAGGCGTTTCTCCCCTTCTTTGCTCGTCTCAATTAAATGGCCCTGTCTCATATGGACAGCGCGTTGAGTAGGTCAACCCATATTCACTTCCAAAAAATCAGTTAAGGAATGCAAGATTCACTAAAAAGTAATAAATAAAATAATTCTTAACAATACCTATATATTTTTACTTTTTAGTGCATTTTTACTTATCAGAAAGATTTTGGAGTCGGTTCTTTTTTTTGTTAAAAATTATCACATGTCACATGCTCCCAGATGTTCAATTACCTATTTTGATTACGCACTTACATATTGAAATTACAGAATCCGAATTAATGACAACAAGCATCGATCCTGGACATGCACCAAAATCACCTAAAAATATGGATTTTATAAATGAATGGGTCGATGTAACCGTTGAAAATGAAATTTGGCGTGGTAAAAAGCTCCGTGAAATAAAAAAATTACCTGCTAAATCGGAGAACGAACCCGACGTCATCGATATAGATTTTTGGGGCTCACTTTGTCCTGAAAACCAACAACGTAGAAGGTACTGTAACTTACATAATTGAATTTCCGACCATAATAATTTATTCGGCATTTTAGGCGTTCAATTAAAAATAAACATTCCCACTTGCTCGTATAGTTGCTGTTAGTACCGCTTTTAGGTTCATAATGCAAGCTATTACACACAAGTTCTTTGTACTTCACATTACTTTGTCTTCGGCTGCAATCTAACCGCGAGTATAACGACCAACTTAGCTCACTTGTATCTTAATTCTTAATGTGCTATTATAGTTATTAACTATCTAATAAGACTAGATTTTACCAACGTCAGAATAACGTATCCGTAGGATAAATTAGGATTTTGAATTCTTGACAAATTTTCTATACATATCTACCTGTCGAAATTCAAATTGAATTCTCGAGTAACAAAACGGTAAAATCCAGCCTAAGTTTATTGTTTTACTTCGCAGGAAAGGTCTCCAAAAGTCCTATAAAGTCAAGACTAGTCCATGTACTCCTAGATCCACATCTCCTTTTCGAAGACCAATTTCTGCGTCAAGTGCTTATGCACCAATCAACAGAATTACAAGGATAAATACTCCGCGAAGGAAACGTAGGAATCAAAGAAAATGTTCTATGAGAATAGCCGAGTTGGCTGTCCCGACAAAACGGCAATGTATTGACACATGGAGAAATAAATCCTATGTATTACCTGAATTTATGGTGCGTACCTACCTTTCTATTTTGAAACCTCCACTTGAGTATCTCCCAGGACACAGACGATGCGGAGGTAAATATCTGTTTCCCGTCTAAACGGTCTACGGTACTACGAATTGTAAGGGATGTTACAGACGAATGGCACTTTATCGACGGCAGACGTCGCCGTATGTCAATTTATGAATTCAAACTAAAAAGCACCTCAAGTACCGCCGCGTTTAAACCCCTATACTGTAGAGAAATGAGAATAAGGGTAGATAAGTAACGACGTTTCTCACTGTTCCAGGTAGAAAGATTGAAACAACACGTTTTAGACCAGCGACCGGTTGTTAAAATACCAGAAGCAATTTTTTGTTTTCAAAGACGAATAACTCAGTCATCAAAAAAGTAAGCTAAAGCTGTTATATTTCCTATGCTTAGGGACTTTAGGTACGCGTAAATGAACATTGTATCGAGCCCACACTTAAGGAATGAAGTACTTACTATACCTACCTAACTCTTCCCTAGAATGCGTTGTTTAAATCGTATGTACGATGATAAAGATTGAGCGCATTGGTGTTTTGTTTTGTTCTATTTACAAATACATACTCATTTCCGCCTGTAGTTGCTCTTTCAGGTGTTCTCAATATAAAACCGAAATCAATAACAATCTTTTGAAGCCCTTTCGCCAAATGAACACGAGAACTTTATGCTTAATATTTGGACATAAGATAGCTAAAAGATTATCAGTACCGATGAATTTAACATTAAATTCGGAGTAAGTATATGTACCAGTGTATACTACTGTTTCATTTTTAGCCGACTTAAAAAAAGAGGTTTTCAATTAGACACGTATGTATGTAATATTATTGGAACCACAATATATTCTTATATAAAATAGTCTATTAGAGATTCTAAATGAAAGGTAAAAAAACATAGGTGTATGTTTGTATGTATGTTTGTCCACGCATTTCTCGGAAACTATTAATCAGATTGTGACCATTATTTTTTTATTGGCTTACATTTACTCCAACTTAGGGAAAAGTGCAAGTTTGATCCAAATCAGTTGAGTAGTTTTCAAGATATGGACTAATATGTGTAAATTTGACGGCCTGGCTTATTGACACGAGCTAACGGGTGTTGTGTCAAACGGAAAACATCCCAAAACCCTGGTCAAAATCTAGTGCAGATTTTCATATTCCGGTTTTAATATAAAACAAAAAATTACAAAATAAAAAAGTATTAAAAAAAACGACTTCAGAAATTAACTCAAAATTATGAAATATAATTAAAATTTTATAAATACACGAATTTATCCAAGAAAACTAAATCAAAAGTGGATACGAAAGAAATTAGGGGCCTACTTGCAATGTTTTTTGAGGTCAATCATTCAGAAATAGGTTGTATACCATTAGTATATATATATAGTATTCATCTACTTTTATCTTAGAGCATTCAACCAAAACTTTTATTGGTGACCCTACGTTTACACGTGTTAGTAGTCTAGTTCTATGAAATAAATTAAATACAATAATTAAATGCACAACTTCTTATGGAAGATAGACACTGATGAACGAGTATGACGCTGCCCATCCATGTTTTAACTATAAGAGCTAATTTCACGAACTTCGTATAAAGTTGGCCGGGAAATGTATATATGTACCTACCCAACTACAATTGATTTGACAGAGATATATCATTTTTAAGCTATCCAAATCTTAATTTATTCCTGGGGTAGAAGTTTGCAAGATTGGTAACCGACATTAGTAAATTGAATGAAAAGACTCATTAGCCATTTATTTCTCGACAGCAAATGTAGGTATTTAAATATAGGGTCACCTAAGGGCTCTTACAGACGAGCGGCACTTTGTCGGCGTCAGCCGTCGACACGCGGCGACGCGACGACGTTCGACGTTAACAAAGTGCCGTTCGTTTGTAAGTTATGAGCCCTGCGTACCTATTCGCTATCTCATATAGCTAGCGAATAGCTACGCTGATTGATGCCTAGTTGCTATCGACAACACGTTTATATTGTGTTATTACATATTATTGTCTTTTTTGATAAGTAGTAATTAAATTCACTGTACTTATACCTAATATTACTTATTTAATATAATTATGCCTATACCTCAGTATTTATCATCATCATCAATCTCTCTGCCCTGGCCCCATGCTATTTGGACCGTGCCTATACCTATTTATATAGACTAGTGGTCGCCACTGGCCGAAATTCGACCATAATTAATTTAAATTTGTACGAATAAGGTTCTATTGTCAAACATATATGTGTGTGTGTCAAACGGATGGTAGTGAGTAAAGTGCTTTTTTTAATTAATTTAATGTATTTTTAATGCATATTATATAAAAAGCTTTCTACACTCTTTCTCCATATAAACTTTACCTGTGCCAAATTTCATACTCCTCCGTCCGCGTAATTGTTGTAAAAAGGGGTAGGTACAGTTTTTGCTTCACATATAAATATAATGATACTAGCTGTGCCCCGCAAACGTTGTTCTGCATATACATTTCTTTGGATAGGGCTATTAAGATATATCCCTATCCAAAAAAAAAAACATAAAATCGGTCAAGCCGTTTCGGAGGAGTTCGATAACAAACACAGTGACACGAGATTTTTATAGATTAGATAGATGATAAAAATAATTTAACTATTTTAGTCTGGAAAAGTTGTCTAGAATTGTTGCTAGAGACATTGGGAAGATGGTATATAAACCTCACTGCGTCGCAAATAAAATCAATTTTGAAACCTTAAAAAATAAATCAATTCACATGGACGTATCGAATAAAGTAAGTAGAATATGTAAAATACAAAGAAGTGATGGTATAGTGTGCTTTATAAGAAATATATTAAAACTAATGACTTGCTCATTTCGCAGATTACAGTTTGGATAGCAGGAATTCTAGAAGATTTATCTTATAAGCTATTGGAAGAGGATTTGAGGGGTAATTAATTGAACTCTCCACGGAAACGATTTTGCATATTCGCTTCCGGAGGCGTTTTACAAACACTGAACAACTGAAAACATAAAATATTTGCCCTTGCGACCCATTTAATTTTTGTTTCTTATTGTTAATCGAACTTCTATGAGCTCGCACCTACCAAAAAAGCGAAATAAAAAAGATTTTCTTATCGTGTGGTTGATGAACAACCTAGTGTCAGTAGTGGCATTGGTTTTACACACCATCGAGAACGTTTCACAGGTGTACCCGCTTCCTCACAATATTTTCTTTCACAGTTATAAGGAAAAGATAATTAGAGCAATTGGAGTACCAATTCACAGGACGAGCACTGCGGGTTCAAACCCCGCTCGCGGTCGTAGTTTTTCGATCCACAAAAACATTATTCCAGTATAAGCTTCATATTCATGCATGAATGTGTTTAAAAACGTCCCAGTACTTAGTTGTTAATTAATTTCGGTTTCGGGTTCGAACCTGCGACATTTCCCTTGCCAGTCCAACGGTTATGCCACTAGTCAATAACTGTTATTTTAACATAGGTCATTCTTTAATAGAAAATAGAATGACGACCGGTTTTTTTTCTTTTTACTACCTTTTTTCTTTATTTTAGTAATAAAACACAACGAACCCAAAGCTGCGACTGCTGAGCAGATTGTAACAATCATGGAAACTTTATTACGGAAAGAACAGAAAACGAAAACTACAGGTTTTTTTTTTAAAGTATTTTTTAAGTACGAGTAAAGGCAGAAGTATTTAATCATAATAGTAAAAATATTCTATAGGTACATTTTAATTCTATAATTTTCACAGACTTGGAAGAAGAAGAGGGGCCAGTATTAGACTTTATTGATGATGTAGTAGATAACGTCATGGTGAGTTTAAATCTTGGAACATTTTCCTCTTGACGTCTATGATGTTGCGTTGAACCGCATTCCTACATTAGTTGTCATTTACCATGTTTAGTTTCATCTGCGAACTGATGCGGCGGACACAGTGGATGTGTGAGATACAACTTTGGCTGCTACATGGGCCATCTTTCCAAACTAATAATCAAAACCCATATATTCCAGGAAATCTGTGAACCATCTCCAGTATTCCTCGATGAAGACTCCGATACATCTGACTCCTCGAAAGACGGACTGGTTGTAGAAGAATCTGAAAAATCTCTTACACCGACCGATTCTAGGGTAAAAAATAATATGACGAAATTAGATCAAATATTCGACATAGAAGAAGCAAACACAGATGACGCACAAAACTTTACCGAAGAAACAGATGATCTTATAGACACTGATGATATTTTGACTGATACAGAACATTTCAAAAATGAAATTTATAATATAGTAGATATCATTACCAAAAAATCTGGAGAAGATATCGCCAATGGATCAGGAGATGAAATAGAAACTGATGATATACAGAAACTGCTACCGGAAGCAGAGATGGATAATTATGAACATGACGATAATACTGATGATTTGAAATATATTAAACAAGATGATGCACATGAGGCAGTTATTGATAACGCAGAAAATAATAATTCAAACGTGAGTGAATTATTTGAAATATTACCAGAAGATTCAGCTGATGACAAGAACAGCAAAATAGTAAAGTTATCTGTAACAGACCTGGGTAATTTTTTTATTTATCTTAATTTATTTTGATAGTTTGCAATGGAAATTTGCCTTAGGGAATGAGCATTTGTTATTAATATCTATTTTATAGTTTGAAATACAATTCTAGATTCTACAATAAATAATAAAGAAAATCATTAATTTCAGTAAACCCAGGCCAAAATACCGAGTTTAATAAAAGGTGAGTATACTTAAATTTATTTTATATAAGTAATCGGAATTGACATAAATAATTCCATTTAAAAGCTTGACCTATAGTTAGGTAACTGTTGTTTCGTACTCTGCATCTTGTCATTGTAGTGTATAATACCACATAAGTACATTCCATCACGCATTTTACCCAGAGGGGCAGACAGAACGATGGATTTTAATTCATCATCCTTCTCATGCATGTTCGTCGGGAGATAGACAGTTCATGACCTGTTTTGTTGTGAGAAGTTTAGCCTTCAAGTAAAATTAGTTATTGTTCACCCGTTACTACCCACGTACATTTTTCGGGTTTGCCCGACTAGTTTCGAACTCGAACGGAGCTCTTAGTCATGAGCTGAGTCCGCGGCAATGTCGCGAGTCAGACTGGCGCTGCATCGTGCCGCATGCCACTTCGCTCGCACCGATGATGTACTTGGTGCCGCCGTCGGAGTGTTCCTGTATTCCCGTCATTCGTCGTGTCCGTGGTACCGATGGTGCATACAGTGCTGACTGTATCGCACTCCAGACTCGACTCACTTCTGCATCATGTAGACTTCAGAGTGTCCGACCACCGTCTGTGTTGAAATTCGGGCGACGGGATTCAACAGACGGTGGTTGGATTGAGAAAGAATGTACGTGAGTAGTAACCGGTGAACAATAACTAATATGAATATGCGTCACGAAAGTTATTATACAATTAAAGTAAAATTACTGATCAGAGATTATAATAAAAATAAAGCAATACATTTTTTGGAAAAAAAATACGGTCGTGAGCAGGATTTGAACCTGCACGCCTCCAGGACCGAGCTATCATGAGAAATAAAGTAAGTAGGTACTTATGAAATTAGTTTACTCTCTTCTCTCACTTTCGTATTTATTTAAGCACGCTGGACGAATCCGAGGGTGAACAGGAACAATCTCAGTGGCATAATGATAAGATTAAGCCTAACATATTTTTTGCTGAACCGAATGAGAATCTACTTAGTAAGTGAAAAAATAATAATAGTGCTAGTAAATCGGTCTAGCCTTTTCCCAACCAGGGTACCTATTCGCTATCTCGGTTGCCAACCGAATTGATGGACACTTTGTAGTACATTGCGTCGGAAGTTTTTAATATTGTTGCTCATTATAGACCAGCTGTAACACACGACGTAATGTACTACAAAGTGTCCATCAATTCGGTTGGCAACCGAGATAGCAAATAGGTACCCAGGTATTTTGGGGTCGGCTTTCAGTTCAATCGGATGCAGCAGTACCCTTTTAACAGGAGGAGTTACTCCTGTGCTCATAGGCAGTCACTTATATATCCTCCACAAACCAGTTACTAGGTAGCTGAATATTTGATGACACTAATTAGGTACTTGAAAATTAGATGATGAACGAGTATTTACCCCCAACGACTGTTACAATCTACTTTGACAACCAGGATCGATTTAACGGACGCCGGTCTCGAATTCTCGATATGAAATTATGGTGACTAAGTCACAGATTATACACAATCGGTCGCGATCCATGTGGCTGTTACTTAGCCACGAAGTGAGTCGAATATCAAAGCCGTTAACATTAATTTGCTATACCTACTAACGAATCAGTGCAGCAAACCATAACAACATAAATTTCGGATTTATTTATTTTAAATTGTTATTTGACTAGTAAAATAAGGAATTTAATAATATCGCACCTAAAATGATGTTTTAGATACGAGTAAATTAATCTCGGAGTAACAAAACATTTTCTTATTATAAACACAGGTGATTCAGATGAGTCTTGGGTAGGTGATTTGACAGATAAACCAATGTTGAAAGTTAGCGATAGTGCTAGCAAATCAATTTCATCACTAGGAAAGATATTTGAAAAAGATGAGAAGCAGATAACGCCAATAGACAGTGAATCTAACGTAAGCTACAAACAGAAAACAGTTGACAAAAACTCACAAGAAAAACCCGTTAGTGAGAAACTAGATAATGTGCTACCTACCCAAAAGTATGATATTGCAAGCCAAACAAATAAAGCGCTGACAGAAAATTCTAAAGAAAACGCTACCGAAACAGACAATACCAGCGCGAAAAAAGTTGATTCAAATACACTAGACAAAAAACATATTGGGGAAACCGTAACTGATCCAAAAACAAATACTCTAGACGATAAAAATATTAGTGAATCCGTAACTATTCCAAAAAGAAATACGCTAGACGAAAAATATATTGGCGAATCCGTAACTGATCTAGACGATAAAAATATTGGTGATTCCGTAACTATTCCAAAAAGAAATGCGCTAGACGAAAAATATATTGGCGAATCCGTAACTGATCTAGACGATAAAAATATTGGTGAATCCGTAACTATTCCAAAAAGAAATGCGCTAGACGAAAAATATATTGGCGAATCCGTAACTGATCCAAATAATGACAAACCAGTTGATAAATCTTCTAATCGACAAAAACATCAAATGGACATTAGAGACAATGGCAACACAAAAGTTAAAAAAACAGCAAGCATTACTGATATATCTGACGGCAGTAATATAGCGAAGAATACAGCTAGTCACAAAACGAAATCACAAATCGATTATGGTTGGAGTAAGTATACGATCGAATTGATACGCCTCTTTTATTGTCTTAATAAAAAAATAAAATGTATGTACAAGAACTTGGTGTTGTAGGACGTCGTGTGTAGCAACGCAATCCTGTGATGTGTGTATCTGGAACGACAAAATGTTTAGTCTTGCGTAGTTTACTTGCAGCCACGTAGTCTTGCGCAGTGCGCATGCGACAGCATAGTCTCGTGTAGAGTGTATGCGATGTGGTCTTGCGTAGAGTGAATTCGTCGTTGCATGGTGTGCAAACTTTGTGTGCATTACGCGTTAAACGCGCTGCATTTGGTACGATAATCTATTCATCACGATTTACACAAGCTATTAATATTCTAGAAGTCCATCCGAAGACAGCACCGTCATGGGTCATTTCGTGGGGACACGGTCGCGGTGAACCCAGCGAGGATTCGATATCAATGCAAAGTACGAATTTCTAAATATGTAGCTTTTAGTTAGTCAAACAACCATTACCAAAAAATGTAATATCATTATTATAGCTATGTAGCCGGTAGGAGCAGTCTGTACTCTGATTAGTAGGTACATATTAAAAGATCAGTATCTCAATTAATCACAGTCACGTTATAATTTTTAATATTCTTAATTATACCGAGTTGCTTATGAAAGATGTGTAAAGAGATATCGTTTTACCATCAAACTGCCGTAAATTTAAGCAGAATTAGTTCATCGTCATATAAGTTAGTTAAAATTATTTTTTAATTTTTTTTCAGTGAGGCCGACTAAGGTGACAGAAAGAGATATGCGCAAATGGTGCAAAGATTTGGAGAAGGCGTTCACAAATCTAGAAATGTGGAGTAATTGGATAGATAGCACATGCAGAGAAACTGCTTTCTTAATGAAACAAAAAGGTATAATTGCGCATTTCAAGCGTAGATACTGTCATAAATGCGGATTAGGAGCTCAAGAATTTTACCAGCAACAAACATCAGTGCTACTCTTGACGCTTAGCCTATGGTTGCATTTGCCGGTCATTTCCAAAGTACCTAGCTCTCAGTTTAGAGCGGATATTATGTACCTACGTAATAAATATATATCTCTAAATACGCCTTCAATAAATTTCAGTAACCGAATGTCCTGGTGTGAGAAGAAAAGGTGCAACCGATTGGATTAGGCTCAAGAAAAATATTCACAAGGATGCGATCCTTTGGACTAAACTTTACCAACGCACTGAAAATAACTTTAAAACTTTGAAAAGGAAATATAATAATGTTGAGGTAAACCATAGGGTACCACCATATAATATTACAAAAAAGCACATTGTATTACTATTACCATTTTTTTCTTTTTTTAGTTTTCTTCGAGTAGGAAACCAAAGTCTACTGTAAATAAAGCAATTTTTGATGCAATGTGTGAGTTTGAAAATCTTAGTGTGCTGTTGCATAAAATGGTATGGCGGGTTCTGTGTCGCTGGTACAGTTAGTAAACATTCGGCGCTTTTTAGCGCGCCCCTTTCGACAAGCGTTGATTATTTGATTCATAAAGCGCTTATCCCTTATCTGAAGTTTGTTAAGACAAGCGTTGGTAGAGCACCGCATTTGACGCAAAACTTTATAACTGTACAATGCGACTAGACGCTTGTAAAAAAGCACGGTTTACAAAAGCGGCCAATGTTTACTTACTGTTGTTTATTTAATATCCTTAATCATAATTCTAATGAAAACATTTACTACTTTCAGATCGTGACAGCAGAATACCGTGCAATGTGTACTTGTAATAAAAATTACACTAAGAATATACAATATTAAAGTAAGAATTAATAATAAAACTAACTGAATAAGTTTCTAATAGACAGGTATATTAGATCTTATACATAACTACTCTTATTACATAGACACACAGATGCTCACTTAAAATGGACATTGATTTGATTGAAATCATATTTCCGCACATTAGAATCTCTACATCCGGCAAACACCCATTTACCGTTAAAGGATAGATCTCTGATACCATCACAATCTGCACCTGTTAACTGCACTCTTAGCTTGGAGAATCCCTCTTGCAATGAAATTACTGTACAAGTCCCGTCTTGCCGGCCAACAATGAACGTTTGGTTCGTCAAAACTGCCATGCTGAGTATAGGGTTGGCAGATTCATGCCATTCTTTTAGAACAGATCCATCTTGTAGATTTAATTTTACAATCTGTAAAAGGAATTTCGTTCTGTGATTGCAGTCTCCACTCTGTACTATCGAAGTTTTAAAGGCCGAAAGAAGTTGCCAATGTGTCATTAGTCATTAATTACACATACATATTTACGCGAGTTGTGTGACTTGACTTTAATACCGATAAGGAAACTCTTAGTAAGTGGCGCAGTAATACCCAACGCACTTTGTTAAATGTTATGAAGTAGGTAAAATAGGCACATACGATCCTGAACACTTTCAATGGGAATTAAGTAACATTTCTAGAACATATACGTGAGGTTTTCTTACAGAAATCAACAAATTTATGAATACCTTTCCATTGCTGCAGCCCGCGATGACAGCGTGGTCCACAATGATAATGGCGTTACAAGCAGAATCCAGCTGCTTGGAGTATAGTTGCGCTCTTTTGGCCACATGCGCGCAAACTACCAGTCCGCTCTCACACCCAACTACTAACAACTTGTTACTTGTTCCAACCTGGAATATTTAATAGATTTACCTACTAATATTTCAATTAGATTTACTGAAATAAACGTAATTTTGTATGAAACTAAGTTTAGTTTTGCTATTAATAATATCAACCGGTTGATGATGTACACTAGTATTGCGCCTATGTCCAGCACTGGACTATAGGCTGGTGATTATTTGTTTTTTTCCTGTCACGCATATTTTAACCAGTATGCGTATTCGATCCACCCGACCTCCTCAAGAAAGGCCAGCAGGAATTTGTACTTGCTGGCGCCATTTCGGCGAAAACCTTTTTTTTCCGAGTTTCCGAAGTAGGTACCAGTATGTGGCAACCTTAGAACAATTCAGCAACACGTGCGCGTGCGTGTATCATACGTTGTAATAAGGACATGAGTGAAAAAGTGAAATGCAGTTGCTACGAATATAGTCAAATACATACGCTAAAAAGAAAAAAAAAGAAAATGCAAAGCAGGTCGCTGCAGCCATTTGGTGAGGTAAAAAATGTATATGCTATAAATACCATATACATTTATTCTACACAGTATTTAAAGCTACACTTACGTTAAAATAAATGTTCATTGATGTGATAGATTCGTGTGGAATGTTCATTGATCATATTTTACACAATGAAGCCATGTTATATTATAGTTCAATCTGAACCTAGTAATGATGAAAAAATATGAACCAATACCTCTCTTTCATTTTCAACTTTAACTTCCTCACTAGTTGTTCCAATGGCACAACAGTTGATCTGGCCATGACCTTCCACAACATTGTCCAGGCACTTTGATTCACCAACATCCCATAGTTTTGCAGACCCATCTCTGTAAATTCGCAGTGAATATGGTCATATGGTTTTTGATGAAGACAATATTGTATGAACATAATTTTGTTTCTTCTACACTAAACAAATAAAATCTGGTGGCAAAAGGTTATGGGTGCGACTGCATAATATGGTAAATAGCCAAAAATAGTTCTACAGTCAACATTAAAATTAGGATTTATTATTTTTACACACATTATTACAAAGCACTAATGAGGACAACACGCAAATAATTAATAGGCTAGTAGAGGGTTGTTACATAGGAACTACATCTGAACTAGGTTTAAACCTGTCTCTGGGAATGCAGCTCTTCTCCTCCAAAAAGTTAAACAATTTATTAGCCTAATATTAATAATAATATACCGTACTACAAGTATGTGCCCGACCCAGTTCTCGAAAATGGTCATATTACATTATACTGGGACCGATCTATCATCACTGATAGGACTGTTATTGCTAACAAGCCTGATATAGTGATGATAGATCGCTTAGAACGCCGCGCAGTGATTGTGGATATAACTGTCCCCCATGACGAGAACCTCGTGAAAGCTGAGAAAGACAAACAAATCAAATATATTGATTTTGCTCACGAGGTTGTCGACATGTGGGATGTGGATTCGGCAATCATTGTGCCGATAGTCGTGACGGCCAACGGTTTGATAGCGAAGAGTCTCGACCAACACGTTAAGAGGCTCTCGTTAGACGGCTGGGTCAAGGCCTGATACAGAAAGTGGTACTTCTTGACACGGCGCGCATTGTGAGGAAGTTCCTCTCTCTGGAGTCCTAACCACCGGTGTCTTGGACCCTGTTCCCGATGCCGATGGCCAGCTATTTTTTATATTTTTAAATGTATATTTATATTTTAGTTATATATTTAAAAATGTATTGAGTATGCTTATAATATAAATAAACAATATTAATACATCAAGTGTGCGTGCATGTGAATATTTGAGATGAACCGTGTAAGTGTATTTGTGTTTGTAAAAAGTATATACATATTAAAAAAAAGTTAATCAGTGGGTTATATTAAAATTTGTCAAAATAAGATTTTATGTAATGAAATATTAAGTAAGACTGATGATTTCTCACTTGCTAACAGAAATAACATTTCTTCCTTTTTCTACAATACAGATATCGCATATTGCCATAGTGTGTCCTTTCAGTGTGACAGGATTTATACCAGACTCTGCAGACCAGATCCTGCAGGATCCATCAGCTCCAGCAGACAAAACCACAATGCCTGATGGAAAGAATCTGCATTTGTATACTGGGCCACCATGACCCTTTAGATCTAGGCTTACTTCACCTGAAAAAATAAAGTTCTAAAATCAAACTAGGATAATCAACATAAGAACTTCTCATCCCTTATTGCTTGCTCCAGGTTCCAGTTATTCAAACCTCTATACTGTCAATTTTGATAATGATAAATAAAATTCTGAGTTTTTGAAAATTTATTATTATCTTAAATTTTATTCACAGACAAGTGGACAACCCTTGTACTATTTATGAGTAAATAGTCTAATTTCTCAGGTGTTGGAGTGAGAGTTGAAAATATTTAAATATAGTTATTGCATCAAACTAAGTAATTGTGAGAATAATGTTTGAGTGAATTTAAAGTACAGACCTACTGGTGCCACTGAAATTTCTTAAACATACTATCAGCAAGAGAATTCTACAATCTTATAAATGACGGAGTTCTGAGGTAACAAACATTAAAAAAAAAAAAAAAAAAAAAAAAAAAAAAAAATACAACCGAATTGATAACCTCCTCCTTTTTGGAAGTCGGTTAAAAATACTACTTACTTGTTCTGCTATCCCATACTAATAGTTTATCTCCTTCACAAGAAGACACAGCCAAAGCATTTTCAGCAACAGCTACAGACAAAACTGCTTTGTTATGTATTTTGTGAGCTTTAGTGGGAGCCACAAATGCAACTTTCAATCCAGAGGCAACATGCTTCACTACCAAACTCAATGGTCCATGAGATATGTACTGATAATTATCAGAGAAATTAATTTTTACTTTCCCATCACTTAGGGTAGTCGTAAGTTTATCATGGACACTAGATTCATTGAGTTTTTTTGAAGAAATCCAAGCATCATGTTTTGGTAATCTGCAACAATGTTGACATTTTAAAAGAATGTACTAACAACTGCTATGTATATGGTTTATATGAAGCAATATATGATTAAAGTTACAATATTAAATGGAAAAAGAATATGGTCGCGAACAGGATTCGAACCTGCGCCTCCTGGATAAATACTCCAGGCGCTCTGACCACTAAGCCATAAGACATGTTAAAATATGGAAGAAGAATTCGCGGTGGTGAGCAGAGGTCGAGATGGCTAGCTGCAAAGTTGGTCGTGTCGGTTCGGTCACCTGTATAGGTACTGAATTGTTTGCAATGACGTCGCCATAAGACGTGTTAAAATATGGAAGAACTCGCGGTGGTGAGCAGAGGTCGAGATGGCTTAGTGGTCAGAGCGCCTGGAGTATTTATCCGGGAGGCGCAGGTTCGAATCCTGTTCGCGACCATATTCTTTTTCCATTTAATATTGTAACTTTAGAGTTCGCTAAGAATGCGTTAATGCTTTTCAAAGATTTATCTTGAAATATATGATTATACAAGAAGCAAGAATCATAACACAATCGGATTTTGATTCTCTTTGGAAATAGCCGGTATTTTTGTTAATGGTAATTGTCCTTCATTATTCTTGACTAGAATTTCAACTGTATGAGACACAGAGTAGTTTTTAGTATGAAATTGATAGTATTGCTTATAGTGTTTTTAAATTAAAGATAGAAATCGGTATTCGTGAATAATTTACCTTATAACATCGTTCCAATCACATTGAATAGTGATAACCGGCATTCGATTCGACATTTTAAAGGGTATTTAATTACTGTAATAAACACTGAACTACTATTCGAGACTACTCAAACATAGACACTGACTACACTAGATGTAAATATTTAAATATCTATATATCTGAATTTCGTAGTAGAAGCAATTGATGATTTGATAAAATAACAAAAATCAAAATAAAACCACAGCTGACTGACAGCTGACAACTGACAACTACTAACTATGACTATGACAGTTATGAAGTGATTTGCACAAATTCAAATGAGTTGACGATTGCATGCGAGCAGCAATCCAAGGCAGCAATGTAATTTGAGATTTGTTTATTCAAATAGTTATGAATCTATAGGCGATTTATTTTTACACGATTGCCCAAAAAAGTAGTGTTATGTTTTTAGTATGTATGTTTGAGAGTTTCTTTATTACACCATAACTTCAAAAGGCCTGAACTAATTTAGATGTATGACTATGAGGTATCATTAGAATCTTTGCATTTTCCCGGGAAAATAGGCGAGTAAGATTTTTTTTTATTGAGGTACACAAAAAGGAATGAAATAAAGAATACCAATTAAAGAAGTCGGGAAACCTTTAAGACATGTTTCACAGTACTGTCCACCGACAGCGATGCAAATTCTTCAGTACCTACCTTGGTTGGTTTAGTTTATATTATTTATTTCACAATTTATATTCCGAAAATTTTCATTTTTGTCGTAATTAGCGTTCGACCGAAACAGGTTTTTCAGTCGAAACCGAAACCGAACTTTCGGCCTTGCTCTCAGTTTCGGCCGAAACTGAAACTTACTAAAATTAAGTATACAAGTAAAAACAAAAGAAATACATACCTAATTTATAGGTGCAAAAACAACCTCAACTCCTGCGATCAACGGCGGCGAACTCGAGTCGGCGCCGCGCGGTGGCTGGCGAACACGAGTTAGCCGCGCAGTTCGCCGAACGACGCATGACAATTCACGAATACTTTAGTTTCGGTGCGGCCGAAAATGATACTAAGGTCGAAACTGGCCGAAACTGAATCGGAAATTTCGGTCAGTCGCTAGTAATAATAATTTAATACATTTGGCTGCTGCGATCCCTGTCCGTATAACCGGCGTCGCACGTTTCCTCTTGCGTGTCGTGCATCAACTCATTAATTTCGATATTTATTCACCTGACAATTTTCATTTATTATTTTTGGTTTCTTACATATATTATGATGAATAAACCCACAATCCGATTCCTTCAAGCCCATAATCCATTATTGTAAATTAATTCAATTGATTGACACCAAAATCGACTATTGGTAGATCTCTAAAGTACTCTAAAAAAAAATTACCAGTTCCTAAAGTGGAATGGAAAAGTCAAGTTACTGTGTTTTGGATAAAAGAAACAACTAAGTGGGCGATTTGTTATTCTTCTAGTCTGTAATAAAATTTCTACAAGTATTCCACAATATCAATAACTAAGAAATACTATGCATTTTTTGTAAAAATAAAGATGCATTTTTCGATTCCCGACTCCAAACAATTTCATGATGACAATGGGATCGCTTACACGGTAATTTTATCATTATAATAGTTGTTTGTTGTGTTTGTTTATAGGAATATATATATAACAGGTATTTTATTAATATTTATACAAGTTGCATCAGTGTTTCAAACTTACAATATTGTCCAAGTTTGCTGTTGTTGTTTTCTACCTTTTTTACAAATAATGTTTATTTCCTTCTAAATAAATGTTTTCCAATTTCCACTTCGGATGTTTTTTAAGAGTTATTGTATACTGTATTTTGTTGAATAAATTATAAGATTTTCTTCATATTTCCCAACTATTGTTTTAGGGCTACAACATTCATATTGATGGTGTCTTCCATTGCACAGCTCGTTACAAACAACTGCTCAGCCTCCATGAGCAGTTACAAGCACAAAATCCTTATATTAAACTACCACAGTTTCCACCTAAAAAGTTGTTTCTGACTAATTCACAACTGGAGGAAAGAAGAATCTTATTGGAAAAATATATGCAACTAGGTAAGTACAAAATAAAATAACAAATTTTACATATTTTTTTTGCAGACATCTTAAAATTAACTTCTGACATAATAAGCAAAAGAGCCCATTAATGTATGCATTCTTGTTTTACAGTTGGCCAGAATCCATTGTTCACAAGTTCAGACCTTCTAACAACATTCTTATTTTCGGCTCAACAAGAAACACATTATGTTAAAATGCATGAGGTAGAAATTGATATATTACTCATGAATGGCTATAGAATACCACTGGCAGTGTCATCTACTGATTCATCAAACACAATATTAGACATTGCAAGTACCTATATTAACCTTCCAAAGGAGTTGGTTAAATATTTTTCCCTATACCTCTTTAATTGGAGCTGTGCAAAAGACGGGCAACCAGCATTAAAAAAATTGGAAGAATATGAATCTCCATATATATCTCAAAAGTATGTCAGGCCAGAAGATAAAATTGTTTTGAGGAAAAGGTAGATAATTAAATTGATGTCAAAAATATGCTATACAATAATAATACTTGCTTTGCTTGAAAAATGTTGTGTGTTACAGTTACTGGGACCCTTGTTATGATGTTAATTTAATGACAGATATGGTGTCTTTAGACCTACTGTATCTGCAAACAATAGAAGACATGGAGTTGGGGTGGATAACAGCTGATCCACAAACTAAAGAGAAGCTTTCAACATACCGATCAAATAATCAAAAGAAAGAGGTAGGTGAGCTGCATATTATAATTTATCTCAATGTAATGAAATTTTACTATTGGGAAATATGAATAACCAATAATAGATTTTGTAATTGTTTAACATATACATAATTTGTTGTGTAGAAATTTCAGTTAGCTACCTTCCCAATAAGCTATTCAATTAATAAATACTTTATGCCCAATAAATTTACAAAGATAAAAACATTGTGTGTAATATATAAATAATTTGAAGAGGATAATAATATTGCATACAATGTATGTAGTGTTGTCACACTGTTACACTGATATAAAGTGAAGCTACTATAAACATCTTTATCTTTAAATTATGCTGGGTCAATTGAGAGCATTGAATATTACATTCATCCATAATACATTACAATGCACAAAAGTTAATTATTTATAAAAACCTGCATCTTGCTTGTTCTAGGCCATGTGTTTAAACAAAATCTCTCTACTGATTGGATACTGGATACGTATTGTGACATTTTATAGATTTATAAAATATAATATATACTTAAAAGATATGCATATTCAAACAATACCACTGGTGATGAGTCAGTGATATTATGTCATCAATGACTGATATCCTTTAAAAGTTAACACAGTTAATCTCACATATGTAGGTATAAATCATCGTTGAAATTCTGTTATATTTACATGACTACCCAAAAACGGAGTGTTATATTTTTAGGGTTCATTTATGTATGTATGTTTCTGAGTTTCTTTATTCCACCATAACTTCTAAACGCCTGAACCGATTTAGATGTCTGGGGTATTGTTAGAATACTTACATTGTCCTGGGTACATAGGCCAGTTAGTTAAAAAAACTGTAACTCAAAAGGTATGACTTAAAAAAGAACATGGCATGTGGGCTTTTTTTTATTATTTATTTCATCTTGTGTACAGATTTTGTAATCTTTAGTAATATTTATAGTTTGACCAGTTGCACAGCTAAATGTCCGTACATACCTGTATCTACTATATATTTACAATAGATGTTGCAGAGTCTTATTATTCTCAGTAGGTATTCACAAGAATATTTTTATTACCTGCAAAAGTATATGGCGTCATCGTAAGGAAAAACATTCTAAAATATAACTATGTTTAGTCTTTTCATCAGTATTATTTTCGTTTTTTCACAATTTTTTTGTAGCTATAATGTGTCCCGGGTTCGCAGGAATCGCCGCGACCCCGGCAGGAAACTATTTCCATCGTGAATATTTTTGGGATTTAACATTGACATTAATGAACAAACCCCCCAAATAGATCAACATATCCTTAGTGGGGGCAGTGGCTAAGTACACAGAAAACGTAAAATGCGATTACAGGAAATGATTAAAGCATCAGTACATATTATCCTTACTCGAGTCGTAATTATGAAATTACGATAACTTGTGATCTACTACCCGTTTTCCAAGCTAATGTGATTCACAAAAGTCTATTACGAGGCGTGACACTTGTTATTACGTTCATAATTAATATATTATCAAGATTGTGATGATCAAAATATTGCAGTACGTAGAATTAGCGAAAACATTGCGGCATTACGGGAGGATACCGGCGGGGGAGGCGGTGACGGAGTGTTCTAACGTGTGGGGGGCGGCGCCCGAGGGCACGTGCCGCGTGCGCGTGTCGCTGGCCTCCAAGGAGCTGACGCTACTCAGCATCGCGTCACCGGCCAGGGAGCAGCGATACAAAGTCACCAGAATGCGATGCTGGAGAATCACTACTTTACATGCTGTAAGTATCATGCTAATGAAAGAAGTTAGAAATCGGTGCCGCCATTTTTAACGTGTGGAAACCTTCATGGACCCTTTGCCGAACTCTTCCACTGCCCCGGGGGTTCCGTGTTTCACAGCAGTATGCTTTATTCCCACAACCCCGGCAGAAAGCCTGTCACGCTTGTCCTATCCTTGGTAGGAAAGGCAGAGGTGAGTAGATGACACCTGGCTTAAGTTTAGTTTTTGCCCATTTTTGTATATATTTTAAATACAGTGTTTGTAAAAGTAATTTTGATGAATTCATTTACTTTAGTCAGAATGCCCTTCATTTGAACGATAAACGCCGAACGGGTGCTTAATTTTGTAAGCAACAATGCATCATAATTTTTTATCAAGTCATTCATTACTCACGGTTTATCTGGCTTTAACAAAAAATAATTTGTTGCAGATTGAAAGGTCACAAACTCAGAACGGTCATGGATCCCTTCTCGAAGATTCCAACAGAAACTTTGAGTTGTCGTTTGAATATCTCATTAGTAAAGACAACTTAAAATGGGTAACCTTGAGGACGGAACACGCAACTTTTATAAGCGTTTGCTTACAGGTAATGATTTATAAATGTTTTTAAGCTGTTGGCTCGCTCATTAGCGGACACAATAGATTTTTATTGTTATGAAGTACGTATTTGTACGTGGGTGAGCCAAAGGGACTTTACAAATGACATTTAGCTTATTCAAAATTGCACCAGGTCATAGCCAAACATGTCACATTTTGCAAATTTTGTAGGAGTTAGCTAAATCCATAAAAGAAGACAACTCATTGATTGACAATTTATGAGTTTGAGATTTAACAAAATAGGTAGGTAAAGGTATTCGGAATCTGCGATATTAATTTGCTGAGGCAATTTGAGTTTTTTTTTAGTATACGTATACTATCACGGCTACTATTGAAATGTTATGTTTTATTTGTAAATGTTAACACGGGGGTAAGTTGTTCTACTTACAGCACAAGTAACTCGGTTTTTATTTTGTATCTCGGTATATTCCTAGTTCTCTATCTCTAAAGCATTTAGCAGGCAACATCCATTACCAGATTTTCAATATGTTTCTTGTTTGAGCCAGGACCTGAACCAACTTATGTGTTTTTTTTTTATTAATTATTGTTCACCGTTTACTACTCACGTGTATCCTTTGGGTTTGCCCGACTAGTTTCGAGCTCGAACGGAGCCCTTAGTCATGAGCTGAGTCCGCGGCAATGTCGCGAGTCAGACTCTGTCGAGGTCTGACTCGCGACATTGCCACGATCGGGCAAACCCGAAGAATACACGTGAGTAGTAACCGGTGAACAATAATTACAGTACCCGGCGATAAATATTGCGCATCGACCTTCGGAAAGAGACAATCGGCTAATTTCGGCTTCGTAGAGCGTTATCTCTGTCGCACGAAATACAAACATCTATTAGGAGCTGTTAAAACAATTATGATTTGCTTCTTTTGATAATTCTTTTTATTCTTTGTATAAAATACACAAATTTTTCTATAAGTGTCTTTAGGTTGGGGTAAAATAAAATTAAAAAGAACATGTTCACATTATGTTTACGGATTTAATTATTTTGGAAAATTACAGCTGTAGTAAACACCATTATATCTCAAGATAAATCTTTGAAAATCATTAACGCATGCTTAGCGAACTCTAAAGTTATTATATTAAATGGAAAAAGAATACGGTCGCGAACAGGATTCGCACCTGCGCCTCCCGGATGAATACTCCAGGCGCTCTGACCACTAAGCCATCTCGACCTCTGCTCACCACCGCAAATTCTTCTTCCATATTTTAACACGTCTTATGGCGACGTTATTGTTATACCATTATATCTATTGTTAAAATGAGAAATTGTAATAAAAATAATAATAATTCTAATTCTCTATTACTTCCATTTCACTATCTGTGCTCTCAAAGAGGTCAACATCACTGTCACTGTCAGCCGTATTTATCACTAGTCTATCAGTGTAATTGTCTAAAGCTAAACCGTGTTGAATGCTTCTATATTCATTCTCACATTTGATTGCATGATCGCAAACCTTTTTCCACTCTTCAGCCCCGATAATGTTTACTTTTTCAGTCAATAATGTTTTTACTGTAGTTAAATTCATACCCACATTGCTAGAGGCTACATAGCCTTTCAGTTGAGACCATATATTTTCAATTGGATTAAAATCCGGATGATATGGTGGCAATCGCAACACAGTGTGCCCATGTTCGGCAAGTACTTTGTCCACGGAAAACTCTGTATACCTCTCCTTATGCTGACATATAATAGCGTAAATCTGGGTTTTTGTTAATTTTGGATCAACTGGAATTTCGTGTCTGTTTAACAAGTTGATCATTTCCTGTTTAATGGTGTTTGAGTTAGGGGGTCTTTCAACATATTTGTCGTGATAGGGTGCGTTGTCGATAACTAGAACAGAATCACTGGGTATATTTGGGATTAATTGATTAACCAGCCATTTTTCGTAGTTATCGTTATTCATTTCATTGTGATAGTCACCTATAGTGTTCGTAAATTTATACGTTAAAAAGGCACCGAGTACAAAGCCTTGACCTTTTGAAATTGGCTTTTTTACTCCTTTTTTCTTATCATCAGTTCAAGATTTCCCTTTAGTGTGGGATGTATTTATGTAAGACTCATCCATGTAGACGATATATTTTCCTAATTCGTGAAATTTGCGTATTTTATCGAGGTATTCCATTCGTTTGAGACTTACATCGTGCTTTTCCATTAGAACTTTTCGATCATCTTCCATTTTAGTGAACCGAAATCCCACCTCGTGAAGTATTTTTCTCAACGTCTTTTCAGACCCATTGTAATTAATAGCTTCAGATAATGTAGCTTTTAATGATTTTATTGTTGGCAGTTCATTTTAAATCGTAAGTGAAAATCATACACCATTCTTCGAACAACATCATAATCAAAATCGTCCATATTCAAACGAAATAGCTTTTTTGGTCTCCCTTTTTTTGGAGTGCTGAACTTAATTTCAGTAGAATGTGTTTCGGTACTGACTTCGTTTAATATATTGTTCAAAATTCTTCTTGAAATTCCAGTGGCATTTGCAAATCGCTCTTGAACCTTCTTAAAATAACAACTTACATTTTCATCTTCATTTTTTTTTAATCTGTCAGCTTCGTTTACAAAATATTTATAAACATTGTAGATAATTTCGCGTGACTGACCTCGTAAAGGTTTCCCTCTTTTTCCTAAAGATGCCATAGTACAACTTTAAATTATTTAAATTTGGGGGTGTTACAACTCTAAATTATATTTTGAACAACGACTGACAAAACGTCACATAGGTAGTGTGCGACAGAGATAACGGTCTACGAAGCCGAAATTAGCCGATTGTCTCTTTCCAAAGGTCGATGTGCAATATTTATCGCCGGGTACTGTAATATGAATATGCCTCACGAAAGTTATTATACAAAAAAAAAAGATGCTGTATTTTAATAGGTACCAATCTATCCACCATCTGTACTGATATCAAAGATACAACTATGAAAATATAGGTATCGACTCCGCAGAAGCGTATAACGGCATCATAGTTAATATGGTAACTTTAACTTTACGGTAGATTATATTTTATTTAAATAGTCCTTAGTTAAAATTTGCATGTATCAATTTTGTTTTAAGGGTACCGGGCAGTACTAAGCTTTAAAACCTCCTTTTCAGTCGATAGTAGATGAGTTGATGCGACAGAAGGCTGGCGAAGGGCCAGCGTCACCGCGCTGCAGTAAACGTGGCAGTCTTACGTACTTGCGGCGTGACGGCTCCAGCCAGGTCATCACGCCGTCCTCCTCCAGCGACACACTCAGTTCTACTGTGAGTTAATAAAAGGCATAATGACAGTATTAAAGAACCAAAGAATAAATGGTTTTAGCGGTAAATACAGGCACAAAGGATTCTAAAAAATTACCTAGTTTTATTTATAACATTAAGATTACTAATATTTTCAATAAAATAAAAGTATAATATGCTGCTATCGGCCATGTTGACTAAAACGACAATCACAGCGAATGACGTCACGCCTCAATCAAATGTCAATCGCCGTACATTATGGCTTCAACTTATGTCAAAATATATGGTTTGATGTCAAAACGGCGCCATGACACCCAGCAGCGATTTCGCGGTTAAATCAAATTAGATAGAATAAAATGCAATAATTTGCGTTGAAACTTAGTTTATTGCTGAAATAATGTGTTTTTCGGATATAGTAGACGTTTACCTACATTATAAAAGGGAATTCAAAATCTGTCATCATGCCTGTTCACACACGATATTTTTTGCATTTACATAGTATGTAAAATGATTACCAACAAGATTAACAACAAGAAAATAATCATGTGGCTAACGAATATCAATTGATTCTATTTTTCAAAGAAACATTGAAAAAATAATAGATAAGAACGGGGCTTGAACCCGCGACCTTTGACGTTCCGTGTCATCACTCTACCACTGAGCTACCTTGTCGTGTTCAAACCTATTGAATTTTCAATCCTCTTTGTATACGTCTTAAGGAGACGCCTGGTGATATTTATCTAGTAATCATTTACAGATTTACTAAACTCAGCGTTACCACTTTGCAGTTGTAAATCGCCGAACAACATCCCAATCTTTTATAAATCATATATAATTATATTTTTTTTAATACATGTTGAGGCCATGTAATGCCTATATTAATTCTATTTTTCAAAGAAACATTGAAAAAATAATAGACAAGAACGGGGCTTGAACCCGCGACCTTTGACGTTCCGTGTCATTTCAATCCTCTTTGTATACGTCTTAAGGAGACGCCTGGTGATATTTATCTAGTAATCATTTACAGATTTACTAAATAAATAATGATTACTAGATAAATATCACCAGGCGTCTCCTTAAGACGTATACAAAGAGGATTGAAAATTCAATAGGTTTGAACACGACAAGGTAGCTCAGTTGGTAGAGTGATGACACGGAACGTCAAAGGTTGCGGGTTCAAGCCCCGTTCTTGTCTATTATTTTTTCAATGTTTCTTTGAAAAATAGAATTAATATAGGCATTACATGGCCTCAACATGTATTAAAAAATTATAATTATATATGAATATCAATTGATTGGTTCTTTTAAGTGACCATAACACACAGTCTTGGTTTTCTTAACTAAACATTCTGAACTATCTTTTCAGAATGGGGATTCATATAACTCCGGTAGTTCGAGAGAAATATTTTCTGTTCAAAAGTTGACGGAAAAGTTTGCCACTGTCTCCTTCAAGCCTGGCAGAGAATGTGTGGAAAATAATGCGTTCGAAGCAATAGGAGACGAAGAACTATAAGGGCTTCTCTTCACTCGAATTTAACTCCAATAATGTTTTCCAAAGAAAAATTATCACTCGGAAACAAAGTTGCCAATATTGTATAAAAACGTGTAAAAATTGTATACATACTTGCATTTTTTCGTATTTGTACAGAATATTTTTTTATCTTATTGTCTTTATAGATAGTTCATACATTATATTATGATTATACTTACTATATAAGTAAATACTTGGCTATGAATACTGTTTATATCAAATTGTATGTCATATCATTGAAGTCTACTTGCCATATTAAATAAGTCTATGTTCTAGTTACTAAGTAACATTTTTTTATTTGTGACATTGCTCATGATTTATATTATCAATTGTTTAATTAATTAGTTTAGTATGATTATGTAGTTATTGTCAAGGCCAAGTGAACAATGAAGATTTTAGAATTGCCTTATTGATTATTGGAAAATGTTTTGGCAGTTCAAGTTTAGTAGTCCAGTGTTTAGGTAATGATCATTGATGAAAACGCAACCGAACCGGAATAATTACTGTCCGTCCCAGTTGACACGGAGAATTTATAAAACCATAGACATTATTAATCTTAATGAGGAGGAACTGGGTAAAAAAAACATGTAATTATATAATTAATTCAAAAATTCCTTCTTTTTCCCGTTTTTAATAAACCGTTTGTATTGAAAGATAATTATCCACTCCATATCTTGCCTTTGGTTCGGGTAAGTTGGACATGTATTAACCGACGAAAAAAAGGAGGAGGTTTTCAATTCGACGCGCATACTTTTTAGTTATGTACCTAATTAGTTTTATATCATCATTTTCAGAATCATGTTTATATATGGATTATCCTGTAATATTGTTAATGAAATATTCTATTCCTTCGCGGGCGGTATTCTGATATCTTATGTAATTTAAAAATGCTATCAACGTATACTGATACTTATAATTCCATAGATGATCAATGATCATAGATCCCTCACCATATTTTATTTGTGTGCTGCGTGCATACTTTGTTACATAATAGTCCTAAGATATACGTTATAGTTTACCTGCCTGTTAGGAACCCCTAGAGAGAGACAGAGAATTAGGAATTGGAATAATTGACGGATTGATTGAAAGATGGATGGTTATTTGACGTCAGTAAAACCCCTAGTAGGGTGGGCGGTTGTTAAGCTAGAGACATAATTAAATCCTTGTATTCAAAGTATGTTAGCGGATGAATGTACGTATATACAAGTTAGATTAACCTGCTTTTGCAATAGACATACCACGAACTTTCCGTTCGCGAAATCGAACAACTGATTGTCTATGACAGTAAGATTTACAGACCTTAATTTGATTTATTACACACTAATTTCATCCCGATATTATTATTGAAAGCAAAATCCAATTTTATACGTTTAAACGGTACTCAACGTTTTGTATTAGGGATTTTTTATCTGAAATTTAATTTAGTAGTATTTTAATACCCTTTAGACAAAAACCAGTTATGTAAGTCTAGTTTTAGTTCGACTTGGTTATTTCTACTTCCTAAGTATCAATATTGTAATCATGTTTTGGAATGATAATTGTATCTCCAAAGGAATTGTGAATAGTTTTATATTCTGCCTACTTTTTACATGTCTTATGTTAATTAACTACACACGTTACAAGATAGCTACGCAAATTTACCTGCACAATTAAATATCACCCTGGTAGTGACCCAGACAGGTCAAGTACGCTTGAATGATATCATTTCTGTAAAAAGGATATACTAGGCGTGTTGTGTTGCGAGGTAACATAATGACATCTATTGATGACGTTTTGGTATTGGTTGGCCTAATATTTACATAAACATTTAACAGATGCCTTACTAATAATTAGTCTACCACAAAGTAGGTACATAAATCGACGGTTAGCCTTGCTACCGTCTCAACATAACACAGGACACTGGCCGAGCAGTCGGACGTTGGGAGCCCACAATCGCTATAAAGCAAAAAAAGACATCATGCCTACATTCCCGGAAGTTTTAAGCAGAGGTGCCCTTTAATTGAATTGCCTCATTTCACCTATATCAATACCGTTATTAATTCCCATGTGGTGGTGAGTGTATTGCCATCTACCGGGCGTAATTCCGGGCCGCTACTGAAAATTTTCAAACAAAAACTCAATAACGCTATGCCCGACATGTTATGCAAGTCTAACCTTACGCCAGTATATAGTAACGTGTGTGGCTACCATTAATTTTACTTGAGTTTCATTAAATTAAGAACGGGACGGATCTCTGTCTGTTACCTTGCTTTGCTTGCCTATGTATGTACGTATATTTAAAATGTTTTGCTTCAGTTTCTATTTTATGCTCATTGCACGACATTAAAATATAAATTAATCATATTGAGTCATTGTAATATTAACTAAAGTTATTTACCTTAAAACCCATAATTATGAATGCCAATTGTTGACTAAAGGTAAATTTTAATTATTGTTATAAAAAGAAAATGTGTTGTTTTAATGGGACCACTGATGTATGTACCTAATTTGTAATTATAAATAAATTATTCTCTTTTTTTAAGTGGCCATAATATATTTTGTTGCAATACTTTATTTTTATGATTCTCCTATCGTATTCTGTTTTATATTATTTTCTATTTTGTAAATTGAATAAAACCGTTTATAAAAAATATTGTATAAAAATGTTTATTGTCAACCTTTTAGATTTTTGCCTTACAGTGGGGATGTGTTGCATAAGGCGAACTCTATTATAGGTATATAAAATTGAAGGATGGGCAGAATCCCCTTTTGTTCTATTATCAATTTGTCATTCGCCCATCCATTCCTCAAATTTACTGTATTATATTCCAAACTAGCTGATCCCGCGACTCCGTCTATGAACACTACGTTTTAATAATAAAAAAAAAAACATTTAATACAAACGGTTAGTTTGCTGTATTCGAACTCGATACCTGTCAATCACAGTTGCGGTCTGGAAAAGACCGACGAATACAGTAGTGGAGACAGCAAATACCTAATATTTTGTGTTATACCAGTTTTTTTTTTTTTATGGAATAGGGGGCAACCGAGCAGACGGCTCGCCTGAT
This sequence comes from Xylocampa areola, assembly GCA_935421205.1. NCBI lineage: Eukaryota > Metazoa > Arthropoda > Insecta > Lepidoptera > Noctuidae > Xylocampa > Xylocampa areola. The sequence goes on from OW285200.1 coordinate 7,174,692, forward strand.
GGTAAGCGATTAACGCCGCCCATGGACACCCGCGACCCCAGAGGAGTCGCGAGTGCGTTGCCTGCCTTTTAAAGGGTTTGGGCCACCGGTACCCTCACTCACTCGGCGAAACACAACGCAAGCGTTGTTTCACGCCGGTTTTCTGTGAGGCCGTGGTATCAATCCGGTCGAGCTGGCCCATTCGTGCCGAAGCGTGGCTCTCCCACGGTGAAAAGTTTGTTGGGTAGCCCCTTTGAGCGATTGCGTGATACATTATTATTATTATTAGTCGATTCTTCAATTGTACCTAGTTACCTATTTTATATATTATCCATAGGGTAGAATGAATCTTGTTTCATCTAATTACCATATTCTCTATATAATTTTATTTAGGCAGATACATAACATTTAATTTGCATATTCTAATAAATAAAAAATCTTTTAAAGTAAAATTATTTACAATTTGAACAATGCTAAATTTATTTAAATAATAATACACCAAACATTACATAACGGTCACTATTTAATAATTTTTCTCCCAGTTCTCTCGCTCTACTCTCTCCTTCTTTACTTGGTCAACAACAGGAGTGAGGTACAGTTGATCTTCTTCCCACTTAGTCCACTCTTCCTTTGGAAGAACAGTTTTGGTTAGGGAGAGTTGCATGGCCCGCACGATGCGGAAGTTGCGCTCATCAACCACATGTTGTGGGATACGTCGGAGAGCTTCTTGGACATCCTCAGTTTCGTGGAGGCAGTCGTCGCGAAGGAGACCTGTAACACATGAAAATTGTAATATAATTTATGTCAGAACTTACATTTCTCAATTGCTTGAGTCTGAACAGATCATTTTCTTTAATTTTTGCTATTTACATTTAGAAACTACTTTCAAAACAAAATCGAGATATACAAGGTATTTCACAAGCAGCTAAAACTACTGTTACTAACAAACATCATTCAAATACACAATATTGTTATTGTATATTCTATTATTTGTTTACTTATAATAATCTTCCATTAAGCTAATAGAGATGTATTGAAGAAGAATACATGCTGCACCAACCCCTAATAAATTGGGATGAGGGCAGGGGATAATGAATTTTCCATTAAAGATAAGCCTCTGTGATTGTAAGAAATAATACAATTACAGAATTGGATCCATATTGTCACAGAACCACAAAACTACTGTATGGTTAACCTCTCATATGCCGCATTTCCAGACAAAATAAAAATTGCATTATGTCTCGCGTGGATCCACATTCCGGCAGTCAAGAGGTTAAGTAATTTTGTCTTTCCTATGACTATATGAAGTGTGTATTTGCAAACTTAGTTTTAACAACCAACTGTTTGAAAACAATGATGTATTGCTCAGTTCCTGTAAAGGAGAGCATGATAGTATATGCTTACTATAAAATTTTGAGTTTTAAATAACCTTTACTTCTAAGTAGGGTGAAATATTGTACCTTTAATAAATAAGTAAAAATATTGTACTTGGGGAAAGCCTTTGTCCAGAAGTTGGGCAGTATAGAAAAATATATACACAGAAATAATAACTTCGTACTAAAAGACATCATAATTAAATATGACTACTACAATTTTACTACTAAACATTAAAACCAATTACTATAAAGATACAGTAGCATAAACTTCACAAGTTTACATAAAATCTTTAAGAGCTGCTAATACTGTTTGACATGCTGCACCAACTCCTAGTTGGAACAAGGGCAAGGGGATGATGGACAATGGATATCTATGAGAATGTGAAGTAAGAGTAACGTACCATATTTATTAAATCCAGACATATTGTAGGCCCATCTCTTGATGTTGTCTGAAAATAAATACAAAGTTACATAACAATAATGTAACTACCAGGTACGGAAATATTGGTAATTTTACTTTAATCTTTGCAAATTTAATTCAAGCATAATACTTACTGAAGGCAACTGCCGTGGTCCTAAAAGCCATTTTGGTAAATCTGTGAAATCTAAGATTCTGTGGTACTAAAACGCGGAATCCGATCGAAGAACGACCGTAACTTCTGCGTGCAAATTCTGACAATTAAAAATGACATTGACAGGAGACAAGACGTCAAGAGAGACAAAGTCTTTATGATTTAAACTTTATAGTTCTAGCCATAGATCATTGATATTTTAACACAGAATTATAACTAGCTGTGCCCCGCGGTGTTTTTTCCTCATATTATAGCGATTCACCCGCGAAAAAAAAAACTACTAAAATTTATTCCACCAGTGCCCTCCCCCCTCATGATCATAGCATATCATAAATGCGCCTGCCTCATTGGTCTAGTCCACTCCTTCAGGAAATACAGGCGTGGTGCTATGTTATTTTATGTTATAAATGTGCGCGCGGTACTTGATCATTATTTTGTTGCGGAGTTATTTTAAAATTATGATATTTCCTAAGATATTCATTGAAATCAAATGATGTCTAGGGTAATTTTATTCAAAATTAAATACCTGTGATGAGTAAAGTATTTATTTGGATAAAGATTAATAATATCATGTTTTTAAAAAACCTTCGTAAATAATGCATTATTTTAGAACCAATTTGATAACCAGAAAAAGGTTACATATGCTGTCGGGCAAAGTGTTATTGAGATTTACTGTAAAAAAATTCTCAATAGCAGCCCGGATTTTGAATTGTGCCTAATAGATGGCAATAGGCTCACCACCTATTACATTGGACTTAATAACATCATTGGTGAAATGTGGGTGTACGACTGTGTATACCTCTGCCTACCCTTCGGGGTATACAGGCGTGATAATGTAATGTTATAAATACGCGCGTGGTACTTGATTATTATTTTGTTGCCGAGTTATTTTAAAACTACGATATCTCCGAAGATATTTATTGAAATCAAATGATGTAAAGGGCAATTTTGTTCAAATAATATTAATATTTATTTGGATAAGGATTAATATCATGTTTATAAAAACACTTTCGCAAATAATGCATTATTTTAGAACCAATTTGATAACCATAGAAAAGTTTACAGGGAGTCAACCTTATAAGATAGACATATGCTACCGCAGACTTTTTTTAGAACTTTTAAAGAGGAACAATTCTGTGATACATGATTTTTCGGTAACTTTAACCGTTTACGCAGCGTTCGCAACGGAAGCTCTCAAAAGGAATATTTTATTCCCGTTTTTGCAACATTTTTCATTGATGCTCCGCTCCTATTGGTCGTAGCGTGATGTTATATAACCAGCCTTCCTCGATATATGGACTACCCAACACAAAGAAAAATTTTGAATTCGAACCAGTAGCTCCTGAGATTAGCGCGTTCAACCAAACAAACTCGTCAGCTTTATAGTGTAGATTTTGAATTTTGTTATTTTGCCATTTATCCATTGTAATAAAAAAGAAAAACAAATTTATATACCAAGGCGAAATCGTTTCAATGTGGAAAAACCATAGAATTAGAATATTTTTGCATATTATGTCAATGTGTGCATGCAATAGTAATGTATAACGTGGAAATATTGACACATATCAATTATCGATTAACAATATTTCAGATGTAAATAATTGGTATACAAAATGAAAATATAGTCAATCAAATTATAATAATAAAACTAAAATCTTAAGGGTAAGTATTATTTAATGAATTACATTATTATAATAAAAACATTTCATGCGCTCACATTATGATTATATTTCATTGGTAATAGGTACTAGGTATGTAAAGAAAGCAGCTTTTAAGGACCCTGAGCAGTGTATAGAGTATGAATGATTGAGATGATGATTGACTGAATGATTTTTACCTACCTATCCTAATACCATTGCGGAGGTGATCTGGGCCCAGCGCAGCACACACTTGAGGTGTGCCCTGCCTAGACCGCGGGTACTAAGAGCCAGTATCGGGCGATACCTGTCTATGCCGGCAGTAGTGAGGGCTATGCTGGCAGATTCAGTGAACTGGAGACAAATGGCTTCCTTTTGTGAGACTGTTGTCGTTCAAAATCAATGTACAAATTTCAATAGGGTGACCATGATAGTATGTGAGCGATTGGACGAGTTATTAATAGATCAATTCATGTTCTTAACGAGTATACTTAGCAAAACAAACTTCTCTGTTATCTCTATGTATATTGAGACAATTTTTTTTAGGTTTCCTAAAACATCAAGAGACAAAATGATTGGATAGCTATAATTCCACGTTGTTATCCTCACAATAAGAAGGAAACAACCCTACCCCAGGGCAGAATTTTGCCCCGGTGAGGTCATGGCGTTGCTCATCCCAAGTAGAACACTACTCGAGCGTCAGCTGCAACCATCACAGTTATAGATTTCGGCCTATGCGTCATTCGGAAACCAAAGATACTATGTCACCTTTGTACTCGTGAAGTCCGAAACGGGTATAACACACTTCACTCAGTGGCGAAAATAGCTGCACGCGAGATATATTATCGTATTATATAAACATGGCTACAGTTCAAAAAGTAATGTACCGATTAGCTTGAAATAAAAGCTATATTAATCATAGTTAGTTTTATTTATAATAATCCCTGCCCCATTCCACCTGCCTATCCTATATAAATTTCGATGTAAATAATTAATTCTATAACTTTATAAATATGTGCATTTTGTAACATTTTCATTATTTATCACTATTATTAAACCTAAGTCGTATGTCCATCTGTAAGCTATCTCTCTATCTTTCATTTTTACAAGTTTAAACTTTCACAGAATGTGTTTGTTACTATAGCCTCAATTATTTCAAATTTTATTATTAAAATGACCGTAGTGTGTGTGTTCCACTACTCTTTGGCTTGGTTCAGCCACATACAAATACGTACTTCATAACAATAAAAATCTATGGTGTCTGCTAATTAGCGAGCTAACAGATTAAAGTAATAAGAACTATTAAGTTTTGATGGTACGGAAAAGTGACTAACCGTAAACTTTAAGTATTTCACTAAAATAGTAAAATATCAGGTAGCAGCATAGCAAATATATGTCCTGCAATGAGTTAATCATCGGCTGGACACTACAAGACCGAGACAGGTATATCGCAAAATGAGACACTAAACTATTTCAAGGTCACCAAAACTGTATTCACTAGATGTTTGGAAGAGATCTCTCCACTTTTATATTTAATTGTTAAGACATAAAGACTTGTATTATTTTATTTGAGTACCGGTTTTACGGTTCTTCTGTCATCTCAAACCGGTTTTCCGGATTTTTTGGTTAATATATTTTTTAAATTATATTAATAATTTAATAAATACTTATAGTTTATGTATCTTCTTGAGCTTGCATCATTGCATGCTCTGTACTTATTTTTTTTCTCGATTTTAGGGAAACTAACGGTGAAAAGGGAAACTAGAAGCAATTTTATTAGATGCTATGGCAATTTCACACTTTGACACATGTGAATAGTATCAACTCATAAATGTCATTGTTTTCGATGTCGATGAATGATGTGAAAAAAGGAAAAAAAAATGTGACTGAAATAAATTTACGAATAAATTTTTCAAAACTATTTAATTGTTTTACGATGCACCAATATGTAATCTAATATCTCACTATATTCAATTAATAACGATTAATCATAATTAAATCAATTAATGTTCACCGGTTACTACTCACGTGCATTTTTCGGGATTGCCCGACTAGTTTCGAACTCGAACGGAGCCCTTAGTCATGAGCTGAACCCGCGGCGATGTCGCGAGTCAAACTGAGTGAGTTTGACTCGCGACATCGCCGCGGGTTCAGCTCATGACTAAGGGCTCCGTTCGAGTTCGAAACTAGTCGGGCAATCCCGAAAAATGCACGTGAGTAGTAACCGGTGAACATGGCAATCCCGAAAAATGCACGTGAGTAGTAACCGGTGAACATTAATTGATATGAATATGTCTCACGAAAGTTTTTATACATAATTAAATCAGAAGAAATTTAAGAAATGAAATGGTACGTTTTATTGTATTATAAAAATGGTTAGAAGTTACACACAATCACACAACTTATCTTAAAATATTAAATGTCCAAGACAAATATGATAAGGTTGCTTTGCGCGTGGCTACTTCGTGCTTCTTATCAAGTTGTTTGTTTTCTTGTCTTGGAGTGAACTTCGAATGACCTCGCTCGACCTCCTAGTTCCCCAGTCCGCTTATCATTATCAGCACGAATAAAATGAGACGGCGGAAGGTAATTCATTTAATTCATCAGATATCGTGGCGCGATCACATACTGTTCTCGGTTCTTATATCCGAATATCATTTTAGTAATACGTTTTCGTAGTACTCGTTTAACTCGGACATAGATTTCTATCCTTTCGGAGTTAATTTTGTGTGTAATTGTGTAGTGATTTTTTTGTTCATCCTGCATTCAAGAAGAGGAATGCCAAGTGACTGTCGAGACTGTTTGGGAATTCGTTTTCGAATTAATACCCTGCACCAAACGTGGAAGTGGCTGCATCAAACAATCGCCCTTCATGAATATCTGATCTCCCTCTCTTCGGCTGATACTGACGCCTGTTGCTCTATGCACTAGGTTATAATATTGGAACTATTTGAACTGTTATTAGTCAATTTATTTAGGTAAAAATACTGATATTAGATATAATTACCGTTTAACAAAGTGGTTGTAAAGTTCATACAGAAAAGTATCCGTTTGATAATAATTTTTATAATATAACATTTAAAGATGGCTCAGTCAATGATGAAGAAGATAGTCGCAAGCAGTGCCTGCCTTATGGTGGGTATCACAAGAAGAACCAGCTCTAGAAGCTTGGTAACTGCTAGCAAAAACTTGAATGTTAAGAAAGAATGCGACTTGCCACCTGAGGGGGAGATCACCAAGTCTGTTTTCATGTCTCAATCAACAGACATATACACAAACTTGGCCCTGGAAGACTGGATGTACCGGAATATGGATTTCTCCAATCATCATGTCATGATGGTGTGGCGTAATGAGCCATGTGTTGTGATTGGTAGACACCAGAATCCATGGTTGGAGGCTAATGTACCACTTCTGAGTGAGAAAGAAATTGCACTGGCAAGACGCAACAGTGGTGGTGGCACCGTTTACCATGACCGTGGAAACCTTAACATTACCTTCTTCACTCCTCGTGAGAGATATGACAGGAAATACAACTTGGAGCTGATTAAGAGAGCACTCTTCAGAGGATTTGGAGTCAAGTCCATCATTAATGAACGTCAAGACATTATTGTTCGAGACAAATACAAAGTATCCTTTTCAAATTGAATTCAGTGTGTACTATAAACATTAACAATTTTGCACTGACAATTATAATTATTTGTCTTCAATTTGAGTATTTGCTTTATAGTTTAAATGTTATAAAATTACAACATATTATTACAGTAATTTTAATATGAACATCATCATCATCCCCCTGCCCTTATCCCAATTTATTTGGGGTCGTGGCAGCATACCTATATCTGGCATGTTGCAAAAGTTTTGGCTATGTTTTATGACCAACCACCTGCCTAACGTCAACCCTCTTTTGGAATGATGTTGTTGGTGGTAACCACCATGGATACGGTCTCCTTCTATCTAACTATGTCACACCAAATGTTATCCATGCGCCGCATTCTGATGTTATCCTAATATCACACTCCACTAAGTGGGCTATATTTTTATAAATAATATCAATTTATCATGATATAGTATGAATTTATTGGTTTTTAAATGTTATGAGACTATGATGTATAACAAACTAGTTTCCTTAGCAACAATATTAACAGGTATCTGGAACAGCAGCAAAACTAGGCCGTCTGGCAGCATACCACCACTGCACACTTCTAGTCAATGCCAATAAGGCAGATCTCAGCAAAGCCCTTGCTAAACGTGAGGTGAGTACATCAATATCTTCATACAAGACTGGATTTTATTTCTTCTATTATAAGTTATGATATTTTTTGGGCTCTTGAACCCTATGAGCTTACTTTTTGATTGACTATGTACATAGATATACATATTTGGATAAACTGCTATATGGTTCCTTACCCCAAAAAGTGTAGTACTTTCCATGTTATATTGAATGTGTAGTTTGAATCTCTTTGGTTGTTGACCTATTTTTGTATGTGTATAGTTTAACTTTCTCTATAGCTCTCGTAATTTATTACACATAATGTATTTTCATGTATGTGTCTTGATGTTTCCTTGATTTTACTTAAAGTGCCTTGAACACAAGCATAGTTACATGTCTATGTATTTATTTAGCATGCTAGTACCAAGCAGGCCCAGTATGCTTTTATGAATATTCAGTAATGTCGCAGGTCACACATGTTGCATTTCATTGTTTACGTGTGATTCATCAGTTTCTGTGGGGAAACAAAAGCGTCAATACTGAATTGCACATGTTCAGCAATACCTATTTTATATTTCACAAATTTACTAAAACATTTGTTGTCATAACATTCTTTGTTTAATTAACCTTGTAGATGTTGTGCTTTGTTTTTTACTGTCTCTTACACTACTGACCCTGACTTGACTGCCCTCCCTCCACATTATAAGGACATTTAATTTTATTTAGCATGGCATACAGACACTGGCGACTGCGTCCACCCGCTCGGAAGTGGCCAACCTGGCGGAGATAAACAACCGGGTCACCGTGGACACCCTGCAGACTGCGATCGGGTACGAATACCTGCGCACAACCGCCCTGAGCCTGGAAGATGGAGGCCAGGGCCAGATCTCAAAGCAACGAGGCTTCCAATTCGTCAACCCTACTAATGATTGGTTCCCAGGTGAGTTCAAAGATAGGTTCACATGGTTTTACTTATTAGTTACATACAATTTTAGTGAGCTTTTGCCCTGTCATGTATTGGTTTTATATTTGCGTTTAAAAGGGGTATTGAATTTGTTATTAAATTAAAACTATGTTGCCTTTTAGGTTCGGTATAGCGTCAGTGATAATTGTATAGTTGGTCTTTAATCATAATGTTTTCTACAGGTCTTGCGGAGTTGAGAACCGAGCTCCAGACTTGGGACTGGTGCTACGGCAGAACACCTGTTTTTACAGTGAGTCGTTCCTTCCCCGTGCCGGCGGAGCTGCTCGCGCCGTCCAAAGTTTACTCTGCGACACAGGAGCTTGTAATCAGCATGTCGGTTGAAAAAGGTCTCATCAACGACGTCACCCTCAATATCCCGCCAGGTTTGGTGGAGTCTGGGTTCTATGGAGAAGCGTCTGTCATCACACAATTGAAAGGAAAGAGGTTCACATCTGAAGCTCTGAACGCATTACAAGACGCGATGCTAACACGTCACGCGACTAATGACGTCACGAAGTTGGACGATAAGGAACAGTTTGTCGCGAAGTGTTTCGATCAAGTGGTCAATACAGTCTAAGTCTCAGATAAGGTACATTTAATATTGTAGGTGCTATGAGTACTTTATGTTAGAATAAGTATCATTAAAAAATCTATTACATTAGTTTCTTGTTGGATATAATTTTGTGTAGTTATATATAATTATAAACTATGAAGAAAAAAAATTTGTAAATAGCCTGTATATTGTAATGATATTTTTTATACAATTTTGTATTAACTTGGCTAACTAAAATATATAGATAGTTGTTAGCTTCCTGTGTCTTCTAATATCTCCTTAAAGCTTTTAGACATACCTAACAATGATTTTTCTCGTTATTAACATCCAGTCACTTTTGTTACATTACTTACGTGTTTTTTTTAGTTTAGTATTATATTTATACATTTTTAGTCCGCTAGCGTAATATTTTCGGTACCATTTGAAGGATCACGAATGAATCTCCACCAAATTAATTATGAAGGCTTCTTCCTCCCTAAATATTACGCTACCTGCCTAGATTTTGTTCATGCGAGTCGCACCTTTGTGCAGAACGCCACAAGAATGCATCATATCATTTGTTTTAATTAATTAAATTATAATTTTGTTTACAGAATTAACGTATTCACGTAATGTTACTTATCAAACATTTTGTTAAGCATGTATTACCTACTATATTTTAATCATCGTGTAGACTTCTATTGACTAATTTAACCATTTCATAATCCGCACCCTGTTTTTGTAAAACCAACCCGAAACGGGGACTTTTTTGTATGAAATGGATTTAAGATAATATTACATTTAATTTTAGTTTTAATTTGTAGCTCCTAAGTTAGGTTTATGTCCAGATGTTTGCTTTGTAATAATAACAACATACGGTATGTACCTATTTTAATACGCGTGAGTCATGAAAATAATTACATATAGAAATATTATGTTTGGCATAAAAAAATTGACACAGTTTTATGTTATTATTATTATTAAATGGGAGATGGGATTTGAAAGTTTATTGTATTGAAATAAAAAAGAATGATAAAAATAACTACATCTTTTTCTAAAATACCTATTGTTCCTAACACAGTATAACAGTGTACTGTAATGTGTATTAACATGCTGCTAGCAGTATGTTAATACAATTTAATTATATATAAAATAATAATTATAATCTTCTCATTAGATTTTATAGGACAAATACTTTTCGAAATAATGTCAAGGTCTTCAGTACTTACTATTTTACACAATCAATTCGCAGAATACTCGTTCCGTAAGTTATATAACAGTCTGCAATTTGAATCAACATTTAAAAATATATCACCATCGATAATTGATGTTCAAGTTATTCTAATTACTATGAAATAAATAATTGCCTCGCGCTATAGAAGATCGCCGCAGCGCGCACCGTAGGCGCAGTATGCATACAAATCAATGCTATACTAATGGAAACTATGCACTTGTCCTCGCATAACAAAAACTCGCTTGGAGCCTGAGCTCTTCCTCTCGCTTTCTGAAGAACCGCGGTGGTGGTCGCTGGCCGGCGCAGCCGCAGCCAGTCTGCGTTCGTTCACAGAGGCGCGCGCGTATTCGGCGCCATATTGTATTTACATACGTTACCATGACGACCGCGTAAACATATAAGTTTTGATTGAACTTTAGCGGTAAAGCTCAGTTTGCTTAACAAATATTGTTATCAGACTGAAAGTGTTGTGAGTCAATTGTTGTATGAAACACGGTTAAAGTACCTGTAGTTTTTCAAAGAACTAGAGTAAGTATTCCATTTATTCATTTCTTAAACTTTTATTTTCTTATCAATTTCAGTTATCATAAGTTGAGTTTTCAATAGTACCCCGTTAGTAACATGAATCATTTTCTTCGGGGAGACGACTATCTTGATAGAAATATAGACCCAAACTATTGTTCTAAATTATTTAAAAGGTAGGTTCTTAATATTAGTTTTTATAACTTTACTTTTTACACGACTGCTCAAAAAAGGAGTGTTATGTTTTTAGGGTTGATGTATGTTTGTGAGTTTATTTATTCCACCATATCTTCTAAACGCCTGAACCAATGTGGATGTATGGGGTACCGATATAATCCTTACACTGCACACTGTTCCGAGTAACATAGGCTTTATAGTAAGATTAATTTTGTTTTTAATGAAGTGGCTATGGTACATAAAAAGATGTGAAAGGCGTGCTTTTTATTCTTTTTTAAATTAATTTCATCTTGTCTCCCTCACATTACTAACCTCCCCGGTACTGTACTTTTTATTAAATTTTATGTTTATAATCCTGTATTGTAGATATATTATATTCAATCACTTATGCATTTACACCCAAATCAGGAACAATTTATCCATCTAGGACTATCTACAGTGGACATCGAACCTGTTATTCGTAACGCAGCATGCCATCATTGCAATTTAGGTACCTAAGTACTGCACTAATTGAGTCTGTACTGTTCTATTCCCCCAACGTTAAGCTGTTACAAAATGTCCCTTTGAATCTTATAGTTATTAAAAGGTTAGTACCTACTTTAAAGTAACTATACAAACACCGTCTTAGTCTATCTCTCTCGTCATAACTTAGTGAGGCTATTAGTAGAAGGTATATAAATTATTTGTGGTGAGCAGGGCTCACAATCAGGTACCATCAATTTTAGGTATCACATAACGTTATGAGAAAAATACAAAAAGGACAAAAAAAATCCTCAAAATATCTAACGTTTCTACTTTTAAATTAGGCTAAATCTATAAATTATTTAATCTATATCAGACACGTTATGAACATATAAATAAATACCGATGCGATGTAATAGTACGTTCAAATATTTGGTAATAGCTAATAGTTACTCAGATTATTTGTGAAGTCTAGTGTTGGTTTTACTTTATTTCATATGAGGTGAAGGCCGAAGATTATTTGTATTGCACAAATTAATATTCACTTTTTATATTTTATCTAGTTTGTGGCAGGCGAAATTGTAAAGCCTTGGCTTGTATATGTATGAAGAGATAATATAATACATAGGTACTTATATCTAAGTACCTACAAAATAAAATATTGGTACTTAAATAAGTATTACCTAAGCTGTTGCCTCGCTCATTAGCAGACACAATAGATTTTTATTGTTACAATGTATAATTCTGTACATTGCTGAGCCGAAAGGTTTACTCGTCATGACTGTACCTAATTCCATGTGTAATAAAATTAGCTTCAACTTCTATGATGGAATACCACACATAATAAAAAAGGCGTCGAACGCAGATCCTCACGCATGCTACTTACGGTACCTTACTAGTCGCAGGTATTACTGATATAATATCAGAGAAGATTTGTTGCCTACAACTGAGAAAAGAAGAAAAAAGGGTTTGGAATATTGGAATACCTAAGTGGCACCTTATACCTGCGATAATAAATACATAGAATAAATAATAATATATACTACTGAAGAGACAGATTTTAAAAGAGCTACTTAAGAAGGCTAAGTCTAGTTTGTTTGGTCTAAATCAGAACCAGGAACACTTGAATTTGCCTAGCCTTTTCCCAACTACGTTAGGGTCAGTTTTCAGCCTAACAGTATGCAGTTTGATAACAGTATTTTACATGGAGCGACTGCTTATCTGAACTCTACAACCCAGTTATTGGGTAACACCATATCTCGTGGCGATACTGGTGGTCAGACTTTCAGGCTATTGACTACTGTTTTCGTTGATATACATCTTTATTTGACACCCGGGTCGGACAGTTTAACGTGTTTTCCGGGCACGGTGGGGTCTCGATATGAAAATGATGGTCGCACATCTACAGATCGATCGCGGCAAGCGCCGCAGCTTAACCTGGATTGATTGATCTGTGCGGCTGTTACTTAGCCACGAAAACCAAATAAGATAACAATTCTAAATTTCGATTTAGCTAGATGGCTTTCCATCTTATGAGTAAGATGATAATACGGAAGATAAGTATAGGTATAGTTTGCTTCCCGCTTCGAAAACGAGAATTGTCTGATTTCGGCGAAATGACAACACGCCGCCTGAAGTTTTTTTTTCTAATAGCAAAATATACCTACAAGCCATCGCTATTATTTTCATTTTATTAACAAGCTGCTAAAACAGTTAGCTGTTGCGTCAGTCATTAGCAGACACAATAGATTTTTATTGTTACAACGTACAGATCTGTACGTTACTGAGCCGAAAGGTTAAATTGCAATTAAGTAACTATGTTAACTGTTTCCTTTCCACCGACGTGGCCACAATAGTAGGGTAGAATTAGTTGTTTCCGGGTTTTTTGTTATAGGAAGGAACATCTCGATGTCTAGCGAGAATGGAAGTATGTATCTATATATGGTATGGTACCTACTATTATTCAACATTTTATCCAGCTTAGAGTACGCTTCAAAAGCTGGTCTCTACATTTTCAATTAGATGCAGGTGCCAATAAAAAGCAAGCTTTTTTTAAGTTGCTTAAACTTCTGTCGGTAAAAGTCTAGTCGACATGCATTGCACTTGAAGTATGAAACCAAAAATTACAAACATGTACTCGAGATAATTTATAAAAATAAATATTCGGTTACTAGAATCATCATCATCCCCCTGCCCTTATCCCAATTTATTTGGAGTCGGCGCAGCATACCTATATCTGGCATGCTGCTAAAGTTTTGGCAATGTTTTACGACCGGCCGCCTGCCTGACGTCAACCCTCATTGGGAAAGCTGTTGTAGGTGGTAACCGCCGCCGATACGGTCTCCTTCTATCTAGCTATGTCACAACAAATGTTATCCATGCGCCAGGTTCTGATGTTATTCTAATATCACACTCCACTATTCGGTTACTAGAATAATTTATAAAAATATTAAGTCGTTACGATGTTGTTTCTTTGAGGCGGTTTACAATATCGACAACTTTTTTAAATATTCAATATTTATTAGATTGCAAGTATGATCTCAATATTAGCCGACAGCAATAAACATTAGTACTCCATCGGTATGCATTACTCAATTATATTATTGGCGATAACATCGTCTTACGTAAAGATCGAGAAGAATATCTATCTATGGTTATAGCGGATTCCTCGTTTCATTGCAGATGTGTGTAAATATTTACTGCCCGCCGAGGAAATTTTTAAAACAATAGCTACCTACCATATTATTGTTACATAAATCTATGAACAATCTGAAAAACGGTACCCTCATTAACGTTGATAAGCAAACCGTTAACTCAATAACTATGGGTGATGAATGATGAACTAATTAATTCAGAGAGAATAATGGTGTTATTAAGGATTGTATAAGCGTTAATAAATAACAGTCTTAAAAAGGTTGATAGAGGATGAATACAATTAATAAATACAGTTAGCATTCATAGGTCCTATAGTCACAGTAACTAGTAGCGGCACTACAAGATTTACACATTGCTCCTAGACGTGTATTCAATCGAAGTTCTGTCGAGTTTTGGATTAAAGTAAGTCGGCATTGCTTCAAAACATGTTATGTTCGCCTGAGCTGTGAAAGATGTACATAGACTTGGTATCGAAGCTTGGATGGAATATATCGTTAACATTTTAATTGTTGCTCTTATTAATTACTTACAACTTAACGGAATCCCTTTGTTCACTTTATCGTATGCATTCCTACATCCTACAGAGGAATTAATCAAAGCAACTACCACTCGTCTTGTCACCGAGGGATAATCTATAAATCGATACACCGACTGCGTTTTCCAAAATGCTCGAATTATAGAGTCTTGATCTTGACGTTTTATTGTTTATTTATCGTTTTGTATTCTTTCACGTTGTTCAATCTTGTTGAGTAAAATGTAAGGAACAGTCAATATAGGTAAGTGTTCATACAGTAATAATTGTGGTCGTTAGAAACTTGCAGGAAGAACGTGCACCGTGCCCGATCGACTTTCACCGTGCAACATCTTCATACTGCATAGCATCTTGTTACATATATATTTATTTACCATTTAACTTAATAAGTAGATAGTTCTGTTCTGTTAAAGCTTATTCTGTACTTATATCTGGAAATTCTTTGGCAGAGCTATTATATCTTATGTGTGTATTTCGACTCATAAAACACAATCAAATCATGATGAATTTACTATTCATAAAAAATGAATAGTGATGATAGAGAACTCCATTAAGACCAGAGAGAACCATTTAACATGTTAGTAGCCGGACTCCTTTTGAAAGAATCTGACGAAAGAAGAGGTTTTTGCAGACTGCCTTATATAAAAATACCCAACAGTTAGGCTTTAAATTTTTGTATCCTTCCATTAAAGGACTAGATTTGTTGCTTAGATAAATTGATCTCGAAAAGGCAATCACAAGTTCCGTTCATGTGGCCACCAGAAAAAAATAACATGACTTGGCTCTTCAATCTTCACTGATGCAACTACGCAATGATTTTTGCTCTAGTCACGCGCGTACTACACATTTGAGATACTAATTATGTTGTTAAGAAATCGCCCCCGTAAATATCAGTTGCACCGTTATCGTTTTATATAACATGTTGGCTTGGATTAATTACTTTCTACAGCGTTTTTAATTATGCCGTGGGAATGGAACTAGGCATCTATCCCGAAAATTACATTTTAACGAGTACCTTACACTCTTTGATGATTGTGTCTCTTGACTTTATGAGTAAGTACATTGGTATTATCGTAAAAGGCAATTAGATAAAGATAAAGATCAATCTATTTGTTAAAATAAAGTAGGTACAATGTACGAGTATGATAATGAAATATTAAAGTTTCTTATATTTTACTATTTCTGGCGTACAAATATTTCCATTACAAAATTATTTTATTGATTTAATTCTATCTTCGAAGTAATCATTAATTGAGTAATAGCATTTGAGAGAAACGAATATTCTTTTCCAAAACTTATAACCTGCAGTCGGAGGCATATTTCACGGCCGTCGTTCGTTACATCCTAGATGCCTCCGACAGCAGATTATAATTTTTGGAAAAAAATATTCGTTTCGCTTTTATCATCTTGTTTCTCCTTTTTCAGTGCAGTGGGGTTTTTTGTTTTTAATAATTTTTAATAATCGTAACTATCTAAATATTAGAAATGTATTAATCTTTCAGATAAATCTTACACCTTAACGCTTGCGAAATTTTATGTTATAATTTTTTGTGGAAAAACTTTACTTAAAACATGTTGAGTCGTTAATTACCAGACACAATAAAAATATTATTGTTACCAAGTACAATTTTGTACTTTCGCGAGTATACAGATTAAAACATGTGAGGAGCACATCTACGATGGCGTATCAAATCTATTATCTATTTAAAAAAGTGGAGGCAGTTCGAAGTTTGACTATGAGGTTGTTCATCAGCCTTGCACCGAAAACCGGCAGTTCTTTGCTATAATATCTCCATACTTCGATCACCTCGAACTAATTACTCCGGGGCAATCACCAGGCAATCCATTAGCAAAACAAGACAACGATGATGTCATTTTATATGCGACTGTGCACTAGTCTTAGCAGAGGATCAATAATAGACGCTTACATTGATATTTGAAATTTCAATAATATGTTCAATCAATTAATACCGAGTAATTCAAGATAAATCTTTGAAAAGCATTAACGCATGCTTAGCGAACTCTAAAGTTATTATATTAATTCATTGCTATCATTTCCCTTTTCCCTTTTCGGTCACCCGTATAGGGACTGAATTGATAGCAATGACGTCGCCATAAGACGTGTTAAAATATGGAAGAAGAATTCGCGGTGGTGAGCAGAGGTCGAGATGGCTTAGTGGTCAGAGCGCCTGGAGTATTCATCCGAGAGGCGCAGGTTCGAATCCTGTTCGCGTGTCAAAAGCAATAAAAACCAAAATATATATTTGTTTACTACCAATACTCGTTAGCATAACGCATATTTAAATACATAGTATCGAACATTTGAAATGTTAGATTTTTTAACGAAGCCCCGGTCAAAGTTCAATGTTACCTACTTACATTCGAATAAATCCGTGAATGTTACCGTAAAACCCTGAACGAGAATCACTAAACCTGGGATTTAAAAACACAAGATGGTATAATTCCCAATCTTCTTCTTTCTTATCGTGTGGTTGATGAACAACCTAGTGTCAGAGTTTAAACCACCCGCAGGTCTCTGACATGGCTTTACACGCCATCGATAAATTCTCTCAGGTGTGCTGGTTTCCTCACGATGTTTTCCTTCACCATTTTAAACAAGTGATAATTAGTTTATAATACGCACATGACTACGAAAAGACAGTGGTGCGTGGCTATCACTTGTCAGTCCAACGGTCATACCACTAGCATATCAAAATTCTCAATGGTCTTTCATTATTTCATCCCGGAATCATCCACTTACTTGTAGGCCTCCTTTGTCCTTCTTTATCAGTCTTCTCAGGCTTTTACAACCCAAGGCGCTTTCGATCCAGGTTTCTTCAGCCCGACGGACCTCGGCCGAAATCACTACATCTGGCCAGGTGACCTATTTAACTCCACCTAAGGTTCATCGCTCTGACCTCTGTTTTAGACTTTAGGCCGATGGCAAATCAGTATTAGTCACAACAACTTTGGGGCTTAGTTAGTAAATGGTGCTGCAGGGCAGTTTTTCGGTTAACTAATTGTAAATATTCCTTATTTTTTATTTTATATAGGTAATTTTTTATGTTTATATGTCTCCAATCAAATTGTCTTATGGCATAAATCTATTGTCGTAGTAGCAAATTTGTATGGCTCATAGATTTACCTTTCTTTGAGGTTTTACAGTAACATGTGTATCTAACCAAACAAGTTTAGATACAAGTCTTGATAATACTGTCGTGATGTTTCGGCTATATGAAACAATGAATACGCAATCATCAAAGTTTTTATAGACCCGTGAAACATTATTTAATAGATTAATATTACTTAATACGCGTGTTTATAGCTGTTGGTAGCCGTAATTTAAATTAACTGTCTTATTGGCCGCAAAAATCGCAATCGCGGTTGCAGAGCGTATAATCCTGAGTTCAATTCTCGGGACGGGCAGTGTTACTAGGTATTTTGGAACTGCGCTCCGGTAGACGGCAATAGACTTACCTGTTACAATAGACTTAATGATGACATTGGTGAAATGTGGGTGTACAACTTTGTAGATAATCCTACTACCCCTTCAGTATAGGTACTTTTTGATGCTATGCTATGTAATTTGAATAATAATAAGTCATATTTATTCATTTGATAGTTAGTAGATTGTTAGATAGAAGTGTCGATATACATAATGAATTATGCTATGATATGTTTCGTTCTCAAATAAAATAAGCATAATAAAATCATTTTTTTTTGTATTGCTTCAGAACTACAGCTGCTTTCCTAAGAAAATACGATGGAGATGGAGAAGGACAAAATTGTATTTAAGGTAAGTTTATTTTGAAATCACCTGAGAGTACCTACTTATATTTGTGTTTTATCTAATCTCGTGAAGCTATTTCACTTTTTTAGGTTTTTATCTTTGTCATTACATTCGTGTTGTAAAGAAAACGCGTGAAACCGGTAAACATCCGTGTCACGTAGTTTTTTATTTTATTGTCGTGAAGCCAGTCTGCCAGTGGGACGGACCATTCTGGGACGAGCTGACCACACTACTTTTGTTTTTATCTACGGTTTCATACTGTAATGTGCTTAGATTGTGCGCGCACTTGACTGCCTGCATTTTTGAGTTGCGGAGGCCCCAGCTATCTAATGAGTTTTTCTTTAAATTTAAACCGAGTGTACATAAATAGATCTTATTGAGGTATATAATATAAACTTACAACTTAGCGGATTTCTAAAAACGTTGCTAATTAGGGGGCTATAGGTAAAATGTATGCTTAATAAATTAATCATAATAATAGAAGGACAATATAAGATAACTTTTGTCTATGAAAATACCATTTCGCTCCTCAAGAAACTACATGAGGATTAACTGTGCCATAATTATCGTAGAGCTAAACATTTTTTGCTTGGAATTTTTTATTGTATTTATGATAATATCCTTACAGAATCCTTTGTTACACCTTGTTATGCATAATATATTAAGTTAGATCATGTTCTGTTGTTATTATTTACCGACTAATATTACATTGTTAGAAACCAATTTAATAACAGCGTCAAAGCACTTTACAGGCACTTAAATGAACTACATAAACAATAGATAGAGCAGTTTGTATGCAAATTATATTGCGTACATTTTAAAGATAAATCAACCGTGCGTTTTCGTGATTGCAATTTTATCTCGTTTCTATTAGGATTATTTTATGGAAATTGTGTAAGTTTATGTACACCTGACTGTGGTCAGCAATCACAGGCTATGTCGGCTGTTGCAATAATGGAACGTCTGTACGTTTTGCCAGTGTGACCGATAGATCGTAGAGGCTGATTCTATTAGCGCTAAAATTATGACTTTCTACAGGTTCTATAGACAAACTCATAAATAATAATTTATATGCTCACTTACTATCGACTGCCGAAAATTATCATAGATCTATCACTTCCTGATTGATCATCGTTTCGATATTTGTTTAACACGCAAACAGCAATCTCTGTAACTGTGGTGTGTCATAGTAGGGCATGTCGTGCGCCTGTGACATTCCACTCATGCTATACCTACCCATTAGTCGCCCATCAAGGCTTCGCGTTCACTATTGTCGTTCCTACCACGTCCTGTGCTCGCGTTCATGCGTCTTTACCCTAATGTCACTAACCTTCACCGATTAAAACCTCCGCACGCCAGCTTATCGACGGCATAGCTATCCATTCATTATATAATCCGCATTGTGTTAGAGTGCAATCATCGTCTGCAGCTAAGCTGAAATCAGCAATACCTATACGGTGTCGTGCCGGAGAACGGCAAGCGCATTAATTTATTTCACACATTTTTGTTTCACGAACTCGATACGCCGCGCGAGATGATTGCTGGGAAAGGTATTTGTTCCCATTAGTTTTTGCTAGAGTCGAATCGAACAAGCGCCATGTTGTTAGTGCATAGTTGTTATTAGTGATGACACCTTGATGATCGGGTCGACATGTGGAGAGATCAAAACAGGTTCGATGTCACGGCTGTCGTCGTGAGTCAAGGTGTCCGTAATCAGGCGCCGATCCCGAATACAAGTTTGGAGGAAAGAAGGTCACTTGTTTATTGGAGAAAATTGCTGTTATAACAAAGATTTTGGTTTAACACCTGCTCTATTCTACGCAATATTTGGAATGCATGAATTTATTATAATATTTTAAATATTTATGAGGTCCGACTGTAGTCTTTGGTTTCTGGTCGTTAACAGTCGACACTACCGGTATGTTTTTACAAACCACATTGTATAGCAAGATATAAATTGTAATTTCGGAATGCATGTAATGATTTAATCAAGTATAACAAATCGATCAGCGTGCAAAAAACGGGCGGAATTTTAAGATATGCGTGAAGATATGATTGAGTGGATGGCTGGTTAGTTCCGACAGGACGTTTTTCCTAGGTACTGTAACGTGGTAATATAAGGAGCGGTTGGGCAAGTGAAGCGTGAGCGTCGGCAGCACTTCGTCCGGCATGATCACGACTGTTCCGTGGCCCGATGATGTAACCGAGCAGAGCTGCCATTCAAGCATAGGCGTAGCTTGAAGATGACATGATAATTGGAGCCATCAAGGTTGTGGTCCATCATGTCAATCTCACACGCTATAATTTTAAGTTACCTCATGTTTTCACATTGGTAATGGAATCGATGTGGTATGGCTTTTGATAAAATATCTGAGTCTTATCAGTAGGGTTAATAGTACCTAGTATCCTTTCTTATGCCCATCACTGGATTTGTGCAGTTTGTGCGAACTGATGAAATAGTTAGTGCAAGGAAAAAAGGGCCCTAAACTATGACATGTCACCCCGAGATTGATCATTTCAAATTCGTAAAACGTCATAAGAGTAAGCCCCGTGCATTTTTTTCGGCGCCGCTAGTCTTCAAATATAATTGAGGTGCCAGGGTTTGTCCAACAGGTTTTGGCACATGCCTATGTCGGTTTCAATATGCATATTAATTACTTGTAAGGTATATTAAGTCTATTGTATTCTAATATGCAGCCTGTTTATATACGAAGGCTTGTCTCGTCACGATTTCATCTCGGTGACAAAGCAAGATAACTTAGATTGGAGACTAATGCATGTACGTAATAATGATAGATGAATCAGATTCGAAGATTTAGCAACTCTGAGTTATTCAATCTTCTATTAGGTGTTAACTGCCGATAATTGCTTCCGCTACTGAATTACTTATCACTTTACTCGCCTAATTAGACAAATTACAAAACTTATTACGGATTTTTATGTCCTAACAAGTGTTGTAGTTCTACTAATCTATTTCACAAAATGTTACGAGTTGGTAAATAAGTAAGCTATGTAAATAATATTATTTTAACGGATGTTTTTCTTCCTGTCCGTTCGTAATAGAGACATCAGATTATATCATGAGTCAATGAATACCGAAATTTAACTCAATAATCCTTTCACTTTAGTGTTCCAATCACAGCCTATCGAAATAAGTTTTCAATAGTCATGAACATTTTATTGGAAGGATATAATTAAATTAATCAGTATAATTTTTTGTAATGCAAAGAAAAATAAGGGGACCTACTTCGAAACTAAAACGAAGACGAGGGCAGCACTAAAATTCTAATAATTCGTATTTTCGAGATGCCTTGATTATTCAATTGTCGATTGATATCGTTTTCACAACAACTAGATGTTGTACCTACCTACTTAATCATTCGTAAAGACATGATTTGACCGAATGTCTATCAAATCTGTTTACGAATGAGACTAGTCACGTTTCGGCTATTAAACACTTCAATGTCAGAATATAATAGATCGGTAAATTCGGTTCATATTTATACGGAATCCCCGTGACTTTACAATGAAATCTTTACACTTGATCCTTCTATCAACAATATGTTCATCGAAGTTTGACCCTGACATTTCAGTTCAGTTTAGGTATTTTTTCGGTTCAGCGATTACTGAGAATCGCATGCCCTTTTTGTAAAGAACAATGATGTAATTGCAAAAATCACGTAATGTGGGGTGCATTATGGGTACAATTTTCTAAGCAAATATGCGTTTATAAGCTTTACTTATTATTAAAGTAGGTTTAGGACCATACCTACATTTGGAAAGCTGCCAAGTGTTTACCTTTATTTGTTATATTATTTAATATCCTGTTTTAATTTCGCAACTAAGTTTTGTATTAGCAAAGTTCGTTAATTTAAATAAGTTGATAACTCTCATTGATGACATTTCTAACTAAACAAAACTGGGTGATAAGATTATCACTTGAGAGATCGGCATTTTCCGTTCCTTTGTTGCAAACTACGGCCGTATTATGAGCGAATGTACTTAATAGATAGTAGTTACATTCACTACTGACGATTTCCTACTTCTATCCGTTCCCTATATAATCGTTAGTAGGTAGTTATACAGCCTTCATACATTATACATCTACGCTTATAATTCTTTGTTGCGTTAATCAGGAACTGTTCTAAGCCAATATGTCGATACATAAATGGTTTGATATTTTGCAAATCATCTTGTCCTTTGTATCTTTGTTTGTTTGATTTTTTTGTGAAATTACGTGGATGTAGAACATAAAAACTAGTTATTTTAATTTGGATTCTAATGATACCTCATATATCTGAATCGGATTAGGCTTTAGAAGCTGTGGTGGATTAAATAAACTCACAAACATACATACTTACCAACACATATACTTACCTACATATCTACATACATACATACACATTTAAAACATAACACTCCTTTTTGGGATCTCGTGTAAAAAGCAGAACACAAGAAATTTGTACATTTTTGTAAAACTACATTTAATTAACTTTTTATACGTTTATGTAATCAAGTCATTCGCATTGTTCTTGCTAATTCTGGATCAAGTGATATAAAACAGACATATTTTTTTAAGTTTAATTACATTATGATAATATTCGAACGAATGTGATCTGAAAAATATTTCAGAATTTTCGCCACTGCAAATTCATTGCATTAATTATTATTTCCAATTTAATTCTACATTGACAAGATCTGTCATCATAAAATATCAATGGAAAGCCTTAGAGCTCCATCTCTGACTGGTTCGTTTCGCCGGCCGGTCTTTCAGACAGATCACATGTCCGGTATCAGTCCGTCCTACTTGCAGGAGACTGTCTTATCTGATACTGGCTGTACCGATTTGTAGACACTGCCATATCTATCAACGGCTTTTAAGAATACTTTATTATATCTATCAAGCGATTACAGATTTTTGTAATTAACCTAAATGTTTATCGTCGCTGATTTTAAATTTGCCTAGGTTGCTTTGTTTTTTTGTAATATTTTTAATCCGTATAAGTGGGTAATTAATTTGTCGTTGATAAATGCCTACATTTTGTAATATGATTTGTTTTGATCACTTATTAATGAACTCTTTTTGTAGGTACTTATAAAAATTTTCAGCTGACGTGAGGTAGGCGATGAGAAAACTTTCATTTTCTAAAGCTATTTGATCTTATTTTAATTTATGAGGGTTATAAAAGTACGCTTTATTTGCACATTAACGGGTAAAATATTACTTCTGGTTACATTGTTACCATTTTTCTTTTAATTCTCCAGTATTCATGTAGTTTTACGATGCGATGTTGTCATAATGCCGTACCTATACTGCATGTGTGTACGTGTCTGTGTAAAACAGTGCCACCTGGTGGCCCGGCCCAGTCTCAATACGATTTATTGTTGATCACTCGGGTACAACATTGTACAATGGACAGATTGTGAAATGTTCCTGTTTGTTAACTGCCCATAATTACTGTGACATATCTTTTAAATTAGCCAATTAACAATGTATATAACCCATTAATATCTGATTTAATGCTGGTCCTTCATATAATGTGAAATATATTGATTATATCAGCAATCCAATTTGTCGAAGAGGTTCGAGTCCGGCTTTCAAAATTCTAATATGGTGTATTGTATGTAATTATGCAATATATGCTACAGTACTGCTTCTATAGTACTTAATATTATGTTAGGTTTTCACGAGCACTATATATTATAATAAAACATCTTTTAACCGGAGTCTTCCGGTCCTCCTGTGTCCACTAACGCTGCAAAACGTTCGAAACGTCAGGAAAATCAAAAACCCATAAATGCAAGTGACTAATCCGGTTATAAGTTGTTTTATTATCACATGTGGTACTTTTGAACTACCTAACTTTTTTAAAGTGACTGACAAATGATAAGCAATAGAACTCGTATGTGATTCTTGTAAAACTTTCTTCGAGATCTTACCAGTTATCACGTTGATTGACAAGACTGCTGACTTGTGACTAGTCGCCTGTCTGGCTACTTTTCCTGCACCACCACATGTAGGAATTTAATAATGTCTCAATTACATCTGTCGTTGCCTGCCACCGATCATATCACATCTATCAATTAGTTGTAACCTACCTACCCTCGCTACCTAGTTCTACTGATTTGGTAAATACTCGTTTCTTTGCGGATGTCGTTGGCACATAAAAAGGAACAACACACATTAGTATAATTCTTGTATTTTTACGTAAATATTGTATAACGAGAAGTACATGATATTGGTCAATCCCTAGTTAGCTTTAAATTTTGTGTGGAAATTGATATTGTTACCCAATAAATTTAATTGAGTGAGTACGGTGAATTAATATTTATATTATAAAACAGGCCTTGGTAGTTTTATATTTAACCTTTTTATAATTCATAAAAATAATTAGTTATATTCTTGGAAAAGAAAAACAACACAGAAACTGCTTTATGCTGTGATAACTTGAGTAACATGTTAAATTAAGAGCTAGTTAATATCGGCGCCGTACATAAAAAAAAAAAACTTTTTAAATATCTAAAAAGACTTTCCGAAACTAATATGATGTTACTTGAATAACCCTACATAAACAGAAAAAACTTAAGATATCTTTTGATATCTAATATATTTTTGTGAATAGGGTAAGAAAAATATATATTTAAATTAAATGTAAATTGTCTTGATCATCTTCAAATGAATTCCATCAATTAAGTATGTATGTAACAACTAACACGGTACATAATTCAAGATAAATCTTTGAAAAGCATTAACGCATGCTTAGCGAACTCTAAAGTTATTATATTAAATGGAAAGAGAATACGGTCGCGAACAGGATTCGAACCTGCGCCTCCCGGATAAATACTCCAGGCGCTCTGATCACTAAGCCATCTCGACGTTGAGATGGCTTCGGTTCGAATCCTGTTCGCGACCGTATTTTTTTTCCATTTAATATAATAACTTTACGGTACATAATAACAAAATTATCATTTTTATAAAACCAACCGATTCAGCTTCCACGCTTCTGTTTTTATTTTAAGCGACTATTGTTAATTCTGTCAGATACGGTTTTATCATCGTGCTTTTGCGCATTAAATTTTTATTTAAATACTTATCTATGTTCATTACACGCATTACTAAGAAGACGTTTATGATATTCGGTATAAACTAGTGAATCCTGCCAGCGTCGTCAGAAATATCTAAATATTTGATGAAAATTTTACTGCCGTGATTTACCGTGTATGTATCAGTCTATTTGGCTAATAAGGCTGAAGTGCAGTGTTTAAGAGCTGATGATAAAGGCAATACCATCTACTAGATAGGTACTAATTGTGTTTATTCTGATATGCAACGAAGTGGCTGGAAATATGTACTAACAATTGAGATCTCATTGGAACTTTAAAAAGAGCTGTGTACAAGTTCGTCTCATCCTGCACGTGTACTATGACTGCTTTGACCAGTTGGAAACGGAGTTTGTGAACGAATGAATGGACAAAATGACAGATAATATTCCTACAATATGTCAGTACGCGGATTTGCTGGGTTTTAGTTTCTTCGTCAACCGTACCTTGGCTTTCCCGCCGGTCACTTGTGGTAATGTGTATACGTGTTGTACGTACCTTGACATTGGTAGAAGCATCGATATGACGCAAAATCATTAAAAATCGGAATTGGACTTAGTTTCTTTGTTGATTTGTGTATTTATATATTTCCTTGTCTCGTGCCTCACGGGAAACTGTTGGACTGCAGTGTAACTGAGTGTCTTGTTAAAAGGAAATATAATCTTTCTTATTATGAATATCCGTTTCTCCGATCAGCTCATAGTAGAAACTTTACGATCTTATTACATAGAAACGGATAAAGCGTGTAATACTTTCATAACTGTTCCATTCTGTATTGTATTAACGATATATAAGTCAAGACCCGGCCTCCCGACTAGGGTTATCAGACCCGATAAAAGTGCCCCCGATGCCGGCCAATCAGTGGTCACGACGCTCGTCCTACATAATGATGTAGGTACCTTATTATAATATATGACACGACGATGATACCTACAGTTATTTTAAGAATAAATTATTGTCTCTTAATAAGCATCTCGGTCAAGAGTTCATGATGTTTATACGTATGGAAAGTCTGGTAGAAATTTTTACAACTCTTCCAGTGACTAAAGTCACCCTGAATCGGAATAATGTTCTGATATTGAAGTGTTTTGCTAATCTATCGCACAATAAGACCCTGTTAATGTCATAATATGTAGGAACAAATGACTACATCGTCTATAACCCATTCCATTTTCGCGAGGAAATTTAAAGCAATTACAGATTTCACGGTATAATGTTCCCATGTCTAAACCAAAAATATTGAAATACTTTCCACCTTTACCTAAGAGTTGCGTGCCCGTTGTCACGTGGGCATGTATGTACATTGTACTGAGGTACCTTAACATAGTTATGTCCAATATTATCGGATAATCCGATTCGCAGTACAGATAACGCTAACGTTTATGTAACGTTTTGAAGCAACATCTAGCTGTCCGTGGGATGACACACTTTATTGTTTTTTTGTTCGGATTGCGTCGGAATGCTCTTCATGTTATAATTGATAATTGGGGATATAAATCACGAGGTTAGATGCACGTCAAGTTGAGACAGAACAGGCCCGAGGCAACGTTGTAGAACCATAATCTTCATTAGGCAATCAGAACGAGCCATCACTCACAAAATTTACATGTCAACAGCATCCAAAATATTGTCTGTTTCTGTTGCAAGATACTACAATCTACAATGAATGAATAATTTTGTTCTCGAAGCATTTGAATATACAATTACAAAATTGTAGGTATTGATTGAGGAATAATTTGCGATTATAAGATAATTTTAATTACCTATTTTTTGCAAGAGGTTAGATAAGTCGATAGGTCAGTTTAAATAGGTAAAGTTTATGAATACTGTTATGAAACTGTTTCCATAGTACGTCTTGGTATAATATATTGGGCGATACTTATGATGCAGTGATGGAAGATGTGTGTCTGTGTGTGCAAGAGGATTGATATAGAACGGGGGTGAATACTAAGATAATGAGTTTATTAGATGTATGGAAGAATAAAATATGCAGCATCGATCCCAAATGAATAACGATAAGAAGAAAAAGATGTTGAATGTTTAGCGACACATTTGTTTCGTGATAGTTCTAAATAAAGTAGGTATGATATAATTCCATAATGAGGAATACATAAGCTATAACTTTTCCTTTACGTTTACTTTAAACATTTCGTAATAGTGCTCCTACACATACATCGTTAGACTTGTCATTAAAACGTATTCTATTGGCGCAAATGCTTTGGGAAGCAAAAAGAAATTGATGAGCACATGGGCCGAATCACGTAACGAACACATTGCTCTTGCCAAACGGCCTCCTTGCACAACGATAACCAGTGCCGATAACATGCTATTGACCAGTGAACCCACTGGCGAAATGTCATCACTTACAGTAAGAGATTAGGTACCTAGTCCCCACGAGCCAACGTTTGCTTAACCTAGAGATTTGACTAGAATGAAGATTCGCTCTGCTTAAAGAAATTCGTGTATTCTTTAGCAAACGCTGTACCAGTTTTTCGTACATGAATTGGTATGGAGCAATCTGAAATATTATGGATAAAGCAATACTATTTTTAGAGTTTTATTGTAGCGTCTCTCTGTCGTCTTTATTCTCAAATAATGCCAGTGCTCGTGAGCAGGGTATTGAGCCACCTAGGTGAGTGGTGGTCTAGCATATTCGTTAGCTATCGAAATGCTAGTAGAATTGCACAAAATTTATGAGGTTTCTCGTAAAAGAAAATTTTTAAACTCGCAAATTATAATGAATATGAATGTATACTAATATCAAGGTTAGAATAATCAGTATTTTCAGACTGAATCAGCACCTAGATTATCAGTAGGTACAATAGCCCTAAATACATAACTACATTTGTTGTATCTTTCACTATCGCGTCGCGTGCACAGACGTTATTAATAATACGAAAACAATATGTTTGTTTACTCTTATCTTCAGACGGTCTACAATTAGCGACTATCGAAAGTAGATTTCAGATAACAATTTAGTACAAAATTTTCGGGTATTGTATAAAATTTAATTTTATTCCTTCTTTCCGGCCACAAAAGTATTGAAGCTTTATCTTTGCGCAATGAGAGGCGACTTCGTTTAGAAGATATAAGAATGTAGCGGTTGGACCAATCCAGAATATTATTGAATTTTATTATCAGATTCTGCAGTTCATATTATTTGGTCGTAATGATGCTAGAACTGCTGAAAGTTTTTAAGAGAATAATGTTGATCTTTTAAATATTTAAGCTTAGAAGCCCCTCGAGATATATAGATTATAAGTAGCTTCATGGCCATGAGCTCTGGCAGCTGCGAACGATATCGCTGGGTGCGTCAACCCTTATAGCTCTTTACATTATTGCACAATTATTAGTATTTCAGTCACCTTTACGTTGATAAATGCAATAATCCTTCAAAATTAAGAAATCACTGGATGGACGCTCATTTTAAATTTATATCTTCACTATATGCCTTGTTTTTAAAATGATAGATTTATTTGGAATATTATGGCCTTCGATACAGATTCGTATATCGCGAACAGTCCTTTTATAATATATAAACAAGAGTTATCATACGTTACTATGCGGTAATCTAAAGTCATAATTTTTGTTTTAATACCTATTTATTTATAAGTCACGTGGGATTTATTTCTAGAAAAGAAAAACATCGTGAGTGATAAGGTATTTAATAAGGGTCAAAGTTGACAAAAAATAATAATGGTGACAAAAGTATCATCGAACTGTTTATTTGCTTTGTGAGAAATTATACTTAATAATAATATTTATCTTTAAGATCACAATTGCACGTAGAAACTCCTTTGGTTTAATTAAAGCTATGTATAGATCTAAAGTACAGGACTTACTCCACAGAATGCAAAAGATACCATCGCAAGGCAGTCAACCTTCAAATATCTGACATCATATATTTTAAAAGGATATAATTGCATTCACATTTTTCAAAATTGCATTACTACTTATGCACATTAGAGTCCATGTTTGCGGGATAACTCTCGAGTATTTGTGGCATTCTTGCGGCGTGTCGTAAGATGCAGGAGATCTGTCTGCTGGGCGGGGCATGTACAGGCGCACTGAACTTTACCTGACCTCTAGTTACCAGTCGGCTAGATCTTTGAAACGATCAATTTGCTTATTTTCTGCACGCAATATATAATTACTAAAACGAGAGCTGTGTAATTAGGTTAGACTTAAAACGTTGGTAATAGGAACATGTACCAAAACTTTGCACCAGAAGATAAAGGCGTTAGTTCCAAGTAAAATACAATTAAAATGGGGTACAATACTGAATACCTCATTACGAATAGCACATTTAGTAAAACGCTCAGAGAACTAAACATCGGTTCTCGTGAACATTTTCGAGCCGTTGGGAGAGAATTATGAGTGCATGGAAATAAGCCAAAAACTGCTTGTGAACAAGAAAATAAATTATCCATCCACACATCGCACATAAGTCCTTTATCAGGTACCCAAAAAACTACGGTCTATTATTATGTAAAATCCATTTTATTCTTAACTGTACGAATATATTTGTATCGACTTTACCATAAATAGTAGTTAAATCTTGTAAATGCAAGTGAAAATATACACATAAATATTACGCAGAGGTAAGTTCGTGTTAGTGTTGACAAGGTCTCTGGACCTTGACACGGTACGCATCTGCCACGTCACTAGACCTTTAGAATAGAGCTTCTTTCGATACCATTTCTGATTTGCATATATAGAGTTACACGATGACTTCGTGCATATTTTTAAAGTATGATCAGACTAGTTTCTGTTCGCTGCTTCGCTTACGTAGTTCGAATCTTTATAATTTATCCCTACCACCATAAAAGATAACTACCAATTGAAACTAGCATCATTTACTATTGCACACTTTCCGAATAATGTTATACTTTTATATACACTGTTAATAATAAGTCGCAAAAACTTACGTGGATTCAACATTCTATCTACCCATGACTATAAATGTCGCCGCGCGGTACATGGTCCGAAACGTTACGTTAGAATGATAGAAAACAGTAGAGATATAGTGCACATTAGTTGAAGATGTAGTTGGTACACCTATGCAAAGAGGTTATTATGTAAGTGTCGCGATAAATCCGTATGTTTTATTTCAGGTTTATTATTTTATTGTTATGAGGTCGAGTTACGCCATGAGCGTGACCCAGGCACCCTTTGTAACGGTGAGTTGCCGTCATGATGCGATTCGACACGGGGATTAAATACTGGTGTCATATGTCACGAGGCCTGCCACTGTTTGCGAAACTCCCAAATGCTGTCTCCATTAACTACTGTGAACAATTATATATAATTGTCCACTGTAAGGCAAATGTCATTAGAACAACTATGTTCACACACCTCATAAACGTTACGTCCGACGTTCGGTAGCATCAGTCGATAAATCAAATTATACTTCTAGGTTTAGTGTTTTGTTTTCCCGCAGTTCAAAGCTTTAGCATTCGTAGCTTAGTCAGTTCTTTGTAGCCAAAAGAGTTAAATTTTATATAATGTATTCAGATATAAATATATTTTTCGTGACATAAGGAAGTAGGCCTAGAAAATTTAAAATATTTAGTTACAAATGTAGGTTTAAAGTTACAATATAAAATGGAAAAAGAATACGGTCGGACCGAGAGCCATCTGGTCGAGATGGCTTAGTGGTCAGAGCGCCTGGAGTATCTATCCGGGAGGCGCAGGTTCGAATCCTGTTGTCGGACCGTATTCTTTTTCCATTTAATATTGTAACTTTAGAGTTCGCTAAGCATGCGTTAATGCTTTTTCAAAGACATATCTTGAAATGTAGGTTTATTTTTACTTTACTGGGCCGCTTGCGCGTTCTAGAGTTAATTTAAGTAACTCCGAGTTAACTACTAACGCAGGGTTAAATTATTATATTTTCTTGCACTGCAAGAGTTAAAACTAAACCATGGGTTAAATAATTAACTATTAAACCCTCTGAAGTTGGAGGGTTAAATTTCTAACTCTGGGTTAAAATGTCGAAATTGTCAGGAATAAGCTTGTTTGTGTTGTATATTGAAAGAGAAATAATGTTAATTCAATAGAATATGCACTTAAGTAGTGGTAGGTAAATATTATACCTATAGGCATGTGATGACATTCATTTTTATTTCGACAGTGAGGCTTTATCACCTGTGTAAATAAACAATGCAACTAATAGTATGTAAATTGAGATTTTATGTCGCTGGAAGTCAATTAATAACATGTGGTGATTTCATTGGAGTACATGATTCAACAGCATGCAGAACAAACCACAGGGTGACTGATGCCATTGCCCGATTGTATCCCGAATTTATTTATACTCCTCAGTGGAAGAGCAGAGGCATGATGCGATGGAGTTTTATCAAATAGCTAGAATTACTTGCGTTATTGTATCTACAGAGTGATATGTGTGCACATGTGAGGATTAAGTCACTAGGTAGAGTTAATAGAATATATGGAGCTGTACATAAATGAGACTTGTACAGTGCATTCAGGTTGATCTAGAGTAATTTATTAAACGTGAGTTAAAGTTCGCTTAATTATAGATCGCCATTCAATATGGTACGATCAAAAACGCCATGTGACTTCAAATCTGACATTAAAAAAAGACATATGGAAGTTACTGTGGTGTGAGAGAGAGAACAATACTTATGCCGTTTGTCTTTCGTTCTTTTGTTTTTTGGCTGGATGTAAGAAACACAAAAAGTTACCAACATGTGGCCTAAAATTCTCGGGTTAGTTGACTCTAGGTTAATTTCTGTACGTGCAAGATAAACTCGGTGTTAAAAAAGTTTAATACTAACCCTGAGTTAGTAAACTCGGGGTTATTTAGTTAACTCACAATTTCCGTGCAAGCGGCAGTAAGACCCAAACCTTCTGGAGGACGCAGATGCTCTCGGCCTACGCGTGTTTCGGAAATTTGTATAGGCGTTGCATAGGCCTGGAGCCAACATCGAGATACCATCACTGCGACAACTGCTCCGAGGACACGGCGCAGTATACGCTCGAGGTATGCCCTGCTTGGGCCGAGTAACGCCACGACCTTATCGGGGCAGACGGGGTAGGCGATATCTCACTTCCGACTGTGATCACATACACAGTCGGGAGCGAAAACTCATGGGGAGCCGTCGCCACCTTTTGCGAGGACGGATGCTTGCGAAGGAGGCGGCGGACTGGCAGAGAGAGGCAAACTCGTCCCACACCTGCCGCAGAAGACGCAGGTACTCATCGATCTCCGGCCACCGTGAACCATGACCTGCGAGTGACGAACCTGAGTACTTCTTTGCTTGTGACAGGCCCGAGACGGCAGCGCGCCGCGCTTTGGAGGAAGGCCGTGTAGTTTTTAGTCGTTAGGAGTCCGGCACAACGTCGTTGATGATATTCCACCCAAGAAAAAAATAATTACTTAACGATTCCCAAAAAATATGTAAGTGTTACAGTCATTATATCAGTTCCCGCAACCACTCACCATTAGGAAGTAATAGTGAACATAGTAATTAAGTTTACATAAATATCGTCTATGTCCAGTGTAATAATTGCGATTATTCAATGATTGAAAGCTGTTTAACAAGTTATGAAGCTATAGGTAAGTCAGACCAACATAAATCACATGAAAGCACTCGATGAACACATAACTATAACGTACGATAATCGTATGAAATGGATCCTTGAAGATAGCATCTTAAATAATCATAATGTCAGATGATAAATGATAAGCTCTCGGCTACAAACCAGTATCGAAACTGTAAGTATGCTGTATTAATTTTTTACCATTTTAATTATACGTTCGGCTGCAGTCAAATTGCGTAAACTTGAAATGGAAAAATAGACTGATATCATTCTTGAAAACTCAGTTTGTTTAGATCATTTATATAAGAGAAAACCTCAAAGGATTATTCTAAATACATTTATGTGAATACATAGGTACTTCGGATACACTGACAGACCACAAAACGTACCATTTACTTATGTGTGATAACTACTCACAGTTCCTGGTCATATCACTAATTAGTAGTAGGTAATAAGAACATAAATTCAGCATTATAGTAGAGAAAGCCGATAGCCCATACGTCTATCAAGGGGTGTTGTAAACGTTACACCTTTCTATGCATCACAGATGTTTTCAAAACAGACAGTTTTCTTAGAAATTAAACTTGTCGTAATCGTTTGACATTTCAGCGAGCCGCCATGATTGTCGTGTGACGTCATGCGTGCAGATAAGGATGCGGACGCCCGTCATTGTCTCCACGGGTGATTGTTAGGGCTATCAGAAAACTTATTAACCTTTAGAAATTTCCGCGGACTTAGATACATTTCATAGAGTGGGGGAGTTGCGTTACTACGGCCTGTTGCAGCACAACTTACAATGTAATTTCTAACGTCATATGAAACATTAGTCCTCATACGTAGATTCATTGCTTTTGATTAAATAAGTCTTAGAAATAGATTCGATAGGAAAAATAATAAACTACTACTACTTGAATAAACAACATATTTAGCAATCTCTTGCATTTCAAATTACCAAAGTAGAGCAACTATAGAAAATTTTCCATTCAACAAACCTTTTTATTTTACTCAAATTTATAATTCTTTCCTACGCATAGGTAACAGAAATAAAAATAACATAACATACCATCACGTCTGTATTCCCCAAAGTGGTAGGCGATGTACACGGTTTTACACCCACATTTCACCAATGCTGTTATGAAGTCCCATGCAATAGGTGGTGAGCCTATTGCTATCTACCGGGCACAAATTCGAACTCCGGGCTGCTACTGAGAATTTCCTAACGGAAAAACTCAATAACAGGTTGCCCGACCCGGGGATCGAACCCAAGAACTCATGCTCAACATTCACGCTTAGGATTGCTAGACCAACGAGGCAGTCAGAACAGAAATAGATAGGTTCTTAATACAATCGTAAAAAAACCTCGAGCAAAGTACTTACACCTTACACAGTAGGCTTACGATACCGTACTTATAAGTCAAACGGGGGCAGCATTATTTGGCTTCTTGCATAACTAGATCGATTCGATCCTCTGCCTGAACGCGATTTACTAAAGGAGTATCTATTACATATAAAATGTCATTGTTCCACAAAGTTCCGGACACAAGCCCCCGTGTCTATCTTCGCAAATATCTGTAGCACATGTGAAAGTGAATACAGAACAATAGAATCAGGTACAGCTCGAGAAATTAATAGTCACCCATCTGTCTAAACGAATATAGATGATATAGATCAGAATGATGGATTATAGGCATAGATTTACACCGGTACTGTACGCAATTAATTTCGAAACTGAGGTTTTATATTGCCTATAGGCATAGATCAGAGAGTTGTAGATCAGAAAGTTCAGTTTTCGTTAGTTTCTCATTTAAATTCCTAAGCCTATTTAGAATAACATAAAAATTAAATGCTGTTCGTTGGTAAGCGTTTATCTTGAGAATAGCTGAACCAATTCTGAATAAGATTACCTATCTGGGAAAGTAAAATTGGAAAACTTGGGAAATTCGAGAAAAGCTGAAAGTGGATTCTTTCTATCCGATTTTTGGGGATTTTTGTATGAACTCAAGACAGGATAGGAGATTGTCTATCGGGTCTAGTTTAGAATAAAACGCATGTAGGTAAGTACGTTGCCTATTAGGACAAAGGTGGTTGCGCCTACTTTCAGCAGGTGCAATAATCAGAAACCAGAACGCGTTTACGTTAGAATATTACTCAAGTATGTTATTAATCACTTCGGTCGGTGGGAGGGTCTCCGACCAATTGTCTTTAGCTGATTTTGTTCAAGGAATTTCGATTGTTTTGAGCTCCATTAGTATCTATGCTTCGTTTATGTACTTAAGTGGCTTTGCTTTACTCATAGACAAATATTGACGAAAAATCTATATTTTTAGCATCAATTTAGTTAACCATGAAAATATACATGTTTTGCGTGCAAAACATTTGGCTTACCTCATTAAGAGGGAACACTT
This sequence comes from Xylocampa areola, assembly GCA_935421205.1. NCBI lineage: Eukaryota > Metazoa > Arthropoda > Insecta > Lepidoptera > Noctuidae > Xylocampa > Xylocampa areola. The sequence continues at coordinate 7,210,406 of OW285200.1, forward strand.
ATGAGATAAATTAACTTAGTTAACAAAAACTTTTTTAATTTATTATCTTTTCTAGGTTTAACTATTGTTTTGGATGCAAACAGATAAGTAAGTATTATCCTTCTGGTTTAGCAACAATTACAAATTGTAAGAATAAATCAAATGGTCTCGCCCTTGTGTCATGAATGCCGTGACATTTGTGTTCATACCAGAACGGAGCCCAACCTGCGCTTGCGCAGATTAATTCCAACCTCGTTCTTTGAGTAGTGTAGGGAAATGTATGAAGAATAACATTCTTAATTACATTTATCTATTAGCTTCTTAAGAAGAGTTTGCAAGAAACTCTTTGATTATACACTGATTGATGTACAAAAATATACATATACCTATTGTACAATGTACATTGTAAAATAGGTATATGTATATTGCAGAGCCTTGCGTATTTGCATTTTGCAGAGGCATTCAAACATTTAGTGGGAAATAAGTTCGGATGGCTACGCTTCGTCATCATCATAATATCTCAGGTAGGTACTAGTTACATACAGAATTATCTTATTAAGTGAAATGTCAGTAAATCATGAGCGATGGAATTACAGATATCCATCGAATTAGAAATAATGAAACTAAGATAAGGCATAGAGTATACCAGCGTCACGCCAATCTACGTATATATTGAATCCATCTATCAAAACATTAAGCACGTTGGCACCATGTGTTAATTGACGTTTGTTTATGTTATTAGTAAAATAGTTTTAAGAATGGAAAGTTACAAAGATATAGATTGTGATAAATAATGGAGGCTTATCTTAAACTATATTGATCACTGCATGCGCACGCGGCTGTTCCGTGTGCACTGCTTTGGTGCGTTGCTAGCGAATGCGCGAAATTATTTTAACTTACTAGCGACCTCCTGGGTCTGCGTCTGCTGCGTCATAATGAAAATCCTCTAAATCCAATTTTTTGGGTTGTTCCGAATATGATTCGCGTTATCTTCTTGTTGAGTGTCGTACTTACGTATAAGTAAATAGGTATCTACTTTGAAACGACGAATGTAAGTGATCCCTGACTTATTATTGTGCCGTTAATAATACTGTACATTGGTAAAGTACTATACAAAATTTATTATTATCGAAGATATTTATTAATTGGAATAAACAACGATAAGTGTTATTAAACTATAGATTTTGCACATTCAAAGGTCGCACAAAATAAATATTATATTATAGTCCAACATAACTGTCCGCGACTTCATCTGCGTGGACTTCAGAATTGGGTCCAGCCGGGATAAAAAGTATCCTATGTGTTAATCCAGATTATAAACTATGAGTGTGCCAATTTCATCCAAATCCGTTTAGTAGTTTTTGCGTGAAAGAGTAACAAATATCTATCGATCCTCACAAACTTTCGCATTTATAATATTATAGTAGGATAAAATAGAATATCCTTGTGGAGTGTGATAGTAGGATATCAGAACCCGGCGCATGGATAACATTTGGTGTGACATCAACAACAGCATTCTCAAAGAGGGTTGACGTCATGCACGCCGCCGGTCATAAACCATAGCCAAAACTTTAGCAGCATGCCAGATATATGCTGTGCCGACCCCAAATAAATTGGCATAAGGGCAGGGGGGTGATGATGGTGAGTACGATAAAATAGTTGCCAGAATTTTAATAAGCTTTAATTAACAAAATAGACGGTAAAAAAACCCGGAATTATAATTTGAGGCCATAGCATACCATCACGCCTTCCTTATTCCCGAAAGTGATTGGAAGAGGTGTATTTTTATATACCTATAAGTTTACTATTCAGAATTTCTTAACAGAAAGCTGCCAGTAAAACTGCCTTATCCAGGACCGCACGCTCAACAACCGCACTAGTTGAATGAGTTAGGTACAGATTTCGTAATAAGTAAATAAAAATAACAAAATACCTACTGAATAAATAAAAAGAAAAGTTGCGCAATTCACGTATGTGCGCATTTCACAATACAATGCCATCAGAATTTGCTTTATGACCTAAGTTTTGACTCTGCATGTTGCAATCGCATGGTAACGTTCATCAGTGCAGTGGTTTAACTGCGCATACGTCTTTTATTTTGCAGCAAATCTTACATTGGAAAATAAACTCAATTTATTTAGCGACAGAGTTGCATTTAGATCCACGACATTTCTTTATATTAACCCCATGTGTAGACATTCACGGGGTTATGTTGTATGAGGCGTTGTTGTAAGAGTTAGAGATGCTATGACATGCATTACCACGATATGGATCATTTGAAACATTATTATGTAAATAGTTGCAGCATAGTTACACAGATCATATAATAGTAATCTAATGCCGTTTGTGTTTTATTTGCTGCATTAGTGCATACCTTGTTATTAACACATTTTATGGTTGCCATAAACAATATTCATGGCACTAATGCCGTCATCGAGTCACCATTTTCGCGGAAGATGTATGTAATGTAGGCATGGAAATGATGTGTTGTATTATGTAATGTTATTTTCGACATTATTTCAACTTTACTGTTAAAGAATGGTACCGTAACTAATAGCTACGCATTATTTTCTTAAAATAGTTATTTAAGGGCAAATAGCTGTAGCAATGAGCTCTCAAAACCCAGTCATCATGTCTACTTACCCAAAAGATAATAGTCATGCACAATAGTCAAATTGATTGACGCATAAGGCATTCGCAATCGCCAAAATTATCTTTATAAAAAAAAAACATTACGTTCATTTAAAGTATTTAAAAATTATTCAGACTTTTCAATGCAAATAAGTATACATATTTGGAAAAGGCATCGACCACAAGAAAGGGCACGACATAATTGCAAGTCTTTAGAAAGATATTTACCGGCTGTTATTGACTTGAACCATAAAAACTCAGGTACCTACCAATTCAAATACTCTAATCATAACTTAACCACAGCTTCCATGTCTCCTTAGCAAGTCCGCTGATTTGGCTAATGATCATTAAAGCACGTTACGCCTAAAATAATACATTATGCCCGCCAGCGGTTGCCCGTGACCGCGACTCTTGCATCACTACCTCTGGTTATCGCTACCAGTCAAAGGTCCTGGAGTTCCCACGATGTAGCGGAGTCTAGTCTTCATCACTAGGCTCTTAGTTCACTTAAGCCACCCAAACGCGTCTATCTGCCTTCGATCTTGAGAACTTTTGCTCTGGTTCTAATACTTTCGAAGATATTTATCTAATTATTGCGCATATTATGAGCGTATCGAATGAACTTTGCGATTTCGGTCGTGACCTTGTCATTAAGACCTTGTTATACAACTTTGCACATTACTGATGTTATGAGGAAGAAGACGTTTTTGAAGACCTTTATTGATATTTAAAGTAACCATGTATGTGTGATTATATGATGTGATTTATTACTTTCAATGTCAGTTTATTGTCTGAGACGGTGTAACGTTATATGAGCTTTTGGAAGCTTTATGAATCATTATTTGTTGTAATATACCTACAATGTGAGACTGCCTTTGGATTTATGTTTTGTGTAGAACTAACAAGGTTGATAAATGCATTCTATTTATAATACAAATAATTAAGCAGGCAGGTATGTAGGTGGTATGTCAAGGTAACTTATTATTTAATAAACATTATATTATCTAAGACGAGCCTATGTCGAGGTGCATGTTAAGGACGCCCGCGTCACTTGCGGAGACGCGTCCGCTTTATTTTACACCTGCGTACGCGTGTGAATCTTAAGTAATTAAATGTTATGAGTAACTAGTATGTATATAAGCTTAATGGTCTTGTCAAGGCACCATACATTACTTAGTTAATATTTCAGTGGTAATTTCGTGTTAAATTCGGAACATCATAATTATATTCATATAGAGTTGTATTGGGCATGTTATGTACGTTGACCTTATTAAATTGTAGGTAAGTACCTACAGTTCAGCATATTTTGTTCGAATCTATGTTAAATTATATTGAACTGTGTGTTGAGTTGTAGTTTGACTTGAAAATAGACTTTCATTTTCATATAAAAGGTAAAGGACAAGAGAAAAAGTTTTTTGTTCTAGCAAATTGTTGAGGTCCTCATCATTCGATTCCCTGGTCTGACTAAGTATTATGGGTTCTTCTGTTAGAAGTTTTCAGTAGCTATTTAAAGTTAAAAGTCCCGGTAGGCTCCCTAAATGGGCCGTAATTACGGCGTCAGTAAAATGTGGGTGTATTACATCTATGCCTACTCATTTGGGGAATATCGGCACGATGCTAAGTTATGTTGTCGCAAATTCGTATTAATCTTATCGTCTAGGTCTGTTACCTTAATTATGCTGTAGTGGAATGTGTCGTGTTATCTGTCAGTGATCTGACGCCTCAAGGACGTGGCTTGGAAGTTTTATATCAGAATAAATGGCGGCGGTCCATGACGTAGTGTTTGTTGTCCTTTGTTTTCCACTCAAATCAGCATCATGATGAATGATTTGTATCGCATGGAATAATCGGTCTTCACATTGTAATCTTAACAAATACTCCAAATTTAAGCAATGCTGAGAAAAGAGAATATTAAGTGTTTTTACAAAAGAGCGGCACTTTGTCGGAGGTCACTGTCGACGCTTGACTGCAGCCGTCGACCTTCCGTGTAAGCAGTAAAGTGCCGTTCGTTGTAAGAGCCCTTAAATTCCGTGCTTACTGCAACGGGACACCCTCGATAAATACCCGTGCTGACCTAATTTTACGCATTATTCAAATACCAAACTTTAACGTTAGACATTGTCGGTATTGACGGTGTTGGTGGCGCATTGGTCTATTAATCAGCAGCTTAACTGTCGTGAGTTTGATTCTCGATAATCGAAAATATAGTGTGTATAGATGTGAGATTTGTGTCTGCAACTACGATACAGTAGAAATTCCTAGTGTGGGACAACTTTTTCATTAAAAATATTGTAACACCCCTTAATTTGTTAGACGACGTAGGTATTACACAGACCCGTCAATGAAGGTAGTTCAGTTCTATACAAATGGGCACCTATTCCGTATCAAACGACATGAGATTCCTTACTACTTTTATGGATACAACTAATAATGTATAGTGATATAAATGCCACCGACGATAATTAGCGAGGCAACATTAATGAGCAACTATTTTGATACTGGTCCTGAATCGCGGGAGCTTTTAGCAACTATTAATTAAAGATTTGCGTCTATTATACGTTATGTGCCCTTTTAGTAGCTAACTTGTATTTACTACACGTGTGTATCCCCGGAGGGTTAGACAGAGGAATATTGGTGCAGTAGAGAGTAGATAGAATAGTGTACAACTAAATTTCACCTTATATCGGTGATAGTCCAATACCACGTTACTCGCAATGGTAAATACGGCTCAACAAAATTCGAGCAAAATTACAATAAGAAAGTTAACCTTAACATTTTAATACATTACTAAATAGCCTCAAATATAGCAAAATTTAAGTGGTGGATTCCTAAGCATCATTACTTTTATTTTAAGTAAAATTAATTACCTATCTTATAGTATTATTGAAGTAACAGGATATCAAAATTCCAATCGATCAGACCTTTGGAAGTTACTCACCTCCCATCATCAACTAGAAAAGAACTGATCATTTTCAGATGGCTGAATAGATTTTCTTGAATCTTAGCTAAGAACATTCCCGAACAAGTTACCTGTCAAATGAAACCTAAATACAATAAACCTAAACCTAAATAGGTTCATCCGTTTGGCAGCTTCATGAGATGCCACAGATAGATACACAGATACACACGTTAAACTTATAACACCTCTTTGTTTTCTTCGGGGTTAAAAAAGGAAATTTAATACTATAATCTACGATTACCTAACCAACTCCTAATTTTTACATAACTAAAATAATATTAAAATAACCTTCTAGAAGTTATTAATTAATCGGATAAGTACGTATAGTTACTAGATATAGCGATAGCCCCCACAGAATTTGCTGATATAATTCACTTTTAATCTTGCGTTAGATTAAATTCATAAAATTGGAATTAATTGATTACAATTTAGGTACAATAATTTGCAAGTAAGTACATTAAGTGAGTTTAGAGTACATACCTGAAAAGGATGGATGGATAAGATGGATTTAGTTAAATAAGTTATAATTAAAGGAGGTGAATGGTTATCCATTGTATGTCCGTAGCACCTGAGAAGAACATAGAAGAACATAATTGCACCGATCCCAAATAACTTGGTACCGAGGAAGAAGAAGAAGAAGTAAATAGAAATAAGTATACTGAGTAAATTTAGTAGATATGTGGTATATTACTCCGATAATTTCATAAAATAGCATCACGCAGTATCCCCGAAGTGTTAGGCAGATGTGTTGATACCTATTGTTAATTAAAATTAACATAACGTAGCATCACGCCTGTATTCCCCGAAAGGGTAGGCAGAGGTGTACGGAGTTGTACACCCACACTTCATCGATGCACTTAATAGGTCCCATGTAATAAGTGGTAAACCTAATGCCGTCGACCGGGCAAAATTACAAACTACGCGGGCGAATTTCCTACCAGAAAAGCCCAATAGCGCTTTCCTCGACTCGGGAAGGGAACCCAAGACCTCACGGTTAGCAGCAGCGTTTTCGACCATTAGACCAACGAGGGAGTCTAACGATCTTTAGTCTATTCTGGTTATATAAACATAAAGCTAAGAAATACATAACGACATGTCTTATATCTGCTCAATATTCTTAGAGTACACTTCGGCACCGACCCAAATCTGATCACTTTGAACAACATTAACATAAAGCAAAGAATGACATTTATAACGGAGGCGACAAGTATTATGTACAAGTATGCTCAACTACAATACGTGTTAAAACATTTGCCATTTGAATATCTATTAAACATGATATGAAAGAACATGTCGATGTCAGCTAGCGGACGGGGTGTTGTTGCGAAATGATCTATTGTGCGCAGGCGCCACCTGGCATACGTGAAACGTCAGCGCTGCCCCGCCCCTGAACCACTAGCTTATTTAAAATCTAACACAGTAGCCTTGACTTGTCCATCACCTTACAATGAATTATGTTATTGTCATCTATTCAGCATGTATGTAGGTATAGTCAGAATTTGAAGTAGGTGATGAATGATTATTGAACAGTATAAGAACCTTGCGTCAGAGTCATATTTCTAGTTCGTTTAGATAAATTTTATGACAAACGCAATGGTTGTAAACCACAAAATGAAGTTGTTTTAGGTCATTCTTGGTTATAACGATGAATTAATAGTTAGGTATAGCTTAATAAAATGTTTACGAGATTATAGTTTGTTTATCATACCACCAACTGCTCATTTGTCCTGGGTCCGATTCGCGGGTCGGACAAAGTGTTATAGAGTTTTACTATTAAAAAAAATCAGTAGCAGCCCGGAGTTTGAAATTGTGCCCAGTTGATGGCAATATCCTATTATATGGGACCTACTAACTGCATCGGTGAAATGTGGGGTTACAACAGTATACACCTCTGCCTACGCCTTCGGGGAATACAGGCGTGATACTATGTTATGTTTGTTACTTATTAGGTACCTAAAAATTGGCTACTAGGTAAATTAAACATGGAAAAATACTATTGTAGAATAAAATTATCGGGCTGGTAGAGTACAGATAGCTAGATTACCAATTATCCAGTTCAAAGATTTGTGAGTATACGTAACGGAATGATTAGATGATGTTTATGAGGTATTTCATTTCTACTGATGATATTGCGATAAAAAACGAATTAAATGATTCTTTGATGATGGTATCGGAGTAACATATAGTCGTTACGCCGGAAGCGGACTCACGACAGTGTGACGAACGAGGATTTTATGGATAAACATTTGATGAAAAAGCGTGCAGCAATACCGTAAAAGCGAAAACATACATGTTACATAAGCACTTGATGTAGACAAATGTTATTTTAGTTTTCGTCACTGTACATTTCTATTGTCTAACGAGACTTTATGATTTTTTGAGTTTAAGATGGAATACGGAATGCCAATATTTTGAGAGCATATTTTCACATTGCGCTCCCAAGCATGTATTGTACTTAAATAAGATTCAGAGTACCATAATGATCTGGTGGTTCAAGAGCAACTGCCGAAAATGAGGTCCTGGTTTCGATTACTGGGTCGGGCGAAGTGTTATTAAGTTATTTTGTAAAAAAATGACAGTAGCAGCACGGAGTGTGGAACTGTGCCTGGTTGATGGCAATAGACTCACCATTTATTATATGGGACTTATTATTATTATCTGCATCAGGGAAATGTGGGTCTTTGGGGATAAAACCGGGGAGTGTGAGATTTTTACCCCACTAAAACCACCCCGGTGGTCACCATCCGCACTTGAAGGGGAGCTCCGGGTCCTCTTAAGTAACCAGCTATGGAACTCTCCCGTGCAACGCCTGTTACGGCACCTCCCTGGAGAGACTGTAAGAGCCCCTCCCCTGCACTTCGCAGTACACCGCAGCACGTGACCACTGTGCCACCGTCTTTCCTGAGGTCACTCTATAAGTCTATAGGCAGACAGAGTCCCCACTCTGATCGCCTGCAACGTCAAAGCCCGCCTGTCCTAGATGATCCAGGCCTGCTTTCGGCATGTCAGTAGGTATAGCTCTACGGAAATGTTATTTACTAGGCAAGAATGCTTTGTACGCATGAGTCGAAATTCTGTTGTCAAGTATGACTGAGTATGACGATTTATTTTATTGAGTTTGCAACTTATTACGCATTGCCATAACAACACAATGTCAATGTTGCTACATGATAAAATAAATGATAAAATATGCATGTTACATATTACAAGTACGTGGAAGTTACTAGTACAAGATATTCGTCATTCAATGCGACTTGACGACCGATATTTATAAAAGTTCAGCCCTAAACGGCGTGATAATGACACTTTTAAAATATGTGATACATACTTGTTCGTGAGTTCGGGCCGTCGTCATTATGGAATAAAAATAGAAAACACATAATATAAGATAACCGAGTTCGTGAAACGCAGATGTGTACCTAACTACTGGCACAAATATTTACGTCTTACTTAAATAAGTGGTTCATTAAATTGGCAGATAAACTTAACGTAGCTAGGTGAAATAAGAAGTTGTAGGTAAACAATTTAATTGTTATTTATGTAAGATAAAGTTGTTGACGCGCAGGCGCTGGGGGTCTTCGTTGAAACGGTGATATTTGCGTGATTTTAGGCATTAATTAAAAGCTGTAATTATTTGGTAAACACAAATGTTGTGACCTTGTTTTTTATTAAATCATTAACGTGGAGGTTATAAGGTGGAGTCCTTCTAAGGGATTAATATACCTAGGTATAAGTCATAGTCAAAATATATAAATTTTAAATGTCTAAGTAATGATTGAATAAAACCCAAACTATTTGTAAATATCATAGATTTACGAGCAGGATGGATGACAATTGCCACCTTCCGGGGTTGCGAATCTCCGAACCCTGTTAAAGTTTAGTTGAAGACTAGGTAAGAGCCCAGCATGACGTCCATGTATGATTTACCATACCCCAAAATAATACGGATGAAAATGGCCTCTATAACTGCGAACATTTAAATTAAATAAATACTTTTCTACTCATTAAATGAACCTTGTCATTTTACACACTGACCCCTAAATTAAACCTTAACTTTTAAAGAAGGACCTTATACATATAAGAAAAGTAATGTTTTATGTATGCTTGTTCATATATATAGGTACACACAACGAGAACACGAAACTTAATAACACGGAACAAACATCTCTGAAATGTTATAATGATAATTGTTTAATTTTACGAATGTTTTATTTTATTTTCACTGTTATTGCTATTTTGGACACCGACCTAAAGTTTTATCTTTAATTTGACCCACCTCGGACCGTATACGTCAATATTGGTTATCAACTCGGGGAATATTCCAATACTTTTAAGTATAAAGTTATTATTATCGCCGATAAACTATTTAGCAAGTGTAAACAATCACAACATACTCGTTAAAAATATAATTGTAAAAATCAAAGACAAAACAAAGAATGTGTTTATGTATATGTTTTAATAATTTATATAAAGCTGAAGAGTTTTTTTTTGTTTGAACGTGCTAATCTATGAAATTGTCAGACAGATTTGAAAAATACTTTTTGGCTTTGATAGACCAATTCTTGAGAAGGGTTATAGGCTATTTAACATCACGCTATGACCTGCAGGAGCCGAGCAAAAAGAAATAAAGCGGGTGGAACAGCGGGGCGCAGCTAGTCTAAATATAATTACGTAGAATAAATCGTTTGGTTGTAAAATGCTGCAACTGGCATTTGTTTTAAGTATTTATTGACAGCTAACAATAGTTAAAATTTATTGGGAGTGTAAGATTTTTATTGTAAGCTTTTATGTAACTTAGTATGACAAACAATTTTTTTTTCACAATATCTACGCTGTGTAAAACAAATTCCTTTGACACGCGTCTGTCTGCGCAAGATTTTCTTCGTAACTACTGAACAGATTTTAATTAACAGAGGAATGTTTCGGTATGATTTGTTGACATTTTTGTGAATATTTCGAATAACTTTTACGAAGTAGACAAAAAAGCAGTCGCCTATCTCTATTAAAATTTAAATATAATTTCTGAACGGGTTGTGCGAAGCCGGAACGTGCTAGTATAATCGATAAATGTGATGTCAAAGGTGGCTATGTTTTTATCCTTTGTATAGCAACCCTGCTTACTAAGAAAATAAAATTTTCGGGACTGAAATTACCACATGAGTTATTTGCTTTCAAAGTATCTAAATAAAATAGTACTGAAGCCCTTTCAATACAAGCTTTTAAGGAGTTGTTGTTATTTTTTTCACTGTAGGAAAGAAACACCATATGAAGTGTTTCTTTTCAATTAGGAAATAGTCATAAAAATCTAGAGCCCAGAGGTAATGCTGAGAAATGTACCAACGTACGTGAACCAAATGTTTTAAACCAAATATATACTCTAATAGTTTAAAATCATCATTAAAACCAATAGATACCAAATATTGATAGGTACGTGAGTAACAAATATTACCAATTTATGTTGCATATGTAAATGTCAAAGAGTAGCAGGAGGCAATCCTTCATTGATACTTACACGAAGTAAAATAAATTCCGTGAAATATTGCAACCACGTATGTTATTCGCACAGGTTATTTGCAATACAATTTTCTACAGCTTGAATTCATCCATTTTTTTATAACTTTTGAAAGATAATGTACCTCCTACTCACTGACTGCTTTATTTTTATATCAAATATGATAAACAGTACATATAAACAAGTTTTTAGATAATATAAAAAAAAACTATCCATACTAAGATTATAAATGCGAAAGTAACTCTGTTTGTTTGTTTCTTACCATTTCACAACTAAACGGCTGAACGGATCGTAATGAAATTTGGCAAGGAGATAGATTAGACCTTGGGGAAGGACATAGGCTTACCTTTGAAACTCGGACAAAGTCGCGGGCACCAGCTGGTATTAAATAAAGATCGGTAAGTATTTTAAATACATAACATATTTTACTAATTTAAAAAGATCATTGGTATTCTTTTTGATATTTTTTCCCAAATTCAAGAATTACGAATATTAACTATAATCAAGAACAAAATTGTATCAATTTGTTGATGTAAATTACCGTGATCGCCGCGACTCCATTGAATTATCGGAACGATAATGCTCTTCGTTTAGATTAATTAACCGGAACATTTGCTAATGTGTTGATGATTGCTTCTTGAATAATTTTATGGCATTTACCTTGCGCGTTGCCTAATAGAAACATGAATGCTAAATATTTACGAGGCACGGTTGGCATTCAAACTTCCAGTATACCATTAGATTACGCTCCTGCTCCGATTATATTCTACTAAAGACCACGATTTCCTTCTAGTATTTTCTCTTAAACTAAAAAAAAACAAAACATTATCAAAGCTTATTTTTAAACAAAATACACGTGATACATACAGTTCAATATAAATAAAGCACAACCCTGAACTTTTGAACGCTAATATCACTCGATTTTGAAACCAGTGTTTCTATATTTAGGGCCGATTAAAATTAAGTAATGATACGCTAAAATATTCATTCACACGTCCACAATAAGTATCACACAAAAGCAACTTATTATTGTTTATTTAGTATCGGTAATTAGTTGGTGGCGACTAGGGGAGTGTGCCAAGGTGAGAGCATTGATCTCGCGCAACGGCCGCGATGCCACCGCTCCGCCAACTGCGCCTGCGCCGATGCGCCACTGACTCATCCCGTGGCGTGGGCTCTACAATAACACCTATTGTGTGATAATTTTTGACAGGTGTACTTCATTATCCGCATCCACCTACAAGCCTCAATCCAACCTATAGGTACAATGCAACACCGGCAAAGCCTTCCATGTTCACAAACATAACACATGTTATGCAAGCCCAAAAAAGGATAAGATTAAGTACACACATAAACAGAGACATTGAAGAAATGAACAACAGATATTAACCCAAATGTTCTTTAGATATTTGCGAGAGGTTTATGAGCTGTTATGGAGTCAGTTTCGCCCCACTGAGCAGTTTACTCGGTGTGAAATGTCAGATCTTAACGACATTTTCGCATTAGAGAAATAAATGTCGAAGATGTAGTTACTATGGCTCTGTATTACGGATCTGTTTGATTGATTTTTATTATTGAAGTATTCAAATACATCTCGTGAGAAATGTGGATTTTTGTGCTTATTTCTTTGGTAGGTATACGTATGACGTTAAATCTTGGTGTTCACCATAACAGGGCGGTGATTTTCGAGTTTCTTTATTCTATAGCAGCCGAGGCTTCCTCGTTCGAATCGATAAACGTGGGTGTGAAAACACCTACATTACCAACAACCTCATCTATTTAATTGTCTTTAAAGTGCTCAAATTAACCATGAACAGACCGTCTCCTACTCTAACAAAACTAGTAGATAATTCTTAGCCATCTACGTATCAGTGTTCAAGGGTACATTCCAATGTTTATATTTTGTGTAAAGTTATCTGGGGTCGACCGACCCCTGCACACGAGACACGACGATCCCACTGATGTACCACTTATCTCGCTGTTTGAAGATCTAACGACCTCGGAGCATGCATCACTAAGATGCTTCTAAGTACCCTCACCCCACTATTGTAATCATTGATAAGAATTTGTACACGCTATGCGAAATTCAACCTCGTTACTGGGGAATTTATCTTAATTAATTTATTGCATATTGAAATAATGAAGTAATTAATATCAGTTTTCTAGACGGTTCGGTGTAAGTTTATTTATCAGTTATGAGAGTAACTTATTGGCTTTTAGATTCCGCAGTTATTACTAGAGATATCAGTATGTACGCCTTACTACGTCTAGCTACTTGTGTGAGTAAGTTGGTAGTTGTGCGTAACACCACGTTTTGGCAAGCACAGACGCGACGGATAGAAAACAAAAATGTTCGTGCTACTATTTCGTGCGCCTCATTTTCCATACATTGTACTCAATTTCTATACAATATTTGTCTTCTAATAAGACGGTGTTCAAAAGGTTAAGTATGACGTGTCACAATAGGTCATAAGTCAAAACCTAGTCTATCAATTATTCTTAAAGTTTGTGAAACCAAAGATCCTATATTATTGTTTTCCTTACTTATTAGTAGTGATAGCCCAGTGCTATGACCGTTGGACTGGTCAAAGGTCGCAGATTCGAATCCAAAGCACGTACCACTGATTCTTCGTAATAATATGTTTATTTATTAGAAAATAACGAAACAGTTATCATTTGCTATTAGATCTATATTTTATAGAACAAGAATTTTGAGGAAACCACAGAGAGTTTTGTATGGTGTGCAAAACCATTACATATAAGAGAAAATTAACAGGATTACGAAAAAAAAACTTTTTGCATTTCACTATTTTTTTAGACTTACCTTACAATTAATTAATGTTGTAAAACTGCCTCGTTGATCTAGTGGTCTCAACCGCGGTGGCTAAGCATGAGGTCTCGGGTTCGATTCCCGGATCGGGTAGTGTTCTTGGGATTTTCTCAAGTTTTTCTGTTAGAAAATTCTCAGTAGCAGCCCGGAGTTTGTAATTGTGCCGGGTAGATGGCAATAGGCTCACCACCTATTGCATGGGACTTAATAACAGCATTGTTGAAATGTGGGTGTACCCGCTCTGCCTACCCCTTCGGGGAATACAAAACGCTTCGTACACATCTATTGTGGCATATACCTCTAGATTTTTCCTTCTATTTCTGAACTGGCTACTATTGAATTATCATTTCTGTAATTAAGTTTATGTAAATTCGATCGACTTCATCGTTATCCTAAGTTGACTATCTTCTCCTATACATAAACCGGTCCGTTCAATATCAAGAGCAAGACCTGTTCTTCTATTTATGATAATGCTAATTACTACTTCACTTGATATGGATAGCTACATAATATGTTTATAAAATACTGTGCTATTTATAAGTCTTTTATATCACACGTTATATTAAGCGATGCAATTACACATCTGCCTAGTGCGTGACCTATTGAACTCTGATAGACTAAGTTAGCGACGCAAATTGGCAAAAAGTTCACATTGACACGTTCGCGCTTGAACGTGTCAAATTGAAGAACTCACGCATTAACGATTACACGACGAACCACACCATGCACTCGACCATTAAAGAGTATCTATTAAGAGTTCTTGAATAACTGCACGAACTACTACACTATTACAACGTTAATTCAACATAATTCCAACAATTATGGATACTTCGTTGGAGGAATACGCGAAGATACGCTTATTTGCTAACTTAACGGCAGGTTTATCTTACAAAAAATGTGTAAATTGTTAGTATTCACTACGATGACTAAGCGTAAACCAGTGTGATACAGCGTTTGCATGATTATAGTAGAATATTTACCATGTAATATGATGTTTATCGTACGTTTCCATAATTTGTAGATATTTTTAATACATTTTAACGTAGTCGTCTATATACAAAAACGGTCATGTTTAGAAAAACACGTGGTGCAAAGCCGAGAGGTCAGCCAGTTGAATATAATTTAATCTAATCTAATAAAACACAACTGTGTCGCGAAGTTAAATATGCGTGTAATTACTTACATTTATCATTTTCCGAATAATTCACCCAAGCAGTTCTGAATATAGTTGTAAACTAGGTCAATATTATTTAACTGCTCTGTTCCTTTTTGAACCATTTGTTGTATCTGTTGCAGCGAAAGTCTTCGGACAAAGATGCGCTTCAAATAAACTGGGCCAAAGTGTTTGTGTTACATTATGTAATGCGCATTACACTCTTGATTACGTTTAGTAGAAGGTATCATTGATAGTCATGCAATAACGCAATTTGGCTACATCCTTGTTCTAAAGTAATCTGGTTGGGCTTACCAACTTATTATTTAAATTGTACATTATAATATTTAAATGTAGGCCAAGTGTTTTTACTGCATTCGTAAAGAGCTATCCAAACATCTAACTGTCCGAAGTACATTCAACTTCAGGCACGTGAAGCTAGGCCTAACAAGCTGGCCATCTAGTATATGCTCAAGGATTTCGCCTTGTTTGGATTTTATAATAATAGCACCAAAAGAAGAATCAATACAAATTAAATTAAACTTTAATGTTCATACATTTTAAGTTACTACGAACGGATATTCAATGGAGTGCACCCTCTGACCTAGAGGTCACGTTCCGCTCGTGTACTGCGGACGATAATTGTTCGAATAGGCTGTCTTGTGAGGAATATACAATAAATTAATAAGTACGATATTCATGCAGGGCCACGCACACGGATTAATGTGATCGTGTACGAGATGTCGTAGGTCTCATAGCTAGTTATTAATGATGCAGAATTTCTTGTATGTTAGTACTGCAAGCATTCTGAAGGTGTCATAGTGCACATAACTCACGACTGCGTTACAGACAATTTGCATGCAAATACGTATTGTCACAGTTTCGCAATGTCTGAAGGAAATAACACTGTTCGATCGAAGCCAATAATTTGATTTTCACGTAAACAAAATTGTATGTAAAGTACTTAAGTATTTATATAAATAGTGGAATTGAACAAGTTATAAAGCATTGGCATGTGACCAGCATTGTGAGGTTGTCGAACTACCTTCAGCTACCTGAGAAATGTAGGAACTTAAACTTATTAACATTAAGGTTATCAAAATTTAAATACGGGTGCGGTTGTCAACAATTAAAACCAATGCCATGAATATTAAGTAAAATAACTTGTATCCAGTAGCTTTTACGTTGAGTTATTAACGGGTGAATGTTGCAGATGGGTTTAGCACATTATGTTTTTGTCATCCGTATGTTACTTGGCGCATCTTTGTGTCGGATCACCTGTGTCATGTCATGGCCCGCACTCTTTGCGCAACTTTACACAGAAGTCGCAAAAGTGTCGCCGCGTTGAAGTTAAAATGTCCACGATGTTATTTTAATTGATTGTGTAACTACTTGTAAGGGAATAAAATACAAGCATAAACCTCCAACTTAAGTTGTTCCGATCTTATATTAATGATAAAGCACATTTATCGTAATGTTTATGTGTCACGTATATTTTTCAGTTTAAAGTAATAATACTATTTCCCTTTTCACTTAGTTGGATGCAGTTTTGCCATAAACATTATTGATAATCTTAGTCGTTGACTTTTATTTTATTTTATTTTAAATAAACTGGAAGCAACCAAAAACCTACGCATTTAAAGATATAAAATTAAACAAGTATCCTTGAGATTTAAGATAGTTACCAAAATGGAGGAAGTAAGACATAACTGGCCGAAATGTGTTCTAGCCATACGTGACTAGACTCTGATGCTGGTTCCGATTTGGGCTCGGATGCGCTAGACTTGCTCAGGTATCGTTAATCGTCGCAATTGTCGCTGTTGCACTTAGCTGTTTATTTCATGTTAACGTTTAATATAAAATAAAAGAATAAGTGCACTCTCTCTGTATTATTGGTGTCCTATGCATTTCTATACCATACCACCGAGTTGTTATCTGTGCGCCTGCGGAGGTTTTTGACAAAAAAAATACTTTGGAAGAAAAAGACGTCTATATAATTTATTTGTTCCGATTATAATATAAGTTTGGTAAGTTGTGTAGGTAGGTACACGTTCGCTAAGATTTCTAACTTAAAAATACTGATTTTATATGTATGTGTTTGTCTTCTTTGCAAGTTTGTGTATATATTTACCTTTTTTAATTAGCAAGAACAAAGACATTGCAGGCCGGACACAGCTATCTTCATAAAATATGGTCCTGTTATTATCTAATAGCAATACTTCTCAAAGCGTAATTATGCATAAGTTTTACAGATAATTGTTTAAGCGGTATTTCGCAATTGAATGTAATTTTGTACATTTAAACATTTATCATCGGTATTCGAGGGTCAGCTAACCATCAACAATTAGTCCTAATTTTATGTCAAGACAAAGCCTTATTATGTTTCTAAGGATTATTTCTCAATATTTATGTAAGTATTATTCAAATGCCAACAATTGCTGTCGCGTGACATGGTTAGTTTGGCAGCCATTGCCAGCTATTATAGTGTCTTCTAAAATATTGGCAGTTATATGGGCACGTGAAGGTTAATCCACTGATTGTCGGGGCCTCGAATACCAACATCAATAACTCGAAAAAAATTATGTGGTTGTGGTTGCTTTAAATAGGTATAATGTGTTTGCAAAAATAGAAGAGTTGGTATGATGATGATGATGATGTTATTGTGATCTGTTGCCTCTTTTTGTGCATCCCACAATCAACGAGCCTTGAAATAATTGTATAAGCTATTATGTAGAACTATAAAAGAAACCGTTTTGTTATTGTGTTACGAAGGATACTGGCATTACATATTATTATGAATATATTATATAACTTCATGTCTATTGTCAGCAATTGCAGTTTCTTGTTTACTAGCTTCTGCCCGCACTTCGTCTGCGTGGACATCAGAATTGGGTCCAGCCAGGACAAAAAGATCCTATGTATTTGCGACTACTAACTATCTGTGTACGAAATATCATCCAAAATCCTCAGTATTGCGTGAAAGAGTAACAAACGTCCATCCATCATTACAAACTTTTATATTTTTATGGTATTAGTAAGTAGGATAGGATTTATTTGCCTACCCGTAGTGAGCTAGTGTGATGATCAAGGATCGTGCCTTCTCAGTATGAGGCCCTTGTCCTGTAGTGGGATAACTATCCCACTACAGGACAAATTATGTACATAACCAGCTCTTAACTAAGAGCTGGTTATGTACATAATTTACCTAGTTAGAACCTATTTTATGTAAGTAGTTAAATGACTTCTATGTTGATTTTAATGTAATTCGATTTGCTTGGGTGCATTAACGGCGATTATCTCATCTGAGGTCATAAGAAGATTTAATCAGTATCTTTGAACACATTATATTTTAATTTATTATAAATCGTACAAATCAATACTTTCACAAAAAGTCTTTAGCCTTCTTCTTAGGTTAAATTAAAATTCTCCTTCAATTTTTTAATCATTTTTTATGACTATGACGTAACCAGTGACAGAATTTATTGGTACTGGCTGGTAATATAGGGTTCATAAATGCCTGTAGTTATGCATATTTATCGGGTGCTATTGCCTGCACGGTGCTAACCGGATGTTATAACAAGTTGACCTCCCGAGGCATCATGTTTTGCTCTCATTTATATTGTAAATCACGACTCTTTGTCCATTCCATTCATGTAAATGGAATCTGTGTGTCGTGACCTGACAGCAAAAAACAGAGGCAATCACTTATTGGTGGGCTGCTGTTGTTGTTCATAACCGCTGTAGGTACTCCCACCTATACTTGATTACATACCTAGTATTTACCTATAACATTTGAATAAACAGCCTTTTAGCGTTCTGTGTCCAAAGGGTGCCATATGCCCTATATCACTACATAGTATAAAACTAAGTCGCTTCCCTCTGTCTGTCCTTATGTATGCTTAGATCTTTATAAATACGCAACGGATTTTGATGCGGTTTTTTTAATAGATAGAGTGATTCAATAGAATGGTTTAAGCATATAATTTGTCAAGTTTTTGTATACATTTGCTAAAATATAATGATATTTGTTGGAGGTGTCGGAAAAAAATAAACCGTCTGGGACTTTTCAACGACAACGCTACCTAAACCCTTTGAGATATAACAAAATGATGTATGGTGAAATTGTGTATCTTATATAGGTTTACAGAAAAGTCCGCGATGGCATATGTCTATCTCTTATGGATAACATACTCTATCCATTTTAATACTTAAAAAAATGGGCAATTATAAAGCGGTAATTGGAAAGCGGGAACGGGATCAAAATTTCATGATTACTTTTGGTCGCGATAACCGACATCCACGCGGGCGAAGCCGTGGGCATCAGCTAGTTATTACTAAGCCCAAGTCTGTATGTTTTAATTTTTTAACAAAGTCCCCTTTAGGAATTTCGCCTATATTATAACACAAACAAATAATCTCAATGCACAGACCTGGACCATTATCACATTATCTTAATATGTGCTCCGTGCGAGAATCGAACCCGCGATACGCAGCGCAGAAGCTGATCTATCGAGCATTGCGCCGACCGCTCCATGTGTTCTTCACCAGACTGTATTTTTCACGTAATATTTCAGGTCCTTCATTAGTAAATCGAAATATTTATAGATGTGAATCTATAGACTGTAAAGATGCTGCTTGCTGGGGCTGCCTCGTTGGTCTAGTATTCGCAAGTGAGCGTGAGGTCCTGGGTTCGATTCCCAAGTCGGGCAAAGTGTTATTGGGTTTTTTCTGTTAGGAATTCTCAGTAGGAGCCCGAATTTGAGAAGTCGTTGGGTGGTAGTCCCGTGCTTCGGAGAGCACGTTAAGCCATCGGTGCGCCTGATCTGATGCGCCTGATCTCTCTCCGGTCGTGTCGGATTGCCGTCCCATCGGACTATGAGAGTGAAGGAAGAGGGAGTGCACGTGTGTTTGCGCACTATAATATCTCCTGCGTACTTGGCTAATCTCCTCGGAGAAAGGCCGCCGTAACCGAAATACGGTCTGGAGCAGTGTTTATGTAGAAAACTATTAATAATTTTATCATACTTTTTTACGTGTCAGCTAAAATATTCTATTGATATTTGTTTCCGTTTGCATAAAAATCATTACCTACAATCATCATTAGCTCGTAACAGGTAAGGCTCTGGTGCTCGCTGTTCTAGTTCTGCGTATCTCTACTTCTGCCTTACTCTATAGATAACAATTGAAATTCATTTTTTTATTAATTTAATTATAACAAAAAAGCAGTTAAATAAATAAATTGATATTTGATATGAAATTTTTATCATTCATAGATGTACGTGTTCAAATATTTCGGATCAATAGTGTAGGATGTTACATAGCCGGTTCAAATATTCAGAAAATATTTTAACATTCTGTCATATACATATATATGGTATATAACGCAAAAAGTTTAAATCCAAAGAATCCTCATATAAGGAACCTCATAACGTTCAATGCTTTTATTGCTGCGCCATCTGAAATGTAGTACGTATTTGATACAACTGTCAAATTTGGGCTGATTTTAGTGCATATTTCATAGTTACATAAAAAAGGCTTAGAACAAGGTTACATAGTTAGTAGTTACATATAACTTAAAAAAGGTTTTAGTGCTAGGGATCTCTAAGTGCGCGAGCCTAACTCGCACTTGGTTAATTCTAATGCGTCTAATTTTCTTTCATGGTTTCTATCATTGTTTTATTCGATATTCTGATTATTGCGTAACGGCTCTTAAAAGCATTCAAATGTTGTCGCAACAATATTCTTTACACACAAACATATTCTTTTGTTTATTTATAAATACTAGTATAATATGTATAAAAAACTCTCAACTACTAATAAATAATACTGTAATGAATTATTTATTTATTTGTGTTTAAATATCCAGATATAGTCAACTATATTGGCCAAGAAATAAAATAACTTAAGTGCATCAACCGTGCCAAGACAGTGAAGAAACCAAATGTAATAGAGATAAAAAAATATATAGTAAAAGTAAATAAAATAGTTAACAAAGAATGCTTTTTCGAAATTGATTGCGCGTCTTTTGGAGTTTGGTGTCATCTTTTTGTTCGTGTTTCACATTTGAATGGATGCAATACTTATCTTAATGTCAATGTAAGTTTTTGTAATTGACATTACCCGCGATCGGGATGGTATTACACTGATAGTACTGTTGTGGAATGAATTACGATTGCGTCAAGAGTAGCTGATACAAGTTAGGTATTTAACGAGACGGTGTGTTTACGGTCAAACAACCGGCTAGGCGCCTGGTACACCGCGTGGCGCGGGTTCGATTCCAGCATGGATCAAATGTTTGAGTCCAGTTTCAAACGCGGTGTTCTATTGTTATTCTTTAATTTAATGTTATAAATGCGATTTTTTTTGAGAATAATGGACGTTTGTTGCTCTTTCACGGAATGAGTAGGTAACTACTAAACGGATTTGGATGAAATTTGGAACACAGATAGTTAACACAGATTAACACAGAAACTTTATATCCCAGGAAAATGCAAAGCTCCTCTGGGAGAAGAGAAATCCTGCGGGTGAAACTGCGGGGCACAGCTAATACATACAACTATAAAACAAGTGCTATTCACTGTATTTTTTTTATTGCAACCAGTGCTTCTGTGAATAGGTTCTACTGTGAAAAGTGCTCCAAAAAATTTGTATATTTATGTAATTTAAATTAACTTCGTATTGTAAAGAAACGCTAGAAAATGTACTAGTTATGTGTGTAAATAATAAAAAAAACAATATATCAATACAGTTTGTCACTGCACTGCATTTTTCTACGTCGCAAATACCTTGATGCTCTGAGCTATTATTTTGTGGAAATAATTATGTATTCAACTTTATTACTGCTGCGGTAAGTCGTGGTCGGATCAAATAGTTTCTGCCAATCTTAGCTAGCTATGAGACAAGAAATAACTTTAATTATTTCGATTTCACTTACAGGTTACAGGAAATTGTGATGGTAAAAGTTTTAATTGTGGCAATACTGCGTAACTTTCTTCTCTACAAGCAACTTAATTCACCATGTATATGTATTTAAACCTATTTCTTTAACATCAACGTTTCGTACAATCTGCAAAGGTTTATTCACCTGTAAAATTGATTTATTGTATGGCATTATTGTAATATAAACCCGATAATTTAGATATTCATCGATTCTGTATGTGTCAGGAATCGACTCCACAACAATGCGGACAGCTCTCGTATTTTCGTCAAGAACACAAAGTTCAAGCTTAACTAAAGAATTCGTGTGTAGCACAAATGCCAGACAAAGGTCGGTGGGATGAACGTAGGTACTGTTGTAGTAATATATGTACTTCTTATAGGCTATAGAGGGTTATTAGAATAACCTCGTGACTCGTCGTCGACGAACAATCGAGATTGAACGATAAAAACTTCAATTAATCAGTTATCGGTACTCGTAACTGATGCCTGATGTCATACACTAAAGCGGTCTGACAGGCACAGTGTTATTAATTAACATTTCAAAGTCAAAGTCAAGATGTAAAAGTTGTAAGCTATTAATCATAATTGGTAGTCGTCCTCACTTTCAGAGCTGTGACCTTAGGTAATGTATTTGTTATTGATTGACGTGACGTTATGTGACGTCAAGCAATGCTTGCTCCGATAGATAACCCACTGATCAAAGTACTAAATTGTTTGTTTACGTATTAGGTACGTTGTTATTGTTAGGTACTGTGGTATGACTTCAAGCCACACCCCCGTAATAAGAATTAATTGTACTCCACTAAATTTTAATTTCTTGAACATAAACTTTTACCTACATCACTATTATTATTAAATTTCCAGGAGACATACGCTTTTGAATTCTTTGAAAAATGTCGATTATTATAGGACACAATAACTACAGCTATTCCACGTAGGTATTTATTATCAGTGTATTTTCCGTCCTGCGCCTGATATTCAATACCTTTTAAAATTAAATTTTCGATTGAAATGTTTTCTTTTCGTTACTGAACAAGTCCATATTTTTTACGGTTATAATAGAATAGTGATGTCGAAAACTAATGGGTAACTAGTCTGACTTAACCTTCATACTTAAACAGGAATTCATGCTGTTACATACATTTCATTAATTTATATTATTATGCACCATAGATTTGCATGCATGCTCATAAAACCTGGTACCAAAATATTCTATGAATGTCGTTAATTAGAAAAATTTAATGTTTTATGTTAGATTTATTGAAAACGTATATATTAAACATACATAGTTTATGGCTATAACATCGACACGATTAACACCTACAGACAATTCATAGTTTTCCGCGTGTAAGAATATCTATGATAATTAATACAACCTTCAGTGATCTACGCCTACGACCATAGTATTATTAGTCTCAAAACAAACTAAGTAATGGTTGCAAACAAACACAAGTAAAAAGCATGAGCATGAGTAGTAGGTGGTAGCTGCAATTTTTCACCGCTTGCGTATTTGCAGATATTTGCGGGCTGGCGGGCGGTGCACAGGTACAGTACAGGTAGGTAGGACAATTGCATGACTACCTTCAATATTGTGTTGTGTTATTTGCATCTTTTGTAATGGACTTCAACAAGTTAACACCTAAATCTATTCAATGCAAACTAAGTAGTTATGTAACAAGTAATAAGGGATAGAAACGCTCGGGTCAGGAGGTCCTGAGAGCACCTCTCCTATTTATAGAAACTACTTTCAGACCGGTCGACATTGTGCCTGTCCAATGGGCTTACATGCTAGTATAAATTTGACATTACCTAGTATTTAAATATGACAACGTTATACTATATATTTAAATGAGGATATCTATGACGCCTAATAATAGGGCTATACAAAAGTCCACGTAGGCTATGACCACTTCAAAGATTTTTTGACAGTATCGGTATGCATTGACTGTCAAAAATTCGAAATTCCAGTGGTATCGTTAATCTTGCGTTGCTAAAATCTAGCTAGCATAAGTGGGCCATTCGTGTAGCCTTATTTTCGTAGCAACATTGTAACTGTTTTTTTATTACTCATCTTTCTATTCAATAAACATAATGATGAATCTTCCGGTTGCTTGTCCCATAAATAAACATTACAACGGTCACGCCACACATAATCTCAAGTGATGACAAAAAAATTACAATATGATTAGCATGACATTTTGAGTCGTAGTAATTTAATAATCGCGTGTTTGTAGTGAAAACTCCGATGGACTCCGGCGCAGCTACCGATTACATAAATTTCGTAACAACAACATTCTAGTTCGATACGGTAATGAATATTTGACTTTTGACATTGTCGCCTATTTTACGTCCGCTAGATTTTCTATTCCGTCTCAGTGTTTTGATTGCGATATGCTGATATTGCGACACGTTGGCATATATTTGTAGACGAAGATTTAAGTAGACAGTAATTTGAACGTTACTGTTAAAATGACATTTTTGCATTGAATTTACTGATGATGATACAAATTATGTGGCTTAATCATAATATTAAGGTTTAGTTATCAAAGAAGCCATATTTTGTTCACGATTCTGATACCAAAGAGTTAGATGTAAGTTACTTATTAATGCAAGTGCTATACATGATACATATGTATATTTAATATGAACACGTCAGTAAGTAAAAGCGGTCCATAGTACAATAATTAAAATCCGAACATTATATTTTTAAGTGTTATAATGATGCTGCTTTTAACTTTTTCTCGGAGCAGTTAAAAATCAATAATCATGAAATTACGTATCGAAGTGTGAAAACATCGTTTACGGTAGCGAGTTTTATTTTTAAACGTCTCGGTAACAAGATATGATCGCGTGAGTGTGATAGTGCTAAGTAGAAGCAGTAATGACCGACTGAAAGTAAACGCAGATTTCGAGAATTAAGATGACTGCAGACAGCATATGCGATTCTTAATTTTATTCTGGCCTCAAGTTATTTTTAGATTTTTACTGCTACATTTAGACTTTTATTTTTCGCACACTTTTAATGGAGTCAGTCATTATTTTTTCTTATTGATCTAATTCGGTGTTCTCGTTGAAAGCCACTTGTAGATCGGAGCCTAAGTGGTTACTTGTGTAACCAGATAGGTTTTCACAACGTGCAAAGTAAGATTAATGCTTGGAGAAGTTGTACTTTTCTTCTTCATCAACCTGTAATTAAAAGCTGTTGGTTAACTTAGATTATCCATTTTCCTTTTCTATATATTTGTATTGTACGAGGTAGATACCCCATCTTTGTTCTATAACGGGTAATGTTACATAATTATACAATACATTTTTTTTTCATCACTATAAAAGTACAAAGTCAAAAATATTTACACGTTAAACATAGAGACTGGTGTCTTATTTAGGTAATACCTGTATTACAGCCAACAGCAATATACAGATCACCAGGCTTAACCTGGGTGAAACAAGTAAAATTAGACCTCAACTGTATTATTTCAACATTCGTAAACATAACCAACCAAATAAAGTTATGTATATAAAACATGAAATTTAGAAAATTATCTATTGTGTTCAATGATAATTTTCTGAGCATGAGGTGACGATTCCCAGGTCAGCAAAGTGTTATTGAGTGTTTCTGTTAGGAAATTCAGTAGCAGGCCGGAGTTTGGAATTGCGCCCGGTAGATGGCTATAGGCTCACCACCTATTATATGGGATTTATTATCAGCATTGGTGAAATGAGGGTATACAACTGTGTACACCTTCGGGGAATACAGGCGTTATGCTATGTTATATTATGTGTTCAACTGTATTTTATTGACATAATAATTAAACCGACATCTAGCAGTAGTGGACTTTTGGCTGAAACACATCGAGTATCATTCAGTCCAATCAAGCTATAAATTAGTTGACCAAGTATCGTGTGAGCGTCCTTTTATCGTGAGCAACCCGCGGGTGTAACCGGTCGCCTGTCACGATATCCAACCAGTGATATATGACCAACACAAGATTAATGGCCTTCGAACTCAAGACAACGTTAATTCACACATTTATACCGCATCATTAGAATCTTCCAATCAATTATTGTGTTTATGTAATGGCCCCTGACTGTTGAGATTGTTTATCTGTTTTGATTATAAATAGAAAAACAAATTTAGTATATGTCATAATATTGTTATATGTAAGTTGTTAGCGAACGGCTCTGTTAGTGAATGTTACCTATATGCAAGGTGATGGCAATTGATGGTGTTAAGTTTCCGTGTTGATGATGTACGTTATGATGTATTGCTAAGTAGGTTTTTCTATAGGAACCGGATATTAAAGCTGCTACTGCTGAAGTGGATATTAAATTACATGAAACACTTTAAACACTTCGCATGTACGGAATGGAAAATACGATCGGTTAACCCAACTTTAATATTTTAAATGCACAAATTTAATTAATTAGTTTATTTTTCGTACAATATCTTTCGTGACACATATTCATATCAATTATTTTTCACCGGTTCTCACGTGCACTTTTTCTGGATCAAACTCAGTTTGACACGCGACATCGTCGCGAGTTCAGCTCATGACTAAGAGCTCCGGTCGAGTTCGAAACTAATAGGGAAATCCCGAAGAAATGCTAAATTGCAAAATGAGTAGAAAATACGTAGTAGCTCTTTGACTACATTCTGGACACTATCCCACCAAGAGTTTTGGTAATTTGACGAACAATGTAGAATGTATAATATTGTTTAAGCTTAACTTAGGTTACGATGGGGCTGACATGCCTTAAAAGGATAAAATTCCCTAAAAATAAAGAGAATAAAATATATAAATGCGAGGATGGATGGATTTTTGTTACTCTTTCCCGTAATGGAATGAAAATTATGAATGCACAGGAAAAAAATGGTGCGAAATCAAATTTATTGGCCATAAACAATAGAATATATGTTCATGCATTGACGCAATATATTGCTAGTTCCTGCATATTTACCATATTTAACATTTAAAACGTTTTGTTCTTTGTTTTGTTAAATCGAAAGTTGTATAAAGTGCATTAGTTTGAATGTATACTAATATCGACCACTTACTGAAACACTCTCACTCTCATTCAGATTGCATCAAAGTAAATCGTGAGTTCATTACATATTTTTATGTAACTATTTTGAGTTAGTAATAGTTGTTTTAGTAATAGCTACACATTATTTAATATTATAATAACCTTTACCGTATCAGAAGGAAATTGATAGTCACTGCCTACCACAGAGAAATAGGCGTGATTGTATGTATTATTATGTTATACAAAATGTTTTAACCGAATCAATCACGTGATTATTTATATACTGTAAGCGTACATATTTAGTTTAGTTGTCGTGTCTTGTGCCGATGACAGTTATAATCGGTTATATATAAAAACCTTCTTTCATAATGATATGGATTTGTCTTTGTGACACCGAATAAAAAGCAATATGTGAAATTGTTTCCCTGTAATCAGCATTTTTATAGATTGAATCCTGCTTTAATCCTTCAATACAGACTTGACAACTAGGTACTATGTTGGCTTACTGCAGCAGCTGCCTCGTGGACACAGCCCAGCACACGCTGGAGAAGTGCCCTGCATGGGTTGATCGGCACCGTGACCTTATCAGGGCAGTAGGATTGAGTGATCTCTCGCTGCCAGCTGTGATCAGACATATGGTCGGGAGCGGGGGCGCTTGGGGGGCCATCGCCGCCTTCTGCGAAGAGGTGATGCTCGCAAAGGATGCGACGGAAGCGAGAGAGAGGCGGACCACTCTAAACTGCTGCAGAGTATGTGCCAGGCGCCTGAGGGCGCTCAACGATCTCCGGTCACCGTGAGCCGTGGTCTGCGAGCGATGAACTTTAGTAACTCATCGCCCGGCCAATCTCGAAGCCCGAGACGCACAGATCATGTGCGCGTTCTGCACAGGAAGGCCAACGGCGAATCCGGCTACGATCCCGGAATCCTGGTAAAGGTTACAGGTGGACTGCGTGGTTTTAGTCGGTAGGAATCCGGCACAATGTTCATTATGAATTTCCGCACATAAAAAAAGGTACTTTGTTGGATTAGTCATCCCATTTTTTTCATGTGTAAAATATCCATTGTGAACCTGGTTGTGTACACGATCCTCCACTACCATTTTCTCGGGTCCCAGGATCGTAGCTGCATTAACTGTAACCCCGGCAAGGCTTAGTCATACCATTACATTTGATGACTATAGTTATAATGACTACGAAGTGCTAATAACTAAGTATGGATTACGTAGATCGTGTTATAAGATATCTGACTAGTAATTAGTCAAAATTATCATCAAACGTTAATTTATTTATAAATTATTATTTATGAATCTTTGGATATTGATAGTCATGCAGAAAAAAAGCGCAATTGATAACTTTAGATCAAATAAATTTACGGTATTCTGTGAGACATTCATAGACAATTGTTATCCCGTTGGTATTAACTTTTTTTAGTTTAGGCAGGTAGTTATACACATGATTCCAGTAAACATCAATTATTACGTCTACAACATATTAATAGCATCCCCAAAACATCGGTATCGAACCCAGAAACTCACGCTCACCAGCCGCACTAACGACCACTTACTAGACCACGAGGTAATAGAATACGTATTCAGTTAACTGACCTATTTTTAATGAAGATAGCAATTAATTATTATTATTGTATCCGTTATTGCAGACAAATTTAGTCCACAAAATAAAATACACAAAAGAAAAAGTTTACTATAAATTGTGTAGTTCTAGTACACAATGTGACCAAACGCGTTGATGTCTTTTGTTCGTTCAAAAGTCGAGTGCATTTTCTTCTGAAGCACATTTATTGCATGCGCAAGTCTTGAATGATCATTGAAAGCACGCGTGAAATAACATACGTACTATTGTTGTATAGTGATTGATGTATGTACAATTTGCAGGCAATTATGCAAACATGTCGCACACCTCACATTCTCTGAATAGTTTTTAGTTGTTAAATGTTGCGCAATTGAAAATGTTTTTGCATTACGTTTGTTTGCTTTTAGTCAGTTTTGAGATGTTGTTACAACTGATTAAAGTAACCAACAAACACGCGTAGAATTTACCAAGCTTATAACGTGTTTAATTGGTACCTTACTACATACTTTTAAACTTTTTTTTTTCTTTCACGTGGTGGCAATTGCGCAACTGACTTGTATGCACTTAAAAGTAAGAATCCTTAACCACCTCCTCGGCTACTAAGAACGATGCAATGTATGTATATTGTCAGACTGTCAAAATAAAAGCTATTGCAGTTGATAGTCAGTTTCGCAGTAACCCCGCTGGTGTCAAAGGTGTCCGAGCGACCCCTAAACCTTTGACTTCGGTTAATTAAATATATTTAATAATAATACTGACTCGAATAATAGACTGCCTCGTTGGTCTAGTGGCCCCAAGCGGACCGCCTCGTTGGTCTAGTGGCCCCAAGCGCGACTGCTGAACAGGAGGTCTCGGGTTCGATCCCCGGGTCGGGCAAAGTGTTATTGAGTTTTTCTGTTAGGAAATTCTCAGTAGCAGCCCGGAGTTTGGAACTGTGCCCGGTTGATGGCAATAGGCTCACCACCTATTACATGGGACTTAATAACAGCATTGGTGAAATGTGGGTGTACAATTGTGTACACCTCTGCCTACCCCTTCGGGGAATACAGGCGTGATAAAAAATTAAAGAAATCTAAAAGTAAAATTTGGTGTCCAAACAACCATGTTAGAAATACATATTTTTATGAGTTATATAAATTAGCATATAATACTGTATCTGGATAAACTAAAACGAGATTTTAAATTCAAATTTTTCTTTCAAAGAGATTAATGGATGAAAGTCTAAGCTAGGTGCCCGGTTCGAAGAAGTTGGTCTTATGGAGAAGAATCGACAAGAATCAACCGTAGACACCAATCAATCTGATAAACCTTTTCCCAACTATGTTGAGGTCGGCTTCCAGTCAAACCAGATGCAGCTTCATACCAGTATTTGACATAGAGCGATTGCCTTTCTGACCTCCACAAGGGTAACACAATATCTCGTTTTACGAATGGTTGCCAGTCTTTCAGGCCTACCCGTCACGGCTGTATAGATCTTCATTTGACACTTGGGGCCGACAGTTTAATCTACTCTCCGAGGCACGGAGAAGAATCGATATGAAAATAAGGTCACCCATCCACAGTCCGACCGCGGCAAGCGCAGCTTAACCTCGATCGATTGATCTGTGCGGCTGTAGCTTAGCCACGAGGCCCTCCATAGACACCAATAGACTTTTTATATAATGATTAGCAAATTAGGCGTACGTGTGTAGCTCATCAAGCTTCTTGTGTGTAAAAAGGTTGTAAGTATAGTTGCACAAGCGCTGGCGTCGTTTGTTTTATTCATCACTCTGCGCGCGCGCCGCATCTGCACGGTCTCACACGCGTTTCCACTTCACATTACACCTTACAACATAATATATTATTATAACACAAAAAATAATGTTAATTGAGGCCTCATTTAACATTAGCTTTATACATCCGGTGCAACTTATTTCAAAATATATTTACATAATATATCTAATATAAACCACAAACCAATTTTTCCTAATATCTCTAATGACAGAACAATAAAAAACAAAAGGTTAGAAATAATATGTATGAAAAGTAATTTCGCTATTGTGTAGGCCTATTACCAATCCTTAACTACCTCATTCGTCTAGTAGCTGAAAACATGGCTGATGAGCGGTCCTGAATTTGATTCCCGGGACGAGCAAAGGTGTGTTTTAATTTTAGAAAATTCTCAGTAGCAGCCCGAGGTTGGAATTATGCCCGGTTGATAGCAATAGGCTCACCACACATGGGAATAAATAACAGCATTGGTGAAATGGGGGTGTACAACTATGTACAGGTCTACCAACCCCGTCGGGGGTACATCATCATTATGTCTAATGACAGTACAAAAAGAACAAAAGGTTATTAAATTATATGTTCAAATGAAAAGTAATTTCGTTATTGTGTGGGCCTATTACGAGTCCTCAACTGCCTCATTGGTCTAGTAGCTAGAGGTGTGGCTATTGAGCGGTCCTGGGTTCGATTCCCAGGTCGAGCAAAGTATTAGTAGAACATTCCCAGTAGCAGCCCGAGTTTGAAATTGTGCTATGTTGATGGGCAATAAGCCACCAAAAACAAGGGACTTAAAATAGTATTGGTAAAATGTGGGTGTACAACTGTGTAGGTACTCTGCCTTCCCCCTCGGGGAATACAGACGTGATACTATGTCATATCACCAATTCTAGGCATTTGCTTTGAAATAAAATCATAATTTACCACTACGAATGGAGATTGTTGAAACATTGTCAACTTACCATTCGCCACTCGAGACTTGCACTTTGACGAATGTGTTATTTGTTTTTGCTGTTGTTAGACAACGACGTCCGCGGGAACATTATGTTTATAATGAAGCCGGTTGCTCACTATACAAGAATGTGACCACAAAAACATATCTAATATGACAGTAATATGTAAAACGATGTGGAATAAATTCGCCTTTGTGAATAAACGCCGAGTTTTTGCCAAATGAAATGCTCTTTCATGAATAGTTCGGAACGGAAGCCGGTGTGCAATGGACACGTTGTTTCGCTACCCCATGGGAACTGGCACATATCTTCTGAGAATTGGCGTCTTTAGAATTGTTAGAACAGTTTTTGCTTGTAATTATTGTTGTAACATAATGTCGTATTATGTTCTGGAGATCTGAAAATAGAAATTAGTTCGCATAATAATCTGTACCATGGTTTGCATGGGACGTTAGATATGGACGTAGGTACTTGCGGGTTAAGCTATTGAAGATAGATTTTCAAGATTCAGAGTTTTGATTAAATACACGGAGTATTTAAAATATTCTCCTTTTAGGTCTCATAAATAAACCTCAGCTCAGACTCTTGTATTGAAGAGGTATGAACACAGTTCCAGAGTCTCCTTTCACGAATGCTGTTATTAAATCCCAAACAAGTTCATGAGCTTATTGCTTCCTATCGGTCACAATTCCAAACTCGAGCTACTACCGAGTATGTCCTAACAGAAAGACCCAAGAACAATACCTGGTCCATCGAACCCAGCCCTCATGATGATGAGCAGCTGCGCTTGCGACCACCGGGCCAATGAGACAGTTAATAACATTTAAACATCACATACATGGGACGTAATATCTGCACCGGCGAAATGTTCATGTACAACATTACTCCTCTAACCTTTTGGGGAAACAGGATGCTGTTAATTTTCTTCTAAGCTACTATTGCAACCATGTCAGTTAACTCAATCTGTTTAGTGCTCAACTCAACTGCTCACCTGACAGTCACGCCAACACATCTAGTTCCCACCTTATTTCCTTCACATTCAGAGCACAATTGTTTTGTTACCATTTAATTCGTGCAGTGGGCAAAAATAATCGCGCTCAAATTGTCTAGTATCTTCTGAATATAATAGATTGCGTAAAGTGCAGGTAAAGTGTAGTTAGTGGGTTTCCACGGTTGTGTTGACAATGCGAGGTGGTGCAACGGTGGTGAGTCTCTCATCTGGTGGAGCGGCTCAGTCGCACGCGCAGCCTTGCACTGTCAACTCCACATGCCAATATTTCACGGTTTACTGCGAACTGCTTGCATTGATTGCGAGCATACGGTTAACACATTAGTTGGTACGCCTCGTGTTTCAAAACAAACAAAAAGTGTTATCTTGTTTTGTGTTGTGATGTGTTATCACAGTGTGTTGGGCAATTCCACGTTATTGAAAGCTGATTGTTTGTTTGCATATTCTTGCTTGCTTATTAATCAACGAAACTACAGAAAACAAAGTAGTACTTCAGTGGTCTTGAGTTTAAATATACACTCTATAGGATTAGGAACCTTAATCCCGTTATGCATAGTTTAGTTTCCATTGCAACTGATTGTGTCATGACCTTTGCAATTCTTGTAGTCATTATGTTTTTAACATTAGCTACATATATTTTGTATGACCTTAAATATTTTATTGCCCTAAGTTAAATGTTCAATTGGGTTTATACTTTTTAATTTGGTGGTCTTGAGGTAGCTTCGTTGGGCGGGCGAGTTTAGGGCGGGCGTTTAAACATACAAATTTCTTATAAGTTATGACATCATTTCATAAAACAACTCTGTATGATAATACATAATAATGCCTATTTTAAACATAATACGTAAGTTCTTAATCATTAAAAACATAAAATCATATCTAGGTATCGAGTAATATAGGTACATTAAATATGCATAGCTAATTAAACATATCATCAATTAAAACAAACATCAAATTAATTTAAATAAAAACAATATCTCCATAAATTATCGCATTAAAGGATTTCCCTCGTAGTAGTAAATTTGCGTGGAGTCGTTGACCGTACGCCGATTTCTCCTGAAACTGCTACGTTTAGTTACCCGTAGTTAGCGCTAACGGTCAAGCGGAATGCTAATTGAAACGTGTCACAGTTCAATGCTCTAATAACTCTGTGAATATCAATCAGTACGCAAATCATAGACCAACCCCGTACGATGTGACAAACGTTTGCGCCAACATTGCGTGACGTATCTTTGCGATGAAAAGTGATTCTAACTAACAGTAGTAACATTGGGCATTAGCCAAGTACCTCTCCATGTCCATTGTAATTTGTAGGCAAACTTTATTAATAATTTAAAAACTTAAATTAGAAAATAAATATCCTTTTTTATAATGGCCTTGTAGGATTGCCGCTTCGTAGAGTTCTATGTGAACTGGAGCAAGAAAGATTTGTTAAAGTTTTGTAAACAATACGTAATTAAAGTACCTATAATTCAAATATATCACACAAACATATTTATACAAGGTATTAGCATTATTACATATTACCACAAGCAAGGTATTACTTATTACAGTATGAGCTACAATAAAAACTAAATTTTTCAAATAAATCCTAATCGTGCAATATCCATATTGAAATTAAGTGCTAATAATAAATTCAACGAGTCAATTAACGTGCCTTTATTCCGGCAGAATCATAATTATCACGTACTTCTATTTCCAATTAGGCTCAGTGTTCACAGTGTAATGCATTGTGAGGCGTAGTACACGACCGCGGTGCGCGCTCGCATGTGACGACTTTACTGTATGAATACCGCTACGCATTATGGGCTATTTGACGCCTAGCGTACTCTCTGTATTAACCCGTTAAAGACAATAAACCTATCATTATTGTTACTACACAATTTAACATTTGTTTTGCAATACGATATATATTGTGTGCTTATGGTAGGTGTGGGACGTGATTAGATATGAGTACCTACTCTTCTTTTGTTTTGTTAGTTTTTGTCAAGATACATCCTACATTGACAAACAGACCAAAGTGAAAACACATCCATTCCTTAATTGGGTATGGAACAATTCATAATTTGGTAGGAGTCAATTAATAAAACTACCGGATAAAAACATTATACCAAGGAAAATATTAAAAAAATATATATTATTATCAATTTATGTTTACTCTATGATAAAAAGTGTAAATAATAATTAATAATAATAATAAGGGAGATACCTTATTTACATTTACAACAAAATAAGGTTACCTATATTTTAATGTACTTTGCGTACTAAAAAGAGAGTACTTAAATAAAACAATGTAATGCGCAATTCACGCAATAAATACTTAGAGAAACTATTGTAAAGGGCTCTAATAGCGTAAATCTTTAGAAATAACTACAAATATTTACAACGAAAAAAGAAATTTCAGTATCAATTTGCCATTAGGAATCGTAGCCAATCCACTTACTTCAAATGTGCAAGAAACCAGAACGGGGTTAGGTCTTTGAAAAATGCGGCACTGTATTTTATAATAGACTAGCCAGTGGTCAGCAACCTTGTCAACCAAAAGAGCCAAATATAGACAATTCACAATTGAAAATTATTCCAAGAGCCATTTTTTTGCATTCCAAAAATGTTTACTCGTCTCTTACAAGGCAAGATAATAAGTAATATTCCGTGCCTGCACTAAACATTTCGTGGAAGAGCCGCAGCCGAGGAGTCAAAGAGCCGCATGCGACTCGCGAGCCCCGGTGTGCCGACCACTGGACTAGACGATACTGTACTGACATATTCTAATTAAATAGTATAAAGTGTTAGACCTACGTTGAATAATTAAAATATAGCTACTACATTCTTAGATAACTCTCAGACGGATTCCATAATGTACTATGTAGATATACCTACCCACATACATATTCAATTACTCAACATTGCTTAACGCGTAGCCACTACTTTAGAGATGCATCGTTTTACTAATCCACTTCATCTGATTCAACACCACCACGATGAGTGTGCGTTTTGAAAACAAATCGCTGTGGCATTGAGACCCAATGGAATTCTATTGTTTTTTATCTTTACATTCATAGGCGTAAAATATTTATATTATGACGTTATAATTTCGATTGCAACGGTCCAAAGGAACTCCTTCATTTAATCCGCCATCAGATAAATCCGATCGTCACCTCGACCTTTACGAAAATTCGTTACCCATCGTATCTAAATACCAATCAGGGATTTTTCACAAATTGAACTGGTATAATAAAATTACAGTACAAAGTAACATGCAAACGTGAACAAAGGAATGAACTTTATGGTATTGGAATTCTCAATTGTGTGTAGGGTTAGGTCACAGATACAATGATAAAATATCATGAGACGATCCGACAAACTTCAGGTTGGGCTTGTATTATAATAATAAT
The DNA here is from genome assembly GCA_935421205.1 of Xylocampa areola. Taxonomy (NCBI): domain Eukaryota; kingdom Metazoa; phylum Arthropoda; class Insecta; order Lepidoptera; family Noctuidae; genus Xylocampa; species Xylocampa areola. Next base: position 7,246,144 of record OW285200.1, read on the forward strand.
AGCTTACGAAACGCCTGCCTACACATAGATCAAGGACTAGGTTCGTCATTACTGATGTTACAATGCAAACGATTATATGAATTTTAGGGCCTTGTCTCTCATAATTATATAAGTGCTGATAGAATTTACATTTCAATCAATATTTTATTTGCTAGATCATTGCGCAGACGGTGCGCTTATATCTCCTCTCAATGCTGATGAATATTCTGTATGAATAGGATATCAATCTAGACACCATCTTTAATCAATTTGCATCTGGTACTTAGTGTGGCGTAAGTTCGACGTGAAACGCGAATTACAATGCGCACTAGCATTAATGGCTTGTTCGAAGGACTGACTGTATATTTGGTAATCTTTAAAGTCTACGTCGTTTCCTCTGCAAGTCATAAATGCAAGTATTAAGTACTTAATAAATGCTTGTAATATTTTCGCGCACAATTAATCTTTTTGCGCCATTGCAATTGGTAACTCGAGTGTGGGAGTTGTACCTGTTGGCGCTTCTATACCAGCGCGACGATGTCCGCGGGGACTGTGGGGACAGAAGGGGGTCAATATGGTCGAAGGCCCTACGGTTCGCTCCAACGGCGCGGCCAGACACTCGCCGATAGATCGCCTTCGTTCAAACAGCCAAATTTATTATTTTATAATTTTAATATACTGTTAACTCTATCGTTTGAGTCGTCTTTCATTTCTTATGTTCCCGTACTGAACATAAAGTGGCGACCGTGAAAATTATTCCGTAATAACAATTACTGTCGCATCATCGGACGGTGCCGATACCGCGCCGCGTGTCGCCGGGACAAAGGTCGTAGCGGTCAAACTCGTTTTGCGCTTTCGTGAACATACGACAAAACAGAGAAGACGGATTACAATTGCAGCGAGCCACCCAGCGCAACATATGGACAGCATACGGTCAAGAAACATTGAGAACAACCACTTTTGCAGCCATCGCAAGCCGGCCAAGCTGACGTCATTGGTGTCTACGCGCCACAGCAGCGGTTATTGCCAGCCAAAAGTGAGCCCGTTCCATAATTAATCCTTCAGTTTCCACACTACTATCCCTTACTCTTTATTTGTGTGAGCAGAGAGATAAGGAATCACTACTTTGCTAAATAGGAACCCAACATTTATAGCCTAAGCGTGAGCCTAAGCTCATACCCTATTAGCAAGTCAGCGTCAAATTTACTATTGCCTATCTAAGTCTTATTTTCTAAACTATAATACATACCTAATCTATAATTGTTGTCACCTACCGACGACAGTTCTGTAGCTTATTAAAATATTAAACCTGTTCGTAATACCGTAAATAAGTAGCTAATGTCAAGTTACCTTTGTCGCATGATAATGCATCTTTTTTGACTTGAAAGTCTTCATTACAATAATCATATTGCCTAGCTATAAGCTGCTACTATATACAATTAAAAATCATACTAGCTAAACCTATTTTGAGCGTTAAGTGACCGTGTGGTGGATGATTAGTTAATTAGCTACGTCATTAACGCATTCACTGCTTCGTCGCTTTATACATACAAGCACTAATCACCATAGCGGCGTTTCAAAAAACAAAGCGATTTTATTTATTTAATCGTGTTGCCTATGCCTACAGTCACTTATCACTTTCTCACACTTATCAAATTTGCTTAATTTCACCGCTAATCACTAATAGCCTTGCCCACCTAGACTTCTTAGTGTTTATTACTGCATAAATATACAAAGCATTCAAACAATCTATTCCAGCTGCCGTGCGTCATTCGCTTGTACACCGACGCGCGCACTGCGGCCGCAAATTGAGTACAGCAGCAGCGCGGCCGCTCCCGCGCCGCCCCACCAGATCCAGACCGGTTTCCGAGTCAACTGTCAACGAAGCGAGGAGCGTATCTTATGCATTTATTAGTTGTTATTGTGGACTAATCACTTTGTTTATTTGCGCGTTAACTTCATTAGTATGGAGGCTACTTATAAATCTTTAAATTTAAAACGTGCTTCTATAAAAGGACGTGTCACTAAGTTTAATAATCAATTAGAAGAATTTCAAGGGAAAAAACTTACTCCTACTGAAGTTAACGTACTTACACAAAAACTTATTAAAATTGAGGCGTTATTTGTCGAATTCGATGGCGTGCAGAATCAAATCGAGGGGATAGATGAAAAAAGTTTAAGCTCTGAATTAGATACAAGAGAATTGATTGAACAAGCTTTCCACAATTCAATCGCAAAGGCACAGGAAATTATTTCGCAAAATAGTTCGACAAAAAGATCGACTCTTGAACACAGTAACAGTTTCACCACCGCTGATGAAGAGGATAACGAGGTTATCGGGTTTCGTTTGCCAGTTATTAAGATAAGCAATTTTGATGGCACCTTCTACAAATGGTTGGAATTTCGTGATACATTTAGCTCATTAATACATAATAATTCTAAAATAAAAAATATACACAAATTTTACTATTTAAATTCTTATTTGGAGGGTGAAGCTGCTCGTGTAATCAGTAACCTTGAAATTACAGACAATAATTATCCTGAGGCATGGAGCATTCTTTGCAAGCGTTACAACAATGTTCGTCAGTTGATAAATAATCACTTAAAGATTTTGTTCGGTATTGAACCATTGCGCGAGTCAGATAAATCTTTAAGGTTTCTTGTAGACCATGTTACCAAAAATTTACGTGCCTTGAATATTTTGAAGCAGCCAACCGACCATTGGGATACCATAATCATATACATATTCGCAGCGAAATTAGACAGTAATACGCGTCTTAAATGGGAAGAATATATATATAGTAATGTTAGTGCTTTGGATATGCCTACTCTAGATGATTTTATGTCATTTATCAGAGGTCGAGCAGATGTTCTTGAGTCTGTTTATCGCAGTAAGCAAGATAGGGGCTTTAAATCATCACCTAATCATACTCAAAGCTCTAAGCAAGCACCCACTTCTCACACGAAGTCGTTTGTGACTGCTGAGCAACCTGACCCATCGTTTCAAGTTATCAATAAATGTGTCTTTTGTAGTAGTGACTCTCATCACATTTATGAATGCCCACAATTTAAGTCCAAACCAATTGATGACAGACTAGCTTTCGTAACGAAATCTAAATTATGCACAAACTGTTTGCGTAAAGGTCACAATAATCGTGCGTGTAGACTACCAGGAACATGCAGAATTTGTAAAAAACGTCATAACACTAATCTACATAAGCCCGCAGACCCCAATCCTAGCAATACAGAGTCTATGCCCGTTTCTATGCCAGCTGTTTCATACACACATTCTTCACACACACACTCTGAGACACTGTTATGTACTGCGTTGGTTGACATAATTAATCCTCTCGACAATAAATTGGTTACTTCCAAAGCTTTATTAGACAACGGAAGTCAATCTTCGTTTATTACAGAGTGCTTAAAGGAGCAATTAAATTTACCTGCTTTGAGCTCAAATACAAAAAATGTTATTGGTATAGGTAACACTGTACACAAAATTAATGCAGGACGATGTAATATACGCATACAATCAAGGGTACGTCCATACAGCATCATTACGTCATGTTTAGTCATACCAGAAATTACAGGAAAAATACCTAAGACTACTTTAAGCATTACACATTTAAACTTGAAATCATTCGAGTTAGCAGATCCCAGCTTTTATGAGCCTTCTGAAATAGGATTGCTTATCGGCGCTGACTTATTTTGGGACATGATAGGTACCAAGCAGCACTCTTTAGGAAAAGGCAACCCTACCTTACATGATTCGAAGCTGGGATGGCTCATCGCAGGCCCTTTATACTATAACACTTGTAATAACAATACAGAAGTCAAATGCAACTTAACTTATATTGAAGATAAACATAGATTAATCGAAATTCACAAGGATTTGGAAAGATTCTGGGAGCTGGAAAGTTTGCCACAAAAACCCATTTTTACTGACCAACAAAAGGCTTGTGAACTTCATTTTTTGCAGCACACTAAACGAACAAAACAGGGTCGATTTTGTGTCAAGCTACCACTCATCGATGGGCCGGATTGTTTAGGTGAATCTTATTTTATGGCTAAACGTAGATTTCTTAATTTGGAGCGCAGGTTTCGTAGGCAGCCTGGCCTTAAGTCTGCTTATGTAGAATTCATAAACGAGTACCACAAACTAGGTCATCTGTCAATATCCCAGGAAGACCGACCCGAGAGAGCCTACTTTGTTCCCCATCACCCAATCATTCGCGAGGACAGTGAATCCACGCGCCTTCGTGTCGTTTTCGACGCATCAGCCCGCACCACATCTGGTTTGTCTATAAATGACATTCAAATGATAGGCCCTACAATTCAAGATTCTCTTTTCAATATCCTTATTCGATTCCGTCAATATCGGTATGTATTGTCGGCGGATATTGAAAAAATGTACCGCCAGGTATTGATAGATGAGTCTCACCGTAATTTTCAGCTGATTTTGTGGCGTGATGAGGAAGATAAACCATTGCAATCTCTCAGGCTTAATACGGTTACCTACGGATATGCTAGCGCTAGTTACCTTGCCACCAAGTGTCTATGGCAAGTAGGTGAAGAATGCGATGATGATTTAATCAAAACTGTTATTCAGCATGACACTTATGTTGATGATTTGTTAACCAGTGATGATGATGAAAATCAGATTCGTTCTATTCAACAATTAACGTCTACAGTTCTTCTCAGCGCTGGTTTCAATCTTCGAAAATACCGATCTAATTTACCTTCTATACTGCCTTTAGATGAGGTCCAGTCGGGCGGAAACCTTAAACTAAGTCATTCAACTAACACCTTAGGCCTGGACTGGAATCCTTCATCAGACAGTCTCCATTTTCCCATCATAGCAGATCATTCATCCGTTGTTACTAAGCGGAGCATCCTATCTTCGACATTCAAAATCTTCGACCCCCTGGGGCTCCTATCCTTGTGCACTATCGTTCCCAAAATTTTAATTCAAACCTTGTGGTCCCTTAAGCTTGACTGGGATGATCCTGCACCTGAAAAGGTAGTAAAAACATGGAAGAATTTCAATGTAGGTCTTACGTCAATTTCTACCTTGTCAGTACCAAGATGGGTATCTATTGCTGAGTCAGTATCTGTTGAAATGCACTGTTTTTGTGACGCATCTCAGCGTGCTTACGGTGCGTGCTTGTACCTACGGTCCACAACTAAAGAAGGACAAATACATGTCCATTTATTATGTGCCAAATCTCGCGTTGCACCCGTCTCAAACTCAATTACCATTCCTCGACTCGAGCTCTCAGGCGCTCTACTTGCGGCTGAAATGTGCTCTTCTGTGACAAAGGCCTTGCGACGTAACATAGCAAGACATGTTTATTGGACCGACTCTAATATCGTACTTAGTTGGTTACGTATCGGTTCATCTAATTTAAAAACGTTTGTCGCCAATAGAGTTGCCACAATCAGGGAACTGACTGACACCACTTCGTGGCGCCACGTTCCCACGGAACACAACCCAGCCGACTTACTGTCCCGTGGCGTAAACCCACAAGAAGTCGCTGAATGTGACTTGTGGTGGCATGGGCCCGAGTTCTTGTTAGTACCCGAGTCTGATTGGCCTATCGCACAGTCACAAAATAATATTGAGAGTAACGATTTACCTGAAGTTAAGGCACATTTAACTGCTATCGTAAGCACAGAACCAGTTTTTCAACTAAATAAATTCTCTAATTTAAAGAGGCTACAACATATTTTTTGTTACATAAACAGGTTTATTAATAATTGCAAAAGTCCTAGTAATAAAAATACAGGTTCACTGACTGTTGTTGAGCTTAATAAGGCTCTCAACACATTAGTTTATATATCCCAGATAGAATCATTCCCCAAAGAATTTGATTTACTAGTAAAAGGAAAATCACTTAATTCTAAATCGCACATTGCTGCACTTAATTCTTTCTTACATGAAGGAATCATTAGAGTAGGTGGTCGAATACAGGCTTCTGAATATAGTTTTGATATGAAGCATCCTATGCTTTTGAGCCACAAACACCATTTCACCCATCTTTTATTCCAGCAGGAACACCGACGGCTTTTGCACACAGGTCCACAAGCTTTGCTAGCGTCCATTCGAACTCGGTTTTGGCCTATCGGTGGAAGGAATTTAGCTCGACAAACAGCGCGTAATTGTAACGTTTGTAGGCGTTTTAAAGGTAAAACCATGCAAAATATCATGGGAAACCTACCTGCCGAAAGACTAGTTCCTGATTTTCCCTTTCGCACTGTGGGGACTGATTTTGCTGGCCCATTTATGATTACGGATCGCAAAGGTCGTGGTTGCAAAATAACGAAGAGTTATTTATGTATTTTTATATGTTTTCGATATAAGTGCATCCATTTGGAAACAGTAAGCGAACTCTCCAAAGATGCTTTTATTTTAAGTTTAAGACGTTTTATTTCTCGGAGAGGCCTACCAAATCAAATATTTTGCGACAATGGTGGAAACTTTGTTGCCGCTTCCAGAGAGCTCAAAGAATTCATTGACAGTAACGCCAACTCCATCACTGATTTTGCCGTTAGCGAGGGCGTCGAATTTCGCTTCTCACCTGCGTACGCTCCTCACTTCAATGGCTTAATGGAGGCCGGTGTGAAATCTGCCAAGTTCCATTTGGCTAGGATATTAGGGACCGCTCATCTTACCTTCGAGGAATTGTCAACTCTGTTCGCTCAAATAGAGAGTATCCTCAATAGCCGACCTATATGTCCATTAAGCGCCTCACCCACTGATTTTTATCCCTTGACCCCGGGCCACTTTTTGATTGGTAGACCTCTCCAGTCGCTGCCATCTCCGTGTCTACAAGCCACTAATGCCAATCGTCTTGACAGGTTCAAGCGCCTTGAGCAGATAAGGCAACACTTCTGGCAACGCTGGAGCCACGAATACATCGCTGAGCTTCAGACGAGGACAAAGTGGCGCACTAAAGCCGCGGAGAGCCTGCAAATAGACGACTTGGTCATATTAAAGGAAGACAATGCTCCACCGTTGTACTGGCGTCTCGGGCGTATCAAGAGGTTGTTCCCAGGATCTGATGGTGTGACGCGCGTCGCCGACGTTAATACAGCACGAGGGACCGTCCGACGCGCACTCAACAGAATTTGTCTGCTCCCAAAGCCGGATGATGAAACAAAACTTGAAAGCTGCTAAGCTTTCCAGGGCCGGGAGTATGTTGGCGCTTCTATACCAGCGCGACGATGTCCGCGGGGACTGTGGGGACAGAAGGGGGTCAATATGGTCGAAGGCCCTACGGTTCGCTCCAACGGCGCGGCCAGACACTCGCCGATAGATCGCCTTCGTTCAAACAGCCAAATTTATTATTTTATAATTTTAATATACTGTTAACTCTATCGTTTGAGTCGTCTTTCATTTCTTATGTTCCCGTACTGAACAGTACCTACCTATAGTGCGTTGGTATTATTGTATATTTTACTTGAACTGTATTGTTTCAGGTAGAAACAATACAGTTCATTGAATTTATTTGTGACTAGCAGATGCCGTTTCATAAGTGCATGAAATTGGTCTATTTTAAATAAAAACTCATGACTGACTTTTCCTTGCGGTTTCGCTTGCATTTGAATATCACGATTATTACCACTAGAGAACGGCCTTGAATCCTAAAAAATCCCAGTCAATTACGGATAATCCGTAAGCTTATAGCTATATACTTATAAGCATTTAGGTCCAGCCGTTAAAGTTGCGCGTTGAAAAATCTGTGAGAGTATTTAACTACGTATAAAACAATTTTACTACGAAATTTATCTACGTAAAATTAGTAGCAATACCTACTTCTACATGATTCACTATTGCAGTTAGCCTCTACTACTTTTCTTATGAAGAGACGAAACTATTTCACTGGAATGCATCAGGAAATACTAGTCTTGTAATAGATGAACCCAGTTATCGGTGCATCTGTACCATTAACGGCACATCAGTTGCATAAAGTACTGGGGTTGTTGCACAATCACAGCAATTCACTCTCGTTGCGTGTCCCTCGCCGCCATTGTCGCGCACGCGCTTTACTGAGAACGTTCCCGCGTAAAGCGGGCAAAAAGCGCGGGAACTGCGCCCAAACAATAATGGCCGACATAACGCTACGAATGTTATCTCGGTATGTGTAGGTACTTGCGGTTTACAACATAGCGAATGTTCTCATTGCTTGTTCCAAAGCAGTAGCTAGCTATGTAACTTAAGTTTCTGCTGCTAAATTAAATAAACGCAGTTTTTGAAAATATTAATTATGACACTGATTCTACGATGAAATTTAAACATAGAGGTGATCTCTGCCTGACAAAGGCACTATTGATTCACTTGTTTGTGTTGACAAACAAAAGTATCAGAATACTCGCCATCCTGCAATTATCTGCATATTCTGTTTAATTGATACATATTTTACAGCTAAAGAATCCCACTGTTTCAACAAACACGTTAAACAAACAAACAATGAGCATTCGAAATAAGCAACTTCATTGAAGCTCACTGACACGGGTGTAGTTGACAGATTGACATCATTGTACTCATACACCACCTGTATAAGTTAAAGAATCAGTGTAATGATATCATATTTTTAAAAAATGATTTTAAAGTGAAGTGCGGATTTGTACAATGATTGTACGTATGGAGAAACGTTCAAAATAAAGTACCAGAAACACGGTGATCGAACTGTTTTAAAAATGGTGAACGGCAATTATGTGTTGTACGGAGACAGACCATCTTCAGAATCAGAGATAGTGGATGACCACGTTCACACACGAACAAATGATCGCAAGAATAAACGCAAAACGAACAGGACAGCTAATGAACTCCAGCATTCACTAAACCTGGCTCAACTAGACAACGAAACCGACTCTGTGAAATATGAGAAGAAAATTAAAGAGCCAAGATTATTGCGCTACGTGCCCACTTCAGAAGTGGAAGAAAATTTTGTAACTGAAAAATTCGAAACCTACGACTTAAAACCGACCGAGGAACGTCCGAGACGATACGCGTTCACAAAGAAGCCAAAGAACCCGGCTGACGGATCCGTGAATTACGCTTACTCACGTTCGAGTAGCAGTTGTAGCTCGCCGAACGGCAACCTGCCCACGATCTCGGAGCACGGCGAGCAGTACGGCTCGTATCGGGTGCGCGCGATGCCCAGCCCCACTGTCAACGATCTCATCGCCGGATACGATACCAAACTCGACAAATATTTCGCTAAGCCAAGGGATGTGAAGCCATTCGCTGCCAAGGTAGGCTATAATGTAAGTCGTGAATAATTTTTTGTGTATCTTTATTTTTGTGTTATTATATTACAAATTAAACACAAGATAGCTTGTGTAATAATGTTACTTCGAAAAATGTGTTGTTCGAATTTTCTACGGTTAATGAGGTAGAAACCATCAATGCTATAAAACGAAAATGTTGTGTAATTTTTTAACTTTACCTCGTTCGTCATTAATATAACTCATACCTATTTTATTAAATAATATATCACACAGAAGAAACCAATAAGTATTAATTATGTAAACTTTAATTTATGTACTGTGAAATTCTTTCATTCCATTTATATTAATGTAAATGATAAATTATTTTTTGTCAACTATAAGAATGTGTGGTTATCTAATAGAATCATTATGTAAATGCATAGCTCAACCTCGTTTGTATAGGAAACTTAATATTGTCAGATCGTGTCTCGGTGTCGATCACGAACTAACAATAAAGGAATTGAAATAAATCTCTCATGGCATTAATATTTATAGAAGTGTATGACAATTTTTAAGATAGATGTAAAACAATACTAATTCACGTATATAATTAAGTTTAGTGAAAAGTGAAATGTGTCCATTATGACGGCTGATCTGCAAATATCAAATAATCTCTAGAGATTAACATAAAAACGGAATATTTTGATGAACTTCCGACTACGAATTTATATTTTAATCTTGAGTTAGATCTTTTATGATGAGACGTTTGTAGTTATATAAAATTTTACAAATATAAGCTCACTTTTGTGTGTAGTGCTCCTCTGAACCGATGTTAAAGTAGGTAGAGTTCCAAAAATTATTACGGAAATTTTAAAAATCTTACAAAAATTTGTGAATAGGAAAAAGGTTGGATTGACGTTTAAATCATGAGATTTACTTCACCGATTCTGATAAAATAGATTTTATATTGGCACCATACTCAAATGCAAGCTTTTCACATCCGCAATAATTACTATGCATAAACATGTAGTAACAGCTAAGCCGGTTAATTAGACTATCTCATATACAGGCAGTTTTAATGTTGTTTAAGTATTAAATACCACATTTTCTAAGAGGCTTGGTCATAAACTAATTATGATAACAGTATCAAGTCGTGCTGAAAGTGGATCATATGTAGTGCGTTGATAAGTGGTGGTAACTACCACATTACGGCGGCCGCGGTGTGCCTTCCGCGTCGTGTAACTACTCCTCTCGCTGAATTACACATTCCTAGTAGTCAATACTTACACAAATAATCAGCTCATTACTATCCCACTGCAGGGCTTCTTATCATACAGAGAAGGCACGAGCATTGATTACTACGCTACTCACAGCGGGTTAGCGATTTCAGGCCATGTCTTGGTTTAGTCTCGATGTTTTGCTTAACTTACTAACTTAGATTAACTAAGAATTAAGGTACATGCCAGATTTGAACCTACAACCTGTGGCTCAGGAGGCGGTCCGCCCAACCACTCGGCCATCATGACACAGTCAATACTTAGGCCAAGATAAATTAACATAAATATCTATTGTGAATAATATATACAATTTACAGAATAAAGAGTAATTACTAAAACTATTATAAGAAATCTATGCCTATATATGCATGATGCTATGCAATGATGGCACAGGTGAATTGTGCCATCATTGTGTTCCATGTAATAGGTTGTGAGCTTATTATCTACTGGGCATAATTCCAAACTGCGGGATGCTGCTGAGAAAACCCCATTGTTTATCACTTAAACCGATCTGGAATTCCGAATTTTTTATTTGCATTTAATTAAAATTACGTTTTTGTGGAAAGCGTGATATACGCATACGCTTTCTTTTTAGTTGGTAAGAGCGCCTGGAGTATTTATCCGCAGGTTCGAATCCTGCTCCTCGTATTTTCCTTTCCACCAAAATGTATAACTTTACGAGTTCGTTACGCATGCGTTAATACATTTTAAGATTGATGTGCTAATTAATCGTTTGCTACTTTGCATATGATTATCTTTTAATAGTAATAAACATATCTTCGTTTAACAAAATAGCTTGAAATTAATACCAATTCCAATCCAAATCAACCTTAAAACAATCTGTAATGTTAAAATAAATTAACCTTCATTACAGTTATATCAATTTTAAAGCATGTTGGCTTATTAGTTTTCTATAAGAGAGATATATAGATTCTATAATCGTTTTTAAAACATTTTTACATTTAAAACTGAATATTTTTTATATTTTGTTGATCATAGTCAAGCTATAACATACAACGCAATGAACTACAAAGTGACCATCAATTTGATGGTAATCGAGATAGCCAATAGGGTACGCAGATCTAACATAGGTTTCAATTCTCCATTCGTGAGAATGTGCATGGATTTGAACTCATTTATAAAGACTGCACAAGATGCTGATATTTATAATGACTCAAAAACAGGTGTCAGACATTAACATAACAATGTTAACAAGTAGCAGGTAGATACACTTATAAAATCATTAATGAATGTAATTACATTTTAATTGAGCTAAGCAGCTATTCCTTTTGTAATCTAAAAACAAATTTATATATTTATGTAATGATTAGTCGTCTCGTTTGGCCAATGTTGTGTTATCCCATAATTGGCATATAATAATATATTAAAACTATGGTCTGTGTTGTGTATTGTGTGCTTCTTATATATATGCTGTGGGAGAACCTTTAATAAATAATTACGTAAGGCTTGGCATCAGTAAGTACCTATTTATAAAAGCTCGTATTTAAAGATACTAACAGCCAATAACCGACCTCCCGACCACTGTCTCAACCGCAAGCCAATACGAAAACAAATAAAATCATAAAATTGAATAAAATGATTCATCGCTGTAATGTCATTGTTATTTAACACTTAACAAAGTTGCTAATTTGTTAATAACTTCCCCGAAAAAAGTATTGCAACAATAAGCAATTAAAGAAGTTTAACGATGTAACATAATCTTAGTGACGACGTTTACAATCTGTGTTGTAAAGATGAAATAATATTGAAGGACGCATACGTATCTTATTAAAAATCTGTCGCGAAAATATTAAACATTAAAATATAATTTATGATGACTGTGTCATTCGAGTTTCTTATATAGAATGTGCCAGGGAGAGTGTTGAGTGGTCTAAGGGAAAACACTGGTAAAAAGAGATGTCACAACAATTATGAATGCACATTATATCTGTTTAATGACTTACATGAGGCATATTCATATTAATTATTGTTCGCCGGTTATTACTCACATGCATTTTTCAGGTTTACCTGACTAGTTCCGAACTCGAACGGAGCCCGGAAAACGTGAACGGAATTTGACTCACGACATCGCCGCGGACTCAGCTCATGACTGACTGAATAACTGGTGAACAATAATTAGCATGCAGTATTAGGTTGAGGCATTTCAAAATCGATTAGAATTAAAATAAATTTTGCTGTTTTCCAAGGTTTTTGGCACTTTATTTGCATTTCCATTTCGTACAGGCAAACTGTAATAATAGATTGAGCTAAACGTTTGCCTAGAATAATATTTTTCGTAGATTAGTGATACAATAAAAGTTTTAGAAAAACCAATTTTTATATTATTATTTTTCAATCTCGTTTACAAATCGGAAAAAATTATAAATGTTTCCGACTTTCTGACACACAATGCGACAAAATGCAAAAATGTAATCTTGAATTACAGTTATACAACCACATTTCACCGATGCAGTTATTATATATATATATATATATGTGGTGAGCCTACTGCCATCAACCAGGCACATTTCCAAACTCCGGACTACTACTGAATATTTCCTAACAGAAAATTTCAATAACACTTTGCCCGACCCGGAAATCGAACCCAAGACCTCACCCTCTGCAGCCGCGCTTGCCATCACTAGAGTAACGAAGCAGTGTGTAAGCTTACAGGTTCTTGAAGTTTATTTCACTTTTTTGATAAATATTGTACAGCCTTCGGACAACCAAAATAAGGCGATAATTTATTGATAAGGAAAAATATGAATGGCTGACGTTATTAAATTCAACATAATATGGTAATTGGAAATAAACGTGTGACCTGATATTCTTAAAGGTGATATCCATCTTTTTGGTTTGGTTGTAACTACCAAACAAGACTGAATGCTCATTAGTCATTACTGACGAAATTATAATTATTATCATAGAAATTCAAAAGGGGCGACAAAGGGAAATCTCTTTTGAAGTATGGATTTTTCTTGAACCCAATGATTTTGAAATGTTACTGAGGTTTAATGTCCCAATAAGTTGTCAGAGTCCGTTCATGAGAAAAGATCATAAATAATTAATATTTTAATGGTGTAATATAAACTGTCCAAGTCATAAAATATTTTAACCGTTTTATTTGCCGCATTGCTTCACATTAAATTCTATTTTCATGGTTATTGCGTTAATTTAAACTTTAATTCATTTAAAGTTAAGCCCGGTAGCAATCTTGCATATATTTCGAGTATTCGAGTAAACATTTATTATCAACACTGAGTTCCGACCGCTCGTGCTCAGACAGTAAATTTATATAATTTGTATGGATTAAGATGATACCGGCATGCACCGCGGGAGCCCTGGTATTACACGAAGATTCTACACAAGATTAAACTGGTTACCAATATTAATGTTATTTATGATCTCTTCGATATTGAATTTCCTAATCGTGGCACTTCACATTTATGCGCTATTTGTTCGAAACAAAATCTACTTTTATACTAAACAATTTTTATGCTTACAGTTGATTTTGAATGGCAAAGTTTGCAAATTTTTTGTACAAATAGGTACGCCATGTTACATCTAATTAGAGATTTGAGATTGTGATGCATAAGAATAAAAATGCAACTTTCTTCCATAGCAAAAACTCCAGTTTCCAAAATGCGTTCCGTGACATTTATTGCTATAAAATATCTTAACAGCATCGATAAATCAGAATCGAATTACAATCGATTAGAGAAATTTAAATACCGCCTACATTCCTCTGTATTATAATGTGATATAAATAAGCTCGTGGCCCATAAGTGGAAATATTAATGTATGTAAGAGAAATATTTAGTGACGCTTCCAATATTTTTCTAATTTCCTGCCTATATACAGAACGGATACGTAACTTGTATAACTTTATTAGTAACTTATTAGATAATAATTAAATGTGGGATATTGTTTTAATCAACGCATCCTCTTATTCACACAAACGGATAGCCTAATGATACGAGTAAACCCTAACAAGTCAAAAGACGCAGGATCGGGAGTCTAGGGCACACTCCTCTGACTATTTTAAATCATGTGCATAGTAGAACCTATTATAAATCAATGATCATTTGTTTGAAATATTGAAGGAAAACATCGTGAGGAAACCAGGAACCTGAGAGCTGGTCTTGATATTCTGTATAGCCATGTTGGAAGCTGACGGATGGTTTAAACTCTGACACAAAGAATTACATAAACATTTTGAAGAAGATTCACATGAGATATAAGTTGTATTGGTTTTATATCTCTACATAATGCACAGAGGTGTCGCTCCTTTGCATAAATTATGCCAAAGTTTATAGAGTACTTAACAAAAGTTATGAGCGCCACGCGGTCGCCAGCTTTCTTCCATTTAAATGACATACCTAATAAAAAGTTTATACGAGCATCACGTAACTCTGAGACGAACACAATGTGTGTTTTGTTTTGAATAAGTCTTGTACATAATCTGTGTGACGCGTGGGTGTATAGGCTAATATGTTTATTTAAACGACTGTTAAATATTGTAATCGTTGTTTTGGAATTCGGTTTAGCTATTAAGTCATTAACATTGATAGAGTGCATGTATAATACTACGATTATGCGAGTTTGAGTGTATTACGCCACTATCACAGTGAACGTTAGATACTCCTATCTATTAGGAGTTTAATATTATTTACTTAATTATTCGATATATTTTTTAAATTTCTGTGAAATATTGTTTATTGATTTATTAAACTAGCTTTGGTAGAATAACGAATATACTTTCTTATTTTTTTTTGTCTTGCTTGTTCCGGTCTTTATATGGAAGAAAATATTGCAATAACTGCCAGTGCTGCTATTCCGGCATTTTCTTTTAAATGCTGGGTTTGTTCTTTTTCATAGTAGCATGTTTGTTAACCCGTAACCTTTCTTTTCGTATCACTAATCATGGTTTTCATCAAAGTCTTAGTTTAAGTGAATCTTAACTTTAACGTGAACTAATGGTATGGTGTATTTGCCCACAGGGTTCGCACCCGGATAGCTTGTACCGCGTGGCGACGGATAGCGACGCGAGCGCAGGCAAAGTGACGCGGGTG
Source organism: Xylocampa areola (assembly GCA_935421205.1). NCBI lineage: Eukaryota > Metazoa > Arthropoda > Insecta > Lepidoptera > Noctuidae > Xylocampa > Xylocampa areola. Next base: position 7,261,685 of record OW285200.1, read on the forward strand.
CTGCGCGTGCTGCGTTGGCCTGTCGCGCTTATCGCTGTGTGCATCGCCCTCGCTGTTTTCGTCTACTTCCTTATGCCTGGTGAGTACGGTGTATATATGCAGATACCCAATACAATATGATTAATCTTGAAAATAATTTCAATTCCAATGCAATTCCAATTTTAATTCAACACCAAAAACAATGCATACTTAGTCTGAAAATTAGTTTTACTACATCACAATTTTCTCAATTCTGAAGCACGCTTGCATAGTAGAAATATGTTTTTTAAATATATTTTAAGCTAATTTGGTATTTTAAAATATCAACGGACACATCATTTTCACATTTCCAATGTTAATCGAGTAGAATTGATTTATAAACGTAAGTACTAGAACGATACTTTGAGAAGGGAAAGTGATAAACGATGGTATCATAGTCACAATTATAGTGGTGACATTTTTTATTAACCGCTCATAAAACTGTTATCATAAAGTTCCATCTTTTTGTTACAAATATAAGTACACCTTTTTGTAAATTACCGCCTTTCTATACCTTTCACCCGTTTACCTATTTACTATCGTGTTGGTTCTCCTTTTACCTTTCTTGTTAGATACTATCTAAAGTGAGTTAACTCGAACTAAGCTTTAATGTTATGCGATAAATCTAAAGCTTAAGTTAACACGCTATACAAAAGGTCAAAACCAATTAATAGCACTAATGTTACAACATTTTATATTCAACAGTTTTTAAACAATCATTCAACGTATTAACAAAATTGTCAAAGCTATAAAAGGAGCAGAATTTCGATTAGCCATACTTATTCTTTGAGTATGAACATATAAGGTTTACACAAGGCTTTGTTGAATTGGTCACGTCGAAACTTTCAAGTTCTCAAACATAATGCCCCAATATCTGCGGCTTTGCATCATACCGGGCATATTTGTATCGTGGGTATCGCTCGAAAGCTGTTATTGACACCATTGTTGGTTATGGCAATAACAACTGGATGTGCTGAGTTCTCACAGCTAAATCAGTACTGTTTATGAGAGAGATATTTTGAATTAGAACGGTCTGGCGAACTATTCCAAACAGTTATAATATGCATTTTACTAGAGTTTTATAGTGGTAAATTAACTCCTTACGATATCCATTGCGTCAATGGAACTTTTATGCTATCTCTTCTGCTTAACCCTTTTATGGAGTATCGGATCAAGATGCATGAAGTTATATATATTAGTGACTAACATTAAATCTGTTAACACGATACATTATTGTCTCAAAACTTACTTTATGGAACGCTTTCAGTACTAAGTTAATGTTCAATTAAGTTATAAAGGCATTCGGTTCCGCGCTTACATTTGATTATTTCGTAGCAGCCGCAGACATAACTAACACATCTTAAGTAGATTTTTGACATAATGGTGATTATATCAGATGCTATTCAACATTCTTGATCGAAAGTCGTTATTATTATGTGCTAGAGTCTGTTCACGATTGGGCGGAGATGCGTCGGACGGACGGCACGAGCGATGTCAGAGGTTAAGTCCACACGTAACACGGACACACTCCGGTAGAAAAGCTCGTATAACAACATCGATACTTGTCACAAATAGCTTTGTTATATCAACACGTCACCGCCGACGCCGACGCCATCAACATTAACGATGCAGATACCCAATATTTTATTCACATTCTAAGTCAGATTTATCGACACGTAATAGATTTTTATTACTTTAAACTTAGATAATAAACGTAATTGGATTCTAGTTTACTAAATATTCTATTAAAGACAAATCCGTCATAATTTAATTCAGTCGCTATTTCTGATTCCTTTATAGATATGACCTGATCCAAACTAAGTAAGAATTTGCATATAGAAAGTCGGTAATGTTAATTTTTGCATTAAAATCAGTAATTGCCCTCGAAGCGGAAGCTGAAATACATCGTAAAATAACTTTCAAAGCAATTATGGTCCTTTTCATGTGCAAATTGTACTTTGATACGAGCACGAGTCTCTCGAAACTTTTGATCTCTTCATAAATATTCAGCCACTTTCACATATCACACGCAAAGGGATTTTTAATAACAGATTTTAAATGGTAAAGTAAAAACTTGGTGAGCAATATTGCGTGGGGTGTCCCACTGTCGCGTCGCACCGCAAGCTGGTGGCAGCGTGCGCACGCGCATGTGGCCGGATGCGCTCCAATCTTCTTTGTTGCTCTCATATTGTGTTTTTTATTTGCGAAGGATATGTTAAAATGAAAGTTGACCTCGCGAATACTTTTGTGCATCCATAAAGGATGTAGGCGGGTTTATTTTTATACATGCTCCGCTTACTCGCATTTCTTTTCCATTTTAGATAGATAAGATGAATGTTTATGGTTATTTCGCAATGCTCTTTTATACATAAAAGAGCATTGCGATGCATAATATTCACAATGAAAGTAGAATAAGTCATCCAATAAATATCATAATATAATATAAATGACAGCCAAATGTTCACTTATTTACTAACTCGTTCCGTTGTTCTGTTTGGCATCTACAATGATTGTATTCAATCATTGAAGATTCATCATTGTATCTACCACTGAATCCGCACCATTATGTCTAATCAATAACAATAGGTGCTAATAGTATTATGGTGGAGAGAGATTTTAACATAGCATGTAGTTCCTACGTTCCCCAGGCCTCGCTTTCTTTTTACTGTATTAAATTTAACTGTCATGAAGTGTTTATTGTGTCAGTATAAAACCGTCAGTACAGTCACTTAATTACAGTATGCAAAACGTGAAGATGTACGTGTGTAATCAAATATTAATTCACATGAAATCAATTACGAAATAAATTGAAGGTTGCATATCTGACAATCAGTTGATGCTAACGAACGACTGCTTTGCATATTGTATCGATGGTGCCTGTGGCGTTTTATTTTAAAAACAATCGGATTACTAACGGTTTTTGACAATCTCATATAGTGTAATTAAAAAGTAGATTAAATGAACGTACGAAAAAAATATTTAAAGCTACTACTTCTCAATTCTCTTGGACGATCCAAAGAATAATATGAGTTAAAGTTATACATTTTTGTAGCTTCGCACGAGCGCCTCCCGGAAGAATACTCCAGGCGCTCCTCCATCTAGACCTCTGTTCACTACCCCGAACTCTTCGTCCACATTTTATATATCTTCATCCTATGATGACGTCATCGCTACCTATTTATTCCGTAAACAGGTGACTGATTTATCTGAATATGAGTTAAGTTGACAGATACTTAGATATATGTATGTCTAGGTACTCAACTCATAATAGTCTATCGAATAAATGAAGATAATTGCACATACACGTTACATTCGATTTGAAAAACAATTTAACTTGGTGGAGTTAATAATAAATTGAAGTAATTAAGGTCCTCTATACCGAGTAGGGCTGACACCGACACGCGACAGTTGAAATGATTTGGCGAGGTGTGGTCGCCGGTAGACTGCTGCACGGTATCTTTGACGGCTTATCTCATGTGCAGAGTGGTTATCTACTAAATTACCTAATGACTCCTCAGTACATACGCTAATAGCCTCCCGCAGCGACTGCGGCACTCGTTCACAAATTGCATTTCATTTGGTGCACGCCTTGTAACGTTATGTAACGTATAATCATTTTAATTACTAACAAAGTAGGATACGTGTTACAGGGAGTCCGTAAACTACATCCCGTACATAGGTTACGTTCACACTTCTGCGAAATCGTTCGTAGCGTGCAACAGAAGGAGAAACTAAGCGGAACACTATTGAATGCCTATTACTTACGAAAATGATGGAACATCTACTAATTCATTAAGTTGTTGATCAGAATATTAATTTGTAATTAGCATTTGTGTCCAAATATATCCACTAATACGATTTTATAAACAAAACATAGGTATTACAATATAACAAAGATTAAGTAACAAAAAAAAAACAATAGCGCGTCAAAATCCGGAATTACAAGCAATTCACGTTGGTTGCATGAATTAAAAAACATGAGTCGACATAGGAAGTCCCCAATGCTTCACCTATGACACTGACACGTCGAAACGGGAGCGCGTGTTTACCTACTACCGTCACATTAGTTATGTATACGGGTTGTGCAACCGCGATAAGGATTAATGGCGATACTTGGCTGACACGGTCGGAGGAGTGCCGTGACATCTTGAACCAAGCTTTCACCGGCCGTCTTTACTCTCAAGTGCCTCAATACTGGCGTTCCTACTACACGAGTCTAATCTTCCTATGGTTGGGTTAGCTACCGGCTGGCTACCAGTTACCGTAGACTAGATAGTGCTATTATAATGATCTTTCATATATTTCTGAGTAATTGCTAAGTGATTTCATGCATGATTTGTCCCATCAATTGCCTAATAAGAATTTGACGAATTTGTAGGTCGGGTGATGATTACCTTAATTTTCATATAAGAATTTATATTTTGCTCATTTGCCTAGCCAAAATAGAGAATCCTACATTTTATTTCACCATTAGATATAAATAATTCGGAAGACAGATGTTTAAAATGATTGTTTATGATAACGTTATGTAATATTGAGCATCACATTCATCATAGTTCAGAATCAGAAGCTATTCAATTTTAAGTTATCTAAAAATATAAGTGTTTACGTTAACATTTGTAGGTTTTTGGCACGCGTCAGACTTTATACATGCATCCAATTAGTAGAAGATATAATTATTGATTTATTACACAGATATATAGATATCGTGAATATCGTCCACTCATAACTAAATAGTATTAGCACGTTCTATTCAAAATTGCCCAATCTATGATCATAAAGGGTAATTACGAACAATTTTTCATAAGATTTGATTATTCACAAATAATAAATTAAATCTCGTAAACTAGTATAAGATTCAGAATTCGATTCTTATTAATTTCAAATAGTTTTCAGACATAATTACTTAAACCAATTACTTTGATTGGATCTACATAAGTGTGTTATCTATAACTTCCTTTTCATAGTAAACCATTATATCGACGAACCATATATCAAATAATAAAAAACTAGGTCTTATTTGAGGGGCATACGAAGAACCTATCAACAAAACTGTTATGCAATAGTTGGCCCATTTCAAGTTCTAAGTACCTAATGTATTTATTTATTTGATTCTTTATTGTACACCAAGAATATGTAATTAATAACCTTATTAAATAAAAATAGTACAATTGGCGGCCTTATTTATTCAGAATACTCTAAAATTAAAAAAATATTTTTATATAAATTGTAGTAAGTAAATAATGCAATTATTTTATAACTTTTTTGTGCAATTATACTTAACAGAAAGATTTTTGGAGTCGGTTCTTTTTTTTGTTAAAAAATATTTTATTTCTTACTTTTTAGTGAATCTTGCGTACCATAACTGATTTATCGGAAGTGAATATGGGTAGACCTACTCAACGCGCTGTTCATATATATCTGTCGCAGATGGATTGTAGAATCTGCTGTTTTACAAAATCTCTAGCTGCTTTACAAAACAATACTGTTTTATAAAACTGATGGATGGAAACGTACGCAATGGCAAAACTGCTACCCAGCTTTAGACGTAATGCAGAATGACATATCTACAGTGGGACAGGTTTGTTTATTGTATAGGTATATTAAATGGATAGTCACCATTCAAGTAAAAAAGCGATACTGTATTCTGATTTGACTTTCCGTGGCTGGGTCGACGGAGCCCCGCTTAGCGGGGCTCCTATTTTTGTGTCCGTAAGGTTAGAAAAAACCTAACCTGTCCGTGTCGGGATACACGAAACTCCCGAGCTCGCTTCGCTCGCTCATGGATCAATTTAATTTATTTTCTTTCATAATCCCGATTCATTTTTTTTTTGCTTTTGGCAAGTAAAATAAAGTTAGTTTATTATTGTTAGGACATACAGAGCCATAAGCGACAAAATTTCGAACTAAAATCAACAATCTGACAGTTCATTTCACACTGTTTTACATAATCTCTGATCGTTGACCCGCTGCATTGATAAACGCAAAACGTTCATTCAATTCTGCGTGTTATAGTTCAGTAATCATGTAAAACCGCTAAACGTCGTTCAGCTGTTTTTCATAACAGTACTGTTTTGTAAATCAGCTAGCAGTTTTGTAAAACAGCTTATTCTACAATCCATCTGCGACATATCCATATCAAAGTAGGAAATCTAGATCTGAGGCTATTTCAAAAGAGAGTAATAAACTGCGTAAAACAAGATGAAATTAATTAAAAAAAAAACTGACTAGCGTATGTTACTCACGGGACAGTATAAGGAGTCTAACGATACCCCATATATCGAAATCAGTTCAGGTATTTAGAAGTTATGGTGGAATAGGTAAAGAAACTCACAAACATACTTACATACATACATACATAAATACACTCCGTTTTTTGAGCACTCGTGTAAAAAGAGATGTTTGAGAATGCGGTCTTACACTAAAAAGTATAAAATAGCAAAAAAAATATGACGGATTTCCGATGCTTATCTTCCGGTTTCATCATCATCATCATCAGATGATGATGAAGCTGGAAAATAGTTAGTTCATTAGAACTATTCTAGAGACCGTAAACACCACCGGAAAGTCACAAGAAAGCAAAATACACCATTTCGTTTACTTCGATGACGTATTATTTTTCAGTTATTTTGATTTAATTATCAAACTACTAAACCAATTTTCATAAAATTTAAATGGAACCAATCTGAAAGTAAAACCTTTCAAATAAAAAAATAATTATCCAAATCGGTTCATAAATGACGGAGTACTGAGGTAACAAACATAAAAAAAAAAAAAAAAAAATACTACCGAATTGATAACCTCCTTCTTTTGGAAGTCGGTTAAAAATTGTACAATTGGCGGCCTTATCGCACACGGCAATTTCTTCCAGGCAACCTTAGCATGAAAGAAGGGGTAAATGAATAAAAATTAAGGGATGACAGTGTACATACTTAATAAAAATATAAAGTAAAAAATACTAACAACATAATACATTTATATATATATATATACGTATCATTTAAACCATAATAGATACACTATTAGAAGTGAAACAAACTATTTTACGGCAAGGATAATGACAGGTAATGTACCTTCAGTAACCTTTTAAATACTGGAAGTGTCTGGGCACGTCGAATAGAAACCGGCAATGCATTCCACAGACGCGCTGCTTGTATTGAAAAGGATTTGTCCAAACATTTTGTGGAATGCAACGACAACTCCAGTCTTAGGTTCTCCGATGATCTCAGGAGTCGTGTATGGGTGTCACTTAGAAACTTGAAATGTTTTTAAATAAGAAGGAGTAGATGGAAGGAAGAGCACATTGTAAAGTAAAGAAAGAATATGAGTGTTTCGGTGAAAGCGGATAGGTAACAAGTTGAGCTTAATACGGAAGTCAGAAACATGATCATAAATATATAATACAAAAATTTTGGAGTCGCTCTAGCTTATCTACTTGGTCTTCAGTGAGATCAAGGTAGCTAGCATCAGCATAATCAAGGATTGGAAGAAGAAGGGATTGTAATGTACCCATGCCTTAACTCTTATCACCATAGATTTTGGCAATGCAACCAAACCATCCAACCAACAAACCAACATCGGCGAAGGTTCTAAACATTTTCATAAATAAAAATGTTCTAGCGTCTTAGGCGATTATTGCGTTGTAAAGAGAAACGGGTTTTGTCGATGGAAGAAATGGTCATACTCCGCTTGCTGGTGTCAAGTCAAAGTTGTTCAAGCCGCCGTCTTTAATACAACAGCCAGGTTTTAAAAGCATGAAAATGCTCGTAGCACTCATTAATCCACAGATTGACTCAAGTTTGCAATGGGCTATGAAAGAAAAGAATAGAAAAACAAATAATTTATTCTAAAACACGCAAAACTTTTCTATGATAGCCTCAAAAGGGTAGAAATGTTTGTTAGCGCCTGATATAAGACTAAAGCAACAAAATGATGCGACGCCGCCGCGAGTTCACAACTCATATATCTATAAAAAATGTCTGTGCTATGAACAAAGTTCTGTGCTAGTAGAAGTTTATTAAACTGAACGCAGGGAAGATTTGACTCTAAGCTTCCTTATTATCTACCTAAAACAACGTTGTTATCAAAAAATTAAACATTAAACCTACAACCACTAACGAGTAGTACAAGCGAGTTCATAATAACAGTAAGGGTGTAGGCGGCAGGATTTCGTTTTTCCAACCTCTATTAAACAAAATAATATTACATCGAATCATAATTTTAACCAATCATTAACTATATGATTTCAGATAACATGGAGGCGAGGTTGAACGCCGAGAATGGGACGTACTGGGAGCCGGTCATAGCCGGACGCAGGCCGTACTCCGCCGGACACATACGCGAAAACTTCAACAAGAAACCGGATAACAACGAACATGGTATGGGTTATGGAGCTAATAATAAAAAGAAGCACTTAAACCGTGTACTACTTGCTTATATTACACGGGTGTCATTTATACACAAATACCATTGAAATTAACGACATTTCCGGTGGACTTTCCAAAAATGTCGACCGATTTTGATGAATTTTTGTGAATTTGTGTGTTTGAGGGACACTCCCTGCATGGTTTAGACTTTTACTTAATAGATGAAAAGTTATTTTTAAGTTATTGATTGAGCGGATGCGGGTTTGCTGTAAATCATTTGTAAATTGGGATATGGGGACCGTATAAATTAAAATGAAGGCACTGTTTAAGGCAAAGAACTAGGAAAATACGTCGCATGCCTATTTCATAAAAAAAAGATGTGGTTTGTACTACTGCTGTGGTTTGATATAGGTATGCAATGAATGTTTTTTGTATGTGGTTTCAACGGGTTTTATTAACGCCCTTTGTGTTGAATGTTTGTATTGGGTCTACCTATAGAATTTACTTTATTTTACATTGGTTTGAATTGTGTCAGATAAGCTATGAATCACAATCTCACTGTCACTAGGTATAAGAAGCACCAATTTGGGTTCATTTTACTGTTGTGTCACGTTTTTAATGTTTCATGTTACACAATACACTACCTGATTGCTCGTTCAAGATTTGGGACAATTAACTATGCATTTGTACGTGAATTATTATAATTACACATCACTGTTTCTACGAATATTGTTGCAAAAACATAATTGCAGGTATGAAAACATCGGAAATAGATTTCTACGCTGAAAACAATAAACACTTCCAAATAAATGCTGTTGGTGATGCTATAGCAGAAACAAATCCCCACAGAAAACTACCTATACCTCCAGTTTTCCCAACCCATCTCACACCCGAAGTGCAATACGGCAATGAAAAAGCTGATGTGGACAACTTAAGAACACCGAAGTTATTGGACGACGCTAAAACTGACGATTCAACGTTAAAACCGCACATCACTCAGCAACCTGAGAAGCCGTTAGCGATTTTCTTTAAAGACGGCAATGGAGCAACCACCACATCAGAGACCATAACGAGAGCAGAAACAATAAATGATTTCACTAATTATGAACAAAAACCAATAATAACCAAAAATGTTGAGGACATCTCACCGAAGACTCATCCATCGGCCTACAAAGAGTATGCGCACAAGGAGCACAAAACTCAGTCATTCGTAGAACATCGTGAGCCTAGCAAGTACGCTTCCGATGCAGATCGCCAGGTCCCTGCTGAACTACAAGAATTTTACAGTCGACGCACCAATAATGATGACGTGAACTTTACCTCAGGTCATTCCAAGCTTTTTGGTATTTCTATAGAGGATGCAGAAAAAATGCAATCAACCACTCAAAGCTCTTTATATAACACAAGAGTGTCCCCCACGCTTCCGACATGGCGTGACGGAGACCACACTACCACGACTAAATATCCAACTAATACCTATTCAGAGGGTAAGTCTTTGTAACTTTTGTTTCAAGGGGCATGCGGTTTCATCTCAATAAGTCCTGGTATGTACTTACATATTGAAGTATTCACTGGATTTTCACTTTATAATGGTGTCGTATATTATATACCTACGGGAATAACATTTTTATGGTGGAATGGTTGTAACTAACAAAATTGCATGTTTCCGCTCATTGAGTAACATAATTAAATTAGTATTTAATTTCTTTAAAAATCTTTCAGTTCAATGTCGCTCGACCCGCATGTCCCTCTGCCGAGGCGTGCTACCATACGATTTAGCCGGAACGCCAGCGAAAATCGGAAATGTAGAGATTACTGCTCTGCTATCTCAGATCGATTACCTAGTGGCAACTAACTGTAGTGACCGCGTCAGGCACTTCGTATGTGCTTTACTTGAGCCAGAGTGTAACCCACCTCCTTATCCTCCGAAGATGCCATGCTATCATCTGTGTAAAGGTAAAATCTTAACATTCTTGGTAAGTTTTAGATTTTGACCTGTTAACTCATTTGATCAATTTATTTCAGCAATCGTAGATAACTGTGACGGTCAAATTCCTAGTGACCTGACTCCGGCTTTCAACTGTAAACAGTACTCTCGGTCCAACTGCGTGGGCGCTAGGACACCGTGCTATCCTCGCGAATTCGGGTGCAGCGATGGATCGTGTGTGCCGAGAGACTGGATCTGTGACGGCACCAAGGACTGCTCCGCTGGCGAAGATGAAGCCACGTGCGTTCAGTGCGATCAATCTGAGTATCGGTAATATATATACATCTTTATTATTTTCGTTGTATACGCGCCATTTTACAATAATAATTATAAATAACAACTTAACATTATTTTCTTCTCAGTTGTAGTTCAGGCGGTTGTATCCTGAAGCGCTGGCTTTGTGACGGTTATGCAGACTGTCCGGGCGGCGAGGACGAGCACGAGGCGACGTGCGGGACGCGCGACGTGCATACTGTGGGCGACGTCCACGAGCCCGGTGAGGAGCCCGCTGGCTCTGCGCCCGCGCCCGCCATCAGAAGACCAAACAGGGTGCCCATCGGACGCAAGGGTGCACGCCACCGCGCTGGTATGTACTTGTATAACACAGCCTATTTCAGACTTGTAAATACTAGATCCTTTATAAGAAGATATATATACGTCGTTTTTTTTTAAGTTTTTACTATTCCGATTATTTCCATAAACAAATTGTTAGAAACTTCATCTATAACTATGCATATGTGCACATTTTCTACACATATTTAAAATAATGCTGGTAAATTATAGACCTCATTGGCCGTTATTTATATTTTTTAATAACTTATTTACGTATAATATAAGTATGAATGAGATCAGAAATATCTGTTATAATAATTATAGCACAATACTTAAACAGCCGTCACAGTTTTTTTTTAAATCGACCTTGTCTGTGTCAGGACGCCCAGTGGGGCGCCGCCATTGCATACAGCTCTATATAGAGCCTAAAGGGAACTTACCTGTGGTGCATGAGTAGGTACTCCTGGGCGGAGATTTTTTGACCAACTCCGGTCCCAAATGTGGCGTTGTAATTTTAACATGAGTAGTTGGTCGACCCACAAACATGTCCACATATTCTTTGTAGCCTCGCAGCTGTACCTTGAACACGGTTGACGTGGCAACAGTTCGGACTTAATAATTTTAAAATCCTAATTAAACCGTAACCGGTGCCCGCGATTCACCTGCGCGACCAAAGGTAGCCTTCTCCATGGTCCAATCTCTCCCTATACCTACCTATTTAGTACTCGTTTAGGCGTCAAAACGTAATAAACAAACAGACAGATGGAGTTACTTTCGCATTTACAATATTACTTTAAATTTGTTTATATCTCGGCTTATTTCTGTTGTTTCAACATAGTCACATGAATTAATAATACAATTTACACTAATTATGATTATACGTACATATTTTACAATACCTCTGATAAAATTTTATTTCAATTTCAGGTGAAACCGATAGCAGCAAGGAGCTTCTTGTTACAAGCGACAGCAACAATGCCCTCAGAAGAAATTACACGCGTCGGCCGTCGCCGTCCAGATTGTCGCACTACCGTCGACCCCAATCGCGCATTGTTCATACTGACAATGATCAAGGCATTATCAAGGAATCTACAACCGAACACAGCTCAAAAAAGTCGGAAATAAAGGGACCGGAGCGAGAGAAAACTACTCAAAAAAATATATTAGAAAATGAATCTATCGAAGATGTCAACATGGGAGATCTCGGATTTTTCGATGAGTTTGAGAAAGAGGGAAAAGCTCAAGCGCCATACCATTCACAGCAAAATGCAGCGCAACGAGTAGTACCTATGAAGCTCGGTGGAGCGCCTCCGCCCAGCCCGTCTGGCTTGCTGGCAGCGACCCAAACCACTCGCCTCGATAAGTCTGCCAACAAATTAGACAGGGTTATTGATGGCGCGGCTCTACTAAGGGTAATATTATGTTTATTTAAATACTCTTCAGATTACAAAAAATTACATAATAATACATACTTAACTGAATATCACGTCTGTATTTCCCAAAGGGCAACGCAGAGGTGTACACACACATATATTTTACCAATTCTGTTATTAAGTCCCATGTAATAGATGGGGAGTCTATTCCCAACTAACGGACACAATTCCAAATTCCGGTCTTAGAAATTTCTAGTAGAAAAACCCAATAGTTAACCCATTAAGGAATCGAATCCTCAAATCAAATAGGACCGCACGCTTAGAAAACGGGCTTACAGCCATTAAACCAATGAGAAAGTTAAAAACGATATATAAAAAATTGCATTGTTGTGTTATAGAAAACTATTTTTCTAACCAGTGCAGGTAAAGCCCCGTTATAAACTGATAAATAATTATTTTACAGAAAGCGGCGGCTGCGCAGGCAGTGGAAGCTGCAGAAGACCTGGCCGCCATGAACGACACCTACCTCGACAGAGATGACATGCCTAACGATGCTCCTGCTACGGACGTTGGGCCGCCCGCTAGCGTCGTTTCTGTAGCACCAGTCGATCGCCCTGGACCTACTGCTACCCGCAGGCCCGATGGTCCAGGAGACGGCGCGATTGCCGGTACGTACGGCAAAAAGGGTGATTGGTCACGTGCTCATGCCTCTCCCTGCCCGACCGGCGAGCTGCGCTGCGTGGACGGACGCTGCATCACGCTAGCGCAGCTGTGCGACGGCACCATCGACTGCTCTGACCACGCTGACGAGGACAACTGCTACACGTGAACCTACACCCACACTTTAGAGGTAAGTAAGGTATGGTAGTGAGTTTACCTCACTCCAGTGTTAACGTTATTATTCCAGTGACTGACCAGTGAGCGATGACTGCTACATCATTCAGGTTTAAACATTTGGAAAATATGTTATGGAATTATTACACATTATATTATATTATATCGATTAGGTGTCGAAGTAACAATAACAGAACGATGGAATTAATTGATAGATGGGTATTACATAGTTTGTAAATACCGCTAAATTATGCATATAGTATTTCTTATGGAACTGCATACTATATTGTAACGAAAAAACTTGATGTTCATAAATGAATACTCCGTTTTTTGTTATTATATTTTTATCATAAGAATAGCAAGTCATATCGCACTTCATTAAAACACATACATTACCCTGCTATGTGTAACACATTTTTGTACACATTTGTGTTTGTGGTACTAAGAGAATATGTAGACCTTACCCAACACTGGGGTAATATCACAATACGGATTATGAATACCAATGTAAAGCGTCATCCTTAAGTTATGTTTTATATTAGTATACGCTGTGATAAAGCAATGCATGATTATGGTGGAGTAGCATTCACCCAGTTAGAATAGTTCCACTTGTATTGCCGTCCATTACAGATCTTATTAAGTAGGTACCTGTGGAGCATATGATGTTATTTAGAATAAGATTTAAGTATTTCATTAAAAAAAAATTGTATTTCGTTTCACAGTTCTATACTCGCAAAAAAAAACTTTTAAACTTTGTTTGAGATGTTTTAGACACAACGAATCCTATATGAAACATTTAATTGTAAGATTAAGTAACTAACATTAAGTAAGTTTTATTGACCTAAGTGTGTGTAAATTGACTTTTTTAATCAATGATTCATTAGACTAAACTACTTATCTGACTAGTAAATACTTTTCATTTATATATCACCTTATACTTGCATCATTCTTTAAATTAAAGTTAGTCTTTTTCTATCATTCATCAACAAGCAGCTTATTTTAATGAGTAGTAATATGCATTTGTAAATAGAATTAATGGTGAATAATTTATATCGATAAGTATTTATATAAAGGTAAAGCGTATTGATTAGAATTTTCATGAATGTACTAAAGTATACTTTGTTAGTAAAATATACTTTAAGTATTTGGCGATTATGTTGTTAAAATTAAGTTTAATAACAGTCAAGGCTGTTTTTTTTAATTTCTTGTCTATACATGTTTGTCATAAAGGCGAGATCAAATATATATAAGAAATCTGGGAATTAAGTATCAATTTTTTTTTGTAGGTTGTCCCTTTTGTGTTTAATTGGGAAAAGTCTCGTTTACGAATTTATCACGTATTTTAATTGCTTTTTATTTAGCCATAGATTTGTAATAACCGAAAACTAAGACAACTGTTCAAGACGAGTCAAATTAAATTGAAAACAAATATAAAAAGTGACTTATCGGTTATGCGATTACGAACTAAGAATACAAACGTAAGCCATAAACGCATTATCTTTAAAAAATAGAAGAATGGAAAGACAGCCCTACGAAATTTATATCAGGTAAAGTTAATACAAGCTTCAAATCATTGTTATCTTATTTCTATTGAATAAATAGCCGAAACTTAGATAATCGTGTACATTTTCAATAACAAGCATAGAGCATAATAACATAATAAATAATATGTATTCAATATTTACTTCTCCGTCCTTATTATAATAATGTATTCTGTAGGTTATAACTTTTATTGCTTCGTATTGTCCAAAGTAATGTCATAATAAAATGTTTATTGCCCAAATAACTCCGACGCTGTTATCGGGATTTCTCTATTCTTTATTATTTGGTTATGTTTTATAAGGATTGTAAACCAAGTTACGTAAGTTATCAATTGTTTTTTTTTACTGTAATAATATTTGTATGATGTAAGTTATCATTTTTATGATAATAAATACTATGCCATGTTATATTTTATTTGTTTTATTTCCTTCCTGTATAGTTGTACACCCACATTTCACCAATGCTGTTATTAAGCCTCATGTAATAGGTGGTGAGCCTATTGCTATCTACCGAGCACAACTCTGGGCTGCTACTGATTATTTCCTAACTTAAAAGCTCGATAACACTTTGGCCGACCCTCCCCGAAACCCGAAACCTCCTGCTCAGCAGTCGCGCTTGGGACCACTAGACCAACGAGGTTTGCTCAGGTAGCGATCTGTGTAAGTTAAAATTAATACTGGGTTAGTATTTTCTAGATAGAAAGGTGTAAGAACTTCTAGGAACAGCCTCGTTGGTCTTTTGGTCGCAAGCCCGGCTGCTGAGGATTAGGTCTTAGGATCGATTCTCGAAATTAGTGTTGTACTTGGTAGATGAAAATAGGCTCACCACCACGTGGGACATTGTATTGATGAAATGAAATGTTTATGTAAGTATAAATTTGTACACTTCTGCCTAACCTTTCGGAGGAAACAGGCGTTATGGTATGAAGGAAAAATGAATTTGCTTAGTCCTCAAAGCGATGGCGGAACTAATTTATCAGATGAACTATTAAGTGTATTAAGATAACATAAATAGATATATAATTATGTTTTTGTGAACTGGAATCAAACCTACTACCAATTGTGGATAAGCCATGCCTCAGCCACCGATTATATGCACCTACCTGTAATGATAAGACGTATAATTTTGCCATGTTGCCAGATTTGCAATCATGAAATTAAATTTAGTAGATATTAGACAATATGACTAACTAAGACGTATCTACTACGAAAATGTAGTAGATATTAGACAATATGACTAGCTAAGGCGTATCTACTACGAAAATGTAGTAGATATTAGACAATATGACTAGCTAAGGCGTATCTACTACGAAAATGTAGTAGATATTAGACAATATGACTAGCTAAGACGTATCTACCACGAAAATGTAGTAGATATTAGACAATATGACTAGCTAAGGCGTATCTACTACGAAAATGTAGTAGATATTAGACAATATGACTAGCTAAGACGTATCTACTACGAAATACACTTTAACGATTGACGCGGTAATTCATAGTTTTTACAGTACGAATTAAATAAGTGTGCCCCTCTGAAGTCAGGCTTTCCGCGTGTCGCGCATGCGGTTTTGGCCATACTATAGACTACCGAGTAGGTTTTTGTAGACGACTTCAGAGCGGCACATTTATACAATTCGTACCTTATATCAAAACATTAACGTAAAGGTCATGAACTGACTTTACTGGCCTTAGTCACTTTTCTCTTCCTGCTGATTATGTTACATTTACGTATTTATTTAGGCATTACAATAATTAATTATTAATAATTATAAAACTTAAAAGAAAAAAAACTTAGAAATTAAACACACAATCATACATCCTTCTCAGTAATGCAAACACTCTAGCAATATATCCGGCCATCATGAATGAATGAATGCAGCAGCGAATCCCAGAACAGTGGTGTATGCAGTGCATGGTTGTACTGTTATGACGCTGCTTGGCCCAAGTGAGGCACCATAATGGGGAACCGTATGGTATAAACCCGCATATGTTGTTTCAGTATGGATTTATAACTTTAGAGTTCACTATGCGTGCGTTAATACTTTTCGAAGATTTAACTGCAAAGTTAGTCGTGTCGGTTCGGTCACCTGCATAGGGACTATAGGGAGAGACTGAATAGATAGCAATGATGTCACCAAAAGACGTATAAAAATCTGAAAGAATAATTCGCGGTAGTGAGCAAAGATGTCGAGATGACTTAGTGGTCAGAGCGCCTGGAGTAGGTATTCATCCGGGAGGCGCAGGTTCATATGGTTTTAGTCGGTATGAGTCAGCCACAACTTTCATGATCGATTTGTGCACATTTATAGGCACAAAGGGGTTGTGATTCGAAGAGCACATTAAACCGTCGTCGTTCCCGGTTGTCAAATGACCTTCATGACAATCGTCGCAAGATGCCTAAAAGTCTCTTACCGCGAGATATTGTGTTGCCCAATACCTGGGTTGTGTGGAATTCATATAATTATGCAGTCGCTTCATCTTAAATACTGGTAATAAGCTGCAGCTAGTTAGACTGGAAGCCGACCTAAACATAGTTGGGAAAAGAATAAACAGATAAGTGTGCTTTTACACAGAATTCATGAAGAGGTCCAAACTATAAAAATGGTAGGGAGTTTTCTCTTGAGTACAGACCCTAATTCAGAATAGCTCGTGAATATTCTAAATATAGACTGAAATCGTATACCGAGAACTTAAACATAACTTGGATACCTAAAGTTCACGCTCAGTGATCTCGTAGTCATAGATGAGTCATATTTTGTATTTGCTACATTTACTCAATGGCACGATGTCTCAAAATATCCACAGGTTACTTCACAATTGATAACCACTTCTATGGCTACATTAGTAAGATTTAATTTCCTGTGTTTGAAAGTTTGTTCTCGGCGACCTTACTGTTAGCTTCTTTTAGATTTTTTATATATTTTTTCATTCATAGTTTTTTTCGCGATTACCTCATTGGCTACCGTTCGGTTTCGGTCCTCTTGTTCATGTTCGTTTTGCTTTAGTCATTTCGCACTTGTTTTTGAGGACGGTTGGCATCGCGGACTTTCCTTGTGAATTATAGGGCTGCCGCTAACTACATTTTAAATATTAATTTATACAAATAAAGGGAAAGTATTAAATTATTTTAATGATTAAGTATATATCTATCTAGAATTCCTCTCATATCTAGTTAGAATTCCTGCCACAATGTTATTGTCTTAATATGGGCATGAAAAATATAATAAAACGAAATGAGTGAGTACAATAATTAATTATAGAGGATTAGCGACTATTAAACTGTACCAAACTAATAAAATATTTTACCTAAGTATAACAAAATAAACAAATAGAACCTAAATACATATTCATACTTACTGCGGCGGGATGATTATAACATGGAAATTATTGATCCCATAAAAAAACGTTTCATATAAATAAAATACAGCTGTAGGTACAACTCTACGTAGCCAAGACACTGGCAACTCTTTTACTCATAAAAAAGTTATGAGATCTAATATAAAGGTAATACTAGATAAGTCTGCATCATAGAAGGCTTAGCCATTTTGCGAAGTAACGGCAAATAACTAACAATAGTAAAAAACTTAAAAGCCCTATGTTTAAGACACGTTACGCAAAATAATCATACTTACTAGTCATTTGAAACTCGGCATTACTTACAATTTTAGCACAATAGGTCTAGTACGAATGGGTTCACAAACAGGCCGGGTGTCATCGACCGCTACCCACTGGCTGAGTGGTTGGCGGCTGCTAGAAAGCGGAGTGAGTCACCCGTGGGCCAAGTACGCACGACCACTCCAGGCTGCCTTGACGAAATTACTGTGTTACACCAAACTATTTACAAAAGGTCCTTCACATCATGATGGAAATAAAGTGTTAATAATAACGAAGATTATTATATACTTTTTAGTATGAAATAAATCGTTTAATATATTTTAAAACACATTAACGCTTGCGAGGTAAACTTTGTTGATAGAAATATATGAGCACGAGCTAGGTTTGAACCTGTACCCTCTGGATAGACATTCCAAGTGCTGAACTTATCCACAAAACATAACTTTTATGTACCTACCATCTTTTTGTTACACTTAATTGCCATCCAAGTCACTCTAACTTAGAGTACCTATCTAACAATTCAAAACGAATACGAGTCTCTAAGTATTCGCTTTGAATTGTTAGATACTTACCTCATTCCTTTTCCATGGATATTATTACGTAAAAATTACGCCAAAATACTTATATGCTTTGCTATCTTAACATCATTATGGTAAGGGAATTTAAAGATAATTATCGACATAAGTATTATATTAGTAAATAGTTACGTAATTATGCACTTAGCATAGATTCGTGGCACTATATTTATTGCGGAAATTTCATTTTTGATTGGCCTCATATCATCTACGAAAGAAGATTTCGAGGTTGTAAGGTGCGGAAAATAAAGATGGTGTATTATGTACCTACCTAATTATAATTGTAAGTAAACCATGTCCATACAAAACTATTGAATAGCGTTTGTAAAGATTTTCCTGAGATACGACGATTAGGTATTATTTTATTTAAAAATCGATTAGTTCTGTGAAGACAAATATGTATCTGAGCCCAGAGTTGTTAAAATATAATAAAATCACACAACCAATACAATAATGTAGAATGTTGAAAGACCATTACACAACTTGAATTGAGGAGAATTTTCTTATGGCTCAGTCCGGAAAGCTGCAAAGAATTACATTCTCTTGCAATACAATGGCGGGTCGGGAATTCTATGCAGAATGTAGACAGGTTGCAGGGGACGGGCGACGAATGAAAGTAAATAAACATTGCATTCGTGAGGTAAACAAACTGCCAGACTGGTTTGTCCGCTCGATGCTCTATGTACAGCGAATGCTTTCTAAATACTTAGGCACAACGTTTATCTAATCAGCGCTAATGCTGGAGTGCGCATAAATTGTCATCAGGTTGGATTATTTTGAGCACTTTTATTTATCAACTATCAATAGGTAAGTTAAGTCGTAAGTTTATATTTAGCTCTTGAATAAACATGATCAAAGTAAGGAAACTAGACGCCAACGTAATGTTTGATAAACGCAATAATGCAACTTACATAATTAACGGTAAATTTATTTAACGATGGGTTACTATAATAGGTACCTTACCGAAAATAGAGCATACATTCATCATTACGCCTAAGAGTGTGTTTATCTATTAATTAATTTTGATGTACAATAATGTGATGCGGCAACGAATAATAGGGAATATAGGCGCAAAGGAGCTGTCGTTGCGTCGTGTCTTTTTAAAATATTAACTGATTAATACTTACCTATTTTTTACCCTTTAAAACTATTGTAATAAATGGAATATTCATTATAGCATTTTCTTATAACCGAAACTGGAGTGTCTGAAAATTTTTAATAGACTGCGAGTAATCTTTTTTGTTATCAAGACCTTTAAATCTAATAAGTTTTTCGGTAGAAGCTTTTAGATACCTACCTATTTAAGTGGTAAGTACATAATATTCGCATAGGTATTTATTTAAAAAACGCCAACAAGAAATGGTAAGTCATGTCATAAGTTATACATTTACAGACAATTAAGCAAATATTAACTTCACGAGTTACACTTATAACTACCACATCAAAGAATATCAAAAATACGTAAGGTCTATATTTCGTAGCATCTAAGGGTAATAAAGATTGAAATTTCGTAAAAGTGTTGCAATGTATCGGTATGCGAAAGGCTCGGGCACCTAGACAAGTGTTTCTTAATCTAAGATTTGTACTTGTACAATCAACTGACTCAGCTAACTATACTACCTACTTCATACAGTTACTATCTAAGTACTTACCCAGAATAAGATATAATGATAATTTGATCGAGTTTACAAAATATACGCCTTTGTTACATTCATTTTCTCACTTCTCTTCCTATTTACCTTGGTGCAAAATGTGTGAATGGCGGAAGATTAATTAATTCCCAAAATATTTTGGGATTTTTGAATGAGGACCAGCAGATTGCTAAGGAAATTAGTACCTACTTAGTAGAAATAATCAATTGACGTTGCTTTGGTAGTCGCCTGCACTCGTTTTCAATATGAATAGCTATATTTATCTACCTATTTTTTAACGACGAATCTTAAGTATTGGCAGATATGGTCTCAGTAAAGAAGAGAGTGTGTATGTACTAGGTAGGTACCTACTGGTGGAATCACAATGACAGAGGGTATCGGTATTTGTTTATTTTTCTCAGCTCTGTTGATGCGATGTCATCAACAAACAATTCGTTATGAATGGATGATATTTTGCCAGCCATCTGTGTGCCTTATAACAATGTGGTATAGCTGGTGCCATTCTGGTAAAATAATGTTGCTTTGATTCACTTCGTAAATAGGTATCTCTGACAATATTTACAGATCTTATGAGTCATCGGCGTCTTATTGCGAAGTTAACATGCATAGGGTTGCCTCTACGGTTCTACCTCTCGTAAACAAAAAATACTTTTTTTTCATTTTTCATTAAAGAGTTAAATGTCCTTTGAATTGGTTTTTATATCAGCAAGAAAGTTGGTAAATAAGATCGCCGGAGTTCTCATATTAACATTTATATATCTGGAATCCAATATAATACCTATAACTTCAGAGAGCATTTTTATGCTTAGGTACTTAGGCTGATCTTTTTTGGGATTGACTCAGTACTCACCTACATCATAATGATTATTTAACCACTTACTTATGTACTCCAACTTATCAAACTGCTAGCTTGCACACTATCACAAGACCGCGCCATTAACATATTAGACTTACGCCTTTAAGTATTCTATAAATCCGTATCACTAATTAACTTTTGTTTCGTTTTTTATTTATTGTTTGCCATGATAGAGGCCTTAATAACACGTCATATTCTGAAAACATTTACACTTTTTTTACATTACTAGTGCTAGTTCAAAAGATAGAGGCCATATGACAGGAATATGGAAACACAGATGGCAGCGTAGGATCCGTAACAGGGTCCCGTAGGGCAACTCCTTGGGTATAGAACCCTAAAAACATCGTGGAAAATCACAGGTGCCTGGATAGTTAACTTATTGTATATTAAAGGTAGGTAATGTTCCTAAACCTTTCATTTTCCCTTATAGATTATTCTACGAGTAATAGCTGAAAAATTGGCTAGGACCTAGTTAGATAACTGCGGCTCCCAGTTACCTTAGAACACTGTCGGGAAATCCACTTTAAAGGTGTTTATTGGATTAAAAATAGTTTACAATCAGTCAACTCCGCGTTAACAATGTCTCTACAAGCGATATACATTAAAGTGTAGGTCTCCCTACTAGTATTAAGAGGTAATTTATGTCTTTATTTACAAATTACAATAATGAAGCAGTGTTGTGGGGGAATGCGTACTACATAAAGCATTGTAGAACTGAGTAGGTACGTTGGTGATTCATTTCTCGGAATTGACCTTGCTATGAGTCATTCGCTGGAAGGCAGAGTCGGGGATACCGCGCCTGTCTGCCGGCTGCTTGCTAGACGCACTCCGCTCACAGTGCTGCGCTTTTTACGGAATACTTTGTGTTAACATAATAATCAGTTATATTAGTGAAAAATATGTGTGTTTATAAAAAACGAAGAAGATTTAATTAAAAATTCTTCTTTCGAATATTTGTAAATATTTTTGTGTTTCTAAAGTTGGATATCATGATAACAACCATGACGTCATTCATACTGTTGAAGGTAAGCAATATTTAAAGCTAGTAATAAATAGTCAAAGCATTCGTGTTAAATACTGTAAAATTAATTACGATTTATACTGTGGATGAATCATCCAAAAAATCTTATCAGTTTCTTATTTGACCATTGTAGCTGGTCTGACGTTTGCAGTATTATGCGGATAAATATAATACTCAAGTGTTGTCCTGCGATCTCTGTTTCACATAAACGAATAATGTAGTTTAGAAAGAGAATGAAGGCGACATATACGGGCATTTTAAATTGTTCGCTTGCCGGAATGTAATTTGTGCTGTGTGAGAAAGAAATAGAGAAAAACATGGCGATGGCGAACAGTTTCTAAAAGTTTATGTCGAAACGAACAGAAGTGTCGTGTATTAATTTTAAATCATTAATTTACTACTCAATTATGATATATCATTGATTAAAAAGACACTGTAAATACAATCGTGACTTAAATGAGAAATGTTCAAGAAAAGTTTTCTGTCGTCTGTGAAAATACTTGTTGAACAAGTTTTAAATTTAATTTTCAGACAAACTCTTTTTTGTTGAGAATGAACAGAGAAGATAATGTCAACTGGTTTCATGGCAAAATATCTCGAGACACGGCTGAGAAACTTTTGAAGGAAGGTTGGTTGTGATTATTATTGTATATTGTTATTGTACCTATGTTTTGTGATAGGTATCTATTGATAAACTTGAATTGTGATGAACCTTGCAGAAGGAGAGGATGGAGTGTTTTTAGTACGCGAAAGTAACACTTCCCCTGGAGATTATGTGCTCTCAGTTTTGCATCAGGTCAGTTTCAAAAGTTTTTATAACCTCAAAACAAGAACTTGTTTTAGTTTTGGTGCAACCAATGTTATCAATAATTTTTACATGTACGTTAACACTTGTGTCCTGTTCTCAAAATTTGTTACTGTTATATAACTATTTAAACTGGTACTCTTTAAGTAACCAATTAAAACGCCATATAAAAGCAGGTATACTGTTTACAGGGTGAAGTAGTGCACTACCAAATCCGAAGGCATGGTGAAGATGCGTTCTTTTCAATCGAAGAGCACACGACAGTGCATGGCCTGGACACACTAATACAGCATTACCGGGGAGACTCCAATGGACTTGTTACCAGGTTATCAGTTGTGTGCAAAGGACAGCCTCCGCCTCATGAATCCCGCACCCAGGGTACCACCAACCTATTGCACCGGTGAGCATCTTGAATCTTTATTCTTCTTTAATGTAACAGTACTGTCTACTACTCAAAAACATTTATCTGCAGATTTTTTTATGAGTTATTATCTTAACTATGTATTTTATACATCACTAGCTGTGCTCATGGCTTTGCCCATGTGGATTTTCAGACTTAAATCTTATTATCTTTGAAATAAAATATAACCTATGTTACTCAGTGATAATGCAGCTTTCTAATGGTGAAATAACCTTTTAAATCAGATGAGTAGTTTTGAGTTAAATACTTACAAAGAAACAAAAAATCAAAACTTTCGCCTTTATAATATTATTAGTATAGATTTCTCCATAGACACAATAGGCATAGACTAATTGTTTATTTTACTTGGTTCAAAGATTTAATTCTAAATTAGTGTCAGTAGTAATACTCACATTCATCAAATGCTTCTGTATTCCATTTTTATGATGTCAGGTGTATTGTTTAGTGTCATAATATTGATAATTGCAAGTACTATGGCATTATGCTGATGTATTTGAATTAATAATATTGGGTGTATGACTAGTATGTGTATACAATTATTTACTTTTTATTTTTTGTTGTCAGTATTACCTTATCTTTGTTTGGGAACTACATCTGAAGTTATACCTTTTTGTGGAAAAAAGAGAGCTTTAGAGTTTGCCATGCATATGTTAATGCTTTTTGAAGATTTATCTGTAACCACATCTGAAGTTTAAATTTAGTGAGATAGCCATAATATTGTCAAATGAAAAATCAGGCATTCACTAACTAGTTTGACATCGAAATGATGGTCACTTTACAGTACACTTTGTTGTATGTTATAGCTTGACTTGCAAAAATACTATAAAACAAGATATGATGTTCTATAAAGTGACCAATGTCAACCGTGTTAACAAATACACCTGCTGATCTTCATCAAAATATAGAATAATTGTAGTGATCAATATTTACAGCTTTAATTTAAATAGAAAAAGTCACTAAATAAAAACAATTGATTCATTCATTTTCCCACAAGTCTAAAATAAAATAATTGATTGTAGCATGCAATGTCAATTAGAGATAGGAAATCTAGTTGAAGAAGGAAGTTCTATTAAGATGAGAGCAACCTAAATTGCCCTTAATTTATCCCTCTTGTTTTATTATCAAGTTGGTAGTAGCATTCTTTTATCATCAATGTGTTTTGTTTCTATTCATTCACTAGGTACTTATTTTGTGCACTGTCATTACTTTTATGTCTTCATTTAATTCTGTGAGCATATGTTGAATTATTCCTTATACCAATACTCAGAATGAGTATAATATACATGGGTTAAAATTAAGGCAATCTTATTATTGTATGGTTGATGAACAACCTAGTGTCAGAGTTTTAAACCACCCATGGGTCTCTGATATGGCTTTACACACCATCGAGAATGTCTCATGGGTGTGCTGGTTGCTTCATGATGATTTTCTTACATTTTTAAGCAAATGATAATTAGTTTATAATAAGCAAATGATTTCAAAAAGTCTGTGGTGTGTGCTTTGGATTCAAACTTGTGACCTAAGACTTGTCAGTTGAACAGTCATACACTATTATTTAATTTCTCTAAAGTTTTTCTTCACTAAACACAATGAGTCTTTGTAGCATTGTAGAATTGAGATTTAGAAAAACAGAAACATTCCAGTTAGGGATCAATAGTAAATTGGCATTCAAAATAATAAGAACATTTCATAAAGATCTTAATTATATCATCTAATTAAGGTGTGATATATTTTTATCAAAAGTTTTGAACATTTATAATTGTTAATATGTAATTATTACAGTAATGTCCAACACTATCACATAACCTGGGAATCAAACCTACAAATCAAGTTCAGTCTGTGCTTGCAAACAATATCACAAACAAAAAAAATTTTTCATCTCATTCTGAAACTAGTTCAGACAGAAAATTATACCAAAATATTATACTAAATATAATATATTTTTAGAACAACCCATACATTGTGAAGTAAGGAAAACATACAGATATTCGCGCCCCAGAGGTTAATTCTACTTCACAACCATATTAGTTTCATGCACATTTTATTTTTTAACATAACATATGACATAGCATCACGCCTGTATTCCCCGAAGTGGTAGGCAGAGGTATATAGTTGTACACCCACATATTCTGTTATTAAGTCCCATGTAAGATGCCTATTGCTATCTACCTGGCACTATTCCAAACTCTGGGCTGCTATCGAGAATTTCCTAATAGAAAAACCTAAGAACACTCTGCCTGACCCGGGAATCGAACCCAGGACCTCATGCTCAGCAATCATGCTTAGGACCACTAGACCAGAGGCAGTATTTTTTAAATAATAATTATTTCAATCTGAAAGTGGATTAATCATAAAAGGGGTTATTGCACTTCATAGTGCTTGTAATTTAATACAAGTGCTGACAAGTTTATTGACAATTTCCTGTTGAGGGCATTGTTCAATATGTTTATCCAATAAATATCAAGAGAAGGCCAGTAGTTGTGGCTGCATACTGGCAGCATGATAATGTCTACAACATGACGCTATGTATGTGTATAACATCAAAATTCTTGGCGTGTTTTGTGACAAGATGTGTTTGCAATGTACACTGATTGGAATACCAAATGTGGTCCGAAATAATTTAGTCAAGAAATCACATGCCATGCCTACTTTTGTAACGATATTCTTGTGTAACTATTTTGTTAAGAATATTGATTGATAATTGTACATATATTTTTTGTTCAAACTAGTTAATAAGCATGTATATTGTTTTTTTTTATATCATGCCCTAAATTTTAAAAACACAATCGTATGTACACACTAGTGACTAATTTCAATAGCTTTACGTTCATTGTCTAAAAAATTTACATAACAAAGCCCATAATTATCATTATAAGTATTTCTATAATAATTTTGTATAAACTAATCTTAATCAATATTAGCTCAAGTGAACACTAAGTACCATTGAAGCTGATATTAGTCATACCTTGGGAATGTTTGATGGTGTCTGACATGATGACAACTATTCTCTCAGATACATCTGTGTTTGGCTATGGTGAATCATTGTTTATGTTAATGATTCATTGGCGAACACATTGTTCCCTATTGATATTTAAATATTTCTTGTGAGCTATTATCGATTTCATTGTCTTAATTATGTTGTCATTAGCTATGTTAATGCATTTAAATAAGACCGATTGGCAGGTTGAAATGTCGTAAAAACCAGGCTCAGTTTACAAATAAATTAATGGTATTTGGGAATGGGACTTAA
Source organism: Xylocampa areola (assembly GCA_935421205.1). Taxonomy (NCBI): domain Eukaryota; kingdom Metazoa; phylum Arthropoda; class Insecta; order Lepidoptera; family Noctuidae; genus Xylocampa; species Xylocampa areola. Next base: position 7,288,551 of record OW285200.1, read on the forward strand.
TCACTCTAAAAGTAACACAGTAAATACAGAAGTCTAATTGTACCATAAAAAAAATGTTGATAACTATTTCCTGGTAACAATTCCGCTACCTACCTATATTGTTAGAGTACAAGGTTACCAAAAATAACAATACTGTTCTGTTTGCAGGGCGACAGAAGCCGGTGACTTCAACATAGTGTCGCAGATGCTAGCGTGTGGTTACCGCAGCCGTGACGCCAAAAACCAAGATGGTCAAACGGCCGTGCATATTGCTGCTAGGGCTGGGAGAGATAATATACTTGCCAAGTTGATAGAGAGTGGAGCCACAGTCAATGTTAGGGACTCATTTGGATATACGCCTTTACATGTTAGTACTTTTTTGTTATTATAATAGTATTTTTTTTAACAATTAGATATTATGGGTAAAGGCAACATCAATGCCGTAGCTGTGGACGTGCGTCTACCATATACTATTATCAATATTTAATTGTGAATATACCATTATTAGCAATATCATTCACACATTCCCTATTCGAAAAAGTCCTATGCTGCACCTCCTACAATGAATGATAATTGCTCATAGTTACAATATTAATTTAATGGCTCAATCGTTATAGTTTGTCGAAGATTCTGCTAATGTCAAATTTGAATAAAACAAATGTGAGGGTTAGAAGTTACTGTTAAAAGTACCAATTGTGCAGTATCAGTCAGTAACAAAACTTGTTGTTATAAATTAAATTTTAATTAAATTGAAAATTCATTGAATAATTTAGGACCAGATTTTTCTTATTAACCTATTTGTTATTTTATTTTCCATCCAGTACACATGCCAGAACAACTTGCCGAGTACGACGGAGCTTTTGATAACGAAGGGTAATGCTAACTACCAGATGAGGCACGCGCCGACGGGTAAGGTGCCACTACATGACGCTGCTCAAAGGGGACATATTGAATGCATCAAGGTAGGTGAACTCTTTTAGTGGGTAGTAAATCAATATGTTTATTTAAGCATCTTAAAATCAATATTGTGAAGATGTGATCTGTATCTCTGTAAATAGCATTGCCTTCTAAGATTCTCTTATGAAATAACTAATTATTAAAAAATAATGTTATAATTACAAATTTATTGGGAGTCAGACATAGTACACACACTGCAAATAAATATCCCTTGAATAAATCACTTAAAAATAACAGAAAAACCTTACAATACTTTTCACATAACAAATGTTAAATGTTCTTCATGTTAGCTTTTTGCTATCTCAATTTTTGTCTCGTTTAAAATAGCACATATTTGCTTGTAGGTTTTACTAAAACTGAAAGCTCCAGCCCACGCGAGAACACTGGCACATGACACTCCTGCTGACTTGGCAAAACATTATGGACACACGGAATGCTATCAATTACTGAGTAAGTAACTACATAGATGTGCGAGATTACATAGAAAATAATAGCAAAGTCATTGTCATCTTCTTTATACTTATGGAGCCTTTATAGGCTAACACATGAAAATGGGAATAACCCTATTTAGGTAAATTATGGCAAATATGGGACTATATCAGGGAATATCACAATATCTTGTTTTCTTTCTATCTCAGAGTTCAGAATTGAGTTACTTTATACAAATCCTTACTTACTAGCATATATAATATTATTTTACAGAAAACCACCAACCAGATCCGCCAAAAACATCAAAAAGCCTCTGGTACCACGGCACCTTGAACCGGGAGGAAGCTGTAAAGACATTGGAAGAGTACTGTAAACAGCACAAGGTAGAGGGCAAGGCTTCCGACGGCGTGTTCCTTGTGCGGTACAGTGAGAGGCACACCGGCGCCTATGTCCTCACTATGCTCAGTGAAAATACACCATATAACTTTATTATTAGGAAAGAGGTAATTTGGTTTTAATAAATATAATTAATTATTTGAAAACTGAAGGATTTGGATATTTACGCTCTTACAACTTATCAATTACATTTTCTTTTATCGCAATAAAGTGGACTTACACAAAGCTTTTGTTAACACTAAAATATTTAAACGCATTTGTTACTGTTTCACAAAATATCGACAATACCGAAAGTTCATAAATACAGCATTTGTATAAAAATTTCAGGCCACTTGGCTGTTTATAGACGACGGACCGTATTTAGAATCTCTGGAGAGGCTGATTGAGCACTATAGTACAGTGCCTGACGGTCTGCCTACCCGCCTTACTGCCGCTGTGCCGCCAAAACCCAAACCACCTCTACCTGAAGTAAGTATAAGCCTTAATAAATGTAAAATACTAAATACAGATCTATTCATCGACATTGTCTGATATTGTTGCCCAAATGCCAAAAAATGTACTGCCCAAATATAAAACTCTCTTTTTCGTCCACTGCTGGAAATAAGTCTATAGCTATCCTATTTCGACTCTAAACGGAGTGAAATGGTTAATGGGAATAAAATTCCGCATTTCAGTACCATCGATTATCACAATACTATTTCACGTTTTGTTGTTTCAGTTCTCCACCATGCCACGTACCAAAAAACTGGCGTCAAGCCGGGCTGCCATGAATCAGTCTCTCTCACTAGTCAAACATGACATACTGAGCGACAAACAAATGTCGGCGCAAACGTCACCGCCCACATCCATACAATCCAACAATATGTTCGAATTGCTCACTAGAAATCTGTCCTTCTCATCAGACTTCAATAACGATAGCATAAATAACAACGAAGATCCTGCGGAAGACAACGACACGTATAAAGTACCTGGGAACAACAGCGCCGTAGTTACATTAGCAGAGAATTACAATGAAATATCTATTAATTCTGATGGCCAGCTATCCACACTGCAGGGTAAGTTTCTTTCATGTATATGTGTAGTGGAAAATCATGTAAATCTGTATGATAAGAGCTAAAGCTTATCAGGGTAGGGAATAGGTTATGCATTAAATGTGGTAATGATCCTGGCCTCTATTCCCGTGGCGTGTTAAATGACTGGATAGCCGGAAGTTTAGTTGCAGCCGGAAGAACAGTTAGATTTATTGCCTACTCCCTTGACGCAACGGCTTTACGATGATCGAGGTTCGCTGGTTCGATTTCCAAATGTCCCTCTCCAAATCTTTTTGCTGGAATATATTGGTTTAACTGTTCTTTATACCATAAAAACAATAGAATCTACTTTTAATTCCTATTAGCTGTGCACGCGGCTTTGCTCGCGTGGAATTTCAGGCTAGTATCTTATTATTAATGAAATGTAACCTCTGTTACTTGTAAATAAAGTAGCTTTCTAACTACTTGTTCCACAGAATTTATACCATTGAGTGAGTTGACGTTAGGCGCCGTCCTAGGCGAGGGCGAGTTTGGTTCAGTATTACGCGCAACGTACTGCCCGCCCGACTTGCCGCCGCAACAAGTCGCCGTGAAGACATTACACATGCAGCACACGGACACCAACAAAAAGGAGTTCCTGTCAGAAGCCAAGGTCATGATGTCAGTGCGACATCGGTGCATCGTGCGACTTATCGGAGTATCGCTGGTAAGTAGGTCGAAAAATAAATTTTGAGTTCAGACAACAATGTATCAAATTTTATCGTTATCCGGATATCAGTGATTGACCTGAACTACTAGCATGTATGTGTCAAACAAAATCCTGTATATTTGTGTCGACTTTTAAAAAACAGCTGTAGGTAGAATCCATACAATGTTGCGGAATGATTTTGTCTACAACAACAATTCATAGTGCTTAATCAATTCTGTATGACATAATGAGTATTTTATCTAATGTTTTTGTGTATGTCTTATTGTGATTTTAATCAGATAATAGGTCTGATAAACTTATTTATGTCAACTTTTGTTTCAATTTTTATTTTGTGCTTATTTGTTCAAAAAACATTGTTATTTCAGGGCCCACCATTGGCCATGGTCCAAGAACTAGTACCTCTGGGATCCCTATTGGAGTTTTTAGTCCGTCACCCAGACAAAGCCTCGCCGGGCTATGAGTTGCGATTGTGGGCGTGCCAAGTGGCTGCGGGTATGCGGTACTTAGAGCGGCGCCGCTTTGTGCACCGAGATCTGGCTGCCAGGAACATTCTGCTTGCTAGCAGGTAACAGTCCACATTAAATGTAATTTCTTGTTTAGAACGATACTGTTTCTGCTTTAAGTAGTACTGAATGTAAATATGGTTAGGATAAGATAAGTAAACAAATACTTTCAATTACTTTGCAGACACCAAGCCAAAATAAGCGATTTCGGTCTGTCCCGAGCCTTATCCACGGACAGTTCATATTATAAAGCAAGTCGGGGCGGCAAGTGGCCCATCAAGTGGTACGCGCCCGAGTCCTACAACTACGGCACCTTCAGCCACGCTAGCGATGTGTGGAGCTACGGCATCACGCTGTGGGAGATGTTCTCTTATGGCAAGCAGCCATATGGAGATATGAGGGGGATCGAGGTTGGTACACATTTTACTGTCTACTCAATTGCAGAATTTAGTGTTCTTAAATCGATTAGACATTTATTTTAATTGAGCTTCATGTAACAATGTTAGCTTATTTTTCCATACGCTGATAAACAATTTGTGGTGACTTGTCTATCATAACCTTTAACACCTATATGAAGTTCAATTAAATCATCATGGCATAGCTGATATTTTGTTGTGTATTTTAATAATAAAATTTGTTGTTCCAGGCTATACAAATAGTGGAAAACGGCAAACGCCTAGAGCGGCCAGAGGATTGTCCAGATGAGATCTATCAAGTGATGCTCGACTGTTGGGCATACAACCCGGACGTTAGACCAACGTTCAGTCAGCTCGTGGACGTGTTTTCACAGCACCCAGACTACGTCAATATCAGCCAACTGGCGCTCGAGAACGAAGACCCTAATGTGTAAGAGTTAAGGAACAAAGTATTTATATGTAGGTTCAATGTATTTGTATAGTTTTGAACAATGCGTCGGACGTGGTCGGTGTTACCTACGATAATACCTTTTAACTCTTTTTTATTTCAAATTATAATAGATACAATTTAATCATTTCTTCTTGTTCATTATCTCCAATGAAAGGCATTTTTGCATAACCTTGCAAGAATGTAATTATTGATATTGTTGTACGAATCATCAATCAATTTTGACATGTTTATACCTCTACTATTTAGTTTATATGCTTACACTTCTCATAATCATAGTAAGCCCAAATATGTACAACGAAATAAAATTAGTTTGTACCTTTGGTAGTGAAAATATTCACGTGATAATCAGAAATGACATGCCATGATGTGCCTGATTACGTATTATTTTAGAGCTAGCTATAAGACATGTAAATAGGGTAGATTGTATTACGTTTGTTATGTACTTTGTCTAGTAATCGTTAATTTCGACATCTGGTAATATATTAGAGTAGCATTTGTTTAGGTTTAAAAATGTATTCACATTTGACATTTTAGTATTGTTTCGTTTACTTGAAACTAATCATGCATTTCCAGTTCATGTTCCTTTTATAGCCAAAATCGATGTATATAAAACTAATATTATTATATTGTTGAACTTTTTAATGCTATTTAAATGAACTGTACATTCCAATTCCTTTACAATTATAACTATACATGCTTATTTATAAAGCAATGGATTGATTAAGTGTTTTCTATGTGATGCTTGTATATGATCTTTATCTGAATTAATTTTCCATTTCATTTAACTGCGTTTATTTACGACAATTTACAATTTGGGCGCCTGAAATAGTTCAATTTTTAATTTTACCAGTGATAATTTGTTTGCGATCTATATGCCATGGGAATGCCATAGTTTACGAATATGAAATTGCCACAAGGTTGTGTTATGTAATGTACAAAATTCTATAAAGTTACCCAAATTATATCTATTTTAATTTAGAGAATTTATATTAAATTCTATGAGTCTGACTTAGCATATTTTATTAACTTTTATATTATGACAGATCATATAGTAATGTTAATGAATCAAATGTGATAATGGTATTTATAAAATAAATAACGATTTTATAAAATAGAGCCTTGTTATTTTAAACTTAAACTTATTCTAAATATAAAATTGGATTTAGCCTAGACACTCTTTGGTACAATTAAAACAACAATACGAGTACAAAAGTTTCGTGAAAGTGATAAGAAAATCATCATAAATATCTTATCTGAAGCGTCATACAATATTGTATCATCACAATGCTTCCGAGTACTTAATTCGAAATATCACAAGAGAGATAATGAGCACTATCACACGAACATTATTTCCGCCGCTCATATATTAATGCGACAATCGTTATATGGCGGCGGAGGTGTTTCACCTCGATTTGGCAATCGAATCGCGTCTATTTGTAAGGGCGCTTCCGTGACTCCTGGCAGGCCGTACGTCGGGAACGGCGGACTTCGGTCGGGCAACGACAACTGTCTGCGGAATGACGGGGGAGTCTCCAAGTCAGGGTTTACAATATTGCTCCACAGTAAATTAGTCCTCATATCGCCATCTAACCTATACATCCTTCGCCTTCTTTGTGGCCTTTGGGGCCGGCCACATCTCAGTGCACCACAAGTACACAATCTATTTAACCAAATATATGTTCCTACGATTCCGATTGCCAATCCTAATTCAATGCCTATAACAAAAGCTTGTACTGATGAAAAATCGTTGTCAAATTTTTGAAACGGTGTTAATGGTTTGGGCGGTTGTTCTGGCGCAGTGTCGTTTTGAACAGCTGTTATGTTCCAAATTCCAGTTAGGTTAACTTCTTCTTTCACCACGATCGGTGGATCAATGGAAATCATTTTTTCAGACATCTTTGCTCCTCTTTTTTTGCATTGTAGCTCATAAGTGATACCTCGAGAGGTTATCCAAGTTTCTAAAGCTATGAAATCTGGGTTACATTGCCAGTACTCATTTCGTAGTTCTATTCTTTCTAATTTACGGAGAGGCAGCAGCAGTTCAGTTTTTAAAGTAACTACGTAGTTTTCGCTTAAATCGAGTTTTCTTAAATTCGGTAGCCGATTGAATAGACGATTTGGTAAAGATTTAATACGGCAGTTGTTTAAATTTAATACCTGTAAAAGATAAATGAAGGTATTTAAGTATGTATGTAAGTAAACTAAGCAAATTGAAACTTGAGTGATGGATGTTTCATCTTACGAACACTAGCACGTCACTATTGAACTTATATTTTTATTGCACGCTGACTGGCAGAGTGTAGCTGCACAAAACTTTTTTAATTTAACACCTATATTCGCAATAAACATTTGAATTGACTTCCACTGTTGTTGTCTATCTTATTCCTCTCTTAAAGCGTTTTGGCATTTATTTCTACCTTGGTACGTCCATTCTTAAACACGGATCTCCCGTATATACTAACAATTAAACGTTTGTGCTAACGTCATAAGAGTGCAGAATAGAAATTGCAGTGTGTAAGGTGGTTACGGTAAATGCAGCTGCGAACCTGGTGAAGTCCACCACATGGTTTCAGTCCAATCCAGGACAGAAACCATGATGTATTTGAAACGCATAAAAGATGGTGTTAGTCTAAGGTAACATGCATTTAATTTGTGCTAAAAAAATAGTATTCTAAGCTTGTTGCCAAATATAAAAGTCTAGCTAGGGTACCTACCGTCAGCACCAAAAGATTAGTCGCATTCTAAATAAAATAAAAAACTAAATGCCACTATATTTTTATCGTGGCTGTACCCTACAGTCACAATAATTACATCATACAATTAATATATTAGTACCTCTAATTTCGAATGCATTATAAATGGTTCATTCTTAAGGCTTTCAAACACGTTGGACGACAAGTCAAGAGTGCCCAGCTGCGGCGTGTCCCAGAACAGATCTGAGGGGATGAATCTCAGCCGATTATTGCTCAAGTCCAAGTGATTTAGTTTATCTAATCCCGAGAAGGCGTGCAAACCAATCCAAAATATCAAATTGTATGATAGATCCAGTGATTCCAATGATGTATAACCAGTTTCCTGTAACATAAAAGAGGTACAAAAATTAATATAGCAAAAAAAATATGTTCAAATGCTTTGTTGGTATTGGAATACATATTATGTGAGTAAATAAAAAAAAATGATATGGGTACCTAGGTCAAGCGATGTTAAACCAATGTTTACAAACATACCTACTTATTTGATTTTAAGAAACAGTTTAATTGAAATGGCTCACAAAATTGTATATTTCTTACCAAAAAGGGGTCTGCCGGCGTCAAGTACGACAAAATTTGTCAAGAAGCAAAAAAAAACAGATATCATCATATAAAAATATCGAAATTGGTTCACAGGTTTTCGATAAAATCTTGAACAAATTCAACATGCAAAATCACGCACGTCAAATTGCTTTTTAGGTCAGATTGTATGTAGGTAGGTACTTATAAAACCTACATTTTAAAATAAGTAATAACATCGGCCCGAGTATGTGGGTACAGTTGAGTCACCAAACAAATAAACAAGTACTTTAAAAAACAGTGACCAACTTCTTTGAATCTTAACAAAATGTTTTGTGACCCATATATCTAATACGAAATAGCTATTTTATAGAACGGGTCATAATTCGAGTTAAGCAATGATGACCAATATATATACTATAATACAATATATATATACTAGAACAAAAATATAATTATAAACCTACTTACCTTAAAACAAAAGTTATCCAATTCACTAATAGCATTATGAGTCAGGCTGTACACTTGTACCGCTTTAGGCACTCCCACGTCTATATTGATAATATTTTGATCCACACAGACTGCCCTGTTCAACCCGTTGTCCATATCACAGTCACATTGTTTCGGACACATTTCACCGCCAACACACACACTACATAACACTAACATAAAAATATACTTCAACTCCATCTTCTATATTGTATTTTACTTTTATCGCATAATAATGAAAGTATTCGCATTATTGTATAAATATTGAATATGAAATGATGCGATATAGTTATAGTCCGACACAAGTTCTGCTTCACATTAAAAATGGAGCAATGATACACGAATTGATAATCACTATCAGTGATGATAAGATAACCAGCTACGTAGAATGTACCTTTATCATCTTTCACCATACAAACACTGCTGTTCTTAAAACTGGATCAGGATAAATGCAGTTTATACAATGAAACAAAACACGATGTCACTAAAGTTATATCTTATTCATAAAATACAGTGATTTTCATTCATATTCATTAGAGGTTACTTCATGCTATGTACAGGTCAGAAAAAGGAAAATCAGTCTATCCGACAATAACATTAAATACCTACTACTTAAGGTTCATAATGGTATGTAATTAAATGTAAAATACAATTATTGATTAAATAGAGAGATCATTAGAAATATTTCAACTAAATATATTTGAATTTTGTCTCTGTTGTGTCGCAGTTGCAGGATAGCATCGTTTCATAGTGTAATCGATTCCTAAGATAGCATTTCTGACATCATGAACTGATGCACTTATGGTCTCAAATGTCCCAGCTAGTCTGTCCACTGCTACCGCCTGTTAACAATAAATCTTGTATATAATTAAGTAAATATATAATGAACTCTGTGGTTAGCCCTTTAAGTAACGATCGTATCATATCTCCCAAGGCAGCATCCTCTAGCCTTGAGTGTGTTTTGGGCAAATAAAATAGCAAGAACTATTTAAAGGCAATTTAAATTCAAAATATAATATTAAGTGTCGGAAAAGGAGGCTCATATCTGTGTTAAAGTAAGCAGCTACTACTCTACTAGGTGCTTGTTTAGGTACAACTAACGAGTGCAGGGGCGGCGGCGGGCTTAGCGAGTTCGTGTTCACGTTGACGTCCAGGCATAGCTATCGTCTAGAGAAAAGTTCCAACTGGTAGAAATTATCTGAAGACATGCGTGAATCACGTGTTCCGTCGCTCGACGAAAACGACAACTTCACACGTTTGATATCGCCGCCAGCGGGATAATAGCTAACATGTCCGTTACTAACTCGGCACAGCACTAGCGTTTTGTATGTGAACACTTGGATATGATATTAAGCCACGTGTAGTTATTTTGTCAGCGCGCCAGTCACCGCGCCCGCTATTCTACGTGAACAAGTAATCCGCTGACTCGCTAATTACCAGAAACTACGTACTTTCGCGAGTATAGAGATTAAAGATATAATTATCACTTACTTGTATACGCGACGCTTCTGCTACTCGTTCTAAGGCCTTTGAATTACTTAAAGATGCTTGCGCTAGTTGCGTCAGGGCAACTGATTGCTGATCCATTACTTCCACCTAAAAATGTTTAGTTGCATTAATTTTACTTCTAATAATCATCTATACTAATATTATAAAGCGGAAGAGTTTTTTGATTGTTTGTTTGTTTAAGCGCGCTAATCTCTAGAACTACCAGTCGGATTTACAATATTATTTTTGTGTATGATAGACAGAGTTATAAGGAATAGTATAGGCTATCTAGTAGAGATGGGTAGTTCGCGAACGATTGAAGGAAATGGACTACTTCATTTCGAAAAATAAATATATCACTCATTCAGTAGTCATTCGAATGTGTCTCTACTTCATTTAGTTCAGTTGTGATTCAGTGTTTCTTTACGCTCGAGTCACAATACTTCAACACCAAACTTAGTCGAAACTATGTACCAGGTCTGCACTGTTTTGCTTACATTTATATTTATGGGTGACAGTCCTAAGTCTGTATAAAATATGAAGGACAATCTATAATTTAGAAAAAAGTGAACTAAATGAAGTGCGTCGTAACTAAATCACTCTATGCGAGCTTCATATCTCATCTCAGTGGACTACTTCGTTGAGCGAAAAGATATACTTCATTCATTTCTTTTCACTGACACATTTTGCGCATGTCTACTATCTAGAATTCGGCTATATCTCTCAAATAGCCTTAAATATTGTACTTATTTTGATTAAGTAACTCTGAAGAAAAAGCGCTGCCGTACCTCTTTATCCGTGTGCGCTGGCGTAATGGTTAGTGATACGTAAATATATTGTTCTACAAAAATATCGGTATTTAGTATATCTAAAAAAAAGACCGCGATGCCATATGCCTATCTCTTATACATAAGCCACAATAAGGTATTTTGTACTAAAAACTGATTGAAAATGTAAACGTGATTTATGAGCATTATATAGCATATTAATTCTTACCAAGGAAAGTTACTTTATAATCAAGAAAAATTTATGAAGATAAACTTTGCCCTTTATAGCATGTTATTTGGACGCATAGATTAGGAGATAATGTAAAATGAAAATAATTCAACACTCGCGCGAACGAGCCGTGAGACGCATAAACCTCGCCCGATGAGATGAACTGTGAATTATCTTCTATTTGGACTAAGTAGGAAATTAAAATATAATTATACACGGGTGAAACCGCGGAGCACAGCACTTTTATATAGACATTTTATGTTGATATCTACTGAATGTTGCAAGATCTAAATGGAACATACACAACAATTTAATCTCTAAAATTTTCATTTTCTGTTGAGCTGTTTTGGAGCTTATTCGAGACAAACTTTAGTTCAGAAAGAAAAAAACTGAAATGGGTAATTTATGAATAAGTTAGGATAAATAGCAATTTTCACTTAAATTTTAGCATTTATTTTGAAATCACATAGTGATTTTTTAAATTTATTTCTTGGCATATATTAAGATTTGAATATACGGTAATTTAAAGCCAAGTATAAGACAAATACTTACCAACTTATCTATCATATTCAGTTGCCTTTCCTCTGACTCAGTTGGGTAAAGTCTACTGTTGTCCATTTGACTATAGTCTCCATCCTTTGATAATGTGTCATCTAATGAGTCTTCATCATCACCATTACAAGGTTCTTGTTTTACAGCCTTCTTTTTTCCTGCATGAAAAATTGTTATTGTTAGTTATTATAAACTCTGGTTATTTTGAATTATACTTTATGAACTGTAGGTCAACATTATTTAATTTTCAATATAATGGAGTGCCCAAAAGCTTGTACAAAAAAAAATCAACAGATTCTTAGTTAATTAATAATTAGTCAGAAGTTAGAAATAAGGAAGATAGGCATAGGCACTGTATCCACCTATCTGCTGAAAACTAAGGAAGATTTGGGAAACCAGCACTCAAGCCTGATGAGGTCAAAAATTACTTAAATAATAATTATAAATAATAGCCCTGCATTTTTACCCTATTTTATATTTTTGCTTGGCTCCTTAAAGGTTTAGCATGATGTTAAATAACCTTCATAAGGACTATCAAATGCAAAAAGATTATTTCAATTTCTACAGATAGTTCCAAAGATTTGCGCATTCAAAGTTAAACAAACAACCAAACTTATTATATATTTTTACTTTTCCATCACTTTATTATATATTTGATAACATAAATATTAGCAATAAATTTATATTAAATAAAAAAAGACATATTTTCTACTGATTAATTGATTTTGTTAAGTGCTTCTCCAAGTAAGATCTGTGCCAAATATGTTAAATTGGTTCACTATTTAAGTTGCCAGGAAGCAACAAATACATAAATAAACATATTTTCTGATTAAATTAAATGATATTGGTCACAGGTAATGTGATTTCTTCAACTTACTAGTTGTGGGAGCCTTGTCGTCACATAGATCTAAAATCTTTTGTTCTAGTGGTGTTAATGCCCCTTGAAGTTTTCCTTGTTCAATTTGCTTTTGTTTGATTACTATACTTCGCCTTTTGTCTGACCAAAACTGTAAAAGTATGAAGTCAATATTATAATATTTAATAGGGAATATGCATGTGATTCAAATTTAGGTCAAATATTTTTATTCATAATCTTTACTGCTGTAGAATGACACCTATCCAATTACTTTTTAAATAAATCGTGTTTTAACTATTAAATATTAGAAAAGTGAGAAACATGTGACGGAAATTAAAAATGTTAAAACTCATGCTATTGGTTGGAGTGAACTGTGATGTCACTCTGTGAAATGACAATATCTCGAGTATGTTATTACTGGGTGTGTATCATGATTTATGGCTCTTTTTGAGTTTTAATGATATTCTATAAAGAAATACCTTCAATAAAATGTATAATTCCTTAATTAAAGACATGTAATCTGACGTCAGAGAAAGCGCACCAAGAAGGCGACATTTCAAACGCCTGAAACTGATTGCAGGTTTCTTTAACCTTTCGGCTCAGTAACATACAGATCTGTACGTTGTAACAATAAAAATCTATTGTGTCTGCTAATGACTGATGCAACAGCTTAATAATTTAAATACTCAAAAATCATATTTTTACAAAAGTGTTTAAGGGTTATATTTTTTCACGGTAATGTACCATACAAGCGAATAAAAATATTAAAAAATACATGCATATACCGTATTAGTAAAAAAAAAACTATTATATGTACTACTAATTTATTAATGTAATTACCTTGATCCAACCTTTTGTAGATTTGACAGCTCCATCAATAGAGTTAGCAATGTTGGACAGTTCAACCCACAATTTTTTAAACTTAGCGTGACCCATTCCAACTCGAAGTTTTCTGTGAGCCAGGTCTGGGTGCTTTTCCATAAAAGATATTACTGCCCTAACTTGAGCCAGTGTTGGCCGAGATATCTAAAAGTGTATTCATGGTATAATTCAGAAAGTTCACCATAATAATAGATACAGAACCAATATTGTAGGGGTATAGGGATCTACGGGCACTTCATTGGCGGGGATAGTTGGCTCGTTTACTTTGTTTACATGGGGACTGCAGTCTGAGTAATATTCCTAATGTCCTACCTAGTATTCTTGTACGGGATCATGTAGGAAGAGATATTTATGTGAGATGTGTAAGTTTAACATTGTGTGTTTAGTATGATGTACTGTAATGGTCATAAGAAAATAAGTGGAACTCACTCGAACAGAGTTTTCAGCGCTATCCGTATCATCTAATAAAATATCAGCCATTTTCCTAATAATAAATAACAGAAGTAATTGAATATAGAACCGAAAAATGAAGAATATTCAGGTTTTGGCGTTCGCATAAGACCTTTTTTTGTCGAAACACGGAAATACCCTTAACCCTAGGAAATTACAAATGGGAATGTCAATTTGTCAAATAAAAACAAGCTGTCATCTGTCATTACCTGAATACCTGACCTGACCTCAGTGTTGTAACCAACAAATTTAGGCTTGCCGTATCATTTTTTAACGATAAATATATATAAGTCGCAGATGGATTGTAGAATCAGCTGTTTTACAAAACTACTAGCTGATTTATAAAACAGTACTGTTATGAAAAACAGTTTAGCGGTTTTGCATAATTACTGAACTATAATACGCAGAATAGTATAAACGTTTTGCGTTTATGAATGCAGCGGGTCAACGATCGGAGAATATGTAAAACAGCGTGAAATGAACTGTCAGATTGTAGATTTTTGATCGAAATTTTGTCGCATAAGGATCTGTGAGTCTTTAAACAACAATCACTTAACTTTATTTTACTTTTAAGTCAATAACAAAAAAAAATAGAATGACGTAAATACTAAACCACTATAATAGTCGACAATATATCGGGATTATGAAAGAAAATACATTAAATTGATTCGGGAGTTTCGTAAACCCCGACACGGACAGGTTAGGTTCGAAGAGGATGGGGTCAGTGAGCGAGCGTATCAAGCTATATATATTTCTACAAGTATATCAAAATAGATCTATGCCCAAAAACTTAAAAAACATGCGTTTTATATTAATAAACATCAAAATTTTAATACTAGACCTGGGAACACTTGTCGGTTTGACGTTTGTGACCTTCATTTGACATTACCAACTGACATGAAACTGACATCTGTTTGTTTTAGTTCGTTTAGAAACTACGTGTGTTAAAAATTTCTGAACACATTACGTCATTTGGGGAAATATTTAAAAAAAATATTAGAAATTTAATAATGTTCTAAAAAATTAAATAGCCAAATTGATTTCTCATAATTAGATAAACATTCGAAAAAATATATAAAAAAAATACCTAATTTTTTTTATGCAAGCCCAAACCCGTTCGCAGAGTTGGCTTATTCTTTCTTAACGTGAAAAAGTTGTTACAAATATGACTAAACTAAACCAGAGTTCGCTTAGTCAATTGCCGTATATTTTATACGGTAACAAAATTGCTGCATATACCGTATTTTTAATGTTTAGAATTAGAACACTTGAATGCCGTATATTACGGCAATTGCCGTATCAGGAACAACACTGCCTGACCTGACAGTTTGATTTGGTTCTTGGAGGCATATTTATTATCAATACAATTAAATTAAATAGCTGGTGCCCGCGACTTCGACTGCGCGACAAAAGGTAGCCTAAGTCCTTCTCCAAGATCTAATCTATATCCTTACCAAATTTCATGACGATCCGTTCAGCCGTTAAGTCGTGAAAAGATAACAAACAAATAAACATACAAACAAACAGAGTTACTTTCGCATTTATTATTTTAGTATGGAACGTGAAGAACGGATTGAAGTGTCGGTTTGTAATCTCAAAATAATAGTTAAAAAAAAAACTAAAGCTAAACTGAGCTTATAAGATACCAATGCCTAAAAATCAAATTTTTTTTTTGTCTGTTTGTTCCCGCTAATCTTCGAAAAGGCTGGACTGATTCTGATAAGATTTTACTGGTAGGTAGCTAAACAACGTTTTTACGAGTAACTTTGGCTTATATAAAGCCAAAAAAAAAAAAACCAAAAAATTAGCCTTTCATATTCGGAGAAAATAAATATCTGTCAATACAAATTCCACTCAGATGAGTCGCGGGTATCAGCTAGTCTAGTAGTAACTATAATTTATCCAAGCTTTGTTGTCTTGTTGTTTCTATCCGTTTAGTTTCATTACATTTATTAATTTCATTATTTTACAGATTGAAACAGTGGGAAAACTTCATTAACAAATCAGGCGTAGAATGTAATTCTGGACTGATTGTAATTATTCACTCTTTAAATAAACCGACAAAAGCATGCATAAAATCAATACGATATGTTCTATCTGTGGTAATTAGAAAATGTAGTGTTGCAAACATTTGTGTTCCCTAAATTCGGGATTGTATAACTTATAAGGACGCATTTATTTCATGATGTATTGTCAATTATTAGTAACCTTTTTTAAACTAAAACATGAATGTATGATTCAATGTGTATTTGATCAATTGAATAAACTTTGATAAATTGTTAAAAAACTATCAGCATAATGTAACGGTAATCTTATAATTATGGCTTAAAACACTCAAACTGTTTGCTGTCAAAGCTGAAATAATACTCTTTCATTGCGTATGAAGAAAACTATTAAAATCTTGTATTTGATCAATTTTGTGTGATTTCATGAAGAGTGCATTATATTCGTATAATTCTATTATGTCCTTGTTTATTCATGCTATATTACAAGTTTATTGAGTTTATCTAAGGTAAGCATGAATGACAATTATTTGTCCCAAGGAAATGTTCAGCTGATTGTTGTTTACAAAATGTTTTTAGATAATACATTTATAGTGTTTTTTTGTTGTTTTAGCTATGTATTCGTTCGAGGGGGATTTCAGGCGAAAGCCCCAGCAGAATCTGGCTGGTGCAAGTGCACAACACAAGACAGACAGGGATACTTTGATACTCCAGTCACAACAACAAAGACAGAAAAGAGAGGTTAACTTGTGACTTAATTTATATATGACTTTCACTTTACTTACTCTTGAACAATTACTAACGCAATCAGTAGCTGCAATGTATTAAAATATACTTGTATTGATAATTAGCCTACTATTTTATGTTATACATAAATGATTATATGAAAATATTATTAACTGAGAGTATGTTGGATGATAAAACCATTTGTTCACTTATTTTAGTATATTTATTTCCATATGTAGTAATTTATCAAATATTTTTTAATGTTTCAATAACAAACTTCAAAATTTTAAAAGGTCATTCATTAATTGGTACCATGACTCAGCCTTTTTTCTGATTATGAGTTTCGTCATGAATCGTAATATTTTAGTAACCTAATTAAATAAATATAGTGCTTTTCAATAAAATAAAAATATCCATGTACCTAATTAATATTGAAGTTTTTCTAGAAATAAACTTGCATGCAATAAGGTTGCCAATTAATTTATCTTTTTTTCAGGAACACAGAAAGCGTTTGAACAGTACAATAAAAATCCAAGCATATGTGAGGAGTTACTTAACAAGAAAACATTGTAAACAAAATGAGAGGGACCAGTTTGACAGCATATTCCCAAGAATCAACCCTGATGACCAGCAGATATTATGTTCACTTGTTGCTAAAATATTGTTCTTCTATGATGTCCAACAGGATTATTCTAGATTGGTATGGTGTCATTTTAGTATTTATGTTATTATATTCTTAAGGACACTGAAAATATATAAATTCTAAGTTAAAGAATATCATTAGTTTATTTGTAGGGTAGGCAAACATTGTATCAGTTTATTTAGTCATCAAAATACATTGTCTCTTAGACAATGTTTTCATAAATCATTGGGAATAGTCACTACCTGTGATTGATGGACAGCAAAATCTATAGAAAACCTTAGGTATGCCAACGATAGAATACACTTTAATTCAGAAGTACCCATTATTAAAAACTGAAGTAGGTATATTATATTTTCCTGTAGCAGTTTGGGTTTTTATGGAAATAACTGTTATCAGTACCAGACAGTGGTACATTTTTATCATTAGTAAAAATTATAGAATCCAGTCTTGTAGAATAATTTATTGTATCATGACAAAAAAATAAAGGTTTATCCAGAAATCCTTCTTTCTTCTTCATCTTTCAATCTTTTATATAAAATTTGTGATCAAGTTATTATTTTAGTGGTTGGTTTTAGGTTGCCATTTCACAATTGCTACTTAAACAATGGAATAAGATATATCAGATTTATGGTGCCTGTGTTCAGATAAGAAGATTGCTAGCATTACATCTTCGTTTGTTGAGAGAAAATCATGAGGTGAGTGTATTTAATCATTTTAGGAAATGCATAAATTGGTTTAAGATCTACTTTCCTATTCTACTTAATAAGTCAATAAGCATAATACTGTAAATAGGATTATATATAGAAAAACATGTTTCCATAGCTTATCAATAGCCACAATAAGCTTATATGGAAAGTAACCAGCCTTGTGGGCTCAAAATTAATCATAGGAATTTGTTGCACAAATGGTTCAACTATTTCATAACAGGCCACAGGGTTACGGAAAACTTTTAAAACTTTGGGTTAAAAATAGCATTTATATAGATGGAATAATTTATAGTTTACTTGTATTTTCCAAAATCTATGAATGCTGGTCAATATATCTTCAAAAGTTAAGATGCAATGAAACTGGACAAAGGGCTTAGGAGACCCTAAGCCCCTTGTCCAGTTTCATTGCATCTTGATCTCATCAGAGCTATCTTGTATCAATATTTCAGTGCTAGTTATTTATGTAAATATATTTCATGTTGCAGGTGCCTCTGGCTGTGCCACTCAGAATGTTTGAAGTGTTCACATCTACAAACTCTGCAGAGACTTCTATTAATTGTGATGAGGCTCTCAGTATCGTGGGGAGCACTTTTTTATATCTTGTCAAAAGAGGTAACAATGTTTATTCCACCATTCTATCATAAGATTTTATTTTGATAGTGATGACTTAATTTTAAGAAGCAACTTATTACTATAAAATTAACAGGAATTAGCATGCAATAAATACATTTGAATTGTTTCACGATTCTATGGGGTTGCACTTGCACTGATCATGGTCAGTAGTTTTCGTTGTGTTAGTTTCATAGAAATATCATGCCATGCGATAGAAAAAGCAAGAAGCCTATATAGAATAAATAAAAATATTTTTTAATCAAGTTTTTACCCGACTCATCTAGGATGTAACGAACGTCGGCCGTAAAATATGCCTCGGACCACATGTTATAATTTTTTGGTAAAGGATATTCGTTTCTCTATTTTCACCTTGTTTCTCTCTTTTTGGTGCAGATGGGTCTATTCTTAATAATTTATTTTATTTTATTGGATTATTTTGTATGTAACTATTCAAAATTGAGCCACCAAATGTTCCACTTTACAGGTTACTTTCGGGATCTGTGTAAATTAATGTGTCAGAAGACGCCCCCTCTATATGGGTCTTCCCCCAACCCGCCGACACCACTCAGTGGAGCATTGCTAGATCTCATACAGCGACCTCTTAGCCTGACTTCCCGAGTTAACATCCCGCAATATGAGTAAGTATTCTAAATTTAGCACTCGCTTTAGTAATAAAATTTTCAATTAATGATTATTTTTTATATGGGAAAAACTGTTCAATGAGGTCTGAATTACCTATTCTTTATCATTTTATTATTAAAATAGCTGCATTTTATATTTTCATAGCTTCGTTTACGAATCGCAAGTCTTTCTTACATACAAAAATATGATAGAGGTGACTACCTACTTATGATCGAGTTAGTAGTTTGTATTATCTAAGGGATTTTGTTTGAAACCTTCCAGCAACATCATCATGACTGAGTTCGCGTCGGCCTTCCTATGCAACCCGTACCCGGAGCCGGTCGAGATGTACATAATACCGGCGCTGGCGCACGACTCCAACAAGAAGTTCCCGTTCTTGGCGCTCATTCAGGCGTTACGAGACGACTCCAAGTTCACAAGCCATGTGCTCATTAATGACTCTTGGCTGTTGCACTCTGTACTGGCGTTGGAACCACCAGATTTTGGTAAGATTTCTGTTTTGGATCCATTAGGCTGCGATATTGCGACCTAGTCTGGTTTAACATGAAGTAGTAGTCTAAAGTTCTCATAATTTCGAATTATACATTTTTGTGATACTTTTCTGATAATTTAAATTTCTAAATAGAATGTCCATATGATGAGAGAATGTTAAGAAATGCTGGAACAACACATTGCGGTAAATTTACCTAAATGTTACTGATTCGTGGGTCACACATGAATGAGAAGATTTTACTAAACATAGCTTATTTGTTCCAGTCACCATCGTACGTAACATGGAAAACACAAGACTGCCGAACAATCCTATTGTTTTAGACTACTTTAAAATTATTGCTAAGTTAACTGTTAATGTTTGTAATAAGCAAATTAGCTACGAGTATGAGGACTCGTTGTACAGCCAGGAGACGGTGGCGGATAAGGACGATGATAGTGATAGTGAGAATGAACCTAATCCGACGTCGGTACGGGAACAAATGTTGTTGACGCGGTGTATAGAACTGTTAAATGAACCGGAACGCTGTGTGATGACGACCTGCTCCCAGATCACAGAGGCAGATTTGAGTGAAGAGTTCCTTGACAGTGTGTCGGAGATATGTCACAATTTGTTGCTTAGTCACAGGATGGCGTTGCATAAGTACAGGTTAGTGGTTTTATAACTGTTTTTCATTGTGTCAGTAGAAGTTATCCCCGCGTTTTGTACAATGTTAGTTACAATATTATGCTTAATTTCCAAAAATATATATTCGAATAATAAGTACATAAAACTTTGTTTCAGGTTACTTTATACGCTGGCGTTCAAGCCTATGTTTCTCCGCGGTGTGTGGGTGTGGGTATCATCCATGTCCCATTTATCGTCTTTTGGTGGACCGGCCACTCCCCTCCTAGCCGCATTGTCGCGAGGACTAGGAGCCGATGCGCATGCGCTAAACGTGCACAGACTACTAGCACCGTTAGCAGTGTTCTGTGCACTGTTCTCGTTGCTGATCGGGACGTTGCACGATACGGAGTTCTGTCGGGACCCCGATGATGAGAAGAAGATTAGTTGTAAGTTTTAAATTTTTAAGCATCTTTTTCTTGCAAGTAATGTTAGTTTTTATATAATAGTTTATGTACCTACACATATAAAGAGGAATAAATATAGTTAAATAGGAAAGACGTTCAAAGGTCTTGCTTAATTTTGCTGAAAGAGATGTCGAACGCTTACCAGCCGAAAAATAAACGTTTTGGTTGAATTGCCATAGCGATCAATTTCTTTAATTCACTTACATTAGCGTATTTCTCAGTAGGCGTGTCAGTAACAGGCGCTATGGGCGGTGGCAGGGTCCACGCTTTCGAGTTCAGCGAACTAGGCTCATTGTGCCGTACACTGCGTACAGTCTGCTTAGGGCTGGTGGAGCTGGCCTACCCAGAATCTCGCCCAGCAGTAGCGGGCCACTACCGCGACGCTGTTCAAACTGACCACATACAGATCTCCGGGAAAAACCAGACCCCAGCCTGGTCGCACCTGTTCAAGGTATAGTTGTTATGATCTAAAAGCTCTCCTCAGCAAACGCAACGCGACTTTGTGATATTCATTACGAGTTTGTCTATGTTTCAAAGTCGGCCCGTCGTATCGCGCCTGCATCTGGTAACCTTTATTCTTTGAGCAACGAGTTTTTACTTTTATTTTCCAAAGAGAAACGATGAATAAATGACGTAAATGGGATTCAAACCCGTTAATAATCTGTACATGATTGCTAATAGATATCTATTAGCAGTCATTTACACTAAAATAAAAGAACTGGAAATTTAATAGATGCGAACAAGCGCAGTGGTAGAGCGATGTCACGGAATAACAAAGGTCGCGGGTTCGAATCGCTAAAAGCGTTTGTTTTTATTATCTCTCAGTGTGTCTTTTGATAAATATTAAATAATACAGGCATTACACGCCCTTATCATATAATTTTTTTTTATATGATAAGGGCTATCATATAAAAAAAAATACATTATATGAGGTTTCACTTAATCTGGTGACGTTATGACGTTTCTATCGGTGACATTGCTTTTCTCCTTTAATAAATTTTTGTCATTTGTCGTAAGAGATAATAAAACCTAAACAACTGGTCATCCGCATTGTGTATTCTATAATTTTTTTTTTTTTTTAGTTCCTGTGTCCCTTTGCTCTATAGTTAACATTTAAGCTGACAGTATCAGGAACAGTAATCCAAGCAGATAAATTAAATGAGCTTATAATCCACTATATCGCGACTGCCGTTAGGGCTCACTTATTCACTTAAATATGAACCCTACCACCCCTAAATATAACGTCCTGTTTCTAACACCAGGTATGCACATCTCTCCTGCGCGCGCTGTACGCCCGGGACGCTCGGCTACAGTTCGTTGGTGCGCATGCGTGGCCGGCGGCCGGCGCCGTGCCCGAGGGCAGTGCCGCCGTACTACTAGTGGCTGGGGAAAGAGCGAGGCATAATACTAGGCATTTGCGGAGACCACCGAACTTGAACGCGGCACTGGCATTATCACAAGGTAAATCACTAGGATTCGTAAAACACCTGGCATCTGTGGAAACCATCAAACTAAACGCATGCGCACGTCGTAGGCTAATTAACTCGTAAGATATGCTGTCAGTTACTGGTCGCAGGTGACCGAGCGAGAAACAACAGCAAATATTTGCGGAGACTACCCAACCTGAAAGCGGCGCTGGCACAGTAGCAAGGTAATATCAACGCTTCTATTCATTTCTCGTGAATAGAAGCGTCGCTATGCTGCCGGTGGCGGCTGACAGAGTAATACATAAATACTGAAGATCATTAATAATCAGGCGAGCACCCATAACTCCAGACACCTGCTGAGACAACAGAATTGTCACAGAGTAACTATGTCATCAGATCATAAAGGTATCTGTCATACTCGCGTTGAAGTTTTTTCTCGTATTTTTTTTATCGTGTGCAAATTTCATCACCGACCTGCTAAAAACCACAGGTACCTCCTCTAATCTTTACCAGGGTCTCGGGATCTTAAAACTTCATTCACCGCGACCCCGTTAGGTTATGGTTTTCGAAGGTTACGAAGGACCCGGTCATCAATGCAGGCTGGCCGCAGATGGCTTACAAAGACATTCCACCGAGTTCCGTTGCACGTGTCGCGACTATTTTACGGGGTAGCCATGAACTTTTGTCCCCTCCGTCGTTAACGCGAATGTGTTTAACAAATCACGAGACATTTATAGAGAACCGCGAGCTAGTCCACGTTCTGCCACAGTCACTCTTTGGTGGTTATAACGATTACATCTTACTTTCAAAGTGATCCATTAGAAAGAAAGAAACCATACAACATATACTTACAACATTTTTTCTAATTTTATAGAGGAGGGACCACCTTTGACGATTAAGGAACTGAGAACAGTCACAATTCTTAGAGAAATTCCGTTTGTTGTGCCTTTCTCTACGCGCGTGCTCATATTCCAAGGATTACTAGCGAGGTACTAATTACTTTCATAAAAGTTATTTTTAATGCTTTAGTTCTGTTAACTTAAATTATGATTTTTATTTTAGAGAAAAACATGACCACTGGTACGAAATGACGAACTTCAACGAGGGGCCTTCAATAAACATCAGTGTTCGACGGACGCATTTATACGAAGATGCATTTGACAAACTTAGTCCTGAAAATGGTAAGCATCGAATCTAGCTCGTGCTAGGTAAAACATTTCAATACCGGAAAATATCCTTTCAAGGAAATATGTACCTTATCTTCTAGTCAATAAATTCCGTATTCGATAATTCGATTGTATTTCATGTCATACGACAGCATTAGAGGAGATCTATCTAAAGTACATCTTTATTTCTAGAGCCAGATTTAAAACTAAAGCTTCGAGTACAATTGATAAATCAGGCTGGCGCTGAAGAGGCTGGGGTTGACGGTGGCGGCTTATTTAGAGAATTCCTTTCTGAGCTACTCAAGTAAGATATTTGTTATATAATATATATTGATAAGTTTGTTCTCTAACTTTAGTGTATCATTTAACACTATGTTATCTTAGCTAAAATATATGAATTATATGAAACCTAGCAGTTTCCATGTTTTTTTAATTTAAAATTCATACCTTGTAATATTTCTGTAATTTATTTCTTCTAGATCCGCGTTCGATCCTAACAGAGGTCTGTTCCGTCTGACGATAGACAACATGTTGTACCCGAATCCCGCCGTTCATCTGTTGTACGACGACTTCCCCATGCACTACTACTTTGTTGGCAGGATGTTGGGAAAGGTACATACTATTTGCAATGTACTCTTTATTGTGTTTCGCGTGCGTAAAGTAAAGTAAAGTGCGGCCGCGCAGTTAAAATATTTTTGAAGGAACCAACCAAAATCTGCCGAAAAACTGCTCTGCTGTCTGTGGGGCATACTGTAGGTATGTTATGAACGGGTATTTGGTTCGGTTTTAAAAATTAAATGTCATAAGCGGTTCCTTCAGTAGTCGCTAAGTACCTAAGAGGTTTAAGTCAAAAAGAACAAAAAAGTAAAATGTTTATTTTCTCTTCACAAGATTTTTCAGTAGTGTTCTCAATGTATTAATTGAATACGAGGCTACCGTAGTGAGTGATTAGTGCTCGAATATTCGATAAATTAATGAACGTGTGTAGTATTCGAACTCACGGGCATATTAGGCTATTGCCACTTAATCCTCGCTTCATTATAAAACGTCAAAACCGTAAGAACGTATTCCATATTTGCAGGCATTGTACGAAAACTTACTAGTGGAGTTACCTCTAGCCGAGTTCTTCCTAGGTAAGCTATGCGGCTGTGGTGAAGCGGATGTACACGCGCTAGCTTCCCTGGACCCCGCCTTGCATCGTGGACTATTATTACTAAGAGCACACGCAAGGAGGGATGTACCAGACTTGGGGTTGGACTTCACCGTGCTTACTGATGAGTTAGGAGAGCAGAGGGTAAGTGTTCCTTCGTTGATTAAAGACTTCTTTGACACCAATCTCTTTCAAAAGATTTGTCTTAGGTGCATTATGTCATTTGTCAAAAAAAGTAAGCTCTCTCGTAACTGGTAGTGATTTATATACCTATTATAGCCCTAGATTCGTATTTTCAAATTATCATCCGGAATGTCACCACAAAATGTTTAGTGAATAAAACCGGCTTCTAGCAAGATTCTAGATCAATAATTTGTTTTTTACAGATAGAAGAATTAAAACCTGGTGGTGCAAATATTCCTGTGACTGCAGAAAATAGAATAGAATACATTCATCTAGTCGCCGATTATAAGTTAAATAAGTGAGTGAGCCTCCGTTACTGTAAAAGTAAAAATGCGTATATCAATTAAAAATTAGATAATCTCAGTTATAGTTAAAGTCTGAAAGTAATCGCGTTGAAGCAGTACTTGCTCTGATTGAAGCTATTTTTACCGTGAAAACCTTTTCAGGATTCGGAATCTATAAAAAGATTATAGCCGGCCTTGACACCCACATTGGCTGAAAAATATTTACTTTTCATTGTGAAACTTGATGTAATTCTGAATAAATTCTTTATTTATTCCCTTTTCCCCAGGCAAATAAGGTCTCAATGCAACGCGTTCAAGCGCGGACTAACGTCAGTGGTAAGCGCGGAATGGCTCCGTATGTTCTCGTGTCGCGAACTGCAGCTACTAATCTCCGGTGCTGAAGTGCCTATCGACATTGAAGACCTGAAAAGATACACGCAGTATGCAGGTCAGTAAAGTGGCATAGTAAGGTGAAGTCGGTCATCTAGTGATTTGGACATGCTAGAGTGAATAAAAGATAGCTCGACGATATTATTTTAAACGTTGCTCAACTGTAGGAACTTCTACAATATCGTAGGTACATACTATCTCACACAACACGCAGAACATACAAATATATGTTGTATGTGGGACACGTAGGGCAGTAGTAGATGTCTCAATTACTGCGACAACCAAAACCACCTGGATGTGATTCGCACAAGACCGGAGAAACAACATAGCTTATGGGAGATCGTTATCTATCCAGCAGGGAGATATTGACGGTTAAGGTCATGGAAACGTTTCTCAGCATCATCGTAACGCATTCAAACATTATCTAACGGTAAAGGTGGCTTCGCAATACCTAGTTTAAATTAGTTATTATTGGACGTAGCGTCATCTATTCTTGTGTCTGCAGGTGGTTTCTCAGCGCAGCACCCGACAGTGCAATGCTTCTGGCGTGTGTTGGAGAATTTTACAGACGACCAGCGTCGACAACTGCTCAAATTTGTCACCAGCTGTTCGCGCCCGCCACTACTCGGGTTCAAGGTATTTACGAATATTTGATTTGAACCTAGAAATTACATTCTTGTATTATATGGAACAAGAATAAGTGCATTAAAAGTAAAACCAACACTTGTAAAACGATTCTAATAAAAAAATATTTTTTAATTGGTATTCAGTCCCGAGCTGCCATATTGCTATTTGGGACGTAAACCTTGTAAACGTGGTTATAGTTATACTAGTTAGATATTATTGGAGCAGTAACTAATACATTATTTTTACAAAAAAGACGATCCATGCAGACTTCCTTGTTTGTTTTCTTTACAAGTCGATGACAAATCACTTCGAATTTCCGAAAAAACTGCTATACCGGCGTGTGTGAATTGAGTGAATTAGAAAATTCGTTTCTGCAATAGGACCTACAACCGCCGTTCTGCATTCAATCGGCGGGCGCGTCCGACCGCCTGCCGTCGTCATCCACCTGTATGAACCTGCTGAAGCTGCCGGAGTTCCACACAGAGGAACTGCTCACCGAGAAGTTACTGTACGCCATACAGGCGGGCGCTGGCTTCGAACTTAGCTAGAGTAAGTAATTGTTTCATGAATTTTCAGGCCATCATCTTCGTCTTCGTCTTTATACAATTATAGCTGACAATGCAATGTAATAATAAAACAAAAAAGTAAACAATATATGTAATAAAAAACAAGAGTTTTTAGTATTATGGGCTTTTTTATAATATGCGTCTAAAATATATGAAATAGGGCTAACAAATTAAAACAAATAACAGCATAAGATGAACGTTGATGTTACGTAAAAACGTGAATTGTGTCAATTATATGTCGTAAATATTGGAATCAAGCTTATCAAAAGTTTTATTTTCAGGTATAATCATGAAGACCACGTATTTACGTAGTTATCTACTAAATATTTGGAAGAACATATTGTTAGTTTATTTTTCCACTGTAGTTGTTCATTCACTATAAATAAATCGCATTTGTTGTGATAATAGAATATCTGAAAATACTTTGTATTTGAGAACCATTTGTGCAAAGTGTTCGTTTTCTGTAAATAAATGTTACCGTTAGTTATTTTCGCGAGTTTTAATGTGTTTTTGAAACATATCTTGTGTATTTTTAATGTACTCAACTTTTATTCACATTAAATTATTTATTTATAACAATGACTAATTTCTTCAAAATTGGTATTATTATTTAATGGAGTATAGGGTGTTGAGGTTCAATGATAGATAAAATGTTAGTGCAATGTTGTTAAATGTAAATAAAAAATATTGTGTCGAATTTATACAATATAGCTGTTCTAGATTAGGTACATGGGGATTGTGTAAAAGAGAAATATCATTTTTATTTTAATGAATTTTGTAAATGTCCGTATACATGTGATGGGTACATTTTATGTTTCCATCGGTTATTATGAAGTGCCGGGTCTTGTACAAAACTATTCATTCGTGTCAAATTTGGGACTTTATACACATTTTAGTACCTATTAAATAAAGTTATGTGAATATATTTTTCGTGTTCTTTCAATTGTATTTGGCCTATTTTTAAATTACAACTACCTACACAACCCTATATTGAACATTACGCAGATATTTTTAATACACTCATAATATCTATCTCCATCAATTTGCTTAGATAAGGATGCAGGTTGTAAAAGTAGATGAGTATCAGACGAGCTCGTACACAACTAGCGTGTGTCATAGTGTAAAGATAATCTTGATAACTAGACAAGTTGTCAGTACGGAGTGACGTGCGGCGATACCGCGACCACCGGCAGAGACTGCCGAGACACGTCACCGCACTACCATGGACCCCTAATATCAATTTTACAACTCCAAGCTACCTATGGCGCGTACAATGCCTTGATTGACGCACGCCACTTTATTGATCGTCGTAATTTATATTACCGGAACATTGAATGCCACCTTTTTAAACCTGCAAGATTGATGCCCGCTGTATACAAAATATTTATTGAAGTTATTCCAATTCGTCATGTGTTGTACCGATGAATGTTCTTATGTATTCCCACATAGGATTTCTTTCTCGGAGATTGAACGGGCGATACGGATTCAATTAAAGATTGATTGCCACGATCAGTTTTCCGTGACTGCCAACATCGTATCTTCATAAGTACAGTTGAAACAAAAAGCAATCTGGATTATACTAACAGGTTGGTAGGTGCTGATCAGAATAGATTAAAAACGTTTTTTTTTTTTCAGATGACGAAATATGACGATTTAGTGCTAGTGCATTAATACTTTATTCACGATAATTAAATCGTTTTAGGTGGGCCATATCTGTCAATAGTATCCTTAATAATATAGCCCAGCATATTAATAATTTCGATTCTAAAAGAACATTACAGATAAATCTTTCAAAGGCGTGCGTAAAGTAAACTACGGTCGTTAGAGAATTTGAACCTGCGCCTCCCGGATAAATACTCCTGGCGCTCTACAAGACCATTACAGTTTAAATTATAAAAATGTATACCTGTGTAAACAGAAGATTGACATCGACTGTACCTAGTCCCTAGTTAACGA
Source organism: Xylocampa areola (assembly GCA_935421205.1). NCBI lineage: Eukaryota > Metazoa > Arthropoda > Insecta > Lepidoptera > Noctuidae > Xylocampa > Xylocampa areola. Next base: position 7,317,046 of record OW285200.1, read on the forward strand.
GATTTTATACGAGGCTCATTTACCTCGTTCTAAACACGTATCTACACAATGTTTAATAAATTACACAACTAATAAGTAACCGTGAACTTGGCTGCATCCCATCAATAACGAGCATTAATATTGGCTTAGCCTGGTGCATTCAGCGGGACCAATATGGCCGCACTCGCCGCCATTACCGTTTTGACAGTTGCAATCAATCAGGGCTGATGAATGAGGTTCGCGAGAGGCCCGTGTGCGGTAGCCATACACATAAAAACTATAAACTAAACTGATGTTTTGATTTCGAAACTGTATTTAGACATGCTATTCGCCCGTATAAGTCCGAGGACTTATATCGAGATACCGAAGTATCTCTGCCTTATAAGCGCTAAGAATCTTGATGGAAAGCGTAGGTTGTGCGAGAGAAGCCTGAAGAATTTGCTACTTCATTTACATTTAGGTGTGGGGGTAACGAATATAGATTCCCGGATAAAGGAACTGACCTGTTGCATCTTTGTATGTATATATATTATTTGACGGCGCTGTTGGCGCAATGGTTGAGAGATCGGCTGCTGCGTCGTGTGTGACAGGTTCAATTCCTGCACGGAGATTTTTTTTGTATGATCTACATATAATTGTTCCGGGTCTAGGTGTGTGTGCATGCGAGATTATATGTATGTAAATGCACCGACGATGAAGAAATTCCTAGTTTGGGGTAACATGTTAAAAAATAAATATATAAACTGCCTTATTGGTCTCAAACGCGGCTACTGAGCGTGAGGTCTTGGGTTCGACTACCAAGCGGGACAGTGTTATTTGGTTTTTCTGTTAGGAAACTTTCAGTAACCCGGAGTTTGGAATAGTGACCGGGCAGGTGACGATAAGCTCAACACTTAGTACTTATGTCTCTCATGGTATTTAATATGTGTAAACAGTGTACACCTACGTTGAAGAAAAATCTTATTACCTGAAAAAAATATTTGGCTTCATGCACAAATGCACTAGATGTTATTTTGTTTTAAAAAAAAACGTTCAGCAACCAGTTAACTAGCTTGGTAACTATTATATCTAATATTTTTGAGAATACAGCCGAGTCTATATTTCGTTGCAGCTCTATATCTGCATCAGTCTTTGTCGTACAGTTGTTGAAGATGAAGGATTGAGCTGACAGGCAGTGGCGTGAGTCACTTCGGGCCACCGCGCTCGGTTCGTTCTCTGCCAATGAAAAGATTAAACGACTGTCCGTCAGTCGACTCTCACTAATGTGAATTAAATTACCGCTCCATATATTTATTACTCAATAGTGGATACTTTATGTATGCAATTATGTATGTATTATATACAAATGTTAAATGTTAATTATAGGTAAGTAGATCCTTTGATAACGACGTTATTAAAGTGAAAAGGTTTTATCCTAGAAGTAATTCTGTGCAGGACGCCCGCGCACAGCTGCCGATAACATTAAATAAAACTTTAGACGATGTTATTAAATGGCTCGATGTTAATAAACTAAAAATAAATATAGAAAAAACAAAATTAATTAATTTTAAAACATATAAAAGTAAACATACACATCTAAATATAGGTTACAAAAACACTCTAATACAACAGATACAGAGTGCAAAATTTTTAGGTATAACTCTAGACACACATTTCTCGTGGAAGGAACATAGTAACAGTCTATGCAAGAAAATTAACAAATTTGTCTTTGCACTTCGAAAAGTAAAAGACGTAACATCGAGACAAACTTCTTTGATGGTTTATCATGCTTATATCTGCTCCATAATACGATATGGCATAGTTGTCTGGGGAAATTCTTCCGAAATCATGAGGGTTTTTATAGCCCAGAAGAAGTGCATTCGTGCACTATTTGGCATGGAATGGTCAGAATCCTGTAGAGCCGTATTTAAATCAAAGAATCTTTTAACTGTTCCAAGTATTTACATTTATGAAGTTGCAAAATTTGTAAAATACCACAAATATCTGTTTATTACCAACGATAACACGCATAAACGCCCGATCACTCACCTGCCATTAAAAATGCCAGTCCCTAAGTTAGAGCTCTATAGGAAAAGTTGTGCTTACATGGTGCCGCTTATATTTAACTGCTTGCCTAAAGGGATTATTGATTTACCATATAAACCATTTTGTTGTGCCTTACGAAAGTGGTTAATTCAAGAGAGTTATTATTCTACCAAAGATTTCCTTAATAACAGCTCTTGCAGATATGGAGCTTATTAAAGCATTGTATCAAAGTAATAAGTAAGTTCTTCTTTATGTTCGATCCTTCATTAATGTTCATTGTATAATTAAGTATGTAGTCACTAGTGCATATCAGTAAAAATAATTTATTAATGTTTGCATGCCCGTACCAGGGTGAAATATGTCATGTTCTGTATTATTATTTAACAACTTTTGTACCATATTTCAAGCAAATAAATGATATCTTATCTTATCTTATCTTATCTAACAGTAGCTGTTAATATTTAGTGTTATTATATCAATGTCTGTAATTAATATCTGGAAATAATTAGTTGTAAATAGTATTAGATCATGTATTTTGTTATTCGGAACACAGAACAAGAGAGTTGTGATTGGTGGATGGGAACTTTTGAACATGGTTGCCCCTGCCACTACTTGCGACCATACAAAATTGTATATAATCGGAGCAGTTCAGTTCAGTTCAATTCAGTTCATTATTGTAAGTCAAGATTGTTATAATGTTAGATCAAGAATAAATAATTTTCAAGCGAACCAGGAGTTTAATTGAAATCGTGAATATCCTCCAACCCAGTGAATAGTGTGGGGTCGGCAGAGCATTCCGTACACATTGGTCCTTCGAGCCGGATACGAGGAAGATCACTATTGAGAAGACTCCAACGAACTTTTTGAAGATTATTTAGAAGAATTATACTAAGAACAATGCCAGTTACGAGGTCTACAGGGAAAAGAGGCGGCCAGGCGTCGACTACAGTCACAGAACAAACTGAAACCGCCACGGAAACCACTACAGAAGCTACTACAGAGACTACGACTGAAACATGCACTACGGAAGCGACGGGAACGACAGCTAATATCACAGAAACACCCGCCGCGACTACGTCTACAGAAAAACGCACCACGCCGCAACAAGACGATGCAAATAAGAACAAGGAAAGTGGTCGCCGCAGCAAACCTGTGTCACAGAAGAGTGACAGAACTTCAAAAGCGCGCCGCATAGCCAAAGCCAAGGCAGAGCTAGCACAACTAAAGATCGAGTTAGCAGCCGCGCGCCTCGCTGAAATCGAAGCTGAATCTACAGACGAAGACTTATCCTCTGTTGCCTCGGAAGCCGGAAATGAACATCGAGTGACTACTTGGCTAGAATCAAGTCAGCTGCTTGCCATTGCTGACAGACCGCATCAAACTGAATTGAAGACGTCGATCGAACCTGCAGCCCCAGTGACCGCCGCCGTGTCCTGGGTCATCTTTACCGGCGGGAGTTGCCGCTATGCACCCGCCGCCTGAAAACTTGAACACTGAACCTGAACCTAGGAATACCGCTCACCTACAAGCGGGAGTTCCAGTGAACGACACGCTGCCGGTGAGCATCGCCGCCTCCTGGCAGCCGAACTTTGCGACTGAACAGCCGCACTTGAACCCACCGCCAGTGATCACCGCCGCATCCTGGCAACCGAACTTCGTGCCTGCACAACCGCGACCAATGCCAGCGCCAGTGGATCCCGTCGTATCCTGGCCACAGAACTCGACGCACGTGGAAACGAACACATCATGGCATCCGATCTACACTACGGCACCGTATCATAGCTACACTCCGGGGCCTACTGCCGCGCCCTGGGTGCCGCCGTCCATGCCATCAGCCCACGTCGTGCAACAACCTGCAACATTGGCCGTCCAAGAACCAAGGACGGACTTGAAAGAACTCGCTGCTGCGATCACACAAGCTGTGCAAGCCGCACAGTACCAGCAGCCCATGAAACACAGTGAACTACCCTGCTTCAACGGAGCTCATCAAGATTGGCTCACGTTCCGCGCCGCCTACTGTGAGACAGCGCATCGATTAACAGCAGTGGAGAACATGTCGAGACTGAGAAGAAGCCTACGAGGAATAGCCAAAGAGGCTGTACAAGGTCTACTAATAGTAAACGCAGACCCGAACGAAGTCATGAAGACACTCGAGCTACGCTTCGGACGCCCAGACTCAATTGCAATGGCAGAGATAGAGCGTCTACGAACTTTACCACGCCTCACCGAATCTCCTCGTGAAGTCTGCACTTTCGCCACTAAAGTGGAAAACATAGTTGGGACTCTACAAGCACTCAACTGCGGACATTATCTCTTCAATCCAGAAGTCACAAAGGCTATTGTCGAGAAACTCACGCCAACCTTGAAGAGACAGTGGTACCAATTCTCAGCAACACAGCCAAGAACAGAACCTGATCTTCTGAAATTTACCCGATTCATCAAGATCGAAGCAGAGATATGCAGCCCATATGCACTACCTGAAAACATCGCTGCAACAACACAATCTCCTCAGAACACGCAGCGACGTCAGCAACGGGTACATGCCGCACAAGAAGCGAACAAACCAAAGTGTGGTCTGTGCGATCGTCAGGGGCACAGCATCATAGACTGCGATCAGTTCCAGAAAGCAACTACTGATACAAGATGGGACATCGCGAAGAAGCATCGCCTGTGTTTTCGTTGCCTCAGATTCCGAACGAAGCAACACAGCTGTAAACCCAAGAAGTGCGAGATAAACGACTGTGTGCATCTACATCACAAGATGCTACACGCCACTAGTACAGCTACCAAGAAGAAAGAAGAAATCGACCGCTCCGGAGAAGAACAAGAAAAGGTTCACTCAGCATGGACACCGAAGGTGTCATTTCTTAAAATAATACCAGTGCAACTCTCTGGACCGGCGGGAGCTGTAAACACTTACGCACTCCTTGATGACGGCTCTACAGTGACACTGATAGACGAGAGCCTAGCCAATCAAATCGGAGCAGAAGGATCTTGTGAACCTCTACGAATAGCATCCTTCGACGGCGAGCCCACGGTCGACATATCATCTCGACGAGTGAACTTCTTCATTAAAGGACTTCACACATCAGAACGTAAGCTGCGTGCAAGAACAGTCAAGCAGCTAGAATTGGCTGCACAGAGGATCCCTGGAGAAGCAGTACGGGATTGTGAACATCTTCAAGACATCGCTAATGACATTGTGACCGAAGATGCCAGACCTAGACTCCTGATCGGCCAAGATAACTGGGATTTCCTCATCACAACGGAGACCAGAACAGGGAGGAAGAACCAACCAGTGGCCTCACTAACACCACTCGGTTGGGTTCTACACGGCAGTCACACGCGAGCACTTGGCCACAGAGTGAACTTCATCAGACATGCTAACACAGAAGATGACCTACATGAACTGGTGAAGGAATACATCACAATAGACAACTTGCAAATCAATCCGAAGAAGCCCATTAACGATCCCGAAGAAAAAGCACTTCGCATTCTTCAAAAATATACTAAGAGAACTCCAGAAGGAAGATATCAAACTGCTCTATTGTGGCGAGATGAAAACATCAAAATGCCAGACAATTACGATAGCGCTCTGAACAGACTCATCAGTGTAGAGAAAAAGGTTGACAAAGATCCTGAACTAAAGAAGAGGTACTCTGAACAAATGGAAGCACTAGTATCAAAAGGATACGCCGAACCAGCTCCATCCGCAATCTCGAAGCATCGAACCTGGTACCTACCACACTTCGCGGTTTTCAACCCTATGAAACCGGAGAAGTTGAGGATTGTTTGTGACGCTGCAGCCAAGACCAGAGGAGTCTCTTTGAACGACCAACTACTCACAGGTCCAGACTTACTACAATCGCTGTTAGGAGTGATCATGCGATTCCGTCAGCACTCAATCGCCGTGACCGCTGACATCACCGAAATGTTCCTGCAAATAGAACTACGACCAGAAGACCGGGACGCTCTCCGTTACCTGTGGAGAGGAGATCGGAGAGATAACCAGCCGCCGGAACAATATCGCATGAAGTCACTGATCTTCGGAGCTTCTTGCTCACCTGCAACGGCAATTTATGTAAAAAACACGAACGCTGAGAGATATCAGCAAGAACATCCAGAAGCAGTCGAAGCTATCAAAAGAAAGCATTACATGGATGACTATTTGAACAGTTTCGACAACCTAGAAGAAGCTATAGAAGTCTCGAAAGCAGTAAGCGACATCCACAAGGAGGCACATTTCGAACTCAAGAAATGGTCATCCAACTCCACCGCCCTGCTTGAAGCGCTAGGGGAAGTCACTAAGACCGAAGATACTATCAAGCTGGAAAACAGTATCGAAACAGAACGAGTTCTCGGTCTGATATGGAAGCCGAAAGAAGATTCGCTTGCCTTCAATTTGAATCTGGCACGCATACCTCAGAACATCCTACAGAATGACACGCCTACTAAGAGAGAAGCACTCAGAATAGTAATGTCCTTGTTCGACCCATTGGGACTTGTATCGCCGGTGACCATCAGAGCCAAACAGATTCTTCAGGAAGTTTGGCGTCGCGGAACAGCATGGGACGAAGCCCTAGACGGTGACCTAGCAGAAAGCTGGAGGAAATGGCTCTCTCACCTGAGAGAAGTTGAACACATCGCCATTCCACGAACGTACCCAGGCTTCAGTGCTACGGATTCGCTGCAGTTGCATGTGTTCACAGACGCTAGTGAATCTGCATACGCAGCAACAATATACTGGCGAACAGTCACCAAGGACGGAAGAGTCTACGTCTGCCTGGTTACAGCCAAAGCCAAGGTGGCACCACTAAAGCTAATGTCAATACCACGATTGGAGCTACAAGCGGCTGTACTTGGCGCTCGCATGGCATCAGCAGTCAAAGAAGAACACGAGCGAACGCCAGAGTCAACCACATTCTGGACCGACAGCAGAACCACGCTGTCATGGATCAGAACCGGCTCCAGATCCTACAAACCATATGTCGCTCATCGCATAGCGGCAATCGAAGAACATAGCTCCACCAACGAATGGCGCTGGCTCCCGACCAAATTGAATCCAGCAGACGATGCAACAAGAGATGTGCCACAGAACTACGGACAAGATCATCGCTGGTTCAATGGTCCAGAATTCCTTCTGGGTCCTCCGGAGACATGGCCAGCTGACGTGAAGAATCATATCATAATCACAGGAGAAGAAAAAACCTGTAGCTTGATCGCCAACGAACCAAAGAACGTACAGATCAGCGAAGCTATACCAGATATCAAAAGGTTCTCTCGCTGGGAGAGATACCTTCGAGCCTCAGCACGAGTTCTGCAGTTTCTGCAACTCTGCCGGCAATCAGGGCAGAGCATCCATTACAAAAGAACCAAACAGAACAACAGGACAGACCCTGATTGGAGAAAGAACAAACAGACATTGCCAGCTAAAGCGAGAGAAAGGCCAGACATCACGAACAATTACCTGCCTCTCACCGCTGAACTTTTACGTAGCGCTGAGAATCTGATCTTGCGAGCTTCACAAGAACAAGCCTTCCAGGAAGAGATAGAAGCTCTGAAGAACGAGAGATCCATACCTCGGAATAGTCGCCTGCGCGCACTGTGCATAGAACTCACAGAGGGAGAGATTCGCCTGAAGAGCAGAATAATCGCCATGACGGACGTCACAGAACGCTTGAAGAAACCGATGGTACTAGACGGAGACCACCTCGCGACACGACTGTGGATCGAACATGTCCACCGCCAATTACATCATGCGGGCGTTGAAACGACAGTCAATGAATGCCGTCAACAACATTGGGTGCTCCGTCTACGACCGACCGTCAAGAACATCGTCAGCAAGTGTCTACGATGCCGTATAAAGGCAGCCTCTCCACCACAGCCGATGACAGGGAATCTCCCTTCCTGTCGCTTGGCACACCATCAGCGACCATTCACTTTCGTCGGGTTGGACTACTTTGGACCGCTGACCATAACAGTGGGACGGAGCCATCAAAAGAGATACGTCGCCTTATTCACGTGCCTCACGACGCGAGCCATCCATCTTGAACTTGTGGCATCGCTCAACACAGATTCGGCAATCATGGCATTACGACGTATGATAGCGCGCCGGGGATGCCCAGCGCAGTTGTGGTCAGATAACGGGACCAATTTTCACGGCGCAGAGAAAGAGTTACGAACCGCCATCTTCGCAGCTACAGAAGAAGAAGCTTCGAAAAAGATGATCGACTGGCGATTCATCCCACCTGGTGCACCTTTCATGGGAGGAGCATGGGAGCGCATGGTGAGATCCGTAAAGACAGCACTCGCCACCACTCTGAACGAGCGTTTCCCAAGCGAGGAAGTGCTTCACACGCTGCTCATAGAAGCCGAACACACCGTGAACAGCCGACCGCTTACCCATGTGTCAGTGAACCCCGAAGATCCTGAAGCCTTGACAACCAATCACTTCATCTTGGGTGGTCCAGGTCGCATTGCTGCACCTGGGGAATTTGATGACAGTGACTTGCGTCTAAGAGCCAGTTGGCGAGCAGATCAGAGACTCGCCGATATATTCTGGGCCAGATGGCTCAAAGAATATCTCCCAGAACTACGCAACCGCAGAGAACCGCACAACAAAGGCACGATTCCCAAGATTGGCGATCTGGTGCTCATCGTGGACAGCAATCTTCCACGGAACATGTGGATACGAGGACGTATCTGCGCTACATTCCCCGGACCAGATGGAGTTGTTCGCACGGTGGATGTGACCACCAAAGGCGGCACCCTGCGACGTCCAGTGAAGAAGATAGTCGTGCTACCGATCGGGAACGGCGATCCTGCACCATCTTCTACGGCTGCGACGTCAGCGGCGGACGACGCACGGCGGGAGGAATGTGCAGGACGCCCGCGCACAGCTGCCGATAACAGTAGCTGTTAATATTTAGTGTTATTATATCAATGTCTGTAATTAATATCTGGAAATAATTAGTTGTAAATAGTATTAGATCATGTATTTTGTTATTCGGAACACAGAACAAGAGAGTTGTGATTGGTGGATGGGAACTTTTGAACATGGTTGCCCCTGCCACTACTTGAGACCATACAAAATTGTATATAATCGGAGCAGTTCAGTTCAGTTCAATTCAGTTCATTATTGTAAGTCAAGATTGTTATAATGTTAGATCAAGAATAAATAATTTTCAAGCGAACCAGGAGTTTAATTGAAATCGTGAATATCCTCCAACCCAGTGAATAGTGTGGGGTCGGCAGAGCATTCCGTACACAAATTCCTTTATATACCTTTGGTGCCATTGCCAATACCATAAATGAAAACTTCCAATTTGTATGAGTAACTTCACCATAAATACATCAATACACAATGCGTTCTCAAAACTGGTATTGTGGTTATAACACGGCATTACATTGTTAGTGTTCGATGCACTCGTGATTAACCTCAACGACTTTGAAAGATGGATAGCCGTCATAAAGGCTTTTTCAACTTGGCAGGCAAGTCACGCGTGGTCGTCCGTGCCGATTGTCGCGCGAATTCGACGTTCGCCCATTTAATTTGCAACATTGTTCACCGAACTGCAACCATGGAAAGTTTCGCACTTATTCGGGAACTGAATAATACATTTTAAAATGTTTGTTTAGTCATGTTTGGTTTATTACACGTATTGGTAAATGTTTAAATCTTGCATCGTACTTGGTTTGCAAGGAGATACCTTATTGGTTAGGTATACCTACTTAAATCCATCGAATTATAAAAATAAAATTACTTTCTTATCTCAATGCATAAATCTCACTTAGCCTTAAATAAGTAGGTACCTAGGTTGACCTAAAGATTTGATATAGGTATCTAATATATTTGATCTAGACAATAAGAAATAAGTAATACAGATAAATCTTTGAAAAGCATTAACGCATGGTTAGCGAACCTTAAAGTTATATTTTTTTGTGGTAAAACAATACGGTCGCGAGCAGGATTCGAACCTGGTGGTAAGCAGAGGTCGAGATGGCTTAGTTTTCAGAGCGCCTGGAGTATTTATCCGGAAGGCGCAGGTTCGAATCCTGCTTGCGACTGTATTCCTTTTCCACAAAAAATTATAACTTTATAAGAAATAATGTTATTCAAATGACTAATCAATTTATAAATGAGGAATGTTTATTAAAACTAGTTTTTCTGATTAGAATTTACATCGTGACATGAATCATCACTTTCATTTAACTTACTGCGATATTATTTATGTATTGTATAGCTATTTTATGAAAGATATAAAAATTCTTTAATATGTGAGGCTTATGACCGCTGGTAGTTAGAAAAAAATATATAAGAACCATCACTGAGAGTAACTTATTGGAATAGTGAAAACAGCATCGAAATACCACTAACGGTTCTCGAGATATAAACGTCCCATTTATAAAAAACCCTATTAAGCACATTCATAGGTGATACCATGAAGAAATTATAAAGGGTGATACGGATTAAAACGAGAAGCTCTTTTTTTACGTCTCGTAACTGTTATACACATTTAGAGCCAATTTCTACACAATAACGCAGACGCACAAGTGGATAGCCTTACAGCGACACGTTGCAATAGAATTGCGACCACTAGCGAGGCGAGTCCAACACCTTCCTGCAACTTATTACGAATTATATTATCTTTATCTATTTATATAAAGATCATTTTTAAGAATGGCTGGTCTGTTTGATGTCATTGTGGTATGAAAGATATATTATTCTTTCATACAAAACTTGGCCAGGAAACAGGAACAGTCGGAAACGACGGTATTTTTGAACAAAAATCATCAAATATAATCATCGATTCTTTATTAGTAAATTGCACTCGTGCAAAGTCGGGGTAAGTCGCTAGTTTACTAAAAAAACAGTAAATCTTACATACCATTTACCATAAAAGCTTTAGAACAATAGGTAAAAGCAACTCTAAAAAGATTAGACGGCTTATTAATACTTACGTATTGTGAATGTTGTTCAATAAAATAATAGCGTCAAGTGACGTACAAAAGGTGACAGCTCGACAATACGTCGCGGGTGGTCGCAACTCTGTGCCAACTGATCCACTTCTTGGAAGGTCAGCTCTCCCTACACCTTCGGGCTACTTAGGCTAGAAGCTCGTAAAGACGTTAACCTCTAGAGCCTATAATTACCCATGCGGAACTCTTGGGCTGTATATGGGGCTTTGAAGGACAACCCTAATGATTGTTTGGAACGTACCAGGAAAGATTGATTGAATTTGATTAGTGTTAAACTATAATAAAACAACTTTTAACCGGATTAATCGCGTGTATTATTGGTTTTTTGTTTTTCCTGACGTTTCGAACACTTTGCAGAGTTCGTGGTCGCAGGAGGACCACGTTAGTGTTAAACTGCTGTTTATTTATTTCTAATAATTATGGATCTCCAACAATACACATGTACACCATTAACAAAATATTATAAAATAATTACGTATCTATATAATCTGAGTAGGTACTCCTTCAATTGGAGACCACAATCGCATCATCATACCATACAAAGAATTACAACATACGCCTAAACTAAATAATAAGATAACTAATTGAGATTGGTAACATATACATAGCATCATGCCTGTATTCCCCGAAGGGGTAAGCGGAGGTGAACACTTGAACAACCCACATTTCACCAATGTTGTTGAGCCTATTGCTATCTACCGGGCACAATTCCAAACTCTGTGCTGCTATTGAGCATTAACATACAAAACACTCGATAACACTGCCCGACCCGGGAATTGAACCCAGACTTAATGATCAGCAGTCTCGGTTGGGACCACTAGACCAACGAGGCAGTTGAGATTGAAAATTTATGGATCTGTAAAAATATAGTAAATTATACTTTTTATGTGATCAACTTTGGGTAGTGCGCTAAACAAATTTATTGATTTTGGTTTACTATCTGGAGTTGTGAATAAAATAAATATTAATAACTCACACGTCACTATCACAGAATAATAAGAAAACACGTTGAATTTAATTAAAAATATTGATACTTGTACATAAACCACCAGCTATGTATAACATGTCGTAAAACAAAATGTTAATTTTATTATCACGTGGGTGTCTCTGTTTATGGAAAATAATTAAGACTGAATGGTGACGGCGTTTGTTTAGTACCTACTAATTTTGGTACTTCTGGTATAAATAAGCAATTTTGTGTGGGAGTAACGATCATAAAAAGACAGGGTGACGGTCGATACTCGATTCCATATCTTTTATATCTTTTGCAATACAGTTTCAAGTAGGTCTAAATACCGTTTATTGGGAAATTATCCAACGCTTGACAAACATTAAATTTATTTTAATGGCATTTCTGCCTGCCATAATGAAACGGGTGGACATAAAATTAAATCTAAATTGTAATCTTATACAATTTCGTCACGGCTTGTTGGTTGTTCGCACCGGCCCATAATGGCGGCGGAGATATGGCTTGGTAAATGTTCCGAGGTGACATATTATCTAGGCGCACCGGTGCACTAGATTCGATGTGACGCGAGATAAATCTCAACTCGCTATCTATTTCAATTTCATTGGAGCGCGCGATATCGTACAAATCTCGGCCTTATTCTGTCCGCCTGCCAGCGCTCGCGGCCCGCCGCGCGCCAACGCGGACCACCCAAGACGATTCACAACCACTCCTAAACATAGCGTCTGTCTAACTATCTGTTTATATTAAACGATACCAACAGATACAAGAATAACGAAATCCGAGATGAATGTCAGGTCATTCGTTTTATTATCGCCGTATGCGTAAATTCGTATTTTCTGCTTGTGATGAGCCGAAATGAAATTCTGGTGTTTTATATTTTTTGCATATCCATTGTGACGTATACAATAATGTTAATACCTGATAATCACATTATAATATCCACTTCTGGGAGCAATAAAGATAACTTGTCACCGTAAATAAGACCTGTATAAATCTAAAGACGTTTCATTATTATGAGGTCGTAAGAACTTAATTTACCCGAATAATAAAATGAGGTATGTGCCTTAGGTCGTGCTTTTGCCGTAGGTACCTATAGGTAACAGTATACAACGACTTTTGTAAATTTGAATCTGGTTGTTTTATTTTTCGCGCAGTTGTGTGGCGACCGCCATATTTCACGATGTCTGGTCAAAGGGGATCGCGGTCTCGGTCTCGTGTTATACGGTCAAACCGCTGGAATTTTTGATTGAGAGCATATTCGAATGATAAAATAAAATATTTTACGATAAAATATTTTATTAATTTGTTGGATGACTATAATAAATTAGAATGGGTCTTGAATTATTGTTTGAAAACCTCTGAGTCGTTGGTATTTTGTGCGATAGTTAAAGGTATTCAAGATAAAAGCATTATTGTTGTCTTGTAGGTGACAATTTGTTCCATATGTTGAGAAGATGGAGAAGGTGTGGTGTAGCCGGTAGTACTATACATTAGTGAGCATAGAGGTGCCGTCACTTGTATTACTGGCCTCACTTCTCTTATCGCGGCCGCAAAGTTGGGTGACAGTTAACGCAGTAGGTAAGCTTCACAAGAAAACTCTCTAATATTTATTTACAAGTATTTATAAATGTTTATACTACTGCTCAAAAAACGAGTGTTATAGATAAATCTTTTAAATGCATTAACGCATGCGGTGCGAATTCTAACAAAAATACACTTTTTTTCACAATAAGTTATAACTTAAGAAGTGTTATGTTTTTAGGGTTCATGTAGGCATCTAGAAATGTTAGTGAGTTTCTTAAATTCACCGAACTTCTAAATGCCTGAACCGATTTGTGTGGGGTATCATTAGAATACTTACACTTTCCCGTGCAACATAGGCTTTAAGGTTTAAAAACATAGTAATATAGTAGCTATGGTACAGAAAAATGTATGAAATAAAAAAGAAGTAATTCAGTACCTACCTTGATTTTCACTTTTTAGTTCACATATAGCAGGCGTGATTTTTAATTTTTTAATGGATATATTTTTATTACTTAACCTGTGAGGTCTTCATTATCATGTTATGAATTGATCATGCCACTGAATAGATATTTTACGTAAAGTGCACTGACATATTCGTATCAATAATCTATAATCTTAATGAATTTGGTAAAATTTCTAAATTTGTGCCCTAAGCTTGAAATAAGAGCATTAATAAAATGTGGGTATACATCAGTACCTACTCCTCTGCCTAGCGCTTCGCGGATACAATCGTGATACTATGTTACTTATTCTTTATGATGGTACATGCATCAGTGAGTACTTACATACTTTACCCTAACTTCATTCACGCACGGCGCACCTGTCTGTACCGCGAGCTTTTACTTGAGGTTGCTCGTAATATCCGTCTTGTTCAGTTTCAACATAAACAACAGCGTTAACACTAATGCTTTTATTTGACTATATCACTCACATTAATGTGACACCTTCGTAAATCGTCGTGGGTGGTATCGCGCTCTTGTTTTCTCACAAAAACAAAGAAAAAAAATTAAATCCCAAAAGGAAATTAGTCCCTCTAAAACATGGTTTGGACATGTGTTACTTTTTTCGCTTTAAACACGTCTCTGGGTAAGATTTATGTTTTGGTTCTTCTCCTACATAAACTTGTGGTCAAGTAAACGTAAAACTTTGGAAGGATTAATTTAAAATAGAATGGAACTAAGTCTACCCACTCGTTCTGTTCGTGATCTTCAAAACGATGTTTTTTATCGCATTCAGTTTGTTTAGTTTCAAAATCCCTCTTTAGAGTATTTACCTTTGGATTTTGTTGCATTTTATAGAATGATAAGGATTGTGTGCGTCGTGTAGTATTGCGCAGGTAGAGCGTAGCACAGGTAGCACAAACAGCTACTGTGCTCCGTCCTGAGTACACAGCTTACTCACACAATACACACGGGGTAGGTTAACAACGTCATGGGGAAAAAACTAGACGGACTCACGGACTCACCTACTCATCCACCCTTAACATTATTATAATAGGTATAAAGTTGGCTGCCGTACTCTTAAGTAATGTGCCTACTTGTTACGGTTTGTTTAACGTCATTATGAATTCAAATAATTGTATTGTTCGTAATTAAACAGATTGTTTATTAAATTAATCACGTTAGTGAGACAGTTACATGATAATGAGATAACAGTATCTAAATTAGCGTAAATATTTGTAGCGAAGCGCGTATGTATCTATTTACAGAGCTATAAGCGGTTATATTTACTCAATAATTTTATGATCATTTAGATATTTAAAGGCGTAGCAGCCGATATTATTTCACAAGAAATCTCAACAACAGTACTTACTGTAAGTAGATTTCTTATACTTATACTCGAAAGCTTTACCCAAGTGCCAGTATATCCTATTGTAGTGGTTATCTATGGCCATAAGATCACGTAACAATGCGAAACTCTCAGCAATTGGTCTGACACCGTGTTATTGTTTATCCGGTGCCACTCGAGGTAACAAGGGCTTGCTAAACGTGGCTGCAAATAGAGCACTGCCATCGCCCAACGCCTTTGTGCTAACAGACCAGCGAGCCTGTGGGTACAACTTCTAACAACCAACTATTTGGTACAACTGACTGAGCTACGTATGTTAAAAAAATGTTGCGAAAATATTATGTCGCGCCGGCTACATACATACGAGGGTTGTTCATTTAAAAATCAATAAATTAAAATGTACAATTTGGTTGGTATACTGAGGCGTAAAAAATTGATAACCATAGGATTATTATGTCGTAGAAACAAATCATAGTATGTAGAATTGAGCGAACAAGGATTTTACACCTGAACGGTAATTGCGGAACTGATAACTTTCATTTTGACAGTCTCACAATATTACCTACCTACATTTTGTCGATCCTAGTGGCCGAGGAGGAGGTACAGGAATTTTACTGTTAAGAGCATAGAGCCCAATATACATATATATATAGCTCAATATACGGTACATATGGCAATAAAAATGTATTGTCATTGCAAGTCAATTGCGCAATTAAAGCCCGACTGCCCAAAAAAGGAGTGTTATGTTTTTAGGGTTCATGTATGCTTGTGAGTTTCTCAACTCCACCATAACTTCTAAATGCCTGAACCGATTTAGATGTATGGGGTATTGTTAGTAAGCTTACATTATCCCGGGTAAAAAAAATATATATAGTACCTTTGGCACACAAAATAAAATAAAAAAACATAATTCACTCAAGGAAGGCGTGTTTTTTCTTTTTTTAAATTAATTGCATCTTGTATTTAGTTATTGTTCTGTTTTGGTAATATTTCGTAAATCAATATTTTCATAAAACTATTGATTCATGAAAAAATAACTCAACATTTTTCTCCTATAGCTAAATTAATAATTTTATGATTACAAAAAAGAAATATCACGCGTAATGGATTATCTTCGGTGCAATTAACATTCAGGAGCAAATCCTGCGCATCAGTGGTCCCGTGACAGCGACGCGACGACAGCGCGACGGATTAATGTAAATAATCGCACTGTGATCGCTCGCCGCTGCGGTCTGACTGGACTTACGCAGGAAGTACGCCTGTCCTCCAGACTGTGCGCTGTCATTAACTGTGGGTTTCCATTCTAATGATTTATCTCCTGTACTACTGTTTATAGAAAAACTGATATTTCAGTCCCAATTTCCAGATTCTCCTACAGGAGTTCTGCAGAATTTACTTTTTTACATCACGCCAGTATTCCACGAGGTAGGTATGGTACAGTAGGCAGAGGTGTACACAATTGACATTCCACTAATGCTGTTATTAAGTATGTAATAGGTGGTGAGCCTATTGCCGGGCACAATTCCAAACTCCGGGCTGCTACTGAGAATTTCCTAAGAGAAAAACCCAATAACACTTTGCCCAACCTGGGAATCGAACCCAAGACCTCATGCTCAGCAGTCGCGCTTGGGACCACTAGACCAACGAGGCAATTTACTTTTTCTTATAATCAAATCTACAAACACATAGTAAAAATTACCTATATATGTAGCTACTACCAAAACCTTGTTCGTAATGACGGAGACAGTATTCTACAAAGCTTTGCCACAACTGAAGATGGCTTAGACAGTCGAAAAAGAGTATCGGAGTTGATTAAACTTTTTATTGGAGCTATATTAATATTCTAAGAAAATAATACAATTTATTTTAGACGTTATACCCAATATTCAGATTTGTGATGTCATCTCTTTCCATTGACATAGGAAGCGACGACGTCAGTTTTTATGATCACGGCCCTTAGTATACCTATAATAAAATAGTTAATATCGAATTTATTGTATTGTATTACCTTGTACAATGGAAACAGTTCATGAGATGTAGCGTAGATTGAAGAGTGAATTATCGATGTTGCGCTCGGAGCTAAGTTTGTTCAGCCGCCGAATGCCACCTTGACTAAAGCAGAAAAAAAATGTTAAAAAATCATCTGGGAACGGACGACATCCTGCCCTTTCATTAACTTTCAGTTTTTCTGAGAGCTGACCTGCGCCGCTACAATTATCCGTTAATGATTGATTATACTGTTTACTTTCCATTTTTGTAATGTCACTGTTTGGTTTGTCGTGAGATAGTTTGTACAAAGTTTCAAGTTTTTGTCACTATTCAATCATCTTTTTCCTTTTAGGATCATATTCGAAGTTGGTTGCTCTACCCACGGCAATTTA
Source organism: Xylocampa areola (assembly GCA_935421205.1). Lineage (NCBI taxonomy): Eukaryota > Metazoa > Arthropoda > Insecta > Lepidoptera > Noctuidae > Xylocampa > Xylocampa areola. The sequence continues at coordinate 7,334,692 of OW285200.1, forward strand.
CAGCCCATTGTGTAGCCGGCCTTATCTTGTGCGTTCTGCTAATTGAGTCATTCTACACTAGGAATGGCATTGTTTGCAAAACTTGACCATAAGTTAGCCGCAAGCTATTCCACGTGGGTGGTCTTTGTAAATATGATCTAGACATTGCGCATACTTATTATTATATTTTGCATTAAATTTATATCAATGGAACATTTAATGTGTAAGAATTTAAATGAACGTCGTAAAGTTAAGTTAAATTTTAATATGAGATGTAGGTACCAGGCAGTTTTATATTGCAGATGACAGACCGTAACAAATCCAAAATTATGTTTCCGAAATTTAATAATGATCATAATGTGATGAAGAAACAGCTTTGTTCTTTGATTTTGGAATTAGGTTATAAAACACTATATATAAATAAACTCTAAAAGCTCTTCAATATCTATTATGTAGATGGCATAAGTCGGGATATAGGGGCCTTAAAACTTAATCATATTCAACTTTTTATATTGCCATTCTCTCACGGCTCGTCTTAGAAACATATTAATAGACAAATGCGTACAGGATGCGTGACGAAAAGCGCATGTATGATGCGCGTCGCGATTGTCGGGACTCGGGGTGTGCGCCCGCGCCGAACACCGAACAAATTGATTACTGTGCGCTGAGTGACAGCCGGCCACCCACGTCGCTCTGACGCAACCGCATTGTGAAGTACGACCAACTCCAGCCATTGTGAGCAGCATTACAGCTAGCAGCAATTTGCGACCATTGAATTGTCATGCATTGAAAGACGTTTATAATCTTATCAAGTATGAGGACGTAGGCTGAGAGAATCTTTCTAAATCTCTAATCAAAACTTATTTCATTTACATTTATTTTTTCTGTGTGGTGAAGTTTATTTAGTTCACTAATTAGTAGGTAAAACTCGCAACCAAAATCTGCTGACTAGAACACTAACAAGTAAAAGAGCGGGTAGAATGATATGGGGTGTCATTTTACGAACAAATTTGTATTTCAACTTTATTTTAAGTAAGGTATGTACACTTGGTATATAAGTACTCATACAAGGACCCGCAAAACAATATTATATTACAATAACGTTATTTCTTTTGATTGATATAATTTTGATTGAATTCATGAGGAATTTACGTAAATTTCAAGCTTCCATTTTCTGAAGGTGAGTGGAAAATACACAAATTTCGTAAGGGGACAATCAAATTTTAAAAGACTGGATTCTACTACCTTATGATATGAAAATCTTGTAGAGCCCTTAAAGTGGCGTTTTTACGCGCATGAAGGTAAATTTTAGACCGCGTGACTAAATAGCGGTAGTCTAGGTCCTGTAAAGAAACCTAATAGCTTTATCGATACTATATTTAAAAATGGAAAGCTTATGTAAATATTTACGATCACTAGGATCATAGAATAAACATGAAGGTTAAACAGTGGCGGGCGCGGCCACTCACGTACCTTACTAGCCTTTCCTGCTATTAGACTCCTTAATTGCTCTCAGATTGGTCATGTTACTCTCTTTTATGGCAATGCGGTCAAACATAATTGTTTTTATGTGTGCCTGTTTTTTTTACTCAGTATTATTAGTTTTGTAATCGAACGTAGGTGGTCTGTCATTAGCGCGGCACGGTTCGTCTACGGCATTTTAATAGTCTAATCGCTAATTAATTGTTTGGAAACCATTTCAATGTCCATTTTTATGGAAAGCGTGTTGACACTGAATAAATATAGATATTTTACGACATGTTTGTATTTTATTGTTAATTTATTCAAGTGACGCGTATAACAATGTTCGCCATCTGGCGAATATGTCAATAAAAGTATATTTTTATAGGAATTTATCCACTATATTCATATGAGTTCCTCTCATTACCTAGATCTGTATCGGGTGCATATATATACTTTAATAAAACAGATTATTTAATAGCGTGTCGATGATAAAGATTATTGATCACAAATCCACGGATTAGGAATATTCGTAAATATTTTACATTTTACACTCTAAATGCCAAATATTTACAAAAGTCACCTAATTAAATTATTTTTGTACACAAGAAAATTGACTCTTGTGTATGTTGATTTGTGACTGCACAGAGAGTGAAGAACATTCATTGACAAATGAAAAAGGAGAGCAACCTTATTTGAACTCCATCTGTTTTAAATTGAGTATAGGTACTTGTAGAAGCTTATACAATACGTATGTGTACAGCGCGCCGCTTATTACCTTTAATGAAGCTTGACGAAAGAACCGATATGAGTGGAGGCACGAAACTCAAACACCGGCCGTTCGACATTTAGCGTGCGATTTGGTACGAGTTTAAAATTCACACATAGCGGTATTTCCTTTGTTCCGCTGTCGTCCTGGGAGGCTACTGGCCAATAAAACAGACCGTTGCAAACAATGGCCACATAAAAATTGGGAGTACTGAGCAAATGACGTACAAGTATGACGAAGTGATTCGTAGGCGACGACTTTTACGAGCTAAGTGTTGAGCACTAACAGCTGTACTTATTTATGCTCAACAATGCACACGGGCTTTGATGACATTAGATACACGAAGTTTCATGTTCTATGAAGGTCTACGTTAAGATTTTATTGAGAAAGGATATTTAAATTACTAGAGAATAGAACCGTTCCAGTAGTACGATCGTGTGTAAAGGTCGATGTTAAACAAACGATTTGAAGACTTCTAGTTTTTTTTTATGTCAGCTTTTGATTTTATCGTCATCTTCTAATCAGTCTTAATGTTGATGGCAATAGGTTCACCACCTATTACATACGACTTAATAACAGCATTGGTTATATGTACAAGTCCGTTTAAGCCTCTCTATTTAACCTAAAGGTTGACTGGTAGAGAATGATGGAATGATTCCTACAAAATCCACACTATTTTAGACCCCTTTGAGAGAGAGGCGATACAGAATAAAAGTTATCTTACTCATACTATCTGGTTTTTGATGTAGGTATATCACTGATCGACCGATATAACCGTTTATTTTAAATGGTACCCTTTTACGGGTACTGCTCTCATTAGGGCAAACTGGTTACAACTAGGCACTGTACTGGTAGTTAGAATTTACGCTGTCGCCCGACATCGGCTTGTTTTACTGCCTATTCTAGAGCACGATTAGGTTTACGATTGAATATTAAGTTATAAATCAAGGCACCGCGCATGCGCCAACCGGCGTCCAGTTTTTGCGCCAATTAACTTTATATATTGCGAAAAGATGACTAAACAATCAACGATGTTTTTATATTTTTCATTCAAGAAATACACCGCTCTGAAATATAGTTTATTCATATTTATTTAAGGATATCTTTATTAGCTTGAAGTCTATTTTAAACTCAGAATAAGTCAGTAAAAACAGCTCTACACCGTATTGCATTAGTATCTATCTTATAGATTAAGGACATTTTGTTCTGTTTAGTTCCATTTATATCGATACTGGTAATCTAGTTGGTGTCGGTGGTCTACTGGATTTTATTATTAGTTTACACAACAAATGAGACAAATCGTCGATTTGAAATGTGATACGAAACTTGTGTGTTTACTTTGTGATTTGGAGGAGGTTTACGATCCTTAAATGCGAGCTTGGACACTACAATGTCTTTGAATAGGTAATTTATTCGTAGAATGTAAGCGGATTAGAAAATTAGCGTGTTTGGTTCAGCTCGAAGCATCGTAAAGTGGGTAGTTTGCGTCCGCCTACGCGACAAGCGGAGCGGGGCGCGCGGCCGAGCGGCCCGGGCGGCGCGGGCGCGTGTCACTCGCCGCGATTCCTGCAATAATCTCCCCGAGCGATTGCTCTATCCGGTGACGGAGTAAAGTATCGCTAGTTGATTATTGTGTTTATTTGCGCGTCGGGAGCGTGTGTTGGTGCGGCGCGCGTGTGTGTGATGCGTGCGCGCGGTAGTGGCCCACCCAGCGCGCGGCCACACAGCGCGCCCACCCACGTCGCAGGGGCGCCGCACTAGCGGCCCGCGCCCCGCACTCTCGCCATCCACTAACATACTCCCCTTACGGCACGCTAGCCACCGAACACCGACCATCGATATGGGGTTTTGATTGACATGTGACTGTCTCCGATACAACCGTCCTAATTGAAATTTGATTGGTTGGAGCTACTGTTACGCTACACATGAGGAAACATGCAACTTCTCATCGTTTGATTTATAATCATTGAATACATTCATCATGATTATTCTCTTGTCATTATTTTTGTTGATTTCAAAGTTGGATGAAAGGTCACATCAAATGTAAAAGTCAAGAGAAGTACGTTCATGTTATTCAACTTAAATGAATTACCATACAAACGCTTCTAAGTATAAAGTAGGTAATCATTGGATAAAACAGGTTGAACTATAACATAGTGATTGCCTACTATAAAATATGATTTTATATTACTTTAAAAAAAAGCTTCACGTTGCGAAAATAAAGTACAGTATGAACGCGACCACGGTTGTGTAACACCTGCCGCGCTTCGAGACCGAGCGCGTGCGCAGGCGCTGCCGAATTTCGCGAGGAACAAACATAACGACGCGACGCCCGCGCATTACACTCGTTCTAACTCTCATTCAGTAAGCCTGACTGCCTGGCCACTTCACAGCTCACACACATCACGTTAGATACGGTCTATAAAACACTAATGTTTATATAATTTAGCGAGAAATGTTATTTGCACCAAACGTTTCGGCAGATTACTGTGAATAATTTGTAATATAGTTTTATGAGATATTTTGGTTTGATGCGTATTCGTACACTATCAGAATTTATTATGTGTAAATCTGTAATTGGCCGTCTGCTCGTAAAGAAAATAAAATCTAAGAACGACACGACTCCTGTCGAATAATAATGACGAATACATGCGTGGGTATGATTTGTTACTTAATATGATGATAGTTTTTTACCTATATTTAAAATCCAGATTCGATTCTTTGGCTACATATCCTCGCAACTCATCATAACACAACACCTAGCAGAAGACAAAGAAACTCAATTTCCCGAGCCGGATAACGGTGGCAGAATTTTCAAACATGGCTAATGATCAAGAAGCAAGCTGATATTTTATTTATTTTAACTGTCAACGCGATAAAATCACAACTAAAAACCTAAAATTTTTTTAATTTAAATTTCGTAAATTTAAATAAAAAATTATATCTATTGAAAACCGTCAAAAATGGACAAATTGCTAAAATCCTCCCTAAACGTGGGTTAATTTGGCGGCGCGCGCTCAAACAGTCTATATTCATTGTGATCATTACCTGTGCCAACGCCGATCTCGGCTTCACACCTTCCTAGAACTTGCTCATTAAGTCCTGAAATCTTACTGTATTGAAAATTTACGGTGAAAAGACCACCGTCGTATCGTGAGTCACTTGGACATCATTTATTTCTAAAGTCAACCTTTAATCGCTTTGATTCTAACTTACATTTGTAGGGTCGCGTAGCGCTATTGACATAAACAGATAGTGATGGTGGAAATCGAACCTTGTGACTTCAATCTTCATATATAACAATGATGTTGTAAGTGCTGCATTTGTTGTTAAAGGTCTTGCTTCACGCTTTATAAATTAATCACAGATTCTTACAAACTTACGGCCAAATACTCAAATGCTACAAAATTTTAAATTGCTCTCAAATGTCGTGGTGTTTCTATCATGAAGTGAGTAACGTATGAGTCCATATCATTCAACCTTTAGGAAATATATGCAATAATATGAATTGATTAAGAAGAATATTTAGAAGATATAGTAATGATCGTAGCCAGGGAGGTAACATGGATATAATTCATACGTTTGATTTTAGTCTAGAGTATTTTTTAAATATCCTTTCCTGCTGTTGTAATAAACAGTTCTGTTGTGGTAACAAGATCTATGTAAATACATGCATACTGACCTCGTGCTTTTCTCCAGTGAAGGTATAGAGAAACTACAAAGCGCCACCTGCTATGATCCTATATGAACATTAACACTACATTAGTCACTGACGTGTTTAACACGTCATTGACTAATGTTCATTACTTAAAAAGTAGAATTTAATTTTTACGCTCTAAGGCTTATAAAAGATGTCCTAAATCTAAACGGAACGATTTTTCTCACTTCATTCAGAATTTCTACGAAACAATTAGTAGCCGAATATACCTTTCATCTTCCCAGAATCTGGCCGAACCCACCAACGTTAACAAGTCTCCAAACATATTGCAAAGACAAACATAAACCTTAATCATTCTCGGAAGTGATGATTACTGATGATGATGACTCTTCCTTAATGACAGGTTGCATATGGCCTGGCGATAATAACATTGTTATTAGTCGATATTTTGGTAAGCTCATCAGTTCAGGTAGATCGGTTATATGGCCGGTAATAGGGTCTGTCGCCACGTAATCGCTGTGTCCGTAGATAAAGAGTATTTTGTAGCCGCGGATATTTATGACATAGAATATAATATAACAGCAGAGGAGATATTGTGTTTGCTGGTAGTCTAGCTAGTTTGGTATAGGTATAAATGATAAATGATATTTATTTCTGTAAATACATCTATTATAGACACTTTTACAGGTCATAATTTTTTTAAGCTAGATGGCGTCGGCATTTCCTATCTGACTAGCTCTGAGAAATATATCAAAATAACCCAGAATAATATACATTTAAAAAAAAATCTTAAATGGAAAAGAATATGGTCGCGAACAGGAGTCGAACCTGCGCCTCTCGGATAAATACTCCTGGCGCTCTGACCACCAAGCCATCTCGACCTCTGCTCACCACCGCGAATTCTTCTTCCATATTTTAACACGTCGTTTGGCGACGTCATTGCTATCAATTCAGTCCCTATACAGGTGACCGAATCTTTTTCCATTTAATATAATAACTTTAGAGTTCGCTAAGCATGCGTTATTTTTTTTATTTTTTTTATGGAATAGGGGACAACCGAGCAGACGGCTCGCCTGATGGTAAGCGATTACCGCCACCCATGGACACCCGCAACCCCAGAGGAGTCGCAAGTGCGTTGCGGGCCTTTTAAAGGGATTGAGCCTCCGGTACCCTCACTCACTCGGCGAAACACAACGCAAGCGTTGTTTCACGCCGGTTTTCTGTGAGGCCGTGGTATCAATCCGGTCGAGCCAGCCCATTCGTGCCGAAGCATGGCTCTCCCCCGGTAAACGTAATGCTTTTCAAAGATTAATCTTGAATATTTTTTTTCTTTATTTATTTTATGCGGGTTTTTTCAAATATCAAAGTCCCACTGATCCCCATGAATGTTTACAAGAAGTTAAAAGTTAGATACCTATTTTGAAAGATGTTTCTGTTAAGGATGGCTCCGATAATCTGATTATGCTGTTGAAAAAAAGGTTTTCTAAATTAACAATTTCACATAATAAAATATCACGTTACAATTTAAGTTGCGAGTAAATCGTGCGATGGCAAAATGAGGCAAGCAAGCAGATTGTACAAAATGCTATTAAATTAACATATTAGATAACTTTATAGCAGGAAACTGGCCCTCGCATCTGTTATGTTTATGGCTGATTCTATGTAACATATCGAAGGCTGTGTGTCGTTTAATGTAGCCGCCAGCTACCGAGAAGCGATCGGCCGAGAGCGGGGCGTGCCCAATCGCCGAGCCATCAATCTGCGCCACCCTATAGAGACATTAGCTCGACGGACATTTTCGTTGTGCGATTAGTCAGGAATCCGTTTCCGCTTGTTTTTTACCTATCTTCCTTTACATTTTCTCCGCCACCGCTCTGTTCTATATAAAATTTTGTTTTTTTGCGACCCATAAATAACTTATGGCTACCAGCCTGTAGGGATGTTGCGAAATAATTACAGATTTACCAGATACCATATTTATTGAAAAAGTTACTACTACTCTGTATGTATATTTACATTTTATCCCTATAACAGTTTCGAAGTCATCGCATTGAAAAAAATTAGTTCAAGAGTAAGTCTTTTATATCTATGAGCTTCATTATGTTTTCATTTGGAATCGTAAGAAACCTTTTTTTTTTTATTAGCGATAGCGATTAATGCAATTTCATATATAATTAATTCACACTACTAGGAAAGCTTAATTACAAAACGCACGGCTCCAGGCTTATAATTATTGGCAACAGAAACTTTTACTAGTAATAAACTTTTATGAAGTTATGCATTTATGCTGGGAAAGATGAAGGTTTGACATACAAGTTACAGTATTTTTATAGCTGTTGTAACAAAATATTGCTTGTAAAGTTATAAGACATAATGCTAAAATCGTTAAGAGCGGACACTCACGCGCATTTAAATTTTCAAAGTACAAAGTGAGTTAATAAACTCAGTTGTTGTTCCGTCGAAGTACAAAATTAAGTCATTATACGGAACGACAAGTATTATTTAATTAATGCGTGGTTGGTACAAAACAATGGCTCGATTGTTCCACTGAGCGCTCTGTCAGCGAGACTCGTCGCCGCGCGCCCACTGCGCACAACCGACACGCACTTGGACAAAATTGTACATTAGACACGGTTGAACACAAAAGATTTGATAATTACGAAAACTACAAATTTATTTAACGTTGATTCATGTGGTAATTGAATCTTAAGTAATTCCAATATTAAAGACAATTATATTTAAGTTCGTCTTGCGTTTGTTTAATTAACATTGCAACCTTATTTATAACTAAGTCATATAAATAATTTTGAAGACATAATAAGCGATTCATTTTGTCTTCGCAAGTAACCGCTTCAAAGTGACACAGTAAAATTAAATTACTGCTAAGTAAAGTTTTATCGTTTTCTTTTAGATGATGAAGGTGTTGAAGCACTGTGTGGCGTTACAGGCGGGGACGCGTCGCGTCTCTATGGCAACGGGTTGTTCCGCCATCTTGCCCAGCTTTTTGTGCCGAGGACCACCCAACACGAACTCGCTACATTATTTTATTGTACAATAAACAAATTTATTGCTCCATATGGCTATTTATGTTTTTATTTATAAGGGTTTTTGTTAACAACCGAAAGAGATGTTAGTAATCTTTCGTGGGTAATTGCGTTTTAAAGTTGTAGTGAGGCTACGGTTGTAAGCATGACCCTTTATAACGTTCGTATTCAATACTATTAATAAATTATTTACTGAACGGCTATTATTGACCATAAATACTATAAATAGATACCATATCTCGTACTTAGGCTGTAAAATTTCCTTGGTGAGAAATCTGAAAATTAACATGCTACGAAGAACTAATGGTTACCGGAAGACGCTGACGTTATAAGTGGTGCCTTACTAGTGAAAAACACTAAAATGGAGATGGTCCTAGAACTATGTATAAGGCGCTTCAGGGTCGGAGGTGCAAAACTTGCTCACGACCGTATTTTATTTTCAACATAAATTTATAACCCTCTAGGGATTTTGGTCCTGTCCGTTTGAAAGAAAACGCCTGGTTGTGATTATAAATTATAACGGCAAAAAATACCTATCCAGAGATCAGAGAGACCAGACCAAGACACAATATTAAAGCATTAACCCACTCTACGTAACATATCTTACATCAAAATAATCTAGATATTATATTTAATATTGTTTTGTAATTCGCACCATGATTTCTTTTAGCTTTATCGTACATAAATAAAAATGATCACTACATACGATTGCGTTCAAAGTGAACCTACACACGAGTGACTGACATCCGTCACTCGGAAAAAGCTAAGTATCTGGATTTCGTCCAACATTATCAGGTTGAAGTTAATGCCCTTTTCTGAGCACGTGTTTATGAATACTAACTTATTTCCTGCATACTAACTTATTGTTCTTGTCAATGAGTTGTACCGGTCATCTGTGCTCACGCGCATTGATGAGTCATTAACATTACATACTTTTTGTATGACATTACAATAAAATGTTAAATAAAAGAATATCGTTCTTAAAATATATCGAGCTTTATGTACCTACAATATAGTTATTTTTTAAATCTCAACCGTGACATAAAATTTTTTAACGTTAATTTACTTAAGAGGATTAAACAAATAGAAATAGTTTTATATAAGTAAGTAAAAATATGCGCAATTGAAGATATTTTTACTTACTTATATAAAACTATTTCTATTTGTTTAATCCTCTTGTTATTGTCGTGATCATATCAGCGTACCTGTAGTATTGAATAATTATATGCAAAGTAACTAAGTTTACTGAGCTCAGGCTTTGCAAGCACATAACTTAAACAGTCCGGTACTCTCCTAATTTTTATCTGTACCTAATTTTGCAATGACAAATTATAATTGTAATAAAATGGCATGCCAAGATTGTTAAACTAAGAAATAATACAATATACCGCTACGAAGAGCCAAACTTATTCCCGAGGAGGTTTCGATTTTTAAGATTGATCGTCCATCCACAGAATAATGTAAGTAAGTAAGTATTTATTTGCATAGAAAGTAGGTATACATAATAAAGGGGTTTAAAAAAAAGAGTGAACCGAGTACAATATACGATCGAATATCGAGGCCCAAAAAAGGTTTATATCTATAAAGTCTAAGCTGTAGGCTGTGACGGAGTCAGTAGGACTATGATATCTCTTGTTTTTGACATTATTCTTCCTGTTTTCACTCACATCATCAACTTTTTTATGCTTGCTGGAGTTTACCCTAAAATATGGCGTAAGGCCTTTATTATCCCGCTTCCAAAAATAAGTAACCCTAGTTCAGTGAACCATTTCAGGCCAATATCTATTCTCCCATTTCTATTTAAGGTTCTAGAAGCAATTGTTCACAAGCAACTGTCCTCTCACATATACAAAAATAATATTTTATTCAAGTACCAATCTGGTTTTCGGCCTGCGCATAGTACATCTACTTCCCTGCTGTTCCTTTGTTGTCTTAGAAGACGTTAGAACTGGCATGGAGAATTCGAGTCTAACAGTGTTAGTTTTAATTGATTTTTCCAACGCATTTAATACTGTTGACCACGATATTCTTCTAGCCTCCTTGACACAAATAGGGATCTCGTCGCAGTGTCGGGACTGGTTCTCTTCATATCTTCGTATTTCGTGGTCGCCAGCAAGCTGTTCGAGTTTCCCAGGAATTATACAACTGGTGTAAATGATAAATGATTTTATTTCTGTAAATAGATCTGTTTTAAATACTTTTACAAGTCATTTTTATAAGTTAGATGGCGCCGGCTTTTCCTATCGGACTGTCTCTGAGAAGAAACGCCGAAACAAACTCACAGGTCAACGTCTCTTTTAAAGTCCAGGCATAGTAATGTACATATCTATGTGAGTGTAACAATGCAGGGATCGCCTGGAATGGCCTTTTGAGGAAAGAGCCATAGCAGCTTCGAGGTGACCTGTCCTGTCTGACGGCACGTATGCATCAGTCATCGTGTAGCTCAACCATAACTTAGGGAGCTCCACGACCCGTTAGAAGACGATACCAGATCAGGAGGACATTTGCGTAGATCACATAAAACGACTCAAAACCGCCAGACAGTCTATGAGGTTCATGTATGAATGAATTTCTGGCCCACATCGTACTCACATTCACATTGCAAATAGTGTCATAAAGTATAACAATATTATCAAAATATGTTAAGAATCAATGTCAAAAAGAATAAACTTAATATAATCAATTCATTAAAATATCATAAAATAAATTATTTAAACATTACAATGTCAACAGTGGTAAAAAAAAATACAGCAATTATTAATGAGTGTCTAAACATTAGAGCGAGCGGCACAATCCCAAGCATTTTTATCTTCCACGTAGTCTTTGACTTCATAGTAACCCTTTTTGCAAAGAGTCTGCTTAACATATGACTTAAATTTGTTGAGACTTAATTCTTGAATATTGATTGGGATTTTGTTGTAGAAGCGTACACTTTGACATCTATATGAATTACAAATTTTTTGGAGCCTAGTCGACGGAAGCACGGGTTTATTTTTGTTCCTCGTATTGAGAGTATGAATGTCGCTGTACAGATATACAGAATAGATTAATGTGTTTCTTAACGTAGATCAAATTGTCATAAACATATTGAGATGCGACCGTCATTATCCCAATTTCTTTGAATTTATCCCTCAGTGAGTGCCTATAATTAAGGTTATAAATTGCTCGAATAGCCCTCTTCTGCACCACAAATATAGTTTGAATGTCAGCAGCATTTCCCCCACAACAAAATGCCGTATGACATTACACTATGAAAATAACTAAAGTATACTAATCTGGCGGTTTCTATATCAGTTAATTGACGTATTTTATAGACCGCGTATGCTGCAGAACTGAGTCTGTTCAACAATTTATTAATATGTGGGCCCCACTGCAGCTTTGAATCTAAAGTAATACCCAAAAACATTGTAGTGTCTACAAGATCTAAATGTTCATCATTTATCAATACACTGGTTTTTATTTGCTTAACGTTAGGCGATTGAGCTGGCAACTGGTTTACCACAAGGCGGTATACTTTCTCCACTCTTATTATCGTTATTTATAAATTCAATCACAAGAATTCTAAAATGCTCTTACCACCTGTATGCTGAAGATTTGCAACTCTATACTCATGCTGACATTAGCAACCTTAAAAACTGCATATCGTGTCTTAATGCTGATTTAAAAGCGATCTCTGAGTGGTCGCAAAAATTCGGTGTTGCAGTCAATGTACAAATATGTGAGGCTATCCTCATAGGCAGTCCGTATTACCTGAGAAATATAAATAGGAACAACCTGACACCTTTATTTTTCAATAATATAGTCATCCCACTCTCACCCCACTTAAAGGACTTGGGCCATATCGATAATGGGCTAAACTGGAACAAGCAAGTCAGTCATGTTAGCCAGTGTCACATCCATACTACGATCCCTCTATAGTCAGACACTTTCTCCCGTCTAGCACTAAAGCTCTTCTGATCCAGATTCTCGTGCTTCCTGTTATTTGATTATGCATATGTTTGTTACTCCGATTTATCTCAAGAGCTTCTCAACAAGTTGGATCGACTTCTCAATAAATGTATTCGCTTTATTTTCGGAGTCACAAGAGCGTTGCCGGCCTTTTAAAGGGTTTGGGGCTCCGGTACCCTCACTCACTCTGCGCAACACAACGCAAGCGTTGTTTCACGCCGGTTTTCTATGAGGCCGTGGCATCACTTCGGTCGAGCCGGCCCATTCGTGCCGAAGCATGGCCCTCCCATGGTACCAAAAGTTGGTCTACGAAAATATAATCATATTTCTTCTTTCCGTTCTATGCTAAAATGGCTTCGTATCTGACAGAGAACATTCCTCAGATCTCTCTGCTTGCTTTTGTCCACAATCAACGATCCTTGTGCTCCCGATTATCTTAAAATATTTTTTCAAATTTTGGGTGGCTCCCACAGAAGTAATCTTCGTGCTTCTGCAAATTTACTCCTTGAAATTCCTTCACACCACACTGGTTTTATGTCAAATTCTTTCACTGTCACAGCTATTAAACTCTGGACCGGACTTCTCTTTGACATTAAAAAAGCCCCTAGCAAATATTCGTTTAGACGGAACGTCAAAAACTACTTTTTAAAATCGCTACGCTCTTGAATGACGCTTGTCTGTATATAATTCCATATATATTTCTCATAGTTCCATTATTATCACTGAGTATTTATTACGCATCTATTTATATATATATATATGTGTATATGTATGTATTTATATATAAATATATATAATTTATCTATACATTTAATATGTTTTAGCATCTGTGTTTAGTATTTCATCTTCTTTTATTTTTTTTTGTACCTCCATTCTTTGCCTCTCTATTTAACTAAAAGGTTGACTGGTAGAGAACGCCTCATGACATAAAGTCCACCTTGTGTACCATCTTTGTACATGAAGAATAAATCAATAAATATACCTTAAAATAAGCAAACATCAGCATTTTTGCAGAAAAATTAAGAGATAATAATTACACAATACAGTGTAACTTTTAATAGAGGCGTATATTACAAAATTAAGTGTCAAGCACATATGAAAATCACTTATATAACAGCATGGTTTTTTTTTGTAATTTTATTGTAGGACCAGCTTTCTTTAAGGCTTGTAGATTAACAAAGGTCTGAATCATGTGTTTTATTTTTAGTATTTCATTTGAAATTAAGAAGAACTTATTAGTATCATATGCATTTCAGCATAGAGGTGCTATTAGTACCTTCCTATATAATTAAATACAAATACTTTATTTTTAATTAAAATTGTACATTTATTTTAAAAGTGTTGTATTATACATACACTAACCTTCTATACCTATATGTATTATAAAACTCGTGATCTATAATGCTCAACATTTTATAAATAACATATATGCATTTTATATATACATTAATGTAAGACAAAGAAATAGCCTGTGAGTAAAGTTATTTTTTAATCAATTTCATAGGCCGGCCCTATCAAAGGAAAGGATATTAATCAATTCGCTTCTAGATTCTTGCTTGAACATTGTAAGTAATACCGGTCTGCGATACCAGCGCAAAAATCATTAAAGCGAAGATTAAAGGCCATTAACAGAGTCTTAATTGTCATCTTAATTACCCAGTACGTAAACAATAATAACTAGTAGTAATACAAAGTACACATTATTTATATTATACTTTGACTGTAGGTAATAGGGCTCAGAACAGTGTGCAGGCATTGATTAAAATAATTAAACTATCAGAAAGTACACGTTAGGGCATTATATACATCCATTAAGTATTAATTAAGTTGGTAACAAAAAATAAATTCTGTATCATTAATGGAAAATATCAGTCGGGCTTGCATTATGGATGCGCGCGCTCCGATGACCACACGCGAGGTAATAATAGCAGGATATCGTAAACGATAAGGTATACGATTTTTAAAATATCGTACAATGTCGTTATTTTATATAATTAGAGCCTTATTCTTTCGACGATATTAGCAGATTAAGAATAGGTTGGGTAGCTTTTAAGAATTACTGACAGTCCCTCAGATAATAATTTGGAGGCAATCGATATAAAAGTAAAAAATATTTAAGCAATGAAAATAAAAGTAAAAAGGCTAATGCTCCATTTTGAAATTGTCGTTATGATAATGGCGGAAATACTAAAGGTTTAATTATTGACGATTCATATTTTAATAGAAACCAGCCAATAATATGTTATATGCCACTTGCACGACCACATTACTTAAATTGATCATGAGTGACTAAATAATAAATCAATCGAATACCGTAGCACGACAGATGAATAGATACACCAAATATAGTAAACAATAAAACTCGCATCGTAGACAATACTTCGTAATAAAAATTACAACAAACACTACAATAAGATCGCAGTAATAGATAAGAGACGATCGGCAGCGTATCAATACTTACGGACACTTATAGTGGACTGTTTTCCTTTACAACTACTGACCCGGAATAACAATCAGCTGATTCACTTTACGTTTTACGTGGAAACAGTCTTTGCATATCCCGAATATAAGTCGAACGATGGTGTTGCTACATTGATGCAAAGTGGCAGATGTAGTGAATTATAAGGACATTTAGATGCATGTCCATAGGCCGGGGAGCATAGAGACGTCAGGGAGACCACCCACCGCGCACCTGACTCGCACATGATACTCAGAAACGGACTTATCGTACAATAAGTCTAAATAGATATTATTAAAATAACACTTAAAACACGTTGTTATGATTTGTTTGAATTGGACAACTGATATGGTTTTGTATGAGGAAAAATGTTTGTTTTATAGAGGCAATTAATCTTTTTATGTGTCTTATGGTATATTTCTCTCTTTTAGAAAGTCTTAGATGACGACTTTTCCTTTTAAGCTTTGAGGAAACTAACGCTACTCATACATTGCTTTATGTGAGTGTGAGTGACTCAGTGACAGTCAGAGGGCCAAAGGAAATGTTTAAATAATCAATCAAGCGTTTTGATCGATACTCGATTAATGTAATTTATCGTGTCAAAGGAACAATATTGCATAGTTTATTGATATGAACTATGAACATTATTTATGGCTATCAATTTGACTTTTTGTATCGAAGTATATCACCGTAATGGTATTGACGACATGTGCGAACACTGAGAGAAAAATTGGACCCGGATAAGCAAGTAGTTACCGTTCTTTTTTATTAATATAATGTACGACACATTGCGCAATAATGTAGTTATGAAGATTTTTTTAATACGTATTTGAGTAGCTATTTATTTGACTATTACGAACTTGTAAAATAAATTGTAAAAATACAGTTAGTTTAGCAAAATTAATGATTTTAAATTCCACCGCACCGTCACCGAGTAAACTGTCTCTTACTACACTATAAAACATAAATTGCAGTATTTTTTATGGGGCAACGAGTCATTAGACTACGAACGTGTTTTACGAACTCACGTAGTTCATTAGAAAAGCTGCATGTCTGTGTAATTGTAGGCTACGTCGTAGCGTCGTAGCGCGTCCGTTAAGCGATTGTTACTCAACGACCAACGTGCAGGTAAAATAACAAATTGTTTAATTCAGTGTATCGTGCGTCTAACTCAGCAATTTATCCAATTAGGCGTCCGACGGACCACCCACAGCGCTTCACTATTAAACATAAATTATAAATAATTTGGTAAAGTTTATTTTGGCTCACGGTCCACACTGATTGCTGCGGTTAGGAAGCTAGTGGATGAAATGTGTTCGAGAAGATGTAATTTTGTTTGGTTTATTCAAGTTGGTTTTAATGAGTTCAAATCCTGCAATTGTATTAACCGGAAAATAAGGATATTAATACATACGCAGCTAGGAAATCCTAGTTAATATTATAAATGCGAAAGTTTGTGAGGAGGGATGGATGTTTGTAACTCCTTCACGCAATAGCTACTGAATCGATTTGGATTGATTTGGTACACGGATAGTTTATAACCTGGATTAACACATAGGATACAATATTTTTATCCCGCTGGACCGGATTCTGAAGTTCACGCAGACGAAGCCGCGGGCAGAAGCTAGTATAATATACATTATAATGTGTCAATAATCTCGCGTAACTATTTATACTTAACATAATTTTTAGGGCTAGTATATAATTATGATATGCAATAAGCAATAACATTGCTTACTATTAATTTATGGAACATCATAATTCCAATAAAACCTTTGAAGTGACGTGTTTATTACATGAAGTAACATTACCCATGAAAGTTCTGAGTCATTCATTAATTTGTTGCATGGAATCAAATACTTCAATCCATAAACATTAATATTGTTAATGATAGAGAAAACGATACCGTATGGCGCCACACAAAGCAGTTTCAAGGAGCTTTATAGTAGGCACGTAAATTAAATGACAGTAAGTTCTAAATCAAACAATTTATAGCGGTAACTACTACATTATTTAACGAGGGGCCGGCGTGACATGTTTTTATCAAGATGTCGTTGCGAGTGTGAGGTGCGAAACCGAAGAGCGTGCAATTAAAATACTCCGAGTGGTTGATTTACGTTCGCGGCGCACGCGTACGCCCGCACCAACTAATGTATGTCTGTATCAACTGCAAACATACACGCCTTATTGTTCACCTATTCATTATTGCTAAACATACATATTTTAAGATCTACCCGAGCGTAGTTTTTGTGTACAAAACTATGAATTAGCAACAGATTTATTATTTCCCCCTGCGTATGTGTAAAATAAAATGCTACGAATTTGATAGGAGGATAATCCAAAGTGTCATTATATAGCTAGCTGTGCCCCGCGGTTTCACCCGCGTTTAAATATACTATAATTACCTAACTAGTATTAACCAACAAATAGAAAATAATTAAGTTTATCTCTTCTCGCTAATGCTCAGTCCTGATCGGCTGGCCTGGGCGGCTAGGCTTATGCAGTTACGCGTCACACGGCTCGTTCGCGCGGGTGTTGAAATATTTTCTTTTTACATTATCACCTAAACGATGCGTCCAAATAACATGCTATAACGGGCAAGGTTTATCTTCATAATATTGTCTTGAACGCGCTACGTTCAAACAAACAAACAAAAAAAGACTTCCGCTTTATAATATTAGTATAGACAAATGGGGAATGGAACCTAATATGTCTTAAGTACAAAATAATTGAAAAAACGGAAATGAATACAATTTATAAGTTCTGGTTTTTATTACTCGTCTAATGATGAAAAGATTATAATCGAAACCGCATACACTTCCGGAATTTGATGCCGTATGAATGGGACACTTAATGTGATATTAACAAAGCATAAGATAAATATGCATGAATAAAATGTGATTATCGAATTTTTCGATATGATGATAATGATTCGCTGTCATTTAATTTATTACACGAAGTGCCATCGTGTCCTTGATCTGTCCAATAAAGCGTGTGTGCAGAATTACTGTATTTCTGTATCTAAATTCATCTCGTGACACGTTTCTCATTTTACGAGGACTATAAAATAGTATGGCGACATGCGCGTCAGTGGCGCGCAAGCGTAACATGTCAATGAGCCGCAAGTACTACCACTTGGCGCATTCAACACCAAACTGGATAAGCCCAACGCGTGACGATTCTCCAGCCATTGTGAGCCTTGCACACTGCTATAAACGCGTAATGGTAATGTGTATTTAATTATTAGCAAGGATGTCTGACGCCTTTTCCAGTGGTATTTAACTCTTTGTATGCAACGTTTGGCTAAAATTCAGGCAGGTACAGTGCACCTCGGCGCCATAAATTTGTCAATGTCACGCCTGTCGACAGCGCGACTACTACTAATTTTTATTAAACATCAGGATCGCTGATAGGAATGCCAAAAGGTACCTAATCATGAATGCGAGTGAGATGCATATCGTATGGAACGCTATTTAAAAATGTACTAGTGTAGAAGTTTATAAAGAAGTCTCTAAAACTTACTTTGGATCTATATAAAGACATTTGTTTTCCTTACAATTCAATACTTAATCACCTATGCTTATTTCCCAAAGTCTGAGCCCATAATTGAAACATTTCACATGATGGTCTCAATTCTGTACCTCACGCGAGGTTCTTAGAAGATGTATAGAGCGACACCCCGCTGCGTCTTCGCCCGAAGTGTCAAAATGTCCAACTTTAGCCACCCTTACGAGACCAAACAACATAAAAGCTGTGTAAGGACAGCTGTACGATATTTGACTTTATGTAAAATGAAATACGATTAATCGGACGGTAATGGCCAGCATATCTATTATGGTAGCAGTATATTTGCGGTCCTTAATATCGCGAGATCGATCTATCTGTTGCATTCACATTATGGGTAGAATAAATTCAATAGGGACGTTTACACCTCCACGGTTTCTGGGAAGGTTGTACTCTCCGTGAAATCGAGTTGTCGTCGGGTGTGGCTTGAGATGTTAATCCGATTGAGTTTATATTATCACTATAATGTAGTAAAGTTTTACTGTGGTTATTGGATCTTATCAATCAGTACAATATATTTTATACTGCCTCGTTAAAAATATCTTCGTAAATACAAACTGCAAAACCTTTTTAAGAAATATCTTATAGAAGGCTTATCAAAATAGGGCTTTTAATTTTACTTTTTTGTTCTCTCATGTTTCGTTGTGGTCTTGCAGTCTCGCTATTCAACGATCAGTATTTATATTCACTTGTTTGCTGTTAATAGTTTGCTCTTGGCCTTAATTTTAACATGTCAAAAAGACGGTGATAATCCTGGCCGTAGTTGTGTCATCAGCTTATATTAAAATAAGATATTCTAAGAAAATATGAAGTATTAGTCTATAATTTTTAATGAGAATTAGTCATATCGACTCATCTATAGGTTATCTCTTCATGCCAAGTAGTATTTTCAAATTATTTGACTTCGGGTTAGTTTTTTTGGAAATGGTCTTACTTATTTGTTACAGTTGAATTACACATTCCGAGCGTTACTTTAACATAAAAGAGATTTAAATCTTTATCAGAATTAATGCTTTGAATTACATGATTAAATTAACTCATATGCATGTATGAAGAGTCTTTTCACTTGTTTCTTTTTGGTCAAATTCACCGGTGTCCTCATTTAATTTTGTGCATCCTTCAAACGCTAGGGATAATGTTCAAATCTCGATTTATTACATACAAAGTGCATACTAATGAATTGTTCGTTTACGCATGTCATCTGTTTGATAATTTCAATCACATGTTATCAGCGAAGCCTTAAATCAGAATGCTAATAAGTCTGTTATATTTGGCAATCCCGCGATTTTAGATTATATTCAAGTCGTGTTTCTCGAAAACATGGTACGGTACACTTTGCTAGTTACGAATTCAGCCAGTGTTCCATGCTGCGCATCACCAATCACTTGTCACATTTGTCATTTGAATAGAGGCTGAATTGACATATCAGTAGCTATGGATTGTTGTATCGTATTGTCATATGGATGACTTCATACCAAGATGATAGAAGTAGAGGATCAGTACCTGTAAGGCCTATTCTAAAAAAGTACTCTGTGGTATAAGGCTTGCTTGCATGCTTTTATCTGGTGAATTATAATACTCAACAGCGAATTTCTTCTCTTTGTTTTGATTTGTATTGTGTGCATCTTCATCGCCTGATCCCAATCTGCCTAGTAGGCCCTATTTATTTCTCTAACAAACATCGTGATAAACATCTGAACTTTTCGTGGGAGAGCGAATTCCCTTTATCTAATGATTTTCTCAGCGTTTCCTTATGTTGGATGTATTTGTTGAAAATTGTACAGTTTCCTGGTTCTCAATGATCAGTTACATCAGTGTCTAGTGTCGAGTGCATGGGGACAGAGCGGCAATCATTCAGTGCGGCCGCTAAATAAATTCATTAGTTAAATCACCGCCGGCGGCGTTTTGTGTCGGCAACATCAAAGGGCCTGCCCGCCGCCCTGCCGGGGGCGCGCTCGTCCGACTTTTTACTCAGAAAACTCTGTAAACAAAATGATATGGTGCGTCCGAATGTTTGATCCGCCTTTATTATCTGTATACAGAGAGAATGTTTAGCTAGCAAACGTACTCTCTTTGTGGTAATTGTGGGGATGTAATAACTTTTGTGAGTCCGAGTAAACATCGCTTTGAAGTGTCTGCGGAGTTCTGAAATCCCTTGTAGACTCGTGGTCACCTCCGTTGGTTGTTTTAATCAATCATTTTCCAAAGTTAAGCTTTTCGTGTTCTACAAGTCCTCAAAGTTGCTTGTTGTTGTTATCTGATTTCCGTGTCCTTGTTTCCGCACTGTATCAAATTATACCGTCGATATCGGTAATTATAGTGTGTATTCGTTCTGATCCGGTGGCATTTGTAGCTTCATTCAATGCTTTTATTTTGCCGCTCAGCTTCCCTCTTCCTCTCGATTGTGTGAGCGAGATAGGTTCAACTTGTGTGTGGTCCTCCGGCGCTGGGGCTCGGCCGTTTCCGTCAGGCTTCGGTCCCCCTCGGGCCCAAGACGGCAACATAATCGTTCGAATCATGATGGCGGCTCAACAAACATCCAGTGTACGCATTCGAAGCTCCAATCAGTATTGCTCGAGTCGCGCCGCTGTCGACACGTTAACGCGACGACGTAACTTTTGTTATGAAACTCGGTATCGTTCCGTGTTTCGTACGGTAAAGTGATAGATAGAAGTGACGAATTCTGGTGTACAAGTGTGTGGTTATGTGGCGGCGAGTGATATGACAGCGTGCGCCGCCAGACGGACCCCGGCCGTCTTCATGAGGATACTGGTGACAAGCCTGGCCCCGAGATCATGGTGGCTCCCGATTCCGAGGCTCCTGCGAATCCTCGGATAGCGGCCGCCGCGCACGAGAGCCCCTCTGCCGCCGAGGCGCGCCACAGCGCCGACCTGTATATTCGCACCAGCTGGGTGGACGCAGCCTTAGCACTCTCCGAACTTGAAAAGGTGCAGTGTTCACTAGATACACAAAAGTACAGTGTTGAGTTTCAATTGTCATATTGCACGTGTGATTGTTTTTCTGCGAATGCCAATCGCGTTAAGGAACGCGGCAGCGCAAAGCGGTGGCGCCGACTAGTGGTAATTGTGCGTACTATCAAGGCCGCGCGTTTTGTAATGAAAGACATAATATTTATAAGCTGACTAATTAATACAATGACCATAACAAAAAAGCTGTCGTAATGACAAGATACGAAAATATTATAAACTTACAACTTTAATTTCTATGTTTTAAGTTATTATACAAACTGTTTTATTTAAAAGAATAATGGAATATCTAGTTTCAAAGTTCTTTTTTCGCCATAAAATCATTCAGAATAATTTTCAAAAGGTCCCTAACAAGAAATCCATTAAAATAAAACCCTTGTTTATAAATGACTTATGTATAGAAAGCTTTGCAATTGCCCATTCGAGTGGGCACGTCGTCTATGTATAACAGTGGCAGACGGGTTCGGGGAAGGTAGCGCTTTCCTAGAAGGCCGCACGCACGTCCCGCGGTGGTCCGCACCCCTACCAGCTCCATTCGCGAAACTTCCACTCTGAAATGTTCCAAAAAAGCCTCCACAGAATGCAGAATCGTACATACCGGGGCCGGACAAATACAATATCTACACTAAAATGTTTACTTTATAATTTCGAATAATGGCAACTGTCACACTAAAGCTAAACTACATAAAACTTGGTAGCGAAGTACTTCCTCATATATCATAATAAACGTCAAAAAAAAATCATATAAAACAGCTGTAATCTATGGAAAGGTTAATGTAACATAACTTCGGTGAGGTGTAGTTACTTATAATGTAGGAACTTGGTCGGTCGTATGCAAGATGAAGCAATTAAGGCGCAGTGGGAGTAAGGCGCGCGCGGGGGGCTGCGCACGCGCATCGCATCGGCGCCGATAGAGACATCAACGCGGCCCGCACGCCGCGACCCGCGCCCACTAACAACAACATACAGCCTTATTATTTTTAAAGATCATATGTTTTGTAGAATTAACCAAAATAATGGCCGGCCATTATAATATCTTTTATAATACAATAATTTAAAAGAAGACGAATGCATGCTTAAGCTCAATCAATATTAGCATTTCATTAAAAAAAAAAAACAAGTTTTTATGACCTACGAAAGCCAGTGTCATTTGTTATGTATGAAAACTAAGTCGATATTAAGACTTCCCTCCAATTATGAACAAACATTTAAATTACATAACTGCTTCCTCAATATAAAAATAAAAGAATGCTATTCTACGAAGTTTTATGTCTGACAAGACCGCACAGAGCTCGCCTCGTGGAATTGAGACATCTTGTGGTTTCCGATGTTACATCTCTTTCTCACGTAGCAGAAGGGCAGTTTCGTTCCTTTTCTTTAAGGTTTACATTCCATCTCTTTTCCACTAGTTTTTCCCACATATCGTTTGTCTTCGTCCAAACATTGCGTTCGCCGGCGGTCGGCAGCTGCGTTGGAGACCTATAAATGATTGTACTCGTACATCCTAAATTTTTAAAGGTGCGTCTGTTGAAATGGACTGCTCATTATATATTTTGGAACAAAACATGGTTTGGATGATGTCTTAATTCATTGCAATATTTTTACAACGACTTCCTGGAACTTTATAAACGTGAGTGGAATGTGAAGCCGACGAGTTAATAAAATCACACCAATTGTTCGCTAGACTATGAAATGCATGTGGTGGCAACAATTTTGGTATCAGATTACGTTGTGCATTGTGCTGGGCGCCGCAACACGTGGCGTACACACATCATTGCACATTCAGCAATTTTCCCCATCATTGCTCATTGCCTCCGTCTCAGTAGCTTTACAACACCAGCTGTTTTTCCCCTTGTTTTAGTAACCAGTCAAGCGTACTCGGTACCGAATGTTATAGCAATATAATCTGAGAATCTGGATAAAAGCATTACTTAAAGTCCATCGACAGAAAGTAGCCTGAACAGGCTTCATAGCGGGCAAACAGCAACAGATGTTTTAAAGACCGCGTGACAACAATAAAATGCATAAAAACGAAGTGGTTCCCTTGATACATTCTGAATCTGGACTTATGTCCATTTCATGGAATGGATCGATCTTACCAATACATAAATAAAAATATATTGTCAGACTATAGTCCATATTAAATTATAATAATTTTTACAACAAAACCAATGAGATTCATCACGCTTTAAAATAATAAAATTTCTGGACATCCAGCAAAATCTTTAAAGTATCTCCTGCTGGCCAACAAGGGCAAGGCAACAGAACCAGCCCTTTTAAATATTTGAGAAGCATTTTAAATCAGACCTATCATGCAGACCTTATTTAATATGGAATTTGGTCTGCTCATTATTTTTGGTATGGATACAGAATTTCTTCGGTTGCGCCAGATGTTCTGTATCTCTCGATCTCAACTATTAACCTAGTGCTTTATCGATAACATGGCTATCACTTGGCCGTTGGAACCGGTTACACTGTCCACCTATCTTGGCAACTTTCTCGATAATATTGAACGATTTTCGCTTAGGATTAGCATTGAAAAAATATTTCAAGATTCATTTGGAAATAGTTACTCTAAACATGCAAATGGAATGCATCTCCGATTTCGAATTACTAATTAGTATGTTTACCTTTCATATGCAAGTCATTGTAATTTCGATTTTGTGATGGGCGAATTACAATGTCTTATAGTATAATAGGTAGGTATTGCAGATTACCAAGCTGCATATTACAACGGTTTTCCAGAAGATGGTCACTGCAGGTGATCGTTGTCGCGGAACAGGAAATGAGATGCGACGTATTCTCAGGAGAACAGACACATTCACAGCTGGGCTCAGATCATTGAATACCATCCCGCTAGCAACTACCAACCCATGAAATATTAACAAGAAATTATTTTGATCTGTGAATATTTTTGATACTGCAAGATAAATCTTTGAAAAGCATTAACGCATGCTTAGCGAACTCTAAAGTTATTCTATTAAATGGAAAAATAATACGGTCGCGAACAGGATTCGGTCACCCGTATAGGGACTGAATTGACAATTGATAGCAATAACGTCGCCATAAGACGTGTTAAAATATGGAAGAAGAATTCGCGGTGGTGAGTAGAGGTCGAGATGGCTTAGCGGTCAGAGCGCCTGGAGTATTCATCCGGGAGGCGCAGATTCGAATCCTGTTCGCGACCGTATTCTTTTTCCATTTAATAGAATAACTTTATTTTTGATACTGATTTATGTGGGTTGTATGAAGATAATAAGGTAATAAAATTTGAGCAGATTTTAAGAATATATCATCGACCTAATTCATGATACATATAAAATACATTAATTTTACTGAGAATGTAAGCGAAAACACAAATACTCCACTTCCTAGTATAAATAAGCAAAAAGTTTATTTGGTGTGTCCTAGTATCAGATATGTGCGTAGAATTACGTAAAGAATTTAATAATGTCATTGACATTCAATGGCATTGGCAAGTGGCGCGCCGCCGGTGGCCGACTGGCCAATTGGCCAAACGTGCTGTCCTTGACGAGGGCCATTCGAATCTTTATTCATACGTGCATTACAAAGTAGGCTGGAAGCGATAAAACATGTCATTAAATTACTTTTTTCCTATTAAACAACTTTATTTTTCGCGTATGTTAATAACGTATACATAATATATACCTATAGTACATTATCATCGTTTTATTAACTAACAAAAGTTTGTGTGGGAATTAGTTGATCCCATTTGATAGGGGATTAGCTTATTGCCATTTACGGGCTTCAATTTAAAATAGAAATACTCTGAGAACCTCAAGGCAATAGTAATCTTATCTATGCTACAGATGTGATAGATAATGCAGCACCCTGATTTCCAAATGACTCATACAAAAGAAAAATTGTACTTAATTCACTCGCATTTAGCTAAATATCTTACTCACGTTATTCTCTACATGGTATTGTGAAACATAGATGTAGTTATAATGTGTATTGAAAATTCGAAACACAAGGCTCATGTATTCTAATGGGATAATGTTAGGGAGACACCCACGGACCATTATATGTAGATATGGGGTGCCCGTGATCGGTGCATGTCAATGTTACGTCGCAACAGGATGTCGGGGACCGCGCCAATCACACGAATCACTCCACTGCTTTTGTTACTAACGGTCTACTGATAAACTCCGACATGGCAGATTTGAATGATGCATCGCCCTCACAGAAGGATATGGCGCACATTCCTGTGAGATCAATAAAAAGAATCAGAAAATCGATCTGATTTGTATTTGATAGGTTTATTATTTTATTATAAGTTCTTTAAATGTAGCAGTGAAGATCGCAGCAAATTAATGCTATCAGGTATGAGGAACTTAATGATTAAGATTTTTGTTTTTCGTTTCTACTGAGGCTAATACTTCCTTTAGGTATATAGAGAAATATATTATTAACCTCACAAATTTCATACACGAATATTGAATAACTAAACTCGTAGACCCACTCACGTGTGGCCGAAGCGATAAATTTGACAATACCTAAGGAAATGTTACTATTCGGAGACACTTTATGGAGTAATTAAATTGAGACAATAATTACACCGCGTTTGACCTCAGATAAGAAACAAAGTCAGCCGGCGACTACTGCCAGCATATCGCTCGGTATTCATTACTAAAATTATCTCAGTACCGGTTCCTGCAAGATGATAAAGAGTTGTTTACATAATGGTATATTAATAGCTAGTAAATTATTCAGAAATCATTAGAGGGGTACATGAAGATGTGACACGTGAAAGCGTCAGTGTTTACAGTTGAGTAGAGTTGGCGGCAGCCACGGTCGTGAGAACGTGCTCTTAGTGGGCCAAGCTTATCTGCAGGAAGCGCAGTCGCCGGCGCCGGCGCATCGCGGATTATACATAGTAAATAATGCCTTAACACTTGCGTCAGCAGTTTAGATGCGCATCCACCGCGTGCTTACTTATAATAGGTTTGTAGAACACATGTATGTTCGTATTTGGAGTTTATCACGGTCCACGTTATGCATACGTGTGCCAAATTTGGTGCATGAATGAGGGAGTGTTGCGCGCCGTGGTGATGTTGCAGCGTGTTGCGTACGCTCCACGTGGGTCGTGCGACGGCGCGGAGTGCGGGCGGCGCGGGCGCATTCCGGCCGTGACGTCACGCCCACCCAGAGCGCCCGACATTCACCTCGCCCGCTCGCCAGCACCGTACCCGGACCGTTCTACGGCTCTCCACTGTATCTGCCATTATTGTTGCTACGATTTTATTTATTTACGGTCGGAAGCTAAGCAACTCTATTTCGATGAGGAATATCGGACAGTTCACCGAACTTTACCCACAAACTGTAATAAATTAGGATGTTACTAAAATTGCTAATGATATTTTGATTGCTACAATATTGCACCGGTTTTAATTTTTCTCGTGAGTGCCAACGTTTTGCTATTGTGTAACCCAAACAGGTGTTGTTAGTTGATTGTTAATGTTCTCAGTTTCTACCTATGTTTTATACATAGGTTTCCTACTAAGTTTGTTTAATTTTAATTATAAAATTTATAATCTTATCATTTACTCAGTATCAATATAATAATAACAACACAACATACAACCATAAAACAATGCAGTTTTTCGGAATCGTTTTTTGTAGGGATTCCCCTTTTTTCCTAGTATCGAAGGTAAAAAGGTAGGTAACTATAATAAATACCGAAACAGCTAATTATTTTCATATTACTGTTCGTCGTCGTATCGAAATGACCATTACGAAAGAGCAAATGTACCCTCGATCGCTTAATCGCTGCGTTCAACACGAGATGTCGATTGAGTTATTATTATGCAATTAGTAAGCGCTTCACGAGATTCGGTCTGTGTCGGCTGATCTCGTGTGGAGGCTCGGACTGCAGCCGAGTACGGCGCCACTACTATGGGCCCCGGGGCCCGTCCGGCCAACCCACTCTCATTAATCACAATCAACTAAGAAATTATTTCGACGTTTAAAGAGTTCGATGTTATTATATCTACCGCCAAAGCGATCTCATAATCTCTATGTTTATTGATATAAGATAGAAAGATTAATAAACCCGCATGTCAGTGGTGACATGGCAAGTATGGTTGCTACTGTTCAGGCTATTCTTGAAACTGCTACTGATCCTTAATCACCCAAAAAAGGCTGTGATAAATGGTATATTTGAGTATATATGTTTGTTTTTATTTTACAGGGCAATATCGAAGGCGGGCGCACGTCTCTGTGGATCCGTGCCTGGCTTCAGGAACAGCTGTTCATACTAGGCTGTTTCCTCCAAGGCGACGCCGGCAAAGTCTTATTTGTCGCGATATTAGTGCTCTCCACTTTCTGCGTCGGGTTGAAATCAGCGCAGATTCACTCAAGGGTCGACCAACTCTGGGTTCAAGGTACATTAAATTGTTTATACTGTGTTATACTGTCTTCTTGATCTTTATTAGTTGTGTGCGTAAGAAAGGTGAAGCACATCATGATAGAGACATTGTGGCACTTTGTGCATCTTGTGGAATACCAATGTAGGGTGACAGGCTTGTCTGTGAAGCCGCTTCCGTCTCATCGTACGTGCACGGCATGTGTGACGCGACTACATAGCGTGCCGCGGTGTGTACGCGCCCTTATAAGCTCTGTACAGTTGAATTTAAATTCGTTAATCAACGATCTGAATGGGCATTTGCGTCCGGTGCGCTACTCGATTTAGTCTAATTGTATTTCAATGTCTTCGTAGGTATTGTTCAATTATTTACTTTAATGTAAACTTATGAATAGTAAACGTGACCAACATTCTCATCATTATGTCGTATTTTAATGGCTTTTGCCTTTTATATTAATATTATAGCATTATTAGGTGTTTATGCGTCAAACAATCGTAGAGCATGTATTGCTACGCCGTAGCCAAAATAGTGCAAATCGTGAGCAACAAAAATATTCCATCAAAAAGTTAAGATTGGCTTTATGTTTTTACATGGGTTTTATTATTAGCACAAACTAGTGATCTTGAATAACAATTTCACAATATCATAATCATTTCCAATACATACAACTAACTCAAAGAAACGCACAAATATAAATACATACACATACATGAACCCTTAAAACATCACTCCATTTTTTTTTAAAGAAATTAAGGCTTTACAATAATACAAATACAAAATACTTTATTTTTAATAAGAAGTTTTGTACAACATAGCTTGTTATCGAATCAACTTTGTATCCCGTTTGACTGAGGTTGAAGATGTTAGGCAAAATAACGAGTGAGCTTGCGTTCTGATGAAGGCCATTAGGGATTCTAGTTTTTACCTCGGTTTCGTCAGCGTCAATATCGTTAAAATATTAATTTCTAAAGTTTAAACAATCTCTATACCATATTCAGTGGTTCTTGCGTGACTAAAATCTAATATTTCATCTATCCATCCATCCACCCTAAAAAAAGTCTTGTATAAAATTGGATTAATCGGTTATAATATGGATGTCGTCAATTCGAATCTAGACTATATTGACTATTGCCAATGGCGGCCTGAAGTTCGCAGGTCCATCAGATTAACAGCTTGATAAGTGAAAACATTAAAACAAATTAGTTTATTGTAACTGCCTCTTTGGTCTAGTGGTCCCAAGCGACTGCTGAGCATGAGGGTTCAATAGGAAATTCTCAGTAGCAGCTCGGAGTTTGGAATTGTGGCAATAGGCATATTACATGGGACTTAATAACAGGATTGCTATCATGCGAGTGTACAATTGCTTACACCTCTGCCTTCCCCTTCGGTGAATACAGGCGTGATGCTATGTTATGTTATTTGTTTTAAAGACTTTCCTGTTACTTTCCTCATATTTATTTTTAATTTAAGCACATCTATCCAGATATGTACTAATTTGTCTTTCTATACACAAAATACCTACGTTGACCATGCACATCAAGTTGGGAGCCATTAAATCAGTTATAAAATGAACGAACCTCTTAATCATCACAAAAAAGGTAGCCTTATTGTTGTTCCTTATCAGCAGTTAAGAGTTTCGAAAAGCGTTCAATTTAATTATATACAATAAAATAAACAGAATTGAGTCATATACTCAGCTCAATACCAATTAATTGGTCATTTTATGTTTTTATCACGTTACTGTAAAATATGGCGTCGCACTCATGTTTTATTTTATTTTTTTATTTGTCGGAATCTCGATATCGCTATCGTCTCGTCGCTATTAAAATATTTTTATAGCTTTATTTTATTATGATTATGTTTCTTTTCATAATTTTGTTTAATTATTTATTAACATTGACATGAGAAAATCGATTTTGCTAATTAACATTCCCATTTCAATCGTTGCTCAGGAATACAGTTATACGCCTTGCTGCGTGAAAGCCATGTCATAAAAATGCAATGTTCAAAGATTCACGTACGTTTAGTTATGATCCCGGAACAGCGACAAGACGTGAGCTGTGCGCGTGCGCATATGCCGAACATCAAGTATCTCTTATGGACACATCCCACCATTAAACGTTACTATTTATTATCTACCAGCATTTGCTTTTAACTTCTTTGATGTAACGTTAAGGCCGTTAATGTTTTTAATTGTTATTGCACAGGACAGCATTGATGCACTGTCGCCAGGATGTTATAATATAGTAGGTACTCTTAGTTGATCAGTTACGTGATTTATAACATGGTGAAATAAAACGTTTGTAATTTGTATGCACGAAATGTACACGACAATTTGCAGTAAGAATTCTATGCATGTGTAATAAAATGAATTTAAAAAAAATATATAAACTCTAATCAGCATTATATCGTAAACCAGTTAAATCAGGAACGATTTTATTACCGTAAGGAAAATTATATTATTACCATATTAATAAAATAAGAAAGTCAGATAACACTCGTAAAGTGTTCCCCTATTTATAAAGAAGCATAAACAGCTGACGTTTACGATTGCAAATGGCCATAAGAACAATATAAATATCTGTTGTAACAGCAACACCGACATCACCAAAAGCGCTATCTAGTAACACTGCATGAAAAGAGCTTTTTAAAACAAATAAAACTCTAGGAAGCGTCCTTGAAACCAAAAAGGATGCTATGCAGTGAAATAACTGATCCTTTTTCTTTTTCGACCCTTACAATGTTGGGTGGTCCCTGTTTTATGAATGTAAGAAATGGTACACATTAATCGCTTAACGTGTGTTTTTGTTTAATAGGATTTCGAATATTTGAAGAATTGAATAGTGGATGACGTTGTGAATTAGGTTGGAAAGGAAGCACTTGAGTGCAACTTCCGTCATTGCAACATCCCGCGGAAGGTGTGACACTTTGTCACGGAGATAATGCAACTAGCAGAGGTGTCAGCCTAATATCATCACTGTAGTCAAAAATTATTAGTATTATAATGATTTATTTTATGAAATGTCGGAATATTATTTAGTTTTCGGCATATTTCGAATTTGAAATAACACACAAAACTGTAGGATTATTTTACCGTTTCCTTTATTTAAAAGGAGGCTGGTGTTTTTGTCTTAATAAAATTCTAAAAGCTCTATTAGTCCTCATCCAAACTTCAGCAGGAAAGGTATCAAAAAAGAAGTCGCAAAAGGGCGGACGCAACAAAAAGGAAGCGAACGATTTTATTGAAGCACCTGCTTCAACACCGGCGCGCCGGGAATGCAGATAACAAAACATTATTCGCGATTTAAAAAAAGATTTAAAGCTTCGCGTCTACACGTAGTATCGAATTGATAAATATAAGGCCGTCTCACCAAATAAAACGATCAAAAACATTGAAATCTCAATTTATATGAAGTTGTCGCTACTGTCCAAACAATACAAACACATTGAGAGGTAACTGCCTCACAGACGTTATCGCGGAACAAAGCCGGCACAGTTAAACAATGCCGAAGGTCTCGAGTCGCCTAACAACTTAATTAGGTGGCCCGAGGCCGCCCGTAAATATCCCTACGTAAAATTACGACCAATAAAACTAAAAAAAATGTATAACATTTCTATTGACTCACAAAAAACGAGGGATCTGATTGTCCGGCCGCTTTTGTGTGAAGACGCCTTGCTGCGCGCCACGCTCTTCCATTGTGCCCTGACCCTTCCTAACCTGGGCTTTTCTCTCTTTTCTATTGAGGATGGGATGTGGTCGAGTTCTGTGGATACTGGTGTTTACTTGTGCAGCGTAGAATCATCATAGTACCTATTTATTTGCGGAACTTGAACGGACTTACGGTACCTATTCTATCTTGCGGACAATTGAGAACGAGTTTACCTGTTGGGTAATTATTTGTTAATGTGTATGCTGGTATATTATATTAGAAAATTTATATTTTCGGAACTCGGTAAATATATATCAATCAGTTATAAGCACACCGCTATCAACCTCAAAAGTAAGGATATAAGACGTTCAGATCAAGGTGTGTATTAAGGTATTATTTAAAAGTTATATTGTAAGATTTAACAAAGCCCGACCGCAATGTTTGTCCACGCATCTTAAAACATGTGGTACTCTACACACGAGTCACGAACTCACGACCTACTAAAGCTTAAGTAAACTCTTAAGTGTATGCCAATAAACGTAGTCATATACTAAGTTGTATAGTCGGCTGTAGCTAAATTATACTGTAAATCCGTTCAGCGAGGGCGCGTAGATGCAGTTACGTTGTTAAAGTACTCTGGTTCGAATGTCAAATGAGATGTGCCACACGTGTTATTTGTAACTGATACATAATACAGCACGGTATAATCTGTCGGTTGATTATGGTGCGCCGACCACGCCACCATCGGCACCGCCTCGCCCCGCGTCGCTTCTACCTCGCTCGTTACTCGCTATGGACTTCTAAATGCGACTAGTTTTTGTCCAAAAACCGGCCTCAAGCTCGATCGATTTAGCGACCATGACCGAAATGTTACAGATTTCTCTTATGACAAACTTTGCGTTTGATGTAATCTAGAAGTAAACTATTCGTCTACTTTCGAATAGGTAGAAAGCTTAGAAACCAGTTTTAACCTATTTAAATACTTCTGTGTCGTACTTGCTGTGTCAATTAAAGTTAGAGAAGGATCAGAAAGCGTGCGCTAACAAAGTCGCGTCATAGCTGCGCGACAAGTCGCGCCGGCCGCAAAGGACGCGGTTTGTTTATTCCGCCATCCATCTGTTGTCTACGCTCTGGCTAATTTGCATAGAGGGCCAGCCGAGGGTGCGCGGGGCGGGGGCCGGACCACACGGGCTCGGCACGGCGGCGCGCGGGTGGCCACAACCACATGCGCGAGCGCACGTATTGCCGCGCTCCCCTCGTCCTCGAGTCCTTCGCGACGTCATTCATTGCGATTGTCCGCGCTGATCGTCCACTACCACATAGAGTAGAAATGTTGTCATTATCGACGCACCGGCATCGAGAATGCAATAAAAGGTTTCAGATTCGCATTGATTATTGCCAGCATACATTGACAGATTTAGGTACCATTCAAGCGGTCATTAGGCATTGTGCTGTCAGCAGAACTGATTGTTATGTTGACTTATGCAACGACTATGTACGCTGGTTGATAAGCGCAAGTGTAGCTAAACTATATGAAAGACACCGCCCTCGCTGGCTGCTGCCGCGATAAAGCGCGATACGGTACGGTGAGTGTGAAAGCTGCACTCTGGCAGACAGTCCCGATAACCTCACGTGACCTTGCGATGTTTCCGCGCTTACCACAAGCCCTATAGTTACAATTGTAAATAACACAACATTTGTAAAAATCTGTAGTAGGATTTTTACAAAGCTTATTTTCCCCTCAATCTCAAAATTCAAAATTATTGGTATTCAAAATTTAATTTAAGTTGGTAGAGACTCAGGATTTTGCATGTGAATGAAGTCTCTCTGTAGAAAGTATGCAGTTAAAGTAAACACACAATACACGCTAGCATTAAAATATGCCTGGTTTGTGCGCTAAAGTTCAATTTCGCCACAATGTAAGCACCACTCGACTATTACCACCGATGCCGATACTTAATCCACGTTGACGCGATCGAACATAAGCGTGGCGCGATGCAGCGTCGTAAATCGCGCCCACGGCCTGGTAGGTGTTAAAATAGAGGCGCCCTGTGCGGCCTACCGGCCCGCCAGCCCGCCACACCACGCTCGATTCCATTCCACTTGCTTTATGATAATCCCTAATATCCGGCACGAGTGGAGCTATGTTTAGCCTGAATGATTACGAAACGAACGCCCGCGCCCTTCACTTAGAGCGACACTTCCAATGTTGATTTTTCTACGTCGATAGTTTTAAATGACGCTTAGATTTTATGTGGGTTTGTTGGCTAAGCTTTACTAACATGCCGAGAAATTATGTCTTATACTTATTGAAAGCCACTTCTTTTTCTATTGTTTTAACTTTTACACATTAGAAGTGATTGTGAAATTGCGCAATCCTGTCAAACTTGTTTATATACGAATAGTTAACCATAACTAACACAAATTGTACACATTAACACGCAACCATTAGCGTTTTGTCACAAATATTTTTCGAATACCTTAACCTGGACACTTCATTCCATGCAATTTATTTTTAGACAGAGGAAGTAAATTTACTGTGTAAATATACTTCTGGGAGTACTGTTTTAATGTGTTTATCGTTATGTTTGTTTAGCATAAAGTCCAATAACTTTGTTCTAGTAGATTAATTTCTGAAAGCATTGTAGTATTTTAAGAGGTAATTATATAATACAGTGCGTTTATGATCACAATTCATGCATTGCAAAAACTTAACAGTTATATAAAAGCCTTTCGTATATCGTTGATTGCTACCCACAGATATCATGTTAAATGTACTATAAGACAGCATTCAAATGTAATATCTTTAGTGTAGCTACATTCACGCACACTGTAACACACAGCAGTACGACGTGAACAAAAAGTCTTGGCACGTTTCATCAGATTTTTTGTTCATACTCGTTTTGTAATTTTTAATGCTTATTAAGCTCATTTACATACAAAGTGTTCTGCGAAATGTTGAAGGCATTAGCATTAGTACAATATCTGTAGCTGCGGACAAATGACTGCCGACTCTCAAGTCAGGTGGTCCACTGCAATAACATATAATATTGCTATTGCAACACTTGCCGCGTAACTTCCAAGTAAAATACTCAGGTATATTATACTGGACACTTAACAGTTACCTAAGGGCCGTCCGCATTAATGTTGCCAATGTTTAACTTTACAATTCTACCAAGTTGAATGCTCAATCAGAAATGAAAGAAAATCATAGACTGGGATGCGTGGAGACGATTTCCAGGAAACGTCCTGTATAACCTGTACACCTAGCATGTTATTACTGTACAGCTACGTGATATGTATATAGCTACGTCAGTCAATAAGTGTTAATCGTTCTGTGTTCTGCTCATTAAAGGTAACGAGCGTGAAATTAGTACTGACCCTACTAGTAATTCAACTATAAATAAATCATTTATGTTCGTATTATGCAAATAACCACTACGTTTATTTGTATTGTGTTTATTCATTGTGTTGCGTGCGCTTTCCACTATGCACTACATTGACCGGTCACGCTATAAATTAGCGACGAAAATAAAATAGCATTCCGAGCGTGGAGCGAGGGCGTTAACTGCCACCGTTCCACGGACAAAACACATGTGAGAAATAGTTTGGAATACTTGGACTGACGTGTTTCAAGTATCTCAAGTCACCGTAGGCGGATCAACTTTAAAAGAAGGGATGGTTCTGACTACATATTTTAGCTTTGATGGAAGTTATGAACTCGATATTTTTAAAGTAAGTCTTTTTTAATTCAGTTATGGATCACATAAAAGCTGCAGGTAAAAAAGTTAAAAGAAACTTTTATGGTTTGACTAGTGTATCATTTGACATTTTAAGAACAATATACGGCGTTCCTTATCTAGGTTGGTTCTGCTACGGTGCAAAACATGAATTAGAATTACAACAAGATTACAAACAAGATAACTAGACTGTTTAAACCGCAGACTATGGTTTGTGCGGAACTTTAATATTTTATTAATAAATTTTTGTGTTTCAAAAAAGCTTTCCCCTGGAACACATCTCCATGTTTATTATCGGGGTTTTTCTGGACTACAGTCCAGGTTGACCGGAGTTGCAGCGGCCGGGAAAGTGTAGATTATAAAAAGGGTAGATTTCTTGCGGCATTAGGTCAAGAAATATTTGTGTTTCTGTATCTATAATAAACAACTGCGGTATTTTCGCCTTTAATGACAATGTTCCGAGCTAAACATCGTGTTGTGTAATGTCTAAATGCAGAAGTTTCGTGCGCAGATATGCACAAGAACGAGAACCCTGCTGTTTTCGTTAAAACATTCAAATATAAACTCTGAAGCACATAAATATACTCTACCTACCTAATACGGTGTGCCGTTCTTCACAAGTTAATTTAAGGTTAAGCGAAGCTGTCAAACCTTTTTTTATTCTAACACGTCTTGCACCTAATTCGGCACAAAAAATGTTACAAACCGGCTTATAAATCAGCGGGACGGGTGTTAATTGGAACGAATTCTCTCGCACATTCGCTGACAACATGCGAAATGACTCGGGCTGGCTTTACATGCGACGGTCCGGAACCTATTTGGATTACGTAAAGCAGTTTATTAGACTAAAATTGGAGTGCGTCCAATAGTTAAGACCTAAAATAACAGCATACAAAGTTATTTATCCGAAAATAGATGAAATCTCAACACGTCAAAAAAGCAATAAATAGTGTTGAAATTAGTCCAACATCTGTTTTAATAAGAAGCAATTTTGACTATTTCTAATTAAAGGGTGACAGACGTAGACTGTCGCCAGTCGGAACACACAGATAGGAACGCAGTAAATCACTGAATGTATGTATTAAGTATCGTATCGTCGCCCGTCTCTACCCGCGTTACTAATGTGTCGACTACACTGTAAACCCGCGTAGATGGGGCGTTCAGGCTAAATTTGGATGTTTTTACAGACTGTCTTTTTCTATCCCTTAATTAATGAAAAGGGATGCCACCGCTTCTACACATGATAAATCTTATAACAATTCGTATTGTTTAGATACTGTTGTTTGAACTGTTGTACTGTTATCTGTTATTAACCCAAAATAGTCGTACCTAATTAAATTTGTCTGTCAATAAAGGAACATCAAAACATTTTTATCTCGAACCTACTATAATTTAAAACAGATTTGATACAATATTTGTTATTTATCGCCAAACAATTGTCCGTAGGTAACTATGTATTCAAAGAAATGACCTTGTAGTAAATTATCTCTACTGGTTACCAACGGGGATATGAATAAGTAAATTAAGAGACCTCCGGTCGTAACGAGAGATTTATTTAATGCACCAATGCGGGCATCAGACGATAATGAAAAAATATAATTCAATTCAAAATTAATTGGATTTCCATCGATACAAATAAAAGTTTTTGCTGGGCCCACAAATTGCGCGCTAATTTGACATCGATGTTAATACAGTGACCACCAGAGCGAAGGATGTTGACGATATGTTATGATTTAAATTGGATCTCAATTCTTGATATTATACGTTCATTGTAAAAATATTTCTTTATGTGCTTCATTATAGTCCACGGAAAAACTTTGCTTAACAAAAGTCTCCACCAAGGAAGACCCACGCAAACTTCACGAAACTAGAAAATTAGTTACTGTAGGTGAAGTTGCAGAAACAACCTATTACTAAACCATATGTTATGTATTCCAACAGAGGGCGGTCGATTAGAAGCCGAACTCAAATACACGGCGAAAGCTTTGGGAGAAGCCGATTCCTCGACGCACCAGCTCATCATACAGACGGCTAAGGACCCCGACGTGTCACTGTTACACGCAGGCGCGCTGCTCGAACACCTTAAGGTAACTATACACGTGAATGAAAAGTTTATAATGCTTAGAAATAATATTATTGTGATACCGTTATAACAAGAAGAAAACTTTTTATGACTTTGTTTTTAGTTATAAGCCGTGCTATCACATACTTCTTGTAAATTACTACAGAATTGCACCTAAGAAAGCAGTACTTAAGCAAAATTTGGCTGTCTTTTGTTCTGCAGATAATCTGAGGTTGTGAGAATAAAGTGAATACCTATGATGGCGTCAGGCATATTGCGTTAAACTTATTATTTTAGTCAGATGTGTATAAATCTTCGTTTACTTAATTTCAATAATTTTTTCTCCAGGTGGTTCACGCAGCGACTCGTGTCACGGTTCATATGTACGATATAGAGTGGAGGCTGAAAGACCTGTGTTATAGCCCCAGCATACCAGACTTCGAAGCTTACCATATAGAGAAAATTATCGACAACATCATTCCATGCGCGATCATAACGCCCCTCGACTGCTTCTGGGAAGGCTCCCAGTTATTAGGACCTGATTATCCAATTTTCGTTCCGTAAGTACTTTACTGTGGTTGAGTTCTACTGCGTTGGATTATAGCAAATTAGAACATAGATTAACTAGCAACATTATTCAACAGCGGTCTTCAGCACAAATTACAATGGACGCACTTACACCCCCAAGAAGTTTTAGAAGAAGTACGGAAACTGAGGTTCCAGTTCCCCTTCAGCACAATGGAGGCTTACATGAAGAGAGCTGGCATCACCTCCGCCTACATGAAGAAGCCTTGCCTCGACCCCACCGATGCCCACTGTCCAGACACAGCACCCAACAAGAAAACAGGCCATGTAAGTATTTGCTAATACTTATTTTTATAGTTCCAAAAACTTCAGGTAGTATTAATCTCTTCTTTTGTATAGTTAGTTGTTGTGTATGAATCATTTGTTACGGCTTCGTGAGACCCACATTAGGGACCATTACGGCAACTCCCGGTCCTTTTATGAAGACTTCAATTTACGACAGTTTTACTGGCACATAAATAAAGCATGTAGAATCACGACAAATAAAATATCTTTATCGAGACGAACGCATAAAGTTTAAATACTTTCCATAATAATAAAATATTTTTGGAAACGGTAATAAGGCAGGATGAAAGCGGTCGCCGCCGGGCAGATGGTACGACTACCTGCTGTCGGAGCTCCGACCTGTGTGAAAGTTATGTTACCAACTATGTGATAACATCATCACCAAATATAGGTTTCGCAATCGAACCTTTTCTCGCTACTCATTAATTTTGTTTTGACACTTTTTTTTATGTAGAAACATAAATCAGAAATAACGATTCAATCCTAAATGGTTCCTTAAGTGAACAAATTGTCTTTAACAAATAGTACATTCGTGGCGGGTACTCAATTGCATTGGTTTAGTTTTTGTGAGTTCGCTGAGAGTGTCTGTCGCCACCCACGTTCGGCGAAGGGTCGGGCGCGGATCGGGCGCGCATTGTTCGGTGCGCCCGCGCAGCCGGACCGCCGCATTATACGGGCGCATTGTACACGCTTCAATGGGCTTCGTTTGCCGCAGCTATCGCCCGTCACAATGACACTATTATATCAATAATGCTCACCATCCGATGGAGGCGAGCACTTCCACGGAAACCTCATAAATTTCAAAGTTTACTTTGTTTCTTTATCGTTGTCAATGTTAATGACGTTCGAGGAATTTGTTAACTGTAAAGTGTACAATGAAACTATTCTACAATCGTTAATCTACAATGTATACAAATATGGGTTATGATAACCTTAAAGTTTTTTATTAGAGTAGAAAATCTTCTTAATATTATTACACCACATTTCATAACAGGTTCTCTACAACGATACCTTTCTTCTTCAGATTCCAGACGTAGCAGCGGAACTGTCCCACGGGTGTTACGGTTTCGCAGCAGCCTACATGCACTGGCCCGAACAGTTGATAGTGGGTGGTGCGACCAGGAACTCCACATCGGCACTCCGAAGTGCGAAGGCGTTACAAACGGTGGTGCAACTGATGGGCGAGCGAGAGATGTACGAGTACTGGGCAGACCACTACAAAGTGCATCATGTTGGCTGGACGCAAGAGAAGGCCGCTGCCGTCTTAGACTCGTGGCAGAGAAAATTTGCTGCTGTAAGTTTTGAAAACATAAAGTATTTGACGTACAGTCAACCACGCACGTCCATTCTAACAATTTGACATTGACAACATCTTTATGTCGTAACAGTAAGGACGGTTTTCGTAGTTCATGTGGTACCACTGACGTGCGGTTGACTGAACAACCAACAACACATAATAATTTTCTTTCTTTCCTTATTTACAATAAGTTATCCTACTTGCATTCCTAACAACTAATATCTCCAACGTTAAAAAAATTCAACGAATGCTTAGATTCAATATTACATCTGTTTCCAGGAGGTGCGTAAGATGACAACAACGGAATCAGTGTCGCCTTCCTACAGCTTCTACCCGTTCTCGACGTCCACACTTAACGATATACTTGGAAAATTCTCTGAACTATCATTAAAGAACATTCTGTTAGGATATATGTTCATGGTAAGAATTTGAGCACTTATTTTCTCTGTCACCACTTTTAAGTTGATTATATTCTTTTTTATGCACTGGTTTTCATAAAATTACTCTAAGTTTTTTTATTTTATTTCTTACAGTTAATTTATGTAGCTGTGACACTAATGCAATGGCGTGACCCTGTCCGATCTCAGGCCGGTGTGGGTATAGCAGGAGTTTTGCTGCTTTCCATCACAATCGCAGCTGGATTAGGGTTTTGTGCTTTGTTAGGTGATTATTATTTTATTTTGTTATTATTTTACTTCACACACCTCTTGGTAATTCAAGCATTTCTACTTCTTTCGATGACCTATATTTAGGTAATAAAAAATAGTATATATATATATATCTGTTGTCGAAGCCTTCGTCAATCATCAATTACAACTTGTCTATTTTCGACCACCAGGTATACCATTCAACGCATCAAGCACGCAGATAGTTCCGTTCCTAGCATTAGGGCTCGGCGTGCAGGACATGTTCCTTCTTACTCATACGTACGTGGAGCAAGCGGGAGACGTGCCGCGCGAGGAGCGAACTGGCCTGGTGCTCAAGAAGAGCGGCCTGAGCGTACTATTGGCCTCGCTCTGCAATGTCATGGCGTTCTTAGCTGCG
This sequence comes from Xylocampa areola, assembly GCA_935421205.1. Taxonomy (NCBI): domain Eukaryota; kingdom Metazoa; phylum Arthropoda; class Insecta; order Lepidoptera; family Noctuidae; genus Xylocampa; species Xylocampa areola. Next base: position 7,375,609 of record OW285200.1, read on the forward strand.
GCTTTACTGCCGATTCCAGCATTGCGCGTTTTTTGTCTACAGGTAAGATTTTACACCAGTTCATCGATGTCATTGTCTTCAAATATTTTATCATTGGCCAAGAAGGGTCCTAAGTTAAATATTTAAGTCGGTCTAGACATATCAGAAGTGCTCAGTAACACTTTATTAAATCCAAATACATATTAGTACGCTAATAGGAATAGGTTTGATTAATTTTATTTAAGATCTTACGAAGTTCTCGCAAATTCTTATTATTTCACCATATCATTAACCTTCTTATCTTCTTCAGGCTGCCATCCTCCTTCTGTTCAATCTGGGTTCTATGCTGCTGGTATTCCCCGCGATGATCTCGCTGGATTTGCGGCGGCGGTCAGCGGTAAGAGCCGACTTGTTGTGTTGTCTGACGCCAGAGAGCCCTGTGCCGAAGCGGTCTAAAAAGATTTCGGAGCGAACCAGGACTAGAAATGGAAAAACTGAAAAGGTTTGTTCAGATATTGTTTACTTTACACATTATACCATAGTAGAAGGAAATCCCTTTAATGCATTTGGGTAGTGAGTGCAAAGTTAATTGAAGGAACGGTCGAACTTAAAAATTATATAACACTAATATCCAATATTTATTACAGTCGAATTGGAAAGATACTTCAAGACAACCGTTGGACCCTGAGGATACAGGAGACCAGTCGAAGGTGACGTGCTGCCTGAGTCTGTCGCTCACCAAGTGGGCGAAGAACCAATACGCACCGTTCATCATGCGGCCTTCTGTTAAGGTAGGTTTCTTCTTTAAAAATTTCTCGATCATAGAGACAATACATAGTACATACAAACATAGCATCACGCCTGTATTCGCCGAAGGGGTAGGCAGAAGTGTACAGATTTGTACACCCACATTTCACCAATGCCAATTCCAAACACTGGGCTGCTACTGAGAATTTCCTAACTAAGCAAACTCAACCAACAAACACTGCCCGAACAACTCCTTCTCCACATAATTATTTTGTCAATCGTAGCAAACAGAAGCTATATAAGAACTATTTTCAGGTTACATCAATGCTAGCGTTGATCGCAGTCATTCTGGCAAGTGTTTGGGGAGCTACGAAAGTCAAAGACGGTCTAGATCTCACAGATATTGTACCAGAAAACACGGACGAACACGAATTTCTGTACCGCCAAGAGAAATACTTTGGCTTCTATAGCATGTACGCAGTCACTCAAGGTGACTTCGAATATCCCACCAATCAGAAGCTACTCTATGAATATCACGACCAGTTTGTTAGAATACCGAATATAATAAAGAACGACAATGGCGGGCTTACGAAATTCTGGCTGAGCCTTTTCCGCGACTGGTTATTAGATTTGCAGGCAGCCTACGATAAAGAAGTGGAAAGTGGGTGTATAACACAAGAGTACTGGTGTAAAAATGCAAGTGACGAGGGCATACTGGCTTACAAACTGATGGTGCAGACTGGACACGTAGACAATCCCATCGATAAGTCACTAATTACGACCGACACAAAGAACGGTCACAGATTGGTGGACAAGGAAGGTATAATTAACCCTAAGGCGTTCTACAACTACTTATCAGCCTGGGCTACGAATGATGCTCTGGCATACGGAGCTTCTCAAGGCAACTTGAAACCACAGCCGAAAAGATGGACACATTCATCAGGGGACGTAGATCTGAAGATACCGAAGTCATCACCTTTAATCTACACACAACTGCCGTTCTACTTATCAGGCTTAAGTGACACGGAGAGCATAAAGAACCTGATAATGTCAGTTCGGGAGTTGTGTTTGAAGTTCGAAGCGAAGGGATTGTCTAATTTCCCGTCTGGTATTCCTTTCCTGTTTTGGGAGCAGTACCTTTACTTGAGGACATCACTGCTCCTGGCCCTCACATGTGCTTTGGCTGCTGTTTTTGTGGTAAGTTTTATATAACATCTTTTTTTAATTTATATAATCTATGAATCGCTAGTTTAAGTCAAAGCGGGGTCTATAATTTTCTAATACCTCTTTTCTTTGTTTACAGGCTGTTATGGTACTTCTTCTGAACTTCTGGGCAGCAGTACTAGTGACATTAGCGCTAGCAGTATTAGTGTTACAGTTGCTGGGTACCATGGCACTGCTGGGAGTCAAACTGTCTGCAGTCCCAGCTGTTCTACTAGTCCTTGCCATAGGCAGGGGCGTCCACTTTACAGTACATTTATGTTTGGTGAGTAATCTTTGAGTGGCCTTCTCGTTATACAACATTTCAGCCAAACCTAAATACGAACGAAACAAAACAACTTCTTTTATCACCTTTTCAAATTAAAACTAATGTATCCTCATCTCTACCAGGCTTTCGTAACATCGATTGGTTGCAAACGACGACGTGCTTCGCTGGCCCTTGAGTCTGTACTGGCTCCTGTGGTACACGGCGCGCTGGCGGCAGCTCTTGCCGCATCTATGCTGGCTACCAGCGAGTTCGGTTTCGTGGCAAGACTTTTCCTGAGACTACTGCTCGCGCTCGTACTGCTCGGCTTGATTGACGGACTGCTGTTCTTTCCGATTGTACTCGCAATATTAGGACCCTCCGCTGAGGTAAGTTTCTTAAAGTTTATGTATATGCTAGAGCTTAATATAAATTATATAAGAGTTGCCTTAAATACTCTTTTCGTTGCAAATCGGAGTTAACACAAGCATTTGAAACGCAACAATATCTCAACTAAACTTTTCTATCCAGGTTCGGCCGTTAGAACACCCCGAAAGACTGTCGACGCCATCACCAAAAAGTTCTCCAGTACACCCTCGGAAGTCGAGTTCAGGGTCAGGAGGAAGTGATAAAGGTAGCCGTGGGGGCAAGTCAGCACCGCGGCCCTCCGCACCGTCTCTCACGACCATCACGGAAGAGCCGCCCAGCTGGCACTCCTCCGCCCCCTCAGTTCAGTCCTCCATGCAGTCCATCGTCGTACAACCAGAAGTGGTTGTGGAAACTACTACGTATAATGGCAGTGATTCGGCATCAGGACGGTCTACACCTACTTCAAAGACACCTCATACGGGCGCGATTACTACTAAGGTTAGTTGATTAATACATTTTCTTACTTGCCAATGATCTTTAATGAAGTTCCTTATAAAATCTTTCTTTTTAAATCTTTATTAATATATTCATAATGTGATATCTAATCAAACCTAATCGTTACAGGTAACGGCGACAGCAAACATAAAAGTGGAGGTCGTAACTCCAAGCGACAGGAAATCAAGGCGGTCGTATCACTACTACGATCGACGTAGGGATCGTGATGATGACCGAGAAAGAGACCGAGATCGAGACAGGGACCGAGACCGGGATAGGGACCGAGACAGGGATCGGGAACGAGAGCGAGACCGCGATAGGGATAGGTCGAGGGAACGAGAGCGCAGGGACCGGTTTAGAGATGAAAGGGATCACCGCGCCTCACCTAGGGAAAATGGCCGCGACTCCGGCCACGAAAGCGACTCATCACGACATTGAGGACACTTTAGGTGTCTCAAACTGTGTATCACTTGAGCAACGAGCCACAACGTGTCAACACGCTGTGAAGACTAATTATATTTGCAGCAATGCAATCTACTAAACTGTATGTAATTATCAGAACGATGAATTTGACATCTTTACCTAAAGTTACGGAGTTTAATCCCTTATAAGCTGAGCAAGCGTACGTAAAACATGTTTTAAGGTTGGCAATACCGCTTATAATCAGTACCTTAAGACAGTATTACGAGAATTGTAATTTTAAGTTTACTCTTCATATGAATATAGTGGAGGCTATATTATAATCAGGTACATGATGGAAGTGCTAGTATCTAAATGTCAACATATTGTGTAACTATTAGTAGTGTATACAGGATGGTACTGAAATCATTCCATAGCGGGGCACTAGTACTTCTATATTGTGGTTCAGTATAGATGTGTTCCAGTGTGAAAGCTAGTGAATTCTTTACTGTATAAAAACCAAATATCATTAGTAGACGTCATATCTATACATTTGTTCGTGTGTTCCTATTTTAAAGACATTTCCATTTGTCTCCAAACTCTTTGTTACATTTATACTTCTCTAAAGACTGTGGTCAAATATTATTAATTTATAATATTATTTATTTGTATGTCTATAATTATTCTGTCACCAGGAAAATCTGTGGGAAATCTCAGATAAATTGTACAAATTATTTAGGTAGTTTTAACACTAGGTTAGACGGCTATTTATGAGATTACTTAGTTATGTTTTATACCTAACTGTATTGTTGTGATCTTTAGGTAAACTTAGTAATTGTGAAGACTGCATTTAAAGATCAAAGCACAGTATTGTGTGAATATAAGTGGAGGCGACGCGTCGGTAGGTCACCTGCCACTGACATGAATACTGACCTCACGTTATGATCGATGAGTTACGTTGTAACGTTTTGTGCAAAGTACTTAGTAGCATATATTAATTTATACGTACCTATATAACTTAATGATATTCTGTAAATATAGCTGTAACGCTAGTTATTAACTGTGCTCGTACGCAGCGCCCCCGTGCCGCGGCGGCGGTGGCGTCGTTTGTATCATTTATTTTTATACAATTTTAACTGACATATTGTCGAAAAACTCTAGGTTGTAACTGAAACGAAAGCGTTTATTAACTTTTGTAGGTTTTTAAAAAATTAACAAATAAAAAGCGGAGAAATATAATTATTTTGACAGTGTTCATTAACATGTATCATGTAGCATTTATTTACAACGAGTATTTAAATTTTATTATAATGGAAGGCTGTATAAAGACAATACTAACTGAATACATTACAAATAAACTTTGAAATGTAATGGAAAGAAGTACAATTAATTAATTAAAATGAATTCATCAAAGATTAAGCAGCATCCTAAAGCAATAATTCTTCAAGGTTTTATATCCAATTCATGAAGTATGTTTACTTTTCCGCAACAATGTGTGACAATAAATGTTATTGGTAGCACAAAAGTTAATGTCGACTGTATTGAGAGAATAAAATACTTTTAAACTGTACAATTATCGAATTTCATTTGACCTCTCACCTCATCGCCTATCTAATCTTTACCAAAACATAACAAGATGAGACTTAAAAGTATTTAAATAAAAAACTAGAAAAACACCTAACTACAATGCTAGTTCACAATGCGTTGCTAACGTTGAACAAACTCATAACAAAAGCTCGAACTTTGAAGTAAATGTAACTGCACTGGAGATTCTTAAATGCACGTAAAAAAAAGCAAATGTACCTTTTTAACCCATTCTCCTCTTTGTTATCGAATTGAACGTTGCGTAAGTACCTAAAATCTATGACCTAGGTCACCTGCGCACTCCATACAAGTTATGACACGGTAATGACATTATATGGCTTCGTATTCTTAGAGTTACGCCTTTTTTTGGCGATTTCTACACGTGCAATTTACATCAATCAAGCTACAATTAGGTTAAAAGCTATACATTTCTCTTGAAAACGACTTATCACTAGCTATGTATTCGAAAAATAATTCATTGAAAAATTATACGACCAAACTCCATCAAGTTATCATTGAATTTTATTCATTCCCCTATCTCTTTTAGAGGAAAATCCCTAAATTTCGTTAGGTGTAACGAAAGCAATCCACGAAGCGTACAGTGATCCGCTTAGCTCAAATTATAATAGTGGGAGGGTGAAATTTTGGCGGTAGCAACGCCTGCGACATTCCTTAGAAAGCGGGAGCGCGGGAATCAATAAAGGATTTCCTGGCGACTTGCCCACGCATGTGCGTGGCGGCCGGTGTCGCGAGCCGGCATAACCTCGCATCAGCAGCGCTAGCCCCTGCCCAACTGAAAGTCGTGCACTTCACTGCACCTCCGTCATCAGATCGCCTTCTATGATCATCATCCCACTTGGCTACGCGACTGATTCAACACCACTCTCCTCGTATACACTAGACCGGATGTTATCAAGAAGCGGCTCGAAGGCGTTCGCAGCGGTCGCTGACCATCAACCCTATGTATGAGCAAATAAATCTCAGTAATAAGTAGTAGGCCGCTGCGTTATTGGGCGTATGATTCGCGCGCAGCGTCAGTGCGGGCGCGGGGCGTTGGGGTGCGCGGGGCGCGGCGGCGCGGGGGTCGCGGCGGCGCGGCTTGGCGCGCGACACGCTTGTCCTCGCCTGCGGCCCGCCCGCACGACACCGGCCCCGGTCCCTAACCTGACTGACACAACCACTCGATGACTCATGCACCAACGTACGCCCCTGTGTGACACTGTCAGGAGAGTGTAGTGCGAACGGTGTGTTGTTCCATGTAGGAGCGGTCAGTGCTGTGTCGGTTGTCGTGTGCCCTTGTCATGTGGGGAGTGCGATGGCGCTGATGGACAGCATGTGTCCGTGGAGGCCGCTGGGCCTACTCGTCGCGCTGCTTGCGGCTGCCGCTCTCGCCAACCAGCTTGAAGACATTCCGCACAATGAGTAAGTTCCTCTACAACTGTTAACCTAGCACGGCCAATACCTTACACGTAGGTAACCCTACTGAACCCTTGAATATTGGAATATTAGAAATTACTTATTATCACTTACTAGATTGTGTTTTATCACAATAATAATATACATGGATACATAGTCTAAGCTATGAAGACAATAACATGGTTATTACATCATACAATTTATCCACTATAATATATTATAATCATTTTGCGTATTTATTTTCTTAGATTTCCAATTACTTACCTTAAATTAATGGAAATGGTATTTATATTTCATGCTTACATATTTTCTACGATAAAAATATCTATTCTAATAGATATGGAAACATAAACTCTATTTTTATTAAGACATCTTTTATCACGAAAAATAATATTTTCCAAAATTCATGATATGACATAACAAAATATTATACATTCTTAAGAGTTAATTATTAAAATTTAGTAAATTAACATTATTGTAACCAGAGCTAAGTTGTTATAGAAAGAAAGCCTCCATCTTAGTCCTTTTCTATAAAATAAGCGGGAACCTGATAACAAACGAAGATGTGGGTATTGTTAGTGCCCATCTCAATTTCTGCACTCTTCGACAACCACTCAACCTCCAATATCAGCTAAGGGCCCCTTGAAAAAGGTTAACGACTTGGCTTTATTGCGTAGACATGAGTAGGTACGTCTCGTTTTTGAATTGACAATGTTGAGACGAAATGCATTTGAATGAAAGGCTTCTACGAATCATTCATTTAATGATAGTATATAATAAATATGCGATTATTCAAGCCCAAAATTTAATTTACGTTAAATTATAAAATAAGCTTGGCAATGAGTAAGCTACCTGCTTTAAAATAACGCGAACGTTACCATAACGTAATTCACAGATATGACAGAAAATGATGAAAATTGACACGTTCCCCTGGCTGCTTGGTTTCCCATACATTAATCTTATTATTTGCACCTGTTGCCATAATATTCGCGCCATTTTTCCCGTAAATTCTATGGTGATAACGGGAGACGCGGTGTCAGGTCGATGTCACCCCGCGCAAGTTACGAGAGTTAATGATGAAAGTGGGTGACACATATATGCAATAGCTGGACACCCTACATATAAGTAACTTAGACATTATTTATGATCTACTTACGTGTACGCTGGAGGCTTCGAGTCACACCAACTAAGGCCGGTATTAATAAACCTCTCGCGTAATTCCCTCGTATAGCACGGAATACATTCGGACGGCTTCTCGGTTTTCCCATGATAACTTTTGGAATACTGATTCGGTTATTATAAGGCTGTAATATAAATGTATGGAAAGTTTTTGTTTATGCAGAATATTTAGAGCTAAGTAACAGCCGCACAGATCTCTCGATGGCCCCTCCGTACCTCGTAGAGCACGTTAAGCTGCCGGTCCCGGTTGGCAAATTCAGCTCTGTGACAGCCGTTACGGGTAGTCAGAAGTCTGACAATCAGTCATACCACGAGATACCCAGTTACTGGGTTATGGAGGTCAGATAGGCAGTCAGCTCATGTAAAATACTTGTATTAAGCTGCATCCGGTTTAACTGGAAGCTGACCACAATGTAATTGGGAAAAGGCTAGGCAGATTTGATTCAGAGGGGAATTAAGATATGTCATCTTAAAAGACATTTTGTAAGTACACGGACTGTACGGAGACGGTGTGAACATAGTGTAATTTTTGTGAATAGAGCGTAATTTTGCTCTAATTATGTTATATTTTTGGGGCAATTTATGTGAATTTTACTATTATGTTTAATATGGTATAAACCGTTAGCATCATTCGTTTTCAGCTTTATATATAGTAGGTAGGTTATATGGACTTCAAATTATTATCAGGTATTCAAGTCCTTATATTGCGCTGCCATTTAGGATTCATTGTTGTATTGTTCATCAAAGCTGTTTACTTATAAGGGAACATGAACATGGGGTTCATCAAACGACTTTAACAGTTGCTTGCGTGTCAGTTATATTAATTTAATGATTCCTTATATTATATGGCGATCAAGGAGACATAATAAAAAAAAAAACATTACGTCTATAGACGTCTAGCGCCCCTCAATGGTTTAATGCTTAGTGCAGTTTCAGTAGCTACCTTTACAGCTTGAAAATTTTAGGTATTCGTATAATCGCATTATGAGTTACATAATTGTTACAAGACTAGTATTAATATGTATATCGCAGATGGATTGTAGAATCCGCTGTTTTACAAAACTGCTAGCTGATTTACAAAACAGTACTGTTTTATAAAACAGCTGAACGACGTTTAGCGGTTTTACATAATTACTGAACTATACGGGGTAGTTCGCTCGCTACGCTCGCTCACTGGCCCCCGTTATCCTCTTCGAACCTAACCTGTCCGTGTCGGGATACACGAAACTCCCGAGCTCGCTTCGCTCGCTCATGGATCAATTTCCTTTATTTTCTTTCATAATCCCGATATATTATAAACTATTATAGTGGTTTAGTATTTACGTCATTCAAAATTTTCATCTTTTTTTTGCTATTGACAAGTAAAATAAAGTTAGGTTATTATTGTTAAGACATACAGAGCCATATACGACAAAATTTCGAACTAAAATCATCAATCTGACAGTTCATTTCACACTGTTTTACATAATCTCTGATCGCTGACCCGCTGCATTGATAGACGCAAAACGTTCATTCAATTCTGCGTGTTATAGTTCAGTAATTATGTAAAACCGCTAAACGTCGTTCAGCTGTTTTATAAAACAGTACTGTTTTGTAAATTAGATAGCAGTTTTGTAAAACAGCTGATTCTACAATCCATCTGCGACATGTACATAGGATAAGATGAATAGATACACAAAGATTAGGTACGTAATGCAGTACGCGAAATCGAAATTCTAGAGGTTCTACGGGTTTACAGCGTTGATGTAGGCCTATGTAGTTTTTGTTATAAATAAGTTATTAAGTATACCTGTAATCATCTATAGACACAAGAAAAGTTATTGTATTTTTGTTCCCATAGAGATCATAAATTGTTGAACATTATTTGATGGAAACGAGGTGAAATTAATTTAAAAAATATATAAAGAAAACACGCCTGCCATGCCTGAATTATACTTTTTTTTTATTTATGTGTACAATAGCCACTACATGATATTTTTTTTAAATCTGACTCGTCTATGTTACCCGGGATAATGTAACGATTTAGATAAATCGGTTTAGGTATATGAAGTTATGGTGTAATAGAGAAACTCACAAAAATACATACATGAACCTTAAAAACATATCATTCAGGTGGCATCTGGACTGTCGTGTAAAAATAATGTAAACTTTACAAAAAATCTGTATGTACTTCGTAACTTCAATAGCAGAAGCAGTAGAATGAAACTTTTAAATTTCCTACAGAATCGCTCAAATACACATTGACCTGGAATTCGAATCCGGGATCTTATGCTTTGAAACCGCGTTCGACCCACTAGACCAATCAAGCGTAAAAGAAAGCCTTTATCATAAGTATCTATTATTCTTACTTGGTTGGGGTAAACTTGCTTTGGTCAATGTTATGGTCATTCTTTCGACATTCATTGTATTCGGTGTCCATTTAAACTATTATTACCTAATACTAAATAGGGATCAAGCCCCGTTCATGTCTATAATTTTTCATTGTTTACTTATAAAAATAGTAATTAATATAGGCATTACATGGCCTTAACATGTAAAAAATATATCATTATATATAATACTAAATAGATTATAGAAAATATCAATGTTAGAATTGCTACAAATCGAACTGCTCTGAAGATAATTACAATATGTGTAGTATAACTCATATTCATTTGTAGATAAGTAAAATAAACATAGGCCTTCGGGAAAATGTTTTATGATAAATATATTCCTTATTGGTTAGATGAATTATATTCATATAGGTACCTATAGGTACCTATATTCACCTACCTGGTACCTATATGGTATAAGATCACAAACACACCACACAAACCACCGAGTTGAATTGTACTCGTAACTATGGAGAACTTTCACCACCACGCCTAGTGGAAATTCGTAAATGGTAACTTCAACCACCGGTATTTCCTACTTGATACTAACAGCTATAAATTCAGCTGCGAACCACCTGCAGTAGCAAATAGGAATTCACGAGGGCCAAATTTTTCACTACTTCACCATCCGCACCTTTTAACAACAAATACATAATACTCATTTTACGCCAATCATCTCTGTTCTGTGCCAATCTTTTACGGATCTTCCCTACTTTAACTACTTATATCATTGACCGTTTCTGTTGAGCATGTTTTTTGACACTTCACGCTGCATCGCTGCAATTTGCAATAAAATGTATTTTATGAATAAAATGTTGCATTACAGTAGTATAGTAGAGCAAGCTAGACGTGTCCCGCATCACTAAGCAGCTAATTGACAGCCAATTACAGAAATATATTTATCCCGCTTTAGCCCCCGCCCCCGCTTACTCTTACGCCACTAAGATGAAATTCAGTAATGACGTTTCGTCGTCACAACGCCGCGATTTGCTAAACGAAAAAGTTTACAAGTGACAGTTGAAAGTTCCGAGATGGATCAATTCGTGATAAATGGTGCCACAGCCTGGTTCCACCCTCCGGCCACTCATACAATGAAGCGGTTGTAAAAACTTTGAATTATTAACGAGGATTTCCGGTTAAAGTAATTACGAATCCGTGCCACTGATTAAATGTATTGGGTTGTTTCATTAATCTGTGTTACGGTGTGTGTTTCTATTTGTAGATGGGGTTGAACGTAAAAGATAAAATTAATTAGAGAGCTTTTATGTACGGAACATTCAGTTATACCTTTGTTTATCTTTTTCTACCTAGAAACTCACATATATTTTTTACCTAATTTCTTTTCAAAATGTTTTTTTTTATCTGGAAATGTATTGGAAAGTTTTCCAATCTTCCATCTTCAGCGATGGAACCACTTTATTTACAATCTAAAATATGGGATATTAGGTGTTATATTACAAAGTTAATCCATTTACTTCCTATTTGAGCTGTGTCCTTCCGAACATTCTAATTAAGTTCATTAATAAGCTTATTTCATTTCAAATTATGAAATCAATTTCAGTTTTGAACCTATCATTATACATAATGGGGGTTCGCTTATAGGTGTGAATGAACGTGGGAACTTCATTAAATTTGGGGACACATATGTATGTAGTAGGTGAGAAAATATTTTATATCAGGTTGCAAAAGTAAAGCAAAAACGAAATCAAAAAATTTGCAACCTAAGGGCGGCCGCCGCGATCACGACTCGCAAACAAACTGTGTTGGCTACATACCACAGAATATCTGCATTTTAATTTGTTTGGATTATGTTTCAGTTGTAAAGAATAATTAAATATACTATAAGAAAATCAAGCGCCCAAAAATAAACTTAAGCTAACTTTAGTTAGCTAAGTAGTAAAGGGATGCGAACGCCCTGCGAAACTAAAGTTATTTTGATGATTTCTCTCAGCGTTCCATCTAAGTTAGTTGAGAGGTTCTGCAGAAAATCTCCGGTTCCCTTTAAACCATAGTACCAGTCGAATATATGAAATTATGAATAGGATAGAATATAATCTTTATTCACATATTATGAGTTATAAACAGCGTATAAGATGTAATCTACGGTTAATAAACACAATTAAGCAATTCGTTACATACATTTAGATTTCAATTCAACCAATAAATTAAACTGCCTAGTCTTTTACCAAATACGTTGGGGTCGGCTTCCAGTCTAACCGGATGGAGCTGAATACGAGTGTTTTACATGGAGTGACTACCTATCTCACCTCCACAAGCCTGTGTGTTACTGGGTAACAGGGTATCCCGTGGTAAGACTGATTCTTAGACGTTCAGGCATCTACATTTTACAAGAGAGACCGCAAGTTTAACGTGCTCTCTCATTCGAGGTGAGAATAAAAGTTTCTTCGTTTTTTTCTTTCTCTTCGAGATGAAACATCTCGATATGAAGTGATACTCACCTATCCACAGACCGATTGCGAGCGTAGCTTTACTTCGATCAACCTGTGTGGTAGTTACTTAGCCACAAGCTTCTCCATTGGTCCATCTAGCACGTTTAATATAACCATGTTTAGTTAAACTTCAGATGTGTACTTCTGTGTGAGATATAAACTTATTGTATAGAAAGTTTATTTAAATAAAGAAGTCAAAGAATTTATTTCAGGTATGTAAATAGACACTTTTGAACTGTCAGAAACTAGACACCACTTTCCAAAATGTGTTTGTTTTTCTTTCCAAATTTTTATAAAGAAGAAACTCCGAGTTTACTGTTTTTTAACAATATAGTATTAACAACTAGGTTAAACTAGGAAAATTGAAAAATTGTCTTACTATCTATTATATTAAAATGATATTTTTCACATACTTTAATGAATCGAATCTATTACACCTCAAAATGTATTACCTGCTTTCTAAGCAAATAAATATAAATTCTGCAGTATTTTTCCAATATACATTTACCTACTATATTATTATAATATTATAAATGCGAAAGTATGTGAGGATGGATGGATGTTTGTTACTCTTTCACGGAATTAATACTGAATTGATTTAGATGACATTTGGCACAAAGATAATTTATAACCTGGATATAGAATAGATTTTATCCCGGCTGAAGTCTGGTTGTCTGGTAGATAGGTATCGCTGTTAGCGATAAGACTGCCATTGTACGCTTAATTAATAATTGAATTTTATAAATGTTACTATACTGGTACAATAAAGATTATTCCATCTATCTATCGAAGTCCACGCAGATGAAGTCACGTGCAAAACCTAGTGTTTTCGTATATATATACATTGTTTAGTTTTTTTTCCGCTTATGTGTCTCAGAGATTCCCAACTACGTGGATTAAAGATAGCTCTGACGGCAGATCCCTTCTGCAGAACTAAAATAGATTTTGTTAATTAAAATAGACCAGTCTAGCGGGGCTTATTTACGCTTGTTAACTGCCGTATGTTCTTCATGACATATGCAGCTCAGCTTGCAAGAGATGACGTGAATGCCATAAATAAATTCTACTTTTTCATTGTTTAATACCTACTTTAAACTTACATTCATCATCATCCTTACGAACCGGTCATTCTATTGTGCGTTATGGTGTTATCTACTATGACTTTATGTCACACTAATATTAACAACGTAACACACAATTTTGTTATTAAACTGTTGTTGCGACATAACTCCTGATTTTAAAAATTCTGCTGAACAAGTTCTGGATCGTCATCGGTCTGTAGCACTCCATAGCAGCATTTGGAAAAGAGCTTCTCCAATTTACGTGCACTGACTACCTACTAAACATTTACCTCGGTTTATACTCTTCAAGGTCCACTCTACCCTTAGAGTATCTATGTTCTAATTACTCTAAAGTCAATTAAAATTAAGTATAGCAGTAATAGCCTAGTGGAATCACCGTTGGTCTGGCAAGTCAAAGGTCGCAAGTTCCAAACCAAAAGCACGCTCCACTGACTTTTCATAGTCATGTACGTAATAGAAATAATTATCACTTGCTTGAAACGGTGATTGTAAACATCGTGAGTAAGCCAGCACACCTGAGTGGTTTCTGATGGTGTTTAAAGCTATGTCAGAGACCTACGGGCGGGTGGTTGAAACTCTGACACTAGGTGGTTCATCAACCACATGATAAACTATTTCTCATTATAGTACACTATCAAGTGAGCTAAGTTGCTAATTTTACTTGAGGCTGAATTACAGCACGAGTCGCAGGTGAGAGTCATAATGTAGCAAGAGTATAATGTAAAGGGAAAAGCACGCGTCTGTAATAATCTTCATTATGAACCTAAAATCGGTGCGTTATGAGTCACTTTACGAGCAAGTGTGTTGAAAAACCTTTGTCATTATTTGTCACCACATAAAACTTTTTTAAGATCACTAAATTAGTTCAAACTGTCACATTCAATTAATTTCTGTCCTTCCACTTTTATGAATATAACCGGACAAATGCTTTTCATGCAAATGGTTGCATGTTAACCGGTCATCTATATAATTATTCTGGAATACTTTCCTGTTATTAGACAACGACGATTAATACAAATAGATACTATAGGTCAGGCAATTATATACCGATTTCTAGATAAGTAACTCATGATAACAACAGTTTTTTTTTTATTATAAAGGCTTTATTTAAAATTATAACTGAATATTGGTGTCGATTCTGAAGTGGATAAACTAAATAAAATCGAGTTTTTTTGTTTTTGTTTTTTAAAAACGTTGTCCCACACTAGGAATTTCTTCCTGTGTCGTGGGTGCGTTTACAGACATATAATCTCACAAGCACACAAACACCCAGACCCGGAGCAATTATCTATAGATCGTACAAATAATTGCTCCGTGCAGGAATCGAACCTGCGACACGCAGCGCAGCAGTCGGTCTCTCGACCGCTGCGCCAACCGCGCTGTCAAAATTGCAATTCACTGGTGCCTGATGATTAAATCCCATCTAATAGTATCTGTGATCGTATTGCCATCAACCGGACACATTTTCTAACTGTAAATCCCATTAATATATTACCTGGCGCGGAAATTGGACCAAGGTGAAACTATTGTTATAGGTGAAAGAAAATCTGAACAAAGTATTGGCAAATGTAAGAATACCATAATGCAGATCAGCTCAGAGATCTGTACAGTACTTGTAGAGCTATAAGCTACGCCCGGCTTCTTATCCGTTATTGCGATCTTTAGACTCTACACATACCTCAGGCGATATTAAACTAACTTTGCCGTACAATTGCGCTTTTAAGATGGCAAAGGAAATATAAAGTACAGATTATTATATGATCTATACTTAATTCTCAGATGAAATTTATTAAAAAAAGTCGCCGTACATGATGCTTAAAAATTTAAACAAACCACACACGATGAATTTCTCACTGTAGGAGTACCTATTTTACTTAGTTTATAAATTATTTTTAGTAGTCAAAAAAGGACAGGTCAAGAGCACCATAAAACGACGAGCAAGCATGAAGAAATTAATGAACATATACGCGTAACAGGTGTGTCGGAATCGTAGTAAGTGCCTATCCCAGTGGGAATGTATGTGCCTCAGTAAATTAGGGACTAGGCAGACCCTAGCAAAATCTTGTCACACTTGTCAGGTATAGATAAAAATATTTCCCAAGCATAATTATGCTCAAATGCAAATATAATGGTCATTTAATAGTATAATTCTTATTTGCTACAATCACTTCCTCCTATCATCTATACGTATATATATAAAGTAAGAAACTGACTGGCTGATTGATTCACCGACTGACTGATCGATCAACGCACAGCTGAAACCGCTGGTTCTAGAAGCATGAAATTTTGCACAATTGTTCCTTATATGACGTAAGTGAGCACTAAGAAGGGATTTTTGGAAATTTCGTCATTTTTGGCGTCAGAAATGTAAAAATTTACATATGAACACTTGGTTACAGAAAAAAGATTACAGTATCACTTTTTTATGAAAATTCATTCTTTATGGGAGCAAAATAGGGGATGAATGTTTGCATGAAAATTCGTCATTTTTTGCGTTAGAAATGTAAAAATTTATATACGAACACTTGGTTGAAGAAAAAAGACTACAGTTTCACTTTTTTACGAAAATTCATTCTTTATGGGGGGTAAAATAGGGGATAAAGTTTGTATGAAACTTCTTCATTTTTGAACTGACTTGTAAAAATTGGTAGAGCTCATGCATGGTTAGAAATAAAGGTGTACTGTATAATTTTTTTTTACTCAACGGTTACTGTGTTTCATTGAAACTTTTATCCATTAAATAACTTTATTTAAAGGTCCATAAAAATAAATAAAAATGAAATGTCTTTTTGTAATGTTAATAACTTATTATTTACTAATTGTCTATGAAAGTATATATACGGTACTTATAATAAATTCGGCTAATCTCGGAAACGACTGAACCGATTTTAACTGGCATATAGTTGATGTTATAAGGTGTAACTTAGGCTACTTTTATTTTAGAAAACGAATTAGAATTGCGCGCGAAAAATCTGTTGCGCAGACGAAGTCCCGGGCACCAGCTAGTCTAGCAATAAAATCCAACTACATTGCTCAGTCCAGGAATCGAATTAAGTAGTAGCGTAACAGCTGACACTGAATTCATGAGGCAGTCAAAGATTTACATTCAAAACAACTTATTATCATTACTAAAGTTATATTTGCATTAAGAATCGTACAGAGTATATCATACAAACTATCGTATCTTACACAATCTGCTAAACTTTTAATACAAAACTGAGTTTTAGACTAGGTACATACAGATCTCATTTTGTAAAGAGGGGTCATCATAAAAGATGAATCAACAAAAACCTTGTCTTTCTTCCTGCACTGCCTTCACTTGCAGTACACTTAAGGCCCAACAATTATTATTCAGTATCTCAGATACAATAGACCTCCTACTCAGCCATTTCGTCTTAGTAGCTGGCACGTCTTGACCGCTGTACAGTGCGTTTGTAAGCAACATGTGGGTAGCAGCAATATCCGATCTGCGTGCCACCGAGCCTCTGTATACAATGGCTTTATATGAGATACGGTCATAGTTCCGCGAGTCGCGATGTAAGCGCATTGACGCAGCGTTTAGCAGAGTAATATCCCCACGGTATTAACGTATCTGTGCGCTTTGTGGTGTCAAGGCGAATGCGTGGTGAATATCCACTTCGAATATCATGTTGCATTAGCTGTTTCGAGTTCAATGTGACGTTTTAGAGGTGCTAGACTGTCTTCGAGATTAGGTATATTAGTAATAATATTTAGGAAAGACGGAGACATTTAACGATATGAAAAGGATTTTATACGTTCAGTGAGTGCAATATAAGCGTTAATGCAGCGTTTTGCAGTATAATATCCCCACGGTATTAACGTATCTGTGCGCTTTGTGGAGTCAAGGCGAATACGTAGGGAATACCCATTTCCACGTATATTAGTGTCTCACTCAATGTTTTGATTGACTGCAAATGTTTTAGTTGTAATATCGTCGTTAAACCGTTTATTCTTTTTATATATAAAACTCTATCATGTGTTTGTGTACGTCGCATCACAGCTTCATACGCAAGCAGGGACACACGCAGACGTGATCGCAGCTGCATTCGCATCCCGGTCCATTAACCTTACCCTGATATACTACCAGTAATACAGAAAAATAAGGCTATTTTTCTTAAAAAGTATTTACTTTTGGCTGCGTACATTTTATCGGATGAGAGATATATAGAAATGCTAATTTATTACATTCCATTCACACCCACATTTCAATAATTTTATTAAGTCCCATGTAATAAATAGGTGGTGAGCCTATTGCCATCTACCGGGCACAATTCCAAACCCCAGACTGTTACTGAGAATTTCTAACCGAAAAATCCAATAACACTGCCCGACCTAGGAATCGAACCCAGGACCTTATGATCTGCAGTCGCACTTGGGAGCACTAGACCAAAGAGGCAGTTTTTTGTAAGGGAACTATAAGCACCGCCGGGTGTGGCAAATTGTTACTGTAGTTTTCTATTAAGTAATTCTCGATAGCAACCCGGAGTTTGGAATTGTGCCCGGAAGACGGCAATAGGCTCACCACCTATTAAATGGCACTTAGTAACAGCATTGGTGAATGTGGGTGTAAATCCATGTACGCCTCTAGTTACACCTTTGGGGAATACAGGCTACAGGCAATAATGCTATGTTATGTCTAACAGAAAAGCCCCACAACACTTTGCTTACCTGGAAGTCGAACCCTCACGTTCAATATCTGCCTTTGCGATTACAAGACCAACGGGCAGTCAAATAAATCAAGCAAGATGTTACTAATTCTTATAACTATGTAGGCATATTGAGGGCATGTAATGCTTATATTAAATTGCATTTTTTCAAGGATTCATTAAAAAAATAATAGGGACGCGGTTGAAGCCCCCATTTTTTTGACTATTAGTTTTTCAATGTTTCCTTGAATTTTTTTAATTAACTGTGTAAGTAAAATCATTTGCCTAGCCTTTTCCCAACTACTTTGGGGTAGGCTTCCAGTCTAACCCGATACAGCTTAATAGCAGTATTTTACAAGGAGCGACGGCCTATCTGACCTCCACAACCCAGTTACTGGGTAACACGATATCTCATGGTAATTAGGTATATATATTTCAGAAATGTGTACAAATCACGAAAGCTTAAAATCAATTATCTCGTGTTAAGATTGGTTGTCAGAGTTTGAGGCCTTTGACTACCTGTAACGGCTGTCATAGATCTTTATTCTTTATTAATTTAGTCATAGAATTACAGGATTGACGGTTCAACGTGCTCTCCGAAGCATGGAGGGGTCTCCATATGAAATGATGGTCACCCATCCACAACCCAACCGCGGCAAACGTAGCTTAACCTCGGTCGATCGATCTGTGCAAAAAATGAAAATGCTCATATTAAACCTATTTAAATAACATAACATAGCATCACGCCTGTATTCGCCGAGGTGGCAAGCAGAGGTGTACAAAATTCTACACCCACATTTCACCAATGCTGTTATTAAGTGCCATGTAATAGGTATTGAGCCTATTGCCTATTTCAACAATACGCGACGAAATATCTAAAAATCTGCTTATCTGTGCTTTCTAGTCATAAAAGCTGTGTCAGCGCCCCCCGGCTAGTTTGTGAGATTGATCACAAAACTTTGGCCAGACATAGCGCAATTATATAGCCTGGTTCAGAGCTCTTAAGGATAATATAAATGGAAGTTCCATTAAAACTTGTCCAGTAGTTTTGAACATAGCAAATAGCAAAGGAAAAAAGCGGCAAAAATTTTAGTTTTAAGTTTTACTCGTTTCTAGTACTCCGGTAACTGATGGTGTAATTTAGTCTTTAACATAATAACGTAAGATTATTAAGTGTAAACCATTGTAATCGTATAAATCAGTATATTTTTCAATTATTATAGGTAACTTACAATATATGAAAAAATAACGTTAATTTAGAAAAAAAGAAGGTTAATTAACTTAGATTGCTTTGTTGGTCTAGTGGTCACAAGCGCGACTGCGGAGCATGAGTTCCTAGATTCAATTCCTAGGTTGGACAAAGTATTATTGTGATTTTCTGTTAGGAAATTCTCAGTAGCAGCCCGAAGTTTTGAATTGTACCCGGTAGATGGCAATAGGACTCACCATGGGACTTAAGTAGATGACAATATGCTCACCATGGGACTTAAAAACAGTATTGGTGAAATGTGGGTGTATAACTGTGTACGCCTCTGTCTACCCCTACGGGAATTACAAGCGTGATGCTATGTATGTATGTAATCAATTTACACATTTCACTGCATTACATTAGTTGGTTAATGTACTGATAACTTATTTTGAAGGCGGTTATATTATTCTTCTCATTTTTCTTATCGTGTGGTTGATGAACAACCTAGTGTTAGAGTTTAAACCACCCGTAGGTCTCTAACACGAGCTTACACAACATCGTGAATATCTCTCAGGTGTGCTGGTTTCCTCACGATGTTTTCCATCACCGTTATGAGCAAGTGATAATTAATTTATAATATAGGCACATGACTTCGGAAAGTCAGTGATGCGGTCTTGAACTCAAACTTGCGACCTTTGACTTGCCAGTCCAACGGTCATACCACTAGGCTATCACTGCTACTGGTTATATAATTGATATTTGTAGATTGAAAATCTGAGAAAAAGACAAATATCTCCTCGGCGATGACTGAGTGACATTGGTGTAACCTACCATTAAACTACGAAATGGTCTGGGTGAGTGAATATGACTGCCTCGTTGGTATAGTGTTCGCAAACGTGGCTGCTGAGAGTGAGGTCCTGGGTTCGATTCCAAGACCGGGCAAAGAGTTATTAGGTCCTTAATAAGAAATTTTAATGAGAATTTGTACACGCATACCACGACACCCAAACGGGACTTAATAACTGTATCATTGAAATGGAGGTGCACAACAGTACAGCTCTGCATATACCATTGAAAAATAAAGACTTGATGCTATGTTATGAGTCACTTAATTCAAGAGCTTTAATCCTGAACTAAACCAGTGTTTTCGCGATTGAAACGGCCATATCACGAAAGCCATTGGTGTCCTTCAACTTCACGGTTTCGGAAAAACTTTAAGTGTTCTTACTGTACCGACTCGTAGACTTTTTTCCATTGCTTGAATTATCGTACCCTTAACTAAACTTATATATTTTGTGAATAGTAAATTATGATTGCTAGCGGGGTTCAACCTCTGGATTGATACTTCAATTACTTCAGACATTGGTTCGCATCCGTGAATTTGTTGTAAAAATTTATCAGTACCGTTACATACTTTCCCATATAACAAAATGTCGAAACTCCGTAAAATATGTCATATACAGACGTACATTACTTGGCACTTTGCTTGGCACTGTGCAGTATCATTTACAAAGAAAATATCTCAATTTCAATACTATAACTTGAACAACAGCTAATGACAGTATTAAAGTTCGTGTAAGTTACGATCGTAACTCAATTAACTGTTTCGTAGAAGCGTAGACAATTTGCACAAGCGGCGTAGGTTCGTAGCAACTCTCGTAGCATTCAGTGTGCTACGATGTCTGTGCACTGTGTAGCGAGTACGACATTTAATGCTAGTGAAGGGTGAATTTTCTTTAGGCTTTGCTTTACAAATGAATAATGATATAAAATTGTATATTATTTCAATTACTTTTACTGTGGGTTATTCCATTATTCTGCATTTTAACAAGCAATCTACTACTAGCCTATTATCAAAAAATATTCGCAACGGTTACTTATAAATTTAAAGATAATATTGGTTGACGAAACTATTGGTAAGGTAACTATTAAAGTTACAATATTAAATGGAAAAAGAATACGGTCGCGAACAGGATTCGAACCTGCACTGGACATATCTTGAATTATTAAGGTAATTGCATTCTTTACGACATTGTATTAACTGCAAAGTTAGTCGTGTCGGTTCGGTCACTTGTAAGTACTGAATTGATTGCAATGACGTCGCCATAAGACGTGTTAAAATATGGAAGAAGAATTCGCGGTGGTGAGCAGAGGTCGAGATGGCTTAGTTGGTCAGAGCGCCTGGAGTATCTATCCGGGAGGCGCAGGTTCGAATCCTGTTCGCGACCGTATTCTTTTTTCCATTTAATATTGTAACTTTAGAGTTCGCTAAGCATGCGTTAATGCTTTTTCAAAGACATATCTTGAAGGTAACTATTATATTAATAAACTATAGAAAAGATAAACGTAAGTACCCTACGTTACTTTTAAAATACCAATGTTTTTTGCAGCTTTAAGTAAATGTTTGAAATACAAGCTTAATAAAATATTTCACTTGTTTTAGTTTATTCAGAATGTAAATTAATTATAGTATTCTATGTGGTGGATTGTGGCCTATCAATTATTGGCCGGTACCACATGCGGTATCAACGTTTTAGTTAAATTTACTGACTGGCTGAACCACATAACAGTTAAATCTGAATTCAAATGGAGGTAATTACGTTTACTGCTGAGTGAATATAAAGAGGGTAAAGTTTTAGTTGGACAAGTGAACATTAATCGCGTTCTAGAATAAAAACATGCAACCGTGTAGAGATAATTGAGACATAAATTAAGCGTTTGTCAATTAAATTGGTATTTATTGGCGTTGATGTTGCGGGCGGCGAACAAACGGGCAAATGAAACTAGTTATGATCTGTTTCCACAACGTAAATATTTGCAGAGCGGCACGCGGCGCGGGGCACATGTCAAAGGCGCCGGCTCCGGTATTGATCTAGAGCGAGCGGGGGGTGTCGTAGCGGGCGGGAGGGGGGCGCGGACGAGGGCTGGACGGGGGAGAGGGTGCCGGCCGCGTACTACGGAGGCTGCCTTACGTAAGGGCGCAGCGCGTCTGACACCCTGTCTACTAGCACTCGCCGACGCTGATTAATAAAACAACCGTTATCGACTTACTGCAACCGAGATATCATCGCTTTCCACCTGTAATTAATAAACTTTGACACTGAAAACCTTGTCCTAATCTCATCGATCGCAAGAACAATTAAAAAGATTTCGGCGTTCATGTTATCTACTCAACACTTCCTGCAAAATAATGAGGGGGAACTCGGAATTGTTCTCTCACGCACACCATCGTTTCTTGTTTAATCATAATAAATTGAATGGTACTCGCTACGATCTACCCTAATTAAAAAGCAATCATAAATTATATAAGTAATTTAAGAGGTCGCTTTGATGTTGGATATTTCTCCGGTTCAATTTTCCCACGTTTCACTAAGTCAGTATTTTAAATTTGTCATACGCAAAGGAATGATATTAAATTCAGGTGAAACGTAAATCGGTTTACCCCCGCCCCGGCCGACGAAACCCTATGCTCAGCGCCAGGGTTAAACCGATTACAGTAACAAGATATTTTAAGCGGATCACTGCAGTGTTAAGACCCTTTTCTCCGTTTTGCAAACTAATCGCATAGTTTTGATAGAAAATATACTAATACAAACACAATGTAACTATCTGTCAGAACATGAGCGAAGATTTTAATCAAAAGCGAGTATAACTTAATTTATTTTATACTCTAGAATATCCGACGGAATTCAGTTTATGCAGAGACGATTGCATTGAGGATTTTTAAAATGAGCGCCCAAGATCGAGTCATAACCGTCTTTAAAAGTGATTTCGTTGAGGATGGAAGAAGCTCCGCCGAGACCCATGTAACGGCCCGGAGACTGCCGGCAGCGTGCTACGCACCTGCCGGCCACCGAAACGAACATTTTAAATAATTCTAAATTCCGAACCGGTGCCGGTGACGGCCGAACTTGGGCGAACAATGCCCGCGAAACATTCCCTGATTGCTAATGAGGACATTGTGGAACAAGTTGAATTAAACGAAACGGAATAAGGAAATAAGAACGAAGTTTTGCCCAAAAATTCGCTCAGCCGTTCTCGTCTTTTACATTTCCTTTATTATTACTTATGGTATCAGCGAGATCTTTTTAACATAGATAGGGACATGATACGTTCAAAAAAGGAATGAATAAAAGGAGGCGAGGGTAGGGTAGAAAACATTGCACAACGACTTCGAAGAAATTTTGATAGAACACACAAAAAAATCACTCCATTACGTACCCACAGGGAAGTCAAAATCTTTACATATTTTCTTTTTGAAAGTATATATTCAAGATTTTTATGTTCTTAAGTCCGTAAAAGAGAAAGCAATACGTTTTACAGTAACTTTCTATTAAAATATTAAACGATTCAAACTTATTATAATATTTAGAAATCTTGTACATGTAAGGGTTCATAGTTATAGTCTAGAGTCTAGACAGTGTCTACTCTCATACTTCATTTCATTGCAGCGCAGTTTTCATCGATTTCTCATCACAGTGCTGCTCAGGACAGGCATAATCCCGCATAGATAGACCGGTTTAAGCTCCACTAAATGCTTAAGGACGGGAAAAGCAGTTTTACTATGAATAAAAATTGGAATTTCCTCCTCGTAGATTGGAATTTTTATTAGAATTTTAATACTAAAATATTTAAAAAAAATCCTTGGAAAAGCTTCAATAAAAATTTATAATTTTTGGAATAGCTTTTTGTAACATACATGAGTAATAATTAAAATGGTTCCTACGTTATTTATGAATATAATAAAATTTGTCCAAAATTCTTGGCATATAATTTTGTTTCATACCTGCACGCAGCAATGCTGGATTTTTCATTACTAAAAACTTTCTTTACCTAAATACCAATTCAAAATATGTTTAAAACTTATTACGACGTTTATAACCTTTTAGTCTTAATATTCTCTTAGGAACTAATAAATCTATGTTAATGGAAGAATGCCAAAGCGTAGGTTGTAGTTTATTTTTAAGCCATTGGCCGGAATAGCCCAGAATCAGCGGCAGTGTTACAAAAATAGCAAATTCATGCGCTATATCTGAAGCTGAATAGATTAATTAGAGCCTATTTCAATTGTCGAATGATATTTTGTCACTAATCGGCGGGGTGGCCTAGTCTTAACAGATATGTGCAGGTTTTATTCCCAGATAAACCTTTATTTATACTTTACAGCTTAATTAAGTCCTAGCCTATTATTTATTTAACGTGAGAGGGAGGAAACCCATAATATACATTAAGTACCATGGAAACATTTTAATGAAACGCCACCTTATAGTTCGATAAGTAATTTATGAGAAACATCGACCTCCCTGGAAAAACAGCTGCAGGAAAATGTATTATTAATTGTAATACATTTTGAATCGCGACCCGACACCGACAGGTATCGGTCGGGATATTCATTAAGTTGGTCTCATCTCGTAACAACGGCGTGTTGCGACAAATATAAATTGTACGAGTAACGCGCTTGTAACGAATAAAGGGTGGTTGACGAAGTGGAAAAAAATGCTTAACCTGTTTCCCAGATCACATTCACTTCCCCGTCACAGACTTATGATAAATGTTTAAATTCGTCTCGAAGAATCACGAATGTATTCGTTGTGTCATATCATTTTTTAAATTTGTACTATTAACCTTATTCCTGTAATACTGATACAATTACTGATTTTAATACGTGCATTCTTTGTTTCAGAGTCAAGAACTGGGCGCTGAAATTTGGCGTAGACTTATGGGAGTTCGGAAGGCATTTTACTAAAATGAATCAAATACAAAATGTAAGTAAAAGTCAAATACGAACTATACAAATAACGGTATTATGTTAATTGAAACTAAGTATATATAACCAAATTAAGTACGACAGAAATTTTCCCCAACCCTAGCACCGTCTAATCTCTCTGTACTCGCAGTAAAAGCCGCACGTGGAAATCACTAAAAAACAAAAAAAAGTTTCCATTTCCTGAGAGTCGTGCGTGAAAGGTACGAGTACGTGTGATGTTTCTCTCTTGAAGGCGGCGAGAGAGCGTGTAGCAAGCAAGCCGGATCGCCGGTCCGACGCGTACGTACAAAAACTACGAGTCCGCTCCGTGGCGCCCCCTAGCGTCCCAAACACCCCCAGCACCCCCACTTCCCGCGACCCAGTTACGTGTCCGACCAGAGATAGGGAAACAGCGACTGTTACTAAAGCATCGTATTAGTCACTTATCGATGCATCTTGATCGCTTAATGGTTTCAATTAGTTGCCATTCGTAATGTTTATTGTGTGGGGACTTTTATTAGTTGTTGTGTCTTATGGGATTTACTGGCATTATTATACACAACTACACTAGAAAACTACTTTTTTGGGTTCCTAATTGAGGATTCAATTATCAGGAGTTTAGAAGGCGTTCAATTCAATAATACTGCAAACGAAAATAAAATATGTCAATATGCGAAACCAACTATCTCTACGACACATATCAATGTATAAAGCATGTTTCTAGTTTCTCCTCTGTCACTAGTTTTATTTTAAATTATTCGTAAAAATAAATGAAATGCATTAGGTACTTGTCTGTAAAATAATTTATTCAGTCTAGACACCATTCAGGTTTCATAGCATGAGTTTCGTAGCAGTAACTATGTATATATTAACTTATTAGCATAATAAAACGCTGATGTGAATATATTTTTCAGGGAATTTTAATAACTACAGCTACTATTTAATAATTTTCTAGTAATAATCAATTATTATCCAATCAATCAATCTGCCTAACCTTTTCCCAATTACATTGGGCTCAGCTTCCAGTTAAACCGGATGAAGCTTAATACTTGTTTTTTACACGGAACGAATACCTATCTGACCTCCACAACCCAGTTACTACTAACACGATATCTCGTGGTAAGACTGGTTGTCAGACATTCAGGCCTCTGACCCGTAACGGCTGTGACAGATCTAAATTTGAAACCGGGACCGACGGCTTAACGTACTCTGAACTCTGAGGCACGAAATGATGGTCACCGATCCACAGACCGACCGCGGCAAGCGCAGCTTTATCTGGATCATCGATCTGTGCCGTTATTACTTAGCCACGAGCCCCTCCTTCATCAAATCAACTAACTAGATATTATCGTACACATTAAAACGGTAGTTACTGTGTAATTATGATGTAACTGGTGATCCTTAGGGTAAGGCAAACTAATTGTTTATTTACTGTATGAATTCTGAATTATTCCTCTTTCATGTGAAGGCTAATCTAATATTAGAATTGTTCAAGCTACCCGTAGGATTCTGAATACTGTTAATTAACCGCAGCCGGGAAAGGTTATCGTGCCCTCTCAAGCACTAAGAAGCTTAGATAAAAGTGATTCAAACGGTCACCCATCTATATACTGACCCGGCCAAGTATGAGCCTCGTATTATTTATTAAATTAATTGTATCATTATTATTAAGTTTCACATTTTTGTGAAAAGAAAAATACCATCGTGAGCAGGATTCGAAGCTGCGCCTCCTGGATAAATACTCAAGGGGCTCTGACCACTAAGCCATCTCTACTCACTACTCCGAATTCTTTTTTCACAATGACTTGGGCCCTTATATTCACACCACATTCCACACATTCTTTTGTCTATATATACCAGAAAATAGAGCTTTTACAGAAGTAAAGCATGACAAGGTACGTCTCGCTCGTTGTATTAAATAAAACAATCAAAATTCTGTGTACATCGCGGCCGTCCAAGTAATATGATGTTTCGCGAGAAACTTGGGCATCGCAACTTATTCAATATTAGCGGGCTGATCGACCCCCCCCCCCCTCCCAGCCTTCACGCATCCCTCCCCGCTATCACTTCAATAAATCATTTATATTATTAACTTTCGTATTTATTTATTAGCTCTGTTGTTGTAGTTTATTCCGACGTGGGTTGACTGTGTCTGATTTAGTTTCTTTATTAGTTGGCTAGTTCAGATAACTGTACAATTATTATACTTCAAGATAAATCGTTGAAGAGCATTAACGCATGCTTAGCGAACTCTAAAGTTATTATATTAAATGGAAAAAGAAATTATTATACTGTTGATTAAATATTGTTTTCTTGTATGGACATACCAATATGAGGGAATAATAAATAGATAAATGGCTTCTTCTGTCTATTTAATTAGCATTATTGGTTTATATTTTGCTTTAATAATTTTTTGTAAGTTTGATCAGAATTTTACCGAGCCAAGTGAAGCGAACTCGTTTCCACCTCGATAAGTAGGTAATAGAGGACAACAAAACAGTCGCAATTTCGCGTCAAATTAATTTCTTCACTTGTATCTCTTGTTTACCTTGCCCCACATCTCACAAAGGAAGACGAGCGACCTAAACCCACTACTTCGTGAAGGTCCAGGCCTTCACTATTCAACTACAATCAAATTAGGTTAAACTCAGCGCGTCCGCCAGAGCGCGCTAGTTGCGGCCCGCGCCGGTTCCGGCCCGGAGAACGACACGCTCTCGCTTCAAAAGATTACAAGTGGACAATTGAAATTAGCGGAGTTTGTTAAGCTTTGTCTCTTAATTTAATTACAGTAATTCCTGTTAGGGTTTAATTAGGGGTTATCTTAATTTATTGAGTAGTGTTGCAGAAGGGATGTACGTACAAGAGATATGAATAATATCCGAAGATTTGTGGGATGGGCTTAGATTGTATTAATTATAGTATAAGTACATATCATGTATATAAATGAAAATACTATAAAAAAACAACATAATTCTTTCAAAACGTGCCGACATACGTAAGTATGACATATAATATTCTGCCGCCTCAATAAAATTATAAAATGCACACCATAATTTTACATCGAAAACTGCAGACGAGCAGTGCAGACTCCAGAGCCAGCGCAAAGTAATTCAATAACGATAAAAATATTTCAAAAACGCATTCGATGCTGCAATAATCTGATTCAAAATGAAGTTTTACAATGAAATGAATCTTCAGCACGCTCAATCTCGACATTCTAACGAGGATATGAAATTCCAAGATGCTCGGCACGCTCCGCTTCTGCCTTTCGAAAACTTAAATTTCATTAGTAATACATTTTTAATTAATCGCGGCTACGTATTTAAAAGTTTCGCATTAAGGCAAGCCGTTGAAATTAAAATTTAATTGGTGAGGACGACACTTTGTCCCCAGAGGAGGCTTTATTGAATAAAAGAGTAATGAGATGCAATAGGTATCAACATCAACTTGCCGTAATTGCCATTTTATAAATGCTCTTCTCTTTCACAATAATAATATATATTTAATTTTTAATTTTATTTATTCAGTAAAATACACTAATACAATAATTCATACACTCAGTACTTAGAAATAAATGTATGCGATACATTAAACAGTTTCCCTGAACCCCACACTAGGATTCTCTGTGCTGTGGGGTCCAGTCTCTTCCCAAATCAATATCATACAAGAGCACATAATATAAATGTTCACTAAAATTAACGGTTACAGATAAAGCAAAAACAAGTAAAAGATATTTCTATTATAACTTAAATTACTGAACTACTTAATCTTCTAGTTTAGAATTATAACAGAAGGAAAACAACACATTAATTAAGAAAAACAAAACAAGATACATGAGAGGATAAAGGATATCTTAAAGAGCCTTTACCTTTTTTTTCTATTAAATTTTGTTTGTGTTTGTGAGTGCGAGTGTTAGTGTGTGTGGTAGAAGTGATTTAGTCGTGTTAGTGAGTGTGTTTGGAGTATGCTTGTCATTTATGTGTTTTAGGCGTATCAAATGTGTGGACGTATCAACATGGTGTAAGAATACTTGTGCAGTAATACTTAATTATTAATATTTTAGTTATCAATTACATTACGATGAACATGAAATCCTCAGTTTGGTCATAGATTTTAGAATGTAGCCATTTAAAAATTTCATTTTTACTGCAGTAGTACGACATGTCAAGTATGTTTCTGTTTGTATTGTAGAAGATGGATATCAATATTTAACTCAATAGAATAATGAGCTAAGTTGGTCATTACAGTCGAGGTTGAATTGCTAGACGAGCCATAGGCAAGGGTAGAATGGTACCGAGTCGTTGTAATGAACACAGCAAACGAAGCTTTTCAACACATTTGCGAGGATAAAAATGACATACACCTATTCTTGTTAGTATGATGGCGCGCAAATTTCGATGCAAGCGCAAAGAGAATGTAATACCTTACGGAAAAAAACTTCTTGTTCTGGTTTCGCACTACTGGTGCGTTAAGCCAGTATCAAGTAAAAAATATGTTTAAGTATATTTGATTATCATAATTTTTCATTAAAAAAGTGCAATAAAAATGTTTATTGAAAATTATGAATTGAAATGTTTATTTGTCATATTTTATCTAACACAGTGTATCAGGAAAATTATAAAGCAGTTAAAGTTTTTGCACATCTAAACATTGGTGATATACTGTGCTACGAGTTTTTTTAGATCACCGCACTATTACGGTATTTTAAAGTGAAAAGCACACGTGTGTAATAAGCGTCATCACTACATATTATAAAACAAAGTCCCTGCCCCGTCTGTCTGTCTATTCGCGATAAACTCAAAAACTACTGAACGAATTTTCATGCGTTTTTCACCAATTGACAGAATGATTGATGAGGAAAGTTTAAGTCTATAATTCGTTAAGATTTTGTGTAAATTACAGCTGTTTTGCTCCCAGTCGACTTGTTTTTTTCCGATATTTTCATATAGGTGACGTTACCTACCCTAGCTTATTTTTTTTTTTTCACATATTATGTGGTAATTGGAAAGCTAAATATATGGATACAGTATTAATCCTTATCAAATACGTTAGTTACCTGAAGCATTTCATTCACATTATGATAGCCCACACCATACAATTTAAATAAACATATTAGAAGATATCGCAAAAAAAATCGCGATTTTCCCTATAATAAACAGACTTTCAAGCGAATCGTTACAATTGTTAGTTTTTCACTGATGCGACACTGATGTTATTAACCCAACAGCGGTGCAATAAAAGCTACCTTACGAGCAAGAGTGTTAAAAAGTAATATGTACCTAACTTTATTTTAAAGTACGCTAAACATAGCGCCCTTATCTAAAATAGTCATTAGCATATTAAAATATAGAAGCATACCACAAATATATACGTACACAGATATCTCGACAGAGCAAAAGCCATACAAGAGTAAAGGGCGTACTAGCTGGAGAATGGTTTCTTTTTCCCGGCCCATTGTAGTCCACAATAATACCAACGAACACCCTTCATTCTTTTTAAAGCTTCTGTCGACAAACGAAATTGTCGGTCCTTGTGTAACATATCCGCGTTTACCTTTTAGAAAACAAAATTACAT
Organism: Xylocampa areola; assembly: GCA_935421205.1. NCBI lineage: Eukaryota > Metazoa > Arthropoda > Insecta > Lepidoptera > Noctuidae > Xylocampa > Xylocampa areola. The sequence goes on from OW285200.1 coordinate 7,406,323, forward strand.
AATATATAACGATTTCAAATAAAATTTATAAAAACTTACACTCGGCCACAGTTGTAATCGTATTATCCTATATCCGCAATTTGACACTGGAAATATTTTCCTACATCCTTTAGTGCAATACATGGAAATAATTAAAAAAAAACAAATATAATGACTAGTCATAATTTGTTCATACTGGCCATAATAGTTAGTTGTACTCTGGCCATTATATCTACTGAATTTATTATTAATAAGCTTATTAATTCCAAAATGAAGTAATATCTTAATTATTACAACAACTTTTAACCGGATTAATCGCGTGTATAAAACAATAACCGGATTAATACACGCGATTATTATTCAAAAACAAGGTTATTCAAAACTTGATTACATAGTTTACCTATATAAAACAAAATAGTAGTAATTAGAAATATAAAAAAAAATGCCTTGTTGAATGTAGAATTCAATTCAAAACACTTATGAGCTCTATACCCCAATACATCTGAATGAACCGCTGTATGATCCTTAAGTCTTTTTTATATATTAGAATAAAGTCGATCGAAAATGAACTACTATTTTTGTATAATACCTTTCGTAAGACACATTCATATTAATAATTGTTCAACGGTTATTACTCACTTGCATTCTTCGGGATTGCCCGACCTAAACTGTTTAACTCGTGACATCGCCGCGGGCTCAGCTCATGACTAAGGCTCCGTTCGAGTTCGAAACTAGTCGGGTAATCCCGAAGAATGCAAGCGAGTATATATTTTTCGATAGCCTTTACCTCGATAGTGGATCTTAGACTGTAGACAGCAAAGTATAGCCACATTTACAACCAATTTTGTTTTTCTAGTCTTAACAAGACTTCAAATTTGAAGAATGATCATTGATACTTATTATGGGAGTAAGTGGCTCAAACAGATTACAGACTGGATGGGTTCGAGTTTTTTCCATAAAAGAACAAAAGCTACTTACTACAACGCCTTTAGAATTAAATAAGTATGTAATTGACTCTTTTGATTGGATTCTCTTGTAATTAATTAAGCAACAAAATGTTGTTTTACAAAAAAAAACGTAGCTAATATCGATATTATAATAAAAATTATTAAATAAAAATATTTAAATAAAAATTTTATTGGTATTATAAGCTATATAATTTGCTGGCTTTCTAATGAGTTCATATTTTTTTTCGCTCAGTTGCTTCATACACAATCGACATTGAACTACATTATAAAACAAAATAAACTGCATAGGTTGTGCCTTGTTTTAGCACAAGTGTTTACTCCTGAACATCGGTTTCAACAATTTCAACCAACTCCAAAAGTCCCGTTAAAATATAACTCCGTAATAGAATCTTCTCGCAATATCCCAAGAGTTCAACCAATCAAACCGGAACGAAAGAGCGGCTATTGTCCCTGTACTAAAGTTAGTGTGAAAAGTTTAATCGAGATTCTGTTAAAACAAACAATACTCGTCGTTTTAATAACGACAGACTCTTATAATGTATTTATACAGCGTATGCGTTAGTATGGTAATTTGAAACGGATATTCCATAAAGCAGTAATATCACTTCGGTTCATTTCAAGATCAAGTCCATCCATGTTCGTATATAATGTCTACAAATATACAATATACAGGGTGAAAGGGGATTCGATTGCGAGCTCGTCCGCGACCACTGCTATTATTTATTTCCATCCTATATATTCGGGCTGTTAAGAGGCGCGCCCAGTCGCCCACCTAATACATTTACCATCGGCTCGTGTTTTGGAATTCGCTCAGGATTGTACAGCACACAAGGCAATCCTGCCCCTTTCACTACATATTTTTTGTAGGTAAATTGAGTTCCCTTGTGCGTCGTACGCACAAATGCGGCCGGGCGAAGTGGAAAATCCTGTCCGGCGCAAGCAAGAAACGGACCGACGGACGGGACGCCAACCCTGATGTCGCGTTTTTACTGTTATTATTAAACATAGTTGATTATTGAACTGCTTTATGTCAGGTTTACGAACATCGTCTTAGTAAATAATGTACCCGGGTCAAAATCCATATGTCAAGTTTTTGGAAGATCCTTCGATTCTTCGCATTAAGACATTGTCACAGGCAAGCGTAGGCTTAGTAACCAGTGTCCCTTTGAATACGGAAACATGAAAATGTACGTACGTACACGTGATAGCTAGCTAACTAGCTTAGGAGATAGGTATAGTAATAAAGTAAATAGATCCTTAGATTAAAATAAATCAGCTGGCGAAACTTTACTAGCATGATCGTTGGAGGTAACAGAATGCTACATCAATGTTTTTATACGATCGAGTTCAATGAACTTTCACCCATGTGACGACGCGGTGATGTGGTGACCCCCCAAAGTCACCGTGCAACTGATTTGGGAAAGTTTGCGTTTTTATAAAATTTTATGCACGTATAATAGTACGGAGTATGGTAACATAATTCGGTAGATATATTTATAATTTTAGTTTGAAATATGGACGTGTATTGCTATATATAACAAGTAAATAAACCATAGAGTTGATTAATACTCGGTATTTACCTACAACATGACGTGTTATTTGATTTTACTCTAGTAATAACAGTGTAGTGTACACATTAATAATGTTACTCCTGTTTTAGTCACATTTAAACATGGAAACATTAATACTCTACTGCATGGTACCTATGTACCTATATGCAGGTGTATAAAATCAAAGTACTTGTAAAATACCATATAAATCAATTATTACACTACAAATGATTAGCCATTCTAATGAAGTAAATGTATAGTCCTATATGAGAAATCACAGAGAAAGAAAGCATTTGTTTTTATATTGTAATATTATGCAATGTATGTCTTGATTGACTGAGTTTTTCAAAGTCTGATGCATCAGCGGCTCCTCTGGGGTTGCAAATGTTCATAAGCGGTGTTAACTGTTCATCATCCAGCACACTATTACAAAAAAACGGGGAAGTCATTGGCTCATACTTACAAAAAACGTAATGTATAAGTACAGTAAATAATAAAAAGTTAAGAATTTTTACGGTGATGCTTCACCTTATTTGTCTAAAACGCACTGCAGAATCATAATTAGAACTATAATATTTTTGACTAAGTTAGGCGCTTTTTATAATAAATTAAAATAGTTGAATATATAGGATTAATCATAGGTCCGCGAGGGTGGTGTTGACACACAAAGCGGATTAAATTAACTGCCTTAATTGAATTTAGGTTCCTTGTTAGCCAATGTGTCCGGGGGTCCCACCGGCCGGGCGGGTGTGCGGGCGTTATGCAACCGCGCGCCGCAGCGATGGCCGCCCGACCTAGCGATTAAATTACGAATTAAATATAACACTACCTAATAAATTGAGTATTTAGATGATGCTCGGCGAATTTTGGCGGTTATAAGTGTTAGGGATGGATGGTTATGGACTGAAGTCAATGGGGAGGATAAACTGAGATGGTTTACTGGGTTTACCAAATCGATTAACTAAACAACAAAGGAAATGATTCTCACAAAACCTTCTCAATTTACTAATTTACTCAATTACTTAATTTTCCTTTATATTTTTTTTCTTATCTGGGGGTTACTCTTGAAGTTAATACCAATTCCAATCCAATTCCAATATTTAATCAGAGCCATAAAACAATTTTAATATTAAAATAAATTTACCTACATCATAGTTATCTTAATTTTAAAGCTTTAATCTTATTATTTTATTTTTATTATTTTTATGTCATTTTTGCATTTAAAAGTATGAACTGACTTCTGTCTTATAATGTCAATCGAGCGGTTTTATTTTCAAGAGTTAGCCTACTGTTTGTATTTTGACACAACATACAACCTTCTTAATATGTGTGAGAAGAAATGCTGGCCGCTAAGAAAATAAGATTAGACGTTTTTCAAAACGTTACTTTGATAAATGATATGAAAATGGCGAGTACTGGAATTTCATTGAATGTTTGTTTTTTTTTACCCAACTAACTCAGGCTTACATTGTTTTTCAACCAATACCTATTGACGTTATTAAATTACTCCATTAAAATAATGAACGATGTCAGACGATTAACAGCCCCGTCGGTAAATAATGCAAGTCTGCGAGTAGGGCCCAAGCGGCAGTAAATTCTCCCTCACAAGAGACGCACCCATATCTAAAGTAAGCATATATTTGTTTATCGACACTTCTTAATTTTTTATGTTGTTAACGACCATCAATGTTATTTTAATTCCATCCCACCTATAAAATTAAGCTTCGCTAAAAGGAGTCTGAGTCCAATCTACGATTGATCAAAATGAATTTATGGTTAAATTAAATTACCTTTACCAGAACAATAATAGGAAAAAGCTAAAATAATGAATAATAGGAAAAAGCTAGAATAACAAACTATATCAATGTTTTTTACTAAACTTTAATTTTCACGTCACATGTGTGAAATTTCATTTAACCCGATCGTAAATAACATGCTAGTCAACAATTAATCAGGTAAAGTTTCGATGACTAATTTAATTTAACGTAATATAAATTTAACCTTATAATTCACTTAAGCTATATCGCATATTCGTTTCGTCTGTTTTTGTGTGTTTAATTAGCTATCGGTTATACAAGAAATATTTTGATGAGAACTGCAATAGGTCCAGTTGATGTCAATTGATGTCAATGTATTGGTTACATTTGTTAATTATTTTATTTAAAACGAAATTATACTAACTGCAATAACATTGATGGCTCAAAGCCTAGTGTTGACAGCCCTACCAGTCGACAAATAGGCCGCGTGTGTTGGGATCAAATCAAATATCCGTTGGCCGCGACCCTTCCTCGGCTAGCCGGCCTCAACTAGCCAGCCACTCTATTTGCTCAATTAATATGGTTTTCCTTGATAAACTGAGAATAGACAAATATAGGTTACTAATATTTGATGATAAAAGCTTAATTTTAGTCGTCTTACTTTTTTAGCTTTTATGTTGAGGCTATCTCATATATAGATAACGGGACTGCCTTAATGGTCTAGCAGACGCAAGCGCGGCTGCTGAGCGTAAACTCGTTATATATAATAAATTGTATATATAGTGAATTAGTATCGACTTTCGACCATTAGGGAACCCTACCGTACCTACTAAAGGTACAATTAATTTTATCAATCAAAAAAATACTTATGTAGCTGTCTATGTCTCCTCTAAAATGATCTTAAATTTTCCTCAATCCTCATATTCTAGCTATATATCTAAATATTATATTCAAGCATGAGCTGCACTTAGATATTTTCCTGCCCCCTTTTAAAAAAGCTCAAGTAGGCTATCGTTTAAACGGGATCTCCGGGTGTCGTTCAAGACAATGTAATATGAAGGGGAGTGTCGTAGTGGCCAGCGGACGGACGTCTCTGTGGCGCGCAGCCTTTTCCCTTCCTCCGCATGGTACCCTTAAAACGAACTCTATTGACTGAGCGGCAGCTGGTTTCCCGTAAAATGTATTACTGCCTATCTATAAGCTCTATTCCTTTTTATTTCCTCACTCATCCTTAATCTAAAGATGTTTCGAGTTAACTTTGTTATTGCAGGCTAACGTTTCCGCAACAGATAAGCGGCGGTTTTGTTAAACCGGTCGCTGGAAACGTTAATAAAAAAATATTATAAGCACAGTGACGCATCTCGTTAGATTTGATAGTACAACAAAGGCGACATCGGGCACATCCAAAATTCAATAACAAGGCAGCACGGAGCGGGCGCCTCTGCCGAATAACAATAATTTGGCAGCCAGCATCCGCCAAATTCCGGATGTGTACGTTCCATTTTTAAATTTGACAGGTCTCGGCCGAGTCGCGCGCGGTTCGCCCCGCGCCGCCGACGCCATGTTGGGAACCAATAACTCAACGCGTAATGTAGCGCGAATGCGACACGATTGTTGTCATTTTCACAAATTATGCGAACGCTACATGCCTGCCAATGTTTATCTGTGCTCGTGAAAGCATTAAATTACGCGTGCTCTACGCAGATATTACTTGCACTAGTCTATTTGCTGTGAACGATTGCAATGTTTTATATGTATTTGCTGATGAAAGATAATTCGGTTACAATTTCATTATAAGTATCTCTACTATATCTGTTAACCGTGGTCACCGCTCTACTAGGGAATATAATTGTATTAACAAACTCTGTTAGATACTTAGGAATACATAGACGAACATCATAACTGGCATTCCCAAATTAATGCATTATTATCACGCGTCAGGAAACTCCTTAGTGTCTTCGGGAAATTTAGAAGAGCTACTGACCTAAAAACCCTAAAACTGGTTTATACACCACTATGTCAGTCTATATTTAGTTACTGCTTACTAGTATGGGGAAGTACAGATAAAATAAATTTCATACGTTTAGAGAGAGTACAGATAGCTATTCTAAAGGTAATGACGACCTTTTAAATACCCCATACTTCTGTATATAATGATGCAGATGTATTAATTGTATGTCAGCTCTAGGTTCTTCTTACTGTTCTCCGTAAACACTCTTCATGTCCGACTATCCAGCCAAGTGTAGGGAAACACAAAATATTCCCTCTTGAATCTCATTGCAGAACTTTCGCCTCACGTCAATATTACCTCACTAGCGCTAAAATATATAATGCTCCTAACAAAATACTCTGTATTTCTCGCTTAGCTAGATATGATACAAAATCAATAGTTATGAGGTACTTAAGAACATTAAATTACGAGAATGTAGAGGATTTACTTGCAGGTCACCCGGAATATCTCAGTGTAATGCATGCACACAAAACACACATACACACACAATTGCTAATATAATTAAGTACTCAACTATTTCATTAAATCTTAGTTTAGATTTCCTAACATGATGTTTATACTCTATCGTAGTTTCTCAAAAGTGGCTTATGAAGTTATATATTTTTGTGTGTGTGCATGCTTTCACAATTCTGTACAGAGGAACTTTGGCTTTCTAAGATGCAGGTTATTGCCTACCTACTTTAGGGAGTTAACTAGTGTTCATTTGTTTTGATACCTTTGTCTTAGCCATAAGATATATATATCGTCATCATTGTAATGCATTATGTAAGGTTTTTTACCGATAAAGATTATTTATTTATATTAAAGTCGATAAATTGTAAGTTCGCAGGTACATACTCAGTAATTCTCAGATTAACTAACACTTACCTAGAAGCTGAACTGATCCTAGTAATAATTAAAGATTTCTACAAACAATAATACCTATCAACTTTAAGATTAATTGGATGAACTACTTACATAACGCTATCATTATAAAATTTTCCCGCCTTCATTAGCGAACTATGCAAGTATACCCCAGCAACTTCAAATAATTGCATAAAAATCTCTGTATGTAGTATTTCTCACCAATTTGTACATCGCGGCTCTCGTCTTATACTTCTAAACAATACGATGTTTATTGTATAGCGCCATTTTACTACTTGGAGACTACTAGATATTCACAGACCAACATATTAACGTATAATTAATATTGTAATGCAGAAATACCACGAGTACAACGTGGACGTGGTGCGCAAGGATGGCCTACTACTCGTGCGTGAGCTTGCGGCGGAGGTCAAGAATCACATGGACTTCAAGATTAACGCCGTCATGGTGAGTAGCACAATAAATATTTAACAAATACTGGTAATTCTGATCAAAGCAAAGTAATATATATATTTGATTAATTTTAGTTGGACCTAATAATTTATATTTTTATATAGCCGTAGTGTTTTTTTGTGTGTTTTTGTTTACTTAATCGCGGTAATCTCTGGAACTACCAGTCGGATTTGAAAAATTATTGTTGTTTGTGTATGGTAGCCAGATTCATAGGCTTTCTAATATAAGGCTATACTTCTCAGCTAGCCTTAAATATTGATTTTTGTTAAGTAAGTCGGAAGAAAATCGCTTCCGAACCGCTTTATCCGAGTGCGCTCGCGTAATGGTTAGTAATACGTAAATACAATACTCTACAAAATATTGGTCCTTTTTTTTTGTTTAAGTGTATTTTTTTATATATTTTATGTATGCCATAAGCCACAATAAGGTATTTAGTGCCAAAAATTACTGAATATTTAAAAGTGAATTTCGAGCATTATTATTAGGCATGGAATATGGATCCTTACAAACGGAAGTTACTTCATCATCAAGACAATGTTATGAAAATAAACTTTGCTCATTATAACATGTTATTTGGACGTATAGTTTAGGAGATAATGTAAAATAATTCAACACTCGACTCGGGGCTAAGACTATAGTAGTACCTAGTGGCGCGAGCGAACGTTGTCGAGAAGAGACGAACTGTAAATTATTTTCTATTTGTTGGTTAGTACAAAGTAACTATAAAGGTAAAGTAATTATATTATAATTATACTCGGGTAAAACCGCGGGGCACAGATAAAAAAAAACTTAAATAAAAAAAACTTGTTAAAAATACATACTATGTCACGAAGACCGGTGAATCCAGTTTGAACCTTATGTTAGACTCAATAAAAGACACAGTAAGCGTCTTCGTGACATAAAAAAGTTATATATATAACTTGTCAATTAAGAATGACGAGCTGTATTAAATGCGCTATAAAAATATTAGGTACGCCTACCTAATGGCGGGGCATAGATAAGCTTCTCATTTGTATTTTGTCATGTTCTTTTGTTTACACTTCCCAAAAGTACTTTTTTATTTGTCAGAATAAGCGACGATAATTTCTCATTGTGACATTTTGGCTCAACAGATCTTAGATTAATTTAAACTTTGAAAAGTTTTGTTTTCTTCAAGACACACACAGTGTATAGCGAATAAAAAAAAAATAAGAGATTTTAAAAAGCTACTTTTTACTAAGTATATTTTTAAACATGTTAAACACGTATTTAAGAGATAATTTGTGCCTATTTCCATTTATAAGGCTGGCAAATTGTATAAGTTATCGAACAGTCAGCGTGAGCTTACGTCATTATTTTAATTTAATTTGTGCCTACCCTGAGCACGTGCCCCAGTGAGGTACCCTACAACAACAAGACTGCTTTACTTGCTTGCCAGCACCTGCCTTGCCGAATATGATTAATGACGATTTTTAGGAAAATACTTTTGCTAGCAAGTAAAAAGCAAGTGACTGCCTATTGTTTATAGAAAGTTCCTATAGATGTGATATATATTTCGTTTTATAAATTATCATTTAATACAAAAGAGTTTTAGATTTTCTTTACATAGAAAATGTGAAGCTGCGAAAGTACAAAATTGTACTTGATAACAATAATATTTCTATTGTGTCTGAAAAAGCAGTAAAAAGGTTACAATGAAATATTACACATCGTATCACATATGCACGTCATTTTTATAGCACGAAATCCGTTATTAGTTTCGGTAGAACTGAACACTGCGAGCTGGGAGTATCGCACTCGACAATTTACCAAATACTTAATCCCTCCTAGGCCTACCTACGTGAATATAATGTAATTCAACTTAATTAGTAGCGAGTTGATTTTACTAAATCCGAGAGTATTGCATAGTGAGAGGACGAGTGGATGCCGTGAGTATATTGTGTAGGCACAGTAACGTACGACCGCGCAGGCCTGTGTTTGTGAATCTAGTGCACAATACAGAAATCCTTTCAAAGTGAATTGTCATGCGAGTCGAGATCGAGCGACGCTTACATTCCCTGTTATGTATCCAGTCTAAACGGATTGTTTCCATAAGTATACGGGGATTGGCTTCAAAGATGACATTTTACATTTTGCTTTATATTATTTGTTTTTGTTTTGTTATTGTAATATCGTATTTGTTATTTAGGTGTTACATATATATATTATTTATTAAATAACACATTAATTGTATTATTTATCAAATCAATATTTTTACACAATCCAAAACTCATTTACACAACACATAAACAGTCTGATGACCTCTTGTTCTTTTTTATATACTTTATTGTTAACTTTTTTGCTGTTCGTAGTTAGTTAAGGAGTGACACAGACTCTTAATACAATGCTATATTAGGCATCAGAACTGCCAATATAAAAAAAGTGTATATCTACTGAAACTAAAATAAATCTGGACGGATATAAAATGATAAATACACCTAAATGTGTTAACAGCCAACAAAATAAGTAATTATAATAAAGTTCAAGCCATTGTCGCGTATTTTAATTATACTTATCTAAGCCACGAATAGGCACTTTTGGAACTGCGTAACAAAAGCAATAAAACCACTTGGCTCCGTTTCGGTACAAAACTCAATAGGAATGTGTTAACGATGAGGCGGGCGAGTTGCGAATTGAAAGTAACGATATTGCGGCGACAGCGAGCGCGGCGTCTCCGACATTAACATATTCAGCAATGGTCGATGTCGAAGTTTGTGGCGCTCCGCTGTCGCCGCGCCTCGCCGACGTCCCGCCCGCTCCGCGCTGCTAGTCCGCGCCCGCGGACACTCGTCTTCGCGATTTGCCGCACCCACTGATATTGGAATTCTTTTGAATCTCAACTAGTCCTCTGACTGCTGTTGCCTGGGTAACTTTCAGTCGAATGCAAAGTTGACAATTTCGAGGGAATACATTTCTCTTGCGAGCTCTTTCTATTTACTATACATACCCATAAGTATAAAACATGTCTTTAAAGGAAGTTTTGCGTAAACGCTCATTTTCGCCTATTGGATAGAAGGTACATTTATATATACAGAGTGACACGCAGGAAAGTATTTAGGTACCCATGTCGACATCTTTTCACTTAAACAAAGTTTGTTAAGCACTTACGTTTTGGTAAAACATGTAATAATTCAGGCAGTGAGAAGTTGTACGCAAAGTTTTATGAAGGAGCGACGATGTTTGGAGTGTGAAAGCCAAGTTGAGCATGAGCCGCGGCGACATAATTATTCGATTCGTGCCACCTACCCAATGTCATTTGTGGTTTTTGCCCGTACTCCGATATTCTCCTGTCCGTAAAAGTTCGTTTTTGTCGAATCGTCCCCCGCCATCTCTAATGAAGGCCTACAGGATTCAATTAACCGGAGGGATTGGAATGTTTTGTGATTTGTACCCAGTACGGAATCCTATCAACGCGCTTCAATTCAATGCCTTGCAGCTTTCGTGCAAATTAAATCGATCAAAAACTGAAGAATTTGCTACGTTGGCATCGCTTACAATTCACGTTTTGCCTCGTAACTACAAAGAAAATAAAGCATGTTATGATTTAAAACTTATTTATTTATATCTTCCATTATTATTGTACATACCATGTCTATCTTCTCTTTTTCATTTATCAAGTTAGTACTTAACAATTCGAGCTGTACCTATCTGCGAAAGCATTGTGGATACGTACGTATATAAAAAGATAGTGGTGCTTGAGCGCGAGATTCAAAGAGTTGTGTGGGGCAGGCGTGTACCCGCCAGATCTCGCTGAATGCACTCGCCTCTGTCGTTGTGTTTGCGTTCTGACTATGCACTTCAAATTTGACGCATTGTTGAATGAACTCGAACCTACTGTTGACATTGGACTTCCATGCTGCAATCACTTCTTGTTAATCGAATTTTGACTGTGCTTTCAATGTGTTAAAAGAACTTTCAATCCTTTATATTTTTGTAGATACTGATACTTTGTAGCTTAGTATCTATTAGTATCAAAATAATTATTTTTACTTCAACATCCACCATTTATAACTATCTACTTAAAAATATTAAATCAAAATACCTACTACTGCACGACGTAGGCGGTGCGTAGGTACTGTAGGTACCTACATAAGAGACAAAGCATATTATTTTAGGCTCTCATCCTCACATAAATTCCGCTTTATTTTTACATAAACTATTTACCAGTACCTTCGTCGTATCAAAGCATCTGATTCCTTTAAAGTTGAAGCATAGTTGAAATTCCTCTACGTACATGAAGTTTAACAACATTTCGGTGGAATTACCCGAGTGTCTGGGGCCGGGGTGGCGCATCGATTGTACAATAAATCATAATAATATAATAGGTATAATGTAAACAGTGGCCGCGGGTGATGCCCCCCTCTAACCTCTGCCGCCCGGCCCCGCCTGCCACCATGCTTTATTTCAACACACAAAAATTTACAATGGAATAGCATAGATTGTAAATTTCGGTGTTATAACAAATATTAGCACAATATATTATTAACCGACTGCCAAGGAAGGGTTAGGTTTTTTATTAATGTTTTCTCTTACGTAGTTGGGAAGATATGAAAACCTGTAGGGTATTGTGGATTACAAAACTGAACGAGATTGTAAATATATATATAAGATATATTATTGAGGATTTTCAAAATAAACTACAAATTGTTTCTCTGAAAATACAAAGTTCTTGTTTTATTTAACACGCTTTTACAATATTACAACAATTATCGTTTAGCTATGACTATTACTCTTAAATCTCACCTGAAAATACAAAGAAACGACATTTAAAGTTCACTTATATCGCCTCCTCAATTATATCCTTTAATTTATCTTTCTACAAGTTTTTTTATAACAATAAAATGCACAAAATAATCTGAGCATCATCCGCCCTTGAATCGCGCGTCACTCCGATGCGCCCTCTACCAACTTCCACAGACAACTTATAAAAACGCAAAGCGCGGCAAATTCAAATTAATGAAATGTCATTTCATTACATCTCCCCCCCTAAGAGGGAAAATTCTAAATAATATATCTATACAAATTAGTTATCTTCATATTCGTTTTCTTCTACTTCATCTTCTTCAGCTTCTGTTGTGACAGGTTGTAATTTTGTTATGTGGAATAAAGTTGATTCTGTTTTTCTGTTGCCAGTATCAACCCTATAAATGGAGTTCGATATTTTCTCTATTATCTTGAAAGGGCCTATTTTTAATTCGTCTAATTTCTTTCTATTTAGTCTATTTCCATTTTCTACATATACACTGTCTCCTATATTAAACTCTTGCATTTTTCTATTTCTATCAAATATTTTCTTATTGTACTTGTGGGATTTTATTGTATTCTCTAATGCCAATCTTTTATCAGCCATCCACTTGTCTTCCCTTTCTATTGTTTTTAGTTCATTTGGTAGAATGCTGACATTCGTACCATCCAGTAAATATTTTGGTGCAAAACCTGTAACGGAGTGTTCTGTTTCATTATATTTCTGTATACATTCTCTTGCTACTGTTGTCCATGTTCTCTTATTATTTTTCTCATTTATTTTACATCTTATTTTATTAACGATTGTTTGATTTAATCTTTCATTCAGGCCGTTCGAGAATGGTGTATTCACAGCTGTAAAAATTAGTTTAATATTATTCTCCTGCAAATGTTGCTTAAATTCTCTTGAATTTATGCCAGGATATTGATCTGTCAGAATTATTCCAATCTCATCTGTTTCTAGTACATTCTTTGTTAGTTTTATAAAATCACTTGCATTCTGTGACTTTGAAGTCGCAATAAATGCATATCTTGTGTAGTGGTCTACTAGAAGGTGTAGGTATTTTTTTGTTGACCTAGATCCTCCAAAGCCACCGATAGTATCCATTGACATTATCTCAAATGGTTTTGTTGCTGGTCCCAGTTGTGACATTAATCCAAATTTTCCTTGACATCTTGATTTATTTTTTATGCATATTTCACATGTTTTACAAGTATTTATGATATTCTTTGTTAGGTTTTTAGCTGTATACATTGGACTTATTTTTTTCTGCAATTGTCTGATCCCAATATGGCATAAATCTTCATGCACATTTTTTATAAGTTTTTTACTAAATTCTTCTGAGAGGATAATCTTTTCATGCTTCTTTATTTTTTTATAATAGATTCTATTTTTGTGTATTAGATTTTGTTTCTTTTCTTTTATTGTTTCATTTTTCTCTTGGTCTTCAACTATTTCTTTTATTTGTATAAAATTAACTATTTTCAATAGTTCCTCTCTGTTATCTTCTGATTCTAATACAGGGTTTCGGCTCAAACAGTCTGCTTCTACATTTTCTTTACCAGGTATATATTTTACTGTAAAGTCATATTGAGACAGGTAGTATGTGAGATCACCCAATTCTTCATCTGTCCTGCATTTAATGTTCATATTCTCTAGAGGTTTGTGGTCTGAGTAAATAGTGAACTGTTTTCCAATGAGCCAGTGCTGCCAGTATTTAACAGCTTCTTTCATAGCAAAACATTCCAAGTATATAGCCTTTTTCCGTTTTTGAGATTCATTCAGTTTTTTTGAGAAATATGCCACTGGTTTGTCTTTACCGTCTAATTGTGTTTGTTTTAATATTGCTCCGATACCCTCTAAGGATGCATCTGTAAAGATTTTTATTGGTAAGTCTTTGTCATATATTTCCAACACCGGTTGAGAACATAAATATATTTTTATTTGATTAAATGATTCTTCACACTTCTCTGACCACACAAACTTTTCGTTTTTTCTTAATAAATTATGTAATGGATCTAAGATAATTGCGCTTCTTGGTATGTATTCATGGTAGAAGTTGATTTTTCCCAAAAATTGTCTGATATTCTTTTGCGTCTTTGGAGTTGGAAAATGTCTTATTGAAATTAAATTGTCTTTTAGTGGTCTTACCGAATTGTTCTGAATTACATGGCCAAGATACTTTACTGAGTCTGAAGCAAAGGTACATTTCTTAAACTTCAATCTAAAGCCTTCTTTTATTATTGCCTCTAATACATTTCTTATGTGTCTTATATGTTCCTCAAAGGTGGATGAATATATCAAAATATCATCAATATAGTTTACGGAGTATCCTGTGAGATTGTGCTTTCTTAAAATATTGCTTAAAATTCTCTGGAAAATAGCTGGTGATGTTTTCAAGCCAAAAGGAAGGCAGGTCCACTGAAAGTGTCCATCTTGTGTGACAAATCCTGTTTTATTTCTATCTTCCACCCGTAGTGGTATTGCCCAAAATGCTGAGTTTATATCCAGTGTAGTAAAATACTTACAATTTCTAGTTTTAATAATCAAATCATCTATTAATGGGAAAGGTTGAGCTTGTGGTACAACAATTTTGTTTAGTTCTCTGAAATCTACACATAAGCGGGATTTTCTATTTTCACCTTTTTTAAATGCCAATGTCACTGGCGCAGCAAAAGGACTGTAAGATTCTTCTATTAAATTATTCTTTAGTAGCATGGATATTTGCTCTTCAATTTCTAATTTATCTTCTATTGTACATCTGTATGGTCTTTTACTACAGTATCTATTTACTAGTAAATCTATGTGAGCTTCATAATCTTTAACTGATCCTATATCATACTTGTCCTTAGCAAAAATTGTTTTATATTGCTTTATAATTTCTTCTATCTCAATTTTCTTTTCATTATCTAAATGGTCTGTCTTACTTACAAATTCCTCTGTTTCTGTGTGTTCATTGAAATTTATTGCATACGTTTTTATATTCTTATCTTCATTTCTATTATCTTTAGACATCCCGTCTATTTTATTTGTTATTTTCTTTTGTTCTATCTGAAGGTCCTCATTTTGGGTTAATTTGAATTTCTTTATCATATCCAATCCGATTATAAAATCATCAAAATCTTCATTTTCTACTATATATACATCCACCTCTTCTTCTAAATCAAAGATTTTTATTTTTATTGTTATCAAGCCATCTGTCTTCTTCACACCATTAACCGTTTTCATATATGCTATATTCACATTGTCTTTTTTTTCTTTTACTTTAATTAGTCTTGAATTTATTAAAGAGATCTGTGAGCCTGAATCATAAATGCCGCTCATTTCTAGTTTATTTTCTAATAAAAGCTTGATTTTGATTAATGGTGTACTTACTCGTTTTTTTTTTCAGTATTCATGTCAACTTCAATAATGGAGTTATTATTTACATTTTTGGCTTTAAAGACCTTTTCAGATTCATTTTTATTTTTCTTGAACCAACATGACTCCTCCGGATGATATCTAATTCCTTTGTCCAAAGATTCACAAGTCTTACATGGCTTCTTCTCATTAGTTTTATTTTTATAAGGAAATGTACCATTCTTTATTATAGTTGAGTTTTTCTTGTACATTAAACCTTCATATTTTCTTATCTCGTTGAACAAATCAGTTGTGTTGTTGAGTTCATCCCTGTTTAACTTATTTAAGATAAACCTTGGTAAACCTGTTGCAATAAGATCTATCATTGTTTTGGGATCTATCGATTTGTTTATATCTAGTATAAGCCGTTCTTTTTTTATAGCATAATCAATTAAAAGTCCTTCTTTATACTTGAATGTGAGAGCAGTCGTGACTATGTCCCATCCTTGGTTTTTAAAAGTGTCTAAAAATTTGTCTTTCCATTCCTTCCAGTCAGAATTTACTGTTAGTTTTATCACCATCGAGCTATACCAATCCAAACTAGATTTTTCTAAAAATAATCTCAATATATCTATTTTTGTTTCATCTTTTGTTATATTAAAGCGCTCACACTCTTTTTCAAAATTCTCTATATCCTAATGCAATGCAATGGTTGCATTAGGATGCTTGCTTGTGAATTTTTCAATAATAAATTTCTCTGAAACATGTTTTAGGTTATGTTGATTTTCTTTCTTTGTTGTAGATTCTATTAATTTTTCCAGGATATGTTGCAAACTGTCATCTTTGTCTTTTGGTTGTTTTGTGCTCATTTCTTCTAAATATTGATCTAAAAATTGCATATTACCTTCCTCATCTGTATATATTTTCTTTAGGTCTTCATCCAATTTTATCCATATTTTTCTACTTTGGTACCTTTTCTTTATGCTATTTTTTATTTTTGAGAATGTGTTCGATTTAACAATGTATGTATGATGAATCACGGGCTTCAATTCATCAGGTAAAACATAACATTTTCCTTCTTCTGTAGATATTGAAGTTATGGCTAATACATTAGATTTGCCATCATTTGAAGCTATCATCGTAAACTCAAATTGCAGCCGGTCCATCTTCTTTTAGTTAACGAAAATGTCGTTTTATAAGATATATTATTGAGGATTTTCAAAATAAACTACAAATTGTTTCTCTGAAAATACAAAGTTCTTGTTTTATTTAACACGCTTTTACAATATTACAACAATTATCGTTTAGCTATGACTATTACTCTTAAATCTCACCTGAAAATACAAAGAAACGACATTTAAAGTTCACTTATATCGCCTCCTCAATTATATCCTTTAATTTATCTTTCTACAAGTTTTTTTATAACAATAAAATGCACAAAATAATCTGAGCATCATCCGCCCTTGAATCGCGCGTCACTCCGATGCGCCCTCTACCAACTTCCACAGACAACTTATAAAAACGCAAAGCGCGGCAAATTCAAATTAATGAAATGTCATTTCATTACATATATACTTTTACTTTCGAATAAACAAATATTTGGTAATACGAAATTAACGTAATTTTGCAGCCTTGAATTAAACAACTCACGTCAACAAAAACGTCAAAACTGAACTGAAAGTACAGTTTACATAATCAGCAAAGATTACCCATACCAACTTGATTAGTTAGACGGTTAGTTAAACCATAGAGAAACGTATCTTGCAGAATTAAGTGAATATTTTACACGACAAATAGGTTGATTAGATATAAGAAATCAAAATTATAGAATATAATATATTTATTTGTATATAGTAGACAATTTACTCTCTCAATCTACTTCCGGCTTCCAGTCTAACCGAATGCAGCTTAATATCAGTATTTTACATAGAGCGACTGCCTATCTGACTTCCACAACCCACAGTTACTGGGTAACACGATATCTCGTGGTATGACTGGTTGTCAGACTTTCAGGGCTATAGGGCGTTACTCTTGAAGTTAATACCAATTCCAATCCAATTCCAATATTAAATCAGAGCCATAAAATATTTTTTAATGTTAAAATAATTTTACATAGGTACATCATAGTTAACTCAATTTTAGAGCGTATCGGTTCATTAGTATCCCGATTCTTTAATTATTTTTAAAACATTTTTGCTTTTAAAAGTATGAACTGACATATTTCCAATGCCAATCGAGCGGCTGTATTTTCAAGAGTAAGCCTTACTGACTATTAAGATCTATGACAACCGTTACGGGTGATTTGAGAGTTTACTAAAATTTTATGTTAAAATATTATATTAGCTTCTTTAGAACAACTTTGTTAGTAAAATAAAGTAATGAATAGTTTTTAATATATACTCATGCATGCATGTTATAATTTAGGTGATGCAATGAACCAGCGGTCGCAACAAAACAAGCGGCCTAGTTTCAAATGCGCTAATTGCCTCTGCTCTGCATCCGCGAGTATTTAATTATTGTAGGTACTTGCTATATGAATAATAGTTAATTAAATACAATGCGCATACGTATCATACTAGTGACCATCCACAACTTCGGGTGCAATTTATACAAAAACGCTATAAAATATATTTCATTCAAACCTTGTCCTAACCATTACGTACGAACACGACAAAAAATATAGCCGAATATATTAAATCAAAAGTCAAATATCAATCAAGTGATGATTTTTGAGTATCATTAACCCTAGCTGAAGAAATTACACCATGAAACATGTAAATGTTTAATCGTCTTTCTAAGTTAAGTAATACTAACTAATAACTTATATAACAAAGACAGTTCCACCACGAACCGTGTAAAAATTCGTTATCAATCAAAATTTTTCTGGACACAAAAGTAAGATATTACTTAAACGAATATATAAAATTAGAATGAGTTTTTCGGATCTATCAACATAGAGCTACTTAAAACTAGACTTACGTAAGCAAAAACTCATCACTGGGAATTATTTGAAACAAATACAGTAACAAATAAAAGTGTACACTATACATGTTTAGCAGTAGAAAATTCATGTTTAGCATGAGGTACCTCCCTTACCTCATGCTAAACATGAATTTTCTCCCCAATGATACATTGTATCAACGCTACACCTTTTCAGAGGAGCAAAAACAATTAAAATTTATCGAAAACCATCCCAATTACTTTATAAATGGCAGATTGTTATTGTTTAAATAATGTTGTTAATGTTGTTAGTATTTTTTACTTTATATTTTTATTAAGTATGTACACCGATAGCCCTTAATTTTTATTCATGTACCTACCCCTTCTTTCCATGCTAAGGTTGCCTGGAAGAAATTGCCGTGTGCGATAAGGCCGCCCATTGTACTATTTTTATTTAATAAGGTTATTAATTACATATTCTTGGTGTACAATAAAAAATCAAATAAATAAATAAATTGTATTCGTGGAACTGTAAAAAAGCTAAATAGTTTATTACCATTTCATAACAATGCAGCGGTATTATCCGGTTCATTCTCGTAATTAATGATATGGCCTGCGGTAGCTATGCATTCGCTGTATAAATAAGTTCGACGGCACCGGGTGAATTAACACGAACGATGCCAGCGCGGCTTGTGAAATAGAATTGATCCGTTTAACTCGCGCTCATCCCATAGATCCTTTATGTTCTTATTGTTTCAAAATGTTTTTGTTGAGAGATTCTGTAAGTGTACTTTTGAATGAAACATGTGTTCAGATAATCATCACTTGTACATTAGAATGTATTATTCAAATCTAAGGTGTTTTTTATACGTACTTGTGAATAGTAAAGAACTCGTCAAAGTACTAAATACTTTTCTATTATCTTGTGTCGTTTGATCTTTTTCCGAAGTTTTGCTACATAAAAGACATTATTTTCGTAACTACTTAGTCACTTCTTTTAGTGTATTTTAAAGAGCGTTAACACATAGAAAGCTGACACAAAAATTAACATGTTTATGAATATAATTCGGTATAAGTCACGATAGCTTAGTTGGCAGAGCACTTGGAGAAATCCAAGGGGTCCGTGGTAAGTCAGTTCAAAACCTGCATTTTTCTATACAGAAAATCGTAACTTTATTAAGTCACTCATTACGTAACCTTTATATCCATCGGTAAACTTGAATATACTGCGCATGCAATCGACGCGACGCAAGTACGCAACAATATAAAATAAACTATAATTTGTTTTTTATGTTACGATCAATTCCTGTGACAACATATTCTAGAAACTATATTTTGAGAATGTATCCCAGGATGCTCAGTTTCATAAATGCATGCCTTCATAAACTATGATAAACTCGATAATTCGTATAATGTAACGCCAACAATTCCTCAAGTTGAGTACACGCGAGGACGTGGGAGGGGTTCAACGCATGTTTGTTGCAAGTTCCCAACGTCGCACATCACAACTATTCCAACACAGGTGCTGCCTTCAAACACTTGAAATACCTGCTTCGACTGCACTAACCAAATCAATTTTGTATCCACAACAATTTGAAACTCCGTCACTCTGTCGTAGCATCTAATCGTAGCGTGATATTTATTCGTAGCAGTAAGCGTAGCACATCGTAGCAACTTACTGGCCACTCGTAAATCTTTTCGGCAGTGGTGGTGCGTATTAAAAACTCTAACCATTTGTTAGAGTTAAACTAAACATTAAAAGCTTAGTAGTGTAGTGAAAAAAAAAGTGTTTTTTCAACAAATACATTGCTAAGTATAATAGTGCTGCTATCATATTTCATAACTGTATATTTGCATTTGTATATTATGTCTTTTACGGCTACGATAGTATCAACCTAGTTCTATGTCCGGTTATCGTAAGAGCTGAAACTGAACGTTTAACTGAAGATATAATACTATGCATCATGTATCGGCCGGCCAAGTATGCTTTTCAAGGATCAATTATTTAATCTGTTGGTGAGGCCTTTATTATTCAAAGCGATATATCCTTGGGTTGCCCAAGGATATATCGCCTTGGCATTAACAATTAATGCAAGTTGATTGATGGTTACGGCCATTATTTTTATTTCTTTAGTATGTATCATACACATATATACGAACTCATCCCATATATATGTGAAATTACGTTCGTATATGTATACGTTCCAAATACATACCTTGTTGTGTGTTCAAAGAATTGTTTTTTTTATTAAAAGATTGAGAACTAGAGGTATGAAAGCCACACAAGCGAGTACAATATCCGCTCAGCTCGTAAAGTAATACTTAACGCTTCCCACGCTATACGGTACAACATGTGTATGGTTAAATTCCGTAGCAAGCCTAAGTGCAAGGCGCACCACCAAATTCCGGCGGCGTGCCACACGCCGTAGCGGGAGACACCCGGCGGGCGCGGGGGGCACCAAGTAGACCGCTGCACTTGCCCGACCTTAATGCCGCCATCAGCAAATTGCGAAACACCAGCTGTTTGTGACAAGAAATCTCCGACATAATTCACGCCATTGGACCGCAATCGGTTCCGGAAATTGCTATGACAATCATCTCCGATGCGACATTTATGATCACGTCGCTTACAAATCCCTCTCTGCACCTTATTCACACTTAAAAATGCGAACGATAAAACACGATCTCAGTATTTATCATGTCATAACGATTTGAAAGCACATTTAAAAATCTTTCCGGCGCTCCATTACATTTAAAAACGTCGCGGGCGGAAGGAGGATCGAGTAATATCTGTCAGAACGTGTAGAGGGTTATTAAATACCATCTTGGAGGCTGAGTGCACCGTGACCCATATCCAGTCGCTGCACCGCCCGACTTATACGAGTGGACTTTATTGATTCGCAGTCTTGAGACGGTACCCCGTCCCGCTCGCACGCGCCGCCCCGCGCCATGATAGAGGGCGGTGATTCCTGTAGGCTACTTACTCAATATTCTAAAGCGCGCACCGACGCCTGCACTACTACCACCATACTCCGATACGTACTATGTTTCGTACATATCAAATGACAATGCAATTTTTAACGTACTAACTCTTGCTGACTTTAAGGCCGAGAATGGAACAGCATTCATATTAACACAAATAGTAGAAAATAATTCAAGATAAATCTTTGAAAAGCATTAACGCATGCTTAGCGAACTCTAAAGTTACAATATTAAACGGAAAAAGAATACGGTCGCGAACAGGATTCGAACCTGCGCCTCCCGGATAAATACTCCAGGCGCTCTGACCACTAAGCCATCTCGACCTCTAGAGGTAAGTTTTTTCCATTTAATATTGTAACTTTAGTAGAAAATAAATTAATATTCTTTAAGATATTGGGATATGGAAAAAAAATAAAATCCTCCTTAATGGAAGTAGTGCGGCTTTTACATTTTTTATCGTTTTCTATTATGACAAAGCGAACAATGCCGCACGAGTGAGCTCAAAAGAATTATATGTCGGTTCGTCACAAAAATTGTTTCAAAATACACAAATTAAGTTTAAATAACGCTAGTCGAGCGTTATTTTATAAGTAGTGACTCGAGCGTAGGCGCAGGGTTGCCAGCGGCGCCGGAGGGCGGGGATCAGTGACCTGCAACGCTACCTCCAATATAAAACTCAATTTAGCGACCACTGCCTTCTAATAAACGTTACAAAATAATCATGTTATTGTTAGACGTGCCTCCCGGACATTTTATATTTTAATAAAGCTTAGCTAGTTCATTGGGATCCGACATGCGATCAGTTCTTTTGAATAAATTGCAAAGAAGACTGACAACAGGTCATTAGAGTTGTATTATTTGGTAGTTAACCATTATTAAATAACCACACGGCCGAGACATTATTTATTATAATCAGTTTAGTAAGAAAAAAAAAATATTCTGTGACAAATATGACGACGGTTACGATTAAATCTGAATTTTACTAGAACAATTGCCTTCAACAATTAAGTTGTATTGCTCCTTTCGAAAAATAAATTAGTGAATTCATTAGTATTATGTGTGGCTAATAAATTTGTTTGTTACATAAACAGGTTTATTTATAATAAAAAATAAGTACCTAATTCAGAAAATTACACACGCTATACTATTCTAGATTTTATAATTCTCTCAGTACCATGGTGTTCAAACCATCTATATATTAAGATGGTAAAATGATGTTTGAAATGATTTAAATAGTTCCTATAAAACTTTTAAACAATGTTAAATTCTAATGCTTTAGCAACCTATTCACAATACAACGCACGTTTACAAAATTATATTTACTGCCAAAAGTCCGTGGCATACTAAACATTAATAGATTTAGTTGGGTATTGCAATTTCCTCAGATTTAACCTTTGTCAACACACGGGATTACGTTTGTTCACATTGAAAAGCTTACACGCAAGTAAGACAATCGTAGTATTTTATCATAACTAATGTCAAATTCCATAATTGATTACGTAATTATTTCATGAGTCTCCTGCTTCGAACTAACATTTCCTATTTACTGTTGAAGGCCGCTTTACCAAACGTGATTGGTTTTGTGCTCATTAACAGCGCGCACTGGCGCAAACAGTTCCTCCAATCGTGATTCTGCGAGTTTCCGGTTCGCAGTATAATTTTGTGAAAGTACAGGTGCATCCTACAAAACAAGATATTACTGTGACTCTAACTATAACCTTTTATATATAACCTTCTTATTCTAAACTCTATCTTGAGTACTTAAAAATGTATTCCAATTTTAAAAGTGTGATACTTATTTTTACAGGCCAGTGTAGATACAAGTATTATGCTCATGACTATAGTTGACAAGCATTATATGATCTGTGTGATTTTTTATTTAATAAGTTTAAACTTATGATATAAAACTTTTATTTTATATATATAATGTGGTAGTATTATAAGAAAATGTACGACGTATCAACTTTGTGTAGTGTCCTCAATGTATAGTTCATGTACATTGAGAATAGATAACATTATGATGGCCATAAAATATACGTCACCCTATCTATAGGTATCGTCACCCACCTTCTCTTAGAGTCCAAGCAAATATTTAAGTAGACATATCAGTAACGTAGTGCTCAACATTAAACATGTATGTGTGCAGTATATGTGGGTACACTGTACGATGAAATCGAATTATTCATGTGTGCGAGACAGCGACCGCAGCGGCACGCTTGTCGTTGTAGACTTATTGCATTATGTCACTGCCTCTGGGCCACGTCCTCATGCAAACACGACGACAGCACTTCACAACCACCTAAATTACAGATGTTACACTTTATGACACTGATCTATTCGATCATACAATCATATCATTAGTGGAGATGACGATTGTTTCACCGTACAGATTGAAGACAAGTGGATACGTTCCGGTGCTCTACGAAAGCGTCTCGTTTTAGTTACTTATGAACCCTTATATGAGCATGACGATACATATTCTCACAGTCAGTTCTATCCAGACAAGTAGTTGTAAATTATTATCAGTTTTTCTTGTAAATAAAACGTTGTGTGCATACTCAATGCTAAAGTGACACGAGTAAAGTTCACCAACTACCAATTAACTCTTTGTATTAAGAACTTGTTCTAGCTCCAAATTAGTAAAGCAAGAGCAATAAACTCGTATTGTAATAAAATGGAAACAGGGATTCCAAATACTATCAATAATGATCCCCAAATAGGCAAAATTTGCCAATTGCATATACATAACGATAGAAAACATTAACGTTATGTAATGCAGTAGAATTGGTAAATTGATACAAATAAAAACAAAATTATTAAGTATTGCTTGTTTAAGTCAGGAAAGATCAGAAAAAAAATGTAGATTTAAAAAACATTGTTTATATAAAAAAGCATACTATGATAGGAAAACCAGAGACTCCGAATTGATGTATCGAGATCTTGGATGACTTTTACCTAAACACTTAAAAATATTTAATAGTCAAAATGTATTATATTCACTGTACCTCAGCAAGAGTCCAGTAACGACCAGGCTAAAGTTGGTAAAAATGTTCAATCTTTTAGTCATAATATACATATTTATTGAAAAGCGTCGGTGTATAGAGCATATTGAGCGCCATCGAGACGGAATCATAGTGAATGCGGTGAGTTTATCTGACACGTTTATCTTCGCTTTATTCGTCCCAACCCCTCATCTTTACCGGTTGCTACAAATGAGAGTGGTATGCCAAAACCGCTTCTGTATTTTTTCCCTTAGTCATACATGAAACATTAAAGTTTATTACAATGTATGCTTAAACGAAACATGCACGATATAATATGTTCAAAACACAACTATGTACTTATTCAAATTTAAATTATTACACTGCACGCGCATTGCATTCCTTGCGGTTAATTAATTCGGTCGCTACTAAAACAACAAACTTGAACGGCATCACAAACAATTGTAAATAACGCTGCAATTATTAAAATATAACAGTACAACATTTGCAAAGACCCCATTTGTCTGCACAAGGAGCTCGCAAACAGAATAGTTCGCATAATAAGTTGGGAATAGGACTCAGCAATAGTGGGCCGAAAGCGGCGGAACTTAGCTCAACAATAAAGTTGAAAAATCGAGGGGATTGCTGCGCTGCGGGCGTCGCACGGAGAAAAAACGACGCCAACATTTCGCACTTAATGAAACTGTAGCTGTAACAAAATAAAGGAATGTATTTACGGGCCGGCACTAAGCATTGTTCACAGAATACCCGGCTTTTCAGGCTCATTCCTAATGACCGACATAAAAATATTTGAGATGTCATTTAATTATTGAATTGCTTGTTTTCTCTATTAGCCTTCAAACATAAACTATGATAATAATTAGGTTAGCATCTTAAATGAGAAGACCAAAATATAGTATGTCGTATTTATGATCTATTTAAAATCAGCTGCAACAATGTATTAGGTATTTCCGACAAAGCGGTAAAGGATTAATTTTAATAAAAATCCTTTGCGTGGAACGAGGGGTGTCGGACGCTGCAAGTGCGGTGTAGTGGTGTAGGAGGCGGGCTCAGCTCAGTGCAAGTTTTAATTACTTCGCCCCCACTTCGCGAGCTTGTTCCTAGGATGGGGCTATTTCGTCTCACAACTAAAAACTCTCATTTATAAACTATGTTTTTAGAGCTTCTGAATAATTAATAAGAGCCCGTTAGTGTGTTTAGAAACTACTGATCGAAAGTACTTTAATCGTATTAACATAGAACAAATATTTTCAGCTTAGTTTGAAATTAAAAGCGGTCTACTACAAAAACATTTTAGCTACGTAATATATAGGTACGACCTAATAGCCTAGATGCTACAACAAGTTTAAGCAATCGTCGTGGAGCTAACGCTAGAGGCAATCGGTTCTGAATCGTTAAGATCACGCAACCCCTATCATTATTATCAAACTCAAGCAGGTCACAGAATTGCCAAATGTATACATGTTGGGTGACCTGGAAACGACCTCACTCACCTACAACATATTTCCTATAAGATATTATTTCTGTTTCATAGATATTATTTGTAAATCAATTAAGTATCAAAACTCTATATGTAAACTGTAAATTTTGATACCTTACATAGCTAAAACAATGAAGCTTGACTGAATATTTAATTAAGACCCTAATTCTTATGTAGCTTTTAATCCAGTTTTCTAATATTCTTCCCAAAAAAAGGGTAATCAAATCAAATTATGAGAAAATAAGCGTATATTATTTTAGACATCGGGAATTCATTAAATTTCTCTAATGATGCCGGAATGAAATAAATTTGGCGGAAATGCTCCTAAAAAGGTTATAACAAACCTGCGGCAGAGGAAACACATCCTGTCTTCAATAAAGAATGAGAAAGGTGTGGTCGGGGAGTGGAACTGATTATTTTTGATCGTTCGCTAATGCCTAGCGCTGGGACAAAGGCAGCTATCGATCAGCCCAATTCCATGCCAGCTAATTGCCGACAATTGTCTACCGCTTTTATCCAACCACTCTTTGTGCTTGCGGGTGGCGGCTCGCTCCATGACTTGACTGTTTCAACCCTTGTAAATCATACCAAAGGGGAAATGTTGACACAAATACAAACTTTTATTTTAAACCGCCCCTTACTTTTACTTGCCGTAATACAGCCGGTAGTTTTTATTATGAACGCATGGCTTGACAGATGTCATCGTTAGGGTCTGCGAAGATAAGATAATCGATAATATGTTTTTGATTGTCATCTTTAGGGTTATTACATCCGTATATGTTCTTTAAAACCGCTAAAGGGTTGCTGTTTCACGACATGAACTTGTTCTGAGCTATCCATTAAAAACAAAAACCGTCGCTTATATCATACTGCTTTCAAGAAGGATTAATCGAAATAGCAACCTATAAAAAGAAAATTGTTAATATCCTCCTATAAAACAGGTCCTTCTTATCGTATCTAATTTGTAATCATTTTTTGTGCAGCGAATAATGGACAGTGCCGAAGCGGCAGCTTTATCCTCTGGCAGCGGTGGCAGTGATGGCGCGCCAGGGTCGTATTACGATGCCCGCTGGCTAAACGTGCATGCAGATGATGGGACCCTGGCAGCGCGAGCACGAAGACTAGCATTGACACCGAGTAGACACTTCGACCACATCGCCGTCAACAGCAGCTACAGTGCAGTGCTCATGCCGCCTTACATCAACACTGACGGTTCGTACTCACGTAGTTTATGTTCAAACTCGTACTTCGATGCCTGAATATAAAATTAGCCCGCAAAATATTGGCTCAAAATATATTAGTATACAGTCATAGTCTGCGATGACAAAATATATTTCGAGTAAAAATTTTTAATTATCTACTAAATTACGTATTTTACGCTATATGAAAGACAATAATTAACCTATCTAAAATAATTATGTAAAACATTGAATAAATAAGCAGCGCTATCTAGGTAGATGAGTTTTATATTATCCAGTCTTTGTTCAAATATTATTATCCATATTTATTCATTATTAATTATAAATGGCGTTGAACGCTCACTGGGCTTTAGGGTCCTAAATTGATTTCTAGCGAACATCAGAGCAGATAATAAAACAACAGCAATGTTGTGTGTTGACCTCATATTTTACGCAGAAAAATAAACATAAGCGAAAAATACAAGGAACTCTCCATCCGTAAATAATCGAACCTAATATATTGTTGACATACGGGCAGGGAGGGCCTCGGGTGCCCACCGATGATTTATGGACAGATTGACGAATCTCTAATCTATTTAGCAAAGTTCACTCGAACAAACGCTATTTCTAAACTAATACGTTTTGACTGTTCACAAATTTTTCCGTTGGTAATTGTTCTTCAATAGGTACTTAATTTAGTTTAATATTTTGTTACTTAAATTATAATACATATGTATGTAGTTTATTTACTATAGAAAAATAAGGTTGTTATTATATATTCTGCGTAATTTTGATCATTATATTCAGTTTTACATGAAACTTATGCAAATAGAGGTACGGTAAGTTGATCGCCTTTACTTTCCCGTTTTTGAGCCAGAGAGCCCGTTTTTAAGAAAACGGGAAACCATTTTTGAGCTCTTTAATGACCTGTAATAATAAGTCAGTTGTTTTATATTTATTTTCTTTTTAAACCTATAAGTATAATAAATATGTACATTATTTTTAATACAACACAACGAGTAGGAACAACTCTTTATCGATTTCAGTATAAACATATATCTGCTTATATCTATTAGACTATACGAGTATATCTTTTCGTCCAATGGATATAAAATTGTGCAAGTCATATTTAATACAAATAACAGTTACAAATATCTATTGATATATTAAAATAATTTCAATTAATTCATTTTCTTTTAATTTTTTTTTTTAAGGTTCCACCTTCAAAGAAATAACATACAGCGCAACCTCGCCACAAAATCCTTCACGCATCCAGAAATCCCCAAAATATCGTAGACCCGTATTTAATTTAAAGGGCGTAATTACATAGGGCCTGGTGCGTTTATTTAACAAACCCATAGTACACAGGCGAACCATTAATTTTTCCGGCCGCCGGTCCAGGAGAAAGCAATCACGGCTGCCCAATGAACCAAGTTTGCCAATTACACTTCTTTTAATGGGTAGTTAAAGAAAATTTCCCTAATTGGTGGACAGAGTGCCAACAGTGTCGCGCGATTATCCCCTATTGTATAACGAAAAGTTACTGCATTTATGCATAATTCATAAGTTTAACAGCACGTGAAATAATTTACATATAATAAGCTGAATTTAAAATGCTTCGTGCTGGTGACTGCTTCATAAACACTTTTATTGTTATCCATAAATGGTTATGCAACTACATACAATAGGAAAATTTAACCACGAGTATACTGTATCCGTTTAGCATAAATTTTTGCAGAAGCAGTATGGATAATAAAATGTTTCATTGTCATTTAAGATAAAGCGTGCATGTGTATATCTCAATTACTACATCTTAAGTGTTATTAATAAATAAATAGAATTATATTCTTTTAATTAAACAAATGTATGATGCACCTGTATTAAGATTAGAATTTAAAACTAGTTCTCTTTTCACAGATGGTGAGGTACAGAACCAGATCGCGTGGTCGGAACACTTGGACCCCTTATTTGTAAACAACTACGAGATTGACCCCACGCTGTCCTGGCAATACTACGCCTCCTCCTCTGGCTTCATGAGGCGATACCCAGGTTTGTAATACTTTATCAAATGTGTTATCATATAACTTTTGCTTTTAATAACTTTTGCTATTGAGAAATTTCCTTTGTTTTGTAAATCTAAGTAATACATTATAGGAATGATTTATTTTGCTACGAAGGCTACGAGAGCTACGAATACTACGTGCGCTACGTAAAATTTTAATCAACGAAAACAGTTTAACTAAATCTTACTTTCTAAACATAAGTATTCGATTTCACAGAATATTATTATTTGATTATGTCTTGAAAAAAATTCCATCTTTATACGAATGTTTTAGTTTAATATTATGTTTACTATTGACTGAACTATCATATAAATTTGTGTATCACAGCAATGTCGTGGCCACCAGAAGATGGCTACTCACACCACGCGAGAGACTTCTACGACTTCAGGTCTTCTAACTGGTTCGTGGAAGCGGCGACATCTCCCAAAGACCTGGTGATCTTGCTGGATGACTCTGATGACCTGAGCTCGTCGTACTGGCGGCTGGCTAAGTCCACCGTGTCTGCTTTACTGGATACCCTGGGACCGAACGATTTCGTCAACATCTACCGATACAGCGACACGGTATCTGAGCTACACTCATGTTACACGAAGGTTTTGGCTCAGGTAAGAATAGATCATAAATACTTGTACTATTTAGAGCCGTATAAATAAGTCTTTCTATATATTAAGAAGTTTGTGTCAAGTCGCCGACAAATAGAAATGCTTCATAATATTTGTCAAAATAGATTCAAATCAAGATTTATCTCAAGAGCTATTAGTTATTAAGATTTATCTCAAGAGCTATTAGACCTTATAGTTAAGAGGATCCCTTTTCGCTAGCGGTTAAATATGAACCCTAAATTGTCTAGTCCTTATCGTCGGGACTTTATAATATAATATTTTAAATTATCTCGAACTCAACGTTCACATTGAAAACACATTTATCATTAATATAACTCGAAAATCAAATTCTATTTTAAGATTAAAACGATCCTACTTTTGATCTGAGCAACGATTCATCTTCAACTTGGCAAGCTTCACTAGGATCGATTTAAAAGTTTCTTGCTTTTTGAATAGTAAAAAAACGTGAATTGAAGTAAGAAATCATTTGATTTTCTTGAAAATAAAACTACTAAATAATATTTATTCAACCATTTATAACAAAAGGTATTGGAAGAAACATGTTAAAGTATTTCTACGCTAATACATATAAAATTAATAACGTTCGGAGCCTACCAATAAGTTCGATACGGTCGGGTTGGAAGCCACGACCTTTCGATCAGAGGTTCACGCCCTGGAAGTGAGACGATTGCCTTTTTAATAACGGTAGCTTCGATGCTATCGAAACTTAGTAGACGTTAGTTATTTATAACTTTGTGAAGTCGAGTTTTTTTCACTTTAAAAATCTATAAACCACTATTTATTAATGACGGAAAAAATATTAATGGACTATACACAACTTTTAGTTTGAAATTATTTTTTATGAAATATGACTGAATTTATATAGAATTTTCGCTTTTGGATTATCTGAAAATTTAAACTAAAATGGACGTAGCACAAAATTACTGCATATTTTTACTAGACTGACATTGTTATATTTCAATAAGTAGTGGTGTATACCTATTAAAATACATGAATAGAACTCTTTGTATCCTTTTTTAAGTATATTGGGGTCACGGATGAGTTATGTTTATAAGGAGAAGGAGTGCAGAAAACATCGATACAAGTTGTTGACCCGTGCTACATTTATGGAACAAAATGATAAAAAATATGTTAAATTAATTTAAAAATGCTAAGATACAGATATATCTTTGAAAAACACCAATGCATGCGAAATCTAAAGTTAAAATTTTTAGTCGAAAAAAATATCCGGGAGGCGCAGGTTCGAATCCTGTTCATGAGCGTATCCTTTTGTCCACAAAAAATTATATCTTTAATTAATTAATGATAATTTAATAGCCAAATTTTCACTTGCGAAACATTAGCGGGTTTAAGAATACGGTGGCGGTATAAGAATAAGTTGTTGGCACGGACGGGGCGATCCAATGACTATTTTTTTAGTTTTTGTCGCGCGCAGGCAAATTCGCTCACGTAAAAAAAGGTATAGATTTATTTATTTATTCGTGTTCAGTATCAGCGGGATACTGATCAACAGCTTGTATAATACATATACCTATTACTCATTTTTATTACGGTATAATTCGACCACAGGGCGACCACTAGTTAATTATTTTCCGCCATTCACTAGAAACAAGAAAGATAAGTAGAAATACCTATAATATTTTCTACACCATTCATGTGTGTGGGAAGTAGGAGTCAAACTAAGCAGAATAGGTGAGGTATTTCTGTAGGCGGTGTAGTCGTCACCCGTCCGAGTTTACGCTCTATTAAGATATTCGATTACCTGTAGGTACGTTGATATTAGGCGGTTTACACGGAACAAAGACGTGTTCCTAACGATTGAATCCGATAATAATTTATAAACTTTTATTGTGTTTTCCCTGAAGGGAATTCCCTGTGGGTAGGCAGAGGTGTACACAATTGTAGACTCATATTTCACCAATACTGTTAAACATGTAATAGATTTGAGCCTATTGCCATCAACCAAGCACAGTTCCAGGCTACGCGGCTTCTACTGATAATTTCCTAACAGAAAAACCCAATAGCACCGCCTAACCAGGGAATCGAAGCCAAAACTCACGCTCAGCAGTCCTCCTTATGCCCACAAGGCCAACAGGCAGACATATTTTATTCTTTATATATTTTGTGTATACGCTGTGCAATGATTGATATATAGCTTTTTAATAATTAAAACACAATGCGAATCATTTTAGGGTAGGTAGTGTTGTTTATCGTCGCCATGCCCTATCACATTAAATTTTGTAAGGAAATCTTAATAAAATATTGAAACGTTGATAATAGTTTGCTACACTTTATTATCTAAGCGTTCAGTATACAGCCATTAAGAGCAATTAGACGACATAAGTTTAATTAAAACAAGGGTAACACAGGTGGGCGGAACAAATTGTTCAACGTCAGTACTGATTTAAACATGACGCAAATTCCTCGCTGGAACGACTACCTACCTATAACCCACGTATAAAGCTTTTAATATCGGTTTATGCGTGTCAATTACTGCCGGGGGCACATTGTCCACGATTTTGTATTAACAATGCAGGATTTAGGTCACGCCAAGATAACAACACGTTAAGGATTATACACCAAAAATTGTACGGAATATACTAACGAACATGGAAATGTACCAGGAAAGTCGAGATGAAATTAAACGTTCGCAGTCGAGGCGCGTGACGGAATAAAAGTTCGGAGCTTACTCGTGTGTTATTAAGTATAATATTATATTTCGTAGAAGTGGTAAATTAAATTTGGTTATAGTTATAGCAACCTTTATGCATAATAAAATACCACGTAAAAAAGTCTTCGGAACACTCAAGTGCAGTAGATATTTCTGCAGTAAAAATATGTGTGGCATCATGCCTTTATGACTCCGTCCTCTGTTTTTATCCATTCGCGACACTTTCTCGCTTTCTAAGCATTTAGTAACTACATCTTCGCTGTAATAAAGACACTCGTTAGGGTATCCTGGATACTAGTAAGACCTAGTTAATTAAGGGCTGGCACTCGTCCCAACAGTAATCTAACCACACTCTTCCTATCTATGAAGGAGTATATAAATACAAAGCTCTATTTGGAATAGGTTTCAATTAAGGTTCGTAACCACACAATTCAGAAAGGGTTCGTAGGCTAAGACTGGCCTCTAGTCCTTGTTTCAAGTAAAGGACAGTGTTTTCGACTTAGGTACATTCAAATTAATTATCCAAATTCATATTGTATACATATTCGTACTACAAATTAAATCATCATATTCAATCAACTGTACTTCAAATTCTATATTTTAGGGTTCGGTTCCTCAAAAAGAAAAAGGAACTCTTATTTACAAATATATCTTGGAAAAGCGTTAACGCATGCATAGCGAACTCTAAAGCTATAAATGGAGTATTTATCCGAGAGGCGCAGGTTCAAATCCTCGCGGCCATATATTTCTTCCTACAAAAATGTATAACTGAGTTCGCTTTTGCCCGACCTGGGAATCGAAACCAGGACCTCACGCTCAGCAGCCGCGCTTGCGACAAATAGACCAACGAGGCAGTCAGAGTATAATAACGATTACTTTACATTTGAAGTTAAATAATCATCCGTGACTATAATATCGATGTATAGGCGAATATTGTTGCAACTGCAAAGTTGAACTACAGTAAATGTTAATTATACGGAATCCTCAGTGTGTGAGACAGATTCGCGCTTGTCCAGTTTTTAAAAATACTGCCTCACTATAAGAATTTCTACTGTATATTGAGTGTGACTGCCTCGTTAGTCTAGTGGTCCCAAGCACGACTGCTGAGCATGAAGTCCTGGGTTCGATTACCAGGTTGGGCAAAGTGTTGATTGAGTTTTCTGTAATGAAATTATCAGTAGCAGCCCGGAGTTTGGAATTGTGCCCGGTTGATGGCAATAGGCTCAACAACTTTTACGTGGGACTTAATAACAGCATTGGTGAAAATTTGGTGTACATTTTTGTACACCTCTGCCTACCTCTTGAGAGATTACAGGCGTGATGCTATGTTATGTTAATGACTGTGTTTACGGGCACATACCCAACATAGATACACCCAGTCCCGGAAAATGATAGATCAATAGATCATACAAAATATTACGCACGGAACAAGTACAACCAGCAATCGTTTTCGGCCACTACGTCAACTGCAACGCTAAACTTCGGCAAAGCCGGAAAACAAGGCTTTGTTTTTTATGGGATAGCGGGCAACCGAGCAGACGGATCGCCTGATGGTCAGCGATTACCGCCGTCCATGTACACCCGCAACCCCAGAGGAGACGCAAGTGCGATGCCAGCCTTTTGGGTTTAGGCCTACCTTTATATTGTAAATAAGGTTCGTTGTGAATACACAAGCCACGACCAACAATCATGGTGGTCATTATAACGACCGAGTGTTGCTTGAAGAGATAGCCACAGCTGGCTGCAGTTAGATCGCCACAGCAAGGCTATACGGTAAATTTGCTAGTACTTTATGATACAAGTGATCTAAGTCGATCGGAAGACGTGACGCTGGATTGTAGCCCGAGCCGCGAACAAAGGCGTGATTCGGCTGAGTTTGTATTGAACAAAGCTCACGATTATAACGACCGAGTGTTGCTTGAAGAGATAGCCACAGCTAACTGCAGTTAGATCGCCACAGCAAGGCTATGCGGTAAATTTGCTAGTACTTAGGATAAAAGTGATCTAAGTCGATCAGAACACGTGACGCTGAATTTTAGCCCGAGCCGCGTACAAAGGCGTGATTCAGCTGAGTTTGTATTGAACAAAGCTCACGCGTTTCATACGACGTTTTTCAATACACTTCATTACGAACATAAAATCGGTGCATTAACAGCCAGTTTACCAGCGGGTGTGTTTAAAAAATGAAGATAAACACATATTGAAAAAACACATCAAATAATTTAAGCACACAATAGGTACGGACTTTATTTTATAAATATATAAAAAAGGGGAAGTTGAAGATATTATAAAAATCCGATAAAAACATGAAAGTCAATATTCCCGTATTTCCACATAGTTATTTATCGTTGAAACAAATTGTGATATAAGGCTAAGTATTTGTTTGGCTAACTGCAAATATGAATAACACGTTACGATACAGGGTGTAAACATTCCCATACACATAACATAATATCATCGTCGCAGGGCCTAAAATCTAAAATTAAAATATATAAGTGGTGATCATAAATATGACCTAAAATATAAAATAATAATAAATAACTTAATTGTTGTGCTAGATCGTTGTGTTACTTTTGTAAATCAATTTCCACTAGCACTTTTGCGAGTCACACATATTAGTATTTCTTGGTTTTCATATGTTTTATACTACTTGTTAACACTTTATCAATGTAACATGTCAACAAGCAAAAACTCTATTTTAGAGCATGCTCAACATGAGATACAATGTAAATCACCTTCACACATACATTCCACTACAAACTCATTCAACAAAATTCAAATAACAACAAACCAATCACATAATACACTAACACATCTCAATACTGTACACTCTAAACCAAAACTTTTTCATATCTTTGTTAAAATATTGGCATATATTAAATATTTTAAATTTTATAAGCGACTTCATACAAACATACACCGTGAGGTACACCTATTGGATCTCTCAAATAATAATGGACAGTAACTTAAACACACTTTATGAGTTAGATCACACAGAGATTGCTAACTCCGCCTTAGTTGATATCGAACATATATCAAATTTGAACTTTCAGAACTCAAACTTAAATTTTTTAACTCAAAATATAAGAAGCATTTACAGCAATTTTGACGACTTAGAGATAAATTTATCACTGATAAAGTTAAACGTGGATGTACTGATTCTCACAGAGTGCAGATTAAACACAAATAAACAAATACCGCTACTAAATAACTACACTTCCTTTTTCACATCTAAACAGTTAAACCAAAACGATGGCGTAGTAGCCTATGTAAGAAATAATCATACGGCTGTAGTAACAGAAATAAATATAATGCATGCATCTGCTCTCCAAATAAAATTCTCGAATTTTACGTTATTAGGTATATACCGTTCCCCATCTGTTGCCTGCGCTGATAACTTCATCGCCTCTTTAAATAATTATCTCGAATCGTGCAGTTCACATAAGAATATAGTTGTTATCGGTGATATTAATATAAACATAATCGACAGCCCTCAGAAATGTCTACGCAAAGAACAAATAGACTAAACTACTTAAATATGTTATCTACACATGGTCTTCTCCCGG
Organism: Xylocampa areola; assembly: GCA_935421205.1. NCBI lineage: Eukaryota > Metazoa > Arthropoda > Insecta > Lepidoptera > Noctuidae > Xylocampa > Xylocampa areola. The sequence continues at coordinate 7,442,511 of OW285200.1, forward strand.
GACTCTGCCTACCCACTAGAGAGAAAAATTGCCTTGACCATGTCATTCTAAAATTGGATAAAACTAAAAACTCAGCCTTTGTGGCTGTGTTAAATACTACAATTACGGATCATGCTATGGTTTTCCTAAATATATCCAGTTCAAATAGAAAACAAAGATCTTTTTCAAGTTCCAATATGGTCACGGATTATGATAAAGCCTTAAATTGCCTTATCAATACAGACATTTCAATGTTCGATGCATACACGCTCCCTGATGACTTCGCCAACAAACTTGTGGAAGTTATCAAGGCGTCTCTCCTCTCAAATTCTAAAGTAAAATCTGTTTCTTGTTCTAAAAAATCACTAAAGCCCTGGATTACTACAGGTGCGCTGAAATGTTTAAAAGACTCAGGCTCTCGACTCGGCTCAGAAATAAAATGCATCGACAGACAAAAATAGATCCCTACAACGTTATTTTAATTATAACATATAAGCGTTTCCGCAATTATTGTACCAGTTTGATTAAAAAGATTAAAAGAATATATTACAGAAAACAAATAGAAAATTCAATACATAGTCCGAGACTACTTTGGTCTACGATAAATGATATCTCACAGTTTAGAACACCCAAAACTTCAAACAGTCATCTCCTCAATAGTGTGCTGCAACCGCTGGATTCCTTAAATCGAGTTAATCAGTTTTTTATCACTATAGGTAAATGTTTAGCGGAGAAGTCAATAAACCAAACTGGCTTGCCGAATTTAAGTGGTCACAGTACAACTGGGTACATTTGTGAAAGTTCTTGTACCTCCTCCCTTTTGTGATGCTGGAAACCGATCCACAAGAAGTAAACAGTATTCTTATGAGTCTTGACTCAAACAGTGCGCCTGGTTGTGATGATATACCAACAAAATACTTGAAAATGTCTAAGGACTTTGTCGTGCCTTTGATAAGCCGCCTAGCTAATTTATGATTTAAAACTGGAATTTTCCCCAAAAATTTAAAACGATCCGTAATTACTCCTGTGCATAAGGGGGGGAACGTAAGCGATGTGAATAACTATCGACCCATATCTGTGTTACCAGCAATATCAAAAATCTTAGAAAAATTAATCAATTAGAGACTGACCAGCTACCTTGATAAATACAAGATTCTTTCAAATGCACAATATGGGTTTAGAAGAGCACGTTCAACACAAGACGCTATCATGGCTCTTACATCCGAGGTCGCAAGTAAAGTAGATAAGAGTCATAAATGCTTAACTGTTTTCTTAGACCTCAAGAAAGCGTTCGACACTGTTTCCGTTCCTATCCTTTTGAACAGACTTCAAAGTATAGGAATTAGAGGTGCGGCTCTCTCTCTATTTGAAAGTTATCTCAAAGAAAGAAAACAAATGGTTAAAATAAATAACCTAACAAGTGCCGAGGACGATATCTATTACGGAGTACCGCAAGGTAGCGTATTGGGCCCGACACTATTTTTAGTTTATATAAATGGCTTATGTAATATGAAAATTGATGGAGGACAAATATTCTCGTACGCAGACGACACTGTGGTTGTTTTTTCAGAAACTTCATGGGAGATATTAAAAATCACAACTGAAAAAGGTTTGGCACTAATAGCTAATTTTATTTGTTTCTCTCCAAACCAAAGGACACAGCCTGGTTCAAACTTTGAAATTAAAATTCACGCCTGTCAAAACAGCAATCCACCTGACCCAATCTGTGATTGCCAAACTATTCAGCAAGTTAGCCACACAAGATATTTAGGCATAATAGTTGACCAAAGACTTTCATGGCACCCTCATATTGAAATTCTTATGAAACGAATTCGGAAATTTATATGGATATTTAAAACCTTACGACATGTTATACCCGCTCAACTTATAAATAAAATATATATTGCCCTGGCCCAATCGGTAATAACATATTGTATTCCAATCTGGGGTGGTGCCACCAAAATTAAATTTCTTGACTTGGAGAGAGCACAGAGATCGCTTATCAAGGTTATGTACTTTAAGCCCTTCAGGTACCCTACAACCGACGTTTATAAGGATAGCAATTTGCTTTCAGTCCGAGACTCTACCTTTTAAATATAACACTAACCTTGCATAAGTCTCTTCCTTTTGACCCAGCTACCCAAACCAGAAGACGCAAAGACATAGTGGCTCACTCTTCTAAGATAAGGACAGTGTTTGCTCGACGGCAATACATGACTCAGTCAACCTTTATCTATAATAAACTAAACCGTAATCTAGACATATATCCATTACTGTTATTTAAATGTAAAAAAACATTAATAGAATGGTTAAAAACTTTAACATACGAAGAAACTGAAAATGTCTTGATTAGAATATGCTAAAACATAACTGCATTCTCACACACCTACACAACACACCAGCTTACACACACTTACAGTTTACACGCAACACACAATCTCTTGCACCACCCTACATACACAAACACACCCTTGCATATACACTAACACACCCTCATTCACCCCCTACATACAACAAAGACACCTACTCTCTCACCACACGCACACACACAATCTACATAAACAAAGAGCTGCTTATAATTTAGGATTTCTTTTTATTGTTTGTATTAAATTTTCTATTATTCTCATCATTGTTAAGTAAATATATAAGGGAAGAAGCGAGACAGCCCCAACACAAGTGCTTTATGTAACTTACTGGGGCTACCTCAATTTATGTAAGGTCACAATGTATGAGTTAAAAATTAATATTTTTGTATTTTGTATTTTTTTTTGTAGATCAGAAGGTCCCCAATAACTCTATCCCCATAAAGCCGACCTGTATACAATGTAAATGATGGTGGCAAATGCAAGTATCGCGTGTCGGCGGTTCAGCACCGATACTCATCTGTCCCTGTGTGTACGCACCTTAATGGATTCAATCGAGTCAACTTTAATGCGACTCCATTAATATTGGGTATCAGATCATTTTAGTTTCACAACAAACAAACGCCACAATAATAATTATAAAAAATTAATGACGCGACACCAACGTTTATGTTTTGATCGTGATCGTTTTTAGGTGCTTTTCTGACCATTACTTTTTGTTTGATATAAATTAATGTTATTAATAAAGGTTAACTCTGTCTTTATTTTGATACCATTCAATCAGAATTAGAATATAAACATTATATCTATAAGGTTTAAGACATCTAACGGTAAACTTATTACAAAATATTTGATACTAACTACCTGCTTAGTTAAAAAATAATTACGACCATTACCACATATAAAAAAAGCTAAAAAAACTTAACAATGTATTAACGTCACAAGAATTATAAATAGTCCCGTCGCGGTGCGGTGTTAAACAAATAAAGCAGGTGATCTTTACAAAACGCCGCGGGGGAAACATTAGGGTTACGTACAAAACCACTTCATTATCACGCCGAGTGTCACGCGACGTGCCTGTAGGAGACATTCATCAATCGTATCGTATGGTTTACTCACGCACTACGCACTAGGTCCAATGTTAACATGCCATTCATTAAATGACGGCACAATTAAATATTTATGTTGTCTTTTTCAGAAACTGTTTCAGATAATTTGACTTCGATTTTGGAGTATTAATAAGGAACAATGTATGTACTCGTATCGAACCTCTTTCCAAATACATCTAACGATGAATATTATATTATCGTGTCGATAAAGTATGAAATCAAATATTACTTAAAAATCTTGCAAATCCGTCACAGAATAATAATATACTCCGTACCGACTTTTCCGCCTCGGCGACCTATCTCGATGATTAGCCAAGTGCGCAGGAGATATTATAGTGTACCAGTGTATACGCAAACTCAGGTGCACTCCCTCTTCCTTCACTCTCATAGTCCAATGGGACGTCAATCCGACATGACCGGAGAGGGATCTGGCGCAGCACCGATGGCTTTACGTGCTCTCCCCAAGCAGGAGGGTATCACCGCCAACTTCCTAACTCTGCTTCTAATAATTTCCTAACAGAATAGCCCAATAACACTTCGCCCGACCCTGGAATCAAACGCTCATGCTCAGCAGCTCTTGCTGCCACTAGACTAACGAGGCAGTCAAGTTTCCGTCACAGAATTCATATGAGGTATAAAAGTACCAACTATAAACAAACCCATAGTTCACCGACCGACGCATTCGAAGTGGATGTTGTCGGCTCTATCTTTCGCTGTCTAAACTCTTAGTTGATAAGACATACTCGTATTTCCCGAAGTGTCTGTAAATAACTATATTTCGACAAGAATATCTTCTTGGTGTACTCACTTTATTCAGTTCATAAGTCTCAGTAAAGTTAAGAGATAAAATCAACGATACAAAGAAGAGAACGGCGCGTAGCTTGTGACAGGTGGAGGGTGCGGCCGCGCCCTTATCGCGCGAGCTTGCAACTTTGCTGCGATACTTGCACACTTTCTCCAACAGCGGGCCGGGGCAAGTCACAAGTCCGATCGATGACTAGATAATACTCCAGCTCCATTCAAGCTACTACAATATTTCGTGCGATAGTAAAGCCCTGAATAAAACTACGCTACTCTTTTACATTGTTTTTAAATATAACAAAGACAGGGGACATAGAGAGTTTTAAACATTTAAGTGTTCACGGTAATTACATCACCTGAACTCTATAGACACAAGTCAATACATCAAGATGTACCTACTTGAAATCGTCCGAAAGGCTGGTGCGCTCTTCCGCTGACAACTTCGCTAATATACGATCCAACAATTACCTTCATGGCAAACATTTCCCCGCTTTATGTCGTCCCGGGCGAAATGAAACTTTGTATATTTAAGAGTTGTTACACGCACCATGTTTCATTAGTATATTCGTATGTTTGTTCACATTAATGTCTCGGCAAACGTTGTATTTGTTATCTTATGACTTATTTACTGTTTGTAAGCAATATCGGTAAGGATATTTAATACGGCAAATACGGATTTGGGATCTGTTTTCTCATCGGATTACACGGCTTATAGATATTCAAAACAAAAATCCGGTTTCATATCATTCATTTCATTTCACTTTATACAGAAAAGTAGCAATGCGTGCGTGTTGGATTGTACCCGCTCGCTACATTTCCTTAATAATGGGTAATTATGTTACAACTTACATGAGTAACAACATAATAAATTACTAAGTGTAAACATTGTTTGCGGTAGCTACATTTCATTATTAATTAAAAATAATTAAGCATATAAGCTAATCATGCTGCTGGAGAGTTGAAAGTTATGACAATGAGCCTTCGCAGCTCTCAAGGTTGTTCGCCTGCAACCAGCTGCAGCCTTCGCCAGCGGTTAGACACAACTTTAACTCATCGCTAGTTGAACACGTAACTTGGCTAGTTTTATGAAACAATATGAGCCAAGGTGAGGCCTTCTACAGATTCTTTTGAAGATTATGTCGATATTACATCACATACCTACGCTTTTCCGAACCCTTTTTCGTTAGTAATATTTAGTAAGGTACCAGTGCTCGTGTTTCATTTTCCTAGAAATAAAGTAGGAACTTTCTGCAAGCTTTACAAAATTATTTCAATAACAACATATATAAATCACATAAAAACGGTAAGAGTAGTTACAGGGAGGGAGTGAGTAATTAATAAATTAGGCACATTTCTAATCTCAATGGCGTCTTCTAATGAAGAGAATGTAATTAATATTCATTTATTAATATATTCAAACTGGTCTGTACGTTTTACTTCCCTTTGATGTGAACAGAATATCAACGAAATAAAATTTCAGGTTGTAACATAAGGCAGGATGTCGCATACTGCGTTGTAAAATTGTATGTATAAAAATAAATAATTATAATACAATAGGTAGCTACTTATAGTATTGTTAGAATAAATAAATAAACAATGGAGAGCCTTATACTTATAGATCGATTAAGTATCTACTGCTAGTATTATAATAGTTATACCTACCTTTATATAGTTACATGTTTTATTCCTCCCTTATTAACCTTCAAATGTGAAGCAGTAGACAATAGTAAATCAATTGTTATTTCCGAAAACGAATATAATTGTTTCCATAGGCAAGAAAATAATGATGATGTTTTCATCAATATAAAGGAAATAATTTGCTATATATAATAAGTAAATAGTTTTGATCCAATATTTAAAAAAAAACGTTACCCCACACTAGGAATTTCTTCCTGTATCGTGGGTGCTTCTACAGATAAATAATCTCACATGCACACACACCCAGACCCGGAACAAATTACCTGTAAATCATAAAAAAATTCGCTCCGCGCAGGAATCGAACCTGCGACACGCGGCGTAGCAACCAGTCTCTCGACCACTGCGCCAATCGCGCCATCATTCTGGAAAATCTCTTCTTGAAGGATAGAGAGGTGTTGGGTCGAACCCACAGCCTAGTTGAACAGCGGCAACCTGGAATTTTAATATACTAATTTGTTTTTTTTTCAATGGTACGTACCGTGAGAAAAGGTGTTAAATGGTGTGCAGTGGCACAGCTGTGATCGTCAGCTCTCTTTCCTTATGTTTATGTTAATCTTGGAGGTAATGAAGCGAATTATTCCTATCAAAGAGGCAGAATATCCAAGGTCGACGCATTGGATTGGATTCCGTGGCTATGTACGTCGAGTGGTAATATAAATGTATTTTTTATGAACATGAGTCTTTTTTATTACAGGCTATTCCCGAGACCTTGAGGGAGTTGAAGACTGCAATCTGGAACGCCGAGCTGTCCGGAGGAGTGGCCAACCTGACCGGCGCTCTAACTACGGGCTTCGAAATACTACATCGGGTAAACATTGCACGCAGTTTTTATTTTTCTTTTAACGGATAATGAAAATAAACAATACTTCATTTATTACAACATTGTTGCGGTGAACTTAAAACATAAAGCAGTAGTCTAATTAATTAGTTCAAATAAGAATAATTGTATTGCCTTAGCCAGACAGAGTGTCGCAGTCAAAATTCGCATTGACACGATTTATTTTATTTTATCTTTCATGTAAATCACTCTTTAATAACTATCATTATTTTTCTCGCATCTTAGTATAATCGCACGGGTCTAGGCTGTCAGTGCAACCAGGCGATAGCCGTAATAGGCGCGGGCGGCGGCACAGGTGGAGTTAAGGGCGTGTTCCGTACGTGGAATTGGCCGCACATGCCCGTGCGCATCTTTACGTACAGAGTCGGTGGAGATGCCACCGCTGGACATAACATGAAGGACATGGCGTGCACCAATAAAGGTAGGATTTTGTCTTTTGTCATTTAAATTGTACCCCAATATCGATTTTATTTCTTCAAAAGAGATAGCATACGCCTAAGTTGTTTCAAGGAGTAATATCTCGTACTCATGGATTTTCTTAAAATAACCAAATTAATCCCTCTATTTTGATCCCTAAGCCGCAAAAATGCATCACATGCCAGAGCCTATCTAAGAAAAGCATAGGACACTTAAAATACAGTCCAAACAATTACTTTTCTCACCAGGTTTCTACGTGACGATAAACGAGCACTCGGAGATCAAGTCGAAGGTGCTGCACTTCGTAGAGGTACTGGCGCGGCCGCTCGTCATGTACCAGACCGTGCACCCTGTTCACTGGAGCCCCGCTTACGTTGGCGGACGGGTATGTATACAAATCTGCACATTTCCTCAGTATTTGGCACATCCACGGCTACCAACATACATAAGCTTTATACAAATGCCATGTTGACTTTTGCCACGTTTCGATTATGAGAACAAGGAAACATTGAAGTACTTCATACCAAAAGTGTTGGTATCGACATTGCCTAAAGCTACTTTGAAGCCAGCGTAATATGTAATATTGACTGTATGATGATCCAGAGCTATTTAATTGACGGTTAGGATGTCCAGTTTTTAGAAACTGATCGATAAACAAACCTCTCAAACAGCTACTTTAGTTTTCCTTTCGAATATAATACCAAACCGTGTATTTCAGAACCAATGTTCTATTGATTACAGAGTAGTACCCTCGCTGACGACGGCATGGGCCAACTGATGTCTTCGGTCACCGTGCCCATCTTCGATAGGAGAAACCACACGGTATGTTCCAACATACGTTGCGTAGGAACCGTAATTTCATCGAAGTATTATTTAGAAGTTGCTGGTTCAATTATGTCTATTTATCAACTACTTACTTCTAAATATGTTACATAATGGGTTTCCTTTCTTTTTCAGCAAAGGGAAGCCAATTTACTTGGTGTGGTAGGAACCGATGTGCCTATCGATCAAATAAAGAAGCTCGTACCACCGTATAAGGTAGAAAATCTATTAACGTGTTACAAAATTTCAATATTAAGCCTTTATTTTATTAAAATGGATTTATATTAAGGTTACTTCAACTTTCAGTTGGGTGTGAACGGTTACTCGTTCATGGTGGATAACAACGGGCATGTATTATATCATCCAGATTTGAGACCATTGGTATGTATTATAACATGTTCTTAATATCACAGTAGGTAGTAACTGTTCTATAAAGGAACACAGGGCAAGTTACTCAGACATTTTAAACATAAGATGATCAAGTTTTCGCGTAAAGTGTTATTTTGTAATTTGCTGTTAGCCTTAAAACAAAAGCTAATTTCCGTTTTGAAGATATAGTTTAAACATTCAAGCTTCACCTTAAAAATATTCTTATTAAAATTCTTACATCTTTTGTTACAGCATACAAACGAGGAAGTAAGTACTTGAAACAAATAATTATCAAACAAATACACTTAACAGTATCTAGACTAGAAGAGAAATCAATAGTGTTCCTTGAATGAATAGGATTAGTTAGGTTATACTAAACATACTATACTTCACAGTACACTGAGACGCTGCGTCCTCTGTACTCGAGCGTGGACCTCACGGATGTGGAGCTTCTAGTAGATTCCGACGAAAACTCCAGGGTCAACCTCACCTCGCTACTGCTCGATGTAAGTTCTTTTTCAGCACTAATTAATCTCCTTAAACGAATTGGTTAAAAAACACAATTACTTAGCAACGGCTCGCCAAGGCCTCTCGTGAAAGAAACTAAACTTAAAGCAGCCTCTTTCTTTCTTTTTGCTAATAATGACACGGTGTTAGATAAACATAATTCTATTGACCTGCTTATTTCAGATTCGATTGTTTTACGGCCAATGACAGTAAATTGCGCGTTTATTACGGCTAATGACAGTAATTCAATGTCAATCGCCATAAACAGCCTTGTGACGCGGGTCCACCTTTAGCTATTCCATTTACAAAAATATCCATTTAATCAGAAAAGATTGTGAGTTACTTCTGATGTGTAATTATCTTAGTTACGTAAGCAATGGTCAAACTTTCACTTCATGACCGCGTCTGGTCATGGTCTAAGTACTTCTAGAGCCAACAACATGTCGTTCAACTTCAATAACTTTATTTCTCATAAATTAGTATAGATTGAAATCTTCGGAAGAATCTCATCGTTAACAACCTTTGACAGTTACGCCACGACATGATAGAACAGCGGGAGGGCGAAACTGAAATCGCCGTAAAGGTTCAATACGACAACATGCGGCGCGTGGCCACGAGACGACAGCGATACTTCTACAGTCCGGTGGACGGTACGCCCTTCTCGCTGGCGGCCGTCCTGCCCGACGGCTATGGCATGTACGAGCTGCAGGCCGAGCAGGAGGTCAAACATAGTCCTGTTAATGGTGAGTGCCAACATTCTGGGATGCATCCGTAATGAGATGACATGGAGGGTAATTTTATAGTGAATTCCAGTCTTTGTATACTTCTGACTCCAAAAAGATATAACTTATTTATTTAATTAGTAAAACAGAACCCAAGTGTAATTACAGGTTAAAAATTCAATGCAACAATGCTTCAACAAAATACATATTTGATTGAAAAGATTTTATCTTGGGGTATTTACGGAAGTTTCTGATTCTTCTGCTAACAATTCAAATGATCAATTAATCTATCATCAGCATGAGGATAACCCCAAGGACCTGCCTTTTTGACACTGATCAGAAGGTCAGTGGTCGCATACAGACTAATTTATGATGATCTTGAAGTTAGAGGCATTCTTTGTGAAGCTTTACTACAAAAAATCTGTTATCTAATTCCTGCAGTCACGGAATACTTCAAAGGCGAAAACTGGAAAGTTCACCCTGACTGGTAAGGATTGCTTAATATTTTGTTAAAATAATCCCATTTAATTTCAACGATAATATCCCCCCCTCCCCCATCTCACAACTGTAACTCCATAACTATATAAACCCTAAGCCTTCAGCCAATTTGCAAGTCGTTAAGACCTCCTTTACTTTAGACATTAAGTTTAGCCCAAAAACCAATACCCGCAGTTAACTCTTTGTCTTTATCTATCAAAAAATAGTCCAGCAGTTCTTGTCAAAGTCGCACAAGACCTTAAAAGCCTAAACACTATAACATCTCGTTTCTTTTTAAGCATTAAAACACTAACACTAACACAACCAACAGTTATCTTTACCTTAGTATACCTATGTGTGACTTATACGTGTAGGGTATACTGCGAATACGCGTCCACCTCGGAACAGTCGTTCAACTCAGCGGAGGAGCAGTTGCTGCACTTCCTGACGCGCACGGGGCGGCCCGGCTGGAAGTGGATGTCGCTGCGCCCGCGCGCGCTCACTCTACACAACGCACACAAGAAGCAGGACAGAGACTCTTATTACTGTACGTATGCTTCATCATACATGGTTATCCACACTAAAGTTTCTAAGAGTACACAATTGATACATAAGTTGAGTAATCCGCCTCTGCGCCACCAATTTGATTCCCGATTATTGTGCCCGGTGAATGATAAATAAATAGTGAAGATGGCAATAGGATCAACACCTTTGAAATGAGACAACAGTATTGTTGAAATGTGGGTGTAAAATTACACCAACATTAATTAGAGGATCCACAGAAATAAGAGACTTTGGGAGGTAATCCTCCCAAAGTCTCTTATTTCTGTGGATCCTCTAGAATAATTTCTCTAAGAATAATTTCTTAAAACTGTGTTACCCTTTTATAAAATTATCTCTATCTAGATAACCTTTATTGCCCCACTGCAGAGCCTCCGTAATCGAAGTAATCTGAAAGATTATTTCCTTTACTTGCAGGTGACAAAACTTTAGTGCAATCACTTATCAGGGATGCCATGGTAATCAAAGAATTGGACGCTCACACTGGACATGCCAGCCACCACTCACAGTAAGTAAACTTTATATCAAAGCATGATTAATTGCACAACACGAAATATATTAAATATCTGCATTCTGCAATGAACACCCTTTTGTTTTGCATCAAGAGCAAACTAGCCTGGCGGTACGAGTACGCCAACCGAGTTACATTAAATTACTATCCTGCAATTTGTCTCAAATCTTATCGCCAGATATAACTATATACCTACCTAACAATGTATTGAAACCATGCAGGACGTGTTCAAAACCTATTTGGAAACTCTTAAAGCGTATATAGAAAAATAGAGGTTATCGATTTCACGATGCCCCTTTTTTGTCATCATAAAGTGTTCTCAATACAAGACCCCTCGTACTGTCACAATAATAAATAAGAATCCGAAAAGAAAATCCAACAAAAACATCTACACCATTTTGCATGAAAATATCTCACACTTAATAAAATTTCACAGCACTTTATGTTATTTTATGTGGATGACTAATTCGTTTGTGTTTGTCACACAAATAGCCCGATAGCGACTTTAATGGCACTTCTAACAAGGTAACGTAACTCTTCAGAATAGTTCAACTACCAGTAGAACTAAGATAAATGCTAAATTTGAACATCTTCACCCAAACACGTCATCTTCATCATCATCCGCAGCCTAAATTCACCCTCTTCTGGGTATAGACGTCTGTTTTGCCTTATACACGTAATGGCTATTGAATTTCAAAAGGTATTTATGATCACAGAGTGAACAAGAGTTGTAGATACATAAAAACAAAATTGCTAATAGCACGAACAGACGTTGTAAATATATAATAATTTGATTTAAGGATTTATATGTTATTGTTGACTACTAAACAACGTTTCATATGTGGTTCAAATAAAGGAGAAAAACAAATTCGCATTAAAATTTTGAAGGTCAGAACAAGAATACCTATTAAACAAAAAGGTCCAAGACAATATACTTACCTAGTTAATTGGGAATTGAGTATTTTTAATTAAACGTTAGAATATAAACTAGTTTACTTATTGCAAAGTACATATTTAAATGTTTGTTAGTTTTGTCTTACTCGTAACGCTACAGTAGTTTTTGAAAGCAGACGAACCATAATCTCCGATGGACAGGGTGGAATTTAAGAGTCGAATCTTTTAAAGAAGGATTTTACTTATGATACTAAACCTAAGACAAGATTTTTGTAATCAAAATATTTTTATATTCATACAAAAATCTTACTTGCGATATAATAATACAGTATACTGTTTCCCTTGGTCACGCCATAACTTGAGAACGACTGCACCAAATTGGATAATTCTTTTTTTGTTGTGTTTGTCAGGAAGGTTTATTCATATTTAGATGCGTTGGTTATTACTCGCTGAAGTATCTGAATCGCTGAAGACTCGTGTTATGTGGGTGTGTTGTGTGGGTGAGCTGTGTGGGTGTTGTTGTGTGAGTGAGATTTGTGGATGATGAGAGGGTTTGTTTGGTGGTTATTCATCAACATATTTTTTATCGTCTGAAGACTCGTATTTCTTATGCATACTTAGGTATGCCCAATAAGAAACACGGGTGAAATGTATTGTTCAATTTCATTGGTAGAATCTAACATCTCAATCTTATAAATTCCAGTCTATAGGTATAATATATCTTAGATACTTATTAAATGGATCATAATTACTAACATGAATATTTTATTTCATTCAATAATAATTGTCCCGCCTATGTCACATAATACATTTCTAGCATCCAAGGATCAGGTAAAGGGTTATTATTAAACTGATAAGTGTGTTTTAGCCAGCACGGACTTTAATGCTTTTTCCTTTTTTCCTTTACTAATGAAATAATTTAATTGCGATACTATGCTAATAATTTTTACGAGGAGGTTTAATGCTAATCTTCTGACAGTCAATGTTAAAATGCATAAGTTTGCTATACATGTGTAAGGTACTTGAATATAATAATTTATGATGAAAGTCATCTTAAAACTCCACGTAGAATTTTCTATTAGTATATGTACGAGATATACATATAAACGTAAAAACTCATGCTTCTTGTAAAAAGTCAAGGTGATTTTTTTGTGGAGTTTAGGTAACAAATTCATAACATAGACGCGTGAGTGAGCTGCGCCATTACGAGAAGCTTGAGATAGTAGTACAGTCGGCAACATAAGTAGATTAACATAATTTGAAAATGACGAGAAATTACGTCTGGAGTATTTATCCGGGAGACGCAGGTTCGAATCCTACTCATGACCGTATTCTTTTCCATTTAAAATTATAAAATAATTCGAATATTTTCATTCATACATCACTGCCGAATCCTACTCATATTGCTGACCGTACATATCGCTTTATTGAAACCCGATAACTGAAATCAGTGTAAGATGATTACTTATACTTATATTATAGGTTCCGAGGAGTTCTTTCATACTTACCTTAATGATAGACCTACCCCGTGTGACGTAGAAAAGCTATCATGATTGTGTTGAACAATCGTAATGAAATTTTGAAAGATCGTGCCCGATAAGCAACACCATAATAACTAAACTATTAAATCACATCAACTAATCTAACAGCCGTCATCTAAACACTAGACACTATGAAATGCTCAACTTTATTATCTTTACAGACAAGGGCGGTTCCACAAGTTCGTTGTGACGCTGTCATTCATCGCGACTCGCAGCGGATTGCTCCGATGGACCGAGAACGTCAACACCACTAGGAATACTGACTCTGCTGAACCGTAAGTAATTGCTTTATTCAGTCGCTTTAAATTCACTGCATAAGAATTTTCAAGTGGCCAGACCGTAAAGAACTGGAATTCTGAAAAAAAACAAAATAACTTTTACAGCCACTTCAGTGAGCGATACGCGCGTGCCTACGACTCGGAATGGTACCGTCGCGCGGTGGAGCACCATGCCATTGAGCCTGAGAGCTTCGTGTTCTCGGTGCCGTTCCGCGATGGCTCGGAGGCCGAGGAGCTGGGCGGGCGCCCGCCGCTGGTCCTAGCAACCCACGCAGTGTTCGTGGAGTCCCGCGGACACCGAGCGCCTGCCGCTGTCGTCGGACTACACTTCCAGCTAGATTCACTAGCAAAACACTTCTTGAACGTTACTTCCGCAGTAAGTCATACTCAAATCGACATCTATGGGTCTGATCAGCAATCTTACGTTTTGTTTTTTCTACAGTGCACAGGTGGCACTTCATGCAAGAAGACTTGCGCAGGCGACGAGTTGGACTGTTACATTTTGGACGACAACGGATTTATTATTCTGTCGGAGGACGTCTCACAAACAGGTCGATTCTTCGGACAGGTCGACGGCACTATCATGGATTCATTAGTACAGGATCGAATATATAAAAAGGTCGTCGTACATGACCATCAAGGAAGATGTCCGGATTCCAGGAACCCGTTCAGTGGGGATGGAAACAAAATTTCTGTGAGTAGCAAAAGTCCTTTAAAAATATTGTATCAATTTTTTTTTTTGATTATAGTTATAATATTTACTCACGTTATTATTTTAAATCGTAGCCTCTGAAACCGCTCTCCTGGCTCGGTGGATACCTCACCAGTTTACTCGCCATGTGGTTTCCGCTCTGGGAGCCAGCGCATGCGCGAGCCAGGGCTTACGCTGAAGAAGAAGCCGGTAAGCGGGCGACACTCATAACAACCATGTCATTGTATCCCATGTAGACTGTTAACAAGGCTAACTGACTGCTCTCTGGTGACAGATTACGAAGACTACGAGAGCGAAGACATGGAAAACGACGATGATTCGGACCGGGACCGCGGGACCTACGAGATCATTATTGACGGCCTTGGCGAGAGCTCACGGGACACTGGTCGAGCACACGCAGGCCCGCCTCCCCCTCCGGGCGGCGGGGGTGTGCCGCCGCCTCCCCCCCGCGAGGCGGCGCGCTCCGCAGCCGTGCGGCCGTGCGACACTAGCGCGGAGCTGTTCACGCTGCAGTCCTCGCGCCTCAATACGGCGCAGCCGCTCAAGGGCAAGCTCACCAACTGCCACAACTCTGGCTGCGAGAGGTAAAATCCCTTGTGTTGATTAGACACAATGGCGTAGCTCTAAGTAAAATAAGGTATAAGTTAGTGTGGTATACTACAGCCCCCCAAAAACGGCTCCAGGTTGGTCAAAACCAAGTCGCTAGCATACAAATCGTTGAATTCCATATTTTTTTTGCATTTTGTCCATTGACCGTTTGAATATACTGCTGGTCAGACATAGACTTCATTCTCATCATAGTATAAGTTAGTTTACACCATAACTAAACTGCTTAATCAATCAATCTTCTGAAGCAATCATGATAAGGCTACATTGTCTAATAATTACTGAATGTTCGCTAAGACGTCAAGTCATGAAATTGGAGCAAACTGAAACCATTTTGAATTTGTGTACCAGGCCGTTCAGCGTGCAAAAGATCCCGCACAGCAACCTGATCCTGCTAGTGGTGGACACGCTGTGCCCGTGCGGCGCCAAGCGCCTGGACGTGCGGCCGCGCGAGGCGGGCGCGCGCGCCGCCTGCAGGAGGGCCGCGCAGCTGCACCGCCGCCGCCCCGCTCACTGCGGCTCTTACCATCCGGAGGTACGGGGATATGCAGCTTTACGGCACTGTATGACAACCCGCATGGAACTTTAGGGTCCATCTGGTTCTACCTTTTAAACGTTTGCAGTGGAGGAAATTTGTTTTCAGAACCGATGCTTAATGTGTGACCAGTATTCTCTGAGTGAGATACTAGACCATGAAAGACGAATCTAATCCTCCGTTCCGTGCTCTTTAAAAGAATACCTACGCATGCACGAAAATATTAGTCGCTTGGAAATAGGGCTGATGATGACCTCGAGCTATTTAGACAATTGGTCATAGTACACGAATTGAAAATATTTATTTATCCGCAGGAAATCGAGATCCAGTCATGCGGTCGCGGCGGGCGCATGTTGCCGGCGCTGTCGTCACTGCTGCTGCCGCTGTTGCTGCGACTGGTACTGAGCACGTGACTGCGCGGCCCTATATAAATAAACCCAGTCCACCAACCACGGGCGCCAATGCGCCCTGAACGCCAACGTGTCGTGAAGCTTTCTAAACCCCACTCAGTTTCAGCAATCCGGTCGATTTTTTAACTGTTATCTCGTAGTTTCACGACATCTCCAAAGAAAGCTTCATCAGAAAACGGCGTTCGAGTGTTCTTGAGAGTGATGTGAGTGCGAAGCAGAGTGCGGTCTGTATGTGTGGAGCAGCGTGTTGCATGTTGCGGTTGCGGCGCATGGCCTCTGCGCCGTGACTCGTTACAGTTTTGATCAATTTTACCGACTGAAGTTTTGGTCCGACCAAGTGAACTTTTGATCTTGTTTTGAGACAGGATTATAGTCGAGTTAGGGTACGATGATAATTGAAATATTTTCTCCTCTCTGTTAAGTTGTCACTTTCATATTGTAACTGATGCAAACGCATACGGTAAATAGGTAGGTAACGAATATCTTGTTAAATTTAAATTGAGGATTATCACAAACTTGGAGATCTTATAAATTATAGCTAATGTTAATAGGTATTGAAAGATAATTAATGTAAAATATGAATATCGTTTAAACTGTTTTAGAAAAATTTACCTATGTTGAGACCTAATTCGATTTATTTCTTGATATCTGTCATTCAAATTTATCGCAAACTTATTGAATAGTTGCTAGGGGTTGATGTAAATAAGAAGAATAATTTGTTTGTAGAGCAGTTTCTTTGCTGAATTTATGTGTGCCTGTGTAATGTAAAAAGTCGTTGTGTCGTCGAGAGGGCGTCGCAGCGCTAACACGCACTGCCATAGAGGGGAACAAACTTTACTGATAGCACGCTGTGGTTGAAGCTGCGGATCGGTCGGATCCATCGGACCGGTCCGTCGGTCAGTCGGTCGGTCGGTCGGACCGGTCAGTCGGTCGCTCGATCGGACCGGTCAGTCGGTCGGACCGGTCCGTCGGTCGGTCGGTCGGACCGGTCAGTAGGTCGGTCGGTCGGACCCGTCAGTCGGGCGGACGGGCCTACGGAGGCGTGTCCCCGAGCGCGGCGACGCCTGCGTCTCTGACGACTTTCCATTCTAATCGTTAGTGATTTTCTCGCCTAATCTTCGAGTAATGTCGTAAAGAAACTGTAAACAGTTTCGTATTTTTATTGTAAATATTTTAATAACTTAAATGGCCTACTACAATTTTAAGAAAGTGTGTTGCTAATATATAGGTCGTTCAAATTCGACTTCTGCTGTCGTAAATGAAAACTTCGTCATATCGATCTGTAACAATAATTGTTTGCATATCATAATGTTCTCTTTCGATTGTTTAAAGTTGAAAAGTCAAGGCCTCGAGACATTGGATAAGTACTGACATTCTACTTTCATACGTAAATTTCAAATTTCGGAGTATAAGAGAATAAGCGTATTTACCTATTAACTTGTTTGTACCTAACCTAAATGTGAATGTTACATAGGAGTAATGATCAAATCCACATACTTACATAAAACATTAAATAGAGTTTTATATATCATAATAATATATTGACTAGTCATTAATGTACACGAGTATACGGCTTGCTATTGTCCGTTTTATTGCAAACTTTTGAAATAGTACATAAGCTGTAAATGCTTATACAGATATTCCTAATAAACATAGCTGACAGAGATTGAGTGCTAAACCACTGTATTACAATATGCGTCACAGATCACACGGATTTAATTGTATGAAACCAATAATGAGTTTAAGTGTCTAATGCGTGTACACAACCAATGTACGTGGGACAATAGCAAGCTAGACATTCTATATAACGTAGATTGATTACAGTAATCTCTTGATGTGTACTTCACGTATTATAATATTATAAGTGGAAAGAGTACTGAGCGGGCTTAGAGATTTTTAGAATAGCCTGTTATCGGGCAATGTAAGTATATGCAATATTACCAATATTTATATGGTACAGTAGCTAGAATACATTACCCAAGAAAGTTATAGATATTATAATTCTCTTACATACAATAGAGAAATTCTAGTAATTAAAACCAATAATAAATTTGACTCGGTATATTCCCCAAAGCGAGTAACAGCGAGATTACTGTAGTCAGTGTGCTCATATCACCGACAAGCTAACAATCATATCATACACGGCATACTCACAAGTCACAACTATAAAACAGATATCGTTGAAGGCGCTTTTGAGAAATTGTACATTTTGTATAAATAATACAGTAAGGAGTCGATTTAATGGCGTAGAGATTGTTTAAACTGGTGAGTGGCGAACGACTGGTAATGTATTGAAAGTGCTTCTAGTAAGCGTCGAGTCTTCCATAGCAGTCGAACGCGGGGGCGAGTGTTTACTGTTACGTCTAAGTATTAAACGATAATAATAGCGTATACTTATCATAGCATAGGCGGAGCTCGCGTCTTGTACCATGTGCAGATATTTTTACTTGCACTTCGCGGGATTTAGTTCTATGTAACTATAGACACAAAACAAATACCTCGTTTAGTTACTCAAAATGTAATAGTTAGACAGAGTTAGCGTTTATTTCGCGTTTAGTTCTTGGACATATCAATTCAGGCACCAAATGAGACTATAGCGTAAGCAATTTTTAAATTTTTTCATGTGTAAAAATACTGATATCGATTATTTTAATAAGGTCTTTATCAATGTTTTTTAGAGTCACGGGACTGGCGCGCAAGGTACCTAATGATCCCACATTGACAGGGTCCTCGTTAAAATAGTTGTGTAGAGTCGTACGTACGTGCGGTTATTTGTGTGAGGGACAAAGTGATATCTAAACTTTGCCACGTTCACTTTATTCCTGTATCGTACATTTTTGTATAAATTCTAGTCTTATTTTATGTAATAGATGTTTACTGTCAACTCGGTTCTAAAGCTTTAGGACTATAATCAAAATTCATGTTGGTACATTTTAAATTTAACGGAACGGAAAGCAGATGTTGACGTCACTGTTTATAATTTTCTTTTACTTAGTTAAAAGATAATAGTTGTATCATTGGGCACGGCAATCTGAGTGAACATGGTTCTCTAGCGTAATTCTAGTAAAATACTGTTCTTTTTGTTATTTGCCAGTTCATGCTATAGATATACAGTAATTACAACAATAAAGTTCTCTTATAACATTGTGACTATGTGCTTCTTTTCCTTCATTACACCAACCTTTACTCAAAGGCTAATTTTACACCCAGAACTCCTTTTAATAAAAATAATCTAAAAAACGGTTTGATTTTTGCGAAATTAATACACAGTTGTACAATTTAAGATGCTTATAATTATTATCTACGTTCGAAAATTACATACATAACATCTGCGTGTTACATGTAAAGGCTGGCGGCGAACACGATGTCTCTCTTGAGCAGTTTTATGGCTTCACTGAACTTGTTCTCCAGGTCGGTGTTGCCGATATTCTTGGCTGCCTGGCACAACTGACGCAGCACTTCTTCCAGACGCCTCATGCATCTAATTATGGAACCTAGAAATAAAAATAATGAAAAAAATAATTGAGAATTATTTAAATAGAAAGACCTGTAATTAGATACGTGATGCTTTTTTTCTCTAGAAGTAAATTTATGATTTTCTTTTAGACAAGATAACGCCGCCAGCAAAATTATACACATTTTAAATAATAAAATTACACCTGAGGTCGACGGATGGTCTATATCATCGACCTGACTAGCAAGTGTCATTGTTACATACAAGTAATAAACACAAAACTGAACAATACTCCTTTACAAACAAAATGTATACTATAAATACTTAAAATGCTACAAATCCTAAAGCGGGCAGAAGATTTCTTGTCTTTGAGACTAGATAATGTTGCAATAAAATTATTTTCCATCTTACCTTCAAACACATCAGTCATCTTGCATATCTGCAGAAAGGAGGCGCCCTTCGCCCAGGCGAGCACCACATCCATGAGCGTGCACTTGAACTTTCCCACATATTCGTCTTCGTCTACTTCCATCTTAGCGTCCAGAGAGACCTTGGCTATTCGTCGAGCGTATTCCTGACGAAAGAGATAATAATTATGAAGAAGGTTACTTTGAAAATTTACAGACACGAACCATCCACGGAAGTCTGGACGACTTACAAAAAAATGGTTAATATCCTCAAAGATCTACAAAATTAAGGAACTATAGTTATAATAATAAATATTATTTAATAAAGGATATTGTTATCATTTTTCAAAATTGATTTTTGTAAAATTCAATGTTGCATTTTTAGTTTTCAGTAAAATCCGGCCTGAGACTCTTTTGAGTACTTTTCGCTAATCCTTACAGTTTCAGATTTGGCGAATCGATCGAAACGAAAAAATCACCTGTATATCACCATAATATCATCAAATATTTAAAAAAGCTCTAATTTATTAAAAAACAATCATTAACTAAATATATATATTCGCTTGCTTTAACAATGTCCCAAACGAACGTTTGATCGCTTGTGCTCGGATCCTCCCACGTTTCACCACGCTTAACCCTTGCGATTACTCTATCTAACCACTGTATGGAAGAGGATCTGTTTTACACTATGATATTGTTAAAGAGATAATTAACCTGTAGCTGTCTAAGTACGCCGCGCAAGTCCTCGCCGGTGGCGGACGACTGTGAAGAATTCTCGTCACACACAAAGCAGCTAATGAGCGCCGCACTCTGCTCCGACGTCAGAGTATTGAACACACCGTTGAATATTAACTCCGTCAGAAGAAGCTCGTCTGCACTGTATGAGGAAAATAGAATATATTATTTCCTAAAATTACAAGTTCTAAATTCGGAGCTATGCCAACGTGTAAGGAGCAATTGACTAGAAAGAAACAATTCAATTTAAAGGGACTTCGAACCACATCTTTTTTTTACTGATTGTTATTTAAGCAACATGGCAACAACATAACATCTCAAAGCTGATGACAACTGCTATTTCCAACTAACCTGCTCAATTCGCATGCGATGCGTCCCTTCAGCTCAATGACGTCAGAGACAGTACAGTAGCCCAGCCTCCGCAGCACTCGCTTCCTCTTCTTCAGCTCATCCATCTGCAGTATACTCTTGGCTTTCTTTAGCTCGGCTCTGGCCAGGCTCAGCTCTTGGTGAAGCTCCTGTTTCTTCTCATATGCGGCAGTAAGAGCGCCGCGACTCTTGTCATTGTGCATGGGATGTGCGTAGAGTCTGTAAAAAAAAGGTAGAGTCAAACTTATTTATGTTGGATTGTTTTTAGGGTCGCAAAGGACCACCAACTTATCAAAAAATGTCAAATATACATCTCACTTATGTAGAGCTAAATTGCACTTGCCGCATTTAGTAGTAATTAACCATTAATCTGATTAAATTGATTTTATAGAGTAGGTAATGTACAACATTGTCTGTTTTAGGAATAAAATAATTGAATGATTTCTCCACGTCGTCGAGTCTCAGATGATTTGGACCAGAAAAATGAAAGCACCGTGAAATTATTCTAGTAAAAGTTTTATCACTTATCCAGGTATAACTGTAGTAAACTAAGAGAAATAGAGAAATAATTGCTGAAAAATCTTCTGCAAAAATGGTACATTTTTGAAAAGGATATTGCATGCTAATCCTACGTTGTTGTCTCATACTGGGATTTATTAACACAAGAGTCAGCTTAGTTGAGCGAACTACTTCTCGTCAGATAAAATAAAAACCACGGTGGGATACTAATACGGATGGGAGCTCGCCACAGTTCTTTCTAAATAAATATCTCACCTCTCTTCTAACTCTTTTATCCTTTCAACACACTCCTTAAACACAGTTTCATTGATTTTCATGTCTTTTATAGGGTTAAGTAGTGGTGGTCCGTCGGGAAAGCGTTTCTTTACTTCGCCGATAGTTTTCAGCACAGATTTGCGGTTGTCTGCCGGTCTTAAATCCTTGGGGTAGTAAACTCGAAGAGAGCTTATTTGATATATTAATGTGTGGAGCACTGGGACCACTTCGACATCGCCTGCCTGTCGAACATTTCAAAAGATTATATAACACTATGCCTCAATCCACTACCGGTGATTTCAACTCTGTTCCCGACGCCGGAGGCCTACTATCTTTTATATTTTTAAATATATATTGTTATTTTTTTTACTAATATATATTTAAAGTTATAATTATTATATTTGTATATTTAGAAAGAATAAAGGATCTTTAATTTTAAACAATCGCTCTTACCTCTCCAGGTGGGCATGGCACTTTGGTATCAGTATCTTCCCCGGAGGCTTTTTTGACATGCAACAATATGTCAACTACGATCACCGACTCCGCGGTAAGCGGATTCTCTTCACCTTTCTTGCCCTTGCCCTGTGTCTTGTGCCTGAAGTTCACTATGATTCCCCAGTCAAACTCGTGCTTTTCTGTTTTCACCTATGTTATGATACAACAAGTGTTTTGTTTAGTTGTGGAACAATTATCTTATAATCTTTTCATTCTAGCCGTTACCATTATACTGAGTAGTTTGTAAGAAAGCTGCCACCATGATATTGGCCATGAGAATATATTTCCAAAGTATTCACACTCGATACTTAGACAATCCCAAGAAATTATGCTTAACTCTTCAAATGGGAATAGTATAAAATTATATTTCATAACAATATAAACCTATTGTGTCTGGTTATTAGCGAGTTTAAGAAAAAACCGGACAAGTGCGAGTCGGACTCGCCCACCGAGGGTTCCGTACAAATTTTTAGGTACATATTATTACTACATATTATAAAACAAAGTCCTCCGCCGCGTCTGTCTGTCTGTTCACGATAAACTCAAAAACTTCTACACCGATTTTCATGATGTTTGGATAGAGTGGTTGTCGAGGAAGGTTTTAGTATATAATTTGTCAAGTTTTTGTATACATTGGCTAAAATATAATGATATTTGTTGGAGGTGTCGAAAAATAATAAGCCGTCTGGAAGCTTTCAACGAAAACGCAGATAGATTTTGATATAACAAATTTGATTCATTGAGATATAACAATATGATGTATGGTGGAATAGTGTATCTTATATAGGTCTCCAGAAAAGACCGCGATGGCAAATGTCTATCTCTTAAGGATCACATACTATATCCATTTTAATACTTTAAAAATGGCAATTATAAAGCGGGAACGGGATCAAAATTTCATGCTTACTTTTGGTCGCGATAATCGACATCCACGTGGGCGAAGTCGCGGGCATCAGCTAGTAAGTAATAATTTGGAATCAAGTCTCGCAGTTTTTTTCCGAGCTTTTCCCGAAATTCAGTTTCCAAAACCTATAAAGACTATATTTTTTATGATTTCATTACATATGTATAGTATATAGTTTTTTCCTGTATTTGTAGTTTAAGACGATATTACTTGCCAAATTTCATAGTTCTAGGTCAACGGAAAGTACCCTATACATTTTGATTCCCTTGAGAGTGTCGAAATATACGTTTCTTGAAAGGCCGTATAGTTTTTTTACATTAACTTAGATGTTTGATTTTTTTTAACAGTTTCAAGGGACTGTAGACCTGAGTATATGGTTTTAATTTCAACTCGATACCTCCACGCGTTCCCGAGATAAAGGGCTTCACAGACAGACGAATAGACAGACAGACGAACAGACAGACGGACGACAAAATGATCCTATAAGGGCTCCGTTTTTTTTCCCTTTTGAGGTACGGAACCCTAAAAACGAAAAAAAAAACTGTTATCACACTGAATAAGTTACATAACAGGTTGTGCTCAATATATGACTTGACTGACACCACCCACCACATCACTTGATACAACAACAAAAAGGCGATAATTAATGTTAAATTAGATCTCACGACTTTATGAATGGCCTCCACTATTACAACCAATGTTAGAATAAAAATATTTATTTAATATTTACCGTCTATTAAATTTAAAAAACATCGGGGCGATATCACTACTCCATTTTGGATTCGACTCGCAATGTTCCAGCAATAAAGTAAGAATAACTCTAAAGCTACCTTGACAAGTCGTCCAGGCTGCAGGAAAGGCTTCAGGTACTCAGGTTTGGTGATGAAAGAGCGGAACTGTGCACCTAAAAGGTCGAGCTGCGAACGGATGTTACAGTACGACGCTATTGAGTGCTCCTCCGCAATGCTCAGGGACTCGTATTCCTTCTGCTTGATTTTCGCTTCTATTGTAGGAAATGGAAAATATATAACGATATCCAAAACAAATGATGGGTTTTAATTTTACTGTAGTATAATCGAATAACCATTACACAATGGTACTCGTCTTGAGATCAAATACAATCCAATTAAAGACACATTTTCATTTTTCAGTAAACGTGTGCTGATTTTGTCAGGAAATATAATATCTTAAAGTTGTACTTAAATAATATGAAACTTACTGTCTATTAGGTCAGGTATAGCTGCTTGATTTTGGAACTGAAAAAAACTCCTTTCTAACATATACTCGGGATTAATTTCTTCTACTCGTAGCAAATTAAGGACCTACAAAAAAATATGAAATTTTAAATTGTTCCCTTTCTTTATAAGACAAATAGAACATAAAAAATAAATATCGACAAAAATAAAGTTATTATATTAAATGGAAAAAGAATACGGTCGCGAACAGGATTCGAACCTGCGCCTCCCGGATTAATACTCCAGGCGCTCTGACCACTAAGACAATATTGATAGCAATAACGTCGCCATAAGACGTGTTAAAATATGCAAGAAGAATTCGCGGTGGTGCGCAGAGGTCGAGATGGGTTAGTGGTCAGAGCGCCTGGAGTATTCATCCGGGAGGCGCAGGTTCGAATCCTGTTCGCGATCGTATTCTTTTTCCATTTAATATAATAACTTTAGAGTTCGCTAAGCAGCGTTATTTTATATTTTATTATATTTATTAGAATTTTTTATGACTAATGTATCACATGGAGGATACATGTGACAATTTAGTCATAAAAAATCGTATTAACAAAAACTTACCATATTATAGGTGAGATGGAAAGCAGAATTGATGGGATCTGCTTTGCCCTGCACCATGCCCTTAACGATAGCGGGCGTGACCTTCTCATCAATCATCAGGATCACAATACCCTTGTCATCGAGACCTCGACGACCCGCGCGACCTGACATTTGGATGTACTCGCCTGATGATATCTACAAGTAACGTGGCCAGATAGTATGCGAGACAGGCGGTTAAAATAATCAGGAAACAGGATTTTAAATTGGGATAGCGAAAAAAACTTTAAAATATTTCGAGATAGCTCCAAAATCCAGAAATTCGGCAACCTAATCAATAGCAAATCAAGACTAATCAACAACAAATCCCAATAGGAATCCCCGAACACTACAAGTCAATATTCAAGATTTTTAGAATAAATTTTCACTTTTTTATTTTAATTACATGTTAATTCGTTAATTTTTAAATTTATTTCGTCACATGCAACTACTGCCCTAATTGGGCATGCCTAATTTTTCGCAAGACGTGCTAACGGAATAATATAATTTTTTGTTAATTTCCACTCATAAAAGTAAAAGATTACAAATTAAATGGCAAAAATAACGAATAATCTTCATTTGACCTGACGTAAACTGAAGTGACGTCACAAGTTCAATTTTATTTATTCTGTAGACTAAAAGTATGATAGAAGAAGATAGAAATACATTGACATTTTTAGTGATGCCAGACTTTTTAAAAAGGAAATGTTTTCTGCCATTTTTATAGTGAAGCTATTTTAACTAAATTCGCATTTAATGATACGAATGTATTTTATTTTATGAACTAATATTTCTACAAGTATATCAAAACAGATCTATAACCAAAAACGTAAAAAAGATCTGTTTTATATTAATAACCATCAAAACTTGTATACTAGAGCTGGCAGCACTTGTCAGTTTGACGTTTGTGACCTTCATTTGACATTACCAACTGACATGAAACTGACAGCTGCTTGTTTTGGGCTACTAGTTGCATTAAAAAAATTGTGATAATTTGACGACATTCAAGGAAATATTAAAAAAAAAGCCAATTAGGTTTTTATAATTAGCTAAATTTTCGAAAAAAATAACTTATTTTTTTGTATGCCCTATTTGTCAACCGTAACGTAGCCGAAACAAACAATATGTATCGCTCTTGTACATATTGCAATACAAAACATATAATTAAATTATTAAGTACAAATGACATATGAGTAAAGGTAGATATACTTACAAATCTAAAATCTTTTCCGTCGAATTTCTGGCAGTTCGTGAACACGACAGTCCTGGCAGGCATGTTGAGGCCCATGGCGAATGTCTCAGTTGCGAACAGTGCCTAATAATAAAATAATATAGGTATTAAAATCATTTTTTTAGTGATGTGGCATCACATATCAGGCAGTTTATATCATTTTTTTTGCCATGCAGCACAATAAGGGTAAAATAATTAAATAAAGTTAATTATACCTAAATAAAATTAAAATATAATATATAATAATATTTTATTCATCACAATTAATATCAAATGAACTCATACTATCAGTTACAAGCACTTAGGGCCGGTTTTTTGATCCGTAGTTAACTCAACCAATAGTTAAAAATGGTTACTAATGGTTAAATTTCGGCAAAATGTGTTTTTTGATCAATTGTTAGCTTAACCAATGGTCGAAAAAACAACTATTAGTTAAAAAAAATAACCACCCGAAATTGGAGAGTTAACAATATGGCGGATAGTTAACTGAACCCTAACATCTGTTTTGTACAAGTTTTTGTGTTGTCAATGCCACGTTTGCTCAAATATTCTTTGCAATAAAGTAATTATTACAAAAAAATCCTTTTAAGAAATAAGAGCTGCGGTCCCTTCCATTAAAAAAACAATGCGTTAGATGCCTATTTGTGTAAGCAGTAAATAATATATTTAATATATTTTAAAAAAGATATTTCGGTGACTTTTATAAGTTATGATAAATAACTTATGTTATAACTGAAAGTAAACATACGAAAGCATCGTATCACTTTGATACTTGCTTAATTGTTGACTGTTCCCTGACATTTTTCACGAACAATATAATAACACGGAGTGAATTATGTAATATGAAATAAAGTCGGCTAATTAATCTCGTCTCATGTTAATTTTCTATCGATATGATTTTTTACTGACAAAAATGACGTTTTGTTTTGGTTTCGATCACTCATTATGGCCAGTGTTGTAACATAAAAAAATATTACCCACAAAACCACAGCAATTTTTCGGGAACTATCTGATCATTACACTGGCAATATAATAACCAATGGTTGAGTTTAACTATTGTTAAAATAGATATTGAAAAACGTAATAGCCCTGTAACCATTGGTTAACCGGTTGACTATGGTTAATCTAACAAATTGTTATACTGTGTTTGACTACGGATCAAGAAACCGGCCCTTAGTGACTCTTCGTCACTAGTTTCTCCGACTTCCGACCGATAAAATCTTCCATTACATTTTCCATTTCTATATCCTTTTCCCAGTATTCATTCTCCAGTTTCTGAACATGTTTTTCGAAATTTTCCCAGTTTTCTACCGTAAATGTCGAAATTGCATTCATTGTTACCTCTTTCAGTTTTGCCGAACACAAATCGCTCTTTATGTTGTGTTCCCTTACGAAGGGTTTAATGGCTGCCCAGGCTTATTCAATAGGATTTAAATCGCACACACATGGAGATAGTCTAATAATGTCATGGCCATGTCCTTTAATTGGGACTCTGCTGAAGATTCGAATAACGTTATTGCGACGTATTATGAAATGACGTATAATGAGACTATTACGAAAAACTTTACGATTGGTACGAAATAGCGTGCGTCGCAATAAAGTCATTCGAATCTTCATATCACTCCCCCCTTAAATTATATTGTTAATTTTAAATTGACTAGTGGCCCGTCCCGGCTTTGCACGGGCGAACATTTATTTCTTAAACATTTTACGATAAACGCGAAGTTTTTTGTAGATATTGATATGTTCTTTAATATTGTAGATATTTTTTTTGTTCTATCATCAATATTTTCCGCAGCGCATGCGATGAAATACAACTTATGGCAATTCTTTTTACACCTTGGGTTACATTATTGAAGTTTTAGTAGGGATCCGTAATATTTTCTAGTATGCCTATGTTACTCGGAGATAAATTGCATTCTAATGGTGAAAGAATTTTTGAAATCGGGCTTGTAGTTTTTGAGTTTATACGTTACAAAAATACAAATCTTTCCTATTTATAATATTAGTGTAGATGTAGAAGTGTAGATATCAACGTAATACCTGTTTTGTTCTATAATTTCAAATAAATCTGGTTTCCTCATTGTCCTGTCGCAAGAAATGTTATTGTCTTCCAACCATTTTATCATTGCATATGCATGGCGAGCTTTTTATTGGGGGATTATTTAGTTGTATACTATGGTAAGGTGCGTTGTCCATTATCACGACACTGCGGTCAGGAAGTGAAGGCAAAAGCTTTTCGACTAGACATTTCTCAAAATTCTCACTATTTATTTGTCCATGATAGTCGCCGGTAGTAGTACCGGCCTTAAATATCGAATATCAAAGAAGCCCCCGGTGGAAATCCGTTTTTGTCTCCTGCACTCACTACTATGAGTCTATTCCCAGAACTAGTATCTGTGAGAATTCCTTTTGATCCAGTCATTTGCCAACACTTATTGAAAGTTAAATTAGTTAAATATGGTGCTCACATGTACCTTACATTGAGTACTGTTTTAGTTTAAGTTTACTCTGCACTGAGTCTAAAATAAATAATTTCTTTCTTCTTCTTTCTTTCTTTCTTTCTAAATAAAAAATATTTATTTTGTATTGTTGGAATTCTCTAATTATATATATATATATATAAATGAATCCTTTTTCCCTTGGTCACGCCATAACTTAATGACTGCACCAAATTGTATAATTCTTTTTTTGTTGTGTTCGTTATTGTCAGGACAAGGTTTTAACATAAGATTTTTTTTATGTCGTGCAGTTAATTTTTAACCTGGCGGGTGAAACCGCAGAGCACAGCTAGTCTTTAAATATTTATAACGTTTGAAAACTATATCTGTCTTTTCAATTAAAACAGATCGTTTGGTTTGACATCGACGCCATTTTTTTGAACAGCCGTTGTAACGTGCGAACAACCCCAAGAAAAACGGTATTTTTTCGCATTACGTAAAGTCGGAACTATTTCTTTTGTAAATAAAATTCATACTGTTATGAATCACTGTACGATCAAAATTGTCTACACAACATTTTTGGCCTGTATTCTTCCGTGTTGTGGGCGATTTTAATTGTTTATCGGGTCCTGCTAATTTGGATTCGGATATTATTCTGGACAAAATTCTTTTCGATAAGCCGGTGTGAAACGCAACCCTATCCAATGGCTGATTGACAGGATATTTATAATAATTGTTTTTCCGTTCAATGTCACAATTTTCTAATACTTTTCTGCCTAGTTCTCGTGCTCGAGAATGAATTACTGCGTTTTTTTTTTTGTTTTAACACGTGTCACGTAACAAGCGACCGAAGTAATTCACAACAACGAAGAGCAATGTGAGCGAGATCAAAATCGATAAACGCGGTCGATACGGACTCGTGCAGCCGGACCAGGGGCGTAGCTACCGCCGTATCAGCCGTATCATTGATACGGGGCCCCCAACGTCTGTACTGTGTAAGCAAAAAATCGTAAAGTATTATAAAAGGGCCCCGAATAAATGGCTACGCTACTGGCTAAGACTAAGATCACTCCCCCGGTGTGCACTCCCCCGGTGTGCACTCCCCCGGTGTGCACTCCCCCGGTGTGCACTCCCCCGTGCCTCAGCTCATACCCCGATTGCCATGTCGAACTGTCGCGTACTATAGTCATCATATAAATATTTAATACTTTTAAAGTACAGTTCCAGTATTCGTTCAAAACACAAAAACAGTTGCTAAGGACAAAGATAATATTTTATATTAGGCTTGGCAAAGATATGCTATAATATTCATTCATTCATTAATTCCGTAAAAGAGTAACAAACATCCATATCCAACCTCACAAACTTTATAGTGTATACTAATATTATAAAGCGGAAGAGTACGTTTGTTTGTTTACACAAGCTTATCTTTGAAAAAAATATTCAATAATGAGCACCTGTAAACATACAAAAGAACTCTTCCGCTTTTTTTGTATATGATAGCCAGGTTTGTGAGGATGGACAATATTTGAGGCTAGTTGAGAGGTAACTAGCCTCAAATATTGTTTTTTGTTAAGTAAGTCAGAAGAAAGTGTTTCTGAACTGCTTTATCCGCGTGCGCTGGCGTAATGGTTAGTGATACGTAAATACAATGTTTTCAAATATTGGTCCTAAGTACATATAAAAAAAATCGCGGTGGCACTTTAAATTTTCATAAAATAAAAACAAGGTATTTCGCGCCAAAAAATTTATGAAAATTTTAAGTCATTTATGAGCCTTGTTATTGGGATTGTATATTAATCGTTACAAACAAAAGTTACTTCATTATTAAGAAAATTTTGTGAAGATAAACTTTAACTTATATCATGTTATTGGGATACATAGTTTAGGAGATAATGTAAAATGCAAATAATTCAACACTCGCGTGAACTATAAACCAAGCATTTAAAGAATACAAAACAGAATGAGGGCTCTCTTGTTACTCAAATTAAACTATAGATATATTTATTAAAATACTAAACCTTAATAAAAATCACTTTTGCACCTTAATAAGTCCCAAGCCGAACAGTATTTCGATGGTCTCCTTGAGTATGGGCAGCAGTCCTCCGTGATGTATGCCGATGCCGCGCCGCAGCAGAGGGATCACGTTCTCCACCTGTGGCAGCTTGCGGTCCTCCTCAGAGAGCACATCCATTGCATTGTTGAACACTTCGTCCACTAATTTCTTTTCCTCAACTGTTAGGGATTGCGGGTTGAGATTATATGGCCAGACCAATGCGAAATTATAGTTAAGATTATGATTCCATTGCCTCAACTGTACATAGTATCAAAAAAGGTAGAATGAGGCGAATTACAGACATGAATCACCTCTCCAATATAGAAAGTGTTTTACAGAAAGAACAGATTTGGCACTAAATATTGAAGTTACATGACCATAGACTGTTGACAGTCAGACATTTGACTGTCCTGTTGGTCTAGTGGTTAGTAGCCCTGACTGCTATGCCGGAGGTCGTGGGTTCGATTCCCACCCAGGACAAATGTTTGTGTGATGAGCACGATCATTTGTTCTGTGTCTGGGTGTAATTTATCTAAAATATGTATGCATTTAGAAATATATAAGTATGTTTATCAGTTGTCTAGTACTCATAACACAAGCTCTGCTTAGCTTGAGACTAGACGGCGTTGTGTGATAGTTGTGGAATATTATTATTATATTATTATTATATTATAGAAGTTCAAAACTCAGACAGTGAATTTTTACTTACTTGTATTAAAGTCCAGTTTGGCCATTTGCATAGCATAGGACTCGCAGTCCTTTTTACTGAAGCTGAATATGATGACCGGAGCGAAATTCCTTTCCATTATCATTTTGACAATGTTAAATATATTGGTCTGGTTGGCGCCTCGAGGTCCTCCGCGACGCCCACGCTGGTCACCCTTGGCTGCGTCACCCGCGCTGCTTAAAACTGCCATGGCAGTGTTAAAGTTATCTTCTTTGAATATACCCTGATTGGGAAATAAGGAGATGAATATAAATTCAATGCATCAAACTTTAAGAGATACTGCAAAGCCAGTTTATTTCTGGAACTTCCAAAGACTATTTATGGTGAATACTTTGTTTAATTTCAAATGTAGGAAAACTACTTGAACCGATAATTACTATCAATAATATATCCTCATCCATTCTCAACACACCTTTTCATCCACCACCAGATGAATACCATCTCCACCAGCAGGGAATATATAATGCTGCAGTGGAGTAGGACGGAACTCTGTGTAGACCACATGGCAAGGCTGTGAATGCAACCGACACACCCACTCTGCGAACTGGCGCGCGTTCGGTATTGTAGCTGACAGGAACACGTAGTGGACATTGTCAGGCAGCAAAATTAATGTTTCTGGATGCCAAAAAGCATTGGGAATAAGTAATTATTGTTCATTGCCTAGAAAAATCCTAACTATAAATTGATTTAACTAAACATAACAAATTAAAATTAAATTAATTGAATATAAAACTACATTCTCGTCTCATACATCAAGTGCTCTTTACCTTTAAATTTGAAATTACAAGTTAAATGACCAAAATTATTATTAAAATTAGTAATAACCGTTAAACAATAATTAATATGAATCTGACTCACTAAAGATATACAAAAATATTAAAATATATTCAATATACAAATATCATAGCTATCTTAAAATGCTCTGAGTAAACTGAAAGTGCTCTAGGATAGATTTACATAATATCCCATATAAATATGTGTTGTTATTTAAACATTTGTTTTATTATTTACCTACCTTCCCAAACAACACCTCTTTCTTTATCTCTCATGTAATGAATCTCATCAAATACAACCCAACCCACTTCACGCATGATTTCTGATCCTCGATACAACATGTTCCTCAAAATCTGAAATACAGACAAGAGAAACTTTATTTAGAACAATATATGTTTGAAAAAAAATCCTTGTGATATTTTTCAGTAAGTTCAAAATAATTTAACACTTGCAATGTATAAATTTCATATTTATTATTAGCCCTCACCTCAGTGGTCATAATAAGACAGGAAGCAGAAGGATTTATGGTCACATCACCAGTTATGAGGCCCACATCATGAAACTCTTCTGAAAACTCTCTATACTTCTGATTAGACAGGGCCTTTATAGGTGTAGTGTATATGACTCTTTGCTTGTTCTTCAGAGACAAGGCTATAGCATACCTAGGCAAAAAAATCAAAATAATTTTATTGTTAACTATGTCTCCCTTGTTTTTTAATTTTCAAAATTTCAAATGAACAATATATTATTAAATAAAATGAACTTACTCAGCCACAACAGTTTTTCCAGCAGAGGTATGAGCAGAGACCAATACCGACTCCAAGTTGTCTATGCATAGTATAGCCTCCTTCTGAAACGGATCCAGTATAAAACTGTACTGTTTAGCCGGCTCAGATGTAAGGGGCATAAGAGGTGCATACTCATGGTTTGGTGGGATTGCCACCTCGTGTGTACAACCCTCGTGAGTCTCTAGTGTGTGTATTACTATTCGAGCGTTGAGAAGTTCTAAGCTGAAATATTAATAATGCTATGATTAATTAAATTGAAATGTGAATCCAACTACTGTTATAGGTATTAGTGATTCATGCATGAAATATCTGTTATTTAGCTTCAACATCGAGTTCATCTTTCGGTAAACTGATTAATAAATAAAAATGTATATTTACTTTACGTCACTGGTTAATTCAGACTCATCTTCTTCCTGTTTCACTTTCTTCGTGGATTGTTCAATAATCTCTACTTCTTCGTGTAAACGCTTTTGACTGGAAGCATTTGCTTCGATGCTCCCTTTCCTATGTAAAAATACGCAATCAGCACATTGCAATTATAAAAAGCAAACCTGTTTAGCAATAACAGTACTATAGGTTATCCTAAACTCACAATTCATTTTCTTCAATATTTGGGAATTGAACAGCTGCCTCATTCGGCGCTGAATCGTCAAAACAATCAAATAAACTATTCACGTCTGCCATTTGAAATTATTTCATACAAGTAAACAACACAAATACAACTAAAATGTAACCTCACGATCACGATTTCATGACAAAATAAACGTGAAACGTCAGTCTTCATTTGGTCAATATATGTTACTTTTGACTAAAAGCTAGTGATGACAATAAAATAACGGCTAGATCTTAATAATGCATTATCGTTATAGAATGATAACTGTTATTGTAAACTATTATTGTTATCCTGTTATATTGAGTAAACTTTTGAACGTGTCATAGTAATCAACTGTCAATGTTGTCGCGTTCAGAAATGTACCTAATGAATTAAATATTTTTTTTTTTTTATTTGATGGGTTTAGCCACTTAGCGACCATATCACCCAGATATGAATCTTAAAATAAATTATATTATTATTTCGGGGTTTAAAAAATATTAAACGTCATTCCAACTTCTCTAAAATTATTTCTATATTTGTACAACATTTTGTGTGTATGGGACTCGCCATGATTCTTTTTGCTATTAAACTTATAATATATGCGCGCTGTAAACTACAATACTAAAAAACCTAAAAGTATTAAAACCTAACGCGGAGCAATCAGTAACACGATAGCATAATGAAAATTGACACTGGCAACAGATCTGTTACTGCAATCATTTGTTATTTCATTTTCGTAATCACAATACTGTTTGTCAAAAATCGATATCGATTTGTAAGGCACAAAATCGTAACTCTAAATTTCGACGGATAATAACAAACAAGACAATTATCGTGACCCTTCAAGTTAAAGTATACTTTATGTCTTTTGCAGTAAGATCATAATCGTAAACATTATCCGAATATTATATCATTATTGATATTTACTCGCTGTTGTTTTAGAATTGTCATTGTCAATTATTGTCAGTTGTCATTATAGTTTCGTAAGATTATCAGACAACAGTGTTATTGCAATAACAGGACAGATTCGTATTCAATAGTGTGTTATAGAATACGGAAGAATAATGCATTACGTAATGTGTTATTGCAATAACGATCAAAGATCAAATACTACTAAAAGCTCTCGGGAATAGTACTTTTGACTGAAATTAAAGTCAAAACTAGTTTTGCCCAATGGAGCTAGTTAAAAGTAGTTTTGTCTATAATTTCATTTCAATTCAAAACCAGCGCAGCCTAGGGTGAACTAGTTTGGCCTCAATACTTTAGGATAAACTAGTTTGGACTAGGCCGAACTGATTTTGAATTATTGTATAAGTAAATTAATTCTTCTTCTACGGCCGGGTCGACGGAGCCCTACTTAGCGGGACTCCTATTTCCGCGCTTATAAGGTCACAAAAACCTAAACACGAAGAAAACCCTTCGAAACTAACCTATCCGTGTCGGGGTACACGGGGTTCCCAAGCTCGCTTCGCTCGTTCACGCGTCCATTCGTGATCGAGATCGTGGCATCAAAAACCCGATACTGGAAATCGGCTACTATAACTGGTTTCAGTAAAGGACAAAAACGTATTGACGTTTTCCCACAATTCAGAAATACAGGTGGCGGGTTTTAGTAAATAATTTGATGAACTTTGTAATTTGTCCATTCATATCTATCTGGGCTCTGATTCTGAACCGTCAGAAACTGGCGTTTTCGAATCCATGCGGAAAGTTGTCGATCAGAAAAAACTATGAAATTAATAAAGCATGATATATATTTGTATTTACATGAGTAATTTAAAAATACATAAGAATAATATGATTAAAACAGTTTTAAAAATTTCTACGGAATATAAAGTTTCCGTTCCGATACGGATTAATACATATGTCATTTTATTATCTTTTTTCAATACTATCACGAGAAAAATATAATTCTTTTTTAGCGGTGCGAACACTTATTTCTTAATAAAGTTTAAAGACACTAGAGATATCTAGCGTAATTTAGCTGAATTACGTAAGAATGAATTGAATATTGTAACTTTCAGTTTTCTCTATTCACCGGTAGGTGGAGAATGAAGTTGTGGGCGGCGTTTTCGGCGATTGACAGCCCCCCTCATCCCGCAAATCGTCACGCAGTGTTCCTTTAGAAAAAGCCTTTAGAATATCTCCTCTTTATAATAGGCATGATGACTGTATTAAAGAATCAAGGAATTAATGGTTTTAGAGAAAAATATATGTACACAGGATTCTCAAAAATGACTTAGTTTTAATATAAACATTAAGATTATTAAGATTTTCAATAAAATAA
Organism: Xylocampa areola; assembly: GCA_935421205.1. Classification (NCBI taxonomy): domain Eukaryota; kingdom Metazoa; phylum Arthropoda; class Insecta; order Lepidoptera; family Noctuidae; genus Xylocampa; species Xylocampa areola. The sequence continues at coordinate 7,478,515 of OW285200.1, forward strand.
AAGTATAAAATACTGAAATCGGCCATGTTAACTGAAACACCAATCACAGCGAATGACGTCACGCCTCATCGGGAATGTAAACATCACCTTACATTTGTTTGAATTTTCGTTGTAAAAATTCGTTTCGATTGATTTCTACATCAATATATTAGTTAATTTGTTGTTTATTCGTGGTTTTGTACCTAAAATACAAACATTCAAGAATCATCAACAATCGAACAAGGTTTTATTAAAGCAAATAGCAGTAATTTGCCAAGAATTGATTTGTTGATGTTGGGAGAGTTTCTTGCGTTAAATAAAGATTTTTGCTCATCTGAATTTCGGAATGTGAAAACGTCCTTGTAAGTACATTATTATTAATCTACTTTGCTAAGTAAAATTCTACTTACACAAGCCTGTTTTAACACATAAGTCGTCGGTTATTTTTGAGGTTAACTAACTCGCAGCTAACGAAACTAATACTATTTTTACTTTTAAAGTATCTATTTCTTAAAACTTCACAAGTAATAATGTGTTAATTTACAAACCAATCTACTAAACCCTACCACAGCTATGCGCACTCGTAAATTCAACATCTATTAAACACCAAGTCCACTTTCTGTATTTGTTTATTAGTCTAATCAATTTTATTTATTTCAGGTCTTCCAGACCGTCATATGGTGAATTATGCTAGGGCTATAAGTTACGTGCAACTTAAACGTGACGGGAAAATTTCCCCGGAGCATAAAGTCCATGCAAAGTTATATGCAGTTACATTGACAGTTGATGAAGATGAAGAAAAGGTAACATCTGTTCAATGCCACGATTGTGTTGCATATGTACCTGAACCTCCAGATGAAATTTCTTGTAAATTACATTTTCTGGAACCATATTACTTTCTTCTAATTGCTTTTCACATTTTACAATAGTATCATCTTTTGTTTCTTACACATTTATGGTCGTTCTATAGTGCCAGATGTTAGCATTTTTCTGTATGGTTGGCATTCTTAATATTCATACACCCTAGTTTCATACGCACTTGTGTCACTGATCCCATCACATGATACTGCATATAATTTTCCATACCATTTGGTAGCTGAAAAAGAAAATATGTCCAAATTGTTAACAACAACGTTAACTGTCCAAAACAAACATAAACTCAATTAATTGCTAAAGCATTTAATCACACACAAAGATTTAAGAGTTCACACCTATTAAATCTATAGAACTACTTACATTAAAGTGGTCTTCACAAAAATAAATTGACGAATTCGATGTCTCAGGTCTCGCCGTGCGAGCTTTAGCCATTTATCTCGCACTATTTTCTCGTTTGGAACATAAACAAACAATTTGTTAGGTGTTGATATTGATGTGTTTTTGCACAGAGGATCCGCACACCACGTTGTAATATTTGGAATTCATTATAACACAGGAAATATGTTGATTTTCTTCTTTCAGCGTATGCAGCAATGCAATGTATACTGGGTCGTGACGTCACAATGGACGCCATGACACCCACGAGCGTTTTCGCGCATAATTTGAAATATATAGATTAAAATGCAGTTATTTGCGTTACAACTAAGTTTATTGCTGAAATAATGTGTTTTTCGGAAATAGTAGACGTGTACACTTATTATAAAAGCAGATTTCAAAATCAGTCATCATGCCTATTGCTTCATGAAAATAAGTAATCAAAACTATAATAGATGTTGTTATATTATGGTTTCGTAAATTAATTAAGAAAACAAAACAATAAAATAATTTTATTTGCAAATCGCATTTTCCCAGTGTCAGTTAGTTGAAGTATTCATATATGCAATGCAATGCTTAAATGCATTGATCGCTTAATTATCCAAAATGACATTAAAGACGAATGACATTAGTTTGACATCTTAATATTATCGCCATTTGAAAATGATTTAAATATCTTCAGTCTCAACTTTCGTGAGCCAGACTCTACTATAGCAACTTTATATCAACGACAACGCCAGTTTAAGAGCAACATTAAATCTTTAAACAGAAGGGGTGTTCACCAGTTCGCCACTAATACAAAAAGTGCATGGCCAATGTCGCTTTTATTCTCAATTATTTGCCCTTTCGGCATACATTCACTCCTAAAAAATAGATAGACTTAGCCCTTACAAACTTGCAGATCAAATTTTATAGTGCATATACCTGCAGTACCCCGATTCTCGATTATTTAAATTCATAATCTAACTAAATAATCTCACCATCGCACACAGCAGTCACCACACCAATAAAATAATAATTTTGTAAATACTTGGCAACATTTGTTATGAGTCAATGGTCACGTGACCGCATAAGCTTGGGTTTATTACGGTTTGATTGGTGCGTTTAGCGTTGCGTTTGCTTTTCGTTAGCTCTACGCTTGGTTGAACGAGTGTTAGCTCGTGTGGAGCTAATTCAATTTGTGTTAGATATATTTATTGTGACAGAAAACGTATACTACAATGTCGTCAAAAACGAAAAAGACAGTAACATCGTCGTCTAATATAAGTGTGGTGTCATCAGTGCAAAGCCCACAGCAGTCAAGCACTCCTGTAGGAAGCCGCCCTTCTAGTTCTGCCGGGCGGCCAAGCAGCCCCCTGAGCCCTACACGACACACCCGTCTTCAAGAGAAAGATGCCCTACAGAATCTCAACGACCGTTTGGCGGCCTATATCGATAAAGTGAGACAATTGGAGAGTGAGAATTCAGGCTTGCGTCGTGAGATCCAAACTACACAGGAGGTGGTCACACGCGAGGTTTCTAATATCAAAGGCATGTATGAGCATGAGTTGCAAGACGCCCGGAAACTATTAGATGATACATCGCGCGAGAAAGCTAAATTAGAAATTGATCTGAAGAGGTTATATGAGGAGAATGATGATTTGAAAAAGCGGTGAGTAATTAATTAACATAATGAAAATACAATCTTTGTTATTATGTTGCTATAAATAAAAGTATTGCATAGGAAAGCAAGTTGTTCCGGCTAACCTTAGCATAGCAAGTTTACGTCATCGGCGGAGTTTCTTAGCGGGTGCGGTGTGACGAGCGCCGCCGACCTCGCTTTTACGACATAGTGACATCATAGCCCGATTTAACCAAACTAATCACATTCCTTAGTATAATGATACTATAACACTGTTTTGTCACTACAAGGACACTATGGTGTCACAATATATAATAATTTGTTTATAAACACCAAATCCTGCAACACATTAATTTATAAATTAGTCAAATGAACATTATTTACTTCAAAGACTGCAAAAATGTTGAAAAATGTATCACAGATGGTAAACACTATCAATTATTAATAATTTCTACAAAATGAAGTTAAGTGTAGTAGAAAGCTTGATTTTGTTTCATAAATTGTTGGCAAATAAATATCTTATATCTTGTAACTTACACTGCTTGTTTACAAACAATCACATGTAGTTGGCTTCAATGCTCTGATGTTGGAATTTAAAAGCTAAAAATTGCTGAACAAATAAGAAAAGTATAGCCAGAACTATAACTATGTAATTATACAGAAATTAACACATAATATCATCAATGCTAAAAAAAAATTGTCAGTCACACAATGTAATTTTTTTTATCTAATAACTTTGTTCAATCTTGCCTTAGTTGTATGAGTATATAATAGATACATACTAAACAGACTTTGAGTGGCATTATGTTGAATTTAAACCATTTTTCATAATAATTTTACAATATGTTTAGTCTTAGGAAGTACCCTGTGTAGACAATTTGTGTCAAGGTGAAATTGCCCGGACTCAATTTGTCTATATCACTATATATTATTTATTTTTGAAAGTCCATTGAATTCCAAAACTGCTACAGTTATCTGTTATTATTAGTTAGCCTTACACTCTCCAGTATAATTTAATAAATTTTAATAAGTACCTAGTCAAAAACTATGTGTATTTTATTGTAATGGCTGGAACTAACCTGTAAAGTTAAACTTAGTTGTTATATATGAATACTATGACCCGCGTGGATTTCAGAATTGGGTCCTGCTGGGATAAAAAGTTTCCTATTTATTAATCCAGGCTATAAACGATATGTATGCCCAATTTCATCCAAATCCGTTCTGTAGTTTTTGTTGGAATGAGTAACAAACATCCACACATACAAACTTTCGCATTTATAATATTAGTAGGATTATAACTACAATCATACATATTCAACATGTGTACATCTGACATTGTTAAGTACTTTGCTTTTTGTGACCCGGATTACTAACTTCACAATCCACAGTATCTATTAGTAAGTGAAAATTCTTACAATCCATTAATAAACTTCCTTTTTTAAAAATGCACTTCCATTGTGTATTGCATTCTTGCAAATTGGTTATATATGATAATGAATGTCTTTTAAGTTCACCTTGACTTGTTTGCTGTTTTTGGTATTGAATGCATAGAGGTCACAGACATTCAGTGTGCGTCAGTAGAAAAACACAATTGTTCCACTAAAACTAACATATATTTATTTATTTATCTAGGCTTAAGGTCACAACTAAATTATGAGTTGTTAAGTGTAATGAAGCCTTCCTTAAGACTAGTTAAAAGATTGTGGCCAAGTTTATATGAGAAAACTATATCCTGCTCTCTTCATAATGTGCTCCACAAGCTCTTAAATGTGTCTATCGTTATATATGGAAAAAATATTGAATAAGTGTACTTTTAGATTATATTATCTATAAAGATTATTATTAAAATAACTGAATATGAGTGTGGTGTTACCATCCAGAAATTTAAGAGATAAAACATACCTAAGTAGATATTTTGAAAATGCAATGATGTCAAACTACCAATATGTTGATTAACAGAACATCCTATCATTATTGTAACAACAAGGGTATGAGACCGCAACCTTGGAGCACGCGAAATTTGTAACTGGGTCAGGGAGTTCTCCTCAATTAAAATGCAAACATTTCTCTTGCTTTCATTAGTCGTCTTTCAACAAAATGTTATCTTATCGCATAAGTACTATAAAACAATTGAATTTCAATATTGTTAAGATAAAGTCAGAACTAATAAATAATTTTAATATAGACAAATTTGCAATAACGGCGATACTTACAGACAAGCAGTGTTTTGTCGATATCTACCGTCATCGACAAAGTAGGTACCGCTCGTCTGTTATGTTCCGCAATATTTGAGTTTAGTAAATAAAAATGTATTTACGTTCATCAGATTTAATAATTAAATAATAATAGACAGCAGAATCTATGAACGACGTATAACTTATTCAAATTATTAAACTAAATGTTGACACTGCACTGCTGCCTTGCTAGTGTTTCCTATACATTATAGGCTATTTAGAAGTAAATCAAGTTTCCGTCTAGGAATACGATTAACATTAAAGGCAACGGCTGTTGACCCTGGAAAGTTTACGTCATGCGTGAGTTAAACGCTTGTGGCGCGCAACCCACGCAATGTAAGCTTTGACAACGACGAAGTTAAGTAAAAACGATGAACAATTCTTTTCATATCAATAAATATTTATAAAATTAATATCAATGTCATGTAAGTAACATGCCAATTCATTGGGCACACTTACTTTGTATTTTGATCCTACTAGCTGGCATTTCCTGCACAACTTGATCCAAGCTTTACCGATGACGTAAGCGTCATATTAACGTAGCTATGACATCAATGTACTCTCATCATCATCGAACTCGAGTTCAACAAAGCAGTCATAACATGGATGACTTCTTGAAAATATTTATGTCGATCAACCCTGTTTTGTAGGTCGTCTTTTAATCGAGCTTTTGCATATAAATTTATATATGTACAACTCTATTAACATCGCCTCCCGCATTGCAAATTGAAAGTAAGACACACGTTTTATCAGCATTAATAAAAATAATATCTACAAGTCTCGAGCAAAACGTTTTTGAATTTCTCTTAAAGCCATTAAGAACTAGGTCGCCTAAAAATGATATTTATAGAGATATAGGCATTTACCAAAATAGATCCTGATGTTTTTAGGCGGCGACAGAACGCCACATACACTGTTTCTACTGAATACGTACTTATTAGATGTTGTATGACGACGCAATGTTAATTAATTCATATTATTTTGCGTCCTAAAATTTTGAATATGAATGTTACTTACCATGGCATAACTATTCAAAAAATAAAGTTAGTGGGCGTGGCGGCCGGGAGTAAGCACGTAATCGTTATTTTAGTTATCGGCCTCGGAATTCTGTAATATCAGTAGTATTGTATGTAATATCAATATCAATAAGTACCCTGAATAACAATATGACGTCATGCCTGCCTGTGTCATGTCTAAATCTGCCATCAATATTAAAATTCATAAAATATAGGTAGCATTCAATTTGAATAAAATAGTTCACGTTAAATTTATTAATACCTTTTTAAATTTAATGAGTCATTTATTTGCTTAACTTTTTAAATTGGCAAATTTTCCCTCGTTTATATCCCCGTCAATACCAAACGAGGTTGTTTCATGATGAAGCCAGCGACAAGAACACGCGGGAACCGGATAGTGCTGTGTTTACAAAAACATTCCATCCATGTGCCGTTGCGCAACAACGCGGCGTATGGAAACGCGACTTTATTCTGAGGATTACATCGTTAAGGTGTCACGTTTTCGTATTTCAACAACTCGTCCCTCTAATTATGACTGGAATGTTGCTTATTTACATATGCCTATATTTAAGAAATAAAAACGCGTCGTATTTGTCATGGTTATTGACTTATTGATAAAGACCTTCATGTTTAGTATGTAAAATATGATTAAGGTAATATACTTGAAACTTTTGTCATCAAATGTTATGAATTAACAAATAAATTTAATTTATTTTCAGCTTGGACAAAAAGACCAAAGACTGTCAACAAGCTGAGAACTTGGCGCGTCACTACGAGACGCGCTTCACTGAAGAAAGTAACAAGTACAACACAGCTCTTGCCGACAAGAAAAAGGCTCAAGATGAAGCTAGGGTTTGTATTCCTTTAGTATCTTATTAGCAGTCTTTATTTCAAATACCATTAACTGACACTAATTTGTTACTATTTTCCTTACCTAATACATACTCCAGATGACCTCCTGACTATACTTGATGTTTATTTCCTTACATAGCTACAAATGGCCTCTATTGCAGAAATCTGTATGTATCGATCGTTTCCTGGCAACAATGACGACAATTTCTAATAAACATTTATTTTCAGGAGCTGGGCAAGGAATTGGAGAAGTTACGCAAGGTATACGCGGATACCCGCAAAACCTTGGAGGAGGAGATGTTGTGCCGCATTGACATGGAGAACACGGTGCAGAGCCTGCGTGAGGAGCTGTCCTTCAAGGACCAGGTCTTCCAACAGGAGCTGCAAGAGACGCGCACCAGGCGCCAGGTTGAAATCTCCGAAATTGGTGAGTAATAAAAATAATATTCCAAGTAAGGTTAATGTGTATAAATGTGTGTAATTATTATTATTTATTTTAGAGTTTGAACCACCTAGATAAAATAAATAATAAATTAAGCATATTGTAATAGTGGTATTGATAGTAAAATATTGTTTAAGACGGTCGCTTGGCTCAGCAGTATGAGGCTAAGCTGCAGCAAAGTCTACAGGAGCTTCGTGAGCAGCAGGAGGCCAACATCAAAGCCAATCGTGACGAAATTGAAGCCCTCTATGAAAACAAGGTGAGGTTTATTCATTTATTAACCATGGCCTTATGTTTAAACCACATATTTTTCTTTTTTTGCTGGGTTACTAAGGTTCGTAGAGTGATCTTCGACTGGTAGTTTCAGAGATAAGTGCGTTCAAACAGAAAAACAAGCAAACTATTCAGCTTTATTATATTTGTATTGATTAACTAGTTGCGCGCTGCAGTTTCACTCGCGGTATTCTTCTTTTCCCGCAGTAGCTTTGCAATAAATATCCTATGTCTTGTTCGAAGACCTAACGTAACTAAAACACCAGATTTTGTCAAAATCTATTTAGTAGTCATAAACTACCTCGTTGGTCTAGTGGTCTAAAGCGCGACTACTGAGCTTGAGTTCCTGGGTCGGGCAGTGTAATTGGTTTTATCCATTAGGAAATTCTCGATAGCAGATCGGAGTTTACACTTATGCCCGGTAGATGGCAATAGGCTCACCACGTGTTACATAGGACATAATAGCATTACTGAATTGTGGGTGTACAACTATGTACAACTCTGACTAACCCTTCGGGGAATATAGCTGCTGATGATGATGCTATGCTATTTTAAAATTCATAAACTCACAAAGATGAGAAAGTTATAATATGAGAAGGAAGTAGGTATATATATAATATATTTAGTAGGTGTAGGTAATACTTGATGCAAAATAATAAGCATATGCATTTACCGAATAGGGTATTACACCCTTAGTAATATCTTAGGTTTGCGCGATCACTACACATTATAATAAAACAACTTTTAACCGAATTAATCGAGTGTATTATTGGTTTTTAGTTTTTCCTGACGTTTCGAACACTTTGCAGCGTTCGTGGGCGTTTGCGTCCTCCTGCGACCACGAACGCTGCAAAGTGTTCGAAACGTCAGGAAAAACAAATAACCAATAATACACGCGATTAATCCGGTTAAAAGTTGTTTTATTACACCCTTTTTTTTAAAGTGTCTTAATTCAATCCTGGGAATATAATGAACTACTAGAAAATATACCGAAATATTATTCAATCGATAAGAGGGATAAAAATACATAAAAATTTTACATTTATTATATTAATTTTTTATTTTACGAAAACGCTAGGCGTCATGTTTAGTAAACAAAGACGTTCTGCTTAGTGAAAGAATATATTGTTGCAATTTAGAATGAGTTACTTTGTGTATAAAACTACACTAGCTCTACAAAACCTTACATCCATGTTTTAACATTTCGTAATTCGGCAGAACAGAACAAAAATCGGGATTTGATGCAAAGAATTTTGCCACCATCAAAGAGCTTATTCTTGGACCAACGAACCTACCAAGATTCTTGGTAGGTTCGTGATTTCTCCTTTTACGTAACCGTCTTGCGTGGTCATATTTTAATTAAATAAATGTTTTTTTTTTGTTTACTGACGAAATGACGTCATGTCGGCATTTATCATGTGGGCTACCGTTTCGCATATTACTTAAAATTAATTATAACATTTATTTCATAATTAAATCAAGTGAAACACACGGATAATTCCGATTGCTTATTGATAGCACTATCTTATTTATACATTATTAGATTTTTTCTCACATACAGTAAAATACCCTATTGTGTACCACACACAAACAGTTATACAAAGAAAAAACATTTTTTTAGATAAATCTCGTTATATTTCCTTGCGTTCTAAATATTTATAAAATAAGTAACCCTGAAAAGAATCATCGTCCATTACGGATCATCCGAAATCATGAATAAGCAACCATATTAATTTTGTTTTACGAAATGAATCATCGTATAACGTGGCATACTAAAAATAGTTGTTTATAATGAATGATGACGTCACTTACTCAAATGATATATGCTCTGGCTGGAGGCATCAAAATGCCTCGCCTTAGCTATTGTCCGGTTAAGCAGATCAAACCCCTATGGGTTAACTGAAAGAGGACACGCCAAAAAAAAAAAAAAAAAAACTTACTCAAATGCATGCAACCTGTAGATATAACATTTTGTAAGCATTGCCTATAGGGACACCTATGAAGCGAATTTGTCGTGCTTAGAAATAACTGAAAAAAAAAGCTGGTGTATCGGACGGGTGATCTATCGAATACTAGAAATGAGCGCTGACGTCCTGTACCTATAGGTTCGGGTTCGCCGTCGGCTGAAGTCCTATATTTCTTCAGGGACTATGAATACTATAACACTATCGAGGTCACCGGGAGAATCATTCCATGAAAATAAAACACCGACTTTCACCGTCACTATGAAAGCTTGAGGTTGCTGCTTATTCCATTGGAGGTTTGGAGGCTTGATGATACGGTAGAATTTTGGCAACGAATTCGTAAACATGTCAGTTTCCTTAAGTACGGCGAATCTTTACCTTAACGAGAGCCGCAGAAACCTCGCACTGATTACTGTTTATTTCTATAATAAAATACAATATTATTACAGAAACAAGTAATGCTCTTTTACCAATCTTTTAAAGACAAGTAATGATTGAGCTCGTCTTATTGCCACGATTTTACTGTCTTTCAGGATAATAACGGCACTGAAACTATGTAAACACAGGGCTATCTCACGGAAATAGCAGGGCTGTTGCGAACAGTTGGACTTACTTATTTACTAGACTACTTAGATAGAGAAAATAGGAAGAGATATATTCTATCTGTTGCCCTAATTATCGAGAGTTTGGAGCCTGTCCCCGGACTCCCTGATGTGTTTCCAGTGATATGTATTCTCCGATGTATATTCTGTATTTATAATAATTATGCATTAAAAATAGAATTTGTATGCATTTACAATAAAAAACATAATTATAAAACTTGAATAAGTATTCAGTGGCTGTTAAGCTTATGATAAAATAGAAATTAAAGTAAAAAAAAAAAAAAAACGGTCGTGGCCAGAATTCGAACCTGCGACTCCCAGATAAATACTCCAGGCGCTCCGACCACTTAGTAATTTCGACTATAAGTTTAAGGAGGTCGCGCCGCATGCGTTAATGCGTTTGAATGATATATCTGTAAAAAAAGAAAGCCATGACCATTTTGGTTTTATCACAGTACAGTCAACCGCATCGCATATCCATATATATGCGATGCGGTTGACTCATGTTCATTGGTCCATTAACGCATGCGGCGCCTTTGTGTCGTAGCAGTAAGGACGGTTTTTGTAGTTGAAGTGTTGACAACTGTCGTGCGCATTAGAGTCGACGAGGTTGAATTACGATTCTCCTGATTCCTACATTCCCTACCAACTTGAAGGAATTAGTACTGTAGTAGTTTTAGCGGGTATACCGCTCTCGCCACTGGCATATGATTCCCAATCAAACCTTTATACCTTTTACCTGTATGGTTACAATGATAGAACACGATTTTAAACTTGTGTCACAGTCATTGTGTTTTTTTTTTAGTTGATACTGTTAATGTAATGACGAGAGCTATTGTTGCTTTAGTGCAGGTTCTTTTTTGCTTGTGTGTTACCCCACCCCCCGCCAAAAGTGGAGAGTAAATTTGTTCGATATTTAGTCAGAAACCGTCTCCCGTCTGGTCATCTAAGCCTACCAACGTGTAGGAAAATATTGAGCGTGCGTGTTCGTCGACGTCTCTAGATATTTTTGGCGTGTTCCTCTTTTGATGGAGTGAAAAACATTAAAAAGTAGGTCATTTGATTTTAATCGCTATTTCAATTTCGATCACCTCACCCACTATTTTTAAGGTCATCTCGAAATTGAATCACAGTACAATTTATTAATTTGATTTTCTCAGCTGAAGAACTTACATAATGCGGCGAACCGCAACAGTACTGCCGCCACCGTGGCCGTGGAGGAGCTCCGCACCATGCGCACGCGCATCGACAGCCTTAACTCTACGCTCAACGATCTGGAGAACAAGAACGCCGCGCTAAGCGTAAGTGCTACAGTGTTCGTGTGTTCATGTTACCACTTTTAATTGTATCTTGATACATTATGTTTATTTTTCTTCTAATATATTTACAATATTGTTATTGCTAGTACTACTGAATATACTAATTGCTTAGAGATTTTTTGCGAGTCTTTAGAAATAATCCTTTTTGTTAAAAGTTTAAAGGCTTATTATACTCAACGCACCTATCTTCCTACCGTTATTCGCGAATTCCGCTTACAGACTCGTCAATATCACCAATATGTATAAAATCTATTAAATATCTTGTAAGAAACAGAAAGTAGCAAAGTAATTATGTCTACACAGAACCGTTGCCGTGAGCTGGAGCGCCAACTCGAGACTGAACGTGCCCGTCACGCCGAAGACCTGGCTTCCTTGGAGCAGGAGCTGGCGCGTCTGCGGGACGAAATGGCCGGACAGCTGCGAGAGTACGCCACGCTCATGGACATCAAGATCTCGCTCGACTACGAGATCGCCACGTACCGCGCATTGCTGGAGGGCGAGGAGGACAGGTATGCTGTCTACCGGGGAAAAGGGCGCGAGTCACGTAGATTAGGTGGTTTAATTGTTGGCGAGATAGCAGTATAACCCCGATTGTATGCCAAGCTTGTACTCATAGACATCAAGATTTTACACGATAACAAATTGCACTTCTTCACACTTGAGAGCAATGGTGTAGTGGATGATTTACTGACGTCTTTGTAATTTTTATATGAATTATCCTCCTTTTATTGTAAATTCTGCTTTTATCTTTTCTAGTCTTTTTTTAACTTTGCCCCACACTAGAAATTTCTTCCTGTATTGTGGGTGCGTTTACAGACAGGTATATTATTTGAATTATAGTCGTTTTATTTTTAACTGCTCGTTGCTGCCTCGTTGGTCTAGTGATCGCAAGCGCGACTGCTGAGCAGGAGGTCTCGGGTTCAATTTCCGGGTCGGGCAAAGTGTTATCGAGTTTTTCAGTGGCAGCCCGGAGTTTGGAAATGTACCCGGTTGATGGCAATAGGTTCACCACCTATTACTTGGGACTTAATAACAGCATTGGTGAAATGTGGGTGTCGGGGAATATGGTGATGCTATATGTTATTTTTAACATATTATCGTTTGTCTATTATAAATTAATTAATCAATATTTTCAATATCCTTTCCTGTCTTAAGTATCTCAGAACTAACCAATCTAAACTGATACATACTATAAATGCAAAATTAACTCAGTATGTTTGATATGTTATCACGCTTTAAAACATCTAACCAATTATGATGAATTTTGTAGGACTTTGGGAAAGATGTGTTTTGTCGCGCAGATGAAGTCGCGAATACCAGCTAGTACACCAAATACAAATAATATGACAACGTGCACAGGTTGAACCTGACGACGCAGTCTCCGGGGCGCGAGTCCCGCGCGTCGGCCAGCGGCGCCACCCTGAGCACGTCGGGCGCCCGCGGCACGCCGTCCCGCCGCGCCACGCCGCTGCGCGCCGCCCGCAAGCGCACACTGCTCGACGAGACCGAGGAGCGCAGCCTCAACGACTACAGCGTCACCTCCAGCGCTAAGGGCGACCTCGAAGTGGCCGAGGCCTGCCCCGATGGCAGCTTCGTCAAGATTAGGAACAAGGGCAAGAAGGTGAGATACAAGATCTACTGTATTTTTGTCACTGTGTGATCAACATATTCCTTATATGTTGAGATGGAATCAGGACTGATACAAGACATCTTTGGTAACGGACACTTTTCTTTTGCCCTATAGTGTGACAATCTTATCTTACTTAACCTGGTTATATCATATTTGGCGAATTTATATGCACCATTTGTATATCATAAAAAGATTTGCAAAATCTTACAAATAATCATAAACTCTATTAACACAGGAGCTGAGCCTCGGCGGCTTCCAAATCATGCGCAAGGCGGGAGATCAAGAAACGGTGTTCAAGTTCCACCGCACCGTGAAACTGGAACCGGGCGCGGTGGCCACCGTCTGGTCGGCCGATGCCGGCGTGGACCACGACCCGCCGCGTGACATCGTCATGAAGGGACAGAAGTGGTTCGTTGCGGACACCTTCACCACAACCTTGTTGAACAACGATCAGGAGGTAATTACTATAATTTTATTAAAGTTAGAAACCTTCCTTTTTTAATAAGCAAGTATATTAGTTCTGATTTTTAATTTGTAGTATATTTTCTTAATGTTAATTTATCACGCAGGAGGTAGCAGTGTCCGAGAGACAGCGGCGACAAATAAGTACGAGCGCTCAGAGACATCGCGAGCTCGCGCATAAGTATCCTCGTCGTGAACAGGTTCGTTATGCAAAAGGATTGTTAAAATAATGCGTAAAATATGTCGCATCAAAAAGGCATAACTAATTAACATGTCAATGATATTCCAGCTGGGTGAACTTCGTGAGGGAGAAGAGAACTGTCGTATTATGTAACCAAAAGTGTGCGTGTATGGAGTCGGCGCCGCCGCACTCGCCACTAGGTGCCTCACGCTTCTCCCGGAGCGACGGACTCTGCCCTATGGGCAACCTCAACATCAGTTTCCTCACCACTGTCTTCATTTCTACACCGAAAAACACTAAGTAGCTTACTTTTAGTCTAGATGAAATTCTTATCGTTCTCAACTTAGAAATGTTATTAGCTGAAATTCATAAGTATTGTTACAGACTATTACAGATAATAATTACTTCGGTGCAGTTGTGGAGTGAAAGCAAGTACCGTCTAGTAGGCATATAGCCCTACTGAGAGATACTATGTCTATAATGCAGACGTCAGTAACCATTTTTGTTTTCCAAAGTGTTTTATCGAATTGTAAGACACAAGGAATAAGATTTTTATGTAACACAAAATAACTGGATTTATTGTCCTCTAGCTATATGCCTCTTAGATATTACTTAAATTTTTAAATGCCTATTGTGTTTGTGTAATTCTGCGATGGTTGATATGTTATTTGGTCTTGTCTCTGGTCAAATTATAAATAAGTTTAAAGCACTGCCTTTAGTGGCTTATTATAAAATATATACAGTGAACAAAGTACAAAACAATTCGTTTACTTATTGGTGACATGATTGCAATCCTTCAAAGATGAACACAATCAAAAACGCACAACAGTTTTACCCTTTAATTTATTCTTTAATGAGTATGAGTATTTAAAAAGCTTGATTGGAGACATAACAAGTCCAAACTAAATAGACCCGCAAATATGGAGTACTTTGGGGGATCGCAATCCATAGTGGGTAAGTATAGAAATACATTTTTGTTTCACCCCACCCTTCCTTGAGTTAGTGTATAAGAAATTTTATATTCATAAAATAATTTTAATGTCCATCTGATAACAGAGTTCATACAATATGTAGATTAAATCTACTAATAATATCATTATTCTTAGTGACCGTGGACTAGATAAATCACTGTATTAGGGTTAAGTTTCAGTTGACTATCACAAACGATGGCGTTATAGATTAAGCGTTAATACGCGCCTATATATTTTAGGAATTCAACAAATTATGAGGTTTTATAAATGAAGATGTATCAGAGTTGTTTGGTGAATTTCAAAGTTTTCTATTGTCTTCAGAAACTTGCAGGAATTATAATAGTTGTCCAATTTACATAAAAAATTCCAATCATGTAATCGGAAGGTATGATATCGTAAATAAATAATCGCCATTTGTTTCTGATTCATTGTTTCAATCCTAAAGAAAAATAGGTGCAAGTCTCAAATATAATAGGCTCTCGAGTCAGCTTAAAGAATAGCATTTACTAACTGTTTCATGAAGTAAACGTAATTAGAATACAAATAAGTTGCTATTTTTAAGTAATCATTCACATGGTGTTAATTTTGTTTTTAATCATTGAGGATAGAATCTGATTCATTGTAATTCTACTTCGTTTTATGATTAATCATGAGACCTTTTTAGTTCGGACCCAGTTTATATCTTCCGTGTAATAAACCATTTAATATTAAAATAAAGGTATATTTAAGTTTCATGTATTGTTTTATTAAATCCTACCTTTGCATTTACAGTGAACAAAAACTCTTATGAAGCGGGTGGCCGGGCAAGGGATGTCCAGTATTTAAGTTATGGCTCCATTCAGGATAAAATAAGGGTGCAAAAACAATAGTTGTGTTCACATTTTAACATTAATCTACACTATAACAGCGAGTGTGCCTGTTCACGACCACATGTGGACTGGTGATCTAGTCCTGCTCTGAAACGTACAACTTTGTACTTCATAACAATAAAAATCTATTGTGTCTGGTAATTAGCGAGCCAACGGCTAGTAACATTATTATACTTGGTTTAAATATTTTGAAGATATACCATAACTGTGAAAGAAAAATCTTTACAACAACACGGTCTAACATATAACGTTATACCTATATTTTAAGAATTTCATAATTAATTGATTTATAAAAAGTACGTTTTCTATCACGGTAAGCATGGCTCTCCCACGGTAAAACAAACCTACAGTCAGTTTACTTACCTACTTGACTGCTTTTCAAATTGGTTCTCGATCGTTAAAAACCCATTGTAAAAACAACCCAGCGATAGAAATGTTGGGGTCCAAAATATAATTGGCTATCTTTTTCTTTAGCTTCTCTCTATTTTACCTCTTCTCATTTGTTTCTTTTATGTAACTTTTTTCTTTAATCGCACCTACAGTACGTATTAAATAAGAAAGCCTCTCTGAAGTAGAGATGGGTAGTTCGCGAACGATTGAAGGAAATGGACTACTTCATTTCGCAAAATAAATATATCTCTCATTCATTAGTCATTCGAATGTGTCTCTACTTTATTTAGTTCAGTTGTAGTTCAGTCTTTCTTTACGCTCGCAATACGTCAACAGCTCAGCGCTCGGCGGCCGGCGCACTTCCACGTACACATTCGTGTCATGTCTGGCTCGTCCAGCTTAATACACACAATGACGACCTACCAAACTTAGTCGAAACTAGGTACCAGATCTGCACTTTTTTGCTTACATTCATATTTATGGTTGACAGTCCTAAGCCTGTATAAAGTATGAAGGAGTATCGATTTATGTATAAAAAAGTGAACTAAGTGAAGTGCATAATTTGTCGTAACTAAATCACTCTATGCGAGCTTGATATCTCATCTCATGGACTAGTTCTGATCTGCTGAACTAAATGAAGTACTGAACTAAATGACTGGACTACTTCGTTGAGCGAAAAGATATACTTCATTCATTTCTTTTCACTGACACATTTTGCGCATGTCTACTCTGAAGTAAGGCTTTCCCGCGCATGGGCACTACTGTTTTGGCCGTACGTACTGCCGAGTAGGTTTTGGTAGATGACTTCCTTCCGAGTGGCACACTTAATTCGTACTGTACTTTAATAAGACATTTAAAACTTGAACTGTTAAAAAAACCGAGGATTTTTGGGGATTGTCTATAAAAGCTATCGATTCAATAATAACTAAGATCGCACCAATGTTAGCATCAATATCTAATACTTGCGTCACAGACGGCGTATTTCCTGATCTTATGAAATCGAGTAAAATTGTACCCATTTTTAAGGCAGGTTGCTCGAGCGATGCATCTAATTATAGGCCCATATCTATATTACCCGCTTTAAGTAAAATTTTTGAAAAAATAATATTAAATCAAATGTTGGAATATTTCAATGAAAACGGTATACTTCACTCTAAACAGTTCTAATTTATAAAGGGCCGGTCTACAGAGGACGCTGGGTCCACCCTAATCAAAACAGTACTAAGGGTCTGGGAAGATGCGGGGGATGCTATAGGAGTATTTTGTGACCTCTCTAAGGCCTTTGACTGCGTGGATCACCAAACGCTCATTCTAAAATTAAAACACTACGGAATTCGAGGAAGGTCTATTGATCTTGTGTGTTCCTATTTCACAAATCGGGAACAAAGGGTAGCTATTGATAACGTAACTTCTTCAGGCTCACTTGTTAAAATGGGAGTGCCACAAGGATCGATTTTAGGCCCATATTTGTTCCTTGTTTATATTAATGACAATACGTCATAAAGGGCACAATGTCAAACATTTTGTCAAACTTGTCAACTTTGTCAAACTTTTTGCGGATGACACCTCACTTATATTCAAAGTCAATAGAAAGGACAAGGATCTGGTAGAACCTAATAATAAATTTAATAAAATATCTAATTGGATTTCTGCCAATAACCGTCTATTGAACGCTAAAAAGACGAAATGTATTAGGTTCTCTATACCTAACGTGCCCAATGTAAATTCTAACGTAAAACTTGATGGTAAAGTACTAGATTTGGTTGCTTCAACTGTATTCCTAGGCGTCACAGTAGACTCTAAGCTCCAGTGGGGACCTCATATTGAGGCACTTGCAGGAAAACTGAGCACTGCTGCGTTTGCTGTTAGGAAAATAAGACAGATGACTGATGTCTACGGCTAGGCTGGTCTATTTTGCATACTTCCATAGTATTATGTCTTACGGCATTCTATTCTGGGGATCAGCTGCTGATATCGAGACCATTTTTATATTACAGAAAAAAACAGTCCGAGCTATTTATAACCTTAGCTGCCGTGAGTCACTCCGTGAATTGTTCAAGAAAATAAATATACTCACCTTACCATCCTTGTACATATTTAGTAACATAATGTATATTCGTAAAAATATGGTCGAATTTAATAAAAAGAGTGATTACCATAATTTAAGTACTCGTAATAAGCAAAAGCTTACAGTACTTGGCTTTCGGCTTAGAAAGACAAGCAAGTCATTTATAGGTAACAGTGTTAGGTTCTACAATAAGATCCCCTCTACTATAACCGAACTGCCGGATTTCAAGTTTAAGATTGTTAAACGCATATTAATGTCCAAAGCGTACTATAGTACTAATCATTATATGGAAGATAGGGATGCCGGGCTCACGATTCCTTCCTGCACACTTGATGGTTGCCTACTTGATTATTGCGACATTTTGTTTGCTTTCAGCTTAAATGTTTCTATGATTTTTTTCCTTTATTTTGACATTTTTGGATTTATTTTTTTATTTTATACAATTTTACCGAACTGTCTTTTTACAGTTATTTTATATTATTATTTGACATACGTATTTATTACTTTATCATAACTTATTGTTATTATTCTAATTACAGATTGTACTCTATATTCTTATATGAGTCTCTAATTAATAAATAAAATAATTCATTGCTTTTCTGTAAAATGTGAGCATCATGTGGTTAATAATGTTATATATTACATTAATATATACATTCACCTGCCTATTGCCAGGCATTATGAGTTTGTCATGCTCACTAAAATGTCTTGCTGATGGTGGCGTTGTGTATCGGGTCGTTGAGTTCCCTTCAAAATGGTTGAGTTCAGCGACGCTGATGCGCACGTCATACTCGTGAACGGGTGCTGTCTGTCGGGACTGGTCCGCTCGTAATTGCCTTGGTAATCGTTTTGGCTTTATAAACTTTTACTATTTCAATCATTTGCTTTTGTTTTCCTCTTACATTATTCTACATTATTCTCACATACCATCAATACACCATTGTAATTAAAATTTTATTTAAAAAGAGTGTCTATGGAGTTTCTTGCCGGTTCTTCTCCATAAGATCAACTTTTTTGGAACCGTGCACCTAGCTTTGACGTTTTATAAGTGCCTGTAATTTGGTCTATGTGAAATAAAAAAAATTGAATTTGAATTTGAAAAAAAAATTACGTCACCACACAAATAAAAGTCTAGCGGCGTAAGGTCCGGGGACCGAGGAGGCCAAGGTAACCCACTGTGCCCCAAACATGTCATTGGTAGTTGATGGTGCACCATCATGCTGGTTGGTAATACAGGTATTTCAAACTGCCTGTAATGCATCCAGTACAGTATTGTGTAGCAGCCAACATCGTAGCATGCAATGGCGTCTGTCAGACTGGCTACCTCCCCACGTACATACGCTCTGCACTACTCAACCACTATCACCAGTGAGGGCATAGGTAAATGCGCACCATATCGTCGTACCCACAGTTGGAAAAAATTGTGTTTCGCGAAAGCTTTTTTTATATATATTTGCATATCCACAATCAGTCTTGCAACTATGAATGGATGCGTTGTAGGTTGGTTATCGTGTCGAGCGTGCACTCCATCGAGCGCACTACTCTTGTTGCATAGCCGCTACACCCTGTCCTGCAGATTCAAGATGTCGTACCCTTTCAGGCGATTGGGGTATTTTAGGAGTCTGTGTGGCGAGCCGCTGTTGATAATTTTTGGAGGTACATTGGATTTCTTCAATATATTAATACTTAATTATAAATATTGTAAATGTGAGTACTACGTAACCATTTAAACGACACTTTCTATTTTGTTTGTTGTCTGGCGGTTGGAGTATGTCATGCTCACTAAAATGTCTCGCTGATGGTGGCGTGTGTGTTGGGTCATTCGATTCCCTACAACATGTTTGAGTTGGGTGATGCTGACGCATGCGTCATGTTCGTGAACGGACGCCGTCAGTCGGGACCATAGAATTAGAATATTTTTGCTACCACATAGAAGGACATAAAGTTCAAAAATATGCTATCGTTTTTGAATTGTCAATGTGTGCGCGCAATAGTAATGTACAACGTGGAAATATTGACACATATCAATTATCGATAAACAATATTTCAGATATAAATAAGTACGTCAGTTTTCGATTCTTAAAATGGCATTTTGATAAGAACAAAATTAATATTCAGGGTATGATTCAGAGAGAACCACCATCGAACAACACTCTTTTGTTCACATTACTTTTCAAACTAGAGCATCTCTAGTTTCTAGTCTAGTAGTAGCTTTCAAACGATCCGATAAATCACATGATTTTATATTTATACAGTCAATCAAAGAGTATTTAATCACTACGTTCTACTGTCAATCTTCTGAAACATCGAATGGATCGCGGCGCGTCCCTACTCCCTACTGCAAACTTCAAGTTAAATTGTCATAACAAATAAACTAACCTAAAAAAGTCAATCTAGACCTAAAACTTTAATTTTAATTTAATGTATATCAGTTTTTATGTAAAATTTTGTCGATAATTTTTTATTGTGAACCTTTGAATTGATGTCAATATTTAAAAGCTGGTTAATATAAGGTATTTCCTTTATTTTTATCGATGACAATAAAGCATTTTGAACGTCAATATTAAGTATTATAATAATCCGATACTTAAAATCTTTATACTCGCAAAAGTACAAAATAGTACTTGATAACAATGATATTTCTATTGTGTCTGGTAATTAATTAGCGAGTCAGTCGAAAGACACCAGTTTGCACTTATTTATACATGTTACTCTCTACAAAAATAATATTTACATTTAGTGACAAGAAACATTGGTCATGGAGAGAGGACGAAAGAAAGGAAACTGACAACACAGGTATGGGGCACTATATTCTTAAAGAGAACATGATTGACTTTCTCAAGCGAGGAAGCGAGGATAAGCTTAGACAGATTGGATTAAAAGCAGCATAAACTGAAAAACTGCCTCGTTGGTCTAGTGGTCCCAAGCGCGACTAATGAGCATGAGGTCTCGGGTTCGATTCCCGGGTCGGGCAAAGTGTTATCGAGTTTTGCTGTTAGAAAATTCTCAGTAACAGCCCGGAGTTTGGAATTGTGCCTGGTAGACGGCAATAGGCTCACCACCTATTACATGGGTCTTAATTACAGCGTTGGTGAAATGTGAGTGTACACCTATGTACACCTCTGCCTACCCCTTCGGGGAATACAGGCGTGATGCTATGTTATGTTATGTTATAAACTGACAAACATAAAATAATGAGGTTAAAGAACACACAATGAAATGAAAGAGATGTATCAGCAAATCCATAGTTTCTACCAACATAATGACAATGGCAACAACTGTGGTAGTTACATTTTATTTATTTCATATATTTGTTAAGTAAAACCAATACTAACACATAATAATTAATTATAGTACTTACATAATAATTTAATAACAGAACTTTTAATTCTAATAACAGAACACGGTTTTGTAATTTATTGCTAAAATGAAGAAGACAACATGAAAGGAAAAGGTAACATCAAAGGACCATCAATTCAAATCACCCTCGTTACATATTGCAAAACAAAATAACATACTAACTGAGCAAGTACGGTTAGCAGTAGGGTTCTGTACCACCTAAACTTTTATTTGGTTTTATATTTGGTTTTGCCTTGATAAAAGCAATAATAACACAGTTTAGTATTCTTGTGAAAATAAGATTTAATAATTCTATACAGTCATGTGACAAATCAAAATAGGGTTCAGTAATAGGGTCCAATTGAGCATCATTTTGGTATAGGACTCAAGACAGCAGATCTATGCAGGTGATAAGTTCTGGTTATAGGCTTGATTCCAGATTCTTGTGACATAAGTTGTTGTGATCCCGAATTATTCAGCCTTAGTGAGGTTACCTGCTACTGTCTAGTATTAGTAAGATCCAGCATGATATTTGTGAAGATTTTCACACTTAATAAAGTTTGAGTCTATTTTGGGACCTGGAAAACTAAGACTGTAGAGTAGCCATAACTAAAAAGAAAATATAGAAAAAATATAAAATATCAATATCTTAGATTTTTCCCTCCTTCACTTTTGAAGAGATTTGGTATATTATTGTGTAAGGAATATTGTTATGAAAATTAAAACAATACCTACATTTCATGATTAAGCTGTTGCGTCATTCATTAGCAGACACAATAGATTTTTATTGTTACAACATACAGATCTGTACGTTACTGAGCCGAAAGGTTAACTATGAACTTTACTGCAGTGCCATCTATGTATTCTATGTCCCCAGCAGCATGGGAGAGATTGTAACATCCACTCTAAAGGGTGGTTTCACTATTTTCTGGTCTAAACCTACGTACCACTCTTACATAATACTCTGAAAATAATTTTTAACAAAAAAAAGAACCGATTCCAAAAATCTTTCTGTTAAGTAAAATAGCACTAAAAAGTTATAAAATAATTGCATTATTTACTTACTACAATTTATATAAAAATATTTTTTTAATTTTAGAGGATTCTGAATAATATCAATTTATTAGGACAATAATATACAATTATTATTATTTTTGGAGTCGGTGCCAATAAAGGATAATAAACGTGTAAGTACATTCATGAAGTAGTTACGTTCGCTTTAGGCAGTCGAACCTAACCTGTCCGTGTCGGGATACACGATACTCCCGAGCTCGCTTCGCTCGCTCATGGATCAATTTAATTTACGTTCTTTCATAATCCCGATATATTGTCGACTATTATAGTGGTTAAGTATTTACGTCATTAAAAAATTTCATAATTTTTTTGCTACTGACAAGTAAAATAAAGTTAGGTTAATATTGTTAGGACATACAGAGCCATATACGACAAAATTTCGAACTAAAATCAACAATCTGACAGTTCATTTCACACTGTTTTACATAATCTCTGATCGTTGACCCGCTGCATTGATAAACGCAAAACGTTCAATTCTGCGTAGTTCCGTTCAGGGAGTTATAGTTCAGTAATTTTATAAAACCGCTAAACGTCGTTCAGCTGTTTTTCATAACAGTACTGTTTTGTAAATCAGCTAGCAGTTTTGTAAAACAGCTTATTCTACAATCCATCTGCGACATATCCATATCAAAGTAGGAAATCTAGATCTGAGCCTATTTCAAAAAAGAGTAATAAACTGCGTAAAACAAGATGAAATTAATTAAAAAAAAAAAAAACTGACTAGCGTATGTTACTCACGGGACAGTGTAAGGATTCTAACGATACCCCGTATATCGAAATCAGTTCAGGTATTTAGAAGTTATGGTGGAATAGGTAAAGAAACTCACAAACATACTTACATACATACTTTTAAAGACTCCGTTTTTTGAGCACTCGTGTATAAAGAGATGTTTGAGAATGCGGTCTTACACTAAAAAGTATTAAATAGCAAAAAAAAATGTCGGATTTCCGGTGCTTATCTTCCGGTTTCATCATCATCATCACCATCATCTGATGATGAAGCTGGAAAATAGGCAGTTCATTAGAACTATTCTAGAGACCGTAAACACCACCGGAAAGTCACAAGAAAGCAAAATACACCATACATACTTCGACGACGTATTATTTTTCAATTATTTTGATTTAAATACCAAACTACTAAACCAATTTTCATAAAATTTAAATGGGACCAATCTGAAAGTAAACCCTTTCAAATAAAAAAATAATTTTCCAAATCGGTTCATAAATGACCGAGTTCTGAGGTAACAAACATAAAAAAAAAAAAAAAAAAAAAAAAATACAACCGAATTGATAACCTCCTCCTTTTTTGGAAGTCGGTTAAAAAATAAGGTCACTCAATATACTAACCAATCTCTGATCGTATATCCTGTCTTTATATTTTTATAATTATACAAAATACCTGGTGTTCCTCTAGCAGAATCAACTGAACCGCACCTGCTACCATCAACACATAATATGCCTTTTGCTTCATACATCTGGTCATACAAGCGCGCCTGTTGCGAGTACAGCTATGCACCTGACCTTTTTGGAGTTTATCTATTCTGATATTATAAAGCTGAAGAGTTTGTTTCTCAGGAACTACTGGTTCGAATGGAAAAAATATTTTTATGTTGGATAGTCCATTTAGCGAGGAAGGCTATATAACATCGCGCTTCAACCTATAGGAGCGGAGCATCAATGGAAAATGTTGCAAAAACGGGAAAAAATATTCCTTTTGAGGGTTTGCGTTGCGTGCGCTGCCTAAAAGGTTAAAGTTACGTAAAAATCATGTATGTCGGAATTGCTCCCCTTTAAAAGTTCTAAAAAAAAGTCCGCGACAGCATATGTCTATATTTTATGGTTGACCCACTATAACCTTTTTTATGGTAATCAAATTTAAAGTTATTATATTAAATTTAAATAATAAAAATTGTTTTAAAATAATGCATAATCCAAATAAATACGTGTGAACAAAATTGCCCTTCATCATTTGATTTCAATGAATATCTTAGGAGATATCATAGTTTCAAAATAACTGCAACAAATTAATGATCAAGTACCACGCGCGCATTTATGATGTGCAAGGACTGAGGGAGGAAGGCTGGTGGAATATATTTCAGTAGGTTTTTCCTCAAATTGACGCGGGTGAAACCGCGGGCTACAGCTAGTATATACTAATGAAATAATGTTGAAGTTAATTTGTTGTTTGTTTGAACGCGCTAATATATGGGACTACAAGTCGGTTTAATAAAATATTATTGCATTTTAAACCCTATTCTTGAGGAAGGTTATACGCCCATAAGTGTCATAGCGTGATGTTAAATATAACATCACGCTATGACACTTATGGGCCGAGCAAAAAAGAAAAGCGGGCGGGGCACAGCTAGTTCGTAAATATTCGTAATTTATCATGCACCGCATTAAAAATAATACACAATATGGAAATCAAAACAAACAAAAATAATCTTAACATCGTTCCTAGGAATCGTATTTCAAGATGCTAGATACCAAGAGTTATAATATGACTATGTTCCATATTATAGACGACCTAACAAAATATAGATATGTATGTAACTTACATAATGTAAGTATGTATTTAGAAATAAAACGGACACCTAATCCTTAGCTTTATAGACCATTTTAAGCAACAATACCACAGATTAGATATACTACTACCAAGTTATTAATGATATCCTTTCAAACGTGGGTGACTGTTTGTATATGAAGAAAAAGCGATCGTTCACCTTTATTTAATACGCAATACAGAGTAACAATGTGGACTTAAGGTATTTTAACATCCGGGCGGGTCCAGCGGTCTTCTACACCTTGACCCAGGTGGGCGTAACGACGCAATAGGTCAGGAGGGAGAGGCGCGCGCGGGGGTATGTTTGGGCGGGCGTAGTAGCGTAGTGACGTCAGTGACGCGCGCTATCGACCCCAGCGAGTGCCGTCACAACACCCCTCCTCCGCGGCATCCTGCACCCTGCGGCCCCTCCGCGCCGGCCAGGCGCTGCCTCGGCGGAGCTACCGCGCATCTACGCAGCGCGCCAACCGGAAGTTTGCCGACGCTAAAGGAAAACGTACATAGCCCACTTTGATGAGACCCGTGCGCCCATACCCTGATGAATGCAGATAAATATAAATAATATGACACCCCACAAAATAGATTGTTACCTATTAGATAATGCGGTGCTCTCCACAGGATATAGGTATATACTTAGAGCAATTGGGTTTGATAAAATATGAAATATGGTGTTTTTCCAAAGATGATCAAGTGGATAAGTACTCGCTGTGTTTTATTGACATTTGCATCGGTTCAATACATTAACAAACCAAGACATCATTTTATTTTGGTCCATACTTCATAGTCCATAGACCAGATATCGAAACACTTTAGGGTTTATGTCTCAAGGCTACGCATAATACTATAATAAAGAGACTAATAAAATGAAAGGTATAATAAATAATCTCTTGAAATTCTCAAGCATTTGAGATTCGACTGTCGCGTCGGTTGCAGTGATTTTGCAGGCGAATTACAAAAGTAACAATTCCACGGGTGTTAAATCGCGAATAAATCTTGAAAAAAGGCTGCGTAACAAGTGCGCAGTAGATATAATCCGTAGGGTGGACCTTCCCTCCAATTTTTCCGACGTCTGGCCTTGACCCAAATTGGAAAAACCCTCGAATAGACTAAATAATATCGAGAGCCAAAGTCTGTTGTCTCTGCAGAGGAAGGCTCGATTGTTTACATTAGTAACACTGTAAAGCTAATTTATCGGGACCCTGTTTACATTGACTGGGTATTAAGCATGCAATATTATTGGAAGCTAACTGTAAACGTACGTAAAGTTTCCGTAGTGTGCTTCTTTTCATTTTAATTTAACTCGACTGCTGTGCTGCGCACTGAAATCGTCTTTGGTTGCATATCATATTAAGGTAGTTTTTATACTATTAAAATAACAATAAATTGACATTAATTAAGAGTTAGGGATTGTACATTATTCTTCTGAACAAAGTTTTCACACCGTAATCAAGTATTAAAAATCATTGTTTTTCTTTTCAGTTTATATGAAAATAAACATGTTGATATAGTACTATAACATTGAAATTGAATTGAATAAACAAATATCATAATTTAAATCAATGGCTGAAATCTGTGATGACGTGTCCCTTCAGAAGCGGTTCAAAAAGATTCCTATTTATGTAGTCGAAGAACACAATGATGCATTACAATTCATATATTCGGCAATTGGAGGGAAAAAGTTACCTTTAGAAGGAACGACTCTACTACACTTAGATGCGCATCCTGATATGCTTATTGATCGTAAATTGAAAGGAGAGGAAGCACGTTCTGGGAGACATGTTTTGCCATTATTGCAAATAGAAAATTGGATTGTACCGGCGGCGGCGGCGGGACACATCGGCCGAGTAGTGTGGCTGCGCCCGCCGTGGGCGAGTCAATTCCGAGATGACACGCGAGCTATCCATGTCGGGGATCATCCTATAACCGGCGAACTTCGAGTAGATTGCAAGGAGCCTTATTACCTCTCCGATGCGTTGTATTGTTCGGAACTAACCAATACGAGAAAGTTTATATTTACATCAGCCGAACTTTCCGACACTTTATTTACTGGGATGGAAAACAATATCCAGAAACTAATAAAGAATCTGGATATTTCACAACCATATGTACTTGACATTGATTTAGATTTCTTCAGTACCGGAAATCCCTTTCTCTCGTTATACGATAATATAAAAGTTTACGATCGATTGCAACCAATATTTGAATTTAAACTTCCCGACAACGACGAAACGGAAACGATTGATAAAGTTGTAGAATTACGGGAACAACAACTCGAGGAACTCGAAAGCTTGTTCCAGCACTTGGAGCAATATGACAATTTTGACGAATACCAGGGAGAAAAATCACAACTGTTTCAAATGGTTAGTGAAAACTGCAATAAATTAAAGAGATGAAATTTCACTTTGATATAATTACAATATATTATTGTTACTAGGTTGCCGAGCTAGCAGCAGCGGTATCGTCTGAGGCTGAAAGGTTAAACGAGAAGCCGGATTGGTGGGCGGTATTTGCAGGAGGCTGCACGCGTGACCAAGGAGGACTGCCACACCACATAAGCACAGAACAAGAAATACAAAATCTCGTCAAAAAGGCTCTGGTGCCCCTATTGAAAAATATACCCCCACCGGTACTGATAACGATTGCTAGATCTACTGACGATGGATACTGTCCTGCTCACCAGGTAAATAATAAAATTTGTTTTATAAAACTAAAATTATTAATATAGATACTTTGATAGATACTGAATATTTTTTACAAGCTTTTATTTAACTTGCAATGTTTGTATGTATGTTCGGCACGAATCTTGGAAGCTAAATTAGAACCACTTCCCGATGTCCGATTGGGCTCAAATTTGGTGGACATATGTATCTTCGGTGACAATACAATAATATGGTACCATAGAGCTGTTCTAATGATGGATCCGGAAGACGGCCATAGGAACTTCTTAACTAATCAAGCTAAACCCATCGAGTTTGAACTCATTTGTTTTGTCTTGGTGAGTACTTTGGTGCTACAGGATAATCCAAGGTCTGAGGAAGGTGGCCATAGGAACCTTTAAACTAAACAAAATAAACCCGTCGAGTTTGGGCTCGATTGATTCGTCTTGAAAGCTTGACTTATTTTTTTTATTTTTTTTCTTCAGGTTGAGTACATTCAAAATCTGGTGCTAGAAACCTTGAAAGAAATATATGACACGGAAGAACCGGCATTATATTACCTCAATGTAAATACATCAGAATAAGATATGCGTGCATTTATATCATTCATCTTAGTACATAATATGACATAAGGACACGTTAAGCAGTAGGTAACATTTTTACATCATAATGTGTATGATAAATAAATAGTACAATTATATCAAATGGTTTGAATTTGTTTTGCTCTAATGCTTTCCTACACTGATAATGTAAATAGCGTAATAATCTCTTTCCCTCATCGTGTGGTTGATGAACAACCTAGTGTTAGAGATTAAACCACCCATAGGCCTCTGACATCGCTTTACACACCATCGAGAACATCTCTCAGGTGTGCTGGTTTCCTCACGATGTTTTCCTTCACCGTTTTAAGCAAGTGATTATTATGATTTTATGCACATGACTTGAAAAGTCAGAAGTGCGTGCCTTGGATTCGAACTTGTGACCTTTGAGTTGTCAGTCCAACGGTCATACCACTACGCTATCACTGCCCTGTCATTTTCACCATTATCTGAAGAAGAACATAATATTACATTTTGTTTCCTGTATGCTTCTTATTAAGTGTGGGTAATACTTATAATTACTTAGTAATATCGTACCTACCTACAAGGCCTCTCATATTGACTTGGTTGCGTAAACTCGACTGCGTAGTTTCTCTATGAATTTCAAAACGATTGAACTACTCGTTAATCTTTTTTCAGCCAGTCGCAAGACGCAGTCTCATTCAACTGTGCCAAATGCATCGCCGTAACTCATTTGTAATGTGTTTTAACAAACAGTGTTCACTACGTTACCGGAGCGAAATATTGCCTTTGAACAATATTATGACAACAATTATTTTAACAAGTTTATTATAGTTCCGCAGTTTCTGAATACACACACAAGCGAAATACAGGACATAAAAATATAACAACCTTATTTTGAAATTTTATATCGCTTACGATAATGGCTTGGCTGCGGATGTAGTGTAGGTACTTACTGTTATCAAGTTATAATTTTACCAATCCCAATGTCATGACCGTGCAGTCAGTCATACTAATTTTATATATATACCTAATGCAGCCTACAAGGGAATTATAATATCGTTTGCTGATTTAAATTGCATACAAATTATATTTTTAAATTGCATACAAATTATCGTAAAAAATATAATATATGACGAAGTCCGAGTCGGACACGCGCCCTAAGGGTTCCTTAGGTAAGTACTTTTTTGTGTGATATAGCTATAAATTAACGGTTTTCGCATTTTTTAGTTTACTTGTGCTGTGAGACCTTGCTTATTGCCTACTATACCTATTCTACGTCAACCGAAGTACTGCTTTTGACTTAGTGAGTACTTTTTACAAGCTATTATTTAACTTGCAATGTTTGTATGTATGTTCTATTTTTGTTCGTGTCAAATCTTGCAACTGAATTTTAAAGCAGTTATCTTCATCCGATTGAGCTGAAATTTTGCATACACGTTTAGTTTGGATGACAATGCATAAGACTAAGTGAGTGAGAGAAGACTAAGTGACGTCATTCTAAATTCAATATAGCGGACTCCCAAAGATGGTGGAGTAGTTGTTAGTTTAAGCACTTCCGTGATATGGGTATCAAATTTTTATTTTTTATTTATTTATTTCACAGAAAGAACGGCACATAATACCACTTACACTTTTGCTTAAAAGGTTACATTTTAAAACTTACTATCCGAACAAGAATTTATAAAAAATTACACAGTAGTCTAATTAATTATTTCATCCATTATTCATCTCACAAAACTTCAAACATTCCAACATAAAAGATCGTCTAGCACTCGATTCCCTAGCAAACACGTCACACTCTGGTTTTGAATCCAGGAAACGGTTTAACAATTTCAAAATGCGTGGAACCGGCGAATTAGCTCTACTTACAGTCCTGCAGCTAGGTACCGCAAACAGTTGGTGTTTTCGATTTCTAAGGTAATTATCGGGGGTGAAGATTTGAAAGAATGCATTGTGTAAATCCGGTGCGTTTATTTGGTTGTGAATGATTTTCATAAAAAATAATATTTGCTGCATAACACGACGTACTTGGAGAGAATTATATCCTAAACAGCCCAATAAAAACAATGTAGGGTACAAAAATGGATAGACACCGTAAACGCGCTTGTAAAGGTTTCGCAAGAAAGCTTTTTGGACCTTCTCTATTAACAGGACGTATGTGACTTCGTGGGGATTCCAAACCGTAGCACTTGACTCCAGTCTGCTACGGACCAGAGTATTGTATAATAATTTAATTACATTGTGATTGTGGAAATCACGAGAATTACGGAGAACGAAACCGAGTCTGCGATAAGATTCCTTTGCCACCGTTGTAATGTGGTCATGGAAGGTGAGCTTTTGGTCAAACAAAACGCCCAAGTCTTTCATGTTGACACTCCTTTCGATGACAGTGTCACCAAGCTGATAATTAAAATAGATTGGCCGTCTCATTCGACCAAAAGCCATCACTCGACATTTGGTTATATTAAATTCCATTTTGTTTGCCGCACTCCACTCATTCAATGCATCAATATCCTGTTGTAGCGCAAGGGCATCAGCTTCTGATCTTATTTTACAGAATATTTTTAAGTCATCTGCGTACAAAAGACATTTAGAATGTTTTAGAATTGAAGGTATGTCATTAATCATGATTAAGAAAAGCAATGGACCGAGCACGGAGCCTTGACTCACGCCAGAACGAGTATGGTAAGCACTGGATTCATATATTCCTAGGCGTACGAATTGTTGGCGATCACGCAGGTAGTCGGCAATTAATCTTAGAAGTTTTGGGGCGAAACCAATACTATTTAGCTTTGCAAGTAAGGTGTCATTATTGACTCGGTCAAATGCCTTCCTGTAATCAAAATACAACACGTCAACTTGGCATCCCCTGTCAAGACTGGTAGAAATGTAATCTACAAGAGTCAAAAGGTTCGTGTCTACTGATCTTTTACTCCGGAAACCGTGCTGTTCATTACACAAATTAACCTCTACTTGTCTGTAAATATGTTTGTGCAAAATGTGTTCAAAAACTTTTGCTAGTGTAGGTAGGATGGCTATGGGGCGATATTCCTCAGCAATGGTTTTGTTAGAGCTTTTAGGTATAGGGGTAACCCTGGAAAGCTTCCATTGCTGAGGATATTCTCCCTGTTGCAAAGCTATGTTAAAAATGTGGCATAATGGAGTCACTAAAATTTTAGCCAAGCTCTTTAGTATGTAAGGTGGTATGTTATCTGGGCCTATGGAACTATCGATTTTTAATTTTTTTATTCCGTATTCTACTTCTTGTGGTAAAAATTCATGTATATTAACTAGGCAACTATTAGATGAATCATAATTGTTATTGTGTCTAAGTAATTCTATATCAAGATCTGGAACCTCATTTAAAAAAACACTTGAGAAAAAAGTCGCAAAAGCCTCTGCAGCTGCGATTCCGGTCACAGTTTCACCTTGGAAGGTAATAGTTGGTTCAAATCCACCTTTTGAACGCAAGCTTGTGACGTAATTCCAAAATTCTTTTGGTTTGTGTTTAATATTACTTTCAATTTGACTCAAGTGTGATCGGTGCGCTTCCTTAATACGTAATTTTAAGGTTGATCTATGGTTAGCGAAAATCTGATAGTCATCCGTTGATTTACTTCGTTTCCAGTTGGAATGGAGTTTAAGTTTGAGTTTTAAATCTTTTATAATTTCCGAAGTGAACCAAACCGGATATCGTCTACTTTTGTTTTGACGCCGCCGTCTCTTTTTAGGAATACAAGTATCAAATATATTATACGCTACATTGTAAAAATGTGTAGTAGCTAAATGAATGTCTTTACTATCAAGAACAGTGTCCCATGATGCCTCAGAAAATAAAGAGAAAAGTTGGTCGAAGTCACACTTACGGAAATTCCAATCAAGATCCGGGTTGATGTTTGTCGGTTCAAGAGCAGGCAATCGGCGTGGTGTACCTATTTCTGCTGCAATATCTAGAGCTGGATGGTAAGCGTCGGGGGGTACAATACCCTCAGTCTCCACAACCTGTGCGTTGTTTATGTTTCCGTTTTCCTGAACCAAAACCACGTCTAGCACACCTCCATACGAATTCACCACCTCATTCTTCTCATTCAAACTACAAAATGTTAAAAAATAACAATAATAACTTTTTATATTATTAGAAGCACTATTTAAATTTAAGTCGCCCAAAATAATAACATTGCCCCTAATATCATGAATAAAGCTTTCAACTTTACAGAACCATCGCATATAGTCCTCATCTGTGGCACTTGGTTTGATATAAACAACACAAATATGAAAAGATTGTCCACTAAAAGATAAGGTAGCCCACAGGTCTTCGCCCCCAACTGTTTCGAACTCACTGCGCCTTGTAAGAGTGATATCTCGCGCAGCTAGAAGTACTCCTCCGCAAGGTGTATTCCGATCACGTCTTAATACATTCCAGCCGTCACAGGTGAGTTCTGCATCTTCCACGGACTTGTCTAGGAACGTTTCTGTTGCAGCTATCAGATTATTGTCAAGTATAGACAAATTATTTCGCCAATTATTCAGTTTAGTTTTAAGACCACGCACATTCTGATAAAAAATACTTATCATGGTAACTTTCTTTACACGACTATTCACGAAAGGACTGCTGTGAGGGAGCCGGTCTGTCTGAATAATTATTGCGCGGTGTTCTTATGTGTGAGAACCATGGCTTGATGCGCGCATTTAGTGGCCATATCTTAGCTGAGAAACACTTTTCGTAGTAATCCACAGGGACTCCAATTTTATAAGACTTGTAATTGCCTTTCGGTGTCAACTCCTCTACAGTGCAGGAAACATCAGGAAACAGTTGACGGAGGTAGGCACGTATTTCCTCGGCACTGGATTCCATGTTCCAAAGGTGAAAGTGCCTACGTGCCTCCACTGCTCTTAGAGATGTGGCGTGAATGAATGAAAGGGTTTTTATTTTTCATGCACTCTCATGATATGGGTATCAAATGAAAGGGCTTTCTGAGCAGAAATATTCGTTGGGGCCAAGATGATGTTGCGTTAGAATGTAGATGTGTCCAAAGGTCTGATGAATATTGGGACATATTACAGAAATCATATGGCCCTGCTTCCGGAGAGCACAAATGTATGATACTGACATACCATCCGTCCGTATAGACTTTGATAAAGACGGTGTTCACCTTATTCAGCCCAGGTCTGTAAAATTCCCGGCAAAATATTGACGGTACTGCTGAACAAAGGATGTTGCCATTTGTGCTATGCTGGGCTTGCACAATACACAAAGGCTTTTAGGCTCGAAGCTCTTCGCTGCTGGTCAAGCGTACGTGGCATTAAGTACAGTCAAATCACTAGGTCTCCTAATCGAACTAGACTGTACTAGATTAACGGGCAAAGGACCAGTCAAAAATTATGCTTTAAATGAAATGAACAGGTTAAGAAGCCCCTAGACACAAAAAAAACCGCGTGAACTAAAAAATAAATTAACACGTTTTTTTGAAACACGATTTTATTTATATGCAAGAAAATAAACTTTATTTTAATCAAACCCATCAATTTATTACATTACACAATTTATCTATCTATAATAATATTATAAAGCTGAAGAGTTTGTTTGTTTGGTTGAACGGGCTAATCTCAGGAACTAATTGAAAAAATCTTTTTGTTTTGGGTAGTCCATTTATCGAGGAAGGCTATAGGCTCTAAAACATCACGCTACGACCAATAGGAGAGGAGCATCAATGAAAAATGTTGGAAAAACTGAAAAAAAAGTTCCTTTCGAGAGCTTCCGCTGCGTGTGTTCCGCTGCGTGTGCTGCGTAAACGGTTAAAGTTACGCAAAAATCGTACTTAATCCCCTTTAAAAGTTCTAAAAAAGTTCCTGACAGCATATGTCTATCTTTTAAGGTTGACTCACTATAAACTTTGTTATGGTTATCTAATTGGTACTAAAATAATGCATTATTTGCGAAGGTTTTTTATAAACATGATATTAATCCTTATCCAAATAAATACGTTATTCATCACAAGTATTTAATTTTCAACAAAATTGCCCATAAATGGTATCATAGTCTTAAAATAACACCGCAACGAAATAATGATCAAGTACCACGCGCGCATTTATAACATAACTTAGCATCACGCCTGTATTTCCCCGTAGGCAGATGTGTACATAATCGTACACCCACATTAAATTTCACCAATGCTGTTATTAAGTTTCATGTAGGTAGTGAGCCTATTGCCGTCTATCAGGCACAATTTAAAACTCAGGGCTGCCACTGAGAATTTTCTAACAGAAAAACTCAATAACACTGCCCGACCCGGGAATCGATGCCTCATGCTCAGCAGTCGCGCTTG
The DNA here is from genome assembly GCA_935421205.1 of Xylocampa areola. Classification (NCBI taxonomy): domain Eukaryota; kingdom Metazoa; phylum Arthropoda; class Insecta; order Lepidoptera; family Noctuidae; genus Xylocampa; species Xylocampa areola. Next base: position 7,513,161 of record OW285200.1, read on the forward strand.
GGACCTCTAGACCAGGGTTTCTAAAACTTATGGCTCCACGAACCCTGTTAATGCCACAAAAACAATGGAAAACCCCTTTAAAAAATTAAATAAGGGATTCTATATATTCTCGCCTCCATAAGCGCTTGCTAACTTACCAGCCGCCACTACGTCAATCTTGTCGCATCACATGGCGAACCCCTAAGGGTTCGCGTACCCCACTTTGAGAAACCATGCTCTGCGAGACTAGACCAACGAGGCGCTTTTATGATGTGCTAGACGCAGTCATGGTTATAGATAATAAAAAAAAACAGTAGATAGTTACGTATTTTTATAAATTGCTCTATTAATCTGTCTTGTGATACCGCATAAATATATTCTCATCTCTGTTTTAAAGTTTAACTTTGTGCATGAGTAATGACCTTTATTTTTCTTTCATAATTAATCATTTTACGCAATATCTATCCAGGTATACACCTACTTACCGTGTCCAGAAAATTAGCTCAATAATTTTTACATTGGCATCAATAAGCAGACCTGCTAAAAGTTGAGACGACGACCGGGCGGTGTCACCTCAAGCGGGTCAATTAGCAATAACAAGGGGATCGATGCCCTAGCTACGTGTGACACCATCTTTAGAAATATTTCGCAACAACAGGTTAAGACGACTTACTTAGGTACTTATGGCTATGTTGTAGACAACTCAGTGTTTTATTTTTATGTAAATAAAAAGTACTTTTTTGTTCCGCACCCTAAGGTAGGTACTAAAAAAAACAAAAAGCATTTTTAGGTAGATATTGCCCTACTTTTTCCGTCTTGCATCAACGACCGTCAACCTACTACGCCATCGTCATCTTGCTATCGTATACTGACTCCGTTAAGGCTCATGTTTTTTTCACAGGGCCGAAGATTGCATTCCGCATTACGGCAGAGGTCTTTTAGATGCCTACTATAATATCTTACTATTTTTTATAATAATATCACTTGATTGGACAACAATTTAGTCCTTCGATTGGGGGCGATTGGGGTCAACTGCGCATCGAACACTCGAGTCACATTACTAACAACGCATTACATCATGCGTCGGCCATGCCTGGAAAACTTATGTGCCAATTATGTCCAATAAAAACGCACTAAACAGAAATTATTTTATAAGCTTCACGTGTGATATTTACTACACAGTATTGCCATCGTACACTGTAATATTCAAATAAATTATTTAGATGTGTTTTAATAAGCAGACCTATAAGTACTGAATGCCTATGGGGTGATATAAAACCTCTTTAGGGGCCATCCATTAATCACGTGATGTTTTTTTTAACCCCCCGTCCCCCTTGGTGAGCGGGTTAGTCTTGAACCCCTTGGTGAGGTTTAAGACTAACCCCCCACCCCCACCAAAAATCACGTGTATTTTTAGCACCTACAAAGAACCTTAAAATTTTTAGAATATTATCTTTATATATAAAAATAATTACACGTGATATCTTACTACACCCCTCTCCCCCGTGTGATATTTTGTGATTTTTGTTAAACCACGTAATCGTGTCACGTCAGTCACGTGTTATTCGTCGGCTTGGGGTCGTCTATTAATCACGTGAGGCTCGAAAGGGGGGGAGGGCCCTTTCGAGCCTCACGTGATTAATAGACGACCCCAAGCCGACGAATTGACACGTGACTGACGTGACAAGATTACGTGTCACATATATTTTTTGGTTTTGATATTTTCAAATAAGATAACACATCCGCAGGTCAATCTTTACCATTAGTTTAACACATGGTATAAATGAATTACACCCTGTAGAGTTCTAAGACGTATTGGAACTAGAACCTTGGAAGTAATTCTCAGTAGGTTACAGGAGCTCAATTACCATAACATAGTATGTACTTGTTGAAACAAACGTAGAGGCAAATTGTTATTTATTTATGCACGAAAATTATACATCGAATGGCCGAGAGCCGTTTCTGCATACGTAGGGAATATAATCGCGCGGCTAACTCGCTGCCTGAATCAACAAACTGGGAATACATTGAGTATTTTTATTTTATATCACTTTGTGCCCTCCGTTTGACGAGTTTACGACGCGTTATGGTTTATGTACCTACCAACTATTCTGATTATAGTACTTGGAAACTTCAAGCACGAAGAGAATAAAGCGTTTTACGATGCCTCTTAAATACCGTACCTATCTAATATTTATATGTACTATTTGACAGTGTAGTATGGCCGGCTGCCTAAACATACAGCCATCGAAAAGTAGATTTTATTGTAATTTATTCGTTATAAACTTGGTACTTTCGTTATATGACCTAAATCCTCCTTTATTACGTACAACTAGTAAGTAGTTTTTATGAATAAGCATGCGCACGAGTCGCAATAATTTGAAAAGGCCCAGCTGGATGGAAACAGTGTTTACTGTGTTTAGATGCGATTCCTGTCTCTCTGGTGAAGGTAGATTGAATCTTATTGTTCAATTCGTCAGGTAAACTCTTATACTAACAGTTAACACCGGTCTCGTCCTTCTGGCTCAGGGAGCGCCGTTAGCAAGAAACATCTCAAAATGTAGGTAGGTATATGGAAGAACAACCCTCATTATGCCTGTCTAAAAACGTACGTTTTATGTAGTTTTCTATTGTAAACGATTGAATAAATAATAAGTAGGTAACCTATACTTAAAGCTAGCTGGTAGTTAGAATAAAGACAAGAATATAAGACGTTTGATTTATAAAAAAAAATAGTCCAACTTTTTTCCATTTAAATAAATCTACAAAGGTTGTAAATCAAAAATTATAATTAGATTAAGAAGAATTTTGTACGCCTAAAACGGCAAGACATAGTGATCACTTTAATTTATATTTAACAACTTAAGCCTACCTATGATCTACAAATAAACAATTTTGATTTTGATTTTACAAACTAAAATTTAGAATATAGAAACTGTACAACATTCAAGATAAATCTTTGAAAAGCATTAACGCATGCTTAGCGAACTCTAAAGTTATTATATTAAATGGAAAAAGAATACGGTCGCGAACAGGATTCGAACCTGCGCCTCCCGGATAGATACTCCAGGCGCTCTGACCACTAAGCCATCTCGACCTCTGCTCACCACCGCGAATTCTTCTTCCATATTTTAACACGTCTTATGGCGACGTTATTGCAATCAATTCAGTCCCTATACTGGTGACCGAACCGACACGACCAATTTTGCAGTTAATACAATGCCGTAAAGAATGCAATTACCTTAATAATTCAAGATAAATCTTTGAAAAGCATTAACGCATAAATGGAAAAAGAAGAGTTAGAGTTCGTTTTAAAATATGGAAGAAGAATTCGCGGTGGTGAGCAGAGGTCGAGCTGTACAACATTTGCATTTTGACAGAGCATGCCTTATTATCTATCTTTATGTAGATACTAAGTATATTTACTAATAAAAAACTATTGAGGTGGTAGACGTACTATTTTAGTAGGTAACATGTCTTATTTATTTTATTTAGTACACTTTAGACAAATAACAATAATGTAGAACATTCAGCAAACATGACATGCAAATACTAAATTGATTGTGATATAAGAACGATTGATTCCATTATTTGTTTGTTAGAAGACAATAACTACTAATAAACATTATTTAAATGACTGCTATCGATATTTTATTTAACAAGGTACACCCCTAGACTTAAAAAACTAGGTGCTGTTCATGGCATAGATATTTGTATGTAGTCACCAGTAGAGGTGCTGTAAGTCGCTTAAAAAGGTGTGGTTAAATCTGTGCCGTTGAAATCGGTGCGCTAAGTGGAAACCCTCCAAATTTTTTGAAAATGTCCTTCTGTCTGTCCGAAATCTTCTAATATAAGAGTGGACTGATTTTGACGGGGTTATTACTGCAAAGCAGATTAGTCAAAAAAAAAAACACGATTTATTTCGATATCTTAAATCTACTACATTGTGTCTTACATAGGAGTCCCCTTTTAAGTAAGAGTATTACTTGTGCTAGGAGGCCCCGCTCTTCACATCTAGAACAATACATTGTAGGAGTGTGTAGATTAGTGCTCCAGAAAACTTAATAAACGTAGGTATTAAAAACAGTATTGGATGCTTGGGAAGATTCGCATGATGCTATATGCGTGTTCTGTGATCTTTATAAGGCATTTGACTGCGTAGATCACCAAACGCTTTTACTGAAATTAAAGTATTATGGAATTCAAGGTAGAACTTTTGATCTCTTAAATTCATATCTGTCGGATCGTGAACAAAAGGTGGCTATTACCAATGTAACTTCTACAGGCGCGCTTGTTAAAATGGGTGTACCACAAGGATCAATTTTGGACCCATTTCTATTCCTTGTTTATATTAACGATCTTCCTCACATTATTAAGGATACAATGTCAAATATAGTCCTATTTGTTGATGATACATCACTTATATTCAAAGTTAATAGAAAGGACAGGGATTTGATGGAACCCAATAATACACTTAGTATAAAATATCTAACGGGTTTGCTGTCAACAATCTTCTACTAAATTAAAAAAAGACCAAATGTATTAGATTCTCTACCGCAAATGTACCCCACGTAGGTTCAAATGTGAAACTTGATGGCAAAGTTTTAGATCTGGTTCCCTCAACTGTCTTCCTAGGCGTCACAGTGGACTCTAAACTGCAATGGGGACCTCATATAGAGGCACTTGCAGGCAAATTGAGCTCTGCTGCATTTGCTGTTGGGAAAATAATACAGATGACAGATGAAGCTGCAGCTAGGCTAGTTTATTTTGCATACTTCCACAGCATTATGTCCTATGGCATTTTACTGTGGGGATCGGCTGCTGATATCGAGACTATATTTATATTACAAAAAAGGGCAGTCCGAGCTATTTATAATATGAGAAGCCGCGAGTCGCTCCGTGAACTATTCAAGGAAATAAATATACTTACATTACCATCGTTGTACATATTTAGCAATATTATGTATATTCGGAAAAATATTGCCCAATTTCATAAGAAGAGTGACCGCCACAATCTAAACTCCAGTTACAAAGATAGGCTTCAAGTACCAGGTTTTCGACTTAGTAAGACCAATAAGTCATTTATGGGTAATAGTGTAAGGTTCTATAACAAGATTCCTCGTCATATTATTGACTTGCCGGACATAAAGTTCAAACCGATTGTTAAACGCGTTCTAATGTCCTATTATCTGTATAAATCAATACATTGAAGACACAGATGTATGGCAAACCATTCCTTTCTGCACACTGCGACCCACTGGCACTATTTGACCAGCGCAGACATATAGTTACTTACTTTTGTATATTAGTTTATTTTCTGACCTAACTGTTTTTTAACCGACTTCCAAAAAGGAGGAGGTTATCAATTCGGTTTTTTTTTTTTTATGTTTGTTACCTCAGAACTCCGTCATTTATGAACCGATTTGGAAAATATTTTTTTTATTTGAAAGGATTTACTTCCAGATTGGTCCCATTTAAATAATAATAATTAAAATTGGTTTAGTAATTTGGTATTTAAATCAAAATAACTGAAAAATAATACGTCGTCGAAGTAAACGAAATGGTGTATTTTGCTTTCTTGTGACTTTCCGGTGGTGTTTACGGTCTCTAGAATAGTTCTAATGAACTGCCTAACTGTCAGATTGTTGATTTTAGTTCGAAATTTTGTCGGCTCTGTATGTCCTAACAATAATAACCTAACTTTATTTTACTTGTCAATAGCAAAAAAATTATGAAATTTTTTTATGACGTAAATACTAAACCACTATAATAGTCGACAATATATCGGGATTATGAAAGAAAATAAATTAAATTGATCCATGAGCGAGCGAAGCGAGCTCGGGAGTTTCGTGTATCCCGACACGGACAGGTTAGGTTCCTTACATCCTCTTCGTGTTTAAGTTTTTTCTAACCTTACGGACACAAAAATAGGAGCCCTGCTAAGCGGAGCTCCGTCGACCCAGCCACGGAAAGTCAAATCAGAATACAGTAAAGTAAATCAGAGTACGCTTTTTTACTTGAATGGTGACTATCCATTTAATATACCTATACAATAAACAAACCTGTCCCACTGTAGATATGTCATTCTGCATTACGTCTAAAGGTGGGTAGCAGTTTTGTTAAACGTATCGCAATGGCAATCCAGCTGAACGTTGTTAAGCTGTTTTATAAAACAGTACTGTTTTGTAAAGCAGCTAGAGATTTTGTAAAACAGCGGACTCTACAATCCATCTGCGACAGATATATATGGACAGCGCGTTGAGTAGGTCTACCCATATTCACTTCCGATAAATCAGTTATGGTACGCAAGATTCACTAAAAAGTAAAAAATAAAATAATTTTTAACAAAAAAAAGAACCGACTCCAAAAATCTTTCTGTGTAAAATTGCACTAAAAAGTTATAAAATAATTGCATTATTTACTTACTACAATTTATATAAAAATATTTTTTTAATTTTAGAGGATTCTGAATAAAGTCAATTTATTAGGACAATAATATACAATTATTATTATTTTTGGAGTCGGTGCCAGTAAAGGATAATAAACGTGTAAGTACATTCATGAAGTAGCGTATTACGTTCGCTTTAGGCAGTTGTTGTGTTCATTTGTAAATAGGTTCAATTAGGTATAATACATTATCGTAAAAATAATTATGGTTAATGTACCTTTAAATATACTTTGCAAATTTTAGGAAACTTCCTAAATATTTTTAAAGTTTGTCTGGCACCGACTCCAAAAATTATAATAATTGTATATTATTGTCCTAATAAATTGACTTTATTCAGAATCCTCTAAAATTAAAAAAATATTTTTATATAAATTGTAGTAAGTAAATAATGCAATTATTTTTTGACAAATATATATAATAATATGAAAACTCTTGTCGTTCCATTTTTAATTTAACCTGGTTGCGCGAATTTTTTTCAATAGGTTGATAGTCTTGTAGGTTGTTTTAACTGTCTAGTCAGCTTGGACCAAAAGAAATTTACTTTATTTATTTGCACTCGGGTCGCTGAAAAATTTATGTTATAACAAATTATTTGTAATAACCATAGTGCTAGCAAGACGAAAACTGCTCCTTGAACATTATGAAAAAAAAAAAATTGGTGTATTTATTTCTTATAGGTAGGTACATCATAAATTATAATGCTTTTACAGGAACAGGTATCGGTATTGTCAAATGTCGATATAGGTATATGTAATTTTTTAAATCGAAACTTAATTATGTTGGTACTTGGTACCTACTTTGGTACCTACACATATTGATAATAATTATCTCAAATTAAAACAATATTTCCACGGTGTAAGTTTATTATTATTATTATTTTAAATTTCACTACATTCATCCCATTCAGAAAGTTATATTTTATCAGTAATGCAAAAAAGTTGGTCACTTTGATATAAAATATCAGATAATTGTTACTTATTATATTACTTATCTAGGTTGTATTATTAGTTTTACATTATGTGTAGATACATCATACATATTACCAACCATCTCACATTCTACTTCAAAAGTTGTTTATAACATACATTTAAACGTGGAGTCCTCACCGAGTACAAGCACAGCCGTGGACGATAAGAAAAAACTTGCTTTCATTGATAAATTCTGCTTGCGTAAACGATGTTTTCAATGGCGGAGTTGATAAGCCATCGTCACCACTTTGGCGCCTACTTGCAGACAATTATATTTTTTATCGCACGTCCTACCAACTCAACATGTTATGACTTATATACTTCACACAATACGTACGTTTAGTAGATCAAGACTAGTTATTTAATATTTTAAACATTCATTATTACCTACCTAGTGATTTCCTCTCCAATCTCAGGATGTTTAGTTTATATATTATAAGTATCTTCTCCAATTATACAAATCGTTATCAAAAATAAACAAGTGTTTCATAGAACTGAGCGATAGTAATAAATTATTTTTAGGTATTTTTCGTCAGGGGCGTTTTCTATTTGACGCTATCTGAAACGAAAAACAGTACAACCTACAATGATGTTTTATATTTACTATGTTATTAAAAGTTTGATCATGGAGGTAGTTAATTTGTTATGCTATGCTAAAACAGAATCGTTACTTGGGTAAATCGTTACTTGCACCCACATAAACAACCCACTAAAGCAAAGGTGTGAATTAATTTAAAACGAAATAGATAGTAAGTAGGTATAAAATTAGTTTAGGTTTAGTTAGGCCTAAAATAATGTAAAATAACTAGACTAAATTAACATAATGAAAAAGAAATTAACACTAGGTTAAATATTTATATATTAAAAATAAAATTCTTTTTTTCTTTTTAGAGCATTTAAATAAAAGCTTTTTTTAAAGGTTTTTTCATATTACGGCACTAAAGCGGTAAAAATGAAGAAAGAGCACGCGTGACTCATTATCAACTTAAAAACGGTGTAATAAGAGCCACTTTACGAGCAAGAGTGTTGAAAAATCTATAATTATATTGTTTTATTACAATACTTTTTGAAAATAACGGGAAATAAAATGTAACTCCATCGGGAGCCGTGGACTTGTCAGTTTGAATTGGTAGGTACGACTCCAACTGGGGTGATGTTGACGCCTGATGCTGAAAACACATACTGTAAAGATAATTTTCTCATAATCTGTGACCAAAAATATATTCCATGGTTACAATATCTGGCAACATCTAAAAGCCGACGTTAGGTACTTAGCAATAAATTTGTTTTTTTCGTAAGTTGTTTAATTATTTTTCAATAAATACCTGTTAATTGGTTGTGAAAATGTTGTCTTCGACTTGGTTTGGCAAATGCAAAAGAAATTTTGTGTCACCTGATTCAGTAAATACCATAATATTTCATAAGAATATTGTTTATTTTTCTATTTAATTTTGCAATTAATCACTCCATAAAGTTGCAAATTTTTCTTTCATTTTCAATTCCCTATAACTTCAGTACTCTTGAACATAGACCATACCAAATTGGAATTCCTTTAGATGACTTTTGTATCCATACGTTAAAATCCACGCCATATTCACAAGTCCAGAGAAAATATTTTTAATTAAACATGTATAGGTCGTGCGACTCCGTAGATATGCGTGGACGTGTCGTCCAAGACAAAATGCGACTCCAGATGGAGTCGTGGATAGGGAACGTCATAAACCTCATCAAACTCTTCAAACAACCGCGTTGTCTGGCAAAAAATATATCATATTTGAATACTGCCCAAATAATAATTTCAGTACGCCTACTCTTAATCAAATTTATTTATTTAAATAAGAGTATATAACCGCCAATTTTTTTTTACTGCTCATTTGATGGCTCTCAATAAAACAACTCCTTTACATGATCGTGGACCGGAAAAACTAAACACTACGCTTACCTGTGGCGTTCGCAACCTGTCGATATCAATATAGCTAGTCAGAGTTGATAAGACAATCAAAATGTGACTCAGGAGAGAAATATGAATTTATTATTTGGTATAATATTATATCTCTTTTCCTAACAGCAGACAATTAACGGTAGCAAATTCTAAAACTAATTCATCAAGTATTATATATTCCTAAAAAAATCTGTTTGGTTGTTACACAATATGTTAAAAACTTCATTCAAATAAACTTGTCAACGACGCCGCATGACCGTCATGAATGCCTCAAGTGTTAAAAGATAATAAGCCAAACAGATTTCCGCTGAACTTTGACCGTTCAGTAATTTGTTGATAATATTTATAGTCAACAAAAATCTTGATATATTTGTACATGTTAAACTTTGTGGAATACATAATGGCATCCTTTGTAATGAAGGTATTATACGGTACATTCATCTTTTTTTTTTAGATTTTTTATACATATTTAAAGTCATAGACCACAATACTACTAGTATTTACTTACATTACAATTTTTGTAGTTGATATTTAGGTATATTTATTAAAATGAATGTTATCGACCGATTCTGATCAAAATTTGCCCTCGTATCGTGTAAAATAGTCCCTTAAAGTGTCCCCAAAGTCTCTCATATCATTATTAAAAGAAAATAAAAGGAAAACGTTTAGTTTATTTTTATTTTGTGTAATGATAATGTTGAAGATAGGAACGCTTAAATTTTTATTAAATAATAAGTAAATTTTATTTTTTCTGTGTCATCAGCATCACTCGTTTCATCAGTTTTCCTACCAGTGGAATAACTAGGCATGTAACTAATAATATCGATATCGATACTAGTATTCCTCAACATCGAGGACGAGATAACAAGGTGCATAATTTTTAATACGTTACCTTCTCCATTACAGTAATTTTATGATTCTTCTTCGCTATACACTTTTCTAATAAAATACATTCTAAAATTCAGATTCAAAATTGGTAATACCCGCATACCTGAGTGCCCCTTAAAGTAGCTGTGGACTTCCTCTCCTGTTTGCCTTTATAAGGTACAGTGGCTTTCATAAGTCCAGTAGCAATCTCACAAAGCAAGGCAATGACACTTTGCTTTAACTTACGACCTTCTTTTATTCAACAGTTTCTATACTATTGACCCACCACACATAGGCACCATTGTCTGCAACTAATTGTAGTTCATAATTTCAATCTGCTTAGTGTAAAACCTGCTAGCTAAGCTCGGAAACGTATAAAATTATACTTTATAACAATAAAAATCTATTGAGTCTGGTAATTAACGAGCCAACAGATTACGTAGCTATACGTTGCGTGGCGAGCCATAGGTTCAATCTCAAATGCGTTGACAGTCTTTTTTTTTTGATTAATAAAATTAGTTCGTTGTTTCGCGCGCCTTGTTCACATATTTATGAGGATATTTTATACATAGATCATATAAGTAGCTACAATGCGAAACAAAACGGGTAAACTCGATTGGGTGTTTTAGACCTACGGCCAAACACCCTTAGCACAGTAGCCTCTCATACCCATGCAGTTAATTCAACAGGCACAACATTCATCGCTCATTAATAGCATGACAGGTACTTACTTACACTTTTTATATGCACTTGCATATAAAAAGTGTACCCAATTACACATTATAATACAATGTTTACACGACATATTTTTGACAAGTAGAGTTCGTAGGTACGTGCCAGATTGATAAGGATGGTTATTTTCGCGAATTACAACAACAATCGATAAAGTTCATGTATGTATAGCAAACTACTCGTATATAATATATACCTATATACAGTCACGACCACGAACGTATACCTACATTTGCACTTTTTTAACTCTATAATAATAGTTATCTGAGCAATATACAAGTATTAATATATGTCTATATGTAGAAGCCATGGTTCCTCTATCTGTGTTACATACTAATTATCTTAGTAATACACGCTAGAGATATAATAGGTGAGTTTTTATGTTTCTGTTTACATCTTTGTGCTCGTGACTGTACTTATGTAGTGTAGGTGGTTGTGTAGGTACCTGGTTACAGTTACTTGGTACATGTTAGTTTACCTAGGTAGATAATCACTTTACTTATTTACCCACTTCTAGCTGTAAGGCAGCTACTGGGATGGACTAGTAGACAAAGAAGACCGAAGTTAGGTGGTAAGCAAAAGACTGTTTCACCGAGTGCGGTGTGGTCTAACTATGTACTTATCTTAATTAATTAAACTTAATACCTGATATAAATGAATTTTATTTATTTTTAATACATAACTGACCAAGTGCGAGTCGGACAGTCGAACTCGCGCACTCAGCAGGGTTCCGCAGCACCAAAATAAATTACCTTACCTTATATTTGCCTTGTATTTATTATTTGTTATTCAACTATTACTATTATTAATATTTTAAAGATTGAGAAGAAATATATAGGTATGCGGCGGAAAAAAATGTTAATTGTTTTATTAATGTACTGTGAAATTTTCAAGTTGCTTGCTTTTACGGTTCAAGATGATGGGAACACAAATGGATAAACAGACAGAAGGTGCGGGTGTAGGCTGAGTATTTGAGTGCCCTAAAACTCAGGTTCAAGCAAAATCTTGAGCAGAAGCATAAAAAAATTCTCATTTAAACAATACAATTCAAACTAATTTATTTTTGATAAAAAGTAATATTCATCCATCATCTTAAAACTAGTTTACCCCGTGCTTCATTAGTTATAGTTGGCAGTTACTGTGTAGTTTTCCAACTAAGTCAGAGTTGGAAAACTACACAGTAACTGCCAACAATGTCGTGTGTAGAAACTACCTCAGGATAGGGTTAGGACTCCCATGCACACTACCCCTCGTAAACGCAACTCTAATCATGTGTACCAATTATTCTATTGGGTCTGTGCTTAATGGATACGCTACAGTAGAGTGGGAGTCTTAAAAGATCCTAAAGGCATTATTATATTGGAAACGTAGGCCCTCTTCGTATATCCCACACAAGGGCTGCACGTGTATAATACTGGCAAAAATCCCTGAAAAGTGTGATATTAACAAATCTCGGAGCCTAACATATTGCATCGGTCCGCCACCGTCCTTCGTTCTCTTTTATTATCAGCATCAGCATTTATGAGTCAACATTTACCTAAACAATTTAAAGGCTTACACTAGCATATTGTATTTGTCTTCTTTTTTCTTATTTCTCAGTAGGAGCCCGGAGTCAGGAAGTTGGTGGTGTGACACCCCGTGCTTCGGAGAGCACGTAAAGCCGTCAGTCCTGCGCCTGATCTCTCTCCGGTCGTGTCGGTTTGCCGTCCCATCTGACTATGATAGTGAAGGAAGAAGGAGTGCACCTGTGTTTGCACACACTTGTGCACCATAATATCTCCTGCGTACTTGGCTAATCTCCGTGGAGACCTATCTCCACGGAGATTAGCCAAGTACGCCGTGACCGAAATACGGACTTTATTTAAACCAAGCTTTGTGTTTGCTTAGAACAATAATTTCGTTATTTTAAAATCTTTGTTTGTTTTTTGTTTTCGATGTGCGAAATAATTATATGGATTGAAATGTGTCATATTTAAAAAAACGTTCTTTTCACAAATTAAATAAAACGATTTAATTATTTTGCACATTATAACTCAGAAGGAGAAGTTCCTACCTAATCAATAGTTGTTTTATAAGAACAAAAATTATAAAATTCACAAACGTTTCCTCGCAGTGCACGGTCCATAAAAAAATACGGACGTAGCGTTGCATACGACATGTGAGAAGCATCTAATTTCGCTTGTCATACACGAGCTAAACGCATCCAAATACATAAAACTCATACACTCGGCGCCAGTACGCTGCGTGTGTGTGTGCGTAATCTATGCTTCGCTTATGACAAGGCAAGGTTACGTCCGTTTTTTTTTCAGATCCGTGTCGCAGTGCTGAAAAACTTACTCTGAGAGTGTAAGTTTTTCATACGTTACACAATTATAATAAAAAATGTTTGCCAAACTGCAAAACAGTTTGTAGGTAAGGATTTCTCACATCTCTTACGTGTGTAACAATGACTTACCAAATAAATATTGCAAACTAACCAAAAAAAAATTGTAATTACTCTATGGACATAGTAACAGATAGTGTTTTAGTATAATTCGTTTTAATTAAACAGTTACTGGTATTTAAATTGAGTAGCTCATTAATTAGGTTAGGTGTTATTTCCTAGTTCTTTCACTATATAATAATTACTTTTTTTATTCTACAATTATTTTTAAATTATAAATTGGTATTATATACTTCATCCATGTGTTGTCGAATCCAATCGAAATGCTTATTTGTCATATTTAAACTAGTCACGATAATATTAAGTCTCATCGAGGCGATTTTTAACATATAAACTGTTTGCTGAAATTTATAAGTAAATTTTAAGGGACCGCGTTGTTTTTTTTTTAATTTCGCACTAGTGCCTTAATGTAAAGATAAAGCATTGGTGTGCCCTCATTATTAACCTAAAAGCGGTGCAATAAGAGCCACATAACGAGCAAATAGTAGTTTTTACCGTGGGAGAGCCTCTTCGGCACGAATGGGCCAGTTCGACCGGATTCATACCACGGCCTCACAGAAAACCGGCGTGAAACAACGCTTGCGTTGTGTTTCACCGAGTGAGTGAGGGTACCGGAGGCCCAAACCCTTTAAAATACGGTAACGCAATTGCGACTCCTTTGGGGTAGCGGGTGTCCATGGGCGACGGTATTCGCTTACCACCAGGCGATCTGATAGCATGGTTGCCCCATTCCCATAAAAAAAGTGTTGAAAATATATCTTTATCATCTAAGTATCTCGCACTATAACATAGCGGTCCATGCACACTCATCGTATGTGTAGCTCGGATATAAATCGTTATGTTATACTTGGATCAACGCACAGTGACGCAAATCGGCTGATCTGCCACACGGGTGTCGTCTTGATGGAGAAAGTACGTTGACCCCGATTGTAGAAAAGTTTAGGAGATGTGGGTGCATTAGAATGCAACTCTCGGAATTGGGGCTTGGGGGTGAGGGGAAAGGAGGGGGAGGGGGGGAGACATACCCTCAGTACCGTTTTCAGATCGACGTGATGTTTAGTTTTCGAGAAAAGCAAATTTAAATTTTATTATAAAACTGGTCTCAAAATTATGATATTTGCATTAAAGAAACAATTCGGAAGCACACTTTTGGGTTTTGACGTCTCCGTTGCTGCGGGAAATCTAGCCTCAACGCCATTGCGTAATAAAGTGGAGGCATCCATGCTCGCCTCCGCAGCTTCGAGCTGGCGACCAGCCTCAGCCGCTGCGGCTCGCTTGATTCCTCGGACCGAACTTTCGGTTTCAGTTTCGGTCTACATTTCGGTAAAAAACTGGTGTCGGCTTAGTTTCGGTTTCGGCTGCCATCCGGCCGAAACTACATTTGGGAGGTTTCGCGCTGTGATCGGATAGTTTAGTACACAGTGCTACAAGCGAATTGTCATTTTACGTGAGTCGTGTCATGACTTGCTTTGCTTGTTTTTTTTGTTGTGAAATTACAAGTGAATATACTGGGTGAATTTTTGAAGTGGGCGTGGATGGCCAAAGGCGATACTATAAGGAATAGTGAAAAATACTCAAAGAAATCTCGGCGCCGATTTTAATGCAAACTAAACCTACTTCAGTGGATTTAAAAAAAACAATATTCCTAGCCAGTCATAACATTTACCACGAATCCCTATACTGTATATATTTTTTAATAATATATCAAATTGTACCTTATCATAAGCTTTAGAGTTAGACATATCAAGCAGCAATCCTTTTAAATTTTATTTTAGTTTTAATGATATCAAAAGCTTTTTGAATGTCGGCTAAGGTTGTCGATCTATTCTTACGAAAACCATTCTGGCCATCGTTAAATACGTTATACTTTTCACAAAACGCATAAACTCTGTTGCACATAGCTCTTTCGAAAATCTTAGAGACTGTTGGTAAAAGGGCAATGGCGCGATAATTAGTTAGGTCGGTTTTTATAGTTTTCTTATGGATTGGTTTTATAAGGGCCTTTTTAAGAGGTTAGGAAAAGTATCTTCTTCAAAGGGTTGATTTAAAAGGTAATAGAAAAGTTAATTCGTCTGCGCACTGTCTCAATACGAAGACGAACTTCCACCTACCCTAGGTGGAAGTTCGTCTATATCGTGATTCTTTTTATTTTTTAATTATTTTATTTACTATATATTTTTGTATTTTTTTTATTCACCTCATAGGGATCTACTTTACTAAGAAATATTGAGTTTTCTGTCGGGGACAATACAGGGGATCCTTGCGGTTTGCTGATTTTAAGCCTCTCCTATAATTAATTGTTTAAAAAATTCGCAAAGTAATTGTTTAAAAGGTTTACTACCATTTTAGGCTCTGAAGTTAAGTTATTATTTATTTCTACAGTTATGTTACGTTTTCTTTTACTATTTTCTTATTGGTTCTTTCATTAATGATAATCCATATTGTTTTAACTTTATTATTTTATTTATTCATTTTATATTTGAAGTGTTATAGTCTTTTGTAATACTTTTTCGTAGTTTTTGTAATGTTGTGTTAATATTGTATTTATTATTTTTATACATTGTTATTATTAAAAGATTTTGTTATGGTAGTTCAGTAGCACATAACTCTATAACGTACTCTATACTCTATAGACATGTCTGTGATATCATTTCTTTCTAAGGCACCACCGCCTGTTCGCGTACTGCGACAGTATGATGATACAAATTTATATCTACTAAATTGAATTAAGGTCTAGTTTATCCTGTAAGAGCCATGTTTCCCATATTTCTATTGCTTTAAACATTGAATTTTGAATTAAGAATGCTTCTAATATATCTTATTTAATAATAAGGCTTTGGATATTTTGGAACAATATATTAAATTGTAGGTCTTTGTTTACGAAATGTATTATTGTTTGCAATTTGATGTAATGTGTCTGCCTGGAAAGTAGCTGCCTTTAGTTTGCCGTATGTTATTACTTCCCAAAATTTAATCTTTGTTAGCAACACTATCAAATTGTGTATTAATACAGTATGCGTTTTTTTTCTTCAAAATCAACCAGTTCGATTACTGGCTGGGAAAAATAATTTCTCAAAAATTTGATTATGCTGTTTAGTTTTCATCAAAATTGGGCCCGAGACTCCTTTGTGTATTTTTCGCTATTCCTTATAGTTCCGGATTTGGCCATCCACGCCCACTTCAAAACCCTTTTTATCATAATTCGAGTTAGTAAGTTTTATTTAAAAATGTTGTTTTTTTTTTAATGTACCTGTTGAATTGAGAACCTCCTCCTTTTTGAAGTCGGTTAAAAAAAGACTGATTATGATAATGGTGACTTTATATTTCCCACGAAAACATGAACTTACAAGGAAGTTTCGGTTTCGGTTTCGGCCGAAACTAAAACCGAAGCCGAAATTGGGTTTCGGTTTCGGTTTCGACCATAAATACTAGGTATGGTCGGACATTACTTCACCTTGTTACGGCTGGCGGAGGCTGCTCGCCCTCCACGCCTCCAGAGTTACAAAAATATATAATAATTTATACTAATACTAGCTGAACCGGCGAACTTCGTACCGCCTAGCAGTCGATTCTTTAATTATTATATATTTTTTTCATTCTATTTTTTACATTTTTCTCTCCGTAAGAACCATCCACGTACTTCAAGGAATATTATAAAAAAAGAATTAGCGAAATCGGTTCAGCTGCTCTCGAGATTTGCGCTTAGCAACACATTCAGCGATTCATTTTTATTTTAAAGATTATTATCTATACTAATATTATAAAGCTGAAGATTTGGTTTGTTTGGTTAAATGCGCTAATCTCAGGAGCTACTGGTTCTAATTGAAAAAATATTCTTGTGTTGGATAGTCCATTTATCGAGGAAGGCTATGGGCTATATAACATCACGCTACCACCGATAGGAGCGGAGCATCAATGAAAAATGTTGCAAAAACGGGTTAAAAATATTCCTTTTAAGAGCTTCCGTTACGAACGCTGCGTAAACGGTTAAAGTCACGCCAAAATCATGTATGACAGAATTGTTCCTCTTTAAAAGTTCTAAAAAAAAAATTGGCATATGTCTATCTTTTAAGGTTGACTCACTAAAACTTTTTATGGTTATCAAATTGGTTCTAAAATAATGCATTATTTGCGAAGGTGTTTTTATAAACATGATATTAATCCTTAACCAAATAAATACGTTATACATCACAAGTACTTCATGTTGAACAAAATTGCCCTAGACATCATTTGTTTTTAATGATTATCTTAGTGGATATCAGTTTTAAAATAACTCCGCAACAAAATAATGATCAAGTACCACGCGCGCATTTATGATGTGCAAGGCGGTCATGACCCCGAGAGGGCGCTGGTGGAATAGATTTTAGTAGGTTTTTTCCTCAAATTAACGCGGGTGAAACCGCTGGGCACGGCTAGTTACACTACAAAACGTAGTATGTATTGGTAAAAAAATAAAATTTGTTACTCAATTTTTACTCAAATTCAAATTCAAATTCAAATTCAAATATTTTTATTTCATATAGGCCATATTACAAGCACTTATGAAAAGTCAAAGCTAGGTGCACGGTTCCAAGGCGTTGATCTTATGGAGAAGAGCCGGCAAGAAACTCCATAGACACTCTTTTAAAATAAATTGGTATAACAATAAATAAGGTAATGTGAGAATAATGCAGGTTAATGAGCAAAATAATAAAGGAAAGCGCTAGAAGCAATAACTTATATAGCCCTTTAAAATGATTGCCAAAGCAGTTAAGAGCTGACCAGTCCCGACAGACAGCACCCGTTCACGAGCATGACGCGCACATCAGCCTCGCTTAGCTCAACCATTTTGTAGGGAACTCGACGACCCGATGTACAACGCCACCATCAGCAGGACATTTTAGTGAGCATGACAAACTCATAATGCCTGACAATGGGCAATATGTACGTAACATGAGATTAAAAATAACATTAATGTCCACATAATGCTCACATTTTACAAAGAAATGTTAATATAAATTTAAAACTAGTAGGAATACTAGCGGTTAGTTAATGGATATGTAAATTTACATAAACAAACAAGTGTCAAAAAAAAAAAAAATACAATTGGAATAATTGTACTACGTCAATAAAATTAATTGTATAAAAATAAAAACTAGTAATTACAAAAGTAATCTGTTGAGGTTACATTCATACATGAAATAAATTAGACAGTGCCAGTGGGTCGCTGTGTGCAGGAGGGGATCGTGCGCCAAACATCCTTATCCTCAATGTAATGTTTAATACTATAATATGCTTTAGATATTAAAATGCGTTTGATCACTACCTTAAACTTATCATCTGGAAGATCTGTAATATTAGATGGGATCTTATTGTAGAATCGAATACTGTTACCCATAAATGATTTGCTAGTCTTCCTAAGCCTAAAACCGGGGACTATAAGCTGGTGCTTATTACGAGTGTTTAAATTGTGGTTGTCACTCTTCTTATTGAAATGGGCAATATTTTTGCGAATGTACATGATATTACTGAATATGTACAATGATGGCAAGGTAAGTATATTTATTTCCTTAAACAATTCACGTAATGACTCACGACAGCCAAGATTATAAATAGCTCGGACTGCTCTTTTTTGTAATATAAAAATAGTCTCAACGTCAGCAGCCGAACCCCACAGTAAGATGCCATAGGACATAATACTGTGAAAATAAGCAAAATATACTAGTCTAGCCGTTGCTACATCTGTCATCTGTCTTATTTTTCTAACAGCGAAAGCAGCAGAGCTGAGTTTGCCTGCAAGTGACTCTATATGAGAACCCCATTGCAGTTTGGAGTCTACTGAAACGCCTAAGAAAACAGTTGACGGAACCAAATCTAACACCCTACCATCAAGTTTTATATTTGAATTTATATGGGGTACGTTTGGTACGGAGAACCTAATGCATTTGGTCTTATTCGGGTTAAGAAGAAGGTTATTAGCAGAAAACCAATTAGATACTTTCATAAGTGTATTATTGAGTTCAATCTGATCCCCATCCTTTCTATTTACTTTGAATATAAGGGATGTATCATCAGCAAAGAGGACCATATTTGTCTTGATATCCTTGATAAAGTAGGGAAGATCATTAATATAAACTAGGAACAGAAATGGGCCCAGAATTGATCCTTGAGGCACCCCCATTTTGACAATTGCACCTGTCGAAGTTACATTATCAATAGCCACCCTTTGATTTCGATTCAACAAATATGAACTTAAAAAATCAATTGATCTACCTCGAATTCCATAGTAATTTAATTTCATAATGAGCGTTCGGTGATCCACGCAGTCAAAAGCTTTCGAAAGGTCACAAAACACTCCTATAGCATCTTGAGCCTCCTCCCAAGCCCCCAACACTGCTTTGATCACAGTGGATCCGGCATCAACTGTCGAACGTCCCCTAGTAAACCCAAACTGTTTGGCATGCAATATTTTATTTTTATTAAAGTAAACTAACATTTGGTTTAGCATTATTTTTTCAAAAATTTTACTCAACACTGGTAGCACAGATATTGGCCTATAATTAGATGGGTTATTATGGCAGCCTGATTTGAAAATGGGTACGATTTTACTTAGTTTCATAAGATCGGGAAAAACACCCTCTGTGATGCAACGATTAAATATTGACGCCAGAATTGGCGCTATCTTAGCAATTATTGATTCAACCGCCTTTATTGACAATCCCCATAAGTCCTCAGTTTTCTTAATGACAATTGTTTTAAATGTTTTTATTATATCAATGTGGGTTATGAGATTAAATTCAAAGTTTGTGGAGTGTAACTCAACGCTTTCCTTTAAAAGAGACTCGGCCGCTATAACAGACGACGAAAGAGACTTTGTAGTCTTTATTGGTATATTAGTGAAGAACTTTTCCAAGAATTTGGCGACTACACCTTTATCTGAAACAAGTTCACCATCAACTTTTAGTTCTATGTTACTATCCATGGACCTACTATTTCCAGTTTCAGTATTAATTATTTTCCAAGTAGCCTTTATTTTATTACTTGCATGTTTGATTTGGTTACTAATAAAAACGGCCTTAGCTTGTATACAAACTTTTTTAAAGATCTTTGAGTATTTTCTTACGTAATTATGAAAATTAACATTAGATGTGTAAGACTTTTTGTCATATAGATCATACATCACATCTCTACTGCGTCTTATACCCGCAGTTGCCCAGTTACTGAAAATTAAATTATGTTTTAAAGTTATTGATTTTACTTTGCAAGCATTTTGGAACTCAGTAGATATAACATTAAAAAGTGAATAATACATTTCATTGGGGTCGCTATATTGTGGATTTAATGTAAGTAACTGAGATTCTACATTAGAGCTGAACTTTTCTAAATTCTTTTTAGTAAGAGGCCTACACTGTATAGTCTTGGAAAGTTCCTTTTTTTTTACATTAAATTTGATGATCTGACACTTATGGTCCGAACGAATGCCACTAATAAGAAAAACTACTGAAAAATTTTGTTCCTTTTCACGTATTTTTTTAAAGTCGTATTAAAAAAAACTACGTGTCTTCTCGGGCAAGTTATGGTACCATACCATAGAGGAAACCAAACCCTATATATTCCACTCCTCACCATCCCCAAAATCTGGGAGTCGCTTTCTAATGCCAACTCAGATAATCGAGGAGGTGAGTAGACTTGTGGACATTTTGAAGAAGCTGGCAATTTCCTTCGAGTCAAAAAGCATTTCCGCGTCCGCTGCGTAAATAAGTCAGTGATCGGTAAAAATAAAGTATGACAATATTGTTGGCCTCGTATAGTTTTTTAAATAACTCCGTAATAGCATAAGTTTTATTTAATTTTAGTATACCTAAGTCTATCTACTATTCAACATAAGCAATGGCTAGCCAGGCTAGCACAAATTATTAAAACAGCTTGCCTACATTTTCTGTAAGTAGGTATAACTTTTTGTCGTGCTTTCTGTATGCTTTGTAGTTACCTATTCTATTGTATTAGGATACCTACCTAATAAGATTATATTTTTATGGTAAGATGAGGAACTGTATTTTATTATTTTATTCACAACATAATGATGTCAAACATATTTCTTGACAAGGTTACCTAATGTAGTCCCATAACCCATTTCTATGTTTGAGGATTAAAGGCTCAGAAGAGCCCGCTTCTTGAGAAAGACCCTTGAGTGTCCCACCGGATTGAGCAAAAAAATAAGCAAGCGAGAACGGGCGAGCGGCGAGCCGAGCCGCATTCCTCGACTGGGTCGACCGCACGGCAGGCCCCGCGCTCTCCGCTTCCTTCCCTGCCTCAGTTGTCCGCGCGCGTCGTTTGTGATAACTCGTCTGGATGTTATCCGCTGTTTGCCGCGTATTGTGTTTACAGTTATAGTGTTGTTATTGTTTTGGTTATCATAAAAATACACAATTGAAGTGCTTTGTGCTGTGTGATAGTGTAAAATTTTATATTAAAGTGTCTGTTAAGTATTATTATACTGTGGATCGCGAGGAGCACACGAGAACGGCAAGCACCGAGCTCAGGTAGCGTTTCGTATTTGTTTTCGATCTGATTACGGTTAGAGGTAGATTAAGTTTTGCCAGTTTAGTGGGGACTGCACATAGCTTCGAATTACAAGTAATTGTAATAAACAGAGCCACGTGACCATATATATGCTCAGTGCACACCACGTGGTGTGAGCGGTGGTGTAAACAACTCTGTGCCCTTCTCCGCAACCAACGAGGAACGACCGACGCGACGCGGCGTCCGGCGGCGCGGCGGCGCAGACGAGCGAAATATGCGCGATGGCGGGGAGCGGTGACGGCTGCTCCTACTATCGTAATTTAATCGTTTAATTTAAGTATGTAGTGCTCGTAGGCGATATAAAGCACCTTTTTATTTAGTCTTAACTTACGTAGTACCTACACTACACAACCTACCTGGTGAAAAACAGGAGATTATTTTTTTCATCAAAATAAACTTCGGCGTAGTAAGTAGAATCGCAAAATGAGAACAATTTTGATTGATGATGTCTTACGCACCGAATTCAGTTTGTGTATTGAGGAGTATAAATATTAAACCTTGTCTAATGTTTGTCAATAATACTATACTGTAAGAGTGGCGAAGCATAAGATTATTTTGGCTGGATTATGGAGGCGAGCGGTCTCTCGTCTTCTTTTTCACCTTTTTTTTTGCGAAATGGCGACTGTCGCGAATAAGCAAGCGGAAACGAAAAAAGAGGCAAACCTCTTTCACTCCTGTCCTATTGCAGAAGACGCAATAAGCACCAGAGGGCTGTCAATTATCTCTAGTCACTGTGAGCCGTACCCGTAACATGACGTGACCGATTCGTCGCACATTCAGCAACAGGGCCTTCGCGGGTAGCGCGCGCTGTAGTGTTTATTTTGTGTAGTTGTAGGCCCACTGTGGTCGGCCTTCACAAAGTAACGGGGTCCGTTGACACCTGCGACGGACTTTAACCTGCCAGGGTTGCGGAGAATGCACATACGATTCCGGAACTCCGGGAAAAGTTAGTTAGGAATATGCTCGTAAAGTCTGTAGTAAGTCGGCGAGCTGCCGTCAATTAGGATTTCCACACTTGTGAAAAAGAGTTTTGATTAGATTGAAAACACTATTACTACACTTTTGGTACAACCGTAACTAATTATTTTATGTAGTCTAGTTTTATCTTAGCTCAGGGTCATATTAGGCCAATAAATCAACAATAAACCATGTACCAATATTCATAATATTTTTAATACAGAATTACTATAGTAATTTCCGTTAAAAAAGGTTCTTTAGTGACAACTTACTAACTTTTTTATCAAATATGTATTCATTTATGAACGGTGAAGTATTGATTATATATAACCTAATACCATAACTTTACCGTAATTGCAACAATATCATACCTATGGTAGGTATGATATTGTTGCAATTACGGTAAAGTAGTAACTATGAATTTAATGTGTTTTCCATTCGCACAAAAGATCAAGAACAACCTAAACCAACGAGCATGCATGAAGAGGTTAATCAACATAGATGAAGTAAAAGAGTTTTGTCAGAATCGTAGGTAGCAAATAGAAATCGATAGACTGTGCCTACCCCAATGGGAAACAGGCGTGATTGTATCTATATGTATGTAAAATGCATTCACACTACCAATATAATTATTATTCTTAAGAAACGGCGTAAACAATAGAGAATTCTTTTAATTATAATTATATTAAATCCAGAAGAACATAGAAGATATAAATGTTTACTAAAGCGCAATTAAAATAATCCAATCTCATAAAATAATAATTCTCCTCATTATATACCTTCTTTTAATTATTACCTATTATTTAATATACGCTTTCATAGTACACATTGAAATATGAAGAATTTTTATATCGATAAACGAGTGCGCAAGAATTGTAGGTACACCTTGAAGTCTTATCAAAACAATAATCCGAAAACAACGTTTTTACAGTTCATTTGGCCTTGAGTTTATATGATGATGCGATCTGTTGCATTCTTTCTTCGAGTCTAACTTAAATTTGTGTATACATCTTAGTATTTACAGTGTTTATTTTAAGAAAATTTGGCTTATCAAAAGCTATGGAATTTTATTAAGATGCGTGTTCAGCATTTATTCGGGCGTATGTAGTTTTTCCGGAATGGTAGTCTCAAATTCCGACCAGCATCGCGTCGGATTCTCAATCGCGCCCTATGTCAAATTCTGAGATCATAGATTTAGAGTAAACTTTTTCCTCAAAAGTAGTTACAACGGTTTAAATTAGTTTCATAGTTATATACTGATGACTGATTAATTAATTAATAATAATAAAAATAACAAGTAGTTCAAATGCAAATGCAAAATAATCAAGATGCGAAAAAATAAAATTTAAAGGGTGTGGTAAAATTGGACTGCCCTTTTTCCTACAGAGGGCGGAATCACTGCCTATAAATGCGGTGACAATCACGTTACATAAATCTTAATTTAGATTATTAGATTAGAGGCATATTTTAGGTTTGCTTGAAGACCTAGAGTCCCGGGTATATTTTACTCAACGTCGCGTAACCTACCTATACCCTATTTCTTTTTACTTGTCCTAAGTAGTAAACAACAGCACTCGGTCGAAAATCACATGATTTCGCTTAAATCACACACTTTCACTTAGGTTTGAACGTTTTAACATTGGTAAGAAACACATACGGAATGAATTATATCATTATTGCCATGGAAGTTGTGTCGGCCTTTGGTGTGGGACGCAACATGTGTCGACACCCTTGCACCATCCCATCTTCCTAGTTCAGCGGGCTGTGCTGGCGCCGCTGCTGCGACAGAGGAAACCCACAAACGGCGCAAATATAGCAACTTGCTCATTTGCTACGACTTTGAGCCGTTTTTGGTTTGGGGTCGAAACGCGCCTGCGTCAGAACGCACTGGAAGTGGTTTTGGGTTCGCGATTAAGAATGAAATTGCTCTTACCCTGATAGATCAACTCAAAGGCTTCAGTGGCAGGCTCATTACCAGTTCATCCACCTTATGAACGTGTACCACCATGACCTGCTCTGACGACGAATAGCTAAAATTCTATGATCAACTTAGCGAAGTACTCCGTAGCATCCCTAAATGCGACAAGATCGTTCTTCTTGGAGACTTTAATGCGTTTGTTGGCACACAGTACATTGCCTGAAAAAATATACTTGGGAGACATAGTATCGGAGAATATAATTCAAATGGCTATGCTCTACTACCCTTTTGACCTCAGCATTACCAATATGTTATTACGGCTACCTGATAAATATTAAATATCTTTGATGCATTCTCGGTGGAAGCACTGGCATCTTCTTGATTATGATATAGTCCGAAGGTAAGACCTGAAGGATGTACTGATCACTCGAGCCATGCGCGATGCTCAGGGCCGTCCGTACAAACCATCGTCTTATAAGATGAAGATGAGACTTAACTTCAAGCGTCCGCGCAGAGCAAAACACGAGGTACTGCAAGGCAGCCATTTTCAAAACGTGTCCAAAACGAGGATATCGTACAGAAACTTGACGCAGAATTTGAGACCGTTGTATCTGTTTCTGAAGACTACCTACCGATTGATGCTAAAGCGCGTTCTTTAGCTGATAACCTTCATGGTCTCCCAACAGATTGTGGGTAAACTGCAAAAGAAAAACCAAGACTGGTTTATTGATTATAATGCAGAAATAATCTCATAACCATCTACGGTCCCCGCTGTTAGAAAACGACACCGATATAATCACGCGATTAGACTACCGAATTAAACGATTCATCAAAAGTTCTTCGCCGCTGGGCGTAGCATTTCAATATAGTGCTGTATCCTGGTAGGCAAGGAGTAGATATGTCGTACATAATAAATAGTGAAATCAAACGGGATTTAATCGCGCTAAAACAAAATTTATTTACCTCGACGTTTCGATCAAGTTGCGTTGATCGTGGTCACGAGTAGACTGGATAATGCGGGTGTCATCGTCGGAAAGAGCGAATGAATGGTTTTGGCATCCACCCGTACTTGATCTTGTAAATCCGTTTTAATGTTAAAATCGCGACACACAACACTCGCGACACGAAGCCGCCGCTAACTTAAATCCATCTTCCGGGTTAAAATTAGGATGTTTTTTAATTTAAACCGCTTCACGTTCAATTCTTGAGTAATAATGATGTTCTAATATCTTCGTTAATAACTTGAGTCCTAAGGAATTTCCATATATCGGCAAAAGAAGATGAATTAATATTATTTAGAATATGGCGGCGTTTAGCGTTGCGTATCATCTGCTCACACCGATTCCTAGCAGCCTTATAAAAGGACACATTTTCGTCACACCTATCTTTTCTAAATTTACGAAACGCACAGTCCCTCCGTCTCATTACCATCCGAATTCCCCTGGTCATCCATGGCGCGGGTAGTCGCTTCAGTTTGACTTTTCTAACTGGAACATGGGCGTCATACAATTCCACCACAGCGTTGTTGAAGATTCGCACCTTCTCATCGACTGTAGCGGCACACGCCGAAAGTGTCCAGTCAATTTTGGATGCGTCTTTAGAAATCCTCTCAATATCCACACGTGCAAAACAACGCATGTATAAAACTTTAGGCAAGGGGTTAGGAGGTTTCAGGACATAGGAGAGGAAGATAAGGTCATGGTGAGAAAAACCAGGAGCTTCATGTTGACCGTGAGACGATACTCGGGAAGGATTGGTGGTAAGAATAAGGTGAAAAGGGAAAATTCGTGGCGGTGAGCAAAGGTCGAAGTGGCTTAGCGTTCTAAAGCGCCTGGAGTATTTATCCAGGAGACGCAGATTCGAATCCTGCTTACTACCATATTTTTCTTTCCAAAAAAGTTTATAACTTTAAAGTTCGCTAACAATGCGTTAATGCTTTTCGAACATTTATCTGTATGACTACGAAATCTTTTTGATTTTGGATATCCAGCTTTAGTTTGGCTCATCAAAGTACAAAATTGTACTTTAACGCGATAAATTTCTATTGTGACTACTAATTAGCAAGTCAACAGATTAAAGTTTAGATAATTAAGATTTAATCACTACTTATTTCTGTTTATTCACCTGTTCTTGATACTTCTACAAATTGACAATGTAATATTATTTTACCTTTGCTCATTTCCTTTTTACCCGACTGCCAATGTTTTTCGTGCGTGTCTTCTATGTATGTATGTACATTTCTTTATTACCCCGTATCTTCAAAACGGCTGCATACTTGTAGATTTCAACAGTTAGGGTATCTTTATATTTGTCTTAAAACCCCAAGTGTATTTTATTTTTCAAACCTGTCTAAATAGACAGGTTTGAAAAAAAAAACAAAATCGCGGAATTTTGGCCCGAAATAATAATCTATACTTATCTATACTAATATTATAAAGCTGAAGAGTTTGTTTGTTTGGTTGAACGCGCTAATCTCAGGAACTACTGGTTCGAATTGAAAAAATATTTTTATGTTGTAATGTCCATTTATCGGAGAAGGCTATATAACATTACACTACGACCAATAGGAGCGGAGCATCAATTAAAATGTTGCATGAACGGGAAACCACATGCTCAGCAGTCGCGCTTGGGACTACTAGACCAACCAAGGCAGGTGCATTTATGATGTGCTAGGCGCGGTCATGGGGGGGGAATGGTGCGGGTGGAATATATTTTAGTAGGTTTTTTCTTCAAATTAACGCGGGTGAAACGGCGGCGGGGCTCGGATATATTATAGAATAAAAAAAAATAGGTTTAGAACTGTTTGTTTACGTAAAAACTACATAACGTAGTCCTCAGTAGCTGCTTTGCATTGGGCTGAGCTGAGTATCAACATTTTTAATTATTATGAATTTGTGTTCATACACGACATGGTGTTAATTTACGATAACCACGCGGACGGAGTCGCGGGATCAGGTAGTACGTAAATAAAAAATTAAAAAACCAAATCTATCGAATAGGGTATCAAAATCAATAAAATTTAAAGGGGATTACAAAAGTATATATTAAGTTATACGTTTAAAATTAATCATGAATAATAAATTGGATTAAAAGTTTTTGATAATCTAAAAATGGTCCATGTCGGACCTAGTGCTAATTTGTCTATTTTGTTTGGCGTACAATCAATCCTCTCAACATTTTACCCGACTTATATAGGTAAAACAGTTTTTGTTCTTATGAGTGTGCCGGAACACTAAAAAGACTAAAATATAATAAATATCACAAGACTCTTAAAGAGCGAATCAAATAAACGTACTTAAACAGCACGGTCAATTGCCTGGTAATGTTCAACCATAGAATTAGAATATTTTTGCTACCCTATAGAAGGACATAGAGCTCAAAAAAGTGCAACCGTTTTTGAATTGACAATGTGTGCGTGCAATAGTGATGTACAACGTGGAAATATTGACACATATCGATTATCGATAAACAGTATTTCAGATGTAAGACTTGGTATACAAAATGAAAATATTTTCAATCAAATTATGTTAATAAAACTAAAATCACAAGCGTATGTAGTATTTAATGCACTTCATTAATTAATTACAGTATTATAAAAAACATTTCATGCGCTCATATTATAATTATATTTCATTGGTAATAAGTACTTTGTTAAGAAAGCAGCTTTTAAGGACCCTGAGCAGTGTATAGAGTATGACTGATTGAGATGAAGATTGACTGAATGATTTTTACCTACCTATCCTAATACCATTGCGGAGGTGGTCTGGACTCAGCGCACCACACGCTTGAGGTGTGCCCTGCCTAGACCGCTGAGCGACGGATACTAAGAGCCAGTATTGGGCGAGATCTATTTCTGCCGGCAGTAGTGAGGTCTACGCTGGCAGACTTAGGGAACTGGAGAGAAATGGCTTCCTTTTGTGATACTGTTGTCGTCCAGACAGAGGCCGCCGAGTGGGATTGTGAGAGGGCCGATCCCTCTCGGACAAGAAGGCGTCTAGAAGGCAACGGCCTCGGCACCTAACAGCCGAAACCTCGCCTGTATGATTTAAGACAGGCGGCCCTTTGCGGTCACGGGTGCTTAGAGAGGCGCTGCATAGTGGGGGTGCTGGAGCTGGTTTATTAAGTGCCTCCCTCCATGTGCTGTCCTATTATCTTTTCTTATTTCTTCTTTTTTTTTATTATTTTTTCTTCTTTATCTTTATTCTTTTCTTTATCAATTAGTGTCATCCATTTTTCTTTTTCCTTAGCATCGACAGGAAACCTTTTAGTATAAAAAAATATATCATAAAATTGTCATACTCTCTTTAATTTGTAGTAAAAAATTTGTAAACAACATATTCATTACGCTATCACATATAGGCTCAGTGCTCACCGCCTAAAGGTGATAGCGCAGTAATCACCAACTAGTTTCATTCGGGGTCTGTTTTTTAAATTAATATTAGTAGATCACGGTTCGGAGTTCGTTAGATCTTTAATAAACAAAGGTCCGCACAAAGTAGGTTGGCGGTCCAGATTCGAACCGCAATTGGGGACTACTGTAATAGCGTGATGAAATATATTTATTACGTAACCTGGGCCACTAAGCTACGCTAAGCGTCTTATATGTTATAAACGTTCGGACAGACACACCGACAAACAGACAGAAACGTTTCCAAACATTTTGGTTTCATCGTATTAGTATTAGGTAACCCAATTGAAATTTTGGAAAAATTATCAATGTGCAAAGAAACTATCTTTGCACATTCATAATTTTTCCAAAATTTTACCAACTAGGTAGATCTACACTAATAATAAATTCTGATATCGGAACTTTTTGTTCAAAATTTCATCGACACAATAGTCGACACTGACAAGTCACTATTTTGTATACATGAAATGAAAATTTATCTAAGAACAACGTACTCAATATTGCTTTTATGACCATTGTTTTTACTATAGAGAAAATTCACTATTTTCTTGATAGGATTTGGTTTTCAAAATAAATTTTCTAAAGACAGATTTTTCCAAAATATGGCCATGAAAATATATGCTGTTGTTGACAATTTACCTGTGAAATGAATCTTTTTCTGGATTATTTTTATAAGAAACATTGCAGTCACCAACACATCACGTTGGCATTGCTTATAAATTTTAAAACTGTATAAAATATACAGGATTCACTGACAATACGGCAAATATAAGTTAGCGTGATTTTTGACAGTGACACTGGAGAAAACAATATCTGCCAATAGTGCTGACTGAACCTAAATATGCTTTCTCTTTCTAACATGTGATATTTCCGTAAGAGATTTCATTCCCATAGTAGGCTTTGTAGGTCTTTTTTTATCCTACGTTTATGTGTTCAACGTATTTTCTAATGCTAACAAATTGTCAACATGGTCATCTCGTAATCGAGCTCATTTTTAGGTAACCGGTATTAAAATGGTAACTTAAATAGAGGTAACACATTTTTTTTCTTGGTTACCCAGATAGCGGTAACCTTAATCGCAGAGGTAACCGAAATTCTTCGATGCTTGTACCGGAATGTATAAAGGTTTTCGGTCCCTGGTACACGTCTACTATTTCCGAAAAACACATTATTCCAGCAATAAATTAGGTTTTAACGCAGATTATTGCATTTTAATCTATCTAATTTGAATTAAGCGCGAAAACCCTCATGGGTGTCATGGCGCCGCTTATGTTGGGTTGTGACGTCATGCTTCGTAACATTTGACAAAAGTTCAAGCAAAACGTATGGCGGCGATTGACATTCATTTTGACGTGACGTGATTCGGTGTAATTGGCGTTTCAGTCAACAGGGCTGATTGCAGTATTTTATCCTTTTATTTTATTGAAAATAAATATAAACATATACAATAAATTTTAATATAAACATATTATTAATAAGATTAATAATATGTTTATATTAAAACTAGCAAATTTTTTTAATCCTGTGTACATATATTTTTCTCTAAAACCATTTATTCCTTTATTCTTTAATACTGTCATCATGCCTAATTGCCAATTTAATACTGTCATCATACCAATATTTATGAGTGTTGGAACTGAATTGTAAAAATTGTTTTTACTTTAAGTCGTATATATGTCGCAGATGGATAGTAGAATCCGCTGTTTTACAAAACGGTACTGTTTTATTTATAAGACAGCTGAACGACGTTCAGCTGGATTGTCATTGCGATACGTTTAACAAAACTGCGACGGTAAGAAGTAATGCAAAATGACATATCTACAGTGGGACAGATTTGTTTATTGCATAGGTACATTAAATGGATAGTCACCACTCAAGTAAAAAAAAGATACTGTATTCTGATTTGTCTTTCCGTGGCTGAGTGTCTGTAAGGTTCGAAAAATGCTATACACGAAGAGGATGACGGGGCTAGTTCGCTCGCTACGCTCACTCACTGGCCTCCATCATCCTCTTCGAACCTAACCTGTCCGTGTCGGGATACACGAAACTCCCGAGCTCGCTTCGCTCGCTCATGGCTCATCAATTTCGTTTATTTTCTTTCATAATCCCGATATATTGTCGACTATTATAGTGGTTTAGTATTTACGTCATTCAAAATGTTCATCTTTATTTTGCTATTGACAAGTAAAATAAAGTTAGTTTATTATTGTTAAGATATACAGAGCAATATGCGACAAAATTTCAAACTAAAATCAACAATCTGACAGTTCATTTCACACTGTTTTACATAATCTCTGATCGTTGACCCGCTGCATTGATAAACGGAAAACGTTCATACAATTCTGCTTGTTATAGTTCAGTAATTATGTAAAACCGCTAAACGTCGTTTAGCTGTTTTTCATAACAGTAGTGTTTTGTAAATCAGCTACCAGTTTTGTAAAACAGCCGATTCTACAATCCATCTGCGACATATACCTATATATTATTAAATTATTTTTAGTTATTTTAATCATTGTGGGGCTGAGCCCCTTGGATACAATGGCTGGAAACTCGAGGAAAAATCTTCGCTTTTTTTTCATGTTGTATCCTAGTTAAAACGAAAAATGTAGTATAATTTTTAATTTGACGAAATAAATTTATGAATCACCTAGATTCCTAGACTATCGCAATCCACTGCTAGAAATAGGCGTTTGTTTCTTAACAAATTTATAGTCCTTCATTTAATATAAGCGTCCGCGAAATTATTCATGCAACAGACTAAATAGACATACGGAACACCACACTCAAAATAGTTTTTCTTAAATGCGAAGATAATTTTATTACAACGATTAACATTAATTTAAATTAGTTTCATTCAAACCAATCTGTATTTGATTATTACTATGTCTGCGAACATAAATAGGTCTGCCGACTTTGCGATGGGCGTCTGTCATATACGAATGGAGTCGCTTTGGATGCACATATTCTGTTTATTCATATGACATTAGGTAAGTGTTACACCGAAATGGAGACATAAAAAATATATATTAATTTCGCAACACTTAATATCACGTCTTTTATTAATTCTCTGATTATATAAAGTAATGAAATCATTCAGTTAGTCGTTCCTATAATTCATTCATTCAGTTGCTTAACCCTAAGAATAATTGAAACAACATTATTATCTCTGACTACCAGTACGCCATATTTGTTTACTACATAAGACAGGTAAAGAAAAATAGGCTATATGTATAACGTTAACAAAATTAAACAATCTGAAATATGTATTCTGCCAATAAATCGATTAATGAAAATGTAATGACTGATATTTCTCATGGTATCATGCGTCATATTATTTTATAGGTATTTAAATATTTATTATTAAAAAAAACATGAATTGTTAAAATTATTAAGGCTGAATACTTGTTTTTTTTATGGGATTGTGGGAGATGTTTACAACTTCATTATTTTCCAAAACACCTCTTAGATATGAGCAGTTGAAGATTTTAACATAATTTAAACACTGTCAAAGAAACCAGTCACAAATCAGCTTGTACTCCGCATTGTTGATACAAATTTTTACTTCTACTCTGCATTGTTGATACAAATTCTACGTGGTGCGGTTCTTAGGTGCGTTTACGTTCTTTAAGGGTGGGGGTGCAATGTTTTGGGTAAGGAGCCAAGCACGCGCCGCCGCACTGGTCGCGGTCTGATCGATCGTGCTGCGCTGCGCTGTTCTGTCTATTATTTATTACCAAAAACTATAGCGGCGTGGTGCGGCACGGGGTCGTCGACCTCACTGTCCGCCACGACATCACGTCACGCAGCGTAAACAACAAATGCAACGCGGGAAATTAGCCCCTCTCCATCTGTCAAGTGTCAAGGTTTTACTCGGGTGCCGCATGTTAGTAGGATCTTTTTTGATGGTTTCATGGTTTTGTGCTCATGTTAATTAACGCCGGAAGTACCAATAATTGTATCATTTAAACTAAAAACCGCCGCTATACACATAATATAACGATATCATCGATAAAGTAACATTCTTGATTAACGATAAAGCTTCTCGTAATTGCATTTACGTAATATTAAGGACTTGAAATGCAGATTGTTCTACTATTTTTAAGATATCCTTAAGTGCGGACAAATCTGAAACTGAACCTGTTTTAATGAAAAGATAATAAATCACAAAAAAAATAATTGCAATTGCAAACTCTATATGTATTTATGCAGGTATGTGTTGTGTTGAGTCAAAGTCAAAGCATTTATTTCAATTAGACCATTTACAGGCACTTTTGAATGGTCAAAAACTAGTTGCCACGTTCCAAAGTGTAGATTCCTATTGAGAAGAACGGGCAAGAAACTCTACGGTTCCTCTTTTTCATCAAACAATTACAATATTGTTGGTTACATTGTATTTTTAATATAAAAAACATAACAATGTAATGTGAAGTTTAGTTCAATTCAAAACTTTGCCATGACAGTTTAAAGATGACCAGCCCCAACTGACGACGCCCGTTCACGAAAATGATGTAAGCGTCAGTATCACTGAACGCAACCATATTGTAGGGAATCTAATGACCCAACGAGTGAGCATGACATACTCTAGCTGCCAGACAATAATCAATATTATATATATATATTCATGTGAAATATGTAAATGGTTACATGGTATGTACTTACAAGTGCCGTAAAATAAAAAAAAGTAAAAAAAAACAAATGTATTTAAAATTTTACTAGTTTTAAGACTGTGCAGAAAAGAAAATTTTATGTCCATCAAAATTATCAAAACTAAATAACAATGTCAAATAAAAACGACATATTATGAAAAAGTTAAACATTGAAGTGATGTTTTAATTTTAAATGGAAAAAGAATACGGTCATGAGCAGGACGCGTCCTCCGGATAAATACTCCAATTTCTGGCGCAGGTTCGAATCCTGCTCACGACGGTATTCTTTTTACATTTAAAATTATAATTTTTGAGTTCGCTAAGCATGCGTTATTGCTTTTCAACGATTTATCTGCATTGAAGTGATGTTCTTTATAATACTAGTTATAGTTATTCGTTAGTCATTTTTCAGTCGTTAGGGCATTTTTGTCATTAATGTAATCCCGTAATGTATAGTATTCTTGCTTGCTTATTGAGTGCTTAGCATATACGAATATAAAAACATTCTGTTAACAATAAAGTTAAGATTGTCTTTCGGGCAAAAATCTACGAGACTCGATCCCCGTGAAGGATGAGCTATCTACATACAAGTTTGCACCGCGACCCTTGGCGCGCGGGTCAGACATGCACCTGTCCGGTTTTTAGGGCTCCGTTCCTCAAGAGTAAAAAATTTAACCAGATCAGGTCAAAATCTTGTTAGTTAGGAGCATGAGCGTGTGATGCCGTCATATTTAGTCGGGCCCCATGGCCGCTCTAGTCGACGTCATGACCACAGTCTTGTAACATATAAAACTCGGGTACGTATACGTATTGTTATCCTGACAAATACTACCTATACTATAGAATAAAGTTATAGTATGCATGTAGTTAGGGCTACTAAGACCCGATTTCACCGCTGACATTAAAAACCGAGTTTAACAGAACTTAGTTCTACGTAATCCAGTTCAAATGTTGATTTTCATTTCAGTTAACGTCAAACTGATTTGACAGCTACATTTTGATCGCGTTTACGAAAACGAAGTTCTCTTGGATAATTAATGTAAATGTTGTCACAATTATAGATTTAAACGATTTTGAAAGGTGGTTTACTAAACAATAAATATTACAAAATTAAGGATTTTTGGTGCTGACATATTTACAAGAAACTCTATTATGATTATACGTGTTTAATTTTATTTAGTTATCAGTTTTATATAAATTTTATTTATACAATAGGGTAATATCATAATTAAGTCAAATAACAACAAAAGCAGTATTCTATGTTAAACAATATTCCGCCAGTTTGACAAGTCCGCTCTTGAACACGTTTAGATAAGCTGAACGTCGAAAGTCGGGCGTTCAGAAGCCTAACTAGCTTCAGCTTGAACTGCGTTCAGTTTATGTTGGTGAAATGCAAACTGGAGCTTTAAACTCAGTTAAACGCGTGAACTCAATTCAGCTTGAACTGATCGCGTTTAGTTTTAATGGTGAAATCGGCCCAAAGACGTAGCGTACATCTCGCTATTTACATGGGCTAATGAACGACTATTAATCGCCAGTTATTACAATTTGGGTCTTCAATGGTCAATGTTTTTTCAGTTGTTAATTAATACTCAGCACTCATCCTGGAGGTTTTTACATTTGTTTACCTCATAGTTTTGCTAGCTTATCTACCTACTTTTATACATAATTTCTAAAATAATATAGGTGTTATACCTATAATACCGATATTATTTGATTTGGTATTTTTGAAATTACTAGTTGTGCCCTGCGGTTTCACTAATTATAATTAGCCTAAGTTACTCCTTATATAGTCAGCTACCTGCCAGTAAAATCTTCGTTCCAGCTATTTTGAAGATTAGCCGGAACAAACAACAGACAAAAGTAAAAAAAAAAAGATTGTAGGGTCTAGTTATACTTGCAAATAACTCTATGAGCTTAAAAAAATCATTATTTTGACATTACAAATAGACACTTAAATTTTATTTATATATAAGGATAATCCGCAAACTACTCTGTAATATGATTTAAAAAAAAGAACGATAAAAAACTTTTGTTCGACCGTAACAAAGGGTAACAAGGCACTTGGACTTTATTTAAAATACAAATACGCAGTAAAATAACACAAGAAAAATCAACACTCAACAGTCGTGGTTAGCAAAAGGTAATTCTTCACATGATCGAAGGTACTTTGTTCAATATCTAACGTGTTTCTTAATTAATATTTTCCTGTTACGGGCGTGTCGTGGGAACACAGATGGCTCCCACGCTAATTACCGCGGTCTTTATACACTCATTGGGCTCTGCGAGCCGACACTTTGATCAATGAAATTTATATTCATCAATGAGACCACTATTGTAGTGGACTGTATAAATGAAAAACGTGGTTTCTTCACAACTTGTATGTTTATTTATCTTCCTTAATTATAATTCCTATTTCTTCCAGTTCCTTGTTCTTGCTTTGGATGCCGAGGATCGAATGAATTAACATGGATTTTCACCCTCCTTTTATAGAGGTCCGCAACCATTGGTAGTGCGTACACGGTACTAAACTACTTGGGCTCGACCAATCCGGTTGTTTCAAATTTGCACACGGCTCTAAAGTGTTCGTTGTATGGGGAATTTGTTTGGTTCGATATCCATGTTATTACACTCGTTACAATGTTCTAACTATTTTACATTGGTAGTTCTCACTTAGGTTTGTCTAAATACACTAAACTATATTGATAAAACCTATGTTTAGATCCTAAAAATAGAGAAATATCGATTTGGCTCTCGCTACAGTAAAGTTTCGCAGTACTTAAACATATGGGCTTTATACAAGTGGCGCCCTCATGCTTCTGGAAGGTAAGTTAATAATTCTTACATATTACGAGTTTGATTATCACTTAGATTATTAACTTAAACTAATCTTGCAGGCTCGGCGTCCGCTACAGCTCTCCCCCCGGCGCAGCTTGCGTAGCCTCTTCCTTCTTCAGCAGGACGACGAGCTTGCTCACCGGGCGTCGGAAGGTTCCGGTTTTGGTCCGAACTTCAGCTACACGAACGCTGCCGTCAGTTGCAGGGTATGCATGCTCCACTATCCCCATCGGCCATGTGTTCCGGGGCAACGTGTTGTCGACTATCAGGACCACGTCGCCAATTTGTAGTGGCCGCGCGTTGTTCCGTGACTCGCCGCGGGGTACTAATGTGGGCAGATACTCTCGTAGCCAGCGCCGCCAGAAGTGGTCGGCGAGCGCTTGACTAGCTCGCCACGTCCGTCGATCGTCCTCTTCGCATGGTCCCGTTGCAGGTAGGCCGTTCGAAGACCCCAACAGGAAGTGGTTAGGGGTCAAGGCTTCGGGGTCGTTTGGGTCCACGCTGACGTGGGTTAGTGGTCGCGCGTTCACGGAGAATTCTGCCTCAACTAGGAGGGTGTTGAGGACTTCTTCTGGAGGCGCCTTCTCTCTCAGGGTCACCTTGAGGGCCGTCTTCACGGAGCGCACCATCCTTTCCCATGCGCCGCCTTGATTGGGCGCGCCTGGAGGTATAAAGCGCCATTCCATTCGATGCTGCAGCCCTTCGTTGTCTAGGGCAGGCAGCCATTCGGCGTAGGCGGTGCGAAGTTCTTGATCAGCTCCGTGGAAATTGGTCGCGTTATCCGAATACATGAGTTGTGGCCATCCCCTGCGCGCAGCCATCCTCCTTAATGCCATTATTGCAGAGTCCGTCGAGAGTGATGCGACTAGCTCGATATGTATGGCGCGGGTCGTGAGACACGTAAACAGTGCCCCCCACCTTTTCTCACGGCGGCGGCCTATCTTGACCATCATTGGTCCAAAATAATCCACACCGCTATTGGTGAACGGCCGGTGGAAAGAATCCAGGCGGGCGTGCGGCAGGTCTCCCGTGGCCGGCGTCTGTGGCGTTCCCTTTAATCTCTTGCAATAAGCACAGTTTCTTTCGATTGTGCGTACGGTGGGTCGCATATGTATGACCCAGTATCGTTGACGTAGGTCGTTGGTCACGCGTTCACGGTTGGCGTGGCCTGCAGCGCAGTGTTCACGTAGTACCAGTAGCTTCGTTATTTGGTGACGGCCATCCAAAATAATCGGTCGTTTCGTCTCTTGAGGTGCGTTGGATGCTTCAATACGACCTCGTACCCGCAGGAGGCCATCTTCGAAGACTGGATCCAGTGGGTAGAGCCTGCTCGTCCTAGGAAGGGGTCGAGCCGACTGCACCCGCTTTATTTCTTCGCCGAAGCTTTCCTGTTGTGCTCGCTGCAGGAGCTCTTGCTCGGCGCGCTGAATGTGTCTGAGTTCCAGTCTCGTGGCGGCGCGTCGACACATGTCGATGAACGCTAGTGTTCTCGCCGTGGTCCTTACTAGCGTTTCGTACTTAGAGAAGCGGGTGGGGTCGGGCAGCCAGCTGTCTCGTGGACCCTCGACGATGTGCAGGACTTCTTGTTCGTCGTCCTCGGCGGGCGTCGCTTTCCCAGGCCATTGCTCCTCAAGTAGGTGTAAGAAACTAGGCCCCTGGAACCATCTATCGGTCGCGCTGATTGGCGTGTTAGTGAGCCGGGTGGCATCGTCAGCTACATTGTGCTCGGTTGGTAGCCAACGCCATTCTTCTTTGGAGGTGAGCTCGGCGATTTCTCCCAGCCGGTGCGCGACGAATGGCGTGTATCGTCGCATGTCGTTCTTTATCCAATGCACGACAGTGGAGGAGTCCGTCCAGTATACTGTTCTGCTGACCTCAATACGGTGTTCCTTTCTGACGGTGTCAGCAAGCCTGGCCCCTATGACTGCCGCTTGTAGTTCCAGCCTAGGAATAGTTTGCGTTCGTCGTGGTGCCACCTTAGCTTTGGCAACCACCAGTACGATGCTCACGGTACCGTCGCAGTTTTGTATTCTCCAGTATGCTACAGCGGCGTAGGCTTGTTCACTCGCGTCGCACAGGACATGCAGCTCTATGTCCTCGTATTTCATTGACATGTATCTTCTAGGTAGGCGGAGTTGGGCGATGTCGGTGAGCTGAGCGAGCCAAGCCGCAAAAAGTTCATTCTCATCTTCTGGTATCGGCTCGTCCCACGTTATCTGAAGGCGCCACAGACTTTGTAACACAATTTTCGCCCTTATCGTGAAGTGGCTCAGCAGTCCTAATGGGTCGTAGATGGACATCACCGCGCTGAGTGCTTCCCTCTTTGTTGGTGTGCGCGTTCTTTGCCGTACCGGAGTGGGAACTCGGTTCATTGAGGTATTGAATCCGAGTTCGTCTCGTTCGGGACTCCAGTACAGCCCGAGTATTTTATTCGTGGGCTTCCCTCCTCCCAACTGTGTAAGTTTGGTGGCATGCAGTTCCTTAGGTACATCCCGCAGCACTGTGTCGTCATTCGAATTCCATTCACGCAGCGTAAACCCTGCGACCGCGTGCACCTGCCTGACTTCTTCTATTGTCTTCAGGGCTTCGTTTTGGTTGTCGTAACTCGCCACCAGATCATCCATATAGTGGCTGTTTTTTATTGCGTCTAATGCACGTGGGTATTCTTGTCCGTGTATGTCCGCATTGTGATTGCGGACATAATGAGCCATATATGGCGAGCTGGCTGCGCCGAAAATCATGCTCTTCATCTTGTAGCGGCGCGGAGAATTTGATCGGTCGCTGCCTCTCCACAGGAATTGCTGCGCCGGCTGGTCCTCGGTTCTGATTTTAATGCGTAGGAACATTTCTTGAATGTCCGCGGTGATGGCTATCGCCTTTTCCCTGAAGCGGAATATAATTCCCGGTAGCGATAGCAAAAGATCCGGGCCCTCCAGTAGTTTGTCGTTCAGACTCACGCCGTGACTCCTTGCCGCTGCGTCGAACACCAATCTCTGCTTCCCTGGCTTATTCGGGTTCTGCACGGCAAAGTGGGGCAAGTACCAGCAGACGTCGCTTGTTTGTTCTGTGCCGTCGCATGGTACGGCATATCCCTTCTCCAGTAGGTTGTTTATCTGAGCGCTATACTGGTCAGCGAAGTCAGGTGAGGCGTCCATTTTCTGCTCGATCTTTCGTAATCGGCGAAGTGCTGCGCCGTAGCTCGGTGGCATGGTGACGTCATCGTGTCGCCATGGCAGTCCGACTTCGTAGCCACCGTCGATCTTTTTTGTCGTTCTTTCAACGATGGCCACCGCGCGTTGGTCAGTGTCACTAACGCGTGGCTCTCGTGCGATGCTCAGCGCTTCGATCTTGAAGTGAGCTTCC
This sequence comes from Xylocampa areola, assembly GCA_935421205.1. Taxonomy (NCBI): domain Eukaryota; kingdom Metazoa; phylum Arthropoda; class Insecta; order Lepidoptera; family Noctuidae; genus Xylocampa; species Xylocampa areola. The sequence goes on from OW285200.1 coordinate 7,553,232, forward strand.
ACTAAGTCATGAAGCCGCTGGTTGTCGTGTTTTCGTCTTTCGCTTTCGTATAGATGTAATACGTTGTCTGCATTCATGATGACGCTTCGTGGTGCAGTGCCGTGCACTACCCAGCCGAGCTGTGTGCGTGAAGCAGCGGGCTGATTAGGGCCGCCGACTCTGAGTTCTCTTGATACGATACACTCCCAGTGGTCTGTCCCCACTAGGAGTCCGGGGCGCGTTGGCTCGTAACACACCTCTTTCCTTGGAAGGTTGCGCAAGTGTTCATACTCCAGTACAGTGTCTGGAATTGACTGCTGGTGCAGCTTCAGGTCTTTCATGGTTCTCGCCTGAAGCTTATGCGGTGCGCTGTCCTTGCTGATCCCTCTCACTTGCACTGTGACGATCTTGCTGTCTTGTTCTCGTGAAGACATGTTGACGCCGTGAATGTGTAGTGGTTGTGACATCCCTTTTACCCCAATGCTCTCAGCCAGGTGTTCATCAATAAGGGTGATGGTGGCTCCCTCGTCAAAGAGCGCGTGTGTCTGCACCTCTCCTCGTGGACCTGCGATGATCACGGGGCACATCTTGAGTAGGACTGCCTTCGGGCCGGTGGTTGTTCGGGTAGCCACTGTCATGACCGCTTCTCCTTTTGTTGGTTCATCAGACTTATTTTCAGTCGCTGACTTTTCTTCGGGCGACTCTCTTCTTTCTTGATGCAATGTGGCGTGGTGAGGCCGGCGGCACTGATTCACACCGCACGGCTTCGCCTTACACATGATGCGCCTGTGTTTCTTCTGGGCGCACTTAAAGCATATCTTCTGCTCTTTCACTAACTCCCAGCGTTGGTCCACGGTCATTGCCTTATATTTCGGGCACTGTGTCAACACGTGACTCTGCTTGCAGCTGGGGCACTGGTCTTCTTCGTTTTCTTCGACCGTGGCGTACACTGTGTTGGGCTTCCGTTTCAGAGTTATGGCGGGCTTGATTTCTTTCTTCTGGCTTGTCATCGTGGTGCTTGTTGGCGGGGTGTATGTGTATCGCAGCGCCCTGTCTGCTTCACGCATCAAGAAATGAGATAACGTGACGATTTCTGGCTCTGTTGTCCCTTCGTTGTCACAGGCGAAGTCGCACCATCGGGATCGGAGATGGGGACTTAATTTTTCTAGTATTTCTCTTGTCAGCAAGGGATTGTAGAGGTATCCCCTTCGGTCGATTGTTTTCAGCACGCAGATTGTGTTCTGGATCTTGATTGCGAAGTTATTCAGGTCGCTAGCTGAGGCACTCGGTTTCGGCATCTTCTTCAAGTCTTCCAGTGCTTTGTCTATTATCACTTCCGGTCGGCCAAAGCACTGCTCTAATGTCTTCATGACAGCGTCCGGTTCTATGGCCGCATGCAAAAGAGCCGCCACTGCATCTCGTGCTTCGCCTCTGAGGCAACTTCTTAGTCGCTGGAGATTCTCTGCTGGTGACACGTTATACATGTTAGTCGTGTCGTAGTAGGATGCCTTGAATGGTAGCCACTCGCTGATGGTACCGGAGAAAACCGGCAAGTCGGTGTGCCGAAGACGTGGTCTGGCCATCTTCTCTAGGGTTGCAGCCAGTTGGTCAATGCCGTTTCTGGTTCTTGTCGGCGTCAGCGATCTTCTTCTGATTTCAAAGCGTTTCTGCTTCGGATCTTCTTTAGCTTCTGCGTTTCCTCCCCCCTCCCCCCGTGTACTGAGGGGGTTGGTGCGTAGCCACTGATCCACCTTCTGGTGCTGTTGTTCCTCTTGAAGTAGATCTTCATGGATGCTTTCCTGGTCATCTTGAATCACGGAGACCTCGGCAGCCAATCTCTTCTTCACTAGATCTGCTTCTAGCGACAGCTCCTTTCGTCGAATGGCCGCTAGTTTCTCTGCTGCTTCAAGTTCGGCCAGTCGTAGCCGCGTAGTCACGCTTGTGGTCGACCTTACTGATCGCGGCGGCGATCTCATTTGCCGTTGTTCTGACGACGGTCCTGCGGTAGCGAGGTCCGCGGCGGTAGTCGGCCCGACCATACTCTCAACCTGAGGTGATGCCGGTGGGTCAAGAGATAGTCGTCTCAGCCGCTCTTGTTCAATTCGTTCTGCTTCCCGGCGACGCACTGACACCAACAATTCTCCTTCCCTTCGTTCAAGGGCCCGCCTCTGTTCTTCCAATTCTGCCAAGTCACTTTGACTACGGGTGACGACCATCGCGTTCGGTTGACGGCGCACAGTTACTTGGTAGATTGTTCGGCGGAGATATGCAGGTAGGTTGTCACCGGTTCGGACTTGCTTCTTCTTCCAAGCCGTGGATTCTTCCTTCGTCGGATCCGGCTCGAAGGACCAGACTGTAGTGGACTGTATAAATGAAAAACGTGGTTTCTTCACAACTTGTATGTTTATTTATCTTCCTTAATTATAATTCCTATTTCTTCCAGTTCCTTGTTCTTGCTTTGGATGCCGAGGATCGAATGAATTAACATGGATTTTCACCCTCCTTTTATAGAGGTCCGCAACCATTGGTAGTGCGTACACGGTACTAAACTACTTGGGCTCGACCAATCCGGTTGTTTCAAATTTGCACACGGCTCTAAAGTGTTCGTTGTATGGGGAATTTGTTTGGTTCGATATCCATGTTATTACACTCGTTACAATGTTCTAACTATTTTACATTGGTAGTTCTCACTTAGGTTTGTCTAAATACACTAAACTATATTGATAAAACCTATGTTTAGATCCTAAAAATAGAGAAATATCGATTTGGCTCTCGCTACAGTAAAGTTTCGCAGTACTTAAACATATGGGCTTTATACAAGTGGCGCCCTCATGCTTCTGGAAGGTAAGTTAATAATTCTTACATATTACGAGTTTGATTATCACTTAGATTATTAACTTAAACTAATCTTGCAGGCTCGGCGTCCGCTACAACTATTGTTGTATTACGTACAAAGGTTGGCAATTTGCAGAGACGCTATTGTACGGGTGAGATAATGATTTACTATCGTGTTTAACGTTTAATGGTCGGAACTCAATTATTTATCTAAACGTGGTTCGCATAAAACTGAAATCATTTTAACAAGAAATATTCTCGCAATATTTTACTTCCTACTTAAAACTAATTAATGATACGAGCTTGCATATATTATAATTATTATTAATATCAAATCAATAAGTTTAAGTTGTAAATCAACTGATCACAAATAAAGACCGCGTTATGTATCTGCCTTTATATAAATAGGTACCTACTGTGTTTTATGTAAGCAATAGTTGCGCAACGCAGAGGAAGTTGTTATAACATTAATACTACATATTAGGTATTGATTGTTTCAGCTCGGGTCATGTGGTCAGTAGACCAGGGTCGAGGCACGGCGTGATGCGGCGCGCGTGCTACTGGTTTGCCTGGCCGGTGGTGGCGTGCGTGCTCCTGATGGTATGCACGCGCGCCAATTCTGCCGGCGAACAACGTCCTCCGGGAAGTGAGTATTAGTGGCTTATATATATCTCAAAAAGTCGGACTTGATGACAATCTATATTTTTGCTGTCCTTACTTAAGAATTTATATTGCACTACTTTATTTATAGCCGAGGACTGTGAGATACTTATATAAAAATATGTTTTTCATAATACAAACAAAAAGTTTGGGTAATCTACCCTCGCTCAATGACCTCCGGCCACCGTGAGCTGTAGACTACGGGTGACGAACTTGGGTACTTCGTTGCCCGACCACTGACAGGCCCGAGACGGTAGCGCGCCGCGATCTGGCGCGCGCAACTCCGTGGATTGTTTGGCAGGCCAACTACAGGCGACGGGGTACGTCGTTGCATTCGACGAGCCATAACCTGCCGGGGTTGCGGTGAATAGAGTCGCGATCCCGGGACCCCGGTATAGGTTAGAGTAGGACCGTGTGGTTTTTAGTCGGTAGGAGTCCGGCACAACGTCCATGATGGATTTTGCACACTAGAAAAAAAAAGGGTAATCTACCTTAGGTTAGGTTTAATTTTCATCATTGTTCAAATGCAACACTGCATATTACAAAATAATAATCATATTGATAACTAAAACTCACCAAAGAAAGCTAGTACTTATATATATTTGTTTTCAAATTATTATCTTTTATACCCATATAACATTTAACGCGACGTATGAATCATGATTACGACACAAGTTGCTTCTTGTACTCTATCATAATTATTTGTAAGTAGTAACATAGTAGTAAGGTAATCATATGCGCCAGTATTATTTCTCACGAGATAGGTAAGACGGAAAGCGAGAAATGTGGTTGAGTAATTTAATATCTTTGTTGCAAGTACTTTGTACTTTAAAATGAGTACATTGTTGTTACTCCGAAACGTCCACGATTGGCACGCGGTCAGGCGTAATACCTTCTAGCTCCAGTACTACTATTTATTCCGTAATAATGGCTAGTATGGAATATGTAACATTTCCAAAAATGACAACTTATTGCAAGCGAGGACTTCGAGTGTAAAGTACTAAATAGTACCATAACCATACTTCATTATTAGAAGATGTACCGTCTGCTACATCTCTTACGTGGCAGCTCATCAGTATCTGTCACCACACGTCTGCTGATTCTGTTTGTTTTCCACTTGTCGAACTTTCTGACATAATTATGTATTTTCATAATTTGATCCCTTAATAATAATTATATATTTCTGGGCTACCTAACAAAAATAAATAATAAGACGCCATCTAAACAAGTATTATTTATTTACAGGCTAACCCGCAGTTTCACTCACGGAATTTCGCTGTTCCTTTTCTTTTATATATTTTTAATAGTTCTCCCAGGAAAACTAAGCAATTTTTTAGGATAAAAAGTTTCAAATGTTATCTCCGGATCATGATTCTGCTCTGTGCCAAATTTCGTTGAAAGAGTTTACATATTTTCTTTTACCAGAAGGTATTGGACCAAGTATGTTCATGTACTAGTTTCAATACCGCAGCTTGACACGTGTGGTATTTGATAAAAACTTGCCAATGTATTTTGTTATTCCAGATCATTAAATAGGTACCTAAGTAAATACTGTGATATTAATTAGTTCAGTAGTTTTGGGTTGAAATGACCAAGAAATACACCTATGACCTTTGCATGACGGATTCTGATACCAAACTCTGTTATTATCAATGGAAGACCATGGGTTATCAACATAAGCGCCAGTGTGGAGGGCAGGGCAGTGAAGAGTTGTGTAGAATAGTCAGGATCGCACTTGAATTTCTATGAAACATCAGTGTGTTCATAGAAGAGTTTTCACCACTCAGTCGTGGGAGGGCCACGTGCAGATATTGGTACCAAGCTCTTATTATCTATGGAAGACTATGGGGTATCCACCACAACAACCACGGGTAGGGTGGTGGCTAGTTGTGGGGAAAAGAAAGTGTTTAGATAAATTATTCGAGCTACCTCTTGAATTTTCTACTAAAAATCGGTGTGTTAGAAGAGATTTCACTACCTAATCAGTGATATTGTTACCAAACTCTTATATCAAGGGGAGAACTTGGACCACTGTAACCGCGAGTCGGGGGCAGTGGGTACCTACTTATTGAGAAAAATAAGCGTTTACAAACATACACTAGACTTTTATACATAATAATTATAACTATCCATATTACTTAAGTAAGTTAAGCTCCCGCCGTAAATTTTATTTGTTTTCACATCAACCATATACGAACTACACAAGAGAGTAGAGGCCCTTTTATTTAAAATAATCTAGTCCATGTTCTTACTTATACCAGCGACAATCTCAGAAGTCCGATTTGACGTTTCTGTTTTTGAGTGCATTTTATAATATAAAGTTAAACTTGAGGTTTACGAATAATACTGGTTGTTAGAGTGTATGGGTAACATAGTAATTATTTAGGATTATGAATTTGATATTTCAATTTCTTACGTAGACGTTCATACACAGGTAAAATGAGAAAGGTCAAATCAGACTTTATAAATTGTCGCGAGTTTAATTAGCATTTTTTAAGTTACATAATTGACAACATATTCTTTAATATTATGAAACCTCCTGGAGGTTTTTATGAAAATCATAGGTTTTAATTTCATAACCACCTTCTCTAGGGCTTTGGACTTTAAAAGAGACGTTGACCTCTGAGTTTGTTTCGGCGTTTCTTCTCAGAGACAGTCAGATAGGAAACGCCGGCGCCATCTAGTTTATAAAAATGACTTGTAAAAGTGTCTTCAAAAGATATATTTACAGAAATAAAATCATTTATCATTTATCTAGAACGATAAGAATAATTAGTTTACAATGAATGTTTTGGTACCTTTTACCTTTTATTAAATTAATGGTATAATAATGGTTCTTTGCCCCAGTGTGCGACGCTTAATCCACGAGATAACGACTCGCCTCGATGTGTTGTTTGTTTGTAATTCTGTGTTCGACGACCGACGAGCTAGTGAGGCCACGTTTAGGAGGCGCCCCCCGTTATCTTGTGAACCGGACCGAAATTCACTCGTCCGTGTAATATGCGCACTGATATTGGAACATTTGGAACTTTCCAATTTTATTATAATGTCAACCTGTAATCAACAATACTTCTGATCTTTATTTTTATCCTGAAATTATGTTGAGGATAAGCATGTTATAGTATATAAAGTCTATTTTTCTTTACCTGTCCTAAGTAGTAAACAAATATGGCGTACTGGTGGACAGAGATAATAATGTTATTTCTTAAATTATTTTTAGAGCTGAGAAACAATTGAATGAGCGAATTACGGCATCTGCTTGAAAGACCTGCTAGCCATAGACCTGACCTTAAGTGTTGCGAAAGTAATCTATATTTTTTATGTCTCCGTTTTGGTTTAAAACTTACCCAATGTCAGTGTCAGAGACGGACAGACACCCATTGTAAATTCGGCAGACCACGCCACTAAATGACTTGCGTATGCTATAGAATAACTAATCATTAAAATATTTTTTCTCATCTCTTGGTCCAAAGAGTAAAGAGTCGTCGTTTAAGTCGTCAGGATCTTGTGTAATCTGTGGAAATTAATTTTGATATTTTTTAGATTTTGAGCAAATGCTTGTATTAAAATGGATTATTCGAAGCAGTGTTTGATGTAATTCATTTCGTATGAGTTTCTTACCAATGTTAAAACGTTCAAACCTAAGTGAAAGTGTGTGATTTACTACTTAGGACAAGTAAGGAAAAATTGGGTATAAGTAGGTATATAATTCAAAATTAGTGCTTCATCTGCGCTCCTTGCGCTTTTATAATATCGAAATAAAAAGTTGCACTTCGGTCTAATATTTTATTTGTATGATAGATAGCTGTACCCGTGGCTTTGCTCACGTCAAAGTAATCTTGACGCCAAACATTTCAATTATTCATACATACAAACTCAAACCTGATTCCCATCGAGGTAGGCAGAAACTATAGATTTTATTGTACATACGAGTACATGAGGAATGCATGATAGGTGTTTCAGGTTTATAAACCTGTCCTGTTTTGAGAAGGTCCGGTACGTTCGTTGATGTCAGACCCTCCTCCCCTTTCAGTTTTTACGTCTCGTAATAATCCATCTTGCAATAATTTATTTTTATTTATCCTCATTGACGCCACCCATGAACAGCCAACCGTGAGTTTTCAGATACTTGAGAGTTGCCCTAGTCACGCACACTCATTTTCTTTTCTTTCAGAGTTCGTTATAGGTTCCCTCATCTCATCCATCTTTTGTGAAGGACCAGGCATATAAACAATTTCTTCAACAAATTCTCGTTGGCCTAATTTCCCAATACAGATACAGTAAAAAATATTGTGAATAGTAAAATAAACTACTAAGACCACCCCGGTGGTCATCATCAGCACGTAGAGGGGCGCTCTGGGTCCTTTTAAGAGACGGGACCCCTACTGTGCAACGTCTTTTAAGGCACACCCCTGGGGAAACTGTAAAGGGTTGTTCCCTGAGCCTTGATGCGCACGACATCTTCACCGCGATCACTCTACCGCGATAACTCTTCTGAGTTGTGTGAATAAAGAGCGACAGCGGTTACCACGAACAACAGCATTCCCGATGAAGGTTGACGTCAGGCAGGCGGCCGGTCATAAAACATTGCCAGGACTTAAGAAACATGCCCGTACAATAAGAGAGTAAATACTAATATAAAATACGTGCTGCGCCGACCCCAAATAAATTGGGATAAGGGGATGATGATATTATAGTTAGAAGGGATTACTTTACAATATAATTATTATACGATTTTTCTTCTTCGTGTCGGTGGTACAACTTTAATTATTTAGTTTCCTAGATTCACACGTGGTGTGGCCAAAATTTTGCCACGTCTATGAAGTTATTAGTGGCAGTGCTGAGGTAGGTGAAGGCAGAAGAAGAGACAGTTGTTTGTGGTTCGACTCCACACTTACATCTCGTGGCTTTTCCGTCAATGTAGCCCCACTTGCTCACATTGAGATTCAACTTCGGTCCGAAGTCGCTTAAGGGACCGTTATATAGGCCAGGAATTGGCCCAACAGCTAAGTTCTCTTTAGGCTCAATTTAGTTAGCGGCTGGTGGAAAAGTCCCTAGCCATAGTTTGCGGTGAGCCTCTAATAGGCTTAAAAACTGTTCGTGTTTTTTACGCGTTGTGCTGAGCGAGCTGAGCATCAAGCAGTGGTTGTCTAAGGTCTGACTCCTGCTCGCGTTTTTCCACAGCCCACGCGACTTGTCTGTGGATATGCTGGGACAGCAGCACTACAACCAGCTGAAAGGGTAAGTAAGCCAATGAGGGTAGGCAGACACTATGGAACGCCACCTGTTACGATCCTTACATACTCTTTTTACTTCTTCGTGTTCACACATGCGTGCTGGTTGTGAGCACTACTTATTTGACCTTTTAGTAAGTTTCTGTAGTTCATTGTTTATACTTCTTAGAATTCCGGAATGTCCAAAAGTACCATGATAAATGGTAAGATCTGATTGATAAAACTTGTACATAACGCTAACGTGTAACATCTTCACTATACTTCACCATATTGATAATATATAAGACAGCAAGCGAAACACATAAACGGTATTAAACGGAAAAAGAAAACGGTCGCTAACAGGATTCGAACCTGCGCCTCCCGGATAAATAGTCCAGATGCTCTGACCACTAAGCCATCTCGACCTTAGCTCACCACCGCGAAGATTCGCATATGTCTATCTTTTAAGGTTGACTCACTATAACCTTTCTTATGGTTATAAAATTGATTCTAAAATAATGCATTATTTGCGAAGGTGTTTTTATAAACATGATATAAATAATAAATCCTTACCCAAATAAAAAAATTTGAACAAAATTGCCCTTTATATCATTTGATTTCAATAAATATCTTCGGAGATATCGTAGTTTTAAAATAAGTCAACAAAACAACAAAATAATGATCAAGTACTACGCGCGTATTTATAACATAAAAATATCACGCCTGTATTCCCCGAAGGGGTAGGCAGAGGTGTACACGTTCATACACCCAAATTCCACCAATGCTGTTATTAAGTCCAATGTACCTAATAGGTGGTGAGCCTATTGCCATCTACCAGGTACAATAAAAAATCCGGGCTGCTACTGAGAATTTACTAACAGAAAAACTCTATAACACTTTGCCCAACCCGGGAATCGAACCGAGACCTCATACTCAGCAGTCGCGCTTGGGACCACTTAACACACCTTGACACACCCAATGAGGTGCATTTATGATGTCGTAGGAACAAGGGGGGGGGGGTGGAATATATTTTGGTAGGTTTTTTTCTCAAATTAACGGGGTGAAACCGCCGGGCACAGCTATTATATTGTAATTAGCCAATTTTATTAAAATTGCGCGTGCAATATAGTTTACCCAAAATGTATGTCAAGTTTGAATATGGCCAAAAACCAGAAAATATAAATTCAAACATTCCACATCAGTGTTTCTTTCCCTCTACGAGTGTACCTTCATACTATACAGCAAAATTATAATTGAAGATTATAACAACTAACAACATTGTGTTGGTCATTGCCACTATAACGTAAATAATTTGTAATCCTACTTGGTATTTGTACTATATACTCGACGGTCACAAAATTAATGAATTGATGAAAAATGCGCGTAAATACTTGATCGTACCGTGCTTGATTGCACAGGTTTTAGGTTCATAATGAGGTCAATTACGTACGCGTGCACGTTTTATTTATTATTTATGTATAGGTATATATTATTAATGTTATTACGTAGTTATAGCACTAGTGCGGAACTTAAAAAAAGCCGCGTAACAACTTTCATCAAAGCTTGATGAAAGAAGAGAGCTGAGAACTCTGTGCGGAGATTTATCATTTTTGTGATCTAATACACTGTATTAGTTAAAATTTGGAACAAAGAAACATTTCAATTCATAAAATTATTTATTTTTTGTCGCCAGATTAACATTAATTTGGATTATAAATATGTAGAAAAATATTAATTTTATTCTTCCACTTGCGCGCACATTGACCATACATAGACTCCACGACGCACAAAAAAAGATGTCCGCGCGCCATTTTAATGAAAATAAGCTTGTGAAATTAAATATTATTCTTCGGCTCAGCCACGTACAGAATTATACGTTGTAACAATAAAAATCTATTGTGTCTGCTAATGAGCGAGGCAACAGCTTAAAAGCGCCGTAAGAAACGCGTGAGCATTTTGGTCTAATATAAACACAGTCGAATTACGAATTTACTCTAATCCAGCCTCGTTTGTAGTGACCAACTTAGCTGATTTGTGTTGTATTATAATGTACTATTAGGACACGCGATAGCCAGATTTAGTTGGTTAGTGGGAATATACTAAATTAGCTTTTATAACTTAAATAATATAACTTAATTAGCTTTTATTCTATTAACACATACCATAATATCACTAACAAAGTTATTAAATTATTCGCTTATCTTGTCTCTGCTATCGTATATTTGTGACATTGAACGTATGGTATGTAGGTATCATCGGTACAGTAATTCTGTATTATTTGATTATTGCGTGATCTACTGTTTTGATTTTACAAAACTGTAATCATATATATATATATATATACATATATATATACCTACAATATTATCACATAATGAAGTTAAAACGAATTTTTAGATATTCATATAATTATGTATTGAGTTGGCATAAAAGTAATGAGACACTTGGTTTACGTTTTTTATTTTTTTATTATTACAATACAAAAAGCTTAGTCAATGATGTAATCACCATTAGCATCAAAGACTTCTTGCCAACGATCCGGCAAAGTTTGGATGCCTTTCGCTCAGAACTGTGATGGCTGTGCCTCGAAAAAGTTGTTCAACTCCGCCTGTACATCATGGAAATCATTAAATTGTTTACCCCGCAAATGTTGTTTCAGGGCTCTAAACAAATGATAGTCTGATGGTGCGAGGTCTGGAGAGTAAGGTGGGTGAGGTATCGTCTCCCAGCCCAAGTTCTGCAGCTGTTGGCGAACGGTAGATGCGACGTGAGGTCGAGCGTTATCATGTAGTAAAATTACATTGACTCGTCTTCGTCGTTTTTTCTTGATAGCAGAAGATAGTTCGGTGAGCTGGGTTGAATATTTGTTAGCGTCTACAGTTTCATTGTGTAATAGTTCATGAAACAGCATGCCTTGCGCGTCCCAGAAACAGCAAAGCAGAACTTTTAAGCGGTTCTTTTGACTCAGCTTCGGTTGAGTTGGTGGCGTTTCTTCTCGAGGTAGCCAAAAAGTACGACGTGTATTGTTCTCATAATAAATCCATGATTCATCTCCCGTAACCAGATCAGACAAAAACTCTTTACGTCGGGGTCGCAGCAAAAGTGATTGACAGATGGTGACACGGACTGCACGACTGGCGTCGGTAAGGATGTGCGGTACCCATCGAGCCAAACTTTTCGATACCCAAGCTCATGCAGATGGTATTCCACAGCGTGGTGACTGCAGTTAAGTGCTTCCGCTAATTCACGAGTGCAGCTGAGAGCATCCTGAATCGACTCCAGTTCGCGGCGTATATCGTCATCATTGAATGCAGGTGGTCGTCCTGAACGTGACTGATTTTCAAGGCTCCTGTCTCCTGATTCAAAACGGTCAAACCATCTGGACACCATGGCATGGCTAGTACTTCCAGCGCCCAATGCAATGTTGAAATTGTCAACCGCAGCCCGCGCACTGTGGCCTAACAAGTACTCGTATAAGTATAGTATTCGAACTTGTCGCTCGTCCATTTTTCTTCAAACTGACTAAACAAATCGCGAGGGCGGCTTTATATACCCTCACATTAGAAGTACCTAGAATGTTCTACAACATATTAGAATACTATCGAAAACAATTAACTTAAGAAAGGAAATGTATAGAGTTTTGTAGAGTGTCTCATTACTTTTGTGCCGACTCAATAAAAATGTATAAATTATCAGTTACTTTTTAGGGGTTATTTCGTCATGAATACACATAAACACATGTTACACTTATAAAAAACAGTGCTTTGAAATAAGATTACAGACAAACATGTATGCATATTATAATAATAGTAAGTGTTTAATTTAGCTATAGTATATGTTTATCAAAACGCTTACCTGTTTGGCATACATGGATTAGGAATCCTGAAATTGATAAGAAACGTTCTCACATACAAACAATGTGATAAGTAAAATCTATGGCGCCGTGATAAATGTTATCAATATTTTGTTTATTTATTTAATTACGTAATTTTCTTTTTTACGTCTGACCTGATAAAGGAATAATAAATTGGTGCATTCAGATTCTCATTTTCCTCTGTATGATGTAAAAATAAAGACATATTGTATTATATTATGTATTATTGTATAATTATATGATTGCTTGTCTTGTAGCTATAATGTATGTTGATTGCGCTTTACATCTTAATCTGTATACCACTAAAAATTTTAAAATCTCATACACCTCGTGAGATGAGTATTCGTATTGATATGTATTCATTCATGAGATTAAAGATCAATTGATAAAATTCAAATGTTTGCCATTCCATCAGCCATTTGTTAACGATAACATCGGTATGTGTCATACTCATCCAAGATGTTAGTGTAAATCGTATTAATGTAGAGATAATTACTAGTCCGCCACTAGAATTCTTCTATGATAACAAAGTCAATGACTTTCATTGACGTTTGTACTCGTTATAGGGATATTATCAATCCGCTATAATATGTTCGTGAATGGTAATTAAAAACGGACGTAACAAGTAGGTACAATACAATCATATTAATGAGATAAAACGGTTAGGTATATTACTAACCGGATGTTTTGATGACGCCCAGATATTTGGTAATAGACTGTGTCATTAACATTATAATTATTATTATATTAACAATCTAAATATACATATTAATTATACTTTTATAGTACATTGTGATACAAGTGTCCTAAGTTGGTCATTAGAGTCGAGGTTGAATTGCTAACCACCCAGCCTTGGCGAGGTTAGCAATGACCGACCGAGACTTGGTGACCATTAGGGCACGCGGCTCATACGACGTTTTTCAACACTTGTGAGGAAAAAAAAGAATAAAATAACATAAAATTACATTTTGTAAAGACATTCAACTATATACAGTTTTGAATTAAGATGGCGAGCAAATTTCTTTTTTCTTACTCCGAGTCTATGGTCTATGTGTGCGCAGGAAGGAGGCTCACTGACGAAGCTACCAAACAGCTTAATATTGTAATAAAATAAAATTAATACTTATTTATTGCTACAATTTTTTTTATTATTAACTGAGACGTCACCTAATAACAAAAATTGAAAATTTCAGTAAAGAGTTTGTAGACATCAAATTTATTTCCTATTATTATTTCAAAATTTTTCAGCAAATGGTTTTGATGTCTATTAAACAGTTTTATAGATAGATAGAGAGTTATATACGACGTATTTCAACACACTTGCGAAAACATGATGATAAAAACGTTTCAACTTATTTTGTTAAAACGACACGCGGATTTCTTTTTCTGGCGTCGGGTCTATGGTCTATGCACGCGCAAGTAGAAGCAGAGTCTTGACTTGACGAAGTTGCTTGAACTTTAGTTTGACAATCTATGGTTTGACTGCTAAATATATTTTATAAAAAAAATTGAAAATATTCTTCCATTTATAACACAAATTAATGCTAAAATGTTGATAAAAAGAAATCATTTGAAGAATCGAAATGTTTATTTGTCATATTTAAATTAGCACATTAGCAAAAATGTTAAATCTCATCAAGAACTTTTCAAACATCAAAACTTTTTGCTGAGGTATAAAAGTAAATTTAAAGCTGTCACACACTCTTAAGTTATATTACGGCACTAAAGTGGTAAAAATGAAGAAAGAGCACTCGTGATTAATAAGCCCCATTATGAACCTAAAAGCGGTGCAATAAGAGCCACTTTACGAGCAAGGGTGTTGAATAATATATATAATCATAATCATATAATCATAAATTGTTTATTACGATAAAGACACAATATATCACATGGTAACTGCGGTTTCCAAACTAGGCAAGCCTGTATCTTGGAAACCTGAATTGAGTTTTACATACAGATGTATCATGAAGTAGGCAATACATATTTGTAATTGAATATAACATTATTGTTGCAAAAGATCAGTTAAATGATGCAAATTTATTTATAATTATACAAAAATAGATGTTTTTTAAGGTATTCTCAATAAGGTAAAATAATATTATGTTTAACTTATAATCGTAATAACTAATTACTTAGGTTATAAAAACAAAAGAATGAAAATTACAAAACAATAAAAAATATTTCTCGCGAGACTGGTGTGTGTGTGTTTGTGTGTGTGCGCGTGTGTCTGTTTGTGTGTGTGCGCGTGCGTGTGTGAGTATGTGTGTTTGTGTGATTTATACTGTAAGGAGTTTCTCCGTTTCTTCGTATGTGAGTTTAAGAAGCAAATTTTTTACAATCTTTTTACATTTTGAGTGGGTTAGATCTTTTGTCTTACAAGATATGCTGCTGTTTACTTTATTAAACACAAATGTGTGAAGGTAAGCCGGATGACGTCTGGCTAGTAGGGAGATGGTTCGACATAGTGGGATTTTGAAGATTCGTTTTGAGCTTATGGAGTGGTAGTCGGATCTGCTTTTTATGTTTTTGTGAGTGCGTAGGTATGCACTAAGGATGAATAACTGCCGGACACGAAGAACTGTAAATTCTTTGTATAATAAATCTGTTGAGTAGAAGAAAGGTTTTTTTAAAAGAACTTTAATAACGGCTCTCTGGGCTCTTTCGAGCTCAATCATGGTTCTTTTACCAGCTCCACCCCATACCAACACACCGTATTGTATAGTAGACTGGCAAATTGCGAAGTACACAGTCCGCAAAGTGTCTATCGGAATACAATCTCTAAGCTTCTTTATTATGTAAATTAGCTTTCTTACTCGGCCTGAAACGAGATGCACATGTTCCTTAAACGATAAATTTTCATCTATAATTATGCCCAAGTACTTAATGGACTGTGTGCGTTGTATGTAGTCGCACATACAGTCGTCTCGTGAAGTATTCGGGTGGATGTGTGTCTGACAGGTGTGAAATCTTAATGTTAGGTGGCGAGGAGGACTAGATGTTTGAGTTTTAAAAAAAGTGATATGTTTAGTTTTTTTTTATATTGAGGGGTTTTAAAAAAAGTGATAAGTTTAGTTTTTTTTATATTGTACCGGACGGGCGGTCTATCGAATACTAGAAACGAGCCGCTGACGTCCTGTACCTATAGGTTCGGTTCGACGTATGCTGAAACCTTGTATTTCTTCAGGGACTATGAAGACTATAACACTATCGAGGTCACCGGGAGAATCATTCCATGAAATAAAACACCGACTTGCACTGTCACTATGAAAGCTTGAGGTTTCTGCTTACTCCATTGAAGATGGCGAGGCTTGAAGATATGGTAGTTTTTGAGCTACAAAGAAAATACATGCGCATTTGCTTAAGTACGACGAATCTTTACCGTAGCGAGACCCGCAAAAACCTCGCACTATCTATTCTTTATTTACTTAATAAAAACTATATAAAGGCTATATACTTCTAAACTATGACTATATATATAGCTATCTATATACCAATAGATAGGTGGTGACAAGACCTATCTATTGACGTATGTGTCAACCATCTCGCTCTCATACTTAGGCACCCAGCACAGAATACATTTATCAACATACTCATTTTCAAAAATCGGGGTTGTTTTTCTACGTTAATGTGTCTAAACCATAAGGGTTGAAGCTATAAAACAATCAGCACCCCCTAGACGAGTATGCCGGCTACAAATGAAACAACATTCCGAATAGTTTTTATTGCATATAACCATAGTTATGTACATATTAAGATTACAAAATTATGTATGAATTCTCAATAAAATATTTCATCAACATCTTTGTTTACATTCACGCTATGGCTTATGGAACATGGCTGCTACATTTAAAAACATTAAAAATACCTTAATTCTAGGCATATGAACACGAATATAAGTGTTATAATATAAATCTAGGCATCAGAATACAAATCTAAGTGTTTTAATACAAATCTAGACATTCTACAAGCACTAAATTACTATATAGTATGAATATCACTGTTATTGTCTCTAAATTGTTCTATAATAACGTAATAATTTCACACACGCGAATTTACTGTCTTTCTGGATAATAACGGCACTGAATCTATGTAAACACAGGGCTATCTAAAACGGGAATAGCAGGGCTGTCGCGAACATATATTGAGTGTGAGTAGATTATGGATTAGTGCGTGTGCTACCGTCGCTAAATCACTTTCTGCAAGGCAGTAAACCCTTTCCCAAGTGTCAGCATGAAACATGATGACAGTGTCATCTGCATAAGAAATTAGTTCCGCATTTTGTAGAGTGAGATTTAAGATGTCATTCATATATACAATAAATAGCGTTGGACCAAGTAAACTTCCCTGCGGGATTCCAAAATTAATGGGAAGCAGTGTACTTGAATGTTCTCCTGATTTAACGTATTGTTTTCGGTTGGTGAGATAGCTTCGAAACCATTCATTTGAGATTCCTCGAATGCCTACTACTTCTAATTTTTTTAGGAGAAGGTCTGTAGATATGGTATCAAAGGCCTTGGCTAGGTCTAGGAAGACTGCCATACAGTGCTCACCCTTTTCAATTGTCGTAGAAACAAAATTGGTCAGAAGTAAAGCAGCATCTTCGGTTGATCTGGCTTTTCTAAATCCAAACTGCCTTTCCGAAATTAAATGTTTTTTTTCGAAAATAACAATGTACATAATTATATTTAAAAATGTAAAAAATAGTAGGTCACTTGTTTCCTTCTTCATTATGTCATGAATATTGTTTTTGGGTTGTTTAAACAAAAAAGCATTAATTTTTACGTTGCCTATGGTGATTAATTTAGATGAATTAGCGTCGTCGAAAAATTTTTAAATAAGTAAATCTGAATTCTAACATTTTTTTAATATTTTGATTGGGGTTTGAATTAGATACTTTACCTCTTTTCGCATCATTATACAAAACTAAAAAGTAATAAAATACACATTTAAGCAGCACAATTATGTTATCTGATTTCCTGCTATCGAGATTACAGTTATCGGTTATATCGGTTGTTATAATCGCGGTCTTGTTGCCCTCATTGTCTGGGAATATTGGCGCCGAAGTAATTTGTATAAAAAATACCAATATTACGTTTGTTTACAAATCGATATTTAACAGTAACATGATTGCAATTAAAACTATCTATCTATAATAAAACTAAACTAGAGGTACAGTACAGTCACGAGCACAAATTTATGTACATTTGCACTTTTGAAACTCTATCGGGTTTAAGAAATTTTATTTTCATTATGAATTAAATTCACTTACATGAGAACTTATACAATAGAAAAACATTTACAGAGTAGCGTAGTACACAATTAAAAAACAATATACTTATGAAAAACTACTAAGAAGTTACAGGTAAAAGGGTAAATGTGAATACACGGATCAAGCGTAGCTAGAATCGTTATGTGGTATTGTTTACTGAGCGTAGACATGTCTATGATATTATTATTTCAAATTATTTGTATTTTGTAATACATCAATTATTATGGTAGTATATGATATTTTGTGTAAAACATATTGTATAAGTATTTTTTTGAAAATTTTCGAAGTTTTTGCTTCCTTTATATTATTTGGTAGCATGTTGTATACTTTCGCATCGTCGTACATTTTTTTTTCCATAGTTAGTACAAGGTTTCAGTAGTTGAATGTCTTTATTCTCTCTATATATATTTTTTTATCTGAATAGTATTAATAGTAATAGTGTATGTCTATGTATGTAGAGGGAATGGTTCTTCTTTCTATGTTACATACGTTATTATCTTCGTCCAAACGACAATTTCGGGGTTTCATACAAATATATTGACTGGCCCAAGAGTAGTTTGTCTTGGAATATAGTCCACTGATTTAAAAAGAATGTATGACCGCCTTAGACTTAAATCAATATGAGTAAGGTTCATAAGTTTCAAATTTCTTAGAAACTGATTTATAATTTAGTTAAATTTTGACAAATTGCGTCGAATTTATGTGTCCTTAGATGAACAGCAGAAGTGAGGTCCCCTAACTTAGCTAATGTAATCTACCACTGAGTTGTAGCGAAATAGCTATATGATTGATCTAATCAATAACAAAACGTTCTAAGTATAACGTAATCGAGCCCGCAAGTACTGTGACTATCATTTAATTCAGCCATTTCATCCGTGGTTCTGACAGAGGCAAGGTGTTTTTATTGTTAGTCTGCTGGGTAACTTCGTAAGTAATTTGAACTTTCAATGTATTTTGCAGCATAATGCAACAGAAATAAAGTCTAATAACATATCTAAATATTACATTTTATGTTTTGTACGGTAGTTTTTTAGTAAAAAATGTCTCTGGAGTCACTGGTCCCCTGGATTACTTTCGGGTTACCCAAGAGACAATAACGGTGACTCAGAAGACTATTGGATGGATAATATCTTTGTATAATTGTCTATTTTATTTGCTATTGTGCTGAGTAGAATGCTAGATAGAAAGAGGAAGAAATGGAGTTAAAAGAAATCGGTAAAAAATATACAAAGAAATATTGGTGAAAATTTAAAACCTCACTCAGAAAAATATAAAAAACGTTATCAAAGACTAGAAAAATATAAAAGCTTACTAGTGCTATAAAAGAAAGACTTTGGTATCTTTCTTTTATAGCACTAGTAAGCTTTTATCCCATTAAGCATCGAGAAGAATACAAAACTAATCAAAAATATCTTCGAATATATTCATGGACACGTAAAAGAAGGAATGCTTAAAGATTCTTTAGGATTAAAAAGAAAATTAAGGACCACTTTAAACGTAGTAGATAGTCCAAAAAAGTAAAAGAAAACACTGTAGGATATTTTGTTAGAGATGACACTTCAAGAGCTACTGCAGGTAAGAAGGAGCCAGTCACAAAGAAAGGTTCAAAGCTTCAGAATAGATTATTGCCTTCATTAAAAAATATATTTTTTTAGTGCAATTTAATTGCGGAAGATTGCTGTTTTTTGTTGTGGTTTAGTTGATAAGCATCTTAACTGTGACTCTTGAGTCACGAAATTATCTCCTGGCAAACCAAACTGTCCCAACATTGATTGTGATTATTATCTTATTTAATTGATGAAAACGTAGTACATAATATATATTTTTAAGGTTTGAAAATTTATGAGAGAATCTGTTCAAAGTTTTTTTATATCGTTAGTAAATTTTCATAAGAAGGACTGGAAATATTTTAGTTTTTTTTTTTTCTTTAGTGACACTAGAGACCTGATTTATAACTTTTAAAGAAATATGTTACAGTTCTCACACTTCTGAATATAGTGAATTAACGTCTTCATATTATTACTGAAATTACAGTCGATTAGTAACCAATTTTACGTAATTTTATTTAATTAAATACCAATCACCCAGGGGACCCATTTTAAGACCAAAATCTGTTGGTCTTAAAATGGGTCTGGTTGGTGGAAAAATACTTTTCTGTTCTCGGCTCGACCTAAAATAATAAAGTTTTAAACAATACAAAATAATAAACTATTTATGATACATAAAAATATAGCAATACGATGATACTTTTTTCAAGCGGACTTAGGCTACTACAAAAAAAAGTTGATTCACCCATATATAAAATGTGAATAATTTAGACTCATTAAACAAACAAACTCTTCAGCTTTATAATATTAGTATACTCGTAGATACTAATATTATAAAGCTGAAGTGTTTGTTTGTTTGGTTGAACGCGCTAATCTCAGGAGCTACGGGTTCGAATTGAAAAAATATTTTTGTGTTGAATAGTCCATTTATCGAGAAAGACAAATAGGACATCACGCTACGAGCAATAGGAGCGGAGCATCAATGAACAATGTTGCAAAAACGGGAAAAAAATATTCCTTTTAAGAGCTCCCGTTGTGATCGCTGCGTAAACGGTTAAAGTCATGCAAAAAACATGTATGACAGAATTGTAGCTCTTTAAAAGTTCAAAAAAAAAGTTCGCGACAGCATATGTCTATCTTTTAAGGTTGACTACACTATAACCTTTTTATGGTTGTCAAATTGGTTCTAAAATAATGCATTTGTTGCGAAGCTGTTTTTATAAACATGATATTAATCCTTATCCAAATAAATACGTTATTCATCACAAGTATTTAATTTTGAACAAAATTGCCCTTTCTGACACCCGACTAGTCGCGAGTCAAACTGACCAGTTTCAGACATCGCCGCGAGCTCAGCTTATGGCTCCGACTCCGATCGAGTTCGAAACTAGTCGGGTAATTCCGAAGAATGCATGTGAGTAATAAGAATAACCGTTGACCAATAATTAATATGAATGTGTCTCACGAAAGTTATTATACAATCCAGGGGCGTAGCTACCGCCGTATCAGCCGTATCAATGATACGGGGCACCCGAGCCACAAGGGCCCCAACGTCTGTACTTTGTAAGAAAAAAACTATATAAAAAGGCCCGAATATAAATTTTTGATACAGGGCCCGTAAGCGTTAGCTACGCCACTGATACAACCATACAAAATTACCGTCCTTGTGGCGAGAAGATTGTCAATTTAACTTGTATAATAGTTTATTTGTTACATTGTAATCATGAAATCGAACTAATTATCTAAAACTGGCAGCATAGCCACGTTGAATGGCAGTTTTCTGGGCTCTTTACCAGATGACTACGATGCGAAGGAATACGTTGACGCCTAACCCACCGTTGTCTTAACGCGATATTTATATGTTTTTACCATATAAATAGAAGCGTAACAATAAAATCTTGAATTATAAACAGGTGTAAATTAAAAAAAAAACGTGATTCAATAAATATCTCGCGAAATCTCGTCTCGTAGCTCACGCTGTACGGTGCCGCCTGCAGCGGCGGCGTTGGCGCTCTCCAAAGTGAACTCATTATTTATGATTCGTTTATATTTCGTTGATATTCCAATGTCGCCTTAAATGCAGTTTCAAGGTTTCGCCTGGCCGACTGTATCATGCGTAAAGATTAATATTTTAAAAATAGAATTGTGCCGTGATAGCCGGCACCGATTTAAATATTCTCACCGTACCGCGTAGGCAACACATGTAAACTAAAGTCTAGTATGTTGTGCAAATATTCCTAGACCGACCAAAATTGAAATACTGATATGGATAGAAAATAGAAAGTAAGTACACTTATTATTTAATGATAATGGTCAATCAAAACAAATATGTTATGTTCTTTTTAGGTTTACATCTGAATCATTACATAGACTGATCCGAATGGTTCTTCAATACAGCATTTTTCTCTTCTACTACACACGACACTATTCGCACTCTGACGATATAACGACATTATGACGTCTTGTTTTGTGCTATCTATGTTCTTAAATACTCATTAAACTTTAAATATTCCCTAGATACTTGGGCCAATGAATTCGGCGCACAATGCCATTCGCAAAATGACATCTTGACGTAAAATAGCATATTCACAAATGGTATTTTCTTAAAATGTAACATTCGCAAAATTCCACATTAGCAAAATTCACATTCACAACATCAAAATGTCATATTGCATAATGTGCGATTAATTAAAAGGATTTAAGTAGAAGCATTCTACTTAGCGCATTGATTAGAACAGCATCGATTAACTGCACCTTTTTTATTCTAGTTACCACGACTGGTGCGGTTCGTGGACTAGATAAAAATATTATTATTGTATTCCACGAACAGCACCTATAGTTTTTAAGTGTCTAGGGGTGTACGTTGTTAAATAAAATATCGATAGCCGTAATTTAAATAATATTTCTTAGTATTGTCTTCTATCAAACCAATAATGGAATCAGTCGTTCTAATATAACCATTAATTTAGTATTCAGTAACGTGTCTTATTTATTTTATTTATTTATTTGCGTCAAATGTGGTACTTACAGAAAATTTTACATAAATAAATATTATAGCGCAAAGAAATATTCTGCCATGTAATTTTGACATGAAAATATGACTTAGTAATAAAATTTAATAAATTGCACAGAGATTATTAGACAATTGTAGAACATTCAGAACGCACAACATTTAATAGATTAAATTAGTAATAAATTATATAAAAAACAGCCTGTGCAAAACACCAAAAAATAGGCATAGGAATTAGCCGTCCTTTGACAATTCAAAGGACGGCTAATTCCTATGCTTATTTTACAACAACCTATTCTTAGAGGTTGGTGATGGGATTTATTCTGAAAAACCCGCTAATGTTTTGAAATTAAAATGTGGCTATTAAGTAACCGTAGAATTTTGAAAGTAATTTTACATGATTAAGCGTATTTGTTATCATTTTCTCTATAAATGTAGCACGGGTACAGATCAACAGCTTCTAGGTACATATATTAATTAACCAACCGTGTTTGAGAGCACATTTTTCATGCCGTATTAATCACATTATATGACGAACCTAAAAAAAATATGAACGTTACATTGGCCAAGATATACGAGAAGCATACTAGGTCATCCAATTTCACTGGTCATACCTTAACCACATGCATACACATGAAGGTCGTGCTATAGACGCCAGCCAGTACGATGCGCGCGTCGCCTCCAATAGCAAACGTTGGCACAGTAAAACATTTAAAAATGCGACTTGTTTAGTATAATCATGGAAACACTATATATAAGTAAAAAAAAAAGGAATCTCTTCCCACGCGCAAATCAGTGATAGATAGATTACACCTGTTTCATTATTTCGTAATATTTCCTTTTTTCTTCTATTTTCGTATGTTAAAAACTGGAAATAACAATGACAGACAGGCTATAATAATATCAGATTTGACATGATACATACTAAAAGTCACTTCGCTTCTCTAAGTTATTTAGTTATTCAAAATGAACGGTTTTATTATTTTGCTGAAGTAGTACTGCAACAAAAATATTATTTGCTAGATAGCAATTGATGTTTTCTCTGGAAAACCTAAAGCACACACACACACACATTCAACTGTCGGCAATGTTAGGTCCGTGTTGCTTTCAAACACGGTTGGTTAATTAATATAGATCGGTAAAACAAATAAGGAACTTAAAACATGTTACCAAACACTAAACTGATTGTGATATTAGAACGACTGATTCTATTATTGGTTTGTTAGAAGACAGTAGTAATAAACATTATTTTAATGACTGATATCGATATTTTATTTGATAAGGTATACCCCTAGACACTTCAAAACGATAGGTGCTGTTCGTGGAATAGAATATTAATATTTTTATCTAGTCCACAAACCCACTACACGAGGAGCTGCAAGTTGAATAAAAAAGGTGCGATTCAATCGGTGCGCCAAGTGGAATGGCCGAGGCTCTTATCCCGCAGGGGGTGCCCTTAGCGTGTTCTCGCTTAGTTTATAAGTTGAATGCCCTGGTTGGGGGCCTTAACATTATTAAGGCAACCACAGGAAAGCCCGGTTAAGCAGTCGACAACCACCCAGGTTGTTCGCGAGATTCCATACACAAACAAAAAAGCGCCAGTTTGCTGCCTGTGTCAACGCTAATATATACGTTTGTGTTTCGCAAAAAAAAACACAAACAATGGCCCACGGTGAAATCGTGTAAAAACTAAATTAGCAAACTTAAAAACAACAAGGAATCACTTACCACGCGTGATTATTTCATAAAGAGATTGGGTTTCCTAATTACAATTTATTTTCTTTACTGAAAATTGAGAACCAAAATGACGGACAAACTGATGGTGTTGTCAGTTTTTAAAGGGTAATTTTTCCCCGTATGGTAGGGAAATTAATACGTTCTGGATATTTTCGTTTTTTATGTATATTAAAATCAATCAATCTGCCTAGCCTTTTCCCAATTACATTGGGGTCGGCTTCCAGTCAAACCGGATGCAGCTTAATACCAGTATTTTACATGGAGCGACTGCCTATCTGACCTCCACAACCCAATTACTGGGTAACACGATATCTCGTGGTATGACTGGTTGTCAGACTTTCAGGCCTCTGACTACCCGTAACGGCTGTCATAGATCTTAATTTGACAAACCGGGACCGACGGCTTAACGTGCTCTCCGAGGCACGGAGGGGTCTCGGTATGAAATGATGGTCACCCATCCACAGACCGACCGCGGCAAGCGCAGCTTAACCTCGATCGATCGATCTGTGCAGCTGTTACTTAGCTACGAGCCCCTCTTATGTATATTAAAATATGGAAATAAAAATGACAGACTGTAGTGTATTTTATTATAAATAGATTTTGTAATGATGAATCAGTCCAAATTACACGGGATTGTAGAAGAGAGAAACATCGCAACCCATCATTAGTCAGCACCGTGTGTAGTGTACATTTAAACATTTCACGGGTTAAAATAATGTCTTATTCCTCATTAAAATTCACTAAGTTTCACATTTCTAATATTAGTAGATCGTAGCTTTATATTCTATATCTATGTTAAGTTGCTAGTAAATACTAACGTGATTTTTTTGAAACTTTTCTCAATTACCAAAGATCATGCGGAACCCGGAAACAACAATTGGCGGAACTATGAAAGTTGTTGTTTTTGAATGGCGGTTAATATAAATAAATACACTATTTTAAGAAAATCCGGGCATCTAAAAGGTACTTCTTGAAACAAAATAATTTTCACTACGATATTAACTCCCAAACAGCGAATCAAACACTAGCTGTTACATAATAAATAAATACCGAGTGCTTACATAATTATTTGTTACTTTAGTTTGAAGCATAATCGAAGTTACGATTTCGGTATAGGTTCCATACTAAAAGTCTCACTTCTCCGAGCCAGTCTTGTTATTCAAAATTAAGTGTATTATGTATTAATATTATAAATTTTGGCTGAAGTACATGTGTAGTACAAAATATACTCTCTTTATTTGTTTGATCTACCTAATAAAGAGGGTAAATTGATGTTTTCTCTGGCAGCCCCTTACAGCACGCACACTTTTAATCTGTGCTTCGCTTATGACAAGGCAGGCTACATCCGTATTTTTTTCAGATCCGTGAATATGGCTTTGTGTGCTGAATCTAGGTCAATAGTAACTGTAATCATTATTATGGAGGACTAGGAGGAAATGGTTATGTATTATTTATTTTGTGGGCAATTAAATTAATTATTTTGCGCATTTCTTAGAAAACTTGTAACTTTCTTTATCAACCACTTGACATGCGATGCACAGTTACATTAGATATGAGAATTGTTTGGACGCGTAGACAAGGTATCAACCATGTAGCTTAAAAGAAAAGCCTTAACAGTCTTCTGCATTATTTGCAAGCGGACGTATGAGTATATATAAATGTCTGCTATACGTTCTATTTCTGGTTCGCAGTTCTGTTTACTTTTCTAATTACAGGTCGCGAAATAGACGCTCGTGCTGCTCGCAGTTAAATATATCCCGCCCTGTTTTATACTGCAATAATGAAAATGGGTCACAGGGTCGCTCATCAGTAAAAGCCCTAAACATGCGAGAAATGAATCGAAACCTTACTATTTGATACATTTTAGTTGAATGCTGAAGACAATTTAAAATCATCGGCTTATTACGCACTTATTTTATCCAAGACATCTTAGTAGTATCATCCACCACAGCAATCAGTAGACAGAGTTAGTTCAGAATAAGAATAACTTTATTTGCTCAAACATGTGTACACAGAATTATAAAGTGCATGCAAGATAACAAAGATTATTCAAATTCAAACATGTTTGCCATGTGGATAATGATATGGCATACACATATTTATGGATTAGTTTTTATGTTAATATATGGGGATTATATACAATAAAATCAGTGTCAAATTACGATATTAAATTTATAATATCAACAATAAGATTTTTTTCACTACGCGGGACATTCATAATCTTACGCAAGTGCTGTCTATTTACGTTTTCTGCTTTGTTTACACGGACTGTTGGGGACGTCTGCCAAAAAAGTCGCGTATTTTTATTTTTTTGTCGTAGGTGTAGTAACATTGTTAGGTCCCGTTCACAAAGTAACCAACCAATGCCCAAACTGTTTGTGCTCACTTGTAAAGTCGAGTCAACGTCGGCGTTGTCATGGCGGTCATCGCGGCGTCGAGATATGGCCTGTGTGTGGAGTCGAGGCGCAGACGGCATTGCTTCCTTTGTACATTCTAAATCATCCAACTTGTCGTCGCCACAACGAGCTGAGGGCTGGGCATTGGTATAATAAAGAAAACATAGATGCGGAGTGCTGTAGGGATGATCGATATTAGAAAAATATCTATGTCACATCAATGTTAAAATCGATTCAAAAAAAATATCGATGTACGATAAATATCGAAAGAAAAATTGGTTCAAGAAATGCAAAGGTTCGTTCAGCTTAGTTCGGTTACATTTAAATTGGTTGAAGGTAAACTAATCTAAATTTGTGCGAAAGTATGGACAAATTTACTTACTGCGTCATAAGAATAGATTTAACTTACCGACATCTAGATTAAATATTTATGCAACCAGTACACTAGTCTGGTCGATAAAAATCTATAAATAGTTACCGAAAAATATTAAAAAAGAATTAATATTACTTAAATATATTCATAAATAAATAAAACCTATTATTAATAAACAGATGCTATTATAGTATAAAAGAATATTTAAATGATAAATTATCTAAGATAAGTGTTATAAAACGCCAACTTCCTCTCCTAATTTGCTGTCTCCGACAGTGTCCATGATGAGCTCATAAATTGTACCTACCACCTAAGTTCACATTATGGATACGCAATAAATATATTGAGTATTGAGTAATGCTAACAACAATATTAATCTGCAACATTTAGGACACCTAATTCACGTTACATAGCCTAGAGTGTATAGATGTTCCGTTTGATATTATTCTCATAACATCGATGTGTCGATATTTTCTCGCTAAACATCGATGTTTATTCATCATCGATGAATATCGAACATCCCTAACGTGACCCTTTTGCGCCCGCGCGTCGACTTCGTGGTCAGGTGGGCGACGCGCTTAAATGTCGGAAGGGGCAGGGATAGACATGATAATCTTTATTACTATTCATTACAATTTTTTTTTTTTGCGATAGTAAATTGTTGCTAATACAAATTCATAGACATTTATGAATATGATATATTCTAAGCAGAATAAAGAACATTATTTGCAGTTCTAATAGAACAAACCAATTCATTCCTGTTTGATCAGATATTGCATAGGTGCGTGGGGCGGTGCTGGTAAAATTTTTCTAATCGCCGCAGAAAGAGCACAACGCACAGTATTAAAAGTCCTTATTTACTAAAAATATTTATCAACGAAACTAATAAAAGATATCGCAACAAACGTACCGACTCTACCTGTAGAATCCAAAAGAACTATTCGCTGCCGGTACCCCGGGTGAAAACATCTTTTGCAGCATATAAATCAGTAAAGTGAAGATACAGATGTATGGCGAACGATTCCTTTCTGCACACCGCTACCCACTGGCACTATTTGACCAGCGCGGACATACTTACTTTTGTATAATTTGTTTATTATTTAGTTTATTTTCTGACCTAACTGTGTTTTTACAGTTAATTTACATTAATATTTGACATATGTATTTATTACTCTATCATAACTTATCTTGGTATTATAATTACAGATTGTACTCTGTAGTCTCATATGAGTCTCTAAGATTTCATTGCTCTTCCGTGAAATGTGAGCATCATGTGGTTAATAATGTTAAATATTAAATTAATACCTACATTCACCTGCCTATTGCCAGGTATTATGAGTTTCTCATGCTCACTAAAATGTCTTGATAATCGTTTTGGCTTTATAAACTTGTACTATTTCAATCATTTGCTTTTGTTTTGCTCTTACATTATTCTTATATACCATCAATATTCCCGGTCCTCGTTTACTCTAGTTTAGCCCAGCGAAGTTTTTGTTTCCTCAGTGGTTACTTATAATAGGTCGAACAAAATCTTAAATATAAGTCCAATAAATAAAGATAAAAAAAAACCTATGTGCAAATCCGCATGTAAACATAATTATAGTCATATATAATTATATTTTCTAATACATGATGAGGCCATGTAACGCCTATATTAATTTCTATCTTTCAAAGAAACATTGAAAAAATAATAGACAAGAACGGGGCTTGAACCCGCGACCTTTGACGTTCCCTGTCATCAATCTACCAACTGAGCTACCTTGTCGTGTTCAAACCTATTGAATTTTCAATCCTCTTTGTATACGTCTTAAGGAGACGCCTGGTGATATTTTTCTAGTAATCATTACAGATTTACTAAACTCAGCGTTACCACTTTACAGTTGTAAATCGCCGAACAACATCCCAATCCTTTATAAATCATATATAATTATATTTTTTAATACATGTTGAGGCCATGTAATGCCTATATTAATTTCTATTTTTCAAAGAAACATTGAAAAAATAATAGACAAGAACGTAATCATTACAGATTTACTAAACTCAGCGTTCGGCGAACTTGTTACGAACATTATGCAAAATAACGCAATAATTACACAGTATATATTACAACGAACAGTCAGTTCCTCTCCATGATATCCCAAATGATATCTCCAACGTTACTAAAACCCTAATACATTGAATCATATCTACTTACGAGTTTGATGTTACGATTACGCTTATCATGACCTGTGTCTAAAACACCGCAAGATCACACTGTCCACACACCACACACACGTAAGTCAGTTCAAGACATAGAAATATTGCTATATTTAAAGTTATCTGATGATGCGGAATTTTTATTTCGAGCTTGCTTATTTATTTATATATGGTAAGGTACTTACATAAGTTATTTTGACAATAGGTGATCAAAAAGTACCTGCCAAACGAAAGGGACAAAAGAAAGCATTTGTATCTCTTTCTTTCTTAAGTTAAGGAATAAACGTGCCTTGTTTAACTAGCTACGACGTCATTTATCTTCCATCTAGTTACTATACATAATCTCAGTTAGATTCATGTATAAGAGGTTTTCGGTTATGTTTTTATAAAACATGACAATAGGATGTCAATTGGCGTTTAAAAAAAAACATATTAAATGGCTGGTTAATCGTTACAGAGTATTATTAACAAAGTGTGCGAAAAGTGTATACAATAAAAATATTACAAAGGATTATTTCAAGAATGAATTGAAGTTAATCACAATGGAACAAGAAAATAAAAACGCCAAAATATATTTTTATTAATTAAATATTCAATTAATGATAACAATCTTGGTGAATTCGCGCAAAAACTACTAAACGGATTATGATGAAATACGGGAAACTGCAGTTTCTGTGGAAATATGCATTTAGGTATGGTTTCTCGAAGTATTATACGGATTTTTCAAAATCGTTAACTATGTCGGATATTATGTGCTCGAATAACACGACATAATTATAATGATACTAACTGTGCCCCGCAAACGTTGTTCTGCCATATAAATTTTCTTGATAGAGCCACCCTTATAAAAAATAGCCTATGACCTATTCTCAGACCTACTGAATATACATATAAAATTTGGTAAAAATGAGTAAAGCCGTTTCGGAGGAGTAAGGTAACTAACATTGTGACATGAGAATTTTATATATAAGAAGATGTCGCAGATGGATTGTATAATAAGCTGTTTTACAAAACTGCTAGCTGATTTACAAAACAGTACTGTTATGAAAAACAGCTGAACGACGTTTAGCGGTTTTACATAATTACTGAATAATTGTTCTAAATACACGCAGAATTGTATGAACGTTTTGCGTTTATCAATGCAGCGGGTCAACGATCAGATATGTAAAACAGTGTGAAGTGAACTGTCAGATTGTTGATTTTAGTTCGAAATTTTGTCGCATATGGCTCTGTATATCTTAACAATACACGAACACGCACCGGAGACCACCTTCGGCTACGTCTCAAGCAGCTGGCTACCACTGTAGATCGTCGTCGCCAGGGTAAAAACCTTAAACGATATTCTCCACTCACGATGGTATCGCGGTCGACGACCGACAACGGTCGTCATCTTCGCTCGTTCCAATTAGCGCGGCTAAGCATTTGTAAATAGCTCCCGATATGGGCCTCTCTTGTCCCATACACGTGCGTACATATATTAGCAATGCGATTGTTAAAATTGCCCCTATTCTGATTACCTGAGCGCATGCGCGAAGTTCGCTCCACTTTGTTTTTGCGTTCAATGTCAGTGTATCGGCTAATTTTATCGCGCTTCGCACATGCTTCGAAACTATCTTGTTTGACGAGGTCAAATGACGATTTGTTTTGATTTCTCTGCCCAAAACATTTGAACATTAACATTAAGCCGAGTCGATAAATTAATCCGAAATATATATGTACAATTAATTAAATATTATCATATAATAACAAAAATGACTGTATTCTGCAGTCTAATTTAATCTTTCATAGAAATTTAAAATCAAATGATCTAGATAAAATACAATTTATTACTTATTAATGAACCAGGCCCAGATGAGTATGCGTTATTTTCCGTTTCCGTTACCAATTTTGTTGGCAAAACAAGAATGCAGTGTGAGAAAAGTCAAAACGCTCGCCAATCCATGTTAAAAAATCGTCAAAATGTGGAGTAGGAATGGATCTAGGGTGACATGCGGCCGAGCGAGGTGAACGTGCCGGTATCCGCGTCACGACACGACGAGTAAATGCTTTTCGTCGCTATTTCCGCAACAAGTGTTGTTTTGAAGACAGAGGCCCCAAGCGGGCGACCGCGAACGTCATACTCGCGCCGCGGCTCGCGATTTCATTTCCATATAAATTTAACAGCTGATCTTAATAACATTAAACTATCTTATCATCATATCATTTATTTGGTGAATTGACATATTCCGAGGAGTTGGATCTATTATGATAATACTATTCAGAATCCATTCAGATTTAATAATTCTATGAAAATAATTATCGAATAACTTTATTTTAACTTTAAAATATCACGGGATCAAAGTTAAATTAAACTAGTTGTACATAAATAACATACCAGGAGGGATTATTGTAGCAAATATGTATAAATAATGTTATACCTACTCATATTGTAAGCTTAAAATAAAATGTAGTGTAATATATTCTACTATTTTCAGGTTTTGGGTTACATACGTATGTATAGTAGGTACGTTCTATATAAATTATGTTATGAAGACTTATAATACTAATATGATTTTAAAATTATTACATTAAGTGGCAGAATGCTTGAAGTTTTGTCGACTCAAGCCGTGAATTTTACTAATAAACATCAACTTGAAAAAAAAAAACTTATTTTTGTAGCACAAATTAACAAAATCAATCATAACATTATTGTGATGCGTATTGTCAGCAATATTTATGGAAAAAAAATGTAGATGAATGTTTCCCAAATGCGGTCATCATTTAGCGCAAGGCAAGCATTGATGTGTTTACATTTGAAATATGCGTGCTCTTTACAACTATGAAACAATATTCGGAATATACGTAGACTAAACGTCATACTGTACAAACAAACTTCGTCATCATAGCGTCGCCATCTTTGTTGTCCCTCAGTGATAGTACTCAACGTATGTACCCGTTCTTACTTCCCATTTTGAACTATGGAAAATATTAGAGATATGTCCCATTAAAAATAAGATCGTTAAAATACTAAATTTATAACGACTAAAAACTAATTGATTAAACTAGCTGTGCCCAGCGGCTACATCCGCGTTAATTTGAGGAAAATACCTATCAAAATATATTCCACCAGCGCCTTCCCCCGCATGAGGAGGGGCCTTGCACTTTATAAATGCGCGCGTGGTACTTGATAATTATTTTTTACTGAGTTATTTTGAAACCAAGATATCGCCTAAGATATTTATTGAAATCAAATACTGACAATGACAATTTTGTTCAAAATTAAATACTTGTGATACATAACGTATTTAATCGGATAACGATTACTATCATGTTTATAAAACACCTTCGCAAAATGCATTATTTAAGAACTTTGATTACCATGAAAAAGGTTATAGTGAGTCAACCTTAAAATATAGACATATGCTGCTGCGTACTTAGAACTAAAAGGGAATAATTCCGTCATACATGATTTTTGCGTAACTTTAACCGTTTACGCAGCGCACGCAACGGAAGCTCTCAAAAGGTATGTGTTTTCCCGTTTTTGCAACATTTTTCATTGATGCTCCGCTCCTATTGGTGTGATGTTATAAAGCCTATAGCTTTCTTCTATAAATGGACTATCCAACACAAAAATATTTTTTCAATTCGAACCAGTAGTGCCCAAGATTAGCGCTTTCAACCAAACAAACAAACTCTTCAGCTTTATAATATTAGTATAGATAAGTATAGATGTTATGCTTTTACCTTCCAGTAACGTTTACTATACAACGTTATGACGAAAATCTTCTACCCAGTTCGTAATTCCAGTAATTATGGCACTGAGACATAGCTGCAACTGTTGGTCCCGTACGTATGATCAAGGTTGCTCAGTGTAGGATGGAGGGAGCTATGCCAGGAGTTTAACTAAGCGATAGAATCTGAATCGAATAAATTTAAAGATAAAGATAGCATGCAGTCGGTAGATGAAATAAGCTCAAGACGGACCGTTTGGAAAATCTATGGCGACGGCCCGGGGCCTATGTCCAGCAGTAGACATCTACCGGCTGATATGATGATGATGATAAAATTTATCTACTATTGCTAAAAAAACTAAGTTTAGGTATTATACGTTTTAGGGTTTAGTTCCACAAACTGTACTATAATGTATGTTGTCATTTAAATGGTACATATGGTAAAGCGGTAATACTAGTTCAAAAGACCGGTTGACGGTTCGCAAGTGGCGAGTGCGCGGGGTGGGTGAGTGGCGGTTGCCGACTAGTAATCTGCACTGGCGTGCATTCCAAGCGCATTCCACAATACGAAATGACGGACGACTTAGCTACGTTATTTACCATCGCTGAATTGAGTGCCATTAGTTTATAAACAAACAATATAATTTATGTGATTGCCACGGAATGTAGTACTCATAACTAAATAACCAAG
The DNA here is from genome assembly GCA_935421205.1 of Xylocampa areola. NCBI lineage: Eukaryota > Metazoa > Arthropoda > Insecta > Lepidoptera > Noctuidae > Xylocampa > Xylocampa areola. Next base: position 7,586,722 of record OW285200.1, read on the forward strand.
TGTTGCCTGAACGTTAACCTCCACCCACTCCCATCCACGCAGAGATCCTGTTACTAAACTCTTTTATTATCAACCACCAAGGTACAAGGGTCAAGGAATGGAGTCGCAGCTAGTTATACCTTTGGCTTTTTCCTCAAATTAACGCGGGTGAAACCGCGGAGCACAGCTAGTTTAAGCTGTTACCTCAGTCATTAGCAGACACAATAGATTTTTATTGTTACAACGTACAGATCTGTACGTTGCTGAGCCGAAAGGTATAATTAAAGACCAGGGTATTTCATAAAATGATCGATGATGAGTACTAATCAAATTGTAGAAACTAGCTGAAAACGAGGAACCGGAATTAAACTGACTATACATTTATTAATAATAAACTTATCATTTTCCATAAAAAATATTAAATAACATTCTATAATCTTGTGTGTATTACTTTAAAACGTCACATTGGTGTTGCGGTAACAAGCACGGCTGCTGAACATGAGGAACTAGATTCGATCCCGGGGTGTGGCAGTGTTGTTGGGTTTTTCTGTTAGAAAATTCTCAGTACCAGCCTAAAGTTTTCAATTGTGCCCGGTTGATGTCAATAGGCTCACAACATGAGACTTAATTAACAGCATCGGTTAAATGTAGGTGTACAATTATGTACATCTCTGTCTTACCCTTCGGAGAATACATGTGTGATGCTAAGTATAATAGGAAATGGCTATCGTACTAATTGGTGGTAGAAAAAACAATACTTAGCAGAATTTGCTGGGTGCAATGTTCGCAGCACGTGTGACCTAAGCTAATGTTCACATTGGATAAATTAAAAACATTGGTGTCTAGTTATTACTTATTATTTTTCTTATAGCTTATATAAATTACACTCCCAGAGACCGTATTGTACAGGTATGACAGCTAGAATCTCACCAGACTAGATTATGCGGTTTTTACTGAGGCATATCTACAGGTTCGAATTTGTTTAAACATAGCATAACATTAGCATCACGCCTGTATTACCCAAAGCGATATCCAGAGGTGTACACCCACATTTCACCAATGCTGTTATTAAGTCCCATGTAATATAGGTGGTGAACCTATAGCTATTTACCGGGCATAATTCCAAATGGATTTTAAGGGGCATAATTCCAAACTCCGGGCTGCTACTGAGAATTTCTTAACAGAAAAACTTAAACACTCTTTGCTTGATCCGGGAATCGAACCCGAGACCTCATGGTCAGCAGTCGCGCTTGGGACCACTAGATCAATGAAGCAGTTTGTTTAAAGCCCATGTATGACTAAACTAAATGGATTTTAAGTAATTTGTACGAAGGTACGATGATGTATATTAGTCGCCGGCAATAAGATATCGAATCAAGATTTTTATATTGCTAATATAAAAATCTTGATTCATTTAATGTATATTATATAAATTATATATAATTATATTTTTTAATACATGTTGAGGCCATGTAATGCCTATATTAATTTCTATTTTTCAAAGAAACATTGAAAAAATAATAGACAAGAACGGGGCTTGAACCCGCGACCTTTGACGTTCCGTGTCATCACTCTACCAACTGAGCTACCTTGTCGTGTTCAAACCTATTGAATTTTCAATCCTCTTTGTATACGTCTTAAGGAGACGCCTGGTGATATTTATCTAGTAATCATTACAGATTTACTAAACTCAGCGTTACCACTTTACAGTTGTAAATCGCCGAACAACATCCCAATCCTTTATAAATTATATATAATTATATTTTTTAATACATGTTGAGGCCATGTAATGCCTATATTAATTTCTATTTTTCAAAGAAACATTGAAAAAATAATAGACAAGAACGGGGCTTGAACCCGCGACCTTTGACGTTCCGTGTCATCACTCTACCAACTGAGCTACCTTGTCGTGTTCAAACCTATTGAATTTTCAATCCTCTTTGTATACGTCTTAAGGAGACGCCTGGTGATATTTATCTAGTAATCATTACAGATTTACTAAACTCAGCGTTACCACTTTACAGTTGTAAATCGCCGAACAACATCCCAATCCTTTATAAATTATATATAATTATATTTTTTAATACATGTTGAGGCCATGTAATGCCTATATTAATTTCTATTTTTCAAAGAAACATTGAAAAAATAATAGACAAGAACGGGGCTTGAACCCGCGACCTTTGACGTTCCGTGTCATCACTCTACCAACTGAGCTACCTTGTCGTGTTCAAACCTATTGAATTTTCAATCCTCTTTGTATACGTCTTAAGGAGACGCCTGGTGATATTTATCTAGTAATCATTACAGATTTACTAAACTCAGCGTTACCACTTTACAGTTGTAAATCGCCGAACAACATCCCAATCCTTTATAAATTATATATAATTATATTTTTTAATACATGTTGAGGCCATGTAATGCCTATATTAATTTCTATTTTTCAAAGAAACATTGAAAAAATAATAGACAAGAACGGGGCTTGAACCCGCGACCTTTGACGTTCCGTGTCATCACTCTACCAACTGAGCTACCTTGTCGTGTTCAAACCTATTGAATTTTCAATCCTCTTTGTATACGTCTTAAGGAGACGCCTGGTGATATTTATCTAGTAATCATTACAGATTTACTAAACTCAGCGTTACCACTTTACAGTTGTAAATCGCCGAACAACATCCCAATCCTTTATAAATTATATATAATTATATTTTTTAATACATGTTGAGGCCATGTAATGCCTATATTAATTTCTATTTTTCAAAGAAACATTGAAAAAATAATAGACAAGAACGGGGCTTGAACCCGCGACCTTTGACGTTCCGTGTCATCACTCTACCAACTGAGCTACCTTGTCGTGTTCAAACCTATTGAATTTTCAATCCTCTTTGTATACGTCTTAAGGAGACGCCTGGTGATATTTATCTAGTAATCATTACAGATTTACTAAACTCAGCGTTACCACTTTACAGTTGTAAATCGCCGAACAACATCCCAATCCTTTATAAATTATATATAATTATATTTTTTAATACATGTTGAGGCCATGTAATGCCTATATTAATTTCTATTTTTCAAAGAAACATTGAAAAAATAATAGACAAGAACGGGGCTTGAACCCGCGACCTTTGACGTTCCGTGTCATCACTCTACCAACTGAGCTACCTTGTCGTGTTCAAACCTATTGAATTTTCAATCCTCTTTGTATACGTCTTAAGGAGACGCCTGGTGATATTTATCTAGTAATCATTACAGATTTACTAAACTCAGCGTTACCACTTTACAGTTGTAAATCGCCGAACAACATCCCAATCCTTTATAAATTATATATAATTATATTTTTTAATACATGTTGAGGCCATGTAATGCCTATATTAATTTCTATTTTTCAAAGAAACAATAAAAATAATAAGAAACAATTTAGTAAATCTGTAATGATTACTAGATAAATATCACCAGGCGTCTCCTTAAGACGTATACAAAGAGGATTGAAAATTCAATAGGTTTGAACACGACAAGGTAGCTCAGTTGGTAGAGTGATGACACGGAACGTCAAAGGTCGCGGGTTCAAGCCCCGTTCTTGTCTATTATTTTTTCAATGTTTCTTTGAAAAATAGAAATTAATATAGGCATTACATGGCCTCAACATGTATTAAAAAATATAATTATATATAATTTATAAAGGATTGGGATGTTGTTCGGCGATTTACAACTGTAAAGTGGTAACGCTGAGTTTAGTAAATCTGTAATGATTACTAGATAAATATCACCAGGCGTCTCCTTAAGACGTATACAAAGAGGATTGAAAATTCAATAGGTTTGAACACGACAAGGTAGCTCAGTTGGTAGAGTGATGACACGGAACGTCAAAGGTCGCGGGTTCAAGCCCCGTTCTTGTCTATTATTTTTTCAATGTTTCTTTGAAAAATAGAAATTAATATAGGCATTACATGGCCTCAACATGTATTAAAAAATATAATTATATATAATTTATAAAGGATTGGGATGTTGTTCGGCGATTTACAACTGTAAAGTGGTAACGCTGAGTTTAGTAAATCTGTAATGATTACTAGATAAATATCACCAGGCGTCTCCTTAAGACGTATACAAAGAGGATTGAAAATTCAATAGGTTTGAACACGACAAGGTAGCTCAGTTGGTAGAGTGATGACACGGAACGTCAAAGGTCGCGGGTTCAAGCCCCGTTCTTGTCTATTATTTTTTCAATGTTTCTTTGAAAAATAGAAATTAATATAGGCATTACATGGCCTCAACATGTATTAAAAAATATAATTATATATAATTTATAAAGGATTGGGATGTTGTTCGGCGATTTACAACTGTAAAGTGGTAACGCTGAGTTTAGTAAATCTGTAATGATTACTAGATAAATATCACCAGGCGTCTCCTTAAGACGTATACAAAGAGGATTGAAAATTCAATAGGTTTGAACACGACAAGGTAGCTCAGTTGGTAGAGTGATGACACGGAACGTCAAAGGTCGCGGGTTCAAGCCCCGTTCTTGTCTATTATTTTTTCAATGTTTCTTTGAAAAATAGAAATTAATATAGGCATTACATGGCCTCAACATGTATTAAAAAATATAATTATATATAATTTATAAAGGATTGGGATGTTGTTCGGCGATTTACAACTGTAAAGTGGTAACGCTGAGTTTAGTAAATCTGTAATGATTACTAGATAAATATCACCAGGCGTCTCCTTAAGACGTATACAAAGAGGATTGAAAATTCAATAGGTTTGAACACGACAAGGTAGCTCAGTTGGTAGAGTGATGACACGGAACGTCAAAGGTCGCGGGTTCAAGCCCCGTTCTTGTCTATTATTTTTTCAATGTTTCTTTGAAAAATAGAAATTAATATAGGCATTACATGGCCTCAACATGTATTAAAAAATATAATTATATATAATTTATAAAGGATTGGGATGTTGTTCGGCGATTTACAACTGTAAAGTGGTAACGCTGAGTTTAGTAAATCTGTAATGATTACTAGATAAATATCACCAGGCGTCTCCTTAAGACGTATACAAAGAGGATTGAAAATTCAATAGGTTTGAACACGACAAGGTAGCTCAGTTGGTAGAGTGATGACACGGAACGTCAAAGGTCGCGGGTTCAAGCCCCGTTCTTGTCTATTATTTTTTCAATGTTTCTTTGAAAAATAGAAATTAATATAGGCATTACATGGCCTCAACATGTATTAAAAAATATAATTATATATAATTTATAAAGGATTGGGATGTTGTTCGGCGATTTACAACTGTAAAGTGGTAACGCTGAGTTTAGTAAATCTGTAATGATTACTAGATAAATATCACCAGGCGTCTCCTTAAGACGTATACAAAGAGGATTGAAAATTCAATAGGTTTGAACACGACAAGGTAGCTCAGTTGGTAGAGTGATGACACGGAACGTCAAAGGTCGCGGGTTCAAGCCCCGTTCTTGTCTATTATTTTTTCAATGTTTCTTTGAAAAATAGAAATTAATATAGGCATTACATGGCCTCAACATGTATTAAAAAATATAATTATATATAATTTATAAAGGATTGGGATGTTGTTCGGCGATTTACAACTGTAAAGTGGTAACGCTGAGTTTAGTAAATCTGTAATGATTACTAGATAAATATCACCAGGCGTCTCCTTAAGACGTATACAAAGAGGATTGAAAATTCAATAGGTTTGAACACGACAAGGTAGCTCAGTTGGTAGAGTGATGACACGGAACGTCAAAGGTCGCGGGTTCAAGCCCCGTTCTTGTCTATATTATATAACCTTAGAATTTTTAATTCTCAAATAAAATTTCACTATTTTATGAATGTGACAATAGTTTACTATTCCTAAACATACTTTAAAAACATCGTAAATTATCTCTTGCGTCATTTCCGGGTCAATGACCGCAGCCTTGACGATCGGTCGGGCCCTTTCCACGTTTAAATCTTACAGTAAATGTACGATAACACGTAGTACTTATCACCGTGGTGTAACATTCGGAAGAATTTGATTGGATCAAACCCACCATGGTCTGCGATCAAGCGACCGTTAATGAGTCATCATCAACCGACGGCGGCTACGACATAAACAACCGGAGCTCCTACACGCGAGGCCACCGCGCGCAAATAAACGTGCCTCACATGGGTGTACCACCGCCAACTGTTCTGTTTGATGCACCCAAACTTTAATGTTTTGTTTCTTGCAAGCACGCACGACGCATCCTTATATTAATAACATTATACATTTTTAATTATGATTTATCTATGTATTTGTAACAACCGGTTATGGGTAAAAACGCTGTGAAAGGAGTAAATTGCGGGTAAAATAAATAAAAATGGTTGATATTATTGTACATAGTACATACTATTACTACCCACCCACATAAAACCCCTTCCTGTCCCTTTATGTAAAAATGAATTAATAATATAATTAATTAACAATTCTGAAACTTATTTGTGTTAGCTTATCCAGAAGATAAACAACATGAATATGTATATTCCATTTTATTTTCCTTATAATGCGAATACATAATACTTAGCCAGTATCCCAATTTTTCAGAACCAGTTAATTTTAATTACCACACCATTTCTATAGGCCAAAATTCCCAGAGTCAATGACAGCTACACTCTTTTTTTCGTTGTACGGATGAAATATCGCCATGGATACAAGTATTTTGAGTCATTTACATTTTGTCAACAGCAATTATTTTATAATTGTTAACATTTTTCTTTTGCAATATTGTTTTATAAACAGTATAAAATTCCAGACGTAATAAATTATAAACATAAAAAAATTATAAACTATCATAAAAAAACGTATAAATAAAGTTGATTCTTAAAAACATTATGACAAAAATATTTAATTAACTGGCCATCTTAAAGTAGTATACAAAATACTAAATTACATAGTACAACTTCGACAAAACACATATTTTTAAATATTTATCTCACGTCTCCTATTCTAATATCGGACAACCTCTTAACGTAGAATCACCCATATTCAATGTAAATTGACTGTAAAGTAAGAACTTTTTAAATAAATTAACATAATAGCATCGCGCCATTATTACCCGAGAGGGTAGGCAGACAGACAGTAAGTACAACCTGGTATACCCATATTTCATTAAATCCCATGTATAAATTAGGTGGTGAGCCTATTGACATCAACCAGGCACAATTCTAATTTCCTGACTGCTACTGAATATTCTGTAACAGTAGAACCGAATATCACTGCCCAACCCGGGAATGGAACCCAGGACCTAACGCTCAGCAGTCGCTCTTCGACTAATGACAACTTATGAAATAAATAAATAAAGATACGTAATCTAAAAATATTTTTACTTTTTACATCAGTCATTTCAGTTTTAAAGCACGCTTATTATATTTATTTGGTAATACCTAATTTGGTTTTTAAAAATACGAAGCGGATTTTTTTTTCTAGAGTTACCTCTGCAGATCCATGCTGTCGGAAAATTACACATATTCATTATTGTTCAACGGTTATTATAGGTATTATTCACGTGCATTCTTCTGTGCGCTGAGTCCGCGGCGATGTCGCGAGTCAAAGTTGTGAGTTTGAATCGCGACATCGCTGCGGGCTCATCTCATGTCTCAGGGTTCCGTTTGAGTTCGAAACTAGTCGGGCAATCCCGAAGAATGCACGGGAGTAATAACCGTTGTACAATAATTAATTATTGTATTTACCTATATTCAGCGAATAAAGAATATTGTATTGTAAAGTCTATTAGAACAAAATAAAACTATCAAAAATGTCATTATAATTACTATTGCGTGGAAGATGTCCTATCTTGACGCGGCGATGGAAGACTAGATAAGGCAGTATGCGTAAATAAATAGTGTCTATGTGCAGAATGTTGACGAATTCTAAGGCAGGTCACGTGTGGGCCCTGGGGTCGAGTCTGTCGCCGCACCACTTTTATTACATTCCCCGAATAAAATGTTCGCGGCCGGAGGCCTATCGTTGCCTTTTCTATACAGTTTTGTACTACACGTGCGTACGATTATTTACAAAAGTATACGTCCTTAATGGTAACTTATTTTCCCGATGAGCAATATTATTGATTTTCCTTAGCGTTAATGCGGTATTGTGCAGGTTATGCAGGTTGATTTGGCAAGAAAAACAAAAAAGTATTTTGTAGTAGAATTTTCTTGTATAATAATATTTTATATTATAAGTTTCAAAATATAATATTCGCAGAACTGTTGGACGAAACACTCAAGTATTCATTTAAATACACTATCACATATCAAATTACTTCTTTCAATATATTTTATAAATTTTACTAGTAGTGTTTAGATTTTCAGGATGAAACTGAATTTTTATACCACAGCACAGATATAACCCAGATAGCCTGTTGTTGTATACATCGTTATATTTTTGCAGTAAAGTGAACCAAATTGTGAGGCCCAGAAGTAGCAATCGACTCGGAAGAAACAGATTCTATGTTAAAGATATGATATAATACAAATATGAACTTTATTGAAAAACTTTATACATGACTAGCTTCTGCCCGCGATTTCGTCTGCGTGGACTTCAGAATTGGGTTCAGCCGGGAGAAAAGTCTATCTGTTAATGCAGGTTATAAAATATGTACCTGTTTGCCAAATTTTATCAAAGTCCGTTCATTAGTTATTAAGTGAGGTTAATTGGTAGGATTGCTTTTAGTTATTTTTTTCTCAATATACAGACCACAAATAGGTATCCCAAGTGTTCAGCATAGTGTTCATGGTAAAAATACTCTCTCTATCCATGCGTTATTGTGAATATGCGTACTTTAGGTATTTCGCACATAATCTAATGTAATCTTGTATGTATTTTAGACCATAACCTCTGAGTTTGTTTTGGCGTTTCTTCTCAGTGCTAGCTAACAGCAATGTCTTATCCACTACTGGGTAATGGTATTGATATAGACTGTTCGGCATTCTTCGGAATATTCCACATAAGACTTCGATTGTTCGAATGACGTTTCCCAACGTTTGTTAACTTATCGTTAGTCATAGCCCTTGAATGTTGTATACCAGTTGCCTTAGCCATTCCTTTTGTAGTCAGGACGCTCGTTAGATTTTTTGAGAGATTTTTGAGTTTAGAGCGATAACTTCGTTCATAGTACATAGTGACATTAATGCATATATCAATACTGGATCTAGATTAACTATAGGAGTTCCGTTTCACTACGGAATCCTAAACGCATTGTCGGTAATGCGACATAAATGGATATTATGATAATATCCATTAAGTTAAGTAATATTAGCCTTGTTCTCTAATAATAACTCACTTATGATTACTTTAACAGGAAGGATACCTGTTGATGCGAAGTCTGTATTTGCAGAGAAAAAACGTTTAAGTCGTAAAATCCTAGTTTTTAAAACATTTTGAGGCAGCTATCACTGAATATACGGTAATAGTATGATTGAATGATGATGCGACTACCATATGGTGGCGGTGTACGCATCGTACGAACGTGATACAACTTCATTCAAAGACCGGAACCGACGTGACAGTGACACGTCAGGAACTCTCGTCGGCGCATATTTTCTACTTATTTGTAGAGCTTTTATGTATGACTAGCCTTACCCGTGGCTTTGCTCACGTCAAAGTAATCTTGACGCCAAACATTTCAATTATTCATACATACAAACTCAAACCTGATTCCCATCGAGGTAGGCAGAAACTATAGATTTTATTGTACATACGAGTACATGAGGAATGCATGATAGGTGTTTCAGGTTTATAAATCGGTCCTGTTTTGAGAAGGTCCGGTACGTTCGTTGATGTCAGGCGGCCGGTCATAAAACATTGCCAGGACTTAAGAAACATGCCCGTACAATAAGAGAGTACATACTATATATAAAATACGTGCTGCGCCGACCCCAAATAAATTGGGATAAGGGGATGATGATATTATAGTTAGAAGGGTTTACAATATAATTATTATACGATTTTTCTTCTTCGTGTCGGTGGTACAACTTTAATTATTTAGTTTCCTAGATTCACACTTGGTGTGGCCAAAATTTTGCCACGTCTATGAAGTTATTAGTGGCAGTGCTGAGGTAGGTGAAGGCAGAAGAAGAGACAGTTGTTTGTGGTTCGACTCCACACTTACATCTCGTGGCTTTTCCGTCAATGTAGCCCCACTTGCTCACATTGAGATTCAACTTCGGTCCGAAGTCGCCTCTAATAGGCTTAAAAACTGTTCGTGTTTTTTACGCGTTGTGCTGAGCGAGCTGAGCATCAAGCAGTGGTTGTCTAAGGTCTGACTCCTGCTCGCGTTTTTCCACAGCCCACCCGACTTGTCTGTGGATATGCAGGGACAGCAGTACTACAACCAGCTGAAAGCTAGACGCAACATAGATGATCTCACGTTGATTTTTTCGTGGTGAGCAGAGGTCGAGATGGATTAGTGGTCAGAGCGCCTGAAGTATTTATTCGGGAGGCGCAGGTTCGAATCCTGTTCGCGACCGTATTCTTTTTCCATTTAATATAATAACTTTAGAGTTCGCTAAGCATGCGTTAATGCTTTTTAAAGATTTATCTTTAACATGAAAATGGATTTATATTACAAACGGACACGCAAAACTAAAGTTAGCTGCGAATAAACAGAAATATTATACATAAAAAAAAATAAAAAAAAATACAAAAAAATCTCTTGTAGCGGGACTCGACCTTCATACTTATGATGTGCCAGTCACCTATGTACGCTATGCAACTAATTACTCAGATGACAATGTTGCTAAAATAGGCATTCCCAATCTACTAATCAAAATACAAAACCGGTAAATGCTTGATCCCCATATGATAAAGCGCAATGATACCTTTTGCAGTGCTTATCATTTTTGATAAGCTATACAAAAGTGCAATTTTTATTGAAATCCGACCAACTTTGATTCTGAGTGTTAGATGTTTAACATCACTGCTCAGCTCACTTGAGGAAATGCGCAATTTTGAATAGCCTATAAGTTGACCCGGTTTTTGACGATATTTTTTACAAATTTTCAGTTGTTTCTGTCTTTTGGTTTAGACGCCAACCTCGGACATACAAACAGACAAAAACGACTCGATAAAAGTTTTAATGTATTGAATTTTATCGTTTTATCAACACTTTATGTCAAATTTGACGTTTAAAATCGACAAACGTGTTGACAAAAAGAACCATGCTCAAACCGCAGATTTGGCATTGGAAACGATTAAATAAAACATTACGAAAGAAAAAAAAAACAAAAAGCGAATTTGAAATTTTCAGGCTTTCGAGTTACTATTTTATTATAAGTATAGATAATATTTTATTGTATTTACAAAAAGGATTAACAGTGGTTGTGAATCAAAATGGCTACTCTTATCAATTCTTTGAACTTTTCATAAATCTAGGATGAGGTAAAATTTAAATTATTACGCTATTCACATAGAATCTGGAATACTTTCGTTTATTCTTCTTTTTTGGGGCTTGAAAAATATGGTCGTGAGCAGGATTCGAACCTGCGCCTCCCGGATAAATACTCCAGGCGCTCTGGTCGAGATGGCTTAGCGGTCAGAGCGCCTGGAGTATTTATCTGGGAGGCGCAGGTTCTAATCCTGCTCACGACCACTTTTTCAAAAATTTATAACTTTAGAATTTGCTATGTATGCCTTCTTAATGCTTTTCAAAGATTTATCTGTATATATTCTTCTTTTTTATATTAAATAAAAAATCAAATACGTGTAGTAATTGTCTTCTCAGTGAGGCTGATAGTAGACCAACGGTACTATTCGCAGTGGAAGTGCAGTGAGTCACGCACGTCGCGGAACCCGCCGTCGCAATAGAGCTGCGTCTGTGCCGATGCTGCGGTTGCAGGCGGGCGGCAGTCCGCCACTTTGACGTGGGTCATAAAAGTGCATGCGATGGATAGTAGACTAGTTTCTAAACAAAAACTAGTCACAAACCATTACTTAAATTATTCTTTAGCGAATAACCAATAGGTATTCAAAAGCCGAATACTCCAAACGCGTGTTGATGAATATTCCTATGTTTATATTAATATATTTTAAAGTTTTCCTAAATTAATGCGATAATATTAAATATTAAGAATCTGATAAGTTTTGTGAGATAACATATTATTTTGATTACGGTGTTTGTACAATTTTTTTTTTGTTTTTCATTTATTTATTTTAGGTCGCTTTTTAACATCTAGGGTCATTAGCGACCACGTTAACAATGCATTAGACAGTAGGTTAAACTAGTTTATAAATAAACATGGATCATTTTCAAAAATTGTAACGTTTTTGTACATCCATTTTGATTTAGGCAATCTTTTAGGTTATTAGGAACATTACATATACGCTTCTCATTATTGTAGGCTGAGCATTCTATTAAAAGGTGATAAACAGTCAAATCTAGTCCACACTTGCATTTGTTTCTGTCAGATTTCGTTATTAAATGGATATGAGTCATGTTTGTGTGTCCAATACGTAATCTGGTGATAACTACTTGATCTTTCCTGCAAGTAAATGATACAGGTGTTTTATCTAATATTGAGTTCCTGATACTAAATAATTTTGTTGTGTTTTCTGTTTTCCAATAAACATCCCACTGTAATTTAATTTTGTGTTTAGTGTGTTTTTGTAGTTCAGTCGTGGTTGATTTAATTGTTTTGCATATATCATTTTCATTAATTGCCTTTTTTGCTTCACTATCTGCTTTTTCGTTACCAGCTATCCCTTGATGGCTTGGAATCCATATAATTTCAAATTTATAATTATTGTTTAGAAGGTTTATCATTTTTTGTTTGAGTTCTATAATAAGAGAATTTATATGAACAATTTTTTATTTCTTAATAAAACAGAAATAGTGTAAAAAGTCGTTAATTTAAAGTAGACTATACTTGAACAACTTAATTAAAAACTAAGCTAAGCATGCGTTACTGGTTTTCAAAGATTTATCTTGAATTAATTTAATTCTGATAAGAAATATACCATGTCATAGGTACATTATATCCCACATTCTTTTTTCTCTTGCTGTCAAATAGTAATACGCTTTTAATAAAAAAATATGATATAATGAACGTATAAAATGGTATATTTCTTATCAGAATTACATTATATTTAAATTCTAAAAGCTTGCTTAAAAAAAAAACGTTTTTTATTTTTTACTTTTTAGTGTTTATGATTCACGATTTACTACGATGTAGTTCGTAGCGCGTAGCGGCGTTTTTGATCCATCTAATCAAATAAAATTCACATTCATAACAAATGGAATGAACTTATTTTCCCAAATCTGTTGGGGTTGCATATGGATATTATCTAGGACCAAAGTACTCATTAAGACGAATCAACCGGCCTCGATCTCGATGCGGTTACGTTGTTTTATGACGGAGATCCTATGGCCACCTTCCAGCTTCGTCATCAAACCCTGGTTACCATTTAGGACCAAAGTGCTTGTCAAGTCGAATCAATCGAGCTCAAACTCGATGGGATTGTGTCGCTTTATTAGGGACTTACTATGGCCGCCTTCCAGCTCCATGTCATCATTATATTGCATTGTCACGCGATACGTCCAAAATTTCAGCACAATCTGAAACTAGGAAGTTTGTCAAATTTAATTTAATTAATATATCGATATAATATACCAAACAAACAAAATCTTCAGCTTTATAAAAGTAGTATAGATTGTAGTAAAAAGTCCTGTTTTAATACCTTTTCATTTTAATCTATTGAGTGATTTCGGAGCCCATTCGAGACAAACATGCAGACATACAATAAAATTAAAAACAACGATGAAACTATGATTAGTCGTCGTATAATTAGCAATTTTCACCTAAATTGTGGCTTAAATAATATTTTTTTATGTATTTAGAAATCACAGACAGACACTTCAATTTTATTTATTGGTATTGATGGGCTATTTAATGTCATTTTTCGATGGTCCAACATGTGAAAATAGTTAGCCCACTCTTATGATATTTTATACTATGTTAAGTTTCTTTTATCATTAGTTTAGCTGGCTGAGTACTAAATTACGCATGCGTACCTTAGTACAGTACCTCCGCAATGTACTATTGCAAAGAATGCAGTGACGTGTATTTGTGTATGTCGTATCGTGGATATATTTGATTACATTACACGCCTCTTGCTGCCTGTAGGCCTTATCAACACAATATGATTATGGAGGTATGTTAAAATCTTACAAATGTGAACAAATTTGATCCCATTGTTAACAACTTTACAAAATTATCGTAAAACGTAAAAGCGAAATGCGTCGAAAAACACAACGTCGCATTTCGTAATTCGACATAAAGCCTTATATCTTGTTTATTATACAGTTTAATATTCTATATAAATGTGCATATGCTCATCTGTTTGAATGTTAAAAGTAAAACACACGGCGCCATTGTAAGAGCTGCGGGGGCCAAGCGTGCGGGCGGTAGGAGTGGAGTAGAAACGTAGAAAGTATGCGGAGTGGTGCAGGGGAGAGATGTGCTAGTCGCGTTCATTATTAGCCGGTCAGAATATAAGTGCATGCAGTGCAATGCATCGATTGTAATTATTGCGTTTGATAATATAATGATGCTCATTGATTTTGCTAACTTATTTATAAATAAATCACGTTGACAACTTGACAAGAGTTTACATTGAATATTGTACCTACCTAATAAAGAACTAACTAATAAACCCGGCTTTGCACTTCAGAAACTTTTTATTTCGAGATTTAAAGATAAACATACTATGACGCCTGTTTTCTCGAAGGGTTAGACAAAGGTGTACACCCACATTTCACTGATGTGGTTAAGCCCCATATGAGCTTATTTCCACCAGGCACATTTTCTACCTCCGAGTTACTACTGAGAATTTCCTAACAGGAATACCCAATAAAATTTTGCTTGACTAGGGAATCGAACCCAGGACCACACACTCTGCAGCCACGCTTTCGAACACTCGACCAACGAGGTAGATTTAAAGATATCTATACTAATATTATAAAGCTGAAGAGTTTGTTTGGTTGAACGCGCTAATCTCAGGAACTACTGGATCGAATTAAAAAAATATAAATGTTTTGGATACTCCATTGAACGAGGAAGGCTATAGGCTATATAAACACCATCCTACGACCAATAAGAGTGGAGCATCAATAAAAAATGTTGCACAACAAGGGAAAAAATATTCCTTTTGAGAGCATCCGTTGCGTGCGCTGCGTAAACGGTTTATGTTACGTAAGAATCAGGTATGACGGAATTGTTCCCCATTAAAAGTTTTTAAAGTCTAGAAAAAAAAACTCTTTAAAGGTTGACTCACTATCACCTTTTTTATGGTAATCAAATTTGTTCTAAAATAATGCATTATTTGCGAAGGTGTTTTTATAAACATGCTATTATTCCTTATCCAAATAAAATACGTTATTCATCACATGTCTAGTATTAAATTTTGAACAAAATTGCCCTAGACGCCCTTTGATTTCAATGAATATCGTAGTTTCAAAATAACTCCGCAACAAAATAATGATCAAGCGCGCATTTATGATGTGCAAGGCGGGTCGGTCGTGAGGGGGCAGGCCGCTGGTGGAACATTTGAGTAGGTTTTTTCCTCACATTACCGCGGGTGAAACTGCGGGGCACAGCTAGTTAGATATATTGTTATGAATGAGGTTCTGTAATAATATATCTTAAAAATATTAGTTGACCTTGTTGAATGGTTAGACCTAGAATCTGGATCTCTGAATATGTATACAAGCTGTGGTTCTAGACGATGGCCAAATTGAAGGAGGTTAATCTATAGGTGTAACTGATTACAAAACAATAAAAAAAAGTATACCTTAGAAAATTAAACCGAAAGTAAACCGAATTAATTTCGCAGTCTTACTGTTTTTGGGTTTACGCCGCGTCGTGCGTAGTAGGTACAAAGATGGCACGGCGCGCTGACAGAGGCCGAGCGTAGGTACCGCCGGCGACGGGCGGCGCGGCGCTCGCGCTCGCGCTATTTACCTACCCGTGCACGCTAGCGCCGCGGCTCAACGGTTGTTCGTTAGTGTGACGGTTGACGCGAACGAGCATATATGCTGAAGTCGCGCGCAGTCAATTTACGATCGGATACCGATACGGATACAATGCCGCATTTTTCAAACTGTGAGTACGTCGATATGGTGCGCATTTACCTATGCCCTCGCTGGTGATAGTGGTTGAGTAGTGCAGTGCGTATGTACGTGGGGAGGTGGCCAGTCCGACAGACGCATTGCATGCTACGATGCTGGCTGCTACACAATACTGTACTGGGTGCATTACAGGCAGTTTGAAATACCTGTATTACCAACCAGTATGATGGTGCACCATCACATTATGGACATGTAGTACGCAACTACCAACGACACGTTTCGGGCACAGTGGGTTGGACGTGATAGCCCAGTGCCTTGGCCTCCTCGGTCCCCGGACCTTACGCCGCTAGACTCTTATTTGTGTGGTGACGTAAAAAAGTTAGTGTACATCGATGAAATTACAAGTGTAGTGCAATTGCGTGCGTGAGTGGGAGTGTGCTGGTGTTAGGTAGTTTAAAAGACACCAATAGGCGACGTGCCCAGTTATGTATCGCTCCTTATGTTACGAGTAACATAAGTTTAGTAGTGAACATTCAATACGTAAGTACATTTAATTATTCGCACGTAGGCATCGTCGACTGACCTGTTGACCTTAATACCAATAATTTAATAACCCAATCTTGTAACTCACTTGCGATGCATTGCATTGTTTAGATTTCTAAGCATTTACAGACCTCTCATGCACATACCTACACCAAGACTTGGAACATAACCAAACCCGCGAACCGCGGCGCCGAAGATCTCGACCACTGCGCTCGACAACTCGGCAACAACACGTTATACTGCATTGATAACACTGTCTAATCAATGTGATTATGTTACGTAATTAGCTTACATCTCGCGGCATGACTGTATGTTGCGGTAATAATATCGTACCCACGAAATCTAAAAAAAAAAACAATTTTTTATTGTGTATGGGAGTTTAGAAACCAATAATAAGACACAAAGACAATCCTTAAACTACATTGTAGTATTATTATGTTCGTTAGGTCTTTATCGTTGACTTGTATGCAACCTACCTACTTGTCGGGAGGCGCGCTCGTTGCTGCGTTGTGCTTAGTATCCGAAATTTCACAGAGAAGCGTCAGCTGTTACGAGACGAATAGGACGTTGACCTCTTGGCTATTATTGTTATAATTATTTTTATACAACATATAACTTGTTGCTGTATATGTTCCTACAATATGGCCACTGTTCAAAACCATATTCTGTATAATTTATAATCAAAACTTTTTTGCATGTGCAAAAGTATTATTATCAAATAAATATCGAGAGATTGTCATTGACAACACATCACTATTCGATGAAGTTTTACAATAACATTCCTGGCTCTATAAATACTCAGTGAGCTGAGTAACCGAGGTCTGCGGGACTTGAGACGGCAATATGCGGTGAGTTCATTTGCATTGTGTCGACTGGCGTGTTTTCAAGTTAGGACACTGAACGTGGTGTTGATCCACCCGCCACCCCACTGCAAGACGCACACTACGACACCGCCACCGCCGCCGTCGCGCTCTCCTTCCCGGAGGTCCCCCCCCCATTGCGCCATTTCCATTTCAGTTGTACATATACACGATTATAATTCGTGGGAGCAGTCCGAGTAGTGAATGATTATTGATTGGGTAGAGCCATTCAATCAGAAAACTATACATTCTTGAAACGCAACTCACGTGCTTAACTTAAGAATACTTTAAAACTTTGCCAACTAACTCAGCGAACACAGTTCGATTACAATGTTGCCTGATAGAATGAACGGAAAAGCCAACAACTCAGATGTTCTAGTTATTGCTAAGATAACCATGAAACCGACTCGGCCTTGGCTGTTTGGACATGGGAAGTATGGCATTTCGAATAACGGTTACGTGTCACAGCCTCACAGCACAGAAACGAAGGTGCCGGCCACACTAGGGGCCTACATCGCAGGTAGTGTACTAAATGCGTATAAGTCGGTGTTGGCCTAAAGGACCAAGAATCATCACCATGAGTGTACTACCTCACTGGCGCTTGGAACACTATTGTTATATCAGACTGTGGATTTTGCACAGGACTAGCGCAGACCGGCGCACGAGCATTAGATGTGTGTATAATTATTTTATTTTATGTTTGTCTAATCAAAATAAGTTATATCGGATGCGGCACGATGCTGCGAAGTCGTTTTCTGAACATTATAAATATACCGGGTATCAACGACATCACAAAATCATAGTCCAAACGTTTGTACCAGTTGGTAACGCGACTTGTCAGACTACTGTCAAACGCCCTCGTGGGAGCACTTGAGCAGATGAAAGTTTTTGTATAAATATACCGGGTATCAACGACATCACAAAATCATAGTCCAAACGTTTGTACCAGTTGGTGACGCGACTTGTCAGACTACTGTCAAACGCCCTCGTGGGAGTACTTGAGCAGATGAAAGTTTTTGGTAAAAATAAAATATTTAGAAAATACGCCGAGTTGGCATTACGGTCTTATAAACCTTGTTATAGAAAGATGATTAGGCTTTCAATGAATTTTCTTATGTACAGTATATTTAGAAAGAATTAAATAATTTTCTAGAAAAAGTATTGACTAATATTGCTATACACGCCCTCTGTTGTTCAGTAGCTGTACTACTATGCAGCTTATACTGAGTAGCGAGACCACGGTAAAGGTTAGTAGAGGATTTGTGGTTTTAAGCCGGCAGGATTCCATACCAATAGAGATATTGCTTTTGTCAGTGGTTGGAGTCCAGCACAGCCACCATCAATGATATTATAAACTGTAGATGAGTTACCCGCGCTCAAAAATGGCGATACAAAAGTAAGGCAATTGCCCCGTGCTTGCCCGACTTGCAATCAGTCATGTTGGAACCATTGTCTCGGTTACACGTCACTGTCACTCGCAATTCTAAATTAAATACGATGAATAAACCACTTCCTGTGTTAATAGAGGGTATTCAAATTCACTTTATTATTAGAATAGTCACTACATAATAAAATATATTCATATTTATTTCGAATTATTAAGATTTCATTTTTATGAATCAAAACTTTTTTCCCGACTTTGCTCTAATAGTTGCGACAGGCGCGCTTACGCCAATGAGCATGCAACAGATTATCATAAGTATACAAAAAGTATCTGATGATAATGATCTATATGATGTGATCTGACGTCAGAGTAGAGTATTTTTACGGTTAACATGTACACTTTCATTGCGTAATTTAGTCGATATACATTTTTCGCTTTTAGCCTCGCTTATTGAATTTTGGTATAATATTTATTATTTCAGAACATGGTAGCAAGAAAATAAATGACACATGACAAAATAATAATGATTGTATATTATTGTCCTAATAAATCGATTTTATTCTGAATTGTCAATTTTTTTTTAACTTATTTGTAAGTGAATTAAACTAAGTGCTTAAATAACTCGGTTATTTTTTACTTTTTAGTGCATTTTTACACAGCATAAGATTTTTGGAGTTGGTCCTTTTTTTGTTAAAATTTATATGATACCAATTGATAGGGACTGCCTCGTTGGTCTAGTGGTCCCAAGCGCGACTGCTGATCATGAGGTCTTGGGTTCGATTCCCAGGTCGGGCAAAGTGTTATTGGGTTTTCCTGTTAGGAAATTCTCAGTAGCAGCCCGGAGTTTGGAAGTGTGCCCGGTAGATGGCAATAGGCTCACCACCTATTACATGGGATTTAACAACAGCATTGGTGAAATGTGGGTGTACAAGTGTGTACACCTCTGCCTACCCCTTCGGGGAATACAGGCGTGATGCTATGTTATGTTATGTTTAATTGATAGGGTCAATCGTAAACTGGTGGTTAGGTGTAGGGCCTACGGGCAGCTGCCTGAAATGTAATGAATTTATATACATATTTTTAAGTATTTGCGGATACGATTAATTGCCACTGATACTTAATCTCAAATGCGAATGCGATTATGCGGTTTTCAAATCAGGCGTCCGAGCACTGATCTTTTCGACAAACTTGTCGACTCGATAAAAGTTTTTATGAAGTGAATATTATCGTTTTTCAAATTTGATGTTTAAAATCAACATACCTACGTGTCGACAAAAAGAACCATGCTCGCACCGCTGGCGTGATTTATCTATGACTAAATTGATTGAGTATTTTGAGGGACAAACCTCCGCCGTGCAAGTCGCACACTCCTACGCTGCTTCCATCTCATTTCGGGAGTTGCCGAGCTGATATCTTTATTTAGCGACAGGTTGAAAACGGAAAATAGGAACAAAAATAATCATTTTCGCAAAGTTAGCCCAGCGCAAATCAAAATAATTAAATTTGCGCCCATTCTATAATATGTATACATTTTCATAAGCGAACTATTAAATATTTATATATATTTGCAAAGCATTCGCACATGTTTAGTCAAAAATTATGCTGATACTATATATATATATATATGATATATATTTCCCACATCACTACGATTACGTCGATTACTATCGATAAGTACCATAAAAATAGAAGATACCTTTTTTAAATATATTTAGTCGGTTGGATTCTTTATTACTCTGTCAGTGTACAACATTCATACGGAAATCAGTCTCTGGAACCGATGCAACAAATTTTTGTTACGTATCGAAACTGCACGTTTTACCTATAGTTTTTAACGTTATGAGCACGAATCTCATTCATTATTATTATGTGCAGTAAAATAATAAAACAGAACAGCTACCGTTGCGTTCCCAACAAACTACGTATGATAGAATCAGATGTAGGTATAATAAAATTCCTCCCTAGCGATCTTTATCATGATATTAGTTAGCTCGCGGGGGGTTACTTGTGCTAATAATTGAACTGTTTACGGAAACACCAATAACTTCTTGTTTAATTCAATCAAAAGTATATTAAGCGTGCTATATTAATAAAATGGGTAACAGGGCAATAATGAGGGGGAGTTCTAACTCTAGTTTCCAATCTACGTAATAATAAAAAACTAGCAAGTATATGAAAAAAACGATTAATTTACGTTTCATTGTTCTAGTATGCACATCAATGGACATAAGAAACAACGAGACTAATTTCAATCAGCTGAAGGGCTGCCGGGTGATCGAAGGCCAGCTCAGTATTGTGCTGATGGAGCGCGCCTCGCCCGCGACCTTCGAAAACATTAGTTTTCCGGAACTGAGAGAAGTCAACGACTATATTTTGATTTACAGGTAAAACTACACAATTAAATAAATAAAAAAAATGCTACCAATCAAGTGCAACCACAATCTACTACAAGTTATGTATATGTCGCAGAGGTATTGTAGAATCCGCTGTTTTAAAAAACAGAACCGTTTTATAAAACAGCTGAACAAAGTTCAGACCATCTGCGAAATATATTTAAGATAGCATGACGCACCTTGATAAGGAAATAAAAAAATCTATACATGAGTTGAACATTAAATTAATTACTTAAGTACTTAGTTACCTGTGAATATTAGAATTATATAATTATAGAAATTAACATTTTGTCACAAAATTAACGGGTTTTCATTTATTGTAGGACTAAAGGAGTACAGAATCTGGGTGACCTTTTTCCCAATCTTGCAGTGATACGCGGAAAGCAGCTTTACAAGGATTACGCGCTCGTTATATTCGATAATGAACACCTGGAAGTAAGTTATTTTACGATTCCCTTCGTCGCAGCTTACATACCATTGTTCCTTGATATTTTATCCGTGAACGCAGTATTACGAAACACTAGCTCAATGACTAAATAAATGAATTAAAATAATGGACTACTCAAAAGTTATGCTAAAAGAGCTGACCTACCCCAGCTTAGCACTTACTAATAAAAAGCAATCTTGGTTTAAATACATAGTTTAACATAGCATCACGCCTATTTGCCAACAGTTAGGTAGAGCTGTACTGTAATTATTGTGCACCCACATTAAACTGATTCCGTAACTAAGTATTGAGTGGTGTGAGTGTACATGCTCATACTCACCCGGCGTGGTGCCTGGTACATGTATAGCCTTGTTTTATTTGTTGACTTCGTAAAAATCGAAAGTTTACTCAAATACATTAATACATAATTGTTAATTAGTGAAAATCAGAATAAAATACATTCAGTAGTTAAGGTGAAAATCTTGCTCAGATAGACAGGCAGAGGCGACAGAGGACATACGTTTATACTATGTAGAGATCAGATAGAGATGTGACAGAGATGTAGAATAGGAACACTCCTTTTAGTAACTGAGTTAAAACCCAAAGATTAAATTATAAATCCTCCGACTAAGAGACTGTTGTGTATTATCGTAGTAGTCAGTATTTTGTATCGCGTCGGATTGTGTAATTGAGACCTTTCTACAATAGAATTACTTGATAAACCAGTAGATGTTAGCTTTAATGTTAGTCCCAAGGTTTCCTAAAATACTTCGGCGGTATTAGTGAATTAAATTATAAATTAATTTACTGGAGATGAACGCTTCAATATCAAATATACTTAAGATAATATCGCACTATATCAAAAAAATTCCAACTGTTTTATGATCGGCTTCTAGTGACTGCCTAACTGAATGCAGGTTTATACCAGAAATTATCAAGGTGTGACTGCCTATTCGACCTCCAGAAACCACCTTTACTGTTTTTTTCCTCATTTCTTTTATTTAGTGAACAATCTTGGCATGCCTTTGTTTAGAGCAGTTCAATTGAAAAAGATTCTTTCAAGATATATCTGAAATGTACATATTTATTTAAATAAGTTTCTTTTTAACGTTATTACGGATGCGATCTAGTAATTATATTTTCTACTGTCCACAACCAAGTGACGGGGTAACACTGTCTTATTGTCAGGCTTTCAGGCCTTTGTTTGACTACTATTATATATTATAGCATTGTCATAGATCTATTTACTGACTTAAAATGACGGTCACCCATCCATGACCAACCGTGGCAAGCACAGTTTAACAGCCTCGCCGCTATCAGCGACAATTAGCCAATTTATTTACGATAATTCTAGAAAGGGACAGAAGCATTAGGAATAGTTAAATAACAAAAAGAGACGAACGACGAGAGAAGACATCAACGCGCGATCGGGCACCACAATTTTAAGTTAGCCTTGCCGTAGCTCGTAATATGATAAAAACTAAAATAGAATTATCCGTACTTACCGATGAAAAGTTATGTCATCTTTTTAATTCCTAGATATCCTAACAGGTTATCATGTATGTACTTTTACCTTTTATAACATCCTATGTATCTACTCATGATCGCAATAAATATTTGAAGTTTGAAGATTTTTCACACTATCTCACCGAAGTTGCAGACATTTCATAACGTTATTTGCATAATAAAGTTGCATTAAATTAGCGCACACACAAGTTCGAATCGCAACTTAAACGGTAACTTAGGTAAGTGCAAAATAGCCACGTGCCGTAAGCGTCGGGTCACTGTATTCAAGAGATTTTATCGTCTCTTGTTTATTTCTGACCTCTCTAGCTGATATTCGCAAACGCAAAACTTATTATTTCCGAAATTTTAAATACTGCCCGATCCGGGTATTGAACCAAGGACCTCACGCTCTGCAGTCACGTAGATATATGACCAGTAGACCAATGAGATATTTTATTAAATATGATAGACTACGTATGTATTCGTATGTTAAATTGCATAATGAAATTTATGATGTTGCCCGGGCCACTAAGGTGCGCTACAGTGAAACCCCATCAAACGGTCCACTGTTTCTTACTGTTTGTTATTTATACCTTCAACGTTCGGACAAAGTAAAAAAAAAACCTTTTTTTTTTGTAATTTGCATGCAAGATATTACTATATACTAACAGGAATTAGCGCGCAATAACTGATCGTGGTCACAAGCAGACTCTGTCAGTATGCTTGTGACCACGACCAGTGCAACCTAGTCGAAACGTCAAGCGATTCAAAGGTATTTATTGCGCGTTAATTCCTGTTAGTATATAGTGATATTGATGTTCGTTCTAAGGTAGTTTTTCTAGCAGTAAGTTAATAAGTACATACATAAAACCAAACATATATTTATGCATAGGTAATAATAAGCAAGAGTAATTAAATGCATAATGATTCTAATTGTGTCCGCAGTCCTTGGGTCTTCGTTCTTTAATGAAGATTGAGGAGGGAGGAGTGCGAATACAACAGAACGACAGACTTTGTTATACAAACACTATTGACTGGTCTCGAATTACTTCCAAAGATGCAGACAACGTTATTAGAGTAAGTATCATGTGTACAATATTCTTTGAAAATTATGACTTGTTTTCAAGACACAATGTATATGTTATAAAAAAAATGTATTTCACATAAAAATATTTATAATTACTCCATATTTATTATGAGTGTCGTGATGGCCAAGTGATTACGGACCGCCTCTTGAGCAGGAGGGTTCTTCTTAGTGTGGTTGATGCACAACCACACTAAGAAGAACTGGCATGTACGCGAAGCGACTTTTTCTATGTCTTATGTACTTTGTTAGTTAATCTAAGACACCATACTGCCCTTGCCCTGCAGTAGGACAGGAAGTACAATGACTGCGGTGTCGACGATTAGAGTTTACAATGTATGATTCTAGTTTCCTTGTCCCATGTAACAAATAAATAATACTTGTGGAGTGCAATAAAAGAATTGAGTATTGAATACCGCTTTCTGCGTCAGGTCCTTAATACCTTTTGAGGTGTTGATCAAGGCTCTTCGCTATTAAATAGTCCATTAGCCGAAACGACTATCGGCACAACGATTGTAGAGTCCACATCCGACATGTCGACACCTCGTGTGTCAAATAAAGATGTTTTATTAGTTCATGTTTCTCTGCTCTCACGAGGATCTCGTCATGAGGGATAGTGATATTGACAATAACTGTGCGGCGTTCTAATCAATCCACTACATCAGGTTTATGACAGTACAGTGTTTTAAAAATCCCTTTGGGAGTACTGTAAACCCATTTCATTCATATTGCCGACAGACACATATGATTTCGATGCTCATTCCAAAGCACTTGGAGGCCGATGTTTGCCTTGACGAAGGTCACGATCAACACGACGACGAATTTGAATTTGCTTCTGCTAAAAATTCAATTAGTAATTATTTATTGTAATAGTTACCACTAATTAATGAGTGCAAATATGCACCGCTGTGTAACTACTACCAACTATTCTACGTGGTCCCCCCCCACGGGGCATCATCACTGCACTATTGTGGGTAATAAATTAATGCGGTCCTTGATATGACGTGAATATTTAAATCGCCAAATTAAGAAGGCATTCATCAACATGGAGAAATGGTATTCATCTTCACCACGCTGTCACATAATTATATGTATCTGTCGCAGATGGATTGTAGAATCGGCTGTTTTACAGTTATGAAAAACGCCTGAACGACGTTTAGTGGTTTTACAAAATTACTGAACTTATCACGCAGAAATTGAATGAACGTTTTGCGTTTATCAATGCAGCGGGTCAACGATTAGAGATTATGTAAAACAGTGTGAAATTAACTGTCAGAGTTTATTTTATTTCGAAATTTTGTCGCATATGGCTCTGTGTGTCTTATAACACTAATAACTTAACTTTATTTTACTTTTAAGTCATATGCAAAAAGAGATGGACATTTGGAATGATGTAAATACTAAACCACTAAGTATAATAGTCGACATTATATCGGGATTATGAAAGAAAATAATCTAAATTCATTCATGAGCGAGCGAAGCGAGCTCGGGAGTTTCGTGTACCCGACACGGACAGGTTAGGTTCGAAGAGCGAGCGAACTACCCCCGCCATCCTCTTCGTGTTTAGGTTTTTTCTGACCTTACAGACACAAAAATAGAAGCCCCGCAAAGCCGTCGTCCCAGCACGGAAAGACAAATCAGAATACAGTAGATAATTTTTCTTTTACTTGAGTGGTGACTATCCATTTAATATACCTATACAATAAACAAATCTTTCCCACTGTAGATATGTCATTCTGCATTACGTCTATTCATGGTAGCAGTTTTGTTAAACGCATCGCAATGGCGATCCAGGTGAACGTTGTTTAGCTTTAGTTTTATAAAACAGTACTGTTTTGTAAATCAGCTAGCAGTTTTGTAAAACAGCGGATTCTACTATCCATCGGCGACATATCTATTACCATTATTATATGTACCTGGGATACTATTAATCGTTTCCGTCCGGAGTCCGGACATGTGTCTAATAACAGTAGAACTATTCCTGAACATAATTATTGTTCCTTACTGAACTTGTTGTGGTCATGGTTCGTGGGATTTACTTGTTATTAGTTCCGCCACAACTTGTGTTTCCCTATACTGTACCTACACAAATTAAAGATTTGAATAATTTCGAGCCTTAATAAACAACGTTAAGTATTTAATTTAAAAGCTATGTAAGTCATACTTTTCAATTTATTAATTGAATTAAATGATGTGATGAGTGTAGATTTTTTTAATCCATATGGATCTTTTCATGAAGATGATATCATTTCTAGTCTTTGGTACGCGTACATCGTGATGAAATGTGTAACTCTTAAAATAATGTAGGTGACCTCGTCATCTCCCAATTAACATTAATATTGATCTAATGTATTGTTCATTTGTAGTTGAACTACGACACAAGACTGTGTGGGCTGTGTCCAAATGCGCAGAGTCGAGTAGAAGACCATCGACAGTCGCACTTGCAATGCCCGTCTGATGCAAACAACAGGTTGCTATGTTGGGATGACAAACACTGTCAGAAGAGTGAGTATTTATTTATGCTATTTACATAATTTGATCATCGTCTTTGAACGCATTGATCAGCATGGGTGCACTTTAGAAGTAACTTAACAGATTATTAAATAATGGATGGACTTGTTGTAAAAAAGGGAGCATTGGACTTTAAAGACGTGGGGAACATGGGTCACAGACGCTGAATATCTCAATATACATATCAGTGAAGCAGTATAATCACACGCTTCATTAAAATGAAATGGTGGGTATACCGTTATCGTGGTACAAGATTGTAAGTTTTTTTTTAACTAGTCTTACGCTGGTTTGCTAGGTTTAGCGATTGACCAAACTTCCAGGTCCAGCGTAGGTATATTATGTTTATACATATAATTAGTCCCGCTTACCAAATACGATGGACCATCGCTAGCACGTAGGTTATTGCAAAGGGTTCGCTCCTCCAGTCTCAGGTGATTTGGCTGTTAGGTTAGACAGATGTTTAATTAGCGTCAGAGCCTCGTCAAGGTCCATAGTATTTATTATTATTTGTATCTCTATAAATTCTCGGCATTTTCTCCATTGGAAAGAAACCCCGATCCTTTGGAGGGCTTGTCTGGAGACACAGGTCTAACACACATAGGCCTCTGCCAACTCACTACATGGGCCCCTGAAACGCCGCCTTGATACAGGCAGAAGGGGCAAACATGGGTGTAAGGGGCTAGGGGTGTCGAGAGGAGCGGCCCCGGTTTCACCATCGTGGGTCTTAAAGACCCAGAGCGGGTTTCCCCGTTGTTACGCCATTACTTACATAACACTTCCACCCCCGAGCATATAGCTCTGGCGACCCCTCTCTGGCCGGCCAATTAAGGCAAGACTGAGTTGAGAGTCCTGCGGGCACTCTTGAATTCCACTCTAGCTACCCAATGAGGGCAAACTGGAGACGAGGCGCTGACCGACTCTCTGGGGTATTCAGGAACGCAGTGTCGCCACTCACTAACAGCTCGCCACAAGCTGCCCTGCGTTTTGTATGCTTCTCGTAGACTTTATGACACATATTTTTTGTTTTAGTATCATTGGTCTTAAAAAGCTAGTATAATGTTCCCTCCGGTTTGACGTTAGTCTCATGAGAAGAGGTAACGTCTGCCGAAATGTCCCAGAGGGGGTTTATTATTATTATTTATTATTATTATTTCAGTATGTCCGACGGCATGTAACGATTACGGGTGCCTTGACAACGGCACCTGCTGCAACTCCTCCTGCCTGGGCGGCTGTAAGGGAACTTCCGCGCAAGATTGCCACGTCTGCCGCAAATACTCCTTCGGTTATGGCGCCGACCGCAAGTGCATGGATTCTTGTCCTGCTGGCACATATAAGGTGATGCAGTTTTTATACATCTTGTTTTTGTATTACAATTCTGATGAGATTATATTAGTTGGTATCAATGGTAAAAATAAGTCATAATATCTTATTATGCTGTCATAATTTTAAGTAAATTATATTTGTTTATTATGCAGATTGAGTTTATTGAATGAGATTGTATTAATTAAGTGAGATTTAGTTTGGGGTTCAGCAGCACTAAATAGGATACTCTAGTTTGATTTGAAAAGAATGGGCATCAAATAATTTATTGACATATATGATTATATCGAATATTCAGATTTTAATAAAGTTACTTTCTAATTAGTTTTTAACTTGTGTGCAATCTGTCGTGAGTGTGTTTGCTTTTGCTTAATATTGTGTCTTGCTGTTATATAGTTGTTCCAGCGCTGCGTGACGGAGCAGGAGTGTCGCAGCACGCCGGCGCCGCCGAGCATGTCGGACGCTAGCACGCGCACGGCTCCCAAGATCAGAGCCTACAAGATCTACGATAATGAATGCGTCTATGTGTGCCCGAGTGGTTATATGGAGGTACAGCCATACATCGGTGACATTGTTTTATTAATATTTTAAGAATGTTGTTGGAAATGTTAATGTTATTTTATTTATTGATTGCTATCCAGATTTGTAACTTTCTGGCGGTTTTGAGTATTTTTTATGACCTACGTAAATGTCCTGCCAACTAAAAAATAGTTGAACTACATGTATGCCGTCAGTTAGGACAGGTCAACTTGAAACTGTTATGGCTCTATGGATAACAGTTTAGTTTTTCTTTAGGTTGCCATACCTATGTCATTATTTCCCATATTTTGATCCTTATTAACGACACTATTGGATGGTGTAATAAAAGTGTTTTTCTTTATATAATCGATTACGATTCTTGTATAGCAATATTGATTATTCAAAAATCCAATGATGCAGTTTTAGTTGTATTTTTCGCTATTCCTTACAATTTCAGATTTGGCCATCCACGCCCATTTGATAAATTCAACCTGTATTTGCATTTGGCAATCCACTACTATACAGGTCTTTAAATGTCTGTTAAAGAAATTTAGCTCATTGTACTTTAGTTCTTATCATACAGAGCATCACGCTTGTGTTCCTTGAGGGGTTAAGTAAATATGTACTGTAAATATGCAAAAAATCCCCCATGTAATAAGGTGGTGATTTGATTACCATCGATCTGACTCAATTAAAACTCCCGAGCTTTGACAAATAATTTCCTAAAAGAAAATCTCAATAACACTGCCCAACAGGGAATTCCAACCGGGAACCTTACGCTCAATAGATGTGTTCGACCAGTAATGGGGCAATCCGAGTTTTCACTATTGAGTTATTTGTGAGAAAGGTTAACTGTAATTTGTCTCCACTGCTTATTTTTATGACCCTCGGGGCATTCTCTGGTTAAGATTTTCCACCCACCGCTTAAGCACCCAGATCTAACCGTGCCGAGAACCGGCCATGGCTCGCCGTCTCAAAAGAGACCGTTAGGCGAATCGAGCAGCCTGCCAGCCATCGCACGATTTATTCAGCAATGCGATGTTGCGCCGATAAGCTGTCCGCCTAAAGTAGTTCCCCATAAATATAAATAATAGACCGTGCAACCCTATGTGAACGCTGATGGTGACACCTCCCACTACGATGCTGGATCGCGCGGGTAGCTCATCTAGAGGACCATGAAAGCAAATGGGATTGAACTTTTGCAGCTCTAACTCGAAATCTAACTGCCGGATCTTTCCAAAAACAACGTTACGAAATATACGCAACAACAAATTTGTTGTGCTTCGTGCTGTGACGAATCGTCGGCGAAACAAATAATGCCGATGCCAAGAGCAGCGCCCCGCATTGATTACTTTGGGTGCTGAAGCTTCTTCGAGAATTTGCGTGAAACCAGTTCGAGCTCCAACGACCGCGGGCAGGGCACGCCATAGTTTGCGGCGGTAAGGCACCTCATGGAAAAGTGGCTGGAGATTAGGCATGGTGTCCTTAGCTTTTATATGACGCGGATACTCACAAGAATATATGCAAACAATATGTTGGGAACTGCTGTCGACGTGATCACTGGAGCGGCTGCCCCGTGAAACTACAGCACACGCTTGAGGTGACCCTAACTAGGGCCGAGCAGCACCATGATCTTATCGGGACAGTAGCAGATCAGGTGCACAGTCAGGCAGCAAGAGCATATGGGAAGCCGTAGATAGATTTTACGAAAATGTGGTAGCGGAAAGATAGAGCGGCGAACCCCTCTCATTTCTGGTGCAGAAGACGGAGAGACTTCTCTAACGGTGACTGGAGAGCACACAATGATCTCCGGTCATCGCGAGCCGTAGCCAACGAGAGACGGACTTTCGTTATCTGACCAGCGACAAGCATAAGATTCAGCCAAGCCAAGCTCTCTGGAGGGACTATAAGTTAACTGTGGCCGGCCTGCGTTAGGAAACTGTAAGTGCAGTGAGCAGTTGATTATAAAATAAATAAATTACACGTCCAGAGATATCTTCATCCGTCCGTTGAACCCCCAAAACTACTACTACTTTAAAAAAAAGTGGACTGAGTTTTTGAAAATGGATCTACGTTTGTGTTAAAAAAAAACAACACAGTCTTAAAATATTCTCACAACTGTGAGATTTTTTTTAAGATTGTGATAGTGCCCAAGTCCAAGGAAAACCTTCCAACAGTTCTGTATTTTTCTTAGTATTTGCGAAATGTTCTAAGCTACTGTTTTGTAACATAAATAACGTTTTAAATTTTTATGGACAGAAAAATACGGTCAAGGGCAGGTTTTGAACCTGCTTCCTCGGGATAAATACTCCAGGCGCTCTGCCAAGGTTCAAACACTGCTGTTAAACATATTTTTCCTTCTGTTGTACGTTTTTATGGAAGGCTTTAATAAGTTTTACAAATATATGAATTCGTAAATATTATGTTTTTTAGGTGGGCGATGCGCAGTACTCTACGTGCCAACCGTGTCCGAAGTCAGGCTGTGTGAAAGAGTGTGCAGGCGGCAAGATCGACTCCGTGGCGGCCGCCTTACAGTTTAGCGGCTGTACACACATCAAGGGCAAGCTGGAGATCGCCGTACGCGCCTCTGGTGGTAAGTGCATTCATGTGTTATTGCTACATTTTATAATAACCTTCAACATGAAGCCTGGACCACCTGGTAAGGTGGTATTTTATAACTAGAAGAAATTACACATTAAGCACGATGCCTAAGCTTAATTTTTTAGTTATGTTTTTTATATTTTCTTATGTTAGTAGGTAATTAGGTTTGTTTACTAGTAGGGTTTACTTGTTGTATTATAAAGAGCGAGGTGAGTTTAAACATACAACTTATTTAAATGAAAATAACTATAAATTTAATTATGTCAATACAATTGACATAATAAAAATTTATGTGAAATCAGTTTTAATTTGAGCATTTTTAATAAAATTCACACAAAAATATCGGCGGTAATAGACTGTATATTATGATGCTGTCATGTCATGTCGGTATTTATAATATTAATATTTGTATAAAATTATTTAAATATTCTTTTAATTCCAGGTAAAACGTTGTCCGCATTGGAAAAATCGTTAGGGGACATACGTGAGATAACAGGTTCCTTGCAAGTGATACGCGCATATCCTCTAGTATCGTTGATGTTCCTGAAAAACCTCAAGAAAATCGTCGGGCAATGGGAATCAACTTCTAATACTAAGTGAGTTTGTAACTTGTCTATAAATACATATCATATTTTTGTTATTTCTGTTGCTTTTGTGTTTCTATAAGAACATAAGAATGTGAATGTTTAAATAATGGAGGAACATCGTAAGAACCAAGATGTTACCCCACAGAGAGGTCACGACCTTCAGCATAGAGAAAGCGACGGGACGAGGAGCAGGGGGCTGAAGATTCTGTTCGATACTAGTATTATAAAAACACAATAGTTAGTAGATTAGATTGGTATGTTTGCTTATTTATTCATATATATCTAAATAAAACGTAAGGTGTTCGTTCTTATCTAAGTAATTACCAATTAGGTTGCCACTAGTAAAAGTAACAATATTCAATCCTACCGCTGTCATAATTCACAATGCTCTAGTTTCTTGTATAACTAATTTTAATCCAGAAGTCATCACTTTTTAATAATCGTGACATGGCCTTCAAAACGGTCAATTAAAAGCAAAATACGAGATTAAATTAAATACGTTTGAGTGCACACTGTGTTAGGAACATTTTAAAACATAAAATAACGGTAAACTAGTTGGAGCGACCGCGATCTGAATGAACACATACGTCTTTGTTATTCTTTTAATTACTCATCGATGATTTATTTTATGTAAAAATTACTCTCTGTTATACTTTTGTATCAATTTTATTTTACGAGCATTAAGGATCTGTCTTGGTCCATCCATTCATATGATACGTTTCGTATTTTCTGATTAACTTATAAGTAATAACGTTTCAGAGGTCAAGTATTACATATATTCAACAACCCAAACCTCGAGTTGTTATGGGATTGGTCAACTCACGGCCCGATTGAGATATCAGGGGGCTCACTGTTCATACATTTAAATCCGAAGCTGTGCTACGTCCAGAATATACTGCCGCTTAAGGACATGACTAGTAACCCGAAGTCCAACTTAACCGAAGTTGAAGTGTCAGAAGACAACAACGGGAATCAGGCCTCCTGTGAGTAATTCACAATATATATAGCACGTATTAGCTAATACATATAATTCTTAGTGAATATTGTTTATCCTCAAATACACTAAAATAGGAATCCGTCGTTCCCTCATTGCTGAGGTTCGAGACCAATAACTTAAATAGAACAGAAGTAGCGCGTATATTAAGTTAATTAGTTACGCGTATATTATAGTGTAACAATTTTGACGTAGGTTTACCGGACAAGCTGCACCTGAGAGTGAGTCAGCTGCGGGCTACGGTGGCAGTGCTGACGTGGAACATGTACTGTCCTGAGGACATTCGCAAGTTGCTCGGCTATTCTGTCTACTACATGCCCGCCGAACATGACGTCACGCTGTACGAACAGAGAGACGTGTGCTCCGATGTGTTAGTATTAAGTTTATTCTTCGTTTTTTTACATAGGTAACATAGGTCAGTTGCATGATAGTCCAATCAATGAGCGGTGTTAAGTGAAGAGATTATTATTTCGACTATGAATCTATAATTATATGCATATCAGAAAGCAGCATAAATAAAAAAGATAAGATATTACATACATCATTTAGATTTTATGGAGCATCGTTCCATATGAGGCAAGAAGTATTCAAATATAATAGATAATTTATGCTCCGCCGAGTCTAGTCCGAGCTATGCCTCGTCCGGGTCACAGGCGAGGCACGGAGTCCGATCAGTACGATCCGGCGGTCTCGCCCGAGGCTCGCCCGCGCGTATCTAATTGGCACAATTCGGTCTTAGTTAAATCATCCTAAACTCGCGCCTTTGTAAACAGTTGTCTAAAAAATTTACGTTATCTCTGTTTTTCAGATGGAATGTTCTCGATATAACTATAGATGAAGCGCGTAATGGTACAAGGGAAGTTGCTACTGGAAACCAAAAAGACATCCTAATAAACCCGTGTTATAATATGCAGCCATCGTTTTATCCATTATCACACTTAGCGCCATACACAAGATATGCTGCATATGTGAAAACGTACACAACATTACAGGAGAAAAAGGGTGCACAAAGTTCCATCATATACTTCACGACCTTACCGGGAAGTAAGTGAAAATATTTATTGTTTTTTATTCCTTCCTCTGCTACGATAGCTTTCATTGTCGTGGTTCATTTAGATGCTCCTAAAGAAAAGGACGATCCGTCTGACATTTAGATAATAGATAAAACCCAGACCAAGCATCACATAGGTGATGTCTTGTTTAATTTAAAGAATATTTGCTTGGGAATTTACTAACTGAAATTATTAACACACGTAATTTGATGTCCGTAGAACCAAGTCCACCGCTGGCAGTGTCTGTAGAGTCACTGACGCCGCACTCGGTGTTCATACACTGGTCGCCACCGTCGATGCCTAACGGTACCATCATCTTGTACCACGTCGAGATCCAGGCTAACAGCTACAACCGACCGAAGATACTTGCTGGGAACACCAACTATTGTGCCAATCGTAAGTAAAATTTCTTCATACCTTAACACCGAGTGTTTAATATTAAATTAATTGATTAAGTAGTACATAATACAAAACCAACAAAATAATTCAACTACTTTGCCGTGACTCATTAAAATGTACAATACAAAACTTACGTCTCAATTCACTTCATAAAGATAAGATTTATGATAGGAGTAAAGAATTATCATCATCATCATCCCCCTGCCCTTATCCCAATTTATTTGGGGTCGGTGCAGCCGTACCTATCTGGTATGCTGCTAAAGTTGTGGCATTTTTTATGACCGGTATAGTGTCTGACGTCAACCCGCTTTGGGAATGATGTTGTTGGTAGGAGTAAAGAATGTGTTAGAATATTGTCTTTATAATCTTCAATGCATCACCAAGTTATCACGTGTTGTTGAACCACCCAAGAATGTTGAAACTAAGGGCTGCCTAGATGGCATAGCAAAATATGAATAAATAGCAATTTGTTACAGCGAGTGCCCTTGCGAACATGATCACCGCACGTGCCGAAGAATCTCCGGAAGGGCCGGAGAAGGAGAAAACTGGGGACGTCATAAACGGCTCTTGCGCTTGTAAGGAAGAAAATATGCCTGGCACACGGTTTAACTCACGTACAGAGGAGGATCGCATGGAGACTATCAACTTCGAAAACGAATTGCAAAATAAGGTACCGAGACCATGTTTTTTGGCTGAGAACAATAAGAGTTTAATATTTAATATAAGATAAAAAGGAGCGGGTTTAGTTGTTTTAATAGGTAAGGGTTTTAAAATAAGTTACTAAAAGCCTATACACGTGGCCCCTGGGTGGTGCAAAACAGGCAACACAACTCTGATGGGAGGCTTCGGCCGCGTCTGGTTACCACCCACCGGACGAAGCCGTGCCGTGAAGCCGCCTAGTCGTGCTTCGGGATTTAGTTCGGTGCAACGGTTGTGGGAGACGGGTCTGGGTAGATGCACCAACTCCTCAACTATCGTTCTCCCCAAATCTATCCACTCTACTTAGAGTGAATAGATTTCTTCTGGATCTACATCTCCATACTGGTGCTCCATCCTCGGCCACACCGTCGCTTACCAGAAGGCGCGTTGGTGGCCAAAGGTAGATCCATTTTTGACAAAAATAAAAATGTTTTTTAGTTTTTCGCGGTAATGTACCAACGTATACAAAAGAATAAAAAAAAACACATGTATATACCCTATTATTTATAACAGGGTAGCCCAGTGTAAATTTATTATCTTGTTGATTAGTTACCGATGGTGAAAATTCTAAAAATAAACTAGTTTTAACCTATGATTTAATATAATGAGATGTGAGACAAAAATTGTGTAATACTTACTCGCATATCATTTTTTTCTAGGTGTACAAGAAATCAGACAAACAAACAAAGCCAAAAAGTTCAGCTAAAAGGATAAAGCGATCAATCGATCACACTCTAAACAGCATGCTTGTCAAACTGACCAAAAACTTCAGTCCGAAAGTTGGACTGAACTACACCAACAGTACTGATGAGGAAGGTAAGTTTCAAGACATTTACAAAAAAAAAACTTCTTCACATAATCTCCGACCATTCACCGTCACGTTATCATATGCCGTCTTTTCTGTTCGTCCTTTTTCATCGCCTTGCTTGTCACCGCTTCTAAACCTCATCACGGCCATCTA
The DNA here is from genome assembly GCA_935421205.1 of Xylocampa areola. Lineage (NCBI taxonomy): Eukaryota > Metazoa > Arthropoda > Insecta > Lepidoptera > Noctuidae > Xylocampa > Xylocampa areola. Next base: position 7,622,625 of record OW285200.1, read on the forward strand.
ACATTCTCATTTCAGTCAATTGCAGTCGCATCGAGCCTAACGTTTGCGCCGTAAAAGACTCTTAGGACAGGTTACAAACATAGACATATTTGTTTTTATATTACACGGGTCTTTGGTTGCTGCATGTTGCCATCATCATCACATCATAATTCATAAGTCATAATAATTTGTAATATCTTAAGTTTTCGGGATCACTACACATTATAATCGAAAACCTAAGATACGATAAGACGTAGTCGCAAGTCCTCCTGCGACCACGAACGCTGCAAAGTTTTGGAAACGTCAGGAAAAACAAAAACCAATAATACACGCGATTAATCCGGTCAAAAGTTGTTTTATCATAATAATTAATTTATAAATAATATATTTCTTTTTTTTAACTTTATCAAATCATAAACAGAATTTAAGAACATGGCAGATGTTTGATACTATTTTGCATGAGGTTTTGTAGTTTTTACAATGGTAGCAGACATTCTCTTTATTTATAAGCTACTAGATGACCCGGTGTAATTCGTGTCACCTCGAACGTCAAATGTTTGACAGGAAAGTAGGTAGAACAGTTTATATGGGCAAATGAAATTGTTGTTTTTACTATCTTCCTCGCAATTTTTCTAAATTTTCTCACCGTTTAGACCTTCCTTGGACTACGACAAACATTTCAAAACCAAAATCAGCTAAATCAAAATTTTTGCGAGACAAACGAACAGCAATTCTAGAAACATACGGGGCTCTAACCGACTTCCTTGTATTTTATGACGCTAATGATAAAGATAATTTCATCATTACACATAGGTAATTTCTTATTTTTAATAATTTCAGATTTGTACATACTGATCCATTTTTATGAATAACTATTGCATGCAAAATTTTAGAGATGTAGGTAGTTGAAAAAACTACAAGTATATACCTAATATTATGTAAAACAAAACTGAACATATCTAAATGCGGGATCTATTTTTATACTACTGTAGCTAAAAATAGTGTATATAAATACGAGGACCAAATATAGCTAAACCGTAATTTGTTGGCTCATTAATTTACAAGATACAATAGTTTTTTTTTTATGAAATACAATTTGGTACTTCTCCGAAGAGATATACTATTTAATCCATTCTAGTACTCATATTAATATTATCTTACCCGAAACATAAGAAATATTTCATAAAACGTTATCTAGTAGTAATTCTATAGAATCTTAGGCATTCTAAATTCTCGCACTACAATCTACACTTTATCGAAATAAGGGTTGTTACGAATGTCATATTTTTCACATTCGCGAATGCGAATTTTCGGAATACGAATGTTAGAAAACGAAAGAGAATGTTTATGAGTAACAAAAACTTTAATCTACTCAAGGCATCATGTTTATTACTTTAAATAGGAGAACTTATGAAAAAATATTATAACTATAAAAATGTATACTTATACAGTAATTGTATCTATTTATTAGTCAAAGTTCAAAAGAGGCATAATATATTTCAGTAATTATAAGTATTAAAGTAATTTTGTCGCCTTTTTACCCATAATCCAGCCTACCAGCCTGTGCAGAACAATTGCTGAACACTGAACAAATGCCTGCCTGCGGGTTCTGCGCATGCTTCAAACGACGAATATCTATGCGAATGTTTGTAATGATGCGAATTATTCGCATAAGCAATGAATCTGAATGTAAATATTCGTAACATCCCTAATCGAAATACACTACTTACATTGACGATTCGATAATACCATAATAATGATTTACATTAGTATAAATATTATCATTACCAATGCCTCCACCTTGTTAATAACACTACTTACTAGTAATATTGACACGGTCTATTTTAGCCAACTATAACTCCGAAGGGATTCACATAGCGCGGAAGTGGGATATTTCAGTATACGTAGATATTATAAAATACTTAATTTATACATATTGCAATACGCTAATAGTTGATGCAGAACTCTGTGGCGGACGACGGGACGGTGACGTGACGGATTCTTGGGTTGCGACCGACACGACGTTTATAGCTCTGTATTGGTCACACCCCGTGATATGAAACAACATCACGTTTGTTGGCAGGTTACGCGAGATCTCTGTATTTCGAGATAGGCGGCAAGTCGGAGTCGCTGACGGTGATGAACATGCGGCACTTCACGTGGTACACCGTCAGCATCTGGGCTTGTCGCGCTAAGCACGTGAACGAGAGCATGAAGGACTACAACAGGACCTGGTGCTCCGACCGGGCCTTTAACACCTTCCGCACTTCTGAACGTTGTAAGATATGCTTTCTGGGTCAAGTAGCCTTTTAGAAGTTGTACTAAACAAAGCTGCTGGGGTATGGGTAGGCGAAGTAAGCAGTTTAACATATCGTTTTCAGTCAGTGGATGATCCTATTAGATAACAACACTTGATAAACTGACTTATGATTATTTATTAAACATGTAATGTTCTAGCAGAAAATGCTAAAATCCTTTGACCCTATATTTATATTAAATTTGTAAAACATTAAAGAAAGGCTTGGTATAAATAAATAAATAACTGTTTGCAGTAAATGCGGATAAAGTGGACACCTTACAAGCGGAAGTGATCGTGTCCAACAAGACGCTAGCGGAAGTGAACGTGACGTGGAAACCACCCAAGAACCCTAACGGATTTGTTGTAGCTTACACTGTGCACTACTCTCGCGTCGAGGACAACTTATCGGTTTGTATGCTTTGAATTATTTGTTTAATAATTTAGGTGTTTCTATTGTGTATTCAAATTGATCCGTTTTTATGTGTTTTACTAACAGTCGGTATAAGAGAGAAACGCGATGAATAAAGCCGTCTTATTATTTAGTTTTCGTGTCGCGGAAACCCAAATCTTATTTTAAAATATTGTATAAAAATCTGAAAATAGTTTGAGCTAATTTCACATGCTTACTTAATGAGTCCTGTTTACTTTTTATATTGATTGATACTGCACACAACAATACTGAACATTCAAAGATTTATTTTTTCGGTGTTTAAGAGAATCGACACCGTTGCCTTGGTAAAAGAACCGTATTATTTATATATATTACGAGCTTTTTTAAAGTAGGTACGTGTGTGTATCCCTTGCAGGGCCAGGACGTGGGCCTGCAGAGCTGTATCACGGCGGACGACTACGAGAGCAACGGGCACAGCTACACGCTGCGCAACCTGTCGCCCGGCAACTATAGCGTCGAGGTCACGCCCATCACTGTCGCCGGCGCCGGCAACGTGTCCGTCATAGATCCGCCCATATTCATACCGGTAAACACCAAATGCTACTAATCTACTGAGACTCGCTTTGTTATTCGTATAATGTTCATATGGATTGGTTTTAACTGTTTAAAGATTCATCAAATTATGTAATATTTGCCTAAAAATTAATTGCATACCGTTCTAATTCAAAATTGTTTACCAGGAGAGAACAGCTGAGACCGCGTACGAATGGATCTGGGGCGTAGTGGGTGGCTGCGTGATAATGTTTGCAGTACTGGGCGGCGGCATCTGGTACGCGCGCCGGGGCCTGCTGCCGTCCGCAGAGGCTAACAAACTGTTCGCCAGCGTCAACCCCGAGTATGTGTCCACCATGTACGTGCCCGACGAGTGGGAGGTGCCCAGGACGTCCGTCGAGTTTATACGGGAACTCGGACAAGGATCATTTGGAATGGTAAGTGAATAGTGTTCGAGTCTTTAGAGGTTATTGTCAACATTCGTTTAAAATCATACGTCATACGACGTGCAGTAAACTGCTACACTCTAATATTATTTCCAAAAAAAGACTCACTATTGTCACGCTTGCCCACTTTGATAGATCGGCCGGTCTGAAACGGTCAAATATCAATCACCAAGGATAGCTTTAGTGTAATATGGTTCAGGCCAATGATTGCCATTTTCAGAAACCTCCATTGATTTTGTTGTGCAGGTGTATGAAGGTCTTGGGAAAGGAATAGAAAAAGGAAAAGCAGAAACGCGGTGTGCAGTCAAAACCGTGAATGAGCACGCCACAGACAGGTAAATTAAATAAAAAACATACAATTGTGTTTAGTTCTAATTATTTATTTATTTATATTCTATAGTGTACACCAATCGAAATATATAAACAGACATAACATAGCACACGCCTGTATTCCTCGAAGGAGTAGGTAGAGTACACCCACGTTTCACCAATGTTGTTATTAATTCCCATATACATTTTTCGCGGTCGTGTTGATGTTCTTAACAAATTCAATATTTGCTGGCCGTTTGGAAAGCCTAGCTACAGGCACAGCTATAATACGACAAGTCTAAATTGATCATATAATGTTGTGACTCGTCCACGTGGCCAGGGAGAGGCAAGAGTTCCTGAACGAGGCGTCCGTGATGAAGGCGTTCGACACGTTCCACGTGGTGCGGCTGCTGGGCGTGGTGTCGCGCGGGCAGCCCACGCTCGTCATCATGGAGCTCATGGAGTGCGGCGACCTCAAGACCTACCTGCGGTCGCACCGCCCCGACAGCGACACCAAGGGGAACCTCCCGCCCTCGCTGCAGAACATACTGCAGGTCTCTTAGCACACTATGTGCCGACGATAGCTTTAGCTCATCTATTTACAAAATGTACAATTTCCATAATTATACAAGATACATCCAGAAATAGTAGCAGTTCCATGAATGCCTATGTCACTTACTTGTTTTGAATATTTTAAAATAATGAAAAAATAATTATATTTCCACACAACATTACACAAGTTCGCTACGCATGCGTTTTAAAACTGTAACAATAATTAAAGGTTTCTTTGTTTGTTTATTACGCGGGCGTGTTAAACTCACAGTAATATTTGGCTTTAGACGACTCAAAGGTTAAAATTATCTAAATTATTTCAGATGGCTATAGAAATAGCCGACGGTATGGCTTACCTATCGGCCAAAAAATTTGTGCACCGCGATCTCGCGGCGCGTAACTGTATGGTCGCCGGAGATCTGACTGTCAAGGTCGGGGACTTCGGCATGACCAGAGATATCTACGAGACTGACTATTATAGGAAAGGCACCAAGGGCCTGCTGCCGGTGCGATGGATGAGCCCCGAGAGTCTGAAAGACGGGGTAAGTTGGTCTTTGAAAGATTCTTGTCAATTTAATCTTCAATCGGTTCATAATTTTTATGTTTTTCAGGTCTTTTCCAGCAGCAGCGACATATGGAGTTACGGCGTCGTTCTGTGGGAGATGGCAACGCTAGCGATGCAGCCCTACCAGGTAGGTGTCTGTTCTTGTTGTCTATATTTATGTTACATAATCCAATCCATAATCCAACCTACTTGGTGGAGAATTTATCAAAAGGCGTTGTTAAATAACGCTCTGAACTGCTATCCGACGCTATTGCTGTCCGAGTCATCTTACGATCCAGTTATGAAACATAGCAAAATTATACTTAATGTACAGAGGGAGAGAGAGAGAGAGCAGTGATAGCTTAGTGGTATGACCGTTGGACTGACAAGTCAAAGGCAGCTAGTTCGAATCCAAGGCACGCACCACTGTCTTTTCGAAGTCATGCGAGTATTATAAACTAATTATCACTTGCTTAAAACGGTGAAGGAAAACATCGTGAGGAAACCAGAGATTTCTCGATGGTTTGTATGTCAGAGACCTACGGGTGGTTTAAACTCTGACACTAGGTTGTTCATCAACCACACGATAAGAAGAAGACTTAATGTACAGGCTGGTAATTTGAAGTAGGGCAACAGGGGAAGTTACATAAACGGTTACGTGTTTAAGTAAGTAAGTAATGAGTACAAGGGTTAGTGTATCGAGACGGTAACCGTGCGGCGTGCGCAGGGGCTGTCCAACGAGCAGGTGGTGCGCTACGTGGTGGAGGGCGGCGTCATGGAGCGGCCCGAGCACTGCCCCGACCGCCTGTACGAGCTCATGCGCGCGTGCTGGGCGCACCGCGGCGCGGCCCGGCCCAGCTTCCTGCAGCTGGTGGCGGACCTGGCGCCGCACTCCATGCCGCACTTCCGCCAGCGCAGCTTCTTCCACACGCCGCAGGGCCAGGAGATGTACGCGCTGCAGCGCACCGCTATGGGTGAGTCGCTCCGACCCCTCTTTGTTATAGTCTTGTTTGCCAGATGTGAATTAATCATCGCACTCTGACTCCTCGGAGTGTCTAGACTGGAGAGATGCATGAATAATTATATCCGCGACAATATCAGTTGTCAGAGCCTGGCTGACTAAGTTGATGGTAATAATAACGACGATAAAAGAAAACAATTTATTGTAGGCTTTTCTGCTGCTTACGGCCGCGGCCCGGTCTCCTTCAGCAAATGATAACATTTGTTGCTAATTCAAAACTGTGTCTAATTTGAGCCCGCTTTTTGTTTCCATTATTGCGCCCAGTAGAGACATGTGCCGAGTCGCCGGCACGCTGTTGAAACGTAAGTAGTGGTAAAAGTTTGCATGTTTAATGAAGAATCAGATGCGTGCGGGGGCCACTTTTGTTATCATTTTCTGAGTGACCAAACTCATGTAGCGACAGTATTATTAATTAGCGACACTGATTTTGTGGGATAGCTAAGATTGATCGATAAAAACAAAACAAACTGTAAAATAATTCATTATTTAGTAATATATAAAACAATTTTTAACCGGATTGATCGCGTGTATTATTAGTTTTTTTTATTAATCCGGTTTAAAGTTGTTTTATTATAATAATCCATTATTTTTTGCCATTTTAATTCATTGGTGATAAAGCTCAGATAATTTTGTAAGTAGGAGAAGTTTAAGACAGCTTTTCTATCCAATGACTATTTAGGTATGGCGATTGGTGATCTTTTTTCGGTCACTAATAAATGATATTCGTGTAGAGACAGTCTAAGAATCAAAATTTGTTATAACATGTTACTACTCTATACTCAGTCTGGGATGAGCTTGAAGAATCGGCAATTTTGAACTTTTTTACTATTTAGAAGCATCTCAATCGTCCGATTCGAGCTGCTATTACCAACGAGACGATCGGCGTTGGTAGAAAATACTGTAATATAATGGTTATTTATTTTAATGTCTTTTTATGTATTACTTAAATCAAATCGTTTATTTGTGATACATGGGTTATATAATTATATTATAATTAATAAGGTTCATTCCATGATCAGCCACTTGGGCATACAAAATATTAAATAATATAATAAAAATATAATTATAAATTCTAATGATTTGACATAAATTCCATTGAGGATTAAATATAAACTCTATTATTACTATTAGTCATGACGTGACAGACACAAGACAATCAACAACATTAAATAAAAGTCAAGAGGATATTAATTACAATAAAAAATTTGCAATAGAGTAATAACAATAATTGTCTTTAGGAAATTGGAATAATTTGTTTTTAAAGACTAAGAAGAATATTGCTACATTATTTTATGTTTAGGAATCTTACTGTAGATCTTTGTGGCCATAGCAAACATACTTTTTCCAAAGAGGGTAAGTTCTATACCGACCGGTAAAATTATTATGCAAGTGACTTCTATTTCGTGATTTAAGTTCTAATATAAAGAGTGATGGATGATGTCTCATAAACAAAGCCATTTCAAAAATATAAAGATTCCACATTAAGTATTATTAAATTTCTAAAGTATTCCTTGCAGCTGTCAGTTCTTTTAAGACCACACATAGCTCGCACGCACCACGTTTTTTGACATTTGAAAACTTTATCCCAGTTGGTAGTACGAGTATTTCCCCAGAATATGATTGCGTATCTGAGTCTGGAAGCAACATAACTATGATCAGCTACAAGAAATGGGTTAAGACACTTTTTTGCAAACTAACTCCATGTGAGTTTGCAATTTCAAATTGTCATCTATGTGAACGCCGAGAAATTTTGTTGTGGTTGTCAATTTAACTTTTTCAACTCTAAATTCTATTCCATTAAGTAATGCGTTTTTTGTTTAATTTACATTACCTAATTTAGTTCTATTGATATTAATTAATTTTTTTTTTGTAACTATTGAATTTAGACTACTATTTATAATATTTTCATCATTGTATACAACAGTGCAGTCATCAGCAAATAGTACCATAGGATCTTTAATCGATTTGGGCAGGTCATTGATATAGATAATAAAAAGTAGTGGGCCCAAAACACTACCTTGTGGAACTCCATATTTTATTTTTCTACTCCTGGACTTATATTCTGTTTCATGTTTCATATTTGGACAAGTTTTGACAATACTCTTAATCTGAGTTCTATTACTGAAAGTGTTGCCCCTAACACCGTACGTTTCCAGCTTACTCAGTATTATATTATGATCCACGTAGTCGATGGCCTTATGATGACATATCCACATACAAAGCATAGACAAGCTGTCTTTTATAAACTCTAGGATATATTAAACTTAGAAAGCATATATCGCAAAATTTATGGACATATCTTTACGAAAGCCTTTCTGATCCAGCGTAAAGATATTATTCAAAGTAGTCGTAAAGTTATTGTATATGGCTTTAACAATTATTTTAGAAAATGTTTGTGTTGGGGCTATATGCCTGTAAATTTTGATATCTGATTTAACATCCTTTTAATAGATCGGTTTAATTATAGTAGTTTTAACACAGATGGAAAAAATCTGTGGTGTAAACTGTATTCGACGATAACCGTTTTTTAAACTAGTTAAATGTCAATACTTTGGTAATTCATATGGATGCTTTTAATTATAAAAGTCAGAATTTCCAATCCTCTTACGAGTAGATCAGTCGCATAGAATATAGAGAAAAATGGATGTGAGTAATACCCGTGAACAATAAATAACATGAGTATAGAGAAGGTAATATTGTTAACATATTATAGGAAGTTTTGATTGTGTGACTTTTAGAGAATTTCCATTTTCATCGCATTCTCGAGTGTTAATTCTGCTTCACGGTTGATGTATTTAGTTAGCAAAAGCATTTTCATATATAAATTCACTAGACTCAAATATATCTAAAAAAAAAAAACTGTCAAAAGCGTCCCGCTTGCTGTAAAAAGTGCATTCGTTCTTTGTTGCCTGCCGGCTCGCACACCTGACCGTTGTGTCGTTGTTTCGGCAGAGGAAGAGCAGGAACTGGCCGAGGTGAACGTGGGCGCGGTGGCCACGGGCTCGGGCTCCAACCTGTTCGGTGTGTCGGGCCGCCTGGCGTCGTGGGTGCGCGAGCTGTCCTCCGTGCGCTCGCGCACTTCCGACGACGCCGCCGCCGAGCCGCTCCAGCCGCTGCAGGCGCCCGCCCCCACCGCGCTCAAGGGGCCCAACGGAGTGCCGCCCGCCGCCGCGGGCTGCTAGCGCCGGCCCGCAAGCCGCTAGCGCCGGCCGGCAGTCCTCTGGCGCCGGGCCGCTGGCCGCTAACGTGGGTCCGTCAGAGCCGAGCGCCGAGCCGCAAGCCTGTAGCGCCGGGCTGCCGGCCGCTAGCATGGGTCCACTCGCTGCGCCACAACTACCTCAGGTCGGCCGCGTGCGCCGCCGACTCTTCGAATTGTAGCCTATAACCTAGTGTAAATATCTTAATAATCGTCCGACGAGCCGGGATCGTCTTTGACTGTAGTGTAAATTTATATTAGGGGGAGCCCCTCGATCCCCCCGCATTTATTACGTTGGCGTGCCGGGCTGACACGAGCGTAGGTTTTATTGTTTTGTGAATGAGCTCGACTCGAGCCGGCGATGCGTTTCTTTCGTCTGACGATTTGTTTTCATATCAGGAAAGTAATATTTTTGCTGAGACGATATTGAGTGAGTCGATTTGTCTCGACGTGAATCCTATATAGTTTACCTCGACGTTATTATATAGTTATAGATCGGTGTCACTTTTGACATAGCCTATTAATGTTAAGTTTACCGTTTAAGATGTAAAGCGTGTATAGTTTTATGTAGGCGAGATCGTGTACAAATTATTTTTATTGATTTCTTGACGTATAGTTCAGTACCTTACTACTGTTTCAAAGGTATAAGTAGTTTTGAAACGGTCTAATTTCGTTAAAGTTGTTATGTTGTTGTGGCGAGTACTTTTGTTATAAACGTATTGCGATATGAATTTGTCACTTGTCCCTATTGATGCAAAATACAACTTGCATATAATACTCAACTGTTGGATATATACCGCTTTATATATCAAGTTATTGTTTTTACTTGTCTAATGATAAATTTCAAATGTTGAACTAAAATAAATTTAACCACCAAAGATTTGGAAAATTTTAAATGTCTAAATTTACAATTATTTAATGCTATTTTATCAATGTTTGCAAATATAATTATATAATTGTATTAGAATAATTTGTAATACAGGGTCGTTTCAAATTAGTTGTAACTGGTTTTTGGTATGAACGTAAAGCAACATCCAGTAGTCATAATGCGTAAGTTTAAACGACAAAAGACTAAAGAACGTGTTACTTAGTGTTACCGGCCATACGTATGAATATATTATATTGCACTAACTACAAGAAGGATGTTGGCATTTTCATGTAGTTTCTACAAATGAGTACTTACTAGTGCCAGTTGGAGACAACATTGATTTTAAATGACTTCATAAACCGCAGAAAATATTATTATCTCAGTCCTAATTATGATTAAACTGTGTATAAATGATTATCAATATAATCTAATAATCGTTTTGCAGTTCATCTCAATTAAGATTTAATCTGATTATAATGTGTTCCCCATCGACTAAAATGCAATAGATAATACCTGCCTGCCACTATTGTTATATAGTTATATATTACATATTACTATTATTTTAATGAAAATAGAATGTAAAACCAAAGTATAAGTAATTGTGCAAAACTAATCAGTGAACTATAACTACGTGTAGCTACAGTGTAATATCTCATTAGGGAAATAACAAGTTACTGAAATAGTGTAATAATTTAGGTAACATATTAGTGTTATTTATATATTTAAGTAAAGTAAAGAAAACTAATGTTATATGGGAACCTATATTATGTATTCTTAGAGTTCAACTTTATTGTGTTCAAATTTTTCCATTTTTATATTATTGTTTTTAACATAATTTAGTTCACTGGATTATATCTCTAGTAACACAACGTAATCATTAGCTGCGTTATATCAAGTAGTTCCTTTTTATTTTCACATTATATTGTGCAGTGATTTTTGGCAGCAAATATGATAGGTATAGACTTTTTTACTTTAATTAATGACACAATAAGAAATAGACATGGCCGTGGGGTGAATTTACGATGGTTTAAATATGAATTTACAAAGCAATTAATTAAAATCTGCAACAAAAAGAATATACCTTCTGATGAGAACATGAACTATGATAAAAATCAGATGTACTATGTATATTCAGACACACGGGATGCCTGCTTGTGTCCATTTACATAATATGTGCTTATATTATTATTATAAGAGCATATTATGTGAATGGACACAATACTGAAATAGTTTCTTTAGTAAGACTTTCACATCACAAACATGATATACAATAACTTCATATAAAAATCTTCTTCTTCATAAAAAAACCTACTGTGCTTTCGAAATAAGATTAAGACTTCAATAACGTTTCGACTTATAACGTTAAGTGGTTTTTATTGCAACGCTTTTAGGTTCTTAATCTTTACATTATAGCACTAGTCCGATAACTTAAAAAAGAAGCAGCGTTACACCTTTACATGTGTGTCTAAAAACTGTGCTACGCCACGGTAGGTTGAGCATAGCTCTAAATAAGAAGCACGCCTGACATGTGTGAATTATATGCCACTACATTACTATTATTATTTTAATCTTACTAGCCTATGGATAATGTAATGATTCTATCGATACCCCATACATCTAGACAGGTCTTCTTTAGTAGTTATGGTGGAATAAACTCACAAACATACATACATGAACCCTAAAAACGGTTTGCAAGGAAAACTATCAAATTCTCATTTAACTTATTCATTTTTTTTTCAAAATCTATTGAAGTTTTAGTTTGTTTTAGATATAATTATTAAACTGGTTTTGTTATGTTCGCGTCTCAATGTGACAGAAAGTAATTCCTATTCTTATTTTGATCGCATTGTAGTGAGATGGTGTTAAACCTTTACATCAAAAATAGATGTATCATTATCAATCACCTGGCTCTAAAGTACAAAATCGTACTTAATAACAATAAAATTCTATTGTGTCTGTTAATTAGCAAGTCAACAGATTAAAAGAAGTGATCACTTATATGACGCACATGATTAAGACAAGTCAATATAATGCTTTGGGTTTGAACTTGCCACTTTTAACTTGTCAGTCCAATGGTCATACCAGTCGAGTAAAGTTATCGTTACTAAGTGAATCCTAGTTTTTGTCTTTTATTAAGAAGTTATTGGATAAATCTGTAGTTATTAAAATTCTTTAAAACAATCATGAGCAGGTGTCCTGTTTGAATTACACGCTGTAGTAATGTATATAAAATAACTTTGACAAACGAATGTTTGTATAAATGTAATTATCTATAAGAAATATGATTTAAATACATCCAACCAAAGTTAGACTCCAATTAAATACAACAGTCGTGGACATTAGACTCCAGTCCAAAACCATTCACGGCCGGAGTCCGATGTAGGAATAATGATAATAATAACTATAACGATAATGTGGTATAAGGGTTTAAACGAGTGCCTTCAGACATCCAGCCTTCATTGCAATGCAGGTTTGTTGATTGTGTGAGGTGGACACGATACACGTGACAGCTCAGCGCACATGCCGTGCGCCTGTGTCACTATATTATATTTGATTTGGATAATATATTTGTTTTACGAGTATCGCTAGAATTTAGGTGAAAATGCTTTTAAATATCATTTAAGTTGTTTTCATTTTAACACAATCAAGAACCTGTGCCACACGAACTCGTCAGCTTGGTTGGCTATGGATATGGGCGATGTATTACGAATGGCTTACCAATAGTATTTTATTTAAATCTTCGACCACCTTGTATTGCGAACTAGGCGATATTAAAAATCAAATAAAAAATAATGTAAGTAAGTAATACGTCGGGTGACTGAGAGGACGGAGACCAGGGGTGCTACTCCGAAATCCGATCATCGCTAGTTCGGACCGAAACGTAATAACGCCGACATCCGAACAAAACCCTACCATCAAGTTTCTTCGGATCCGACTAGTAGTTACGTTCGGCCGTCGCTTTGAAATCAAAAACAAGCAATTGAATGAACCTATTGTGAAATATGATTGAATGTTGATTGAACTAAGTATTGTTAAACATCGAAACCGATACGTCGGAAACCATTTCGGAATAACGTCAACGAATGCCAAAATGTCAAATCACGAACTTCGATTGATCATCAGATCCCTGACATTGGCAGAATTGTCGTCATAATAGATGGCAGCTTGCCATATTGAAGAATTGAATTGATCATCAGATCCTAAACACTTCATGGTAGCAAAACGTCCGACCCGTCAGTCGAAGCTTCGATGATCGGATTTTGGAGTAGCACCCCTGGACGGACTGGGTGGGGCACAAGGCACGTTGCATTACTGATTGAATAATTTTAGTATTATTGAATCGATTTTCGTTAAATCGAAATCCAAATATTATTTTGTGTAAATTTTGCAGAGTGCTTTTTGCTCAAATATGAGGAATGTCGTAGGTAGGTGCCGTTAAGCTTAACCTAAATTATTTATAATAAAACGATAATTTAGTTCCATTTAAGTTATTCGCAAATATTCCAGTAGAGCGAAGAATGCAAAGCCCCACCAAATTGAATTAACCTGCACTGGAATATTATGCGGTGCAATTGAAAATATTGGAATTTACTGTATAGCGGACACCTCGCGACCGAGTCTCGTCGCACGGTGCGCGCACACAGTTCCTGTAACAACGAGCGAGCTGAGACACTCCACCGCAAAATCTCGCACGCGCCGAAATGAGCCTGAAATACTTACATTATTTTGCCTTTACTTATTTATTATAATAAGTATAGATTTTTAATGAAAAGCGCAACTCATTTTGATTACCAACTAGTCTTCCTGTTTAGCATTTAATTTATTATTAAATAAGCTTGCAATGGTAGGTAGGCACGTGGAGTGAGTGATGCGTGGAGTGACTGCGGCGAAGTCTCGCACAACGTTGCCTCGCACAGCGTTCCCTGCGGGCTGTGCCTACTGTCGACCTTTGTTACTTACGCTCTTGTTTTATCAGTATTTGTTTCATTGTGATTATCACTTTACAAGGCAGTTACATTACCTCATTTTTAGTGATTATATTATGCATAAATTATCGACTGATAAAATAATTTCCAAATGATTTATTTCCTTGTGTGAATTGTGTATGTTTTGTGTAAGTGTCGGGGTAGCGTTGTGCTATATGCTCAATTTGGATACAATTTCACCGAACGATTGAGATAGTGTACAATTTTATATAATTAATTTAAAGAAAACCGAGTACCTATTAATAATTTTAATATTTATAATAATAAAACGTTATAAACATTGTAGAATATAGTTTTGAATATCATTGTATCCTTTAGCACCTTTCGATTGAATATTTATAAATAACAGTATAAAGTGGTGCCTGATTTCTCGAAATAAACCAATTTTTTCAGAATTTTCAAAATTGTATTTTTCTCCTCAATTTCTTCTTTACAACTTCAACTGGCTTTGGTTTTGGTCCCTCTTTATCCTCTCTAATTTTCTTTAAGTCAATCTTAAGAGGTTTACGAAGTATTCGTCCGGGTACCTTACACTCACAGGGCAGGTTATTTCCATAGCGTTTCAATAAACATGCTGATCTAAAGCAACCTTCGTCTCCATTATCTTTTAACTTTCTCAAGAAACGTATGTAGTACTGTGGAAGTCCATGTTGTCTAGCGCCCATTATGAGGACTTGCTTGTAGGACCAAGACGGCCATCGTTCGACGGGGATTGGGTCCCGGTTACCTCTTGGCAAAGGAAATACTTTTTGCATGTAAGCCCTACACCTGAATGTTCCCATATACGGAGTAAGGACATCGACGTATTTGATGAAGTACTTCTTAACGTCAACGCCTATCTGGCTGAAATAACAATAAAAGAGCTACTGTTTACCTATTTTATAACGATGACATGGATAGTGGCAGCTTATATTTTCCCTTGAATATGAGTTTGCGAGATCAAAACCTGGCACGGAAAAATATGTACTTTTTAATCAAATTATACGTGCTCTCCGAGTCAATGTAAGGCCTATTACTAAACTAATATGATTTCAGTAGCTTCGCCCCCCCATCCAAAATGGCAACTATTGAGTATTTGTCAATTTCATACATTTTGATAGACATGTGCCTAAGATACCACTGGCGGCGAAGAGAAATATCAAAGACTTGGAGTTAACGTTGAGAAATCAAGAAATGCTCATAATTCAGGATCTGGATTTGCGGAACAATTTACCTACTTGTCGTTGGTCTAAGTCAGGGGTCGGCAACCTATTGAGTCGGAGTCAAAAATAACAATTAAAATTAAAACAATAAAAATCACAAGATTCGAACCTGTGTGGTGGTGAGCAGAAGTCGAGATGACTTTGTGGTCAGAGCGCCTGGAGTATTTATCCGGGAGGCGCAGGTTCGAATCCTGCTCGCGACAGTATTCTTTTTCCATTTAATATAATAACTTTAGAGTTCGCTAAGCATGCGTTAATGCTTTTCAAAGACTTATCTTTAATTGTTAAGGTAATTGCATCTTTACGACATTGTATTAACTGCAAAGTTAGTCGTGTCGGTTCGGTCACATGTATAGGGACTGAATACCTAGATAGCAATGACGTCGCCATAAGACGTGTTAAAATATGGATGAAGAATTCGCGGTGGTAAGCAGAGGTCGAGATGGTTTAGTGGTCAGAGCGCCTGGAGTATTTATCCGCAAGGCGCAGGTTCAAATCCTGCTCGCGACCGTATTCTTTTTCCATTTAATATAATACCTAACTATCTATTTAATTTACACTTAATTAAGCTGTTTAATATTTTTTTTAGCTTTTAAAAAGAGACCAGCGTTTTCTTCTTGCATTACGTCGTACGTTTGGTGCAGTGTCAAATAAGCATATAAGCACAGCCTGCCGCAATAGGTAATCTAAATTTATTGAAATTATGAACATGTCAATTATTATTAGACTTGTAGTAGGTAAACATATAACATAGGTAATGAACAGACAAGACTTACTCATCAAGAGATATTAAATCGTCTTTATGGAGTCTCCATATGACACCCCACATGTGAGCATTAGCTGTAGGCACCATTGTGGCGGTTGGGCCTCCCCAAAATTTTGAAAACTTGATGAAATCAAGTCTATAATTCTACAAAATTATGCATAAATGAAATTATTTACCAAAATTATCCATCCTATCCCATTCTTATCTGTATTTATCTACAACAATAGTTACATACATCCAGTCGAGCTATCGAGACAAATTCTGCAGTTGGATTAAACATTTTAACTCGGAATTTTAACAAATTGGCACTATATGCAAAATACAAAAATGTTTCAGGTTTATAAATCTCAGATTTAATCATGTTTACCTACAGTCAAAAATTAATTTATAAAATTTATGAATCAAACTGAAAGATTTTGACAAGAGTACAAAGTGCTAAGATTGTAGATAATATTCTGGAGGTATAAAGTAATTTTATTTAACCTCTTTGGCAAAATCTAGATTTGACATGCCAAGGCACACTAAATGAGTCAAAACCTTGGTCAACACGAACTCTGACTGTAGACCCAGATTAATAAATAAAAAAATACTTATCTAGACTGACTATCCGAATTGGAATTAACGTAAATTTATATATATTTAAGTGACAAATTTAAAAAGTTATTTACTTTATTGTCGCAGTGGTCAAGAGTACAATTATTATTTACGAAGGTGATTTTATAAATATGATATTAATCCTTATCCAAATAAATACGTTATTCATCACAAGTAATTTAGAACAAAATTGCCTTTGACTTTATTTGATCGCAATTAATATATTAGGAGATATCATAGTTTTAAAATAACTCCGCAACAAAATAATTATCAAATATGTGCATTTATGATGCGCAAGGTCATGAGGGGAGGGCGCTGGTGGAATATATCTCAGTCGGCTTTTTCCTCAAATTAACGCGAGTGAAACCGCGAGGCACAGCAAATATATATATATATAATAGCTGTGACTTTACAGACCCGGCCGTAAAGGGCGAAATATTTTTTAATTTCCGAAATAATAAAGTAGTAATTTGTAATCGACACTACTTTTAACGAAATTAGTCAGTTAAAACTACTTTTAACCAGCTCCATTGGGCAAAACTAGTCTCGACTCTACTGCCGTCATAAGAAAGTAGGCCGTAACTACTTCAACGTTGATTCCGAGATAATTCAAGTTTTATCCAAAATGAAGGCCCGCGATTTAGTGAATGATTTTGTTTAGTGGTTCTGGTTTTATAAAATGTCAAAAAATATAGGCTTTATTTATGAACCATAATTTATTTAAATTTAACACAGGTATTTATTTTATTATAATTTTACCCTTTTGTTTAAGCAAAAAAAAAATAATAATAAATTGTGAAATATTTACCTGAAAGCAACCTGAAATGTCGTAATTGCGTAGAATGTAATTACGGCTTTTCATAGCGGGAACTTGAAGAATTTTGGACTTCTTATGTCCAAAATTCTTACATGTAAAGCCTTAAAAACGCAATTGCGCATTTTTTAAATTAACTAAATTAGAATTCGTTTGTAAAATTATTTTACAAATGATTGCTAACTTAATATTAGGCATAAAAGCCTTTATCAGAATATTAATATTCGTAAACAAGACATAATATATTATAATGAAACCACGAATAGGTATTTACTAAAATAAGTACTTTATTAAATCAATCAGTCTCTAACGTTGAAATTTCAGACATAACGTCTTAAAATTATTTATAATTTGTAGGTACGTAGCTTTCTAGTAGGTATATTAACAAGCGCTAGTTACTTCGTCACTAGGAAGCGCTTTAACAAATCATTTCTGAAGGAACATCTTTATTAATTACAGTATTTGCATTATCTATCTAATAAAATCAACAAAATATTATTACTTATAACTCATCAAACAAACAAAAATAAATCTTTTAACGTTAAAATAATACACGAAACAACCAATAATCTTTAAAACAGTTTAGTTAGGAACTTTTATAGGCAATAGGAACCTATCTGTAATATCACAATAAAACATAATAATATTCTGACACGATGTCAATAATAGAATTAGAAGTGAGGCTACATTACGCTAGCTATTCACTGTGAATCACATCATAATTAACAAACTTAAACAAAAACACTTCTAACATAAAAAATAATCTCCTTAACGCAAGTATGGTTCATATGTAGTCAGTCTTCCTGGTTTATCATCAGGTCCGCAGCAGCATTGTTCGTAGCTAAATTTTGCCAGAACAATATTCTATTTGCTGGCATTAATGGACCTAACCTTTGTATAATATTATTTTTGCGTTCATCCGTTAAACCTCTAGCTTCTGTTTTTTGCACATGGGCTGTAAAACCGTTTTTTGCTACAGTTTTTTTTAAATATGCTAGCTGTATGTAATCGGCAGTGAAATCAGTTTTGTAAAATAAACATAAGCTTCCTTTTTTAAAAAATATTTCACTCTTATCACGCAGATATGCTCATGGACTCGATTGTTGGATTCTGGCAGTAGAGGTATCATCAGCAATTTTATAAAAATCTGCTACAGCCATTTTCTTCACAACAGTTTTCCTATTATGTGTTGTCGCAACAGCGTCGGCAAAATCGTCAAAGTCGTATACTTTTTTCTTTTTCTTCAGCGCATGTTCTACTTGGTGATGAAATTCATCAGCAGACATAAAAGTATGGCCTGTTTCAAAATATTTCAATATGATAGTATTGATAGACGTCTCGTCAGAATTTATGTAGTTGACGATGAATGAAAACAATGTCCAATTTTTGTTTTGCGCAGCACAATTATCGAGCCATAAAGGTATCTTATTTAAGTCTCTGAAGTGCATTAAAAATGCTCTAAATGTACATATGATATCTTCTTTTTTTCTTCCAGAAATGCCTTCATGCCATAAAGCAGCAAAAGACATAATATCTGATGTTTTATAACCTAATGGCACAAAACTTTCATTGAACACCACCAAGCGAGGACAAAATAAGACCAACTTAAACATGTCAATTCTAGGCAACATTATTACCTTTTGTAGGTCCACGGAGAAGTAACCCTCACTTTCTGTGGCACATTTAGCATTTCAAAATACTCTCCCCGCGCCCACTCCCACGCGCTTGTCCCTTGAGTAAACTTATAAGAAAAGGCCTTATTGCAAAGTTAGGGCTTTTTATCTTACAATTTTTAAAGATTTTGCTTACTTGAAAAGCCCTAATTGGTAATTGTGACCTTCCAGTGTAGCATTTCAGAAATACTATTGTAAAAGGCCCTTATTGTGTAATTATGGCTTTATAATTCAAAATCTTGAATTTATGTTGTAGTTAAGGCTAAAATCCTAATGATATCTCTGCTCTCATACAAGTTACAGTTTTGGGAGTAAGACCATAAGGTAGCATTTTCTTTGTTGAATCTGAATATGTAAATAACTCATTTTTGTCAAAACTGTTAGTTACGGCCTTATTTCTTATGACGGCAGTATAATTTCAGTCAAAGGTATTATTGACGAGAGCTTACAGTTAAATGTACTTACTTGTGACTAATTTTGCTAGTTAAAAGTACATTTGACTGGTTATGAGGCTATATTTTATTTCGGTGATAATAAGATTTCTGTCTGAAAATCCACGCGCGTGAAGCCACGAGCACAGCTAGTTTAAATAAATATGTTGATGTAGGTACCAACTTGGATGAGTCCTCGCCGATCGTCGATCAACGAAAAGTAGGTCGTTTTTGTACGAAAATACTAGTAGATACCTATGCTATTGAAACAGACCTGACATTCTGAGAATAAGAAGTTTTACGAATTGTACATAATGCGAACCTAACAATCAGCGAATTGGACGTTTTGAGAATAGGACATTCTGCGAATTAGACATTTTGGGAATATTACTTTTTCTACCCGACATTTATGCCAACCGAACATTCTGCGTCATAACCGAATATTTTGTATGACCTAACTAGTATGGCGTGAGCCCACCTCGAGCTTCGGAGAGTACGTAAAGCCGTTAGTTCTACGCCTTTTCTATCTCCGGTGGTGTCGGATTACTTTCCTAACGGACTATGACATTAAGAGAAAAAAGAGTGCATCTGTTTGCGCATACACTTGTGTACTAATAATATTATAGTATGTCCTGCGTACTTGGCTAATCTTCGTCGAGATGGGCCGCCGTGATAGATAACTTGTGCGTGCGGCTGAGGGCAGAGTAGGTACTACGGATGCGGATCAGCGATAGTAAGACCCGTAATGAAATAGCGGCTCAAGAGGTGACATGATGACTATAACATGTTGCCTCTTCAGTTTTCCGATTCCGCAGATGCTCTCGGACCACGGGTGCTGCGAGAAGTATTTGCGTCGCATAGGCCGGGAACCGACGCTGAGTTCCGTGGAAACCCAGTAACACACGCTGGAGATGTGCCCTACTTGGGCCCAGCAGCGTTAGGACCTTATCGGGGTAGTGGGGATGTTTATGATCAGATACATGGTTAGGACCGCATGGGCCACCTTGTACGAGGAGGTGATGTTTGTGAATGAGGTGGCGGAGAGGGACGCAAATTGCCTGCAAAAGTTCAGGACTGTATGGACTAAGAGTCTAGCATAAATTCATGATGGGTTGCCACACGTGAAAATAAAAGGGTTGAGACCTCCAAAAGCTAATTCCTGGCTCTGGCTTCCTTGCCTTTACGAATAGTAGTGCTAAACACTGCAGCTAAACCTTGATACTAAAGATCGTGCCAGTGAGCTGAAGGTTAGTGAGGACAATATTGAAACCTCTGAAGCTCTTCCATTGTTTGGAAAGATAGTTATAAAAATAAAAGGTAGGTTTAAATCACAGCAATGAGTTCATAAATAAAACATAAGTAGGTATATAAATACAGATAAATCTTCGAAAAGCCCATTAACCCATGCATAGCAATATTCTTTTGCCACAAAAATTTATAACAAATGTATATTTATGTCATAACACAAAAATATAATCAGACAGTTCTATTTAATTTCTCAATCATTTCAGGCGATGCTTCTTGGCCATTATTTGGTATTTTCTTAAGTTCTTCAATGTAATCTTGTGGAATCTTACATTCAATTGCACCATTTATAATACAGTTTATATATGTTATACAAGGCCTTCTCTCTGGTGGTAATTCTTCATTATTTTTACGTGCTGGAGGATTGGTAGTTTGTTGATATGTACGGCAATCTACTTTAGCACCATCAGGTAGCACAATTTTTACCATTTTAGGAAAATACCAATTTGTATCAACCCCTTCTTGCCTAAAAATACAGGGCGGCATTATTATCAAGTTATAAAATTATAATTAGGCAATATTAATTTGCAACTAATGTATGCTTACTTGTCGAGAGCAGGCATATCATCATTATGCAATCTCCATATTGCTCCCCAAACATGTGCACCTAGGGTTGGCACTATAGTTGCTGAAGTACCTCGCCAGTTTGCAGAATATTTAATGAAATCAAGCTGGTGATTCTAAAAACAAACCAATATAATTTGTTGTGGAAATAAAATGTCCTAAGAATCGGGAGCTAAACATAATATATAATTTTTTGGCACATAGGGTGATTGCGCCGGATCACAACCACTTAGTGGCCTTGTGATATTTAAAGTAACATACTAGGTGTAAATACATATTATGAAGTTATACCATTTAGGTCAAAGTACAAAAATCTTTAAAGGACCTTGTAGGTCTGACATAATTTTATATTTTTTTTTAATGAATTAGTTATATATTTATCAATAAGTGCGGTTTTTTCAGTTCTCGCACACCTACAATCAATTTATGTCCGCTTTTCAAGTTGGATCGCAACCATTAAAAATACATTGTTATATCAACTCCAAAGCTATGATATTTGAGTGCGAAAATAAATTGACTATCTCTTTCTTTAGCTTCTCTTCATTTTACTTCTGCTCTTAATTCTCTTCAATATCAACCTGATAGTTTTCACTTTTATTATGATAAATTTTATGACCTTCAAAAACAAGTTTGCATCTGCATTATTCTCACATTACCTTTTTTATTGTTTGATTGTTATACCAATTTATTTTAAAAAGTGTCTATGGAGATTCTTGCCAGATCTTCTCCATAAGATCAATGCCTTGGAACCATGCACCTAGTTTTGACTTTTCATAAGTGCCTGTAATATGGTTTATTTGAAATAAAAATATATGAATTGCAGTTGATTTTGTTAAATTAACCATGATTACCATCATTTTTAGCTGTTCTTAAATTATAATTATTTTGATCAATTAGCTGGTCACAAACTGACGTGTAAATTAACCATGCCATAATGAATAGAAAGCATTTTACATCACACTATACAGTAAGTGTACTTACTTCAAGAAAAGATTAGACTAATACAGCTAGTTCCCGAACAGGTGGTCGTAAACTGATGGAAGCATCATTTTCGTCAGTTAGTTGAGTGACCACCTATTATTTGAATGAAACATATATAATATTTTATTTATTTATTTGCTTTTAACAAAATATGCACCAAGCATATTATCTATGTTTAAAATTATAATGTTACATGTATTATACACATTTGAAAATGTTCCTGCTCACTAATTGGAACAATAATTTTGTGACGCGTGTACAGTAGCTTCAATTCTTCACCTCATTGAGCGGCATCAAGCTATCTTAGGTACACAAACGATGATACGGGGGGTCGAGACATATTGAGCTTGTATTTAACAAAACGAACGCTTGCCAAACTTCAATGCAACTATTTTAATGTGATTTACGCAATGTGTTCGAGAACCAGTGGTGGTTGGCAAATTAGCGTAGTCACCCTATGTACATTTAATAGGTCCTTTATGGCCAATAATTATAGGATTTTTTATACGAATATAATACATTAAAATAAAATAATACTACATTAAAATAGTTACATACTTACATCTAGTCGACCGATACCCAAAAACTTTGCCGATGGATTGTTAATGTGTATTCGTCTTTTTAGTAAATTACTGCCATAGGCAAAGTAAAAAAACGTATTTTCAATAGTTTCGAACATAGTTACACAAATTAAAATAGTACCTACGTATACATATACGTTCTAAAATTAATTATATTATGAAAGGTATTTCAATGAACAAGAATAAATTGTATAACATTAATTTAAGAATAAACCTGTAAAATTACAATTGTTGTTACGAATTTCAATTACGAGTTTTACTGTGTTATCAATGTGTATGTGTCAATGTCAATCATAGACTACATAGGGATACTACGTATAATTATGTCAATATTTTAGGGATGTTCGATCCGATCCCGATACTTACACAACACTATGACAATACAATGACAATACAATGGAATACGATCCACTCGATGTTGTATCTATGTCGCAGATGGATTGTAGAATCCGCTGTTTTACAAAACTCCTAGCTGATTTACAAAACAGTACTGTTTTATAAAACAGCTGAACGACGTTCAGCTGTTTTATTGTATAGGTATATTAAATGAATAGTCACCACTCAAGTAAGAAAAATATACTGTATTCTGATTTGACTTTCCGTGGCTGGGTCGACGGAGCCCCGCTCGGCGGGGCTCCTATTTTTGTGTCTGTAAGGTTAGCAAAAACCTAAACACGAAGAGAATGACGGGGGTAGTTCGCTCGCTATGCTCGCTGACTGGCTCATCCTCTTCGAACCTAACCTGTCCGTGTCGGGATACAGGAAACTCCCGAGCTCGCTTCGCTCGCTCATGGATCAATTTCGTTTATTTTCTTTCATTATTCCGATATATTGTCGACTATTATAGTGGTTTAGTATTTACGTAATTCAATATATTCATCTTTTTTTTTGCTATTGACAAGTAAAATAAAGTTGGGTTATTATTATTATGACATACAGAGGCATATGCGACAAAATTTCGAACTAAAATCAACAATCTGACAGTTCATTTCACACTGTTTACATAATCTCAGGGGCCTAATTCTGCTAATTTACCAATGCTTCAGTTGAGTGTCGATAGTGTGTCGATGGAATGATTTTAGTTAATTGGTAGTCTGCTAGCTTAATAAGACCACCGGTCTAACTAAAATCATTCCATCGACACACTATCGACACTTAACTGAAGCATTGGTAAATTAGCAGAATTAGGCCCCTGATCGTTGACCCGCTCCATTGATAAACGCAAAACGTTCATTCAATTCTGCGTGTTATAGTTCAGTAATTATGTAAAACCGCTAAACGTCGTTCAGCTGTTTTTCATAACAGTACTGTTTTGTAAATCAGCTAGCAGTTTTGCAAAACAGCTGATTCTACAATCCATCTGCGACATCTATATAATAGCATTCGATCCGTTGACGGATTGATGTAAATATACTGAAAATCGATTAAAAAAATATGTTTTACTGATAAGCAATCATGTGCCAAAGCTTTAAATGACATTTTTGACATACTAAAATCAGAAATGGAAGTTATTCCTCCTATCAGAATAGGAAATTGGTGAACACAGCCAAACGGTGGCTCAAGTTAGTGCGAGTAGACCACAAGAAGGCTTCCACACATTTTTCAAGCAATATTTGTCTGAACCTTTGTTAGACAGAAGTCTGATCCAATAAAATATAAGTCAGCGAGAAAAGTCGTTTGGAGGACACTGAGTGGTATAGCCCTACGTTATATAACAGTGGTAAGAACGTCTGTGCCCTCCGAACGTCTTTTCTCGTTTACTAATCGTACATTTACCGAAAGCCGCAATCGCTTGCATCCGGAGCGATTATCAAAATTACTGTTTTTGCGTACTTTAAAATTAAAAGATTGCCAATTTCTTTGTCAATTTATTTAAATCTTGATGTAATAAAATACATCACCTTTTATTTCTTAAAACACTTGATTCGATACTGGATCAATAAAAAAAATCGTATTTAATCAAAAGCACTGGGCGCCTGATAGGAGACTTCGCTGTCGAGGACGGCCGCGGCGTAGATGGCGAGACGATCTGGACCTATTTGCGGGACAGAAATGGCAAGATATCGCGCAATACAGGGACGTGTGGAAGGAAAAAGGGGAGGCCTTTGCTCAGCAGTGGGACACAAACTAAGCTAATAAAAAATAAAAAAAAACAAAAGCATCGATACAAGGCACCCGGATCGAACATCCAACCAACCAGTGTGGCAAGTAAAGCAAAGAAAAATTACGAAGCTCATAACATGCCGATTGCATAAAAGCTAGTGGCGGATCATGTGATTTTTAGTCGGTAGACGTCACGGCGCTTCAGAGAGCACGTAACGGCGTCGGTCGTGCACCTGATCCCTCCGGTCGGATTGCCGTCCCATCGGATTTATATTAATGACCTCAATAAAAGTCTCAAACATGACCACTTTATTTGCTGACGATACTAGACTGTCTATTAAAGTTAAACATAAAGATGACATCGAATATAATACTAATATTGAAGAGCGACAGAAACAAGCTTTTCAGTCCTTTAGTTAGATAGAGATGGATCAAAAAGTTAAGAAGAGTATTAGAAAAGATATTAAAATTTATGACACACTAGTTGTTCAAACCGTTTTAACAAATAACCGATCCCTAAGATTAGCCATGGGAAATCATCAATTACACACCTAAAGGATATACACACATTGCACACAGCAATGGTGTGAAACAGGCCGATAAAACAAAAATCATCGAGATCCAAGTCAAAGTCAAAGTCAAAGGTTTTTATTTCATATAAACCATACAAAGGCACTAAAGAAAAGTCAGAATTTACGTGCACGGTTCCAAAAAGTCGCTTCCTATGGAGAAGAACCGGCAAGAACCTCCATGGTTACTCTTTTAAACTGTATATCTTTTACAATTTCTGTAGATACAATTTTGGGCGGGATGTAAAAACAACGTAATCTTGGATGCAGTCACTAATATAAAAGATAAACATAAGCCTTATTATATGAATAGCGCATTTGACAAGTTTACGGCGTTCTCACATTTACAAAATGTTGAAGTTAAAGAAGCTATATAAAACATAAACGTAGGATAGAAAAAGACCTACAAAGCCTAATATGGGTATGAAATCTGTTACGGAAATATCACATGTTAGAAAGAGAAAGCATATTTAGGTTCGATCAGCACTATTGGCAGATGTTGTTTTCTCCAGTGTCACTGTCAAAAATCACGCTAACTTATATTTGCCCTGTTGTCAGTGAATCCTGTATATTTTAAACAGTTTTAAAATTTATAAGCGCTGCCTACGTGTCCTGTTTGTGACTGCGATGTTTCTTTAATAAATAAGCCAGAAAAACATTCATTTCACAGGTAAATTGTCAACAACAGCAAATATTTTCATAGCCGTATTTTGGAGAAAACTATCTTTAGAAAATTTATTTAGAAAACCAAATCCTATCAATAAAATAGTGAATTTTCTCTGTAGTAAAAAACAATGGTCATAAAAGCAATATTAAGGACGTTGTTCTAATATAAATTTTCATTTCATGTACACAAAATAGTGACTTGTCAGTGTCGACTATTGTGTCGATGAAATTTTAGGACAAAAAGTTCCGATATCAGAATTTATTTAAAGTGTAGATGTACCAATTATCTTTCCACATAGATTATTTTTCCAAAATTTTAATTGGGGTACCTAATACTATCGATACAGAAGGTGAAACTAAAATGTTTGGAAACGTTTCTGTCTGTTTGTCGGTGTGTCCGTCCGAACGCTTATAACATATAAGAAGCTTAGCATAGCTTAGTGGCCCAGGTATTACAGTAGTCCCCAAATGCGGTTCGAATCTGGACCGCCAACCTACTTTGTGCGGATCTTGGTTGTTAATAATCATCTAACGAAAAGCGCTACTAATATTAATTTTAAAAACAGACCCTGAATGAAACTAGTTGGTGATTCCTGCGCTATCACCTTTAGGCGGTGAGCACTGAGCCTATATGTGATAGCGTAATGAATATGTTGTTTACATATTTTTTACTATAATTCAAGAGAATATCACAATTTTATGATAAAAAAATTATACTAAAAGGTTTCCTGTCGATGCTAAGTAAAAAGAATAATGGATGAGACTAATTGATAAAGATGCAGAAGAATAAAAATAAAGAAAAATAAGAATAAAAATAAAGAAAAAGAAGAAATAAGAAAAGATATACAATTTTTTTTTCGGGGGAAGCCTTCAAAAATACGCGCGGCCTTTATGGATAAGACCGGGGTGTGTGGGATTCTTACCTCACTTAAACCACCTCGGTGGTCAACATCAGCATATGACGGGAAGCACGTAATAGACCAGCTCCAGCACCCCCGCTATGCAGCACCTACTAACTGAGACACATCCCTGGAGAGACTGTACAGGGGTCTCCCCTAAGCCTCGCTGTGCACGATAGCACGTGCCACCGTCTTCTCTGGGATCACGATGGGTAAACAGAGTTCCCTCTCTAAGCATCTGTGACCCCAAAGGGCCGCCTATCTTAAATCATAAAGGCGGGGTTTCGGCTGTTAGGCCGAGGCGGTTGCCTCCTAGACGCTTTCTTCTCCGAGAGGGATCGGCCCTCTTACAGTCCCGCTCGACGGCCTGTTCCTGGACGACAACAGTATCACAAAAGGCAGCCATCCCTCTCCAGTTCACTTTATCTGCCAGCGTAGCCCTCACTACTGCCGACAGAGACAGGTCTCGCCCGATACTGGCTCTTAGTACTCGCCGCTCAGCGGTCTAGGCAGGGCACACCTTAAGCGTGTGCTGCGCTGAGTCCAGACCACCTCCGCAATGGATAGGTAGGTAAAAATCATTCAGTCAATCATCATCTCAATCAGTCATATTCTATACACTGCTAAGGGTCCTTAAATCTGCTTTCTTTACAAAGTACGTATTACCAATGAAATATAATTATAATGTGAGCGCATGAAATGTTTTTATTATAATAATGTAATTAATTAATTAAGTGCATTAAATAATACCTACCCTTGTGATTTTAGTTTTATTAACATAATTTGATTGAAAATATTTTAATTTTGTATACCAATTCTTCACATCTGAAATATTGTTTATCGATAATTGATATGTGTCAATATTTCCACGTTCTACATTACTATTGCACGCACACATTGACAATTCAAAATCGGTAGCACATTTTTGAGCTCTATGTTCTTCTATGGGGTACCAAAAATATTCTAATTCTATGATATAAAACAATGCATAATATCCGTCAAATATTATTAGTAAGTGTAACAAAAGTTAAAAACAAAAAAAGAAAGCAAAGATTGAAAGAGGTATATTATGCAAAAAAACAAAGTATAAATATCATTAGAACTGTGATAGAAATTACACGTACGTTGTCAGTGAGTAGCCAAGGAAGCCACATGTGCAGAAGGTGTCATAGCCAAACATCCCTATCAGCAACGTAGTCTTTGGTCTTATAATAGGCTTTTTGAATAAATACGCGTTTAATGTGGGTTTTAAACTTTGTCTCGGTTAGATCAGTTATTGACTTTGGCAGTTTGTTATAAAAACGTACACCATTTCCCATAAATGAATTACTTAATTTAGGTACCACAATTTTATGTTTGAAACGCGTTTCTATCGTGGAAATTGCTTCTTATATTATACATGTGCAAATTCTTCCAAACATATAGTATATTCTCAAAAATGTAAAGTGAGGGCAGCGTAAGTATATTGATTTCTTTAAATATGTTTCTAAGGCGTTCGCGTGGTCCCATGTTATATATAGCGCGGATTGCTCTCTTCTGTAAAATAAATATAGAATCAACATCAGCTGCTGATCCCCACAGCAGAATGCCATATGACATAATGCTGTGGAAGTATGCGAAATAAACTAATCTAGCTGTAGCAACAGTCAGTTGTCTTATTTTTCTTAATGCTTATGCAGCGGAACTTAACCTATTTGACAGAGCAGTAATGTGAACACCCCACTGCAATTTTGAATCGATCGTTATACCCAAAAAAACGGTGTTATTACTAATATCCAGTTGTTTGCCTTCAAGCTTTAGATTTAGACCAACTTGAGGAACATTCGGCAAGGAGAATTTAAGACATTTTGTTTTACTGGCGTTAAGTAAGAGATTATTTGCTGCAAACCATTTCGAAAGATCAGCTAGGCTTTCGTTGATATTTAAAACATCCTTATCCTTTCTATCTATTTTAAAAATTAGGGAGGTGTCATCAGCGAATAAAATTATCTCTGCTGAATTAGTCATCATATACGGAACATCATTGATATATGCCAGAAATAAGAAAGGCCCAAGGATTGAGCCTTGGGGCACGCCCATCCTCATTGGTGACCCCGAAGAAATCGTACCATTAACACCTACCTTTTGCAGTCTATTTGATAAACAAGAAAAAACAAGATCTGTAGCGCGTCCACGAATATCGTAATGGTGTAGCTTACGGATTAGTACTCAGTTTTACAAATCTTTATATTCAGATAGTCCAACACCCCACCCCGACTGCGGTATATTCATGCCCTGACGACATCCCTATTAATACTGGATTCGAAGTTCATCAGGCCCTCAGTAGTATGAAATACAATAAAAGCCCTGGTAAAGACGGTATCACAACTAATCTGTTGCTTCGCTCATTAGCAGAAACAATAGATTTTTATTGTTACAACGTATCATTCTGCACGTTGCTGAGCCGAAAGGTTAATCTACCACTGTTTCTTGCATTCATAGACTATTCTAAGGCATTTGACAGCCTATCACACACATCCATATTTAATGCTCTCCCCAAACAACAAATAGAACCAACTTATATAAGCTTATTCCAACAAATATACTTCAAAAGTACAGCAGCCATTCATCTACATACCACTGGGCCATCTTTTCCAATCTAAAGAGGAGTCAAGCAGGGTGATCCGCTGTCCAAAACTCTTCACAGCTACACTCGAAGAAGTTTTCCAAAGACTAAATACTGACTGGACAGGTAGGGTATTGTCGTCGGGCAAAGGAGATTAACAAATCTTGGCTTCGCTGAAGACATTGTTCTTTTCTCTTCCTCAGCAGCTAAGTTAGGCCTAATGCTAGAACAACTTGGCACTGTCAGTCTCGAAGTCGGACTCACAATAAATATGACGAAAACGAAGTTATTGACTAACATTGATTAGATCATTGGATTGAATATGTCCATGAGTACATATATCTCGGCCAGTTAGTATCCTTCCAGGCAAGAAAAGACAAAGAAGTTGCTCGACGCACCCAAAATGCCTGGAAGAACTTTTGGTTGATGAAACATCTAATGAAAGGACTACTTCCTATATCACTACAACGGAAACTCATGGACATGTGTATTCTCCCCATCCTCACCTATGGAGCGCAAACATGGTCATTAACTAAGCGTCTAAAGTCCGCAATCGGGGTCTGTCAGAGAGCAATGGAACGTAGCATCCTAGGAGTCAGGCTTACAGGCGTTCAAAAACACAAATTGCAGACATGACCAGACAGCTGCCAAATTAAAATGGAACTGGGCTGGTCACATCTGCCGCATGCCGGATGAGCTATGGGCAAAAACTACTACGCTGGCGTCCGAGCAGCAGGAACCGACTACGCGGCAGGTCCAAAAGGAGATGGCGAGATGAATTGGACTCCCACCTAAAGCACTGGCCCCAAACCGCCATTGTCCGGGAAAAGTGGAAAGAGGGAAGGAAGGCCTATAGGAATAGGAAGGTATAATCATTGATAAATAATTTAATTGGAAAACACACGTAGACAAAGTCTGTAACTAATTGGATAACTTTCTGTTTGCCTTGAGAAAACTTCGCTTAATAAGTTCTATGAAAGCAGCACTTTCAGCTTACCATGGCTACATTTCATCTGTATTAACGCTACGGAATAGTCATATGGGGAAATTTATTTGAGGTAAAGAACTCAATATTTCACCATTGGAAGCCTCTTTTTAAGGAATTAGTTATTCTTCCAGTCCGATGTCTCTATATATATGAAATCTGAGTGTTTAAAAAAAAAAATACATAAGTTCCCTTTACATGACGAAGCCTAACGTAATTAGCAGAGAAACACACAAACTACTGGTACCACGTCAAACACTTCATTTATTTTCTAGAAATGCCTACTGTATGGCAATAAAAATATATAATAAATTACCACTTAAGTTATGTCATTAACAATAAATAAATTCAAGCGTGAAATGTTTTTAAGGTTACTGGACAAGTGTTTTTATTCTTTCAATTAATTCATAAACTTCAAATAAATTACCTTAGTTAGTTCAACAACAATTATTAAGACTATATGAATTCTGATGCATGATGTTTGCATGCGATATTACTCTAACTTCTATTAAAATAAGTTAACTTAAGTGGACCTGCAAATAAATATTTCCACACCAACTGACGGTAGAATATGTGGGACTTAGTATAATAATTACTATAAGATCTTAATGTACCATGCTTTCGGAAATTAATAAATTGAATTGATTAAGAGACTGAAGAAAGAGGGAGTGCACCTGTGTTTGAGCTGATATTTTGAATACACTTGTGACTTTAACTGTGGGTTTGAGAGCTGATAAATATTCTTCATCATGGTGTCCTTCACAGCTTGTATTATTTCGATAAGAGTACACGGTCATTCGGGCCAACACTTTCATAGGCATAAATATAAAGGTTTAGGTACCTAAAGTGTATTTCTATACAGGACAGAAGAAAAATAAAAGATTATATTAAACTCCAACTATATTCTTCAAGACCTTGGCACTACCATGTTTTCCTATGCAATATTTTACAGTTGCATAGACTTTCAACAGTCTTCGTTCTACGGCTTTGAAATGATCGTCAGTGGCTAACTTTTCACCTTGAAATGAAGCTAACAATTTTATTGTTTCTGTCAAACTGCCACCAGAAACCATTTCCAAAGTTTGCCATGTCGAGGACGATATTCTGAAATATTAAAATCAGCATTTCATTATAAATTACTAGCTGTGCCCCGCGGTTTCACCCGCGTTAATTTGAGAAAAAAACCTACTAAAATATATTCCACCAGCGCCCTCCCCCCTCATGACCACGCCTAGCATATCCTAAATGCGCCTGCCTCGTTGGTCTGGTGGTCCCAAAAGTCGGACTGTAGACTGCTGAGCATGAGGTCTCGGGTTCGATTCCCGGGTCGGGCTGTGTTATTGTGGCTTGTGTTAGAACATTCTTAGTAGCAGCCCGGAGTTTGGAATTGTGGTAATAGGCTCACCACCTATTACATGGGACTTAATAACAGAATTGGTGAAATGTAGGTGTACGACTGTGTACATTTCTGCCTACCCAGTCGGAGAATACAGCCGTGATGATATGTTATAAATGCGCGCGTGGTACTTGATCATTATTTTGTTGCGGAGTTATTTTAAAACGATGATATCTCCGAAGATATTATTGAAACCAAATGATGTCAAGGCAAATTTTGTTCAAAATTAAATAAATACCTGATGTGAATAACGTATTTATTTAGATAAGGATTAATATCATGTTTATAAAAACACCTTCGCAAATAATGCATTATTATAGAACCAATTTGACAACCAGAAAAAAGGTTATAGTGAGTCAACCTTAAAAGATAGACATATGCTGTCGCGGACATTTTTTTTGAACTTCTAACGGGAAACTATTTAATTCTGTCTTACGAGGTTTTTTTCGTAACTTTAATCGTTTACGCAGCGCACGCAACGGAAGCTCTCAAAAGGAATATATTTTTCCCGTTTTTGCAACATTTTGATTTTTTTTGATGATTTTTATCATTTTCATTGATGCTCTGCTCCTATTGGTCGTAGCGTGATGTTATATAGCCTATGTCACCCGGGGATATTGTAGCTTCCTAACGGTGTAATAATTTTTCAAACAAACAAACAAACAAATCTTTCCTCTTTATAATATAAGTATAGATTATAATAATAATATAGATAAATAAAAATTTCTGTAATATCAGTGGATTATCCAATTGTTACCTACTCGACCATTAAGAGTGCCAGTTTAAAATAAAACATATTACAAATAAATCTTTTTTTAACTCATCCTTATCGAACCTTAAAGCTATAATTTTTGTGGGAAAAGGTCGCGTGCAGGATTCGAGCCTGCGCCTCCCGGATAAATACTCCAGGTGCTCATACCACTAAGCCATATCGACCTCTGCTCACAACTCCGAATTCTTCGTTCACATTATCGCTATCTATTCTATTCTAGTCCTTATACAGGTGACAGAACCGACACGACGGTGAGCAGAGGTCGAGATGGCTTAGTGGTCAGAGCGCCTGGAGTATTTATCCGGGAGGCGCAGGTTCGAATCCTGCTCGCGACCGTATTCTTTTTCCACAAAAATTATAAATAAAACATATTGTTTATTTCTTTAACCTTAAAGAATTGATCTAAAGTACATAGATTTTCATATATTTGTATGTGAATTTGACTTACATGCAACACTGATAAAGTGGAGCCAAAATATCAAGTTCATCTAGCATAGGATTACCTAATCCTTTGCCATTGTCCAACAGGATTATTTTATGCTTGTAGACTTCATAACGGTGCCGATCACCATTTTGTATTAGAAAATCAATAATGGCTATATCTATTAAATTGAGTATTCGTTTAGTACTCAGTAATAATGTCACTTTTCTGTAAAATAATAAATAAATGTTGACTTTCCCAATCATATTAATTTTATTTCATAAAACATAATACATTGGTCTAGTGGTCACAAGCGTGGTTGCAGTGTGAGGTACTCGATTCGATTTTGGGTGGGGCAGTGTTATTAGGTTTTTTTGTTAATAAATTCTCAGCAGTAGTTTGAAGATTGGAATTGTGCCTAGTTGATGGCAATGGACTCTTCACCTGAAACTTTATAACAGCTCTGGTGAAATGTGGGTATTTCCAAACCTTTGCCTAAACCTACAAAGAATAGATGCATCATGCTATGTAATTTGGAGTTGAACATTTTATTTTTGCAAACCACCAATGTACTATATTTTCTAATTGTTTTAAGACTTTACACAATAGGTACTTACTTACAAAAATCATTATCATTTTCCCATTCCATTTTCATATTGGTATAAGATCGTCTCCAAGGTGATTTATTGACTTTTAATTGTTTATCCAAATACAAAATAGCAGCCCCTTCAATATCACCTTTATTGTCAGGACAAACGGTTTCATTTACTTTGCAATAATAACATTTGCCATATATACATACTCCTTTGTCTGAAACCAAAAGGGTGACTTAAAGGGGTAATAGTTGAAGGGTAGATGGAAGGGATAGATGATAATTGTACTAATTTATAGGTAACCGCCTCAGTGGTCTAGTGGCTGCAAGTGTGGCTGTTGAGCCTGAGGTGCTGGGTTCTATTCCAGGTTTGGAAAAAGTGTAAGTCAGTTCTTCTGTTAAAAAATTCTCTGTTGTAGCCCAACCCCACCCCATGGCTCACCATCTATCACATGGAACTGATTATCAGTGGAATGTAGGTGTGCAACAGTATTTCTCTTCCTAACTCTTCAGGGATACAACTGTAAGCTATGAATGTTATAGGGATATAATGTTTTGCACAGATTTTTTTAAGTTTAGCAAATCCTTATCATGAATTCTGTATTGAGTAAGTATCTATCACACATTGATTAAAATAGTAAGTTTTGAAGTCATTCTCTTTGTATACAAAGAAAAAAATTACGTAAAATGAAACAAAAAAAAAACTTTGAGACTACTACCTCAGTCCTTCATAGGATTTATGAAATTAAAATTCTGTAACTATTACCATTTTTTACCATAGTCTTTTTCAACCCCACTGTAGCGTGAGCAAGTATATCTTGGTTGAAATGAACCCTCCTTATGACAGAAGGGGCCACCCACTTATAATTCAGTACCATAGCAAGGTAGTATGTGAAAACCTCTGAGTTGTGCCGGTCATAGCCTGCATAAATGTTACCCCTTATTACATCTCCTAGGTTATACCTCTTTGGTTTAAAGTATAGTTTTTGTTTTCCCTGAAACAAACAAATAAAGAATATACAAATAATTTACACACCTAATCCAATGTAACCTAGCTATTCTCAGATTGAAAATTGGCTATGTGACAGGCTGACAGGTTTTTATAGTTAGGTATATATGGTACCCATTAATGAAGCTAGGTCTTAATATGCTACATATAGTAACTTTCTAAACAAACCTCTAATAGAAGTAACAACTTTAATTGTGTCCCTTTGGGAGCATTATCAGCCAATGCTATCTGTGAGTTAGCCAAAGCATGCAGTATTTGCCCCGCTGCACCATTCCTATATGGGAACAGGGACTCTTCATCAGCCCACTGTAATAATTAGAAGATACAATATGTTAATATTAAAAAAGGACAGTTTTTCTACCATTATGATTAAACTTGCTTTTATTTGCTTTGCAGTTTCTGTTATGGTGTTGGAATTTTATTTTCAATATTAGAGAGTTGCAAGACTTGAGCTCTGTAGAACTATTTAAACAATATTATATATTATTAATAGCATACATAATTGATCTGTATTCTCATGAAAGTA
The DNA here is from genome assembly GCA_935421205.1 of Xylocampa areola. Lineage (NCBI taxonomy): Eukaryota > Metazoa > Arthropoda > Insecta > Lepidoptera > Noctuidae > Xylocampa > Xylocampa areola. Next base: position 7,658,222 of record OW285200.1, read on the forward strand.
CAAAATTGTATTTGGTAACAACAGTATTTATATTGTGTTTGGTAATTATGTTAAGGTATAATTATTAATTGAGCTGGTTAACTGGAGTTAACATAAATTCACACATTATTTCTATGGGGGTAGACAGAAAATAGATATCACCAATAAGATCAGTGTTTAACCTTTCGGCTTAGCAACATACAGAATTATATGTTGTAACAATAAAAATCTATTGTGTCTGCTAATGAGCGAGGCAACAGCTTAATATCCTTTTATGGTGTCCCAACCTGGCATTCCCACTTACACCTGCTTTATACATAACTTTTGTTAACAACTTCCATTCATCCTTTCTACATGAACAAACCATCTAAGGGTACTCCTTGGAATTTTATCACTGCATTTTTGTTTAAACATTTTATTAACATTGTAGCATTCATAGTTAAACCACACATACTTGACAAGGAACACATTCAATTTATTTTCATGTTTTGCTTCACACAACATTCACTTCCATACATAAGCACAATACCAACACATAATTTACAATATAACTGAATAAATCACTAAACAGTTTATACTTACATTTTCAACATTCTGCCAAACATAGTCTATACTAGGTTTTGATGCATTAAATGAGCTAATTAAATTCCTTTGTATTGGTAAGAACTTAGAGTTTCTGTTATGGTACTGACTAGGTAAGTGGTTGAGATTTTCATTAATTTCTCTGACTATATGTGGTATAGGGTCAGACTTTACAAGGGGCAATCTAAAACTAGCAGGTCTGTGTTCAGTATTTAGAATGTAGAAAAAATATATATTGAGAGCCACTAGCAACAGTAGAAATAATGAAAACCCAAAGATACAGTTCATCGACATACTTCATTTCAATTTATTTCTACATTTATTTTTATAAGTCTACACCCGATTACATGAACACAAGTAAATGTAATTTAGTGATACAAGATTAAATTAAATACCTACACGGTTAACTATTTTTGGCTCACGATCACACTAATTCTCTTACCCTTGTCTCGGTTAACGAGATTTAGATTTTGGCACATTATAGTAGGTACATGTACAAATTTAAATTTGACACTGTAAAAATAAAGTAACTTTCGAATCACTAAGAATGGAAGTTTCGTTTAGTTCCCAAACCCAATTTGATATTTCTTGTTGTTATTACTGTTGTGTTCATTTCATTTTTCCATTTATTATTAATCGAATATTCTTTGGAGTTGGACTTCAAGGTTTGCTTTTGATTGACTGAATTTGACAGGACTGGACCAGTATAAAGCAAGGCAACTATCGTACCTCAAGGGTCGAATTTATCGTACATGGATGAAAATTATCGTACTTTTCAAAATAATCACTATAAAAAAATAGTTAAAGAGACCTTACAATATTATTAAATATTTATAATTAAATGTTTAATTACGAAGCAGATGGAAAAATATTAATATCGCGTATATTAGTATTTATTTATTAATATAAATAAATACTAATATACGCGATATCAATATTTTTTAAATTTAATTGTAAAGTCTCTAACTATTTTTTTTTAAGAGACAGGCTTGCACTACTCCCCCTTAACTTGAATGTCAATAATGGCGCGCGCTAACATTTTAAATTCAATTGGAAATCTGCATGTCTCTTAAGATCTAACGAATTTATAACAAAAATAAAATAAAGGTATAGTAGGTTAGTGACGAATTTAATCAAAAACTAAAGTATATTAAATGGAAAAAGAATACGGTCGCGAACCAATATTTATAATAAATACCAGTAATTTCTCTGGTTTTATTTAATGATGTTCTAATGTGAGAATTGTTAACATTCGTAATACATAGGTACTGAGTATTTTTTTTTTAATTATTACCAACGTCGGGCAGTTCCGGAAACCATCTCGCTAAACCAATACCAATAAGTCCTTATTTATTGTAAAAAATCATCATACCCTGCACCATCAATTTGAGGTTATATCATCCCTCGTAAAAACCGATTTAAAACTGATTGAAGTACACTAATATATTGAAACTGAAATAATCAATACTTTGTACATATATGTTACAAATTCCGTACCGACATTGTAACGAAGCTTAGAAATCCACTCTTTGGGTCGCTATGTACAACAAAGTGTCCATCAATTCGGTTGGCAACCGAGGTAGCGAATAGGTACGCAGGTTAGGTAATAAATATATTTCATCACACTATTACAGTAGTCCCCAAATGGTTCGAATCCGGACCGCCAACCTACTTTGTGCGGACCTTAGTTTATTATTGATCTAACGAACTGCGCTACTAATATTAATTTTAAAAACAGACCCCGAATGAAACTAGTTAGAGATTCCTGCGCTATCACCTTTAGGCGGTGAGCACTGAGCCTATATGTGATAGCGTAATGGATTTGTTGTTTACATATTCTTTACTAAAAATTCAAGAGAATATTTTATGATATTTTTTTTTATACTAAAAGGTTTCCTGTCGATGCTAAGGAAAAAGAAAAATGGATGAGACTAATTAATAAAGAAAAGAATAAAGATAAAGAAGAAAAAATAGTAAAGAAATAAGAAAAGATAATAGGATATACCATTTTCTTTTCGGGAGAAACCTTCAAAACCGCGCCCGGGCTTTGAGGATAAGACCGGGGTGTGTGAGATTCTTATCTCACTCAAACCACCTCGGCGGTCACCATCAGCATATGGAAGGAGGCACTTAATAGACCAGCTCCAACACCCCCGCTATGCAGCGCCTATTAAGACACATCCCTGGAGAGACTGTAAAGGGGTCTCCCCTAAGCCTCGCTGTGCACGATAGCACGTGACCACTATGCCACCGTCTTGTCTGGGATCACGATGGGTAAATAGAGTCTCCTCTCTAAGCACCCGTGACCTCAAAGAGCCGCCTGTCTTAAATCATACAGGCGGGGTTTCGGCTGTTAGGCGTCGAGGCGGTTGCCTCCTAGACGGCTTCTTCTCCGAGAGGGATCGGCCCTCTCACAATCCCGCTCGGCCGCTTCTTTCTGGACGACAGCAGTATCACAAAAGGAAGTCATTTCTTTTCAGTTCCCTAAATCTGCCAGCGTAGACACAGGCACACCTCAAGCGTGTGCTGCGCTGAGTCCAGACCTTCTCCGCAAGTTATTATATTAAATGGAAAAAGAATACGGTCGCGAACAGGATTCGAACCTGCGCCTCCCGGATGAATACTCCAGGCGCTCTGACCACTAAGCCATCTCGACCTCTGCTCACCACCGCGAATTCTTCTTCCATATTTTTAACACGTCTTATGGCGACGTCATTGCAATCAATTTGAATTGTATTGTCGTATTCTTTTTCCATTTAATATAATAACTTTAGAGTTCGCCAAGCATGCGTTAATGCTTTTCAAAGATTTATCTTGAATTAATCAAAAACTTTTTCATTTCAATAAATTCTATATCCTCGAGAGCAACTTTATAACATTTGACAATGGATTGCACATATAATCTTCAGGTTATAAAATAACAAAATTTTACAATCTAAAACCTATCATTGTTATTATGTTAATTTCAGATCACTTTTATTCTTGTTTATAAAACTTCTCTCTATCAAATTCATCCCCATCCGTATCACAATTTTTTTACCTGTAGTTTCAGATGTAGTGTCTTTTGTAAATTAAATATTTATTCATTCGATTATAACAACGCTAACTGCACAACATAGGAACCATCACAAAGTGAGTATTATTTTGAGATGGTTCCTATGTTGTGCAGTCAGCGTTGTTATGTTTTATTCTTTATTTAGATATTAGAAAATTGCGAAATAAAGAAATCTTTAAGTTATTGTCTAAGAGGGTAATAATAAATTTGTTCAATGCATCGTAATGATAATTATCGTACAGTCTGTGTACGATACTAATATGATAACGTACACCGTACGTAGGCATGGAAATATCGTAAGCGTACGATAATTATCGTACGGTTGAATACTGGACTAGACAGTGTGGTTCCTGAAATCCTGACAAATTTAGGCTTGCCGTAAGAAACATCGAAAGTTGCCGTATTTTAAGGTATAATACCACAAATTTCCGTATAGCAGTATTTTTTATTATTGTTCAACGGCTATTATTCATATTATTTTTTAACGTAAAATGTGTATGTGTGTTTTTTTGGGTGTAAAATAGTTCTAATGAATGCTAAATAAAACTATTTTTCAAATATTTTAGAGATGGCAGATTGCGGTAAGAAATTCCTGTGCATTCGATATTATTAAGAGATTTAAAGAAGTGTTGTATTTTATCCTTCAAGAATTACTCGGATAAACGTTCTGATGCCACGAATGGCATCATATTTCATTCGTTAGTCATTTTTATGGTTTTTCTATTCGCTGACAGATGTCGAATCCGATATACCACTTAAATAATAGCTAACAATGTCATAGAAAATTTCTTTTCATTTGATAATTAAACTAGACTTAACATTATACAAAGCTAACTTCGCCAAAAAAATATCGTTTTAAGTTTTATCATTATTACAAATTTTCTAATGATAGAATTCAATTCTTTAATAGACCGAGTTGTACTCAAAATCCAATTTTCATTAAGATGTTTTGATAACAATATTTAATTTTATTACCTTTTTGTAATGGACTTGATTGCAATCAATACAAAAATATAATTATTTTTATAGCGGTTCGAATACTTATTTCTTGATATAGTGTAGAGACACTAGAGCAATCTAGCGTAATTTTGCTGAATTACATAAGAATGAAGTATATTGTGACTTTCAGTTTTCCCTATTCACCGCTAGGTGGAGAATTAAGAAGTGGGCGTCACTTGACGGCCCCCCTCGCCCCGCAAATCGTGACGCACTGTTTCAGTAGAAAAGCCCCTTAGACTATCTCCTCTTTAATTGCTTTATGATAAAAATTTACAATACTGTCGGTGGTTCTGTTCTATTAATACTATCGATAGTATTGCTCATTATTATTTATTTATGTATTGATACATCCTCCACTATCGATAGAATCGATAATATCGATCGGAGTATTTGAAGGTCAATTATCAATCGATAGATCAGCAACACTAGTCGTCTAGTCTAAAGTCGGAACTACAGAAAATCTCAATTAACTAACTGCTGTGTCGGCTTGAATTATCGGCTGTCAAAGTAGAGACGTTGGTTCCGAACAAGAAGGTTGAACCTGAAAAATTATGGACACATAGACAAATACAATTTAAAATTCTCAGTAGTAGCCTGTATGGAATGGGAGTATGGAATCGTTCCCGGTAGATGGCAATAGGCTCACCACCTATTTATTACATGGGACTTAATAACAGCATTGGTGATATGTGGGTGTCCAATCGTGTATACTTCTGCCTACCCCTTCGGGGAATACAGGCGTGATGCTATGTTATGTGAAAATACTTTTTACCATTACAACACAACGTCTCGAATATTTAAGAACAGATTAAAAAAGTTATTTTAACCAATAAATGTTTCGAATAAAAGACCTTTTGAATTTTATATTGCTCAGTATAGTGCTATTAAAAATGTTATAATTCGTTAACGAATAATATATCGCCCTGCGGTCGATTGACGTCATTGTTTACGCGAGCCCACAGATGCGTATTTGCAAGGGGGCGTGGCTTCACGTGCATGAGGTTAAATGGTTATTTATTTACATATGTCAATATTGTTTAGTCACTTAAGTAAATCATAGAATTAGAATATTTTTGCTACCCCATAGAAATACATAGAGCTCAAAAAAGTGCAACCGTTTTTGAATTGTCAATGTGTGCGTGCGATAGTGATGTCAACGTGGAAATATTGACACATATTATCGATAAACAGTATTTCAGATGTAAAGACTTGGTATACAAAATGAAAATATTTTCAATCAAATTATGTTAATAAAACTAAAATCACAAGCGTAGGTATTATTTAATGCACTTCATAAATTAATTACATTATTATAATAAAAACATTTCATGCGCTCATACTATAATTATTTTTCATTGGTAACAGGTAATTTGTAAAAAAAGCAGCTTTTATGGACCCTGAGCAGTGTATAGAATATGACTGATTGAGATGATGATTGACTGAATGATTTTTACCTACCTATCCTAATACCACTGCGGAGAAGGTCTGGACTCAGCGCAGCACACGCTTGAGGTGTGCCTGTGTCTACGCTGGCAGATTTAGGGAACTGAAAAGAAATGGCTTCCTTTTGTGATACTGCTGTCGTCCAGAAAGAAGCCGCCGACCGGGATTGTGAGAGGGCCGATCCCTCTCGGAGAAGAAGCCGTCTAGGAGGCAACCGCCTCGGCGCCTAACAGCCGAAACCCCGCCTGTATGATTTAAGACAGGCGGCTCTTTGAGGTCACGGGTGCTTAGAGAGGAGACTCTATTTACCCATCGTGATCCCAGACAAGACGGTGGCATAGTGGTCACGTGCTATCGTGCACAGCGAGGCTTAGGGGAGACCCCTTTACAGTCTCTCCAGGGATGTGTCTTAATAGGCGCTGCATAGCGGGGGTGCTGGAGCTGGTCTATTAAGTGCCTCCTTCCATATGCTGATGGTGACCGCCGAGGTGGTTTGAGTGAGATAAGAATCTCACACACCCCGGTCTTATCCTCAAAGCCCGGGCGCGGTTTTGAAGGTTTCTCCCGAAAAGAAAATGGTATATCCTATTATCTTTTCTTATTTCTTTACTATTTTTTCTTCTTTATCTTTATTCTTTTCTTTATTAATTAGTCTCATCCATTTTTCTTTTTCCTTAGCATCGACAGGAAACCTTTTAGTATAAAAAAAATATCATAAAATATGCTCTTGAATTTTTAGTAAAAAATATGTAAACAACAAATTCATTACGCTATCACATATAGGCTCAGTGCTCACCGCCTAAAGGTGATAGCGCAGGAATCTCTAACTAGTTTCATTCGGGGTCTGTTTTTAAAATTAATATTAGTAGCGCAGTTCGTTAGATCAATAATAAACTAAGGTCCGCACAAAGTAGGTTGGCGGTCCGGATTCGAACCATTTGGGGACTACTGTAATAGTGTGATGAAATATATTTATTACCTAACCTGCGTACCTATTCGCTACCTCGGTTGCCAACCGAATTGATGGACACTTTGTAGTACATAGCGACCCAGAGTGGATTTCTAAGCTTCGTTACAATGTCGGTACGGAATTTGTAACATATATGTACAAAGTATTGATTATTTCAGTGTCAATATATTAGTGTGCTTCAATTAGTTTTAAATCGGTTTTTACGAGGGATGATATAACCTCGAATTGATGGTGCAGGGTATGATGATTTTTTACAATAAATAAGGACTTATTGGTATTGGTTTAGCGAGATGGTTTCCGGAACTCCCCGACGTTGGCAATAATTAAAAAAAAAATACTCAGTATGTATTACCAATGTTAACAATTCTCACATTAAGAACATCATTAAATAAAACCAGAGAAATTAATTATATTTATTATAAATATTGATGTCACAGCAAGTCACAGCAGCTTATGTTAAAAAGGATAACCAAGCTCTTCCCTCCTCTCTTTCGAAGCCATTTTCCCATTGGTAGGAAATGAAAACAAGAATCCAATGTAGTCGGCCGGAAGGTGCGACTCAATGGCACCGAGCGCGATCACCTGAAAAATATTAATTATTATTAGCATCGGCTTCAGCAAACCTGCTGATCATGTGTGAATCTTGTATAATTTACAGCCGAGGGAAGATTGCTTGCGGCGCACAGTGAAACCAGTGAATGGAGTGTATGTAAGCGATCAGGTAAATAAATAAATTCTTTATCAATTGTTCCACCGGCTGTCGAGGACGGACCCCAGATTTTCCAACGTGGACTTGACGCCAAAGCTCCTACCACAATGTTGGATCCCGGGGGAAGCCCGTTCGCCGGATTGTCCCGGCAAACGGTGCGACCGCAACTGTGGCCAATATGGCTGCTTGCCGGGGCATCTTCCCTCATGCTTTGCATGCATTGTGGTTCATATTAATGTATAGATATTAGAGTTTACGCAGTAATAATATATAGTCTGTGCTATAGACATAGGTAAGTTAGGATATCATGTATCCAATTTCAAGCTCTCTTTTTTATCGCCTGGCGGCATGTATTGGCAATCTTCACAATTAGTAACTTTAGCATTACAACTTTACGGTTGTAAGAACGCCGAACGTCACTGATAGCTTATTAATATAAGAAAAATAAATACTTATAATCTATACCAAATGTTTTTGTTTATTATAAATATCTTAACGTTTGAAGTAGGATACAAATTAAGTAGACTACCTAAGAAATGTCTACACTTGCTATTTATCATAATAAAACTACCAAGCCGGGGCGGGTTATCAATAAAACAAGAAAATACAAAAATACATTACCTCAAGATATGTATTTGACGGACGTCTGTCTAGGGGTATATCTTTGCCAATTGCTGTTTTATTAGGGTTGTGCGTCTCTTCGTAGGTGCGAGCTACTACTTGCTGGCCCTTTGATGTCGTCACAGTTACGTTCTTAGCGAAGTACCAATTCTTCGTCACACCTTCCTGTCTGTTGCGTGTAATATGTTTCTAAAGATTATATAGAAAGACACTTTTATGCTAAACGCACTCACTAGACAGTTTTTTTTTTTAAATAGATAGAGAATATTATTATTTTATTAATATTTAGAATAGATAGATAATTACCATCTACTGTGCATAAATGTGTGCTTGGTTCATCATTATAATTACCTACGGTCGTTATTAACGCAAATTTTATATTGAGATTTACGTTATATACTTCACCTGCCTAAGCCACCACTTCCTTTAAAGGCGCAGACTTAAAATCAATGAGCAAGGTAACTAGCTCTTGATGCTTCCTTTTTACTGAGACGCTAGGATCTAGTCTGTTTCGTATTGTTTATGAATAGATTTAATACAAATAAACAAGGTCAGGAACGGATCCATTCAGTAATAAAAAAACAATCTAGTCTGCAGTCTTTGACCCTAGTTTAGTGGTGTGAACCTGTGCTTTCCTCCAATCCTGCTGTAGTAAACTTTTTCAGCAATTTAAGACTAAGAGAATTGTTGTAAACCTAGAGAAGTGTCGCAATAGATTTTTGCAGGTCGAAGAGGCCTATAGCCACTTCCTCCACTCTCAAATATATAGGTGCACAAATATATATCTTAATAATTACCGATTTTTAATACTGATCGGAAATGATTATTTTAATATTCAACTCAGTTAATGGTTTCTCTTCTCTGGTTACTTGTAGCAAAACCTCATTATTTTTTATAAACCAAAATGAAGTGCCGTTCCTATCGGTAAGCGCATATCTTGAGAACGGCTGGACCGAATAAGGTATTTCGAGAAATAAAAATTGGAAAGTTGATCCAAAACATTAAAGTTCTGGAATTACTGTTGTGCTCTTTTCTATGGGATTTTGGATAGGACAACGTCTGTAGGGTCAACTAGTTTCTAATTATTTAAGATGTATTAAAGCGTCGCCGTTGGAGCGAAAATCGGCATCTTTTTTTATATCTTTAGTCAAGTACCTACCTTATCTCGAAACAAGCAGTTCCACGAAAGTTAATATTTAAAAATTATCTTACTCATCTAAATGATGCACTTTGTCCAAATCGAGGGTCCACAGGGCACCCCACACCTCCTCAGCGTCATCCTCCACGATGGTGGCCACGGCGCCATTCCACGATTCCCTATACATGTTGAAGTCTAGTCTGTGGTTCTATTAATATAAGAAAAATATTACACTGATACAAAAGTGAACTTTATAATATTATGTATTGCAAATATTTAGTATTATTTCGTTTATCTTTTAGTTACGAAATATACAATGCTGATTTTAATATAATTTTGTAACTAACGCGTGCGAAGCGAGAGTAATAATAATATTTATTAGTCGATAGAAAAAAAACTAGATATACCTATCGGATCACTAGCGGGGTTTGAACCCTCACCCCGCGGATCTGTACACAAGTGCTCTGAGATTATGCAGCGTTGTTTAAGGTCTCAAACCAGCCATGAAAGTAAGAAATGATTATTTTCGTTCAATCTATCACTGAAGTTATGTTATAAAAGTTTATGGTTTGCGTAGAGCGTCTAAAAATGGTACTGATGACTGAGAAGTTGTGTGGAAATCGGTTGTCATGCAGAGGCCTCAGGATCATGCGACGAGGAAAGTATTTAGTATGAATTTGGATGGCTATAAGAGTAGAAGGAGACCGAGACAACGACGGATGGACTGTGTGGAAGTGTCAGTGTTCAATAAAACATGCTGCGCTAACTTCAAGTAAATTTTAAGGGCAGGTAGTGATGGTTTGCGCATAGTACGGGTTATCCTATATTTTTACTAACATTTGGATTTTTGGCTTTTCCGTACCAAAACATTTGAAGAGGCGTCTCTTCGTAATTCCACCCTATTAGATACATATTCCGTAGTAAGTTGTTATGCATTATAATAAATATTAAATAAAACATACCATTTATTGTGGATATAGGTAAAAATACGACTGGTATAAAAAATTAAAATCTCGGATCCAAATATGTGCGGTTCACATACTAGACAGTATGTGAACCGCACATATTTGGATCCGAATATTGAACGAGAGACATGTATCTATATGTAAAAGTATGCGTAAAAGAGAGAAAATTGTAATAATTACAGTAGGGCCAACATATACCTAAGCGAGAGGGCTTCTTAAGTGAAACGTGTCTAGCTGAGCCCTACGTGTGTGTGCTATTGGTGGTTAGGGCCTCAATAAAAGGTCGATCTTGTCATATAAGGTCAAACTCTATTATTTTCTAATAGAAGCTTTCACTCCTAACACATTTCCTAGTTATTAGGATTTTTTAAATATTTGATAAATTACATATCTATTAATAGACATTAAGCAATCGGGGTATCTCAAAAAACGTTGCCCTACACTTGGATTTTCTCCTGTATTGTGACACAAAGTTAGGTAAGTACACACTCCTCCAGACCCCTAAACAATTATTTGTAGATCATACAAATGGAACCGAACCCACACGCGACACTACAACAGCCCATCTTTTAATCACTCGTCAACCGCGCCTTCGAAATAAAATGATAACCTAACAAGGCACAGCAAATATGCTGGTTTCTTAATTTTCCTGCCTTCCCAGCGATTTTATCACAACGTAGTAATTATTCATTTACGTCATTAATTTTTACCATCGAGTATGCGTAGGTATGTTATTCCTTTATCAGTAATTCACTATTCACATTACCTACTCACCTCACTGATTACGCTTACCTTCAGTTTGGCGATGCTGTAGAAAACCGCACTTGGATTGTTGAGGTGCAACCTTTTCGCCAATAAATTACTACCGTAGGCATAATAAAATATCGTGCCATTTGGAGGTGTTACTATATCTGTATCACTGTAGGTTATTTCATATAAACTAAATATTATTAATGTTAAAAATGTTTGTGACTGCATTTCTGCACGCGAAGACCGTTCGAATGCGGGATGTGTATTGAATCTTACTGGCTCTAGTTCAAATGCATAACCTTTATCGTGCGAAGTATTTTAAATGCTCAAGCATAATATTGCCGGCCACTGTTTGATTGCGTTGCGTTGGCTAGAACAAAAATTGTTACGCGTTATATTGTTTAATTTGTTACCGTCCATTTAAGTAGTTAAAGGTTTCCTATTTTGGGACCTAAATAATTATTGCTAATAGATACTTCTAATTGTCAGATTCAGTATAACAGAAAGAGGAGTAGAAAAATTTGAATTGACTGAATCCATCTGCTCCATGTAAGTAAGTACCTACTTACAAACATTACAACGTGAGAAATCAATCAAAATATTCTCGAGTTAATAGCATAATATTATTAAAGTTCACAAAACACTTACTATTGTATGATGAATATTTCAAGTAGGTATTGTATCAGTAGGTATACTTAATACGGTTACACAATACGTATTCATACACGTTTCAAAGAGTATATAATGTACACGTTTGTAAAACAGAATATAAATTCTAGAACAATTTTTGATTTATACCGTTTATTTATAAAAACCATAGAGAGTAGGTATAAAGATTTTCTTTGAGAGCATTAGGGCATTTTCAAAATATGAAGATGATTATTGCAATGCATTTTGTGTAGATTCTCATTTTTTTATTCTCTTGCGACTCGAGGACAGGTATTCATCGTATCGTCTTTTCGAAAAAAAAAAACACATCGTCCTTCACTAACTTGGTTCAACCAATCTCGTAACTTTGTGCAGGATGGCTCATAGCTGGCCTGTATCAAACACTAAAGTGACAGCTCGTGCAACTATACTGCGTGGCCGCCTCCTGCGCCGTTTCGAATCTAGCGATTCACAAAATCTTAGTCCATCACCTATGGTTCCTGGTGGCCGGAGATCATTGAGCGCCCTCTGGTGCTTGTTGTGTATTCTGCGGCAGGGATGTGAGTGGTTCGCCCCTCGCTCCGCCTCTTTCGCGAGCATCACTTCTTCGCAAAAGGTAGTGACGGCTCTCTATGCACTCTCACTTCTTATCTTGTAAGGTGTACCTAATCACTGTCAAAATCGAGAGAAATAGCTCCGCTAAGGTCATGGTGCTGCATCACCCAAGTACGCTGCACTACTTGTAAGTAGGTGTCAGACTCCTTCTTACCGACTTAAAACATGAAAACAAATAACAAAGCAAGTTATATTATTATGTGTATTCTTGCCGCTTTCGATAAGGGTTAAGAGGACATAATATTCAAAATATTAAATAGGTGGTAATCTTTATTACAACATGTAATGCGTAAAGTTATACATTTTTGTGGAAAGAAATTTCGCTATGCATACCTACGTTAATGCTTTTAGAAGATTAATCTGTATTATGTTATGCGTAATTGACGTAACCACAATATTCTAAATGAACCCTTAGACGTTACAGAAGTTTAAAACAATGATCGAGTGTGGCTGGTATGTGTTGTGTGCCGGGGCACAGGGCACGGTGCAGGGGCTGTTTGTCGCCGATACTAACGCGATTACGTCCAATCAGCAGCGTCGCCGCCCTAATTGGGCGCACCCGATGCGAGGGCGGGCTTTTTTAACAGCTTGTGCAAACACGCTCCCCAGTCGTCCCGGTCTGGGCCGCATTGACAACCCTGATGTTTGTCTCAGGCCAAATACAAAGCTAGCGTACATTCAAAAATAAACTTTTTCAAAATTGCTTACATGTTAAGTATTCTCTTTTGTTTAGTACTGATTTGGTGGTCTGCCCGATCTCTACTTCAAATATAATTAAATTAGTATTTTGCAATAATTATCAAAATATTGAGACCTATGCCTAAATCTTATACTACCGATGCTTAATCCTTAAATCCTACAAGTTAAACGAACGCCTTTATAATCAAAGGCATATTAAATGCAATCCTTCTATTTTATTATTTATTCACGACATTAACAATGCAAGACGGTTCAAGTATTACCGTACACCGACCGTCTAGGCCCTAGGCCGACCAGCTAGGGCTGTCATCAATCAGCCGCAAACGTAGAAACAATATCGCTAGCCGATGGGGATGCACACCCCTGCCTGTGATTTATGGGGGATGTCAAATCACAAACTCATCTGTATCATTGTTCGGTGGTAGTCGCTTAGTGATATTTCGATTCAAAATTTTCATTTGTAACAATGACCAAGTGTTTATTTTATTTGTTCATTAGATTTGTTTCTTGTTGAGATTTTACGTGCCTACCTACTTCCTACTAATTTACCATTTTGACTGCCTCATTGGTCTAGTGGTCGCAAGCGCGGCTGCCGAGTGTGAGGTCCTGGGTTCGATTCCCAGGTCGGGCAAAGTGTTGTTGGGTTTTTCTGTTAGGAAATTCTCAGTAACAGCCCGGAGTCAGGAAGTTGGTGGTGTGACACCCCCGTGCTTCGGAGAGCACATAAATCGGTCCTGCGCCTGATGTCTCTCCGGTCGTGTCGCATTGCCGTCCCATCGGACTATGTGAGTGAAGAAAGAGGGAGTGTACCTGTGTTTGCGCGTACATTTGTGCACTATAATATCTCCTGCGTACTTGGATCCTCCATGGAGTAACCGAAATACGGTTGGGAGTATATATAAAATTTTCCAGTAGGTAACTGTATGCATGTTTGAAGGTGCTTTCTTCTCTCCTAGGTCATATTGTTTTAAAAATGCAGTTTAGTGAGAAAGACGGAGAACAACTAAAACATAGAAGTTTTTTAAGACAATGTGCATATATTTGTAATTACTTAATAGGTATCCCTCATAATTTCTGCTTTTCCGGCTAGAACTCTGCATTTGCCCCAGAAAAAATATATCATAAAGCCTTCTTGAAGGTATAACTATAACAATAGTAAGTTTAGGTATTACTTACATACAACCAAACTTGCAAATTCTTTCTCTAAAGTCACGCGTAAAAGATTCAATAGGTAATGATGCATCTAAAGTAGTTAAGTACGTGATAATTAATTAAATTTCTTTGCAATAAGTTAAATCTTTAAAAAAAATACAATTACATTAGGTTACTTCATTTGCTTCGCAATTGATTGTAGGTACACGTGACTTTAGAAGACATTTGCTCAGATGAATAAATATTAAGCGTCTAAAGTCACCTGTAGTTATGTTTGTTGTTGAATGCTCTTCTTCTTCTGAAGGTGAATTCTTCGAACAAAAAATTTATAACGAAGATTTCTCTAGACCAGTACAAAAATTATTATTTTTGGACTGGTCTAGAGAAATCTTCGTTGTAACCCCACTAACACGAATGTTAATTATTTAAACAAGGAAACTAGGTTATGTTCGTCATCTAATATTTATTTGTAAGTACACATCTATGAACAGAGCGTTGTCACTTGGAACCGAACACTTAATAATTAGGTATTAATTGTATTTACATTAATTTTCAATCGGAATATTATTATACTCGTAGTAATTAACTTATCAAGAGTTTATCCATTACATCAATTTACATCTGCGTCGCTTGATGTCTCGTTGAAAAAAGAAAAACGTAGGTAACGAAACCTATAGGTACTTATCAACTAAAATACAAACTATTTCAGTTCTTATTTGAAAACTAAATATAATGGTTCATATGTCAAAAAATGTTTTATTGGCAATTAAATTGCTTATTTCACATTTCGATTTGATAAACGATTGTAAAATGACGAATATTTCGAAAATACTGTTATTTTGGGTAGATGAGGCATGTCTTTTTCTTCCATGCATCTCTATTTGTCGTGAACTCGGTAATCACCCTCTTTCTAGCTTTATTATTTTTAACACAACCCATGCATCATTCTCTTGATCTTCCTCGACTTTTGCCATCCACACGACATATATGTTCAAACTTTCTTCGTGATATGATTCTCATTCCTCCGGATGAAATTCACGTACCATCCCATCACAAACAATATCTACACACCTTCTCGGTTATTGGCGCCACTTTTAAACTCCCTCTTACATGGTCTCTCTCCGCACACATGCCTCTTAACATTCCCATCTCTGCTGGGATGCCCAGGAACCCCGAACGGTAAGACTCCGGTTAAATATCCATGGGGATCTTATTTTTTTGACAGGCAATCAGATGTGGGGGTATTACTAAACGCCATAGAGTAGAAGATCAGTTTACTCATTGAACAATTCGAATCAAATAAAAGAGTATTGAGTATTAAAGATCAATTGATTGGTCTATTGTTCTCGTTAATCACGATGAATAAAATATATACCTATACTCAATAGACGCAGATGTAATTCACTTAAATTTAAATAAAAAACAAGCTAAAGAGATCATCGTCTTCACATTCCAACCCTCGTACACTTATCACAGCTTATTAATTTACAAATATTTCACAGTCCAATTTACTCGTTTGGTCGTTTATTTCTAACATACTTACTGTTCTGAACATGCCTGATACAAGCGGCGATTTATTTGACATAAACACTGTACCTACTTTTATTGTTATTAAAATGGTTTCTGTTCACAAGTAACCACTTTCAAGTACTTAAGTAATTTTGATCTCTGCGGATACGGACGAGTTATTTTTTCAAATGTGTCTTGTAACCTTGACATTGAGCGAGTTAAATAAATGTTTCTGCATAATTTTGGACCATTGGTACTAATAATTCTTTCTGCTACAGTTACTTATATGATGAAATTAAAATCTTTTTTGTCTTCTTTGTTCAGCAATACTCACATCTTAAGTATTTTGGAATATAATTTTTGAAGTACCTAGCACATTTAGTGAGTCATTGTGTACCGAAGCCATTATAATTTTAAATCTATAACTATAGGTAACACCCACATAACGATGTTCAACTGTTTACATGTTTAGGAACTAAGAGTCCTCGACACATAGGCTTTTTATATAGTAAAATGTATATAGATTTCCATCTGCCTACTTTTTTTTATTCATGAAATTTATTAATTATTAATTGATTTATAAGATATATAAATAATAAGATTATTTTATTTCTAATCCAAATGGACATGATCTCTACGACATATTAGTCATATTCCGCTATGACCAGCTATTAATTAGATGTCTTTGGCTTTCTTTTTATATCATTCTCATTACAAATTTTACAAACGAAATCATTTATAAATCTATACATAACTATGTACATTTTACAGACAGTCACTTTTGCTAATAAAATATAGGAGAGTAACTATATCTGGATTTCTCATTCTTGCGCCACCCGATTCGATCTTAAACTGTAATTTAACTATAACAACATAAACGTTGTTGTTAGATGATTGTTAAGCATGTTCACGATTTCTGGAAAAAGAAATTTGTAATCCTTTAGGCACAACTGATTGGTTTTTGGCGTAAAGTTAGATTACATGGTATATCTCAGGTCTCTATGTGGAATATACAGCCTGGCTATGTATCAGCGGGTGCTGCTGTGGCAGGTCTTGGAGCAACCGCAGGCGCAGGGGGTGGAGACGCGCGGGCTGCAGCCATCGCTGCCGCGTGGCGCCGCGCCTTCAGCCGTAGGTCTGCGATGGAAGACGAGCGACACCGTGCTGCCAGTGCCGCTAGGCCCGCGTACGGTGGGCAGAGCGCAGCTGCCGCTGCTGCTGCCGCTGCACTGGCGTACTATGTTGAGAAGAAACACAATTTGAATATCAAGATTCCAAGAAATTACATTTCTGACCGTGACATCAAGAGGGTGGGAACAGCATCTTCCTACGTGCTAATGTTTACCTATTTAAAAAACCATGAGTTAATAATAGGACGTAGTTACGAAATATTACGTAATAACGTCGGAACATAGAGTCACGACCACGTAGGTACCATTCACTTAACTTACTTGATGAGCAGCAGCAGACAGTAAAGCAGAGTCGAATGGCGCGAATGCTGTAGAAGGTGGTGGATGAGGCGCCAGCGGGGGTAGCTGCTGTGCGGGCGGGGGGCGCGGCACCGCTGACAGGCGCGGCACAGACACGTACGGCGCCACTCGGCACGGCTCTAACGGGGTTCCGCCGCCGCTCACAAGTAGACCTTAATACAAACATTATAATATAGGTAATACAAGGTCTTCATATAATCTATGTTTACAGGGAGCAGTGGCAAAGAAACGTAGCGAGAGACTAGAGAACTATGTTTAAAGTCAGATGATTAAAGTGGCAATGGGCAGGCTACATCACTCACATCGCTTACAGAACCGAAACTGGAGATCAGGAAATGTAAATCCTGACCAGTGCAGGTGGACCGACGACTTATTAAGAATTGCGCATCTTATGGCATTTGAAGAGTCTCAGCACATATGCTACTTTTGATAGTATATGTGTTAAATCGCTCCTTTCAGCGATTGCTTCGTTGCTGCACGTTTTTGGCGACTCGGCTTTCGGTCGTCCTCCTCCTTCTTACCTATTTATCACTAGCTGTGCCCCGCGGTTTAACCCACGTATAATTAACCTCAGTTACTCCTTAAATGGTCAGCTACCTGCCAGTAAAATCTTATCAGAATCGATCCAGCCGTTTCGAAGATTAGTCGGAACAAACAGACAGACAAAAATTTTAAAAACTGTGTTTTAGGCATAGGTGTCGTGCATATAACTGTATGAGCTTAAATAAAATAATTTTTAACAAAAAAAAGAACCGACTCCAAAAATCTTTCTGTGTAAAATTGCACTAAAAAGTTATAAAATAATTGCATTATTTACTTACTACAATTTATATAAAAATATTTTTTTAATTTTAGAGGATTCTGAATAAAGTCAATTTATTAGGACAATAATATACAATTATTATTATTTTTGGAGTCGGTGCCAGACAAACTTTAAAAATATTGAGGAAGTTTCCTAAAATTTGCAAAGTATATTTAAAGGTAAATTAACCATCATTATTTTTACGATAATGTATTATACCTAATTGAACCTATTTACAAATGAACACAACAACTGCCTAAAGCGAACGTAATACGCTACTTCATGAATGTACTTACACGTTTATTATCCTTTACTGGCACCGACTCCAAAAATAATAATAATTGTATATTATTGTCCTAATAAATTGACTTTATTCAGAATCCTCTAAAATTAAAAAAATATTTTTATATAAATTGTAGTAAGTAAATAATGCAATTATTTTATAACTTTTTAGTGCAATTTTACACAGAAAGATTTTTGGAGTCGGTTCTTTTTTTTGTTAAAAATTATTTTATTTCTTACTTTTTAGTGAATCTTGCGTACCATAACTGATTTATCGGAAGTGAATATGGGTAGACCTACTCAACGCGCTGTCCATATATATCTGTCGCAGATGGATTCTAGAATCCGCTGTTTTACAAAATCTCTAGCTGCTTTACTAAACAGTACTGTTTTATAAAACAGCTTAACAACGTTCAGCTGGATTGCCATTGCGATACGTTTAACAAAACTGCTACCCACCTTTAGACGTAATGCAGAATGACATATCTACAGTGGGACAGGTTTGTTTATTGTATAGGTATATCAAATGGATAGTCACCATTCAAGTAAAAAAGCGTACTCTGATTTACTTTACTGTATTCTGATTTGACTTTCCGTGGCTAAGTCGACGGAGCCCCGTTTAGCGGGGTTCCTATTTTTGTGTCCGTAAGGTTAGAAAAAACCTAAACACGAAGAGGATGACGGGGGCTGTTCGCTCGCTACGCTCGCTCACGGGCCCCCGTCATCCTCTTCGAACCTAACCTGTCCGTGTCGGGATACACGAAACTCCCGAGCTCGCTTCGCTCGCTCATGGATCAATTTAATTTATTTTCTTTCATAATCCCTATATATTGTCGACTATTATAGTGGTTTAGTATTTACGTCATAAAAAAATTTCATAATTTTTTTGCTATTGACAAGTAAAATAAAGTTAGGTTATTTTTGTTAGGACATACAGAGCCGACAAAATTTCGAACTAAAATCAACAATCTGACAGTTAGGCAGTTCATTAGAACTATTCTAGAGACCGTAAACACCACCGGAAAGTCACAAGAAAGCAAAATACACCATTTCGTTTACTTCGACGACGTATTATTTTTCAGTTATTTTGATTTAAATACCAAACTACTAAACCAATTTTCATAAAATTTAAATGGGACCAATCTGAAAGTAAATCCTTTCAAATAAAAAAATAATTTTCCAAATCGGTTCATAAATGACGGAGTTCTGAGGTAACAAACATAAAAAAAAAAAAAAAAAAAAAAAATACAACCGAATTGATAACCTCCTCCTTTTTGGAAGTCGGTTAAAAAAACCTATTATTTTGACACTTTTTTTTTGGTTCGATGCCTTTATTTTTAATGAATATGAACTGTTGTATTGGAGGAGGGTGGAAAAGATAGGTTCATACACAAAATTTAAGAAATAAATAAATACAGCATTGAGCAGCGTCTGAAGTAGAGTCATTCGGGGTAACTGAGCGCAGTGGGTAAGTGAGCGCAGTGCGTATATCTCCAGATAGGGAAACGGGGGAGCGGTATTTTGTGTGGGTTTAGCAGAGGTGCTTAAGTGGCCATCTAGACTCAACATGTCACAATGACGTATCTATAGTAGCCTTACTTACTTACTCCGATGGGTCAGTGACCCAAAATGAGTCTTGACCTCCGATACGAGAGAAAGTCACGTATGGTAGTCGGATAACCTTTTCTCGACAAAAATTTTAATTGATGTTTTCATCCGTAGTTTTTTGCATATTGGAAAATAGTGACATAGACATGGTAACTATGATGAATGCAGCAATGAGATGAAGATGTATCTGTGTGTGAATATATGATAAAAGTGTGGATCAAGTGAACGAGTTTGTATATTTGGGAAATATGTTCAAAGATAGAAATGTTTATGCATCTATTTGGAAAAGAGAGTGAACGCGGGAAATAAAGTAACTGGTGCTATACATGCGGTGGTGGCGAATTAGTCGATGTCCAAGAAGGCTCGACTGGCTGTCCACAATGGTGTGCTGGTACCTACACTTATGTATGGAAGTGAATGTTGGGTGTGGCAAAAGTTCCTTGCGAAGTAGGTATGTGTGGTGTAACTATGTATGATAGATTGAGGAATTTCGTGATAAGACAACGATGCGGTTTAAAATAAGACGAAGTGATGAAAAATTAAAAGATTATGCTTACCTACACGTTTGGTCATATTGAGAGAATTAATGAAATACGATTAACAAAACGTATCTACAAGGCAGGTGTAAGTGGACGCCCTAGAATGTCTGACCTTATTAGTGATATCCTCTAAAATGGTCAGGTGCGTAGTAGCCGGCGCGCGTGTATTACCAGATGTATGAACGTGGACGAAGCAAAAGGCATATGTAAGTATCGTATAAGGTGGCGTTCTAGTTTCTGCCTACCCCCATGGGAGAAAGGGGCGTCAGTTTATGTATGTATGGAAAATAGTGTAGAATCAACGTTATTGTTCATACAACTGTCAGTTTTTTGATTTTATAATAAGAACACAAACTTGCCCCTTCAGTGTTAATCTAATTAAGTTTCGGCTTTAAGCCGTTTTTATTTTGAAGTAAGGGTTTTCAAACACTTTTATATATAATAGTTTTAAGTATTTAAACACTATGTCCCGAAATTATATAAGAAAAAACATAAAATTGCACTGGTTACCGAAGAACAAATATCCAGAGCACTCATAAGAAGGAGGAAGAGCAAAAGCGCTGCACAAGTGGTATGGGTATTAGTGAGTCATGCCCTCGAAAAAGATTTTATCAAATGCAGCTGTGTCTTAAATGGGTCACTTTAAACCAACATCCAATCATTAATCTATACTAATATTATAAAGCTGAAATCGAGGAAGGCTATAGGCTATATAACATCCAATAAGACCAATAGGAGCGGAGCATCAATGAAAAATGTTGCAAAAACGGGAAGCGGGGAGAGCTTAACGCTGCGTAAACGGTTAAAGTTACGCAAAAATCATGTAAGACAGAACAGTTTTGTGTTATTCTAAAAAAAAATCCGCGACACCATATGTGTATCTTTTAAGGTTGACTCACTATAACCTTTTTTATGGTTATCAATTTGGTTAAAAAATAATTAATTATTTGCGTTTAAGTTTAATTAAGGTGTTTTTATAAACATGATATTAATCCTTATCCAAATAAATATGTTATTCATCACAAGTATTTATTTTTGAACAAAATTTTCCTATACCTCATTTGATTTCATTAAATATCTTCGGAGATATCGTAGTTTTAACATAACTCGGCAACAAAATAATGATCAAGTACCACGCGCGTATTTATAACATAACATTATCACGCCTGTATTCCCCGAAGGGGTAGGCAGAGGTGTACACAGTCGTACACACATATTTAACCAATGCTGTTATTAAGTCCACTGTAATAGGTGAGGAGCCTATTGCCATCTACCAGGCACAATGCAAAATCCGGGCTGCTACTGAGAATTTTCTAACAGAAAAACTCAATAACACTTTGCCCGACCCGAGAATCGAACCCGAGACTTCATACTCAGCAGTCGGGCTAGGGACCACTAGACCAATGAGGCAGGTGAATTTATGATGTCGTAGGCGCGTAGGTATGGTGGGTGGGTGGCGGATGAATATATTTTAGTAGGTATTTTTCTCAAATTATCGCGGCGAAACCGAATTACGGTTCCACAGGCTGAGTGTTAGTTTCCGACATCTACGCGGACGAAGTTGCGGGCACAGCTATTACAATATATATATATATTTATCATTAATTTTAAATAAATTCCTAATTATTATTACTACAATCTTAAAAAACTATTATTTTAACTATTATTTAAAAAGATCTTCAAATCTATCATTATAAGTTTCTTTAATTGCAACAAGTGTAAGTAATTCTTGTTGAGTTGTTATTATTTCACAATTGTTTAATCCAAAGACTAATAAAGTTTTGTGATAATGAAAAACCGTTCTTCTTGATTACTGTGTCAATTTTGAGTGTATCAAGAAATGCGCTTACTTATCCCATATGCGTATAATTACCCCCATACGGGTGCGCACATTTACCCGCAACGAGGTTCAAGTGAGCTCATTCCGATGTATTGTAATTAATTGTCTAAAAAATAAAAACTACTACTATTTCCGTTTTTGTTTTTATTTCCATAGTAAAGTAATATATATATAGTCTATTATAAAAACCGTGCGTTTATATTCCTAATTATCCGGGAGACGCCGGTATAAATCTACAAAAAAATAATATATAACAACTTTACAGTTCGCCACGCATGCGTGCATTTAAAAGATGAATCTGGAATATGTGTTTGGTTATGGTATACGCGATCACTACACGTTATAAAAAACTTTTCATATTCTCCTGGAGAATATGAAAAGTTTAGACCATAAAGTGTTCTTTATGGTCACAAGATGACCATTTTTAAAAGAAAGACTAAAGAGAAATAAGTGGATCACTTAGAGGAAGCTTTACGGGCAAGTGTAGGAGAAAGTAAGTCTCTTCGTATCAAGAGGTCAACGAAGAAAGACAAAGTCAAGAAGAAGACAAAGGACAGTGGACGGAGGCCAGTGGCAGTTGCTCCATCGACAAGAGCACATGTATAAAAAATCTTACCAGGGTACAATAACTTATTGTAACATCGATATTAAAATCTAAAAATTAATATTGATAAAATAAGGTTTTGAACAGCTACAAAAATGTATTTACTCTTACAAAAATATTAATTAAATAGTATGCAAATATAAACTGCAGTACCGATTCATTTCAAATCGAAATGTAGTTATTTAATTAATTTTGTTTTTATTCAGACTTAAAAAGGATACAGGAATAATAAATAATGGAACAAGTTAATCTGTCGGCAGACGGGTATCGATCCACGTCGATTGGCAGAGACAAATGAGCGCTAACACCGCGCGCCGCGTTTCGCAAATCCACGGAGATCCGTTCCCGAACTCCACTTAATTAAATTGATATTTAAGTAAAGCATAATTCGCTCGTAAATTAAGTGAGATCCGTTGTTTATAGCCCGCCCGTCGAGCCAAGTGGGCAATTAATAAATTAACGCGGATCTGCCCGACTTAAGGTGCTCCGTGGGTATCTTCTAAAAGATTCATTAATTTAATTATTGTTAATAGAAGACCTTGCCATTCGATTATATCAGACGCGAATTTATTTCATCAAACTTGGATAATCCTTTGAAAATGTATATTTGAAGTTAAAAGATAAAATTAAGACAAAGGTTGACATAATCCTTTGTCTCAATTGTATCTTTTCAATTTATTAGTTTAACGTGAAACCGAAATTATTAAGTATTTAGGAACAAGGCTTCACAGCTAATAATACAGAATATATATTGCATAATTAATCTTTAAAAATCGTCTTTGTTTGATCGAAGTTGCTCAACTTTCCAATGTCTTTCCGGCTTCATTTCCTTGGTTCTAAAGACAGTCATTGGAAATTTTATATTATGTCTATATTTATTTTATGTATAAAACTAAGTGACTTTTTTATCGTAATTGTTAAACAGATGCATACTGCGAGGTTATCGAAGCAAGTAATATAGCATACGTGTGCGGAGGCGGGCGGTCGGCGCTGTAGGGCGGGCGGCTGCGCTCGCTGTAAATCAGAACCTCTCCGGTCGCCGTCGGCATTATCAAAATAGATGTTCCCCGCGTGTATGAGTTATTTCCATATTTGACACCGAATTACTTTCGAGAAGTGCCGACATAAATACCGGCGGCGCGCGTCCGGCGGCGGGCGCAGCGCGGCCCGGCGGCGCCCTCCGGCTACCACCGCGCACCGCCGCCGCCGTGCATTTATTTGATTAACTCTGAGTTGTTTAATTTAATCGAATTAGAAGGTAAGCCGGGGTGCTGCTCCTCTCTCTCGCTTATTTTAAAGCGCTCCGAACATCTTTACAGCGGTTTCTGCGCAATAAAATACCGCCACCCTCGCGACGCGCGAATAACTTTACAATTTTATGAACAGGGGAACAATTAAGCTTCGTTGTATTCTTTTATTCTTGAATTTCACGGCTGCTCTGATTGTTTTTATAGCGGGCGCTGCGAACGGCGAAGGTTCATATCTTCTTTAAATATGAATTCTTAATTTTTATGAAGATTCAGCGCCTACTGTTTATGATTTAATAGGAATTCATGTACAAAATATTGCTTTTTTGGGTTAACTACAAAAATAAGAATGAATAGGGTCAGTAACACCTTGAACTGTAATTTAAGTTAAGTATACGAGCACCTAGTCTACCTTATAGTTAAAATCATTTTGACATTGCGAATAATGATAATGGGTATTATTCTTTTTCCATTTAATATTGTAACTTTAGGGTATTATATATTTATTTAGAGTATCAATGCCTACATTTCAAAGATATCTAACTAGTTACTACATAATACTTCAAGAATCTTTCGGCTGCTACATACGACACTTTCCGGAATGTCCTCCTTCGTAGCCAGTTGTGGCTACGCAGACGCGTAGCCGCTACGAAAACCTACTTCCCCTGGTACCTAGCTTCCTACATTAGTAGTTAAGTTCAGTTAATTAATCTGAATTTATATCACCATAAGACGTGTCACTTTAACCTCTCAATAAACATAACCTTAACTAACTCGCTTTTGGTTTTGCATAATTGAATAACGTGACAATGCATTTTCAAATCAGTAATATGAGGCCACAAACGATTGCGTAAATCAATAACAACATTGGGAATCTCGTCGCTCCGTTAAAGGGGCATAACATAACAAATAACCGTTTCATTTCACTTTACATGATTATTCTCATGTTGGTCGGGATGGCGGGGGTGGGTGCGCGGCGCGGGGGCGGCACATAAGTTAATAAGACATTTAGCAGGGGACGGCGGGATTGCGTCCGAATGGCTCCCGCGGGGAATCATTTTATTCGATTCCGGCGAGCGGCTTTTTTCCGCTTTACGCTCCGTTTAGCGGTTCCTCAATGCTCTCACAATCACGCGATAGTGCGATCTCCTAGAGATTTTCGCGGATAAGTCGCGCAGTCACGTCTCGTTTGTCCGTGTCACGTTATGAGCAGAGACAGCGTCCGCCACAGAACAACAATATGAGAAAATGCGATATTTTCGTTTTCGTCCGTGCAATGAGTTACTGGGGCTGTGGGACAACCGCCACGTCAAGATGCGGTAATTAATTGTTAGCCCTGAAGATACAACGTTTTGACATACTGCGTAACGATGTTACATTTCTCTTTCGGAAAAATTGCTACCAACTCGTTCAACCCAGAGGCGTCGATGAGAGATGCAATACCATACCATTACTAGGCTAGCACCAACTTGGCTTGCACTAAGGAGTCATAAAATTGTTCAAAATATTGCTTAACCTGTTGGTATTGGTAAATTGGCGTTGCTTAGCTTACAACTTAATAATTTGACATTGAAATGAACATCGCGCAACTTAGTGGGGTAACATTATAACTGTAAGTAGATACATTTTGGATGTAATGTTGTTCATTGTTCATGTTAAACAGACAAGTTCAAAGTGTAAGAAATCTTACGTAATTTATTTATTTCCTCCTTGACCAGTGTGAGGGAGGTCAGTCAGTCGATCGCTAAGTGCGTTGTGCAATTCCCTGAATTTATCGCCTCGCGTGTACCGTTTCCCGGGCTTTTTTTACCGAGTTCGCGCGGATTCCCGCCTCGGCCCGCCATTTTAATTATTCATCCTCGTGAGTTATGGTCGAATTAAAAAACTGTTAGAGTCGGACCGGCGCGGCGCCGGCGGGAGTTGTAATCGAGTTAGACGGAGTCATGGAGAATACATAATGTGCTAGTTCTGTACTGACAGTAAGTCGGTTGTGCATTCCGGTGGCGGCGCTCGCTAACTAGTGATGTAGTGCATACCACGCACGAGTGAATTCATTGCGATTATACAGCGGTGCCAACTCGCCGACAACTAGTTTGCCAGAATCATTTGCAATTTGTAGTTTTCAACTACATTAAACAGGGAAACAGTTTTGAATATAAATTATGACGTTGATCCATTTAGTTGAGTTAAAACATCCATGAAAATTTAACATATCATGGATAATTGCGAAGATGTTGAATGAAAACTGAAGTTTAGTAGGTACAGTACGATTCAACTTGAAAAAAGTAAAACCATTTTGATTTCTAGTGCCTGAAGTAAGATAAGAGTATATCTTACCTTTGTGCATCTGGCTTTCATGTTTGCGGCACTTTGCTCTTCGGTTTTGAAACCAGACCTGCAAGAAAAATAAAAGAGTAGTAAAGAATAAGAGATATTGTGGGGTAGATATTACTCTGCCCAAAAAAAGGAGTGTTATGTTTTTAGGGATCTAAGGTAACTATGTTTATGAGTTTCTTTAATTCACCATAACTTCGAAATACCTGAACCAAGCCAGATTTTTGGGGTTTCGTTAGAATCCTTACACTTATCCGAGTATAATAATAAGCTACTAAGTTTTTAATATATAGTAATAAAGAAGCTTTGGTACAAAGGTAAGAAATGAAATAATTATTACGTACGAGATCTTTTCATGCGTTTATATCAGATATAAAAAAATAGGTACACAGTCAGCTAAAGTAAATTCCCCAAAACTATTTTCATGATACTAATCGATGCTGTTTCGTTTCAGGATTAAAACCTAGCTGAAAATTCGGAATGTATGGGTGATCTCTTTACAAACGCTTTACGTCTTGATTTCCTCTAGGTAGCTGCAGTGGTTATATATTCTCTTAAATTCTATTAATCTGTGCCACCATACATATACTTAATAAAAAGAACAGTCTAAGTCCAGTCTTTAAAAAATCTAAAATTATCTTTACATTATTTAGTCAATTGGATACTTTTTGTATCCTCTAACTAAGCAATAATTTTGCCACATCGTCGGTAATAGTCCAATACCGCGTAAGTAACAATTGTAAATACGGCTTCGTTGGTCTAGTTCGTAGGTCTTGGGTTCGATTCCATGGTCGGGCATGGTCGGGTTTCTGTTAAGAAATTCTCATTCTCAATTATTCTCAGCAGCCCGGAGTTTGAAACTGTGCCCGGTAGATGGCAATAGGCTCACCACACGGGACTTAATAACAGCATTGGTGAAAGGTGGGTGTACAATTGTGTACATCTCTGCCTACTTATCTCTTCGGGGTTTTTTTTAATATTTATTAGAAGATGTGCAAATATACTATCATTACCATTAAAACTGATATACAATAATCACTCAAGGACGGCTATATTTCCCGCATCATGGAAAAAAGCGTTGGTGGTATCTATTTTTAAAACTGGAGAAAAGAAATTTGTGTTTAATTATAGATCTATCTCTATTTTAGTAATTTTGGTAAGGTTTATTAAAAACTGATAGCGCAACGTTTATCACATGTACATGCCACTCGACTCCACAGAGTAGGCAACTCGTTCATGGGTCACTGTATACGCTTTTATAATAAGCTGCCCATTGATATTAGAAATATAAGCTACAATAAATTTAAAAAACTTATAAAATCCAAACTATGTAAAAAAGGATATTACACAATCTCAGATTACCAAAACGACAAAAATGCATGGGACTGAGTGCACTGTGCAAAAAACTCTTGACATGGAAAATACATATTTAATGCATTTTATTGACATCCTAATGACATTTTGTAAACAATTATGAATATTTCTGACATTCCATTTGACATTTTGTGAATAATTCATTGTAAATGTGAGCATCATGTAGGATAAGTACTTTTATATCATGATTCGTAACTGTCTGGTGGTTTTGAGTATTTTAGCTGGCCTACCCAAATGTTCTGCCGATCTGGTATCGTCTTGCGACGGGTCGTTGAGTTCCCTTAATTATGGTCGAGCTACACGATGACTGATGCATACGTGCCGTCAGTAAGGACAGGTCAACTGGAAACTGCTATGGCTCTTTCTTCAAAAGGCCACTCCAGACGCCCTACATGATTACGCTCACATAGCCTTATATACTGATGTCTGGACTTTAAAAGAGACTGTGACCTCTGAGTTTGTTTCGGCTTTTCTTCTCAGAGGTAGTCAGACAGGAAAAGCCGGCGCCTTCTAGTTTTTAATTTGACATGTAAAAGAGTTCCTAAAAATCTATTTACAGAATAAATTATTTGAATTTATCAACACACGTTAAACACCAAATTCAAGCAACTAACATGTCTGTGTCAAATTAAGGTCAACATCTATTAATCTTTTATGTTATGTTTCATCTGTCTCTGAGTATTTGGATAGACGTATCCCAGTCGACGCAATATATACCGATTTTAGTAAGGAGTTCGATAAAGTTGATCATTGTCTCCTTCTCGATAAACTTTGTCAAGTCGGTATAGGGGGATCACTACATAGGTGGTTTTACTCTTACCTCAGTGACAGGTCCTCAAGGGTTGTTATACATGGGCACCATTCTAACTTCTATAAAGCAACATCCGGACTACCCCAGGGCTCACATCTAGGTCCCGTTCTTTTTAATATACTTATTTATGAAAGACATAACTAATTGCTTCAGACATATATATCTTAATATCGTCAGCAAATAGGTAATAGTCAGATTACCTATTTGCTGACGATATTAAGATAATGAAACAAATATTGACCGAATCCGACTCTGATCTCTTACAATATGATTTGAATAGAATGGTGGAAGGGTGTGAGGCAAATAAAATGTCACTTAATGTCTCAAAGTGATATGTTCTATAAATATGTCAAGTTATTTGTGTGTGGAAATCCATAATTAAATAAATAAATAAAAATAAATAAATACAGACGTGCTATGTTATGTAAGTGGAGCGGTATTTACGATGGCTAGTTGCGAATATTATATCACCGACGATATTATTTTTACCAAGAACCTAAACAATGATCTTTCAAAGCTCAATAATATTGAGATTAAAAATTTATTTAAACAAATCAAATATCATGTATTTCAATAAAAAAAAGAACCGACTCCAAAAATCTTTCTGTTAGGTAAAATTGC
Organism: Xylocampa areola; assembly: GCA_935421205.1. Taxonomy (NCBI): domain Eukaryota; kingdom Metazoa; phylum Arthropoda; class Insecta; order Lepidoptera; family Noctuidae; genus Xylocampa; species Xylocampa areola. The sequence goes on from OW285200.1 coordinate 7,687,608, forward strand.
ACTAAAAAGTAATAAAATAATTGCATTATTTACTTACTACAATTAATATAAAAAAATTTTTTTTAATTTTAGAGGATTCTGAATAAAATCAATTTATTAGGACAATAATATACAATTATTATTATTTTTGGAGTCGGTGCCAGACAAACTTTAAAAATATTTAGGAAGTTTCCTAAAATTTACAAAATATATTTAAAGGTACATTAACCATCATTATTTTTACGATAATGTATTATACCTAATTGAACCTATTTGCATATGAACACAACAACTGCCTAAAGCGAACGTAATACGCTACTTCATGAATGTACTTACACGTTTATTATCCTTTACTGGCACCGACTCCAAAAATAATAATAATTGTATATTATTGTCCTAATAAATTGATTTTATTCAGAATCCTCTAAAATTAAAATTTTTTTTTTTATATAAATTGTAGTAAGTGAATAATGCAATTATTTTATTACTTTTTAGTGCAATTTTACCTAACAGAAAGATTTTTGGAGTCGGTTCTTTTTTTTGTTAAAAATTATTTTATTTCTTACTTTTTAGTGAATCTTGCGTACCATAACTGATTTATCGGAAGTGAATATGGATAGACCTACTTAACGCGCTGTCCATATATATCTGTCGCAGATGGATTGTAGAATCCGCTGTTTTACAAAATCTCTAGCTGCTTTACACAACAGTACTATTTTATAAAACAGCTGAACAACGTTCAGCTGGATTGCCATTGCGATACGTTTAACAAAACTGCTACCCACCTTTAGACGTAATGCAGAATGACATATCTACAGTGGGACAGGTTTGTTTATTGTATAGGTATATTAAATGGATAGTAACCATTCAAGTAAAAAAGCGATACTGTATTCTGATTTGACTTTCCGTGGCTGGGTCGACGGAGCCCCGCTTAGCGGGGCTCCTATTTTGTGTCCGTAAGGTTAGAAAAAACCTAAACACGAAGAGGATGACGGGGGCTGTTCGCTCGCTACGCTCGCTCACGGGCCCCCGTCATCCTCTTCGAACCTAACCTGTCCGTGTCGGGATACACGAAACTCCCGAGCTCGCTTCGCTCGCTCATGGATCAATTTAATTTATTTTCTTTCATAATCCCGATATATTGTCGACTATTATAGTGGTTTAGTATTTACGTCATTAAAAATTTTCATTTTTTTTTTTTGCTATTGAGAAGTAAAATAAAGTTAGGTTAATATTGTTAGGACATACAGAGCCATATGTGACAAAATTTCGAACTAAAATCAACAACCTGACAGTTCATTTCACACTGTTTTACATAATCTCTGATCGTTGACCCGCTGCATTGATAAACGCAAAACGTTCATTCAATTCTGCGTGTTATAGTTCAGTAATTATGTAAAACCGCTAAACGTCGTTCAGCTGTTTTTCATAACAGTACTGTTTTGTAAATCAGCTAGCAGTTTTGTAAAACAGCTTATTCTACAGTCCATCTGCGACATATCCATATCAAAGTAGGAAATCTAGATCTGAGGCTATTTCAAAAGAGAGTAATAAACTGCGTAAAACTAGAAGAAATTAATTAATTTAAAAAAAAAAACTGACTAGCGTATGTTACTGACGGGACAGTGTAAGGATTCTAACGATACCCCATATATCGAAATCAGTTCAGATATTTAGAAGTAATGGTGGAATAGGTAAAGAAACTCACAAACATACTTACATACATCCATACTTATATTCACTCCGTTTTTTGAGAACTCGTGTAAAAAGAGATGTTTGAGAATGCGGTCTTACACTAAAAAGCACTAATTAGCAAAAAAAATATTTTTCCGGTGCTTACCTTCCGGTTTCATCATCATCATCATCATCATCTGATGATGAAGCTGGAAAATAGGCAGTTCATTAGAACTATTCTAGAGACCGTAAACACCACCGGAAAGTCACAAGAAAGCAAAATACACCATTTCGTTTACTTCGACGACGTATTATTTTTCAGTTATTTTGATTTAAATACCAAACTACTAAACCAATTTTCATAAAATTTAAATGGGACCAATCTGAAAGTAAAACCTTTCAAATAAAAAAATAATTTTCTAAATCGGTTCATAAATGACGGAGTTCTGAGGTAACAAACATAAAAAAAAAAAAAAAAAAAAAAAAAAAAATACAACCGAATTAAAAAAATCTACTCAAATTTAACCTAGTCTATGCCTACTATACGAGAAGTTGCTACAGCGCGTTTTCTTGGTTTGTTAATTATATTATATATCATTATTACCCACTAGCTGTACCCGCAACTCCATCCGCGTGGATCTCGTGAATTATACACCATGTCTTGTATGAACACAAATCTTACTAATATTATAAACGCGAAAATTTTTAAGTATGGATGGATGTTTGTTACTCTTTCACGTAAAAACTACTGAATGGATTTTAATGAAACTCTACAATAATATAGCTTATACATCAGAATAACACAAAGGATACAATTTATAAAGATATTGTGTGAATTGTCTAAAATATGACGATAAGTGTCAAGTAAGTAGGAAAAAATCTACCATCTGCGAGCTATTCTGGCGTGCGCTGCCTAAACCCTTTGAGATATAACAAAATGATGTATGGTGGAATTGTGTATCTTAAATAGGTCTACAGAAAAGTCCGCGATGGCATATGTCTATCTCTTAAGGAGATATATATAAGGATACTAGATACATCCATTTTAATACTTAAAAAAAATGGGCAATTATGAAACGGTAATTGGAAAGCGGTACCGGGATCAAAATTTCATGATTATTTTTGGTCGCGATATCCGACATCCACGCGGGCGAAGACGCGGGCATCAGCTAGTTCATAATAATTAAAAATGTTGATTGCTCAGCCCAATGCAAAGCAGCTACTGAGGACTAAGCTATGTAGTTTTACGTACCTAAGCAAACATTTTTGAAACTATTTTCTTCTCAATAACTAATATTATTACTTGTAACGATACTTAAGCCACATATTCGTTAGTACCATTTTTAGTCAAAAGATGTCGTTACGTGTATCTAATCGCCATTACGATTGTTATGATTCGTTTATCTTGAACTTTTCAAATTCAAATATCTTTGGACAGAATAAACTGATTATGATGAAATAAACATTTAATAATACTCCGAATTACGCACAATATGTTTGTGTCAATGTTATCCACTGGTTTTGTACCTTTTCGTGATGCTCGCACAAATAAACGACAAACAGACATACAAAAAACAGACAAAAAATTCAAAAATGGTGGATATGGCGAACAAACCGGCATTTTTTTTGGAAATGTTTTTCATGTACAGAAACTACATCTCTACAGATTTATTATATGTATAGATATGATGAAGAACGCTCATCTTTTGCCCATAATAGATAGTAAATAAAATTGGAAAGAACTCATTGACGAATTATAAAGTAAAATAATCAGCAGTCTATCATATGCCTTGTATAAACTGGCTCCAACTATAAACATTGATGCGATTCTGTCAGCATATTATCTATAGCTTTATTGAATCTGTACTTAGAGGAATTATTTTTTGGGGCAATTCAACAAATAAAGAGCAATGTTCGGCATCCAAAGTACTGAAAGTTGTAAGCCACTGTTTACTAAGTGTGCCCCGCGGTTTCACCCGCGTATAATTACCTATATAATAATTAGCCTAAGTTACTCCTTAAATAAAGTATACCTGCCAGTAAATTTTTTTCGAAGATTAGCCGGAACAAACAGACAGACAAACAGACAAAAAATTTAAAAACTGATTTTTAGCCTTAATTGTCGTTCAAAGAACTGTATGGGCTTAAAAACAACGATTATTTTGACATTACAGAGGATAAAATTCTTACATTAATGGCACTTTCTAAACAACTCGTGGAAACATTTGTTTCCACGATTAGCTGATGTGTTAGGCGAAATCGCCACGAAAATGATAGACTTTGTGTTCACCCGGCCAAAACAGCACTTTTAAGGGCGTCACACACGGCGAAGATACTATAATATTTTATGCTAAGATGCGTGGATATAAAATATTATAGTATCTTAAGGTATCACACACTGTTACGTTACTATAATATATCCGCTGAAATCATTCCTTCAAAGGCTTGACTAGGGGTCACACGTATTATTTCGCCACTGAATTTATATACAGGTTGATATTATTAGATTTATTAGATACCCCATCGGATGATGATTCTGAATTCGAATATGACTTGACAATTTCTGCCGCACATTCTAAGTGCCTTTCATCAAAAATATTACAAATATATTTTAAAAAGTCAAAAAAATGTTTAAAGTTTTACAAACATAATTTTTTATGAAATGTTTCAAGTGGGCCATATAGAGTAATATATACATATCAATAACGACGAGGGAGGAAGAGAGGGACGAATTGATAATCTCTTTTTTTGGAAGTCTAATAAAAATAACAAATACTAAGAGAAAAGGTTGTTGAATAAGTAAAATATCTTTCATTCCATTTTGCATCGCATATTAAGTGCACACTCTGTATAAGGATCTTGGGATGTATTTTGTATGTTCAGATAGCATGTTAAGATATATTTCGCATCTTAACATAAAATTTCCATATCGTTCGATGTGCACCGAACTACATCCCGAAACACGACTAGGCCGCTTCACGGCATCGCTTCGTCCAGTGGGTGGTTACCAGTCGCGGCTGAAGACTGAAGTCTCCCACCAGAGTTGTGTAGCCTGTCTTGCACCAGGGGCCACGTGTAGGGATTCCATTTAAGGATGCACCTCTACTTACGCGACCAACTCAGCCCCCAAATTTATTAGTATTATTCTTTCCACAAAAATGTATAACGTTAATGCATTTGAAAGATTAATCTGTATTTATCAACACCAGTTACCACTTATAACATCATTGAAATTACGATGCCTTCTTTAGTTACAATCTGAGCTTTCGAGAAGCAAAATAATTTAAACTAATCATTTAAGAATTTAATATTGGGTGGACTTTCTGTCTTCTGCTGTCTTCTGCTAAGCGTGACAGAAGCTCAATGCCGCCATTTCCATCATTATACGTAGATATGTCGCGATGTCTTGCTTAATATAAAAAACGGAAGCCACTATAAATAAATCCGAACCAAAACATGAAACATTTGCATTTAATCCTGTTTCAATAATTGACGAAACAAACAGGGGTTGATCTCGTCGCGAGAGTTGCCGGGAAATCACATTACGCTACACTGTAGGAGAATTACATGTAGCATTGTATAGTGCGCAGTGTGTTAGTGTAGCTTACAGTACATGCATACGAGCAAATACGGATAACCGCATTAGTGAGGACAGCACGAACGGTACTGATTGCATGTTGCAGACAAACTGTTGGCGTGTACCAATTGTGATTTACATTAACAAAAGTACCGTAATTGGTTGCGTCTAAATTAATTTGCCGTGGATTAATCGGTTGTGAATGTGATTGATTGATTAGCAAATTGGAATTATTTTTAATGTAGTTAATGTGTTTTCTGTAATAGTCATGGTTATCATTGTTAATTATTTATCAACCCGTTTTTCTAACTGTTCCTATACGGCTTTCAATATAATCCTAGGCGCAGTTTAATAATGCAAGGTCCTAATTTAATAGATTAATTCCTATTATTGGGTTAATGTTTAAACCATAATTTATATTTCATTTAGTATATGTTTTTCACAAATGTTCGCTATAAGGGGGACTGTTTAGGTTTCCGCCTTGCTGATAATATGACATTTATATACAAAAAAAGAAATGGTATTTCGTATTTCCCTAAAATTCTTAGTTTAAATATTATTATTATTTGACTGTGTTTGGATATCAACCCCATAAAAAGGAAGTTCATTAATAAATTAGTACCTTATTGCATGGAGTCACTATCATTCTTCACGAACCACATCCCAAATTCTGGTGAATGGGTATCTTTATCCTAAGAATTACTATAAGTTTTCCGTAATTACTAAGGATATTTCTATGACAACCACGCGTGACGTACTAACGTGCCATTGGAGACTCCGAGACGAATAGTACTTATAAGAGTGGACAAAATAGCTGATTCAGTGTTTATTGCCTATAAAATCTTTAGTCAGTCTGCCTGCACACCGTCAGTGGATTCACGAGATCAGTTGATTCAAAGACGCGTTCATCATCCCTGCCCTTATCCCAACCTTTTTGGGCGCAGAATGTCTTTTTCTTCAGGACATCTATGTCAGGCGTCATATCGTTACTAAAATCAACAATCACTAACTATCTGTTAGAACTTATAGAGCCACGAGTCCCGATATGCTTAAAGTGGTAAACCGATCAATACGATAATCTGATGAATCACGGGTCTCTCAGATGTTTCCTTCTTTAATAAAATATCACTAAGGAAAGTATCAAAAGCTGTAAATAATTGAGTATATTTACCAGTTTCTTTTGACCTCCAATTCAATAATAATACGAACTATGTTATGATGATTGGAGCGTGTAAAAGTTGGAATTTTAAATTGCTCATACCGTGTACGATATGCGTAACTCGTGTGTTGTTATTTCCCGAGTGGCGACCGATACGCTAACTAGGGGCGAATTCATTAGCTCTGATTACATAAGACAATACGACTAAATAACAAGCAAACACGTCCCGTTCAGTGCTCAACAAATGTTCTGGTTTCATTTATTTGCCAGCAGGATATTTGTTTAGATTGGTAACAAAACCGAAATGGTGGATATTTTATTAAACTAAAGACAGGGTTTGGTGTTTTTTAACACTATTTGCTGTGAAGAAATCAATTACATACCTAGAAATTAATTGTAAACCAGAAATCAAAATGATTAGGTACATCGATATCTAACAATAAAATATGTAAGTAATCCAAAAATGCACACATAATCGGAGGAAATATCAAATCTGTGTACTATACACAATAAACGTAATCACTGCAAATAAATATCAATAAGGTCAACAAAGAGACAGTTCGCCTGACACTAGTGAAGACACACGGTGTTGCCCGGGGTCAAGGCTTTTATCTATTTATCGTAACATCCCCTACGATCGGGTACTCACGGCACTTAACGGCAATCGGACGTTAATCGCGATGTATTGCCGATAAAGTGTCGCTTGTTGGCCGCTCACAGCTAATTACGTGCATTAGTAATGAGTGGGGGTCGCATCACTAGTACTAGGTATCGTTTACGGAAGAGCGTCGTACGTAAGTATCGAGCGACGTGTGTAGCGGGGCATTTAGTTATGGTATGTGATTGTTCATTCCTCCTATGGGCTTTGAAGTTTTGATGGATAAAGCGTTTACGGTATACGTTGACAAGCAGGTGTTATAAAGCCATTGTAGTGTTTGAATATCTTTGCCGCCACATCTGTTGTCCTTGAAATTATCGGTCACCTTCTCCTTAACTTCGCTCTACCCAAAATCGCAACATGTGTTCTCTAAGCGGTGTATGGGAGGCAAAGACATTCAAATTATATTTCTAACGTAAAAACTCTCTCGTCATCCTTCCCGCCTCTGTCTGTAATCTCAGTCTAATGGAGTCTAATGCAGTAACGCAGGGGTACGGGATATTGCTCCACTCTAATTAATATCGCGCGTGATAATTTCGTGAGCATTATGTATGTGTTAATTGATATTTGTGATGACGGGCGCATTTACTACGATACTTGCACTAAATAGAACTCTTTATACATATCTACTTGTATAGATAAGATTATGATATCCTTGAAGAAAGATAATTACCTCTGCGTCATATTATTTTTATCTTAGCACCGAATTGAAGGACTATTTATTTATTTGTATAAATAAGTAATATTCTAATTCACTTACATTCTTTAGTTAGAACATTGTGAATTTTTGTCAAGTTTTGTGTAGAAAACATGTCTTAAACTTAATTTTTAGTCGCGGATAGCTTTAGCTGAAGTTCAAGTGCGGACGTTTACCGATTAATTAGTAAGTGTCGCTAAATACCCGGTAGTTACTAGACACCCTTTTATTATGTATGTTACTTTTGCAATATATGATATTGATACTAAAAAAATAATAATTTTCTATTCAATTTTAATGTTAGAATATTTGTATTTTGTATACCTGTAGTGAGCTGCACTCGGTGTATATGTAGGTATCTACTTAGTTATAACCTACAATATGGACTAGCTCTTTGCATACACTGTTGTTTAATGTGATTTAATGCACGCAACATCGTAACCAATAAATAGTTGCGAAAAGACAAGACCAGAGTCATAAATTTATTGGATATTGTGTTAAGCGAAGTATTACAATACATGAATTAGGACGAAACTACGCAATATAGTGTATTTTTATTTCTTCACATAAAACAGATCTATTGCCGTTATCAAAACATACTTTCTACTTAGTTATAAATTCTTGTGAAAAGAAATATGCTGTCGTGAGCAGGATTCGAACCTGTGCCTCCCGGATAAATACTTCTGGCGGTCTGACCGCTAAGCCATCTCGACCTCTGCTCACTACCCCGAATTGTTCTTCCACGATTTGATACGTCTTTTGGTGACGTCATACAAACTATTTGAATAAGACGGTATTTTTCGTTCCACAAAAATTTTATACCTTTAAAGTTCGCTATGCATGAGTTAATGCTGTTCAAAGATTTATCTATACTTACTAAGTGTTTTAAGGCCCTAGTTTCAAAAAATAATAAGATGTGTTACTATGATTTCAGTGATTTTATCAAAGAAAGTTTGTTCAAATAAGTTTTTGCGGCAAGCATCAGCAGTTTATCAATATAGGGTAAAATGTGAAACCAACCATCGAACTCACTCTTCTGCTCGCAGTGTGATCGGGTTTTTAAAACTAGGTTTGCTAGTCACCGGTGAGCTCATGACAGAAAACAAGAATAGTCCGAGTCGCTGTCGCCGGATACGGTGAAGAGGACTAGGTATATATATAAATAGCTTTTACTGTAAAATAAAGTTTGCGATATAATACAGGATGTACTGGGATGTTCCGCATTTAATTGATTGGGGATAATTGTAAGTTTCTGTCAATACAAACTACGTGAATATGGAACTTTTTGATTTTGTTTACCTACCTGAACTCTAGCCTCGCTGAGTCCAAGCCGTTGGCTGAGCTCCTCCCGCATGAAGGCGTCGGGGTAGTGTGTCTCATCGAACAGTCGCTCCAGCTCGCCTAGCTGTTCCAGAGTGAAGTTCGTACGGGAACGCCTCTGCTTGCCACCGCCGTTATTGTTGTTACCATTTGGGGACTTATCTGTCACATCTGCAATAGAAAGCTTTTTTAAAGAGAATAAAAATTGGCATACTTGGGTGTAGTGTTTCCAAGCACGATTGCTGAGCATGAGATCTTGGAATCGATTCCCAGTCGGGGAAAGTGTTATTGGGCTTTTCTGTTAGAAAATTTTCAGTAGCAGCCCGGAGTTTGGAATTGTGCCCGGTAATAGTTTCGAGCCGGGTCATCTAGTAATACATTTAAATTATATATGTATATATATTATATATTATATTTATGGTGTATTTCGTATCACCTCGAACGTCAAATGTTCTTCAGGAAAGTAGGTAGAACAGTTTATATGGGCAAATTAAATTGTTGTTTTACATTTTCTACATTTTCTCACCGTTTAAACCTTCCTTGGACTACGACAAACATTTCAAAATCAAAATCAGCCATATCGGCCCAGTCGTTGACGAGTTTTAGCGAGACAAACGAACAGCAATTGATTTTTATATACATAGATAATAACAAGTTATACCCCCTAGTAACTTCATGGTACATGTGCTTGTTATTAATATTAAACTGTAGTTTGATTAAGATATTTTTCTTTATAACAGAAATCGAATTATATAAATTATGTAACGTAGAGTACGTTAAGCGGTCGGTCCCGGTTGTCAAATGAGGTCTTCATTTCAAATTGACGTTATAGATACTCAGATGTCTAAAAACCTAACAACCAGATTTAACACGACATATCGTGTTATTCAGTCCCTGGGTTGTATATGTCAGATATGTAGAGAGTTGCTCCATATAAAATACTGTGACTAGATCCGATAAAACTGGAGCCAACGTAGTTTAGGAGAGGCTAGGCAGATTTTTAAAAGGTTTATTACATACGTATAGGTAACTTAATTGCATGGCATGACCCTGAACATGCTGGTCTATAATATAATATAACTAATGATGATGCATCTCCACGTTACCTTTGTAAAGTATGAACTTACATAACCAGCCCATAACTGTCCCACTGCAACGCCAAGGCCTCTTCTCATACGGAAAAGGCAAAAATCTCATAAAGCGAAGATTATATTACCCCTTTCACTGTCCAATGACCCACATGTGGTACACGGAAATTGTTTAACTATTGTGTCTGCTTCGTGGACAGGGAACACGAAAAGCCAGAGAGGGGATAGGTAGAGTCGAAACATATCTAATACATGTAGTAGCGATCGGGTTAAGGCTATATTTAAATTTTAATCATAGGTCTTACTATAATAGTCAAAGTCTTTTCAAGTAGTTAATAGAATCTGTGTAAGTAAAAAAGACAAATTTACCTAAACTAATACTAAATCAAAAAAATTGCAAAGAAAAGCGAACCATTACAAAAAAATACTAATAGAATTATAAACTTTTTTATCAGTCATGACTTTTAAATTGACCGTAGAAAAGGAATCCCCCCAAATAAACTAGGACCTAATGATACAGAAATTAACAATCTATCATAATTATCGAATTTATTAGACTACCAGAGTAAGACCTACTAATCGTTCACTTAAAAGTTACTATAAAATATGATGTATGCAACTGATTTGTTTCAAGTATGAAATTTCTTGGAGTCAGTGGATGCAGGCCGCAATGGATCGTTCTCGCTGGAGATCTTTGGGGGAAGCCTATGTTTAGTAGTGGACATCTATAGGCTGAGATGAAGAGTTCAGATTTACATATTTAAACTAAACCAAAAGAACTTATTTCATTTGTGCCTTACCACAAAGACACCCTTGATTTGTTATCATAATAATATAAAAGCCAGTAATACACGCGCTTAATCCAGTTAAAAGTTGTATATTATACAAATTAATGGTGAAAATTTAAAATAAATACAAGTACCGTTTAAATCAACATTTCATATGAGGTGGATCGACCCCTAATCCTCTAGGGACAATCCACTACCGGGGCACTATAAAAAGAAGTGGGACTCTTGTGAATTGGATATAGTGGAAAGTAAAGTACAACGTATCCTAGAGAAAATATTTGCTTTAAATCAGGTCTATCGGTATCGTATATACAAGATCCTTACATATATTATATTGAGTTGGCACAAAAGTAATGAGACACTTGGTTTACGTTTTATATTTTTTTATTATTATTACTATACAAAAAGCTTAGTCAATCATGTAATCACCATTAGCATCTAAGACTTCTTGCCAACGAAAAAGTTGTTCAACTCCGCCTGTACATCATGGAAATCATTAAATTGTTTACCCCGCAAATATTGTTTCAGGGCTCTAAACAAATGATAGTTTGATGGTGCGAGGTCTGGAGAGTAAGGTGGGTGGGGTATCGTCTCCCAGACCAAGTTCTGCAGTTGTTGGCGAACGGTAGATGCGACGTGAGGTCAAGCGTTATCATGTAGTAAAATTACATTGACTCGTCTTCGTCGTTTTTTCTTGATAGCAGAAGATAGTTCGGTGAGCTGGGTTGAATATTTGTTAGCGTCTACAGTTTCATTGTGTAATAGTTCATGAAACAGCATGCCTTGCGCGTCCCAGAAACAGCAAAGCAGAACTTTTAAGCGGTTCTTTTGACTCAGCTTCGGTTGAGTTGGTGGCGTTTCTCCTCGAGGCAGCCAAAAAGAACGACGTGTATCGTTCTCATAATAAATCCATGATTCATCTCCCGTAACCAGATCAGACAAAAACTCTTTACGTCGGGGTCGCAGCAAAAGTGATTGACAGATGGTGACACGGACTGCACGACTGGCGTCGGTAAGGATGTGCGGTACCCATCGAGCCAAAACTTTTCGATACCCAAGCTCATGCAGATGGTATTCCACAGCGTGGTGACTGCAGTTAAGTGCTTCCGCTGATTCACGAGTGGTAGCATCCGGATTCGACTCCAGTTCGCGGCGTAAATCGTCATCATTGAATGCAGGTGGTCGTCCTTAACGTGACTGAGTTTCAAGGCTCCTGTCTCCTGATTCAAAACGGTCAAACCATCTGGACACCATGGCATGGCTAGTACTTCCAGCGCCCAATGCAGTGTTTATATTGTCAGCCGCAGCCCGCGCACTGTGGCCTAACAAGTACTCGTATAAGTATAGTGTTCGAACTTGTCGCTCGTCCATTTTTCTTCAAACTGACTAAACCAATCGCGAGGGCGGCTTTATATACCCTCACATTAGAAGTACCTAGAATGTTCTACAACATATTAGAATATTATCGAAAACAATTAACTTAAGAAAGGAAATGTATAGAGTTTTGTAGAGTGTCTAATTACTTTTGTGCCGACCCAATATAAAGCAAGAATGGGCCGGCTCGACCGGAGTGATACCACGGCCTCACAGAAAACCGGCGTGAAACAACGCTTGCGTTGTGTTTCGCCGAGTGAGTGAGAGTACCGGAACCCCAAACCCTTTAAAACGCCGGCAATGCACTTGCGACTCCTCTGGTGTTGCGGGTGTCCATGGGCGGCGGTAAGCGCTTACCATCAGGCGATCCCTCTGCTCGGTTGCCAACTACCCAAAAATAAACCTAATTGATTAGGTGTTTTCGTTTTAAGGGTGACAATGTGTAAGTGATAATTTTTTTCTTATTGTCTGCCATTCGAGGAGCAGTTAGCGTCTTGTTAGTAATAAGGTTATTACAAAATACTTTGTTATTTTCATTGAATTATTGGCTTATGTGAATGTATTTGACTTATATATTAACCTTTCCAAGGGAAGTTACCTAATTACTTGGGACCTTAGATAGTACAAACAATTTAACACAAAATGATATTTATTATAAAATAGAAGTTGCGTCAAAATGCTATTTACCTATACGATGCATAATCATAAATTACAGTTTTTATAATTTTTGTCTGCCTGTCTGTAGTTTGTCTCGAATAGGCTCCGAAACGGGTCAAATTGTAGAGACTAAAACAGGAATTATAATATGCACAGCTAAACTATTAATATTTTGTGAAAACTTGAATGTATTGAATTCATAATAAATAAATGTATGATATTTTTAATACATGATAATGTCTGTCTATAATACATAATGTTCGCAAAAGCTTAATGCTTTTGGCGAACAAGAAACGATTAGTGGACGAAGGAGATTGTAACACTACGTAATTAAGACGATGAAAATGCAATTTCAATGTTTTATTCAAACGGAAATGTTCAAATGAAATACCAACTACGAATTTGACTACAGAATGTTGGCGTAGCATTTCTCGTAGCGTCGTAGCCCGCTCGTAACTGAATTAAGAAATAACAGTATCGCCCTGAGCACAGCTCCGCTCAGCTTTACTGTTGTTTGAGATGTCCCGTAATACCAATCTCTTTTAATAATATTATACCTAGTTGGAAGCAGAAGTTATAAACAGAATAAAAATATTGTAACTAGTACCTACAATCATTTTAATAAAACGTTGTAGTGTTGTGTTATTTTCATGTGGCGTATAGAAAACGAAGTACTGACAGTTGCTACTCTTGAAACTAATACCAATTCCAATCCAATTCCAATATTAAATAGACGTCCAAAAACGACGCGTAATTTTAAAATAAATTTACCTACATTACAGTTGCATGAATTTTAAAGCATGTCTTCATATTATCCCGAATCTATAATAATTTTTTAGACATTTTGGCATTTTAAAGTACGAATTTACATATTTCCAATGTCAATCGAGCGGAATTATTTTCAAGAGAAAGCCCACTGATTTCATTAATCTCAATATTGAAAGTCTGATCTAGAATCTAAAAAGCGATATTTTATCAAATAAAGACTTATCAATAGGCGAAGTTAATTAGAATATGAAACATACATAATTATCTAACTGTGGTGGAACATTTGTACACACGGGAATATTAAGATAATTTATGTAATTTAGATTACTAATACGACACCTAGCATTGGTACAAAGTAGCTGAATTAATCAAGAAATAAATCAGCGAAGTGCTAATACATCGCTTATCGCCACCGTCGGCTCGGGAGCGGCCGCCTCGTGGCGCACTCGCCTCCCGGGAACAACCCGGCCGTACGTTTAAGATTGTCGTTTGAAGCAATTTAGCAAATTGGGAAGCTCTCCTTTTTATACGGCAATTATGTAAATGGAGGGATTATCCGGCTGTGGGCGGTGCTGGGAGCCACACCCGCTCTCCCCTTTCGTCTCCGGGGCATCCGAACTCCTCAGACATCTAACGACCAGCGAACAGTGATTAATTGTACAACGCGCCGTAAGTATAACCCCTGTTAAAGTCGCCGAGCGTCTCTGATTTATTTGATTGAGAACTCTTTCACGGATAACTGTTAGGAGCTTTCTTCCCTCACCCAGCGTTCGGCGATAATCCTTATTTTAATATAATTAATGATTGTTTAAACAATGACACCTTTTTATTCGGTTTAATTTTGCTTAAATTTGTGGAGTACATTTAAACAAAGGGTCTTTAGTCACCGGTTAAAAATAGACTGATGTTGAGTATCGAGGAGAGTAAGTAAATAATAATAACAAATGGGTGCCAAAACCACTTGTCATACTAAATTGAATTTATGTTTATTTAATAATTATATAGAATAAAGTCTACAGGACAGGGAAGAAAGGTGTTCTACAAATAAAAATCATCTGCATTATCTTTTATATAAAATCCAGGAATTTCTTCCGTATAATGGATGCGTTTAAAGACATGCACACACAACCAGACCAGGAACAAGTATCTGTAGATCTTACAAATATTTGTTCTGTGTGGCAATGGAACTCGCGCACGCCGCACAGCAGCCGATCTCTCGAGCACTGCGCCAACCGCGCAACAACAACAAAGTTATAAGATTGTCATGTGTCCAGTAAGGGGATGTTTTAAATAACTTTGACTCTTTCTTTCAGATTTTCATTACAGTTCGTGAATATATATGCAATTAAGTATCACTAAAAACTAATACATACTTTATGAGTGTCACTGTAATTTATGGAGCTTTATGGAACTAACTGACTTATATACATACATATATACCATCACGACTGTATTCTCCGAAGGGGTAGGTAGAATGTAAACAGTTGCATACTCTCATTTTACCAATGCTGTTATTAAGTCCCATGTTAGGTGGTAAGCCTATTGCCATCTACCGGGCACTATCTAAACTCCGGGCTGCTACTGAGATTTTCTGACAGGAAACCCCAATAACACTTTGCCCGACGTGAGAATCGAACACAGGACTTCGTGCTCGGCAATTGCGCATGGAACCACAAGACCAATGAAGCAGTCAAATCAACGGCGTGACTATCATTACAAAAGTATTCCAGCCTTCCCTCAAATTGCCGATTTTTCTATTCGGACTCGTACCTATTTATAACATTAAAATTAATTTAACCGACTACGGTGAATTAGTACATGGAATGGATGTCTTTATTGCATATGGCAGGGATATCTGCAAAATTCTACCTGAATTTGGCATCAAATTAACTGGTAGAGCGTACCTTAACAACTATACTACAGCAGTATGGTTTCTTTAAAAATATAGAATACTAGCTGGTGCCCGCGAATTCGTCTGCGTGACAAAAGGTAGCGCGTGTCCTTCTCGAAGGTCTATCTATCTCCGTACCAAATTTCATTATGATCCGTTCAGCCGTTTAGTCGTGAAAAGGTAATATAATAGAATTATTTTCGAATTTATAATATTAGCATGAATAGGAAGGCATCGCCATCGGTGCACAGTTCAAGCTTCTCGCAATGCGTGCCGTGTCAAGGAGTATCGCTTTCGGCATCAGGCTCATGATCCAGCCGTCTAACGATACATAATAACTACTAAAATACAGGACTTTTTATTTTGACTCGAACGTACTTTTCTTTTTATTATGGTTGGGCTTAAGAATCTGCCTAGCCTTTCCAGTCAGTTAACTAGTATAACCGGGTGTCACATCTCCAGTATTTTATATGGAGCGATTGCGTATCTCATCAATATCTCTTGGTAAGACTATCAGATTTTCAGGCATATGACTAGTCGGTTGGAAGCTATTATTATTATGATATACCGTTTATTAGTTATTGCCTATTATTTATTTATAGGATCTGTGAGGCAAAACAGTTGACTACCTGCAACGACTGTGGTAGATCTTTGATTGAAAACAGGTACCGACAATGTATTCTCTGAGGTACAGTGCGGCGGGTCCCGGTATGAAATGATGGCAACCCATCCACGACTAGTCGCAGCCAGCTCAGCTTAACCACGATCGATCATTCTGTGCGGTTGTTATATTTTTAAATAGAAATGAGCATGAGCCTCTTGGTGGTTCAATACTCTTGGTCATAAGAGTAAATGCTAAATGATTTTATTTCTGTACACTTTTACGGGTAATTTTTTAAACTAGATGACTCCGGCATTTCCAGTCTGACTATCTTTGAGAACAAATGCCGAAATAGACTCAGCGGTCAAAGTCTAAATTCCAGACATAACAGTACTTAACAATGTGAACCATGCAGGGATAATCTGGTATGGCCATTTGGGTAACGGACACAGCAGCTTTGAGGTTATCTGCCCTACCTGGCGGCACGTAGGTATGCAACAGTCATCGTGTAGCTTATATGTAAATTCGTGGACTCTCTCAAACTTCTCATGGTGATAATTAATTCTGAATTCAATGTATCAATGAGAATCATAACAATAGGTTCATTTTTAAAAAGTAACCATGGGGTTTCTTGTCCGTTTTTCTCAATTGAATGTGGTGTTTCTACTTATGAACAAAACATTATCAATAGCCCCATGAGTATAAAATAAAACTTTTGAATTGATGATGTAACTTTATGTAGATTTCACCAAAATTATGATAATGCTATCCCAATAAACTGACAGTTAACGCTATACAGATAAATCTTTTGAAAAGCATTAACGCATGCTCTTTTTCCATTTCAAATACTAAACTTTAGTTAACGCTATCTTGGGGATTCATTTAAAGTTTTATAGAATAGCTGTAAAATTGTACTTTTTTCAACAGATAACTTTATTCTTGATAATTAAGCGTTGGTAAATAAAATCATGTTTTTACAGAAGCTATTGTTTAACAGAAAAAGAAGTTTTAAATCCAAATATAGTCAGGTCATCTTTATTAGCAGGTACCTACTTAAAGGGTTATTTACACGACTGCCCACAAAAAAGAGTGTTTCGTTTAGGGTTATGTATGGGGTATCGTTACAATTCTTATATTATCCCGGGTCAAAATATGCTATAAGATTAAAAAAAATATATATATAGTGGCTATGGTACACAAAAGGGAGTGAAATACAAAAGATAATCACACATGGCGTATGTGCGTATAATTTTTTGCTTAATTTTATCTTGTTTTATTATGTTATAGAGTCGAAAACAAGCTGGGTTACCTATAGGATTTATCGTGTTTAGGGTTATAGGTATGCGGATAATGTTTTATTGAAGGGTCGGTACCAACGATGTTATTATTTTAAAGCGAACGTAAACAAGTGGTTAAATATTAATGCTTTTGTAATAAATTTGTAATTTAATGACTACATATTGGCTAAGGTACCTAATATGAATTATAAACTAATCAACTGCTTTGTGTAGGTATGACAGTTCTAAAGAAACTAAGTACCTATAAGTACTCATAATGAGCGATATGATACCTTATATAGCGATGTATTTCCCATATTTGGAGTGTAGCTAGTGTAGCTAGTGCATCTGATGGTCGAATACATATAACACCAATAAACTGACTCACCATGCCTGTGATCATCATCATCTTCATGAGCGGTCTCCCTTTTGCAGTGCGTGGGTACGGGCGATAGGAGCCAGTTGCGTGGCCGCTTGGCCGGCGGCTCCTTGTCCTCCAGCTCCGTAATGTCCACCTCCACGTCGTCGGCGTCGTCCGCGTCGCCGGGCTCGGGCGGCGGCGCCGGCGCCTCGCCACCCTCCAGCGACTTGCTCACGAAGTCCGCCAGCCGCTCCATCACCATTACTGCCGCCGACACGCGGCGCCGCGCGCTCGCTTCGCCTGACACGCTCTACGGAATACACACTGCAGCAATGGAGCATCCTACGCCCACACTGTCATAATTAACACCTCTTTGTATCAAATAACACTTTAGTTTTACGATGTAAAGTCCATTATTGTTTGCGTGCCGATTTAGGGCGGATATACAGACCCCGCCCAAAAATCGCGCAGGCGCCCGCCCAGCGCACTGCCGCCGCTTTGCACTGACGCGCCCGGCGGCGGATATTACACGCCTACATTATCGTTACGTTGAAATGAATTTTTAATAGTATATTTTCTAGTGTTTGTGTGCATTATTCAGATGTGAGGACAACTTGTGAATGTTTCGTGACTTCAGACTAATGTAAACGGTTTGTTTCGAACGTAATTGTCATTACCGTTAAAGGTAGGTTAATATGCTTTAATGGGGATTCGTGAATGTTAAATAAAATTGCATTATCTTTTTATAATCAAGTATATATTTAGTGCCCATAATATAATATAACATGACCTTAAAAGTTGTTAAAAACCATAAGTATTAATGTATGTAAACATTGACATCATAAATTAAAACTCGGTACTAAAAGTACCTGTTTACTATAAATAATAAATAATATCACAACAACAATATTAAATAAACAGATTCCATCATGTTTCATGTCGATCGGATCTCTAAAACGTTTCAAAACATGCATTGACTATAATTGTCCCTAGTTGACCGAATTATTTTTTATCGTATTTAATTTCACAGACAACAATTTATATGTGTTGCTTATTTATTGATTCGGGTAACGTTCTCATTTAATCTCATTTTGCTGTTTATTTAAGCCGCAAGCTATAGCTAAAAGCTGCAAAATTAATTCGATTATGTTAATGTACCTGCACATGTGAAATTATTCTTTAGTTCATTATAAATCGGCCAATAGAGTCGCCAAATATTTATAATGGAGATCTATCAAACCACTGGCAAACTTAAAATCGGCCAATGATAATTCGACATTTCAATAGATACCTTTCAAATACATCTTTAGCCCTAAACACCTATACTTAGATTTTCGCATAAGGATATAAGATTTTTGATCCTCGATCCAAGAACTAGCGATGATTTGTCTATTCATCGAACCATCGCAAAGACGAAATGCCTGCAAAAGTCACTAGAAGGCAACGTAGTCTATTAGTAGTATTAGATATCCAAAATGATCTATCCTTGATGACTAAATAATTGCAGCGGTGATTCCGAACCCAAGCCTGAACTTATCATTAGGATGGTTTAGGAGTGCGGAGATCGCGCATGCCATCTGAGCCCTCTTCCCTCCGAGGGCCCTCTGCAGCGTAGCTCCTACCAGCCCGTCGGAGTCTGCGGAGCCTCGAACCGTCCATTCTTCAGTATGCCATTCGTAGGCTAGAGTCGCTACCGCGCGACGGATTGCGAATCCCACCTGTTTTTAATAAGAATATTTTGGGTCAATATAGATAGGTAGGTAGGTAGGTACTAAGTTATTCGTCTGCATTCATGGATAGGTGTTCTAGCTGATGATATAGATAGATACAGTTTAACTGCAATAATCAATGGGTAGTTATATCTACCTACTTAAAATACTTACAATATTTTTGGTAGCTATAGTGTAGTAAACGTGGTTACCTCTAGCATAGCAGCCACCGTGAGGAATGGCTTGATGTCCCTTGCGTAGCACAGGTCTAGGCCCCTGTTGCCTAATGTGGCACTGATGGAGTGGTTCTGGCTGACCCACCGTCCGGCTCCTGACGCCGAGCTGAGCTCCACTGTGTGCCCGCGAGCCACCACTTCCGCGCCCAATGATAGTTGATCCGTCACAGCCTACAACAAGCATATAAGATTAGGTCTAATAATAATTATTAAGTACTTATTCTAGTTTGGGACTTGTAAAGATGGACAGAGTTGGTCCATGTTTACGCATGTGACTCCTTATAATTATATCATTACATGCAATTTAAGAATGCAATTTCGACGGAAACTAAATTAATTACATTTTGATAGCGGCTGAAGTGTCTATTGGTAAGAATGTAGTATGTTTTGTGATTTTCTGTGTTTCAGTTCGTATTTGTCGCCCATGCAAGTAGATAATAATTTAAAAAAAGTTAAAAACGGAAGACGTCTAAAATGTAACAAAAGCAGGAAGACCAAAGAAGAAGGAGATCTTATGATTTCGTCTAGAAATATGTATGTATTTTTTCTTCTAAAGAAGAGACACACTTTAAGGTAGGTATCATTAATTAAGTGCCTAGCTTTTTCCCAACTATGTTGGTTGTAGGTCGTCGGCTGTTAGTCTAATTGGATTCAGTTTATTACAAATTTTTTCAAAATTGACATTAATTGCTTGTTCGTCTAGTGGTCCCTAGCGCGACTGCTGAGCATGAAGTCTTGGTTCCAATTCCCAGGTTGGGCAAAGTCCCCCCCAGGGGTTCCACCTTGTCGTGGTGGGGGGGCTCTAGTAGCCGTGGCTTGGTCACCCACGGTGAAGCTAACGGAACCCGAGGAGGGCCGCTCCTCAGGGCTTTGCCTTCAAGCCCATGTTGGAGCGGCGCCGGCGTAGGTTGCGGGCCTTATGGGGGGTGCCGCAACTGAGGTGGGCTGCGGCGTCGTATGGGCGGCACCGCAGCTGAGGGATGGGGGCCGCGGTGGGAGAGGAGTGTCGGTATGTCGATGCGCCGCTCTCCCTACCTGCCGCGGCCTTGAGGGGGCCGCCACCGTTGGATGGCGGACGCGGTGGGGCCGCAGGGGAAGAGGAGTGCCGGTATTGCGAGGCGCCGCTCTCCCTATCCTCTGCGGCCGTAGTGGCAGGCGGCGGGGCCACAGACCTGACCCGTCGCAGGGGACCTTGGGCGTCCAGACACGGGGTCGTCTGGCGCCCATTGCACATGGTCTCCGATGTGGTTGCGGCACGCCATTAGTCTGGTGTGCCGTAGCGGGGGGGTGCAATACCCAACCCCGTGAAGGAGTCCGGCAACGGACGGCTGCGGGCGGGTTCGCGGTTGTGTGCGAGAGCGTTCCCGCGTCCCGCCCTCAATTGGGATTTTTTGTTAATTAATTCTCAGTAGTAGCCCGGAGTTTGCAATAGGCTTACCGCCTATTACATAGGACTTAATAATAGCATTGGCGAAATGTGGGTGTACAGCTGTGTACGCCTCTACCTCCCCCTTCGGGGAATACAGGCGTGATGCTATGTTATGTTGTATCATTAACTAGCTGTGCCCCGCGGTTTCACCCGTATATTTATACTATAATTACCTACTTGGTACTACCCAACAAATAGAAAATAATTCACAGTTTGTCTCTTCTCGCCAATGCTCAGTCCTCATTGGGCGGCTAGGCTTTTCATTTTAAATTATCTCCTAAACAATGCGTCCAAATAACATGCTATAGATAAATCGCAAAATTTATCTTCATAAAATTGTCTTGATGATAAAATAATTTTCGTTCGTAGGGGATTAATATGGCATGCCTAATAATAATGTTCATAAATCATTGTTTTTTTTTTTTTTTTTTTGGCAAAAAGTACCCTTTTGTGGCGTATGTATGAGAGATAGGCGTATGGCACCGCGGTTTTTTAGATGTAATAGAGACCAATATTTTTGTATAACATTATATTTATGTATCACTAACCATTACGCCAGCGCACGTGGAGGAAGCAGTTCGTCAGCGCGTTTTCTTCCGACTTACATAACAAAAATTAATATTTAAGGCTAACTGAGAGGTGTAGCCGACTGTTAGATATACTATTCCTCATGAACCTGGCTATCATAAACAAAAAGAACATTTCAAATCTTACTGGTCGTTCCAGATATTAGCGCGTTCAAACACACAAACAAACAATAAAACTCTTCCGCTTTTTAATATTAGTAGATATAGATTAAACGTATAAAATTTGTCTACCTGAAGATAATGAAGTGCAATGAACTCCCGATTGACAGCTATGATCGAAGCCGTAAACCTGTTGAAATAAGCATCTATGATGCTTTCAAAGCTGTAGAACTCTGCGTCAGCTATCTGTGTGACTACGGTTGCCCGCGTGCCTTGAGTTGGGCCCACACGCATTTCACAGCTCATTTGTCCACCGGGAGCCGCTTCCATTACGAAGTATGGCAATGCCGTAGGCTTATTCTTGTCTACGTACGACAGTAACAATTTATAACCCCCCGGAGACACCGAACTAAAGGATAGGGAATGACCGAAGACCCAGTTGTTTTTCGAACTCTGCTTCACAGATACGCAGCCTCCTTCAAAACATTGCGGTAGTCTGTATCTCGCTGCATTATGTATATATCGCAGAAGCCCCGGGTTGGTCGCACCAGCCGGTAGGCCGTTTGGATCCTTTTCAGAAACTCGCCCAGCTCGGGATCCAGTAACCCCGGCTCCAGTTTTTCCTCGATCACCAGCTGTACACTTTGTGCCGTCAGGAACTCTACATTTGCATACTTTAATCGAAGGTCCATCACCACCAGCGCACCTGTCAGGAGAAGAGTCCTTTTGAGGATTCACGCAGGGATCTTTCGTTGAGCATGTGGGGGGCTCCCTCGGAGGATCCTTGGGGGGACATGATTTTCTTGGAGATCCCGGATGATGCCAGTTCTCCCTCCGGGGAGAATTAGGTTCATTAGAACTGTTTGGACCTTTGGCATAAATTGTTTCAAAAAGTCCTAGTTTAAATAAATTAAACAACGATAATGATAAGGAGACCTTTGTTTCATTTTCTTTTCTATTCATATTTAACGGAATAATTATAAGGTGCGTAAAATAAAATTTTGAGGCAGTGTTGACATTGAGAAAAGACGTCAAATTCAGGCTTTAAAAATGGAACTGTCCAAAAGCAAAGATTAATATTTTTTCATTTAAGTACCTAGGTTTAAAATACTTGTAAAAAAATGTTAAAAGTGCGTATTTAAAGGACCAAGAAAAGTATACTTATCTAGAGCGGTTTAGCATTGGCTGTTTGTCCGACGTCGTTCGTCGAACAGAAAATTTAATACGCAACAATCTTCGCGGTTGTAACGCATACCTACACTGACTGAGGGTCGCGTACACGTCGCGTGACCGCAACATTTTCCCTTAACCTTAACCCATAACCACCTTTATTTTTCATCTGTAAACCTATGAGACTCAGAATAATACCTAACTAATGTAATCTACATAATCGTGTGCAATAATTACCTAGACGGCATTATATTCAATAAGTGAGCGAAAGGTAAATAGCATAGACACGGCGTTAGCGAGAAACATATTTCGGGGGGAGGGGTTTTCCCCTTTCTCACATATGGAACACGTGTAAACATTGTCAATTCACTTCTTGGCTGGAAGCATCAAATTGCCTCGCCTTAGCTATTGACCGGTTACGCAGACAAAACCCATCTGGGTTGCTGCCATCAAGGAATTAGTCCATGGTTGCTGCAATAGGCCATCATAAAAAAATACATTTTGAATCCCATTCTTTATTTGACCGAGTAATTTATACCTTCTATGTGACCATGCGAAGCCGGGGCGGGTCACTAGTAACTAATAAAATAAAATAGAGATTGAGCCAATCATGCTACTTTCTTAATTTGTAAAAATTAACCTCTAACCAATAGATAGTACCTAATACCGAGCTTCGCACAGCGCGGAGGCATGAGGCATCTTAGATGTCCTGATGGCAAACATTGGTGTGAGTGAGATGTGGACATGTCTGTTTTCGTTTTTCTCATTTCATGGAATCGTAATCAACGTGTAATTAAAATTACAATATAAAAAGAAGCGGAATTTAGTTTAGGCCCTAGGGGAAAAACCGGAAAGCAGATGTGTTTCAGACGACTTTTTTTGCATGAGAAGGCTATATTGTTATCTTCTTCTTTTGTTGATTATAATAAAGGACAACAATATCATTGACAGTAATAGTTATCACTGAAGTTGTTGCATGCATTGACATTTGAATTTTGATGACACCACAAACCAGCTAGCTAATAATATAGTAATCTGTGCAAACCAAATGACAGTGACAGTGTTGACTTTGTGAGAACTGTTAGAAGTAATTTTGTGACTTTTATTGCAAAAACTTTGTTTTTTAATGAAGTTAGAAGTGATTAACTATTGACTTGTGAAAATATTAGAATCAAAGACTAAAATAAAGTTATTACCGTACTGAGTGTTAAAAATTACTGACTTGACTCAACTGTATCAGTCTGAAAGTTAACTTTGAAATCATCTTCGTTTGTTCTTTGTTTGCTAAGCACATAAGTACGCATCCACTTTTAAAAATGACTACTATAAACTTGAAAGTCAGCAAGTTGTTAGAGATGTTCAAGGGGCTGAAATCTGACGCAGAACCAAGAGCCCCTAGACCTACTGAAGTGGAAGAAACACCAGAAGTACATAATGAGACTGGTGAATCTGGTGATCCTTTAGAAGAACAAGCAGAAGAAATTGTGATAGAATCAGTATCTGATGAGGAATTGAAAAAAGATAAGAAACCTAAAAAGAAGTTTTTTAAATCAAAGAAATTTGATGATTATAAAGAAGAGTATACAAATACTTCCAAAGAAAACCAGGATAGTGCAAGTTCTGTTAATGTTCAAGGTAAGTTATTAGCTGTACTCCTGGGATATACCCTGTAGTCATACCCCATTTATGTTTAATAAAATACCCTGCATATAAGGTAATTCCAGTGATTCATCCAATCAGATTTATATAATCATTCATACATCATTCAAGTACAAAAGACGTAATGTAATGATTATTGCCATGTAGTTTGCTTATATATATAATTTTATTAAGTAAATGATTTGGCATTTATTATGAATGTTTCTCATGAAAGGTATAACAGAAATGATTATAAACATGTTTTATAATATTAGAAGTTAGCCATTTCTGATAAAATTTAATATTAATTTCAGCTACTGGAAATGTGTACAACATAGTTAATGCAAAGGGTGTCAGGCTGGGTAATGATTATTACTTTGGACCAGTTACCATGTCACAACAGAATAAAACAGGCAAGGAGAAAAAATATGAAGAGGAAGATATTGAGAAGGATAATTTTATTAAGTTGCTCATGGAAGCTACAATAAAGGTTGACTTTGGTTTTATGAGATAATTATGTGTATTGTTGGCTTAACCTTTTGACTGCCGGAACGTGGATCCACGCGAGACACAATGCAATTTTTATTGTGTCTGGAAATGCAACATATGAGAGGTTAACGATTAAAATTCATCTCTTGAACTTGGTTATGGGTACAAACCTAAAATATAAACTTCCTTAGTAAATGTTGAACATCGCTGACATTTTGAGGAAACCAAATGGTTTTATACTGTCAACCCATGGTGTGATTGTATGGTTATCAATGATATTGCCCTTTTTTGTTATTGTAATTAAATGGGACTTAATTGTGCTAAAAATATAATATTTATTTACCTCAATGTTTCAATCAAGTAGCATTGATTGTGGTCACAAGTAGTCTATGCATGACCACAAACTGTTTTTAGTGTGGTGAAGTCCCCTTTGATTTCAATAATTACCTATGTGTTCTAATCACAAAAGTAAAACAGCAAACTATTGCTCTTTTTGTTTGTAAGAAAATACATAAAAAAAAACTTTACAGTTTGATATAATCAAATTTCTTTATTAATTCTGATAGGTACTGCATTACTAGATTTTTAATGTTTTTATTTCTATCATTCTACCATTATGAGTGCATACTTTAAATTAATTATTCTTTTTGATTAAGTATTATAACTTGTATTTTATTTTTATAGCCCGACCATGACTATATGGACTATGTATCAAAGAACCTGGGCAAGAACTGGCACACTATTTTCAGATCACTTGGTTTTACACAAGGGAGAATTGAAACGGCTGAGATTAATGCAGCGGGTTATGATATATCAGAGGTAACTTGTATGCATTTAATATATAAAAATCTTGTGTCACAGTGTTTGTTATCATACTCCTTTAAAATGGCTTAACTGATTTTATAGGTATTTTTTATATCCCTAGGTGATAGGGTGGCTCTAACCAGAAAATTTATATGGCAGAACAATGTTTGCGGGGCACAGCTAGTAATTATACTGGAGATTTCTACCAAAGTGTTATGCTTTGGTTCACCCCCGGGTTTTTAAGTGGGCAGATGAGGTGCATTTCGGTATTACAGATTGGTTCAGGACCCATTGTGGGATATTCTGCACCAGCCCTGGCTAACTCATCAGCGACTTCGTTGCCAATGATGCCACTGTGTCCAGGTACCCATCTTAGTGCTACTGTATTCAATGCGCCTAGTAAGTTTAAGAGTTGTACACATTCTTTAATTAACTTGGAGTGAATTTCTACTGAGTCCAAAGCTTTTAGTACTGCCTGACTGTCAGAGAAAATGAGAATTCACCTGTTTTTGTAGGTGCTTTGTAGACTTCACGAACACATCGAATGATCGCAAGGAGTTGTGCCTGAAACACTGGAAAATTGGCCCAGGTTTTCAAATTTGTTGACCCTTGGCTTGCCTCCATGAAATATGGCTCTGGCTAGGCCTTCTTTCTTTTATCTGTCAGTAAACCATACTACATCATTGGTCTGAGCTTCATAAGGGACGTTGTCCTTCCACTCTGACTGACATATGGCTGTTGTAAACAGCTTATTGAAGCTGAATTCTGTTAGCATAACATCTGTAGGCATGGCCATGACGCTAACACTTATGAGATCTTCATATAGTGCTGTCAAGACTACATTCCGTTCTTCCCGACATTTTAGCTCGTAGCATTGTTGCTCTGGCCTCTACTTGCACCTGTACATGCAAGGGTACAATGTGCAGCATCGCTTCTAGAGCAGAGGTTGGTGTCGAAGAGATCGCCCCTGTTGTTATCAGACATGCTATTTTCTGAAGGCTTGTGAGGGCTTCTTTGCAGATAATCTGCAAGAAGTACCTAAAGCAATTTTTGCTTTCCTGATCACATGCTTGATGTGCGATATTTGACCTCCCTGGAGAATATTATTATTTAACCAAAAAGGATCGGTAGCTTTAGAGCCTCCAGCTTCCTGTTATTGGTAAAAGGTTATAATAACCGTTTTTTCGGCATTTACCGTTAGATGGGTATTTATGCACCATCTTTCGATTTTATTTAGGGCAGTTTGCATTAGATTTGAGATAGTCGCATGGCATTTGCCGATAACAACTACCGCCAAGTCATCTGCGTAGCCTTGGGTGTAAAACCCAGCCTCATTCAGCTCACATAGAAGTCTGTGTGATGTATTGGTCATTGGAAGTATAAGAAAAAAATAAAATTGTAGAAATTTAAATGATGTCTGCACTGATTCCTTTTCACTTACACATTGACCCCTTAAAAGGAAGTCACCTAATAAATTAGGACCTTGTATAAACTTAAATAGTTAGTTCTTAATCTACATTAATGACCTACCATCCATTACTACACATTAGTGCGTCTTGTTCGCTGATGACATTTCAATTATAATTGCAAACAATGATAAAAACGATAAATACGAGGGCATACATAACAATGAAATAAAATCAGTTTTAAAATGGCTGGATAATAATAATCTTTACGCTAATATAGCAAAGTCAAAATATATTAAATTTACCAATTACAATAATGCTAAAAATAACTATACTTTGGTAACCCAGGTACCTACTCTCCGAGAGGTTGCCGGCAAGATCAATTTCTTGCTGGCCTTTCTCGACGAGTTGGAGTGGATCGAATAATCCATTCCCACCCTGGATGCAAATTAATCGCCAAGAGCGGGGAATGGCGGAAACCAGCTCGTTGCACCATAACCATAATAATAAAAATAACATTAGTTACAAATTGACATGTTGAAATGTAATAATAGAATCTATAAATGATACAATATTTTTAGGTATTCCAATTGATAATCATTGTAACTGGTAATCGCATATAAATAGAATCTGTAAAAAATTAAATCATGTTGACTTTGCACTTAAAAAACTAAGACAGTAAGTAAGTAATTCTGGTCAAAAGTCAGCTATGACTGCGTATTTTGGGTATGTCGCCTATGTCTTGAGTTAAGGACTTCTCCTTTGGGGAAATACTACTGACATAAACATTGTCTTC
Source organism: Xylocampa areola (assembly GCA_935421205.1). Lineage (NCBI taxonomy): Eukaryota > Metazoa > Arthropoda > Insecta > Lepidoptera > Noctuidae > Xylocampa > Xylocampa areola. The sequence goes on from OW285200.1 coordinate 7,715,840, forward strand.
ATTGTCCAAAAGAAATGCCTAAGAGCAATTTGTGGCATAATTCCACTTCATGCAAAAAAAGTGTTGACATTGACATGTCTGTATATTTTTCAAGCTGGCTGTTTTTTATATGGGAACATAGTAAATATTTCAAGTTTCTTGATTAAAAAATGAAATGGAAAAATGGAATAAAAAACAGAGATATATCAAGGTTAATAATTCCTAGCCGAAATAGTGCTCTTTGCCACAAAAAATGTTATATTATGACTATAAAAAAATTATTATAATGTCCCCAAATATAGAGAGTTACATATGCGACAATTTAAAACAAAACTATGAGTGGCTTTTTGAAAAGTATTTTATTAAATATAAAATCTTTCTCTATGACATAGTTAATGTCATTATTGTTATGGTTTTACTGACACATTCATTCTTTTTATTATTTAATTAATGCGCTAATTCTAATCTACTGTTATTTATATACTATATCATACTATTTCTAATTATAAAATTTTGCATGTTGGGCATATTGTATTATCTTTCCCAACTCGCTATGTTATGTATACCAAACTATTGTAGTGCACCATACTTCAAGCAAATAAATGTCATTCATTCATTCAAATAAAATTACTTTCAAGATATGTCTTTGAAAAAGCATTAACGCATGCTTAGCGAACTCTAAAGTTACAATATTAAATGGAAAAAGAATACGGTCGCGAACAGGATTCGAACCTGCGCCTCCCGGATAGATACTCCAGGCGCTCTGACCACTAAGCCATCTCGACCTCTGCTCACCACCGCGAATTCTTCTTCCATATTTTAACACGTCTTATGGCGACGTCATTGCAATCAATTCAGTACCTATACAAGTGACCGAACCGACACGACTAACTTTGCAGTTAATACAATGTCGTAAAGAATGCAATTACCTTAATAATTCAAGATATGTCTTTGAAAAAGCATTAACGCATGCTTAGCGAACTCTAAAGTTACAATATTAAATGGAAAAAGAATACGGTCGCGAACAGGATTCGAACCTGCGCCTCCCAGATAGATACTCCAGGCGCTCTGACCACTAAGCCATCTCGACCTCTGCTCACCACCGCGAATTCTTCTTCCATATTTTAACACGTAAACACGACGCGATTCGCGGTCTTTTTCCATTTAATATTGTAACTTTTTAAGGTAATTGCATTCTTTACGACATTGTATTAACTGCAAAGTTAGTCGTGTCGGTTCGGTCACTTGTATACGTACTGAATTGATTGCAATGACGTCGCCATAAGACGTGTTAAAATATGGAAGAAGAATTCGCGGTGGTGAGCAGAGGTCGAGATGGCTTAGTGGTCAGAGCGCCTGGAGTATCTATCCGGGAGGCGCAGGTTCGAATCCTGTTCGCGACCGTATTCTTTTTCCATTTAATATTGTAACTTTAGAGTTCGCTAAGCATGCGTTAATGCTTTTTCAAAGACATATCTTGAAAGTAATTTTATTTGAATGAATGAATGACATTTATTTGCTTGAAGTATGGTGCACTACAATAGTTTGGTATACATAACATAGCGAGTTGGGAAAGATAATACAATATGCCCAACATGCAAAATTTTATAATTAGAAATAGTATGATATAGTATATAAATAACAGTAGATTAGAATTAGCGCATTAATTAAATAATAAAAAGAATGAATGTGTCAGTAAAACCATAACAATAATGACATTAACTATGTCATAGAGAAAGATTTTATATTTAATAAAATACTTTTCAAAAAGCCACTCATAGTTTTGTTTTAAATTGTCGCATATGTAACTCTCTATATTTGGGGACATTATAATAATTTTTTTATAGTCATAATATAACATTTTTTGTGGCAAAGAGCACTATTTCGGCTAGGAATTATTAACCTTGATATATCTCTGTTTTTTATTCCATTTTTCCATTTCATTTTTTAATCAAGAAACTTGAAATATTTACTATGTTCCCATATAAAAAACAGCCAGCTTGAAAAATATACAGACATGTCAATGTCAACACTTTTTTTGCATGAAGTGGAATTATGCCACAAATTGCTCTTAGGCATTTCTTTTGGACAATGAAGACAATGTTTATGTCAGTAGTATTTCCCCAAAGGAGAAGTCCTTAACTCAAGACATAGGCGACATACCCAAAATACGCAGTCATAGCTGACTTTTGACCAGAATTACTTACTTACTGTCTTAGTTTTTTAAGTGCAAAGTCAACATGATTTAATTTTTTACAGATTCTATCTATATGCGATTACCAGTTACAATGATTATCAATTGGAATACCTAAAAATATTGTATCATTTATAGATTCTATTATTACATTTCAACATGTCAATTTGTAACTAATGTTATTTTTATTATTATGGTTCGCGACCGTATTCTTTTTCCATTTAATATTGTAACTTTAAAATTACTTTCTCTCATAAAAAATAGCTTATTATTCTGTGTTCATTTTAAACCAATAGATAATTTCACTAATTGATATGTCTTTTACAGGCTCGCTACAAATTACTTTTGGATTGGGTGAACAATAATGAAGATGGTACGCTCGGGCGCTTAGCTACTTTACTGTGGGATGAGGGAGAGAGGAGTATTGTCAAGGACCTGTCTGTTATGTACAAGAAAAGTAAATCTAAAAAGTGAAATATTAGTCTAAATGTGTAATGGTATGATAAAATTGAAATCAAGGAACATTAATTCTGGTAATAGTAGAATAATATACCTACTCTAGTAGTAAGGGTAACTAAAGATGAAAGATCATAATATTTATGAAGATATTATGATATCTATATCACAGAAATGTAAATAATAATTCAATAGAAGTGCTAAGGACTAAGGTCCCTTATAGTGAGGTAACAAGTACGTATGTAATACAAGTAAGCATGCAAAATGCGTTAATCTATGGTATATTTTTCTCCTTGTCGTATCCGAAAATGGCCACCCTGGCTTTATTTTTGTCTATTGTATGCCCAAACATGGGCGTAACCAGCTTCTTGAGCTCATACATCACACAATCATGGCTGCACAAGCTCTTTCACTCTTTCTAATTTCTTCGACTCCAGGATTTGCACGGGTTGGCCACAGTTATCATGCACAAAGACCTCAGTATGGTGCACGTGCATGGCTGTCTCGGTAATGGCGCTGGTTCGCCTCTCTCCACCTTTGCACCGCCTCCTTCCGGAGCATAACCTCCTAGCGAAAGGTGGCGACTGCACACCATGCGCTCTCACCATATATGTAATCATGGCCGGAAGTGGACTCCCTCAACTCCGCCACTAGGATCCGTAGGTTCTCGGACCGCTTACCCACAAATTCCCGTGGTAACGGTCGACCACCCGATCTACACCCTCGTCGCGCCACTGATACCTACAAGGGAGCGATGGCTCTCGCTTCAAAATCCCAGGTAAAAGGCTCCCATCCAGCTAAAAGGCTCGCCGTCTCGAAGGAGATTGTACAGTATCTCCTAATCAGCCTGCCGGCTATGGCTCGTTTTTCGCAGTATTGCGATGTTGCGGGCCGAAAAGCCGTCCTTCTAAACTGGGGCCCCGTATAGGGCCACGGACCGGACTTATAGGGGCACGACACCTGTGTACAGCCTTCGGTGGTGTTAGGCCTAACCAAGTTCGGCAGCAGCCGCGCTGCCGCGGGAACCATGAGTTTTTGAGTGAGCCGCCGAAACGTCTCCTCGAAGTTCCACCGGCTGTCGAGGCCATTTATCGATAACCTGTTTTCTATTATTTTTGATCTAAAGCCGAATTACATGAATACGACACCACTGGCCGCTCAGCGAGGTTTTTTCAAAATTAGTGCGTAATATAAAGTAGCTCTAACATGACTTTTATCGACAAAAGTAGGATAGGTACCTGCATATAGTCCTGTGCCCCCCGCTGGGTACGCCCATGTGCCCAAATGTGGCTTGCAAAATAGAAAAAGCCAAATTTGTTTTATAGGCCCTGTGCAGGGTACACACTACACAGTCCAACTGACAGCTGGCGTTGTAGGATTAAGTATTGTAAAGATTCGGACAGGTCTTTTTATTTAGGCGCTCAGCATCTATGATGGTATAGCAAGAAACCGGCTCCACGTGTCCCGATAATAAAAAGAGGTTGATAGCATCTCTATTGACTTATTTACATTTCTGTGTGTATTGAAACCTAAAGAGTAACATTTTGGAATTAAATTCTAAAACTAGTTTGTGTGGTGCTAACCTAATTACAGTTTTTTTAACTTCCTGGAGTCAACTTTTATGTTTCGTCCTAGCAATATTTGTCGTAAGGTGTACATTACAAGTTTTCTAATTAAAGATCTGAATTTTTGTAGTAAATTATATTTTTATTATTTATTGCTTGCTCTTGAGTAAAAAATATTTCTTCTACTCTCAAATTATTTTGATTATTTGCTTTTTTGTGGATTCGTTAGCAGTAATCTTTCTTGCATTTCAATTTGATGTTTCCCTAGTAGGTTTATTTTTAGTATAGTATTACATAAATACGTGCTACATTTTTGTACTATAACTTACACTATTATAATAATATTATAAAATAAGTGTAAATCGTGAATTTTAAACCAATTGCCCAACTACCATATAGTTGGGCAATTGGTTTAAAATTGTGTTGGATCGATAGAATCAAAGGTGATTCCACTCGAACACATTTCTTGTCTATGTGATTTTATGAGAGTAAAGTAAGAGTATGTGATACTCTTGAGTCTGTGACAGTTAGTAAGTTAATCAGAACGTACTGAGGCTTTGCAGGCCTCGCAGAGATAATATATATTTTCCATTGATACTGCAGGTGACAAGTGTGTGCGGCGCATTTTAAGAGTCTAAAGTAGGTATTAACTATGAAATTGTTTTATAAATACCTGTAATCTGTTACAGGTTCAGTATACTCAGTATAGTAGACTACACAGTCTTATCCAAAAATTTAAAGGGTTCTGATGCAGAATGTTTTAGCTCTATTGTAATACATTAACAAGGCTATTTAGTTACTATTGAAATAGTGCCCCATTAATTCTGCCTGGTATGTGTATATTCTTTGGAGAAGAATACTATATATTATCTCGATAATAGTAATAGTTATATCCTGGTAGTAGTGGTGGAGAAGAATGCTACATATTGCAATATGCTTGTAAAACATATACAAAGATTTTTGATAAAAATGCATGTGATGCATAATAATTATATTATGTAAATAAAAAAAAAATGAATTTATAAAAGTGCCTTAATAAAATTACTGACATCTAAAACTATGTAAATGAAAAAGTAAAGTTCGTTGTTCATATTACAAGATTTTTTGATCTAGTCACAGAATTGTAATACAAATGTGTATTTGTACAGCATGGCTATTTAACATAACAAAATATTAACCTATTTACGTATTTAGATTTACACCTATAATGAGATTGAATATAAATTTTATAATTGTTTTTGGTCTTTTACTTTGTTAGATTTAATTACCAGTTAAGTTTAAAATTACTCGCGATAGAAATGTTCGTTACAGAGAACAATAAAAACAAGTGTATCTACTTTTTATCATTGAGCCATCGTCACTAAACTCAAACGCGAACTTGAAATATATATACTTACTTCGCACCTTTTGGGAGTAACTTTACTTATGTACACAGTTCAAAGTAATTGGGTTAAACTTGGGTTAAGATATCAATTTAAAAAGTAGATTAATTTTTTACTTTTACCCAGTAAAACTAAGGTCGAAAATTGAATAACCGCGTCTACTAAACATACCCATTATTTATCTCAAAGAACCCAACATAAATACTATTCGAAAGATAACCAAATAGCAAAACATAGTGTAGGGGTTATCCGCGCGCAGTTGACGATCGTAGGTGGTTACGTTTGAACAACAAAATGCCGGTGCTTAACCGAAGTGGTCTGAACATTGTGAAGATTGATGTCAAGGATGTGAGGTTCCCCACATCACTTGGCGCGCACGGCTCTGATGCACTGGTAAGTAATTGAAAGATTAATATTGTGTTTGTCATGAGAACGATAAAAGTCTATTCATTATACATTTACTTATATGCAATTTTTTTTTCATGTTGTGTTTTGAAAATTAGTTAAAATAATTAATAAGCTGAATTTGCTTTGTTGATACACCATTAACAGTGTAACGAATGCGCTTTCGAACTCACGACTTGTAACCATGTTGCTTTCGTTGTAGACATAGCTACCAGTACCTACATATTAATAAGCGTATCTACTTATAACTATTAACAATTTATGCAGTCATACATAAAAAAAAACGCGTCGACCTGAGAAACTCCTCCCTTTAATTGTCGGTTGCAAGGACTTTTTAGTTTATTTGTAACATGTGGGTTGAAATAGGTACGAGTAAGTAGTAAGCAGTTATACTTACTTTATACGGTGCTTCGGGTTTTCTATTTATGCGGTTGGCTCTATTCCGTACGTGGCTGAGTGGTAAATCCCCCGGAAATAAATTCCCGAAGGTAACAGAGAGAGATAAATTCGTCTACATTGATGCATTGACTATCTACTTTCACCCCCCAAAAAAAACAGAGACCTTTACCCTGACAACAATTCTGTCTAGGTACTGTAAGCCTTAGTAGTGTGGTAAAGCTTGAGTGATGTGTAAACTGTAAGTTGTTGAGTAAAGTAGGTGCCTTATTATTTTGTCGGTACTAAGGTAGGCATTGACAAAACAATGTTTCTAGCACACAGACCCGAACTACTCCTGCGCCTACGTCACCACGACTACTGAGAATGGCAAGCAGGGATTTGGGCTGACTTTCACCTGTGGTCGAGGCACCGAGATCATAGTTCTTACGATCAGGTCTATGAAAAAGTTCATAATCGGGAAGAATGCTGCCGATATTTTTGGCGACTTCGCTAGCTTCTGGAGGGCTATCACTAACGACTCACAAATGAGATGGGTAGGTTTACTTATTATTAGTTGTTAAAACATCATTTAATGTGTTGGCTCGCTAATTAGCTGACACAATAGATTTTTATTGTTATGAAGTACGTATTTGTACGTGGCTGAGCCAAAGGGGTACAGGTATACGTTTATTCTATAATAATTCTTTGATATGCTACTAATGTTACGAAAATTTTAAATTATATATCTTGACGTAAACAATCATACCTAGGTATACCTAGCAATTATCCGGCAAATAAATTCCAATCCATCATCATCATCTCCCTGCCCTTATCCCAATATATTTGGGGTCGGCGCAGCATACCTGTATCTGGCATGCTGCTAAAGTTTTGGCTATGTTTTATGACCGGCCGCTTGCCTGACGTCAACCCTCATTGGGCTACCCTCAATGCTGTTGTTGGTGGTAACCGCTACCGATACGGTCTCCTTCTATCTATCTATGTCACACCAAATGTTATCCATGCGGACTGGAATTTAGTATCTACCTTTATTATAAAATCGTTTTTTTTTACTAGATTGGACCTGAGAAGGGTGTCGCCCACTTGGCTGCGGCGGCAATACTAAATTCTCTGTGGGACCTATGGGCTCGCCTTGAAAATAAACCATTATGGAGACTGCTAGTCGACATGGAACCTGAGGTGTCTTAGCAATTTTCTGTATTTATTTAGGTATATTTTATTAACGTAGTATTATTATCTTAGTTAGTGGGTATTTATGTAGACCACAGCATCTTATTTCGGGTTAGGCACACAGGAAAATACCCCGACTTATTTTTTCGTGAATCGTGTGGTTAGGAGCTAATCTAGTGTCAACAGTTATTCAAGCCACCCTTGATATGACTTGGCTTAGCGACTGTAATATAATGAATTAATAACAGCTGGGTCCGCCGGCTTATCGTGACCTCCGTAGCACAGAGTTGCTCAGATGAAAATGGCTTAGCCTAGCAGTACTAGCAGTCCTACCGGTCTCTCATCTACACTCTACAGATTGTAGGGGCCAAGCGTTGCTCTTCTTATCGTGTGATTTCGTTGTGATCGGGTTGATGAAGAACCTAGTGTCAGAGATTAAACCACCCGTAGGTCTCTGAAATGGCTTTACACACCAATTATTTCCTGAGTTAGATATGAAAAAGACACAGTAGGACATTTTAAGTGACTTTAGCTAATGCCTAATGGTCATATTGTTACATTGGCCAATGGACAAAGATGACGGCACAACGTTCATTTTTGCCATAAAAACGTATAGTGTCGACAATACAAATAATAATGTAGAAATTAACATTACCTATTATTTGTATTTTTGACACTATTCGTTACATACATAGGTACATATTGGTTGTGCAATAATTTTTATTAATGAATTTGGATCATTAACAGGATTTAGTATCAACAATAGACTTCCGCTACATAACTGACGTGATAACGAAAGAAGAAGCAATAAAGCTGCTGAAGGAAAAGAGAGTTAGCAAAGACCAGAGAGTCAGTTATTTGATGCAGAACGGATACCCAGCCTACACTACACAAGTTGGTAAGCTGATGTTAATTTAGATTATAGTTTGTATATATGTCGCAGATGGATTGTAGAATCAGTTGTTTTACATAACTGCTAGCTGATTTACAAAACAGTACTGTTATGAAAAACAGCTGAACGACGTTTAGCGGTTTTACATAATTACTGAACTATAATATGAAGAATTGAATGAACGTTTTGCGTTTATCAATGCAGCGGGTCAACGATCAGAGATTAAGTAAAACAGTGTGAAATGAACTGTCAGATTGTTGATTATAGTTCGAAATTTTGTCGCATATGGCTCTGTATGTCTTAACAACTAACTTTAATTTACTTGTCAATAGCAAAAAAATATGTAATTTTTTAATGACGTAAATACTAAACCACTATAATAGTCGACAATATATCGGGATTATGAAAGAAAATAAACGAAATTGATCCATGAGCGAGCGAAGCGAGCTCGGTAGTTTCGTATATCCCGACACGTACAGGTTAGGACCGAAGAGCGAGCGTAGCGAGCGAACAGCCCCCGTCATCCTCTTCGTGTTTAGGTTTTTTCTAACCTTACAGACACAAAAATAGGCCAATTACGACCCAGCCACGGAAAGTCAAATCAGAATACAGTATAGTCTTTTTACTTGAATGGTGACTATCCATTTAATATACCTATACAATAAACAAACCTGTCCCACAGTAGATATGTCATTCTGCATTACGTCTAAACGTGGGTAGCTGTTTTGTTAAACGTATCGCAATGGAAATCCAGCTGAACGTCGTTCAGCTGTTTTATAAAACAGTACCTACATTTTCTAAATCAGCTAGCAGTTTTGTAAAACAGCGGATTCTACAATCCATCTGCGACATATACACTAAACTTCTTTTTTTATTCCTTAGCTGTTTTGTTAAACGTATCGCAATGGCAATCCAGCTGAACGTCGTACAGCTGTTTTATAAATCAGTACTGTTTTCTAAATCAGCTAGCAGTTTTGTAAAACAGCGGATTCTACAATCCATCTGCGACATATACACTAAACTCCTTTTTTATTCCTTGATTCCCGGCAAAGAACAACACTAGTTAGTGTCCTGGCTACAGCTTCACCTTTATAGGTACTTTTAAAGATACCTCGTTCTTATGAGTGGTGACTTAAATATTTATAATGTTCCAGGTTGGTTGGGCTACAGCGACGAGCTCGTGCAGACACTGTGCGACAAATACCTCAAATTGGGCTTCAAGCACTTCAAAGTTAAAGTCGGGGTGAACTTCGAAGATGACTTCCGGAGATGCAGCGCTGTCCGCAAATATATTGGGCCTGATAACGTCTTAGTAAGAGTACCTTTACTATATAGATTACTAAACATATTATTATATGCGTAATGTTAACGTTATAACACGTGGCTATTAGCGACAAAGCTATAACACCATAAGCCGAGCTACAAACAGATTCATATTTATGTACTCATACGTTATTTTCTACCAAATTGCGGTTGGCGTAGTGGTCGAGAGACCAGCTGCGGCGCGTGCCGCAGGTCCGATTCCTCCACGGAGCAAATATTTGTATGATCTACAGATAATTGTTCCGGGTCTGGGTGTGTGTGTATGTGAGATTATGTAAACGCACACACGATACAGGAAGAAATTCTCAGAGCGGGGCAACTTTTTTTTTAAAACAACAAACCGCCACTTTTTTATAAGCCTCACCTTTTACTTCTTTGTAGATGGTTGACGCGAATCAGGCGTGGAGTGTGAACGAGGCGATCGAATGGATGAAGAAACTGGCGCCGCTGAAACCGATGTGGATCGAAGAGCCAACCTCGCCGGACGACGTACTCGGACATGCCGCTATATCGAAGGCTTTGGCGTAAGTCATGGCTTTAAGTTCACTTTCAGACTGCATTATCATATCTTTATTTAAGAACCTGGAAACAGTTGTAGTCTTAGGCCTGTTTTAATATACCAATCTTATTTCAAAAGCTCCGCTTCTCTTCGTGTTACTTGTAAAATTTATAAATTTTTAGCATATCAAATCTCCAAAGTTGAAATTGACAACTTCTAAATAGGCCACCGATTTATGTAGATTGAAGTAGAGACTGCATATATACATACTCGTACATTCCGGGTCATCATTAGCCTCAAAGTAGGCACACAGCCAATTTTTACGCTGCTAAGAAGAGTTTTGTCCACAGTTCCCATAGTAAAATATCAGAAAATGCCGCATTATGGCCCCATAAACTATATAATCGGTCAAAAGTAATAATAATATATTCCCGACCGAATTTTAGGTTACGGTGGTTTATCTCCACGGAGATTAACCGACTACGCATTAGATATTATAGAGTGCACAAGTGTATGCGCAAACACAGATGCACTCCATTGTCCTTCACTCTCATAATCCGAGGAGACGGCAATCCAACAAGTCCGAAGAGAGATAAAGCGCAGGACCAACGGCTTAACTTGCTCCCCGAAGCCCGGGGGTGTCATACTTTCCTAACTCCGTGCTGCTACCGGTATTTTCTCTACAGAAAAATCCAATAACGCTTTGCCCGCCCAGGAATCGAACTGAGAACCTCACGCGTAACTTTCGGCTGTCAATAGAATTTGTCGAATGAATGGTGATGTTTTATTGCTATTTTCAATTAAGTGAAAGGGGAAAAAAAATTACACGCTCGGTTTTCAGTCAATTAGATACACCTATTTGCGATACCTAGTTTAATATCAATCCGCGAAGTAGGCCCATTTTGAAGGGGCTACATTTCTCAATGGGATGCGTTTTAGTAATATTACGGGCCCTACTGCTGTGTCTCGATTGCTTACTTGAAGATTTCCACGTTTACCTAAATTTTTTCTACATATCTTGATATTGTAAGTGTTTATAGGTAACGGTGTCAATTTTCTTTAAGGGAGCTGTCAGTTGCTCGCCCACCTATAGGAATATTAAATATCTTTCAATCCGTGAAGCGAATGTGAGCTTACATCTAAAAACTACTGTTACCTTTATTTATAGGGCTCTAATTAATTCTCAAGATTATTTGCAATTTGATTAAATAACGTACGATATTTGTTAAAGACCATACAACATCGGCGTGGCCACGGGGGAGATGTGTGCCAACCGCGTGATGTTCAAGCAGTTCCTGCAGAGCGGCGGTATGCAGTACTGTCAGATAGACTCCGCGCGCATTGGGGGAGTCAACGAAATACTCTCCGTTTATCTCATGGCAGAGAAACTTAAAGGTAATGAGAGGAGCGGGACAAATACAGGGATGTAAAAATAATTCATTTTTCTAACGATTCCGAAACCTTCAAGTGTTGCGCCTCAAGTCATAATGCAACTGAAGAGTAGTTTGGCATCTTTTAATTAGTCCCATTCCATCCCAGTCTTTCTCCTGTCTCTCATATTGAGCGTCTAAACATCCAGAACCTATTTAATGTTTAGATATCATGTATTAAGCTGTTAGAATGCCTGGAACAGGGGCGGCATTGTTACCTAGGTTCATTAACCCTGAGCTTCAAAGTCATAGATATTTGGCTGAATTTCTCAAACCAATTAATTTAATATGTAGTGTGGAGATGTGATCTCTAAGCAACAATCGGTTCTACTCTTTATAATTAGTCCATGTTTCTACTCTTAGCGAATTCAACACGTGAGACGATAGGAATATCTGCAAACGCAAACTGAAGATTTAGTAGTACTGTAATTAGGTTGTCATTGCTTTAAATAATCTCATTTTTTAGGGGGTATAAATCCCAGATTTCTTAAATAGTCGATACTGAACGATCTAGTCCAGGATTTAATTACTCGAATGTAAAATAACTTGTTTAGTGAGGGTGTGTCCGCACGCGGGCGGCGTGGGACTGTGTGAGATGGTGCAGCACCTGCAGTACTGGGACTACGTCAGCGTCAGCGGCAGCGAGCAAGGCCGCCTCATCGAGTACGTAGACCAGCAACACGAGCACTTCGTCGATCCCTGTCTGGTGCAGAATGCCAGATATCTCTCGCCCAAGGTATAACACTGACTTTTAATTAGTTATTTGAACCTTTTAAATGCCTCTATACTTATGATGCTGACTGTACTTGTCTGCCAATCACTTGACCACAGTCCACGTACTCAAAAAATACTAGCGAATAAAACTGATGATCACAAACAATCTGATCACACAAACTGATCTTTCAATCAGAGCACAAGCAAATTATTATGAATAGAGTTCACACACAGTTTTCGTTACTGCATCATGTTGTGAAATTCAACTATCATTGCATAACTTTTATGACAATTGACCTATTGCCTGTATTCCTATCTGGCTTAAAATAATAAACAGACATTAATGTGTTACTGATAACATTCGAAAATATAAACACTTCAGAGAGCATCAAAATACACAAGCTTCAACACGTAATCAGTTGTTTCTGAAGATTAATATAGATCTGATAATTTTCATTTCTTTATAGTACTTAGTCGATTTATGTTTTGCCTTCAATTTAAAGTTCTGATTGTTGGTAGATAACAAGAATAAGTCGATCCAATACCCTATTGGATCGACTTATTATTGCCGCCATATCCATTTTTTTTTATTCGGTTGTGTATGTTGTGTTACCGCGAAAAAATATAACACTTGTAAAATCTAGATTATTGAGTATTAAAATTATCAAACAAACCTGCAATCAGTTTCGGGAGTTTCAAACGCCGCCATCTTAGCGCGCTTTTCTGACGTCAGAGAACACATCATAAAAGATATCTTTTTTAGTACGGAGTGTTTAATTAACGATTTATAAATTTTATTGTACGAATTTTCTATTAAGAATACCGTTAAAAATTTAAAACTGCTTGTTTTAAAATTTGTAATAACGTACTCGAGATATTGTCCTCGCGGACGGTGACATCACGTTTCACTCAAACCAATAGCGTGCGTTTGACCTTTTAAATTTCCCTCGCATGATTCTCACTTTTCAATTTTAATGTTTCTTAATTAAAACAAGATTAATTAAAAAAGTAATTGAATAGGTGAATTCTACAGCAATAAGGATGACGAATAAAAATATTTTACCTAAATTTGAATCACATGCATATTCCCTATTCGTGTATTTATATCATTAAATAAGTTATAATTTTTTTCATTATTTCAGTTGCCAGGATACAGCACAGAATTTTTACCAGGAATATTGGATAGATTTGCCTATCCAAACGGCAGTGAATGGCGTCAAATGATCAAAGATGGACTTTTTCCACCTCCTGATGAAGCTGAATTAGTCAATGTTTAATTAAATCAAAAATAAATATACGAAATAACTCAATATTATTGAAAAATAAAATATGTACATAAATTAATTCTTACAAACATTGATTATGTTTTCTTCTGAAAGGCAAACGCACTAAGTTTGGATTGTTTAGGGGCGTTGCTAATATTTGTTTCTGACCCACTGGTCTCCTCATCCAGCTTTCTTTTAGGACCGTTTTCTGTGCTAGGGGCGGCTTTGCCTTGGACAGTCTTGAAATGTTTGATGCCGTATCGAGTCAACTCTGATGGACCGAGTTCTGGGTTCTGTTTTTCCAGAACAGATTTATTCCTTGTAAACCAGTCTACAAAGGCTTCACCTTCCAAAGGTGTTGAAGGCTGTAACGAGAAAGGCAAACATGTACATTTGTAGGAATAAACAAATAATTCGTGAAAGTAGGTAGGTATGTTTACAATGTATTTAAAAGATTTTTATTTAATTTTACTTTTACGTTTTTAGTTACTTATTACTTAGTTATTAATACTTACATCATCATTCTCTGAGACATCAGCAGACCTGTGCACCTCCACCAGAGTTCTATCAGTCAGACTTAGTGGACTCGGTGCATTCTGTGCTTTTGTAGTCTTCTTTTTGAATATGTTTCTAGCTCTACCCGGTGATGATTTTATCGGCTGGAATAGATTTTTGTTATTGCATAAGCAGATTTAATGAAATAGAGTACGAAAATTTTATCTATCATAATAACTGCATAGGTGAAATCAGGCGGTACATCTCTGCTTAACCTTATTACCTTATGGAAAGAAGGCGTGACGGTATGTTAATCTTTGTTAGCCTATACTGTACCACTGCAGAGGCCTCCCCCAAATTTGCCGAATAGTTTTCTCCAAGAATAGATATGAAAAATATTATCTATACTAATATTATAAAGCTGAAGAGTTTGTTTGTTAGTTTGGTTGAACGCGCTATTCTCAGGAGCAACTGGTTCGAATTGAAGAATTCTTTTTGTGTTGGATAGTCCATTTATCGAGGAAGGCTATAGGCTATTTATCATCACGCTACGACCAATAGGAGCGGAGCATCAATGAAAAATGTTGCAAAAACGGGAAAAAAAATCCTTTTAAGAGCTTCCGTTGCGAACGCTGCGTAAACGGTTAAAGTTACGCAAAAATCATGTATTACAGAATTATTCCTCTTTATAAGTTCTAAAAAAAAACCGCGACAGCATATGTTTATTTTTAGGGTTCCAGGCTGTGTTAGTTTCCGACATCCACGCGGACGAAGTTGCGAGCACAGCTAGTATTTTATAATAAGACTACTGGGACAGTATTGGCTAGTAAACAAAAACACTTACAACTGGTCTAATAGTGGTTTCAATATCAACCTTCTTCTCCTTAACCTTTTGAGGTATAATCAGACTGGCGTTCATATCCGGTTCAGTACTGGTGACATCATAAGTCTCCTGTGTGTCCAGCTCTTGGAAGTGCGAGTTCTGTGCCACGTTCAGTTTGTCTGCGTCAGTCTCCCAGGAGTCGGCCACGCTCGTCAGCTTGTCGGCCAAGTGTACGCGACCGAGCCGCGACGCGTATTTAGCTGCTAGAGGTAGTAAGCGATCGTCCTTTAGCAACTCCATCAGTTCTAACGCTCTCTGTTCTATTTCGCTGCGGCAAGCAAGCTGGAAATATGTTATTGATTTTATAAACACCATTTATAAAATGTTTTGCACCACCTGGATTACCGAAAGTGTAAATACATGATAAAAAGAAAATAAAGAACACAGTATTGGGTCTATTGTTCAAAACATTTACAAGTCGTGCAAAAATATTGTTGTTCAGTGTATGCAAGAGTCAATAATTTGTATAGCGTACATAACATGTCAGTAGAAATATGTTTTTGGTGCCTGTAAATATTATTCATGTAATGCAAACATTTTGTTACACTGATATGATAATGTGCAGATATTCACCGCAAATAGTTTGAGTGCAGTTTCTCGCGCCGTTTTCACGTCAACATCTGCTGTAGTATGCGCCCATCGAACCAACTGTTCTTCATACTGACTCTTTTCTGTGTCCATTTCGCAAAGAGGTATCTGAAACAGTGAAGGGTCTTCTACTTATCGTGTGGTTGATGAACAACCTAGTGTCAGAGTTTAAACCACCTGTAGGTGTCTGACATGGCTTTACACACAGAAAATCTCCCAGGTGTGCTGGTTTCCTCACGATGTTTCCTCACTGTTTATAAAAATCACATCCCTACTTGGCTTTGGTTAGGGCGCAAGTTATGTTCCTACGTTGAGATCGGTCTGGCAGTGGCCTTTCCCATGTCTAGGCATTAAAAAGTAACAAACTAATAGGCAAAGCTACTGCGTTAGTTTGCATTAATAAAATTTGAATGTGTTTAATATAATTCAAGATAAATCTGTAACTTTGTGTTTAATATAATTATACGAGTATTTTACCTGTATAGTTAGTTCGGCAACGATGGGTTTCGGCGCTGTTACTGGAAATGATGCTCCTCTACAAAGTATTGCGCGCACTTTTTGTGTTGCCTCACTTAGCTGCACAAATCAAAATTATAATCCATCTTAAAAATGCATAAAATTAAATTATTATAATAAATGGAAAAAGAATACGGTCGCGAGCAGGATTCGAACCTGCGCCTCCCGGATAAATACACCAGGCGCTCTGATCACTAAGCCATCTCGACCTCTGATCACCACCACGAATTCTTCATCCATATTTTAACGTCTTTTGGCGGCGTCATTGCTATCTATTCAGTCTCTATACAGGTGACCGAACCGACACGACTAACTTTGCAGTTAATACAATATCGTAAAGATCTTTTTCTTTTTCCATTTAATATAATAACTTTAGAGTTTGCTAAGCATGCGTTAATGCTTTTCAAAGATTTATCTTTAGCTGCATAAAATAGTTAGAAAGAGCAATTAGTACACAAAAAATACGAATACAATAATGGGCAATAGTACAACAGCAAAGCGTCAGAACTAACAACTATGCGACGATCCGAAGCGCGACGAAAAGAAACGCGTCGTAACAATAACGCCATATGCTGATAGTAATTCGTAAGTAGATTAATTGAACCAAGTCAAAACAACATTTCGCTTGCTTATACTTATATGTTGACATGGACTAACTCACAGAAACAATGAACCAGGAGTCGGAGGCTCCTTTAGAATGTGTGGTAGTATCGCAGATGGGCATCCACACGCCGCTGGCCACATCATATATTCTCAACACGCCCGTGTTGTCGTATGTGCACGGAGAGCCCACATCGGTAGTCCCCAGCCAAGCCAGTTTGGAACTAGGCGTTAACGGAACAGGGACTGTTTTACTCCGGACTTGACGACCTGTAAGTATTTTTGACTGATATGTATTCATGCTTAAAACAAAAATGTTATATTGTTTTTTTATTAAAAAACGTTACACCAGCATTTTTTTCCTGGATCGTGGGTACGTCTACACACACATAATCTCGCAAAAAAAAATAGCTACAGGAATAATATTTTGTTGATTGTATAAGGCATGATGGGGTTGACGTATACACATAGAGATATAAATTCCAAAATAAATAAAGATTTTAATATGTAAACTGTACACAACATTATGAATTAAAAAGTTATTGGTATACATATTAAGATTACATAGACATTCTATATACTAAAACATGGATACTAGAACTTAGAATATACACTTACCATTCAAGGCGACGATGTCCATGGCTAGGTGTTGGTCTGAGATGCCCGGGTCGGTGCTGTGGTACACAGCCATTACCGTCGTGTTAAAAGCGCCCAGAGTTACTACGGGACCAGCCAGAGATATCACCTATAAGTAAATATTTATTAATTGGTGCGAGTTTAAGCATATTATTCTTCTTTACAATTCTGGCTGTTGATACGTATTTAGCAAGTGTGTAAACATTTATGATATATGCTATATATAATAACATTATGATATAGGTTCAAAATAAGTTCGTCAAGTATTGTACAGACTAATTGTAAGACTATAAGTTAGTTTTTACTCTTCGAATGGGAGAACAATAAAAATCTATTGTCTGGTAATTAGCGAGCCAACAGATTGCTAAACAGGATCCATGCATGGCCCAGGCAAAAGGCTTTTTAAAAACCTTGGAATGTAGTTTTTATGATTTAACCATTATTTATCTAAATCAGTGAGTGACGTGTGACTGACATGCGCTATGCGTTAAAAATAAACCAATATATATAAATAATGAGTTAGAAAACAGGGTGTTTTACATATTTGTATGTTTGTCTAAGATATGGTTGAAAGACCGGTTGTTGCACTACGGGTCGCAGGCGACGGGGCAATTGCGGAACCGACTTGCATTGACAATACACTTCCAAATTGCTAAAAATTGCGCCGTAGGCTCCAACCAGTAAAAATCCTATAAGATCGACGCAATGTATGTTTATTGTCAGACTGTCAAAATGAAAGCTACTGCAATTGAAAGTCAGTTGCTCCTTTAACCGGCGGGACCGTTTCCCGGGCAGAGCAAGTATTTGTATGACCCAAAGATACTTGCTCAATCTTGGGGTAAATGCAAAATTAATAAGCATCGGTTTAAAATAATATTATTCATCAGTTCTAACATCAAAAATGGTATCAAATTTGGTACCCGAAGTTTCCAAATTTAGTATCCAAATATACCGGGTGCAAGGGTTTACTAAAAGTCTTCATTAAGAACGCGATTGAGGCCTGCTGTTAACATATTTTTATTTTATTAGCATATTTTTATACGCAATAAATGATTGATTGATTGATATTTTTATGTGTACCAGCGAAATTTAAGTAAATAATTGGACCTGTCTCTGCGTGCCCATGGGCGTGTAGAGGCGCAGCAGCCGCGCGGTGGTGGCGAGCGCCACGACCCCGGCGGCCGCGCACACACACAGCGCCTCCTCCGTGTCGGGCAGCGCCGCGCTCCACTCCTTGCTGCTGCCCACCAGCGAGATGCACACCAGCTTACTGCACACAAATTTACGTCACAGAAAACAAATTTAAACCGCATAAAGTGCATCCTTCTATTATTTCTTCATGATGTGACGCAACGTGACCTCCACGTCTCGAACACTTGCATGGAGTACTTTAGAGTTCGCTAATTATTAATTATTTCCGTCACTATTTATTACATTAAAAATGTACTATTCGTGTTTTTTTTTAAGTCAATCGTCAATATCAGTATGTATGTCATGTTTAATTGCCAGAATAGCTAAATTTGATAGTCTCGAAGTGGACATAGTCGACCTCGGATAACTTTTTATTAACTTTACTTTAGAAGCTTCTCCCGCAACTGGCATTACTAACGGCAGATGTTAAAAAATCCTCAACATTATGACAGTGTTTGGTAAACCATCTTCAAGTTTGGACTCAATAATGTATTTTATTTAATAAACCTAGAGAGCCGGACTTAATAAGCCCTTTTTTACAGTCTGGGTCTGTTGCAGTTAAGAACGCTTGTAGAGGTGCGCGCTCATGTTGGAACTCTCCTGTATTCATGCCCCTAGGAGCTTGATCTAAGTTAATTTCTTCCGAGCCCAACATTACTGCAGGCATTAAAAAAGTTCAACACAAACTATGCATGGTAACAGCAGTTACTCTATCTACTGAAGTTAACATTGTTCGTTCTCGTACCTACAATTTGCCTAACATTTACATTTCCATTGCCAAAATTATGCCTACTCGTGATTTCTCTTGGGGATTCAAAAGAAATTCCAAGTTCTTCACATACACTTTTAGCATATCGTAGAGCATCGTCCACAAATTCGTCTCATTTTTCTTCTGAGCGCTTATTTTCTGAGCACACTGATGTATGTTCAGTCCCTCTGTTTGCAAATACTTTTGAGTATCATTAACTTCACGCAGTACCGGTTGCCTGAAGCCTAAGTAACATAAAATACTAATAAACTTCCTGCATCCGTCCGACTGTTCAATATTTCATTCGTGTCCGTCAGTTTTTCCAGTGCAGTCAAAGTTTCTTTCCTGTGACTTCAAGAAGATCATCCCACCGCGTGTTAACGGAGAAAAAAAAAGCGTAGCAGCATTCTAGCGTGTCAAAGAACGTCACCGAATTTGCCACCGCACCCACTGCAGCTGCATGTTGGCAAACTAGGTTTAGTGAATGGTTTGAGCAAGAAATAAATTCGACATAGGGATTGACATTCTTTATCCGCTGTTGCACACCTGTGTGGCATCCAGCTATCGTGGCAGCGTTATCTTTACCTTGTCCTCTACAATTCATGATATCGAGCCCATCATCCTACCACCAGATTTCTCAACTCTTACCTCCTAGTTTTCAATAATTACGTTGGCTTGTTTGTCCGGGGTGCTGTCAAAAATCATGGGCGCGATTTCCGTATGCAGCCCGGGGCCATGGCCCCACTGCCTCCCCCCCCTGGACGCAACTGTATGAGATTAAAGCCGTTTTTTTCTAATAGGATCGACTTCACGAACTTCACAGGGAACAACGTCAAAAATCGGCTGTACGGTAAACATACCACATAGACATTAACAAGTCCCTGTCCATGTGGTTCACAGTGAAAGAGTTAAGCTTAGATTAATTATTTATTGTATAATCAATCTAGTTCCTTTTATAACTCCACTAAAGAATAATTTTGAATAATTGGAAGATAACATGTTGAAGAAATGTTTATGTTGACCCTACGTAAATTTTCGCATTTGTAAATAGCGTCATATGGTTCTTTGAAACTGGCAGTCCTATTAGCAAAAAAATCTGACTATATTATTTTTATGAGTGCCATGCTTCCATGGAGATATTCTTAAAGTCAGAACCTGGCGGAACCTTGGAGGCGGATCTGTCTTTATCACAGATTAGTAATATAATATATTATGTATTTGGCTCTTCATCTAGTCTGCACTGGTCATTGGGGTCATCACGCGTTTCGTACTACGTTTTTTAAGCAGACTTGCTAGGAAAAATATATATGACATGGCACGCGATTTTCTTTTTTCGTGTGCCGAGTTTATGGTAAGTTAATGCCAAACAAAAATAAAAACTATCACGACCATTCCAAACATTAGTAAACATCTTTTTATAGGTAAAGTACGTAATGGAATAGCTTAATATTAAGCTGTTTGACTGTCTTTTATAAACCGTTGTTTATAAAAGACAGTCAAACAGCTTTTTTCTGACTTACCTAGGTGTTTCACAGGCCAGAGCGACCACTGTTGAAGATAAACTGGCCATGGTGTGGTTCAGATAGTTATTCAAGTGTATGCCGTGGTGCAAATTCGTGTCATGGAACTCGACATCTATAGTAGATTCTCCATTCTCTGCTGTGTGACAGCGAACTATGCCAATGTCGTTCCAACACATATATCTAAAAATGTAGAAGGCACACAAATTTGTTTTACTAGGAACAATATCAGGGCACCTTGGATTACAATTATTAACTATTTTATTCAAACAAAGCATCTACTTCACACTTTAATGAATGCTTGAACACTTTTTTGTACTATATACTACTTTAACAGACTGAGCTAGATAAATTTGTAGATTATATAGTTTATCTGCACTTTCACACTCACAAATGCACTTTCAACACTGATTTATTTATGCAGATTAACAATACATATACTGTTATATGTTATATACTGTTTAGCTGTGCCCCGTGGTTTCAGCCTTTTTTAGGGTTCCGTACCTCAAAAGGAAAAAACGAAACCCTTATAGGATCACTTTTGTATTCTGTCTGTCTGTCCGTCTGTCTGTCAAGACCCTTTATCTCGGAAACGCGTGGTATCGAGTTGAAATTAAATCCATATACTCAGGTCTACAGTACCTTAAAGCTGTGAAAAAATTAAATGTTTATGCCGCAAAAATCGTATATTTCGACACTCTCAAAGGAATAATAATTTATATGAAACTTTCCGTTGAACTAGAACTATGAAATATGGCAACCAATAATATCGTCTTATACTACAATTACAGTGAAAAATCTGAAAACTATCCCTTTGTTTTTAAATCATAAAAAATATAGTCTATATCTAAAGCACGTTATCAATCGTCGAGGTTAAGCAAAGGTATGAACGATGACTGAATACGTACGAAAAGAAAATCAACGAAGCGATTCATGAACTATTTATACTTAATTGTACACACTTTGTACGGAACCCCTGGCTGGGCGAGTCCAACTCGCAGTTGTACGGTTTTTTCTTTTTGCTAGGCCCCCATGGGTGGTAGCGAGATGTTAAATTGCTTATAAAGTTCCTAGAGAATTGGGTAATCAAATGCAAGCAGATTGTTTCTCACATCTGACTGAAAGTTCAGCAGATTAGAGCATTTAAATACACAAACAAACTCTTCAGCTTAATTAATATAATATTAGTATACGCGACTGGCCCCGATTACGACTTTTACGTTTTTTTTTACCTTTTTACTTTTGATATAGTACAGACCTGTGCTCCAAATGCGTAGGAGTGGACGAAGATTGGAAGGGTGGTTGCGGCGGCAGCGTGGCCGGCGCAGGCGCGGTATGTCGCGACTCCGGCCGCGATTCGTCACGTTCCACATTAAGCCCTAGTGTGTCATTCTTTATCTTCTCCAGTGATATAGCGTTTTCATCATCACTCTCATACTTTTCTATTAAATCATCCAGGATGTCATCATTGTCTGAAGGAAAATTATTTGTTTTTATTATTCAGTTCATTTTACCGTTTATGGGAAAATATGGTGACGCGTGTAGGAAGTGGTACGTGTTTAGGGAAAGAGCGGGACGTTGTTTACGAACAATTTGCTGTAAGTACAAACCAATGAGTAAACTTAATTTGTAATAAGGTAAACAAAGTTAGGAATAGTGTACAATCGTCTTTTATTATGAAGAAAATTGTATGATAATTAAAACTGTAATGTTAATGAGTGATAAACGACTAAATACCATCGGCTCTCTCCACCATCTCCACATCATCAGTGTTGTCGGCACCAATTTTGCTGCTGTCTTTGCCATAGCAGTTGACTAACATACCCAGTTGACCAGCAACATCACAGTAGGCCAGTACACCATTACCTAGAACACACATTATGTTGGTAGCAAAAACAATCTACCTCACTACATAGTAGTTTATGAAACAAGTGAGCTAAGTTAGTTAAAACTCGATGCTGGATAGCAACCTGAGCCGTAGGCGAAGACGTAGTCTAGATCTGAGGGTGTAAGACCAATACTCATGAGTTTTATACGACGTTTTCCAATGCAGAAAATTTCATTGATAAGTAAATAATTCGATAAGTAAAATGCGCGTGCAGGTGGAAAGACTTCGACCTGCACTTCCGAGTTACGCGATATGTAGGTACTATCTCATCAGTAAAAATTATGGGTGTCGCACCCGAATTGTAGTCAGCAATGTCAGAACCTTTCTACCCAGTGCGTCCAGCTGTCTGAGTCCACTTGAGTATGCCGAAGCAGTACATCAGCACTGACATAACTGTTTCTACTATCTATTCAGTTTTATTGAAGCGGCCATAGAAGCGCTCCTTTAACGATTGCAAATGCTTGTCACTGATGCCCAAGGCCCCCAACATAGCAGAGTATTTATAGTTTTCGAATTGATCAATCGAAGGTTTATAGAATCTGACAGTTAATTCCCTCAGATTCCACAATTTTGCCTTGCTTTACGTGCATGACTGCACAGAAAAAAAGCTGCTAAAGGATTCGATTACCTGGTTAAGTAAGCCCAGTTTAAAGTCATCCGTGTAAAGCATGTGGGAGATGATCTGACCACTTCTTCGTAACCGTTAGCCCAGTCCTGCATCCTCTAATAATGTACTAACAGGTTTCAGAGGTAGACAAAACTAACAAGGGACTCATGCTGTCACCCTTATATTACACCGCTTTATTTTAATGTAAGTACTCCTACATCATATAATGAATAAAATGTAGATAGGTAACTAATTAGAATACAAGTCTCATTATTATAGTGCTCGAAAGGGAGGCTGATAGATTTTTTTTGATCTTGGGTTTTTCAGGTCAAAAATTAAATTGAGACAAGACGTCATCGGTAAAATGTGGTGTTTATGTCGCAGATGGATTGTCAAATCCGCTGTTTTACAAAATCTTTAACTAAACGTTTATATAATTCTACGTTTTAAGGTTCAGTGATTATGAAATACCGCTAAACGTAGAATTATATAAACGTTTAGCTAGAGATTTTGTAAAACAGCGGATTTGACAATCCATCTGCGACACGTTTAGCGGTATTTCATAATCACTGAACCTTAAACCGTAGAATTATATAAACGTTTTGCATTTATCAATTCAGCGGGACAACGATTAGAGGTTATGTAAAGCAGCGTGAAATGAAATGTCCGATTTTAGTTCATATTTTTGTCGCTCATGTCTCTGTATGTTATAACAACAACAATGGTGTCCGAAACAGAAAGTAGTTTGTCAAAATTAAATAAAATGAGTTATATGAGTGAAAATGAAACTAAATCAAGTGAAAACAGTGACTTTAAGGACAATTTTAATAAGAAGTTATCAGAGTTTTATGAAAGTCAATGTGGGAACTTAAAAAAGCCGTGGTCCAAGCAACGAGTTTTGGAAGTTATAAAACAAATCAAAAGCGGTAAGGTTGCTATAAGTTCTGGTGTACGCCGTACACCTGGCGAATACTACTGGATTTCGAAATACGATACGATGCAAGTATTCGGAGAAGATTATCTTATTCTAAAAAAAAAACCAGATCATTCTACAATCCGGGTTATCGCAATGGAGGATTATTTTGACTTGCTTCTGGAAATACACAAAGAGTGCGAACATGGTGGTCGTGACAAAATGAGATACATTATTAAAGATAAATTTTACATACATATAAAAGCTATTGAAATTTTTGTCTCTTTATGTCCCACCTGTGACCTTAAACGGAATTTACCAAAAAAAGGAATCGTCACAAAACCAATCGTATCCAAAGATTTCAACGTTCGCGGGCAAGTTGATTTAATTGACTTCCAGTCAATACCAGATAAGGAATTTAAATGGTTGTTGAATTATCAAGACCACGCAACAAAGTTCCTACACCTAAGACCACTACATACCAAGCATGAATCTGAAGTTGCTTTAGAAATATTATTTATATTTTTAGAATTTGGAGCACCTTACATATTGCAAAGCGATAACGGCCGTGAATTTACTGCAAAAGTTCTGGAAGAAGTGGTCAGACTTTGGCCGGAGTGCAAAATAGTTCATGGAACACCTCGACACCCAGTAACTGAAGGAAGTGTAGAACGAAGTAATCAAGATGTGGAAAATTTGCTTCGAACTTGGATGCACGATAACAAAACAACAAATTGGTCAATTGGCTGCCGATTTGTACAGTACCAAAAAAACTTATCATATCATAGAATTATTGGTAGATCGCCTTATCGTGCATTATTTGGATGTGATCCTAAATGCGGTTTAAAAAGCTCTAACATCCCTAGTGATATTTTGAAATCTGTTGACAGAGAGGAACATCTTGATGATATTATGAATAGCAAAAGTATTCAAAGAAACAATACTAAAACCTATGATGACATTGCTCAGGCTTCCATAATTTTCTGTAACATAAAGAACCAAAACATTTCACAGAATGCAGGCATTATTAAAGAAATTAAAGTCAACCATACTGAAAACAAGGAAAAAGGTTGTCAGAATAATTATTTAATGATTCAAGAAATGAACCAAAACATCCGGAAGAATTCAGTTATTGTTCATGAAATCACCCCCTACAATATTCATGAAATCGAAATCGGTAATGCTGGCGTTGAGAATTCAGCTGACTCCAGATGCCCAGTCTGTGGACAAGGAACTAGTGGGGCCCTTTCTTGCCAGTCTTGTTTAAAACCTGTTCATGTTACTTGTGGCTTGTTCAATCAGAATGAAGGTTATGGCTCAAAAATACACTGTTTCATATGTATAACTGAACATAATATTAAAAAAGAACGAAATGAAACCAACCAAGGAATGCAACATGCTGCAGAAAAAATGATTGATGAAACAGCAAAAAAACTTCCTAGGTTAGATATAGGGAACAGTATTATTCTGAATGTACCAAAACATGATCGTGGGCCTTTGGACACCAAAAATATTGCTGGGAAAATTCTTGACAGCAGACACGGAGTGTATCAAATTGGTACCAAATTGGGAATAATAAAGAACTGGTTCTCACGTTCTGATTTGAAAATTTCATCAAATGAGTATAAATATGAAATACCAGCAAAATTAATATCTTTGCGCGAAGCTGTTACCAAAGAGTCTATATTTGGGGGACAAGGATTCCAAAAGTGTACATGTAAGCCAGCAAAAAATCAGTGTCATACAAATAGATGTGCTTGCTATAAGAAAAAGGTTATTTGTGGCTCAAAGTGCCATTCTAGTTTGACGTGTATTAATAAGTGATATAATTACATATTTCTTTGTAATAATTTTTGTCTACTAATAATCATAATTTCGAGTATTAAAAAATACTACTAATTACAAACATGTTGATACCTATATGAAAGAATATTTAAGACTGAGATAAACTGATGATAATTTTAGCTCTTGGTGACTAAAATATACTGTTCTATTATCATTAGCTGTTGCTTTATTTAGAGTAAATAATACTTAATTTCCAAAAACTTTAAACAAAATATATTCATCTGAAATGATTATATCATTAAGCTAGGAACAAGACTGTTTTATTTTGTTATAATCTGTTGATTTATTAAGAGGTATATAATATGGTTAGTTATTATATCTTAACTTTATTATATTTGTAAGTCAGTATCTAATAATTCTCATTTAATGATTTTTATTGTAATTTTGTAATTATGATTTAGATTTTTATTATCATTTAATAATATTTGTTTGTAACACATTAATATTAGTTATTTACTCATTTTTTATTTATATCATGTTTTAACCCGACACCAAACGCTTGTGACTATAGATAAGCCATTCTGCATTACGTCTAAACTTGTTTTGTTAAACGTAACACAATGACAATCCAGCTGAACGTTGTTCAGCTGCTTTACATAACAGTGCTATTTTGAAGAACAGTTGTTTCTGCAATCCATCTGCGACATTTATACATGCTATAGGTATTGCGTACGTAATACTAATGTTTGATATTATGGTTTTTATATCTTAGTTTTCACTAGTGTTTCAATTCAACAATATTGTTCATAGCCACGTCATTCTGACTTCCCAAATATTGATAATTATGTCAGTCGATGGACCTATATAATCAGCTAAAATTGGAATTCGAACAGTTGTTTTTACTACGAATATATTATACAGGGCGTCCCACGCCTATGAGACACGGAGGGAAGTACTTGAAATATTGTAGATAAGCTTTATGGAGATATAATGTCTCTTTATGGAGACATTATTTTTAGAATTATGTACTAGCTTCAATAAAATCACAATTTTGCTAACTGGTCACCAGTAACCCTACAACGGCGAATCCCCAAGAGAAGTTATTGGAGTATTATTTATGTTGAAGTCCACCAGTCAATTGTACCTTTGGTCGTAGTCATAGTTATAGTTTGGTCGTAATTCATAGTCTGTTTCCCGAACTTGACCGTCAGTCCTCAATCAGTCTGCCACCGAGGAATAGTTGTAAAATAAATTCTCATTATTGGTCACCATAAATACAAAACGAGGAGGGAACTCTAAACTTTTGGGATAATGATCGAGCATAACAAGTAGTAGTATGCAATAAAATGCAAATTTGAATGGCGGACAACAAAAAATTTTTGCATAGTTCTACCAGAATTGCGTTTTATGGTTTTATGAAATGATACTGATACTATACGCCCGGTTGCGATAGTTACCAACTTGTTACCAATACCAACAATAATTAAAAGTAACGACTTTTGACATTGACATTTAAATAATTGTACATCCATCCTATTGGAAATTCTTGTTCAAAATCTAAAGTATGAACTAATTTATCACTAGTATGATCTTTTGAAAGTTTTAAATCGTGCTATTGTTCTCTGGTGATTATTTAATGGACTTTATGACAAAATATAATTTTTAACCATTTAAATTAATAACTATTACCTCTTTAAAGGGTTGTATTGTAATCGTTTTTGTACGGCCGATAATCATGGCTTCATTATCAATCTCTTGTACGACATGCGTAAGTATCTACAAGTTTTTGGAAATGGTTTTATTTGTATTTCTGTACACGGCTGATACATACTAGATGGGAGTCCATACATTTTATTAGGCGATTTGTTTTGTGTTCATAAATTTTCGTCCACACATGATCAGTGTACATGGCCGCCCGCGTACTTACATTTCTTTTAGAAAATTATTAGTAAATACAGGTGAATTTTTGAAGTGGGCGTGTATAGCCGAATCCGAACTACCTATAAGGAATAGCGAGAAATACTCAAAATTCGATTCAAGGCTTGGAAAATCGATTTTTGAAAAATCCAATGATGCTGTTTTAGTTTTCATCAAAAGCGAACCCGAGACAGTTGAGTATATTTCACTATTCCTTATAGTTTCGGATTTTCGCGTTGTTCGAGCGTAAATCTGGACAGCGATCAATCGCATACTTTAGTAATAAGCCACATATGACGAGAGACAAGGTTGGTCCTCAACTGGGAAGAATGGCTTAAATACGCTTATGAATTGCATTGGGTTGACAAAAACTTGACTGTTATCTTTGAGTGAGAAATAGCATCCTTAGAGGTTTGAGCAAGGTATGCTAAGATGGTTTGAGCATGTAGATAGGTTGGATAATTTATAATATAATAATAATAATATATATCTTTAAAAACATGACCAAGCAACAGTAGAAGTACATATAAAATACAGCAACATTGGTGAAACAATCAGTGTATTTGAGGAGCTAGTGTCTATTATAGGTGTACACTTGTGTTACAGATCACCAGGTCCTCACACCATGGCATTGAGCCTAACATAACAATAAAACTTAGGTATAATGAAATATACAATTGTTTACAAGGAGGCAATAGATAATTTGATATTAATGTACCGTTATTTGTCTGTGTATGTGATGTTTTAGAGAGTAAGTTTGTGTATAAGTTTGTAAGAGAGAAAATACCTAGGTAACTGTTTATTGTATGTATAAATTAGTGTATAGGTTCCCTGTGACACCGTAGTTCCAAATTTCCAACCATTCTCTAACTACAGCATTACATTTTATTTTATGTATAAATTTGTGTAATAGGTTCTCTGTGACACCATAGTCCCAAATTTCCAACCATTCTCTAACTACAGCATTACATTTTATTTTATGTATAAATTAGTGTAATAGGTTCTCTGTGACACCATAGTCCCAAATTTCCAACCATTCTCTAACTACAGCATTACATTTTATTTTTGGAAGAGGGTAAATCATGAAGCAATTATAAAGAGGAGATGTTCTAAGGGACTTTTCTAACGAAACACTGCGTGAGGATTTGCGGGGGAGGAGGGCCGACAAGCGACGCGCACTTCTTCATGCTCCACCTAACGGTGAATAGGGAAAACTGAATGTCACATTCATTCTTACGTAATTCAGCTAAATTACGCTAGATATCTCTATGTTTCTCTACACTATATCAAGAAATAAGTGTTCGCACCGCAAAAAAAGAATTATATTCTTGTCGTGATAAAAGTCAATTGAAAAAAGTGAAATATGTATTAAATCTTATGAAATATCATCATCAAAACATCGTAATTAATATCGGATTTTGAGTACGACTCTGTCTATTCAAGGATTGCCTTTTCTGCACTGTAGATGGCGTTATTGACGTACGTTGAACGTTTATCCAGGTATTTCTTACAGGATAAAATACAACACAACACTATTTCTCTTAATAATATCTATGGATATTTAAATATTATGGGATTGGGATCGTCGTTTGCACAGGATGACTGCTGGCAGACTGTGCATGAGTGGGCGTAGCTTGACCGGGCCACACCCATTTGGATGACATCAGAACTCACTTAAATCACGGTGCACAGTTGCCTATGCCATGTCCTGTTTATAATTGGTCCATGGGGTAAATTGATAGAACCATGTTTATTTTATTGTATAGGTTACAACCTTGATGGCAGAAGAGACGGAGTGCAAAACTGCTTTTAAACTATTGTTGTATACAATGCAAACAGCACAATAGCAAATGACATATAACATGCACCATTTAAAAACATAAAAAAAAATTGTAGTAATTCTTCTCTTGAAAAGTAAAAAAACTAACAAGAACATACCTTTTGGGTTCCATGCCATAGCAGATACATTATGTGATGTGGGATGATCTATTATACCCATGCAAGCACCAGAGCTAATCTCCCACACTGCTATCTGTCCAGCCACTGTGTTTCCAGCTAGGTACTCCCCACATGGGGAAAATACACACTGAGATATTGCACATTTTATCTGCAAAACAAGTAGTGTGATTTCTATAATTTTGTAGAGATATTATTCATGTAATATTTTATATTCCAAAATTCAGCTGCCTTACTGAATATCTATATTGTCAAGCCTGGCCAAGTTTGGTTGAACATGTATTTAAATTACATATCAGTTTTTTTTGCTTTAATTTAATGTGTAATGAGACACCATAGGGTGGCTAGCATATAATTATGACCATAATAATCCAAACCATTTAAATGTTGATTTGTAAATAAAAGTGTATTATTTGACTTCCCGTTCAGATACTGACAACTATTACTCACCAAACTATGTGTAAATGTCATTCTCTGGGCCCAACTTTCACAATCTAACAAAATAATCTCTCGATTGTTTGGGTAAGCTAGATACTTTCCTTCCATAGGTTCAAAATCTATTCGGCCTGAAAAATAGAATTAAATAGTTTACAAATATTGTGGAGTTCATATGTGCTGTTTTAGAAATATCCAATCTTTACAAGATATGATGCACACTTTTTTTTTTCCTTAGTTATAATGTAAATAATAAAAATATTTGCTAGCCATAATATATGTTACAATTATTGGTGAACAAACTACCATTAATATTATAGGAAACATACACAAGACTTTGGCTGCATAAAATGTGTTTATCTTTGGTACACATAGAACTTCCTTAACAATTTTTTGTGTGTCAATATCCCATATTCTCAATTTTCCATCTCCACAAGCAGTACTGGCAAACTTCATATGTGGACATATAGCAATACTCAAAACTGGTCCCGTGTGCTCCTTCATTACAAATAATGGTGCTCCACCTTCCAAGTTGCATATCTTTGCCTCCATATTCTCCGATGTACATCCCAATGCCTATAAATTATAACAAAATATGATATCATTTAACTCATACTAAATTTAGAATGTAAAATAAATAGTATTCTTAATACCTCTATATTACTAGTTGTCTTAATTTGTGTGACTGGTGCAGTAAATCTGGTGACAATACCATCTTTATCGAAGACGGGATATGTGTAAGCTTGGACGGCATGATTATCAGTGGCCACATAAAGTCTTTTCTCTTTGTAGCATACAGCAAGTGCACTTTCCCCTACGCAATGTGAATTTGGATCGTCGTCTTCTATATCCACCCATATCCTCACATCACCGTCATTCCCACAGGTTATTATATGCCTGAAACCATAGCGGTTTATTTAAGTTTCAATATTATATTTTACATCTTAGAAAATGATGTATTTATGTTCATGTACTTACTGTCCATCTTCAGTGTAACACACATCAGTGTGGCCTTCAGCGTGAGCATATCTTAGAGGTTTGCTATCTATTTTCATAATGACCTATATTGCAAGCAAGGCAAATGCATAAATTACACTTAAAAATTAGAACAACTAGAGTTTATTACAAAGTACAAACATAAAATTTGACAACTAAATTACTAAACTGAAAATTGAATTTGACAGATTTCATTGCAAATTGGCGGGAATATGTATTACTTTACTACTAAAACATTTGCTAGTAATTTGTTCAGTTTTATCATACATAAAAAGACGTTTTAAGTCTAACAAAATATTAATCATTCTTAATTAGGAAAAAATCATCCCATTTTTTTAATAATTTTTTATCCATTGGTACAAAACAGCAGTTCCGGCGCGGATAGAGCTTGAAAATGGAACCGTTCCTTGGTTCGAACTCGGTTTAGTAACCGGTATGAAATAACACTATGAATTTCAATTAAAAAAATAACATTTTAGGTTGGGCCTTGGCCTAGGGATGTTCGATCCGGACACTTTGTATCGATACTCTGGATCACAATGGATCGTTATACACTGTATCGATCCAAATATCGTTCCAAAAGATTTGATGCGATTTTTAGGATCGATCCAGTATCGTATCAATAATTTAAAATTAATAGACATGTTGTATTTTTGACCATTTAAGTTTATTTAAGAAGAAAAAAAAAATTATATAGGCCAATCTTTATAAGGAAGTGTACGTAAAAATATTAATTTTGATAGCCTCTCTGGATCAATACGATTGCGGCTCTCATTCAAAGTATGGTTGACCAGTGAGAAAAGTCGTTCTGAGGGCACAGACGTTCCTATAACGGACAAGTAACGTAATGCTATATCGCTTAGTGTTCCCCAAACGATTTTTCTCGCTGACCAATATTTAATTGGATCAGACTTTCTATCCAGCAAGGGCTCCGACATATACTGTTTAAAATATATGTGAAGTCCTTCCTGTGGTCTGCTCGCTTCAACTTGTGCCACCATTTCTTTATGAAATTTCCAGATGTCATTACATTTTTCAGAAATATTTTCAGATTCTGAAACATTGGCGGTAGACGTTGTGGTACTTGTAGGAGTATTTTCCATTTCAAATTTCAACAAATCGGAAATTTCAGTTAAGGCTTTGGCACACGACTGTGGATCATTAAAACAATTTTTTTTAAATCGGGGATCTAAAACAGAACTTACTGCCAATATATGAACCTTTTCGATATGTTGAAAACGCTTCTTTATTTCTATTAATACTTTTGCTTGAAATTCTGAACCTAAATCACTGGTCTCATTAATATTGGTAGATTCTATTGCTTTTGTCATGTAATAAATTATCGGGATAATTATACTGCATGTCGCATAGTTTTGCCCTGATATTTCAGTGGTAACATTTTCGATCGGTCTTAAAATATTTATAACGTCTTTTATGATTGCCAATTGGACACCGGTAAGCATCGATGGGGCTTTTGGGTTCCGTAATAAAATGGCGCTTACAATATCACTGACTTCAACAAACCTCTCTATCATATAAAAGGTGGAATTCCACCGAGTGCTCACATCCTGAATTAATTTTTGAATGCCTGAATCATTGTCCTTTTGTAACTTTCTGAATTCATCGCTGGCATGTACATTTTGCTTGAAGTAAGTAACAATACTTTTAACATTAATTATTAGGCCCTCAAAGCCAGCAGTTTCACTAATAGCTTTTTCAACGACCAAATTGAGGGTGTGGGCAAAACACGGTAAATGTTTTTTTCTACCAACAAAATCATGGACGGCTTTGACTATGTTAGCTCCATTGTCAGTAACGATTGCAATTATTTTGTCGACTTCAATGTTCCAGTCGAAGCATAAGTTTTTTATATTAAGTGCTAAATAATCTGATGTATGGCGGTCTTCCAATTCCTTTACACCTATCATAATCGAAATCAACTCATCATTTTCAAGATAATGACACGTTAATCCTAAATAACCTCTTGTGTTCATGGTGTCTGTCCAAACGTCTGTGGTCAAGCATACACTCTTTGCACCTTTCAATTTATTTTTAAAAATATTTGCTGCGCAATCATATTTTTCATCCAATAATTTAGTAATAGTTTTTCTTCCTGGCATGGTATAATGTGGACATATAGTTTTCATTAAGTACTGAAGTCCTTTTTTATCCGTACTGTTTAGTGGTAAATTATCGACAGCTATAAAATATAAGAGCGCATTGGTGATCTTAGCTTCATTAGGGCCTCCTGTTTTGAACGATTGTATACTCGAAATAAAGTTGTCGATCTGAGGTTGTTTTACCCTTGTCATGCCAAGTACATTTAATGAACGTTTCGGAGTTGATTGTGCAAATGATTTTGATGGTCCAGGTTCATTGTCACCTGTAGAACTTCCACTTGCTACTGTTCCTTGTTCTAAAGCAATTTCTAGACTGCTTTGATCCATACTATCCATCTAAAAAATAAATTAAATGTCAGGTCAGACAACATCACATACATTGATCTGACTCCAAAGTAAGTAGCTTATGCATTTGTGTTATGGATATCATAATCAACGAAAGTACCTACCACAAATATATACTTAAATACAATATTAACACCCAGACACAGAACAAACACAAGTGATCATCACACAAATGTTTGTCCTGGGTGGGAATCGAACCTACAACTCTTGGCGCCCGTGGCCGTGGGAATACCAAATGCACCATCGAGCCAGTATATATAAAGTATAATTAATAAAACCCTCAATATACAAAAACGCTTTTAGGTTAACAAAAATTTACTTATGCAGGTAAATAAATAATAAATCGTACTTACCATTGCCGGAGTGTCACTCTCGGGTACTATATTTGTATTTTTATGGTGCCTTTTTAAATGTTTGATCAGATTTGTAGTATTTCCTTTTGTCTTCACTTCTAGTAGACATAAATTGCACTTTCCTCCACTCGCCGTTTTTATGAAAAACGACCAAACTGAGGATTTTTTAGGTGGAGCCATTGTTGCTATTCACAATAAGTTATTAGCGGTTCAAGAGAGCAAAATGTAATACACAAAATGGGTGATCTAATCACAAGTGCCGATCTTGCCGAAATTGAAGGTGTATTGAAATCAAACCTACCGCCAGATAAATATTTACATTAG
This sequence comes from Xylocampa areola, assembly GCA_935421205.1. NCBI lineage: Eukaryota > Metazoa > Arthropoda > Insecta > Lepidoptera > Noctuidae > Xylocampa > Xylocampa areola. The sequence continues at coordinate 7,750,326 of OW285200.1, forward strand.
TGTAATATGAATCAGTTCAGATTTAGACCATTCTTTGTAGTAAAGGAAAGCGGTCAGTATTCATGTTACAAATAAATATTATGGTATAAGATTATATTTATTTAGAATTCATCTGATTTAGCGATCAGATCCGATCCTCATCTTACTTGTATCGATCCACTAACGGATCGAAAGCCATTGTATCGATAAAAAAATCGGGTGGATCGTATTGCTTTGTATCGATCCACACAAGTATCGGATCGGATCGAACATCCCTACCTTGGCCTGCGATTTATCAATAACATTATCCTATATTTAGCTTTTTATATGCCCGTAATAATATCATCATTTTTTATTACTGAATCGTGTATTTACTGCCTAAACCATCTCAATCGAATGTGATTCAATTTAATATGCCGCCTTATTGCCGGGTGGTGTATACAATAAAAAGCCGTTTTGACGTCTGAAACTGCTCATTTGGTATTATAATTCGAGTCCCGGTGGTAGTGTGTTATACAGGTTAGATAAGAAATAGCGGCAATTGAAACATTGTAATCGGGAATAATTAATGTAAGTTCAAGTTTAATAATAAAGTAATAGGTATACATTAAATGAAGTCATTAAAAATTTGAATGTCATGTGTACACAATGATGAAATGCTGGCACATTTTTCCACCACACTCAATAACCTTGAATTTTAGCATACATTTTTCAGAATAATTATTTTTAGATTAATGTTAAAACGAGTTTTATGTGTCCGTTGCTTAGGTACTGAGAAGTCTCAATAGCTGCAAATCAGACAAAAATACTGGCCAGAATTTTTAATCAATATTTATTAATTAATATAATAAATATTATAGATACATTTTTAGTCTTTAATAAACTAAATTTGGTAATAAAAATAATGATTTCACTGAACAAAAAATGTTTTTTTTTTGTACCTTTATAGAAGTAAAAAATCAATTAATAATTCTCGTCGGTTTTGCCTAACAACTAAAAATGCAATTTGTAGTAATTAGTGCTGGTTATTATTACTAGATGACGGATCAAGGATTTTTGAAGCAACAACCTGGTTTCGCTACTGTTGCCATACACGCTGGTCAAGACCCAGAAAAGTGGAAATGTGCTGCGGTCGTGCCACCCATCGTGTTATCTACCACGTTTAAACAACCGGCTCCTGCCGAACATAACGTAAGCTTGTTTTAAGTTTCACATATAATTGAAGTTTATTAACAAAAACGAAAAAATATATAGGATTTTTTATAATTGAGATGGGTACGTATAGGGAACGGACGGGAAAAATCTAAAAAAATATATATATAAATTAATACACTGTCTTTGATGTTACCTAAAAAGTAAAACAGTCGGCATAAAAAAATCTTAATACTTAAAACGTTTCCTTGGGCCGTGAATAAAATTGATATATTGTGAAAAAAAATGTACCATAATGCGCTAAACGATAAGATAATTTTGTACTGCTATTAATAACTACATTAAAACGTATTTTTAGGGTTTTGAATATGGAAGATCTGGAAATCCAATGAGAAATACGTTGGAAGAATGTCTTGCAGCGTTAGATGGTGGAAAACATGGATTTACTTTCGCTTCAGGTCTTGGAGCAACTTCAACTATTGTTTCCCTGCTCAGTAAAGGTGATCATATAATTTCAATTGACGATGTATATGGCGGTACAAATCGCCTTTTAAGGTAAGGGATATTTTTTGATACTTGGAACAATACGCTATAGCATTTATTATTAAGTAGATTTTTTTAAATAATACGCCTGGTTATAATTTCAGACAAGTGATTACAAGAATGGGAATTGAAGTAACATTCGCAGATATTACAATTCCTGCAAATTTAGATAAAGCAATTCAAGAAAATACCAAGGTCAGCATTATTTATTATACTTTTGTTTTCTACATTATTTTATTTGTTTCATTCATTATTTTTATAAACGTATCTACTAAAATATAATTTAATCTCAGCATGGGGGAAGCAAGGAAGTAGCGGAAATGTTGGACGAAAAAAATAAGTTCTCTTGCTTGTTGGCGCTGATTGAGGCAAAATTAATTTACAAATATTAGCAATAATGCCCCTTTCTTTCTGTAAGAGTTCTATACGTTATACGTACCTAAAACTTTATCACTACGAATGTACACGTTGTAACACTGTAGTGACGAAAAATCATAATATTATTACATTAGTATTTATAAGTACGTAATATGATTTAACCACAACAATCTTTATCACAAGTGTTTTATTTCAAAGTAAATAGGTATTACATTAATTCGTAGCGTAATAATGATAACGTTATAATTACGATAAAATTTATAGCATTATTGAAATTTTACGTAAATTATGTATCGTAAAGCATGTTTGTCGACCTTTCATGACATAGCTTAACCAGCCCATAACTGTCCCACTACAAGACCATTCCTTTCATTAAATGTTCTATTAGATTTTTTATTATTTTTTAGATGATCTGGTTGGAGACTCCAACAAATCCTAATTTGAAAGTTGTTGATATTGCTGAGACAGTGAAGGCAGTTAAGAGCCGTGGTGATATTATTGTCGTTGTGGATAACACATTCCTCACATCATACTTACAAAAGCCACTGGATTTTGGTGCGGATATCGTCGTGTACTCTTTAACAAAATATATGAATGGTCACTCCGATGTAATAATGGGAGCAGCGGTTGTTAATGACCAAGCGATAGCAGATAAGCTTAGATTTTTACAAAATGGTAAGTGTGTAATTTTTCAAATTGTATTTTTAGGAGCCATCTTAATAATATCTAACACGTTTTTTTTGTTTTTGGAACTTACTTTGTTTAATAATGTAAAATTGTTTAATAAAGGACACATCCTTAATCATGACATGGGGAAATAGTTGTAGTAAACAATTACATAGGGAAAATAGTTTTTATCAGTGGTGGAGTATAGAATGACTTGCGGTTTACACGCTGGTATGCCCTAACATGACTCATTTTACTAGTGATGAAATTGAGAGTATCGCTATCGTATGCAAGTAAAAAACCATCTTTCCAGTTTTATCTTGATCAATTTAAATAATAAGTTCCTTGTCAAATCAATGACGATCGTGCCATGCAAATATTTGCGTAAATTATCAGACACTTGAATACTATTATTTGAACGAATAGACATTGTTTATTTTTCTTGCTAAACACTATAGTGCTCTATAATGCTATAGGCCTTTTTTTGATGTCATTAATTAAATAATTATGACAGTTTTAGCGCAGTCGGAGACCACGCCTATTGCATTTTCTAGTGGTCGCAAAAGTGATCAGAAATATTCGTACTACGTTGGACATTGTAGTTAGAAGTCTGTTAAAAATGGCATCGTCTGTTCGGAACGGGATCTCTTAGATTCGCAAAAAACTAACTAAAAATTAACTGTCAGCGTCACATTCACTAATTTTCAGACTCAAAAATGGAATCAACTTCATGTTAAAAAATGTCCACCATAACAAAAATTTTACTAATTAGTAAACCAGGTATTTTATGAACACATGAAGAACATATTTCAGCTTTGTAATACGATAAAGCTGATAAACAATTGAGGCAATTCTTAATTTTTAGGGTTCTGTACCTCAAAAGGTAAAAAGAGGAACCCTTATAAGATCACATTCTTGTCCGTCTGTCCGTCCGTCAGTCGCCATCCATCCGAATGAAGTACCCTATAGGTTTTAGGTTGAAAACCTATATGGTAGTTCCCTTTGACCTAGAATCAAGAAATTTGGCAAACAGCAAGGTCTTACAGCACAAATAAAGGAAAAATTCCAAACAACATTTTTTGGTACTTACAAGTTTTCGTGAAAATCTAAATTCTCCCATATCTTTTTATCGTGTTGACTCAGGACCTTGATTTTTATACACCTAATAGGAACTACAACCTCGGTATCTGGTATATCAACTTGCTAGGTCCACCTGTTCCTGAGAAAATCGGTGGTGACACACGGACAGATGGTATAATGGGTAGGTACGGAACCCTCGGCGCACGAGTTCGACTCGCACTTGACCGGTATTTTTATTTAAATTATCGTTTTCATGGTCTCCTTAAAATATAAAATACATTGTTTACAGAGAATTTATAGAATGGTGTATGAATATGAACATATTGAAATAAAGATATACGGTCATTATTTACTATAAAGAGAATATTGTAGTTTGTGCGATATTTATTTAAGACATCATTCATTCATAAAATAACACTAGTACCATTGTTTCTATATTAGGAGCAAAGTTCGGAGCTACATGTATCTATGTATTATATAAACGGATACAGAATTGGTTTTTACAAAATTTTCAGCCATGGGAATCGTGCCCTCGCCATTCGATTGTTACCTGGTCAACAGAAGTTTGAAAACATTAGCTTTGCGTATGGAACGTCATAAAGCATCTTCGTTAATAATAGCTCGGTGGTTAGAAATCCATCCGAATGTTGTAGAAGTTATGCATCCAGGTAATAAGCCTTACTACGTACTTGACTCAAATACTTTAGTGTTTTGGTTAATTATTAATACATAATTTACGTTGTTTTAGGACTTCCATCTCATGCTCAACATGAGATTGCCAAAAGGCAAATGACTGGTCACTCGGGTGTCTTCAGTTTTAAACATTCTGGTGACCTGAAAGAATCAAAAAAAGTCTTGAGTTCCTTAAAAGTATTCACATTAGCAGAGAGTTTGGGAGGATATGAAAGTTTGGCAGAATTACCGTAAGGATCACATTTGTTTCACATTTCAATGTATTTGGAGAAGTTCATATCCATATTTTTTATCTCAAACTTAATTTACAGATCAATTATGACGCATGCATCAGTTCCTGAAAAACAGCGAGAAGAGCTTGGCATTACACATGCTCTCATAAGACTTTCTGTTGGGTTAGAAGATGTTGAGGATCTCATAGAAGACTTGGAGCAAGCGTTTAAACAAACGTTTTAAAGACATAAGAATTGATTAGGTACTTTAAATTTAAAATATCACAATTTTTATTTACTATTTTACATTTATATTTAATTTTATTTAAAAGACAATACATTTTTCCTGCTATTAAGTTTAAACAACAATAATTTTAAATGCATTATGAATATGATGATGTTATACTTTTATAATGATTTTGTATGTCCAACGTCAATTATATTTTTATTTTGTTTTACAGCGGCAACCACTGTAATACTAATAATTAAGCATATCTCCATTTATTACGCTTAGATAATGAATATCCACAATTTTAGGTATTTTTTTGTGCTGTGACAATATCTGTATATTTATTTAGCTAATTCTGTATAACCTCGCATGTAGGTATTAAATAATGCATTGTCAATATTTGGTCAGGCATTCTCATTAATTGACTCATTCGCATTGTTTTTCTTTATCTATCGATTGTTATTGTTAAGTCCGGACATATAAATTAACATAAATTATTCAAGCATAAAATTTTTAGATACTTGCATGTTAAAATCTAATTTTAAAATCACCTAACAGGGTTTACTGGTTGAACTTAACATATCAATAGAAAGGTTAAGTTTATGCATTTGTTTGCACTATTGTGACAAGTCGCAAGTTGTCGCTACAGTATTTTACTAAACTAAATATATTCCCTACCTCATTGTGGTTATTTTTTTCACAAAATAGGTATATTTTGTGGTTATAATGAAGTACTATTTTTTTAAAGTATGTGTTGTTTAATGTTTTGTCTGATGATAGGCACAGAATAATTTCTAAAACTATAATTTATAGACCAAAACCTCTTGTTATCATTTTATTTATTTCTATATCAAATTAAAATCGCTTTATTTATAAATATTTTGTTACTCATTTTATGTATTTATTTGTCAAAGAAATAAAAAAATCGTAAATACTACTTTTTTCTTTTATAAAATTCCACAAAAGAAAGCTGATTATTTTTGGAATCTAATAAAACCCCATACTTGTTTGTAAGTAGGTACCTAATGTGTTAATAGATTATAATTTTTTAAGTGGCCGTTAATGGCCAAATCCGAAATTATAAGTAATAGGGAAAACTATCTACTCAAAAGAGTCTAAACCCGATTTTGATGAAACTTAAAACTTAATTATTGGATAGTAATGTCTTAGGTTTTCGCGATCACTACACATTATAATAAAACAACTTTCTGTCCTCCTGCGACCGCGAACGCTGCAAAGTGTTCGGAACGTCGGGAAAAACACAAAACCAATAATACACGCGATTAATCCGGTTAAAAGTTGTTTTATTCATTATTGGATTTTTAATTAATCAATATTCCTGTCCAAGAATCGAACCGATTGATTTTAGAAATAAAAACACAGTATATTATTACACCATAAGATAAAGTTGCTAAGAGGCATCAAATTCTGGGAAGTACGTGCATAGGTCCGGCAAACTAAAAGAAAATGTTGAATTGTAATAAACTGGTTCATAATTAAGTGTATGAGTCTTTGATACATTCATAATCCGTACCTTGTACCGAAATTGTGCTCAATGTTATTTTATTCCAAACCTCGCAGTGCAGTAAACGTCATAATACTATAATCTAGATATTATAAAGATACAGATAAGTCTTCGAAGAGCATTAACGCATGCATAGCGAACCCTAAAGTTATACATTTTTGTGGGAAGATATATCGAATCCTGTTCATGACCATATTTTTCATTCCACAAAAATGTTTAACTTTAGGGTTATACATTTGTTTAAAAAAAATGCGGAAATGTAGTTCTATGTTGTAACTCGGTTTTTTAGTATCATCACTTCCCAAGATGTATCACAGATTAGTAATTTATGGAGATATATTAAGAACCGGGTACCCCTAATAGCGGTGTTAGTTTAAATAACAGTTAATAAGAATAGGTTACTATTAATAATCATGATATTGTAGAATATTCGAATACGGGCATCCGCATCCGGTGAATCCGCTGATGTGCTTTTTCTCTTGGTACTGCTTCCTTCCGCTTGTCAAATGTCAAACTCACCTCCGGCCGCCCGGTTTTAAGTGTCAAAGTCAAAACAAAACAAACAAAATTTGGATACTGTATGATTTACATTGCAGACAATTTCATATAGAAAAAAATTAAAAAAAGTCAACGTTATTTTAATGTCTAAAAGTGAAAAAATGTCAACGTTATTTATAACATGATTCATCTGGTTGTATGGCAGTCTTACATCTCAAAGCCTGTCAGATTTGTTTCCTAAGTGTATGTGGAAAAAACAAAAAACTTTTCTTAATTTCTTAGCTAGGAATACATTATGTGATGTGATGATTATTTAATAAAATACACATAAATTTCGAGAAGGTAAGGATTAATTATTTTAAAGTTTTTGCGATTTCTATTTTAAAGTTTCAATTTCTAGGCATGCTAGCTTTACTGCTTCAGGCGTTATTTCTTCAATAAACCTTGTAAATACTTGAGTACTTACTTGTAAGCACTTATGATTCAAAAGTGCCGAAATACACCTTAGGAATGTCCTATAATTATATTTAGAGATTTAAAAATTTAGTTTACACATTAGTATTAACTGATTTGTGTATCAAGCCGACCCAATGAGGACGTTGTTTGGTTTTGCTTGATAACCGTAAGTGACTCAAGCTGGGCCGATGAGAATGTTGTTCTTTGGTTTTGTTTGAATAACATTTGTGTATCAAGCCGAGCCCATGAGGATGTTCTTCGGTGTTGTTTGATAACTGTAAGTGTATCAAGCCGAGCCAATGAGAACATTGTTCTTCGGTTTTGTTTGATAACTGTTTGTGTATCAAGCCGAGCAAATGAGAACATTGCTCTTTAATTACCTTTGATAACTGTTAGTGTATCAAGCTGAGCCGTTGAGGATGTTGTTCTTTGTTTTCTTTTGATAACCATTTTTGTATCAAGCCGGGCCCATGAATGACCTATAATGTGACATATTACACTTAAGGACGCTATCGATGCGCTCGAATTTAGGTATTCGTCACGCTACTACATCAAAGAGCGCATGCACACATTCAGTTAGACAATTTTTTTTTTTATGTTTGTTCGACTCCTAATGTATATCCTATTTAGCCAGTGCCACATACAGACAGGATTAGAAAACCGTCGACTCCATGTACTTTGTGGTAGAATTTGTTAGTAGCTGGAAAGACAAGACATTGTTAGTTAACATTTATTGTTAAATAAACATATATATAATTAAAAAAGAAATGTTAATATATTACGTGTTAGAAACCAACATACTACATTTAATATTATTATCATGTAAAAATTTAGACAAAATTTTGATTGCAGTTGGGGAGAAATGTAACAAAAGGGAATGAAAATTGATAGGGAGGGGGACATTCTCGGGAGGGCTCGGGCGTCCCCGCAGTCTCCAGACTAGTCCCTATATGGTGCGGTCTCTCATATTTTGTAACTCTTGGATAGTGGCGTGAAGTCTCACTCTACTACCGTCTTCCTACCTTCAATCACTCACTTTATAATGCCAAGTAAGAGAAATAAGAGAAAGTTTCAACAGCGCCTGCACTCCCTCTCGCTTAAAGTGCACCTTACGAACATCCGAGGTTTGCACTCTAATCTCGTTGCAGTTCAAAACCATCTTGAAACTGAAAAACCTGCTCTCAAAAAAACGCAGATTGGATGTCCGTCTGCCGTGGCGTATCTTTCTTACCCGGGGTTCACCCTGGAGCATAACTTCAAGCCACATGCGGGCGTGTGCTTGTATTCCCGAGACGACATCTGTTGTCGGCGTCTACGCAACTTGGAAGACCCCAGCTTCTCCGTTCTGTGGGCTTTGGTGGACACTGGTGTGGAGAAACTTCTTTACGCCTGTGTTTACCGGTCGCACGGCGGAGATTCGGAGACGACCAGGCTCATCGAATACTTAAGTGAGGCGGCGGATGCGGCTCAGGAAAGGTACCCTTCGCCCCAGTTGGTATTATTGGGGGATTTTAATGCCCAGCACCATGAGTGGCTTTTCCCATACCAATGCACTGACCATGCCGGGAGAGAAACTCGGAAACTGGCTTTAATGTTAAACCTCACCCAGATGGTCCATGCTGCAGCAAGGGTCCCGGATGTGGATACGCACACAGCCAATTGGGCATGCATGAAAAAAATTAGGTATTTTTTATATATTTTTTTTCGAATGTGTATCTAATTATGAGAAACTAATTTGGCTATTTAATATTTTAGAACATTTTTTTTTTCTTTTTTTTTTATATTATTTTTCCAAATGACGTAGTGTTCAGAAATTTTTAACACTTAGTTTCTAAACGAACTAAAACAAACAGCTGTCAGTTTCATGTCAGTTGGTAATGGTCAAATGAAGGTCACAAACGTCAAACCGACAAGTGTTGCCAGCTCTAGTATTAAAATGTTGATGTTTATTAATATAAAACGCAAGCTTTTTACGTTTTTGGGCATTGATCTGTTTTGATATACTTTTAGAAATATACATAGTAATCTTAGTTCAAAAAATAAAATACATTCGTATCATGAAATGCGATTTTAGTTAAAATAGCTTCACTATAAAAATGCCAGAAAATATTTCCTTTTACGTAATCTGGCATCACTAAAAATGACAAATGACCTTCAGTCCACAGATTACATAAAATATGAACATGTGACGTCACTGCAAGTGCTTCAGGTCAAATGAAGGTTATTAGATATTTTGCCTTTTATTTTGTAATCACTTACTTTTATGAGTGGAAATTAACAAAATATAGCGCATAATCAAAAAATCTCCAAATGGTTTTTACGTTAGCACGTCTTACGAAAAATCAGGCATGCCCAATTGCTTAGGGGGCGTCCATTAATTAAGGGAGGTGTTCTAGGGGGAGAGAGGATCAAGCTAAATCTTTTCAAATCTCCCTTAGGGGGGCGGGGGGGTCTTAGCAAAAAACACGTATTTTTTTTTGAGGCGGAAAACGATGTAAAATTGCTTGGAAAATTGTTTCTAGAATAAAATATGGCCAAATCTGACACAATAGTGTTAGTCGTATTCGTTCGAACTGAGTCTCCATAGAGTGAATTAGAATCAATCTTTTCTAAATTTTTGTTATTATTTATTATTTAATTTTATGATTGTGATTTTAAATTACAGTAATATTCACGAATACTAGTCTTTGCTAGTCTTAAATAAAAGTAATAGAACCAGTTATGTTGTTGTTTTTTTTCTCAGTAATCCATCGTGGATTATTTATGCTTCATAAATTTTTAACAATCTCGCGTGAAATTAGAGGAGGGGGAGGGCGTCGAGAAAAATCTTACGAAATCTCACCCAGGGGGGAGTGGGGGTCATAAATTCTCAAAAATGCCTCACGTAATTAATGGACGCCCCTTAGACCTTCTGTTGACGTCTGATCCAGACTGTTATTCGGTGTCGGTATCATCACCGTTGGTAGCTCTGACCACTGTCTGGTGAAATCTGTATCTGTCTATTCCCCGCCCGATCCCAGCCCAACAGGGATCCGGCGGGTGTGGCGATACAAGTCAGCAGATTGGGACGAAATGCGATCGTTCTTTGCATCTTATCCTTGGCTTGCCACATGCTTCTCTTCTGAAGATCCATCAGTTTGCGTGGATGCCGTAACGGCTGTGTTGCGACAAGGAATCGAATATTATACTCCATTTTCCGACATTGCTGTGTCAGGCCTAGCTCGCCCATGGTTTGGGGCTGAATGCAAACGTGCGGAGGCACTGAAGCATATACCTGGCATGGGTCGATGCTCGAAACCGCAAAGCAAAGGATTTATTTAAAAAGAAGAGAGCCTACAATGAGGCAGCCAAGTTTTGCAAGAAGGCTTTGAGAAAGGCTCATTTTGGCCACATAGGCCGTATAGGAACAAAATTTGCTTCTTATCCAGCCGGAAGTAAAGCGTTTTGGTCCTTGGCGAAGTCGGTCGAATCGAACTTCTATCGCCCCTCACTTCCTCCACTGCGGAAAACTGATGGGTCGTTGGCTCATTCTGCTGAAGAGAAAGCAAATTTGTTCGTTTCCCTTTTTGCAGAGTCTTCGCCTTGTTAATGCTGGCAAAATACCTCCTAGTCTACCTGAATGTGAGACATCTATGTCAGAAATTCATATTTGTCAGACTGAGGTGCGTAAAACGCTGCAAAAACTGGACGTGATCAAGGCTAATTGCCCCGATGGTATTTCAGCAATAGTACTCAAAAACTGTGCGCCTGAGTTGACTCCGATTTTTAACCGACTTCCAAAAGGAGGAGGTTTTTAATTCGTGTTTTTTTTTAATTGTATGTATGTCCGTCGATATCTTCGCCAGTTCTGAACCGATTTCACTGAATCTTTTTTAGTTTGAAAGACTAATCTACAGAGGTGGTCCCATTTAAGTTTGGTAAAGATCTGATGAAGACCTTCGAAGATAGACAATGGACAATTAATTACAGCAAATCACTCGCAATTGCTTTAATCTCATGTCTTCCCATAAACTCAGTAGAACAGGATTGTAATTGTTTACATGACCTATCTATACTAATATTATAAAGCTAAGAGTTTGTTTGTTCGATTGTTTGGTTGAACGCGCTAATCTCAAGAGCTACTAGTTCGAATTCAAATTTTTTTTTGTGTTGGGTAATCCATTTATCGAGGAAGGCTATAGCCTTCTATAGGCTATATAACATCACGCTACGACTAATAGGAGCGAAGCATCAATGAAAAATGTTGCAAAAACGGGAAAAAAATATTCCTTTTAAGAGCTTCCGTTGCGAACGCTGCGTTAACGGTTAAAGTTACGCGAAAATCATGTATGACAGAATTGTTCCTCTTTAAAAGTTCTAAAAAAAAGTCCACGACAGCATATGTCTATCTTTTAACCTTTTTTATGGTTATCAAACTGGTTCTAAAATAATACATTATTTGCGAAGGTGTTTTTAAAAACATGATATTAATCCTTATCCAAATAAATACATTATTCATCACAATTATTTAAGTTTTGACAAAATTAATAATAATAATATAATAATAATAATATTTCACAACTATCTCACAACGCCGTCTAGTCTCAAGCTAAGCAGTGCTTGTGTTATGAGTACTAGACAACTGATAAACATACTTATATATTTCTAAATGCATACATATTATAGATAAATTACACCCAGACACAGAACAAATGATCGTGCTCATCACACAAACATTTGTCCTGAGTGGGAATCGAACCCACGACCTCCGGCATAGCAGTCAGGGCTACTAACCACTAGACCAACAGGTCAGTCAAAATTGCCCTTTACATCATTTGATTTATATTTTTCATAAATATCTTCGGGGATATCGTAGTTTTAAAATAACTCTGCAATAAAATAATGATCAAGTACCACGCGCGTATTTATAACATAACATTATCACGCCTGTATTCCCCGAAGGGTAGGCAGAGGTGTACACAATCGTACACCCACATTTCACCAAGACTGTTATTAAGTCCAATGTAATAGGTGGTGAGCCTATTGCCATCTACCGGGCACAATTCCAGACTTCGGGCTCCTACTGTGAATTTCCTAACAGAAAAACTGAATAACACTGCCCGACCCGGGAATCGAACCCGACACCTCATACTCAGCAGTCGCGCTCGGGACCAATAGACCAATGAGGCAGGTGCATTTATGATGTCGTAGGCGCGGTCATGACGGAGGGAAGGGGGAATATATTTTAGTAGGTATTTTTTCTCAAATTAACGGGGTGAAACCGAATTACGGTTGCACAGGCCGAGTGTTAGTTTTGGACATTCACGCCGACGAAGTTGCACAGCTAGTACAATATATGTATATTACAATTAGAACTAAAAAGTTAAAAATAAAATTAATACAAAAAAAAGTAAAAACCACCTTCCAAAATCTACTTAACACTAAAAAGTGCAAAATAAAAAAAAAAATTGCTTTTAATAAAATAAATAAAAAAAAACAATATATAATAATCTGTTTTTTTTGGAGTCGGTGCCTGTACTGGGAGATGGTTATGTTTTCCTCTGTTTGTCAACCGGCGTTTACTTTTTACCTTACGGGTTTGTTTTTATTCTGTGAGAGTACCTACTCGTACCTACATAGTTGTAAGCCAAACATACATCGGGCACCGACTCCAAAAATAACAGATTATTATATATTGTTTTTTTTTATTTATTTTATTAAAAGCATTTTTTTTTATTATTTTGCACTTTTTAGTGTTTAAGCTGTTGCGTCAGTCATTAGCAGACACAATAGATTTTTATTGTTACAACGTACAGATCTGTACGTTACTGAGCCGAAAGGTTAAGTAGATTTTGGAAGGCGGTTTTTATTTTTTGTTAAAAATTAACTTTATGACACGCTTGTTTCGCCTTTCTCTGGCGACTGGTCAAGTACCTAAAGCCTGGAAGCAAGCTAATGTGCAACCTGTGCCCAAAAAAGGCAGTCGTGCCGACCCTGCCAATTACAGGCCTATTTCGATCACGTCTATACTTTGTAAGAGTATGGAACGTTTCCTTATTAACAGGCTCCTGGTGTACCTAGAAGCACAAGAGCTTTTGAGTGACCGATAGTACAGGTTTCGCCGAAACCGGCCCACAGGAGACCTAGCGTATGCGACCCATATTTGGAACGAGGCCATCGAGAAACATGGCGAATCGATTGCCGTTTCCTTAGGGATCTCGAAGGATTTTGACAGGGTTTGGCATGATAGTCTAATTAGTAAGCTTCTTTCGTACGGTTTGCCCATTGGGCTATGTGTGTGGATATCGGACTTTCTGAGGGAACGATCAATACGAGTGGTCATTGATGGTTGCTCGTCCGATCACTTGGCGGTGGTTAGTCGGTTGGTCGGTTCTCTCTACAACGTGTTTCCTGCTGCACATTAATGATTTGCTTAAACCCGGAACTTTTGGGTATGCAGATGACAGCACAGTTATGAGAGCTATATTTCTAACGCACGAACCAGTGGAGCACAGATCCATCAGCCTTGGTTGAGCACCTGAACTTGTCTTTAAAGGCAGTCTCCGATTGGGGCGATGCCAATCTGGTAAAGTTCAATGCCACTAAAACCCAAGCGTGTTTATTCTTCGCCAAACGGAGTCAGTTTGATCATGCTTCTTCTTTTCGTGATGTAACGGTAACGATAACTGACCATATCGAGCTTCTGGGCATCACATTAACGTCGACTCTCAATTTCGGATCGTATATTGATTCCAAAATCCTGGGTATCATTGCGAAGGTGAGACGGTATTTCACGTCGGGTCAGCTGCTTAATCTGTACTTTAAATAAAATAACATATACAAATATTCTCAGTTAGCGCCATCTAGCACAATTAGATTCCAATATTCAGCCCACTACCTTGAAATTGCCAATATAATACCATAGAACTACTAGTGGTACAAATCGCTACTACCTTGAAACCGCCAATTAAAACTACTAGTGGTACAAGTCGCTACTACCTTGAAACCACTAGGTCAGTATACATTACATTAGTTTTGTATAACGTTGCTTTTAACCCTTTGGCTAAGCCACGCACAAACACGTACTTCATAACAATAAAAATCCATTGCATCTGCCAATTTGTGAGCCAACAGATTAATCAAGAATGCATGAAATAACTATTATTATAATCCGTCATCATTTATCCATTTTGCCCTTCACTCGTAGACGAACCATATATATATGTCGCAGATGGATTGTAGAATCCGCTGTTTTACAAAACTGCTAGCTGATTTAGAAAACAGTAATGTTTTATAAAACAGCTGAACGATGTTCAGCTGGATTGCCATTGCGATACGTTTAACAAAACGGCTGCCCACCTTTAGACGTAATGCAGAATGACATAACTACTGTGGGACAGGTTTGTTTATTGTATAGGTATTTTTGTGTCTGTAAGGTTAGAAAAACCTAAACACGAAGATCTTCGAACCTAACTTGTCCGTGGCGGGATACACGAAACTCCCGAGCTCGCTTTGCTCGCTCATGGATCATTTTCGTTTATTTTCTTTCATAATCCCGAGATATTGTCGACTATTATAGTGGTTTAGTATTTACGTCATTCAAAATTTTCATCTTTATTTTAAATTGACAAGTAAAATAAAGTAAGGTTAATAATGCTAAGACATACAGCGCCATATGCGACATAGTTTTGAACTAAAATCAACAATCTGACAGTTCATTTCACACTGTTTTACTTAATCTCTGATCGTTGACCCGCTGCATTGATAATCGCAAAACGTTCATTCAATTCTGCGTATTATAGTTCAGTAATTATGTAAAACCGCTAAACGTCGTTCAGCTGTTTTTCATAACAGTACCTTTTTGTAAATCACCTAGCAGTTTTCTAAAACATCTGATTCTACACCCTCAGTCGTATCCTCGTTTGTCGGATATTGTCAAACGCAACAGCCAAAACAACTTATATGTGGAAGAGAACATTTTCTATGGCACCCAAAGTCCATAAAAAAAACCGAATGACTAAAAATTTTGTCAAATCATTTAGACGCAAATTTAAAGAAACACTCATGAAATATATACAGATACATGAAAGGCTAATAATGCACGATAAATGATTTTTTGAATAAGCCTAGTCCGGAAGCTTATATAACTAACACTATAGTCGACGAGATCTAAGAAGCCACATTTGACAGATATAAAGAAAGATAGAATGTAACTTGACAATATTAATATTGGTGGTGAATAAAATTTTTTTGAATATACACTTGATAATAATTATGAAATTATTATAACATTTCGAGACACGTATAATTAGCATGGTATGTAATTTCCAACGTATTGCTTTGGCATTTATATATTTTTAGTACGTATTTATGTACTGTCAAAATATGATAATGTTATCTTCTTCGTCAATCCTTTTTTAAATAAAGTGATGTGACCAATAGAATCGTTATAATATCAAAAAATATAAAATTTTATATAAAAAAAATTATAGGCTTTATACACGTAGCACATGGGTAAATTATAATATTAAGATTAATTAAAATTTATATATGATCACAATTTGCTTGACGCTAGCAAGTGGTGAAAAGATAATAACGTCTGTGCTATTTTTTACAATTCGTCCAAGTCAATGTAAGATCTCTCTGTTTCATCGGTACTCATTGAAAAATACAATTAGCGTTGGTCATGATGGAATATCAACAAAAATTCTTAAATCAGTTTCTGCAGAAATATGTATGCATCTAAGTTATCTCATTAATTTAACCATAAGCGATCTTTCCGGATGCTTTAAAAAAATCTATCGTTAAACCCAAGGGCGGATCCAGCTTTGGAGCCAGGGGGGGGGGTCACATAGTCGTGGTCAAGTCACAAGAAGTTATAATTTAATTTTTATAAATCATACAAGTAAAAAGTAGGAATTTTATTGATAAGTACTTACTGTACTTAAAAATACCTATATTTATATAACAAAATCAATTTTTCTTTTACGTCTTCTCCCGAAACGCGTTATCACTTCATCTACTTCAATGGGTACGTTTTTATGGACGTGGAGGAGTGCCAGTCCGGTTAGACGTTCTTCAACCATTGAAGCTCTCAGCCACGATTTAATTCTTCGTAGCGTAGAGAAAGATCTTTCCGCTGTCGCTACACTAACAGGTAGTGTAGCCATAATACATAAAAATATTCTTATATTAGGATACATCTCAATATCGCAATTTAAAATAAGGTCAGAAATCGACTGCGGTATGTCCTTACTCCGCTGCCACTTCACCATCCACAGCCGATATTCATTTACAACGACAGAAACTGGAATATTATCTAGTAACAATTTATAATCGGTTGCTAGTTGTTTCACAGTTTCAATGTCTTGATTACTGTATTCGCTTTTTGGCATGAAAACGCTTAGCTGAAACAAATTAAGTACTTCAGGAGACACACGGTCCTGTAGGTCACTTATTATTGAATCTAGAAGAGGGATGTATATAGCTCTGCGGAAATACTCTTCAGCAGATTGAGCAGGTTGGTTATTGGCTCTATGTACTTGTCTTGACACTATTCTGGGACATTTAATTTCTACATCTAGCTGCTCAGCTACTTCTTTAGCCTCTTCAAAAAGCTGTCGGTAAATTACATCCGCATTTTCTCTTTTATTTTTTAATACACTTATAGTATCATTAATAGCGTCTGCAGCTTTTTTTAAATCAATTGAGTTCAATTGCAGTATTCTGCATAAAGATACAGTAGTACCTGAAAAATAAAAAGTTAGTAAATTAGTAAGTGACTGTTTGTGAGTATAAGTGAATAAACTAAGGATCTATGACTTAATATAATCGGTAGTATATTAATTATTTATTTATTTTAGTAGGTATAGTATGTATGTTCATTACCAAACAATAAAAAATAAAATAATTAAAGCAAGTACCCACCTAATACATCACTTAAACAGATGGAGGATATAATAAAGTCAGAACTGAGCAATGTTTGCAGCAAGCAATGCGCATCATTAGCAGTTTTACCGTCTTGCCAAGTAGAAATCTTCTCCAGAGCGCTACAAATTTTGACTAAGTTGTCTCCTTGAAATTGAAGATGCCCATCATGCCTCTCTACCCAACGTGTCTCACAGATACCTTGCATGGCAACTCCGAGTCCTTTTTTAAAAATGTCATGCCTCTTAGCGGAGGCATTAGTAAATGCTATAACTTTTCTCATGGTGCCAGATGTATTGCGACAAGAAACTACTTTGGATGACCTAGCCAACGAGTTATTAAGTACATGGTTGTTGCATGAGCAACGTTTGGCGTGAATGGCTATTTTCGACAATTCTTGCACTGCACCTTTCGTATCTGATGCCATAACCGAGCAGCTGTCAGTTCCAATACCCACACAACAAGTTAAATCTACGTTAAATTTGGTACACAGATTTTCAACGATTTTCGCCAATGCTACATCTGTCAATCGAGGTTCTATATCACCTGAATTGTTTTCCTCACGTCTAAGAGCATCGTAAGTATCACAGAAAGTCACAAAATGTTCCTTTATAATACCATTATGGAAATATCGAAATGATAGGCTCAGCTGTGAGATATGTGATATATCTGTTGTTTCATCGAACAAAACTGAAAAAAATTTAGCTTCCCGCACATTCTGTAAAATGTTTTCCTGAATGATTTCTGCGCAAACATCTATCAACTCATTTTGTACAGTCTTGCTGATGTACGTGGCGTTGGATTTTGAAGATTCTAAATGTTGTTGCAAACCGGTATCTCCAGAATCTATACGGAATTTTAAAAGGGCTCTAAAATTCCCTTCATCGGCTACCACGCTGTCATAGCTCAACAATTTACCATCGTCGCGATGGCCACGTAACGATATATTTTGATGGCCACAAAATATTATAGTTTTTACGATTGGTCGCAAACGTTCTCTATTTTCATTTATTTGTGTCAGTCTTTGACTACTTACTTGGTTCATTATATTAATTTCCGGTTTGTGAAAAGTCAACAAAAAGTTATTTCCTGCTTCGACAGCTAATTCGTGGTATTTGTTTCGCTGGTGTGTTAGCAGAACACCATTTTCACCAAGCAAATTATCAAAAGCTTTTAACGGTTCTTTTACGAGTCGACATAAAGGTGTTTTTGTCTGTATACCACCTCCAGGAGCTACGGCAAATAAAGCACAGTACTTGCAGTAAAGACCTTGGTCTTTATGTGACAAAACAAGCCAGTGAAACTTGTCAAGGTGAGACTTTTGTGCATATTTTTTTGTTTGTTTTCCTTTTTTATTAACAACACAGTGCGGGAAAGTGTAAATAGGGGGAGGCTGCCAATGCTTTTCAAGCAACATAGCTGTAGATAAATCATCTATATCTTTCCCTATATAACATGCAATATCTGAAGCAAACCTTGATTGAGAAAGTGAAGTCTTTGTCTGATCAGAATCAGAAGTCGACGTACATAATATAGAATGAATATCGTTAGTAACGGGAGAGCAAGCTTTTTCTTCATCTAAGGTTAATTTAGGCAATGTAGCTGTAGAAGCAGAAGCATCGGCAGTACAATTATTATCATCTGCAGATGTAGGTAAATTTTTCGAGTGAGCAATCACAAGCCTTGGTTTCTTTGTGAAAAATGAATCTATTTTTTTAAATGAACTGCCACCTTTATTACGTTTCAACCCACCACTACCATCTCCTTTTCCCTTGGAGTCACCCTGAAAGCAAAATTACCAAAACCATGCAAATTTTACACCACACAACAGACAACAAACTTTTGTAAATACATATTAATTATAAGTACATAAAAACACCCAGCCTCAAGCCAAAACAAATGTTCATCCCGTAAATATTAGCCATGTAGGTACGGACGGGGCCTGAACTCGCGATTCACCAGATCATTCGTGATTCATTCATTGATTTGATTTAGTGGTGGGATTTCAGTTACCAGAAATCCCACCATTAAATCAAAGGAGCTGAGTAGTCATTTTTAATTATTAGTAGTATCAGCAATTAGCACGTTTATCGAAAAAAAAAAGTAGTAAAGCGAATTGTTATTAAATACATTAAATAATACGTTAGGTATAGTGCTAAAACAAGCAAAACGGTTTTAGCTTCTTTAATATTTTATAGCTTTTAAAAATCTATAATATATAAATAAAGTAAAAATTTGTAGGTAAAATTTTAGGTTAGTTTAGTAAGTTTAGGGTCTTCAAACTCCCTCTTCCAAAAATATTATATAGAGTAGTAGTAGTAGGTACATAAGTCACACTTTTTCAGTAAGTATGTACCTACTTATCTATCTACGAGGTACTATAAAAACATTAACAACAAAAACATTTGAGTTTGAACGCACACACACACACACTGGCACTGGCACATTACTTACTTACCATTTCTTGTATCTAATGAATTTGCAGCAACAATTTCTAGGAACACTACTACTATTACTATTAAATACATTTATGTATTATGTTAGGTCTAGCTAGACGTTAGCAGAAACAAAGCGCGCGCAAGTGTCAGTGTCACACGAAATGCGAAATGTGACATCAGATGAAAGGTGGCGCGGTAAAATTCAAATTTTCGATGCGTTCGTTCCCGAATAATGCGTTTGCCATCATACAAAATATTATACGAAATTAATTAAATATTGAAGGTACTTACATAAAAAATATATTGTGACAAAAAAAACATTATGTTTAACAATTTTAATTAGTGGTCTACCTAGGTCCTGGACCCAGCCCAGGGGGGGGTCATGACCCCCATGACCCCCCCCTGGATCCGCCCTTGTTAAACCATTGTTTAAAAAGGGAAACAAAGATGACAGAAAATTACAGACCAATCGCAATTATAAGTGTTATCTCGAAAATCTATGAAAATTTTATATACAAAGAATTAAGTAAATATTTGGAAAAAAATAATCTATCAGTGAACGAGCAAAAAGGATTTAGAGAACATCAAACTATTAGTATGGCACTTTATGACTTTTTACATAAAGTTATGCTAAATGTGGATAAGACCATCCCAGTTTGCACAATATTCTGTGATATGACCCAAGCGTTCGATTATGTTAGGCATGACATTCTCTTAGATAAAATGGAGGCATACGGTGTAAGAGGCAACGTTCTAAAACTATTTAAATCATATTTAGACAATAGAACGCTACTCACAAAAATATCCTCAATAAATACTAAAACTAAACGTGAAGAAATATTCCAATCACATGAACTTGTAATTAAGTATGAAGTTCCTCAAGGTAGTGTGTTGGGCCCTCCACTATTCATATTGTATATAAATGACCTACCTAAATCTGTTGATCAACCCGTGACCCTCTTTGCTGACGACAGCACCATAACAATACAATGCGATTGTCAAGGTGGACTGTATGTGTTTCTTCTAGTTTGTGAATAAAACTTCAGGCTTCGTATTTCTCGTTTATTTCCCAGGGCTAGTTTGCGGTCGCGAACGCGGGGTCGGCGGGATCGGTCCCAGCCGCGGGCGCACCATACGGAGGGCGCGGGAGCGCGGACGCGACGGTCGACGGCGACCTAGGCGGTTCCTCGAACGTGCGGGGACGTCGACTATCGTAGCCTGACTCCGATTCACTTTCCTTGGCCGTGACGCTTCTAGTCTTCATTGTTATTCTTGAAGTTACGCTTGATTTAAGTCTTCTATCGGCGATCTTCAATTCGCAATCCGGCTCGAAGGACCAGCTGTCTAGGTGGACTGTATGTGTTTCTTCTAGTTTGTGAATAAAACTTCAGGCTTCTTATTTCTCGTTTATTTCCCAGGGCTAGCTTGCTGCTTGACTTAGTTGTGACTGACTGACTAATGCGACAAACTGCCCTATTTATATCCTATTTTAACATGTCACAAGTAGTGGGTGGTGTAGAGTGCGGTTCCATGGCGTTCGACCAATCAGAGCGCAAAAATACGCTCGCGCTTCTGACAGGTTTAAACCTGTCCGTACGTGTCGGAACCGTGCTCTGTACCATTTTACAATGTTATTGTTAACCTACTTACGTCTAAGTAAACATACCTAATTACATCATACTTAAATCTAGCATATTCTATCGTATTTATTACGTATCTATGTACAAGTTTAATTATCCTATTTACTTATATCTATCGTGTTTATTCATAACTTTATTTACATTACAATCATTTATCCTACTTTAATTTATAACATAAAACAAAAACTCGTATTAAGCGACGACGTCCGTAACATCCTCCCCCCGGCGCAGGGCTACCGTAGCCTAATCTTCCACGCAGAGGACGGCGAGCTTCGTGACTGGACGCCGTAGGATGCCCGCTGTAGTTCTGACGTCGGCTGACCGCACCTTGCCGTCTGGACCATTGTAGACCGCTTCCACGATGCCACGGGGCCACGTTCCTCTCGGGAGTGAGGAGTCCATGACGACGACCAGGTTGCCAACTTGAAGGGGCCGTCGTTGATCATCTGACGCCCCTCGCGGCACTAGCGTAGGTAGGTATTCGTCTACCCAACGCCGCCAGAAATGGTCAGCGAGCGCTTGGGCAGCTCGCCATTGCTTGCGGCTGACCTCTTCACAAGGCCCAGTGCGGGGAAGGCCCGAAGAGGTTCCGATGAGAAAATGATTGGGCGTGAGGGCCTCCGGATCCTTCGGATCGACAGAGACGTGGGTCAGAGGCCGGGAGTTTATAGAGTGCTCGGCCTCTGTCAACAGCGTCAGCAGCACTTCTTCTTTCAGTGCCTTCTGGTGCAGGGTCGCTCCCAGCGCTGTCTTAACGGAGCGTACGAGTCGTTCCCATGCTCCCCCCATATGCGGCGCCCCTGGTGGGATAAACTTCCACTTCATTCGGTATTCAAGTCCAAAGTGAACGAAGTGCTTAGCCCATTCTTTGTAAGCCATACGCAGTTCGGCGTCTGCCCCTCTGAAGTTGGTACCGTTGTCTGAATACATAACTCTGGGCCAGCCTCTTCGCGCCGCCATTCTTCTTATCGCCATTAGCGCCGAGTCGGTGGACAAGCTGGATACCAATTCCAGGTGCACTGCCCTTGTGGTTAAGCAGGTAAACAGGGCTCCCCATCGTTTTTTATGTCTTCTCCCTATGACCACAACCATTGGTCCAAAATAATCGGTACCGCAGTAGGTGAAGGGTCGCTGCGTCTCCATTAATCGTTCTACAGGCATATACAGTCCCCTGTAGTCGGTTTCACTGGCATAGCCTTTCTAACGCGGCAGTGTTGTCATCGCTGTGCAATGGCTCGGACCGTAGGACGTAGATTGACTACCCAGTATAGCTGCCTTAAATCATTGATCACGCGTTCATTATTGGCGTGACCAGCTCTGCGATGTGCGTCCTCTACCAACAGCCTCGTGAACGGGTGTTTGCCGTGGAGGATCACTGGCGTCTTCTTGGTTTCCACGACTGCTGCATGTCCAATCCTTCCTCTGACCTTAAGTATGTGGTCTTCCAGAAACGGGTCCAGCTTGTATAGACTGCTGGACTTGGGCATGGGCTTCCGCTTCTGCAGCAGCTGTATCTCTTCGGCGTAGTCTTCGAGCTGCGCTTGTTTTAGCCATAATTTCTCGGCCTTCTCTATCAGGTCGACGGTCATCTGGCTGGTCTTGTCTTTGCATTTTTCCTTGAAAAGGAAGGGCATTGCTGTCGCTCGTAATAACTTTTCGTATGAAGAGAATCTACTTATGTCGGGCAGGTGAGAAGGGCGTTCTCTTTTCTCCTCTGTCGTTGAGTACGTTATTTCGTCTCTGGTTGTATCTTCTTTGACCTTCTCTTTCGGCCAGGACTCTTCATCTCCGTACAGGAACGCAGGGCCGTCAGGTCTGTCTTCTGGTTTCATGTGCACAGTGTAGTTAGGACGCGTAGCGTCGTCTGCGACGTTGTGCTCGGTGGGCACCCATCTCCACTGCCTGGCGTCGGTTAGCTCCGCAATCTCACCCAAGCGATGCGCCACGAATGGTGTATACTTCACGGCGTCCTTTTCTATCCATCGCAGAAAGGTTTGTGATCCAATAACTTTTGGGCTTGTCTCGGTGCTCCTTTAATTACGTCTCCGCCAGTCGTGCGCCGATTACCGCCGCCTGCAGCTCTAGTCGCGGGACGGTAACTGGCTTCAGGGGGGCTACTCGTGCCTTTGCTGCGACCAGTCTCACGTCTACTGTTCCGTCTGACTTCTGGATTCTGTAGTACGCTGCCGCTGCATATGCTTGCTCACTCGCATCGCAGAACACATGTAGGTCCATGAGGTCATCTGGGCCCTTGTCGTAGCACCTCGGTATGCGTAGTCTTGTCACTTCGTTCAGACTTCTTATCCACTCTTCGAAGTGCTGCGCGTCTTCTTCTGGGATTGCCTCGTCCCACCCTATGCCATGCCTCCACAGGTTCTGGAGCAGGATTTTGCCGGTGACTGTGAAGTGGCTGATGAGACCCAGAGGATCATAGACTGCCATTACTGCTCCAAGGGCTTCTCGTTTGGTCGGTGCTCTGTCACTTATCTTTAGTTCGGGTGACAACCGACTCAGTCCGGTGTTGAAGCCTAGCTTGTCTGAGCCTGTCTGCCATAGTAAGCCAAGCGTTTTGTCTGTGTTCTCTTCCCTTTGTCCGAGTCTTACTTCTGTGTCGTGTGCCTGCTTCTCCAGTGTTATGTTCTTCACTACGTTGTGTTTGTTCGAACACCAACCCCTCAAATTGAAGTGCGCATTCTGGTGAACCTTCATGACTTCACGCGCTGTCTTGATCGCCTCGTCTTCGGTCGCAAAACTGTCCACGTAGTCATCCATGTAATGGCTTGACGTGATAGCTTGCACGGCTTTGGGATATTCTTGCGTGTACAGTCTCGCGTTGGCGTCTCGTACTGAGTGCGCGATGAAGGGTGAACATGAAGCTCCGAAGATCATTGACGTCATTTTGTATATCTTCGGTGGCTCAGTACGTTCTTCGCCTCGCCAGAGAAACATCTGCGCAGCTTGGTCTTGGTTTCTTATTTTGATCTGGAGAAACATCTCCTGTATATCTGCAGTAACGGCTACTGGACGCTCCCTGAACCTGAACAGGATCCCTGGTAGTGGCTTCAAGAGATCAGGCGCCTCCAGTAGGTAGTCATTTAAGCACACTCCACTATACCGGTGCGCGGCGTCAAACACCAAACGCACTTTCCCGGGCTTATTTGGATTCACGACCGGGAAGTGTGGCAAGTACCACGTTTTCTTACTTTCGTCTTCTGTTCCATCGCACTCCTGGGCATATCCTTTGTCAAATAGGTTTTTGACCAGAGCGCTGTACTGTGCTGCGAAGTGTGGCGATGAATCCATCTTCTTTTCTATTGTCTTCAATCTTCGAAGGGCACAGTTGTAGTTATTTGGCATCGAGGCATCTTCATCACGCCATGGTAACCCAACTTCGAAGTGATCAACAACCTTTTTCATGGTGCTCTGAACCACGTCAATCGCTTTCTGATCTTCCGGTTTGATCTTCTTCGCTAAAGAAACTCCTAGGGCATCAATCCTGAAGTGCGATTTCACCAAGTCTTCTACACGACGTACATCATCTGTCTGTCTCGTTGCAGACACATCGTATAGGTGTAGCACAACTCGTCCCTTTTCTTTCTTCAGCGTTGCGCGCGGTGCAGTGCCGTGGATCACCCATCCCAACTGAGTGTAAGAAGCCGCGGGTTCGTTCTTCTTACCCATGCGTAGTTCACGTGTGACTATCAGATGCCAATTATCAGCACCTATTAATAGCTTAGGTGCGGTTTCCTTGAAGAACGCTTCTTTTTGTATGTCTTGGAGGTGTGGATAGTTAATTAGTGTCGATCTATCCACCGTCTGACCATGAAGTCGCAGGTCCTTCATCGTTCGGGCGCGCAGTTCCTGAAACTCGCCGCACTGGCCGCGTATCTGTAGCTTGACTTCCTGGCTACATTCCTCGCGTTGCTGTGAGGTTACGCCTTGTATCCGTAAAGTGGAGACCGGCCCGTTTACTCGTATACGGCGTGTCAATTCTTCATCGATGAGCGATATTGTTGAGCCTTCGTCCAATAAGGCGAACGTTGACACTTGCCCTCCGGGCCCTTTTAATATCACGGGGCACATCTTCAACAATACACGCTGCGACGCATTGCTTGACGTGGAGACGTTCATCACCGATTCTTTAGGGTGTACGCTCTCGACGTCAGTCACCTTATCCGGTTTTTCACTCTGCGACGTGTCTTTAGTCTCTTGATCTTTGTGCAGCAACGCGTGATGTGGGCGGCTGCACGTTCCTTTGCCACACCGTTTCGCTCGGCAATGCTCGCGTCGTTGGCACTTCGTCACGCACTCCAAGCACGCCTTTGCAGTGCGTGCCCACTCCCATCTTTGGTCGATGCTCATTTTCAGGAACTTTCGGGTACTTCGTGGTCACCTCCACAACATAAACATTCTTGTCTATTCTCTTCTTCTTTTTCCGATGTTGTATAGACCACTTCTCTGCCCGACTTCTTCTTCGCGTTCATGGGTGGCGCGCCTCTTGTTTCCTTCTTCGGGGCGGGTGCGGATGTCGTATTGGTGAAGGCATATTTCATAGCTCGGTCAGCCTCCCGCATCAGTAACCTGGACAGTAGTATCACTTCCGGCTCACTCGACGATTCCACTGCCTCAGAGGCGTAGTCGCACCACCTCAGTGGCGGTACCTTCATATAAGCCCAAAAGCCGGCATGCCTTACTAAAATGCTCGATAGAGAATCAATATCAAACCCGAACTATTTAAAAGTTCGCGCGCTTAATTCTTATCAAAATAACACAAAGTATCTACCTATGCCACACTACTACACATCGCGATTGTTCGCGCGCAGAGTTTCGCATTTGCAGCATCTACATATAGCTATCTCGCTTACACGTACGGGCTTTTACCGGGCTTTCAAATACTATCTCTGTCACTTTCGCACTTATAGCGATGTGCCGTATAACGAGTATATACCTTGTGCGTCTACAAATCGATCAGTATGGAAGATTTAAGCCGTGCATGCCTATGAAGTTGCACGCGTATGCACACCTTGCCAACTCTGCAGTGTTGCCATTTTAGCGACGTTGTGAGATCTTGGAGATTTTTAACGAGTTTGGAGACTTTTTTTAAGATTTAGCAACAATAAAAACTAGCGACTTTTTAAAATAATTAATAGTTTCGAGTCACGTGACACATAGATTAAAAATTATGAATTTGTTTATCGAATTAAATGTATTTACGAGTTATTAATATTATTTTCAAAAATACCAAAGAGTCAAATAAAATACATTCTATCATTATAGCTAAGTTTCATATTTTATTTCCATCAGTGTCAAATACCCTATTGCGACATCTAGCTAGATTTTTCATATACCTGGCGACTTTTTTTGCCTAAATGACAACACTGCAACTCTGCGTAAGTACCGAGTGCAACTCACTTCAGTTTCATTTGCTTGAGTGGGAAAAGTTTTGTTGTTAAAGTTTTTTGTGTGTTTTCTTAGATTTTCTCAGTGATGCAATTGTTTTGGTGACTTACAATGGAGGTAATTGTACCTTGTGAGGATTTAAAATGCGCTCAAGTTTTGATTGGCGAAGATAAGGTAAAATCTTTAAACTTTGCGCAAAAAAAACAGTTAATTTCTTCATTAAAACCGACGCCTAATCTGTGTATTTCTCAGACTAGTAAATCGCATAAACGAAAATTTAATAGAACAGTGTATAAAACTAGTTGGATTGTTGGCTGTTCGCACACTAATAAGTTGTATTGCTGGTGCTGCATATTTTTTTCGAATGAATATTCCGAATACATCTGGTTATAATGATTTAAATAACATATCTGGCGCCATTAAAAGACACGCAAATTCCCATAAACACCTGTGTGCAATGGTTTCTTTCGATAATTTTGGTAAACAACGAATTGAGACATCTATATCACGCCAGTTATCTGAGGAAATTTCAAAATATAACACGCGCGTTGATAACAACCGTAGTGTATTTCAAAGATTAGTCGATATTGTTTGTCATTTAGCACAACAGGAACTTCCTTTAAGAGGACATGATGAGTCCAAAACTTCATTAAATAAAGGCAATTTTTTTGAACTGGTCTCGGTAATTTCAAAATACGACGTCGTTTTAGAAAAGCATATGCAGCATCAGGAAAGTGAAAAACCGGGGCCAAGAAGAAGACGGATGAATTCACTTTTAATTTATTATACCTAACCAGTAGTTTATTTATGAGAAAATTGCGATGATACATACGAGGTACCTACATACTCAGTCGAAAACGGAACTTTCTTTTTTTGAAATCGGTTTAAATTTTATTGGGCTTGCCTTATTTTTAAACCATAGGCACGCCACTGCACCACCTCGACTTTACGTGTGGGCTCAATTTCTCTACAACTTCGCGTACTAACATCGGGTTCCATATATATCCCCGGTTATCCATTTTAGATAACACACATACTACGTTCTGTAGCTTCACTGCGAACGAATTCAATTCACTGGCTGCGCTCGTGAGCCGAGGTAACTTCTTTAAGTCTTCCATGACTCGATCCATGAGTATCTCCGGCCTCCCGTAGTACTGTTCCAGTGTTCTCATAATCACTTGCGGGTCTGACGCGGTGTACAGGAGCGCTGAGACTGCTTCTCTTGCTTCGCCCTTAATGCAGTTTCGCAGTCTTGCCAAATTCTCCATTGCAGTAAATTTGTACAAACTCGATGAATCGTTATAAGCCGCCTTAAACAGCAACCATTCGGTGGCCGCTCCTGTAAATGCAGGCAGCTCAGTCACTTGTCGTGGTGGCGGGCGTACATTCATCATCTTCTCCAACGTGTCGGCCAACTGTTCAATTCCTCGTCCAAAGCGGCGTTCCCCTCTGGTGGGTGACCGCGAGACCGATCGTTGTCTTCTTTGGGCGTTTCTGGCAGGTGTGGCGGCATTAACACACGTCGCGGGCTCGACGAAGACGTTAGTCTCTGGAGCGGTGCGTGTGGTTGCAGGATGCGGAGGTTGCTCTTCCTGCAGCTGTTCCGTGGCAGGAGGGTGACTTCGGTCAACACTTTGAAGCCAATCATTCACTCTGTCTTCACTCCTGTGCACGGAGCCCTCTTCACGGGCCTCTGCTTCTGCCTCAATCACCGACACTTCATATTCGAGTGCTTGCTGACGAGCGCCTTTTCAATCTCCAATTGCTCGTTCCGTAATGCAGCGATCCTCTTCTGTGCCTCGTATTCTGCCCTCTTCACTCTGGCCACGTCACTACTATTCGATCTTCTGGAACGTATCGTACTTGCTGTGTCCCTCACAGAAGCATCGAGTGCAGCTGTCATAGTTCTCGCAGAGTCCTGGGTTCGTTGTGCGGAGAGCGTCGTCGGGTAACATGACGCGGATGGCGTGGTGAGCAACTCCCTATAGTCGTACGTGGGCGCGGTTGCTGTACTCGCTGGCAGCAGGCGTGGAGCCGGCGTTGCGGGCGTGCCGTCGAGTTCAGTCGGCGCAACTCTCCCCGCCGCGGCGGTGGCGGGGGGTGCGGTCGCGAACGCGGGGTCGGCGGGATCGGTCCCAGCCGCAGGCGCACCATACGGAGGGCGCGGGAGCGCGGAGGCGACGGTCGACGGCGACCTAGGCGGTTCCTCGAACGTGCGGGGATGTTTTTTTTTTTTTTTTTTTTTTTTTTATTTATTTATTTCGGAACATATACACTTTTTAACAAAAACACACTAATCGAAGATAGCTACAAAAGTATAAAACTGTGGCGCAGCTATCAACGCCCATCTCCACTGATTTAAAAACATTGTTCCACATGAGATCAAACCAAGCTCAAAATAAAACTTAAATATAAAATAAAAATTACAATTTAAACAAAAAAAATAATAAATTACTATTATGTATGAATAGCGCACGCGCGCCTGTGTGTGTGTGTGTGTGTGTGTGTGTGTGTGTGTGTGTGTGTGTGTGTGTGTGTGTGTGTGTTATGCTTATATTTCCACAAGTTGTTCGGTCTCTATGTATGTCAAAGATTTAAGCCATTCTGTCAGTAACTTTTTCAGTTCCATACTCCTTAATGAGTAGATATTTATTTCTTTGTTAATCTTATTATACAACTTGCAACTAATATGACTAAAATGGCGACTTGCTACTACTGTCGTACAGGACGTATTCCTACATACTCTGTCTGAACGACGTTTAGTGGACCCAAGATTAGGATCGTAAGGTAGGAGAACGTGTTTACGTAGGACAGTTTGTAATACAAACAATTGTCTGACAGTAAGGACTTTACAGAGTGAGTAGAGATTGATAGTGGGGAATCTTATTGGTTTTCTTGCAAGCACCTTCAAAACGGCTCTCTGGGCCCGCTCTAGCCGCAGCATGTGTGTCCTTTGGGCTCCTCCCCACGCCGACAGGCAATATCCTATTACGGATTGACCAAGGGCATGATAAACTGTAATCAGACACTCGAACTCAGCGGCCGACCTGAGTTTTTTAAATATGTAAATAAGCTTACGTACCCGCGCTCTGGTTGATTCAATGTGGTTATTCCATTTTAAGAGGCTATCAAGTATAACTCCTAAGTATTTGATACTATTTGTACGATTGATGAATAGGCAGTTACAGGCACTGGTAAGGTAAGTGTTGGTACAAGTATGAGCTTTTATTTCAAATAATATTGGGGGCTGACTAAGAACACTGGGGGAAAAAGGGACGAAATTCGTCTTACTAATGTTAAGCGTTAGGAGATTCGCTGCTAACCACTTCATCACGACATTTAGAGCAATCTCTGCGTTTTTTCGTGTTTCGGACCAGTCTCGTCCATGAACTATAAGAGCTGTGTCATCGGCGTAAGTTACTATTTTGGTATGTGGGAGAGATAATTGACACAGCTCATTTACGTAAATGAGGAAGAGCGTCGGCCCCAGAACACTGCCCTGCGGTACACCAAAAGTCACAAGTTCTTCACAGCTTACAAAATTTTCAAGTTTTACAACTTGTTTGCGATTGGTTAAATAGCTTCTGAAAATATCCAGGGTTATGCCACGGATGCCAACATTTTCCAACTTAGAAAGAAGTTTAGGGACAGAGACAGTGTCAAAAGCCTTAGATAAATCCAGAAAAATACCGACAGTTTTATGTTTGCTATTAAAATTTTGAATTATGTTATCTGTGAGTTCTATTACTGCATCCTCTGTAGACCTACCAGCTCTAAAACCAAATTGATTGGGAGCTAAAATATTGTGTTTATTTAAATAATTTGTAAGTCTAACGTTTATTAATTTTTCGAGAATTTTTGAAAGAGTATTAAGTACAGATATGGGTCTATAGTTTGAGACACTGTCCCTGTCACCACTCTTAAAAATGGGGTGGACAATCGCAGTTTTGAAGATGCTTGGGAAGATACCTGTTGTGAAAGCAAGATTGAAGACATGGACAAGGACAGGGATAAGCGTGTACCTAGCAGCTTTAACAATTGAGGATGGGATTCCATCAGTGCCTACAGCACACTTGTCTTTCAATTTAATGATAATGTCTTCTACCTCGGCGCTATCCACATCATATAAAACCATTGATTCTACCGGACTGTCTGAAAAGTTAGCCGTTATTTCAGGTTCAAGGTCTAAGGAATTTTTAGGTACATCTGAGTTTAAAATTTTGCATGCAAGATTACTACCCACATTTGCAAAATACTGGTTAATTTTGGTAACTGATTTCATGGGGTCACTAGTGCAGTTTAACAACTCTGAGGAGGTTATATTACTGTGGTCTAGGTTTGTCACCTGCTTAATAAGCCTCCACGTAGCCTTTGGGTTATTTTTAGCCATTTCGAATTCTCGGCGCTCATAGTCACGTTTTACTTTTTTTAATAAATTATTGCAATAATTACGATAGCGAAGGAAAATACATTTATCAGTGTCACTGTCAGGGTTTTTTTTCCAGAGTCTATACAATTTGTCTCTATGGCGAATACATCTTAGTAGGCCAGTCGTGATCCAAGGCTTTATAATGCGCTTTCTGCTGGGAATTACTGTGGTGCGTGTATGGGATTTAATAGAGTCTGACAAAATACTAACCAACGACTCACTAGCAACATGAGGACAATTGCACAGGAAAATATGAGAAAAATCTATTTTACCGATGTCGCTTACAACTCCAGGTATGTCAATTTTGGGAATTAATTTATATTTTGGATATGTTATTTTTGCGTTTGGGTTGCACGAGAGAAAAACAGGGTAATGGTCTGTTATAAGGCAATCCAGAATCAAGGTAGTAGCAATATGTGGAGATTTAAGCATAATGTGGTCGAGACAGTTATTGAGTCTGGTTGGGAAAGTATGGGCAGGAAGGATTTCATGAGACGCTGTAATGTTAAGATAGTCATCGCTATTTGGATCTGCATTACCCGGTGCAATGTTTATGTTAATGTCACCAATAATGGCGATTGTTTTATATTTTTTTAATAGATGCAAGATATTATCGAGGCTAGTTAGAAAAGGTGAGAGATTTCTATGCGAAGGAGAACGGTATAACGCGATCAGAGCAACAGAATCAAATAGTTTTAAGAGTAGGCAATTTGCATCATTAAACTCATGGGTCTCAACTGAGCACGGGAGATCACTTCTAACATAGGCAACGACTCCATCGTTTTGATTTTCGTAAGTGGATTTATGGGAATTAAAACCAGATAAATGAGGAATAGAATCACATTTGCTCAACCAACACTCAGTCAACAACACCACGTCGAGTAGACAATTAAATCTACTAAGTAAAACTAACAGATTATTAAAATTACAATTTATGCTCCGAATATTTAAATGCAATATTTTAAGTGTGTTTGTAGATGTTTTAAAATAAATTTCGGATTGTTCTGGTGAACAAATAAAGGAGTTGGAAACAGATACATGATCCACCTCACTAAATGTCGACTATCGTAGCCTGATTCCGATTCACTTTCCTTGGCCGTGACGCTTCTAGTCTTCATTGTTATTCTTGAAGTTACGCTTGATTTAAGTCTTCTATCGGCGATCTTCAATTCGCAATCCGGCTCGAAGGACCAGCTGTCTAGGTGGACTGTATGTGTTTCTTCTAGTTTGTGAATAAAACTTCAGGCTTCTTATTTCTCGTTTATTTCCCAGGGCTAGCTTGCTGCTTGACTTAGTTGTGACTGACTGACTAATGCGACAAACTGCCCTATTTATATCCTATTTTAACATGTCACAAGTAGTGGGTGGTGTAGAGTGCGGTTCCATGGCGTTCGACCAATCAGAGCGCAAAAATACGCTCGCGCTTCTGACAGGTTTAAACCTGTCCGTACGTGTCGGAACCGTGCTCTGTACCATTTTACAATGTTATTGTTAACCTACTTACGTCTAAGTAAACATACCTAATTACATCATACTTAAATCTAGCATATTCTATCGTATTTATTACGTATCTATGTACAAGTTTAATTATCCTATTTACTTATATCTATCGTGTTTATTCATAACTTTATTTACATTACAATCATTTATCCTACTTTAATTTATAACATAAAACAAAAACTCGTATTAAGCGACGACGTCCGTAACAGCGATACTAAAGATAAATATAAAAATGACATTAATAATTTTCTTATATCAATAATAAAATATTTGGATAATAATAATTTAAAAATAAACCTCAATAAAACGAATATTATGCATTTCAGTCAACGCTTACCAACTTTATCTGATCTTAAGGTCCAATATAATGACAAAATAATTGAAGAAGTCAACACTGCAAAATTTCTCGGTGTGATTATTGACAAAAATTTAAATTGGATAGCACATGTTGAAACTTTAACCAAAAAAATTAGTAACTCTTCCTATGCCTTACACAAGTTAGTTCCTGTGCTTGACATTGACGCATTGCTAATAGCTTACCATGGCATAGTTTCATCGCATCTAAGGTATGAAATTATCCTTTGGGGGAATTCGACTGACAAGGATATACCTTTCAAAGCCCAAAAACGGTGCATTAGGACGATGTTTAAATTGGATTCGATGGACAGTTGTCAACCATTTTTCATTAAGTACAACATACTCACGTTACCGTCTCTGTACATCTTCGAAGTTGTCATGTTTGTAAAATGTAATCGGCAGTTATTTCCACGCATGGCAGACAAAGTCAGTCGCGTCAGACGCGATAACATTATACTTTGCTCCCATGTTTCTAAAACAGCATTAATGCGGAAAAGTGTATTCTGCATGGCTTATTATTTAATAAACTTCCAAAGGGATGGAGCGAACTAAGCGCACACATTCTAAAGAAGCGGCTAAAAGTGTATCTAGTTGGGAAAGCATACTACAGTATTTTAGAATTTTTAAATGACAAAATGTAAATTTAATATTTTTATAATTTTTGCAATTTATAATTACAATTTAATTTACGTTTATAATTTAATTTTTGGTTTGTATGAGAATTTAAAATGTTTTATTTGTAATGACTTTTCCTACCTATTGTATATTTGTATGCCACAAAGGCCGAACATGATGGATCTTTTTTGTTTATGAACAACCTGCATGCCTTGTACGTATACTCATGTTTGTCCAAAAATAAATATCTTGTCTTGTCTTGTCTTACCTCTGTTGGTTTTTGACATTACTGAAGAACATTACTGAATTTTGAAATTATAGGAGCAATTTAAATTATTTTTTCATCAGATTATTGTCAATATTGAGTGAAAACAATTTTGTTTGAAATTTTCATAAATAATAATACTTACGTCACAATTCACTATTAAACTAATTATATACTCGCGTGGAGGGTGGAAGTGGAAGACGCTAGCTCAGTCTCGCTCCGGCGTTCGTACGAGGCAAAGAGAATACAAATAAGTACGAAAAGGCTGTGTCGCATGTTGACTCGGCGGAGGACTAGTTTTCTTGTTCAAAGAATAGATTACACAGATAGTGCACTAGGTATAATAATGCTGTGTTAATCTTATTTTTTTATAGTGAATCTATTTTAACTAGATTCGCATTTTATGATACGAATGTATTTTATTTTTTGAACTAAGATTACTACATAGATTTCTACAAGTATATCAAAGTCAAAGTCAAATCATTTATTGCAATTAGACCCTTTACAGGCACTTTTGAATTGTCAGAAGCTAGTTGCCACGTTCCAAAGTATAGATTCCTATGGAGAAGAACGGGCAAGAAACTCCATGGTTACTCTTTTTATAAAATAGGTTTTCACAATAGCAGGTATTGGTTACAGTGATACTGTTGCAAAAAAAAGAATTTAAATATGTGAGAACAATGTAAGATGATACTAAAAGAGTGTAGTTTAACAATTCAAATTTCCCGTCATGACAGTTTAGAGATGACCAGTCCCAACTGACGTCGCCCGTTCACGAACAAGACGCATGCATCAGCATCACCCAACTCAACCATGTTGTAGGGAATCGAATGACCCAACACACACGCCACCATCAGCGAGACATTTTAGTGAGCATGACATACTCCCAACTGCCAGACAACAAACAAAATAGAAAGTGTCGTAAAATGGTTACGTAGCACTCACATTTACAATATTTATAATTAGGTACTAGTCTAATGTTATTTATTATAAAATGAATTATACAGAGCAAGTTATTTTTTTTATGAAAAATAGATATACAATTAAATTTGGTCGTATTAATTTACAAATAAATTAATATTATGGCATATTATTTTTATAATCAGCGATATAGGATTCATCAGGAGCATGTCACAAAATAGATAAAAATAGATCTATAACGAAAAACTTAAAAAACATCCGTTTTATATTAATAACCATCAAAACTTGTATAATTGAGCTGGCAACACTTGTCGGTTTGACGTTTGTGAGCTTCATTTGACATTACTAACTGACATGAAACTGCTGCTTGTTTTGAGTTCGTTTAGAGACTAGTTGTGTTAAATAGATATTCAGGGAAATAAAAAATATATAAAAAATATTCGAAAAATTATATAAAAAAAAACATTTTTTTTATGCATGCCCAATTGGCGGAGTGCAAAATGGCATCCGTTGTTCCACGTCCTGGCATAAACTCGAACTGATTTCGCACGACCGACCGACTGACGACCGAGGAAGCGATGGATGGATTGTGTGGAAGATGATATGGCTAGAAAGGAAGTGACTAGCGAGATGACGGGTGACAGAGATGTGGGTATGGAAGAAAAAGACATGCTGCGCCGACGCCAATTAAATTGGGATAACACAGGGGATGATGTAACCTGAAAAAAATATGACTGTTTGTTTAACATATTTTTAATACTTTTATGTTTTATGAATTATATCGCTTTAACAACATCTTAACAAAATTTTACGGATAATCGAGAAACGTTAGAAAAGATCCCTGCTCGCACTGCTGAAAGATAGCGATTACATCACTAAAAGACATATTAAGTTTCGCATTTTTAGGCGTTATTTATGATAATAAATTATCTTTATCTATTTAAGTGGAAGAATGTTTCTGACAGGTAGTGAGTGGTGGTCTGGATGGCTTAGTTGGCAGAGTGCCTGGAGATGGGATTTAGGTGACGCAGGTTCAAAACCTGCTCACGACTGTATTTTACTTTCCATCTACGAAAATACAACTTATATTCCCCTTTTTAAATCCTTTTCATTATCGGACGACCAAACGCACGTCGATTCGCCACGCCAACCTTATGCATAGACCGTAGGTACTCTCACCGTACCAGTGTTGCCAGATCTGCCCCGGCCTTTCGGAATACGTATCGGCCTCTGGCAGCCCTCGGCCTTTGAGTCTTTGATTGACAGCGAAGCCATTGATTTGGTTGACAAATTCGAAATAATTCTTTTGTCTTAATAAATATTGTTCTATAGGCCGACATGGATCTAAATTAATCTGGCGAAATGAATAACCGACATGAATTAATAATATATGGAAACAGAATAAATATCAAATCAAGATTTTTTTTTATCGGCCATTTCTGTCAAAAATCGACCCTTCTCAGCACTGGTTTCGGCAATTTTTGATCCATCTGCTAGCAACCCTGCTCTCAACGTAGTATTCCCGTGGATGCGAAGGAGAGCACCACGCTAATTTTATCACGTGATCTCGTTCTCGAGGAGCGATTTCTAATTCGCATTGTAACATGTGTTCATTTAATAAAATGATATTAATTTAGCATTAGTAATATTCATTGTATGCCATTACTATAAGTATTTTTTATTTATGTTGGCCGAAGTGCCTGGTATTGACGCTATAATTAAAAAAAAACGTAGTAATACAATAACACCCTTGCACAATCAATACTAGGTACATATTGTGGGATGTGTACTTGTGTAGCCAGTGGCGTGCCTAGGTTTCAAAATAAGGCAAGCCCAATAAAATTTTAACCGATTTCAAAAAAAGAAATTTCAGTTTTGGACTGAGTATGAAAGTACCTACGTATGTATCATCGCAATTTTCTCATAAACTACTGGTTAGGTACAATAAATTAAAAGTGAAATCATCCATCTTCTTCTCGGCCCCGGTTTGTCACTTTCCTGATGCTGCATATGCTTTTCTAAAACGACATCGTATTTTGAAATTAACGAGACCAGTTCTAAAAAATTGCTTTTATATAATGAAGTTTTGGACTCATCATGTCCTCTTAAAGGAAGTTCCTGTTGTGCTAAATGACAAACAATATCGACTAATCTTTGAAATACACTACGGTTGTTATCAACGCGCGTGTTATATTTTGAAATTTCTTCAGATAACTGGCGTGATATAGATGTCTCAATTCGTTGTTTACCAAAATTACTGAAAGAAACCATTGCACACAGGTGTTTATGGGAATTTTCGTGCCTTTTAATGGCGCCAGATATGTTACTTAAATCATTATAACCAGATGAATTCGGAATCTTCATTCGAAAAAAATATGCAGCACCAGCAATACAACTTATTAGTGTGCGAACAGCCAACAATCCAACTAGTTTTATACACTGATCTATAAAATTTTCGTTTATACGATTTACTAGTCTGAGAAATACACAGATTAGGCGTCGGTTTTAATGAAGAAATTAACTGTTTTTTTTGCGCAAAGTTTAAAGATTTTACCTTATCTTCGCCAATCAAAACTTGAGCGCATTTTAAATCCTCACAAGGTACAATTACCTCCATTGTAAGTCACCAAAACAATTGCATCACTGAGAAAATCTAAGAAAACACACAAAAAACTTTAACAACAAAACTTTTCCCACTCAAGCAAATGAAACTGAAGTGAGTTGCACTCGGTACTTACGCAGAGTTGCAGTGTTGTCATTTAGGCAAAAAAAGTCGCCAGGTATATGAAAAATCTAGCTAGATGTCGCAATAGGGTATTTGACACTGATGGAAATAAAATATGAAACTTAGCTATAATGATAGAATGTATTTTATTTGACTCTTTGGTATTTTTGAAAATAATATTAATAACTCGTAAATACATTTAATTCGATAAACAAATTCATAATTTTTAATCTATGTGTCACGTGACTCGAAACTATTAATTATTTTAAAAAGTCGCTAGTTTTTATTGTTGCTAAATCTTAAAAAAAGTCTCCAAACTCGTTAAAAATCTCCAAGATCTCACAACGTCGCTAAAATGGCAACACTGCAGAGTTGGCAAGGTGTGCATACGCGTGCAACTTCATAGGCATGCACGGCTTAAATCTTCCATACTGATCGATTTGTAGACGCACAAGGTATATACTCGTTATACGGCACATCGCTATAAGTGCGAAAGTGACAGAGATAGTATTTGAAAGCCCGGTAAAAGCCCGTACGTGTAAGCGAGATAGCTATATGTAGATGCTGCAAATGCGAAACTCTGCGCGCGAACAATCGCGATGTGTAGTAGTGTGGCATAGGTAGATACTTTGTGTTATTTTGATAAGAATTAAGCGCGCGAACTTTTAAATAGTTCGGGTTTGATATTGATTCTCTATCGAGCATTTTAGTAAGGCATGCCGGGCTTTTGGGCTTATATGAAGGTACCGCCACTGGTTTATTGTACTCCACAAGTAATATTATTCATGAATAGCGTGGAATTATTGCAACAGCCAATTAAGAAAGTTTTATTTTTTTTAAAACGTTGCCTAGGAATTTCTTCCTGTGTCGTGGGTGCGTTTACAGACATATAATCTCACAAGCACACAAACACCCAGACCCGGAGCAATTATCCATAGATCGTATAAATATTTGCCCCGTGCAGGAATCGAACCTGCGACACGCAGCGCAGCAGTCGGTCTCTTGACCACTGCGCCAACCGCGCTGTCAAAGTATACTCGTATCAGCGGTATTTCACTTGCATTTAGAAATCAGACGGTAGGACCGAGGGCCGTGTCTGAATAAGTGAATACAGCTTATACAGCCCTCGGCCCAAACGTGCACCATATCAGATTGAAAAAAAAAAACTTTTTAGGTAATCTAAAGGAAAGGCCAGAAAATAAAAAGGCCCTTATAGGTGAAAATACAATTAAGTATTATTTTCGTTATCTATAGGGTGGCGCCTTCGATCACAAATTTTGTGATCGAAGGGTGGCGCACACTACTACTTTGATATACATAATAAGCCAGACCACTAGGAATAAGTCCTAGTCGAGGCCCATTCAACGAAATAAATTAATAGTGGCTTATACTTACTTAATTATGGCCGCTAAGCTTATTATACATTATTAAGTGCATTTAATTTTACTTCTATAACTCCCGCTAATAACTAACGATAACGATGAACTCAATGATATACTTACGATACGTTATCGACAAGTAGGTACTTATATCTATACTTCTATTTATACTAATATTATAAAGCTACGAGTTGACGAGTTTGTTTGTTTGTTTGGTTGAACGCATTAATCTCAGGAACCACTGATTCGAATTCGAAAAATCATTTTTGTGTTGGATATTCAATTTATCGAGGAGGGCTATATAACATTACGCTATGACCAATAGGAGCGGAGCATCAATGAAAAAGGTTGCAAGAACGGCAAAAAATATTCCTTTTGAGAGCTACCGTTGCGTGCGCTGCGTAAACGGTTAAAGTTAAGCAAAAAGTCCACGACTGCGTATGTCTATCTTTTAAGGTTGACTCACTATAACCATTTTATGGTAATCAAATTCGTTCTAAAATAATGCATTATTTGCGACGGGGTTTTTATAAACAGGATATTAATCCATAAGCAAATAAATACGTTATTCATCACGAGTATTTAATTATGAACAAAATTGTCATCATTTGATTTCAATGAATATCGTAGGAGATATCATAGTTTTAAAATAACTCCGCAACAATATGTTTCTTTTTTCTTACAATTTTAAACAAAATTTAGTAATAAAGTTTTAACAAACAAGAATTAGTAGTCTTGCATTTTAGACGTAATTTCGGTATTCGTAATGTCAGCATCAAACCCGGACTACAAATTAAACCTCGCCCGGACGCTTCCCGGACTCCCTCTAAACTAGGACAAATCCGGGGAAACCCAGACGGATGGTAAACCTATTCTAGTACCACGCACGCATTTATGATGTGCCAGGCATGCGGTCATGAGGAGGGGGCTGGTGGATTACATTTTAGTAGGTGTTTTCTTCAAACCTTCTAACGCGGGTGATACCGCGGGCACAGCTAGTATCTAATTTAAACAATATTTGTTGTATAACTTTCATTTATTGATAGCTGTAGTCTTATCAACTGGATTCACAGGAATCTATCAGTCGTTTGTGAGCACTTACTCAGGAAAGGTGAGTTGTATAAATAAATAATAGTAATTCAGCCTATTACTGTACTACTGCAGGGCAAATGCCTCATATCACGTGGAGGCGATTTCAGACCATCAGGTTCCTCACTATGTTTTCCCACATTTCATATTCGCGGAATCTCCGATTTACAAACCGTTCAATTGGGCATGCCTGATTTTTCGTAAGACGTGCTAACGGAAAAACCATTTGGAGAGTTTCTGATTATGCTATATTTTGTTAATTTCCACTCATAAAAGTAAAAGATTACAAAATAAATGGCAAAAATAACTAATAACCTTCATTTGACCTGACGTCAACTGAAGTGACGTCACTAGTTCAATTTTATTTATTCTGTGGACTGAAAGTATGATAGAAGAGGATAGAAATACATTGACATTTTGAGTGATCCCAGACTTCGTAAAAGGAAATGTTTTCTGGCATTTTTATAGTGAAGCTATTTTTAAAAAAATCGCATTTTATGATACGAATGTATTTTATTTTTTGAACTAAGATTACTACGTATATTTCTACAAGTATATCAAAATATATCTCAAAATCATTTACTTAAAATAAACCATTTACAGGCACTTTTGAATTGTCAGAAGTTAGTTGCCACGTTCCAATGTGTAGATTCCTATGGAGAAAAACGAGCAAGAAACTCCACGGTTACTCTTTTTCATCATATATGTTTTTACAATAGTATTGGTTACACTGTTTTTGTTGCAAAATTGTATGTGAGAACAATGTAAAAGAGTTACAAAAATATTACCAATACTAAAAGAGTTTAGTTTAACAATTCAACATTTTGCTATGACAGTTTAGAGATGACCAGTCCCAACCGATAGCGCCCGTTCACGAACATGACACATGCGTCAGCATCACCCAACTCAGCCATATTGTAGGGAATCGAATGACCCAACACCCACGCCACCATCGGCGGGACATTTTAGTTAGCATGACATACTCTATCTGCCAGAAAACAATAAAAAATAAACGCATTAAATCATTGTAAATGGTTACATAGTACTCACATGTACATTATTTATAATATTGATTTTAATGCATTCACAAAAGCAAGTTTGAAATTAAAAATAATCCTAATGATATTTATATTTGTAGACCGGGTTTTCCTTCGTTTGATAAACTTGTTGGCGCTGATATCTGACTATCACTGAGAAGAAACGTCGAAACAAACTCAGAGGTCAAGTCTCTTTTAAACATAATAGTACATATCTATGTGAGTGTAACCATGCAGGGATCGTCTGAAATGGCCTTTTGAGGAAAGAGCCATAGCAGCTTTGAGGTCACCTGTCCTATCTGACGGCACGTATGCA
This sequence comes from Xylocampa areola, assembly GCA_935421205.1. Taxonomy (NCBI): domain Eukaryota; kingdom Metazoa; phylum Arthropoda; class Insecta; order Lepidoptera; family Noctuidae; genus Xylocampa; species Xylocampa areola. The sequence goes on from OW285200.1 coordinate 7,791,754, forward strand.
TCAGTCATCGTGTAGCTCAACCATAACTAAGGGAACTCAACGACCCGTCACAAGACGATACCAGATCAGGAAGACATTTGCGTAGTTCACATAAAAAATACTCAAAACCGCCAGACAGTTAATGAGGTTCTTGAATTGCTGGCCCACATAGTACTCACATTCACATTTCAAAGGATCAATAAATATCAGAGAATAATATGAGAAAGAATAATCATATTCATATTTAAAATGTAAATGTCAAATTAAATACATTTGAATGTCAAGAATGAAAAAATAAACAATAATTACTCATCAGATAAAGGTATACATTAGCGCGAGCGGCACAATCCCAAGCATTTTTATCTTCTGTGTAGTCTTTGACATTATAGTAACCCTTTTTGCAAAGAGCCTGCTTAACATATGACTTAATTCTTGAATATTGATTGGGATTTTGTTGTAAAAGCGTACACTTTGACATCTAAATGAATTACTGATTTTTTGGAGCCTAGTCGATGGTAGTATGAGTTTTCTTTTTGTTCCTCGTATTAAGATTATGAATGTCGCTGTTTTTGCAGAACTGATTAATATGTTTCTTAACATAGATCAAATTCTCAAAAATGTATTGAGATGCGACCGTCATTATCCCAATTTCTTTGAATTTATCCCTCAGTGAGTGCCTAAAACTAATGTTATAAATTGCTCGAATAGCCCTCTTCTGCAACACAAACATAGTTTGAATGTCGGTAGCATTTCCCCCCAACAAAATGCCGAATGACATAACACTATGAAAATAACTAAAGTATACTAATCTGGCTGTCTCTATATCAGTTAATTGACGTATCTTATAGACCGCGTATGCTGCTGAACTGAGTCTATTTGACAACTTAGTAATATGTGGGCCCCACTGCAGCTTTGAATCTAAAGTTATACCCAAAAACATTGTGGTGTCCACAAGATCCAAATGTTCATAATTTATTATTAGGTACACTGGTTTTTATTTGATTTACATTGGGTAATAAAAATCTAATACATTTAGTCTTCTTCTCGTTTAAAAGTAAATTATTAATACTGAACCAGTGCACTATTCTAGAAAGAGTGTTATTTACATCGTCAGTAACTGGCTGTTGCCGTTTAAGTTTAAAACACTATCTATAACCAAAAACGTAAAAAAACATCTGTTTTATAATATTAGACATCAAAATTTGAATACTAGAGCTGGCAACACTTGTCGGTTTCATGTTTGTGACCTTCATTTGATATACCAACTGACGTGAAACTGACATCTGTTTTTTTTTGAGTTCGTAGAAACTAGTGCGTAAAATATAGCATGATTAGAATGGCAGATGCCAACAAAAGTCACAACTACAATGCGACTGAACTTTGTAGTAACGTCATATCGAATGATTTAAAATAACACATGAAAAATTAATCGTAACTAGCGTGTTAACATTTTTCTAAGTACAGCGTAACACATGTAAATCAGCATAATATATAAAATCAGCTATAAAACTAAAAAAAAAACATTCTAATTAATAGTTCCAACAATTTACCTAATTATCTATGACGTCTTTCCTAGTTTACGTCTTGTTGCAAAAATGATAGGGATGGGACCCCATTTTTATAGAATTTTTTATTTAATCGATTACATTTCGAATGAAGAAAAAAATATTTATTTTGTTATTGTTCATGAAAAGAGTAAGTATTCCCTTTCTAAATCTATTTCCCTTTTTAAAATAAAACCTCGTCTTCTTAAATATAGATTAACAATGAGCGCATTGACGTGGCATATTTCTTGTCTGTTTAGCAATTCTGATTTTAATGATTTACACCCACTCCTCCACTCCAGGCCGTCTTCGGTCACGGCGGCATATCTCCGAAGATATTAGCCAAGTATGCAGGAGATATTATAGTGCACAAGTGTATGCGCAAACACTAGCGCACTCCCTCGCCCTTTACTCTTATAGTCCGATGGGACGGCAATCCCACACGACCGGAGAGATCAGGCGCAGGACCGACGGCTTAACGTGATATCCGAAGCACGGGGGTGTCACAACACCAACTTCCTAACTTCGGACTGCTACTGAGAATTTCCTGACAGAAAAAGCCCAATAACACTTTGCGATATAGGAATCAAACCCAGGACCTCACGCTCAGCAGCTCAGACCTAGTGGTCGCAAGCGTGGACTGAAATTGACTAAAAGATATAGAATTGATGAAAAGTCAATTTTAATGATGATGCTAAAAGAAGCTCCTGTATCGTGGGTGCGTTTACAGACACATAATTTCACAGACATACACCCAGAAAAATTATGTGTAGGTAATACAAATATTTGCTTTGGGTGGGAATCGATCCCGCGACACGCAGGGCAGCAGCCAGTCTCTCGACCCCTGCACCAACCGCGCCACGGACACGGTAGTTATTGTTTTTTTTATGGGTTTTGTCCATATCACGCAATTGTTTAATTTTATTTGCCCGAATTAAAACCAATATTTACATACAGTAAAATAAAGACTGAATAGGTATATATTTATTTTTAATTTATTTATATCGATTTGATCTGTACTTTCTTTATTTATAGTATTCATATGATCAGAATTTTCTCACCACTATTCACATTGGTTTGGCAGCTGTCATTCTAATCAAGCTATAATTAAAGTTGTGTTAAAAATTTGTGAACACAACACGTCATTCGGGGAACTATATTTTTTATTTTTTTTATAAAGATTTTTAACTTGTTGGCTCGCTCATTAGCAGACACAATAGATTTTTATTGTTATGAACTACGTATTTGTACGTGGGTGAGTCAGAGGGTATAGCCAAATTAGTTTATCATAATTAGCTTATCATTCGAAAAAATCAGATGACTTCAGCGATATTTTGAAAATAAATGGTATTTATAAATGCTGTCAGCTTGTAGTCGGCCTACCTTTTTTTTTGTATACCTATATTTATAATTTTTAAATTATTATAGTAGTTTGAAGCCTCAGTGCTCCCGAAATGTCTTTGGTACTCGGCTACCACGAACCCTGTATTTGTTAATTAAGGCAGGTACCTTCATCTAAGAGATTCTCAATTTTCCATTAATATAATAAATTTAGATTCTCAAGAATTACTACAATGATCAGCAGTCGCAGTCACCCATACGAAGCGAGAACCTAATCGTGGTGATAAAAGTGCGTTTCTTTTCTATAACTCTGTCCTGCAAGTGAATAAATTACCTACTATCGATATTTTATTTATTACCTATAGATGACACTACGCTGGGGTATCGTAACAGCTGGCAAGATCTGCAACGACTTCGTGAATGCTTTTAACTCGTATCCTGATAAGGGCGATCAGGCCATAGTTGCAGTGGCAGCAAGAGATAAAAACAAGGCTGGTGACTTCGCAAAAATCCATAGCATCGCGAAAGTGTTTGATACTTATCAGGCATTAGCAAGTAGTAGCGATATTGGTAAGGTTAATCACTGGTGTTTCAATACGTTATAAGTTATTGTTTACATTGGGGTCGAGAAAATCGATCATCGAAATTATGTCTAGATAACGAAACAAGCAATATTAGATTAAAATAATCGATACTTTGTTCAGTATTACCGCTTGTTCCGTTTTCTTTCTTTGAGGATGATGTTATCAGTGTTCTGATATCATTTACCACAATTTAACCTCTGATAAAAACTGCACAAATTAAGGGGGCGTCCATTAATTACATGAGGTGTTCTGGGGGGGGGGGAGGGGATCAAGCAATTTTTTGCCAAATCTCACTTAAAACACTAAAATTATCAAAAATGCCTTACGGAAATAATGGACGCCCCCTTATTAGATCAGCCGTACCTTATCGAATAGAATATATATATTTAATAGTAGAAATAATCTATGTTTATGTTTGGTCTAAATGTCTAGTTTTGTGATGATTTACTTAATTGTCATAAATTAGGTACTTAATTATGGTGGGCTTCGTTGTTATAATTATGTAATTCGTATTCATTTTTTCCAGATGTTGCTTACATCGGAGCTTTAAATCCTGTTCATTATGAGCTTGCGAAACTCTTCCTCGAAAACGGGAAACACGTACTTTGTGAGAAACCATTATGTCTTAATGCTAAACAAACCCAGAGTTTGATCAACCTTGCTAAGAAGAAGAATTTGTTTATCATGGAGGCTATCTGGAGTCGCTTCTCTCCTGCTTACATAGATGTCGAGAAGGAGATCACTTCCGGAAATTTAGGTGACATTAAGTTCCTTGAAGCTAACTTTGGTATTTTCTGTGAAGCCGATAGAATGTTGTAAGTACTAACTTCATTTAGTTTATTCACTTGTTTTATCTAGGCGTGCGACTGTCTGCGCAACTAAGGTAGCCTATGTCCTTCTCCAAGGTCTATCTATGCCAATATTCAAAAAATTCAAAAAAAAGTAGTATAAAATAATCCGAGCTACTTCCGCATTTATAATATTAGTATAGATTTTTACTTTAATGCAAATACTGTATTTATACCTATTTTATCCAATTTGATATTTATTACAAATCATACAGCATCCCATACAAATCTTTAAATGCTTACTATTAGATATGATCTATTTCCTGACCCATTTGATATGATTTTAATGGAGGACTTCCAATATCTGAATGGGTTACTACATGGGACGTGGTGGAGTAGATACCAACCAATCGTATTGAGTCAGACAAAGTTAGCCCAAATACATTATTCTTTTTCAGCAAAAAGGAATATGGAGGTAGTGCCTTACTCGACATCGGCATATATTTGTTACAACTATCCCAATATGTGTTTAAAGAAGAACCAAATAATATAACAGCTGTTGGTACCTTAAATGCTTCGGGAGTGGATGAAACTGAGACCATTATCCTGGACTATGGGGGAGGTAGACGCGCTGTGCTCAACACACAGTCCAAATTGCAGCTCTGTAATAGAGCTACGATATACGGAGCGAAAGGACGCATTACGGTGAGGACGGTACATTGTAATTCAGTACGGTAGGGTGCACGTCAATGTTAACTTTACCAGTATAAGCTCGCCACGCATAGTATTAAAATTCCCTAGCTAGCTCAAGGTCAAAGTGCTACCTCGAACTTGCAGCCTGCTGTATCTCTAAGTCCATTCGGACAGAACGAATAAGTTTTTTTAATTCAGGTAGATCATGAAATTGATATAAATTTCTCAATCATGAAAGTGATATTCGTGTTCAGCCAAATGTACGGGTTGCTACATCACAGGTCAGAAAAAAATCACTTATTTCTTTTATTTATAGTTGGAGGATCCGTTCCACTTCCCCGATAAAGCGACTGCGGCCGATGGAAAAGTGAAGGAGTACACGTTGCATACATCAAGTCTCCCATACAACTTTGGGAACAGTGCAGGCCTGGTTTACGAAGCTATCGAAGTCGCTAGGTGTATCAAAGCAGGTATGTATTGTTGATTGTGCAGTGCAGAGGGCTGTTTAAATACTCTTGTGCTAACGAGTGGATTCTTCTCTCAGTTTGTTATGGTTTGATCAGCAGCCGTGATTTATTCAAGATAGTAGTGTTGTATCCCAAGCTCTATAGTTAACTTTTCCACATAGGTACAGAAATTCATCTCCGCATTTGACCGCTATTTAATACCCGCTGTGTAACAGACAGGGCCCTCGTTAAGCGTGGTGTATACGTATTATTATGTCAAGGTCAATATAATGGAAGGTATCCAAGAATTCGAAGAGCGTTCTCTAAACGTTTTTACAGATCTTTAACTCGTATTATTTTCAGGATTGATTGAGTCGCCTCGTATGTCGCACAACGAGAGCCTTATTTTGGCCAAAATGATGGACACCGTAAGAAAACAATTGGGCGTGCACTACGATGTCGATGACAAGGAATATCCCTAAATATTCGGTACCAATGTAATTTGAGAGACATTAATGTCCTAGACTGTTAATAGAATACTTATATCTACTCATTAATCCGCCATGCATACAAAGGTGCTCTATTTTATTATCTAAGCTATGCATAAGTAAAACTACCAAGATACTGTTTTTAAAAATATTTTAATGGTATTACCTAATCTATATAATGAAATATTACTAAGTGTTATAATTAAATAGTTTTTTATTTAACGATTTACCTTCACATGGTTTAAAATGCACTTATCTTAATGATATTAAAAAATATTTTACCTAGATAGCCACAAATCTCTTAATTGGGTCATTCTTCAAGTTAGTTTAAAAATGTCGTTGATACAAGTTCATTATTTATCAATTAATTTACTCGAATTAATGAAAGTTTTAATATTTTGAAGTTAGTTTCAACAATTAACACCACGAAAATGACGCAAATAATTCAAGTGAATAATGATCCAACTATAAGTAATCAATTTTGCATTAATTGATAAATGAAACCCTTAGCATTTCGCAATGATACACATTGTACCGACGTAATAGATACACATTATACCACGTAATAGATAAGATAACCTATTTGACAATTTTATACAAGATTAAGTTCAGTTAGGTTGTCAAATTAAGATCTATGATAGCCGTTACGGGTAGTCAGAGGCCTCAAAGTCTGACAACCAGTCATACCACGAGATATCGTGCTACCCAGTAACTGGGTTGTGGAGGTCAGATAGGCAGTCGCTCCATGTAAAATACTGGTATTAAGCTGCATCCGGTTTGACTGGAAGCCGACCCCAATGTAATTGGGAAAAGGTAGGGCAAATATATACAAGATCAAGTTCGTAGGCCACGGTATATTGATGAAATATGAGGGCCGGTGTACAAAATCTAAGGCCCGTTTTAAATTATTAATAATCTGATTTCATATGGGAGAAGTAGCGAACCTAAAGATATTACTTGAGAAGGTATTGACCATTTTCCGCGATTCCTGAGACTGGGTGGCTTCTTTGCGTCCGTTGTGGAAATGGATTTATTCGATCTTCCTCAACTCCTCGAGAAAGCCTAGCAGACATTTGATCTGGCGACCTCTCGGCGAGGTATCTGGGTTTCCGAACTACTTAGGCCTATACGAGGCGACCTTAGGGAAATTTTGCAATTTGTCCGCCGTCGTTTCGCCTTTCTTTATGCAGGCTCTAAATGAAGGGCTGTTTGTAACTCCTTTCACAGAGACGGGTGAGAGCTGCTGTAACTGTACTTACATAGTTGTTGATTTTCAATATACTAGTACAAATAACTTGAGATATAATATTTTTTGTGGAATTAAAAGTTCAGTTCGTTACTAAATCCGAACATGAATAGACTGAAAAAATCTATAGTCTACAGGTATCAATTACCATGATATAAATAAATATGTCATTGTATAATAATGAGCTTCCTGTTCTATTTTTATGACTATTGTTGGAAAACAATAGCACATAAATACATTTTGAACAGGGTTTTTAACAACAGCAAGTCTCATTGTACAACTAGTATTAGTTACATGTGCAGTTATATTTTTTTATTCCAATAATATTTAGGTATAGGAAAAAAGTGAGCGGAAATAAGCCCTGGTCGCCACGAGGTCTGCATAGAAAGCTACTCCGGATGTACGAGTAATTTGCACATTATATAGCCTACATAATATATAGATAATTTTGCTATAGAAGAAAAAAAAAAGTTATTTTTAAAGAAAATAAACTGTAGGTATTTCTTTTCCGTGGCCGGGTCGACGGATTATTCGGATATTTCTGTAACTGAAAGGTCAGTAAAACCTAAACACCTTTCGAACCTAACTTTTCCGACGCCGCACGAAGCGAGGCTCCCTCGACCCGGCCTTGGAAAGGAAATTCAGAATACAGTATCTTTTCTTTTACTTCAGTGGCAACTGTCTATTCTTCCTATACTAAAACAACTTTTGACCGGATTAATCGCGTGTATTATTGGTTTATTATTTTCCTGACGTTTCGAACACTGTAGCGTTCGTGGTCGCAGGAGGACAGTCTTCCTGCGACCACGAACGCTTGTTTTATTATAATATGTAGTGATCGCGAAAACCTAAAATATTACCTACTATGTCTATTCTTCTTCTTCTTAGCGTATAGATGGCAATTTAAATTGTATCAGCCCAAAACGCTGATACGACAACCGCATTGTCAGTAGTGTCCATGATGTCATTTGACGTGCAGGTATCAGAGCAAACTACTGTTAATTAATACAACTGTAGATAAGCCATTCTGTACTCATCTAAACGTCGGTACTGCAGTAGTAGTTTTATGGCAATCCAACTAAAAGGTGTTTTACATAACGGATTTGTTTTTTTTAAACAGCTAGCAGTTTTGTAAAACTCCTAATTCTGCAGTCCATCTGTAACATACTTATATGCCGCAATCTATCTATGACATATAGGTACGCCAGTTATGTAGATTCGGTTTTCCTTGTTACGAAGGATATTTATAGCCGCGATGATATTGAGTTTATTTCAGGCCTATTGAGGGTTACTTGATATTATTAGTACTGAACGACGACAGATCACCCAGTAAGATCATTTATTTATTGATTAATATTTATGGTTAGATATATACCAAAGATATATAGCATAGCTATTACTATACTAATGTACTAAGTATGTAGGTAGGTACTTAAAGTAAATTATCAATTAAGTAGTAGTCGGTCAGTACCAGTCTGTACGCATCTCTGAACGGGCGAAATAAAACAAAATATTAAAAAATTGTGTGTCATTTGTTAATCTGTATAGGTACCTACATCTTCGGAAATGTGGTTGAACTTAGTACCTATAACTATATTATTTACACGAGGGGTTATGAATGATATAGTCACTATACCATTCATAAGGCAATAAGCACTATACTACATGAGCTAAATATTTAGCATGATGCTAATGCCTTAAATTACCATACTTTATTTAAATAGGTGTTAATCTTGTGCCTTATTTGACATCTTGCTCAATTGCGTTAATGTTTAACTTATTGTTCAGAGTAGATAGTAGCTAGATGTAACTATGTCTATGGAGGAGATTCCCAATCATTGCTACTAATTAAGTGTACTTATTATCATCTATCTTTGAATGATTCTAATTATTTTATCCTGTTATCAAACAGCGTCACTTATCTGAAGATATAATATTTAAAGGCAGGATGTGTGTGCAGATGCTTATCGGGACATACATAGAGCCCAGCGTCTGCTGTCAGGCTGGTAAGCATGACGTCTACGATATACGCAGTGAAATTCTAGTGAAACCACTTTAAATAACAAATTGTCATAACGACGCAGAAAGTAAGTCGCGTCGTCTATATTTGGCATTTAAATTAGGTAAACCTATCACCCCTGAAGCGTAGCTACTGAGAGACAGTGGTGCTGCACTGCAGTAGGTATCTAAGTATCATTGAGTACCGACCACCTTCTCTCGTGTTTTTCCATATCGTGTTACGCCGCATGATTTACTGAACTGTAACCGGACACATACACTAGACAAACATTGGTTGCAGTGCAGTGCACTTTTACGCTAATGACAAGGAAGGTACTTAAAATAACCAAATTGAATCTATAGACTTTATCTATAAGGCCTGCCTGCATTGTTCGCCCGATTTATTACAGTGCATTAGAAATAGGAATGTGCTACTTTCAAAAGTTATTCAGTCCCTAGACAATTCTACACACCAATTACAACTTGCAGTTATTGTGTAGAATTGTTGTAGTCTACAAGAATATTAATGTGAGTAACTACCTTATTAATTACCAAAGTTACTGTCTGTACAATTTAGTTCTTAATTGATTAGTGATGCCATCTAGCGGAAATCAAATTAAACAGTTACTTTGGAAGAGTATGAGTGGATAGAGATAGCTGCAGCATGCCATTTTAAATTATTGCCGCGCACAGTCGTTCTAATATGGAAAAAAAACAGAAGATGGCGCTAAGAGTCCCATTCGATTTTAACTTCTAGTTTCTCGTTCATATAAAATAAATAAAATATAAACTACAAACTTACATATTAATATAGATAAATCTTCGAAAAGCATTAACGCATGCATAGCGAACTCTAAAGTAACTTTACATAATAGTATTTCATAGTCAGAAGCCCCACGAATAGTTTAACCATTCCTTTCAGTTTTCTAAATTCTACTTGGGAGTCTGTCTGTACTTTCGTATCAATTTGTAGGCCTTTGCACTTTGCAGGCAAAATAATTAACTACATTCAAGTTAATCTAGTATAGGCCTTTAGGAATCAAGTGAATAGGTTTTTGGTAGGTCCTTGAGCGTCGACCGACTGCACTATCGCCTTCCTACCTTTTTTTTTGTTTTCGGGGCATACCTTCAAAAAGGCGACCGGCCCTTGGGGATAAGACCAGGGAGTTTGGGATTCTTACCTCATTAAAACCACCCCGGTAGTGACCATCAGTATAGAGGGGGCACTGGGTCCTTTTAACAGAACAGCTCCAGTACCTTCGCTATGCAATGCTTATTAAAGCATATCTCTGGGGAAACTACTTACAATAGATAAAGCAGACCCAATGGTCAAACGTAGGCATTGTGATTAAATAAGTATTAATGAATGATGATGCGCGGATACCTAGTTTATGACGTATAAAATTGTATTAGACAGTGATATGAAATTTATTCTCCTCAGTATTAGTGTCACAATAATGAAAACTTATACAATAGATATTTCATGGCAAATAACGTTGAACAGTTTTCTGAAGTCGTTCCTCAACTATTTATTGTTTCCTTGAACGCCATCTAATCAATGTAATTGCTGTGCGAAACTTTCCCCGTGGTGTTTTTAACATAACAATGGCTGCCGTGCATTTGATAGGAAAGGACGGTAGAAAAGTCGCGTGACAAACTGCAGCGCATCGCCGCGCGTCATGTCATCATGTGATCGTGTCATTCCGCACTTGTAACTATTTTCATACTTCCCTTTTCGGTGCCTAATATGGACTAAAATAGATATATCTTGGGTAAACCACACTGGCTGGTGGAACCGTATTTTTCAAAGACAGTTCTGAAGTTTTTGGTAGTAGTAAGCAGTACATATCTACTTCCTTCTTGGCAAGAATAGACTTCCCTCGCCTTCGTGATCTGGCTTAAGGTCCTCTTCGTCTTACGTCTAGTTACAATGTCTGACTTCTGACTTTTTTACTACCAACTCATCTATATTATAAATAAACATATTTCTCAATATGTTTTAATAGTTAACTTTAAAGCAGTAGCCTCTAGTAAGGTAGTATCGGGCACACCCCCTAGCGCAGGTTTCCTTAATGCTGAGGGTCCTCACCCGCTCCACCGATCACTTTCTTTCTGATGATGTTGCGCCATCCTGGTTTGTTTCCAGCAGCATGTATGTATTCTTCGTGCATAGAAGTGGCCATTGTCGTACGAATTTGGACGTACCAACGCATTGGGCTACAGCCTCGTGGCCTCTTTCCTTGGATTTTACCTCTACCGATCAGATTTTCGAGATTAAGTATTCTTTTTCTTCCGGACTATATAACCAAAACACTTTGAAGGCAGATGGATGATAGCTTAGTGGTGATTTTGAGTTACTTGCTGAGATATAGAGACATTCGTCCTTTTCGCTGTGCAGGGGATGCGAAACATTCTCGTCCAGCACCACGCCTCGAAAGTCACCACACGTCTGCGGTGATTTGCTCTGAGGGTTCAGATTTCTGCAGCGTAAAGGAATATGGAAAATATAAGGCCTCAAATGAGTCTTACCTCAGTGGTATTTCTTACGTTTCTATTTTTCTGTATTCCTGTCAGCTGGCTGGCTGGTTTTTGGCCAGTTATTCTTCGCACTTCAGTCTCGCAGTAGCCGGTGTTGGCAATGCTGGAGCCCTAGCATATAAAGCCGGGCACAATTGCAGGATAAATCTAGACTAACGAGGTAGTTTTCTATCACATTTGTTTGAATAAAAATAATCGAAAATTGTCGATAGGTATGTCCATTATCACTTTTTTTTAATTGTTAATGGAGGTATACAACTTTGGTGTTAAACTATTTTGAATTATGTAAGTCTACCTAATAAGAACGCAATTAGTAGGTACAATATACCTTAGCGAAGCGTAATATTCATAGCATTAGCGATAGATTTAGTGAAAGCTAAAATGTAAACGTTCCGAAAGCATACACTTGAGTAGGTACTTTCCAATAAGCAAATTCTCATTAATTCCAAATTCCAATTCATCAGGTCGCAGGAATTTGCAAACGTTCCTTGGCGAAAAGCGTTACTGACAGTTGAGAAAACGATTAAAATATCGAAGCTCAAAGTTCAAAGGAAATCAAATGTCTATAATTACCAGATATAAATTTGGGTTAGATGGATATGTCGAATATAATCATCTGTCATGGTCCCATCGCCACCAATCCGACATTGTTCGCTCTGTCGCATGCCGCACCGTCGTAAAAGTATGATAAATAAAACATAAATTGATGATATTTATGCAAACGATGATTAGGTACTAGACTTAGACTGTGTGTCGAATAAAAAGCCACAGATAACTTGAAGACATATTTTTTTTTTTTAAACTGCAACTGTCACCCTTTTAAATGTACACATTTCTGGAAGACTGGCAGTTACATTATTTCGATGGACTACTATTCGGCGAGAGTTGTAACAATGCCTTTATATCTTCTGGGGATGAAAGTACAGATTCATTTGAGATAGGGTCTGTCTCGTGGTCCATAGAGGTCTTGTATTCTGGCAGAGGATTCGCAAAAGACGATGGGCCTGGAACACTATAATAGTAGTCCACATTGTGTTGATTATATTTCATATTCTTGATCAGTGTCATAACTTCGAACCTGAACTCGAAATTTTGAGAGGGAGTCATTGTTTTCATATCCGGCAAAATACTTAGTAAGAAGTTCCTGTCTGGATCATCTCTTTGACTTTCTACTGTCTCCTGAGTAACTGGTTGGTGAGTAGTAAGTACTCGGTTTTCTGCAATCGGTGTCATCAAGGAGTTGCTGTCTTCAAGAATAGTTTCTGTGGGTGGATCATTTTGGGAAACTGCTAGTAGTTTCTTCTTCACATTTAAAAATGATAACATGTCTAGAAATGGCGTTTTGCGCTTTTTTCGCGTCATGCTTCCAGATTTTTTTAAGTCCCTATTTTTCTCTCTTATGAAATAATCACGCATTCCTTTCCATTTCTTTTGTAAATCTCGTACTGAAATTAAAAACGACGTTTTAATTTATTACTTTTTATTCCTGTAGTGTGGGTGGGTTCGTAGATCGTAGACACGGGGAATTTATCTATAGATCATATAAATAATTATTCCGTGCGGGAATCGAACCCGCATTATGCGGCGTAGAAGCCAATCTCTGGACCACTGCGCCAACCGTGCAGTGTATGTGCAGTTTAGTGAATTTGCAATAGACATACGCATAGGTAGCTTTTATGTTTAGCACAGTTTGATAAGTTTAACCGGTGATCCGTAACTTTCAAGCACAAAGCAGTCAGAACTCAGAGCGAAACGTTGTATTGCAAATATTAATAAATGGATTTAGAATGCAGGCCTGCAATACGCGTCCTGTGAGCGCGGGCTAATAAAGTATTAAATTTGAAAAACTGTATTTTTTGTGCTTCTTTTTTTAGAATATCCATATATTAATCATCATTAAGTGCATAACAAACAAAATTAAACTTACTTTTTGCTGTTTTCTCTTTCGCTTCTAATACTGCCCAGTCTTGGTACATGATCGGTGCAATTTCTTCCCAAGCTGAGTGTCTGGCAACTCTGTCATTGTATTCTTTAACATTCAGGTTCCACAAACATGGTCTACTTTGTATTTCTTTAATGAAATGTTTGGAGTTGAACATTAGAGTCATAATATAAAGAGAAAAGTAAATAACATAAACCACATGCGCGTTGCGTGTAGCACTCAGACTGCCGGTCTAGCGGGGCTGTCAATGTTAATATTTTAAAATACCCATAAAACTGGTCAATGTTCAACCAAGTAGGTATCTATTAAGGTTCTAGAAGTAAATATAATTAGATTTACATTATTTTAAATTATATTGTATGTCGTAATTTTCTTATTTGCTAAGTACCTACATTGCATATATGTATTTAATTTAATTCTCAATGTAGGTACATAATGACGTTTGTAGAAAGAGTTGAAAAACATTCCGATTTGGGAAGGTTAAAAAAACATTGCTAAACTACCTAATTAAACTACTAATATTTTAGTTATTTTATAACACATTTTTAATTGAAATAATTATTAGATATTTAATTTAACATAATTATTATTTATTTATTCTGTACCTAGTATGATTAGACTGTATTGTTGTTATAGTACTATAAATAACGTGATTCGAATAAAAAATAAGAAACGCTATGTTTGTAAACTAATAATTTCCCTAATTTTATGGAATTACCAATAAATTGGTAACCCAGCAGTGAGTTTGCTTACGCGTTGCGCCGCCGACTGAACCAATCAGCGCGCGTAGCGTCGGTCGATACACAGTCAATGACCTATTCGCTGAGCGGTGCAGGCTGGCGACTGACTGTTTGCCACCTACGCTATACTATACATAAAATAGTACGGGCCTATAGTCGTATTTTCGCCGCTAACTATGATATACATATGTACTAGGTACCTTCCTAGTTTTATCTAGCTTCGTCTTGAAATTACAGTTAGGTAAATGTTAGCTGAGACACACGTGTCGACGCATTATCGTGTTTCTAATTTTACAGCATCACAGGATACTGGACATGTTTTATCAACGTGAAGAAACAACTTGTTTGCATGATAAGCTTAATGAATGAGTGTCAACGACTTGCTTTGCTTAAGTTTGAAAGCACGTGTAAGTAGGCTTAGGGACTAGGTAAAGAAAGTAAGTAGGCTTTGTTTGTTGGAGCTCTACATGGAATTGTTATCTACTATAATGCTATAAACTAAGTGCCTACAGAGAGCACGTAAGTTTTGTATCTAAACAAATATATTACCTACACGTTAAACGAGATAATAGTTAATTTAAAGTTAAACGTGTATGTAGGTTGACCTGAAGTCAGATTTTATGTAGATAGGAAAATATGTCCACGACCGGGGTTTGAACTTGCACCTTTTCATCAATAGATACTTCTTCCATCTATGGTACGTAATCGTCACTTATTCAGGCATATGATTCAGTCACTACATTAACTAATCCTATTACATATAAATTAATTTTAAACAAAAAATGAAAACCGCCTTCAAAAATCTACTACACTAAAAAGTTTAAAATAATATCAAAATTTGCTTATAATAAAATCATTTTAAAAGAACAATATATAATAATAATCTGTTAATTTTGGAGTCGGTGCCTGTACTGGGAGAGGGTTATTGTTTTCCTCTTGTTAGTCACTTATGTTCGTTGCGCTGTGGTTATGTTACCGGCCTTTGTATCTGGTTGTAAACCCCACATACATCAGGCACCGACTCCAAAATTAACAGATTATTATTATATATTGTTCTTTTAAAATGATTTTATTATAAGCAAATTTTGATATTATTTTAAACTTTTTAGTGTAGTAGATTTTTGAAGGCGGTTTTCATTTTTTGTTTAAAATTAATTTATTTTAGTCTTTTTAGTTTTGAGTGTGTTATATATATATTGTATAGGTCATATATAAGTTTGTATACTTCATAAATAAGTTAATTTAGAAATTTAATAAATTGGGTAGGCTTTCGAAAGCCGCTAGGACTTAATTACTGCATCGGTGAAATGTTTGTGTACAACATTGGAAACTTCTGCCTACCCCATCGGGCAATACAGGCATGATGCTATGCATGTATTGAGTGGCATGAACTATACATGAACATGCGATTACAGCAATTGAGAGTGATTTGCTATAATTCATTGAAGAGTTCCATCGTCTAACTTCGAAGGTCTTCATCAGATCTTTACTAAATTGAAATGGGACCACCTCTGGGGACTACTCTTTCAAACAAAGATATCGACGGACATACATAACAAAACATGGTAGCTACTGTAAAACGTTGAGGAGTTCCCTTGACTGTCCTTCGTCTTCATCATCAGACCCCTAATTACAGTCACAACCCATCTAGGTGTAAAGTTCTCATCAATACAAATTAATCAAGCCCAAACACCAGGTAATTGCTGTAAATCTTTAAAGAGTTCCCTCGACTGACTTTCAGCTCCATCATCAGATCGACTCCACACCTTCATTAAATAGTAGTGCTTTAAAATACTTAATGAAAAAATTAACAAATGCACTTGTCGCCCCTACAATTTTCGAAGGTTTCCCTCGATTTCTCGAGGATCCATCATCAGATCCTGGTTTCCTTATCATGGTACCATCGTTGAGATTTCTTCTTTCCAACAAAAAAAGAATTATCAAAATCGGTTCATAAACAACGAAGTTATACCCGAACACACATAAAAAAAAAAAAAAATACGTTCGATTTGAGAAACCTCCTCCTTTTTTGAAGTCGGTTAAAAATGACGTTGACTTTTCTCTATGGTCACTTAACACATGGTCTTTTGTTTGATTTCGAATAGCCTGTGTGTTTTTTGTAGAATATAGATACTTGTTAATTTCAATAGTAAACTATTCCAGTGGGCTTACCCTTGAAAACAATGCCGCTCGATTGACATTGGAAATATGTCAGTTCGTACTTTTATATGCCAAAATGTCAAAAAAAATATTATAGATTCGGGTAATGTGAAGACAACATGCTTTAAAATTGAGGCAACTGTAATGTAGGCAAACTTATTTTAAAATTACGCGTTGTTTTAAGGCGTCTATTTAATATTGGAAATGGTATTAGTTTCAAGAGTAACCCCACAGGGCTTCAAAAATCTGTATAATCTTAATCTGGCTAGTGTCTGCTTACCTATTCCAAAAATCTATGCACGCCACTGTTAAAGAGTGAACCGACATCGACACGACTAACCGCTTTAATAAATGTTCAATATACTAAAAGAAAAATATCAACCATTTCTCAAACCTTATGTCACGATTCCGAAAAATGTCATTTGCCGCAGCTGTGACATTTCCGCACAATTTTTTTGGAAAGTGATTCTGCCGCAAATGTTTCCCGTGACTTATGGACCATTGCCCTTGCTCTCCGGGCCGCAGCAACGCCCTATTTAGTTTGTATGGACACGGGGGACTTATCCCTTTATTAAGATTACGTACGGTCTACTGTGCCCTCGTCATTGTTTACTTCGTGACCGGGCCCCCAATTATTTTCAGAAATGTAGTATTCCACTAAAGACTTTATGGCGCCACAAAATATTTAAGAAATAAATTACAAAAATTAAGAAGAAATAAATGAATTTAGGTACGTTTTCACAGCTGGCTGGCTGGCTGGTAGCTGCAGCAGCTGCAACTTTTAAAAAGTTTTTTTAGACATCTTGTTTTGCTATAGTTATGTAAGGTACGCGTTCTTATGGCAAAAATCAAATAAATGGCATGAGTATGAGTTGCTGATAAGGCAATTCGGGACTGCTGACACTTTGAGTAATATCAATGCTGAAACTGCCGCACTCCATACTCGCTATAAGATACAAGGTAGTTCAATAAGTAAGTTCATTGTTCTACCAAAACAGGATTAAAACGGTAAAAACCTTTTTAGCTCTAAAACTTAGTCAAGGTTCCAATAAACGGCGTCGATTACTTACAGTTTTTGCTACATGGACACCATGATTGATATCCTGGAGGCACGCAGGACCCATCACAGATTGTTACGCGTCATTAGACTAGTACGGCTAATCGCTGGCTGGCGTTGCGTGCACGCATCACGCTCGGACAACTTCAGGCTTATTATTAGAGTAACAAGTATCAGGTTTCTTCAACCATTGTTTTGTTCCTATGGCGACATCGTCTTCGTTGCCTAAACAATCATGGATGTGATTACGTTGCCTGCACTGACAATTTGCAGTGATTGAAGTAAGAAGTTTTAAGTCGACTTCCGCATTAGGATATTTTTATTATTTTTGCGGATTCATTATACCATTAAGCACACATGATTGTTAAATTTTCGTGGAGTCGGAGTTTCACAGTACAAGGGAGCTCCAATTAAAAAGGTAGGTATTATGACCTCAGTTCTTTGTTCGAACAAAAAAATACGATTTTTAGATACTAAGTAGGTAGGTATAAACCATATTAGGATAAGCTACATACAAACAATACATAAAGAAAAGCGGCGTTACTAACACTAATATCCATTGTGTGTTAACAAAGGAGATTCCATTACACTAATAATATTACTGTACAAAGAAAAACCATATCCATTGGGTAATCATATCAACACACAACCAAATAATATTTTGTGAGAGAGATTTATTATTTTTGTATCAAGCAACGGAAGCGAAGTAATACCTATGTTGGAAATGTTTGGAGCATCATGTGAGGAGGAAAGTTTTGAGTATAAATGTGAACGAGATTATAAGACAGTTCGTTTCTGAGAAATATGTTATGGTCAACTTATTCTTCAGGAAATAACGATCAATCTGACCGTTTCCTTACTAAAAAAACATAGTTAAAATGTACCTTCATAGAGATATACAATCTAGAAGTGAACCTTAATGTATAGGGTACGTACGTATAGGCTCGATTTGGCAAAATTCACTACTCAATGTCCTGTGGGGAAAATATGTATTTAGATTAATATATTGCATTATACTATTATTATTTCTATAATAGGTAGTATGTATATCCCCAAATGGGTTGGGATAAGAACAACAAGATATTGACGTTTGGTTCAGGATCAGATGCAGATGACATCTAAAATTAACTTGTTTTGCTTCGAGCTTCATCGCATTATCTATCTGTAACGAATTCTACGACGGCGACTTGTATTGTATTTGTATTTATTAATAGTAGCTCTTTCCGTGTTAACATGATTGACGCTGGCTGAATTGTTGTCAAGTACTAAGAAATAATCTTAGGTTTTGACGCCTGAGTTGAGTCGTTATATTTAACAAAAATCTATCGTCGGCAAAAGCTTCAAGGGAAACTTGAAATAGTTGAATTAGGGGTTGTTAACCACATCTCTTTTTAACAGCCCTTATGAAAACTATTTAAAACAACCTTATTTTATAATAGGTACGTACGTAGGTACAGGTAGGTACGTAGGTAGTAACTGGCCATTTGTGTTTAAAATAATTATGAAAAACCATTATTATTTTGTTTTTAATTTATTTACTTTTCTTATGGCTGTGTATTTAACCAGCCAGTGTACTTAGTGTTCAGATTTATATTTACATTATTTTTTATTTATAGTAAAGACCATAAACGTAGGATACAGAAGACGTGTAAAGCGTTCTCGGGGGACAAAATCTCTTACGGAAATATCACATGTTAGAAAGGGAAAGCATATTATGTTTCGGTCATAGGGGTCGGTGCGTCGAAAATCACACTAATATAAATTTGCTATATTGTCACTGAATCCATAATATTATAAAGAATTTAAAAGTCTTATGCAATGCCTAAGTGCTGTGTTGCTTATTGTAAGGTTTCATTTCACATGTAAATTATCAACACATCATAAATTTTCTTGGCCTTATTTTTTAGAAACTCTCTAAGAACTGTTTTTGGAAAACGAAATCCTATCAAATAAATAAAGGATTTTCTTTATAGTTAAAAACAATATTCATCAATCAATATTGAGTTATTCTATTTAATAAAAAACTTGACGACTATAACCAAATAGTGACTTGTCAGTGTCGACAGTTGTGTCGATGACATTATAGAACAAAATGTTCCGATATGATAGAATAAAATAAATAAGTATTTATGGAATAATTATTTAGACTATTGTCTTCATATTTTTGACTACAAATACAAGTGAATACTAAAATTTCTGTGTAATAACTTTCGTGAGACATATTCATATCAATTAATTATTTTTACCGGTTACTATTCACGTACATTATTCGTCAAAGTCAGTTTGACTCGAGACATCGCCGCTGGCTCAGCTCATGACTAAGGACTCCATTCGAGGTCAAAACGATTAGTTTTGGGCAATCCCAAAAAATGCATGTGTATAGTAACCGGTGAACAATAATTAATACTAAAATAATTTTGTTTTCCTTTCGATTAAAAAGAAACTGGACGAGATTACCTAATTGCACGACCACACTGGTGACCAATAAAATACACTGTACAGTGTACAGTGTGTATGTTCTAGTAGTACTATATATTTAAGTAATTTAAGAAATTACCGAATCGAGTATTTCGTTTTAATGGAAGCACTTTTTTGTACGAGAAATTGTACCTAAATGTTTATCATCGGAAGCACCATATTGTGCCATTATGCCATGCAGTAGTTTTTACTTTTTGATTTGCCATTTCTTTTATAAGTATTATTTAGGTATTTGAATTGAGTGTTAAATACTTAAGTACTTGTGATTTTGCTTCTATTTCCAAGTTCATATAAATATATTCCCATTTTGTAAACCAATTCTTTACACCTGAAATATTTTTTATCGTTAATCACATATCGGTCAATATTTCAACGTTGTAGGTACATTACTATTGCACGCACAAATTGACATTGCAAAATTGTTAACACTTTTTAAGTTCTTTGTCCGGCTATGTGGCAGCAAAAACAATTCTAACTCTATGGTACAGATCTATTCCATTATAATGAAAATTAAGCGTGATGAAAAACTGTGACTGTTTCATAAATGTTTAACCCTTTCAGAGGACTTTTATAATTAAATATTGCTACATTCAACTCTTGTATCTATAAAAGCAATTAGGTATGTCAACACTTGGAGCTTTATTGGAATAGAGGATATTAGTAGGTATTACCTCATATATATATATAGTCCCAAGTAGTAGTATATACTATAGTCCCAAGTTAACAATGATCGTAATCCAAGATCATAATAATATTGTATATATAGGCCAGGGGAGCTCCACTAAAAGGGTTCCTGTGTTATGAACAAAGTAATGGCGTAAAACAGGGGTATAACTCGCTCCTCTTGAATATAAGGCGCACAGTGAAGTTTAGAAAAAAAAAACGCGACAACAAAGCGTAGATAAGTTTTAGAATATCAGGAAAAATATTTTACTTGGATTTTAGGCATGGACGTAGCAACATAGCTAAGAATTTTCATAAACTTCTATGAAAATTCTATAAATATTATATTCTATAAATGTTTTTGCAATATGTATTTTTATTATTATTTAGAAAAGTCTTTAAAAATAAAGGTTTTAATAAAAAACAGAAATAAATATTTATATATGAGCACGGGCACAGGCCAGTTGAGTTGTCAAATAATAGTGCAACCGTTTTTGTTCAGAAAAGTATATTAACGAATATTTACAGAAATATTTACGAATATTTTCAGCGCAAATAGCCAGTTACCGTGTAGCATAATATAAGAAGGTTGTATGAGATGTATCTTTATGACTGCCACGTAAGACGACGAGAGAAAAATAAAATAATAAAAAATAAATATTTAATGGCTTTCCACGATTGTTTTGAGTGAATATAGCCAGTTACCGTGCATTAGGTTAAAAAAGTTTCAAAGTTTCTAGTCGTAGTTAGTAGTTGTTGAATAGGCCCATAGCAATGAGATGTAACTACATTAATATTTTTTTATTTACATAGGTATATCTATGTTTTTAAATACTAAGCCAGCTAGAGAATTTATTTATTTTATCGTTGATTACCTATATATCAATTAATGTTCACCGAATACTACTCACGTGCATTTTTCGGGATTGCCCGACTAGTTTCGAACTCGAACGGAGCCCTTAGTCATGGGCTGAGCCCTATTACCTATATGTATTTGCACAGACCAACTGTGATAAAGATTGGGGCTTTGTGCAAAAACTCCTAATTGATAAAGATATTTACAATTTACCATTTCAATATTTTAAATTAGCGAATAGTCTGTTTAGGTCCAGGACGGGGTGTTTAGGACCGCTGTTGTACTCTACATTCGTGTCGTATAAAGTTTTGAACCAAGTGACGTTTATTAATTATATACCTACTTAACCTTTGATCTGTTTAAACCTGTACAGATCTAAAACTTCATACGGTTGGTAGTTATGCGTTTCGCGTGTCTCGTCTTGACTATTATATGCTACTAGTTCCTGCCTGTCACTTCATCCGCGTGGACTTCAGAATTGTGTCCAGCCGAGATAAAAAGTATCCTATATGTTATATCCAGGTTTTAAACTGTCTATATGGCTAATTTCATCCAAATCCGTTAAGTCGTTTTTACGTGATTGAGTAACAAACATCCAAACATCTAAACATCTTCACAAACTTTCACATTTATAATATTAATAGAATGCAGGAACCTAACCATATAATCATATATGTTTATAACACGTAAGAGATGAATCAACAACTTTTTTTTAGTATCTGAAACTATTCACTGCTGGGCAAAGTATACCTACTCCCATTTTGTGCCACAATTCAGTCCAATGCTTTATCATACTAAATTATTGATTTTCAAACCATCCGATTAAATGGCAATACTTTATGATTCAAATTGGTAGATATAATTTTCACCTTTCTCTACACCACAAAATTTTCTCAAGAATCGATTCAGATGGGAAACGGTTCCGTTCCAATATTATTGTGATTTATGGCAAGCAACTCTCGCTCAGTATATTTTTCACTGTGTTCATTTGAGCTGTGGAACATTAAGTAAAAGTACCTTAAGATGACAGCACTTTCTCCACAAACTTGGCTAACACCACCGAATAAGATGTTCGTCGTAAATAATTATTTTATATCTTAACGGTCGAAGTATGATGTAAAACACCTTTCTCGTTTTACTTTGCATTGTAGCCACATGTATCCAGGTGCCATGCCATGTATCTAAATTCATAGTGATCGAAGATCTAAATGCTACTGTTATAATACTGTGTACACCTATGACTATGTATCTTTAGGTATACCTACAGACATAGTAGGTACATAACCAATAATTGTCCCATTGTTCGATTATTTGATAATTGTACTTTTTTTACTTTGAGTCTGTTTTCTGTAAATGGCTTATGTAGATACTTATACCTATATTTTTCCTTAAGATGTAAGTAGGTAACTCAAGTAATAAATACTATATAGGTATGTACATATTATTTTACTCAGTACATTCTAATTACGTTATGGGTATGTACCTGGATGTCCATGACTATAGTTACGTCAGCTAGAATTATGTAATTTATTGTAAGATCTTCAGTCGAAGGGCAACTCGTCACTTAGCCCCAAATACCACTAAGATTACGGACATTACTATTGTTCGGGTGAATTTGGTTGTTCAAATCACGGTGTGAATAAAAGAAAATGACACATAATTCAATCTTGTTCTGTAACAAAAGTTTCACGCTAGCGACATCGTCTAAACGTAACGTTATCGTAAGCATAAGGAGGAAGCGAGTGTTTCATAAGACGATATGAGACGCAAACAATGAACGAAATTATGTACGTCTATTCTTAAAGCACGCGATACATTTTCTGTTTTATATCAGGTGGATCCAAAAGAAATGTTCGGCCATCTGATACGGTTAGTCCGTATCAGATGGCCGAACACTTTTTTTATCATGAATAGATAGTAAAATGCGGAAGAATTCGGAGTAGGTACTGAGGAGACGCTTGGTTAGCAGAACGTCAGGAGTACCTATATATAGTAACTGCTTCGTTGGTCTAGTAGACTAGGGGTTCGAAGCGTGACTGCTGAACATGAGGTCTCTGGTTCGATTCCCGGGTAGGGCACAGTAGGCTCACCACCTATAGTTCACATACATGGGATTTAATAAGAGTATTAGTGAAATGTGGGTGTACAACTGTGTACACCTCTGCCTACCCCTTCGGGGAATACAGGCGTAACCGTAATGCTATGTTATATCTGTCTGGAATATTTATTCAAGAGGCACTGGTTCAAACCCTGCTCACGATCGTATTTTTCTTTCCACGAAATGTTTATAACTTTAAAAGAAATGTTCTTTTATTTTTGATTTTAAAGTTAGTCAAATTTATTTACTAAAACATTTTTTTGAAAGACTCTCATGTTTCTTGATTTTACACGGTGCATTTACATGTTCATTTAATTCAGTTTTTATCTTTATAGAATCATAAATTGTTAATTAAAATATATAAGGTTTTGAAAGGTTCCAGATAACAGCGGCACTACTGGTCTGTTACCTATTGTTACGTATGATTATGAAAGAAAAACAGTAATTAAAAGCTGGACAAAACCCACATATATAAATGTTTGTAAGCCAAACCTCTTGCAACCTTGTATGAATCATCACATGCATGCAATGCGATCATAGAGAGCGGTTGAAGAATAGTCGCCTCACGTGTCGCAAGTCGACTGACAACAAAGGGTCGATTTGTCGCAGCATTGTCGCGGCAACAATGGCAGCCGGGTCGAGTGGCCAAGGAACGATAATGTGCCTACGAGACATGCTTCGCTAGTCCTCGACGAGTTTGCTACAGTACATGTAATGATCACTAAGAGATTCACGTTTCGCGATTTAGAACAACTATCGGTATCATGTTAATTGCTGAACATTGGCCTGTTTAGACCTCAACAATCAAAGTTCATGAAAGTACGTTGCTGTCATAAACGTATAGTAATGAACGTCCGTCCCTTACGAAAAGGACTTGTTAAGGATGAATTATGTTAATTTAACACAGAAAAATACATTCTACTGCCAGTCTCCTTGTTTTTTTTGTACCATTTTTCACAATAGTTAACTACTTTTATGACTTTGTTCCAACAACTGCTACTCTAACGACTTTATTATCCATGGACATCTATTTAGGCGTCCCCTAAGTTTAATACTTTGTATCTAAATCGAATACTTTACATTTTTGTGTCTGTAAGTAAGTGAGGGTGATACCAACTTTGAGATAAATTATTATAGATTTAAAGATTTGTCTCTGTGTGAGATTTTAAAAAGTGAAAACCTCGTCTCTGATCTAAAGTTAAGTATTTATTTATTTAAGAAAGCGCGTGTATCATCCGGATGTGGTTCTTTTGATCCTGATATTTACATACATGCAAAAGGCACCGCTAGTTAGTTTTCTTTAATAAGAAAATATTTTTAATGCAATAGGAGTGTGGAACCATAACATCTATCCACATCACTACACTATACCTACGTAAGTACTCACATAAAACAATAGGTAGATGAAAAGGAACCCCAACATATGACTCGCTGGAAATCTAATATCACTTACGCACGAAATTGAATCGTCCAAGATAAGCAATGTATTGCAACATAGCAAATTAAATTCCCACGGGAATTAATCTTTCATTACATAAAGTGATAAAGGCGCGTCAACAATGGATAAACGACAAGAGGTAGGTAGTTGTATACACTGCATAATCTTATTTCAATAAATAAACCCGCAAAATGGCTTTACTTAAAGCATTTAGATTGCATTTGCAAATAATTTTCTGAGTATCAGTGCGATGTAGGTTCGCGGCTATATTTTTTGCGAACGCTAATGCATCTGATAGCGGAGGAAGTCGTTGGCTGCGGCAGACGGAAATTGTATAGCATTAGAGGGACATTAGCCGCTATGAAAGGGACACCTCGCCCTTATTGCCACTGAAGGTTACTAGCAAATAGTAATTTAATGGCGTAATATTTATCAAAGCTACAATCAATTGCGCGTAAATGATTGCTTCCACACTGTGGCCAGTTAGTTGGAGATAACACTTGATGTTTTACATGAGCGCAGAAATATATGATATGACAATGGGAAGAAATCAACAGAAATAACTGCCTACATCTACAGTAATGTTGTGTGTACACCCCCGGGTTTTCTGACAAATTTCTTGAGTTCTGGTTTCCGGATTCAAAACTTAGCATGTACATGGCTGCATCAATAAGTTACCCCCTATGATACACATGTATTCCCGTAAGGGATAACTAATTGCGCAACCGTGTGTACATGCCACGTGCCATTGAATGTCGGACATACTCGTATCTATCTACTAACCAATTTAATGAAAGATTACTGATATTTTGAAGGACGTTATCATGAGGAAATCTGGTCTTAACGGACTATACTCTTTTTAATCCTACATGGGAGGAAGCCTTTAGCCGGCTAATTGTAGGTTGATTTCATATCTAGGTGCAGTAATCCAGAAGATATTAGGTTTGTCATGATGTTTTTATTTAAGAAAGTATTTGGTGTCTTGTTAATTCGTATTAAGTTTGTGAACTGTAATACATACCGTCGAAAAAATCGAACCAACTTGTGTGCGCATTGTGTGCGTTTTTTGCACCATCATCGCCCCACTGGCCTTGGCTACAAACCCACGGATTGGATAGCCAAAAAATTACTGGAAAAACGTAGAGTGCCTCAACGAAGGAGATGACTATCTGTTTTTTGGACAACCCATTACGTTACTTTTTGGTTTAATTTGTTATGCCTACTAGAAAATATTTACTTGTTTATTATCGTAATAATACAATATATTTGATTTTGCAAGATTCATTACTATGGATGTAGTTCTTGATTCTGTAAGTAATAAGTTTGTGAAAAGTAGAATGTTAATTAAGTCAGAGAGATGCAAACAACATATCTCTAATCTTCATAATTCTTTTAATTCAATTAAATTAGTATTACTTACGCAAGGTGTTGATGGAAATAGCGAACGCGTTTTGCAAGTCAGATGAGCTGTTTAATTCACATGCTACAGATATGTAATGATATTATATGTTATATAACAAATCAATTACGTCGAATAGGCAATGAGTCCAAAACCTTGAATCTTAGTTAGCTTGATTAAACTTCCCTACGTCAAGTCTAGCAATCATGTCAATCGGTCTCGCCTAAATTGGCCTATTTACTGATAGATTTTCTATTATTGGCTATCACAATAATAAATTGTGTGCTATCAGTTCTGAGCCTTGACTCTCGAAGTCTCGAACCAGTTTGTTATCACTTGGCGAAAAGTGGATTGAATTGGATCAGTACATTTGCGAATCCCGTATCAAATGAGAGTATTAACCTGATTACTCTGTTCATTTTATAAACTTCCCTGTTCAAGATACGTAAATTTGCGTACCTTTGGGTTTTACTGCGAAAATACAAATAATGTTATGTTCGAAACGATATGTTTATTGTATCGTACGCCACATTACGGGGGAAGTAGGTAAGTAGAATGTAGCTACTCCGACTTGTAATTTGCGTAATGAACTGCTTACGAAATCAGTTTATATTGACTATTGAGGTACGTATCGATACAGATAAATAAGTGTAATATTGTATGTTATTTATATAAATTACAGCTCAACAAGGAATAATTTTATACCTGCTTCCGTTAGAACTGCTAATCAACATTTTTAATTGTGTTATTTTGAATGACGGGAAATTTGTTTCTAATCGTTGTCGTATATAAGGAAACACTGTACGGGTTGTCTATTTCTATTACCGATATCGTTGATGTGTAACAAACAAGTGAAAATTGGAAAGTATTGATAAGACCCGTATTTGGGATCGGTGGTTCTTTGTCGGTAGCGTCACTAGGTTGAAGTAGAATACATTCACTAAGTTGTTCTGTACTTACATCAAAATTACTTGGTTATGTTAATTAATATTTAATATGTAACAAATTTAGGTATAGGTACATCGAAAGAATAACAAATGCTTTTCACAGTTTATTCACCACAAAATGTATGTTATTGGTTGTTGACTTTGATAATATAAAGTTGTTGATATAAAAGGTACAGCAAACAAATGATGATAATTATATTTTGTATTAGTTAGGACTTTAGGAGGAATTATCTATTAACTCAGAAAAGGCGCAAAACGGAAACAAAAATTCCGAGACCAAGCCTGATTTTAAAACGAAAATACTTGAAAACGAAGAACGACCTGTTTTAATAGAATACCTAATGCTTACCTAACGCAGCGGACACGCAACGTGATCGATATGTCATAACTAGATGATAGGTATTTCATACGAACGTACCAATTACACCACGAATACCAATACCGCGTGCGGCAATCAGTCAAGTCATCCGTGACCGTTGATGTTCGTAAGTAAGTACCTACGTGGGTGGGTAGGCCATGTTACATTGAAAAGGTGAGACGATTCCGAGTCCCAAATAAAGATGGCTCCATAGATACTGTAAACTCCATGATGATTACGTTCTTAATGGAACCGTAACCGTATTCTTAATTAAAGTAAAAATAGGTCGAAGAAAATGTAAAAATTGTTTTGTTCTTAATTCGTAGGTCGTACAGAAGTGAAACTGTTTTTAAACTGATACTAAATAAAATCAGAATTATTGTTAGAGATTACTTTCTGCCTCACACAACAAAACTGTGGAATGAACTGTCGCCTGCGGTATTTCCGGATCAATATGACCTTCAAACCAACCAAAGAAATGAGCGTACTCCTTTTTAAAAGACCGGCAAGACCCTTGTGTCTCCTCTGGTGTAGCGGGTGTCTATGAGCGGCGGTAATGGCTTACCATCAAGCGATCACATAAAAAGAAAACTTAACAATGTTGATAAGTGTATAGCAGAAGTCATGTCAAAAGACTCTCTGTTTTGTCCATGAGACTTGCGGTTTTATGGCATTGACTTAAAATTGAAATGAAACAAATTAAATTAATTTAAATTAGATTAAGCGGTTTAGCTATTATTTTTACCTTACTTGGATTTGAATTTAGAGCTAATGAAATATTTAAACTTGATGAAGCAATTACTTTATACATGACTGCCCAAAACAAGGAGTGTTACGTTTTTAGGGTTCATGCAGGTATGTATGTAAGTCAGTATTTTTTTTTTTTTTTTTTTGTTTTTTTTTTTTTGTTTTATTGTTAGAGGTAATGTGAATAAGTAAATAATAATAATAAATATTCCACAACTATCACACAACGCCGTCTAGTCTCAAGCTAAGCAGAGCTTGTGTTATGAGTACTAGACAACTGATAAACATACTTATATATTTCTAAATGCATACATGTTATAGATAAATTACACCCAGACACAGAACAAATGATCGTGCTCATCACACAAACATTTGTCCTGGGTGGGAATCGAACCCACGACCTCCGGCCTAGCAGTCAGGGCTACTAACCACTAGACCAACAGGACAGTCAAATGTAATGTAAAAGTATGTATATTGTATGTATGTACGTAAGTATGTATGTATGTTTGTGAGTTTCTTTATTCCACCATAACTTCTAAACGCCTGAACCAATTTACATGTATGTGGTATCGTTAGAATCCTTACATTATTCCGGTTAAAATAGGGTAGTAATATTAAAAATAGGTAGCCATACATATTTTTTTTATTAATTTCATCTTGTTACGTTATTGGCCAACTGGAATTTTCCGGAGAAGTATAGGTACCTATGACTAGGAAAGAATAGGATATAATAATAGAATAGAAAGTATAGGCCAAGATAAATATAATATATTATTTAGCACGTGCTTTGGCTTCCCATTATTCCTGTCACTGTCACACAACTGTCAAACTTCAAGTGCACGATAGAGACGGGAACATTGCTAAGCCAAAGCACGTGCTTGGTTTATTAACTTGACCTAAGAGTATCTTTCTGCTCAATCGTAGAGTATCTGATCATGACACGTAATATATTCAAAAGTTTATCATATGTTTTATCCTTCTCCCTATGTATTATCTCATCTGGCGTATCTGGCGATTATCTGCCCTTAGCTCTCGTATGTGCAGTATCGCTCACGTACCACTGACACTTGAACTTCTGTTACTACCCGTCGTATTGTTCTGTGAAGAATATTCAAGACAAATGTTAGTTGTTCCACCAACGTGGCTACCAACATGTCAGAATTTTAACCAAATATATTTTGGTAAGTAAGTATCCATAGTACAGATAAATAAAGTTATATTTTTTGTGGAAAGAAAAATACGGTCGTGAGCAGGATTCAAACCAAATACACTAGACTACTCTTCACTACCTTAGAGTTCGTTTATACGTTAGAAAGATTTATCTGTATTTGTTAAGGTAATTTAGTAACTAACAAAGTTAGTCGTGTCGGTTCGTTCAACTGTATAGGAGACTGAACAGATGGCAATAGCGTCACCAAAACACGTATTAAAATGTGGAAGAAGAATTCGGAGTAATAAGCGGAGCTCGAGATGCTTTAGTGGTCAGAGTGCTTGGAGTATTTATCCGGGAGGCGCCGGTTCCAATCCAGCTCACGACCGTGTTTTTCTTAACACAAAAATTTATAACTTTAAAGCATGTATAGTTACCGAAAAATCAGGTAGTGAATCTAGGCAAATCGAGTTCTAAGTTCTAACCCATAAAATGTTTTGTGTCCCTTCTAGGTTGTAAAGCGGAATCGGATATACGGTTGGTTCTACGGAATCCTCGGTGCTCGAGTCAAATTCGCCCTTGCCCAGTTTTAATTTTATTTAATAAAAGAACTAAATGCATCTAATCAAACTAACCATTGCTTGCTGAGGAATAGGTTTATGGGAGGGCACAACTATAGTCTCAAGTAGAACGCTATCGGCTGGCCACCTCACATCTACGTACATGCTTGCACAGCCGTTGTGAAAACAACCAACTAACACATTGCTAGTATGGAATCGTACAGAATTCAGACCACTTCATACTGCCACTCGACATTACCTAATTGATGAATGGACATACGGACTAATTAACTATTATTAACTTCTTGCTCTATTTTTCTAATTGATAACAGTTGCGGCTGCGTGGTAGCTACTCATCACTCTTGCCGGTCGATTAATTAAGTATGCATAGACATATTAATTACCAGTACACAATAAATTGTTGGGTTATATAAAATTAGATCTATCAAAATAATAATTCTAAAACTTACAATTTATAACTTTTATTATACAAGTATTTGTCCTTTGATTATATATATGTCGCAGATGGATTGTAGAATCCACTGTTTTACAAAACTGCTAGCTGATTTACAAAACACTACTGTTTTATAAAACAGCTGAACGTCGTTCAGCTGGATTGCCATTGCGATACGTTTATCAAAACAGCTACCCACCTTTAGACTTAATGCAGAATGACATCTACTGTGGGACAGGTTTGTTTATTGTATAAGTATATTAAATGGATAGTCACCACTCAAGTAGACAAAAGATACTGTATTCTGATTTGACTTTCCGTGGCTGGGTCGACGGAGCCCCGCCCTGCGGTGCTCCTATTTTTGTGTCTGTAAGGTTAGAAAAAACCTAAACACCCTGAACCTAACTTGTCCGTGTCGGGATACACGAAACTCCCGAGCTCACTTCGCTCGCTCATGGATCAATTTCGTTTATTTTCTTTCATTATTCCGATATATTGTCGACTATTAAAGTGGTTTAGTATTTACGTAATTCAATATTTTCATATTTTTTTTGCTATTGACAAGTAAAATAAAGTTAGGTTATTATTGTTAAGACATACAGAGCCATATGCGACAAAATTTCGAACTAAAATCAACAATCTGACAGTTCATTTCACACTGTTTTACGTAATGTCTGATCGTTGACCCGCTGCATTGATAAACGCAAAACGTTCATTCAATTCTGCGTGTTACAGTTCAGTAATTATGTAAAACCGTTAAACGTCCTTCAGCTGTTTTTCATAACAGTACTGTTTTGTAAATCAGCTAGCAGTTTTGCAAAACAGCTGATTCTACAATCCATCTGCGACATATATATAGCCAAAGTATTTGTCTAACATTCACACATCTTCTCACTCGTGATTCGTGAATAATTTGTACTTGCAACCCAATCAGCATCTCCTATAAAATTATTATTCAAATCATAACCGAGATATGTACGAGTACTTATTGTATACAAACAATATTTTACGTATTAATAATAGTTACTCCAAAGAAAAGTTCTACTTAAAAAAATATGTAAATTCGTAATTGCTCACAACTGCCACGTTGGTCTAGCGGTCCCAAGCGCGACTTATGAGCATGAGGTCCCTGGTTCAATTCACGGGTCGGGCAAAGTATTATTGTGTTTTCCCGTTAGAATATTCTCAGTAGCTGCCCGGAGTCTGGAATTGTGCCTAGAAGAATGCAATAGGCTTACCACCTATTACATGGAACTTAATAATAGCATTGGTTTAATGTGGGTACCTCCCCCTTCAGGGAATACGAGCCTGGGCTATGTATGTAACAGGTAATGTAACTGCACATGATTAAAAAAACAGGGTTATAAAATATATCATTTCGCACTATCTGTAGGACACTTTATAGGAACTATATAAATTCAGAGCACATGCCACGGCAAAGAGAATCTCTTACTTAAACTCTTAATTAATTATATTCCTTGGTACACACTACCCCCCAACTTTTCATATGTAATGAGCGGCATAAATACATTGTCATTATTTGCAAGTAACCTTCAAGAATCGAAGATATTTCTGAATGGGTTTTGTTGTATGGTCAAACGGAAGTCATCATTCATAAACAGTATGGCTCTACAGATGGCTTTAGCCACGACTCATTGTTCGTAGTTCGTACAAATAAACGGTCCTCGATTTTGACTTCAAATAATTCTACGCAATGTTAAAGTGCTCTTTACAAGACTGCCCAAAAAAGGGAGTGTTATGTTTAGGTTTAATTTATGTATGTATGTTTGTTTGTGATTTATTTATTCCACCATAACTGTTAAACGCCTGAACCAATTTTGATATGTGGGGTCCTTAGGTACATTGTCCCGGGTAACATAGGCTAGTAAGATAAAAAGAAATAGTAAAATAGTGACTTTGGTACTCAAAACGGTGAGACTTCAAAAAAAAAAATTCACAAACAGCAGGCGTGCTTTTAAATTTTTAAATCTTGTTAATTAAATTAAATCTTCTTTAATGAGCCTTATCCAATGCAGTCAGTAAGAATGTGTATTTTGTATTTGATTTCTGGCTAGGATCGAATACCTTTTCATTATGATGGCACGGTCTGAGACTGCCTCATTGGTTTAGTGGTCCCAAGCGCGCACACTGAGCATGAATTCTTGAGTTCGATTCCCTGGTAGATTTGCTCTAGTGTAGTCGAGTTTTTCTGTTAAGAAATTCTCAGTAGCAACCCGGAGTTTGGAATTGTACCCGGTAGATGGCAATAGGCTCACCACTTATTACGTTGGCTAATGGCTTAAATAACAGTATTGGTGAAATCAGGGTGTGCAACTGTGTACACCTCTGCCTACCCTTTCGGGGAATACAAGCGTGATGCTATGCTGATATATACTCCTCCCGGCCGTATTTTGGTCACGGCGGCTTTTCTCTACAGAGATCAGCCAAGTACGCAAGAGATATTTAGTGCTTCCTTCCTCTTTCTTCACTCTCATAGTCCAATGGGACGGTAATCCGACTTAACAGGAGAGAGATCAGGCGCAGGAATACTATGTCACGGTCGGTCCGTAGATAGGTGATCATCGATAGCATTTTTATCCTCCGACGCGCTGATACACGTTAAACCGTCCGTCCTGGCTGTCTGTTTAATAATAATAAATTAATAGCCGACTCCAATACAATTCAGAGGCTGACAGGCAGCTTGAATAACTATAATATTAGGTTGGCTTTTAACCATTCGTAAAATATGGCTGCCATCCATCCAGGTTTCCCCGGATTTGTCCTAGTTTAGAGGGTGTCCGGGAGTTCCCGGGTGGGGTTTTATTTGTAGTCCAGGTTTTCAGCTGCCGACCCATCTACCGAAAATACGCGTCCGAAATTACGTCTAAAACGTAAGACTGTTAATTGATTATTAAATAAATTATTTACTAAATTAAGTAATTATTAAATTAAGTTTAAAATTTTAGGTACGAATTTAAATATTTTTTTTATTTACTTGCACTGTTGACATGTCCTGGTTTAGAGCTCCAAAAGGATGAGCCTAATCTGTTAAAACTACACGTCTTCTTTTTTTCTTCAACTTCAGCCTTTTACAAGTATACCTAACCCTTATCTACTCGTTCAAAATTTGTAATATTACCAGAATACCATGGATCTTAATATATAATTGCATTACTGAATGCATAACTAAACATACTACCTATATTTATATACCTACCGTGACGGTTCTCATAATTTTCCGTCACGCGTGTCTGGCCCACGTGTTCATAGTGCATCCGAATACATTATTATACCAATGTAGATT
The DNA here is from genome assembly GCA_935421205.1 of Xylocampa areola. Lineage (NCBI taxonomy): Eukaryota > Metazoa > Arthropoda > Insecta > Lepidoptera > Noctuidae > Xylocampa > Xylocampa areola. Next base: position 7,825,750 of record OW285200.1, read on the forward strand.
GTTTCAGTCGTCACGCTTTTTTCACTTATGGGGTTACCAGACCAAGTATTGACACGACGTGTACCTTACTCTCCTTGTTACTTACCGTGACGTGTTGAAGAAAGACAACATTACGAATGAATGCTTCTGTCACTGATACCCTAATACGAGTAGTTTCCAAACGTCACTGCCGTGTAATGACATATGTAAGGATCGTAGCACATGGCGTTTTGTAGTTTCTGCTTGCCATGGGAAAAATGCGTGAGTCTTCGTTTTATCGTATGGTAGATGAACAACCTAATGTCAGAGTTTAAACAGCCCTTAGGTCTCTGACATGGCTTTACACACCACCGAGAACATCTCTTATGTGTGCTGGTTTCCTCACGATGTTTTCCTTCACTGTTTTAAGCAAGTGATAATTAATTTATAATAGTTACGCACATGATTTGAAAATACAGTAGTGTGTGCCGTGGATTCGAACTTGCGGCCTTTTACTTGTCAGTCCAACGATCATACCACAAGGCCACTGGGGAAACCTTCAAACGGCGCCCGGCCTTTGGGAATAAGACCGGGGAGTGTGGGATTTTTACCTCAATTAAACCACCCCGGTGGTCACCATCTGTACATGAAGCTTCTGGTCTGAGGACCCAGTAGGGCACTGGGTCCTCTTAAGAGACCAGCTCCAGAACCCCCACTATGCAACGCCTATTAGGGCACATCTCTGGGGAGACTGTAAAGGGTCTCCCGTGAGCCTCCCTGTGAACGGCAGAACGTGACCGCTGTGCTACCGTAATCATGGACCTACCGTACTCCTACTAACTAAAAACCACACGCTGCTCTACTAACGTTTACCGGGATACCGGTATCACAGCTGTATTTACCGTCCGTTGTCCGTCGAAGGTATCGATGGGCTCCAACATTTGTGTATACCGGCCACAGTTGCCTTCACTTGCCATGTTAATAGTAAAAGGGAATGCATTTGGCTTCCTGCCATAACAGGAGCATGAACAATCAAAGAATTCGAATCCATCTGTATATTATTCTTGGCAGGATAGAGGGCACATAAACCCGAGTTAGCTCCGGTGCTACAGTGCACTGCACCGTGACCGAATTTTCACAAAGCCGCAATTAGAGACTCTAGACTTGACATAGCTCTGCCAAGAATGCACGACTTAATAATACTCAAGTAGGTACTATCCACATATCTATTTGTTGGGGTCAATAAAGGCTTTAGCAGTAAGTAATATTAAGGACTATCATAATATTGATTTGAACACTGAGCGACTGATGACCGAGATTCCTAAACTAAATCCGGTATTTATTAAAAGCATTACTAGGCAACAGTCGCGACTAATCACGCGATCAATATAAATCGTGCAGAAGATGTAACAATGAGAGCATATCAATGCCGCTCCGATGCCAGTGCAAAGCACAACGTGTGCAGTTTTTGATGATTTGAAGATCAGTCTATCTCGAAATTTGGTGTTCATATAGGTAGTTAGAACATGACTTTAGGAAAAGATGATAATTCCTAAATATAAAAATCATTGTAATGATTTAAACTGAAAACATGTTTAAATTGATTTTATAAAGATAAATATAATAAATAAAATAAAAAATATTCAAATGCACTAGTCCAGAAATTTGTAATATCTACCTATGTGATTCTCATTGATGCCTAAGTCAGACAAATGGCTTCACAATCAATAACATTTAAAAACATAATTAATTTCATTCATGACGGTAATCATAATGTAATCAATATTTAGTATGAGTGTACACCGATAGGATAAGGAGAAATGTTAAAAAGGAGTTAATATTTTACAGCTTTTTAATAGTATTTAATTGGTAGTAAACACGTATTATCCCATGCCTAATTGATTTAATTACCTCCCCAGTTGGTAGGAGGTCCGCTGCCTGTACGATAACATTGCATATTTCCACTCTCTATAAAAAGCCATCATAGCATAATTTTTTTACATTGTATATTCCATTTGTATTTATGATTATGACTGCCTCGTTGGTCTAGCGGTCCCAAGCGCGACTGCTGAACAGGAGGTCTCGGGTTCGATCCCCGGGTCGGGCAAAGTGTTATTGAGTTTTTCTGTTAGGAAATTCTCAGTAGCAGCCCGGAGTTTGGAACTGTGCCCGGTTGATGGCAATAGGCTCACCACCTATTACATGGGACTTAATAACAGCATTGGTGAAATGTGGGTGTACAACTGTGTACACCTCTGCCTACCCCTTCGGGGAATACAGGCGTGATGCTATGTTATGTTATGTATTTATAGGAAATAAAAATGGAATATACGGAGCAGTGATAGCCTAGTGGTATGACGGTTGGACTGACAAGTCAAAGGTCGCAAGTTCGAATCCAAGGCACGTACCACTGATTTTTCGAACTCATGTGCGTATTATAAATTAATCTTGCTTCATGATAGGTGAAGGAAAACATCATGAGGAAACCAGCACACCCTGAGAGATTTTATCGATGGTGTGTTAAGCCATGTCAGAGACCTACGGGTGGTTTAAACTTTGACACTAGTTTGTTCATCAACCATCCGATAAGAAAAATATAGTAAAAAAAAATTAAAGATTAATTGCTTAGCATAGCATCACGCTTGTATTCCCCGAAGGGGTAGGCAGAGGTGTACACAGTTGTACACCCACATTTCACCAATTTTGTTATTAAGTCCCTTGTAATAGGTGGTGAGCCTATTGCCATCTACCAAGCACAATTCTAAACTCCGGGCTGCTACTGAGAATTTTCTAAGAGAAAATCCGAATAACACTGCCTGACCCGGGAATCGAACCCGAGACCTCATGCTCAGCAATCGCGCTTGGGACCACTAGACCAACGAGGCCGTTATATTAATTGCATTCATATGTATAATAAAGCTTTACTTTCAGTTCGTTGCTTGATAACTAGGTAATTTTTATCAGAACATTTTGCAGCAATACTGTGGCAGAAGGTAGGTAAGTATATTAAATCCATAACTAACAATAATGACCAGTTATCGTTGTAAAGATAATGCTTTCGGCGGGCAAAGGCGTTCCTCTAGTCTTTCCAAGTATTTTTTCCCTGCGGTACTTCAGCTAATATATAAAAAAAAACACGTGTCATAGTGTTTGTTATCAAACTCCTCCGAAACGGCTTGACCGACTTTTATGTTTTTTTTGTTTATATTTGTTTTTTTTTTTGTATAATAACTTTCGTGAGACATATTCATATCAATTATTCATGACTAAGCGCTCCGTTCGAGTACGAAACTAGTAGGGCAACTCCGAAAAATGCACGTGAGTATTAACCGGTGAACAATAATTGGTATATTTGATAGGTCTGAGAATAGGTGGTAGGCTATTTTTTATACCCCTAGGTGATTAGGGTGTTCCTATCCAGTGGCGTGCATTGCAAATATCACAGTTTACTGTGATATAGGTTGTATTATATAGGTAATTTTTTGAGGTAGGCACTGCCTATTTGCCTATATGCAATGCACGCCACTGTTCCTATCCAGAAAATTATATGGCAGTACAACGTTTGCGGGCCACCGCTATTATTTACATTAATATATTTATTTTTCTGGCTTGTTTTATTTCACAGCTTACAAGGTGGTTACGGGACTATCCAGGGCGAGCTAGGAGTACACTACCTATACCTATCGTCAATTGTTTTCATGTACTTTCAATATCCTTTGTGTTATACAGATGCTTCTATTCTTCTTCAGTTCCCGTCTGTTGATATTCACCATTCCATTCACTATTTGCATTTAAACAGACTGTAGGAATGAGAATGAGGGAATATAGGCTATTCATTAACCTTTGTTTATTTAGTTCAGAGATACTTTAGCCACTTAACTTATTATAAGTCACTACCTACGGTGCATACGAAACCCAGAAACCGCCCCAAGCGTATCAAGAAATAGACAAACGTCTTTATAATAATAATGAATCTGTTTTAATAGAAATAGACATGCCATTACAATATTAATAATATATTAATGAGTTCTTATAATAATAAGATAACGGACGTGTGTCGTCGTCTTGCATATTTGTGTTTGTGTACAAAGGAATGTCTTGCATGATAGTTGACAACAATCAGTTTCGAATAACAATTGACACCGTGTCTAGCGTCAGCCAACATTTGCATATGCTATAAAGTCAAGATATCAGAAACAAGGCTCAAGATGTAATAAATAATAATATTGTAATTATATGAAGTCGTACCTAATATCTCATACAATACAGAATGTCATTGTTATAAACAATTATTTTATGAAATCAGCCAAATGCGTACCTATCCAATAATGCGATATCCAATCGACAATACCAAAAATATTTAATGGTTTTTTTTTTTTTTGGGATTTCTATAAATCCCTCTACGTATATTTGTAAGTATACTACTCATGTACAAGGGCATGCCAGGCGCTAACTAGATTATATAAAGCCGTCAACGGTCAATCACGGCGCTGGTAATTATGAACATCATCAGCCCACTCATCATCTATATTGTTGTTATCATTGAAGGAGAACTGTAAACAGTATCACAAGAAGCTTGGTGAATAAATAACAGTACAAGTATTAATGCTAAATTCTAGCAATAATTCATTCAAAATTGTGAGTAAGTGCGTAATTGTGGGCTATTCAACGCACGCCTACGGCAATAGCTTCCGCCAGTAACCCTGATGAAATCAAATGCCTCATAATGCGCCGACACCGACGGAATGCGACTATCGACAATGCGCATGGGCACTCTATTATTTTAAATTACGTGTCGAAATCACAGAATTTCGCGCCCATTTGTTACAATGCGCGGTCACTTGTGAAACGATTAACGTTAACAGCTGTATGTAAAAACTAGAATATAAACACTTCTATCGCGAATTATGTTTGTATTGTTGAGGTACAAATTAGTTATGGCTGTGCGTTATCTATTTATTAGTAAGGAATGCTATTCAAATAGTATTCGCTTATAAGACTTAACGAACTTGATATAAATGTTTAAGACTGTTTAATTCTCGTTCAAGCGAACAGAAAGTAGGTATAAAACATGTTCCTTTTCAGTTTTATTGAGCGTAAGATACAAGAAAGTTGTTTATTTATCTTTTCAATAATGCGTTACCTTAATTAACCTCTTTTCCCAATTTCTGTTACGATTTAATCTACAAAAACCTTAATAATAATACATCAAACTATATTTTATAATTATTTTTGTTCATAAAAACGTAGGACTTAGTTAAGAAATTGTTTTGTCATTATTAATTATATATTGTACGAATTTGATGGACTAGGTATAGTATCTTACATCAAATGGGCTAAAATACTTCCTTGTTGTACTTTTAGCTGCTGCCTGTGTTCTGCTTTTTGTTAAAGGACACATTTATTTGATTATTTACAATTGTTGTAATTTATTATTTCAAATAATCAAATGAATGTTTATAATTCAAGTCAGCCAGTTCAAAATCTTGCAATAATGCTGGCTGGAGAAACGAAGAAATAATTTAAATTCAATTCAAACTTAAAAACAAGGTTCGTATTTTAGCAAAAGTTTGGGAATTCTAATTCCGTCTGAATGTCCAGTTGTTTTAAATTAATTTGTATTTTCATCCTCCCCTTCCTTGTTTCCTTAATTAACGGTTAACACCCGCACCACGTTTGTAACAATTATTTTCAGGGGAGATTAAACGCACGCGTGTTGCTGAAATTACTTGCAATTAATTTAATAAAATAATTGTATCAGACGTCATAAATGTTATCAAAATTTATAACCGTGTAAAGGTATCTCGACTTTATGGAGTTGATGTTTAAATAAATTAAGTACCACCGAATCCTTTTGGAGAGACCACCCACATTTTACGATTTTAAGTTACCTATCCGACCTGATTTTTAAGATGATAACTCCAAAACCGGATCAATTAACGTCAATAAAACTAAAAATATGCAAATATGCGGACGGTTTATTGACAACATTAGACTTTTGTTCGTAAAGTTCAAATTGTTTTAACCCTAATTTAATATCTTCACATCGGAATCACACATCATTAATAATGTATGTTAATGTGAAATATGATACTTGCGAATAAAATAACATTAACAATAGGTAATTACCGATTCCAAGGTCGACTGCAAAACAATGACCACGCCTTAGCAGAATCCAGCGGTATTTAGTTTCAAAATCGAACTAACCTTCGGAATGAGCGGTCACGAAGGGAAACCTAAAATATCATCGATAACCCGCTTACAGTCGACGACTGCGTTTTCTCCGATCCTCGTAAATTTATTTACTTTCACTAGCTCTTCGTTGGATGTGATTGGATGTATTTACAGTAATTTAAACTACATTTTATTTGTAGATCGATACAATATGACGTTTTACTATTCAGTATTGCTTTATTGTTGTGTATGATGTGTAGCATCGTGATGAATTGAAATATTAATAGCGCTTCTTAAATCATGTGTATTAGGTTAATAATTAGTGATGACTTCCATGTATGATGGCACCTTAAGTTAGTAATTACTTAGTTAAAGTTAGTCGTGTCGGTTCGGTTACTTGTATAGAGACTGAATTGATAGCAATGACGTCGTCATAAGACGTGTTAAAATATGGAAGAAGAATCCGCGGTGGTGAGCAGAGGTCGAGATGGCTTAGTGGTCAGAGCCCCTGGAGTATTTATCCGGGAGGCGCAAGTTCGAATCCTGTTCGCGATCGTATTCTTTTTCCATTTAAGCTGTTGCGTCAGTCATTAGCAGACACAATAGATTTTTATTGTTACAACGTACAGATCTGTTCGTTACTGAGCCGAAAGGTTAATATAAAAACTTTAGAGTTCGCTAAGCTTGCGTTAATGCTTTTCAAAGAATTATCTTGAATAGTAATTACTTACTAAATATAAATCTAAACATCGGTAGGTTGTCCTTTAATTTCCCTAAGAACGTAAACCTTTTAATAAAGAGAATATATGCACTTGAAATTTACTTTCACAATTAAAAACTCGTATGGCTAGCAGCTGTAGATTAATTATTTATCAATTTACCCAAGAGTTCCTTAACTGTTCTGTTTCTTGTATATTTTTATCCAATTAACTTATTACGTGTGCATTGCGCAAAAATCTAAATAAATCAGATATATAACATATTTCCCATGCGTGAGACATTAAGATAATACCAGATGTTAATGCCGCAAACTTTAGCTTGTAGGCAAATGAAAGTGAAGGTACCACAAGTACCTACCTAAGATATCTTTAAGCCTGTAATTGAACAGCAATTTGGTTTCGATTGTACAGACCGGCCGGTGAGCTGGTGAATGCATCGGATAGTGCATCGGTCGAAAGGGTCGCGGTTACGGAACGACCGCCTCTCACTGCGCGCGCGCCGACCAAATGTCATCGCCAACTGCGTTCACAACAATGCAATTATACATAGGTAGCCGATGTTCTCAGTGCATTGTGGGAATTGTAGAACAGACTGCATTAGTTGTTTGTCTTCCTGGAGAAACTGAAAGTGTTAATCTTAGTCTTCCTACGTATGTTGTAGACCGTAGGTGTCAATTGGGGTCATTGAGGATAACTAGTTGTTATAGAGATAGTAAGGATGATATAATCGCATCCGTATTTGATGTTTTAGTATGTAGTATTATTTATGTATGACGTAATAATTTGCGTGAGAAACATTTATGTTTCCGAGTGCCTTTATAAGGCTTTTCTCACAGAGTTGCTCATCAAGTTTTGTGGATAGATGACCTAACTCCCTACCTATTATTATAGATACCACACCATGGTGCGGATTCTTTTACAGTGTTTATTTATTTGGAAAATGTATGTAACGACCGTTGTATGTTTATAGTTTTGAATATAAAATAATATATAATAGATACGAAAATACTTCATGCATAGATTATAAAATACTATGACTTAGCTATAATACATAACACCATTGTAAACCTAACAATAATGTTTTTATATTTGGTGACAATGAACTAAAAGTTTCAGTGCTGCGAACCTTAGATTAAAAAATAGTAGACCTATTATTTTATCTGGGCTGCGCACCAATAATAAGCACAGACATTTCGTCGTGGTTTATGATTAACCAGGTCAAGGAAATCCGAACAAATCAATGGTGCTCGGGTGTGTCACACTTCCTCACTTTGTGTTGGTGACAATAAACAAAATGTCCGTCCAGCAACTCGGCTAACAATGAGTACTAACTTTGGGGTCAGCATTGATTCTGAAGCTGTCGCCGCACTGTCATTATGGCTCATAAGAAATGTCATTCAAATTGATGGTGCAATCGGTTATTGTGATTTGTAATGAACAGTCAGCGAAACATTACCGAATATTAAGATCAAAGTTAAATGCAACGAAGAATAATGTCGTAATGTATTCAGATATGATCCAGAATTCCAGATATGTAGGAACTCCAATACTTGTTTTATAAACATGGTTTCATATCAGAATGTGATTGGACATGATTCTAATAAGTAAATTATGTGACGCGTGGAATGGAAAGCGATCACTGAGATGTGTTGATACCATAAACACATGTCGTTTATTTTCGGATGTCCCTTCACTACCAAGGCATATTTAACGACCGCATCCAACCTCGCAGGAAGATATAATTAATAGAATCACATTCACAGATCGTTTATTATACACATTTTAAACGGAAACATGAAATTAGAAATAATATTAACATTTCTGATTTGTGTATTTGTAACATATTTTAGAATACACTAGCAAGTCCAAACGTTTTACAAATGTGTTCTCATTCACTTCCCCTTGCAACATAATACACGCAGCTATTTTTAACTATGTACTTGAAATGCGACCAGCTGCTGATATCTTTTGTCCATTCTGATTTGCCCCTTTATTACATGATTTCGTTCTATGGCATTTGAAATAGTGTGATTTACAACAATAATAATATATACAGTTAATCTTCGAAAAGCATTAACGCATGCATAGCGAACTCTAAAGTTATAATTTTTGCTCCTCTGCTCACTACCGCGAATTCTTTTTTCACATTTTAATACGTCTTTTGGTGACGTTATTGCTATCTATTCAGTTCCTATACAGGTGAACCCTGTATAGGAACGGACGACGATGTTCGAATCCTGCTCACGACCGTATTCTTTTTCCACAAAAAAATATAATATTAATATATTTTGCAAAGGAGAATACTATTCAAAAGAGGAAATTAACGTTCACAGTACAGGTGCAAGCGCATAGCTTTGCAAGGCAGTATCAGATTGCGCCCATAACTCTACACGGCGCGCCAGACGGAAGAAAGTATAATAAATAAAGCAAAGCTCAAATGAAAACAAAAGCAGGGAAACTGGCAGTAAACAATGTTATAAATATCGCCATTAATTCTATTCGGCCAAAAAAGAAAATAAATGTGTAAAAACAAATGAATTTACACCCCCTATTGTCAAAGGATGAAGTAGGTGCGCTTACGTTAGCAATGAATTTCAAAAAAAGACTTATGTATAACGAAGTTGGTAAGTTTCGTTCCCTGCAACCGCTCCGAGTTCGTTTTGATCTTGTTAACTTCCAAAACACGTTGGTTCCCTTGCGAATATAAAAATGCAAAGTAGAAATGTGGGCAAGTTGTGAATGCAAATGTTATCTTACTCCACCCCAAGTCTGGTGGTGAGACTCTACAGTAGTACAATAACAACATGTTGTTTTTCTGTGTTATTTGTAAGATAATATGATTTCCATTCACTTTCTGTGCGAGTTATAATCTTGTTCCTACTGTTTGATTGCTTACTTCCTGCGTAGCGTTACTTAGGGTTTAATTATGTATGATTTCATTAACACAAATGTGTAATATTGACAGGAAGTCAACACAAGGTACTTTATAAAGCAATTGTGTTGTCATAAGAACGAGTAAGGATATCACATATCGATCGTAGCTCAACCCTACATAATCAATTTGCAATTCGTACAATTTAATGAGATTAGAAATAGATCGTATGTGTATCAATGCTCTTTTATTAATCGTTTTAGTAATGTTAGAGTTTAATTACTTCGATTGTTCTTGAAATAGGGGTTCTATTATAGAACCACTTCTCACTCGCCATATTTGTTTTAAACATTACCAACCGAAGGCGTGGAACCGTACAGATAATTGGGTGTTTGCTTTTTATTGCAACTCGGGTTCGTGTCCCGCCCATATCGGAATGTTTTCATAGATCGTGATACCACAAGACAAGGAATCCGACCACTTATTTATAACATTGAAATACTTACAGTTTTAACTCATTTAGAGATAGACCAGCGATTCAGGTCAGCGATTTTATAGCATTGTAATAAATATTAGTCAATGGATATCTATTGTCAAAATGTTTTATTCAAAACTATAATGAAATTAAAGTTCAGAGAAATTACCAATAATATTTAACGATCAAATAGTGTGTACTACATAAAACCTGATTTGTTTTTTGTACAAATTGCGTCACTAAAAGTTACGGTGTACACGGACATTAAAGGACTAAAGGAAGGATTGTAGAATAGAAGACGAGTATTACAGGTTTATTAAATAGAAGAGTTTACTACTGCTTTATTAAATTACTTTTACCGGGGGCTACGATACATTATGTCGAAAATATTACAAGCACACAATGTCAAAACACGCCACAGCGCAGTTAGTTCAACGTTAGTATAATCTTTCTTCTCATTTAATTTTGAATACACTTAATTGTAGCTACAAGAGACTAGTCCGTTAACATTGTTCGTGTGACAGACGACAGTATCGGCGGAAATCACTGGAGTTATAATAGTTAACTACCAATTTGCATATCAGTATGTAACTTTATACCTCAGAAAAGGTTGTATGTGTGGACGTGACGCGTGCCGCGATCTCTTCCATGGTGTCGTCTAACTGTTCCCTGACATCCTCGTGTCCGGCGCGTGCGCAACGTCATCTTTAACTTTGTTGCAACTAACCCGTTTTAGCAGTACTTTTGAATATGCAATAAAAATAATATGCCCGGTTCGTATGAGACCTCCCTGTGGGTTGGTAGTTTCAAGTCTCGAATTGTTTACGATATCAAAGGCACATTTTTGCAAGTAATTCTAGACATAACGCGACCGCAATTACTCTTCGTAGTTGTCAAATAACCCACTCGTGTCTCCACGTTCATTGCGTCCGCTAAGGTGTTTCATATGAAGCATATTTGGAATAGCTTCGAGGATGATGAACTTTTGAGCGGCGTTTTGCATTCTGCGTCTATTTCAGTATCGTCGGACGCATGCGCAGTTACGCGTCAAGCTATGTTTATAGCACACCGGTGTTAAGTCAATTACTCTTACCAGTGTTACAAATTCCTTTGGCAACACAAAGCTGCAGACGTTACGCACAGCGTGCGGGAAATGGTTAAAATTAACTCTATATCGAAGTCAGAATGCAATGAGCAAAAAGTCCAGCAGACGAGGATGGACGTACTGGACGTACGTTCTTAATAACTGATGAAGACACAGTTTTATTTCAGCCGAATAGCAACTTACATTAATAACCCGATTAAGTATGTTCTAATATTTGTACAAATCGAGAAAGCTTAAAATCATTTATTGCATGTAGGAGCATAGCCAATGTAGAAAAACCAATCAATCTGCCTAGATTTTTCTCAATTACATTGGGATCGGCTTCCGGGAAAAACCAATACAGTTAAAAAAGTGCACATTAAATGGTTTTCTGATATGAAAGTAGTTATTGACACGAAAATTCTAACTGGATGTTTTATAACTCCAACCTCGAAGTAGAGCAAACAATAACGACGAGTACCACTAAACTAACTACGCGTTATAACAATTACATGGCTATAAATTTATGAGCGTTCTCAGAACAAATTACTCTGCGGTGTCACAGAGCAATACAGTGTTTCATTAACCTTCACGAGTAGTTCGTAGCAAGAATCGACGAGCCACCTGCCGTAACTTTATGTTGTGCGCGGCCGCACTCAATATCCATGAATAAGATACAGCAATATCTAATAGGGTCGTCGCTAAATAACAACGTGGCTTTACGTTCATTTACGCACTGTTTATTAGCGAAGGTGCTACTTAGAACTTATAGTTTCCTACACATATCTCCATAGGAAACATACAGATACATAGATACGCACAATTTATGTATAGGTACAGTCCACTAAAGATCCTAAATTGGGACGTAAAAATATTATGGCTATTTTTTACGACTGTTACAGTAATTTTATCGCCATTAGACTCGCCTCCACATTTTCGGTCCATTTGCGGAACAATGGTATGTTTTAGGAGTTGTTTTTTGGATATCAAAAGTTTTACTATTTGTAGATAGATTTTTTATTGCTTAGAGTAGGTGTGCGCTAATAAAATAAACTTTACCATAAATCAACTGCGAGTTAATGTTGGCGAGTATGCAAAATTAAATATAAAACAGAGTGGAAGAAATGAACGCGAGATATAGTCCGTGAGCATATTTGCTTTATAGACTCGGTATTGGCATTATAGTTAATCAGATTAATATTAACGAGACCAGTTGGACAGGATCTGTTCGCGCCGAGGCTCCGAGAGAGGGTGTAATTACATTCGCGACCAAACAAATAAATAATCCACTAGCTAAGTGATGACAGGATAGTGGACTCAGATGAGACCGATGTTCAGCTCTACGCGACTCCGTGATGATAGACGAGATAATTCGTTACGAGTATTAAGTCTCTAATTGCTGTTTAACCGCAACGTTTAATGAAATTACAGTAACTTGCGTGCCACTGCAAAGCCTTTATAATGTGTACTGCTACGGAACCATTTATAATTATTAACGTTGGCAAGGAAAATGTTTGTTGCGCAATATTACGAAGTAAACGGGCTACTTAAAGTAACGCTACATAATGCATTTACATAACAGATGAGTTTGTAAGGAATACTGTTCTTGTCAAATTATTATCCATGTTTTATACGATCACATAAAGCTGCGCAGTATAACAACGTACGTTACATAACATACCATCACGCCTGTATTCCCCGAAGGGGTAGTCAGAGGTGTACACAGTTGTACACTCACATTTCACCAATGCTGTTATTAAGTCCCATGTGGTGAGCTTGCTGTCATTTACCGGGCACAATTCCAAACTCAAGGCTGCTACTGAGATTTTTTTTATAGAAAAACTCAATAACTCTTTGCCCGACTCGGTAATCGAACCGGAGACCTCGTTCTCGGCAGTCGCGCTAGACCAACGAAGCAGTACGACTGCTTACCTTTAACAAAAATATATAGTATCCAGACCAGACAGTTTTTAAGGTGACCTTCGTATTTATCAGTTCAAAGGTTCAAAAAAGGGATCGCTGGGTATAATGTATGAATGAAAAGTAAATAATGAAAGGTCGGCGCGGGCGTCGCGTCACGTTGCGCCGCGTCGGGCCCCGTCGCGACGGATCGATGCTGTGCGCCAGTCGCCGCCCGCTTCACACAGGGTTGATGCTCGTTTTATTTTACAGCTATTACTTTTTTAATTAGCTTTTACTCTCTTGTTTCGTATGCGGTAAACGAAACAGCAAAGTAGTGTATTTAACATTGATAAAAGACAGATATTCTAATGTGATTGTGAGGTTTTTTATTATAGAGAATAACAAATTTTTCGTTTAAGTCTGTGTCAGATCTTCCGCGTCCAGAGAACAGTGTCATAATAGTTGAGTCCTTCCATCAATCCATCCATCAGTTATTAGCCTCCTACCGACTAAAAACCACATGGTCCGCCTCTAATCTTTACTGGGGTCCCGGGATCGCGGCTGTATTCACAGCAACCCCGGCAGGTTATGGTCCGTCGAAACGATAACGACGCACCCCGTCACCTGTGCAGTTTGGCCAAAGATGGCCTGCACAGACACTCCACTGAATTGCGTGCCCAAAGGCCTGTCACTGGTTGGGCAATCAAGTTCCCAGGTCCGTCACCCACAGGGGCCGCAGGCCACGGCTCATGGTGGCCGGAGATCGTTTAATGCCCTCCGACGCCTGGTGCGTGTTCTGCGGCAGGGGTGGGACAAGTGCGCCTCTCTTTCCCTTTCCGCCGCTTTTCTTCTCTCTCCTCGCAAAAGGTGGCGACGGCTCGACCATTTATGTGACTAAAGTCGGAAGCGAGAGATCGCCCTCTTCGCCTGCCCCGATAAGGTTGTCACGTTGCTCGGCCCAAGCATACGAGCGTATGCTGGGCCGTGTCCTCGGGGCAGCTGTCGCAGTGATGGTACCTTGATGTCGGCTCCCGGACTATGCGACGCAGAGACTTCCCGAAGCACCCGTGGTCCGAGAGCATCTGCGTCATCCGGAAGCTGAGGACGCCGTGTCTCCTCTCTATAATGCAACTAGCAGCATTTGTAATCCTTTAATTCATTTTCTTAATTTTTTTTCCAACATCATTAGCCTTTGGAGAAGTTATGGAATGCATTCCGAAAATTCGTACGAATTTCATCCCACGTTCATAATATGAATGAATGAAACTTCCTACTGCCTTCCTAGTTATCTGAAGAATAATCTAGACATAAGAAGGCTAGAGTGAATAGATTTCTTCTCTCTCTTCTAGACCGTAGAATAGATCGTAGTGCTCCATTCTCGGCGAAAGAGAGGAGAGGCCAAACGTAGATCTATAATGATAAAAAAAAACTGTTATTCCGCATCGTACTGAATAAAATGTTTCAATTTGTTACAACCCTAAGTTCTAAATATCTGTCTGCTTTTACTTCATCCTTTGATATGAATCGTCTAACTTATTGGAAAACGTACGTCTGCATTTCAAACACAGACGTGAAGTATATTTATTTTCATGTAAATAACGGTTCAATATCACATCAATGCTTCATTGAGTTATCTCTATCTACTTATATCTAAGTGTGTATATATGAATAAGCGAAAGAGGTGCCAGAATCATAGCAAGTGGAAATCGATAGTCTCTGCCAACTCCAATAGGAAACAGGCGTGATTGTATGTACCTATACAGTGTGAATTTATATTATATAATTATCAATTTATAGTACCTATTTGGTACAGTTTGGCTCAGCACCGACTTTCGTTTCAGCAACTCTAATGGTGTTGGGGTTAAAGCCTTACTCGTTGTCGTAGATTATAAAATTAGTAATTACTTGGGTAAATATAAAGAAAGGAAGAAAAAAAATGCACCATTAAATAAAAATTTCCGCTGTTTAAGGTGGTGTTCTCTTTATTTTTATGTCCACTGTTCTCACGGCTGCAGCCGCCGTCCATAGCCAGAATATTTACATTCAAATCGAATGAAAATATTTGTATTTAATCAACGCCATTCGGTAAATAAATCTCTCGGTTAGAAAACCGATCAATTGCTACTTAAAGTCGACTAGTGTCAAAACAAGTAGGAAAGTGTTCTTAAAGTCTATCAACTGCCGCATTTGCGACTGTTGAGTTGTTCTGTTAGATTCCCAAGTTGGGGAGTATTATTGGGACTTTCTGTTAGTAAATTTTCAGTGGCAATTGAGCCTGGTTTATGGTACTTATTCCCTTACCTCACCACCTACATAATATACTTAACTAACGATTTTTTTGCTAACAGGACTGTCAGTTTTGAAGAACGATATGACGGTATCTACAAAATGAGAAAATTTTCGTAGGGTCAACATAAACGTGTCTTCAAAATGTTATCATTCAAACTCATTAATTAGTGGAGTTATAAAAGGAACTAGGTTTATTTTACAATAAATAATTAGTCTAAGCTTAATTTCGTACTCAATAACAGCAAGTGGCGAGATGTTCTACCCTTTATTTCAAAGTATACTTAAAATGGTAATTGGGTAATTAATTTTTTGTGTTCACAAATTTTATTTTATATAAATAAAGAAATTAGATGATATTTCTGTAAAATCACTCATTCGACCAACTCATTCATTCGTTTTTTCCATTCACATCTTTCTATGTTAACCGTACAGCCGATTTTTGACGTTTTTACGTGTGAAGCTCGTGAACTCGCGATCCTATTAGAAATTTTTTACGATATATACAACAGTAGTATTTATATGCCTAATTATTGTGTACCTATTTCGCCGGCAAAACATTTAATTCTGTCATTGTATAAAATAACTAATCTATACAATGCCGAGCTCGTCTAGACATTCAATTCAAACGTTATAGTCATTATCATTATATAAATGTTTATTTTTATGTATTTTATGTTATGGTTATATTATTATAGAATGTCTAGATATTAGTGTTATTATTAGTGTACTAGATATTATTATATTATTATAGAATGTCTAGATAGCTATTCTTTAAAATATCGGATTACACAGATTACCGACTTATATAATTTTACTAGCTGATGCCCGCGTCTGCGCCCGCGTAGATGTCGGTTATCGCGACGAAAAGTAATCATGAAATTTTGATCCCGGTCCCGCTTTCCAATGACCGCGTTATAATTGCCCATTTTTTTAAGTATTTAAATGGATAGAGTATGTTATCGATAGACATATGCCATCCCGGACTTTTCTATAGACCTATATAAGATACACAATTCCACCATACATCATTTAGTTTTATCTCAAAGGGTTTAGGCAGCGTTATCGTTGAAAGCTCCCAGACGGCTTATTTTTTTCCGACACTTCCAACAAATATCATTATATTTTAGCCAATGTATACAAAAGCTTACCAAATTATATACTAAAACCTTTCTCTTGAATCACTCTATCTATTAAAAAAAACCGCATCAAAATCTGTTGCGTAGTTTCAAAGATTTAAGCATACAAAGGGACATTGTTTTATACTATGTAGTGATACTGAGCATTTTAAGTATCTCGAGGAGTCCTTAAAAGCGCGGAGCATAAGTGTGTAACTTTACATTTTGTTACAACATTTATGGGAGCATGTGGGGAGTGGTTGAGGAGAAAGCTTCATAAAACTACCACAAAGAATCTTGGATAAAATACAAATTGAAATAAGTATTTTTGTGTTTATATCTTACGTGTTACGTAGTGAAAGAAAGTAAGTAAGTAAGTAAGTCGCCGTAATATAATTAATTTCACTAGTCGACCTAGCTACACTGAACTGGGTTTTACTGAAAATTTATGAAAACACTTATGATCTGCGAAACCACGTGAATATTATAAACCGCATTTGGTCACAGAAATCATACGAAGTATGCGTAGCAAACTCAATAGTTAAAAAAATTTGAAGAAAGAAAAATACGGTCGTGATCAGGATTTGTTCGGGAGGCGCCTCCCGGTTCAAGTCCTGCTCACGACCGAGTTTTTATTTCCACAAAAAATATAACTAGTTGTTTTTAAAGGAGCGAGAGAATATAAGAAACAAATGAATAAGTATTTCAATATTCATCATATTTTGATCACAGTACTTCATTATGGTTATTATAGTTAGAATTGAAATATATGGATTATTGAGTATTGTATATTTATAATATTTGCAGTCTACAAAATAAAGCATGCAAAACATAATGGTAAGCTATTTATTTATTCGTTCGTTTTCATAATTTTATTTGATCCAGACACGGTTTATAGTATCAAAGTTTATGGTATATAATATTATTTAATTAAATCTTTATAGCAGGAGGGAAATGCGGACCTACTTATTAATGTAAATATCGTATTTTGATTAGATACATTTTACTTTACAACAGGAAATTGCAATAATAAATGTGAATGTAATTGGCAACTGTGAGGATAAAGTAACTCATTTATGTACTCATCAAAATGGTTTGATTTCCTGTTCCTTATTAATTAAAAAATTTTTGCTGAAGTAATATCTTTCATTCGGGAAAGGTGAATTCAAATTCAAAATATTTATCAAGAAGTTCGACATATTTTATCGTATCATAATTATTTTATTTATTTATTTATTTACATACAACTATTGTTACAGGTTATAATACCTAATGTAATAGTGTAGTTACAATAATATACAGAACCATAAACTACAATCAGCTCATATTAGTACAGGTACAATACGCAGCTCTTGTGAATTCATTCAGAGTACAGTTAAATAAGTCAATCTGTTGTGACATCGTATTGAGCACCCGCAGTGCACGCGTCAGGGGCGCGCGCTGTAACAGGTTGGTGCGCGCGCTCGGCACCGCCAGCAACACCGGCCTCCGCCGTCGCGCCACGCATCCATCAGGGACACACAGCTGGGGTAACTCAAGAACCCGCGGATTATGTATATTGCCACGAAATACTCTAAATAAATAAGTGGCGACAGCTACATCCCTCCTAACTTCAATTTTATAATAGCCGACCATACCTAACTACCTTTAAGCAGACCGATTCAATATGAAACAAGAGCCCTCCTATTTATCGTGGTTCAATTACTTACAATATGCATATAGAATTAAAACAAGTGAAAAAGTTTTATAATTAGACCCCGCTAACTCCTTGACAATAAAAGTAATCTCGTTAAACGAAGCTATTTGGGTTCACAATTTATGTGTTGCGGGACTTCTGAACAAAAGTGTTCCGAGTCGTCGGAGGATTTCTTGCGAGGTTCTATAGCGAAGGCGATTTTTTACGTTGAGCCCCATTGATACACAACGTGATACGAGACGTATTAAAAATATGGAAGAAGAATTTGGAGTAGTGAGTAGAGTTTGAGATGGCTTAGTGGTCAGAGCACCTGGATTATTTCTCTGGGAGGCGCAGGTTTGAATTCTGCTCACGATCGTATTTATCTTTCCTCAAAAATTCATAACTGCTTCGTTGGTCTAGAAGTCCCCGGTGCGACTGCTCAATAATAGGTCCTCCCGGGTAGGGTAAAGTGTTATTGGGTGTTTCTGTTAAGAAATTCTAAATAGCAGCTTTGAGTTTGGAATTGTGCCCGGTAGATGGCAATAGGCTCACCACCTATTACATAATAAGAGCATTGGTGAACTGTGCTTGTACAATTGTGTGTACCTCTGCCTACTACGGGGAATACAAACGTATGCTATGACTAATACCTATTGAAAATTTTGTTTATTGTCTTAATGTTTAAATTTGAACTGTTTTAACTGGTCCCGTCTCACTCTTATAATGTTTGATAATAAAAGACGGTTAAGATGGCAATACATCAATTTTAGTTTAGACTGATAGACTAAACTACAACTATATCATTGACCATTAGAATCGATACCATACACTTAACGTCACACGACCTTATCGGGTGGTCGATATTACCCCGTCATCCCAGTCAGCATGTCAATATGTGCACACACGATACTTCACACATACTTACATACGTGTTCGCTAACTCTGGGCTCAGGTGTATCAGCTGATGTGGTGTATAAAGCCGGTCGTTGATCTTTATTTGCGTGCCCCCTCACTTTACCCGACCGGCCGACTAGACGCTAATGCCAATATATGCGACTTATCTCCCCCAGAGACATCTTACTGCTAATGAAGATGTTTACACTGACGAAATGGAGGGAATATAGCTTTTTTATGGGTCGGCTTAAAAGGTTCCACAGTTTTGGGAACAGACGTGACCCAGGACGTTTGAGAATTGGCGGAATGGGAACACAATCACGCGTGATAAGATGCTAACGCACACTGGTTATTAGTTTTCCTTAATGAAACATCTTTTTATGCTTCAATATGTAGTTTCTTTTATTTGGAAGAATATTTGGCCCACTTTTAAATGTTTAAAAGCCTTTGGGGATAAGACCGGGAGTGTGGGATTTTTACCTCATGTCTTTGTCATGGATTGTCACCATCAGCATTTAAAGGGAAGCTTCGGGTCCTCTTAAGAGGTCATCCCCGGAATCTCTTTTGTGTAACGCATGGTTTAAGCATATCCCTGGGGTTCAGTAGGTATTTTATTTTACCTAATATATAATAAACATTAACTGGGATATATGAATTTACAAGATTTTCATTCCAGATTTTCATAACGTTAACAATTATTTACTATTTCCTTATAGTACGTATTCATTAGTGGACTATCATTATAGCACTGGCAAAATAACACACACGTGGTTATCGTAAGTAGGTGCATTAGGCACAAGCCATCACAGTATGTTATAGGCCCGCAAAAAGCGAAGCCGGGTCAACGGAAGTAAGACATACGTGATATCCGGTGGCCGGAGAGCACGCGCACGCTGCGACAAAATCAATCGGAAGTCGAGTTCTTCTTGCGGCTTCTGACGTACTTAGCACATCAATCATATCGTACGTGTTCGCTACTTCGTGATCCGTTCAAGATTATTTTGTCAATGGAAAAAATGCAAACGAAGTTTTTGTGATCATGAAGTATTTATCACGGGTTATGTTTGGCATTGTAAATTTTTTTTTTACTTTTAAAGTGGCCAGTAAAGATATGATTTGCCAATTCTTCTTCCAAGACTAACAGTATAAATATTGTACAATGATTTTGACTTTCTTTCGTTTATAGCCGTACTTCTAGCAGCTTTTAGGCTTCTTGTTTTTATTTAAGTATCTTTAGGTAATCGACAGGCAATTTATAAAACGATTAAATAAAAAAAGTTAATTTTGGAAAGTTACAATCATTACGTTTCGTAACAGAAACATGGTTAATATACATTTTATTTCAGTGCCTTATACCACTACAGGAGCTTACGTCTACCCTGCTCGGTGGTTTTAATATTCAAGCTTCGTCATCTTTGCAAAGACTTTAGAATTCCCTAAGCTAAGGGTTCACAACCCTAAAGTTACACGTCCATAAGGTTTATGTGCACCCAAAAGTTTTTAACAGTGTTTTTATGTCTCTGACGTTGGAATTAGTTTTACACTCTTATCCGGCGGGCCTTGTTTAATACACCTAAGTACCATGCGACGTGAGTTGAAAGTCGAGTCACTTATATTAAAAGGTACGAATCTAATAACAAGTAGTACTTTATGTCGATGCGTTACGGAGAGATTGCTTTCGACATGATAATGCGATGTCAGCAACATTTTCACAAAGTTTTGCGCAAACTCACGACTGTTACATGAGAAGCTGGTTACCTTTTGTTTGTTGGCTTTAACTTGAGTGTATTATTGATATTGGCATAATATTTGACTAGCAACAAGGAATCCTACTTGTGGTGGGTGGCGGCAGGCGCTTCCTCCATACCAGTTTAGGTAACTTGTTAATGTATGAGAAATACTAAAGTTGTTAATTGATAAATATATTTACTTATGGTAATCGAGGATTATGTTTACAATTTATATCATATAATTTACATAACTTAGAACAATATTATGTGCAAGCAGCAACTTAGTATCTATCGAAGAACGTGCTCTTCGATAGATACTAAGTTATGTAAAATTTATATTTTATTTTACAAAAGAGTTACAAATATATATGTTATCCGAGAAGACCGCAGGGCCGCAATACTGTCAGAATCGTAGCAGGTGTCTACCTCATTGGAACAGGCGTGTGATTCTATGTATGTATGTAATTCGATACCTTTACTAACCCAGGTATTCTGTTTGTAGGTCAAATCAGCTCGTAAACATATTACCAATTCTTTGAAATCCAGAGGTGTGACTAATGTTAAACTGTTCATGCATGAAGTCAAGGTTGGCAAGCAACCACATGATGCGTCTGAGATTTGATTCGCTACATTAGTTTTAATGAGGATTGAACTCACGAATTCTGATTGAGAATTCTCGGCACGGCTCTGACTAGATAATGTTTAAGTTGCATAGTTACTTGTAACTTATTTCTCTCAAAGGGGATTATTGATCTTAACGTCGCTATACTCCGAAGTGTTACGCCCTATAAGTATTTTGTTTGAGGCATCTACGTGCAGGCTTTAGCAGCAGACGGCTGTGGTCATATTTATCCCGTTCACTGCCCAATGAACCACATGTGATACAATTTCGATTGTTTAACTATTGTGGCTGCTTGGTGGACAGGAATCTTTAAGGATTGCAACAGATATATTTAATTATAAACACTCCCCATGCAAATCGCAGGTATAAGCTACTTAAAATTATGCCCTAAAATGTGAGTGTGTGTGCTTTGAGAGTAATTTATCAAAGCGAATTGTAGTACAGAGTCTATAACACATTGGATGTGATAGAATTCGATAGTCTATATTAAAAGTTGGTATTGGAATGAGACTGCCTGGCGCCGACAGAAGGCCCGTGGCAGTCGTCCATTTATCAAGTGGATCCATCGCTTATCGCTGGCTGGCACCGGTCCACGGTCCACGAACGAAACCCATTCCATTGTTGACCGACATACTTGTATCTATTGAACCGTTCCGATCAAATAATAACTTCCTTTTATTGGCAAACAAGGAAACATTTGAGAAAAACAAACATATCGAAGTATTGGACGTGTCATATGAGATAGTGGTACTCTGCAAAATGATTGCTCTATCGGGATAATGTTCTTGTTTAGATAAATCTTTTAAACGAATTAACGCACGCGTAGCGAATTCTAAAGTAGAATTTGCCTTTATCCGGGTTTAAAACCTACACATTACCGTATTTTCCTTTCCACAATAATTTATAATATTCTTGTTGCTTATAGATATACATATAGTATTATACATCTATAAACATATATATATATATATAGATATAATTGTTTATATATTTAGTTACAAAAGCTTTTGTTTATTTATCTCTTTATATACATACCTCATGAATTGAGTGAATTGGTTTGGTTGTATACAAATCTACAGTACACGAAGTAGGTTAAAAGGTCGGTGCACTTGCTAAATATCTGTTAGCACTTATTAGAGTATGTGTCATGCTCATGATGTCCTATTTGAAAAGTCTAAATGTAAAATGACCAAGTCAAACATTAACTATCGCCTTAGAATTTTGAACATTATGAATATAGACATTTCATGATGTCAATATGCAACCGATACATCTCCACGGAATGTTCATAAACTGACAGTATTATTGAACCTATTTATGTACGTTTTATTGAACATTGACGTTTTATATCTTGTCCTTCCAAAATAATAACTGTAAGATAAACATATGTAAGCAAATATAAACTTATTACTCGTACATCCTTATTTCAGCTCTATCATAAAAATGTTCATGTTCAATAAACTTGATAACGTCAATTCGACGAAGCGAAGCGTCGTTACTTTGCAAATGCATTGACTTATATGTAGGTATATGTGTTACTGTAAAACTCCGATCATTTGTAAATCATAAAATATTCTGGTAAAAATATATCGGTAAATAAGGTACCTACGTAACAGTACATGTTTGACGAACCACTTTAAGAAAATTTGCCTCAACATCTTTATGATTACAATAAGCTGTTGCGTCAGCCATTAGCAGACACAATAGATTTTTATTGTTACAACGTACAGATCTGTACGTTACTGAGCCGAAAGGTTAAGAACAAAAGAAGGGGAAATAGGAATAGTGGCTTTCCCGTACGAGAAGAGGCCTTTGCCCAGCAGTGGGTCATGGTGTGGATTATGGGCTTGTTATGTGTATGTGTTATGGGAATAGTAGACTCGTAAGCGTATACTACCATTATAGGATTCTAAAATTTTTTGTCATATCATTTATTGTTCACCGGTTACTACTCACGTGAAAACACACAGTCAAACTGTTTGACTCGCGACATCGCCGCGGGTTAGCTCATGACTAAGGGCTCCGTTAGAGTTCGAAACTAGTCGTGCAATTCCCGAAAAATGCACGTGAGTGGTAACCGGTGAACAATAGTTGATATGAATATATATCACGAAAGTTAGTATATAAAAAAAATTACGTGTTTTAAAAGCTACCATGGAAACTGTGCTGGACTAGTCTCCTATCGTCTAAAACACATAATGCTCCACTAACGACTAATTAACAAAATAATATACTGTAATAACAATTTGATACTGATTTTCTGGAATATTACGATAGTTGTCATTGATATTATTAAACCGTAACACCATAAACCAGCCCATAATCATAACTCAATCACTCGCCACATAAACGGTTTTACATTCGTTTACTTAAGAGTTTTATGAGAACTTGTATTAATAAAATTAATGGTATTGACAACAGAATGGCGATTTTTGTTTACCTTGTTATACATAAATGTCAACTACAAAGTAACAGGATATCTGCGACTGCCCCAATTTGAGCCAAACGCCTCTTCTCGTCCTCAGAAGGAAAAAGCATTAATCACACTATTCAGACAGTTGATGTTGGACAATTACAGAACATTAAGTTCACGTTTCCTCACGATTTTCTTTCCAATTGACCTCGTAAGATTGTGATGTGTGTGGTGACTACTAAAAAAGTATATAACATATAAAGTCACATTGTTGTAAAAAAGGTTTTGAACTCGTAGCCTAGTGTTTTAAAAGCAGATCTATAAACCTTGGTGCTATGTGCAAATTAATAACAATCGTTATGGTAAAGTATAAATTTTAGGCAGTAAGAGTCTGTCCTGGTTAATGAACATAGATGAAGCGAAAGAAATGTGTCAGATTTGTAGCAAATGGAAATCGATAGTCTCTGCCTACCCCAATGGGATACAGGCGTAATTGTATGTATGTATGTGAATCCTGTGATATCTGTCTTAAAAATATATCCACATAATATAATTAGAACATTCAACCGGAACCCATACATAAAAAGCCATATTATTATTATGGATTAAATAACTGGTGCGTGTGAAAAGTTAGTTATTCAGCTCACGACCATAGTAATGCCTCAAGCAGTAGCTCGTCAACTATACTATAGGTGAAGGGGGAACGAATTTAAATAAGCGGTGAGACACATCAAACCACGTCGAAGGTTCTCAACAGACTGGTTGTAAATCTTTAAATGTCAACATAAAGTTTGCTCTATAATATCGTTGTGTGTGAACACAGAAGCTAAGGTTTTAATAATCAATTCAAAATAAATCAAATAATTGAATAATCAAACAGTCATATAAAAAATGCACAATTCATTAAAGTGTCGAATCACATCCTGTGTAGGTACGTATCTTATCGAATGTTTTTGTAATCGAGCACCGCGTCTAGTGGCCGCTGGTCGGCCGATGCGCGTTCTGCCCACATAAGGACATCCCTGGGAAATAGATAGGAGATCCTTTTGGAATACATGCGTGTTATAGTTAGCATTTGCTTATTAATATGAATAATATTCGTTTGTAGTCAATATAAGCGTTGCTTTTGTAGCAAACATAACTAATAATAATAAATATGAAAATGTATATAACTTCCTTATATTTCCTAATAGTGGGAAAAACGGAAGGAGGCAAATGGAGAAAAGAGATGTGTACAACTAAGTACTACTGGAAGAACTTCTTATTGAAAAACACGTTGATTCTTCCCCCATCCAATAGCAACACCGTAAAACAATGCGTTAATTTTAAAATAAATATCCCTATGTCATAGCAATTATGGAAAATAATTTAAGGTCCGGTCTATATAATTATTTTTAAACTAGCATTAAAAAGTATGATTTGACTTATTTATTTCAAATGTCAATTGAGCGAATTACTTTTCAAGAGTAGCACTGCTGTGTGCCCTGATAAATGCACGTTATAGGATCTATAGATAATACAGTACTCGTAGAGCTATGTTTCGGGCAGACACGACTTCAGTAGACTCAGAAAAAGAAAATGAAATATGTATATATTTACTTTCATATTATGGTATATTTGCCAAACTTTGTGTCCATTTGGTACCCTTTTTAACTATAATTTACTATAGATTAACCATAAGTACATGTTACAGCAAAAAGATGATAAATTCTACTCTGAATACCCTTTAGGGTGATATTTATGTTAAAGTAAATCCTATTTAAGTGGGATCCCAAGGGACGGCACGGTAAGTCATACAATATAAGTAAGGTAAGTTATAAAGATACATAGGCCTATTCCATTTTCCAAAATTGTATTTTTTTCGATCTCAAATCCATTTATGTTTACTTCATCTGTAGGTGCGAGCGTGGGTGAAAAGTTATAAGGTCTAGTAAGAAGTGGGAAGTATCATGGTCAAAATAGTGTTTAATTAATTTATTTTATGGACTGTTAAATTGTAATCACACTTCCAATCCGTATTTTCGAGTTGAAGAGTGGTAAAGTTTATTCTAAAAGTAATTGGGATAAAAACTTTTTACCATAACATTTTAATGACAAAAGGAAACGGAAACGTGTTAAATAATATCAAACCTTTTCAGTCTTATTACAAAAAACTAAATAAAACTTGGTTTAAACCTCTACTATCAAGTCCAGGCTTATCTGCAGAACCATGGTTTAAATTTGTCCTTATTACAAAACCTAAAAAAACCGTGGATTTCAAACCATGGTTCTGCAGATAAGCCTGGACTTGATAGTACAGGTTTAAACCAAGTTTTATTTAGTTTTTTGTAATAAGACTGTTTTAGTTTTAATAATAAGCTCCTAATGTAAGTACATTACTAATTTTGAGTCAGCCTAAATTTTACGTAGCATTTTTATGTTAATTTGTTTTGATTATGTCCTTATAGTTATTTATTGATCTTCGTTGATTTTTTTTAAATTTCGTTTTTTATGAGGATTTTGTAATAACTAAGAAGGTTTGATGTTATTTTACACTTTTTCGTCGGTTTAATTTTGTGTTTTTATTTTTATTGCAAAAGTCTTCATAGCCCAGTTAGGAGGTTCTAAGTTCTCATCAAGATGAATGAAATAAGCCTAAACCCGAGATAGTTAGGTGTTCCTTCGACTGTTATTCGCCTCCATCGTCATAACTCCCGGTTTACATTAAGTCTACTACGTCGTTACATCTGCTGAAAAATCATACGTTTCCTATTTTTATAACTTACCAACATTGAGGTAAAAAGCTATCTAATAAAAAAGAAGCATCAAAATCGAACTTCTCAGAAAGCAATGCTTACATAAAAAAAAAAAGAAATATTCGCGTTGACTTGAGAACTCTTTTCGTCGGCAAAAAGTTGCTTGTGACGTCCAAACCAATCGAGAATTCTACAACCTGTGAGAAGCCAACTAATCAGAGACAGCAATTGATCGAAATCTCAGAACGAGCGGCACTTTGCTTGGCACTAATTTACGAATGCAATAAACTTTACAATATTCGTTCAAAAATTTAAATATAATAAAGCCGAGCAGTAAGACACTACCCAACCGCGATCGTACACTACATTCAACATCATAATAAACGGGCCCAAAGAAACACTTTGTATGTCAGCGTTAGTCCGACCGCTGCCAAGTATGGCGAAGGTTCCGGGAACTTTAGAGCCCCAACATCTTATGCGGAATATAAAGTACATAACGTAACTCGTCCTTCCGCCTGGACGCAGTCATACGCTACAATAGCTAGTTTATTATATTTACGCCTTTGTATAATGCTCACAATATCTTATTGTATTGATACCAGCCCAATTACAACACTATTTACAATAAAATTAATTGTCTCCGAATTCAATTGCACGATTAAGACTGCATTAATGGTAGCATTGTATGATAGAGAGGTTTCTGAATCAAATAGACAAGCACTTTGTTTAACTAATTATCTACAAACATAAAATAAGTACTTTACAGATATTATATGTAAATCAGTAGCAGCATTCGCTGACAAACTATTAGAGACAAGATTGGTATCGATATAATTAGTACTGAATTAATTTGTTCCATTTACAAATGGAATTTGAAGAGAGTACTTACAGGTATTATAAGGTGTCAAGTAACCAGTAAGTGTGTAGGTATTTATGTAGGGTCCCGCAGTACCTTAGCTCGTTAACCATTAAAGTCCATAGTTTTAATAGTGGAGTCACGCTCCCGCGGCGCGGCACACGAGTTTGCTTTACAATGATGTTCACATACAGTTACTGCTTAAATTAAACGTGCGCGCAGTATGGACACTGTATAAGTAATTAGTCGAGTGACTGTAATATTCATCTGTGAAACTTGTACGATGAGGTAATTTATATTAACTACCGTAGCAGGAAACTGTTACATTGAATGTTTATTAAGCATATCCCACAGCTTTCATGGATTCTAATTGATTATAAAAAAAGAAATTTGGTAATAGTTTTGTAAAGTTTTATCATATCTACTTACACCTCTCATCCCTGTGTGAATTCGGAACTTAGGTATTAAGTCTAAATGAGATCAAGTAAAGTTTGTTTTAATCGGAAATTCCTTTCTTACATTCATATTACCGAGGAAGATGCTATAAGTTAGGTACTATAAAGTGAAGTGTTAAGCCAAATCGCATGTAGGTTTTATTCTTCGTCCTTGATGGCTCTATAAAAATATAATCACCTGTTAACTGTAGGCGAGAGATAATGCAAATAGATAAGATCCATTCAACGATTATAATCTTGATCTATGGAGGACCATTTTAACTAATGAATACGAATAGAAAAAATACTCGTCTAATATTCAGCTGTGGATAAAACGGTGATGGCGTGTGGAGGTAATTTGTCCCCATAAAAAGCAAACGTATTCATCAAAACCAAAACAATAGAAACAGTAATGAAATTCGCAGCCGCGTCCCCCTGCGTCCCAATTCCGTCAGCCCTCGCAATCGTTTCGTGAAATAAATGGTGCACGAAAAATTTATGTCGTCTGCGATTCTTTCCGGCCCAGATTTGGTCGTCGTCCCACTTCCATCCCTTTGTCGGAGGTATTCCCTAACTAGTACACCCTTTCATATATCAACTTTTGTGCTCAATTGCTGGTGGGGGCTGAAAGTCTGGAAATTACGCCGTCGTCGTCGGTAGTAAATCCCTTTATTGCAAAGTAAAAGTGTCTGGGACGAGTTTTGGCGTTATTTTGTTGGAATCTTGAGAAAGTTTGATCTATTCTAACTTTTCGTACACTGAACACCTACGTATTCAGTATCATACATACTCGTAACTAAAGCAAAAGAGATGGAAGCATTTCACGGCTTCCATGTTCAACGGCTCGGGTTCCTTAATATATTTCAAAGACGTTTTGTAATTAAAAACTAGTTCAAATATAGTGTGTGTGTGCACTGTCACCGCTGAGTCAATATTATGTGTGGACGAGCTCGACTGTTGTTCAAACAACTAGTACCCAACCTAATTTATAACATGCGTACACGTGGAGGCCTCGGCTCCAAATTGACTTGATAGTGCGTTTCCATTGCTTTTTTATTACAAGTCATTCCTCCTCAGTTCGTATTTCTGTACTATTAGTACCGATATCTTAATTCATTTTACACAAATTTTTTGCCTACTTATGTCAAGTATCTAATGTTTTTTACAGCATAGAGTTGACATAATTACGAATCAGTCAGTCATCCAATGAATTTCATATTTGTTTATACTGGTAGCAAAAATATTCTAATTCTATGGTTTATAAATATATTCGTTCTAAATTCAAATTCTCGTGAATTTTGTTTATTATTATTTCGTAACAAGTAAACTATTCTACTATTTTTGATAGTAAATAAATAAATAAAGGTTAACCGTTTTACGCCGAAGAAAACCACACCGTGACCTAAAAACACAGACCGCGATACAAACTAATACAATAAGTACAAAAAATATCTGACCGTCACTAAGAATAGATGTAAAAAGACGACGCGTTTATAAAAGGAAACAGTTCCCGAAACGTCGCGCGCTCGATATGCAGTTGTGTCACACGGCGCGCTAGCTGCGTGCACGCATGTTTACCCGTTGCTTTTAATTATCCATGAGTCGTAAATCTCGAGGTGTAGTTCAGCATTACCTTAATGTACATTCTCTTGATAAATATCTAACACGAAGCCACATGCTAACATTATGTCATACAGAAAATTATGAAACGAGGTAGTATCTCTACATAATACACAACGAAGAGCTTGTTACACTTAACGAACTGGTTATCGCAACACAAGTATGCTTAAGCGACCTGAACCAGTGCATTTTTATCTCGTTCACTGATAAACTGGACGGAGGACATCTGGTCTAGAGCAGGGTTTCGAGTGTCGTAACTTAAAAATAAACCTTTCATACTGCGGTTGTAACTTAAAAAAGACCTTGTGTTTCGAACAATTATCTTATTGGTTACATCGATTGGAGTCGTATAAAATTATGAACAGTTACGGCTTAATTCATGATCATGAGAATATACAAATATCCATATCACTGTGGGCGGTATTCGTGAGTTCTGAGCTCTGAGTCACAAGTGCGCTAGTGGTAATAAATACACGGTGAATTTGCGCATCGTTGCCGCGAAGATGGCCCACTCGTAACACGCGTTGAAGAATCGCTACCAATTAGGAAGTGCTGGGTGCACCGCGCGCTGTGCAGGCGTGCACGGCAGGCGGCACATCGAGGTCGTCGCACGAGCGCTGGCAGCGCGCCAGCTTGCCTCAGACTCTTCTATAATTTTAACAATTTGCACTTAAATCCCACCCCGTCCGGGAACGTGAAATAACTAGACGCCCCACGCTGTGGTCGCCCTCGTTGCCAACAAATTCAAACTTTACTCATTGTTTTTAATTATTTTCGTGTAGCTAGTGCCGGTAATAAGAATATGATCAGCTTGCATTAGATCGTGTATTTGTACAAAGATGCTATGAAAAGTCACATATTTCGTGCAAAATTGCCATATAGTAGACCAAGTAATTGTGATGTTTCACGGTGAATCATGGCTGACATTCAATCTGCATTCATAATATGTGAGTGGCTATATGTTACATGTTAAACATAATACTTGATCAAAAGACGATGAAAGCATAATTGAAACCCGAGCTAGTGCTGCGTTCGATTAGTGCAAATGAGCGAGCGGCTCTGCCTAATGTTCTCGCCTTACTGTGATGTTAGTCCTGCTATGCCAAGCCCTGGAACAATTTTGATTACCTACGTCAATAAAATATTATACCTTCTACTACCTAGTTTTACCTTGTCATCGTATATAGCATTGTTCGTAATCATAATAGCATTTGAAAGAGAATAATTATTTGAAATAGTTTTAGTTGGTGTAGAAAAGCATACCTATGTTTATACGTCTAGGTATCAATATTATTAATACGTACACAATAGGAAGCGCATCATTGGTAAATAGTTCGACTTCGTATTCTAAATATCAAGGTATATTTCTACGAACTTTTTCTGTTCAACTAAGACATATTGTCAGTTCATCATGTATGTTAGCAGAGCACAACGCGGGCGATCACAGGAATAATTTACTTTATATGGACACGTAGTTTAGAATAGATATTATATGTAGTTTATTCCGCTATGTATATACTCGTATACTTTTGATTATGTCGGACTGTATAAGTAAATATTCAATTAAAATACTTTCAAAGAACAGTTAAAATATGCTCGCTCCATCATGAAACGCCGCGAACAGATTCAGAGCTGAGGGTCTTATTTACTTTAAATTTTCGTTTACGTCACATTACGCAAATTAAGGTCGTATTTCCTTAACAGCACAATGAGTTGAGTACGTCGATGTAACAGGAACCCTGCGCCGAGCTATTAGCACAGATGACTTGCCGGTTTACTGGCTCCCCGACACCATCACGTTACAACGGACCCCACCGAAACTGCATCATAATAACACAACATTAATATGGTAAGTATGGAACGAGCATCACCGAAATACATAATTGGTGACATTCATTCTGGCACTCACTAGAGTTACAACTTTTAAGAACCACAGTCACACTTGAAAACTAAGTCGCATTTAATTTTAAATAAGGGCCTTTTAACATTGAAATGAGAGTACAAACCTAATAATATAAACAAATATATTCAACCAGTATAATAGGTTCGGTAATGACTCGTCATTTAACTTGGGCTGGCTCTTTCGTTACAGACGAAGAACAAAGACTCTCGCCACGCTCCTGTTAATTCCTCGACACTTTCCCAGTGCAGCGACGTAAAAAGGAAGTCACGGCCCAAGGTTCGTTGCTCCTCGCGACTTAATAACCCCCTCGGCGTGAACTCTGCCACACATGAAAACGAAAGTTAAGCACAAGAAAGTATGCATGCTTGTCGCGGGTCTAAGGAACGCAACAGATTCGTGATCCGCACTTTCGTGGCTGTTTGTTTTTACATCAGTGAGACCAGTATCCGTAAGAACTTGATAAGTGTATTTATATTGGAGCTGTTGCAATATTTTTAACAATAATATCATGATATTATCAAAGGATATCCCTGTGTCATGTTCTGTGTAAAGTAACTCTGTTAAACATTTTATACTTGGTATGCTACAACTATAACAATTTGCATACGAAAGGAAATAACACTTTAGTTACATAAAAGAACGAATTAAAATTGAATAAGTGGCGATAAATTGATTGTAAGTACACGATATTCATTAACATTACTCAGTTTATTCAAGTATGTACTAACAAAGTGCCTTATAAAATACGCAAGTAATATGCAATATGCATCGTTCCGATACAATCAACATAATTTTCTATCAATTATTTTACATAGCCACTTCAATTACATTTTATATTGACGCAGTAGTATATTGAATCGATTATAACACGTTAAATTATGTATGAATAATTAAAAACTGCAATAATAGTCCAATTTGCTGATCGCACAGTTCATACGCAGCGGGGAGTCTGTACCCGGCGAGCGTGGCACATCAAGAAAAAAGTTAAACTTAAATATCTTTGGAATGTAAAATATTTGCGATTACAATCATGTAGAAAGGAAAGAAAAAAGAAAATATTTCTGTTATTGCACAAAGATAAAAACACATTTGAAAGTAAATGTATTTTTTTTGTGTTGGACAAGTGGGCTTTTCTTTTTTGATTATCTGTAAAGAAACGTCACCACCGCTACGGAATAAAAAGTGAAAAGTTTTGTTTTATAGTGTAGGCAGCGTTTGTAATAATTTTTAACTTGAAGAAGTTTGATTCCGAGTATTAAACTTTTCTTTAATTGTTTATTAGGTACTTTAGTAATACTAGTCTCAAAATGTAAGAGAGAGTAAATATTCATCATCATGTCTGATCGATTAACTGCACAATTTTATTGAAAAAAAACGTAAAATCAATTAGGTTAGGAAAAACTTTTAACACTGTTAATAAATTGCCAATATCGCCATTATAAAAATGTTTTACGACTTTATATTGCCTCTTTTTATATTAATGTTGTATTTGGTTAATGGTCCAAAATTAATGGCTAAATAAATTTTCGAATGTATATCGGGTATAACTCGAAATTACAAAAACAGATAATTTGAGTATATATGTCGCAGATGGATTGTAGAATCAGCTGTTTTACAAAACTGCTAGCGTATTTACAAAACAGTACTGTTATGAAAAACAGCTGAACGACGTTTAGCGGTTTTACATAATTACTGAACTATACACGCAGAATTGTATGAACATTTTGCGTTTATCAATGCCCACTGCATTGTCAACGATCAGAGATTATGTAAAACAGTGTGAAATGAACTGTCAGATTGTTGATTTTAGTTCGAAATTTTGTCGCATATGGCTCTGTATGTCTTAACAATAATAACCTAACTTTATTTTACTTGTCAATAGCAAAAAAAATATGAACATTTTGAATGACGTAAATACTTATCCACTATAATAGTCGACAATATATCGGGATTATGAAAGAAAATAAACGAAATTGATCCATGAGCGAGCGAAGCGATCTCGGGAGTTTCGTGTATTCCGACACGGACAGGTTAGGTTCGAAGAGGATGACGGGGGCCAGTGAGCGAGCGTGGCGAGCGAACTACCCCCGTCATCCTGTTTAGGTTTTTTCTAACTTTACAGACACAAAAATAGACAAAAAAATATATAATAAATAAGTAGTAGGTATCTACATGAATAACACTACGTAGGTACGTACCGTTAGTCATTTGGGCATCGTTTTATATTGCGAATTTCTTAAAGAAACTCTTTTTTAAAACAATGATTGTTTCATGAACGGAAATCTAAGAAGTAAAACAGTAAAAGCAGTTAGTATTTTTTTAAGTAAGGTTTTTTTTTAAGGCTGAATAAGAATATAAATAAGGGTTAGAACTTATTATCAGTAAATCTCATTTTATTTTACATTGAGCTCTTCACAAAACTTTCACTTTTTATTTCATAAATTGTAAGCACTTGTCTCGCGTGTCAGTTTGAGACATCCATCAAATAAAGTGATTGTCATCCTAACTTGATCAATATCGACAATAGACGTAATTGGAAATTCCAAATATTAGCAACTAAGTACATATTATAACTCCGTTTTTATATGAAACACAAGCATTATATAAACAGCAATACAATATTTTATTACGGTTTTTATTATATTTTCCAGTCTGTGTAATGATCATCTTCCCATGTTGAAAGACTGCTAAGTTTATATATATGCTATTTTTTATAATAATTATTTAAACAATAAGCTAAAGAAATCTTATTTAATTGTGTATTTAGAAATACATTTTCACTAAATAGTTCTAAATACCCAATAGAATTCAGAATACGTACTCAGTTTATTGAGTGTTACATGTGATATGTAGAGACAGGACAGACTCTTTCACTTTCGTATTGCATTGTATATACGTATTAGGCCTAAAACGGCTATTGCAATTACGACATACAGTCATTAGTTGTGATACAATATCTAGATATGTTAATAGGCGCCATAAATAAGCATCGTTTGCGGCCTTGAGAATTAGTACTACAACAGAAATAACAGCAAACTAAACCAACAATGTTTCGCAGGTGGGCGACACAAACACAAGTATCAAGATCAAAGTCTTTAGTTCCAAACTAATAATTAACCAGTAGCGATAAAGCACTGGTTAGCAGCTGTAAGCGATTTAAATTATCCTTCAAAGTATCGCTGTAGATGGCAACTAGTTTTGCCTTTACTATGAAACTTCAACTTGAATTGTTATGTGAAGGCTATGAGCTGTGTAGTGCCCCGAGCTCTCACCACGTTCGGGCTTTGATGAAGGATATTGGAGGGAAGCAATATTGATAGTGCAGATGCTCTCATCCTTTCTATTTTGGTGAGAAAATATTTTATTCTAAGGAGAACGTATTGATATTGAGTCTATATAGAACACGTTTCATGTGCTACATTTCTACATTATTTTAGTTTTTCCTTCTAGAGCACCTCTTTAAGAGCTTAGGGATTGTGACAATTGATTACTTAATAATTATTAGAATTTACGTGATTTTCATCAATATTGTATACCTAGTCTACATAACAATTAGGTATAACATTATCATTTTGTAGAGATAATTAGCACAGAAAATGGTCTATAACTGGGTATGTAACTGGCTGCTTATCATTTAACGCATTACCATCAGCTTGGCTTGGGTAACCAGCTGTTTTTTATTTTAAACGTTTTTTTTATTATCAGTGAATATGGCTCTTAGACAATGAGGATAGTGGATACGTAAATATTCATAACAAACACTGTTCTGCTCATCCTTTTGACGCTAATAAATGGACGACATTTCCATTTCACGCTTCGGTCACAAATCAAATAATACATTCATTTAAATTACGTGTCCCTCTAAAGTGGGACAAAATAATAGATAAAAACATTATTAGGGAGGAAAGAGGATTTATTATTATTCTTGTTCATAAACTTTATCTGCCACTTCTGCAAATGGCACTATTGATTTTATTACCTTTTCTTAATTATGAAAAGCCAACTTTGTAGAGCAATTATGTACTGTTATGAAAATATTTATAGTGCACTTCAATCAAGCTATGTTATTTTAAACACCATCGTGGAAGGCTTCGCCATGAACGTGAGTGGACAACTCAGGAGCCCGACGAAGCTAAACCTGTACCCATTAGTGAGCGCCTAGCCGCAAAAACTACAGGGAACGAATCGGGAATGCGCCCTGGATCAGGCTCCAGACGTGTGTTGCTAGATACAAATGATTATCCTTGACTGCTGTAAAATTAAGTATAATTACGATTATTAATTTTAAATTTCCTTTTTCTAATGATTTGACATTATTATGGCTTAAATTTTTTGGGGCAGTACAAATCCGACAAAAGAAATTCAGCGTCGAACTTTTGCGGTGCGCAAAAAACTTTTTGCCGAATATCATTTTTCACAAATCGTGTCAGGTTGCTAGGTCATCGCTTCAATCGAGCCTACCATAATCGATTTTCCTTCGCTAAATTAAGAGGCAAATGCTTGAGTTGCTAGCAACTCCAGTGTGATTCAGCTGACATTTAATATTACACACAAACGGTAACATAAAAGGTTTTGTAGATAAAGAATTTAATTCAGGCATCGTTTGAGATAAGTAAGAGGGAACATTAATTTAAAATAAACATCGTTTAATTAATCGAGATAGTAAGACAACTATCAATAAAAAAAAAATACTTGCGGGAAGAATTCAACGATCGACTTCGGATTCCATGTTTAACAAGGACAGTAACAACTTAATGGTTATTATAGGGCTGTAATCTTATCACGTTAGTTTGTAGCAGTTACTACCTGTTAATATCCCAGCATTAAGCGGAGGTTCCTCCATCCATGTTATCAGCACTATTGGGAAGCTAAGTCTACAGTGTATAAACAATTTTTATAGGCTGGCACCCCGATAACGATTCCATTAGGTAGTGAAATAGCACACGTCTCCGCAAGGACCTCATTTACGATGAATAGCCATCCGATCATGAACAATCCGGTTCTATGGTTTAATTACGCGTTCTTGAACGTAAGTTACGCATTGTTTTGTATCTAAATGTACTTGCTGTGAATAACATGGATGTCTTTGAGCCTTCACGGAATATAGAGGTATTGGTTTTTACGATAGAGCACTGCGCATAAACTGCAGCCACCACCAGTCACCATCTAGTCTCGCTTTACTTTTTAAGTCAGCAACTAAATGTAGCAGAGTTTTTACACATTTACCAGTTCTATCTTTAAGTACTTAATGACTAAAGGAAATTATGGGTAGTACACTCGAGGTTTTTAAGCGGATGCTCAGTTTTTGCCACTGTTCGCATATGTTGTGCCGGATAACATTCCGAAGGCTTCTTTTGGCGTTCTTTTTATTATTTCCAATAATTTTGTTAATGTATCGGTTACGCAACGAATCACCTAGACTAATCGGAAACGTTCGACTGAATCAAGTTGACGTTCCCATACATCGTGAGATCGCTCGAATCTAGCGAAGTGAATGACCAATTACATCTGAGGGCGGATGTACGTCGGCGATTCCACTCGAAATGTAATCTACAGGCGCCATTACCTTCACGTGGCTCCGGCCGCCTCATCAGCTACGTAATTCATGTAATAAAAACAAGCTGTTGACACTTGCTATATTAATTATTATTTTCTAAGGAAACATTGAAAAATAATAGCGACGAGCAGGACTCGAACCAGCGACCCTTGACGTACCGTGTCATGGCTCTCCCACTGAGCTATCGTGCCATGCTAGCATCCATTCTAGTTAGTTTACGATAAATTTCCGGGATTGATGTTTAGTTATTAGTGAACCATTAAGTAATATAACACAAGTAATGATTTTGAACTTTCTGTACGTAGTTATAAATCGAGTCGACCTGGCCAGCGCCTGCGGTTCCGGGAATACCTAGGTAACTAATGTCATCTCGCTCAGAGTTCCCGGTAATGCTAAGAATGAACCATTAACAAAGAATGATTTAATGGCGCCTTTATTCTGTGTAATTTAATTAGTAATCAATCAACAGCAAGTGGGCAGTTAACGGAAAAGGTGTTTGAAGGAATATTAGCATAGAATATGTTTTTCAACACACTTGCTCGTAAAGAGGCACTTATTGCACCGTTTTTAGATTCATAATCAGGCTTATTTCGTACGCGTGCTTTTCCTATTACCGCATACTAGAAGAAAAAACAGCGTGACATCTTTAAAATTATTTACTGTTAAATCTCGGCAAAGATGTTTAAAGACTCCTTGATGTGATAAACAATTTTTGTGTCTCTGCTAATTTAAGTATGACAAATAAACATTTAGATTCTACAAATTAGTTATTTATGTCAACAAATTAATATTAATTTGTGTTATTGATGGAAGAATAATCACTTTATTATATTTTAATATTATGTAACTTCGTCAATGCCTTGCCTGCGCGCGCATAGGTCACGCGCCATTTTATTAACAAAAAAAGTTTTTTTTATTTATTTATTTTCCTCGTAAGTATTTGTAATTCGTGAGTTATACTCTCGGATCTTCCTGCCGTTAGACATCAAGAGTATTTGCTGAAATTTAAAGACAATGTTTAAAGCAAAGAGATTAGATACAACAAACTCTTTGCAGAGTTGCAGAGATCTACCATGTGTCAGATAAAATATATGACAAATAAAGGTTTTATATATTAAAAAAAAGAAATTGTTACCAAATTAACATTAGTGTTATAAATAGAAAAATATTTATTATGATTTTTAAATAATGATAATTGTTTTTCTATTTATAATTTATTTTAATATTATGCTGTTTAGTAACTTCGCTCTCCTTCCACATGTGCGCGCATAGACTAGACGTACGAAAAAAAAACGTGCGCCATTAATTACAATACTATTTAATTGAATGTCTTTGCAAAATGTCATTTTATTCTTTTTTCACAAGTGTGTTGAAAAACGTCTTATGAGACGCGTACGCTATGATCGTCACACTTCTGGGTTATTGCCACCTTTGCCTACCGGCTCGGCTAGTAATTCAACCTCGACTGTAACTAATGGCCAACTTAGCGCACTTGTATTACAATGTACTATTAAGTGTTAATCCAGGCAAAAATCTGTCTATTTTAAATTTCACCCAAATCCGTTCAGCTCCGTTTTGTGTGATTATGTAACAAACATCCAAACATAAAAACCTTTACATTTCTAATATTAGTAGGATAATGAAAAGTATATTCAAGAAACCCTAAAAAATATATATTTTAACACTGTACCTCCTAGCACTAAGGAAAACTTACTAAACTACCTTCTTAGTGTATCCGATCGTATTTATATCCATGCCGTGTTTGCCGATTGATGTTGTACACAATTGACCTTTACTATTGTGCATGTAACTTTACTATGAAAATTTGTAGCAATTTTAGGCGAATCATTAAATAAATAAAAATCACCTGAACGCTTATGTAATGTGCATTTCCTGCGGTTGGTCGTTCCCATTACAAAGTGGTCGTAGAGTGCGTGGCGGGTGGAACTAGAACGACCTCGAAGGACGGCTCGGTGCGGGCGGCGTGCGCGCATTGTACTCGCCGCGATTGCGCTATATCCGCATAACTCGCTTGACCGCCCGCCAGAACTAATTAAAGAGTTGTTACCCAGAATTGCTAACATCTAAATGTTTTCTGCTACAATGGATCATATTTCGCGAATACTTGGAAATTATTTCTAAACCTACAAGAACTCATATTTTGTTTCCCTATCAGAAACTAAAAATAACAAAGCACCTAAAATTTCTTACTCAACACCCTATAGTTACTTGAAATTTCGTTGTGCAATTACATAAACGCTACTAGATAAAAGCAATCAGCGGTCGATTCAGGAAACTATGGCATTCCAACGTTCGGCTGAGTCACTGGGATGGACACCGAACACGCGCCGAGCCTTTAAGACCTCAATCAAATGTCTTGCGGAGCTATCTCCTATTTGCGGACAACTAATAATTGCTGTATAATTCTCGGAAGAATTCTTAACAGATTATAGTTCCAGCGGTTTCGACTTCCTTGTATCTAAATTGAAAAGAATTTCCCACAAGAACCGGCTTGCGATTCAAGTTCCACTTTATTCTCATTAATCTGATTCAGTGTTACGTTTAAATATACTGTAGTGTTAATGTGTATAACAAATGGCGTTTTGATTTAATGAAATAGGAAAGTGTCTAAATCATTAATTATTTTATATTTGGATACTACATACATATATGGAAAGAAAAAACTTTAATATACATACAAAACTAAAGTTTAGAGAATTTAAAGAAGCTTGTTCAGTTGTATTTCGCTGTTTTAATAGTTCCAGGTGGAAGACTGTTTCATATTATATTCAGGGGCATCAGCAAAACAAACAAATAATCCGCGATAAAAATATATTTGTAGAGCATTACTGTGGTACGAGGGACGAATTCAGAATATTTTGCGCAACACAACGATTGGGTAATGTAATAACAACGTAACATATGTAGGTCGGACGTTTTGCCAAATAGGTCGTTCTTCAACACAACCACTATTTTATTTCCTAAGATGTGGGATTTTATAGCGGAATAAAATAAAATGGTAATATATAGAGTTCATGGTGAAAACAATATTATTACATCTAAAAATAAATAGGTGCACTGGAAAAGCATTACAATGTCTTGTTTTTTTTTTTTTTTTATTTATTATTCGTTTTTTACAAGAATAACAGAAAAAAACATTCTAAAGATGCAAACATAAACTCATTCGAGTTTTACCGTGCATCAGTATCATCGACTATTATAGGTACATCAAAAATAACAAATAAACATCATAAAAAAGAAAACAAAGCTTTTAACAGATAAGCGAGGGTAAAAGTAAATAATTATTGTGCGTATTGTATAGAAATAAGCGAACATCGGTGACCGCACTGGCCGTCATTTTGACTTATTAACTAAGTAGTGGTCGAAAGTACTTGATCTACAGCATGTTCCTTAGTTGTGTGTATGTTGTCATATTTAGTTTTATTCTATTTTAAAAGGATAATAATTTTAAGAGATCTTTTTTTTTATATTATAGGTTATAATAAATTTTGCAGAAAATATTTATTTAATTTGGATTTTATGTTTTTATGAGTTATGGTATCCCGTAATGATATTGGTAGTTGGTTTATAAGGGAAGGTATAATATATTTCAGGGTCCTCTTACCATGTAAATTCGTATATTTTGGAAGTAATAGTTTAGCATTTGTGACACTACGAGTCTTCATTACATTTGTGAGTAATGTTTTTGTTGTTTTAAGTTTGTCATTAAAAAATTCTTCAGTTAATAATGTTAGTTTAATTTTATCATGTACAGGTATGATTTCACAAAATTTGAATAATTTTTGTAATCTAGTTTAATTTTTTTTCTTAATATTATACGGAACAATTTTTTTTTAAATACCTAATTGAAGTGTATATATTTGATCAAGGTGACTCTTACACGTCCTTCCATAACTAGACAATCCATATGATATCGTAGATTCGGCAAGAGATTTGTAAAGCATTAATAAGATTTTATATGGAATTTTATATTTTATTACAGAGAATTTTGCTAGTATACTTCTTAATTTGTTACTTACGTCTTGAATGTGTTCCTTCCAATTTAATCGGTTATCTATAGTAAGTCCAAGATATGTTTGTTTATCTACGAGATCTATAGTGTCACATTTACAAGACGTGGCCACTTTATTAGGAGAGTCGTCATGTAAGCATTCGTGACAGTGCGATAATATTTTAGGTATAGAGGAGCTTCTGTTTTGACTGGAACTGATATACATTAATTTAGTTTTACTTGCATTTAGTACTAAGCCCGTGTCATGCGACCATTTAGAAACTAGATTAAAATGTAAGAAAAGAACAATATATATATTTTTACATAATATAGCATCACACTTGTATTCCCCGACGGGGTAAGCACAGGTATACACGGTTGTACACCCACATTTCACCAACGCTATTATGAAGTCCTATGTAATAGGTTGTGAGCCTATTGCCATCTGCCGGGCACAATTCCAAAATCCGGGCTGCTACTGAGAATTTACCAGCAGAAAAACTCAATAACACCTTTTCCGACCCGGGAATCGAACCCGTCATGATCAGTAGTCGGGCTTGGGACCACTAGACCAACGAGGCAGTTTAAAATATGAATTGACAGTTATTATCGAAAATTGCATTATTTTTTCAGACAACTTTCTATATTAGTAGTATGGTAGACATCGTTTTCTAGTGATGTACGAAATATAATAATGTAACTTGAGTACTGTGGGGCGTTGTACCAGTACGTACACCATGACGACACATGCATATTTAATTAACATATCTTAGTGAAAGTGCTCGCACTTCGATATGACCAAAGGCCGCAACGATACACAACATGGATACATTATCTTTAAATAATAGTAGATAATTGATAAAGCTACGGCCAGGTTAGAATAGGTAATGGCTTGTCTTGGAGCTCGGTTAACTAAAGTAGAAGACCATGCCTTGCTTTAAAGATCCCCCTGCATGTGATCCGTAATGAATCCATGGTAACATTAACAATCCTCAATGCACGCAGTCAGCATGTAT
Organism: Xylocampa areola; assembly: GCA_935421205.1. Lineage (NCBI taxonomy): Eukaryota > Metazoa > Arthropoda > Insecta > Lepidoptera > Noctuidae > Xylocampa > Xylocampa areola. The sequence goes on from OW285200.1 coordinate 7,867,808, forward strand.
TGATGACTAATGAGATACAAGATGGGTTAGTGATAGTGATACTGTTGTCTTAGTAGAAGATGGTGTACGTCGGCCTGTAGGTACAGATTGAAAGGATGTGCACGAGTATTTAAGTAATTGACATATTTTTGGCCGAGCATTAAGGCTTAAGCGTGGCTGTTGGTAAAGGCCGCTACAGGATTATCATAAGAGGCTAGCAATGTCCTTCGGCCTCTTTATAATAAAATGGCCAAGTCACAAAGTAAGGTGACAATGTTAATATGGTCGTTCTTTGTTGCATGGTTAGGAAGATTAATTAGAGGGGTTTTGAGTAGTGTTGATGATATTATGATATGATTTACTGTAACATAGAATGCCATAAATCTGCAAATCAGTGAAAGTTATACAAGCAATATCTATACATAGGAGAAAACTTCATTCACCAACCACATCATCGGAAATACTAATACATCATCCAATAAATACCATTATAAAATTGCATGACTCGTAACAAGAGTAAAGTGTGTCGCGTGCGCAGACAAAGATGCTCTCCGCCCGCCAATCATTCTGCTAATTGGAGAGAATCATCGCTGTAGAAAGTCCGGTGCGGCTTGCGGGCGCGGTTTGCGCGGGCGCAGCGTGTGCTGGCCGGGGACACGGCACGTCAAACAGTGACGAGTGCGCAGCAGTGTCAACGCACACGGCCGCGCGAGTGCAACAAACTACGCCGGACGGTCGTTCACGTCACCATTAATTTGTACACAGTAATGCCTCGCCACGTCCACAACACATGAGAGTAACAAACGAATTACTGAAACGCTATTATGCGTGATATGTGCGACAACATGGCTGTAGGTTAACGTGACACCATGCAATACACTTTTTAAAACTCTTTTGTGAACGTAAATGCTCTCGGTAAATTAACAGCGACAAAATCACAGTATGAAGTCCGGTCCAGAAACAAGAATTACAAAAGTGTTACACTGTTTATGTAAAAAAGGATTAATCAAATTAAAGTTTTTAAAATCGGGTTATGTAAGTAATCGCGTTGATAAAGATGACGGGTAGAATCGCATAATATGCCACCTGCCGTCACCTGTCACGCATACCCAAACAAGGTAGTGCCGATAGATGCAAATCAATAATGATTATTGCGTCATGTTCGTTTCTAAAGGTCTATTGAGTATCGTGAAAGGCGTGTGGGGTGCGCGCACTCTGCACATAAGGTCGCTGAGTCAGTGGCCCTTCCTGCGCCCGCGCCTTTTGGGGAAATGTTACGTGAGCGGTGGGACGCGAGCAGCACTCCAATGCCACGTCGCATTGTCTGACGAGCCTTGGCTGCTAACGAACCTCCCAAACGAGCTGATAGAATCCGCGCTATGAATCCTTTATTGTTCTACTAAGCCTAGCTTGTATAGGTACTTACCTAAGATATAAATGTACCTCCGAGGCGTAGTTTACGCATCAAACAATTCCACTCAGCTGTATAATTGATCTACGCAAGACACGAGACGTGTTTCATATGCATTCATTAATTAATAGGTTAGGTATCTCAAACACTTATTATTATTGATCTGATAGTAAGAACAATTCGAATATTGTTTACTGTACTAAGTGCAACGTAAACAAAGAATTCCATTCAATGAGTGTCACAACTTCGTTCAATCAATGGTAGTACTATCAACAAAAATAAATGCATTGACCGATAGCCGACTGCCGCGCATAACGGTATCGCCGCATGTTTATGTATGTTGTGCCCATTTTGTTTTAATAATTAAATGACTAAGCATTTAAATACGCACATTCGCATCTAGATATAAGTACCTCAAGTATAACGTAGGTACAACTTATTTATTATTCACTCAGTAACCTAATTAAGGCGAATAATGATATCGATAAAGCACAATTGTTTTGTTATCATGAATAATAAATAAAGCGTCTAGAATAATGTAGGTAACATTATTCTAGATAAATGTTATAAAGAGCCATATCATCGTAGTAATTGCATTTATTTCTATATACATTCCTGTTATAGCTAGGTATTTATAAATATAATGAAGGCACGTCAAAGGACTAGGATGTCGCGATGTGGTCGCCTCTCGATTTGTCAACGTCCCGAGACATCGGAGCGGCTGTCAACCACAAATAATAAGCAAAGAAAACATCAGAAAATGGATGTACTCGATTAGAAAAAGTATTGACATGTGATTTGATTCTGTAAGTAATGATTTGTGTATTACATTGCGACAGTCGGTGTAAATTACTTATCATGTTGCATTTTAAATTTTTTGGTTTATCTATGTTTGTATGCCTAATTAATTAAAATACAGGTGACAGAAGAGACACTCATGAATTAATTAGTAAATGAAGGCAGAAAAGTACGTAACTCATAGGTGCAACTAGTATTCAGAGTAATCAAAAAAATCTGTAACAAGAATTTTTAAATAGTATGTACAAAGCTGAAATACTGGTTATTTGTCGCTTATGAGCGGGACAGGTGTCCAGATATACCTATGTTTTATTTTCTGAGGATGTCGAGTGACATTTTTCAGCCGGTTAATTGTAGAGACTGTCCATCCCGCAAGCAAACCCTAGTTTTTTGATGAACCATTGGAGGAATCCCGTCGACATTCGCTCACCTGTCGTACACCCCTACAAGTAGCCGAATTTATATTTTTTTACTAAATAGGTACTATTCTGTCCGGCTCCGGCTTCGAAGTTAAATAATCTCAATTGCAATCTAGACGTTAATAGTGCGTGCAATAAAAATACACTGGCGCAATGAAACGGACGACCGAAAAAATACAGGACTGCGATTTGAACATCGTACCTATAAATTATTTGAAACACATTCCGCTTCAATCAAATGTACATCAATCTTTCGTCATTGGATTTTACAAACGTAACCCCGATCCGGCAGTAATTTCTAGTTGTAAAATATGACTTGACCAGCCGCCATGACGGGTACGTATTTGGAATACAATCACACGTTGCATCGCGAAATTCAACGCGCGCTGCGAAGTATACCTATGCAAACACGTTACACACAGATGGTTAATTACTGTGTTCCGACAATCTGAGTGAGCCATCTTATGCGCATTGTAACTTGCGCACGTGTTATATTTATTGTTAATACATAAAATAACGTAACTCTATACCGCCGAGCTGCTCTGAGCAAATAACTTAAAGATGCAAAAATTCTCACTATCGTGCAACAATCTCACGTGTGCGTAATTTCCTGAGCTAACATATGATACAATTGAAAGAATTGGGTCGGTTAACGTTGTTTACATTCATACATTACTAAGTTGTGTAATATATAATGAACGAAATGTACTAAACTGGGAAAGTTATGCCAGTGTAAATGTAACCTTAGGACACTATTGCAACGCTAAGAGGATTACAAAAAGGCTTAGTTCATATTAGTGTAATAACGCCTGTCTGAGTAAATTGGATTGTACAGTTGTACACAGCGCGTGCACAACAAACATAAATCAGGATTTAATGCTTCACTTATCCTACGCAATGATGACCCAAATAGTACTAACACTACAGTCATACAGGCAAACACTTAAATTGAAGTGCTCATGTTTGCTAATACTGGATATTCAATTCAACAAGTAGTAAGTATGTTCTGTATAAAATAAGTAGGATAATGTTATTGGTTAGTTATTAACAAAACAGGACTTTTCTGACATTTATTTAAATCTCATGAAACACGATTATACCTAGAGATGGTCGAAGATTGAGAACGTTACGAAACAGAAATATAGAGACAGTTGAGCAAAACATTTATGATGTTGATAAAATATATTTTCGTCTACTTTGAAACGTAGTTTTGTAAGGCGCTACCTCATTAACCTACCATTCGCGGGTGCTGAGGTTCATGCTCAGCATGGCAGCATTCCTCGATTTGACTCTGGGTTCGAGCAAAATGTTATTGAAGTTTTCCTATAAAAAAATTCTGCCATGGCTTATAGATGTAAATACAAGCTAGCCCCCCCCAACTGTAATAAATGCCGGGGTACGACCTTGGTAAGGTCAATAGTAACACTTGAACTACGAAAACCGAAAACCATCCTTACCGCTACGACAAACAGGTCCTGTCAATGTCAAATTGCTACCAAGGACGTGCCGCCGACTGTACAATCAATAAAAAAAAATATAAAGTGTTAATTTGAAAATAATGTCATTCATGAATCAGCTATTCAATTATTTATCAATATTCATAAATTATGCAAATTTTTGGAATCGAGTCAGGTACTCCTTTGCGTCGCCGTAGGATCCATAAGGGCTCCGTTCGAGTTAGAGAATAGTCATGAAACCCGGATATTGTGAGTTACCAGATTGTAAAAATAAATATATGACTACGGAATATTTGCATATGATCAGACACGCCGCCGGCTTTTACGAATAAACTTGTAGAGCAAATCTAGAATGTCACAAAGTAAGTATTTTTATCTTCAAGATAATCTGGCGGATAGTCTGCGGTATGCTGAGATAACGTTTTACATGCATTCAAAAGACTAGTTTATAATAAACTTTAGTTAACTGCCGACTACTGTTCCTTTACCACGAATCCTCAAGTGTTAAATATTTCGCGTGTATTATTTTACCTAACGTTTCGAACACTTTGCAGCTTTCGTGGTCGCAGGAGGACTAAGGTTTCAGGCGTCTCAACAGTTTAAAATTATTTCAGTCTACCGTACATATAATTGATAAAATTCATAAAATTATTTTTGTCTCTGATACTTATTTAAAACAAAATCGCGACGGTGTTTCCTTAGACTATGTCTGAGAAAAAATACCAAAACAATACAATTTGTCAATTTTATCGAATTATTAACTAAAAGGTGTTCCGATGCACGCAGTAATCGCTCACAGTATCTTAATTTTTCTTGTGATGTGTAAGTAGTTTGTTTTATTATAATGTGTAGTGATCGCGAAAACCTAATATATTACTATGTTAAATATTTGTCGTAGCTATTAAAAAATATTACTAATTGTCTAAAACCGTGAAAGAAAACATCGCGAGGAAGCCACTACATCTGAGAGATGTTCTCGATGGTGTGTAAGCCGGGACAGAGGGTTATGGTTGGTTTGAACCCTCGACACTATACCTCATAAACCATAGGATAAGAAGATGAATTGGACGCAGTACATAATTTTCCACGGATTGCGTAATGGCAAGTTATGAGTAATCTTAGATTATTGCTAGACTCAATTGGCACCAATTAACTCTAACCATATACATATTACTATGTTATTTTGACAGAAATCATCAATACAAATAAATAAAATTGAAGTGTCTGTTTGTAATGTCAAAATAATTGTTTTTTTTTTTTAAGTTCATAATGTTCATTGCACGATACATATGCCTAAAAATCCGTTTTTCTAATTGTTGTCTGTTTGTCTGTTTGTTAATGCTTATATTCGAAATGGCTAGACTGATTCTGATAAGATTCTACTGGCAGGTAGCTGACTATATAAGAATATAGAATATAGAAATACAGAAAAAAATACGTTGTTTGTTACGGTTGTGGTTAAGTTGGTGTAACTGAGTCTTAAAATATGGCCTCAGTCTATTTAACTAACGCTTGGTTATCGACTTAAATATATTAATCGATGAAATGATGAGACAAACGTTTTATTATAAGTTAAATAACTGCTTCATCAGTCTAGCAAACTCGGCTAAGCTTGAGGTCCTGGGTTCGATTCCCTAGTTGAGCAAATTATTATTGAGTTCTTAAGTAATTTTTTGTAGCAAGAAAGATACGGTCGGGAGCAGGATTCGAACCTACGCCTGCCTAGAGTATTTATCTGGAAATCAACCCGAAATTCGGAATAGGAATTCTGCCCGGTTGATGTAAATAGGTACTACGTATGTACTTATACATGGAAGTTATGAACAGAACGGCATCGCTGAAATGTGGGTGTACAAACAGTAGGTACAACATGTTTATTTCACGGGTGGAAAGAAAGTTCCCATAGAGGATTCAGGCGTAATGCTATTTTATGTTTATAATGATTAACTACTCGTTTCAAACGAAAATAAAAAATATAAATGCAAGGGAAAGGTTTCCAATGTATTTATTGCAAGGTGAAGCCGCGTCCACCCGCCGCATCGTTACAAAACCCTCAAGGAAGCCACCGTACGCATCTGTGTTTAGCAACATTTGATATATATAGTAATATACAATGATTTATATGCAATATTACTTTTAATTATGCGCAAATACCTCAGTACTATCGCAACGTCCTCAACTAAGTGCTTCACTGTTTAACAAAACGCGTGTTACTCAGGATGTATACGATAATACGATATATGCCACGTGTAATAAAATTCTGGTCGACGGGTATCTAAGTAATTTTAATGAGGGTAAACTCGGTACTGATTTAAGTAGAGTCTTGCAGTTCAAGTAACGGGCTATATAAGGTCCTAATTTAGCTATTAGGAAACTCCCTTTAAAGGGGGTAATCCATACTATCCATACTTAATATTATAAATGCGAAAGTAACTCTGTTTGTTTGTCTGTTACCTTTTCACGACTAAATGGCTGAATGGATCGTTAGATACATTTGGCAAGGAGATAGCTGTATCTTGGGGAAGGACATAGGCGGTCACCAGCTAGTATGGTATAAGACATAAACATTTACTCAAGTTAAAAACGAAATGGACATTTTTCTTCTTATCGTATGGTTAATTAACAACCTCAGAGTTTAAACCACCCGTAGGTCTCCGACATGGCTTTACACACCACAGAGAACATCTCTCAAGTGTGCCGGTTTCCTGATATTTTCTTTGCAAATGACTTTTAAAAGTCAGTGGTGCCTTGGATACGAACTTGCGACCTTTGACTGGTCAATCGAACGGTTATACCAATAGACCATCACTGCTTAAAATAAAATAAAGTGGAAATAAGAAATACATTTAATTACCACAGTATCAGCAAGACGAAGCAGTGATAGCCTAGCGGTATGACCGTTGGACTGCCAAGTCAAAGGTTCGAAGTTCGAATCCAAGGCACGCACCACTGTCTTTACGAAGTCATGTGCGTATTATAAACTAATTATCACTCGCTAATAACGGAGAAAGAAAACAGCGCGAGGAAACCAGCACACCTGAGAGATGTTCTCGATGGTGTCTAAAACCATGTCAGAAGCGTAAGCTTGTGGGTGGTTTTAACTCTGAGACTAGGTTGTTCATCAACCACACGATAAGAAGAAGCAAGACAAAAACAAAAACATCTAACAGGGAAAATCAAGAAAAATCTTTTTTGTAGAATTTTAACTCTTCGAATGGGAGAATCAAGTACAAATTATTCTTTGTAACAATAAAAAATAATTGTGTCTGCTAATTAGGGAGTCAACAGATAAATTATGGTATAAAGCAAATGAATCCTTATCATTTGACCTCTTATAAGAAGTTACTTAGTAAACTAGAAGCTTATATTTGAAGGCGGTTGTAGTCATTCTACTTCTGTCATACGAATCACACACACCTGATCATACACGGTAAGTGTACCCAACAGTGTTTTGAAACCAGCGTTTTTTGTAGACCTACAAAGAAAAGAATAGAATATGTATTTATTTGCAAAGCATCAGGTCTGTATTCCTGGACGGGTTAGGCATACGCGTCAACATTTCAGATTTCGAGTTGCTCCTGACAATTTCCTAACAGAAAAACCCAATAAGTATATAACTGCCTCGTTGGTCTAGCGGTCTCATGCACGACTACTGAGTGTGAGGTCCTGCGTTCGATTTCCAGGCCGGGTTTTCTGTTAAGAATGTCTCAGTAGCAGCCCGGAGTTTGGAAATGTGTCCGGTAGAATAAGCTTACCACCACATGGGACTTGATAACAGCACTGGTGAAATGTGGGTGTAAGTACAACTGTGTCCACCTCTGCCTACCCCTTCGGGGAATACAGGCGTGATGCTATGTATGTTATATTGAATATGAACCCAGTTGACGTCCACGTCCCAGTCCAGCCATGACCCAGTCGGACAAAGTTTTTAATACAAGCTGTATTTGAAGAAGTTGCACAAAATCATATCACATTGCCAAACTCATACACGCGGCAGTTATCGGCCGTGTGTGAGCGAAAAGGTTCACGGTGCATTCCGTAAATTATAGTTTTTATGTCACAAAGTTCAAGTGTTAAATAAAATAAAAGCCCAAAATAAAAGCAAATACAAGAGAATGGAACTGGCTTATTTTTTAGGCCGACTGTGTAGTCATCTGCGAGCCAATCGCCTGGCACGACGACCTTATGTGATAGACTGGTATTGCCAACTGGGTAAATACTTAAAACGGCCACGTAGGAGAATAGCCGAAACATTCCCGTGAATAATTATGTTTAGTAATGCGTGCATCACAGTGACTGTATACCTTGTTATAGCGACGCGAGATAAATGCCAGACAAATTGGTAAAGTTTTGCTGTGTTAAGCAATTAGCGGAACATGGTATTTTTACTGTGTCCACCGCGTTCCATAGACGTGCCTTATTCGGAAACGTGTCGAGTTTTATTGTACAAATTGAACATGTTCACCGGTCACGGTGCTTTGTATGAACCTTACTTTCGAATTCTTTACATTATAATTTCATTGCACATTTATATTCCTTTAGTGATTATTATCCCGTAATAATATTACGATCCCGTAACAATATTACATGCATAATTTATTATTACATTCCACCATTCCACATACACATACTTACAACTTATTTGACGGCACGGTTTGCGCATTGGTCGAGAGAACGGCTGCTGCGTCGCGTGTCGCAGGTTCGATTGCTGCACGAAGCATATTTGTATAATCTACAGATAATTGTTCCGGTCAGGGTGAGTGTGCATGTGATATTATACAGAGAGATGTAAACGCACCCACGATACAGGAAGAAATTCTTGTCTGGGGCAAAGTTTATTTAATAAGAAATAAGACTTATACACACCTTCCCAAACACACATAATTATGTAATTCGCAAATACACCGCCAATAATACTTATGTTCATAATAAACATACAAATAATACTGATTTCGATGAGATCAATCTGATAAAGATACAGAACTAGTGACAATATTTATCAAGGTTCAGGCTTAAATCATATCAATCTATAACATACATAAAGTGATTTAATCGTTATCCGTGTCAAGCGCAAGCGGGGTGGAGGCCGAACAAATCGAATTACTGGAGCTTAATGTCTAACCTTTGATCACTAATTCACTGTCATGACGTACAAGACAAACAAGATTCTAATAAGCTACCGTGGCTGACTTCATTATAATTTGGTAGTATGTCATATTATAAAACTTTGATGTTTTTGTAATTCCCAATCATAAATTTATTCTCGTGTATAGTGTCTCGATATATTCTGTTAAAATATTGTTTTGTGTCGTTACGAGCTCCCATCTTGAGCCACAAGTTGTGGGTTCAGACCTGGTGTGTACTTAAGTGTTTTGCAATGTCATATGTAGTTTTATAGTTAATTTAAGATTTTATATACATACGATGAACAAAAACATCGTGAGAGAACCTGAACTTGATGGTCTGAAATCGCAAACCTTTTTTTATTATCGTGTGGAAATCCTCATGGATGCCCTGCACCTATCGGTGAGGGATATCTCGGACTCCTACCGACTAAAACCACACAGCCATCTCAGCAAATAAAAAGCGGCACCGTTAACTCGAGTAGATCGAACCAGTGTCCCATCTGTGCCATGCCTTTGGCTCCTCCGGGGAAACACAATAGTTTCCCCAAAACCCCCACAGTATACGACAGCACGTGAGCACGCACACTATAGTACCCTAGCGTCTCCACTATATAAAAAGAGGCCCTTGCCTTGCAATTGGACAGTTGTGGGCTAGTTATGTTTTGATGTATCGGGTTGACATTAGCTAAAATATCTGTAAAGATAACGAAATTGCTGGAAATGTATTTTCAGCGTAAAATTATGTATTATATTTGAAGTTTGATTGGTTTAGGTACAAGTAAACAAACGTAATTAGCAACCAATCCTTAATATATATGATATTTTGTTTGGCATAGTTTTTAATATCAGTTGAATAGTAGGTGGTTGTAATGTACTCATGGTGGTTGATATTACGCTAGATACTTAGTAGAAAAAAAAGTTAAACAGTTAGTCCATCGTTCTAGTTTTCTTGCATATATAATTTAACAGTAAAGATAAAATTTGAGGTATTAATTGTTGTTAGTTTTACAAAATCTACGCCCGCGAGTTAGTTAATTCGCGAAATAACAGTTAGTCACACCGAACGTAGGAATTTAAATGATATAAAAAAATAAGTAAGCATTTCACAATTTGAATGGTAAGTATATGACTGCACGAGTAATTAATAAATAACGGTTTGGCAGTTCTCTGGAGCATGTCGCCTGTGGAATATGAAACAGTGCTAGTTTGGGAGAAGTGTAGCAGATTCCTAATAAGGAAATATGAATACCCTCATTTTAAGAATTGAATAGAGTCTAGTTCGTTGTCTCACCGAGCAACAACCCAAAAACACTTGGAACTGAAACTAAGAAATATTCTATTAACTATTATATATTTTTTACTTACTGCCTCGTTGGTCTAATGGTCTCAAGCGCGAATACTAAGCAGGAGGTCTCGGGTTCGATTCGCGAGTCAGGCAGTGTTATTGAGTTTTTCTGTTAGGAAATTCTCAGAAGCAGTCCGGAGTTTTGAATTGTGCCCGGTTGATGGCAATAGGCTCAGGACCTATTACATGGGACTTAATAACACATTGGTGAAATGTAGGTGAACAATTATGTACACGTCTGCCTACCCCATCGGGGAATACAAGGGAATACAGCCAATAAGCGTCAATTTAACTCTATTATATGTATGCCATCAATATTTACATAATGTACACATAAAATATAATGCTTATGAAACGAAATACAAGACACACTTCTAAAAGTCATCTGAAGATTACTATTCTGACTAAGAAACAGTAGGTACTTTAGATATTAACTCAGTAAAAATTTAAAATAATTATTTAGGTATCATAATGTACAGAAAATATACTCAAAATATACCTAAAAATATAATGTAAACCTCTCGATTATGAGATTCTTTCATAAAAACTTCGTAACAGTACATAAACCGAGTCAAATGTACGGAATAGTTTTATTAATTACCTACTAACTATACGTTCTCCTATTAATCATGGCTCTGCGAGTGTGAAAATCGTATTAAATTACCATTTTCTCCAAACTGTTCTCTTGTATACGTTTGTCTGTTATTACTTCAGTTTTAATTTTAAAAAGAAAGATCATATTATATCAGGACATGTCAATGACTTGTCTTATAAGGTATTAAACATTATTAACCTTTGCTTTATACTGTTAACTAAATGCTGCACTGCTTTTTATATGTAATCTCAGAAAAATTAAGTAGCTGATAACGAAAGCACAAAATGAAAGCTTTTAAAGACGAACATACTTAAATTTAACGATTGCTATTGCAAACTTGCAAAGACTGTTCACCGAGAATTAACCGCAGAAAGTTTTACACCATTATTATCTTTAAGATATTGGATTATTATGTAATGTTAATTTCGTAACTTATCTCTTAATGGCAGTTGTGAAGGGGCAATTCTCCGGCACCTTAAAGACTTAAATTCTTGCTCGGACGGAAATCAGATAAAAATACAAAATGAGTTCAAAAATATTTGATCAGTTGCCGAAGTGAGTGAAATTAAAATTGTTATATTGACACAAACATTACAAAATCAACAAGTAGAGTTGTTTATTAATACATATATTGTAGAATCTTTTTTCAGTCCCCCGATATCTTACGCGAAGCTTGTGTGGTGTTGATGTTTTTATTAGTTTTTAATAACTAGATTTCTTGACTGATAATTATACGCTAATATTCTGTTGGAAACTTCAACTTAATAAGGTCTCAGTCTGCTTTCAGACGATAATTAAAGTATTACTCAGGAATCGATTTGGGGTAAACCAACAGCTTTTGTATTGACTCTATCAACTGTTTTATACTATCACTTTTAATATTACATCTTTCGGGATTTGTGTTTATATTAAGCTTCCGATATTTTGTGTGACTCTATACAATCAGGGGACTCTTCATTCTCCTGACCTTTAAATATGTATAGCCAATAACTACACGATTAGAATAATAAAAAGCAGATATCTAAGCATGCGCTGAATTATACGTTCGTATTGATTTATATTAAGAGAGGAAATTTGACAAGGGTTATCAAATACTGTTCGACTCTGTGGTAAATATTTGAATAATTTCCAAGGTTTACCTCCTATAAAATGTTTTTAGTTATTAATATCTACATGTAAACGTCAATAGAATACGTGATTCAATGTACTTTCATGTAACGTAATATCATTCACGCGAGAAGAAATATGTTTAATGTAAACATGCCTTCGATTGATTCATGATTTCATTTTAACTCTAAAATACATTTATGAGTAATTAATAAGTAAGCTGTAATTCATTAGAGACTTGATGTTGTGGTTGGAGTAGGTCTTGTTTATCAAAACACAACGCGTGCCGAAAACAATAGGCCTAGGTCGTTATCATTGGCTCTATTCATAAATCCATTGTTTGAATCGTTAAATCGGGGGAGTGTAACCGCGTGGAATGAATGGATGCACTTGTCGTGTGTATGGCAGCGTTATCACGGCTGGAGCTGGTGGCGGTGAGCGCTGCGGCGGCTGCGGCGGGCGCCGGGCGGCAGTCAGTCGCGCCGCGCGCACCAGTCCCCACGCTCTCCGGGCCCGCTCCGAAGAGTCACGCCGCGCCCGCCCTTATCAAAACATTCCCGCATTGGGATCGATCCGCATGTCTTCACGCGCCTCGCACTGATAACGAGACCTCACGACGACGTGACATTGTGACTCGAGTGCTACTGGATGTACTCCTAAATACTAACGTGTTTGTGTTTGACATGTGATATTTTTAATTAGACTGTTCAGGATAATTGCTAAGTTTCCAGTTTTTATATTCAAGGATTAATGTGAGTACCTACTGAGGTCAATTATATTGTTTCTTTCTTCTAATAATATTTCACTAAGATTCAAAATTATAAGTAGCTCTATTTTAGTTATAAACAAAAACTTTTATTTTTTTATAAAAAGCCGTTATAATCTATTTTAAATTTCTACAAAAGTAGAAATTATAAATGACGAACGTAAAATATTACTTTTACAATTTATCCTCAAAACGTATAACTATAACATTATTAAGTTTCACTTTTCGAGTGTCGAAATAGACTGCACCACTAATACAGACACATAAATAAATTTAAAAAAATATTACACTGCTCAGTAAATAACGGGGTCAAAAGATACGCTTTAGTATTAATTTCAATGTCTTAAATCATTATTACAAATGGTTGAATTAATGAAGCTATAAAACGAAGTTCATACGTAAGTACAGACTAATTAGTTGAGGAAATTAATAATAATAATAAAAAACACTACCAATATAATTATTCCCGAAAGCTGAACATTTCAGTAATATAATATTTGGTCAGGTAGGAGTTATTAAATTTATGGTAAGCCAGAAAAAATATTAAATGCTACATCTCAGTCCTGAATAAATCAATGATAACAGAACATTTGTATCCTGAAACATTTCATAAGTAGTGCGTAGTTTCTGAATGGTAGAGATCACACAGAGATATTTTTATCTTAAGAGAGGTATGGACATTAAAGAGTTACCGAAAACGAACTGAACAGCTGCTCTTAATGAAATAAACTCCGTGTTACGACTGTAAAAGTGTGCCTCTTCTATATTTCATAACCATGTAGGATTTAACAGAAAGTTGTTTAAATTGCATTCAAGGCTTGATTTTTAAGTATACCATTCGATTAAGGTTGCGTTAATTGTTAATTTTTATACAATAATAAGCACTAGAAGCAATGAAATTAGGCGTAATTTTAATTAGTTTAGACCTTATTCTTTTATTATAAGTGTATGAATCAACTCTACCCTATTTCGCTCATCTTCCTCCGTTCCATCTTAGTTTAAAAAAAGTAGAGCGATTCTCTTTCTATCTTCTCAGTTAAAGATCAAGTTTACAAGACCGTCGAATAACTAGTATCGAAATATTTGAATTGCAGTTAACTTATTTAGTTTCCATAACAGTTATTAACATTGTATTAAGTACGAGTATGTAGAGCACGAATTTAACAATCTTTCTGTGTTGTGTAGAACGTAGAGACAGGTTACTAATCGCCCAACTTTTAATGCACTATGAATATTTTTCATCAAATCTAATTTTACGATTGTAAGGAATGATAGCAGCTCTAGACTGCCTCGTTAGTCTAGTTGTCCTTAACGCGGCTGTTGAGCGTGAAGTCCTGGGTTCGATTCCCGGGTCGGGCCTTTGACCCTGGTATTGGGTTTTCCTATTAGGAAATTCACAATAACAGCTCGGAGTTCGGAATTGTGCCCGGTAGATGCAATAGGCTCGTCACCTAATGCGATGGACTTAATAACAGCATTGGTGAAATGTGGGTGTAGGAACAACTGTGTTCACATCTGCCCACCTCTTCGGATTATTAAAGCGGAAAGATTATACAACAGATATTGTGATTGGCAAAATGACATCGAATTCATCTACAGTATGCGCGAAATGCTTAAAATTCGTAATCAAAATACAATGCATGTTTATAGAATATTTAAAATAACAAGTACTTACTACGAACGGATGCATAGCAACGTGTTTGAGATGACAGAGTGCTCGCATATGTCGGGGATTAAGAATCAAGATCACAGCAGACTGCAGTGACTGGCACATTCGCATTAGACGCCTAACGACTAGTGCGCTATTACACTACGTAATAAACACTACGAGATGGCCGTGATTATTCTATGCACAGATCTTAGTGAATGCTTGGTACAGGGTGATTGTACTACGCTAAATATTCCACAGATTGTAAAATGTCATCGTAGTAAGACATAACTTGGTGGTAGAGCTATTTCAATTACGTCACAATCGCCTTGGCATATTCGAACGTTTGTTTTTCAAGTTCCTAACACAGACAGAACTATATAACGCAGTCTCACTAATATAAGTCCAGTCAAACTTGTTCGTTTACTAATTATAACAAAAACAGATTCTCTTTATTTGCTCTACAATTTAGTGTAGAGTAGAGAATTGGACGTACTAGAATAATTTGATTTGTCAACCTTTCCTTTTTTAATAAGTGAATAAAATCATTTAACTCAGATATAAATAATTTTATAAATATAATTATACATATTTTGCAATGAAAATAAATTTAATTTAATTAAACCCAAAATTTTTATCTACCACCTAGTAGGTAGTACTTGATGATGTATAATAATAATTAATATTTTATATTATATTCATTTATTGGAATTCTATTTAAAAAAAAAAAATGTCCTAGAGTGCAATCGTAAAATATTACTATGCCTAATACACTGAGCGTAAGGCTTTAAAGAGGTTTTGTAGGCTATAGTTTAATGTTCTATGTTAACTTGTAAAAATTAACCTAAGTTATATCTGTATGTATTGCTTTTTATAGTTGTCTTATTAAAAATGTTTGTCTTATTAATTACAGTAGTTAATCGATGCTTGAAGGGCTGCGACATCAACATGCTCAAGGTTGCAGTCGCGGTAAAATAGCCTTTATAAGTACATATCTACTGTAGAACCTATACTTAAAATATATTGTAAAGTACTTAACCATATCCGTTACGGAGCATCGTCGTTTTTGCAATAACACTAAGCGCTAGGTAACCATCCAATAGTGTTTATTTGCGCTTAACACTGAATCTATGATTTGAATTTGTACGTGTTCCATATAAAAAGGTATGCTTACCTCTACTTTGACATATATGCGATATTTTACTATATAGTTTAAATGAAATTGTATGTTATTTTGAATAGTACATACATTATATCGGGAAACACTGTTACGGCTTTTTTAATATTTTTTAAAGTTAGAACTAAAACAGAAGAACGGACATAAAGAGACAATCGAACACTACCTATTACTATACTAATTATTATTGTTTTATTATATTATACATAGATGTCCTGAAATGTCTACATTTATTTGTAGACAAAGGGATTCGTATAAGCTCCCCTGTTCCAAAGGAGCAGAGAGCTTTTGCAGGAATCATTGTTAGCTTTTACGAATTACTCAAATATGCATTATATATGGATAGATATACCTGTATCACACTTTTATAAGCTCTAGTTGAATCTCACTAATAGTATACAGTAAATATAAAATCTAGAACCTATATTTGCATTCGATGCCTGGAAAGCTCAAGTCTTAATGTTATGGTGGCAAAATGAGGACAATGACAAGTTAATAAGCAATAAGTACGTACTCTTTGGTAAAACTCTTAAAGTTTTACTTTTATGCTGAGTCTGTCATTCTGTACATGACGTTGACCCCATCCTTTGAAAGTAGTATTAATAAATGTACGAAGAATTCGGGATAGCGAGCAGAGTTATAGCGATAGATTAGTTGAAATATCGATCATAGGTTGGGCAAATCATATACAGGTTCATAGGCAGGTTCCCGAGGTTGCGGCAAATGCAACTGTGATCGCTTCAACAATTTTTTTTTTATTTGGGCTTTTAGTATATGATTGGACAGGCTCAACGTCTATTGTGGATTTTCCATATCTTTCTTTCCACAAAAAATATTAGAGTGCAAGTGCAAAGATTTGAACCCCGCACTCGACCGTTATTTTTTTGCACAAAAGAAATACTTTAACATTTGAGTATATTCCATGACATACCTACGCTTACCGTAGACTACTAAAGTTAAGGAAATCAAGCATAATAATAATGATGATCACAATTATGATACTCGTACCTCGAAAGAAACTTAAGAAACACGCATTTGCGTAAATATTAAATGTACAAAACGCTTTTATCGTCTGCGGTTTCCAGTTGTTAATGTTCAAAACATGCTTTATACAGAGTGTTACACTTACGTACAGTATGAGTGTACCTACATCCCGCGAGCGAGCTAATCTGCAAACATTAAAGTTTTTACATGAGATAAAACAGAGCTCATTGAGCTCGGCCGCAATGGGCCGTGGTGCGCACGCATATGCGACCTGGATGCCACCAGACCGTCTCGCGCATTAATATCTGGACAATTCATCAACATCGCCCTCGGTAATTAAACATACATCTTGCGCCGGAGCATATTTTACCAGAATTCATTCGCTCTACGTTTGATGTGGCATGTGGCAGACTCACGTAATCACATTTGGTTGCAGAATGCGGATATATTTGTTAGTTTTCTAGGTCTAGGCAGTTTAGACCCTTTTTAACTTTGCATTGGCATACATTCTGACGTAACCAACCTAAAAAACATTTGAACGTTCATATTTTTAATAGTTAAAATAAGAGCGCAACGGGACTTGAGACTTCAAATTCCAATTTAGTCATGTCAACCTAAAATTTCCATCTAATTTTAGTTTGACATCTCTTATTTTAGCGGCCTACTAAAAGTGTGCTGACTAAACACGTTTGGAGATATTAGTTTGACTTACCTAGATTCAAATAAATTCATCCCTTTTCGCTATTATTTTAACTGTTAGTAAAATACATCAATGTTCTAATATGTGTATAATAATTTTCAAAGATTTATCTCTAGCTATATTTTAGTATAATTTGTTTTGTATTCTGAGAGCATAGTGTATCTTTTTTAATCATAGATCGTTTTTAGCGATATTTTGCGTATCCTTAAAATATCATATGACTTGAAATTCTAATATATAATTAAAATTTAATTATTCATAGTTCGATTACTATGTATCGATGAAACATTTATTAACATGCAGAATTGGATTCGGTAGCCGTTTCGCCTTCACACACAAATCGTAAACACGTTTTTACATCGCGTTGCAAGCACAACACAAATGTCACAAACTATTTTAGTTTAGTTATTATAAAATAAAACTTTTCTTACGAAACCACAATATATATATCTGCCTAGCCTTTTCCCAATTACATTGGGGTCGGCTTCCAGCCAAACCGGATGCAGCTTAATACCAGTGTTTTACATGGAGCGACTGCCTATCTGACCTCCACAACCCAGTAACTGGGTAACACGATATCTCGTGGTATGACTGGTTGTCAGATTTTCAGGCCTCTGACTACCTGTAACGGCTGTCATGGATCTTAATTTGACAACCGGGACCGACGGCTTAACGTGCTGTCCGAGGCACGGAGGTGTCTCGGTATGAAATGATGATCACCCATCCACAGACCGACCGCGGCAAGCGCAGCTTAACCTCGATCGATCGATCTGTGCGGCTGTTACTTAGCCACGAGCCCCTCCAAAGGTACATAATTATTCTATTCGTACATTTTTCATTAGAATTTTTTTGTACGTGATGATTTTAAATAATACAATAATTGAAATAAGTTTCAGTCATATGTATTAAAATAATGGTTTGCGCGCAGCAATAACCCGAGCCGATGGTAGTCAGGAGTCCAAGGCCAAAATAAGTACATTAAAGGATTATAAACTTACTTATTAGCTGTTTAAGACGAATATTATTATGACTAGCTAAAGGTAAAACAATTTAACGTGATCTACATTAAGTAACATTTAAAGATCATTAATTTATTTTGAAAATAATGAAAGTTTTATTTAATCGAGAAATGTTATTAAACCTTTTTTTAGACCTCTACTATTGAACAATACCTGCGTTATAAAGATGTTACATGTGTCATAATTAAAGAAACATTAAATACCAAACAAGATATATATTATTATAAATCTACGTATGTCAGCATGTATGTATGTAAAAATGTATTAATAATAATATAACATACCTGACAAACTATGTGGGGACGGTTATGTAGACAAGTTATGAGAAATAAAGGTTTTACTGAGATAAGTGCCTGCACGACGGTCAGAAAGCTGATGTTATTTTATTAGTCTACTTTTGCAAAAACATTGTTGCAAAATGTATATCACATGTATAACATTATTTAATACCTACACGCTGGCGACTTCGTGATTGCCTCGGCCACTTCGAACAGTTGTAAACTCGTAAATAATATCTACACATATTATTACCATCTTCAATGATAATAAATAGTACTTCTGTTAAAAAAATAACAACGTGTTAATATATATCTATTCAATTACCTAATCGTGTAGTTACTTAATAAAAGAGCGGAGGAGCCACTCAAACATTTAAAAAAGTGATATTATTAAAGAACAAATTGGGTAGCGGACTGGTTTGGCGTAACGCCGGAAGCGAACAGGTTCCACACTGCCGAGATAAGTATTAATTGGAATTTTAATTTTAACTAATGAAAGATGCTCGTGAATGACTCGCTGCCCGGAATCGTTATTTGTGTACCTACGAGTATTACGTATATTAAGTAACACGGCTTTCACTGAAACAAGTTATTCGTTATTACAATCGAAGCTACACGCAACAGTTTTTAGGTAACTAAAGCGTTCGTCGTACATTTCGGACAACGATACGCTTGACCATAGAGTTCGCATAATATTCACCACATGATTCTGTAGCGTATCATCTTGGATCCAATAATATCCTAATAAGATCAACCCTTTAGGTTATACAGGCATGATTCTATTTTAAATTGTTATAATTTATTGTTAAAAACTTATATTTCAATTAAATAAATTGCCAGTTACAGTATACATAGAGCAGGATCAAAACTTTTCTGTTTTTGATAAAAATCTTTCGAAAAACATTCCATGACCGTGAAGCATAGCCAACAACTAGAGATAATTGCTCAAGATAATTGGTGAATTCTGCTGATCACACGTGGAACAAATCGAAATCACGAGTTCCGGATAATAAAGTGAGGTTTGTACTGCGATCCGATCTACTTGCTGTGAAAAGTAAAACGCGTGATCATTACCAATGACGTGAAAATGGCATATTAAACTCGGTATTATGAAAATGGTGTAATATAGGCAACTAAGATAGTTTTAGGTATCAGTACTTGATATCTAAAACTATATATTTTTACGGGAGTTGTGAGATTCTTTGTAAATAGTATCCTGGCCATATTGTCTTTTGTATTTACTTGTATGGCTATGGCGGTTCCCAAATAGTAAACTAAATATAAATTATCTTGCAAATTGACAATTGGATTTTCATAATAAATTAATTTCTAGTTTCAGCAGATCTTTTTTGCATATTCCTTTTTTAAAACGACTTCCATCAATAAAGTAGGGCGGGTAAACTTTAGAATTAATTTAGATATTTTTACCAATGTTTAAAACGCAGAATATACGCGTATTTGACCGAAAACGTGATTTAAATGACACAGCAGCAGTAACACACCTAAATTTAATTAAAGAAATGGGACGATTATGTACTTTATTAAATACAGACCCTGAATTACGTCACTCGACTACAAATCGTTTCGAGGAAATCGCATTACGATATGCTAATATGTAATTGTAATCATACTATGTTCAATGTGAAGTGGTTGGGATCCAATTCTGTGACGGGAAACAGTCGAGTTTGTTTTATTGCCAGCTATTAATGTCTCATAGCTAGACGTGCCTGATTTACCTTCGCTTGGTTTACTCTCCACTTAACTCTCGATACCGTTGCATGGTACACTATTTATTTCATCAATTATGAGAAGAATTCACCCAAGCTCATCTGTTGAACATACTTCTAAGTAAACCCAACAATTAAACAATAAACGGGTACCTTATTTTCCTAAAATCTGTAATATATATAAGGCTATTAAAGGTATTAGTAAAACAAAGGTGATTGCTTTGCTTTCTCAACGAAGGCCCGCTCTGTTTACCGGCCGCGTGTACATTCTTGTCATTGTTTGGTTTACACAACGTGACGTCGTAAAGGTGTTAAAGTTAAGCCGTGTTTTGTTGTGGATCGTAAAAACTGCATTTGCTTGTAGGAGGAAAGGATAGATACGTTCAAAGAGCATTTCTCTTGAATGGTTCCGTCCGCCTACGGTGCGCGTGCGCCGCGTCCCGCCCGCCCACGCGCTTGTAAATTGTTCCCTAACTGTACCCGGGACAAATTGCCCATGTAGCAGACATAATAGCGGTCCTTTAATCTTAATATGATGGGAATCATATTTAAACGTACGCTTATTCGATATAAATCAGAATTACAAGTAATATATTTGATGTCAAGGTAGGTAACTACTTGTGAAGTGTGAACTACAATAGTGAATTATAATCTGATACAAATACAAGATAGATAGTGATTTACAGATTGTTTTATTAGTAGAATGAGAATAGCAGAATCATTGTATAATGTGTAATTTAGTTTCAGCCTTTTGTATTATTTATTGATCTTCTCAGTAAGATTCGTTGACTGCAAGTCACTTAGTGAAGGACGTATAAAGTTTTATTTATACTGCCCGGGACATAAGTGAGACTTTACTTAAAATATTTTGATTGGAAATAAGTAATTGCATGAAAAAATAATAAATACAGGATTCTGATAGGTATCTATGTCATTGTAAAGCAAGCTTATTCTTTCATATAAAATTAAACACACACAATAAATTAACATACATATGATTCAAAGATTGTAGGTTTTATTGGAACATTCTCCTTCACAAATAACGGCTCTAATGATGCTTAAGAAAATATGTACCTAACGCTTAGTTTTTTGTAAAAGGCTTCGGTAGGCGTGCACCTGCGCATATCAGCGAGATGCCAACTTGTTCAGATTAACGGCACACCGCTAATGATGTGCAAATAACAAACGCGGCACTCGTCCGAGTACTGCCTCAATAGGGAACGTAATACAAGTTAGCTGACAATGTTTGTTGTATACTTACATAATTGAAGATAAATGTAGGTATATTTGTATAGACAGACAATTAAATAGACAGTTAAGTTCAGTGCCGACATTACGCATCCAAAAAATGTTGAAGATGATTTCTCGTATAGATAAAAAGTTATCAAAGTATTTCAATTAGGCAATCAACTTAGGCTATCGCAGCCCACTGCCTGACATAGGTATCAGTTTAAAAATTTGTTAGTAATATTCCAAGGGGTGTATTGTATATTATATATTTATAGATAAAAATCTAGATATTCTAATTAAAATTCAAGAACCTAATTCACTTTCATTAACCTGACGGCAATATAATCTCTCACATACATTTCCGATGTAATATACAAAGATAAAAACAGTTACCGCTAGAAACTTATTACAAAGTAAGAAACTCACATTACTATTTGCGGAATTACAATCTGCTGTGCACATTATAAACGTTACTTTTAACTGAGTGAAACTTTATACTGACGATCTTGGCCCGGATAAGCAATACAACGCGTTACGATAATTGATTTACTGTTACAACTAACAATTTTCAGAAAATATAAACTTTTGTGGAAAGTAAAATACGGTCCTGAGAACGAATTGGAACCTGCTGCGCCTCCCGGATAAATACTCCAGGCGCTCTGACTAACCCCCAAAGTCTTTTAGTGTCATAATCGCTATCTATTCAGTCTCTATACAGGTGACTGAATCAACACGATTAACTTTAAAATTCATAATTATTATTTTTTGAAATTGAGCTAGAGTTTGTCTTAAAAAATATTCTACATAAATTATGAGGTATTTGTAAGTCACCAATTTAAAAATAAATACTAAAGTCCGTGTCCTGGTGGCGGAGTGGTTAAGGGTCAGCCTCCTGAGCCACAGGTTGTGGGTTGGGTGCCTTCTCTGTATGAAAAGAAGCCCTTACCCTGTAGTGGGACAGTTCTGGCGGTTGTTATGTTATGATTATATAATGTACTATAGCCCTGTTGCTTCCTTCATTATTCATTTATAGAAATGTTTATAAACATGAACTAGTGTGGGACTATTCCGATTACGTAATTAAAAGAACATCCACCAAAACAAAGGCTTTATATAATCAAACTGGAAACACTGAGTTTAAGAAAAAATAAACTTAATTATGAAACAAGGAACTAGTCTTGACATAGCCAATAAAACATGATTGACTACAAGAAGAAAATCTTTTAAATCTGAATCTGTGACACCAGATAATTTAATGCGATAAAATTGTTGAAAAGGAAAAAGTTAAGTTCCAAAAATTACTGCGATTCAGCTTCGCACAACACCGCGTTCTAGATAGTGCTGCCACTCTTTTAAATATCTGGTACACGTTTTTGAAAATGGAATTTACAATGGTTTACATGCCGGGATACGAAAATGCTGAATGGAACAGGGTACAAAATGTAGGTATTTAATATAAAATGACGATTTTGCAAATATAAATATATATACATAATACAGTTAACATGGCTTGATTACCGCAAACGGATATATCCTGTAACATATTAAACACGTGGCCTGGTCAGAAGATCAGATGAATTCTAGAGTTATGCATTTTATCCAGTTCTATTTATTAGATACCTATTGTGAATATCATTTGTCATTTATTTGTGGTCACAAGTGCTCCTTATGTTACCGCCAAAGCACATTTGTTTACATTGCTTTGTACATACAAACAATGAATCTTAATTTCCAGATTCGAGTGACACCGAGAAGGCTTGTCAATATTATTGTTTTGTTGTTTCTTTGTTTTCTGCAGATACTGCGACTAAATGTATGCAGCAAGCACCATGCTTTGTAAACACACTTATAAAAGATTTTATTGTTAAAAGTTAAGGCAAATACTTTTGATATCGCATAGGTAATCTGTTATTTTTGCACGATAAATGGACGCTTAGCAGAACATAAATATCTGAATACTTATTTTAGAATTTATCTGTTGACTCGATTATTACCAGAGACTAATAGAAATACTTATTATTATTATCAACATGATTATCAAGTACAATTTTGTACTTTCGCGGCTATACAGATAAAATGAAATCGCTTGAGATAGTTTTTAAAAAACACGTATAGATTAGTGATAGGTAATTAATAAGCTTAGGTTTACAAAGCTAGCTTATTTACTTAGAATGTGGATTGTTGATGTCCCTCGCATCTGGTATAATCTTCTGACCAGTTCTATTGCGCTGACAGTTTTAACGTAGGTACACAGAGCAAACTTGGGTACACTCCCAGTTGACAGCGACGCGGACGAATTTTTCGATGCCCTCCTCTAGTTTTAATTTAGTTTTTATTTCATTTTTATTATTAACCGACTTCAAAAAAGGAGGAGGTTTCTCAAACCGACCGTTTTTTTTTTTTTTCTTATATGTGTGTTCGGGGATAACTTCGGTGTTTATGAACCGATTTTGATAATTATTTTTTTTGTCGGAAAGAAGATATCTCAACGGTGGTACCATGATAAGGAAACCAGGATCTGATGATGGATCCCCGAGATATCGAGGAAACATTCGAAAATTATAGGGGCGACATGTGCATTTGTTAATTTTTTCATTAAGTATTTTAAAGCACTACTATTTAATGAAGGTGTGGAGTCGATCTGATGATGGAGCTGAAAGACAGTCGAGGGAACTCTTTAAAGATTTACAGCAATTACCTGGTGTTTGGGCTTGATTAATTTGTATTGATGAGAACTTTACACCTAGATGGGTTGTGACTGTCATTAGGGGTCTGATGATGAAAACGAAGGACAGTCAAGGGAACTCCTCAACGTTTTACAGTAGCTACCATGTTTTGTTATGTATGTCCGTTGATATCTTCGTTTGAAAGAGTAGTCCCCAGAGGTGGTCCCATTTAAATTAATTTAAATTAGTAAAGATCCGATGAAGACCTTCGAAGTTAGACAATGGAACTCTTCAATGAATTACAGCAAATCACTCTCAATTGCTATAATCGCATGTTCATGTATAGTTCATGCCACTCAATACATGCATAGCATCATGCCTGTATTGCCCGATGGGGTAGGCAGAAGTTTCCAATGTTGTACACAAACATTTCACCGATGCTGTAATTAAGTCCTAGCGGCTTTCGAAAGCCTACCCATATTATTAAATTACTAAATTAATTAATTTATGAAGTATACAAACTTATATATGACCTATACAATATATATATATATATATTACACTTAAAACTAAAAAGACTAAAATAAATTAATTTTAAACAAAAAATGAAAACCGCCTTCAAAAATCTACTACACTAAAAAGTTCAAAATAATATCAAAATTTGCTTATAATAAAATCATTTTAAAAGATCAGTATATAATAATAATCTGTTAATTTTGGAGTCGGTGCCTGATGTATGTGTGGTTTATAACCAGATACAAAGGCCGGTAACATAACCACAGCACAACGAACATAAGTGAGTAACAAGAGAAAAACAATAACCCTCTCCCAGTACAGGCACCGACTCCAAAATTAACAGATTATTATTATATACTGTTCTTTTAAAATGATTTTATTATAAGCAAATTTTGATATTATTTTGAACTTTTTAGTGTAGTAGATTTTTGAAGGCGGTTTTCATTTTCTGTTTAAAATTAATTTTAGATTAAATCTTTGTGCTGTAAATTTTTCGTATTAGGTTTTAGTTGATATTTTTGCTATGTACAGGGAGAGTATGTTTAATCATTCTTCATTTCAAGCATATTTGTCATACGTCAGTCGCCCTGCTGAAGATCTGTGCGTCGCCGTCGCGTCGTTCGCAACTCCCGCGCCGGCCTAAATAACATTAGTGAAAAATTAAATTCCAGCACAAAAAATCAAAAAGTAGGCGTGTTCTACATATTTGTGAGTTCCACGTGCACAATCGCATGCATTGTTGTATTGTAAAGTGTTCACAAAAAATTATGTAATACTTTAAACAATGGGATCTTTTTTTCTTTCTACCAAATTCAGTGTGGCGCGTTTCTTATTTAGTGGTTGCGATTGAATACTTTATTCAATGTCAAACTTGCGTGTTAAGGCATTGATTATTTGTTATTATATTTCGTATGAGACCGGTGTTTAAATTAAAAAACGAAAAATCACGCTTTTGTTGAAGAAAATTTTTTTCCATAAATGCAAAAACAAAATAGAGTGATTATGAAAAAAACATTTTATCGTAAAAAAGCGTCCGCACATCTTTGGGAGTCCACCATATTGGATTTAGAATGACGTCACTTAGCTCACCATGCATTGTCATCCAAACTAAACGTGTATGCAAAATTTCAGCTCAAACGGAAACCGGGAAGTGGGTCAAAATAGCGACCTAAGTAGTCGGTTACAAACATACAAACAAGTGAAGCTAATATAAAGCGTGTAAAAAGAAAAGACGCCTAAACTTGTAATTTTACATATTTAGAAGTAGGTACAAGTTAACGTTTACATCAGAATTGTTCCACCCAAAGACAATTTACGCGGTGATAAATTGTGTTTTTTATTTACTCATGAGTCAGGGAATATCTTTTCGTATTTGTTTGTCAGTGTCGGTCCGCGGCTGGGCTCAAACTCACTATTAAGCACTCTTTCAACGCCGCACTATTGTCCTGCAGTAGATGGCGATAAAACACTCTCTACGTGATGGAATTTTTATGTTTCCGATCTTTAGACGTCGCTAGCATTATGATATTAAAATGTTCAAGTATATGGAATTATAATATTAGTATTTATGAAATTTTACGTACTGAGGGGATTTAGGTACCTGAATATTTAAAACACCTTATGCTAATCTTAACTTGATACGTATCGTTGTTAGCGTGCGACACGTTATGTATGCTACGAGTACATATTGTATCCCACGACTATAATGTATAATGTGAAAGTAATATTAATTAGCAGTAAATGGAATCGAATTTCCTTTTCATAACGCTAATATAATGTTTCAGTACAGCGCCGTGTTGCCTGCGCCCGCGCCGCCTGCATCGCTGTCTCCCCCATGTGCACTGGGATGGGGTGAGTCACCGCACTCAATTTAGCTTCGGTTGCTAAGTTTGCATAATGTTATAGAATAAAATATATTAGTTAGTAACGAATTTAAGACAAAAGCATTAATATATCTACTGATATTTTTGCGGGCTTTATTATTATTTAATTATTACATTAGTTTTTTAACCAATGATGAAATTATCACCTACCTAGTTGCCAAAGTAATACGTGCAGCGTATTACATATTATTATCGTGAGCTCGCTATTAGTGAGTGCCGCACACCTGCCTCGCGACTCGATGTCAATGTCCGTCAAACGCGAGCCTCCTGTCCTGCCTCTACTTATTTACTAGCCACTTTATAATAATAATGCATAGGTACACTCAAGATATTCTCCTTCAGTAGGTACTAAATACTTAGAGAGTTTACGAATATATACGAAATATTAAAGAACATTTATTTGTTAATCATAACAACTCTTTTAGCGTGATCAAAATAATTTTTAATGGTACCTACGTACATTAAAAATAATATTATTTTCCGTTTTTTGTTTAATGTAAGTTTCCATTGAATTATCTGATCGTGATCACAGCAAATAACTAGTAGAATCAATAGATTGTTATTAATTTTATCGATTCGGTCTATAAGAAATGCGGCTGCAAAAAACGATTACTAAAAATAATTTCCTGGCGGATAACTTAACTACAAATAAGTAAGTGCGTTAATGCGTACCCGCGTTGGCGCCGTTAAGAAAAACGTACATAATTGCTAAGTAAGTATACATAGAAATTAGGGCCAAGAATAGTGCCTTCCAGTAAAGTGCCGTACCCGCTAGGAATCTGAGGAGAGTAATCTACGGATATTTAAACTTACATATTTCCAGGCTGTCGTCAGCTCACCCTGTTTGCGGCATCACTCTAATTACGTAATTACTGCGTAGGACTTAACTGTTCCTACTGTTGTTGTGTATTATTATGTGTTGACATGCAAACGTTGTTAATAGTTTACCAATTGCGTAAATTTACGATGCCCATACACAGCCGTAATTAAGAAGATTTTTTTTCTTGAACTACAAAACATACAGCAATGTTACGTTTGTATTAATTAAACCAATATTTTTGGAATGCTGACTAACAGCATTTATGGATGGCTCCCATTGTTTCTGTTTTTGCTTCTATCGTAATGTGGGTTATATTTTAATTTGTTAATACACTTGCTAATAACTGAAGTCTGTCACATTTGCAGCCAAGACGCGCAAAATTCGCATTGTAATAACAAAATAAATGTTATCCATATTTTTTCACGCAATTAGGTATGTTGAAAACCGTCTTATGAAACGCGGGAGCTTTGGTCAATACAAACTCAGCTGAATTACTTCAACGCCTGCGTCTCGAGCTGCCGTCCAGCTTCGTGTGCAGTAACCGACTCAGCTCACTTGTATAATAATTTACTATTACGCAATTAGACTTACACCTTGGCAAAGGTATGGGGAACGCAAAAGGAAACCATAGCCAATAAGAACTTATACTTCGTAGTGAATTCCTGTTTATTGCTATATTTTTAGTCGCATGATGGTAAAGTTATCTACTAATAGACACATGCGCGACCAGAAGTAGCGCAGTATCAGCGTGACCGATAACCAGCGAGCGGCTCCGGCTCGCATCCGGCAGGAACACAACACTTCCTTAATCCATCACAATTCACACATTAAATCATTAACATGACTGCCCCAAAATAGCTTATCCGCTAACAAAGTAAATAATTAAACATATATAATAACATTTAAAAAAAAACTTTACAAGATTTTGAGATGATGTTGAAAGTAACGAAAATTTGAACATAACAATGATAAATTCAAGCAAATTTTTGAGCAACTTTCATAAATGTGTATTATGAATATAAACTTACGAAGCATATATTTCTGTGATACGAGAATCCTTCTATACTACTAGCTATGTATGTACTTCTAATAACTAACTCGTTGATGTCGAGTCTATTAATCTATTAACGTTTCCGGTAACAGAATTACAGTTACGATATTTATTATAATTAGCATGGCCGTTTCTCAGGGGTATGTACAACTACCACAGTGACGTTCTTGCAAGTGGAACGTAACGCGAACTTGGATCGGGATGACAGTCATTAGATAAGACTAACGTCTCGAAGATTGGATTTCCGTTCAACCAGAACGATTGGCGACTCGTTTTATGAGTCACTACATATCATCTGCGCACGCAACTTTATCGTTGCTACTACTACTTGGTCACATTATGTTATTATTGATACCTTACTTGTGTAATTAAGGTGCGTGCGTCAACCACGTTAATCTAATGGCGAGAAACCGCTTACATCCTGAATACAGACAGTATATTTTCAGTACCTCAATTAAACCCCTTAATCTAGCTTTTAAATAATTAGATCACGGACCTTAAAAAAATATGGACGGAGCTTTGCGTACGACATGTGAGAAGCATGCCCATTCATCCAATTTCGCTTGTCATACACAAGCGAAACGCATACAAATACTTAAAAGTTAGTCTATGCTTCGCTTATGACAAGTCAAGGTTACATCCGTATTTTTTCAGATCCGAGCAGATAAGTCACTAGTAAGTCTAGTATAAATATGAAATAATATCTTTTTTGCATATTCATAAAACTTATGAGAAGACCTTTACTATGGAGGTCGTTTTAAGGGATAGATGTTTAAGTGATAAGAATTCTTCACTTAATTTTATTACTCAGAAAACCTCCACTTTGACTTTTAATGTAGGACTTTTTTATCAAAAATGGATCTGCTTTTGGCCTCCATCTCGCCTGATGGTAAGCGACGGGATGGCTGAGGATGGAGCACGTAGATTCAGAAAAAAACTATTCACTCTATGTAGAGTGGATAGATTTTGGGAAAACGATAGTTGGGGAGTAGATTCTACATTTCATCTGCGACTCATCTGATTCCATTCGGGGAATACAGACGTGATGTTATGAATGTAGAATATTATATTACATAGGTTTATTGAGACACTAGCCCGCCACTTCGTTTGCATCTCGTGACAAAAGGTAGCATTTATGTTCTTATCCAAGGGCCGATCTATCTGGTATTACTGCTTTAATGCTACATGCATAATTAAATATTTTGACACACACTACAAAAAAGTACATTTAACATACTTTGCAACTAAAGAGTACAATAAATTATTGATCACCAAATAAGCCGACTGCACATAAAAGAGGGAATCAAGATGAAAATAGAGAAATTAATACATATTCCTTTTCCAAAACCAACGATACCTAATTCAAATCGTTCAGCCGTTTTTGCGAGATTGAGTAAAAATATCCAAACTTTTACATTTATATTAAGTACTTATTAGAAGGATTCATAGTTTGGTGACTTACTATTTTGCGAATCATATTTCAGAGCAGAAGGCGCGTGCGGTCTGGCGCGATGGTTGCGTGATCGGTCATCATGCGCCTCTTCCGCGGGCCGAAGCGCAGGGAAGTGACCGGGTCACGAGCCGTCGCGACGCCGTCTCCACGCCGAGACGCCGCCGCCGCCACAGACATCACGGGCACCTCGCCGCACGTACCACACGACTTCACGCTCGTAACCGCACTACCAGCCATGGTTATGGAGGATGATGTCAAAGAGATGAAAAAAGGTAAGCATCGGTACAGTTCAGCATTTCAGGTTGATCGTATTCATTGAAGTACCTAAGAATCCTACAGTTAGCCTTTCTTTGCTTAGCCTTCTCCCAACTATGTGAGGTCGGCTTCCAGTCTAACCAGATGCAACATAATACCAATATTGTGGAGCAACATGGAGCGACTGCCTATCTGACCTCCACAACCCATTTACACACACGATATCTCCTGGTAAGACTGGTTGTCGGTATTTCAGGCCTCTGACTACCTGTAACGGTTGCTATAGATCATTATTTGATAACCGGGACCGACGGTTTAACGTGCTCTCCCAGGCTCGGAGGGATCTCGATATGAAGTGATGATCATCTATCCATAGACCGACCGCGCCCAGCGTAGCTTAACTTAGATCGTTTTTTTTTTAAGCCTATCTATTAAGAGTACTAAACTCTCACTAACCCCGATCTATGTTTAGGTCTTTAAGTGTGGATCCATCGCATCGAACTACTGGTTTGGATAAGCATTCAGCTTATTTTACACGATATCATTTTAATTTCAATTACGGTACTTTTCAGTGTTCGCTACGTGGGGTCGCCGTATGGGAAAGAAACTTGAAATATTAAAGAAATCAGACACAAAAGAAACTACACCTGAAGATAAATCCAATGAGGACGTAAAAGAGGAATCCGCAACGGTTCTCACTGGCCAGTATAAGAAAAAACAGCACTGGAAAATGGGACGAAGTAGTTCAGATTCGACTTCATTAAAAAAGGACAACGACACTGATTCCATCAGAAGTGGTTCCAGAGACAGATCTCCGAGCCCATTTAAATCATTTTTTCATAGAATGGGGTCCACGGGAATGTTAAATTCTGCTAAATCACAATCTCTAAATATGCACAAAACTTCTGATACTTATCCCGTTGCGAATGGTCCGACCTTATATCGTAGTTGTTCTACGTCCCACCTTTCAACTTATGTAAAAGCGGATGATCCATCTGACGACATAGATTTACAAAATGCTGACAACGAAAGTAAACATTCACCCAAGAAACATAATAGCGCTTCGTCTGAAGAAACTTTGATTACGTCCTCAGCTAAAGCCATTAGTTGTGATAATATCACAAATTTAAACGATGGACAAACAAATAATGGCCCGTCAAAAAAACCCAATTTCCCTTATGCATTTCTGAGATCCAAGTTATCAGTCTTACCTGAAGAGAACAGCATAGCTTCTCAGCAAAGAGCCAGTTCTATAAGACAAAGTTTATCTGAAAGAATAGATAGAAATAAATCTCCGAAATTCCGAAAAGATAGAATTTGTTATACGAACTCACGATCGGAAGAACGATATCAGAGTAGTGATAGCATATCTATTAATGATGAAAATATTTTATATAATAATGCGTTAAGAAAAGAATATGACTTCTCACGAAGTTCCATGAGAAGTATAAATGAAATAGATAGTAATATATATCCTATCGGACGTATTGATGATGTACATCGTAGATCATCGATGATTTCTCATAGAGCACCTTTGGATTACGATCCTATGCTAATACCACGGAATAGAAACAGTTTACCTGTATACGAGTACAGTTCAGTGTTGGGTTCTATGCGAGATATCAAAACTGAAATCACTTCCTCTAATCAAAGTATTCACCATGGACTAGAAAATGCAGAAGTGCAAGCCCATCGCCTCAGTAATTACGTAAGTTCTAACGAGTCTGGATATGATAGTGATGGTAGACCCACCGATGAACATAGCAATCATTCCCCTCCAGGGTATTCGCATTTTAGTACTCCATGTATGAGAAGAGAACCAATAGATATGAGCTGTGACGGTAGCCATGGAAATTTCTCAAGACAGTTTAGTTTGAATCACAAAATTAATATGGGCCGAGTACAAACTCCAGTTCGTCGAAGTTCTACTCCTTGTGCACTATTTCCTGTGGAAAAGAATAATTCTTATGAATTTGGAAATGAGCATAGAGATAATATCCATAAGTTTCCAAGTGATAATATAAAACACCAATTGTTTGAACACATCGAGTCCAAACCTCCACCGCTTCCAAAGAAAAATATAAATAAAAAGCAACCTTATGTCTATAAAACAATAACATTAGATGAGAGAGTACAGACTAGGAAAATAAAATTTCTTCACTCACAGCTGCTTCCTGTTGAACATTCAGTAATTTCAGATAGAAACACTAATGCGGATTCACAGTCGCATATACAAAATGTCCCCGAAACAGATATTTTTGGCAGAGGACCATGCACTAAACGCTTTAGAAAAATAAGATTACTAAAATCGAGGTTAGATGAGAGTCTCGGTGTTTATTTGGCACAACATAGAGTAGATTTTGATAACAGCAGTTCAAATTACGAAATACGGTACATAGTGGTTAAACTTGATTTCGATGGAATAGCTCACAGAGACGGAAGACTACGAATTGGCGACGAAATTGTTAATGTAAACGGCAGAGTGCTGCGGGGCTTGTCATCTCTAAAAGAAGTGCAACATATTGTAAATTCTTGTTCAACCGAAGCTACGATCGAAGATGGAGCATTATTTCAAAGATATCAAGTTGATCTCGTGATGGCTCACGACGAAATAACGCCTGTAACATTAAGTAGAATAATAAACAATCAGCCATTAGAACAGAACAGCGTTACACTTCCGGCGTCAAACGTTCCACCAGATATTATCTCTCAAACTGTGCATAAGCCGTTACCTTCCAATCAAATAACAATTGAAACACATTTTCCTGCTGAAAACCAATTTTATCATAATAATACTAACAATAGAACCAAAGAACATTCAACCGATCGCCTAAATTATGACCCTAATGCAAGTAGAACAGATCTACACCAACAATGCGAAATTGGTGTTCAAGTAAACAATGGTCCGATACATTCAAACCAGAAGAGTGACGACGAAAAACTATTAGAGAGACATTGTTATTCTCAATCCGCATCTTTGCAAAATATCACAAATATTGAAATTTCATTAAGATCATCACCAACCCCAAGATTAAACCAGGGTAATAACTATAGACCAATATCATTTCATAATCCTAGACCACCGTCAACTGCAACGCCTTACTCTGTATATAATGACAATGCAAACAACGAAATAAAAGAAAACTTTTCTCATTATATAAAACACGTGCCAAGGCTTTACCAAAATAGATCATTTGAAAGTATACCCGAACAGTTGAGAAATAGTAGTCGGAGTAGATTTTTCAGCAGAGTTGGTTCCCAGCGATGCTCTGTAAATTCCGGTTCACACGTATCAAGACTTCAAGAACACGCTTCAGCGATTCATCAAGACAATCAACATGGTGGACATTACGCTCACAGCTCTTTACATAGAGTTGAATTTTGGAAAGGTCCAGGACATAAAAGTCTTGGCTTTAGTATTGTGGGAGGAACCGATTCACCAAAAGGCCAAATGGGTATATTTGTTAAAACCGTCTTTCCAAATGGCCAAGCGGCTGACAAGGGTACTATTTTTGAAGGTATTGATACTTTATTGATTAAACCAAGGTATTATTTTTATTATCGTGGCTTGACTTTAAAATGTTGTAACAATTCTGTTTTAGGAGACGAAATCTTGTCAGTGAATACTGTGCCGACACGTGGATTAAGCCATGCTGGGGCCATAGCGCTTTTCAAACAAGTAAAAGAAGGAAAAATAGAACTGACGCTTTCAAGAAGAAGGTAAATAATATAAGTTGATTAAAATTAAGAATACTCTGCGCGGCGTTATTATAATTAAAGCGTTATATAAATACAGGATGGGTTTTTGAGATGGAGCAGAACCTAAGTGATTAGGAGACTGAGCGAATATTTCAGTTCCAGAAAATAGTCGTGTTTCGTATATTATTACAGATTCATTAAATATATACGCATTTCGACCTTTCTGTACCATTTGCACACGTTTTAAGACTATGGGTTAATGGGATTTTATTCAATATCCTAATGTTTTATCATTGCGGCGGCTATATGTCCAATGGATGACGTGATAGAAATAAGATTGTATAAAAGTCTAGTAGTGATACACGTACATTCATTTTGTAACTATTATGTTATTTTTAAATATAATGAATACATTTTATTTTTTCAGAGCACCTAGGTCGAGATCTGTGGAACCTCTCGGCAATTTTCGCGGTGACATGAAACGGGAATAATAATACATTATTTATATCCCAAAGAAACAATGGTGTTATCAAGTGCAATAATTCACTTTATCATTATAGCCAAAGGCAATTCTTTAATGCTTGTTTCACAGACACTCATTGCGGTTATCTAAATTATTAAGTGTGCCTGGAACTAATTATCGGTTAAGATTTAACAATATTTAAAATATTGGTATTGTATTAACGGTTATCAAGTAGATTGAATTTGTATCGTTTTAAATATCACCATAATTATACGTCATCTTTTATTCTTACGGCATTTAAATGATGTGCAGTAAAATGGGGCTAATTGAAAACTAGTTCGTTGATAAATTTACAAAAAGAACTTTGTCTTATTTTTGATTATTTTGAGGAAAATAAGAATTCAGTTTTAAATCGAACTATGTAGCGAATGCTTGACAATTTCATCATAATTGCGCGGTTACTGTGTTCAAAATCGTATTTGGAATGTCGAAAATCTTCTACATAGAATTATTTAACTAAATTCTACGATTGGTATCCTTTAGCGATTTTACACGTTAAAGTTTCTAAAGGACAAAAGGTTATCTACTCTAATACTAAGCTTTAAATTGGCAAAGATACGATTGTCAATTTCAACCTATAGGGGTCGCCAAGACTATATACTGTATACTATGACTATGTATAATATATGCGAAAACGGGCAGAAATAATTGTAGTTTCTGAAATGAATTCCAAATAACCCCGCAAGTTATTAAATAGCCTCATTTTGCATTACCTACGTATAAAATCTATGTGTAACTAATGTTTATGCTAAATTTTATTAGCTTTGTATTATAAGACTGTATGTATAGCTGTAGCTTATTTGATATTTGTTGTAGTCTGTTATATTGTTAAAGTATGTTAGGAATGCTAGATCTCGTTATTTGCTGTAACTTGTATATACTAATGTCGTAGTCATAGAACATTTTTGTTACGATGTTATCCATCAATGAAGACTAGACTTCCTTATCAACAACCACATGACAATTATAAAGACAATCAGACTGATATATTGTTATAATGATTTGAGTACCTATATAACTGCCAAAGCTTTAGACTTAGCGAGAAAAACTTCGAACACATTTTCTCTAATACAAAAAAAAATATAAATACGAAGCCGTCACTTTTGGACGTTGAAAACAACTTTTAGGATGTTATCATTATTTATATTTTAGCTAGGAGACATCGTATCCCTTTCACGTACATAGGAATGTTTTAACATGTTTCCAAATATTGAAATATTCAACGAATTTACTCCGTCCAGTAAGATTGTTATATCGGCCTATTGTTTGTGAATTCCTTTGATCAAGTTAAGTTTGAGCAGACAACTTTGTTTTTAAGTATGTGATGGTACCTACAGCTTTTTTGAAAATATGTGACTTCGAATTCAATAAACGTCTGTAAGTAATCCATCCATCCACAGTATTGTTCGTTACATATGATGTAAATAAATTGCAATACCTCAATGCTTTTGAAATTATACACGAATATTATAATAATTTTGATTTTATTTTAATAAAATATTACAATCTAAAATTCACAAAATAAATATAATCGCAATACATTACCAGGGTAAAAATGGTGTTATTAAATGAACACATCTGAACTACATAATTAAAGCCACTGGACATTGATGGTTTGCCAAAAAGAACTTATAAATGCAACAGTTCATTTAATAATTATATAATGTTACTTAATGTCACACAAAATAGCGACGCCTCTCAGAATCCAGTGGTCGGGGTTCTTAATGGTCGGTAGCCAGAGCGGAGTGATGAACGTCAGGCCAGTGCGCACCGGCTTCTTGTACATCGGACACTGGGGAATGACAACCAGTCAGTACAAGTGAAAGCAGATATGCAATGTTAATAGCCAGTAAACACAAGCAGTGCAGTTTACCTGATAGAGCTTAGGGTCCTTGGGTGCGGTGGAGTTGATCGCGTACACGTGCAAGACCGGCAGCACAGTGTACACCACCTTGAGTACAGACTCGCAAAGCCGCATGTTGCGCCGGTCCCAACCCGCGCCGTCGAGGAACACGCCGTGTACGTACACACCCTCCTGGAGCAGGAACCACCCATTAACCATTATTTATAACGAACACGTACATGTGAAATAACAATTTCAGTTTAATATTGAGAGAGAATCTTACCGGCGGTGGTGTCTTTATTTCCTCGTAAGTAAATTTAGTAACATCGTTATGTAAAGCGACCATGTCCAGAGCCCAGCCCTTATGTGCTCGAGTCACTTCCTGACGCATAGCCGTCAAAAAACCTTCAACAGTTAGTGTTTTAATTAATGTAATTTTAAATTCTACAAATTTAAATTCATTTGTGATGTTAGTTAATATGCGGTATAGAACATGCGCTTAAAAATTTATCCATATTTGTTACTGTAATAGAAACCTCCAATAGCTAAAATGGCATTTCGTCGAAATGCATGAAGTAATAGAGAAGGGATCCCTATAAAAAAAAAATTGTTTTACGATTAATATTTTAGAAATTTGTGTGCTAATCCTAACCTAAAATAAAATATCCAATAAACGATTACAGCTTTTAGGATTTCGGGAGGCATCATAACTTTTTATTCTCGTTGATTATATCATACAGACTGGCAAGGTCGGTCCAAATTTAGCTTCGAGCGAGATTACATTTTGGCGCCCTCTACACCTTCACTTCTTATGGCAACCATTGCCGAACGCGACCCGCTCCATTCCCCCTATGCATGGGCCGGAGATGCAGGTTTCCAACCTAATATACAGAATTTTTGCTTTCTTTCTACTCTATTTGCTCTCTCGCACAGTCATAAATTCTTCACGGGTGTCACCGCTACTATAAGATTTCGCGGTTTTTCTACAGCACTCATAACGAACAAAGCACTAAAACTATTAATGAGCTACCAACGCTGTTATCTTTACTCTCTTTTTACACAGGCATGTTTATACCTTGGGGATTAAAGAATCCAGTCATCCAGAAAGAGTTCGGTCTGCCCTGAAAGCACCACGTTGAGAACTGTATGGTTCTTTCCAAAAACTCAGTGAACCAGAAGCCCAACGTAGACGAGGACCATGAATCTCTGTACCAAATGGTTGGCACCTTTGCGTCGTAGATATTGTCTAAGGAATCTCGGAGAGCCTGAAACAAAATCAAGTTTAAAATGTTATCGACTCACGACACGTCTCGGGTGCCTTGAGCTAATGTTATTATTCTTCTAAGGGAGAATTTTGTGAAACCTCAGTAACCAGCAAAAGTGATTACCAAAATAATGTCTTAAGAGAGATAACCAAACTTTATTGGCGTATATCCTAAATCTATAATTTGATCACACACTTGGTGCTCTTCCACCGTCGTAACGTGACGTCACTTGCATTCCCACAAGACCTATATTTAATAGTCTCATCACCTTGATGGAGATGCCATTACTATTTCGCATTTTCAATGAGGGAAAGGCAAAAAGAAAAGCTATTTACCTCATTCATTATGATAGTTCCATCAATAGCAAGCAGTAAATCCTTTAACGTAGTTCTGACTAAAATAATTACTTTCTGCATTCGATCGATTTCTTGTCTTAAGAAAATTACCATTGAATTCAGTATACCGTATATTCTCAACCTAAAAATAATTTAGAAGTTGGTTAGTCAAGAGAATATTTTTATTTATACTACATAGA
The DNA here is from genome assembly GCA_935421205.1 of Xylocampa areola. Lineage (NCBI taxonomy): Eukaryota > Metazoa > Arthropoda > Insecta > Lepidoptera > Noctuidae > Xylocampa > Xylocampa areola. Next base: position 7,906,083 of record OW285200.1, read on the forward strand.
ATACATATTTATTCTTTACTATAGCCGTGAAGCAATTTATGTAAATCTAGTAAATATGTGATACTGTATAAATTTGAAAACGTGGCCACGATATGTAGGTAAAATAAATGCTGATTTCCGTTTTCAAGCATGACATGCTTCAGCTAGTCAATCCGGGCACTTTGTCTATAAAGAAATCCCAAACGTAATGCAATATTTACCTAGTAAGCACTTCGTGAGGATCAAAGTTAGGAGGCACTTTTTCAAGCATTTCTTTAGACTGCCTGTAGACCGACGCCTCGCGTGTTTCACCTCCACCCGAACTTGATTCCTTCGGCTGAATAGACAATATCGTGTCCAGCAGCTCTTGAGTGGTGTTGCGCTGATAACTACAAGTAGATGTACGAGTATCAAAACGTAGAGCATTACTTGTAGGTAAATAACATAACATAGCATCACGCCTGTATTCTCTGAAGGTAGGCAGAGATACAAACGAGGCTATTGTAAATATAATTATAAAGATCAATATACAGCTAACGTAAACTTACGTGATATCGGCATTAGTATGCAGGCCATACGCTTGAGGCGGGTCAACAGTTTTCATCGTGTCAATTTCCTCGAGATATTCGGGAATGTTTTTAAACTTCATAATACCATATCCCTTGTAGAACTGGAATTCTTCGGTGAAAATTTGTTCTGAAAACCATACCCTGCAGAAGGTGACGAGCAGCCGATTGTCGTAATCGTCAGTCACGCGCCCGCCGTACTGCACCGCAGACACCATGTAACTATAACACCCTATCATGTTATTTCAAACAAGGAACGCAAAATCTAGATAATTAACACATCCTTAAACTTTGTGTGTCGATTAATGAACAGCATGGTCAGAGGAATTTTACAGATCTTCGTGTGTATAGGTGGTCGGACACACTAGGCAGGTCACCATATGTACCACTGTTACGGGGAGCTCGCAATTATGATCAGAGCCATAGTTCCATCTACCCATACATTTTATATTGAATACATTCAGACATTACTTTGCGGAAATCCGGAAATAATGGATGCAAATTAATACAATATCTAGCTAATTCCACAATATTGAGGGAAGTCATGCAATATGCACATAGGTACGCAAGCGGTGACAAATTGCAACTACCACCAACTAATCTACACAGTCCGTGCAGTGTCCGCCACCGACTCAGTAGCGGACACTGCACGGTGTAACAGCTCCTGATGATGCCCCGCGGTGCACAGGTAATTGCATGACTACCGTCAATATTGTGGAAGAAGCTAGGTATTGTATTTATATGCGTCAATTCATAAATTTTTTGCTCGCCATCCGGAATGCTGTAATGAAGGAACAGCAACCTACCGCACGGTAGTCCAGCTAACTGGTTGACCAGGTTCCAAAGCATCCAAATGGTTTTGAACGAACATGCACGACGCCAGCCAGTCAGCAGAATTAAACTCGTAAGGAATATTCCATCCGAGAGGACCGAACTTCCGTCTCTCTTGTACCACAGTGTGCAGGAAAGAGATCGTGTAGATCAGCGGCAAGTAGAAGGGACTATCACTGTAGTCAAGGAAGTCTTGACTCATCGAGTCATAAGTCCTCATAAGTCCAGCTTTGATACCTAAAAAATATTGAATAAATCAACATTGTATTTTTATACTACTGCATAATATGTATGTATAATACACGTTGTTATAACTTACCTACACGTAGATAAAACATAATAATAGCTTACCGGAAGGCGGCTCGCAAGTGTACTTAATAGACATTTGCAGAAGAGTTATAGGGAATCTTTCATGGACTTCTGTGGTAATCCAGAGTCTATAAAATGAAAACATTATATATTTTTATCATCATCATTTACGACGCAAGTACAACAAAAGCTAAAAAGAATACCTGAAATATTCGTGAACCTGCTCTGGGTCCTTTTCCAGTTCCCCAAACTGCTCCATAACCTCCACCATGTACTCTAATCCTAAATGACAGTTTTGCAGCAGCACCCATAAACCCTAAACACGAAGAAATAATATGATTCAAGTTATAATTAACTAAGATAAATATCGTTTCTGGTTATAAGACAAATACATTCGAGTATGACTGGTTACATAACACCACGAAGCACGAAGGTACAACGATAACACGATTCATCGCCCAGCCTTCGTTTCTAATATTATTAGTATTTAACAATATTATTGCTTTTGTTACCTGACAATAAATCATTAATAATAATTACCTCCTTTAGACCGCGGTCTATAAGCTTCCTTGCATGTATCTCTTGACCTTGTCCCATAGATATGGATGAGCAAAGATTCTCCATTCGCTTAGCAGTGGTCTCAATGGACGGCGTCGGATCAGAACCCATTGCCAAGAAACCGATAAGTGGAACCAATGGACGAGATTCTAATACCATTTGCTGAAATATATGCAAGTTTTTCATGAGATTATTGTAATTGTGGAAACGTTTGTTGACAACTCCAACATTCTTACCTCATAATTCACTATCACGGCTTCTGAGTATCGAGCGCCCATAGAGTGAACTACATATTTCCTAAAAGTAGCAGAAGTATAAGTAAATAGAAAGCAGTTCCATGGCGTAGTTATTCATATTGTTAGATAATATTCAGTGCCAGTAACAATGCAACTCACAAGCTTTGCGCTAAAGTTCTGTCGGGGCACCAGGCGCGCACTACCAGCAGCTTGCGGAACACATCCAGACTGTGATACCCGTCAGGTAGTGGCTCGTCCTCAGGTGCTTCCTTGTCAAACCTTTCAAAACAAACACCCCATTTAAATGTGTCGTATCAACCTCTATACATGAAACATCTGCAATGGTAGAGGAGACAGGTTTTCAAAATCAAGAAGACAAGACGAGCAGCATGGTTACAGGATTGTTTTGAAATTAATTTGTCTTTATACTCGGATTTTTAAGACCGGGCATGGACAGACGCTACTGGACAACGTTCCTAAGAGACTAAACTGTTTTAAATATTTTTACCTGCAGTCATAGCATAGCGCCCATACATTTTATATGACGAGTAGTTGTATAGAGTGTATGCGACGACAAAACAGTTTCATCAGTATGCCTTTCGCAGATAGTTTTTTTTATACGTATGAGAACTCACCATATTTTCCATCCTTTCTCGTTATTAGTAACTTGATTTAGTATGTTAGTAAACTGCCGCAAACTGGACAACTGAACCAAGTTCAGCCATGACATGTCTGTTACCCACTTGAATGGTTTAGGAGGACATGCATTGAGATCCAACGCAGCCCCACCTTCGTACAATAATGACAGTATAATATCATAATTTATTATAATAAAGCTTTCTATGAACACGTGAAATGTTAACATCAAATTCCTTATTATAAATTTAATATCTCATTCATTTCATTTTTTTTTTTATACGAAGTACTTTATTTATCCTAAAAACTAAATAATAAAATATTTAGCACCTTTAATAAACGTCTGAAACTCTTCAAATGTGAGGTACTCCTTTTGCATATCTATTTTCAAAGTTAGCAGTACCGTAAATAAATACTTATGCTTTTCATAAAAACCACGACTGATAAATTTGAAAACGTCGAAAGTCTGTAAAAAATAAACTCTGCATAAATATTTTAAATCTTATGTTGTGTCTCATCCAAGAAATATCTTGTTCATTCAAATGTTTTCTGTTCTGAAAGAGATCGCTTCTAGCGTTAAGATCACCGATAGTTCTCCCCCCCTTGTTTGTAATCAAGTTTTTATAACTAAAATATATTTTTTTTATATTTTTATTTACCAAAGTAACACATAGATACAAAAACTGAGATACATATACATTGGTTTAATCTAGTGGTCTAACCTAACTAACTAACTCGTCATAACCTACAGATCGAAACGACATAATTACTAACCAAGTAATCAATAATGTATCCGATCCTCCTAAAAGTAATAGGGCTCAGAGGCGAGCGCTCCATGGAGATATCGAAGCGCTCAAGGAACTGCGCCAGCGATGTTTGGTACATGTTGCACACGAGCGACATGTTGCAGACGAGGAAGTACAGCACCGAACCGCGCGTTGCCACCGGCCGGTACTCCTCGCGCGCCGCGTTGATTTTCATCTCTGTTTCCTTGGCCACGTCCAGCTTTTCTTTCACCTAATGCCAAACGAAGGTGTCCATATTACGAATTCATATTATTCCGGAGCAGTGGAAAAGCTATAATAGTGATAGTTTACAGAAGGCATCTAGATTAACTGCATTGAATATGTGATTCAGCTTTTACTATTATGCAAGGATATAAAAAAAAAACTAAATGTTTACATCGGTGGCTGTAGCTTTGGTGACGTTCAAAACTTGTATAAGTGACACATCTTCAACAAGCGAGCCCTGTATAGTGGTCAGCTTGTGCAGCAGATTAGCCTCCAACTCTTGCATCTTGCGTCGGTTAGCGGTTACATCCATGATCAGCTGTGTACGTTCCGCCTCCATCTCCGCTTTCTCTGTTAAAATTACGCGTCCTAACAACTGATCTTCCAGGCCTACAGAAGTAATATTTAGTATTAGGTGCTTACTTTAAATTATTTAGAAGTTTTCCGTTGTTTCATACTGGTTGCGGTACTTACCTTGCATAGTTACAGTAAAGTCTATGATTGAAGTCCGAGCCGAAATCTCAGGCGTGTAAGCGGGATTGGGTAGCTTTGTCGTTATGTATATTCTGTGACCAGCTGTCACATCTATTTCTTTGTCTCCTAGTCGTACCTAGAATATCATTATAAAATTTTACAATTCTATGTTAATTGATGTATCAACGTTGGCGCAATATAACATTTTAATATAAAGCCTATAGTTATATGATATAAAAGCTTTTGAATTTATTATTTATTAAAGTCATAGGTTTTAGATAGATTTTTTCATAATATGTACTTTATATGTAGAGCCAATTTTGATATAATTCTTTTCAAGAACGTTGTCAAGTACGGGATCTAATTCTTCGGCGACATCTTCTATCAACATTGGTCTGCCCAAAGATACGCAGTCTTCAATGTGATTCCTGAAATACAATTATTGCAACAAATTATTTAAGCTTTCGTAAGACAGCTAGAAAGAAAGAAAGTAAGAAATATAGATTTATTAGACCAGCACAAAACCACACATACATAGAAACACACACTAAAGAAAACAATATACACAGTTCTGTCTCTACACAGCGTTAAAAAAGTAACTACGTCTTCGTAAAGGAACGGCGATAGGTCCCTAGTACCCCCTTCGTATTCTCTTCGAACGTAACCCATATAAGATCGATAAAAGCATTAATTAAATTATCAACATAAGAATCCATGCCAGACACCCCTATTTATCGATATGCCCAAACGGCTGGCAAATCGATAAACGTTTGACTTTAAACTACACAGCAGATCTCAGTTGGGCAGAAAATCATAGCGAACTATTCATCGTATAAAACTAAAAATTTCTGACACATTGAAGTTACCTGAAGTATTTGTGATTAAGAGTGGTGACAATCAAGTCGTTGAATTTCTCCGTGTTCTTGATCCAGATTTTGCCCTGTGTCTGCGGATCGATTAATAACGGAAAACGTGCAGCTTTCGTTACTATAATGCCATTTTGTATTGACAATTCATCTGTCGGCAATCCGCATAAGTTCCATTCGCCAATCTATAAAAATGTTTCATAAATAATATAATATAATATTATGTACGAGTACAAACAGATAACCATCTGTTTGTACATAATATAAAAGCTGTTGCGTCAGTCATTCGCAGACACAATAGATTTTTATTGTTACAACGTACAGATCTGTACGTTACTGAGCCGAAATTATTATTTGACTTACTATTACTTGATTATACTATAATTGATTATACTTGATACTATTATTTGATTGACTTACTGCAAGGCGATTCATTGACACGTATCAGTTTGATGAATCAGTAATGCCGGTTGTACACTCTCCAGTGAGTGCTCTCGCCATGTTTCGCCGAGAACACGCGAGTAGTCGACTGAAGAGTGCCACCCTGTACACTCTCGTCAATTTAGTACGTCTTGTGAACGCCGAGAAGATAAACGCGTTACGAACTTACGGCAGCTGTTAGAAAGCTTGCCCTAAACTGAACAATGCAAGAAAGTACAGTGATGCACTGTCATTGCCTCGCGAGGGTCTGCAAGACCCTTTGACTCGCACACAAAAACCGACTCGGAACGAAGAGCAGACGAGGCGAGCCGAGACTAAAAGAAACAAAGCGAGTGTGGCATGTACAATCTCGCACTCGCCATGCCTCGCGAAGAGAGTGTACAGCCGGCATAAGATTAATAAGATCTGATATTGAGCTGAAATTTGAAAATAGTAACATTTTGTGGAAACCATACCGCAGAATAAATAATAGTACTTTACTCAAGCTACCTGTTTAATAAACATGTTTTTGTTGAAATACATACCGTGGCAGTGTCGGTAAGTTGATCTGTTATATTTAAATTCATTGATACCGGTATTTTTCTTCTTAACAGTTCACTTTGCCAGTTAGTTATTAATAACCCACGGAACTCTTGATTAAAAGGTCCGGAGTAGGACAAAAATCTAAAAGAATAATAAAAAAGCAGTTAGAATGCCTAAGCGTCAAAAATATGAAATGTATTTAATTTAATTACAAATGACATGTGTACCCAGTCAACATTAGAATGTCGCCGACGAGACGCTCGATTTCGGACTTGAAGAGCGCGGACTGTTCTGTCCAGCGCACGCGCTCGCCACTGAGCCCGTTGATGAGCGCAGTGGCGGCGTCCATCTTCTGTTGGCACTTAGCCGCGTCGTCAAGAACTGCTTGCTTCAGCGACATAGCCTCATCGAACGCCCGTTGGACATGCGCCAGCTCACGCTGCCAGAGTAAGGATATGTTAATATTACTGTTCGGGGACGAGCGACCGTCGTACCCGGGTCTATAGAACATACCTCCTTAGCTTCGAGCTGTGCCTCAGCTGCGTCGAGCTCCCTCTTGGCCCCTTGGTACTTGCCCTGCATCACTGCCAGATTCGCCTTAAGTGGAAGCACGTCCTTGTTCACCGAGTAGAACTGCGCCATTGCGATGGTCCATGATATCAGACCAGCCACATTACCACAAGCAATTTTAGCTGCCTCAAAGGTGTACTGACTATAATTTGAAAACACCAACATATTTTGATTATTCTTTGTACGTATAATTGAAATATTAGCGACGAAACTAAAGCATTTCTCTTTTTTTGTGGCTGTCTATGGTCATCTTGTGGGACTCCAACCGGCTAAAACAACAGTCTTCCACTAGCTACGAGAGTACAGGCTTTATGGTTTATTTATTTATGATCTTTAAAGTTGCAAATTTCAGATTTTTGACCATATTCAGTTGACAAATTTAGTTTAACCTCAGAGCGTAAAGGTAAAAAATAATACATTCAGGCATGCCAAGGTCTATCAGTGTTACGTTGCAGTTCGACATTAAGTCTAAAAATTGAACTTGAACCATAAATAGCGGAGTTACTACACGACTCATTTAACTTAAAAAACTTAGAACTGCGCAACAATGAAAGTGCCAGAGCCAAGGCAGACTAGCTTTATGCAACGACATAAAGCTCTTTAGAATAACACACATATAAACAACTTATTTGCCAGTCGTTTAATCTACATCGATTATTGAAAAAAAAGCTTCAAAACTTTCTGCCACGATAAATGAATACCTAATTAATTATAATATAGTCAAACATACGGGAATCCGAAATAAGGTTGTAGCAAATCAACCATTTCAGCATTTATTTCATCTTTTGGGTAGTTCTTCAAATTACTCAAGAATCTAGCATCCGCCATCACCTAAAGTCACAAACAATAGAAGTTAGACTAATAAATCGTGCTAGCTAGAAAATTCATGATTCAAAAACACTAAAAGCTTGTTAGTATATTTTTTAAAGCCGATATTTTGATATGATTTACATTATACCTTCAAGGACTCAGCCCAAGAAGATGTTAAGAATTGTTTTTCGGGGTCAGCTTTAATAGGGTCTATCCGCTTCCTGAAGAGTAGTATGACAGCATCCATAATAAGCGTGATGAGATGAGGCGGCTTGCCGAGTTTCCTGACAGTAGCTATGTCAGCCGCGTTGATGGTCTGTAACAGAACGGTAACGTCAGGCGAGTAACGAAGCACACAACACAATCTTGAGGCAGACACGCACCTGCAGAGCAGCCTCGGCGGCGTCGAGAGCAGGCTTGGCGGCTGCGAGCTTTTCTTCTGCGATAGCAGTTTCGGCCGCAATCACACTCACGAGCTGCACAGCACGTTCTTTCACTTCCAACACCTCTGCCTTCACTACCTCGGCTGCCGCCTGAGACTCCGCCACAGCCCCCAACACCTGCGACATGCTTGGTGTCAGAATAATTGTTTGCTGTTAGATCATTTCCATACTTTAACTAACGCGTAGACACGATACAAACCTCTTCGGCGTTAGCTGTGGCTTCTTTGATTTCCTGTTCTTTTATTTCCAACTCCTTTTTTAGCATATCAACACTCGCTGCAGCTTCAACCAATTTACTCAGACCAGTAGTCATTCTAAACAAAAACTATGTGTAGCATAACTATTATGTTTCGTACCTGTTTATTCCTCCTTCCCAAACCTTAATATTATAAATCAACTAGCTGTGCCCCGCATACGTTGTACTGCCACGTAAATTTTCTAGATATATACAAAAAAAAATATAAAAATCGGTGAAGCCGTTTCGGAGGAGTTCGATAACAAACATTGTGACACGAGATTCTCTCGCAAGAACTCGCGAGAAAGCACGTTATTACTCTGGCTAATAATAATAAATTAACATTGCAATTTAGATATGTCTCTATGAAAGACAAGTAAACAAGGATTTTATCAACTTAAAAGAGGTGGTAATTTAATATATAATAAATTCAATAACTTTTAATTACCTTCTTGCCATTTCTGCTATATTTACATGTTTTTCCTTATATAGCACTTTGTAGCCTTCTAGGAAAGATAAATATGATTTAGGAGTGACGTGAGTCTGCCTTCTAAATCTTTCGTAATATTCTACGCACGTGTCCGCTACGTTATCCTGTACTATGCCCATGATCTCAATTAACTGCTGCTTGGTGTCAGGCGAACACACTACCTGGAAGGTGATATTTGTAACATACCATCACGCCTCTATCTTGAATAGTTTGTCTGAAGGGTACTGTTGTACGCCCATTTTCAACGATGCTATCATTACATCCGATGTGAAAAGGGTGAGTTTATTAAACGAGTGCTATTGAATATAATCTTTGAAAGAGAATGGAGTGAAAGCAATATTTATACATTGCTGATATCACATACTTGGAACGACCATAAGAAGTGATGCGCTACTTCAATGAGTGCCTCCTTAGGCCACTTCTGGAACCAGTCCATTGTAGATCCAGATATGAGGCCAGGGAATTTTAGAGCTCGGCTTCTGAATTTCTCACCCACCTGGAAAAAATGCAGCCTTCCATTAATTCCGTATTTTTTGCCTACACCATTTCGTGACCTTATTTTGACGACGACTAAACCACCTTTTATATCCTGAACCAAAGCAAGACGATACAGGAAAACTTTATTTGGAGACATCTTTTATTCATACGTTATTAACACATATAGTTTTCAAACAAATATCGCTTGCGAACGGACTAGAAAGATATATTTGTTGTGAATAGAAAACTATAGAATAATTATCACTTGAAGTAACTAATTAAATTTATCCTGGGTGTGCGTTCGGGTTTAAACTCCGCTGATGGTCGTATAAATATAACAATGATAAAAGTTTGATTATCATGCCGTGATATCTAAGTAGAACAAGATTCCAATTTAAAAAAACACCTTTAGCATATTTTTGTTTAATCCAGAATTTTTCTTTTAAGGAAAATAGACTGTGCGACAAATTCTTAAATAGTTATTGTTTATGGTATACTATTCACGCTACGTACCGCGTTATAACAGGTCGAAGTAGAGTAATTCCAAAAAATGGACGTTACTTATGTACCTACATAGAATATACCTATACTGAAACGAAAAGAATACATGGTTTCACTGCATCCTTTCAAGGACTTTCTTCTATTGCGCGCCGGAAAAACAGAGGTACTAACCTACTTATTCCAAGAAGAAGAATTTTAACTGTGCCTTCTTGATCCTACCAATAGGCATGATGACAGTGTATTAAAAAACCAAAGAATAAATGGTTTTAGAGGTATATATAGGCACAAAGGATTCAAAAAAATAATCTAGTTTTATTAAAAACATTATGATAAATAAGATTTTCAATAAAATGAAAGTATAAAATGCTGCATCGGCTATGTTAACTGAAACGTCAATCTCAACGAATGACATCACGCCTCAGTTAAATGTCAATCATCGCCGTAGATTATGGCTTCAACTTAAGTCAACTATGCTGAGGCATGGCGTCAAAACGGCGCCATGAAACCCAGAAGCGTTTTCGCGGGTAAATCAAATTAGATAGATTATAATGCAAAAGTTTGCGTTGAAACTTAGTTTATTGCTGAAATAATGTGTTTTTAGGATATAGTAGCCTACATTATAAAAGGAGATTTCAAAATCTGTCATCATTCATCATTCATTCATTAGCCTATTCAGAAAATCGAAGTATATAAAAACCATTATATAACATTAGCTTTTAATATTAAAAATGATAAACAATTAATAAACATTACAATGCAATTTGATTATAATTTTTCTCTATATCAATTTTTCACTGATAATTTAATCATAAAAAATAAAATGTATCTAAAGACTGCTGTAATTTTTTTACGTAACAAAAAGACAGTGTATTTTTTTAGTAGTAGGGAAACTGTTGAAACAAACGGGAGCATATTTTACGATGATAATAATAATTATGATGTGATAACTCACCGGTGAAAAACATAGGACAATGTGTAAGTTAGCCCGTGAACGTATGATAAAGTATTCATACAACACATCTGGAACTGGAATCCTTTTAGGTGCATACTTTCTCATGATAGGTGTCAACTCGTTCATAATTTCGTCTAGGAATAAATATAAAATAATAAGTAAAAAGTTATTAGGTTGCTCCGTGCTATATGCATATCCATGCTGTGCCCGATGTAAGGACAGCAATTTTATTTTTGAATGAAATTGTCTACATTAAACTAACGAAGAAAAATGATTTTATTAAAGCTATTTCTAACAAACATAGCCACGAGGATTCACTAAAATGTTGTTCAGTTACGGATAAATCTCTCTAACGCATTCACGCATGCGTAGCGAAATATAAAATTGTAAATTTTTGTGGAAAGAAAAATACGGTCGTGAGCAGGATTCGAAACTGCGCCTCCCAGCGCAAAAAATACTCTTAGCCTCTGCCCACTCAGCCATATCAACCTCTGTTCACTACTCCAAATTCTTTTCCACATTTTAATACGTCTTTTAATGACGTCATCGCTATCTGTTCAGTCCTTAAACGTGACTGAACCCCCACGACCAACTTGTTGTTCAACTCTTCACTAACTGACTAAAATATTTTGAGAAAATTCAACTTAAGACTGGAAATGATACGGATTAGTTTGAAGTAACCTACTATTAGAAACAGTTTGTTAAGCTCACCCATTTCTTCTTTTGGGAAGAGATTAGCGATTTCTCCCGAACTGAGGATATTATTAAGAAACTCCAAGAACTGTTCATCTTTAATGTCGTTGTCGGTGAATATGAACGTGATGCCTCGCCCCTGCAGCCCGGCTACGCGGTACAACACCTTAATATCGTCCATAAAGTTGTTCACGTTATAAGATCTGACAAAATTATAAATGCAATGATGAATAATTGCAATTTTAAGATAGTAATGTAACAATAGAATCTGACATCAAATACCTTGTTAAAGTTATTTGATAGAACGAGAAGTTGGCTATGAATGATGCCAATTTTGTCAAACTCTGTTTACCAGATCCGCCGACACCCACAAGCAAAGCATTGCCACTGTGAAAAAATACTCATAGATTTCAGAACATATACAACAAGATCCGTCACTCACAATAGATGTGGTTTAAACTCACCGAGGAGTGTTAATTACGCGAGATATAATGAACAGATGAACCATTGCATCGTGGAAGAAAACCAAATCTAGGTGAGCTCCTCTAATCTGTTCATTGAACAGGTCTTGGAACCCTGAGAGCTTTTTCAGCACAAATTCCCAACTATAACAATAAATAACAAATATTATTTCAAGATATGTCTTTGAAAAAGCATTAACGCATGCTTAGCGAACTCTAAAGTTACAATATTAAATGGAAAAAGAATACGGTCGCGAACAGGATTCGAACCTGCGCCTCCCGGATAGATACTCCAGGCGCTCTGACCAACTAAGCCATCTCGACCACTGCTCACCACCGCGAATTCTTCTTCCATATTTTAACACGTCTTATGGCGACGTCATTGCAATCAATTCAGTACTTACAAGTGACCGAACCGACACGACTAACTTTGCAGTTAATACAATGTCGTAAAGAATGCAATTACCTTAATAATTCAAGATATGTCTTTGAAAAAGCATTAACGCATGCTTAGCGAACTCTAAAGTTACAATATTAAATGGAAAAAGAATACGGTCGCGAACAGGATTCGAACCTGCGCCTCCCGGATAGATACTCCAGGCGCTCTGACCAACTAAGCCATCTCGACCACTGCTCACCACCGCGAATTCTTATGGCTTTACGACATTGTATTAACTGCAAAGTTAGTCGTGTCGTGACGTGTTAAAATATGGAAGAAGAATTCGCGGTGGTGAGCAGTGGTCGAGATGGCTTAGTTGGTCAGAGCGCCTGGAGTATCTATCCGGGAGGCGCAGGTTCGAATCCTGTTCGCGACCGTATTCTTTTTCCATTTAATATTGTAACTTTAAATATTATTTCCATGTTAGTTGTAGTTGTATGAAAGTAAGGTATAGTTAACAAATAATCAATCGATATTGCATTTATTACTAACGAGGGTAATTCTTCGTATATTTTGGGGGCATCGGTACTGAAATCTTCGTCTTCATCGCCAGTTGGTTCAATAGGTTCACGTAAGAAGTTCACAAAGAATGTTTCCTGTTCAGGGAACTCGCTCACTAGGTCAGGCAGCTCTTGTGCGGCTGTTTTCCAGAAATTAGTCACGAACCATTCTTTATCATCGAATGTAGTAAATCTAATACAGAAATTATTAATTTATATTTTCTGTTTACTATGTCTTTTGTATGTAAATTTAATTGTGTCTCAAGTTTTTACCTGTCAGAAATAACTCTCAAACTTTCATGAAACCAGAGCTTGAGAGCCGTTTTAATTGACTGTAGCTCTTCTTTTTTTATATACAGAATACCTTCCCAAATACGAGACAGATCTCTTAGATTGAACACATAATGGAATTTCGCTGGTGTCGGTAACATTTTTATCTGCATATTTAACATAGGTAGGCAATTAATATATTCACTAAGTTTAATAATATATACGGAATAAAAATATAGATCTTGCGTGGAACAATTAATGGTATGGACTACAAATAAATATTCCGGATGTGTGAGCTTTTGATAGATGTGTAAGAACGCACCCGCGATACAGATGGATATTCTAGTTTTAAGCAAATTTGTAAAAACTACACTAGAATAGTTGTGTTAGGTAGTATAACAGAATTATGGATGCTACAAAGTCTAAATCAATAATTATTTTACATGAAACGAGAAAAGCATAACTTTGATGTCTATGAATTGTACAAACTTTAGTTTGCTGCCACATGACACGAGTGACCTGCACTAGTCGCGGCATAAACTCCACTATCTTCTTGTCGTAGCGACTCTTACAAAAATGTCCAACGCTTATAGTCTCTAACATAAAAAAAAATATCGATGAGAACCAAGCGTTATGTCGTACTAACTAAAATATAGATTAATAATTATTGTAGTAGGTACTAAATAAAAAGATGCATAATATTGAATCACAAATAAAAATAACGTCCTCATCAAAGTACCTTTCCTTTATGGGTGCATCGCCCCATCGATATAACCCACACTCTCATGCAGCCAATAAATACGCTGCCAATTTTACCATAAATATTTTTATGGTATATGTTTACGTACTTGTTATACTTACCTACTACAAAGAAATAGGAATATTAGGATCAGAATGGAGGATTTTAAATTTATCGATCTAGTTTAACCATTATCTAATCGAGATAATGTACACATTTGAAGGCTTGGGGAGTAATGTCTAAATTAGCCTCAGGTAATTAATAAAATTAAAATTAAAAGACGTGTTACCAAATATTCTGTCCATCGAAATAATACTAGGCAGTGTACAATTAAATATATTGAACTGCCTCTTCAAACGTGGGGGGATGTCATTGCGCCCACCACCTATAAGTAATCATAAAACCAATGATTAAAGTTTGGTTCATACGCACTAAATATAATTTATGTATTTTTTAAACTACCTAGCTAGCCTAATGTCTGAAAATACGAGATCATATGCTGTTGGAGTTCTTCATCAAATACTGCCATGAATTTGGATTTTAATGATACTAGAAGTCTGACGGAAACGCGGATAAGGTTTTCTTATTTTTGTTAATAGAAATATAATAATAATACAAATGTAAGAGATGTGTTCCAAAGTCTACGATCAAGAATAAAACAGTTGTAACAATAAATTACCAGGATGTATCATTGCACCAAACATCTGAATGTCAGCAACAGTAGTAAAGTCACCAGGTTTCTCAAGCGAGAAGAAGCCGCCGCATTCCATCATTTGACGCACTATTTCGTTTGTTACCTAATACATTTCATCAGACATATTAGTATTTCTAACATTTCTATCTTTCAACTATGCGTCGCAGTCGCAGTAAGAATTTACATACTTCTCTGACTGACAGGCCTTCCTTCTTTCACAAGAGATTTCTCATATCAGTGACGGACCATGTGAAATTATCTCATATTTTTGCTCTATAATTATTATTTATTTGCGTGTAATGATGTGATTACCTGATCACCCCACTCATTCACCACGGGCATGTTTATGTCATCTACAAACACAGTCATTGCTCTGCCGCCCGGGGGCCCGTATGTCATACCGACTCGCTTCTCCACGTATGACTCTATAATTCGCTGCAACAAAACGACAAACGTCAAAAAGCAACCCTGTGAGTAATAATTAAATCGAAATATCATCAATACTTACTTGGAACATGTTAGGTGTAGTAGCTGATGAGAAGTTTATTATTTTGAACAACTTCACCTCGTTGTCGTACTTCGACATATAACTCTTTAACATGACAGTCTTAGCAGTGCCTTGTTCACCAATCAGAAGCACCGCCTTGTCCTGCTTAGCGATGGTTTCAATCAAAAATGTAATGCACACGTTATCGATGTTTGGCACCAGTATTGATGCGTACTCTGGGATGCTGTCAGACGGGTATATGTAATCCTCGACACTCTCCGACCTGTTAAAATATTGTTAATAAATATTGATATTCAATGTGAATGTCTTAAAGTTTATTCCGTTAAACAATGCAAAAATATATGACAAGTTGTTTATTATAGGTCCAAAGCACTGACCAATGCTCCCAGACGCCGTGATCGTTGACCATATACTCGAAGGGCATGACCCACTCCTTGGACTTGGCACCGGGCCAGTCTATTTTCACGGGCAGCTTCGTCATAAACTCCGCCATACGCGTGCGCATGTCTAGTTCCAATACTGTACCAAGCGACCACATCATTGCGAAGATGAAAAGCCGCTCTAGGTGCCGTTCTGTGTGAGCCTCTGCAATTACCAACAAAATATTTACATCGTAATCCTACTCGCGACCGTATCCTTTTTCCATTTAACATTATAACTTTAGAGTTCGCTAAGCATGCGTTAATGCTTTTCAAAGATTTATCTTTAAAATATTTACGTTTAAAGTTTTGGCCTCTCACCGTTTAACACAAACTCTCAAGGTTACATTTGTCACATAGTATTATATAAGCTTATCTGTAGCTTAGCTCTTATGGCTTAGCTGGAAATCAACTATGTATGTGGGTAATAGGTACGATTTCAACGCATTAACGCATGCGCAGCGAACTCGTAGTTTTAACTCCAAATGTATAACTTTATTTCAGCTCAGCTGCTTTCGGTGCTAATTTTGCTAGATGAACGCCATCCGATGTCAACCTAAATTTATTAAATTAAATATCTACTAATTTCAAAATAGGGAATGCTAACTTTGTTTGTAATATTACTAAATCTAACTAACCTAGACTGATCACATTAAAAACAATTACTTACTGCCACTGGGTACTTCTATCTCTAATAAGCCAATCAGCACGTCTATACATTGTCTGAAAAGTAAGACATTCGTCAAAACGCTACGTAATTGGCATTATTATTATATAAGGATTATTTATTTTCTACGACAACAAACTTAAACAATATAAAACAACCATGGAGGCACCGTACCTATGAAAAAAAAAATGAAATGTTGGTGAAGTAGTCGAGTTATGTTTAGAGGAACAGAAAAGTAGTCTTAAATTCAGCCCTGTGCGAGCTATTATGTAACAAATTATTCAAATAAATAAATTAAATTATCACATTATTATAATAATAACATTTCATCATTTACGTTACAACAATAATTTGTTTGAAGTGATTGCCATGGTGCTTGTTCTGAAAGTTACTTGTATACTATACTATTTCTTACGAAATGTTCAGAATTATAGTTGTTTGTAACAAAATATTTAAATGATACTAAAAAGGAATAGCTCAACAATATTAGCATTATACAAACCTGATATATATCGCTTCAAGTAGCTTCATTTTTGCTACTAGCTTTTGTTGTACATATGTATGCACTTCATCGTAGACTTTAAGGAAAATATTTCTAAAACAATCTGCCTCTTTTTGAGGACGCTTTCTCAACCATCCCTGTTTATAGTAGAACCATTATTAGATTATTGGCCAGCCAACCAATATAATGGAATGAAATCGCATTCTTATGATTATGATAATTGCACAGAATAGAAAGCGAAAGAAATAATAACAGCTTTGCCTTACAGTGGGACTATAGAGCTTACTTTCAAGATAAAATATACTTATACACTTTTTTTACATATATATGTATGGACAATCGAATATTTCAGATTAAGTTTTAAACTAAAGAACACAATGAACTTTATTTTTAAATTTTTTCAACATACAATTTCCAGAACTCAAATATGATGTGTAGGTGGTCAATCAGCGTGTTATTGTTATGTGGATAAATTATAATTTCTTAACCTCTAGTATAGGTTGCCATTTTAGTACGGATGAAGACAAAAACACCATGCCCATCCGACTGACGGTGGCGGGCGAGGCGTTATCGACGTTGTCCGGCTCAAACACTAGCTTGCTGTTTTGAGCCATCGTGATGCGGTCCCCGTTGGCAAGTGTCAAGGTCTTATTGTCATCCAGCACTGAATTTAAATTCTCAATCCACACAGCGTCTACCGGACCATCTGCAAAAACCAAATGTATTACGAATATCATTTTACCTCATGACAGCCTATTTCGTTATTACTTCAGAATTATCTTTCGTACCCAAGACAATCCAAGTTGTATCCGACTTCTTTACCTTCAAGGCTCTTCGCCACAGAGTAGAAAATATACCATCAGTCCAGTCATTGGTTGCCACGTCTAAGCGACCAAACATTTGAGGTGCAGTGATTGCCTTTAAAATTAATTTCTGTTTAATAAATCATCAATTATAAATACAGATTTTAAGCCCGCTGGTCATGGTACCTTAGGATTCATCCTCATTTCTCTGTGAGGTTTTCCGATTTCAGTGAGCGCCGCCATCAGCGTGTGTATGCAGGTGGTCTTGCCCGAGCCGGTCGGTCCCATTGTCATAAGGCCGTGCCTCACCAGTGATGTTTCGAATAACTGTATGATTTTCAAGTTCCAATCCGGGTGGTTGATAAGATGTGTTCGCTCTGCCACAATAATTATGGCACGTTGCATTTCCCTTATAAAACAAAATTAAATCATTATTTACCATGTCATCTAATTATAATAAAAAAAGCATAATATAATTTTTCATCGTACCTTTGGACTGTTTGAGTTAGCTTCATACCAGGGAACAAATCTTCAATCAAGGATATGAACAAAGGTTCGTCTTCGTCTACTAATTTGGACACGTTCATTTCCCTGTAAATGTATCTTATTTGATACAATATACTCCAAAAAAAACAGTCTACAATAACATTTTGTAGAATTTACTAACTTCAGTACTCGCATCATGATGTTCTCTTCTGTGCTCTCCGGGTTCGCTCGTTTCTGTGCGCCCATCGTCCGCAACACAGACAATATGTTCCGCAATCCGAAGTCATAGTGCACCTGCTTCGACAGTTGCTCCTCGCACAGTTTGTACAGCGTGAAGAACTTACGAGCTGTAATTTAAACACCGATGTCCTTTGTAGATCACTGTCTTTATAAGCGCTAATACAATGCTTCTTTTATCTTTTGTTATCTTATCGTCAATCTTTATATAATAATAAAACGGCTTTACCTAACACAATGTTATCCTTGAAACCGCAGCTAGCCAATTTGACTCGTATAATAATCTGTCTGTCCGGGACCATCATCGCAACGGAGCGGAATTGGATCTTCAAATTTTCGGGTAGCTCCTGCCGACCAGCATAGCCAGGATTCATGGTGATAATAAACGCAAACTCCGGATTCAGGCTAACTGTATCACCATCGCTACGAGATGCAAATTAACTATTATTTTAAGTTTAATAACTTTTGAGATGAGACAATCTTGAAAAACGTTAAATTATTTTACTGTTACACTTTGCTTGTCGAGTTAGTACAGTTTTACCTGAATATAAAGAACTCTTTCTTCTCTCTCCTGGCGGTGAGGCAGATGTAGATCTGTTGCGCGGCTACGGACAGCACAGGCAGCTCGATGCGATTGAACTCGTCGAAACAGCCCCACGTACCAGACTGAGCCAAACCCTTGTAGATACGGCCCAAGCCTACCATATAAATACCAAATGTAAATAAAAAACAAGAAAATCAAATTGAATATTTTTAAATAGCTTTCGTATTTATTTTTAGGGTTCTGTACCCCAAAAGGAAAAAACGGAACCCTTATAAGATCACTGTGTCGCCCGTCTGTCTGTCTGTATGTCTTTCTGTATGTCCGTCTGACTGTCAAGACCCTTTATCTCGGAAAAACCATATACTCAAATCTACATTACCTTAAAGATGTCAAAAACTCAAACTTCTAAGTTATCGTAAAAAAGTAGTTTATGCCGCAAAAAGATATATATATCAAAATATATAGGGTTCTTTCCGTTGACCTAGAACTATGAAATTTGGTAAGTAATATCGTCTTAAACTACAAGTACAGGGAAAAATCTGAAAACTATACATTTGTAATTATATAATAAAAAATATAGTATTTATATGTTTTGGAAACTGAATTTCGGGAAAAGCACGAAAAAAAGCTGTGATTCTTGAACTATTTATAATATGTAACTATAAATTTGTACGGAACCCTCGGTGTGCGAGTCCGACTCGCACTTGTCCGGTATTTTTAAATAAACTCGGAGCATAAGTAAGCTGATGCACCTCTAAAGTCCATCTGGTCGGAGCAATTGAAGACAATGACGAGCTTGCCAAGGGTGCGGGCCATATCTTTGGTGGTCTCAGTCTTGCCAGTACCGGCGGGCCCAGCGGGCGCACCGCCCATGCTCATACCGATGGCCTGCGACAGCGTGATGTAGCACCGATCTGTCAGCGGCGTGATCACCAGCCGTTCCGTTATACCCAGGTACTCATTCTATGTAAAGTTATACTGATTCAAATTATTGTCCATAAAATGATAAAATATAGAGGCATTTTATATGCGTGTCTATGAATTTGACATCGTTTCTTGGGGCAATAATAATACTCCTCCTGACTGTATTTCGGTCACAGCGGCCGTCCGAGTGGACCCAAGCGCGACTGCTGAGCATAAATGAGGTCTCGGGTTCGATTCCCGGGTCGGTCAAAGTGTTATTGAGTCTTTCTGTTGGGAAATTCTCAGCAGTAGCCCCGTGTTTGGAACTGTGTCCGGTAGATGGCAATAGGCTCACCACCTATTACTTGGAACTTAATAACAGCATTTCGAAATGACTGTGTACACCTCTGTCTACCCCCTCGGGGAATACAGGCATGATGCTATGTTATGTTATATTATATCACTTTTTCTTTGCTTTATGTCCAAAGGATATTGTTTCATTACATACCTGATATATGAAGTCTACATCTGTAATAGACACTAAGCAGTCATCAGATTCCTCAAAGTAATAAAATCGGGCCTGCTTTTGCCATTCAAAGTCTCCAGGCGTTTTGATTCTCATTTTCACTAAATCATCGAAAATATCTCTGAAAGAGAATAAAATATAAACTTAAGTTATTTTGTTATAGGTAAGTAAACCATGTATAGTTAAGCTGAAGGTAACTGTAAGTTAACCATTTGGAGGGTCACACTCCCAATATGCAGTAGGTAAAACCTGAACTGATAGTAATTTTAATATATCCTATATTGAAAAGAGCCCTAACTAAATTGTAACCAGCCCATATCTTATTTTACGCAGGAACTTAATGTTATATAATTATGGGAAAATGTTGTAAAGATGTTTGATACTCAATCGTGCATAAACAGTTGAATATATTTTAATTGAATTTAGTACACAGATAAACAATAATAATGTTTTATTAACTATTACATCTATGTATATATTTTATCCAGTTAAGCCATGAGAAGTGGCTTGTAGTATCCTAAATAATACGGTGGACATATATAAAACTTTCTAAAAGCGACACAAGAACCCTTGGCGAAAACGATGTTATTATTTATATTAAACTAGATGACCCGGTGTACTTCGTATCACCTCGAACGTCAAATGTTTGTTAGGAAAGTAGGTAGAACAGTTTATATGGGCAAATTAAATTGTTGTTTTTACTATCTTCCTCGCAATTTTTCTACATTTTCTCACCGTTTAAACCTTCCCTGGACTACGACAAACATTTCAAAACGAGATTTAGCTAAATCGGCCAATCCGACAAACGAACAGCAATTGATTTTTATATATATTTATAATAATATTATTGAATAAAAAAAATACTTGCCTTTGATGTACGTGGATAGTAATCATAGTTTCTATTTGCGTTCTGTCTAGAGGTATTAGATCTTTGACCGTCTGATCAATAAGACCATTCAGCAAATCAAGGAATTTCTGATTTGTAATTCGCATAATATAACGATCTGCTTTTGCTTTCTTAAGGGCATACTCTGCATCGCTCGTCCATAGAATTTGCATTCCTAATAAACCAGCCTAAAACATGCATTGCCTTTTAAATAATCGCAGGGAGGGAGTTTTATTTTCCTTTGCCTATTCCAGACCACGCTACTGAGCCTGTAGCATGAAATTGGCCCGTAAATAATCTTATTCCGAACCAGCCTTTCTCTCGTAGTCCTTCCACCAGGCATGCCCTAAGCTGTGGCCGGTACAAGACGGTAAATGCACCACATTTAGCGTGTAATCACTTAGTTTACACTATGCGATCTGGCTGGAGTGTTTTTTAGGGTGTGAAAACTTCATCATACAGTCTGTGCCGGACTCCTACCGATTAAAAACCACACAGTCCTCCCCTAATCTTTGCCATCGTCCCGGGATATTAACTCTAGTAAGGCACCACAGAAAAGTTCATCCCAGGTCGACAAGATAAATTATGATTAAAAAAAACGGATTTCTTAGTTCTCGTCTGACCACTGAGCATATCACAAAAGTAAGAAAGACGAGTGAGTACATATCACAAAAAGGATTCTGTATTAAAGTGATGCATGTTGTTAAATTGTAAACAGGCGGCATTATTGCTTAAATATTTTCTACTTGTTACGTTTTTATCTTGGACTTAGTTATTTCTCTTAGGATTTATTCAGATATAGGTTACATCAGGTAACAGTAGAATATTTATTCGTTCAAATTATTTACACACCACTTACCGGCTAATCAACTAGTAGGTATTAAACATTGCTTGTTTACCTGACCAGGGAAATTCCAAAATCCGACCAAAAATTCAAACTCTGGATCTCCTGCCATTGTTTGGGCAATTTGAGCTATTATATTTTTGACGGTATCTTTCATTGTATCTAATAGTGTATTTAACCAGATCTGTAAGAGTATTTTCAAATTAATTATACTACTTAGTAATAATATTTGTGCCTGTTTCAATATTTTTTTGTTAATACAAAACTCGCCTCGACGCCTCCCAGGCATGCCACTGGCCTCTCGAGAGGTATTGACTCTCCGTTACTCGAGTTCATTTTGACAATTCTCTCCTTATCATCGAAATCGACCGTGTAAATCGCGTCGAAAATACTTGGCAAATGTGGCTGAAACATTCTTACATATTATAACTATGAAATATAGCTACAGTAAGAAACTCACTTATTTGTTGCAATAAAATAAACCATTCTCTAAAACTACGGCGAATTGAATGTAGAAGAATTCACCACAGCCAGCAATGATCACGGTAGCTTGGTTGGCAAAATCGACTGGTTTACTTAAGCAGGATTCTAAACTCACTTTAGGGCAAATCGATAAGAGCATGAAGAGGAAGAACCATAATACGTTCCAACCTGAATAGAGTGGGGATCCGAAGCCTGTCCAAGGATTTCCAATAACACGGGATCCGACACGAAGAAGAACCTGGGGAAGATGAGTCGCTTGGTCTCCAAGTAACCGGTGAGCGACTTCTGGCAGGCCTCCAGCTGCTCGAACAGGTGCGGCAGTAGCTGCTTCAGCGTGTCGTCAGACGTGCACGTCTCCACACAATTTACTATGTCACGTGCGCGGTACATTATTTTGACGTAAGTTTTATCGATTCCCTGCCAACGTCAACCAGTTAGTCAATACAAACTAAATACATAAAATAATCTAAACACCTAGCTTGGTCAAAAAAGCCTAAAATTACGCTTTTACTATTTATCGTATTTTTGTCTAAATAGTGGTATTGGCTTTGGTATTCCATTGAATGAATAATAAATAATAGGAGTTGTTTCCAATATTATTCTATCTATGGGATATTGTAGTATGAATTTACAAAATCAAAGCAGAACAAACATACGGATTTTTATCAAAACACCCAGAATTCAGAATACGGCGTCATTTTAATTTAATATCTAAGACAAAATGGATAATCATAAGGCTAGAGTGGATGGAAGAGTCGGGGCAGGCCGACCTAGATGAAAGTAGCGCAATCAAATTACGGATGTTCTCATAAAAGGACAGGTCAAGACCTACCTAAATCGACGAGCATGCATGAAGAGGTTAATGAAATGCAGCGAAAGACGTGTGTCAAAATTGTAGCAAATGGATGAAATAAATGGATGGAAAGCGATAGTCTCTGCATACCCCAATGAGTAACAGGCGTGATAGTATGTATGGATAATCAGCCAATTTAATTAGTAATTATCCAGTAATTAACTCCATCGTAAGTTGTTATGAAGCGCTAAACTTCGCACAAGGCTAACCTAACGTAACGTACTCTGTTTTAAAGAGGTTCTTCAAATATCGTACCGCGAATCGCTTGGCTTCTGCTGGCAATTGTTTGGCAATGTCACCGCCAACGAATACTGCCTCTAGATACATCCATAAATTCTGAACCAGAAGCCACTTCTCCAAGATCTCACTAGTGCTCACCAGTTTGTTAATCCACAACATTATATCTTTCTTAAAAGGCGCGTTATATCTACAATTAAAAGATAAGCTCTTTATTTTTAAATTTCACTCTATATCAACAAGAGATCTGCTACAGCTTCGCACAGGTAGAAAAGGACCAGCTCAAAATTAAATTATTTATATATATTTATTTATATTTATTGTGTTTTTCATTTCTAACTTTATACATAAGTGTTTGCTGACACTTAATTATTCTATCTATACTAATATTATAAAGATGACGTCTTTGTTTGGTTGAACGCGCTAGTTTCAGGAACTACTAGTTTGAAATATTAGGCAATAGATGAAAATGAATGATGAACACGAATAGTATCAAAGCGATATATTAAATTAGAGTGACTGTTTGTAATGTCAAAATAATAGTTTTTGCATTTTTTTGCACTATACCTATGCCTAAAATCTGTTTTTTTAATTTTTGTCAGTCTGTCTGTTTGTTTCGGCTAATCTTCTAAACGGCTGGACCGATTCTGATAATATTGTACTGGCAGGTAGCTGACTATTAAGGAGTAACTTAGGCTAATTCTAATATAATTATACGCAGGTAATACCGCGGGGCACAGTTAGATTTTAATATTAGTACATACGAATATTGTGCAGTCTCGACTATTTAGTCGTAAACTTTTAAATTTGTGTCAAACGTACCTAGATAGGTATGCTAGCCATCTAAACAATATTAAAATAATGTTCAGATCTATTTCCTTATACGAGGTTATTAAATTATAATAATAAGGTTATGGCCGATAAATTACTTAGGTGCTCTATAATAAAATATGGTACATACACACTAACCTTTCGGCTCAGCAACGTACAGATCTATAAGTTGTAACAATAAAAATCTATTGTGTCTGCTAATGAGTGAGGCAACAGCTTAATAGAAATATTATTGTTATCAAGCACTATTTTGTACTTTCGCGAGTATGGGGATTTAAATTGTTTTCATAGACCATTTAGGTGTACTTGACAAAAAGCAATCGCCAAAAATAAATTATACCTGTTAGAAGCCAAGGAGTTGAGAATCATTAACGAGTCCTCCAGCAGTGTGATGATATCAAGTGTATCCTGTGGTTTAATCAAAAGCTCGCCCCTGTTCTTAAAATTAGCGAACGACAGGTCGACTAACGCCCAATCTGCAGTTACTTGTTTCAATTTAGCTTCGATGTCCTTCTCTTTCACCGCACTTATACATATGTCCTAAAAAGGTAATTAAATTATACTTCTGTCGATATATCACAAAAATATACTTCTATACATTCCAATTAGAATAAGTACTTACAATAAATTTGAAGGCTGTCTGCTTGGTAGCCATCAGTTACCAGAAGAAGCATTATGTTGCTACTGGTATCTGTTAGTATTTATTTTTTGGAAAACAATTTTGATTTTATTACCAAAAGTACGTGCGTGATGAAACAAGCCACAAAATAATTTTATATAGAAAGACGTCACAGACAGCGACGAAGAAAATATCGTTAGGAAATGGCTTCGATTCCATGACCTTTGACTTGCCAGTCCACTAGTCATAACACTAGGCTTTCACTGCGTTTTGTGTGGTGATGAAAAGCATTTTAATTCCGCTCAAATATTTAATGATAATCACGCACCTCAACATCTTCCTTGTATTTCAACAGCGGCGCCTCCATAACATTTGCCAGCGTAAATGCTTCAGATTCAACATCCAACACGCAATCTGCAATATACCAACAAGTTGCGGCATAGGATAAATTTTAAGACAGCCATTACATACCTAGCCCCAATTTAGATTCACTTACGCATCAGATTTTCTAATCTCCTCCAATGTCTCTCCTTCATAGATTTGTCAGCCATCAGCTCCAACAATGGACAGGTCTGGTTAAAATCATCAATTTTATTCTTTAATTCGATGAATGCAGGCCAATCCTTCATGCCTCTTGGTAATTTGCGACACCTACAGAACAAAAAAGTTAAAAAATACTAGCTAATATATTGTCGAACGTTAGGTACTAGTTCAAATAGCTATAACCTAAAGTGGCTGAAGAAATAATGGATGGTTAGAGATGATTTTGTAGCGTTAAGCATTATTAAAAATAAAGAATCATTAATGCGCGTACTTTTACCTGACATCGAATTCTGCCAACTGTGCAACTATTTGCTCAATTGCAATATCCACCCACGGAGTTTCAAAATAGCCATCGATAGAGTTCATCACAGCCAAGTACAAGCTGTATCTGTAAATAGTTTAATAAAACAAATTAATTTTCAATTCACCGATTATAAATAACACGACCGTCTGATTTTCATTTCGTACATAGTATCCTGATACAATGGCATACTATCCTTTGTACTTACAATTTGCTCAATAGATTGAACTCCTTCTTCTTTTGATGTAGAATTGGATAGTCTTTAACTTCCATACCAAATAGCTTTTCACCATTGGAATACATTTCGAATCTCCGCCACAGCTCATCAAATCGTGATTGGAACATTATTACCCTGCAATATTATTATTAGTGTAAGTAAACATACCATTTTGTGTTCTTGCTTGTCATCGTTAATCCGAAAATATGGAAGATGTTTGTACGAACGAGGATCCGACTGCGATTCTGACTCTTTAGATAATACTAGGTTATTCATTATCAGTATTTCCACCTATTTGGAAGGGGTTGACGGTTTTGTTCTTCATAATCTTTACGTGCTATATAGGAACAAAACCTTCAAGGCCTTACACAGGTCATACTTATAAGTCTAAACTTCAGTCCCCATTGCTATACTGACTTAAAAGAAATAGGCGAAACTGAATACTATGTTTAATTTACAGTATTAAATCATTCATGTACCTATCGCTAGCTTCTCGGGCAGTAAGGCCGGGAGTCAGTGGTCCAAAGGCGTCGTAGTCAGCATCAAATTTGAGCACGTCTTCCAAGAACGTGGCTACGCCTTCAGTAAGCTCTGACTGCAGCGGCCCTTGCATGTCAACAATTTTTTGTTGTACTTGCTGGGACTGTGGGATAATTGTTTCACATTTTTAGATGTGTCGTGGCGTACCTATAAGGTGTACTTTATTAATACTGAATTTCAGAGTAACCTAGTTAGTCATATAATTTTTCTAACTCAAGACACGGACGAGGGTAATGTGCGCTATTTAGAAACGAATAACCTTTATATGTGCACGTTATTTTTATTATAAATACATATTAAGGATACTTGAACACAATAAAAAACAGTTTGGAAATTCGCAATGGCAGCCCGGCGTTTTGAATTGTGCCTGATTAATAAAAAATGATGAGTAATGGCAATAGTCTCACCGCCACCATTTCACGGGACAATGTATCAGTGAAATGTGGGTGTGTAACAGTACACTTCTGCTTACCGTTTTGTGATACAGACGTGATGTTAGGTACTATTCCGCAAAAAAAAAAACAAATTGAAATGTACTTACCGTTAATAACATATTTTGGAAAGCGTAACGTAGTCCGTACACCATGTCGGCATCCTCTTTGGGGACATCAATGTTAAACTGGTTGAATGTTGCGTAGCTTTCTTCGATGAGGTCGAGTTCCATGTCCATACTTGACAAAACAAACAAAGGATGGGACTTTTATATCAAATTATTTACAAAACCAAATTAAATGTCTTATTGCAAGTATTACACTTTCAAAGGTTTATCCTCAAAGCCAACGTCAAGCCGAAGTTTGTGAGTAAATGACATTTTAGAAATCGTATAACTATTTTTCCTACTGTGCGCAAAACTTTTAGATTCAGTGAGTTACTAATGTAACTTTAGTTACGTGATTTTAATTATCATAAATAATAGCGATCCAAATTTCGTTTTAAATCAGATAGGTTCTTTTTTTCTTGAGGCGTCGAACGAGCTTTTTCAACGATGTTTGACGTTGAGTTTCGGGACACCTGCCTATCTGGTATTCACCCGATAAATTCTTCCCTAATGAGCTCAAGGCACATCATAGCTACTCTGACATCATCCAAATCCTTAATCTTCTTGCTCATGGTTTTCATGCGGTCATTGATAAATTGCATCAGTTTTATCACTCGATCCTTATACGCGTGACATAGTAGTTTACCCAAAATTCTCTTCCACTCAATGGATTCCAAATGTAAGGCCAGTTTAATATGCTCTGTAACAGAATAATTTAATGACTGATAATCAAACTGCTGACAAAATGAGAAGCTGGACTGACAGGCCTAGAGCAATTAAGAGTGCAGGAAACCTAAGCAACATAGAGAAAGACTTTTTACTGGATTAATCGCGTGTATTATCTATTGGTTTTTGGGTTTCCTAACGTTTTGATCACTTGGGGCGCAGCACGGCTTCATTAAACTGTATTACTTTCATACGATATTACTCAAAGAAAACTTACCCATATTAATTTGAATAGAGCCGATTATGTGTCGTTTAGGCAAACTCTGCACTTCTTCTGTCTGTCCTTGGTATTTGTTAAGCATATCCTTTACTATAACATTGAGAGGATTTGAATCTACAAAGTCTTGTACTTGCTGCACTCGGTCTTCAGCCCATAAGTGAGCAAATCTTCCGTAACCCTAAATCATTGAATGAAAGAGGATTGAACCAAATAAATATTTGTTTTGATGATTCACCAAGTTGATAATACATTCTTACCTTCAACAGCTTCTCTATATCAGGTTTATACATGTACATCATTCCCTGTAAAGCCATCACCGACCTGACAATATCTTTATGTTCTGACACTGTTCGGAAATAGCTCCTTACTCCTGATATATTTGATCCAGACCGTGAACCTACAATTTACACAATAAGATGGCGTAAAGAGACGAAAAACCATAGAGCGCGAGAAATTGTATAATTTGACATACATACATACATCGCCACAGGCATTCCCCGTAGGGGTAGGCAGAGGTGTACACAGATGTACACCCACATTTCACCATTTACTATCAACCGGGCACAATTTCAAATTCCGGGCTTCTACTGAGAATTCCCTAACAGAAAAACTCAATAACACTTTGCCCGACCCGGGAATCGAACCCGAGACCTCCTGCTCAGCAGTCGCGCTTGGGACCACAAGACCAACGAGGCAGTTAATATAAGAAGTAATATTAATTATGTGTGTTTAACACAACAACAACAACTCAACTAAGAGCCCTCAATCAAGTGCTGGTCAAGTATGTTGTATGTACCTATTATTAATATTAGTCACGAAAATTATATATTTATATAGCGTCACAGCCGTATTCGGCTATAGCGATAGCTTCAAAGACTCCGGTCTATAGCAAGGAGCTTGGCTGTTCAGCTCGCTGCTGTGCTCTCCAATGGCTCACGTAAATAAAACGGTTGCAATAAATATGACGTACCGGCGGTGGCACGTACTTGCGTTGTAAGCGACACACCGGCCAATTGCTCCTTCTTTATTTGCTCTTGTTGTCCCCACATGAAAACACTGCGATGGGTATCCATTATGCAATTAAGTACCACCTAGGAAAAACGATTAATAAATTGTACGAAAAATAAATTGCATCGTAGTGTCGTACATTTTAGCTGGTTTCGTGGCTTCAGTGAACGGCTAAAAACCATCGAATATTGTGACGAAGGCGGAATTAATGCAGTTTTAGAATAGGTAATATGCTGTTGTGACGCGTGAGAACCTAACAAATCTCAAAATAGTATAAGGAGTTGCTCTCGGATTTAAGGGCATTGTTTTCTTTTCAATACCTGCTCATAAAACATATGGTTGTTCTTTAAAAAAGTATAAATTGTTTATTAACTTTAATAAAATAATTAATTCCATATATCGCGATCGATCTTATAGGGGGTTTGATGAAGGCAGTTCTTATTTATTTTATAAAAAAAGCATTTTATTAAAATCGTATAAAAATAATAATGTTTTAGGGCACATCTGCTTCTTTGCCACAGACATCAGTGCTATTTATATTACCTGGATTTACTACTCTTTTATGTAATTTCCGTGAAATACAGGTATTTATTTACCTGAGAGAACGATGTTTGTATTTCTTCCAGAGTAGGTTTTATCAGTATTTTTGGTATTTGTAAGTACATGTTAGTTAACATAAGCGGTTTTAATTTCTTTTGCTCTGCCGGATCAGTGGTCATAGTCAGAAAGCTGAAACGCATAGAAAACTTCGTAAATAGCTCCCCCTGCACATCGATTCCATTACAAATTATACGTCTCTAGTTGTTTTATTCGACCGAAACAAATTGTGTAATTTCAAAGGTCAATAATTTATGCCCTAAATTGTCAAAGAAATGTTCGAACTCAAACAATATTAAATTACATATATTATTTTCAGTAAAATGTATTCCGCCACTTCTGGCGTTGATAAAGGCGAGCATTAAAATAAATCACACTTATGAGCTGAATGAAAGATAAAGCTAAATTATATTGAATGGATACAAACTTTACAGGTAAGATTTATTTGTATTTTTTGAAACAACTAGCTGTAGCCCTATTAATTTACATGTGGCCAACTATTTATATATATTTATTTTATTTGCCTACCTTGATACTGATGCCCTTTTTCTGAGTACATCGAGGCTTTGTCGAGTACACTTTATAAGTGCTTCCACACACTTTGTTGCGAAATATGCAAACAGTTCATTACACTCGTTGAGAGTGGGCACCACTTCGAATCGATCTGGGCTCTCTATCTCCCCAAATACTATAAAACAGAAAATATAATTAAATAAATCGACCACAGGACAACTAAAATGTAATAATTTCAATGGAATGGAATGCGTCCATGGTATCATCCGCGGAACCACCATTTTCTTGCAGGAACTCTTCATCTTTCGGGGATCATTAAACTATGTCCTATTCTAGGACCTAAAGTAATTAAAATACCAAATTATTCATCAAAATCCGATCCGTACTTTTTCGGTGATCGAGTAACAAATATGTAATATCCATACATAATCGCAAACTTTGGATTTATGATTACTGCTAATGATTATTCTTACCAGCTTCTTCATTTACCACTCTAGTTGCTGAAGTAACTTGTTTTAAAGCTTTTTCTAAGTCCAACCTTAGAAAGAATAAGACATTAATTTATTATTATTAATTTAATCGTCAAAATTTATACACATAAAATACGACATAATATTGCGACTTGATTTTAACGCTATCCTAAAAATTTATTCAAAATGTTGACCGATTGTCCATACGAAATGTACCGAACATTAGAGTCTAGCGTTTGAAAAATAATAATCTTAATGATGCTCATTGAAACATTGAACATTGAACTAAAAAAACTCACCATTTGTCTTTTAAAGCTTGGATTTGCTTGGAAGGAACGCTATCTAAGAATTTATTAATGAGTTCTATCACAGCAACTTCTGCGTTCCAAGATTTTTGTTGAATCTCCAGAGCTGGTAATAACATAAAGTTATATTAAGATGATGATGGCCTTTGTAGCTATAGGATAATTTTTGCAGGACGCAATCCTTTTGCCCACACATCAACATCCACATTCATTGGTTATGCCAAATAACATGATAATGATAAAACTGGTTATTTAAAACATTATTTATTAAATCACCAAAGATCTTACAGCCTATCTAATAAAACTATCTAAAAGCTATTGCAGAAATATTTATGTGCTATTTTTCATATGTAGTACCTGTTTCACTTACATTAATAATTAAGTACAAACCAAAGTTAAAACGTTTCTTTAAAAAAAAAAAGTATAACTTTAGACCTCACCACGCATTTATCTGTAAGTATGTGCGTATATCTTCAAATGATTCCATAAAAAAGATAGAAAATAATACGGAGACTTTGTTACATTGAGTAGGTTCCGTTTCAGGTATTAAGTTTACCTATATTTCATCAGGCAAACAAGATTAATCACCAATATTTAAGGTACTTTTATTAACATCTTATTTTTCCTCTATATGTTGTGGTAAACACGATGCCTTGTATATTCAACTACAACTACATAAAATACCTATTTCATCACGCCTTGTAAGATTCTCTTCGTAGAACTGAGAAGGGTCTACTGCTTTTTCAGGCAAGTATACTAACACCGTTTTAGTGATCGACTTTAAGATTGCATCAATGCGCGCTTCCTTCATGTCGACCACCTGAAAAGAACAAATATGTAAATCTGCTCATGTTTTTCAAAATCCAGATTAGTTTATTATTCTTACCTCTTTTACGAACAAGTCGACTTCTGTTAGAACTTTCTCAATACTTTCACAATAAGAGGGAATTTCTAGAGATGTCCATGTTATTGTGGAAAAGCCAGGTTGGAAAGCTTTCTCCAATTTTATTAATTGTGCGCGAAGCAGTGGTAGGTACAGTTTCGGCATGCTCCTATTATTACAAACATTATTAATTATGAACTGACAAAAGACATTTTGCTACAACATGGCTACAAATGTATTGTCCTATCATCGATATAAATGTTTTAAGCACTAAGTATTGCGATGAGGTTACTTAATAAAAGTCCAATAGAGACGGAGCCGGTATTTTTGTAATAAATTATTTTCTACTACTTTGCAACTATAATTCAATAGACTATTTAATATACTCAGGCGTCATCTTGCAGAAGTTTATTACAATGGATGCAATTACAATACCTAGCTACTTCCACATTGGTGTGTGTATGTAGTCATTACTGGCGTGCGAGCAGGGATCTTTTTCGACAAACGTGTCGAGTCGATAAAAGTTTAAATGTATTGAATTTTATCGTTTTATCAACAACTTATGTCCAATTTGCGTTAAAAGCCGACAAATGTGTCGCACACAAACCTACCTTCGAATTTGATTGTTTCTGTCTACCAAATATTTGATTCTCTCAAAGTTTCCTAGAATTTTGTCTTTACAAAATGCTACTATTTGAGCGCCATCGGGTACACCTAGATATTGAAAGATTTTGGGAATAATTATTATTTAGATTAGACTTATTACATCAAAACAAAACATTAAATTTTTATGAATATTAAGCTCTGAAGAATTCTGTTAGAAGGATGAAATTGTTCTTACTTAGTCCCAACTGCCACATGTACTCCACCTCTCTAATGCACTCTGGTATGTAAATACTGAAGTTAATTATGTACATATTTGTTGTTGGATGGCGAATCAATAGAGGAGCGATTAGACCTAATCGCACCTAAAAAAACCATTACATGTAATTATATAAATGAAACAAATTCGAAGGAAAGGCAGGTAATTTGGAATACCATTCGGTTTCAGGCCCGCAACTTAAGTTCAGTATGATATTTAAAAATAAAGCCTTCACTTAATTGAAGCATTACTATCTAACTACCTTTAGGTAAACCATCAAAGATATTTTAATTTCCCAACATGTTTAAATATTAGATTGAATGCAAAATGATAAAATACATTTTAGAGGATGGGTATTTTGGAATAGGAGTATTTCAAATTATTTTGCGGAAATATTTATGAAGTAAATGAATGATTTATCAAAATCAATACCAATATGTAAAATTGATTAAATTTTTTACAGTACACATGAATTGAAACAGCGCACAATCTTAAGAAAATGATGTGATGAAAACGGGTTAAACACGTATGGCAAAAATGTTCTCAAACCCTTTTCCACGTTTTAATTTTTGGTCACCGTATTAGAAAAATTACAGGCTATCCCTGTAAACATATCAAGAGGTGACGCTACTTGTGAATATTTTACAGTCCGTAAAATAAGATGGCGCTATTAGTTTATTTGAAATCCTGCTATCCCAAATTACCAACAGTATTTCAAATTACCCTCCCTTCCTCAACTTAAGAGCGTAATCTAATCAAATTATTCAGTGAATCTAATGTATCTCTTTATAATAAAACAACTTTTAACCGGATTAATCGCGTGTATTATTGGTTTTTTGTTTTTCCTGACGTTTCGAACACTTTGCAGCGTTCGTGGTCGCAGGAGGACTAAGGTGTCAGGTGTCTCAACAGTTTATTTAAAATTATTTCAGTCTACCGTACATATAATTGATAAATTCATAAAATTATTATTGTCTCTGATACATATTTAAACTAAATCGCGACGGTATTTCCTAAGACTATCCCTGAGATGAAATACCGAAACAAACTCAGAGGTCACAGTCGTTTTAAATTAAGAGATACAATTTTACAATTTTATCGAATTATAAACTAAAAGGTGTTCCGATGCACGCAGTAATCGCTCACAGTATCTTGATTTGTCTTGTAACTTGACTTTGTTTGGGACTTGATTATTTTCAGTACAGGGTTCCAAACAGGTGGTAATTGCCAACCATCTTCTCTATTGAAATTTGGGTGTTTTTTAATTTCAATAGCCTCGCGGAGCATTCTCGGTATATATTGGTTTTCCTTTGCGAGGATTTGGGGTTTATCAAAACGTAGAAAATGGTTGGGTTTGTCTGTTGTATGTTCACAGACTGCAGATTTTGTTGAGCGTCTATTCTTGACGTCAGCTATGTGTTCTTTCAACCTGGTGCCAATGCTACGCTTTGTTTGCCCTATGTATGATAGCCCACAGTCACAATCAATCTTGTAGACCCCTGCATCTTCTAAGGGAATGTGGCACTTCACCGGTCTGAGAAGTTGGCTGATTTTTCTATGTGGCTTGAAGTAGGTTTTGATAGAAGCACGCTTCAAGATGTGATCAATTCTATCGGTACCCCTTTGATGAAAGGTAGGACAGCAGGTCGGCGATCAACTGTGGTGGGCTTTGGGCGGCTTCTGCGACGGGGATGTGGAGCTCGTAAGTTATTATGTTTGAGAACTTGCTTCGCATGGTTGAGTTCCCCTGCCAGGTGGTCGGCGTCGCAGATGCCTTGTGCTCTCTGTAACAAAGATTTGGCGACAGTAGCTAACTGACAAGGATGGTGGTGAGATTCACCGTTCAAGTATCTTTCTGTGTGGGTGGGCTTTCTATACACAGTGTGGCTAACAGTATGATCTGGATTATGGATAAGTAATATATCAAGGAAGGCCAGTGACTTGGTTTTCTCTAATTCCATAGTGAATTGAATTTTATTATGTATGGAATTTAGGTTGTCTAAAAATGCAGGGACTCCATTGTGAGGCAAGATGGTGAAAGTATCATCAACATACCTCTTGAAAATCTTCGGCATAGCCGGGGCCGTCAGGAGGGCTCTCCTTTCAAAATCTTCCATGAAGATGTCGGCAACCACCGGGGATACCGGTGAACCCATGGCCACACCGTCGACTTGCAGGTAGAATTCATTGTCCCACAATAGGTAGCCGCTGTTAAGGCAGTGCTCGAGTAACTCTGCATATGCTAGAGGCATGTCTTGGTCACTCAACTGCTTCTTGACAATTTCCAAACAATCCTTAACTGGTAAGTTGGTAAATAAGGACTGCACGTCAAAGCTGACCATCACTTCATCCTCAGTCAGTTTTAGGTCTTTAAAGTCTAAAAAAGGGCCTTAATTTCGCGCTAGCACCGAGAAAAATCCCGTACGAAGATATAATATGCAACGTTGAGGACTGTCTTATAAAAAACAACGTAAAAAAGGAAGATTTGGAGGCGATTCGTCAAGACGTGTCTTGTGTACTACGTCGAAGCAAACTGCCCAAACCAAATCTTTCTCGCGACGAATACCTCGCTCTAAAAAACGTAAAGCAAAAGCGTAAAGCAAAGTGTTCGAAACGTCAGGAAAAACAAAAAACCAATAATACACGCGATTAATCCGGTTAAAAGTTGTTTTATTATAATTTGTAGTGATCGCGCAAACCTAAGATATTACTAATGTATCTCTTTTTAACAGAAATAATACCCCGATTCCCGGGGCGTCAATTTCACTAAAAAAGCGTGCCTTTACTCGGGAGAAATTCTAAAGAGGTTTCTCTATCCACGGGTGTCACGCATCTAAAATGGTCACGATACCACCTATGATTTAAAATATTACGCACCTTATTAATTTAAAATTATTTTTTAAATGCAACGCCGTTATATAAACTTTTACCTGTCCAACATTTTCAGCCCAAGCATAATGATAAATCAATTCGAATTCTGTGAACACAATTGTCAGGACATTGTATAACTTTATACACCGTTGTGTGTTCTGCAATAAAACAAAACCGTTTTATGTAACCGTTACTTATCCATAAAAAATAAATGTCATATTTTTGACCGTGAATAGGGTTTAATCCTGCTCATGCGATCCGTTGGATCGGTACTTCCAAGTGTTCTGCAAGTGATATTTTCAAACCCTGCTCGTGATGGCTGAGACATTTTGTGTTGAATAGTAAGCAGCTATTACCGTATAACACTGTCAGGCTCGGAACTGTATGCAATAAACCTCTTTTTCTCACAAAATTTATCAATATGACATAATTTAAATAACACAAAAATTGCAATCCAGTTCAGGAGCGATTACAAATAAAAACCGTCTACTTGAAGACAGAGCAGAACTGTCAGAACTGCAGACAACTCATATTTAAGAGCTTCCTCTCAGAACATCTATAGGTGTAAATAGAAATTAATTGCCGCATGTATTACACATTTTACTTTATTACACAATTTTAAAATTCAGATGGCTAAGGTGCAACCATTCTTAAGTTCTGCACTTAATGCTTAACAGGAAAAGGGGAAGCTCTGAAAGCATGGCGCGGGTTTAAGGGACTGGGAGTTAGCAGAGTGGTACCTTAATCTTGGCAGCAGATAAATTATGTCGTTCATAGCTCGCGTCAGTACTTACCATGTGAGTAATCACTTCATGGTGCTCTTTAAAAACCTCCATAGGCTTTTTAATGTTCTTATCGTAAAATCTGATCCACATGACCCGCCCGGCGACCGGTGGCATATTTCTTGGCAGTTCTGGGTTCTCTTTCTCTTCGTTATACCTAAATTAATTACATTTTAGATAATTATCGTCGGACCTAAAAATTTGAAATTCGGTGTTTTACATAATGCTATTATTGGATCCAAACTTCAATTATGATATCGGTTCACTAGTATACATTAATAGTAAAAAAATATCATTCAATTGATACGTGCAAGGTAGGCTGAGCAAAGTACTTACCTATATTTTAATGAAGCTAATGTAACTGAAAATACGTTTCATAAAAATCATCTGCATAAGTATTGGGAACTAAATGATTAATAATAATACTTATTACTTTACAAAAAGGAAATCCACAGCTGATTAATAGAATTTGATATTTTAATATTAAAATAGTCGAGTCGTATCTGATGGTAAAAAATTTATTTATTGAGTCAATTATGTAAAGTAACTAACATCATTCAAATAAAAATAGTGAGAAGGTTTATGCCTTGCAGTGGGTGGACAAAAGCTGTGAATGATGATTCATAAATAAATAAAGAAGTAACTTAGATTACAGTACCTATCTCGTAATGCTTCGATTTCGGCTGTGTAGGTACTGATCAAATCATAATATTGGTCCTCAAGGTATAAACAGTGTAACTTCAGTTTTTCAAATCGTGTTAATAGATGTAAAGCTATTTCCGTCGTTGGACATTTTTTGACGCTCTATAAAATTTTTGTATTGTCAATTTAATACAATATAC
Organism: Xylocampa areola; assembly: GCA_935421205.1. Classification (NCBI taxonomy): domain Eukaryota; kingdom Metazoa; phylum Arthropoda; class Insecta; order Lepidoptera; family Noctuidae; genus Xylocampa; species Xylocampa areola. The sequence continues at coordinate 7,943,351 of OW285200.1, forward strand.
ATTAACACTACCTACATATCTATCTGTCTAGCCTTTTCCCAATGACATTGGGGTCAACTTCCAGTCAAACCGGATGTAGCTTACTTTACTTATACCAGTATTTTACATGGAGCGACTGCCTATCTGACCTCCACAACCCAGTAACTGGGTATCACGATATCTCGTGGTATGACTGGTCGTCAGACTTTCAGGCCTCTGACTACCCGTAACGGCTGTCATAGATCTTAATTTGACAACCGGGACCGACGCTTTAACGTGCTCTCCAAGGCACGGAGGGATCTCGGTATGAAATGATGGTCACCCATCCACAGACCGACTGCGGCAAGCGCAGCTTAACCTCGATCGATCGATCTGTGCGGCTGTTGCTTAGCCACGAGCCCCTCATTAATACTACCTACATAATGAACATAAATAGAATTACTGCATAAATTTAATTACTTACATTGATCATAAAGTTCTCTAATAACAACTCCTGACTAGCAACAGCATCTTTGTAGACCTTATAATCCTTATCAAAATCTGGCCGCCTGAATATCAAATCGAAATAAGATAATAACAGTTTCAAGTTAAACTCAAACTGATCCTAATAATACATAAATGACCGAGTAAATAACATTCAGGGTGGAAAATAATGACAGTCGGTGCAGAGAAAAGTGCCTGTTGATGATAGCTTTTACTGAAAATAAATTTTATTTTAGTTATGTATGTATGAGGCCGACCTAGAAAGAGGTGATTTGGAAATACTTGGGGGATGCCTTTGCCCATGAGTGGGACAGTAAGGCAAACAAAAAAAAATTTGCTTTCCTTCACACATCACAGATGGACAACATACAACGGGCTTTACCTGCAACGACTATCTTTTTATTCCGGCCCGTTGATAGTATCAATCTGAAGCGTCGTTTATCTTATAGCACGGTAGTTTGAATGAGTTGAACCTGAGGGAGTTCTCAGTGCACGTACAGTGTGTACAAAATTGATTTCAGTCAAAGACCAACCTGTGATCTAAGGCATCATAAGTTTTCGTTGAGATTGACTTGAACAGCTTATTTAAATTGGCAGCGTATTCTTCAATACCTTCCAAAGTAGTTTTGTTTAATACGTAATAAGTGATATATGTTTGGAATAGATCTATTATCTGTAACAAACAAACAAACAAATATATTTATTGAGCTGGAAATGGATTAGTAAGAAATAAAATATAAGAGGTAGCTCAATTCAAAGTAAAAAAATTATACCTATATACGGGAATAACTTACTTTGGAGAGCCTTTTTCGAAAAGTTTCAAATTTTCCGAATATATACATTTCAGAGCAATCGAAAGGTCTTTCGTCGGCAGCTTCCCTCATTTCTTTTTGAGTGTCGGTATAACATTCACGATAGAAGTTATATAGACTTAAGCACAACTATAAAATAAGAATAAGTATAGCTTACTTTAAATAGTAGGAAATTTTATTATTTACTTACATGATAAAGGTACACAGAAAATAAATGTGAATGGCTACCGCAACAGAAGAAGACCAAAGAATCGGTGGATGGATTATATGAAAGATGATATGGCTAGAAACAGAGTGACTGCTGAGATGTCAGCTGATAGAGATATACCCAAGAAAGAAAAAGGCGAGTTTGGCGTATCTCAAATAAATAAGGTATAAGCGTACGAATATGGTGATGGTAATATAAAATATCTTACTTTAGCTTTATGTATAAAATTAAGCTTGTCTTGGTTCCAAATGTTCTTTTTGCCATTATTAGTCAAATAATCCATGCACATGTTTAAAATCTGATTGGTGACCTTCACCAGTAAAGTAGATATTTGTTTCGTTGTATTATAGTATCGCGATGTCGCAAATATCATACGAATAGTGTATAATAATCCCGGGATGTACTGCTGTGTCGTGGAAGGATCGCATCTGTGGACAATTTCCCCGAAATAAAACTGTATTTTGTTCTTGTGGAAGAGACGTGGAAACCGATTTTACAAACCCCTTTATACAATTGGGATTAACACGTAATAAGACCTTAATTGAAGATATACTGAGAGTATCAATCTCTATAACTGCTTCATGGTATCAAATATATCAATCAATAAGTATCTTTTTTTGAAATGAAAGAAAATTACTTACTTTTTACACGACTGCCCAAAAAAGGAGTTATTTACTAACGTCTGTGATAAAATAATCTGCCTAGTCTTTTCCCATTTGTAAAAACATCGATAAAATGTGGTGTATATATACCTGTACAATGGCTCACAATATTTTTCTAAAGCATATAAATATTTGACGTTATCAAAAGCTTCATTGTAATAATCAGTTACCAGATTATCCAACTGTCTCCATTTCTGAAATGAACATAGCGCATGTACTTAGTTAAGCAGAGAGTAAAGTTAAGCAGATATGAACACTGTTATAAATGGACATATTACCGATGCCGTTATTAATTTGTGAATCCATTTAAAATAGTGTACATATAAAATTATCAGTTAGACAAAAGACTTGCGTAGGTAAAGAATCGGGCGTCGACACTTCGAAGTGATGGAAATACTCGTTCATTTTAAAGATAAATCCACTATTTAAGCCAAATGACTGACGGTATGATAAGATTCGTAGAAATCAGATCAAAAATCGGTCATACCTTCAACAACTTTGATTTCACACGAATTAAGGTATGTATGTACATCGATGTAGGTTCACTCTTTATGTGCTCGATGATAGACGTAAACGTGGTGAGCTGACGTCGCCAGTGATCCAACTCGGCCAGAGGGCCAATATTTGAGGGTTCACGACGAAGTTGCTGACTCTGAACTAAAACCTATAAACAATAATATTCACTTTATAATAAAACATTTAACCGGATTAACCGCGAGTATTATTGAATACAATCGATTAATCTGGTTAATTTTCGCTAAGATAAGAAATAAGAAAAACCTAAGATATTACTTTAATAATATTCACATAGGCTAAGAGTTAACACATGCAAGGATTGTTGCTGCAAGTGTGATCATTACCATTGTTATCTGTCTAATCCATTGTTTTACATAGGAACATATTTCTTCCAGCACGTGCGTCTTTGAAGTGGCTAGTTTCATTTTTTCTGGATCTGATAACTCATCTTCATATAATGCTAGATTGATTTTGAATCTGGTACAACAATCCAAATCCATTTTTGTTTCTGGAATTGAATAATTATTTATGCTCAGTAAACGTGTTAATTTGTGAATGTTAGGTACATAACCAGGAATATCGTGGGAAGTCAAGGTCAGGGAAATTTGGAAGAATATAGGGAAGATTTCTCTTACGCTAAGAAAGATTCGCCATTCAATTATTAGGAGATCCGAAAGTGTAATTATTGTGTAATAACTTTCCCTATTATAAACATCCAATATGAGGACGAAAAATGAGCAAGTATGGATTTAAGAGAAAATTATAATATCTTGAACGTATTTGTAACCTATATAATATATTTAAGCCGCACACTTACTTGCAAGATAATCAACAAATAGCATTATCTTCGAAATGTACATTTTAATAATGTCCGCACTGTTAGGATTGGGAGGATTAATGTCTCCCCAACCTCCGCATGTCTTGAGGGCCGGAATATAAACACGTTGCATGGTTTTGAATATACCAGATACAACATTATCGGTTTCAGGGTTTATATCAAACACAACAAAGTAATAGTCCTGAAATAAATCCGTATAAATTGTATTGCCAACGTAGTAAATCTTCGAATGAGACCGTATCCGAAACAATTTATATTAAAAAAACATACAAAGGTTTACCAACAAGCCATTCGGTATGTGGAGATGGATCTAGATAAATATATAAATAGATTCTAGATTTCACCATGAAGCTATAAAGCAAACAAAGGTTTATACGAGTACCACACACTTATGTGGCTACACACCAGGTGTTGACTCGTTTTTGCTCTATTTCAAATTATTATTTAGAAGTAAGTATGGAGAAGAGGTACTTATGTCACCGAAGGCCGTCAATGAGCAAAGTATGAGTGTTATATATGAATGTTATACATATAAAGGATTCGCCAGAATAAAAATACAACTTACATGGATAATGATGGAATCGAATCATTATATATCATTATATCTTTTAATACATGTTGAAGCCATGTAATGCCTATATTAATTAAAAAATTTCAAAGAAGATTTTAGTATATCTGTAAATTATTGCTAGATAAATATGGCCAGGCGTCTTCTTAAGACGAATGCAAAGAGGCGACTGTGGCCTGAGTTATATTGGTGAAACTCGCCGCAACATCGCAACCAGACTTACTGAACACATACTGAAGAGCATGGATACCAACAGGTCGGCGTTTGCCAAACACGCATGCAGCACGGGCGCGGCTCACTTCATACGGTTCGATAAAGCATCCGTACTAGCGAGGGAGAAATACTTCGTTCCGCGAAAAGTACGTGAAGCTATCGAAATAAGCCGTCGCCCGAATTTCAACAGAGACGGTAGTTAAGAGAACGGAAGGTCTGTAGAATAATTGCTTACATCACCGACATTTCTAGCATCAATAGCTTTGTTCTTGAATCTATACATGGCAACACACTTGCCCTCAGTACCAATTGTTGATGCATCTGATATATAAGTTCTCTCCATTTTACCCTTCTGATTGGGAACAAATCGACCGGATTCTGGAAATTATAACAAAAAACATAGGTACCTACTGCATGCTTTATAACTCGGTTTCGATGGCCGTGACAATATACATTGCGTCGATCTTAGTAGTCGAAAAGTGGTACAGAATTTTTACAAAACATACGGCGCGGACGCAGTTGTAACATAACATCACACCTGTATTCCCCGAAGGGAGATGCAGAGGTGTACCCAATTTTACACCCACAAAATCAAAATCAAAATCAAAATTTCTTTATTCAAATTAGGTTAAAAATTAGCGCTTTTTGAACGTCAAACATTAAGACAGCCCCCAAAAAAGCCCACCCTTCACCGCTTCCTAGTGTTTTAGCTGGAAAGAAGAAGCGGCGCAACAAACTTCTAGCAACACGTCTGTCTGTATCAAAATTATTTATAGATTCTATACAAATCTAAAATTGAATTTATCAATGCTGTTATTAAGTCCCGTATAGGTAGGGAGCCTATTGCCCTCCGGGCACAATTCGGAACTCCGGGATGCTACTGAGAATTTCCTAATACAAAAACCCAATAACACTTTGCCCGACCTGGGAATCAAACCCAAGACGTTATCCTCAGCAGTCGGGCTTGGGACCGTCCCGCAGGCGTCAATATGGTAACCATAATTATCCTTACATTTAATTATAATACATTTTTATATGATTTAGTCAGACAATATGTAACAAAAACCCTATTGTTCCTGTTAGCTGCGTTATCAGAATCGATATTCATATGTAATAAAATAAAGCATTTAAAGGAAAACTCTTCTATAAAAAAATAAAAAATATTAAACAATAATTAATTGTAAAATAATAATGATTTATTACTTAATTCTGCATGGAGCTTTGACGCGAGGCCATACAGAGATAGAAAGTTATATCAAAGGCGCCGCCACACGCCGCCGCCGCAACACATTGTTTACACCTACACTAAGGTCGTGAACTCTGAGCTGGTCACGTGTTTTCACTCAGGTGTTTGCTGTTCATAAATTTAGCGATCATTTTCTTTTTTCATTTATAGGATTATGCAAACTTATATCTCTAATTTATTAAAATGTCTCTTGACGGTCTCAGAGATGTTGCTTAATATGCATCGCTATGCACTTTTCACACCGTTTAATATTGTTTTCACGTACGTTTCTTAGAACAGATGTATAGGCGTTGATTTCATCGAATGCAGTGACTATTCTTAAACGATTTTAGGCTTCAGTGTCACATGTTTTTCTAAACACGACCTGTATGACAAGAGATAAAAGTCTAAAGGGGTAAGATCAGGTGACCGAGCAAATTGAGTGGCCCACCGCGACGAATAGACTTGGTATCCTTAGATAATGAAATATTAAAAAACAAAACAACACCAGTCACTCACGGATCGCGGTAATTAAATAGGTAATGTATTTCGCATTCGAATACGGACATCCGATCGGAATCAATCTTCGCGGGACACTAAAGTAGTAGTAGTAATAATATGGAGGCGGCGGCGATTAAGAAAAAGGGGTAGGACCTTTTACTAAGCCAGCACCTTCCGATCACTTCCGACCACTACTAGCCACGCGAGTGATTGAAGGCGGTGCTGCGGGCAAGTGCACTCCAAGACGGCGGAGAGCTTTGAAAAATGTTGGCGGCATGTGCGGCAAATTGTCAAAGACGCCGCCATACATATGCGGCCATAGGCTAGCACGTGAGTTAACTACTTCTAAAACTACCAAAATTATTTTTTTCTATGTATTTTTCGATTTTATAACTATGTACCTCGGTTAAATATCATATATCATCGGTAAAAATAACTAGCTACTACTTGATTATTTTCCGATTAGATGTTCATCAAAAGTACGCCTATAGGTATATGGTTATAAGCCTTCAAGGAACGACAGGGTTTTTGTTACATATTGTATAAATTCAAAAAACTACCTAAAGGATAAGTAAACCTTTTCATTATACAGGTCTATTCATAGTATATATAAAACCTGAAACTAGTTTGTTCATAATCAGTAATAGAATCGATTGTAATAATTTTAACACCATGTGACCAAATAATATTATTCGTAAGTATATATTAAGAGTAGTCCTGTAAAATCGGTAAAGAAATAATTATAATAAACTTCAATTACCCATTTTTACTGGCGGTAGATTAGCATCGCACAATACGATACAATTTCTGCCACCTTCCGCGATTGCACTATCTAAAAGTTCTATATGAACATCTGCATCATACACACCTTCCTGTAACGCCACATCGTATTAATAAAATTAAGATTAATATTTCTTTCGGTTTTATTTAAACCATGCCTCACCCGTGCCCCCTAAGTGGCACGGCCCACGGCCTATAATAGCTTTGACCTTTTTATTGGCATAAATCCTTTAGTCTAGTGACTAGTGAATCTGGTTGCAGTATGGCAATCAAACAATTTTAATGGTTATCTCTGATAATAGACATTCGTTACCCACACAGTTACGTCTTAGTTGAATGTCGATAGTGTGATGATGGAAATTTTAATTTATTGGTATTCTACTAGTGATGTAAAAGCTCTTGTTTTCCAATTTTAATCGTAACGTTTCGGCACTGCTTGCAAGGTTGGAATCTTAGAATTTGTTCTCAATGTAATTTTATAATTTATGTGAAACAAAAAAAACAAACAATAAAGCTTAAACTTATGATACCCCGTGGACGAAGACGTGATCTAACATAGGTTTACAATTCCGGTATTTGGTGACCTATGGGTTTAGTTTAATCTCCGGAGCAATATATATAATACACCTGAGTAGACGACGTACTATGTATAATGTTAGCACGCCTCGCATATCTTCCCCGCATAGCTACATCGTGCAAAGCGCATTTTCATTGCACATAGTACCCGCTCCATTACCGTACTTAGCTTTAGTGGAAATAAACACACTCTTGTAACTTAAATTTAACCTCACGCTCACCACTTAGCTACTTCGCTCATATCTAGTGGAAAGGTAGCCTCAACATTGATAAAGGTCCTATTCTTTGTAGTCGGATGTCACTCTACACACTTGTTTGGTTTCAAACTGATTAACTCTAACTTCTTAATTATTTGTATTATAAGTTCTACGACCACATATAGACTTACCAATACATAATCTGTGGGCTTATTCAAAATACCAGCTGCATTCTCTAGTAAATATCTGTGTTGTTGCTTGAGACCACCCACACGATTGTTACGAGCTTCTTTAGCTTTAGCCTACAAACAAAACATCTTTAACCATACCCATTTTGTATTAAATAAAACAATATACATTAATTATTCAGTTTATTTACTTGCTTGTCTTTATAAGACTCATGAGCTAATGCCAACGTGCTCATAGATACTCTGCTTTTCTTCTGAATATGCTTTAAACGAGAACTGACATCGAGTATAGCCTCTAGAGCAGTCTTGTCCACTTCAACGCGTTCTCCATTGCCAAATGATATTCTCCGGATCGATGACGCCTTCTTACTTAATGTTCTGGCGATCTCTTCGAGTTTTAAGGCAGTTTGCGATACATCACCATGTTGCTCCTCAGTAAGCTCAGAAGTCGGTGCTCCTTCCTCAGCTACTTGAGACTCTGGAGGCGCAGTTTCTGCAGGAGGATTTTCTTCTGGTGGTACTTCACCACCTTCACCTTCTTCCATTATTTCCGATATATATCCTTTATATTCTTTATGTATACTATGCAATATAAAAAATCTTTAATTAATGAAACTGTCAGTTGAGCAATACTCAATACAACTCAATGCACAAATTTAAATGGAAGAGAGTAATGTCAATTATAATTCTAAATTTGAATAACCGTTTTGTTGTTGTCCTGCCAGTTCTATGATGCGGTAAAATTTTACCGGATACCTTAGAATTAGAATATTTTTTTAGTGGAAGATTCCTCGTATTGAATTTATTAATTTTAAACAGATTAATGATCTCCGTGGCATAATGCGTAAACCGAAATGGTGCAGACGAACTGTCGCACAATAGTTAACCACGAGTTATTTATTTAAAATTCTGTTTAAGGAGTCTGTCATGCGCATACCTCTAGGACTTCAAGTCTACTATAATAAACACTTGAAGCAAACTCACAGATTAGTAATATATGTATGTTAGCAAACTGACTAAAGCGACTGCGACCTAAAGTCAAATGTCAATTAAAATCCTCGAAAATTTTAGTAGGCATAACTTTAGGTAGCCACAACAATTTGAGACTTCAAAGTAAAGTTATATGGAAATTTTAGGTTGACGTGATCAAACCCAAATTTGATTACTAAAAGACCGCAACGCTCTCATTATAGTTTAGTCTGCTACATCAGAAGTGATGCCATTGTATAAACATATAGTTTTAGATATCTTCGTTTTAGTGTAGTATGTTTTAAAATGTATCTTTTTTTTCTCATAGGTAGGTACTTCTTTACACACTGTGTCTTCAGCTTATAATCCATAGTTTCTAATGTAATATGTGTACATAAGTAATTATAAAATAAATAAATACATACAAAAAAATTGCATTTTATTTCTTCATTAGCTTTTTAACATAAAAATATACCGTCAAAAAAGAAACAACTAACAACTTAGGTAGTTTATTATAATTAATTTAAGTAGTTTATGTAAAATTTGTTTTTAGTTAATAAATTGTGTTACTTTTAACCGGATTAATCGCGTGTATTATTGGTTTTTTTTTTCCTGACGTTTCGAACACTTTGCAGCGTTGCGTCAGTCCTCCTGCGACCACGAACGCTGCAAAGTGTTCGAAACGTCAGGAAAAACAAAAAAACCAATAATACACGCGATTAATCCGGTTAAAAGTAACACAATTTATTAACTAAAAACAAATTTTACATAAACTACTTAAATTAATTATAATAAACTACCTAAACAATATACAAGCTTAGAACTAAAAATTATAATTATATATATATATTTATATATTATAGAGCGTCGAAAAATTCATCCGCATCGCTATCAACTGGTAACGTGCCCAAAAGGCTGGCAGCATTGCCACGTTGTTTTATTATAATGTGTACAATATGTGAAAAATATTTTCTTATCTTAATCTTACTGAAACTTTTATATTTTGAATCGGCGCCAATTCCATGTTGCATAATTATATTAATTTAATGATCTTCGTTGATTGTTTTGTTTGGCGTCGACTCAAAATTACTCAGTAATACTAAGATAAAAAAAGAATGCAAGTGAGTAATAACCGTTGAACAATAGTTACTAAGATAACATTTTATTTTACACTATTCAGTTTCCTTTTAGGGCGTTTTTTCTTTTTTGGCTAGAAAACACAGCGAGGTCTAAAGTTCTCGTAAATATTAGTAAAATTAGCCCAAACAAGGTTAGCTGCTGTAAACCGTTGAGGAATTCCCGCGACTGTACTTCTTCTCCAACATCCGATTAACTCCAATATGTTACAGTGTCATCAAAAAAAGAAATGTATACAATATCTTAGGTTTGCGCGATCACTACACATTATAATAAAACAACTTCCGCACGAAGCGAGGCTCCCTCGACCCGGCCTTGGAAAGGAAATTCAGAATACAGTTTCTTTTCTTTTACTTCAGTGGTAACTGTCTATTCTTCCTATACTAAAACAACTTTTTCAACAAGCGTTCGTGGTCGAACGCTGCAAAGTGTTCGAAACGTCAGGAAAAACAAAAAACCAATAATACACGCGATTAATCCGGTTAAAAGTTGTTTTATTATAAATGTATACAAATTTAAAAAAAGAAAAGTGTTTGCGTCGAATTGAGAACCTACTCCATTTTTCGTCACTTGAAAAATATTTGTCGCACATCCTCGCCAATCCACCCCAAAGACAAAATTTTACCATACAATATTTGTTTTGGCCGGTGGAAAAGCAACTACGTCATATTAGGTAAATTATGGTCATCACATGGCTGTGCCAAAATAAATAATTAAGGGAACGAAATGTAGGTAAAGCGGCTACGTTAAAAATATAGATACAAAGGGCTCAGTTTTTATGAATATGAAAGATGTTTATTGAACAAATATACAATCTAGAGTATAATACAACATAAAACGTGACTTTAAATATTTCTTAGAAACAAAGCAAAAGAGGAATTTCAATATAAGGTATTAGCAATCATAATAAATTACTTAACATCGCACAAAATGGCGACACCTCTTAAAATCCAATGGTCGGGAGCCTTGATAGTCGGTAGCCAAAGCGGAGTGATGAACGTCAGGCCAGTGCGCACCGGCTTCTTGTACATCGGACACTGGGGAATGACAACCAGTCAGTACAAGTGAAAGCAGATATGCAATGTTAATAGCCAGTAAACACAAGCAGTGCAGTTTACCTGATAGAGCTTAGGGTCCTTGGGTGCGGTGGAGTTGATCGCGTACACGTGCACGACCGGCAGCACAGTGTACACCACCTTAAGTACAGACTCGCAAAGCCGCATGTTGCGCCGGTCCCAGCCCGCGCCGTCGAGGAACACGCCGTGAACGTACACACCCTCCTGAAGCAGCAACCACCGATTAACCATTATTTATAAAGAACGCGTACAAATGAAATAAAAATTTAAGTTTAATAATGAGAGAGAATCTTACCGGCGGTGGTGTCTTTATTTCCTCGTAAGTAAATTTAGTAACATCGTTATGTAACGCGACCATGTCCAGAGCCCAGCCCTTGTGCGCTCGAGTCACTTCCTGACGCATAGCCGTCAAAAAACCTAACAGTCAAAAAAATTGGAATTGGAAAACGTAATTTAATTTTTATAATGCGAAAATGCTTAATTTTACATAATTTACAGAGGGTATATGCTTTTTTTACCTTGTGGATTAAAAAATCCAGTCATCCAGAAAGAATTTGGTCTCCCCTGAAAACACCACGTTGAGAACTGTATGGTTCTCTCTAAAAACTCGGTAAACCAAAAGCCCAACGTAGAAGATGACCACGAACTCCTAAACCAAATATTTGGAACTTTCGCGTCATATATATTGTCTAACGAATCCCGAAGCGCCTAAAACAAAAATAAAAATTTACTTTTGTCAAAATAAAATGTATTATGATACCAACGTGTCTTCACTACTATAAAAAACTTTCGTGTAATTCGGGATGACCCTTACTAACGGCATATTTTGGAACATTGTCCTATTCCTTTTTGGAAGGAATAGGATAATATTATTAGACCTGCTGTCCTATTTTCGGAATTTTGGCCCACAAAAGGGGTGAATGAAAGGCAACTGCATGTAGCTGAGATGAGAATGTTAAGAGGGATGTGTGGTGTGACGCGTATGGACAGAATTACAAATGAGTATGTCAGAGGAAGTCTGAAAGTTACACCGGTCATCGAGAAGTTGTGTGGAAATCGTTTTTCATAGTATGGACATGTGATGCGGAGGAATGAGGATCGTGTGACGAGGAAAGTTTTTAGTATGAATGTGGATGGCTACACGAGTAAAAGTAGACCGAGGAAACTATAGATGGATTGTGTAAAAGATGATATGGCTCGCAAAGATGATACTACCGAGATGACGGTAACAGAGACGTATGGAAGAAAAATACGTGCTGTGCCGACCCCAATTAAATTGGGACTAGAGCACCGGGTGTTAATGATAGTGATCCTATTCCTTTTTGGGCACACTTTCATTCGACTGTAGGCTGAATATAAGAGAAGATAAGCTAAGTACGAAAGCTAATAACTAAGGTACCTCGTTCATTATGATAGTTCCATCAATAGCAAGCAGTAAATCCTTCAACGTAGTTCTGACTAAAATTATCACTTTCTGCATTCGATCGATTTCTTGTCTCAAGAAAATCACCATTGAATTCAGAATACCATACATTCTCAACCTGGAAAATTGTATTTTGTTCATAAGTATGTATGTCACTATGAAAAGCCCGTGAATAAGCAATGCACATTTCTAGCTTATTTTATAGTAATAAGTACTTACAGTATTTTGTTATAATATTACAGCGTCATAATATAATATTTTTAATTAACCAAATTAAATTATAGTACGAACAACCTGGTGTCAGAGTATTAACCACCATTACTTTACAAACCATCGAGAATTTTTTCAGGAATACTTACTGGTTACCTCAGTGTATTCCTTCACTGTTTTGAGCAAATGAAACTAGTGCGTCAAAACTTTTTAGCCAACATACCTGTTAATAATACTACTCCCGACCGTATTTCGGTCACGGCGGCCTGCGAAGTTCGCAGAAGATAATATAATGCACAAGTGTATGCACAAACACAGGTGCCCGCCCTCTTCCTTCACTCTCATTTTCTGATGGGACGGCAATCCGACACGACCGCAGAGATCAGGCACAGACCGACGGTTGTACGTGCTCTCCGAAGCACGGGGGTGTCACACCACCAAGTTCCTGACTATGGGCTGCTACTGCGAATTTCCTATCAGAAAAATCCAATAACACTTTGCCCGACTTCGGAATCGAACCCAGGACCTCACGCTCAGCAGCCGCGCTTGCGACAACTAGACCAACCAGGCAGTCAAAAAAAAGACCTGTTAACACATAATTTACATACCTTGCAAGCACTTCGTGAGGATCAAAGTTAGGAGGCACTTTTTCAAGCATTTCTTTAGACTGCCTGTAGACCGACGCCTCGCGCGTTTCACCTCCACCCGAACTTGATTCCTTCGGCTGAATAGACAATATCGTGTCCAGCAGCTCTTGAGTGGTGTTGCGCTGATAACTACAAGTTAAGATATTACAATGTAGAGCTATTTAATAATTATAGATATAACTAGCGGATACCCGACGTGTGCTACCACGTTTAGTTAGTGCTCGTGCTACGTTAGTGGTCTAAAACCATCTTCACATTATTGAATCTCTCTAATGAAATCGGTTTGGGGCATATCGGTTGGATGGTTTCAAAGTCTATAACGGACATATGTAGAATTTTGTTTTGTGTTTTATATATTCAGATTATGGATATCAACAAAGCAAACGACAACTAACGTGATATCGGCATTAGTATGCAAGCCATACGCTTGAGGCGGGTCAACGGTTTTCATTGTCTCAATCTCCTCGAGATATTGGGGAATGTTTTTATACTTCATAATGCCATATCCCTTGTAGAACTGGAATTCTTCGTTAAACAGTTGTTCTGAGAACCACACCCTGCAGAAGGTGAGAAGTAGTCGCGTGTCGTAGTCGTCAGTCACTCGCCCGCCGTACTGCACCGCAGATACCATGTAACTATAACATCATGACACGTTTCATAACTTTTTCAACACTCTTGCTCGTAAAGTGGCTCTTATTGCACCGCTTTTAGGTTCTTAATTAGGCTTATTAATCACGCGCGCTTTTTCTTCATTTCACCGCTTTAGTGCGGTATAAAAAAAAAACGCAACGCAAGTTTATGTCTGCGGCCGTAAATGCTGTAACGAAGGAATAGAAACCTACCGTACGGTGGTCCAGCTAACTGGTTGTCCAGGTTCCAACCCATCCAAATGGTTCTGAATGAACATGCACGACGCCAACCAGTCAGCAGAATTAAACTCGTAAGGAATATTCCATCCGAGAGGACCGAACTTCCGTCTCTCTTGTACCACAGTGTGCAGGAAAGAGATCGTGTAGATCAGCGGCAAGTAGTAAGGACTATCACTGTAGTCAAGAAAGTCTTGACTCATCGAGTCGTAGGTCCTCATGAGACCAGCTTTAATCCCTTTAAAAAAAGATTTGTGTTTAAATATAATTATCTATTATTTTATTGCTCAAGAGATTATTATTTTGAAATATTGCATTAAGTTTACGTTCTTACCAGAAGGCGGCTCGCAAGTATACTTAATAGACATTTGCAGAAGAGTAATAGGGAACTTTTCATGAACTTCTGTAGTAATCCAAAGCCTATAAAATTAAAACATATAATATATTCTTTTCGTAATCATCAATTAAGGATGTTCAAAAAAAACAATACCTGAATGATTCGTGAACTTTGTCTGGGTCCTTTTCCAGTTCCCCAAACTGCTCCATAACCTCCACCATGTACTCTAATCCTAAATGACAGTTTTGCAGCAACACCCATAACCCCTAAACACGAGGAAGTAATATGGTGAAAGATATAATTAGATAAAGGAAGTATGGTTTCTGGTCATGAGACAAATACATCGAGTATTTATACTGGTTACTTAACTAACACCAGAAAAAACAATGGCATAACGATGTAACAGGAATCATGATTCATCGGCCAGTCTTCGTTGTGTATTAGTATTTAGCAATATTATTGTTTTTGTTACCAGGCAATAAATAAATCACTACATATTATTAAATAAGCGGGGGATCGCCGCGTCTGTCTGTCTGTTCCCGATGAACTCAAAAACGACTGAACGGATTTTAATGCGGTTTTCACCAATAGACAAAGTGGTTCATGAGGAAGGTTTAGGTGTATAATTTCCTTGCAAAGCCCGGACAGGTCGCTAGCAGTTAATAATAATTACCTCCTTTAGACCGCGGTCTATAAGCTTCCTTGCATGTATCTCTTGACCTTGTCCCATAGATATGGATGAGCAAAGATTCTCCATTCGCTTAGCAGTGGTCTCAATGGACGGCGTCGGATCAGAACCCATTGCCAAGAAACCGATAAGTGGAACCAATGGACGAGATTCTAATACCATTTGCTGAAATATATGCAAGTTTTTCATGACATTATTGTAACGGAAACCTTTGTTTACAACTCCAAAATTCTTACCTCGTAATTCACTATCACGGCTTCAGAGTATCGAGCGCCCATAGAGTGAAATACATATTTCCTTAAAGAAGCATACATTTTCATCCATATTAGAAAATATTTAGATTTATTAAAGTATTTTACACATTCAGTGCCAGTAACAGTGCAACTCACAAGCTTTGCGCTAAAGTTCTGTCGGGGCACCAGGCGCGCACTACCAGCAGCTTGCGGAACACATCTAGACTGTGATACCCGTCAGGTAGCGGCTCGTCCTCAGGCGCTTCCTTATCAAACCTTTAAAATAAAAAACAACGCTTCTATTTACGACATACTTTATCAATCAATATTCGTGTAATTATGGAAATGGAACCTACCTACAATTTTCACAATGACCATAACTTTTTTTTTCTTAGATACCATTATCCTGTTAAAATCGCTTAGCGCTATTATTTATGTATGTAATGCCTATATTAATTACTAATTAATTTAAAAATGATTGGGATGTTGGTTGGCGCCCAACAACTGCAAAGTGGTAACGCTGAATTTAGTAGATCTGTACATGAATCCTTAATAAATATCGCCAGGCGTCTCCTTAAGACGTATACAAGGGGACTTGAAATTTTATACACTCGAACAAAAACACGGTAACTCAGTTAGTAGAGTGGCAAGGGCCGCGGGTACAAGGCCAAGCGTTCGTGTTATTATTTTTCAAAGTTTCCTTGAACATTTTTAATTAAACAATATATTAATTATTGTTCAACGGTTATTACTCACTTGTATTTTTCGGGATTGCCCGACTAGTTTCGAACTCGAACGGAGCCCTTAGTCATGAGCTGAGGACGCGGCGGTTTGACTCGCGACATCGCCGCGGCCTCAGCTCATGACTAAGGGCTCCGTTCGAGTTCGAAACTAGTCGGGCAATCCCGAAAAATACAAGTGAGTAATAACCGTTGAACAATAATTAATATGAATGTGTCTCACGAAAGTTATTATACAAAAACAATATATTGACATTAATTTCTCACATTCATATGACAGTTTGTCTTCGTATGACTTCGTAAACCAATCTAGTGTTTTATTACACGATTGCCCAAAAAAAGGAGTGTTATATTTTTGGGGTTTATTTATATATGTAAGTATGTATGTAAGCATGTATGTTTGTGAGTTTCTTTATTCCAACATAACTTCTAAACGCCTCAACCGATTTATATGTATGAGGTAGCTATATTTTTTTTAATATATTCTGGCTATGGTTCACAAAAAAGTGGGAAATAAAAAAACACAAGGCAGACGTGCTTTTTATTAAAAAGCACGCCTGTGTTCAATCTCAGTTGTTCTTTAAATCTTGACATCAGTCGATCAGGTCAGATCAGGTCAACCTTTTCCACCGTTGACCGAACCAAAATATAAAGTATGACTTACCAAGACTTCCATCCCTTCTCATTATTACAAACTTGGTTCAATATATTAGTAAACTGTCGCAAGGTGGACAGCTGGACCAAATTCAGCCATGACATGTCTGTTACCCACTTGAATGGTTTGGCAGGGCACGCGTTTAAATCCAACGCCGCGCCACCTTTGTACGATAGTCAATAGGAAAAAAAAATTACTGCGTGTCTATGTCGCAGATGGATTGTAGAATCAGCTGTTTTACAAAACTGCTAGCTGATTTACAAAACAGTGCTGTCATGAAAAACAGCTGAACGACGTCTAACGATTTTGAATAATTTCTGAACTATAACGTAGACTTTTATGAACGTTTTGCGTTTATAAATGCAGTGGGTCAACGATCAGAGATTATGTAAAAAAGCGTAAAAGGAACTGGTAGATTGTATGGCTAGCAGTTTTGTAAAACCACGGATTTTACAATCCATCTACAACATCTATAATTTAACATCTTAAAATGTTACTAGGTACTATATATTTGAATAATTGATAACCTTTAATAAACGTCTGGAACTCTTCAAACGTAATATATTCTTTCTGTAAGTCTATTTTTAAAGTCAAGAGCACTGTGAATAAGTATTTGTGTTTCTCATAAAAACCCCGACTAATGTACTTGAACACGTCGAAAGTCTGCGAGGAACATAAAAAATATGTAATTTAAGAGAAATTCTATACATAATATAATGTCTGTGCTACTATTAACATGATATATATTACAGAAGACCTTAATTTGTGGTCTTATCACGCTCTATATTTTTTCAGTTGTAATTGCTTCAAAACGTTTGTAAAACTACAACCCATTGCAAGAATTGTATCTTCGAAGCTCATACATGAAAAATGGAAAAGCCACTTTGTTAAACACAATTATTTAAGGATGATTGTAAAATTAAGTATTATTAAGAGCCTTCTGCAGATAAATTATAATTTAATCTGAAAACCTAATGTGCATACCAAGTAATCAATTATGAATCCAATCCTCCTTAAAGTAATAGGGCTCTGAGGCGAGCGCTCCATGGAGATATCGAATCGCTCAAGGAACTGCGCCAGCGACGTTTGGTACATGTTGCACACGAGCGACATGTTGCACACGAGGAAGTACAGCACTGAGCCGCGCGTCGCCACCGGCCGGTACTCCTCGCGTGCCGCATTGATTTTCATCTCTGTCTCCTTGGCCACGTCTAGCTTCTCTTTCACCTAGTGCAAAACGAAATTGTTTATATTACGAGCCCTCAATTGATCTGAAGAGAATGAAGTGAGCGACATCAAGCCTTTATGAATAATCGACATATTAATGTGATCATATCAGTTCATTATAGTGAAACAGACGGAGGAGTTGGTCCTTACTTCAGTAGCGGTAGCTTTGGTGACGTTCAACACTTGTATAAGCGACACATCGTCAACAAGCGAGCCCTGTATGGTGGTCAGCTTTTGCAACAGATTAGCCTCCAACTCTTGCATTTTGCGCCGATTAGCGGTCACGTCCATAATCAGTTGTGTACGTTCCGCTTCCATTTCCGCCTTCTCTGTTAAAATTACGCGTCCTAGTAACTGATCTTCAAGACCTATAAAAGAATCATTTTTTATATTAGGAATTTTATCCCTATTGAAAGACGGAATTGTACGGTAGCTACTTACTCATATAAATGTTAAGAATATAATCTTTTTTTTTAAAGTAAACGCGGTCTTGAGGTCGTGGGGATTTGAAACTGCGCTTCCCGGATAAACGCTCTAAGCGCTCTGCCAACTTAGCCATGCCGTTCTCTGTTCACTACTCATTTTAATACGTCTTTAGGTGACGTCATCGCTATTCGGAAATTGATTAGATAAATCATCATCATCACTTTATTGTACCTACTCCGTCTTACCTTGTATGGTTACAGTGAAATCTATGATTGAAGTTCGAGCTGAGACCTCTGGTGTGTAAGCGGGATTAGGTAGTTTCGTTGTTATATATATTTTATGTCCGTCCATCACATCAATTTCTTTGTCTCCGAGTTTAACCTAAAACGGAAAACTGTGTATAAAGGAACTCATCAATTGCTAGCACTTAACATTGTAAGTGTTAAATTTAAAGTATACTTTGTATGAAGAGCCAATTTTAATATAATTCTTCTCAAGAATGTTGTCAAGAACTGGATCTAACTCTTCAGCAACATCTTCTATTAACATAGGCATTCCCAAAGAAACGCAGTCTTCTATATGATTTCTAAAATGGAAATATTGTTAACTATCAAATGTTATTTTAATTATACATAAATGTAACCAAAACAAATAGTATAAAACCAAAGATATCTCTTAAATATCAGTCACCTGAAGTATTTATGATTAAGGGTGGTAACAATTAAGTTGTTAAATTTTTCCATGTTTTTGATCCAGATCTTGCCTTGTGTCTGCGGATCAATGAGCAAAGGGAAGCGGGCAGCTTTTGTCACAATTATACCGTTTTGTATAGACAGCTCGTCTGTTGGCAATCCGCATAAATTCCATTCGCCGATCTGAACATTCGATTAAAACATAAGTGCACAATTACTAAAACATTCACAACTATACTGGTAAATCAAATACTCGCTGTCTTTATCCAATAAACAAAGTGGAGTCCATACAACCAACTCCGACACAGGAGAAGATATTCGAAAAATGAGCCTTATTTAGAGAAGTCACGGTCCTAGTTTAATATTTAAAATAATTGTTACTCACTGTAGCAGTATCTGTAAGTTCGTATGTTATATGCAAATTCATGGACACGGGTATTTTTCTTCTCAGTAATTCACTGAGCCAACTGGTTATCAACAATCCACGAAACTCTTGATTAAATGGCCCAGAATATGATAAAAAGCTGAAAGCATAAGAATATTCAAAACATTTCTGCATTCGTTTTGGAAGTACTTGTATTACTGAATAAATTATATCTAATGCAGCCACGCAATACATACGCACCCAGTCAACATTAGAATGTCGCCGACTAGACGCTCGATTTCGGATTTGAAGAGCGCGGACTGTTCTGTCCAGCGCACGCGCTCGCCACTGAGCCCGTTGATGAGCGCAGTGGCGGCGTCCATCTTCTGTTGGCATTTAGCCGCGTCATCAAGAACTGCTTGCTTCAGCGTCATAGCCTGGTCGAACTGCCGCTGCACATCCGCCAACTCACACTAGCAGAGCATCAACACATATTATTTGATCATTTAGTGTAGTAATACCGGATATGGTTCCTTTTTAGGACTTAAACGCACCTCCTTGGCTTCGAGCTGTGCCTCAGCTGCGTCCAGCTCTCTTTTGGCCGCTTGGTACTTGCCCTGCATTACTGCCAGGTTCGCCTTTAGCGGCAAGACATCCTTGTTCACTGCGTAAAACTGTGCCATTGCGATAGTCCACGATATCAGCCCAGCCACGTTACCGCAAGCTATTTTGGCTGCCTCGAACGTGTACTGACTAAAGAATTTACAGAAAATATAGAAATTCATTGAAAGTAAGAATTTTAACTACTATTACAAGGTAATACTCACAATCGTTTAATAATTTAACTAACCCAAAATTAAAGTAAGGTTGCAACAAATCTACCATTTCAGCATTAATATCGTCCTTCGGATAGTTCTTCAAATTGTTTAGAAATCTTGCATCCGCCATGACCTATTGTGATAAGAAAATTTTAAACCTTGTTTTCGTTAGGTTATACGCCAAATGCTATCGCATTCGCACCTACTTGTACCTAATTAAATTCAATCTATAGTAGATATCCTAATCTACTAGGTACATTTGGGGCAACCGAAATCTCCTTCTCAGAAATAGTTACTATAACCACCGTTTCGAGAGTACCAAGAGTCTAAGTGTTTAAAGATACTGCGTTACTGATCCTTGATAAGTATCTTATAAATAACTACTACTGCTTGGTCCTTTTTATAACATGAAATGAATTAATGTATTACACAAATCGGATTTCATAAACTGCTTTACCAAAGTTGTGCAAATGTTGCCAATTTCGGCAACTCCTTCACGAAATTACACCACTAGTGTCTAGGCTACTTCTGTGAAACTAGACCAGATGGCTGCGCAGATAAAAAAATTAAGGAACCAATCGAGTGACGGTACGCACATGCGTATCATACGCATGTACGAAGGTATTTCATGAACGAATATTGGGAAAACCTATATTCAGGGTGGCCTAGACACCCCGTGCTGTAATTTAGTATTTTGTAACACCCACTAACCTTGTTATACAAATATCTCTCTCTACAAAAATAGATCTATCTCGGTAATTTTCATCGAAAATTATCTTGTTTAGACGAACTACATGATTTGATTTGATGACAAATATAAATTTTATTCTATTTCGTTAAATTTTTCTGTACCTATGAGTACGAAATATCTAGTTTAAAAAAAGTTTATTTAAAACTTGTTAAAATTGAGCTTGCGCTAGTAGCTATTGTGGCTGAACTTGCTTTCTTGGTAAGAAAGGCTAAGTAATGAGGTTTTACTGGTTTCATGAGGAAATAATGATTATCATGCAACAATACCTTCAGAGACTCTGCCCAAGAAGCCGTCAAGAATTGCTTATCGAGATCCGGTTTAATGGGATCGATCCGCTTCCTAAAAAGCAGAATAACCGCATCCATAATAAGCGTGATGAGATGGGGCGGCTTGCCGAGCTTCCTCACAGTAGCTATGTCGGCTGCGTTGATGGTCTGCAACAGAGCGGCGACGTCAAATGAGAGGCAAGGTGTGTCACACCACATTCTCCAGCACATACCTGCAGCGCGGCCTCGGCAGCGTCTAAAGCAGGCTTGGCGTCGGCGAGCTTTTCTTCCGCGATGGCAGTTTCGGCTGCGATCACGCTCACGAGCTGCACGGCACGCTCCTTTACTTCCAGCACTTCCGCTTTTACCACCTCGGCCGCCGCCTGAGACTCCGCAACGGCCTCTAATACCTGCGAAACTCATGCAATCAGACTGATCCCGGGTTACTCAACCAAGCAGCCGAGTCTTATACCAGCATCGATACAAACTTCTTCAGCGGTGGCTGTGGCTGCCTTGATTTCCTGTTCCTTTACTTCCAATTCTTTTTTGAGCATGTCCACACTAGCAGCTGCTTCTACCAATTTCCCAAGACCGGTTGTCATTCTAAAAACAGAAGCATTTAGGCAAATTTCCACTAAAACAATAATATGGGTGGTCAAATATTCAATCGACATCTATTCATTAATTATATAACTATATAACATAACAGCTACCGGCTGCAGTCTGCTAAGTTCTAGTTTCTCACACAAAATCTTATCCCGTAAATTATCAAACAATTATAAAACCTTCTCGCCATATCTGCAATATATAAGTGTTTCTCATTGTATAAGGTTTTATAGCCTTCCAAAAAAGATAAATACGACTTGGGAGTGACATGTGTTTGTCGTCTAAATCTATCATAATAAACTACACAAGTTTCTGCCACGGTATCTTGTACTACGCCCATCATGTCAATTAGTTGCCGCTTTGTCTCTATGGAACAAACCACCTGGAACAATATTTGTAAAACGCTGACTTTTAGTTTAAATTATCTTTATATATTATTACTTATATTAATATTTTTTATAGCATTGGCATCTTAAGGTACAGACCTCGAACTCCCACAAAAAGTGGTGCGCAACTTCAATAAGTGCTTCCTTAGGCCACTTCTGGAACCAGTCCATTGTAGATCCAGAAATTAAGCCAGGGAACTTAAGAGCTCGACTCCTGAATTTTTCACCCACCTGAAAAAAATTGCCAACATACTCAGTGGACGCCAGATTTATGATCTTACATATAGATATACTTTTTCGTCCCAAATCAAACCACAAGGTTTGTTTATTAAAAAAAATCTTCAAACTCTGATGACTCTTGATTATATTTAAAATTTAAATTTTCTTATAACAAGCATTGAGAATAATTTTAAGTATGTACCACGCTTACGAGGCTATCACTAAGGCAAAAGTTCTGTACTCACCGGTGAAAAACACAGTACGACGTGTAAGTTAGCTCGTGAACGTATGATGAAGTATTCATACAACACATCTTGAACTGGAATCCTTTTAGGTGCATACTTCTTCATGATAGGTGTCAACTCGTTCATAATTTCATCTAGAAAAAGTTTTATATAAATCTTAAACAATGTGTTTAGGTATATATATTTTCGATTATTATCAAGCCATTAAAACAAATCTTAGTTAAAAAAATCGTTGATCATCCTAATGTTGTATATGCACCTATACTACTCACCCATTTCATCCTTAGGGAATAGATTAGCGATTTCTCCCGAACTGAGGATATTGTTAAGAAACTCCAAAAACTGTTCATCTTTGATGTCGTTGTCGGTGAATATGAATGTGATGCCTCGCCCTTGCAGCCCAGCCACGCGGTACAACACCTTTATATCGTCCATAAAGTGGTTCACGTTATAAGATCTGACCATTAAAAAGGGCATGTGTTATTGCAATTATTGAATAAGATAATAATGAAAATCTATAATCATGACATCAATTACCTTAAGTTATAATATTAAATGGAAAAAGAATAGGTTTTGTTTTTTCATTTAACATTATAACTTTAGAGTTCGCTAGGCATGCGTTAATGCATTTTAAACATTTACTTTTAATCAATTACCTTGTTAAAGTTATTTGATAGAACGAGAAGTTGGCTATAAATGATGCCAATTTTGTCAAACTTTGTTTACCAGACCCGCCGACACCCACAAGCAAAGCATTGCCACTGTAAAACATACTCATAAATAAGTATATTATGGAGATTACCGAAGAAAAGTTAAATTATAGTATTAAATGTTCACAGTCGATTAAAAAATTGCTAACTCACCGTGGAGTGTTGATGATGCGAGATATAATGAACAGATGAACCATCGCATCGTGGAAGAATACCAAGTCCAGATGGGCTCCTCTAATCTGTTCATTAAAAAGTGTTTGGAACCCTGCAAGTTTTGTGAGCACGCATTCCCAACTGCAACAATATTATTTATATCAACAATTCAAGTAATGATAATGTTACTATACTTTGAACGACTATTGGAATGATATTTTTTCTAAATTTAAGACCTCACTGTGACATCATGTAATAGAACAATTATATGTAGATGTATCTTTTTGATAATTAATCTGCCATTGTAGTGTAATAAATTAATAACCCTAGGGATTATATTGCAATTGGTTAATTATTATTATTATCAAATAAATAATTAATCTGTATTATTATAATTTTAAGAAGGACATTGCATTCATTTTTATCTAAGTGTATGTTTCAATGTCAATCTTGGTTTTGATAAACCATTATTGTACATTATTGATTTTGATACACTTTGTATGGCCTACGGGTAGAATCACTTGAAATATGTACATTTCATAACAACATTGTAAAAGTGTTTTCTGCAAAATAAATTATTTGATTTGATATATCATAGGGCAGCAACAGATTTAACACTATATTGAAATGGTTAAATAATTACGTATTACTTTTCATTTATTAACTTAAGGATAAAAAATAAATTTAGGCACTCTATCATATCTATTTCATCCTCAAATTTGAAATTTTTTCTCATCTAAAAAAATACCAAACTAAAATTGAAGGAAAAAAATGGCATGCTTAGATATATTACAGTGATTGTTAAAATACTAACGATGGTAATTCCTCGTATATTTTGGGAGCTTCAAGGCTGAAATCTTCGTCCTCATCACCAGTTGGTTCAATCGGTTCACGTAAGAAGTTTACAAAAAAATTTTCCCCTTCAGGAAACTCGCTCACTAATTGAGACAATTCCTGTGCAGCTGTTTTCCAAAAATTGCCCACGAACCATTCCTTGTCATCGAATGTCGTGAATCTGAATAAATTAGAAACAATTAGTGAGCCCCTGTGACTCTGCCCGCGTGATTTGACTATAACATCATATAAGTTTATACGATAACACAGAATACGTTAATATGGATGTGAAGTAAGTACCTACCTATCAGAAATCACTCGTAAACATTCGTGAAACCAGAGTTTTAAAGCTGTTTTAATGCATTGAATCTCTTCGCGCTGGATAAACAGAATACCTTCCCAAATACGTGATAGATCTCTCAGGTTAAACACATAATGGAACTTTGCTGGCGTCGGCAACATCTTCACCTGCATTATTAGAATGATAGATTCTTCTTTTAACGTGTGGTTGATGAACAGCTATAAACCGCCGGTAGGCATCTATCGTGGCTTGACACACTATCGAGAACATCTCTTAGGTGTGCTGGTTTCTTCACGGGGTTTTCCTTCACCGTTTTTAGCAATTCATAATTAATTTTTATTACGCAGATAGATTAAATAAAGTAGTTAAGCTAATACCAAAAGCGCCATTTACGCTGAACTGGCGCTAAGTATTTGGCACAGCTACTAACATTCATCATTGTTTTAATTGTCAATTTCGATTAAATTGTGTTTGTGTGATGGTTTCTTTCTAAGTGTAAG
Organism: Xylocampa areola; assembly: GCA_935421205.1. Classification (NCBI taxonomy): domain Eukaryota; kingdom Metazoa; phylum Arthropoda; class Insecta; order Lepidoptera; family Noctuidae; genus Xylocampa; species Xylocampa areola. The sequence continues at coordinate 7,968,576 of OW285200.1, forward strand.
TTCGTAAAATATAACTTACTTTAGTTTGCTGCCAAATAATACGAGTGACTGGCACAAGTCTCGGCATGAACTCTACTATCAGTTTATCGAATCGTGATTTGCAAAAATATCCGGCGCTTATGGTCTCTAAAATAAATAAAGTTATAACCTAAGTTTATTTTTATGCGATAATTTGAAGTAAGTTTTGTTGTCTAGCCTTTCCCCACCAGATTCGGCTTCAAGTCTAATCGGATGCAGCTTATTACTAGTATACTATATGGAGCGACTGTCTATCTGACCTCCACAATCCAATTACTATGTAACATGATAGATAACTCGTGGTAAGACTGGTTGTCAGACTTCCAGTCATCTGACTAGCCGTAACGACTGTCATAGATCTCATGACAACCGGGACCGACGGTTTAAAGTGCTCTTCAAGATACGAAGTAATTAAGACCTTGTTACCTGATGACCAAAAGATACTGATACAGGTCTTTAAAAGGTTTAACGATTTATTATAATTACATTTTATTATTACACCTAAATTAGAATAAAATGTATTGTTTAAAGGTTATACCAAAAATCTTATCCATGGAAATGTTGCTGGGTAGCGTACAGTTAAAAATATTAAACTGTCTCTTCAGTCGCGGAGGGATATCATTTCGACCACCACCTACGAAATATTTAAAGGAATAAATATACCTAAGATTCAGCTTCTAAAATAACGAAATCAAAGACATTCAACTACCTATAAACGAAATGATTTTACCATTGCTCTACGACGGACATTATTGAATCAACAATGGATTATAATAAAAGTGTCTACGTCGCAGAGAATGGTTTTTGAGCAAATACACAGGTATTCAATAATTAAATTAGATGAAAATGACCAAATATAGTGTATTGAATCGATTTTCCGGGCTGACCGCCAGCCGGACGGAATGTATTTCCATGTTAAGGTTGATATTTAACACTTAGATCAAGTAGCAAATGATTTAATAATGTTTTTTTAATAACCAGGATGTATCATAGCGCCGAACATCTGAATATCAGCTATGGTTGTGAAGTCCCCAGGCTTATCCAGTGAGTAGAATCCACCACATTCCATCATTTGTCGCACTATTTCGTTCGTTACCTAAAATCATACTCTATAAGTTTAGTTTAATGAATAATAATGCTTTTATGAGCAAACAAGATAAATGTGGTTGACTAATAACAGTTTGGCGGTTGAGTTGCCCGCGTCCGTAGGAGTGCACCCTTAAAATGGAATAAGAATAAGAATTATTTATTTGCAATAATACGAGTACAGCAAGTTGACAAAGTTCATAAAAGTAAGTTCCATCATACTCTACCAGGTGACTGGTGCACAAATATTACATTATAATGTGGTTATCATAATTTCATACATGAAATAATCAATTTATTATAGTTTAATTATTACAATAAAGAATATTTTTTTAAATGAAATGTCAATTTAAAACAAAATGCTTAGAATTAAAATTACATGTCATTTTATTTGATAATATTAATTAATATCCAAATACAATTTTATGGCAATTACAGTGTCTCAGTAAAAAATTTGAAAATAATTTAATAGCGTTTTGTCAAAAGAAAATATTTAAATTGTTTTTTATACAAGTTAATATTGGAATGTGGTTATATATTACTGGCGCGAAGCAGAATACGTTATTATGTTTAAGTGCCGTATTAGACTTCGTAACACATAACCTACTATTTCTGTTAATGTTCTAGCTAATCTGGTGAGGCTTCGGCCGCGGCTGGTTACCACCCACCGGACGAAGTCATACCGTGAAGCGACCTAGTCGTGTTTCGGGATGTAGTCCGGTGCAACCGTTGTGGGAGGCAGTTGCATCAAATCCCCAACTATTGTTTTCCCAAAATCTATCCACTCTAGTTAAGAGTGAATAGATTTATTCTGGATATACGTGCTCCATACTCGGCGACACCGTCGCTTATCATCAACCGAGTTGGTGGCCATATGAAGATATTTTTTTTTTTAATTTGGACAACAAATAATTAACAACAATATAATGATATTAATATTGTTACTCAAATGGTACAAGATACAGGCTTAGCCTAGTTTTGGACCTACGGTAATATTGTTAGGTACATGTTTTTACTTTTGATTGGACATAAAAAATAACAAAAAAATAACGCGTTTGTGTTTACCTGATCACCCCATTCATTCACCAGGGGCATGTTAATATCGTCTACGAATACAGTCATTGCTCTACCGCCCGGGGGCCCGTATGTCATACCGACTCGCTTCTCCACGTATGACTCTATAATTCGCTGCAACAAAACGACAAACGTCAAAAACAACCCTGTGAGTAATATTTAAATCAAAATATCATCAATACTTACTTGGAACATGTTAGGTGTAGTAGCTGATGAAAAGTTTATTATTTTGAACAACTTCACCTCATTGTCGTACTTCGACATATAGCTCTTTAACATGACAGTCTTAGCAGTGCCCTGTTCACCGATCAGAAGCACCGCCTTGTCCTGCTTAGCGATGGTTTCAATTAAAAATGTAATGCACACGTTATCGATGTTTGGCACCAGTATTGATGCGTACTCTGGGATGCTGTCAGACGGGTAAATGTAATCCTCGACACTCTCCGACCTGTTAATATTCCAGACAAATTTGTTTATTACTTTGCTTGTAATACAATTGTCATACATATCATAAACGATTATCTTGTGACTCTTTCAGAGTGAGTTATTTCATAAAGAAAAAAATGTCTCAGAAAATTTTATTCTATTAAATAATGCAATAAAAATAAAACAAGAGTTGTTTACATTAGGTCCAAGCACTCACCAGTGCTCCCAGACGCCGTGATCGTTGACCATGTACTCGAAAGGCATGACCCACTCCTTGGACTTGGCACCGGGCCAGTCCATGCGCACCGGTAACTTCATCATGAACTCAGCCATACGCGTGCGCATGTCTAGTTCCAACACTGCGCCGAGTGACCACATCATTGCAAAAATGAACAGCCGCTCTAGGTGACGATCTGTATGACCTTCTGTAATACAAACTCAGAATGCTTTCACTCGACATTATCGAATGATATACCGATGATTTTTTTATCAACAAAATTGGAAATTAAGAACCTAGTACTTAGATAATATATTCATCGCTGTTTTCTAATACCTACAGCTGCCTTATTGTTGAACTACTTAGAAGTCATGCCAACATGCCAAGCCACTCTTGTCCATTTAAGACTTCAGCTCATGTGAATGCAGATCAAATGAACGACTACTTACTGCCACCGGGTGGGTCAATCTCCAATAATCCAGTCAGTACGTCTACACATTGTCTGGAAAGAAGATATTAGTCGTCATTGTGCTTCTAAAACAGATTCACACATTGTAGACAGCATACCTGATATAGATAGCTTCGAGAAGTTTCATTTTGGTTGTCAGTTTTTGTTGCACATATACATGCACATCCTCGTATATCTTATTGAATGCCTTACGCAGGACATCATATTCTCTGTGGTCCCGCTGCTTCAACCACCGCTTTATTAAAAGAATAAAGTTGTAGATCATTTACCTTAACTACATATTTTTAATAAAGTTCCATAACATGGATAATCGTGAGTGTATGTTTTCTTCGAATCGATCCTTTTTTAGACTAATCGGTATTCTGGATGAAGTTCTTTTTTAGTACTGAAAATGGCCAAACCTTAGATATAATAAAATTTAATTGTCATAGGTATTTATATCAAACCTCTAGTATAGGTTGCCATTTTAGAACCGATGAAGACAAAAACACCATGCCCATCCGACTGACGGTGGCGGGCGAGGCGTTATCGACGTTGTCCGGCTCAAACACAAGCTTGCTGTTTTGAGCCATCGTGATGCGGTCCCCGTTGGCAAGTGTCAACGTCTTATTGTCATCCAGCACTGAATTTAGGTTCTCAATCCACACAGCATCCACCGGACCATCTAAAAGAACAAAATGCTTGGTGAACGTAATCTATGCGTTTTTACTTTTAAAAGTATCTTTCGTACCCAAAACAATCCAAGTTGTATCCGACTTCTTCACTTTCAATGCTCTTCGCCACAAAGTAGAAAATATACCATCAGTCCAATCATTCGTTGCCACGTCTAAACGTCCAAACATTTGTGGTGCAGTGATTGCCTAAAATGTAAAAGTAATTTTCTTTATGATCTACTCAAATGTTTACGATTTTGTATATTTGTTATTAAATCTCACCACAACGATGATGATAAAATTACAAATACAAATATATAAATAGTTTCATTAAGTCCTCGAATAAGCGATAAAATGCAAATTTTCTGCGAAGAGGTGAAAGGATGAAACTGCGGGGTGCGTACTAAATATATAAACAGATTTGAAACCTGCTGTGCGTAGAGTACCTTAGGATTCATCCTCATTTCTCTGTGAGGTTTTCCGATTTCAGTGAGCGCCGCCATCAGCGTGTGTATGCAGGTGGTCTTGCCCGAGCCGGTCGGTCCCATTGTCATAAGGCCGTGCCTCACCAGTGATGTTTCGAATAACTGAATGATTTTCAAGTTCCAATCCGGGTGGTTGACAAGACCCGTGCGTTCCGTCACTACATTTATAGCATTTTGCATTTCCCTAATAGTAAGGAGATATTGATTTTATAAGATGATAGCAAACTGTCACTTCTTCCAATATATGCACTGCAGTTCATAAAATTATTATACCTTCGAATAGTTTGAGTTAACTTCATACCCGGGAACAAATCTTCAATTAAGGAGATAAATAAAGGTTCATCTTCGTCTACTAATTTAGATACATTCATTTCCCTGGAAATTATTTTTATTAGATATATTATAGGTAAACAAAAATCCAAGAGAACAGTCTACAAATACATTTTGTAGAATTTACTAACTTCAGTACTCTCATCATGATGTTCTCTTCTGTGCTCTCCGGGTTCGCTCGTTTCTGTGCGCCCATCGTCCGCAACACAGACAATATGTTCCGCAATCCGAAGTCATAGTGCACCTGCTTCGACAGTTGCTCTTCGCATAGTTTGTACAGCGTGAAGAACTTACGAGCTAGATTGTTATTGATTTATTGAAACTATACTGTAATACACGATTCTGGCAAGGTGAAGGAGAACGGCTGTAACCGTGTGGCATCCAAGAACAGAATGCAGAAGGTTCGCCGTCCGGCGCGGCGGCGTGATGGGTGGATGATCCTACTATCATCGCTGGTAAAACCTAGATAAAGCTAGCACAGGAGCGTGAAGATTGGTGCAAGCAGAGAGAGGTCTATGCCCAGCAGTGGGTGACGTCAGGCTGTGAATGATGATGAAGATAATGATACTGTGATATCAAACTACCCAGTGAAAAATAGTTTTCTTTTCTTTTCACCTAAAACACATTGTTACTGTTTAACATCCCACTATGTATGTACTAGCGAGTATCCTAGCTTGCTTTAAGTGCTGGTGGAAGGAGGGAAGGATACATACCTAACACAATATTATCTTTAAAACCACAGCTAGCTAATTTGACTCTTATTATAATTTGTCTGTCCGGGACCATCATAGCAACGGAGCGGAACTGAATCTTCAAGTTTTCAGGTAACTCCTGCCGTCCAGCATATCCAGGGTTCATGGTGATGATAAATGCGAACTCCGGGTTCAAGCTAACTGTATCTCCATCGCTGCGAGAAGCAAGTTTGACAACATTATTTTATATTAATTTTGGAGACTAGAGAATCTCTAAAAATATTAAATTAATTTAGTTTCCACTTTGCTTGTCGATTTAGTAAAGTCCTACCTGAATATAAAGAAATCTTTCTTCTCTCTCCTAGCGGTTACGCAAATGTAGATCTGTTGCGCGGCTACGGACAGCACAGGCAGCTCGATGCGATTGAACTCGTCGAAGCAGCCCCACGTACCAGACTGAGCCAGGCCCTTATAGATACGACCCAATCCTAACCAACACCATATCAATTAATTATCACGAGTTCCCACAATTAGTTATATAATAATTTGTGAATAAAGTTCGTAATATAATATTATTTATAAAAAAATTTATTAAAACAAGTACCCCAGCGTCTAAACCCACAGGGGGTTTATACGGTTGGGTACTTAAGAAGCTAACACACCTCTGAAATCCATCTGATCGGAGCAGTTGAATACTATGACGAGCTTGCCCAGCGTGCGGCCCATGTCCTTTGTGGTCTCAGTCTTGCCAGTACCGGCGGGCCCAGCGGGCGCACCTCCCATGCTCATACCAATGGCCTGCGACAGCGTGATGTAGCACCGATCCGTCAATGGAGTGATCACCAGCCGTTCCGTTATACCCAGGTACTCATTCTGTATGACACATTACAACACATTTAAACATTTTGACCTTATTATTTTATGCCATAAAACTAAAAACTATGTGTGAGTCGGATTCATTAGGATTTCGTAAGAACTACGAATGTGTGTCATGTTGTGGAAATGCTACTTGATTGGCTCTTTACTTTGGATAATATAAAATAACTCGTGTATTATCTAAAGGGCTTGTCTGGAATAGGCGTAGTCGCGAGACAAATCAACTAATAGTTCTCTATTATACATTATGCTCACAGAAGAACTGCAAGCAGAAACACTGCTAAGGTAAAACGTTAACACCACTTTATCAATAAAGGAGTTAATACTAACAAATGTTCATATTTCAAGCTTGTTATTTTTTTTTTATCATGAAAATCTGCAGAACTTTACGTAAGCTCTTTTAAACTGTTCAGTAGTAGTTTATATAGTATAGCGACATAAAATTGGGGATTCCCCAAAATAAGTAATGCATCCTAAACTCTGCCGATCGTACTGATTTACCAGTCCATTGGACCACAGGGAGCAGGACATGAGAGTGGGCTTGCACCAGTGCAACTGCTTGTCCACTTTAACTCTGCGCCGATGGCTAGACCGAACTTGCTTTTAAATAGTTAGGCTATTTAAAAGCAAGTTCGGTCTAGCGAGTCATATTAGGGCTCACGAAAGGCTAGCTGTTGGGGTCACACATATAATATATCTAGGCACGCCAATCCTACAATATGTTGCTGTCAATTAGTAATCTTACACGTGTTAAACGAGTACCTATATCAAAACTAAGAAGATATTGATGACCTCTGAGCTCACCTGATATAAGAAATTCACATCGGTTATAGATACAATACAATCATCGGAATCTTCATAATAATAGAACCGAGCCTGCTTCTGCCATTCAAAATCGATAGGCGATTTAATTCTCATCCTCACCAAATCATCAAAAATGTCTCTGTAAGTAATGTTAAAATACAGATTATGAATGTAGATTAACGATCTTCTTATCGTATGGTTGATGAACAACGTAGTGTCAGACATAACATTACACAACGATGTCTTATCTAGGTTGCCTTCAGGCTCGAGTTTCATAAATAACTAATCTTCATTCTGAAGTGTTAAAATTTAAGACTATGCTAAGTGTTTCATGCTTAAACCATTATAACACTAATTGTTCATAGAGAGCACTCAAATACATTTTATTTGGATATATGACTTACCTCTGATGTACATGTATAGTAATCATAGTTTCCACTCGAGTTCTGTCCAGAGGAGCCAGTTCTTTAACTGTCTGGTCGATGAGGCCATTCAATAGATCTAGGAACTTCTGGTTGGTGGCTCTCATAATAAAACGATCCACCCTCGATTTTTTTAGAGCGTACTCTGCATCACTTGTCCAAAGAATTTGCATTCCGAGCAAACCAGCCTTGAAAATATATAGATAGAGACACGACCATTGATCATATATCCAAACAAATATTACAATTAAGTAGGTGCTGCAAAAGCTGCTGAATTTGGTATAGAGATAGATTGGACCTTGGACAATTACCTACATACCTACCTTTTTTCGCATTTACGATGTCGCGGACACCAGCTAGTTAATATAATATCTATTTCTAGTCAAAAAAACGTGCCCTAGCAAAATTCGATCGAAAGTATTTAGAAGGTTGCTGTGTATAGAATCACAATATACATGCATACTCTGTATTATGGCTTGAACTTGTCGGGAGGTGTGAATTATCTATTGTAATACACACCCACATATCAGCAATACCTTTAGTCATAGGTGGTGAGTTTATTGGGACTTGACTTAGTGGTTACTGAGAATTTCCTAACAGAAAAATCCAAAACGCTTAGGCCAACGGTCGTCTCGGGAGTCAAACCCGGGACCTATCGCTCAGCAGCCATGATTGTAGCCAGTAGACCAATAAGATAGATGAAAGAGATAGCCAGTAGATCAATATTTTTAAAATTATTTTTACCTGTCCAGGAAAATTCCAAAAGCCATCTAAAAATTCGAATTCGGGATCTCCGGACATTGTTTGTGCTAAATTAGCTATAACATTTTTGACAGTATCCTTCATTGTATCTAGTAAAGTATTTAACCATATCTGTAAAAAAGAGTAGGTATACTTTAAGAGTATGTAGCAATTGATATTTGTACCTACAGACACTACTACCGCGGTAGTAATTTAAATAATTTGACCCAAACAGACTGCCCAGATTCAGTGGCGTAGCAAAGGGGGGGCGGCGGGGGCGGGCCGCACCGGGTGTCACCTTTTTTGAGAACAATGTACAAAATAAAAAAAAAAACGCTAGCACAAAAATTTCTTTTTCGGGGATTCCTCCACTAGCACTAGCTCAGCTCTATGTATAATTCGGGGATTCCCGCATAAGAGCCTGCTTTTTACTTTCGATGGGGTGACACCACCAACTTTAGCACCGGGTACCACCCAAGGTAGCTACGCCACTGCCCAGATTTCATAGGTCATACGTTGATTTTTATGGACTATCATAAAGGTTAATTAATTTATGAACATCTACGTCAAGTCGCAGGGTTAATTAGGTGCTACATTTAAAGGATGCCTCATAGTTTTTGCTGTAGCCATCACCGGCGATCGATACAGTAACAGATTTTAATACAAATTAGCTTGAAACCACTTGGGTTTCAAGAAGCCTGAATCTCAAGTAGAACTGTACAAAGGGTAAAAGGATATGCCTATCATATAGGTAAAATTATTTCCAAAAGAACTAACTAACTGATTTCCTGAATAATTTTCTCAATTGTGGTATTATTTAGGCAGCTTTGATTAGCTTGATTATTACCAATGAGATAATATACTTGACTAACCTCCACGCCACCCAAACACGCCACCGGTCTCTCAAGGGGAATAATCTCTCCATTATCAGAGTTAATTTGAATTATTCTTTCTTTATCATCAAAATCAACAGTGTATACCGCGTCAAAAATACTTGGTAGATGAGGCTGAAAAATTTGTTCCAATTTTAGTATTTTTCATTTTTGCAACGGTATATCTATCTTTAATTGCTATGAGACTATATTGCACAGGGTAGTGTTTTATAATAATAAATACTACAGAGCATTTTTCAGAGACAATTTAATAAAACCATAAATAAATAAATAAAATTACATAAATATTATTTATGAAAATAAAATAATTGTGTTGGCCGTTTTAGTAGTAGATTAACATTTTTAATACATAGGTAACTTCCGAAACAGAAACAGATATTTATTTTTAAATAAGCCGTCTTATATTTCTAGTTGACAACAAACCTGTATAGAATGAGGGTTGGAAGCCTGTCCAAGGATTTCCAATAACACGGGATCCGACACAAAGAAGAACCTGGGGAAGATGAGTCGCTTGGTCTCCAAGTAACCGGTGAGCGACTTCTGGCAGGCTTCCAGCTGCTCGAACAAGTGCGGCAGTAGCTGCTTCAGCGTGTCGTCAGACGTGCACGTCTCCACACAATTTACTATGTCACGTGCGCGGTACATTATTTTCACATAAGTTTTGTCTATACTCTGAAAATAGCATGTAAACAGAGTTTTTCAATACTTTCGTCCTGATGGACATTATAACAAGTTTTGAAGTAACACAAGGAAGGAAGAAATATAAAATTTTCATACATAAGGAAGGAAGAAATATACATCTCTATGCGTGAGAATTTTATCGTATTCCCTTTTGTTACATTACTGATACCTATGAATAATTTTTTTATTTTGATGGGCGCTGTAGCGACTACGTCGTAAATAATTGCACGCATTTAAATAAGTCACATTCTTAGATAAAGTTTAGAGATTAAGAATAATAATAATACCTACGCACGTACTTCGGTATATAAGCATCATTTGTATACAGAATAAATCAGACCAAAACCATCTCGCGTCTCATTACTTTCCACTTATCCTTTCTATTATATTCGAAATAATAATTATTGCATGCTATTAATTGGCGATAGTTATATACAACAATTGGAACAGGAAACTACGCAAAGGTTTAAGTCTATCAAACAATAATAATAGGGATGGAATAAAGTTACATTGGTATTTTAAGAAATACTCGTATGTACTTATATCGTTTTTAGGAACGTACCGCAAAACGCTTGGCTTCTGCTGGCAATTGTTTGGCTATGTCACCGCCAACGAATACTGCCTCTAGGTACATCCACAAGTTCTGAACTTGCAACCACTTCTCTAATATCTCGCTAGTGCTCACCAATTTATTTATCCACAGCAATATGTCTTTTTTAAATGGCGGATTATATCTATAATTTTAGTAAAAGCAATATATAATGATTACTAAATCCTAACTATTCGAGTTATAGCGAAGGTTAAATCTCATACCTATTAGAAGCCAAAGAGTTGAGAATCATTAATGAGTCTTCAAGCAAAGTTATACTGTCAAGTGTATCCTGCGGCTTAATCAAAAGCTCGCCTCTATTCTTAAAATTAGCAAAAGTCAGGTCGACTACTGCCCAGTCCGCGGCTACTTGCTTTAGTTTAGCTTCAATATCCTTTTCTTTCACCGCACTAATACAAATGTCCTAGAAACCAAAGAATTTGTATTTTATTATCTTAGGTATCAATCCCATCAAAGAAACGAATTGAAATAATGTTTACAAACTTCAACATCTTCCTTGTATTTCAACAGAGGCGCCTCCATTACTTTTGCCAACGTGAATGTTTCAGACTTCACATCCAAAACGCAATCTGCAACAACCAAGAAGTTCTAATATTCCATACATTGAACCTAAAACAGTAATTATAAATTTTGCCGGTTTAACTAGCCCATGAGAATTTCCAATCTCTTCCAATGCCTTTCTTTCATAGATTTGTCAGCCATCAACTCCAACAATGGGCAAGTCTGGTTGAAATCGTCGATTTTGTTTTTCAGCACGATGAAAGCAGGCCAATCCTTCATGCCTCTCGGCAGTCTCCGACATCTAAAATAATGGTCATTTTATTTAATTAAGAAGCATGAGGTTTATATTTTGAACTTCGTTAATGTGTTTACTTTTCTAAAGCTAAACCTGGAACTTCTTTTTATCAGATAGATATAGTTAAGGTAATTTTTGTTATAAAAATATATATTTTATTATTAGTTTTGATTATAGGTATGATGTCCTCGAATATGTTATTGAAATAACGCACGCCCATAAGTATTTACTGCAATAATAAATTACAAATCATTACGTCTTCACTTACCTGACATCGAATTCTGCCAATTGTGCTACGATTTGTTCAATATCAATATCCACCCATGAGGTTTCAAAATAGCCATCGATAGAGTTCGTCACAGCCAAATACAAACTATACCTGTCATAAACGTTATTTTTTACAAAATATTGTATTATAGCAACTTAGAGTCAATTCGTTTTTGTTTTTGTAAACTCAGTGTGACTGATCTCATTGAGTACGTGAGTTAACGCCAACTAATTGAATTTCAATTGACAGTATCATCGTATGAGGTAATTAAAACTCATACTTAGCTACGACGACTCATGTATACCTACGGAGATGCTGGTACTACGTAGTCTAGTGAATTGACACTGCTAACAGCTTTATAGAGCTACAATGACGTTTACTTACAATTTATTCAACAAGTTAAATTCTTTTTTCTTCTGGTGTAATATTGGATAGTCTTGGACTTCCATGCCAAAAAGTTTTTCACCACTAGAGTACATTTCAAATCGCCTCCACAAGTCATCAAACCTTGATTGGAACAGTATTACCCTACAACAAATAATACTTTTAGTGATTTGTTTGTTGGTGTTTCCATCTTCTATACGTTTTTATAGTGCTAGCCGAGGCTCAGCTACACTAGCCCCGGCTAGCGTTGCAATAATCAATGATTGCCATTACTAATTATTTTCTTTGAGTATGTGATAATATCTTCTAAAACATAGGAGAACAGAAGGCATCAAATAAACAGGGCGGTTAATTGTACAAACGGCTGTATTTACAACAGACGAAATAAGGAGGAATTCGCAAGTCGTTTTGTAATAAAAGTTATTAATAAAAATTATGATAACATTTTTAATTGGCTAAGATAAAATTTTACTTTTCACTTTACTGTTTCCTTTTTCGGCGGTTAAAGTTTTTTGTTTAAAAGTTATTATGCATACGCCTATACAGTACTTATCACTAGCTTCCCGCGCGGATAGACCAGGGGTCATTGGTCCGACTGCATCATAGTCAGCATCGAACTTGAGCACGTCGGCCAGGAATGACGCCACTCCTTCTGTCAGCTCTGTCTGGAGCGGTCCTTGCATGTCCACTATTTTTTGTTGTACTTGTTGGGACTATGACATAAAATTCACGTAAATTCTACGACACTAATTACTTAATATTAGATTATATTCTACATCATCTTTAATAATATACAATTATTGCATCAATCAGTGCATCATTATTATACATACTGTTAATAACATATTTTGAAACGAGTGCCGTAATCCGTACACCATGTCAGCGTCTTCTTTGGGTATATCTATATTGAATTGATTAAATGTAGCATAGCTTTCCTCAATTATATCTAATTCCATATCCATTCTAAAAGACACATCTAAAATTAATTAAAGATTCACTCCAGTCTCGATTGGCAACTGGTTAAAACAGTTTTTTTTTGATAATCATTTAGGTATACCTATTTAATCTAGCAAAGGAATATGTTGATAGAATATTTGTTATGAAACATCCGTATTTTATATTCTTAGATCATATAGAAATCAAAGTCTAAATTAGGGCCAACGAAGACTGGTGAATGGTGCGGAATTTTGTTCTTTGCTGACTTTTAAGTTAGTGATAAAAAGTAATCACCCTATGAATTCTTCTCTAATAAGCTCAAGACACATCATAGCTACTCTGACGTCATCTAAATCCTTAATTTTTTTGTTCATAGTTTTATTGCGTTCGTTTATGAATAACATCAACTTCAGCACTCGCTCCCTATAAGCTTGGCATAACAATTTACCCAAAATCCTTTTCCACTCAACAGATTCTACATGCAATGCCAGTTTGATATGTTCTGAAAAGTAGTTTGGCATAATATCAAAATGCATATACCATTAAGTTTGTTACGTTCTAATTAGAGCACTGGGTTGTTCAAATCAAAAAGTATAGGAGGTGCCTATGTGTGATCTAATATCGAAGTAACGGCATTTTTATAAGTTATTTATATTCTATATGTTACATGTTTTGATTTTATTGTTACTGATATATGGTGATAAAATAATTTATAATTGAAACCTACCCATGTTTATTTGAATCGAACCAATGATATGCCGTTCAGGCAAACTTATAACTTCCTCAGTCTGTCCATCATATTTGTTGAACATATCCTTAATAAGGACATTAAGGGGATTTGAATCGACAAATTCTTGTACTTGCTGCACCCTGTTTTCTGCCCATAAATAATCAAATCTTCCATAACTCTAAAAAACGCCAAATATTAATAATTTAATCTCAACACTACAGAGTAAGGCCTGACTAGTATATTATTTGATTGACTAATATTAACTTGAGAAGCTGAGTTATGATAAATTGACTAGATCTGAGTAGACGTCATTCTGAAAAGAGTGGAGCTTCTGAGCTCAGGAAGCTCTGCCCCATTCAAAAATGCCGCGTAATCAAAACTCCATTAAAATTTTCATATATTACTATATACTAACAGGAATTAACGCGCAATAAATACCTTTGAATCATTGCGCGTTAATTCCTGTTAGTAGGTATATATCTAGTAATATCATGCAACGCGATAGTTTAAAAGTTAGTAATGTTCAAATAATTATAACGAAACGTTATATTCTTTTTCTAAATCAACATCTCAAATTATGTCAAATCGACACTAAGGAACTAAGGAACTAGCTCAGGGATAATATAGGCTACATGACTAAGAAGGCTCCACAAATTATAATATACTTTATACCTTTAGCAGCTTTTCAATATCAGGTTTGTACATGTACATCATTCCTTGTAACGCCATTACCGTTCTGACTATATCTTTATGTTCCGATACCATCCGGAAATAGTTTCGAACCCCACAAACGTTAGAACCGGAACGAGACCCTAAAAGTTTTTATAATTCATCGATTTCTTCTTAAAAAGGGAGCAAACGATAACCTGACGACTGAGAGACGAGAATGAAAGAGCAAACAATTGGGCCACTCCAAATAACTTGGGACCAGGGCAGAAAGAAAAAAAGAAGATTGTCAGTCTTTTTTTACTTATAAGTACGGTTTTGTTTAACATGTATAATTGATACAAATTGTCATACCGGTAACGTTCCGATTTGTTGTCAATGGAATTATTTCCTTTTTTATTTGATCTTGTTGTCCCCACATGAATACATTACGGTGAATATCCATGATACAATTTAACACTACCTGGAAGCCAAGTTTTCTTTTCTATTTTAAATTGTCATCATGTATGCAATTGCTTAGAAATGTTGCTTCTATATTCGTATCTACTAAATTGTACTTGACAACAATAATGATTCTATTGTGTCTGGTAATTAAGAGTCAACATAATAAACTACTTTAAATATATTGTTTTATAAATATATTACTACTAAAAGAACAATAAAAGATTCATTTTAAGGTTCACCTGAGAGAACGAAGTCTGTATGTCTTCCAAAGTTGGTTTTATTAGAATTCTCGGTATTTGTAAGTACATGTTGGTCAACATAAGAGGTCTTAGTTTCTGTTGTTCTTCTGGATCAGTCGTCATGGTTAGAAAACTAAAATTAAGTTTGTGTATAGTGCCGTTTTTAATTATATAAATTCAAATGATACTTTTAATTTTTCGGGCTTACCTCGAAACCGAAGCCCGACGTCTAAGCATATCAAGACTTTGTCTGGTGCATTTAATCAATGCTTCCAGACACTTTGTAGAAAAATAAGCAAACAATTCATTACATTCGTTGATTGTCGGTACCACGTCGAATCGATCAGTACTTTCTAGCTCCATGAACGCTACAAAATTTAAATATTTGTTGACTGAGAACATTATAAGTTATCTTGCTAAGTAGAAATGTACTGTGCCAATAATTTTAATCAAAAAGAACGAGAACTGATTGCATCTAAAACCAAATTTTGCCAGAAATACCCGATTATTGCCAGAAATTGTCTCTTATTAACGTCGAATACGAGTACTATAACGGAAGTAATACAAAAATTGTTTTACCTGCATCGTCGGGAAAGACTCTTGTCGCAGATGTGACTTGTTTCAAAACTTTCTCTAAATCTAACCTTCAAAAGTTTAAATATTTTATTTTAAACCACCGATCCGAATAATAGTTAAATAGGACCAATCAAATATCTGAACACAATAGTTACCTACCACTTATTTTTTAAGTCTTGTATTTCTTTAGAAGGCACACTGTCTAGGAACTTATGTATGAGTTCTATAACTGCGATTTCAGCATTCCATGATTTTTGCTGAAGATCTGATGCTGACGATCAAAAGAAATTTAAATTACTTAAATCATGTACTTTCATTTGGGTAAAAAATATATTAAGCAAGACAGTTATGTATCTTTACTGGGAGCGACAAAAATGTTGAGCAATATTGGTAATTTGCCAGTTCGGGCTCTTTAAATTATGCGTTTGGTGTCGGACTACTGCGGTGCCGGAGCGTTGCGGGTATCGTACTGGGTAGGGATGGTTGTTTTCTTTCCACCGGTACTTCGCGCGCACGACATCAGGACGGTAGTAAAAAAAAAATGGATCTCTATTTCTCCTTGAGTAAAGTTAATAAAAATCACCCGCATTGATTGTCGAAGTAAACATCGGTAGTTAGTGCTCTCGTAAGGTGGCATCGTTATTGTTTCATTTTATTTAACATAAGCACTAACAGTGACGTTTCTTCATCTGAATCCATGGTTAGACTGATGAAGACATCACTAAAATACGATCGTCCTGCACACTAATATGCTTTCAATTTAGACGGTTGATGTCTGACTGCTGTCGTCCTGCAGCGGTTCTACTGCAGGACAACCACCAAACGCATAAATTGAAAAAGTCCTTTGTAGGCAAAAACTTATGGCAGGTATTACTTACCGATTACATCGCGCCGTATAAGATTCTCTTCGTACAAAGCAGCGGGATCTACTGCCTTTTCAGGTAAATAAACAAGCGTTGTTTGAGTTATAGACTGCAATATTGCATCAATTCGAGCTTCTTTTATATCCACAACCTACAATTTACGATACGATACGAGTTTTCATAAATCCTTTTCATTTATATTTAACGTAACAGTATTCACGTTAATGTAAGTGTAAATTAAATTTAGGATTTCAGGGCTACACATATAAAAAATTGTGGAAGGATTGGGCTTGGCCAGTAAACAAATTTTGCTGGTAGAGCTCTTGGAGTACCACTTCAATTAGTGCAGGTTTAAAGTCTAGGTCGTGTTTTTCTGTACATAAAATTAATAACGTTGGTATTCATGATGTCGTTACCTCCTTTACAAACAAGTCCACTTCACCCATGACATTTTCAATACTCTCGCAATAAGAAGGTATCTCTAGAGAAGTCCATGTTATCGACGATAAACCTGGCTGAAAAGCTGTCTCCAGTTTTATCAACTGCGCCCGCAGGAGTGGTAAGTATAGCTTCGGCATACTCCTATGATAATTAAGAATTTCAGTAAAGTCAATAAATCTGCCTAGCCTTTTCCTATGAAGCGACTGCCTATCTGACCTACACAACCCATTTACAGGGTAACACGAAATCTCGTGGTATGACTGGTTGTCAGACTTTCAGGCCTCTGACTACCCGTAACGGCTGCCTAAGATCTTAATTTATCATCCGGGACCGACGGCTTAAAGTGATATCCGATGCACGGAGGGGTCTCAGTGTGAAATGATGGTCACCCATCCACAGGCCGACCGCGGCAGACGCAGCGCGACTCTTAATTAGTCACGAGCCCCTCGAGAATTTCAGTAATGACTTGAAAAGCAGTGACAGCCTAGTGGTATGACCATTGAATTAAAAAGTCAAAGGTCGCAAGTTCAAATCCATATTATAAATGATCACTTAAAACAATTAATGAAATCCGTGAAGCAAAACATCGTGAGGAAACCAGCACGCGTGAGAGATGTCCTCGATGGTGTGTATAACCATATTTTTTGCTTTAGCTATGAATGTATACATAAACAGTGTAGTTTCGTTTTTGGTGGAAAGTGGAATTGAATTTCACAGGAAAGTAAGCTCCACAATATTTTAACACGCATTTTTTTTCTATTAACTTTTTAAACTTTTTTTATTACTTTTTAACTTTTGTGCATTACCTTCTAATTTGATTGTTCCTTTCAACCAAAAATTTTATTTTCTCGTAATTTCCCAGGATTTTACTTTTGCAAAATGCCACTATTTGAGCGGCTTCTGGTACACCTAAAAAACGTTAACAATCAAGTATATCTACTGCTCTTTAATATACTTAAACAACTAAAAAGTTATTCAATATTATTATTAAACGTTTTATGGTATGGTTTTGGGGGCTGAGTTGCCCGCGTCCGTAGTACCCTTACAATTGAATCCCTACACGTGACCCCTGCGTGGTGCAAAACAGGCAACACAGCTCTGGTGGGAGACTTCGGCCGCGGCTGGTTACCACACACCGGACGAAGCCATGCCGTGAAGCGACCTAGTCGTGTTTCGGGATGTAGTCGCGTGCAAACGTGGTGGGAGACGGGTCTGGGCAGTTGCATCAACTCACCAACTATCGTTCTCCCCAAATCTATCCACCCTACTTAGAGTGAATAGATTTCTTCTGGATCTTCATGCTCCATCCTCGGCCACTGTCGCTTTCCATCAAGCGAGTTGGTGGCCAAGTGTAGATCCACTTTCGAATAAAATAAAATAAATCTACAGGGATTATGAAACTTTTTTTTATGTGACCGCTGAATTTTCCATGGATTTGCCACTATACATGGCGATTTACTTATTTAGCCAATTTTTTGTGTAGGTAGTGCCAAATAATATAATCAAAGGATTACATTTAAGTAATATGAAAACTTACGAAGTCCCAACTGCCACATGTACTCAACCTCTCTAATACATTCGGGGATATACATGCTAAAGTTAATGATATACATATTAGTCTTCGGATGTCGAATCAAAAGAGGGGCGACCAGACCCAATCGTACCTAAAATTACATATAACTTAAGTTTTCAAGGCTTTTATTAATAAAAAACTAACTTATAAATAATTATATTAGTGTCAAAATTATATAATGAAATTGTGTGAAATTTTCACACGGAACCCTTATACATTACCGTACAGAAACTCCAACATACATATATTACGGTAATTATGTGTATATAGATTCCGCCATTTACATACGGCGTCGCGTCGTCAGTTTAAAAATGCTCGCATTCTGTGCAAATTCTGGTCATTCGAACCTCGACGATAATGTCCTCCATCAAGTCAGCAATGCATTACAATCCATTCGGGTACATCTGAGACTCTGAGGGGATGCATTTTGGGCTCAAGACAACTTCTTCTTCTTCTAAGTCTCGTTTATTTTTCCCCAATATCTACTACATGAGTCATGAGAACAAAATTATTACCTGTCCCACATTTTCGGTCCAAGCATAATGATAAATCAATTCATATTCTGTGAATACAATTGTCATGACATTGTGCAACTTTATGCATCGCTGTGTATTCTGAAACACAATGTATTTTCAAGTTGTCATCCTACTAGGACACTGACGTAATAAATAAATTATCTGCATTAAATTAAGGGGTATCAAATTAGCTACTAAGGGTGGAGGTAACCAGGAAACAGACGCCGGAACACCAGAGCAACTAATAATCTATTCGTCCTTCATTGAGGAGGAATAGATTATTATTTCCTAAAAAGAATAGATTATAAGTCGTAGCTCTATAGAATTGAGATATTTCTGTGTATAACTCCAATCTATTTCTACCTGTGATAAAAAATAATATTTGTGACGTAGCAAGGACGTTCCTTTTTAGAATCAGTAGATTTTATATTTAGAACCCAAAACCGTCTAGATGTCAACTACGTCTGGATTCGGTAGTCTAAGACTAGAGTCCAGGTAGTTTAAAAAGATTTTGAAATAAATAATATAATAGATAACATACCATATGAGTAATAACTTCATGATGCTGCTTAAATATCTGCATAGGTACTTTAATGTGCTTATGATAAAATCTTATCCACATTAGTCGCCCTGCTACTGGTGGCATATTTCTTGCCAACTCTGGTTGATCCCTTTCTTCATTGTATCTGTATACAAGAATATTAATTAAATAAAATAACTTCACTTTTAACATATTAAACCAAATCTCTCTTGTCTACTCTATTGTTACAAATCCGAGTAAACAAGGAAATCGTGGAAAACAAAACAAGAGTAACTCTTGTTGCTTTTTGTAAAACATTTTTCATTAAGTAATACCTGTCTCGTATTGATTCTATTTCAGATGTGTAGATATTGATTAAATCATAATACTGATCCTCGATGTACAAACAGCCTAACATCAGTTTTTCAAATCTGTTCAGTAGGTGTAACGCTATTTCTGTGGTAGGACACTTTTTAATGCGCTGTAAATAAAACCATAAATGAAGCATTAAATGGATTTTGGTTAATTTCCGCGATTTTAAGGTGCTACAAACTAGCTCCCTGAGAACATACATTGAGTTTAGTCGGGTAAACAGTAATTTACAAACAGTAATTAAACATAATACATGCTATAATAATCATATAATCTTACACTGATCATATAGTTTTCTAGTAAGAGTTCCTGGTTAGCCACGCCTTCCTTATATATTTTATAATCATTGTCGAATTCAGGCCGCCTGCACACAAGTTCATGATTAATTAACCCTTTCGTTATATTTATGAAAATGATATTATATAATTAAGTTTTTCTTAGTAATCTGACCTATGATCCAACGCGTCGTATGTTTTTGAAGAAATGGTTTTAAAAAGTTTGTTGAAATTAGCAGCATATTCTTCAATACCTTCCAAAGTAGTTTTATTGAGAACATAGTATGTGATGTATGTTTGAAAAAGATCTATTATCTATAAGAAGAAATAATACTTTGATTAGTTTATGTCTATAATTAGTCCATTTGTCTGTATCGGACATAAATGTATGAATTTAATAATGTTAAAAAACACAACACCGCCAACGTCTTAAGTTTTTTATTTTAGGGGATGGCTGACAAGTTTCGACATCAGCCATCCTGGACTGCTCGTAGTATTGCTGCACTTTGTACATCGATATAAATAATTATTATATCTATACATACATAAACAGAGTGTAGCATTCCCGAAACTATAAGATATTAAATATAACATTATCAAATAATAACTATTTTAGGCACCTTTATAAGCCTTTTCCGGAATGTTTCAAACTTGCCAAATATGTACATCTCAGAGCAATCGAAAGGTCTTTCAGTGGTTGCCTCCATCATTTCTCTCTGAGTCTCAAAATAGCAATCCCGATAAAATTTATACAGACTCAGACAGAACTAAAACATGAAAAGGGATTGACATGAGATTACACGGCGCTGCGGCATTAACGGTGTCCGAATCGGCAATCAGCATGATGAAATGTGAGTTTGACACTTTCAGTCATACTTACTTATTCTAAGGATAATAATAGAGACAGCTCAAAGATAACATGATCGTGATTTGAATCCATCTGTCTAAAGTTATCGTAATAAATTTTTGTCGCTTAATTTGTGTGCGTAACGGCCAAGCTTCAATTAGAACGTATTTCATTTGGATTATCTAACAACAATAGATACCTAGACTGGAATATCTACATAACCAACATATTTTGCATTAATTCTTACTTTGGCGTTAGTTATAAATTTGAGCTTGTCTTGATTCCAAATGTTCTTCTTGCCACCTTTAGTTAAGAACTCCATGCACATGTTAAGAATCTGATTCGTCACCTTCACTAATAATGTAGATATTTGTTTCGTAGTGTTGTAGTATCTGGATGTCGCAAATATCATACGAATCGTGTACAATAAGCCTGGAATGTACTCCTGCATCGTATGAGGATCGCATCTGTGGACGTGTGATATACTTATAGATAATTCAGTAAATAAAGGATCCATTTGTAGCCAAGTAGGTAGATAATATTGTTTGTTCCGATGTGTGAAGTTCGAAATGAAATAGAATTCCAATATCGATGATAATGTATCTACTTCAGTATCAATGATACTAAGAAAATAAATTATTAAAAAAATTACCTGTACAATGGTTCGCAGTATTTTTGTAAGGCATACAAATATCTCACGTTATCAAAGGCTTCATTGAAGTAATCTGTTATATTATTATCCAAATGTTTCCATTTCTGAAAATATGATTTATTATATTGCAATGAATGTATAGTGTACCAACAAACTGACAACATGACATGAACATGACAGCGCGGTTGGCGCAGTGGTCGAGAGACCGGCTGCAGCGTCACGTGTCGCTGGTTCGATTCCTGCACGGAGCAAATATTTGTATGATCTAAAGATAATTGTTCCGGGTCTGGGTGTGTGGTCATGTGGAGAATAAATGTCTGTAAAAGCTCCCACGATACAGGAATAAATTCCTAGTGTGGGGCAAAGTTTATAAATAACAAAAAAAGAAAACTGCATCTTGATAATTGATATGTTCTATGAACAAAACTCAACGATATATATAGAATTCAAACGTCTTCAATTCCTCTAACACTAACAGACTCTACCAATAGGCTCGAATAGACAAATAGTTGTAGAGTGGGTTGGAATTTGTAAAAGTGAAAACAGTAATTTCTAGTTATACATTCTAGTTGAAAAAAAATACGGCCGCGAGCAGGATTCGAACCTACGCCTCCCGGATAAATACTCCAGGCGCTTGACTTTAGCCAAAATAGGGACTGAATGGAAATCTGGGAGGCGCGGGGTCGAAACCTGCTCGCGACCTTATTCATTTTACACAAACATCTATAACTTTAAAATTCGCTAAGCATGCGTTAATGCTTTTCAAAGATTTATCTGTACTGTAATTTCCATTTAATTCTGTACCTTTAAGAGCTTCGATTTCGCGCATATCAGTGTATGTATGTACATTGTTGTGGGTTCACTCTTTATGTGCTCGATGATAGACGTAAACGTGGTTAGCTGACGTCGCCAGTGACCCAACTCGGCCAGAGGGCCAATATTTGAGGGTTCACGCCGTAGTTGCTGACTCTGTACTAACACCTATAAATAGATATATATCTCGCGATAAGAATTGTTGATACTCACCGAGTAGGTAGGTACGTAGATGAACAGTCGTTCAAAATCAGAAATATCGTAGTGAAAATATTATATCCTTATCGTCATATCCCAACCAGAAAATGATTATTTTTACATCGTATTTTGTTTTATTTAGTATGCGTTTCAGGAACTCGTATCAGATAATTCAAGATATGTCTTTGAAAAAGCATTAACGCATGCTTAGCGAACTCTAAAGTTACAATATTAAATGGAAAAAGAATACGGTCGCGAACAGGATTCGAACCTGTTCTTTTTCCATTTAATATTGTAACTTTAGAGTTCGCTAAGCATGCGTTAATGCTTTTTCAAAGACATATCTTGAATTATTAAGGTAATTGCATTCTTTACGACATTGTATTAACTGCAAAGTTAGTCGTGTCGGTTCGGTCACTTGTAAGTACTGAATTGATTGCAATGACGTCGCCATAAGACGTGTTAAAATATGGAAGAAGAATTCGCGGTGGTGAGCAGAGGTCGAGATGGCTTAGTTGGTCAGAGCGCCTGGAGTATCTATCCGGGAGGCGCAGGTTCGAATCCTGTTATCCCCATTTAATATCGTATCAGATAGTTGTATCGAAATAAATATGTATCTGAACTCGAATTTTAACCAACAGCAGTAGTTAAAATTCGAGTTCGGAATCTCCAAATATTTAGCAGGTTCTGAAGCCCCGTAATATTAGATTTTTAGACTGGGTACATAATTAAGTAATCTTTATGCATTTGAATTGATTTTCGTCTCTTTGTCCTACTATCTACCTAGATTTGACTCATTTAAGTAGCAATATGGGGGTAGGTATGGCTAACAACAATATTGTCAAGCGCTACGATACGATTGCCATAAGGAAAAAATTAGGACATACGTAATAGTCTCCGTAGATATAATTACCTATGTCCTATATCTTACCATTGTTATTTGTTTTATCCATTGCTTAACAAAAGAACATATTTCTTCCAGTACTTGAGTCTTAGTAATGGCTTGTTTCATTTTCTCTTGATCAGACAACTCCTCCTCGTAAAGTGAAAGATTGATTCTAAATCTTGTACAACAATCCAAATCAGTTTTGGTTTCTAATGAAACAGATAGCAATCAATACAAATAAATAAAATTGAAGTGTCTGTTTGTAATGTCAAAATAATAGTTTTTTTTTAAGTTCATACGTTATTTGCACGATACCTACGCATAAAAATTAGTTTTTTTTTTTTGTATCTGGCTCTGTCTGTCTGTCTGTTTGATGCGGCTAATATTCGAAACGGCTGGACCGATTCTGATAAGATTTTACTGGTAGGTTATAGCTGACTATTTAAAGAGTAACTTAGGCTAATTATAATATAATTATACGCAGGTGAACAGCACAACAATAAAGTAGTTTTAAATAAGCAAGCCAGTATGCGGGGTTGATTTAGTTTTGTTTGGACTTTTAATATAACTTAACCGAATGGTTGAAAGCTAATTATGAAGGAAATATACGAGAGAAAGACTGACACTTAAGTAGCCGAGCCATATAAATACTCAGCGGACAGCGGTAGGCACATTTCTTTCGAAGAACATCCTACAGAAAAGAATTTAAGGAAAATTAATATTCTAAAAAAACAATCAGCATTAACATCATACATTACGTGAGCAAATGCATCAATCATCACGAGTTAATTACTCGTCATTAGTTACTAAAAAAGGTGAAGGTATATTTACTACAACGAATTTTTTTTTTTTTAAGATTACGCCCCTGAGAGAACTACATTAACTGAATATTTAATTTACTGAATTATTTTACTTACGTGCAAGATAATAGACAAACAGCATTATCTTTGAAATGTAAGATTTGATTATATCATGACTTTTAGGATTAGGAGGGTTGAGGTCCCCCCAACCTTTACAAGCCTGAAGCGCCGGAACATATACACGTTGCAAAGTTTTGTAAATACCAGACACTACATTTTCAGTCTCTTGATTAACATCAAACACTACATAAAAATATTCCTGAAATGGTTAAAAATGTCATGAATTTATCTGGAAAATCTTGATTGTAGAGCATAAACATGTACCTACATGAGTACTCTTTAAACTCCATATAAATAGTTAACTGAATAGTAAATTAGTGTATGCTGTATGTCTATAATGGTTCTTCTTTGTGTTACATACCTAATTATCTTAGTAATACCTACTCGCTAGAAATATTATCAGTGAGTTTTTAGAAGTTTCTGTTTACATGTTGGTGTTCTTGACTGTAAACTTTTTGTGTAGGTATACCTACTAATATAATAATATTAAAGGCAAATATTATCCTAAATATTAAACTCAATGAGCATGCTCAGTTCGGTCCAGAACCTAGGGTCCTGTCATTTAAGGTACTTACTAGCCACTGAAAGAAGCTAGCTTTATTCTGAGCCGACCGAGAGGGAAATCTGTTTTGAGTACATTACAATCACATTTGGGACTTACATCAGCGACGTTTCTACTGTCAATAGCTTTGCTCGTCAGTCTGTACATGGCAACACATCTGCCCTGTGTCCCAATTCTTGATAAATCTGATATATATGTTCTTTCCCTCTTGCCTTTCTGATTAGGAACAAACCGTCCAGATTCTATAAAAATATCCAACCACATTTATTCGTTATTCATAAATTATTTGGTAAAATTGTATGGTTATATTTATTATGCATGATTTTCACAAATATTTAATAAATAATTAAATAGTAAAAATTGGTTTAGCCAGCCAAGTTAATGTAGCCAGCGGGCTACGGCGGAAAATTACACACAACTAAGTTTTCCTACTTTAGATAGGTATTTAATACACTATCGGCCAGTCCTTCACCAATATTGCCTATCAATTAAGGACTAGGACCGTAAGTTCAGTCAATCGATACAAGAAAAAAAATGTAAAATTAGAAACAAACGGGTACCCATTTTCACGGGGGGAAGCATTGCATCACACAATACAATACAATTTCTTCCACCTTCAGCGATTGCGCTATCTAATAGATCTATATGAATATCTGCGTCATAAACTCCTTCCTGCAATTGGACGTAGTGATTATTATATTGTTAAATCATTCATTCTTGAATTAATCTAAACTAAGATTACCTATTGCAATATATTTTTTAAACGCATTAACATACTCAAACCGCGGTTCTATTTTTCTAACCATATAATTATAAATATAACTTTCTCCTCGCATGCGTTTCAAAAATATGTTAGAATTAAAGTACAGATGAATATTTGAAAACCATTAAGGAGTTATAGCGAACTCTAAAGTTATAATTTGTGTGGAAAGAAAAATACGGTCGTGAGCAGGATTAGACCCTGTCCGTCCCGGATAAATACTCCGCAGGTTCGAATACTCCTCACGACCGTATGTTAGAATTTGTTCAGGTAACCGCATCAGCTGTAGGGTACGTCATTGAATTAATGACAAAATTAGTCATGGCGGTTCAGTCACACTGAACTGTAACTCGTAAAAGTATTTAAATGTATTGATTAAACAGATGACGGGGACGTCACCTTATGACGTGTTAAAAAGGATATAGTTCGATTAAAAACGGTCGCTACAGCATAGTTAATTGAATAGCTATCCAAGGAGTGTCCCTTCAAACGACGCTTGTCGTATTTTTGGATTCACAAAATATACCTACCTCGTTATTATTCATTTTCCTTACCAACACGTATTCAGGTGTCCTGTTCAATATAGCGGCTGCATTATCTAGAAGAAATCTGTGCTGCTGCTTGAGACCACCCACACGATCGCTACGAGCTTCTTTAGCTTTAGCCTACACACAAAAATTTACCATAATTATGTATCTAACGTTTCTACTGAGCTGAGGTATTTAAATAAAACAATTTAAGTCTAATTATTTGTTCATTTTATTTACTTGCTTGTCTTTATAAGACTCATGACCAAATGCCAACGTGCTCATAGAGATTCTGCTCTTCCTTTGAATGTTATTTAAACGAGAACTGACGTCCAGTATAGCTTCAAGAGCCGTTCTATCCACTTCAACTCGTTCTTCAATTCCAGATATATTCGTGTTAAGGGATTGCCTTCCTGAGGCTTCATCCGCTTGTAAAGGTTCTTGTCCCATCGGATCCTTCACTGCTTCAGATTCTGCGAGACTTGCAGTATCTGATGATCCTTCGCTCTCTACTCCAGCCATTATTTTAAGTAAATGAATGCAGATGATTCAGTAGAAGAAGGAAACTGTCTTGATTTTCGTTTCACATAAGATTAAACAATTGTTTTGAACGTCGGTGATTTAAACAAGCCTTATGGATTTGTTATTCGAAACTTAAAAGGCAGATCAATTTCGGACTTCTAATTTTTTCATGAATATTTGTTTTTATAAAAAATACATGAATCTACCTAATCTCCACATAAAAAATCTTTACAGAGACATAGGAGTTTTATATACTCGTAGTTATTACTTCAGACCGTTTTTACTACGTGGTACTACTAATACGTGTAGCGTAGTAGGTAAATACCTACAAGATTTTAAGCAAGTTATTTATCTGATAATATTTATGATATCTGCCAAATTAAATTACACTTAAGGTGATCAGATACGCCAACTGCATATCTTTGGAGGCTTACTTCTCCTAAACGGATGAACCAAATGCGTCCAAAAAAATATATCATATTTTGAACTATTAAACTATAAATTTTAAGTTTAACCTATGACTCACGTATAAATTTTCCTACTCCTAAATTACGAAAGCGATTTAAATATTTTTTCATCAGATTAAAGACAATATTAAGGGCTATCAAAATTAAGTTTACCAAAAGAGTAATAATGACGCTACAATTGACTATTAAACTATTTTAATACCCGCGCGGATAGTGGCCGACGCTAGCTCAGTCTCGCTTGACGTTCGTAGGGGAAGACTGTGACGCAAGTTGGCTCAAAAAAAAAGTCAATTATTTGAAAGGAAAAAGACACTTTTGGAATATTTGTCAGAAACACTAATAATCTATTTAGCCAAAGGGATCCTACAATGATACTTGTACCAAAATAACAACAACCCTTTTTAAAAAATAACAATAATAATTGGTAATCGTCCAATTGACAAATACTTGCATTAAAGTGTAACTATAGTCAGCCAATTCAATAATCTCCCAGCAACTTGCTCTGAAATCCCTTGTGGACTCTGAAGTGCCATATATTTTCCTACCGTGTCAGTATACAGTTCAAATATTTTTTGAATAATAAGCATATTTCTTTCGTCTGCCGTACTTTTTTCGATCGATCTAACGTAACTAACATGACTATTGTTACCCATAAACGTGATATAGTAGGGAACAGTTGAGAGCACCGCACAATTATTGTCGGTACTCTCTATCTCTCATGATGAGAACCGTATTATCTTTTACTCCTTTCATGAAAAATATCTTGATCTATCATACGATGTTGTCGACATGTGAGACGTGGACTCTGCAATAATTGTACCTAAAGTCATTTCAGCTAATGGACTAATAGCAAAGAGCCTTGATCAACACCTCTCGCTGAGCCTGTATCAGGCACTTAATCTAGACGTTGAGTTGCAAAAGTTCGAGTAGGCAAAATAATCAGGTAATAATACCTAACTAATAGTCAGCCACTTCTGCCACGTCTGTCACTCTATAAGGTTTGATATCAGGTAAGTGCGCGGGGAGGCGGGGCGAGACGTATGGTTTTTGCCAATATCCCGCCCAGATGCAATATTTTGTTTGAGAGTCTAATCACCTTAACATTGCAACATCGCAACGGAGCGTTGCGTACGATATGTGAGAAGCATGCCTAGTCATCCAATTTCGCTTGTCATACACGAACCAGAGGCATACATATACTTAAAACTCATCCAATCGGCGCCAGTACGCTGCGTGTATGTGTGTGTAATCTAAGCTTCGCTTATGACAAGGCAAGGTTACACCCGTATTTTTCTACCTGGCTACTACTTAATTATTTTTCTATTGGATTTTCATCTATGGTACGCATTATTTAACCCTTCAAGGAACAACAGGGTTTTTTTTACGTAGTGTATATTAAAATGAGAGTGACTAAACCATATCGTAGAAAATTTTAATATCCTAACTCCTTTAGATGATAAACCACGCTAACTCCAATCAGGAAAAACAAAAGATTATGTAATATTCAAATAAAAAAGCTTAAACTACAAAAGAATTACAATATTAAATGGAAAAAGAATACGGTCGCGAACAGGATTCGAACCTGCGCCTCCCGGATAAATACTCCAGGCGCTCTGACCACTAAGCTATCTCGACCTCTGCTCGTCACCGCGAATTCTTCGCGAATTTTAACACATCTTATGGCGACGTCATTGCAATCAATTCAGTACCTATACAGGTGACCGAATGCAATGACGTCGCCATAAGACGTGTTCAAATATGGAAGAAGAATTCGGTGGTGAGCAGAGGTCGAGATAGCTTAGTGGTCAGAGCGCCTGGAGTATTTATCCGGGTAATAATGACATTATTATGAGAAAACTATGTTTTAGTATCGCGAATAACCAATTTTAATCTATTTCGAAAGTGCTAACTTTATCATATTAAGTGAAAATATTTTTATATGGGTTTCCCCATAAAACGCCCTATTCCGATGTAGCGCGTAAACTCATCTGGCGAGAGGGCTACCAACTCATTTTTTTGACCCCTAACGTATAATTCGAAAACCCCTAAAATTTACATAATTACAATAAAAAAAAAACCTTAAAAAAAGCAATTTACGTTTTGTAATATTCTTTATTTATAAATGAAAATTATTTCTTATTATTTAAAATATAATAAAACATCTTTTAACGTGACCACGAACGCTGCAAAGTGTTCGAAACGTCAGGAAAAACAAAAAACCAATAATACACGCGATTAATCCGGTTAAAAGTTGTTTTATTATAATGTGTAGTGATCGCGCAAACCTAAGATATTACTATTTAAAATATAATTATGTTTATTTCTGGTTTTGTCTTTTTAAAATCATGCAGGATATTAAATAAACTTGGCTTTTAGAGGATGGACTAAATGATATGCAAGATCTACTATTCCGCTGCAATGTGAATCGGATGAGGAACTGCACTAGATGTCGTTATCAACCTTCCTTCTATTATCTTTGTTAACAACTATATATTGTGTTATCCCAGGGCCTAACAAATAGTCTCATAAAATAACCTGTAAATATAAAGCCCTAAAAAAAACCGTCACCCCTATTTACCCCCTAAATTTAGGGAGAAAACCCTTAAGTAGGTAACCCTGCCTGGCGAGTTAGCGTGGTTTCATATGACGTTTGACTTCGTTTGACAAAGGTTTGACTTATTACGTTTTATAATAGCATTGACGGTTCCATTTTCTCTTCTTTTATCAATGGACGGTTCTGACAGGGAAGTAGTAGTGGGCGTCGTGATGAGAGAAAGTTCTAATAAGCGAGCGGCAGTGTTGTTCCTGATACGGCAATTGCCGTAATATACGGCATTAAATCAAATCATGTAATTCAAATAAACCATTTACAGGCACGTTGAATTGTCAGAAGTTAGTTACCACGTTCCAAAGTGTAGGTTCCTATGGAGAAGAAGGGGCAAGAAACTCCACGGTTACTCTTTTTCATCATATAAGTTTTTATTGATCACACTGTTTTTGTTGCAAAATAATATGTGAGAACAATGTAAGATGACGCCAATACTAAAAGAGTTTAGTTTAACAATTCAACATTTTGTTATGACAGTTTAGAGATGAGCAGTCCCAACTGACGGCTCCCGTTCACGAACATGACGCATGCGTCAGCATCACCTAACTCAACCATATTATAGGGAATCGAATGACCCAACACACACGCCACCATCAGCGGGACCTTTTAGTAAGCATGACATACTCTATCTGCCAGACAACAATAAAAAATAAACGCATAAAATCATTGTAAATGGTGACATAGTACTCACATGTACATTTGTTACATTTACACAAAGCAAATTTGAAATTAAAAATAATCCTAATGATATTTATATCTGTAGACCGGGTAATCCTTTGTTTTTTAAACTTGTTGGCGCTGATATCTGACTATCTCTGAGAAAAATTAAGGTATTCTAACCATCAAAAATACGGTATACGGCAGCAAATGGCTAATTGACAGTTGTAAAAAAAATGAAAAGTATTGGATGTGGTAGCATAAAAGTAAACATTAATAAACAAATTTGTAATATAAATTGTAAATATTTTATTTTTGCAAAATTATTTCGCAATTTTTATCTGTTGATTACAAGAAATAAACGTTGCCATGATTGAACATCTTGTGACGTCACATTTTGCAAAAACAACATACATATGTTGTTCTATCATTTGTTATGAAACGAAATTTACTAAGCGTTATATTTTTAATCTTAAATCTATTTCTTAATAATTTTCTATATCAACAGGCAGCTGTAAAGTAGTACAGACATATTAATTATTTTTTATTTATTTAGCTATGGGTATTTCAATTATTATGTTTTATATGAAAAGTTGATGAAATGTTTGGTTTATCTCAAGGAAATTGGAGGATAAGTTGATTTTCTGTCGTCTTCACAAAAGGAAATCTCAGATTCATCAGATGTAAACTACGGGTCTCGGTGTGCTAACTATAACCACTGGTTTCGATGTTGTAGACATTTGTATAAACAATTTATCAGGATATTTACTGGTTGTACTTCTATACATTGGCACACGTCTTAACAATTGTTATTTTCACAATTCCATTGAAGAAGCTGTAAGTATTGTAAATAAAATTAACTTATCTCATAAATACGGTTATAGTTAGAGCCCCGTACTTAATCAGGTTTGTTTATTAAAATATGACGTCAGCGTTCAAAATTTTACGTGACCATGTGTTTCCACGCGTTATCAAACTATTGAAGAAAAATATGTTTTATTATAATTTATAAGAAATAAAGTTTTCCGAAAAACATATGATATTGTAAGAGATATCAAATAAACATTAGTACATTTTAAACAATTTTTCCGAAAACTCTCATGTTATAAAATGAAATCCTTGACTTTTTGAGACTCTGGAAGATACAGTCACTCGTAACAGGAGGAAAAACACACAAAAATGATTATGATAACATAAAGTAAATATGGCACTACTACATAAGAGTATATACTGCATGTCACCAAAAATCTATAATAATTTACCAGATGAATTAAAAAGCTTAAATAGTAATCCTTTTAAAAACGTTTACATGACTTTCTAGTCAGTAAAACCTACCTGTTATAACTTTTTATTATTATTATTTTATAAATAAATGTTTAATTATATTTTTTACAAAATTGACATTATTATTATTTTTACGAGATTGTCATTTTTAATATTTTACAGATGATTGATATGTTTTACATGTTTATTTCTATATTGACATATTCCTGTTGAAATGAATTTAACTATTTATATCTACTAAGCATAAAGTTACCGAATTTAAATAAAACATATTATGTGAAATTTTCATGCCAGTAAGGTAGATCTAGGAGAACGATATTAAATAGAAATGTTAATTATCACCACTGTAAACCCTAGACCAGCAAATATTTTTTTTATGTTTATGATTAAGATCAAAAAGCAAAATACCATTCTTTTATTTATTTTCTTGCCGCAATCTGTCGCTACTAAAATATTTTAATAAAGAACACAAATTTTACAATGTATGTGACAAGTAGGCCCCATATACAACGGAAAAAATTACCTACATATTTTCTTTATAAAATTACAAATATACGTCAATATTTGGTGTATATAGCCTAAAATACGGCAATTTTCGATTTTATTACGGCAAGCCTAAATTTGTCATGAACAACACTGACGAGCGGGCAGGGCAACAAGTTTTGAAATTGACAAAGAGTTTAGGCGGGAAAATGTAAAGTGCACGTTGTCAATTTTATATTGTTTTCCAAAACTTGTGTTTCTCCGAAGTATAATGTGTAATTATGGTGGATAATTAACCATTATGTGTTCATGAAGGTGTGCGAGTGTGGGCAAATTGTATACAATTGAAAATCATGACTTTTTGTGTTCACTCCTAAACTCCATCGAAGACTCAGTAAAATTTCCACCGTTTTACTGGGGCAATAACTGCAATAACTTTTTATACTTGATTAAAACAAGAAGGAAGTAACTGAAGACGAGGCTTTGGCCTTACTTTTATTCAAGAACACTGAAGACGAGGCGGTATGGTCTAAGACCTTAGCCTGCCCGATTAGGGCGAAGGAAAAAAAAAAAAAAAATGAAATTGACAAAAATAAAAACTTCAGTTGTTGAATTTATATGTTGCTTGGTTAATTGTTTAAATTAAAATACTTTTAAGATGCGGCGTAACTGGAGAGGACGTTACAGAAACAATTGGCATCGTAATAGAAATAATCAAAAGAATAGTTCAGATACTGGAAGTTTAATTAATTCAATTACCCACCGAGTATCAAGTACTGCAGGATCTTCAAGAGCGCCAGCAAATCAGTTACCAACTGTATTGCCTATTAATGAGAAAAATATATGGAAGCTTTACTTTCCTACTGAAGGTCTGAAAATATTTATCAATTTCTTTATGTACCTGTTAAAATTCTTTTGTTTTAAAGATCTCAGTTAATAATAACACGTAAATTATATTTTAGATCAACAATCGAACTCTGAGTTGTGTAGTCATATAATCTGCTTCAAGACATTTATTGAGAAAAATAAAAATTTATATGATTTGGAGAAAATAGATCAAACTCGCAGTGTGCCTCTGGATGTAACCAACTTACTAAATGATACTGAGTTTATTAGTGACTGGCCTACTTTTAATACAGAATTGTTTGAATATCCAGACAAAACTTTAAGGCTTTTAGAATATTGCTTACATGAGGTATGTTTGGGTGACTTTTTATGCTGATAAAAAGCATTCAGGTTTAGAATGTTCAATTCAAAATTTTCTTATATCTGACTACTGATATTATGTTCAATTTTCAGAACTAGACTGTTTTCAAAATGGTTCTTAACAAACAAAAAGCACTGATGTTGAATAAGCCTTGGCTCAGCTACATACAAATACATACTTCATAACAATAAAAATCTATTGTGTCTATCTCTTAGCGAGCCAACAGATTAATGAAGGAATTAACCATTTTCATTGACATCTAAAAAGATTGTTCATTTGGGAAAATAAGTATATAAGGAATTGTACATATTAAGACTTGGACATTCTGTACCTTAACACATTGTCTGTCCAGTGACTTATGTGTAATGCATGGCAATTGTTTTACTATTGTGTCTGCTTCACGGACAGTTAAAGTGTTAATGTGAATAAGTTATGGAACATATATCAAATAAAAACAACTTCAGATGACAATAAAATTGGTAATGTGATAATATTGCAGACTCTCAAGTTTGAATCTAAGATAAAGGTTAGGATACTCAATCATCAACCAGTGATACCTTTGGCTAATTTAAAAGTAAATTACTTTGGTGAGTAAAATAATATTTTTGTATTTTAATCTCAAATCCATAAATGTATTGGAAACATTGCATTTCATTTCAAAATCAAAGATTTGTTTTCATTGAATAGTTGTTGTGTATTTCTGTGGATTGTATTTCTGCACTTTGTGTAACTGGTATATAGAAGTATGTAACTGTACTGCAGAAGTTTTCTTTTTATATTAAAAATACTAATTCATTATTTTGTGTCTACTACAGGTAAACTAGTAACAATTAAGGGTACAGTTATAAGAGTAGGGAGTGTGGGACTCATGTGTACATCTATGGCATTTGAATGTTCTAGCTGCCATAATCTTCAAGCAGTTGTACAACCTCAGGGAGTATTTACAGGTATGTAAAGCTTCACTTGTTTTCCTTAGTTGTCTATAATATAAATCTTATTGCTTTCAATCCAATATTCTTGAATATAGACATGTTGTAGGTATACTATAATATTGCATAGTAAACAGAAATTTAAAAAATGTGTTCACTACCACACTACCTAAATACAAAAAGTTAAAGTGTGTGTTCCTTTTGTTAGTTCAGAACAAGAATTACATTATGCTCTCTGCAATAGGCACACAAACATTATTTGAGGCTGACTTATGTTCTGTAATGTCCCATAGCATGGATGATACATTATGACAACTAGTTCCCTAGAACCACATTAAGCTGGCGCCCAGACCGGCGCATGTGGCCCGCGTGTGCGTAATGTAGTCCTCGCTTTAGTTGGTGCCGAATGCCTTTTAAGAAAAAAATTTAAACCATTCCTGTTTATTGGTAATACATAGGTACCTAGATACTAGATAATCATCAGAACATTCAATATGTTCCACTAAAATGTAGTTCAATATTATATTGTTTGTTTGTGAAATAATATCATGATTCAAAATAACCCTGTGCCTCACTTCTGGTAAATAACCTTTGTTTGGATATGCTGTTGTTGTTCACTTAATAATGTTACAGCTCCTAGCTCATGTCAAAGTTGTCATGGTGGATCCAAGTTTGAACCCTTACAGTCATCACCATTCACAAACACAACAGACTGGCAAGTCACTAAAATACAGGAAATCCAGTCCCAAGTTAGTATGACTATCTATTTTGCAGACTGTTGTTTTTTCTTACAACTGATGAAGAAACCACTTTAATTATTGTTTAATATTTCAGAGCCTATCTGGCACTATACCAAGAAGTGTAGAGATAGAACTTCAAGGTGATCTGGTTGGTACTGCTTGTCCTGGAGATGTGCTGTCTGTTACAGGAATAGTACAGGTATCTACTAGTAATTATAAATAAATATATTTATTACAAAGTTATATAAAAGTGGAAAGAAAAATACTAAGCGCCTCACCTACTTACTGCGCCTCACCTACTTACTGCGCCTCACGGATAAATACTCCAAACACTGACTTAATACAATAATTTATAAGTTTAGAGTCGCTATGCATGTTTGAAAGATTTAATTCTAATTTATAGATTCTACATGTGAGATAAATGTAAACAACTACTCAAAGGTTAAATGAACCCATCACACATTTAATATCGTACTTTAGCGACTTCACTCCGGCCTCTCAGATTCCACCAAATAGAGGGGTATAAGATGAAATTAAAATTTAACCCTTGTTTTCTCCTCCCCCTCGCCCTGTTTCTATCAGAGAAATCTGGGCAGTCATTAAAACCCTGGTGATAGAAAAGCGTCTGGCTTTGATTTAATAACGAAAGAAGTTCTAAGACAGCTTCCAAAAATGGCTTTCGTGTTCTTATCGACACTTTATAACGGGGTACTATGGGTGCAACACTTTCCTCAGCTCTGGAAGGTATTACAAATTCAGTATTATTTATCAGGGAGATTGTCCAAGTCAAAATATCTGAACGAACATCGGAAATACTGGACATAAAGGCTGGCGTTCCTCAAGGCTCGGTGCTGGGGCCAGTACTTTGTACACCATACACGACTGATCTTCCTGCTGAAGAGAGAGTAACCACGGCTACATTTGCCGATGGTACTGCCATACTAGCTAGCTCCTCAGATCCTATAATTCCTAGACAAATGCTTCAAAAAGGACTCGATAAAATATCTGAGTGGTTACAAAAATGGCGAATAAAAGCCAGTGCGGCTAAATCAGTGCAGGTCACTTTCTCCTTGCGAAGAGGCAACTGTCCACCTATACAGCTGAACAACACTACCTTACTACACAAAGACAGTGTAATATACCTAGAGCCTAGGTAGTGGTAGTGGCGGCGGTCGAGATGTAAGCCTAGGTCCTAGGCGCCTAACATCTCGACCGCCGCCTTACATGGAACCATCACATAAAAGCCAAAAGAGATGAACTTAATATACGATAATATAATATACTAGCTGACCCGGCAAACGTTGTTTTGCCATATAAATAATTTCCTAAAATAAGGGTTGATCGTAGAAGGGTGAAAATTGAGGATTGTATGTATTTTTGTATGTTGTATCATAAAAAAATAGAAACTAAAAATTTTGTCTAAAAAATAAAAAATAAAATTTAGGGGTGGACTACCCCTAACTTAAAATTTAGGGGGATGAAAAATAGATGTTGGCCGATTCTCATAGATACCGGATAAGCACAAAAAAAATCATCAAAATCGGTCAAGCCGTTTCGGAGGAGTATGGCTACGAAAACTGTGACACGAGAATTTTATATATTAGATTAGGGCCAAACAGCAAACTGTCGACAGACAATAAAGTGGTCATATAGAAATCCATCTTAAAACTTATTTGAAAGTATGACATTCAACTATGGGGAAGCGCCAGCAACTGAAATATTATGATCATGCAGAGAATATAAACTCAATCCTCAGAACTATACAGGACTATTCATAGTATATACGAAACCTGAAACTAGTTTGTTCATAATCAGTAATAGAATCGATTGTAATAATTTTTTACATCATGTTATATTTTATCCAAATAATCTTAAAAAAAACCTATAAGTTGGAAACAGTAGGTACGTGGACCAGCTGAAGCAGTACCTAGTGCCATGTCGGCACGGCCACAGTGCATCAACCCGCGCTGGCCCCGAGCTGACCCCGAGCTGACCCCGCGCCACCGCCTCAGTCGCCCGGAAACTAGAGATCGATGCGTACGTTTCGCTTGTACCCGCGTTCCCATATCGTGTCATGTGTAAATAGTGCTCTTGTAAATAAGAATAATGATGATGTCGTGTTGAAGGGATATATAATTATTGTAAATTGTGTTAATTAACATTTTTAAATACTTCAAGGTGTTTATCCGTACGAACGTTTTTATTTGTTTACGAAAAAATACGTAAGGTAGGGTACCTTCTATTAATATCTACAATTGACTTTTATGATAGTCCATAGACTGCAAGTGTGATGGTAAATATTATCAATACACTATTGAAAACCGCTCTGTGTGATACCTA
This sequence comes from Xylocampa areola, assembly GCA_935421205.1. NCBI lineage: Eukaryota > Metazoa > Arthropoda > Insecta > Lepidoptera > Noctuidae > Xylocampa > Xylocampa areola. Next base: position 8,006,053 of record OW285200.1, read on the forward strand.
TCAGAAAATATACAATTAACGTATTGAATATAATTTTGCCCGGTCAACGACGACAACGACACAAGACAAAGAGCTTGTAACTTTGTGAGTTTTCATTACATATGTTAATTATTTTTATACAGATTCTATAAATGAAAATACTTGACCCGTGTCTCAGGTTTGATATATACTAAGAATAGCCCTGTATATAACGGGCCCGAGTTCATTGCTAAATCCGAAATCCACAGTCAACTTCAAATGCCTTTCCTGTTCACAGTAAAAGAGGAAATTTACACCGTCACCAAATCTTACAACAAAAGGCTAGAAACGCATCACAATGAACTAGCTGCAAGACAGATATCACGTTCCTATCTCAAACTACTCAAAAGAAAAGACATCCTGCCAATGGTATCCTGAATGAAAAATAAAATAATAAACTGTTATGTACATGCCAATCATCAATTATCTCATACCACAACTGCTTAAACAGAAAAAAATAATTGTTTTGTTAATTTCTTTTATTTTGTCATTATGTAGGTTCGCGGTGAGAGCAAAGGTGGTGAAGATGGTAAAAGAGCAGCAAGGCTTTTGCAACTATACATTGAAGCTGTTTCAATACACAGTCACAGAAATCTGAGTAATCCAACATTATCTTTTACATTGAAAGATTATTATGCCATCCAGGTAATTCAATATCTAAGTAGCTTAAAGTCAAGTCAGGGTCCTAAATTTTTTTAAAACTATTTAATTAAAATAATGTTAATTAAATATTTATTAACTTCCAGGAAATACATGCTTCAGAAAATGTGTTCAGACTACTCGTACACTCTCTCTGTCCTACAATATTTGGTCATGAAGCAGTTAAAGCTGGTCTTATATTAGGTCTTATAGGGGGTACTGAGCTTGATAATGGACCGAGATCGAACCCTCATGTATTGGTAGTGGGTGACCCTGGACTTGGAAAATCACAGCTTTTACAAGCAGCTGCTCATGCTGCCCCAAGAGGTAAAGAAAAATGACAGATTTACTTGAAAATAAATATGTGTGTACTATCAGTGCCAGTTCTGGCTGACCAATTTCATAACTTTTTCGCTTGCAAGTTCGTTTTGGGCTTAGTTTAAGTCTCTTTTTCCTTTTTTTGAAATGTCATTTTGTTTTTATCCTTTTTACAATTTCTATGACAGATGGTCAATCTTAACTTAATCATACATTATTAGTGCACAGAAAAAAGGTAGTGTCAGCGGCTGGTCACTTCATACCAAAAGTACCCTTAAGGTGGTAACTAGCCGCTGACACTAATAGGCATGATGACAGATTTTGAAATCTCCTCTATTAATGTAGTTACACGTCTACTATTTCTGAAAAACACATTATTTCAGCAATAAACTATCTTTTAACGCAAATTATTGCATTTTAATCTAATTTGAATCAAGCGCGAAAACGCTCATAGGTGTCATGGCGCCGCGCGCCGCTTGTATGAATTGTGAAGTCACATATTTGACAAAAGTTCAAGCAAGACGTACGGCGGTGATTGTTATTTCGTTAGGCGTGACGTCATTTGCTGTGATTGACGTTTCAGTTAACATGGCTGATTGTAGTATTTTATACTTTTATTTAAAAGTAACACAAATTAATTATTGATGTATCACAAATTACTGATGGTTCACTGAGATTTGTCCACACAGACAATTAACAAAATATGTTTCTTTATACATCTTGTACTCCATGTTAGATACTTATATATAATTTCAGGCGTGTACGTATGCGGTGCTTCGGCCTCCGCCGGTGGTCTCACAGTAGCGTTAGGTCGGGAAGCAGGGGGGGACTTCGCTCTTGAGGCAGGCGCGTTGGTTTTAGCTGACAAGGGCGTATGTTGTATAGATGAACTTGATAAGGTAATATTGCTTATTGCAACAATTATTATATATCTTCCCCACGAAAAAACGTTTATGTGTACGCATATAAAATCCGGCAACATTATTTTGTTAAGCACTTTAGGGCTTAACTGCTACATAACATAGCAAAACAGCCTGTATTCCCCGCAAGGAGTAGATGTGTACTGTTTTCCGTACACTGCCACCTTTCACTAAGGCCGATAATAAGTGATCGTGAACTATTGCCACAATTCCAAACTCCGAAAATATCTAATAACACCAAAACTGGGAAATTGACCCAGATCAGCAGCCGCAATTGTGACAACTAGACCAATGAGGCGTCTAAGCTAAGATATAGTTAATTAGAACTATGTCTACGATACTGCTTCTTTGGTCTAATGGTTCCAAATGCGACTGTTGAGCATGAGGTCTTGGGTTCGATTTCCAGGTCGGTCAGTGTTACTGAGTTTTTCTCTTAAGAAATCCTCATTAGCACCCCGGAGTTTGTGCCCGGTAGATGGCAATAGGCTCACCACCATGATTAACAGCATTGGTGATATTGAGTGTACAATTGTGTACACCTTTGCCTACCTCTTGGGGTAATACAGGCGTGATCTTATGTTTTTATGTTTAATATCTACGATAGAAGTGTAACGGTCCGTAGATGACGGCCCACCACAGCAGCTTGCTGGAGGCCATGGAGCAGCGGCGCGTGAGCGTGGCCAAGGGCGGCGTCGTGTGCAGCCTGGCCGCGCGCGCCACCGTGCTGGCCGCCGCCAACCCCGCCGGCGGCAGCTACAACAGGTACCTGCATCATGGCCGGAGCCAGGGGTTTTGAGGGTTCAAAACTACCCCGAAATCCCACACAAAAGTGAATTTATTTTTAATATAATAATTACACTTGTTCCATACGTCAAAAACGCGTAAAAACCGTCAAACACGTGTTTTCTTTCCACAAAAAATTATAACTAAACTTCGCACCGCATCCGTATATGTTATGGTAATTGCATCTGTACGACATTGTATTAAAAAAGTTTTGCAAAGTTAGTCGTGTCAGTTCAGTCACCTGTTAAGGGACTGAATAGACAGCAATGACGTCACCAAAATACCTATTAAAATGAAGAATTCGGGGTAGTGAGCAGAGGTCGAGATGGCTATCTATCTTCTAATATATAAAAATCTCGTGTATTTTTTACTTAAATAATAAGTGATTATCTAATAATACCATAGATACAGGCTGTCCAAATAGATTTTAAAGCCCCCTTTTTTGCATTGCTGGTGTCGATAACCCGAGTTATACAACCCAGAGTACAAATATTTTTTCTATTATTATTTTTTACATTATGTAATGTTGTTACATACTCTTGTGAACCCATGAATAGACGCCAGCATTGCCTTCTTTGCCTAATAACTTTCCAAAAAGTTTTTTATATGATATTAAACTGATAGTAGGTACAGTAAGTCTTTTTTTTTCTTTTTGTTTGGACGTATTAATAAAGAGATAATAATATAGAGTAATAACTTTTAAAATTATCAAACATGTAAATTAAATAGGTAGTTTAAATTGTAAAAACAGCGAAAACGATACCAGCAATACAAAAATGGGGTATTCTATTAGGCCACTTTTTGGACACCCAGTATGTTATGTCAGAAAAAATATTTAATTAAAGACTTTGTAATTTTGTGAATAGTAATTTTTTACTCTTCCGACTAAAAAGGTTGCCGACCCCTGCTCTAGGTAATTAGGGTGACCCTATCCAGAAAAAATATATAGCATAACAACGTTTGCACAGCTAGTAGTATATAGTGGTCAGAGCGCTTGGAGTATTTATCCGGGAGGCTGCTCACGACCGTATTTTTCTTTGCACAAAATTTTTTAACTTTAAAATTCGCACCGCATGCGTTAATGCGTTTGAAATAATTATTTATACATGCTAATAATTGTGGTAACATTGTGTATAGCCTGGTAAAGGGCGCTGATCACTAGTTTTCGGATATTTTATGCCAACTTATTCGATCTGCTCATTACAAGTTTTATAATTGTTTCTCAGATCTAAAACGGTTGCAGAAAATCTGAAATTAAATTCGGCTCTACTCTCAAGATTTGATCTAGTATTCATTCTCTTGGACCAACCAAATGAGGTAATTAATCATTTTACGTTTAAAAATGTATGCTAGTACCTGCAGGACACATTTTCGAAGACCATGTGATGGGACTGGGCTCTTGCATGCCACCAGTCAACTTGTATAAAATAATCGTGCCCACGACTTCGTATTCGCGACCAACGGGTTACCTACGAGGGGCGTTCAATGTATTCTCGGTATGGGGGTGATATAATAATGATGTGGGTAATTTGACTAATTAATTAAGTAATGACATTATCTGAGGGTATAAATATGAAATTTCATATAGTTCTGATCATTAGTTTGCTAGTTACCCTTAGTCAACGACAACTGGAATGGCTAACGTGACAATGTCGAAGAAAATCGAGCACCGCGCTGTGATTAAATTCCTTACCAAACAAGGAAAAGGTCAAAAAACTATTCACGAAGAGATGGTGGCTGTTTACCAAGATTCTGCACCTTCGTTATCGACAGTACAAAAGTGGTCAAGTGAATTTAAAAGGGGCAGAGAGAGTATTGAAGATGACACTCGCTCGGGCGGCCCGGTTACTGCCTCTACGGAAGAAAACGTGAAAAAAGTTGAGAAGTTAATACTGGAGGATGCACGAATGAAGGTCAAAATTATAGCAGAGATGACCCACCTCTCCGTTGGTACCATACACACTATTCTTCATGACCTCCTTAAACTCTCAAAAGTCAGTGCAAGATGGGTGCCGCGAATGCTCACGGCGCCTCAAAAACAAGTGCGAATCGAGTGCTGTAGAGAGTTTTTAGAGCTCTGTGGTGAAGACCCATCAAGTATTTTCGATCGAATTGTTACTGGAGATGAAACGTGGGTTCACCATTATGACCCTGAAAGTAAGCAGGAGTCCATGCAGTGGCACATGAAGGGTAGTGCCCCCCCTAAGAAATTCAAAGTCGTTCCGTCTGCCGGAAAAGTCATGGCCACGATGTTTTGGGACTCAAAGGGAATTTTGTTGATTGAGTACACAAAAAAAGGTGAAACCATAAACGCAGCATCCTACGCATCCACTTTGAGAAATTTACGGGAGGCAATTAAAGAAAAAAGACGGGGTAAACTGACCGCCGGTGTGTTGCTTCTTCACGACAACGCCCCAGTCCACACGGCGCGTGTTGCCAAGGCTGCTGTGCGAGATTGTGGTTTCGAAGAAATTAACCACCCACCCTATAGTCCAGACTTAGCCCCTAGCGATTATTATTTGTTCTCTAATTTGAAAAAATATCTTCGGGGAAAACGATTTTCCAACGATGAAGAGCTTAAGGCGGCCATAAATGCGCATTTTTCAGAGAAGGAGGAGTTATTTTTTACAGGGTATTGAAAAATTAATTTCGAGATGTAACAAATGCATTGAGGTTATGGGGGATTATATTGAAAAATAAAAATAATTTTATTTGAATTAAGTTTTTTTTTTCATACCGATACCGAGAATATATTGAACGCTCCTCGTATGTCACTCTCCAATGTCCAATATATATAACTCTATACTAAAATTCATCTAATTTGGTTCAGCTGTTTAGGTATGAAAATGTAACAAACAGACAGTTACTTTCGCATTTATAGTATTATATCTATCTTTCCAGAAAATGGACGCCATGTTGTCAGAACACGTGTTAGCTTTACATACAGGTCAAAAAGGAAAAAAAACAAACAAACCCAGTAATCTTAACTCAAGTATTAATACAAGCCAATGTGAAAACGATTGTTCGCTCAGGTAATTGTTCGTACTGTTTAATTACTTTTTCAGAATATTGAGCTACCACTAGAGCATATCATTAGGATTGCGAATCGATTATCTTAACATAGCGCGCAGAAAATCACTAATTTTTTAGGTGAGTGACGTAATGTCAATCTGGTGGTTTACCTTAAAATAAATAATTAAGCCTTACAATGTTATGGATCATGATTATTTTTAATAACCTACCCCTGGGTACCTACCACCCATTTAAACACTCACTCCTTATTATGTTTGTTGAATTAGCTTCTCAGATGCGAAACATGATTAAATCAATTTATTTAATTTTTTCATCCAGAGGTTACGTCTGAGACCTGGCGAAGTAATAGACCATTTGCCTTTAGTTTTGTTAAGAAAATATATAGCCTATGCAAGAAGATATGTTCACCCAAAAATTTGTACAGAAGCAGCCAATGCCTTACAAAACTTTTATTTAGAACTGCGACACAACCATCAGGGCGGATCTCAAGACGGAACGCCAATAACTACCCGACAGCTTGAAGCTTGTATACGATTGACCCAGGTAATACAGTTTGCACTGTAGAAAGGTTATGCTTTGTAAACCCTAAAGCTTAAATTTTCTATTTATAATACAGGCTAGAGCTCGTGTCGATCTGAGAGAAGAAGCCACAGTCAAGGACGCAAGCGACGTTATAAGCTTATTAAAACACAGCCTAATAGACACATTTAGAGATGAATTCGGGAACATACAACTGTCAAGGTCAATTAACGGGTCAGGTGTTAGTTCTAGAAATAAGGTAACTAATTCAGTATTATATAAAGGTATATCTTTATTTTCTCATCAGTGGAAATCCATCATAGACATTGTGCTGGTCTCCTCCCGACAAATTTAACCAGATGTATAAAGGCACTTAAATAACTTTTTTTGCAGTTGAAGAAATTCTTAGATGCATTAACAAGACGGTCGCATCAATTAGGAAAAGATATATTCACGAGGCAAGAGATGATACAAATACATAAGGCTGCTGGTGTCGCTGGCGATCCAAACGACTTGATTGAAGCAATGCATATACATTCATACTTATTACTAAAAGGTTCTAACTCATATCAGTTAATAGCAATTTAATAAAAAATATTTAATGTAAGTAGAATTTCGTTTTAAATTTTCATGTCACCCACTATCCACTGTCATCTGCCTAATACTGAAGGAGGAAAAAACCGGTCAAGTGCGAGTTGAACTCGTACGCCAAGGGTTCCGTACCTACACATTATACCGCCATAATAAAATTGGTATCATTTTTATTGGTGGCTAAGTTTTAAGTGTGTGTGTGTGTGTGTGTGTGCTGTAATGGTTGAGTTGCTAACGTGTGGTATTAAAGGGCGTGGATGATGAAAAGAACCATTTTTTTACTTGAGCCAATGTGTTTCAACTTTAATTTTAAAGCAAGGTCTTACAGCACAAATAATGGGAAAATCCAAAATATAAAAGTAAAAAATTAAGGTACATTTTGATACTTACAAGTTGACGCGAATATCTAAATGTGCGTCATATCTTTTTATCGTGTAGACTCAGGACCTTGATTTTTATACACCAAATCGGTGGTGACACACGGACAGACAGACCGACAAGAGAGTGATCTTATAAGGGTTCCTTTTTTTACCTTTTGAGATACGGAACCCTAAAAATGGACGTATAGTTACAGCAGTAGTCATTACTATAAGTATACATAGTACTATATATGGCTTCAAATGCCAATTTAATGATAACTGAAACCCCCGATGTAAATAAAAGTACTTATTGTTTTTGGTAATTTATCGAAATTTAATTACATAAGATTGGTTTATATTGTAATCAGTTTTTCTTAGATTCGCATGGAACTCGTATTCTTTTGGTGCAAAACATAGATTGCCAAACTACAGAGCACTTTACCTAGTTTGGTAGCTATTTCTATTATTCTCTAAATAAACACATGAAGCTAAATAAAACCGTTTAAAAATATGGTAAGACTATTTATATTTAAATAGGTTTCTAGGGTTCATAATAGTACTTAACTAGTTGCTAAAACCATAGTAAGTCTGGCGAAAATGTAGGTATAGATATTTACAGGGGCGGCCTTGGTCATTATGAGGCTACAGGCGGTTATTTCTTCGCGGGTCCCTTGTTTATAAGAAATTATTTTTAATAATGATGCTCGACGAGAAATGAAAAGTTATAATTAAATAAATTTAGAATTCTTAGAAACAAAATAAATTTAAAGTTATAAATAAATACATTTAGAATTCAAATAAACATTCGTAGGTACTATTAGTAAGTACCTAATATTTTTCTACTCGAGTTATTGGCCCTGCTCGCCAAAGGCCGCCCCCCAGGGGCGAGGTATTTGACTTTGGAATGCATTTTTGGTCCACTATTTATTAAGTACTTACTAAATAATTAATAATCATTAAACATGTGTTTAATGATTTATTATTTATGACTATTAATTACATTGGCAGGCAGACACATGTGACCAAAATACGCATACATTCAACCTTATCCTTCGCTGATCTACAATCATTATTAAATTACGATGATACACCAGTCCCACATACATTTACATTTGGTGGTTATTGTTTGTGACAAATCACGATAGAATGAGTATATTTTGTTTATTTCTTTAAAAATAAAGAAAGAAATTTGACTAACGAAAAAATTAAACCACTCTAATTTGTTGTCGTTGGTATTCACCCAGACCTAAAATCATTATGTGTAGATCATAGGTAAAAATATTTGTGTCATGCGGGAATCGAACTCGACACGCGGCGCAGCAGCCGAACTTTATATCACTACGCCAAACGTCACATTAATAAGTTAATAATAAAAAAAAGATAATTTTTCCGGCTGTATGTAATATAGCAATGTTAATTTATATTAACTATTTAAGTTGGGCTAGCCCAACAGAAATCTACCGCGCGACGTTAATTTACTCTCTAGAAGGCTAACGCGCCCTTGATTTCTTGCACTTTTATAAAACTAGACTAAAATTTGTGTTTTAACCAAATATGTATATTATTAATTGAATCAAACTATAGACACATATTTTGTACTTTAATTATGTAAACAAATTTAAATAATTAACCTAATGTATAATACTTATGTTACTTATAATTTTCAGTCTATTTTTAAATCATAGGATACCTATTTGTATGAAAAACAATATGTTGAAATTCATTACACAGTCTTATTTTCAATTTTCTTTGTGTCAGTTCTGGAAGAAACATCTTGTAAAGCAATGGCGACATGACAACTACAATAAAGTGACATATAAATTATTATACAATTATACAATGATGGCCATTTCAATAGTCCAAAATACAAATTACCGATATGACTACCAGCAAATAAATAAAAATTTGATATAGCTGATAAGCCTAACAGAGGTGCACATAAAAAGGCAATAAATCGGACTTCCATTGCATTTGTTCCTAGCACTTTTACTTTGAACCATTTGTATCTTTCACTTTCTGAAATAGCTTTTCCTACATACTCTGTTACAATGCCTACATAATTTAAAGCTGACCACACAAATATATTCCACATAATTCCATGCCACATGAATATAAACATAAATGTGACAAGCGATGATATCAACTTGTAGGTCATTTTGGACATAGTTACATAATTTGATAATTGATTGAAAACTGGTTTATAAATATACCTGAAACAAAATTTAAAAAAATTAGCAAAAGCTACTCCAATCATATTATACATAATTACTATACTTTTTTACATTAAGCTTTACTGTCCCACTGCTGGACAAAGGTGAAGTCTCCACAATATTCGTTGACTCACTATCCATTGTTGGTCATGGGTATCCATGGCTATGGTGTAGCGAGCTGATTTCTGCAAGTCCCCACTCTTGGCGATTATTTTGCCTCTGGGGTGGGAATGGATTATTCGTTTCACACCAATTCCTCAAGAAAGGACAGCAGGAACTTGATGCCAGCAATCTCTCGGAGAGTTTACCAGATTAAAGAAGTACTTAGCCCTGTATGTGGCGACCCCAGGGCAATGTAGCACCACGTATGCCGCTTTTTCGTCCTCCTTCATGGAGGCTCTGCAAAGAGGGCTGTCAGTAACTCCCTCACTAACTTGTTGTTATTATTAGCTGTCTAAATATTAATTTATCTCATATTGGGTGAGAGTAGGTCACCCTACTACACCCCTATAAATTTTGTAAATGAGAAACCTGATGAATTATTTCCTATGTATATTAATTTTCAGAAAATCTAAGATTTCTCGACCTGAATATAATTTAAATTAAATTCATACTTACTTTAACAAAAATCTGTAAAGACCCACATCAAAATATCTCCACATCTGTGAGTAAACATGTATTCTAGCTATGCATCTTGGTGTTGGTGGTGGATCAATATTATCTAGTCTTGAATATGCTGCTGTAGTACCATAAGATATTACATATTTAATGTGAAATTCCAAGCCCATCCATAATCCACCTCCACAAAGTGCTAGTGAAGGTAACATACGAACAGCCTGAAAAAAAACTAATTTTATTATTATTGTTTATTCTAAGTAACAACTACCAAAAAAATAAACTTCATACCTCAATATGACTTTGCATTGCATTAAAATAAATGTAGTGAAATGCAAGTTCTAGTAAAATTGTATATGTTAGAAATAGCATCATATCGAAAATAAATCTTTTTAGCCTCATTATCAAATTTTCATTGGTCACATGGAAGCTTCTTTCAAACTCTTGATAGAGGATTATAGGTCCAACAAATAATACTGGCAGGTAGAGAACATAACTGAACATATTTATGAGATCTTCAAATACTGATACTTTTTCAAATGTTCCTTTAACATGAGCTTGATGTTTCTCTTTTTTTTCAACATAATCGAGGCAAAAACTAATACATCTTAACTCCACCCAGGCTATTGCATATAACATTACAAATACTGCTTCATCTTCCAAACTTTCATTATCGAAGAAACTCCAAAAGAAATCTTTATATTTTAAAGAGTTATACCCAGCCAATAGGAAAATGCTTGTCAACCATATACTAATTCTTTTTCCACCAGAAAACACAATTATTGCGAACACCACTGGTTGAGCAAAAATTATTATCAATTGATGAATACCCATGTAATTTATTATAAAAATTACACTGGAAATTATATACCAAAATTTTAATAAACAGGCATTTGATCTTCGTAGGCTTTCAGACACACAAAATTGTAATAACATATAAAACCATGAAGTTTGTACAAAATATTTCCATGTACTCCATTCAACATCTGACTCATCTTTCAGCCTTGATATGAAACGCCACCCAGGATTTAAGTCCTTTATTACATATTGAAAATCTGGATTATTTTCAATTATTTCTGTAAAGTACAAATAATAAATTGGTCATCCTTACAACAAAATAAAACTACAAATAACTTAATTCAAGATATTTAGAATTATTAGCAGATATTTAAATTGAATTTATAGCAAAGTTCTTTTTTATTTAAATTACTAATTGTACATACCTGACTGAGCTTGGACTAATTTGTATAAAGAATATAAACAAGCTGATATCCATAAACTGAAATGAATAAAATTTTCAATATTATTCAGCTTGTTTTTCATTGTGCTAAAACTTTAATGATTGTGATCACTATGGGTTCTAAAATAAAAAATAAACAACATGATTCAGAAAAACCTAAACACCTTTCAAATTTGACGGTAATTGAATGAGTAATTGAACATGTGAAAAATCTAAATCTATGATGAACGAATTGTAAGAACGAATTGCAATAAAATACCATAGATTTAATATACATGTCATGTACACAGCATCGATTGGCATTGAGAGTAAAAGGCCTACTACAAACAGAAATGTGATTATCAGCTAACATCCAACGAACTTTTTGTTTTACATATTTCAAATATCTGCTTATATTAATTGCATAAACACATATTAGCTTGTTAGTTCAAACACATTATTGAACTATTTTTCGTTGTATTGACATGAATCACAAACATCGAATACACTTTCCTCCGTATCGCTCTTTCCATTGCACGCTGAGCTACCTTAAATTTGTGGACCAGACCAACGGTGAGTGTCCATATTTCGGCTTCGTAAGTCATTACAGGTAGGACGCACTAGTTAAAATCCCTGGTCTAAATGGATTGTGGGATCGACGATTCAAAGATAACACGCAGCTTCCCGTCGATATGCCGCCCAGCTCAAGCGTATTCTTCTGTTCGCTTTCTTCTCGAAGTTGTGCCGCCCCAGCTGTATAGTTTGGCGAAGATATATGTATTCTTGCACAACCTCGAGAGTAGTGCCATTTACGACTACAGGTCTCGGGGAAACGTGACCATAGTGCATGACTTTGGTTTTATCCAAGTCCACCCTCGGACCGTTTTGAAGAATCGCTGAGGCCGTTTAGCATCTCTTCCAGCTCCTGCAGAGTTTCTGCCATGATGACAATATCATCTGCGAATCGCAGGTGTGAGATGAACTGACCGTTAATATTTAGGTCTCGTCCTTTCCAATCAAGCGTCTTGAAAACGTCCTTCAATGCATTGGTAAACAGTTTCGGAGAGATTACGTCTCTCTGTCTTACCCCTCGATGCAGTTGGATTGGTTTTGTGCTGTGTTCTTGTACTTGGACGATAATTTTTGCGGCCTGATACACACATCTCAGCAACTCGACATATCGGCAGTCGATAAGGCACCTCTGCATGGATTCAGGTCTCGATAGTGTCAAAAGGTTTCTCGTAGTCACATGCGCTAGGCTTAGAGGTTGATTATATTCCCCGGGTTTTTGTATAATTTGCCTGAGGGTTTATAATTTGCATGTGGTCCAAGGTGCTGTGGCTAAAAGTCATCGAACTTTTGGGCGAAACGATTCAAGATAACCATCGAGAACATGGGTCAGGAGAGAAATGGGGCGGTAATGTTTCAGCAGCGTAAGATCGCCCTTCTTGAAAAACAAGACCACCACGCTCCTGCTCCATGCCTCCGTTGTCGTGCCAGTGTGAACGAGATTAAAGATCTTTACGAGTTCTGTCAAAACAGGCGTTCCTCCTGCCTTGAGTAGCTCTGTAGTGATCCCGTCATCCCCTGAAGCTTTCTTGTTATGAAGCTGGACTTTTGGGAGTATAAGTCCCCGTAAAACTTTCCGACTTCGGTGAGTAACTTTGGTTTTGAAGTGAGGGTCGTGCCATGAGTCATGAGACATCGGGAGGCAAAAGGCCTAGCGAACACCTTCGAACCTTTGTTCTGCGCGATGGCTTGTTCGATGGACAGGGTATTCGCGCGCCAAATGTCGCGTCTTATCAGCTTTTTTGCCTCCCGATTATGTACCTGACGCTCACATGGTGTGGCATTTGTGAGTTCACGTCATTTCCTCATAAATTCCAGAGTCTCACCGGTGAGTTTCGACTTGCGTCCGTTACTCATTTGATGAAAGTTTGTATCAACCACCTCGCGGATGGTACGAACCCGACCATCGGTGGCGTCATTAACGTTTTGTGTGGTTTCCAATATGGCGAGTCGGTTTTGCAGTTCCAAATGGAAGTTTTTGCTTCGACCTGGGGCAGAGACGGTCTAAGAATCGACCTCACTAAACGTGCTCTCTCAGTTTTAACATTAATATTCAGAGTACCTCCCACAGTCGATGATAACTACCGGTATTGACCCTGTTGATCACAGAGATATCATTAAATATTTCACGCTTGTTAGTCAAAACGAAGTCTATCACATTCCTATTCACATTATCGGAGCTTTGCCAGATCCACTTCCTTTGGGGCCTTTTCTGGAAGAAGGAATTCATCAAATAAAACCCCTGGGACTCGCGGAAGTTTACCAGCATTTGTCCCCTGTGACTTATTTATGTAATAAACGAATCAAACAGCAATATAAATGAAAATGTATGACATTTTAACATAAATGCATTCTAAGCCATGATGTATTAATTTTGGTAGGATTATAATAAACTAGCTGTGCCCCGCGGATTCACCCGCGTTAATTTGAGGAAAAAACCTACTAAAATATATTCCCCCAGCGACCTACCCCTCATGACCGCCAGCCTTGCACATCATAAATGCGCTTGTGGTAGTTGATCATTATTTTGTTGGGGAGTCATTTTAAAACTAAGATATTCATTGAAATCAAATGGTGTCAAGGGTAATTTTGTTCAAAATTAAATACTTGAATAACGTATTTATTTGGATAAGGATTAATATCATGTTTATAAAAACAACTTCGCAATTAATGAATTATTTTAGAACAAATTCGATTACCATAAAAAAGGTTATAGTAAGTCAACCTTAAAAGATAAACATATACTGTCGCGGACTTTTTTTTTATTGTCAAATTCTGTTATATATGATTTTTGCGTAACTATAACCGATAACATACGCAACGGAAGCTCTCAAGAGGAATATTTTTTCGCAACGTTTTTGCAACATTTTTCATTGATGCTTCGCTCCTATTGGTCGTAGCGTAATGTAATTTAACCAGCGTTCCTCGATGAATGAACAATTCAACCAAATTTTTGTTTCAGTTCGAATTAGTAGTTCCTGAGTTAGCGCGTTCAACCAAACAAACTCTTCAGCTTTATAATAGTATAGTTATGCAAACAACGGAACTATTGTACATTTTAAAAAGTGAGCTATCAATTTTCAGCTTTATTTCAGTAGGCGGTTTCGTAAATACTTGACCAAATACGTCAATTGGATAATTGCGCCATCTTTCGGATTTAATCTGGCTTTATCACAAATTTTCGAATAGTTTATGCTTAGGTTTATGCGTTTACTGAGATCTACGATTGTCAAAATAGTCACTAGATGGCACCGTACTAAAATTTCGGTGTGGTGTTTTTAGGATATTTTAACACTCACCAGTAAATCAAAACCTACTATGGGATACTTCCCGTTTACCTTGCAAGAAACAATCTCACAGCACAAGTAGAGGAAAAATACCGAAAATCGTTAATTTGTTGTGTGTGTTCGTAGTCTTTTTAACCTAATTCAATTAGGAGGTTCTCGGTTAGATCGGTTTTTGTTGTTTTTTTTAATGTACGTATGTACACCGATTATTCCGAGGTTTCCGAACCTATATCTGATTCTTTTTTTGTTCGATGCGGTATACATGCCATTTGGTCCCATAAAAAATTAATTCAGTTTGGACCAGTTACAGTTAGTACACGGGTTTTCATTTAGGTTGGTCATATTTATTTGTTACCATTATATCGTCAGTAATCAAAGTAGTGCAACCTGATAAACATATAAAACATAAACATAGCATTACGCCTGTAGTCTCCCCTTCCACCCCGCCCCCCAATAATCCCTCATTGTAATGCATGCTGTATTGATTACACTTCAATGGTGCTGAGAGCTAATGAGGGGAAATATTTTTAGCATGACATTATAAAAACTATAGACGTCTCTTGTATAGCCACGCCATGTCTATGTCATATATGGCATAGATACAGAGCCATGGCGTGGCTACACAGAGTTGTGTTGCCTGTTTTGCACCACCCAGGGGCCATATGTAGCGTTTCTATTTTAAGGGTGCACTCCTACGGATGCGGGCAACTCAGCCCCAAATCTTTGTGTTGACTTTGATTTTTTACAATTCCAAGGCACTGTAAACCTATGTATTTGATATTAACTTTAAATTTATCCCTCTCCCCCCCCCCCCCCTTCTTGAGAGACAGACAGACAGAGCGGCAGACGGACATATTGAGTAGGTATTGAAGTGGTCGTGTAAACGATCCTTTTTTCTTTTGAGGACTACTATATGGATCATAGAATTAGAATATTTTTGCTACCCCATAGAAGGACATAGAGCTCAAAAAAGTGTAACCATTTTTGAATTGTCAATGTGTGCGTGCAATAGTGATGTACAACGTGGAAATATTGACACATATCGCTTATCGATAAACAGTATTACAGAAGTAAAGACTTGGTATACAAAATGAAAAAAATTTCAATCAAATTATGTTAATAATACTAAAATCACAAGCGTAGGTATTATTTAATGCACTTCATTAATTAATTACATTATTTTAATAAAAACAATTCATGCGCTCATACTACAATTATATTTGTGTACGCCTACGCTTATTATAAAATGTGTTTAAGTCGTGTGACAGTGTTGTGTTGCTATAAAGAACTTTAAGGCGCATTGATTTATATTTTCATGTACCGACATTCGTTTTGTTATTTCACTTGATTTTTATACCTGCTCGCGAAATCTTTGATCCGACCTTTTTATTGTTAAAACAATTATTAAATCAAAATTATATCACCTGATCTCAATACGGGAGTTTCATTGAAGTCTACTGAAGCCCCAACATTTTGGCGACCGTGACAGGACACGCAACTTTTGACCAAAATAAGTTCGATCATCGCGACGACGACCCGCCGGTGTAGCTATTACGCCGCAGCCAATTTTTATCCAAATCAAGCATCATTCTTGGATTTGCTGGAGGTGTACCAGCCATTGCAGCCACCGCCGGATAGCGATCAGCATTCAGCATCGTACCGCAGCCTCGGCCAATGCAGCTAAGTGCCCTTTTTTCCTTGTGAATTCCCTCTTACCTACCTACCCTTACCTATTCATACCCTATACCTTTTAGAAATCTTCGTAATATCTATTTTACATAGTTTCTATGAGTGCATTAATTGGTGTCTTTAATGATAAAGTAATTAAACTGCAATAGGTAGTTCATTATAGATTAATTAATAATAACGGTAAACGTTTTAACCATTGAAACAAATCCAAGGCTATCTTCCTATTGTATAGTTTGTTTTCTATAATCTTAAAGGATTATTACCTAAAAACATTAGCATATATTTCACCCACTTCGCCGAACATTCCAGGTCTACTATTCCGGGTCACGTTGCTTCGGGCTACCTTGACGTGTTGCCGTGTGACCGGAGCGGAGTAGTGCCTACTGCAGCACAGGGCTGGCCTCAGGTGACGTTAGGCGAGGAGCGTGAGCTAAGTTATACCTAATTTTATTTCTCTCAAAATATAACCATCTTTGTGCGTAGTTATTACCATAATCAACCCTATAGGTTTGTTTACAATACATTAATTAAATTTATATTAAAGTACATAAAGTATTTACAATATTTACAAATTTTCAAGTTTACAATGGGTAAAGATTATGGAGGTGAAACTAGCACAAAGGATCCTCAATATTTACAGGATCTTTTAGTAAAACGCAGTTCCATAAAAGGTCAAATCACAAAATTCAGAAACTTTTTGTCTAATATTACCTCTAAAGAAATACCTTCTCAGATTGAGTTAGCTGAATTAACATTAAAATTAAACAAGTTTGAATCTACTTATAGCCGTTTTGACGACTTGCAAAATCAGATAGAAGTGTTAAACTCGGACAATCTACCCAATGAGATAGATGAGCGTGATACTATCGAGCAACTTTTTATATCTAACATTGCAATTGCACAAAGTATTATACAAAAACACAACTCCAATCGACACGATGAAAGTAATTGCAAAGATTTAAATTCAAGTCAGTTAACTAACTGTCAGTGTAATAATGACCTTCATGATGTAGGTTTTAAATTGCCTCGTATTCAAATTGCTAAGTTCGACGGGTCTTACTTCCGTTGGCTTGAGTTTCGTGACACATTCTTATCTATAGTACACAACAACGACCGGATCGCTCCTATTCATAAGTTCCATTATCTTATGTCGTACTTGACTGGCGATGCAGCGCGCATTATAACTAACTTAGAGGTATCCAACGTTAATTATACGAGTGCTTGGAAATTATTATGTGAAAGATATGATAATAAACGACAATTAATAAGTCAGCATATAAATTCATTGTTACATACACAGCAAATCACACGTGAGTCAGATAAATCTTTACGATTTTTTGTGGATCATATAACTAAAAACTTACGTGCTTTAACTAGTCTTGGACTAGGTACAAGTGAGTGGGATATTTTAATCATTCATATAATGAGTTCCAAACTTGATAGTCATACCATTGTGAAGTGGGAAGAGTACCGTGGCACGTTGAATACAGATATACCCAATTTGCAACATTTTTTCAAGTTTCTTATTGATCGCGCTGATGTACTTGAGTCAATAAATCGAAATCTTTCATACCCTAAAACTAAGACTCAGACAACATCGAAACCATCAGTGTCTAATACTAAGTCTCATCAGTCATACGTTTCTAATAGTGAAGGCAGTGATATTTCTGATATATCTTGTGGCGTTTGCAATGGTAATCATCGCTTATATGACTGTCCCACCTTTTTGGGTAAGAGTGTGGACGAACGTATCAGTGAAGTAAGCCGATTGAAGTTATGTCACAACTGCTTAAGGAGTGGACACTCTGCACGCAATTGTCGTATGCACCCGTGTCGCATGTGTAATGCGAGGCACAATAGACTTTTACATAAAAACCATAATAGTTCCAGTGTTGTCACCACTTCACCCGACACCACTAATAAGGATACTATAGTGAATTTTTCTAATCAGAAGGCCAACCAAGTTCTCTTGTCTACTGCCTTTATTGAGGTGTCAAATCCGATGACCAATCAAACACATAAGGTTCGCGCTTTGATGGACTGCGGTAGTCAATCCTCATTTATTACTCAATCCCTTAAAACAAAACTTTCTTTACAAACTAATAATACTTTGCATGTTAATATAATTGGCATAGGCAATAAGTCCACCACTCAGGCTACAGAAACTTGTGTGGTGCAGATGAAATCTTTAATGAAGCCTTTTAACGTCACGTCTACATTTCTGGTGCTGCCAGCGTTAACCGGTAAAATTCCTAAAATTCCTATTGATGTTAAACAACTTAATATTTCCAGTAATATATTTTTAGCAGACCCTAACTTCCACCAACCAGCACCTGTTGATGTTCTCATCGGTGCTGATCTTTTCTGGGACATTCTTGGTCGCGAGCAACTGTCTCTCGGTCTTAAGTCCCCTATATTAAGAAGCTCTCATTTCGGTTGGTTGATTTCAGGTCCTATTTATTTGGATTTACCCACTAACAAGAGATCAAAAAATACTAATATAAAATGCAACCATTCAATCGTTTCTTATATGCCATCTGAAGATAGTTTACATCAGGAACTTACTAAATTCTGGGACATAGAAAATGTTCCCCAAGCAAAAACTCTTATGAGTCACAGCGAGAAGGCATGTGAATCACATTTTTTATCTCACACCTTCCGCCTGGAAAGCGGTAGATTCTCAGTAAGTTTACCTTTAAAGGACACACCTGACTGTCTAGGTGAATCCTATTCACTAGCTAAAAAACGCTTATTAAATTTAGAAAAGCGATTTCGTAAACAGCCACATGTCAAATCGCAATACGTAGAGTTTATGCGTGAGTACGCAGACCTAGGTCACCTTTCAGAATCCAATGTACATATACCTTCCACATCTTATTTCCTTTGTCATCACGCTGTGTTTAAGGACAGTAGTGAGTCGACAAAGATAAGAGTTGTATTCGATGGCTCGGCTCCTACTTCATCAGGTCAGTCTGTCAATGACATCCTCTTGGTTGGGCCTAATATGCAGGACTCGCTTTTCTCTATCCTAGTAAGAGCTCGTCAGTATAAGTACCTTCTCACTGGTGACGTCGAGAAAATGTACCGTCAAGTCCGTGTCCATGAGGAGGACCGCAATCTTCAACTCATTTTATGGAGAGAAGATGAGTCTATGCCCATCAAAACGCTACAATTAAGTACTGTGACTTACGGAATGGCAAGTTCTAGTTACTTGAGCACTCGGTGTCTTTGGCAGATTGGTGAAGAATCCTCTGATCCTATGGTGAAAGACATAATACAGCATGATTTTTTCGTAGATGATCTAATCACAGGTTCTGAAAGTGAGGATAACTTACGTTATATCCACCAAGCTGTAACAGAAGCATTAAAACAAGGGTGCTTCAATCTTCGTAAGTTCAAAACGAATTTACCTTCTTTATTCAATTCAATTAATCACACTGATGACAATCTAATAGTTAGTGAGTCAACTAGTACTTTGGGTATGGGATGGAACCCATCTACCGATCAATTACACTTTCCTATTAATGTTCCACTTTCCTCTAATAATCATTTAACTAAACGATCTTTTCTTTCCGGTTTATTTAAAATCTTTGATCCCTTAGGATTGATCAGTCCATGCGTCATAAAGATGAAAATTTTATTACAACAACTGTGGCTGCAAAATTTAACTTGGGATTCTCCAGTCCCACATGAAATTCAAAGAGACTGGGATATTTTTGCACAATTTTTACCTTCTCTTCTTACGCTAAATGTTCCGCGGCGTGTTCTTTGCGATGAACCCACATCTGTCGAACTGCATTCATTTAGTGACTCATCACAACATGCATACGGAGCTTGTATTTATTTACGTTCTATTAACGCCGCGAACGAGATCACCGTCAAGTTACTTTGTTCTAAGTCCAAAGTAGCTCCGATTAAAAGTACAACTATTCCTCGTCTTGAATTATGTGCTGCTTTACTAGCAGCCAAGTTATGCAAGGCTGTGAGGAAATCACTAAGATATGAAGTTAAACATCAAATTCACTGGTGTGATTCTTCGGTAGTATTAAGCTGGCTTCACACCAGTTTTAAAAGTTTGAAAACCTTTGTAGCCAATAGGATTGCTGAGATCTGTGAGTTAACAGATGCTTCATCGTGGCGCTATGTGCCCACGTCTGTCAATCCTGCAGACCTCATATCTAGAGGTATCAGTCCTGATCAACTCGGCCATAACAAGCTGTGGTGGTCAGGCCCTGCATTCCTCACTGAGCCTGAAGGTAATTGGCCTATCTTAGGAAATAACAAGAACGATATTAATAATTTACCAGAAACTAAAACTAATTATATTAACTCTAATGTTGTTACTCAAAATGAACCTATTATTCAATTTAAAAACTTTTCTAGCTTAACTAAATTAAAACGATCTTTTGCTTATGTACTAAGATTTATTAATAATTTAAAAAATAAAGGTAAATTTCTCGGCAGTTTATCTGTTGATGAATTAAATAAATCGTTTCTTTATTTGTGTTGTTTTGCTCAGCAGGAATCATTCTTGAGTGAATATAATTTATTAAGTAACAACAAGACTTTAAGTTCTAAATCAAATCTTTTATCACTGAATCCATTTTTAAGCGATGACAAAGTCATGAGAGTCGGTGGCCGACTAGGCTCATCTGATTTTAATTATAATAAAAAACACCCGGTTCTGCTGCATGCTTCACATCATTTTACCAAGTTAATATTCGAGTACGAGCATAAACGCGGATTACATGCCGGTCCACAGTTATTGTTAGCCATTGTTAGGGAATATGTTTGGCCAATTAACGGCAGACATTTAGCGAGACGCACTTTTCATAACTGTTCTAGGTGTAGGCGCCTGCAGGGTAGAACTATTACACCTATGATGGGACATTTGCCCTCACAACGTGTCACGCCAAATTTTCCTTTTCAAGCAGTGGGAATTGACTTCGCTGGCCCATTTCTAATTTTGAATAGAAAGGGACGTGGTGCCTCGTTAGTAAAATGCTATCTCTGTTTTTTCATATGTTTAAGATATAAAATTTCACACCTTGAAGCGGTAAGCGATCTTTCGAAAGACGCTTTTGTTATGACGTTCCGTAGATTTGTGTCACGAAGAGGCAGGCCAGCGGAAGTATTCTGTGACAACGGACGCAATTTTGTCGCAGGGGCTAAAGAAATTAATGATTTTTTCAAAACTTACCATAGTGATCTGTCTGATTTTGCATGTGCAGAAGGCATACAATTTAATTTTTCACCAGCTTACGCTCCTCACTTTGGCGGAATTTTTGAGGCCGGTATCCGCTCAGCTAAGTTTCACGTTAGGCGTGTAATGGGTAATTCACATTTAAGCTTTGAAGAGCTTCAAACTCTTTTCGCACAGGTGGAAGCTATCTTAAATAGTAGACCTCTTTGTCCCTTATCCGCCTCTCCTGACGATTTCCATTGCCTTACTCCCGGGCATTTTCTCATTGGTCGAGCTCTCACCGCACTACCTGAACCTGCTCTGGAAGACTGCAATCCAAACAACTTGCAACGCTATGCTAGGCTGCAGCAAATACATCAGCATTTTTGGCGACGCTGGCAATGCGAGTATATCGCCGAGTTACAACATCGCCGCAAATGGAAGACCAATACCGCAACTGTTAAAATTGGAGACATGGTTTTGCTGCAAGAGGATAACATCCCACCCCTATGTTGGAGACTGGGACGCATTTCAAGGCTGTTCCCAGGACCGGATGGAATATCGCGCGTCGCTGACGTGAACACCACTAGAGGGATTATACGACGTCCTTTGGTTCGTGTTTGCCCTTTGCCTACGGAAGAGGAGTTATTGAAGGGTTGAAACCGCTGCGTTTCAACGGGGGGAGCATGTGTACGCCTACGCTTATTATAAAATGTGTTTAAGTCGTGTGACAGTGTTGTGTTGCTATAAAGAACTTTAAGGCGCATTGATTTATATTTTCATGTACCGACATTCGTTTTGTTATTTCACTTGATTTTTATACCTGCTCGCGAAATCTTTGATCCGACCTTTTTATTGTTAAAACAATTATTAAATCAAAATTATATCACCTGATCTCAATACGGGAGTTTCATTGAAGTCTACTGAAGCCCCAACAATATTTCATTGGTACTTTGTTAAGAAAGCAGCTTTTAAGGACCCTGAGCAGTGTATAGAGTATGACTGATTGACTGAATGATTTTTACCTACCTATCCTAATACCATTGCGAAGGTGGTCTGGACTCAGCGCAGCACACGCTTGAGGTGTGCCCTGCCTAGACCGCTGAGCGGCGGATACTAAGAGCCAGTATCGGGCGAGATCTATTTCTGCCGGCAATAGTGAGGTCTAGGCTGGCAGATTTAGGGAACTGGAGAGAAATGGCTTCCTTTTGTGATACTGCTGTCATCCAGAAAGAGGCCGCCGAGCGGGATTGTGAGAGAGCCGATCCCTCTCGGAGAAGAAGGCGTCTAGGAGGCAACCGCCTCGGCGCCTAAGAGCCGTAACCCCGCCTGCATGATTTAAGACAGGCGGCTTTGGGGGTCACGTTTGCTTAAAGAGGGGACTCTATTTACCCATCGTGATCCCAGAGAAGACGGTGGCATAGTGGTCACGTGCTATCGTGCACAGCGAGGCTTAGGGGAGAACCCTTTACAGTCCTTCCAGGGATGTGTCTTAATAAGCGCTGCATAGCGGGGGTGCTGGACCGCCGAGGTGGTTTGAGTGAGGTAAGAATCTCACACACCCCGGTCTTATCCATAAAGGCCGGGCACGTTTTTGAAGGATTCCCCCCGAAGAAAAAAGATATATCCTATTATCTTTTGTTATTTCTTGTTTTTCTTTATTATTCTTCTTCTTTATCTTTATTCTTTTCGTTATCAATTAGTCTCATCCATTTTTCCTTTTCCTTAGCATCGACGGGAAACCTTTTAGTATAAAAAAATATATCATACAAATGTGAAATTCTCTTGAATTTGTAGAAAAAAATTATGTAAACAACATATTCATTACGCTATCACATACAAGCTCAGTGCTCACCGCCTACAGGTGATAGCGCAGGAATCACCAACTAGTTTCATTCGGGGTCTAATCAAATTCAAATTCAAATCAAATAGCGAAGAATAATAGTAGCGCAGTTCGTTAGATCATTATTAAACTAAGGTCCGCACAAAGTAGGTTGGCGATCCGGATTTGAACCGCATTTGGGGACTACTGTAATAGCGTGATGAAATATATTTATAACGTAACCTGGGCCCCTAGCTACTCTGAGCTTCTTATATGTTATAAACGTTCGGACAGACACACCGACAAACAGACAGAAACGTTTCCAAACATTTTGGTTTCATCGTATTAGGAAACACAATTAAAATTTTGGAAAAATTATTATTGTGCAGAGATAGTTGGTAGATCCACACTAATAATAAATTCTGGTAACGGAACTTTTTGTTCTAAAATTTCATCGACACAATAGTCGACACTGACAAGTCACTATTTTGTATACATGAAATGAAAATTTATATTAGAAAAACGTACTCAATATTGCTTTTATGACCATTGTTTTTTACTATAGAGAAAATTCACTATTTTCTTGATAGGATTTGTTATTCAAAATAAATTTTCTAAAGACAGATTTTTCCAAAATATGGCCATGAAAATATATGCTGTTGTTGACAATTTACCTGTGAAATGAATCTTTTCCTGGATTATATTTATAAGAAACATTGCAGTCACCAACACAACACGTAGGCATTGCTTATAAATTTTAAAACTGTTTATAATATACAGGATTCCCTGACAATACAGCAAATATAAGTTAGCGTGATTTTTGACAGTGACACTGGAGAAAACAACATCTGCCAATAGTGCTGACTGAACCTAAATATGCTTTCTCTTTCTAACATGTGATATTTCCGTAAGAGATTCCATTCCCATAGTAGGCTTTGTTGGTCTTTTTCTATCCTACGTTTATGATATGGATATAGGTAATCTAAATCGGACTACATTGTATTAAAAAAAAAATACAAGTGCATCATTGTGTTTTCCATTTTAACTTTAAACAATATTGTACCATATAGGTACAGTCAGCATCGTAAAAGAAAAGGCTAAACACGGTCAGCTTACAAAACCCGTAAGCAACGAGTGTGCCACGACGCCGCCGCCGTGCGGCTACCGCGGCAACTTTTAGCGAATCAAGTGGTGATCTGACACAGTTACTCGTACTAATAAAATGATATCCCTTTGGCCTTTGAGGTTATCAATGTCATACCTACATTATCTTAGAAGACACATAATAACATTTATATCTGTGGTTCAGTTAAGCAAAAAATATTTGCCACCATGTAAGTGTATGTGTAGGTAGGTACACTTTAAAGAGCTTTAAAGTTTATAGGAGTGTATAGATATTTGTCAATACTGTACAAATTTTTAAAAACCACGGATCGGAATAAAAGCTGATATAACCTTGCCTTGTCATAAGCGAAGCATAGATTACGCACACATACATGCAGCGTACTGGCGCCGTGTGGATGAGTTTTAAGTGTATGACAAGCGAAATTGGATGAATGCTCCGTCCGTATTTTTGTAAGATCCGTGTTAAAAACATAATAAATGGGTGACTACCTACACGAAACCATTTGAAATATTATATTCTGAATTACTCCAGTAAATAGAAGTAAAGATCGCAATATAAGCAGACGCACGTGTTTCAGGCAAGTTAATATAATTATTATTATCAAGTGAATTAAGATGTGCAGGCTAATTAACTGTGTTCACGGTATCTACGAATTAAGGATGTAGGTTTTATACATTTGGTGTACCGTGTAGTTACCTAGGCTGTTGAAGCCTCACGGGAAAGTATGAAGGCTTCGGCAATAGATAAGCTTACCGGAAATATGTGTTATGGCTATAAATATTAATGACGAATGACTCCAATGAGCAATGCCCGATATCGGAATATATTATACTAGCTGATGTCCGCAGCTTCGCCCGTGTGGATGTCGGTTATAGCGATCAAAACTAATCATGAAATTTTGATCCCGTTCCCGCTTTCCAATTACAGCTTTATAATTGCTAATTTTTTTAAGTATTAAAATAGATATAGTGTGTTATCCTTATGAGATAGACATATGCCATTGCGGAATTTTCTGTAGACCTATATAAGATACACAATTCCACCATAAATCATTTTGTTATATCTCAAAGGGTTTAGGCAGCGTTTTCGTCGAAAGCTCCCAGACTGCTTATTTTATTCCGACACCTCCAACAAATATCATTATATTTTAACCAATGTTAACCAAAATAACACAAACTTAACAAATTATATATTAAAACCTTCCGCGAGAACCACTCTATCCATTGGTGAAAACAGCATGGAAATCGGTGCAGTAGTTTTTGAGTTTATCGTGAACAGACAGCAGTCTGTCTGAGACGCAGCGGAGGACTTTGTTTTTTAATATGTATAGTGTTTTTATAAATATTTTAATACACTTTGACTATATACCTACCTATCCTACATTATCAGGATACTTTAGTTCATTTTATTTCTTCCTTTTGAGGTACAAAGTGTAATATGTTGTAAGTTTTATGGATTCATTTAAACCATAATTTTAATTTCTATTTGTTAGCAAACCAATGTCCGAATATTCAATAACATCTGGACAAGAGTGCACGTATGACATCAGCTGTTATTAACAAGCTATAATACTTTAAGCTAAAATGTACTCTCGGTATCATGGACGTAACGACGATATTTGCAAATTGGCGTTAGAGAAACCAGTGTTCTCGCTTTTGCGGGCTCGCCAAGTCGTCACTCTGACGTCTTACCTACTCTATGAACTAAATAATCTTCATAGTGCGCTCTAAGCATACGGTTCTGTGTCAAATCATAAGTTGTGTACAACACGGATGTAGTGTTTTGTAAACGAATTAATGTTTTTTCAAAATATGAATAACTGTGCAGCAGTTTTCTGTGGAATAATATTTGTTCTGAACCATGGGGCAGGTAAGTTTTTGTTAACTGTTTGTTAACTTTTTGTTAACTAGAATTAGTAATACTTAATATACTTAAATAATAAAGCAGATTTAGGGAAGTCAGTATAATTTTTTGTGTAAGTCTTCTAATGCGATCTACATTACAAATTATATTAGCAGATAAAAAAAAATTATAGTATATAAATACCTGCTATCTATACATAATTATATTTCTGTATATTTTGTGTGCAATGATAAGTAAGGTTTTGGATTTATATAATTCCACGAATAATATGAGTAATAACTATCTAGGTACATAACATATTTTTTCCCGCGAAATTCAAATGAATTTTATAATAAAAATTTGGTTCTTCATAATGAATAAATAATACTGAAAATTATTAATTGAGTAAGTTTAGCCGTCAATTACAGTAATTTGAAATGTTGTATCTGACTCGTATTTTTCTTGTTCTTGGCATTGCAGAATACTGATAGCCTCCAATTTATTTTTCCTTGTTTCTCCAGACGTGCGCGATAGGTCACGTTTTGCTAACAAAATAGGTTTATCCATAATAATATGCTAAGTCTATTATTATACCTTTGTCAAATAAATGTGGAGACCTACCTAGAAATCAAAGTAAAGAAGAAAACAACATAATTATAATAAAAATGTATAATTAAGTGGGTCTATCTTATTCATTGCAGGTTTAGAATATAATAAGAACCAGAGGCTAAATACGGATTTCTTATTGCACGAAGGAGGCGAACCAACAGGTGGCAATAAAAAAGACACTATAGCCACGCAATCACCCGGCAGCCAAACATACAGTAGCCAAAATGGAGGCAAACGTGATTACGTTAATCAATTCCCAGCGTTAGGCCCTCCATCCACAGCACAGGCACAAACGCCCGCGTCCAACACTTTCAAACAGCAGGCGCAACCATCTAACGGAAGAAGGGACTATGTTGCGCCTCAATATCCAACTGTAAAGCCATTTCAACAAAGTAACCAGCCAACTGGAGGAAATAGTAACACGCAAATTCCTCAAAATAACCAAAATGGAGGCAGACCTAATTATGCTGATCAATTTCCAGCTCTTAGTCCTCCATCTACATCACAATCAAATCCCCAATCTTCTAGCGGGAAAAGAGACTATGTTGCGCCTCAATATCCAACCCTTAAGCCAGTTCAACCGAATAACCAGCAAACTGGAGGAAAGGTCAAAGACCTTATAAACTTTTATGACAGTAAAAATCCTAGTCAAGGAACAAACAGTTACAGTAAAATTTTACAAGGTTCATCCAACAAAAATGGGCCCAGTCCAATGGTAACATTACCATCGACGAGATTTGTACAACCAGTTACACAATCAACGTTGACAACTTCATCAATTTACACACCTAAACCTATTTCCTTTAGTTCAGTTGTGGCAGGCAATAAACCAACTCACTCTACTTTTACAACACCTAAGCCTACAACACGATTTCCCAGCTCCCCTACCTCTCGTCCTGGAACCCCTGTGTTACCAAGTTCTATAGTCAACAACAATCGAGGTACGACAAATACGAACACTGTAACCGATGCTGAAATAGAAGCGCTTAGCGAGGAATTATTAAGGAAAGACAGTAATAATGCGGCTAAATACGTAACGATTAACTATCAAGAAAAAACTACGTCACAAACAAAAGAAGATAAGGCGCCTCTACCGTAAGTACCTAATCTAGCAACTAGGTACTTTTTAGGCTGATTGAATAAAGCTACTTACATATTTTAATTATTTCTAATATCTATGTATATAATTGCGTATGTAAAAATACATAATATATCTCTCACATATCGTAGGTATGTAAAATTATCTTTCACAGGCTATAAATACTGTTTATATCGGCTGTACCGAATGTAAAGGCCATCTATGTAGGGAAGGGACAGCCACAAGCAATACTATGTGACAAATACTAGCAGCGGTAATAGACCCAATGACCTATGGTACCTACAACCATAGTTATCTCATTGTGATTGTTAAAGCAATCTTTTTGTTGTCCTATCATTCAGAGATGTAGATACATCATTCACATTCAAGACTGAATCCAACTTTTACAAAGTCGCTTACTTTTTTAACAACACAATTTTTGTTGACCATCGTATTGTAACCAGACTCAGTTTATGTAATGCATTACGTGATGTCCTGTCTTCAGAATTCTAACAGTGATTAATTTGTTTAAATTGTAAACTTTATATCGCAGATTACTCACCATATCTCCTGAAGCGTGGAATATTCCGACTATCCAAAAATTTGTTCCGTTATTGGATAATTATGAAAGAGACACGTTGGTAAATGAACATGTGACGCCACAGGTATGTCATATTTCTAAACTTAATTAAAAATTTAAATAGTTAATAGAAAGACTGGCCCACGCAATCGACAAGAGTGAGTATCTTTTACCTTTAAATATGTTAATTTTAGTAGTTGACTGCTGTTAGCACTTCGTCGTCGATATGACAGTCCAGCTGTCCACTGGTAGACATGGGTCTTTTCCAAACTGCGCCATATCACCCGGTTCCTTACCTTGTATCCTTCCATGTCGTTTTCTTTAAGTCATTAGTCTATACAAGCCATCTAGTTTACTGATTTGCGATCTCTATCGATTGATTTTATCTTTCAAAGAAATTAAGAACATGGCACTTTCAATGATTCAGACTTTAAATTTAATGGCCCAATCCGATCGTGAGTGTCCACATCTCACCACTTTAAGTATCTACGTCATTACGGGCAGGACGGATAGGTTGAAGACTTTTTCATTGGTATTCTATGATAAACCTTTCGGGCATATAGGCATGATGCTATAGGTATTATAATTATGTTTGTTATTTATGAATTCCTTATCACTAAATTACTGTGACTACTATGAACGACCCAGAAATCTAGTGCAAGGTTATTGGGCACCAGAGGTGAATACTGAGTGATACCCGAACCCGGATAAGTATTTGGACAAGCAGTCATTGGTCAGTCAGTGGTCATTACAATGGTCAGGCAGCCCATATAAATCAAGTTGAAGATTGAATTCTTGTAAAATTTCTAAGGATTGATAAAAGATTTTGCTACCCTGGCTACCTGTGCAATGCTGTGATCAGTGGGATCCAAGCTATAGATCCAAATAATTATGACGCAGATATAATAAATTTTAATTTAACGCTAGTGCGAATAACGTAAAAATAACAATGCAAACGTAAAACTATATTATGCCACCAAGTATCGATGACCTTATATTACATCTTAGCATAGGATAGTAATATCTTAGGTTTGCGCGATCACTACACATTATAATAAAACAACTTTTAACCGGATTAATCGCGTGTAGCTTTGCAGCGTTCGTGGTCGCAGGAGGACTGCTGAGGCCACGAACGCTGCAAAGTGTTCGAAACGTCAGGAAAAACAAAAAACCAATAATACACGCGATTAATCCGGTTAAAAGTTGTTTTATTATAATGTTAGCATAGGATAATATAGAATCTTCTCGTAAGCTTCATTAAGGTAGAGCAGACATTTGTACACCCACATTTCAGCGATGCAGTTAAAGTCCCATGTAGCGAGACTATTGTTATCAAACAGGCACTATTCCAATATCCGGGCTGCTACTAAGAATTTCCTACCAGAAATTCCCAAAAACTCTCTACCCGCCCCAAGAATCGAATTCAGAACATCTCGCTTAGCCACTTGCGACCACTAGACTAACGAGGTAAACAGTAACATGAAGGTTTTAATAAAATTATGTTTTCACAGGAAAGAAACGAAGAAAATGCTTTTATGGATGCCGTCATGTCTACTACAGTAATGAGGCACTTAATGACGTATTTGAAAAATAAAGGTACTTACAAAATTTTTCACTTGATGTAAAGGTACTCCTGTGTTCGTACGCATCAGTCCAATATTGCGAAACATGTCCTTGAATTGTCAAATAAAATAATATATATATTTAAATGGCTCGATGGCATACAGAGCGCCTTTAAATGTAAAGGAAGATAGATCTGGATTTATGTAAAAATATGTTTTCCGAGAGTAAGTAGATAAACACATCAACACGGTCTAGGGATATTTTTAAAAAAGCGAATTACTATCAATATGTTAATTATTTATATGACATGTATATATTTAAAAGATACGTTATTTAATATTCTACCATTTTCTAGTAATGGTTAAGGTACTTCGATAAAAATTTCAGGATTTTATGGAAAAAAAATGAAGCATAGACGGAAACCGTATATGAATTAACTTTTAATTTATGAGTAAAAACTGAAAAAAATAGAAAAATCATTTAATTTGTGTTTATAAACTTGAAGTTAGTAGTCTGAGAAAGCGCCCATGATGTTCATAACACATCGGCAACGATTCGGCATGCTCAGAACAAGGTTGTCAATGTCTTGCTGCGGAATATTGTCCCATGTCCTTCTGAGGTGCGCAAAAAGTTGATCTTCTGTAGCCAGATTTTCAGGAACTTCCTTCGGAGCTCTTCTTTGCAGCATATCCCACGCATGCTCAATGGGATTTAGATCTGGCGATTGAGCAGGCCAGTCTAAGGCCCTAACATTGTGTGTATGTAACCAAGCTGCTACCGTTCTCGCCGTGTGTGCCCGGGCATTGTCGTGCATGAGCAGGAAATCTTGCCCCATTTGTGTTCTGTGGGGCGAGATTACGGGCCCCAGCACCTGTTGGACGTATCGTTCTGCCGTCATATTGCCCCGCACCCAAACGAGATCCGTCCGTCCTCCAAGACGAATTCCTGCCCAAACCATAATTGTTCCTCCTTGGTATGGGTGAACTTCCTGAGAGTTCTGAAGACGGCTCCATCGTCCAGGAACTCGCCAAACACGCGTCCTTCGTGAATCTGGATGGAAGCCGAACCTGGATTCATCCGTGAACAGCACATTGGACCATTGTTCACGGCCCCAGTCCACGTGGTTCCGAACCCATTCTAATCGTCGTCCACGATTGCCTCTCCGTAAAGGTGGGACCCGGAGTGGTCTACGAGAGCGTAGATTGCTTTCATGCAGTCGCCTTCTTACAGTTTGGTCACTCACAACCAATTGAGTCGCCGTTGCATTTGGTTGAGCTCGCGCAGTAATTTGCAAAAATCGGTCTTGTCTGGGGGTAGTGATGCGACTTGGCCCCCGGTGCCTCTCCGCTACTTCACCTGTGGCACGATAGCGTGTCCATAATCTTGAAATTACATTTTGGTGGGTCCCTATGGCCTCAGCAACATTACGCTGAACAGACCCAGCTTCCAGCATTCCCACAGCTCGTAACATCTCCGCCCTCGTCAAATGTTGGCGTTGCATGGCTACAATACCTCAATTTTAACTTTATCTTTCGTTTAAAAATGAAAAAAAAACTGTAACTAAATGTAATTCGTATTGTTTTCTAAATTTCGCACAAATGAAAATTCCCTCTCCTACACATCAAGACATTTTTATGCCACCGAAACAAAAGAATATTCAAAAATTTGAATTTGGAATTAGTCTGAGATAAATTACAAACAAATCGGTGTATAAAAGATTCCAATGCGGCCAGTACTTTTCGAGTTATTTAATTGAGTATGAAATATCCCTAGACCGTGTTGATGTGTGTATATTGACACTAAAGCAAAACTTAACTCGTTACAGGCTATGTGAGCCCAGATCCAAAACAGCAAAGAGATTTTTTGAAACAACTATGGTTCAGTTTATATTCAAGAGGCAAAGGGAAAATAAGTAGTTCCGGTTTTGAGCACATATTTGTATCAGAACTTAAGAATGGAGGTGTTTCGGGTATGTATTGCTAAAAATATTACATTATCTTTCTAATTATTATTAGGAAAATATGTACTAGTTAATCATTTTTGTGAAACCGAATTAACGTGAGCTGTTAGATTCGCGACATCGCCACAGGCTTAATTCAAGATCCAGGGTCCGTCAATACCTTCGACGGACTTAACCTGCAGGACGGGCCTCAAAACGTACTTGACATAAAACGACCAACAGTACCAATGTAAGATGGCTGCAAGAGTAGAGGAAGACCGAGGAAGCGATGGATGGATTGTGTTAAAAATGATATGGCAAGAAAAGGAGTGACCATCGATATGACGGCTGATAGAGATCTATGGAAGAAGAATACATGCTGCGCCGACTCCAAATAAATTGGGATAACGGCAGAGGTATGATCATGATGAGTACCAATGTAATTTTTTGTATTTTTATAGGATTGCATAATTGGATTTATTTCGCAAGAGAAGAATTAGCCAATAGAATTAATTATCTGGGATACTTGAAGTACATGGAACTAAGCGATGTAAGTAAAAAACTTTATTAATTTCTTGTTTAAAAAAACATTGCCCCACATTAGAAATGTCCTACTGTATCGTGGGTGCGTTTACAAACATATAATCTCACATGCACACACAACCAGACCCGGAACAATTATCTGTAGATCATACAAATATTTGCTCCGTGCAGGAATGGAACCTGCAACACGCTGCGCAGCAGTCGGTCCCTCGACCACTGCGCACACCCTGCCGTCAAAAAACTTACATGTTTTACATGTTACGAAAAAATCACATGTTTTCTGTTGTTTACGGAGCTATTTATTTAATAAAGGGTTCCGAAAGTGTAGTCTATCAACGTTGTTTAAACTAGCGTGGTAGGGCCCTACCACTTACGGCTTTGTAATGATAGTGTGATACCATATCTACAAAGCCGTATGTTGTTCATCTTCATTCATGATGGGCCTTTTGATATATTAGTCAGAAAATTCAAGCAGTAATGAACTTGGCCGAAATCAACACTCGCACAGACAAGGCGGTCACGATGTTCGAGAAGCTTGCATGATGTTGTGCTAAGTGCTTACCATATAAATTAACTTTTATTTCTAGAAAGGAGTCGTTATGAAGTTCCACTTCAATCAGCAAGGCGTTGATAAGCCTGTGAATAGCATCTTTATTGGAACATCACCGGAACTAGAGATGGCGCTCTACACACTGTGTTTTGTTACTCGCGCAGATAATGACTGTAAGCTGAAACTTGCAAACAAAGACGTTACCATTATAACACATACTTTCCGCTACCGTAGCAAGAATCTGATTGGTAGCGCTTATCCACAAATTTAAAAAGTAAATGTTAATAAAATTAATACTGCTTAACAGGTCTTTCATTGTTTTATAATGCTAATTTAGGGTACCTACGTAGGAGTCGCAAGAGTTTTACACTCGTATGTTTGATCTTCATGTTTTGTATCCGAGGGAAGATCAATAAGTATATTACAACATAGAAGAGAAAGAGAAGTGGAGCCTTTTTTCATATAAAGTCGGGTAGCTCGATTCAGTTTATTAGAATAGAAAAGAAAGAATAGAACATCATTTATTTGTCCGAAACATGGTTTATAATACCATGGACAGGGGGGCAGCTGACCACACTGGATCTTGTGTGCTTAGGTACCTACTGTTCAAGATAAATCTTTGAAAAGCATTAACGCATGCTTAGCGAACTCTAAAATTACAATATTAAATGGAAAAAGAATACGGTCGCGAACAGGTTTCGAACCTGCGCCTCCCGGATAAATACTCCAGGCGCTCTGACCACTAAGCCATCTCGACCTCTGCTCACCACCGCGAATTCTTCTTCATATTTTAACACGTCTTATGGCGATATCATAATTATTGTTAATATTGTAACTTTAGAGTTCGCTAAGCATGCGTTAATGCTTTTCAAAGATTTATCTTGAATTATTAAGGTAATTGCATTCTTTACGACATTGTGTGAGGGGCTCGTGGCTAAGTAACAGCTGCACAGATCGATCGATCGAGGTTATGCTGCGCTTGCCGCGGTCGGTCTGTGGATGGGTGACCATCATTTCATACCGAGATCCCTCCGTGCCTCGGAGAGCACGTTAAGCCGTCGGTCCCGGTTGTCAAATTAAGATCTATGACAGCCGTTACGGGTAGTCAGAGGCCTGAAAGTCTGACGACCAGTCATACCACGAGATATCGTGTTACCCAGTAATTGGGTTGTGGAGGTCAGATAGGCAGTCGCTCCATGTAAAATACTGGTATTAAGCTGCATCCGGTTTGACTAGAAGCCGACCCTAATGTAATTGGGAAAAGGCTAGGCAGATTGATTCTTTACGACATTGTCTTAGCTGCAAAGTTGGTCGTGTCGGTTCGGTCACATGTATAGGTACTGAATTGATTGCAATGACGTCGCCATATGACGTGTTAAAATATGGAAGAAGAATTCGCGGTGGTGAGCAGAGGTCGAGATGGCTTAGTGGTCAGAGCGCCTGGAGTATTTATCCGGGAGGCGCAGGTTCGAAACCTGTTCGCGACCGTATTCTTTTTCCATTTAATATTGTACCTACTGTTGTCGATAAAAGTTATGTTAGTGTCACATTACGATTTATTTTATAAATAGGTACCTCGGTTCACGGCCGATGATGATGTAAGTATTCACGCAATATGCTGGCGCAGCAAGGCTGAGATCAATTATGATCGAGGTTAGGTAAAGGGAAGACGTTATAAACCGTTTTGCTGAATATCCTCCACTCCATTTTAAATAAAATAAATGTATAATTTTTTAATTATTGTATTTATTTGACTGCTTATAAAGCAGGATTTCCTACGAGTCAGGTCGTTGGGAGGATCCGGCAGTTGGATCTTGAGGTGGCGCTGCATAAATCCGAGGCGTTTTGCTTCCACGGGTAATCCCCGAAATCCAATATAGTAGCGGGAGGTGCCACTTTTTTACCGGATTACCGCCCTGGGTTATTGAGGCGAGAGACTGTTCGTCCGTTACGACGGGAATTCGCTCTCCTACGGATCTTAGTGGCAGAATGTTGGGAAAGTCGTGCGCGATGCCCGAGACGGCCACACACGTGCGCCATACTGAATTATCTGTGCAGACTAACTGTGGCCAGCCTGCACAAATCCAGGAGTCTCTGTAGATACATTTTAACAAACCATAACTTGCCGGGGTTACGTGATTGCTACAACGAATTGGGCACATCGGTAAAGGTAAGAGTAGGACCGTGAGGTTTTTAGTCAGTAGGAGTCCGGCACAGCGTCCATGATGGATTTACCCGTATTCATAGCTACACCTAATATTTCATGTAGGTGATTTCATGTAGGTGACTTCGTGTAGTAAGCCAAAACAAGCACGGGGGATCCGGCTTAAGAAATTTGGCCCCCTGGGCCAAAAGCTGGGTACGCACATGTATAATACAATAATGTTGTTTGTATGTACCTAAACGTCACATCAAAGCCCCGACATGATTTGCCGTGCACACGGCATGCAAATGTAGGGGACGTCGTCCGTTACTCGCTAACTTCAAACATTTAACGGTCTGAAAAAATATAAAAACACTAAAGAAATATGTATAATAAGTATATTATTAATTAACTTAGTTAGCGAAAAGATTTATTTTTTTAATTTCGGCGATCTCTTTCTCAATGCGCCAACCAGGTGCCAACTGGTGCCAAACTTATCTCTTTTTTAACTAAAAAGTAGAAAATAATTTACTATATGTTAAAAAAAAGAGTAAATAACAAAATAATCGTAAAAAAGTGTGGTTTTTGCTTTTTCAGTGTTTAACGATGATAACTTATTTTGCTTTCTTCTGGCTTTGCACTACTCGTGCATTTAGGCAATGTCGAATCAAAGAATGATAATTTCATAGTAACGAAGAATCGTCTTTTTAGTGCATCTTAAGTGAAAATGCTTATCAGAATAATCGGTCAAATTTATTAAATTGTTTTTTTTTTATATATATAAAAAGGATGAGAAAACAAGAAAAATGTAAAACAAAAAGTTTGTAAAAACGTTGCCCCACATTAGTAATTTCTTGTAATGTTCTGTGTCGTGGTTGCGTTTACAGACAGATAATCACACATGTACACACACACCCAGACCCGGAACATAAATCATACAAATATTTGCTCCGTGCAGGAATTGAATCTGCGGCACGCGACGAAGCATCCCTCTGGACCATTGTTCCAACCCGTATTGTATTGTCATCGGTCCTTGTTAAGTGTGCGATGTTTCTGACGTTTTAAAGTAGGTACGTGAAAATCACGTTCAAAGATTCCGTTACATAGAGACGTAGATACATACCAATATAAATACTAATATTAATAGGCTCAACAGGGTCTATTTCCAATCCATTTATTGTTACGTTAGATCGTACCTGTTTAACATTTGGCGTTGAAAATGTACTTTCAGTATTTTTATTATTATGGAGAAGATCAAACCAGTGAACAACTTTGGAAAGTGCATTGTTTACTTCGTCATAATTGAGTAACTGTCGTTTAATTTAAAAAATTAAAGGCGTGTCTGTTTAATAGGGCAAATCATTAATATAAATGAGGTTCATATATATTTTTAGTTTTGGTTTTAATGTAAATGAGAGATATAGTTGCTTTAGTGTAAGTTTCTTGTATCTGTGTGTTCGATATTCAGTCAGAAGCCGGCTCCCGTCTGGTTTCTTTTTGATAATTAAAGACCGGGAAAACATTCAAAGCACGCATACTTAAATGGTAAGTAGTCTAGAGTCTAGAAGAATGAAAACCGCAATCCCTAGCAGTTTTATGCTGTTTCTTTGACATTGACAATACTGACAGATCACAGATGTCATGTTTGACATTGATAGTTGTCAGTAGGGAGACTGGTTGAAGTACCGTTTGTATGTGAGATGTGATGATTATTGGAATTATGCAACGATTTTAAATTAATAATATAAGCTGACAGTTACCTAATCTATTTATATTACAGTTAATGCGTATAAAAGTAGATCCATATGTATAGTTTCAGTTTTAAGTGATAAATTTCGTCTTGTGTTTTACAAAAATGTCGACTTTGATGAGTTTACGAAGTAATTTTTCGAAGGGCTTAAAAAAATGGAAATGCACCCTAACCCAAGTTCCCAAAAAATGTCCAGAGGATTTATTACGCAGATGTTTTTCAACGCGTGAATTATTAAAAGAAGCATACTGTCGTACAAAGCTGAAATTTAAATGTAAGTGTTAGCTAGTTTTGGTTGTAAATTTAAATGTAGTAAATCCGTACTTAGTTTTAAATATTTATTACTTTTTATTTAGCAAAAAAATTACCCAACGATGTGAACCCACGGGGTGTATTTGCTTGCAATGAATTGGATCTTTCTGAAGTCAAAGTGTATGGATTTGATTATGATTACACTTTGGCGCACTACAAACCAAGTCTAGAACATTTGTTGTATAATCTTGGTAGAGAAATTCTTTTGGAGAAATATAAGGTCAGTATGTCATTGTGTTCAAATTTACAATATTTTATTAGTTTAATCTATGCATATTAGTCTTCCTCTGATTGTTCAACTGTGCCACAATGTGAGACTGGTTTTTTCTGATGTCTTCAACAATCATCGTCATATTTTAACAAATTTACATAAAATCTTAACAGATAATACACCTAAACCTTCCTCATGAAACACTCTGTCTATTGTTGAAAACTGCATTAAAACCTGTTAAGTTTGTGAGTTTATCAAACTCGAAATCAAACAGATTGATATAAGATGCGGCAGGTGACTATGTTTTATAATATGTAGTGATAATGAATGTTCCTGTTTTTTTTTTTTTAATAAGTTATAGTCTGTTTTTTTTTTGCTAATAGAACTGTCAGATTCGAAGAATAATATGACACAATCTATATAATGCAATCTGTTTAGTAGGGTCAACATAAACATTTCTTCAAAGTGTTATAATTCAATCATTCAAAATCATTTATTAGTAAAGTTATAAAAGGAGCTAGGTTAATTTTTGAATGAATAATTGAACTAAGCTTCATTTAGTAGGTACCTGCGAACAGCAAAGGGCAAGATGTTCTACCCGTTATTTCAAAGCACACTTACATTATAACAGTAGTTGTTAAAAAGAATTTTTTAATGTGTTTTTCATAAATTTCCAACTCACTTGTTTTTTTCCCATTTGAATCTTTACATGTTACCTGTACAGCCAATTTTTGACGTTGTTCCATGTCAAGTTCGTGAAGTCCAGTGAAGTCTTAGAAGCAACAATAAAACAGATTATATTATGTTGTTTGGAGGGTAAAGGGGTATTCAAATTAGTGTTTCCTGTGGACATGATTGCACCTATGTCCAGTGGCGTGCCTAGGGTTTCAAAATAAGGCAAGCCCAATAAAATTTTAACCGATTTCAAAAAAAGAAATTTCAGTTTTGGACTGAGTATGTAGATACCTACGTATGTATCATCGCAATTTTCTCATAAACTACTGGTTAGGTACAATAAATTAAAAGTGAATTCATCCGTCTTCTTCTCGGCCCCGGTTTGTCACTTTCCTGATGCTGCATATGCTTTTCTAAAACGACATCGTATTTTGAAATTAAAGAGACCAGTTCTAAAAAATTGCCTTTATTTAATGAAGTTTTGGACTCATCATGTCCCCTTAAAGGAAGTTCCTGTTGTGCTAAATGACAAACAATATCGACTAATGTTTGAAATACATTACGGTTGTTATCAACGCAAGTGTTATATTTTGAAATTTCCTCAGATAACTGGCGTGATATAGATGTCTCAATTCGTTGTTTACCAAAATTACTGAAAGAAACCATTGCACACAGGTGTTTATGGGAATTTTCGTGCCTTTTAATGGCGCCAGATATGTTATTTAAATCATTATAAACAGATGTATTCGGAATCTTCATTCAAAAAAAATATGCAGCACCAGCAATACAACTTATTAGTGTGCGAACAGCCAACAATCCAACTAGTTTTATACACTGATCTATTAAATTTTCGTTTATGCGATTTACTAGTCTGAGAAATACACAGATTAGGCGTCGGTTTTAATGAAGAAATTAACTGTTTTTTCTGCGCAAAGTTTAAAGATTTTACCTTATCTTCGCCAATCAAAACTTGAACGCATTTTAAATCCTCACAAGGTACAATTACCTCAATTGTAAGTCACCAAAACAATTGTATCACTGAGAAAATCTAAGAAAACACACAAAAAACTTTAACAACAAAACTTTTCCCACTCAAGCAAATGTAACTGAAGTGAGTTGCACTCGGGTGTCAGGAACTATTTACGCAGAGTTGCAGTGTTGTCATTTAGGCAAAAAAAGTCGCAAGGTATATGAAAAATCTAGCTAAATGTCGCAATAGGGTATTTGACACTGATGGAAATAAAATATGAAACTTAGCTATAATGATAGAATGTATTTTATTTGACTCTTTGGTATTTTTGAAAATAATATTAATAACTCGTAAATACATTTAATTCGATAAACAAATTCATAATTTTTAATCTATGTGTCACGTGACTCGAAACTATTAATTATTTTAAAAAGTGGCTAGTTTTTATTGTTGCTAAATCTTAAAAAAAGTCTCTAAACTCGTAAAAATCTCCAATATCTCACAACGTCGATAAAACGGCAACACTGCAGAGTTGGCAAGGTGTGCATACGCGTGCAACTTCATAGGCATGCACGGCTTAAATCTTCCATACTGATCGATTTGTAGACGCACAAGGTATATACTCGTTACACGGCACATCGCTGTAAGTGCGAAAGAGACAGAGATAGTATTTGAAAGCCCCGTAAAAGCCCGTACGTGTAAGCGAGATAGCTATATGTAGATGCTGCAACTGCGAAACTCGAACAATCGCGATGTGTAGTAGTGTGGCATAGGTAGATACTTTGTGTTATTTTGATAAGAATTAAGCGCGCGAACTTTTAAATTGTTCGGGTTTGATATTGATTCTCTATCGAGCATTTTAGTAAGGCATGCCGGGCTTTTGGGCTTATATGAAGGTACCGCCACTGCCTATGTCTATATCTAACATAGTAGTGAATAATCACTATCTATATAAATTATTTTTTTATAGATAAAACATTACATGTCCTGTTTTCTTTTTCTAAGTGATATTTATATAAGAAAAGGGTGGGCGTTTTGGGGGACTGTCTTATTGTTATGTATGACGTTCAAAAAGTACCATTTCTAATGGTCTAATTTGAATAAAGATATTTTTGATTTTGATTTTGATTTTGATTTTATATTCTCTCTTGAGCTATAAACCAAGGCAGATAAATTTTTACTCATGATGATGTACTTAATAATGTTAATTTAATTAATATTCTTATGCTTTCAGTATCCTCCAGAAATATTACAATTAGAATACCAACCAAACTTTGCTGTAAGAGGCTTGCATTATGACATAGAGAAGGGTCTCCTCCTGAAATTAGACTCATTTCTACAAATACAATTTGGTGCAGTCTACCGAGGCCTAACAAAGGTGTCCACTGACGAAGTACTCAAATTATACAGGAACAGAATCATACCCATAGCTTATGTTGAAGGTGATACCAGAGCACACAAAGTATGTATTTGTTTATTTAATATCCTTTTTTATACCTAATAAAACTTAATAACAGAAAAATGGCTGGGTTAAAATAAAAACGATATAGGTACAATAACCAAGAAATTAGGATTTAATTATGACATGGTTAATTAACTGGAACATGTTTCTCTTAGATTATCAAATCAGTCATAACAAAGTGATTGTTTTCTATTTTCAAGCATTGTTTCTATTGCACTAAGGTTGAAAATCACTTGGATCAATATGTAGAGTACCAGGCTAGACAGCAGTTAGTAATCACTGGCACTTGTAGGCAATCATTCATTTGTGCTCCCCTAGCAATGTTAACACAAGGACCATGTGCGACAAGATGTTTATATTATACTACTAAATATTTTATATTACTACTGCTTGTGAACATTTTTTTATTGTTTGAATTTAAACTGAATAATATATAAAAATATTTTTAAATTTTTATATTATCTGTGAAACAAATAGAGGAAGATGATGATTCTTGTTTTAGAATACTTATAATTCTTTTAACATTAATGTTGAGTTTGATCTTGACACAGTTGGAGATGCTTAAAGTGAAAAACTGTATCAAACTGATATAAAACAGATGAATTTTTGAAAAGCATAAACACATGCTTAGCAAACCTTAAATTTATAAATTTTTGTGGAAAAAGAATACGGTCGCGAGCACGATTCGACCCTGCGCCTCCTGGATAAATACTCCAGGCGGTCTGACCACTAAGCCATCTCAACAATTTGTAACTTTAAACTGATATTATTTATTGTTTTGTTTTTCAGCCGAACAGAGCTAAGATGGTACATTTAGCTGATCTTTTTTCCGTTCCTGAAATGGGTTTACTCTGTAATGTTGCTGAATACTTTATCGCAAATCACATTGATTATCATCCAGAAATTCTGTTCTTAGATGTCAAGGTAATTTCATAAATACCTTTAAATTAATACTGAGCTTCAGTTGAGTGGAAATTGAAATTTTGTTGTACTAAATATATATATTCTGTGATATATTTATATATATATTCTGTGGTTAATTACTTCTAGAACTCCGTGCAAAGCTGTCATCCAATCATGCATAAGATTGTCGCGCAAAATGTGAAGGAATATATAAGGCCCAATGCAGACCTCCGGAAATATTTTCAAATGCTGAAGGACAATGATAAAAAACTATTCCTTGTCACCAACAGTCCGTATCATTTTGTGTAAGTTGCATATAATGTATTATTAATCTGTTTATGTAGTCTTAAGTCATTCTGTAAACAGCATTGTTGGACCAACACATGATACATTTATTGTTCTAGTAATTTGTATGGAGCAAGGCAAAGGTGCATACAGACAATTAAGATAAATAGTTTACCAAGACAGATATATAATAGACATGAGCGTATATTTTTTAGATCACAATTTTTATTTTTATTAATGTACAAAATATTGGCACACCGTCAAAATTTACAGCTATTTCACGTGTAATTTCATTTCAATTAAGCATCAAAAGATAAATCGATGCGTACTCAACTACGCGTCTATATGGCTATACTTGCCTTTTAGAAATTGGATATTAAAAAGATATATCCAAGAGTCGTCATGTATCCCGGAGATATATCCTACACATCTGAGAAATCTCGTAAGTATGTGCTAGGAAAATTATGCTTTCCGCAAAAAGCATAAAGTTAAGACTATTTCAGCATCACGTTGCGTTGGCACGTGGCGTGGATATAATTTAGCTCTAAACAACTAGGTAACCGACGCGCCAAGGCCGACGACGTGGCCCATAATGTAGCCTTCGCTTTACAATTCCAAATGAGCAGATCTGTTATATCTTTAAATATCCTACTAATATTATAAAAGCGAAAATTTGTGAGGATGGATGGATCAGTGGCGTGCCTAGGGTTTCAAAATAAGGCAAGCCCAATAAAATTGTAACCGATTTCAAAAAAAGAAAGTTCAGTTTTCGACTGAGTATGTAGGTACCTACGTATGTATCATCGCAATTTCCTCATAAACTACTGGTTAGGTACAATAAATTAAAAGTGAATTCATCCGTCTTCTTCTCGGCCCCGGTTTGTCACTTTCCTGATGCTGCATATGCTTTTCTAAAACGACATCGTATTTTGAAATTAACGAGACCAGTTCAAAAAAAATTGCTTTTATTTAATGAAGTTTTGGACTCATCGTGTCTTCTTATAGGAAGTTCCTGTTGTGCTAAATGACAAACAATATCGACTAATCTTTGAAATACACTACGGTTGTTATCAACGCGCGTGTTATATTTTGAAATTTCCTCAGATAACTGGCGTGATATAGATGTCTCAATTCGTTGTTTACCAAAATTACCGAAAGAAACCAT
This sequence comes from Xylocampa areola, assembly GCA_935421205.1. Lineage (NCBI taxonomy): Eukaryota > Metazoa > Arthropoda > Insecta > Lepidoptera > Noctuidae > Xylocampa > Xylocampa areola. The sequence goes on from OW285200.1 coordinate 8,049,032, forward strand.
TGCACACAGGTGTTTATGGGAATTTGCATGCCTTTTCATGGCGCCAGATATGTTATTTAAATCATTATAACCAGATATATTCGGAATCTTCATTCGAAAAAAATATGCAGCACCAGCAATACAATTTATTAGTGTGCGAACAGCCAACAATCCAACTAGTTTTATACACTGATCTATAAAATTTTCGTTTATGCGATTTACTAGTCTGAGAAATACACAGATTAAGCGTCGGTTTTAAGAAGAAATTAACTGTTTTTTCTGCGCAAAGTTTAAACATTTTACCTTATCTTCGCACATCAAAACTTGAACGCATTTTAAATCCTCACAAGGTACAATTACCTCCATTGTAAGTCACCAAAACAATTCTATCACTGAGAAAACCTAAGAAAACACACAAAAAACTTTAACAACAAAACTTTTCCTACTCAAGCAAATGAAACTGAAGTGAGTTGCACTCGGTACTTACGCAGAGTTGCAGTGTTGTCATTTAGGCAAAAAAAGTCGCCAGGTATATGAAAAATCTAGCTAGATGTCGCAATAGGGTATTTGACACTGATGGAAATAAAATATGAAACTTAGCTATAATGATAGAATGTATTTTATTTGACTCTTTGGTATTTTTGAAAATAATATTAATAACTCGTAAATACATTTAATTCGATAAACAAATTCATAATTTTTAATCTATGTGTCACGTGACTCGAAACTATTAATTATTTTAAAAAGTCGCTAGTTTTTATTGTTGCTAAATCTTAAAAAATGTCTCCAAACTCGTTAAAAATCTCCAAGATCTCACAACGTCGCTAAAACGGCAACACTGCAGAGTTGGCAAGGTGTGCATACGCGTGCAACTTCATAGGCATGCCCGGCTTAAATCTTCCATACTGATCGATTTGTAGACGCACAAGGTATGTACTCGTTATACGGCACATCGTCATAAGTGCGAAAGTGACAGAGATAGTATTTGAAAGCCCGGTAAAAGCCCGTACGTGTAAGCGAGATAGCTATATGTAGATGCTGCAAATGCGAAACTCTGCGCGCGAACAATCGCGATGTGTAGTAATGTGGCATTGGTAGATACTTTGTGTTATTGTGATAAGAATTAAGCGCGCGAACTTTTAAATAGTTCGGGTTTGATATTGATTCTCTATCGAGCATTTTAGTAAGGCATGCCGGGCTTTTGGGCTTATATGAAGGTACCGCCACTGGGATGGATGATTTTTACTCTTTCTCGTAATATCTACTGAACGGATTAGAATGAAAATTGGCAAACAGGTATTTTATATTATGAATTAGCACATAGAATACTTTTTACTGCAGCTGGTCCCAATTCTGAAGTTCACGCTCAGAAAGTCGTGGGCAGAAGCTAGTTATCCATAATGATACTTCACCGTTGTCGTTTCAAAACACCGAAATGTGTTTATGTCTTATTAGTTTTAACAATATAGGAGGCAAACGTCTTCCCATCCTCCAGCATATTGTAATTTCAAATATGACATAAACTGGGCTGCGAGGTTTAAAAATTCTTGCTTTAAGGTAATTAACAATAAAAACATGTTTCTCCAATGGAATACTTACCATTTACGTCTTACGGGTTAAGATGACAACTTTTTAATTTAAATTATCGTTATTTACGATTTTCAGGAATGCAGGCATGGAGATGTTGGTAGGCCATGACTGGCGAGACTCCTTCGACGTAGTGATCGTGAATGCAAACAAACCCAAGTTCTTCACGGAGGAGTCGCGGCCGATTAGAGTATTCGACAAGAACGCCAACACGCACATATGGGAAAAAGTATCGTCATTAGAAAAAGGCATTATTTATTATGAGGTTAGTTTCAAATAAATGAATGGTTCAAGAAGTATCCAGTGAAAGCGGACATATTATTTTCAACCGTTCGAACAAGAAAGTCAGTCAAGTCATCGCGTATGTTTTTTTATGTCGTTGGCATTTTATCATAAAAAAAAAATACGTTGAAGTCAAGTCGATAAGTCTCTTGGAACAATACACATAACATAACCAGCCCATAACTGTCCCACTACAGGGCAAGGGTCTTTTCTCATAAAAAGAAGGCACAAGCATCGATCACCTCGCTAGCCCCCTGCGGCTTAGCGATTACAGACCATCAACTCCTGGTTTCTTCACGATATTTTCCTTCACCATATGTCTTAAATTAATTAAGAAAGTACATATGAGATTGAAAAAGTCACATTGGTACATGTCAGTTTTGAAGCCACAACCTGTGACATTGGAACCATTTGACAATAATATACAACGTGAAACTGGTAGTACTTTAAGGGGTCAATGTACTTATGTATACGGAGACGGACAATTCTTACGTTGGAACCAACCATCGCGAAAGCGCGAAAAAAATCAGCTGCTCCATATATTTTGATCGAGGAGATATGACCACATAAATCCGGTTTAAACAACTTTTAACCGGATTTTGTGTTTATTGGTTTTGGTTTTTCCTAACGTTTCGAACACTTTGCAGCGTTCATGGTCGCAGGAGGACTAAAGTGTCAGGCGTCTCAACAGTTTATTTAAAATTATTTCAGTCTTCCGTACATATAATTCATAAAAATATTTTTGTGGAAAATTCATAAAATTGTTTTTGCCCTTTCGATGTTGGTTCCCTAATAAAAGTTATTTGTATACACGAGTAAGTTGAGCCCTTAAAGTATGACCACAGACTTCTGTTACACCTTGTATATCAAATTCAGCTGCCTCGTTGGTCTAGTGGTCGCTAGCGCGGCTGCTGAGCGTGAGGTGCTGGCTTCGATTACCAGGTCGGGCAAAGTGTTATTGGGTTTTTCTGTTTGGAAATTCTCAGTAGCAGCCCGGAGTCAGGAAGCTGGTGGTGTGACACCCCCGTGCTTCGAAGAGCACGTAAAGCCGTCGGTCCTGCGCCTGTTCTCCCTCCGGTCATGTCGGATTGCCGTCCCATTGAAATATGAGGCTGAAGGAAGACAGGTGCACTCCACCTGTGTTTGCGTATACATTTGTGCACTATAATATCCCCTGCGTACTTGCCTAATCCCCATGGAGATCGGCCGCCGTGACCGAAATACGGTGGGTGGGGAGGAGTATTATATATTATCAAATTCAGCTTAATCTCATCCCTCGCAGCTCTCGATTTAAATCTCAAATTAAAATGAATATTTGTGTCGTAAGTTATTATTGTAAGTTATTGTTGCAAAATAATATCATTATTGTATACTTAATACTAAACATTTTGCATGCATAGCAAACTCTTAAGTTATGAAGTGACAGTATTCATCCCGGAGGCGTAGGTACAAAAGTATTTTCTTTCTACAATAATTCATATATATTCATAGGTTATTACTCACGCGCATTCTTCGGGATCGATTCGGGATAGTTTCGAAATCAAACGGAGCCCTTATTCATGAGCTGAGCCCGCGGCGATGTCGCGAGTCTAGCTTCGCCAACTAAGGGCTCCTTTCGAGTTCAAAACTTATCGGGCAATCCCGAAGAATGCGCGTGAGTAATAACCGTTAAACAATAATTAATATGAATGTGTCTCACGAAAGTTGTTATACTTATTATACAAAAATAATTCATAACTTTAGTGATTGTCATGTTGCAGGGTACAGTGAAGCAGCTACAAGACCTGACGGGCTGGTACGGCCACCAGGTGTTATACTTCGGGGACCACCCCTACAGTGACCTCGCTGACGTCACACTGGAGCACGGTTGGCGAACTGGAGCCATCATAAACGAGTTGACGGTTAGTGCGTGATGATAATTTTTGTATAATATTAGTGATTCTTCACAGCTTACTACTCACGTGCATTTTTTGGGATTGCCCGACTAGTTTCGATCTCGAACGGAGCCCTTAGTCATGAGCTGAGCCCGTGTCGATGTCGCAATTCAAGTAGTCGGCCAATCTCGATAAATGCACGTGAGTAGTTAAGTATACATAGCTTTTGTGAACGTTTTTTCGCAGGATTGGGTGATGACTTGTTCGAACACTTATCATACTTTTTTTTAATGGCTGGGATATCATCTTGTAATACAATAATTCTGTTTCAATTTAGTAGTCTTCTGAATTATGGGTGTAATTGATTGCTATATGAAATAATATTTCACAGCTTTAGTTTTCCTAAGTCAAAAAATAAATATTTAAGTTTTGATACAGACTCTGTCCAAGCAGCTATATTTTTAAATATTTCTGTTTATACTGCTATTAGTGTATTATTTACACTTCACTTTTTGTTGCTGAATTGAGGATATGCATTTTAGCGGTAGAAAAACACAGTAGTTTCATAGAATCTTGTAATATCGCGTCCTGTATGCTTGCTATAACTACTTTACAAGGTTGAGTAGCCTGACTGAATAGATAGTGGTGACGTCACTAAAAGACGTATTAAAATGTGGAAGTAGGGTTCGGAGTAGAGCATAGGTCGAGATGGCTTGATGGTCAGAGCGCCTGGAGTATTTATCTGGGAGGCGTAGGTTCGAATCACTCACCACCGTATTTTTCGTTTTCCCATAAATGTATAACCTAAGAGTTCGTTACGCATGCCTTAATGCTTTTGAACGATGTATCTGTACTTTCCAAGACTTAAGACCAGCAACCTAGACGTTATTCGTTTGATGAAATTGATGAAACAATTTTATTTGTCTCAATTTTGGAAAGTGCAGGCATTGTAATGCAATATGAAAAGTTATGGTATTGTCTTCAGCATGAAATCAACACATTGAACACGCAGTCGTTCAAGGAGAACGCCAACTGGCTGCAGATGCTGACGCAGCTGATCGAAGACCACCAGGACTACAAGGATCCCGAGGCACTGGAAGTCGTCACCGAGTGGATGGCCGAGAGAGATTATCTGAGGTTTGTTCTAATTTTCTATTTGTCTATCGGTTTCTTAGTCATTTATCCCATATTTAGCATGCAAGGCCAAAAGTAAGTAACAGATCATGTGTGATATAAGAGTATGAGTACATCGAAGCTAGTACCGACACGAACTGTCAACAGTCTATTTTAGTCCACTAAAGGATATAGCCATATCATAAAGAAATAGTCTATACTCTATAGTGAGAGCTCAGCGAGACTGAGGGCCTGCAGAGCCCAGTCCTCGTTCTCTGGGTGACGTAGACTCTTTTTCTATCTCCTTTTATTAATGTGGTTGATATGATTTGGCATTCCAAATCAATAATAATTTACTTATAAGAAACTTTCAAAATTGTCGTTATTATAATATAATGTCATCGTAAAATTATAAGTACCGTTAGTTTACAATAAAACTGGTCAGAATATAAACTGGCGAAAGATTGTGAACGGACAATAAAATTAACAATATAATACGTCATGTCATTATGTATTTTCAATAGTTAGCAGTGGCTATAACCGCTAAGCTATAAAAAAAACATACATAAATCCAGTGAAATCAAAGTGGAAACGATTGACTATAATCCAAGAGATTATGATTACGATGTTGACGCTATCTCGAGTCCCGACTTAAGATTGTCTACTGATTATGAATGACTTTATGGACCAATAGTGAACCTACAGTTTTACATATCCGTTCACAATCTGACGGTTAGACACGATAAGATTAAAAAATATCGGGGAAAAGGCGTTACATCGTTAACTCTATTAACTGTCTACTATCATGCGAGTTTATAATTTGACTAGTTTAATATCAATTGGGTGTTCACAATTATTCGGTGACATACAAAGTAATATGTCCGTGACTGATTGGCTGTAAATAACGCTTATTTGTGTTTTGTTTTCATGCTTCCATTGTAGGGGTTGTTATGTCAATTGCAGGAACGACATAAAGGCTGTGTTTAACCCACAATTCGGTAGCGTATTCCGTACATACCACAACCCGACGTACTTCTCAAGACGTTTGTTCCGCTTCGCCGACGTCTACACGTCCAACATCTCGAATTTGATGAGCTACTCGCTCACGCACACCTTCTACCCACGACGTGGTGTTATGCCACACGAATATGGCTCTTATTTTGTTTAAGTGTAACTTTTACTCGTGTACTCACTATGAATTAAGAATATAATGTTTAATTTTGAACTATTTAAAACAATGTAATCTATAGGTGAAAAGGCCCTTGTTCTGCAGTGAGGCAGTTATGGGCTGGTTATTATATATCAATTTAATCACTGCAAAATATTGAGGAGCTATACCTACCGTGATATGTAGTAGTCAGTCAAGAATACTTTGAAAGATGAATGTGTTATACGATGCGCAAAGTGTATTAACAGTGGTTTTAGATATTTCCATAATTGTTTGTACATATTTTTAGAGTTGTTTTTTATTAAGCAAATTAGTTTAGATATACAATGTAAGACTATTATATCTACTCTGTGTGGGTGACAATACATCCAACGGCATTCTAGTCACAAGTATTTAGTATCGTCTTACAATAAGTTTAGTAATTTATATTTTTCTTAATATTAACATATCTCCATCGTTAATTCGATCAGTTAAAATTTGGTAAAATCAAATCATAAATATAAGTACTTAGGTATGAAGTAAGTCTACAAAAATGCATACAACAATGAAGTATTTAAAACTAACTTTTAGTATTCTGAAATAAGGTATTACGGGTTCAATTACATACATGTAGCATGATTTATTCAGACTTTTAGATATTACTTTTACTATTTATATTTTGTACTATTTGCCTATGTGTATATGAAATACACTGAACAGCTGTACTTGTCTGTTTGTGAGTTACCTACAATCAAAAAGTTCATATACAAAGTTACACTACAGTTTTATTATCTATATAATGAGAATCTTATTTTATGTAAGCATTTTGAAAGCTATTTATTCGCTTCAGTGATAAACGTTTAATTAAAGTTAAATTAATATTTTTATTCTAATTTTATCAATATTTGTCTACATTTTTTTTACTATTTATGAAACTACACTTGTTTTGCCAGTTTTTAAATGCCTACGTAAAGAATATCATTGTAATTCCTAGATCTAAAGTAGATTATTTGGTTTAGTCGTTTCGACCGACACCGTTCTATAAATGATGTAATTGTATGCAATCTTAACGTGTACAGTAATTGAGTTTTGAGATTATCATTACTGAACAGACTAGGATATATTATAAGTAAATATAATCTTGTGCCATTTTAGACAATAAAACCACTAAACACACTACTACTATAAAAATCGAAATCGACCGAAAAAATCTGTGTAGCTAATCAAATATGAATATTATGTGTTATAGTTGTGGGTGTTTTAGAGAAATGTTGCAATAAAACATGTTTACATTGAATTGGTTTTATTACTTTACACATTATCTAGTCGTATTTTAAGTAATTGCGAAATTCCATACTTAATAACATGCTTATCGTTGGGAGCAAGACCCACGAATCGGGACCAGATAACAACTCCCTTGTTATTAGCATTATCTTTGTTCTAAAGTTTATAAATACATTACGCGTGTATTTGGATAATTTATCATTATTAAAACTTTGTCGAGGGAGCTTTAGTTTACCTACAGCAATATATTTTTTTGCTGCTATTGTCTTAAATACTTGTTACACATAATAAATATAAGTGAGTTTGACACAAGCTAGTAGAACGGGAAAGCGGTGTCAATGAGTAATACGTTCTCCGACTTCAGGGTCTTGGTTTGTATGGAGAAGTTGATATTGTTGTAGCGTAGCCTGCATGGCCTGTCGGGGCGAGCCATGAAGCACAGCGTGTACAGCGCCGTCTCCAGCTCGGGCGAGGTGCCCACGAACATCGTCACCTCCGGCGCGTCCTTCGTCTCACTCAGCACTGAATGCTGCTTCAGAATCATACCTTTCTGTAAAACAATGTAGAAGTTTCTTAGAAATATTTTGGTAGATATACAAATTTAAAATAAATAAAAAATAATACAGTTGGTAAGGATAAACATAAAACATTTTAGAGATAACGCTCTACTTGGTCCTTAGATAACCTACAGATTTGGCATTGCGATGCCGCCGCGAGATGGCGGGCTGTGCGGTAAAGTACTGATTTGAAATATTTCGGCGTCTGGTCTAATAAGGACCGACGATTTCAATAAATGAATGTGTAAGTAAGGCTTGTATTAATTAACCAATCTCATATGTGAGTTTGAAGTGTTGACCCAATATTACCTATTTGCTGAACAAAATGTATGAAATTTTCAAATTCTGAGTAGACGTCATTGGAGGAGTTTCTCAAATTAGATTAATCTTTACGGGCCTTATCTGTGGGAATGAAAATACTCGGCTGCCACTGCCATTCATTTATGTTGAAACTATGTATTTAATAAGAAAGTTTAAATACATACCTACCTCCGATACTAGTATCTACATAATTATCACTTAATGTTAACTTACTCCAGACAAGTCCAGTTTATCGATGTAGCCTAAGTAATTGGCTTTGCGATCTTGTTCGCGCTTAGCGAAGAACAACCAACTGTGAAGACCTGTAAGTACAAGCAATATAATTTATATAACACAAACTACAAGCATAGCTTACTTGTATCCAAGTTACTTGAGATACCTAAGTGCTTTATATTAAAGTCGAGATTTGCTTGTCAGAATTGTGTTGTCTACCGAGGGCAGCAACCTTAACAAGCCTTATAGGCTACCTATGAGTAATTTCAATATTACAATAGGTGCCTGTTAAGCAAGGGTAACGCGCTAAATGTTAGTGTAAATACAGGGGACTCCTTACAAAGCTGCCTTTCAACGGTCAGCTTACCTATTATCTTGGTTACCAACGAATTGGTCACTTTATAATACATTGCACCGTATGTTTTTAACATTTTTACTCATCATAGACAAGCTGTAACATATGACGCAATGTATTACAAAGTGACCATCAATTCTATAGTACCTAATCGGGATAGCCAATAAGTACGCAAGTGGTGATAGTTATAATCGCGTAATCGAACGCTAAACATGCCGTACAGAAGCTTTCCTCCATAGTCTAACTTTTAAAGACTCAAAACCATATAACATTTTCTTAGCGCATATTAAAAGTAAGAATCAAAAGTTGACTTAAATTACGGAAGCCTAACTTTAGGCTACTAATAATTGCAAGTAGGTACACTGACTCATCTGGGAATCTAATTCGAAATCTTCAGTTTGATATATTTCAAAATAACTCACCATCATCCGCAGTCCGAGTACCTACCTACATACACTGCTGGGTATACCGGTATAGGCCTGTTTTATTCGTACCATTTTCCGCGGTGCTTTTAAGTATGATGCTAACACTAACAGAACGTACAAAAAACTTTTATTAGAAATCTCACCAAGGACCTCGCTAGATTTGAGTTCCGCCATGAATATGTTCTCGAAGGCACAGCTGCACTTGCACAGGCCAGTCCAATGGCGCGCGTACTTCGTGAACCAGATTTTCTTTAGTAGTTCCACTTGTTCGTTGTATTCATTCATCTGGGTTAGGCCTATTAGATAAAACAGTTAGTATTTACGATTACACCATTTTTTATTGAACTGAGATTTTTTAATAAGTACCTATTAGATTACGGATACAGAACTCACATGCATGAATTCCTCGACTGGAGTCTTAATATTGTTTGCAGTGCGGGATTCGAACCCGCGACTCACAAGTCTGAAACCGATCAATGAGCCAGTTTACAAATCGAGCCGATGAAACAATTAACTAGGCAGGAAACCACCATGCCACAGTAAGTACTTAACTGACTGATATTTTGTATCTACGTAGTCTTTGTTCGGCATTTTTTAATATTCCATTCATGCGACATGGAATGAAAACGTGCAAACTGTAAGTACCTATGTGTATGTCGGAGCACACATCATCACTTATTAAACAAATTGATAATAATGTCTTTCTTATTGCCGTCATCAGCTCCCATTATTTGCGTTAGAACTACCTACTGATATGATTTATCAAATTAGGCGGTTTAGCGCCACTTTACGCATTAACGTAAGAAAAGAAGTAAATGACTAGAATTAAAATGTTATTTATTATTACTACTTTTCTACATTCAACGATTTTATAAGAATGTTTCAAGGCATTTTGTGATTCAACTGTTTAGTCTAATGAAGTCATAACATCAACGAGGTAGTTACATTTGGCATGTAAGACATGTAAGTATGTATACATATGCCAGACCAAAAAAAAACTTTAACTCGTAATTTGCTAAAATAGAACACCTTTTGTACCCAAAGTGTTTTCTGAGTGGAAAATCGGAGTTGTATCCCGTAGGTAACATATTTTAAGTCTCTTAAAAATATAAAAATAAACTAAAGTCCGTAGATTTAATTACCTTTGCTGACTAAAAAGTTCATAAGGCTTCTAATAGGACCAGTCGCAAGGATAGTGTTGATATAAGTGACTTGTTCCGTTTCCTCCTGCAAAATGACATCATCTAACATTAGTTTACCTTGCTCGCTGCAGGTGTTTATGTAGGTGTGTAGGAAAAAATTACTCAATTGTAACGTATTTTATATTGGTACTCACATTGGGCGTGACGAACTCTGGTCTTATCACGTTTTTGTGGTAATTGTCGAACAGTGATACGAATGGCCTTATTGTGGGACCACTCCATACATTCTCAGGCACGTTCAGGAGGCTACAATGTTATCAATGTAATTATTTATAGGTGCATTTGAAACAAAGATCATAAAAATATCGATGACTACGAAAAGTGTGGTGATGTCACTTACTAGAAGAATTTAAATAAGGATACTAACGGTTAACGCATACCTGAATATTGACAAAACATTTTATTTATAAATCTTACTACTATGACTTAACTTCCCCACAAAACTGTGTTGTTGGACTGTGTGTACCGTGTGCGTATTTAAAAAAATTCAATCTAATAAATGAAGTGTGGTTTTATTCATGGTTATTGTAAAGCACGGCCACTATTACACACTATCTCAAAACTTACTTATAATTAAATCTAAGCTATGAAACAAGCTGTAGTGTTTTTGGCCATTAAGCGCCGGATCTAAATATATGTATACTCAAGGGAAAATTACAGTAATTACTTAGTGTAATTACAAATAGCGTAGTGTAGTCTTATTTATTTGGAAAACTATCTTGATGAAGTATGAACAGAAGATAACTTACTTAGATTGCGCTTCGTCATTCTTCGATAGAGGATTGGTTTTGCCTTGCAAATTAACTTGGATGTAACTGAAGGCGTTGTTGATATCCGCGTTGAACATTTCCTCACTAACTCGCAGGATGTCGTCATCGGTGGTAGAGTCCTGCACTTGACGCAGCAGGTCTTCGTAACTTTTCTTCTTAGCATAGTCGACGACTCCACCCACCACTGTGCCTATTTGTTGGATTGTGTTGCCCGCTGTGTTTCCTTGTTGACCAGTTACAGAGTTACTGATCAAATTCGGCAAGATGTTGTTAAAGATTTGGCCCGCGGCATGAGCTAAGTCGTCGGCCCGACATACCGTAAAACAAAATAATAATACTAGTGCAATTTTCATTATGGATATGGTTTGATACGTTGTTAGTGGCGCGATCACAGCGCACTAGTGATCTCTGAGCCCGTGCGGAGCAGGCGATACAGCGCGACCTTTGGGTGATGTCATGCCCACATACTTACTAGGTAGGATAGATACGATGTTGTTGAGATTCTTACCGCGGGCTTGGAGTTTTTGCGACGACGGCGACGGTGATTGCCCTGAATGTGTAATAGGAGATGCGGAGTAGATTCTGTCTTCGTAAACAGAATTGACCTCCGCAAGTTTCCGTCATTGACACCACAGATCACGCAACTTGTATACTTAATTTTGTACGTTACACGCATTGCGATCATGTGTGTATAAAGTATGGATATCTATCCTGCTATGTTTATTGTAATTTGTGCAACACATTTGTTGTCATTTTGTAACTTACGTAATACATACAGATTTGCAGGTATTATTAATTTGAGTGAATGGGGATCAAAGACCTGAGAATATGTAATATTACCTATTTTCCCCCCTCATCTGTAACAAAGATTCAATTAATTAACGTACCTACTTAATGATTTCATTCGAATACAATTCTCATCACGGTGCATGACGAGCACTGACAAAACGAGGATAGATGGTCATCTCCGCCAACTAGGTATATTATAATGCTCGACGCATACCTAATTATTTCAGTGGGAAGAGTGTCGGTACAATCCAATTAAATTTATTAGGTACTTGTAGGTAAGTCGAGAGAGTTTTCATAACTATTTAGTTTGAGTTTCACGCAAACCGGTTCATCCTTAACATCTTTAAGTAGCTACCTACGGTTCCGTTAGATTATATTTGGTAGCAATTATATAAAAATAAGTATGTACCTACCTATGTTTATTGTATGTTTATAGGCACCATAAATCTCCAGGCATGGTGTGGAAACGGGGTGTAACAATTACAGTTGTATTTATATCCCACGAACAAAAGAAAGTCATCAGAAAAGAGACATTATCAGAAGCGCATCGTTGCAGGCGAGCGCGCACGCGCAATGCAGTAGTAGCGTGCTGCGCCCGCGCAGTGCGGGAAAATCGTATCTTACTCTATGTTTAATGCATTAGGCTCTCGTCCGAACCACGTTAGAATACTTGTACGGTGCTGTTAAAGAACTGTACATACTACATAGCGACTGTTTGGAATGCTTTGTTAAGATAAATTGATGATGGTCAATTGTTGGTTGATGACAAGTAGGTAATTCCATCGTAGTGATGCGTTAAAATAATAATAAAGTTTAGGTTTATATAAATATATAAAAGTTTTTTTTTCTTTTTGTTTTAATTTGTAGTTCACACATAGCACGCGTGTTTTAATTTGTGTTTATATTATTTTTATGTTTATTTCTTTCATTTTTGGGTACATCGTAATAGTCTATGTTACCCGGGAAATTGATATTAACGATACCCCATAGATACATTTACCTACATAAATCGGTTCAGGTGTTTTTAGATGTTACGGTGGAATAAAGAAACTGACAGACACCCTTACATACATAGGTACATGAACCCTAAAACCATGTAGTCCTTCTTTGGGTAGTCGTCTAACAAAATATGATGTTGCTAAAGTTATATGCTAGTGAAGTAACACGCTAAACACATGTTATAGACATGATTTAAATCTTATAACAGACTGCATACGAGACGTACTTAAACAAAAACAGTCACCAAATATAGGTACATTAAAGTTATTGTTGTTCATGATTCTTAATAGAATGTGACCTAGTAGTTGAAGTTAATTGAAGCAATAACATAACTACGTGCTTTATTGTCATTTATTTGCATGTCCGGCTGCTGCGGTTTTATTATCGCCCACACCGCACAGTTTCAACAACAACAACTAAAATGCTATGGCCCAATGATGTGAATTATCTAACGGGTTTTCCTTGTTTGTTTTGCAGATGGAACAATTATTATAGGAAATCCATTGAAAAATACTTGACTCATATCTTACAATACATGTCTGCTGCTATATCTATCTACGGTTTCTCAGAAAACGATAATATTAACATTATATTTCTGAAAAGTTTATTGGTTATTTTAACAAAACTGTCCATGATCTAATGACGAAAAGAATTCTAACACTACATAGGATGGGACAAGAAGTAGATAGAGTTTAGCAAGCAAATTGTGAGAGACATAGATCCAGTTGTAGATCCACTTGCCCGCGTCCCTCGCCCATGGCTACGACCATCATCCATGATAGATTTTCAGACGTGAAAAAGAGTCTACATATTAGACGGTAATACGTCGGTAATACGATTGTTTCGCATCAATAATGCTATTTCTAGATAATATAGTGATAATAAAAAGATAAATATTTGAAAAGCATTAATGCATGCTTAGCGAACTCTAAAGTTATAATATTAAATTGAAAAAGAAAACGGTGCGCGCCTCCCGGATAAATACTCCAGGCGCTCTGACCACTAAGCCATCTCGACAGAGTCGAGTTTAATATTATAACTTTAATATGCTGATATTTATTCGCCGAACCAGGATGAACTAGAGGCTATCCCCTACACTGTAAGAACATGCTTTTGTAATAGGTAAGTAGGTAGTAACCACGTTTGGATTACACCAAATGAACAACGACTGAATAGGTTTTGCTCACTATAATAATAATTGTATCTAGGTAGGTATATAATAGAACTGCAAAATATATCGAAAGGCACTAAATTTTTTTGTACAGTATAAGAAACATCAAATACCTAAGTACAACTCCGTTATTTCCAACTAAGTCGTAAACAATTCTAAATACAACACCTTATCCTGAATCAATTACTAGGTAACTATCAAACGCCCCGCTACACGCACTGCTATCCTGTAACCACATCCTAAGAATAAATAATTTGATAAATATATATAACCCTCTTAATCAGGTGAAACGAGTTGTTGATTTGATGCATGAAACAAGTAAACATTCCGCTAATACTGAGAACACGTTATCGATGAGGTCACGACGGCAGAGGTCGCTGACGCAGTGACGCGACCAGTCCATATTCAAGCCCGACTCGACCCTGGCAAGTATCGGCGGCGACCAATCCGAGGCGGTGGTTGGCTCGCTGTTCATCAGTACCGTCAGTACAGACAGTGAGATCCGGACGCTAGTCTAACTGTGAGCAAGATGAAGGCCGCCGGTTTAATTTTGTTATTCGTCTTTTGTTCAGTTGAGAGTGAGTATTTTTCTGTATTATTATTTGATTAAGCCAAGAAAGACCTGAATTTAAAAAGCTTTGGTTACTGCATTACTTCAATTAATTAATAATTAAATTTGATTTATTATAAATTTATGAAATCTGCAACTTTTCCATTTTTATCAGCGGAGTTACGACCGCCAATTAGTTAAGCTTGTCGTTGTTGAGTTCCTACAAACCAAGCTAACGACTGTAGATAATTTAATTTTAAAGCTAAACTGGAATAATTTGTATACTCTAAATCAAAAACTTCAATGTTTTATTAAAATTTAATTGAACTTAATTTTAGGTCGCAAGCTCGTACCCATAAACAAACATGCGAACATCGACTTTATCAATATGGAGAGCGGTGGAGTGAGGCAGCAGCCCGCTGTGCAGCCGTCACCTAAACAACCTGCACCAGTGCCGGCCGTGCCTGCGCCGGCTCCGGCACCGGTTGCACCAACAGCGGCACCGGCACCGGTCGCACCCGCGGCTAAGCCGATCCCACCTCCTGTTGCTAAGCCTGCAGCGCAGCCGATTCTACCGAAACCCGTACAACCAGCGCCAGCTACGCCGTCACCCGCTCAAATTAAACCTGTCCCGGTCAACCCTGCACCTGCAGCCAACCCCATAACAACCCCTGGGCCCGGAAGCGTCAAATCTCTAGTAAACTTCTACAACAGTCAGGGCAACGCTAGCCCCATCAGACCTTATAGCTACAGTCAAGCAGTGAAACAGGGTTGAATTAATGTACCATAATGTTGAAATCTTGTGCCATTTTGTGTAAAATAAATGTACATACCTACCCATCTATGTATGATATTTTGAGACAAACACCTGTTCATACTTTTTTCTTAATTCACATCATGGGCAGCTTGGGGTTTTTTTATTTTAATGATACATGGAGGAAGAGAAAAAGAAAGTACCTAAGTAAATAATTAAATCAAATATTATCTGTAAAGTGCAGGGCAGCATTCAGTTTTGTCAGGCGATTACTTCCACTAACTTTGTCGTGTGCTCTTCAAATAGTAAATTTTCTATCTGGCTATCTTGGTTACTAACGAATTGATGGTCACTTTGTAGTACATTGCGCTGTATGCTTTTAATGTTTTTGTGCATCAAAGATCATAGACAAACTGTAATATACGACGAAATGTACCTACTATAAAGTGACCATCACTTTAATGGTAACCGAGATAGCCAATAGGTACCCAGGTCTATCAGTTTCTGAGGATTTAATTTCTCTAATTAATAAAGTTATAAACTTTTGGGGAAAAAAATACGGTCGTGAGCAGGATTCGAACCTGCGCCTCTCGGATAAATACTCCAGAACTGACTGATTGGAGTCCACACAAGTTTATAACCTTAGAGTTCGCTATGCATGCGTTAATGCTTTTCGAAGATTTATCTGTATTATTAAACATACATTTAATTTTTCTTGAATAAATTCAATATAAGTATATTCTTTATTAAAATACGTTCATCGTATACATTTACATGTATGATAGGTATATGTATATTTTTCGATGAAGAATAAATAGTTCTTATATGTATATAAGAAGTATTTAATCTCTATCGAATTTAGAACGTAGGTCTAGGTAGATATGCTTGTTGGCCAGCAACATAAATGAATGAGTTTAATTAATTTATATAGGGACACACCCTGACCACAGACTAGAGAGATATCGGTATAAACTTCACCTGCTGAATAAAAAAAGTGGAAACAGAATATGTAATCTTGCACTTAACCACAATTAGAAACGGAGTCAACGGCCGTCACATCAGCCGGATACATCTAGATGCGACATAAAAGGCGCATTAACAAGATACAAACAATCGCTGTAAAGCCTATTCCAGCCAGTGAAAGTGTACGGCGGCGCGGGCGCAGCGGCGGCGGCGGGAGGCGGGCAAACTGAGCGCATTGTCGCTCATTCATGCCACCACATCGGGGCTCTCGTAATCTCGCGGTTTTCAAACACAAAAGACAATTTATAATAGCTACGGCACATGGCTAAATCCACAGATGCATTTTACAAGCAGCATGTCGTAAAAACCAATTGGCTTACGTAACTATTACTTGAAACCTGATGCCGATTCTTACAATGCATACAAAATAAATATCTTCCAGTTATTATTATGAATGAATGCACTAGTTACTGTTGACTGCAAATAAAAAGGTGCAAAGTGTCCTACTTTTAAACTTTTACATTACCAACTAACACGTCTGGTAACCGCATTGGTATTTACATAAAAGAAAAACAAGTACAAAATATTATTTTAAATTGTTCCGGCTGTTTAGTTAAATCGATATTTCTTTACATAGGAGATACCTAACCTCAGTGCAACGCGCTTATAGCTTTCACATGACACAATAATATCTAAGTATTTATTTACATAGTTAAGTTAAAACATATTACTTACGTGGGTTCTAAAATAATCGATTAAATTGTAAGTTTCACTACCTAATGAATTCATATTTTTATGTGTTAGAAGACTGGTGGATGTTAATTTCATAGATAAGCTGGAAGATGCTAGCAAGTTATCTAAGTTATTGTTGCAAACCAGAATTTGCTATCTCATAAATGTAGGCTGCCATATAACTACACAACTGTAGAATAAAAATTGCGAGGACTCCCTTTATATCATATTAATGCAAATTTTAGTTACATAGTTATCTATTAGCGTCAATACATAATTAGTTATTTATTAGTTCATATAAATAATACCTATGTTTTGACTGTCTCATTGGTTTAGTGGTCGAAAAGAGCGACTCGTCTATAAGGAAATTCTCAGTAGCAGCCCAGGGTTTGTAATTAGGTATGGCCGGTAGATGACATTAGGCATACCACCTATTACTCATTAAGTAAGGCATCGAAGAAGTGTGGGTGTTGTACATCTACATTTCTCCGATGCGGGGGGTGGGTGTTCAAACCCTCCCGAAATTATTCTTAATATAATGTATAGGACGCTTGTTTCATACGTGGAAAAAAAAAACATAACACTCCTTTTTTGGGCAGTGATGTAAAAAGGGTTGAACCGGAACCGGAAAGGGTAGAACCTCCCCCCCTATCAATGCCGGTCTACGGCCTTGGTACCCTTCTGTCTAAACCCTTTGAGGAATTCATGCGTGATATTATGTGGTATCAGCCGAAGCAAAGAAAACACCCATATGTATGGTTCATAGACGGCTCAGATCTATAGTATGAGTGCGGTGACTCCCCTCAGAAAATAGCAATTTTAGTCCTTTGCCATCGACTCGCTACGGAAAAGAAGCCTGTGTGATAATACTACCTAAGTTTTCGTAGCATGTCCCTGAGCACGAGTTCGCAAATAGGTTTGCGACTTGCGGGCTACTCACAAAATATGTGCTACTTTCACTCTCTACATGAATCATGCGCGCGGTTACGTCTACAGGATGCCATATACTACGTCAGCGACATATTGTGCAACATTGTGTCCGCATTTTGAACTTATATTAACAACAATGAGTCAACGCCCTTGCCAAAAATAAAGTGGTCTTTTATGGACATTTCTTATATGGAGATTCCTTATTTTGAAACAAATTAAATTAAAAATTGGATAACTATGCAAATAATTTCTAACTTTCTGATTTCATAATGATTTCAATCAATATTTTCCTTTTTCGTTAATCTCTTAAAACTGTCAGTCATAGGAACTACTATAATTATAATAGCTTCACTATGTATGTATAGGTATTTTTGCTGTTTGGCAAAATAATAAATATTAAAGATATAGATAAGTTTTTTCTCTGTATGAGAAGAGGCCCTTACCCTTGTGGGACAGTTATGGGCCAGTTATGTATGTATAAATAAGATAATTAATTAATATACTAATATTAAAAATTATAAATTAATTTTGCTAGTCACACATTACAACTATTAATATTCGCATACCTCAATATTCGATATCTGCAAAAATCCTTCAATGAAATTAATTTAAATTGTTGTGTAGGTACCTATTACATGATCTCCAAGCTTTCTACGAATGTCGGGTAATTTAATGTGTATCAACTTTCTTACGGTCATAATAAGACGAGCAGGTGTAACAATAAGCGGCGTTCGTACCTACTCAGCTACTTATAAATTAGGCATATTAGTTCTAACACAATGGTATACTTACTTGGCTCTATGCAAGTTCCCATCGAGTTGCTACGAAGATGTTCATAATGACAATAGTTGCTTGACTCAGGGCTGTCACCTTCCCTAACTTTTATAAAGATTTTATTCATGACTAGCTTCTGCCCGCGACTTCGTCTGAGTGGACTTCAGAATTGTGTCCAGCCGGGACAAAAAGTATCCTATGTGTTAATCCAGGTTATAAACTAAAAAAGTGCCAAATAGCATTAAAATCCGTTCAGTAGTTTTTACGTGAAAGAGTAACAAACATCCATCCATGCATCCTCACTAACTTTCACATTTATAATATTAGTAGGACTTTCATGTCACCAACCAACTGCCTCGTTGGTTTAGTGGTCTGTAGCGCGACTGCTGAGCAGGAGGTCTCGGGTTCGATTCCCGGGTCGGGCAAAGTTGAGTTTTTCTGTTAGAAAATTCTCAGTAGCAGCCCGGAGTTTGGAAATGTGCCCGGTTGATGGCAATAGGCTCACCACCTATTACATGGGACTTAATAACAGCATTGGTGAAATGTGGGTGTACAATTGTGTACACCTCTGCCTACCCCTTCGGGGAATACAGACGTGATGCTATGTTATGTTATGTTATGTTCATGTCATTAAAAGAGATTCCTTCAAAGAAATTATTATAAATAAAAAATCATTATTTTCTTTTCGGAATACTTAGTGTCCAAATACAGATAAATATTTCAAACGCATTAACGTATGCGTAGCGTACTCTAAAGTTACAAATATTGAGTCACTGTATTGAGACTGAATAGAAGGGGTTGACATCACCATAAGACGTATTAAAATGTGGAAGAAAAATTCGATATATTGAGCTTAGATGGCAGAGCGCCTGGAGTATCCATCCGAGAGGCGCAGGTTCAAATTCTGCTCGTGACCGTATTTTTCTTTCCACAAAACTTTTGGAACTTTATAATTGATTTCAGAGTTTTATTTCATTTAGGACTCAAAAAGAGAAAAATATAGATTTTGAGCTGGTGTTATAAATTATCATTACAAAAAAATCTGGTGTCAAAACTGAAAAGCTTTAATCATATTAAAAACATTATTTGAATAGTAATTCAATTAATATGGCTCAATCGGGCTCTAGTAATTCAATTAAAAGGTTATGTTTAAGGAGCTGCTGAAGTGTTAGACTTGAATTGTTATAATTTTCATTTTCACCTACTACCACTTAAGAGAAAGCACTTCGATTTAGAGTAGATATCTAGATCCGCCTTCAACCATAGGTTGAGAAGTTATTACTACAGTAGTTATGTCTCAAGGCAGGACTATTATAGATGCAAATAACAAAATAGTCTGGTTTATTGGCTCCAGTCGAAATGTATTGCGAACAAATAATGCTCTGTAAGGATAGTGACCTCTCAGATTCATTCGTGGCGGCGTAGCATGGGTTGGCACCCGGGGCAGTTTACAATTGAACATCCCCAAAATAAAACAATAAATATTGCTATGCGACTAATTTAATAATTTAATGGTACATCTTTCTAAATGGAGGCCTTTCCAAACTATTTGGATCACATTAGGGAAGTGTGATCCATTTTCCTAAGCTAAAGGACCATGGCTCACTAGCCATTACTACTAAGCTGAGCGAGTGAGTTGTCACCACGTTTTCACCCCTTGGTGGTAGGCACCCGGGGTGGACCGCCCCTACCGCCCCACCCTTTACGCCGCCATAGCACTTTGGCATGGCATTTCATTCGCCACTTAATTAACTTTTGCCAAAGTGACAGTTTATTAACAAAGTGAAAATCTTTGTTAATATCTTCTCCTCCCTCTCCAGTTTCATTTAAATCTAAAACTAAAGCTCATTAACGGTGCATACCCTCTTCAGATCCCCTCTGATTATTAGTCTGCATTCCAGTTTCTATATCCCTTTCAAATACATAAAACACATGATCGCTAACTAAAGCTATTTCTTTGCGCAAATATTCAAATTTCAAATCTAAAATTCATAAGCCAATATTTTATAGTATTTTAGTAAAAGCAAGTAAGTAATGAGTTACTACCTATTTCATACAAGGTGGCTGAGGCAGACTTCCTTGAATTGAAGTAACAACCACAAACGGATTGGGGTTACTCAATTATGCTTAAAAGATTTTTCACTATTGGGTATATGTTTCGTTTCCTATGTACGTGCCTATCTATGTTCATTTACATGGTTCATGTTACACGAGAGACCATGTTACATGAACCATGTAAAAATGTACCAGCAGATAGAAAGGATTCAACATAATATATTCAACTTAATATATAAAAAGAATGACAATCTCAATTTAGTTTAAGCTGACCACTTATTGACTACTATTACTAACCAAATTTTTTAAGGATTTTATTGCAGCTTGGCTTCTATTAAAGATTAAATTAATCAACCCTAGTCAAAGCTACGCCTTACAATGTACCTTGTCAACTAATCTGCACACAATGACAAGAGAACATTTTGTGGTTCCATAAGTACACACATTCTTATAGACGGGCGAAAGTGCCATTATATTTGTATGCGAAACTGTCATATCATGAGATTCAATAAAACGGGTTAGCAATCAAAGCTTTTTTTACAATGAAACAAGATTACAATCATCACCACCTTATAAGTTTGGAAACGAACTAAAATAATATGAATTGAAATGGGAATTCGCTCTTCTAAATCTTGCCTATTGATATGTTGTAGGCAAATGAAAGAAAACACTAGTTTAAATTTCAAAAAAATGTTTTGTGCCTGTTTTTTTTAAATTGCTTATTATGGTAGTCGATTAACTATTTTTAGTTTTTCGCAGCACATCAAAATTAGGATTTATAAAGGGTTTTCGTTTTAACCTAGAAGAGGGACCTCTAACACTCACGTGGTTTAATATTTTAAATGACAGTAAGAAGTTAGTGCAATTACATTTTGAAATCTATAGTTTAGAGTGTGTAAAGTTAATTTAAACTGATTTTACCACATTCATGTAAAAAGAAACAGATATATCGAGCTATAGGAAATGCGCTGAAAAACATGCGCTTACTTTATGATAGATTTCCAGTGAAGTTTTTTATTGCGTATGAACTGAAACATAACTAATTATACGAGTACAGTCGTTTTAATGTAATTTATAACCCATTTTATTGTTTCACAATCCTGAGCTATAAGATTTTGTGTCTTCAGTCTAATTAATTCTAAGTGCAGTAAGTCGTGATTTTTTGTTAGTTTTGTTTTGAAAACTATGTGATAGAGTATTTTCAATAAATATGATTTATTTATGTCATGTAGAATGCGCCAAGATAAATAAATTAGTTTGTATTGTATTTACGTCAAACTCTGGAGTTATATCAAGCTCATTCTATTTCCTAACTTACTAAGAAACGCGAATTCACACTATAGCATATCTTAAAAGTTTGACGTGTTGGATTTTTTTCAAGTATTTTTTCATGTTTAGGAGATCTAAAATAACATAATTACAACGCTTTATATCGTAGGTAAAAAAATCTTGTAAAGTAGTGTAATTATCCTCCCTGTTTTCTACTTACATCTATAATTTTGAAAACATTCCCTCTTATCTTGTATCAGCATACATAATACATAATTGAAGAAATATTATTCCATTGTATAATACGTACAATCCTACTAATATGATTAATGCGAAAAGTTGTGAAGATGGACGGATGTTTGTTACTCTTTCACGTAATAACTATTGAACTGATTTGGAGCTCATTTGGTACACAGATATTTAGTAACCTGGATTAACACAGGATAATTTTGTCCCGGCTGGATCCCGTTCTGAAGTTCTCGCAGACGAACTCGCGAGCATAAGCTAGTCAGTACAGCATATATTTCTGAACGGTTAACCAAAATTATCTATGTTATTGATAAAAAAAAAATAGCAGAACAGTGCTACTAAGATTTAGGTTTAAGCATAAAACACAAAACATTTTTATTAGAATACTCAGTAGCTGTGAGTAACTTTATATTTTAATGTGTTTGATGCAATAAATTGGGAATTTCCAGCATCTGTGAGACTCACTTTCGTCGACGTCCTATAACCGCGTTATGTTATGAAATAGTATAAGTCCGCCCCCATTCTGTGCGCGTCCGCATCACCGGCCATTGAATAATCGGAGCCGCCTGCGCCTGCCCATTCTAATGAACGCTTGACGTACGAGTTACACAACTTCATAGCTTTTTGAACAAAGGTCAATGGCGTATAATTTTACGTTACGCTACTAAATAATAATTTGTCTAGAATTAATGTATGATTTATAGTTTTTTATGTAATACAAATGCTGTATAAACTATTTCTGATCACTTTCTTTTGGTGAATGAAATGTTTTTTTTGCGATGATGATAATTGTATAAAATTATGTACTTATTTATTTCCAGGATTGTCTTTGGTGAAGGGAGCTTGAGCATTCAATAAATATTCATGAAATATACTTTTATTATGTTGTCATAGATATACTTAGCCGGATATGACTTTTTTCGAAATTGAGAAACTACCATCACTAATTATTTTTATCTCCAGATAAATAGATCTAAGATCTATGCCTTAAACGGCCGTAGCTCAAGGTCAGGTACACCATACTTACCATTCATGATTGTAGTTGGTACACGTGATGCTTGCCTTGCCTTTCTTACCCTTGCTTTATAATTAGTAGGTAAGTAATATCGTAATGAATACTATTTTTAAGTCAAGTTTCCGTTGAATTATGTATTTTTGTGGGTATTAATTAGAAACCAACTTTACTATTAAAATAAGAAAAAGTCTTACATAACTTTCTAAAATTCTTGCTCGTTCAGACATTAGTCAGTATGACTACGCATTAAAATTCTTTTGTGAACAGGCAAGTTTTGCATCTTTTGAAAGCACACCATAAATACTAAAAACAGTTCTTATTTAAATTGTGCAATCTGAAATAATATTTATATATAATCAAAACATACTTTCACTTAAATAAGTATCTGATACATATCGAGGGGTATTCACATTTTTAATAATACCCATAATGTTAAGTAGGTAAGCCTCTTATGTAAATTGGCACATCGGAACACTTGGCACAGAAGAAACAGTGACTAATCTAACCCGAATTCAGATCGTGTTCCGTTTACAAGAAAGTTGTGACATGGCATTGTTATGCAAAGCGGATCTGTGGGCACATAGACACACAGACATACAAACACGTCACATTTCTGCACACGTCAAATTTGTCCGCGTGTGCAGACAACACTTACCGAGCTTGTTGCGAAATTTGGCTAGCTGACTGAGCCTGATCTTCTTATCTGACATACTTCCTTTTGTAAAACATTGCCCCGTACTTGGATTTTCTCTTGTATTGTGGGTGCGTTTCACATAATCTCACACGCACGCACACCCAGACTCGGAGTAATTATCTGTAGTCCTTGCGGGAATCGAATCCGAAACACACGGCGCGGCAACCGGTCTCTCGACTGCTGCGCCAACAGCGCTGTCAAACATAACACCCATATGCATGTAATCACGTCGGTATAGGCTGCTCTTGACATTCACCTTTTTAAAAACGTCTCCAATTTAATTGCTTATATTGATTTGATATACTTATCTTATTATTTTCACAACCACGTGGTACTTTCAAGAAGTCTGTGATCCTGGGCTTACTTTTGAAAATAATTCCACTCGATTGACATTGGAAATATGTCAGAACGTACTTTTAAATGCCAAAATGTCCAAAAAAATTATTATGGATTCGGGATAATATGAAGACAACATGCTTTAAAATTGTGGCAACTGTAATGTAGCAAAACTTATTATAAATTTACGCGCTATTTTACGGCGTTTATTTAATGTTGGAATTGGTATTAGTTTCAAGAGTAACCCCAGAATTATTTTGAGTACGTTCTCAGCTAATACATATTTTAGTTTTACGCAGTGATACTTGCATGTATAAAAGTGTCCCGCCACGGCCGGAAGACTGAATTTTTTCTGCGTTTGCATTTCAAATCCGTAACTTTCTTTACTCATCAATTGTGTTTAGTTAAGAGAATTTCCAATCATTGTTATGCTGGTTACGTATCCATTAAATCTTTCTAAATGAACAGATAAAAAGCCAATTATCACGTGTATGGGTAATAAGAGTATAATAGCAAATACGTGTAATAAAGTAAGTCAGTGCGGTAATGACAGGGACGCCAGGTAACAATTAGTCGAGATCATTCACCTGCGGCGCGCACATGTCGAGATGAAAACAGAAAGTAATACCAGCCAAATTCGTGCACCATACTAAGACAATGGGCAATTTATTCGATTTCACTCTTTCCGTAAATTTCATATTTGTGTGGTGGCTCGCGCGGCGCAGGCGCAGGCCCGGTGCGTTTGTGAGAGCGTGCTTAAATTATGACGTTTGACTCTAGGTGTCCATTATTTACGCTCTTAGTAGAACAACGATATAAAACAGCCAATGACAGCCTTAATATTGAACGATTTCACATATTTTCAAATCAGAATAACTCGTATTATTGCACTGGCAGGATAAGAGTGAATAAAACAAAATATATTCACATGTAACAGTTTGGTAAATAGTAGTAGTACATAGTTGTACAGTTAGGGCAACTTTTATACACTATACCTGTACATTCACTTAGTGCTTATGGTCCATCGATGTATTTTACCTATCGTAAAAGCGCTCACTGTAACTACCTTTATAATTAAGTCTTATCTATTATAACGATTTAGAGTATGGTGTCATAGTCGTAAACAGTAATTCCCAGATGGCTACGACGAACTAAAAAACAGATGTATATTGCATTTCAATCAATGTTATCTCGTTGACCCGGTTACCGTTGTCCTATCCAAATTTCATATCATCAGTTCTGCTCGAATTTTGCATTTTTTTTTCATCGTTTCAGCAGTTCAATTTATGCTATGTTATTAATATAGGTAATTACCCAATCCGTAACTGCTCCAGTGCAGGGCAAGTGCCTCTTTTTAAACAGAGAAGGCAGGGGAGCATCGATTATTACGCTAATTCACGGTGGCTTAGCGATGTCGGACTATTCAGTCCGTTTAAATAACATGATTTTATCATATCATACATACATACATATATAAGGTCCTAATTTATTAGGTAATTTCCTTTGAAAGGGGTAATATATAAGTCAAATACATTCACTTTAGCTAAAAATTAAATGGATATAACAAATTATTTGTAATTAACATAGTACTAGCAAGACGAAAACTGCTCCTTGAACGGCGAACAATAAGAAAAAAATAAAATTGTTCTAAAAATTTGAATTATGGCTTAAATGAATCCTTATCACTTACACATTGACCCCTGAAAAGGAAAATACCTAATAAATTAGGACCTTATATATGTACGTTTTAAATACTTTAGTACTTATAACCTATTTGATATATATTATGTAGGTATCAATAATTAACAAAGGTATACATACTATCAGATTCAATACTGTTAGAACAAAGATATACACAATTAAAGTACTTGAGCTGTTTTCATTATAATGTCCTTATTTACCTACTTAGTGTAGTTGACATTTTCATTTCATTTTCGCTGTAGATCATCAAAGTTTGTACTCATTCTCATGAAGGAAAAAAGAAATAAAACTCATTCAAACACATTCTATTAATAAAATTAAATCGTTTTAATAGTTGTAGTGTTTTCAATATAACAGATAATAAATACTATTTCTCCATTCTACATATTTCAGCAGAGAGTTCTTATTCAACTTTATTACCTACTTACTGTTCTAAACTACAACAATAGTGATTTGTACGGATAATAAAACAGAAACGATATTTTTATGTTTTGTTGATACTTCAAAATATATATGCATTAATATATTATTTTTTATATCATAGTAGTTTCAGTATCAAACAATTATTTCTCAAATTGGTATGTAATTTACTGTTGCGTTGAAATCTTTTGTACGGGCTGCGCGGGCGCTGGCGTTATGTTATAGATTTTTATTTTTACTTTTACCTGCTTTCCGCTGTATCGAAAATTGCTATTTCTCACTTGATAGTTTTTATTGAGTATTAAAATAATACCTCTTGCTCTTACAATTTCTTTTAGGTTTATAAGATTTTGTAGAAATTGATACACATTATCTGAATATCTTATGTAGTGCAAAAGTTTGCTTTATAGATTTTTGTGGAAACAAAAGACGTATTAAAATGTGGAACTAGAATTCAGGGTAGTGAGCAGGGGTCGAGATGGCTTAGCGATCAGAGCGCCTGGAGTATTTATCCGGGAGGCGCAGGTTCGAATCCTGCTCACGACTGTATTTTTTATTCCACTAAAAATTATAGACTGCCTCGTTGGTCTAGTGGTCCCCAGCGCGACTGCTGAGCATGAGGTCTCGGGTTCGACTCCCGGGTCGGGCAAAGTGTTGTTGAATTTTCTGTTAGAAAATTCTCAGTAGCAGCCCGGAGTTTGGAATTGTGCCCGGTAGATGGCAATAGGCTCACCACCTATTACATGGGACTTAATAACAGCATTGGTGAAATGTGGGTGTACAACTGTGTACATCTCTGCCTACCCCTTCGAGGAATACAGGCGTGATGCTATGATGCTATGTAAAAATTATAACTTTAGAGGTCGCTATGGATCCGTTAATGCTTTTCAAAGATTTATCTGTAAAGTTATTATATTATATAGAAAAGATTACGGTCGAACCTACGCCTCCCGGATAAATACTCCAGGCACTCTGACCACTAAGCCATCTCGACCGGGATATCCGGGAGGCGCAGGTTCGAATCCTGCTCACGACCGTATTCTTTTTCTATTTAATATAATAACTTTAAAGTTCGCTAAGCATGCGTTAATGATTTTCAAAGATTTATATTTGATTTATCTGTATTTACTTGATTGAATTGTAAGTACTTAACTTTTGGCTTAGCAAGATTTAGTTGGATAGGTAACTAATGACCAGTATTTTGTAAACTAGCTCCTCTACATTGCAAATCCTAAAAGTCTTTAAATGATTTTATAAGCAGGATTGACTTGAGTTTAGAAAAATGACAAATATGATTTCGATTGGACCATAGAATTAGAATATTTTTGGTATCGTTTATGGATTGGACAATGATGTTCGGTGTGTTTGCGAATGAAATAACATCGTTTAAAATAATATAAATCAAGAATAATAGAAAATCATTTTTATTGTAACGCTTATTGCCCAATAACGATGACGAAACTCTAATACATAATGTACTTGTCGAACAAGATAAGTACAACTACATTATTTTAGAGATAATTGAGCTTTAGAAAAAAAAACGTCTTTTTTTAGCGGCAGCTACTGCTATCACTCAAGAATAGATCTTCCACAAAACTAGAATAGTTTTCAAATCATTTCACATAAGGCATCGCGCTTGTATTGCCTGAAGGGTAAGTAGAGATGTACACAGTTTTACTCTAACATTTCACCAAAGCTGTTATTAAGTCCCATGTAATAAGATGATGAGTTTATTGCCATCATATTGAGAATTTTGGCAGGAAAACCCAATAAACTTTGCCCGAGAATCGAACCCAGAACGCTCTGCAGCCGTGATTACGACCACTAATGTGGCATTTTCCCTTTGCCAATTACGTTAGGTTTAGACATTTTGTTTTATGTCAATATTGTTCCAAGGGTACGATAATGTAAAGGGGTTTCATTTGAGAGTAGTTGTTAAAGTTTTGAGTTGCTGATAATGGGGCCCTGGGCAAAACCCTGAAGGGTTATCATTGTAAATTTGTCTGTAACCTACAGTTTTAAGTAATTTTCAACAATCGGTATTTTATTCCTTAACGCTAACCTTTTGAGAAATTCAGATATCATGATAAAAATAAATGAAGTCGTTTATCATGCGCCTTTATAAGTAATACGGCAAACTTAACAAAATAATGTCTTTGTTTTCCAATTTGGACATCAACGGAAAGGAATTCTTACATAATTGAGGCGCAGTCCTAACCTACGCGATCAGTCATCACACCCCAAATGACATCACAGCGTCACCAAAGGATTTCAACATCCAAATGGACGTCAGATCGGTCTGATCCGGGATAGTCGACTTTGCGCAGGCGCGGAACTTTCACGCGTATAAAACGGCTTGGTCGGCGGCCGCCGCGACCAGTGCGAGCACTCGACCAGGGCACGAGCGCGCGCGCAGTGCACCACACGCGCCGCGAAAACGAAAGTGAACCTAACTATATAGCAGACTGTGACAGTGATTGTGCGAACTCTGGAACAGTGATCGGTAGCTGCCTGTGTTATCCTGAAACTGTTTCATCGATCTGGAACTTCATTTAGAGCTCACCTGAAAAGGTACAGGATTCTGTGTTTGTTGTTTTAAGGGATGCGAAGGATTATTATGTGCTTTAAAATTGTGTGCAAGTGTTTTATTGTTTTTCATGATGTTAAGAAGTTACTATTTTACATATTTATATACTTAAAGGGGTAAAATAATTTTGAAATATATATTTAAGTGATTCAAAGTAAAAAAATATTTCGTGATATCTATCGTGTTGCCATATTCAGTAAACTATAATTATGACATAATTTGAAGTTTATATTTAAATTAATATTCGTGCATGAAATAATTTATTCTATTTTTTTTTTTATATTGCCTCGTTATTTATACATAGTTTCAATATATAAGTCTTATAAAATATTATGAAAATACATTATTTATTTTCGATATCTAAGCTTTTACCGCAGCAAGCACACCGCAGATCGCTTGCTACGGCGTAGCGCACGTTGCTACGCCGTAACCAATACGCTTAAATATGCGTATTTTTTATCTCTGAACAATAATATTCAGTTGTAGAAAGTTGCATAATTTTACTTTCACTGGCACTCGTTGAAATAATCTCTTCGCATATCGCGAATATTTGAACATACTTAATTTGCATGTGTTCAACGAATTTTCTGTACGCAGCTGACGTTCTTTTAAAGTCAGTTTTCATTGGGTTATGGCAATTCGTTCTTTATTTTGGTGACGTTTAGAGTTACTCATTGCGGCGACATGTGGTGAAGCCGGCGCGTGGAAAGTAGGCCACGCGTCACACAGCTCGCATTTTATACTTGTGGGGTTCCTCATTTACGTTAACACTCATATCTAAGAAACCTTGCAAGTTAATAGGTTTTATAAATTTTAATTTTAATTGCGATCTGCGGAAAACTGTATTTTAAATTCTCAAGAGTATTTTACTAACCCTATTATTCTATCTATTGTTTAATCATGATTTCTTAATTGCTATCATTTGTAAAATAAGCCGATTATGCTTTAAGTAAAAATATTTTTGTTTATTATTATTCTACAATACTTTCCAATTAAGATTACATCACCTCACACCTAATTGAACATAATAATGATATTACGTACGTACAGGTGTAAAGATATTTAGACTAAAAACGAGTCCCAACGTCTCTTGAGAAAGATCTTATCTCAACGAAAACATTTTAATAAAGTCGGTTACATTAGACACGGATATAACACAAGTTAATGGCTACCTCTAAAGATTTCTTTTTCATGTCGTAGTAGTTAAAATTATCTACTAAACTTCACGTTTATGGCCGTACGTGTATCTTCCTTGTAAGTCATTAAGGCTGAAACGCGATGTATTCGCATTACCCTTATCTGTCAAACAGCGGATGCGACACAGGTCTTCACGGTTATTACTGCGGCTGCGCAGGCCGTTGCGAAATTCGTCCACACACAGTAGGACTTCCCATTCCATTGTTTGAATGCATCAAGATTTTGTAAGTGAGTGGTTTGCGTCATGGTACCTTGCCATCTCCTGGGATTGTTGAGTGCTGTATTGTGAAACATACATGTCGCAAATAAAGCCATTAGTGCCTAAATAGTTTCAAAGACACTCCACTTAGTTAACTACTAAACTTATGTCAGGCATAATTTTTTATTCCAAGAGATGAAAAAATTATAGATTTATTGATATAAAAGCAAGTCTCGTGAAAATCGATTCCATTGTTAAAATTTTATATATTGAGTCTTAAATGGTGGATGGTCAATCCACCATTTAAGACTCAATAACAATGGAATCGATTTTCACGAGACTTAATTATTAAAAATAATATTTTTTTCATCTTCAATGTTAATTCTTAATAAGAACTATCTACATCTTCACCACATACCTACTGTCCATTCATGCGTCAGATTGTCGTAGCCGACGTAAAGTTAATGACGGAGCTTTCTACATATTATAATGTGTGCTAAAAATAGTCATTTTGTGCAACCCATCTGCGTCACGTTACGCAACTACCATAACAATTTTATACTATACTTAATGTCGTCTATAATTTATTCGTTACGATATTTTATTTTCACGTTAGAAATTTTGATCGTTTAGGTAAATAATTCGATGTTACATATTATTATAATTAAATTATTTAATTTTATATGAACTGACACTTTCACTTTCACAGTATAGGATTCACGTTAAAGAGATAATATTCGAATGTAACCGCAGCATCAGAGTGAAAGCGTCAATGAGTGTGTCCAGTTTTAATTTCCGTCAAGACGACTTAAATATCAAAAATGTTGGACTGAAAATGAGATGCGCAGTCGTGGAATAAACTTATAAAAATAAATATTAAAAACCAATTTACACATACGAGATTTCATTCAGGATTATCTCGAACTTTTTTTAAAGAAAAAGTTTCGGATGATACTTATTGTAAATTGAAAAATGTTTAAACTTCTACAAAATATATCTAATGTTTCTTATCTAAATAATCTGAAGAAGAAAGTCAACATTTGTAAAGATAACAAACTATGCATGTAGATAGGTGATAAGTAGACAAATTCAGACAATTTATTCGACAATATAAGTAGGCAACCTTTATCGTGGCTCAATCCAATCTACCTCAATCCATCAATCCCTAACTAGTGATACATAGTTAGGGATTGATAGATGACATTAGTTGAATGGCTTTTACTATTGTGAGATGCGTGTCGTACAAGTAGTGTGACACGCGTGTGTAATGTAACCGAACATAGATACTGCCTCGTGCATCTCGCACGGCGCAAGCGCAGGCGGCGGCGATGACGCGACGCGAAAGCGAGTCAGTATGTCAGCACCAAGGGGCACTCCTCGGCGCTCCTCTCCATCAATAACACCTGATCAATGTTTGAATAATACCCATTTTATTAATACAACCTTCTGTGACTACTGTGGCGGTTTTGTTTAAAGTAGCAAATAACTTGATTTAACGTACCTATGCATTTTGAGGACCCCCTCATCGTATTATGCATTTATTTACTTTAACGAATTGAAATGAAAAATAAATTACTTTGTAAATAACAGCCCTAAATAGCCCCAGATAATTAACACTAAAATGGAAATGTCGTTTTATTTGACAAATGAATTTTTATTTATGATTAAAATGAATACTTAACATTTACACATTGAGCTCTTCCAAGGTCAAAGGTCTAATAAAGTCAGATCTTATATAAAACGTACCCACGACAGAATAAAAATCGTATAAGATGATAAATACTATTTTAGGTCAAAAAATTAGAACAGCGAGGAAAAGTTGAAGGTTGTGCTTGTATCTCTTGAGTTGCATAGGAAGCAGGTTAGTTAGCACAAGGCCGGTTCTGCCGACACTTGTCACCCATAAACTGCATGTAATTGCGCTCACGCATGGATTGGGAACGGTGAAAAATATTGCACTAAGTACACCGGATTTTTCTCCAGCTTTGACGTGTTTATGGACTTTCAAGAACTGATCTCTTGCGGAATATAAGAAAGTAACGAATAAAAATTAATAAAATGTTTCACTTCTGTCACATGATATTTACAAATCCCGTTTGACGGACGGACGTGTTATATGTATTAAATGTTTTGAACGTATCCAAACAAGCTTATGTGCTGTGTGTTTAATAGTGTGATTAATGCAATGTTTTGCATAAGACATTTAATAATTATAGGATCCCTCATGGAATAGAAGTTCTGTGTTCTATTCCGTGTAGTATTTGTGTTCACTTGTACAATTGCACCCAAGTAAACATCTCGATTTCTTAATAACTCTAGTACAATGAAAACTGTATAAAGTGAGTTATGGATAAATGAGAAAACCTACATCTTCTATAACTGAAATCCGATTTCTTAGAACGAACTCTACTACTACTATATACTATACTTACCTAAAATAATGTTTTAACTAGGTTCTTAGATAATTCCGGGTAAAGACGGTGCGGTTCTCTCGCCTTTTTCGTGTCGCGTAGTGGTCGGGAGATAGGCTGCTACGCCGCTTGTCGTGGATTCGATTTCCACTGTTCTACAGATAATTGTTCCGGGTCTGGGTGTGTGATGTACCTTTTAACACACCCATTATACCTTCAAGAGAAATATTGTTGAAACTGTAACTTCCTGCTAAACTTGCGAAGCGGGAACTAGTAGCTGTGCCCGCGACTCATTCTTCCTCTGTGTGAACGTGGGAAGAAGAATGACAAGTTAAATACAAAAATGTAAAGTGTTTGCTCGGTCGCGGTTCAAGCTTTCTTCTAAGATGAAAGTGCGCACCGATGTAGAGGAACATATGAAACAGAAATATTGCTTATTTTATAAATACTAGAGATGAGACATAAAATGATAGTAGGTATTTACTTTTTTTACTTCCACAAAAATAGAATAGTTTCGAAGTTGACAGACGGAGTGTAATTTAGGTTTTTCGTGATACAGTTTTTAACTAGTACGAGTGAATAAGGTGAATTAATCTAATTATAACCAATGCTCACTACGCTATCATAATGTACCTAATAACATAAGATCGATCTACGGCCAAAATTCTCTCCTCTTATATAGTACTTTTAATCTGTAACTGTTTTTTTCTTTTGGTGAGAACTAAACGATTTATTTATTTAATTTCTACACAAACCGCTAGTCGATATTAAATTATATTTTCCAACATAAAAATTGCTTTTTTTATCAAAGTTTAGCGGAATATGAATACTTTAAATAGTTTACGTGAAAAAAAAAGTTTGTCTTTGACTTGAATTGTTTCCAAACGTAATTTTAATCGACTTCTTCACTTTTGGAAGCAATTCTGCTAGAGAACCCCTTAAACTACGAGGTAATTTCAAGTTCAAATTATATATATCAACAACTTCTATAGTTTCTTCGTTAAGAATCTTCTGATAGATAACATAGATTTGTGTTAAATCGAGAAGTCGAATGATGGCAACACTAACATTCAGTTACTGATCAGAGATTAACAAGACTATTTGTCCAGAGGTGTAATTAATGTAGCCCTATATTAATGTGGTATGATCTGGTTCGAGATGCCTCGTCTGTGCGTGTAAGATAGAATTATCTCCGTCCTAGAGTTTGACAAGTCTTAGATATTATATTGACGGCTATTTAAATTACCTTATGTATTATTATTAGGATCTAAAATAAACTGAACAATTGGCTGCAAATACGAGTATTTCATATTATTAATAAAATATCCGATTCTCATGTAACTTTGTACATCTAAATGCAAAAACTTCGCAAGGCGATAAAAAAAAAACATATTTTTAATTATTTATTTTTATGTTGAAATTGATCCAGAAGTGTCATTAAGAAAATCAAAGACAACGACCAAGTTACACATTCACATTTACATTTACATTAGTTACATTTAATTTCACAAAAAAATGGTCGTAAAATGTTTGTAGTTTTGTGTGTTACGTAGGAGATACCATGAGGTGCGCGGGAGCACGCCCGGTATTGTTCCTAAGAGGCACACATACAAGTGGAACTCTTTTCTTTCGCCTGGGAAATGAGCCAGCCCGCCTTGTTCTCGCTAACAGGGTCAAATTACTTACATGCTGACGATTTATTTGTAATACTAACGAACAACTTTTATTTTGATTGGTAATAAGGTGAACTAGCAAGAATCAGCCATATGAAATAGATTTAAGACTCTCAATTAATATTCAGTAAATATAAATATGTAAGAGGCAACAACCTAACTGTTTAACCCATTCAGAATTCTCCAAATTGCTCTAGATTAACATGAAATGGTTTATGATTTCTATTTTATAGATGTATGCACACATAAAACGCGAATGAATTGCTCTATCAGAAATACTTTGAAAAGAAATACTGTTGCAAAAACTTTACATGCTATTGTGATTAATTAAAATAATATAAAAGAACTGCAACAAATTAATTCTGATGGGAAATAATCTTAGCCTCTCCTAGCGGTGCTACGAGTTATAGCAAACGGCCCTCCCCTTCCGCGTCATTCAGGGTTTATCATATGGTACCATATTTTTTCACCCACATGGGTATCAACATGCTAATAATTGTTAACTCAAAATTTCAATGGAATTGTTCCACATAAACGTGATTAGTTAAGTGGCAAAGAGAAACATAATTAATCTCCATGCGTCTAACATCCGCGACAACCTGAGTTGACGTAATTTTTTCTTTTTGTCGTCGGATGAGGCTCACGAGGAATGCGGTTATGCGAACAGCGGTCAGCTACTAACAGCTTTCCACTGATTGTTTTGATCGATCCAAGTGTCGCCCCGAGGCGCCGATTAAACGCTCGTTACTAGCGATACACGTTTAGATATTCGCATTTAAAAAGCTATTCATTTTAAATTCGCAGGTGTAATTTGACATGTAACATGCGGGGACATAATTATGCACATTTTGATCGGTTTCTGATTCGATGCAAATTATTTAATTATGGAAAACATTTCGTTGTTTCATAATAACAGCGTATCAATAGAAAGCGTCACTATATCTCGATTGTGAGCTAACAATTGAATGTGTAATAATCGAGCTGAGTGACGAACCAACCGCGCCCGTATAACGAGAGTGGCGACGATAGCGCCCCTATGCGCTCCCAATGTGTGCAGTCGGCACCCGGCGCCTGCGCAGCGGGGAAATTCAACAGATTTCACTTTTGTTATGCAGTTGTATCAGTGATTAGGAGGGACACTTGAAAGTTTCCCCTTCACGTCTATAGTGACAGCTCTACTTACCAGTCGAGTGAGAAATACCTGTTTGATGTGGAACATTTATTTGCATTCGGGATATCAACTGCTTTGCAGTACAAATTTAACATTGCTCACATGTACATGTGTTTACAATTAATAAAGAACGTTTAATAAAGTTCGAATGATTAAATTGACAAGCCATCTTGAGCAAATGCGCAGATTAAACAATCAATTAAATTTTACACAGCAGTCATTAATTGGTTTATATATTTATCTACGTATTGAACGTTAGGTTTTTTTTATTGTTGTGGTAAGAATAACAACCATTTGACTAGCTACATACTTACATAGGATAAATAACTGATTATAACATCCTTAACTACGACGTCATTATTTTCCTATAACGGAAGTGTTATAGTTATATATATTGTGAGTAGACTTTTTAAATTTAATTGGTACTTAAGTATATAACAATGTTATCGCAACGAAGTAATCATTTTCACTAAATTTTCACTGTCTGTTGGTACCTATTAAAATAGAAACTGCCAAACTAGTTCCGCTTTGTTCTTTTAAGTTTTTTTAATTTTCAAGAAGAAACTGAAAGTGTTAATTAGACTCGTGCATGAATATACGCGTTTTATGAATTATTTAAACGTTGGATTGGAGAAAGTATATCAAATTATTGTGCTCCAATTATGACGTGAGGTTTTGTGTCACGCCAAATGAGTTTGGTTGGCGAGACGGCGGATGTGGTGAAGCCGGAGAGGTGACGCTGACGCCGGCGCCTCGGCGTGGCCGCCCTCACAGACATTGGTCAACGCCTACCACCATGCCTTGACTAACTATATATTCCGATTCATTGAATCAAGATGTGGACGGTGTCACTATTAACGTCAGACAGTAGTCAGAATGGACAACATCAATTCGTTCCACATGTCTTTAATTAAATTGGACATTAATAAAGTGATTACAATCAGATTTGAACTAACATGACAGCTCTTAATGGGAAATATAACAAGATAAAAAAGAGAGATATTGATTTACTATTTTGGTTTTGGATTAATGGATCAACTTATAAGAAACTTGGGTAGGTATAAATAATGGATATCGAAATAACTTATCCGTAGTTTCGAAATTGAAAAAGAAACGAAATTAAAGAAAGCTACAACTCTTCCGTTTTCTGTTGCACATGGAAACAATTTTTACTCTAACAAATTCTTGACTCATATACTATACTAATAAGCGGGCGCAGATTGTGTGCGATTACTATTCTGCTCTTCAAATTAAAAAGGGAAATTCTCAATAGTAGTAATTTTATCCATTGAATCATAATTCATTTTCTAAATCTTACGTATTATAGTTACCAAAGCTTATCGAATCGATTAATCGAACAGCTTAATCTTCCGGTAATTATCTAAATAGAAAGGTACTTAACTATATTTGGCTGCACCTAAACGAGTGTTGTCAATATTTCTTGTCGAATTACGAGTGTGTTGGAACCAGTTGGTCGTTGTAAGGGCTTGCGAGACTGAACTAGTGCATTATTTATTACGGCGGCGATTTCTCGCGGCCCGTCTAAAGATTTCACCACTTTCATCTTGTATTTACGAGTACTTGCAGACCACATCCATCCTACGATCACTCCACATAGTTTGACTTACGCGACAAGATCGAGTTGGTAACTTTTATAGATAGATACTGAAATATAGATCGCGTTGATTATGTTGCAATCTTTCAAGGATGTTGCCTCGATATTCTAAAATATTGTAAATTTTAAACAAAGTCCTATAAAACCTAAAGTTCACTATACTATTGATGTAGTTGACTTGACTTAGAAAAGGTAGCAGAAAACCTGACGGAAAGGTGATTAAAACATGCTGCGTAATGCCTCTTTCAATCCATAAAAAAAATATCATAGCGAAATATCTATTTTTCATCATATTTCCACTTTCAAACAACTTAAAATATAACTAAAACACGTTTCCACTTCAACATAAAAAATAAACTATACAATGTTTATAACTAGCCTACCTATTCTTTAATTTGCTACGACAAGTCGCGGTCCCTTTCAGCAAATTGTTCGTTTGCCTTCGTTACATGCTTTCACTTTCGTGTATTTCCGTCGCCCGCGCCGACGCGACGCGCGGCGCAGGCGTCCCAGCAGGAAGCTAAAATAACGTATTGTCTAGAAGCTACATTGTACAAGGACGATTTCACTGCGATACAATGCACGACATAGATAACTTACTTGGGTAATAGAATTATTATTGTCTGTTATGACATCATAAAAGAACAATGGTAGAGCCTTAGTAGAATGTAACTTATAGGGAATTTTGAATTTAATCTCATAACCCACATTGATATAATAAAAACATTTAAAACAATTGTCATTAAGAAAACTGAGGACTTATGGGGATTGTCAATAAAGGCGGTTGAATCAATAATTGCTAAGATAGCGCCAATTCTGGCGTCAATATTTAATCGTTGCATCACAGAGGGTGTTTTTCCCGATCTTATGAAACTAAGTAAAATCGTACCCATTTTCAAATCAGGCTGCCATAATAACCCATCTAATTATAGGCCAATATCTGTGCTACCAGTGTTGAGTAAAATTTTTGAAAAAATAATGCTAAACCAAATGTTAGTTTACTTTAATAAAAATAAAATATTGCATGCCAAACAGTTTGGGTTTACTAGGGGACGTTCGACAGTTGATGCCGGATCCACTGTGATCAAAGCAGTGTTGGGGGCTTGGGAGGAGGCTCAAGATGCTATAGGAGTGTTTTGTGACCTTTCGAAAGCTTTTGACTGCGTGGATCACCGAACGCTCATTATGAAATTAAATTACTATGGAATTCGAGGTAGATCAATTGATTTTTTAAGTTCATATTTGTTGAATCGAAATCAAAGGGTGGCTATTGATAATGTAACTTCGACAGGTGCAATTGTCAAAATGGGGGTGCCTCAAGGATCAATTCTGGGCCCATTTCTGTTCCTAGTTTATATTAATGATCTTCCCTACTTTATCAAGGATATCAAGACAAATATGGTCCTCTTTGCTGATGATACATCCCTTATATTCAAAGTAAATAGAAAGGATGGGGATCAGATTGAACTCAATAATACACTTATGAAAGTATCTAATTGGTTTTCTGCTAATAACCTTCTTCTTAACCCGAATAAGACCAAATGCATTAGGTTCTCCGTACCAAACGTACCCCATATAAATTCAAATATAAAACTTGATGGTAGGGTGTTAGATTTGGTTCCGTCAACTGTTTTCTTAGGCGTTTCAGTAGACTCCAAACTGCAATGGGGTTCTCATATAGAGTCACTTGCAGGCAAACTCAGCTCTGCTGCTTTCGCTGTTAGAAAAATAAGACAGATGACAGATGTAGCAACGGCTAGACTAGTATATTTTGCTTATTTTCACAGTATTATGTCCTATGGCATCTTACTGTGGGGTTCGGCTGCTGACGTTGAGACTATTTTTATATTAC
Organism: Xylocampa areola; assembly: GCA_935421205.1. Taxonomy (NCBI): domain Eukaryota; kingdom Metazoa; phylum Arthropoda; class Insecta; order Lepidoptera; family Noctuidae; genus Xylocampa; species Xylocampa areola. The sequence continues at coordinate 8,088,247 of OW285200.1, forward strand.
AAAAAAGAGCAGTCCGAGCTATTTATAATCTTGGCTGTCGTGAGTCATTACGTGAATTGTTTAAGGAAATAAATATACTTACCTTGCCATCATTGTACATATTCAGTAATATCATGTACATTCGCAAAAATATTGCCCATTTCAATAAGAAGAGTGACAACCACAATTTAAACACTCGTAATAAGCACCAGCTTATAGTCCCCGGTTTTAGGCTTAGGAAGACTAGCAAATCATTTATGGGTAACAGTATTCGATTCTACAATAAGATCCCATCTAATATTACAGATCTTCCAGATGATAAGTTTAAGGTAGTGATCAAACGCATTTTAATATCTAAAGCATATTATAGTATTAAACATTACATTGAGGATAAGGATGTTTGGCGCACGATCCCCTCCTGCACACAGCGACCCACTGGCACTGTCTAATTTATTTCATGTATGAATGTAACCTCAACAGATTACTTTTGTAATTACTAGTTTTTATTTTTATACAATTAATTTTATTGACGTAGTACAATTATTCCAATTGTATTTTTTTTTTTTTGACACTTGTTTGTTTATGTAAATTTACATATCCATTAACTAACCGCTAGTATTCCTACTAGTTTTAAATTTATATTAACATTTCTTTGTAAAATGTGAGCATTATGTGGACATTAATGTTATTTTTAATCTCATGTTACGTACATATTGCCCATTGTCAGGCATTATGAGTTTGTCATGCTCACTAAAATGTCCTGCTGATGGTGGCGTTGTACATCGGGTCGTCGAGTTCCCTACAAAATGGTTGAGCTAAGCGAGGCTGATGTGCGCGTCATGCTCGTGAACGGGTGCTGTCTGTCGGGACTGGTCAGCTCTTAACTGCTTTGGCAATCATTTTAAAGGGCTATATAAGTTATTGCTTCTAGCGCTTTCCTTTATTATTTTGCTCATTAACCTGCATTATTCTCACATTACCTTATTTATTGTTATACCAATTTATTTTAAAAGAGTGTCTATGGAGTTTCTTGCCGGCTCTTCTCCATAAGATCAACGCCTTGGAACCGTGCACCTAGCTTTGACTTTTCATAAGTGCTTGTAATATGGCCTATATGAAATAAAAATATTTGAATTTGAATTTGAATTTGAATTTAAGGGGCTTGGTCTAGCAACCTGTTTCGAAAATATGATGTACTGATATAACGTGTGATAGTACTTACATAATGACATTAGGTAGCCAGACAGTCTTCATTCTTGGATGCCGCCATTTGGAAACTATGGTATTTTTCATGTGACCAGTGGCAAAAACGTATTATAGAGCCTTAGTAGACTGTAACTTATAGGGGCTTGGTCTAACAACCTGTTTCGAAAATATGATGTGCTGATATAACTAAGTACTTACATAAAGACATTAGGTAGCCAGTCAGTCTTCATTCTTGGTTGCCGTCATTTGGAAACTATGGTATTTTTCATGTGACCAGTGGCAAAAACCTATTAACCTATTGGAATTGCCATTCTGTAAGCAATATTTAATATTTTATTTACATTATGCATAGCAAGCGATAAATGTTTGATATGCAGTTCTCTTTATGCGTGGTTTTCTTTCGTGACAAAGATTATGCTACGGCTATTTTATTGATAGGGTTAATTGTCTCCTTTCTTAAGAAGGGAAGCGGTGCAGGTTCTCAGTTACCTAAATACCACACTTTTGCCGAGTCTGGCATTGAACTAACATTTCTAATATATAATTGATTATGCTTTAAAAATAACTTTGTTATCCCCACTACAAGACATTATCAACGTTTATTAGCAGTGATGAATGTTGGCAATGACAGTGTATTGTTTTCAATGCTAAGTTGCTAAGTTGAAGGAATAGTGTCACTCAACCGATATGGTAAAGTGATTAAACGATTAATAACTCTATACAAATTATTGTTAGCTTCAAAAATAATTAATTCCACAACGTCACGAAGAATACAATGTGCACTCTACAAAATGCTGTTTAATATATTCAGAATTTTATAATTCACATTTATTTGTATTGTTTCAGGCTTTTCTGAATCGAGTCACACTCGAATTTATGTCACCAAGATATTTTGGTAAGTACAAAACCTACCAATTCCAAACTAAGTCACGTCAATTTATAATATTCAACTTCAGTATTTATAAAGTTCTTCGACCTTAACCAGACATTAGCTAAATAGGATGTGATCAATATTGAAAAGAAGAAAATATTTAAATAACTTTTACGTGTGTCATCAATTATGTAACGTTTCGATCTGACTGTGAATTCATTCGAGTTACGCAATGCTTGTTAAGAACTGAAAGTGATCCATAGTTTATGCTCACTCGATCATTTCTCGCCGAAATATATCGACTTTCTCCCTGAGTAATTACCTATGCAAGCACCGCGTACGAGAGCGTGGTTACGTAACATTTGTAAGCACATTTTGTGTACAACCGAGACGAGAGTGAAAGTGCATTGAGGACACATTTTGATGTCATTTTATTCCCCTGGATTAAATGTAGTTATTAAAATATTGTTCCTCAATTGGCAATTTTAAATTATACATAGCATGGAACTGAATATTAACAAACAAGGTAGCCATTCGTAAACGTTTTAAGAAATAGAACAGGTATTATTTGTTAATTACATAATTGAAGGCATGTGTTATACTAGATAGCCCATGCATTTTTATTTAACATAATTATTTTACAATATTCCCGTTGAAAATGTAATTTATTTTTCTTATTTTTATGTCTTTAATAAGTATATGTAGGTACGATGTCTTAACTAGATATGATTATCAATATTATAATTCTTAATTTTCTTTTCTTAAAATTTTGAGCAAGTTTAAAAGATTGCGTTCCCTCACTGTACCTAATATAGCGTAATCATAGTTATTTTCCCACGCATTAAAAGTATGCCTTGAATATTATTTTTGGGATATTACATCAACATTCTTATGTAAGAGGAATTCTCGCTAGTCATGTGACTAGCGAGAATTCCCATCTTCCAAAACTAAATTTGGAAATGGTTTGTGTAACAATTTGATCGTCACGTTTCTCCAGTGAAAGCAATAGCCCCGAGCATTTTCATGATGGGTCACAAAGCAAGTTGGAGTCATTGTCCTTCGATGCGCATGGGCATAATTGTTTCTTCATAAGTGCGGGATGCGCGGGCGCCGCCGCCGGCCAGGTGATAAATTATCTCACGGCAGCGTTACGCAACGTTCGGGAGCGTCGCCCTCGTCCTTGGCCTGTAAACGCGCCTCGACTTTCTCTTCCATTGGTCGCGCACCATATAAATCATGCCTTCCCCACTGTTTGTTCCGGCTCCGCTCCGTCCGCGTAAAGATCACTCACTAAGATAAGCCTCTATGTTCCACTGAGTTCATAATGATTGAGTTTCTTACTGACTACAAATATAATAAATAGAATAGCTACGGGCGTATAGTTTCGTAGCCAAATGTTGAAATGGGTATTATTGGTAAGTAACTAATTATTTTGTCTTATCTAATTAAAAGCATGGTTAAAATTGATATATAAACAAAAAAATTGTGCGACTAATAAAATTTTGAATAAAACTATACTTTTAACCTTGAGGGGCTAATTGAATTCTAAAAAAACATGTAGATTATTGTACAGAATATCGTTAATGTAGTAGAGTGTACGCGTTTACGCGCGCAGCATGTATTAGCATAGATAAAATAGTTAGTTGCTGGAGATACCGATACTGTCGAGTAATGGCCGCTACAGGCTTGTATTGCCACTCACTGGGTCAGACGCATCTGTTTTATCAAATTGACATAAACACTTTAAATTGTACATTAATTGGATTAACATAATTGGATGAAAGTAGGAAGAGTTTGAGTTCGTTTGATGAATATGTAGTGTATATGTAGAGTGTTAGAGACCTACAAGACGTAGTCGTTTGGTAATAATTAACAAAATAACTAGCCCATTACTGGGCAAGAGCCACTTCTCACACAAAGAAGGCATGAGTAATGATAATTAGTAGTAATTTAAAAAACTTGTCTCAATTTGTTATAAATGCCTTACCTTATTAAGTAAAAAATTGGAAGGAGATCTGTGGGGTTACTCTTGAAACTAATACCAATTCCAATCCAATTCCAATAATAAATAGACACCTTAAAACAACGCGTACTTTTAAAATAAATTTACCTACATTATAGTTGCCTCAATTTTAAAGCATGTTGTCTTCATATTATCCCCAATTTATAATAATTTTTTAGACATTTTGGCATTTAAAAGTACGAACTGACATATTTCCAATGTCAATCGAGCGGAATTATTTTCAAGAGTACTCACTGATCCGTGCAATTTAAAAAGAAAAAAAAATTAATCATTCTTGACATCTTTAATTTTTTTTTTTGTTTAAGCATCCGGTCAATTGAAAAGGTATTAAAAACTATAGATATGATATGATATTTTCTAAAAAATGCTATAATGTCACCATTAACTTTTAAAAACAGCAGCAAATAAAATTATGTTAATACATAACTTAATTACATAATATTTTATTTATAGTCTGCATTTTTTCACTTAATGCAGATTTTAATTTTGATTATTGATCACGTGCATTTTAATAACATAAAAATTGTCTCTTAATTCTTCTTCTTCTTCTTATCGTATAGTTGATGAACAACATAGTGTCAGCGTTTAAACAACCCGTAGGTGTCTGACATGGCTTTACACACCATCGAGAATATCTCTCAGGTGTGCTGGTTTCTTCACGATGTTTTCCTTCACCGACTTAAGCAAGTGATAATTAATTTATAATATGCACTTGACTTTGAAATGACAGTGGTGCGTGCCTTGGATTCGAACTTGCAACCTTTGACTTGTCAGTAAAACGGTTATACCACTAGGCTATCACTGCTTCTTCAGTATATCTTAATAAAATGTTCTAACTATACGTATATGACCTACCTCATTGGTATAGTGGTCGCAAACAGGTTCGATTCCCGGGCCTGGCAAAGTGGTATTGGGTTTTATTGCTCGAAAATTCTTAGTAGCAGCCCGGAATTCGAATTATGCCCGGTTGATGGTTATAGAATCACCACCTATATCATGGGAATTAATAACAGCATCAATTGGTGAAATGTGGGTGTACATACAACTACGAACAGCTCAGATTACCTCCTCGGAGAACACAGGCGTGATGTATAAATGCTTTAGAAATTAACGACACATTACACTTTTTTTCATCATAATAAAAATATAATAAAGATAATGCTCTAATGATTTCACTGAGCACACATGCGCAGCTGTTATGCGATATCGGGTATCAGTTGTCGAGAAAAGTCTGGGAGCGTTTCACCTCAGTTCCGGTTTCACTCCAACCAAAATATTGAGAGGAAATCCCTCGCTGCGTAAATAAATCTATACAACTTGTTTTGGATAACTCACTTTCCTTTTCAAGTATGTTCGGTAAAACATGTTTGTATGGCGGTCTTGTTTTGAAAACGACACACAGCTGTTTATAAAAGTTTAGAATTTATTTTTATTGCATAGAAGTCTTGCTATCTCATACGAAGAAAATTATTGTACCTAAATAATGTAGTTATGACAAATGACGCTCATTTTTGAGCTCGCGTGGAGTGCACCATTAAAATAGAATATATATAAACACGTGGTCCCTGGGTGGTGCAAAACAGGCAACACAACTTTTGTGTGGTGGTTTTGCACGGGTTGGTTATTTACACTGGGCAATTTGTTTCATCATCCCCTGCCCTTATCTCAATTTATTTGGGGTCGGCGCAGCATGTATTTTTCTTCCATAAATACTCTTTACTTGTACTGGAATGTTTACAAAAAAATTAAAGACTACTTTGTTGTTGTTGTTTTTTTTATTGATTCGTGTTCAGTATCATCGGAAGAGTCGGGTAGGGTTCTAGAGATTGCATATTATGACGGTATGCCTGGTTCCACACTGGAACTAAAATATTATTTGAATATAATACCTTATTTTGTACCTACACGTAATTACAACATAGAAGAATTAGAGTTTATGTAATTACTAACAAAAATCTTCCCAGCCTTTCCCAAACTACGTTGTGGTCGGCTCCCAGTCTAACAGGATACAGCATAGCGTATTTTACATGGAGTGACTGCCCATCTAATTTCCACACCCCAATTAAGTATTAGGTAACACATATTTCGTGGTAAAACTGGTTCTCGGACTTACAGGCAGACTACGCGTAAATAATGTTTTACCTGCTCTCTGAGACCGGTAACAAATAATGGTCTCGATATGAAATAATAGTCACCCATACACAGAACAACCGCGGCAAGCACAGCTTAACGCCAGTCGACCAATCTGTGCGGCGGTTACTCAGTCACGAGCTCCTCTAGTTCTTACTATCAACGTAAAGTACCTACTAACTGACAATAGTCGTAAATATGACTGTTAATAGTTTTAATTACCTTTCATAAAACTCATTAATCATAGCTTGGCAACTGAGACGTGGATCATTTACATTGTGCGGCAACCAATTGGCGGAGGCCGATATACTTTTTTAACAACCAGCTCCAAGTTCATGCAAATAAGGCAATTTTCTCAGAAAACCGGGTCAATTTCTTCGAGATACGGAAGCTGTACCACCGGCTCGGCTTTGCATAGCAAAACATCAACACTTGATTGCGTTTATAAATGCATCACATTGCAGACAAGTTTTGTTTATTCTTGTAACCTTAACATTGAATCCTAAGGTAATTAAACTCTCGTGTTTCCATTCTAATTATACAGTTTACTTGTGAAGTTTTTGTTCTGAAATCTTTGATCATTTACTTGTATTTAATTGATCATAAAAACCAAAGCTGTTGCCTCAGTCATTAGCAGACACAATAGATTTTTATTGTTACAACGTACAGATCTGTACGTTTCTGAGCCGAAAGGTTACATATTCATTATGACTTGCTGAAAATGGTAAAGGACAAATCGCAAGGAAACCAGCTCAGCTGAGAGATATTCCCGATAGTGTTTAAATGAATAGCTATGACTGAAAAGGCTTATGGCCGGCAACTCTGACATTTTGTTTTTCATTAACCACACGATAAGAAGATCATATATTTTCACTAATTACACTTGTCATTAAATTAGTCTTACTGGTCTCTAATAAAGATGGGCAGCAATTTCACTCATGTAACATACGATGAAGATCTTCGGAACTACATCAACATGTCATGTAGGTATCTATCAGCGTGGCCCAGTACAGCCATGCGTCGGCGCTGTGACATATCTAGCACAGATAAACAGCAGCATGAAAATATAATAAATATCATTCGGTTTAAAGAAATTTATTTCTTATAAAAACTTTACAGTTCATTTACAATAAGAAATAGGTAATTACATTTCATAATAAAAAAAAAAATCATTTACATACAAATCAAACTCATTAATATACAAATCAAAGTATTTATATGGACTAAATAGTAGAAAATAGGTATAAGTATTTATATGGACGAAAAATGTACGTGAGTAGTAACCGGTGAACATTAATTGATATAAATATTAGAAAACAAAATGTTGTTTAAGTAGGTATATGTAGGTGGTACGGTAGACAAGAGTAATTATAAATAAACTGTTATGACGTCTGTCACCTTAGTCATCGTGCAATGTCCTGAAACCGCAAAAGTGAAGTGCCGGAACGCCAGTAATACACGCGATTAATCCAGTTAAAAGTTATTTGACAAACAGGCAATATGTTTTATTTCAGTATAAGATAAAATGCAATAGAAAAACCCTTAAAACGTTCATACAAAGTAACGCTTCTTCATAATTTTCTCGCTGCAGATCAGTAAAGTAAAAGTAAAAAAAGTTGTCTAAATCAAAAAGTCAGTTACGCCTAATAATAGCATCTACTTTAATCAACTCATTAACTAGCGCTTCTTTGATAATTAAACGAAAGATCATAAGTCAGTCAATAAAAACGTGTTACAAAATATTCATAATCTGTCATCAACGTGACAGCAGCGTTTTGTGACAACTTTCAGTTGCGTCACATTAATCCAGGCCGCTTGTAATTTTGTGAACATGCATGTAACCTAATGTGAATATAATGGTGACATTGTGTGGCAGTACGCAGTCATATATTTAGGCTTACACGAGAGTACTTATTATTTCCACGGGCTTACATAAGATATTCAAATGTGTTCTTGTTTTCTTCATCGCGTTTTTGGTGCCAGTTGACATGTGCTTATGTATAGCGAAAATTGTGCCACTTACTCATATATAAAAGTCGATCATGCATATCATTAACATTAACCAACTTAATACTGGTTATAGTGAGCTTACTACTCGTTATTTGTGCACTAGTTTTACTAATATATTTTATAACGCACTAACGTATGAGCAGCGAACACTGAAGTTAATTCTAAAATAATTATATTGTGCTAAGAATTTTTTTACCGCGTGTGGTAGTCGAATCCGCTACTATCATGATAAGCACCTACACCGGTATCTATTTCCAATTTTCCAATCAAGCTACGCAGTCTTAACCAATTCCAATATTCGGGAACTGAGAATATCGCAATTTTATATTTTTACGGAATTCCGGATTTGCGGTGTTTCCGGAAGTCTGGAACGCGTGCAGTCGCGACCCGATTATTCTCACCATAAGAAATTATGACACAAGTTTTACTGATCTTAATTGCATGTAACTAAACTTAAATTTGGATGCTCTTATTATTTATCCAGAGAGCAGTAAAACTAGTAGTAATTGCGTTTTATTGATCATTCTAATTCTCCCGGCAAACAAACATATTTTTATTAGAACGTTAAATTGATTGATTACGAAAATAAAAGACAGCACAATGTCGATTTTGAAATTAAGTAAAGCGGCTAAGTGATGCATGTTGATTCGATATCATAGAGTGTGCGAGTGTGTGTGTATTATTAAGCTACAAAAAAATATCTCATTATTAATGATAATGTTTGGAAATTTAACTACATCATTTTCCGCTTCAGTAACAATATCAAAAACCCAAAAATATGATTTGTTGTGGACGCGTGCATGCAATCTATTCCTTAACACATTATTCCTTTAATAACATGCTGCAGTTTAACCAAATACAATTTAGGTAAAGAACTGTGCTTAGTTAAAATTGTATACACCCCCACATGTCATATGCGTAATGTATGATGCATGTTATATATGATATATGAAACTTATCTTTACCATTAAATCAAACATCGATGAATTATATTCTATAATGATAGGTTAACAAATAGTTTCTGTTACAACACTGATAAAATAATCGTTACGTAACCATGAAACACCGGCTAATTGTAACGACGACGCGGCCCGACCGGCACTAATGCGTCCCACAGAATCTATACAATCGCACGCCGCGACCGCCAACGAAAGTTACCGGATTTTGTACACCTCCAATGCCAAGTGCGGCGAAGAAAGCGAGCCCAGCTTCCCCAACGAAACATCTTAAAAATACACCCATCTCGCTCTACGGACCCCACAATACGAAATGAAGAAAGAGACAACGTGTGCTTAAAAGAGAAAGTGGGCCACGTTACGTTTCTCGGTACCATTAACACGGGCATTGAACGTAAACGTCAACGGATAGCATCTTGGAGTCACACCGCCCCATTCGGAACTGGCTACTATTGCCATGAGATTTGAGTGTAAAATTGTTTGTGTTCGGGTAAGCTCCAAGGTGCGAGGCTCGAGCGGATAGCCATTGATACGACTGAACCTGAGAATACGAAGACGCTGAATTCGGAGAGCAACGAACTGCAGCCGCTGGTGAAAGTGTTGCGTGGCGTAACCTTGAGCCCACGCTGCTCTTTAGCGAATCACCTAATCAATACGTCACCGCGATATGTGTTCGATACGCAAGTGTTCAGTTACGCTCGTTATCAATCATTTAGACGGACGATGCTTAGAAGGCCTTTCTTTTTATTACACATTCGTCATACATATTGATGACGAAACAATGGTGATCTTGATGAATTGCTTAAATGAAGACTATGTATAAATAGTTTGATGAGAATAATTCTAATCGAAATAAACGCATACTAAATATCAATTAAAAGGATATCTTTATTTATATATATATTCGTACTTTATCACTGCAAACAATTTGAAAGAAAAGCTACTTTCAAATCAAATACCTGTGGTTTATCGACGTCGTCGCCAATGTGTAGCAACCATACTTTACTACGTGGTGTGAAAACTTAGGTGAGAAATTTTAGCACAATTGAGGTATTGAGGCAAGAACATAACGTTAAAAGATAATTCGAACACACAGGCCTTGCGATTATCAAGTGCGTACTGTGGTTCTTTTTCGCTTAACGTATTTTATTAGATTAGAAATTACTGAACTATTGTTGAACTTCACTATTTTCGCGGGAAATTAATATAATAACTAATTTAGGAACGTCAAATCAAGCCGATGAGTAGTGTCGGACCTTCAAAAGAAAAGAAAATGTATTATACTACAGATAATAAAATAAATCTTTCAAACGCAATAACGTATGCAGTGAACTCTAAAGTTTTTCTTTCCTCATAAATCTATGTATCATACATAATAGAGACGTGCTCTTTTTACTCTATTGAGGGATTACCAGTAGCTTTTCTAGCTGCAGATCAAAAGTAGACCTTTACACCAAATTACAGACAAATGTGTATGTATGCACTTTCAGATGTCTTTGAGTAACGAACATGCTAACATCTGATCTTGCTAGATTCAAATTTAATATTGTTTTATATACTAATATAGCCTTTACTTTCAGTAAATACCAACTATTAATTAATCTTTGTAAATATTACTCTGATATATGTACTTATAACAATGCTAGTTTTCATACAAAGTTCTCATGCATCTGATCGTTGACCCTGCCAGTGAAAACCGCAATCATCGTAAAACATAATACTAAAAATGACTCGCAAAGTTTTTCATTAGAAATGAAAGCTACTAAAACAATTCAATAGCTTGTTTTACGTACATTCACAGATTAATTCTAGTCTCGTATCATTGGAGCCGAGCGCAAATCATGCTCTTCTTGGAAACGCTTCAATAGAGCTAGAATATTTCTCAATTAGTTGCGAGAGAAATTCATTCATATTTTACTAGTGCTACGAATGGATGTTTTAATTCACTCGTTAATTCCTGAATAATCCGAGTACTAACAATAGCAAACAAATCTCAGTATAAATACACGCTCGCTTTCTAATTACGATGTATGCTAATATAATAATGGAGAAGAAAAGTTAATCTTCTAAGCGATTCCCATTCATTAGTTAAAAAAACTTTCAGCTCGTTACCAGCCAATTAAAAGTCACGTCAGTCGCGCCCACGTGTCTTTAATCAGACCGAAAGCGATTAACAAACGTATGGTAAACGTAGTTCTAAACTTAAGTTTATTCACGTTTAAAAATGAGGCATGTACCTTTAATAGAGATCGGGACAACACTTAGATTTACACAATGTAACTTAGACTAACTTAAGCTTTATTTACTAGATCGCAAAAAAGGTTGTTTCTCTGGCTTTAATTTTTGCTGCATAAGTAATTAAGTGTCGATCATCCTGTAAGAAACCACCCGTAGATACTTTCTGTAAAATATACATTACGTAAGTCCTTTTATAAAAACATAGCATCATAGCATCGCACCTGTATTCCCCGAGCGGATAGGCAGAGGTGTTCACACAAGTTTCTTGTAGTACACTCACATTTCACCGGTGCTGTTTTTAAGATCAATGTAATTGGTGGTGAGCACAAATCCAAACTCCGGGCTGTTACTGAGAATTTCCTTATAGAGAAACCCAATAACACTTTGCGAGACTCGAGAATCGAACCCAGAACCTCATGCTCGGCAGTCGCCTTCGCGACCACTAGACCACCTTTTATAAAAAAACACCAACTAAATATCATTTACAACATTTCTTTGTTTCTTTTTATAAAAACGTTGCCCCACACTAGGAATTTCTTCCTGTATCGTGGGTGCGTTTACAGACATATAATCTCATATGCACACACACCCAGACCCGGAACAATTATCTGTAGATCATACAAATATTTGTTCCGTGCAGAAATCGAACCTGCGACACGCGACGCAGCAGCCGGTCTCTGGACCACTGCGCCAACCGCGCCATCGGCAATTTGCAACCTAGTTGCAGAAATCAAAACGAGAATTAACTTTTACTTACGAATTAATGAAATAATTCGAAGATTAAACTCATACACAGTCATTTGAGTAGATTTTTAGTCAGTTAACCGAGTTTTATATTTCAGACTACGATTGTTCCACCCCAATTATACCCACCAAACTTTTAAATTATACTGTGAATTATTATGCGTCGTGTGCATATGAAAGTACACAATTTACGTGAGAATGTTGCAATTTACATTAGGCAGGCACTGTGTATCTGTATGTTCCAATAGAGATAAAATTGTATTTAACTCATCACAGTTAGATCTCATTGCGAACTAGGTATATATTTTTATATATATATTTTATTATAACTTTCGTGAGGGATATTCATATTAATTATTATTTACCGGTTACTACTCACATGCATTATTCTAGTCGGCCAATCCCGAAAAATGCACGTGGGTAGGGACCGGTGAACAATAATTTATATCTATATCAATCTATATACAAGAAGATTCAACCATCGAGCTTATCTTTCGTTTAGTTACTAAAAGAAATAAATAACCTCCAATATTTATTGATCCGAAATATTTTAAAACGAATCTATGAATGTTATAGAAGTCATATCAGATAACAAAATTATTTATCTTTTTGTTAATAATTAAATTGATTAAATTTCAACTGAAGAGTAAGAGGGAGATAGAGATACCTACGCAGAACTACAACAGAGAGCATCAGAGTACTGTAACGTGCTAATTATGCTTGTAATTATTTTTATTCAAACGGAAACAAACATTAATGTCATTATTAAATATTTATTAATGCAAGAACTTATTGTCAAGTAATTCTTAACATTGAAAATTCAAACCACAGGCTGGCCTCGCACCGCCTGCAAGTCATTTTGCAACCCCATGCTAACTACAATAATTACATACGTCAATTGTCATCTAAACCACTGAAGTATAACTTTTAGGGAAACCCCTTTGTTGTGTTCGCTTGTTTATCAATATCACTTTCACTTTTCCCACAGACCAGTTTAATCGACCTATACATTCGCAGCTCCCGGAGTAGGTACCGTTTACTGAAATGATAAAGCTACACCTTGTTTGCATGATTTCCGAGTAATTATTTACTTTCTAGTTGTGTACTGTATCAAATTGAGAAATCTATAAAATTTCACTCAAAATCTGTTTTTGGGTTTAGGTCAGTAAGAATAAAAGCGGTCGTTATAACTATATTAATATTGCTATCTTAACAGATCGATCAAGGATGTTAAAGATAGTTGATGTTAAAGACAATAGAAAGATGAGGTGTAAAGATATTACGATAAGGACAAGATGAGCGTGCCAGCGCCTCTCTGCTCCGTGTAATTGCTTTACGTGACTTAGCAGCTTTCTCGAGCGGCGCACGCGCACACAATTTAGACCTCACCGGCGACGTATCACACGTGCACTCGGGATACACGGAAATATTACGTTTAATAATGAACTTGTTCTTTAAGCTCCACTTTAGACTATTAATATGAGCAAATCTATACTAATATGATAAAGCTGAAGAGTTTGTTTGTTTGTTTGGTTGAACGCGCTAATCTCAGAAACTACTGTTTCGAATTGAAAAATATTTTGTGTTGGATAGTTCTTTTATCGACGAAAGGTATAGGCTATATAACATCATGCTACGACTATTAGGAGCGAAGCATCAATGAAAAACGTTGCAAAAACGCGAAAAATATTCCTTTTGAAAGTTTTCGTTGCATGCGCCGTGTTAACTATTAAAGTTACGCAAAATTCATGTGTGACGGAATTGTTCCCTTTTATTCGTATGTACGAATACAAGATTTACATATACGATAATTAATACATCTGTATCTTAATTCTTTTGTTCTTAAGTCAACAATGTATTCCTATGACGAGCAAGGTAGACATAATTTACCCACAATCACAATTATATGATCACGCAAGTCTATTAGATGAAGAAAAGTAATTGTTGCGAAAACACTAAATCTTCACAATATTGAATGCATTGACTTGCAGATCAGCTCTAGGCAGAAAAGGAAAGTTCCATGTAAAGTTGCGACTCACGTTACTTTTTGTTGATCATCTCGTGTGAAATCTGTTCATGAGTTTTTATGTATTAATAATATGCGATTTAACAAAGTCACTCCCACGCTGGAGGATTGAGGCACCCATAGCCCGTTGCTAACTTTGTTTGGTAAGCAATCGTTGAAGGTAAGCATTGCTTGATGGGGTCAGTCTCGGGTGACTGCTGTGAGCATTAAACCGCGTTAAACTGTAAATCCCGGCTAGCTTTTTCAAATAAAGAACAGGAACTAGTAGTGAGAGGCCTAGGGCACGGGAGAATAACAGAAGGTTAGCTCCTCAGCACACGAAATAGTAAGGCCCCGTGGGTGTCAACCAGTGGTGACGCACGGTAAATGATATGACGCAACAATTCTGGTCCGCTCACACTGTCACACAAAAATGTACCTTTTCGTGTCTCTGACTATATATATAGGGAGTCCTATTGAGATTTGTGAGATATAATTTAGCATGATACTTTCAAAATATTCCAGTGTTATCCGGTATAGTTGGGATTCAACGTCGCGTTCTAAGCCTAAGTTCCAATATATAGTAAGCTCTCATTGACTGACTCTTCCATTTAGGCATATCCTGCGTGATTGTACCGTCTAGCCATCAGCACATATCGATATCATAAAAGGCGCAATTCTTTGACGTTCTCAGGATGAGGGCAGCTTTCTAGCTAACATAGATATTTAGGATTAACCTTTGGTTGTATATATCTGCCTAGCCTTTTTCCAATTATATTGTTGTCGGCTTCCAGTCAAACCGGATGCAGCATAATACCCGTATTTTACATGGAGAGACTGCCTATCTGACCTCCACAACCCAGTTCCTGGGTAACACGATATCTCGTGGTTGTCAGTCTTTCAGGCCTCCGCAAACCGTAGCGGCTGCCAAAGTTAATAATTTGACAACCGGGATCGACGGCACAAGGTGCTCTCCGGGGCACGTCATGTGTTATTAATTACAAAATATATTCGATCAGAGCCGTAATGATAAAATCGAGAGTTCAGTGAATCCCGACTTGATTTATTCGAGTGTAAATTACAACATATAAACAAAACAAACACAAATAAATACTGTATACTATTGTACACCCACATATAATAACCGATGCTATTATTAATTTCCATTTTTTATGCTCGTATTAGGAACATGGGACCATGGTTGCCATTTACCGGAAACAATTACAGACTCCAGGCTGCTACTGTGTTTTTCCTAACAGAAAAACCCAATAACAATGAGCTTAACTTCGGAACCGAACTTAGGACCTCACACAAAGGCCGCGGGATCAGACAGTCAATTGTGAAAAGAAATGCCTACTTTATGAATGCCCTTAATGATTTATGTAGATAATGAGAACAAAAGTAGAACCACTTTCTCAGAATGTCGAAACGTCTAGACGTTGATCAATGAGTGTTAAATTGGATAATTCTCTAGACCCTGATGAATATTTTGACAGAGCAATTAAGGAATTCAAATACATGCGTGCAAATAATGACTTGCCCTCAGGTGCTGAACTGTTGAATGTGTACCACTTAACCGTCGATGTAGATTGATGATCAGCCTATGCGTATGCGCCGTTAAATTGTAATTTTTAAAGAAACGATACTTCGTAAAGTTAACTTAATTTACTGATTCATTATACAAGTTAGTGTAGCTTATAATTAAAATAAACAGTTTTAAGATTAATGTTCTTATAAAGTTATAATAATATAGTAATAAAACTAACGAAAATTGCTTACTAAAAGTTGTTGTATTTATAATCTAAAGCTAAACAGATATCTATAGTTAGATTATTATGCTTTGAAAGCTGAAAATAGCGTTTTACTCAACATAATATTGGAAATACTGGTATATTTTTAAACCGCATTAACGCATCCGCAGTGTGGTCTTGAACCGGTTTTGCAACAAGCGCCTTCCTGGATGAAGTATTTCCCCGGGGGGCGCAAGTTGACATTCTGCTCGCGACCGTATTTTTCTTTCCAGGAAAATTATAGTCCAATAAAACACTCGAGATCACGTAAAATATAAAAGAAAATAATATGTACAAGTAGGCTCTAAATTCGATATATGCATGATAAAACCACAGCAGGGTCGATCAGGTTCCGCTGCGGTGGTCAAGTGTTGCACCGAGCGGTGTTATCAAATTGGATGTGTAGATACAGTCAGCAAAAGGAATCGTGACTATCCTACACAAAAGAACGGTCGGTTGGCTAAGTTATTCGATTGATTCCGCCTGCAACAAACATTTGGATGATCTAGAGGTTTAGGTGTTTGTTTTAGATCTGGATCTATTTGTGTGCATGTCATTTAAGTGTGATAGTAGAAATATCTGTGGAGCTCTGGGCAATGTTTTAAATAGTTATAATATTAAATGGAAAAAGAATACGGTCGGATTCGAACCTGCGCCTCCCGGATAGATACTCCAGGCGATACTCTGACCACTAAGCCATCTCGACCTCTGCTCACTACTGTGTTTGTATTCTTCTTCCACATTTTAACACGTCTTTTGGTGTATATATATTATAACTTTAGAGTTCGTTAAGCATGCGTTAATGCTTTTCAAAGATTTATCTTTAAATGTTTTAAATTGTCAAGGTACTTATGAAGTTCCAGTAAGGCGTAGTTCAAATATTACTTGTCTTAACTTATATGCATACACTTACGACTTTGTTTATTAAAAATAATTCAATGATTATCTTCCGATTGTCATTGTCTATTGAAATAAAATTGTATAAATATCAAGTTGATTGCAACTAAGATGAAATCATGAACACGAACATCGAAGAATGCGGTCAATAGGGTTTTATTATATCCTATTTTGATTTACGTTTACACCCGCCAAGATGGCGAGTGGCGACTTTGCTTCACTGTACTTAATTGAATAAACCACCTGTTCTAACAGCTATTATTATAGTAGGTATAACCACAGATTACAGAAAATAGAAAATGCTCGAGGGCCCGCTTTCTTACGAGTGACTAGCCTAGTTATAGGTGGGCGCAGCCGCAACTACTAATGTGTATCAGTCGTCTTCTTTTATCTATGGATTATATGATATTTAAAGCTCGATAGTCTAAGACTTAATTAATGCTGCCGCTTAGCTTTTTGGAAGTAGATCTAAGGGTCGTTTTTGCAAGTTTCAAGATTAAATGCTTCTTCAAGATAAATGTTTGAAAAGCATTAACGCATGCTTAGCGAACTCTATAGTTACAATATTAAATGGAAAAAGAATACGGTCGCGAACAGGATTCGAACCTGTACCTCCCGGATAAATACTCCATAATAGCGGTCTGACCACTAAGCCATCTCGACCTCTGCTCACCACCGCGAATCTTCATCCATATTTTTAACACGTCTTTTTGGCGACGTCATCAACCTGGGTCACCTGTATAGGTACTAAATAGATAGCAATGATAGAATCCAGTTCGCGACCGTATTCTTATTCCATTTAATATTGTAACTTTAAATGCTTCTTCTTTTTACCGATGGTATCGTAAATGAAAATAAACTTAGTTAATGTTAAACAAACGCTTTATTATCTAAAGCAGTATGTAATTAATCCATAACACCTAATTATACTGTTGTAAAAGCCTGAAAGTCTCTAAATTATATTTGGAAATCTTCATTATAATTTCATTTAAACATGCTGTTTTCACGTATAATGTCTCATTAAACGCCTTCATGCAGATATACTATATTCTGAGATCGACAGATGAGACTTTCTGTGCTTTCTAACCGGCGAGTGATCGAGTGTCTGGGGTGAAATCGCTAGCAGCGCCCGCGCAACTGCCCGGACAGACCGACTCCGCTTTACACATCATACATGCAGCGATGCGGCTGCTTTGCGCATACCTTAAAGAAAACATATACCTATACTTATAATAGTAATAACTAATTTTAATTCTCAAGAAGGAACACCAATAAATAATTCAAGATAAATCTTTGAAAAGCATTAACGCATGCTAAGCGAGGCGCAAGTTCGAATCCTGTTCGCGACCGTATTCTTTTTCCATTTAATATTATAGCAATAAATAAAAAGAAATTATTACATAACATAGCGTTACGCCTGTATTCCCCGAAGAGGTAGGCAGAGGTGTACACAGTTGTACACTCACATTTCACGAATGCTGTTATTAAATCCCATGTAATAGGTGGCGAGCCTATTGTCATCAACCGCGCTCAATCCAAACTGTGCCAAGCTACTGAGAATTTCCTAACAGAAAAACTCAACAACACTGCCCGACCCGGGAATCGAATCCGAGACCTCCTGCTCAGCAGTCTCGCTTGGGACCACTAGACCAACGACGCAGTTCATATTGTTAATATATATATATAAAAAAAATCTTAATTTGACATTCTTATTAATTTAATTTTAAATCTAAAATTCCCTCCCTGGAGTCCCTAACAGAGTTGTAGGACATTGAACGCATCCTAGATTTTAAAACATGTCATTGGTTATGCAATAAAAAATAAACAAAATCGAAGAAAGTGTCACTATGTAGGTACAAACATACACGACCTTGTGCCGTAATAAGGTGAAGGCCGCGCGTGGTTTCCTCTCGAGGCAGCGGGAGCGGCGCGCGCGGCGCAGTGAAAGATGCAGCCGGTGCAGTTCCGGCGCAAGCGCGCTGCACTCGGTCACTGGGTCAGCCCCACCTGGTGGCGGTGGGGTGCGTGGTGGCAACAAGTAGAGGGGGCTCGGTGGGTGCAGCGTGCGGTGCAGCAGTGCGCGCGCACACAGTGCTTGTCGCCATGGCTGGTGTGGCCACACGCTAGCCCCATGCCCAGCGCCGCCCGCGCCTCCGCCGCGCCCTCGGCTAGTGCTCCTCTCAATGTGTTCTGTTGGTTGCAGGACGCTGACTGACTGTACTGTGACCATGAAGAGGATCAGGCTGCTGCTGGTGGCCGCTGTGCTCCTGTTAAAGGTGAGTCCGCTTTCTCAATTAACTACTTAAATGTATAAAACAAAGTGCAAATTGTGTCAATTCGATAAATATCAATGTGTCTATCAAAGCGCTGTGATAACCTAAGAATTTGTTTTAAATGAAAATATTTGCGGAGGAATATATTAAGACTGAATATAAACTGTATAAGGTATGCGAACTTTTAGAAAGAAAATTTTCAACACAACTAACTTTTTTAATATTAGATTTGACGCAATTCGCACTGGCTTGTCTATAATTCACGTTTACTCCTAGTTTATGTTCTAATTTTACATAATAATAGTAAAAAAAGAGTGCCCTTAAACGTAGATAGTCGGTTAGAGTAGTATATCTACAAAAATATGTTTATATTTAAAAAGTTACCGATGAAATGCGTATGCCTACCTTACCGCAGGAATCGATAATGTTTATGGTGACATAGTAACACATTAATCCTAATTTAAATAACAACAGTTAGATACATGATGCTACCAATCATCCGATGCGTGCTGGCTCCGTAGTACCGTTGACTGGAACAATCTTACACTGATATACCAGAGCGGCTAACAGTCCATCTTGCTGACTCAACTATATACCTACCTCACTCGATACTATTTTAAAGTATAAGTATCTCATACATTCCTATAACTCGTCTAATTGCTCAACAAGAAGAACAAATTCTAGTTACACTCTAAACCTCACGTCGTCTAGCTTTTACCACGAAAATGATAAACCAGATTTAATAAAATTAGAGGAACTTCGGATAATGTGGAGTCAGATTGTTCATACTTTCGTATGTAGGTCTTTTGCCTCATAAAAGTAACGTGGCTCGCAACCTTATTTAAAGAATAACGTAAATAAGCAATGTTACATGAAGCGTATAGCTCAAGTAGTGGGTAGTGTAGCACGTAAGTGTGGAAGGCACGCGGTGCTCTGTCGAACGCTGCTACATTATTCAGCTTTTTCCGCTCGCGTTCTCGCCAACTAGGCTAATGATTCCGTTAGCACATCCACAAAACAGTGGACCATTGGAAACTAACTGCGCATGCTGTTTCGTATATTAAGTGCGTATGAGAGAAATTAATATGAAATGTTGGTAATTTTATGTGTTCACACCGGGTAAGCTCAACAGAAATGTTCACTGAAAAGCAATTTATATTTACTTAATATAAAATGTGTGTGAAATATGAAAGAAATCACATAATATAACGTCATAACCAATTTATTCTATAGCATGAAAATAAGTCTTAAAGGCCTGCAAATTGAGCAGTCATTGACCGTCACAACACCGTATTTTTGAACACTTTCACTGATAAAATTTCGCATCTTTGTAAGGAAATGACGCAATACGGTCGGAAGTGATTTCGTTTTCGACCATGACGATGATCTCACTTACTGAGAACATTTAAAAGTTTGTCGTTGAATTTCGCTTGCAAAAAATATGTAAAAATAATTATTACATTATTGATAGGTAGGTATCTCAAATCATAATTTGATTAATTAATAAAGTAATAAGACCATTAATTAATTTCATATCTACTAGGAAAGCTTGTTTCTGAACAGGTTTGCAAATTCAAGTTTAGTGTCATACCTATTCAATTTCATAATCGATATAATCCTTATAATAACAAACAAATCACACTGATAGATAACTATGTAAATTAATTCGTTCGTAACATTCAACTCTCTAATACGTTCATATTGTTTGACAGTGCTGTTTTTCCATTTTTAATTAATAATTATTATGATAATTTATGTATGAATCGTATTGATATAGATCTGTTTTTATTTACTATTAGTAGAGCTGCAGAAGAAGCTCTATGTTACTCCATTCTGCGCCAAACCGTATAGCAGAGGTTAATAGAGCTCGTGATATATTTTGTTCTATTATTTTCTGTCACTAAATATGTTTAGAACATAAATGCAATTTCAAAATATTGGTTGCTCTAGCGATGTCTGGATCGCGACACGTGAGCTTAGTGGGACTGACTGCTGGGATGGCTATTCAACCGCTATCATTCACTTAGTACAAGTAGTACATTTCGGTGATGGTTTGGAATGAAAAGCTACACTAAAGTATGAGTAATAGAAATAGGAGGCGAATGAATACCCAGTTGCTGTCTGATTTTATATTGCCCCCCAGACATTTCAGTATTTAATCTCAAAAAATGCTGTAAAGCGCTTAAATTTTTTAACAATCGTTGACACATGAACTTCAAATTTATCTATTCAAATTAGTATTTCAAATGTATCCGAGGAGATGAACTGATGATTCCATTTAATTTCAAGCATTAGCGAAAGGATTTTTGCGGCTACTACACTTTAGTGTTGGTCAGTAAAGTCGATAATGCTTAATGCAGCCTATTGAATCGCTAATCAGCAAATAGATTTCAAAATTACACCTACAACAAACAAATGCATTATATTTTTGTCGTAAGATATTGTGAAGTCAGTCTCGCTAGTTCATCTTAGAAAGCAATTGTAAAAGAATGTGTAAACGGATGATCGCTTTCGATTGTCGGCCGGATTTTATAGACACCGCTGTCCATTCAAATGTATTGGTCAAGCTTACAACTTGTAATTACTGTAGCTCAGTCATACTCTCTTTGTGAATTTAACTATTTATATTTGTCTAGTTTGCTGTTAAAACTACATTAATCTTTCATTTATTTTAAGTATGGTAGACTACAGCCATCGATAGTTTTACAATTACGTTTTTTCAGTTTAATTCAGATACAATTAAGTTTTAGTCGAGTGTTATCCGATGTTAGTTTTCAATCGATTATTTTCTAAGATCTTTACCTCCTACTACCTAAAGCTACTGTAATTACCTACGTGCAGATATTTATTCAATGGAGTCAGTAAAATAATTTAGAGAAACCTTCCTATGATTACTTACTTTTAAATGTTTCTGCACTTCCTCATTCGGGTTAATCGGAGCTCATATTTATTTTCTCAATGCTATTGCCCATAATTTCGTGTAAGGGAAAGTGTCCACAAGGATTTGTGACTCCGCGTTCGAAGTTCAAGTGCATGACATTTACTACGGCTTGTAAACAACGTGAGTTAACTGATTCAAACACTTTCCATAAAATCACCAGACATTTCGTGTAGTGAAGCGCTGCAAGACAATCTTTGTTTTAATAATAACCCCGACTTACAACAGGTTCAAAACATTAGTATATGTATATATAGAATAGATTTGGATAGTGTAAATAAAATTTTTAAGTAAAGAAAAACTCCAAAGTCGCATTCTAATAAAAAGTGATCTTTGCATTGATCGCACCCATAGTATTAGAATATTGTTCGGAACCTAATGGTAAAACTTCTTCTCGATTTCTGAACAAAAAGGAAAAGTGTACCTACATGACACTTTAATCCTGGCCTCTTTTTTTTATTTGGATCTTTATTGGGATTTTTATTGGGATCTGCAATCAGCCTCTAGACTATAATCAGATTTATTGAAAGAAGATGTTATTATAAGAGCTAAGACCAATGCCTCAGCCCTCCTTATTATAGTAAATAAATTGGCTCTTTAAATGAGAAAAAAAATTTAGATAGACTAGACATTGGTTCTTAAAACAATTTAGAGAGCAGCGATAACGCTTAGTAACATTTCGAATTATGCAAGATCATTGATATATAGAAAACCCTTTATTTATATATCAATGTGCAAGATAACTATTTACAATAAATAATCCAGCATTTTGCTTATGTAGAGACAACTGCCTCACATACAGGTGAATTATTATTTACAGTATCTGTTCTGCGAAAACCTGAATTCCATAAGTCCAGTAAAGTAGCAAAATGTCTGTTATTTAAGTATCGCATATTCAAAGAAACTAGTAATAACTGAATTCTGGTTAACTTCAATGTTAGTTTTGACGTAAGCGGTGAGACATAATATGCATTGGCGAACATCAACGGTAAAATTTTGACTGTAATGTTATATGAGCAACTTGTATAGTCGACCATACAATTGCTTTACCTCCCTAATGCTGAATTTCGTTTGCACATCATAATATGACAAGGTCTATTTTCGCTCACAAGATCAAAGTGTCAGTCAGATACTGTCAACCTTATTGACATTTTAATTTGCTGGATTTTTTTGGCAATTAAGCTAAAGCAATTTCGTGGTCGACTATACAATACAAGTAGGTACATACATTACATTGCGTATAACTTCAACTTTTGATTTTTTTTTGTAACGCTTTCGAGGTTGGTACCTACTTCTTACAGTTAATTTAAAAAAATAGGAGTGTGTTTATCTTATTAACATGTCAAATAACTTCGATTTATTAACAGTTGTTAGCAATGATAATATTTATTTTAGTACTTCTTAGAATATTTTTGCTTTATGGTATATTAGAATAGTTTTGCTTTATGGTATATTTCCTTGCCATTCATAGATATTAATAATAATGCGATACATTTTGGTGTATTGTGTACATTTAAATTAAATATCTTGCAGTAAGATATTAATTAATTATTGTATTTTAGTTGTGTTTATCTTATTAGCATAACATATCAAATAACTTCGATGGTATATTTCTTGGCCATTCATAGATATAATAATACGATACAATTTGGTATATTGTGTACATATTAAATAAATATCTTGCTGTATGATATTACATAATAATTGTGTTTTACCTTTTTATACTGAATAAAAAAAAATGTTCGGATAGTCAAACCTTTTCATAGTTCTTTGACTAGTTTTACTAGCCATGGCTAAGTAAATGAAGCATGTGGTGTTTAAGTTGATGATGTGTTGGTGATGAGGCTATTTCGTTTTCGTCGATATGCATGAATTTTCGAACGATTCTGCATGTGTTTAAAATTGCAGCTTTCTGTAGAGTAATATAGAGATTTTCTATTAGGTCAATTAATTTAGCTCTTCTTTGATTACTTTTCAAACATATTACACAATAACAAAAATATTTGCCAAACTGCAAAACAGTTTGTTGGCAAAGAATTCTCACATCTATTCTTACGTGTGTAACAACGACATCAATTTTAAACTGCCCACCAATCATTGAACACCAATCAACACATTCCGTGATTAATTACTCTATGGACATAGTGACAAATAGTGTTTTAGTAAAATTAGATTTAATTGAGACTTATTTTTAACGTTAGTGGTATATTCTTTAGGTAGCTCATTAATTAATTTAGGTGTTATCCATTTCCTAGTTCTTTCACCATAATAGTTACTTACTTTAGGTACATTTAGTTTATTTTTCTTACAAAGGCGATTTGGCTCTATTCTGTGACATTAATTTCTGGCTATTGTCGTGCAAATAATTCATGCAGCTTTTGTCTATATGTAGTCATGTCCATCTCTAATTTCATTATTATATTTTTTTATTCATTATTTTATCATTGTTGTCTGTGTTGCTCCATTGTAAATACCTCCCTTAATTTTTTTTGCGATCTGTTGCCAATATTTTTGGTTAGATATAGGGGTAGTATCCAAATTCATCCTACCATGCCATCTTTGTCTGTGCATAATGCTATGTTGGTTCCGAGATCGATATATGTATAAGGTCTAGGATCAAAACTCTGTAGTGGTTATAAATCTGGTCTTACGGCAGATATATCCAGCCGTTCCATTAACTTACTCATACATTGTGAAATCGTACAGTCGGACTACGACAAGTTGCGGCGTTGTCGCATCTGATCACTATCATAGGATGCGCACGCACTGAACACACTTCCCACGGAGTGGCACGCCACGAATTGTACTAAAGACAATATGAATTGGCGCAGGGAGAGCTGTGGGAGACAACTTGTACAATTTATTTAGCTTTGCAATGTTTACTCAGATTTCGCACATTCGTGATAGTATCAAAGTAATGCTGTGAAACTAGTCGGCTGTTATGTTAGTTTTAAACGGATGTCTAGTTCTATTCAGTTTGAATTCAATAAGTATTTATGTCTACGTTTATTTCATCTAAACGTTTAAGTGACGGCTATGTTCCTATATGTATAAAATTATTTCTAGTTTAGCATAATAATAATTCCGTAATTTGTGAACAAATTAACTCTATTCATACGACTCTTCCGCAAGCCATAAACGTGCTGCTAATAATAGTACGAAGAAGCCCAAGAAATCATTTAGTAAGAATTTAAAATCAGCTGACATCATCCCCTGGAAGGTAGTATGTCTGTCTGTAGGTCAAGGTACCGTAAGTGTAACCGGAATGTGTAACTAAAAGAATCTATATAATTATGATTCTGTCGATGAGGAGCGAGCAACCCTACCCTGCTGCAACAAGCACTGCGATTCAAAGTATGGTACGCAAATACACAACTAGATAAACATAAACAACCTCAACCCTATTAGAATTCACGTAGTCGAAAAGAACGCAAACAAAATCCGGTTCTACTCAATTAACGTTTATTTCAACAACTTTCATCTACCTTGTACTAAGGTATGTAGGTACGTTATAATAAAACAACTTTTACCCGGATTAATCGCGTGTATTATTAGTTTTTTGTTTTTCCTGACGTTTCAAACACTTTGCAGCGTTCGTGGTCGCAGGAGGACTAAGGTGTCAGGCGTCTCAACAGTTTATTTAAAATTATTTCAGTCTACCGTACATATAATTGATAAATTCATAAAATTATTTTTGTCTCTGATACATATTTAAAACTAAAGAAAACTTTTTGCCGTTTACTGATCCCTATTTTAAATCTGACTCCATCCAGAATTTTAGTATTATGTAGTTACCGATAACAACATCGACTGGGTAGTCGATTTTACAAAAGTTTTAGGTTTTATACTAGCCCTTTCTCTTAATCATAATCATGCTTAAAATTTCTTCAGCTAAAACATCATTAAGTCCGTCGTTATCTCTTTCCATTAACATTTATGTGGCAGAAATATGTATGACTTCGGAAAAATTCAGTTTTTTAATACGGTTTTCTTTTCGATTATCCTGATCAGGATCTTCAGGATTAATGATTTTTTCCATATCTGAAAACACGTGTCGTGTACCATGTTTTAAGGCGTGTACTGAAGCATATGTGACTTATTCCTTGAGTCAAGCATATGACTACTAGCAGAATCACCTGAGGAGTTCCGTATATTTTGCAACGAAAGATTTATGTTTTGAAAAATTATAGTTTAAAAATCTAAAAAACACGTTTTTGTAGAAGAATAGAAAGAAGTAGAACATTACTTCTTTGAAAAAATATTTTCTACTTTTGAGTTGGCCTACTTACAATAGCGTGTTTACAATTAAATTAAATTACGCCCCTTTAATCTATTATGCTTTAATGCAAAATCATGCAGCCTTCGACGAAGTACAGGAATCGATAACATGTATCATTTCACCAAGTTTATAACTTAAATTTTCATATGTTTTTTTATAAATCTTTGCCATTTAATTTTCGGGAACACTTGAGCGCTAGCACCGGTTTCTACGAATTTAACAGATGATTTCTTGTTTTGGGATGTCCATGTTCTGTTTTTAATTACTTAAGTAAAAGAAACAATTACATTCATATATTTTTGGTGGAAACGGATGTAGGTACATACTTTCACCTGCGTGTCCGCGCACGACACCTGTCGGCTCGCGCTTCGCTGACGCACGCGCATGCACAAGTAATCGCCTTTATCACAATATCAAAATTCTTACCCACGCTAACAAGCAATGCCAAATACAAGTCACGGAACTAATTATATTCATGCATAGACAATATCATCTAGAATACTACCTATTTAAAAAACCTTTTGATTTACTAACTCATCACACACAACTAATGTATTTACAGTGTGCTTTACACTGTAAATAAATTAGTTGTGTAATAAACACAAAATAACTTTATTGGATAGATAACTTCCTTCTTCGAATAACAGATACCTACCAGTCCAGTATAATATATTTAGATAACGCACCCTACGTGAAAACTGACAAAGAAAGCTCTACTTGTCAAAGTTGCGCATGTTTATAGGTCCGGTGTTTTCTTCCGCAACTCACAATCTCGATCAGTGGGTAATTTCTAACCGGTTTAGAAAACGCGAGCGACGTCCTCTGTACGCACCGGGCGCGCGGCGCTCCCGCGGCTGCCTGCTACTTGCAGCTATTCTTATATACTCGCTAGACGACCAACTGCCTTATCAGCTCTCACGCCATATTTTTCTAAAGTACCATCCAAATATAGCATACCTATAATAATCCAGTCTAACCAACTAAGACCCGGGTAAATAAATTGATGCCATAATCTGTTTTTCGTAAACGCTACTACATATTAACACCATTAGGTATCAAACCATTAATTGAATAAAATCATAATAAAGATGGCTTTAACGTCAAGTTATACATTTCCAGGTACACAATGGTGTGTACCTGGAAATGTATAACTTGACAGAGGTAACAGTTACCTTCTTTATATATACCTAAATATCGTGAAAGCATTAGTGTAACTCATCTCAGCAATATGATCGTACTGATTAATATTATAATTGCTTATGCGAGCTATCCATCAGTGTAGAAAGTCGGAAAGAACGTTGCGCGCGCGCCGCTCGCAAGATGAGACGAGGGCGCTCGACGCACGCGCTCTCGTGGCGCGGAGTATGTAGAGTGAGACGCCTCTCAGGAATGTTCCAAGCTTGCTAATATATTAAGTATCGTTGCAAATTCTGATAGATGTAGATTATACAAAGTGCAGTTTAAATCAAATGGCAAAGTAGCTTTTGCTGTGCAATCATAATGTAACAGAAGACATTGTATACCATTATAAGGTATGTTAAACGATGTAGAAATTAATGTATGGCTTTCTATTTCCAGGAAGCAACATGCGAGCCTCCGGTGGACTCGGCTTCGTTACCGTTGGAACATCGAACAGGGGCCGGTTACGGGCCGCCCCTGCCACCCTCACATACGGACGACCCCTGGCCATTAGCGACACCGGATAGCCCTAAAATAAAACATCTACAAGTTCAGTGTGAGAAAACTCGCATGCGTGTCAATATAGAATTTGACCGCCCATTCTACGGCATGATATTCTCCAAAGGATTCTACAGTGATTCACACTGTATGCATCTAAAGCCAGGCACTGGTCATCTCAGTGCGACGTTTGAAATCTTTCTCAATAGCTGTGGTATGAGCAGTTCTGCTAATCATAATGTTGCCACTTATGGAAGTCCTACTCCAAGCGGCTCCTACGTAGAGAACACGATCATTGTCCAATACGACCCTTACGTGCAAGAGGTATGGGATCAAGCCAGAAAATTAAGGTGCACGTGGTATGACTTTTACGAAAAAGCGGTAACGTTTAGACCATTTCAAGTGGATATGTTGCACGCTGTCACGGCGAACTTTCTCGGAGACAACCTGCAATGCTGGATGCAGATTCAGGTTGGAAAAGGACCTTGGGCATCAGAAGTGTCAGGCATAGTAAAAATAGGTCAAACCATGACCATGGTGCTTGCGATCAAGGATGATGAAAATAAATTCGACATGTTAGTGCGAAACTGTGTAGCACATGATGGCAAACGAGCACCAATACAGCTCGTCGATCAGTACGGCTGTGTCGTAAGACCTAAAATAATGAGCAAATTCCAGAAAATAAAGAACTTCGGCCCA
The DNA here is from genome assembly GCA_935421205.1 of Xylocampa areola. Taxonomy (NCBI): domain Eukaryota; kingdom Metazoa; phylum Arthropoda; class Insecta; order Lepidoptera; family Noctuidae; genus Xylocampa; species Xylocampa areola. Next base: position 8,116,962 of record OW285200.1, read on the forward strand.
TCGGCTTCCGTGGTGTCGTTTGCATATTTCCAAGCATTTAAATTCCCTGACTCGATGAATGTACACTTCCAGTGTGTAATTCAAGTATGCAGATATAACTGTCCAGAACCTAAGTGTGGTCTTGGTGCAGATTATGGAGTACCGTTGTTAGGTGGAAATACTCTTGGTGCTGAAGAATATGGTGTACCAAACTCTCCTCACGCTGAGTATGGTCCACCGCCACCAGCATCTCATGGAGAATACGGAGTGCCACCTGCGTTCCCGGATCCACGACATCCGGCGGATGCGACAGGATCGTTTTCGGAAAAACGCGATGACGCTGTACCACCACCACAAGCACAAGTATCATCAACACCCAACGCACCCAACCCATCATCGCCTGCACCCTCGCGTGATGAAGATGAAGTCAATCTTCCTCCCCCGCCTCCTCCAGGCCGCCGTGGTGTATACAATACTGTTAAGAGGAAAGATGACGCTCATGTTAATTTAGCTACACTGGGAGGAAGGCCGCGCTCCGTCGAAGATCTACCGGAGAGGCTAGTCGGAGTAAGACGGAAGCGAGAAACGTCTACTCCAACAAGAATATATAAGCGTGACGCTCAAGAAATGACTGACGTCAATACTAGTCGAACGATTCAGGTGGTAGCACCTGGAGACGTGAACTTTGCATTAAACAATGCTGCGGCCAACGAGACCGTCGTCATACAGTCTCCGGCGAGCGATCCGGAGACTATATGCATGTCGGTGCCGTCGTTCGTGGCGGGGCTGGTGATGTTATTGCTGGTGCTGGTGGTTGCGTCCCTGGTGGCTGCGTTCCTGTTCGTACGTGTGCGTGCGCTCGACAGGAAGGGCGCGCACGGAGCTGCCGCCTACTACGAGACGGATTACGTGAAGCACACAAACTAACGAACCGTCGCACGGTGCAAATGTGACGCGAGGACGTTTCACAAACTTTACTCGGATCCAAAGAGCGTGCGCGCTTCGGCCCCGGTCGGACGGCGCTTGCGGCGCTGTCGCGGTCGCGATCGAAGTTCGGTGACTGTGTCAGATATTTATTTAGTTTTGTAATGAGCGTGATGTATATGTACGACTGTTTTTGTAAATTATTTTATTCGTGTGAAAAGCACCCTGTATCTGCCTTGTAGTCGATACGTCTGTTGTAATTTTGTAAAGAGTCGTAAGTAAGATTTAATGTTAAGTTAAATACTAATTAAACATACCAATCAAAAGTGTCGTGTGAGATATATATATATATTTTTTATTTATTGTCCTCAGACTCAATTTTAGTTATAGGAGGAAGGACCACTAAGCAACAAACAAAACTAAATTTAGAACATTCCTGGCTTTTACTAACAGATATTATATTATGAGCAAGGTGGGACAAATCAAGAGATGTCAAATTCAAATTTAGGCACGTCAAATTAAAATCTCCGAACGCACGAGTTTTAGGCAGCCACTAAAACTAGAGACGTCGAACGAAAATTTTGTGGATATTTTAGGTTGACATGATTAAATTTGAATTTGACATCACCCCTTCCCGCTCTTATATCGGTTAGAAAAAGAAAGAAATACTCTAAATATTTATTGTGACCTCAATAGCTAAGTCAGCAGTGGTATGACCCAGCATTCAAACCAGAATTTAAAAAATCTGAATATCTACAGCACCATGTTCAACAAGCTTTCCATTCAAATTCAACGAAATTCGTTTACTCACATGTAAGTAACTATACTTGGCAGGTTCAGTGCAATGTCTTAATGTCTTAAATAATAGATAAATCTTTATAATCATTTATATATATTTTATTTACCAACAGCTTAAATGACGTAATACATAAAATAGCAATAACAACAAACGTCTCCTTCTATGAAATTAAGGTTAGGTTAAGTTACAGGAATACAGGCATACGAATGTTTTAATAATTCTATAAACAGCGAGCTTGGCCACTATTAATTACTAACTTACTTTTTACGTAGTCTTATCTCCAAGGAGGATATGTCTTCAAACCACCGGGCTTCTTTAGTGTTTCATTGGACAATGGAAACAAGTTCATAAATGAAGGACAGTCATCCTTCTCAGGACTGCTATACAACAATCTCAATCTTTTATCATTCCCTTCGCCTATAATATCTATCAAGTCCTGTGAAAAAGAACATAATAATTAAATTTTAGGTGGTTTTATCATGTAGATTTTTATAATAATATATTAAGTAGTTGCACTTCATACACGTCGCATTTGAAAGATGGTTGCTTCAATGGGTTGCCCGCTACGATACATGTTAGCCTGCTGCTATTTTTCCCATTCTTATTATTTTGTAGCTTACTGCATATATGTATTTTTTGCGACTCTGCATATAGGCCTAAATTATAATTTCGGTACGGGACCCATAGAACAACCGACTTCTAAAAAATGCCACCCTTGCTAACCAAGGCCAGTGACAGACGATGACGTTAGATAGAAGAGAATAGTGCCTTACTTCGTTTCTTGGCGTTTTAGCGATGGCCTAGCTAGGAATCATGCGCAGCAATGCTGATGTCAGCAGATATTATTTGAATGCTATAATAATAGTATTTTAACTTCCCTAAAAAGGTAGGTAAGTACCATGCTTGGTTACATTAATTCAAAATTTAGCTAAGGTATATTCTTTTAACCTTTGTGATAGCTGCGAGTCTGTGGGAACCACTAGGCTCGAACCTTAAGGACACAAAGTAGCTATGAGGAAAAATTATTGACAATATTAGATAATTGGTTAGATGTTGCTACCTTACTTACATCTTGGAATAAAGGGAGCGCCTCAGCGTCTGTAGATTCAGGCCGCTTGAGTCGATACATGCACTGTCGCGTAGTCGTGGACAGTACTGGGGAAGTGCGAGCGAAGCCACTCGAGGGGGGGTTGCGCACGACGGGGCTGAGCGTAACAGGACTGCGCGCGGCTGGGCTGGACATGCTGGGGCTGAGCGCAGTGGGGCTGGTCGTGACGGGGCTGATCGTACGGGGACTACACGCAACGGGGCTGGTCGTGCCAGGGCTGCGGACAGCGGGTTGGCGCCACCCGACACGCCGTACGACCAGCGACGAGGACAGCGCAGGCCCAGGCCCCTTCTGACAGCCCACACTCACACTCGGCCTCGTCAACGCCTCGTCCGTTTGGGTGCTCTTATTCTTCATCAGACCGTTGCAACGTCGCACGATAAACCGATACTATAAGTTCAAAAATATTAAAATTTAAACCAACGTTCGAAAACTCATAATAGAAAAAATTACGAATTCGAGCAGGGTTGAATCTACACGCTTCAGATCGGTGCTCGGCCGACTAAGCTGGTTCTATTTTAATATATTTCGTAATAAGGTTTATACATACTAAGTTTTATTTTAGTTATAAAGTACTTTAGGTAGATTTAAAAGCATTTAAATTCCGAGTCGCTTTAACATAAACATTTGATAAAAAACATAGTAACTGTTTATGATTCATTCATCGTAACATAGCAGTGCCGTGACACTACAATATCATGTTTAAAAAATCCCATCTATATATCTCTACTTTCAATAAAACAGGTTTTCAAGCTTTTACTGCCTGTAGGAAAGCAAATAATCAAAATTTGTATCAATCTCTTCCCGTATTACTAAACCAAAATCATTAAAAAAACTTGCGGAGTTTCATAAATGATTTTGGTTTAATACCTAGTAGGTACCTACCCCTTATTACCTTACAAAATGTTACCTACTCAATCAGTCTCGTGTATAGGGACGGAATAGAGAGCGATGAGGTCACCATAAGACGTATTAAAAGGTAGAATAAGAATCCGGAGTATTGAGCGGAGGTTGGGATGACTTTAGTAGGCAGAGCGCCTGGAATATTTATGACAGTTTTCTTTCCACCTAAATGTATAATTCAGTCAGAACTTATAAATTTCATACAAGATCGACACTTAGGACCAATTTAGTGATTCGTTCATTGATACAGGCCTAGAACCGATACATCCAACACTATATACAATATGGGAGAAATATTCCAATCTTTGTAAGTAGGTAGGTACCTAATGTTATTCATTAATTCATTGTTAAGCAGGTAAACTTACTGAAACACAGTAAATTTTTACACCTATCTTGAAAGTTCCGTATGTGAGTATCGTAAAAAGTATCAAGTAAGGACTTAACCGTACTTTTTGCATGTATAATTTAAATAAAAATAAAATTTTCCTATTTTACACACCTACACAACGACAAACATAGAGAGAAGGCACGAGCATTGATCACCACGCTAGCTCACTGCGGGTTGGCACACAGCGACCAAAAACAATAAAAAAAAAAACACGCCTGCCATGTCTCATCGTGTAGGTACTAAAATGTTGTGCTAGAGTATTGGATTGAAACAAGGTACTGAAGAATTTTCATTGCAGTCAGAGTATCTACCTAAAGAAAATGTACTTACTGTCACCAAACTGTGATAAAAACCCTTTTTAACCGACTTCCAAAAAGGAGGAGGTTATCAATTCGGTTGTTTTTTTTTTTATGTTTGTTACCTCAGGACTCCGTCATTTATGAACCGATTTGGAAAATTATTTGAAAGGATTTACTTTCAAATTGGTCCCATTAAAATTTTATGAAAATTGGTTTGGTAGTTTGGTATTTAAATCAAAATAACTGAAAAATAATACGTCATTCAAGTAAACGAAATGGTGTATTTTGCTTTCTTGTGAGTTTCCGGTGCTGTTTACGGTCTCTAGAATAGTTCTAATGAACTGCCTATTTTCCAGCTTCATCATCAGATGATGATGATGATGATGATGAAACCGGAAAATAAGCACCGGAAATCCGTCATATTTTTTTTGTTATACTATAATACTTTTTAGTGTAAGGCCGCATTCTCAAACATCTCTTTGTACACGAGTGCCCAAAAAACGGAGTGTATATAAGTATGTATGTTTGTGAGTTTCTTTACCTATTCCACCATAACTTCTAAATACCTGAACTGATTTCGATATATGGGGTATCGTTAGAATCCTTACACTGTCCCGTGAGTAACATACGCTAGTCAGATTTTAATTAAATTATTTAATTAATTTCATCTTATTAAATGGAAAAAGAATACGGTCGCGAACAGGATTCGAACCTGCGCCTCCCGGATGAATACTCCAGGCGCTCTGACCACTAAGCCATCTCGACCTCTGCTCACCACCGCGAATTCTTCTTTCAATATACGAGTTCGCTAAGCATGCGTTAATGCTTTTCAAAGTTATATCCTGAATTAATTTCATGTTGTTTTACGTAGTTCATTTCTCTCTTTTGAAATAGCCCCCGATCTAGATTTCCTACTTTGATATAGGCGTTTCTCCCCTTCTTTGCTCGGCTCAATTAAATGGCCCCTACCCATATGGACAGCGCGTCGAGTAGGTCTACCCATATTCACTTCCTATAAATCAGTAATGGAACGCAAGATTCACTAAAAAGTAAGAAATTAAATATTTTTTAACAAAAAAAGAACCGACTCCAAAAATCTTTCTGCACTAAAAAGTAATAAAATAATTGCATTATTTACTTACTACAATTTATATAAAAAAAAACTCCAAAAATAATAATAATTGTATATTGTACTTTTTAAACTTTCGCGATTCGAACACATAATTATTGAATTCAAACGGGACTTAATCGCGCTAAAAGTATAATATTTATTTACCTCGACGTTTCGATCAAGTTGCATTGAAATTGGTAAATAAATATTATACTTTTAGCGCGATTGAGTCCCGTTTGAATTCAATAATTGTATATTATTGTCCTAATAAATTGATTTTATTCAGAATCCTCTAAAATTAAAAAAAATATATATATAAGTTGTAGTAAGTAAATAATGCAATTATTTTATTACTTTTTAGTGCAGAAAGATTTTTGGAGACGGTTCTTTATTTTGTTAAAAATTATTTATTTTAGGGTTGTTCATAATTCATTCGTGTTTATCATTCAAATTTGACTAACCTACTTATTTGATTCGGAATAATGCAGGGTTCTGGTGATAACAAATAAAAATAAATCGATTCAGGCTGGAAGGTATGGTGGAATAATGAAACACACACAATAAACATGTATATGAACTCTGATTTCTTAAGGTCATTCCTTTTTGAATAGTCATGTAATAATAAAACATTACATCAGTGGCGTAGCTAATGCTTATGGGGCCCTGTATCAAAATTTATATTCGGGCCTCTTTATAAAATTTTACTTTATTTTGCTTACACATTACAGACGTTGGGGCCCTTGTGGCTCGGGGGCCCCGTATCATTGATACGGCTGATACGGCGATAGCTACACCCCTGCATTACATATTATTACATTTATCTGTAGGTATCTTTTATGGAGAACGTATCAAAATACGAGGGATTTTTGAAAATGTTAAACCCTAAGGGTCTAATAGGGAATGAAAATGTGAATGAAAATCCGTCTTTCTAAAGTAAAATTTATGAATTTTGATTCATTGATTTGTATTTTTAGCCTTTGTTTTTTTATAACCTCTGTGTCCCACTACTGGACAAGTCTCCCCCATATCCCTCCATACCTCTCTCTGAATGGCTATGTTAATTTGTTGTTTTTACAGTTCCGTACCTCAAAAGGAAAAAACGGAGCCCTTATAGGATCACTTTGTTGTCCGTCTGTCGTTTTCTTGACCCTTTATCTCGGGAACGCGTGGAGGTATCGAGTTGAAATTAAAACCATACACTCAAGTCTACAGTCCCTTGAAGATGTGAAAAAACAAAACTTCTAACATAACGTAAAAAAAAGATACGGCCGTTTATGCCACAAAAACGTATATTTCAACACTCTCAAGGGAATCAAAATGGGTACTTTCCGTTGACCTAGAACTATGAATATTGGCAAGTAATATCGTCTAATACTACAAATATTGGGACACATCTGAAAACTATACATTTGTAATTAAATCATAAAAAATATAGTCTTTAAATGTTTTGGAAACTGAATTTCAGGAACAGCTCAGAAAAAACTGCGAGACTCGATTCCTGAACTATTTATAATATCTACCTACAAATTTGTACGGTACCCTCGGTCGCACTGGTCCGGTATATTAATTTGTTAGAAAAAATTAATAAAAAAACAAAATCTTTATATTTAACAATTTTAGGGTATAAATAAAGACAAATTCTGTAATAATAAATAAATCCTAAAAGGAACTACACGGACGATTTTTCCCGGGCCTGGGCCTGATGTAGATTTCCTTGCGTCTGTACACACTGGTTACGCTTCAGTGACCTCTTTAGGGATTTTTCTCCCGGCAATTATGAACGAAGCTGTAATGATAAACAACTACCGGAGGTATATTCTGTAGGATGGGAAGGTTGACATATGTAGCGCATGTCATCGTCCGGGTGAATCCCTTAGACAGTCATCATCTACGGTTGTTCTCGTCTTGCTAACGGCGAGTACTTACACAGGCACAATCTAGTGGCCAGGATTATCCACCAGCAACTTGCTCTGTAAAAAGTCTGAATTGCCATACCTCTGGGTATACACCCGACCGTCACCGGACCCGGTTCTGCAAAATGGTCTTATCACATTGTACTGGAATCGATCTATTACCATTGATATCGTTGCCAATAAGCCTGATATCGTGGTGATAGATCGATTAGCGCCGCACAATTATTGTCGATATCACTATCCCTCATAGCGAGAATCTCGTGAAAGCAGAGAAAGATAAACAAATTTCTTCATCTGGCATTCGAGGTTGTCGACATGTGGGATGTGGACTCTGCAATCATTGTACTGATAGTTGTTTCGGCTAGTGGACTAATAGCGAAGAGCCTTGATCAACACATTAAAAGGCTCTCGCTAGGCAACTGGATCAAGGGCCTGATGTAGAAAGCGCTGCTCCTCGATACGGCACGCATTGTGAGGAGGTTCCTTTTTCAGGAGCCCTAACCATCGGTAGCTTGTACCCTGTTCCCGATGCCGGTGGCCAGGGACCGGATAACCCTGCTTAAGAGTTAAGCTTTTTGACAGGGTAACCCGTACGTAGACTAACTCATATCGCAGTGTTACCTTTTGTTCGAGCTACATCCTCGAAACCCAGCGAAATGGTTAACACCTTTATTATGGTAACCACGTAAAGGGGGTTAAACCCTTCAATGACTTCAGCCTTTGAAGAGGTTACCTTCATGAAAAGCTTTTATTCGTGTTACCCTGAATTACCTAATAAACTTGAGCTGCATGTAGGCTTGCACCCGCCTACTGTAGTTAAACGACAGTAAACAAGCAAAATTGAACTGTAAGATCATATAGACAATAATTAATATTCCAAGCTCGGTACATGCAACAATGACGCCGCCGGGCGATAAGATGTCACGTGTGGTCGTGGTTATGCAATTTTCAAACTAATGTATATTACATAAAGTGCATATTACAATGTCTTGGGTTGGAATGGCTTACCCGGTTACAGTGTTACAGGGTAACCTGTTCGGAAGGGGTTACATTACACCCGTTCGAGGGTGTAACATGTATCATAGGGTTTATTGAAGCGCTTAAAAATACCCTTTTGAAAACCTTTTCAACGAGTATCCGGCCGGTCCCTTGGCCTACTATTTATTTATATGTATTAAAAATATTTAATTATATGTAAATATACTGACACTAAATACTTTTCTTAATGCGGTATAAGTACAGTTATCCATAAAATTATATATTCTTCTGAAAAAAATAATCAATCCAGATTATGGCAAATCTATAAAATTACCTTTATTATAACTTTCTAAAAAGAGAATCAAAATGTTCGCGTACATATTCTTCTTGTGGCGGCTGCGACGGCAAGTGCGAGGCGATCCTCCTCATACGACTCCCGGTGGCGGCCGAAGACAGGACGCTGTACGTCCGGCACAGGCGTGGCACTCGCCAGCTCGACTGGGGCTGTGGTTGGGATCTGCGTTGTTTTCTACGGGTGCGTGGCCGCTTCAACTGCTTCTCTTCACAATTGTGAGATGGAGTCTGTGAAGTAGCCAATTTCGAGACTTAATTGTAGTAACTGTAAGGTTATGTTTACATCCCCAAATCCCGAAATTATGTGTCGGTGTCGTGATTCCTAACTAACTCGTCACCATTTCTACCGGCTGACAGTAGCACCAGGGCCCGATCCATTTGGTTGCCCTTCCTAGCGGGTCGGGCGTACGGAGATTGGCAGGCAAATAAAAATGTTTTAAATGCGACGCAGCAAAAGTATAATTAGCTAAGCGGCAACATTGTACTTAAAATCATCATTCAGAAAAAGGGTAATACCCAATAAATATATTGCCCTCGTTAATGGAAGCTCTGTTTAATAGTTTAGATGGCTTTTTGCATTAAACTACATGTCAAATGCCGTAGAGGAGTGACCGATCCTCACTTGACAACTGAAGGTAGTTTACTACCGACTGCAGCTAAACAAATCGGTTGCAACTCAATCAGGTACGTTTCACCAAGAACAGGCTGGTTTTTGCCTCGGCCAATTCTGTACTGATCACATTAATCGCATACGCGTCCTGATAAAGCCGAGTGTTGAATATAAGTCCGAATTGTTCTTCGTGGAATCTGATAAAGACTTTGACACGGTGAAGTGGAGCGCAATATGGTCAAACCTGTGAAGCTAGTATTAGTAGGCCCTTTACATAGGCCGTATTTGTATTGTACGGTGGTGGTCAACGTACAAGTTCTAGGAGCATATTTATATAGAAAGGACTGGGGGTGCGAAACACGTCTACTGCCACCAATGTTCGCGTGTCGCCATTATGGTGTCTAGAGTGAGGAGCGTATCATATTAGAAGAATGGTAGGCTGAAGGACGCGCAGTGTGTTCATAGCAGGAACGCATATTATCATTAATCTGCTTCAAGGTTTCACCCTGAGCATAGCAAGACGCATGGGACCATGCGTCTTGCGCACGTCTTTGAAATGCGAGAAGGTCTACCACTAGCACTTAAAAAACCGAGGCACTGTGGTTCCACAAACTGCCGCAAGATAGAGAACTATCCAGGATCAGCAGCATTTCGAACATTTCACCGGGTGGACAATAAGCCAATTTTAGGTGACTTCGGGAAGAAAATTACCTTCCACACTTATTTCGTGTAGTCCATGGCTCTTTGTAGGGTGACCTATGGTTACATCGATTGTCACCTATCGTGTATTTAAAATTACTAGACTGTTTTTATTTTTGTAGGAGTAACCACTCAGTGGAAGTACCTAGGAATTACATATAAATCTTTGAAAAGCATTAACACATGCTTAGCGAATTCTACGTATATAATTTATTGTGTGAAAGGATACGGTCGTGAGCAGGATTCGAACCTGGTAGTTCTACTATACATAACATTAGATGAAACAAAAAAAATAAGGTGTATTTAAATATGCTATGTAAGGGGCGGCCAAAATATATCAGTTATGCCCGGGGTGGCAAAAAAAACTGTATCGGGCCATGAGTAGCACCATCTTAGTTACACGTCTTGATTGCCAAGAGTGGAAAACATTATATTGAAGGCTGGTTAAACAGTGGTAGATTTGCAAAATAAATTAACAGATTACTTGAATGTAATCGCGAGGAGTCTGCGGCAGCGACGGCAGCGGCGACAGGAGGCGCAAGCGGCTGGGCGTTTGCAGCCTGGGACACGGCGCTCTCGATACAGTTGGCGGCGTTGAACAGCAACCGACAGAGCTCGCATCCCGGGGCGGAGGATGCTGTCCACCAGTATAAAATCCATTTACAGCATGAAAAGTAAACGATGTTTTATTAAACAAACCCGTATCAACAGACCTAGTTTTAAGATTCATCTATGTTTCATTAATAATAATATTTTAATACTCATCCACCGCCTATTTCAGTAAAGCATTATAATACGCTTCATTAATAATAGGTACATTTAAGTACATTCACAATAGGGTTGGAACTAAACACTGTATAAAATAAAATGAGTTCAACGTCTAAGTTTCTCATTCAGAACGTTTACTGTTATACTTGGGCATGTTAAACAGCAGTAGTGATAATATTGGATGTCGGAGCTGAAGCGAGGCTCGTACATCGGAGGCAGCACCTGGATCGAGGTGTGAGCAGGAGGGCGCGGCGTGTGCGGGAGGGGTGGGGGGCTCGGGGGGCGGCCGCCGCTCGTGGTCCCCGCCGGCGCTGCTGCCATGTACGTGTAGCTTTATATTGTTGCGCACCAGGTGCGGCTTGATCTCTTCAAACCATACGTCACACAACTGCAATGACAAATAAAATATCTGATGGAATCATCATTCTTCAGACCAATTTTGCAGAACTCTAGTCTTAGCGTTCTAACTTTCATTCGCTATTTAGAACTACTTACATGCGCTCATCGCGGGCAATAAGTATTACCAAAAAGAGTGATTGTTAACCCTCACTTTCAGTCCGCGAAACCGACAATTATATGCGAAAGTGTTATTAAATGACAACATAAAATATGAAACCACTTTGTCCATGACCGTATCTACTGTTTAATCGTGCCTATGCAAACAAAATATAATAATGATTTAATGCAATCATGCAACATTTTGCTGTGATTTTATTAATAGGAACTTACACTGACTAAAGCGTTCTCCAAATCGTAGCGCACACTTTTGGGTATTTTATTCTTGCTCCTACTTCGTAAAATCTCTTGGTTTGGGCGGATAGCGCTCGCTACCGAGTCCCCGGACGCCTTCGCGACAGAGGCGCGGGCGCGCGCTCCGCCATCCCCGCTGGACACCACTTTGCGCATCCGCGGCTGCGACATTACCTACTTCGCTCGCAGCGATGTCCACACCATTGAAATTATGAAACGAAGTGTGTAATGCACCAAAATCTACACTAATAGAGTACTTTCCTTAAAAAACATTAAAAATATGATTATAAAAAATAAACGTCAAAACCTGCACATTCAACTGTTCTGCCAATATATATTTTTTATTTTTCATGGCGTAAATAAGACGAAACAACCACAATAAAAAAAGGTATCAATAAAAACTACTTTTTAATAAATGTGGGTGGGTATCTTCTTAATATTGTTGATTCGGTATTGTCGAACACATTAGTTTTGCCGTGCGGAAAACGATTAAGTAACTATACCTATTCATCGTGAATCTTATAAATTACTCATAAATTCAGTAACGAATGATGGGCATACCAACCTGGAAATCAGCTTTGAGTACTGGTGGATCACTTCTGTGTGAATTAGCTTTGAAAATGTTAGACATAAATATATTCAGAAACAGCATTAAGCAATCCGACGGCGCGGTCAATGAAATATTATTATATGGAGCCGAGGACGAGGAGCATATGAAACAAATAGGTCTGAACAATCTCCTTTGTATTTATTACGTCATACTCCACGCCAGTAGCACAGTGGACGTATGCGTGCCGAGTCTCGTCAGCGATACCATGGCAAAATGTCTGATCAATGTGCATCAAATGAACAAAGTGAAAATCAGAATCATCATACACAACAGCGACAACTTTCACAATCTGCAGTTATTTGCTCAAAATGGTATTGAAGTGAAGATTATGAACCCGGCGGTTCGTTTGGAACACGAGTTCTTGTTGATAGACGTGTGCGCAGGCTGTGACGCGGTGGCGGCGCTGGGCTCGCTGGACTACGATACCACGCGCCTCAACTGTAACAGAGATGCCACGCTCCTAACCTCCGATACTAACGTGGTAACTGCTCTAAACAGAGAATTTGAAAGAGTCTGGAACTCAGTAGCCGATATAACAGACGCTAAAAATGACTAAATTAATAATTTTAATTCAATGTAATACGTCTCAGTGTTTAGTTTATACATGTGGTTTATATTCTAGTTATATATTTATGTTTCTTTTTTATTGAATGATCACCTTTTTAATAATAAAATGATTAGGTTTTAGAATGTAGGTAGATGTTAGTTTTGGTATAGAAATAAAACTATTAAGATAACAAAAAATACTTTTAATTTCATCGCTTGCTGATGAGATGTTAATAATTGCTTTTTTTACATTATTAAACATTAATATTACAGTAAGAACTATAAAACTTTTGTACTCCAGTGCCGTTTATTATTCTAAGCATTGATATTACATAAATATATCAAAGATCTACTCGGAACAATAATTGTGACATTTTAAATGAATGGTGACAGCAGTATCACAGTTTACTTTGTAGTCATTATATTAGTACGAGGACAACTAATGGAAACATTTCAGAATAATCATTTTGTTCTTAATTTAATAGTAATTTTCATGTCTTTTAATTATAAGTATTATATTATTTAATAAAATCATATGTAAATCATAAAAAATATCTTGATTGCTATTCATATTGAAACGATTTTAAAACGACATTTACTGGAGGAATTCAATATACAAGTTGATTGAATGTACTTATTAGAGGTATTAAAATAGTATTAACAAGTAAACGATTCCCATGTCAAATAGAAATAATTATTTACAACATTATCTGTAACAATACTTCCGAAAAAAAATCTGATTTAAAAGAAATCTTTGGGAAGACTATTATACTTTCAAGTAACAACTTGTATAATTTTATACACATGCATCATCATACTTCAACCAGCTTAGTTAAATAATAAATACAACATAACATCAAGGTATAGTTAATTGGCTTTCAATGAATCATTTCCTGAGGTGATTCAGTGAAAATATATTACATTTTAATACCATTTCAATATTTTAGATCATATTTCTTAAAATAGAAATCTAGTAAAATATATGTTACAGTAATAAAAAAGGGTAAAATACTATCAAGCTAATATTGTAAAAGCTAGTCACACTAATTATTCTTATTACAATCATATGTTGATAATAGTTTAACTGAGAATATTACTAAAATTAACTACAATCTCAGTGCTGATGAGTGAATATTTCTTTCCTCATTGTAAACACGAGATTTTATACTTTGGATAATTAAGTACTCAATTAAGTATCTGCTAAACCTATACACACAATGTTTATAATTTTAAATTCGATGGACCCAACAAATAATTCCAATCATGTTAAGATAGAGAATTTTTCCAGCTATAATCCAGGCAGCCAATCAATATTTCATTTTGTAGCATACAACAGAAACTGTCCTAATAGTATAAACGTAAAACTTACAGCTAATACCAGTGGGACATGCATATGACTAGCAGTACTGCAATGAGTGACCAATAACAGACAAAACCGCTGCACAGTCCCCCTCAGTTCACATGTCAATATGCATATGGAGAAGATGTCCTAGTCACTCACGAGGGAGAGTTGATGTCATACGTCGACCTCAATGTCACTGGTGACGTCATGTCCGGACGGCGACTGCGGCGACTCGTCGTGGTCCTCCATGTCATGCATGTCATCCATGTCGTGCATGTCCTGCATGTCGTGCATGTCATGTATGTCCTGCGGCGACGCCAGCGTGTACTCGTGCGGAGAGCTTAGCTCTTCCTCCCCCGAGCCAGCAAACTCTTCATCCATCATTATTGTGGCAGGTAATGATGGGGACACCTCTTGCAACTGACTTGTATATACTGTAAAAAATATAAATACATATTCTAGAGGGTTTCAATAATATCGTTTTTTTTTATCTTTCCTAAACACTTTCAATTATTTAATTATTCTAATTTGGAAGAAACCTTTTTTGGAACTCATAAGTCTGCATCTGAATCAGAGAAATGGGCTTGATTATTTTGAAATTATGTGTGTCCAGACAAAGTATTCACCTTTAATATTGGAAGACTTGAGATCAGCAGTATAATTGAGGGATTCTTCCATAGCCTCCATGGTAAGGGTGTCAGTGTCCAGGCTGTCCAGAGAGCCCGAACATGATGGAGAAGTCTCCGGGTTATTGTTAAGTGTCAGCTGTATGCTGTCTAGTTGAGGTATGTGTGGTCGAACCTGAAATATTGGTCATGTGAGATTATATATTTTAATATACAAATAAAATATATTTATTACATTTATCTTAACTGGGTATGTATTAAGTTTGGAAATTCATAGCTTTTTAATAAGCCTTTACTATGATGGCTTCTTACTAAAACCAATTTTTTTATTTTTTTATTTTGAGTACTTATAGTCATAATTTTCATGAGACACACTCATAATATAAGAATTCTTAAATTTTATGAAAGTACTAAATGGACATTTAATGAATATTATGAATACAGGATATATCTTTTTATATTTAGATAAAGTTTTACTCATGTATAAGTTGAGAATTGAACAATAAAACTGTCTAATAATTTGTATAATAATTTTAGTTACACTGGGCATTATTAATTTTAAATCAGTATAAATATATTGCATATTACCTTCATTCCGTCAGGTCTGTGAGGATTTCTGCAGCCTTTACACTTGCACTCAGTGCATGGTTTACTCTCCACATAACACGGGCACCGCTGCCCACAACATGTCAACTTGCCGGGAGTAGCTGTGGCATTGCCGCATCTACAACCTTTTCTCTTACTGCTAGCTGAACTACGAGACCTATTTGATGGCTTCTTAAAACCTAATTGGTTAGACTGAAAGTTATGAAAAGTAATTCATTAATAATATATATCTACAAATTGATTACAAAACAAGTATCATGATTCTCAGATACTTACTTTACTTTCTCTACTTGATCCAGAGTCATTGTGAGGTGAATCTGTTTCATCAATATTTTTTCTTTTAATTGTAATTTTATTTCCAGACCCTGCATACATAACAGAATATAAAGGCGATCCATTTGTTGTAGATCTTGAGTTTGGTGAATCTTTAGAGGATCTACTTTCAGAGTTACTAGATGTTGATGCAGCTTGGGTTTGAGTGCCTGCAGAATTTGTATACACACACGGTAATATACTGTACGCTGACTTAGACAAACCTGCCGTGCTCTTGTAGTCATCAGAGAACCCAGCACCTTCTTGTATTAAGTCAATCAACCCTGAACTCGCAACTGTGCCTCCATTAACTCCTGCTGCAATTTCATCTTCGTCCAACAATATTTTGTAGACGTCCGTACCCATAAAATACTCACATAATTTCTTATAACACTGCAAAAGTATGCGTAGCTGTAAGTTCTCACCATACCTTTCATAATCTTTGCACCAACTACAAGAAGGTTTTAGTTTTTTTCTTCCACCTTTACACTTTTTGCAAACATGGTGTTGGCAGCTGGCGCTCGTTGGCGTATAGGGCTCCTTCAATAAATTTCCGCAGACAGTACAAGATAAAGATTGTCGTAAATAAGGAACTAAACGAAACAAATCTGTCCATGACGATTTATCCGCCGCGTCTGCCAAGATTATTAATCGACACGTAGAAACATATAAACTTGTGGCATTCATTGTTATTACAGAAAACTTAACGAGGAGAACATTTACTGATTTATAAATTAATTTGTTTACACCAAGGTGCTATACAACCAAAAAGCCGCAAACGTCTAGTCAAAACTGTCATTGTCAAATAAACTAAATGTCAAACTAATAAAACATTAATTTAGTGACGTACACACAGGCAACTAACTAGTTTAGGCGATTTATGTTATAAGTTTCAATAATTGCACTAGTCTACAGCCAAAATACGACTGAGTGGCTATTGGTATTTTTGTATTAATTGTTGTGTACTATATCAATACACAATTAAAAAATCATACCACGTAAGACTTGGGACTTTTTAATTGAATTGTTTTACGACGCACCTGGCAATGTTGTTTTTCTATTTGCAATGAACTGATATTTATAACGATGGAACCATTGACATATATATTACTAGCGTAAGGACCCGGCCGACCGCGAAACTAAATGGCACCAACGCGTTGGCCCTAAAATGACAGTTTAGGGCCAACGCAACTCAGTCGACAATGGACCGCTCGCAGGAGAGAACGAGTGCACAGAGTACTTTATAATATAGGAAATAGAGACCTCTCTCTCGTTCAATTTAGGAAACAGGGCACACAGACGCCATCTAGAGTATTACGAATGCACTACTAATGCCACGGCGCGGGGCAGCGCGAGGGCGCGCGGTACGAGGAAACGATGACGGCCGCGCTGACAACCGCGCAGCCTGAAGGGTGCGCGGGGGCGGGAAGTGACGCGGCGGCTGCCGCTCTTTTTCCCATTTTGGCGCGCAATACTTCTCTACGACGATTTTCCGCGGCGGTCACGTAGTACGATCGGGCGCCGTTTGATCTATCTTTGTTTTTTTATTATACTCTTTATTTATACAGTCCGCTCTATTGCTATTGCTGTAAACGATAGGACCCCGACATGCTTAAACATTTGTTTAGGTATTATTAGGTATCTACTTAGGGTCCAACCAACAAAGATATAAAATACGTGATTCAACCGATTCCAATATATTCTTCCATTCATTTTTTATTGCTCATACATCTTATGAATAATTTGGAAGAATATAATGAAATAAAATTAATGGTTTTCAAAGATTTATCTTTAATCACTTAATACATATTTTATTGCCATTAATTTATTGCGGTCCTTATCCGTCTTCCCGCATAATATTTTATTTAATTTTTTCCCTTATTGGTGAATAAAAAATCGGGATGACAAAGTAATCTTAATTCTATCAAGTTTTCTTTAAGGATTTGGCAAATTGGCAATGCAGGAAGTCGAAACTAATATGTACAAATATTATTACTTTTATAAATTGTTTTAAATTATTTAATGTTATATTTGTTTTTAATATGTTATCATAAATGTCTTGTAATTCGGATATGCAATTTATTAATGAGTAACTGGGACTGCGAAGCCAGTTCCGACCAGCATACTCCCGATATAATTATAATAAATTCAAGTTTACTTTTACAAATAAGTCTTCCTTACATAATATCTGAGATAGCTGTTGCAAAATAGCATTAAGCGCCATCTATTGATTCACGAAGGCAAAAAACTATTGATATAACCCTACCAAATTGCAAAAGAATGATTGCTATACGACAATGGTATATTTAAATGAGCTACTTTATTTTGTCGATTTATAATTGTCCAGTTTCCTACTCATTTGTTCGAAGATTGTACACCCTGGAACGAGTGTTTGTTTGTCATAAATATGCCTAGTTGCATGGTAAATGGCTGCAAAAATTACGATACAAAGCTTAAAAAGGAACATGGGATATCGTATCATCGATAAATAACCCTAGATTACTTCTGTTCCAATAAAATTATTAAATTATCACATTTTAAAGGTATAATTATTTTACTACCGAAGTCCGTAATGGCGGCCATTGTGTGGCCGGCCGCGCGCGAAGTAACGTTGAAAGAACGTGATTTTTTATTTGTTTTATTTTTGTCTTAAGAACTTGGTGTAAGTAATTTTAGTAAGTACCTAATATGTTAATACTTAATTATTATAACAATATTGTTTACAATTTCAAATAAAGCTGACTGATATTAATTTGTATTACATACGTTTTTTTGTGACATGTATTATTATCGCAATAAATTATAGTATAAAAAACTAATATAATCTAACGACTCTTCTAAAGCTAACATCCATCAACCCGTTTAGGCTACAGAGCATGCCAAAGAAATATACATACATACACCCGAAAAACATATAACCCCGCCTTCTAGCGCAGTCGGGTAAATACTCAGTTCTGTTCGTGATTGATGTGTGTATTAAAATATTGACCAATAATAAAATGTGATAAAAAAAATCATGTACGCACGTACAAGGTTTAGTCTTCGACCTATGAAACGCGGCGTCACGTAGTTCGTATGAGTTATGACAGATGGCGCTACTTTTGCTTGTATGAAGAAGTTTTCTGTAAAATGTTTAGATGGGCGTATCCTTTCTTTTGAAATCATTGGATGGAACACTTGACATCGTGCCTTGTGTGCCCTGATAATTGCACGTTAATTGACCTCATGGACTCTACTGACAATGCGGTTGTCATAGCAGGGTTTTAGGCTGACACAATTTAAATTGCCATCAATATGCTAAGAAGATACATATTTATTAATTTAATTTAATTTATTTATTAGTTGGGGATATTTATAACACATTCCACATGTGTAGTCTATAACCTTTGTTGTTCATTCAATTCAAAACTTAAAGGTAGTTGTGTAATAGGTCTTTCTCAGGTATTTAATTAAGGTTCAAACACGAATTAGTAGATATAGGTATAATATGGAAACACAAACACAAATCAAACAAAATACACAACATGCAACAAGAACATATCGTTTCGCGCGTAAATTTACAAATAAGATGGCGCGTGCGTCGCATGCGTAGGCAGACTGGTCGGTCGTCCGCGGAACGAGCCGTCGGAGCCGTTGGCGGGGGAGGGGCGAGTCAAGAGAGCCCGCGCAAGCTTAGGGTCGTGCTACATTTATGTTTAAGGTCGCGTTACAGTTGTAAATTTTTAGCTGCGGTGAGTGTGATTTTTTGATAAAATGTCTAAAATTATAAAACGTGCGTGTAAAACAACAAACAGACTCATTTTGTTATGTTTGTGGCTCGTATACACCCAAATCACAGGCCAGATCAATAACTAAAGTGATTGGCATAACTGAAATATTTTGGGGCTCCCATGTAATTGTTGCCAGACTTGTATGTCAAACTTATGTTTTTTTTTTTATTTTTTTTATTTATTATTTGTGGCTTTAATGTCACAGGGACCTGAAAAGATCCATTGTGATCGCCACTCTTGCGTTTAAATTAGAGCTCATCCCTAAACCCTGCCGCTATGATGAACTGCAGGATTTTCCTAGGGGTGAGTTCTTTTATTTCATCCGGGCTTAGAATATGTTTCCCTAGATGAGCGTAGCGCTTATGTATTAGCGGTCCACATTCCCCCAAAAGGTGAAGAGGTGTTTCCTCAGCCTCTTCACATCGTCTGCAGGTTTGTGTCTCGCTTAGCCTCAAATTAAACATGTGCTTATTTAAGCAGCAGTGTCCAGTTAAGGCTCTTGCCACAACGCGCAAATTGTTCCTACTCAGCTCTCGGACATGGTTTGTGTACCTTTTGTCGTAGGCTTTAATGAGGATTTTGGAGTGAGTCATGCCTGGCGATTCCGTCCAGAGCTGGCTTGCACTGTTAAAACATGAGTCCATGAGGGATTTTTGAGCTAGGCTTTTAGGTATACCACAGAAGGGCTCGGGGCCTTGCTGTGTACCAATTGCTCCTGCTCTTGCTAGCTCATCGGCACGTTCATTTCCAATGATGCACGCATGTCCCGGTACCCACCTCAAAACTACTCTATTCCATTTGCCTAGAGAGTTTAGTCGAGCCATGCAGTCTTCCACTAGTTTTGATGAGACTACGTTTGAATCTAGTGCTAGGAGAGCTGCTTGGCTATCAGAATTAATATATATCGTATGGTTGATGTAGCCCTTTTGCAGGTTGGCTTCCGCACATTCTACAATGGCGTATACCTCTGCCTGGAAGATGGAGGCATAGTGTCCCAGGTTGACGCTTTTGCTGAACCTGGTCGTTCTCCATATATTCCACAGCCTACATCCTGTCCAATTTTGGACCCATCGGTGTACCATATTAGGCACCCGGCCTCGAAGTTTAATTGGTTATTGAACCAGTCTTCCCTTGAAGGCATTTCCACAGAGTATTGTTTTTCGAATACATGCCGTAGAAGCATGACATCTGTTGTCATGCCAAGTAATGGCAATTCCATAGCCGAGTCCTGTAGAGTCCTCAGTTTTTGGGAGAGCCAGTTTGTCCTACCCTGGATGTTTGCCCTAAACATGCTGGCTTTCGCCTCTTTGTGTAAAAATACATGAAGAGGCGGTAGCCCAAGCAGGGCATTCAGTGCCATTCCAGGGCATGTGGACATAGCGCCCGTGGCCATGAGACAGGCAGTCCTTTGCAAACTGTCCAGTTTTTTGATAGTGGTCGTTTGATGGGTTTTGCTATACCACACGACAGATGCGTATGATATGCTTGGTCGTACAATGGTAGTATACAACCAAAGCGCGATTTTGGGATTTACACCCCAGTTGCTACCCATAAGGCGACCACTGACCCCGAGGGACATTTTAGCTTTACTCAGTACGTTTGCTAAATGTGTGTTCCACGTTAGCTGTTGGTTGATAGTGACGCCCAAGTATTTAGCTTCAGTGGAAAACGTTATCATTTTACCATTCAGCTTTGGCATCATGAGTTTTTCCAAACGTCGTTTTTTGGTAAAAGGTACTAAGACAGTTTTGTCCGCGTTGACAGAAAGGTCATTGTTGGCACACCACTCACTGACGATGTTAAGACCTTTTTGCATGATCTGTGAGATAGTTGATTGACAGAAGCCCCTTACGACGATAACCAAGTCATCTGCGTAGCCTTGCGCATCGATTCGGAGTTCTGCCAACCTAAATAAGAGCCCATCCACAGCTAGTGTCCACAATAAAGGCGATAAGACTCCACCTTGCGGGCATCCTCTAACTGTGGTTATCTCTATTGTTTCATCATGAAGGGCAATTTTTGCCCCTCTATGACTAAGCATCGACTTTACCCATCTGATGGTAGTCGGGTCGACATTTTTGCTAGTCAGCCCGTTCACCAGCAATGAGATTGACGAGTTGTCGAAGGCTCCTTCAATGTCGAGGAACGCAACGTCAAACTTATGTTACTGGCTTTATAGCAAATGATCTTGAATGCCCATTGCTATTCCTATGAGAGGGCTTACTCTTAAAAAAATAATATATATACGGTCGAATTGAGAAACCTCCTCCTTTTTTGGAAGTCGGTTAAAAATAATTCCACCCGATTAACATTGGAAATATGCCAGTTCGTACTTTTAAATGTACCTATTATAGATTCGGGATATTAAGAAGACAACATGCTTTAAAATTGAGGCAACTGTAATGTACGTAAATTTATTTTAAAATTACGCGTTGTTTTAAGGCGTCTATTTAATATACCTACCCCACTGGTGTGAGCCGACAAAGACAAACCAGATTGCTAGTTTTTTATGCGACTTTTGTATGACACGAGTACAAAGTTTTGAGTTGGAAAAAAAATGGGTTGCAGAATGTCACTAAAACTTAATTTTTTACATTCGCATTTGAGATTTTCCCAAAATATTTAGGTTCCGTTAATGATTCCATCATTCTTAATTATTTAAACGATGAAACAGCGATATCAAGGCCAAGGCCGCTGGGATCCTACGAGGATGGGGATTATTGTTGGTTCCTAATATGAGAAAGCACAACAGAATACCTACAAAAAAAATCGCCAATAGTTCATGTTCATACCATTAGCTACTTAATTTCGAACGTTACACAATTTCACAAATTTTAGGAATGCTTATAGCTGCCTCTTGTATACAAAAAGACGGGATCTACACACAGAAAAATGTTTAATAAGAAAATAAAAGGATGTAGTAACTTATCTGTGTATAATAAGGTAATTGCATCTTTACGAAATTGTATTAACTGCAAAGTTAGTCGTGTCGGTTCGGTCGCCTGTATAGGGACTGAATAGACAACAATGACGTCACCAAAATACGCGTTAAAATGTGGAAGAAGAATTCACGGTAGTAAGCAGAAGTCGAGATGGCTTAGTGGTCAGAGCGCCTGGAGTAAGTATCCGGAAGGCGCAGTTTCGGATCCTGCTCGCGGCCGTATTCTTTTTTCATTCAAAATTATAACTTTAGATGTAGTGACTATCTTGCCAAATTATTATTTTTTACACAGCATCACGTTTGAATTCCGGAAGGCTTAGGCTACTGAGACTGCTGATATGACTTTATTTTAATTATATTGTGTAGGTGTAGGGGATAGAGAATTTGAAAGAAATATATAAAAAACACTGGTATACAACTTTATGACTAAACTATCTATGAATTCAATCATGATCATGCAATCATGCCTAAGTAAAGAAATCTAATTCTAGCTGCCGGGGGGTCCCGGTGACCTATAATACAGGTCTTTCAAAAAACCTACTTCAGGCTCTCACAAAGTTAGATTTTTGATCACCGCTAGGTACATAAGTTTAGTTTAAGTACCTAAGTACCGTTTGTGAGGAGAGTTTTTTATAAATCTTTATTTAAATAAATAGGGAGATTTGATCAAACACGATCATGCCATGTCCATAGGCTCACATTAATTAAAAAAAAAACCTATCTTCACTTCAAAGCACAAGCAGCCATTATACACAACAATTTGGCCTCCTCCGACAGCGGATAGGCCAAAATATTGTTACATTCGCCAATATTTCGCAAATTGATCTTGTAACCACTACTTAAAGCGCTTCTTTCAGGTTCATTCTGGGCACATTCCACTAAAACATGGAAAACGTCTTCAATTAAATGACATTCCGAACAGTTTTTAGAAGAAACTTTACCAATTAGGTATGCGAAATTGTTTAGTGGAATATGCCCAGATCGAAGCCTCAAAGCCGTCACATTCATATTCCTTCGAATATTTGAATTTGCAAATCATGGAGAACGAGATAAACTTCGCTGTAGGAGTTTTACACCATATGCCTTTAGTAAGTGATCGTTTGGCAAAGTACTCCTTCCACATACTAACACATTTTTGTTTAATTATATACAACACATCTGTAAAATAAGGTGAGCAAATAATGGAAATGCCGTCAGAAAGTGCTTCTCTCGCCAAAGAAAGAATAAATGTATTTTTATTTATTTTTAATTTAATTATCTTGTCCTGCAAGCCTTCCACGGGATCGTGGCTCATAACCACTAAGATACAATAAGCTTCCAAAGTCATTTCATGATCATAATAAAAACTCATTTTAAAATAATTTAAAAGCCCTTTTATATGAAAAAGGTTAATATTCAATCAATGACTTTTTAAATGACATGGCGTCAATTCTAATGTGGCAAAAGAGAATTGCTGTCTTTTTCTAACCGTTACTATAAGAGCGGGACGGGATAACGTCGAATAAAAATTTAATCATGTCAACCTAATATTTCTATACAATTTTGGTTTGATGTCTCTAAATTTAGTGGCTACCTTAAACTATGCCGACTAAAAATGTTCGGAGATTTTAATTTGATGTGCCTAATTTCGAATTTGACATTTCTTGATTCGTCCCATCTTGTTCATACAGTAATTGTTGGTAAAATACAGGAATGTTCTAAATTTAGTTTAGTTTGCTACATTGGAATTGACGCCAATAGCAAATAATCTTAGCAAATAATCTTAGCAAATAATAATTAATATTAAGGTGGCAGGTGTTGCCACTAAGCGTACTTACATCTTTTAATTTAATTCGGCTTAGGGGACTAACATTTTTATGTTGCTACTCAGCAAACGTACAAAGATTTAAAAAAATATATGTATATTTGTACGCCATATTGTGTGGCAGAATATGTGAACATTTATTTATTTTTAAGACCTGTGTTTGTACCACCATATTCTTACAAATAAAAATACTGATTACTGATGACTGAACCAATAACCTTTTAATACCTAATAATCAGGAACCAAGGCCCTAATAATCAGGAACGCTACTCAATTTTATGCAGGCTTCAAATCTCGTACACATTGATACTGTCGTTTCGCCCTAAAATTCCAAGGGAACGTGGATGAGTATTTGGCCGTTACATTATCTATGTAAGCAATAGTGGTGATCACTGCTCATGCTTGCTCTGTATGCAAAGAGGATCTTGCCCTGTAGTGGGACGGTTATGAAATTTTTATTTTGTTTTAACTATAACTTAACACAGCATCGCGCCTGTATCCCTGAAAGGTTACGTAGAGAAGTAATTTAATACACCCATATTTCACCAATGCAGTTATTCATTCCCATGCAAATAACTAGTGAACTTATTGCTGTCTACCGGGCAGAGTTCACAACTCCGGGGATTGAACCTAGGACCTCACGCTCAGCAGCCGCGCTTGCGACCACTAGACCAACGCGGTAGTGATGAGTACAAAAACATACTCGCAAACCAAGTGTATAAATTACATCTATGACAATAAACACTACCTATAAACCCTTTGCGGTACGCTTCAGTGAATGTTTCATAAAGTATAGTTACCTAGTTTTTCCACTGAATTATATGTTATAATAGTTTAAATTCTGTTTTGATCGGATGGGTATACTTACAATTACGTGCGTTCCCAGTCTAATTATCAGCAGAGTTTCACAACATGCGAATATACGACAAGAGGACCAATGCAGCCATCCTTGCTCTATTATCCAATTGAAAGCACTTAAGAGTTTGTCTTCCTCCAAGTGAGTAAACAGAAACTATTTTCAAATTAGAGGTATAACTTTCTGTATCTGTTATATTACTGTTTATTATTGGTCCTTAAATAGGTAATTATTAATTAATATATTATGTAAATCGATTTAAATATGTGGTACTTATCCAATGGGCTCATTATAAAGTCATTAGGTATGAGACTTCTTATCACTTTCGTGGACTTTATATCAAAACAAAGACGTCCATTTATTTGACAAATACAGGAACTATTAGTAATTATAGAATAAACATAATCGAGGAACCAATCGGAGCATTTCGATATCAGCGGTATCGCATTGTGGTAGCTACACCTATCTGGCCCGAACGATCGTCCGCGGCCGCGTCGTCATGGTTTCACAGTAGTGGTGGAACTAGATACAGGGTGCTCGGGCGCAGGAGGACACACTGATAAAAGATTACAGCGTAACCAGTATCAGTTGATCCACCGCCGCGGCAAGAGCCTCTCATTGCCTCTCTGCTCTCGGCGACATCTGACCGACTGAGCATACGACTAAACTAATTGAATCAATTCAACGAATGTCTTCCGTCGCTGATTGCAGCTCCCTAGTGGCGAGTTTGTGTCATAGTGCACCACGATATTCGACTCTATCCGAAGTGTTTGTGTTGTGAACATGTGCTGGTGATGTGATACCAGACCAGTGCTTTGTGCTTTGAACTTGGATACCTATAGTTTGTTTGCTAAAATACACAAGATGTTCAGGTAATTTTCTTCTTACACTATTGTTTTGGGTTGTGTTATATGCGTCATTCTGAGAACAAGTAGGTGTCATTAATCTTACACATCCAGACCCCTCTGAGCCTTGATGAGCACGTTAGACCGCTGGTCCTGGTTTTCATAGGTACGAATACCTACTTTAAAGAGTTTTCGTAAGTCAAAAAGAACACAGACTGACAACTGATTTTTGTATAAAAACTTTCGTGAGACCCATTCATATTAATTATTGTTAGGTAACATATAAACATAAATACATGGTAACATATAAACTAGCCGGGCAATCCCGAAGAGTGCAACTGACAACTGATGTTAAGAAATATAATACTTAGATATTGCTTAGCAATTGGTGGGCAGTATCTAATAGTAATCACTTTATGAAGAAGCCGGCCCCAACATTTGAAAATGGCTTAACCTATTAGAAGTTTAACTGACCTACTGCATGCAATCAGTTTGGCCATTTACCTATAACTGTGGAACTTGTTAATTGATGGTAGATATACCTAATATAAGCATTTACCACTTTGTCTTATGCTATTTATAACCAAGTTCAAAAGTAGGTAAGCTTCTGGTGGAAAACCACCTGACACTTAGGTCAAACTAATAAAATATTTCAAAATAAAAACGCAAATACGAGTATATTGAGTTATCGAACTTGTCTAGAAACAATCAGTTTCTAACCCAAGTTCGATAACACAATATCGTAATCACCCAGTTGATTAATTTAAGATTGAAATACGTGCCCCATTATGACGTATATCTACTTACATGGTTTCAATTCTCTAACTTTAGAAAAGGTAATAGATTACATTGAATTTTACTCTTACTCGTCCATCTATGAAATATGGGCCGCTATTGTACCTACCTCTAGCTCTAGTACGACAGTAGGATACAGGACATTGTACAGTGTACATAAACTGCGTTTCATGACGCTGCTGCTGCAATTCTTTTGCGTTGGCTACGATTTAGTCTATAAAGTTGCCGTCAGCTCTAGAGGGACGATGAAATGGGCCATTTTTGGGTGAGAAATGTGCCAGATACATACTTGCTTGGTACCGATGTATTACCGGTATAAGTAAGTAGGTACAAATGATTGTCTCATGACCACGTTTACTTCTACAGTATTTTCCTATAGACCTTTTACGGTTATCTAGATATGTTTGCATAAGGATTTGTAAAATTAATTGTCAAAACGTAGTTGTCACGAGTTACACTAGCGTTCCGGTTGAATCATCAAACAAAATACACGCACTGATCTTATCTACATAGCATTTATTTCGTAAAGACGTCGATACCAAGATATGGTTTTCATTACTCAGTGTTTTTATGTATAAAATACTTATTTGTTTAACTTATTTATGTTGAAATAGGAAATTAGGTCAAGCACTGTAAATAATAGGAATAGGTACCTTATTGGGGATAATAGGGAATCTTCCTGTAAGCCATATAAATAATCCAAGCATTTCCATATAATCTTTACATCTAGATTTAAAACATAAAAATGAAAGCATCACGCTTGACATCATCAAAGATTTAGGCAGAGATGCACATTAATAATAATAATAAATCCCCTCTGGATCAGTTCGGTAGGCAGGTTACCTCATATCATGAGACTAACGTTAAACCGGAGGGAACATTAAATTAGCTTTTTAAGACCAATGATACTAAAACAAAAAATAAGTGTCATAAAGTCTACGAGAAGCATACAAAACGCAGGGCAGCTTGTGGCGAGCTGTTGGTGAGTGGCGACATTGCGTTCCTGAGTACCCCAGAGAGTCGGTCAGGGTCTCGCCTCCAGTTTGCCTTCATTGGGTAGCTGGAGTGGAACCCAAGAGTGCCAGCAGGACTCTCAACTCTGTCTTGCCTTAATTGGCCGGCCAGAGAGGGGTCGCCAGAGCTATATGCTCGGGGGTGGAAGTGTCATGTAAGTAATGGCGTAACAACGGGGAAACCCGCTCCGGGTCTTCGAGAGTCGCGATGGTGAAACCGGGGCTGCTCCTCTCGACACCCCTAGCCGCTCACACCCATGTTTGCCCCTTCTACCTGTATCAAGGCGGCGTTTCAGGGGCCCATGCAGTGAGTTGGCGAGTCATCGTCTGCCAATACATTTCAATATTTTGAGAGTTGATAGGCAGACGCCGTTTTTAATTCCGGCAACCGAATTTTAAATAGTCCAAGTAGCACAACACAGCAATAGACCAATTTAAAAAACAATATAATTTTACCTATCTCAATAGTTCTGCACCTATCGGGAACTCTCCATTGCTGTATTTCTATAGCACAATCACGGAGAGTCTCCGGTTGGTGTCCCCACTCAATTTAGATTAAAACTCTCACAGGGGCCTCTGTGTGTTAGACCTGTGTCTCCAGGCAAGCCCTCTAAAGGACCGGGTTTAATTAATCCCGAGATAAAAGAGAAACAAAAATAATAATATGTAATAATATATCCTTTATTTCAGGCAACTTTGGCCCATAAAATAAAATACACAAATAATAAACAATTTATAAATACACTAATAATATTATTTTTACAATAAAACTTATAACTACTGCACACGAAGTGACGGCATCGTGTTTCGTTGACTGGTGTCGCGTAGCCGGCCGCGAAAACGTCGGTAAATAACACCCTTCGGCCAAAACTCTTGTTTGAGGAACGTCTCAAGATGCTGTGTCGGAACTCGCACCTCGAACGATTTGAAATTTGTGTTGTGGCGCGACTCCAACTGATCCACCCTCAAACTCCAGTTGGTCTTCACTCGGACATACTCCACGATCTCCTCGACCTTCGTGCAGTAATGTAGGCGGGACACGTACAGCTGCATTGTAGGTACTGCTGGACGCAGAAGCATGTTGGGTCCTGCGAGCGCGGTACCTACCGCACTGGTTCCGAGAAGGAGGCTTCTTCTTCTTCTTCTTCTCCACCTTGATGAAGCCATCCTTATCGCACGTGTCTTTTTCGGGACCCCGCTGTTTCAAATCCTTGTTATCCAACAATTTAGGACAACTCTGTTTACCCCCCATTGATTTTACCGCTCGCCTTGTCTGCAAGTTTTGCGAGTCAGCAGGTTGGTTAGCGGCGACAATAGCTGCGTAGGCTCGTTTAGGGGTCGACGTACCTACACGTGTTGTTTCCTCTACCGGAGTCGAGGCAGGGACGACGACGGAACGCGATGCAACGCATGCGATTTCGACTGTTGGTGACGTTGTTGAGCTCGCCGACTCAAAACTGCCGATGGATGCGTTTTGCGCTCCGCGACGTGCGTTCACATTAGTGGCGTCAGGTGACCTACTTGCCGAAACAACGTTTCGCAATAACACAACTTCGGCACGTAGTTCACTAATGGTGTTATTTGACACCTCCAGCTTGGACTGCACCTCGGCCAGGCTCGTTTTCAGGGTTGTTATGTCCTTCAGCAGCCTGGTGACGTCGACGTGATCGAATGTGATGGGGGGCAGCTTATGCAGGTCCTTCACCACAAAAGCGGGCACGTCATCCGGGTCGGTCTCCTTCATCAGGGTGACGATGTCCTGGAGACTCAAACATTGGCGTACACCCACAAGTGACCGATGCTTTGAGTCCCATCTCAGATGAAGAGCCTACTTCCGTTCTAAACTTCGGGCTGTTATGTATTATACCCACTGAGAATTTACTAACAGAAAAACCCAATAACGCTGCCCAACTCAGGACTCGAAAACGAGCGCTCATGCTCAGCAGCTGCGCCTGCCACCAAAAAACCGAATGAGGTAGCCGAACCCGGGGATTTTTAAAATAAAAAAGCATGATCTTAGCTATTTAAACAAATAAACTTAAAAATCATTTTGAGGGCGTGACCTTTACCATATTTGATTTGACTTTTCGTAGTCATTTGCGTATTATAACTCTTCGAAGGGAGAGGTACAAAAATATACTTCATAACAATAAAAATGTATTGTGTATTTGTGTCTGGTAATTAGTGAGCCGTTAATTATCACTTGCTTAGAACGGTGAAGGAAAACATCTTGAGGAAACCGGCACACCTGAGAAATGTTCTCTTTGGTGTTACACACGCTTATAATATAATATAATAACTTTAGAGTTCGCGGTGAGCAGACGTCGAGATGGCTTAGTGGTCAGAGCGCCTGGAGTATTCATCCGGGAGGCGCAGGTTCGAATCATGTTCGCGACCGTATTCTTTTTCCATTTAATATAATAACTTTAGAGTTCGCTTAGCATGCGTTAATGCTTTTCAAAGATTTATCTTGAATAACATACCTACCATCACGCCTGTATTCCCCGAAGGGGTAGGCAAAGGTGTATACAGTTGTACATCCACATTTCACCGAAGTAGTTATTAAGTCCCATGTAATAGGTGGTGAGCGTATTGCCATCAACCGGGCACAATTGCAAACTCCGGGCTGCTACTGAGGTTCAGTAGTCGCGCTTGGGACCACTAGACCAACGAGGCAGTGTACTTACTCTAGACTTGTGAATACTTAAACTGCAGTGATGACTTTATCTTTTGTTTCATCTTTAACATCAGTTTATTAGATAAGTACGCAAGACTGGATAAGAGAAATCGGTGATAGCGCTCAGCGGTGTTAAATTAGAAGATCCACCTGTGTAGCGGTGAACTTCGGAGTTTAATAGGCTCATCATAATTACCAAAACTTTTTTGACATTATCATTTTCAACAAAAAAACAAAAGAATTGCATAAACAATGCTACGTTATTATATTATACAGCTCATTGAATATAATTTATTTGAATCAATCCTTTCTCGAACAACAGCGGCAGGGGCGTGGAGTGTGGACGCATCATAAAGATCAATCAGACAATTGGGGCCGCCACGCATGTTGCGCAGGAGTGTCTCTCAATAGCTTCCGTTGAATGAACCTATAGGATAGGCAAGCATGTGCACAATAACCTGAAAGGTCAACTCGGATGATTCCATATTAAGTTAATCTTAGATAGACGAGCTGAGAAATAGATATCATTTCTAAATAGCTGGCATCGCAATATTTAGGAATTTACCAACCTACTTATATTTTACTGGTTATGATGAAGATGATACTCGTATTAGACAATAAACTTTCTGAAGAAGCTGTAGAGTCGAAAATAGTAGTTACCACAAATAGTCCTTACAAATTCTAGGAGATATTTTCCTGCTGGAGTAACGGACACAGATTTAATGTAATTTAAGTAGGTAGGTAATAGGAACTGCCTAATTTATTTACTGGTTGCAAACGCGGCTGCTGAACGTCAAGTCCTGGTCAATGTTATTGGGTTTTTCTGCGAGCAAATTCTCAGTAAAAACCTAGAATTTGCACTCGTAGCCGGTAGATAGCATAAGGCTCACTACCGATTAAATGGGACTTAATAAGTGAGTGTACCTACATTTACACACTTTTGCCTAGCCCTTCGTAGAAAACAGGCATGATGATGATGCTATTATTTACCTATACAACATAATTTTGAGTACCTAAGTATAAACGAAATCCGAAACACGGGTCAAATCTTTTCATATACATATTTAAGTGGGTTGTTACCTACTTACATATAAAATCTTTTTTTTTTTAATGTTTTATTAAAACTCACTAAGTTACTTACACGCACGCGCAGCTGAAAGCCTACTGTATTCATGCGAATATAATTTGGACAATATATAACACGGTGTAAAAATTATAACAATCGATTCTGTTAGGTACTGATTCTGAACAAAATACTTTCGGGTTAATAATATATAGTAAAAATAATTTTCTATAAATAAGTAGTAGGTGCGTAACTTGTCTGGTAAGTAGGTAATTATAATAGTTCACAAGAAAGCATAATCAGACTTCTTGGAATATATTATTCTGTTTATTATCGCAATGAATCATTTATTCTGCAACTTTCCGTATTAAGTCCGCGACTGAGTCCAAGTCAACAATTAAAAGGAATTAATTTGACCTCTGCGCAATTAAGGCAGTTGACAAAGACCCTTGGATATTGCGAGACACTTCGCTACACTACATGGCTGAGAGCCATGGACCGAAACATACTATCTATATTTACCTATTTATTTTTGTAAGTTGATAGGGAAGGATTTAGCAGCTAGTTGTTTTTTAAGTTTGCCCCTTACTAGGAATTTCTTCCTGTAGGTACCTATACAAACTGTGCGTTTACAAACACATAATCGCAAATGCAGTTTGTGTGACTCTTAGCTGT
This sequence comes from Xylocampa areola, assembly GCA_935421205.1. Classification (NCBI taxonomy): domain Eukaryota; kingdom Metazoa; phylum Arthropoda; class Insecta; order Lepidoptera; family Noctuidae; genus Xylocampa; species Xylocampa areola. The sequence continues at coordinate 8,149,026 of OW285200.1, forward strand.
AGTATCTTAGCTATAGCTTATATTGAATTGCTATCTGATAACTGGTCTTCAATTGAGTTTGGATTCTTTAATTTTAGGTTTAGCTATAACTGCTTTCTGAAAACTGTTCTTCAATTTAATGGAATATAATGGTGTCTTGCGGCTTTCCTGATCTTTTAACACTCTTGACAATTTCGGGGCTTCAGTCCTAGACATAATACCTAATATAAACCAGTACCTATTGATTGATAATATCCTAGACCACTATAGCCAATGGACCTATAAATCTATACTAATAAAAAGCGGAAGAATTTGTTTGTTTGTTTAAAGGCGCTCTGGAACGACCAGTGAGTTTTGAAAAAAAAAAATGTTTTTCATAGCCAGATTCATGAGGATAGGCTATCTAACATTCGGCTACACTGCTCAGCTACCCTTTTATTATACCTAATAATTTATACCTAATTATACGTGGGTAAAACCGCGGGTCACAGCTAGTATTTTATACAAAACTAACGGAGTTTTGTACTTAGTGCAATAGAGACATTATCGACATTATCATAATGTAGGTTCCTATTACTATTTTGTATCTACCTACTTAGTACTAGAAGTAGTTTTTAGTTTTGGTAACTGGGCAATTTTATTGCGATTCTGATAACATAATTCATTAGGGTAATGTTTAGGAAATACCTACCTAGCAAAAATGTATACTTAATCGTTCACGTTCACGTATCTTATGATATTCTTCACCTTGGATTCTTTATCGTCAAAAACGCTAAATTATTAGTAAGTAAAATAGGTACTTATCTCCCTATCTCTGTAGACAAAACGCTATCATGAACGATTTACACCTGCCATAGAATTTTGATGAAAAATCTCCATTCAGTATTTAGGGCATGGTCAATTACAAAATACATGTTAGATAAAAAATCAGGTCATGTTTATAATGTACTTACTTGCACTCTTCTTTACTATCAATGCATCGCTAAACTATGATAAATTATGATAAACTTGCCTACCTAAGTACTTAGGTACTTACCTACTTTATTGTTTCATTTAATTAGAAATAATTTGTAAAGAACATGATTAAACATGATAATATTTATTATACAGTTATACATAACTAATTAAGTGAAAGTATATCTTAGGTTCTCGCGATCACTACACATTTTAATAAAACATTTTTTAACCGGATTAATCGCGTGTATTATTGGCTTTTGTTTACAACTATATTGCGACGGTATTTCCTAAGACTATCCCTGAGAAGAAATACCGAAACAAAATAAAAGGTCACAGTCGTTTTTAAATTTAGAGATACAATTTTATCGAATTATTAACCAAAACCGATGCATTACGAACGCTGCAAAGTATTCGAAACGTCAGCAAAAACAAAAACCAATAATACACGCGATTAATCCGGTTATTTTATTAAAATATTTGAAAACTAGCGGTCTTTCCCGGCTTCGCACGTGTGAACATTTACACCTTGGGTTACATTATTGAAGTTTTAGTAAGGATCCCTAATATTTTCTAGTAATAAATATAATGTAGCATCCTAATGATGGAAGAATTTTTGAAATCGGGCTAGTAGTTTTTGAGTTTATTCGTTACATAAAAAAATACAAATCTTTCCTCTTTATAGTGTAGATAACGTGATTTCAATCATGTGCGCGAGCGCATATTGATGTGTTGGTGATCTCTACGCTTGTCGGATGCTACCGTTGTGTGAGATATTTTTATTTATCGTTAAAGATAGGAAGTAGTAATTTGCCTAACAACGACAACAAAAGCGCCCGTGACTCCCGCGCACCGACATTGTGGTACTGTCACATCACGAGGATGCCATTCATTACCCACTGCACTACACTATTATTGCATTAGTTTAAACCATCTAATTTCATATTATTTAGCCCTATTATTTTCATTATCTCCGCTGACATTAAATAAGTAAGAATAACCAAGTTGTTTTACAATGTCACCATATGACGTCAGCAAATTACAGGTGTGTGGGACAGAACACAGTTGAAATGTTTTTTTTTTTTCAGGAAACTGTTTCCGTGTTTATCAGTCGCATACATACCTACGTTGTATGATGTGTAATCAAATGAGTAATTTAAGGTATTTACTTTGGCATTAGGTATATGTATACCTACTTAAGTTCACTCAAAGCACTTTCTGAAAATGACGAAAGGTGTGATTCTTTTGTCACTATAAAGTGGTTAGTTCCTACACAGAAGACCAACTTAAAAGATCAGTCTCCTAACACTTTTTTCAAAAAACCGTTGCCCCGCACTTAAAATTTCTACTAATGTGCTGGGTTTATTTACAGACACAAATCTCATATGAAAACACACCAAGATCTCGAACATATTATGTGTGGGAATCATACCCACGACTCGTGACGCAGAAACCAATTTCTCGACCACTGTGCCACCGGGTCGTTCAATACCATGAGCGTATTAAAGCATGAATATTGTAAATAACTACTCCTCTTGCGTGATTATTTAAAACATAACATAGCATCACGCCTGTATTCCCCGAAGGGGTAGGCTGAGGTGTACACAGTTGTACACCCACATTTCACCAATGCTGTTATTAAGTCCCATGTAATAGGTGGTGAGCCTATGGCCATTTACCGGGCACAATTCCAAACTCCGGGCTGCTATAGAGAATTTCCTAATAGAAAAACTCAATAACACTTTGCCCGACGCGGGAATCGAACCCAGGACCTCATGCTCAGCAGTCGCACTTGGCACCACTAGACCAACGAGGCAGTTAAAAAGATACCTACTCAAATTAATTACGTATAACTTCTCAAACTTGAGAACTCTGGCACCGACTAATTCCCAAGACGACAAGAAATAATTATCATACTATGGTGCTGTAATGGTGGCGCTCTACGAGGCTCGTGTTTCCAGGGCAAAGACCTAGAAACTCGAATCTTGGCCGTGACATGAGAGCCTAATTGCTATTACTATTTGCGCTCATGATAATCAAGTCCATATTGATAACAATAATTGTAACTATGCAGTTCATTTAGTTTCATGTTAATAATTTAGTTAAATATTATCTCGATGTAGAGGAGATAAAAATTTAATTAAGTACATGATGTAACGATTAATGATACAAAAGAATATAAAAGTGCATAATTATTTAATAAATTCTTACGTCAAGGACACCTCATAGATCTTCCAGATTTTGCGGTATCGCTGTTCTAGTAGAAGTATTAGGTAAGAAGAACGAATGCCGTTATTTTAATACGGTTAATACCTAACGCTCATTGAATAAAGGTGGTAATAAGTAGTGTAGCTTCGTAAAAACCCCATAAGATTTTTTCTGTTAACTTCGATTCTTAGTCGAGCAAATCCTCATATCAGTCCCAAGTTTAGGGGCTGAGTTGCCCGCGTCCGTAGGAGTGCACCCTTAAAATGGAATCTCTACACCTGGCCCCCGGGTGGTGCAAAACAGGCAACACAACCCTGGTGGGAGGCTTCGGCCGCGGCTGGTTACCACCCACCGGACGAAGCCATGCCGTGAAGCGACCTGGTCGTGTTTCGGGATGTAGTCCAGTGCAACCGTTGTGGGAGACGGGTCTGGGCAGTTGCATCAACTCACAAACTATCGTTCTCCGAAAATCTATCCACTCTACTTAAGAGTGAATAAATTTATTCTGGATATACGTGCTCCATCGTCGGCCATACCGTCGCTTACCATCAGGCAAATTGATGGCCAAACGTACATCAACTTTCGATAAAATAAAAAAGTTTGGTTCCCAGTAAATGACTATACCTAAGTAGGACAGTTCGTATGTTCTTTCTCTTCGCTATAAATAACAGTTTTTCGCTTTACAAATTCAATGTCAAATCTGTATTGCATTCATGTGCACATAAGGTGTTTTAAAATAGTTTGATAATCTCATCATGCTCACATGCGTAAAGCACTTATTCATAATTAATGCTTTACAGCGATATTGTTATCAGTTCATATCTATGTCGTTATTATCGCACTAACTAGGTACGTTATATATAACTATATATGTAGGTAAGCATGGAATGTACCTACAGTTTTCGTAACATTAGTGGAAAACCGAAACACGGTCACGTCACTTGAGTAGGTACTTAAATAATTATATTGTAGATCATAGGTATACTTAAGTACCCTCAAAAATTTCTTACAGCGACAGTAGGACACTGTAACGTAGGTAGGTAACTAATTTATTTACTCAGTTGTAATTCTTTACACGTCAAGTAATTTTCATCTAGGCATTTAGGTATATGGAACGAATGAAGGATGGCTGCTTTTGGGGTGTTATCATTATTTTGAATGTCAAAAAAATTTAAGTTATTTAGCTTACATAATATAATTAGTTTTAGGAAAAAATGCTTTATCAAATTATGGGTAAATTTATGTGTAAAGAAAAATACGGCCGTGAGCAGGATTGGAACCTGCGCCTCCCGGATAAATACTCGCGGATGTAGTTCGCCACGCGTGCGTTAATGCGTTTGGAAGAATTATCTGTATGCTTTATCAATTCCTTTTTCAAACAAGAACATTTTTACAATACAAGCTGTAGATAGCTGATGATGTTGATAACTTGCTTTTGACTTCGACCCTTCGACCCATTCATTTCCATAATTTAAATCATAATACTTATCGGTTCAGTGCTCCTCGAGACTCTTAACAACGTTAATAAGCAGAACAATAAAACTTCACATTGCATGGTTCAATAGCTTTTTGCATTAGGTGGTGTAAACTGGTGTACTAAATTGATCATATACCTACCTATAAATAATGAATTGATTTATTTGTCAAAGTAAACATTTACATGTAATGGTACCTAAATAACAATGGTTTCTACACTAAGCTCGCGGCTTGTATCGCAGAAACCGGCAAGACATTTCTCTTTACCGCAATAAAGTTACCAAAAATACAAAAGATAAAAATATATATTTATGCATTGAACCAAAACAAAGAGGTAAAATTAAAGAGCAAAAAATTGCCTGTGTTTGATTTTGTGTGTTGTGTGTGTGTGCGTGTGTGTGTGTGTGTGTGTGTGTGTGTGTGTGTGTGTGTGTGTGCGTGCGTGCGTGCGTGCGTGCGTGCGTGCGTGTCTGCGGAGGGTTGTGTGTGGAAATGCAATGTCGGCTATTACTTACTAATTCAGGATATGCAAAAGCATTAACGCATGCTTAGCGAACTCTAAAGTTCGCTAAGCATGCGTTAATGCTTTTTCAGCGACACGGTCGACGGTCGAGATGGCTTAGTGGTCAGAGCGCCTGGAGTATCTATCCGGGAGACGCAGGTTCTAATCCTGTTCGCGACCGTATTCTTTTTCCATTTAATATTTTACTTTATTACTTACTAATTATTAAGGAATAAGTAATTATATTATTACGTACTTATTTTGAGGTAAGGTTCAAGGTACACTGTACTACACCCACATTGTCACCCATACTTTTAATAAATCACAAATAGTTACATAATAAGCCTATATATAATTCCAAACTTCTGGCAGCTACTGAGAACTTCATATAAAAATACAACCAATAATACTACCCGTCTCGGGAATAAAACCTAGAACCTCTTACTCAGCAGACGCGCTTGATACCACTAAACGTTACGCAGTCTACTTTCAGATCATTTGAAACTTAGTAAAAGTGAAAATATATATCTACAATGTCACCCTATGAAAAGGGAGTCGATATCAGTAGGGAGGTACATTACCTACTCATATGCTTTAGTTGACGTGATATATCAACAATACGAAAGTATCTACTTATATGCAACGCAGCCAGTTGAGGCCAAGAGAGCTGATAACCTATACTTACTGAGAAAAATAATTGTATCTAGTCTCACATACCTACCTACAGTGTGACCCGATGACCCGACGAGAGATGGATAACAAACGCCATGTCTGTACCCCACAACACACAAACAGAGCTCTTAGGATTCTATGGAAATTATAACTAGGTATACCAAGTTGAATTTTGTAGCCACATTATACAGGTTGTCAAATTAAGATCTATGACAACTATTACGGGTAGTCAGAAGCCTGAAAGTCTGACAACCAGTCATACCACGAGATATCGTGTTACCTAGTAACTGGGTTGTGGAGGTCAGAAAGGCAGTCGCTCCATGTAAAATACTGGTATTAAGCTGCATCCGGTGTGACTGGAAGCCGACCCCAATGTAATTGGGAAAAGGCTAGGCAGGCAGATTATACAGGTTGAATTTCCAGTCACTGTAGGTAGACCTATATATTATCAAACGGCGTATTTTTGGTAATGATTGATTGCGAAATTATGAAAAATAATAGCTTTATGTTATGACCCTTAGAATTATACAACGGAAACCAGACCCGGAGCCTAGTTATGTAATAAATATGGAAAATTGGCTAAATATTTCATATCTGGGACCGATAAATGCAGCTTTATGTGTGGGCTACATTATTAATCCTAATACTCCTACCCGACGGTATTTCGGTCACGGCGGCCTATCTCCACGGAGATTAGCCAAGTACGCAGGAGATATGATAGTGGACAAGTGTATGCGCAATCACAGGTCTCTTCCTTCACTCAAATATTCCGATGGGACGGCAATCCGCCACGACCAGAGAGAGATCAGGCGCAGGACCGACGGTTTTACGTGCTCTCCGAAGCACGGGGGTGTCACACCACCAACTTCCTGACTCCGGGCTGCTACTGAGAATTTCCTAACCTAACAGAAAAATCCAATAAACTAGCTGTGCCCCGCGGTTTCACCCGCCCCGTTAAAAACATCTCCGTACGACTAAAAAAAAAAAAATATGTCAAAGCTTGTCCTGACAATGACGAACACAACAAAAACAAGAGTTCGTTCTCAATATATGACGTGACCAAAGGAAATAGGGATTAATTTTTATATATGTAAATGATTGGCGACATCTGTTCGACTTCAGTTGCTACATAGTAACTTAATAATAGACACCACGGAAGTAACCATAAGACGTAGATATTAATGTGGATGAAGAATTCGGAACAGCGAGCAGACGTCGGGATAGCTTAGTTGTCTGAGCACGAGTAGATAGGTCCGTATCCCGCAGTGCAGGTTCAAATCCTGCTCACAAACATATTTTTCTTTCCACAAAAATGTATATTTATTATGTAGGTAATCTATGGTTTTGGTGCGCCAGAGCCATACACGTAATCTAAAGTAAAGGTAAAGGTACCAACTTTCTTACAGATAAATCTTCGAAAAGCATTAACGCTTGCATAGACGTCACCAAAATAATGTGGAAGAAGAATTCGCGGTAGTGAGCAGAGGTCGAGATGGCTTAGCGGTCAGAGCGCCTGGAGTATATTAACCGGGAGGCGTAGGTTCTAACCCTGCTCACGAACGTATTTTTCTTTCCACGAAATTTTATAACTATACACTCTTGTCACCGAATCGCCGTTCTGTTGGTATCCTCTCAATACGGAACTCTAAAAAATTATTGGTAGCTAATAAAATGATTTAGAGACTATGAACCTCTGATGGCCGGTGATTCACGACTGACTGATAACAAGAAGATAGTAAATAATTGATGTCAATAACTTCGAAGACTATCCCTTTGTTTCAATAACTTTTATTTATATAGAACCATTATCTATGTCTTGTGTCGATTTTATTTTATTATTTAATATCTATTTGTACAAAATTTATCAACAAGAGATTCAGTTCTCAACTGAGTAAAATTGTTAAAAAAAACTCTCATCTTCTCTAGTTCTTTATATTTTTTGTGATAAAGAAATTAATTCACTTTACATGCGTTAATGTGATATGAAATATATAGGTATCAGTATCACTTTCTTTAGTTGTATTCAAGTTCTTATTAGAGTTGATGTAGTCTTCTTCTTCTTGTCGTATGGTTGACGAACATCCTGTAGGTCACCGAGGTGGTTTAACACACCATCGATAACATCTCTCATATGTGTTGGTTTTCTCATTATGTTTTCCTTTACCGTTTCGAGGTGTTAATTCACTTAAAATACGAACATGAATTCGAAAAGTCAATGGTGGTCGAAATCGTGCCTCGAGCTCGAACCTCAGACTTTTAACTTGGCAGTCCTAGGGTCATACCACTAGGCTATCACTGCTCACGCTGTGGTTCTCAGAAATTGAAGCCCTCGCGATGTCTCCATCTACCTCAATTATTAGCGGTTCGAGAGCGTTCAAGCTTTTTATGCAGCGAGTTGGCTAGCTTAAATGCCTTGTAGGCTAATCAAGTTCACCAACCTATATTCTATCCGGGGCAAACACTTTCCAGCAAGAGGTAGGTACCTACCTACTTACTTGCGCACTGTGGCTACGCCCAAGGATCTCATAATCTTTATACCCCTAGGAACATGTCTAATTGGAATTCTTTTGTATTCCAGGTTGAACGAGATATTGCTTTCGGTGTTAATGCTATGCGTGTCGTGCACGAGAAGCAAGGAGATGACAGAAATCGAGGCAATGGCTGCGAAGCCTACCCACTGCACGTATGAATATGCCTACGACATGTACGGGGCGCACTGCGCTGGACTTGGGCTGGACAAGATACCTAAACTGAGGAGTGGCATTGAGGTGGGTACCCTATTGACATCCAACTAGATAGGAAAACAGTATCAGTATGCCTAGAGGCATAAAGGAGTAATTGGAACTGCTACGAAGTATGAGGTTCTTAATAAATAATGATCTGCTGAGAGACGAACCATTTTCAAAGAAATAGATGCAGGCCAAAATACAATTTGAATTAGTGCTAAAACTGTTTGCAATTTATTACAGATCCTGGACTTCAGTGACAACAAGCTGAAAGAGCTCCACGCGGACACGCTGTCCAGCTTCACGAGCATCAAGTTCCTGTATCTAGCAGAAAATCATATCTACCTTATAGACGACGATGCATTCACCTCCTTCACATACCTAGAAACACTGGACCTCGCAAACAATGTCATACTAGAATTTCCTAAATCATTATTCCGACTACCATCTCTAAGAAAATTATATCTCCGAGGAAATCCCATATTCTACAAGAGCTTTAATGCACTCACTATATTGAGTCCGATAAAGGCGCCGCTGGAACTTCTAGACATATCCAAATGTAATATAAAAGAGTTACCGAACTGGGGCAATCTGCCGCAGTTGGTTTTCTACAACATCTCCGGCAATCCACTGACTTCTCTTAACACGGGTCACTTCGCAGGAATGTGCAGTCTCGTGAAAGTGGATCTGACAGAATCTATAAAAGAATTGAAACTTTGTAGTATCAGATCCACTATTTTGTGGTTTCAAGCAAAGCGAGTGTTTTTTCAGTTAGAAGATTATTCTAGGCTCAACACTAGAGGTTGGTATTAAACTATTTATTTTTTAAGTAATTAATCTTAGTGTTTCCATAGTGTGCCCTGATCTTATTGCGAACGTTATTCATTTTTCAGAGTTCCAAAACTGTCCAGTAGCCGATGACACAGAAATTCACAACGCTACCTTTCATAGGTGTAAGGCAGATTACTTGCAGGTACGATTTTATCATCATCAATACATATAATAAAAATGTTACGGACCGCTGTCTGTACATGGAAGATATATGAGAAAATTGGGACCTTTATCAACGCAAATAGCACCGAAAACAATGATTGTTAGAATTTTTTTTTATCTGTTTTTCTGTGCGTTTGTGAACGCTAATCTCAGTAAAGGCTTATCCGATTTAGATGTGGTTTTCAATAATATATTGTGGTAAGCTTCACTCAATGTTAAGTGTTTGTTTCATGTCAATCGGTTCATAAATAAAAAGTTAAGCTAATTTAAAGAATCACGTCGAACATAATTGTTATTTACGACACCCACGCGGACGGAGTCGCGGGCACAGCTAGTTTATACTATATTCTGTGACTAGCTGTGCCCCGCAGTTTTACTAGCGTATAATTATATTATATTAAGCCTAAGTTGCTCCTTATAAGGTCCAGCCGTTTCGAAGATTAGCCGGAACAAACAAACAGACAGAAAAACATTTAAAAACAGATTTTTAGACATAGGTATCGTGCAAATAACTGTATGAGCTTAAAAAAACTATTATTTTGACATTACAAACAGATATTTGTATTGATAACTAGGACTTTTAATAGGTTACTCTTTCTTTGCCAGCAATGCCGTATCTACATTATAGCTTCGACCGCTACAACCAAGCTACGACAATCCTGGGCAAGAAACAGTATGCCGAGCGATAACTTAAAGATTAAAAAAAATCATAAGCAACAACTTAAACACTATGACTCAGACCTCTGCCCAGAGTGTAATACAATCAATTTATTAGCATGCTTATGTTTTATTCAAATGTTTCAGGTGCAAAGTATAAAGACGTCAAGGCGCACTTGGCTGACGATAGGTGGCGGGCTGGCGGGTTTTCTTATCGGCTTCATACTCTTGCTGTACGTGATGCACCGGCACAACGTCGCGCAAACCAAGACCACAGCCGAGAAAATCAAACAAGCTACGCCTGCCGACTCGGACAAAAATGCCACAGCAGTCCTCCTTGGCGACGTCGCATAGATACAAGTCTACAATTTTCACCCATTTATATTCTTGCCAATAAACCAAATAATAGGAAATCATTTCTATGCATACGCAATAGGTTCTTGATTGACAAGCGTATGTTACTTGATAAGAAATTTCGAGATGTCGAGATACGGCTGCTATGATTGTGATTTACGATTGTAATATGCTCCATTTGAAAATGATGAATATTCAGGGTATTGATTATTATACCAAAGAATTTATTTTGGCACGTCATTAATTAAATTAACGCTTAGAATTATTAATTAGTGTTAGACGAGTAAGACAACACAAGCTATTTAACAAGAATGAAATTCATATAAAATCACAAATTTTGTGTTTAATATGGTGCTACAGTAACGGACATTACATTTAAATGTCTTAAAACTTAAGCATCAGCTTAGTTTATTACAGTTTATTTTTGTAAATTTTTACACAATTGTAAACCCTCTCATAAAGAAAAAAATTGTAAATGGCCTACATTATGGTCACTGATTCATATTTTACATAGTTTATGTATTAGATATTACAGATAAACAGATCTTCATCTGACTACCTATAATCTATTTCTTGAGTTGAAACATCTATACATTTATAAATAACATCAAGTCTTAAAAGGCTGACTAGTTTTAATATTGTGCTGTTGAAGACAACCGTATGTTTATTCAATTGCAAGGATGATGTTTGTGTGTACGAACGAACTCAGTATTGAGTAAAAAATTAGTTTTGAGAGCTTACTTGCTCGCGTGTGGATATAAATGTATATGTGAACGAACAAAATTTTGTTTTAGGTAAGGTTTGACGTTTCACATCCAGGATGTTATATATTAAATCATAATGTAATGTGTTAATCTATTTACATTTTTATACAGTCAGCGACAATTGCTTTATCGCTTAATAAGGTAAGCACGAACTATTAACCGATCTTTTATATTGTAACTATGTACAATAGGTATAATATCCAAAAATACATACACATTTAGCTAGGAAAATAATAAGATGTATATTTATTTACCTCCTCACCTACGAATTTCGCTACGTGTATAAATAGTTATGTCCCTAATTCAGTCAAGAGAGGCATTAAACATTGAGGCTATAAATTATAACTTTATTGTAAGCATAGAATAAGTAAATATATCTCGCCTTTGGCTTTGATTTCGTATAGTATATACTACATGCCTCCTAACTTTTTCGCCAAAGATTCTATTATTAGTTTATAACACATTGTAATATAAATAATTTCCTACTTTTTTATTAACAATTTATATTTATGTAAATCGTTAAGTAAGATTCACTGTGATAAGTAATAAAAATTGTTATTAATTACCACTTCATTTAATTTACCACACATGAAAATAAAATAAAATCCAGGAACCCCATTTCAAAAATTAATTATATTTAAATGAAATTAACAAACTGAGTTAAATCGTCACAAGCTAAAAATATGTTGCATTAAATGCTATGTTGATTTTTTTGTAATGTTAAAACATCTCCAACTCAATCGAAATGTATGTAAACTAAACAATTCAATAAAAACAACAGCTGAATAAACACGAACAGTGGTTCCTTCAGTTGGCACATTCAAATGTCCTCATCTACTGAGTCTGCCAGGACGTGTTTAGAATGCCAGCTTCAGGGTAATTCCGTTGAATGTTGTCCAAGTTTAGGGTAATTTGACATTAATTTCAGGTGTCTTTCTTTTCACTATCGTTAATAGATTTGGTTGGCGGCTGTGTGTCTTTCTCCTTGGCGAGACGATGTTTACTTAACTTGCCCATGCCTGGCTGGTAGATTACGAGGCTTGGACGATCCTGATCAATAAAATTACATTAATTACTAGTGAACCAATCCTCAAAATAGACAAAAACAATTAATTTCAAGTGACAACCTTACCTTATTCCTAATTCTCCTTTCCGTACGACGATCACCACTTTCACTTTTTTCTTTTTCTTCTGATCCTTCCCTATCTGTTGATTTGCTTCTGTCATCAAGTGAGTTCTGCCTTTTGAGTATGAAGTCGTCCTTGACAGGCAGTTCACCAGATTCCAAGCTATTCCTCCTCATCTTTGACAAACCTACAGATGAGTTTCTTGTGAAGCCTTCATTGTTAGAATCTTTACTGTTTTCTTCTAGTTTCACTTTCTTATCCATACCTTCTATGATTTTAGTCAGGTCATCAGTCTTAACATGCGGCAATTGAGTAAATGGCTTAATGTCGTCGTGGTTCATCGACTTAACTTTGTTTTCTGAGGACATGATTTTATTTATAGCTGATTGTTTGTCAGATTTACCGAATTCATTTTGTTTGATTCTGTCTTTTCTTGTGTCACTATATTTTTTACTTTTTTGCTCACGTGGTGACTCTTTGAACTTTTCGCGTTTATCTTTCTTATAGCCCCTGTCAGAATCTTCACCTTGGTCGTCATCTCTAACAGAACTGTCTTTTTTGTCAGTATCAAGTTTTTTCTTTTTGTCACTTAATGCGTTAATTCCGGCCTTGCGCTGATCTCTGTATGATTTTGATTCAAAAACAGATCCATCTTTACTATCAGACTTTACCTGGTCGTCTCTTGCATCACTTACTTTTTCTTTCTCCCATTCTCTGGACTTGATTTTTTTAACTTCGCCATCTCCAGTTTCTTCCTCCTAAAATTGGTAAAACATCAATTAATTGTTTATAAATAAATAATGATTATTGTGTTGGGCATATAAATTTGGTACTCAATGCAAAGCTGTTGGCTCGCTCATTAGCAGACACAATAGATTTTTATTGTTATGAAGTACGTATTTGTATGTGGGTGAGCCGAAGGGTTTCTTTATTGCAAATAATAATTGGTATTTATTTTATCCACCCTTACTCAAACCTGCAGTTTCATAGTAATACAAAAATATACAATGTTTTTTTAAATTTTAGTTTAGTATCTATTCTAGGTCTAAGCTCCTTGAATTACAGATTTATGATTTTAAACTATCATAACATATATGATGGACTAAATATTATACTATTTCATAACAATGATGTCAATACAAACTATAATCAATCTAATAATGTTTGCTGTAATATTGAAACAACAATAACTACAATAAATTCATTATAATAAAACAACTTTTAACCGGATTAATCGCGTGTATTATTGGTTTTTTGTTTTTCCTGACGTTTCGAACACTTTGCAGCGTTCGTGGTCGCAGGAGGACCATTGGAGTTCGAAACGTCAGGAAAAACAAAAAACCAATAATACACGCGATTAATCCGGTTAAAAGTTGTTTTATTATAATGTGTAGTGATCGTGCAAACCTAAGATATTATTATACAATAAATTCATTTTAATCATACTGGAAACCTTAAAACAAGTGTCACCACCACTTTTCTGGCTACCTTCTTGTGTTTCTTTTTTATCACAGAATTTACCAGATGTTAATGTAAAGGTGTTGTGGGTTTTCGTGGACAGAGCTGGGAAATGACTGTCCCAATCAGAGTCTGTACTGATAAACTCATCAGAACCATGAGCACTCTTCAAGTCAGATTTAGCACCAGCAGACTTCACTTTACTTTTATGATATATTCTTTGCTCTCCATACCAAAAACTGTTATTGTTACATTTATTATCATAGTAATCTGTATTGTCATTAAAGTTCTCATCTTCTGATATATCACCGGGCCTCTAAAGAAATAATAGACAATAAAATACAAAATGGGGAAAACTCACAAACATAGATCTATCCCTTATTTGTTAATCTTAATCTACTTTTTGAGAGAAAGGCTTGTCATTTCACCAAATTCAAATAAGTTCACAAAAATTAACACATGATAACAAAAGCCAAGCCAAACAGTACTTAAATGAAATTACTTTCAAATATTACCTTTATTGGAGTTTCTTTGGTTTTCCTCTCTATTCTCATTTTCCTCTTATCATTCTCTCTCCTGCGACGCTCGTCTCTCCCCCTCTTATCCTGTTTACGGGCAGCCAAGTATTCAAGCAAAGGAGTTGACTGTACCTTCTTGTCATTGGCTGTAAGTGATTGAAGATTCATTATTAGGGTTACACTATATATATATACTATACTAATATTATAAAGCTGAAGAGTTTGTTTGGTTCGTTGAACGCACTAATCTCAGGAACTACTGGTTTGAATTGAAAACTTCTTTTTGTATTGGATAGTCCATTTATCGTGAGTATGACCAATAGGAGCGGAGCACTGGGAAATGTTGCAAAAACATGAAAAAATATTCCTTTTGAGTGCTTCCATATGTCTGTTTTAAGGTTAACTCACTATAACCTTTTTATGGTAATCAAATTTGTTAAAATAATGCATGATTTGCAAAGGTGTTTTTATAAACATGATATTAATCCTAATCTAAATAAATACTTTATTCATCACAAGTATTTAATTTTGAACAAAATAGCCCTTTTCATCATTTGATTTCAATGAATATCTTAGGAGATATCATAATTTCAAAATTACTCTGTAACAAAATAATTATAAAATACCACATGCGCAATTATCGCTTTCATGATTGCCTGCCTTGCACAGGTGGGCAATCATGAGGGGGGAGGACGCTGGTGGTATATATTTTAGTAGGTTTTTTCCTCAAATTAACACAGGTGAAACCGCGGGGCACAGCTTTTGTTTAAATAAAATAATAATTGATACCAACGTTACTTGGGATTAAAGGATTATAGAAAATTGCAGCAGAATTTAATCAGAAGTGAGATGTATAGGAGTCTGCTAGTTAAGGAAAGGGGATTGTTGACATAATATGGTTGTAGCCAAAGGTCTCCTATACCTTAAGACTGAACTGACTGCAGCTACCAGGTCATAGTCAGCATGTAAAGACAGAGAGTAAAAATCTTAATTAAGTTTAACATTATAACAGGGAGGTGTTGTCCATGTTTGTAATAACAAAGTAGTATTTTCATGGCAAGAATGAAATATTAAAAGTTTTAAGTCTCTCATGACCAAAATTAAGCAACTTGAGACATAATTAAGGCCACATAAAAATTATGACTACTTACAATCGTTAACAGGGTATGAGTATTCAAGTTTAGGTTGATTTTCGGTCTCTGGATCCTTTTTGAGACCTTCAACAAAATCTTGATAGATTGGGTCACTCTCTATGGTGCCACACTTTGGGTCTTTCTTCTTCTTCTTCTTAGGTATTCTCTGGAAAGGTGCGTATTCCACAATGCCCACATATTCTACGCCTACAATATAAACAAACATTGAGATAATATTGGAAACAATATGAATGGAGTTTTGTTCTTAGTTATGTTGGAGCCAAGTTCTATTTACATTTACCGAGAAATTGTAAAATAAATAATGTAATGAATACTGCTCTGACTTGTATAGCAAGCAGTTGCTTACATTTTTTGATAAAGGTTTTTCAAAGAATTTAAATCATTATTATGATGTTGATATCATTAGTGGTTAGATATTATGACACATATATTATAAACTAGCTGACCCGGCGAACTTCGTACCGCATTTTTTTTTCTGTTTTTTTTATACAGGTCTTGTCCTGACGGTAACAAACACAAAAAAAGAAGAGAGAAAGAATTATTCAATTTGGTGCAGTCGTTCGGAAGTTATGCACTTACAAACATTTAGGTGTTTCATTTTTATATATTAGATGTAGAAGTAACTATGTTGGTCTTATTGTTATATTTTCACACATAAGCCGCTGAACCAATGTTGATGAATTTTGATATAAAGATATATTGGACTTTGGAGAAGGACTTAAGCTACCTTTTGGTGTGCAGACGAAGTCCAGGTTATCAGTTAGTTTAAATATAATAATAAATGGGTGACCACTATTATATTGTAAACATATAACCAGTTAGATATATATCTGCCTAGCTTTTACCCAATTACATTGGGGTCAAACTTTCAGTCAAAGCGGATGCAGCTTTATACCAGTATTTTACATGGAGCGACTGCCTATCCTCCACAACCCAGTAACTGTGTAACATGATATATCGTGGTATGACTGGTTCTCAGACTTTCAGGGCTACCTTTAATGGCTGTCATCAATCTTAATTTCACAAACCAGTTAAAAATTTAGTTACTAAAATTGTCATGCATGTTGCATACATATAGCCTATATAGGAAGCTTATAAACGGTAGTATATACAATTGGATCACTCCATTTCACAATTTCTTGACAGCAAAACAAGGTTTCTTACCTTTCTCATCAAGAAATACATATCCATCAAATTTATCTCTAAATAGGTAAATATCATCGACATTAACGAAGTTTATATAAGCTCTAGAATATAGGTTATTGCCCAACGAAGGATCTGGCTTGGCAAAATAGAAATGGTCATGTTCAGGTATTGGTGAAACCTGCTCCAGGAATGCTTCTTCAGACATACTAGGCGGTAGCCGTCGAAGAATTATCTGAAAGAATTATAATCTTATTCAGATCCATCAGGTGTAAACGACAATATACACAATAATTTCCAATATAAGCAAACAGTCACTTTAGTCAGCGGTCGTTGGGTTTTTGTTTTCTTGTCCTTGTTCTTATTAATGAATGTTTTACTGCCCGAATCTGACTGCGAGTCTTTCGCATCTTGATCTTCAGTCATTATACAATTTAATTGGTTATATCCCTCAACTTTTTAGGCAATCGCTCAACATTATCAAAAAACCGTGTGTCGTGTGTAATTTTTTTGACATTTACTTGGCAGTAGGAAGTTGTAATTTTTTAAATTGATGTTAAAGTTTGGGCAAACGCATGTTTTTAATCAGGCTCAGATATGTCGACTTCGACTAATGTCTGAGCTTGATTATAAAATATCGAGTTTAATATAAAAAGTGACAACTCCAGTTTTATATATATTTAGTTTATTTTCTTTTGTATTATGTATTATTATTATACTACAAAAATACTGTTTATTAATGATTAATCATTTGTTTAATTTAGTCGAATAATCGAAAACTTATATAGGTTGTGGGTTAATAGGGTATTTGACACTGATGGAAATAAAATATGAAACTTAGCTATAATAATAGAATGTATTTTATTAGAAATTTTGGTATTTTTGAAAATAATAATAGTAACTCGTAAATACATTTAATTCGATAAACAAATTCATAATTTTTAATCTATGTGTCACGTGACTCGAAACACCAATGATTGCGTGACGTCACTACTCAGAGGATTGATTGTCAATTTGCAGTCACTGTGACACATGACACAAAATAAATCGATGAATTTGTTGATATTTCGGAAGCCAGTTGCAACCACTTTCTTCGTATTTCAGTTCAATTTTCGAAATATTGGTATACTACGCACTAATGTTATGATTTACAAAATAGTTTCCTTTGTTTACAATAGTTCTGTTGCGTAATGACGTCACAAAATGGCGATCGTCATTATCGCGCCTTTTGGCACGACTTTTAAAATTTGAATTTTAAACAGCTATTATTTAATCAATAGGTACACAAAAAATTGCAAAATATTTTTTTTAGTTAATCTATACCATATTCTTTAAATTTAGGCCCTTTGTGAAATTTCGTCAATAACCCTATTATCATTGGCAAAATACATTTTTGATATCAAATAAAAATGTACATGTCAAAACTCAAATAACCATGGAGTTTAGGCGGGAAAATGTAAAGTGCATGTTCTCGGTTTTATATTGTTTTCCAAAACGTGTGTTTCTCTGAAGTTTAATGTGTAATTATGGTGGATAATTAACCATTAAGTGTTCATGAAGGTGTGCGAGTGTGGGCAAATTATATAAAATTGAAAATCAAGATTTTTTGTGTTCACTCCTAAACTCCATCGAAGACTCAGTAAAATTTCCACCGTTTTACTGGGGCAACCCGCGCAACAACTTATAATACTTCTGAAGGATATAACTGAAGACGAGGCTTTGGCCTTACTTTTATTCAAGAACACTGAAGACGAGGCGGTATGGCCCAAGACCTTAGCCTGCCCGATTAGGGCGAAGGAAAAAAAAAACAAATAACTATATCAAATGTCAAAATTGTAGAAAACTTTAAATTTAGGTTAACTTTGCGCTCTCCCGTATAATAATCTGGAAACGATTAATTGTATGCAATAATACGGAAATTAAATCAATTAATGTATAATTTAAAAGCATCAGTTCAAAGCCTCGGGTGCATAATGCTTACCACAACAAGGCTATCGAGACAAATAAGAAGAACAAAATATTTTATAACAAATGCACGAACACTTTGTAGCCCTGTCGGTACAATTAAAGAGGATCAAGGAAATGTTTCAGATGCAAACGCATCTCCAGTGAAAGTTAGCGGTTTCGCAAAAGCTTATGAAAAACAGTCACAAATTTTGGAACCTCAAGACAATGAACAAAGTTATACATTTGCTTCATTACTACGAAATTCTAAACTGATGGACGTAAGTTTGTCTTTATCATACCATTTTTTTATGTTTCTTCTTTCTCTCTTTTCGGTGAAGCAATATAATCAAATGATAGAGAGCAATGGTGGTTACCATTGCTCTCTATCATTTGATTTCCTTTTGATTTTCATATCATACCTATATTTATTACTAATTGCCACAACAATCAAAAGCACATTGTAAATTAGATTTTTTTGTGGAAAAAGAATATGGTCGCGAGCAGGTTCGAACCTGCGCCTCCTGCTCTGATCTCAACCTCTTACTCTGGCTTTCTGGCTTAGTGGTGAGAGCGCCTGGAGTATTTATTCAGGAGGCACAGGTTCGAATCCTGTTCGCGACCATATTCTTTCTCCATAAAAAATTATAACTTTGAAGTTTGCTAAGCATGTGTTAATGCTTTTCAAAGATTTATCTGTATTTATATTTTAAAAGTTATAATTCCATAGGTTGTCCTTTTCTAGAACCTAATAAAGCAAGTTGTCCCTAATATATTATTATTTCAATTAATTGTGTCATCATAGAGGGTTTATCAAATACTGAAAAATGTTGATGTACAGAGTTTTAAGTATTATTTTTATATTTTTCAGCTTGGAGACCCTACAAACAAGGTGGTCATTGGTAAAATATTCCATGTAGTTGAAGATGATTTATATATTGACTTTGGCTGGAAATTCCATTGTGTGTGTACCCGGCCTACAGTCCGAGGTGATGAATATGTGAGAGGTGCTAGGGTAAGGATACAGATCAAAGATCTAGAGTTATCTTCCCGCTTCCTAGGTTCCAGCACTGACTTAACTCTCTTAGAAGCAGACGCAAGGCTTCTAGGAGTTATATCCTCTCCAGGTAGAGCTAATGTTGTAAATGAAAAGTAAAGTACATTTAACAGATAAAATATAGATTGTAGTCATTAATAAATTGCTAATTGGCAATCTTCTACTTTTATTTCTTTCTCTTTTTTTGTATATACCTACTACTACATGCTGTTGATATCTATAACAAATTTAATATCTACGATAAAATCAAATGCAGTGCATTAAATTTAATGGCTCTTGGCATTTATTTATATACCTGAAACAAGTATATGAAGACAATCATGTATACTCATAGCAGATGGTAATTAATAATATCTATCTACTCCAATGGGAAATAGGCCTGCATACCTATTCACTATCTCGGTTGCCTTCCAAATTGATGGACACTTTGTAGTACCTTGTGTCATATATTTTTACTATTGTTGTTCATCATAGAAAAGCTGTAACACACGACACAATGTACTACAAAGTGTCCATCAATTCGGTTGTCAACCGAAATAGTGAATATGTATGCAGATTGTATGTATGTATATTCATTCTAAACTTGTTCACTCATCATTTATTAACAGTATTGAGATATGACTGGACTTTGGTTCAGCACACCAATAACAACAATTATTTTTAAGTCAACAATTTATTTAATTGACAAACATTTGGACAACATCAATAATAGCATCAAATAGTATCTATTTATTGTCAGAATACAAGTCATCACTTATATTTAATATTAGTAATAGTAATTATAAAATGTTTAACATTCCTGATTATAATTTATTATGTATAAAATATAATTTAGTCATATGTAATAATGTGGTTCTGGAACAGTAAGTTACTTTCTCAATACTAAAAATGGAATGTTAAAAAAATATATTTAGGAGGTTATTCTCTTGATGAATCAGATGCTTAAACATTAACTATGAAAAGAGAGATTAACACTGAGATTACTTTGTTTAACAGGTGCTAAGACTATGTTTGTCTTAAACCAATATACACCATTTACTTCATCATAAAAACTTAATCAAATCTTTAGGAAAAATAGGTAGTTCAAACAGGAGTTTAGAATATTGTACTAGTTTAAAATCACTCACACTCCTTTTTTTAGGCAGTTGTGTATATATACATATATATATATTGAACTGAGATATTAATTAAAATAATAGTAATTAATCTCCACAATCAAGTTGTCGTCAAGCATCCTTAAAATGTCATTAAGTACTCTCATTATTATTGATTATGATCCAAGATGTTGCCTTGTGCATTCAAGTTATTTTAATATCACACTTGAGCTCAGTTTGGAATAAATAATTATGTTAAGTTAATCAGAACTGCATCTCCATATAGGTCCCATTCCCATTTAAATTCTCAACCAAATAAAATCTTTGTAAACATTGATACAAAATACTAATGCAGTTTTAGTCAGGTAAAGGGTATTTAATTATACATTAGTGAACATCTACAAAAATTCACACAAGTAGTCCAAACATGAAATGCATTGTTTTTTTTTCTAATTAAGAGTTGGGTATCTAAAAGTTGTGTACGCCCAAAGAAAACAAGAGAGTACACCTACTAGTAGGTGCAGCAGTTGTTTGTATGATAACTCAGCATCATGTGGAAAACGCGCCTAATACAATAATGTTGCATACAAGCTTTTCTATGCTTAGCACATACTACAAGATGATATAGTATCAAACAACAAGATCCTGAGCCACCTTGAAAAAATTATATTTGTGACGTCTGTTAAATCAAGAGATCACCTCATCACACCATCCCAGTTGTTGAGAATCTACTGTACTTTATCACCATTCCTGGACACGATCTCCTGAATGCTTGGATCTTTTACAGCGTCATTAGCGTCTGGTTTGACTTCTAATATGTCATCAACAGTGGAAGCGGCCGCATCGACAGGTTTGTCATGAGGATGTGCGAGTTCCCATTCCTTTAAATATTGAACTACAGCGGCGTGTCCGAATGTCTCGGCTTCGTTGAGTGGCCGGCTACCCCAGCGATCGCGAGGATCATGCGGAACTCCGCACTGTGCGAGGAGGAAGTCTACGCAGGAGAGGTGGCCTTCAGCTGCCGCTAGATGCAACGCAGTACGACCGTCGTAATCCGATAGAGTCATGTCCATACCAGAAAGATGGTGCCTGTGAACGAGGAAGTTATTATACAAAATAGTTTGTGTCAAGATGCGAGGAAGGCCATATTGTGTAAGACTACATTTTGCGATTCGATGTAAATATTGATGATAATTTATTTGTTTACACCAGCGTTGTGCTGTGAGCTAAGTGGCTAAGCATTACCTTCCTATAGAATTCACTCGAGTTCGAACTAATTGACCCATTAAGCACAACAAAAAGCACAAGTGAGTACGTATGAATTGTAATGTTCTTTTCTGATACTAGATAAGCAGATACTTGTACTAGTATAGTACTTGTTGGAAGCAATCTATTTGGTATTGTTCACCGTTACGGCAAGAAGTTTCGGGTCAGACCTCATGCTGTTAAACAATAATAATTTAATCAGCGAAATTATTTCATATAAATGCACTTATTTATGAAATATAAATATTATTCCCACCTTCTGAGTGCGCTGAGATCTCCACTCGCGGCAGAGAACAAAAGATTGACTATGTTGAGACCAGTAGATTCAAATTTGTAACGACGAGGATCTTTCTTGTGACTCGCGTAACGAATGTTGTCGTATTTGTGGAAATTGAACCTCTTGATCATGTCCTGAAGAAAAAACATAAGTTACGGGAAGACATACCTAATATATTTGTAATTATTTAAAAAATGCACTAGAAAATTACGTACATCACAAAACTGTAAGCCCCGGCAACTATTTCCAAGGGGATCCAACGGTGGAGACCATGTGCAGATGCCCATAACATTTGGAACAACTATGAGCATAGCACCTGAAACGCCCGACTTCGCTGGAAGACCCACTTTGAAGGCGAACTGTCCTGAATAGTCGTACATTCCACAGCTATGCATCAGAGAGAGCACGTTGCGCACTGAGTCAGGCCTAAGAACTTTCTCATCAGTGATAGGACAAATGCCTCCATTGGCTAGAGTGGCAGCCATTATCGACATAATGTCGCAGTTAGCTTCCATTGAACAGCACTGAAATAAGGCAAATTACGTGTTAATACATTGCGTCCAGGATGTTTAGAACCGAATCAAGCGGTAGAGAATTTAATAAACACCTGAAAGTAAAAGTCCATACACTCTCGGAAATTAGTTTTTTCTGGGTAGCACTTATGTTCTCTCATGTAAAAGCCAAGTGCATAGTTTCTGTCAGCAGCTTCGCGTTCAGATAAAAATACTGCATTATTGAAACCAAAGGGTTCGTTGCCAGCGAGCCGGCTGAAGAATGACATGACATAATCAAACTTTTCAGCGAGCGTCATCTCGGGTCTGTCCAAGGTCTTCAGTAATGAGCACACTAAAATTGCTCCTGCATTGATCATCGGGTTATGCGGCTTCACTGTAAAAATAAATTATGCACAATAATTTACGACGCAGTAACTGAGACGATGGCAATTGTTATTGTTGTTTCTAATTGTTTATGTACCTATGTTCGATTAGTCATGCTCGAGAACACGAAAACAAATAGTATTAGAAGTGTAGGCGTAGTTGATACGTACTGTTATAGTCTAGAACGAGTTCATTGAAGTTGCGGCCGCTGGGCTCGGTGCCAATATATTTATGTACAACGTCGGGTCCCAGAGTTTCAAGTGCCATTGCGTATGTTAGCGGCTTGCTGCATGATTGTAGAGTGAACGGGACCGTCACGTCACCTAAAAAATGGGAATAAATAGGTACCCTCCACAAGGAATACAAGGAGTAGAGAGTGAGAGTTGAGTTTTGTTTCGTAACCATTGTAGTCTTACCAATAGAAAATCGTTGACCGTCAATTGTGCAGATGCTCACACCCCAATTCTCTGAGCTGGCCCTTGCGAGCTGTGGTATGTAACTGGCCACTTTACCATCTGTGTTACTTTTAGCTGTCCAATACATTTCTTCTACATCTTTAATAAAGTCTTGGAAATCTGGAATTACAAACTGACTGCGGAACGCCCTCGTTATGAGAACTATATTAGGTGCAATCACATCCTTAAAAGTCTTCCTGTCTAGTTTCAGTGTTTCTGGTGATCCTCCTTCAAAATTGGATTCTTTGTGAACTTTGTATAAATTGTGCATAACTTCTTTAACGCGTGAATCATTTTTCCTTATGCCTGTAGTCCTCAATGCCTGTAATAAAAAAAAAAAACAATACCCGCTCAAAACTCTTGAAGAGTAAAAACAGAAAATGTAATTTGATATTTAAATAATAATTATAAACTTACAGCCAAAAACTTTCCAACGGGAAGCAGTCCTGTGTCTTCATTTTTGAACATATCAAATAGAACGTCGTCTGCATTCTTGTGAGGTCCTTCACGAACTCTGCAAGTCAACAAGAATTAGCTTACTATTTAGGGTACTCACTACGTTTTTGAAATACGCTAATTAATCGTCATACAAGAACGAGCCCATAATAAAAAATCAATTTCAACAAGTGATCACAGTTATTTGTATGGATAGGTGTAAATTTTTCCATACCAATCAGCTTTAAAAAGTTAATGCACACTTCCAAAAACGTGGTGCAAGTTATCATACAGATTTGTCTAACACAATGTCCAACCATTAAATAGGTACCAACGATACAAAGAAAGTATTATGGCCCATTAAATGCTTTGATCCAAACTATCAGAACAGTGCTTCTAGCTGCCAGAATCTTTAGCTAGAGTTTTAATTTTGTGGCAGGGCAGTCAGTCATACGATAGCACTTGTGATGTTGTGATGCAGCTTAAAAACAGATGATCATGCAACTTTCGTATGTAGTGTGAAGGTGTGTTGATAGCGACGGCTGTTCACGTCTATTTCTAATTAGCACAACAACTGAGAAATGATATATTGGACAAATAATAAGTGTGGTGGCACTGGTGTTGTGTACCAAAGCCCCTACGTCACGTCACGAACTAATAATATCGGAAGCGTGACTGCCCACATCGGTGGCGGGTGTGTCTGCGACGTGCAAACACCGTCGACGCCTCTGCGTTCAAACTGTTTACCGTCACCTGATGATGCTATATTTAGACACAGTATTACCTAGAGAAATACGCAATTTCGGCAAAACAAATTGTAGTAGGTACTAACAACGAAAGCTATGCTTTTAGCCAAAGAATAAAAATACAATAACTACACAACAACATTAAGATTAATATATGTTTCAGAGAAGGTCAAGTTTAGCATTGTATGCATTTTTCTATAACGCCAAAAAGTAGGCAATTGTCTACTTGTCCGGGGATCTGGCAGATTGCAGACCACTCCACTTACCAACATCACTTCGACGTACTGTCTCTTAGAATGTAGTTATTTTGTTTTTTGACATTGTTATATAATTTTGATGGACAATTTTTTTTGTCTTGTTCAGTCCTTAATCTAATAATATTTAAAAATACGTTTGTCTAATAATTTAGCATTTCATTTTTATTATACTGTAAATGTGAGTACCATGTAATCATTTACATATTCTACATGATTAAATATATTTGATTATTGTCTGGCAGCTAGAGTATGTCATGCTCACTCAAGTGTCCCGCTGACGGTGGCGTTTGTGTTGGGTCATTAGATTCCCTACAATATGGTCGAGTTTAGTGATGCTGACGCTGGCGTCATGTTCGTGAACGGGCGCCGTTGGTTGGGGCTGGTCATCTCTAAACTGTCATGGCAAAGTTTTGAATTGTAACTAGACTCTATAGACTTCATATTACATTGTTCTCACATATGATTTCTATATTATAAATACAATGTAACCAAAATATTGTAATTGTTTGATGAAAAAGAGTAACCGTGGAGTTTCTTGCCCGTTCTTCTCCACAGGAATCTACACTTTGGAACGTGGCAACTAGTTTATTTTTTTTGACAATTCAAAAGTGCCTGTATACGGTCTAATTGAAATAAATGCTTTGACTTTGACTTTGACTTTACCTAAGAATTAGGTAACACTACAAACGAGATACATAATTATGCAATATCATAATAAGGTTAATTGATAAGTTAGATAATGGAACTGTCTCGAGTAACAACTAAATTTAAAATCTCATCCAAATTTCAAGCCTTACCCAAAAAGCAAACGAAAAAATCAATACCATATCTTTAAAGTATAGGTTTAGGTAGATAAATGTAGGACAAACTGTGGTGGTGCTAAAAATAAACATAAAATAACAAGAATAATAAAAATAGCAATCAAATATAATTTTAGTTGTAGACTTCCAAACAACCGTCATTCTGAGCCATGCATCACAATGACGGGGTCGGCAGGTGCCTCGGTACTCACGCTATGGGGTCGATGTTATGCACGAACGAGTACTGTCTGTATCTGCACCATGTAACGTGAAAAAACCTTATCAGTACCACACGAACTTGACCGAAAACGTTATGCAAACAGCGATACACGCCTACAAAACAAATGAGCTACCTGTTTTCTGTATTTATCTCAGTGAAAATTTACATATAGGTGCATTGTTAGATGATCAATAGTCACAAAGTTACATTATGTTTTAATGTTGCATAACTCACACATGTTTGAAAGAAAGTTAATTGTTAGCAGGAGTTTATTATATTGACTATAAACATAATATTTTCTAATGTCAGGGGTGAATTGAAGAAGTACTGGCGCCAGCCCGTTTAATATAGATCAATAGGAGTCGATGTGGGTTATTAACAGCAATTGAATCCTAATAAACATGTGTGTATTGACACTGATTCTGCATTGATTTAAAATAATGATAGTGCATAGCATACCTCAAGTCGAGGGATTGTACTGAATAGAAGTGCGGTGCAGAATTACGCCATTTCTGGAAACATAATACAATAATATTAGCTAGAGTGCCGTAATGTATTAGATTTATCGCACTTTGCCACAAACACAGACAGAACAGACACGCAAAGGTTCCCTGGATCACCGCGGAAGTTTGAAACAAGAAAGGACACTCACTTCACGTTTTGCTATTACGTAGTTGGGTCTCACTTGACTATAGTGACGGTAGCAGGTGCATATGGTGTGCCTGGGTTTAGCGACGGGGCGTGCGGCGGCAGCGAGCCAGCACAGCTGGCGGGTGCTCATGGCGACGAGCTCCGTCTGTGACACGACGTGCACTCCTGGTGGTTGCGACGGCGTGCTTATGTCGGCTTCTGACGCGCAGGCGTCAACTGACGGCCCCCGCCCTGCGCACCTCTCGCTTATCTACTTATTTACTTTCAGTGTTTACAGGATCGCTGACGCGTTACGTTAGATTTAATAAGTCACGCATGTGGTGAAGATAGTAACATTTGAGTCACGTTCTTTTGTAGGTCTGTAAAATATATGTAGTGGGGAAAGCCCAAGATTCCGAGATACCTACAACTAGCCACTAACCGCGCAAAAAGTTGCCTCTACATATAAATCGTTACATATTCCCATACAGAAAAAGAATGAACCACAATCATCACGTTTGGTTACCATAACCACGTCTTGACCATTTTAGATCAAATTACTGAGAGAGAAGGGGGCTTGTAATACATATTTATTTACATAAATTTTCACGTTGCATTGTTATTGGTTTGGAACAGTGAGACTGAAATTAAGTAACCAATAATAACGGCATATATTGACTATCGCTCTAGGTATATACATATAATAGGTGAAAATTATTAAAACGAATAACAAAAATTGGTACCACCAAGTATCTACACAAAGCAAATTATAAGGAAATCAATCCTTTGTAGGCAGACTTTACGACGCTCGATTGCCTATAGTTAAATTTATAGGTACCTAAGCTCTTAGCAACAATACAATCGATCAAAACGAGGTCTCTCAAGCTGTTACTACTTTACTAGTATTATGCCGAATGTTCGTAGCGGCTCGTAGCAATCGTAGCGTGGAGTCGCGACAGACTCGCGGTACGTATGTATTATGATTTATGACTAACTTCAGTAAGTGTTAAGCATTTCTTACAATTATTATGATAAGAAAAGAAAAGGCTGAGATTAATGTTTTGTACACGGTCAACGTGGAACACAGCGGATTGCTTGTTGTATTTTTTTTTTATTTAACAACTTTAATTATGGAGTTTAGGTTATTCTACATTGAAGATAAAACGTCTTATGCATTACCTATCACTAGATACTCGTAAAAGTGTTAATTTTTATAGAAACATGTACCGCCTTTAATGGTATGCTGAAAACAACATACATAGATATACGATCCCGGCAATCGCGGGTCATTTGCTGTTAGTTATCGAAGAGTTCCATCTCTAAAGATATTCATCAGATCCTATTCCTAATATATTGTATAATAAAACCTTCCCTGAAAAATATGTATTTAAAGAAAGAAAGAAAGAAAGAAAATCGCG
The DNA here is from genome assembly GCA_935421205.1 of Xylocampa areola. Lineage (NCBI taxonomy): Eukaryota > Metazoa > Arthropoda > Insecta > Lepidoptera > Noctuidae > Xylocampa > Xylocampa areola. The sequence continues at coordinate 8,177,188 of OW285200.1, forward strand.
GACACAAAAACATACAAACGTAGGTACTACATACATACATAGGTAAATACGGGTCGAATACAGAACCTCCTTTTTTGAAGTCGGTTAAAATAATATGTATATTCAAGTCCGATGAAACATTGAACACACTCGTTTCTTTCGTATTTCAGACCCCTTTGCTGTCATCAACACATTTTTATTTAAGAATTTATCTGTAAACCTCACAGGGCTTGAGCTGAGAAAGGCTCGTCGATAAGGAACAGCCACACAAATCGATCGGTCGAGGTTAAGCTACGCTTATCGCGATGAAGAGTCTGTAGATTGGTGATCATCATTTCATATCAAGACCCCTCCGTACCTCAAAGTAACTGGGTTGTGGAAGTCAGATACCCAGTAGATAATATTATGGTGGATTTGGTTAGACTGGTTGACGAAAAGGCTTGGCAGATTTTTATTTTATGACGTCACCGGGTTGAGTGGAGTTGAGTTAAACTAATATCAACACCGATGAGAGCAGCTATAACCGTCAGGCGTTGTGGCGCCGCGCCGGCTTACCTACTTCGTCTCGGATACATGTGTGGGTTCCCCGTTATCACTAGACATCTATTTATTTTTATACTATAGACCTTATAATACTTTGTTGGCTTCCCTTTGATCTGCCAACTACACCAAATTAAAGTGGAAAGTCAGCTGGAAATATCGTAGTTCAGTACCTATAGTTTTGGGCAGCTTTTCTATGACGTTTGTCTTAATCTAAAAGATTGACATTCATTGCGAAAGGTATCGATAGTCTCTGCCTACCCCAATGAGAAACAGGAGTGATGTTTAAATTAATTTAAAGTATCTACTGTTTGAGCTTAGATTTTTTATCAATAGGTACAATAATAATTTTATATTCTCATGAGTTTTAGGTGTGTGCAAGGAGGAATATTTAGGGGACTGCAGTGTCTTGATATTCATTATAATAAAAACTGTGCAAGTGTTAGTAATAGGTAGGATATATTAACTTTTATTACGTAATTTGAATAACGAAACTTTTTAACTTATAATCTGTGTACTGTAATCTATGAAGTAACTTTTTATTAATATATAATTAAATAGTCATTAAATATTATCCCTAATATCGTAATTCCTACAGCATCCAAAGTCGTCAAACCCAGACATCTATAATATAAAATTCTTGACCCAATTTTAAAATGGTACGGTATTTATGGAAGCATTCACGTGATTTAATTGTTCTATCACTACAAGTATATACATTATAGAGCTTTTTCAGTTTTTGCACTGCTCATATGTGTTAATTCAACATTATTAATTTTTAATTCTAATTCTTTGACGTAACCGTGATCATGAATTTCATCTTAGTTTGACTGAATACTCGAAAGTTGGAATAAAAAAACCATAGCACAATGCCGAAATTAAATGAAGATGAATTTAGGTAGATAATACGAATATTCACCTCAAAACCATTATCACATTCCATCACGAATTCTTCAAATCCACTGTTATACAAGTACCGCATACCAGAGTAGCGGGACGGGCGCGAGGGATGCGTACGCGCAGGGAGTTGCGCGAACTGAGCCGAATGTAGTGCGAAATGTCCCACACTTCCGCGCACGACACACTGAGCAAGTCTCTTACTGTCTGACGTTTATAAATATACTTCATCTCAGAGTGCCAAATTAGAAGTAGAAGGGAATCTGAAGCATTATATTTAGTTCTTAGTTTAGTCTAGAAATCGGAAAAGTTTCCGGTGCGTTCAATACATTGTTTACGGAATACCAACCTTATTTCGAAAGTCTTTGACTGTCATTAATATTTGTAGCGCCAAACAACCAATTATATCGCCATAAGGAGAAAAAAAAAACAATATTATATTTTCTCAAACGTTGTGAAGTTCGGAGCAGTATATTTGTACTTACCTATATGTTAGGAGTTCCAGCACACGAACAAGCCTAATACCTATAGGAAAGTGTCTGATGCAAACTAAAACCTCTTTACTTTTCCGGTAATCATAAAGAATATTTGCAGAAGTATGTATCTAGGTACCACATATAAATAAATAATTTGAATACGAAATAGTGCGGGAAAAGTTAAAAGTTTCATTACACGTGTTTCAGATTATTGAAATATATTTTAATACTAACCCTTTATATCTGCCTAGCCTTTTCCCAATTACATTGGGGTCGGCTTCCAGTCAAACCGGATGCAGCTTAATACCAGTATTTTACATGGAGCGACTGCCTATCTGACCGCCACAACCCAGTTACTGGGTAACACGATATCTCGTGGCATGACTGGTTGTCAGACTTTCAGGCCTCTGACTACTCGTAACGGCCGTCATAGATCTTAATTTGACAACCGGGACCGACGGCTTAACGTGCTCTCCGAGGCACGGAGGGGTCTCAGTATGAAATGATGGTCACCCATCCACAGACCGACCGCGGCAAGCACAGCTTAACCTCGAACGATCTATCTGTGCGGCTGTTACTTAGCCACGAGCCCCTCTTAATACTAACCCTTTATAATATTGCAACTTATATTTCTGATTAGGTCTCAAAAATACAAAAATGAGTAACTACTTACTAATCATGTACTAACTACTAACACGTACTAAATTCAGTACTAACTGTTTATCTCAGTCCATATTCTAATGTTTTCTAATGTTCGTCATATTTGTAGCGCGCCTCCTCGCTTCATGAGCTGAAAAAACGCTATCACTAAAGGGAAAATTCTGTGAAAATAACATGAACATAACAAAATATATAAAGTCTTTATTAGGAACAGAAATAACTACAAACAACAAAAATTTGAACGATGACAGCTGTAAAAGTATAAACTGTGGTGCAGCTACCAACACCCCTCTCCTGATAGGAAGGTAAGTTGTTCCGAGCAAAGTAACGGAGGAAGTCTAGTCTAATTAAAATTATATACTAAACATAAAAGGAAAACAAGAAGATATATTATTAAAAAAATAATTTAGTGTGTATGTGTGTTTGTAATGTGTGAGTATGGAGTATGTTTGTGTGTTATGTATGGAGGTGTGCAAATGCGTGTGTGTTACTTGTAAAATTTTGCATATTTTTTATGCGTGTGTATTGTTTGTGAAGGGTGTTACACTTTCTTTTTGTATAAAAACTTTCGTCATTATATTAATTAATGTTCACCGGTTACTACTCACATGCATTTTTCGGGATTGCCCGACTAGTTTCGAACTCGAACGGAGCCCTTAGTCATGAGCTGTCCACGCGGCGATGTCGCGAGTCAAACTCGGAGTTTCGGAAAAACAAGGAGTTTGACATTGCAACATTGAAATTGCAACAACAACCGCTCTGTGTGATACCTATCGGAAAAGTTACAATTAACGGAAGACGAATCGTGGTGAATATAATTATGCGCGGACAACGACACAAGACAACGAGCTTGTAACTTTGCGAGTTTACATTACATATGTTAATTTTTTTTTAATATCGATTCTCTAATGGAAAATATTTGACTCGGTAATCTCAGGTTTCGTATATACTAAAAATATATATGCCCTGTATATGCAATCAAAATTCTGGAAAAACTTACTTCTTGCAATTTTTTTTATGCAAACACCGTAGGCTCTAAACCGCTACTCGTGTGCGATTGGCGCGTACTGCGTCAAAAGCGAGTCTCAAAATAACAAATACGCGCTGTTGTCACCTCGCTAACGGTCATAGATGCGAATGCAAACTTTTTCACAATTCTCCTCGAGAGAGGAGAGATTCCCAACTTTGTTTAAAAAAAAAACTGTATGATTTGTCTTGATGTTTTAAGCACCTTTGATGGCGGACTAGTTGCATTAGGGTCTCGAGATTTGAAAATTGATGAGAAATCCGTATTGGTGATACAATCCACTAATGTACGTATTGGTAATACACACATTACATTTTAAAAGTATTCTTATGCAATAACTATTTAGTTAAAAAATTTCTTTGTGTCGCTTTTTAAAGATAATCTTGACAGGTCCATTATTCCTCAATATTAAATTTGCTTCAAACTGGATGTCGGAAGGGCGCGTGACCGGTAACAGGTGGAATTCCCTCAACACTGCCGCAATGACCAGCTTCATCTCCATTAACGCGAACTTTTGACCTAGAGGCAATACGACATATTTTTTTAATCTTCCAAAAGAAAACAAGATTAAACAGACATCGGTTCTGTGAGCATGGAGTTGAACCTACAACCCGCAGCGCAGAGGCCAACTGCTCAGCCTTTAATCGCATAAACTCAATGCCTAGACTTAGGAGTTTTCTCCAAAGCGCGGCGACGGCGTGATTGGCGCAGTGATCGAGAGACCAGCTGCTGAAAGCTGTGAGGAAACCTAGACTTAATGGTCTGAAATCGCCAACCCGTAGTCAGCTAGCCTGGGGATCAATGACACTGGTCTACAGTGGTTTTGTTGCCCTAGATATGAAAATGATTTTGGGTCCATTTATGCACACAATTCATGAAACTATCAATGATTTTGTTAAATTTGCTCTGTTTTTTTTTAAATCTATATTTTCATTTTACATTACAAAAATCAAAAAACGAGAAATAAAATAACAGATATATTTATAATGTCAGTAATATTTTGAGAAATTAGGATACATCGAAGTAAATAAAGAGGAAAATGTCGAAAATATATTTTATATTTCCATAAAACGCGTTTTATGCGTAAGTTGCGCAGAAGCCTAATCATGACTGGAAAATTAAGTTTTATTTTTAAGAAACCGATAATTGTTCAAAATATAAGATATGCAAAAATCATGAAAATACGAGCATATTGAGAACTTTCATGAATATATTCGTAATCTGGGCACTTGAACACATAAAAATTTGCGATGATATCCAGGGCAACGAAACAAAACTTATTTTTTGTAGAGCTGTATGATCGTTCCTTGTTTGAATGACAGTTATTTGCTGATACGTTAAGTATTTAATTCATTTCTTATACACACTTAACAACGAAGTGGGACGTACCTTGGGTTTGAACTTTTAACCTTTGACCTGCCAGTTCGATGGTCATACCACTAGGCTATTACTGCTTTGTGTGTATACCTATTAACCGTACGCGATAACTTGAGACTCGAGTGGAATGCGACTCTCCCGCCCGGTTACATACCACCGACCCGCGATCACTCGTGTTTTTCCGTGATTATACAAACGTCCGCCGTGCGTTGTGTTATCACTGCGTTCAAGTCTCAAGTTGTCTCAAGTTGTCGCGCGTCTTTAGTAAATATTACTGGTATGTATATATTACCTATGCAATTTCTAGGTCCAGCACTGAATGGAATATACGCGTAGGGATGGCGATCCACGCAGTTTTTAGGCAGAAATCTCTCAGGTACGAAGTCGTGAGGGTTCTCAAACAAATCTGCCCGACGATGCAAGTCGTAAATATGGATGTGGCAGAATACACCGGCTGGCACCTCGTAATTACCTAAAAATATTTGAAAAAAGTTACTACCGCGTAAGAAAGAAGGAAACATTTATTTGTATAGAATACAGGTGTTACCAGTAAATGTTGGTGGTCTATGTACAATAAGTAGGTATACAGCATGTTAAAGGCACGCAATTTTTTTATTTGAGCTCAAACCAGAGAAACTTTGAATCCACCGTGGGAGAGCCACGCTTCGGCACGAATGGGCCGGCTCGACCGGATAGATACCACGGCCTCACAGAAAACCGGCGTGAAACAACGCTTGCGTTGTGTTTCGCCGAGTGAGTGAGGGTACCGGAGGCCCAAACCCTTTAAAAGGCCGGCAACGCACTCGCGACTCCTCTGGGGTTGCGGGTGTCCATGGGCGGCGGTAATCGCTTACCATCAGGCGAGCCGTCTGCTCGGTTGCCCACTAATCCATAAAAAAACAAAGACCAGTACCATCTTTGGTCCAAATTTATGTAGGTAAGTACTTAGGTATAATTGAGTTTTGGTAGGTACAATATTTTAAGGACTTTCCAATTAGGACACATTTAAGTTTATAATTAGTACATTAATTTGTCTCTGAACTAATCAGTTTTTCACTGGGGCTGGATTTTCCAATATCAGAATATCGTTAAAAACGTCTTATACGTTAAATGAGTTATATGTATAACCTTTTTTTTTACAGCTTTTCTATACATTGCCTGTCAACAGTTCAAATTTACCCCACGGATAACTTCATTCTGATGTTGATTGTATTGCTAGCCTCACTTGTGCCCCTTATAATGGTATCCATTATTAAACTTTAGACCTTATTAAGGATATATCTTAAAGACATCACCAGTATTGTGTTCGATATTAGTTGAGAATAGTCGCGACATTTGCGCGCTCTAGTTTGACACAATTACCTTTCCAATTATTTTGTGAAAGACCTGACCTACGCTATGTAAACAATAATTAATTAGAAGTTATTTTTAGATTATAAACAAGTCTTAATGCCAGTATGGACTTATGGTATCAAGCTTTGAGGCTGTACTAAAACAAACCAATAGAGAAATCATACAGCGATTTCAAAACAAAGTAGTTACTTAGGGATATTCTCAACGCTCCCTGGTACATCAGGAATAGTGACCTCCATCGGAACCTTAATATGGACGTCCTAGCCACAATTATTAAGAAATATGCACAAGCTCACGAACGAAGACTTCACCAGCACGTGAATGTTGAGGCCATTCAGCTCCTCGACTACACGGACATAGTAAGAAGACTCAAACGGACCAAACCACATAAACTAGTGTAGTGAATTGTGACAGTCATAAAATGTGGTGATAAGTGCTGAGCTGCTAAGAACACCATGAAAAAAGTGTCGTAATTAGAATATTAGAAACTAAGAATAGTTATTGGACGTATTCTTAGTACCTATCTATTATGATAACGTAGCAATTTAGGTTAAAATTATATTAATCATTAGCCTAGTAAGTTTAGGCTAGAATGTAACTAAAGTATTGTCATGGTACATTATAATGACAAAAAAAACATCACCAAACGTCATTCGATAATCCATTAGAAAAAGGCCATTTACAACTTACTTAGTTTGACAGGTTCGTACAAATTGCGGCTGATGAAGTGGACAGGAGGGTAAAGTCGCAGGGATTCCTTGATGCAACATTCTAAATATTTCATTTTAGTCAAATCGTGCACGTTGATAGGACGTTCCAAATCACCAAGTATTTCATTCAGCTCCTCCAAAATTTTATCCTGTAAAACGATAATAAATCTCTCATTGAGTACCTATATTTTTAATATTCCATGGTTACTGCCATTGAAATCGATTTAGATATATTTTTGATAGCATTTGGAATGATAAGCAACTATATTTTCTTACCTGTATAGGTCTGTGATTTGCCAGTAACATAAAACAGAATGTTAGTCCAGACGCCGTAGTGTCATGTCCCTGCCAAACAAAATTATGTTTCATTTGTGATATTAAAATAGCTATAGCTGTAGCCAAGTCATAACTCCTGGGTACACACCTACCTCAAACATGAAAGTGTCTACTTCTTCTTGGATACCTTGCTTATCGATTAATCCTTCTTTCTTAGCAGTGATTAATAAATCTAGCATAGCTACTTTCTTTTTTTTCTTTAGCATAACAGTGTCATCCTCTTCAGCCTCATTGCCAAGGTTAATACCATATTTATCAATATGTTCTGCCCTGTCTTTGATCACCTTTCCAGTGAAATTATGAACCACTTTTAAAAGTTTTGCCTGTTTTCTTCCTAGTGATGATAAGTAGAATATGAAGTCGGAATAAAAGATAAGGTTTGTTGCTCGTTTTAGAAACACGAGTCCGAGATCTAATATAGAGTTTTTATATAAAATGCCTTCGCCTGTTGTCTCATCGCTTAATTTGGTACCCATTGCAGTTTCTGAGGAAAAGCCAAATTAGAAATATTGTACTATTATAAGTTTACAAAACATAAAGGTGAAAATATATTTTGGGATATGTGTACTTAATTACTATTGTAACAATTCTAAAATATTATAAATCACTTTTTAATGTATCGTCGAAAAACGGGCCTAGGAAGCAGTAGTAATTATTTACAAAATGGTCTAAAAGAAAGTTCGTTATAGCATTTCGTCTTCTAATATGATCACTGCTATTGAATTTAAGCAGAGAACGTTGTTTTAGAATCGATATCAAACTAAACAATTGTCGAATCGATAGAAACATTGCAGGACAGATATAAAAGATGGGTCGGAAATAGATAGGGACGGAAGAACCTGAAGAAACCTTCAAAACAACTCTCTGTACAATTTCTAGGGGTTTAGTACCTATAGTTTTATGTGCCTTAGATAGTTATACAGTATTGTAGCACGGACTGTCCAAGGCTTAAGTATACTTATCCAATTAACTTTGGTGGTGCAGCATGTCTCAGGTTCTTGAAAACAAAGATTAGTATTCTTAGCCTAGTTGTGAGTAGCTCTATATGTGGTGTAAAAGACAAGTTACAGGATCCATAATTCCCTGATACTATAATGATGAAGTTTTATTCAATGTTTTGCATGAGCAGACTGAGCTATTGTAGCAACTATATAGCTAGTATTACAGAGTAGGTAGGGGAGGTAGATTTATATTACCCATTGAGAAGACAATATATTGGGTTTTATCTGGATTAAGTGTCAGAGTTCCTTACGTTTATGGTTGTAGTGTGTGATTTTCCGATCAATTTCGAATTCAGATTACGATGTGGATCGAGTCTTTGGACAATCGGGATACATAACTTTATAACACCAATAAAAATCAGATAATATTCTAAAGTATCGAGTGTCTTACCGCAGATGGAGTGCAGCGTGAATTCTGTTAGGGTTGGCACGATGTCTACTGGTTTCCCCGTCATACTGCGGAGTCGCTCCACCAATCTCTGACCATTCTCTTCGAAAACTTCGAAGAACTGACGCAAAATGTTGAAATGGAAAGTTGGCGTCAAAATTTTTCTACGTTCCTGCCATTTTATTCCTAATTTAAAGGAACAAAAGATAAATATATCTACTAGCACACAAGTATCAATATTCCATCGATGACGATTAGTGGTCAAAAAATATTTGAATCAAGTAGCTACATTGGGTCAAATAATTTGACCCAATTTACGAATATGCCAGAAACGAGGTATAATATGTAGCTTAAATTAAGTAGGTAGATACTTAAACATAACCCTGAATCAAAAGATTCGCAAGGAAAATAACCTCTAAATATTAATTAATAACGACAGAATACTGGTTTGTTAGTGACTTTTTAAACTAACTAAATATTATTTCTTCCAGTAGTTCAGAATTTTAACATTTACAAAGGATGTACTTACCACTACTCACTAGTAGTCCATCCCCCAACCATGGCTTTAAAATCGTATATAAAGAGCTTTTTCCACTGTGCTTCATGTTTGAGACAATTGTCTAAAATAGATTTTTGAAGTAAGTTTATTGTGAACGCTTTGATACTATTTTACTCAACACAAATAAATAAGAGGAAAATGCAAGGGCACAGCGGGAAAATTAAAAAAAGATATATTCATTTGCTCTTTGGCTCTAGTCAGAAATATAACCAACAACCAACAAGTGCGAGTCTGACACGCGCACGGAGGGTTTCGTACAATTAACATTACTGAAATCCATAAACGAACGTACCTACACTCATAAATCATATCGTGCCTTTTTCCCATGGGGGTAGGCAGAAACTACAGAGCAGAACGCCACCTGGTACGATCCTAATATATGCCTTTTGCTCCACCTCGTTCACACATCTTTCGTTCGTTCTTATACCATGAATCCAAAAATTGCTCGAATAAAATTAACTTTGTAATTGAAAAATGTGCTCCCAAACATCGATATACATAAGTTACGGTCCGACTGAAAATATAAGATTTTAATCTTAAAAAAAAAATGTGTGGACATATCTACAAATTAATGATTTTCAAATTTGTTTTTTGAGACCATATTTCATGTCAAATTTCATGATTCCAGGTAAACGGGAAGTATCCCATAGGATTTGATTTACTGGAAAAAGTTAATATACATGGCAGTATTGCTTTATTGTACGTCAATACAAAAAGATTTTTTTACAGCTTCAAGGAACCGTAAACCCACGAAGTTATTTGATATAATTTTCAACTTACCTCCACGCGTTCCTGAGTAAAAGGGTCTTGACAGACAGACAGACGGACAACGAAGTGATCTTATAAGGGTTCCTTTTGAGGGACGGAACCCTATAAATGAGACATAAATTGGATGTTTACCACAGTATAACATTGTTTTATCATATTGTGAAGTAAAGCAGAATTTTCGTATTTAATTCTGCTTAATTCTCAGAGAAAGGGATAAATAATACAAAAACAGGACAATGTGTATAAATTCGGTTGCACTTTCTATACGACTACCCAAAAACTTAAGTAAGAGTGTAATTAGTAAGTGTGTAAGTGTGTAAGTATGTATGTTTGTGAGTTGCTTTATTCCACCACTCCTAAACGCCTGAACCGGGTATCGATAGAATCCTTTTTCCTTCCCTCCATTTATTATCCAGGGTAACAGGCTAGTAAGATTAAAAAAAATATTTAATGTATGTAAATACTATGGTACCAAAAAGGTGTGAAATAAAAACAAAATAGAATTCACACATGGCAGGCGTGCTTTTTTTTAATTATTTTAATCTTGTTTTGTAAAAGAAGAACATGGCCATACCTACGTAGGTAAGTTCGTAGAAAACTACACTTTACTGTCATAAATAACCAATTTATGTCTCATAGATATCTATAGGGTCGAAAAGCAAAATATTTTTTAAACGCGTACCGCGGATTTAAGCTTTCGGCTCCTTAGATACGTACCTCAATATCATCAGGGTTGAAGATGTTAACTGCTGCTATTGGAAACATGTATAATCTGTATATGCCATTCCATGTTTTTGCAAATACCCTTCCAATTTTCATTAACTCAACTGTGGGTAAGGACAATTTAATGACAAATTATTTCAGAACTAAGTACCTATGAACAATTACAGTCGAAAATGTCTGCAATAAAACCTTTTCTAACAAATGCCTTGATCGGCTCGCGCTACATTACTACTTGCTGCTAAGTTTAGGACGTACATATGTATCATGCTAGCACTTTTAGCCTAGTTGTTATTGGGGGTCGGCCACCAACATTGTCGACTATGCATACGTCGGTAGAAAATTGAAAATAATCTGGTTTTAGGGTGATCTTACTGATAATTAAAGTTATAATTTTTTGTGGAAAAAGAATACGCTCGCGAGTATTATTCGAACCTGCGCCTCCCGGATAAAACCTTCAGGTGCTCTGAGCACTAAGCCATCTCGACCTCTCCGAAGAGGTCGAGATGGCTTAGTGCACAGAGCAAAAATTTATAACTTTAAGGTAAGCATTAAGCTTTTCAAAGATTTATCTGTGTTTACCTTTGGTATTTACTGATAATTGTTATGATTTGGAGTGGCAAAACATTCATTTAAAAACTTTCGTGAGACCTATTCATAACAATTATTAATGTTCACCGGTTACTACTCACGTGCATTTTTCGGGAATTTCTGTTCTTATTAATATATTTCTATTTCTGAAATTCGGATTTTAATTATAGGATATTTGTTAATAAAGTAGAGCGTCAACCTTCGATCACTAATAAAAAACTAGATACTCAATCCTATACAAAAATCACTTCAAAACTGTCGCCAATTGTGTTTATGTAATTCTAGCTGAAATACATTCATTAATGAAAATTCAACCTTAACTTTATTACTTAAAGTTGTATTTTACGACCACAGCTAGCTGGTCAACATGTATCATGACAAATTCAACCTTACGTGCATGGTTTAAAGTCAGATTTACAAAGCGATAAAAAAAGTTATAAAATGTTATAGCCAAGCTCGCATTACGATAAGGAATGTGTGGAGTCGAAGTGTCCAATATTTTTCTTCATACAATGGTACCAATTTTTTTGTATTTTTTTTATGTTGAATTTTTTACGTAATAGTAATTTAACTGAATATAGCTTGTTTTTGGATAGGGTTCGACATTAATTTATCAACAAAACTAATATAAAAACACACATCAAATTATTTAATTATTCTTTTACGTCAAAAATTCAAAGGATTGATTCACCCACAATCTTTATAAAAAGCAAGAAGGTATTAAAATATAAAAGAATAATGTAAATAATAAAATTAAAAAGCTATTAAAATCGTTAGGACAGACATCATTAAATAATACATCTCAGTACATACTTATAAAATTACAAAATAAATGAATCAGATACAATACTCATATTTTCGTTATAAAAAAAAAGTAACAACAGCGTCTCCACCAAATAGAACTTCCATGTAACCCGAAAATTTCAAGTGGGCATGCAATATTATGAAATATAGAGTCTTTACAATTGTCATTCATGGTTTTTACGCCTGCTGTATATGCCGATTAAATTTAAAAAATGATTTTACGATTGTTTCTTGACGATATATATATAGGTACGTATTTACAACACAGTGATATAATGATAATATTATTACTTACCGTAAACATAAAACGCCTTTCTGTTTTAGCGTCCTGAACGTGTGATTTTTGCAGTTTTCAAACGAGCACTGAGGCATGTTTACTATCAGAGTGTTCGAATAAGACTACCTTAAAAGAGCACCCAAATGTTGAATTGGGTGCTCATTTGGTGAGGACGGTTTTTGTCGCTGATTGTGTATCTAGTTTTTTATAAGTGATCGAAGGCGTCAACTCATATTTATAAGCACTTTTACTCTGTGAGTGACATGTCACACTTTTTCACAACAAAATATCATCTGCGACGAACGATAATACAAGAACAACAACAACATCAAAAATTTACCTGGAGAAACCATAATAGACAGAGCGTTTCCAAGTATAAAGTCATTCCTGGGGCCGGGTATTTTTTTCAGTATTCTAGCTTTCTCATTGTAGTTTAACAAAATATGTATAACACACAAAAATAACATAGAAGCTATTAAATATATTAGTAACATTTTTGGAATGTAACAGATTCGACGCGTGGAGATGTACTGAGCGGTGATTTAGTTTCCGTTATCATATATAATAGGTACTTATATTTTAAGACAGTGCCTATACGTACGTTACGTTATAACATTTCCGATATCTACGACATTTATGTTTGTTAAGTTCATCAGGTCAATTCTGAAATGTATTTCTGATTTAACTAAAGAATATATAATGCCTTACTTTACAGAATCTATAAAAATTATTCAAAATATCGTTAAATAATAATTAAATATAGGTACTAGTACAGTTTTGTCCACACAAGGCACGGCCCAAGGCTCAATTATAGGTCCAGCTTTGACCAAATGTGTAAATGGGCTCATGACGTGGGTCTAGTAATGAATGCACCAAAAACAAAAATTGTACACATACAATAAATTCATCACATAATCAATGCTCGGATGCACTTGCAGTTAAAATGCATCAACATTCTTACATGCATATGTCGCAAAGTAATAATTTTCTGTTTACTGGATGTAGTCGACAGTCACATGTAGGTATATCGGCTTTATAGTTGATAGCCGTTTCTCCCACAAACAAACACCAAAACTGTGAAGCAAACTGAAGTCTATGATGGGTAAATTCAAAACGCAAACAATGCTCTAGATACATGGGCCTAGCAGACTCTGTTATCAACTATAGACTTAGCAGACCCTGCGCGTCCCGGATAAATACTCCAGGCGCTCTGACCACTAAGCCATCTCGACCTCTGTCACCACCGCGAATTCTTGATCGGTATTTTAACACGACTTTTAGCGATGTCATTGCTATCTATACAGATAATTATAATATATAATTAAATTATAACTTAGAGTTCGCTAAGCATGCGTTAATGCTTTTCTAATATTAATCTATAAATAAAAAGTTAGATATATGTTCTGAGATGTAGGTTAAAAAAGTAGGTATAGATTTATCTCAATCTATCTGTTACTGCAACAGTGACAATGATAGTGAAAACGATTCGTTCTACAACTTTTCATCTCTAATATAACTAATCCTATCCTTGCAATTAAACAAGTAGACACGGTATACATATTTTAGGAGCTGAAACTGAAATTTTAAGTTTGATGTAAAAATCTTAATGATAGCCACGAATAGGGAGGACCTTCATCCTCCGGAGAAAAGCGCATTCCTTGCAAAATATGTTCAACACGGTCGGACTTGACCACTGATCATGATTGTAAATAGCAAAATCTCTTATAAACCAACGTAAACCAATTTTTAGTATATAATCGAAAAAAAAATTGAATAACACATTGCGCCGCCGCGCCGGGTCAATAAGATGACTTATCACTCACTCACTACGCGTAAATCATTAGGAAGTACTAGCCCAAGGGAAGATATGCTTGAGTGTATTTGTAGTAACAACCAGCAGTTAATTAAAAATATGTTGACCTTTGCCTACCCGTTGTGATAGGAACAGTAGGTACCTACTTAATTTGATGTTGCTACATCTTACATTTGCTTGTGAAGACAGTAGAGAAAAAAGTATATCGTTTGTAGATGTGATTCTACAGGACGTCAAAGTAATTTCGAACAACAGCGTCTGGCGTGTTTACACAGAAATTTATACATGCTTACTTGATTTGTTATTAGATTTCTTTGAGTTTAGCATTTTTTGTGTATGAAGCTAAAATACTGATTTTACTATTCGGGGGTTAACTATATTTATATTAAATATATTTTTTCTAATAGATTCTAGACCTTACTGATAAACCATTTTATTAATCGCTTTAGTGTTTAGAGATTAGGTATACTTACAACGAGATATCATTGTATTTTTTCTAATCTAATAAACTAATCAGACTGTCTCTAACGTGACAAGGGTGTGCACAACATATTAACGAGAAATCATTATAGGTGAAGTTCCTTTATTTGAAACAGACCAAAGTTTTTTTTTTTTAGTGCAAAAGAATTAAATGCAACGAAACTTGCGTATTGATTAAACGAGCGGTAGAGATGACACCGTGATTAAGTGAACATTTGTTATCTTATAGCTCAATTAAATATCTAATATAAAATAGCTAATTAAATTTGACAGTCGATGTTTCCTTTACAGAATAGGTAGATAAATAATACTAAACTTTATAGATAAGCATTTTAATCCTAAAGCAAATTTATATAATATTATTATTGTCGTTTTACGAAGGTGACTTCGACCGGCCCGTCGTTCCTGATTACAATGTCGCTGATCATCTGAATGTCCGAGGGTCGCGTGACCGGCTCCAGCTTAAACTCGCGCAAGACCTCCGCCACAGCTAACTTCATCTCTATCATGGCGAACTTTTGACCTGCATTTAGAATTTTAATTACCTATTGCTTAAATTTTGAATATGTTGTATGATTTTACCTCATTACGTTACGTTAGTTTAATTGAATAACAAAAGAAAATCATAATAGTTATTGAAAAGAAATTAGATATAAAGATAAATCGTTCAATGCGAAGCTAGAGTTCTTTGTGGAAAGAAAAATATGGTCAGAAGGGAACAGGATTTTAACTTGCGCTTCCCGGGTAAATATTCCAGTTTCTCTGCCAACTAAGAAACCGCATATGTAAATAGAAAAGAAGCGACTAAAATCGACTTAAGTTATAATTATGTACGACAATAATTTAACCGAGAGCGGAGCTTGTACTCCTTGGCTTCGTAAGCGTTAATGAGTACATAAAAATCGGAGACAAAAAATATATAGCTAACCTAGTGGTACAATTTAAATTGTAATAATTAGGTGTACCTGGTGGTAAAAGGCTTAGCAGTGCTTGTTCAATTATCTGAAAATAATTTAATGAAATATTTTTATACCTATGCAGTTCCTAGGTCCAGCGCTGAAGGGTATATACGCGTAGGGATGCCGTCCAACGCTGTTCTCCGGTAGAAACCTGTCGGGGTCGAAATCATCCGGGTTCTTGAATAAATCCGCACGACGATGCATGTCGTAGATTTGAATGTGGCACAACGTACCGGCAGGAACTTTGTAATTACCTAAAACATGGATATTATTTTTGTTTTCTGAAAATTAAATTGTCTCAAATTATATTATATTAGATGGAAAAAGAATATGTTCGTGACTAGGATTCGAACCTGCGTCTCCCGGATAAATACTCCAGGCGCTCTGTACACTAAGCCATCTCGACCTCTGCTCTCCATCGCGAATTCTTCATCCATTTTTAACACGTCTTTTGGCGACGTTATTGCTAACTTCAGTGCCTATACAGGTGACCGAACTGACATGGCTAACTTTGCAGTAAATACAATGTCGCAAAGATGCAATTACCTTAACAATTAAAGATAAATCCTTGAAAAGCATTAACGCATGCTTAGTGAACTCTAAAGATATTATAATAAATGGAAAAAGAATACGGTCGTGAGCAGGATTCGACCCTTCGAATTCTGAATTTAATATAATAACTTTAGAGTTCGCTAAGCATGCGTTAATGCTTTTCAAAGATGTATCTCAAATTATATTGTTATTTTTATTATATTACCTAAGGAAAGATATTTTTGTATAAAACAAAAATTTGTCTATAGTCGCATGTGTAGCGGAGGCTTGTAGCGAGCTACCAATTTTATTGGTAATTTATTAATTAAAATAACTGCTATAAATCCGACTTACTTAATGTTACTGTCTCGTTCAAGCTACGGCTGATGAAATGCACTGGTGGGTACAGCCGTAATGATTCCTTAATGCAACGCTCCAGGTATTTCATTTTGGGCAAATCCTCCATCGTGACCGGACGCTTCGAATCACCGAATATTTCCTTCAGTTCGACTAAGATTTTTTCCTGTAGATTAAAATAGTTTTTTTATTAGATACTACCGGTTTCTACAAATCAATCAAAATGCCTCACCAAAATTCATCAAAAAATGCCTTTTCGTTACAAACGAAAATAAGGTATTATAACGTCCAATATAATTCAGCAAATCTTCCAAAATCAACACCTCAATCTGACGTGGTCGTTTTGAAAGCAGCAGACATTTAATCGAACCTTGACCAACCTGTACATCCTTGTGATTAGCAAGAAGCATGAAGCAAAATGTCAATCCAGACGCTGTAGTGTCATGCCCCTGTGAATAAAATACGATGTTTACTATTTATCTACAATGTTTCATTTAAACGTCACTATCTATCGGTCTCCGACATTACGCACTTCAAACATAAATGTGTCTACTTCTTCTTGAATGCCAATGTCATCGATTAAGCCCTCTTTCTCGGCTGATATAAGCAAATCCAACATGGCCGTTTTCTTCTTTTTATTGTACACGTACGTATCATCATCCTCGTCAGGTATTTTCATTCCATATTTTTCTATATATTCTTTTCTCTCCTTAATAACCTTTTTAGTAAAGCCATGCACTATATTTAAATAGCGGTCCTGTTTTCTCTTTAAAGGTGTTAGGTTGAATACGAAGTCCGCAAAGTAAAACACCTTAATAAATCGCTGGTAGAATACAAATCCTAAATTATATATTGCGTCTTTATAGGACTTTGTATCCACTACATTTTCACTCAACTGGGTACCCATTGCGGTCTCTAAAACAAAAAGATATTATTCTAGGTACTCAATCCGAAACAAATGCCGTGCGCATTAAGTCGTGAAAAGGTGGAATTATATTGAAGAACAGAAAATGAGTAAAAATTTTGTCTGCACAATTTTCTGCTCATTAATATAGTAAAGTTCAATGTTAAATAAATAAAAGGTAAAATAAATTGTATACGTTTAAATATAAGATTACACGTATTGATTTCAGTATAATATGTATAGGTACCTAAGGTTATCATAAAATATACAAACAATCTTGTTGTATTACAAGATAAAATGATAACACGAAATTGTCGCTATTAAAACAAATTTTATGTTAGACTAGCGACCCGACCCGGCTTCACAGGGGTGCATTATATGTAGATACTAATAAAACAATTTATGATTTTTAATTTATATTTTCAAACAAGAATACCATCCAAAGTTCCGACTTTACCGATGGATTTTCCAAAAACGTTTTTCTGTACAAACTTTAACAACAACCAATTCAAAAAAAAAAACAGTCGAATCGGTCGATCTCAGTTAGTGACGAACTTTTAATTGACGATTTTTATAGATTGTCCAATATTAAACATCCTGTAACTAATGCTCCCATAGATTGTGTGTATTTGTCTATTAAACTGTCTACACCCACGATACAGAAGTCATTCCTAGTACGGGAAGTCACATATTTAGGTACAGCCTCACATTCCAACATTGGAAAATGTTATGCTACCGAATGATTGTGGCCACATGAATAGCATTACTAGGAATAAAGATCCCTAATTGGTCGTCGTCTCTGTTTAACAGGGGTACCTACACCAACAAGTGAGATAATGGCAGTAAATCATTTTTTGAAGATAAAAAAATCTATCGTGAACAATATTAAATTAATAGGATCTTAGACCGCGCCTCTCGCCCTCTACTCCGGCGCTCTAACAATTAAGCTACCTCGAGTTCTGCTCACTATTCCGAATGCTTCTTCCACATTAAGTCTTACGGCGACGTCATCGTAATTTATTCGTATTTAGTAGTGAATGTTCACCGCAGTCACACACATCAATTAAAATAAGACTAATAAATATACATACCACAAATGGAGTTAAGAGTAAACTCTGAGAGGATGGGTACTACGTCAATAGGCCGCCCAGAATCGTCTTTAAGGGTTTCCACCAAGCGCTTTCCGTTCTCCTCTATTATTTCGCAAAACTGCCGTAAAATATTAAAATGGAACGCTGGTGTTAGAATTTTCCTTCTCGCCTGCCATTTGTGACCTTAGAAATGTATGAAATTAATAATTAAAGACTGATAAAAATTAGCAGAAAGATAAAAAAAATTATATAAAAATAATTTAAACTGTTTTTCGCCTCACCTTTACTAACAAGTAATCCGTCTCTAAGCCAAGGTTTCAAAAACTTATAAATGAGACTTTTTTCATTAAATATCATGTTCGACACAACTGTCTGTAAATCAAAGAAATAACATTTTTAAAATTCAATAAAATGTGTACCTTTAATTTTAGGTATAATAAAACCTAAGATATTACGATATCTATCTTTTTGAAAAGTGGTATATTGCTTTTGGCTTACCTCAATATCTTCAGGATTGTAAATATTTACTGCTCCGATGGGCCAAAACCATAGTCTGTATATTCCTGAATTTTCTCTAGCC
The DNA here is from genome assembly GCA_935421205.1 of Xylocampa areola. NCBI lineage: Eukaryota > Metazoa > Arthropoda > Insecta > Lepidoptera > Noctuidae > Xylocampa > Xylocampa areola. The sequence goes on from OW285200.1 coordinate 8,196,366, forward strand.
GACGTTCTCGCAATTTTCATTAGATCAACTACATAGTAATTAGAACAAGGATAAATATTAGATATGTACAGTAGCTATTATTAATTATAAAGGTTTGTTAAATTGAAGTATTACCAGATGAGCACTTAATTAATTCCAGGCCATGTCCGAAAATGAACGACTCCTCCCGCCCAGGTATTTTTCTGAGTTGCCGGGCGTACTCATTGTAATTGCAGAGGAGATGTAACAAACACAAAAGGACGACTGTACAAAATAAATACCAGAACATTTTGCAAATGTTAATCACACCAATGTCGTCCGCCACAACACAGTGCAGATACTGATGTTTTTATGTAATATATCACATATAATATTAAATCGAATTGTCTAATATCAGTGTCACTGTTTTAGTCTCTTAAATCACTTGATAAGGATAAATAATACGTTTTATTTTTGGCGCAATACGTAGATATGTAACCGTACTGCTCGGTTATCTAATTAATAATACTCAGACAAGGCATAATTATATAGTTATTAATAGTATTCCTTGTTGACAATGTTTCTTGAAGATTTAAATTAACTAATATAATTCAACAAGTACCTATGTGGAAATGTGTGTCTTTCCTGTCGTATTCATAAAAAAAATTTTTGTTTATCTGATTAGCAGAACCAAAATGTTTTACTCTAAGCTAATTACACCAATTGAGTATTTTTTGATGGTTTGATATATTCTATTTTAATTTATATACCTACCTATTTAAGGATATTTTTTTTGTATAGTGGGACATTATTAGTTATAGAATAGAATAGAATAGTTTATTTGCTTAAAAATGTAGGTATATTACAGTTTCGTTTAGCTACTTCCGTATGTAAATAAATATACTTTACTAGTGCTCAAAACGCGATATAGCTTATAACGCGTTTTAAGCACTAGTTGGTGCAACCACATCACGACGGATAGGTTGTTAATTTATGACACGATTTCTTTATATTCTGTTAATAATTACAAACACGTCATGAAGCAGTTTTCAATTTTAGAAGCACGAATTCTACTGCGGTGTTTCTGTGATTATCTACCACTATCGCGAATTTCGCGATGTGGATGTTTTACAGTGACCACAGTCCACAACGCGTTGTGAACTCATTCTTGCTCAATGAGCGTTGTCGGTCTTTGAACGTAACAATATAATAATAAACACTCAATTTAATAATGAATTAAGATACTACCATAGTGAGACACACAAATACCTACACTCTTCTTATGCAAACTGTATTGCATTCCTTCTTCGACTTTTCATATTGACAGTCTGCCCGAGACAGCAGTGCGCACGCTTAGGCGGACAAACCTTGGCTAGAAAGACAGAAGGGTAGTAAGGGATTTCGTATGCAGGGCTGAACACAAGGCTCTTGTCGATTCTGTAACCAAATTCGTGTATGTAATGTAATGATCGACAACTAGTTTCGGACTGAACTTGACAGCTAATCATGAGCTAATCACAAGAGAGCTTTATTGTTCCTCTGATTTGTGACATAAGATTAACTAGATTTGCCATTGATTGGGCTTTACGGTGACATATCTATATCCATGATGTCATGGCGTTAGTTAATCAGGGATATGCAGAATTAATTCGACATGGACAAACTCGCAGGTCAGAACTCATATTAGTGATCGAAGGTATTTAAATTGATCGAGTTATCTAATCTTCATGTTCTGAACTGTTATCTACCTATAATCCGTAATTATCAGAAGATTGTGACGTCAGCGACATTCATATTATTAGAATTAGCTGTGCCCCGCATTTTTACACTTTTTTTGCTCGTGTCCTATGAGTCGTAGCGTGATGTTAAATAGCCTATACTATTCCTCATGAATCTGGCTATCATATACAAAAATAATTTTGTGAATCTAAGTAGTAGTTCCAGAGATGAGCGCGTTTATACAAACATAAAAACTCTTCAGCTTATTTATTAGTTGTAATTATATTATAATTACCTACTTGGTACTAACCCACAAATAGAAAATAATTCACAGTTCATCTCTTCTCGCCAATGCTCAGTTCTCATTGAGAGGTCAGGGTTATGCCTTTATGCGTCACACATTTGCGCGAGTGTTGAAATATTTTCATTTTACATTATCTCATATACCTACTATGCATCCATATAACACGCTATCAAGGGCAAAGTTTATCTTCATAAAAGCGTCTTGATGGTTGAAGTAACTTTCGTTTGTGAGGATTAATATGCATTGCCTAATAATAATGCACATAAACCACATTTAATTGTTCAATAAATTTTGGTCTCAAAATACCTTAATGTGACTAACGTATGAGAGAAAAGTATATGGCATCGCGAACATTTTTTTTAGATGGAATTATGGCCATTATTTTTTTATTTACGTACCACTAACCATTACGCCAGCGCACGCGGATAAGGCGGTTCGGGAGCGCTATTTCTTCCGACTTAACAAAAATCAATATTTTAACAGATTACGGCTAGCTGAGAGGTGTAGCCTAATGTTAGTTATCCTATATTTTTCCTCATGAATCTGGCTATCATATACAACAAGACTTTTTTAAATCCGTCTGGTAGTTCCAGAGATTAACACGTTTAATCAAACAAACAAAAAACTCTTCGGCTTTATAATATTAGTATAGATTTCGGGGTTCCAAAGGTTTTCCGGTTCAAAGCTACATTTCAACTTTTTCTCTTCTGTACTTCATAACATTCAAAACAAAAATGTGATCGAAGTAGGACCAAGTTTACATAGAAGAAAGGGTAGTTATAGAATGAGTAAACAAAAATTACATACTAAACGTAGCCGCTTTTGATCAGACACTCCTTGTTTAATATCAACCAACACATTACATTTCATACTACATAATTATTTTCATCACATTAAATTACTTATATAAATACATAATATATGTACTTTTATAACGAACGATGTCTTCTTACAAAATTTATAAGTACAGGGCCATTATTCCTTAAAACTAGATCGGCTACGAACTGAATATCAGAAGGTTTCGTGACTGGTTTCAGTTCAAACTGTCGCAGGACTTCTGCTACGGCAATTTTCATTTCCATCATGGCGAACTTTTGACCTGGAATGTTTAAATAGATTAGATTCAAATAGATTGGAGACCGGGAGTATTGTGTTTTTCTAAATCTTTTACTAAGAATTCGATGCTTATAAAAAAATAAACTAATCTTATAAATGCAAAAGTAACTCCGTCTGATATAAACCGCTGAACCAATGGAAAAGGAGATAGGCATCCTTTTGTCGCACAGCCGTAGTCGCGGGTCATCAGCTAGTTACTAATAAAAATGTAAGCAAGATAATCGATATTATTATCATTTTCTATATCATCATCAGCTCACAGCCGTCGACTGATGGACTTCTTGTTCTTGTTTAAATGCATGCCAATAAGCTCGATCCTCGTCTTTTTGCACATTGACACATTGACACATTGCGTTGATATTTCGTCTAGCCCTCACATTCTAAACAACGTTCTACACGCGGTCTTCCTACTCTTGTTTGTTAACGCTTAGTAAACGCTAAAATATATTTTTAAGATTTTAACGTTAGTGGACTCACATAAGGCTTTTGACCGTGTTGATCACAATATTCTTATGAATAAATTGTATGCATATGGTGTGAGAGGTAATGTTTTTAATGTCATAAAATCTTACCTCTCCAAAAGGCAACAGTTCGCTGAAGTAAAAAGATTAAACCCAATAACCAAAATAGAAGAAGTCTACACTTCAGAAAGTGGAACTGTTACATTTAGCGTTCCACAAGGGAGTATTTTGGGTCCTTTATTATTTCTCATATATATATATAAATGACATGCCTTTGGCCACAAATCATGACATAACACTTTTTGCTGTTCTATTTACCAATGAAATTAGTATTCATTTAGAAGCGGACATTAATCAATCTTTAATATCAATAATACACTGGCTAAATGATAATAACTTATAGATAAATATTGACAAAACTAAAATTATGAATTTTAAAATAAGAACTAGTCGTATTGCTCCATTAAAGGTTCAATATCTGGATAGTAACATTGAAGTAACTGAAGAAACAGTTTCTTGGAATGCTTATTGACAGCAAAATTAATTGGAAATCACATATTGATCATGTATGTAAAAGACTGGGCCAGTTCTCATATGCACTTCACAGATTCAGAAAGGTTGCAAATACCTCGGCAATTATAATAGCGTATCATGGTTATGTTAGCTCATCTCTCAGATATGGCGTAATATTCTGGGGCAATAGTACAGACAAAGAACGTGAATTCATTGCTCAAACGCGCTGTATCAGGTCTATTTTTAATATGCTTCAAACAGACTCCTGTGAACCATTTTTTAAAAACATGATAATATTGCCTTGCATATTTGTAAAATCAAATATCAAATTATTATTTGAATATCGTACCCGAGTGCGACATCAGGATAAGCTATGCACAGTTCCTAGTAAAACGCATATTTCCCATGAAAGTTTTTTCTGCATAGCTCCGCGCCTTTTTAATAATATCCCAAAATCTATAAGAATAATTTCAATCGAATCCTGTTCGCGACCGTATTCTTTTTCCATTTAATATTGTAACTTTAGAGTTCGCTAAGCATGCGTTAATGCTTTTTCAAAGACATATCTTGAATTATTAAGGTAATTGCATTCTTTACGACATTGTATTAACTGCAAAGTTAGTCGTGTCGGTTCGGTCACTTGTATAGGTACTGAATTTATTGCAATGACGTCGCCATAAGACGTGTTAAATATGGAAGAAGAATTCGCGGTGGTGAGCAGAGGTCGAGATGGCTTAGTGGTCAGAGCGCCTGGAGTATCTATCCGGGAGGCGCAGGTTCGAATCCTGTTCGCGACCGTATTCTTTTTCCATTTAATATTGTAACTTTAGAGTTCGCTAAGCATGCGTTAATGCTTTTTCAAAGACATGTCTTGAGAATAATTTCAGAAATAAAAACGTTTAAAAAGAACTCTCATGACATGTTAGTGAACAAATGCTACTATTCTGTAAAAGATTACTTGACTGATGAATCACTTGCATATAATTTACCTTAACCTTGTTGCGTTCAGTATTATGTAACTGGTTTTTAGTAATAGCTAGTTTTTTAGGATTGAAATATATTATTTGTAATTTCATTGGTAATGTATGATTGTAACGATGATAATTTATAATTATATTTCTGTGACAATATTATTGTATGCCTAAAAGGCGAGACATAGCTGATCATTTTATTATAAAAACATCTGTATCATGTACCTATGGTCCACAATAAAGAATATGAATATGAATATAATTATTTATTAAGAATAGAGCATCCCTAATCAGCCGTATTAGTCGATAAATGTCAAAATAACTTACTAAAATAAAGGATTATAATATGCAATGTTATTAAATATCATTGATTATATGGTTACATTATCAGGGGAGGTCATACTCTACCTAGTATCTTGTAGATAAAAATTTTTTTGTTGTTGCAATTTTATGTTTCTAGACACTATAAAAATACTAAAGGTATGTATTATAAACTCGTAAAAATTACTACCAATGCAGTTTCTTGGACCAGCACTGAAGGGTATAAATGCATAGGGATGACGACCTTCGCAATTCTCTGGCAAGAACCTGTCAGGATCGTACTCCTCCGGGTTTTCGAACAAGTCCTCACGGTGATGCAAGTCATATATAGGGATGTGACATAACGTACCGGGTGGAACTGTGTAGTTGCCTAAAATAAAATAAAAATTCATAACAGTATTTTATGTAAGTAAATATGTAATTAATAACAAGTCACAAGAAAAGTCTACCATTAAGTAACCAATAATATATTTAGTGTATGACGCTGTCTGTTATGTATTCCCAGATGCATTAATTGAGTAAATAAAAAATGACATTGAGATAGGGGCAATATACGTAACCTTAGCCAAAACATACAGTAGATAATCTTAAGACAAGCCTAAGGTTATCTACTTATGTAGGTACATAATTATAATTGTGCAATAAAAAACTTACTCAATACAGTAGTTTCATTCAATTTGCGACTAATGAAGTGGACCGGTGGATACAGCCGCAGGGACTCCTTGATGCAACGATCCAAGTATTTCATCTTAGGCAGGTCACTCATATTAACTGAACGATTTGTGTCACCAAATACTTCACCCAGTTCACTTAAAATTTTGTCCTGTACATAAGATGAGGAATAATTTATAGCTCACAATGAGAAACGCTGATGTTTCACACATGTTATATTAAGTAAATGAACACATTAGTGGATTGATGGCACACTGGTTACGAAACATATGGTATTTTGTTAACTGCCTCGTTGGACTAGTGGTTCTAAGAGCGACCGCTGAGCATGAGGTCTCGGGTTCGATTCCCGGGTCGCGTAAAGTGTTATTTAGTTGTATTGTTATGAAATTCTCAGTGGCATCCCGGAGTTTAGAATTGTGCCCGGCTATTACATGGGACTTAATAACAGCATTGGTGGAAGGTAAATGTACTACTGAGCACAAATCTGCCTTTTTTTTCTAGTGTGGAAAATCCATCATGGTCGTTGTGCCGGACTCCTACCGACTAAAAACCATATTGCAGGCGGTCCGCCTGTAATATTTACCGGGGTCCCGGGATCGCACCGTAACCTCGGCGGGTTAGGGCCCATGTCGAATATAACGACGCACCCCGTCACCTGTGCAGATCGGCTACAGATGGCCTGCACAGACACTCCATAGAGTTGCGGGCGCCAAAGCGCGGCGCTCTGCCGTCTCGGGTCTGTCACTGGTCGGGCAACGAAGTACCTAGGTCAGTCACCCGCAGGCCAAGGCTCATGGTGGCCGGAGATTGTTTTGGTGCGTCTTCTGCGGCACGGGTGGGACGAGTACGCCTCTTCCACCGCCTCCTCCGCAAGCATCACCTCCTCGCAAAAGATGGCGACGGCTCTCCACGCGTTCTCGCTTCCGACCATTTATGTGATCAAAGACTGCCCCGATAACGTCGTGGCGCTGCTCGGCCCAAGCATGGTAAGCAGGTATGCCCATACCTCGAGCGTATGCTGCGCCGTGTCCTCGGGGCAGCTGTGTACACCTCTGCCTACCCTTTCGGGAAATACATACGTGACGCCGTTTTTTTTTTTCAGACATACTAACCTGTACATTTTTATGATTTGCCAGTAACATGAAAAGAAACGTGAGTCCAGTTGCTGTAGTGTCATGCCCCTGAAAGGAAGTCATAATTTTTATTGAACGGTTTTGGATGTCAATCACACAAAGATTCAGAGAATAGTTTCTTAAAATATAAAATTGAAACCCACTAGGATCACATGGAATGACGTCCTTGCTATTTATCTTAAGAACAACAGAACTAAATATTCCTCAATGAAAAAATATTGTGATACCCAGTAACCGGGTTGTGGAGGTCAGACAGGCATTCACCCTATGTAAAAAGTTACTTACTTCAAACATAAAAGTGTCGACCTCCTCTTGGATACCCTCTTTGTCAATGAGTCCTTCTTTTTCAGCGGATATAAGAAGATCTAGCATGGCTGTCTTCCTCTTCTTTCTGTATACATACACTTCATCATCCTCAGGCGTGGTATCGTCTATTATATGGAGACCATATGTGTCCACGTAATCTTTTCTTTGTTTTATAACTTTTTCAGTGAAACTTTTCACTATTTTGATATTACGGTTTTGTTTTCGTCCTATTGGTAACGCGTTGAATACAAAGTCGTGATAAAGATATATTCTAATGAACCTATAGTAGAATGCGTTACCGAGTTCGTAAATAGCTTGCTTGTAGGAGTTTACTATGCCTGAAGTATCTTCAGTTAGTTGCGTGCCCATTGCAGTTTCTGAAAATGCGACATTATAATGTAAACGAAGTCGTTTAGACAACGAGAACATAGACATATGAATAAGTTAACTTTTAGTTTATTTTCAGATTCATAAATTTGTTTTATATTATAATATTATCAGATAGGTTATGGCTCGTTACATTTATGACTATTTTTATGGGATAGGGGGCAAACGAGCAGACTGATCGCCTGATGGTAAGCGATTACCGCTGCTCATGGACACCCGCAACCCCAGAGGAGTCGCACGTGCGTTGCCGGCCTTGTAAAGGGTTAGGGCCTCCGGTACCCTCACTCACTCGGCAAAACACAACGCAAGCGTTGTTTCACGCCGGTTTTCTGTGAGGCCGTAGTGTATCACTCCGGTCGAGCGGGCCCATTCGTGCAGCATAGCTCTCCCACGGTGAAAAAATTTTTCATGAAATTGAATTAATTAATGTCATAATAACGACTACGTATGTTCACAGTACTACCTACTTTATATGTATAGGTAGTGCTTTTATAGGTATGTATTCCAAAACGAATCTAACGTTATGAAAATGGCATCGAGTATGATTAACGTAATCTTTTTACGAATTATTTATGACTAGCTGTGCCCCGCGGTTTCACCCGCGTATAATTATGTACATATAATAATTACCTACTTAGTACTAACCAACAAATATAAAATAATTAAGTTTGTCTCTTCTTGGCCATGCTCAGTCCTCATCGGGCGGCTAGGTTAGGTTAGGTTAGTCACACGGCCCGTTCGCGCGGGTGTTGAAATATTTTCATTTTACATTATCTCATAAACTATACGTCCAAATAGCATGCTATAAAATGCAAAGCTTATCTTCATAAGATTATCTTGATGATAAATAACTTTTGTTCGTAAGGATTAATCTGGCATGCCTAATTAATGCTCATAAATCAAATTTTAATTCTTAATTGTTTTTTGGCACAACATGCATTGTAGGTATAAGAAATAGGCATATAGCATTGCGAACTTTATTTTAGATGTACTAAAGATCGACATATTTATATATAATTATATTTTTTTAATACATGTTGAGGCCATGTAATGCCTATATTAATTCTATTTTTCAAAGAAACATTGAAAAAATAATAGACAAGAACGGGGCTTGAACCCGCGACCTTTGACGTTCCGTGTCATCACTCTACCAACTGAGCTACCTTGTCGTGTTCAAACCTATTGAATTTTCAATCCTCTTTGTATACGTCTTAAGGAGACGCCTGGTGATATTTATCTAGTAATCATTTACAGATTTACTAAACTCAGCGTTACCACTTTGCAGTTGTAAATCGCCGAACAACATCCCAATCCTTTATAAATCATATATAATTATATTTTTTTAATACATTTTGAGGCCATGTAATGCCTATATTAATTCTATTTTTCAAAGAAACATTGAAAAAATAATAGACAAGAACGGGGCTTGAACCCGCGACCTTTGACGTTCCGTGTCATCACTCTACCAACTGAGCTACCTACACACACTATGAACACGACAAGGTAGCTCAGTTGGTAGAGTGATGACACGGAACGTCAAAGGTCGCGGGTTCAAGCCCCGTTCTTGTCTATTATTTTTTCAATGTTTCTTTGAAAAATAGAATTAATATAGGCATTACATGGCCTCAACATGTATTAAAAAAATATATAATTATATATGATTTATAAAGGATTGGGATGTTGTTCGGCGATTTACAACTGCAAAGTGGTAACGCTGAGTTTAGTAAATCTGTAAATGATTACTAGATAAATATCACCAGGCGTCTCCTTAAGACGTATACAAAGAGGATTGAAAATTCAATAGGATTGAACACGACAAGGTAGCTCAGTTGGTAGAGTGATGACACGGAACGTCAAAGGTCGCGGGTTCAAGCCCCGTTCTTGTCTATTATTTTTTCAATGTTTCTTTGAAAAATAGAATTAATATCGACATATTTGTAGAACATTATATTTAAGTATCACCATTCAACCATTTCTCCGCGAAAGCAGTTCGGCAGTGCTTTTTCTTCCGACTTACTTAACGAAAATCAATATTTGAGGCTAGCTGAGTGGTGTTGCCGACTGTTACATAGCCTATAGATACTATTCCTCACGAACCTGGGTATGATATACTAAAACAATTTTTCAAATCCAACTGGTACATAAGTAATTCCAGAAATTAGCGCGTTCAAACAAACAATTAACTCTTCCGCTTTATAATATTAGTATAGATTGGTTGGTCTTTTTATAAAACCCTGCATACAATAATGCAGTAAATACTAATGAATGTTTAATCATTCAGATGCCATATTTTTACCGCAAATTGAGTTGAGTGTAAATTCTGAAAGGATTGGAACAACATCAATGGGTTCTCCAGATCTTTCCTTCAGTTTTTCCAGGAACCGCTGCGTATTCTCTTCAATGATCACACAGTACTGCCGAAGAATGTTAAAATGGAAAGCCGGCGTCAAAATTTTCCTCCTTTCTTGCCATTTTGCACCTGAAACATCAACAAAATGAGTTACGAGAAAACATTTGCATAAATACTTATTAGGAACATAATACCATGTGATAAATTATTACATGGAAAATTTTGAATTCATATATACACAATGTTTCTAGAAGTCTCTCAAACTACAAGTAACCACTCTGCACAAATAGTATTTTTAACCGATATTCAAGGTCAATTGGAAGACTAAGTACAAAAGTATTTTATTCTCAAGTTCATATTATAATAGTAGCAAATATTCGTAATTACTTTTGCCCAAACTAATGCCATAATATTTACTTATTGAGTTTTGAGCCTTCCGTTTAAAAACATCCATATGTTTTCATGTTTCCAAATAATTTTAATAATAATACTTTACCGTTACTAAGCAGCAATCCGTCTCGTAGCCACGGTTTTAAAATCGCATAGATCATGCTTTTTTCACCGTATTTCATACTGGACATTATTAACTGTAAACAAAATAATTTAATTTAATGTTTTTCATAATAATACATATATCACTAAGTAAATCGATATAGAAATGTGTTATCTCTTTGCTTAGCCTTTTCTCAATTACATTTGGGTCGGCTTCCAATCAAATCGTATGCAGTTTACTACCAGTATTTTACATGGAGCAACTGCCTATCTGTCCTCCACAACCATGTTACTGGGTAACACGATATCTCGTGGTATGACTGCTTGTCAGACTTTCAGGCCTCTGACTAGCCATAACGTCATAGATCTAATTTGACAACCGGAACCGATAGCTAAACGTGCTCTCCGAAGCATGAGGTCGCAATATGAAATGATGGTCACCTATCCACAGACTGCCCGCGGCAAGCGCAGCTTAACCTCGATCGATCGATCGATCTGTGCGGCTGTTAATTAGTCACGAGTGTCTCATCAAAATGTGTAATCAATTTCATAAAAAAATACTGACCTCGATATCTACAGGATTGTATATAACAACTGCTGCAAAAGGGTATATCCAAATCCTGTATATTCCTTTCCATTTCTTAGCGTATTCCCTTCCCATTTTCATTAATTCAACTGCAATTAAAATTCAATGACAATCAAAGTAACTTTATGCCTAGTATCCCTACAAAGTTTGACGGCTCTGACTGAGGACTCTACAGGACTCAGCTATGGAATTGCCATTACTTGCCATGACAACAAATGCCATGCTTCTGCGGCATGTATTCGAAAAACAATACTCCGTGGAAATGCCTTCAAGGGAAGACTGGTTGAATAACCAATTAACCTACGAGGCTGAGTGCCTAATATTGTACACCGGTGGGTCCAAAATTGGACAGGATGTAGGCTGTGGAATATATGGAGAGCGACCAAGGTTCAGCAAAAGCGTCAACCTGGGACACTACGCCTCCATCTTCCAGGCAGAGGTATACACCATTGTAGAATGTGCGGAAGCGAACCTGCGAAAGCGCTACCTCACCCATACATCAATTCCGATAGCCAAGCAGCTCCCTTAGCATTAGATTCAAACGAAGTCTCATCAAAACTAGTGAAAGACTACATGGCTCGATTAAACTCTCTAGGCAACAGGAATAGAGTAGTTTTGAGGTGGATACCGGGACATGCATAATTGGAAATGAACGTGCCGATGAGCTGGCAAGAGCAGGAGCAAATGGTACATATGGTATACCTAAAAGCCTAGCTCAAAAATCCCTAATGGACTCATTTTTTTTTTTATGGAATAGTGGGAACCGAGCAGACGGCTCGCCTGATGGTAAGCGATTACCGCCGCCCATGGACACCCGCAACCCCAGAGGAGTCGCGAGTGCGTTGCCGGCCTTTTAAAGGTTTTGGGCCTCCGGTACCCTCACTCACTCGGCGAAACACAACGCAAGCGTTGTTTCACGCCGGTTTTCTGTGAGGCCGTGGTATCAATCCGGTCGAGCCGGCCCATTCGTGCCGAAGCATGGCTCTCCCACGGACGCTTTGTAAGTGCAATCAAACTCTGGACGGAATCGCCAGGCATGACTCTTAGTTATGTGGTGTGGTTATGTGGTGTAGGCACCCACTAAAAACGACGCCGTGTACCTACTCTCGGATTTGGGTGGATGAGCTCGATCGGGGATCTGCAATGTATGGCCTTCACGACCCAATTCTCTTTAGTGTTGTGCCAGCCACATCCAGATGCGGCCCACAACGCTAACGATGTTGGCTCTTCATGCCGCTGGATGTGTTAGATGGTCATTTCACATAGATAATAGTCCTACTTGACGCAAAAAATAGCTATATGCCGATATTGATTTACTTTTGAAATATAGTATGACATTCTTTAAAATATATATAAAATCACATCCTTTCTACCCGCTTTCTTTAGCACCACTAACACTTTCCATAAGTATAAAGAGAAAAAAATTAAGTCTTGAAAAACAATAACTTGAAACAGTGAGATGAGGATACCTTCTTTAAAAAAATGGGCCCAGGATGCCAAAAAAGGGTCCCTTGGAATAAGGGGAATGACTAAGAAATAATATTTAACAATCTCACCTGAAGAACGTATAATTCTAAAGCCATTTCCAATAATAAAGTCATCCACTGGTCCAGGAATCTTCTTAATCATTCGGGCACGTTCATTGTAATTAAACAAAATATGTACAACACCCAGAAATATTGTAAATGCGAAGAGATACACCAACATATTAAAGAACGTCCAACCTAAACAGTAAATAAAATGTAACTGATAAAAAAACAAATTTAAATTTCTACGTTAATGATGCAAAAAATCAAGGACTTTGACTTTTACCAAATAAACGAGGATACGTCTAAGTATAATTTCCGTTTCATTATGTTCTTGTCTTATCAAGGGTTGTTATCTATCACAATGCCCTCTCTTTGTATCCTGCAAGTAACATTTATCTGCAATTGCCAACCCAGATCAACATGGCACAAATTATAATAGGTATAATTTCATTATAATTATACCAAGGCGTATTAATAATCATCATACCTTATCGCTAGTTGGCTTTGAGGCTAAGCCAGTTGTAATCATTATTCTGTTGCCCAGAACCCAATTTATTTGAAGTCAGCCTAAATCATATTTTTTTTAAATCATCGCTATCTGTCGGCTCATCTCAGTAGTGATTCCCTTTCTAGCCGATATGGCTATCATTCAGGCAATGCATCCTTGGATTTCCTGTATTCCCAATACTGTTATTATCTATATATACTTATAATAAAATCGTAACTCGAGAGGCCGAAAATTTCAAAGTCTCTTTTTGGATTTTTTTTCTTTCGTAGCGTGTTATTTAATCGATAGTACAGCCAAATCTGTTGTTTTTAAAATTTGAGTATTTTTGTCTGTTTGTATGTCCGAGGTTGGCGTCCAAACCAAGAAAAAGAAACATCTGAAAATTTGTAAAAAAATATCGTCAGAAGCCGGGTCAACTTATAGGCTATTCAAAATTGCGCATTTCCTCAAGGGAGCTGAACAGTGATGTTAAACATCTCACACTCAGAATCTAAATTGGACGGATTTCAATAAAAATTGCAGTGTTGTATAGCTTATCAAAAATGATAAGCACTGCAAAAGGTATCATTGCGCTTTATCACATAGGGACCAAGCACTTACCGGTTTTGTATTTTGATTAGTAGATTGTGAATGCCTATTTTAGCAACACTGTCAACCGAATAATTAGTTGCATACCATACATAGGTGACTGGCACAGTATAAGTGTGACGATCGAATCCCGGTACAGGATATTATTTTTGTATATTTTTAATTTTGATAATACAAGGTTTATCTGTTATTTCGCAGAAAAACAACGTTATTTTAGTTTTTCCGTGTCTTTTTGTAATATAAACCCACTTTTTATGTGTTTCTCTTGCTGTCTCATATCAATATGGTGAAGCACAGTGAAGATGTTAAACGTTAGCGTTATGTAATTTTTTTATCAATCATATCTCATCATTATCATGGTACTTCTTTCCATAGAAAAGTCATTTTTAAACTGTGTCATAAATTATATAAAAAAATATATATATAAAATGGATCTTCGTTTGGCCACCAACTCGCCTGATGGCAAGCGACGGTGTGGCCGAGGATGGAGCACGTAGATCCAGAATAAATCTATTCACTCTTAAGTAGAGTGGATAGATTTTGGCAGAACGATAGTTGGGGAGTTGATGCAACTCCACTCCCAAAACGGCTTTGTCCGGTGGATGGTAAACAGCCGTGGTCGAAGCCTCCGACCAGTGTTGTGTTGCCTGTTTTGCACCACCCTCGGGCTACGTGTAGGGATTCCATTTTAAGGGTGCACTCCTACGGACGCGGGCAACTCAGCCCCCAATACCTATTTAGTAACAAAACTACACATTCCCTCAGCCTGGCCTTAGGATTAATTTAATTGCCTAATCCATAAGTAGGTAATAGCGAAACATCAAATAAGCATTACTGACGAATTTGTTAGAGGCTGTCCAGCTATTGAGGTAGTTGGAGAGTACATTCTAGATGATATCCAATGAAATACCGTGTAAAACATTGCTTAACCTCAGCGATTGTTTACTAAGCGGAGATTGGAACAGACTATCAGTACCTGCATCTTGGGCATTCGTTTTATAGATCGGGTATTAAATGTTGAAAAAATAAACAACAAGCCAGACCCAAGCTCTACTGAAAACTCCATTATGGAACTCAACAACACTTTTTTCGACCTGGTGATCAAACCCAAGACTTACCTACGCTTATACTCACTTGCAACCACTAGACTAATGAGTCAGTTTTTCTAAGATTCTCTTTACACTGCACAAGATTGATGATCATTAATATTTTCATTTTTAAATGAAGATGCAGTGACAGAAACTGAAAAAATTATGCTTAGAGTCATGTTGAAAAGACGAGGCAGGTGTAAGTGGAAATTCTGAGATCCCTAAATGGATATAAATTGACCCACCAAAACTCACTAAAAGGTCAAAAAAGTAGTGCTCACAACCAGCACGCGTGTATTAACAGACGTATGAACGTGATAGAAGCAAAGATAGTATGTAAGGATCTTAACAGGTGGCGTTCTATAGTGTCTGCCTACCCGAAGCCTAGGCCAAAGACGTGAATTTATGTATGTACCTATGTATGTGACATTATCATTTTGGCCAACACGTCATATTGTCATGCCGTCAGTTCTGCGCCTGATCTCACTCCAGACGTGTCGGATTGCCATCCCACAGGAATACGTGAGTGAAGAAAGAGGGAGTGCACTCCATAGAGATAGGGCGCCGGTACAGTCATTCGGGAACGTTCAGTCGGGAGTACTCCCGGTAACGAAGAGGTGGTAAGACATCTCGGTATCTCCAATGTATCGGTAACGGCGGCTTATCAAATTTTTCGGTAATACTATTGGGAAACGGAAAATAACGTAAGATCATCTATGTCGCATCTAGCTTTCAGCTGGTTGTACTGCTGCCGAATTCGTTCATCATCCGTTTTTCTCAATAAATATATATCTGTTGGTTTTCAAGGCTCAAGTGAATAGGTATTTAGTGGTCAAGCGTGTTCCATCGTCGATTTCATCATTGCTTAAAATCAGGCGAGTTGGCGGTCAAATGCAGGCCCATTGAGATTATGTAAAAATCTAATTAATGAGTGGAATCCTAATATTGCATCGTATAATCTACACCACTTCAAAAGCTGTATCCGACAGCTGATATAGCGCCCCCACATATCTACAGACATGTCACGTGTGCTGTGGAAAAATCCAAGCAGGAGTCAGGCCCTAGACACCCACTGTATGACGGCCAGTTACCAGCACAACATCTAACCACCTAACAAGCCAGGCACAGTTACTTAAAACTGACTGAGGCAGCGTCAGGATGCCCAGTCGAGACTCACCGCAAAACTGAGGCTAGGAACTTTTCCACCACCCGCTAACAAATTAAGCATAAAGTGAACCTACCTGAAATCAATTTTGGACACAGCAAGTGTGGATCTAGGCAAACAAATAATTAAAATTGTACCATCGACATGAAGATGAAGAATCGTTTATTAATTATATTGTAAAGTAATCCTAATCCGGATAAATACTCCAGGCGCTCTGACCGCTAAGCCATTTCGACCTCTGCTTACTACCGCGAATTCGCATAAAATCTGTACGATATTGTGTTAACTGCAAAGTTAGTCGTGTCGGTTCGGTCACCTGTATAGGGACTAAATAGATAGAAGACGTATTAAAATGTGGAAGAAGAATTCGCGGTAGTGAGCAGAGGTCAAGATGGCATAGCGGTAAGAGCGCCTGGAGCATTTATCGGGGAGGCGCAGGTTCGAATCCTGCTCACGACCGTATTCTTTTTTCCACTAAAATTTATAACTTAAGAGTTTGCTATGATTTATCTGTATGAGTTTGGGTTGCTAGGGCAACTGTCAAGTATCTGAAAAGTCACGGCTGCCTGTATGAGGGTGGCGTCAATGAGGATAGACAAAAATAGAATAATGCAACATTACTACCAAAAAAGGAAAGGGTGGAGGGTCTGACTTCAACGAACGTACCTGACCTTCTCAAAAAAGGCAGGTTAATAAACTGAACTGTCGAGCATGCATTCTTCATGTATGTAAGATAAAATCTATAGTTTCTGCCTACTGGAATGGGAATCAGGTGTGAGTTGGTTTGTATGATTAATTGAAATCTTAGTTTGGCGTTAAGATTACTTTAACGTGAGCAAAGCCACGGGTACAGCTAGTTTATACATATAATAAATCTGTAGAGATGGAGTTTCTGTACATTAGAGATTACCAAAAACAATTTTCGGGTGGTAAATGGAAGCCAAGCGAACCCATACCACAATTTTGAAATGTTTGTCTGTATTTCAAAAAATGGTACTGATGGCCTTGTTATTTCCAAGTTAAACCGAAATCTTTTCTATTCTCAATATTTTGACGGTTTACTCATAACTCGCTAGATGGCGTTGTGCATATGACGTAACTTTCTGATTCGTGGTGATAAGATTTTCGGCGGAATAATGAGGCTCACCTATGTGGGAAAGTAATGTGGGAGGTTCCCTTCCCTACCCCCCACCTCAAGTCACTGATTGCCACTTGCGCGCAACGATGCGGCGTATGTACGCGGCATCTTCACGCGGAAACTACCTCGATGAATGCGCGGTACGCGGCCATCAAGATGCAGCGCGCCCTGGCCCTTCTCCCAGAGTGGCTAGCCAAGTGGCACCTGTCGGTCTACGTAGGCAAGACTCAGGCCATGTTGACCTGTTGCGCCCCGCTGCCACCACCCCTGAAACTGCACGGAGCCGACGTCGCGTAGTCGCCCCAGGTAACATATCTAGGGGTCACTTAGGGCTCTCTATGAAACATCACGTGCTCAAAACCGCCAACCAAGGTAAGTCAGCCGGCGTCTTACCTATTTCATCCAGTGTACTCGTCCCGCCTCCCGAAGCGTGTCAAGCTGGGCGTGTATAAAACTTATATACGCCCGCTACTGACGTACGCTGCCCCGGCATGGCTCACCCTCACGAGTGAGTCGAATCGCAAACTCTTCCGCGTGCAGCAGCACATTGCACTGCCGAAAATCGTCGCCGCTTTGTTTGAAACGTGACCGGCCCGATCTGGAAGCGCGACAAACGGGGGCCAGCATCCTCTACAGGGAGCGCCTAAGCCGGCGCCTCTCTCGCTGGTTACTCTTCGCTGGGCCTTCACCGGATAACAGGTGGTCTCACCTGGCGGGGACAGACTGCCGAGGCGCCGTGAAGTTAGCGGTAATAACTTCCGCGCCGTTAGGCGATAAAAACCTAAACGCCTACGCAGTTTCTTTGTTGCCTTCTTTATGTTAGACTAGGCCCTAGCGTAACATAAAGAAGGCAACAAAGAGACGAGCCCGTATTAGCGGGCTGTGGTACAGCTTCCACGGTCAGGGGGCGAAGCCCCGACACCGCTCGTCGCGCCCCCTTGTTTACCTTGAGTTAGCTGAGTATCAAGTTCATATTCATAAATCTGAATAAATAATCTGATATTATCAAAGTTCTTGTAAAGGTATCTAGTTAGATACTAGTAGGAGTTAGATAGTGGTAGGTTATCCAGTTAGATACTTAACCAAGAAAACATCTAATACAATTAAATGGACCAACAGGTACTTAATGCTATTTAATAACCAATAACACATTCATAATACACAACAACAGTTATAATTTGAGATATCTTTAATCTGCAACAAAATAATTTAACACTTGACAAACACTCGGCAACTTGCCGTTTTATTTTAAGTAGGTATACATTTTAGCTTTCTGCATTTATCCTCCATATAAACTTGAATTATGCCATATCACACACCCTCCGTACGCGCAATGTGCATAAAAAGGGGTTCAAAGTTTTCTTTAAAGATTGTTTATGATGGCGACTGGTGATAGGGACTTGTATGAAACTTAGTATCACCAGCAACTTTAAATCAGGTAGGTACTTACTAACACACATAGGAGTACTATTACTAACAGAAAAACTGTGCACTTGTAACCGTGTTGAGTGCGATCTTAGTGCTTATTTAAATAATTTTCCGCTAATGATTAATAAATCCAAAATTAGTTTTTTTTTTTGTGAAATTATAATAGCAGTTGAAAGCAGGATTTGAACCTGCGCCTCCTGGATGAGTACTTTAGGTGCTCTGCCAATTAAGCCATCTACTCACTAATCTGAATTCTACCACGTTTTACGACGTTACCGTAAAACGTATTCAAATGTGAGGCGCCATCGCTATCTATTCAGTCCCCATGCAGTATACAGTGACTGCGTAAAATCTCTGTTATAATTCTTGGTAAAACAAAATCCAACCAAAAACGTAAATATGTGAAAAAAGGGCGATGTTCGGTACACACGAAAACGCATGATTGCCGGTTTCGTCGATATCGCATTGAGTTTCAATGAGCATCAAGTGGTGGTTACTTTATTTAATTCATTTTATTTTACTTTAGGATAAAAACGATAGTACCTACATCAAATAAAAACTCATTTAGCAAATTTTGCAAGAAAATGCAAGAACCACAACATTTTCCACGGATTATTGTTAGCCATTGCTGCATTATGGACGTTCTATTCTGAAGAGTGAACAATATTAAATAACTTCGTCTATTACTTACTACCTAATGCTATTAAATTAATATTACTTTGACATAAAAAATTGTCTATGGTTATCATAAAAATTTTGACAAACTTCTGAAATAGTCACTTCGAGTATTTTAGTCACCTGCAATCTAAATGTATTCCTGTCTAATGCAAAGATGTGAACATTTGAGAAGCACTCATTGTTTTGTATATGTTCATAGCTGCAGTGGGTAATAGACAAACTACAATTGTTTTAAAACAAAATTGATAAAATGTTTGCAGTTACATGTATCAATGTATCAATCATAAGCATATCTGTACGCTTAACAGTAAATGTGAGCTCAATTTCTTACCTACATGATCTTTGAAAATAGTACTCGTAAGGTTCGTTGTTCTTATTATTATTTGATTACACTACATTGTAAACAAGTTTCTTTTTTATGTTGTCCATTGGTGGTTTTTATGATGGCCATTGGTGGTAGGGACTTGTACAAAAGTATCACCAGTAGACTTCAATTAGTAACACAAAATATGTTAGTTTTATTACCAACCAAAACATTGAACATTGAACTTGTAACAGTAAGTAACATCTAAGAGTCCTTATTTAAATGGTTCGTTACACAGGAAAATGCATAATTGTAGTACCTACTAACTATTTTCTTCGGGTGGTTTCTATAGGTGTTAGTTAAACATTAATTGCTTTTTTATTACATTGTTCTCACATATGATTTCTATATTATAAATACAATGTAACCAAAATATTGTAATTGTTTGATGAATAAGATTCTCTGAGAAGTTCTTCTCCACAGGAATCTACACTTTGGAACGTGGCAACTAGTTAATTTTTTTGACAATTCAAAAGTGCCTGTAAACGGTCTAATTGAAATAAATGCTTTGACTCGACTTTGACTTTGACTTTATTATTGTATATTAAAGTCATACTAAACAACAGAAAAAAAATGAAAGTTGTGTTCACAAATACGTATTATACGTATGAATCATGTGCGTATTTATTTATTTATATATACCTCTATGTGTGGTACATAAGGCGAACTTAATCAAGAAATGTGAGCTCTACATGATCTCTGGACTCGTAAAGTGCACGTAACGTTATATGTAGTTAAAGTTCGTTGTAGTTATTATTATTTTACACGTATTAATTTATTCTCGTATACCTTTGAATATAAAAATGAAAGAACGCTAGATTGTAATATTAATTTATTTACAAAAAATGATAATGGAGTTTCTTGCTGGTTCGTTTCCATAAGATTAAAATTAATTAACATTTCAATAATGTGCAGTGTATATGGAATAAAAACTCCTGATTTCAACTTGAACACATAAGTACTGAAATCATTAAGTAGGTACGTATTCATCGTTATATAATTTGCATTTTCATTACACACAATAAATATTTATTCAGGAAAGTATGTACCTACACATAATTCATTATCTGATATAAAAAGAAATACTTACCTATAGGATACGAAAAAGAAGAACAAATATTATCTTATTTTTTTTCTCTCTTAATAAAATTTACAATCACTGGACCATCGTTTCTCAGAACTAAATCAGCTATAAACGTAATATCGGAGGGACGGGTGACAGGAACCAACTCGTAGTGTCGTAACACATTCGCAACGGCTATCTTCATCTCCATCATGGCGAATTTTTGACCTGAGAAAGGTATTCAATTCGAATAAGTAGTGATAACACCGACATGCGTTGGTGGATTACACAAGTACAACAGATTACATCAAGTAGGAAAAATAACAGACGCTAGGGTTGGTCTGCGTAGGTGAGATGAGATATTTCGATAAAAAAGGAGATTACTAATTTGATGATGGATTTTAGGGTGCATCATCGTCCCCCCCAGGGGTTTCACATTGTCGTGGTGGGGGGGCTCTAGTAGCCGTGGCTTGGTCACCCACGGTGAAGCTAACGGAACCTGAGGAGGGCCGCTCCTCAGGGCTTTGCCTTCAAGCCTATGTTGGAGCGGCGCCGGCGTATGTTGCGGGCCTTATGGGGGGTGTCGCAACTGAGGTGGGCTGCGGCGTCGTATGGGCGGCACCGCAGCTGAGGGATGGGGGCCGCGGTGGGAGAGGAGTGCCGGTATGTCGATGCGCCGCTCTCCCTACCTGCCGCGGCCTTGACGGGGCCGCCACCGTTGCATGGCGGACGCGGTGGGGCCGCAGGGGAAGAGGAGTGCCGGTATTGCGAGGCGCCGCTCTCCCTATCCTCTACGGCCGTAGTGGCAGGCGGCGGGGCCACAGACCTGACCCGTCGCAGGGGACCTTGGGCGTCCAGACACGGGGTCGTCTGGCACCCATTGCACATGGTCTCCGAGGTGGTTGCGACACGCCATTAGTCTGGTGTGCCGTAGCGGGGGGGTGCAATATCCAACCCCGTGAGGGATTCCGGCAACGGACGGCTGCGGGCGGGTCCGCGGTTGTGTGCGAGAGCGTTCCCGCGTCCCGCCCTCAAGCAGCTGAGTAGGTATACTGTGGAGTTTTAGTGGGTTCGAGTCCCACATAACCGCTCTGTCTCCCCGTGTCAGAGCGGTATGCGAGGGCATTTCTCCACTCGCTTAAAACAATAATATTTTGACCCCAACCATTTAAAGCAGTAAAGAGGTTTGAGAAGTATATGTGATGTAACAGCGTGATAGGGAGTACTGTGGAAAGGAAGGTATGCTTAGGTAGTTTAAGCATGTAGAAACGATGGATGCAAAGACATTGACGAAATTAGTATACGAGGCGAGTGTGAATAAAATCAGGGTAGGCCGATCTCGACGTATTGAATGCAATCAAATTGCATAAAATCCCCTCAAAGGCGAAGTCAAAAGCAATGTGGCTTACATACACGACCATGCATGAAGTGGTTAATGAACATAGATGCCACAAAAGCGATGTGTTAGAATCCAACGAAAAAAAGGAAATTGATAGTCTCTGATTCAAGATATGTCTTTGAAAAAGCATTAACGCATGCTTAGCGAACTCTAAAGTTACAATATTAAATGGAAAAAGAATACGGTCGCGAACAGGATTCGAACCTGCGCCTCCCGGATAGATACTCCAGGCGCTCTGACCAACTAAGCCATCTCGACCTCTGCTCACCACCGCGAATTCTTCTTCCATATTTTAACACGTCTTATGGCGACGTCATTGCAATCAATTCAGTACTTACAAGTGACTGAACCGACACGACTAACTTTGCAGTTAATACAATGTCGTAAAGAATGCAATTACCTTATTAATTCAAGATATGTCTTTGAAAAAGCATTAACGCATGCTTAGCGAACTCTAAAGTTACAATATTAAATGGAAAAAGAATGATAGTCTCTGCTTACTTCAATAGTAAACAAGAGCGATTGGTATGTATGTATGATTAAAATCCCATGTTATTGTATGATACTAGAAACATAAGTCTAGAATATAACGATTTAATACCTATACAGTTCCTGGGACCGGCACTAAATGGTATGTACGCGTAGGGATGACGACCCACACAGTTCTCTGGTAGAAACCTGTCGGGGTCGAACTCAGTCGGGTTCTTGAATAAGTCAGCACGGTAATGCAGATCTAATATAAGAATGTGACATTGTGTGCCAGCAGGAACCACGTGGTTACCTAGAAAAGATCCAGGGTTAGAAAAGGCTAATAACCTGAAAGAGTATTAGAGATTTACTTAATTTCATATGGATTACTTTTGCCTTTCCCCAAAAAAAATATTAAAATGGAAAAACAATAACAATAAAATGGATCGCGACTTTACGCGATTAATCCAGTTAAAAGTTGTTTTATTATAATAAAAATAAAGCCAACCCTATCATGTGCCGTATTCAAATTATATGCCATATACGCCGACTATGTGGGACACTATTTTCTATATATAATATGGCATAGGGCGAACATTAGCATTAAAATTAAATAAGGACATTATTGTATATTTATTTTACTTGTAGTTATCATAAGAGTAAGGCGGAACGAACATCCCGTCTCCGTCGACAGCATTATTTTTTAATACAATCATCTCATTGCAGTTCTGTCACTTGATCAGTGATGCTAACCCCTACCGATCCTATAGCATTATATATACTGTATCGTGTGCTTATTTAAATACAGATAAAAAATATATGATTACATACTTAATACTGTTGTTTCTTTCAAATGGCGACTGATGAAGTGAACTGGAGGATAAAGGCGCAAGGACTCTTTGATACAACATTCCAAATACTTCATCTTTGACAAATCTTCCATCTTAATAGAACGTTTTGAATCACCGAATATATCATATAACTCTTGTACAATTTTTGCCTGAAATCATTGCAATCGGTTTAGCATATTCCACACTGAAAGTTTTTGTGGCACGACATAGTGTTCACGTACACTAAGGTTACGTTTTAAAGTTTAAATATACCTATGTACATGTTACTTTAAAAGCTCGTATATTGGCTAATCTTAGTTTTACCAGTAAATCTTATGATTTATTATCATGAGTTGGTAAATATAAGGATTTATAAAAAAGGGGCGATATTTTCGAACGACGAGTTTTATGCTATGATAGATTTTATCAGTGACGGCTAGTAAATGTTGGTTTTGGGAATCAAACAATGAGTAGGTAGGTAATTAACTTTAATTATGGAAGCGTGAGCCAGCGAAGCGAGAGTGGGAACCCTGATCACCCCGACACCGACAGTTTAGGTTTGAACTGCCCCTGTCATTCCCTTCGTGTTAAGGTTTTTATATTTTTTTGTGACCTTAAAGACCCGGAAATAAGAACCCCGCAGGGCTCCGTCGGCCGCCTAAGGCAAAATTCATGTTCATGCTTGTTGAATTTCTAACGTTGGATTAAATAGGTACAAAATAATAATAAATTGATTAGAGCGTCGCACAATGGTGTCGATATTACTATCCCTCATAACGAGAACGATAATTTTAAAGACGATGCGCCGTACACGTTGTGACATGTCTTTTTCAACATTTACCGTGCTTTTTTTAGGTAAATCCGAAGGTATGGGTTTACCAAGTGATAGGTGTTAAATTTTCGAAATGAACGATGTTCACAGAACAGTTTGATGTATGATTAGGATTTACCGGAGTTCAGGGTTTTACAGTTTATTCATTACAGTACATATATAATACATCCTTATAAATTCCAATAGATCACAGAAAAAATATTATCCATCAATCAACATAACATTAGTGAGAAATAGATTACCCAATGAAGTTTACGTATTTAAGCGCGGAACGGAACGACTTTGATTCGCCTGTAATGTTATTTCACCTATCGTCGCACCACAAATCACTAACGTATTAAAGGCTCTTTCAATTTATGCGTTTGGTGTCATACTACTGCCGCACGGTTGTAGTGCCGCTTGCTTTGTGCTGCAGTAGAACCGCTGCAGGACGATCAAAGAATTACCTAAATGCAACCTGTATCACTATACTGTATATTATAGGTTGTACTACATATGTGTAAACTGTGATATAGGTTGCATTTAGGTATTTTTTTTAGGTAGGCACTGCTTATTTGCCTATATGCAATGCACGCCACTGAGGACGACAGCAGTCCGATGTCGTATTGAAAGCGTAGGAATTAGCGTGCAGACGATCTTATTTTAGTGATATCTTCATTAGTCGAACTATGGATTCAGATAAATAAACGTTACTGTTAATGCTTCTGTTAAATGAAATTAAACAAAAACGACAACGCCGCCGCCATCCGAGAGCACTACCGATGTTTACTTCAACATTCAATGCAGATGATTTATATAAACTTTTTCCAAGGTTAAAGGAAGATCCAATCATTTTCGAATAACTGCCGTCCTGCTGTCGTGCGCGCGAAGTACCGATTTTGTACTGCACTCGGGACGTATCTACTGTATGTGAAAAATAACCATCCGTAACCAGTACGACATCAGCACCGCTCCGGCGCCGCAGCAGTCACCAAACGCTTAATTTGAAAGAAACCTAATTCCTTAGCCACGCCAGGGCTCTCACGACGTTTGTAGTTAGTTTCGTACGGTTGCTAATTAATATTTTTATTTATGGGTAGTGCATGGTGTCTCTTCCTATTAATTATATTAATTTGTGCACGAAAAAATACTTTTATTGAAGTTTTTAGCTGTTCTGGTTTGACACATATGGACAAAACAATATTTGTAGGCGTATTTTTTAAGCTCATCCATCGTATAATAATCAAAACACGACACGAAGTATGGAATATTTATCTGGGAGGCGCAGGTTCGAATCCTGCTCACGACCGTGTTCTTTTCCCATTTAATATTATAACTTTAGAGTTCGCTAAGCATGCGTTAACGCTTAACAAAGATTACTCTGTATTTATAATTCATTTTTAGAGATATTTTAAATATTCTTTAAAAAAAATGTTTCATTTTACGTACATTTTTATTATTTATCCTTATTAAATTAATGGAAACCTGTTAATTCATGATATAAAACTACTGGCTGTGCCCGCGACTTCGTCCGCGTGGATGTCGGAAACTAACACTCAGCCTGTGGAACCCTAAATCGGAGTAACTTAGGCTAATTATAATATAATAGCTGTGCCCCGCGGTTTCATCCGTGGTCATTTGAGGAAAAAAACCTACCAAAATATATTCCACCAACACCCTACCCGTCATGACCGCGCACATCATAAATGCGCTTGCCTCATTGGCCTCGTGTTCCCAAGCGCGACTGCTGAGCATGAGGTCTCGGGTTCGATTCCCGGGTCGGGCAAAGTGTTTTTGAGTTTTTCTGTTAGAAAATTCTCAGTAGCCCGGAGTTTTGAATTGTGCCTGGTACAGGCGTGATGCTATGTTATGTTATAAATGCGCGCGTCGTACTTGATCATTATTTTGTTGCCGAGTTATTTTAAAACTACGATATCTCCGTAGATATTCATTGAAATCAAATGATGTCAAGGGCAATTTTGTTCAAAATTTAATACTTGTTATGAATAAGGTATTTATTTTGATAAGGACTAATGTCATGTTTATAAAAAAACCTTCGCAAATAATGTATTATTTTGGAACCAATTTGATTGCCATAAAATAGTTTATTGTGAGTCAACCTTAATAGATAGACATATAAGCTGTCCCGGACTTCTTTTTAGAACTTTTAAAGAGGAATAATTCTGTCGTACATGATTCTTGCGTCACTTTAATCGTTTACGAAGCGTTCGCAACGGAAGCTCTTAAAAGTAATATTTTTTCCCGCTTTTGCAAAATTTTTTCATAGATGCTCCGCTCCTATTGGTCGTAGCATGATGTTATACAGCCTATAGCCTTCCTCGATAAATGGACTATCCAACATAAAAAGATTCTTTCAATTCGAACCAGTAGCTACTGAGATAAACGCGTTCAACCAACCAAACAAACAAACAAACAAACTCTTCAGCTTTATAATATTAGTATAGATTTGATGATTCCGCAATTCATTGCAGTTGTCTGAGAGTTTACTGCACTTTGCCAACTATTTATTTTACCATACAAAACTTCAAATCTATTAAAAAAAATCTGACCTTATCCTACACGTCCCTTGATAAAAATATGTAAAAGTGTCATTATAGAGTACTTCCATGCATTGCATATTTTGAAAACAGGAAAGTAGGCAAAAATTTCGCAATTTTAACTATGCGTTAAATCTAATTCCATAAGGTGAAATAGCACCCACATCAGGTTATGTGGGTGCTATTTCACCTTATTGAATGAGTATCATCAAATCTATACTAATATTATAAAGCTGAAGAGTTTGTTTGTTTATTTTGGTTGGTTGAACGCGTTTATCTCAGTAGCTACTGGTTCGAATTGAAAAAATCTTTTTGTGTTCATATTCATATCCATATTCTTTATTGCATAGTGTGTTGGATAGTCCATTTATCGAGGAAGGCTTTAGGCTATTTAACATCATGCTACGACCAATAGGAGCGGAGCATCAATGAAAAATGTTGCAACGGTTTTGCAAAGGTGTTTTTTATACATGATATTAATCCTTATCGAAATAAATACGTTATTCATTACAAGTATTTAATTTTGAACAAAATTGCCCTTTACTGCCTTGTACACCCACATTTCACCAATGCTGTTATTAAGTCCAATGTAATAAATAGGTGGTGAGCCTTCAGAATCCGGGCTGCTACATGATCTGCTCATGACAGGGGGGGGGGGGGGGGGGTGGGGGTGGAATATATTTTAGTGGATTTGTTATCATTATATTATAATTAGCCTAAGTTACTCCGAATTAGGGTTCCACAAGCTGAGTGCTAGTTTCCGACATCCACGCGGACGAAGTTGCGGGCACAGCTAGTTATTCTATAAAACTGGATAAAAGCTATGGCCTATACCTTTTTTTAGATAACTAATTACAAAGAAATTACTTACCTGTACGTTTTTGTGGTTTGCGAGTAACATAAAGCAAAATACCAAACCACTGGCAACAGTATCGTGACCCTGAAAAATAAATAATTACATATCAATCACTGTATAATTTTACCGATCACCTATTCAGTTTCAAAGTTGTTTTATATACCTATATCTACATATATATGTCGCAGATGGATTGTAGAATCCGCTGTTTTACAAAACTGCTAGCTGATTTACAAAACAGTACTGTTTTATAAAACAGCTGAACAACGTTCAGCTGGATTGCCATTGCAATACGTTTAACAAAACAGCTACCCACCTTTAGACATAATGCAGAATGCCATATCTACTGTGTGACAGGTTTGTTTATTGTATAGGTATATTACATGGATAGTCACCACTCAAGTAAAAAAAAGATACTGTATTTTGATTTGACATTCCGTGGCTGGGTCGACGGAGCCCCGCTTGGCGGGGCATATATACCAATATTAAAAAGAGAAAATATTTTATTTTTGTTTGTATTTACGATTTTAAAACGTTCTTTCAACAGTAGAAAGCTGTATTATCACTGAGTAACATAGGCTATATTTTATTTCAGAGATAATAAAATTTCAGTCTGAAAATCAACGCGGGCGAAGCCGCGAGCACAGCCAGTGTGACATAAGTTAATCTATCTATATCTACATATAATAAATCTGTAGAGATGGAGTTTCTGTACATTAAAGAGGTTTCCAAAAATATATGTCAGGGTGGTAAATGGAAGTCAACAGAACCCATATCCACCATTTTTGAAAATTTTATCTGTTTGTCGTTTATTTATGCGAGCTTCACGTAAAATGTACAAAACCAGTATAGATAACTTTGACACAAACATATTGTGCGTAATTCGGAGTAAAATTAAATGTTTATTTCATCAAAATCGGTTTATTCTGTCCAAAGATATTTGAATTTGAAGAGTTCAAGATAAACGTATCATAACAATCATAATGGAGATACACATAACCACATCTTTTGACTAAAAATGGTACTAACGATCGAATCATTTATTGTTATAAACAATAATCACTTTGCATTGCAAACCCAGGTGAAACCGAAAACTTTTCTATGCTTATTGTTTTGACGGTTTACTCACAACTCGCTAGATGGCGTAGTGCATATGAGGTCACTTTCAGAATAGCGATGTTAAGATTTTCCGCGGAATAATGACGCTCGGTCATTAGGGAAATTAAGGTGTAGTCATGGGTAGCACCGTAGCACACACATTTTCAATGAGAATTGTATGAGGCACTCTTTTTCACAAGTGTGCTAGCACACTGTGGTAGTACCTACAATTGAGGGGAGGCTAGGGATGCAACATCGTTCTTAAAAACATCGTTAATAAAAACGATACATCGATGTTTGTATCTGCTCCATCAGAAATTGATAGCTATAACTATACCTAAAACAAAATATAGGTGTATATATATAGTCTTTAGAGGGAAGTTTATTTATATAAAAAATAAATAAACTTCCAACTAACTAGATTACTAGACCACAAAACAATAAAGTTGATTTTAAAAATAAAACCCATTTTCTCAATTGAATAGGATTGTGACACACATCATGTGTAACTCATCAATTTTATGTGAGGATGAAGGAGTCACTCATTTTTAGTCGCGAAGTCCTCAAAAAAACGCCGTTGAACTCCTTACCTCAAATGTGGGGCATTTGAGGTGATAGTAATAGTTCAAACATGAAATCAAACACGAAAACATAACGATAACAAAAGTGTGTAACAAATATAACACCCGAGCGATGTCATCCGGTAAATATGTAGTATTGAGAGTTAATAACGTCTATGGAGACAGAACATATAAATAATAATATATCCCATAAATACTCAACAATTTACCAGATGAAATCAGGGAAGTAAAAATAAGAACAAATAAAAAACAATTAGTACACTGCCTTAACATGTCTACATACATACCTAAACTATTATATTATTATTATTATATTGTTTTATTTAAATAATATAACTGAGAGACGCTATTTCCATGAATCTCTCGTTGATCGTAGTCCATCCGATGTTTGGAAATTTCTCAAGTCAGTCGGTATCGGCAAATCACCTTCCAATATTACTAAAGATGTTGATTTGTGCGCTCTGAACAATCATTTATCTCTTCCACCTGTCTCCCTAGACTCTAATGTCATAACATCCACTTTGCAAAAACTTTCTAGCTTGCTGAAACCTAATTGTCTTCCTTTCAATCTATGTGCTGTCTCCGACAACGATGTATTATAGTCATTTTTTGCTATTTCCACTTCATCTCCAGGTAATGACAATTTGTGTTCGAGAATGATCACTCCAATTCTTCCCTCACTGCTCCCCATTTTAACACATATTTTCAATTTTTCCCTATCCACTTGTTCTTTCCCTAAAGCCTGGAAACAGGCGCAAATTGTACCTCTCCCTAAAATAAGTAATCCATCCTGTTTATCACATTACAGGCCCATTTCTATTCTCCCCTTTCTTTCCAAAGTTCTCGAACATATTGTGCATAAACAAATTAATGGTTGTTTAACATTTAACACCAGAATCTGTCCTTTACAGTCTGGTTTTCGTACTGGTCACAGTACTGTTACCGCACTTATTAAGGTCACAGATGATATTCGCTGGGCTATGGAGAATAAGTCCCTCACATTACTAGTATTAGTTGATTTCAGCTGTGCTTTCAACTCAGTAGACGTTGATATCTTACTGGGAATTCTCCATTCTATTAATTTCTTTCCTTCTTCTTTGGCTTGGCTTGATTCATATCTTCGAGGGCGCTCACAGTGTGTCCGCGTTGAAGAGACTTTCTCTGATTGGTGTGATCTCACTGCTGGTGTACCTCAGGGTAGCGTTCTCTCTCCTCTCCTTTTCTCCATTTTCATCAACACTGTTACTAAGGTTATCTCTTAAAATTTTCATCTTTATGCAGATGATTTGCAGCTTTATCGTCATCTTCTATTGGCAGACGCTGATTCTGCAATTGCCGCTATGAATAGCGACCTGGATAGAATCAGTGAGTGGGCAAGATCTTACGGCCTTCAAATCAATCCCAGTAAGTCGCAGGCTATGATAATTGGCGGCAGATATGCACGACATTCGCTGAAACTTTCAACCTTACCAATATTGCGTTTAAATGGCTCGCCAATTGCCTTTACTGAAACTGCTAAGGACCTTGGCATTCTAATTGACTCGAATCTATCGTGGCGTGCTCAAGTCAATGAGGTTAGTCGAATAGTGCATTTTACTTTTCACTCATTAAAATGTCTCCAGAGCCCTTTAAAAATTTCCCTTGCCCAATCCCTTATTCAGCCGATTATCCAGAGCCTATCCAGATGCTTGGTATTTGGATGCTACAGAGGAGCTGTTAAATAAGCTTGAGCGCTTGCAAAACCTTTGCATTCGTTTTATTTTTGGTCTTGGGAAATACGCCCACGTCTCTCACTCCCGCAAGGAACTCAAGTGGCTCCCTATCCGACTTCGCAGGAACACCCGAATCATATGTATCCTCTTCAATATCCTACAAAACCCTACTTATCCTTCCTACTTGCGAGAGCGCTTTTCGTATACGCGCCCTTCCGATGCCCCGTGCAGGTCCCACCTTAGAACTCTTCTTAAATTCCCATCCCACAAATCCGATCCGTTCATGCTGTAAGATTGTGGAACTCACTTCCGCCTAGCATTCGTGACTCTAGAACCGTTTCCATCTTCAAGAAACTTGTCAAAGAATACTTCCTCTCTACATTACCGTGATTGTCCTTGTGTATATGTCGCAGATGGATTGTAGAATAAGCTGTTTTACAAAACTGCTAGCTGATTTACAAAACAGTACTGTTATGAAAAACAGCTGAACGACGTTCAGCGGTTTTACATAATTACTGAACTATAACACGCAGCTTTGAATGAACGTTTTGCGTTTATCAATGCAGCAGGTCAACGATCAGAGAGTGTGAAATGAACTGTCATATTGTTGATTTTAGTTCGAATTTTGTCGCATATGGCTCTGTATGTCTTAACACATTTTTTTATTATTATAACCTAACTTTATTTTACTTGTCAATAGCAGAAAAAAAAATGAAAATTTTGAATGACGTTAATACTAAACCACTATAATAGTCGACAATATATCGAGATTATGAAAATAAATAAACGAAATTGATCCATGAGCGAGCGAAGCGAGCTCGGGAGTTTCGTGTATCCCGATTTTCCTAACCGTACAGACTAGACACACAAATAGGAGCCCCGCTTTGCGCAAAGCGGGGCTCCGTCGACCCAGCCAAGGAAAGTCAAATCAGAATAGAGTATCGTTTTTTTACGTTAATTGTGACTATCCATTTAATATACCTTTACAATAAACAAACCTGTCCCACTGTAGATATGTCATTCTGCATGACGTCTAAAGGTGGGTAGCTGTTTTGTTAAACGTATCGCAATGGCAATCCAGCTGAACGTTGTTCAGCTGTTTTATAAAACAGTACTGTTTTTAAAGCAGCTAAAGATTTTGTAAAACATCGGATTCCAGAATCCATCTGCGACATATATATATTTATTATAACATATATGTATAGCATATGTATGTAGTTTGTTATATTTACTTGTATGTATGTAGTATATTTAATTTTAGTTAGTTATTTGATTGATTTGTTTAAATGTTTCATTACTTTATATTTATTTTTGGTTACACACTGTGTCTACATCTTTTTTTGTTAAATTCTCCAGTCACAGGCTGCTGGAAGATATTTCTAAATGAAATAAGCAGTACCTTTGTGCTCCACTTTACTTTGTACAATGTTAAATTTTAATTATCTCTGTGTGTACATAAATAAATAAATAACTATACACTATAATTTTTAAATTAAACTATGATAAACATTTTTAAAGATTTAAGTATACATAGGTACATAACTAATATATAATTGTTAATATGTGATACATGTGATAATAACTACATACTATAATAACTACTATACATATATATACTAACTATAAGTATATATTTTTAATAAATATAGCTTAAAACAGCGAAATAGGTAACAGTGATCCAACAGACAAACTATGTGTATAGTTTTGTTGGGCATTGTATTGTATTATAAAACTTACTATGTACCTTTTATTAAATAAATAAATGATAATAATAATAAAACTTAGCATTATGAGATAAAAACAGTAGTTTTTTTAAATATGAACTTAACTTTAAGACATAACATGTCAAGTGTCATTGCTTCGTTTATATTGCCGCTCTAAAATTTGTGAGCTTCACCTTAAATGAAAATGAGGGGCATCTCGTGAGGACCTCGCTCGGCCAAATCAGCTCGTTAGCTCATTATTTAAAAAATGAGGACATTAACTCGTGGCTGAGGAATATTACGAAGTGGACAGGAGTTACCAATGTTGAACACCTCTTTGGCAAAAAACAGAGCGGGTTTTGCAAAGCTGACGGCCGACCTCCAGTAGTGGAGTGGCACCAAAAGAAGATAATTTGTAAGAATTAAAACTATGGCCGCCGCATACCTAGGTACATACTTTAATATTTGCCATTTAAAATCCAAATTAACGTTAATTTGGCGACAAAATAAATAGTTTCATGAATTGAAATGCTTAGGGCCGCTTGCGCGTTAGAGTTAATTTAAATAACTTCGAGTTAACTTCTAACGCAGGGTTAAATTATTATATTTTCTTGCACTGCCAAGAGTTAACACTAAACCATGGGTTAAATAATTATCTATTAAACCCTCTGAAGTTGGAGGGTTAAATTTCTAACTCTGGGTTTAAAATGTCGAAATTGTCAGGATAAGCTTGTTTGTGTTGTATGTTGAAAGAGAAATAACGTTGTATTAGCACGATGAGAGAAGTTTTGTTTTCTGATGATGTGAAACCAATTGTCGACTCTTATAAGTTCAGATTTTTTTATAGGAGAGTTTGGGAACGAATTGACCATTTTGATTTGCAGAAAGACAAAGCATTTCATAGAAGATTTCGATATGACAAGGAAAACGTTATCAATCTATTAAATAAAACTGAGTATGATACAGCCTACACACAACAGGATTACCTTTTGTTTTTAGCACATAAATATTTAACAGCATAATTTAATAGAATATGCACTTAAGTAGTGGTAAGTAAACATAATACCTATAGGCCTTTCATGTGATGACATTTATTTTTATTTCGACAGTGAGGGTGCATCATCAACTACCTGTGTAAATAAAAAATGTAACTAATACCTACTGTGTAAATTCAGATTTTATGCCACGGGAAGTCAAATAATAACGTGTGGTGATTTCATTGGAGTACATGAGTCAACAGCAAGCAGAACAATCCACAGGGTGACTGATACCATTGCCCGATTGTATCCCGAATTTATATTTAAGGCAACTCCTCAGTGAAAGAGCGGAGGTATGATGCGATGGAGTTTTATCAAATAGCTAGAATTCCTCGCGTTCCATTATGGAACTACAGAGTGATATATGTGCACATGTGAGGATTAAGTCACTAGGTAGAGTTAATAGAATATATGGAGCTGTACATAAATGAGACTTGTACAGTGCATTCAGGTTGATCTAGAGTAATTTATTAAACGCGAGTTAAATTTCGCTTGATTATAGGTCGCCATTCAATATAGTCGACCAAAAACGCCATGTGACTTCAAATCTGACATTAAAACAAGACATATGGAAGTTACTGTGGTGTGACAGAGAGAACAGTACTTATGCCGTTTGTCATTCGTTCTTTTGTATTTGGCTGGATGTAACTAACACAAAATGTAATTTCTGTACGTGCAAGATAAACTCGGTGTTAAAAAACTTACATACTAACCCTGAGTTGGTAAACTCGGGGTTATTTAGTTAACTCAGAATTTCCGTGCAAGTGGCCCTTAATTACGTTATTTTAACTAACACAGTATTTTAACTTTTGGCATAACTTGAAATTGTGCCATCTATGGTGCACATATAGAAAATTGACTTTTTATGATGTCATTCGAACATTTTGTAGTTGCTTGGTAAAATATTCTAAGATACCTATGATATTAACAATTCAGTTTAAGTTGAATCGAAGATGTAGGTATTTAAAATTACAAAAATAATAGATTCTTCTCCTAAAATGTGTTCACAGGGTGCTTAAAATTTATAAAAAAAATATTTTTTGCCACTTATGACTTAATTTTGGTTAGTTGTGGTTTAATGATAAATCATTATTGCACAGCTTTTAGTTTCATAATGAGGCTTATTACGCACGATTCCTTTTTCATTAATTTACTGTACTAGTGCGGTAATTGAAAAAACCGTTACATTTAGTTTAAAATTTCAGCAAAGTGTTTTATTGTGCAAAATAAAAACGCCTTGATGAATTCAAAATTTTTATATTTTATAATAAAACAACTTTTAATCGGATTAATCGCGTGTATTATTGTTTTTCGTTTATCCTGACGTTTCGAACACTTTGCATCTGGCTTTGCTTTATTGTTTTATTATAGTGTGTAGTGATCGCGAAACCCTAAGATTTTATTTTTCGTCAAATTATATTTGTATTATGAATGGACAAATATTTACTTTAATCAATTGCAACTTTGTCAAAGCCTCCTCTTCCACCTGCACACACATAGACCATAGAACCATAGACTCGGCGCACGAAAAAAATCCGCGCGCTATTATTAAATTATTATTTATTAAAATAAATGTTAGTTTATACACTTTCGCTATTCGAACACGTAATAATAAATTCGAACGGGATTTCATCGCGCTGAAAACATAACATTTATTTATGTCAGAAAATATAGTTCCCGATATGAAATATATCATGTTAGTAAAATGACTTAATCATAACACTTACTTCAAACATGAAAGTGTCAACTTCTTCTTGGACGCCTGTTTTATCTATATGTCCCACTTTCTCAGCTGATAGAAGTAAGTCTAACATGGCAGTTTTCTTCTTTTTCTTAAATATATATGAGTCATCATCGTCTTCCTTATTATGTTCAGCAATATTGATTGCATTTTTCTCTATGTACTCTCTTCTTTGTCCTATTACTTTTTCAGTAAAACCGTGTACTATTTTCAAATATTTATTTTGTAGCCTTCCCATCGGTGATAAGTTAAATATAAAATCTGCATAATAATAAAACCTTACAAATCTTTTAAAGAACAACGTTCCAAGGCTATGTATCGCTTTCTTGTATGAATTTGCTACTCCTGTTGCGTCATCTGTAAGCTGTGTGCCCATAGCAGTTTCTAAAAATTTGTTGAAAAAATACTATATGAATACACTCAACACAATTTTGTTTACAGTCTTTTCGATATATGATTATGGAATTTAACTTTCTTGGTATTATATCTATAATTTACATAGTAGAAAGTAATGGATAAATATATCAATCAAATTAGGATAAATCTTTCTAACGCATGTAGCGAAATCTATTTATTGAATAAACTAGCTGTGCCCCGCGGTTTCACCCACTTATTTGTATTTTAATTACTTATTACTAACCAACAAATAGCAAATAATTCACAATTTATCTCGTCGGGCGGGGTTTATGCTTCACACGGCTCGTTCGCACGAGTGTTGAATTATTTTCATTTTAAATTATCTCATAAACTATGCGTTCAAATAACATGCTATAAAGGGCAAAGTTTATCTTCATAAAATTTTCTTAATGATGATGAACAAAATTTACTATTTTGTTCGTAAGGATTAAAATGCCATGGCGAATAATATTGCTCAAATCACTTTCTCATACAAAATACCTTATTGTGGTTTATGTATAACTTTTCTTATTCGTACTATTATATTTGGAAAAGATTTTTTCAAATCCGACTGTTAGTTTCACAGATTAGCGCGTTTAAAGAAAAAACAAAAATACTCTTCCGCTTTAGAATATTAGTATAGATTCAGGCGTTGCCTTGCGGTAGTTCATTACAATGAATGCAAATAAAAACAATATTTAGCTACTACTACAATATTGAGGGTAGTCATGCAAGTAATTACCTATGCACCGCCCGCCCACAATTATATGTACAGAAAAATTGCAACTTCCACCAAGTACTGTACACGTTTCGCCTCCCCACGGGCCATCATCAAGTTCCGTGCAGTGTCCACGGGCGTACGGTGTATAGGTAATTGCATGACTACCTACAATATTGTGGAAGTAGTATTTTATAGATATTGGATTTATTTGCATCCATCGAACTCTATATTTTTTCCGAAATATAAATACTGTCCTGAGCAGGATTTAAACTCTAGGTGCTCTGTCAACTAAGCTATCCCGACCTCTTCTTAATATTCCGAATTATTCTTCCACATCTTAATACTTCTTACGTCTATTCAGTCCATATACGGTGATTGCAAACTGCAATATACAATCAAATCTAACTAACAATAACATAATAACGATAAGTACTACTACATACATACCGCAAATAGAGTTGAGTGTAAATTCAGTTATAAGAGGAACAACATCGATCGGCTTGCCGGCGGTTTGTTTGAGACTTTCTATCAATCTCTGACTGGTCTCTTCAGTTATTTGACAAAACTCTTTCAATATATTGAAGTGAAAAGCTGGCGTGAGAATTTTCCTTCTTTCTTGCCATTTTGTTCCTGTAATGAAACATTGATTTAATAAATCTTTTTTTATGTTTTTCAAAACAACTTCAGCTTATGTTTTATAGAAATAATATTTGTTATTTTATTATGCGGTTTTTTTTGTGTACGTATATATATAGTTTAAGTACGCTTAATTAGTGGGTTTTTTTTAAATCGTACTAGCTATAACAAAAATTAATAGATAATATTAACAGACTTGCTTACCACCACTAACGAGCAATCCATCTCGTAACCATGGCTTCATAAATTTATATACCATACTTTTTTCATTATTCCTCGTCGTCGATATCATTATCTGAAAATATATTGTATACAGTGTAAACGAATTCGTTATTTCCCTAAACCCTCTGCTAAAGATTCGAAAAATAATTCATAAAAATATTTAAAAAAAATTGTTGACTCGTCAACCAAAACCAAAAAAGTCCTCTTTCCCTCATCTTCTCGTATCCTCTTTCTCTTGCCCCCCGCCTCCTTGATTGGCTGGCAACTCTTCTTCATCGATAATATCGAATTAAAGTAAGAATTCATTTACACCCTTTTTTTCTAGTGTGGAAAATCCATCATAGACCACACGGTTCTCCTCTAATCTACATCGGAGTCCCGCAATCGTAGCTACATTCACCGCAACCGGCAGGTTATGGCTCGTCAAATGTAACGACGCACCCCGTCACCTATGTGGGTTCGCCACAGATGGCCTACACAGACACTCCACAGAGTTGGGTTCGCCAAGACATGGCGCGCTGCCGTCTCGGGCCTGTCGCTGGTCGGGCAACGAAGTACCCAGGTCTGCCGTCCGCAGGCTACGGCTCACGGTGGCCGGATATCGTTGAGTGCCCTCCGACGCCAGGTGTGCCTTCTGGGGCAGGGGTGGGACGAGTTCGCCTCTTTCTCCCTTCCCGCTTCATCCTTCGCAAGCATCACCTCCTCGCAAAAGGTGGCGACGGCTCCCCATGCGTTCTCACTCCCGACCATGTATCTGATCACAGTCGGAAGTGAGAGATCACCCACCGATTCATTTACACCATGTCGAATTGGTGTTAGCCTTGAGGTTACGGACCCGCTCATTTGAAACTTGGCATATTCCAATATAAGATTTTGTAATATCATAATTTATTAGCTTACTACCTACCTACATCCGACGGATTCTAGTATATTTTAAGTTAATTATTCAAAGATTTTTTTACGGTAAAGGAAATCATCATCCGTCGACCACACATGATGAACAAAAATTACTTAAGCTCTGTTTGAGAAAAATCAGGATCAGGTTGTTAAATGTATGCTAACACACGTACCTCAATATCTTGAGGGTTGTATACAAACACTACTCCAATGGGAAATGCCCATCCACCAAAGATTCCATCGAAAATATTGGTGAGCTCTCTCCTATATTCCATAATTCCAGCTGAAATAATTAGATTTGTGATGAAGCTAGCTTATCATTAAATTAATAAATACGTACGTGACGCAAAAACTTTGTACCACTTTTTACGAAAATTACGTGGACGGAGGAGTATGAAATTTGGCACAGTTATTTTATATGCAGAAGGAAAGCTAACATTTTTATATAATACGCATTAGAAATACATTAAATGCATTAAAAAAACATTACACACTCTACCATGCGTTTGAAACGTTATTAAGTTTCTATTGTTAAAGTTATGTTTATTGTGTGATTATAAACATAACTTTAACAATAGAAACTTAATAACGTTCAAATTTAAAACTTAACTTAATTAAGGTCTCATTTCGGCCAGTGGGCGACTACGCGTGTTTATAAAGAGGCCTACCACGATTTTAGGATGCAATATCACCAACCTGCTGAGCGTAAAAGAGTCAATGCATGGCCAATTACAAAGTCATCGCGAGGTCCAGGTATCTTCCTGATCATTCTAGCTCGTTCATTATAGTTGAATATAATGTGGAGAATACACAGAAATATAACAAAACCAAACAAATACATAAACATCATGAACGTCTAGATCTATCTCTTGTAGCGACACTACTGATAGCCATTTAATTGTGTACCTGTATGATAAATATTTTTAGAATATGATGCATGTTTTGCATGTTACCGAAAAGAATTCTGACGCAAAAAAAAACATATTTGCCAAGTGCGAGTCGGAATTGCACAGTGAGATCGTACGAGATCCAGAAAAACAAAAAAAATATATAGTTAAATCCTTGAAAAGCATTAGCGCATGCTTAGAAAAAGATGTTGTGTCGGTTCGGTCACCTGTAGGGACTAAATAGATAGCAATGACGTCGCCAAAAGACGTATTAAAATGTGGACGAAGAATTCGCGGTGGTGAGAGGTCGAGATGGCTTAGTGGTCAGAGTGCATGGAGTTTTTACCCGCTGAGGCGCAGGTTCGAATCCTGCTCGCGACCGTATTATTCTTACACAAAAAAAATTGGAACTTTAAAAAATAAGATGTTACTTAAAAATATAATTCAAAGTCAATGGTTTTTATTTCATATAAACCATACAACTAAAAGGTCAAAATCTAGGGTGCTCGGTTCCAAAAAGTCGTTTTATATGGAGAATAACCGGCAAGAAACTCCATGGTTACTCTTTTAAATACTCCAGGCGCTCTGATCGCTAAGCCATCTTGACAGTCGAGTCCTTCAGCCGCAAAAGCGCGTCCTGGCAAGCTCCTGCCGCTTTGGCGGATGGCACTGATCCGTTCATAGACCCTCACGTCCATATCCGCCAAGATGTCCAGTGGCGGAAAGCGGGCCAGGAGTGTTACCGCCCCACAAGATACAGTTCGGTATCCTCGAGCGATGCGAATCGCCCATTTTCCGCTGCAGGGTGTTGATTTTCGCCCTGCAGCGTCGGACGCCTGACAGTCTACCTGACCAAACAGGCACCGCATAAAGAACCATCGATCGCACGGCCCCGCGTAAGGACGGCGAACTTCTCGAGGTCCCCCAAGATTGGGCAGCAGCTTGTGCAAAGCACCCACTGCCTTCTCGAATCGGTGGACTAGGCGCCTAAAATGCCATTCGAAGCCCCATCGACCGTCCAAATGATAAATTGTCATTTAGTGAAGACACTAAATCTCTTGTCCAAATTATTATTTGTCCAGAGCAATTGAAATTGCATGTCAGAGGAGTGCGTAAAACCAAAAATGGAGGCGTAATTATCATATAAAAGTGTTATTGAGTTTTTCTAAAGTGTTATTGAGTTTTTCTGTTAGGAAATTCTCAGTAGCAGCCCGGAGTTTGGAAATGTGCCCGGTTGATGGCAATAGGCTCACCACCTATTACATGGGACTTAATAACAGCATTGGTGAAATGTGGGTGTACAATTGTGTACACCTCTGCCTTGCCTGCTCTGCCAAATGAGTGTACTAAAAGTGCAGAATCACCAAATTGTGCTTGCGATTCAAAAAACCTAGCAATCACAAAACTGGACAATCTTGAATGCCCCGCAAAGAAAATAGCTGAAACCCGGTACATAAACTCTATAGAGTTTAACGAGCGTGAAATAGGGCTCCGTTTTATATTTAAGTACGTTCTATCGTCAGGTTTATCCTAGTTCAGGTAGAATCATATTAAAGACCTCTTTAAATTAAGACCTTTATAAACATTTTTAAATTGTAAACACTTAATTAAAAAATTCTGATAATCTTATACCAGGAAGTCAATTTATTGCGGTATAGGGTTTGCTTTCTGTCACATTCATTTAATGTTTTTATTAGGAACACACAAATCTGCGGTGAAATGCTTTGAATAAACGCTACTTTTTTTGCGGTTTCCAATTTAGTCCATTTATATTTCTCTCTCATTTTATTTTTAACCGTCTTCCGAAAAGGAGGAGGTTGTCAATTCAGTTGTCTGTTTTCTTACGCATAAAATCATCTACTGAAGTTATAAATTTTATTGGTAAGAAAAGTATGGTGGTGAGCAGGACTCGAATCTGCGCTTCCCGGATAAGAAAGGCTACTGATAAAGGGACTGAGTAGATAGCAGTGACGACACTAATAGAGGTATTAAAGTGTGGAAGAAGAATTTGTGGTAGTGAGCAGAGGTCGAGATGGTTTAGCGGTCAGAGCAACTGGAGTATTTATCCGGGAGGCGCAGGTTCGAATCCTGCTCACCACCTTTGTTTTTTTCACAAAACTTTAGATTTCGCTATGCATTTAACTATGCATAGCGAACTCATTTTCTCTTTGGACATTAATATGCGTTTAATAACAATCTTAATCTTGAAATCTGGCAGATCTGTTATATTAGAAGGGATCTTATTGTACAACATAACACTGTTACCCATAAATGACTTGCTTGTCTTTCTAAGTCGAAAGCCAGGTACTATAAGCTTGTGCTTATTACGAGTATTTAAATTGTGGTAATCACTCTTTTTATTAAATTCGACCATATTTTTACGAATGTACATTATGTTACTAAAATGTACAAGGAAGGTAAAGTGAAATATATTTATTTTCTTGAATAATTCAGGTGTGACTCACGGCAGCTAAGGTTATAAGCTCGGACTGCTCTTTTTTGTAATATAAAAATGGTCTCGATATGCCGGCTCGAATGCCGTAATACATAGTGCTATGGACGTATGCAAAATAGACCAGCCTAGCAATAGACACATTGACCATATTTGTTTGGAGTGCCCTGCCGACCCCACACTTTTCACTAGGTTGGAGGATATTCACGTGTTCAATTAAACTCCCGGTTCGCTTGAAGATTATTTATTCTCGATGATCTTGAATTTACAATAATGAACTGAACGCTAACTTTAAAAAATGCTCCGCTTATATCTAATTTTATATGGTCGCAAGTAGTGATAGGGGCAATCATGTTTGTAGCGACATCTATCTCGCTACATGGAAACTACGCGCACAACACGCTGCATCGCGCAATCAAAGTTTGACGGCAAATCTGCATATATACCACCTCCCGACATTAACCGTAGGGCCGTGGCCCGCCAGGCAATATCACCCGCCTGGTTGGAGGAACCTCCCTTTTCAATGGAGGAACACCACACCTTGTTCCTCCATATGTTCAACAATTCACACCCACCAATCACAACTCTCTTGTTTCCTGTCCAAATAACAAATTACATGTTCTAATACAAATTTATAGCTAATGATTTATAAATATTGATTAAATTGATTGATAGTTCATATACATGTGAATAAACATTAAATAATAATAACTACTATTGATCGGTAGCTGTGCGTGGGCGTCCTGCACATTCCTCCCGCCGTGCGTCGTCCGCCGCTGGCGTCGCAGCCGTAGAAGACGGTGTAGGATCGCCGTTCCCGATCGGTAGCACGACTATCTTCTTCACTGGACGTCGCAGGGTCCCGCCTTTGGTGGTCACATCCACCGAATGAACAACTCCATCTGGTCCGGTGAATGTAGCGCAGATATGTTCTCTTATCCACATGTTCCGTGGAAGATTGCTGTCCACGATGAGCACCAGTTCGCAGATCTCGGGAATCGTGCCTTTGGTGTGCGTATCTGCGGTTTCGTAGTTCTGGGAGATATTCCTTGAGCCATCTGGCCCAGAATATATCTACGAGTCTCTTAGCTGCTCGCCAACTGGCTCTTAGATGTAAATTACTGTCATTGAATTCCCCTGGTGCAGCAATGCGATCTGGACCACCCAAGATGAAGTGATTGGGTGTCAAGGCTTCAGGATCTTCGGGGTTCACTGACACATGGGTAAGTGGCCGGCTGTTCACTTTGTGTTCGGCTTCTATGAGCAGCGTGTGAAGCACTTCCTCGCTTGGGAAACGTTCGTTCAGAGTGGTGGCGAGTGCTGTCTTAACAGATCTCACCATGCGCTCCCAGGCTCTTCCCATGAAAGGTGCACCAGGTGGGATGAATCGCCAGTCGATTATCTTTTTCGAAGCTTCTTCTGCTGTAGCTGCGAAGATGGCGGTTCGTAACTCTTTCTCTGCGCCGTGAAAATTGGTCCCGTTATCTGACCACAACTACGCTGGGCATCCTCGGCGCGCTATCATACGTCGTAATGCCATGATTGCCGAAACTGTGTTGAGCGACGCCACAAGTTCAAGAGGGATGGCTCGCGTCGTGAGGCACGTGAATAAGGCGACGTATCTCTTTTGATGGCTCCGTCCCACTGTAATGGTCAGCGGTCCAAAGTAGTCCAACCCGACGAAGGTGAATGGTCGCTGATGGTGTGCTAAGCGACAGAGGTGGAGAGGCTGCCTTTATACGGCATCGTAGACACCTGCTGACGATGTTCTTGACGGTCGGTCGTAGACGGAGCACGCAATGTTGCTGACGGCATTAATTGACTGTCGTTTCAACGCCCGCATGATGTAATTGGCGGTGAACATGTTCGATCCACAGTCGTGTCGCGAGGTGGTCTCCGTCCAGTATCATCGGTTTCTTCAGGCGTTCTGTAATGTCCGTCATGGCGATTATTCTGCTCTTCAGGCGAATCTCTCCCTCTGTGAGTTCTATGCACAGTGCGCGCAGGCGACTATTTTTGGTATGGATCTCTCGTTCTCCAGAGCTTCTATCTCTTCCTGGAAGGATTGTTCTTGTGAAGCTCGCAAGATCAGATTCTTGGCGCTACGTAAAAGTTCGGCGGTGAGAGGCAGGTAATTGTTTGTGATGTCTGGCCTTTCTCTCGCTTTGACTGGCAATGTCTGTTTGTTCTTTCTCCAATCAGGGTCTGTGCTGCTGTTCTGTTTGGTTCTTTTGTAATGGATTCTCTCCCCTGATTGGCGGCAGAGATGCAGAAACTGCAGAACTCGTGCTGAGGCTCGAAGGTATCTCTCCCAGCGAGAGAACCTTTTGATATCTGGTATATTGGATCGTACGTTTTTGTCTTTGGCGATCAAGCTACAGGTTTTTTCTTCTCCTTTGATTATGATAGGATTCTTCACGTCAGCTGGCCATGTCTCCGGAGGACCCAGAAGGAATCCCAAAAGGACCATGGAACCAGCGATGATTTTGTCCGTAGTTCTGTGGCACATCTCTTGTAGCATCGTCTGCTGGATTCAGTTTGGTCGGAAGCCAGCGCCATTCGTTGGTGGAGCTATGTTCCTCGATTGCCGCTATGCGATGAGCGACATATGGTTTGTAGGATCTGGAGCCGGTTCTGATCCATGACAGC
Organism: Xylocampa areola; assembly: GCA_935421205.1. Lineage (NCBI taxonomy): Eukaryota > Metazoa > Arthropoda > Insecta > Lepidoptera > Noctuidae > Xylocampa > Xylocampa areola. The sequence goes on from OW285200.1 coordinate 8,240,858, forward strand.
GTGGTTCTGCTGTCGGTCCAGAATGTGGTTGACTCTGGTGGTTCGCTCGTGTTCTTCTTTGACTGCTGATGCCATGCATGCGCCAAGTACAGCCGCTTGTAGCTCCAATCGTGGTATCGACATTAGCTTCAGCGGTGCGACCTTGGCTTTGGCTGTAACCAGGCAAACGTAGACTCTTCCGTCCTTAGTGACTGTTCGCCAGTATATTGTTGCTGCGTATGCAGATTCACTAGCGTCTGTGAACACGTGCAACTGCAGCGAATCCGTAGCACTGAAGCCTGGGTACGTTCGTGGAATGGCGATGTGTTCAACTTCTCTCAGATGAGTGAGCCATTTCCTCCAGCTTTCTACTAAGTCACCGTCCAGGGCTTCGTCCCATGCTGTTACGCGACTCCAAACTTCCTGCGTCGAGTTTTTGTTTGTCTCTGATGGTCACCGGCGATACAAGTCCTAATGGGTCGAACAAGGCGTGTCATTCTGTAGGATTTTCTGAGGTATGCGTGCCAGATTCAAATTGAAGGCAAGCGAGTCTTCTTTCGGCTTCCATATCGGACCGAGAACTCGTTCCGTTTCGATACTGTTTCCCAGTTTGATAGTATCTTCGGTCTTAGTGACTTCCCCTAGCGCTTCGAGCAGGGCGGTGGAGTTGGATGACCACTTCTTGATCTTATCGCTCACTGCTTTTGAGACTTCTACAGCTTCTTCTAGGGTGTCAAAACTGATCAAATAGTCATCCATGTAATGCTTTCTTTTGATAGCTTCGACTGCTTCTGGATGTTCTTGCTTATATCTCTCAGCGTTCGTGTTTTTTACATAAATTGCCGTTGCTGGTGAGCAAGAAGCTCCGAAGATCAGTGACTTCATGCGATATTGTTCCGGCGGCTGGTTATCTCTCCGATCTCCTCTCCACATGTAACGGAGATCGTCCCGGTCTTCTGGTCGTAGTTCGATTTGCAGGAACATTTCGGTGATGTCAGTGGTCATGGCGATTGAGTGCTGACGGTATCGCATGATCACTCCTAACAGCGATTGTAGTAAATCTGGACCAGTGAGTAGTTGGTCCTTCAAAGAGACTCCTCTGGTCTTGGCTGCAGCGTCACAGACAATCCTCAACTTCTCCGGTTTCATGGGGTTGAAAACCGCGAAGTGTGGTAGGTACCATGTTCGATGCTTCGAGATTGCGGATGGAGGTAATTCGGCGTATCCTTTTGATACTAGTGCTTCCATTTGTTCAGAGTACCTCTTCTTTCGTTCAGGATCTTTGTCAACCTTTTTCTCTACGCTGATAAGTCTGTTCAGAGCGCTATCGTAATTGTCTGGCATTTTGATTCATCTCACCACAATAGAGCAGTTTGATATCTTCCTTCTGGAGTTCTCTTAGTATATTGTTGAAGAAGGCGAAGTGCTTTTTCTTCGGAATCGTTAATGGGCTTCTTCGGATTGACTTGCAAGTTGTCTATTGTGATGTATCCCGTCACCAGTTCATGTAGGTGGTTCATGTTCATGGTTCATCTTCTGTGTTAGCATGTCTGATGAAGTTCACTCTGTGGTCAAGTGCTCGTGTGTGACTGCCGAGAACCCAACCGGTGTTGGTGAGGCCACTGGTTGGTTCTTTCTCCCTGTTCTGGTCTCCGTTGTGATGAGGAGATCCCTGTTGTCTTGGCCGATCAGGAGTCTTGGTCTGGCGTCTTCGGTCACTATGTCATTAGCGATGTCTTGAAGATGTTCACAATCCCGTACTGCTTCTCCAGGGATCCTCTGTGCAGCCAATTCTAGCTGCTTGACTGTTCTTGCACGCAGCTTACGTTCTAATTTGGGTCTAATTTAGGGTTTGTTTGATTCTTGTGTGGCATGTACCCGTTGCTGATGTCGCTGCGTGTTCTGAAGAGATTGTGTTGTTACAGCGATGTTTTCAGGTAGCGCATACGGGCTGCATATTTCTGCTTCGATCTTAATGAATCGGGTTAAATTTCAGAAGATCAGGTTCTGTTCTTGGCTGCGTTGCTGAGAATTGGTACCACTGTCTCTTCAAGGTTGGCGTGTGTTTCTCAACAATAGCCTTCGTGACTTCTGGATTGAAGAGATAATGTCCGCAGTTGAGTGCTTGTAGAGTCCCAACTATGTTTTCCACTTTAGTGGCGAAAGTGCAGACTTCACGAGGAGATTCGGTGAGGCATGGTAATCTCATCATCTCTGCCATTGCAATTGAGTCTGGGCGTCCGAAGCGAAGCTCGAGTGTCTTCATGACTTCGTTCGGGTCTGCGTTCACAATTAGTAGACCTTGTACAGCCTCTTTGGCTATTCCTCGAAGGCTTCTTCTCAGTCTCGACATGTTCTCCACTGCTGTTAATCTATTCGCTGTCTCATAATAGGCGGTGCGGAACGTGAACCAATCTTGATGAGCTCCGTTGAAGCAGGGTAGCTCACTGTGTTTCATGGGCTGCTGGTACTGTGCGGCTTGCACAGCTTGTGTGATCGCAGCAGCGAGTTCCTTCAAGTCCGTCCTTGGTTCTTGGACGGCCAATGTTGCAGGCTGTTGCACGACGTGGGCTGATGGCATGGACGGTGGCATCCAGGGCGCGGCAGTAGGCCCCGGAGTGTAGCTATGATACGGTGCCGTAGTGTAGATCGGATGCCATGATGTGTTCGTTTCCACGTGTGTCGAGTTCTGTGGCCAGGACGCGACGGGATCCACTGGCGCTGGCATTGGTCGCGGTTGCGCAGGCACGAAGTTCGGTTGCCAGGATGCGGCGGTGATCACTGGTGGAGGGTTCAGGTGTGGCTGCGTAGACGCGGGGATCTCTTGCCAGGCTGCGGCGACGATCACTGGCGGTGGGTTCAGGTGCGGCTGTTCAGTCGCAAAGTTCGGCTGCCAGGAGGCGGCGATGCTCACTGGCAGCGTGTCGTTCGCTGGAACTCCCGCTTGTAGGTGAACGGTGTTCCTAGGATCAGGTTCAGTGTTCAGGTTTTCATGCGGCGGGTGCATGGCGCCAACTCCCACCGGTGAAGACGCCGGGATGACCCAAGACCCGGCGGTCACTGGGGTTGCAGGTTCGATCGACGTCTTCATTTCAGTTTGATGCGGTTTGTAAGCAATGGCGAGCAGCTGACTTGATTTTAGCCAAGTAGTCACTCGATGTTCATTTCCGGTTTCCGAGGCAACAGAGGATAAGTCTTCATCTGTAGATTCAGCTTCGATTTCAGCGAGGCGCGTGGCTGTTAACTCCATCTTTAGTTGCGCTAGCTCTGCCTTGGCCTTGGCTATGCGGCGCGCTTTTGAAGTTCTGTCACTCTTCTGTGACACAGGTTTGCTGCGGCGACCGCTTTCCTTGTTCTTATTTGCATCGTCTTGTTGCGGCGCGGTGAGTTCATCTGTAGACGTAGTCGCGGCGGGTGTTTCTGCGATATTAGCTGTAATTCCCGTCGCTTCCGTAGTGCATGTTTCAGTCGTAGTCTCTGTAGTAGCTTCTGTAGTGGTTTCCGTGGTGGTTTCAGTTTGTTGTGTGACTGTAGTCGACGCCTGGCCGCCTCTTTTCCCCGTGGACCTCGTAACTGGCATTGTTCTTCTATAAATTCTTCTAAATAATCTTCAAAAAGTTCGTTGGAGTCTTCTCAATAGTGATCTTCCTCGTATCCGGCTCGAAAGACCAATGTATAGGGTGCTCTGCGGACCCCAAACTTTTCACTGGGTTGGAGGATATTCACGTTTTCAATTAAACTCCCGGTTCGCTTGAAGATTATTTATTCTCGATATGACATAACAATGATTTTGAATTTACAATAATAAACTGGACGCTAACTTTTAAAAATGCTCCGCTTATATCTAATTTTATATGGTCGCAAGTAGTGATAGGGGCAAACCATGTTCAACAATTCACACCCACCAATCACAACTCTCTTGTTTCCTGTCCAAATAACAAATTACATGTTCTAATACTAATTTATAGCTAATGATTTATAAATATTGATTATATTAATTGATAGTTCATATACATGTGAATAAACATTAAATATTAATAACTACTATTGGTCGGTAGCTGTGCGTGGGCGTTCTGCACAATATTATTGAAACTGTGTGGGTATTACAAATGTAATCTTCAATAATTGTTAAGTAAATATTTTTTATCTACCTACTTCTCAATGGACGTCCGTCAACATTATTATTTGTTTTATGTATTTAAATTGTGTTCTCATGTAAGCGATTTTTTGTATGTGAGAAATAAAGAAATATCTACCAAAAATCATTTTTTCTCAGGGATAGTTTTAGGTAATACCGGCGCGATTAAATTTAAAAACATAAGACGCCAAAAATAATTGTATAAATTTTAGCAATTATATGTACTGTAGACTTGAATAATTTAAGCTTAAAGTAGAAAATTGTACTTTATATGAATATAATTCCACTGTGTCTCCTAATTAGCGAGTCAAAAGATTACATATAAAATTAAACTTCATAACAATAAAAATCCATTGTGTCCGGTTATTAACGAGCCATCAGATTAATCTGTTGCCTCGCTTATAACCAGACACAATGGATTTTTATTATTGTTATCCTACTTCCTACTAAAATTAAAAATGTGTAAATTTGTGAATATGGTTAGATGTTTGGATGTTTGTTACTCAATCACGCGTAAATCGTTGAACAGATTTAGATGAAAATTGGCACATAGACCATATATACATAGGATAATTTTTATCCGTGTAATGTGTTCCCTTGGGGTAATAGTTCAACTTTAATTTTATTTTAACAAAACTTTAGTTCTGGACTTTATAAATAAATGGCACTGCGTTAACCATAGAACGCACTATAATCCTATATTGACAGCGCGGTTGGCGCAGTGGTAGAGAGACCGACTGCAGCGCTGCGTGTCGCAGGTTCGATTCCTGCACGGAGCAAATATTTGTACGATCTATAGATATTTGCCCCGGGTCTGGGTGTGTGTGTACTTGTGAGATTATATGTCTGTAAACGCACCCACGATACAGGAAGAAATAATTAGTGCGCAACGTTTCTAAAAAAAATTTTTTTTTTTATATATATATTAAAGCTTCCTTGTTCTAAAGAAATATAAGAGTTGTCCTAGATGGACAACCCTTAAAGTTGTTTGTTTTAGGTATGTGATAATATTGATAATTGGAAAGTTACTTTATACGCGAGCGAAGCCGCGGGCAGAAGTTAATGAAGTATAATTTTATTCTTTTGAATTTACAATATTTGATAATCACGTGCCAGACACGTGTGACATCAAGGTGATTAGATGCGGCGTATCTAACGCCAACTGCAAATGAGACATATCTTTGGAGGCTTGCTTCTCCTAAACGGATGAACCAAATGCTTCTAAAAAAATATATCTTATATATATTTTACTTTTTTATATGGATCATTTTTAGTCTAGGTAACTTTACGTATAAATTTTCCTACTCCTCCCAAATTACTGAAGCAATTTTAATATTATTTTCATCAGATTATAGAAGATTTTAAAGTATACAAAAATAAAGTTTGAAATTTTCAAAAAGAATAATGTTGACTATTAAAAAAGAGTTCAACTTTTTATAGTATTGTATACCCAAGACGGATGGATTGGTGTATCTAACACCTTCATATGGTTAACAACTACCTATTAACTACTTAATCAGAAAATTTGTCTGTAGTGTGGATTTTGTAAAGTCATATTATGGTAAAAGAATGGTACAACTTTGAAAACTCTAAAAAAAGAACTCGAATATCTTAGGTATCATTAACTTACTATATTTTGAAAGACAGAATAGTTGACATATATGTCGTGCATGCCATCGTCTGGGTCCATTCCTTATCTATATCATCTCTTGTTGTTCTCATATTACTAACGGGTGGCGCTGGCGTGTGTACAGACACAATCTATACGTGGTTGGACTTTTAATTCGGTGCAGTAACTTGACAGTTCAAAGCAAATAATGTTACCATTTAGTGTTGGCATAGCGACCAATTCCCGAAAAATGTTATAAATTGGTTTTAATAAACTATTTACCTTGTATTGCGATTCTAAGCTATAATTTTTAAATGAACATAGCATGAAGCATACAATTATATTTAGTCAGTGACATGTGGTATAAAAAAAAATATACGACTTACGAACAGAGAAAGCAATGACGTCGCCAAAAGACGTGTTAAAATATGGATGAAGAATTCGCGGTGGTGAGCAGTGGTCGAGATGGCTTAGTGGTCAGAGCGCCTGGAGTATTTATCCGGAAGGCGCAGGTTCGAATCCTATTCGCGACCGTATTCTTTTTTCCATTTAACATAATAACTATAGAGTTCGCTAAGCATGCGTAGCTTTTCAAAAATTTATTTTGAATGAAAATGTACTTAGGAAATTAGCTTATTTTATTGAATTTAAATATTTTATTTCAATCTATATAGCCTAATAAGAATATTGATCGTAAATCATTGTTTACCAGAGTCCTAGCTTGACATACTGCGGTTTTTTTCTATAAAGAAAAGTAAGTTAATTACTGGTTGCTGATAACCCGGTATAATATTTGGGATTATAATTGTGAGACATCGTGAATGATTTAAATCTTTGCTGAGTTTTATTTTAGTGTGATTTTTATAAGTAAGTATAATTAATACAATACAATAAGTTTATTTGCTTGAAGTATGGTACAATACATAGGTTAATATAAAAAAAAATTGAAGATCTGCACACTTCGTCGGAAAAACATATACGACATTAAAATCCGCAAAATTTTAAAAATGTACATAATATTTTTAACTAATATGACATTAAATTTTATTGACTACATTGTTAACCGTGCTAACCTTTCCTATTAATAATTTAAATTAAATAATATCTACTAATTACATAAAATTATTCAAGAAACTCTTTAATATCATAAAAGCATTTTACATACAGCCAATTTTGCAGTTTATTTTTGAATAGATGAATTGGTAATTCTCTTATATCTTTAGGTATTTTGTTAAATATTTATATTGTCATTATATAACAGTTTTTGTGACAGAGTTATTATTGTTATAGCTATGTCCGGACATTATAAGTCTAGTGGGATCTCTGTTTTTTGCTCTAGACTGAAATTGTTCACTAAAAGTATAAAAAAAAACCGACTCCAAAAATCTTTCTGTTAAGTAAAATTGCACTAAAAAGTTATAAAATAATTGCATTATTTACTTACTACAATTTATATAAAAATATTTTTTTAATTTTAGAGGAATCTGAATAAAATCAATTTATTAGGGCAATTATATACAATTATTATTATTTTTGGAGTCGGTGCCAGACAAACTTTAAAAATATTTAGGAAGTTTCCTAAAATTTGCAAAGTATATTTAAAGGTACATTAACCATCATTATTTTTACAATAATGTATTATACCTAATTGAACCTATTTACAAATGAACAAAACAACTGCCTAAAGCGAACGTAATACAATACTTCATGAATGTACTTACATGTTTATTATCCTTTACTGGCACCGACTCCAAAAATAATAATAATTGTATATAATTGCCCTAATAAATTGATTTTATTCAGATTCCTCTAAAATTAAAAAAATATTTTTATATAAATTGTAGTAAGTAAATAATGCAATTATTTTATAACTTTTTAGTGCAATTTTACTTAACAGAAAGATTTTTGGAGTCGGTTTTTTTTTTTTGTTAAAAATTATTTTATTTCTTACTTTTTAGTGAATCTTGCGTACCATAACTGATTTATCGGAAGTGAATATGGGTAAACCTACTCAACGCGCTATCCATATATATCTGTCGCAGATGGATTGTAGAATCCGCTGTTTTACAAAATCTCTAGCTGCTTTACAAAACAGTACTGTTTTATAAAACAGCTGAACAACGTTCAGCTGGATTGCCATTGCGATACGTTTAACAAAACTGCTACCCACCTTTAGACGTAATGCAGAATGACATATCTACAGTGGGACAGGTTTGTTTATTGTATAGATATATTAAATGGATAGTCACCATTCAAGTAAAAAAGCGATACTGTATTCTGATTTGACTTTCCGTGGTTGAGTCGACGGAGCCCCGCCTTGCGGGGCTCCTATTTTTGTGTCCGTAAGGTTAGAAAAAACCTAAACACGAAGAGGATGACGGGGGCTGCTCGCTCGCTACGCTCGCTCACGGGCCCCCGTCATCCTCTTCGAACCTAACCTGTCCGTGTCGGGATACACGAAACTCCCGAGCTCGCTTCGCTCGCTCATGGATCAATTTAATTTATTTTCTTTCATAATCCCGATATATTGTCGACTATTATAGTGGTTAAGTATTTAAGTCATTCAAAATTTTCATCTTTTTTTTTCTATTGACAAGTAAAATAAAGTTAGGTTATTATTTATTATTGTTCAGACTTACAGAGCCATAAAGAGACAAAATTTCGAACTAAAATCAACAATCTGACAGTTCATTTCACACTGTTTTACATAATCTCTGATCGTTGACCCGCTGCATTGATAAACGCAAAACGTTCATTCAATTCTGCGTGTTATAGTTCAGTAATTATGTAAAACCGCTAAACGTCGTTCAGCTGTTTTTCATAACAGTACTGTTTTGTAAATCAGCTAGCAGTTTTGTAAAACAGCTTATTCTACAATCCATCTGCGACATATCCATATCAAAGTAGGAAATCTAGATCTGAGGCTATTTCAAAAGAGAGTAATAAACTGCGTAAAACAAGATGAAATTAATTAAAAAATAAATAAAAAACTGACTAGCGTATGTTACTCACGGGACAGTATAAGGATTCTAACGATACCCCATATATCGAAATCAGTTCAGGTATTTAGAAGTTATGGTGGAATAGGTAAAGAAACTCACAAACATACGTACATACATACATACTTATATACACTCCGTTTTTTGAGCACTCGTGTAAAAAGAGATGTTTGAGAATGCGGTCTTATACTAAAAAGTATTAAATAGCAAAAAAAAAATGACGGATTTCCGGTGCTTATCTTCCGGTTTCATCATCATCATCATCATCTGATGATGAAGCTGGAAAATAGGCAGTTCATTAGAACTATTCTAGAGACCGTAAACACCACCGGAAAGTCACAAGAAAGCAAAATACACCATTTCGTTTACTTCGACGACGTATTATTTTTCAGTTATTTTGATTTAAATACCAAACTACTAAACCAATTTTCATAAAATTTAAATGGGACCAATCTGAAAGTAAATCCTTTCAAATAAAAAAAAAATTTCCAAATCGGTTCATAAATGACGGAGTTCTGAGGTAACAAACATAAAAAAAAAAAAAAAAAAAAAAAAAAAATACAACCGAATTGATAACCTCCTCCTTTTTGGAAGTCGGTTAAAAATAGTTCTTTATGTTCTTTTGCAAAGTAGGATGCTACTTGTAAAATGTAAAGACATGTAAGAGATAATATTTTTTTTTTTTTGAAAAGTGGTTTACGTGATGTAAGTGGGCTTATACCGAATATTGCCCTTAAACACTTTTTCTGGACTATGAAGGCTCTATTTACATCAGTAGAATTGCCCCAAATTAAAAGTCCGTATCTCAGAACTGAAGCAACATACCCATAATAAGCTGTTAAAGCAGTTTTTTGACCCGATGTTTCTCTCAATGATTTAAGCGCAAATGCGAAACTGTTCAGTTTTTTGCACATTTTATCTATATTCGCTTTCCAATTTAAGTGTTTATCGAGAGTCAGACCAAGGAATTTAGTTTCATCAACGTTTTTTATTACTTCATTTTGGCATATTATCATTATTATTATAATTACAAAAATGAATGAATTTAGTCTTCGAAATAGCATTCAGATTATTATATTGTAACCATTTTAAAACCAAATTTATTTCATCATTAAGTATAGTTTCATAACTTTTATTCTTATTTTCTTTCGCAATAATCATTGAAATATCATCAGCAAATAAGATACACTGATGTTTTGTGATGGAGGGCAAATCATTAGAAATTTATTAAGGAACAAAAGTGGTCCCAGAATACTACCTTGAGGAACGCCGAAGGTATTGTATTGATATGTAGATTTATAAGCTGTAGACATAAGATTCTTATTTAAGCTTTGAATTTCTACATACTGTTTCCGATGTTTCAAGTAACTATGTAACCAGTTAAGGGCTGGACCTCTAATGCCGTATGTTTCACACTTGCTTAAAAGCAGTGAGTGATCCACAAAATCGAAGGCCTTGCTCATGTCAAAAAATATTACTGATACAGGTATGCGTCTATCAATGTATTGTATCACATTATGGACCAGATTAAATCCTGCAAGAGAAGTTGATTTTTTTCTTTTGGAATCCGTTTTGTTCCTCCTTTATTATTTCACCTGTCAAGAAAATTTGTTAATAGTGTGTGCATAATTTTCTCAAATAATTTGCCAAAGATTGGGATGATTGTAATAGGCCGATAGTTATTAACATATTTTTTGCTATCTTTTTTATGTAAAGGTTTAACTACAGACAACTTAAGTCTGTCTGGGTATACACCTTGTGTTAATGAGTCTGGTTCATTTATGATAACTTCATTTTGTTCAATTTCATAATTTCTTTCGGAATACTGCACTTTATCAACTTTATTTTCAGTGATCTGCCATGTCGCTTTACATTTATTTTTAGACTTTGTTATAAATGCAAGATTCAATTCGATTTTGCCCTAACCATAACTTTTTTTAGAATTGCACTATACCTTTGATAATTATTTTTAGCCTCCGTAGTTTTAGTCTTATAAAAATGGTACCATAAAAATCTTTTAGATTTCGTAGACTGTTTTATTCCATTTGTTATCCATTTTGGAGCGCCAAAATTACTCCGTATTTTATATCTTTCAGTAGGAAAACTTAGGTTGTAGGCTAAACAAAACGTGTCGTGGAAATTATTAAAGGCTGTGTTCACACTATATACATTCACTACTTCTGACCAAGTCAGGGTAGCCAAATATTCATTAAAATTACGTATATTATCATGATTAAAATTTCTTTCGTTTATTATTTATTAGAATTTATATAATAGATACGAGTTTCCATAAACTAAGTTTATCTAATACGAGATCGATATCCTATGTAACGATGTATATAGATTTCAGCTGGTTTAGTTGGAACACCTCCTTGACATATCTTTTTAGCCTATTTTCTTTGATTAAATGCTGGACCCAGCATCAATAAAAGAGCTAATCTGAACGAATCGAGTGTCCCGTATTGACAACCCTCATTTAAGAGTTATGTGTGTGAAGAAGTGTGCAGCAGATGACTATGGGTAGAAACACGTCATAAACATTTACAGGGTTATATTTGCAGAATACTACCATATTTTCAAATAAACGTCGTATTGTTTCATGGAATTGGACGCTAATAAGTGCTAACATGATTTCAAGTCCTTACTATGCTTCTCCTCAAAAAGTTATTCCGAATAATATGCCTGCCACAAGGGTAACTATGGTCTGTATGTGGAAGCTGGAATAACACATTAAAGCATGGAATTTTAGGGAAGATATGTAAAGTTTTCGAAATAAGAAGGGATCTAAGTACAGGGTACCATGGCTGTGTTGGCCAAAATGGTACGACCATGATACCGTAATACTCGTCTGTTTAATGTTTTATTTTTTTGCGTTTTTAATATATTTGAAAAAAGGCAGAAATACATAAAAAAATTTGGTTTGAGCAAGGAACTCTAAATAAATCTATCGCGAAAACCTCAAGGTCTAGGTGCCACGACCTATAAGTTGCGCATTCATTATTAATGTAACTTACAACAAATCAATTCTGGTTGCCCAAAATTGCGTGTGAGGGTATCAAAGACCCAATCAGATATCTCTCATGTCTATGTCCGGGTATTTATATATATGCATTATATTTTCACTGGACCTTGTGTAAAAATACGAAGATAAATGTATGTTTGTGTTTATCAACGCGCAATAGTAATTGATAATAAAAAATATATTTGGTAAATATTTAAGGCTATTAATGCAGCAGGCAGCTTTACTAGATGTTTAATGGGTATGTCGTTTTGGTCATTAAAATAATACAGCCCCCCATCCCGTCGTTGAGGCATCAGTGAATATCTCAACTTGATAGACATCGTTTTTTATTCGACGTAAATATATTCTATATTAAATAGCAAATATGCGTCCTTGAGATCAATTGATTCCAATTTACAATGGTGTTACAATTTTTAAAGCTGGTTCTTAAATCCTTTATTTAAAAGGATCCGGTATTGACGATTTTTTTAAGATTTTAAATTAAAGCACATTTTGCCATTCGGTTACTACCGCAACTTAAGAAAGTATTCGACTAAAATTGACCTTGCCATGGAGATCATTTTGATCTACACCTATTTTAAATAGGTTATAATATTACTATACTATAATTGTTTCAATATTTCCTTGAAAAGTAGTAATTAATATAGGTATTTCATGGCCTCAACATGTATAAATAATATCATTATATATGAGTTACAATATTAAATGGAAAAAGAATACGGCCGCGAACAGTATTCGAACCTGCGCCTCCCGGATAAATACTCCAGGCGCTCTGACCACTAAGCCATCTCGACCTCAGAGGTCGATTTGGCTTAGTCATTTAATATTGTAACTTTCGAGTTCGCTAAGCATGCGTTAATGCTTTTCAAAGACTTATCTTGAATTATATATGAGATTATAATATCTTCTAAACATGGCTTCTCCTATCCATGCAAGTTGATCTTGTTGATAGTGTACACACTATTAGCTGATTAGCATGTATCTTGTAACCCAATATCCAAGCTATTTATTTTTATACGAATTGGGTAAAATACATAAGATGGATTATTATTTTGTGGTTCCTCGAAATATGCATATTCAAATATGTATACAAATAAGTTTACAAATATTAGATTACGTCATTTCAAAATAGCACCCCACTGATGATACAATTGGGGTAAAGCCTGTGTACTTTACCGTATCGCCTCGTAGCGGCGCCGATGATGCAACACCTGATGCCCCGTGATGACGTCCGCGATGAGGGTGCGTGTGGCGGTGTCGGTGGTGGGACATACTGGGCATGTAACGCTAGAGGCTCACGGCTTCGGACAGGCGACGGACGGCCGCGGGAGGGTTCGCGGTCATGTGCGAGGTCGTTCCTGCATCCCGCCCTCAAGCAGCTGTAGAGGTACACTGCGGAGTTTTAGTGGGTTCTAGTCCCACATAACCGCTTTGTCTGCCCATTTCAGAGCGGTATGCGAGGGCATTTCTCCACATGAAAAAGAAGGATGTGTTGAAAACCCATCTGAAACAAGTTGATTTTCTTAAAACGTCAATTAAGTGATAAATACAAAAAAAAAACTAATTCAGCAACATAAATATTGCGATTACTTATCCAATATATAAAAATGGAGGAGGAGAATTGTTTCACAAAGCGCCTAGCATACAGCGCAAGTTGTTCTAACGATTATATCTACGTTGATTTTAACACGTAGTAGATAGTTTTTTAACACATCCTTAGTTCTTGTCTGTTGTCTTTACTGGTTGTTTGTCTAGTTTCTTAAATTTAATTTTATGTCACACAATAGAATCCCACTCTGTATATATTTGTGAGTTTTTCTACATACATAATTTATCTCAAACGCTGGAGGAGAGGGGACACCACTATCAAGTTTCTGCCCCGAATCGGAAAATTTGTAGATCTGGGCCTGTCCTTCACTAACCCTTACCAGGATTCCATTTTCGCAGCTGCATTCACCGCGACCTCGACGGGACTTGTAGAAGTTCCTTCCCAAGCCAAATACCTACCAGTCTCTGGAAGCCCGGAGATGATGTCATAGCATTGTAATACAAAAACATATCATAGGTTTTTATGTTTTTTATCAACTCGAACATACCACCTTCGCGAATCGTAAGTACCTATGTTATCTAATCCAAAGTTCACGTAATAGAATATAAATAATAAGTACGTATAATATCTTTCGAGCAGATTGTGACCCAAATATATATCATATCGTACATTTGAAATTGTGTGTATATCTTAAAATGCATTATATCTACCTAAATACTGACTGAGACTACCTCGTTGATCTAGTGGTCGCAAGCGCGGCTGCCGAGCTTTCTCCCGTGCTCCTCGGTTCGATTTCCAGGTCGGGCTAGGTGTTATTGACTTTTTCTGTTAGGATATTCTCAGTAACAGCCCGGAGTTAGGAAGGTAGTGGTGTGACACCCCCGTGCTTCGTAGAGCACGTAAAGCCGTCGGTCCGGCGCCTGATCTCTCTCCGGTTGTGTCGGATTGCCGTCCCATCGGACTATGAGAGTGAAGGAAGAGGGAGTGCACCTGTATTTGCGCATACACTTAAGCACTATAATATCTCCTGCGTACTTGGCTAATCTCCTTGGAGATAGGCCGCCGTGACCGAAATACGGTTGGGAGTATATTATACCGAAATATTAAAGAAGTTAGTACTGGAAACAAAGAGTTCTAAAATTATATCTGTAGAACTGCTTCATTTTTTGCAAAGTGTGTGAAGTACCCATGATTTAAACTGGCAGTGTGTGTCTCTAATGCGAGACAAAATCGTAGATTTGTAGCAAAATATCCACAATGCAGTGTAGTGCGCGCTAGCTCTAAGAACGGAACTTTACTCTGTTCTATTCACGAAAGAAACCTTACTACGCGTATACTCTTAAGTTTAGAGTCTCCATATCCAGATTGTCCCAGTATTCATTGGAATACTACTTTTCTACTTTTGAAACTGGAGTTTATTACTTCTTTAAAAGTCAAAGTCAAAGTCAAAAGTTTTTATTTCACATAACATAAGCGATAAAAAAGACGGTACGTAACTACATAGTCTGCAAACCCAGAACAATTCAGCCATTCAGCTTTATCTTGCCTTTTTTTTATTTTTAGTCGGGAATATTCATCATGGACGCTATGTCGGACTCCTACCGACTAAAAACCACACGATGCTCCTCAAATCTTTACCGGGGTCCCGGGATATATATCGTAGCTGCATTCACCGCAACCCCGGCAGGAGCAAACATCTTAACTAAAGAATGACTTGGAACGAAGTATAGAACGACTACTAGGAAAGGAAACATTTGAGCTTTGCGTAATCTACCAAAAAATATATTAAAAATCTATGAATATTTAGGTATATGTAGGTACATTTTATTTCGCTGCTTCTGTAGGCGCAGTAAATAACTGAAATCTTGTTAATATAAAATAGCGCCTGATATTATTCGTTAGAGCAAAACACTCAATCGACCTCAATTGTTTAATATGTAGGCAGAACGTAAACTGATCACTCTGCTCGGTCAGTCGCGACGCAAAAACTCTGCTATTTATAGGCTTATTATCTGCTCCATTGCCATTGTATTGTGTTGTTTACATATTCAATATTGTTGACCTCACAGACGTCAATATAAAACAAGGACTAGTGTAGTACAATGTCTTTTTCCTAATATATAAAACACAACAATTGTTTCTACCTATGTCCGTCATAGACTTTGAAATCATCCAACCGATGTGTCCCAAACCGAACATGGTTTAAGATCAATAAAATAATGAAAAAATAACGTAGCAGCACATCCCGGGTATCCGCTAGTATTATTAAATTAGCCAGACTTGAGATTTAATTATTGGTTTTATTTGATGACTACTCCAAAAAAATTGGTGGTTGACGTATAAATTACTCAATCTTGTTTATACTGTGCCCAATCCTTACGGAGCTTAATTTCAATGATCGATGTTCCTGCCCTATCTACCAGCCATACCTATTCCTATAAGAGCAGTAAGCGTTTTGCTATTAGAGTGTAGAGCTAGGCAGACGGAAACGTCCAACAATATAAAAATACCTTATGCTTGGTAAAAAAATAAAGTTCCTACTTCGCGTACTTAAAAGTTCTTTGACCAAACATTTTACATTATCTTTCATATGTAATGTCTCTAAAGCCGCAGCATTTCCACCACAAACATACAAATCTCCGTAAGCATGAGCATGCTGCGCCTGATCTTGCAAAAAATTTATTCTGGGTCTGTAGTGTAAGGCATCTCCATCGATTTGGCTAAATTGGATCTAGATGACTGATAACACTTAGATATATGTCGTAGGAACTTTGTATGATTCCACCGTTTACATACGGCGTCGTCGGTTTAAAAATGCTCGCAGTTATGTATAATATGCCGAAAGCGGAGCACCTATTTCCACGTCTGTAAGGTCGCAAAAAACCTAAACATGAAGGGGATGACGGAACCTAACCTGGACACCGTGTCGGGATGCACGGGGTTCGCGAGCACGTTTCGCTCGCTTTGCCTCGGCATATTACATAAGTGCGAGTATTTTTAAACTGAAGACGCCGTATGTAAACGGCGGAATCATACAAATTGCCTGCGACATCCATATTGTGCTCCCGTAAATTTTCGTCTCTATACATTATGACGCATGTTCCTGACACGGTTAAACGTAAGATGGAAATCTAAGTAAGATACATTAAAATCCAGCGATCAGAGGTTCAATTATTGGGGGAACCTGATCTTTTTGTTTATGTCCCTTTCAATTCCACTGCACAGATTTTAGGTAGGTATGTAATAGGTACTTAAATTAGTCCATTAAGATAACATTATTATTTGTATCTTATGAAGACTCAAGCTTGTGTGAACAAGTTATCTTTATTAATATTAACTGTTTTCTTCCTATAAATCTATTATTGAACAACAACTCAAGGTGGCTTTGCCATTTATTTGGATATTATCAACTCACGAATCACAATAAGCCTGGATCATGCCAATTATCTTTTTTTATCTTCCGGATCTTCAAATTTATTTGAAATATCGTAGGCACTATCGTAGTGCTCACTTCCATTTATTATAGGAGGTCACTAAATCTGCGGACCCAATCCGGAGCAGGGTAGGCGTAGATGGCGGCTTGACCAACTTAACCCTAACAGTGGCCAGCGGGTGATAGATCGGGGATGATACCACCCGCATTACACGGTCTGTGTTAAGAGATAGTGATGATGAAGAGAAGAGCCCGAGTGCAGGGCTACCGCTTGAGGAGTTGCGAAAGTAATACGCTGCAGTACTCGAAGCCCATCAACGAACGCGAATGCAGTCTCAGAGCGCGGAGTTTTATGTGGGTGCGGCCCTACATACCCATCCCGGTACCAGGTAGAAAAAAAAGAGGTCATTGAATCTGACTGGCGTGAGATCACTGCGGGTGTGCCTCAGGGTAGCGTTCCCGCTCCTCTCCTGTTATCTGTCATCAGTATGTAGATGATTTGTAGTTGTTGACATTGTCAACGGGCCAACGCTCCACTATTGTTGCTATCAATGGTGCCCTCTATTTTTACTGCATTGGCAAGGTCCTATGTACAAATAAATCCTAAAAATCCCAAGCCATGATCATTGGTATCGAAAAAAAGAAATATTTCACCAGCTCGTGGCGATTAAAAAGTAACGAAATAAAATAAAATTAAACTCTTTACGAGTACCTATTTAAACTCGCTCGGTTTCCTAAAAAAAATTCTTCAATACCATCACAAATAATTGTCAGTGTGACATGTAACCTAAAATCATCAACGCCGTAATGCAAGCTAAAATATAAATAAATCATGGAGAAGGAACTAAAAAATATAAAGTCAACTAAAAAACTAAAAAATTGTGCTATAATGCTTCTTGAACTAACAATTTAATGTCAAGAAATTAGCATGAGACCATATCGCAGATCAAACAAAGTTTTTATGGTTGAAGTATGGTCATCACTGATTTCACTTGTAGACACCTACTCGTAAGAATCTATTATGTAAATGAAGGGTAAATAGCTTACCAATCCTATCAAATCAGGGAGGTTTCAGCCTACTACTTTAGTAGCTTATATCCAACGGTTATTATGAGCTTGTTATAAGTAGGTATGAGTTAAGTTCAAATTGGCAAGTGAAATAAGTAAGCGTCTTCTGGTAAGGCGCCACAATTAATACGCAAAGGTGTATGTAGGGGGGGAGTAAAACCTGCCGGGGTCGCGGATCGCGGTGAATGCTGTTGCGAACCGGGGACCTCGGTAAAGGTTAGAACAGAACCATGTGGTTTTTAGCCAGTTGGAGTACAGTACAGCGTATCTACATGATGGATTTTCCACACTCAAAAAGATGGGGTAAAGCTTAAAGAGTAAACTTTCCTATATTCAAAACATACTGAATATCTGTGTAATATATATAATCTAAATTTCGGACACGGCTCCAACGATTTTCATGAAATTTAGGATGCAGGGGGTTTCGGGGGCGATAAATCAATCTAGCTAGGTTTCAATTTTTAGAAAACGTCGTTTTACCAACACAAAAAACCCGAGCAAAGCTCGGTCATCCAGCTACTGTTATATATAGGTACAATTTGTTACCTGCTGGGCTTGGACTTGTGACTAGCTTAGTTTAGCCGTTTAATAAATGAGCCCGTGAGCGCAAGAGTGGCCTGTCTTTTTCGAGACATAATTGATTTTAATTGTGTTTAGAAAAAGATAAGCCACTCTCTCACACTTGCGTGCATTTTTCGGAATTGGGTCTACTACTAAACTAGTCGGTAGTTTAGCGATACTTCACAGGTTGCGATCCCAGTAAAAAAAAAAAAAATTGTGTGATTATACTAAGGTTGTAGGATAAGTATAGCTAATCGGCTTCAGTTTATCTGTGTCAAACTAACTATTAGTAAATACCGATTTAGTAAATTGACACCTCGTAAATCCTTACTCACTTTAAAATATTAGTGTTAATTTACTAAACCATTTAAAATTGAATGAATTTGCAGGAAGAAAATTATTTCGATCAAATCAGGATATAAAACTGGATGCGAAAAACAGCATGTAATGGGTGCGAAACAGTAGTACGTACAAACCAAACTGTGTTTGGCAAAACCGACTACTTACGGGCAGTGATTTTGCTTACGAAAGCAGAATAGTAAATCTTAACCCTTAGGGAAATATAGGCATAATGCTTTGTTATGTTACGTGTATCCAGCAGCTACGCTCGGCGACGAGGCTGGGTCGCGTACGCGTGCTGGCCCGGGAGTTCGCGGGCGACGTGCGCTCCCTCTGGCGGTACGGAGCGCCGTTCCCCACCTTCCTCAAACTCATCGGCACGCTTATCCTCTGCCTCCTCGTCGTGATGCCTCTCATCTACCCCGTGTTCGTCGTCGCCATCACCTACTTCACGTATGAAAGCCTTTTCCTCAGGTGGGATTTGATTTATATTAAAAAGTAGTATGTACATCTGTATAACGTGTGCGTAGCGTACGACTTTTTCTTTTACGGATTGAATAAATTTTCGCAGGTTCGATTCCTGCACGTAACAAATATTTGTATTTCTACAGATAATTGTTCCAGGTCTGGGTGTGCATGTGAGATTATATGTAAACGAACCCACGATACAGGATGAAATTCCGAAGTGGATCAAGGTTTAAAAAAATAATGTAATTAGGGTTTGATCCTACACCCCTTGGATCGATGCTCTAAAGTCAACTGGTCTGTGGTGTTTTTTTTATGGTGTCTCGTATGTCAACCTTGGAGGTTGTCGACTGCTTAACCAGGCTTTCCTGTGGTAACTTTAAGAAATTTAAGGCCTCCAGCCAGGGCATTCAACTTATAAACTAAGTGACAACACCCTAAGGGCACCCCCTGCGGAGTACAAGCCTCAGCTTAGGGCGTCGCTAATGGGATGACAGCAAGGGACTGACTGAATCGGATTCAAAACATTATTATTGTTTAGGGACGACTTTAAAGCTACAGGCTCAGCGGCGCGGGCTGGCACGAGCAAGGGTCGGGGTGGACAATTACGGAGACGTCGCGACGGGCCTCGACGGCGAGGCCGATGGTGGCCCTACTGCTTTCTTGGAGAATGGTTAAAGCGTCGTCGGGATAGGAGAGTGAATGCCTAGGTCGGCGAATCCTACTGATCTGTGAGGGGGTGTGCCGGGCGGCTGCCCCTACTAGGGGGATGGGGGGCTTTTCATCAGAGTCGATATAATGCTTGGAGACGCGTTTGATTGAACTGTTGGATGGTGAGTATTTTGAGGTCAAGGTGGAGATTCTTATTGCGAATATAGAACGGGACTCTCGTGGCCTTTCGCAAAAATCGGTTCTGAAAGGTCTGCATCCTATGGATACTGTATGATTTTGCGTGTGAGAACACGACGCAGGCGTAAGTCATGATGGGGCGTATGCACGTGGTGTAAATGCGCAATTTGCACTTGAGGGAAAATTTGCTGCGTGCGTTCAGGATAAAATGAAGCCTACCGAGAGGGAAGGGGGCGCGCGAACGTACCATCCTTATATGCTCACCGAAAGTAAGATGTTTGTCGAGGATGACACCTAGATATTGGCTTGCTCCTCCCAAGGCTAGGCTTTGCGAACATGGTGATCGCTCTGGTCTCAGGGGGCTTGATTCTATGCCGTTTCGGTTCTGTCGGGGTTGACTTCTATTCTCCATTTCCTAAACCAAGCGCAAGTGCGTTGGCAGCGGATTGGAGGGAGATAGCGATGAGATCTTGGCTACGACAGCGCGGTTGGCGCAGTGGTCGTGAGACCGACTGCTGCGCTGCGTGTCGCAGGTTCGATTCCTGCACGGAGCAAATATTTGTACGATCTATAGATAATTGCTCCGGGTCTGGGTGTCTGTGTGCTTGTGAAATTATATGTCTGTAAGCGCACCCACGATAAAGGAAGAAATTCCTAGTATGGGGCAACGTTTCTTTTAAAAACATTAGAAAAACATTAAAACATTTAAAAACATTAGAGTAGTACATGGCCGTGTCGTCGGTGAAGAGAGCTAACTGGGCTTTTTTGTCTTTTGGAATGTCGCTAGTAAATAGCGTGAAGATGAGATCAGAAGAGAGCACGGAGCCTTGAGGCATTCTAGCTCGAATAGGATGAGGAGGGGATAGCGCGCCTTCGATGCGATAGCGGAAGGTGCGATTCGACAGAAAGTCACGTAATGAGCACGAGACGGTCAGGCACTCCTAGTTGATATAGCTTATTTGTAATAAGCCATTTTGCCAGACTTTGTCGAAAGCTTTCACTTTGACAAAGAACAGCATGCCCGTCATCGTGCCACGTTGAAAACCAGTGCATATGTGCTCGACGATGCGGTGAACTTGTTGAACGCAAGATTATTGGATTCGAAAACCAAACTGCTCGTTAGGGATAAGACTCTCTGCTTCGGCATAGTCCTTGAGGCGCTTATAGCTTCTCGTAGATTTTACCGATAAAATTGAGGAGGCTGACAGGTTGGTAGCTGGTGGGCTCGAACTTGGGTATTCCTGGTTCAGGGATACCTATAACGGTGACTTCTTTCGATGCCTGCGAGAAGATGTTATGACTCATGGCACCATTGAAGACGGCGGGCATTAGTATAATGAGAGGGGCGGAAAGGAGTTTAATTACCTTATTCGTGATACCGTCTAAGCCTGGGGTTTTCCGGGGTTTGAGTCTCTTAATGATCTTTTGCACTTCGTTGGGAGTGACGAGGGGTAGAGGGTCATCAGGGTCTTCGAACGGTGAGAGTGAAACTCTACGTTCGACTTCCGCGTCAACCTTGAAGAGATACGGTTGGTCTACCGGTTGGGTGCCAGGATTGCATTGGGATTCTAAACTGTCGGCCAGACATTCAGCCTTTTCGATGTCGTGGAATCTGTCGTGACCTCGGTAAGTTATTTTATAGTTTTCTTTCCAAAAATTATAACTTTAATAGAGGAGGTTGTTGTTGCATCTAATAATATCTGCAACTTCTGCAAGTAATCAACATTGCGCGCTTAGTAATATTTTTGGAGAAGGCAAAGTTTTTTTATTGCCCTGTAAATAAAACACTTTAATTGAGTTAATAAGAAAATACTTAAATATACATAATCTAATCAGATTTATGTTATTATACATGTAACCCACAATATTGTCCACGAATAAAAAAAAATATGATAAAAGAAAACAGACATACAAGTGTGCATCGTGAAGGAATTAAGAAGTATTAAGAAGAGAAAAAAAAATACTTGAGATGTTAGCAACTCTATTGCTTTTGCCTTAAAACGATGTTTAGAAAGACAAAATATGTCAAGCTCCATAAAGTGAGTGTTGTATGCCTCAACGAGGTGACGAAGAGGTTTGTGCACCCCAGAGTTAGACCTGCACAAATCTGTGTGGAATAGTCGAGGCACACGTACCTCATGAAGCATGACAGATCTAGGTACTACATAACGTAAACCATCTTTTAAAGAAGTGCAGTCCAATCTATTGTTACATATACCATGCAGCATCATTACACCCAGAAGAATTCGTCTAGATTCCAAACTAAAAACATTGTATCGTTTTAATGATTGTTCATATGAGACTTTTGGACGATGACATTTATAATTCATAGAAAGTAGATACTTTTTCTGTACAATTTCTATATATATGTCTATCCTTGTACTTATCGATCCCAAATTTGGACGGCGTACTCTAATTGTGACTGAATCAGGGTTTTATTTAATATTAAGAATGTAGAGGGTCGCACAAAGGCTTTTTTTACTATATTGTCAATATAAGTATGAGAGTGTAAACAAGAGTCAAGCGTTACACCCAAGTCGCAGACAGAATTAACTTTACTAAGACTTTTTTATTTATAGAATAATTAAATTTCATCTTATTTATGTTTTTAGTAAAAGAGATTTAATAACATTTGGGAAGACTAAGAAAGAGTTTATTTTTGAGGCAGTATCTTATCTCCGGAACACCTCGTATTTAGTGCATAATTTACACCAGACTTACTCTAAAGTTCAAATCGATGGGTGAAAGGCTATTTGGTTCAAGAATAATTACTGTGCTTTAAAAAAATAAACTTTAAAACCTTTTAAAGCCTTTAGAAACATTTTCATATTTCAATAAAATGTCGCTTGAGCCAAAAAGTCTTTCACACACACAAATTTGTGATTTAGTTGATTCGTGTTTACAACTACTTAAACAACTTTCACAGCTGGTGGCTGGACGAGCCGTGGCGGTTCCTGCCGACAACGATAGCGCGGCGAGCTCTCTCCGCCGCATTCCGGCCAGCCAGCCCTCCTGATGTGTGGAAGGTACGCGAAGTGCTCACTCGCGGTATCCTGCTCACGCACTCCCTGGCCACCTCCGTTGACTACCTGTGCGTCATGCAGGGCCTGCTCGATGAAGCCTAGAAATATAAAAACTACCTATCAAACACTATAATTAAATAGGTAGATAAATAAACTAGGTTATTGCCGAGTTCCTGCTGATTGTACCTATAGCAACTGGTAATAAAATATGTTCACACTGACGATTTTTTTATTATTCCTTAATACATTTTCTAGGCTATCGGAAAAGAGCCTCAACAAGTAACACAAACTAAGTATCGGCACCACAATCTGTCAAACTCAGCAACTTCCAAGGTTTATTTACATTTTTACTCTATACACCTAAAACGTGTTATTTAATAGATCATTAAAACAATTCTATGTCAAAGTACTGTTCGATGTGATATAGAAAGTAGTTTTTTTATTGTTTTAGGTGAACTAATTATGTTGGATTTTATGCTCATTAATACTTAGAAATAATAGAATTTCAATAAACTTAACGACAGCACTCACGGCTAAAATTAAAAAGGGAGCAGCTGATTAGCTAATACAACACCTGCCAGAATGCATGTTCATTGGTAACTGTAGAGTGCATAGCGAACAATCTCTATTCCGTACGACAAACAGACCATTACGTAAATATTTTCCTTTCCTCGTAGGCTCAGGTAAGTTGCAACCAAAATTCTTAGTTTCGGCAGAAAAATCAAAAGTGGAAGACGTAAATTATTTGGCAAATGTTTTAGTTTGATTATTTTGCATTTCTGCAATAAAAAGTAATTTTATAAGTGTTTTTGCTTATCCGCAAAGTGCTTAGTTTTGAGAAGTGTCATAAAACTAGTGATACATTCTATAAACGTAGACATATCAATACTAGATATTCAGTGGCCCTAGTGTTATATAGTTACAAGTATACGGCCTTCTATAACCTACTTAACCGACACCTTTCATTGTCTTATTGCAAATTATAAGATAGTATAATTTTGTCATAAAACTTGACTACACACTAAAATAACCTTTAAATCTAACAACACTTGGAAGTATTTTTGCTTAAGTGCAATACTTTATCAGAATTGCTTAAGATATCTATCTCCCTAGGAGATCACGTTCCTAACATATTGTCACTAAGGAAAGTTTAGTATGATCAAGCCAATAAATCCCTTGTCAGTGAGTCTAACGTTCAATGTACTATCTCCAAACTATCAGCACTTGAATTATCACACCGACAAAGATTCTGGGACGTTTGACGTACTAACCTGTGTTGGTGGGTGTCGACCACAGTGCAGTTCGCCGGAGGAGGTCGACAGCGCGAGACGGCACCATGGCAATGGCAAGATGGAATATTTTCGGGCTTCTGGCGCTGTGTCACTCGTAAGTTTAGTTTATATTATCAACGCATACCGGTATTCTGGTTACATTCAAATCACATGCACCTCTTAAATAACAAAGAAATTATAAAGATCAATAAAGTTTCCCTTCAAGGTCAATGACATTTCTCAAGAATCGTAGATAAGTTTGCGCTGCAAGTATTTATAATTACAGTGCATCTATCACACTGATATTAACTTACCTTACTAACCATAACAAAAAAGTTGATATAAAAGTATATTAAACGTTACCTGTCCTACCAACTCTTCTTGTTCGATTCGTTTTTATAGAAACTGCTTTAATGTTTGCTCAAACTCATAATATAACAGATATTTATCATTTCTTACCAACTTTTATTTACAAACAATAACAACATTAATATCTATAATTTCTTATTTATTGTAATCATTTGTTAAGCTAATTAATTTCGAAGATTAATTACAAGAAAAGGAAGATAAATCACCAACAGCAAGTTTAAAAAAAAAAAAAAAAAAACCACATGGCACCCGTGCAAATTTATCGAAAAATTTGAAAACGTCGGCTGAGGGTTCAGCCACTATTTTTATGGTAATACATTTTCATTTATTGTGTCTGCTCTAAACCTTGACAGATACTGTTTTTCTGTATCTACTGTTGTCGAGTCGTTTACCTTAACAATAGTTAATATAATTTAAAATGTCCACTACTGCGTTTTTCTGTCTATCTGTGCACGCATTTGCTCTGTATGTACAGCATCATCATTCCCCTGCCCTTATCCCAAATTATTAGGGGTCGGCGCAGCATATACCTATCTGGCATGCTGCCAAAGTTTTGGCTGTTTTATGACCGGCCGCCTGCCTGACGTCAACCCTCTTTGCTCTGTACCTATGTACATACGGATTTAATTTAGGGTTTCACAAATGCCTGTTTCTATAAAAAAATATTGATGTTTTTTTTTCTAATCTTTTTTTATTATAGTGGGTTTTATCACTTAGTGATAATGTCACCCCCGTAACAGAAAATATTACCTTATGGACTTTACAACGAGTAAGGCTTACTATAAGGTAAAATTATATATATTTTACGTAAGTAATGCACAAATGCATAGTTTTTTAAAAGAAAGTTTTTAGAGATTTATAGTAGATACATCTATTTTGAATACGTTTAACAGAAAGGCAAAAAAAAAACAGTAAAAAAACAGCCTTTTTGCACATTGCATACAATGTATAGGTCTGAGATAAAAAAGGGTAGAAAATCTTGGACAATAGTTTTTCTGATTTCTACAATCGACGACATGGTTGCTTAGAAATAAACCTAACCATAATATCCATTACAATTAATCATTCAATATATAAATAAATTGTAAGAGGGAATCTTTATCTGTTTTGTAACAGGTTTAATCCGATCTGTCAATAATATCAAAGAACTCACAGTCGTCAGCCCGTCAAATAAGAGATAACATTGGTGACATCTATTGAGATAAAGTCGCAGGGGATCAGAAATTATGACATAACCTAAAACAGAATTAGTAAGAATTTATCCCAGGATCATAAACTTTAGTGGATAGAAAAAGACGGTCGTTGGCAGGATCCGAACCTGCGCCTCCCGGATAAATACTCCAGGCGGAGTGACCACTAAGCCCGAGCCCTAAGATCTCAACCCGAGCTTCGAATCCTGCTCACGACCGTATTTTTCTTTCAACAAATTTCAGAGTTCGCAACGCATGCGTTAATGCGTTTGTTTGAAAGATTTATCTGTAATATTCCCAGAGTTTTATATGTTCACCGAAGAAGTCTCCAGGAATCTTACATCATCATTCTTATCACACATTGAACTGTCTATACATACATACAATCACGCCTGTTTCCATTAGAGTAGGCATAGACGGATGAGATCTGCTGGTTAGATAATATTAAAGTTAATTTTCCTAAATGTTTGTCGGCTCACCACCTATTTATTAAATGGGACTTATAATAACAACATTGGTGAAATGTGGGTGTACAACTATGTAAACCTATGCCTATCCCTTCGGGGAAAACAGCCGTGGTGCTATATGTTATGTTATGTTATAAGAGTGTTACCTAACTTAGGTAACTCTGAATCCGTTTGAACTAAAAATAATTATTATATTCATATATATTTTCTAGTATGCATCTTCCCTTAATAATGCACTAGTGCCACAGAATAACTACGAGAGAGTCGATATTATTAATATTATTGCTTCTCTCAAAAATGGTTATCTACGAGTAATTAACTCTTCAGTCACCAGATTACAGCACTACCGCCGAAGAATAACGCCGCTCAACGAAAACAAAACCTCGGGATATTTTTCTTGTAGAGTTTTTAATTCATTGTCTTGCGAATTGTTCGTCAAATCGCCAATACATGTCTATGTATTGGCGATATAATTATATTCCCTGTGTACTATAGAAATTATATGAAATGTAGATAATATCGCGCCGTATGTCTTCGCAGTGGGTCCCAAGCATGTGATAGAAGCTAATAATAACTTGCTAAGGTTATATAATTTTATTATCCTTCTGACTTTGACCTTACCTACTTGGCTGATTCGTCTAATGACAGATGACCAAGTGTGTCCTATAAGGTCGGTGTAATGGCTGGTCCAACTTCACTGACAGCGACGTGTTATTCATATTAATTGGCTAATTGGTCTGATAACTAATAAAAAGGTCGTTGCAATAACTAATTCCACGTAGTCCACTAGTAATGATTGAAATCACTGATTTATAGTTTAAATTCTTTGTATCTATCTTTTAATGCCACCTCCATCAGCTGGTTATGCATTGTCCTCGTTATGACAATCGAACCCATCTCAAGAAAATGATTTGATTGCTTTTATTCGTGCATTCGAACCATTAAATAGGTAGTAATTATACATTTATCATCGATACGTTCTTAGAGGACCAGATGGGAGATGGCTTCTGACTCAATATAAAAACAAATTTGCTCGCCACTTTTGGCGGGGGGTGAGGTAGTATACAAGCACAAAATAACAACGTTGTCAAAAGTGTGTCACACACGATTAAAATCATATACATACAATCATCATAACCATACCTACGGGTAAACGGTATAAGTAAGTTTGATTGGGAATCATGTGGCAGTGGTGAGGGGGATATGCCCGCTTAAACTACTCCAATACTAATTCCTTCAAGGATTCATATGACTAGCACGTGTTGCGTGTATTTAATGTTGCGCATAAATTTCTTCTAAATGATCAATTTATACGTATTTAAATAATCACACGTAAATATATAACATGTACTCCCAGAAGAGTTCGCAGAGGGAAGCTGGTGTAAGTATGTCTGCCTATCCATACTTCACCGATGCCGTTATTAAGTCCCATTTGGTGAGCATATTGCCATTAATCTGGTATAATACCAAACTTCGAGCTGCTAAAGTTACAATATTAAATGGAAAAAGAATTCGCGGTGGTGAGCAGAGGTCGAGATGGCTTAGTGGTCAGAGCGCCTAGAGTATTTATCCGGGAGGCGCAGGTTCGAATCCTGTTCGCGACCGTATTCTTTTTCCATTTAATATTGTAACTTTAGAGTTCGCTAAGCATGAGAATTTCCTATCGGGAAAACTCATCACAATCATTTTGCCTGGTCTGGGCATCGAATCCAATACTCCGCAGCCACAATGGCTATTAAGATGCAAATATATCTATATCTTTATGATAAAAATATGATTCATCATCTAATATTACAGGAGCCTAGCTGTCTACACCAAGTTCCCTGAAGGGTTTGCGTTTGGCGTAGCGACGGCTTCCCATCAGATCGAAGGAGCATGGAACCTTAACGGTAGGTCACGTAGCTTACTACCATTTATGTACACAGTTCCCGCAATGGAAAAACGAACATTCAACACAAGAGAGTCAAGATTAATAGCTCTCTGCGGGTTGGCAATTTCAAACCAGGAGTCCAGCTTATCTCGCAAGGTTTTCCTTCACACTAAGTCTATTATGCCCTAGAAAAACTAAGACAGTAGATATGTATACAGGTTGGCGCTGCTATGGTGACATTAATTTAACAAACGGGTCAAGCTAATAGTCAGTAATTATGAAGTCATGCACTTGGTCAAAATTCAAACCAAGTACATAAAGTAACTCGGTCACCATTACCTACTATATTACTAAATTGAACTAACACTAGATTTTAAAGCAACACGGCGACGACCGTGGCATAGGCTAACTGCAGGTACATCAGTCACATAAATTGTAAAGTTGCAATTTTGAAAACCTGTCATCTAAAAGAAAAAAAAAACATCGCTCAACCCGATGATAGATTAAACATGTCTGATAATGTTCAAATCAGTATGGTATCTATAATGTTATGTTTTTTTATCAAAACTGTTTTATCAATACTCTTTTTTGAGTAGTATTACCACAGATAGACACTCGATCAAGTTTTATCTTCTTACGAGATATTTCAATATCTGCATGAAGACAACAATTTATAGAAACGAATTCATCTCAAGAGATGATTTCAAAGTCTGACAACAAAATCGAGGCTGTCGTCCAACTATTATTTAGTTTATTAATTATCCCCAACTAATGGGACAAATAAACCCAAACATCACATACCATTACAAGACTGCCAATATCCGTCGTTCCCTACTTTTACTGCATGATGAGCTTCTTAGGTATTTAACCTGCCTCCAGGCAGTAACATCCATATTCTAAAGG
This sequence comes from Xylocampa areola, assembly GCA_935421205.1. Taxonomy (NCBI): domain Eukaryota; kingdom Metazoa; phylum Arthropoda; class Insecta; order Lepidoptera; family Noctuidae; genus Xylocampa; species Xylocampa areola. The sequence continues at coordinate 8,269,962 of OW285200.1, forward strand.
TAATGAATAGCAACCACGTGGATTGAGCAATTATTTGGTAATCTAGCGTAGGTACCACCCGCTTGATGTTAAACGGTTGCCGTAATCTATGAACATGGACTAATTATAAAGTTACTTTATAATTGCTTCATGTCTATGAACATTTGCAACGCTTTCCAACCTTGCGACCAATAGGAAAATTTGCAAAGGTGGAAGTCAAACAATTCTAATTTTTCCGAACCCTCTCTAGAAACGTTAAGCTGACAAATTGTGTGACCAAGGTAAGGGCCTTGGTCTCACTATTTGTTAATGCAGCTAGACATAATTATTGCGTTTCTTGCAACTTATTAGGACAAAATATTTTCAGGAAAATCTGAAAATGTCTGGGATCGTTTTACGCACACCCGTCCCGAAATGATCGCAGATGGCACGAATGGCGACATCGCTTGCGATTCCTACCACCGTTATCAAGAGGACGTTCAAGAGCTGGTGGACCTTGGCGTGGACTTCTACCGTTTTTCGCTGTCGTGGTCGCGCATTCTGCCGACTGGACGCATTGACTACGTGAACCCTGACGGTATCCGCTACTACAACGAACTTCTGGATGCTCTCGCGGAGAATAACATCGAACCACTTGTAAGTTTATTGCGATCTATTTTTAAAGCCGTATCATATTCATTTATGGACAGTGGTCTGCTATAGTCAAAGTGAAAGTCAAGTAGTAAATGTTATTTTTTACCAAGTGATAAATAAATATAAAAATTTTCAGGGAATACAAACACCATGATGAAATAATGAATCATTAAATATTCATTCCTTTGCAGGTCACTTTATTCCACTGGGACTTACCTCAATCACTCCAAGATCTGGGTGGTTGGACGAACCCCAAAATGATTGATTACTTCCGCGACTACGCCGATGTATGCTTCAGAGAATTCGGAGGGAAAATCAAATCCTGGATCACATTCAACGAGCCTTATGAAATCTGCGAAGACGCTTATGGTGACGAGAAAAAAGCTCCCGCGTTGAACAGTCACGGTGTTGGTAACTACTTGTGCGGTGATAACCTTCTGAAGGCTCACGCCGAATCGTACCATTTGTACAATGAGACGTACCGCCCAATTCAAAATGGAAGGATCATGATCTCGATCAATTCAATCTGGTATGAGCCTAGCGATCCTGATAATGCGGAGCAGGTGGTACTCGCTGAAGTGGCGAATCAATTTAAAGTAAGGAGATCAAATTATATCACTTTATGACTCTGACTGACTCAACTCAAGTACTTTAAAATAATTACCTATACTTATACTATCTTTTTTTATACAGTTTGGTTGGTTCGCGCACCCAATTTTCACAGTTAAAGGTGGTTACCCACAAATTATGCTAGACAATGTAGCACGCCAGAGCGAAGCTGAGGGTCTGCCGACACCCCGCCTTGAACAATTCGACTCATACTGGATTCGAAGAATTAAAGGCACATCAGACTTCCTGGGTATCAACCACTATACAACGCACTTAATCACAGGCCCTGGAGTAGACCCAACCGCTAAGTCTCCTTCATGGTTGAAAGATATCGGTGCAATCACAAGCATGGAAGTCGGCGGCGATTCTGGATCAGAATGGCTGAGGGTATGTTTTTCTTTTAAGTGTATATCTTTGATGGTAAGATCCTGACTCTAGCTTCACTTTTATTTTCCTTTGTATCGTGCCTCTCTATTACGAAGATGAGGCATGACTAGGTAGGTGTTTTTTTTTTATATAATATTATTTTCTACACTCAGCTTAGTTATTACCTTAGAGGACCAGACGGGAGACGGCCTCTGACTAAATATCAAATAAATGTGCTCACCAGTTTTGGCGGGGGGTGAGGTTACACACAAGCACAAAAGAACTTGCACTAAAGCAACAAAAGCTCTCGTCATTACATTAACAGAATAAACACACATAAAAATACTAAACCCCAACATAAAATTCATTCAACACGATTAAAATCGTATATCGTGTAATTTTATTATATTTCAATATTAGGCTGTTCGGCAACTTCGGCAGTACCTCTCCTTCCCTGCCTTGCACACCCATAAAACATAGACTTGGTGCACGAAAAAATAAGTCCACGCCACGTGCCACTTTATTATCAAAATACGTTTATTCAATTATATTCATTTTTTTTCCTAGCAGTATGAAACAAGATAGTTTTTTTTTCAATACCAACTCGCCCGGATTACGCCCCGGCTTGTGGCTCGGGCTTGCTATCCAGCCTCATGTCTAATGACCTACTTAGCTTACTTGTACCATAATGTACTATTATAGTTCCAAATAATAATAAAAACGCCTAGAATGGCTCTTATCATCATATAACTTTTGCTATTTTGACCATTTCTTTAATAATTTAATTACTTATTTAGATAAATATATTATATTCGTAGGTAATTCCAAGAATGTGATACTTACATATATTTTCCAAATACCACCAGATAGTTCCAACTGGCTTCGCCAACCTGCTCCGTTGGTGCAAGAGTTCATACAATGACCCGCCTATTTACATCACAGAAAACGGATGCTCCGACTATAGTACCTTAGAAGATTATGGACGCATCAAGTATTTCAACGTAAGTTTTTTATACACCACATTATTATAAATACCGACATTTTTGTAGGGGCTTATTATAGGACATAATTATATTATGTGAAAACAAAATCGCCATTTCACAATATTTTAGAGAAATACAAGATTTCAAATTCTTAAAAAAAAGCGACCAAAACGGATATAGAACAAAATAACCACATTTGTATCACTTTGTTATTGTTTCTAAATCAAATTAAATGTTTATTTGTTAGAATTACATTCTCGTTACAATGGTTAATCTTATAGGTAACATATTATAGTATTCTGCCTGCAAGCAAGCGTGCAAACATTTTTATTTAAGGTTGGTTGCAATATAATTTAGAGTACCTACTAAATAACTACAACCATTCTACGTTCTATCAGTGAATTTTGAAAATTTTATAACGAAAACCAAACCTTATTTTTCCAAAGAAATGTGTTCTTACATGCTACATGATGATTAAAACCTCGTATATCTATTAATTTATCTAATGATTGCGCGGTTGCAAAAGTGTTACTGTGGATTTTTAATTTAGTAGGAAATTGTAAGTAGTCGTTATTCTAAGTATTAGTTTGGAAATGTGCCCGGTAGATGTCAATAGGCTCACCACCCGATTGATACGTCTGACATAATAACTACATAGGTGAAATTTGGATGTAATTACAAGAGTAGTACACATACACTCTCACCTTACTCCTCTCAGCCTAACCCTTCGGGATATAGGCTAGTACTACTATGTTTTTTAACCGACTTCCAAAAAGGAGGAGGTTATCAATTCGGTTGTATTTTTTTTTTTTTTAATGTTTGTTACCTCAGAACTCCGTCATTTATGAACCGATTTGGAAAATTATTTTTTTATTATAAAGGATTTACTTTCAGATTGGTCCCATTTAAATTTTATGAAAATTGGTTTAGTAGTTTGGTATTTAAATCAAAATAACTGAAAAATAATACGTCGTCGAAGTAAACGAAATGGTGTATTTTGCATTCTTGTGACTTTCCGGTGGTGTTTGCGGTCTCTAGAATAGTTCTAATGAACTAACAATTTTCCAGCTTCATCATCAGATGATGATGATGATGAAACCGGAAGATAAGCATCGGAAATCCGTCATATTATTTTTGCTATTTAATACTTTTTAGTGTAAGACCGCATTCTCAAACATCTCTTTTTACACGAGTGCTCAAAAAACGGAGTGTATTTATGTATGTATGTATGTAAGTATGTTTGTGAGTTTCTTTACCTATTCCACCATAACTTCTAAATACTTGAACTGATTTCGATATATGGGGTATCGTTAGACTCCTTATACTGTCCCGTGAGTAACATACGCCAGTCAGTTTTTTTTTTTTTTATTAATTTCATCTTGTTTTACGCAGTTTATTACTTACTCTCTTTTGAATAGCCTCAGATCTAGATTTCCTACTTTGATATGGATATGTCGCAGATGGATTGTAGAATAAGCTGTATTACAAAACTGCTAGCTGATTTACAAAACAGTACTGTTATGAAAAACAGCTGAACGACGTATAGCGGTTTTACATGATTACTGAACTATAACACGCAGAATTGAATGAACGTTTTGCGTTAATCAATGCAGCGGGTCAACGATCAGAGATTATGTAAAACAGTGTGAAATGAACTGTCAGATTGTTGATTTTAATTCGAAATTTTGTCGCTTATGGCTCTGTATGTCCTAACAATAATAACCTAACTTTATTTTACTTGCCAAAAGCAAAAAAAAAATGAAAATTTTTAATGACGTAAATACTAAACCACTATAATAGTCGACAATATATCGGGATTATGAAAGAAAATAAATTAAATTGATCCATGAGCGAGCGAAGCGAGCTCGGGAGTTTCGTGTATCCCGACACGGACAGGTTAGGTTCTTCGTGTTTAGGTTTTTTCTAACCTTACGGACACAAAAATAGGAGCCCCGCTAGGCGGGGCTCCGTCGACCCAGCCACGGAAAGTCAAATCAGAATACAGTATCGCTTTTTTACTTGAATGGTGACTATCCATTTAATATACCTATACAATAAACAAACCTGTCCCACAGTAGATATGTCATTCTGCATAACGTCTAAAGGTGGGTAGCAGTTTTGTTAAACGTATCGCAATGGTAATCCAGCTGAACGTTGTTCAGCTGTTTTATAAAACAGTATTGTTTTGTAAAGCAGCTAAAGATTTTGTAAAACAGCAGATTATACAATCCATCTGCGACAGATATATATGAACAGCGCGTTGAGTAGGTCTACCCATATTCACTTCCGATAAATCAGATAAGGTACGCAAGATTCACTAAAAAGTAAGAAATAAAATAATTTTTAACAAAAAAAAGAACCGACTCCAATTATTATTATTTTTGGAGTCGGTGCCAGTAAAGGATAATAAACGTGTAAGTACATTCATGAAGTAGCGTATTACGTTCGCTTTAGGCAGTTGTTGTGTTCATTTGTAAATAGGTTCAATTAGGTATAATACATTATCGTAAAAATAATTAAGATTAATGTAATCTTTAAATATACTTTGCAAATTTTAGGAAACTTCCTTAATATTTTTAAAGTTTGACTGGCACCGACTCCAAAAATAATAATAATTGTATATTATTGTCCTAATAAATTGATTTATTCAGAATCATCTAAAATTAAAAAAATATTTTTATATAAATAGTAGTAAGTAAATAATGCAATTATTTTATAACTTTTTAGTGCAATTTTACTGAACAGAAAGATTTTTGAAGTCGGTTCTTTTTTTTGTTAAAAATTATTTTATTATTATTAAAAATGTACCCTAAGTTAATGAACTTTAGATCTGATTTTAGATAATCAAATGTTCCGGTTACAAGTACTTTTGATGCTGACTCTACATTAGGTGGAGATATTCTGTCACTAAGACCGGTGAAACATTACATTTTGAACGTTATGTCGCAGGCAATAGAAGTCATATTACAAGCCTTTGTGAGATAGAAAGAATACCTACGTATGTTTTTAAAATATGCCTTACCTATTTATATGATCAGAAGACTACCTACTTATTGACCTAAGGTTAACATTAAGTTTAAAAGTTTTTTAACACAATGTTCGAACACTTGTTTTCATTGGGAACTAATATAGAAGATTCGGACTATAGATAAGTTTTTATAACTAAGTTAACAATATTTTTATAGGAATACCTGACTGAGATCCTGAACGTTATCTACGACGATGGTGTCAATGTTCTCGGGTACACGGCGTGGACTCTCATGGACAACTTCGAATGGAGAGCTGGATTCTCGTAAGATAGTTGGAATGAACTTAACTAAGTATCTGCTTAAACAACAAATGTTTATGTTAGGTAAAAAATTTAAAACACATATACCACCTTGGTAGTCCCTAGAGCCCTTAATAGAGCACTCAAACACCGGTAGTATATCAAAAGCTCGCAAGCTGGCAAATCTGAACATAACTACTCAGATCAGTTCCGCCGAGTCAGTTGAGTAAAAATCCCAATTCTAGTATGGAATTAATGGAGCATACAGCTATCGCCACAACGTATTCCCTTAGAGCTCACACAGATTCACGAAGATACTACCTAACTGCCAATACTTACTCGTTGATATTTGTTCAAACTTTAATATTAATGAGAAGTATATCTAAATCCCTAGTGAGCGCTTCGGCTTGTACTACGTGAACATCACGGACCCCGCGCGCCCTCGCACACCCAAGCTGTCGGCAGAGTACTTCCGAGACCTAGTAGCTAACCGCGAGATACCGCAAGACGACCGCTACAGGGACCCCGCTGTAAGAAACAAGTGCTATGTTGCCAGTAACCCAAACTAGCTCCAGTATACTAGTAGAACATCAGTCCATGAGTAGAACAGACAGATTCCCAAACCAACCGCAGCCTTATTTTTTCACACACCCAATATTATTTGAAGTAAATTTATTGTAGTTATTAGATCTCATTAAGACTTTTTCAAAACATACGGTGCATAAGAAAATTACAAGTGTCATGTATTAAAGTTATGTATATACATGTAGTTATATTGTCAGTGTGTTATGTGGTAAGGCTGCGGAACGTTAGCCCTAACTAGTTACTGACTTGATTGGAGCTAATACAAGCTTCTAAAGTTTCAGCTGAATGGACATTGCATTTTTCTTCAATAGAAAAGCACTTGGATCAAAATTGAAATATCGTGATTCGTGAGTCAATAGGAATGAAAATGCAATGCACCATAAATTTAAGATCTTGTAAATATAATGCTTGCTGTTTGATTTGCTTTAAGTTGTCAGTCAGTTAGTTAACACAAAATTAAGTAACGTTCAATGTACCTACCTAGTATTTATGAAATGCTTACTTATCGTAATTGTTAGAGTAACAAATTGATCTGCCTACCCTACTCTACATATTTATTTTCAGAACTTGTTTTCATGCAACCCCTAAATGATATTTATGTAAAGCACGTTAGAATGAAGATTTTGATACCTTGGTGACCCATGTCAATCAAAGTCAAAGACAAAAGTTTTTATATTATGTAGTCAAATAAACCAATTAAAAGGAACTTATGAAAAGTCTGAATTTAGTTGCAGTGAGCAAAAATCTGGAACTATTAGAGATTGGGGAATTTGTAAGACACCAAGTCGTATATTTTAGAGAATATAAGTGCAATAGTTTATAAAAGTTTTAGATTTTCCTATAGAGACCCATATAAATTAATTATCCCTGTAGTGTAATTTAGTATTCATCAATACATATTAGTAAATAAATATAATAAAAATGTAACGGATTGCTGTCTGTACATGGAAGATATATGAGAAAAAATATTATTGGGACCTTTATCAACGCAAATAGGACCCAAAACAATGATTGATAGAATGTTTGTCTGTTTATCTGTGCGTTTGTGCACGCTAATCTCAGAAACGGCTTATCCGATTTAGATGTGATTTTCACTAATAATATTAGTGAAAATCACTTAGACTTACCACAATATATTATATTGTGTACTTACCACAATATATTATATTGTGGTAAGTCTTACTTAACATTTAGTGTTTATTTCATGTCAATCGGTTCATAATTAAAAAAGTTATGCCAATTTAAAGAATCACGTCGAACATTTGTTATTTTTAAATTTGTGTTCATACACGACATGTTGTTAATTTACGACAGCCACGCGGACGGAGTTGCAGGCACAGCTAGTTTAGTATAAATATTGTCAAGGTGAAGATGGCAAAATTATGTACCTCGACCTTTACCTAATAAAGCCTATAAAGCTCGTTATATATAGTCAAGGCCTTCTTATTATTTTGTTGAAAAACCACCTAGTGTCAGATTTTAAATTATCCGGCCTCTGACAAGCCATGCTCACCATCGAGAATATCTCTCAGGTGTTTTGCTGACGTTGTTTGCCTTCAACGTTTTAATACTCGCTGTCCGCGAAGCAGACAATAGATAAACAATTGTCGAACGATCATGTTAATCAGTCGTTTTGGGTTTGAACTTGCGACCTCTGACTTGTCTGACCAACGGTAATTAAAGACTGTTACTATTATGTAGGTACAAAATTAATTATGTAATTTATAAAATGCATGTTTGTGTTATTTTGCTTGAACTGTTGCTTTTCTATCTCTCTCTGCAGATTTACTTCTAGTTTATAGAGAAATTAACATTAGCACATATCTTTACTTGGTTTACAATTTGACAGGTGGCACGCAGGTGAAGGCGTTGGCTCGAGCATGATCACGTCTAACATTGTAAATAATTTATTAATTATATATGCAGGCTTCTACCTTGCATGCGCCGTTTGTTATCGTAAAGAAATTAAACATAAAAGCGTTACAAAGACTTTTCTTTTTTCAACAGAAAAGAACACCCCGGACTGAATTGTAATCGTTCTCTGTAGGTATATTTCTTAACAAAACCTTGGGAAGTAAAATAGATAATAGGTATTAAAACAAATATTTATTTAATTCATATAAGAATATCGAATTATTTACAATGAAATTATAGTAAATTAATAACTTTGACACGTAATTTCATTGTTATAACATTGATACACGTAGTTACATACACTACATAGAAAACTTGCATCTGTTATCAGACTGAAAAGATATGTTTTTCATAAAGGCTATACTTAAGAAATAATTGATTACAGTTTACACTTGAAATATTGTTCTGAATATTATTCCGTAGCAAGTGGCAGGACTCGAGCGAGTCCTACTGTTACAACATGGAATGTTTGTCGATGTGTCATTAAAGCGAGACAACACTAGGAACGAGTGAATGAGTATGTTCGACCGCTGTTCAGTTCCTCTCCGACCGACTTCACGAATACAATGGGGAAGGGAGCGATTAAAGAATAATGAACCGAACAATATGAGAAGCATCCAACTTACGGACTCTTAGAATTAATACACGACAAATACAAATATAAAGTATACAACAAATGGATCTACAGAATACAAAATTAAATGTATCATCAACCCAGCACCGTTATGTCTAATTACAATAGTTACACAGATGCTATTTATTGCTATTCGTCATAACTGAAGATAACATTAAAGTCTTATAAGAATTATAGTACTTTTACTAATATGGCAAAGTTTTCAATGTAGCATTTGATATTAAAGGCCTAATTCCATTATCATATTAATCAATCAAGCTAGCTGAATTCAATACACTCATACAAAAATCTAAAGACTAGGTGGGCTTAAAAAAATTTGCAATATATTTTGATTTGTTGATATAATATGAGCGATGATCTAATGAAATGATAATTAAAAATAATGAAGTAATACTAATAATGTAACAGTTATCGAAAATAGATTTTATACTTTATTGGCACCGATTGTGCCGTCTGCATGCTGCGTGTAGCAGTTCACAATGTTATTTCAATAAATCAATTTTTAGCTACATAACATCAGATAATATAAAGTTTTGAGTAAGGCACTTAGAGGCATAATTTCGAGCTCCAATTACTCCCTAAAATTAGCTAGCTAGCTGCACCCATACGTTTGAATATTGCTTAGGTAGTCACATTGTTCACTTACAAGCCAACTATAATAAGTAAACATAATAGTTGCCAACACAATTATCTACTTCATGATTATAACTATTAAAACTTAACGTCTATTCATAATCTCGAAAATTCACAAGGACGGTGTAAGTTGACAAACAACGTTCTACAAGTACATAAGTAGTTAATTTTCTGTCAAATCACTATTACATCAATAATTCGACAATAGAAAATTGTAAAAATATCTCAACATTATCTAAATTATTACAACAATAAATAATTTTTATCAAGGCACAATAAGGCACTGTTACATCAAGATGTTATCACAATCTTAATTTTAAAATATATATCATAAAATATTGTTTGTTTGTCGATGTATAGAAGCGATTTTCCGATAGTCTTCATAAAAGAGTACGGGAAACCTAGTTCACGAATGATTGCGTTGCAATGCAACTACTTTCTGCTACGAAAGAAGCCTTGCAGCCCCCGCGCACGCGCAGGCAGAGCGCGTGGCCGTCACACTAGTACCTACGACAATGACTAGCCATTCGTGATAGTCATGCTCTACTGTTTCGCGTTACTTGGCTTTGTTTTCGTAGTTAATCTTTTGCTCGAACTAGTTGAAATATGTTAGATCCTGAGCACCAAAATAACTCGCATCAAAAGACAAGAGGATTACTGTTTTCATACGTTATTTTATAATTTATCCGCTACCTATGTATAAAAAGGCAATTATAATTTACAATACTTAGGACCCAAGTTATAATTCAGGAATTGCGTTGAGTATATGTTGTAAAGTCAGACATACACAGATTTCACACATGTACCTATCACCACATCGAAGTAGAAACTATTATTATACGAGCTCACACAATTTTGTATTCCTATCTCATTCGAATAAATGCAGAGATAGAGATAAAACCAATTCTGCATAAAAAGCGAGCAGATATAGTGAACGAATAGTGAAACCGATGTGGAGTTTTTGAAATAACATTTGAACTGAAATATATTGTTACTGGCTGAATGTACCACGTAGACCCAAATGCATTTGTCCACATCGGTTTAACTGTTCTCATGGAAGCCATCGTACTGGTACAGAAAGTATCTAACTATCCTAAATCATAAGCACACGAAATCCCACATCAGTCATTACACATGTTATGCTATAATTGTCATTTTCAAAGTGAAATTTACACCACATCGTTACCGTTTTGTCACCGACACTTTATAGCGGTCGACGTCTGATAAAGCGGTAAGTACGCTAAATTAAACATATAATACCTAATTTGAAAGTTCGTAAGCATGGTCGGCGCACGTGACTCGCGCACGCGCACTCGCGCTGCCTACAGCCACGTCAGCACGTTGTCGGGCTTGCTCGGCGTCGAGTTTATGAGCGATTGCACGTCGTCCAGGAGTATGTCGTTTGTGAACTCGTTCAACTGAAATGTTCATATTACATACATCAATAAAAACCTTTTAGTTCACTAAGAATGGGGAAACTTTTTTGAGGACAGATTCTTCAAAAGATTCTCCAATGACACTATAATGAGTCTTGATTTTTATATTTCTGTTAACTACAAGTGGAATGGATATTGGTTGGATATTGGTAGCCGAGTCGTGTACACAAAACTAGCAGCTGTCTACGTACCTACCTAAGTTCATTGATTAGATAAATTCAACTTAATTAAACTAATAAATAATTAATAACAAAAAGCAACATAATTACTACGTTAATTGCACTGCAGTCTATCACTATCGGACAGCACTATTTTGTAGTTTCGTACTAGTAATAGAAGTACAAAATAAAGCAAAGTCAACTACCTGTAAAGAAGGTACCAAGTCATCAGTAGAGTCGAGGTTGTCGGCTAGTGTGATATCGGTGGAGTCAAGGTTGGCGCCGGCCTCGCTAGTGCAGTCCATGCGGTCGTCCATGCCCGCCAGGAAGCCCTCGGGCGTGTGCGGCATCGAGTACGAGTGCGGCACGCCCATCCCTAGCCCACTGTCAGCAGACTCCTGCCGCTGGTGATCCGACAGCCCCGACAGGAATGGGTCCAGAGGCAGGTCTGTGCTCGCAACGCCCGTACTGCTCGCCAATGACGATACAATTGACGATGACTGCCGCGCCATGATAAGCTCTTGCTGAAATTCCGATATATGAAACATGAATAAAAGTAGGCTAGACGACTATCTATATATATATGAGTAAGAAGAATTGAATTTCGTAAACTACCTTGGTAACAACAAGAACCGAATAACGTGACTAGGGTTGATTGCATACGAAACACAGAGAAATTGGCGTAAGACACATTTGGGGAAACTCTGAGGTACAAAAGCAAATTAAGAGAGGAGCTTTGGGTATCTTAAGAACACACGTTTATGGAAATTGTGTGTCACCTGTTTGTATCATATATATGATACCAACCTAATAAAGATCTTATAAAATCGTTATCCAACGCAGGCCGCGTGCAATCAATCATTTATTTGACGAGCAAGATGATATGTAATCTGATACTAACGCATCAATTTGATGAGCTATAGTGAATAGTTAAGAAAATACCAACTGCACAAGAGAATTAACTTTAAATACATATTGATAATACGCTACTATTTGTCAAACATACATCAGAGACGGTCCGAATTTCCAGTCCAACAGAGGCTTATCTTGAGCAGCGAACTTTCCTTAACAGTTATTTGAAACAATGGGAAATACTCATTTGATATAACTGATATAGCATCAGAAACAGGGAGAAAGAAATGGAAGTGGGTTGGCCATATTTGCCACTGATCTAGAACAGGCCGTAGAAGTGTAAGCAGGACAGGCGCAAGGTAGACCGGCCTGGTCAAGGTAGCCGGAAGAAAATCTGGGTGGAGACGGAAACTTATTGAAAATGAATTTTCAGCAGTACATAAGAAGCCCCAACGTATTTGAATAAAATAATGTCGACGCTGACCAGTACGGTTATTCTTGCGAGAAAGGGCCTTTTTTTGGTGTGGAAAAGAAGCCAGACATCAGGCACTTATAAAATATGCAGAAGCACATCAGACGAGGCTGTCATATCACGTGAATTTCGAAGCTATCCAGCTCCTTGATAATACGGATCTAGTGAGAAGATTAAAAAGGACCTAAACTTTGAATTAGTCTAGTGAACAGTGAATGACATTTGATTAAGAACACATGATCAAAGTGTCTTCCTCTTAACAAAGACTAAGAACAATTATTGGACTAATTCTTAGAAATATATTACCGTAGGAATTTAGGTTAAAATTAAATTACTTAATAGACATTGGGCTAGATTGTAATATAAATAAAGTACCTCATTGGGCGCCATATGACAGGCAAGAAAAAACTTGTAAAATACTGAAAATAAATACATCATAAATGTGTATTACTAGTGATTACTAGAAATAGAAGCGTCAGATGGATGAGTAATATCATTCTCATAATAAAGATTGAATTAAAAATAAACTGTCAAGAACTGATTTTCCGAAGAGTTGTAGAGGTCAAATGATAGTTATTCCGCATTTAGCCGGAAGTCGCCATAAAGAGGAAACGGAATAGATCTTGCAAATTTTATTGCTAATGATCGCATAAATAACGCCAGTTAATATAACTCTTTGTACGACACGAAAATTATCTAGATATTCAAATAACTAGATATCTAATAATTACCTACTATAACATTATCATAAAACTAGTATTTCCTAGTCTACAACGCTATTATCAGATCACCGAGAAATCTTTCTTTCTATGGATGTGTACCTGGAGTCTAATCTCCTGCTGGCGTTGCTTAAGGCGCTCTCTCTCGAGCTGCAGCGACTGCAGCCGAAGTTTCTGCTGGCAGGCCTGCAGGGAGGCGTTGGCCCAGCCGCCATCCGGCCCAGTGCCGCCTGCAGCTGGTGTGCGCTGCAAGTGTTGCGCTGGAAACAGAAACAAACATCATCAGCACACAAACGAACTATCTTACGTCCGATAACACTCCGGAATGAATACCTGCCTCCGAGCCAACGTCGTATTGTTCAAGCTAGTGTATTGTATAATCATACGAGATAATTATGCGTTGCTGACATTCACTTAACATGTTTTATACTTACGTATCCTTGGATCGAACCAGGATGTGGTACGGGCAGCATGATTTATAAAGTAGATTTCTCCTTCCGCCGTCGCGGCCTGCTCCCAACCCTCCGGCAGGGGCCCTAGTGGATCCGTCGTTGTGTTACTACTTGTACTCTTCGCTGCTGAAATCAATCAAACGTACGTAATCAGTACCTTTGAAACGTTACACTTGTCATTTGTAGAAAAATAACTAATGATTCTCTCAACAGCGACTAGTTGCAAGCCAGCACATTATGAACTAAGACGTACGCACACGTGATTGAGAATCAGGTGGACAACGGGAAGGTCGGCGAGAGCTCGTTCCAAGAAACGACGGCGCCAGACGATTGCGAGCTGCCTAGCGCTTGGCACTCGCTTCCAAAAATGAATCACAGCGCACGCGCAGTGCGAACACCTCACCTCATCCGCGTGCTCACGCGCGCTCACTCTTTGTGTACATGCAGCGCAACAAACAGGCGATCATTCATAAACAATTCGCATATAGGTAGGTACATATATACGGTTAATTGATCGCTAACATCATCGTTATTAACGTTGCTCAAATCTAATCGTATTACTGCTATAACGTGATTCACTTTTCCTTTTCCTAGATGTTATGGGGAAGAAAATAAAATCACTCACAATCGAAACAATCGATTGTATAGAGCAAAAGCGATTTAAGTCGCTGATTGCTGAAGCTTATTAAAGTAGTCTCAAAACTCAAAATTTTTATTTGCTTTCCACAATGGTGTTTGAAGATGGTAAGTAAAATAATGTAGTACATCGTGGACCCTGTTGGGCACTCTGCGGAGGCTCATAACAACTTTTAGGGTAAGTTTAAGTCGATTGACCTAATTTTATTAATCATCAATTCTTCGCATGCTGATCGGTGAATGGCATAGAGTTTGAAATATGTATAGCATTGCAACCCTTGAGCTACTCGTATTTCGTACGACTGACTGTAAAAACAATGAATCTTTATCATAGTTGCAAACTAGATAATTTCTTTATTAACTTTGTTGCCTCTGTGCTACCCGTATAGTGTAATTACCTGCACATTATTTACAATCATCATTACTCAACAGTCGACAGCAGCGCACCGCGGCTCGGCGACTAACCGCGATATTACGTTAGCATTACGTTATGACCGCTTACCTCCACCGTATACTTTTACCCGCTACTGTTAGATGATAACTACAAAACAGGGTGAATAATTATTATCACTATGCGAACACTCCATTGTTTTTAGAATATCTTCAGAATTACTCAGACCAGCATAATTATAGTCAAAAAAGTTAGTATTAGAATGCCTATGACAAAGTTACAAAACCTATCAAGATTTCAAGACTGATAGGTGATTCTAAAATAACTTCATCTGACATGAGACGCGTTACACTAAAGATATTTAGTGGTACGAGTTCTGGTATGTTATCTCGACATAAGATTGTGGAGGAACGCGCTGTGAAAACACAATTATTTGTATTGTCACCTGATCTACATAGGTGTTTGTAGTACGGCGAAGATAAAGTTATATACTGTAACAGTGACACTTGCCGTGATGAGTGGCGCCCGGCCCGGCGAGGTGGCGGCAGCACTTCTGAACGTGATCTGATACGTGAATAGGTCACGTACTAACAAAACGTTATAACTTCAAAAAATTATTCATAAAGGTAAGCACGTGCAGACACTGTCGCGGTACAAGTGGACATTTTATGAAGAAGATAAAAGAGAGGTACATTCGGTTCATTTTCTTTTCTTCTTGACTAGAACTAAGGCTATCTTTTTGACTTCTTTAGCTTAAAGGTGAAAAGGAAAATCTATTATGATAAGATTAAGAGGTACGTTATGTAGTAAGTGCGGTCAGTTGTGGTGTAGACTGTAGTGTGTGTAGAATAAGGCGGACCTGTCGCAACCTAGGCGCTGAAAGGCGCGGGCGCCATGGCCGACGGCGGACTACGCGGGCGCCGCCGCCGGGACACCGATGTATTTTCCGAACACCTTTCAACGCTCGTCTCGCATCGACCGACGGAAACAACGTGTTAATTCCCGTCATAAAATCAGTTTTAGAATTCGGGTTATTTACTTGTTTTTATTTTAGTTCGTTTTTAGATCATTTTAAACAGGCCAGTGTGGCCGATTAGGGCACGTGAAAACTAAACCCAGAGCAAAAGACAATTAATTAATCGTATCCTGAAAATACTTTATTTATACATAATATGATAAAAGCGGAAGAAGGTACTTACATAGGTAGTTAACCTTTTTAACTGTTAGTCAACTTCCACGAATTATTCAATTTTAAAATAATAGGTGTATAAGTATAAAGTAGTATAACAAGCGCAAGGCATGTCTTTTTATTTTAGCGAAATAAATTGAATCGTTATATTATTATTTATTACATATTCGAATATGATAAAATATCAGTTAACTCTGAATTTAATTCATTTACTGAGTACCTATCTTCGTTTTCCTACAAAATCTTGGTGATTTTAGAACCTTGAGACTATTAAGACTGATATCGAGGTACCTTATAATTCTTTTTTCTTGTGATAGTACTACCTAATTAATGAAATAAGATATGTGATTAAAAATAAATAGAATTTAGGTTAGTACCATTAGGCTAACCATGAAGGAAGAGGCTAACACATATCTATGTAATTAACAATTATCCTTAAACATTTTGTTAATAAGTTTTGTGTTATGGAAATACCGGGGACGTCATTGAGGGTCCATGGCGAGTACAAATATAGTTTTAATTGCATCGGTGAGGTAAATCTAGTGCATATAATATGTTAATCGTCATTAATTAATGTTAAAGTACCTATTACTAATTAAAATGTTGACTGGAATACATTTTATTTAGTATTCAATTCATTTTCAAATTTTCTTCCTCGTCAATGGAATTATTTTATCCTATATAAGACTGATCTTCTACAGAAACAATGATTATTATATTAAACTCTGGAACGTGCTTCCCCTTGATATTAAAAAAGCTCCTAGTACATTTTCGTTTAAACGTAAATTACATGAATTTTACTTGAGATCGGTGTATTCATTAAATCGGTCATAGTTACGGTGGATTATTATCTTTTATTTAATTATCTATTGAATAGATTTTGATATTTTATGCATGTATTGTTTATATAGTATATATGTATATATATATAGTATATGTGTATTTATATTAATATTATATATATTTATAACATCTATGTTTTTGCTGTATGCTGCTTAGATTATTTATACTATAGATGTTGTAAATCATGATAGATTTATTTTTGTACCAATTTGATTTTATTTTTTTAATTGGTTCTTAACCTAAAGGTTGACTGGCAGAGAATGCCATATGGCATTAAGTCCGCCTTATGTACCATACATAGAAGTATAAATAAATAAATAAATAAATAAATTATATATTATAAAATTTACGATAGTTTAAAGTTTAATTTAATGTGATAGAGAGATTTAACACTTAATCAGTTCACCGATGAAATAAGTTGGTTTCCGAAAATGGTATATCAGTAAATGTCATAGGGTTACAAAGCTGATGACCCTGGTTCGAGATTGAACCAGCGTAAGCCACTTTAATCTTAAGTACAGGTGATATTTGTGACAGTGTTTGTACATACTATCAACAACCGAGTATTCAAAAAATTACTTTGACTGTATGTACCTATTGTTTAACTGTGTGTCCGTAGTTTAAAAAAATTGGCATGGGTTAGCATAATTTCATAAGATAAGAACCTGGTGTGGGTGTGTTGGGGATGGTCTGTGGCGTGGCGGCCTGGGTGAGAAGCGCGTCTGTGCTCTGATGCTGCACGCTGCCCGCCATAGACTGCGCTGCCAGCGTCTTGCGGGGGTCGTCCCATGTCGTCGTTTTTGTTATGTGACTGGAAACAAACAGGAAAATCGTAAACATGTAATAAATAAAAATAAACTTTAATAACTAAGGAGTGCAGTCTAGCCTACACGTATAAATAAACAAAGAAAAACAATTGAATATTGTAATAGAGTAAATTTTAGTAGAAACGCATTTTTCGAACAAAATAATTATTTGTAAAGAGTAAAAGATTCATTATAAACCCGTTAGCAACGCCGGCATCGTGTGAGCCAAATCTTCCCACTTAGCGGTCGATGTGACCAATTTGTAGACAAAACCGGACACGGAGTGTGCGAGTGCGACCCAGTGAATAGCCACCGCCTTGATGAATGACTCTTTTACTTTCTTTACACTCAAAGTAGGCAGTCATCACGTTCATCGTCGCGTCAGCTATCATATTTTGACTGGCTATATTTCCGTATTTCGAAGACAACCGTTCTATTATACGCGTATTAGGTTTTAGTTTTAAATTAAGTAACTATAAAAAAAAATATCATAGTCATCCGCAGCCCGACTTCACCCACTGCTGGGTATATATCTAAGCCTCATTTTGTAAATATAACCCAGATGTACTTATGAAGTTTTAGAACTAACAATTTTATTTTCCTATCAAGATAAAACTTAGTGCATTGGAAAGTGGATGGGGGCAATACCACGACAAATCGATTTGCACGGAACGGTAATGAACTTGGGCGCGCTATCAGCTGTTAGCGATGTCACGCCAAGCACCTGTACGTGGCACTAAGCGGGCACACCTGCACAGCTACTTATCAACTCTGTTTAATTCCTCATTACTTCCAAACTATGTCTAACCTTTAGGATAACGACAGCTGGACTATTGTCGGCTGTGACCAACAGGGATACTCATGGAATACTTGTACATAAATAATTTCAAGATCACATTACCCAAGTATAACTTCAGTGTTTTTTTGTTATTTATCAGGACAACAGGTGTGGAACATGGCCGCGTTAAAATTAAGTATAACTATCATCATATATATATCAGTATAAGAATCAATAAATGTAGTTTTTTTTTGTCTATGTATGTAATACCTACCTACTTTGGGCATCCTGTATGTGATCAGGATGCCTCACTGATAGTGTAGAGAATTATCTGAGTTTAATAGAAAGAATCTTTTCTTGATTAGAAGCGTGGTATTTTGTCAATAAAAGGTATATACGTAGGATAGGTACACCGTATAAATATGTAGAGGAGTTCGTTCTGTTATAGAAAGGTGCAATAATTGTTGTCACAGCTTACCTGACAAGCGATTACGTAAGTCATGGTTTATTTTACTTCAATGGGTAATATTATACGGGTTCATGCCTAGTTAATTAGATATAGGTGAAGCTATTGTTTTCATTCGCCTCGTGTAAGAATAGTTTTGATTTACATATAAATAACTAGCATGTTAAACATACATATTTAGAAATTAGTATCTAGGAAACTGAATGATATGTTCCGAGATAGGTATCGCATGAAGATTGCAAGGCAAATTTGATTGGCAGGGACACATTAGTGCATTGCACCCGAATAGGAGTGCTAGAGTGGTCACCCAGTGGGTGCCTGAAGTGGAGTGACGCAGCGACGTCATCCAGGTAAACTTAGAAAACGCTAGCGTGATGACGCAGATACATTAATCAAGACTTGCCTCACGAGAGGTATGATAGAATATGGAGAAGACCTATACCCAGTAGTGAGACGGCACAGGTTAATATAAAAACAATATATATTGGAAACGTGATATGAACCAGGTAGAGCCGACAACATTCAGTTAATAACCAGCTTACCCTGGCTGCGGAAAGCTGAGAACTGGACGTAGGTTTCGTCATTTAGGTTACATCCATTTCTAGTTTCTGCAATAGGCCTTGGAATTTACTTGGACTATTGGTACCAAAATTGGTACTTATAAAATAATGATATACGAGTAGGTGTGTAGGTAAAGTACAAGATTGCAATTCTTCTTCTTCCGTGTGGTTAAGAGCCAATGTAGTATTTAAAGTTGTTCAAGTTGTTCGCCACGCCAGTAGGCCTTCGACTTTGCTTAACAACAGCCGGGACCAATTACGGTTTAACATGCCCTCTGAAACACTGAGACGCTCAGACGGGAATGGTGCAAATGAGGTAAGAATAAGAACAAATTTTTGCAACCTATCCAACCTCTAATGGCATTATCATTGTCAGCTCAAAGCTATAAAATGACTCCTAATCTTATGTGAGCCGTGCCCCGACGACGCTGTAACCCTGCTCCAAGAGAGCAGTAGGGCCACCAGCACAGTACACAGACACAGACCGCCGTCATTTCGGCCTCGCCGCCGAGGCCCGTCGCGACGTCCCCGTAATGCACCTAATGCATCACCTCCCCGACCCTTGCTCGTGCCAGCCCGCGTAACCGCTGAGCCTGTAGCTTTAAATTCCCCTCATAATAATAATTATGATTCCTGTTCGATCCAGCCAGTCCCTTGCTGTCCTCCCTCAAGCGACGCCCTGAGCCGAGGCTCGTACCCCGCAGGGGGTGCCCTTAGCGTTGTCGCTTTAGAATTAATTTAGTCGTATGCCCCTGGCTGGAGGCCTTAATAATAGTTTATTATTAGGGCATCCACAGGAAAGTCCGGTTAAGCAGTCGACAACCTCCTAGGTTGACCTGCGAGATGCCACTACCAAAAAAAATAAAAAATGTGAGCCGTGTTATGTTCTAACCTAAAGAAATAATTCGACACAGTATGGCACAATTTCCTATTTGAATAATAATTACACTCAAAGGCAGTTTGATGAAAATACGTAAATGCGGTTTGCAATATGGAATAAATGTGTGATATAGGCACACCACTTCAGGTAAAGAGCGGCGCGGGTGACGGGGTGTGCGGGCAAGTGTGTAATTACAGAGGAGCCCGCGCGGGGAGAGGCGTCGCGGGGCAGGCGGGGAGAGGTGAGGATGACTCGGTTGCATAACACCAGTCAAACTGTTATATCTAACATGCAACTCGCCACTGGCACTCATCGTGTTTGTTTGTACACACTCGCATTATTTTGCCCATAATCTGCGAAGGCAAAACATGTAATCGATCATTCTCAGAACACAGATGAGATGACTGAAATTGGAAACGCGGATGAGTACCTGATTTAGCTTTACCTACATAGCATACATTAATGAAGTTTCTTAAATATAGAGATCCAGCACTGATATCTATTAGTATCATATTACCTGGATAAATTCAGTGTCTCAAGTTACATATACAAATTATACAATGACACCTACATACGAGCGATCACAAATACGATTCAATCATAATTATAAAGCAAACTGAAATGAGAGAAAGTGTTTTACGTTTCGACTTTGTATCCTCTGCGCAGATAAAATTGTGAATCAGCAAAGAGAAAGTATAACCTGTGCTGAACCGTTATGTCACCATTATAACGTTATCATCGTCACCCCTCAACTAATGGATAACCTCGAATATTGTTTTTAAATCAACAATTCATCTTTTTGTAATTCTAACATTGTGTAAATTATATACATAGATCAAACTGAAAATAATTATTGAATAGAACACATAACCTGTTCGACCCAAAAGAGACTAATTGGGTTAAATAACGCAACCAACAAGCTTGCAGGCTAGCAGCCACCATGACATACGCACAAAGCCTCGCAAAATTAGAATTCAAATACATAATAGTCGCTAGCGAACAATCGCCATATGACAAGGAGCGTTAAGAAACAGCACGCCATTTCTCTCGCGCGCGAAGGCCTTCCACTGTTGCACAACGCACCCGGTGCTGGCGTCTACGCCACTGAAGCCTGTCGGCCTATAACTGTCCACAGCGAATGTTATCGAAATGGACATAACAAGCTAAAGCAGCCTTAATCAATTGTACCTAATTAACGTACCTAACACAAAACTTGCTAACACATGTCTACAACAAGACTTCCTATTCCCTCCCTATTATTTTCGCCTGAGCAACAAAGTCTCAACATTGTCTACAGCTCATTCACGGAGGTTATTGTGGACAAAATGTGAAAATGGTGGAGATAGGGACAAATTTAATTAAAATTTCTCTTTCAAGTTAATTTTCTTCAAAATCAAAGACATGGTTCATGGTGGAACAATGTCCCTATCCCTAATAGTTTCAGATTATTCCATACAGGCGCATCATAGTGAATATTCTTGAACCTTTAACATTGGGATGCAATAAAGGTGAAGTCTAGAGAATCCAAATCTTAACCAATCCAGAATTATTTTTGGATGTCGTTCCACTTTAACAGTGTAAATAATTGGGAACGTGGACGGGTACAAATGAGAGACTTACATAAAGAAGAAAAAAAGAAATTTTGCCGCTAAAACTACACGAACCTCGCATCACAAACAAAGTATGTATCGTAAACAGATTCGCGAGCACAATATGACGAATTCGGTGAAATGCCTCGTGTTTCAATTAAACGGAAAATAAAGTTGGCATCGCGTCCGTCGACGTAACATAAACATTAAAATAACTATGATGGTTGAGTAGCAGCACGCAAAATCTCATTCAGATGCCAATACATTATAGTATCTACCTATATCTACATGCTGGTATAAAGGTACAGCGGCTATACTTTAATAATACATTAAATGTTTTCACTCTTCGTCATCAAGTAGGTGTAGTGGACTTTAAAAGCTAAATCAACAAATCAGATTAGTATGAATCTACACGGCCACAACACGTTCTTAGTATTTTTTACACAGTTACTAATTAAACATGCCGTAACAATTTTTTTTTTTTTACTCAAATTGTAGCTCTGAACATGCAAAATGCAACTTATTTAAGTTTTCATATAGAGCTGGAAGAAATAGTTTCATATATGTAGATAGGTATTAATGCGAAGTAATATGTTTAGGTAGACATGTAGATGTTATTCAAATGATATTCATAATTGGCTTTAAACAGACACATTATTACGTCCAAAACATCAATGTATTCGATATAAATCGCAAGATGACGTCATAAACGTAATTATAGCCCGCATCAGTTACAATTGAAACCACTTAAATCTAGACGATGTTACAATCCAAACACTGAATCTCCACAAGCAGCACCTGTGAGTGCGGGTGTGCGTGTTGTGGAGATGCGAGCATAAGACGCCGCTCTGGTTGCACCGGATGCACGTCATATCGGACGTACATCCTCGTCTGGTGCGCAATTTTCCCACTTCTCGACTTGCACACAACACTACACAATAGACGCCACAATATACAACAACACGAGGCAGAAACCGAGTAACCTCGAAACGAATCAGCTTTATTTATTCCTGGATTGATTACATAATCAAGTTCATGTGCGGTTACAATATGTAATGTAGAGCTACGAGTACGTCTCGGTCAATTATGAAATACCGTTTTTTTTTTCTTTAACAGTGACATCTAGTTTATTTAAACGATAAATGAATAATATAGCATACATAAATAAAGGCCATGGGTGTAATATGTTAATTAACTGCTTAAGTAACATTCATACGACTCCGGTGTAAACAGTGTAACTCGATTAGAACGCATTGTCTTTTAAATAGACCAATTATGATAGAAGCCAACGATTTGGTTCCGCTTCCTTAAGCTCAATTTTATTTATAGCTTTGTTTGTTAAATGATCAAAGTAATCAATGCTTAGCACTTATTTTATGACAAGCCTTAGAAATCCGGTTTCTTCATGATCAGGATACATAGTAGTTGGTACTTACTCACTGCAAGCAACTCTACCCACAGTCTCAACTTACAAACGAATACAGTTTCAAAACTACATTTTTGTACAAATGTTTGCTTGTGTTTACTGTTTACACGCTCGCTTAAAACCTGCTAAACAGATTTTAACGGGTCTTTCACTGTTATAAATGTAAAAACCAAATAAGGTAGGGAGGTAGATAGATTTTATCATCATAATAGGTATTACTTTTTCTAGATACCTGAAGAGAGGGTAGAACGTAAATTTTCTTTATAGTTCGAGTGGATGAAGTAGCAAACTACTCAACAAGAAAATTTGAATAAATAAGTAGCTAGAAGCTCTCTTTCTCTTACAAATTGAGAAAACGGCCGAAGTGCAACAATCAGCACCTCATGTGGAAATCGTGGAATATCGACACAATATTGACATGCAAATGGTTTCTTTGTAGTGGTAATGCAATAGATGGTAGCATAAACAGTATGTACGTATGTGTACCGTTAACCGAAGTGTGTCGTTTCGTCAACAAAGCGACTGTTGGCAAACATTGTTCTAGTGTCAGTGATCAGTATCTGTATAAATAAAACTGCGCCATTAATGTGAATATTGTTGTTGTCATCAGACACGTGTTATGTTATAAACATGACACCAGTTTCACTAAATCTAATCATTTGTTTTGACAATTTCGTTAACAAAATTTCTCCGTCGTCCCGTGTCGGCACTCAGGCGGGCAGGTCGTGTCTGATTTTGTCGCGGTACCTGTCGCTATCACCACGCGGACTACGCATTGAATATTACGTGCGCTAGGCGTGCGCCGACCACTCGGCTGCACAGCCTATTTTATAATGTCTATCGAACCGAACGAAATAGATGCGGGGCGCCTCATAACCGATAACACTAGCACTCCAGCGCGTTGTGATTCACCTTTGTTGACGAATGATTTACGTAACTCGGTAAACGTTTTTAACACGGATGCTATTGATGTTAGCAGCGAGAACGAAGAGGAGATTATTAGAGCGGCGAAGAGACAGCGAGGTAGTAGTAGTGAGGTAGAAGAGGGTTGGACTCAAGTTAAGGGAAAGAAGACACGTCATAATAGTAAGACGTCTGTAAAAGAGGATATATATGAGGTTTATATTTCTTTTAAAGAACGATTACCCCGTCAATTTGCTTTGGCACGAATATTA
Source organism: Xylocampa areola (assembly GCA_935421205.1). Lineage (NCBI taxonomy): Eukaryota > Metazoa > Arthropoda > Insecta > Lepidoptera > Noctuidae > Xylocampa > Xylocampa areola. The sequence continues at coordinate 8,294,394 of OW285200.1, forward strand.
AAAGAAAACAAAATAGTTAATGTTTGCCAAGTTAGATATAGCAGTCCCTTTAAAGTACGTCTTCAATTTGAGAACGAAGCTGCCAGTAAAAACCTTTTTGAGTGCGAGAATCTTTTAAAGAAGGGTTGGAGGTTTCAAAAAGCCACAGAATTATCAGTTTGCTATGGTATAGTTAAGGATGTAGACCTAGACCTATCAGATGCCGAGATTTTAGAAAATATTTCGTGTCCGTCTCCTGCAAAACTCTTATCCTTCAAGAGGCTAAATCGTCGCAACAGAGATGAAGGAGGTTGGTGTCCCAGCGAAGCTATTCGTCTATGTTTTGATGGTGGTTATTTACCAGCGTACATTCGTGTTTGTGACATAAAAGTTAAGGTCATCCCATATATACACCAGGTATCACAATGTTCTCAATGCTGGAGACTGGGTCATACTCGCTCAATGTGCCCTGGGAAAATTATAATTTGCCCTAAGTGTGGCGGGCGTCATGAAAACTGTGACACTACTTTATATTCGTGCGTCAACTGTGGTGGGAATCATATATCTATGAGCAAGGTCTGCCCAATATACAAAAAAGAGAGGAGGCTTAGAGAAATTATGTCCGAGTTCGGTTGCACTTATAGGAAAGCCTTGGAATGTTATGTTCCCCCGGAAAAAATAATTTCCCCTCAAGATCATTTAGAATCAGATTGTCATGAAACATTCCCCCCCCTTCGAGATGACTCCACACTTTTCAATGTTCTTTCCACGCCTGATGCTCCTGCTCGTTTCTCCTACGCTGAAACTGTTCAGGGGAAGACCATTACCCATAATGCGGAAGTGCATCGTAAACCTTCCCGTCAGCCTAATACCAACGATTCGAAAGTTCCCCATAAAAAAAAAAGCCGTGATGAGAAGGACGACTGGATGGATTGGTACATCGAAGCGGATAAAAAGAATGATGCTCCCATAAAGGACGGTGATGAGAAAAAAAAACGACATCCAAATTTTACTGAGCTTTTATCTCGTTTAAAAGAAGTCATCTTTCTCCAACAAACCAGTACATCATCAAAAATAAATTCTTTTATCCAATTGTGCTTAGAGTGGTGTGTGTTAGTTATAAGAAGTTACGTTTCCGAGTGGCCCTGGATGAATGTTTTGTTTAATTTTATAACACGGACACTGTGATGGCTAATAAAGCGGTCAAATTGAATATCTTCCAATGGAATGCCCAAAGTATAAGACCTAAGATAGTTTCTTTTTTCGAATGTTTACGTCAGGAAAAGGTCCATATTGCTGCCCTTAGTGAGACATGGCTAGAATCGGAAAGTAATTTTAATATAAGTAATTATGATGTTTATCGTACAGACCGCGATGACTCATACGGCGGTGTAGCTATAGTGGTACATAAATCTATCAAGTCACGACGAAGACACGTGAGCGTCAGCAACAACAATATTGAAATAGTATCCGTTCAATTATTTAATTGTTATCCGGTTGAATATATTATCGCAGTATACTGTCCGTCCAGAATCGTTACTACTCAACATGATTGGGATAGTCTCTTATCACAGTGGACATCCAAAACTCTAATTCTAGGGGATTTTAATGCGCATCACAGTAGTTGGTCTTATAAAAATGATCATAGGGGTAGGCTAATTTACGAGTCTCTTATTGATAGCAACTTCGTTTCTTTGAATAATGGGGCGCACACGAGAGTACGTTTAGTTGATAGCACCTTGCAACAATCTTCCCCCGATATCTCTTTTGCGTCTTTGGATATTTCACTCCAATTTGACTGGTCTATTTTAAATGAAAATCTGGGTAGCGATCATTTAATTATTAAAATTTCGACTACGTGCTCATCATATATTCCTCCACTTTCGAAGAGAAATTTTCGCAAAGCAAACTGGCCTTCGTATACTAATTATTTAGAACAAAAATTACGCCATCTATGCTTACCCACTGATCAGCAGAAAGCTTATGATTTATTTCTAAATATTCTTAATGACGCTGCTTATAAATTTATTCCTACATTCAAGTTTTATCAAAATCCTACTTCTGTTTTTACCCCTAAGCCATACTGGACTTCAACACTTTCGCACGCCGTGGCTCGTCGTCGGCTAGCTTTGGCCACATTTAGACGTAACCCCACTCCCCAAAATTTAGACATACTTAAGGATACCATTCATTCAGCTCAGAGGTTGATACGCCAGGCTAAGGCGGAGAACTGGCATAATGTATGTTCTTCAGTCGATAAATCTACAACGTCCAGTGAGATGTGGCAGAAAATGAGATGGCTTAAAGGTTATCACTCTCCTAGACGTTATGTAGATACCGAAAGTGCAGAAAAGCTTTTAAATTCATTGTCCCCCGATTCTGTCTCACCCCCATTTCCAATTATTCATCATAGTAACCCAATCTTAGAATGTGAGATCTCTATTCAGGAGCTTGAAAAATGTATCAAACCTAAGGATACATCTCCCGGATGCGATGACATATCATATTCTATGATAAAACATTTACCTGGTGTGGGTAAACGCGTTCTTTTATCTTTATATAATTTATTTTTTGTTCACAACTTTGTCCCTCATCAGTGGCGCAATATCTGTATTGTGCCTATTCCAAAGCCTGGGCGTGACCTTAGTGACGCTTCTTCTCTTCGTCCTATATCCCTTATGTCGTGTATTTGCAAAATTTTTCATTATGTTTTATATAAGAGATTAGAGTGGTTTTTTGAAAAAAATAATGTTTTCTCTCCCAGCATGGTTGGTTTTCGTAGGGGTAGGTCATGTTTTGACAGCTTAAGCTGCCTTACATGTATAATCCAGACTGGTTTTTCTGACAGCTTGTCTACTGTGGGTTGCTTTTTAGACATCGACAGTGCCTACAACAATGTCGACAACAGATGTTTGATTAATGTTTTGGATAAACTACAAGTGGGGTCACGTATTTGTAAATACTTGTGGAGTTTTCTCAATGAAAGGGTTCTAAAAATTGAATCGAATGATGGATACATTAACCGATACACGGGTCGCGGTCTAGCTCAGGGTGATCCGTTATCACCATTATTGTTCAATGTTATAACTCTGGAGGTTTGTAAGCGTCTGCAAAATCAAGTATACATCTCACAATACGCGGATGACTTTGCAATCTATGTGCAGTGTGCGTCTCTTAGAGAAGCTCAACATAAACTCCAGGTTGCCCTTGATCTAATTAACGAGATCTTAACAAATGCTGGACTAGATATTTCCCCCTCTAAAAGTAAAATTTGCATATTCAGTAGAGGTTTTCGAAGGCAAGATGTTGACGTTCGTTTGAATGGGATAACATTACAGATAGTGGATAATGTCAAGTACCTTGGTATGTGGTTAGACAGGGGTCTTCGGTGGAAAAAACATATCAACGAGATTTGTGATAAAGTGGTTAAGTTTACAAACATTTTCAAAGTTCTTGTAGGTCCTGGGTGGGGTGTTCACCCTATCCACTTAAGGCGACTATATATTGCCCTTGTTCGCAGTCGGATGGACTTTGCTAGCTTTTTATTTGATAATAGCGCCGAAATGCATTTACTTAAACTTGACCGCTTACAAAATATATGTTTAAGACTCATCGGTGGCTTCATCAAAAGTACTCCTATCCACGTGATGGAATCTGAATTGCTGTTACCTCCTTTGTTTGTGCGACGTCGATTTCTAGCCGGTAAATTTTATTTAAAATCAAAATCTTGCAATTTCCCAATAATAGACATACTAGCAAAACTCAATAATCTGTGCAATAACCTGTATTGGCGACGTAAAAAAAAACCACTGTTAGTTTTGACACATGATACGCTAAGGCAGAAATCTTTTTATAGCAGCAGTAAGTTTGACATGTTTTCTATGGACACTTGGGTCAGTAATATGGACTTATCCCGTATAGTTAAGCCAAATTTAGAGCATGTTAATAATCCTAAGAATTCGTATCACATATTCAATTTAAAGTCCCTATGTTGTAAATCGTTAGATGAGCAGTATCCTGATTTTTATTCAATTTATACGGACGGTTCAAAAAATGAAAACAGTTCAGGTGCTGCATTTTTGGATTCTGAAACTGGGGACTTTTATAAATTTAATATTATTTCTGACGTGTCCATAATGCATTTAGAGTTGATTGCCATCGTAGAGGCTTTGGCTTATATTGAATCTTTGAACGGCGATCGATTTGTTATTTTAACAGATTCTAAAAGTGCTCTGCTTCACTTGATTAAATGCACTTCAACTTTTAGAGGGCTTCCTTTGGCGTATACTATTTTGGAATGTATTTATAAACTCGTTGCTAAACGTATAACAATTGTACTGCAATGGATTCCTTCTCACATTGGACTAGATGGTAATGAATTGGTTGATCGGCTAGCAAATGAAGCGGCGTCTGATGGAGAATACTATAGCTGTTTGCCCTGGTATAGCGAAATTCTACCAACAGTAAGAAATATGTGTTTTGAGTTCTGGTCGGAATATTTCGATAAAAGATCTTTGATAAAGGGCATTTGGTACAAGACTATTCAACCATCTCTCCCTAGTTTCCTCTGGTTCAATGCGAGTAGAATGAGCAGACAAGAGTTAGTGACGACTTTGAGGCTACGATCTGGTCATGTTCCTCTTAACAGCTTCGCGTACATGATGCGCAAGGTTGATTCGCCTAATTGCAGCGCGTGCGGAGTCATAGAGGATGTTCATCATATATTGGCAGAATGTAGCCGCAATGCTGCTCAAAGACGTCACACCTTTGGTGACAGTAGTTTTAGTTTGGGTTTTTATAATAGCATTTTATCCTCACCGTTATCCGATGAGGCTAGAATGCTTATCAAAATTGTTATTTTGGGTCTGAGGTTGCGAGTACCCTAGTTTAAGTTAGGAATATTAATATTATGTTTATTGTAAGTCTAAGTTTGTTTGTATGCAATAATGGGGGTTACGTTTTCATTATTGAAAAATCCCCCTTAAATAAAAGATTTAAAAAAAAAAAAAATTTCTCTAACGTGGCAAGCTAGCGTAGGCTCGGCTAAAGTAGTGATAGTTCGGGATCGAATTATTGGTTTAATTGCTGAGTTAAAGTTAAAGTTTTTAATGAAGATGTCTTAAGATTTATTTCTGTTTACTATAGCTTTTTTCAGTTTCGACACTAATAATACATTAATAATAAAATAAACTCTAATGTGATGTCACTTGACTTACAAGTGACTAATCTTTAATTAAAAATGCATTATGCTACGCAAAATTGAATTATTATTTAAGTACCTACACAAGAACACAAGAATCTCTGTTTCATAATATTTAGTCATGTAAAGCAGCACAAAGGGTGAACACACATGAACCTAATGAAACGACAAATCTAGGAGGTCACTTCGCAACTATCTGGTGGATAACTGAACCAAACCAATTCCGAGCGTGACTCATTCATTCACATGAAAACACTTACGTTTTACTAACCAACATTTATTTACGTTAACTGAATTTTCAGACGGCCTCAAGATATCCGAACGGTAGACAGCTTTACTGATCATAATACATTTTTGGTCTCCATTCAAAACTATTTTAAAGATTCATGTAAACGGTGAGTATTAAATATGTTGAAAACCAAAAAAAGGTTTAATCAAAATGTACTCTTTCGGATAATATTGTAGAGATATGCAGGAATATATACCAAAAAGGATTTGCTAGGTACATTATCTTCGCGACAGATCCAAGCGTAAGTAGCTTCCAAACGATGGATCGTAGGTTTTTCACTGAACAACATGGCGGAGACGGCATTCTAAATTTGAATCTCGGACGAGTCGGCGCTCGCGTACGTAAATAAACGCACACACGAATAATCAGTAACACTATACAAGCGTTAGAGCAACGTGTAACCACTACATCTCACAAATGTACGACTTCAGAATGGTTGATTCTGATTTAGGTAACTACTTAGTTTTTAAGTCAAAAGTCTATTTGTTTTAGGTATACCTGAAGAGTCAGTTGTCTTTCTCGTATACTCTTAACAATCAGTGGCGATAATATCAGTGTGTATGTAGTTGTACGACCTACACTGTAGAGCACACATATACTCACACTAACAGAAGTGGACGAAAACGCACTAGTGACGCATCGACTTCCGGCCGATGATTTTATTATGGGATCTACTGTTCCAACCAGAACGTATTTAACGTATTTTCCTTAGGCGATCTAATGAATTATCAGAATCTCGATCGGTTACAGCTTTCTTTGAATTAATCTTTTTGAACTTTTATTGCGACTTCCGACCACTTTTGACCAGCCAAGGTTAACTTTTTGACTGCCTCTTTAACTTGCTAACATCTTTCGACTACAACTCCATTGACCCAAGTTGTGTGTACCGATGTACAATAAGTAGTTGTCTTCGGCCGACAAGTCCATGCCATTCAAAAGATTAACGATTTCACAGCGTCCAAGCGCCAAGCGCCACCCGCACCTTATCATCAAGATCAGCAGGTGCACAAGATAGTAAAATTTAATCAGTATATGAATATGAAAAAAATAACGATGTTATTTCATTCAAAGACGATTTATATTCTTATTGATGAATAAAGCCAATGTCTGTAATCTACATTGGCAGTGAAATTTAGATTTTATTTACGTTCCTACTAAAAGTCCAAGTAAAAACTGTCTTGTCGAATTTCATGGTGCGTGATTTATTACGTTATCAGCATAATAAATGTGCTTTTATGTACTAATAGACATGTGTCGGTGCGTACGCACTCACGCACAGCGGCTGCGACGGCGCGGGCGCAGGCTGGGCGCGGCGGCAACCGGACCAGTCGGCCTTGCCGCGCGGTAGCCTGCCTCTCGCTGCCAGAGGTTAACAACGTGTTTTTTCATGTAGCTTTAGAAAGTAAAGAGATAAGTAATACGACGTTCGTCTTATCTAAGAATATTGTGAACCCTAAAATTATTTATAATTTCATCCTAATCTTAACAAATCAATTTGACAAGAATTGATCTAATATGGGTCATCGTCAATCAATCTGGCTCTAAAATAGGATGCTGTTAACTAAAATATTAAAATAAAGAGGAACTATGTTATATTCGTGCCTGGCACAAGGCTGGCAGCATCGTGACATGGCTCTAAGTTGAGTCAGTTAGCTAGGGGCCGTTATTGAGACAGCATCCGGGTCGACGGCACAAAACTTTACCTCTGACTCCTTCAAATTTCTATAACATTCCCTGAAATGTACGTAGGCTAAATAATAAATCAAGTTGAATAAAGAAATCAGTTCGATGAACTGCATCAACGTAAAGACTGTATCAGGAGAGCAACTTTAAAAACAGGATAATCACTAGATTTCAATATTATTAGTCCAGTTCTGTTCAGATACTCTTACTTTATTCTATTCTAGTATATTTTTTTAAGAATGTAGTCCTACAAAAGTAGTGAATTTTAAGTGTTTAATAAAGGGTTTCATATTAGGTAACTACTGTTGACTTATAAAGCTACTATTCTATGGCATATGAAAAGAAAACAATATGTTACTAAAGGTAAACGAATCTGAACCGTTATCAAACGAAAAGAAACAAAATTTAGAAGCTATAATGAAGTTATTTGTAAAAGTCTTAAAATATTTCGCAAAATTGCTCATAAAAGTTACTTAGAAACTGTAAAATACTGTAACGTCTTCTGCCATTCCAGATATTTAAAAAAGGATAATTATCTTCAAAGTTTAATGAGTCGCTAGGTTTGGTTCTTTAGGATTTAAATCATGGAAATACAAGATTCTAATACCATGGTAAAGCTAAATGGCCAATTCTCTACACTACAAATTCATAGTCAGAATTTCTAAATACCTAAAATTGGTATAATCCAATGCAGTCATGAACTTACACCCACTGGGCTAAATTCACATCGCTCCTAAACTGAGCACAGCTACTAATAAGTCCCGAACGGCATTGTGCAGTTATTAAGTCGGACTGAGTCACTAGGAGTCATGTGGTGGAGAGCTGTACCCTATAATTAGACGTTAATCAGCGAAAAAGGCAGAACACGGAGCATGTGTCCGGCGCCAACGGAAGGCAGTCTGGCACGAATAATTCATTGTGCAGTACGCACTACCCATTCATATGGCGAACGCTATCCAGGTCGCGGATAGTGCGCCCATTCACTGGTGGACACACAGGAAGCTCTAATGGTCGCGGTCGACATTCGCTCGCTGCTGCTGCACCGGAACTGGATGTAGGCAGGAACTAAACAGTTAACACGGTGGACAGGACACCCTTTTAACATTAGCAAATGTTTTGTGTTAACGGTGCTAATTATAACACTACGGCTGTTACGTTAAAAAAACCTGGATTTACAGATTTCTTTTGTTAATTGGGTTTAACGTGTTTATTAAACAATATTTGTTACGTGATAAGGAAGTTTGGATAAATTTCAATGCATGTTGATTATGTTTGAAGATTGAGTATACTTGTTTAAGACTTGGTTCAATCTAGTTCTCGTCGCTGCAGCATCGAGGCTACTGTCCTGCACTGCGCGTTGGCCGGCGAACATGGACTTTAGACCCGACCGTGTTTGTATCGGCATCCCGTTTACTCCTTCCAACCAGAGCACCGTCTCACTCACGGCTCATCATTCGCGTCCATCATACCACCGTCGCATTACCTCATCAATCGACTCGAGATGCGATTCTTATTACCTACTGCATTTTTTTGTAGTACCTAGATAGCACATTGACATACCTTACCATCATTACGGACAGTAACATTCTTAAGGTGTTGTAGTTTTAAATATATACTACCTAATAAATAATTCCTGCTTTAACTCATTTTTTTTATAACTATGTTGAAATCTGAATTATTTAATTCTTTTGCACTCCATAAATAATTAAAAGTTAAAAGAATACAGATTGCTTCCTTTTTCCATACGTTTTCGGTGTATAATTTGAAAACCGGTCGAAATAAACTTAACTATCGACCAATTTAAAATGAATCAGTATAAAATGATTTTGCAAAATGTATCCCAGTCACACTATATGTCGCTTTACACCGCCAACGACAGAATAGGATGAAGGACTATTTCCCACACGCAACCAGAGTCGAACGAGTGTATCGGCGGCGGCCGGCCTCAGGCAAGTAGCTTGTACCTGGCTACTAAATGACTTAGCGGTCCTTGAACCCTCCTGCGCTACAGCTACGTCGTCATTGATGCCACAGGATAAAATCAACCAGCAGATACAGATTTTCTTACGGTGGTGATTTAGATTCCTATAACGATCATATTGAAAATAAATTATTAGATATTATTTTAACACCACCATTCTACACCTCAAAGATCACCCAATACGGAATTTCGTAAATGTCAAACCACGTCTAGCGGGCCAAAGATGATAATTTCCGTAAAGTTGACCGATTAGATTTACATGACCAGTTTTAACATTGCCTTACAAGTTTGAATACACCTTATAATACTTGAATATCAATCAAATTTAAAATAGGATATTTGTATACAGTATAACTCATAATTAAACTATATTGGTCCAAAAGTTATCTTAGATTTTAAATTAATGTAGGACAACCAAATATTTGTAACAAAGCGCATGCTTGAGTTACAAAATGCCAAAGGAGAGAAGGGAACGCAGACACCTCGCCCCCGAGATGTAAAATGTCACTTCACTACTGATTTACATAACACTCGTCCCAGATACTATTGTTTGTTAAATCAAGGTCGAAACGTGAAATAGCATTATTCGTCAACAGTAAGAATGAATCAACCAGTCTTCTTATCGAATGCTTAATGATCAGCCTAATGTCACAACTAAATTTGCCAATAGGCTTCTACAGACATGGTTCTCACATCACACATTACCGATCTGAGGCGGTTTCGTCACGAGGTTTTCCTTTATCGTTATAAGCAAGTAATTATTAATTTCTCTGAAATAAATTTGTCTGAAAGCGCCAACCCACAGTAAACTATCGTGGTGATTAATCAATGTTTGTGCCTTCTCTGTATGAGAAGAAGCCTTTGCCAGTGGGACAGTAATAGGCTTGTTTTTACCCAACCAGGAGTATGATCTCAGTCGACAGATTTCCAAGGGGCGATATTTTGGGCTTCGAAATGGGCAATGCTCAGGATCCTACGTCATATATATCTCGTCATATATAGATATCACCTATCGGCGTCGAATAGAATTTGAGGAAGAAAATAAAGTGCCTAGGAATTTTCAATGACAGCCGATAAAGAGAGTATTAGCGGTGGTTACCCCTAAAGTAATCGTTCCTATCGGCCCGCAATATGATAATGCTGCGAAGACCGTAGGTTACGATGACCGCCGCGGCAAGCTAATAAGGGCATCCCCGGTAGGATCTCCTTTGAGGCGATGAGACTTGATCAGATCACCGCCCTGGGATATCAAGGTAAAAACTGCCGCGTCACTATTATATTGTTGAGATGGCAAGGCGCTAAATCAAAATAATCGATAAACAGTTTTAGCTCTAAGAAAACAAAGAAGAACAAATCATGCCTTGATAGCGGTGGTAAGACCCGGGATAGATGAGTGGCTAGAGGACATGGAGCACTCAGCTCTCGGATGACGCATAATACACTAGATCCAAGGATGCTGTGCCACATATGCCTGCAGCCGATGCTTGGGACCCTACGGATGCTGCCTCAAGGTTAGAGGAATGCCCTGCTCAGACTTATTAGCTCTGCTTTTGTGATAAGGCATATGGTCGGGATGGAGGTGAACTGGGGAGGCATCGTCACCCTTTCTGAGGTGGTGTTGCTCTCAAAGGAACTGGTGCAAACAGAGAGACATACGGAATCCTCCCACCTTGCAAAAGTCACTCCAAGCGCTGGAAGACGTACAACGATCTTCAACCACCATGATTTATGGCCCGCGGATTAAGGTAAGTTGTCCACTATATCTACGCATTACGGAGCCTTGGTATTGGTTTTTGGCCAATCGTGGAAGTTGTAAACAGTAAGAGCACAGCATGGTCGTTGTTCGAGTCGAATATGAGGTGGCATTCTGAGAAAATAAATAGTTTGTTTTTTAATGTTATCCTAACAAAGTTCAAACCCCGCCTTTTACTTTTACCTCAGTTATTTGCAGTTCTGCTGGCAACCTATAAATTACGGTAATATTTTTCATTTTAATTTATATATTATATTTAATCTCGTGGCAATCGATTGAGTTTAAGCTCCGCATTCAGTAGCGTCAATTCATATGTAGTCAACTAAACTAAATTTAGAAAATTTTCGTCACTTGGATGGGGACCATTAATTCAAGCTGTTGGTCCCCGGTGTGTTAAAGACGATCTATGATAGCCATTACGGTTAGCCAGATGTCTGAAAGTCTGACAACCAGTATTACCACAATATATCGTGTTACCCACTAACTGGGTTGTTTGTGGAGGTCAGATAGGCCGTCACTTCATGTAAAATACTGGCATTAAGCTGCATCCGGTAAGACTGGAACCCGATGGCAAAGTAGTTCGAAAATGGCTAAGCAGACTGATGTTATATTAGATTTATTTGAATGTAGAACAACATGGTTCAACACAGACAGCATTATCGACAGGCTATCGAAGATTAGTGAATGATCGGCGCCGGTACCGAGAAACGCGGCAAGGCACTCAAAGGCCGGGGCGGAGCCGAGAGAAAAAATCAATGCCTTTGTTACTAACAACTCAGGTGTACAAAAAGAAAATAAAAAGAACTGAACTGACAGTGGCTAGTGATGATGCTAATTTTATCGATAACGTTTGTATAAGATTTCGTACTAATAAATGATCTTTTGAAAAAAGTTGCACGTAACTTAGGCAAATTTGATGTACAACTATTTCCACGTGAATGTCAGGCTTCCTGGAAAATAATGAAAAACTAAATACTAACACTGAAATTCTTACGTAATTTGTGAATTAAAAACGTTTAAAACCCCTCTATATCAAACTTAATTCGTAAAGAAGACCTGTGCAGCAAGTATTCCGAATTCGATATATCTAACCCCAAGTATGATCAGTTTTAATCAAATACGAGAAAGAAAAAATATATTGACAGGAATTAAAAATAAACCTTTCAACAGGTATCGATATTGCGACGGACTGCCCTCTCAGATACCATAAACAACTAAGCGTGTCCTGACAGGAAAGGCGATTACGAGGGGTGAGGTGTGTCGGGGAGGGCTCGGAGCGATTCCGAGAAGTCGGATCGCACCGCAGCCTCCAAGGCTAGCCGCGGTAACATCACAGGACATGGGCTCGTTAACTCTTCGAGGTGAAAAACGGGCGATCCAGTCCAGTCACTTTTAAGATTAAATTAAATTTGAAATAAGATTTTCAATGCTTGCGTTTCATTGTATGTATTTAATGTTTATTTTATATACATTTCTCATTATAAAATTCGTTATCATGTTTTTACAATGAGCTTTGATTTTATAATCGATTGGCCTATGTATTTTACCCAAACATTTTTTTTTTTATTTGATAGGTTATATCTTCTTTTAGATTCATCATCAGATGATGATGAAACCGGAAGTTAGGCACCGGAACTCCATAATAAAATCATATATTTTTTGCATTTTATACTTGTTTACTGTAAGCCCACATTTCGAAAGTCTCCTTTTACTTAGTTCACTGCTCTCTTTTGAAATAGTATTGGATCTAGATTTACTAATTCGTAAATGCGATTCTCACTTTCTTCGCTTGTCTCATTTAAAGGCCCTGTCTCATATGGGCAGTGCGTTTAGTAGGTCTACCCATATTCGCTTTCGATAAATCTGTTACGTAACGCGAAATTCACAAAAAAAATATGAAAAAAAATATGAAAAAAAATATACATAAAAAGACGGAATCCAAAAACTCTATATGAAAAATGCACAAAAAAGTAAAAAAAAGCGCGCCTGCCATTTGTGATTTTATATTTCACACCTTTTTCTGCACCATAGCCACTACATTACTATTATTTTTTAGCCTAGATGTTAGCCGGGATAATGTAAGGATTCTATCGATACCACCAAAAAAAATATTAATTGTATATTATTGTCCTAATAAATTTATATTATTCTTATTCATACAAAAAAATTGGATATTTGTAAGTAAATTGAAGTAAATAAAAGTCGCATTTTTTTACTGTTTAGTGCACTTTTTCATAACACAGTTGTTTTGGAGTCGGTTTATACTGTATTTTTTTTTTCCGAGTATAATAATAGTTTGTTAGGTTCCCCGCACCGTTTTCCTTCACCGTTTGAAACAGGTTATATGCTGTGTAAACTAAGTATTACTAAAAAATTACATGTTTTCATTGTTCTCAGCCGATTGTAATGAGGGTAACTTTGATTCTTCATCTTCATGTTTAGAAAAACCTCCAAGGGGCCTGTAAATTCAGTGTATGAGAATGATTCAGTTTGATGAATATATATATTTTGAAGTTTTTTAGGGTAAGGAAGCTGCTTCCAGAAACCTGCTATAATTTTTACACGATTCTACTGTGTTATTATCACAAACGCTATATCTTCATGAGACAAGGTTATTGACAATTCCAAAAGACTCATCGATAATATTCCGTAACCTACATCGACACCACAAGAAATTAGCAGTGAGGATATTCCGTGGCGTCGCAGTGCCGCGTTCGGCATGCCGAAATAACCGCGCGCGTACCGTGTTCAATGGACAGCGCGCGGGAGGCGCGGGGGCGACGTCGCGGCGCTCGCGCCTAAATTAGACGTAAACACGACGGGCACGAGGCGCCGCCACCGTGCCGCCGGCGTCGACGCTCACTTAGCTCTGCGCAACACGCATCTATGTAACCATCCAAGCACTAAAATTTCAACACAATGTTTAGGCGTACGAAAGTTTAGCAAGCTCAGATGAGACAAGATTTGCCATTTTCAGAGATTGTTTGGTTAGTAGTACTACGAACCTTAGTACAGTCAGTAACACACTCGCCAATTGACATTTCACAGCTTCTTAAATACGATGCACCAGATGTTTTGAGACTGCATACCTATCTAGACTAAGTAATCAAGAAAGTTGTTTTGTCCAGTACCCGTAGTCCCTAATAGTATCCTATCAAAGATTTTTATTTTTAAACTGTTTTTGGCTTTGTTGGATCCCAAGTTCCAACAACATGTTGCATTTGTCATTGGATTAATGTTAAACGACTTAGTCTAGTTAACGTGGGCTGACTGGAGTCAAAGCACGTTACCTTACTGGATGAATGCCATAGAACAGTATTTTAGGTGTCTCCTATCCAAATCCGTTCTTGGGGTGCTATTCTGAAATCCGAACATCAAAACTTCAACTGACGGATCGGACATTTTGCTACCATGAAGTGTTTCGGATCCGATGAACGATCAAACTTTGCGATTTGACATTTGCGTTCGTTGACGCTACTCCGATTTCTTTCTGTTGTTTAGTATCGGTTTCGATGTTAGACAATTCTTGGTTCGTGAATTTAACCTCAATTCTCACGACAGTCAGAGCTTTCGTAAGGGTACATGATAAATTACAGAATTTTGTTAAAAAATAGCGTGGTTTGTGTGTACGTTAGTTACGTGTTACATAATTGGTAATCAAATACAAATATTATTTGAAAGTGCAAAATACATACAAATTGTGGTAATTTATAATTATTGTCGATTTTCATAAGACCCGTTTTCCCGTGATGGTTTAAGAATATTTATTCCCATGGTAATCGAAATTAACAGTTTCGCAGTTAATTAGCCGCTAGATAGCGTAACTACGAATCTTGTAATACAATAACGATATATTCAACTCAAATTATTTAATGTTATAGATAAGGATTTGATTCAGGATGATCACTGTGGTCGAAATAAGTAGAGCTAATATACCTGAAGTTCAAGGAACAGAAAAAAAAAGTGGAGACTTTTTTACCACAACATTTTATTTTCGGCATTTGGGTTCCGAGTTTTGGGACATCGCTTAAGTTCATTTAATATTAATGTTAATAATACAGTAAACTAATTGAATTGGTTTTCCTTTTTAAATTTTTCTTTTTAATTTTTTTTTTTTTTTTTTTTGCTACCAGAGTTGAGGAAGACTGAAGAAATGATGGATGGATTGTGTTAAAGATGATATGGCTAGAAAACGAGTGATTGACGATATAACAGGTAATAAAGATGTATGGAATTAAAGTACATGCTGCGCCGACCCCAAATAAATTGGGATAAGGGCAGGGGGATGATGATGATGACTGTTTTTTTTTTTAAACAGAATTAGGTATCGCTTCGATAGTTGTTTTACTTTTAGTTGTACTAAAGTAATGTCCCGAAACCCTTGACATTAGTTCCGAAAAAATATTTTGTCGTAAGGTGACTCTACTTTGTGTCTGTTCTATTTCGATCTTTAGGTATTTTAGCTCATCTAGGCAGACAACCGTGACAAAAAGTTGCACAAAACCCATGGCACAGGTCATCAGATTCGTCAAAATGTCCACTACTTTAAGTTGTAGAACATTTCATCAGAAAACTACGTTGGATCGCCAATTTTCCTACGTAAACGATTTATTTTAAAAATTTAGATTTGTTATAACTATGTGTTGTAATTATGTGTTTTAACCCTTCGCAACTGATGTTAGCTAAAATATTGTAGTTAGGTACTTAATTATTGTATCTCTTAACACGGAGATCTTATTAATATCACAATAATGTAGGTAATCACGAATAAAATAAAAAAAATTGATAAGAGGATTTCATTCGATTCTGAACTAAAATTATTATTGTTATGTTTCAGAGAATGTGTGTTTATTTTCAAAGAAATTACGTTGCATTTAGTAAAAATACAATAATTTTTAATCACTAAAGACTTTTTCCCGCGATTTTAATTTAGACATTTGTCATTTATTACTTATAAATTACCACAATAGTACCCGCCGGCATGATTTTAGGTTTTTTAAATGTTAATATAAAATAAATATTACAATAACATTACTAGATTTTCTATATCAATAACAAAATATTGTTGATTTTTCGGATAATTGCCGGTTTACGGTTTATTGCGTGTACCTCTAAACCTAATTTGACATTCAATCATATTTCACAATAGGTTCATTCCATGTTCATTCAATTGATTGTTTTTGGTTTCGAAGCAACGGCCGAACGTACTAGTCGAATCCCAAGAAACTTGGTGGTAGGGTTTTAGGTCGGCGTTCGGCGTTGTTACGTTTCATCGGATGATCGGATATCTGATAACAATATCAATCGGTTACCCAAGCATGGTGGTTATGGCCATTCGTGGCGGTTTATCTAAAATTTATGTAAGCGATATAATATATGTTTGTTTTTTATCAATGATTACATTATTTAGCATTCCGGGTGGAGTAAGACTACAAAATGATAAATGTAATCAGAATTACCTACCTCATAAACATTGCTATCGCCCGGGAAACGTTACGCACATAACCAAATCTGTCCAATACACACGTATAATGATGTCGGCCTTGGGTAAAGTATTGCCATATGAAAACAATAACTCACGGTGAGGTATGAGTAAACTTATCAGTATTCAATAAAGGCGCATACAGTAGCAAACGGCCAGTAACTGAGTGGTACCGCGCGACCACAACAAACCTGCTACAATGGGAATTGAAGACATTGACTCCTATCATAAATAATTAATCCTCTCCACTCCTGAAACCCGAACGTGCCGTCAACAACTCCACTGAATATGTTATGACTTATGACACGTACTGCGCGAGGCCCTTACACTTAAATTAGAACCATTGCTATGAGTAGGTTTTAGATTTTTCAAGATATCTACTGAAGTAAACATATCTAACTATCTAGTACTTCAGTCATACATATTTTGATTTCGATGGATTTGTAATTTGGTGGACTAGGTTGGGGTACATAAACTTATCTAATTTTAAAAGTAATTTTTTTTGGACGTATATTTTTTTATTTACTCAAGTATCCATGAAACGGCTTCTTGCAGCCGTACCTACCTTTGACCATATTAGCCATGATATATGACCGTTATACTAATACATAAAATAATTAGTTCTATAGCCTGTACTATTAAAGTCGCACATATTTAAGTAAATATATAAAATGCATCAATACAAATAAATAAAATTGGAATGTCCGTAATGTCAAAATACAATAGTTTTTAAGCTCATACAGTCCTTTGCACGATACATAATTATGCCTAAAAAAAATTTACTTTCTGGATCTGTCTGTTTGTTCCGGCTAATCTTCGAATCGGCTGGACCGATTCTGATAAGATTTTACTGGCAGGTAGCTGACTATTAATTATAATAAGTTTAATTATAAGCGGGTGAAATCGCGGGGCACAGCTAGTTGCAAATAATTATAATAATTATACATCTACCTGATACCATGTCGGTAACTTAAGTATAGAAAATAACATGTATGTAGATACACGTTATTATATTTTCAATCAAATATAAATTGTATACACTAGTCAAAGATACTTAATCTACAGCGACATAAAAGGAGCAATACCTGTTCATATCACTTGTGTTACACTAATCAAAACAAAATACTATCTTGAATAATCAATATCTATTTATTAACATGATGACACTATCTGATAAGAAGTAATAATAGTAAGAAGTAGAATATTAATTAATTGAAGAAAATGTAGGTCCGAATTTGAAGACAGAAACCATACTTGGAGAGTTATTTGCTACACTCACGGAGACTGATAAATACAGAGAGAAGTAGTTAGCGACAATAACGATTAATCCAAATATCATTTTTCTATGTAGATACATATATCCAAAAGAGAAGTCACATAGACTTATTTCAGAAGGTGAAGGATAAGCGTCACATTCTATGTAGACAAAATTTACCATACATACATTAATTAAAACGCTATTAGCGAATTCTTTGTAATGAAACGCTGACGTGATGGGTCGGGCCTTCTTGGGCATGACGTTGGCCCTAAGGCGGTTGTCAATATACACACTTGACCCCTTTTGATCCTACAATTAAGCATGGCGATACTCTCCGCTCTCTCACAATATAACAGAACAGAAGATGTGATGAGCTAATACTTATTTGTTGAAAGTATCATTGCTACAATTATGAGTAGTGATATAATTTTGAACGTGTCTCATCTCACAGAATATCATTCATGCTAAGGGAGGTATCATCTAAATTGCAAATGCAGGTATGATTATTTGAATATAGACAAATAAATAATTAAACATAGGCTCAAATCTTGACGGAATTAGTACTGGAGTAGTTTTAGCGGGCGTACCCCTCTCGCCACTAGCATATGATTCCCAATCAAACCTTTATACTTTTTACCTGTATGGTTACAATGATAGACGATTTTAATCATGTGTGACACAATGTTATGTTTGTGATTAGTTTTTTCATGTGATAATACTGTTAATGTAATGACGAGAGCTATTGTTGGTTTAGTTCAAGTTATTTTGTGGTTTTGCCTCACCCCCGCCAAAAGTGGCGAGGAAATTTGATCGATATTTAGTCAGGAGCCGTCTCCCGTCTGGAAGGCTCAAATAAATGCACAGATGTAAACAAAAAGATGAATTTAATTTAAAAATTAAAAAGCACGCCTTCATTTCGTCTTACTAGCCTATGTTAGCTAGGACAGTGTAAGGATTCTAACAATACCCCATACATGCAAATCGGTTGAGGCGTTAAGAACTTATGGTGGAACAAAAAACTCACAAATATACTTACATACTTACATACATTCATGAACCCTAAAAACATAATACTCCTTTTTTTGGGCAGTCGAGTAAAAAAGAAATGGGCTACAAAAACAAATTATGAACATAGATTTCTCAATTTGAAACTGATTATTGTGTTTGAATAGATAAACGGTCACACTGTCCCGGTGGTGGAGATGCATGCAGGATGGATTTAAGGCCCACTTACAAGCCACCACAACTCAATAATAATTATAAAACAATCTAAAATAACAAACCCCATTTCAAATCTAAAATAACAGACAAAAATCTCATTGCTTTGTCAACAAAATAATTTTCAGCTCACAATAATTAAATTAAGCAACCATGATAAGCACAATTCATGTTATGCATATGTGCGTAATCATTATTAATTAAATGTACCTGCATTATCAGCATTAAAAACAAAAATGCGTTGATAGGTCCAGACAGACTTTCCATATATGCCCGGTGGCCCGCGCCCGGTGTGGTCTTATGAATACTCTGTCTCATTTATCGCAACAAGCAGCTTTGTTGACCGTGGCAAGTATTATTGGAAGCACATTAATACCGATGACACAAGACGATGAGAGCCAACTGTGTCTACAAGGCTTGATAATGCAGCGCAACACGAACAAAGATCTGCCCTTGAAGGAACTACGGCGGTCGGCGGTTAACCCGCGCTGTATGTTAAGCTACTTGCACGGTATATACTACTCTAAATTAGATGCACTTAGAGGTAACACTTTGAATTTTGAATATCAAAGTTTATTCACGTTTAAGTTAGTATGACGTCACCCTAAAACAACTATTATTAGGTATATAATTATGCCAATGAACATAGTTATATCCAGAATTTAGAATGTCACAGGTAGGCATTTGCTTTAACAAGAGTCACTGTTTATTCCGAGAAACATGAATTTTGTAATCATGTCAAATAGCTTAATATCAATTATAAAATAGCATAATATCTACTAGAACTCAACAATGTTTAATATACCTACGTAAAGACCTTGTTTCGAATATTGTCACGTGATCTTTTATACAAAAAATAGGAAATTAACATTAATTTATTTAAACGAATGGTAGTTTCGTTACATGTCTAATATTATATTATTATTTAAATAAGAAGCTGTCTGGTACCGAAAATTTGCACTAGCACAGTGTATTGATTTCTCAAAACACTCCCGTTGAGTTCAGTTTCTGATCGGTGCCGATAAAGACGCTGTCTAGAGCCAACATCCAGTAATCAGAGCGTGGAAACTGAGTGAGTACCTTGTGGCCACTATACTGCTAGGAATAACCAGCTCTGTGACGCAATATTAGGGTCCATTTTGCTAAAGATTTTACGCAGCACGATTCTTAACGCTACCGACACGACGTACACACATGGAGGTAACATTGTCACATTTGCATCGGTTAATATAAAATGTCTCGTAAGAGATTAGATTAGACTAGGTATATGTTGTTTTTTAATTTTTATACGTTTTTATCTCAATAGAAAATATTGAAATATTTCACACTAGGATGCTTTCGAACTTATCATCAATAACGGAATATTAATTAAAGAAAATTTTAAATCATGACTATCTGCTAGTAGCTCAAATAACATTAGTGCTTAATTAAGCAATGCAATACTATTAAGGAGGGAAACATTACAGCGTACCTGAATCTAACTAATTGAAGTACGCAAATAATAGTTATTTATTAAAATTAGTTTTGTAATTATTCATCCTCGAGAATAGATTTCACTATGTTAATCAATGCTAGTTTTAATGACGAGAGAAAGTATATTAACGGCATATTATACTTTGTTCTAAAACGAAAATTGTATTCTCAGGCGAGTGCCGTTACACAGCTACCTGTCGCGTCGTCGTCGGTCGGAGCGACGCGCGGCGGTGGATCGGTGCGCGGGCGCAGCTCCCCCGACGAACGCGACGAACAACTTCTTAGAAGGCGATAGTGAGCTGTATTTTAATGTTATCGCTGTGAATACACTAGTGCGATAAGTCCACTTGTTGAGCATGTGACTACTCCACCATGCTGTTCTCGGAAACGATCGTGAAGCTTTATCTAATTACCTAGTTAGTTAATTTTACCGAGTGCTCGTCAGGTAAACATTTTAAATATTATCTATTGCACGACGTAGGTATAATAAATGTTATTAATGTTAATTAATTAAAGACTACACACTCGATGATAAATTAACAAAATAAGACGGTGAGTAATGGATAACGACGCGGTAAGAACTTTGAACGTCATTCCAATAAACAGAATTAAGTAAAATATATCGAAAATCCAGAAAGCGACAGATTTAATAAAAAGCTATTTTTATACAAAAGACATTTTAGTTGAAATAATAATTTAATTATTGAACGCCGAACTCGCTAGGCTTGTTTACGCAGAGAACAACGGCCTTGCCAAAGTAGCCTAAAAGGTTATTCCTTTCGCCATGCTAATATATATATTTATACATATGATAATAAAATAACACTCTGCAGATATAATAATTATACAACGTATACTTAATTGATAAGTAGGTACCGTATATGTATAATTCACAATGTTTTCGTATAGGTATCAGGTTCTTCTTTGACACAGGTTAGGAGTCACCTAGTGTACGAGTTGATCAAACTGCCATAAGGCTGCTCTGCCTTCAGATAAAATTGCACCCAGCACTCCCAGCAAGTCACCGATCTATATAAGGTGATCGCGCCAAACCTTACTACCTGAACGATCGTTTACCATCCAGAGATTGAATTGTACGTACCAATACATATGTACGCTTAAGATAAGGTTATCAGACTTCCTATAAAGTACGTAGTCAATATTGTGCAAACCACCCGTTTAACCCGTTTACTGGGTGTAAAAAATATAATAATTTACGACAAATTACTATAACATTGCCCAAGTGAGTTTAATAAGTTTGCCTCGAGTTGACGTTTACTACTTGAGGATAACAAGTCGCTGATAAGCTCAGTGGTTTGTTTCCATTCCTTGATGAGAATGGATATGTAGTAATAAAGTATTTTAACTTATTTAGTTCAGACTACAGAATATTTTAAGTAGGTAACTCAGAAATCATTGGCAGCATCGAGATCTTAATTATGTTTAACAAAGTAACTTTTTTCAAAAACAAAAAAAAATATGAAACTTTTAGAGTAGACATCGATAAACTGTGCTATATTCTCAACATAATCGATAACAAATACACAGTTTATAAAACGGTTGAATGAACTTCGGCTGTTCTTTTTCGTTACTACCATATCATTCTTTGTATTCAACGCAAGGAGTTTCTCTTATTAAGCATTCAAAGGACGACACTTAAAAGGAAATATTGGCCGTTGTCTGGTCAATTTGCCCGTTGTATACCTGCATAGGAAAATGACAAGACATTTTTACTAAAGAACCAGATGAACCCAACCGTCCCAAAAACGTGTTTTCTTTAACTAAGCAAGAACATTCCAAGGTTGTCTAATGAAAATCAATTAATACAGGAAGATTATAGAAACAACTGATATCTGTAACTATCTCATTGGTCTCTAGGAAGACGTGAGGTTCCAGGGCTAGATTCCCGGGTTAGGTAGTCTTATTGGGTTTTTCTGTTAGGAATTTCTCAGAAGCAGTCCGACTTTGGAATTGTGTCCGGCGACTGGCAGATTGTAATAGTCTCACCACCTATTGGGACTTAATAGCAGCATTGTGAGATGTGGGTGGACGTACTACTGTCTACCCCTTCGGGAAATAAATAATCAATTAACTTCTTGGGTTATAAAGAAATATTAAGATCGTTATTCATAAAATTTTCAGTGTTACTACTACTTCCAAAAAGGGAAGAAAGTGATTTAAGGTCTATTTAAATGCAAAAAAGATACCGGAGAAATCGGAACCAAAGAGCATAATTATCGACATGCCATGGAGTTTATGTTATAAGCAGGTAAGATGTTCAGGTCAAAAGTCAGCAGAAAGGTGTGACGCGGTGAAGCTACAGAGCCTGATAGCGCCGCGTTGGGCGTAAGCCAAGGCAATTTGCATCGCTACCCGTTTCGGAACATCGCCAAGTCTAGCCGAACAAAACCACAGAGAATTACCCTCCATTCCAATAATAATTAAAGCAAACATTTCGCAGTCGAGACGCACGTCGACGGACGTTATGGAGCTTATAAAGCATCGGCCCCAGCTCGCAATTAAGAAACGACGCGCACGTCTATTTACCGACACGGAAGAGACGCACCGCTTGCAATGGTCCATCGCGGTATGCTCTTGCAGCGGCGGCCGCGAGAGCAGAGCCAAGCGCCCGCCCGTCTAAATTAATACCTTTGATATTCGAAATATCAATATTTTAAGGGAGCTTATGAAGTGCGTCGTTGAAGATGTAACATGCAGGCCTTCCGCGTTGGCAGTCCTAACGTGCTGTAACGAACCGAGTTAAACGGAATACATATTATAAATCTTATGAAGTATCAATTTATTTTCCTAGCAACATACGTTAATAACTTTATTTATTAATTACTGTTACCGGTACAAGTATCAACGCCACTATAACAAAGACAATATATGAGAACGATTTATTCAAAATCCAAACTAGATATTATAATCCTATAATAAGGACCTACCTACCTACTCCTTTTTATTTTATCAATATAGAACATAAAATTTTATTTACTTAGTTTCGAGCGTGTACTACAACAGGTAGTGTTTATTTATGAGGTGGCAAAAGCTTTGATGTCGCGTTGGCTAACTTCCACACACCGCGAAGTGACTAACGCCGAATAGCGTCGTGAAAACCCGAGAGTATCTACCTAACTAGTGGTATCGCATCTTAAATGTAAATAGGTTCAGAATTCTATAATTATCAAGAAACTGAGTTTTGACGATATAGGAAAACTTAGACGTAACCCCTAAATTACTGCTAAAAAGTAAAACTCACGAGTTCACATGTAGAGCACCTTTCCAGCCCCTATCCAGCTTGTGAAAAGAGTAGAGTAGAAATGTACATACTACTAAAACTATCATTCCTTAACTAGTGCGATCCCAGTTAGTTATCATTTATGTATACACAAAACGAATTAATAAAATATTGTGAACTTGTGACGTGCTAAAAATCGCACAAAAGACTACCGATTGAGAGACATTTAAAATCATTACAAAAAAGAATACAAATCGCATAATACTGTTTTATGAATACTAAACCAGCATCTGTTAACTCACAATGTTACTAATGGATAAACAATCCACGAAAAGAAGTAACAGCAACATAATCTTAATTACCAATTTTATGATTAACCAGGTTTATGATTAATGGACATCATAATCCACAATAGAATAGAAGAATATCTGAGAGATAGAGCGATATTGAAATGACGTGGTTGAATGTAAGTTATAGATTAACAGTTTGCAACAGTTACAAAATTAATATTGATCACCAATACAGCACCAATTGCGCAACTGAAAACCCGACGTGACAATAATGGCTACGGCGCCGGCGCCAGACTACCGACCAGTAATAACTGATTATCGATATAATTATTTCGGATCACTCCACCGACTTCAAGCATAAAGTCTAGATCACATGGGTCAGCGCAGCAATAGTCGTCTCAATTCATAAATGAAACATAGTAATACCGTAGGGAATTCCTAGGACGGAAATTGGGCTTGCTGCCGCCGAAAATGCAGCATTTTTCAGAAACCTGTCAATCAATTTAAAAACTTTTGAAGGAAAACGTAAACATATGTTGATAATTTTGTTGAATCTTATGTAAGTAATACTACTACTAACTCCTACAACATACAGAAAACTAATATTCTTGAGCAGTAGGGGAATTAACCATCGGTTATTTATGTTACTATTTTCTACTTGTACTTATATTATCTATTAACCAACCGATAAATATGCATGCGTTTTAATGTGTCTAAGCTTTACCACCAGCATCGGCATCTGTTTGAATCTTTGAATAGAATTTAGATACATGTCTGAATAAAGGTGTCTGGGTATGATTGAGTTTAGCTATTTAATTTTGATATGATTTTTATTGGTATTAAATTCTTAAGCAAATATATTATATAATATAACACAAATACGACATAATATAAAAATGCAAAGGTATTTTCTAGGAAGCTTTTATAAACAGCCAATCCTAGTTTCTTGAACATCAGAAAGCTATACTTACGATATAAAAAAAATTCAATAGTAAAATAAAATATATTACATATATATTTTAGAGTCAATTACATAAAAAATTAACTCCAAAGTTGAGTTAGTGTATACCTTTAGATACAATGTAATAATATCTAATTACCTATGTAAGTTTACTTTTTCATTATTATTTTCTAAGACAAATATAATAATTATTTGTAGAGAAAAATACGTCCGCGAACAGTTTGCGCCCCCCTGGATGAGTAACTAATAATAATCGGTTTTCATTTTGAATTTAGAGCAGGTACCTGGCAATATTAGATATACATTTATGATTGCAGTCGCTACTGTCCTTTTTAATATCTAGAATATTTTTATTATAAGGAAAACATTAATTCACAACGTGCAAGTGGCATTTGAATTTTGTATCTTTCAAGAAGTTCAAGGTTTTTTTTTACTTATTCAATACTCAACCCATTTATTACCTCTATTTGCAGATATTTTCCTTACATTACCTACTGAAGTCGATTTTCAGCCTAACCAGTCATCTGCTATCGCGTCGTCGACAAATTTGGTCGCAGAAGGTTTATTAGGATCTGATCTCAGTTCCCACTACGGATTAGCCTATATATCCTAATTTTGATCTGTACATCACGACTATCACCGATACTTTGTTATAATGTTATTAAGTAAGGAGGTAGGTACCTACCTACCTCTCTACAGAAGCTGGAGAGCGGTTTGTCAGTGCCTTTCGAAATCTGATGAGGTGTCTTTTTTTTATAATCTTCTTTAAGTGTTCGTAAAGAATATTATAAAAAAAAACCTAATGAATGGCAGCCAACATTTGCAAAATGGTGTATTATAATTGAATTATTTCAGTCCTACATTCCTTCATAGAAATTATCAATATTATGGTAAAATCTAAAAAAAATACCTTTTCCGAAAAATAAAAACATCCAAATAGAAAAATGGAAAACATGAAATGCTAACGTTTTTATGTTATTTGGTTAATAATATATCAATATACAATAAACTATTAAAAACCCAAACGTTCCCATATATTATAAGGATAAGTCAACCCTACTAATAATAAAGAAGCAAAAGTTAGTAAGGATGAATCTTCGATCACTTAAATTTTTATTTGTGATCGAAAGGATGTATGGACAAAATGTTACTCAATCACTACTACCTACCTACTCTACATCAAAATTTTAGTCGTAGAGTAGGATAAGCAATATTTCATTGCGATTATCTGCGGGTGGACCCACTCTCAAAAGCTAGTATGTATTTAGCTTAAATATGATTTTGGATACCTAGTTAAATTATTTTCTAAACACGTTGGCTAGTCTTAACTTTTTTTAACCTAGGGACATATAGAGACCAAGTGAAGTATTTAAATGTAGCATGTGGTGTGATTATTGTTAAGAGTGTTAATGAGTCCATTTTTTTTTTCGCATAAACTTTTTAGATTTCGGCAGATGTTTAGAATGACGGGTTTTTGCAATGTTATGTAGGTGTTTTCTTAAAAGGTATATTACTTTCAGGCTATGCGGGAGATGGTTTCAGATAAGGGATTAATATAAACTTTTCTTGTGTCAAGCCTTTGGCTACTCCTTCCAGCTCAGCTCGACTATTGTTTGCAGCAAAATATGTATATTTATAATGGGTACGTCATTCATTAACCTAAGTTATTTTATTTATTCTATCTCGTAGTGTTATATTACCCGGTTTATTATAGTTAGTGTTCCTATCTGTGAGCAAATCGCGGTGGTAATAGTTTGTAAGTTGAATTTTCTAGGACAATTTGTGGTGTGTATTTGTTTGTGGTAAGGAGTGTTTGTTTTGTATTCTTGTATGAGTGTATGTTTGAGTGCTATCTTTTGGCGAATGGTGTTTGCGACTTGTTTATGCATGTAAGTGTAATCGATATGTGTGAAAGTTGCATATGCTCACGCTATTAGATGGTCTCTCTCTGACTGAGCATGACAGACTCAATGAGTCCTTCATTAATCTTTATTATTTCTGGTTGTTCTAGTGGCCATTACTTGCACAAGCACAGCCAGCAGGCCAGCAGGATCATACTCCAGCATTTGGCTTTGATAAAAAAGTAGGTACCTATAACTTACTTGCTTACATCCTAGGGATAAATTCTCACTGATACGTGTTCTATTTCTGCCCACAGAAATATACTGATATATTTCTGTTTTTTCCCAGTTTCCCGTTACCGTCATACATACAACGTCGGATTAATGTATAGAACCTTTTTAGGGTTATAAATCCAATAGTGATTAAAATTTCCAATTGCAATTTTAGATGATATGGCTCCTTTGTGTTATCGATGATTCTGCCGATGACAAGGTTGAATGAAACACTTATATAACATTACCAAACCGCAAAATTAAAACGTATATTCCAAGACTAATAAAAATTATGACATTTCTAGATGCCAGTAATAGGTAGGTTGTAAATTAATAATATAATAATAGATATTGGATCTTCAACCGAGAGTGACAGCTTCAAATCAAGTAGATAATACATCATGAGCACGGTAACTCATATAAGATCTCATACGAAATATAGTCTAAAGTGTAAATTACTAATCATTTACTTGGTCTTATCTTACTTTATCATTATGTACTGATGGCAGGTATATCGCGATAAGATAGGTAGCATATGACGACAATGTGTTGTCAATAAGAAAAGTTCATATTATAAACTAGTTTCTTTGTAGGTAACCTCTGCCAACTTTGGACTAGCTCAACTTGATGCATAAGTCCAAATAAGTAGTTACCGAAACCGAAATAGGTGTAAATTTCTGTTATCGTTGTAAATATGAACTTGTCCTTGAACTAATGTGCCTACAAATACTAAAAACGGTATTTTCTTACTATTCCAACATATTCGCCGGTAATTTGCAATACATTTACGACTTTTCCATAATTATGTGCATAGACACTGAATCCATACAAGTCCTAATAGCACAGCATTGCTTCTATAAGTCGTATTTTCAGTAAAGTAGTTACCTACTAAATGAATAATATATACTGTGTAAACATACTAGTTTTAGGTGGGGACCACCATTGTAGGTGCCATCGTATTATTTTCGATTGTAATTAGTTTACATTATTTGACTTACTGGGATATACCACCATTGTGGTATAGGTACAGCGGTGGTATTATAAAACCATAGGGATTTTTTAATCAATCAAGAATATATGACGTATGACGATGTGACCTTTTTCACGGTTGGTACGCCTTTTTAAGAACGTAGCATGTTCCTGGGATTGCATTCATATTTTCCTAGTCATTACATATACCTACTGCTAGGCATATGTCTAGATTTTATTAGTCTTGTACGAAGTTAACAAGTATTAGAACTATAACTTATTTGAATAAAAAGATGAACATAAAGAACTATAGGTACCAAACAACCTAAATTAAAGAATACAATAAAATATTATGTAAGACTTACTTAAGATAATATATTTGTCCTTCTGGCGTACGAGCTTGTTCCCATCCTGGCGGGAGTGGACCAAGATCGTCAGGAATATGTGTTCCGACGTCATAGGATCTCTGTTTTGTGTGCTGGTGATGAAGCGGCGGCTGTTGATTTTGTTGTCCAGCGGCATAAGTTTGTTGCAAGCTTGCGGGTGACGAATGTGCCCGAGAGTGCGACACCGGTGAAGCGCCAGTCGCGGACGACGATCCGAACGCCGAGTCAGCCGAGTTTTCTCGCGAGTGAGACACAGATGGCGACTTGGAACCGGTTGACGGCGGGTTAAAGAACGACTTTGGAAGCTGTCGCATTCGGAGAGGCACCTGTAGCGGTCGTTTCGAGTCCGGCTTAAGCACTGTGTCGAACAATGACTGTAGAACCGAGTCGGAATCCTGGTCCACGCGGAGGACCAGGTTCGATTTCTGTTCAGCGTCCGAGTTGAGAGCCATGATTTACGTCGGAACGAAGAAATCCCGAAACCGACCTGGCCCACCGCTGTGACACAACACTAGCACGCGACGGGCTGGCGCGACGCCACCCGACGTTCTTGCAATATAGCGTTCGCTACGCGACTGACGCGCGCCCCGCCCGCACCGCCAAGTCTCCCTGCCCACGCGCACCCGCCGCACCACCCGCGCTGCGCATAGTATGTATGGTGCACGGACCGGTCTTCGCCTCGAGAATGATGCCCCTCACCCCGCTCACCCACTATCTCTTTGGCTCCCCATAAAATATTTGACTAGGCACATATTTTTAATAAAATAAAAAAATTACAGAGTTTTTGTTCTTATTTTTATTGACTTGTATTAAAATAAGGGATAATTATTGATCTTAAACCTGTATGAACAATGTGTTACGTTTTATAAGACAATTATATTATAACACAAAACCTTGTTTAATAACGATAAGTCTATACTATTCTGAATTAGCATTTGCATACATAAAATACCCGAGATTCAATATGAATTTAAATAACGTGAACTACTGCTAACATAGTGTAAAAAAGTTGTTAATTTGATTTACAATTGCCTCATTGGTCTAGTTGCCACCATTGCGGAGGTGGCCTGCAATCAGCGCAGCAAACGCTTGAGGTGTGCCCTGCCTGGGCCGCTGAGCGGCGGGTACTAAGGGCCAGGATCAGGCGAGACATTTCTCTGCCGGCAGTAGTGAGGGCTATGCTGGCAGATTCAGCAAACTGGAGAGAAATGGCCTCCTTCTACGAGACCGTTATGGTTCAGAAAGAGCCGCCGAGCGGGATCGTATGAGGGCAGATCAAGCTCGGAGAAGAAGTCATAGAGGTGGCAACCGTTTCGGCGCCTAACAGCCGATACCCACGTCCTTAGAGAAGGGACTCTGTTCACATTGTGTCATATTCATCAAGTGATTCCAGAGAAGACGGTGGCATAGTGGTCACATGCTACCGTGCACAGCGGGGCTTAGGGGAGACCCCTTTACAGTCTCCCCAAGGATGTGCCTTAATAGGCGTTGCATAGCTGGGGTGCTAGAGTTGGTCTGTTAAGAGGACCTCTCCATATGCTGATGGTGACCACCGGGGTGGTTTTAGTGAGGTAATAATCCCACACTACCCGGTCTTAACCCCCAAATGCCGCCTTTTTGGAGGTTTTCCCCAGAAAACAAATAAAAAATATTTAAGCAACCATTTAGTGTCGCTAGCAATGCGGCAAATCTAAAAAGGCGTTAGTATTTTCATACTAAAGTTTTCACACTAAGCATCAGTAACATCATCTACCTGTGTAGAGCAAAACCACGTATTATAGAAATTAAAAACACACTTCAGCTATCTGCCGGTAGATGATGCTAAATACAAACTTTCTTTCATGTGTGGAAAATCCATCATAGAGTCTGTGCTGGATTCCTACCAAGAAAAATATCTTTTGTCATTGAATCTAACCAACTTTAAGCCTCAGTGGGCTTACTCTTGAAAATAATTCCGCGCGATTGACATTGGAAATATGTCAGTTCATACTTTTAAATGCCGATATGTCTATAAAATTATTATGGATTCAGGATAATATGAAGACAACATGCTTTAAAATTGAGGCAACTGTAATGTAGGTAAATTTATTTTTAAATAACGCGTAGTTTTAAGGCGTCTAATTAATATTGGAATTTGATTGGAATTGGTATTAGTTTCAAGAGTAACCCCATAGAGGTCTTCAACTAATCTTTACCTGGGTCTAGCTACTAAGAATGAGCTACATAATAGTACAGCTACTGAACAACAGAGGGCGTTTATTACAATATTAGTTATTTAGTTTTCTAGAATTATCAATTTAAGAAAATTATGTAATACAATCTAATAATTGAGGTACTATAAAAAGGAAATAAAAAAATAAGCTCAATCGTTATTCTACATGCTCTTTACAAGACTGCACTGCCCAGCTCGGCGTATTTAATCTATAATTATAATTGTTTGCAGACTTCTTTCATGACGCGCACAAGCGGGCGCCTAACAGTAGTCTGAGCGACATGGTACCAATTGGTACAACTGTTGGACTACGGTTTTGTGCCTGATGACCGGTTTATGACTAGTTTATAGTTGAATGTCTTTGTTAGTAGCCAGCAACACTCGTTGCCTCTCTCTTTCTAAGACATAACAAACAACCGAGCACACTACACTACCACAGGCAAGATTTTATGAACAACACGCACAGGTACATTCACGTCTGCTACCAAATGAACATTATCAATCGCTATTATGTGGAGTAAAATATCCAATTTGCTACGTGTATATCGATCGAGCTTTAAACTGGATCATCAATACTATCGTGACCTCGACTAGTCATAATATCGATAGTATTAGAATTTAACAATATTACCAATAATTTTGAAACTATCGATTGATAAAATTCGATACATTCGATTGATAAATGAATACTATAGCTGAACAGAAAAAATATTTTTTTCAGATAATAATCTAAACTAACATTGGAATAATCAAAGAATTTTAAAATGTACTCAACAATAGACTCTGCATTTCTCTAGTCATAATTTCACAATGATAACGATTGGTAATATAAAATGAGACTATTTATTCATAAAAGCTGAAAGGTCGCATTTTTACTATGATGGATTCTACCAATCAAACTGAGCCCAAAATTCACGGATCTTCAGACAACAACACAACAGCTGTAAACACAATCACGGAATCACTAGACTACATATCAGATAAGTCTGCGCGCAACCAAAAGAAGAATTAGCAGTACCATCGAATAAGGTGAAAAGGGATAGGACAAATTGTTATTTTTAATTAATTTCATCTCGCTATTTATTCTCGTTTTTTGGGAATAATATTATTTTAATTAATTAATTAATATGTATAATTTATGAATAGATAAACAACAAAGTATTATAATAAAAACTTTAAAAGAGCAGCTAAAAATTCGTCCGCGTCGCTGTCCACTGGGAGTGTACCCAATAGTGTGCTGGCTAGTACTGCCACGTTGAATGATCTTTGTGCAAAGTGAGACTAGGACCCTGATTCTGAACCGTCGGAAACTGGCGTTTTCGAATCCGTGCGGAAAGTAGTCGATCAGCGCTCTAAGATCAGAACCTCTAAGCGCTATTTAAAAAACAAGGAAATCTATAAAGCATAATATATTATATTTGTACAGATATTTTATAAAATACATCGGTATAATATTATTTTTAAATTTCTGCCTGTTTTCTAAGTTAAAGTTTCCGTTCTGATTCGGAAAAGTTTTCCAATGGTTCAAAATCAGGGTACAGCTCCTGGAAGTGTCGATCAATCGCCTTGCGATCTGTTTAGAGAATGCGAGCGCTCAAACCCTACGATCCGAGTGTTTCAACCGCAAACGGCACAAAAATATAATTACTATGTAATAAAATTATTATATTTTCGCCGCTTGAATTGGGTCTCCGCAGCTGCAGCAGCAGGACCAGCGTAGTCCGCTGACCTGGAAATATGAGATGGCGCAAGGGAATCGACGCACGTTGCGTCCCACACCAGAGGCCTACCCATCTTCCATGGTCTAATCTCTTACCATCGTCACGTACCAAGCCTTTAGGTTCTAATATGACTGGAACGCGATATAAGAGCACGGATAGTGTATAATACTGGCTTGCCGAGATCCTGTCCTGTCCTGCACTCCTGCTGCAGGACAGGCCGTAGTGTTCGAGGCTATCGGCAGCTTCGCCGCAGTGGCAGCGCTATGCAGAGTACAGCACGGAGCTCCCACACGTAGGCAAATAGAACGTCTTTTTCAAAGACTGTGTCGGTGCTGACAGGCATTTATACTTCACACTTTGAGATCTAGTTCAATACGTTAAATTGTGCTTTTTATAAGTCTTAATCTTTCATAACTGAATTAATATTGCCTCCTACGGTTCCGTCATCCAAATACCAAACGTTAAATCTATAATTTAATTGTTTAAAGGAATGGATGGCTAAACTAAAAATCACTAGCCCAAGGGTCACCTCGTTGAAAGCCAATGGCGGATTCCAACAACTTGTCTTTAAAGAGTAATTTTGACGATATCTATAACATTGCCAAGAAACTGTAAATTATGGGTACTTATTTTTGAGCCTATACCAACATGGTATCCCGGTTTACGGAATTGAAAGCATTCATTCATTTACGGAATTGAAAGCGTTAATCTAAAAGATAACTTCACCTTTTCCATAACTTAAATAGGTGGACAGGGCGTATATAGCAGCTTCACAGCCCTAGCCTTTCTTCCCCCTTTGATCCCAAACGTACCTGGAGGGGCTGGAAGTTTTCCGTAATAATCTCGTTATAGTACTTTTGACAGTAATTTTGGCTGCCATACAACGATATGTAGTTCCAACGGCAATGGGACGAATGCCACCATCCATCTTGCGCAGGGCACCTAAATTGGCCCCGTACAAGCTATCAATGACGGCTTCGTTCCCATTACCGGAGTTATTGGTATTACATCGGTCAGTGCCGTATTAAGCTCTTTCAAAAGTGTCTCGCCAGGTTCACCGGCGCTTGGAGACAGATAGTATATATTGTCGCAGATGAATTGTAAAATCAGCTGTTTTACAAAACAGTGCTGTTATTTGAAACAGCTGGACAACGTTTAGCAGTTTTGCATAATTACTGAACTATAACACGCAAAATTGTATGCAACGTTTTGCGTTTATCAATGCAGCGGGTCAACGATCAGAGGTTATGTAAAACAGCGTGAAATTAAATGTCAGATTTAAGATTTTAGTTCTTAATTTTGTCGCTTATGGCTGTATGTCTTATCAACATTAAGTTTCATATTTAGAAAGTGAGCAGCAAAAAAAATTAAATTTTGTATGCCATAAATACTAAATTACCTACTATACTATTCGATATTAAATTGAGAATATGAAAGAATTAAATTGACGCATAAGCGAGCGAAGCGAGCTCGGGAGTTTCGTGTACCCCGACACGGGCAGGTTAGGTTCGAACAGGATGAAGGGGGCCAGTGAGCGAGTGTACCGAGCGAACTACCTCCGTCATCCTCATCTACCCAGCCATGTAAAGACAATTCAGTATACGGTATCTTTTCTTTAACTTGAGTGGGGATTGTCTATTTAATATACCTGTACAATGAATAAATCTTTCTGACTGTAGATATGTCATTCTGCATTACGGTTAAACGTTTTGTTAAACGTATCGCAATGGCAATACAGTTTTGTAAAACAACTAGCAGTTATGTAAAACAACTACAATCCATCTGCGACATATACATAACATCAAATTGATTTTCACGTTTATTCATTTTGTCGCATTATCAACGTCAACGTTGAATTATAGCAACAAAACGGAATATTTATTACAATAAAATACAAATTTCGAAAAACTTTCCCTTCTATCCCCATTCACCCCATTCGTCTTGCAGGTTGGTTTAATTTTGTAACAAATAAAACATTACTCGTAACTGGTATCCGAGCACGGAACTTTGTTCACAAACTTAGTCGATATAAGTTCAAATGTATTGAATTTTATTGTTTTAACAACAACTTACGTAAAATTTTACGTATAAAATCGAAAATGTGTCGACCAAAAGAACCATGCTCGCCACTCGCCGTTCTTGCGATTCTATCAAAATACAATTTTCAATTTAAGGCCCGAATAAAATAAAAGTTTTGGCATATTGAATTTCATAATTAGAAATTTGCCTTACTTTTAAGTCGGTGAACGAATAATAGTTTCAGCATCCTAGTTTTCTAAAATCCACAGTTTAGACAGAATTGCGTTGAAACTTCATACTTCAGTGTTTTACGTAGAAAATTAGATGATTCGTGTAGTAGTAGAAGTATACAAAAAAAACATGGTGTCATTCCCTATTTCTACGGATAAGTCTGATTTACAATTACAAACTCTGGACTCACAGTTCGGTTACAGAAATACCTATTAAACTCTTTCTCTGCCCAGGAATTGAACTCAGGATGGCCCTAGGCCAATCTTTATACATTACAATAATTTTAGTTTAAATTCTAAATAAACACTGAAACAACTGAGAAGAATTTTAATACTAAGATTTGTTTTCATGAATCGCCGGAAACATATAAACATGTAAGGTAGAAAAATTTGGCAAAAGAAACAAAGGTTGAATTAATACACTGCAGATTGAAGAAAGCAGGCGTTATTGTACGTAAAATTTTGCTTAACGAGAACATTTTAATTTTCATCATTATTCATTTTTTATTAATAAAATATGTTCAAGCTATTATTGTCGTAGTCGATTTTTGATAAATTTCATTGTATGCAAACATCTCACATAGGTCGCCGGTTTTTTCGGGGACAATGCTACGCCTGGCTCGGAGCAGTTTTAAGCATGTTTAATTTTTTACCATCGTTTCTTAATGTATTTTGGACAATTCCTTTCTACACGACTCCCCAAAAAAAGGAGTGTTATGTTTTTAGGGTACGTGTATGTATGTTTGTGAGTTTCTATATTCCAGCATAACTTCTAGACGCCGGAACCTATTTAGATGTATGGGGTATCATTAGAATCAGGTAACATAAGATTTAAAAAATATCATAGTGAGCAGAAGTCGAGATGGCTTAGCGTTCAGAGCGACTGGAGTATTTATCCGGAAGGCGCAAGTTCAAATCCTGCTCATGGCCGTATTTGTCATTCCACAAAAATTATAAGTTTAGAGTTCGCTTTGCATGCGTTAATGCTTTCGAAGATTTATCTCTATTTGTTTCTATTTGATAATCACTTTAATAATGTTGAAAATCTATAATGCTGCTCAGCTTCTATGAGCGTAACAAAATGAAGTATCTAATATATAAAATTCTCGTGTCACAGTTTTCGTTGCCATACTCCTCTGAAACGGCTTGACCGATTTTGATGAAATTTTTTGTGCTTATCCGGTATCTATGAGAATCGGCCAACATCTATTTTTCATCCCCCTAAATGTTAGGGGTAGTCCAACCCTAATTTTTTAATTTATATGGCAAAACAACGTTTGCGGGCACAGCTAGTATCTATATATAGATATTATCAGTTCTCAACCCCTAAGTAGTGTTAAATTCTACCTAATATGATGCAATGTTCAATTTCTATAAGCGATAGCGTGAAGATACCTAACCTCTAGGGTTAAAACAAAATGTTTTTTTTTCTTTCTTACCCACATAAAATATATGTAAAGAAAATTAACGGAATATGGCCTTTGTTATTTATTTATTTTTAATATAGTTAACATGATAGAATATTAATGCTATAATATTCAACCATGGTGGACTACCCAACACACGTGACGCGGGTTTATATTAATTTATTCAAAAATATGGTCATAGTAACATGATTTTTACATACCACATGGTAGTTTTAGAGGTACACTTACAAGGATCTGCTGACCTCCGAACTACATGTGAGTAGTGACTAACATCCGGACTATCCGTAATCCGAAAAATCCGGTAATCCGCACATTTTTACTCGACTTCCAAATCCGGATTCGAAATTCGAATCCGGATTTTCTGAATACAATATTTTATCTCCACAATCCGCATGAATTCTCCAAATCACCGATGAAATATTTTATAAGCCTATTAAGACAAAAATAAAAGAAATAATTTGCAGAACTGTAGAAAGCCGTATTAATTCTATAGAAGTATCTGTTGAATCACATGAAAGTACATCCAGAGAACAAGAGTCTTTCGATTAAGAAATGAGTTTTCGAAAGAGATTAGCATTTGAGCTAAATCAAATTGATAAGTCTGGAGAACAAAATGTGCTCATTTGTGCTCAGCCGAAAGCCTGAAACTGATATTCCCGGTTTAGTGCGAGTGGAGATGGCGTTATTCGAGGATAGTGGTTCAGGAGGACGATACTTAGAGGCCACTTACAAGCATCTTCAGTGCATTCCCTCAACAAGCGTCGAATCAGAGCGTGCTTTTTCCGCAGCAGGAATTATATGTAACCGAATTCGCAGCAGGTTAAACGACAGCACTTTAGATGCTTTATTATTTTAGAAGTCATATTTTATGTTTCAAAAAATATAGTTTATTTTTGTTGTTAAATTTATGGCGATTGAAGTGAATTTAAATTCTTTTGTTACTTTTGTTATGTTTAATAATTTGAAAAGAAGTCTATTATTTGTGTTTTCTAGAATTTCTTTTAATTTGTACTTATTCATTATTTTACTAACGTTGCTCAGTTCGAGACACACAGATTAATTATTTTAATAATACGTATTATTTTCATGTAAGTGAAGTTAAATATTTTTGTTTATGTAATGTTTAATAATTAGACAAGAAGTCTATTTGTATTTATTTTTGATCTCCAGTGATTTTTTTAATATGTGCCTATTAATTATTTTTACTAATATTACTCACCACGCGAGTCACATGTGTTCATTGTGAAGTTAATTTGTTTTGTTACTTTATTTATGTTTCATTATTTTGACAAAGAGTCTTCTTTATCTTATTATTTTTGTTCATCAGTTTATTTTAATTTGTACCTATTAATTATTTTCTTAACGTCACTCAGCTCGCGAGTCAGACTGATTATTTTAATAATAAGAATATCTTTTCCTGTGTTTTTATTTTAGCCCATTTACACAAATATAAGAAACATCATATTAATAAACTAATATGAGTAGATTTGTTTATTTTCATGAAAAATCCGTAAAATCCGGATAATTCGGATTGTACCAAAAATCCGTAAATAAAAATCTGGATTTTAAAACAGAACGGATTTGCATTCCCTACACGTGAGGTCAATGCAATGACCTCCCATTTCCTGCACCTTTTGTGAGGAGATGCTGAGAAAGAAGATGGTGGAGACGGTGAGAGAGGAAACTTCATCTCGTCCCTGCAGAAGAGAGCGTACTAGATGCCGTATGCAGAACGAACTCGAGCCATAATTGCCTCCAGAGCAGTGACATGCCGTAAGATTTATGAT
This sequence comes from Xylocampa areola, assembly GCA_935421205.1. Lineage (NCBI taxonomy): Eukaryota > Metazoa > Arthropoda > Insecta > Lepidoptera > Noctuidae > Xylocampa > Xylocampa areola. Next base: position 8,332,067 of record OW285200.1, read on the forward strand.
TTCAGCCAGTAAAAATAGGTTTATTGTTGTAAACAAAAACCATGCGATATTGTAACTATCTACAGGATTAGAATAACTAAACTGATACAGCTAGATTAATCGAGAAAAAATAATTAGTTACCTATTAATAGCTCGTTCCATCAATCTTATAATTTACGTAAGTATAATATTATTAAACCAAACCAAACAGAAATCTCTTATATATCCCGTTCCAATACGTAAGTATCTATCGGTTTCAGATACTCGCAGCCGGTTGCAAACGATTTTAGTTAACGCTCAGTAACGTTTGGCGCAGTCAGTTAGTAGATGGTCGAGTCCAAGAAGAATTTCCGTCTAAGCGAATCCGTACTTCGCACTAGGTACTATAAGCCATTGGCCCCGGTGGCGGTCAGTTTACGGCAGTCGTTAAAGCAAGTCAGAGGCCTAAAAGCGAGTTGAACAACACGGACGAAGAAGAAGACCTATCTTTACTCCCCTAGAACATAAGCGAAGGTAACTAGACAAAACTAACATTCCCTTTATTAGATATTGTCTATATTTTATCGTGTGCGGAGTAGACAATATTCACTCAACATCATTCCAAAAAAATCGCCGCTTCGTCATCTGGTACTCACGACAATAATTTACCTAGGTACTTCTAAAAAAAATACTTAGTCGTTCAGAGTAAATACCAGTAAGCAGATATCTACTCCCAATTATCTCGTAACCGCTTTACATTGGTAACAACAAATTAAATAGTTACTAATGGCACATTCCTTTTAATAATTACTATCATACTTTTTTGAAAAATATCAATAAAATGAAGTATACAAAGCTCGACACCGCTATCGTCAATCGCGCATGCGTCGTTGTGCGCTGGATGGGTTACTGCCTAGTACCTGAGGGCTGACGAGAAAAATCAATTCAGTGCATTAATATTTCAGAAAAGAAACACTGTCACAACATTTATCTCGTAATTAATTAAATTATGACGCAAACATTACAAGAAAACTTTGAAAGATGCTGTCGCCTTTGCGCTGAAGAACAAGATGTTACAATTATGATATTTAGTCAAGAAGCTGAAGAAATGCATTTGAGAAATAAGCTTAACCGATATTTATTAATTGAGGTACAGTATCAACTTCCTTGAAGATAACACTAATATTTTTAAATAGACAAGTGTACAATAATAAATTGTTTTCACAGGTTGATGAAGATGACAAGCTACCCAAAAACATTTGTATACAATGCTGTACTAAGCTACAAACAGTGTGTAATTTCATAGATACTGCAAGAAAAGCTCAGGAAGAGCTACTACAGCGCAGTTTTAAAATTGACCAGATTATGCCCAACAAGTGCATGATATCTTTAGTCAAAACTGAATTAAAACCCCAGTTAGAGGAGCGTTTCGAAAATAATAAATATGCTGAAATGGAAGTGAGTGTGGATCCCATGATGGTTCTACAAAATTCTGAAGACAGCCAGTCACCCACCTTTGACATTGCCTCTCCTATGGAAGATGTTACTTATTTGCATGGGTTGAATACAGAAAATGTGACAATTAAATTAATAAAAAAAAGAGATGTACTTCTCGATTCTGATGATGAGAAGAAGTCATCTCCCAAATCACCAATATCAGACGATATTTGTGAAGATGATAATAAAAACAACCCAATTGTGAAACCTTTTCAATGTACTACTTGTGATCGCAGCTTTAATACAGATTTGGCTCTAAAAAACCACATGTGGATTCACATATCAGAATATGGGGATGAAAAACTTTTTACATGCCACACATGTTCAGAAGGCTTTAATTATAAATATGACTTAATATCTCATTTAAAGAAGCATCGCACAAATGGTACATGCCAATTATGTGGAAGAATGTAAGTACCTTAACAATTTTTTGTAATAATATTATCATTCAGATATGAATTTAAAAGTATAGTGGTGACTAACAATGAGGGAATATTGCAAATGTCCATGTGGTTGGAGCACCCATTCCAGGATTAACTCATTCTTAGCACAAGAATACTTACTACTTGTAATGATAGTCAAATTTTGTGATTTCTTATATTTTCAGGTTTAGGTCGGAAAAAACATATGTTGCTCACATGTCAGTACATTCACCTTCAAGTACATCATATACATGCAAGACATGTGGAAGATCGTACAACACATGGGGAGCTCTGAAAACTCACAGTGTCACCCACAGTAGCGATAGACCCTACCAGTGTGAATTCTGTATGAAAACTTTTAAAAGAAACCAAGATTTAAAAGTAAGTGATTCAAGGATGCATTTATTACCTTCGCTTGATTGCATTTTCAAGCATGATCATCATCATCATTCACAGCTTTTGCCTACCCTCAGCAGGACATAAAAACTTCCCTCCTAGCATGACAATTGCTTTACATTCTATTTTAAGTGTAACCTTAGCTATTGATCTAACACCATGTTAACCAGTCAGTAAATAACAATACATCTTCCTAAATAGAAAAGATAGAAATATACAGTAATGGAAATCATTGTAAGGAAAGTTGTTCCTTAAGATCTGAAATCACCAACCTGCAGTAAGCTAGCATGGTGATTAATGCTCATTACTATTCCTTAGAAGTTAATTATTATGTTAATTATTATTATGTTTTAAATTTAAATTATGTTTGTAGTGGCAGCTGAGTGTAAAGTCTTAGATTATGCATAGTTTTATTAGCTTTCAGTACATAAATTGACAATGGAATCTCTGGAGTTTGTCAGGGAACATAGACATGATCAAATGTTATGTTACATTAATAATTTCATTTCAGTTCCATATAAACCAACACACTGGGGCAAAACCATACAAATGTCCATTCTGTGACAGGTGCTTTGCAAGTTCTGGTAATTGTTACTCTCACAGAAGTCGCATGCACCCTAGTCAACAACAGGAACACATTGTTAAGAGATCAAACCAAGAGGGATTAGTTTCAAGAGAGATACCAACATCTCAACCAATTGCTCCTGAATCTAGCAATGTGCCTTATCTTACTACTGTAAATGGTGTAGTCAAGTATCAATGCCACTTATGTGAGCATAGTTTTATGAAGAAGGAAAACTTCAGTGTAAGTATTACAAAATAATGGTTATGGAATAAATAAAAAGTTCAAGTATAGTCATTATCACTGCCAATATTAGGATGTAAGCACAAAAGCAATGTTATTCTCTGTGAAAGTTGTTGAAAGTCAGTACTTGTAATTAGACAAGTACTGTACTGGACTCATACTCTATAGAGTAAATTTATAAAGTTGGTGAGACATGGGAAATGCATTATCATTCAGTGTTAAAATAAATCTCTAAGATGTTGTCTGCAGAGAAATTCTAATAAATATTGTAAATTTATTCATAATGCTATAGCTTTTAGGTGTTTCCCCTAAGATGACCCCCTGCCCCGTTTATAAGTACTTATGGTTTATTTCAGTACCACATGTATCAGCACACGGGGGAAAAGCCATTCAAATGTACATTCTGCTCAGATAAGTTCGTAACCAGAAGAGGTCTGTTAATTCATCACGACAACAAACATCCCGGCCGGGACCGACCACTGGGTCTAATCGTGTCTAAAAATATGTTGCTCAAATAATAAATGAATACAGTGTATAACAAGTAGGAATTTAACGTTTTAAAGAAATGCAATACATACCTAATTAGTACTTATTTATTCATAAATTTTGATGTCTGGGAAAACTGATTAATTCGTCAGGCACGATACATTTTTAAAAAACCTTGTACCCGGTAATTAGGTACAAATACTCTACCTATCCGATCCAGGTAAGCCGCCACTGCTTTGCATAAATTATTAAAAATATGATGAGGTATTTGTACTATTGGATCATGACTTCAATTTTCCTATCTGCTATCAAACGAGTATTAACATACAATTTTAGGATGACTTTAATTCAAGGAATTAATTAGTGAACATTAAATTTCAAATCACAGATTAGATATTAGTAGTACTATTTCAAATTCGTAATGTAACGTTTTTTTTACTCTGTTTTCAACTTGGCTCAGTGGTGTTCCTGATAAATTTAGGCTTACCGTAGTAAACATCAAAAAATGCCGTATTTTACGGCAAGATATGAAAAATTGCCGTTTATCTGTATTTTATATTACGAAAAATGTGAAGGTATATTTTTTCGGTGTACCTAGGTATATGGGGACTACTCATCACATTAGAACTAACAATTTATTTCACTTTATAATAAAACAACTTTTAACCGGATTAATCGCGTGTATTATTGGTTTTTTGTTTTTCCTGACGTTTCGAACACTTTGCAGCGTTCGTGGTCGCAGGAGGACTAATATACAATACAATACACGCGATTAATCCGGTTAAAAGTTGTTTTATTATAATGTGTAGTGATCGCGCAAACCTAAGATATTACTAATTTATTTCACTGATAAAATATTTTAGAAGTGGCAGATGGCGGCAAGAAATTAATAAAAAGAGTGATTGATATTTAGCTTTTATCTCGTAGTTTCCTTCAGTCAATTGCCGTATATACCGATACGATATTGAAATTGTTGCCGTATACCGCATTTTTGTTGTTTAGATTTAGAATACGTGTATGCCGTATATTACGGCAATTGCTGTATCAGGAACAAACAACACTGACTTGGCATTAGAATGTCAGATTAAATTGGACCTTTAGAAATTAAAAAATAGACACCATAGAGCTTTTTTTTTTTTTTTTTTTTTTTTTCCTTCGCCCTAATCGGGCAGGCTAAGGTCTTAGACCATACCGCCTCGTCTTCAGTGTTCTTGAATAAAAGTAAGGCCAAAGCCTCGTCTTCAGTTACTTCCTTCTTGTTTTAATCAAGTATAAAAAGTTATTGCAGTTATTGCCCCAGTAAAACGGTGGAAATTTTACTGAGTCTTCGATGGAGTTTAGGAGTGAACACAAAAAGTCATGATTTTCAATTGTATACAATTTGCCCACACTCGCACACCTTCATGAACACATAATGGTTAATTATCCACCATAATTACACATTATACTTCGGAGAAACACAAGTTTTGGAAAACAATATAAAATTGACAACGTGCACTTTACATTTTCCCGCCTAAACTCCGACACCATAGAGCTAGTCTATAATTTCGTGCAGGCAATATGGCAACCATAGATTTAGGTCCATAGATTGGCATTATACTTAGACCATATACCTAATCTAAGGCATTATAAGTAAAAGAGAGCTACCGAAACTATACCCTAAAAAAGTCCCTTCTACTCAGCAGAGCAACATAAAACTGCGACTAAAATAGCTACAAAATAAATACGTTTGCACTCTACATACTGATATGCTAGAAATGCATTAGATAGTCAGTCAGTTGTCACTAGGTAGAATTTATCATCATTCATAGCATCACGCCTGTATTCCCTGAAGAGTGAGGCAGAGGTGCACACAGTTATACACCCACATTTCACCAATTCAAACCAATAGGTAGTGAGCCTATTGCCATCTACCGGGCACAATTCCAAGCTCCGGGCTGCTACTGAGAATTTCCGGCCCGGGACCTCATGCTCAGCACTCGTGCTTGAGGCCACTAGACCAACGAGGCAGTTCGTAAGGTTTTTGACAGTGGTGATGGAAGTCGACATGTTTATCGATAAATTTTCAGAAGAAGTTTGTGTAGTTAATAGAAAAACATAAAATGCACTTTGTTAGTCTAAAACAATTTACCCACATCACTCACACAGCAGACAGTTTCTGTTAAGGTACTATTCCGAGCTACGCTACAAACTGTAAGTGCATCGTAGCTCGGAATAGTGCCTTTGAGTCAGTACCAGCCTGAAGCCAGATTTGGGTTGGAGCGAGTTCTAATTTTGACGCCCCCTACACTTTCACTTCTAACGGTAGCCATAGCCAAAGGTGCCCCCTGACCCTTGGCGCCTGCAGTGGCCGCTTCGTTCGCCCTATGAACCCTCTAACCAAATACTTCCTCTATCCCACCGGGTCCCAACAGAATCTTTAGCTTTTTTTTCCAAAACTATGAATTTGTGTAGTTTGTGGTTACCAAATAAACATAAAATTAAATAACACACAAGTCTACAGGAAAAAAATTGCTACTAATTAAATAAAATCAGACAAATTTTTATGGTGGAGTTTTATCAAATAGCTAGAATTCCTTGCGTTATTGGAGCTACAAAGTGATATGTGTGTACATGTGAGGATTAAGTCACTAGGTAGAGTTAATAGAATATATTATGGAGCTGTACATAAATGAGACTTGTACAGTGCATTCAGGTTGATCTAGAGTAATTTATTAAACGTGAGTTGAAGTTCGCTTAATTATAGGTTGCCATTCAATATAGTACGACCAAAAACGCCATGTGACTTCAAATCTGACATTAAAAAAAGACATATGGGAGTTACTGTGGTGTGAGAGAGAGAACAATACTTATGCCGTTGTCTTTCGTTCTTTTGTTTTTGGCTGGACGTAAGCAACACAAAAAGTTGCCAATATGTGGCCTAAAATTCTCGGGTTAGTTGAATCTAGGTTAAATTCTGTACGTGCAAGATAAACTCGGTGTTAAAAAAGTTTAATACTAACCCTGAGTTAGTAAACTCGGGGTTATTTAGTTAACTCACAATTACCGTGCAAGTGGCCCTAAGACTCTATAAAATATTATGGTTTCACTGAAAATAAATCAAAGGAGTGACATAGGAAAAAACAACTACCAAAAGTGCTTAACGAACCTAAATATCTCTTTCTAACGTGTTGTATTTCCGTAAGAGATTCCGTCTCCTTCGCAAGCTATGTTTGTCTTTATAATCTAATCAAGGAACTTTCATAAATTTCTATTCTAGTTCTATGTACTGAACTATTATCCTATGACCAAAGAATAGGTAGAGGACATAAAATAAACAATAATTTGATGCGCCAAAAAAGAAACTATAATAGCGTTGGCCCCGCCCATTACCTAGTGCTGCCCATGGCAGTTCATAAATTGTTAATCTTTTTATTACATCGATACAATCGATTAATCGTTATCATAAGGGGCACCTTAACTTAAATATCCAATTTAATCTTATTTAACCATTGTTCTTGGAGATTCGGAATCTTTGGGAATCATAAATGAAAACATTTACATATTATAGCTGACCCGGCAAACGATGTTTTGCCATATAAATAAAAAAAAATGGGGTGGACTACCCCTAACATTTAGGGGGATGAAAAATAGATGTTGGCCGATTCTCATAGATACCGGATAAGCACAAAAAATTTCATCAAAATCGGTCAAGCCGTTTCGGAGGAGTATGGCAACGAAAACTGTGACACGAGAATTTTATATATTAGATGTACTAACAACACAAATGTAATAAAATAGTAAAGATTTATTCGTTTCGCCATAGTTGCCGTTCCAGGTTGAATTGATTCAGGATTGTCCATGCAAATATCAACATCACCTTCATTGGACCAATAAAGAAGAACAATATAATAAGACTGCTTATTGTATTGTTCTTTATTATTTTTCTCATATGTCAAAATACGACACATTCGATAATCCAACTGCAAATTTAAGTTTGTAATTGTATTTTTCATGATATTATTTACAAATTCATGATTTTATAAACTTCCACGCGTTCCTGTAAAGAGAGGTCTTAACAGACAGACAGAGGGACAACAAAGTAATCTTAAAAGTGTTACTTTTATCCTTTAGAGGAACGGAACCCTAAAAAGACACAATGTTTTCTCAATATTGTCAAGCCACAAAGTCTCGTTTTTTAAGCAAAGGAAATCGTATTAATAAGTTTCACAATAACGCCAAATGTCACTTTATGACCACCTCTGTCAAAAGAACTAAGAAAAAGAAACTAAAATGGCGAACCGGCCGGTGGGCTGGTCATATGTGACGTCATATTTATTACTTGCAATTTCAGAAAACTGACAAATTAAGGTTTTCTCTTTTTACACTATTAGAATCACATAAGATAACAAGAAATGCATATAGTTTTTCTATTACTGTATCAAATCGTATGATATTTCTAACGTTTCGTAATGTTTATATTGATTAATAGGGCACGTCCTTTATTCCTTCTTTAGTCATTGCCTATGTTCATCCAGGGTTATAGATAGTATATGAATACATTGTCTATGGAGGATAACCCGTAAATTTCATATTTTCTTACATTTATTGAAATTTCTTATTCGTAAATTTCGTATTCGGGTAGTTATACTTTCTAAACAAACTTTTCTGAAATTCCTCTATCTACCCAACTTAAAAACTAAAGCAATATTCCTGCGCGCATGACTGATAATAAAGGCCTAAAAGTCGAAAAGTTAAATCATTAAATAAAAAGGTAACTTTCATGTTCATGTACTTTATTTTTAAAATTATTTTTGGAAGGGTTTGAGACTTAGAGTAAATCGTAATCATAAAAATTCTTTTTTTTATAATGAAATTTTATTGAATAATGATTTGTCTAGATAGGTATATGGAAATGTTCTAATTTGCTTTTGGTTGACCTTCAGATATGACCTTTAAACTTTACAGTCAATAGAACTGGTATGCGCATGCGTAGATTATCCGTCAAATTTTGTTTGGCGCGCTGATATCTACGTCCACTTGATCACGATGAAAATACTTATTTTAGTCGTACGGCAGATACCATATATAGCTCACGTTCCTTTTAATTTCTGTGTCAGCATAACTTGCAACGAAAATGTCTAGCGAAGAATTAAATATCAAGAGAAAGATGGCACGACAAAATGGTATTGTCCAACCTCTATTAACAGGTAAGTGAATTTTAACTTTACTTTGTAGCTATTTCTTTTGTCAAGTGTAGTGAACCTAATCACAGAGTCGTCTAGATAATAAAGCCTCTCTGTTTGCTAATTACGCGTTATAACTTTTTGAACCACCGTTCACAAAATTAGGTAAGTACTTAATTGTGTACAGAGTTTTTTTTTTAATAATGCAGTTTATTTTGTTTACAAAAAGGTACAGAGATGTAGGTTGATATAAATTAATATAAAAGTAATAATTAATTTTTATCTTGGTATATATTTAATATTTTCTATTCTTATGCTAGGTATGTATTTATATCTATTTTTTAAGTAGGTAATGTTGATATTGCAAATGTATACAGCTATTTTCAATATTATATTTTATATGTAAAAAAATAAACAACTGTTATTTAAATATGTGCTTTATTAAAAATGTAAGTTAGTAACATAGTATTACAATAAATAACTAAAAGATAAAATATTAACCTTAAATAATTGTTCTACAGATCTTTATCAAATAACCATGGCCTATGCTTACTGGAAATCTGGTAAAGTTAATGATGTTGCTGTATTTGATTTATTTTTCCGCACAAATCCATTCCAAGGGGAATTCACTATATTTGCTGGTCTTGAAGAGTGTCTTAAGTTTTTAGAAAACTTTCACTATTCAGATTGTGGTAAGTAGTTTTTAATTATGTTCTTACATTTGAATGAAGGATACAGGCAATATTTGTATTAAAAATTTATGTTATTTGAAGTTGAAAGAATAACTTTTCTTCTAACTTCTCATTTAAAATATTTTTAAAACCCCACTATAAAATATCATATTCCTAAGAAAATTAAGTAAACTTCTAAATGTGTCATACAAATCAACTGCCAATGTTGTATTCTACAGAAATTTGCCCAATGAAAAGTAAGAATTCATAAAATAAACTATTTTTAACATGTCATTTAAATAATATTTTAAATACCTAATGCTGTTCTTTAGACATCAAAGATAGATCAAAACACCATTAACTACACTAATCTTTCACAAATTAATATACCAGACTCGATCTGATTCTTTGAAATTAATATTCTATTAACAGCTTCTTTTTTTTTTTTTCAGATATACAATATTTGAAGCAAACTCTACCAGAAAATATAGAGCCTGAATTCTTTGCATATTTAGGAGACTTAACTTGCAAGGATATTAGAGTTAGTGCTATTGAAGAAGGTTCAGTAGTATTTCCAAGGTAGGTATTATTTTTTGGCATTTAATATTTAACTTCAGTGTAAATATGGGTAACTCAATAAAAACGCATTTCTGAACTGGTTCGCAGATAAGCTTAATTCACTGACTCAGTGGTCCATGTTAATATAAAAATAAATGTTGGGATTTTGTTTGCTGACAACAGACAGATTGCTTGTATAAAAAAAAATGAGATTTTCACACTACTCTTATATATTGAATTACAAAATACATATATTATTATACTATAATATATGTTATCATGTCTCAAAAAGATTCAGACTAACAACAGATGAATTACAACTCATTACAAAAATTAAGTTTTCCAATGGATATTTCAATGACAGGTTGTAGCTACAGCTACAATACTAATAACATACAAAATAGTATGTTTTTTTTTGTATGTAAGTCGATTGACATTGGTACAGCACTGTAAAAAATATAGTTCATAAAAACCTACTAACATTCTCATATTGGAGGCCAAGACTCATTTTGGGTCACTGAGCCAATGGAGGAAGTACTCGTAAGTAGTATTTATTTGTTAAAATATTATGAACAAATAAAACTGCAATAGGTTTTGGGCATTTGAAACTCCGCCATTTTGGCGCTTCCTCTGACGTCACCCTACACAACATGAAATATAATATTGTTTATTGTGGAGTGTTTAATTAATGCTTTATAGATATTTTATAAGAATTTTTAATGGTATCTTGATAAATCTCAAGAAGAACCACAAAACTTGAAAAGCCCTCAGTAACAGTAATAACTAGTGTAGAGTCATTGAAAAATTTCCAAGTTAAAAAATTCGATTCTCCTATGGTCTTAAAAAAAAATCTGTTTTATTAAATACAGTTACTTTTGAATAACCAAATACTTTTCAGAAGTTATAAAACTTTTTTATTGGACCATCAGACCATTAGACCATCAGAGTCGCGACAAAGTTATCAAATTGAACTAAAGTTAGAGCTACAAGGCCAATATATTTATAATGATTTAGCACTTCTTATTTAACTGGGAAATGTTCCCCTGAAAGGACTGCTAACACTGTAGTCTCTGGCTACGGCCATGCATTCCTCATAATCTTACGAAGGCGCATTTTGTTGAATAGGTGAGTTTGTTAACGCCGGTGGTGTTATTGGACTATCACAGAAACTTAATTATCTCACTGAAAAAAAAAAGAAAAGAAAAGAAAATGATCATTATAAGTAGCACACACGCCAGAAAAAAAACTCTTGTTCTTATATACCTACTTAAAATAGCTTGTTGAACAACACTTGTTGACACTCATTTAGATATTTTTGAACGAATCACAAAAAAATGTATAAATCAGTATTTATACTAGCAACATACACAAACTAACATCTCTATGGTCTAGTCGATCGTTTTTAGTGTTCGCATCTGTACTATAATTTCATGCCTACGGCGATGTACGATATCATTATTATCGTACGCCGATGGTACGATAATATTCATTATGCTATATATTAATTAATTATAATGATTATTTTGAAAAGTACGTTAATTTTGCTCCATGTAATTAATTTTAGCATACGCAAAAAATATTGATTTCACATTTAATACGATCTATTTTGTTCCATGTACGATAATTCTACCGTACTTGTACGATAGTTGTCTTGCGTCAAGATGTGAACACTGATCGTTTTAAGAGAATATAGTCTATGGTCCGGTATTCCTGGAATCCAGATTCCTTTCCATCTACAACTCTACTACAACCATAGGCGACGGCCGGATTATTTTCAGGGAGCTGCATCTGCATCCAAACATTTAACCTTATAATAGTAAAAAAATAAGGCAAGATACTGAAGTCATTGACAAGGTGTACACTTCTGTAATAGGGGGGTGCAAGGGCATTTTTGCACCGCCCTCCCGGCGCCCATGACTACAACCCATACGTGCACATTGCCTTGCGAAGTGCTCAAATGTCCCTTCAAAAAAGACTACCAGTTTAAAAACAATCCATATAATTTTTTTTTAATTTGTATAGTCATTATGGACGCTGTGCCGGACACCTTCCAACTATAAATCTAACCTTTACCGAGGTCCCGGGTTCGCAGTAGCATTCACCGTGACCCCGAAAAAATTTTGTTAGACCATAGGGCCAAATATTTATTTTTCCAATGCGGCAATAATTTAGATGCAGGAGAAGACATAACAAGCTAGGAATGCATCTGATATAGGAAAATATTTATGTATGGCCGATCGGCGGAAAATAATGTGAGCCCCTTTTCTTGATGGTTTGGTATTAACGGCATTAATACACAGAAACGTGACGTCCCCTGTGACTGGGAAACGTCCGTCGACAATAGCTGGCGAAAACGCGTTGTGGAAGGTCGAAAGTTTTACGAAAAGACGAAACGACATCAGTGCAGGCTCAGCACCAACCACCACCAAATTCCCGTTTCAGGCGTGTGGTAAGATATGGGGTTTCGCATCGGTTTATTTAGCCATCAGAAACACTGTCTTCCAGACAGTAGTTACACCATAAATCGTCTGGAATAGACGAAATGGCATTTTTGATACACATTCATTTATGATACAGAAATAAAGAAATAGTAATATTAAAAAATAACACGCTTTTGTAACTAGCCGATCTAAGAAGTATAAAATAATTTTCAACAAAAGCGTGTTTTTTTAAACTAGGTATTACTCATTTTTACTTTTATAGTCCTGAAAAAGTTAATCTCTTGAAACTAATACCAATTCCAATCCAATTCCAATAATAAATAGACACTTTAAAACAACGCGTTCTTTTAAATTAAATTTACCTACATTATAGTTGCCTCAATTTTAAACCATGTTGTCTTCATATTATCCCCAATTTATAATAATTTTTTAGACATTTTGGCATTTAAAAGTACGAACTGACATATTTCCAATCTCAATCGAGCGGAATTATTTTCAAGAGTAAGCCCAGATCAGGATAATCCAACAACTTTATTAAATTATTGTATTGTCATCGGACCGTGTTAAGTGTGCGAAGTTTCAATTCAATACGACGTTTTAAAGTGGGTGAAAATCACGTTCAAAGCTTCCGTTACATACAAAGCTAATAAAAGCGTGTTAAAAACGAAAAATTCTACTGTACTGAAAATATGGAAACAATCCTTTACAAAAAATTATAACATGCACTCCGAGGCATAATTCTGTACCGTCGGTGAAAACTGATACAAGTCGACTTGCATCACTTTTTAGATTTCGTCACATATATAATCAGTGATTTTTTTTTTTTCTATCTAATGCACGTAGTTCTAGCTCTTCTGGATAAGGAGATATGTTTTGTGGGCAGTAATACAAGTCAACTTATATCAGCGAATGGCCTTGAAAGCTTTGTGTATAACATGTCATATAACATGACATGCACTCATCAAATTTAATATATTTTATTTAATGTATAAGTGTAAAATAATACAAATTCAGTTAAATCATCTTAACCATGGACAGTACATTGATATAAGATTGCGTGTAATGATACAATTAAAAATGTATTTTTGTTCACGACTTCATTTCTAAATAACTTAATGTGAATAATGATGTTATTCAATTTATTACATTTTTTGACACTAAATAAATTTACCAGTTGGTATAGTGTCAAAAATGTATTATATCGTATTTTAACAACTGCAAATTAAAGATGCTTCTGTTTTGCGATAGTTTAGTATTGGCAGTTTTGTTAGTTATTAGTATTAGTATATTAAAATACTATCTCAATTCGTAGATGTATCATTTTTCACCAACATCAATCACACCACTAGTTTTAGTGTAAAATAATTCAATTTGACTAAAATTATTTTACACATATTCATTCTGATGTGACGAATAATACAAGTAATTTTATTCCCATATTGCTTCAAATGTTTTAAATATAGTGCTATTCTTTATATATCATAGTATAGAGGCTAAAAATACCTATCTGTATAATTATTTACACAACAAATTTAATTAATAACAAAAAAGTTATAAGCATGTAAAGGCGCAAAATTTTTAAAGCAATTTTTTTCAAAGCTATCATTTCAGACTTATATCCGTTTTCACCAACGGTACAGAATTTACGCAGTTCGTTACGTCCTAGGTGCCTCAAACTGCATGTTATAATTGGTACAATTGACATAGATGAAGTTATTATAGTTAAATGTAAAACATATGAAATAAGTCAAGGACTTGTATTTTTCCATTGTGGAATGTACCTCACGTTGATTTCATTTCCAATGGCCTGTAATTTATTCAAAATACGAATCTATATGCCGATTTTTTTATTATTTCTTGACTAAGATAGGTACACTTTTTTTGAGTGTGGTAAATCCGTAATGGACGTTGTGCCGCCTCCTACTGACTAAAAACCACACGGTCCCACCAGCCTGTACCGAGATCCCGGGTTCATTACAGCAATCATCGCGACGAAACTTCTCTTACATATTTGCGAATTTGAGAATATTGCTCTACATTTAAATATATATATTATAGCTGTTTACGATATTCGTTAATGAAGTTATGTATATTGCAGGGTGCCCTTATTACGAGTTGAAGGACCTTTAATTATGGCGCAGTTGTTGGAGACCACTTTATTAACTCTCGTCAACTTTGCAAGGTAATTCACTGTATCAGGTATTGTAATATTGATTTAAACAATCATGAACAGATTATGCTGCAATTATGTAGACAGATTATTTTATTATTTATTTAAGAAAACTGTATGTATCCTTATCATTTTATTTCTCGTCTGTTTCTTTGTATACATTATTTGTTTGTCGTAACATTATTAATATTTTTACTTTAAAGTACTATTATTGAAGACTTATAGAATCATTTTAGTAGCCTCATATATAAAGTACATATTTATAACATACTTAGTATTAGCAGGCGAAAATTATCATCAGGCTCGTAAATAAATACTATTATACTTTGGCATAATCGTTTAAATTATGCTTATCTATAGATGCTGCTAGTATGGAGATATGAGTGTTTGCCCTTCGATGTTAGGTATACATATGTAGGTATATACCTAATCAGATGGTAGTCAGGCATGAATAGATCGGTTAATTTCAATTGACGTAACGGAGTAAGTCACGCCTTGACGCGCCCTTAAGTACTTGCTAGGTAATTTCCTTTAATAGATAGTACTTATTATTTCTATGGTTATTCAAGTTCTAACTTCCATACCTACTTACCTACTTTAAAATCAATACATACTATTCTTTTCACAATCAATGTCATTTACCTACCTAGTTTTCTTTGATAACTATAATGTTAGGAGTCGGGACGTTGGGAAGGATGTTTTAATTGTTTTCTCGTCACCCTTGTACCGAAACATAAAGTAACCATAAATATAAACATAACAAAGATTATGGAAATCGGATTCCTAAATCTATTTTAAATGATGAAAACAATTTTTTGTTCGTTTTTTCCTCTGTATTGTCCTAGGTGTAGGTAGTCTCTTCCCAAGTACTTTTATGCAAAATCTACCTAGCATTATCCCAGCTACGTTGGGGCCGGCTTCCAATCTAATCAGATGCGGCTTATTACCAGTACTTATTTTACTTGGACTGACTGCCTATCTCACCTTCACAACGCGGTTACTAGGTAACACGATATTATATCGTGATAAGACTGGTTGTCAGACTTGCAGGCATCTACATAACGACTGTTATAAATCTTAACCAGAACCAATGGTTTAACGTACACTCCGAGGAACGGAGGGCCTCGTTATGAAATGATGGACACCCATCCCACAGACCATCCGGGTCAAGCACAGCTGAATCACGATTGATTATTGAGCCACGAGCCCCTTCCTCAACTAAATAGCTAGTAACTATACAATAATCTGTATCTCGTGTTGTCTATCATATTTGCATAACCAGACCCAAAGGGTCAAATGTTTTTATTTTTATATTAATTAATTGGATTGTTTCAGTTTGATGGCAACAAACGCTGCGCGGTACAGAATGGTAGCTGGGAAAAATGTTTCGTTACTTGAATTTGGTTTACGAAGAGCCCAAGGCCCGGACGGCGGATTGTCAGCGTCGAAATATGCTTACATTGGTTAGAGTAATTATTATTTTTTGATACATTAATGCCGATTTTAATAAAATTCGTAAACAGACAAAGGATTTGGTTTTTATGTGTTCGCACAAAAGCTGAATATAAAATAATATTCTTACTGGCGTGTATTGTGGCGCAAATTAACTTGTCTTTGTATTATTGATTATATTAGCGTGTTTCCGCAGCTTGGGCGGCTAGCGAACCCGGTGCCTGGTACGAAGCTCGCGGGCTATTCAAACTTGTGCAATATAAAACACCCTGCCGCGCTATTGACTCATAAGACTCCCCCAATAGCGAATATACTTTTCGTTAATAGCTTTAATCAGGCAAGTTTCGCGAACCTTGCCCTTGAATGTCTCACCCGCTTGGTACTTATGTACGGATTGCTAGCTACCAAAGTTTTAAATTGCTTTTTGACAACGGGATAATAGGTATTTCGACATTTATAAGGTGTTTTACTCATGTTTCTAATCTAGGCATTAAACGTTAGGTAAAGAAACATATAAGCTACTTACGATTCAACTTATAATCTTTGACTATATACCTCTTATAATTGATGATGTTCTTAGCGAAATATACGATAAATACTCCTGGTTTTTCTGAGCTGTGAATTGCTTATCATAAACAATTTTGTTTTAGGTGGATTCGATGGTACAAGCAATGTGTTGGCTGGGAAATTGTTTAATATACCTGTAAAAGGGACTCATGCGCATTCATTTGTGACATCGTTTAGCACCTTGGAAGACTTAAACTCTGTCAATATACGGCACGCAGAGACTCAAAACTCGTGCAACCTTCTTGAGCTGTCGATAGAGTGGCGCAAACGAGTGTCCGCCGTTATAGATATATCACCGGAGGAAGCGAGCGACGGCGAACTAGCTGCCCTCATATCGTATGCCCTAGCATTCCCGTCGGGATTCTTGGCTCTAGTGGATACGTACGATGTCAAGAGGTATCATTTTCAAGGCTTACCGTCACGCCACAGGCAGCATAATATGAATGGGCATTCTGGCTACAATAGCAACTGTGGAACCAATGGTACTAGTGTACTAAAATCACCGACTATACATAGTACATATGGATTTAGCACGGTCGAACGCACACTGAGGTAAAGATGCAAATAGACAACTCATTGACATTTGGTGTCTGATAAACGTATACTATTGTGTTGCATTTTCATTTATATGTTTAAGTTATGTGAAGTTTTTATTGTTACTTAGATTTGTTTTGTGTACTGGCTGAGTCCAGTCATTGCAATTCATTTAACATTACTCATCGTTGGGGGGCATGGAAGACTCATAACACTGGGAGGAATAACATAATGCAAGCACACTTCTAACAACACATTATCTGCCGGGATTATCCGCTGGGAACACTTAACAATCATGGCCGTAGTATACAATTTTATGTTTTATTTCGCTTTTTCAGTGAAGCGTATATGGACGGCGCTTCATATACAACCGAATGTAAATAAATGAGAACACGTCCTACGAGAATTTTATATTTGCTTCAGTGTGACGTATTGTCGTGCTCTATATGCAAGATTAGGGGCAATATTATTTAGTCATTGGGCACAGTTGCATTGTATAGGGATATGCACACATTCACAGTATTCAAGCCGGTATTGCATGTATAGCTACCATCATGCACCTTACAAAAATAGTAAGATGTTTATTGGATTTTTATTTATATTGTTATATTATCTGACTTCAACGAACGTAGTGGACTGATAGTATCTAGTAGTCACCCCAGTTGATAATACGCCTACGTAATTGCAAATGACCTCATACAGCATTACTTTAAACACATCCACAAGACTTTGTAATACATACATAATATTTTGTAGGTAATAATGATAACTTTGTGTAGCTGCAGAGCTATTTGAAACTTAGCACGCCCTGTAATAAATAGTTACGTAACTGCTATGAGTATGAATTTATATCATGCAATTTTTTCTTGTAAGTAGTATTGAAATAATATTTCTTAACAGGAGTGGCCTACTAAACTTCTGTGCCGTGGCCCTAGCGCTAAACGACTGTGGCTACAGAGCTGTTGGTATCCGTATCGACAGCGGTGATCTGGCTTATTTGTCTGTGTTAGCACGAGAAACCTTCGAGAGCATCGCCGAAGCTTTCAAACTGCCTTGGTTTTCTAAACTAACCATTGTAGCTTCTAATGATATTAATGAAGAAACGATTCTCAGTTTGAACGAACAAGGACACAAAATCGACTGTTTCGGGATTGGGACACATTTAGGTATTGTACATTAAATATTTCTTGTTAAAAATCAAACAATGCTTATGGTTTTACGAATGCTTCATAATACGCTTACTGAGACTATTATTTCATTCAATATAGACAATGACAGAGTAGTTTCCGGAAATGCGTGATTTATTCATTATGCTACATTGTGCTGAGTTGTGGTACTTTTTATAGCTAACATAACTGTTATGACTCAAGAATATTATTGTACAAGGAAATAACCATTTATTATAACAAGTGTTGTGTCACGTTGAATTTAGGTGTTTATTTTTATTTTTTCAGTTACTTGTCAACGCCAGCCGGCTTTAGGATGTGTTTACAAATTAACAGAAATAAACGGACAACCTCGTATTAAACTGAGTCAAGACGTTGGGAAAGTTACTATACCTGGTCACAAAGAGGTATGTTGAAAGTACCCACACGTATTAATTAATGAACCTTCAGACGACGAGGTCATTATGTTATCCGTTGAAAATTAATACTCTCACTATGTTTATTGCCTCGATAATAACTACAAGCGTGTTGTTCTTGTATGGTATAATACTTATAATGAAAACGAGTACTATCTTGATTAGTTGAATGTTTACTGAAGTTGGCCACAAACCACTCACTGAGTTGAACTTTAACTCTTATCGATCAATAACAAATGACCGTAATCGTCTCGTCGGACAGTAGTATCGGCGCTCTTATTTAAATACACAATAATAATATTTGTGACTGCTATCGATAAAACTATGATATTACGATGACATTGGGTAAAATATAAGAAACTGGAATATCGTATAACGTACGGCCCTGAACCAATGCGTGATATCAAGAGAAAAATATACGAACGTCATGAATATGAATAGATGGGTATAGCTTGTCATCGAACGATACAAACACAAGGTCTTGTGAATTACGAATACTTTATCAGCTTTATTGAATTTTCACCGACTTGTACTATTTACTATACGATTATGGTTGTTTGAAAGGAGATATAGATAGCATTGTTTCAAAAAACTAACTCAGAACAAAATATTCCGTTTGTGTTATGAACGTTAGAAATTTATTTAGACTATAAATATATTTACTACTGTTATTAGTTATATAATTTTTTAGTAGCTCGGAACATCAGTGTGGGTCTTGTTATTATATAACGCCTCCCGGATAAATACTCCAGACGCTCTGACCACTAAGCCATCTCGACCTCTAGCTAGCTTAGTGGTCAGAGCGCCTGGAGTATTTATCCTATTATAACTTTAGGTTAGGTTATGTTAAAACTGTGACCGAACTACGCACAAGCCGAGCGAGCGGTGCCGCGCCAGCGGCCGGCGAGTGCCAGAACCGATCTGTTTATAATCCGTAATTTTCTTTCATTTCGAATAATTTAGGATTAAACTTTAGGATATTTGCTTCTCAAAAATTTTGAATTTTCGTCCATTATGATTTTCTAATTTACACGAAAAGCACACTTTTTTTGATTAGGTATTATTATATGTACTATAAAAGGTCACTACTGCTACTGTTATTATATCCCGTCAAAGATATGTTTCAATATAATTAAAATATTATATCGTATGCCTATCGAATCTTAAGATAAAATAACAATTAAGATATGCTGCATAGTGTAATTAAAGTTATTATATTTGATATTATCTTTATTGATAATTTCAGGCGTACAGACTGTTCGGTGCGGACGGGCACGCCCTGATCGATCTGCTGCAGCGCTCGTCGGAGCCGGCGCCCGAGGTCGGCCAGAAGGTGCTCTGCAGACATCCCTTCCAAGAGTCCAAGAGGGCCTATGTCATACCCAGTAAAGTCGAACATCTATATAAGGTGATTATATTATTTTTATTGTATCCAATGTAGGTATGGTAAGCATCTAAATTACGGTCACGTTAAAAATGGATAGCCAGAGAATTAGGGTAGTAATTTAGCGTAAGTTTCTGTTGTTGACTAACAATTGATATCAGTTTTATCAAAACTACACCTTAATTCGATTTTTGCTCAGATTATTTTGAGTCATTGACCTATAGGTTTGATGCTGACCGTACCGATAACCGATTATAATTCTGCAAGCTTTCGTCAATTATGGAATTTATACATATTTAAAAATATTACAATCAGTGCGAATGTTTCGAATGCACACAGTAACGGAAGTCTAAAGACTTCCTTCATTAAGGCCCAAACACACCTTTATTACGCGACATAATGCTGCACATGTGTTAAATTAAAATATATAGGTACTATAATTTTCCGTTACTATAATCACACGCTGAACACTCGAGTTTGGACAAAAATACAAAATTGTACTTTATTACAATAAAAATCTATTCTGTCTTGTAATTAATGAGCCAACGCAATCTGCGTGTGTTTGGTGTTGCATTATTATGACAATTTAGGAAATGTACATCTATGTATTATAATGATTATGATTAAAAATATGTCCTTGATCGGCACTAAAAATAGTTATATTTGTTAGGTATCAATTCACATTGCCTTCCTTTCCGTTTATTTCAAAGTTCAGAAATACCAAATATATTTTTGGCTTTTTGTTGATGTATTAACTTTATTTTATTGGTACAAGTAGTTATTTAGATAGCTGTTTTACTTCTTATAATAAAAAAAGAGATGCACTTATCTTAATTTCGATGATAATAAATAATTATTATTTCATTTATATTATAGGTGTACTGGAAAGATGGTCTTATTTCTACGATGCCTAAGCCGCTTCATGAGGTGAGGCAGCGTGTTCAATCCTCTTTGAGAACTCTGCGACAAGATATCAAGAGGAATTTGAACCCTACCCCTTACAAGGTTCGTAAATATTATGTTTTGATGACATATGATAGTTTTTAGATCGATTACTTTCTTATTAAAAGGAATACCATCAATAGAGTCAAGAACTGCAAAGTTATACCTGGCGAAGATCTGGTCTCACAACACAGGTTGCTGTTAATGGAGTTGAAATTTAGTGTCTCCCTCAGTAGAAACAAAGAATGACCGCCACCTAAACCTAGATGGCGTAGGCTAGAGCAACAGGAGTATGCAAGTATATTTAAGAATAAGGTAGTAGATAAAATGATAGAAATGGAGAGTATGGAAGGAAAATCTGTAAATGAATGTTGGACTGAGATGGCGGATAGTATTAGAGGTATAGCGAAAGAAGTGTGCGGAGAATCGCAAGGGAAAGGCATAATAGAAAAAGATACATGGTGGTGGAGTGAAGACGTACAAAATACACTGAAAGAAAAGAAGATCGCGTTTAAAGAATGGCAGGGTGTGGAAACAGAGAATGAAAGTTTGAAAGAAGAGAGGAAGGCGATTTACATTGAATGCAAGAGAAAAGCAAAAAAGGCGGTAGCAGTTGCCAGGGCTAAGGCACAAGAGAGGTTATATAACTCACTAGATTCTCCTATAGGCCAAAAGGAACTCTACCGGATAACAAAAGAAAGGGAAAAGAGAGCAAGAGATATAACTAGGATGAAATGTATGAAAAATGATACAGGTAAGATTTTGACCGAAGATGATGAAATAAAAGGGCAATGGAAGGCATATTTTGAAAAGCTAATGAATGAGGAGAATGCATGGAATGGTGTGCTAAATGAGGTACAAGTAAACATGGGTCTGGTGAATGAGGTTAGTATAGATGAAGTAAGAAAGGCACTTAAAAGTATGAAAAATGGAAAGGCCATGGGCCCAGATAATATACCAGTGGAAGTATGGAAGTTGTTAGGAGAAGTTTTAGTAAATCTGTAAATGATTACTAGATAAATATCACCAGGCGTCTCCTTAAGACGTATACAAAGAGGATTGAAAATTCAATAGGTTTGAACACGACAAGGTAGCTCAGTTGGTAGAGTGATGACACGGAACGTCAAAGGTCGCGGGTTCAAGCCCCGTTCTTGTCTATTATTTTTTCAATGTTTCTTTGAAAAATAGAATTAATATAGTGATTACATGGCCTCAACATGTATTAAAAAAAATATAATTATATATGATTTGTTAGGAGAAGATGGATGTAAGTGGCTGACTTTATTCTTCAATAAGTTGTTGCAGGAAGAAGCGATCCCACAAGAATGGTGCAATAGTTCGCTTGTGCCGATTTTTAAGAATAAAGGTGATGTCCAGGATTGCAACAACTATCGAGGAATAAAGCTTATGTCACACAGTATGAAAATATGGGAGAAAGTGGTAGAGAAAAGGTTGCGAGAGGAGAGTATGATATCCGAAAATCAGTTTGGGTTTATGCCAGGTCGAGGTACAACTGACGCCATATTTGCACTCCGCCAATTGTGCGAGAAGTACAGACGTGCACATAAGAACTTGCACATGGTGTTCATTGATCTGGAAAAGGCGTATGATAGAGTACCTCGGGATGTGTTGTGGTGGGCTTTGAAAGAGAAAGGCGTGCCTGCGAAGTATGTGGAGTTAATACGTGCTATGTATAATCAATCCAGTACATATGTCCGGTCAGCTGACCGGCTGGCAACACCGACAAGTTCAGTGTGGCTGTAGGCTTGCATCAGGGGTCGGCTTTAAGCCCTTACCTCTTCCTGATGATAATGGACGCTCTGACGTTGGACATACAGGAAGAGGCACCCTGGTGCATGCTGTTTGCCGACGACATTGTTCTTGTCGGTGAAGATGGGCCCCAGACCCAGAGCAGACTTGAGAAATGGCAAAATAATCTGGAGAGTGTTGGTCTAAAAATCAGCAGAACCAAAACAGAGTACATGTTTTGTGATTTTGGCGGTCTCTCCAGTTTTGGTGCTATAGCGCTGGGTGGTGCGCTATTACCAGTCTGCTCCGACTTTCGGTATCTGGGTTCTATCATACAATGCGATGGCGAAATAGACCGGAGCGTCAAGCACAGAATTAACACAGGGTGGATGAAATGGCGGCAGGTCACGGGAACTATTTGTGACCCCCGAATTCCCCTTAAACTTAAGGGGAAATTCTATAAAACAATTATTAGACCTGCTGTCTTGTATGGTTCAGAATGTTGGCCCACGAAGGGAATGAATGAAAGACAACTACATGCAGCTGAGATGAGAATGTTACGAAGGATGTGTGGTGTGACGCGGATGGATAGAATTAGAAATGAATATATAAGAGGAAGTCTGAAAGTGGCACCGGTGACTGAGAAGTTGTGTAGAAATCGTTTAGCATGGTATGGGCATGTGATGCGGAGGGATGAGGGTCATGTGACAAGGAAAGTTTTGAGTATGAATGTAGATGGCTATAAGAGTAGAGGAAGACGAGGAAGCGATGGATGGATTGTGTTAAAGATGATATGACTAGAAAAGGGGTGACTGACGATATGACAGCTAATAAAGATGTATGGAACAAGAATACATGCTGCGCCGACCCCAAATAAATTGGGATAAGGGCAGGGGGATGATGACATATGATAGTTTTGAGTGTAACATGATTTATAAGACGAGTGTAGATCTTGCCTAAAAAGGAAACGAAGCGCCACGTTAGTTAAATATGGCAAACAATATTTTTTATTCTATTCCTACGATGCTGGTGTCACCGATTTGAGATAGTAATGAGTGGGCAAGGTCATCCTTTCTTTGACAATATGGTAAGAGATTTCCCCTTCATTTAAATAATGTTTACAGGTGGCAGTCAGTGATGACTTGTACAATTTCATTCATGACCTGTGGCTCCAGAACGCTCCCATCGGAGAATTGTCATGAAACGAATGAACAAACCCTCAGTAAACAAAATAACGGAGCTTGAAAACCTTTTCTGAGGAAAACAACGACAATTTTACTAAATTTTAGTGTAATTTATCAAAGTGCAACAACTTGTGAAATTGTATTTTAAAAATATATTCCATAGTAAATATAATTATATACACACATTGTGAAACTAAACATACGTGTTGATCTTCTGTGTTATTACATAATTATTTGGAAAATCTTAATCTAGAGGCCCTCCACATAATGATGACTATTCTCTGCTGCTAAGTACATATTTCATGAAAATTTTAATAAACCACAAGTTGTTGTACTGGTAGGTACACTAGAAAAAAAAAACAATACAATTGGTGGCTTGGTGCTTGTTGTTGTTAAAACACTGGACCTGACCTGGAGGTAGTGTGTGGCTTTAGTTCAAATCATTATTTGTGTTCCATAAACAGCTTTATTTTTAGACTAAGCATTATGTGGGTCCTGTCAACAATACTGATTTAGGATCTGTACCCAAAGATGTAAATATAATAGATCAGAATCATAGTAATATCTTAGGTTTGCGCGATCACTACACATTATAATAAAACAACTTTTAACCGGATTAATCGCGTGTATTATTGGTTTTTTGTTTTTCCTGACGTTTCGAACACTTTGCAGCGTTCGTGGTCGCAGGAGGACTCCTGCGACCACGAACGCTGCAAAGTGTTCGAAACGTCAGGAAAAACAAAAAACCAATAATACACGCGATTAATCCGGTTAAAAGTTGTTTTATTAGATCAGAATCACATTTGGGATCAATCAATATAGTTTATACAGCTTAGTATTTTGTAAAATTATACATAGAATTCTTACGCATATTTTAAAACGACAGCTTATGCAATGCATTCAAATTGCAAGAGCTTGAGCAAACATACTTCACATATATTTAGTACATTGGCCTAAATATTGCATTGTGAATTGCTTATTTATTTGTAAAAGATTATAATGTTGCATTGTTGCAGCTGTTTTCAATTCCAGGTTTGTTCCTTTACTAGTCAAATAGAACAATAAATTTATACTGATTTCCATGTTACATAAAATTTGTCCCATTATTTGTTTGTATAGTCTCCAAAAGTATTAAATATTGTTGCATTCCTTAACTTTGATAATCTAAACTGACTCACAAGGTGAGAACAGAAAATACCAATTTGATGCATGTAGAAACACTTAGTATTAATGTTACCCAATAGCGATTCGTACGTCAATGTTCCAGTGATTTAATTAAAATTGTACCTACAAATCTTCATTACATCCACAGTGCAAATATTATTTGAATATAATGTTGGAACTAAGCAGTTGTTCTTTAAAGGTTTAATAAAGTTTTGAAGAGAGATACAGTAACATTGTACAAATAGTGCATTTAGTTCACCTCTTAGGCTCTACCTAGTAAGTAGATAGTAGTTTGAAAGGTCGTGATATTAGGTTATAATAAAATGTTATTGTTTTGGTAGTTAATTGTGAAGGAAAGCTTTGTGATAATATGATTATAATGAAATCATTAAAATTTCTGGACAAAACAGATATAGTATAGAATACAACAAATATCATGGTTCTTTCTGAACTATTTTAAATGTTTTATATGTCACAAGTAATCAAAACCTTTTTATTTATTATAAATGTATGGATATTCATTTGCGTAGTGTAACAGTTTTTATTTAATGTTTTTGTACACACGGTTTTAAGATAGATTAAATTACGACGATTTAAAATTGTCATTAGCTTTAGTGTCGATGTGTTCTAAGTTAGCATTTGTAAAAGTGTGAGAATTTATTTGCAGTAAAGTATATTTTAAGGTAAGTTAAGTATATACCTACCTACTGTACACTTTTGCTTACTAAAATTATAAGTAAATGCACGATCGATGTGATCGATGTTACAACGGTCCAGATCGTTTTGCGCTGAGTCCGTAGGGGCTATAATATGGCATTTTAAAATATGCCAACCCGAAGAGAGTAAGCCAAGCTGTAATAGTGTGGGATTATACGGTGCATATTTCATATTTACAGAGAAATACTGTAATAATTTTAAAATATACTGTGCGTTGTGCACATGTTTTATGGAATGGAATATTTTACATACCTATATTTATATATCACTGCAATATTTAATATCATCAAATAAAAACAAGTTTGTTTGTTTTTTTATATATATTTTACGTAGATATAAAAACCAAATTTATTTAAGAATTGATTGTAAGTTTTAGAAATAGATGTTCATGATGAGCGTTTTGTCACTATATTAGACCTCTTTACCATAATAGGTATAACTTTTACTGTTGTACATGTACCACAGAAATAAATTTCGTAATTCTAAAGATGTTGAAAATAATATAAAAACAGTAAATGTCCATATTTTAAATAGAAATAACAGCTTTTATAAGCGGAGATTTAGATTTTTTTTATTATCTACATTTGTAAAAACGAATTTTTAACAGCAGTTTTCTTACACTCCGTCCGCTTACGAAGGCAAAATATGGATTACGCATAAAAAAACTATCTATTCCTTTTAATAAACCATTGATGTATAGATCCTGAAATACCTACACATAAATAACACATCTAGACAAAAAGAAACCCTTTTATTCACAATGTGCGTCTGATCTAGTTTCAATACTTGACAATAAGGGGCCGTTCAAGTATTACGTAAGTAGATTTTTTTGCAATTATTAACCCCCACGACGAGGCGGAGCCTCGTCAGCAAAAGTAAGCCAAAGCTCTTACCCTCCCCCATGCTTACGTAAACATTGGTACATGATTTTTTTTATGTGGTTTGATGTCTCTGTTCTAAGCGAGTAATCGTATCCATTATTTTCGGGAATCATTGTAAATGTGTTTCGTTTTCAAGCATAGGCAAGCAGGGTTGCCAATTGCCATGTGTTCAAACCAAAATCGATAAAAAATTGTAGAAACTTCGAAAAATTAAAAATATCTACTCCTGACGTAATCACCATCCAGATCCCCCGTCCTCCATGTCATTAAAAATAAGCAAAGCAAAGACCCGTTACGTTACATAATACTTGAATGGCCCCTAATGGTAACTAATAAAAATTACATGCAACAGAATAACAAACATAAATATACCCAGTCTATCCGCTACAAATAGTGGTAATATTTATGGTTAACATTGCAGTTTAACATGCAGGAATTTTATGTAGTATAAAAAGCGGCAGAAGAAATGTGGTGGAAATTTTCTTTTACTAATAAAAAAAGTTGTATAGCTAATTACTTATAATATTATCACTTGCAACGATGAAATATGAAATTAAATTATATAGACAATTCAGTATGAGATACTGGAAAACATAACAGCATTCCTACCACATAGTGCAACAAATGATTGTAGTTTGTCAGCACCCACATTTATAATAATTAAATTGGCAATATTTATTGGGCAGGTATGCCGTTTAAGTTGCTACATCGTTTGATTTCTAAACGGCTTCCTTTGATCTCCTTTGCGGTAGATTTTATAGACACTATGTTAGCGGATGGACTTGACAAAAAAATACACATTTTCAGGAAAACCTTAAAGCTTTCTATACACGCAATATTAGGAGATCTAGAAGTTATAAGTATACCAATTTAGAGCAAGCATAATTCTGTATATTATTAGTGTAATTAAAAATTGTATAGAATTATGTAAATTGTTTTAGGATTTTTATTGTTGTTATTTGCTTTACATCTTCGTTTTCTTTTCAAGTATCTAGTAAGATTAATTGAAGTACATTATTTTACGTAAGTATATCTTTGTGTAAGCAGGGCACAGAATTTTATGAAAATCTAGTTCATGAAATTCAGTGGTCAACAGCACTTGCCTGCACGGTATTTTCTGTGCCTTTGAATCAAATAAAATTAATAAAAATGTAAGTAAATAACGATTTTTTTATTATTCTTTTTGAATGTACCTACCATGTTTTAGAAATTTGCTTATCCACATAGTTCAACTTGGGTGGAATTAAAAATTAATATATAAATTATTTTGTAAATAAGTGTTTTATTATGCGTGTTCACTTAAGCAGGAAATAAAATACATAAATATGCAACCCTCTGTGATTTACTTAGGGGAACATTAGGAACACAACCCACAAATGTCGTCACTGTTTTGCAGGGCGTGCTATTTCCCAAGCCAATTCTTTATAATTTAACATCGTATCCAACAGGATAATACTGGCCATGACCAAATTGGATTTTGATTGCATGACCCAGATTTAGTCACATAACATATCAGAATTTGTATAATAACTTTCGTGAGGCTGCATTAGCATGTGAGTACCTAGCAACCGGTGAACAATAGTGAATATCAGAATTTGTGTAAAATCCTTTTGCTTTACTTTCATATCCTACTTCTTTTAAATTATCTACAAAATTATTATTAATTTTGAAGCAACATGTCGTAATAAAAAAACCTACTTCAATGACTACAAAATATCTATATGAAATAAAATAAAAAACTAAAAACAAAAAATAATTATAAAAGATTTAATTCAAAACACTTCTTGCTTCAAACCTTCCTTTCCGCTCAGCCACGTACAGAATTATACGCCATAACAATAAGAATCTATTGTCTGCTAATTAGCGAGCCAACGGCTTATTCGTATGTGTGCTACCTACTGATAGGTTTGAAGTCGGTGCCATGCCAAATACATATTAGATACACTCGCCGCGCCTGCGCGCCACAAAGCTCTAGGTTTATTTTAATTATCTATTTAGTATTTGATTTATATCATTAAGTTTTATTTCGTTTAGGGCTTGGCACCGACTTCCAAACCTATCAGTAGGTAGCACTATTTTATTTCATATATCGCAGATGGATTGTAGAATCCGCTGTTTTACAAAACAGTACTGTTATGAAAAACAGCTGAACGACGTTTAGCGGTTTTACATAATTACTGAACTATAACACGCAAAATTGTATATATACTAATACAACCTACATAGGTTGTATTTTTTATAGGATTATTATTTTAAATAATATAGTTTATAAGTAATTGTTCAAAAGAGAGTCTCGTAGCTAAGTAACAGCCGCACAGATCGATTGATTGAGGTTAAGCTGTGTTTGCCGCGGTCGGTATGTGGATGGGTGACCTATCATTTCATGCCGAAACCCCTCCGTGCCTCGTAGAGCACGTTAAGCCATCGGTCCCGGTTGTCAAAATAAGATCTATGACAGCCGGTACGGGTAGTCAGAGGCCTAAAAGTCTGACAACCACGCAATATCGGTTTCCCAGTAATAGATTGATGATTGTGGAGGTCAGATAGGCAATTGTTCCATGTAAAATGCTGGTATTAAGTTGCATCCAGTTTGAAGCCGACCCCAATCTAACTGGGGAAAATCTAGTCGCTAATACGGAACCCTCGGTGCGCGGGTCGTAGCTACTCGCATTTGTCCGGTTTCTTATCATTTTAGATCATCGTTGTTGGATAGACCGTGTGGCTGATGAAGCGAACTTAAAAGTACCTAGATACCAGAGACCTACTTAAAGCACAATCAAAGGACGGAATTAAAGATAAAAATATCCTCACTATGTAGTTATATGTATATCAAATTAGGGATATAGCAAATGTACGTAAATAACTACACTTTACATAAGAGCCCTTTAATAACATTATGTTAATTATAGTATTATCAACATCAGTGAACTTCTCCATTGGGATGGGTAGGACTTCGGATATCTCTTACCAAAGTGGCGAAAATTTTCGTGATAACCCTCGTTGGCAGCCTCGCTTGCGGCCTCTAGACGACAAAAAATAAATATAACTGTCCCACTGCAGGGCAAGGGCATCTTCTCATACATAGAAGGTCACCACGCTAGCTCACTGCGGGTTGGCTATTTCAACCTATCAAGTCCAGGTGTCCTCACGATGTTTTCCTTCATCGTATGTCTGTGATGTCTTAGATCAGGGGTTCCCAACCTTTTTTTGTCTACTGCCCACTTTAAGAATAAATTATTTTTTAACGCCCCCCTTTTTAAACATACTTAAAAACCGCTAAGTACTTATAACTGATTATTGAAACGCAAATTTATAGTATTCGGACAGAGTATCTTTTATTGAAAATAAAACAAACATAATCAATTCTTATATAAAAACTAATGTGAAGGTTGAATCTGATGCTGTTCAATAAGTTTGTTGATATCAGGTTCCAATTTACTCAAAAACAGCCGCAAGTCGCCACGTTCGGTAACACGCAAACGATTTCTCTTTTTAGTAAGCAGCGTTGCCACAGCACTAAATCCACGTTCACACAAATATGACGATGGGAATGCTATCAAAAATCGTTGAACAATTGACCACAATCCAGGGTACAATTGCGGGATCGGTTTTTGTAGCCAAAATTCTTTATATCCATTTTTGAACTTGATTTTTATTTCTTCGTTTGCTGTCAATTCTATAAGTTCTTCTTCCAGCTGAGGTGACATTGCTGTGTTGACATTTGAAAACGGATCCAACACCCAGTCTGGTATTTCCAAGTTTAAAATGTCCTGGTATCGTTCGGTGAAGTCAATGTGGAGGTTTTCCAAATGTTGGCAGTAGGCAAACAAGTCGTCGTTACTGCAGTATACTGATAAATTCGGAAAATTGTGAAACTCACGTCTGCCCATATTCTTTTTGTGCAGAAGCAGTTTGGCTGCGAAAGCAGCAACGACATTTTTTGTTTTAATTAAATTTAGTTCATTGCCTTGCAGTTGGAGGTTCATGTCGTTGAACATTTTATACAGGTCTGTCATGTAAGCTATATCATTCTTTGATGTTATGAGCTTGTTGCGCAGTTCTGTATCTTTAGTTTCCAAGAACTCTATCATAGAGTCAAACAGGTTGTAAAATCGAATCAGACAATTGCCTCTTGACAGCCAACGAACTTCAGTATGAAGCAACAAACGGTTGAAATCTTCGTCATTAGTAACACAAAGCTGATGAAATAATCTATCATTCAAAGAGCTGCTACGGATTTTATTGACTGCTTTGATGACATATTGCAGTGATTGAAATAGTCGTTCACTTAAGTTTCTAGCAACCAAATGTTGTCTATGAATAACGCAATGTATAACAAGGACATCTGGAATTTTATTCTTTAAGTATACTATGAAGCGCGATACGGATGGCGCCCTGTCATAGCCGGAGCGCCATCCGTAGCAACTGATATAATATTTTTCAAAGGAATCTCTTTCTCTTCACAAAACTTTTCCAATGTATTGAATATGGTTTCGCCTTTTGTATCTGTCTCCAAATTTCTGGCAAACAATAGTTCTTCACGTATTTTCTCATCTTTAATAAACCTCACGTAAGATAGCAACAACGCTTCATTAGTTGGTAAAGTGGACTCATCGAGCTGAATTGAGAATTGACTAGTCCTCAGATGATTGCACAATGATTCTTCAATGTTTTCAGCCATTTCATCAATTCGTCTTTGCACAGAATTATTACTCAAAGGAATTTTTCGGATAATATCTGCGGCCGGTTTATGAAGCACAGTAGTTATTACTTCCTTTATTGCTGGCAAAATTAACTCTTCTCCGATGTTGTGTGGTTTGCCTTTTTGAGCAATTAACAAAGAGATATTGTACGAAGCTCGAAGTCCGTCGTCATCTTGCTTAGCAGCCGCCGAAAATAGTTTTGATACACTTGGCTGAGTATTATGCTTCTTCTCTAGGTCTTGAAAATATGCTACATTCTTTTCTGTCTTATCTGGATGCATTTTATTCAAATGATCTTGCAGTCTTGAAGGCTTCATTGCTTCGTTCGAAAATGTTTTTAGACATAGAAGACACAAAGGCGACGACGGGTTTGTGGGATTTTCAATAAATCCGAATTTAATATTTTGCAGAGTATTGCCGTCTCTTCTTTTTTACTTCCGACATTGTTTTGTATTAAGAAATACGTAAGTGTTGAAATCAAGTACTGCTTATCTATTATGCGCGTAACCGCAAATGAAAATAAAATAAATTTACGTCGTTTATATAGGATTGCATAAGCAGCACGCACCAACAGGAATAAGACAAACGTGCATAAACTCGTTTATCTCATTCGACGCCCAACCTCCCCTAGGTTGTGGGTTTGAACCCACAACCTGTGGCTCAGGAGGCGGGCACGTAACCACTCGGCCACCACGACACTTCTAGACTACAGATTAGTAATCATGTATTTTTGATTAATAACTTCTGTGGGTCATATTCTTATCAATTTATTGTTCATTGGTTACTACTCACGTGCATTTTTCGGGATTGGCCGACTAGTTTCGAACTCAAACGGAACCCTTACTGATGAGCTGAGCCCGCGGCGATGTCGCGTGTCAAACAGAGTGTGGCGAGTCAACTCAATGTATCTTACGATACACCAGACCGATGAAGCATTTTTTTAAAATTATATCATTATATTTCTCCACTCTCTCCTTTCATCTTTTGCACGATCCTAAGCAGATTTTCAAGTTTGTACCTACCCAGGTCACACTGATAGTTTTTAGAACTGGTCAGTAAATAAGAGGCGAATGAATTTAAGGGATCCCCCTGCACCGCGAAAACGTCGATTATTTGACTATAGATCATCCAGTCCCAACCTGGCACCTTGTGAACTCTATTTATTCCCAAAAATAAAAGATAAAGGAATTCGCTTTAAGAACCCTGAAGATGATCCATCCTTATAGAAGAGCGGAGTCAGTGGTTCCATAGCATGCGAAGGTGCTTAGAAAGGAATGGAGACTACAGACAGTTTATTATTTTCTAAGAACTTTCAGTGTGACCCTCGTAACAATAATTCCGCAGAAACTTAAAGCCACGATTATGCAAAGTTTGTATCAATTCCGCTAAACTTAACAATTTAAAAGAAACGCAGAGCCATAAGTTAAAAGTTAAATATTTACTATTGGGATATATAACCAGTATTGAATCTCATTTCTATTTAAAATTAAAGAATAAAGGGCCAAAAGCTTATTTTTTTTTTCAAATTTCCCGCTGCGACTGAAATGTTTCTCATAAAAAAATATATAAATTTTACATATGATGAATTAATGACTTAAATGACATACAGTTTTAATTATATCGCCTTTGATTTCGGCCGCCGCCGGCGTAGGTATTTACTAGGGTTTATTTACGTTAAAGAAGAAATTTACGTTACTGTAGTTATTTGATTAAAGAAAATCTCATAAATACACATTTAAATAACTGAACCGGACAAAAATCAACAAAATCTTTTGTTATTAGAAACAAATTACAATCCATAAACTGATCTATACTTTTTATTTTTTATAGCTGTAGTGTTTGTTTGTTTGTTTGGTTGATCGCGCTAATCACAAGAACTACAAAAAATAATTTGTGTTGGATAGTCTATTATCGAGGAAAGCCTTTATTTAGGAAGGATAGGCCATATAACATCACACTACGACCAATAGGAGCGGAGCATCAATGAAAAATGTTGCAGAAATGGGAAAAAAATATTTCTTTTGAGAACTTTCGTTGCGTGCGCTGCGTAAATTAAAGTTACGTAAAAATCATGTACCTGTCACGGAATTGTACCTCTTTAAAAGTTCTAAAAAAAAGTCCGCGACAGCATATGTCTATCTTTTAAATTTGACTCACTATAATCTTTTTATGGTAAACGAAATTCTTCTAGATTTGCATTATTTGCGAAGGTGTTTTTATAAACATGATATTAATCCACATCCAAATAAATACGTTATTCATCACAAGTATTTAATTTTGAACAATATTGCCCTTACATCATTTGATTGCAATGAATATCTTAGGAGATATCATAGTTTTAAAATAACTCCGCTACGAAATAATGATCAAGAACCACGCACGCATTTATGATGTGCAAGGCGGGTGATCCTAAGGGGGGGACGGCGCTGGTGGAATACATTGGCGTAGCTACCTTGGGTGGCACCCGGTGCGGAAGCTGGTGGTGTCACCCCATCGAAAGTTTTATGTAGCTAATTTCAGTTCTTTAGTAGTCGCCAAAAGCAAAGTATTTGTTTACGATCTCAAACAATGAAGCCATTTCTTGAACAGACACCCAGTGACTCCCCCCCCGGCCCCCTTGCTACGCCACTGGTGGAATAAACAATATTTTGGTATGTTTTTTCCTCAAACTAACGCCCAAAATAGTCAAAGTTAGAAAAAGTCTATAAAAGCTGGACATGCCGGACACGCAACCAAAAAGCCTGACTGTGTCCGACTTTATCCAGATGCCTAGCAACCCTAACCGCGTGGCACAGCTAGTGGGATAATATCGATACTGATTGTAGTCATTAAAACCCATTTTATTTTTTGTGAGAGTACCAATACTATTGCTCTTAATAAAAAATATTATTTAATTATAATCAATAGTTTTTTTATACTATTGATATTTTAATTAGAAAAACTAGTCAGCGAAGTAACGTAATCATCGATGTAAAACTAGAGACGACGACCGAACGGGAGACGGCTACTGTCTGACTAAATTAAATATCGAACAAATTTGCTCGCCGCTTTTAGCGGGGGGTGAGGTAAGGGTAACACTCAAACACAAAATAACTTGCACTAAAGCAACAATAGCTCTCGTCATTGCATTAACAGAATTATCACACATTATAAAACAAACACAAACAAAATTGTGTCACACACGATTAATATCGTATACGTATCATATAACATATCGTTTACGATCATTGTAAATATACAGGTAAAAGGTATTAAGGTTTGGTTGGGAATCATAATTATGCCAGTGGTGAGGGGTATGAGCCCGCTAAAATTACTCCAGGACCCTGATTCTGAACCGTCGGAAACTAGTGCTTTCGAATCCGTGCGGAAAGTTGTAGATCAGAACCTCTAAGTGCTATTAAAAACGATGAAATTGATAAAGCATGATACATATTTTGTACAAAAGTAATTTACGAAATACATACACATAATATTTTATAAATAGTTTTTAAATTTTCTACCTAAGTTAAAGTTTCCGTTCCGAAACGGATTTTTTCTCGAATGGTTCTGATTATGTCTACCAGTACTAACTCCGTGAGAATCTAACCGGTAACCGGCACAAATTTTGTTCGTGGAACAGTGGCATTACATTATGCCGAATTTGTTGTAGCCATTTATCTGACAAATAACCTAAAAAGACTGAAGTTTATATTAATTTATACGTATGTAAATAATAAGTGAATTCATTAGACAATCATATCAGCAGTGACTCAGAAGCAAGATAAGATAAGTGAGTAAATAAATATTAATGTAATTATTTTTCTTTGTGTACTTTTAGAATTTTGT
This sequence comes from Xylocampa areola, assembly GCA_935421205.1. NCBI lineage: Eukaryota > Metazoa > Arthropoda > Insecta > Lepidoptera > Noctuidae > Xylocampa > Xylocampa areola. Next base: position 8,367,320 of record OW285200.1, read on the forward strand.
TACACGCCTACTGTAGGTAAGCTAGAACTACGTCAGGCAAGTTTTCCTAATTATATTAAAGGAAACCCTATTTTTCAAAAATTAAAAACAGCGTGTGTAGATTCTTAAAAGTAAAATGTCTGTACAACATTAATTAGTCTCATAGTTGTAATTACGCTGTAGGTATGAACGAGGTAGAAAATATACCACATTGTACATTGTTTGAAGCCAAAAACTAAATAAGTATATTAAAATTTACCTTGTTCGATTTTGCATCATCCTTTATTAATTATATGTGAAGGTAGATTATTTGAGTATTCTGTCTTGTAACTGTTATTCATATAATTTATTACTAGTATTGCTGTAAAAATTAATTTATCTGTTATTAAACCATCTGAGAAAAGACAAAATTGTAGCAGTGTGTCATTGACGGTTTTTACGTCAACGAAACGAAACCATTTACGGAAATTAGTTAACTAGTTAAAAAACCGGTTCAAATAAATATCAACGGGTCAATTAATTTGTAGATATTAGATTAAACGGTATGTTAAACAAGTTGTTGTTACGTCCACTTTCCAACCAAATCTTAAATGTAGTTATAATATCTATAAAATATTTTTTTACATGCCTCATACCTAAATGGTTACAATATGTTTTTATTATCTAGGAAAAAAATTGTTGTTGATATGTTGCAATAGACACATCATTGTGGTACATATCACCTTATTCATGCCCTGTATGAACAAACATAACCTAGCGTCATGCCTATATTGTTTGAAGGGGAAGGCAGATGCATATTACAGCTGTAATACACCCACATTTCACCTGTACAATGATTAGATCCTATTTTCTATGAGCTAATTGCCATGGGGCATGATTCCTAACTACAGGCTATTAAGTAAATTTCAAAACAGGAAAATCTAATACTATATACATTTGATTGCAATAAATACTATGTATTTTGTAGCTACTTATATGTCTAACAAAGTTGGTATGGAGTTTGTAGTTCATAGGAGGTTATCATCTTATGTTGAGGTGGAAAACTTATTAGCTATGTTGCTTATATATATGATTCATGTTATGAGGGTACTTTTTATACATATACCTACTCGGTGTGTTTAGATAGGGATGTTATAGAGTTCCGTAACTGTAACCGAAACTAAGATGTCAATACAAATAAAATAAAATCGAAGTGTGCTTGTAACGTCAAAAAAATAGTTTTTTTTCTTTGCATGATACCACTGCCTAAAAATCAGTTTTTAATTATTTTTTCTGCTGTCTGTCTGTTTGTTCCGGTTAATCTTCGAAATGGCTGGATCGATTGTACTGGCAGGTAGCTGATTATATAAGGAGCAATTGGGTTAATTATAATATAATTATACACGGGTGAACGGGCACAGCTGCTAGTTCGAAATAAAGATATATCTGAAACCGTAACTGAATCAGATGTAAAAGTATCAAATAATTTCGGATAGGGGTGGTCTTATAAAACCGGTATATATTATTCCGTATCCATATCCAGTATTCTCAACTGTCGGAAGTTTTCGAATCCAAGCGTTACCAAACGAATAAAAAACGCTATTCCCAGACACAGTGTTTTTTTTTTAATAATAATTCTGTATTAATAATATAATATATAACACACGCGATTAACACGACGTTATTCATTTGATACCTACTGATCGACACGGACACTTCTGACAGTTGAGAATACACCTGCTGATCCAAAATTACATATCCATAACATCGCCGGTATAGGGCCCATCCGTGTGGATGTCAGAAAATAAAGTTAAGTCTTATATTAACACAACTGTAATAATTCAAAATAATGAGGGAATCGGGACGGGTCAGCTAGTCATAAAATAAAATTGTCTTACTATAATAGAATAATTAATATCAAACAATGTTTCACGAAAATCTCATACTAAAACGATAGAGGCGTATTGTAAACAATTGTGTTAAACAGTATATTCAAGCTCTACAGCGCGAAGTAGGTATTTCTGGACGCAAGGTCACTAGAAATTTAGTTAGCAGCTGTATACAATAATAATGGTAAACTGTTACTAATTTTGTAATTGGATATTTCTACAATACTGCAGCTTTAAGATTATAAGATTCCGGTCTCACGATCTATGATGATAGATAGATCTATGATGTCTATATCACTATAATAATTTACTGCGAAGAAACCTTATGTTCCTCTAAGGGTTGTAACAAAAACGGAGGTCAGATCGAACTCTGAAACCTCTACATAATCATACAAAAGCTACAGCATGATGTGTCATACCTATTTATTCTAGGTAAAGAACGAAAAATATTTTTTGAACGTCGTGTTCAAGACTTAAATGTTGTGTTTTTCTTTTTGATCAGCCTTCGTAAACAAGAATTGAGAAAACACAGTTATTACATGGTATTCATAGGTATTAAACCGACGATGCGTCTAGTTTCTAATTATCTTAGAAGTTAGACTTTTTTCATTCCGCTTCGATGTCGTAAATTAACAACATGTCGTGCATGAACACAAATTCATAATAATTAAAAAATTTGTTACTCAGCTCCGCCCAATGCCTTTGCATAGGGCTGAGCTGTTACTGTGGACTACGTTATGTAGTTTAAACCAATTTTTTTCTGATTATAAATATGTATGTATTATATATATATATATAAATATATGTAGCGGTGCCCCGCGGTTTCACTCGTGTTAAAACTATGTTTGTTTGTTTATCTTTTATGGTTGACTCACTATAACCTTTTTTATGGTAATCAAATTGGTTCTAAAATAATGCATTATTTGCGAAGGTGTTTTTATAAATATGATATTAATCCTTATCCAAATGAATACGTTATTCATCACAAGTATTTAATTTTGAACAAAATTACCCTTGACATAATTTGATTTCAATGAATATCTTAGGAGATACCATAGTTTTAAAATAACTCCGCATAAAAATAATGATATGTACCACGCGCGCATTTATCATGTGCAAGGCGGTTGGTCATGAGAGGGGCGGCGCTGGTGGAATATACAATATTTTAGTACCTATATTTTTTTTTTCAAATGAACGCGGGTGAAACCGCGTGGCACAGCTAGTTTTTATAATCCGTTTGTTTTTGCCAATAGGTCTGTCAGTTGTTACTTAGCATCTTACCGTAGTTGTTCTAAAAATATAATGTTAATTTACGCAAATTTTAAATAAAGTGAATGGATTATAGTTTCAAATATATATTATGATAAATCAGTTAAATCTGTACTATATATTTAATAATATTTTCATTATTAGAAAGATACTTTATCCAGAAGTAACATAGGCTATATTTTATTTCATTAATTGAATTCCACGCGGACGAAGCCGCGGGTGTGCCCAATAAATTACAGCAACAAAATAATTTTGTAGAAGCTTCGCAATTGGAAGGACGTAAAGATAATTTAAACTTGCAAAAAAACCGTTTATAAATACCTCATTGTAGTTTTAATTTCGAAATAATTATTCGGGTAGATGTTTGATGTTTCGTATCCGTCAAACTGTTTTCTCTGCTATTAGTTCTTGTTGCATACATAAAAGAAACCTGAAATAGGTGTCTCTTGTTGTGTGACGCACACGGGTTTCGCTGATATTCATTAGCGGCAACCAACCGAGAGTGCTTAACTACAGCCGAGAGACGGTATTGTCTTAAAATGTGTCGTATTGTGCCCGAGTCTGCTATGTCTGCATAAACACTGGTACTTAGATCTTTATCTTTAATCTTAGCTAACTCTAACCTAGCTAGAAAATTTGGACTGTTAGGGAGTTTACTGTGACAAGTTAATGCGCTTGCAGCTGGGTTTGCTACTTTTTTGCACACTATTTATTGAGTGTAAACTTAATGGCCAAATAAAAAAATAATGATTGATAATAAAAGTACACCTCAAAGATTTTGACTGGAGGAATCAATTTGATTATGTAACTTCCGAGTGACATAATTTGTTTATGTTATTATGTCTACGAAAGTACGAACAATCTTTAGAATCGCTTCGCCTTCGGTTTTAAAGTTTATTCTATAAACTTCAGTCCTCTTGATTGATTTTATACAAAGATTACTAGGTACCTTCCTACTTCGAAAGTATGCTGAAGATATATTAAGCAGTATAGTAGTAAGATAAGTTACTAATAAACCTATAAATACAGCCTATCATATAATTCTATAAATAACGCTTCTTCTTCCCAGCTAAAACACTTGGAAGCGGTGAAGAGTGGGCTTTTTTGGGGCTGTCAAAATTTTTGATGTTCAAAAAGCGCACATTTTTAGCCTAATTTAAATAAAAAAAATGATTTTGAACGAAATTTACCCTCCTATCATAGAATTAATGTATCAAATAATTATTTTCATGACACTTTCATAACAATTATAACATATGTAGGAGTTCCAAATCTAAGTTTATTTGTACATTGATTGTATTACCGGCAGCTTTTGATATATGTATCGATGTAGTGTTGTCACTATAAAATATTTATTTAAAAGTACGTTTGTCCGCGAACCCACTTATGGAGGCTGGAAAAGAAGGCATTGGTTTTGGGCTCCCAATTCCCAAGGAGAGTTGCCTGTAGAGTGGGCGGGGGTGGCAGGATGCGCCGGACGGGCGGCGCATCCGCCCTGCGTCAGTACCGTCAGTCGCCCGCCGCCGCGCGCTCGGCTGGCTGCCGACTTTTCACGTATACCTTCTCTGCCATAACACTAGTATGGCCTGCGATTTCTTTAAATTAGAAATCTTGACATAATAATATAACTACGAACTGTTGTTTAACACTGTTTTAGTATAAAATGCTATTATAAGAAAGATTTTAACATTAGTTACATTGCCTTCATAGTTTAAAGTTTTACATTTACAAATGAGATATTTATACTTCAAAGCTCTATATAATTATGTTCAAAAGTTGTTGTTCGCGACCGGGCAAAAAAATTAGTAAAAGCAAATCAAAATCAGAAAAAATGGATTCGAATTCTGGATCTGATACTGAAAACACAAAAGAAAAGTTGGCGGTTAGCGATACAGAAGATAATGTCGAATTGACACAAACAATCAAAGCACCTATAATTCAAGAAGTTGATTTAGAAGAAGATAAAAAAGAAATACTTCTGTCAGGTAGCGCCGACGAAGCGATTAAGAAACAGAATAATGAAGAGGCACTTAATGATTCTTTAAGTGAGGCTGGAGATATGGATACCTTAGATCTCATGCTTCCTAAAAAGGATTTGACAAATAAAAGGTATTCGGTTGATTACAAGAAGACTCGTTTGGATTTTAAGCGATTTTCTGTAGATTGCCGCCGCGGTTCAGCTACACTTGAACAACTTTCTCGACTGGAACAGGAGCTGGCCCGGACCAATGTCGATGTCCGGCCTGGAGGCCGCCGTAAATCAACAGGAATATTAAAGTCTACAACGAACAGCAGCAATGGAATATCTGAGCATCGGTCCAGTAACAAACAAGAGTCGGATACTGATGACGATGAAGTATTTGAGGAGAGTGATAACAAAACTGGAGAATATGAAGGACCCCGGGAGCCACCCGCTACGCCTGTCGGTCGCGACGAATTAGCGTTGAGAAGGCATAGATTTTTTTCGGATCTTGTTTGTGCTGCACGGGCTGCTGTAGAGCATCGTGTACGTTTCGATCCACTCGGCCCTGTTGTTGCCGATCCAGGTGAGGGTAATGTATTATTCAACTATTATACCCAGAAGTACAAAATTATACTTTATAACAATAAAAATCTATTTTGTCTTTCTTATATTTTCTGTTATAAATGATTCAACAGATTAAAATGTTCAGACAAAAATTTGCAAACACACTCATTTGCAAAATGTAGGTAAAAATACCAGTACTGCTCATCTTTTGTAGAACAACATTATTTTTATGTCGGTAATTCCAACACCACAAAAGCAAGATTATTATTCCGCTGACCATCTCTTTTATTTGTACCAATAGATTATTGAAAATCGATTGGTTTGGCCGCTACCCAAATATCTTATTGTTACTTCCTGTTAACTTTAGTTTCCTGCCTGAATTTACGAGAGTTGTTTGGGATTTGATGTAATTTATGCGGTTTATAATATATAAAAGGCCTCTTACGCACAATTCAATTATTCTTTTCTCAAACGTTAGTCAATAATTTCGAAAATCTTCTAAGGCTTACTTCTAATTAAAATTAGAGTAATTTTTAAGATAAATATTTTTCCATATAACTTTAGAGTAATTTTTTTGGCTAGTATGACAGGAGACTATTATTTATATTTATCAAAGTAAATTGATCAAATATATTTGGATGTCGAGTTGATATAGATTTCTGAAGCCATTATTTTACTTAAGAGAAATGTTTTTTTTTTAATGTTCCTTGAATGTTTTAATTCAAAACAACATTCAGCTTATTACGTACGTATTTTTCACGTTCTGACAAACTATATAAAGCAAATTATTTATTGTGTATATTCGCTAATCACCAGACACAATAGAAATATTATTATTATCAAGTACAATTTTGTACTTTCGCGAGAATACAGAACAGATGAATTTAAATCGTACTAAAAATATTGTGCTGTAATGAATGACAACGGCCAGCAACATTATATGTTCGTTATCGATATCAGTTTAATCATACTTAAGAAATGTATACGTAGGTATAAGAACGAGATTATTTTTATTTCTGCTTTCGATATTTATTAATATACCCTCGACATAAGCTGTCATAAACAGGTAGATTGTAGAACGGTTGACGGAGTATCATTGGTATTTTTTTAATGCTAAATTCAGTTAAAAAAATACGGTTGTCTCTATTTAACTGAGAGCAAACACGGTTTTACCGACGCGACGACGCAGTGACGATGGTGTCAATGTCAAGCGTGCGAAGTCATTCCATTACGGTATCAAACAATTTATTGGCGATAGCCACGGATGAGTTAACTCTTTTATGATATCAATACCGAGTTACTGACGCTTTATGTGAATGGTATTAATTGACATATTACTCTCACTCGCTACAAATTGAGATGGTACCTAGGTAATATACAATTTTTTTTTCATTTCTGTCATACCTACTTATCCATCCAATGATTGCCTGGTAGAAATTGCAGAGTGCGATAAGGCCGCCCATTGTACCTTTATTTTAATATCGTAATATTTTTATTTTTTTATGTTATATTCGGTGTACAATAAAGAGTTTAATAAATTAATAATAAATAAAATGTGTGAAAACTTATTTTTAATGTTTGCAACACGTTATACGTTATAAGAGATTAGCCAAACTCGGTCACACTTTGCTGTGGCTCAGTCTGATATTAATAATTATTAGGGAAGTACCTAAATAAAAGTATGAAAACTCTATACTATTAAATTGAATGGTGTGTAAATTCAACAATTGACATTTTTTTTTAGTTTTGCGGACACAAATATACGGAAGCTGGTGTTTAATATATTAAGATGTATTCAGTTTGTGTTATCTGTATCTTCACTTAATACTTATTCATAAACTTTCTAGACAATAAAAAGAGAACATATTTTATTTTAGGAATGTACAATGGAACATGGAAATTATATAATAAGCTTTACTTGATCTCTTTTACCAAGAACTCGTAACTTACATAAAATTCGTAGACAGGATGTAGAGATAGCAATCCTATACTTTAAGTTCGACGTGCGTATAGCTTCTCCCTAAAGCGTCTCGATTTTATGTAACAAGAGGGTACTGGGGGTTATGTTTATGTAGTATTGAAAATTAAAACGATAAGTCTAATTTGGTTGTACGCAAACAATCTTATCGGATAACACGGAACGTAATGAATTCTGCGGAAAGTTACTAAACTTAGTGAGCTTATTTAGCCGTTTAATAATAATTACCTAATTCTATGGTAAACATCGGATTTTATAGATACTATTGAGGTTATTGTGAGTTTGTATTTAAAATTACTTATAATATATTGTGATCATATTATAAATTTATAACGTATATACAGTATATCGGAATAATGTATGGTAGTAGGTATATTACAAAATGAATTCCTTCCACCAAGTTGATAACTGCATGAAATTAATACTGTAGCCATTAAATATTAAATTTTGTTCTCTAATTATAATTACTTATGATTTTAATTTCATTTGTGAGATCACATTACAATAATATGTTGGTATGTACGAGTTTGATTGAAAGTTACAGAACAATTTAGTAAGATACGAGATTCTGATAAACCGTTATTGGAATATTAACTTCCGACTAGTTCTTGACTTGGTGGAATACTTTCAGTAATCGTTTCAAACTCTGACTGGAAAGGAGTCTAACTAATATCAGTTGTAAGATTTTGGTATCTGTATCCTTAAAGTTTTCTCGTTGACCTTTACGTAAGACTTTCAGTTTATCTGTGAAAATGTTTCACGTAGTCGACCTCCTATACTGTAGGTATGATGAATGATAAAATACCTACACGGGCCATTTAGGCATGTCTGACGTGGTGCCCTTAGGGACCAGACATCGTAAAGATCACATGATATAGATTTATTGCTGGAATATTTAGACTCTTCTAAAGCGTACCGAGATGTTATAGATGTATCTATTTAATATTTGTTTTGTTAAATCTACGACCAACACCAGTCCAAGATTTAAAAAAATCAAGTAAAAGCATGATACAATAAAAAAGATGGGTTGATAGATTATTAATTTTTCTTTTTTTTCTTATCTACGGTCATTGAACATCACAGTTATATAAAAAGTTATTGGCGCAGCTGCTAAACGCAAATCGGCCTCTTGTTTTAGAAAAAAGAATCCGTCAAAGGAATTCCTCAGCTATACAAGCCGGTATGAAAGTGGAGGTAGCTTTTTTTAATTTTGAATTATAGAACTTTGCAGGTTTCATTAAAGTGCGTCGGGATAGCTGTTACGTGATTGCGTACGAACATATTTTATATATTGCATTCAATAATTGTTTTGTAATTGTCTCTGGTTGCCTCTCAGACACTCTGTCATGCACCATATTATGATTATTTTTTATTACACAACTAGCTGTGCCGCGCGGTTTCACATAATTAGCCTAAGTTGCTGCTTTTATAGTCAGCCAACTGCCAGTAATCTTATTAGAATCAGTCCAGCCGTTTCAACAAAAATGTTAGAAATTGATTTTTAGTAGTTCAGCGATAGTAATAATTTATGAAATTACAATCAGACACTCCCAATTTTATTTTATGTGTTGCCCGCGGCTGTAGGAGTGCACCCTTACAATGGAATCCCTACACGTGGCCCCTTGGTGGTGCAAAACAGGCAACACAACTCTGGTGGGAGGCTTCGGCCGCGGATGGTTGCCACCCACCGGACGAAGCCATGCCGTGAAGCCTAGTCGTGTTTCGGGATGTTGTCCGGTGTAACCGTTGTGGGAGACGGGTCTAGCCAGTTGCATCAACTCCCCAACTATCGTTCTCCCCAAATCTATCCACTCTACTTAACGAGTGAATATGTTTATTCGAGATCTGCGTGCTCCATCCTCGGCCACACGGCCGCTTGCCAAACGGCCAAAGGTAGAACAATTTTTGATAAAAAAAAGCAACGCAAGTCCAATATTAAATAGACACCTTAAAACTACGCGTAATATTAAAATAAATTTACTTACATTACCTCGATTTTAAAGCATGTTGTCCATATAATCCCGAATCTATAATAATTTTTTGGACATTTTGGCATTTAAAAGTACAAACTGACATATTTCCAATGCCAATCGAGCGGAATTATTTTCAAGAGTAAGCCCACAGTTGTGTGCTCACGAATTAAGTTATTTAGTTAGGTATTGGTTTAATCCTCCTTTATTAGAGCTAAAGGCCGAAGAATACAGAAAAGTCTTTTTAACATATGCGTAGCGAACTAGAATTTTTGGTTGTAAGAAAAACAGAAATAAACAAAAAACACTCACTCTCAACAAGTGCAGTTGTAAGTTAAGTAGTTGTAAATAAAGAATGTATAGGACAGATATCACATAGTTTTTTTTACATAATATAGAAAATGTGGATAATAATGAACAGAAAAATAATTTTCGTCCTTTTTAACCGACTTCCAAAAAGGAGGAGGTTATGTTTTACAAAATTATTTTGGCCCACTATTTGTAGGATATGTAGTATCTTCTATTTTGCACGTAAGATGTAATACGATAGTATTCTTAGACCGTTGATGTGAACACCGTTGTTGTTATACTATCTTATCCAGCGTTTTCACCACATCTTCCAATATTTCATGCCCTAGCTAGAGTCTAGGGCATGCAATATTGTCCTAGACGACAGTCATCGAGATCAACTATTGCCTTTAACAAGCATTTAACTATGAAGCCTAAAACATGAAGTTTATTGAGTATCTAAGTAGTTCTATGTAATAGGTATGTAGGTACCTATACATCTTGCGACGTTTAGAGCCCGTGCATCCATATAAATAAGGACAGAATTCATTTAGATTCAAACATTGGCCTATACCTACTATACGGAATTAAATTCACGAGCATCGAGCTCGGTATCCGAGTGACTAGTGATTGGCCTGTTGTCATGTTCTGTTATGCGAATCGTGGTCATTCGTAGTGTCATCATTTACGAGTTGTACGTCATCTTAATGAATGAGTCACACCGATAGCTCAGTGTCGGTCGAGGCGCTCTTAAGACTATGTAGTTCGGTGATCATTCGTACAGTTTCTAAAGAACGCTTGGCGGACACCCGCTTAGTTTCTGAATCATCGTCACATATCCGTCCGCGTTGATCCCAGCTCTCGTCAGTGTACAACGACTCACGCGCATGTTTACACGCATTGTGCTTTTACTAACAGTGCATGAACAACAACGGTTAAGTGCTCTGAAAGTGTTTATTACTGTGCTTACAATTGGGTGTTATACGGATAGTTTTGCTTAGTAACTGGTAAGCATTTTTTTTTATGTCACCGTGCTATTTAATTGTGTATCACGAAATTGTTATTTACTTTCGTTTATTGATAATTCTGTTGACTTGCTAATTAGCAGACACAATAGATTTTTATTGTTATGAAGTATAATTTTATACTTCTCCCATTCCAAGAGTTAAACCAGAAAAAAGAAAGTTCAATTCTTATTTTAATGTCTATACTATCTATAGTTATAGCTGTAGATTTATTCCGACAATACACATAATTTGTTATAATTACAAAGTGCGCGAGCTTATCAATGTTATTATGTATGTATGGCATGGGATTGTCACCGGATGTCAGCAGTCAACTCAAGTTATGTCAATGAACTTAATAAACTCAAAGCGTAGTCATGTTGTATAAATTTCTAGAGCCTTATACATCAATGATAGGGCGTAGACATGTACATAACATCTTATATCAGGTTAATATTTACCTACTACTTTAAATTCGCGCGGCCTATTTTTATACCCGCTTATTAAAACGTTTGTTTTGTAGGTAAGAAATGAATAAAATAATTAACGTGAATTGTATCTTGAAAATAATGCTGATAAACAACCTTGGTCATATGTTTTATCAACGTGACAATAAAAATGACACATTTCTTTCATAATCAATTGTGCAAATTGTGTACCTAACCATATTATCTACTGCCATTATCAGCAATATTTTATATGTAGTTGATCTGCATTCAGCAATTCAGATTTTTGCCCAGGAAGTTTCTCCATGGTCCACCAACTGATACCAGTCGCCATTGTTCGCGATACAACGCTCTGCTCATGTGGAAAATTCATAGTGGGTTAGGTATCTGCTATACGATTCCATAATGCGGTCGCTAATACTATTGCAAATACAGAACACAATAATGAGAATGAGAACTGGCAGCTATGAAAGCTTTGCTAGTATCATTCAATAAATAATAAAGTTAATCCAATGGGACCTTATCTTAACTTGATGAAGCAAAGTAAAAATTTTAAACCTATGTAGATATAGGTAGGTATGTGAATCTGTAACTGCTAAAGTTAGCAGTGAATATAAATTTAAGTAGAAATAAACCAGAAGGTTTAACTTGTTAGAAGTTAATGTGTAATAACTGGGTATTTATTATAATCTGGGGGCACGGCAGTGCCCCTGCCAAGACAAAGTCGAAAGAACCAGGGCACTACCTATCTTTTCTGGAAGCGCTTCATCGTATTTTCAGACCGTCATAGCGTCCGTCTGGATAATGCTAGAAAGGTTAAATTCAAAATAAGGTGTCCCCATGTGACTTATCAACAAACACACTAAGTATAAATTATTTAGCTTTTATGATTTCTGATTTATTGACATCTGAAATACGTCGATTTCGTAACTCATTGACTGATGATCATCAAAACCTCTCGGTAACTTCCTTTTTCCCAAGTCCTAGAAAGCAAAAATTTTGTATGTATGGATTTGTTTATAACAAACGGAAAAGTTATGAAATTGGAACCCCCCTCCCTTCCAACCCCTTATATGGGAGGTGAATATCTGTACATAATACTAGATAGGATGAAAAGCTGCAATATTCAGGATAAGGTGTCCTCAGCAGATTTATCAAACATTAAGATCAGTTATCTAGCTTTTATGGTTACAGATTTATTGACATCTGAAATATGGTGATTCACTCACGGACTGATGTTCATTAAAACAAAAAGGTCACTTTCTGAAGTTCTAGAAGGCTAAAATTTAGTATGTAGGCTAGGATTCACTTATTAACAACGGAAAAGTTAAGAAATTGGGAACTTCCCCTCTCCAACCCGTCGCAATATTTGTATTTAAAAATGAATTGCTGTTCGTTAGTCTCGCTAAAACTCGAGACCGGCTCCACCGATTTTGATGACATTTTTTGTGTGTGTTTGAGTGATATGGATGGTTTAGATTCACCATTGGACCCGGTAGGTGGCGCTGCGATCTGGTTAAGGGCACGACACTGCCTGCCGGGCTCACTAGTATATATACATAAAGGAATATTTACAAAAGTGGTCAACAAACGTTCACTGATGATGAAAAATGAAACCGCATAGTTTTTGAAAGAAATTCTAACCTAATAAACAATTTGTTGTATCATATCATGTTTCTTCTCATTATGTTAATTTTACTACTAAAAAGCCGAAAATCCGAGCTCAGCTGTAAGTTTGGCTCTACTAAAGAGAACTTTTTAACAGGGAACCCATTATGAAATTAGGAGTCTTGGCAACCATCTTTACATGAAATGTTTTTAGTGGGATATGTTATATAGGCGGTCAGAAAGGTATAAAAGGCCGCACCGATGTCCATTTCACTTGAAAAAGGTAAATTACTGCACGGAACACCGATTGTGGTCACAGCTTTTTGTTTTTAATATGAGCTCGTTGATAACGAACGTAGCAGTGATCCTTTTCATCCTTCTTTTGTAATTTGTGAGAACGAAAAGATTCTGAGAGACTTAATTTATATTCGTGATAGGTAGACCGTGTAAATTACTGATATTCAGTGGCGTCTGGTCAAATTATCATGCGGGAAAAGGCTCGGCAAAGATGAAGCGGATGATGACTGTTCAACTTGAATACAGATGAGATGAGAGACCCAGCCGTAGTGTTTTACAAACCTAAAGCTATGATTTGTGTAATTTGAACATTATTGGTTCAATTTAGTCATCATTATTTTAATGTTGATTCATATTGAGAGAAACAATATTAATTTAAACAAATACAAAATCATCAAATTTGTATTTATGTAGCGAATTTACTTAGTTTCTGTTTGTTAAGGTACATGAAATCTCCTAATCTAAATGAAATTCATCCAGGCCAACGCCCAACGCTAGATTTTCAGTCCACTTTCATACCTCATTGATATTGATTACCTACTTGTTTAGTGCTATTTTCCTCGACTTTCGGTTCTGCACAACTAAAAATATGTAAATAAATTATCATTTTACAATACAATAAATACTGATTTTGTTAGACGAAGAGTATTTCTTTAATTGGTAAGACTTTCACTTTGCAATAAAAAGATTTTGTTTGTTTTCAACGTTATTTCTCTGAGGGTGTGTGTTAAAGTTAATGTTTTTCACATGCAGCATTAGAATTTTGATTTAGAAATTCTCGAATATATTCAACTCGAAATGATTCTTCATACGAAAAGTTTTTGAAAACTGACCCTATTTTACTTAGTAATGCTTGTTAGTAGTGTACCTATATTAAAGTGTTGCTGATCTGAATCAAACGGTCGAATTTGACCAGCTGGCAACTATCCCAAGCGTAATGTAAATATAGAACTGAGAATATTGCTGGAAAGCAATATGACATCAGTGTTCGTAACATCTCGCGGAGCCATTCCCCTCCTACTTAGTCGCCCTTGAATATTTGTCTATTCAAATTTCAGAATGTGTCCCTACACGACCTTGAGCACGAGACAGGGTACAGCTAAATAACTCCAGTGAGTTTCAGAGTAACGAGTCCCAAAGAGGAAAATGCTCATTAAAAATGTATATGAGTATGTCGTTTAGTTAGGTGGTGGTTACGAATGTAGAGCGAGTTAAGAGGTATCCACTTTTCTTTCTACCTCCACCTAGACGTTTAAGAGTGCTCTACTAGTTCTTACCACTTACTCCATGTTTCACATCGTTTTAATCAGGGACCGGACAACCCCGCTTAAGGATTAAGCCTTTTGAAAGGGTAACCCGCACATAGGGTAACTCATATCGCAGTGTTACCTTTTGTTCGAGTTACATCCTCGAAACCCAGCGAAATGGTTAACACCTTTATTATGGTAACCACGTAAGGGGTTAACCCCTTCAATGACTTAAGCCTTTGAAGAGGTTACCTTCACGAAAAGCTTTTATTCGTGTTACCCTGAATTACCTAATAAACTTGAGCTGCATGTAGGGGATACTTGCACCCGAGCGGCGGCGGCGGCGCCTCATTGCCTAGTGTACCTACTGTAGTTAAACAAGCAAAATTGAACTGTAAAATCATATAGACAATAATTATTATTGCAAGCTCGGTACATGCAACAATGACGCCGCCGGGCGGTAAGATGTCACGTGCGGTCGTATTTATGCAATTTTCAAACTAATGTCGATTACATAAAGTGCATATTACAATGTCTTAGGTTGGAACGGCTTACCCAGTTACAGTGTTACAGGGTATTCAAAGAGTAACCAGTTCGGAAGGGGTTACATTACACCCGTTCGAGGGTGTAACATGTATCATAGGGTTTCTTTTTTAAGCGCTTAAATAAACCCTTTGAAAAACCCTTTCAACGAGTATCCGGCCGGTCCCTGGTTTTAATTGTGCCTTATTAAAGGCTGATTTTAGTCGACATTAGTAAATTCAGCCATAATTAAAAGTAGATATTGTTGCTATAATCATTTGTAAATGCTGGTTTCCATATTCTTATCCTTTGGCTTACAAAGCTGTTTATCTGTTTTTAATATTTTACCGTTTACGTTCCGAAACGATTGTTTACCTATATTCTCGTTATACCTAGTCTCGTTATCAATGTAGAATAATAGTGCACTTTTATATTGGTATGAGTTGTGTCTAACCCTTCGGGGCAACACAGTCGTAATGGTAAATAATTTTTGTATCAAAATAGACCTGACCTTTACACTAATACACACACACAGTGTGAGTTACGATGGATTTTTTTTTGTTTCCATAATTAAAACCATTCAATTCCACTAATAAATTCGCCGCTTATTAATTTTGCTGTCAGCATTTTAATATTTGTTTAGTGAAAATCGGGAGACATTATATATCTCATTGCCCAGGCAGTAGTAATATTTGAAAAACCAGTGTAAATCGAGCCTTAGTGCTAAGCGGTGCGTGCCATAATTTTTAAGTAGATGGCAGTATTTTATAGCCTTATGTACTCTATAGGTCTATATATCGTATTGGCGACCTTAACAATCTGGGGCACACTACAGAAAATCATTCTATGATATCTCAAACTTTTATCTGTGATCACAGTCGTGATCGTGGATAGGATTTTTAAGAATTGATTATAATCCGAATATATACACTAATTGTTTATTTAACTCCTTATATTGACTTTCTTTTTCGGCAAAGTGGTCACATTCACGTAGAAATTATTAAGAAGAAACTTTGCCTTTATTTTGCTTTTAAACGTGTTAGTCCAAGATCTCTGGGATCTGCTAGCTTGGGCCGACGGCCAATTCTCAGGTACCAGGTGTTACAGGTACCTACGTAAAAATATTACTCACTTTAAAGTCCGAGGGCTGATTTTTCGGTATGTTGCACGAGATATTGTAAAATAATTTTAGTCAATACTGCGAGACACCTTCTGTCAGCGGTAATTATCGCCAGACGCTATAAAGATCGAAACAACTAAAACATGAAAATTCTCATAAATTTGGCGTTGCTCTGCAATAACTCTAATAATTGGATATTAAGAAATGATTTAGTTAATATTAAAGACTTCCATTAGACTTTTAACAAGATAATTTCAATGAAACTGTATTAAAAAAGTATTTGATTATCACCCGCGCGCTCATCATACTCATAGCGACATTTTAAATGTGCCTTAGGGACGTTTGGCCCTACGATTGGTCTGGCAGCTTTCAAAAAAATTATAATAGTCCCCTAAATAACAAAGATAAAAATTAAGTCTCGTACTATAAGTAAGATTATGTTTTTTTCTTTTGATCCTTAAAGCTTCTAGCAATAATTATTGCCGACAGAAGGTTTCCGCCAGTATTGACATTTTTTTTAACTATATTTTTACGTATTACTCAGCTCATTTTTACTCAGCCTTTAAACGAAGTGAGTAATATTTTAACGTACCTGTAGCACGTGGTACCTGCGAATTGGCCGTCGGCCCAAGCTAGCAAGTATGTATGCGTTCAATGTACACACTAACACTACTCTATCTTATACATTTTATCCGTCAGAAAATAAGTAAGGTCTAGGGCCCTCGGATCTTGCTCTATGTGGAAGCATCAGGTCGTCAATGTAAAATATTCTAGCGATTTGCAAAAGATTTGTTAAAAAACATTAAATTTTTAAATACTTAGTCACATTGACATAATTAGTCACGCGATATCTAATGAATATTTAATTGCTCATTAATATCAATTTCGTATTCAGAAGGATATATTCCATGAATTAAAATACTTTGATGCTGAAAATAAGAAATAATCTTTTGGGTCTTGAATGAATGCTCATTAACTTAATTGATACCTGGCATGAGCTGCTGCGTCAATGCTTTTAAGTAAGTAGGAAAAGTGAGCTCATATTGGTCATACGATAGATGTCCTGTACGTACTAAAATTGTGATGGCTCACCATTGACACATGGTAAGCCAAAACCGTATGTTGGTCACCAGATGGTTGTTAAATGCACACTAATGAGATGTGACTTGATTTTAAACTTTTCCGTATGACTTAAATAAAAACTTATGTGAAAACCTTGTCCTTACAATGGCGAACACAACATAAAGGGAATTATCAATAGCAATATCTTAGGTTTTCACGATCACTACACGTTATAATAAAACACAGGTATTATCCAATTTGGTGCAGTAGTTTTCAAGTTATGGCGTGACCAAGGGAAATATAGGGATAATTTTTTATATAAATAGATTTGTACTGAGCATTGGTTAGCTCATGTGTGTTGGTAGGTATAGGTATTCTCTGCGCTTGTGTTGAAATTATAATAAAATTACCGTTTTGAAAAATAATGTTATTGTTCAATAGAAAATAGACAAAAATCAAAATTTACTCATACCTAAGACCTACCTATTTGCCGTACTTACAGTAAGCAACCAAATAATGAATGAACAGCTATTACAGTATGTATCTTGGTATAATAAATTCTAATAATACATATTGATTTAACAGGGGTTTTTATAAAAAAAATACTTCTTTTACTTTGATGACAATTTGTGAAAATTGGGTTGCTTAATTATTTCCTTAGCTTATTTTCCTTTTTGATATGTAAATATAAAAATATTATAAAATACACCGGGCCTTTTATCCTCTACCGGTATAACATAATACAGCATCACGTCACGCCTGTATCCTCCGTGGGGGTAGACATACTCACCTCAACTGGTTTAAACAGAGAACAGTTGTGCGTTTCGAAGAGCATGTATCGTTACAACTAAATTTCCCCAACATTTTAAAAACATGTTAAAACATAAATTATTGGTATTCGTAATCGTAAAATCATACATAATTATCTGCATATTTTTGCCTGATAAATTTTCATCGCATGCTGTATTTCCTTGTTGTTCGATATTTTATCGGGGAAGGAAAAATTACATAGGAAATTAAGGAAATTCCTTGAATATACATTTTTCATTGTAATTTTAGGTATCTAGACTTTAGTTCAATGTTTAGTTAAATTATGTGTTTACCGAAATATGACCATAATACATTAACAAATTGGATGTTAATAAGTTCCTTTTTCCTGTCATAGATTTATATTGTCAAAGATATATACCTATATGTGTGTGTGTCAAACGCATTGTAGTGTGTGTAATGTTCTTTTTTTTTGTTATTATAATGCATATTATATAAAAATATTAGCTTTCTGAATTCAATCTCCATATAAATTTTAATATAATGATTTCCACAAACAAATATAATTTAACAGTAACTGTGTTTTCGTCGCGCTCCGTGGTTTCTGATTGGGTTTGAATAGCTTCTTTACATGAGTTACATCATAAATACTAAGTAATTATTGTTGTCTCAGTTTCATCTCGTTACACGCGGGCATTCGTGCGTGCTGCGCTATAAATAACTTGCAACATATCCTTATTTACAAGTAGAATAACTAAACGTTTGTTCCTCTTCTGTAGTTAGTGTTTTGTACAATAATAACCAATTACATATCTCAGAATTAGTGTCTAAGTAGACATACAACAACACACATACCATCTTTTGGATTAAGAGAATCATCAGTATCAATTTGATATAGGTAGGTATGTAGTTTACGTATTAATGTTTTGGAATAGTTAATTAAGATGTTTGTTGAAGTTTTACCCCGGAGAACACAGTACGAAAACTTTTAATGACGCCTTGAAAAATTGAGGACTTCGTCTTACCTGTTCGTTCCGGAGAGTGTAAAGCTTCAAAACTCATTAAATATTTGATGCCCTTGAATAAAGTTGGTCATTTAACTTATGGTTATGGAATGAGCATAGCTTATATTGAACTAGCTGATGCCCGCGGCTTCGCCCGCGTGGATGTCGGTTATTGCGACCAAAAGTAATCATGAAATTCTGATCCCGTTCCCGCTTCCCAATTAAATTATTAAAATGGATGTAGTATGTTATCCTTAAGAGATAGACATATGCCATCGCGGACTTTTCTGTAGACCTATATAAGATACACAATTCCACAATACATCATTTTGTTATATCTCAAAGGGTTTAGGCCAGGGACTGAAAGCAGTTACGGTTATAGGTTAAGATACCTCAAAAATATATCGGTACCGTTTTGAAATAAAGGTAGACCTATACCGATACCTTTATAAATAAAGGGTAGGCTATACCTTTATTTAACCTTTATACGATTTCGGTACCAAAAAACATGCGAGAAAGTGAAGCACGGGTCGCCGTGGTCGATGAGGGGGAGTTTAACATGTTATAAATTATAGTTTGTACCAATGAGATTTTATATAATATCATTGGTTTGGACATTTTGTTTATTGTACTCTTTATCTCTCTTCCGTCTTGGGCTGTAGAATAGAAACCTCCAACTCCTCGCGTGGGTGTCGTAGAAGGCGACAAAGGGATTCTAGCCGGAGCTTTTGAGATAACACCTCCCCATCCATTCTGGCCTCGGCAACCAATAAATGGCGATATAACCATGCCCTGTGCTGGAATGCTTCTAAATGCCAAACCTGATGGTGGGCAGCAGCACCATAAGAGAAAGATTTCCAGAAATTGCGGTCGCGAACCCCAAGCGTGATGATTATGGCAAATCCCCCCTCATGAACGACATCTCCAATTCACGGCCCCCAGTTCCCGGTAACTACACTATTCCTGGCCACGGTACCGGTCATGGTAATCACATATAAAAGGGGACACCATGCAACACAGATTGATAAAAGTTATTATATTAAATGGAAAAAGAATACGGTCGCGAACAGGATTCGAACCTGCGCCTCCCGGATGAATACTCCAGGCGCTCTGACCACTTAGCCATCTCGACCTCTGCTCACCACGGCGAATTCTTCTTTCATATCTTGACACGTCTTATGGCGACGTTATTGCTATCAATTCAGTCCCTATACGGGTGATCTACCCACCTATACCGACACGACTAACTTTGCAGTTAATACCACCGGTTCATCCGGGAGGCGCAGGTTCGAATCCTGTTCGCGACCGTATTCTTTTTCCATTTAATATAATAACTGTAGAGTTCGCTAAGCATGCGTTAATGCTTTTCAAAGATTTATCTTGGACAGATTGATTACTTCCTTGTAAAAAGGAATACTATCAGTCATCAAATACTGCAAAGTTATACCTAGCGAAGATCTGGTCTCACAACACAGGTTGTTGTTAAATGTAAAAGTTAGTGTCTCGCTCAGTAAAAATAAAGAACGGCCGCCACCCAAAACCAGATGGCGTATGCTAGAGAAAAAAGCGTGTGCAAGGTGTTGAAAAATCAAGTGGTAGATAGAATGTTAAAAATAAAGAATATGGAAAGTTAATGAATGTTGGACTGAGATGGCAGATGAGTATTAGAAGTATGAAAGATGTGTGCGGAGAATCAAAAGGTAAAGGAATAAAAGACATGGTGGAGTGAGTATGTGCAAAATATACTTAAAGGAAAGAAGCATTATAAAGAATGGCAGGGTGTAGAAACAGCGAATGAGAATAAGAAACTTAATGAATAAAATAAAAATGTAAGAGAAAAGCAAAACAGGCGGTAGCAGTTTCCAGGGCTAAGGCACAAGCGCAGTTATATAATTCACTAGATTGTCCTAGAGACTACAGGGAACTCTATTAGATAACAAAAGAAAGGAAAAAGTGAGCAAGGGAAAAACGAGGGTGAAATGTATGAAATATGGCACAGGCAAGGCTTCATCTGAGGATGTTGAAATAAAAGAACGATGGAAGGTATATTTTTAAAAGGTAATGAACAAGGAAAATGTGTGGAATGGTGTGCTAAGCGATGTACAAGTAAATGTGGGTTTGGTGAAGGATATAAGTATGGATAAAGTAAGAAAGGCAATTAAAAGTATGAAAAAACGGAAAGACCATGAGTCCAGAGCATATACCAGTGGAAGTATAGAAGTTATTAGCCGAGGATGGATGTAAGGGGCTAACTTTATTCTCAATTTCACGAGAGAAATGGGGCGGTAGTTTTTCAGCAACGTAAAATCACCCTTCTTTAAAAATAAGACCACCACGCTCCTGCTCCATGCCTCCGATGTCGTGCCAGTGTGGATGACGAGATTAAAGAGTTTACGGGTTCTGTCAAAACAAAGGCGTTCCTCCTTGAGTAGCTCTGTAGTAATCCCGTCCTCCCCTGGAGCTTTGTTGCCATGAAGCTGTCCAAGAGCCATTCTAATCTCGCCCATATCGATGTGGGGAAGCTCGTCAGTGAGGAGCCTGGTTCGTGGATCATCCCCGCCTTGGGCTTGAGGTGGATGACTTTTGGGAGTATATGCATCTCACCTGTCGATGATCACTACCGCTATTAACCCTGCTGATCACAGAGACATTTTGAATGCTTTACGCTTGTTAGTCAAAACGAAGTCGATCTCATTCCTAGTCACATTATCGGGGCTTCGACTGGTCCACTTCCTTTTGGGGCCTTTTCTGGAGAAGGAATTAATCAGATAATCTCCTGGGCCTCGAGGAAGCATTAAAGCAAGCTTACAAGCATCTGCCTCCTGTGATTTCTGTGCCCATAGCCGAATGAGCCTACTCCCGACTCGCGACTTTCGTTTACTCCCACCTTCGTGTTGAAGTCACCCATGACAACAATGTAATTTGTATTGGTATAAGACATAGCTTTCACTATGTCTTCATACATGGCCTCGACTTCGTTATCAGGGTGTGCGGACTGTGTGACTTGTGGACCTGAAACCCGACGCCACCTTGGGATAGTTGGTGTCCTTCTCGGAAGTAGAGTAATTGTCCGGCTTCGAAGGTTATCGTCTCTTCCCTCTGTCTTCGGTGCTCCGAAAGACCCACAATATGCCTCTTCCAATATGGCAACGTGTTAGTTAAGCACAGAGAGCGTCCGTTAAACGGCACCAGGTAAAATTTATTTCGTTATTGATACCCTGCAGTCGCTCGGGGATTCTTAGCAGCCCCTACCACACCGTTACCATGGCCGGTATCATTATTCCCCTGCCCTGTTGTGCCACACTTTTCTGTTTTAAGGCCCATCCTGAGGTACCCTATCATACGCTTTTGCCAGATCAATGAATACCATGTGTAAGTTCTTGTGTGCATGTCTGTACTTCTCGCATAACTGGCGGAGTGCAAATATGGCATCCGTTGTTTCTAGACCTGGCACAAATCCAAACTGATTTTTAAAAATCATACACTCCTCTCGCAACCTTTTCTCTATCACTTTCTCCCATATTTTCATACTGTGTGACATAAGGTTTATTTCTCGATAGTTTTCACGATCCTGCACATCACCTTTATTCTTAAAGATGGGCACTAGTGAAGCGAACTATTGCACCATTCTTGTGGGATGGCTTCTTCCTGTAACAACTTATTACAGAATAAAGTTAGCCCCTTACATCCATCCTCGGCTAATAACTTCTATACTTCCACTGGTATATGCTCTGGACTCATGGTCTTTCCGTTTTTTCATACTTTTAATTGCCTTTCTTACTTTATCCATACTTATATCCTTCACCAAACCCACATTTACTTGTACATCGCTTAGCACACCATTCCACACATTTTCCTTGTTCATTACCTTTTAAAAATATACCTTCCATCGTTCTTTTATTTCAACATCCTCAGAGGAAGCCTTGCCTGTGCCATATTTCATACATTTCACCCTCGTTTTTCCCTTGCTCTCTTTTTCCTTTCTTTTGTTATCTAATAGAGTTCCCTGTAGTCTCTAGGACAATCTAGTGAATTATATAACTGCGCTTGTGCCTTAGCCCTGGAAACTGCTACCGCCTGTTTTGCTTTTCTCTTACATTTTTATTTTATTCATTAAGTTTCTTATTCTCATTCGCTGTTTCTACACCCTGCCATTCTTTATAATGCTTCTTTCCTTTAAGTATATTTTGCACATACTCACTCCACCATGTCTTTTATTCCTTTACCTTTTGATTCTCCGCACACATCTTTCATACTTCTAATACTCATCTGCCATCTCAGTCCAACATTCATTAACTTTCCATATTCTTTATTTTTAACATTCTATCTACCACTTGATTTTTCAACACCTTGCACACGCTTTTTTCTCTAGCATACGCCATCTGGTTTTGGGTGGCGGCCGTTCTTTATTTTTACTGAGCGAGACACTAACTTTTACATTTAACAACAACCTGTGTTGTGAGACCAGATCTTCGCTAGGTATAACTTTGCAGTATTTGATGACTGATAGTATTCCTTTTTACAAGGAAGTAATCAATCTGTCCAAGATAAATCTTTGAAAAGCATTAACGCATGCTTAGCGAACTCTACAGTTATTATATTAAATGGAAAAAGAATACGGTCGCGAACAGGATTCGAACCTGCGCCTCCCGGATGAACCGGTGGTATTAACTGCAAAGTTAGTCGTGTCGGTATAGGTGGGTAGATCACCCGTATAGGGACTGAATTGATAGCAATAACGTCGCCATAAGACGTGTCAAGATATGAAAGAAGAATTCGCCGTGGTGAGCAGAGGTCGAGATGGCTAAGTGGTCAGAGCGCCTGGAGTATTCATCCGGGAGGCGCAGGTTCGAATCCTGTTCGCGACCGTATTCTTTTTCCATTTAATATAATAACTGTAGAGTTCGCTAAGCATGCGTTAATGCTTTTCAAAGATTTATCTTGGACAGATTGATTACTTCCTTGTAAAAAGGAATACTATCAGTCATCAAATACTGCAAAGTTATACCTAGCGAAGATCTGGTCTCACAACACAGGTTGTTGTTAAATGTAAAAGTTAGTGTCTCGCTCAGTAAAAATAAAGAACGGCCGCCACCCAAAACCAGATGGCGTATGCTAGAGAAAAAAGCGTGTGCAAGGTGTTGAAAAATCAAGTGGTAGATAGAATGTTAAAAATAAAGAATATGGAAAGTTAATGAATGTTGGACTGAGATGGCAGATGAGTATTAGAAGTATGAAAGATGTGTGCGGAGAATCAAAAGGTAAAGGAATAAAAGACATGGTGGAGTGAGTATGTGCAAAATATACTTAAAGGAAAGAAGCATTATAAAGAATGGCAGGGTGTAGAAACAGCGAATGAGAATAAGAAACTTAATGAATAAAATAAAAATGTAAGAGAAAAGCAAAACAGGCGGTAGCAGTTTCCAGGGCTAAGGCACAAGCGCAGTTATATAATTCACTAGATTGTCCTAGAGACTACAGGGAACTCTATTAGATAACAAAAGAAAGGAAAAAGAGAGCAAGGGAAAAACGAGGGTGAAATGTATGAAATATGGCACAGGCAAGGCTTCCTCTGAGGATGTTGAAATAAAAGAACGATGGAAGGTATATTTTTAAAAGGTAATGAACAAGGAAAATGTGTGGAATGGTGTGCTAAGCGATGTACAAGTAAATGTGGGTTTGGTGAAGGATATAAGTATGGATAAAGTAAGAAAGGCAATTAAAAGTATGAAAAAACGGAAAGACCATGAGTCCAGAGCATATACCAGTGGAAGTATAGAAGTTATTAGCCGAGGATGGATGTAAGGGGCTAACTTTATTCTGTAATAAGTTGTTACAGGAAGAAGCCATCCCACAAGAATGGTGCAATAGTTCGCTTCACTAGTGCCCATCTTTAAGAATAAAGGTGATGTGCAGGATCGTGAAAACTATCGAGAAATAAACCTTATGTCACACAGTATGAAAATATGGGAGAAAGTGATAGAGAAAAGGTTGCGAGAGGAGTGTATGATTTTTAAAAATCAGTTTGGATTTGTGCCAGGTCTAGAAACAACGGATGCCATATTTGCACTCCGCCAGTTATGCGAGAAGTACAGACATGCACACAAGAACTTACACATGGTATTCATTGATCTGGCAAAAGCGTATGATAGGGTACCTCAGGATGGGCCTTAAAACAGAAAAGTGTGGCACAACAGGGCAGGGGAATAATGATACCGGCCATGGTAACGGTGTGGTAGGGGCTGCTAAGAATCCCCGAGCGACTGCAGGGTATCAATAACGAAATAAATTTTACCTGGTGCCGTTTAACGGACGCTCTCTGTGCTTAACTAACACGTTGCCATATTGGAAGAGGCATATTGTGGGTCTTTCGGAGCACCGAAGACAGAGGGAAGAGACGATAACCTTCGAAGCCGGACAATTACTCTACTTCCGAGAAGGACACCAACTATCCCAAGGTGGCGTCGGGTTTCAGGTCCACAAGTCACACAGTCCGCACACCCTGATAACGAAGTCGAGGCCATGTATGAAGATATAGTGAAAGCTATGTCTTATACCAATACAAATTACATTGTTGTCATGGGTGACTTCAACACGAAGGTGGGAGTAAACGAAAGTCGCGAGTCGGGAGTAGGCTCATTCGGCTATGGGCACAGAAATCACAGGAGGCAGATGCTTGTAAGCTTGCTTTAATGCTTCCTCGAGGCCCAGGAGATTATCTGATTAATTCCTTCTCCAGAAAAGGCCCCAAAAGGAAGTGGACCAGTCGAAGCCCCGATAATGTGACTAGGAATGAGATCGACTTCGTTTTGACTAACAAGCGTAAAGCATTCAAAATGTCTCTGTGATCAGCAGGGTTAATAGCGGTAGTGATCATCGACAGGTGAGATGCATATACTCCCAAAAGTCATCCACCTCAAGCCCAAGGCGGGGATGATCCACGAACCAGGCTCCTCACTGACGAGCTTCCCCACATCGATATGGGCGAGATTAGAATGGCTCTTGGACAGCTTCATGGCAACAAAGCTCCAGGGGAGGACGGGATTACTACAGAGCTACTCAAGGAGGAACGCCTTTGTTTTGACAGAACCCGTAAACTCTTTAATCTCGTCATCCACACTGGCACGACATCGGAGGCATGGAGCAGGAGCGTGGTGGTCTTATTTTTAAAGAAGGGTGATTTTACGTTGCTGAAAAACTACCGCCCCATTTCTCTCGTGAAATTGAGAGTGTAAGTTATTTAAAAACATAAGTAGGTACCTACGTTTACGTATCTGCTCTAAACATTTATGAGGAAATTTTTTCAACAACACCAGTCAGAAAAGAAGAACGAAAGAAAACCTTAAAGAAGAAACATAAGACAACTTTAGGTAGGTATGCACCTGGCTTAGTCCGGCTTACGCTGCCGTGTTTTTAAATAAAATCCAAAACTGAGTAATAATAATGAGCAATCAGGGCCTCTCAAGTGAACGACAGAGTAGCGAGGCGGTGTTTCAAAGAAAACCCCTATTTATAACGGTTAAGGTTTTGCTACCAAAACATTTATAAAGGTTTTAGTACTTGTAAAGAAATAATACCGGTATGCCTATCCAACCTCAAAATTACGCTACTGATAAAAAAAACGGTATCGAAATATTTCGGTAACCCTTATTTAACGGTATGACGTCATACCGAAATTTAAAGGTACCTTAATTTTTGGGTAATTCAGTCCCTGGTTTAGGCAGCGTTTTCGTTGAAAGCTCCCAGATGGGTTATTTCTTTTCCGCCACCTCCAACAAATATCATTATATTTTAGCCAATGTATACAAAAACTTGACAAATTATATATTAAAACCTTCCTCTTGAATTACTCTATCTTTTAAAAAAAAACACATTAAAATCCGTTGCGTAGTTTCAAAGATTTAAGCATACAAAGGGACATAGGGACAGAGAAAGCGACTTTGTTTTATACTATGTAGTGATATATGTGTATAAACGGGAACGGTGTCAAAGCTGTCTTATCCCTTTCTGGCAAGATTTTACTACTCTCTTAGGATAGTAACGTATCCGGAATTCGGGCACATCTGGCCTTAATTGCCGAGTGATTGTTATCGATCCTGCTTTCACAGAGGCATAGTAAATCTAGTTACAAACAGGAGATAAAAGTACTATTAACACATTTCTTGTTGTTACACATTTAATTAAGTGAAACGGATCCGCTCTCTACGTTTTTTGTGTCAATCAATAATACATGTAACTTTTTTGTATTTACATATTTTTGCTATAAATGCTGTTGTAAACAATAGTAACACCTGAGAAGAAAATTTTAAAGAGCATTATGATTAGGCATTGCATATTAATCTTTACGAATGAAAAGTTAAGAGATAATGTTAATTGAATATATTTCAACAATCGCGCGAACGAGTTGTGTGAAGCATAACGGCATAGCCCTGGCCGCCAGATGGGACTGAGCATTGGCGAGATGAGATGATCTTTGAATTGATTTCAATTTGTGGGTTAGTACTTAATAGGTAATTATAATATAATTATATACGGGTGAAACCGCGGGGCACAGCTAGTTAAATAATATACGCAAATCTTTAATTAAATTAAAAAATTCTAAGTTAACCTTTTGTCCGTTGCACTAAGTAACAGAATATTATCTGTGTAATAAATTAAACTATTTATTCTAGAAAAACCTGTAGGCTTACTCTAAAAATAAATCCGGACCATAGACTTTGGAAATATGTCAGTTCATACTTTTAAATGCAATAATCTCTAGAGTCGGGATACTAATAAGCCAACATGATTTAAAATTGAGATAACTATGATGTAGGTTAATGTATTTCAACATTACACATTGTTTTAATGTGTTGATTTAATATTAGAATTGGTATTAGTTTCTAGAGTAACTCCCCTGTTTTGTTTATTTGCAATGTATTTTTCTCATTATCGATTGACTACAGTGGGCGTGTATATGTATTAACTTTGTGACTCGTCTCGCTGGCAAAAACCTATTTTGCGTCCTGGTTTTAGTAGATGTAAATGTGTCTTATTTTGTATATGTACGTATAAGCTGTTCAATGCTGTGAAAACATTTGTGTATAATTGCTACGGAAGGCGATGAGCCGACGATCTCGGAAATGTGACCATTCTTTATGTTATATCTAGGCACGACGTAGGTATAGTATAATATAATGTTTCCGTAAACACGGCCATTTCAACGGTGCTTGCACACCACACTGGTTTGACCCCAATATTATCCTTATATGGTCCTCTTGCAACGGACTTGCTCAGGTGTTGTGTGTCCACTTTTTGTACTTGCCACAATTTATCTCTGACATTGAATAGAATCTAGATTCAAAATATAAAAGTATTATAATGGAACATAGACAAGGAAGGTAATCGGTTGTATTGATTTTATGTGCTTCTTTGCATAACACGTATAAGTTTAGCTCACAGATTTAACGTCACTAATTGACTTGGTGTTAAAATGACATTGTTTGTATCTCGGTTATTATCCGTTTAATGACCGATTAAAACGTCTTGAACCATACCGGGTTGCTGCCTAACGATGCGTATAATAATTCATCCAGCGTCGCCATTTCTTTTAAATTATCGTTAATGAGCCTCTGGCGCGGACGACAAGTTATTTGTGGAGAAATATGGCTTGTGGCTTCTTAGTAATAAGTATAAAAACATTTCTTCACGTTGATTGTCGTGCTCTGGTAGACGTTGACGTACCTATAACTTTCTCCATGTTCACTTTTGGAACTTGAGAAGTGTATACTTAGTGTGTAGTATGTAGTTTCAGAACCAGCCGACAAAAGGTTCTTATAAATGAGCCATCCATGAAATAAAAGACTTATAGCATTAGCATATTCAATAGATACTCGCTTTCTTACTCGTACATAGCCCGTACCCATGTGAAGGTCTCTTTATTGATCGTCATGAACTTGATCAATACCATGCTTTTCTTTCTTGACGGCTTTTCTTTAAAACTGCCACTGGATTTAATTTAAAACCATCAACTATTATTACATTTATACAGAAAAAATAAAATATTGAGGATTATGTGCTTTATTTAATTTCTGCGAAGTCAAGGTCGTTTTGGTCCTTTTTTATTTAATAAAGTTGTGCTTTTTTAGTTTCTCGGTTTGATCCATATATGTTCTCGATTATCTAGAGAACCGTTAGTTCTGGTATAACATGGGCAACATCGGGTAAAAATAATAGCTCTCCAAGCCCAATGATAGCATAGGTGAGCAGAGCAACTAATACACGAAGATTGAAAAATTCGTGCGAATCAGATTCTGATGTATCTGTCGCAACTGGATTTTAGAATCCGCTGTTTTACAAAACTGCTAACTGATTTACAAAACAGTATACATTGCGATACGTTTAACAAAACAGCTACCCACCTTTAGACGTAATGCAGAATGACATATCTACTGTGGGACAGGTTTGTTTATTGTATAGGTATATTATATGGATAGTCACCACTCAAGTAAAAAGAAGATACTGTATTCTGATTTGACTTTCCGAGGCTGGGTCGACGGAGCCCCGCCAAGCGGGGCTCCTATTTTTGTTTCTGTAATTTTAGAAAAAACCTATGCACGAAGAGTATGACGGGGGTAGTTCGCTCGCTACGCTCGCTCACTGGCCTACTAGGCTCTTCGTATCTAACCTGTCCGAGTCAGGATACACGAAACTCCCGGGCTCGCTTCGCTCGCTCATGGATCAATTTCGTTGATATCAATTTGGTTTAGTATTTACGTCATTCAAAATTTTCATCTTTTTTTGCTATTGACAAGAAAAATAAAGTTAGGTTATTATTGTAGCCATATGCGAAAAAATTTCGAACTAAAATCAACAATCTGACAGTTCATTTCACACTGTTTTACTTAATCTCTGATCGTTGACCCGCTGCATTGATAAACGCAAAACGTTCAGTAATTATGTAAAACCGCTAAACGTCGTTAAGCTGTTTTTCATAACAGTACTGTTTTGTAAATCAGCTAGCAGTTTTGTAAAATAGCTGCATGCATCCAATCCATCTGCGACATATCTACGATATTTTTCAGTGATCATAATTTTCCTTTGAACTGCGAAAATGTTTGAACAAACTGTATAAACCGCTATAAATTATTTCTAATCAATTAATTAAAACGCTATAGTTGAAAATTTGTTACATGGTAATATTAAAATTGTGGTCTAGACTTAGACACTAGGTATAGTCTAGCTAGTCAATCCACGGCTTGATTTAGTTAGGTAGTATAATAACACGTCTCGCCGGCGTCGGTACTAGAAGGTTAAATTGCTATAAATGTAAATTATAAAACGCCTTGTTTTATATTCCAAGCTCATAACTGCATACTGCTAGGATTACCATTCGAATTATCATTTTCTTTTAATGTTTTATAGGATTCACTCGCTGCATTAAACTTGACATGAGTACATTGTATTATACGTATAAACCCCCCGGTTCACTAATAATTTATTTAAGATAAAGATTCTAAGTCCTTTATCTAATTATTAAAGTGATACGCTTACGTCTCTAACTGGTTAGTACCTACTTAATTATAAATTATTTCGGGGTTCTAAACAAAGTCCCATTATGGTGCTACACAAATCTCTATACATACATAACTTGGTGTGTTCTGAACCTAGTGTAATAAAAAGCCTTTTTACAGCTTTACAGGGTCGGTGTGAAAGCCGCTGCGTAATTTTTTGTCCCCAGGGCGACATGCAATATGAACACGCTTTATACCCCGATTTTATCAAACAAAGCCTTATGCTACTGTAAACTAAAATATACCTTTAACC
Organism: Xylocampa areola; assembly: GCA_935421205.1. Lineage (NCBI taxonomy): Eukaryota > Metazoa > Arthropoda > Insecta > Lepidoptera > Noctuidae > Xylocampa > Xylocampa areola. The sequence continues at coordinate 8,398,082 of OW285200.1, forward strand.
CACGTAATATATAGGGTGTAATACCTTGGTATGGTTTGTGAAAGAAATAAGTTTATGTGTTTGTTTTACTTGCTAAATGAGGCTGTCACCGCAAAACCTTTTTGAGACATACAATTAAAATCAATTGTGTGTCAAAAATAGTCACTTTTGCGGCTTAGACAGCCCCAAATATATGTTACTTTCCAATAATATATGAAGACCTCATAAAGGGCACGAACTTGGCCCAATTTAAGTTATGGAATATTTTATGCTCCCATTTCGCATTCAACGTTCGCGTTTAATTCAACGGCCTAGTATATTTAAATAGGTTATAATATTTTAATACAACCAAATTAATATTTCATGCCGCGTTTCAAATTAATTACTAATTGAGATTTGTTATTTATTTTATTGGTGTGTGTAGACTATGTTAATCAACTACTAGATTAATCATAGAGTGAATACTAAATGACATGTGTTTATAATAACTTACACATTTTGTTTGCGCAAATATGCGTGTATATGTAGTACATTACTGTATACAATATATTTGATTGATCAACCGACACACCTCTGTTGAAAATCCGAATAGTTCTAATGGGAATTGGAAGTTTAGATTATGATATTATAGATTTATGATAATATAATAATATATCTGAATTTTGGAATAAAAAGACTATCAAGTATTATAGGTATAGACTAGAGAGTAAAATTAAATTGAAAAAAGAAAACCGTGTAATTTGTAGTTAAAACTTGGTCCCTGACTCATGGAGGCGTCGTTTGTTTTGAGCTAGCTATGTTTTAACAGCGAATTCTGAATGTTTGAATATTTAAATTACGACATTTTTAAGTTTTTGTTTACTGAATTCTAGTATTATATTTATTTGTTTTTCGACTCAACAAATACATCTTTTCAATTCAAATTTATTACTTTTCGAAGCTTTTCAGTGAAAAATATTCTCCAAACTACCTATGTTTTTCATTTGTTTTTAACCGACTTCAAAAAAGGAGGAGGTTTCTCAATTCGACCGTATATATATATATATATATATATATATATTTTTTTTTTTTATGTGTGTTCTGGGATAACTTCGTCGTTTATGGACCGATTTTGATAATTCTTTCTTTGTTGGAAAGAAGAAATCTCAACGGTGGTACCATGATAAGGAAACCAGGATCTGATGATGGATCCCCGAGAAATCGAGGGAAACCTTCGAAAACTGTAGGGGCGACAAGTGCATTTGTTAATTTTTTCATTAAGTAGTTTAAAGCACTACTATTTAATGAAGGTGTGGAGTCGATCTGATGATGGAGCTGAAAGACAGTCGAGGGAACTCTTTAAAGATTTACAGCAATTACCTGGTGTTTGGGCTTGATTAATTTGTATTGATGAGAACTTTACACCTAGATGGGTTGTGACTGTAATTAGGGGTCTGATGATGAAGACGAAGGACAGTCAAGGGAACTCCTCAACGTTTTACAGTAGCTAGCTACCATGTTTTGTTATGTATGTCCGTCGATATCTTTGTTTGAAAGAGTAGTCCCCAGAGGTGGTCCCATTTAAATTTAGTAAAGATCTGATGAAGATCTTCGAAGTTAGACGATGGAACTCTTCAATGAATTATAGCAAATCACTCTCAATTGCTGTAATCGCATGTTCATGTACAGTTCATGCCACTCAATACATGCATAGCATCATGCCTGTATTGCCCGATGGGGTAGGCAGAAGTGTCCACTGTTGTACACAAACATTTCACCGATGCAGTAATTAAGTCCTAGCGGCTTTCGAAAGCCTACCCATATTATTAAATTTCTAAATTAACTTATTTATGAAGTATACAAACTTATATATGACCTATACAATATATATATAACACACTTAAAACTAAAAAGACTAAAATAAATTAATTTTAAACAAAAAATGAATACCGCCTTCAAAAATCTACTACACTAAAAAGTTTAAAATAATATCAAAATTTGCTTATAATAAAATCATTTTAAAAGAACAATATATAATAATAATCTGTTAATTTTGGAGTCGGTGCCTGATGTATATGGGGTTTACAACCAGATACAAAGGCCGGTAACATAACCACAGCACAACGAACATAAGTGACTAACAAGAGGAAAACAATAACCCTTTCTCAGTACAGGCACCGACTCCAAAATTAACAGATTATTATTATATATTGTTCTTTTAAAATGATTTTATTATAAGCAAATTTTGATATTATTTTAAACTTTTTAGTGTAGTAGATTTTTGAAGGCGGTTTTCATTTTTTGTTTATATGAATGAACCAATAAAGGAATTCACCCCACACTCCTGTTATTTGTTTTAAATAATTTAATACGTCCGTTGGATTGAACGTAAAGAAGTTTGTCTTTGCACTCTCATAAATTTATTGTGTAGACTGTAAACATACAATCTCACATTACACTTGCCAATTATTTTGAAATCTCGGGTAATTTATTTGAACTAGTGGTTGCCCACTGGCCGAAATTCGACCATAATTCATTTATATTTTAAATTGTATCGTTATTAAGGTTCTATTGTCAAAGATATAAGTGTGTGTGTCAAGAGCATCGTAGTCTGTGTATTTTTATTAATTTAATGTATTTCTTTGCATATTATATAAAAATATTACTGCACTTGCTTTCTGCACTCCTTCTCCATATAACCTTTCAATATGCCAAATTTCATACTCCGCCGTGCGTGACATTTTTGGTAATATCGGGTACAAAGTTTTTGCGGAACCACTTTCCAATATTGCCTGCTGATTTTATATAGTAGCTATTTTTTTTAAACAAATCTGTTCTAGCACTCGCCGACCGCTGCCGCGGCACCGTTCGCTCCGCTCGGCTCCTGCGTAGTTTGGTCACAGTTTTAACATAACCTAACATATTCTATGGTTGTCTAGGCAAGGGGCTTCCCCCCTGAACCCGCGCTTACATTAAACAGCTCATTTTTAGTTTTTCAAAACATATATCTGACATCACTTTTTTTTAGATAATCTGTGGCAATGTTGATGTAATTTAATGAAAAATTATCGTAGATTATTGTAACTTTAAATTTATTTTACTCGAAAACTATGCATTTGCATAATTAGTGATTTTGCAGAAACCTATATGATGACAAGATCTATACGTGCTAAAATTGAAAACCTCTTATTCAGCAGGGTGCTTATATTGGAAAGTTGAGCCGATCGCCTTAAGTCACATGTGACGTACTGGGAGTACTGGGACAGCACCAATTCGGCAATGGGCAAAGCCAAACCAGAAGAAATAAAGTTAATAAAAATGCAGTGCTAACTGCATACAATGTAAATGTAACATCTATACTTTGATACGGACTGATATTTTGGGGATATACAGACAGAGAACTGGCTTTTAGAACCCAAAAGAAATGACTTAGAGCGGTTTTTGGCATCAATATAATAATAATATTCCACAACTATCACACAAGACAGATGTATGCCTTATTAAAAAAAAAATGGACTCTCCCTGCACTATATATTTTTGATTATATATCAGATTGTTTTTAAATTTTACACATACAGACGGTTTTTTGTGTGACGGATTATTGTTACAATAATAAGTCTAGCCTCTAACTTAGCTTAGTTATTTTATTTGTTATAATTTTTCAAATCAAAGGTATGTTCAACCCACACCTATTAGGTTTTCTTCTACTTCATATCGATGATACTTTTTTAATTATTTCTATATTTAAATTCGGTATGCCTAAAATGTATTATGGGTTATAAATGGACATGATGTAGTTTACAATAGTAAAAGTTTGATGTTGTTGCCTTACATCTTATCAGGCGTTCGTTTTATCTAGGTGTAATTTACACGATTACGATTCTTTAAAGAAACGTCGTTATCATTTATCACAATACTTAGTGAGTCAGTCGATAACGAGCATTCAACCAAGACTTTAGTGACCGAGGCGTTGAATTTGTTAAATTCAATCTATTGTGGTTCAGTGTAGTGAATTATCGATGTCTGCTAAAATGGACGCCAATACAAGAAAAAATATGAAACATCTTATCGACATGTTCGAAGCGCGCGTAAACAATGCAGAGGAAGGGGATGCCGCGGATATTGGAGATATAGTAGAAATAACTCAAGAGGCCTACAATTTATCTATAGGTATAATATATAGTTATATAGTTGTTTGCAAGATAGTCCTGCTTTGTTTATTGTATGGAGAATTTAATTCACGATGCACCCATCCCTTGAAATTAATTAACTACCTTTTTTTTTTTAAATGGCCTGGTAACCGGACAATATCTAAGGCGAGGCAGTTTGATGCCTCTAGCCAGAGCATATTTTAAGATACTACAAACTAAGCAACAGCGCTAAGGGCGACCCCTGCGGGTCACGCACCTCGGCTTAGGGCGTTGCTGAGGGGACAACTAGGGACTAGCTGGGTCATATCAGTCTCCTTATTATTATGGGACGAATTTAAAGCTACTAGCTCGGCGCGGGCCGGCTCGAGCAAGGGTCGGGGCGGTATTACCTACCTACCTACTGTTATGAGCACCTGTTATACCTTAACAGTTTTCAGTATGTATGTACCTACTTAGTTGTTCGTTTATACATGTACATTACGAAGTCGGAGCTGATTTTTTTAATTTTAATTTGGAATATCGACCAATTCTCCAAACCGCTTCTTTCTATTAGTCCGAAATCGAAGTTGGTCTATTTTGCCCATAAAATATGTTATTTCCATTTCGTCTCGCCTCAAATTTCTAAAGTTCACATACAGACATTCTCATAATTATTATTGTAAGTTATTTTATTTGCGAAGTAGCAAACTAGGATAAATTTTTTGTTATTTATTACTGTAGAGGCTTGGTTTTTATTTGGGGAGATAATTAATTAGTGAAAGTGTCTTTGACTATCATCTGAAATAGACAGGTCACAGGGCGGTGTAAATTCATTCCATTTCGAAGGCCCATTTGTTTGATATTCATTGAGGTCGACACGAGGACATACTTAGTATTCAGAGGGCTTGGTTCAAAATAACACCAACAAAACTTTGAAGGTATTTCAGAAAACTTGAATGACAATGAGATATGAATAAAGAAAATACAATATCACTGATTTGAAGCCAGCATAATCCACTATCAAGTTGTCCTCAAACGGCCGATTGCGGTGTGTGTGGTTTAGTCTCGGTCCTGGTGAGCCATTGTTTCGCGCAATTAATTGTAACCCCAACATTTCTGCGTTTTATGAAACACTAGATGTAGGGCGCAGCTTTATCCGTCTGGAAATTATAAATGTGACATACATGCTTGTATGTAACACTACATAAATATATTTTCCACGCGGATAACAGCTCTATGAGAGATTGAAATAAAACAAATTGCAGTAGCGAAATATTTGTAGTTCATATATTTCTAATAATATCTCAGACAACCGGATGAAGATTACTAAACAGCTGTTTATATTTTATACGTGAAATAAAATATTTATTTTGAAATCAGATGAGCATGGTCTGGTGCTATTTGTGTCAACAAAAAATATTTTTACAACATTTATGTTCAAAGGTGTTTTAACTACGTTTAATACCGTAAATTAAATTTACAATCGGATATTTATAACATTTAAATACTCCAAGATATGTCTTTGAAAAAGCATTAACGCATGCTTAGCGAACTCTAAAGTTACAATATTAAATGGAAAAAGAATACGGTCGCGAACAGGATTCGAACCTGCGCCTCCCGGATAGATATTTAAATACTCATTTCTATTCCGCTTATGGTACGTATATGAGTTTTTTTGACAAATCACATAATTTACTTATAATTTCAACCAAATAATTTTTATTATCAATAAGTCTCAAAAATTACATTTGAAACCTTTCAATAGTTCCAAATGTGACTGATCAATTCAACGGATTTTTGAGGTTGTAATTCTTGATTCAATTATTAGTTTAGTCTTAAATGTGTTTGCCCCCATTTGCTGTTTTTAATCTTAGCTTTAAGCTCCTTAAATTAATATTTCTCATTTATCAACAGGTAGTGAAACCGACGCTGCAGCAGCGACCCAGAGCCCAGCGTCTGAGCTCGAGAGTTTGATCGAACGCTTGGAGCGCGTTACGTCGCGGTTAGAGCAGTTGCCACTGCTGCGTGTGCATACGCCCTCGCCACCGGGCTCCCCAGCCCCCTCGCCTGTTTCCGAGCTCTCTGTGCCACTTCAACCACCGTGTTTTGAACAAACTGACAACATGAGTGTCAACGGTTATCAAGATATAGTACAGGTATGGGCATTTTATCAATAAGTATACTTAATCCTGTTGGTTTCGGTTTCTGTGTAAGAAGTATACCTACGAGACGATACCCAACGCGGACCCTACTCTAAAAAGTCGGAAAATGTCGGGTTATAGCCCCTTGCCCTTAATAATTATGTCGAAATCCTTATCAAGCGAATCGGAAGGGGCACTTGATCGGGTTTGATAAAACTTCGTTGTCGACATCATTATATCATTAACTAATGGGATAGGTATCCAAAATTTAATTTCGTGTAGATATAATTTATACACATAGCTTCTGCCCGCGACTTCGTCGGTGTGAATCAGACTTGGGTCCAGCCGGGATAAAAAGTATCCCATATGTTAGGTATATGTATATCCAGGTTATAAACTATCTGTGTACCAAACATTCAAATCCGTTCAGAAGATATTGTGTGAAAGAGTAAACATCCATCATTCCTCACAAACTTTCGCATTTATTAAAGTGAAAACTTCTTTAGGCGCGTTGAGCACTTTTTGGGTGAGCAAAAATCATGGAACTCGCGTCATCGTCACCCAACCCTTTCCATGAGCTAACAACTTACTTAGTTTTCACTTCTATCGACTGTCCCTAAAGACTGCCCGCATGATTTTTTATATGAGTAGGACTTATTCATAGTTATCGTAAAAAAATTAAGAACGTATTCAGTAGGTGTAAGAAAAAATGTCTAAAGAAAAAAAAAGTTTAGGTCAATTTTCGATTTCTCAATTTTCTAAAATTCTAAATATGAGGCGTAGGAAGGCAAAATTCACTGATAATACCTGGAAAATACGTCCATTTTGTCGAAATTTCCTAAGAATAACATATTCAAATTTTGTGTTATTTCATTTCTGATTTAACATTAATTAATCCTAGATAAAAGATTCGGCATAAGCACAAATTTATTTTCGGTAATTAAAATGTAGGTACATCATATTCTAATAGAAACTATATTAGCACAACCCGTGCATTTTATAATATTTTATAGACATTTATGAAGTCATTCAACTGAGGTTAAAAAACACCTACAGCAAACACTGCAGTAGTCATTACTGAGAAAACAGTACAGGTAGCAGCTATAGTATGAGTTTAATCCATACATGTACTTAGCAATATAGTACGTTGAACCCTAGGATAAACCTGTTTCTAGCACACCATATTTTTTTTGCCTATAGGCATTTTTTATTTCAAGTGTGAGTGAAAATAAGTAACGTTTTATTAATAATTTATTTATTATAACCACAAATTAATCTTATATTAACGACAACTTCAAAGGAACAGAAGTTAAGTTTTTATACTCTGACCTTTTCAATAAATAAATTGACATTTATTTTGTAAGATTTTTTTGTGTGGCTATTCACTGGAGTGCTTCCGGGAAAACACAAATCACAAAATGATAACGAAAGCTATTAAGACCGAGATTTAATTAACAAAAATAAGCTTAAATAACAAAAAAGTAACTACTTATACAACTTTAAATAGAACACTAAACTGTTGGTATATATATATAAATATAAGGTAAAGCTTTGGTAGTATTCTGGTGTCAATTACTAACGGTTGGGTGACACCGCATCGTGCTCAAAGCTTCAGAACCCGTCTAGGAAATATTATGTAACCCCTCAATTTCCCAAACGCCGTCAACTAGGCGCCCTCGTGCAAACACTCTTTTTATTTACTCAAGATGCTAACTGTTTCGCCAAGTCGATGGGGACGAGTGTTTGTGGAGCTTGTTTTACTAATCTGGGATTGAATTATAAACGAAGCATTTTGAATAAAAACTTTTTAAAATTGCGGGTTCAGATTTATTAAAAAGTATTTATCGTTAATTTCGTTTTAAGTAAATACATTTTAAAGAGCAGTAAAATAACAACTGAGATAATAAACATTACAGTAAACAAGCACAATAATTTAATTAGGACGAGGGCATTATACCTCGGTTATTGTTTAGAGTAAAATTCGCTAAAAATAAACACTACTGCGTAGTTAGTTACTCATCTAGTAGTCTCGTCTCTTGGAAAGTCTTACCGAGAAAAACAAGTAAAGTAGCTATAATAAAATAATTAAATTGTGTGTTTAGTTCTCTAAATAAGAAAAATCACCCTTCACTAAAATATGTAGCTTTTATTTTATGGTGCAAAATTATAAAATACAACGGTATATGTAGAATATATATATTAAAGTTAGGCCAAAAGTAAAGTGAATGTGGTACGCTATTTGATCCTCCATGGGAGCACAAAATATATTAACTGCCGTTAAGGTGTAGCAAACTAACTTCCATTTTCATAACAAGCAGGCGGTTCGCTTACTCGTTGCGTAATAAGGACATAATGTTAAAAGATTATACAACACTGCTTGATAGAGCATTATAGCGTCTTTTAATTCTGACTTATTAGGCTATATAGCGTATGTCTGAGAATATTTTTGTGTTTTTATTTAACGCTCCGCCTGTTCGGAAATTATTCCGTTCTAAGCAGTCTCGCTCAGAACACAATGAAATTTGCTTTACACTCGTTCTATTATAAAAAACTTAAGTTATCAATATTCAATTGAGTTAATTGAAGGCGAACGAGACGTTGTTTTACCCCTGGGGTTGAACTGACGGCGAAAATGCGTAATAGCTATGGTAGCAGTGGCGTGCCTAGGGTTTCAAAATAAGGCAAGCCCAATAAAATTTTAACCGATTTCAAAAAAGAAAGTTCAGTTTTGGACTGAGTATATAGGTACCTACGTATGTATCATCGCAATTATCTCATAAACTACTGGTTAGGTACAATAAATTAAAAGTGAATTCATCCGTCTTCTTCTCGGCCCCGGTTTGTCACTTTCCTGATGCTGCATATGCTTTTCTAAAACGACATCGTATTTTGAAATTAACGAGACCAGTTCTAAAAAATTGCCTTTATTTAATGAAGTTTTGGACTCATCATGGCCCTCTTACAGGAAGTTCCTGTTGTGCTAAATGACAAACAATATCGACTAATCTTTGAAATACACTACGGTTGTTATCAACGCGCGTGTTATATTTTGAAATTTCCTCAGATAACTGGCGTGATATAGATGTCTCAATTCGTTGTTTACCAAAATTACTGAAAGAAACCATTGCACACAGGTGTTTATGGGAATTTGCGTGCCAGATATGTTATTTAAATCATTATAACCAGATGTATTCGGAATCTTCATTCGAAAAAAATATGCAGCACCAGCAATACAACTTATTAGTGTGCGAACAGCCAACAATCCAACTAGTTTTATACACTGATCGATTAAATTTTCGTTTATGCGATTTACTAGTCTGAGAAATACACAGATTAGGCGTCGGTTTTAATGAAGAAATTAACTGTTTTTTCTGAGCAAAGTTTAAAGATTTTACCTTATCTTCGCCAATCAAAACTTGAACGCATTTTAAATCCTCACAAGGTACAATTACCTCCATTGTAAGTCACCAAAACAATTGTATCACTGAGAAATACTAAGAAAACACACAAAAAACTTTAACAACAAAACTTTTCCCACTCACGCAAATGAAACTGAAGTGAGTTGCACTCGGTACTTACGCAGAGTTGCAGTGTTGTCATTTAAGCAAAAAAAGTCGCCAAGTATATGAAAAATCTAGCTAGATGTCGCAATAGGGTATTTGACACTGATGGAAATAAAATATGAAACTTAGCTATAATGATAGAATGTATTTTATTTGACTCTTTGGTATTTTTGAAAATAATATTAATAACTCGTAAATACATTTAATTCGATAAACAAATTCATAATTTTTAATCTATGTGTCACGTGACTCGAAACTATTAATTATTTTAAAAAGTCGCTAGTTTTTATTGTTGCTAAATCTTAAAAAAAGTCTCCAAACTCGTTAAAAATCTCCAAGATCTCACAACGTCGCTAAAACGGCAACACTGCAGATTTGGCAAGGTGTGTATACGCGTGCAACTTCATAGGCATGCACGGCTTAAATCTTCCATACTGATCGATTTGTAGACGCACAAGGTATGTACTCGTTATACGGCACATCGCTATAAGTGCGAAAGTGACAGAGATAGTATTTGAAAGCCCGGTAAAAGCCCGTACGTGTAAGCGAGATAGCTATATGTAGATGCTGCAAATGCAAAACTCTGCGCGCGAACAATCGCGATGTGTAGTAGTGTGGCATAGGTAGATACTTTGTGTTATTTTGATAAGAATTAAGCGCGCGAACTTTTAAATAGTTCGGGTTTGATATTGATTCTCTATCGAGCATTTTAGTAAGGCATGCCGAGCTTTTAGGCTTATATGAAGGTACCGCCACTGTATGGTAGGTACTTCTTTATAATGAAGATAGTCTAACTCCGTTCAGGTTTACTATACAATTTAAGACACCAGCTAAACAAACACGGTAACATGTTAAGATGTATTTTAATAATGCTATGTATGGTTTGTGTGGCAGGGCCCACTGCAGGCGTACCTGCAGCTGTCGCAGAAAATCGGCGGCGATGTGTCATCGCACGCCAACCTGGTTAACGCCGCCTTCCAGTAAGTAACTACTTAAATCTTAATAGTTTTTGACAAAAAGGCGATATAAGCTTTCCCTCACTTACCTCCTACTCAAACTACAGGTAATATGGCTTACTTCGCAAGCACTACACAATTTTAAGTCGCTTATAAATCTCTTGCTGTTGTCTCTTTATGCGTCAGGGACAGCACTTGTATTGAAGGCGACTTAAAATTAGTAGCGCTTGTAAATTTGACCTTAAGTTTTTGCGCCCAATTATATTTATACCAGCTGCTAGATTTTAAATACTTTATTTCTCATGATGATAGTAATATTTATTCATGTGACTACCAGATGCGCAAGGTGCTCTAGTGAATGTCTATATTTATAAAAATAATTTTCATAGAAAAACTTGTTTCTGTTGTGAATTTAAATACAAATAGGCACATACATTATTAAATCATTGAAGTTCGTTGAACTAGAGAGTAATATTATTATAAACAAGGTGGTTAAAGTAAATTTGTTTTTGTAAATTTTATGTTTTCCATTCTTCTCTTAATAAGAGGAAATTCGAATCATTATGTACATGTACTAGGAATATTAAATGATCCTATTAATGTAGCAATTATAACTGTATTTGTATAACAACCGGTTACTATTCACGTGCATTTTCGGGATAGCCCGACTAGTTTCAAAGACCGCGAGTCAAACATAAAATCGAGTTTGACTCGCGACATCGCCGTGGACTCAGCTTCGAGTGTTCGAGTTCGAAACTAGTCGAGCAATCACAAAAAGAGACACGTGAGTGGAAACCGGTGAACAATAATTGATATAATTATGACGTGAGAATATTTCTAGAAGTTTATTGTAAAATCATGTTTATGTTATCTGGAGTGTGCTTCAACACTAAGTGGCTCTTCAAGAATTCTCCTTGAGTATTTATTTTGTACATGTCACTCGGGAAAAACACAATCGCATAAAAATTTGGTTGTGGAACAAATTTAACAATATATTCAATTCTGTTTTTTAAAATGAAAACTCATGCTGAAATTTCTACATTCAGACAAAAATGCCGCGTTGATTCCGTACATATTTTAATTTGATAAGTCACAACTAAAAATAGAGACAAAAATAATTTTACGAATTTTATCAATTAAATGTAAGGGGTAGACTGAACTAATTTTAAATTAGCTGTTGACACGCCTGACACCTTAGTCCTCCTGCGACCCCAAACTCTGCAAAGTGTTCGAAACGTCAGGAAAAACAACAACCAGTAATACACGCGATTAATCCGGTTAAAAGTTGTTTTATTATAATGTGTAGTGATCGCGAAAACCTAAGATATTACTATACTTCTCTTGTACTTCTTGTGGTAACCAATTGATTTTGCACGCCAGGGCACAACTTCGCTACATCCAACTGGCAACAACAAGGAGCAAGCCCTCCCAGGCAGAAGAGGTGCAGCTGCTCTCGCCCACCAGCGAGCAAATCGCTGCCATCCAGCAGTTCCGCGAGAAGAACCGCGCTTCACCGTATTTCAACCACTTGTCGGCGATATCGGAGAGTATTCCTGCTTTAGGCTGGGTGGCCGTCGCCCCCACCCCGGCGCCCTATGTGAAAGAGATGAACGACGCTGGACAGTTCTACACGAACCGAGTTCTGAAGGAGTGGAAGGAGAAAAACAAGACTCATGTAGAGTGGTGCCGCGCCTGGGTGCAGCTGCTTGGTGACCTGCAGGCTTACGTCAAGCAGTACCACACCACTGGACTTGTTTGGTCTGGTGAGTTTTCTGTTTAATATACTTGGTCATGGCCATTGTAGAACCAAAGTCACCCAGAAGGGGAGGACTGGTAGCCCTACGAGCAGGTTGGAGATTTGTAGGTCTCGCACAGGTATTTCTGCATCGTATTGAGTTGTTATTTTGTCAAGCAAATTGAATATAACCTGCTTGCTCTCTTCTTATAAGAGATATTTGTCGTTAGATGTTCTGCGACGTTCCTTCATTCATAAGTAATTACTTTTCTCTTCGAGGTAAGCATAAGCAGAGATGAAATAGTTGATAGTAAACAACAATGTTCTTCTACAAGTTTGTTAAAGTCACCCGTCACAACCCCTTAGGTTTACAAATACATTTGAAAACTAAATCACTTGTGTCCAAAGATAAACAGCTATACATAAAGCAATCTTAAAACAAGAACGTATGTACTCTATAAGATCTATCATTTGGTATCACAGACTATTTTGATCGTATTTATCAGTAGAACTTTTTTTAGGTCATTCTTTTTCGACAGATTGGCTCTTTCATATTTATAATATGCTGACGTCACATAGTAGCCTTTGAAATACTACATATCTATAATAATGAATAAATTGATTTGTCAAAATCCGATGACTAGTTTGGGAGTCATACGAACGAACATATTTATAAACGGACATATTTACATACATACATCTTCTTGAATCCTACCGTAGTCCGATACAAAAGGCTACCACATAATAGAATATTTTATTCCAATATTATGCCAAAGATTCAAATTAATCCTATTCCGTTTATTGTAGTAATTTGAGGTTATATTTTGTACATTTGAAAAGTCGTTGCAAAGGTACATAAGTAAAACCCTCATTAGAGCAAACGTTCCTCCCGGGTTGAACTTGACACGAGAGTGGCTGTGCTCGTGAATAATTGAATGCGCGGTTGAACTGCCCAATGTCACCGCACCTTCTATGAAAGCTGCTGTTATGAAACAGCCCGGAATGCTGGGTTATCACATACAATTAATTACAGAATTCTTGTTGAACAACTGACGAAGACGATGTTAGGTGATGGTTGATACGAACCGAATTAATGTTCCAAAAAAAATGTTTACTTTCTAATATTAAATTTCTCTTTAGTTCAAATACATTTCGCGTTTATGTTTCACTTTCCGGAAATGCCGATGGGAAGCTGACATTAATTATGAGAGATATTTAAAATAGTTGCTGTTTCCCCCTTTCATATGAAGCTAAATTATGGGATATGGGATATATTTAACCCATATATTTTATCTTGCGTAACATTATCTTTTGTTTCGGCTGTACTGGTGTTTAGATTTTTATTTCCATAATGTTGACAGGACGGCTTGACGTTGAAATGTTTATTTATCGAATTCTAAAATAAACAAGTATACAATAAAATTGCTACTACGAAATCCTCTTTTTAAATATTTGATGAAGGTTGTGTATTTTATCTCAAAATATTTCTGACAGTCTTAAATGTTTTGTTTTTATATCCCCTATTCAAAAGTAAGGTTCCTAACACAAAGGGTCGTATTAAACAAACACAGGTTTCCACCTTATCCATTACAAATGATTATATAAGTTAAGATTATAAAAATTAACGATATTTTGAATTTGTTATTTGTGCGTATGGCCTGTGAATGTAATGAAAACATAAATCCTTTAAACTCTTTACCATAGATTCTCGACATTTCCATGGGGTTCATATTAAATTATTAAAAATTATGTACTTGACTAGACTTTTAGGCTAAAAACATTTTATATAAATAAATAGATCTTTATTTCAGTTACTTAAATCTATTGTTAGTAAAATAATATTAACAATAGATAACTAAAAGGGGCTATATTCTAACTAATATTATAAGTAGAAGAAGTAGGCTAGGTACAACAACGTCATACTTTGACAATTTAATTCAACTATTGAAAATCTATTCAAATTATCATATGCGAGGTCGTTTAATAATACTAACACTTTCGTGCGTTGATAACATCTGGGATTAAAGAATGGAAAATTAGTCTCAAGATAAGCGTAGTACTCTGGAATTTGAGATAAATTCTCTTGAATCTCTCCGAGCAGCCTTTGGTTTGTTCGCACAATTTGATGCGACATCTTAATCCGGCCTTTGATCTTACGTTAACACTCCGCACATCTTCGCTAGAATTACTTAAGCGTGAAATTAAATTAAATTCAACAAGCCTTTGACAAAATACACTATTTATTTTTGTTCAGAGATATTTTTTAAAGCAATTTGCCGATGTGATGTTATCTGTCTTAATTTATTGAGATAATATTTATCTGGTTAATCTATATTTAAAATTCTTCTTTAACCGATCACCATCCAGACAGTACTTTATTATTATTATTTCCTTTATTTCAGGCAACTTGGCCCATAGAATAAAATACACAAACATAAAATGTTACTATAAACAAACTAATACATAATATTACAAAATAAAACTTATAACTACTGTACACGAAGTGAGGGCGTCGTGTTGCGCTGACTGGTGTCACGTTGCCGGCCGCAAAAACGTCGATACACAACACCCTTCGGCCAAAACTCTTCTTTGAGGAAGGTTTGAAGATGTTGAACCCGCACTACAAACGATTTGAAGTTTGTGTTGTGGCGCGAATCCAACTTGTCAACCCTCAAACTCTAGTTTGTCTTCACTCGAACATATTCCACGATCTCGTCGACCTTCGTGGAATAATGTAGGCGCTTTAACCGCTCACCATACTAAAAACCGACCATATACTGTTTTCGTCGATTTACACACTATCACTAGGGCTGCATGTTATGATAGTTTTAATATGGAATGTTGAGATAATTTTTATCGGCTTCCTACTTCATAATAAAATTGGTTCAGTATGGTTTTTATGTTAACGGTGAATTTTATGTATCGCAAATAGCAATACTGTAATAACAGGTTTAAGCCTTCGGGCTTGAAGGAATTAGTACTGGAGTAGATTTAGCGGGCGTACCCCTCTCGCCACTGGCATATGATTCCAAGAATCAAACCTTTATATGTACCTTTTACCTGTATGGTTACAATAGTACACGATTTTAATCGTGTGAGACACAATTTTATGTTTTTGTTTATGTGTGATAATACTGTTAATGTAATGACGACAGTTATTGTTGCTAAGTTCTTTTCTGGTACTCACCCCCCGCTAAAAGTGGCGAGGAAATTTGTTCGATATTTAGCCAGCAGCCTTCTCTCGATTGGTACTCTTAAGCCTTCGGGAATAACTTGAGTTTCAATAAAAACGAAATAACGTTATCGCCACTCCAAATCAATTATTATTTTTGATAAGTCCTATTATTTTATACACTTTTTGCGAACTTTTTGACATGACAGTTATACATAGTATATATTTATCATGCTCGAAGGATTAAGTAGGAGCATATTACGGTCCACCCACAGATTTCAGATGTCTTGGGGTCCTCTATGTGACGAGGGTACTTTTGCAATTTAGTGGTCATCATTTCAACTCCAATTCAGCCTATTTCAAAAAGGAAACAATCTGGCTCTTACAGTTAACATGCATGAAGCATTTTGCTGAAGAAACCATAACTACTACAACTCTAGTTTTATGCTGAAAGTGGTTGAAGTTGAATGCATCCAACCAAGATATCTCTTATGCGGACGAGCTCCTTTTAATCTCTTTTTTTATAATAAATATTATGTTGTACAGGTAAAGGTGCCGGTGCCCCGCCGCCACCACCTCCCGGCGGCATGCCTCCCCCACCCCCGGTGCTGCCCGAAGTGGATTTTGCCAACTTGTCCGTCGATGATCGCAGCGCACTCTTCGCCGAAATCAACCAGGGCGAGAACATCACTAGCAGTGAGAACTTATTCCATATTCAGTTTCTGACCTTTGAATGCTACAATATTTGATTATAAACGTTTAAAGTGATTTTCAATATCAGCGCATGAATCATATTGAATCCATAAATGGAGATTGTAGCTTCATCAATTAAATAACTTTGTCATTTGGCACCAAGACGTTAGCCAGTTAGTAATATTTCAGAAAATATATTATCAAGAATCTATAGTGACATGTAATTTTACGAAGTAAAGGCGTTTTGTCCAACAATGAAGATGATGAATGTTCTATCACCATGGTTTGTTGTAACAGAGGCGCCACATTGTTAGGGGCGGCAATACAGAAGTGGCTACTTCTATCACTGCCGAGAGTATAATGACAAAGAGGAGCAATGATGTGCCAAAGTTATTAAGAGAAACCTAGTTCGTTCGAAAATTCAATGTTAGTACGTTACATGGAATGACCCCGATATAAAAATGACTCTACCCCACAGGTCTGCGCAAGGTGACAGCGGACATGCAGACTCATAAGAACCCGCAGCTGCGCCAGGGCCCGGCGCCGTTCAAGGCGGCTCCAGCGTCGCATGCGCCGGCCGCCAAACAACTGCCGCAACCCGGCGCCGGCACGCTGCCCGACAAGCCACCCGTCTTCACCCGGGACGGCAAAAAGTGGCTCATTGTACGTATCTCTCTTCTTATCTTGTGGTTTATGAACAACCTAGCGTCAGAGTTAAAGCGACCATTCAGAACATCGTGTGCTGGTTTCTTCACCATATTATCCTTCACGTACTTTGTACGTATTATGCTAGAACTACATACGCCGATGAACACGTCTGAGATGTTTATTACGTTCAAGGAACATTATAAGCTCTGCGAAACGCATACGGATGAATTTGTTTCGGTGTTGCGCGATGTAGATGTATTGTAAACTTAAAACAACTACTCGCTAAATAAAATGTATGGGAGCCGACGCGCCCAGAACGGCGTACGTGACTCACGTGTGCCTAATGGTAAATACGTTTTATCTACTTAAAATGCTCTGTTACTATACTATTCCTATACAGGCTGTGGTTTTGAACAGTGGCCATATTATAGGAACATATACAGCAACAAGTTATATGTTGTATAAAAGTAATTATAACAATAATAGCCAAGGGTCAACGTCCTATTCGTCTCGTAACAGCTGACGCTTCTCTGTGAAACTTTCGAATACTACGCACAACGCAGCAACGAGCACGCCGCCCGACAAGTAGGTAGGTTGCATACAAGTCAACGATAAAGATCTTTCGAACATAATAAGACTACAATGTAGTTTTAGAATTGTGTTTTTCTCTCATTATTGGTTTCGAAACTCCCAGTGGCTATGACACGACGTATACGCAAAAAACAGTAAAAATGCGAAATAAATTCTATTTTCTAAGGCATACTTTTTTATTGTTTTGTAATCAGTTACACCTATAGATTCACCTCCTTCAATTTGGCCACTGTCTAGAACCACAGCATGTATATTTTGGACACTTTACGTGTTCAATGAGTGGTACATACTAAACTGTTAAATACAGCTAATAGTAGGGAATTCGAGTGATAAGACAGTGCAGAGCATGATACTACTTAGCCGATGTTTGAATCGTGCATAATGCTATAACATTCAACTAAACGTTTTTTTTTTACAAATGTAGTATTTTCGATTAATTAATGTTACGAAGAAATCTTAAATGACTTCACAGAATAAGTAACTCATTGAGAGATAATGGCTCAAATTAAGAAATCATGATTCACTCTTTCAATTAACTTCTTATCAAATATGTAATAGGTCGTTATAATTCAATTAACTTTACCCTATAAATTATGCTACTAGTTTATTCTTGCGGCTTTAGTTCGTATGGTTACAGGGATTTTTGAAGGTGCGGTTGGCGCAGTGGTCGAGAGACCGGTTGCTGCATCGCGTCTCGCAGGTTCAATTCCTGCACGGAACAAATATTTGTATGATCTGCAGATAATTGTTCCGGGTTTGGGTGTGTGTGCATTTGAGATACGTCTGTAAACGCACCGACGATACAGAAAGAAATTCATAGTGTGGGGCAACGTATTTTAAAACAACAAACGAGAAAAAAATCAAGAACGATATTATTATTGTCAAATTAGAACTATTTATTTGTGCATTGGTTGCGTTAGGTCCGGGGTCCGATTAATTTTCTGTTAAAAAATTAATAACACCACCAAGTTTTTATTTGGCGAAATGAGGGTGTAAAACAGTACACTAATGCATTTTCACCACATCCTCTGGTCTGTAAACGATAGTTAAGGATAAGCAATGCTTGTCGGTTAATCTTTAGATGACAGCTACGAGCATTCTCATCTGATCGTCTCCGTCGTTCGGAAGGCACCTTAAACCGTTGGGTCCGGCTATTGTTAAGACTCGCTAATTACAGACACAATAGAAATATTATTGTTAAGTACAACTTTGAACTTTCGCAAGTATACAGATTAACAGCGGTTGCTAAACCAATAGGCTTACGGGCGCAGGAACGTTGTGTAGTTAGTAGTTTCGAAAGTCGCCCAGCATGAAGAAGAACTAGTGTAATGTCATTAAGTGTAGTCACTATACAGGTGACCGAATAGATAGCAATGACGTCACCAAAAGACGTATTAAAATGTGGAAGAAGAAATCGCGGTAGTGAGGTGGCTTAGTGGTCACAGCGCCTGGAGTATTTATTCGGCAGGCGCAGGTTCGAATCCTGCTCACGACCGTATAAAAAACAAACTAAATTATAACTTTAAAAGTTCGCTAAGCCTGCGTTAATGCTTTTCAAAGATTTATCTGTATCTAGTGTAATGTTATTTTTTTTTATCATACACAGGAGTACCAAAAAGGCAACCCCAACCTAGTGGTGGAGAACGCGGACATGAACAACGTGGTGTATATGTTCCGGTGCCGCGACTCTGCGCTGACAGTACGCGGCAAGCTCAACGGCGTAGTACTGGACTCTTGTACTAAGTGCGCTGTCGTCTTCGACAATCTCGTATCTAGCATCGAGTTCGTCAACTGCCAGTCTGTGCAGATGCAGGTCAGTTATAGTTTTTTTTTTTTTTATTGATTTTTTTATTGATTACTTGCTGTGTCGTCGTCCTGGGTTTGATTCCCGACAGTGGACAGTGTTATAGGGTTTTTAACATGAAATTCTCAATAGCAGCATGGAATTTGGAATTGTGTCCAGAAGATGGCAGTAGACTCACCATCTACATGGCCTGCCTCGTTGGTCTAGTGATCCCAAGCGCGGCTGCTGGGAATGAGGTCCCGGGTTCGATTCCCGGGCATGGTGTTATCGAGTTTTTCTGTTAGGAAAGAATTTCCTTACTGAACCGCCTATTACATGAACGGCATTGGTGAAATATGGGTGTACAACTGCAGAGGTGTACCTCTGCCTACCCTTTAGGGAAATAGAGGCGTGATGTATCTATCTACATTGGAATTAATAACGGCATCGGTGAAATGTCAGTGTACACAAGTAAATACACCTCTACGTTAACCTTCGGGTACGTTTTGTGTAGTTGCCCTGCATTTGTATCATGGATGAGTTTACAGACTTAACTAATGTACTAAAGAGATAGAATAAAAAAAAAACATTGGCTTGGTGATTTTACCCCTAGTCAAGATTGTTCTCGCATGATTTCCATATTTCTATGTAGTCATAGGTATAGAAGCATGACCTAAAGCAATTACAGTGCCCATTTAAAATTCATTTGAAACCGGTATTCATTTTACCGTATTTAGTGGCTCACTGTGTGGTTTCAAACTAAGTATTTATGCATTTTACCTTATTCTATGACTCATTATTATTTTTGTATATAAATAAAAAATTAAAGAGATATCGTATGAATGTAAACAAAACGCGATGAAATAACGACAAACAAGGAAAAAAGTCCTTTTGATTGTGTTGGCAGTAAATTGTAACAGAGTTTTCCGCGGTCGCTGATAATACCTCACGAGTAGAAATAATATAGCAGTCAATTATTTAATTAAGAACACATTCCCTGGTGCGGAACTTAGGCTCGGATTAATAATATAATCCGATCAATTAGCTATTGTGCTACAAAATTTCTGAAAACCCTGACGTTATTGGGGTTCGACCTCAAGGGATAGAGGCGTGACCGCAGCCATTAATGAAGGTTTACACCACCCTTATTCGTAAGGTTAGCATAAATGGAAACAACAATTCACTGAGACATTGTATGCAATAAATATAGTTATAAAAGTGTTATTATTATAGTACGACGAGGTCGCGGCACTCGTATTCGTCGCCGCATTCACTCTTTATCTCTTCAATGGCTATCTGACTGTTGGTCTCTTCGATGATCGACATCATGTTCGGACCCTTCCGCTCGCACGAAATTAATGGCTGCGAACTATATTTCACGTCGCCAAAGTCTTGCGTGTCACTGTACTCTCTAACGTCAGCAATATCCTGTAAATCAAAGACAAGCGGATCAACAATGTGATTACTTCAGAATCTGAAAAAATAGAAAAAGCCTTATTCCTTTTGCAAATTTGATAGGATTTGCAAATTCCGACATAATCTAAAAATAAATCTAATATCGTTTTCCTTTTCGTCCTTACAGACAGAATATAAATAAATTTCTACAAACCTCATAATTATATGAATAAGGATTGTAGGGATTTGGAGCGCAGCTCAAACTGTATTCGTCGTAACACATGTCTGTACAACTGTTTCTGAAATCGCTGTCAGAGTCGGATGATTCGCGAGGCTTGGAATAATCTCCCATAGCTTCTTGTGATGCCACATCCATGGAGTGCGGGTCTATGTTCAGTATAGTCAGTTTGCTATTTATTACCATATTGAGTGTTTTCTGCCAATCTTCTAACAGTTTTTTAATACTCTCCATCTAAAACCATAAATTAGTTTAACAACACGATCGAAGTCGACAAAAAGACTACTTGTATAAGATATTTTTACCTTTTTCTTTAACAAAGCTTGCTTAGTGGCTCTTCGCAGTCTCTTCTGTTTGATGTAATGCTTAAGATAAGCTACTTTATACACGTTCGTCACTTTAACTATCTTGACTCGACAATCTTGTCTGACGTCGACGTCGCTGAGTGACGAGTACACGCTGTTTTCCGGCGTGTTGGGATCCGTCTGTGCGTGCTCTCCACATTCCATCTTCTCTGACTGCCTCTCGGGGATCGCCATATGGTCGTACTTCAACTCCTTTAATAATTCCACTATGAATTCGCGGTCTGAAAGAAAAAATGATCTACGACCTAAAGAATCCAATACGATTCTATACTAATATGAATCGAGCGATTGCTGAGTGACCCAATATATGCGATTACATTATTTTGGAGCTACAACGATAGTGTAAATGTAAACAGTGACCTTCCTCCTGTGGCACGGAGTTGACGTGCAGGTCGTGGTCGGCGTCCCACGTGGCGGCGCTGTCTAGCGCGCGGCGCAGCGCGTCGTCGGCCGCGATGACGTCACGCACGCGCGCCCGCACTCGCCGCAGCCGCTCGGCGCCGCGCCGCAGCTGCTCCGCTCGCTCAGTAAACTCCGCGTCCCGTACACATAACTTCGTGTTCACTATCTGAATCTATTCGCGAAATAGTAACGCATTATGACTGCTTACGCCTCCCCTTGCACCGAGACAAGTTCTAAATACGAATGACAAACCTGGAGTTGAATATCTTCCATCTCGATTTGTTTCTGCTTTATTCTCTCCCTTGAGGTCACGTACATGTCTTTTATAAACTTGTACATATAAAATCCCGTGGGCACATATTTGAGAATAAATATGCTCTGTACAAAACGAATTAGGTGATTTTAATTTGATATTCATTTTCATTCTAATATCGATGGTAAAATTAAACATTCAACTTACCACATTCATGAGCGTGAATCTCACGTAAACGGAATATATTACACTAACGCAATAGTGTGCGATCGGTATGCCGTACTGTTCCATAATCGAGTTCCATATCTTGGTGATACCCCATGCAGCGCCGTTCATTTCCTGCTTGTTGAGATGTGCCTCTGAGCTCATTATAAGGGTTTTTAAATGAAGAGCCGAGATTACCGCCGCCAATACTATAATTAAAGTCAACATCTAAAAGTATAATATTTCATACAAAAGCCCTATTTATTACACATGGAGCATTAAATATGCGAAATAACGAAAACCTAATTTTGAAAATATATTAAAATCTTGACATTGACATTGCTTTGTCAGCCTCAAGCACGAACTGGGATATAGGTATTCTACCTTCAAATAATATTGAACTTCTTATCAAATTAAAAATATTCTACATTGCTTCATAACTTTGATATGAACCTTCTTTTTTGTTTTCTGTCTCGATTTAGTGCTTTTTGGTTAACTTTACAAACTACACATCTGAGAACTCAATCGTAATTTAAATTTGTTACATAATTATGTGCCGGTATTGAACCAAGCTACTTAAAGTAAACTTGTTATGTGACTTCATCTGTCTGATACAAGTGCTGATTTTAGCAACTACTAATTGTATCGACCTTAAGGGAACAGTTTTACTAAATGTTTTTTTTTTATTATGTTTTTAAGTAACACAAGGTCAAGCAAATATATGCAAAGGGTTTCTATGAAAGACCTTCGTTTGCACGTTTTAAAATTGTTTTTCTTTTCTGTTTGTACCATGTTATTGATTTATAAGGTTTTGTAAAACGTTGTCAACAAAGTTTGGAAAACAATGTTTTTTAAATAATTTGATAATTTGTGTAAATAATACATTCAAAAGTTAAACGATTACTCTAACTAGTTCTTTTGTTTAGGTGTTGGGCAAGGTGCCGACGGTGTCGATCGACAAGACGGACGGGTGTCAGATCTACCTGTCTCCGGAATCGGCGGACGTCGAGATCGTCAGCTCCAAGTCGTCTGAGATGAACGTGCTCGTGCCTCAGGGCAATGGAGACTATGTAAGTGAACATGAACTAAATCTTTTTGAATGCCATTAACTTATGAAGAGGATGACATTACTGACAGCCAGGGAGGTCATTTAAAAAAAAACAAAATCGACATGTGTTTGGCTCGCCTGATGGTAAGAGACGGCCGAGGATGAAGAACGTAGCTCCAGAAGCAATATATTCACTTTAGCCTTGAATATGCCTAGATTGTATTTCTCAGGAAATACCGAAGACTTCAAGACAGTACCTATCATGACACTTTCATAATCGTTGTGTACGAATTTTCGGAATTTCTACGAAGAACGGGTGGTAATGTCCTTCTTGTAGTGTGATTACATAAAGAAGACACTCATAACCGAGTTTAAAGGGTATCGCAGATTCACAATATAATAAGGAGGAGGCGCTATTCAGCCCGTTGCAAAATGTGATTGATAAATTATCGTTGAGGTTAAGCAACCCTGGGCGCTGTCTGTCTGCGGATGGATGACCCGCCAGGAGCATTTTCAACATTGTTCTCCAGTTTTGTTTGTTAAAAATCTTTTGTAAAGCTAAATAGTCCTACCGGTGTCTTGAACAATTTTGTCAATTATATTTGGATTCTGACAAAAACTATAAGGATGCCTTATAGGTTTAGGCCTTTAGTAGGTTTTGAATATTGTTGCGTACACATTAGACTCGAATCAATTGTCATTATTCATAATACCATTGTATTCTAATTGTCATATTGTTATAAAGTGCTATATTGTTCAGTCAAGCGCTAGTATATTTTTTATTATATACTAGCGGTCCGTCCCGGTTTCGCACGGGTGAACATTTACACCTTGGGTTACATTATTGAAGTTTTAGTAAGGATGCCTAATATTTTCTAGCAATAAATATAGTCTATGTTACTCAGGGATAATGTAGCATTCGAATAATGGAAGACTTTTTTGAAATCAGGCTAGTAGTTTTTGAGTTTATTCGTTACATACAAAAATACAAATCTTTCCCCTTTATAATATTAGTGTCGATTTATGGTGTAAAATTAATATGCTAAATACTCCGCATTCGCCCTATTCACGTTTGCTTTGAGTTTTAGTACTTACATGCTGCTGCTACGTTGTATCCAAGAGTTTTATATGATTGGAACAAGGGGTATAAAAATGGGATTCCAATGCAAAACCTCTTGAATGGCAATGCGATTTCATAAAATAATGTTATTGAGATGCATTTATTTAATATTTTTTATGGTTTCGACGTTGGTTATACAATTTACCTGTAATTTACATCTTTCACAATTTTTTCTGTTGTATTCAGGCGGAGCATCCGATTCCGGAGCAGTTCAAGACAGTGCTGAACAAGGCGAAAAGCGGCATCACCACCACCCCCGTCGAGAGCACGGGCTAGACTAACACTCTCGCACAAACTCGGGAACCTCGTCCACTACCCATGTAGCTTACATTACCATAAGAGGCGAGGCGAGTCTTCATTATATTATGATAATACTTTGCACGGTCTAGTTCAATATTAGTTCACGTTCTGTGATTCGTCTCGAGGCATCCATCAAAGAAGCACAAACTATCTCTATACCTTCAATCGACAAAGTTCTCGAGTCCTACGTGTGTCTATTTAGCCTTGTACCCATCATCTTATTTAAGAACTGTCTTCATTTCTTGCTCATTGCGCTCGATTGTAGTATTTAAATATTATAAATCTAATACGACGTAGAAATAACTATAACTCAAGTATTTACTGGCCTTTGTGTGTAATGTAAAGATGTTCCTTACACTAATATTTTGAAATTTTGACATTGTGAAGAAGGCTACATGCTTTGGAGTACCGCTTGGTACAGGAGTTAGTTAAGTTAGCTGTAAGGTGTGTGACTGTCTCGAGTTTCAACAGTAAGAAAAGTTTGCATTCTCGATTTTCGCTATCTGTATTATTAATTGATGCGATGATTAAACCCCGAAGCTTGACACGCATGAGGTCTAATTTTCTTACTTGTATTACTTCCTTGTGATCCATTCATTATAATATTATTTTAAATCGATGTCTATCGTATGGGAAAGCTCACCCAGAATATATTTTATCTTAGGACATGCTATTTTATTTTGTGATTGTAATTATTATTTTTTAATAAATATTTCTTATTGAAAATATGTAAATCAGTGTAATTTGTATTCAAATAATAATTACTTAATTTGTCGACAGCGGTAATTTGTAAGAATTGCTACTATTTATTATATCATCCTTATTTTGAAGATTATAATACTGTATTGAAAGTTTGCATTTTGTTAATTTATTTGTCGAGAGATTAAAATTATTTTTAAGATTAATAGTTTTCTTTATTTTTTAATGTGGCTTCCGTAAATAAGGTACTATAGACATGGCAAGAAAAAAACAATAAATAAAAACAAAAAAATGATCGTTACATTTTTATTTTGTTCATAACATGGGTTACGTCGTCCATTTAAAAATGATCTTATTACGATTCAAACGGAAAAGGCGATCCATGTGTTTCAATAAATAAATTCAATTAAGCAATTATCGTGCACTGGTAAACAAAACAATTTGGGCATATATAACTATATATACAAACAAACCCAAATAGCATTACATAATAATTATGGCGTAGAAATCGTCTACTTTTATGTGTAATTAATGAATTTCAACATAATCGAAATATTTTATCTCATTTTTACAGAGAATTAATAACTTACAGATATCTTATAAAATATCAGTCGAATTTAGAAAAAATACCTTATTTAAGTACTGGCTTATAAGTAACTGAACCTGTTTAAATGCTGTGAGTCGGGGTCTATGCTGGAGTTATTTGGTGAGACTCTACTGCACTGCCATTCGTCGCTGCCGTCAGAGCATTCTAGGAATCCGTTGCAGACGCTTGTGGCGGGCAAACATTCTCCGAGCGGACATCTGAATCCCTTGCACGTGTCTACTCGACTGGCTCGTCTGTTTTCCGCCACTTCAAGGTCTGCGTAGAAGTCTTCACTAGACTCTTGTTCGTCCGAGATACTGGTGTTGGTCTGCGGCAGTGTGTGCGTCGCTAACACGCCGTCGATCCAGTCGATGTAGTGCGACACTTTCGTGTACACGCCGGGACGGTTGGCTCGAGCGCAACCGTAGCCGTTGCTGGTTACACCATACACGTACCATTTGTCAGATTCCTGAAAATAGTAAAATTTTAAGGTGAGACTTATTGAAATCTATATATATAAATCTTGAATGAATAGAATCTAATAAGCAGGAAGAAGAATCGATCTCGTTACAAAATTAATATATTCCAAGTTATGTGAGAAGCGCGTCTGCTTATGACT
This sequence comes from Xylocampa areola, assembly GCA_935421205.1. NCBI lineage: Eukaryota > Metazoa > Arthropoda > Insecta > Lepidoptera > Noctuidae > Xylocampa > Xylocampa areola. Next base: position 8,424,681 of record OW285200.1, read on the forward strand.
ACATAATCTCGTCGATCTGATGTCCCCAAGCGCGACTGCTGAGCATGAGATTCTGGGCTCTATTCCCAGGTAGGGCAAAGCGTTATTAGGTTTTCCTATTCACGTTCTCAACGGCACCCCGGAGTTTAGAATTGTGCGTGGTAGATGGCAAAAGAGTAGTCACACAAAGGACTTAATAACAGCATTGGTGAAATCTGAATGTGCAACGGTGTAAAACCCTGCCTAACCTACAGGTTAAATGGGAAACGTAAATCATGCACTTTATTGATCTAGTTATAATGCAATAACTACCTGGCACATAAGTGGTCCCCCGGAGTCTCCAAGACAAGCATCCCGTCCGCCGCGCTCGTAGCCCGCGCAGAACATGTCGTCAGTGACGCGGTACAGCGGCAGTAGGCGCGTGCGTCGGCGGCACTCCGATGTCGATATCACTGGCAACTCAACTTCTTGTAATGTGTCGGCTGCAATATAGAAGTTGTATTGTAAGCCTAAGTATAAACATATAATAATATTATCCAGAGAAGAACAGCGGTGCGGACAAATGTGTGGTCAAAAAGGACCGTCCTTTTTGACCACACATTTGTCGATTTTAAACGTCAAATTTGACATTAGTTGTAGATAAGATACCGAAGGCCGCCTTCGGTTGACGGGATTGGACTTGGGTAGGAAGAAGGTGATTGAGCAGTTATGATTTTGTGGGCGTGTTGTGGTGAACCCAGTGTCTTTGCAGTACCTATTATGATATGCTATTTAGATAAAGAAAAAAAATACATAGTTCTCTCTGGAAAGTCGCTTTAAATCCCAACTCTGCTCGAGTTAGAGATCTAACTTAAAGAAATAAAAAACGTATAATAGTGGCCATCAGCAGACTATCTAGAAAAAGTAAGTAAAATTTACACTCACGGAAAACACGTTCATGCTCATACAGCTGTCCCCACCCGACGACAGTGCAGTGATGTCCTGCTGGTGGCTGTGCCCGCGGCGGCGGCAGGCAGGCGGGGCGCAGGCGCGCGTGCAGCGGCACGGCGTCCACCCGCAGCAACGCGATGTCGTTGCGGAACCCGCGCGGCGCGTACTTCGGATGCAGTACTACTTGACGTACGCGTGAAACTCTCTCCCATGGACCTCGGGGCCATGCGCCGCGGCGTAAGGCGCCCAGTCGGGCTACCCAATGCGCCTCTGTGGCCCTGTAGTTCATGAAAATTTTAGTTTAGATTGTCGGCAGGGATGAGTTAGAGGCATTATTCTCAAAGTTCTACGTTGGTAAATAAACTTAGGTAAATAAAATATGAGTCTTGCACAGTTGCACTTCAGCTGTGAGTATAGTATGGACAGGTGAGCCATTGCTATGCAAGAGGAAAGAGATCAAACAATTCATTCTTTGTTTTAATAAGTAGCAATATGCTGACTATATTTATGATAACAGGTATCTATTATAGTGCCCTACAGTTCAACAAACTAACTAAAGACGACATAAAATTGTGCTGTACAACATAGAGTTGGTATAATAGACAGTTTTTATTAATGGACCAAGTTAATAAGAAGTGAATACTTACTGGTAGAAACAATGGCTGGCCGACAACAGCCACTGCGCGTGCACGAGTGTCGCCCCGCACTGGAAGTCTCCGTCGCGGTAGAGCGCGGCCTGCCAGGGCCACGCGCCAGCTGCCGCGCCGTCGCCGCCCACCACCCTGCCGCGGCGCACGTGCGCGTCAGTTACATCCCTAGCCACACACATCGCCACTTCTCTCACTACTCAAACGTATACTGGACGTGCCTACTGCCTACAGTACTGGTAGGTTTGAGATGGGCGACGTAAGTTTCTAGCTCCTTTGATTTTGCAATCACAGTGAGTGGCACTGTAATTTAAAGATCAATGAAGCCAAGTTTCATCGTTTAACAAAGTTTGAAATTCAAACTTTGAACGTCATCAATAAATTCTTGGAAGATCTTGACTACTGAGATTTTACTGAATAGTTACCCAAATTACTCTTTGCTTAAGTATGAAACAGGTCTTACTGTCTTAGACTCGCTTGCATGAAACTGAGGTACAGCATTTTTGCTACAGCACTCTATGAAGCAAGATTAGAGTCGAGCCTTGCGGAAAACTGCCCGCTTTATCAATATCAGTACCATATAAAGGAATAGTCTATTCACCTTGGCTGTTGAGCGTCAGCATGTGGCCGTATCCCGCAGTCCAGCTCGGTGCACCTGACACGGAGGGCACGTTTCTTGGCACAGGCAGCGCGCCGAAACGACAGGCGGGTGTCATGCGCGCGTGCCGCTGCGTTGTGCCATACCTCCCAGTAGCCAGACGTGCTTGTCTTGCGGCCCTCACGAGCCTCCCGCGCCCAGCCCGCGTCACTAAAACGTAACAACACTTTGGTAAACGAATGCCGTTCGCCATAATTATACGTAATTGAAATTATTTTATAAATTTTCGGATTATCCCGATCGAAACTTCAGCTCATCGAAAGTTAAACGTCTGGTTTATCGAAAATTGACCTGCGATACAGTTGTCGCATATCTGTATCCTGTGTAAGTGGACATATTATCTTCTCCGGACATAGTAATTAATACACTATGTCTGGTAAGTAGGTTGGTTAAGTAAGCAGTTGAATTGCTAACCGAGCCTCGGCGAGGTTAGCAATGACCGACCGAGACTTGTAGTGGCCATTAGGGCACGCAGGTCATACGACGTTTTTCAACACACTTGTGAGGAAGAAAATGAATATCAGCATGGCTAAAAGTCGCTATTCGTTAAAATTAAAAGTTTTTCGTTTAAAATAAATTGGCAGAATTATCTCATCACTGAGTATTTTTTCTTTTATTTATATCTTCATATGTAGCTTTATTTTTGTATTTATTATATTCCAAGTCCAACTTATTTAAGTAAGTATATTGAATAATATTTTGCTTTCGTAAATGTCTTTCAATCTTTTAATGTACCCGCCACGTTATTTCTACATAACCCTAAGGTTTACTGGTAGAAAATGCCTTTGGCATTAAGTCCGCCTTTGTGCAATTTGTTGTGCACAAAGAGTTAAACATATAAATAAAATTACATTTCGCAAAGACATTCAACTATATACATTTTTTTATTAAGATGGCGAGCGAATTCTTTTTTTGTACGCCGAGTGTATGATATATTTCTACGCAGGTGGGAGGAGGCTCATTGACGAAGTTGCCAAACAGCCTAATATTATAATAAAATAAAGTTAATACCTTTTTATTGATAACAAAAATTACCTAATACTAGTTCGGCTACTAAAACTTTTTTTTTATTAATTGATTCATCATATTTTAACTAACACTGTATCTCATTACAAAAATGGCAAATTTCAGCAAAGAGTTTTGGTGTCTATATTCACGAGATTTATACGACGTATTTCAACACAATAGCGAGGAAACCTAGTAATAAAATCGATTAAACTTAATGTGTTTATAAAACGCGCGGATTCCTTTTTTATGCACCGGGTCTATGGTCTATGCATGCGTAAGTAGAAGCCACAGAGTACCTACTTTTTTATATATAGGGTAGAAGCAGAGGCTTGACTTGACGAAGTTGCTTCAACTTTAATTTGACAATCTATGGTTTGACGTCATATAAAATTTTATAATAATTTAAATAAATTGAATATTCTTCTATTTAAAACACAAATTAATGTTATTTTGTTGATAAAAAGAAATAATTTGGAGAATATAAATGTTTATTTGTCATATTTAAATTAGCAAAGTCATAAAGATGTTAAATCTCATCAAGAAGTTTTCAAATATCAAAACTCTTTGCTGAGGATTAAAAGTAAATATAAAGCTGCCTCGCTGTTTTTTTTTAATTGAAGATAAAGCACGCGTGATTACTAAGCCTCATTATGAACCCAAAAGCGTGCAATAAGAGCCACTTTACGAACAAGAGTGTTGAAAAGAGCTTTATTTTATATCCTAAGTATAAAGAACGACACTATGTTAAATAATTTTCAACAAAAAAAAGAACCGACTCCAAAAATCTTTCTGTTAAGTAAAATTGCACTAAAAAGTTATAAAATAATTGCATTATTTACTTACTACAATTTATATAAAAATACGTTTTTAATTTTAGAGGATTCTAAATAAATTCAATTTATTAGGACAATAATATACAATTATTATTATTTTTGGAGTCGGTGCCAGACAAACTTTAAAAATATTTAGGAAGTTTCCTAAAATTTGCAAAGTATATTTAAAGGTACATTAACCATCATTATTTTTACGATAATGTATTATACCTAATTGAACCTATTCACAAATGAACACATCAACTGCCTAAAGCGAACGTAATACGCTACTTCATGAATGTACTTACACGTTTATTATCCTTTACTGGCACCGACTCCAAAAATAATAATAATTGTATATTATTGTCCTAATAAATTGAATTTATTTAGAATCCTCTAAAATTAAAAACGTATTTTTATATAAATTGTAGTAAGTAAATAATGCAATTATTTTATAACTTTTTAGTGCAATTTTACTTAACAGAAAGATTTTTGGAGTCGGTTCTTTTTTTTGTTGAAAATTATTTTATTTCTTACTTTTTAGTGAATCTTGCGTACCATAACTGATTTATCGGAAGTGAATATGGGTAGACCTATTCAACGCGCTGTCCATATATATCTGTCGCAGATGGATTGTAGAATCCGCTGTTTTACAAAATCTCTAGCTGCTTTACAAAACAGTACTGTTTTATAAAACAGCTGAACAACGTTCAGCTGGATTGCCATTGCGATACGTTTAACAAAACTGCTACCCACCCTTAGACGTAATGCAGAATGACATATCTACAGTGGGACAGGTTTGTTTATTGTTTAGGTATATTAAATGGATAGTCACCATTCAAGTAAAAAAGCGATACTGTATTCTGATTTGACTTTCCGTGGCTGGGTCGACGTCCTATTTTTGTGTCCGTAAGGTTAGAAAAAACCTAAACACGAAGAGGATCCTCTTCGAACCTAACCTGTCCGTGTCGGGATACACGAAACTCCCGAGCTCGCTTCGCTCGCTCATGGATCAATTTAATTTATTTTCTTTCATAATCCCGATATATTGTCGACTATTATAGTGGTTTAGTACTTACGTCATTAAAAATTTTCATAATTTTTTTGCTATTGTCAAGGAAAATAAAGTTAGGTTATTATTGTTAGGACATACAGAGCCATATGCGACAATTTCGAACTAAAATCAACAATCAGACAGTTCATTTCACACTGTTTTACATAATCTCTGATCGTTAACCCGCTGCATTGATAAACGCAAAACATTCATTCAATTCTGCGTATTATAGTCCATTAATTATGTAAAACCGCTAAACGTCGTTCAGCTGTTTTTCATAACAGTACTGTTTTGTAAATCAGCTAGCAGTTTTGTAAAACAGCTTATTCTACAATCCATCTGCGACATATCCATATCAAAGGAGGAAATTTAGATCTGAGGCTATTTCAAAAGATAAACTGCGTCAAACAAGATGAAATTAAATAAAAAAAAAAAAACTGACAAGCGTATGTTACTCACGGGACAGTGTAAGGATTCTAACGATACCCCATATATCGAAATCAGTTCAGGTATTTAGAAGTTATGGTGGAATAGGTAAAGAAACTCACAAACATACTTACATACATACATACTTATATACACTCCGTTTTTTGAGCACTCGTGTAAAAAGAGATGTTTGAGAATGCGGTCTTACACAAAAAAGTATTATATAGCAAAAAAAAATGACGGATTTCCGGTGCTTATCTTCCGGTTTCATCATCATCATCATTATCATCATCATCATCTGATGATAAAGCTGGAAAATAGGCAGTTCATTAGAACTATTCTAGAGACCGTAAACACCACCGGAAAGTCACAAGAAAGCAAAATACACCATTTCGTTTACTTCGACGACGTATTATTTTTCAGTTATTTTGATTTAAATACCAAACTACTAAACCAATTTTCATAAAATTTAAATGGGACCAATCTGAAACTAAATCCTTTCATATACAAAAATAATTTTCCAAATCGGTTCATAAATGACGGAGTACTGAGGTAACAAACATAAAAAAAAAAAAAAAAAAAGAAAAATACAACCGAATTGATAACCTCCTCCTTTTTGGAAGTCGGTTAAAAACTAAAAGGAAAATTAAAAGACTTACTGGAAGGTCATGGCTCTGCACACGGCTCTCCCCAGGTCGGGTAGTTTGAGGGAGCTCTGCGCCTGCTGTACCACGTCGGAGAAGTTTTCCACGCAGAGACGACCCCAAACACCACGCTTGCGCACCATCACGTATCCTGAAATTATTTAAATTTAGTGGGATGTAACGACAACACCTCTGAATGACAGTTTTCGAAAGACTGTCATTTAGAGGCAACATAGTGCAGTCTATAGTGTGAGCCAAATGAATCATGTTAGATACAACAATTGGGCACAATAATGAGGTGTGTGCTATAGGAATTATCAAGGGTGTACACTTGCACAGAAAAATAGTAAAAAAGAAAAAGCTGAACTCGTGCCTACAAAATGATGAAAAACATATATATATATATAACAAAATAGCAGGTGGCGTTCTGTAGTTTCTACCTACCGCCATGGGAGAAAGGCGTGAGTTTATGTATATAACAAAATATGTAAATTTTCAGGACAGAACTTCAAAGAGGAGTTCTGTTTTTAATTATGAATCGCTACAGAGAACAGCGCGTTGGGGGTCGCGTTTAATGACATTGAAAATAGTTATAATTTAAACACGGGCATATTACGTGAAATAATTTAATTTTCGCCGTTTTTCAGCAATTTTCGAGTTATTGCAATGAGTTTTTAATATGTATTTATTATAGTCGTCAGAATACCTTCTTCGTTATATGGTATAACTTCGTTATCCTCCAATTGCTCCGCGAGCGCGACGCAGCTCTTTTCATCATCTCCGAGTGGACAATCGGGCGTTCCATCACATACTCGGGCCATGTCCAGGCACTGCCGGGCATTGGCGCACACATACTGACCTTCTTTACACCAGTCTGAAAACAGTAACAAAAATATATGAATTAAGTTTAAACGATTAATTTGATTTATACAAGAGTTAAAATACATACACATAGTCACATAATACAAGACTATCGTTAGATACCACTTACCACATTTATTCTCATCTGAGTAATCCCAGCAGTCGACGACACCGTCACAAATCTTAGACTGTGAGAATTCGGCGCGCAGGTAGTCTGCGCAAGAGCAGGAACGTTCGTCCTCTCCACCCGGACAGTCAAGCAGACGGTTACAGCGCGACGTAAGAGGGAGACATAGACTATTCGGACAACGGAACGATGTGGCGTTGTTGCATTCATCTGAAATAAACACGATAAAATATTCTCACTAAAACATGACAAGTTACAATTAAGATATTGTATCCATATTTTTATGTTAGCTTTACTGCTGCTTACCTTCTTTTAAAATTTCTATAATGAAGTTGTTGACGTTATCCTTTTCCTTGTGTGGTTTGGCAACATGGGGCTTATTGTAAGTTTTTTCGGGTATATCAAAACTATTCGCTTCTTCTTTATTTGGTGAAATCTTATTGAATGTTTTTGTTAGAATCTTAAATCCTGCTTGGTTCAATGAATAGCTTGATGGTATTGCTTTTGTTGAAATTACACCGCCGGGTGCTCGAAATAAGGTGTTGTTATTAGAATCTGATATTGTAGCGAGACTGGCAAGCTGTTTCAACTTATCAACAGTCAGGGTATTTGTTTGATTGATGGGTATTTCTAAAACAACGTCTGGTTCTAAAGCCAATTCATACGCAGGAAGAGTTTGAGTTTTATTTGCTCGTTTGCTGCTCACACTTCCAGTCACATGATATGATACTCTGTATGTACCTTCGGGGACGTCAGTTGTATTTAAAAATTCCATATTTCGAAATGCTTCATTATTTTCACTAGAAAAATTTAAGTTTTCGCTAGATTTTGGAAATCTACTGTTAATTGGAACATTATTAGAGGCATCAGCTTGTAAGATTCCGGGCATAGTTGTTAACTTTAACTCATCCTTTTGTTCTGTTTCTGTTATAACATCTGAAGTTTCCGTAACGCTATGATTAACTTCATGATTTTGGTAGTAGTTTTCGGTACTCAGGTCATCGATTATTTTTTGTGTCTCAGGATCGTTACGAAAAAAACTACGTAAATTTTCTTTAATGGTTTGAGATTCAATTTTAATTTTAGGCCGAGGTCTTAGTGGTCGATTCATTCCTAAATTAGATTTAGCAGGTAAGAGTGTGATGACTCCAGCTGTTGTTATCTCTAACTCGTCATCCGGTACAAGTTCCACGGATCCAGTCATTTTGTTATGATTATGGCGCTCTTCAACTTCCATGCTGTTTACTGTCTCCTCAGGCTTTGATGGCGTATTCTGTGTATATTTTCTTAGAATGTCTGTTAAATTCTTGAAAATCGAAACTTTCCCAGTAAACTTTGGAGTTGTGTTCGGAAAAATGTCGTCATTTCTAGTTATAATTGCTTGTAATGTGTCATTATAATATTTTTCAGGAGAACTTTTGCTATACGTATCATTTTCATTTGTTGAAGTATTCACTAACTCCCAAGTGAGATGGGGTGCACCAGTACTAGGTATAATGGAAACTTTATTATTTGGTCGTCTGGTTGAGTTTTCTTTTATGGTATCATTATGTGGCTGTTCAGTTGTTTTATACGTTGTATTTACTACTTGTAGCTGTGGGGTTGTGGAGACAGTACTACTTGGTGGTGCTTTGGTGGTTCTTGCAGTCATTGTAGGGCTGGCCCTTTTTGTCGTAGTTGAGGTCGTGGTTGTACTAGTACTTGTGGTGGTGGTGCTGGTACCTGTACTGCTGCTTGAACTTGTAGTAGTGTTGTGTTTCTTCAATATCGAAGCACCGTCAATAGAAAGTTGTTCAGTTTCGTTGTCTGTATTATCGGTTTGTAACACATTTATGGTAACACTCGTTTGCTTATCTTTAGGAGGTCGTTCCACTGGTTTTCCATCGTCTTCATCGTTGAAATATACTTCATCCACCGCTTCAACAACTCCACTAATTTTGTCTACAGGAATAGGATGCGGTTTTGGATAATTTGATCCTAAAGTTTCCATATTCTTTAAGGGTGGTGCATACGTTGGTAGAGTAAAGCTTGTATAAACAGGGCTCGGTACGTAAACGTCAGCAGCTAAATCTGGATTTATGTTATGAAGACTTATGGGTCTGAATGTCGTTCTGTCTCTGTGTTTTACCGGTGGTATCGGGCTCATCATACTTTCTAATATTGAAACATCATCTACCACTTCGGCTACTCCCATTCTGTCTTCAGCATTGAGTTCACTGGTAGTTTCTATTGATACCAGTGTGGGTTTACTAGTTCGTTCATAGTAAGGTTGTGTTATAGGTCGCCACGGTTCATTGTCGATAACATGTGGCACTGTAAATAATGTATCGATTTTAGGTAAATCTTTGTAGTGGTTTTCATTTGTTAGTAGATCCAGTAAAATTTGGGATACATTATTGTTAGTGGTGATTGTTTGGGCTGTAGTTGAAAGAGTTGTCGTCGTCGGTGTTGTAGAGGTAGTTGAAGTGCTTGGAGCTCGAGTAACCTTGTCGTTGCCTTTTTTTGGTGTCGGTTCTGTTCGGGTCTTAACATTGAGGGTAGATGTAATAGTAAACGGTCGAGTCTTTGGTGTACTTGTGGGAACTCTCTTTGTAGTCGTGGGCCTTGAAGTAGTTCTACTAGGGGTCGCTTTGGTCGTTGTGGTGGTCTTAACAGCTGTAGGTCTGTGACTTCCTTTATCGTCATGACGTGCTGGACTAGAACTTAACTTTTTATTTTCCGTTATATCTGCTTCAGTCTTAGTAATTTGAAATGATCCTTGTACTACTGGAATATTTTCTGTGTCAATATCAGGCTCATCTGGATCATTCTTTTGATTAGGTTTAACTGTAGTTTTACGCACGACACCTACCCTGGTCTGCAGGTTTTTATCTATTCCAGGGGGTGGGGGTGACTTCGGGTTACTCATTGCCATGCTTTCATTCATAGCTTCTTTGACGTACGATTCGGAATGATATGTATGTTCTAAATCTCGCTTAATTACAATACTAGATGTGTCAACTTTAATACTCTGCCCTATTGCTGGATGTTTCGAATTCAAATCTTGAATTAGAATATTCTTCAGAGTTTCTTCTATGTTCGAAACAGAACTGAAAGCAAAAATTATAATTATGATGGAATATCAATAATTGTTTTGTAAATAGGTGGTAAACAAATTAAGTAACAATTGTTTTGAGGATTACCTGGGTATTTTTCTCCTATCGAGATATAATCTAAAATGTACGTCAAGTCTTCGGTCCCCAAAGCCAGTAACAAGGGCACCCGTGAAGGCCTGTCGTAGCGACGAGGGGGCGGCATACACTTGGCGTAGTGCAACACTATACCGTCGTGCTCGCTCTCTGTACGACGGGCTCCCAGGCACGCCACCGTAAACGTCCCCTCTCGTTACTCGGAATGTGCCCTCAAATGATATTATAGCTGTAATATAAGTACGTGTAAAATTTGGTACGGAGCTATTCAATACCTATATTATACTTTTTATGTTGAAGTATTACACAAGCACCCTTAGCCTCAAGGGTGAAAGGGGAAAATAATCATATCACACAAAAGCGAGTAAACAGAAATGTTGAAGACATACTTAATTATATATTGTTATATTACACATTGTTCCAACGATTTTTTCCCTTAAAGGGCAAATCGAGCCCCGAGCAGTGCCAGCATGAAATACCCTATTAGGTACACAATAAGGACATAGTAACCCATTTCCCTCGGTCGTCGCCCACTGTTAGCATGTAAGTTTTTCTTTTCTTAATTTCCAGTTGAATGGGCATGACCCATGTTACACACGAAACAAAAGGAGGCTATTGTATATTAAAGTTACAATATTAAATGGAAAAAGAATACGGTCGCGAACAGGATTCGAACCTGCGCCTCCCGGATAGATACTCCAGGCGCTCTGACCAACTAAGCCATCTCGACCTCTGCTCACCACCGCGAATTCTTCTTCCATATTTTAACACGTCTTATGGCGACGTCATTGCAATCAATTCAGTACTTACAAGTGACCGAACCGACACGACTAACTTTGCAGTTAATACAATGTCGTAAAGAATGCAATTACCTTAATAATTCAAGATATGTCTTATGGCGACGTCATTGCAATCAATTGGTTCGGTCACTTGTAAGTACTGAATTGATTGCAATGACGTCGCCATAAGACGTGTTAAAATATGGAAGAAGAATTCGCGGTGGTGAGCAGAGGTCGAGATGGCTTAGTTGGTCAGAGCGCCTGGAGTATCTATCCGGGAGGCGCAGGTTCGAATCCTGTTCGCGACCGTATTCTTTTTCCATTTAATATTGTAACTTTAGAGTTCGCTAAGCATGCGTTAATGCTTTTTCAAAGACATATCTTGAATTATTGTATATTACTTTCCTATGATATATAAATTCAATGTTACTTGCATATTGTTAGAACAATGAAGATCGAAGAGTAGGTTAAGAAACAATATTAAGCGAATCTGAATGTCGTTAATCTTTGGTTAGTTATCGCAAAAGTACGATTATTTAAGTAGATACCTTTATTATAAGCATGTATCCTAAGATATAATTATACCTATTGATTATTCAAATTAAACGTTAAAATTACAACCCATATAGGTAATTTTTATTTTATTTTATGCGCAACATATAATTTTAATCTCCTATGCTGATCTCTAGTATTTAAACTTTCTGTCCTAATCACACCAAGCGAAAAATTATTCAATTAAATGTTATAGAGGCTGAGACCATGGTTTAATCAAATCAATATAAAGGTAATAGGTACTTACGTTCCCCATTGTCAGGTCTGAGGGCGCCCATGTAGAAAGCAAGTGCCGCGACCGCCAGCACGGCGACGGCCGCCAGCAGGGCTCCACCGACCAGCGCCGCTGAGCATAGCCCACCGCTGCGCGAGCTGCCGCTGCCGACCCCGGCGCGAGGATACCCCCCTCCCGCAAAACGATACTCGCTCTGTAGAAAACAATTGTATATATTAAAGACACAACGAGTTATGACTGTGATTTCAGAAAGGCTGGGTAAAAGGTGTATTTAGTCGGTACTGCCGTACTCCCATCATATAGCATAGCGGACGAGCCTATATGAGGCCGTGAGCACAAGAGTGGCCGAGACATAATTGATTTTAACTGTGTCTAGAAAAATATAGGCCATAATTGCACTTACGGCCTCACATTGTCTCTTTAGATTTCAAGCTTTAACCCGAATTCCTGATACTTAATTCAATCAATTAGTTACCGAACACAATTTTAAAACTGGGAATTGAACCCGATAGGTACAAAAGAGGGGAGGGAAACAACCTACTAGCCTATGTTACCCGGGACAATGTAAGGATTCTAGCGATACCCCATACATCGAAATCGGTCCAGGCATTTAGAAGTTATGGTGGAATAAAGAAACTCACAAACATACATACATACGAGTACATACATACCTACAACAATTTAAAACATAAATATATAAAACAAACTGTTATGTAAATGATAACCATTTCTACTTTTACTCGTTTTGCTCAAAACTATTCTGTACAGAATGTTTTGGATAACGGTGTAAGTTGTATAAGTAATCTATTTTGTAAGTTAGTTTATAAGACATAATGTGTAACTGTTTGTTAGTCCCAAATAAATAAATAAATGAAACCTAAAAACATAAACTTTGCTTTTTTTGGGCAGTCGTGTAAAAAGGAAAGTTGCGCTTAAATCGACTGGACCAAAAATATATTGGATTGATCAGTGGTAAATCAGGAATATAATAGGATGTGTATATATAAAATCTTCATTATAGTATTTATATTATATACTACAAATAGAAAGTACAATTTCTACGATAGGAAACGAAGTTGTACGTGCACACATAGAACAGAATTGTAACAAATATGTTGTATAGAGGGACAACAACTACTTTTGTATTGTGAAAAGTTATATTCAACTTTATAAAATATGTGTGCATTCGCGGTTCGCTACCAACATGGAAAGATAGATATTTTACATAAAAAATATATTACGTTATTTATAGACATAGGTTACCTACTTACATTGCATAAAAGCGTTGATATTTTTTAAGTAAATAACTATGTTTTTTTAATCTCATGTATAACAATAACAAGTCTTAAGAGCTTTAAGATTTTCCAGATTTTGTAGTCTGCCAAATGAACAAGTTGATAACATATCTCTGCGTCAATCACAGTAGAATTTAAAATCGAGAAAACAAGAAGAAAATTAATGCTAAATACGACATTCTGATTATTTCCGTTTTATGAAGTTATGAGACTATTTTAAAAATAGGTAATTCGGCTGTGGTATTTTTAGTTCACAAGTGATTACACTGAACATACACTGAATTGACTCTATTCAGTGTATGTTCAGTGTAATCACCTGAACCGCGCAACTAAAACGATAAAGATTTCAGTGTGGGTAGATACTTAAAACATAGTATTAAGCTGGTTCACCGAAAGTTTTTCGAATAAATATATTAATTAACAGATAACAGTTTACTTATGTAATCAAAACCAATTATATTGTAATTGATATCGTATGGCGAATAAATGGAATATTCAGAGATCTTTCTGTATGCCATTTTTCCCTCGGTTACGCCCAGTTTGTGTGTGTTATTAAAAAGCTAGTTAGACAAAAAAAATACATTGCCAATAATTTTTTTTTCGTCCGGCGAAAAAAGTCTCAAGTCGTCGCGTAGTTATCTTTTTTTTGGTACGATTTACATAGGACTTAGGTACTTTATTTACGATCACTGACTATATATACCTACTAGGTACTTATGGTAATCACGTCTCTATGAATCGGGGGCCATCCGACCTCCCAAACGGTTTTTACGTGAACCAAGGTGTGATACATTTTTTTTATGTTGACAGCTCATTTTTGCCGCGATCTTCAAGGTTTGTAGATTATTATCTATTCAGGTTGTTCTAAAAACAGATATCATCAATTATTGTTTCATAGCAGCTGGAGTTGCAGTTTGTAGGTATGTTATAAAAACAAAGGTGATCATTACACATCTAAAGGTTCTAGTAACAACTTTGTTAGTTAGAACATTTTAATAGCATAGTCAACCTTCGTGAATAGCTTCACCCACGTTAAGATAGTTATGTAGGAAATATAAAATTCGAAGTATTCAATAAACTAAGTACCTACTAAAATATTTACTATATGTAGATATAATGTTCGGACACTTTCAGATGGAAGTCATTTTTGATGTTGCGAATTCGCGATCATTACGGTGCTGATGAACGATGGGAACGTGGAGAGTGCATGGGAACCGCCCGCGGTGGGCCATCCATCTGCACCCCGCCTCCTGCTGCACCTGTCACTTCGCGCCGTTAATCATCCTTCTACAAAACCACGTCGAAACGTTTGGGAATGTTGTTTTGGGGACACGAAACAAATTTTGTGACCGCGACATGCGAATACAAGCTTAATCTGTAGTTGGATTTAATTGATTTAAAAAGTAACTGCAGTATTCAAAAATCTATATACTCTTAGGTCCCACCGAGATTTGAACTCGGATCGTTGGATTCAAAGTCCAAAGTGCTAACCATTACACCATGGGACCGCGACACTAGCGCCACGAATTTTTCAGTCTATTCCATTTCGGAAGTCTTTGCTATTGTGTAGGTACTATAGAGCCTTAACAATATTAAAAACATTCTTATTAATTTCTGTCTGTTTTGGCTACGTGTCCCATCATTTTCAAAACAGGACCAGAATTACAATGAAGTAAAAATGTTGACCAGTCGTTTTTTAACAAGATAATTATACCGTGGTAATCACAGTCGCATTGTGATTATAAAACGTTTGGCGTATTTAAAAACCCAAGAATGATAAAAGTCTACGTCGACAAGGCTTTTGCGGTAGATATTTTACACATTTTTCTCGGACAGAGAAAAAAAGTCCGAAATAAAAGCTATTTACTAACTTAGTAAATTTTTTAATTATTTGGTAGTCATAATACTTGGAAACCATGCACGTTTAAATTACTTAGCCATAATAAGTAGATATTAGTCAAAATAATTATGTCAAATAGAGAGCTAAATACGGCTATTTTAAAATGAAATGTTTTGCGATTTTCTTTTAGTTTTCCCACGAATACGGTAAATTTACAAGATATTAATAAACTTATATTTTTCTAAAAGTTTCTTCATTATAGAGCATTAATACGCTACCTAAGTCAGTTACATAATTTGGCGGAGAGCCGACATCCGCCATATTGTAAATTAAGGCTCGTCTTAAGCGAAGGTAATGAGAGCTTTGAACCCTACCAAACAGCATTATTACGTCCCTCAGTAAACTACCCGCCCGGTAATTAAATATATTTTTTGGGACATTGATTAACTTACAGTTAGTTATTTTAAGTGGAAAGTAATTTTGCTTGTCCTTTTTTTCTTGTGGTTGGCATTTCTTTCTTCTGCTTGTTCTTTCTTCTTGTTCTTGGTATGGTTCCTTCAATAAATGATCTGTCGATTTTCATTACATTTTGTAATTGAATGAATAGATAGAAATAGATTTAAATATTTTTTTATGTAATTATTATAAAAGAACATATTAAAAGTACACAATAGTAGTACCTACGCATAAAGCCGATTTCTATAGTCTAAAATTACAAGATACTTACATAAAAAAATATACCAGGGAACTTTCAAAAAGTTAGGTCCCACCGAGATTTGAACTCGGATCGCTGGATTCAGAGTCCAGAGTGCTAACCATTACACCATGGGACCTCTGGGAAACCTAGCTGAAATACTAGATCACTATCAAAAATTTTAAGCTTAAATACAAAAATCAACATACAATTACCTACTTTCACTGTCGCCGTAGGCAAAAATACTTTGTGCTTTTTCAGTTGCAACGTTCAGTATAGATTTTATAACGTGTTAGGAATATTTCTATACTGTAGGTACGTAGTAATAGTTTTGTATAATATTTCAATTACTTATTACAGGTAGGTAATACGTATCCTTGTGTCTATGTAAATTTATTAAGGTCTTACAACTACATACGAATACATTGACTATAACTATGGTCAATATGGCTATAAAATCTAACTTAAGTGAATAAGTGCAAACAATTGTGTATCTATTGAATACACGCTGCCGTTGTTATGACATGCTGACCGTGGTCTCATTCTCCAATGCGCCACTAATGACGATGATGCACCGTTGATGACTTATTCATTCAGAACATGCGATCTAGCACTGGTTTCAGTCCACTAACATTTTTACAGTTAAATCAGCAAAGTTATATACTTAGTTAAGCTCAGCAAGAGTGCACAGTTTTTGATAAGTACCAATTTTATTAAATCCAAATGCACTTATAAATGATACTTACTTAATAATGGTGATCATTTTACACTTTTCAATTACGTAGGTAACCATTTGTCTTTTGTTTGTATAATATATATAAGTTAATATTGTTAAACAGTCTTCTTGCAGCATTTCTAAATTATAAATATATCGTTATAGGAATATAAAATACCGTCTTTTAAGACTGACTGCAATAATGATTAGGAGTATGAACGTTACAAACTTTGATGATTTGGCCAGCATTGTATACTATTGTTCACAGCAAATGTCGTCTGGTGCGCCTAACATCACATGGAACATTTTATTGATCGTTCCGATTTTGAATGCAGTTGCGACTTCTGAGCGTTTGACGTCACGGAAGTTCTGTCAATGTCAAAGGCTATGAAACACTGCGCAGTACATGATAAAGATACCTACCGAGCAAAGAAACCTAGTAAGAGTAAACAACCACACTTAACTAATTATGTTATCAACCCAGTTTCAGTGTAGGTATATAGATATATACAGGGCAAGTATACACGTTAGTACCACGTTTTTTTGGGTTATATAAAGAGGCCTGAATATATTGAATAGGCAAATGATAGGCATACATTTGCTTACAAAAAATTAACACCTGAGGAGTTAACAGAAAGGTACAATTAATATAATACATATAAATTAGATAATTGTTACTCAGATATAATAAACCTGGTATAAAAAAACTGTTTTAAACTGAGCAATTTTGTGTTATATACCTTATTACACGGTACCCATACTGTGATTAATAGATGAACAACATCAATTAAAATTAACGAATCTCCATTGACCTATGATTCTACATACCTAAATACAAAATGTACGGGGATAATTTTGCACGAATAGGCATTGGGTAACTAAAGGAAATTAATCTTTTATAAAGTCATTAATTTTTATCTTTGTTTATTGAAATGTAGGAAGAATTCATATAAATTTTTTATAGCAATGATGTATCATAATATACACACAATGTTACAAAAAGTTTGGTTTTATAAAAAAAAACCACTTCGATCCGAAAGGGGCTTAAAGATATCCCAATCATATTACCAAATAAAATAGGAGACTATAACTTGAAAGTAAACATATTAATAAAATTTAAAATGTCCGATTCCTGTGCCCAAATTACCACAATTTCCTTTGAAAGCTAGCAAATTTCTTAAATAAATAATACCATCATACCCGAAAAGTGACAGGCGCCACCGCTACCCGTGCTGCCTATAAAATTATATCATGTTTAAAAAAAAATGAGGTCCTTTTATCCCTTGTTTTCTGAAAAGGATTTCATAAATAGAATCGAATTTAGATACTTTATAATACCTTCACAGAGCGGACAGGATCTTTTAACGTGCTGTATATTAGGTCCAATTCAGTGTATGATGTCACCTAGTGTTATGTAGGATTAGTGGCTTTACATGCTCAAAGAGGCTCTGTTCGCGAATTCTGGCGATCCAATCTAGTCTCACCTAGGTATACTTTTGTGGCATAGCTTCGCAGGATTATATCGATCGTTCACTCTTGTATTTGCAAACGCAGTTAGTCGTGAGCCAAGAGAATTTCATCCGTTTAGCGGTTAATTGCTGATGAATGTTATTTGAGTTATAATATTTTTTTGTCATAATATTTTTTTAATTAGTCTTATAGTTATATTTAAAAAAAAACTGAAATATAGGTTTCAAAGTCTGTTGAGACGACTCAATTTTTTTTAAATCATTTAATCAAGCAACGCAATCGTGTAATTATAGGACGACTCCTATAATTTCCACCTATTATTGCTGCACATCACTTAAGATCAGGACATATTCCACGGAACAAGTTTGCTTACCTTATGCGGAAATCGAATTCCCCTAATTCTGACGTCTGCGGTACAGTAGAGGATGTACAACATGTGTTAGTGGAATGTGTTCGTTATACTAGCAAAAGAAATGCCTTAATTAATTCCTTGAATCTGTCAGCAATGGATGTTGGAGTGTTCCATGTTATTCTGGCTAAACCGACTTCTGAGAAAGCAAAATTATTGTATGGTTTTCTATTAGATAAGGCAGATTCATTTGAATTTAATTTTAATATAAGAGTAAGGTATATAAGGTACCATGTATAAAAAGTACGATGGAGTTGACATTATCGTAATTACGACAAAAATACCGACACAAAAAAAAAGCTACGGCTTATTAATTCTGTCATAAATAAATCAATTTTTGCTTTGACTGTCAGTGATAATAAAATAATACTTAGCATATAATCCATGAAATATCGTCGATGTCGTCGCCTTCGGTTATTACAAGTAATATGAGATCAGTTAATTATTAGTGTGTGTGAAGACGCGCATAATACTGTACCCTTGTAATAACAGGTATCATAGTGGACGGCCTTGTGGCGCACGACCTCATCCCAGATCTACATAGTCGCTCCTGCACTTGCTAATTGGCCTGTCTTTGTTTGTTCATTGACCACCGATCTCTTGTTAAAGTTAAGTAAGAAAATACGCTGCCTTATACAAGGTTACCTTTGTGATCAATTTAGGCCTTAAGTTCGCGATTATTCGTTCTATTTGTGGGATATTGTTTAAAATAATCAGATTTAGATTTTAGAGTATTCAGGCGCTTCTGTGTTTTCGAGTTTCCATGTTGTCCATACTTTGAGTAGATTTTCTAGAACGTTTTCGATTTTCTTGTTAATTTCAATTTTGCGCGCAATTCTTCGCTTACGTACACAGGAAAAGCGTAACCAATGGCAAACTTACAGCATTTAAAGACTTTTCGTCAATTTGTATGTTTGTTATGTATGCTTATTGGCGTGCAAGGCAACCTACGTACCTACTGTAGGTCATGGGTGAGCAATAATAGCATAAACGCAGGAACCAATTGTCCGTCACGCTTACCTATATTGAACACATTTCGTGTTCAGTTTCAAGAAACGCGTTTCTTCTTTGGTTAGGGCCTTACCTAATGTTAGAGTTGTTCAAGCTGCCTGTAGGCGTCTGGATTGGCTTAGCGATTGTTATTATTTTACAACAGCTAGGACAAACGTGTCCTCCGAAGTACGGAGGCGTGCCGATGAAATACTCATAAAGTAAGTAACTAAGTAACAATGACATAATCTTCAAATAAGTATTACCTAATTTCAGCCCATCGTTAAATACTTGACAGTAGGTACAATCATAATGTTGTGAATGACTTACTTAATGAGCAATTTTATGATCATTGTTAGGAACAAGGAAACACGTCTTTATATGAAAACATAAAATAAATAGGTACAGATCTGCGAGATATTTTAACTTTATACGTATTTTATATCTCTATACCTTGATGCAAATTGAAATCATGTGAATGAAAAAACTGCTGGTTATTAGCGAAGCGAAACGTCGGAAGAATCTCAACGTAAAGAGTCAGAAGTCACGACACAGTAAGTCGCAGTAATAACTTTAATCACTGACACGACTAGTCACGTTAGATTGTCCTAGTTGATGTTTTTAATTTATCTAATTTTCCTTATTTTAATGTCTTCAAGCTTCAAGAGTCCTGACACGAAGCCATTGTCAACCTTCCTTAGAAGATTACACGTAATAAGTCTTATTATTTATAACTGCTTATTGTATCTGATACAGGAAGATTTTTTATTTAAAAACCTTCGTGTTTGGCCAATTTATTGCATAATAAGCTTAATAGGTGTTAGAGTTACCTTTTTCATATATTCTGCTAAAATATAAAGAAAAACATCTCAATTATATGTTCGTTTTACACAAAAGTGCCTTGTCTATCAGCTCACAGAAAATTAATTTTAATATTTCATGACTTTTTAATCCAAAATTGTATACTTTATATATATACTGTGAAATAAAGGTAAACAGATGAAAACATTATAAAATATAGTAGTCGCACGCACAAAAACAAATCACGACCGACGACAACAAGTCTGTAGGGACGGGACAGAATGAATCATTGTCCTGTTTGTGTCTACTGGCTCGTAGTACGCAATTAGCATGGCTATCTACATGCCTATGTGGCGAGTAGGAGTCTGAAAAAACTGGCAAAAAACATTGATATGCGAACATAAACGCTACTACCTAATGTCTTACGAAAAAATTCACGAACATGACTGACGTAAACTGTGGTGGCTTTGAACTGTATCAAGGTTGAACCGAAGCTGCGATGTGAAGAGATACCTTGCGGTAATATCTCGCCGAAATATTCTAAGGTTGAGTTAAAATTTATATACCCTATATGCTTTACACAGTTTTTATTTCTTAAGATCTACCTTTCCTTAGTACTTAATTTATATCTTCGTAATCTATCTTTTTTTTTATTAAAAAATGGATAAGACCTTAACTCATCAATTTTTTCAGTCTAAAGAGACAACTTATATCGTAATAATATTAAATTCTATTCGTTTTTTCTGTTATTCTTTATGTTCGGAATGAAATTTTTGTGAGACACATTTTCATATTTAATTAATGTTAGCGGTTTTGCTATTTTGGTTAGTTTCAACTCAAACGAAGAAACTTGATGAACTCATCAACAAAGGAATTGCCCACATTTTGATATATGTAAAGCTAAAGAATTTCTTTATCTTAAATAACTTTGTTTCTCCGTATCTATTGTGTCATTATTGCTTGTGCATGAGTTTGAAAGCTGTGCTCATTAGGGGACAGTGCGGTGCAAAATCAGTGGTCTCTTAGAAATGTCTGGCGCCCGCCGGGTGACTATTGTCAAATAATGAAAGTGTCATTAGTTATTGTTGAGGCAACCAATTTCGTATCGCGCAATCTCGAAAGCACTTGCAAAGACCTCGTGTTGAAAATTCATGTACCTGTTAGCTGTTTTCCTTATAATTTATCAAACTTATTACCTAGTTAAAATTGGAATCGTCACGATCGATATGATTTAATTTTCGATCCTTGTTTTTGATAAGGTAAGTTAGTATATGAATGGAACGGGCGTGTAAAATGATGGAAGGTGCTCCTACAGATTTTCACAATTTTAATAAGATAAGGAATTACAAAGGAAAGCGGTTTGGTAAAGCTTGGGGGAGGCCTTTGCCAAGAAGTGGGATAGTATAGGCTAAGAAAATAAAAAGGAATTATAATAACATGGTTTGAAGCATTTTCTTGCCATGCCGGCTGCCTCAATATCAAGTAATGTGTAGCTATTGCTGGTAATAAGTACTTTGGAGATAAAGAAAGCAAGCAGTATGATAATGTAGTCAAGCTATTACTGATCTATTAAAAATAATAATCTAAACAATAACCTGTTCCTGACGGTGGCCTAGATACTATTTTTTATATTATTAAATAATATAGTTCCTTTTTTTAAATGGGGGAATATTATAATTCAATAATTACGGGCGTCGTAGAAATTTTTCTTAAAATATTTAAATGTTCCTTTTTTTAGTTAATATGCAATTTAAAATTATAATTATTATGTACATTTAGAACGAATAAATATTACCTATGTAATAGTAACGATTATCTGCGAAAACGAAGAAAATAAATAAATAAGATTATCTAAATTTATTAAATAGAGGAGCTCGTGGCTAAGTAACAGCCGCACAGATCGATCGGTCGAGGTTAAGCTGCGCTTGCCGCGGTTGGTCTGTGGATGGGTGACCATCTTTTCATACCGAGACCCCTCCGTGCCTCGGAGAGCACGTTAAGCTGTCGGTCCCGGTTTGTTAAATTAAGATCTATGACAGCCGTTACGGGTAGTCAGAAGCCCGAATGTCTGACAACCAGTCATACCACGAGATATCGTGTTACCCAGTAACTGGGTTGTGGAGGTCAGATGGGCAGTCGCTCCATGTAAAATACTGGTATTAAGCTGAATCCGGTTTGACTGGAAGCCGACCCCAATGTAATTGGGAAAAGGCTAGGCAGATATATATAATATCTAAATTTATTAAATTTTTGTACAAAATTATTTGTTATTACTCCGGGAATGCTGATTATTTTATTATACATTCGTGGTACATCATTATTCCAACTTTCACACCACAAGAAATAAAATAATAAGTTTTCTCATGTTGCCAGTTGTTTTATTGTGTGTTACCTACACGCATTCTTATAATATGGATGTAATGATGAAGGAACGTGGCCATAAAGTAAGGAATGCAGAGCGAACCATCGCCCGTCGCCGTCGCAGATCGCGACTCTTCTGCTACGATAACACTCGATTGGCGTAATGACGAGTCGATTCCAGAACGCTCGCGGCATTCCACCGCCACCGCGCCGTCCGCATCATATCATTCCACTTTTATGGACATCAAAACGTAACTATATAAATCTTGAGTTTGTCATCACCTTGATCGATTTTGTACCATCCGACTAGTTGCGAGTAATCTTGTAGAAGAATGTCGTCTAGCGGTAAGTAGGTAGGTAGACCTTTTTTATATATGTCCCAGATGAACAGTAGAATCAGCTGTTTTACAAAACTGCTGATTGTACTGTCCATGACGCAAAATATTTCAGTTTTTTTGAATCCCGCATTATGTAAATAATAAATAAGGTCAACGTTATACCTATAGATTGAATATCCATCTGCTTTCACTGGAACGTAATTCAATTATTATCGTATTACGTGCCTGTATTTAATATTCAAGAGTGTCCTGTGAATATCAGTCAAGTTGATATTGGTTATTGTGTACGAAGGCTATGCTTCAACAAAATCAATATTGTCATTCGGAACGCGTAGCCACTAGCCACCATACCATTTGTGAATGTACTTAACTATTCACCAAATGTGTTCGTAGAGACTGTAGAGATTAATTACAGCACTATAGAAAAACCTTTGCTTAGCGCTTCATATAATTTGAGAGAGTGGCGGGAACAATTTATTTCTTGTTGTTGTTCTAATTGCTCTTGTTGTTTAAGTGGTTTGCTGTCCGTAAAAGTTGGTGTGGTTCTGACAGAAAATCAATGGGCTGCTGAGATTTTGTGTGGACATGGTCCGTATCTGGTTACTCTAATCTCTAAACAGTCTAATCAATATGTATAATTTTTTTATGTATTATTCAGATAAATGTAAAGTTAAGTCGTATTGGGACCAAAAATAAAAAAGGCGTCAGTTGACTGTCCAATTAGCACTGTAATTTACAAAATCCACGAGGGAAATCAGAAAGAATTATTTGTCTCTGAGTGTTTGCTACACACAACCTAACTAATATAACAAGCTTTTAGGTTTATTGATCTGCGCAGCACACAAGCCTCTAGCTTCAACTTTCATAAAGACGGAAGAACGTTAATTTTAACAAATAACAACAACTTAATGATGGCCGCAAGGATTTAAAATAGAAAGCAGGATAGGAACGCAGTGGCTCGACTAGTGTGTCGGCTAACGGGACCGCCTGCGTCACGCTGACAGCGCGTCGGCGCACGCGAACGCTGATACAACCACTTGACTAAGTAAGAATCGGTGTTATCTCATTCTTTTCGTAGCATTCTTAAACGATGAATGTTAAAGAATAAGAAATCCTATTTGCATATTATTAGTTTGACATCCAATTAAAATGTCCCCACAATTTTTTTTATGTTTTTTCACTTCAAAACTCTCAAATCTTTAATACGTATTACAAGTATTATAAGTATACCTAAATACATGAATGGATTTTTTCTTATATTATTTTCTTTAATCGATTTGAAAATACGGTGTTATGAGTTTGGAGAAAATTTATTACCTATAACAATATTTTATAAGTAGATCTTTGAAGTGGGAGCTTGTAGAAAAAGATTAAGGGGATTACTTGTATTAAGTGTAACGGTTATATCTAGCTAAACAATCATTTAGAGTTACCGTGGGAGCATTTTGAATAGTTTTTAAGCAAGTATTAAAACGGTTTCCACCTAAATCCTTTTGTAATGTTTTTTAATACTTCGTTCTTGCTCAGGTACTCGCATGCCTATAATTTGCGAATAAATTGACAGGTTTCTTTGAAGACATCGTGTTAGTGATTCGTTAACCTTTGTCATTAATTCAAATGATATTCAAATACAATCTTTAGATCTCTAATCAGCGTGATTAGTGTACCTGCTTGTAATGTTTCTTGATCTCTATACAATTGTATTTTCATCTCCACGGAGATTGGCCAAGTACGCAGGAGATATTATAGTGTACAAGTGTATGCGCAAAAATAGGTGTACTGTCTCTTCCTTCATTCTCACAGACCGATGGGACGGCAAACTGACACGACCAGAGAGAGATCAAGCGCAGGACCGACGGCTACACGGGCTGTCCGAAGTTCGGGGGTGTCACATCAAAGACGTATGCGACGTATGACGTCGTGATAAATGGTCTTGATGATGTGTAAAGCTAGGAAAGAGGCGTACGGGTGATTTAAACTCCAATACTAGGTTGTATATTAATCATAC
The DNA here is from genome assembly GCA_935421205.1 of Xylocampa areola. NCBI lineage: Eukaryota > Metazoa > Arthropoda > Insecta > Lepidoptera > Noctuidae > Xylocampa > Xylocampa areola. Next base: position 8,449,502 of record OW285200.1, read on the forward strand.
CAGCACCTCTGAGAGATTTTCTTGATGATGTTAAAAGCCATATCAGAGACCTACGGGTGTTTTAATCTGTCACTAGTTTGTTCATCAAGAACACGTTAAGCAGAAGAATGACGGATAGATGACATTTTGCTCAGAATTCTAGATTTTTGACACTACTCCCAGCTCCCATTGTTTCAAGAGTCGAGTACTTTCACAGTAGTGTAATTTAGAAAGTATCCGTGCTATTTTGTTTGGTAAAATCTCCTCTCACATAAGTTAGGTACAAGAACCCCATAATTCTCGATAAATGCTTACTTTTCTTGAATCATATAAATACAAAAAGCTTTCTAAATTGAAAAAAAAAATTAAACAATTGTAGTCTCTGTGACTTTAAAAGTCACATCCTAAATAACTATTATCTTTCAGGTTAATCTTTTTTTTTCTCTTCGTTATGGCGATTTTTCGTCTCCCAATTTAGACAGTGTCCAGGTTAAATTTAACATTGCCTAATGAATCGCTGTCAATATTAAGATTAACATAAATTAAAATGTTCCACACAATAAAATTATAAATTTGTTGATAAATAATTAAATAAATGGAATGGAGTGCCTCTAGATAGAACATTGACTGCATGGCATGACGTCTTGGATTCGATTCCCGGGTCAGGCAGATATTCGGTTTGTCATGAAATTCTCAGTAGCAGCCCGAAATTTGGAATAGTGCCCTATTAATAGCAATAGGGCCACTACCTACATGAGACTTGATAATGACATTGATGTACCGATGCGTACACCTCTGCCAACCCCTTCGGGAAATACGGGGATGATACTATGTTATGATGTTACGTTAATCTAAGGAAACTTGACCTGTGGACGATGCGATTTCCTATTTCAATATCACAATAGGTACGCACATTAACATATATATTATTATTATTATTGTATATACATACAATTACAATATAATTAATAGTTAATAGAAGAAATCGCTACCGTAAACTTTTATTGGCAAAGACGTGAAAATCTTGTTTCTCCCTCTGAGAGTCATGTGTAGAATATACTGGCGGCATACCCACAGGCGATCGTAAAGCATGACTCGTATAACAGTTAATTACACAACTTCTATGTATGCGTAAATCTTCATAAAACTTCTAGCTGAGGGTAAATATATTACTGTGCGTGTGTGTCCTATTAATAAAGAAAGCTATTAGTCTAAAACTTTCTACGCTATTAGGCATGGTCGGCCAAAATGAATGGATCTAGTTGAAGGGACCAGCCGGTGTATCTGAGTTGTGGGTCAAGGATTCGGTCAGTGACCCGAGTGTCCTCCCACGGACAAGGTCTGTCGGAACGTACTTACTCAAAGAGAGGTTTGAATATCTCCATAGATTATCGAAAGGAAATAGATGTGGCATTCGTTGGACACGGTATTAAATTGTAATATTATATTCTTAAATACATTTACACCTATGATGCGTCATTTTTAAATGTATTTTTTTAAATTTGATTGCCATATCTAATCAGTAAGAAATCATAAGATTTCTTCTGTCACATCAATGTTAAAATTATTTATTTCAATATTTATAGGAACAAGAATAGTGCAATCGATATTTAATATAGGTATACCACCGTATGTCTACAATTAAAACCATCCAAATGTAACCTAAACCCAGCTTTTAAAATGTACGGCATTCATCTCATACACATTCTTAAAACACATTGTTTAAGTAAACAAATCTTTCATGACTCCATGGACTTAAACGTAAAGTCGGTCGTAGATGTCGTCAGTGCGACATACTGACCGCGACCAAAACGGTCACTTTGAATAAGGAAATACCACATTTTGTCTCCTCTAACTATCGTCAAAGCATTATTAAAACGCTTTCCATCTCATTTACACTCATTTAGACATAACAATGCGATAATTTATAGATTCGTTTTTTTTAGGTCCAAGTATAAGGTTAGCTGTAGAATTATCATTTTTAATAAATACTTGATGGCTGCTCGTTTCAAACAAATTAACTCCGAGTTTTCCGGTATAAACAATGTTCAGCTTCTGGTGAATTATACCTAGCAATGATAAATTATACATGCGAAATAAACTAACATAATTACGTATAAATTCCCATCTTTACTTTATAAATCACGAATATGAATATTTGAGTTAATATGCAGCGTGATCACAAATATAGCTTCCTTAACCAGAGCCTTGATAATTTACAATTTTGTGGTTATTAGGTAAGGACAGAAAAAACTTGATAAAAAATGAATGTGAGGTTCATTGACAGAATTCCATTTATTACGAGATTTTTAACACATGTACGGGGAGGATCAGATCTGACGTGATTAGTGTAGCAATCCATCATATTTAGTGGCTCATTACCGAGTGATAAATGGGTATATTAAAATTGGCGCGTCTCTGGACAGCTTGTGCATAATGGATGAGCAAAATTGGATCCCTTCCAGTGCTCCACAAAAGTTTAAATCAAGTACATGTTCATATGAAACTATATATAATCAAATTCAATTAGACCATTGAAATAACCACCGCACTATATCCAGCTGCACAGAAAATACGTTATCTTTAAAAAAAAAATCTCTTCAGTTTCTTGTGGTAGGGTTTCGTCCAGTCCAATACGTGGAATTCTAACTCAAGACTTCTGATTCAGCAGCTCGATGGATATGCTGTTGAACTTACGCCACTACTGAATTGAATCTTAACGTGATATCATAATAATTATTAATAACTTAAACAATATAACGACGCTTTTCTCAATAATTATACATAATAAGTATGTTATACACAGGTCAATGTTTTCATTTTTTGATTAATTTAAATCATTATTTATAATTCGATTTATAAACATTTATTCTAAATGTTTGTTGTTATAAGGATCAGTGTTCGTCTTGCTGACATTATGACATTCTATAACAAATAAAGAATTTGTTATTTCTATTAAATACTTGGTTCACATTGATGTATATTTTTGACATATATTTATATCAACCTATTTAAAGGATGTTGCCTTATAGATAAGGCTCTTTTTAATAATGGTTAAACCAGTAGGTATGGTTTAATCGAACAATTGAGATTCTTAACTACTTTATATAATGTTCCAGTATATAATGAAAATATAATAATATTTTCTCACAAGTACCAGTTTTAAAGAGTAAATATTGTCATTCGTTGGACAGTTAACAAGGCATATAACAGTATTTCGCAGGTTGGTAATGTTGGTATGCTGCATGCTAATAAAAAAACGTTAGTAGAATCATAAAACCTACTTTTCAATTAATAAACGACCGGTTTACAGACGGACTGGTGTATGTACCTATGCATACCTGTGATCAACTCTTCATATGCAATAAACCCATCCAAGCGTCTTTAAAAGAACCTGAAACTTGGCAAGTAATCAAAATTCATTAATTTCCAGATTGAAATGTCATGTGTTTTTGAGGCACTCTTGTTAATATAGCCATAGATATAGATGAAGCAGCAGATAGGAAGTAGCTACTCTATAATTCTTTTTCGTGAGCAGTTAAAGCCTAGTGCTAAGACTGTTGGACTGGCAAGTTTAGTCATAGGTCGCAAGTTCGAATGACTCAAAGTCGAAGTCGAGTGGTCGCACCACTGACTTTTCATGTGCGTATTAGAAATTAATTATGACTTGCTTAAAACGGTGAAAGAAAACCAGCACACTTAAGAGATGTTCTATAGTGTGTAAAGCCGTATCAGAGGCCTATGGGTGGTGTAAAACCACAGAGAGAAAGGGAGAGATTCTTCTTCGGCATATCCATGTGTTTTAGGTTTCGTATTAATAAATCAATTGGTTTTCTGTGCTCTTTATAATTTCATACATTTCAGCAGGGTGAATGACCTCAATGTAATAAAAGATCGTTACTAAATTAAACGGGTCCAAGATACCATTGGAGTTTGTATTGCAGCTTCTTGATTTTATGAAATAACAAAGTAATTATGATATATTGCTCGGCTACCTTTGTATTTTCCGAACCAATTGTGGGGGCCGTAGACCGTTGGATATTTCGAGTAATAAAGATCCGGTCGAATAAACAACTGAAAAGCAGCGTGGGGGGCACGCTAGATGTATTTACACTGTTGTGACTCGTGGGTGTCATTATAAACTAGGTTGTATGCAGTAGGCAAACCTGCTTGTCTTCTAGGCCTACTAGAGTAAGGCGACTATGTAGATATCGCTATAACTGTTTCTTTTCCTATTCATGAATGTATGAAAGACTGAACTGACTGAAGACCTTGCACTTGTACAAGTACCTGTAGGCTTTGGGGGTCGCGAGTCATCATTTATAACTTTATAACATCGATGAAAGATTGCAGTTTAACTATACTATTATAGTAAGCTAGTGTTTAGTTACCAATTGTAGTTAATTCTCACTCTCAGTCACTTAGTTTGTGATCTTAATAACTACTCGGCTTAAAAAAAAAGAGGATTAAATTGTGCTCAAAAATACTCGAAATAAAAGGTAATTAGCATGGTCCCGGCCCAGTCTAGGCACGTCGCAGCGATCGTTGAACTCGCTCAGGTCAAAAGCCTTGCATTGCGACCGCCGCTTATATTTATTGCTAATACAATTTTCTGAGACCCTAAGTTACTTGTGAAGATTATCCGCCTACCCGGATTTGATTGACAATGATATTCATTGTATCATCTTCTAAAGCCGATATTTACAAAGGCTTCGTTAACTGATTAAGTTAAATCAAAGCAGTTTCGATTTAATTATATTCTGGATGATCAAGCAGATCTAGTGTTTCCCCTTCGCTTAGTTTATTTCACAATCAATCTGGATAGCCTTTTCCCAACCTGTTCCCATGAAGCGACTGCCTATCTGAGATACACAATCCAGTTACTGGGTAAACCGATATCACGTGGTAAGACTGGTTGTCAGACTTTCAGGCATCTGACCACCCGTAGCAGCTGCCATAGATCTTCATTTGACAACCGGAAACGACTGTTTAACATGCTATCCGAGGCATAGAGAGTATAAATTATGGTCACCCGTCCACAGACAGACCGCGGTAAGCGCAGTTTAACCTTGACCGATCGATCTGTGCGTCTGTTACTTAGCCATGTGCCCCTCACTTAGTTTATCTCACAAAAAACTTTATTTTCAGTTTAACAGTTTTAAATCCAGTGGACTGCACACAAGAGTTTATGTTGAATAAAACAAAAAGATTTAAATTTTTATATAAATTTCAGTGCAATGCACACAAGTAACTTGTACTAAAGCCCAGGAGGTAAAACTTTCCAACTTGAGAAGATATTTCATACATATTTATAAAATTCTTCAAAACAGTAAAGTTAAAACATAAAACCCAAACGTTTGACGAGACGAAGTCTGTAGACAATGCTTATATTCTGAAAATAGTTGGTTCATCTGGGTTGCCGTCTATTTAGGAATATGGCTACACTTATTTTCGGAGGTCAGTTACCGCAAACATCTACATCCAAATAGATAATAGGTAAAGTTACAATATTAAGTGAGTTCGCTAAGCATGCGTTAATGCTTTTTCAAAGACATATCTTGAGATAATAGGTAGTTATCTCCTGATGAATCGCATTTTCGCTATAACGTTGCAATTATGTTTTTGCCTCCTCCGGTCATGCTATCAGTTCTAGTGAAGTCTTCCTTAGCTTATTTCGCCGAATACAATCATCTTCCAGCTTCTTTTGTTGAAAAGGCAATTTTAGAACACGTTAAACAATCTATTTCTGTGCAAGTTTTTATCCTTTGTATATAGGTATATAACAATATAACATAGCATTACTCGTGTATCCTCGAAGTGGAGAAGAATTGCACATCCATATTTGACCGATCCAGTTATCTTTTTCATTGGTAGCCCCAAACATGGCTACTGAGCAGGAGGTCCTAGATTCGATTGTTTGGGATTTTCTACTAGGAAATTGTCGTAGCAGCCCGGAGTTATGAAGTTGGCTGTGCTTCGTGCTGCGCAGAGCACGTAAAGCCCTTGGTCCTGCGCCTTATCTCTCGCCGGTCGTGTCCCATCGGACTATGAGATTGAAGGACTGGCGGCACGGAAAGCACTCCCTCTGCACCTGTGTTCGCGCATACACTCATGCACTATAATATCTCCTGTGTACTTGGTTAATCTCCTAGAGATAGACAGCCGTCACCGAAAATTTGGTCAGATTTATATTATTAATAAGTGGTAAGCCATCATAAATGCCTTCGTATAGCTTCACAATTAATCAAATGTAAAACTGTTGGCCTTATTTCCCTATTGTATGTTGCTACAAAGGTTGATTTATTTCTAAGTACGCGTCGATGCACGATGATTATAATGCGACACTATGCGTAATGCCTGCGTGCTTGGCCATGAATCTGACTACCATTAAGCGACCGAGAAGCCTCGATTCGCTTAACTTGAAACACACGCCCCATATAATCCAGTTTCTAAAATTACATACATTGGTATACATGTTCAATAACTTGAATGCAATTTACGAATAACAAGCACTTCAAGCCATGAAATGTCGTCAGGTGTGACTTAATTGCTTACTTTCAATGTCTGGACAGTTATTTACAAACGAATTAAAATGATTTGTGTTATCCATTCACTCAAAAATATCAGAAACTCTTAGACAAGACTTAATCGCAGACCAATTTCTGCTAACTCCAATTATTGGCAATGCAACCATTTATGCGTCTAGAGCAAAGATATGAAACAAATACAATAAAAATTAAAACTAAATTAAAACTAGAGGAGGGCATCGAAAAATTCGTTAGCGTCGCAAAAAATTTGTCAACTGGGAGTGTACCCAAAAGGCCGGCAGCAAATTTAAATTAAAAAAAATCAATAAGATTTAAATCTATGCTCTATAAATTTTTCGTATTAGGTTTTAGTTCAGACTTTTGCTATGTATGTAATAAATGTTTATGCGTCTTATAATTCAATAGAAATAACGAAAATCTCCAATATACAATCGCTTAAGTAGGTAGGTATACTTCACTTGTTCACTTTCTAAAATATATCTACTAATTCTTTCTACAATGTAAGTCATTTTCCAGTGTGGCAGCTGGAGCTATACAGTACTTCGAATTCGCAAAAGTAATTACTTGCCTAGAAACTACAACCTCTGTATACAATACGTATATATAAATAGAAACCATTACGTACGGCTTCCTTACTTTTACCGCCATAAAAAAACGGAAGGCAAACAATGTATTAGTATGATAACGAAACTTTCTTTTAGTTTATGTGATAATTGAAACAGTATCACGAAATCAGCTGGAAAATACACTTTTTGTTCTTGAGAAGGAGAAAGGTGGTCGCCTGGACCCACTGACCCACTGCTGACGACCACTTTCTGCTTCACTGCTATTCATAATAATCATTTTGTATAGCATTACTGACAATCCGTGTGTTACTGGGCAAACTAGCTACCTATATGTTGAATTCAGTTGAGTTATATGGACATGATTAATGATATTATATGCGAGGGATGTGTTCCTTCGGTAAGGGTTCAGCAATAATAGATTCACGATCATTATTAATAGGGTTATAGAAACATATCTAATCGATTTAGCTTTAGCTTTTGTCTAATAGGTCCATTTATCGTGCTCAAAATATAAACCTAGAATCCACACGATGGGAGCTGCGGGAAATACCTACTAGCAAATAACATTTTAAAAACCTACGCGACAAATCAGAGTCGCGATGTATTCTTGCGACCAGCGTGGGAAGATGAACTAGTACACTGGCTCTTCATTCATAGATTATTACTAAAAATAAATTTAATGAACAATGGAAAGGATGCCAATACGCGGTACACTTGCTACAGCTGCACCTTTTGTAAGAGAACCTAGGCTTTTAATTAAAGCTTGGGCCATGGAGGGGTTGGTGTAAACAAGTCGGGATGCAGGACTGGTTGGCAGGTAACACTAGGGCTAAATATAAACTCTTAACGAGTTTCTATGGATAAAAAGGCGAGTAGTTACCTCCACGTTATCGTACAATGAGTGTAAATGGCATCCTATTAGGAATATATATGAGGGTAAATTAAAAATAATCTTTTGATTACGGAGCTAACGACTCTAAACCAAGTAAGAAATACAATATATTCACCAATGACGGAAGTAATACCAATAAATCTTTGAAACATAAAACATAAATTAGAGGTGTCAATTTAGGCCAAGTTAATATTCATTCATCAATTCATTATTCCAATCAGATAACACTAATTCATAAATATCTTTCATCAACCACACTACATCGGAACGTCCGCCGAGTTATCGCCTAACCGTGAATTCCGTTTAGATACGGTATTTTTTTAATAATATATTTGTCGTTTAAAATAAATTGTTATGGAATAAGTTGTGAATAGTTATAAACTAGTTACAAAACCGGCCTGTGTCGGCGTTTCATCTGCTGACCCCATTCGAGGCGCGCGGTGTGAACGGGCTGGGCGGCTGTTGCACTGAAGACGCGCTGCGCGGGCGCCGCTTGCCAAGTGCAAGGCAAACCTCTCCACTACACGTAACACGGCATAACGACAACAAAATACCAACACGCGTGTTCAACACACTCGTTTTGCTCGCGTTTCTGTATTGTTTATTAACATGCGTTGGCATGAAAGCTTGACTATTGAAATACATAAAGATATTTTAAATCTCAATTTTTTTCCGATGTCTAAACTACCTCGTTGCATCGACATCTCACCAACTGCAACTCCATAAAAATTACATAAAAATAAGTCACGTCGTCGGATGCAATTACGCGACTAAAGTTTAGTGAACACGTAAAATGAAGATGGAAGCTGTAAGTGTGGGATGCGCAGGCGAATGCTTTAGAGATGTTCTGATAAACCACACGTAAGGACTAGTAGTTCCTTTTTAAACTTTACTTTTATTTTTATTCGGACAACAATTTTTGTGTTTTTAAGATTATTTTATGACGTTTCAATGAGGTGTGCTGCAAAACCGTTAGTAATCACTAGTAACCAGTAAGATATTCAGTCATTGTGTATCTACGTAATATTGTATACATTAGGTAGTACATAATTACCTACCTAGTGGAATACAATGAAAAATATTTCTGTAAGTATGTACATCCGCTCTTTTCAAAATAAGACATCATTTTAATTACGCCGGTTTACGTAAAATAGTTTTAAGAACAAAAAGTTTAATCACTCTGTGTGCTTGCTCTTACTCGCGTTTTTCTGTCTTATTACATACCGAATCAAAAATTTTAATTAATAATAACACAATATATAATAATTAAGATTACTATCTAAGAATTCATAGAATGTCTGATTAACGACTATCCTTCTATGCATAGATGGAATTTGCAGACAAATTAATGTTCTTTAGTTAATAAAACTAAAAGAACATTTATGGGTCGGCACGCAAGCGTTTATAAAAATACACCTTATACTCGGGCATTAGGCTCACCACCTATTTACATGAGACCTAATAACTGTATCCGTGAAATGTGGGTGTAAAACTGTACCTACACTACTGTCTCCTACCTACCCATTGGGGAATACAGGCGTGATGTCATGTTATGTTCAAATACATACAAGTTTATGTGCTTGTGTGATTTGATTACAATCAAATTTGCAGACCAAATTTGGGTTTTTTGTTAGAATTTTTTCTTTAATGTTATTTCTCTCATTTTTTTACAAAATATTGATTACTACACCTGCTTACGTAGGTTTTTTTTTTAAGTTAAGTATATGTGTTTTTAGGTTCTTAGTGACACATACTCTAAAAGTTTCTAATAAAATGCTCTATGGTTCTCATATTTCTTTATTATTTACATTATGTAAAAATTAACTGCCCAGTGTGTTATGAAAAATAGTATACAATACTTAAAAGAGATCAGCGGCAATCTATCTCTCATTTTTATTAGTTGTAGTGCGTGACTGTTTACAGTGCCAATTCATTTCATATTGCATCCGCTGGGACGCAACTTTCATCGTAATGGTGCCTTGACGCAGGAAAGCTTGGCACACGTTCATCGCCTCAATTAGGTACTTAAAAGAGCTCTATCAAGTAAATTGGAAATACACCAATGAGCACCGAAAACGTGAGGCGTCAAGGCAAGACCAAAGTAATCCTGTCAAAACCCTTTGAAACATTTCTTTAATATATGTATAAAACACTTTCCTAATTTATATTTGAGAACACAAGTTCTTTTTTATTTTAATCTTCCAGATAAGTGTGTGATTAAACAGTAGATACGTTACTTCTAATTGCTCGTTCAATTACTCGTTCACTACTGGATTATTAAAAAATTACATACAGTTTAATCTTAAGATCATCATAATTCAAGTTAACAGAACAAAAAGCTATTGTGGTATAACTGGATAGACGTCGATTAGCATGCTTAGCGCCATAACGACACGCACGCGCGCCCTTCAATGGAACACATTATCGTAGCACAATCGGTTTTTTTCTGCTAAATTATATCATGTTTTTGCGTACACAAATCAATCAAAATTTATCGTAATTTACTTGACTGCCTAACAAATTAGGACAGATTTTACAGTTTTTACACAAGAAGAAAAACTATATTATGTTTTCAGGGTTTATATATGTATGTTTATTAATTTCTTTTTATAGTCCAAGATCCGAGGGCCCCCAGACCTTACTTATTTTCTGATGGACGAAATGTAAAAATATTACTCACTTTACAAAGCCTGAGAGCAGATTTTTACGTATGTTGTACGGAATATAGCATTTTTTTTTAAAATTTTAGTCTATACTGCCGGGCACCTTCTATCAGCGGTAATTATCACCAGACCATATAAAGATCGGAACAACAAAAAAATCTCAAAAATTTGGCGTTGCCCTGCTATATCTCTAATAATTGGATATTAAGAAATTATTTAGTTATTATTAAAGACTTCCATTAGAGTTTTAATAAGATGATTTCAATGAAACTGTATTAAAAAAGTATTTGATTATCACCCGCGCGCTCATCATACTCATAGCGACATTTTAAATGTGCCTGAGGGACGTTTGGCCCTACGATTGGTCTGGCAGCTTTCAAAAAGTATAAAATAGTCCCCTAAATACCATAAATAAAAATTTAGTATCAGACTATAAATAAGATTATGTTTTTTTCTTTCGAACTTTAAAGCGTCTGGAGATAATTATTGCCTACACAAGGTGTCTGACAGTACTGACAATTTTTTTTTTACAGTCGGTATTCCGTACAACATACGTAAAAATCTGCTCTCAGACTTTAAGTAAAGTGAATAATATTTTTACGTACCTGTAGCACCTGGTACCTGGGAGTTGGCCGTCGGCCCAAGCTAGCAAGTATGTATGCGTTCAATGTACACACTAACACTACTCTATCTTATACATTTTGTCCGTCAGAAAATAAGTAAGGTCTGGGAGACCTGGGGATCTTGCTCTATTAGATGTATGGGGTATCGTTATAATCTTTGCATTTTCCCGAGTAACATAGGCTGGTAAGATAAAAATAAAATTTGTGTAGTGTTGTGGTACCTACACAAAACGGTATGAAATAAAAAATAACTAATTAGTAGAAGTAGTAGCTTGGTCCCAAGCACGACTGCTGAACAGGAGGTCTCGGGTTCGATCCCCGGGTCGGGCAAAGTGTTATTGAGTTTTTCTGTTAGGAAATTCTCAGTAGCAGCCCGGAGTTTGGAACTGTGCCCGTTTGATGGCAATAGGCTCACCACCTATTACATGCGACTTAATAACAGCATTGGTGAAATGTGGGTGTACAATTGTGTACACCTCTGCCTACCCCTTCGGGGAATACAGGCGTGATGCTATGTATGTTATGTTAATTAGTAGAAGTTTATTAAATAGCACGTCAGCCATTTTTTTTTTGCTGTCACTGTGTCCAGTGTGGAATAAATGCTTTCTTTTCTTTGTTTCCATGTGTGACTAAAAATGAAAAACAAGATGTCTTAGTGTTGAATGGAAATAATACGTACTAAAGATTTATTTAATCGCAGTCGCGGAAGGACTAATAAAAAATGTTCCACATAACTGTACCTACTCAGTAAATATTTCTTAAATTAATTATATTTTATTTTTAAAACTGTACTATTTGACATTGGTACCAAACCTAGTTAAGACTTACCTAGATGTACGTATGATACTATTGGCTCTCAACCACGGTTTTATTGAATAACGGTAGAGCCTTTGGAATTGTATCTCATTATCATCAATACAATTAATGGAGAAAGTCGTAGACCGTTAATGACAAATTTTCACTTGGAAACAGGTTCTTTATTCGATTTTTGTCTCAGGCAGCAGATTCACAATAATAATTTTAAATTTGTGTGTGCGAGATCGGTTGAACAGAAAAGTGAGATCGTTGACACACAAATATGTTGTTGTTTGAACAGGCACCGTTGTGTGATAGGTACCCGTGCTAACCCGACCCCGGTTCAACGATCAGCCGAAATTAGGACAATGCTTTTCCCATGCGCAGGCGTGCCCATGACGGACACTTCTAACTAATTTTTTTCATTAGCAGAACAAGAATTGTCTTAGAATAAATTTAGGAATGCCTGCTACTGTTATATACCAAATACTCGTGAGATCTTAATTAGGCATTCTATTCAGTTTACATGCCTGCTGTGTGTAATAATTTTGTAATCTTTTATACTCTGGACTGGACCTTATACTTTACGAGTTATTGAAGTATTTATTATTATAACCTGCAAGTTCCAACACATTTTTTTTTTTCATTTTAAGTTACATTGTAGTAATAACTTAATCTATTAACTGATTCTATTTTTAGCCTTTGATTGAATTAATGTGTATCACGAATTACTACGAACTTGTTTCTGTAGTCGGAGCTATGAACCATCAGATTTGACGCCGTGAAGTAATCATGCATACTGTTCATTTATTTATTAAAAACGACTGAATAATCAAAGCTCATGGTTAACGTTATAGCTTAATTGCATTAAATAATATAACGGTCTACACTGCAGTCGCGTGGCTGCGGCGGCGCGGCGCGTGGCAACACAATAGTAAATAAAATTATTAAGGTATATATATGGGCATTGGCGAAGGTAATTAAGCGAACACGCGGAAGCCAACACAACATTATTCATTAGTAACATCGGCTAAAAGCTTCAGGCTCTTCCTGGGTTTTTCTGCGCAGGAGTAGCCTCAGATGTGCGGTCTCGCGTGCCAGACCGCTGCGCTCGTGCGCGCACGCGTCTTACATCATAACATAACATCATAATATGTAAATAATTCATGGAATAGCGTTCGATTCGGTTTGTGAGCTTCATCTAGCTCCTAACGGTACGGAAAAAATAAGATGTGCTCTTACTTAATTATTGTTCTCGTCATTGCTTGAACGAATCGTCAGATAAACACGTTCCAGTAACTGGCAACGTTCAAAAGCTTAGAATCAGAAACATTTTTAGTTTACCACGCTGTAAACACGATACTCATTATTAATCTAAAGATTATTACCTAATCATACTTAACAACTAATAAGGAAACTAAATTAAGTTGCAGAACTTCTTTTCTACCAAAAAAAAATGCAGGTAGAGTAATATTGAATAACAATAATTATTAATTACAAAATAATCTATGTTGGTAAAAAATTATAATATCATCACGAATTGACAAAAAATAAATTCTATTAGGATAGTAAGTATTTGGCGCGCAAATATATTTATAAATTATTGGATGTTGTATGACGTACAAATACGGTATTTCAATTTAATTTCACACGTACTCTCACAGACGTTAAGATGTACACAATAAAACAGCAGTTTTAAAATGTGGCGACTAGTATCTTCTTATTGCCGAACGGTACAATATGTTTTCGGTGCAGGATCGGTTCCGTGTCCAAATTGCCTCGTTAACTCTACTGAAAGTATGTATCATTTAAGCTCGCTCGCACCGTTAGTGTGGCGACAAGTGGCGGCGTCACCGTGGTAGCTGTAATCACCACACGAATCACCATGCCACGGCGCGATGTAGCTCAGTAGAGCATGAGATAGCTTAAGTTTTTATATTTATTTTTGTCGTAATCGATTTAGAATCGACTGCGGTTTTTTAACTTATCGAATTCCGAAGTAAATGAAATATAAATTTTCATTTGTCACGTCTGAAACTTAAATCGAAAATAAAAGTTCATCGTAAGTGGATTGTGACTAAATGAAGTCTTCTTTTTCTTCTGATCATGGGGTTGATTAACAATCTAGTGTCAAAGTTTAAACCGCCCGTGGGCTTCCGACATGGCTTTACACAACATCGAGAGGTGTTCTGGTTTACGCACGATGTTTTCCTTCACCTTTATACCTAAGCAAGTGATTTATTCAATTTCTAATACACACAGGACTTCGAAAAGTCTGTGCGTGCTTTGGATTCAAAGTTGCGACCTGTGACTTACCAGTCCAACGGTCATACCACTCTGCTATCACTGCTCTTCTAAATTTAAATGAAGGTGTGAGTGAGATCGAGATAAAGGCCTTCTTATAAATTATTAATGATTCCCGCTCGATCAGATATCATCAGTTATTTATTACTCTGCATCGATTACAATGTACTTATAAAATCAATCGGCGTATACAATTAATAAGTCGATTATTATCTCTCTAATATTAATTTTAATTAACCATATATTATGCGCTGAAAATGATGTGACTGTTTACAAACGTTATAAATTATTGGTTAAGCTTCACTGCCTCGTTGGTCTAGTGGTCCGAAGGGCGACAGCTGAGCATGAGTTCTTAGGTCCGAACCCAGGTAGGGCAAATTGTTATTGGGTTTTTCTGTTAGCAAATTCTCAGTAACAGCTCGGAGTTTGGAATTGTACCCGGTAGATGGCAATAGGCTCACCACCTGTTAAGTTATTCAGTCCAAGAGGTGGTACAAAATTCCAAATTCCGATATTTTACCTGACCTGGAAATTCATCATCACCACGCTAGCTCACTGCGGGCAATTTCGGTCCATTAAGTCCATGTTTCCTAACGATATTTTCCTTTACGTCTTAGATTTACTAAAAAAGTACATCATTATAAAGCTGACACATGCCAGGTTGAGTCCAGAACCTTTGCATCAAGAGGCGGACCCAACCACGGCCATAACGACATTTCCAACTAAACCAACTATAATAAAACAACTTTTAACCGAATTAATCGCGTGTATTATATGTACGGTAGACTGAAATAATTTCACACCTTACACACCAATTTGACACCTTAGTCCTCATCCGACCACAAACGCTGCAAAGTGTTTGAAATGTCAGGAAAAACAAAAACCAATAATACACGCGATTAATCCGGTTAAAAGTTGTTGTATTATAATGTGTAGTGATCGCGAAAACCTAAGATATTACTAAAACAACTATATTCATTGTTATAGAATTTTCAGCTAGACCAAAAAGCTGAAACTTTTTCGTAAAAATAAAGAACATAGAAGTTTTACTTCAGCTCGAAATTCTCCAAATTGTTCTATATACCTACTTAACTAAGAAAAGCTACAGATATCAAAACAAGGAACCCTTCAATACGGAAGAGAATAGATATTCGATACGATCGAGATCAATAGATCCGATGGTAACGGTAGTGCATCGGCGCTGGCGACGGTGAACGACACCGTGCGATCGGCGCGGGCGCAGCCTCCCGATAACGCAACAATTATTAGCTTGTTATCGCCAGATCTATTGGAGCTCGTGTCAAAACCACTGCACCGTTAAATACTGTAACGTTAGTCATTATTGTATGTATACGATACGATAGAATTAATGCAATTAAAACCTTCTTGACGTTTTTAGATGAGAACGGTTTTTCTTATGATTTGGATAATGAATTAAATTATCAAAGTGAATAAATGTAAGACAGTATATAGTAGTAGACAGTGTATAGTAGAGTATTTACAAACCGCTTAATTATTACCGTAAGAAGATCTGCGTTAATTTATAGATATGCAATGAGAAAATGAAATGCTTTTTATCGTTAAATCTAAATACATTTCAAATTGTATAGTATCGATAAATTTTTCATTTCCTATTTTAGAATAGGAACTGAAACTAATAAATCAAACATAACGCTATAAATGCAAATGTCACGCTTTGCTAATTAAATTATACAGTGTCTTAGATACGACAAAAAGATCGTGAACTTCAATTATTTGTTCGACAATTTGTCTCAGGAACAAGCTTCCGACATTTTTATGTATGGCACTTGGCTTTACACTAAAGATGTACTTATTAATTTTACCATAACTATAAATCATACACGACATTATGATCTTTGTAATTGAGGTCATAGTGTTGAATTTAGAACGTCATATGATAGTCAATTTGGGTAGGTACGTTACCGGTACTTGACAAGTAGCGTGTCATTATGACACTACATTTAAGTGCCACTATAATTTGTTAGTTAAATAATTCACACGTACCTATTTTGATCAAAGCGACCTTATACGATTGAGGAAAAAAATTTACAATATAAGTAAATACTGTCAAATAGCTTTTTAGAAAATAAAAATCGCATTATAAAATCTAGTTGCCCTCCATTTCTTTGATACCTTCATGACCCATATTATAGGTACCTAGATGTCGTACAAACTAAATCACAAAAAGAATGAACACACAAATGAGAAATAAAATAATAAAAGTACGTCTCGAGATATCAAGCCCTATAAAAACTACTCAAAGTGATCTTTTATTTTCTGTGTAGCCGTACCAAAATCCATGGCTGGGCGGCTTTATTCCACGTTAATATCATTGTCGTGTACCGTTGGCCGGCCACCTCGTAACGGGACACAAGGCCCTAAGCATTGAATAACGCTCCGATTATTCCGATCATCTCACATTTTAAGGGGCATCGGGCCAACTGTGTCATTCAATTCAAGAGATACTCAGTAAGTGAGTGGCTCTAAAATATTGATTTGAGATTTCCGAGGCATGAATCGGTTAATCTAGGAGCACGAATTCAGTATGTTGTAATTAAACATTCATAGGTATAATTAATTTGAATAGTGCTTTGCGAAGCGACTACACCCAATTAGAATAATCTAATAAATTTATACACAACAATATTGAAATATGGTACTAACCTGCGGACGGAGCGTCGTATGTCTGGAATAATAGTCATGTTGGTAGAAGTTGGTGGGCGATAGCGGCGGCCGGTATTTCTTGTGGCCGTAGCCCATCGTATCCATGGTGTGCATCTTGATTCACAACACTAGTCGTCACACCCACTAAGTCTGTTCCCGATCGAACGTCCGGTGTTGGCTGTATTCGACTAAGCGTCACATGTCGCTCGTTTCACTCTGTAACAAGATATTTCATTGATTAGTATTTTATGACAACTTTATTGTGTTTCTCAGTAAAGCTTTCACAGTAAGGTGAATGGCGGGATATGCGGCGGCGGTGCGGTAGCGCGGGTGCATGCCCCGCATCAAAAACAAGGAATTAGGACGCGGTGCGCATTAATGAGCGAGTTGATGTTCATAGTGGAAATGGAATAAATTTCTGTAATAAATAACAACTAATTAAAGACGACGGACTATTAACAGCTATTTCGATGGCTCAGAATATTTTGTATATAATCTTGACGTTTACGTACTCATGATTGCTGAAGTCATCATTATTTTTCATTTGTTGACTCTATGAGTAGTAGTAGTACCTACAGTCATTTATTTGGGAGTTATTCAAATATGTTAACGGACCCGCTTTGTAAGCACTTACATCCGTCGTATAAATTAAGACAGGTTCCCTGAGTTGCGACCAATATTTACATAAATTCTCACAGTCCATACTCAAGAGCTTGTTTCGTCGACGTTTGTAGTAAATTGAAAACGAATTTTAATCGGTCATATACCTGCTTCTGGAAACTAGTCATAGTGACGTGACATAACTGTGAAATCGTGATGACGAATATTTTGACAATTAACACGTCACCATCCGACTTCGATAGAAGTTTGAATGATCGATAAATAAAGATTTATAATTCATTGGCTGTATTTTTTGTATTGTGTAATCAGTAGTTGTTTATCCAAAAATAAATGATATGTTCTTCATAATTAGTAAAATGCAAGTATTGTGAATGTGTAGCTAGAAATGGTTTTTCTTCGTTGCGACGGTGTTATCTTATTTTTCTTCAATACATTTCTCTTAAACAAATCTGTATCAAATCTGCCTTTATCAAAACAACTCTAGCCCCAGAAATACATTTAAATATGTATGTGTCATTGTTTTAAGTTTCCTGTTGGTCTGCTAAAAACAAATACATTAAACTTGTCAACAATTGACCAGTAGATAATACGAAACTGTGACAGTTCTCACGCGTAGGATAAGGTGGTGCCGAAGTTTAGTTTTTGTCCAAGTTTTTATATCTTTGATTGAGTAGTATTCGGCCTTTGCTCAGGGCCAGCTGTTGCACCGCACTATTGTTCCACAATCGACACCACGGATCAATGAATATTATACAATATTGTTTTTCCCTGAATGTTATTATATCATAATAATTCATGGCTCTATTCAATAAGCTTATCTATTGAGCAAAAACTAGTTGCGATGTTAAAATTAATTGTTGATTTATATCAGGAAGTCTTGGTCATCGACTTCACTTATTCTTTAGCTTATCTTAGTCAAGATTCATATATAAAAAACATAGGTATAATAATACTATATTAAAAACAAAGATTGTGGCAGCATACGGCGTTACAGGATTGTGACAGGTACGGTGTTTTTATGTGGTAACCGTTTGTGACATCATCGGTAGTAATTTTGCAATTATTTGCGTGACTAAACAATACCTTGGATACCATTATTATTCATATTATTAGTTTAATACTAGAGCAATTGAAAACTTCCATGTTGTTTACTCCATTTGTATAATTTTCTTAACAAATCAAAACTAGCAGACATCTTCAAAGTTATGTAAGATATCTACGTGTCTATGTTAAATTAAAGTCAGTGCAGTTCTTAATAATAACAATTGAAATCAGAAACATTTAAAGTAGCCCGTAATAACTTCAAAATATCTGCTGCTATCAAAACTAAAATGTAACATCATCTAATCTACATTGCCTTGCGTTACATATATCTCACACTACATCATACGTCAACTACAATGCCCTTAAGTTTACCGCGGCTCGTCGGGGCACGTCGCTACAACACTTATACATCGTTAACACGTATATATTGCTCAAACAGGGCCTTGTCCTGCATGGTCGTGCGATGCTGAGTCATGCCGAAGCATGGCCACCGTGGGAACTGCTTATCAGTGCGCTCTTGTGCGAATCGTAGGCTCAGTAATTATGAACTAGTTATATAGTCTATTGGCGTTATCTAAGTGGCCGCTTTACATTGTTCAAGGGTTCCTTCGATGCGTACTCTAGGTTACAATAGTTTTCTTATGTACAGTTTATCGATGTTTAGATATGAAACATCGCCAGAGGCTTAAGTAATCTCAGTATATTTATGAACACTGAACAGGAAAACTCAGATTCAGTCTTCAATACGGCAATAGCTCTAAATATTTTCAAAATAGCTGCCTAGCCTTCTCCCAATTATATTGGGGTCGGCTTCCAGTCAAACCGGATGCAGCTTTATATCAGTATTTTACATAGAGCGACTGCTTATCTGACCTCCACAACCCAGTAACTGATGATCGTGTAACCCAGTAACTGGGTTACACCAACGAGGCAATCAAAAATAGTATATAAATTCTAAAGCTCTAATCGAAGCTTGAATTGTTAAAATAAACATGAGACCAGAGCCGCGTGGTGTTGATAAACAAAATGCAAGTTCAATGTATCCCAGGTGCAGAGCGGCCTCGGCGCGGTCCAATGTCAATGTCACCTTTCATTGAGTCGACACCGACGTCGGCGACGCTGCGCCCTCGCCCGCCGCCACGCCGCCGCCGCGCCAGGCCCGAAGCCGCTCAGCCGCTTCAAACAGGAAATGCCTGATGCTAATGCTAATCGTAAACTTCGATACAGACGTTAAGCCCTTTGATATTATCAAGTACTTAGTATTTATCGTTTTTTTACCGAAAAGAGTAAGACTCTTAAGTGTTGTGCTGTGGAATGTCTGGTTAATGTCAGAATATTTCTTTCTCAATAGGTACTGTTACATGAAAAAAAAAAACCTTTGACACACTTATTATAAGCTTAGCTGGATTTTACTCTAGGTAAACCGGTTTAGCATTCCAAGAGTTTAGATACTGGTTGCTTAATGTTCTTCTTATTATAATTCGCAGATCGTATATACTGCTTTCTTTTTATATATGTCAACTTTATATATAAATAAACGTATTAAAATGTGGGTTAGGTAACGCGAATTGTGGCGGAATTCGGACGAGAACGGTACATGTCCGCGCGCAGCATTCGTATTACACGACATTCGTGCAGATACATTATACAAGGCAGCTTAATCACTTGTTTTAGATTACATACATTAGTAATACTTGGAAGGTATTCACGCTTCAGGGTAGGCAAACAATGGAATATGTATATTTTTTAAATTTGTGTTTTTATCATCACATTAAGTTTTATGCTAGTACCATCTTTAACTAAGAGTGGAGTATATTTAGGTATGTATTTCTGTTATTAAAAATCTTTATCATATTTAAAATACTTGTAATAAAATCATCTTTAAATTTATCATAGTTAAAAGTAAAAAAAACAGAAACTACTGCTTCTGACCGTCCTTTACTTAATCTTCACCTTCGTACCCTGTTATGGAATGCCCCAATATGTTATTCTCTACCATTCTTATACGTAAGAGCGTGTCTTAATCAACAAAAAAATATAAATCGTTCATGAGTCTCATTCTGAAATATCTGTTTCTACATAAGAACATTATTTACTACGCTACTACACGCAACTAAATGACAATCAGTCATTAGCAAATCAAATAATTTCGCATAAGGCCGTATTTACAATATTAATCAGGCTCGTAGTTAGTCTAAAAGCGACAAACAGCAAACAGGATTTGAACTGATAAACAAAAACAAAAAAAGCCATCGCGTTATGTCTCAGAGTCACTCGATACTAATAGGAAAACTCATACTGCATGACATTCAAACGTTCTGCTACGTTTCTCCTCATAATTTGATTGTAGTGGACCCAGACCAGGAGATCAGTTAGACCAGAGTTAGGCTGAGAAGCGACAAACAACGTTTATTTCAAGCTATTGCATGTTTTCTTTATTTGTAAAGATAATAAACTATGTACAAAATAACTAATTAAATATATCTAATACACATAAATCTCTTTAAAGATTTATCTGAACGACATTAACGCAGGCTTAGCGAACTCTAAAGTTATAATTTTAAATGGAAAAATAATACGCTCGGTGAGCAAGATCCTGCTCAGAGGTCGAGACGGCTTAGTGGTCATAGGGCCTGGAGTGTTTATCCGGGAGGCGCATGTTTGTATCCTACTCACGACAGTATTCTTTTTCCATTTAAAATTATAAATTTAAATATATCTACTTTTGTACAAACTACATAAATAATTATCTTTGGAACAAAATATTTACTTCGGATGTATCCTATCATTTCAATTTTATTTTATTATTTAATAAACAGAACGACCTGGGGGGTTACTCTTGAAGTTAATACCAATACCAATTGAATTCCAATATTAAATCAGTGCCATAAAACATTTTTTAATGTTAATATAAATTTTCACATCATAGTTATCTTAATTTCAAAGCATGTCGGTTTATTAAAATCCCGATTCTTTAATTATTTTTAAGACATTTTTGCATTTAACAGTATGAACTGAAATATTTCCAATGGCAATCGAACGAAAAATTTATTTTCAAGAGTTTATCTTGTCAGTTACACTGATGAAAAAACACAAAGGCAAAAATATTAAGGTATATGCCATATAATATAATTATGCTATTTCACTCAGTCCTATCGCAATACGCCAAACACTCCAACAATAACATTTTCCATTCATCAGCAAATTGATAGTAATACCTACAACATCATAATATTGCCATGCTTCTCATAACTTGCATATAGATTTTTCCATAATAAATTACTAGTTCTCTCCATATAATGACTCTCTATAGGTATTAGACTTGTATTTACCACAGCTACCAGGCTGGCAGGTACCTAGACGAAGAGGCGACAGAAAGCAAGACAGGCTCATCCTCCTTGTGTTAGTGACAACAAAGAGCTTTGCTTTGGGACCACAACACCGAGAAATAGGCAGTGTAATCGTCGACTAATTGTGCCTGCTGGTTACGACCTGCGTTGGGTTTGTGTACTAGTGTTGCACGTACTATATGCTGGTTTTATATAAATACTTACTACTACTTACCCCTGAATACAATCATGTCTTTCCGTATGTCTGTGCATGAATTTCTAACAACAAGTAATGAAGATATGGGTATAAAGTCGTTAAGCGACAAATCCCAACAAATAAATTAAAAAAAAATGTTATGAAGATAGTGTTCTGATGTTTTATGTTTTAAATTGTTACGTAGTATTGTGAGAAGCCGGTGGGTGGGTTACCACGTGACATATAATATAGCAGGACTGTTTGGAAATAGTGAATAATCTTCAGTGGAAGGCCTAAAATTCCTTCCTAAGCGATTATTTCAGACACTTCAATGCCTTCCGCTGAAGGCATTGAAGTGTCTGAAATAATCGCTACTATTTAATTAACTAAGAATATATTTAGAAAAATAATTAACTATTCTGAACTATCTGATGTAGGTTAGTTTATAATTTTTGTTATTGATTTATTTATTAATCTTTTAAACGCATGCGCAACTCAAAAGTTATAAATTTATGTGGAAAGAAAAATACGGTCGTGATAAGGACTGAATAGATAGTGATGACGTCACCATAAGATGTATAAAAAATGTGGAAGAAGAATTTGGAATAGGGTTTGGGATAGCTTAATTGGCAGAGTAATAGTTTAATTTATCCGGTTCAAATCCTGCTCATGACTGAATTTTCTTTCTTGAAATAGAGGTTTGATATTATAAACGTTTATTTTGTTTGAAGCGTTTATAATACAAATACCATAATTATATTTGAAAAAGCATCACTGGACACTAAAGAAAAAAACGTAGACTTCATAAAAAGCTTTTAAACTTTCCGAATGAAAATAATGATGATTGCTATGAATTGCTTTTATATCCCAACTTAATTTTCTATTTTAAATTTATAAATAGTAATTTAGTTAACTATTTAAACTGGTTTTGCGAAAAATGAGTTATTATATACCTGTATACCTAATAACATATATAAGTTTAACCACGATAGTTTGTTGAACCGACAGAAAAACTTCAAATTTGCATCTATGTGTTTTGACTGACAATTACGAATAAATAGATAATAATTCTTATTCTTTACGAGTAATAGACACAAACAAAAGGCAAGTTGAAGTGTTCGATAGAAATTGAATGTCAATAACATACCATCACGCCAGTATTCCCTGAAGAAGTAATCAGAGGTTTACTCTGTTGTACATTTCACCGACGACTTTATTAAGTCCATGTATTTAAGTGATGATTATTACACTTGACAGAGCACATTAAAAATTACCAGGTTGCTACTGACAATATCATAACAGAAAAATATAATAACACTTTGCTCGACCCAATCAAATCCAGGACCTCACGATCATCAGCCACGCTTGCGACCACTAAACTAATGGGGTAGTCGATAGGTGATCGGTGATTAACAATAAATATTTAAATATTGATATATGTAATAATTAAGGTCCTAATTTATTAGGGAAATCCCTTTGAAGGGACTAATACATTATAAGTGAAATATATCAACTTGGGTCAAGAATTAAATGGAAAAATCAAATTATTAGTAATTACCAGCAAGTCGAAAACGCTTCCTCTAACGGCAAACAAAACAAATAACATTGAAATAGAATTATTAATGAAATGGTTTAAAACTTGTAATGAATCCTTTCATTTACACATTGACCCTCTAAAAGGAGGTACTTATAAATTAGGTTTGGTAGGAGAACCGACAAATATTTTTGAGGAATTGGGGTAGTCAATAGACTTTTTACCCCAAGTGTAACGGTAGAGTTTTATGAATATTTTCTAAGGATATTGTAAACTAGAAAACTTTATAAAAAAGTTATGACGACCTTAAGGCTAGATATTGGGTAACTTAAAAATGATGTCTCAATTACACTTGGAAGATGGTTTCTATTGGCAACGATACGCCCCCATACGTCAAAAAATCAGATCGTCAGTTCTTTTATTGAACAGCCTATTATCGTTTTAATTAAACTACCAATACTTAGTAAGTGAAGTCAGTCTACGAGACTACGAACGAAGATGATAAATTAAAAAAAATATGGTTAATTGTAAATAACGGGTGCTACACATCGTACTTTCTCATCGAATTTTCTCAACGATCCCAAGAGCAAACATACTATTCTAATGATCAAAACTCACACTTAATTAGTTCTCTTGGTGCCCAGTAACTATAGTAAAAACTTCAAAGTCTTCTTGCAAGATCATTATGAAAATACAAGCTTTTGATTTATTACGTACCATATTAAAGGTGACAATTATACCACTGATAACGTATCAATAAATTCAGATTCAAATATTTTTATTTCAAATAGACGATATTACAGGTACTTATGAAAAATCAAAGCTAGGTGCACGGTTCGAAGGCGTTGATCTTATGGAAAAGAGCCGGCAAGAAACTCCATAGAGACTCTTTTAAAATAAATTGGTAATACAATAAATAAGGTAATGTGAGAATAATGCAGGTTAATGTGCAAAATAATAAAGGAAATCGCTAGAAACAATAACTTAAATAGGCTTTTAAAATGATTGCCTAAGCAGTTAGGAGCTGACCAGTCCCGACAGAAATTCCTTAACAAGAAACAATCTAAAAAAAACAGCTTGAAAACTGGTTAAAATTTCTGACTTATGATGCTACTGAGGAACTTGTGGAAGTGTAACTCCCTTCACAAACATCACGCACTCACAATCAAAACACGCGCATTCATACACTATACACCGTACTCATACATTACAAACACACTTTCAGACTACACTTTATTCAACTTTTTTGTGTCTTAATATTTATTTTTATTCGGAACATCTTCCTACCAGGAGAGGGGCGTTGGTAGCTGCGCCACAGTTGCTACTTTTGCAGCTATCATCGTTTAAATTTTTCTTTGTTTTTGTAGGTAATGATTTTATTCCTAATAAAGACGTTTTTCTTTTATTTCTTTGAAGCAAATATAGTACGACCAGTTTCATGGAATGACTCAAATAATCATATTTATAAACATATACATTTCAAATAACCACAACTTTGTTTATCAACGTTTTTCCATAAAAGCTCAGCATTTTTTTTTTACAGAACCTCCAGTTTCACACTACGATAATTATAATCAGAAGCATGTATTGCGTTTCCTGCTGCTGGTGATTACAGTCGTGACGTGCACCAGTCGTCCTCAGGGTGGATCCGTGAACCTCTGGCCTCGTGACGTCATCACCAATTACCTCTGTTTACCATGCAGTTGCGTTATGTTATCTAATAGCTGGGCACGACCGAAACAATTAATACTGGCTATTCATCAATATTGTAAACAATCTTGAGAAAAAAATAAGGAATAAAAAACGAAGTTGATGTGCTTTAAGTTCTATTAATATAAAATTAATTATAGAATCATATTAATATTTTAAATGTATTAACGCATGCGTAGCAAACACTAAAGTTATTATTGTTAAAAGCTAACTAAAGTCCTGGAATCAGGAGTTAAACATGCGCCTCCCGGATAAATACAGCATTGAATATTTATCCGGGAGGCGCATGTGTACTCCTGGAGTAGTTATCCGAAAAAAGTTTTGGGAACGTTTTTTACTTAGATAGCATTGTTAGCAAGTGCATTAATGAGTGGTCAGATGGTACCGACAAAAATGTGTCCACTTGTACTCATCCCGCCATATCATTGCAGAATCTGTGGAAAGATGGTGTGGTCGATAGCAGTAATATAAACATGGTATAAGCATGTTAACTTGTTCTGATAAGTGCTACTTTAGATTGGCGAAAGCTAACGACTGTTTGAGCGTAACTGTCTTCAAGTATTTGGGTAAATTTGGCCTTCATAATATAGGTAACTATATTTAACACGTGCTTAACAAAGCTGTCATAAACTTGAGTTCTCGTAATCACTAAGTCTACCTACATTATAATTTTGAAAATCAGTATATTTCCAGCATTTACAGTACGAATTACATCGCATATATTACCACGAATTAAACAGGTCGTACCTACATTAAAAACAAAATTATGTCTTGGGTTTTGTTTTTTAGTTATGCGTGTAGGTAAGTGCGTTACTAGAGAGTAACGCATCTATAATAAACATAAAGCGTGTTTTTCATGTCGATAAAGAGCTGAATCTGAAAGCTCTGGCATATAGCTTGCTTTACTGTCAATAAATTGCTAATCATTTATCAACTAATGTACGTACACAAGAGAGGTGTCAGTAGCGACATGCAATTGACGCTGTATCTGACGCTTGCAGACATGCGTGACGCGTAACCGCTGTAACAGTAAACTGATCTAGAAATCGTGCTGCTACTCTATGCGTTACGCCGTACGCTGCGACATGTGACGTCATTGTGTGTAACGTCTGTTTGCCAGTGTTTATCCTTCTAATATCATAAATGCGAAATTGTGTGATGAAGGATGGATGTTTCTCTTTCACACAATAACTACTGAACAAAATTGAATGAAATTTGGCACACAGAGAGTTTATAAACTGAATTTATACATCGTTTAAGTACTTGTATCCAGGCTAAACCGAATTCTGAGTCCACGCAGACGAAGTCGCGAACAGAAGCTAGTTTATCTATGTATGTGAAACTCAGTTACCGGATTTAGTTGAGAGATCGTCACTTGAGATGGGCTCAACTGATTAGGCTCATTGTTTGTGGTATTCATGACTGTCAGGATCGGCTTTGCATATTTTTTGGAAAATCTACCTAGAAAGTCGGAAATTTGAATAAATTGCATCCATGCAAATACTAGTATTACATTGGTACTAGGGCTAGTATTACATATAAATTGCATATACACGGTGGGTAAATACAAAAGAGCTTGTTTGACATAATTGTCGTATTTTTATTACAATGTGACAAAACTGTTATCTACAATACTTTTTATTCATGAAGGTACACCGTACCTTCATGAATAAATAAATAAATAAATAATAAGAATCTTTTCGGTTTTTCTAACACGTATTTTCATGATTTTTTATATATTTGGAAAAATATTGTCAACTTTAATTTTGAGTATGTAAGAAACCTTTTGTTATTAACAAACATTAATTACATTATTTAATTACAAACCTGGTTCTAACCCAAAGTAAAGTTATGTAACTTATGTAAGTTAAAGTAACAGCCCGCGGCATCAGGTTCAGCGCAACTTAGTACCTTCTGTGTAATAATGGAACTATAAAATAAACAATGGAGTATTTACACAGTTTGTTGCATTTGTTGTTTAAGTGGCTCCAGCTAATTGTATTAGAGCAACGACTACTGTGTACGTTTAATTAACTGCGTGAGCGTTTTTTTTTAAGGCTCGAGAGTTATGATAATTTATTTTTTAAATATTATAAAAACTGTAATTATTAATCATGTCTTAAATCAGCGGGTCTCCTCTCCTTTTCATGGCTGATGTCAAAAACCAACAGTAAACACAAGCAAAACTTGTAAACTCTTTAATGGTAATGTGAATTGTCTTGCACATAACATAACACACTTCACAGCAGTAAAACACGCTATTTAACATAAGACGGCGTTTTGCGTGCGTTTTGCATGCCATTACCGCGAGCTAACACGCTGGTAACAGTGCATACCGCTATGTACACTGTCTGCCACTGTCACTAGCAAGCGTGACACCTTCATAACTGGTGTCATCACATCTCGATGTGTAACTTTCTTTTTGCACGTCACTCTGATTGTCTATTCTGACAGTAATATCTCAAGAAATAGACATTAAAAACCAAAATTTTATGTATTTTTTTAAATAATTTAATTCATATTAATCAATTAAAACACAAATCCCGTTCTCAACTTAACCCGATAAGTGCCAATAACATAAGAATATAATGAACGTGAGGCAGGCTGAGGACACAGATAATAATGAGTTTTATTTTAAAGTTAACTGCATAGGTTTCGTGAATTTCTATTATCAAAATTAATGACTAGTGAAGAGGGTTTAAAAGAAAGATTTTACATAGGTACTTGCATGCAGATAAGTACTTTACTTACTTCACCCGTATTTGACCGATTTGAGATAATATAATAAATAATAATAACAGGCACGTGGAAGGTTCTGAACTTGATCTTTACTTACACAATCATATTTATATGTCCATCTTTTATGATGGATGTACCATGAGCACATTTACCTGGCGTGTATTGTCATAATAATAAAATATACAATATTTTTCCTTCTAAGGCAAAACGATTTATTGATTGATATGTTTGTATATATTTACTTGACGGCTGGGATTAAGATTATCTCATAGAAATATTTTTCACAACTAATAATAATTATAAATGACCAAATAAGGATGTGATCTATTGACCTTTTGAATTTCCGTTTAGAAATTCCTATTAGAAAATATCTGACCAAATATTACATATTTTTTGGGTAAAATTAAAATTCAAAAAGGAAATAGAAAAATGTTTAAAAATGTTTCATAATAATATAGATTATTGTTAATATATAGTTAATTAAAACAGTTTTGTGAAGCATTACAGATCAGCAAATACTCGTAAGGATGTGATAATTTTGAATTTCTGTTTGGGAATTCCTAATAGGAAATGTCTCACAATATTTTTTAAATATGTTTTTTGGTAAAATTATGGTTCAAAATGAAATTTTGTCACAACAAAGTTAAAAATGTTTAAACCGAGTCTAATAAACTAGTTTAAAAGGTTATCCATAGTCTTAATCATACATACTTAAGTTTTTTCGCTTCGTGTTTTTGCAAACATCTTTCACGTTTTTATACTAGCTCCATAAGAAATGTTGGTACTAAACAAAAACTTTGAGAAATCGAGATGAAAAACACAGCACTGAGGATGACAGCCTGACAGTCTATCGCTCTGACGGTCACAGCTCTAGTTCTTATAGGCTATAGCTCATCAGTCATTTTTTTATAGGCTACAGTTAAATTACTACCAACATTATTCTCAGATGCAAAACTGAACCCGTAGTAACTAGTTTTTTTTTTTGTTTTTTTTTATTTCTTTATTAGATTTTATTCTCTCTTTATGTTAATCTAATTTGGGATCAATCAAATCTAGTTACAGAGTAAATACAATCGATGGTGCTTCTCCTTCTTCTTTCGTGGGCTTATGAATCAATCATCAATTACACGGAAGTTTAGATGATAATGCTCTTAGCGGTCCCATCTACAGACTAACCATCGCGAGTATTGCTTAACTTCTACGATCGTTTCCCGCCCACAGTTTGCAACAGGCGGAGCGAAGATACACAATATCAGTATCAATAATAAATAGTTTTATTATTGATACTATTATATTCTGTAATTATAACATAACATAGTATCATCACGCCTGTATTCCCCGAGGGAGTAGGCAAAGGTGTACAGTTATACATATACATTTCACCAACGCTGTTATTGAGTCCCATTTGTAATACAATAGGTGGTGAGTCCATTGCCATCAACCGGGCATAATTAAAAACTTCTTCCTAACCCAATAACACTTTGGACGAGTCGGGAATCGAACCCGATCTCACGCTCCGCAGTCGTCCTTACGACCACTAGACCAATGTTTCAATGGTAATATAATGTAAAGTAAATTCTATATTGTTATATATTCTATGTCTCTATGATGATTGTACACAATAGTACGTGAAGGTATTAATGTGAGTTATCCAAATTGAATGACGTGTACCGGTTGAATAGCAAACGAAATATCCCGTTATATAACCTTTGTAGGCGCGAGGGAATCTAATTGAACACTTGTTGTAAGCTGGCCAAACAATTGCTGAGATATCGTCGACGTCACTAACGATAAGGAATTAGAAAAAACATGGCCTTTCGGCCAAGCGGCACAACCACAACAAAAACATGGCCTTTCGGCCAAGCGGCACAACCACAACAAAAACATGGCCTTTCGGCCAAGCGGCACAACCACAACAAAAACATGGCCTTTCGGCCAAGCGGCACAACCACAACAAAAACATGGCCTTTCGGCCAAGCGGCACAACCACAACAAAAGGGGGTTTGGGGAATCAAACACATCCGAAATTATAATAAAACATGGCCTTTCGGCCAAGCGGCACAACCACAACAAAAACATGGCCTTTCGGCCAAGCGGCACAACCACAACAAAAACATGGCCTTTCGGCCAAGCGGCACAACCACAACAAAAGGGGGTTTGGGGAATCAAACACATCCGAAATTATAATAAAACATGGCCTTTCGGCCAAGCGGCACAACCACAACAAAAGGGGGTTTGGGGAATCAAACACATCCGAAATTATAATAAAACATGGCCTTTCGGCCAAGCGGCACAACCACAACAAAAGGGGGTTTGGGGAATCAAACACATCCGAAATTATAATAAAACATGGCCTTTCGGCCAAGCGGCACAACCACAACAAAAGGGGGTTTGGGGAATCAAACACATCCGAAATTATAATAAAACATGGCCTTTCGGCCAAGCGGCACAACCACAACAAAAGGGGGTTTGGGGAATCAAACACATCCGAAATTATAATAAAACATGGCCTTTCGGCCAAGCGGCACAACCACAACAAAAGGGGGTTTGGGGAATCAAACACATCCGAAATTATAATAAAACAACTTTTAACCGGATTAACCCCGTGTTTTCGTGTTTCCTGACGGTCAAGTCCTCCTGCGACCACGAACGCTGGAAAGTGTACCTACGAGACGTCAATAATACACGCGATTAATACGGTTAAATATGTAAATAAAAAAATTAAGGTAGAACCCCCCCCCCCAATTCCTGACTACGGCTTTGACATCTCCTGTATTACTCGAGGGATTCCGCAGAGGTTTACTGATATTCACTCACATTTCCATTATTAGGTAGATATGCATCAGGTGTTGTGCCTATTACTTCTAAAACTCTTTGCTGAGAGTTTCCGTAAAGAAAAAAACTCAATAAAACTTTGTACGAGCCGATAATCGAACCCAGGACCTCATGTTCAGCACCCGCGCTTACGGCCACATTAGACAAATGAGGCATTAATTTAAATTATTTACACAATTAACTTTGCAGTAATAGTTCTAAAGTTATTAATATTAATGTAGTTTCATTAATATCGAAGTGTGACATTAATAATAATTAATCAACACTAACTGGTCTTAGACCAGCATTAATTGAACAACTATATTACATAAGCTCACTAACGATACATTTGCGTCAATTATTGCCATCTATTTGACCCATCTATTGACACTTTATTAACTACTATTTTTCAAGGAAAACTTGAAAAATAATAGACAAGAACCTGCGACCCTTGACATTCCGTGTCATCACTCTGGCTCAACTGAACTACCTTATCGTTGTCAGAATCCATTGAATTTTAAGTATCCTTGTATTCGTCTTAAGTAGACGTCTGGTGATATTTAACTTAACGCGTTACCACTTTGCAGTTGTAAAGCGCCGACCAACATCCCAATCCTTTACTAACTGTTATAACTGTTAATTACTTTATTAACTGTTAATTTCAGTTCTCGTCACTTGAAGATTTATTCTATTTAATATTAGAAACTGCTTCAATGGTCTAGTGTGAAGTCCTGGGTTCAATTCTCGACTTAGGCTATGTTATTGGGTTTTTCTGTGAAGCAATGGTCAGTTTCAGTGATAGCCTGGAGCTATGACCATTGGACTGATAAGTCAAAGGTCGCAGTACAAATCCAAGACACGCACCACTGTCTTTTCGAAGTCATGTGCGTATTATAAATTAATGCTTAAAATGGTGAAGGAAAACATCGTGAGGAAACCAGCACACTGTTGTCGATGGTGTCTAAGGCTATGTCAGAGACATGCGGGTGGTTTAAACTCTGGCACTAGGTTGTTCATCAACCATACAATAAGAAGAAGACATGGGACTTAATAACAACATAGGTGAGAAATGGGTGTAAAAAGTATCACCTCTGCATAATCCTTTGGAGATTACAGTCGTGATGCTAATATTTGTACCAAACAATATGTTGTATTATATAAATTGTATGAAAATCCCGTAAGTATCAAGTTCCGCGCAAAATTGTTAATTCAACCTTGTATCATTATTTACACCAAACAGTAGCTGAATTTAACTTGTTGATAGAGGAATTATTTAGATATATTAGAATAATTTATCTTGATGATATTATTAGTTTTCTTCTTTATATATTAAACCTTGTTTTTTCGTGAGGAAACCCTCAAAAATGCACCCAGCCTTTAGGGATAACCTGGTGAGAATGGGATTTTTACCTCTTTAAAACCACCCCGGTGGTCACCACCAGCACATAGAGGGGGCTCTGGACCCTTGATCTTTAGAACCTAGTTTCATGAATTGTTCATGCCATCTTTGAATTGACTGATACCAATAAATGGGAAACCGAAGTACGAAGAAGCTCAAATTAAAGTGTACATAGCGGTCACCCAAGACAGACCGTGCTTAACCTTAACAATATTTTACCGTCGAGAGAGTTAATAATCTATAATAGTTTTATTACTTTTTAGTGTTTTTATTTTAGCATTTGCAAATTGCAATGCAAAACCAAAAATACTAAAAAGTCTATGGTATGCAAGAATCTGCATCGTTGATGTCTTATTAAAGAACGAATTGTGTGCTACGAATGATTGCACATTTTTCATATAAATGATATTGTCACAAGTACACGTTAGTAGTGATATATTATTATGTATGGTCAGTATTGTTTATTTATGGTAATAAATTAGATGTTCATTGACGTTTCAGATTTTTTAATTTATTTTTTACGAGTCGATTTTGTTTTCCTAAGTACTATTTTCTCAGTAAAACGTTTATACTTCATGAAAGAATTATATCCAAATAAAATTTCACACAACAATTAAAGTATAATATTTGTAATGTTTTTCCATGATTCATAACGAAAATTATCTTAATTTTACTTATGCATCTTTTAGGCTTCAATGCATTAATAAAATTACTTTTGACCTAAATATAAATAAACTACATACGTACAGACGTAAGATAAATATAACATTCAAATCTCTAAGGATACGTATTCTCAACCAATGACTCCGGAATCTTAACTGTATCGGAAGTAACTGTAAAAAGATATTTACCTTCTTATTCGACCCCAAAAAGAGCACAGCACGTTCAGGACGAACAGTTTCAAACGAACCGTGTCAATACACACTCAGAACACTTGAATAAAGTTAGCGTATTAATTGTTAGTTAGAACAACTGCGAACTAAATAGTTTGATTCATTCGTTCGGATTTCGAATGTTGAGCGGCGTGAGGCATAAGCGCGCGCGCACCTTTACGGTCTCTTGGGATGTGCGCCCGCGTTGCACTTGAACGTTGAACTGACTCGACAACCCGATCGCGGTGGGTAGCACGTCGCGAGCACGAGCAGCCAAGCGAGCAGCATGCTACACAACTCGCCCGGTACACACCAACACGTACGTTGCTCCAAAGTAATTGTAGCGCAAAATATGAACGCGGGCAATGGACAGCAAACCGCAGGAACATTTAGGAAACTGTTGTGGTGAGCCACCGACTGCTACACAGCTTAATTGATCTCCCAAAGATCGCTATCTGTAGTAACGTTATCTATCGGACGTAGCTGTTTCTAATAGATTTGCACTAATTGTAACGTTCTACATAGATAATAGGCGTAACAAACCGCAAATCGAGCAGTGAGTCAGCATCGTCGGCCTGCCAACACTTGTTGCGACTGACCAACATCGCTAAGCTGCCACATTCAAATACAATTAACCGGCAGTCAACTATCTTCGAAGCTTCCAGATTATCATTCGTCGGTTGATGAGCGTGAGGACCTGGATTAGATTCCCTAGGTTTTCTGTTTTTAGAAACTGTTGGGCGTTGTACCAGGTAGATAGCAATAGGCTCATCTATTACATGGGACTTAATGACAGCATTAGTGAAATGAGGTACAGTAAACACCTCTGCCTACCCCTTCGGTTAACACATGTGAGATGTTATTTATGTTTTGCCACTGTTTCCGCTGTTTCTTATTTAATATATTAATAAGTAAATTTACGTAAAAAAAAAAACACAATATTACAGATCCATAGAACATAAAAATTCAAGATTCAAGTTAGAATCACAATTACACACAATCATTTTAATTTATGTTAATCATTATAAATAATTCTAATTCATTTCAGTTTGTTGTAGCGTTAACAATGAGTATTATGAACATATCAATGCATAACAAGAGGCAAGGTCTAAGGCAGCTCAAGTACATAGGAACACATAAAAAACACATAGATACAATCCTTGTTATGTTAAATTAGCTCTGTATAGACATTAAAGGCATACTCCACGATAGTGAACTCATAGATTAATAATTAATTATTTACATTATCGCGCTTCGTCATCTCAGCTTGTGTTATAGTTTATGGGACTACAAAATAAAGCCCTATCATGATGAGTGTTGGGTCACTCAAAGGCGCATACAACAAACTTATCGTGGACCACACGATTAATTGATACCACGCGCATCATACACAGATACACTGGTATATAATATATTAACTGCCAGATTACCATTTATCTTTTTTTTCATACAACCTTCGCGTAAACCTTTACATAAAAGCTTAGAACACATTACACATCGACAGTAACAATCCGACCATCTAAAGATTGAAGCAATAAAACAAGATATTTAAAGTAGCAATAAGCAAGGAAAGTCGTGGCAGTAAAGGCGGTATAATAGCGACATCCTGTGCATGTCCTAGGCAGCCACTGGTCGCGGCCGGGCATCGAACCCTGGACGCTGCTCGCACGGCCCTGCCGCATTAATACACACGCACACAGACGCGACGAGATCACGACTTTAAAAATGGCAATAAAAATATATTGGCAGGATTCTGCAATAATTATTTGTTAGTAGTATTATATTTAACCTAGCCTCTTTGTAATATGAAACAAATAAAGGTAAATTGTTAAGTAAACAACATTACATATGTAGTTACTTAAAGTTGTTTTACTTGGCTCATTGACTGAAAGTAAGGTTCACAGATATTTTTACATAATAAGAATCTGTTTGTTTTTCTATATAATAAGAAGATAGTGGTGGAGGTTGGTAAACAGCCTAATTTCAAAGTTTGATACCGTGCGGAAAAATAAAATCACAAATAATTTTTAAAAGGCCTTGGGAGGCCCAGCTTATAAAATTATGTTACAATTTTATTGCACCTTCCTTGTCAATGGCGAGACAATACTAATTATAAACAACACTACGTTTACAGCTACTGTGAAAAAACAAACAAGAAATATAATAGCTAACAAGAGTTACTACAATCCTCTTATTACGCAATATAGTGTCACAGCAATCTGCCCAGTATTAGCGTTACACTACATTTATCTAATAAATTCGCTTCATGCGTACTTGGCGGGCAGTGCACGTCGTTCCTAAGTCGTTGAGGTCTCGCCAAGCGTTTATTTCCCGCGCAGTGCGGGCCTTACATCTCATAAACATGGTGGCTCCACCAGACCCTCATATAACACAATTTTACGCTTTCCGCGCGTACTTCGCCTATAAAATACCCTTAAACCTAGCTTATCCTAACGGTAAATCCCAATAAAACTTCCTTTGTTATGTTGCAGGTTTATTTTAAAGTTTCTAGGAACTAAGTTAAAGTTGAGAATAATATAACTTAATGAATAATTTAATTTAATTTAATGGAAGTCAAGGCCCGACTCAATGAGAACTTAAATACATTTAAGTTCCGTCAAATCAGGGCTACATACCTCTGAACTATGTTAATTTAGATAGGTCTTCTGGAACGATTGGTCCGACAAAAGACCTTATTTGAGCATTATTTCAGTCAAATTTCTTATTGTATTTAATCCAGGGTAACAAAGACATATTCAAATGAAAAAATTGTACTTAGGCTTAATTATTATTATACTCATTTTATGTACTTGTTTCGGCTTTCGTGTTAGTAAACCGAAACAAGGACATAAAAATGAGTGCTTGAGATTAGAGATAAAATTAAACCTACCTGTTTACGTCATTTCATTTGGCTCCTGACACTCTTCTGAAATTACGGTTTCTGTCAAAGAAATATCGATTCTAGACCATCAGATTTCAAATAAATTTCCGACGAAGTCGTCGTTACCCCGTATTAAAAAAGAACACTTTAAATATCTATATATAGAGTTTTCTATGCCTCTTCGTAATGTTTGGATATAGCATCTAATATGAACTGGAATGTTCTGGGGTTGATCCAACTGTGACCTGAAGGCAATTCGTTTTGCTCTAAACTCCTGGCGTTTCTTCCTACGGTACGCTCGAGGAAATAATCGTCGTACTCCCTGTCGTAGTCCGGGATGATAGGGTTGAACTTGGCGTAGTAGATGGCTGACAAGCACGCGTACAGAAGCAAAGCCGCGGTGAAGAGCTGGAATTATAAATGACGTAAATTAGTAGAAAGAACGCCAGAATATGAAAATAATTTAAATACAGGTGCCATAGGGTTATTTAATAGTATTCTCGCTTCTCCTTTGACTGATAAGGCAAAAAAATTATATCAAATTGTTAATTTAGGTTTAAAACGTAGAATATATGAACATTTTGTCAATATTGGGGGTGGCATGATCATATTATGTGATCAAACCCTTGAAAGAAATTCAATAAAGATTTAAAAAAAAAAACGCCAGAATAATGGACGTCTACGTCTGGTGTAGAGTAGAGGAGATTAATCATGGCTCAAAGGCTGAAGGAATGTCGGATCGTAAAACCATGACAAATAATCAAGCAACGCCAGATAACCCCAACTGAGGCACTGTAATTCGATAAACGGTATACAGTCTATGAATAGATAAATAACAAAAAAATTGCTGTTAGAACGTATTCTTAAAACTATTAAACAGTAAATTCCCGCGCTTATTTGTTCGTCCAGTGTTACTCATCGGTTTTAACCTTTTATTGAACAGTGAAACGACTGTACAATCGAAAGTATTGAAATCCGTCAATGACTAAATAATTTATCTGTTTACACAGATCAGCATCCATGATGTGAGGTAAAGTAAGGTTCGGATCAGAATATGAATCAGCTACAATAAGCGGTGGGTCATTACCGCGACCCGCACGCGCCGAGCGTTGCGCCGCGTCGCCGGAACTACTCACATCCTCTCCCTCCGCCCTAGCTGGTCGTGACCACCATTTTGAAATGTTACGTCGTGTTTACAGAACTTTGACGTTTTACATCTCAATGTTCTGAACGCACCTACGTAGTCTACTAGTACTAATATGTATTAAATACACATTTTTGTGGAAAATAAATACGGTCCTGAGCAGAATTTTAACCTGTGCTCTCGAATGAATACCTAAACGAGGTGCTTTGCTAACTAAGCTATCCCGATATCTACTCACTATTCCGAATTTGGCTTCCAAATAGAGGAATTTACCATAGATAAGACCGTATTTAACTTTCCACAAAAAAATATTATATATAAAAAAATTAATGTAGTAGTAATTAACTTGTGTATTTTATTATTTTAAAATTTTAACGTAGGTACACAAAGACTGTTATATTTATTTAATTACCATCACTGAATTGTAATAGAGGAAGTTTTTAGACATACATATCTTCCCTTTACTACCAACGTATAGTTATCGTAAAACTTAGAAAAAATCAGGAAACATTTAAAAGAAGAAGCACTTAAGCCGTGGCCATGGAAATAATATCACGTTTCGACAGCCAGCCGATGTGTTGTCAATAATTGCTCTTATTAGGTGGTTATAGACAATAAATTAATCGTGGGAAATAAGTTTATGTAAACAAGCCTTATGTTACTCTAAGTACATACTCGCATTGTTGTCGAAACCTCGATCTAGGAAATGGTTGGCCGTTACGACAAACGCAAGGTCTCGTCGGAGCTTCATCGCCCTGTCGCGACGGTCATCACATCCACTCATAACTATGTCAATGTTATGTCTTCTAACTACCGGCTGATCGTCAAATGACAACGTAATAGCATTTTTTCTGTCAAAATTATTAACAACAATTTTCGCGCTACGATGCGCTACGCTGCGCATGAGGTCGAGTATTTTTTGCGTAGAAGAATATGATGTCCAACTAAAAACAAAAGAGGCAAGTTTTGCTTTCTGTATTTACAGGCAGTAATTAAATATTTCATAGCTATGTACGACTCATAATTAATGTAATGATGACAACACAATATGTCAGAAATTTATTTTTACAGACAAACACTTCGAACGTGTTGACGCATGCGTAGTGGACTCTAAAGTTATAAATTTTGTGGAAAGAAAAATACGGTCGTGAGCAGGATTCAAACATGCGCTCTCTGATAAATTCTCCAGGCACTCTGCCAACCTCGACTGAAAGATGGCTCATCTCGACTTCTGTTCAGTACCCCGAATTCTTCTTCCACATTTTAACCGGTAGGCGCAGGTTCGAATTCTATCACGACCGTATTTATCTTTCTACAAAAATGTATAGCTCTGAGTGTATTTTTATACTTAGTAGACTTGCATTTGTCTACCACCTCAACTGATGTTAAGCGATGGTACAGTAGACGGATGGTCTTTTAGTACTACCTAACTAGTTCTTACAAATACAACTACTAAAATTATCATCTACAACTTCCTTTTTTTATGATGTAGTGGGCAAACGAGCATGCGTGGTACCTTGCAGTAAGCGATTGCCGCCCATGAATATCGGCATCCCCAGGGGAATCAATGAAGCTGTGTCGAAATTTTACAAAGACACCTACCGTCCGTGATATTTCAATACCGCGTAAATAGCAATTGTAAATACGGCTCACCTGACTTCAAGAAAAAGTACGAGAGGAAAAATACCAATTATTTAAAACCTTAAAGTTTTAATATGTAAACAACCTCGAATAAAAAAAAATTTGGTGAATTCCAGAAGAAGTATAATTATCTATACTAATATCACTTATAAAGCGGATGAGTTTTCTGTACGTTTGTGTAAACGCGCTAATCTCTAGAACTACCTGTCGGATTTGAAAAAATATTTTTGTATATGATAGCCAGATTTGTGATGGATAGTATAGGCTACTAACATTAAGTTACGCCTCTCAGCTAGACTTAAATATTGATTTTTAAATATTTTTGCCCTTTGTAGCATGTTACTTTGACGTATGGTTTAGGACATCATGGAAAATGAAAATAATTCAACACTCGTGCGAACGAGCCGTGTAACGCATAACTCCTACCCGACGAGAACCGAGCATTGCCCAGAACATATGAATTGTGAATTATTTTCTATTTGTTCGTTAGTAGGTAATTATAATATAATTATACTCGGGTGAAACCGCGGGGTACAGTTAGTGTCTTGTCATGTAAACTTTTGGTAAAGGAAATTAAACCGCATTTACAATTGTTACTTACGCCGTATTGAAGTAATTATCCTCGAAGTTACGCTCATTTCTTGAAGTCTCCACGTCGTAAATTAATTGTTGAAAAGTAGATACTCACTTGGAAGACACTCCAAAACTTGAAGGATCCCTCGTTGATAACCCAGTCGTAGTAGCCTGCCCAGGGGTCGGTGTACCTGGCCTTCTGCTTCATCGGCTTGGGAGTGGTCGTGTGTTCTTCGTGATGGTGGTGATGTTCTTCATCGTAGTAATCCTCGAAGCCTCGGCCGGTACCAACCGTCGAGTTCTTCGGCCTCGTTCGTCTTAACTGAAAGAGTAGTAGGTACACGTATTAAAATTAATATTTAGGAATATTAATACACGGATATTTCTTTAAGATGGTGGATCTGTTGGCTCCTTAATTTCCAGACACCATAGAAATTTATTGTTAAGTACATTTTTGTACTAGTACGATCATAATGGTGCGAGCGATTTTAACATCTTAAAATTGAACTAAAATACCATCCAAACTTTCCACTTCTCCGGTGGTTTTTCCAAGAAAATTTCATACAGACTTCATCCAAAAAATTACGAGTACAACAAAAAAAAAGCTACGTTGTGGTCAAGTGATGATATTTCATATATCCGGCAATTGATTTATTATTTAAGTAGATTTGATAGATAGTAGATTTCAGTTTATTTGGTTATGAATATTTAAATAGTTAGCCCACCCTGGTTTTACAAGACGTGTTGGGGCTAACCTGTCTAGATGATGCTTTTGTGGACTTCGTTTACGTTATTCAGAATATCTTCAAATGTACTCAAAAAATTCTAAACCTATGTAACACTATCCATTAGTGACATCAGTAGTAGCTTAGAAAATCCTGCATGGTTTTGTGGTTCTACTCTGTTTTATCCGACTGACCCAGAAGGAGGGTTATGATTTTCGAGTGTATTTAAGTATGTATGTCTATTTCATTGGCATGACCTACAGCTAAACGGCTTGTTTGATTTTAACATACGAGGTACCATCAGATTCGTCTCCATTACGTAAGTGCCATAGGCTATAATAAAATTTAATTATGGCGCTTAAATAAAAAAATAGGTGGTATTAAAAGAATATTTTGCTTTTATAACAATATCCATGGGTATCAAATGAAAGCTAATAAATAGCCGATTTCGAATACATATACAATATAACACTTTAATGACATTTTGACACAAACTACAAGAAAGTACGTTTAACTTACGTTGAAACTAAAAAGTGTAAAATAAAATATTAATAAACAAAAAACCCTATTGCACTGAAAAGAAGGAAGATAGAGATGAAAAAAGAGAAACGAATATTCGTTTCTCGAATAACTATTGGTTTCTCTATTTTCATCTTGTTTCGATTCGTAATATTTACTATGTAGCGGTAGAGATTGGTACGTAACCCAAATTACTGTGATGAACTATACAATTAGCTTGTATTTTGTACCTATTTACATAATTACGGGCACAGCTGTTTAATTAAAATCTACTGAAAGTTTATTTTGAACGACCTTGAAGTATACAGTGCGTTAAATATAATATCTACTATTTACTTGCTGGTGGTACAGATAAGTATAGCAAGCTACGCGCTAGTGACAAGTTGCTATTCAAGTTTCGTAGTGAGTATGTGATACCTACATTCAACTCTATGTAGCTTGGTTTATTGTGATTTCTTTAAAACTTAGTAAGTGCATTTTTAAATCGCTATAAGATATTATAAATTGTGAATTTTAGGAATATTTTAAGGAGGATTTGTGGTTAATGACGGTAGATGTACATTTTGCCGGTTTATTGTAATACATTTTTCTTTGGCCCATAAAACCTCCAGAATTAGATTGAGGTCGAATGATATAATTATGAGATCGCTTTGAATAAGAAAAAATTTACGATGACTTTCCAACAAATGGACAGTTCCAGTGTTAAATTACATCAAAACCACATACCCTGACCGTGTAATCACACGGCGTGATTAAATAGATATAGGGCAAAGGACACATCTAGAACGTAAAATGTGATGTGGGAAACAAATAGACTGAGACAACTAATTCTTGCCTGTTTAAAATGTAATGCTTAAGACATAACTGAAATAAATTGTTAAACTTTGATTTAGAACCATGATCCTCTAAAAGAGTAACTGGGTCTAAAGGCTGGGATGTCATAAAGGCAACATAGTCATAAAAGGGGATGGGCAGTAATGTCTGTCTACTGTTATTTACATTCCAGTTGTAAATAACAGTAGAGAGACAGTAGACCCACAAATCTGTATGTCGTCATTATGGCAACATTCCTTTTAAACGGTTATCGTTATGATGTACTATATTCAGCAATTCTTCTTTTTATCGTATATTGATGAACAACCTACTGCTAGAGCTTAAACCTCCTGTAAGCCTCTGACATGGCCTTACACATGCTTGAAAATATTTTTCAGGTGTCCTGGTTCCCTCACAATATCTTCCTTAACAGATTGAATTTGCTGAACACATGTCCCACTCGAATCGCTTCCTTCGATTAAAGTATTGTGTGAGGCTGATGATAATAGTAATTAAGAAGATGGTTGAGATATTTCTTTTGTTGCGAAGTTAAATCCTTTTAAGCTACCAGGCTCGAACTCCGAGTTTCCCTAAATAATAAATAATCCGTTTGTCAAAGTGACAAAAAAGGAAAATGTCATTACCATTATCACAATAATTTGAAAGTTTTCCACACATTAATGGTGAGATTATATGAACTGAGCTAAGTAGGCGTTATAGTTCGATTTACACGCGCATGTAAACCATGGCGTATATGGTTGTCTAAATAGATAAGTTGCGCCTAAAGCAGGTAGTTAGCGCCATGGAGTCGGTCACCCAGTTCAGTAGGTACCGTATTGTGGCCTTCTTTCATTTGTTTCCGTCAATATGTTACTAGCATGTTTCAGACGTGTGCTTCACGGTAGATTTGGATTATTTTATGAATCGATTTATTGAGGTTCGCGCACGTTAACTAACGATGATCAAAGGAAGAAATATTTTGTTGCAAAAAATTGATTTCAATGCTCCAATATTTTGATCAATTTGTTACAAGTCATAAAAAATCACACACTGATACTATAATTATTATAATCAATAGAGCATACTTCTAATAACAAGCAATAAAATGGAGTTATGAATAGTTGATATTCGAATTAATCATACAATTTTTAACAACAAAATTGTGGTCATACCATACCTAGTCAATAAAAGGATAGGTAGGCACTAGCGGGCATGTTTTCTGGGCTTGGAAGGAATAATCTGTGACCTTGGTTCTGAAGAGATGGTTTATATTAGACACTGATAAATGAAGATTACTCTTTCTCTAATGTAATGTATGTTAACCGAAATAAGGCGGTATTCCACGAGCGTTACAAACTGCAAATGCAACCAACGTAAAGAAACCTAAATGGTTAAACAAACCTCTGAGATTTCCTAACTTTTCCCGGTATATTTCTAAAACGTTATGATTTTGTATTTCTTTGGCAAAACATAATTAAAATTATAACATACCGCAACACCAGTGGTGTTGGTGGCAGTGGCAGTGGTGGTGGCCGCGATGGCACGTTGCTTGTTGACGTTCCTCACGACATCAAGAGCTGTCCGCAGGGCTGTCAGGATGAATTCCGAGATTGGCATCCGGCTGTGAGACTCCTCTTCCATGGCAGGTGACAGGGCCTCACCCGAAGTCTGTTCTCCACTATGAGGGGAGAAATTTATGATAAAACTAATTATCCAAATAATAAAAAATCATAATTAAGTTAAGATCACTTTCTTGCCCGTCTGTCCGTCTGTCTGTTCGTGAGTCACCACCGATTTTCTCAGGCAAATTGTAATTTATACTACATACTGAGGTCTATAGTCCCTATTAGGTGTATAAAAATAGGTATAAAAAAAAGACCTTGCTTTTAACCAAAATTGACAATTCTCGGTCAACTGGAAGTACCCTATAGGTTTCAGATCGAAAACCTATATGATAGTTCCCGTTGACCTAGAATCACGAAATTTAACAAAAGCAAGGTCTTACAGCACAAATAAAGATAAGATTCCAAAAAAAAAAAAATTAAGGTAAATTTTGGTACTTACAAGTTTTCGCGAAAATCTAAATTTGCCCATATTTTTTTATCGTGTTGACTCAGGACCTTGATTTTTATACACCTAATAGGGACCTCAGTGTCTAGTATAAATTACAATTTTCTAGGTTCACCCGTTCCTGAGAAAATCGGTGGTGACGGACGGACAGACGGTATAATGGGTAGGTACGGAACCCTCGGCGCACGAGTTGTCTCGCACTTGACCGGTTTTTTAGAGTAGACTCATTTATAGGTCTTAAAAAGTAGGTGAAAGGATTTTTTCTAAGCATAGCCCCTGATCACTTGTAGCTGAAAAATTTGATTGGATTCTCAACAACACTTAAATGAATCTTAAGCATTGCAGAAAAGAGGTTGTTTATTTTAAGATAAGTACAAAGAAATCTATATTAAGGATTAACAAATATAAAGACAAATTTTCCCAAAATATACTGCATAAAAAGTACTTACTGTAAAGGTATATATTTGTATTTGTTGTAAGGCGGAGTGTAAGGCGTAGCGCTATCGTACCGCAACGCTGCGCGCACGCCGCCCGCCCACAGCGCCAGCGCAACCGCGCCCAGCCACACCACCCCATGACATGACAACAACACCCCCTTCGAAACCATAGCCAACCCGATACAAATAAAAAAAAAACAAA
Organism: Xylocampa areola; assembly: GCA_935421205.1. Lineage (NCBI taxonomy): Eukaryota > Metazoa > Arthropoda > Insecta > Lepidoptera > Noctuidae > Xylocampa > Xylocampa areola. Next base: position 8,493,820 of record OW285200.1, read on the forward strand.
ATAAAAAAAGTCTGTGGTCTCTTTTGGACCTTCGGATTCACTTATCAAACTTAGAGTAGATTTTTTTATTTGATGTTCATGGTTCGCCGTTGGACAAGCTACTGACAGAATTGTCATGTCGCGCCCCAGTTAACAGTGCAAAGGGAGCACCTGAAATATGAATACTGTAAACATACCGTGCGTGTGTGCTCCTAAGTGGCGTGTCAATTTAATTTGTACAGTTGGCATACTAGTGAAAGCTCGAGACACGTTACTGGATCTGTTTAGTATAAACTTTATCGGGTAATTAACGTGTTTTACGATTTTCTCTTATTATCCATTTTTGAAGTAGATACTTGAATGTTCATACTAATTTAAATTAACGAATTTATAAGAAACAAAATATAGTTTAGCTTTCATTTCTTTAACTTAAATATATATATATAAATAAATAATTTGTTCGGGATATTTATCCAAAATAAACGCGTCATTTTACATAAAAAAACGGTAGAGACATACTTTATTTATTGTAGTTAGTTATGATAACCAGTGTTCATATTGTTTCAGGTACATATAATTAAAATCGTAAAATATAGGTATTGTGATAATTACGGAGGACATCAATTTAATATATTAATAATAATTGAAGGTAAGGAAGATTATTTATTATTAATTTAAGGTAAGGAAGAGTGAGACATTCTTTGCGGTAACATTATTAATATCATATTGTAAGGCTAATGTGCACGTGTTACGGTAGTGTGACATATTCACGTAACACTCGTAGACATGGTCTCGTCTTCCATTAATACGATTTTACACATGTGAAAGGGTCATAGAGGAAGTGCCCAGTTATCACTGGCCTCCTAACTGTAATAAATTTATTAGTATTGTGCACTCTCTCTGTTCGACTATACGAACTCGTACGAATATGTACAACGAACGACTTGTGACCATGTAATTATCACAGGTACTCAGTCCGGTGATCTACTTTATCTGTTGTACAACTAATCTATATTTGAGATAAACTATGGTACGTGTTACGGGTTTTCTAGAAGTAAACAATATTATATTTGCGAGATAAACGGCTGCATGGGAAGATAAGATATGGCACTAACTTTCGACACTATATTTCATCGGATGACGGCTGAATCCGCAATGCGGCTACACCTAGGTTCAGCCAGCCAAAAACGTTGTAGATGCATTATAAACTTTATCTGCAACAAAATCTCAGGTGTTTAGTAAAATTCTGCTATGCTGACAAATAGGTACAGCGCTTCATAAATGGTGTGAAAAAAATATTTCATATGGCAGGCGTGCTTTTCAATTAATTTCATCTTGTTGACAATCCTCTTGTTAAAATTCTGCACCTAACTACGAATAAAACCACCTAATACATCGTGTAATTAAACATGCTGTCAGACCCTACTGGGATCTTACTAAGTCTTTGACGATGATGTATTTTTATTATTAATGTGCCTACTTGCAATTTTAAACATATAAATAGCAATTTTCATCATGGCTAGGGTTAATTGGATCTTAGCTTGTGTAGAGCTTCAAAAGTATGGCCACAGTAAGATACCAGATGAAGTCAGTTTCTTCCGTGATCATATTAGATATAGGTACTAAATAATTATGACCTCGGAGTAGATTGTAGCAGAATTGGGCATGCCTGATATTTCGTAAGACGTGCTAACGGGAAAACCATTTGGAGATTTTTTGATTATATGCTATATTTTGTTAATTTCCACTCATAAAAGTAAGAGATTACAAAATAAAAGGCAAAATTAACTCATAACCTTCATTTGACCTGAAGTCACTTGCAGTGACGTCACATGTTCATATTTTATATAATCTGTGGACTGAAGGTAATTTGCATTTTTAGTGATACCAGACTACTAGAAGGAAATGTTTTCTGGCATTTTTATAGTAAAGCAAGTTTAACTAAAATCGCATTTCATAATACCTATGTATTTTATTATTTGAACTAAGATTACTATATATATTTCTACAAGTATATCAAAATAGATCTATGCCCAAAAACTTAAAAAACCTGCGTTTTATATTAATAAACATCAAAATTTTAATTCTAGATCTGGCAACACTTGTCGGTTTGACGTTTGTGACCTTCATTTGACATTACCAACTGACATAAAACTGACAGTTGTTTGTTTTAGTTCGTTTAGAAACTAGGTGTGTTAAAAATTTCTGAACATATTACGTCAATTCGGCAAATATTTAAAAAATATATAAAAAATTAAATATTGGTCTAAAAAATAAAATAACCAAATTAGTTTCTCATAAAGTTACAATATTAAATGGAAAAAGAATACGGTCGCGAACAGGATTCGAACCTGCGCCTCCCGGATAGATACTCCAGGCGCTCTGACCAACTAAGCCATCTCGACCTCTAAGTTAGTTGGTCAGAGCGCCTGGAGTATCTATCCGGGAGGCGCAGGTTCGAATCCTGTTCGCGACCGTATTCTTTTTCCATTTAATATTGTAACTTTAGAGTTCGCTAAGCATGCGTTAATGCTTTTTCAAAGACATATCTTGAATTAGTTTCTCATAATTAGATAAACATTCGAAAAAATATATACCTTATTTTTTTCATGCATGCCCAATTGTTCGCGTTAGAATTTTGTTCGCTCCTTCTCATTCCTAATTGAAATCTTAATAAGTTTAAGTAAAGTTATACATTTTTGTTGAAAGTTCTTTTTTCCATTTTTACTTTTCTTCTTTCCACAAAAAATAATTACTTTATAGTTCTACGCTGCGACCCACCCGGCTTCTCACGGTTGCGATATATTAATGAATAAAATGATATTTTTTTTTCAAAAGAAACAGAGGCTGCCTTCAATTGTACGGTGAAAACAATATACGGACATTCAATCGCAGCAACCGCGAATCATTTGCTGTTAGATTCTAATATATTATTTACTAAAACCTTCCCTGAAAATTATGTATTTAAATAACGAAAACCCATCTAAATCCGATAATGACATGGGCGTCGAATACAGAACCTTCTTTTCTGAAATCGGTTAAAAAAATCTGCCAATCCGGTCGAGCCGTTCTCAAGTGATGGATGATTATATTCATAATATATATGCCACAATAGAATTTTATTTAAAAATATGTATTGTTACGTCACGTCATACGAATCGACAGCGCCGAAACAACTGCGTACGTCAAATCAAATAAAGCAGTTGTCTCAATATTATATGTAAATAATTGCATTTTGAAAACAGGTGCTGAAATCGCTGTGGAGCGCTGGCCACTTTGCTCTCGAAGAATTTCAAGCGCTTCAAGCAGTAATTGAAGTGAAGTGGTCACACCATTATGTGGAACTGGATAATACACATATTTTTCCCTTTAATATTTCGACTGGTCCAAAATGTCAGTGGACTATCATGGATCGATCCTATAGTGGATTCACAAGTGGGTTTGATTCGTGGTCTGAGAGCTATTGATGGTAATTACTCAATGTTCTTAGGTATACCGTATGCAACTGTGAATAAAAGTAATCCTTTTGGGGTAAGTGACCGGATAGATGTATTTTTTAATCAATCAATTTTGATTATCCATATTTTATCAAGATGCTAAATTTTTTGTAAATTTATGAATGCTTAAATTCAACGGCGGGTTACGTATAAAAAAAAACGGATATTTTCGTTTGCTTTTTCTGTAAGAAATTTCTTGGCACCAAAATTTGTGATTCTAGTGCAACGTCAGTGACATGAACGGCCGTATCTTTTGATTGCGTTGATTTAGATGTTTGAAAATCTAAGGAACTGTAGTATCTTTGATATTAATTAACTTGATACCTCTACCATATTCTGACGGGAGCGGTTTTGACAGACAGACTTTTGAAGTGAGGAGTAGGTAAAAACTAACTAAACTCTACTTTATTATTATTTAAGTGGTGTCAAATTATCATCCTATGTTTTTTTAAATCTTTTTAGCCTTCCTCACCTCATCCAAGATTTAACGAAATTTTCGAAGCATACGATGATTCAGTAATATGTCCGCAAGTTGAAGAGTTTAACAATACAATAGTTGGAACATTAGATTGTCTACATGTGAACATTTATGTTCCTGATTCAGCCAATTCTAGAAATCTATTACCCGTTTTAGTATATATTTATGGTGGTTTATTCATGATCGGATTCTCAGGCAGATTCTTATATGGACCTCGCTTTTTGATTAACGAGAATGTTATTTTGGTGACCTTTAATTACCGTGTGGGTCCTTATGGATTCATGTGTCTCGATATACCTGAAGTTCCTGGAAATCAAGGTCTGAAAGATCAACAATTAGCCCTGAAGTGGGTAAAAGACAATATAAAAGCATTTGGCGGTGATTCTAGCAAAATAACTATATCTGGTAACAGCTCTGGGGGTTCATCTGTAGATTTCCATTTGATTTACGGCTATACAAAAATATTTAATAAAGTAATTATGCAAAGCGGCACTGCATTATATCCATGGGCTATGTTGGAACCTGATCCTTCAGCACCTTTAAAATTAGCTAAACACCTTGGGTATATTGCAAGAAACACAAAAAAAGCAATAGCATTTCTGTCTACGATTGACTCTAATTTATTAATAGCCTCAACATCGGAGCTTGGTCTCAAATTCCGACCATGCGTCGAAAAATATTTTAACGATGTGGAAACGTTCATTTATGATCATCCCGTTAATATAAAGACAACTTATGTTGAAAACTTGCCCATTCTATTGGGATGTAACAATGACGAAGCTCTTGCGGCATACGAGAACATGCCACCCGAAGATTATTCAAACTTAAATTTGTTTTATGATGATGTCGAACAATATTTCAACTTTGATGCTGATGAACTCATTGAAATGGAAGAATATATACGACACTTCTATATTGGAGATGAAAAAATAAGTAGCCAAGTAAAGCAAGGAATCATCAAGTTAAATTCGGACTTTTACTTTAATTATCCTGTGGCGCGAACTATCCAAAAGTATATAGACAGCGGAGTTGGTCAGATGTATTATTACGTATTTGCGTACAGTGGAAAAAGAAACTTTTTAAAAGACAGACTCAACGTAACAGCTAAGGGAGCGTCGCATGCAGATGAAATTGGCTATTTGTTTGATATATCTTACATGGATAAAAACATCACTCCCGAAGATGAACTCATCATAGGTCGCATTGCAAAATTATGGGCAAATTTCGTCAAATTCGGGTTAGTAAATATCATTAATACCAAAATACGCATAACAATTAGCTTATTATGAAAAAAAACAGGTACCTCGATGAGTACTCATTCATAATAGTTAAGCAATTAAAACCTATAAAATATTCTCCGAAATACATCTTGGTGTAATGTGACAGCAAGAAAGCAAAAATTTTCTTCGATTCTGAATAATGAACATAAATATTTTATATAACCAGAGATAGTTACTTAAAATTTTTCTTTAATTAATGGTGTCAACTAAAACTCACAAATACACGCCCAGCGCGTGCGTAGTTTGGTTGGTTGGTCGGCATTGCCCGATAGAATATAAGCTGGTAGTATTTGTCGGGTCGTTTATTATAATTATTGTTTGTGCTGTCACTGTGCCTAGTACTAAATAAATATTTTTTCATATCTGTTATTGTTCACCGGTTTCTACTCACGTGCATTTTTTGGGAATGCCAGACTAATTTCGAACTCGAATGGACGCGTAAACAGAAGAGAACGGAGCTGCGGGCTCAGCTCATGACTAAGAACCCAGCTCGAGTCCGAAAAATGCTCGTTATTAGTAATCGATCTCACGTAAATTATTATATAATTATGCAAAAATATTATTTGTGTCTTTCTAATTTCCTGTGATTCCCCGTCAGGAAATGAGCAAATTCAACCACTATTAACAACATAATGCAAAATGAATCAGTTATTACACGATCTGCGACTGTCTCGTTGGTCTAGTGGTCCCAAGCGCGACTGGTGAGCAGGAGGTCTCGGGTTCGATTCCCGTTCGGGCAAAGTGTTATTGAGGTTTTTCTGTTAGGAAATTCTCAGTAGCAGCCCGGAGATTGGAATTGTGCCCGGTTGCTGGCAATAGGCTCACCACCTGGGACTTAATAACAGCATTGGTGAAATGTGGGTGTACAACTGTGTACACCTCTGCCTACCCCTTCGGGGAATACAGGCGTGATGCTATGTTATGTTATTACACGATCATTCAACACACGACCAGCATATGTATATAAGTATATCTGCCTAGCCGTTTCCCAATTACATTGGGGTCGGCTTCCAGTCAAACCGGATGCAGCTTAATACCAGTATTTTACATGGAGCGACTGCCTATCTGACCTCCACAACCCAGTTACTGGGTAACACAATATCTCGTGGTCTGACTGGTTGCCAGACTTTCAGGCCTCTGACTACCGTAGCCCGAACGGCTGTCATAGATCTTAATTTGAGAAAGCATATGTATCTTAACTCTATTTTTTCCAGAAACCCTACTCCGGAAACAACTGAACTGATACCAGTTATATGGCCTACCGTTTCTAAGGAATCGCTATACTACTTATATATTGACTCAGAACTCAAAGTTAAAAAGAGGAACTCAAAATCTAGAATGGCTTTTTGGGACCTGTTTTATAGACTCAATGAAAAAAGACAAGTAGGCTACCAGGAGAGTACCAATCTTTGTCCTGCAGTATCTTATACAAACAATTTAATTTTTAAGTAATAGAATGTTTTGGAATTTTTAATAACATATTTCTCTTTGATAAACAAAATTACAAATTATGACAAGTACCTAGACCGTCTTTTTTTCTGTAACCTCGATCTATTTGGTGATTGGTGACGACCACAATTAATTTATGACACAATAAATATTTAAACTTTTTTAATAATTCGTTTATCTTAATTTTATGTCTCTCACCTCATTATATCTGCCTAGCCTTTTCCCAATTACATTGGGGTCGGCTTCCAGTCACACCGGATGCAGCTTAATACCAGTATTTTACATGGAGCGACTGCCTATCTGACCTCCACAACCTAGTTACTGGGTAACACGATATCTCGTCTACACTCGTATGACAGGTTGTCAGACTTTCAGGCTTCTGACTACCCGTAACGGTTGTCATAGATCTTAATTTGACAACCGGGACCGACGGCTTAACGTGCTCTCCGAGGCACGGAGGGGTCTCGGTATGAAATTATGGTCACCCATCTACAGACCGACCGCGGCAAGCGCAGCTTAACCTCGAACGATCGATCTGTGCGGCCACTTAGCCACGAGCCCCTCATATTAAATATAAATCTTTGAAAAACATTAAATCATGCTTAGCAAACTCTAAAGTTATTCAAGATAAATCTTTGAAAAGCATTAACGCACGCTTAGCGAACTCTAAAGTTATTATATTAAATGGAAAAAGATTTTTCAATTTAATATAATAACTTTACTCGTAAGTATTTCTCGAATTAATATAACTTACACCCAATTATGTCGTATTTGAAAACAACGCCTTATTAATTTAAAAAAAAATTATACAAAACAATAACAAGTTTTTGCTAGATTAGAACTCGATCATAATTGAGAGGCATCGAGTTCGTATTCAGCAAACACTTAACTTTTTGTTTCATACCACTTGGTTCCGTAACCGTTGACAATGTTGAAATTATATAGCGCTGCCTGGCCCTTACAGGCGCCATAGCGTGATAATACGCTTAAGTATCGCTGCAGTTAACGTTTCATCTAAATCAGTTGATTCTTCAATTGTATATAAAATTCACAAAGTTATGTTACACTGCTCAGTGACATTAAGTGATAGCATAATAAAATATGTTTCACAAATGAAAACCCAATCATAACCGGTCCACTGGTTCTCAAGTTATGAGCGCTCGGACAGACGGACAGAAGATTTTTTTTATATTATTATTATTATTAAATAATGTAGCGGCACCTAGTCTAAAGTTTTATTATAGTACATATAGATGATAGTTTAACAAAATTTCATGGTTTCTATCAATCCATTTTTCATATCCCAAATGTACTCTTGACATTTATATTTGATAAGTGAAGAGTGCAGAATAGGATGAAAAGACAAACCTTTGATGTTTTATCTTATCCAGAATGGCAGTGGATTACGAAAAATCAACCCCCTAGTGAATGCGAAAGTCGGCTTGATACGCGGTTTAAGAGCTACTGATGGTGATTACTCTTTGTTCATGGGTATACCGTATGCAACTGTAAACAGGAGTAATCCGTTTGGAGTAAGTAACCAACTTTTCGTTAAATATGAATTTTATAGTGAATGTACCATTTTAATTAAAATAACAAGCGTTTTTATTATTCAATACTTTAGCCCTCCACACCATATCCTGGATTTGATGAAACTTTCGAAGCTTACGATGATTCAGCAATATGTCCCCAAGTTGAAGAATTTAATAACACCATAGTTGGGATATTAGACTGTCTTCATTTAAATATTTATGTACCAGATGCAGCCAATTCTAGAAACCGGTTGGCAGTCCTAGTTTGGATTCATGGTGGTTCATACTCTATTGGCTTCTCAGGGAGATATGTATACGGGCCGCGCTATTTTATGAAACGAGATATAATTCTAGTAACCCTTAATTACCGTCTCGGTCCTTATGGATTCATGTGTCTCGATACGCCCGATGTTCCTGGAAATCAAGGCTTAAAAGACCAACGATTAGCTCTCAAATGGATTAAAAACAATATTGAAGCTTTTGGCGGTGACTCCGATAAAATATCAATTTCTGGTGAAAGTGCTGGTGCTTCATCGGTAGATTTTCATTTAATTTACAGCAAAGAAAAATTATTCGATAATGTCATTATGCAAAGCGGCACTGCATTATGTCCCTGGTCCATATCAGAACCTGATAAGTCAACACATTAAAAATTGTCGGAGCACCTTGGCCTCAGGACGACAGATACGAAAGAAGCGCTAGCATTTCTAAGTAAAATTGAACCAAATTTAGTAATTTCAGCGACTTCAGTACTAAGATTGGTATTTAAACCATGTGTTGAAAAAGATTTTGATGATGTTGAAAACTTAATTCATATTCATCCCGTCAATATAAAGAAAAAGAGTCTCGGTAATGTATCCATTCTTATAGGACACAACAGTGACGAATCTCTTGCGACGTATGAAATAATGACATCTGCAGAATATGGGAACCTAAACTTGTTTAATGGTACCTTAGAACAATATTTTAACTTCAGTGATGAAGTACTTATCGAAATGGAACGATTCGTAAGACATTTTTATATTGGCGATAGGGAAATAACTGTCCTACAAAAGCAAGATGTTGCTCATTTCAGTTCAGACTTTTTATTTAATTATCCTGTAGTACGAACAATAGAAAATTACATTAACTGCGGTGCCAAGAATATATATCATTATATATTTTTCAACGATGGTGAAATAAATTTTGTAAAAAACAGATTAAATATAACAGCTGCAGGAGCATCACATGCAGATGAAATTAGTTACTTCTTTGAAATTACTGGTATGAAAAAAACCCCGACGCCTGAAGATCAACTGACCATCGATCGTGTAACCACATGGTGGGCCAACTTCGTTAAATTCGGGTGCGTATGTAATAAATTTTCAGGTATATTTATTACGTGTTCATTTAATGTCATGTTTTCATTATACTGATATTAAATAAATAAGAGGCCACTGGTATCAGGAACAGGGTCCGAACTATTCGAGGACACAAATGGTCCCGCTTGCTATATCAGACCCTTGATCCAGCCGTCCAGCGAGAGCCTCTTAATATATTTTATTTATTATTATAACTACATACATTTACAATCTCCATATATTATTTGGTGGTATTACAAAAAATACTTGCAGTATACATTCATACCGCTTTAATCGCCAAGGTGCTAATAACTTCAATAGTTAAGTAATACCTATCTTGGCAAATGAACTGTTCTTTAAGAAACTGCGTAATTATTGGAAATGTTGAACTTGCTAGAATAACAATATATTTAATAACTGTCGTAAGTGTCGTCAATATGGAAGGGTCTAAGTTTAGGTGGTTGCATGATTGACTTAGCTCAATTTATTTATCTTTTCCAGGAACCCTACACCGGGTACAACTGAACTGTTACCTTGGCCAGCCGTCACCAAAGAGTTGCTGTTTTACCTGTCTATTAATTCAGATCTCAAGGTTCAGACGAGGAATATTGCATCTAGAATGGCTTTTTGGGATCTATTTTATAAACTAAATCAGAAAGCCCAAATAGGATACAAATTTGATTTCTGTAACTGACTAACTTTATGGTTTATTATGTTTTTAGATTTTTATGAATGTTATTATTTAACCGTTCATTAGTAGATAATAATATAATTTAATGTTATTTAAAAATATATGATACATAAAAAATTTGGAAGCATATTTTACGCCCGATGCGACGTTCGTAACATCCTTTTAAATGTCTTATAAGTTTTAGAAAAGGATATATGTTTCTCTATTTTCATCTTGTGAGAAACAAGATGAAAATAATAATATTAATAATGCTTTTCAGTGCAATCGGGATTTTATGTTTTTAATCATTTGTTTTATCTAGAAAAAAATACTGGATTACGTCTATATATCACCAATAATCGGATCTATTTGAGGCACGCCAAAACGTTTTCTCAATCACCTTATCAAAAGAGGCTTCCGGTACTGCTAATTAAGGCCTGTTTTTTATATAGATAAGTAAATCATTGTCGTTGTCACCGAAAACGAGACGCGGTGGTCTGACTTCTTACTATGGAAGTAGTGTCTTCTTCTTCTCATCGTGTCGGTTGATGAACAATCTAGTGTTACAAATTAAACCACCCGTAGGCCTCTGACATGGCCCACGGGTGCCCCATCGATAACATATATTAAGTGTACTAGGTTTCCTCACGATTTTTTTGTTCACCGTCTTAAACATAACATAGCATCACGCCTGTATTCCCCGAAGGGGTAGGTAGGTAGAGGTGTACACAGTTGTACACCCACATTTCATCAATGCTATTATTAAGTCCCATGTCCAGGTGGTGAGCCTATTGAGAGTGCCGAGGCACTGCCTTAAGCAAGTGGCAATTTATTTTTAATACGCACATGACTTGTCAGTGGATTAAAACTTGCGACCTTTGACTTGCCATCCAAACGGTCATACCACCAGGCTACCATAGCTCTGCTCTGTAGTTGGTAACTATGTGGTTATGTTCTTATTGCTTCCATGGCCAGTAAATTGGTTGGCAGCCTTAGGTACCATTCGCTCAAAAATGTCGGCTGATACGAACTGACTGTCAAATCCGCAGAGATTCCTAGCACCGTTTATTATTTAGCTTAAATTAAGTGACGTAACCTATCGATCTGTGTCTCCGTGGCATATTCTACTTCAGTATCTCTCACTTGTCAAAAAGATAAGTCCTTATCAGTGATGATATTCTTTATAGCATATAATATCATCAGTTTTGAAATCCAAGTCAATGAATATTTTTTATTGTATTTACGAATATTAGCCGTAAACTTAATTAATAAAAACGATAATTACTTCAATAAGGGTTCCCAAATCAATGCTTAATAAAAGTTATCGACATCTTGTAGTTACTTCAATTTGTTATTATATTATTAATATTTGGTTAGATAGTAATTAAGTTGAGTTATAAATTTTTGAGGAAAGAAAAACTGAACCTGCAATTCCCGGATAAATATAAAATACTCAGGGCACTCGGTCAACCAAACTACCCCGACCTCTGCTCACTACTCCGAATTCTTCTTCCGCCTTTTTATACAAATAACCTTTTTATGCAATTAATTCAATGTCGTACAGTCATAGAGTGCAGACAGTGAGCAGAGGTCAGGAAGCAGGAAGTATGCCAACTTGGTAGAGCGCCTGGAGTATTTATCCGGGAGCCGCAGATTCTAATCCTACTCACGACCATATTTTTCTTTCCTCAAGAATTTATTACTTTTGAGTTCGCTACGCATTCGATATTACGTTTGAAAGAAAAAAACAAAATGTAAAAAATTTACGGCCACCACGTAAGTACTATGTTCAAAACAGTTTTAAAATTACTTTCTACATAAATTATATACTGGAACAGAATATTAAATGATACCTTAAAGTATCAAGATTTGTCAGTTTTGTTATACAAAATCGAGCGACGAGTGGTTCCCAATGTTTGCGCGCGTCAATGTTGTAGTGCAATTGGATAGACAAATACATGTAATTGTAATAGCGTCCTTAAGAACATTTTAGCAAGACATTATAGTAGAGCATTTTAACAAGCAGTGCCGTTTTAGCCATATTGTAAACAACATGTGTGAATGCAATATAAAAATTGTTTTACCTTTGTTACTTTATTTGATCCAATATGGCAGTGGATTATCAAGGATCGACCCCCTAGTAGATTCAAAAGTCGGTTTAATTCGCGGTTTAAAAGCTACTGATGGTGATTACTCCATGTTCATGGGTATACCCTATGCAAATGTAAACACGAGTAATCCGTTCGGGGTAAGTTACTAGTTAACTAGTAAAAATTTTATTTATGTTATTAGGCAAATATAGGACCTATATAACAGGCCACTTTCAATATTTTAGCTCGCCATTCCACATCCTGGATTTCATGAAGCTTACGAAGCATACGATGACTCGGCAATATGTCCACAAGTTGAAGAATTTAATAACACCATAGTTGGGACATTAGACTGTCTTCATTTAAATATTTATGTACCAGATACAGCCAATTCTAGAAACCGGTTGCCGGTCTTAGTTTGGATTTATGGTGGTTATTTCTCTATTGGATTCTCAGGGAGATATGTATATGGGCCGCGCTTTTTTATGAAACAAGATGTAATTTTGGTAACCTTTAATTACCGTCTCGGTCCTTATGGATTCATGTGTCTCGATACGCCCGATGTTCCTGGAAATCAAGGCCTGAAAGACCAACAGTTAGCCCTAAAGTGGATTAAAGCCAATATAGAAGCGTTTGGTGGCGATTCCGATAAAGTAACTGTTTATGGCGAGAGCGCGGGCGCTATATCGGTAGACTTTCATTTAATTTACAGCCAAGAAAAACTTTTCGATAAAGTCATTATGCATAGTGGCGTTGCATTATCTCCCTGGACTATAGCAGAACCTAATAAATCTGTACCTTTAAAATTGTCGGAGAACCTCGGATTCAGAACTACAGACACGGAGGAAGCGTTATCATTTTTGACTACCGTTGATCCATATTTAGTAATTGCATCGGCGTCAAAACTTGATTTAGCATGGAAGCCATGCGTTGAAAAAAAAATCTATGATGTTGAAAACTTTGTTTATGAACATCCCGTGAACATAAAGAACCCAAGTATTGGTAATATGCCCATTCTTTTAGGATACAATAGTCACGAATTTTTAGAAGCCTATGAGACAATGACATCAGCAGAATATGCGACTTTAAACTTCTTTTATGATAATTTAAAAGAATATTTTAACTTTGATGATGAAGAACTCATTGAAATTGAAGAAATTGCAAGGCATTTCTATATTGGAGACGAAAAAATAAGTGAACAAGAAAAACAAGGAATCGCTGAGTTTAGATCGGACTTTTTTTATCACCACCCTGTAGTAAGGACGATACAAAAACACTACATGACCGGTAACAGAAATATTTATTATTGTGTCTTTTCCTACGATGGTGAAAGAAATTTTGTGAAAGACAGACTAAATATCACAGCTGCAGGAGCATCACATGCAGATGACATTGGTTACTTCTTTGATATTTCTTATATGAATAAAACCCTGACACCAGAAGATCAGCTGATTATCGATCGTGTGACCACATTGTGGGCCAACTTTGTTAAATTTGGGTGCGTATGTCGTAAAATGTTGTATTTATTGAGCATTGGTAAGGTTCTGTCCCTTCCCTCTCAGTACTAGTCTAAGTATACAGGTTTACACAAATATTTCGAAAATCTGTAAATCGCTTCCGAGTAACAGCCAATTAGCTCACATTTCAGCAAAATAGTAAATATGAAACAAGCATTTTAAATATAATTTACGCTGGTGTATTCATAACCTATATAGAAACAAGACCTAGGTTATAGATTTCATGTAAAAATATAAGATTTACCAGGTGATATTGTGTATTATCACGTAGGAATGTTGCTTTTCGAATTATATGCGGTTCGCTAGTCGACTTTCTATATATTAGTCTATAGTTATGTCTCACAGCTGGGAAAATACCTCCCCCAAGTTTTTCCAAATAGTTTTTCCCTGCGCTACCTAAAACCAGTCTTGGTGGAACTCATCCAAATAGTCAACTTAACTCCTTTTACAGGAAAATCGTTCACACGCATTAACGTATGCAACCTTAATGTTCGAAATTTCGAGGTCGAGATGGCTTAGTTGGTCAGAACGCCTGGAGTATTTATTCGGGAGGTAGAGGTTCGAATCCTGCTCTAGACCGTATTTTTCATAACATTTTTTTTTTTTTTATCACCTTTTATTTCATTTTTCCAGAAACCCTACGCCGGAAGCAACTGAATTGTTGCCCGTTCAATGGCCAGCCGTCACTATGGATTCACTGTTCTACCTGTCTATTGACTCGGAACTCAAAGTTGGGAAACGGCATTTTTCATCCAGAATGACTTTCTGGGATCTATTTTATAAATTTAATGAAAAAGCTCAAATTGGATATAAAGAAAATACTAACCAATGTTCTAAATAATGTTATTATTTCAATTGAAGCTAATAATCTTAGTTACGTGAATTTTTTTTATTCGTTCTCGGTATTGGAAAAAATACTTTCTGCTTTATTAGCTTTATCTTATCTACGAATATTTTAAAATTGATAACTGGCATAGAGAAACAACTGCATGCTTGATAATAATAATAAAAAAATGCGAAATTTCCTTGATAGGTATTACGTAGTCTTTCAATATATTTTCGGTTTCGTACTTACTCATTCCAATACATTAAAAGCACACACACAGTTGTACACCCACATTTCACCAATGCTGATATTGTGTTCCATAAAATAGGTTAGATGGTGAGCATAATTATAACTGATAACACTGCCCGACCCGGGGATCGAATCCGGGACGACATGCTGAACGGTGGCCCTTGGGACCACTCGATCAACAAGGCAAATAAAAAAAAGCTATTCACTATAAATATTTTTTTACATTACCTTATTAACCAGTTTCAGGTTTTCAGTTAATTCAGTTACTCCCTATAGTTTCTTAATTAAGGAAACCAGTTACAATTCCTCTTGTTGATATTTAATACCTATAACAGGCATGATTGTTCTTGGGACCACTCGATCAACAAGGCAAATAAAAAAAAGCTATTAACTAAAAATATTTTTTTACCTTACCTTATTAACCAGTTTCAGGTTTTCAGTTAATTCAGTTACTCTCTATAGTTTCTTAAATAAGGAAACCAGTTACAATTCCTCTTGTTGATATTTAATACCTATAACAGGCATGATTGTTCTGACGAATAAATCTTACAAATATTGAATGCCGTATTTTTGCATTGAACAACTACGTATTTTTAGGTAAGAACCTGAAGGGTGACTACGCTTTGTACCCGGATACTACAATAATTTTACACATATTCAGGTCTATTTGGATCACAAGCCGTCATATTAATACATGCTTTGAAAATAAATATTTGTGTATACCGTCGTCAAATTGTCGCCTATTTGTTGCTGTTTTTTATCGTATTAAATACTAGAAAATGTTATTTTCTAACATATACCTCACATAATTATGTACCACACTCTCAGTAACATTATAAATTGATTTAACTAATTATTCGAACACCATTTTGGATTCGATACTTAACCCATTATAATAATTGAGTAAATACCATTTTATTCCCTTAGGTCATTGAAATAAAAAATTTAACGCGGATTTCAAAATTCATAACTATCCAATTTAATGGTGTACCTATATGTTATTACATCACTTATACTCAAGCTACTTTCAGGCTAAAATACGTATAGAAAAGTGTTTTTATTTGCTTTTTATGTTTGCATTTATATTTTTTATCCATACACATCTTGACGGTCTTGTTGCCATGCAGTCTAGAATCAAAAATCATAACTGTGTCGTTATCTTCTCAGAGGTATGTACATACTAAGAAAGTACTAAGATGATGATTTTAAAACACTCTATTTTATCATAAGTACTTACTTTAATAGATCTATCTCTGTAGCTATAAAAAATTACGTGTAAAAATATATATCTTTTTATTATAACTTTTAAATTAAAGTAAGTCGGAAATTTTGAGTAGCATAGGGACTAGAAAACAGGAAACAGTTATTTTATTATTTTCTATCTTTTGGTCTGTAATCAAGGGAAAAATAAAATGCAATAATTTGTATTATTTTTATATTTTAACATTCCATTGGATATTCATGTTGTGAGAATGAACTACATTCAAACAAAAAGAAATAGCAGACGATTAAACGTGTCCAGTTCACAACAACTTAAACTATTTTCGTATCTCTTTGATAGATTTTTTACACTCTTACATTACTTTAAACAGTAGAATATTGAAATCCAGCTTCTCACTGTTGTTTGTTCTTTTCACTAACGTACTTTTCTGCTGCCGTAGCTATAGCTCGCGTAACTCTTCCAGTAATCTCATGGAGGTTCTCATTTGAAAGATGCGACTCGATGGACCTCTTGGAGAAGAAGCCTGCTGTAGTATCGTTTGGTCTCCAACTGTTGGGATACGTAATCTTATGACGTAGCACTGCTTTGATAATGAGAGCTCCAACGTAAATGATAAAATATACGCTAAAGTACAGAGGCAAATAATAAAGCTTTTTCCCTAAATAGTAATAGCTGTATCTGTTGACACGAGGCATCTCTGTAGTAGTAGTCGTGGTAGTGTGGTGATAGTGATAATGGTCATGGTCGTGTTCATCAAAGTCGTGATGGAACTTGAAATCTCCGGGAAAATCATGAGGAAATCCGTGATCGTCCATTGGAGGACCATGCGGGTCTGGTTTCATATCGGCAGGTGGAGCAAGTGGAGGAACCATTCCCATGTCGTTGTCTTTTTCATCTTTCATGTCACCCATGTTTCCATGTGGCTTATCAAAGATGAGATCAGGATAATCAGGTTCAGGGTGATACGACGGCGGTGGCCCATCATGGTGACCATAACTAGGTGCGTAGTCTTGTGCTAGGGGTGGTGGAGGAGCTGGTTTATTATACTGGTAGCCTTGAAAGTCAGGTTTGCCTCCCATATCCATTATCGGTGGACTATTATCGTCTTGAGCTATTGGTGGCTTATTATAAGAATAGCCCATAAATGCCTTACTGGGCGGGGGAACGGTGGGAACAAAAGGTATTGAAGGTGGTGATGGTGGTTTATATCTGTACCCTAGGCCCGATAGTGGTTCATCATTATCACTATCACTAGCTGGTGAGTCTGGTCCAGCGTCGGCAGATGGTTGGTACGAAGATATCGGGCCTGGTGCCGGGGCAGCTGCCGCGTATGGAGGGAATGACTCATAAGTGCTTGGCGTTGGGAAATCATCTGCTGTTAGTTTCGGAGCAGGTGGCGGTGGAGGAGGCACCAAATTAGCGACAGTATTTACGGGACGTGATGGAAGCGCAGACGGTGCTGAAGGTGGTGGAGGTCCAACAGGAGTTGACTGTTTTGATTTTTGTCCGTAAGTTGGTGGTTGAGGCAAATATGGCTGAGCAGGATTATAACGATCAATGGGTTGACGCATTGGAACTGCACTGTCTTGTACTTCACCTCTTACTGGATTTTTGATCTCGGTAAAACTGTCTAAATTGAACATATTGTTACCAGTTTTCCCACTAGAATAGGAATTGAGTTGCGATTTCTTAAAATTTTTCATTTGGAATGGTTTTAAATCAACGTAAGGAAAGCGGACGTTAGGTTCAGTACGTATCGCACGTGATTCATTTTCAGCTCCGTTGCCAGGATTAGTGCCAAACCTGTGAACAATAACAATAATTTTAAGTAAAATACATTGGCCGTTCTAATTAAAGCAACAATAAACAAACAAATTGGAAATGACGGATGAATCTAAAATTACGAAAGAGTTTAGATTTATGTGTATATATCGAATGCTCACCCTGGTAACGCAAAATTTTCGTCAATTCCTGCATCATCTTCAGTCTTATCTTCATTCGAATCTACTTCATCCCTTTGTAAATTATCTTTATTTGTAACATCTTTAGTAGATTGCTCGGAACTAACGGGCTCTTCTTCCCAAGTTCCTGAATATTGGTCATGTTTCTCATTGTCAATGATATGCCAAATATTTTCTACGTTGTTCATCGGAACTTGTGGCGTCGTAGTAGATGATGTAGTTGAAGTTGTGGTCGTAGTTGATGATGGCATACTCGGCGACTGAGCTTGCGGCACGTACGCAGGGCCGGAGTTGTAAAAATTATTATATAAAGCAAAATAATCAGTCATATCGGTTTTCACGGGTTTCTCTGTTGATGGTAGAGGTAAACCATAATTTGATTCCTCATTCGTTTCTTCTTCAGGAACATATATCGGTCTCGATGTAGAAGTCGTAATCGTTTTAGATCTAATGCTCTCTTTTTCCAGAAGGTTTCGAATTGATTTCATGTTGCTGTTGTCCGATTCAAATTCGGCGAATATTAAGTCGGGCGTTTTCGTTTTTTCTGTTGTCGTAGTGGAAGACGTTGCGTTCTGTGGAGTGTCCATCCTACTCATCCACTTGTGATAATAGAACGGCGCTGATCTTCCCATGTCGATTTGCGGCGGTCGCGGAGACGGTGTTACCACGTACACTAAAGGTCCAGGTAGATTTGCGGTATAAACATGGTAAACATGAAAACAATTTAACAAAACACCAAGTAGTACTATTCGATTCATTTTAGATGTGTATATTAAGGTACATTTGTAAACACGGAGTAACACGAGTGTTCCACACGACAACTGACTAGAAAATGATGGCAATGGTTAAATATTTTAAAATACACATGCTCTGCACAGATGCGCTGGGTGTAAAACTGCGATAATTTTTAGCGGTACTCCAATATGTAGAACGCTTGAAGCACGATCAAGATGACCCAAACCCGAGTTACAATTTACACTATTAGCGCGATAAACAATGTCATTCCCGAGCAAGGCATGTTAGAAAGTGTCACATATTTGTACAAAATATTCAGAGCAACTTAAGTGGAAAGCTGTCCATTTACATTCCATTCGATCATCTCAAAAAATTCTATTTACGTGTAACTATTCTAGTACTTATGAAAAAAAAACCAATATCTATTAATTAAAATTAATATTTTTGTTGCCAAAATATACGAATTACGAGGGCGTTTTGTAAAGTTGTCCGCCTAACCGAGATTTGAATCGTACGAGTATGTTAAGTGCCATTGTGATAGGTTGCGTAGTTAGTTTGCTAGGATTTTTTGTTCGGGCGAATCGGTTTTTCTCACGGAAAATGATATAAGAACTGTAATTATATATTATTTCATTAAAAAGAAACGAAAACAAAAACCTAATCATAGAAGACATATATAACACATTCGGTGAATGTGCACTTTCGTATTCCACAATAAAAAAGGGGGCAACTTTGTTTAAACAAGTTATTTTTATTAACTACCTTCCCCAGGATAATGCGCCGGCGCACAAGTCAGTTGTTGCAATGGCTAAGCTGCACGAAACCCGTTTCGAACTATTAAAGCATCCTCTATATTCGCCTGATTTAGCACCATCGGACTTTCTCCTGTTCCCTAAATTGAAACAACACTTGGCTTGAAGAAAGATTTCCACAAACGAAGAATTTTAACAAAAATTAGCAATCTTGCATTTTAGTCGTAATTTCGGCCGCGTTTTTTCGGTAATGTGTCAGCAGTCTAAAAACCGGACTACAAATGAACCCCTCCCGGAAACTCCCCGGACGCCCTCTAAACTAGGAGAGATCCGGGGAAACCCGGATGGATTGCAACCCTAATTGTGTGAAAGATAATATGGCATGGAGACATGGAGATGAAAAAATGCATGCTGCATCAACCTCAAATAAATTGGAAAAAGAGAAAGAGAAGAACTCTGTCGGCTCACCTTTGTACTGTTCGACTTGTATTCTAAATTTGGTGAAGACTGCATCAAATTCCATTTAGTAGTTTAGAAGTACTGAGCGAATATACAAACTACTTTGTTTTATCCCACGTATTAGAAACATAAACAGTTTATCACACAAAATAAAACTCCAAAAATAACAATTATAAATAGAATCAAAAATTAGAAGTACTGAGAGTTTAGGAGATATTAAATTAAATTAAAAGAGTTGCGCTAATTATAGAAAGTATTGGATAAGTACTTACCAGTTTTTTTTTATGCAAGTTCAACCATACTGTCTAGTTACTTTGTGGAATTATTAAGTTACCAAATTTTTATTTCATATTTACTTATTATTCGTAAGCGGCATGACGAGAATGATGGCTGAATGTCCGAAAGCTTACCAGCATTTACATCACGCATGTATTCCAAGATGGTTGAGGCAGAGGTGGACCGTTGTAATACCCATATTTCACCGATGTCTTTAAGTAATAGATGGTGAGCCTGGTGCCATCTCAATATTTATTATATTTACAAAGTCCGGGATTGCTACTGATAATTTTCTAACAGAAAATCCTCATGTTTACGGGCTTCACTTACGAGAACATTTGTAAATCATACGTATCTCTACCGTCTATGTACATATATATGAAATGGGAGTTTTTGTTCGATGTAACCTACATTTATTTAAAAAACTACCCTCGCGTCTTTAACAGAATGCCATTCATGTTACCTCTCATAAAACCGCATTTTTTGGAAAAAGTGTGCTAGGTATGGTCCTAAAAATATATAATAGTATACCAGCAACTATTAGAAATAAAGATTGTCCAATCTCTCAATAATCGTAGTTCTTCAGAAGTATGGAAGTTTTTAAGGACTGTTGGTATTGGCAAATGTCCGACAGTTTCTGCAAAAGATGTCGACATGTGTGATCTTATTCAACATTTCTCTCGTCCCCCTTTCTCTTTCGATCCACGTGTCAAATCAACTACTCTAGCAGATTTGTCATGCCGCTCTATACCGCATACCACACCTTTCACCTTCAATGCTGTCTCAGAGGCCGATGTAAAAAAAATCCCTCATGCGAATTACTTCAACATCAATGGGTAACGATAAACTGTGCTCTAGGATGATAACGCCTATACTCTCTACATTACTTCCGGTATTGACCCATATATTTAATTATTCTCTATACTCGAATACCTTTCCCCAATCCTGGAAGGTGGCTCACATTATTCCGCTGCCTAAAGTTTCTAATCCCACACTTCCACTCCATTTTCGCCCCATTTCGATACTCCCTTTTCTTTCTAAAGTCCTCGAGCACATTGTCCACCAACAGTTATCTTCTTTCCTGTCTAGATATAGCCTTCTCAGCCCTTTCCAGTCAGGATTTCGGCCCGGACATAGCACAGTTACTGCTCTTCTAAAAGTCACCGATGATATTCGCTGGGCTATGGAAAATAAATCATTGACTCTCTTAGTCCTATTAGATTTTAGTAGCGCCTTCAATTCTGTAGACTTTGATATACTTCTGGGGATTCTTTCCTCTATCAATATCTCTTCTAATGCTATTTCTTGGTTTCAATCTTACCTTCGGGGCCGCTCGCAGTGTGTTCGCCTTGAAGAAATTTCCTCAGACTGGTGTGATCTCACTGCCGGAGTGCCTCAGGGTGGCGTTCTCTCTCCTCTTCTTTTCTCGGTTTTCATAAATTCTGTCACTTCATTAATTTCCAGTAAGTTTCATCTCTACGCAGACGACCTGCAGCTGTATCGTCATTTCGATGTGACTGATGTGGAAAGCGCAGTCATTGCCATGAATAATGACCTGGATCGCATCAATAATTGGGCTCAGTCCTATGGTCTACTCATCAATCCTAAAAAATCCCAGGCTATAATTTTAGGCAGTAGGGGAATGCGTTCCAGGCTCAGTTTGGCGTCCCTAACACCTCTTACTCTCGATGGCATTCGGATAAATTATACTGACACAGTCAAAAATCTTGGAGTCATTTTGGACACAAATTTGTCGTGGAATGCTCATGTTGCCGAAGTTAGCAAAAAGGTCCACTTCACTTACCATTCGCTGAGGTGTATCCAGGGATTCTTGCCCTTAAAAACCAAAATCTCCCTGGCCCAAACCTTAATTCAACCCATTATTGACTATGCTGATGCCTGCTATCTTGATGTTACTGAGGAGTTGTTAAATAAACTTGAGCGATTACAAAATTTGTGTATTCGTTTCGTCTTTAATCTCAGAAAATACGATCATGTCTCTGATTTTCGTAAAATGCTCAAGTGGCTCCCAATCCGTCTTCGTAGGAACACTCGGATATTGTGCCTCCTCTATAAAATCCTATATGACCCTACAGCTCCTTCCTACCTGCGGGAACGGTTCTCCTACACACGTTCATTAAACGAGCCCTGCAGGTCCCATGTCCGATCCCTCCTTAAATTCCCATCCCATAAAACTGACTTTTACTCCTACTCCTTGTCTGTTCATGCGGTTAGGTTGTGGAACTCGCTCCCGCCTGACTTACGAGATAGCAAAACTATCGCATCATTCAAGAAGCGAGTGAAGGAGCATTATCTCTCCTCCACATAGTTATTCTAGTATTCATGTATGTATTATATATCTGTATAGTATAGTTTAGCATGTATGTTTATGTATATGTTCTTATGTTTATTTATGTATGTTTATGTATATGTTCTTATGTTTATTTATGTATGTTTATGTTCTTTTATTTTTATTTTTATATGACTGTTATGTCTAAGTAGTTTATTTTTTCGTCTACACACTGTGTCTACACTACTTTCATTTAAATTTCTCCTCTCGCAGGTCTGCTGGAAGAGATTTCTTTTAGAAATAAGCTGGCCTTTGTACTGTTAATTCCTAACTTCTATTTTTTTATGTTGTATATGTGTGTACATAAAGTATTAAATAAAAATAAATTGTCTGGGGTCCTTTATGAGGTCTTTATTTAAATTCCTTTTAGATAGATGTTACTATTCCATCACTGAGTTTACTACTGATAAACAGAGGTATGACGATTCCGACTTACCAATTGAACACTGATTTTATTTATTAATCTAAAATTAAAATTGTAATGACCCGTTTACCCTACTGACATATTTTATTGATCTGTTGTGAATGTGTATATTCATCTAAAATTGTAATGACCTCTTTACCTATCTGACATATTTTAAATTGATTCTTTTATTTAATTATTTTTTTCAATTCATTTTTTTTTTGTAATTTGTTGACATGCCACCTTAATCGTATTTACTTATTTATGTTGATTTTGTACGCCATATATTGGCTGAACATAGTGCACATATTGTAGACTAGATACTATCTGTAACCATACCTATGATTTACAAAATAAATATTTGATTGATTGATTGATTGCCGTAATATCACAAAATTTCCATTCAATTATTTTCCATTTTCGTAGTGACTTCTTATTTGAGAAGTCGCAGGCTTTCTCGCTACAAATTCCAGTATTGGGTCTACAAAATCAGCTAATTTGCTACTACCAGAGGTAGTATCCGATTCGATATAAACTTGGGTCCTCAACTTATTCGGATTACATAAATAAATAACACAAATTCAAATAATAATGTTTTATTAATAAATATTATTTATCTATTATAATTTATTCAACAATTTGTATTTTACTCACTGCTCTGGTATTTAAAAATATAGGACCACACTTTCAAAGTGCGAGTGTTTATTATTATTAACAAGATCAAGTAAATTTTAAACACGATATAGTTAAAAACAACGTTAACAAAAAGTAATTGGTAGGTATATAAATAACAATATCCTTTCCACTTAAAATTAATAGATCAGATTCAGAATCGGTGCGGCTATTCAATTTTTTTTTGACTTTGTCAGATATCAAGTATCCGTAAGTGTGGATATAGATTTTCCAATTATTTACTCAGATACCTACACGTCCTACCACAAAACCTTTTTATAAATAACTCCATCTGACTGAAACAATAATTTATCTTGCAACCTGTTTTCTGTTTGCACCTACGTCGTCTAATTATAAAATACTACGTGTTTTCGAACAATAAAAAAAATAGGTATTTAGGTAAAACTACTAAATTCGGCTTAAAATTATTATTATAGTTGATATTGCCTATATTAGTCAAATCGAGACATCATATAATTTCTACACTAAGTTATTTCTTATCTAATTTGTATAGATGCATATCACACAGTGAGTCACTACACGTTCGCTTTGCTTTCTTATTTCCTAGCGTCCGACGCGTCGATATCATTGTAAGCAGGGTTATCCACACCGGAATCACTACCGCCATCTGCAATGTCAGTCACTAACTTTGCACGGTTCGAATCGGGTTCTTTGACTTTGTCCACTGCAGAATTCTCTAGCTTAGGTTCAACCTTACTAGCGACATCTATTGACGGAATGGTTTTATCACCATCCTTGTGAGTTTCATTGCACTCAATGTCTGTAAGCGTCGGCTTCTTCTTACAGAAGTCGTTGTCATCGCTCATGGCCCTCTTGCGTAAATAAAATGTATTAAATAAATAATAAATGCAGCCAGTAATAAATGTTGCGCCCGAAAATATCTGGTAAGTTGGCCTGGTGCCGAAGAATTTCATCAAGTAGCCACCGATGAGGCTTCCGGAACCTTTACCTGTAAAAACAAATGAAAAAACACCATCAATCGTTGAAATTCAAAATGGAAATTCATCAATTTAGTGTAGCAGTGATAGCATAGTGGTATGACCGTTGGAATGACAAGTCAAAGGTCGCAAGTTCCAATCCAAGGCACGCACCACTAACTTTATAACTTATAACGGTGAAGGAAAACATCGGGAGGAAACCAGCACCCCTGAGAGATATCCTCGCTGGTGTTTAAAGCCATGTCAGAGACCTACGGGTGGTTTAAACTCGGATACTAGGTTGTTCATCAACCACACGATAAGCAGAAGATCAATTTAGTTATAATTTCTTTTAATAATGTTTGAAAGCAAGTTGGGGTACTATCATTATTTGCTTATATTTTATTATTTTTATTCTTTTTATTATTACTTAACTAGACCGATTTAGCTTTTACAAATGTAGCAGATTTTTTTCTATTCTTCATAATGAATAATGGAAGCAGTTTACCAACGTGAAACTGTCCGACTACAGGGCAAGGCCTGTTCTGATACAGAGAATGCACGAGCAATGTTCACCACGCCAGCTCTCTGCGGGTTGGCGATTTCAAAGTACTTATTAAGTCTAGGTAGGAAACCACGATGTTTTCCTTTACTGTTTTATTAACCGACTTCAAAAAGGAGGAAGTTCTCAATTCGGTTGGTATTTCGTTTAAGTCTCATTCATTCTCGTAAAAACAAAAATGATTTGTATCATCAATCCTACTCATATTATAAAAACTAAAGTTCGTGAGGACGGATGGATGTTTCATACTCTTTAACGCAATGCCTTCTAACCGGGTTATGAGAAATTTTACGAACAGATAAATTATCACCTCGATTAACACATTTATTACTTTTTATCCCGACTGGACCCAATCCCGAGTCCACGCAGACGAAGTCGCGGGCTAGACGCTAGTAAAATAAATATGGAGATGGGGATCAATCCTCATACACCTTTCATCATTCATGTTTTGTAAGTACTCGTAAATGTCAATATTACCTATTAATATACAATTCGTCACCTCTACTCTACGCTACATTGTTGGTATGACTCTTGGATGAAAGATAGGTACTATATAATCTAAATTATGTCTGCTATCGATTATTATTCATCATAGTGTTAATATCATCGTGCAACTAATGACAAATTTTAACCTAAATCTTTAGGTTTTTGTCTCAACGACATTAGATATTTATAAATCTACTCTATTATCCAAATTTTTATCTACTTAAAGGTTTAACTAATTTGCAGTATTTTCTGTAAAGGCATTGCGTAAATCAACGGATGAATCTATAACGTCCGATTATTTAGGAGTTTAAGGGTAATGATAACTTACCAACTCCATAATAAATTCCTCCAAGCAATCCTTGCACGGAAGTATCAGTGGTTGTGGATGAAAGCCTAGCCGCATACGTCACGGCGGCAGTGAACGACAACGATGACGTCACCGACTCCAGCGCTTCGAACACCAAACACAGCCACGGATTGTAGATCAACGAGTAACCTGTAACCGAAATTTAATTTTAATTATAGATAAATTTTATTATCCCGTCATAGGCCGTAAACTGTGATCGTATTAAACGATCATGCTAAAGCAACGCTTTTCGAGGTCTGTCAATAGATTGGTTCCCACTAAGAGCATTTTTATCTGATCACACATCATGATGATTTCCCTCGTCTCGATTTATAATGTTACTTAATGTACCGAACGTATAACGTGAAGGAAAGTTTGTAGAAACAAAAAGGAAAACCGCAAATGGGAAAGGGATCTAAACGGAGAAAGTGGACCCACAACTTACAAAGTGGCTGAACGAGTCGCTTGATCTATGGCTGGTGTTAACCTCGGGTTCAATCACTGCCTCGTTGGTCTAGTGATCGGAACCGCAGCTGCTGAGCGTGAGGTCCTGGGTTCGATTCGGTCACGCAAAGTGTTATTGGGTTTTCAGATAGGGATTTTTTAGTAGTCGCCCGGGGTTTGAAATTGTGCCCGGTAGATGGCAATAGGCTCACCACCTGAGACTTACATATAGCATAACAACAGCTTTGGTGAAATGTGGGACTTCAAGTATGTACCTACACCTCTGCCGATCCCTTTGGGGAATACAGGTGTGACGCTATATGTTTGTTCAATCACTTACAAGAGATCTAAATCTCTCGAAAGTATGGTTTTCCATATAGCTATTGAATTGTCATATTTCAAGGTTCGGATGCATAAATGTGTGGTAGATCAACAAAGGTTTGTCCGTTATTGCCAACGCTTGAGTGAGGAATCTAAACTACCATTTTGGCATTTAACATAGCGATCAAAATAATCAAGAAGGGTCCGCTGGCACAGCTAGCCTCATAAAGGTGCAAGTAGGGAAATTAAAGGGGAAATTTTGGAAACTGAGCCTAAAATTAGGATCTGCGAATTCGTTAAACACATTTAGACTTGCTTTGTAAAACATTTTATAATTTCAGTAAACAGTATATATAGACTATATAGAAATTAAAAGAAAATCATTTAGTTTTCACTTCATGTACATACCTATACATCTTTATAAGGCTCTTCATTTGTAAATAGGTAATTAGTTTACTTGAAACGTATCTACATGAGCTGAAGGTACTGAACCACAAGTAAAACCAATTTACGAAATTCCCTCCTCCGTGTAATAGTGTTATACGAAGCATGTAGCTCAGACTCCAAATTCCATACATCCCGGTGTCACTCACCGAGTAGTCTAATTGCGTAGAATATAAATCCGATGAACAGGACATTTGCGTGTCCCAGTCTCCTTATGATGGGGCCTGAGAGGACGAGGAGTGGAAGACCGGCGATTCCTCCAACTGTTATAGTGATACCCATGAGGGACCGTGATGCCCCTAGGTCTTGCAACAGCCAAAACAAGAAGCTCTCGATGTAACCCCAAGCAGTTCCTGGAAAAAAGACTGCATTGTTCAAGGCTGTCCCATAATAAGTCGTCGACAACATTTTTATCAAGTATTGTTTCCGATACTTTTTTATTCCCTGTTGTAAAAATACTTAATGACAAAATAATTCTGTCTTGTCATATTCAAAGGCCAGCTTAACTCAAAATTTAGTCTACCACAAAAAAATATATGATGAGGACATAAATTCAGTGTACAATTATGTGTTATTTTTCCTATTGAATTCATACACAATTGTGCTTTAATCTACCCGAAAAAACTAAATGGTTGTTACGTAATTACAAGAACACCTCGTAACGACCATTTTGGTATTTTCACACGAGTTTAGGGGCTATTGAAAATCGCATTTGAACAGATTGTTTTTGTATGCAAACTGTGTGAATAAATATTCATAATTTTATATATTATTTGCGCGAAGGTAACAGTAAAATCATCTACTTGAATAAATTAGGTATCCATCTTGACTTGTCACATAGGAATTATGATGATATCCCTTTGTCAAGTAGATTATCAAATCATTGCGCCATGAACTTCTACTTTAAGCGTTTTCTCTTATCTATATCTACTAATAAAATAATCTATCCTAATAAAGCTGAAGAATTTGTTTGTTTGCATAAACGAGCAAATTTCTAGAACTACCAGTCCAATCTGAAAAAGATTTTGCATTTGGTAGCCCAATTTTTGAGGAAAATCACGACTACGGCTTTATGGAGCCGAGTAAATAGAAAAAAAGCGGGTGGAATCGCATAGCACTTTTAAATACATTTTCATGTTTATATTTTTAACATTAATAGGTAACAACAATTTCGTACCCATAATGAAACACGCTATGAACAGCGCCACAATTTCGACGTTCCTGAACACGGTGATTACATCCTCAAGCAGGTTCTGTGCTGGTTGTTTGAACTCTAGGTCTATGCTCAACATCAGCGCTCCCGAAGCCACCTTCAGGACTGCATACAGGTAAAACGCGGGTCTGAAAATATTAATATAAATTTTCTAGTGTAGAAGAAAAATCATGATATACCTACTTAGTGAGAACCTTGACGTGATTTTTACTACTAGTTTAGCGGGGTTACCCCTCGAATCACTGATTCGGATCAGTTTCACTGACAACATTAGAAAGCTTCACGAGCTAATACAGTTAGCAAAAATGTATCTTCTTGATCTTCAAGGTTTTTATTTACTAGCTCTATGTTTTCCATGGGCTATCTATGGGAAAAGTGGATGAAACTGGAGGAGGCCTATACCCAAACCGGGATTCCTACTCAAGGAAATATATAATGTGGATGGGACAAACAACGATTAAAAAAAACATTATACTTATATAGTTTATAAGTATATATAGTTAGATAAGTAGATATAGTTCAAAATTATGTGTGAAAAATCATAAATATTAAATAATTATAATAAATATTAATAATTAAATAAAATAAGTGATGGGAAATAAAAAGGCTTTATTATTATTATCTATGGGAAACACAGAGCTAGATTATAAACATATGTATGTTGCCAAAGCTTTCCTGTATCGTGGGTGCGTTTACAAACATATAATCTCAGACGTACACACACCCAAACCAATCATCTGTATACATAAAAATATTTGTTCCGTACGGGTATCGAACCTACGACACGCGGACCACGTAATAGCCGGGCTCTCGACCATTGCGCCAACCGCGCCACTGTTGCTTTGGCAAAGATAACCGACCCTCCTACATCGAAAACTATACAATTGTGTTCACACTATAGTGCTGGAAATTTGTCATTTTCGTGGGCAGAATGTTCCTTATATATTATTCCTTATATTATGACGCATGGATTATGCATCATAAAATAAAATGCTTAAATTCTGCCCTTATCCTAATTTATTTGGAGTTGACGCAGCATGTCTTTTTGTTCTATAGGTTCTAGGTCTATCAGCCATCATCTCCTTAGTCAGTTGATAGCTGACGGCTGATACGTATGGCTTTCTAACCATATCGTCTTTCATTATGCATACGTGTTAGACGAGAAGACACAATCGGAAATAAAACGTGTCTCTAAAGTAAACGAAATTGAGGTTAACATGGATTTCATTATTTTTAATACGCTAGAAACCTCGTATACCTGACGGTGTTACGTAAGTCAGCTACGGCTACCTATGTATGTATGACTGTAATTACAATAATAATTGTAAGCACGACTACCATGTGCATATCGATTACCCTCAGCATTTCAAAACAAGTTTCACGTGTATATAGGTTAATAGAAGATAGATTCTTATCGAGAAGAGCTCACGATTCACGATAGTAGTTTCTTGTGTTTTAAGTATTTAACGTATTTGTAGAGTCAAATCCTATGACTTATACCAAAAGAAAGCACAAGGTTGGGATTCGCCTGCACGGTAGACTACGTCAGCAGAGTTTTTTTTTTAGATTACCGCATTATCTTACTTTTTTCTTTACAATACCGCATAACTAAAAAGAACCGGGGTTATAACTTTGCATTTACTTTTAAATCTCAGCATAGAGTTTTGATGTTTAAAAACTCCTTGATGAGGTTTAACATTTTTGTGACTGTCATTTTTTAACCACTGAAGAGTAGGGCCGCTAATACCATACTTCTCTATTTTGTCTAGTAATAATGAGTGCGATACGTAATCGAATGCCTTAGACATATCAAAGAATATTCCGGTTGTCAGTTTTCCTAAGTCTAAATTAAACATAAGCATTAGTAAATTAGTAATGCATTATATTAAAACTATTTTAATATAAGGCTCTTTGGCTACTTCGTCAGTCTCACTTCTTCCACATGCGCGCGATGAACGAAAAAAGAAAAAATTGTACGCCATTCTAATTACAAAATGGATTGAATGCATGTCTTTGGTAATGACCAAATTAGCACACTTGTATCATAGTGTAAGATAGCTGCATTCGGTTAGACTGGAAAACGACCTCAGTGTGGTTGGAAAAAGGCAGTTTTTTTTACTCGCTTTGATACATCTAAAGGTAGTCTGCAAAAAAGTGTGAACTGAAATCGATCAGTGTATCTACATAAAATTTCACCATTAAAACACGATTAGATGATGACAATATGACTCTTTAGTTATGGCTCGATTTTACGTAAAAATTACACGCTTAAAAAAAAGATTATTTTTATTTCTGACTTTGCTAGTAGGTATGATATACTGTACTGTAGTCTTTTGATCCTGAGAGAAAATATATAAGAAAAAGTCAGAATTTAAGTTTATAGAAATCTTGAATGTGTAATCTCCAAAGTGAGGGATGGTTTGCTAAGATGACGTTCCTTTAGCTACAATGTTTTAGGTTGCTACTCTTAATGCTCCATCAAATGATACTCTGTGTGGTTGTGAAGTGCTAATTCCTAACAAATAACCGAAAAACTTTTGATAATTAACAAATAAGTAATGATAAATTACCGGCAATAGTTAATTATGAATGCATTTGAAGCAATTTTTCCTAATCGGACGACTCCGCAATAACACGAATTCTTAATTTACTTGAACGAAATAACAAATATGTTTTCATCGCCTTTTAACGTCAGTTATAATTATTGTTAAGGACATGTTTTATAATTTATTTTATTAATTGTTCGGCAGTGAAAGAGAACATACCTACAAAGCCAATCACTTGTGCAAATGTAAGATTCACAAATATATTCACGTCACCATATTTATATATCAGTTAAACAATAACATATCATTCAAGAAAATGTCCTTTCGTTGTCCCTACGCGACTAAATAATATTTCAACGCACAATTTATGGTTTCAGAAAATGGTTCGGCTTTTTTGATTTTATAATACATAAAACAAAAAGATTTCTCATATGATCTGCTCACTATTACATCGAAACCTAATCGGTTACACCATAAAGGTTTTCTCTATAGCAAAATAATGGACACGTCATTTTTGGAATCGCCTGCCACAAAGTTATTGAATTTCTTAACCAACTACCAATTTTAAGACCCCATAATAAATCCATTCTAATCTGTTCGCTCGAAAGTCGTCTTAATAAGAAAACTGATACTGAAACATGTAGTTACTCATACTAAAATCTATGCTGTAAACATATGAATACATCAACTACGAACGATATGACCGCTCGCCAGCCGCCTGACCCCGCGTTGGTGCAATCAGAGGCAACACACAAAGGTGTGAGCGTAGACAGAACAATGGCGGGGGAAGATTTGCAATTTTATTCATAGAAAGGCACGTCTCAGCAATCAAGTTTGGCTCTTCAATAATTTATCTAATACTTAGTTAAAGATAAATCTTTGAAAAGAATTTAACTCTAAACTTATAATATTAAATGGTAAAAGAATACGGTCGCGAACAGGATTCGCACCTGCGCCTCCCGGATGAATACTCCAGGCGCTCTGACCACTAAGCCATCTCGACCTCTGCTCACCACCGCGAATTCTTCTTCCATATTTTAACACGTGTTTTGGCGACGTCATTGCTACCTATTCAGTCCCTATACAGGCGACCGAACCGACACGACTAAGTTTGCAGTTAATACAATGTCGTAAAGATGCAATTACCTTAACAATTAAAGATAAACCTTTGAAAAGAATTAACGCATGCTTAGCGACCTCTAAAGTTATAGTATTATATGGAAAAAGAATATGGTCGTGAGCAGTATTCGAACCTGCGCCTCCCTAAATACTGAGTTACTTAGTATTCTGTGACATTATGCTGATTTGTTGAACAAACACTTCTGAAATTACTCATTGAATGTCATCCATGGTCACTCGTTTGTTTTATAAAGTTTCACACTTGCAAACATTTTGTTTTTAAAATATTTTTATTATAATAATATATTAACGCCACCTGGCTACTGGCCAGACTAGTTAAAACTGTGACTTAATTAGTGTATTCTGAAAGTATTAATTTCCACCTTGACATTATTATTTATTAAAATAAAAGCTTTTAAGACTAAATATTGGTCAATCATTCAAATAATACTTATTGGACAGACAGAAATTTGGGTCTATACCGCGGTTAACCATGGCCGGTGCAATTCGATCGAAACGCGCTCCGGAATATAAGGTAATGTAAGGTAACATAGCATCACGCCTGTATTCCCCGAAGGAGTAGACAGAGGTGTACGCAGTTGTACACCCACATTTCACCAAAATGTTATTAAGTCCCATGTAATAGGGCGGTGAGCCTAATGAGCCTATTGCTATTGCCATCTACCGGGCACAAATCCAACACATTGCCCGACCTGAAAATCAAACCCAGGACCCCGTGCTCAGCAGTCGCGCTTGGGACCACTAGACTAACGAGGCAGTAAGGTACACATTACCTTTATCCGACCTCCCATTTATTTAACTTTTGTTCCATGATATGGACGCATTTTGTTTAAACTATTACCTGAAATCTGTGTACCCCTTCCCTCTGCTGGCATAGTCTATGAGCAGGCCGGAGAGGGGCGAGGAGATCATGCCTCCAATACTGCCGTACACCCTCTGCAGCCCGTAGTCCGCCTTCTGCTCTCTCACGATGGCTATGACAGCGCCTTCGAACATCGCAAATGCAGTCCCACCGATAATGCCGATGAAGACTCGCACCTGAGAAAATAGTTCAAGTTAGCTGGCAGACATGGATCTTGCTCCAGGAAAATTAATACCTAAGATAAATCTGTTCAATTTTATAATATCATCATGTAAAACCTCCGCTGAAGTAAGATGTCTAGCCGAGCCAATAATTTCCCACAGAATCAACTCGACACAGCTAGACACTTATTTGTTTACCTAAACAGTTATATTTTAATATTTATTAATACATCTTTTATAATGAGACATAATTAATGCTTGCAGTACCCAGTATGCCCTATTATTGTTGTTTTTGTTCACTTGAGGACGCCTTTTATTTATCGCATGCATTTTATTTACTTTAAGACTTTTATGATTTTAATCACAAAACGTATAGTTATAATCGTAAGGGCAGGTAGCCATTGACCTACGAGTGAGTATACAATGACGTGTAACTGGTACTCTGTAACTACCTCAGAATAAAAGACATCTATGTATGTTTATAAAAACACGTTTCATGAAAATAAAATATTAATAAAATATAATTACAAATTTACCACGAAATGAATACTGGTATTCTTATTGCAGATCATCTTAAAAAAATCTTAGATTGCACCATTAAATTCAGGTATCTTCACGGTGTTCTTCAAAGTGCATGTGGCATAGAAATTAAA
Organism: Xylocampa areola; assembly: GCA_935421205.1. Lineage (NCBI taxonomy): Eukaryota > Metazoa > Arthropoda > Insecta > Lepidoptera > Noctuidae > Xylocampa > Xylocampa areola. The sequence continues at coordinate 8,527,673 of OW285200.1, forward strand.
CATGAATGAACCTAAATGAATGGTGTGGTTGATGATTATTATGAAACCAATTTTTTTTTCCGAATATTTAAGATATATAAAAATACGAAAAAGTTATCCTTTTTACTTTTCCTGTAAGTAATAAATACCTATTATAGGAAAAGTAAAACGATTAATATTCCTAGTACAGTTTTTTTGACATCAGACAAAATCTAATATTATAAATGTGAAAGGTTGTATGTTTGAATGTTTGTTACTCAATCACGCAAAAACAAGTGAACGGTATTGGATGAAATTTGGCACACAGATTATAACCTGGATTAACACATACTCTTTAGAAGTCCACATAAACGAAATCGCGGGCGATGCTAGTTCTTTATAAACACACTACGTTATGCGGCCCAGAAACTGACCTAATTGCGTACTTTATAAACTACGTTTCCTTCTTGGAGTTATGGAAACTTCGATACCTACGTGAGTTCGACTCGCACATAGCCTTTTTTTGTCTTGAATTGTGGTTGTAGGTATCTACGCCGATTTTTACTGTTGACGTGCAAAACCTCATTCCTTTGTCCCTATATTAAAAGACCTTAAAACAATAAAACGTATAGTAGATATTCATATTCATAAAGTATGCATGCATGCTATATACTGTACGTGGTGTGTGTATCTAAGCTCTCATATATTGAGGACAAGGCCGCAAGTCGTGCCTTTGCCTATTGCGAAACCATGATTAATGTGAGGTTGTATATTTCTAAGCTCGATAATAACTATAAACATTAATATGTACTATTAGGATTTCTAGAAATATCTGTAGGATCGCTAACTACTTGAAGGAATCCTCTAAGGATCACTATAACTCTTCCTATCACGTCATGAATTAAGGTTCTACATTCTGCGGAAACAATAGTACAAACCATAAAGCCTATTTCGCATTGGGGTAAGCAGAGACTATCGATTTCATGCATGCTAATCGGTTTAGGTTGCTCTTGACCTGTCTGTTTTGAGAACGGCCAAATTTTGATAGCAGCATTTTCATCGCGATCAGCCCACCCCGACTCGTTCATCCTCACTAGCCTCATAAAGGTACCTACTAGTCTTGTGAATCACCTTTCATCCTCCGCCCCGACTATTGCTCGAGCTGGCCCGCGCCGAGCCAGTCGCTTTAAATTCGTCCATTAATACTAAGGAAACCAATCTGATCCAGCTAGTCCCTAGTTGTCCCCCAGCAACGCCCTAAGCCGAAGCTCGTGTGTGGCAGGGGGCCTTAGTGCTTAATTTGTAGTAATATGAAATATGCTCCGACTGGAGGCATCAAATTCCCTCGCTATAGCTATTGTTCAGTTACACAGATCTAACCCCTACGGGTTAACTGCAAGAGGCCACGTCCAAAAAAAAAACCTTTCATCCATGCCATAACCTTATATCCTTGTGGAATTTATCTAAGAGAATCTTCAATTCTTTATTGTAAGTATATATAGATATTATTACTTAATCTTAATGTGCTTCAGAAATTACATAATTAAATACTATAATAAAGGTTAGCAAGTCATTAAACTAGATAGCAAAAATATCAATGCTAAATATTGCAGATTAATTAGTAGATAAACTTCCGGATTCATAATCGCAAAGTATTCGGAAGTTCACCTTTATTTTTAAAAGCTTTTATTTACATTTTTATTGCAAGTTCATATAACGGAAGATACATAAAATCGGTTGTTATCCTTCAATATGGTAAAAATAAACCAATTGATTTTCAACAAATTATTTATATTTAAAATCTTTAATAGAGTTCTATTCGCTAATTTAAATTCGATACTACGATCAATATTACTTTTTATTACATGTGTAAGCGACTTCTACACCCAGCGTCCACGATATTAAAAACAAATTAAAAAATATAAGATATCAAAACTTTTACCCACATTTTTCACATGTACTCATCTCTATTTAGGTTCTACGACTACGACACAAAGCTACGGCTACTACAACACGACTAGTTTTCTATGCCCGATTAGTGATAATTAATCAGCTAAAGCGATGTTATTGCATTTTTCTTCAGCTGCATAGAAATCGGAGGTAAAAACTTGGATTAACTAGTTGTAATGGGACATGGCTTGGGCGCAGCCGGCAGACGGAATGGGAACGCGAGCAATGGGTCGGGTCGTCACTCACCGTATCAAGTTCGCCATTACCCAGTTAGAGGCGATTAGACGGCAATCTTCCCATCAACGGATCCGCTCAATCTGCATGAGTTTACGGTAGCGCTCCACGTGCTCACTACGAAATTCATTCTATACGTAGGTACATGAATTAGGTAATCATGATCCACCTTCAGCTTCATTAACGTTTATTACTTCATCCTCGAATTCTGTTTGGGCTTTCAAAGACGTCTACTGCAGGCATTGACGTACAGTTAGCTATTCTTAGATCATTAATGTTAGTTTAGAGGTCAAACTTACAGCGAGATAAGCCCAGAAGGTGAAGGCGGGGTCCAGTTCAATTTGCTGTTGATTATTATCGCAGAGACTTTTGCGTGGCGTGGAGGACGCGCACGCTGCCCGACATCCTGATAATTTTCGCAACCCGGCCTGCACTCGAACTCCTCCGTCTTGTCCCTGATAAACGATTTACTGTTATGCTATACTTACTCAATGAAAACATAGTATGATTATAATTTGTTTTGTTTTATTTACGTTTCAAAGTATAGATTCCTATGGAGAAGAACGGACAAGAAAATTTATAAGGAAAAGTACACTGTAAACTGTAATCTATATATTATTACGTGAAGCAAAAACTTTGTACCCCTTTTTCCGAATATTACGCGGAAGGAAGAGCATTAATTTTGACACATTTAAAGTTTATATGGAGAAAGAGTTCATAAAGCTAATATTTTTATTGAATATGCATTAGATATTAGAGACATTAAATTAATAATAAAAAACATTACACACACTACCATGCGTTTGACACACGCAGATAATTATATCTTTGACAACAAAACCTTAGTAACGTTCAAATTTAAAATTTAAATTAACATTATGGTCGAATTTCGGCCTGTGGGCCACCACTACTATAAAATTACAGACAAAATTAGCCCATTTATTATACTCACAAAATTGTCGCTGCATGTAACAGTATCGATGTCTTCATAGTCTCCATCTTTTGTAATGTTATCTGTTGATATAGCTTTCACCCAATAGTTTCTTATGTCAAGGGGTGGAGTTTGTACGTCATGAGATATCCTCATGCGCAATATCGCTTCATCAATATGGTCTTCGGTTTCGTTGAAAATATCGTCTTTTCCAAATAAACAAGTTTCATTGATCGCATCGAGACTGCATTCAATTTGATACAACTTTGGCGCTGGGAAAAATATTGTATGGTCCGACACTTTAGATATTGTCGTGTTGAAAAAAGGATCATTGGTCAAGATGCGCGATGTGCTCTGATCTTTCTTAGGAATCATTGTTTGAGCAAGCTGTGCCATCACTGTATGACGATAAACGAGTCTTTGCGAGTCAATTGTTGACTGTAAGTGTATATCGTATGAATTAGTGTGAATTAGCGCATCTGTTTCTTCAATTGACAAGTCTTCTGGTAAGTCGCAAACAAAACCACATGATAGGACTCTAAAATAAAGAAAGGTATTGGTTAAAACATGCTTTTTGACACAAATAATAAATATATAATAATTGGATATACAGTGAAATTATATTAATGAAAATTTTAATAGATGTTAGTTTCATAAAAAAAATTACGCCACTGAAAATGAAGCAAAGAATCCAACTTGAAGAATGACCCAAATATATGATTTTAAAGTGATTAACTTACGTGAGATTGATATTATAAGAATATGGATGAAGTGGTAAGCAGGGGTAATCTTTCATGAGTCCCAGCCGCATGCCAGAGTTGTCGCAGGTCGCGAGAAGTTCCACAGCGGGCGGGAAGGTGACGGTGATGCGGCCTACAGGCACCGCCAGCAACAACAGCGCTGAAGCACCGCCCAGGGCGGATGATAGCGCTAACAACAACTACAAAACGAAATGTAAATTAAATATAGAGTAGAGAGGATAGAGGTTAAGAATAGAGGTTTGTTAAATATTTTGATTTCTTTGATAGGGGCCAACAACTACGAAATAGCATTACGTAAAAGTACGTATTGGTTCCCCTCCTATTATTTTTTTATGAACTCTATTGCTCTACTGCCTTTCAGCCTTTGTTTATACTTATTTATAGTTATATAGTGTTATAGAATTCGCGTGTGACCCTGCACGTCTTTTATTTTGAATAACTAATGGTAGATTGTTTTTCGTCCTGACGTGTTACTACGCGAAAAAGGGAGTGAATTTTTATATTATATTGTACTATTTAAATAAAAACGATTAATATTTAAAGTTATTATATTAAATGGAAAAAGATTTTTATTCTTTTTATTTTTTTGTAACATCTTTTTGGGTGACCCCAAAGGACATGTAGGACAGGATTAGATACAAGATTACCAAATGAAGCGTGAGTGAAAAATTGCAAATATTTATTTTAGTTTTTAGTCATTTTACAGTTAGTAAACGTATCGAACTAAACAATTACGCCACTAAACGAAAAAAGGCAATCAATTTGTGATTGCCTTTTTCTAAAGTTAAGGCAATCACAAATTAACATTAACATTAATTAAGTATTAAAACTAATGATTAATTTTTATTTTATTGAGTAACAACTTATTGGGGTCATTATGAAAGGATTAGATACAAGAATACCAAATGAAGCGTGAGTGAAAAATTGAAAATATTTCACTCATGGCGCTTCATTTGATAGTCAAATTTTTTACAAAAATACACTTTTTTGAGGGTATTATTGGGTATTATGTATGGTATCCGTTCTCTCTAAACAGTTTTTCTGTCATTAAAATGGCGTATCCAAATATGAGTGATATTCGCTAGTGCCGGTAGCAGCAGTAGTAGTAGTAAGTAGGTACTACATAGCCGGGTATATTATATAGTATTACCGTATTACCGGAGCTATTGGAACTGGATACAGCTTGGGTAAACGACACTACGTAACGCCTTGGTACGCGGTATCGTATGTAAGATTTAACTACGAACTATTGAGCGTTATTCGCCTACCTATCGGGATATCGCTACTGGCACCGTTTGAGGTTACCGCACATATTTGAACAGGCTGGTAGGCACATTTTCGCACCCTAAGTGATAGCATCATAATAGCACTTTCCTATAGTTTTTTTTATATTTTGACGAGATGTTCCTACGATCTCAAAATTATTATGATAGCTGTTCATTATTTGAAATATGTTTTTTACGCATACAGATATCAATAACATATAAATAATAAGGTGTTTTTATAGACAACAATGGACCACTCTTGTCATTATGCTAAGAATACAAAGTCATTGCTTTGTTATTTTTATATAAAACATTTTAAAGTAATTATTTAATTTGTTTACTATTTAATATATCTACCTACGAGTAATTAGCATTTTATTTATTATAATAAAATAAATATTTTTCATAAAAATGTAGATAGGTATTATAATACAATTCTTTTACGATGGATGCAAATACTTCGACAGTTTAAAGTCCGCTTAAGTAGCCAAATTCAATAACAGGCGATTAACTATGTACCTACCTAACGCTATCATTTCAAAACAGTTAGCCATTGTTAATACACGTAATCTAAAACGCAAATGACAATCAGTGGCTGATAAACAGGATGCGGTGCTTATTACCCATGATCAGTAAAACTACGTCGAATTGTCGATTTTAGATGCAATTGTCCGCAAGTCGAATGTCACCCGAGAATGGAGACGTTCGAGGGCACGCTCACAACCGGAACACCAGCCAGCAGACACGCACCCAGTTATCATTGTATGTACTTACATGACATTACGTCGCTAGTTCCCACGATGAAGAGAATGTTTTGCGATAGAAGACAAAGGTATTCGTGTCGCAGAAAATTAATGATATGATTAATTATGCAGTGACGATTACAAGCAATAATGCCTGCACGTTTTTGGTCAGGAATCAATTTTGTTGAAACTTACGCACAGTGTTCCTTTTCTGTGCTTCTATTCATTCGTAAACAAGCTAATATTGCGTCACGAGACGACTCACACGTCAAGTCAATACCTATCACGTAACCAATCAGTCGCCTGCTTTAAAAAAATCTCTACCTAGAAAACCTGCTGTAAATTGTGTAATATTCACACGAGATATCACAAATATTAGGTATGCATTTGTAAAAAAGGTACAGAAACCAGATTTTATAGAGATAAGAGGTTTTTGTTTGTTTTTAAATGTTTGCCACCGTCTTATTCAATTAGAATAGGAAATGGATACAGAAATAAGAGATAAATAAATATAGTAAGTTTTTTTTTTTTAAAGTACCTATCACTTATTAGAGCACTTGTGTACCGTTTCAAGGTGCACTCCTTGAACCGGCACACAACTTCACCGTTCATTTAAATATATTGTTTTTTAAACTCCAGCCCTGGTCCTAAGTTATTTGAAGTTTGCGCAATATCTTTTTCTTTTCCATTCTTCCTTGTCAGCCGGCACTATATCGTTCACTCCCTTTTCATTCATTTCATCGGTCACACAATTCATCCACATCTTCTTTGGTCTACCCCTCTCTCTCGATCCATCAACAATTCAATTGTAAAAAAACGTAAATGTTTTAATATATAATAGAAATATAGTCTTTTTAAATTTTGTTTAAGCCCTAGAGCAGGTACTACAATTAACAGTAACTAATTGCATTAATGTTTTGACGATTGTATTACTATCGTCGATATTATTTAAAAGTGCGGGTGTCGCCATCCGCGTAGTGGCTTCCGTTGGGCGTTGTGTTAGTGCACTGACGCACAGGACACCCTATATGTACGACTACACGTCCGCACGATTGTCCGCAATGCCTCCACAATGCAAGGTAAAGGTTATTGTTGCCAGAATTGGTTTTATTTGCGTTACGGACGTTGTGGATTAACTTGATTATATAGCAGCGGAACGGCCACACAACAAAGATTGGTCGTAATGAAACAGATGAGGGCCTCCAAATAGATCTAAATTTAGTTTTTTTTACGAAATCGTTTGCGGTTATAACTGAACTTAATTTGGGTAATGAGTTGACTAGTTAGCGAACGACATAATTGTTTATAAGTACCTATGTTTTAGGTATTAGGTATCGAACGTTTCAACCACCGAAAAGAGGACGTGGTCCTTATGTCGACGAGTATTTTTAACACTTCTGAAACGCCAAAGCCTTTATTACCAACAATATTACATAGGTACCTACTGTTTGGTACATTGGAAGATTTTTGTGATGCAAAAAATTTACAATAACTATTAGACGACATTGAAATGTCATCACAATTTAGATGTAGTTAGCATCGCCACGTCAGACGATACACGTTGACTGGTTAATGTATACCTTTCCTGCACAGCGGATATTGCTATAATCGCAAGCCACGCTTCACAACGACTTGATGACAGGCTCCGTGTAATGTTAATGGATAGAGGGGAGTAGTGATCCGTGCTGTCCTTGACTATCATAAATTGTAAGATGATACAGTTGAAACAATTGAAGTGTATTGTAGGGAAAAGGAAAAGCGTCGATAAAGTGCTCCACATAGCATATTGTTATTTCGCTCTCTCTCGAGATGATTTTATTATTTTTATTATTGTCTACTTACTTTGAGTAAGCATATTTTAATAAGCATATTTTTAGAAAAGTGGGTTAATTTTAACACGCTTTTATTTTATGATCATTATCGACGGCTGAGCATGAGGTAATGTGGTCCTGGGTTCGATTCCCAGGTTGGGAAATGTGATATGGTGTTTTTCTGTTATGAAATTGTCGGTAGCAGCCCGGAGATTGGAATTGGACATGGAGTTAATAACAGTATTGATGAAATCTGTGTGAACACTATTTACACCTCTGCCTTCCTATGCGGGGAATATAGGCGTAATGCTATGTTATGTAGTTATTTTCAAAACTGTTCGGTATGTCTAAGTACATATTGTATACAATATCGATTAGTTTAAAATTAAAAACGGGGCTATTAACCAACCACCATACATTAACTAACCCTGAAGTTTCCAATCTTGTCAGCGAGCATACCAGCGAGAGGCGGCATGACAATGGATACCACGGGCGTCACGGCGGACATGATGGCCGTCTCCTCCACATTGATACCCAGCTCGCGCATGTGGATCGTCAGGTATGGGTACAGCACGAACAGAGCTGCAAAGGGCAGTATTCATTTAGTAAAATCTAAAAAAGTAAAGTGCTAACCAGAAAAATACAGACTGGAATTTAAAAGAGTCCAAGCTTTTATTTTTAAATTCTACCAAACTGTAAAATGGGAAGTAAATTTTTTGAGCAGATGTACAAATATCCTGCGTCCACGAACGCTGCAAAATGTTCGGAACGTCGGGGAAAACAAAAATCAATAAATACACGAGATTTTTATTTACAAAATTTGGAAAGGTCAGGTCCTGACATTTTATGTAGTATGTAAAAATAAATTGTATGTAAGTCGCGCATTACGTGACAATTGGCTAAACATTGGGGTTACATGCGCCTGACTTATTAGATACGTCTCGGCCCGGCTTTAATAAACTGCGTGCGACAAAGTCATGCTGTGTGTGGTGGATACGTCATACGATACAACCCAAGACACAATAAAATATCTAGGTGAATCTATTGGAAATCAAGATACCTATTGAGTTAGACTGATGAAGTGACTGAAATTAAAGAAGAGCCTGTTTTTAGGCTTCTGAGCACAATAGACCATTGTCTTAATTGAAAATGCCTATAATTAGGAACCGGGGGCGTTTGATGTATTCTCGATATGGGGATGATCTAATTATGAGATTAGGTACTTAAGTATCATCAATTTGACATTATCTAATAGTTAAACATATATCTAATAGACTACTTAGCTGGCAAAACTGTTAGATTTATCAATGATTCCTTCCTTTAATCAAATTAAAGAGATTTTGAAATGTATGCACGTATATACACATAATGTGAATTAGGTATTCATTCTGCATTAGTTATTATGATCACTGTATCTGTATCCTATGTTATAGGTATCATCGCCCACATAATACATAAAAAATTTGTTTAGCATCCTATTTGAAATTTTCTACATAGTTCGAGATAAGCATGCAGACAATTGCGGTCGGTAACTTCGTACCCATGTGCTCTTTACTACATAACATATTAATATTACGATGGATTTACTAAGCAGCTTATTAAGGTACTAAACTTCTAATAATATTAAATATTTATAATATGTTCACGCAATTTGATTGTTAAGCATAGTTGTAACAATATTGTCTACATCTACACGGTTATTAATTACGTTTAACTATTCAATTAATATATATTAAGCATAAAAGGCTCACCTTAATGCAATTTGACAGAGGTCTACGATTTAATAAATTAATAACCTTTTAGACCTATGAGATTGCCAAGCGCACTGTCACCCATATATAAAAATAAAAAGAATCATATGCGTCTATAATTTAACTGGGTCCCCCTTGATTATCGATAAAAAATTAATAAGTAAATACATCTGATAACCTAAAATACTTACTCGAGGCATGTACGAAAAATAATATTTTTAGTGGAATTAGTTTCTTCTGCTTGAGATCATCGGTTATCCGTTTGAAAAAGGAACGTACGAACTGCATTTTGGTAGCTTAGAATTATTTTATGTGACAACTTATATTAATGTGCGTTCCCACACAAGAAGGACATGCACTAGGTGGGGAACTTCCTGGTCACCCAGCCTCCCTCATGTATGCTTGTCTCCCGATGTTCCTCAGGCATGGAAGATGGGTTTTCCTATAAGTTCCTGTAACAATAGAAAACACTTTTCTTAATACATTGTTCGAACCCGGAAACGAGATAGATATACGAGCGATTATGTATTTTGAATCACCAAACCATGAAATGTTATCAAAAAACTAGCACTGAAATATTATCTACTCAAAGTCAAAGACTTGTATAGGTAACTTATTAAACGTTGCGAGACTAGTGACCTTTTCTTTTTTTCTGGTGTCGGCTGGAATGAGTCAGTTGGAATACAATAATATGATTTATTAATCATAACTTAGAATTGAATTTCAGATTCAACCCTAATCTCTTCAAATTTAGAGTGAACAGGCTTCTTCTGGGTAAGCTCACTCCATCGTCGACTTAGTCTCTGTCACGTCTGACCTAGACTAGAGACAAAAGCTAACACATCACTATTAACACAATTAGATAGATTTTACAAATCTATAACTAAGACTTACACTCAACTAATTATAAAACAACTCAGGTTACCTAGCTCAGAAGTTTGATGTAAAATTCAAGTGCAACTGTATTTTATCCTATATTATTTAGATATTTTTTTTATGATAATTATTATAACGAATGTTTCAATCTTGATACTATGTGAACTATTGCAAGCACTGGCTATATCTATCAATAACTGAACAGACTAAATTATAATTAGTGTGCTAATTCTAATCACTACTTTTCTTTCCTATTCCATTCGTCACATACTTAGAGGCCGTAATCCGAGATCTACCAATAGTAGAGTTCTACGTACAACACTAATGGGACTTAATGTTTACCTGGTATTCCATTACCAATTCAAGATATAATTTGAAGAAAGTTGTAAATACATGGAATTTTTTCAATAACACACCGTTTATTGTTCTATTCTTTAAACACAAGTAGTTCATCGAATGAGGTTTCGGGCGCATTTATCGTTGTATAGAGTTTGGTGAGCACCGCCTGTGGTTGCATTCAACCGGCTGTATGCGAACCACAACAAGATGACCAAGTCGATGTTATAGGTTTTACGACTCGGTCGGTGACGTATTTTTTACTCTTTTACTTTGCTAATTATTCACCGTTTTAGTGTGTTAGTAGTACTTCCTATTCGTATATGTCATACTTACCAAATGTGTGTGCAGGTGCAAATTTTACATAATCATCATAAGTTGCAAATAAAACAGATTATAGTCTCCTATATTTATAAGATCAAAATTAGATATCGAAGTACGAGCACACCTACGATGGTAGGTTACAAGCACAGTTACTTACAGTCGGCCCGGTTGGCAAACAATGGTTGAGTACAATGGCTCATTCGTAACAAAATATAAGCAATGGGTACCCATAAACGTAACACGGACGAGCGACGACACGAATGTACTAAGTCTAATGTTCATACACTAATTATTATTAAAATTTTATTTCCACACAAGAAGATGCTAAGTTGTTCAGGTCTATGTAGAGCCTGTTCTTTGTTTAATAGTAGCTGTAAACACGTGACTGCAAAACGTCATGTTTGTATGAAATATGAATATAAACTTGAAGTGGTTATAAATCATGAACGAGTAATTGTATCGAAGCCTATAAGTATATTTATGAGAACTGAGCAATATTTCATTTCCACTTTACGAATTGTATCAATCTTCAACTTCTCTGTCGCTTAAAATAAATACGCTTTATTCAAATGTATGTTAAAGAGCCCAGATGCCTCAGTATGAATGATGTAGCTGATGTAGATGATGATCACAGTTTATGGAGTGGCTCCTGCACAAATTATGAACAAAATTGCGGTTAATGATATCCAAAAAGAGATACTACCTATTAACAAAATTACAAGCCCTCAAAGACACTAGCTCAGTAGGTAAGCAAGTAAGATTCTAAGGACTTAGTCATCTTCCTTTCAAAACATCCAGCGTAACGATAGAACAATAAAATATTAATAAAAATAATAAAAACGATGGTTCGCCTTCAATAGGCATGGGAAAGTTGGAATAATCTTAATCGCGAACCAAACCCATTACTCTCATTGATAATAAACTTATAATAAAGTTTCTTTTCATTAACAACAGGGAGACACCAAACAAATATTTTGACAAAGTTATTTCACAATGTCAACATGCTACATGATACCGTCTCGGCTGGTGCAATGGACTGGTGACTTATTGGCCGACATATGTGTTCCGCACCGCTACATCAAATATTAACTGAATAGGTATATCATTTATATACTGAACATATTTTTTCCATTTAATTTACTTCACACTAAATACTGTTGGCTGCCTCGTTAGTATATTGCTCCCAAGCGCGACTGCTGAGCATGTCCCGAGTTCGATGTAAATCGAAATGTTATTGAGTTTTTCTGTTAGGAAATTCTTAGTAGCAGCCCGGAGTTTGGAATTGTTCGCGGTAGATGACAATAGGCACACCCACCTGGGACTTAATAACAGTATTAGTGAAATGTGGGTGTACAAGTGTGTATAGGTCCCTCAGCCTACCCCTTGGGGGAAAACAGACGTGATGCTATGTTATCATGAATATTTTTGTGATCATTAGAGGGTCGGGCATTCGTTTGGAATCCAAATTACTATCGAGCAGGTTGAGGTAATTAGACTCTTGGCAATACGTGAAAAAACAATTGAAAGATAATCCTTCAGGCTCTGTAGTGTAGGTAGATATATCTCCTCCTGTTTTGCTGCATTCATAATTCTCTGATTCTGAATCAAGTCAATTCCTATAATTTTATTCATAACATTTCGATAGCAATAAGTACGATCGCATCGTACTCGTTCAACTACCTTAATCACCGCAAGTAGCAATCCCCATCTGTAACTATCACATGAAACCTAGGGATCGAGGCATACTCACTTTGCAGTAACTTTTTAAAATCATTTATTGTTGTCTCAATTCAATTGAACTACCTCATTGGCCTAGTGGTCCCATGTGCGACTGCTGAGCACAGGGTACTGGGTTCGATTCCCAGGTCGGGCAAAGTGTTACTGGGTTTTTCTGTTAGGAAATTCTCAGTAGCAGCACGGAGTTTGGATTTGTGCCCGGTAGATAACAATAGGCTCACGACCTACTAGGTACTATCGCGGCCTTTGCCACCTGACCAATTAATATTTTTTTTGTCTAAATCCTGCTCCGGCGCCTTGCCACGCCCCCTTAAAGTGTTCGCCTATTAGGAAAGCCAGAACGTAATTAGCTGCGATCTGCACTGCGGAGCTTAGTGACACGTCACATGTACCTACTCCTTTTTGTGAATTTTAAGGACGATCTCATTTGATCTTGGCGGGGCTACAGAGCGCTTTTATTTTTTGAGTGCAAGCAAAAATGAACTTAGTGGTGGTCAGGCGGGAGTGTCTGCGATAGTACATGGGACATACTGACAGTATTGGTAAAATGTGGGTGTGTAACTGCGTACACCTCTGCCTATTCCTTAGGGGAATACAGGCGTGAGGCTATGTATGTATGAGTTATTATTATGAATGAAAACGTAAAGACAATAATAAGTTTAAGGCTGTTTTACGACTTACGCCGATAAGTTGAAAAGCCGGTGTTGTCTTAGTAGCTTCACAATACCTACCTATAGATACCTTGTTTATTGACTTGCCGGCACGATGAGAGCATGAAAATAAAACTAAAGTATACATAGGTACTTATTAACCAGGTAACTACAATAAAAAATCAAGAAAAAATTTTGAAAACCATTAACGCGTACTTAGCGAACTCTTAAGTTACAATATTAAATGGAAAAAGAATACGGTCGCGAACAGGATTCGAACCTGCGCCTCCCGGATAAATACTCCAGGCGCTGTCGCGCACGGTCGGCCATATAGAGACTGAATTGATAGCAATGACGTCGCCATAAGACGTATTAAAATATGGAAGAAGAATTCAATTCATTTTCCATTTAATATTGTAACTTTACAATAAAAAACACAAAAATGTCAAAGCAAAGCCCTGAAAATGGCCAAAAGATAATTAACTATCACTGAAAAGATAATTTATTCTTTTTAGTAATAAGTAGTTAAGTACTAGTTACTGCTAGGCAGGTTTACGGTATTTTACCAAGTTTCTGCACTTTGGGTGTTCACTCAGATTCCTTAGAGGATATCAATCTACAAGTCAGAATGATCTGACTTTACCTCAAGCCGTGGGCAAATTTTGATGGGATTTTCCTGGGAAAACCAGACACTGATTAGGCAAGCGACAAAATAATGTACTAATTTTAAAATGAACCGACTTTTGACGTACTGGTACCAGATACATATATGACAAGTGGCATTAGCAACCAGTGCTAACATAGATGTTAAATAGCGTGTTTTTCCAAAGAGTCATAGATAATACAAGCCCTAGTGCGTAGGTAATAATACTTAGTTACAAGTCTGCTCAATTCGGGCTTGCACGGCGCGTGTTTATCATCATTTGATACATAGGTAGGTATCTTGCAAGTATTTCCTCGGCCACTAATATCAGTCCAATAATTTACAGTTTACGACTTATTCAATGTGGAGGAAAGGCAATCGGTTAAAGGTCCATCTAAGCTTTTTACTTTACTCCTAGCACTATATGGTAAGTGTACTCTTTATGGTAATGTGCTAATGGTAAGTAGGTGCCTGATGCCTATACTTATGAGACCGTCGCCATCGTCTTCAGATGTGAATCAAAACATTTAGAATGGTGTACGCTCCGCCAAGACACGGTCACACGACATTCACTAGTCACGACTAGTGTTGTAACCGCCACGGCTCTTAGCACAACACGAATCACTAGATAGAATTTACCTATAATTTCAGGCTCAGAAAGGAGTACAACAATATATTTTTTAAACATACGATTCGAACTGTAGATTTGTCTTAGATAAAAAACTTAACCGCGAGCGGTGTTAGCCCCCTGGTTTGTTATTACTTCGTTGGTAGAGCACTTTAAATAGTGATAGAGATAATAAAATAAAACCATATTTGTTTATTATTATTCATTATACCTATACTAAAGTCTTGATACTACTTTGATAAACTAGTTGGCATTCCTCCATTGTAGATAGCAAATTACTTAAATGGTTTCTTTTTACATAATGTCTTTGCCTACAAACGGGATAAGAATCAAGTACCTACCTAGTTATAATACATAGGTATATTTAGTTTAAACTGTGTATTTATCACGCAAAAAATTTGGTAGTTTAGAGAATTGACTGGATGGTGTCTGTTACGAAGCTCACAGGAAGTGAAGTGAGGAAGTGGCCTATCGGCTGTTGCATTCTCACTGACGATTATTATAATGTATTAAGCAAATATAATTTCGTCTTAAAATTGGCCCGGTAAGTGGAGTGTGATAGTAGGATAAAATCAAAACCTGGCGCATGGATAACATTTGGTATGACATAGCTAGATAGAAGGAGACAGTATTGGTGGCGGTTACCACAAACAACAGCATTCCTAATGACTGTTAACGTCAGGCAGGCGTCCGGTCATAAAACATAGCCAAAACTTTAGCAGCAATCCAGTACAATAAGAGAGTACATGCTGCGCCGACCCCAAATAAATTGAAATAAGGGCAGGGGGATGATAAACTATTTCGTCTACAAAAAAAGGAGACCAATGGGTACATAAATTGTTCAGCCAATCAGCCAATTCTGCTACAAGTGTCGCATTGAATCTAGCGCCCGTGAGATCCTACCGTTCACGCTTTGATTATGAGTGTGATAATCAAAGCCTGCACTTATCTGGGTACCCAAGAAGCAGATCATGCGGTACTTCATGGTAAGTGTCCGGTCGTTTACGAACCCATATTTGCACTCCGATACGCTCCAAAGTTTGAGATTGAATTTGCTTATACAATCTCAGAGTTCAACTGATCAAAACTGATTTTAGAACAGCAAGTCTAACAATACCTACCCGAAAAGTAAAACTATCTAACTCTAGTCACTCTAGGGTGTTATTTAGCCGACTAGACGGAGAATACCTTTTGACAACAAAGTCCATTGAACGGTACCTACCTAACAGTAAGTATTTTACACGTGCCTACCGCTGTTTGAAAGTTTCATGCTACCGATTTGACGTCAACTCGCGACAATCTAAGAAGTCCGTTTTGACGTTTCTCATTTTACCTTCGTACGAACGTCAACGTACAAAATTTAAAAATCAAATTCATAATCCTAAATAATTACTATGTTACCGATACACTATAACAGCGAGTATCATTCGTAAACCTCAAGTTTAACTTTATATTGAAAAAATGCACTCAATAAAGAAACGTCAAATCGAACTTCTTAGATTGTCGCGAGTATAGTTGGGGTGAAAGGTCAACATTTTCGACTGTAACTACGTAGGTAGTTACAGTCGAAAATGTTGACCCTAAGTACATTTTCTTGTTTGTACAATTATAATTATCTTTGGAAATAACTCGGTTGCTCATACATAGCGATATTACCTGCATCAAAACACATTCATATACGAATGATCAACGAAACAATGAGGCATAGAGTAGTCGTTCCCTAGTTCCCATAACATAAAATTATACTGTATAATAACATGTCTTAATAGGAATACGTACCACCGAGGAAAATCCTTACTAATACGTACCTATTATAATATCCATAAGAGTTATGTTTTACTTAATACATCTTGACACTTTCATTAATTATATTACAATTATAATGTTTCGCACTGATTATTTTAAAATCGACCCGGCAACAGCGCCGGCTCTAGGGTAGAGCGGCAGGAGCGGTCGCGCTAAGCGCCAGGTGCCAAAACTCTAAAAACTAATATTAATATAATATAATTAAAGTTGGCTATCCAAAAAGTTTGAAATTATAATTCATTTAATGAATAATTAGTAGGTATCTATAAACTGAAATACAATTTCTATGATGTGAAAGCGTTGACCCACGGGTAAGACCGAAAGTCAATCTCACTAGTTCGTAGGACGTAAAATACCTACGTATATCTTGAAATATTACGGTAGTTTTCCAGAGAGACCTACTAGAATTTAAGAAAGTATAACTTGATGGCGCTATGGCTTTTGTTATGTGTCGCACCGTGCAGTGGCGGCGTAGCATGGGTTGGTACCCGAGGCAGTTTTCTATTGAGCATCCCCAAAGTAAAACAACAAATATTGCTATGCGATTTATTAAGGAAGTAACTGCATGACTTAAATGTTGCTTTTGGTCTCTCTGAAAAAAAAAACACCACCTAAGCCGACTCCGAAACACTGACACTGACACACTAAGCATTGTATAAACATAATAATCGTTATCTGTGATCGCTCCATTATAATGACTGGAACAACAAGACATTTCAATGTCTTTGGCCTGGAACAACTTCGCAAAATGCTGCCCGACCAAAATGGTGCCTCTTGGCATGTTTGCAAGCACGACTGGTATCTAGTAAGGCTTCAATATTGAAATCTTTTTCTCTTAGATTAAGTATAGCTTCTTCTGCATCCACGATAACACTTGAGACAGTAATTAGTTACTCTCATGTACGTACTCAAAGCAATCAATGTCACATTAGTTAAGTAAGTACTTACAAAAAAAAGTGGGTTCGCCGCTTGTGATTCAGACACTTGCTTTGGCAGGATCAAAATGGCTCTATCCCTTCATCGGGTTCCGCGACCGAACAGTACCTACCTATTCACTGCAGCCCCGGCAGGTCGATGACGGACTCTGCGAAAATATCGCGTTAGAAACACACGTGGAGTTATTGCGTGTTAGTTCATAACAGATCTACGGATCACCATTCATGGTGGCAGGTGATAATTGTTCGACCCGGTGCCTTTTGCGTCTTCTGCAACGACGAAGTCGCATCTGCCTCCTTTTCCGCCATCACCCGTTTTACGAACAAAACCTCACAAGAGTTGGCGGTGGCTCTTGTTCCTGGCCATGTATTGATGATCACAGCCAGAAGCGAGAGATGACCTAGCTACCCTGATTGCCGTTATTAGACCACGGTAATGCTTTGTTCAAGCTAGGCACATCACCAGTCTAATATTACGGCATGTGTACGAGGAAGTCTATTGAGTTGTACCTACCTAAGAACATTGCGCCCGACGCTGTTATCTAAGAGGAATTGATGAAGGTTATAAATACGGTCGTTTAATAAGCCACTATTCTAATATATTTTAAGATTTTTCGCGGAAAAAGAATACGGTCGCGAGCAGGATTCAAACCTGCGCCTCCCGGATAAATACCTACTCCAGGCGCTCTGACCGCCAAGCCATCTCGACCTGTGCTCACCGCCGCGAATTTATAACTTTAAAGTTCGCTAAGCATGTGTTAAATCATTTCAAAGATTTATCTGTATATTTTAAGATAATTCCACGTAAATAAAAAGTATATGTATAACAATTTCCTAATGTTATAAATGTTTGTGAAAACGTCACAAAAATACATCGAAAACATATAAATGTGGATGAAGAATTCGGAATATCTTAGTTGCCAGACCGCTTGGAGTATTTATCCTGGTAGGCTCAAATTCTACTCACGACCATATTTTACCTTCCACAAAAAATTATTACTATACTTTACTAGCTGTGCTCGCTGAACTCTCAACTGAAATAAAATATAGCCTATGTTACTCAGTGATAAAGTAGCTTTCCACTGGTGAAAGAATTTTTTAAATCGGTTGAGTAGTTTTTGAGTTAAATCCTAACAAACAAACAAACCAAAAATCTATTTTTTCCTATTAATAAACGCACACCCATGCATAGTGAACTACAGTGCGTTTGAAAAATGTGTTCAATAATTATTATTTTACTAGATGATGCTATTAACAAAATACCTGCATAATTAAACTAATGAATTTTGAGTATCTATCTTACAGCCTTTGACTACGCATTTGTACCTAATAGTTATAAACTATCCCATTTTAGTACCCGTATTTTTAAGGTTTGTACTACAAAATACAAAAATATTTATTTCAATTATTACATGTGCATAACTTTACCTACTAGATTAGAAGTCTCCTTTTAAGCATGGAGTTGCTTTCGGTAGGAGTACTTCGATACTTCCGTGGCACTGGACTCCACATTTCCGAATTCCTCGATGAAGAAGCACTGAAACAGAGACATATAATGCGAGAAAAAATGCTAACAGCCCGTAAGAAAGGACACTATGCTATCATTAAAAACAATCAACTGTACATAGAAGGAGAGCAAATAAATTGCAACATTAACACAGAGACACACACCAAGGATAACAAAAAAAGCGAAGACTCAATATTTCATGACGACAAAAATGAAAGAAACCATACTTTTCGAACCAATCGATCAACATTTCGAGACGATTAAACCGAAAGAATTACCACATAATGAAACCGATCAACGCTTCACAATAATGTTCCAGAACATCCAAAGTATATCTAATAAACTACACATAATAGAAGCATTTATTAACCAGACCCAGGAATATCAAGCAATATGTATGACCGAAACATGGCTCTCACAAGAAAAACTCGATTTAATTAACTTCACTGGATACAAAGTGGCTGCATCGTACTGCAGGAAAAACCATGGAGGTGGCGGCACCTGCATCCTAATAAAAGAAGATATAGACTGTATAGAAAAAAATGATATTACGAGAATGTCCATTGAGTATATTGTAGAAGTCTGCGCAACCGAACTAGTCAATGTTAACATATTATTAGTTATTATATACTGGAATAGAAGAGATGAAGACGTATTTTACAACCAACTAAACAAAATGCTAACCCATATTAACAAAAAATATACTAAGTATAACATCATAATCGGGGGTGACTTTAACATAGATGTACAACAAAATAATATTAAAACAAAAAATCTCTTAGACCTTATGTCCGAATTCAATTTTGCACAACACATAAAACAACCTACACGTATAACACATAATTCATCAACCTGTATAGATTTAATTTTTACAAATTTCAATAAAAAATATTCAAACACGTCAGTCGAAGAACTAGGGTTTTCAGACCACTGTAGCACAATAATTAGTCTTAAAATACCACAAATTCAAAATCAAAACAAAACTTACCTCGTCAAAAAACGATTGTATAACAAGAAAAACATAAACTTATTTAAATCTGCACTACAGTCAATAAACTGGAGCGATTACATTGTACCTAATAATAATATAAACCAAAATTACGAAGCTTTTAATAATATACTAACTACTACACTAAATAAAACTATACCAAAAAGAAAAATTAAATTAAAAAAGTGCCATAAAAAATTCTGGTTAACTAAAGGAATTAAACTTGCATGCAAAAATAAGAGACTATTAAAAATACTTTGTCTAAAATCTAATAATCTAGTCATTAAAAAATACTATAAAATATATGAAAAAATACTAAAGCGTACAATAACTACGGCTAAAAAACTACAATACATAAATAAAATTAAAAAATCACAAAATAAAGTTAAAACTATGTGGGCTATGATAAAAGAACGCACAAATAAAAAACCTAAAGCTGAAAAGAAAAATATTCAGTTAAAAATAAATAATGTAGTTAACAGTGAACCTAAACAAATAGTAAATATCTTTAACAATTTCTTTGCATCAATTGGCAATGAACCAATAAACCCTACTAATATTCAATCCTGCGATCTGCCCGTAACTCAACAGTTAGAGAACACATTTTTCCTTAGACCAGTAGACTACTGTGACACCAACAAATTAATAAAACATTTAAAAAACAAGAATAGTCATGGAATAGATGAAATACCCCCATCCCTAGTTAAACATTGCGCTGATGAACTCACTCCACCACTTTGCGTATTAATAAACCAGTCTTTCGAAGAAGGTGCATTCCCTGATCTCCTAAAAAAAGCTATTATAAAACCGATTCACAAGAAAAATTCAAAAACCGACCCCAGCAACTACCGCCCCATTGCACTCTTACCGACTGCATCAAAAATTTTCGAAAAAGCCATGTGTGACCGCGTCTATGGCTTCTGCGAAAGATTTAAAATTTTTGATGAGGGACAAAATGGATTCCGAAAACAAAGATCAACAACACTGGCAGTTTATAAATATATGCAGGAAATAGTCAATATCTTAAACGATAAAAAATACGCAGTAGGTGTACTGCTTGACATGACTAAGGCGTATGATAGAGTTAAATTTAATATATTATTAGACAAATTATATAAAATAGGAATTCGCGGAGTCACTCATAAATGGTTTCAGTCATACCTTAAAGACAGAGAACAATATGTAGAAATTGAATATTATAACCAAGATAATAACGAAATAGTTAATATAAGATCAGATAGACAAATCCTAAACTCTTCAATTCCACAAGGCAGCGTTATTGGATGTTTATTATTCCTTATATATATCAACGACCTTCCAAAAATTATGAATGAGCCTTGTATACTATTCGCGGATGACGTCTCCCTTCTTACTTCATGCCGTAACGAAACAGAAATAAATACACAGCTACAAACAATACTCAATAAAACTACAGAATGGATGGATCAACATAACTTACAAATAAACTACAAAAAAACAAAAATTATGACTTTTTACCCTTACCAAAAATCTCCAATAACAATTAACTTCTCTACAAATAATATAAAAATAGATGTTGTCGACGATTTCACGCTTCTCGGACTTACAATAGACACTCACATCAACTGGAAGACACACATCCAAAACATTAAATCCAAGATTTCCAAATTTACTTACGCTTTCCGAGAATTAAAAATAACCACAGACCTACCAACTGCATTGAGTGCTTATTACGCTTACGCTCACTCCCGACTCAGCTACGGCATCATCATGTGGGGCAACAGCACCGACGCACCATCACTCTTCATACAACAAAAAAAACTAATCCGAATACTTACAAACATTGAACAAACAGACAGTTGTAAACCCTATTTCCAAAAACATAAAATACTTACGTTGCCATGCATTTATATTCTAGAAATATGTAAATTCGTTAGAAGGTACTCCACCTTCTTTACAAAGCGCGGAGACCGACACACAAACAGATCACTGCGACACAAAAACATGCTTATGCTACCTACATCCAACATGACACTACACTCAAATAGCCCATATGTAATGTGCATCAAAATATACAATAAATTACCCAACAAAATAAAAGATGAGCCTAGCGACACGAAGGTCCTAAACACCCTAAAGCAAATACTAATAAGTAAAGCATACTACACGATTAGTGAATATCTTACGGATAAACAAATAACATGAAAATATTAATTTTATACAAATATAATCATATTAACAAACACCTTCTACTGCTAAAACCTATACATACTTACCTATAATATAAATATAATAAATAATAAATTAATACATAATATAAAAGTAAACTTAAATATAAAAAAATGAACAATTAAATATTCAGCTGTAACAAAAAAAAAAACTAAAATATTCACCATAATCAACAAATATAAATAATACAATAATATAAATATAACACAATAAATTTATACAAAATTTAGAACGGATAACCTAATAATATAATGTACTAAAATACAAAAAATATACTTATATCTAAATACCTACTAAAAATACAAACATAATAACAATACTAAGTACATACTTAGATACATTAAAAAGGAATATGAATACTTGAGCATAAACAAATATTTCTATATAGACAACGCCTTCCTCTCTTCTAATTTACTATTTGCTGTGCCCATCAGGGTCCACGATTGCTACCATGTTATTTATATTACCATCTTATCTTTACATTGTGGATTTGCAATAAAGAATATGATTATGATATGATTATGAAAGGGAGACTCCGCACTTCCGCGAGTTATTACCATTAATAAAATGCGTGTAACTAAAATACAAAACTGTTCACGCTTTTAAAAGTTATATGAAAAATATGAAAAAAATTATGTCTATGTGTCTGGATTTAGAGCCCCCCTAGGGCCCGAGCTCCTTTTATCACAGCTGCCCCGGTGGCCAGACCTTGCCCGCATACCCATAGAAAATGTATTTTTAATCTATTACGATTCGAACTAAATATGTTAAAAAAATAAAGTTAAATGATAGAATAGGAATCCATTTGCATTGTAACTAGAGTTTTAAAACTTCCTGCGAAATATTGTCAAACAATGAGACTTAGCACTTAGCTATTATTTATTGTTAAATAAAGTACCTATGCATGTGCGCTTTTTATCCATACGCGTAAGTTTATATCTAAGGACATCAACAAAAAAAAACGCTTATAAATATTACAGTTAACCCATACTAATATTATAAATGCGAAAGTAACTGTTTGTTTGTTTGGTACCAGACCTTTTCACGACTGGCTGAACGGATCGTAATGAAATTTGGCAAGAAGATAGATTGTCCCTTTGGGAAGGACAAAGGCTACCTTTATTAGCGCAGACAAAGTCGCAAGCACCAGCTAGTTATTTATTTTGTATTTTATATTGAATCTAAGAATAAAGATGTAACTTGAAGACAAGTGGCGGCTTTTGAGATCTCTCTGTGGCCTACGCAAATGTCCTGCCGATCTGGTATCGTCTTGCGACGGGTCGTTAAGCTCCCTAAATTGTGGTTGAGCTACACGATGACTGATACATACGTGCCGTTGGTTAGGACAGGTCAGCTCAAGACAGCTATGGCTCTTTCTTCAAAAGGCCATCCCAGACCTATCCCTACAGAATTACACTCATATGTTGATTAAAATGATGTCTGGACTTTAAAAGAGACGTTGACCTCTGAGTTTGTTTCGGCATTTCTTCTCAGAGCTAGTCAGATAGGAAATGCCGACGCCATCTAGCTTAATTTTTTTTTATGACTTGTAAAAGTGTCTGTGACAGATGTATTTACAGAAATAAATATCATTTATCATTTATCAAGAACATTAGGTATAAAAAAAAATTTAATACACAAAAAATATTATGTAGAACAGAGACTTCTAGTTCGATGTATACATATTTATAATTAAAAGGAAGTAAAAGATTAATTAATATGAAATAATTTAAAGCGATATTTTCAGATTGCAAATACCTACCTATATTCAGTAATAAAACACTCGTTCACCGTTAATCTTATCAGGAAATGCTGAAAATCCACAGTAGGTAGGGAAATCTTGTCGTTAAGTCCTTGAATAAACTGTCACTATTTTTTTATATTTTTTATATTAAACCCATACAATTATTTTGATATATTTCCGGCCTAATTTAAGTGTTGTTAGTAAAAGATAACAAATCCGATGCGTGTGCGAGTTCGGGTCGATGCGCACACGCGTGCGCGAGTCGAAAAGTTTGCACGGTACTGGCGCAGCCCTATGCGTGTCCCCTCTCATACACTATACACACAGCGCGTCGTCGCTGTCGCAGTCTTGCGTTCTACAATACCAAGGTATCAACAACATCTCCATATGGTTTATCTACGCGGTGAAAGGCAATTGCAGCTTCGAAAAGCACCTATATAATAATGCTAGGTATCTATTTGCGTAGTTAGATGCTATAACTGCCTATCTGCTAACTTTATAACGACTGTAACTTCGTATTTTACACTTTAACTATTCATTGAACAATTTAGTTCAATGAATACAATGCCAATGATAGCCACAAACATCGTATAGACACAATACGTTTAATATGATCGAGGTGATACAAACGACATTTAAAATTCAAGGATTATTATTTGCCCGGTATGGCGGGGTTCCCGAGTTGAAGACAGCTTATACCTCTTATAACAACAAGAAAAACGGAGTCAAATTGATTTACCTACATAAAAATAATAAAGATATATTTATATGTGTAGCACCTATTAATCAGGGTGGTGGTATTTAGGTTCAGGATTTCTTTTTTAATGGAATACAAAAATGCGAAGTCGTTTAGAACATTTATTAAGATTTCACAATGAGTAATATCATGTTGGCTTCATAAACCATTAATGTTATCAGTCTTGTTACCGACCTACTTCAATGGGAACACTAAAATATTCAGAATAATTCTGAGAAGTAGGTCGTATCTAGCCAAGAATTAATCTACACACGGCAACAACAATTAATATACATAGAATACAATAAAATTATCACCAAATGTAGAACAATTTACACAACGAGTATTGACACAAGATACTAAATAAATAATTATGTAATAACACATTTACACAATAAAAAATATCGTAAAAAAAGTTTAGTGCAATATTTTATCATACATGAGTATTCACACCAAAATGTTGCCATATGCTCTTGCCTCGGACTACTAAGAGTGTGAGCAGAGCTTTAAATAGGAAGAGCGATGAGCAACGAGAATTTTAAGACATATATCGAAGAGCATTTTGTTTTTAGGATTCCGAGTTTCAGAAGTAAATATTACACAATCCAAAAAAATTACAGCATAAATTTATTCCGAGGTTTACTTGGGCTTTCATGGCTACCATGAATATAAACTTACTGTACCTAATACTAAACACAATTTGCTTTTGGAGGATGTATGGGATTCCGATTCAATCAAGCAAGTTATAAACATTCATTCGTCACAGTGCTCAAGATGTGTAAACGCCACTCAGGTGCCAGGTACAAGAATTTATATCACTATATTAACCTAAACGCTTTAAATGCATTCGTCTCTATAACATAGTAACTTGATGTTAAGTAACTTTATTTATGTAAAATTTATTCAAAATCAGCCTCATTTTTAACCGACTTCCAAAAAGGAGGAGGTTATCAATTCGGTTGTATTTTTTTTTTTTTTTTTTATAGATCTAATATCTTGAAGAAGTATTCAACTTCCAATAGTCCATCTTCAGATAAATCACTGCAATGAATTGCGTTCTGAACTTTCGTTTTGCCAAGTTTTGCTCTGATTGTATGGGGACGCAACAACCGAGCTACTTCCTAAAACCGAAAGAAAGCAATGTTACTTCAAATAATTAATTAAAAAATTTATTCAATTATAATGTTTTATGATATCTTACCGGATCAGCAGGACCAACCAGCTTTCTGAATTCCACAGCAGTATTTACAGTTTTATCTTTAGCTACAATTTCCATTGCTACACAAGGTCCACTCGAAAGTTCTTCTACCATACCCTGGAAAGTGGAAAGTAATTAATTACACTGTATGACTATGTCCAAAAGTGTATCCGTATATCGCTATATGTATATCAACATTCTTGCTAAATTCTTGTTTGAAGATGCATTCCCACTGAAGCAAAGACGATAGAAGATAAGACGTGAATAGACCAATTAAATTGGTCGAAATTCTCACCTCAGCAGGGCACCGAGATGAGAAAAAAATGCTACGCTCAGCGTGACTCGCATGGCAGAGAAGAGCGGTTTGGGGCAAAGTGAAGCGGAGCTTTTTTGGGGGGCTCACCGGAGCAGAGCGGACCACCGCCAATCGTCAGATACTCCACTCCGCCCATCTGCTCACCGCTGCTGCAGACAAAAACGGAGCAGTGAAGTGTAGGCACACTTCACTGCTCCGTTTTTGTCTTCAGCTTCCCCCGTGAATATCGACCTCTTGGCTGCTCCACTCCACTGAACTTTGCTTGTCTCTAGTGCAATGGAAACACCCTGAGGATTGCCTATCCCAGTAACTCAATTTG
The DNA here is from genome assembly GCA_935421205.1 of Xylocampa areola. NCBI lineage: Eukaryota > Metazoa > Arthropoda > Insecta > Lepidoptera > Noctuidae > Xylocampa > Xylocampa areola. The sequence goes on from OW285200.1 coordinate 8,554,028, forward strand.
TTTACGGTTATATAAGACGAGAAGATATAGATATAAGTTTTAGAGATGAGACTGGCTTTGTACTAGTAGTATAATAAATGGATAGCCATCCCGAGCTCTGCTCACTACTCCTAATTGATTAAGGTTCAATCACTTGTACAGGGATTGAATAGATAGCGATGACTTCACCGAAGACGTATTAAAATGTGGAAGAAGATGTCGGGATGGCTTAGTTGGCAGACCGCCTGGAGTATTTATTCGGGAGGCGCATTTTCTTTCCACAAACATTTATAATAATACTTGCGAATGTACATAACAATAAAGCTTATTCTATCTGTAATTAATATTCACCTTATATTCTGGCACAATTCCTTTATATACTTCATAAAATTCAGCTGCATTAATGTTCTCCACAAAAAACATATTCAGAGCCGTGACTTCGAACCCTCCTTCATCAATAGCTTCTAATGCTGCACCGAGCTTGCCCTCGCGGATTGCGTGTGGTTTGATTATACATAGGGTACAGTTGGACAAGGTCGCTGTCAATCGAAGACGCGTTGAACGTATTGGTGGAGGAGGAAAAAAGTAATCAATGTCCTGTTGATAAGAAGATACATGCATTTTATTAAAATGGCCGAGCGGTTACTATCAAAGTATTTCACCCTATTTTTCTGAAAGAATTGCAAAAGTTCTGGCAAAAAAAAAACACACTTAGTGCCTAATATTCAGTCATAGACACATTTAGAGGAACCAAATAAGTTCTCATAATATCTATCCACTACTCAGAGGCAAGCAGGCAGTTCTGGCAGCAAGAGGAGGTAACACAATAGCCAGTCATTGGGAAAAATCAACTATTAACTATTGAAAGATGTCAATGAAATGAAGTGTAAAATAATTATGTAGGTATTTAAATAATAATTACTTACAAAAACGGCATCTTCTGCGTTGGCTGCAGCATGTACACAGTTTCTTACAGGATCCACACCATACAGAGCCCGTATAGTGCCTGGTGCAGCTTTTAAAGGATCTCTGTCTCCAAGGACATCTACACACACATTGACAGCATCCCTCCCAACTAACTCCATACCATAAACTAGTTGACCAGTAAGGTGGTCCAATAAGAACCTGCAATTCATATAAGTATTAGTGCAACCGAAAGTGGTTCCAACCATTACAGCATAAATTCCTCAAAGTCCGCCATATCGTCGCCTAACTAGCAACACCTTCACGATGGAAAAGGAAACTAAGGAAAAAATATATCTTTTTAGAGTCGGCGCCAATGGAGAAATTCACCTTCCTTTTTTATGAATAATTATAAAACTTAATGTTAAATGAAATAAAAATCTGAAAGAATCATTAAATCTAAAAATTAATAAGTTATGGGTCTTTGAAGTCGCGTTTGCAAGAATAATTTCGTTACAAGCGGCGCTCCAGTGTGTGATGTGTGTAACGTCGGTTTACCGCGACGCAGCTCGTATTGGCAGAGTATGATTATATGATATATACATATAAATATAAATTAATTGGTGTGTAGTCACTTGCACTGTTCGTGTCGTGTTTTGTTTATTTTTATTACACAAACCCCCAATACAAGGCTTTTTCGTGTACCAATTGATATGAAAAAAAGAAAGAAGCGGTGCAAACTAATGAGACGTGACTTTATTGGACCTAAAAGCACTAAATATGTGTGAAAAGAAATTTTTGATGTAAGCACCTATTAATACTAGCTGTTTTTTTATTATAATTAATAAACCTATTGAGCAGTTAGTAGGTAGGTAGGTATGGAATAACTTATTGAGTAAAAATAACTTTATATTTTATGGAAATGTCTTTGTTATTTACTTTATATATATGTATGTTTGTACTTGACACGTACCGAATTGATGACAGACAGGTCACAACTTTGAAGTAGGCACAGGTGGCGGCACGGATCTTGAGCGCTAGGCAAAAGGGGATGGGATAGTCGCGCAGGCATACCTAAACTCAAGCATGCGTAGGTATGTATTGTAAACATGGCGATATAATAACAACCAGTACTTAACTACAAACTGTTTATGAAACGTTTTTAGGGTTCCGTATCTCAAAAGGAAAAAAGGAACCATTTTAAGATCACTCCGTTGTTCCGTCTGTTTGTCTGTCAAGACAGGTCAGGAACGTAGGAGGGATACGTGAAGGTATCAAGTTGAAATTAATATCAAATACATAGGTCTACAGTGCTTTAGAGCTATAAAAAGCTAATAGTTCATGCAATAAAAAACTACGCCTATTTAATATAAAAAAATATGTTTTTCTATAACATTCAATAAAAAGTTCTAATAATATATTTATTTGTTGAAATAACATGTTATGCGTTTAATTATTTAGAAAACTTACAGACTTGGCCAAAATACAGTCTACCCAGTTCGATATATTTTCATAAAGCGAACTGTCTGTCATGTGTTTCATGATGGTGTCATGCTGACAGTCTGTCAGTCTTTGACTTATAGCACTTCATAATTTGACCGGTTAAATGCCAAAATGACAGTTCCTTCTTGGGAAAATTCCGAACAAAACATTGAGTGAACCGTTTATCTCATTCCTTCATTCGCATTATGCCTTAAGAAAGAACGAGATCGAAGGCTGTTACAGAACTTTTATGATAACCTAGACCTACCCTGCCTTGTTTCATGTTTTACTCCGTTTCGGTTTCATTGTCGCTATCACTACTAATACGCACGTTTTACGCAGTAAAGACTCGAGGTAGTATTTATTATATTCTTTTATTTTTTATTCTATTTAATTTATTTGAAGAACATATCTGTTTGTAATGTCAAAAGAGTAGTTATTTTTAAGCTCATACAGTTATTTGCACGATACCCATGGCTAAAATCAGTTTTTTAGATATTTGTCTGACTGTCTGTTTCGGCTAATCTTCGAAACGACGATCAATTCTGATAAGATTTTACTGGCAGGTAGCTGACTATATAAGGAGTAATTTAGGCTAATTAAAATATAATTTTACGCGGGTGAAACCGCAGCGCAGAGCTAGTTTTGATCTATATTTTAATAACATTACGTTAAATGTCACGTAGTTACGAGTAATACACTTCGCTCTTTTAAACACAATACATCATTTACCCAGAGACATAACAAAGTCTTAAGCAACCTTTTAAATCATAAAGCTCATAAAAATTTTAACATTTTTAAGCACACTAAATATAAGACAAAAAATCTCATCACCAATTGGTGTCAGAGCATGAACTACAATGACGTCGAAACGCTTTTGAAACCCGCATAAATCTAGCAGTCTATGCATACCTCTACTTACAGATAAAACACTAGCACCATACGCCATACTAGAGTTGGGCGTAATCAACTACTTTTGTAATCAGATTAATAATCAGATTACTTGTAATCATGATTACATTTAATCATGATTACTTGTAATCATGATTACATTTAATCATGATTACTTTTAATCGTTAATCTTGATTACAGTAATCAGTAATCATGATTACATGATTACACATGCTTTTTTTGTCATATTCATGTTTTTGGTCATCCAATAACCACATCTAACGCAAGTTGTAAACAAAAATTTTAAAAAAATCCTGATTTTCCATCTTTGTTACATTAAAATTAATTTAGAAATTCGAAAAAGGATTTATAGGGCACGGACCGACTATATTCCAATGACCAGACGCACTGTAAGGGTGCGGGAGACGGTTTTGACGCAGAATGTCCGTCCGCTAAGGATACTTCGGTAGCTGCTACTGGAACTCCTAGACTAGTAGAGCTAAGGGTGCCGAGTTTTCTTTTGTTTTGTTAGTCATGATGTGATCTTACCTAAGAAATTGCTGGAGTGACCTGAAGGTGTACTTCGGTAGCTGCTACTGGAACTCCTAGACGAGAAAAGCTAAGTGTGCGGAGTTTGGGTTCATTTAGTTAGTTATGATGAGATCTTACCTAAGAAAAGACCTGAAGGTGTACTTCGGTGGCCGCAAATGGATCTCCTAGACGAGTAGAGCTAGGTGTGCCAATTAAACTTGCGCGACTACTAAGCTATTCCACATTCATATATCTCACGTTGACGACATCATCTTTTCAGTCTATGTGGCGACTAGACCTGGCTGAACGCATGAGTATCCGACGCGCGTAGGTTCAAATCCAGCTCACTACCGTATTTTGATTAATTTCGACAAAAAATAATAATTTTGTATTTATTGTTACATTGTTACATTATATTAGTGCTATGTTATATAATGTTGTTTGTTGAGTTACATAGTTTAGTATTTTCAACCGTTACATCAAAGTGAAATTTGTATTGTTAAAACAATAGTTGGTAAATATTTTTATTAACATTTTTTTTATTCTTACACCGGCCACCGAAGTACACCTTTAGGTCACTCCAGCTTTTCGTAGGTAAGATCTCTCATCATAACTAACAAAACGAATCCAAGCTCGGCACACTTAGCTCTATTCGTCTAAGAGTTCCAGTAGCATCTGCCGAAGTACACCTTTAGGTCACTCCAACATGTTCTTTGGTAAGATCGCATCATAACTAAGAGGACTCATCTATAAGTGGTGATTAATTATTGGTTACATTTGATTGATTTTGCCACAACATGCACTAAAAACACCATGTTTTGTTTTTAGGGTTCATGTATACATAAATGTATTTCTTTATTCCACCATAACTTCTATAAGCCTCAACCAATTTACCATATTTGCTAATCGTTCATAATCAATAAAGTAGTTTATAAAAGTAGTCGTAAAAGTAATCAAAAAGAAATAAAAAAAAAAGTAATCAAAAAAGTAGTCAAAAAGAAATAAAAAAAAGGAATAAAAAAAGTAGTCATAAAAAGTAGGTAATCAAAAAAGTAGTCAAAAAAGTAATCAAAAAAAGTAATCAAAAAAAGTAATCATGATTACTTTTTTGATTACTTTCGTTAATCTGTAATCATGATTACAGATTACAAAATGTAATCGTAATCGTTAATCGTTAATCTGATTACATTTTGCCCAAGTCTGCACCATACACACTACCACTCACAAACAGACAACATACACAAACACAGAAACACACATCACACACAATACACATTAAACACATTAATCTTATTACATTTGCTTAGTTACTACTATTCCTTGTCATAAATTATTTATTATTATATTTTATTTATTTATTATTATATTTTATTTATTTATTAATAAATATAGTATTATCAACATCAATGAACTTCTCCATTTCATATTGCATTTATAGGTTATTTTAATCTGATTAATTCTATAAGTAATTTAATGATGATCTACGTAGATCATTTGGTGCCTACTCAAAATTAGTACCCTTATGTGAAATAGCGAGCTCAGTTTTGCCGTGTAAGCTTATCCTATCCCAAATCATTTGACTTTGAGAATACCAAAACCAATACTGAAACAAAAGTTATAGAGAAGTAGAAAAAAATTCATTGTATGTTCTTAATGCTAAATATATGTGATCTTCATTTAGTTTGTTATACCAATATAAAGGAGTTGATAATCAATGTTTACTTATCAATTAATAATGTTTGTTAAATTCAAAATGTCAAAAATCTAAGTAGCCCTTATTTTGCTAAGAGTAATAATTATTAGGCAGGACTACGTATTATGTAGGTTGTATTTGTATTGAAGTCTTCACTCCATCCATCCACTTTGCTAAAAAACTTTCAATTTATTAAGGTTTGACCAGTAGGGATGCAATTTTGCATTTATGAAAAATCATACTTGTACACGTATACCAGCCTCTATGGTAAAATGTTAGAACCCCCTTTTCTAACATATAAGGTACAATATTTTTTTATATTGATAAAATATTCTTAACATTGTTTATGCCATATGAATTTACCAACAACTCTAGTTATTAATTCAATTTTCACTTGTTACTTACGGAAAAGTTGGGTCTGTTACTTGCTGCCGATATATTACTTCAACATCATCAGCAGTGAGACGTGCTTTCTTCATCTTGGAAACACGGAGTCCATGATCATGAAAATGAGTCAAAATTTTACCAGCCGTCTTAGTCGCCAGGGGTTTTATTAATGCAAATGTTCTGAAAACATATGAAGAGTGTGTCACTAAGTGCAACATTTTATTGCAATGATTCAGAAAATCTGAATTACACTGCCTTATTTGTCTAGGGGCCAGAAGTATGGTCAATGGGCATGAGGTCCTGGATCAGGAAAAGTGGTATTGAGTTTTTATGATAGGAAACTTTGAGTAGAAGCCATGAGTTTGGAATGTGCCTGTTTGATGGTAACAGTCTCACCACCATTACCTCGGCCTTAACCAGATTGTACTCATAAATATAAAACAAAAGCTTGTTATTATTTATTATACAGTAAGTAGATTTGAAATATTTTTATCTCAGTGAACTAGCAACAGTCAATCAGTCACAGACAAATGCCAACTAACACTATTAAGCTGTTGCGTCAGTCATTAGCAGACACAATAGATTTTTATTGTTACAAGGTACAGATCTGTACGTTACTGAGCCGAAAGGTTAATTTAACTTTGTTTATATTACTAGGAATAAATGTACCAATAAGCGCATCTAAAGGCAATCTTATCAGAATGTCACTAGCTACCAGTAATTGAAGAGAATCTATGGAAATTTCATAACTAATTAATTATTAATCAAATGTTGGTTACATCAGAGACACCTATGCCCACTAAATCCATTATACTAGGTATCATAAGAATGATGTTGTTTTATTTACTACTAGCAAATTTTTAATCTTTTTTCAGAATGTTAATTCAAAAGCATACAATCTAATCCGAGAATTGATTCAAAAGCATAAGATTATTCATTATTACTTATAATCCATCCAATCAATTCAAATGAAAAGAATGTGCATTCATAAGCAGCATTGCTGAAATGTGGGTGTACAACTGTGTCAACCACTGGCTACCCTTTCCGAGAATACAAGGATAATTATGTGCATAAATTCAATCAATAAATATAATAAACTTACATCTGCATATCTTTGTGTAATTTGTTTCTAGTATCTTCGCAAGCAAAATCCACAATTTTAATGAGGCGACCCAAAATATATAGAGTGCAACCAATATAAAAACTATCCAAAGATATACCATTTACTTTCACTCTTCTCACGAACGTCTTCCGACTTTTTAAATCAAACATTTCTAGCGTATCATCAGTAGGATAATAAAATACATTAAACCGGCGAATTAGGCTGGCCTGATTATCATACCATTCTCCAATAAACGAGTATTTGTCATTGTAGGCCCCTTCCTGTAAAATATAAAAGACATAGCAGTAGGCTCCAAAAATTCTAAATATTATTTTCATTAAGTCGTCTCTTCACCATTTTACTTTAGCACTTAGTACGATTCAAATATTTCGAGTAGTAGACTAGATTAAAATCAAACTCGGCAGAAAAATCCAAACCGTTGAAAAATCACACAAAATAAACATGCAGTTGTTGTATTTAAAAATGACAATTTATGACATTAAAGTGTCAGACTGTCAGTGTCAACTGATAGTCAAGTCCATAGAATTAGAATATTTTTGGTACCCCATAGAAGAACATAGAGCTCAAAAATGTGCTACCGATTTTGAATTGTCAATGTGTGCGTGCAATGGTAATGTAGAACGTGGAAATATTGACACATATCAATTATCGATAAACAATATTTCAGATGTGAAGAATTGGTATACAAAATTAAAATATTTTCAATCAAATTATGTTAATAAAACTAAAATCACAAGGGTAGGTATTATTTAATGCACTTAATTAATTAATTACATTATTATAATAAAAACGTTTCATGCGCTCACATTATAATTATATTTCATTGGTAATACGTATTTTGTAAAGAAAGCAGATTTAAGGACCCTTAGCAGTGTATAGAATATGACTGATTGAGATGATGATTGACTGAATGATTTTTACCTACCTATCCATTGCGGAGGTGGTCTGGACTCAGCGCAGCACACGCTTAAGGTGTGCCCTGCCTAGACCGCTGAGCGGCGAGTACTAAGAGCCAGTATCGGGCGAGACCTGTCTCTGTCGGCAGTAGTGAGGGCTACGCTGGCAGATAAAGTGAACTGGAGAGGGATGGCTGCCTTTTGTGATACTGTTGTCGTCCAGGAACAGGCCGTCGAGCGGGACTGTAAGAGGGCCGATCCCTCTCGGAGAAGAAAGCGTCTAGGAGGCAACCGCCTCGGCCTAACAGCCGAAACCCCGCCTTTATGATTTAAGATAGGCGGCCCTTTGGGGTCACAGATGCTTAGAGAGGGAACTCTGTTTACCCATCGTGATCCCAGAGAAGACGGTGGCACGTGCTATCGTGCACAGCGAGGCTTAGGGGAGACCCCTGTACAGTCTCTCCAGGGATGTGTCTCAGTTAATAGGTGCTGCATAGCGGGGGTGCTGGAGCTGGTCTATTACGTGCTTCCCGTCATATGCTGATGTTGACCACCGAGGTGGTTTAAGTGAGGTAAGAATCCCACACACCCCGGTCTTATCCATAAAGGCCGCGCGTATTTTTGAAGGCTTCCCCCGAAAAAAAAATGGTATATCTTTTCTTATTTCTTCTTTTTCTTTATTTTTATTCTTATTTTTCTTTATTTTTATTCTTCTGCATCTTTATCAATTAGTCTCATCCATTATTCTTTTTACTTAGCATCGACAGGAAACCTTTTAGTATAATTTTTTTATCATAATATTGTGATATTCTCTTGAATTATAGTAAAAAATATGTAAACAACATATTCATTACGCTATCACATATAGGCTCAGTGCTCACCGCCTAAAGGTGATAGCGCAGGAATCACCAACTAGTTTCATTCAGGGTCTGTTTTTAAAATTAATATTAGTAGCGCTTTTCGTTAGATGATTATTAACAACCAAGATCCGCACAAAGTAGGTTGGCGGTCCAGATTCGAACCGCATTTGGGGACTACTGTAATACCTGGGCCACTAAGCTATGCTAAGCTTCTTATATGTTATAAGCGTTCGGACGGACACACCGACAAACAGACAGAAACGTTTCCAAACATTTTAGTTTCACCTTCTGTATCGATAGTATTAGGTACCCCAATTAAAATTTTGGAAAAATAATCTATGTGGAAAGATAATTGGTACATCTACACTTTAAATAAATTCTGATATCGGAACTTTTTGTCCTAAAATTTCATCGACACAATAGTCGACACTGACAATTCACTATTTTGTGTACATGAAATGAAAATTTATATTAGAACAACGTCCTTAATATTGCTTTTATGACCATTGTTTTTTACTACAGAGAAAATTCACTATTTTATTGATAGGATTTGGTTTTCTAAATAAATTTTCTAAAGATAGTTTTCTCCAAAATACGGCTATGAAAATATTTGCTGTTGTTGACAATTTACCTGTGAAATGAATGTTTTTCTGGCTTATTTATTAAAGAAACATCGCAGTCACAAACAGGACACGTAGGCAGCGCTTATAAATTTTAAAACTGTTTAAAATATACAGGATTCACTGACAATAGGGCAAATATAAGTTATTGTGATTTTTGACAGTGACACTGGAGAAAACAACATCTGCCAATAGTGCTGATCGAACCTAAATATGCTTTCTCTTTCTAACATGTGATATTTCCGTAACAGATTTCATACCCATATTAGGCTTTGTAGGTCTTTTTCTATCCTACGTTTATGGTCAAGTCAACTGTAGGCTTAGAGCTTTGATTAGAGAAGAGAGGCTTAGAGGACCAGACGGGAGACGCCTTCTGACTAAATATCGAACAAATTTACTCGCCACTTTTGGCGGGGGTTGAGCTAACACACAAGCATAAAAGAACTTGTACTAAAGCGAAAATAGCTCTCGCATTACATTATCAGTATTAAAATACATAAAAAAACTAAACACAATCAATAAATTGTGTTACACACGATTAAAATCGTGTATTGTACTATCATGGTAACCATACTAGTTCATCAAGGTACCTATAAATGATTGGGAATCATATGCCAGTGGCAAGAGGGATACGCCCGCTAAAACTACTCCAGTACTAATTCCTTCAAGACTGTAGGCACACAACAGCAAAGCATTAACTTTCAGCTATTTTTAGTGCATTTGGAACTACAATAGCATTTTTTAAATAGTAAATAAATGCTTAATGCTGTAAAATAGCATAAACATCAACTATTAGGGTGCGTTTCCACTGACGCGGAGTTGGGCGGATGGAGAGGAGCGGACCGTGGATTGGCCTTATAATGCCTCGAAAATCCGTTATACAGCTTTGAGCTGTTGATAGTGCTCTTTGTTGCCTAAGTGATGCTAAACTCTAAGGTAGACTTTATAAATAGTAGTAGTAAGTAGGTAAAATACAAGGAAATGCCCTTGTTGCCTAAAGCATTTTACGCCATCATTTACGAAAGGAATAGTTTTTTTTTTATGGGATAGGGGGCAACCGAGCAGACGGCTGATGGTAAGCGATTACCGCCACCCATGGACACCCGCAACCCCAGAGGAGCCACAAGTGCGTTGCCGGCCTTTTAAAGGGTTTGGGCCTCCGGTACCCGGTTTTCTGTTGCACTAGATTGCTTAATATGTCGCAGATGAATTGTAGAATCAGCTGATTTACAAAACAGTGTTGCTATGTAAAACAGCCGAATGACGTTTCGTCGTTTTGCATTTTTTGTTTATTTATGGCATCTCGCAGGTCAATCTAGAAGGTTGTCGACTGCTTAACCGAGCTGTCCTGTGGTTGCCTTAATAATTTTAAGGCCCCCAGCCAAAGCATTCAACTTTTAAACTAAGCGACATCACGCTAAGGGCACCCCTGCGGGATACAGCGTCGGCTTATGGCTTCGCTGGTGGGAAGACAGCATGGGACTGGCTGGATTGAATGGCAATTTTGCATATATATGCAAAATTGCCATTCAATCCAGCCATATTTATGTTTATACAAATCTGTGTGTTACATATAGTTCAGTAAATGCAGACTCCCACCACCATCCAGCACACCTATCTTCTGTACCCAGATCGCTGCTTAACCGAGCACTTAGTCTGTGCGATCCTCAGTACGTAGACGCGGAGTTGGGACACCTGCGAGACGTGCTGGAGAGCAACGGTTACCTGTGGCGACGATGCATTCGCAACCTAAATACGGTACACACTAGTCGTAGTCGATCGGCGGGCGCGGAACGTAGTCCAGCGTTCCTACCTTTCGTGCGAGGAGTCACTGATAAGATAGGACATATACTTCACCGAAAATATAGCGTCAAGACGGTCTATCGCCCACCCGGACGGCTGCGACAGTTACTGCGGTCAAGGATAAGGATCCGCTAGGAGTTCCCGGAGTGTACATGATACCGTGCGACTGTGGCCTAAGTTATATTGGTGAAACTCGTCGCAACATGGCAACCAGACTTAGTGAACACATACGTAATATGAAGAGTATGGACATTAACAGGTCGGCAGTCGTGGAACACGCATGCAGCAAGGGCGCGGCTCATTTCATACGGTTCGATAATGCATCCGTACCGGCGAGGGAAAAATATTTCGTTCCGCGAAAAGTACGTACTATCGAAATAAGCCGACGCCCGAACTTCAACAGAGACTGTGGTTGGACATTGCCGCCTGCCTGGAAGCTAGCTCTGAAGTCTACATCATACAGAAGTGAGTCAAGTCTGGCGTGCGACACAGTTAGCGCGGTATGCACAATGGACAACACGGACACGACGAATGACGGGAACACACGAACACTACCGACGCCGGCACCGAGTACATCATCGGCCGCGCGCAGCGCTATGCGATGCGGTGCAGCGCTAGTTTGACTCGCGACATCGCCGCCAGTATATACAAATATACTCTGTGATCGCCGCGGGCTCAGCTAATGAATAAGAGCTCCGTTTGAGTTCGAAACTAGTCGGGCAATCCCGAAGTATGCGCGTGAGTACTTTACCGTTAAACTATAATTAATATGAATGTGTCTCACGAAAGTTAAATAAATTATAAAAAAAAAAATTAGGACCTTATATACCAATACCTACCACTGCAAATATAATACCTACTCTATGATTAAAAAATTATTAATAATTTATTAAATATTTAAATTAAACTATTTACTTTGGAGATATAATTTTAGAGAATAGTATCTATTTATTTAATAGGTACCTAACCTTTTTAGTGTATAATTTGTATTTAATATTTATTGCTACCTAGTTTAATAGTAATCTGTCATTTACTGCTTGTCAATGTCAAAGGTGAAAAAAATTATTCTAATTGAATTACCTGATTGATAAAACTTCTTAGCGATATACCTACCTATACCTACGTTTATAAAAAGATATATTTGGATATTTTTGTGATTAGGTACTTACTATTGTTCGCGTACCTACTTGGTTGTTATACATTTTTGTCGGCTTTAAAATGGTAACAATATATTAATTACATATACCTACAGGATTATTCATAGTGTATACGAAACCAGAAACTAGTTTGTTCAGAATCAGTAATGGAATCGATTGTAATAATTTTTACACCATAATTTAATTTGACCAATGAATAAATAAAAACTACCGAGATGACGGCTGACAGAGCTGTATGAAACAAAAAGACATGCTGCGCCTACCCCAAATAAATGGTGATAAGGGCAGAGGGATGATGATGAAATTGAATAATTAAAAACCCTGTAAGTTGGACATGTCGGTGCGGCCGTAGTACACTCACCCGGCGCTATCCCCACGCTGACCCCGCGCCGCCAACTCGGAAGCTAGGGATCGATCCGTACGTATCGAGCTCGCGTTCTCAGCACTATCATGTGGGGTGTAAATAGTGCTCGTGTAAATAATAATGATGACACCGAGTAGAAGAGATAAATAATGAAAGTTATAATAATAATAGGCAAATTATTAGGCAAATGCAAAGCATGCGTTAATGCTTATCAAAGATTTATCATTAAAGATAAATAATTATTCAAGATATGTCTTTGAAAAAGCATTAACGTATGCTTAGCGAACTCTAAAGTTACAATATTAAATGGAAAAAGAATACGGAATAAAGAGAGGTCGAGATGGCTTAGTGGTCAGTGCGCCTTGAGTATCTATCCGGGAGGCGCAGGTTCGAATCCTGTTCGCGACCGTATTCTTTTTCCATTTAATATTGTAACTTTAGATAAATAATTATTTAAAATCGTGTTAAAAAACATTTTTAAATTATTATTAGTGTATTTATTTGTACTGTTGTTGTTTATTTGTATTTTGTGAAAAAGAACGTAGGTACCTACATAAATAATAATATCTACAATTGACCATTATGACATTAGAGGACCAAACGGGGGACGGCTTCTGACTAAATATCGAACAAATTTGCTTGCCATTTTTAGCGGGGGGTAAGGTAACACACAAGCACAAAATAACTTGCACTAGAGCAGCCATATTCAACCTTTTTTTTAAAGGGTCCGCAAAGGTGTTTTGGTCATGGTGCTGGGGTCCGCAAAATAAATCGATTTATTAGGTAATATTAGAAAATGAAATTTGAAATAATTGGTTGATGATTGTATGAAAAAAGTAATTGTGTTTACAATTATTCTGGCTGGATGATCCTATGATTTAAGATTTAACTTTTAATGTAAGTTATCATGCAGTCACAGGCGATTCCGATATTTTGAACTTTTAGTTTTAATGAAAAAGATTAAGAAATAGTAATAGTGAGATTTCTGAAATTGTGTACAGCTTTTCAAAACTTTGTCAAGATCTAGCCTGTTGGTGCCTTTAGGCCCTATTACATCATCCAGATTGGAGTCCCTGAGTTGGTTTCTGTACACACTCTTTGCGTATTTCATTCGCAAAAACAACGATGGATCCGTACGTATGTGGATCCAATATTTTTGGGGGACATTGCATATTAATTGCATTGAAAATCCAAAATTCCTCATACCCCCCTTTTTTCTTTATACATAATTTCTAGATTGATATAGCTCTCTGGATTGCTGAGTGGTGGCGGGCAGGCGGGCGGTGAGTACTGTATGTTTATGCGTGGATAACGAGGCAACAAAACAAGCTTGCATAGTTCGATTTTTTTACTAAAAGGACAGTCACTTTCGATGAACGATATATGACGCTATCTACAAAATGTGAACATTTTCGTATGGTCAACATAAACATTTCTTCAACATTTTATCATTCAATCATTCATTAGTGGAGTTTGAAAAACTAGATTTACTTTTCATTATATAATTAACAAAGCTCAATTTCGTACTCCAAAACAGCAAGAGGCCAGATATATAAAGCCCCATCAACGCTCGACTGCAGAACCTTAACCTTTCTAAATGTTAAAAGACAAACTTATGTGTTTACAAAACATTGCATCAGATAGGTAACTAAGGGGTAGTAATAAAAGTTCCGACAAAAAAATAAGAATTGTCCTTACTCAAAATATTGAATCTACTGCCTAAAATACTAACTTTCCGACTACTTTTGTTCAAATAAAAATGTTGAAATGACCGAATGAGTTACTGAAATCTGCGAAAAATAAACATGACTCTTTATTGCTATAATACTTTTCTACCAGCTTAAATAACATTCTACTGAAAACTATGATTTGTAATTTTTATCTTTACTTGACTACTATTAATTCATTAATTACCTTTGATATCTCATAGACTGTGGTGCTATTTTAACTATCACGTTATACTGAAAATACTATTCAGAGTTAATAAACAGAAACTTATAAAAAATATAAAAAAGTACTTGCAATAATACCTTTTTACTTGCATCCCTTAATTTTACTTACTACAGGTATGCTTCGGTATCCGTACCTACTGAAGTAATTATGAATACGACTGGTTTCCTAGAATATGTTCATATTATCCTGTATTATTATTCGACTAATACCCTTGTTTTATAATAGCGAGAACAAAGAGTAAATAAAATGCAAGGCACAATCACACTGTGGCCCCTTCGATTTTACCTTGTTACAACGATAGAAACGTTTTTGGCCTTCATCACTGTCCCGCATATAGTTTCTTGATCAAGTCTTTTCATTACTGACAAATTCCTCTGCTTCTTGTACATTATAGCACCGTTTGATCAACACCCAACCAACTTTTATTACTACGATTCTTCTTCGCTGGTACAGATGGACCAGCTCCCTCCTCTTCCTCCGACTCAGAACGGTACACATGTACCTCATCCATATTTCACAACAATACAAGTTTCGTAAATAGATTTATTAGTTAGTTGATACGATAATATTAAACTAATAGCAACTAAAACTTTTTAATTTTGTAACCAATACAAACAAAACACGCCCTTGATCGGTTGTTGCAAGCGCACTGCGTTGGGAATCTCCGATCGTGCACGCGAAAATAGCTGAACACGGCCCGAATCCGATCGCGCTTGCCGAATGGTTGAGGTACTTTCATTACTATTGAGAGTTAAAAAATATATTTGATAAGCAACGATAGAAATTAAAATAGCTCATGCAAGTCATAAAAATATGATAATTTTGACAGAACCTCTGTTGTCGGTAACTTAGTAATTTTGAGGGAGATTCAGTATTTTATTCGGAAGTTTAGTTTTAATAATCGAAGATATTTTTTTTTTTATTATTATTGTAATTTGAACAAGCTCATAAAAGTTTGTTAATTTTTTTTTTTTCGGTAGGTATTCTTTTTTTTGTCGGTAATTCATTATAATGCAGCTTAATTAGTATAATAGTCGGCCACAGATCGCTGGCGATTAATTTGTTTTTCGGAACCATTATTATTTCCCGTAACTAAGTACCTACCTCGGCAAACCAAAAATACATAAGACGATGCTGTTTGACAATATTCACAATATTCATAAGTCTCTAGTAAATACCTACATAATCGTATCGTGTCCAAGGCTTAATTTTTCTGGGTCCTAAGTCCCTTTCTAGGTTGTGTAGTCTTAGATAATATAATGTACACAAAGCCTCTTGTATTGCACCTTTAACTGTGTAATGTAATTTACTGTCTATTCGTAGTATCAAATTAGAATATATTGTTGCAGGTGTTCGATTACTTTGACAAATATACCTTTTTGTGCGACATGTATGACGAGGACGCCGACGCTATCGTTGAATTAGTCTTAAATTATTTTCCGTTCGATAATTCATGTCAAGTAATAAACACAAAAAAAGGAAAAAACCTACTGAAACGGGTTCAAATGCCATCTCTTAAACGAGAAATGCTGCAAATTGGCAATGTTGTCAATATATTCTCAAAACTACTGCTTATAACAGATTGTGCACCAGCAACAAGGAGGATATTGTTTAATAAGGTTGAAAGGTAACATTCCAAGTATTCGCCAACTCTATTTATTTTTTTCAGAATAATTTGATATCTTCAACAGTAAACTTTAAAATTATAAAGTTAATAATTATCAGTGGTGAAGCTACTAAGGTCCAAGTTAGTGCACTGTAGCAAGGACTCGAACCTATTACCCACCGCACTACTACCTAGACACCACTACATAGTGTTTATAACGAGGCAAATCGGCATAATTTAGGTAAAACTGTCACAATGTGAATATCAAGTCTTGTTGTTGCGTTATTATGTAAAATTTTTGTTTACAAGAGAGGAGTTCAAAGTTTAAGTAGAAAGATTGTAGTAGTGTATACTACAATGGTTAGGTATCTAATATAACGCCAATGCCACTGATGGACTCATAAAAAGAAGACGATAACACAGGTGACCACAAACTGAACGTGAAACATCGGGACAAAAATAACACACCTAGATACTCTATACCGTTCATATATAAGGCATTTTAAAAATCTTATAAAGCCACAAACTACAAAAATGTTTGATTCAGTGACTAACAAAATGTTATTTTTGGTGCTTGATCCTGGATGATATTAGTTACAGCAAGGCCGTAGCCACGACTTTAGTTCGGAGGTTGTAGTCCATCATGTACGTGTGCTAGACTACCACCGACTAAAACACAATTCTAAAGTAACCTTAGCAGGCTTCCGGAGCGTGCAACTAACTCTGTGTAATCCCGATAAAGGTTACTATAGCACTAGTGAGCCAAGACAAAAGCGCGGAAAAAAGGGTAGTGAACTAGTTGTTACCGATCCTGTGGAACACCACACGGTATCTGACGCCGACTCCATCCTTCCCAACATAGCATAAATATTTTACGAACAAGGCTACGGCCATACACAAAAAAATAATATTAAGAATATTGTTTAGTCAACCATACTTGGACATAAACGTTTCTTTCCCCCGATGCCGGTTTGACGATGAGTTTCCGGATACGTTGTAGTTATATATCAAAGATGGATTGTAGAATCAGCTGTTTTACAAAACTGCTAGTTGACATACAAAACAGTACTGTTATTTCAAACTGCTGAACGACGTTTAGCGGTTTTTCATAATTACTGAATTAAAACACGCAAAATTGTATATACGTTTTGCGTTTATCAATGCAGCGGGTTAACGATCAGGAGCTATTTAAAACAGCGTGAAATGAAACGTCAGATTTTAGTTCAAAATTTTGTCACTCATGGCTCTATGTGTCTTATAAAAAATAATTTGACTTTAATAATCATTTGTAAGTCAATAGAAAAAACAAAATAATGAAAATTTTGAATGACATAAATACTAAACTACTAAACCTACTAATCGATACTAAATCGAGATTATGAATGTAAAAATTTAAATCGACGCATGAGCGAGCTCGGGATTTCCTCCCTACCCCGACACGGACAGGTTAGGTGCGAAAAAGATGACGGGGGGCCAGTGAGCGAGCACAGCGAGCGAACTACCCTCATCATCCCCTTCGTGTTTAGTTTTTTTTTTGACCTCAAAGACATATGTTTACAACATAGTTATAATACGGATCTGTTTTGTATACCGCTAGCAGTTTTGTGACATATCTGTGTAAACACATTCTCAGTTTCAAACTTTCAATACATACAATATCGAAAATCCACATCATGATGGAACTCTACAGCCTAAAAACCTCATGGTCCTTAACTAACTTTTTATACCGAGGTTCCGAGATCGGGAACATAACCTCCGAGGTTGTGGTAGGTAAATGCAACCCCGGGAGAATACGGTCTATCAAGGGTGTCGATTATCAACTAATCCCACCAGCGTCACTTTCTGCATGCCTGAAGGCGGCCCAGGCTAAAGTAGCGCGAGCGCGGAGGCTTTGCGTGCGACCTTCTCAGATCTGTTACTGGACCGGCTACAGAGTGCGTTAACCCACCGCGACCGTAGAGTTTTCCGTTTAGTAAAAAGAATTCAACTCTTCCTATTACCGCTGAATTTTTTGCTAACTCGTCCTACCTATGCTAAAGGCCTTAGTATATACTAGATGTGCATTTATGAGTTCGTTTATTCGGTAAGACAACAGATACAGATGGATCTATCGCATTACAGTCCTGTCAGTTTACGCCAGATTAATCTTTCTAATCAATCTTATCGATAAAACAATTTAGGGGTAAATTCTTAGAGCATTCAACTAATATAAATTTGGTTGAATGCTCTAAGGGTAAATTAGATTAAGAAATAAGTATAAAATTTTAAAACTACTTCATTTTCAGTACTTTCGCATTGATTAAGCCTGTATCACCAATTAAGCATGGAAAAATTATAACTTTTATAATGAAGAAAGGATTTCGTATAGTGCGTATGAAAAACGGGAAAATAAGCAAAGATTTTGCCATGGACCTTTACAAATCCATTTCCGGAAATAGCATGCTCCCGTAAGTAAATCCCAAATTAACTAAATAGGCACCGTCTAATCGTCGACCCAGCTAAATTCAAACCCGCCAATTTTCTTCTAACGATTATCGGCATAAACTTACAGCTGACTTTTAAACGAAACTGAAATAAATATAATAGAGCTTATATACCATATTTACCACCTTATTTCTCATAGTTTGGACATAAAATACGTTAGGTACGATTTGTGTAATTAATTATAAACAGTCAAAAACTTGCGGTTAGATATAGATACAGTATAGTCAGCGACAGAAGTCGATTAACACGTCCCAAAAGTGTACCGACTGTAGTGCTCAATATTGTAATTAAAACAAATTATGTTTAGCATTTTCTGTTTAAACTAGCTATTCCCAGCGGTCTCACCCGCGTATATTATAATAACCTATTTAGTACTAACCACCAAATACTAATATTATAAAGCGAAAATTATTATAAATATTATATTAATATTATAAGCGGAAGACATTTTTGTTTAATAAAACAACTTTTAACCGGATTAATCGCGTGTATTATTGGTGTCCTCCTACGACCACGAACGCTGCAAAGTGTTCGAAACGTCAGGAAAAACAAAAAACCATTAATACCAAACTCAAACTCAAACTCAATTTTTTTATTTCAAATAGGCCCTATTACAGGCACTTAAGAAAAGTCAAAGCTAGGTGCACGGTTCCAAGAACTTTGTGGTTGGCCTTATGGAGAAGAGCCGGCAAGAAACTCCATAGACACTCTTTTAAAATTATGTGTTCTTTACAATTTAAATTTATTAATGTGAGAATAATGCAGGTTAATATTGAAGAAAAGGCAGAATTTTAATTATATAAAAAGCCAAAATTATAACCAGAGCTATTACGAGCTGACCAGTCCCAACAGACAGCACCCGTTCACGAGTATGACGAGCGCATCAGCATCGCTAAACTCAACCATTTTGAAGGGAACTCAACGACCCAATACACAACGCCACCATCAGCAAGACATTTTAGTGAGCATGACAAACTTATAATACCCGGTCATGGGCTGTTATATGAGAGTACTTCTTTAATGTAACGATTAACATTAATGTCCACATAATGCTCACATTTTACAGAACAGTAGTGAAGCTATAAGATATAATACAATATTTATTAAGAAAATTACATTAAATAACTGTTAAAAAAAAGAAACAGTTAAGTCAAATAACAATACAGCAAACCAAATTTTTCGCAAATTTAAACTAGTAGCAGAAGGTACTAGATTAGAATAATTGTCATGTGATTATGTAAGATTTACATAAATATCAAGAAGAAAAATTAAATATATAGTTATATATAATATATATATATATATCTAGTTGTCAAAATAAGGTATAATAAAAACAGTTATTACCAAAGTAATCTGTACAGGCTACATCCATTCATGCAATAAATTAGACAGTGCCAGTGGGTCGCTGTGTGCAGGAGGGGATCGTGCGCCAAACATCCCTATCTTCAATGTAGTGAGTGATACTATAATACGCTTTAGATATTAAAATGCGTTTGATAACTACCTTAAACTTATCATCTGGAAGATCTGTAATATTAGATGGGATCTTATTATAGAACCGAATACCGTTACCCATGAATGATTTGCTGGTCTTCCTAAGCCTAAAACCGGGGACCATAAGCTTGTGCTTATTACGAGTGTTTAGATTGTGGTTGTCAACTTGTCACTCTTCTTATTATAATCGGCAATATGTTTGCGAATGTACATGATATTACTGAATATATACAATGATGGCAAAGTAAGTATATTTATTTCCTTAAACAATTCACGTAATGACTCACGACAGCCAAGATTATAAATAGCTCGGACTGCTCTTTTTGTAATATAAAGATAGTCTCAACGTCAGCAGCCGAACCCCACAGTAAGATACCATAGGACATAATACTGTGGAAATAAGCAAAATAAACTAGTCTAGCTGTTGCTACATCTGTCATCTGTCTTATTTTCCTAACAGCGAATGCAGCAGAGCTGAGTTTGCCTGCAAGTGCCTCTATATGAGAACCCCATTGCAGTTTAGTCTACTGAAACGCCTAAGAAAACAGTTGAGGGAACCAAATCTAACACCCTACCATCAAGTTTTATATTTGAATTTATATGGGGTACGCTTGGTATGGAGAACCTAATACATTTGGTCTTATTCGAGTTAAGAAGAAGGTTATTAGCAGAGAACCATTTAGATACTTTATTAAGTGTATTGTTGAGTACTATCTGATCCCTATCCTTTCTATTTACTTTGAATATAAGGGATGTATCATCAGCAAAGAGAACCATATTTGTCATGTTATCCTTGATAAGGTAGGGAAGATCATTAATATAAACTAGGAACAAAAATGCGTTATCCTTGATAAGGTAGGGAAGATCATTAATATAAACTAGGAACAAAAATGGGCCCAGAATTGATCCTTGAGGCACCCCCGTTTTGACAATTGCACCCCTTGAAGTAACATTATCAATAGCCACCCTTTGATTCCAATTCAACAAGTATGAACTTAAAAAATCCATTGATCTACCTCGAATTCCATAGTAATTTAATTTCATAATGAGCGTTCGGTGATCCACTCAGTCAAATGCTTTCGAGAGGTCACAAAACACTCCTATAGCATCTTGAGCCTCCTCCTAAGCCCCCAACACTGCTTGGATCACAGTGGACCCGGCATCCACTGTCGATCGTCCCCTAGTAAACCCAAACTGTTTGGCATGCAATATTTTATTTTTATTAAGGTAAACTAACATTTGTTTTAACATTACTTTTTCAAAAATTTTGCTCAGAGCGGGTAGCACAGATATTGGCCTATAATTAGATGGGTTATTATGGCAGCCTGATTTGAAAATGGGTACGATTTTACTTAGTTTCATAAGATCGGGAAAAACACCGTCTGTGATGCAGCGATTAAATATTGACGCCAGCATTGGCGCTATCTTAGTAATTATTGATTCAACCGCCTTTATGGACAATCCCCATTAGTCCTCAGTTTTCTTAATGACAATTGTTTTAAATGTTTTTATTATGTCAATGTGGGTTATGAAATTAAATTCAAAGTTTGTGGAGTGTAACTCAACGCTTTCCTTTAAAAGAGACTCGGCCGCTATAACAGACGACGAAAGAAACTTTGTAGTCTCTGTTGGTATATTAGTAAAGAACTTTTCCAAGAATGTGGCAACTACACCTTTATCTGAAACAAGTTCGTCATCAACTTTTAGTTCTATTGTCCTATCCATGGACCTGCTATTGCCAGTTTCAGTATTAATTATTTTCCATGTAGCCTTTATTTTATTACTTGCATGTTTGATTTGATTATTAATAAAAGCGGCCTTAGCTTGTTTACTAACTTTTTTAAAGATATTTGAGTATTTTCTTACGTAATTATGAAAATTAACATCAGATGTGTAAGACTTTTTGTCATATAATTCATACATCACATCTCTACTGCGTCTTATACCCGCAGTTGCCCAGTTACTGAAATTTAAATTATGTTTTAAAGTTATTGATTTTACTTTACAAGCATTTTGGAACTCAGTAGATATAACATTAAAAAGTGAACGATACATTTCATTGGGGTCGCTATATTGTGGATTTAGTGTAAGTAACTGAGATTCTACATTAGAGCTGAACTTTTCTAAATTCTTTTTAGTTAGGGGCCTACACTGTGTAGTCTTGGGAAGTTCCTTTTTTTAACATTGAATTTGATGATCTGACACTTATGATCTGAACGAATGCCACTAATAAGATTTTTATCTAATATTTTAAAGTTGGTTGCTATATTATCTATGCATGTAGCAGAGGTAGACGTTACTCTGGTTGGCTCAGAAAAAATATGTTTCAAGTTAAATGATCTAAATAAAGATAAAAGGTTTTGTTTATCTACGGTGTTTATCAAAATGTCTATGTTAAAATCTCCACAAACTAGTATTTTTTTGTTTATTCTTATTTTCCTAAGGGCGTCTTCTAATATTGAAAAGAAAAGGGTAGTACTAGAAGAGGGAGGTCTATAAGCACACAAAATCACGAATTCCTCTAATTCTGCACAAGCGAGCTTACATACTCGTTCGACAGAGAGATCGCGAATATCAAGTCGCTCCTTACATTTATGGTGACATTGTACCATAATTAAGGTTCCTCCACCATCAGCTGAAACTCTCTGGAACGAACTGGCTACTTTAAAATTATTAATATTAAATGACATTTTATCCGGCTTTAGCCACGTCTCTGTAAAGCATATAACATCTACTTTATATTTGTCAACAAATAGGTCAACATCATGGATTTTGCCAGAGAAGCGATTGATATTTTGGTGTGACAGCATTAAGTATTTATGCTATGGGCAGTTTAAATTAGACTGGCTAACTACCATAATGTTATTAGTACTATTCATGAACAATGGTGTACTGGGAAATGACTTTCTCATACTTCTTATGACTGACATAATATTATATGCTAACAGACTAGCTAACTGTCGTTTAAATTTAATGGGCAGATACACAGTATCTCTAGTCAGTTTTAATTTTCCAATAAAACTATTGATGTCAAAGAACATAAACTTTTCACTATAGTGACCTACTAAAAAATGTATATGCTTATTCAGCATATGAATGTAATTATTTTGCTTATCTGATAAATGTTCAAGATATGGAAAAGCACACAGTATTATGTGATGACAATTCAGCTTTAACATCTGAGCGACACTGTCAGTGATATCCTTCTTAGTCACATTAAGACTATTACCTATAAACACTGTTAAATCAGTATTTGAATTAAATTTGGATTTCGTTAATGAAAACCCGCGATTAATCCGGTTAAAAGTTGTTTTATTATAATGTGTAGTGATCGCGCAAACCTAAGATATTACTACATTTTTGTTTGTTTAAACGCGCTAATCTCTGAAACTACCAGTCGGATTTTAAAAATCTTTTAGTATTTGATAGCCAGGTTCATGAGGAATAGGAAAGGCTATATATAAGGTATAGTATAGTTCTCGTCGCCTCAGGAATCTTCTTCAGGAAGGTAGGGACCTCTCCACTTTATGGCTCTGTATAGATAGCGATGACCCTCCTCACGTCTATGCTTGCCTTTATAGCTCTCATAGCGGTGATACTGAAGCTGACCGACTCATTGAGCACATCCAAATTGCTTTGGACCTTGTGCAGCAGCAGATCCCGTCAGCAGAGATCGTTTTACTTGGCGATTTTAAAGCCCACCATGCCGACTGGCTCGGTTCCAGTAAGACCGATCATGTGGGGAAGTCTGTTCACGACTTCACCCTGGCATATGGCCTGACACAACTGGTTACCACGCCCACACGAATCCCACATGTGGAGAGCCAATACCCTCACTGTTGGACATTCTGCTGACTTCTCATCCGGAGGACTACCATGTATCCGTAGGCGCCCCACTTGGTTCCTCAGACCATTGCCTTGTCAGGAGTACGGTACCTCTCACGTGCTCGCCGCGATCGCGAGTTGCACGCAGCCGCCGTGTGTGGCATTACATTTCAGAAGATTAGGATGGGATGCGAACCTTCTTTGCGTCCTTCCCTTGGAGACAGATATGCTTCTCACCGGATGATCCCAACACCGCTACTGATTCTGTTGCTGATGTGGTGCTGCAGGGTATGGAGCTTTTCATTCCATCCTCTGTGATCCTCATTAGTGGCAAATTTCGGCCTTGGTTTGGTCCATCTTCCAAAAAGGATTCTTGCAGGAAGCTGGAAGCTTACCAAGCCTGGGCTGATGAAAATAGCAGCGCATTAAAAAAGCAGTATATCTTTACCTCCAGGTCCTTCAAAAGAGATATGGCAAGGGCGAAGTCGAAGTACATCGGTAGAATTGGCGAGAGGTTTGAGTTCCTTCGGGAAGTCGTGCGTTCTGGTCTCTTGCCAAAGCTATCGAAGGAAATTTCTGTAAGTCATCCTTTCCACCTCTACATATAGGAATTAATTTGTTGGCCCACGACGCAAAGGAGAAAGCCGATCTTCTAGGCAAACTCTTTGCGTCGAACTCGACCTTGGATGACGGGGGACATGAGCCGCCTACGTTCGAGGGCTGTATGCTGGATATCCGGTTCCACCAATGCGCAGTGTGTTTCGCACTTCTATCCCCCGATATCCATAAATCGAATGGGCCTGATGGAATCCCCCTCATTGTGTTGAAAATGTGCGCTCCAGAGTTGGCACCAGTTTTAACACGTCTTTTTCGGCTCTCTTACTCTTCTGGCGTAGTCCCGACATCATAGAAGACAGCATTGGTCTACCCGATCCCTAAAAAAGGCGGCCGCTCAAATAACTATAGACCGACAGCCATCACCTCCCTTTTCTCGAAAATAATGGAATCCATTGTCAACTGCCAGCTCCTTTGATTTTAGAAGATCATCAGCTGCTTAACGACCAGCTAGTACGTAGAATACTGCTCTTTGGGCAGGGGCAACCCATTACCAGCTTCTCCCGCTGGACCGCATCCAACGGAGAGCGATTCGAATCATCGACTGCCAAAATGTTTCAAACCGGCTAGACCTCTTGGCACTGCGTAGAGATGCGCCTATACTATGGGGAGTGCTCCGAGGAATTGTTCGGACTGATCCCTGTCGCCTCTTTCCGCCATCGTTCTACGCAACAGCAGTTCCATCCCCATCATTTCGATAGTTGGCAGTCCACGACTGGGCGTTTCTCTAGAAACTTTCGGCCTCGCACAACAAAACTGTGGAATGAACTGTCGCCTGCGGTATTTCCGGACCAATACGACCTCAAACCTCTAAGAAGAGAGCGTTCCCTTCTGCTTAAAAAAAATGTTAGATACCATATAAAATTATTTTTGTATATGATAGCCAGGTTTATGAGGAATAGTATAGGGATAAACTAATTTGTGAAAAAATCTTTTTTTATGAGAGTCAGTTTTATGAGGAATAGTATCTATACTATTCCTCATAAACCTGACACACATAAAAAAAAGTATTTTTCAAATCCGACCGGTCGTTACAGAGATTATTGCAGCAAAAACCTCTTCCGCTTTATAATATTAGTAGGTAGGTACCTACCATTACGTATTCTTCATATACTTACGACCTTTTACGACAAGGTATGTCTATGACTATGATGACATAACTAGTTATGGAATAGATTAGGGCAGTGGGTAAAAGTGAAACACTTTTTTGTTGCCCAAAAATTTCCACGGTTTATAACATTTGGATTTTTGTTTCTCAATAAACCTTATGTGCTATTAAAAAGGTACACACTGCGTAAGCAGCTTAGGCGCTACCTATCATAGATATAAGTATAACAGCCGTGTTTTTATAGAGAAGTTATTCACTATGCCCCGCGTTTGGGTTACAATTAATCAGGATATGTTGATCGCATGGGTCACAGTGGAATTAATAAAATTAACTATAGAATAAACAAGTTTAGTCAGTATCAAACTGTCAACATCCGCATTGTATTCGGTTTTAAACGGTCCAAAGACTTCTACATCTAACGGTTGCAGCTTTCTAGTGGAGTGTGGTGGAATTGTTAGAATGGTTACACCATTTTCTTTTGCCAGCTTCAAAGCTACCCATAATTAATAGTCTGGTGTTTTAATTGCTGCTTTGGGTATGATCAATGAATCGAGCATTACCGTGCAGTGGACCGTTATCCACAGCACCCCAAAAGTAAATTAACCAATGTGACCCATCGACCATTAACGAAAACATTATAAAAAGTGATACTAGATAGAGTAATTACGTCAAGTAACCATTAACTCGTATGAAATAGATATTAAAACTGATATAAATTTTGTTTTAACACGAAATTTTTCACTTTGGTTCTAATTTTTTCGTCATACCGCGGCGGTATGACGCTCAGCGGGGACTGGGTCAGCGCGGGGACAATACAAATAAGCACGCGTCTGTCTTCTTGTATACATGTGTGCCTTATGTTGAAGAAGGTAAAGCGTTTGATTGGTATACCCCTTGATTCACTGTTACCCACGCTCGCCTAAACGAAATCTTCGTTTGCACCTCTGCTTCCCAGTCAACTCATCTGCAGATGCAGCATCTCAGCACATCCACAGAATACGAATAAAATCTACAAGAAGAACGTTTACGTATTGCTTAGGACTCTTATAGACTAGTGGCACGTTGTCAAGGACAGCTCGGCGGCGACAATTCAACGGCTGCCGTCAAGCTGCCGTATTCGCGACCTTACTTACATCCAGAGCTATATAAGTTACAAAATTCCTTTTACAGTATTATAATTGATTATGTCACTGGTGGTGAAATCATTGGTTTGGAGCTGGTAGCACCAAATGCAGTTGCAGAGTGGCGCCGCTGCTTGGGCGCAACTGACCCGAAGGATGCAGCACCTGGCACGCTTCGACAAATTTACGGAGAAAATATGCTCAAGAACATTGCGCACGGCTGTAACACGTTACAAGACGCTAATGAGGTATTCCATAACACTTCGCTGATCAATGCAGTCAGAAACTAGGAATTCCCAGGAGCGAATTATTTTTAAATAATAATTGTAAATATCTTACTGTAAAATTATACACGTGTACGGGCACGTGTATAATTTTACAGTAAGATATTTTATTGGCTAATCTTAGGTATTACCAGTAAATCTTAGGATTTACAGACATGAGCTGGTAAAAGAGGATCGTTTTTCGGGGTTTTACCATAACAATTTAGTACATGCTAGATTTTACCAGTGACGGCTGGTAAATATTGGTTTTGGGAATCAAACAATGACTTTAATTATAGGATTTACCGTAGTTCGGAGTTTTATAGTAACGGATATAACACAAAAAACGTGGTAGGGAAACTGCAATATATTTTTGTGTAAAGAAATAGTGGCCGTGAGCAGGATTTGAACCTGCACGTCCAGATAAATACTTACTCTAGGTGTTCTTCGAATTAGTAACTTGAGAGATCGCTACGAATACGTTTGAAAAATTCTTATAGTTACTTATCAGAACTTGCAATAACCTATGCGGCTTTTTAATAATATTTTCTAGTTACATAAGCCTTGCGAAGTTAGATTACTTATCCAACGCGTTACAATCAATATGAATTCAGAGCACATGGCAAAATCAGGCTTTTATGCCACCCTCCCCCCCCCCCCCCAGGTATTCCACCTTGTCGTGGTGGGGGGCTCTAGTAGCCGTGGCTTGGTCACCCACGGTGAAGCTAACGGTACCCGAGGAGGGCCGCTCCTCTGAGCTTTGCCTTCAAACCCATGTTGGAGCGGCGCCGGCGTAGGTTTCGGACCTTATGGGGGGTGTCACAACTGAGGTGGGCTGCGGCGTCGTATGGGCGGCACCGCAGCTGAGGGATGGGGGCCAGGGTGGGAGAGGAGTGCCGGTATGTCGATGCGCCGCTCTCCCTACCTTCCGCCGTAGTGGCAGGCGGCGGGGCCACAGACCTGACCCGTCGCAGGGCACCTTGGGCGTCCAGACACGGGGTCGTCTGGCGCCCATTGCACATGGTCTCCGAGGTGGTTGCGGTACGCCATGTGTCTGGTGTGCCGTAGCGAGGGGTGCAATACCCAAGTCCTTGAGGGAGTCGCTCCGGTAACAGACGGACGCGGGCGGGTCGCGGTTGTGTGCGAGAGCGTTCCCGCGTCCCGACCTCAAGCGGCTGTGGGAGGTACACTGTGAAGTTTTAGTGGGTTCGAGTCCCACATAAGCGCTCTGTCCCCCCGTGTCAGAGCGGTAAGCGAGGGCATTTCACCACATAAAAAAAAATGCCAACCACTGGCAGGTACACGACAAAGGATCATAAAATAGGTACGTATGATGAAATCCTAGAAGAATTGTATTACTAACCACCTACAAGCGCACTTTAAAGTACCTATCCACTTAACCAGTCATGGCCGTAGTCAGAGGAGGGATTTTGGGTAATCAAACAAGAGCTTTTTTTGTATTTTAACACCTTATATTTACAGATGTTAGAATTATTTTTTGGCTACGAAAATGAACTGCCACGCATACCATTTCGAGCAACCTTCCAGAACTGTACTTGTTGCGTTATCAAACCACACGCGATCCTCGATGGGAATTTAGGCGCCATACTCGAACAAATTTCTACCTATGGAAGCTTTTATATATCGGCCATGGCGATGTTCTCCGTTAAATTAGCCAACGCTCAGGAGTTTTATGAAGTATACAAAGGGGTACTGCCCGAATATGAGGTAAGTAATTTTTTTTTTTACTTTATGTACATTGTTCTTGCGCAACTCAATTTCAACAGCAATAGCTTTAATTATGACAGTATTTAGATTTAGATTTACCTACAACCTATATGTATGTTTTAATTGATCAGACCTTTCCATTGCAGGATATGTGTATACATTTAGCTGAAGGAAAATGTATAGCTTTAGAAGTTAAATGCACAGATCCGAGTAAGAATGTTGTATGTGAATTCAGAAAATTATGCGGAGCTCGAGACCCGGTAAATTCACAGTACCTTTAATTACCGTATTTATTTATTACTAGCTGTGCCTGCCATTCCGTCCGCGTGAACTTGCGCTTTCGGAACGATTTCGGTGTATCTTAATACAAGTTACTTATAACTGTCATAATAAATAACTATCATAATAATTGGGGCATGCATGAAAACAATTTGGTATTTTTTTATTTATTTTTTCGAATATTTATCTAATTATGAGAAACTAATTTGCCTATTTTATTTTTTTAAACGTTATTTAATTTCTTATATTTTTTTAAAATATTTCCCCAAATTAAGTAATGTGTTCACAAATTTTTAATACACCTAGTTTCTAAACGAACTAAATCAAACAGCTGTCAGTTTATGTCAGTTGGTAATGTCAAATGAAGGTCACAAACGTTAAACCGACAAGTGTTGCCAGCTCTAGTATTAAAATTTTGATGTAAAACACATGTTTTTTACGTTTTGGACATAGTTCTATTTTGATATACTTGTAGAAATATACATAGTAATCTTAGTCCAAACAATAAATTACATTCGAAATGCGATTTTATTTAAAATAGCTTCACTATAATTGCTAGAAGTGTATTTTCGATTTCTGTTGAGAGCAGTCGCTGCGCTCGCGTGAGTGAAAAGTGCTAACACACCAAAACTACGCCGTCATCGCGGCCGGCCGCGATGACCTAGTTATTATTACGCAAGGCCTCACGTTTGACGGCTAAATAAAATATAAACAATTGTTAAGGCGAAGTTATTACTTTTTGTAATCATGACATCTCCAAAAAGTACTAGCATAAAAATTATAACTGAAACAGAACATCTGTTATATAAATATTATAATGAGGAAAAAGCTGAACGAACAAACCTTCAAGGCATTGTTAATAAATTAGAAAAAGAGATAGAATATCTTCACCAACAACTGAAGAATTTAATGGATGAAAAATCCGCCAATAAAGATGACATAACAGAAAAGCCCACCTCATGTATTGAATATACTACTGATGAAGAGGAACTTGCTAAAGAAACCGAGTCGATAAGAGTTAAAGGCAGGAAAAAAAGGAAATTGAACGCATCGCCCACCCAAATCCACGAAGAAAACGAAAAGACCTGCACAGTACCAAACAAGAAAGTAGAAAAGGTAAAAAAACCGCCACTTACACCACCCATAATCGTAGATGGAGTTAAAAACTACCAATCATTCTATGATCTTCTTTCTGAAGACCGGCTGGAAAACTCATTCACCATCAAAATGATGAACGGAGAAACCGTCAAAATTAATGCCTCAAGTGATGAATCATATAGAGCCATCACCCAGCTTCTAACTAGTAGCAAATACCTGTGGCATTCCTATGAAAATAAGCAGGAAAGACCTATACGATTAATGGTTAAAAAATTACATTACACCTGCGAGCCAAACAGAATTGTTGAAGACCTACAAAACAAAGGGTATAAGATTGAAGAAGCAGTAAACAAATTGAGATGGAAGGACAAGGTACCACTCAATATGTTCATGCTTACTTTTAAAAATGATGAGGATATTACCAAGATATTTGGGATAAAATCCATATTAGGATGCAAAGTCGAAATGCAACCACTGAAAACATCTAAACTAGTTCCACAATGCAAGAGATGTCAGGCCTATGGTCATACGCAAAAGTATTGCTCTAAAGAACCTAGATGCGTAAAGTGTACAGGTAAACATCTTACCAAAGACTGCAAGAAACCAGCAGAAGAAAAACCAAAGTGTGTGCATTGCGGCGCACCACATCCTGCAAACTATAGAGGATGTATGGTAGCTAAAGAAATGCAAGTCATAAAGAACAAAAAGGCTAAAAAGACTAACATTTGCAATCAGCAACAAGGATCTGACATAAAACAGGTACCTACTGCTAAGAAAACCCAACAGGCACAGGTAAAAAAGAACATAACCTATGCTCAAATAACAAAAAACAATGTAAGCGAGGATAATAACCAACAGCACCCAACCAGCACCATCCTAGAGGGAAAACTGGACGAAATCATTAAGCTCATGTCCGCATTTGATAGCCGACTTAAAAAACTGGAGAGCAGCAATAGGAATGCTGCATCTATTACCAAAAAATGACCAGATCATTAAAAATTATGGAATGGAATGCTAATGGCCTACTGCAACATCAAAAAGAGTTACAAATAGTCCTAGACACAAGATATTGACTTATGTTTAATATCTGAAACACATTTCACAAAGCAATCCCATATAAAACTTAAAGGTTACAAAGTATACCATGCACTACACCCAAATAATACTGCTAGAGGTGGCAGTGCTATTATAATAAAAGAACATCTCAAGCATTATGAAGAACAGAAATACGAGGAGCCTGAAATACAAGCTGTCTGCGTATGTGTCAAAACTAAGCGGTACTCTATTTTAATAGCAGCCGTTTATTTTCCTCCAAGATATCAGCTAAAGAAAGAGAAATATGTCAGCTTCCTCGAGAACTTTGGTGAAAGATTCATCATTGGGGGTGACTTTAATGCCAAGAATACCCATTGGGGCTCAAGGCTCACTACAACAAAAGGTAAAGAACTCCTAAGTGCGATAAAATATATGAAATGTGATGTAGCATCTTCGGGGAAGCCAACCTATTGGCCTACGGATCCTCAAAAAATTCCTGACCTCATAGACTTTTTCATATATAAGAACATATCACCTGACTATTTTACTATTACTGAAATGTATGATATGAGCTCTTAAACTCTTCTATAATTCTTACATTAAGTGAACATATTATACTTAAAGAAAATAAACTAAGATTAGTAAATAAAAATACTGATTGGGCAAGTTTCAAAACAGACTTGGACGATGCTATCAATCTAAACGTACCATTAAAAAAGCCCGTACACTTGGATACAGAGCTGGAAAAGTTCATTTTAAACATTCAACAATCAGCATGGAGAAATACACCAAATATATATAAAAGACGAAAAGAAACTTCGTATCCGAAAGAAATCATAGACTTACTACACAGGAAAAGGTTACAAAGAAAAAGATGGCACCTGACTCGTTTCCCAGAAGACAAGAGATTACTAAATAATCTCACAAAAAAGTTACAGAGAGAAATTAAACAGTTCAACGACAAGTCTCTGAATTGTTATCTTAAAAAGCTAACCAATGAACGCAGTACAGATTATTCGCTCTGGAAAGCTACAAAAAATATGAGTAGGCCAGTTTTACAAGTTCCACCCATCAAGGAAGAAAACGGAACGTGGGCTATTAGTAATCTACAAAAAGCAAAAAGGTTTTCTCAACATTTGGAAAGTATTTTCAAACCAAATGATGATCAACCAAGTGATCTTCTTGAAGAGGAAATCTTGCAAGAAGAGTTAGAGATAAGGCTTACAACACCAAGAGAAGTGGTCAATGTAATTAAACATAATATCAATCCTAAAAAATCACCGGGATATGATTTGATTACAGGAGAAATTTTACACAACTTGACACGTAAAGCCATCGTCAAACTCACAACTCTTATAAATGCAGCATTTAGGTTGAAATATGTGCCTAATTTGTGGAAAGTTGCTGAAGTTATTATGATAATAAAACCGGGGAAACCTCCGTATGAAGCAACATCATACCGACCAATTTCATTATTACCTGTAATATCAAAACTATTCGAGAAGCTATTCCTTAAACGGTTAACACCTTTGTTGGATGAAAAAAACCTGATTCCAGAGCATCAGTTTGGATTTCGAAAAAATCACTCTACAATAGACCAAGTCCACAGAATTACAAATGTTATTGAGAAAGCCCTAGAAGAGAAGAAAGTTTGTACTACAATATTCCTAGATGTGGCACAAGCCTTCGACAAAGTTTGGCACAGAGGCCTCACATGTAAACTCAGAACACTATTGCCCAAACAATTTTCAGACATACTCGAGTCATACATATCCAGCAGAGTCTTTCGGGTCAGACAGGAGGATGCCTACTCTGAACTAAAGGAAATAAAAGCTGGGGTACCACAAGGGAGTGTATTAGGTCCGGTCCTGTACTTACTTTACACGTGTGATATCCCAAAACCAGAAAATAATATCATTGCGACCTTTGCTGACGACACAGCCATAATGACTATGGGCATCAGTCACGAAGAGGCAGGAGAAAAAGCTCAAACTGCTATTAATCTCGTGTATAACTGGACAAAACGGTGGCGCATAAAGCTCAACGAATCAAAGTCGGTTCACGTTGACTTTACCAACAAAAAACCGAACTATAATCCGGTATACTTAAACGGACAACAGATACCACACGCGAATACAGCTAAATACTTGGGTATGACGCTTGACGCTAAGCTGCGCTGGAAGGCTCACGTCAAGAAGAAGCGAGAAGAACTGGGTCTTCGCCACAAAAAGATGTATTGGCTCCTTGGTAGACAATCTCAGCTATCAATACACAACAAACTTTTGTTATATAAACAAGTCCTGATGCCAGTATGGACATATGGCATACAACTGTGGGGTTGTACCAAAGAGAGCAATATAAAAATCATACAACGTTTCCAGAACAAAGTGCTCAGGGATATCGTGAACGCACCGTGGTACATAAGAAATGACGATCTCCACCGGGACCTAAACATGGAGTTCGAGGACAGGATTATTCAAAAACATGCCGAAGTTCATGAACGCAGACTTCATCATCATGTGAATGTTGAGGCTATCCAGCTCCTTGACAACACAGACTTAGTAAGAAGACTGAAAAGGACTAAACCTTTTGAGTTAGTATAGTGATAATATAAATTAGTGATAGTGAACTAATAACTAAAAACACGTGAACAAAGTGACTTCGCCTTAATAGCCGCTAAGAAAGTGCCAATGGACACATTCTTAGAAATAATATTATTAGAAGTTTAAGTTAATATAAAATTACTTATTAGTCTTATAGGCTAGATTGTAATTATAATTAGGTACTAAGTAAATTAGAACCTTATTTAAAAAAAAAAAAAAAAAAAAACAAAAAAAAAAATGCTACAAAACATTTTCCTTTTGTAGTGTGGCATCGCTCAAAATGACAACATACCTTCAGTCCACAGATTATATAAAATATGAACATGTGATGTCACTGCAAGTGGCTTCAGGTCAAATGAAGGTCATTAGTTATTTTTGCCTTTTATTTTATAATCTCTTACTTTTATGAGTGGAATTTAACAAAATATAGCATATAATCAAAATATCTCGAAATGGTTTTCCGTTAGCACATCTTACGAAAAATCAGGCATGCCCAATTCAAAACTTTAACACTCAGCCCGATGCAGAGCAGCTGTTGAAGTTTAAGCTATGTAGTTTTATGTAAACAGAAGATTCCTAAACGATTTTTCCGATTACCCTTGCCACAGCACGGGTTTCTTACGGATTTGGCTTACGTTTTTCATTCCAGATAATGTTTCAAGTTCTAAACCAAATTACATTGAATCAACTTTAAGCTGAATGAGTACCTAACTGAAACACTCGCACCATCAAATTTGTAAATTATTATAGGTAAATGCCCCTGCCTTTTTTATAATCGGGGTCGGTGCGGCATGTCTATTTCTTCACATACATCTCTGTCAGCCGTCATCTCGATAGTCAGCGCTTTCTAGCTATCCATCAATCGTTTTCTTAGTCTTCCTCTACTGTGTAGTCTTCCACGTAAATACACAAAACTTTCCTCGTAAGTACTTACATGATCCTCATTCCTCCGCATCACATGTCCATAACATGACAAACGATTTCCACACGACTTCTCGGTCACCGAAGTAACATTCAGAATTCCTCATAAATACTCATTTCTAATTGTACTGTACCAAATTAATATAAATCGCCATCTAATGATATTTACATACTGCCCAAAAAAAGGAGTGTTATATTTTTAGGGTTCATGTATACAGTATACCGACCGTATTACGGTCACGTCGGCCTATCTCCACGGTATAAAACAGAGTACGCTGGAGTAGAGGGAGTGCATAAGCGAATGCGCAAACACAGGTGCACTCCCTCTTCCTGCACTCCCATAGTCCGATGGGACGGCAAGCCGACACGACCGGAGAGAGATCAGGCACAGGGCCGACGGTTTTACGTGCTGTCCGAAGCACGGGGGTGTCATACCGGCAACTTCCTAACTCAGGGCTACTATTGAGAATTTTCTTACCCAATAAAACTTTGCCTGACCTAGGAATCGAATCCAGAACTTCACATTCGGCAACAGCGCTTGCAACCACTAGACCCAGTCAGGGTTCAGGTATGTAAGCAAGAAGTATGTATGTGAGTTTCTTTATTTCAATATAACATCTAAATGCCTCGTCATCATAAACGTTAGAGTCCTAGCTCTTTGCCGGCTAACATTGGCTAAAAAAATATAATATTGTAGCTATGTTACACAAAAAAGTATGACATAAAAAGTAATTAAAAAGTGAATACAAGATAGGTGAAGGATTGGGCTATGCCAACACTCATACCTAATCCTACTAATATTATAAACGCGAAAGTTTGATTGTATGGATGTTTGTTCCTCTTTCACGCAATAACTACTGTACGGATTTGGATGAAATTTGGCACGCAGATAGTTTATAACCCGGATTAACAACACAGTTCCGGCTGGACCTAATCCTGAAGTCCACGCAGACGAAGTAGCGGGCAGAAGCTAGTTTAACAATAAAACTGCTGTATCAAATTCCGTTCTATATTACATACGATAAATTTACAATTACAGGATTTGTGTCGCCAATTGTATCCAGATTCCATAAGAGCCCTATATGGAAAATCAATAGTACATAATGCAGTACATTGCACAGATCTGCCAGAAGATGGAGAAATTGAAGTTGAATATTTCTTCAAGCTTTTAGCCAATGACTGAATGTTTTGTTTTATCTTAGATAATAATACTTATTATTTATGCTTGTAGTCATTTTTTATTACGAAATCATTTCCCTCTATTTCAATTTTATCATACATCCATTTCCTATTTACTCTGAAATATAAAATATCACCTTATTATTATTTTGGAATAAAAGAAAAGTAAAGCATTATATGCTATAGCAGTTAGCTCGCTAATTAGCAAACACTATAGATTTTTATTTTTAATAGTCATAACAATAAAATTATATGTCATAACATATGACGTATAATTTTGTACGAGACTGAGCGGAAGGGCAAATAGCAATCTTTGAATTTACAGTTTTTGGAAGATATACATATAGATCCAGTAAAATGGGGTGAATAGGAATAGAAAAAAGATAAAATGAACAAACAAGAAAATCATAATAAATACATACATTCAAGATAAATCTTTGAAAAGCATTAACGCATGCTTAGCGAACTCTAAAGTTATTATATTAAATGGAAAAAGAATACGGTCGCGAACAGGATTCGAACCTGCGCCTCCCAGATGAATACTCCAGGCGCTCTGACCACTAAGCCATCTCGACCTCTGCTCACCACCGCAAATTCTTCTTCCATATTTTAATACGTCTTATGGCGACGTCATTGCTATCAATTCAGTCCTTATACAAGTGACCGAACCGACACGACTAACAATTCAGTGACTTGTATAAGGACTGAATTGATAGCAATGACGTCGCCATAAGACGTATTAAAATATGGAAGAAGAATTCGCGGTGGTGAGCAGAGGTCGAGATGGCTTAGTGGTCAGAGCGCCTGGAGTATTCATCCGGGAGGCGCAGGTTCGAATCCTGTTCGCGACCGTATTCTTTTTCCATTTAATATAATAACTTTAGAGTTCGCTAAGCATGCGTTAATGCTTTTCAAAGATTTATCTTGAATTATTAAGGCAATTGCATTCTTTACGACATTGTATTAACTGCAAAGTTAGTCGTGTCGGTTCGGTCACTTGTATAAGGACTGAATTGATAGCAATGACGTCGCCATAAGACGTATTAAAATATGGAAGAAGAATTCGCGATGGTGAGCAGAGGTCGAGATGGCTTAGTGGTCAGAGCGCCTGGAGTATTCATCCGGGAGGCGCAGGTTCGAATCCTGTTCGCGACCGTATTCTTTTTCCATTTAATATAATAACTTTAAATACATACATATACATTAAAAAAAGAATAAAGAAAAAGAGTATGGTTGTGAGCAGGATTCGAAGCTGCACCTCCCGAATAAATACTCCAGGCGCTCTGACCACTAAGCCATCTCGAACTCTAAATGGCGACCGGGAGGCAGTCAAACTGGTTTGACTCGCGACATCACCGCAACTCAGCTCGTGATTAATTATTGTTTAACAATAATTAATAATTATATTTGCAGGCGGGCCGTGGACAGGTAATTACATGCTTTCTTTATTAGTAAGCATAGTGTGTACTTTAAAAAAAAAGAATTATAAATTCTTGTGGAATGGAAAAAATTATTGTGAGGAGGATTCAAACTAGCACCTCCCGGATAAATACTCCACGCATTCTGACCACTAAGCTGTCTCAACCTCTGCTCTCTACTCCAAATACAACTTCCATATTTTAATAGATCTTTTGGTGACATCATCAATATCACCAAAACTGACTACAACTGACAGTGCAACTGAACACAAACTTGTGCAACTGACAGCAATAACTTTAAATAAACTCTTATAAAGACACCTTGGTCATCCTGCGACCACTGTAAAATGGAGCCCTTTCTATACAAATTATTGATGTAGCTGGACAGATAAAACTTTTAAATTTAAAGTTCTTCTTTTATATTACAGGATCTCAAGAATAAGTGCATTCAATAGAAAGGTACATAGGATGAAGTATCATCCATTTTTTTTTCAATCCTCTTGAATGTAATTACAAAAGCATTCACCCGGTACATTTTACTAAGTTTATACATTTTACTTTTTATTTTACTATTTTTTTTTTTAAAAGCTAACAACATAGTCTCAATGATCTAGCTCAAGGGTCATCACTAGACAGATACATATTTGGACATCAGTTTTTAAAAGGTAGCTGGCCAAAATTATTCTTAAACAGTGCATTGCATAAGGTATAACAATCTATATATTGGAAGACAAGATGAGAAAAAAAGCATAGATCAAAAATTACCTGCATTCATGTCCACACTTGTTGGAGTTACACTTAGGGCATGGAAAGTGACATCCTGGGCAGGTTTCATCTAAGCAATCACACAAATCTTTGCCAGTAGCAGCTATTTGACCACGTTCATTGTATATATTTTTACTTTTGCGGCTGTAACAGTGATATTCTTAGATTGGTTCTTAAAACAAATTCTATGAACAATAGAATCTGAAAAATATTACTTACTTCATAAAATAACTTTTACGATTTAGCTTACGTCTCTCGCGAGCTGATGTCTCCGGATCAAAATTATCTAAGAAATGCATTCTATTCGAGTATTAAAACTTACTAAAAAACAAACAATATTCCTAAAGTAGGTTGTTAGGGTGCAATAATATATATTACGTGTTTGCGTGTTTATTGTAACGAAAAAAATATGGTATATTTACTTCGTTTTCAACCTGCGAAATTTGCGAATTGCTGTCAATAATGAGAAAAGTTAACTTAAAAATAAACAAATTAATTAAAGAAAGACAGAAACTACAGGAAGTAGATTGAACGTTAGTAAAATAATTTTATTGTTTGATTGTCAGTTGTGATGCCTACTGTATTCTCGAGATCTAAAAAGCGAAACGCCAAATTTGACTCAATTAAAATCCTTAGAAATTATAGAATAAAGCTTGATTAAAAAATAGAAATAGAATGACAGGCATGACAGCATTGACAGCTGCCAAACTAGGGATTTGACTCGAGTCAACATTTACTCGAGTGACTCGAGTGTCATCGAGAATCTATTGACAAAAATATGGACTCGATTGTAATATCTTAGGTTTTCGTGATCACTACACTGGATTAATCGCGTGTATTATTGGTTTTTGTTTTTCCTGATTTCGAACACTTTGCAGCGTTCGTGGTCGAAGCGGGAGGACTACGGTGTCAGGCGTCTCAACAGTTTATTTAAAATTATTTCAGTCTACCTACTCTAATTACATATTATAAAATTCATAAAATTATTTTTGTCTCTGATACATATTTAAAACTAAATTGCGACGGTATTTCCTAATACTATCCCTGAGAAGAAATACCGAAACAAACTCAGAGGTCACAGTCGTTTTAAATTTAGAGATACAATTTTACAATTTTATCGAATTTAACTAAAAGGTGTTCCGATGCACGCAGTAATCGCTCACAGTATCTTGATTTTTCTTGTGACTTGACTTGGTTTGGGACTTGATTATTTTCAGTACAAGGTTCTAAACAGGTAGTAATTTCCAAAAATCTTCTCTATTGAAATTCGGGTGTTTTTTTAATTTCAATAGCCTCGCGGTGTATTCTCGGTATATATCGGTTTTCTTTCGCGAGGTTTTAGGGTTTATGGAAACGTAGAAAATGGTTGGGTTTATCTGTTGTATGTTCACAGACTGCAGATTTAGTTGAGCGTCTATTCTTGACGCGCGTCAGGTATGTGTTCTTTCAACCTGGTTGGCACCAGGTTGCTACGCTTTGTTTGCCCTATGTATGATAGCCCACAATCACAATCAATCTTGTAGACCCCTGCATCTTGTAAGGGAATGTGGCACTTCACCGGTCTTAAGCGTGCTTACTACAAGCCACATAGAAAGATCAGCCAACTTCTAAGACCGATGAAGTGCCACATTCCCTTACAAGATGATGAATAATTTTATGAATATATCGCACCCTTAATAATATAAGGGCTCAAGTCAAAATTTTTGAAAAATTTGATTTTGAATGCTAAGGGCACAAAACGAAATTATCTACCGGCTACCGCTGACAGAGAGAGAAAAAAAACGTTAACGACTCTGTAACTATAACTATGTCTCTCTCACACTCCCCCCGCTCGTCTCCCGTCCTTACTGCTATAAGGTCGCAACCAGTAACGTGTCCATACTTGTCGAAGGCAGACCGTTCAAACGTTGTGTAATTCGTGTTTGTGCCCTTCTATGACAATAAAACAGGTGAGTTTTGTTCTAACCATTTTGTATTATATAGAACAATTTGTAGTTGTGCCGTTATATTATAAAAATATACTAATATTTTTGGGTTTAATTCATAATAGATCGCTATATTGTCGAAATGTAAAGATATTGAAGGGGATTATATCTGAATGGTTCAATATAGTACGTAAATTGTTTTATGTGCGATGACGTATTTTGCGATAGGCCTTTATTTATTGAAAACATTGAAAATTTTTATTACTTCGGCCTTTATAAAGTGCCAGTTAAACAATTTAAAGTTTAGGTAAATTACAGAAATCCAAATATTTTTACTAGATAGGTGGTAATTCTTTGTCGTTGTATAAATATTATTAGTTTTAATGTTATACCGATACAATATATAGGTAGGTAGTGCATTTCCAAGTGTTTTCTTAAGTAGATACGCTATTTAAATAATATTCTTAATATTAAGTACGTTAAATTACTTAAATCTTTTTTAGAAAAATGGATTCCCGGGCACGAAGAATTATGAAACTACTAAAATCACCAAGTCACCATAGATTGGAATGCGGCAGTGAGAATGATCGATCTTTAGAAAAAGGAAACGTAATTATTATTATTTTATTTTGTAATTTAAGTAAATTATTATACCTAGTGATTTACAGTTTTTTTTTTTTAGGTTATTTGTTACGAAGAAAAAGAAAACATACCGTTGGAACCTACTAGTCCAGAAAAAAATACAACTGCTGTTACTCAGCAGCAACCAATTGGTTTTGATAGTTCTGAAGAGAAAATACCATCACAGTACCCATCGGTTCCTCCTGTAGAAAGTGACGAAGTAATAGGAAATAGTAATAGGAGCTCTCCTCAGAAGCCCATTACGTGCCGTCGTTCTTCTAGCTCAAGTTCGTCCAGCTCAAGTTCGTCCAGCTCTAGTAGCTCTGGAAGTTCTAGATCTAGCAGTAATTCTAGTAGACGCTCTTCTGACGATCAGCGACCATCTTTAGATGAAAACGCCGAACCACAGCCTAGTACTTCGAGAGCCAATGTTTCACCATCCTTAACGACACCGATTTGCAACGAGCCGCCATCAGTTGGACCCCGAACAGCGGTTCGTAATTACTCTATTTCGCCACTTCACTCTGGAGAAAGTGACGTAGACCTCAGTGATGACGATCCCACTTATAATCAAGATCAAAATCTTCGTCAACGTTCACCGAGCCCAGCAGTTATAAGTTCTAACAAACCAAGGAAACGTAAAGCAGATAAGAATAAATGGATGCAAAACGCGCAAAAAATTAAACGAAACTTGGGTCAAAGTTATGTAGCTGTACATTCGAAGAAATTGGTCCCTGCACGTAGTATTAAACCACCTTGTGGCCAAAACTGTAGACTAAAATGCACTGATCGAATAAATGATGCTAGGAGGTTGGATATCTTTAATACATTCTGGGCATTAGGAGATAGACAGTTACAAAGAATGTATATTTTGTCTAATAGTACAAAGATTACACCTAAGTACAAGTATACCAATGCTGAGAACCCACGTAATCCAAACCATGCATTCTTTTTTTCAGTGGACGATGAAAAAATAAGGGTATGTAAAACGTTTTTTATTAATACTCTTGATATTTCACATAAGATGATTCGAACCGTGCAGATTGAGAGCAGAAATACTGGAGGTTTCATAAAGGATGATAAACGCGGCAAACACAAAAATCATAAAACTGCAAGTGATGAGCTTATTAATGACATCATCAACTTTATCAACTCCATACCTCGCATTGAATCACACTACCTAAGAAAATCTACGTCTAGAGAGTACATCAGCAGTGGCAAAAGCATTGCAGAGCACTTTAGAGATTTCGAAGTTTTGCAAAAGGATAGGTCCCGCCCTGCTGGACTCTATCACACGTTTTATGAAATATTTAACACAAAATTTAATTTAGGCTTTTATCAGCCCAAAAAAGATCAATGCGATCTTTGTCTACAGTTCCACAATTCTACTGAACCACAAAAGCAGCAACTGAGAGACAAATATAATACCCATTTAGAAGAAAAGGAATTAAGCAGAGAAGAAAAAAAGAACGATAGAAAGAAGATTAATGAGTGCAATATTTGTGTATGCTACGATGTGCAAGCCATTATGCAAAGTCCGAATG
This sequence comes from Xylocampa areola, assembly GCA_935421205.1. Lineage (NCBI taxonomy): Eukaryota > Metazoa > Arthropoda > Insecta > Lepidoptera > Noctuidae > Xylocampa > Xylocampa areola. Next base: position 8,596,302 of record OW285200.1, read on the forward strand.
GTGAAACTTCGGCATTCTATTATAAATCAAAACTTAATAGCTATAATTTCACTATTACTGAATTAAGTAAAATTCACGAGGATAATGAGTCAACAATGGATATCTCTAAAAGCTATGAAACTGTTCATTGTTATTTTTGGGATGAGACTCAAGCTAAAAGAGGCGCTACGGAGATAGGTAGCTGTGTTTTCAATTATTTACAGATGGTGTGTGCAAAAGCTGGGGAGAGGGAAGTAAATATAACGTTCATATCTGATAACTGTTGTGGCCAAAACAAAAATAAATATCTCACTTGTTTATACTTATATGCTGTTGCCAATATAAATAATTTGTCATCAATAACTCACAAATATTTAATAAAAGGTCACACACAAAATGAAGCTGATAATGTACACAGTTTGATTCAAAAGCAGATAACAAGAGATTTGAAAACTGGACCAATTTACTCGCCAGTTCAGTACATGTCAGCAATCAAAAGAGCAAGGAAAACTGGTACTCCATTTAAAGATCACAGTTTAACACATAGTTTTTTTTATGACCTTCAGAAATTGCAAGAAAAATGGGGCTATAATTTTAATACTGATGAACAGAAAAATAATGTAATATGGAATAGCATTAAAGCACTGAAATTTACCAAAGATGACCCCTTTTCATTTTATTACAAGTGTTCATACAGGGATGATTTTAAGAAAGTTAATGTTCGTAATAAGAGGAAAAGGTTGCCAGATATTGAGGAAATAACCATGCAAAAGGCATACTTAGAGCCACTTAAACTTAGTACTGCTAAAAAGAATGATCTCAAGGACCTTATTGATAAACAATTGATAGATCCATACTATGCTTCTTATTACAATGTCATGTTGTCTTAATTTTATGGTAATTATTAAACTTGTTTTAATTTAGAGATATTTTGGTTAAGATTAGACTGATTACGACGTAAAAGTACTACCTATTAAACTCACTTGACCGTTATTCGAAACCTAATAAAACATGAGAGAGTAGCATTCTTGATTTCCGGCTAGTATTAGTCGTGCGAAAACAGGCCAACCACTGTTTGTGTCTCGCTCTAACATCCCCCCACCGCCACCACCACAGGCAGTTCGTGTCTGTACTGGGGAATGAATTCATTGGCGTTTTGATTTCCGACCCGAACGGTCGCTAGTAATAAGTGCTTGTCCAACTAGTCGCTTAGTGTCGTGTGATCGGCTAATATCATAGTATACATTTGTAAGTTTATATTAACAGGTAAATTATACTGTTCGTTTACTTGGTAAGTGCTTTATTTGTTACATAGAATAAATGAACGCATAATAAATCACCATGGTTTATGTATGCGTGATATTGTTTGTTGTTTTACGAAGTCAGATTTATTAAATATCTACCCACAATAATGGCCTACTTTTAACGGTGTTACCGTTCGTTTTTTGTTGATAAAAGAATTGCCATAACGTTGGTAGATACCATATGGACTTTTTACAATAAATAATATTTGCAATTTTATATTATTTATACTTTACATGCTTTAATAACTCGATGACATTGGATTATCTTATCAACAGTTTAATCAAAACTTGTTCGATCAAAACTACGAACGATATGGAAAAGGCAGGTCCGTCCACTGCAACGAGGGAGGAAGGTGCAATTGAAGAAAATCATCATAGTGCATCGAGGAAGCGTAAACGATCTGAAAGCTCGGAATCGAGCTTTAGTAGCTCATCGTCATCGAGCTCGAGCTCCACATCAAACTGCACTCGTACGTATTGTAATATCAAACGACGTAAGAAGAAGTCTAAAAGGAGCCGCACAAGTAAGCTAAACAAGTTAATAACCGAAGTCTCTAACCTAAAATACGAGTTGTCCCGGCAGCAAACTTGCACCCCAAGAGATTTTTTTCCAGAAGAGTGTACTCCTTATCTGGATCCAAACATAAGTGGTGACTTGTTTCAAGGGGAGACCAATGAGACATCTTCACATGAATCATCTGCTAAAGTAATATGCCAAGATAATACTTTTAGTTTAAATATCGGCACAAAATTAAAGGAACCATCGGTCCCTCATGCCTCGTCAGCGTTTTTAGACCAGCTAACTGACTTGCAACACTTTGGTCAATCGGACTGGAACAGTGTGCGATATGCGGATGTACAGAAGCTTTATGTTCATGATCCAGGCTTCACTAACCTTGAGCTTAATGAGGAAATTAAGCGTTATGACACTTCCAAATTTACAGCACATATGGAAAAAGCATTTTCAGGTATAACTTATGCCTTATGTAAACAAAGGGATACAATGCAAAATGAAATGCGAGGATTTCTAACATGGGCACAACAATCAGAACAACTGAGTTATGCCAATATTGCCGAGAAGATAACGGACATATTTACTAGAGGTGAATACCCAAAAGTTACGAGTGACATGTTTCAACTGGTGTGTGGACACAGAGCTGAGCTGGTACAATACAGAAGAGAGGCCATTATAGCCTCTGTGAAAGATCCTTATCATAAAAGTACATTGCGGAAAATTCCACCAACATGTTCACATTTATTCGACAGCGATAAGTTTACAGCTGTTCTCGAAAAAGCTGGAGGCGTAAGAGCTGTATTTTGGCCCAAAAATAAGGATCGCACACACTCTGCAACGCAGAACGATCCTGGCCCGTCTCAGCGGCCATCACAGACGTCATATGGCCATCCTTCTAAAATTTCGCAGGTGCAAAAACGCGATACCAAGTCTAGGAGGAACAACCAAGAACAAAATCGTCAATCCTTTCGAGGAAAAGGCGGCCAACGAGGAAGACGTTACGATGATCACAAAGGCTATCGGGCGAACTCTCCCTCATCCCACCGGGATAGGAGAGAACAAAAGAAACGCAAATATTGACTCACAAATGCCTTTTCGTGCCGGTCAACTTCAATTTTACCACAGCCGATGGGAAGCGCTCGGGGCACCGCCCTACATTCTCAAAGTTATAAAAGGCTACCGTATCCCTTTCAAGGAGAAACCACCATTCTGCCAACAAGTTCGACATCATCAAACGGCATACTCGCCAAAGATGTCAAATATAATTTCGGAAATGTTATCACAAGGTGTCATACGAGAAGCCGAGCAATCTCCGAGCTTTATATCGACAATATTTCTTCGGCCAAAAAGCGACGGCACGATGAGGCCCATTTTCAACTTGAAAAACCTGAACCAGTATGTTCACACCGACAAATTCAGACTTATAAATATACACAAAGTACCCGACTTCCTTCAAGAAAAGGACTGGATGGCCAAAATAGACCTACACCAGGCGTATTTTCATCTACCCATTATACCAACGCACCAAAGATATCTGCGTCTTATATACAACGAAAAACTCTACGAGATGACTTGCTTGCCATTCGGTCTGAGCTCTGCTCCAAAGACCTTTGCCACTCTAACAAACTGGGTAGCGCAAATACTTCGAGAACGAGGCATCCGAACGCTAGTGTACCTAGACGATTTTTTATTAGTTCATCAGAACCAGTCAATTCTGCAGTCCCATGTAGCAGCCACAGTAGACTTGCTCGAACATCTGGGATGGATAGTGAACAGGAAAAAGTCTGTCATGACCCCACAAAGATCTCTGGAGTTCCTAGGCATTGTATGGGATGCGTGGCAAAACATCAAATATCTCCCAGAAAGAACAGCATCCAAGCTAAACAACTATGTCCGAAATACCCTACATTATCGATATGTGGACCTGAAACAACTGCAAATATTAATAGGAATGTTAAACTTCGCGAGCTTTGTCGTGACGAGAGGAAGACTGAACTTTCGAGCCCTTCAAATGCACGCAAATGCCCTACTGAAGAGCACCCACATAAGAATTCAACTAAGCCCAAAAGCAAGGAGCGAACTCTTGTGGTGGCAAACGCATTACAGAATCCCGTCCATCATTCACAGTCCTCAACCATCACATTATTTAACAACCGATGCGAGCGATATCGGCTGGGGGGCCAAACTGGACAACAAGAGCTTACAAGGCACATGGTCAGCGACGGAACAGAAGTTGCATTGCAACCAAAAGGAACTCATTGCTATAATAAACGTCTTACGAGATCACTGTCTTTACCTGAGTTCAACAGCTTTACTTGTCCAATGCGACAACAAAACCACTGTGTCGTACCTACGCCACGAAAGCGGAACGAGATCTCAAGCCCTAGTAGACCTTGCAGCAGAAGCATTTACAATCATAGATCGGCACAACATTCACATGACCATTTATCACTTACCCGGCAGTTACAACTCGGAAGCGGATCACCTATCCCGACAGAAGATGCCCTCAGAATGGCACCTTCTGCCGACGGTAACACAAGTGATTTTCTCAAAATGGGGCATACCACAAATCGACCTATTTGCTTCTCGACGAGCACATGTCCTACAGAACTATTGCACACTCGACAGAACCGATCCTCAAGCCAGGAGTTACGATGCCCTGGCAATGAATTGGAGCTATACGTTAGCCTGGGTGTTTCCACCGCCCCATCTGATACCCAGGGTTCTGGCTCAGCTCAACAAAGCCAAAGGCGTCTATCTGATTGTCGCTCCACGGTGGGACAAAGTATATTGGAGACCAGATCTCAAGAGCAGAGCATTGGACCATCCATTCACCATCATGAACCTGGCCAAGGTGTTAGTGGATGTCTCGACCGGTCTCCCACCACCAAATGTCGCAACAATGACGCTCGAGGTTTGGAAATGTGGGGGTGGGAACCAGCTTTAAAGGATTGGTCAGAAGATCAGAAATCTCTCCTATCATCCAGTTGGCGCAAATCGACTCTGAAAACTTATAGACCCGCCTGGAAAAGGTGGATTAACTGGACAGAAGAGAATAAGGTCAGTTTACGAAACCCAACTGGCTCACAATTTGCACGATTTCTAACTGATCTTCATCAAGTACATGGACTTTCCCTCAGCACAATACTTGTTCACAAATCGGCGGTTTCCACTTTTTGCGATCCGGATTGTGAAACAAAAATAAGTTCTCACACCCTCGTGAGGCAAGTTCTAAAATCTATTTCATTGGCACATCCTAAGCTACCCAAGTCACCTATATGGGATGTTAATACACTTGTTTCATACATAAGCCAGAAAAATCCAGAAACCGTTAATTTTTACGAAGCTTCCTGTCAAACTGCGGCAATCCTACTTCTTTGCTCTGGGCGACGTGTTCACGATCTTACACTCCTTCGGATTTCGCCAGAACATTGCATTCAGTCGGAAGATTATATTATTCTCTGGCCAGCTTATGGATCGAAAACAGACACAGCTAACCGGAGACAATCAGGTTGGAAACTCTTACAAAATATAGAAAACAAAAGTCTAGATCCAGTCCATTGGGTAAAACACCTGATCCATCTTTCACAACCAAGAAAAGAGACTATATCATCACATAACTTGTTCTTGAATACATTCGGGGAGCCGAAACCAGCGACCCGCACCATAATTGCGGGTTGGATGAAGAAATTACTAAAGGAAGCTGGCATTCAAGGTACACCGGGCAGCTTTCGATCAGCTGTTGCCTCAAAGAGTTGGGTGGAACAATTCCATCTGGACGAAATACTTTTAAGAGGAAATTGGAAATCAGCCAATACTTTTAAAAAATACTACTGTCGTGAGATCAGATTAGATGCACCAAAGAATCTGATTACTACTCAATTTGAGCCTGTTGATTAAAGTACAGTAATTTTTATTCATTGTTACGAACAATGGGTGCTGTAATAAGTATTATTTATGTTTAAAAATAAAGCAAGTTAGTTATTTTTCGATATCTGATATTTTATTCAAAGCAAATTATCTACACATATTTAAACATTATATCTCACATTGGCGTCACCACCACCAGGCGATAACAAACACGTCTCTCATGTTTTATTAGGTTTCGAATAACGGTCAAGTGAGTTTAATAGAGACATTTTACCTGAAATAAAATGTGTATTAAACATACTTACCTTATTCGAAACCTAATAACTTAAATTCCTGCCTGGTGGCACGAAAACATGAGCAAACACCAATGAATTCATTCCCCAGTACAGACACGAACTGCCTGTGGTGGTGGCGGTGGGGGGATGTTAGAGCGAGACACAAACAGTGGTTGGCCTGTTTTCGCACGACTAATACTAGCCGGAAATCAAGAATGCTACTCTCTCATGTTTTATTAGGTTTCGAATAAGGTAAGTATGTTTAATACACATTTTATTTCAGGTAAAATGTCTCTATTATGTTGCTTATTTTGTAGTATGAGTATTTTTATTATGGATATTTTTCTAAAAAATATCTCAAGTTTTTTGTTGATTAAAAGAAAGTTTTTGATACTTATTTTTTATTATTGAGAATAAATATTTTTTTGAGTTAATAACTTTATTGTAATGTTCATCTATCTAATGTTTAATTGTTGATTAAAATTAAAATTTTGGAGATATTATAGGTATGTTACTTACCTTTTTAATTTTGACTGATTATTAAAGTATTATTTTCGATTTATCTGATGTTTTATTTTTAAAATGTAAACAATTAGTTCATACTTGCAGTTTAGTTTTATGATATAGAGTACCAACTATGATTAAAAACTAAATAGTGACAGGCCTTTTAATAATATACTGGATCAAACTTAAATAGGTCCACATTACTGTTATATTTTTTTGTAGTATATGGGCCTAACTTGAAAGTGTTTTTTCAAATACTTATAATTTATCGAATTTCATATTATTATTTATATTTATTGATGGCTACTTATAGTCTAGGTATCGAAGTATAAATCTGAAGAAAATCACATTTACAACTAAAATATTAAGCATTTTATTTGAAAAATAAACTGGAATGTTATAATTCAGAATCTTTAAACACCGTATTCCCAAAAAACTACTTTTTTGTTTTAAGCCTTTATATTACTAAGGGTGCGATATGTACGGTAGACTGAAATAATTTTAAATAAACTGTTGAGTCTCCTAACACCTTAGTACTTCTTATCGTAAGATACATATATTATTAATATGTGGTCCTTCTGCGACCACGAACGCTGCAAAGTGTTCGAAATATCAGGAAAATCAAAAACCAATAATACACGCGATTAATCCGGTTAAAAGTTGTTTTATTATAATATGGACTCGAGTTCACTCGGACTTGAGTCATTTGTCACACCCCCATTTTCACACACTCATTAACCGAGACAAACAGGTTTAAACCTGTACGTGTAACAAATTTGTATGACTGTGTTGACTTGTTGAGTCAGTGAAAGGTTTATAGTATCGGAGTTTAAAAATATGAAAAAAACAGGATTAGGTTTTTTTTTCTTTATTGACATAACATAGCAAACTTTTGAAGCCTCTGACTCCTTCTGATGTCAACATAGAAGACAAAAAAGCGCACGTGTACAATTTAGATTTTTAATAATGTGTTGAAAATAAAAGTAAAAGTTTAAATAAATTACTGTACGTGTGTGGGTGTCTGTGTTTGTGCATGTGTGTGTATATTTTTTATTTTTATCTAAAGTGCTAATGTCCTATAGAAGTATTTTTTTTGGTTTCTTCATAGTTAAGGGTTAGAAGCCAGGTTCTTAACTTTAGCTTGACCTTCAGGTAGCGTAAGGGGTTTTTTTTTTTTGTTAGCTTTGTTAGAGATGCACAGTAAAAAAGCCGTACTGTCGTCTTGCTAATTTAACTACATTTAATAGGATCAATATCATTTGTTATGGTTCTTTTATAGCGAAGCTTTTTGGGATCTTATGGGATAGAGACATGCTGTGTTGTAATGACTTGATAAATGAAAAGTTGTTTAACCCTGAATCCCTGGCATATCTGATATAGGATCTTTGTGGGGAACCTATATGATTTAGAAGGTCATTATTTTGAGTAAAGATCGCTGCGCTCTTTTCAAGACCCAAAATATGTGATTAACATGCACTTCCCCATACCCCAATGCAATAACCAATCACTGATTGAGCCAGCCAATGCATAATAAACAGAGTACGGAGAAGCTCATCACTAGCCACATGCCTTAGATTTCTGAAAACCCACGTAAGTTTCCTGACTCTAAATGCAATCATATGGCTTCCAAGTTATAGTCTCATCTAAGAGAACTCCAAGATATCTTAACGTGGTAGATTTGCTTACAGATTTACATGCGCATTGTTGGGTTGAAGAAAATTCACACGTGTGCATTCGGATATCAATATTAGGTTGTTTTTTTACGGGAATTTGTGAACTGAACAAATGAAGTTTTGCAGAAGTCAGCAAGTTGTGTTTGAGGCACAAGCAGAGAGAAGGCTAGGTATGTGTAGCAGTGGGTTAAATCAGGCGGCTGTGGATGATGATACATTTGTGATGAAGTCTAGACATTGGACGCAGAGTTTCTATTAATTTGATTTAATGAAGTTGAACGCAGTAAATAAAATGAGATGGATAACAAACGAAGTTTTATAATCCTCGTCAGAATTACAATCTTAAACAATTTGTATGAATATTATGATTATAACAATACGCCTCAGATAAGACATAATAAGCTTAAATAACAAAATAAGATGAAGTACGCAGTCGCTGCTTGTCAGTGATGTAGTAGTAAAGCTGAAGGCAATCATTGTAACACATTTTACACTGAATAATATATTTTCATATGCTCGCGCACAATGTGTGTGCGCTGTGCTAATTTCCGCGCACTGTCCTTATTTTTGTTAATTTTATTAAGGCCTCAGCCAGCATGCCTACCGTGGCCACAATAGTTGATCCGCGCCTGTAGCTGCTTTACTTCGCTTATGCTCCGGGAGAAGAATCTATGATTTAACTTAGCTTACAGTTGTTTTTCAGAGGTCAAAGGTTTTTATTTCATATAAACCATACAAAGGCCCTTATGAAAGGTCAGAATTTAGGTGCACTGCAAATTTTAATAATTTGTGTATTAACACGTTAACTGCCAAGCCATATTTTGAAATCCGTCAAATTATTTTTTTTGCGAATTGATTCCAAATGGATTAAATTGAATAATTATGTATAAAAAAGTGTTCCCTTTTCTTTATATCAACAAAAAAAGAAAAAAAAAATAACTGTCAGTCACCCGTGACTGACGTGGCCCAAATGGTACAAATTGCAGTCCGTGCGCCGTGTCAGGCATTTTGTCCGGCACGTAGGTAAAAATTCACGAGTTTGAGCGCGCTTCCTTCTGCATTTTAGCGGGAAATAATCACCCGCGTCCCGCGTTCGCTGCGTTTGGCTATCATCGGTCAGGTGTCGTGTTAGATCGTGTGAGTCCGTGTGACACGATTCGCTTCGCTCCCTACCCCTTTACCCCGCCCACCTCCGCACTAATGTTTTGATTTGTAGTTCCATGCATTTTAGTTGAATTAGAATTACGAAAGCGACGGGGTGCGCGTAATAATTAGTGGTGGCCTCCATGTTTTGATAATGTCGAATATGGATGACTTTGATATTTCTTTATTAGATTTGAATCAAATTGATGAATTAGAAAAAGAGCTGACTCAAGGTAATTTGGAGTTATTAGATGTTCTAAGTAATGGTGAAGCAAGTGTTGAAGAAGAAGAGACTTTGCGTTTGTGTAACAACAGGAAGAGGAGATATATAATTGAAAGTGGAGACGAAGATGAAAGTACAGATCAGCAGGTTAGATCACTAATTATTGAAAATAAAACTGATTTGTGGTCCGAACCGTTGCGGAACCAAAGGCGAATTGTTCCATTTACCGAGTGCCCTGGTTTGAGACCTTATAGTTTGAGAAGTTTGATGGCTCATTCAAAACCGGAATCATTTTATACTTTGTTAGTCCCGGACACTGTTTTCGAAAATATAGTTATAGAAACCAATCGTTATGCCGAACAAACAATAACAAAGCTAAATTCAAAAAAACAAATGAAAAAAGGATCCCGCTTACTTGGCTGGACAAAGACAAATACGGACGAGATCAAAAGATTTTTTGGTCTAATTTTGTGGATGGGAATTGTCAAATTACCAAAGCTAGCTGATTATTGGTCAACTGATCCTTTGATTTCCCAATCTTTTCCACGTACAATAATGGCTCGTAACAGATTTGAGATTATGTTACGAATGGTGGTGCACTTTTCTAATAACGAAGATCAACCTCCTGGCGACCGTTTGTTTAAAATTCGTAGTTTGCTTGATACTTTGAATCTCAACTTTGCTGCACATTACTACCCCCAGGAAAATCTCTGCATCGATGAGTCTTTAGTGCCATTTCGAGGGCGGGTTATTTTCCGACAATATATTAAATTAAAGAGGCACAAATACGGTATTAAGCTATTTAAAATATGTACCAATCCAGGATATACATTAAAGGTTCAAGTTTACTCTGGTAAACGCGATGAGACTGAATTTATATCACCTAGCAATGTCGTTATGTCTCTTATGACCAGCTATCTCAAAAGGGGTCATACACTCTATACCGACAACTGGTATACCAGTGTTGATTTAGGTAAAAAGCTTCTAGAAGAAGATACTCATCTTGTTGGTACGTTGCGCAAAAATAGAAGACATTTGCCTAAAGATGTTATAACAGGAAGCCTAAAAAAGGGAGAATTTCGAGCAAAAGAGAATGAAGACGGTATGACGTGTATGAAGTGGAAAGATAAACGAGATGTTTATTTACTCTCGACGAAACATTCAATTGGATTTTCCAGGACACTAAAAAGAGGCAAGGAGATAATAAAACCTAAAATTGTGACCGATTACAACAATGCAAAAGCAGCTGTAGACCTGTCGGATCAAATGATCGCCTACTCAACACCCCTACGAAAGTCTGTAAAATGGCACAGAAAACTGGCTGTGGAATTACTACTGAATACAGCTTTGCTCAATTCTTACATAATGTATAAAGAAACTACTAAGTCTAAGAGGGGGATAGTAGATTACAGAAAGGATTTGTGCAAATACCTAACAGAATCAGGCAAAGAAAACTGCGAACCAGAGTTGTTATTTACAAGAAATACAAGGAAAAAGCATATGCTAGCAAGAAAAGAAGGGGCTGTGAAGAAAATTCGGAAATACTGCTCTAGATGTTATAAGATAAATGTACAAACAGTTGATAGGATATTTGCCAGAAAAAAGACCAAGCAAGTTGTAACTTACTGCCCTCAATGCCCAAATGAACCTCATTTATGTCTAGAATGTTATAATATTGAACATAAATAATATTTTTTATTATATAATTTGTTTGTTTAACGTAATAATTCCCCGAAATATGTGATTACCTCAGTAAATAATATAATTTTAAAATATCATTGTGTTTTATTTCATTTTCCAAAAAAATACTTGATAACTTTTGTTCTAGATATAAAAGTCGAAGGCCATGTTGAATATGTCTTGCTTGGGGCCGTGTCAGTCATTTCTAACAGAAAAGAACACTGTAGACGTGCCGGACGGCACACAACGGTCTTTTGAATTTGATGCTTCGGTGTCAGTCACCGGTGACTGACATGGCCTGAACAGGTAGTGAGTCTGTCAGGCACCGGTGACTGACATGGCAGTTAACGTGTTAATGTTAGGGAAGAACCAAGACTTGCATCGAAAACCTTAATCGCAGGCTGGATCGAGTCCCTATTAGTAGAAGCCGGTATAAAGGCACCAAAAGGGAGGATATCCACATATCAGATTCATTCATTCAGCGGTCTATCGAATACTAGAAACGAGCCGCTGACGTCCTGTACCTATAGGTTCGGCTTCGACGATTTCGTAGCACGATGCCTACTATCGCGCTTAGTTGACTTTTCAATATTTTCAAGTAAGCTGTAGCACAATGCCAACATTTTGAAACCACCATACATTGAATCGCACAATGCCTACTTTTAAATTTTTGTCGCAGTTACATAGCAGTTTGCTTACTTTATGCAAAATCAAATGTGACGATAGCATAATGTCTATTTTAGTACAGTTAAGTGTAAAATTTTGTTTACCTACTTATCCCATAAGGTTCCTTGGTAAGTACCTAGTAGACTATGCATTTTTTCGAAAGTTTCTGATTCATGGAGGTTTATAATCAGTGTTGCTAGTAGTAAAATCAAAAATAGTCGAAACCTCAGCACGAAAAGGGCCGATATTTGGCAGGAAAGGCCGATACAGAAAAAAACATTGATGTTACTCTTTATTTGTTCAGTTTCAGTATATTTCAGGTTAGTTCTCTATTTCACTACAACATAGGATTATTTCAAATTTGTTATCCAAGGCCGATGAAAGGCCGAGGGCTGCCAAACACCGACACATAACCAGAAAGGCCGATAATCGGCCCCATAGGGGCCGGTCTGGCAACACTGTTTATAATGATATTTAAAATTTTGGGTAAGGTTTATGTTCTCTTTGATTTAAAATAGTTAATAGTTAATATCTATGTAGGTCAGTAACCGTGACATATAAAGAACTAAAGAACTGCAGTATTGAAAGTATTGTGTGTATAGAACGATTACTTAAATCTAGAAATTCAGTGCCTGAATTTCGTTTAATACTCAAGTGGCTCCCAATTCGACTTCGTCGGAATGTTCATATTCATTTCCTACTATACAGTATTCTGTTCAATCCAATTACACCCTCCTTATATAAAGTTTTGTGTTCATTTGCGATATGCACCAGCTAGCCTCAAGATAAACAGAAAACTTGAAACTAAAAATGACAATGCACCGAAAGACTCTTTGATCACTATTTTACTGTTCAAAATACTCACTTGTGGAATGCTTTACCTGTGTCTGTCAGATCGCTCAAACCTTGCCATCTTATATGCGCATGGTAAATGAACATTACCTTACTCTAAAAACTACTGTAAAAACCCGTATACTGGCTAATCTAAGTTATGCCACTTATCTAAGGATTTACCGACACGAGTTGGTAAATGTAAGGATTTATAAAAAAGGTACATATATTTTACCAGTATCGGCTGGAAAAAAAATTGGTTTTGGGAAGCTCGGGAACCCCGTGATCCCGACACGGACAGGTTAGGTGTTTAGGTTTTTTGTGACCTTACAGAGGAGAAAATAAATCGGTCCGGCCGCTGAAGGCAAAATTCATTCAGAATAAAGTTGTACTTTGTAGTAGTAATTGACATTATTCAACTGGATAGAACGTCCATGCTGTTGGATCAAATAGGTAATAATAATAATAATTCGATTAGAGCACCGTACAGTGATTGTCGATATTACTATTTCTTAATGAGAAGAAACATGATTTTAAAGACGATGCGCCGAACATGTTATACGTTTTCAACAATTACCGTGTCTTTGAGGTAAATCCGAAGATTTACCAAGTAAATGCTGGTAAATGTTAGAAATTAACGATGATCACAGAACTGAACGGACATTTTTTTACCATTAAAAGTTGGAATATCTTAGTTCTTACCGTAGTTCGAAGTTTTACAGTAACATATATATTCCATTTATTTATGTATGGATATGTTTTTTAATTTTATGTATGATTGTATATATTAAAATTAATATATATATTAGTACACTTAAAACTACCCTCTATAAATTCCTTTTTGTTTCCATCCAATGGTTGTCTGGAAGAAATTGCTTTTAGTGATAAGACCGCCATTTGTACCGTCATTATTTGTGTTAAATTCTGTACAAGTTTATTTTCAGCGTACAATAAAGTATAATGCATATAACTATCTATTACAAAACACTCATAGTCAAACACATTGTTGCGTTGACTGTACAAATTGTAGGCCAATTACATATTAAAGGCACTGACAATAAGCGAAGTAGGCATCGTGCGATTAGAATACTTTATTGGATAACATATTTGTCAATATGCAATTGTAGGCATTGTGCGATTCAATGTATGGTGGTTTCAAAATGTTGGCATTGTGCTACCGCTTACTTGAAAATATTGAAAAGTCAACTAAGCGCGATAGTACGCATCGTGCTACGAAATCGGTTCGACGTATGCTGAAACCTTGTATTTCTTCAGGGACTATGAAGACTATAACACTATCGAGGTCACCGGGAGTATCATTCCATGAAAATAAAACACCGACTTGCACTGTCACTATGAAAGCTTGAGGTTTCTGCTTACTCCATTGAAGATGGCGAGGCTTGAATATATAGTAGTTTTTGAGCTACGAAGAAAATACATGCGCATTCTCTTAAGTACGACGAATCTTTACCGTAACGAGACCCGCAAAAACCTCGCACTATCTATTTTTTATTTACTTAATAAAAACTACATAAAGGCTATATACTTCTAAACTATGACTATATATATAGCTATCTATATACCAATGGATAGGTGCTGACAAGACCTATCTATTGACGTATGTGTCAACCATCTCGCTATTATACTTAGGCACCTGACACAGAATACCTCTGTCAACATACTCATTTTTAGAAATCGGGGTTGTTTTTCTACGTTAATGTGTCTAAATCATAAGGGTTGAAGCTATAAAACAATCAGCACCCCTTATATGAGTATGCCGGCTACAAATGAAACAACATTCTGAAAAGTTTTTATTGCATATAACCATAGTTATGTACATAATAAGATTACAAAATTATGTATGAATTCTCAATAAAATATTTCATCATCATCTTTGTTTACATTCACGCTATTGCTTATGGAACATGGCTGCTACATTTAAAAACATTAAAAATACCTTAATTCTAGGCATATGAACACGAATATAAGTGTTTTAATATAAATCTAGGCATCAAAATACAAATCTAAGTGTTTTAATACAAATCCAGACATTGTACAAGCACTAAATTACTATATAGTATGAATATCACTGTTATTGTCTCTAAATTGTTCTTTAATAACGTAATAATTTCACACACGCGAATTTACTGTCTTTCTGGATAATAACGGCACTGAATCTACGTAAACACAGGGCTATCTAAACGGGAATAGCAGGGCTGTCGTGAACAAATCTAGTGTTATGATTTAAACCACCTGTAGGCCTCTGACACGGCATCGTACATCACCAAAGCAAGTAATGTATTCCGACAGGTAAAAAATAATAATAAGTCAAACAATAAAAATGTTCAACAAGTTCACTCATTTCTAAAAAGTATGATTGTAGGCTAGATGGAAACTTGCTTATGTAATTGCAAAATAACAAAATATCCTGATATAACACTGTTTTTATATAATAACCCCAAATTCTTTATAGAAATCACACTGTTTGACATTAAATATGTCACAACAACGAGTGCTTTAAGTGATAAAACATCATTGTTATGAGAAGAGAGAGAATATGAAATATAGTCACGTGATCTGAAGCCAAATTGCTTTAAAAAATTGAGTCGCTCCGCCCACACCAAATAGTGTTGTACTCATTGTGTCCCTGTGTCCATATCGATATGACAATAACGAAAATTAAGATTTATTTTCCTTATTACTTTCAACTCATAGTATGTAGATCTGTAATCAAAGTAAAACATGGACGATTATTTCCACGCCTGCCAATTTTTTTTAGTAGGATGTAATGAAAACTGTCAAACAAAAGTAATGACATCTTTTTCTTTCATGCATTGCGTCGTATATGAGAACTAAGAATATAATTATATTGTCCGCCTCCTAAATGCACCATCATAGACAATAAGGGCGTCTCTTTTGGTTTATATACTCAAAGGTTATAGTAGTTTACCCGGTACTTTTGGGTAGCCAACAGCCTCTCCGATCCAAAAATTATGTGTTGAGTATGTCTTGATAACCATACCCCACGCACCCAGAAGGCGCGCGTGTCATCTAAGCGATAAACACCTTTTTTTTTTTTTTAAAGTAGTTTACTATAACCTGCTGAGGCAGTTTTTTTTTGGTGTCAATTTGCCACTATCACGTGCTGTCACTGTCAGTGTCTTCTGGCATAGTTTTCGTCTTGTCGTCGTTGTCGTTGTCCTTATGTACTTTGCTTTTCCATACTCGTTGATTTAAAGATTTCATTATTTAAAAAAATATTGGTGAAACTTAATTAAAACAGGTATACAATCGACCAATCATTTGAAAATCGATCATCATAATGGCTGATACTAGCAATAAAGAATCTTCAGTGACCAAAGTTCCCATGATCTACGTTTGTGGAGGTATGGTGTTACGTTTTTTTTTAGTACTCTTTCCTTGGTTAAAATCCTATCCCTTCTAACTAAATTTTATTTACAATATTACTTTGAAAGCTTAATCTCAGCAGGTACTTTATTACAAGCAAAATCGTCACTATTATTCGTGCATTATAACTTGGGAACTGAGAGCAGGGACGTTACTGCCTTTGCCTGCTTCAATAAGCTCGATAAAGTTATAGGTATAGCCCGATTTTTTGCTAATAGGACTGTCAGTTCCGAAGAACGATAAGACTCTATCTTCAAAATGCGAACAGTTTCGTAGGGTCAGTATAAATATTTCTTCAGCGTGCTATCATTCAATAATTAAAAATCATTCATTAGCGGAGTTCTAAAAGGAACGTTTATTTTTCAATAAATAATTAAACTAACCATAATTTAGTACTCAATAACAGCAGGAGGTGTGATATTCTACCCCTTATTTCAAAGCATACTATATTGTTATTGAAAAATTTTCATTTTCTATAAATAAATTTGATGATATTTCTGTAATGTCACTAATTTCATATTTTCAACTTTGTTTGTGAACCATACAGCTGGTTTTTGATGTTGTTCTGTGTGAAGTTGGGATCCTATTAAAAAAACTGCTTAAATAATAGGGTTGGCCTCGGGGTGGTTGATCACAAAGAAAACACATTCCATCCAGGTTTAATGTTTAAAGTTTTCACACACATACATATGGTTCATTCTAAGTTAAGAGTTAGTTGGTTGTTTAGAGAGGAGGCACAACATAACTTTTAATGCTATAACATATTAATGCTAAAAATACTGTAATCTGACATTTTTATATCTCCCCTGGACATAGTCTTCCCCTAGCTTCTTAACAGGTAGGGGAGATACTTTTTGGATAGAAAACTAAAATTATTGTAAAAGTTTTTATTATGTGTAGTTAACAAAACAAATATGAGAATCTATGCACAAATAATAGTAAATACACAAATAAAGTAGTCTTCAGAGAAATAGTTACAGAATAAAACTAACCAGTGGAGAGACGTTAACAAAACTACTGACCAAAGCGCGATGCTTCCTGCATACTTAACGACCAATTAATGTATTAAAAGTCAAAACTTTCCCCGATAGAGTAAGCAAATGCCGTTTTAAAGGCATACAAAAAGTCAGGGGAGGAGACGCGACATATGTGGGACAAATGAAGATTTATGAATAATTTTCATGAAAAATTAAAATTATGTTATTTTAAATTACAAAAGATTTATATTTTATTCTATTACTAATACACAAACAGAATTGGTTAGGGGAAAGACCAGGGCAGATATGTTTTTCATGGTTGAGGCCATTGGCTTAAAAATCAGAGTACATGTTTTGTGATTTTGGTGGTATAGCGCTGGGTGGTGCGCTACTACCAGTCTGCTTTCGGTATCTAGTTTCTATCGTACAATGCGACAATAACGTTATTTAAATTAAATTTTCGGAAAAAATGTGTTCTGTTATCGTAGACATCGAAATTAACTCTTAGAATGACCCATATATGGTATATAATCCGCTACCCCGCCGAGATTTCCTGTAACTATTAAAACCCACAAATACAGATGTCTACAAGGAAATGCCTCTTGCCTCTGCCCATCCCTTAATGTAGTCGATCATATAAAATACTAGAGTATATATAGACATAAAATCTTAGTTTAAAAAATCAAATTAACCAACTTACTAATAGAGACCGCAAGTTAATTTATATATTTAAAACCCTCCGAGTATCGCGAATCGAAATATTATACGTGTAGTTTATTTTTCCCTGTGCTTATCTATTGCATTACATGCTGGGATGGTGTTGCGAAAACTATACTAAAACCACTTGAGATCGCACACAAAATTGTAATGTTCTTAATATTTGACAACACTTCACCCTTCAAACAGTTCTTCTATGGCACCGTAAAAACCCATATAAAATAGTATCAAATGTAAGGAAAGACTTATTTTGCACTCTTCCACAAGTACGCACATCATTTGCAAGTAGATTTTGTAACTGCATAGGCCCGAATCTGTACAATAAATTTAACAAAATCTGCTTGATCTATGGTTTACCAAACTTTAAGTGTACATAGATTCTACATTCATTTCTTTAAAATAAAATCAATCATGAAACGGTAAACTATTTCAGTAAGTGTTAGTGGCAGTGACAGATCAAATATCACCTCACATGACTTCAATAAAAAAAAACACACACTCTCTCTAGTAATCTTTCACACACCCTACCCACATACAATCACTCACACACACACGCACATCTTCATCATCATATAAATATAAAAATATAAAAAACATATATATATATATAATTGTACTAGTTTATTGTAACGTGTGGTAAGGGACTTTACCAAAGGGTTCCTTAACACAGGCTAGTTATAGAATAGCCTAGTTAAGAAAGCAGAGCTTCAGCCACCAGATTGTGGTTGACATGGAACAAATTTATATGTATGCCTCATGAACTACAATCTCCTTTCCTATGAAATAAATTTATTTACTTATTTATAATTATATTATAGTGGTAAGGGCCTTGAGAGTTAATTTCAAGGGTCCAATTTGCGAACTAATAATAAATTTTGATTTCAGAGTGCCACAGAGAGAACGAAATCAAACCAAGAGACCCTATAAGATGCAGAGAATGTGGTTACAGAATAATGTACAAGAAACGCACAAAAAGATGTATCCTTTAAAAAAATATAAGCCTTCAATTTTCCTTGGCTTACAACTAAACATGGGAAGTCTTGTAATTGTTTTGTCTTTTTTTTTAACACTTACTGTCCGTGAAGTAGACACAATAGTAAAATAATCGCTGTTCATTACTTGTAAGTTACTGGACAGTCTACATGTTAAATTTCTTTTTTTTGTGGTATGATGTTTTGCTCACATATTTTTTGTTTAAAACCCGAATGGATCCGTAATCATGAGCTTATTCTGTAACAGGGACCGGCCGGACACTCGTTGAAAGGGTTTTTTTTAAGCGCTTCAAAAATAAACCCTATGATACATGTTACACCTTCGAACGGGTGTAATGTAACCCCTTGCGAACAGGTTACCTTTTCAATACCCTGTAACACTGTAACAGGGTAAGCCATTCCAACCCAAGACATTGTAATATGCACTCTTTGTAAACGAAATTAGTTTGAAAATTGCATAACCATGACCGCACGTGACATCTTATCGCCCGGCGGCGTCATTGTTGCATGTAACGAGCTTGAAATAATAAACCGCCGCCGCCGCTCGGGTACAAGTATCCCTACATGAAGCTCAAGTTTATTAGGTAATTGAGGGTAACACGAATAAAAGCTTTTCGTGAAGGAAACCTCTTCAAAGGCTTAATTCATTGAAGGGGTTAACCTGTTTACGTGGTTACCAAAATAAAGGTGTTAAACATTTCGCTGGGTTTCGAGGATGTAACTCGAACATAAGGTAACACTGCGATATGAGTTACCCTATGTATGGGTTACCCTATCAAAAGGCTTAACCCTTAAGCGGGGTTGTCCGGTCCCTGGTCTGTAAAGATGTTACAAACCTAGCTGTATTTAATTATTGCCTATTTATCATTAAAGAACTTCTACTTGATGGAATTTATCTGAAGTCACAGTTGTAATTCATTAGAAGGCAATTGATACTTGTTTATAGCTCATGAAATCATGTATGATAACATTTCATGAGTCTATCAAGTTAAAAGGGTGTGGAAACTAGTTGGTTCCTTGTCAAATTATAATTTCTGTTCTATAAATTATATACATACATATTAAATATACGGTTATCTTATTTTGGATTAACAAATAATGGAATTGCATGATATAATTAACATATGTCCTACTAATTCTGGTAATTAAAAACTTTTTTTTTTTTTTCAATGCTTGGCTTGGTTTGTGTTTGGTGTGCAGCTTTGATTTGCATTTGTCATCCTGATATTTAACAGGTAAGTAGAATATATCTTATACTTTTTTTTATTATTTGCAACTTGTCACTTGCCTGAAATATGGTTGTATTATATATAGGTATACAGAAACTATACAAACCAACTGTAGTACAAATAATAAATGATGATTGATTTGTGCAAACAAAATCTTTAAAACAACGGCATTGTTGAAATGTGAGTGTACAACTGCGTCCTTGCCTACTCCTTCGGGAAATACAGGCATGATGCTATGTCATGTTAATATCATTAAAATATCAGAATCGATATGTCCCTCGTTTTTTGACTTTTGAATATTTGCCTTTGTCAGGAAATGCCGACGCCATCTAGCTTAAAAAAATGTATGACTTGTAAAAGTGTCTATAACAGCTGTATTTACAGAAATAAATATCATTTATCATTGTCTTTTAATAGTTTGGGCTGACTTCAATTTTAAATAATTGTGATATGATGGCAGGTGGCACTGAAATAAACAAAATTCTTCAATAAACAACTTATATATTATGGCTTTGATTAAAAAAAAAAAAGTGATGTCTCATTTAAGATGGCAAATAATTATACAACACGTCGCGTCGGCGTCGTAAGCACAATTTCACTATACCTTTAATCTGTACAGGAATACTTTGCATTTGCACACATTTTTGATTAAATTTAGTACTGAAATAATAAAGATAAATCTTTGAATTAATTATTTTCATACATGTAAGTACGAGTAGATTCAGATCAAAGCTATAAAGTGATGTTGCATCTGAGTATGCTGTTAATCTAAGCCAGGTAGGTATACATGTGTCCCAGAAATCATCGTCAAGCCGGAAACGAGTGATAGGCCAAGTCGTGAAAGTTATGAGAAAGATATATAAAAAGATTTTGGGCATGTCCTTTTCAAATTATAACTATCAAAAAGTAAATAGGAAAAACTGACACCGTTAAAGAAGCCTAGGCTGCATTTACCAACATTTTAACTAATTAAACGGAATTGGAATGAAATCATCATCCCCCTGGCCTTATCCCTATTTATTTGGGGTCGGCGCAGCATGTCTTTTTCTTCCATACATCTCTGTCAGCCGTCATCTCGCTAGTCACTTGCGTTTTAGCCATATTATCTTTCACACAATCCATCCATCGCAAATTGGAATGGGAATGAAATAAAAAACATGTTTTATTCTCGAAGTAATTTAGCGAATGTCATACCATCTTTTAAAGTCAATTCCCAAATATCGTTGTACTTTTTTTTACGGTATAGTCGGTTAAAGTTGGGTGTGATGTAATTATTTGGAATTCAATGTTGAGCAAAAATCTAACATTTTATTTAAAGCTGAGGTAGTTGTTTTAATGTTAAATTGTAATTTACAGAAGGGTAATTCATGGTTACATCAGTAAAAAAAAACCGGACAAGTGCGAGTCGGACTCGCCCACCGAGGGTTCCGTACAAATTTTTAGCTACATATTATAATTTAATATAATTTGTCAGAGCTATGCCCGAAATTCAGTTTACAAAACCTATAAACACTATATTTTTTATGATTTCATTACTAATGTACACGTATTGCACTAATCACTGGATTCCACGTTGCTGATAATTTAAATTATCAGCAACGTGGAATCCAGTGATTAGTGCAATACGTGTACATTAGTAAAATTATCAGCAACGTGGAATCCAGTGATTAGTGCAATACGTGTACATTAGTAATGAAATCATAAAAAATATAGTGTTGATTAAAATATCTAAACCTCGCTATTTCAAATCGGTTAAAAATACGGACACAGTGAGTGTAGTGTGTCGCGGCCTTAATAACAATTGTGAAAACATGGAGGTAGATGAAGAAAAATCTACCGCACCCATGACGGAGTAAACTCGCTGCATCAGTCTGCTTGTGACCACGATCAGTGCAACCTGGTCGAAACGTCAAGCGATTCAAAGGTATTTATTGCGCGTTAATTCCTGTTAGTTATACATATAATAAAATAAATATGTCTCACAAAAATTATTATACAAAAATGTAAGAAGAAATCTGACAATAAAGCCGCAGGACTAAAGAGTATGTACAGAGGAATGTTTTGAGTATCAATGTGGAGTCGTGGTGGCTGAGTACGAGCCCAGCGATTGGTTGGGGGTTTAAACTTGTCATGTAACAATTTTTCAATGCTGTCTGTATATGTTACAGTCATACAGACTTGAGGACCAATTCTAGAATCTTCTTTTAAAGCGGCTCTAGCCTTGCAGTGGAACAGTATGGGATGTTTGTGTTATATGAGATGAATGCACGAGAAAGATGTGTGTCATTTGAACATTAGGAAAACGTTATTAAAAAAAAAACTACTATGGTTTCCCTTTCCACTTAAATGAGTTTTGTATAGTAGTAATGGGTGTCATTAAATGTTTGTTTCATTGTTCAAAAATAAGTAGGACATGCACCTATGCTTGAGAATTAAAAGACTTTTGATATCGTATGGAGTCATGCACTTAATAGATAGTGCTTTCATTAAGCTCGTTACATTGCGGCAAAAGCAACTGCAAACAAATAAAATATACAGTAAAACATCATTCAGGCAATCAAACAGGAAGTCCTAGAAATGAACGTCAAGCTAGAAACGGGTGATAGGCAAAGTCGAGACAACTATTAGAAAAATATAAAAAAGTCTTGGTCATGTAAATTATCAAAAAAAAAAACACTTCATTTTTGGGGTTCCGTACCTCAAAAGGAAAACACGGAACCCTTATAGGATCACTTTGTTGTCCGTCTGTCTGTCAATATCCTTTATCTCGGGAACGCGTGGAGGTATCGAACTGAATTTAAAACCATATACTCAAGTCTAGAGTCCCTTGAAGCTGTGAAAAAATCAAACTTCTAAGCTAACGTAAAAAAAAACATACGGCGTTTATTGTGCAAAAAACGTATATTTCGACATTCTTAAAGGATCAAAATTTATAGGGTACTTTCCGTTGACCTAGAACTATGAAATTTGGCAAGTAGGTAATATCGTCTTATACTACAAGTACAGGGAAAAGTCTGAAAACTGTACATTAGTAATGAAATCATAAAAAATATAGTGTTTATAGGTTTTGTAAACTGAATTTCGGGCATAGCTCTGACCTGGTCGAAACGTCAAGCGATTCAAAGGTATTTATTGCGCGTTAATTCCTGTTAGTTATACATATAATAATATCATGCAACGCGATAGTTTAAAAGTTAGTATATTTATTTTAATTGTTGTTAACAGTTAATACTCTCGTCCATTTTTCGGGGATACATACCTACCTCTAATTCTATCCACCTGCACCACAACAGATATATTTCTATCGTCTCATCGCTGCATGCTATTGCTTTGTTTAACTGGTACCTAGTTAATAATACCGACGTGACATCTCTATTATTATCCTTAACAAAAAGTTTCAGTGGTTGTCTTCGATGCTCGTTGATGAAGAAGAATGAAACTAATTCACTATATTAATTTAGATATTACTGTAATTATATACGAAATAAGAAAAATAAAAGACTATATAAATGACGAAATTATTTATTTTTCATAAAACACCTGTCCGATATACCAAAATCAAAAAATGTTTAAATGTCTTGTAAAGGTATACTTTTACATGTATTGTCCCGAAATACCGGAACTTACTGGGATTTTGCACCACTTGTATAACCGGGAATTCTAACACGAATCCCTATACTTTCGGGGATAAATATTGTCGTGGTATTAACTGTCTCTAAATTCGAAAACATAATTTCTGATTTGTTCATACCGCCCCACCTCAATGAAAGAATGTTGCATTACAGGTGGCTGTTTCCACCACATAAGTTGGAAGCCGTTATTTAGGTGCCATCATCAACTGGATGTCGTGTAGCATACGATAGCGACGTATCAAGCTTAGGCTATCAACAGGGCATTCGAAGCGTGTGATCTCTTAGTCACGTTTGTCATTGCTACACACGACGAATGTCTTACGTGATATTGGTCATTAGCCTTTTTAAGACCGCAAGACCCCGGAACGCATCGGCGTGCCCCCTACGTCAAGCTATAAATTCAGCGCAAATACCTACAAAAATAGGAATTCCAAAATGGTTATAGATATGCGATGACTATTTCTTGATTTTGATACCATATTACAATAAAAAACGTAACATATAAGTTTTATTGAATTTCACATTTCTTCCCATTACAGAAAGCATTATACAGCAGTACCAGAGTTTTAAACAATGTAAAACCAGAAATTATTTATAGCAATAAATAAAATTAAAGTTTCCTTCTATCTAATTTAAAAATAAATGTCAGCTTTAAGTGAAACATAAAAAATTATAAAAGAACGAGAGAATTTTTGTTTGTCTGAAAGTTTGTATCGAATAGGTTCCGACGGCTGATTTAATTTGACGTGCTTAAATACGAATTTGACATCTATTGATTTATCCCATCTTGCTCATATAGAAGGTAACTGTTAGTAAGAAAAAAGCCAGGAATGTTTTAAATTTAGTTTAGTTTTTTCACCAATTTTTTTAGAGTAAATCCCGATCTACCTCGTTGGTCTAGTGGTCACAAGCGCGACTGCTGACCAGGAAGTCTCGGTTTCGATTCCCGAGTCGGGCAAAGTGTTGTTGAGTTATTCGTTTAGGAAATTTTGAGTAGCATCCCGGAGTTTGGAATTGTGCCTGGTTGATGGCAATAGGCTCACCACCTATTATATGAGACTTAATAACAGCATTGATGAAATGTGGATGTATTACTGGTAACACCTCTGCCTACCCCTTCCGGGAGTACAGGCGTGATGCTATGTTATGTTAAGTCTCGATCGGCTCTAAGAATAAATTATTGCCTTCGTAAAATATTTTGGTATTGTTTTTTTTGTTGATTCAAGCTTAGTGGAGGTGACTGGAACGCTATCACCTCCTTATATAGCATGGGTACATATCAACACTGTATTTATTATATGTACTTCAAAAATATTGAATATGCATCTGATTCATATATGTATTTTTATTTGTAAACTTTATTGCTGTATAATACACCCATCGATATATTTTTAGCGAGGAAAGTTTAAAATAACAAAACGCACGGCATTGGTTGGAATGAAACGCGCCATCACCGACCGCAATGACATTGTCTACTAGTATGTTACTGGGTGTTCTTCTCAGAATAAGAAGAGTGGTGTTCTTCTTGTTATATCGCGATCGCTGCCGACAGAGAAAGCGTGTTGCCGATTTAATTGTTTATTTTAATGCTCATTAATAATATTTTTACAAGTGTATTTTTTTTACGGTAATGTACCAATTACTACTCTCATATAAAAAATACATGCATAAACCCTATTACCATTTAATTGTTTAGCAGCAGTGGGTGGAGCGTAGCGTGCGTGCCACAAATATTTTCGCTGGACCTATCGGACATAACTGCTTAACATCGCCTATATTTTTATAACACTGCTACATTCGCTGTCTCAGAGACAGTAGGTACACTGCAATATGTTCGAAAAATATAACACGGTGTTAGAATGTGTTATTATAAAAGTAGCAAATGTATGGGGTTTTGTGGTGTTTTATTGGAATCAGAAATAAAATATTCACTATAAATAACTCAATGTATTATAATTATGTAACTCCTTCATTACAAAGTTCTTGCAACAATTTAGTAAAATTAATCCCCTCTCGATATAATATACATCAGAAAATTTATAACTATAATTCTACCATAATCACGAGTACACCGTTTCTTCCAAACATACCGTTCCAATATTGTAAAATAGCTACATTAATTAGAGTATATTGTGGCACAACGCCAACGAACTCAGTATGCAAATTCTTGGTTTTTTATTTCCATCATTTATATCTCAATTTCATCATTTAGTGCTTTAACATACACAATATAAAGCAATATAATTTTATTGTACTTACATCAATTCAAAAAACATACCAGACAGATTAATAGAACTGTATAAGTTAAATAACAGTCGTATTCATCCAATCAATTGTAACATAAAACATATTGTACCCATCATAAAAAATTGGTGTGAGTTACGTCAGCATTGTGCCAAGCTGGCAACACTTAACTGGAAAATTACAAATCCTGCAGCGGCCCATACCTTTTAAAATTGGAAAGAATGATTATTAATGTAGTTCATCATACTTAAATTACCTATATTTAAATAGGCCATTTACATTGAATCTACATTTATATAATAAAAAGTAGTAATATTTGTTTTTTCTATTTAATAGGTTTCATGATATGGTTATCTATATGGATATTACCTACTTATTATTTACACAACACATTTGTCTCAGTTTGTTCAAATATCCGCTTTCTTCATTAATTTATTCGTTACCTGTTGTGATGCTTTTGATTTTCGTTAATTACGAAACATGCCAGGTCCATTGACATCGTATGAACCTAACGCTCAATTGCACGATACATGTTTTGTTTGTAAAGAAATACTTTATGTAATCTAATGTAATTTAACGGAAATCAAAAACCCAGTATATAACAATATATATACTGCGGAATTTGTTCTGGAAGTATGTCTGTTGGTTCGTGTGGTTTCATTCTGAATGAATGTAGGTATTAAAGTCAAGTATCTAGATCAAGTACTATTTTTGATATGGAAGACTAACGATTTTTGTATATCTAAATTTAGTTTATGGAATTTGATATGCCAATTATTTTTTTAGATAAACGATTTGGAAGTAGATGTTACACAGTGTAAATACATCTTAAGTATATATTTTATAAAAAATACATACAAAAAGTAATAATGGTACTTACAAGATAGAGTTGCTACTTTTAAGAATTTTCAATATGTGTCATTGATATTGAAACATAGTTACCTAAAATATGGACCACCAAAATATTTATGTAAGAATGATTTAGATAAGTTTAAACTGGGAAGTTTACATTCAGCTTCTAATTTCTTTCTGAATTACAATCAACATTTTAACTATGCCTATTTAAGAGTTACTTATAACAAATACAAAATGTAAGCCTTAAAATGGAAGCAAATTTAACAACATTAAATTATTTAAATTTGAGATATTTACAAGATATATAGTTTCACAGTTACATCGAAATAAGATATAGCAATGTATATAATAATATAATTAAAGCGCATCGTTTTGTTTTCACACGTGTCTGAGTCACACCCCAGTATGAATAGTTATACCTTATATTAATAACAAAACAAAATTGCACATTAAAATATTCTACTTAAAATAAATTTGGCACTAATTATCTGTGGCACTATAATTAACTCGCATGTCTTTATCTTGACCTTCATTACTTTCAGTAGTCTTTCCCTCACAATCTTTTTCACTTTCACTCATGGTTTCACATGGAGCGGTATCTTCATCTTCAGAGGACTCCCTGCCAGCAGGAGGTCCTGCTAGTGTTGCGCCATTCGGTTCCCGATACTCAAGTTTTGTCGGGTCCTTCTCGTGGAGCTTTCTCGCGAGCGTTTGTAAACTAGCAAGTGAACTTGCGCAATCCGTAGTATCAATGTCTGTTAAACTAACACCCGCCCGCTCGATTTCCGTAAATGTTCCAAAAGGTAATTTAAATAAACATTCTAGACGCATTACATGCATTTTGCTTCTAAGATGTTTAGCTAGATGTCCATGTATTCTAAAGGCTATATTACAATCAGAACACCGGAATGGTCTTGGGTTAAAAGACGTTGCTGCTCCAAATGTTGACGTCATGGACACTTTGTTGTGGTGTGAACCTGAGCGTTCATGTTTTTGAAGATGTCCTCTTGTTCGAAAACTTACGGCACACACACTGCATCTAAAAGGCCTTTCCATATAATGTATGTTCAGATGCAATCTTAATTGTGAGGGTTTTGTAAATGTCTTGTTACAAAAATCACAAACCCTACGTCCATCTTCCATTAACCTGCCCGGTGCATAAGACGTATTTTCAAAATCTTTTCCTTTTGTAACTTTAAAAGCTACGCCTCCTACACCTATTACAACTTTTCTCGCGACAGGTTCATGGTCCAAAGAAGGCAGTTTATTTGATTCAGTTTCTGAAAATTGATCTTCTACTTTTGTATTATCTTCACGTATAACCAAATTATTATCGTCGTTTGAATCGTCATTTTGACTATGAACACTGTCTTCATGTGTTTGAATATGATTAATTCTAGCGTGTTTTAAATACTCAGAAACTACATGTTTTGCATTTTCTGCATTACTTTGAGCTTGTGTATGACTTCCTTTGGCCTCATTTCCGGAACTAGT
Source organism: Xylocampa areola (assembly GCA_935421205.1). Taxonomy (NCBI): domain Eukaryota; kingdom Metazoa; phylum Arthropoda; class Insecta; order Lepidoptera; family Noctuidae; genus Xylocampa; species Xylocampa areola. Next base: position 8,624,512 of record OW285200.1, read on the forward strand.
TGCAACGGGTGATTCTCTGATTACTGAAACCTCTTCTCTTAATGCAGCTGTTGATTTTATCACATTGTCACTTTCATTAACGTCTGTAATTTTTGAGTCGCTGTAGATGACCCGTGACGAAGACACTGACGTCATAAACGAACTTTTGATGGAGGTTACAATTTTATTGTTACTATCCATGGAGCAGTAACTATCGGTGTAAGTCGACTTTTCGATATCAATTTTCCTTACTTTACTTAAATTGCTAGTAAGTTGGCTTTGCTTAATCTTGGAATCCTGAAGCGCTCTTTCTGTTAAATATGTATGCAACATTGGTTCTCCATTTGTCCACTGTGTCTGGTGATGTGGAAGTTTTGCCGTATTTGAAGCTAGCGATGCCAAAACACTAAATTCTCTAGCGGTTGGTATATCGGGAATGTTATTTTGCATTGATTTCATGTCAGTTTTACTTAAATCTATAGGTTCATTTTCGGTACTCAGCCTTGAGTCTGTGGAGGAACTTTGTGCAGTACTTGGCCTTTCTTGATTACTGTCTGAACCCATATTTTCTAATGCAGTTGGCGTATACGGATACGTTGTTGGTCTAGCACTAGTTATTAAGCCGGGCGTAGCTGAAGTGGTTGGTCTTGATCCACCTAATGATAATAAACAGTGCGCAGCTTCATGTTCTGGTAACCGGGATTTGTAAGCTTCCGTATCTGAAATAGATGATTTGATTATTTTTTACGAGATCTATTATGTACGATTTTCTGATACTCAAATTATACAGAGTCGAAAAGATAAGCCGTCAATAATAAATGATGAAAAAGATTGCCCATATGCTCAACTTTAATTCTTAAATTTTTTTTTTTTTTTTTTGTAAGTATTGACTATTGTTATACCTTTCTAAAGAGCTTATTACACGAGGAAGTTTTATTCATAATTTGTATGCAAGTGCCACGGTTTTTTTTTTTTTGGAAATGTCAATGAATTGTCCACTCGTTATAGAGTATATATTATCAGGCCACAAAAACAAAATTGGCAGTAAAAAGTAGAATCTAACTTCTTACTGTATTTATTTTTTTATAAAATATTTTCTGTTTTAAATAAAGGCACCAGTAACAAGACATTACTGAGTCCACTAAAAACGGTGAGTTTTACTACGACAGCAAAAAAATGGTGTAAGTTATTACTAAGCGAAAATGTTATTGGTAGACCTAAGAGGGCTAAAATCGCTTACATAAGACGTTCAAACGCGTACTACATTAAGCAAAGTATCGCAAGCCGGTCAAGGGATTGCCTCGTTGGTCTAATGGTCGCAAATGCTTAAGGCTCAATTCCCGAGTCGGGCAGTGTTTATGAGTTTTTAGTAGGAAATTCTTAGTGACGACAGCCCGGAGGTTAGAGTTGTGCCTGGTCGATAGGATTAAGCTCACTACCTATTACATACTTGAAACGTGGGCGTATAACTATATACATCTCTGCCTACCCCCTCAGGGAATACAGGCATGATCCTTTTTTATGTTCAAAAGACTTAGAACAAGTTTTTGAAAAAAGTATTAACGACAACATTTTTGACTGTAAATCCAGAACACAGATTAATACAGAACAGTAAGTGAAACAAAAATTTTTTTTTTTTCATATTGCTACCATAACTTCAGGGACAGTTTATTCTTATTGTGTGTATTAATAACATTGTCTCTATACTTTTTAGCAGACTAATCAGTTACATAGGTTTCATTAATGGTGGACATTAGGACCAAATCGAAACTAAAGGCTGCTACTGAGGATTCCCTAAAAACTTAATATCACATTGCTCGACTCGGGAACCGAACCTAGGGCCCTGATTCTGAACCGTCGGAAACAGGCGTTTTCTAGTCCGTGCGGAAAGTTGTCGATCAGAACCTCTAAGCACTATTAAAAAACGATGAAATTGATAAAGTATGATATATTTTTAAAAAAATGGATTAATATTTTTATACGTTTTTAGAATTTTCCCCGAAGTTAAAGTTTCTGTTCCAATACGAAAAAGATTTCGAATTGTTTAGAATAAGCCTACAGGACTTTGTGCTTAGCAGTCGCGCTTGGGACCACTAGAGCAACGAAGCAGTGATCTTTATATCAAAGCCCTATTAGTGCTACATATTTAAAACGATAGAATATTTAATCCATATTTTAACACGTCTTTTTGGCGACGTCATTGCTATCAATTCAGTACCTATACAGGTGAATAACGTCGCACAAAAAAAGTGTTAAAATATTGATGAAGAATTCGCGGTGGTGAGCAGAGGTCGAGATGGCTTAGTGGTTAGAGCGCCTGGAGTATTCATCCGGGAGGCGCAGGTTCGAATCCTGTTCACGACCGTATTCTTTTTCCATTTAATATTGTAACTTTAGAGTTCGCTAAGCATGCGTTAATGCTTTTCAAAGATTTATCTTGGATATAATATTTATTATCTTTACAGTAAGTTTTATGCTTGACTCAGATATTGTTTTTTTTAAATCTTTGCAGGCATCTTTAGTAAATATTTATAAATAAACTGTTTATTTTGACTATAATTTGCTATCATCAGTATTTAAGACATAAAGGGTTATGACCTTCCACACTTTTTTTTGTTACTTACCACTCGACTCTGTTTCGCCTTCATTTCCCTCATCGCCTTCCGATTCCGTCTCATCGTCGGTTTCACCTGAACATTGCGCTAATTCTCCACTATCAGCATCATTGCCTTCATTTGGATTTATTCCTAATTCACAGCACTTTTTATAATGTGCTTTACTTTTCATGTGTTTCGTCAAGTTTCCCTTAGTTTTAAAACTGAAATACGGATAAAACTTAGTTTTAACACAATGCTATTAAACTTGAAATTTTATGTATTTATTAAAAAGTCAGAAAACAGCTAAGATATAATGTTTAATTATTACCTAAAGGCGCAATGCACGCATGTATACGGACGAACGTCAGTGTGCGTGCGGATATGTTTCTTTAGCATGGAAGGCTTCTTACAACGTATTCCACATTCTGAGCAAACGTAACGTCCTCTTCCACGGCCGCGAACATACGTATATTCTTCATTACTTTCAAACCCACCAGTCAACTCCTTTTTAGGAGTGGTTATGTTTTCACACACGGAAAATTTATTTTCATCTGTTTTCTTCGTATCTACCATCTGCATTGCCTGCAAACCCGAAAAAATATTTTAAGTCATTTTTTTACATTGGATGTTATTGCGAATCAGCCCTATCTACTGGGAGTTTTGAAAATATTAAAAAATTCTGTATACCCGTTTGTTGTCCTTTACAATTCTCTTCCACTGCGATGAATGAGTCAGTATAAGATCCTGTTTAATCACTGCGACAGCTACATTCTGTGGTCGATGACGTGAGTCATAAAGAGACATAGCAGACGATGCTGACAATCCCAGCGGGTCTGGCGTCAGCTCCGATAATAACTGTAAACATATTAGTGTTCATGTATTTCACTGTTTACTTTAAATACGGCAATTAAAATGTAAAAACAATAATTACCTGCCAGTTACTGTACATTGATAGGAAATGCTGGTTTGGAACATATGTTGGTTGTGGGCGATTGATCGTACAATAAAAAACTTTTGTAGAACATTTTAATCCTAGATACGTGTAGGCATTTCCATTTAAGTATAGTTGGCCGTATGCTTTAGCCGGGCGGGGAGTCTCTGGTGATACAAGTGGCATTGTATTAGCATTTGGCGTAATTCCGTGATGCCTTTTAGGAGTAAATGTGCCCGGTTTTAATGGCAACGTAGAAGGCCGCAAAAATTTCGGTTTCTGCTCTTCTGCAATAGGTTTCGCTATTATATTTTTTTGGAAATAAGATGTTTCAGATCTTTCATTGAGTACTGAAATACCTTGCGTTTCTTGAGCATTTGTGTTTTTTTGAACATCTGATGAACTAGGAATTTGATTGTTATATATTTCAGTCTTCGTAATTAGGTTTTCAAAATTAAAATTTCTTATATTTGTTTCAGATTTTGTTTCTATATTTTTAGACGGAGCATTGTTACTGCTTTTTTCTCTAGTTTTTAGTTTGTGTGATGAAAAAATAATATTTTCTTTTAAAACTGGCGTCCTCGGTACGCCTTCAGAATTCCTCTTCACTGCTCCGTCTTGCCTGATAATAGATTTCATAAAGTTCGAAGAAAATGACTTTGGAATTGAGCTTGACTCATCCACATTCTTTATTTTTATTATTGGAACGGCAGAAATATAATGCGGCATATCAATATTGAAATGATCTTGAGTTTGTTCATCGGATTCAATATTTGATGATCTTATATTTGGACTTGTACTATTACGTAATTGATGTGTCTCGTATTTAATTATAGATCCTTTTGTAGGCTGCATATTTAGTATTGAATTACCATGAAGGCCCTCTCGGGTTGATTGAACAGATTTATTGATATCATTGTTTATAACATTCTTCGGTTGAGAATTCTGATTGCCAATAAACACGCCTGGTGTATTTGGTCCAGGTATACCCGGCACGTGAGGTATTAATTTTCCACCATGAAAAATTGTCGTTGCACCGTTTGGTGATGAAGGACTTAATGGTGGCAAAGTTAATGGATTAAATGCCGTAATAGCACTAAGAGGTGGGAACTGAAAGTGTGTTATATCACGTATATTAGGCAAATTGGAACTTGACATAGAAGCAGTTGATATCGAAATTCTAGGTGTCTGTGGTTGTGGAGTACCCAAATTTTCTTTCGGTGTAGGAGGATTGTGCATTATGGTTCCACCCGAATGTAATCCCGACCTTACAACAACACTACTGGCTTCCGCATCATTAGCGAGTTTTGATGGAGAAAGATTTTGTTGTATTAATATGGGTGACAACTGATTTTTATTGGGTTCTATTCGTAGTGTAGTTGTTCCACCAGAATGATCAACAATTTTGACTTCACCTCCAAACATTTGAAGGGAGGTAGAATTATGTCTCATATGTTGTGATATTTCATCCATTGTACGTAAAGCTGTAGAGTTGGCATCGATGCACCTTATCTTGGGTTGTGAATACAGATCATTTGATCTAGGAGAAATATTTTCTATCAACCTTGGACTATAACTTTCGGCCCGACTATCGATTCTCCTTTTCGGACTTGCTATAGGTTTTACTTTAAGGCTCTCATTTTTTCTTGCGTATTCAGTTGGCACCCTAGTATCTACAAGTCTTGTATTTCCGAGCAATGGACCTGGTGACGGTAAAGGAGCAACAACATCATTTGATTCTGGTTTCATAATAATAAGATTTTCTGGTTTGATTCTCGAAGGTGAAGACTTAAGTGAATTAGTAGATCGTGAATAATTTGACGGTGATTCCGGTAATCTGACGTTTATAGAATTACTTCTAACAAATACGTTATCCGGCCTTATGGACTTCATGTCTTTCTGATGTGCGGTATTAGGGCCAACACTTCCTTTGCAATAATACATTCTGTGCGTTTCTAAATTATCCGCACTTCTATAAATTATCTGACATAAGGGACAAATAAATAAAGGTCCTTCGATTATTTCACCCGTTACTGATGCTAACCCGTTCATTTTAGTTTTAAGAAGGAGATCTTTTATAATGGAGCCTTCTGGATTCAAAGGATGTTTTTGATGATCATTATGTGAAAAGCTTTCTGAATGAGATCTTTTTCTAAATGAAATATCGTTATCATGATTGGATTTTGTCAAATTTAGTGGGGATGGCTCTGATTTTATTTCACCCAATTCAGTCATAAATTGTTTGCTTACAGCTATTTGTTTTATTTTGCCATATTTCTTTTGCAGAGGTGTTTCTATAACATCAACAATAGCTTCATTGTCTGATATAATTTTTGAGATATGTTCCGTAAGAAAATCAGCATTTGGTGAAATAGACTTTTTCATTTTCTCTTTTTCATCGCTCTCTTGATATAAAGCTGCTCTAAATTTAGGCTTATAAATTGATTTTGATTTACTGTTATCAATTATTGAAAAACTCGTACTTGTTGACGGCATCCTAGTATCAACAATTAATTCTGAAGAATCATTTGATTCTACATTTTCAGCGCGTATAATAGAAGCATCAGAACCGGTTTCTGACACAGATGTAGGCGGTATAGATGTGTCACTTTCTGATCCTCCTGATAAGTCATCGTCGTTTAAATTGATAGATACGTCAGCTCCTTGTAGTCTTAAGGCATGTGTTCTTGATCTTCGATGTTTGTATAGATTTGATTTCGTTTTAAAAGCAAATCCACAAGGTACACAAGGGTAAGGTCTCTCATTCGTATGAGCTCTGATATGTTTTTGAAGAACTGAAGGCTTGGCACAAGATAATTTACAGTAGGGACATATATAGCGTCCACCTACTCCACCATTGTAGACTTCTTTGATTAAATCATTTTCAAGATTCTCAGTCTTATTTGAAAATTCATCAGTAAAACTGGTCTGACCAGTTACTTGAACAATATTATTTACATTACCTAATCTATTATTTTCATCATTATAATTAATTTGTACATTTTTCTCCACATCCGGAACTTCTAAATGCTGTTTGTCTGCTTTTATTTTTATTTTTTCTATTTCTGGATGGGCTGCTGCGATACTACCATTGGATATTGAAAGACTGCAAGCAGTCTGCGATACAATCGTTTCCTTAATTCTGGTTTCCCCTGTTTTTGGTAGATTTCCGGGAAACACAGAAATCGTAGATGCCATTTTTTTGAATTTCTTATGTAGATAGCTGTGATCATTGTTATTAGAGAAGTTACTATCTAAACGTTTTTCTTGTGTAAGCGGCATCGTACCCGCGACGTTAGTACCTGAAATAGAAACAAATTATTTTAAATCAAATCAGATTTAAATTACGCATGACATGGAATCGGGGTATATAAGCCGATTGTGAAATGAAAATTTGTGAAAAACACATTAATATATTTTTAACCAACTACTATTTTATGTAAGTATGCGTTGACATAAGGGGCAGAATATCTCGCCTCATGCTGTTATCGAGTACTAAATGAAGCTTAGTTTAATTATGAAAAACCAACTTTGTTCATTTTATAACTCTACTAAAGAATGATTTTGAATGATTGAATGATAACATTTTCGTAGTGTCAACATAAACATTTCTTCATGTTTATGTTGACACTACGAAAATGTTCGGCATTTTGTAGATAGCGTCATATCGTTCTTCAAAACTGACAGTCCTATTAGCAAAAAAATCGGACTATTTAAGCTGTTCATCTGTAGCCGTGCCAAATATATGGAGGTTGCTATACTGTTGATATTAAACATGAATCAATACAAAAAAAAAAACACTTTTTTTGTACAATCTCATTATTCATCAATTATAATAAAACATCTTTTCACCGGATTAATCGAGGGTATTATTGATTTTTGTTTTTCCTGACGTTTCGAACAATTTGCAGTGTTCGTGGTCGCAGGAAGGCCAATAATACACGCGATTAATCCAGTTTAAAGTTGTTTTATTATAATGTGTAGTGATTGCGAAAACCTAAGAAATTACTAACCGATTATTGTTGAATATTGTCCTTTTAAATTGTTTTTTTTTTATCATGCAAATTTTGATGATTATTGGCGTTTTTTTTTTCTAAATTTACTTTATAGCATCAACAGAAAGTTTTTGCCATACATGAATTTGAATTGATTAGCAATATGGTTCCTTCCATCCTGTAAAATCAATACCTATATAATTATTTGATTGTTATTCTTAGCGGTGAATATAATTTATTATAAAAATATGATCGTCGGTCTAAAGGTCGCAAGTACAGCTGCATCATTATATTTTATATAGGTTAATTAAAGTTGTATAAGTTGGTTTCGTTAACAGATTTTACAGTTAATACTCCATTTAACATAGATTTTTACGGATACATTCAAAAAAACTAAAATATTTTTCTGTTAGGAAGCTCTCATTATCAGATGGCAATAGGTTCAACACATAGGACATAAAAAATCTCTGTACAGTTCTGTTGAAGCGGTTTCGGGGAAACTGCTCCAGGCGGTTGCTACATATGTTGTTATAAAATTATGTATATTTTTTATTCACATTATTTATTTTCTCCAACAAACAGTCAACATAAGACTTAGCTACAACGATTATTGAGTCAAATTTTATTGATTGTTCTAGAAGCAACATTTGTTTTTATATTAAGTAATGAGTACGTAGGTAGCATACATTTAATGAGATTTAAAAGACAATGATTGATCTGCTGACCCAAAGAAGGTAGATGCTATGCTTCACAAAGTTCATCATAATAAAAGGATGATATATTATGGACGTTTTCAACTTAAAAAGAAGTTATTAGCGAGGTGCTGATGATACCTAATCGTGAACCACTTTGTGGCCTCAGTCTACTGACTAGGAGCCTGTATTTAAGATGCATAAAACATTCATTAGGGCAATGTGTGGTCTCAAATCAACTACTTTGTACCTCATTCATTTTAACTACCGACTATAAGGAAATTTACCATTTTTTTCTCTATAAACTATCTATTGTTAGAAAGACTTCTTTGTGCACTTAATCTATGAACCAATTATTTAAACTATAATAAATTAGTAGAGGTCGAAGTCTGTACCAACATTCAGTATATTTTTCGCGAAAATTTGTTGTAGAGGCTAAATAACAGAAAACTATTAGTAAAACAATTATATCTTGAAACTGAAATTGAATTATTCTAATCTAAATAAAATCTTATTTTAATATCTTCTGAAAACCTACTTAAAACATAACTAGATAAATATTGAGTTGAGCAGTAAAAAATAAGTAGATAAAATACCATTGTGAATTTTATGGAATAATGATATGAAGGTGAACAGTCGAACAATTTAGATGGAACTAGCACTGCTGCGTTACTGAGGGTCAACTATTTTAATTTAACATGTAGCATCACACATTACTTAACAAAGCCCTTGTACGACACATACTCTACATGGCTATTTTAAACGTGAATTAGTAAATAATAAATAAACTTCATAGTACACGTTCTTTCAATATTTTAATCAAGATACATATATATGAGATTCTGAACAGTTTTCAAATTAAATAATTGCAGTATTTAACATATTATTTCCTTCGTAAACAATACCCAGGCCGGGCCCAGTTTTCGCTACGCCCATTTACTATAGATAATTCTGATTTTATGTTTTAAAGCAACTATTAATATGAGAATCATTAGATATATTTATATTGAGGGGCCCGTAGCAATCGATTGTTGTTATGTTAAGCTGAGCTTGTTGACCATCATTTCATATACCCCTCCGTGCCCCGTTGAGCACGTTAGACATAAGATATATCGTGCTACCTACTAACTGGGTTGTGGAAATATGCTGGTATTGTTAAGCTGTATCTAGTTAGATTGGAAGTCTCCCGTAGTAGGGTAGAGGCTAGGTTAATTGCTTCTTCTTCTTATCGTATAGCTGATGAACAACCTAGTGTTACAGTTTAAACATAAAAAGTTTTTAATGTTTTCCATAACCGTTTGAAGCAAATGATAATTACTTTAAAATATGCACATGACTGAAAGTTCAGTGGTGCGTGCATTTGATTCGAACGTGCGACCTTTGACCTGTCAGTCCAACGATCATACCACTGCTATCCCTACTTACTAAATGGATCATTTTTACCGTTTTCTTAGTGAAAGGCTGGAAGTCAGCATTTAAAACACAAATCCACAATTTATGTCAGTTTTTACGGTTAAGAAAGTGATGTAGGTATTAGTCCAACTTAAAATCTGGTGTATATTTTATCAGCATCGGTAATATAAATCATGAGATACAGCTTGACCCCTTTATTGTATATACACTCTATAGAACGTAGAGGTTAGGATCCATTGGTCATTATAAAATGATGTAGTGTTCCGAATTCTAACTAGGTAAGTACCTACTTGGTGATAGGTTATCAGTTAAAGGTACTTTGATTAGGTATGGGTTATTTATTTATTGGATTGATTTCTTTGGTTATTAATGGTGGTGGATAAATATAATTATACACTGTTTAATTAATTAAGGGATTCAACCAGGGAACGGGCAGCAGCGTTTACACATAGATCTTGGTGGATCTATGTAATGTACCTATGGTAGACCTAATTTTTTTTCGTTTAAGTTGTTTTATTTTTTCTATCAAATGCCCCTGCAATGCAAACCCCTGAATGTAAATATCGAAATTGACATTTCCGTACACGTGGTTTTTGTTTTACGAATATTATTTTTCATTATTTTATTACACGACATTCTACAAAAGGGATGAAGAGAAACCTTAGGTAGGTGCTGCTTATTTCTTAAAGAAATTTCTTACAGCAGACCAGCAAATGGAGAAATGTTGAATAAAAGCGGAAGACAGACCATACCACCTCAGGGGGTAAGAAATAAAACCATCTAAAATAACACTTGGTAGAAAGGTCGTGCTCCTTAACGCATCTTTTAAATATAGTGGCAGTCTCTGAATTACGTATGTTAGGTTAGGTTCGGAAGTGAGACCTACAATCTCACGGCATGAACAAAAGAGTAGGAGTAAAAATCTTGTTTTATGGGTTAGGAATTTGAGAATAGATCTGAGGTGGGACCTATATGGAGCATCCGAAAGACGTGCACAAAAAAAGCTCTCGCGGATAGGAGGGTTATAAAGAATTATGTACGATGTTGAAGAGGAGACTACTAGTATGATCATATCCTCTTAGTTAGCGGAAAGCTATCCTATATCCCTTACACTATATATTGCCACTATAACGGGCGACTGGTCAACCTCTTGTCATCTTTTGAATAGTAACTACAAAAACCAAGATGTTAGAAAGAAAGAAAATGTTTTTATTTCTACGCGCCATCTTACGCACATACTTTTAAAACTATACAAATAAATATAAAACTAGAACTTTTACACATTGCTAGAGTGCTACTTTTTGTACTATATTAAACATAATAATATTAAATTATTAAATGAAACCAGCAGCGAAATTATTTCACACAAGACCAATGTAGTTGCAAGATGTTCAATTTATGAAGAGTACACTCATAATTAATTGAACATCTTGCCAGAAACCAGGTATTTTAGGAATAAGTACCTATATTATACTGGTATTGGTAGAATTTTCGTACACTGCGAATGTAAAAGCTGTTGCGTCAGTCATTTGCAGACACAATAGATTTTTATTGTTACAACGTACAGATCTGTACGTTACTGAGCCGAAAGGTTAAGTAAAACATAAATTCATATTTTTATTGATTTATCTTTAAATTATCATTATTTATATTTTAAATAATTGAAAAGCACTCTACATATTACAGTGAACAGCGCAAGCATTGGAGTGGACGTGTTGAGTGTTGACGCAACGCGCATGTGCCGCGCTATTTCTATTGGTGTGTTGTGTGACATCACCGTGACGTCATGCTAATAGACGAGGATATCCCCAGTCGGCGTTGATGCTTTCTGCATTTTTTTTATGATACGTTTGACGAAATTGCGTTCATTACTATAGTATATACTTATTTTACAGTAAGTGTGGACGAGCGATGTTTTATTCGTTATTATGAGTACTTACTAATATTTACTTTTTACTTATGTCAAAATTGGATTAAATATTCTACCTAGGTAGGCTCTGTGTATAATTTTAATAATGCGATTTTTTATAGGAATTGACTTTATTTCACCTACTAGTCTAAAGTACTTACACAATATTTTAATTTAGTTCTTTGGAACCATTGATTTTAGAAGCACCTAGGTACCTGACTACAGATTTAGTAGTCGAGGTCTTAGTCGTATCGTGTCACAAAACAAGGTGTGTGAAATATATTTTTATGTGTGTGTGTTGTCTACATAATCCAAACGCGTGTAGTAGTAGTACGATGGCGGACGACCTCGCTTGCGCTCACTCGAGTCGTTTGTGGATGGCTGCGTCGTTGGTACGTTCCGAGAAGGCGTTACAATTTCCGAGAACTGGAGACAACGAAGCCGCTCCGTTCGTTTAAGAACAGGCAAGCAAATAAGCTCGGTACGCCGTACACACTTGCCGCTTACGCACACAGCACGAGCCTCGTATTTATGTATTGGCGTTCATATTATTCTATGTGTGCGCGCTACCTATTTAAATAACGACTGGCAAGCTTAGTTTTAGATATACAAGTATAATGATTAAGCCTCCTACAAAAACCAAGAAACCACTTAAAGGGATAGTCATAATATTACATTTGAACATTTTCAACTCGATGATCTTATAAGATATAGGTACCTACGTAAACATAGCTCTAATAAACATACACATATGAAATCGGGAAAGTGATCCCGAAGGCAAGTGGCACTAACTACTAGTGTTGTAATGAGACAAAGGAATCCCGACGGTCGGCCGCCGCCCGCCGGCCTGGCGCCAAGCCAGGCGGCCCTGGCGACGCCGACGCCTGTGTCGGCCGCCAGCACGCCGCCAGCTTCCATTGCCTCTGCCTATCACTTCACTTAACACAATTATTATAATGTTACCTAGTGTTTATGCTTAATATAATATTTTACATTGATTTACTTAATATATATTGTCAAGTATGACATATTCGCATTAAAGTGTACTTGTGTTGGTGCCTACCTACACAAGAATCAATTATATATTTTCCTTTAATGAAATTTCCAACAAAAATCTTGCTACCTATAAAACTATAACGATTCATGCGTTGATGTTGTTAATCTAGATAGATAGGTACTCATTCCAGATGTTTATCTATTAGATATCTTATTTAGAATTACCTATGCAATAGATGAACTTTCGATTGAAAGTACTAATAGTTTGTAGCTTAATTTAGAAATATAAATTGCTAACAATTTATGATCTTAACAAGTCCGTGCCAAAGTATAGTTCTTCTAAGACAAAAGTGCTAATAGGTAAACAAGTTTTTTTTGTCATTTCAACTAACTTTGGGTTCCGTAACATAATCTACTAGGTTTTCGACATCTAAAGTTGGTTTTGTGAGATTCAAAGGATACCTACCTATAATCGCGGAAGTAAAACTCTATTTTTTAAGTAACACAGTTTTATAGAAAGCTTCACATGAATCCTTGACCTGTCGAACGTCAATCGATCGGGTGAACCCCTACGTTTAAATATAAAACTTATTATATAATAACCTACATTTTATTTTTGATTGTAATCATTTACATTTCAGTATCCATAATCGACTATGATTGAGCATACCTACCGTTTGAGAATAACATACGAACATTTAGTGTCACAAAATCTTACCGCGGTAAATTGATCAGTCCACCATTATATCATTGCTGTCTTGATATCATTTGTTGACGCCTCCAGAACAAATGTCAACAAGTCCGATAGGCTGCATTTCACCCGCGCACAAGTGAATCATCGTTAATAATTGCGCGACGATCCACGCCACACGGCACACACACACAGAGACACACCTGTGTTATCGTCACACAAGTCTCACTTGCACACTGGGTAATGCAACGCCACTTTCTTTTTAGCAAAATGATAACAACAATTATTAACATACGAGTATTTATTTGTTTCGTCTGTTTGTTAGAAAATATGTCTCGTTTATCGTAACGTAAACTCAACGACAAGACAACGTACGTTCCCGCACCGCGGATGAATGTTCAACTGTTTGTAATGTCGTTGGTTTGTTCGTTTCGTTCCGTTCCGTTCGGCTCCCCCCGCTACCCTCGTCCCTACCCGCGCACCGCACTCGGCGCCCGCTGTAAGTAGTGATTCATGTCGCGTTTTATCTATCTCCCTCCTTCACCGCAACCGGATCGGTTGTTCTTCGTAATCTATTTATATATATCTACATAATATGCACGGACTTTAACCTGCGCTTTAACTACATTTAAAATCTTTAAGTTACGAGAAATAATGTGATCTCGAGAAGGACTACATAAAATATTACGTAGGCATAAACAAATACAAGTTAGTACCATACCTCAATACCTACTCATTTCATGCATTTCATCTGATGAGATCACTTGGCATTTTCACAAATACTGTACCTAGCTGTATTACGAATTGCGTTAGCTATTGTAAATCTTCCGCCAACAATTGATACGTACCTAACGAAAATTTGATTCACTTTGGAAGCCCCTTACTTATTACCTTATGTAAAAAGGGTTTACTCTTTTACATAGATATTTAAATAATTGTGAAATTATTAATTAACACGTGTTCGGTCTTGGTCACTAACCGATGAAAGAGGGCGACTTTAAGTCAATGCGGGATTAGTTAGCATCAAAAGATTTGTCATCTTCGTTTTAGTACCTACCGACATCGCATGCAATGTAATTTTCATGCAGCGCTGATTTCGTAACGGTTGCGCTCGACTTGAACGGGTATCAGTTTTATTTGCTACCGTCTACTAACTACATTCTCTATTGCAGGAAGCTATTTAGCGTCATCGTTACCTTTTTTCCCCCGATTCCAGTGGAGTTCAAAAGGAGGATTTGAATGTAAAGGTAAATATTTTCGTCTCCCATGATTATTCTATATTCTTCCATGACTCCCGAACCAGGCATCGGAACTGATACTAATCTCAATCGATTCGGCTTAAAAAACCTGGACTGTAGACTATAGTAGTTAATGATGTCAACATAACATTAACATTTAACTTTTATTCCTGTTTTCATCCCTTGTGTAGAAGAACTAACATTCGTGAGACTGCACTTTTTATTAATATAATTGCAGTTAGGCTTTAATATTCAATTAAAAGTACCTAGGTAGTAGAGATCTCCTCATAAAGTGATGAAGCATCAGTAGTTTATAATACGATTAATAATTATTAAATTTATTGTTGGTATTTTCCTATATTTAACTTTATCTCGTGAACTTATTATCGGCAAGACCTCTTTATCAAAATTATATATATTCATAGTTTACCTACACAAATAAGCTTGGCATAATACGAGCATTAATCTATATAGTCGAGTTACGTAGTGATCATTTATTTTCAGTAAGAATCTTCACGGCACTCAAGCTAGATACGAATGTATAATATAAACACATTATTTGCAATGATAATTGGTAGGCGCTTATCAGTATTGCGGAGGCGATGACGCACGCGTTTCGAGGATAGCACGCACTCGCTCGATTGTGAACACAAGTTGGTCAGGAAGCTAGCGATACTCCGACAACGACCAGTATCGACAACAAACTTGTTTCTTACCGTGTGCTGCTGTACCCAATTTGTGCAGTTTATAGGTAGGTAGGTAGGTATATATTTTAACTCTGCAGTCATCACCAGTATTTGCTCTGACGTAATTATATGTTTTGTCATCTGCAGCTGTAGAGAATAGCTGTCAGTGTTAATTTCGCAATGTGGACCTTGATTATAAAGAATTTAATACCTTATAAATTCGTCTGTCGTTCATAAGTATAACTAAAAAACTGTTGTCAATGTTACATGCTAGGTGTCTCTTAGAATTCATCAGCCCTATGAATTTAAACAGTTAGGTAATTCCTGATTGATGTGCGGTAATTTTAGGCGCTTAGGTACGTCTAAGGTGCCTTTGGTAAACCAACGACAAGTACTGGTGTTACTCTATGGCGGCTGCTGTTTTGCGAATGGTATGTGAAGTGCGGGGGCGAGGGGCACTTGTTGCGTTGTTTGGTTGGCGCAGGCACCGCCTGTTGCCGACTGTCGACGTCACGTCACGACCTTGAGCTACACGCTACTGAGAGTGTTTGTTTCTGTATGCTTTCCTGCACTTGACCACACTCATGTATAACGACAATAAAGATTGGAAGCATTATAGTTTTAATCCCTACCTACTACTCCCTATTATTTCAGGATATTTTATCCAACAGCCTTTCCTAAAATCGAGAAATTCATAAATTGAATATACTGACTATATCCTAACACTTTTTTGAAGTTCAGCCAGCCACCACGATATAAATTTGAATATAGGAAAACCAAGAATATATTTATTAAGTACCTATATGTATATGACTAATTATTATCTAAAAAATTGAATAATCTCTGAATAATCACATTAAAATTAACACAGTAATCAAACTTTAAAGATCGACAAAAAATTGCAAGTTGTTGTTAGAACATAGGCAGAAGGCAACGCAGCTGTTGAATAAATATGCGAGTTCACCCGGGCGCCACGAAGTCGCGTGGGCGGGAAACCACGAAACCAGTCTTGGTGGCAACTGAACCAGACTTAACTTGCTGGAATTTAATATAATGTGATCAGAATTTAGTAGTATTAGGTATACCAAATATAGAGTTCAAAATTAAAGTATATGATTACTTATTTTCTCTTTGACGTCAATGTCGTCATTTTTACTATTGTTAATGATCTGTGGGGCTAATCTTGAAACTAATACCAATTTCAATCCAATTCCAATATTAAATAGACGCCATAAATCAACGTGTAATCTATACTAATAATAATATAAAGCTGAAGAGTTTGTTTGTTTGGTTGAACGCGATACTCTCAGGAACTGCTGGTTCGAATTGAAAAAATATTTTTGTGTTGGATACTTTGGATAGTCCATTTATCGAGAAAAGCTATAGGCTAAATAAAATTACGATACGACCAATAGGAGCGGAGCATCAATGAAAAATGTTGCAAAAAATATTCCTTTAGAGAGCTTCCGTTGCGAACGCTGCATAAACCAATGAGATTTTACCTATAGCGGCGTTATACCTGAACATTAGTGCATAAAAAATCAGCGGCACCTTTTTTCAAAATTTGGATCTGGACATGACTACTGTCTGCAGTCTGTACAATTTCAGTAAGTTTAGATTCTGAGCGTGAACTGCTTCATTGTACAAAACGAGTTTGTGACCAGTGCGAATGCAGAACCGACCGCGTCGTCCCCCCACCTTGCTCGGGCTTCCCTCGGAAACCAGGTCATCGTTAACTTGCTTGACTACTACGGCATCAACTCGCTGCCTACATAGACCACACCCCGTCCAATATCTGGTGTATAAATTGAGTTTTCTTTAAAACTTTCGTTCTCAAAACAAAGTTCATTACTAAACGTCTACATAGTACCTATGACATAATCAGTCATTTAGTACGAAATACACACATTTTCAATAGATTATATTTGCGAAATTAGGGCAAACATCCAGAATATAATTAAGCTTTCACAGTCCTACGACTACAGTTACTACCTACTTCATAGAAACTGAATAGATGCCGAAATATCATTATTAATTTATTATATTCAAGTTCATTAGAGCAGAGCTGTCCATCTAACTCGGTTACAAGTTATGTGACAATTGGCGCCTTAGTATAATACTGATTATAAGATGTATAAAAAAGCATTTGAAATTGTCATTGGGAGTCTTAATGCCATTGCACTTACTAGTATAGATTTACCTAGATTTTAGTTCTATTATGGTTGTAGTCGAGTAAGGAGTTTTAAACGTCATCAAGTGTAACATACAAGGGCCTTATTAGCTAACTTCCTTATAAGGAGCCAATGTGTAAATTTGAAGGATGCATTTAAACTGTCAATTTAAGATTCTGCTACAATTTTATTTTTTCCTAATATATGCCGTTCATCTTGCTGTTAGGCACTTATTAATAATTTATTATTTTACATTTAGTTCTTGGCTTAAGTGTAATATTTGACTTATATTACGACTTAAAATAATTTTATCTAATAAATTAAGACCTTCCATAAGCACAATACAGTAGGTACCTAGATATAAATAATAATTCATGTATAATTAGACCAGTCCATAGATATTAAACCAAGAAAAAAATTATAGTGAATAACAATGATTTTGAAATAATTACTGTTACAAATCTATTAACTACATACATGCTTTTATTATATTGCTACACAAAATTATATCCATCAGCAGCCCCTTATCAAATCCAAATTAATAGGTTTGTCGTTAGAAAAAACATTGAATGCAATTACTATTTTAATACAATAGAAAAACTTGAGGATTTGAAAATATTAGTTTAGAGTTGCAGAACATGTGTAATATTGAGTCAGTATTTAGGTGCCATAATTTGTGGCACTCACACTGCTCTAAACGCAATATTATTTACATTCACATTTATACCTATTTATGAATACTGGCACTAAGAGAATGGCGTCATTCTTCGTGAATTCCGGCGTACACGTATCAACGACCAAAATACGCCATATGTATGAATGTGACAATATTATTCGTGAGTCACTCCGAGTCTTGTAGCACTTGACCAAATAAATTACTGTTCACCGCTCAAGAGTCTTCCCTCAATGACGTTCATGTGTTTTGTTGTTATTTGAATTAAGTTATTTTTTTATGTTTTTTGTCTAATAACAACATTCATGTATACACAAGTCGTAAATATAAAAGTAATACCTGTCGTTACCTAAATTTAAGTTTTGTAAGTACGTTATATAATTACAGTGATATTAAAATATTTTAAATTTGTCGGTATGTAAATTAATAAGAGCAATATTGGCATTGTTTACTTTTTTTATCTATGCTCTGTCAAGTGTTGTATTGAAGTTGGCACTGCGTTGCGATCATCTTTTGGATATTCGCCAGAGAGGTGTTCCCGCTTCCGAGGTGCATTCCCAACGTCCACACTCATTTCTGTTTCGTACAAATTGCAAAATAACTAGGTATAGTTTCTACGCTATTTTTGATAAATGTGGTTAACCAGAAAACCAAAATTTCGACATGACTTTTACTTTGCCAAAAAAAATAATAGCTAGATACTTTACTATAAATATGAAGTACCTAATCATTCAGAATGAGTAGAATTAGGAAATCAATCTTGTATTTGAGTTGGTATAGGTAGCACTGGCGGCTTTTACATTTAGATCGAATAATCAATCACCGGAACAAGGAAACAACCAAACCATTAAACCAATAGGTTATTTATGTACCTATTGGTTTAATGGTTTGGATGTTTCCACTTTCCATTAATTTTTTTATCTTCTGTAAACTAATAGTTTTATCATAGGTATAATAATAATTCGTAATCTTATTTCTCTGACGTAAATATATTATTTCGATAATGTTCTCATGCTAAAAGTAATACTATTCAACCCGAATTTCAAACCACTGATAAATATTAACATGATAACTGATAAGAACAAAATACTGCTATATACGCCCGTAGTATGAATAAAGAAGTTATAATCTTATCTATACTAACTTATAATCATTTGCCTTTAGACCTCTTCTCATACTTATACTTCATAGCATGAATGTGCATTGATGACCACGCTTACTCTTATTGTCGTATGGCCTGCATTCCTCATATTTTTCGTCGCCGTGCGAATTTGCGAACTTTAAGCAATTACAATAAATACTTATTTAATTATCCCTGACACGAAACTGTTGGTTTGCCTAGAATAAGAAAATAAGTTAAGTAATAAGTGACTAATATTGTAAAAGTGGAATACTTACTGGTTTATTTAGAACTGTGTATTATTTAAAGCAAGACGAAAACTTCTTGAACGGTGAACATTAAGAAAATAATAACAATGTTGTAAAAATTTGAATTATAGCTTAAACAAATCCTTATCACTTACACATTGACCCGTTAAAAAGAAATAACCTAATAAATTAGGACCTTATATATGTCGCAAATGGATTGTAGAATCAGCAGTTATACAAAACTGCTAACTGATTTACAAAACTTTCAAAATACAGTAAGTATCTTTTCTTTTACTTGAGTGGTGAATGTCCATTTAATATATCTATACAATAAATAAATCTTTCTGACAGTAGATATGTCATATTAAATGGAAAAAGAATACGGTCGCGAACAGGATTCGAACCTGCGCCTCCCTGATGAATACTCCAGGCGCTCTGACCACTAAGCCATCTCGACCTCTGCTCACCACCGCGAATTCTTCCATATTTTAACACGTCTTATGGCGACGTTATTGCTATCAATTCGAGGTGACCGAACCGATACGACTAACTTTGCAGTTAATACAATGTCGTAAAGAATGCAATTACCTTAATAATTCAAGATAAATCTTTGAAAAGCATTAACGCTTCTTTCTTTTTCCATTTAATATAATAACTTAAGAGTTCACTAAGCATGCGTTAATGCTTTTCAAAGATTTATCTTGAAGTAGATATGTCATTCTACATTACGTCTAAACCGTCGTTATTTTGGTATTAATGAATTCACAAAAATAATTTAATTAGTATGAAGTATGTACCTATAATTAAAGCATTGGGTGAAGTGAAGAGAGTAGGTCCTTTGCTTTGCTTGAATAAAATAGAGCTACCTCAAATTCGTTCCTGGCGTTGTATGGTCAAAGTTCTAACCTAACCTAGTTTCCATTATAAAACCCGTTGGCTCGCTAATTACCAGACACAATTGATTTTTATTGTTATGAAGTACGTATTTGTACGTGGCTGAGCCAACGGGTAAGAAGTTACATAATTTGTATATTTCATATGATTTTAAATATTAAAACAAAGAATATTTTTGGTCGGTTATCCAGATTTCTGAGGTGAACAAGAAAAATAATGTCCAGTGTTCAAGCGTTTTTGAAATGTTTGTTTCCACGAGTTTTGATAGACAACTTGTTCATTTGTAAACATAACATAACATAGCATCACGCTTGTATTCCCCGAAGGGGTAGGCAGAGGTTTACACACTTGTACACCCACATTTCACCAATGCTGTTATTAAGTCCCATGTAATAGGTGGTGAGCCTATTGCCATCTACCGAGCACAATTCCGAACTTCGGGCTGCTACTGAGAATTTCCTAACAGAAAAATCCAACAACACCGACCTGGGAATCGAACCCAAGACCTCAAGCTCAGCAGTCGCGCTTGGGACCACTAAACATTTGTAGCATGGTCATATGATTGGTTCTATTATACCTAGTTGTTGTAATGATGGCATTATCTAATTGTGCGTTATTTATTTCGATGTGCAGTTATTATTTCCCTTTAAGCTTTCAGCTTAGAGCTGCTGAAGTAAGTAGAAGACAAGACTCAAATAATTACAGTAGGTACCAATCTAGTAAAATTAACGATCCAACACACTTTCCTGGTATAGGCCGTTATTTGTATATGCTGCTATTTTTTTACTTTCAAAACATATATTGATTTCATGGTAGGATAGTAAAAAAAACTGTATAAGCCCCTTAAAACATACTCGTACTTAGTAATTTCAAGCACATCAAAAAACTACGTACCAGCTTCCTGCTTTAAAACCTTTCGGCTCAGTAACGTACAGATCTGTACGTTGTTACAATAAAAATCTATTGTGTCTGCTAATGACTGAGGCAACAGCTAACTCTTTGAACAATAAGGCCACGTTCAGTTCCTTTTAGTGAATAGCGTAGTTATAAGGACCCACATCACACGTGGTGGTGGTGAGTTTCAATGTACATAATATATTAGCCGTCTGTGTAATCGTAATTTGTTTTAATTATGTGTTTTTAGTTTTAAAGGTGTTGATATTTAAACGTGAGATAATGGGGTCAAATAGTAAAGAACCGTTTCTGTATGCCCGTATGAAAACACGTTTTTATCTTATTTTATTTGTTTCCGAGTTATAATATTTGTGCATAATATTGTTTGCCGATGCTACACCGAATGATAAAATTAACGACTAAATTATAGACCACGTACAGGGAAATTAAAAACAAAACCTGTAAAAGATTTCTAAATATCTTATTCTTGCTATAAACTTAGGTATTATGTTAACAAAATGTTCATAGTACCTACTCGTATTATTGCTTAATGCTTAGATTGCACCCTGAAAGTCGTGCTGTCTAAGCTGTCTTGTTTCTTATCTTTCGAATAAAATAATACTCACCTATGAGTACCTACTTACCAATAAATTTAATATTGGTACATTAATATTTATTACAATTTTAGAAACTTAATCATTTTGTTCAGGTACCTGAAACCCGACAGCCCCAGAAGGACGGCAATGTTGTATTAAATCAAATAATCTCACTAATGTAGTCTGAAAATCAACCTAATTAATTCGAACACAGTCTATCCTTTTCTGACAATTAAGACATAGCAAACCTCCAGTATTTTATTTATAAAACAACGTTTTTACCTGAATATCTGGAATGCTATTATCAAATTAGCCATCGTTAAACACCTACATATATTTAATACTAGCTGGTGCCCGCGACTTCGTCTGCGTAAGAAAAGATAGCCTACCTATGTCCTTCTCCAAGGTCCAATCTATCTCCTTGCCAAATTTCATTATGGTCCGTTCAGCCGTTTAGTCGTGAAAAGGTAACAAACAAACAGTTACTTTCGCATTTATAATAATATTATTAGAGAGAGAAGTGCACTATAAAAATCACAAACAAAACATATTCTTAACTTATAATTATCATGGTTATTTATATCTGGTAGATCAAAATCAGTTTCTTTCCAAAAAACATCAAAAACAACATAGCATCTCCCTTATATTCCCCGAAGTGGTAGGCAGAGGTGTACATAGTTGTACGCCCACATTTCACCAATGCTGTAAGTCCCATGGTGGTGAGCCTATTGCCTTCTACCGGGCACAATTCCAAACACCGGACTGAGAATTTCTCAACAGAAAAACCCACGCTTTGCCCGACTTGGAAATCGAACCCATTATCTCATGCTCAGCACTAGACCAGCGAGGCAGTTAAAATATAAATTAATAATCAACTGATTCAAAAATAAAATTCAGCTAAGTTGCTATTATGTCTATAGAATATGTAAATATTTATGCAGAGAACTTCTGTCTGCGCCCATGCACTGATTTTATTCACTCCAAAGTCAAATGGTTTGGACAGTAAAGAAGTTTAATGGTATAGAGAAACATTTATGTACACAGGATTCTAAAAAATGACCTAAGTTTTATATAAATATTAAAATTAATAAGATTTTCATTAAAATAAAAGTATAAACTACTGCAATCGGCCATGTTAACTGAAACACCAATCACAGCGAATGACGTCACGGCTAAGTAAATATCAATCACCACCGTATGTGTTGCTTGAACATTTGTTGTAATTACGCGATTCAATTGATTCCTATATCATGAAATTTGTTCATTTGTAGTTAATACAAGATTTTGTGACTAAAATAACAAATCAAGAAAGGATCAGGGTTTTATTAAGGCTAAAAGCTCTAATTTGTCCAGAATTGATTTGTTGATGTTGAAAGAGTTTCTTGCGTCAAATAAAGACTTTGCTCATCTGAATTTCGAAATGTGAAAACTACCTTGTAAGTACCTACATTATTATTAATCACATTGCTAAGGAATATTTAACTCACACAAGCCTTTTTTTTAACACTTATGTCATCGGTTATTTTTGAGGTTAGCTAAGTCGAAGCTAAAGAAAGTAATACCTACTAGTTTTACTAGTAAATAACATATTTCTTAAAACTCCACAAATACTAAAGAACGTAGTTGTAACTACATTGGCTAGGTCTCGCCGTGCGAGCTTTAGCCAATTATCTCGCACTAAGTATTTTCTTGTTTGGAACATAAGCAAACAATTTGTTAGGTGTTGCTATTGATGTATTTTTGCACAGAGGGATAGCACACCACTTGTAAACTTTAGAATTCATTTGTAACACACGAAATATGTATTAATTTGTTGATTTTCTTGAGCATATACGTGATGCAATGTTTACCTAGGCGTGACGTTACAATCGGACGCCTTAGGACCCGCGAGCTTTGTCGCGCATAATTCAAAGTAGATACATTAAAATGCAATAATTTGCGATAAAACTTAGTTAATTGCTAAAAAGTGTTTTTCGGATATAGTAGACTGTCATCATGAACCTAGTTTGGCATCGGATGCTATGAAATAGACACAATAGACATTATAATAAAACAACTTTTAACCGGATTAATAGCGTGTATTATTGGTTTTTGTTTTTGCTGACGTTTCGAACGCTTTGCAGCATTCGTGGTCGCAGTCCTCCTGCGATTATTCCGGTTAAAAGTTGTTTTATTATGATGTGTAGTGATCGCGAAAACCTAGGATATTACTAGACACAATAGTTATAAAACTAGCCCATTAATAAATTGTGTAAACTTGTTTTAGTCTATTAAGCGTATTATTATTACATATTAATTTTGAAATACTTAATGGTAGATAACGTACTTTTACAAATTTTAAAGACGCCTTTACATGTCCCAGGTAAACCAAAAAACCATTTTAGGATCTTCATATTCTGTATACTCTAGATACTGGCCAGTATATACCGATAACAATATCCTGAGGTTAGACGTTAGACGCATTTCCGGTCTTCTACAAAACTGGCCCAAACTGGCCAAGTTTAGGACCCTGAAGCAAGGAAGAGGTTCCGATCTCTTGATAGTATTATTGACGTGGGGAATGTTATTTTTACAATAATCAACGATGTGTTCTTGTGATATATATGTAGTTGAGTATGTACGTGAGTAACTAGTCGACTCCTTGAAAAATCCTGATGCATTTTTGTTTGCAATTTTTTGTCAAGGTCTCGAGATGTTAAAAAAATATATTTGTACATTAGACGACGTAGGAAGTGACTAAATTACCTAATTAATTGCACCGATAAAATCTTTCTATTCATATTGTCAATGATCGTCTTTTTTTAGACAGTATATTTTTATTTATTGATCTCTAAAATTGTAAATGCACCTTTATAATAACTGCTGTTCATTCAGTATGCAATTCTTAGAATACCCCCGGACACACGCCGGCGCGAGTTACCTATAATAAACACTCATACTACCTACATAACCTTTTCACATTTATGATTCTTACAGTTCCGAGAATCTTCTTCGATTCCCTTCTCCAATATAGTAGGGGCGTTGCTGCTGTTTAACTTCTAGGTAACGAAATAAAAAAGGTGAAGTTTTTCAGAAAAGAAATTTTAACCACTGACTTATTGCCGTTGATTAGAATTTCCAGTGAAAATATCGTATTAATTGCATGGCGGAAAAATCCAAGCTAGGTGTACAGGATGATACATTGAGATGGGTCAGTTTAGACAAATCTGAAACAAATATGTTCTCAGGAACCATGTCCTTAAACATCATTCAAAGATTTCTTTTCAGTCCAAATTTTGCAACGCCTCTGAGAGTGAGCCTAAAGCCAGTGATTTTCAGGCACTCAGATCTGAGGTGGCTGTCAGCCTCTCTCTACAGTCCCAGAAGCTTGATTCCCCAATGGTTGTTACACTCGTACTTACTAGCTTTCGCCTTATAAATGGTATGAGGATGAGGTATGTTTGGCAATTCTGAAGAGAGTAACAAATAGTTGAAGAAATTGGGTAGTGGATCGATCCCACGCTCGCGTACCTAAGCATTTTTCCAAGCTTCCGCTGGATTACCGTCTGGTCCTGCAGTTCTTTAGACGTCTTTTGTAAAGCTTTCTTAACCTCGCTTGGATGGATTGGATGGAGGCACGACTTCTAGTTTCTTTTATTTTAATTACCAGAAGTTTTGTATCAGCTAAATTGATGTTTAAAAGGTGTTAATAATATTGAAGCCACGCGGTCTCTACACAACAGATCGGCATTTAAGTATATAATGGTTTCATACCTTGTTCCTTAGGGATGCCCTCCACTTCACAACGAGGGTATGTCTGACTCCTACCAACTTCGTCCTCATCGACCCCATCAGTTAATCACCCTGTATAACCTAGTAACAAAAAGACTTGGTGGTGGTAATGGTATTTTTTGCTAATTGTACATAAGTAAGGTTAGTCGTTATTTTAAATCTACAATAATTAGATTCGTTTTGAAATACGTAGGGTGAAATGAAGAACATTACTATTATTAATATGCCGTAGCTGTTGTATTATCATACCTACATTTGTATGGATGTGAGAATATGCAGTTTTATGATTAAATGCAGTTCATATAAACTAACAATTCAAGATTTCTTAAGGGTCGATTACACTTCACAACATCTACTGCACTTTTTCATGTAGGGCACTAGATATAGTGTAGTATAAATGCATGTAAGGATGTTGGACCCTAACTTAGGGCGATAGGAAGAGCCCGACCGCCCTAGATGGCGAAGTGCAATACATATAGTGTATTGCAGCCTTCGATCACTTATAAAAAACGAAGAGTGCAGCCGATGTGTGCAAGTGTTGATATTTAATAATATATCTGTATAATCTATGGTTGATATCGTAACGGGGAAGGTGGCAAAAATTACATCGAAAGAAACATATATTTTACGAGAATTACATATTTTCGAAATGTATAAAGTATGTAATTTTACTTGTGGAACAAGTATAATACAGATTATAGGAATAAATCTGTACGTTATGAGGGTTTAAGGTACTACTCGAAATATAAAAAATAATTTTGATCCGCGGCAACCATGAAAAGTTTCAAAAAAAGAATAGAAAATATGAACTCTGCATCCTGAGAAGAGAAAGAAATTAATAAAAAAGCGCCATACGCTTAATAAAATTAGGCTATTTTTTTGAATATTTGTGCATATATTTTATCTAAAACCATTTATTTAATACTGTCATCATGCCTATTGCAATGACAATACAATAATATGGTAAACCAGTAAACTGTCTTCCATCTTTGGGCTAACTCATTAATTTTTTTAACAAGTACCATAGTCATTTCATTGTTTCTATGAAAAAAAGTAATGAATTGAATACGTGTCCTTTTCCAGAATGATTCTAACAATGCCCTAAACATCTAAATCAGTTCAGGCGTTTAGAAGTTATGGCGGAATAAAGGAACTCACAAATATATAAACAAGGACCCTAATAACATAACACTCCTTTTTGGGCAGTCGTGCACATAAGTTTTAGACCCACTATTTTTTTTAGCAATTTTATTTATATTCCATGTGTGTTTTTTTTAAGTCACGCCTTTTTATTACCACAGCCACTATATTTATAATCTTACTTGCCTACGTTACCTGCAGTGGCGGCAAAGCATGGGTTGGCATACGGCGGTTTTCTATTGAGCACCCTCAAAATAAAACAGCAAATATTGCTATGCGACTAATTTAGAAAGTTCTCAACTTAAATTGTACATCTGTCTAAACGGAGGCCTTTCCAAACTATCCGGATAACACTACCCTATTTTTTGTTCTAAGTAGGACCATGGCTAGTGACTACTAGTTGCGAGAGTGATTTGTCACACCTTGGTGCTTACGTCTTTATGAGGGTAGAATATACCTTAGGATATCGTCATCAAAGTAGATGCGTCCAAAAAGATTAAGCGACTCCGTCCGCGCGGATATTGGAAACCATGTCATGTCATAAGTAGGTATATTATATATGACTATATTACATAATAAATAAATAAATAAAATAATTCATTGCTTTTTTGTAAAATGTGAGCATTATGTGGTTAATAATGTTATAAATATTACATTAATATATACATTCACCTGCCTATTGCCAGGCATTATGAGTTTGTCATGCTCACTAAAATGTCTTGCTGATGGTGGCGTTGTGTATCGGGTCGTCGAGTTCCCTTCAAAATGGTTGAGTTCAGCGACGCTGATGCGCACGTCATACTCGTGAACGGGTGCTGTCTGTCGGGACTGGTCCGCTCGTAATTGCCTTGGTAATCGTTTTGGCTTTATAAACTTTTACTATTTCAATCATTTGCTTTTGTTTTCCTCTTACATTATTCTACATTATTCTCACATACCATCAATATACGATTGTAATTAAAATTTTATTTAAAAAGAGTGTCTATGGAGTTTCTTGCCGGTTCTTCTCCATAAGATCAACTTTTTTGGAACCGTGCACCTAGCTTTGACGTTTTATAAGTGCCTGTAATTTGGTGTATGTGAAATAAAAAAAAATTAATTTGAATTTGAACATACGAAATGTTAAAATTCAGCCCAATGCAGCTTAAAATGTTAACAAAAGATTATAAATAAATGTTTCCGATTATCATACTGCTGTTCTACGTAGGTAGTCCTTTGATAATTATGAAAATCTATAGCACTCCTCGGCTCTCGGCTCCTATGAGCGAGAGTACTATGAAGTGTATTTTTCAACTAACTTCATCACCGCCCTGCCCTTATCCCAATTTATTTGAGGTCGGCGCAGCATGTATTTTTCTTTCATGCATACTCTCTACTGGTACTGGAATGCTGCTAAAGTTTTAGCTATGTTTTAAGACCGGCCGCCTGCCTGACATCAACCCTAATTGGGAATGCTGTTGTTGGTGGTAACCGCCACCGATACGGTCTCCTTCTAAATAGCTATGTCATACCAAATGTTATCCATGCGCCAGGTTCTGATGTTATCCTACTATCACACTCCACTAACTGGGCCACAATATACGAGCTACATAGCACAATTATTCACAAACGAACCAACCTAACAATCTTCGTTTTTTTTTCTGACAACACACTTTTCATCTTGACTCTCACAGGGTTTAGAATACTCCATTCAGAACTTGTACCTAACCAGGAATCCATCGTGTTACACGATTTTTCAACTAACTTAATATCTGTATTTCCTTTATTATGCATAAAATAAACATATCCTGTCTTTATACCTAACTTTTCTTTTTTTCTACTTAAATATGCTGTGCAGCAGCGCCTATTAGCGATAATATATTAATTAGGTAGATATTAAGTTACCTCGAAAATGAAGATACCTAAACCTACAGTGAAAACCCCATCAAAATTCTGAAAAAAATGTATACTTCTAAACACACATGAAGTTTCCTCTCTGTATACCTCCACCACCACTAATTAGGCATTAATCATACCAATTTAATTAAAAATAACCAAAAACCTAATCAAGTACCTTTAATAATTGATAAACTATCATCCCCCTGCCCTTATCCCAATTTATTTAGGGTCTGCGCAATATGTTGGTATTCTTCTACCATACATCACTATTAGCCATCATATCATCTTTAACACAATCCATCCATCGCTTCTTTGCGCTTCCTCTACTCTTATAACCATCTACTTTCATACTCGAAACTTTACTCCGCATAACATGCCCATGTGTAGTATAGGCATGTGATACAAAACGATTTCCACACAACTTCTCAGTCACCGGTACCACTTTCAGACTGCCTCTTATATACAAATTTCTAATTCTATCCACACGTCCCTCTGAACATTCTCATTTCAGCTGCATGTTGCTGTCTTTCATTCGTTCCCTAAGACATTCCGAACATTCCGCCAACACTCCGAACCATACTAGACAACAAGTCTAATAATTGTTTTATAGATTTTCCCCTTAAGTTTAAGGGGAATTCGAGGGTCACAAATCTCTGTTAATTCTGTGCTTAACGCTCCGGTCTATTTCGCCATCGCATTGTACGCTAGAACCTAGATACCGTTAACCTATCATCAAGTAGAATTCAAAAAAATAACACCATTTAGCAATGCCCGATTGATTTTAACCTTTACGGTAAACGGAACTGCATTAGAGTTGTTAAAACCTTCCGAGTTTTAAGATAATTGAGGGCTCGTGTCTCATTAGAAAGCTCGAGCTTTAGCCTCCAGCCTTATGTCCAAGGCTCGAGCTGTAGCCACGAGCCTTCCATCCAAGACTCGAGTCGCGTCACTTTTGTGAAGCTCGAGTCGAAGCTTCAGGGTTCATTATACCACGCTGAACAGATAAAATCGAATTAGCTTTTTATTGCTTATTTGTAGCCTCTAATTGTTTTTCGCTAAAAAACACTTAATGTGTAGACTTTTCCTCTCTATTATATTATAGTATCTAGTTAAAGATGAATCACTCAATAGGACTAGTGTAGACGGTGCGATTGATACAGTGATGCAGAAATCAGCTGCTACGCCGCGTTTCACGGATTTGAGTCCCGCATGGAACAATATTATTTTTATGATTTTCACTATTTTTCCGTCTAAATGAGATATAATGTCTGTGAATCACGAACCACGGTACAGAATTTTCTGTGAGTTCGTACATAACTTTTAGGTCTTTTATTAGTACTACTACTATGCCATATAGAAGTTACGTAAGTAGGTAAGTTATAAAATAAAGCTTTGAAATTGCCATTTCCACCATAATACATTAGGTACGACACATGTGGGCAGAGTTAGTCATTATACTTGAAGTTGAATTGCTAGTCGAGCCATAGGCGAAGGTAGCAATGGTGCCGAAATATTGTAATGATCACAGCTCATGCGTCTCATACGCCGCTTATTAACACACTTGCGAGGAAAAAAACTACAGAGATAATGATTTGTTATTAAAATGGTGTGCGGATTTCTGCACCGAATCTATGGTCTATGCGCGCCCAAAGATAATTTAATGCTTTACGAGGAATAAAATTATTTGAATTAATTATACTAATAAATTAAATATTATGGGTAAGTACTAATTTAGTTATCAAAATGGCTCGCCGATTTCCTTTTCGCGCTTTGAAGGTATTATGTGTGCGCGCGATTGAAGGAGAGGCACTGACGAAGTTTCGAAATAGACTAATATGGAAATAAAAATTAAGAATTTTCTATTTATAACCTAAATTAATGTTATATTAGCGACAAAACAAATAATTTTATGAATTTAAATGTTTATTTGTCATAATTTATCGAACATACGCTGTGTTCAACACATTGTGTTGTTGTGACATCAAAACTTCAGCAAATAGTTTTGATGTCTAAACGCAGACAGATCCAAGAGTATAAGACTAATTCTCACAAGTTTTATAAGACGTTTTACAGCAAACTCGCGAGGAAAAATAAAATAAAAATGTTATAAACGTATTTTGTTGATAAAAAGGTTATTTGCGCCATGTCTGAAAATCTGACTGTGATAGGTAGGTACCCAAATAAATATTTCGATTCTTAAAATTATTTATTTCAGTCACTAAATTAACATTATTGGTTTTATAAATAGAAGAATATTCACTTTAATATATTTTAAAATTAAGGAGCTTTGTAAATACCTTCCGTACTAACCACGCATAGACACGGTGCAAAAATATACGAAATCGATATCCTGAAATACAGGTACCTACGGCAACAAAATATGAATAACAAAATGTCCACATGTAAGCTACGTGAAAACAATAACTGCTTAAAATTCACCAATTACCTACTGCCCGGCGTTGTTCGCAATGACCTCTATGACGCTTACATAATTAATTTACGAATGTGAATAGTTCAGCTATTCATTTCATTCTCGCATTTCAGAAGCTACGCCAAAGAATAGTAACTATAATTAAGCGAAAGGAGAAGAAAGTTAATATTACCATGCCAGCATCACTCGATTTACTCGGCTGTCACTGCGCGTGTGCTGTGCGCGACCCACTTGATACCTAGCATTTTAGAAAGAGAAGTGCTTATATTTTTTACGTTGAGCGGTGACGTTGTCCCGCTCGCTTACCTTAGCTCAGCCCTACTTTAATCACCCACAACCACAAAACCCCGATGGACAGCCCGATCTTTGTTCCTGTAGTAGTATTAAATTATTAAATCAGCTGGTATGAGGCGTCGAGAGTATGGCTACGCTAAAGATTTGAAGAGCCATTCTATTACAGCCATACATCTAAATTCATAGAAGTTATTATTATTGGGTTTAATATCAATTAATCAACATGGAGTTCAACTACACAGGTGAAATTAATACTTTATTTAAAATATTGTTAAATATTTTTAACGTTTTATGGCTAAAAAGGAATCAATTTGTCGGGGAATCGGACAAATGCCGTTGAGTGTTCCACGGGATTCGATTTTCAGTTCGGTTCCGTAAAACAATGGTAGCCGGGAGCCTTTATTCCGCTATTACGTCTTGACCCAGGCTTTTTCCGCCACCTTATTTAGGACATCACCTCGTAAAAGGTGGTGACGGCTACCCTCGTGACCGTGTATCTGATCACAAAATGAAGCGAGAGGTCAGAGTAAGGTAACGGCGCTGCTCGGCCCAAGTAGGGAACACCTTCAACGTGTAATTCCAAGTTATTACAGAGTAGCCGTTATAGAAATGGCAACTCGGTACGGCTCCCCCTATGTAACGTAGATGTTTCCCGAAGCACCCATAGTTCGAAAGTATCTGCGTCATGTACCATCGTCAAAGCCTGGGGACACGATGTTGCTTCTCCAGACACTCTTCCATTACAGGTCTTACCACCGCAAACACGGCGTGCCCGACCCACGGCCGCGCAAGTTTTTTCCTCTTTTTCGCCACTCGTGTCCATCGGAGCTTGGATACCCTCGCCGCAAATTCCCGCAGCAGGTTCAGTATCCACTAGTTACCGATACCGGGCGCTTCTCTACGGGGTCGGCACAGTCGGTCTGTTATGCCGACGACACGCTGATCACAGCACCAGGAAAGAAAACCATTAAGGTCGTTAATGAGTATATTGACCACAGTTGGGATTACGCAGGTTTTTGAGACGAACACGTAGTTAGATCGCTCGAGTTCAATCAATCTGCCTAACCGTTTTCCAATTACAATTGGGGTCAGCATCCAGTCAAACCGGATGCAGTTAATACCAGTTTTTTAACATGGAGTGACTGCCTATCTGACCTCAACAACCCAGTTACTGGGTAACACGGTATCTCGTGGTATGACTGGATGTCAGACTTTCAGGCCTCTGCCTACCCGTAACGGCTGTTATAGATCTCAATTTGACAACAGGGCCCGACGGCTTAACGTGCTCTCCGGGTCGCGGACCATCCACAGACCGACCGCGGCAACCGCAGCTTAACCTTAATCGATCGATCTGTGCGGCCGTTACTTAGCCTCTTCCATCTTAGGTCTCACTCGAGTTACCGCTACAAAAGTCCTGCCCCAGTCGCTTTAAAATTAACCTCTAGACGGGTAGCTAAACAATGTGGTGGGAGATGTCACCATTGGCAATTTTTTTTTTCTTATAGCAAAAAAGAACCATTGGCTGAGAGTAAACGATGATCTCGTCCTCGCCAGCCAGACCACTGTCGGCGACTGATCTCGAAAAAGATGGTTACTAATGAACTGATTATATAATTTATATTTTAAAAGAGTAACCATAAAGTTTTTTGCCAATTCTACTTAGGAAACGACAAATTTCCAATCGTGCTCCTAATATCTGACGTTCTTATGTGCCTGCATACGGGTCTATCTAAAATTCAATAAGTACTAATTTTATAAAGAGGAAAGATTTGTTTGTTTGTAATCGTTAAACTCCTACTGAACCGATTTTAATAATTCTAACTATTAAAACTACTTTATCCAGCAGTAATAATATTTTTTTTTTGTAAAAAACGCGCCCCACTTTCGCATAGGTGAAGCTGGTGCGCGTCGCTAGTATGAAATAATTAATTGAATGAATTAAGATACCTTACTACCCCTTTCGAGGCTTGCCTCCGATAATTTCCAATTTACGTCACAGAAAGGTCTGTGCAACTAATTGTAACCAACCAACACAACGTCACTTTATGTAGGTTGGTTATTATTAGCCAGTAACAAAGATCCTTGTGATGATTGTTTCTTTTATTGCAACGACTCATCGCTTTTTTAGGGTTCCGTACCTCAAAAGGAAAAAACGGAACTCTTATAGGATCACTTTCTTGTCCATCTGTCTGTCCGTCTGTCTGTCAAGACCTTTATCTCGGGAAAGCGTGAAGTTATAGATTTGAAATTAAAACCATATACTCAGGTCTACAGTCCCTTAAATGTGTGAAAAATCAAACTTCTAAGTTTACAAAAAAAGATACGTCGTACGATTACGTCGCACAAAACGTATATTTCGACACTCTCAAGGGAATCAAAATTTATAGGGCACTTGTCTTGCAAAATATATAATAAATTCTCGAATTCTATGAACTTTTGCCCTCTATCCAGTACTACGGGGCACACGTTGAGTCCGATCAATTAGCGATTAATGCGGCATACCTCAAGATTCTGTACTCTCCTCGATTCTTGATGCATATTTTTGACCTGCTTAAGCGCATTTGGGTACGCAGATGACAGCACAACAGAAAACACACCTCTAGTCCAGGGGCCAAGAAAACGGAAATCCAGTCATTGAGAGAAGTTAAGGTTGAGCGTGTCGATCAAGCTCCTAAAACTTTTTCCTATTGAGGCGAAAATCTCGTTAAATCAACGCCAACAAGCCTGCCTTTTCTACGCCAAAGAGTCAGTTCACAATGTCTCCTACTTTCTGTGATGTGTTCATACCACTGGCAAACTACTTAAAGCTACTTGGACTTAACCTAACACCAACGTTTAACTTTGAACCCTACCTCGAGTCTAAGGCTAGCTAGCAAAAAGCTCTACATGGTCAATAAGGTTACATGGTACTTCTCACCGGGGCAGTTGATTTACCTATGTCGAGACAAGTCCGATCGTTTATGGAGTACTGTTAACATATTTTTGATGTAGAGCCGAAGTACTAGCTGAAACGTTTAGAGTCGATAGACCGGCTTTACTTAGAGACTGATTGGTGATGCTCAACTTGTCACTAAGCATCTGTCTAAACTTCTATAGGATGTCTCTCTATTTTGTACCAGATTAATTTCAGCGAATGTTCACAAGAGCTTCATGACCTTATTTCACACTCCCCCTTTTACAACAGGACAACTAGAAAGAGGGCAAACTACCACCCGTTCCTTGTGCATATTCCGAAAATTTTAACGCAACGATGAAGCACTTTCATGATAGGTACTGCCCGTGAATAGAACTCTCTGCTGTCCCGTGTTTCCTTAAACACAATCTAGACATTTAAGGCTGTGTGCATTTAGTGTGAACAGATTTTAGATTCCATTTGGTTCTACGTGCTCCATCATCGGTCACACCGTCGCTTACCATCAGGCGAATTAGTGGCCAAACGTAGATCCATTATAATAAATTGTACATTCCACAAGACTTATGTTACTGGATAGTTCACTGATTAAGGAGTATTTTTTACTACGATAGCAATAAAAACGGATTTACCATTTTTAATAATAATAAAAAATGCCACTACCCACAAGACTTATGTTACTGGTAGTTTACTGAATAAGGAGTATTTTTTACTAAGATAGCAACAAAATATAACGCCAATATTTAAGACTGAACATCGAATAAAATTAATAGAAAAGTAATTGAGCCATTTTTTTTCTTTTTAGGGTTCCGTATCTAAGATAAAAAATTAATTATAGCTTTAAAAAAGCAAGCTTCTAAGTCAACGCAATAAAAAAGACATAACATAACGTAATCACTTATTTTCTCTTTCACGGAACGGCCATATCACTCGCCAATATTTCAAAACTTATTGGGTTTCCGTTGACCTAGAACATGGTTTCTCAAAGTGGAGTACGCGAACCCCTAGGGGTTCGCCATATGATGGTAGGGGGTTGGCAACAAGATTTACGTAATGGCGACTGGTAAGTTAGCAAGCGTATACGACACGTACCTATGAAGGCGCGCGTGCGACTCAATATGTGGTGTGGTAGTTGTGGTACTCGCGTCACTCACTTGAGTCGCTTGAAGCACAGAAGCAGAGTGCGGGGGTCATACAGTATCATATCGAAGTTGACTTAATACTGAGTCAAAATTAAGGCTGTTATTTTTTCCTAAAATCGACTCGATTTGCGACAAAAAAACAAGCCCACCCATCATATTATTTAACAACATATCGTTATTTCTATTTGTCACTATATTTGCCACCAACGTTTATCACAATAAAAAATATAATTATAAATATAATTTATTTTTTAAAGATCTTCGCCATTGTCTGGGTACTTTAACAGGGGTACGTAGGGCCATAAGTTTGAGAAACCCTGACCTAGAATCCTGAAAGCAGTCTCACGGAACAAGTAAAGAAAAAAAAACAAAAATCGTTTATTTACATTTGTATTACATAAAAAGTATATTTTATACGGAACCCGCAGACGCGAGTGCGGTCTGCACTTGGCCGTATAACTATTAATATTAGTTTAAACAAAAACCGTAGGGCCAAGGCAAACGGTACTGCCCTGTAGGATCAAAAATAAATAACTAAAATATACCTTACATCAAGGTAATGCGGACTACTGATTGAAACATACTTAATTTAATCATATGTAAACAATTGAAACATACTTAATTTAATCATATGTAAACAATTGAAAATTCCAATCGAAAATACGCGAAATTTTGCGTTGTTTTAAATAGGTAGATTGATCCGTCGAGATTCGTGAACATTTAGTTCTGAGATTGGATGGAGATCGGCATTCTGCGGGGGCGGGCGGACGTGCCAAGGCAGGCAGGCAAGCAACATATTTACTCATACGCCCGAGGCGTAAATCACCGTGCATCTATTTCGAGTTGGCCTGTGCGGGTGTGCGCACAGGCGGAGGGGGACGGGGCGCGGGTAGACGCCGATGCCGGTCTGGCGCCAGAAGGATTCCCCAGCGCCCCGCACTCCCCTCGCGATCGCTCGAGGTCGCCGTGCGCTCGTGTCTTTGCTTTGCTGTCGCTTACACCTAATCCACCGCTTATTCACAACATTAATTTTATTTTAAACTAACAAGTACAAACTGCGATTGAGGAATTCCAGGAATGGATATTTAGTTCGAAGTTATACATTTTCATAGGTACTCTAGGAAGCTACATTTTATTCATAATGTTCCATTGTGCATTGCATTCCTTGGTACCTAACATTTACTTTACATATCATGATAATTATTTTGTGGGTAAACCTAGATATAGCATTAGTGAATAGGTAACCTAAAGCAAAATGTCAAAATTAAGTAATTACGTAATTAAAGTATGTAGGTTCACCTAAGTATTTTTATGTAGGTACTCACTTGTCAAATTATTTTGATCCTGTTCGAGATAAACCAAGAACTCAGCACAGTGTAGTTGGCAATCTGGTCTCCCCTTCCCCCCACCCTGATCGCCCCCGCGCAGGGATGCCCTGCGGTCATTGGTTACTCATACATCTTGCAAAACCTGTATTCATTCCATTACACTAATTTAAAACGCTTGTTTACATATCTAAGAGCACTTCACTATTTTCACTATTTGCACTTCTGATATTCAATGCAAATTATATAAAAGTAAGGAATCATCTAAACGTATTTTGGTCAAAATGTATTTTCGCACACGCGCGCACCGCGCTGAACTCCGACAGAGAATGAATATTACTACCGAATTGAAAGTAGGTATTACATACAAAATATCAAGCTAGCTAGGCGGACAGATGTTTGTATAGATATACAACGCCCACACAAGACACTATGACTCTTAACACAAGGAAGTAAAGGTGATAATACATTATTTTACTAGCTGACATAAACTGGTACAACTGTACTACGCTATCCACGAACTTAAGTACCTACCCAAACATGAATACATAGTATGGCTCTCCTTATAATCAGTGGCATTCGTTGAAAATAAGCCAGGTAATGCCTCAATACATGTACCTACCTATACCTACATATTCGAATTATGTAGTACGAATTATAGACTTGTCCAAGTCCCGCGCCAAAAAAGTTTACTAATTTGTAAC
Source organism: Xylocampa areola (assembly GCA_935421205.1). NCBI lineage: Eukaryota > Metazoa > Arthropoda > Insecta > Lepidoptera > Noctuidae > Xylocampa > Xylocampa areola. Next base: position 8,661,831 of record OW285200.1, read on the forward strand.
ATACATAGGTACATAGCACCACGCCTGTATTCCCCGAAGGGGTAGGCAGAGACGGTCACAATTGTACACCCACATTTCACCAATGTTGTAACAACTGACAAATAATATGATTGTGCTATTACTCTACCTACCTAAAATATGTTGTAGTTGATACAATACATCATCATGATCATTCTCCTACCCTTATGTCGCTTATAAAAAAAATGGGTATTTTGAGTCTTACCCATATTTTTTTAGGTTCTGAATGTAAATCACGCATAATTAATAACATGGACAAAAAAATTCATTTTGCGCTTACTAAATTATATTGTTATAAGGATTTATTGATGTCGAACTTGCTTTAACTTACCCTTAAATGAAATCCCTTCAAACTTCTACCTAAACATGCTATGTAAATTGTGTTTTTATCCATTTAAAGTATTTAAAGCTACTACTATCTAGGCATTTCATTTAAAATTATTAATAACGCCATCTAGCATGTTACTATAAAAGCGTATTGTTAATTTCTGCTGATAGATGGCAGTTTTGTAAAGTGCATAAAAATAAAATTAAATTGGAGAATCTCGTTTTTCATGGGGTTCTAAATATATTTTTGGGACTAGGTAAAAAAGTATCATTACGCTGTCGCTTATGGAACTATATTGTCGTATTCTTCAACCAGCAGTGAATGGATTTGATGTGGCTTTTACAGAAGCGAAATTTAAGGGTTAGGAAATAATTATTATACTTTTACTTTCCATTACCATGGCTCATAGGAGCCAAGAAGCGCTTTATATTGTAATACTGGCAAATGGCTACGTAACCGACGGAACGGAATCGACCTGTAACAGTGATTGACAGGTAAATCGAGCAAACTTCCAAATCTATACTTCGAATCCAGCAAACTCTTTAACAGTTATCTGTATTTAATTTTAAATTTTTATTACGACGTTTCGTTTTTATTAAAGCTTCCGATTCCAGACTCTCGAGTCTCGATGTTTTAGAGACTTACTCCTTTCTGCTTAAGAAGACAGATTACTGGCCACTGAATGCGCAATCGATGGCGATGGTGACTTCAGAGCATTTGCAGTAGCGTGCGTTTGGGCATGATCCTGATGGGAGCCTAAAGATTTCTTTCGAGGCAGCGGGCCTGCTATATGGATTATTGGGCATGGATTTTGAGGCAAAAACTATCGTAGTCGGGCTTCTATGCGCGTGTCTGAGCAGTCGAATTATTGTGAGTGCACAAAGTGACGTTAACATGATCGACCATAGACTTGCAGGTATATATAAAATTTTCAGTAACATCACGCCTTATATTAAAAAAGAATTACAAATGTAATCTGTAATAAGATACATCCATTCCATGCAACAAATAAGACAATGCCAGTGGGTCGCTTTGTGCAGGAGGCGATCGTGCGCCAGACATCCCTATCTTCAATGTTGTGTGGTTAATGCTATAATACGATTCAATATTATAATTCATTTGACAACTACCTTACACTTATCATCTGGAAGATTTGTAATATTAGATCTTATTTTAGAACCGAATACTTTTACCCATGAATGATTTTGGTCTTCCTAAGCCGAAAACTGGGGACTGTAAGCTTGGGCTTATAACGAGTGTTTAAATTGTGGTTGTCACTCTTCTTATTAAAATGGCCAATTTTTTTGCTAATGTACATGATATTACTAAATATACAACGATGGCAAATTCAGTATAGAACGCAGTGACTCGCGACAGCGAAGATTAAATAGCTCCGACTTTCCTTTTTGTACCTTGGTAATATAAAATAGTGTCGACGTCAGCAGTTGAACCCCAAAGTAAAGAGCCGTGGGACGGTAGGACATAATACTGTGGAAAAAAGCAAAATAAACTAGTCTAGCTGTTGCTACCTACATCTCTCATCTGCCTTATTTTCCTAACAGCGAAAGCAACAGAGCAAACTTTTCCTGCAAGTGCCTCTATATGTATGAGAACCCTAATAAACGCCTAAGAAAACAGTTGAGGGAACCAGATCTAACGCTATACCATCAAGTTTTATACCTATTTGAATTTGGGGTTTTATATTTGAGGTACATTTGGTACGGAAAACCTAATACATTTGGTTTTATTCGAGTTAAGTAGAAGGTTAGTAGCTGAAAACCAATTTATTAAGTGTATTATTGAGTTCTACCTGATCCCTATCCTTTCTATTTACTTTGAATATAATGGAAGTACCATCTGCAAAGAGGACCATATTCGTCAATATATCCTTGACTAGCTGTGCCCCGCGGTTTCACCCGCGTATAATTATATTATAATTAGCCTAAGTTACTTCTTTAATAGTTCGCTACATACCAAAATCTTATCAGAATCGGTCCAGCCGTTTCGAAGATTAGCCGAAACAAACGGACAGACAGACAAAATTAAAAAAAAAAACTGAATTTTAGGCGTAAGTATCGTGCGAATAACTATGTGAGCTTAAAAAAAACTGTTATTTTGACATTACAAACACATACTTCAATGTTATTTATTTGTATTGATAAGGTAGGGAAGATCAACAAAAATAGGCCCAGAATTGATCCTTGAGGCACCCCGATTTTTACAATTGCACCTGTAGAAGTTACATTATCAATCTCGATTCAACAAGTATGAACTTAAAAGGCAATTGACCATCGAATTTCATAGTAGTTTAATTTCTTAATGAGCCTTCGTTGATCCACGCAGTCGCTATATCAATTTGCTTGGATCACGATCTCTAACCAACTAAGCCATCTCGACCTCTGTTCACTACCCCGAATTCTTCTTCCACATTTCAATACCTCTTGGTGAATGAACCGACACATCTAACTTGGCAGTTAATACAATTTCGTACAGATGCGATTACCTTAACAAATACAGATAAATCTTTCAAACGCATTAACACATGTGTAGCGAACTCTAAATTTATCTATATGTCGTAGATGGATATTAGAATCCGCTGTTTTACAAAACAGTACTGTTTTATATAACACCTAAACAACGTTTAGCTGGATTGCCATTGTGATACGTTTAACAAAACTGCTACTCACGATTAGACGTAATGCAGAATGATATATCTACAGTGGGACAGACTTGTTTATTCTATAGGTATATTAAATGGATAGTCACCACTCAAGTAAAAAAAAAGATACTGTTATCTGATCTGTCTTTCCGTGGCTGGGACGACGGAGCCCCGCTTCTAACCTAACCTGTCCTTGTCAGGGTACACGAAACTCCCGAGCTCGCTCATGAATCAATTTAATTTATTTTCTTTCATAATCCCGATATATTGTCGACGATTATGGTGGTTTAGTATTTACGTTTAGTAATTCTGTGATTTTTTTTTTTGGTACTGACTTATGTAAAATCTAAGATAATGTTGTTTAAAAACACACAGAGCCATATGCGACAAAATTTCGCTATTTCAACAATCTGACAGTTCATTTCACACTGTTTTTTATAATCTCTGTTCGTTGACCCGCTGCATTGATAAACGGAAAACGTTCATACAATTCTGCGTATTATAGTTCAGTAATTATGTAAAACCGCTAAACGTCGTTCAGCTGTTTTTCTTAACAGTACTGTTTTGTAAATCAGCTAGCAGTTTTGTGAAACAGCGGGTTCTACAATCCATCTGCGACATATACATTTCTGTGGAAGAAATTGTATTGTCTGTCAATCCCTCAGTTTTGTTTAAACACAAATACCTACGTCTAATTGAATGAAAACCAAGCGCATCATCATCAAGCTAGATGTGCCTGCGACTCTGCCCGCGTGGATGTTTGAAAATAATATCATGTCGTACCTAAATAAAATTAAAATTTTCTATGAACGAGTCTTTTTCCTGACCAATATTTTAGAAGGCAAGTCAGGCATTTTTTTTTTGCCTTGAATTTCGTCTGCTTTCTCAGATAATATCCTATTCTTATCCTCTCAAATCATCGCTCTAACACAAATGTTTAGGATTATCATAGCACTACTGTACCTAGTGCACTATCTGTGCAATCTAATTCTTTGACCAAGAAAACTATGAATCCACCGAGCCAACATGCGACACTCACAAGCTTACTATCCATACTTGTGATCTCAGCAAAATCACCCCCTGCAAGTGATGCCATTGACAATATAAATTGCATTTCAAAATAAATAATTTCTTTCTTTCTTTCTTTCATTTAGATATCTAGGTCTTATTTTGGATGAACATCAATGCATCTTTCAAAAAACTAAATATCTACATTATAGGGAAGAATTAGGAAAACAATCTTTATCGCTAAATCATTACGTAACAGTGCTGCAAAAGACATCTCATTGATGGTATACAAGGGGTTGACCCAGTGTACAAGTTTGTACTGTTAAATAAAATTTTGTTCCAAATTTCTAACTAGATGGCGTTGTACCGTCCGCCTGAATCGCGCTATGGTTTCGTTACACGAAAATCATATGGTCATCTCGATATTTTTTATTGGTGTACTTGATCTGTCCAAATTAAAAGTTTGCTGATTTACTAAATTAAAAGGTGTTTCATTCAAATCATTATAGTAAAAACATGGTCCTTATCGAGTCGGATAAGTAAGTGAGCAGATAGTGTTTTTGTGAATCTTGGCGTGGAAACCAGGGTGGATCGCCCTGAAGCGCCGCACACCCAAGCTGGTGTGCACAGTGAAGTGAGTGACCAGCGCAACAGCAGCGGAGCGCCAAGATCAGCATCAGCATCAGCATCAGCATCAGCACCAGCACCAGGAACTGGCGCAGAGCGGATCGGACATCATCAGTACCAGCAGAGTGGAGGTGGCGCACGGCGGAACTGTTGAGTTCGCCAGTGCGACAGCGGAGTCGAGCATTTGGGCAACGCAGTCTCAGCGGAGAACGGAGTCAGTGTTAGTGAAGTGCGGTTTGTTGAAGACAAAAAATCGTGAGTACATTTTATTGTTATTGAAAGTTAGGCTTTCTCAAGATAGAAGAAATTCGTGTTGAAAGGTGTAATATTGGACTTTAGTAGATTACTACATAATTTAAAGTAATTGTAATGGTCAAAATTGAAATATTTGTCTATGTATCTACATAATATAGAAAGTTAAAACAGTGAATTTATGGAACGGGGTTAACATTTTGTCTTTGGTAGAAATTTTAACTTTGACATTAGTAACTTCTTGTTAACGTGAGTATTTGCATTTTTAAGATTTTTATTCTAATTTTGTACCAAATATATATATAATTATGGAGGCTATGTATAAATTACAGAATAATAAAAGGGTTCTTATTGAAAAGGCTCAGATTAACTTTAAAAAAGCGGCTAAGGACAGAGTTACTAAAACATATGTTGAAACTAGATTGGAATCACTTGAAGCTTTGTGGAAAGAATTCTCTTCAACTCATAATAGCATTATACAGAATGCTACAGACGCACAGCTTGAATCGGATAGGTATTTTGTAGATGATGTTTATGATATTACTGAGGAAGTTTTTATTATTCACAAAACTCACTTGAAAGAGGTTTTAAATAAATTTAACAATTACCATTCAGAACAAAAACCAAAGACAAATGTCGACCACACAATATCTAATAGTGTTCAATTACCAAAAATAATTATTCCAAAGTTTTCTGGCAACTATGCGGAATGGACAACATTCAATGATTTATTCACATCGTTAATAGATAAAAATGATAGTTTAGAAGATGTCCAAAAGATGCATTATTTGAAGGGCTTATTGTCGGGAGAAGCAGATCAACTCGTCAGACACATTGCGGTTACTTCAGATAACTACAAAGAATGTTGGTCGTTGCTACATAGTAGATACAATAATAAGCGGTTTATGTCAAACTGTTTATTAAAGCGCTTACTGAGTCAGTCTAATGTCACAGAATGCTCAAATAGTCTTAAGGGTTTACTGGATACCACAACTGAATGTATAAATGGTCTAAAAAATCTCGGAATTGATGTTAGCACGTGGGACATCCTGATCATTTACATAATTAGTTCGAAACTTGATTCTGAATCACGGAAACAATGGGAGACTCAAATTAGCACCAAGGATGAATTACCCGTGCTTTCGGAATTCAAGGGTTTCTTGGAATCTAGATTTCGTGCGCTTGAGTTTTTAGATACTAAATCAAGTAGACCTAAACCTAATGTCAGCATAATTAATAGGCCAAAAGTTCATCATGTTGTTAGTATCGACAATAAGGCCGATGCAACCATTACTTGTCCATTCTGTGAAGAAAACCATAAAATTTTTAATTGTAAGAAATTTGCCAAAGAGAGTTACGACTCTCGTCATAACTTTGCACAAACCAGGCGCTTATGTTACAATTGTTTAAACGCGAATCACTCCATTAAATTTTTTCGACAAAATACGTCGTGTCGTATATGTAAACGGAGACATCACTCACTATTACATCCCAACTCGGTCTCAAACTCAACCGTCGTTAATGAAAGTTCAAATGCAGTAACTGATGTTAAATCAGCGGTATCTAGCGTTCAGGCATCGCTATCAGCAGGCGAACCATCAACTTCAAATATAGTTTCACATTTTTCTAAGGGGTCAGTACCTACTCAAGTTTTGTTGGCTACTGCTCTTGTCAAAGCACAGACAAGAAGTGGCTCTACACAACTGCTGAGAGTGCTATTGGATCAGGGATCTCAGGCATCGTTTATAGCAGAATCAGCAGTGCAGCTACTCGGACTTAAGAAGAAGCCGACCAAGTCGGTAATATCTGGAATAGGTGGCGAGAGGAGCGCCTTTGCTTCTAGGTTTACAGTCACGGTGACTATTCACTCGCGCTTAGATCCAAACTTTTGTGTCCAAGTTAATGCTTTCGTATTAGGTACCATTACGTCGCTTTTACCCTCAGAGAAATTAGAGAAATTCAATTGGCCCGAGCTAAAAGAGATAACTTTGGCTGATCCAGAGTTCCATATGCCAAGCAAGATAGATATCTTACTTGGTGCTGAGATATATGGCCAAGTTCTTAGAGATGGTTTAATTAAAGGTCCACCAAACTTACCGGTAGCTCAGAATACTGCCCTGGGTTGGATCCTTTCTGGCCAGATCTCATCGAGCAGTGACTCTATTCATTGTCATCACGTCATTCACAGCAGTTCAGATCAGGCTGATGACAACGAAATTTTGCGACAGTTCTGGGAAATAGAGTCTACTATCCCTGATAAAAGGATCCTCTCTGATGAGGAGCAACGTTGTGAAAATATTTATTGTCAGACTACTTACCGTGATGAAGGTCGCTATGTAGTTAATCTTCCCTTTCGCGATCAAGATCCGCAGTGTCAATACGGAAGGTCTAAAGATCTTGCAATAAAAAGATTTCATCTTCTTGAAAACAAATTCAAGAGGAATCCAAGTTTTAAGGCACGATACTCCGAAGTGTTCCAAGAATACATCGACCTTGGTCACATGGAGCCTGTACCCGGTGATGAGCGTAATAAGAATACTGCTGTATATTTGCCGCATCACGCCGTGGTACGTGAAGATAAAACCACAACCAAGGTTCGAATAGTGTTCGACGCTTCAATGAAGGGGTTCAATGGAGTATCTCTGAACGATGATCTCTTGGTTGGCCCCATGTTGCAACCTCCTTTACGACACATCATTATGAAATGGAGAATGCACCCGATAAGTCTCTGTGCTGATATTATTAAAATGTACAGACAGGTGAAAGTTTCTCCTGAACATGCAAATTTTCAGCGAGTACTGTGGCGCGATGATCCAGCATCTGAAATCAAAGAATACAAATTAGTGCGAGTACAGCAGCGGCTCCTTACCTTGCAGTAAAATCCTTACAGCAAGTGGCTGTCGATGAAGGTGGAAGTTATCCTGAAGTATCTGAAATCATAAAAAATGAGTTTTACGTAGATGATTTAATGACAGGGTGTCAGACAGTCGAAGAAGGATTACACATACATAATAAATTAACAGAATTACTTACCAAAGGTCACTTTCAATTACAGAAATGGGTTAGCAATTGCGATGTATTAAACAAGAGAATTCAAGGATATGCTGAAACAAAGGTAAACCAGAAGAAAGAAGGGGAAGAGAATCAGGGAAAGAATATTAAGTTGGATTCAGTTATGAAAATTTTAGGAATTTCGTGGGATCGTGAGAGTGATGAATTTAAATATTCAGTACAACTCGCTTCACAGCAGACTCCAATCACCAAGAGAAAGGTAATAGCTGACATCTCCCGTCTGTTTGATCCTCTTGGTTGGGTAGCACCTTGCATTGTTACTTCCAAGATCTTCATTCAAAAGCTTTGGCTTTCAGGTCAGGAATGGGATGAAGAATTAACTCCGGAACTATTAACAGAATGGGAAACTTACCGTGCAAATCTTGTAGAGACGAACAAGTTCAGCATCCCCAGATGGGTTAACCCAAGAGCTGATGATCGATGGGTAGAGTTACATGGGTTTTGCGATGCATCGATGGCTGCTTATGCCGCTGTAGTGTATGTTAGAGTCATTGATGCCCACAAAAATATTCATGTTAGTTTAATCACCTCTCGAACTAAGGTTGCGCCAGTCAAGCAGCAGTCAATACCGCGTTTGGAGCTGATGGGAGCAGTCTTGCTGTCTGAACTCATTTCTGAAGTCGCAAAAGTAATGGGAATCTCAGCCCCCCAAATACACGCCTGGACTGACTCTACGGTGGTTTTGGCATGGCTCAGTAAACATCCAAGTCACTGGACTACTTTCGTTGGAAACAGAGTCTCTACTATTCTCTCTCACTTCGACAACTCACATTGGGCTCATGTCCAATCAACGCATAACCCAGCAGACCTTGCATCCAGAGGCTTAACACCACAAGAACTTGTATGTAACTCTTTGTGGAGTCAAGGACCCTCATGGCTACGTGATGAAACAATAGAATACACAAGACCAAAGTCAATTGTTGTCAGCACGGAGCAAAGATCAATCAAGGTTCATGTCGTAACTGAACCTCCGCAGGAGGATCCAATCTGGACAAAGTATTCGACATTACAAAAGTTAGTTCGGGTTATAGCGTACTGTAGAAGAGTTTTGAGTTGGAAGAAACGATTACATGATGAAAAGAAATTCGGAAGATATTTAACCAAAGAGGAAATACAAGAAGCAACAAAAACATGTATAAAACACATTCAGAAGCAAGAGTTTTATGAAGATATGAAGGATATAAGGAAGACAGGATGCGTGAAAGCAAAAAGTAAACTAAAAAGTCTAAGTCCAGTTATCGATGATGAAGGTATTCTCCGTGTCAGTGGACGCGTTCAATCCGCTAATTTAAATGAAGCTGTGAAACATCCCATCATCTTACCACCTAACAATCATTTCACTAATCTTGTGATTGATGAAGCCCATAAGAAAACTTTACATGGAGGACCAACACTAATGTTGAGCCATCTGCGTACTAGGTATTGGATCCTTTCCGCCAAAACAAAGGTCAAGGCTCACGTACACAAATGTGTTAAGTGCAGGCGGTATTCAGCATCCACTCAAACTCCACTTATGGGTCAGTTACCGTCAAGTAGAGTCACTCCAGCAAGAGCATTCCTACGTAGTGGCGTTGATTTTGCTGGCCCCATCAACATCCGAACGTCAAAAGGTCGAGGTCACCAATCATACAAGGGATACATTTGTGTCTTTGTATGCATGGTGACCAAGGCTATTCATTTGGAAGCCATCAGTGATTTGACATCTCAAGGTTTCATTGCGGGCTTTAAAAGATTTGTAGCTCGGCGAGGTTTTGTTAGTGAGATTTGGAGCGACAATGGAACGAATTTTGTCGGCGCGTCCAAGGATCTTCAACATTTAGTCGCTGCGGAGAAATCATCCGTGGCTGTAGAGATAAGAGAATGGTTATGCAACAACAGCACTACTTGGCATTTCATTCCGCCTCATTCCCCTAATTTTGGTGGTTTATGGGAGGCCGGGGTGAAATCGACCAAATTCCACCTAAGACGTGTTATAGGCCCTTCTACACTTACGTACGAAGAAATGTCGACACTTTTGTGCCAGGTGGAAGCGTGTCTCAATTCTAGGCCGTTATCAGTGTTGCCTGACAATTCTATGGATCCCACCCCTTTAACACCAGGTCATTTCTTAATTGGTGAGCCTCTAATAGCGGTGCCTGAGCGGAATTATGAAACTTCTCAGATTAGCAACCTTAGACGTTGGCACGTCACACAACGCATGTTGCAGGACTTCTGGAGACGATGGTCTGATGAGTACTTAGTTCATTTATTGCAGCGTCATAAATGGACTAAGAACACTCCAGAACCAAATATCGGAGATATAGTGTTAGTAAAAGAGGATAACTTGCCTCCTGCCCGTTGGCTTTTGGGCAAGGTTACAGACAAGCACCCTGGTTTAGATAAAATAACAAGAGTTGTGACTCTCAGGTACAATGGATCGTTTATCAAACGACCTATTTCAAAGCTGTGCATGTTGCCAGTTGCAAATTGATACAAGTGTCTCGTTTTGTTTAGTTTTTTATTTGTTGTAACAAATTTTGTTATATTGTGAAATTTTTTAATTAGTTATACAGTCCACAAAGTATTGTAAGTAGTTCCTAAGAATATATATATAAAAAAAAAAAAGTGTTTTGCCTGTCTAATTTAGAATTGTTTAAAAATAGTTATTTGTAGCTCATTTGGCCCCTGACCTCATGGTGGGCGGGTTTTGTGTGGTGAAGGACATATCATTATGTCCTTGGTGGGCGGTATGTACAAGTTTGTACTGTTAAATAAAATTTTGTTCCAAATTTCTAACTAGATGGCGTTGTACCGTCCGCCTGAATCGCGCTATGGTTTCGTTACACGAAAATCATATGGTCATCTCGATATTTTTTATTGGTGTACTTGATCTGTCCAAATTAAAGGTTTGCTGATTTACTAAATTAAAAGGTGTTTCATTCAAATCATTATAGTAAAAACACCCAGTCCTTATTACACTTTTGAATCCTAGCTTGTGGAGGCGCTGCCAAAACAAGGACCGAACTTAAAAAAGCCCAACACGCAGTGCTGAAATTAATTTAAAAAAAATATTGCATTCAGGCTACCTACAGACAAATTGTATAATAAAGAAAGTCTGGCGTTCTCTGAAGACCTTCCTCAGAGTACGCCAGATATTTATTTTTAAACCAGCATGCACGACGCACAAACGTTCCATAAATTCCAAAGAGTATTCTCTTCTTTCCAAACACCGCATCTTTTGCATACTTGTACCCTCAGTTAAAACCAGATCCATAAAACGCTTACCTAATTTCTTCTTCTTCACATTTATAATAAGTTGCACCACCGCCTACCTAACCTGTTCGATACCTAAGAAGTGGAAGGTCGCCGATTATCTGTTGGCTCGCTAATTACCAGACACAATAAATTTTTATTGTTATGAAGTATAATTTTATACTTCTCCCACTCTCAGAGACCTTTTATGGTGGATGAATATGAAACGGAATGGTTGCAATACAATGCAAAATTTGCAGGACAATTTAATACGTCATCACGCCTGAATCTTCCGAACGGGTAAGCACAGATGTAGACAATTGTACACCCACATTTCACCAATGCTGTTATTAAGTCCCATGTAAGTTGTGAGCCTATTGCCATCTACCGGGCACAATTCCAAACTCCAGGCTGCTACTGAGAATTTCCTAACAGAAAACCCCAATAACACTGCCCGACCTGGGAATCGAACCCAAGGCATCATGCTCAGCCGTCGCGCTTGGGACCACTAGACCAACGATTGCAATTGGTCAGTTCAAATTCAACTACCGAAAAACAATATTATCATACCGATCGTAGGGCTGCTCAAGTTAATTAAGAGATAATAGTCGATATCGATATAATAGAGGATAATATTTACATGAAATTAATCTTATTGGACAAAATACAATATTTCTAAGTTCTGGCTCCAAAAAGAATGTGATATACCTAGTACTGAATACGGATAAAAGACTAAAATGTTGGGTTTTAACTTTGCAAGTAAATATAAATTTCTCGTGGCATGTATTACTTACCAACATTAAAAACTAAAACACCGCATATAAGTATATATAATCTTTTTATATTATTTCATAATTATGAGGCAGTATAGTTAATTATTTTAAGTATCCAATTGAACCTTATATAACCACTGTTCTAAAAGAATCCTGGAGTTTGTGAGAATCTTAAATGAAAACATTTATGTAGGTACAGTCAGGAGCCATAAGTGCAGTAGCATCTCAATGTGTTCATATTCGCCCGCACGGTTCTTATATTTCTTGGTTCTGCGCATTTCTCTGTGTGTGTAATGTTTCAACGCAAACATTAACGTGTCATACAGTGTCACTACGACAAGGTGATGTTAGTCAAATACATGTGGTCAATACTAGACAAAGATAGAGTATATACTAGTTTTCTTTTAATTTAATTATTGGCGTACGCGCCGAGTCGATGCAAAAGTAATGCTAAATTTAGTTAGGGTTAATATAGTAAATGGTGGTCGAATCGTATAGGCGGGCTCTGCGGCTCTAAAAATACGTTCTTGTGGTTTAGGTTCAAATCCCAGTTCTCTCATAATTTTTGCTAATTTTTAAATTTTTAGTATACAATTAGCTCAACGTACTATAGAATACTAAATGGAAAAGAATTGCAATAATAATAGATATGAAAAAAAAAAAAATAAGAAACAATATATAATGTTATTATCTACTAACACAAAATATAACATACAAATTATGTTGAAATTAAAGTCATTTATAGCATATATTCTCATATAAAAATACCTAAGTAACTAATACTACATTAACTATTATAGATAAATATTTTGTGTTTATATTATTTATGAGGTTATAGCTTAGTTAGTTATTCATTTTCTCTAGGAAAAGAGGATTGAAACTTAACCTCAATCTTAATAAACTAACTTATTACTATCGAAATTATTTGTTAATATTTGACACCATTATTATCAATGCCGCCAAGAAGACGTTGCCGAATGGAACCCACAATATAACAACATATTATATCTGTGCCACTTATCTATCCCAAAACTGCATGCAATTTGCCACAAGCTGCTTAGGCCATCTTTCGTCTTGTGCTTTCGATCATTGCAACATCTTGCAACCCCATTAATTTCCAATGGCGTTTAGGTTAATAAAAAAAATTTTTTTTCTGGTTGGTGGTATGGTATCTGGTTGTGTGTGGTGGTATGGTTTCATACCAACTAGTCTCTAGAAGGAATCCGCCTAGTAGCTCTAGTGGTTAGATGCTCGCTGGTAGGTATTAACACGACGATCCATTCGTTATTTGGCTATAGTAGCCCAAAAATCATAGTACCATGGTAACGAAACTCGGGCACTGATCAAGACAGTTGGCAACAGTGTAGGACGAGCGAACCGACCCATCTCGTCAGGACATGTTGAAAGTTAGGAAGTTTATTGGCCAATTATTCGACAAAAACAAAACAAACATTGAAAGTAAAATCTATATTTTAGCGTTGTAAGACATTTCTAACGAATATAAAAGAAAAAATCAATATAACTTCGCGTCTTCTAATAACAACTTAGTTGTGAACACAAATCAATCAAGTGACATTTCGGCATCGTCATCTTTTTTGTCACCTTTATCATCTTTGGGTTTCTCTTCTTTCTTTTTATCGTCATCTTTAGCCTTACTGTCCGACGAATTGGATGTATTTTCAAGCGCTTTAAAGAAAGCTTGCATATCGCCTGTGTTAGCAGCAGAGGTTACTTCCGAAGGCAGACCGAATTGCGATATTACTGGACCCATTTGTCCTGAAGTCAACGCCGAAGAGAATTGGTTCGCTGCCTGGAATTAAGTAAATATGCATAAGTGGAATGGTGGTAAAAGTAAACGGAATGGAAATATATGTAAGTGGAATCGAAGTGGAGTGGAAGCTAATGCTAGTGGATAAGTAATGTGTTAAATAAGCTCCATCACATAATTGAACAGGCAATTCATTATATTTTAATGTACATTATGATATAAGTGCCCTAAGTTGGTCATTACAGTCGAGGTTGAATTGCTAACCGAGCCCTGGCGAGGTAGCAACGACCGACCGAGACTTGTATTTAATGGTCAATACAAGTCTACAAGGGCACGCGGTTCATACGACATTTTAGAACACTCTTGTGAGGAAATAAGAATAAAATAACATACAATTAAAAAAAGAAGTTTATATATAAAAGTTTAGTGTTTATAATAAATTGAAATTAATATTAGGCTGGCAAGAAAGTAATGAAACATTTGGAACATTTTTTATTTATTTAATAATTTATCACATTTCATTTACAATGTAGTCACCTTGTTTATCTGTGACATGTGACCTTAAGGGCAGAGACTGAATGCCATCAGACCAAAACATGAGTCGGGGAGTAAAAAAAATTATTCGAGGTTACATTTTATGTCACTAAAATCTCGAAACTTTTTTAGGGCACGGAAGAGATGTTAGTCCAACGGTGCTAGGTTTGGTGAATAAGCTGGGTGAGATACCACATGCCAGCCAAGCTGTTCCAGTTGAAGGCGAGCTTTTGAAGCAACGTGCGGCCGTGCGTTGTCATGCAATAAGTGGACCTTGTCCCTTTCTTGAATGGCAGTGGAAAGTCGACGCAGCTGTTCGGCGTAGAGCTCGGCGGTGACGGTTTGCTTGTCGTGGAGAATCTCCCAGAAGACCATGCCTTGCGCATCCCAGAAACAGCAAAGAAGAATTTTACGGCGATGGAAGTCCGGCTTTGACTGAACTGGCGGCTCATACCCACGTGAATACCCTAAAAGCGTGCCGCGTCTCGTTCTCGTAAAGAATGTAGCTCTCATCTCCGGTCATTAGTGTTCTTGCGATGGGGACGCAAGAGGAGAAATTGACATATAGAATTACATGCCGCTCGGGTTGCCTCAGTTAGCACATGGGGGATCCATCGCGCTAAAACTTTTCTGTAGCCAAGCGCATGCAGATGGTTTTCAATAGTTATTTGGCTACAATTAAGTCGCTCAGCCATCTCTCGTGTGGTTGCATCTGGATACAACTGCACTACGCTACGCAGGGCGTTATCATCGAACTCACACGGTCGGCCAGTGCGCAGTCGATCTTCAAGGCTGATATATCCGGCAGAAAGCGTTTGTACCAACGGCTTACTGTTACGTGTCTTGGCCGAATGCAGCGTTGATATTGGGTTGGAAGGAAAGTAATGAGCGATTTTTCTGGAGTTTCTTTCTTTTTCTAGAAACAGTGTAGAAATGTCTTTGAGTGTAATGTGGTGGGGGTAAGCTATATAAACACGTGTCAGTCACAGTTGGACATTCAATTATTTTTCGAAAAATGGTAGCGACGAAGGAGCACGTACGTCACTGTCTTTTGTTTGAGTATCGTTTGGGTCATTCGGCAGCCGTAGCCGCTCGAAACATACGCAGTGCAGAAGAGGAAGATGCGGTCTCTGATGCGACAGCAAGGCGTTGGTTTGAAAGGTTCAGGAATGACAACTATGATTTAAGAGATTTTCCTCGAAGTGGACGACCAGTTGAAATTAACGTAGACCGTTTAAGGGAATTAATTGAAAGAGATCCCCGCCTTACTTAACGCTGTTTGGCAGAAGACCTTGGTTGCAGTCATACGCAAGTATCAGAACATTTACAACAAATACAAAAAAAAAATGGTATATGGATACCACACGAACTTACAGCCACGCAGTTAGACCAACGTGTCAACATCTGTATGAGTCTTCTGTCTTTGCGTCACACCCAGCATTGGCTCAACGAACTGATTACTGGAGACGAGAAGTGGGTCTTTTAAGTAAACCATTCCCGCAAAGATTGTCCTTTGCGGGAATGGTTAGGCCCGGGTCAAACACCACTACCGACGCCAAAAAGGGATCCACATCAAAAAAAAAGTTTTATTGTCTGTGTGGTGGGATTCGCAAGGGATTGTTTATTGGGAGCTATTACCAGAAAATAATACAGTGGACTCTGCAATATACTCTAATCAACTTGACCGACTTCAGTCAGAAATATCAAAAAAACGCGGTAAATGTTCAAAAGTATACTTTCTTCACGACAATGTTCGGCCGCACATAGCTAAAGTCACTTTTCAGAAATTACTGGATTTCGAATGGGAGTTACTGCCACGTCCTCCTTATTCTCCAGACTTAGCACCAACCGATTTTCATTCGTTTCGATCTCTTAGTAATCACATTCAAGGCAAAAAATTTGATAACCGAGTAGAATTGTCAGTGTTCATACAAAAGATTTTTGAATCGCAGTCCCAAAGTTTTTATGATAAAGGCATCTACGATTTACCTAAACGTTGGCAATGGGTTGTAGATAACAATGGTGTGTATTATGAACAAGACTAAATCTAAATAAGAAATATTTTTTTAAATTTTGTTTTTTATTTACAACGCTCATTACTTTCCTTCCAACCCAATATATTCGGCGACCTGATTTGCGCTATAGTTTTTTTTTTACTCGTGTATCATTGAACACACACGAATTTGTTTGTTACATTTTGTGCACTACTGCTAAAGCGGGGAACCGTGAGCGTTTATATACCCCTCACTCGATATGTTCCAGAAAGTTCTACAATATACGTATATTCATAGTCTATTATAGTCTTGAAGTTAATTGTTTTAAAACTTCTAAAACATAAGTGTTTCACTATTTATTTGCCAGCCCAATATTTTTTTATTGATTAAATATAAAAATTTACGATACAAATATAAAAAATAACTGGTTACAGAAAAAAAAATATATTTGAAACATCCTATTTTATCTAACACTGTATCTAATTACAAAAATGGTAAATTTCTGAAAATATTTCTGATGTCTATATTCACGAGTTTTAAACGACGTATTTCGACTAGGGAAAGATTTCAACACACTTGCGAGAAAACATGATAATATAATCGATTAAACAAATTTTGTTAAAATTACGCGCGGAATTCTTTTTTGGGCGCCGGGTCTATGCACGTAGAAGTAGATCCAGTCATGACTTGACGAAGTTGCTTGAACATTAGTTTGACAATCTATGGTTTGGCGTCTAAATAAGTTTTATAAAAAAAAAAAATATAGTGAATATTCTTCCATTTAAAACACAAATTAATGCTAATTTGTTATTAAAAAGAAATATTTTGAAGAATCGAACTGTTTAATTGTCATATTTAAATTAGCACAGTCACAAAAAGTCAAATATCATACTCTTTGCTGCGGTTTAAAAGTAAATTTAAAGCTATCACGCACTCTTTTTTGATATAACGGCACTAAAGCGGTAAAAATGAAGAAAGAACACGCGTGATTAATAAGCCTCATTATGAACCTAAAACCGGTGCAATAAGAGCCACTTTATGACGAGAATGATATTTTTAAGAAGCTGCTTTAAATAGCACCCTATGTAAATTAGCAGTCACAAAAATATTAAATGTCATCAAGGAGTTTTTAAATATGAAAACTCTTTGCTGTGGTTAAGAGTAAATGTAAAGCTGTAGTGCTGTTTTTTTATATTACTGCATAATAGCGGTAAAAATGAAGAAAAAGCACGCGTGATTAATAAGCCTCGTTATGAAACTAAAAGCGGTGCAAGAAGAGCCATGATTACGAGCAAGAGTGTTGAAAATAATATAACATTACAATTTTGATTATGCCTTGTTCACTTGTTATTTCGACTATAAAAAAAAAATATAGGTAGTTATGTATCAATCATATTCATTGAACAGATAAAACCGTTTTCACAAAAAGTTTTTATGTTTTTGTGACTATAATCTACTAAACATGTTTAGTAGACTTTAACCTAACTAGGATAAAGTGCTCATTAAGACTAATGAATAAGCCCAAACACGGAAGCAGTTGCTGTAAACCGTTGGGGAGTTCTCTTGACTATCTTTCGTATCCATCATCAAACTAACTGCAGGTTTCCATTATATTGTAGTGTCGTCAAAAAACTGAAGTCCATGGCGTTCAAGTTTAATAAACAGTTTATGCCAATCATCAGGGCAGTTTGATTACTCCTTGACTTTAAGGTTGAATAAAAACTTTTTCATATTTTCTTTTTGTGTCATGATCAGAAACTCTATAAAAAAATAATGCCATACATGTTAAAAAAATAATGCGACTTTGAAAATGGGGAAAACAAAGTTTCACGTCTTAATTAATTTTTTTACTTGGTTTAATATAACCATTATGCAAACCGAAGAAAAATTTAAAAAATGTTAAGAGATTCTGCGCCGCCTTATTGAAAGTTATATAAATAGTTCACAGAATTTCGCTATGGACGTACTACCACCAACGACGCCGGGCACCCAGGAAAACCGATTGATATTAACCATACCACTGAAGGTATAGCTAATAAAATCCATAATATTATTTTGGCAGTCGAATGAATATACGTAAGAAGGCTCATAAGGTGTACATCTCGACACAACGAATTTTTCATATTTTGCATAATATTCTGGGCATGAAAAAGCTTTCTGCAACTTCTGCAAGACGGGTGCCGCGTTTATTGACAATCGACTAAACACAAAATCGCGTAACAAGTTCTGTGGAATGCTTAGCCATATATAATCGCAATCCGAACGAATTTTTGCGTCGGTACGCTACATACCAGTTGACGAAACATGGGTTCACAACTATACTCCACAGACTAAACAGTGGAGTTCTACCGGGAAACGTGCCCCAAAGAAAGCAAAATCTGTTTGGCGGGTAGCGGGTAAAGTGATGGCCACAGACTTTTGGGACAGCGAAGGAGTCATTAACTTACATAGATTTTTTGGAAAAAGGTAAGATAGTAAATGGAGCTTACTATGCTGCAAGGTTAAATAGATTCATTATAGACTTAGTGAAGAAACGACAGCATCAAGCAAAGAAAAAAAAAACATTTCATCAGGATAATGCTCCGGCTCACGCTGCGTCTGCAATCGCGACATCAAAACTTATGGAATTACGATACGACTTATTGTCACACCCTCCGTATTCACCAGATTTACCCCCGTGTGACTTCTTCCTCTTCTCAAACCTGAAGAAATGGCTTGGCGCGCAAGGATTTCCGTCAAACTAGGAGGTCGTATCTTAAACTGAGACTTATTATTCAGGGTTCGACAGAAAATCTTTTGTTGAGGGGTAGAAAAGGAACATCATTGGACTAAGTGTATAGAGTTAGGCCTTTCTTTTCGTTTTTATTCCTTCCAAAGTCATGATTTATCAAACCGCCCTCGTATACCATGCTACTTTATTGTTAGTAGTTCGAAAATTCGGGCTGATTATTAACAAATTCAGAAATATTTTGTAATCGTCGTCTCATGCACCAGCCACTTGACAGACGAACCAGTGAAGCGTTATAAAATGTGAAGAGCGCGCATCGTTCACCAAAGTAACGGAGCCAGACGCGAGACAAGTCCCGGTGGCGAGCCGCGGCCGGAGACGGGAGCGCTATACGTGAAGGTTCACCTGAGCGAACTGCGGTGAGAGCAGGGTGGTCCTTACATCGTCCTGGGCGGCGCCGGGCGGCGCGGGCGGCAAGTGCGGCGCCAGGCGCGGCGCGCTGCCGGGCGCGCTGGCCGTCGTCACCACGTCGGGCGACGCCAGCGCCGCCGCCAGGTCCACGCGCGCCGCACTAGCCGCGCCAGCCGCGCCCGCCGCGCCCGCCGCACCGGCCGCACCGGCCGCACCCGCAGCGCCCGCGTCGCCTTCCGGCGGCGCGTTACCCAGTCCCGAGAAGTAACGCTGCAAGTCCGACAAGTAAATCTGTCCGCCTGCACCATCTGTTTTATTCATAAAATTTGTTTTTACATATTGTTTACTCAAAAACACTATAAGAGCAAGACAAGACGAAGTAGGAGATGTCAAATTCAAATTCTGAAACGTCAAGTAAAAATTTCTTCAAAATCTTGGGTTTTGAAGAAGTGTCAATCTTGAGTGCAGAGGCTTCCATAAAGCTGCCATATGAGCTACTATTGGCAATCACGTTTATCGATTATTGTAATCTCAGATTACATACCTACCAATTAGCCCGAGCTGTCCGAGGGTATGTGTTTCTATCTAGTGGCGCCCCCTGAGCCAAAATAACGCGACCTGTGTTAATTGTAAGCTTATGATATATATCAGACGAATTGAACGATAAGATTCAATATACTTTGACCAAAGAGACAGAAATCGCATCTAAAGAAATTGTACATCCAGCTGGGCCATTTTGGAATTACACACTGAAGACAATTAGAAAAAGAAATAAAATGGAAAATACTGCTTCAAATTCTCTTTCAAATTATGATTTTATTGCCAGAAATCCTGTATAATATAGGAAAAAAATAATTTGAAGGTTATTATCTCTTCAGCGGGACTGTTACATTGTTGACTTTTTATAATGTACCTACTATGGCAATCATTTTTTACGAAAAAAATATGTAGTATATGCCTGAAACATGTCACAATAGCACATCACACACATATATTGTCCGCAAAGGCACATGTAAAGAGAACAACAGATTCAAAGATTGATTTGCGACATGCAAACATTTAATTTTAACATAACTTAAGTCCATAGTTTAATTAAATAACAGGCTACAATCACACTATGAAGATATCCTAAATATTTTTTTGTTATTATCACAATGTCAATTTAATAATCACATTTACAATATAGATACTATGATATAATAAATATATCTTTCATTCATTTAAATATATCATTCATATGTCCACATTAGCACTATTCCTTTATTTACAAAATATTCTTTGAGTGAATAAAAAGCTTTTTCAACCAGCCACTTACATAGTGTTTGTTAAAAGCGAGTAAATATGTACATCTCTTTGAGATCCTTAGATTGAGGTTCATATCAGGTGGTGACTTTAATGCCAAGAGCAACCATATGGGACAAAGATTTAATTTAAATTAAGAAGAGAACTACAACGAAAGGAAGACAGTTCCTAAGTGCAGCGAATGATTTCCGATGTAAAGTTCAGGGAATCCAACTTATTGGCCCATGCCCATCTAATTACCTATGTGTAGAGGAAGGCTACACTATGACCTCGGACCACTCTCCGACAATATAAGACCAAAGCTGCAGAATTTTACTCCTAACTAATAAGTCCAACTAACAGTCTAACTTTAGCATAGGTTTAAATAATGCATTAGATTAAAAACTGTAAATCCTGATCGACGCAGACATTAAAAAATGTATTGTAAACTAGCTGTGCCCGTGACTCCGTTCGCGTGGATGTCGTAAATTAACACCATGTCGTGTATGAACACAAATTTATAATTAACAAATATTCGACGTGATTCTTTAAATTGGCTTATGCCAATTTTTGCATTTTTATTTATGAACCGATTGACATGAAACAAGTGAAGCTTACCAAAATATATTAGTGAAAACCACATCTAAATCGGATAAACCGTTTCTGAGATTAGTGTGCACAAACACACAGACAAACAGACAAAAATTCTAACAATCATTGTTTTGGGTACTGTTTGCGTTGATAAAGGTCCCAATAATATTTTTTCTCATATATCTTCCATTTACAGAGAGCAATCAGTTACATTTTTATTATATCAATTGATGATATCTAAGAATGTGTATGGAATACCACACCACAAAACTAGATTTCCATATGATGAAACTATACTAAATAACTTAACAAAAACATTAAAAAGAATAATTAAAGGTTTTCATGACGAATATCTGAATAATAACATAAGACCAGAATATGATCCGTGACCACTCCCCGGATTTTACTACCCTTGGAGAGTGACAAAGAAACTACAAAGACAAATTACATAAATTTCTTCTATCAGGGATGGAAACGGAAAAAATGTGTCACAAGTCATGACTAAAAAGAGCTGAGATTTGCACAACACTTAGCAGAAACTGTAAAGCCGAATGACGGTTCGGTAGATAACCTTGTATGTGAGTGTGACTATGTTTTATTTAATATTGTTTAAGCTTACGTTAGGTTAAAATAGTGGTGACATGCCTTAAAAGGATAAAAGTCCCTAACAAATCAAAAGCAAAAAACCTTTTAAAAAAAAACTTTTATTTTAATGCTCTAAAAAGAATAAAATAAAATAAAAGAAGAAATTAAACAACCTTTTATGATCATATAAATTGTGTATATTGAGGTTTTAAGTTGATAGTTAAAATTTTAATAGAAAATTTTATTTTCTTCTTTTTAGAGCATTTAAATAAAACCTTTTTTTTTATTGTTTTTTTTGCTTTTAATTTGTTTTTTACTTTTTAGTTATTTTCTAATTATTCTCGGCAAGCCCTTCCATTTGATACCCAAAAATAACTATTCCGCCATATTGGTTTTAGAATGATGTCACATTATTTTTCGAGTTACTCTCAACAAGCCCTTTCATTTGATACCCATATTGTAGAAATGCATTAAAAATAACTATTCCGCCATCTTGGATGGTCCGCCATATTGGATTTAGAATGACGTCATGAATTGTCATCCAACTTAAACGTGTATACAAAATTTCAGCTCAATCGGTTGAAGATATCTGCTTCCAAATTGAGTAGCAAGATTCCACCAGAACAAACATACATACATACATTGCAAGTTAAATAAAAGCTTTTAAAAAATAAACATGGCTGCCCAAAAAAAGGAGAGTTATGTTTTTGCTGCACGTATTAATAATATATAGATAATAGGAGCTACGTATGTTCGGCTGAGTGTGAACATTTTGAATTATTACGATGTATTGTTCATATACGAATACGACATAATGTTATCCAAAGTCCACACGGACGGAGTCACGGGCACAGTTCTCTCTCGTCTCTTAATTCGTCCAGTCTAGCTTAGGAAGTGGTTTTTGGTAAAAGATACTCAAATGAAGTTTAGTTTTCAACACTATAATCGACACAGTGGGCCACAATACCCTTTAAAGTTTAATAATAAGTTATTTTCATCTCATTTGACGTCAGTTAAAGCAATTTTATGAGTCTTATTTTGTGTAACACAGAATCAAGTATACTGGCAACTAGTAGAAAAATCTAGTACTGGTAGAAAAGAGCCTGCCACGTTGGTCTAGTGGTCCTAAGCGCAACTGCTAAGCATGAGGTCTCAGGTTCCATTCCCGGGTCGGGCAGTGTTATTAAGTTTTTCTGGCAGGAAATTCTCAGTAGCAGCCCGGAGCTTGGAATTGTGCCCGGTAGATGGCAATAGGTTCACCACCTATTACATGGGACTTAATAACAGCATTGGTGAAATGTGGGTATACAACTGTGTGCACCTCTGCCTACCCCTTCGGGGAATACACGCGTGATGTTATGTTATGTTAGTAGAAAAATGATAGCAGTTATTGGCGACTGACCACGCGGCTGTGCAGCAGTGGCCGTGTTGGGCGGCGTGGCGGTGGGCGCGGGCACGTCGCGCGCGCGCGCCGGCGTGCGCGTGGCGCTGGGCTCCGTGGTGCGCGGCGCGCTGCCCCCGCGGCTGCTGTTGCCGCTGCCGGCCGACGGCCGGGCACTTGTATTGCCGCTGTTGCTGCCACTATTGTTACTGACAGAAATAACGTACTATGTAGATCATGAACCTTATAATTTCCTTCTGGCAATTTCTCAAAATCGTACAAATGATTTGAGGAATCCTCAGTAATTCTATCAGCCATAAATCAGTGTTTTAAGTCATCCATTTAAGGAAGTGAGATATAACTGGCCTAGGAAGTACCACCCAGTAAGTGAGGAATCAGGGCCAGATTATCAGTTGAGACTCCCATCTGATAACCTGGCCGTGATTCCTCAAGTAATGTAATTAGTGGGTACAAGGCAAGACAAAGCACAGGGGGCTCAGACTATCTCCCTGGAATATATTATTTACATTATTTGATATTTATAAACTTCCCCTATTCGTTTTTGTTACACTCATCGAACCCTTGAATCCGTCGACATCCCGGACAGCAAAAGAACCGTCGTCTATTGCCCCATCCATGTCAACAAGGTGTGAAGACTATTACTTTATACAGCTCCAGCACCGACTCGGTGCCACATACATGGCTCATGAGGGTCCTTCTAGATAACTTATTATTATAGTAAAAAATTTAGGTAATATCTATCTATACTGAGTGGGGATGATGCTACGACATTAAATGAATACACGGCTATTACTAGCCTATAGAAGCATTATCAAACACATAACAAAATTATTTGTCGAAAAATTAAAAAATAAAAATTTCAAACAAAATAAATATTAAAATAGTCCGAGCAAAAAATAACACCATTTGTAATTATCTGTCAATGAAAAGTGACTGACCTGTTGTATGAACGGCAACGTCGCCTCAACGTGCAATTTGAGACCTCTAGGTCGGTTTCTTTTATCGGTGATAAACAAAGCACTCACTTTACGTTTGGAGAACTATTGCTATAAACACTGAGTGTCTCATAATTAATTTAAACGATCGCTAAATGAAAAAAACTTTGCATTGCACAATCAAAGTAAACTAAAATCTAAAATTTTCAAAATGCCCACCGTTCTCATCGACGCACAAGCGGCATCGTCTAGTATTATTATTTCGGACTCGCCTTAACAAATCGCCTTGCACAGCCGTACGTTTTAAATTCTCAAACGCACGAGTAAGTTTGATTTTTAGCTCATCTAACGTGTGAACTTCGCGAGAACAGACTTAATTTATTAAGGATCCCCACAAAAAAAAAACCAGTGGCGTCAAGTCTGGCGATCGTGCCGGCAGGGTCCATAGCGACCAATCCACTGCTGTCCAAACATTTTCGTAAAACGTTCTCTCACAGGCACGACGGAATGGGCAGGCGCACCATCCAACTGGTACCAAAGACGACGATACACGTCTAATGGCAAGTTATCTACGTAATCAGATACGGGACCACTGAGAGGCTCTAAAAACTTCCCCTGATATGTACGTAATGCTAGCCGAGTTTTGTAGACATTCTCCATAGTTAAGGATCATGTGAGTGTATTCTGCAGCTGAATAACTCACCTGAGGCATAATTAATAATAAAATTAGTCTAAAACACAAAGGGATTATTTTTTTCAAAACTTAAGACAATCTAAACTAAAGTAAACCACACTATTAATAACAATAATCACTAACAATAACAATAAGATCACGATAACAATCCTGGGCGTGCGGTTAGACTCGTGCGCAATTAACTAGCGAAATGGAAAAAGGACGTGCTCTCTCAAAGGATAGCATTTCCGTACTGAAATTCTAACCCAGTGACCGCATGAATTAGATCAATTAAAATTTCGCCGAATTAATCCTTATTTCTTTCTCTGTCATGCATGAACAATCACCTACACATTCGAGTGCGTAAAGACTATTTTTCACTTAATGTTTTGATTTGTCTAAATGAAGGGCGTCTAAGTGGCAACGTGTGTCACTGTCACTGTGTGTTTTCTCTGTCTTTTAATAATATTGTGAGGGAGATGTAATTATCAATGAATTCGCACAGGTTTATGACCAAATGATCTTTGCCTAGTAAAATGTTACTACATTTACAGCATGTTCAAAATTAAGAAAATGAAAATAATTTCCTGTGCCGTAACTATGCATCCGATTTTATTGATTTTTTGTGTACGGTCAGAGAAAGTGACACCCCATACGTGGTTTTTTTAAATGTCGTACCGTCTTCCCCACTCCGTATAAATAAAAACCGGGCAAGTGCGAGTCGGACTCGCCCACCGGGTTCCGTACAAATTATAAGTAGTTCAGTAATCGAGGCGTTTTTAATTTTTTTCGTGCGTTATCAACCATCTTTCAATACCGTTGTTTTACCTCGATGATTGATTTTGTACTTTGAATAAAAATATATTTTTTATGATTTAATTACAAATGTATAGTTTTCAGATTTTTCCCTGTACTTGTAGAAAAAGACGATATTACTTGCCAAATTTCATAGTTCTAGATCAACGGAAAGTACCCTATAGATTTTGATTCCTTTGAGTGTCGAAATATACGTTTTTTGCGGCATAAATCATATCTTTTTTTTACGTTAACTTAGAAGTTTTTTTCACATCTTCAAGGGACTGAAGACTTGAGTATATGGTTTTAATTTCAACACGATACCTCCACGCGTTCCCGAGATAAAGGGTCTTGACAGACGGACAACATAGTGATCCTATGAGGGTTCTGATTTTTCCTTTTGAAGTATGGAACGCTAAAAATGAACAGCTAAATGTGTTGCTAAGCGCAAAACTCAAGAACGGCTGGACCAATTCTGCTATTTTTTTTTACGATGCATATCGAAATGAACTGAGGTGTCCAGAATAAAATCCGCCTCAAAGACAGCAAGACGAAATGCTAAAATCACAAAAAAAAAATAACAAGACTGGCTTTTTCATCTAGCCGAGGCAAGCGAGCGAAAAAGAAAATAATAAGATAAAGTGAAATTTGTCGATCTCATTATATTGTGATTGGAATTGATTAAAAAATAAAGATTCGTAAGTTCATTTTTGTGCATTTTCTCTTCGTCGTGATGTTTCATCCCACTCCCGCTTTTCCACTAAGTCCCGACCTTTTGAATAACAGATCTGGCAACGCTATTCATAATCCCGATTTAGTATAGTAGTTTAGTATTTGCGTCATTCAAAACTTTAATAATTATTTTTTGTTACCGAGTTTCAAAATATAATAAAGTTAAATTATATATTGTTGATAAGACACACAGAGCCATGAGCTACAAAATTAAGAACTAAATCTACAATCTGACGTTTCATTTCATGCTGTTTACTTATCCTCTGATCGTTACCCGCAGCGTTGTTAAAAACGTTTATACAATGAGGGCTACCGTTTTTATGCTCACCAGTTGGCGCCAGTGTCGAGTAAAGTCCTGAAGTATAGCTGTCAGATTTATAAAAACGGGCGTGAAAACAATGTTTACATTTATATCTTAATTAATACCTTAAAAGCGTACCGTAAAAATATCGTGTATGCCGAAGTGTAACATGAAAAGTAACAGTAACGTAAGTAACGAAGTGTAACAAACAAATTTTATACCGTGGGAGAGCCATGCTTCGGCACGAATGAGCCGGCTAGACCGGATTGATACCACGGCCTCACAGAAAACGTCGTGAAACAACGCTTGCGTTGTGTTTCGCCGAGTGAGTGAGGGTACCGGAGGCCCAAAACCTTTAAAAGGCCGGCAACGCACTTGCGACTCCTCTGGGGTTGCGGGTGTCCATGGGTGGCGGTAATCGCTTACCATCAGGCGAGCCGTCTGCTCGGTTGCCCCCTCCATAAAATAAATAAATAAATTTGCACTCTTTTAAAGCACTGACATTCATTGACCCGTAACTCATATTTGCCATCATTAATCTAGCAGTAGCTCCTACCCGCGTCGTCGCCCACGCAAAAAGTGACTTTCCTAAGCTTGATTGAGTAAAAAACATGCAAATTATATTAGTGTAAATTTAGGTTTGGATCCGGAGTGCTCAAAATGCAGCCTGGTCCAGTACTGCATTATTAGGCAATCCAGTTCAATCCTATCACATACACAGATGAACAACCCTTAAATTTCTTAACATTAATACTTCACTCACATAGCGCGATCTAAATGGACGCCAACAGTATCCAGTGAGAAAATAGGAACAAAAATCATAATAATTCTGCCTCATTAAAAGCTATTCGAATAACATTTTAATTTTACTATTATCCCACAGGAACGCATTACGTGGATTATAGTGCGTTCAAAGTTAAGGGTGTGTCATTTATTGATAAAGATCAAAACTAAAGTTTTGTAAAATTAACATTAAAGTCGAACTATTATCCCAAGGGAAAACATTACCAGGACAAAAAATTATCCGGGTGTTAATCCAGGAAATGGTCTTTCTATGTGCCAATTTTATCCAAATCTTATCAATAATTTACTCATGATTGAGTAGGTAACAAAAATTCAAACCTCTCCACAAACTTTTACATTAATAATATTAGTAGGATTAGCAGTGATAGTCTAGTGGTACGACCGTTGGACTGACAAGTTAAAGGTCGCAAGTTCAAACCCAAGGCAAGCACCACTGTCTTTTCGAAGTCATGTGCGTATTAAAAATTCATTATCACTTGCTGAACACGGTGAAGGAAAACATCGTGAGGAAACCAGCAGACCTGAGAGATGTTCTCGATGGTGTGTAAAGCCATGTCAGAGAACTACGGGTGGCTTAAACTGTGACACTAGGTTGTTCATCAACCACACAATAAGAAGACGATTAATCTCAGGTACTGCAAAATCACAACATTATTCTAATTAGAATTAAACCCGCGTACCTCACGGTACACTAGCGCCTCTAGCAGCGAATTCATACGCGATTACCTTCATTTTACGTGTTATAGTTGAGTTATTATGAAAAACCGGTATACGTCTTCAGCTGTTTTACATAACAGCACTGTTTTCTAAATCAGCTAACAGTTTTGTAAAACACCTGAATCCATCTGCGACATATATATACACACATCAACACGGTCTAGGGATATTTCATACTCAATTAAATAACTCGAAAAGTACTGGCCGCATTGGAATCTTTTATACACCGATTTGTTTGTAATTTATCTCAGACTAATTCCAAATTCAAATTTTTGAAAATTCTTTTGTTTCGGTGGCATAAAAATGTCTTGATGTGTAGGAGAGGGAATTTTCATTTGTGCGAAATTTAGAAAACAATACGAATTACATTTAGTTACAGCTTTTTTTCATTTTTAAACGAAAGATAAAGTTAAAATTGAGGTATTGTAGCCATGCAACGCCAACATTTGACGAGGGCGGAGATGTTACGAGCTGTGGGAATGCTGGAAGCTGGGTCCGTTCAGCGTAATGTTGCTGAGGCCATAGGGACCCACCAAAATGTAATTTCAAGATTGTGGACACGCTATCGTGCCACAGGTGAAGTAGCGGAGAGGCACCGGGGGCCAAGTCGCATCACTACCCCCAGACAAGACCGATTTTTGCAAATTACTGCGCGAGCTCAACCAAATGCAACGGCGACTCAATTGGTCCAAAGGCTGCGAGTGGAACACCAAGTGCTTGTGAGTGACCAAACTGTAAGAAGGCGACTGCATGAAAGCAATCTACGCTCTCGTAGACCACTTCGGGTCCCACCTTTACGGAGAGGCAATCGTGGACGACGATTAGAATGGGTTCGGAACCACGTGGACTGGGGCCGTGAACAATGGTCCAATGTGCTGTTCACGGATGAATCCAGGTTCGGCTTCCATCCAGATTCACGAAGGACGCGTGTTTGGCGAGTTCCTGGACGATGGAGCCGTCTTCAGAACCCTCAGGAAGTTCACCCATACCAAGGAGGAACAATTATGGTTTGGGCAGGAATTCGTCTTGGAGGACGGACGGATCTCGTTTGGGTGCGGGGCAATATGACGGCAGAACGATACGTCCAACAAGTGCTGGGGCCCGTAATCTTGCCCCACAGAACACAAATGGGGCAAGATTTCCTGCTCATGCACGACAATGCCCGGGCACACACGGCGAGAACGGTAGCAGCTTGGTTACATACACACAATGTTAGGGCCTTAGACTGGCCTGCTCAATCGCCAGATCTAAATCCCATTGAGCATGCGTGGGATATGCCGCAAAGAAGAGCTCTGAAGGAAGTTCCTGAAAATCTGGCTACAGAAGATCAACTTTTTGCGCACCTCAGAAGGACATGGGACAATATTCCGCAGCAAGACATTGACAACCTTGTTCTGAGCATGCCGAATCGTTGCCGATGTGTTATGAACAGCATAGGCGCTTTCTCAGACTACTAACTTCAAGTTTATAAACACAAATTAAATGTTTTTTCTATTTTTTTCAGTTTTTACTCATAAATTAAAAGTTAATTCATATACGGTTTCCGTCTATGCTTCATTTTTTTTCCATAAAATCCTGTAATTTTAATCGAAGTACCTTAACCATTACTAGAATATGGTAGAATATTAAATAACGTATCTTTTAAATATATACATGTCATATAAATAATTAACATATTGATAGTAATTCGCTTTTTTAAAAATATCCCTAGACCGTGTTGATGTGTTTATATGTCCCAGATGGATTCAGATGTTCTACAAAACTGTCAACAACTGTTTTACAAAATAATCAAAATATAAAGACCATCAAATTTGAAGTTACCCCATAGTGCCAAGAAGAGAAGACAATCCTCCAATTTGGCCGACTCCTCCAAGAAGTTGCATGAGCTGCTGCTGGGACATGTTATTCAGTATATTTTGTAACTCTCCATCCTGCGCACCACCACTGCCACCTCCACGGCCTCCTGATGTTGGAGGATTGTTTAAAGCTTCATTTATGCGACGGCAGTAATCATCATCCTTTTCAGTTTTGGGCTCCTACAAACAATAAGTAAAAGTTGATTTTATTACAAATGATTGTAAAATCCAGAAATTACACAATTATTACTAATTTGTATAAATAGTAACATATTATTATTATTATCATAGTATAAAGATCCCTTCTCCATACAGTGGGCTGACAAAGCCTTCTAGAAAGATGTTTCCTATTTAGGGGAAGTAGTTAAAATTAATCATATTTGCATAATATACCAATAAATTAATTCATGTCTTTAATTCAATTCCACAAATAAATCTTAGTTAAAATTATGCACAGAGCTCTTAAATTTCGAATAATTAGCAAGTTTCTTTGTGGGGAACTAGAGTCTAAGCCGAAACCTGTAACTTAAAACACCAGGTCCTTCAATACAAGATAACAAAATTATTTTATTAATTATAATTTTGGTAATGGTAATTACAAATCAGTTTTTTTATAGGTAATATCAAAGTTGCATAATGAGGAAGAAAACAAAGTCTATTTTACCTTCATACAGATAAACATGTGTTTTATTGTTAGATGTGTGATGTGTAAGTGTATGTGTGTTCTTATGTGTATGTCTGTATGTATCTGTTGAATGATGGATATGTAGCTGATTGGAGTTAGGATAATGTGGTCAGGTAATGTTCAGTCTCTTCTTATGTTTTTTCCTGTAGAAAAGAACGGAGGTCCTCCCATTGTTTGTCTAATTTGGTAAACAGGCTTTTATGGTGTTGAAATAGAACAGTGATTAGAATGTATAATAGTCTGACATTAAGGACATTACATTCTTTGTAGAGCAGTGTTATCGGGTACAGAATAGGTTGAAATGTGGCTATCTTTAGAATATCTCTATGAGCTACTTCTAGTTGCTGCAATGCGGTTTTTTAAGTTCCACCCCAGCAGGTAATCTAGTACAGGACGATTGACTGGCAAAGAGCATAATAGACATAACATATAACAAAAGAGTTAGCAACATGCCATAAAGTTTTTAAGATATAAATCAACTTACTAACTCTGCTTGTGAGGAGGATACAATGCCTCTTAAAATTAAGTATAGTAAGATGGCTGTCCAAGTATTTAATATCATTCACAGGTTATGGATAAACACTGACAAAAGGTGTGTGATTCGGTATTACATGAATGGGCTTTTAAAGTTATAGGTATAGGGGGTTGTAGTTATAGGGGTTGAGTACCTGGTGATATTAAAAAGGTGATGAGCCTGGTTTTGGTTAAATTTAGAGTTAGTGTGTGGGAATAGGATCCATTAACTCATTAGCTTGCTCATAAGCAGACACAATCGATTTTTATTGTTATGAACTACGTATTTGTATGTGGGTGAGTCAGAGGGTTAAAAACGCTATTAAATCCATCTTGGGCTGTAGTCTGAATTTCAAACTTTGCAAAGAAAAAGTAATAGCAGTATCATCTGCAAAAGAAACAATTTTTCGGTTCGAAATTTTGAGATTGCAACAGTCATTTATAAAGATTATAAACAATGTTGGGCCTAAAATGCTGCCTTGAGGCACACCGTAACGGATGGTGAGTTCATCACCAGTGTAATCAGCTATCTTCAACATCTATGAACACTCTGTGAGATAACTATGGAAAAGGTCTAGCTGTTGGCGTCTAATACCTGTTTTGTCAAGTTTGGTTAAACGGGTTGGGATATGCACTATGTCAAATGCCAAATGTAAGGTCCAAAAATAGTAAACAAACTTTTTTATGTTGATTTAGATTGTTAACAATAAAAATAGTTAGTTCATGCAGTCCGCTTCTACTATGTAGACTTATTTTTCAAAGCCAAATTCCTGGTCTATGGTAAGATAAAAAAAAATTAATAGTGTACCAGTCTCTTATTGATTAGGTGCTCAAAAACTTTAGATAAAGCACTTAGCTCTGTAACAAGCATGATGACTAATTTAGATATCTACTTTTATAATATAGGTACATGTCTACTATTAACTGTTATTTTATTTAGTAACCCATATAATGAAAATAAATTATTTGATTTGTTTTCCGAAAAACATTATTTCAGCAATACACTAAATTTAATGCAGATTATTTCATTTTAATCAATCTAATTTAAATTAAATGCCAATATGCTCACTGGTGTCATGGCAGCACTTATGATGGGTTGTGACATTATGCTTCGATAACATTTGACAAAAGTTCAAGCAACACCACGCTGTGATTGGCATTCAATTGAGGCACAATGTCATTTGATGTAAGTGGCGTATCCATGAACATGGCCAATTGTAGTATTTTATACTTTTATTTTATTGAAAATCTTATTAATGTTTATATTAAGACTAGGTCATTTTTTAGAATCCTGTGTACATATATTTTTCTCTGATACCATTTATTCTTTTCTTTATACTGTATCATCATCACTATTGGTTGATAATTATTGACGCATTTCGAGTTACCACCTTTGAAAATTGGATGTATGATTGCAGTTTTAAATGAAAAAGGTAAGACAGCAGTCTGAAGGCATAGATTAAATATATGGCATAAAAATAGTAAGAGATATTCCATCTTACCCAGTAGAAGCATTTGATCTCAATGATTCAAAAGCAAATAAATGTTTACATTATGTATTTAGATGCAGCAAATTCTTAAAAAAACATATTTTAATTCATCCAATGACCTATCATTCGACATAGCATGTCATCATCATTTGCAGAACACAAGTGTGAAGAGTGATAAATGTGACACTACAAAATAATTCAGAAAATTTTGGTTTTAGGATGAATGCAAAATTCTACAAGTACCTAACTTATAATAATTTAATCATTTATAAACAGTACACAATTTTCTTAGACAAAAAGCCAATAATCTGCAAAGGCTTATTACATATTTCCGTTAGTTATATATTTCCTACCTGCATCCAGAAAAAGTACTTCTTTGAAAATGACTTGAACTTTAGGACGTAAACTCTGCCTGTTGTGCACTCATTCACTCGAACAAATTCACAGTCATCAGGAAATATTAACAAGTCATCCTCAACTTCTCCAGTAGAGCGGTCCTTCCAACAAAAATGCATCAGCGAATCTTCTCCTTGATATACGTACAAAAGGCCCTTCCTCTTATCAGGATGGACCATACGTCCCTTTAGAGTCATTCTTCCGGCACGAAATTCTACCAGATGTTTATTGCCTCCCGAGCTACCACCTAAGCCAGAAGTGTTGCCGAATAATGCAGTAGCCGACATGATGCTGAAAATACAAAAAATAATATTCATAGGAAAGATATAATCCGTTAAGCTGTTGCCTCAGTCATTAGCAGACACAATAGATTTTTATTGTTACAACGTACAGATCTGTACGTTGCTGAGCCGAATGGAGCAACGCCAACTCTAAACGACTTCAATTTTAACTACTTTACCTGATTAGTCAGTGATTTTCGTATCAGTGATAGAAATAGTAAAATTACACAACAATTTTAGCCTATGAGCAAAAAGAATTGTCAATTTTCAGATCTACTTCCAACTCTGTATATTTGTAACGTAATAAATATGACGTGTAATGCACTCGAGTTTGTGACTTGAAAGAATAATGAATGACAGGATGACTATGATTTTTCTTTTTTAGCTCACTTCACAGCACTACCCTACCAATGAGCGAAGAAGTAGAGGACATGAACTAAACAATCATTTAGTGTGCCAAAAAAGAAACTAAAATGGCGTAGGCCCCGCCCAGTACCCAGTGCTACCCATGGCAATTAATAAATTGATAATCGTTTTTATCACATTGATTGAATCCATTCATCGTTATCAATAGGGTCATCGTGTCTTATGTATCAAATTGAATATTATTTAACAACTGTTCTTCGAGTTCCGGAATTTTTGGGAATCAGAAATGAAAACATTTGCATATTATGTACTAACAGTAACAACACAAATGTAAAAAAATGGTAAATATTTATTAGTTTCGCCATAGTTGCCGTCACAGGTTGAATTGGCTCAGGATTGTCCATACAAATATCTTCTACATCGGCTTGATTAGCAGCAGTTGATGTTGTTGTCTTACATTGTTCTTGATTATTTTTCTCATATATCGAAATACGACACGTTCGATAATCCAACTGCAAATGCAAATACAAGTTTGTAATTGTATTTTTTTCTATGATATAACGACGAATTGAATATTTTATATACCTTCACGCGTTCCTAAAAAGAGAGGTCTTAACAGACAGACAGACGGACAACAAAATAATCTTATAAGTGTTACTTTAATCCTTTAGAGGAACGGAACCCTAAAAATACACAATGTTTTCTCAATATTGTCGAGCCACAAAGTCTCTTCTTTATGAATTTATGAAAAAGGGCACGGCCACGGAAATGGCCGCCCGAAAAAAATATTTAGCTGGTTGAGAGCCATGACAGGCCATTTAATATGGGTGTGAGTAATGCAAGTTTCGTAATTTACCTTAGGAAGCCTTGTAGGTATTGCATTGTCTTGAAGTATTATTATATCCAGAGTTCTATTAATACAGCACTCGTCAAAATGTAGAGGTGATTCAAATGTTTTATCGCGGCTGGTATCAATATTCTCTTGACCCAATGATTCCATCCAGTTTTTTAATAACTTCATTTTTGATAACCTAAAAATTTTTAGGTAATTTGGTTATTATCATAACACATAACGTGTATTATAAATATTAAAAATAAATGTTTTCGAAAAAATCGAGAAAATCAATCGAAATCATTGTTTAAATCAGAAGCACAACATTAAAATATCCTGTAAACAGTGCGTAATAAACAAACCAAGCAAAAAAAATACCTATCGAAACTTATTGAAATAGTATTCACTGATGACATAACAGTAATAAATATAAAATGAAAATAAAATTTTATCGAAATATATGAAGGAAATTTGATAATATATGAATTTTTAACGAATTACTTGTGCATGATATAGGAGGCACTTTTTTACTATATTTCGAACCACAGCCCTT
The DNA here is from genome assembly GCA_935421205.1 of Xylocampa areola. NCBI lineage: Eukaryota > Metazoa > Arthropoda > Insecta > Lepidoptera > Noctuidae > Xylocampa > Xylocampa areola. Next base: position 8,697,022 of record OW285200.1, read on the forward strand.
CACACAACACTTTTATCACACGCAGCTTCACGCGTTAAATTCTCAGCACTCAAGATGTTAGCAAAGAAAATCGTAATAATAAGTTAACGATAACGCCAAATTACACTTTATGTACACTATCAAAATAACTTAAAAAGAGAAACTAAAATGGCGAACCAGCCTGTGGGCTGGTCATATGTGACGTCATATTTATTACTTGCAAATTCAGAAAACTATCATATTAAGATTTTCTCTTTTTACACTAGTAGAACCACATATTTTAAAAAGAAAAGCGTATAGTTTTTCTATTACTGAATCAAATCGTATGATATTTCTATAACGTAGTGTTTATATAGATTAATACGTCCTTTACTTCTTCTTTAGCTATTGTGCCCTACACTAGTAATGTTGCCAGCAGATGAATCAAAAATAGCCGAAACCTGTCCTAAAAAGGGCTGATTATTGTCAGGAGAGGCCGATAAAGTAAAAAAAAAACGAAATTTTACTTATTTTTCAACACCTTACTTACTCGTGAAGTGTCTCTTATTGCTCCGATTTGAATGAGGCTTATTAAGCACGTATACTTTTCGCTTTACATCACCGCTCTAGCACTTTTATGTTTATTATTTAACTATCTGTGCCGGTTCACCCTCGTATTATTGTTATAATTATATTTTAATTACTAGTACTACCTAAACTAGTACAACATCATAAGCCTCTGCGTCTATCACAGACGATTCATAATGATGGTTGCGAGACATCGCTTTTGGTGGCTCAACAAACCAATGCGAGAGCGGCAGACTCGGCCACAGGTCTGACAAGAGATGTTTGCGGTGGTTGGTGTTAAACCGCCTTGGTTTCGTTTCTGTCTCTTGTCAGCAAGTGACTCAAACCAGACTGCGTCACAAAAACTGCGACCCTCCAATCCTACGTTGGTCAATCCCAAATGCCGACATGTCTCGCTTGGCACAATCCTTGAATCTAAGCAAAACCCTTCCAACGCTTCTTTTCGCATTCGTTATTGCGCCTATCAAAACACGACGTGGTAATCGAGAGGGCTCCATCCTGTGCATATGCCCTAGCCAGCGCAAGCGTCTCTGTTTATGAAGCGCGTCAAGCTAGGCAGCTGTGCTATTTCAAGAACCCTCTCATTTGTGACCTTGTCTTGCCATGAAATGCCCAAGATTTTACGCAGGCAACGCATGTAAAAGGTGTTAAGTTGACGCTCCTCTTTTGCGTACGATGTCCAGGTTTCAGCTCCGAACAAGAGTAAACTTAAGATGCCTGAAAGACAATCATCTTGGTCTTGATTGTGAGATGTTTATTGTTCCATACCCTTGTACTGAGCTTCCCGGTCGCCGCTTTGCCGATACGAATATGGATCTCAGCGTTAAGCGAGAGATTATTCGATACGGTCGATCCTAGGTAGCAAAACCTATCAGCTACCACTAACAGCGTGCCATTAAGGGAAATCGATGGGAATATATGAGTGCCTTGTGAAAGCACCACCGTTTTTTTGGCATTTATAGACATGGCAAACAGAGAGCAAGCATTTAAAAACTTGTCCACCATAGACTGGAGCTCGAATTCGGAAATAGCCACAAAGGCTGCGTCATCAGCAAAGAGAAGCTTGCCGACCTGAAGGTCCTCACGGTATTTCATAGACTTGAGGAGGGCGATGTTAAATAACCTTCCGTCAGATCTCTTATGCAAATGAATACCCTGTTGGTCGTTACCGACCTTTTTGCGACCGCTGGGGACGGAAGCCACAAGACTGAGGATACACACGTTCTGCGAGCTTTTGGAGTCTAGATAAGACGATTCTACCGAAAAGCTTGTCCACTATACTCAAGAGAGAAATGCCACGGTAGCTGTTACAGTCACCGCGGTCACCTTTCCCTTTGTATAGCGTGACGATGTTAGCGTCGCGCATATCCTGTGGTACTTCTCCCGCTTCCCAGCATTTACACAGCAGATTGTGCAGAATTGGTCTCGCGCACTGATGCTTAATTAACTCGGGAATGCCGTCACCACCAGGACTTTTACCACGTTTTAGTTGGTTGACAGCCGTGATGAACTTCTATACAGACAGTAAGTCATCTAGCTCGGTCCATACATCTAGTTTGGGCAGACTTTTTTTCTGCCTCCAGTTGTGTGGATACAGGACGGGAGTAGAAACTAGTGTAGTGTTCAACCAAGCGGTCGAGTTGCTTTTGGCTATCAGTGATGATAGTACCATTCGCGTCCTTAGTAAGGGCTGTCTTTTTAATAACAGGTCCTACGGCCCATTTGATACCTTCATAGACACTGTCCGCTCACGTCTGAATGCCCAGAGCTAGCCCAGAAAAAGTTCACGAAGTACCGTGAACTACGTTGAAGCTGCCTTCTTTGTTCGCAGCATTTTTTCGATTTCAGGACCGGGACACATACGATATCTAAGAGCAGCATCACGTTTTGAGTCCAATAGAGGTTGTCAATGCTCCGCATTGTCTGTGACCCAATCCTGAGTTTTGGTTTTCAGGTGTCCGAAAACCTCGGCAGCGCTATCAGTTAGTAGCTTTTTGACGTTGTTCTACTCATCGCTTCATGGAATATTGGCGTCCCATGCGGCAAGTTCGGCTTTAGCCATACACTCAAATATTTGGAGCTTTCTTTCATCGCGGGTGTTAGAAAGATTTATCTTCCTGCGACCCGGCGCTCTAGATATAATAAATCTTTGTGTAAGTGATGGCTAATTGGCTACACGTGCTGCCACTAGAGGGTGGTCGGGGTCGCATTGGCACTGTGGAATGAACGTGTATGAAAGATTTCACGGAGGTTTTTTGTTCTGGAAAGTACTACGTCTAACTGATGCCAGTAGCTAGATCTTGGGTGTTTCCAGGAGACTTTGCGGGAAAGCTTGCTTTTGAAATATGTATTGGTTACGCATAGCAGATGTACAGAGCAAAACTCTAATAAACATTGGCCGTTATCGTTCATGTTGGCAACGCCATGAAAACCAATACAAATTGGCCACGCGGCCTGATCCCGACCAACACGAGCATTGAAGTCTCCTAGAACGTAAAGACGATCACCGCTGCTGGCATTTTTATCTGTCTCGGCTAGTTGGTTATAAGACCGGTCTTTTGATTCATCTCAAGATGTTAATGTTGGGGCATAAGCAAAGATAAGGGTAACAAAACCACAGCTACTGTTGAATCGTAAGACGTTCGTTCCAAAATTGGTGGATAATATGTTATTGCTGACCCCAAAACCAACTCTATGTTCACGGACATCAGCGGAGTATTTTCCTTTCCAGAAAAATGTGTACTGAGACACGCGTAGAGAACCTTCGTCTGGTAATCTGGTTTTCTGTAGAGCACAAACCGTGATATTTAACCTGTTTAACTCCGCATCGATTACAGCAGTTTTGCGCAGCTCTTGTGCGCAATTCGATTGTAAGCCTACACTGGTGTCCGAAAGGCCTGTCCTCATTGTACAGAAGTTCCATGTTGCAATGCGCATGAAATCACGGGGCTTTATCTGACGAAACTGCGCAGGTGTAAACCATATCGATGCCAGACATCTAGCCAAGAACTAGTGCTCCCTATACCCCAGAGGAATAGACCACCATCGGGACGGATTGGTACCTTACTGACCGGGGGCCGCCCAGCTTGAAACGGACGGTAACCGAACAATGAACCTTCGATGGGCCCTCCCACAGTTGAAAGTGACCCCTAGCGTCCACACTTACGTCTATATGTGTAGAATTATCACTGGTAACTGCCACTTTCCGTGTTGTAGACCACGCAGTGAAACTGACGTGGGTGGAGTAACCTCTCCACAGACATTACACCGCTTGGGACGGAGTTAAGGAAATGCAAAGTTGCCCAAGGCCTGCACTTCCCTCTCGGCCTTGCTAGCTGATCCCACAGGAAAGGCGTACCAATACGCGTGGAGCTAGGTTGGCTGCAGGAATCTGCCACATACTTTAGGTTGAACCGAAGGTGTGGCTGAGGATGGAGCACGTAGATCCAGAAGAAATCTATTCTCTACTCTAAGTAGAGTAGATAGATTTGGGGAGAACGATAGTTGGGTAGTTGATGCAACTGCCCAGACCTGTCTCCCACAATGGTTGCACCGGACTACATCCCAAAACACGACTAGGTCGCTTCACGGTATGGCTTCGTCCGGTGGTTGGTATCCAGCCGCGGCTGACGAAGCCTACCACCAGAGTTGCGTTGTCCGTTTTTCACCACCCAGGGGCCACATGTAGGGATTCCATATTAGGGGTGCACTCCTACGAACGCGGGCAACTCAGCCCTCAAACAGAATTATTTTTATTTTACTTTTTCTCCTGAACTATACAGGCAAAGTTCATCTTCATAAAATTCTCTTGATGATGAAGTAACATTCGTTCATAAGAATTAATATGGGTAACACTCTTTTTAATTTTTATATTTTTTTTTGGCATTAAATACCTAATTTGGGCGTACGTGTAAGAGATAGGCATATGGCATCACAAACTTTTTTTAGATTTACTAAAGACCGATATTTTCGTAAAACATTATATTTACGTATCACTAACTGTTACGCTAGCGCACGCGCTTTTTCTTCCGTCTTACTTAACCTAAATCTATATGTAAGGCTATCTGAGGGGTGTAGCTGAACATTACATACCTAAACTTAAGATTTTTTCAAATTCGACTGGTATTTCCGAGTTAAAACAAACAAATAAAGAAAATACTCTTCCGCTTTATAATATTATTATATATTACTAGCTGTGACCCGCAAGCGTTGTTCTGCCATATAAATTTTCTGGATAGGGCCAACCTTATCACGTATGTAATACATAGGGGTATAAGAAATAGCCTAAGACCTATTCCCAGACCTACCAATAATGCACACAAAAAAACATAAAAATCGGTCAAGCCGTTTCAGAAGAATAAGATAACAAACACTGGCACGAAATTTTTGTGCAGTTTTTCAGCTGCTTCAGTTTTAGCAACTTATTTTAATCTATACTAATATTATAAAGCTGAAGAGTTTGTTTGTTTGGTTGAACACGCTAATCTCAGGAGCTACTAGTTCGAATAGAAAAAATATTTTTGTGTTGGATAGTCCATTTATCGAGGAAGGCTATAGGCTATATAACATCACGCTACGACCGATAAGAGCGGTGCATCAATGAAAAATATTGCAAAAACGGGAAAAAAATATTCCTTTTAAGAGCATCCGTTGCGAGCGCTGTCTAAACGCTTAAAGTTACGCAAAAATCATGTATGACAGACTTGTTTCTCTTTAATAGTTCTAAAAAAAAAACCGCCACAGCATATGTCTTTTAAGGTTGACTCACTATAACCTTTTTATGGTATCAAATTGTTTCGCTGTTGCCTCAGTCATTAGCAGACACAATAGATTTTTATTGTTACAACGTACAGATCTGTACGTTACTGAGCCGAAAGGATAACACTTATGCTATCGGTTATTTACCTTAAGAAAGTAATACTATTGTTACTACTAAGTACCTATCTCGCACTAAGTATTTTATTTTTTTCTCATATATCTTCCATGTACAGACAGTGATCCGTTACATTTTTATTATATGTATTCATTGATGATGATCAATGCTTTCGACAAAATCAAGAAAAATAGAATCGATATCGCTGTTCACATCAGAAGCACAATACTAAATTATCCTGTAAACAGTACATAATAAACCAACCCAAAATAAGGAAATATACCATTCGAAACTTGTTAAAATGGTATTCACCGATTACAATAGTAATAAATATTAACTGAATCTAAAACTTGGTCGAAATATATGATATATTGAAGGAAATTTGATGATATATTAATTTTTAAAGAGTTACTAGTTTAGGGATATAGGAGGCACTTTTTTTGCTTTATTGCGAACCAGCCCTTCACATAACACTTAGGCATAATTGGTTTTATCACACGTAGCTTCACAGAAGCACACTAAATTCTCATCACTCAAGATGTTTTAAGCAAAGAAAATCGTATTAATAAGTTGCACGATAACGCCAAATGACACTTTATGTACACTGTCAAAAGTACTCAGAAAGAGAAACTAAAATGGCGAACCGGCCTGTAGGCTGGTCATATGTGACTTCATATTTATTACTTAAAATTTCAGAAAACTGTCATATTAAAGATTTCTCTTTTACACTAGTAGAATCACATAAGTTAAAAATAAATGCCTAATTTTTTTCTATTACTGTATCGAATCGTATGATATTTCTTTAACGTAATGTTTATATAGATTAATAGGGCACGTCCTTTATTTCTTCTTTAGTCATTGGATCTAATGTCAAGCAATGTCAATCAAGAAGTCAGCTTGGGTTTTTTTTTGCTATCCGAGTCCGAGAAGTGATGTAGACGTACCAACCTCTTCCTATATGTACCAATTTTAAGGGTCTTATATACCATGTGTTCCAACTAAATATTCAGTCTTGGTACTCGATAGTACTAAGTTACTGACGGACCAAGCCTATTGGTTATTAGTGTTTTTAAATAATGTAATACGATAGCAATATTTATTGAAAATATAAACTTTTGCTATTTATATAAAGTTATAAACTTTTGTGGAAAAAGAATACGGTCGTGAACAGAGTTCTTTTACCATAAAAGTTTATAACTTTACAGTTAGCTATGCATGTATTAATGCTTTTCGAAGATTTATCAGTATTTGCTATTTATATTCTTATTCTTCTTATATTCTATAGTGTACATACATAATAAAATAATTAAAATAATATTTCAATTTGTGACGTCATGTTCTAAGGCGAGCTTAACTCATTATTGATTTTTTCACCAGCAAACCTTTGAGCTATAAAAGAAACGATTTTTAAACGAGGGTATTAATATACCCTCGTTTAAAAATCCATCCAATGTACCATAATGGTAACATAAAATCATACAAAAAGAATAATACAAAATATAAATATAAATTGACTATTACAATTATAAACCTATATACATAATATTAAAATATATAAATGTTTACATAACTTTTATCAATGTGAAAGGATAAGCTCCTTTATTCAGATGTTCACTTACAGAGTGCGGGAGAGAATTCCAGAGACATACTGCACGAATTGTAAAGGAAGCATCATAGCCGCTGAAGATGTGACGCGGAGTGTGAAGAAGAAGAGATCAAACTATGCGGCAGGGTTTACCGCTAGGAATAGGATACTCAAAACGCTCATGGGAGATATATAGGAGAGTTAGAGTTATGGAGAATAAAAAAGAGAAGAGATAGAATATGAGTTTTCCGAGCAAGCCACGTTGGTAGCCACTTCACTCCGTAATTCCAACATATGGTCATACTTCCCTAGGCCGAAAACGAAACGGATACACAAGTTCTGCAGTCGTTCGAGTTTATGTAAAAATTCCTCCTTTGTGTGGACATGAGAATAATTAAAAATTGTTAGAAGAAGAGATTACGCAAGAGTAACCTTAGATTGAAACGTTAGGAATCGCTGAAGACGTTCGAGAGACTGAAGCAAGTTGTATTATTGATAGCACTAACAGCTTCGGTAAGCTCTCCTACTTGACAGTTGACAGTTGGAGTATGTCATGCTAACTAAAATGTCCCGCTGATGATGGCGTGTGTGTTGGGTCATTCGATTCCCTCACAGAATACTTAGTGATGCTGATTCCCTACAAAATGGTTGGGTTGGTGATGCCGATGCATGCGTCATGTTCATGAACGGGCGCCGTCATTTAGGACTGGTCATCTCTAACAGTCATGACAAAAAATTTGCATTATTAAACTAAACTCTTTTAGTGTTGGCTTCAATATTCCCTTATATTATTTTGAAACAAAAACAGTGTAACCAATACCTGCTATTGTAAAAACGTATTTTATAAAAAGAGTAACCATGGAGTTTCTTGCCCGTTCTTCTCCATAGGAATCTACACTTTGGAACGTTTGCTACGTTCAAAAGTGTAGCTTCTGACAATTCAAGTGCTTGTAAATTGTCTAATTTAAATAAATGATTTGACTTTGACTTAAAAGTGACGAAACAACTGCAGGTCGTCAGCATAGGGATGATAATTAAAAGTAAGGATCATACTGATGGCGCTAATGAAACCGGTGAAAAGAAGAGGAGAAAGGACACCAATCTGAGGGACACCCGCAGCAAGATCATACCATTCAGAAAAGATCTCATCTGAGTGAACCGATTGCAAATGATCCTAAGAAAGGATAGGATACCTGAGAAGATGTCAAAATCAACTTAGTAAGCACTGCTGAAGTCCAGTAAAACCAATACTGTTAGAAGTTTCTTCTCCATGACCACTTGTATGTTTTTGGTGATTTTACAGAAATAAAATCATTTATACACTCGTTCTATTATAATTATTATAATAGAACGAGTGTATAAATGATTTTATTACACACAATTATTGTGCACGTCTGGGCTGTATACAAGTTTGCTGTGCAATAGTCAATTTTACGATAAAATCGGCAGAGCATATTCTTGTGAACGCAGTAACGGCATGGTATCGCCCTTACATAGGTACACATTCCGATAATACATCCGTCTCGCTAGCTTAGGGCCCGAGAACAATCAGTGCCAAAAATAATTCACGGTCATATTGATTTTCTTACTTTACCGTGTACCTCCTCAGCTACTTGTGGGTGGGACGCGGGAACGATATCGCACAGGACCGCGAACCCGCCCGCGGCCGGACTCCCTCAATGGGTTGGGTTATGCACCCCCCCACTGCGACACCAGACACATGGCATGCCGCAACCACCTCGGAGACTATGTGCAATGGGCGCCAGGCGACCCCATATCCAGACGCCCAAGGTCTCCTGCGACGGGTTAGGTCTGTGGCCCCGCCGCCTGCCACTACGACCGCAGAGGATAGGGAGAGCGGTTCCTCGCTATACCGGCACTCCTCTTCCCCTGCGGCCTCACCGCGTCCACCATCTAACGTTGGCGACCCCGTCACGGCCGCGGAAGGTAAAAAGAGCGACACACTGACATACCGGCACTCCTCTCCCGCTGCGGCCCCCGTCCCTCAGCTGCGGTGCCACCCATACGACTCAGCAGCCCACCTCAGTTGCGGCACCCCCCATGTGGCCCGCAACTTACCGCTGCTCCAACATGTCTTGGAGGCAAAGCCCAGGGGAGCGGCCCTCATCCGGTTCCTCTAGCTTCACCATAGGTGGCCAAGCCACGGCTACTAGAGCCCCCCACCACGGCAAGGCGGAACCCTGGGGCGAGGGCGATTGAAAAGACTAACTTCTTATATGCACATTATAATACGACAACTGGTGTACTATCATAAAGAAACAGATATTTTATCTATACTTTTGTACAAGTATACTAAGTTTTTATTTTTATACCAACTTTTAGCGAAGTCTGTACCAAGAATCAAGATTAACGGGGTAACTATACAAGATGTAACAACACTGTCCCCGAGTACCGACTGCGTGACGTGTTTTGTATCAAATATAATCGTAACTATTTTACTACTATCGAATTACAGGAGTTACTTACCGTATCAAGTTCTCAATAATTTAATTATATCTTGTGTCGACTTTAAACGGGAGTAATTAGTTTTACTGTACATAAGTTTATTAGAAAAAATATCGTCTTAAAAAGATCATTTTGCAGTTTCTTGTTTCAATCAACATGAGTGGTGTACAAACAGGTATGTTTAAGTTTACCTCTCATTTGTTTTGATAATGGCTAAAATGTATAATAAAAATGTCGTCGAAATGAATGCAATAAATCAATAAAATTCATAGACGTTGATACATAGGTAGTTGACTAAACCGCTGTGTTGACGATAGATACCTACTTCTATTTAAATCTGGGAACTTAATTTATTTTTCTATCTATTACTATTTGAATTTGGTACATACTATGTCAATTATATATTTAGGTAAAAAATCATGAATTCGAATAGATTTATTTATTTATTAGATAAGAAGTACCTTAAAACCTATGCCTTACAATCTTTATATACGCCCTAGTATTTTAAAATCATTACTCACTAGATATTCTTTACTTATGCATTTAAACGGGGCCACCAGTCTTTTCTGTCACACTATATCATGGCAATTTTTTTTTTGCTGTAAACTCATATTTATCCTATAACCTAGAAAACCAAAATCAAAAGATAATTAACAACTCTCAACATGTCTAAATCAAAGTCAAAAGGGTTATATTTCAAATAGGCAAATTACATGCACTTAGGAAACATCAAATGATTCTAGTTGCTTGGTTCCAAAAAGTTGATCATATGGAAAAGAGCAGGCAAGAAATTCCATACACACTCTTTTTAAATGAATAATAGGTAAGCCCCTAAGGCAACCCACTGACCCTGTTTTAAAGTGAATAATATTCATGCCAAATACCACAGGGAAATACCCACCTGCACACCACTATAACACAGGCACTGATTCATAGGCCAGAGCTTTTCAGTTCTTTTTCACCTTTGGTTGGGTTTGGTTGTAACCAAGTGTCTCAGTATATTAACACATTAACTGTCCAGTGTACCCCAACTGGTACATAGCAATTTTTTAACTATTGTGTCTATTTCATAGACAGTCAACTAAGTCCTGATTTATAATAAAACAACTTTTAACCGGATTAATCGCGTGTATTATTGGTTTTTTGTTTTTCCTGACGTTTCGAACACTTTGCAGCGTTCGTGGTCGCAGGAGGACTAAGGTGTCAGGTGTCTCAACAGTTTATTTAAAATTATTTCAGTCTACCGTACATATAATTGATAAAATTCATAAAATTATTTTGTCTCTGATACATATTTAAACTAAATCGCGACGGTATTTCCTAAGACTATCCCTGAGAAGAAATACCGAAACAAACTCAGAGGTCACAGTCGTTTTAAATTTAGAGATACAATTTTACAATTTTTTTATTTTTTTTGAGGTTACCATCTCTCATTTGACCTATTTTGAATTTACCAGAAATAATAGTTCCTCATTTAGTTTAAAACCTACCAAACAGACAGAAATAACAAAGATATTAAGTAATATAAAGACAAATGCCGAAGGTTGTGACAATATAAACATAAATATGATATTACTGACACTGCCGGTGACGCTGGAAGTAATTACTACTATAGTGAATATGTCAATTCAAACATCGTCTTATCCAGAGCTATGGAAGATTGCAAAAATTCGACCACTACCTAAAGTTCCTAATGCTATGGATATTAAAGACTTACGACCTATTAGCATACTACCAGTACTTTCAAAAGTTTTAGAGAAAGTAGTGTGTTCGCAACTAGTTGAGTTTTTGGAAAGAAATAGCATCCTTCCTGATGTGCAGTCCGGGTTTAGGAGGGCTCGTAGCACTGCAACCGCCCTCCTAGATGTTACTGACAATATTTTGACTGCTCAAGACTCCGGCATGTGCACCCTGTTAGTATTACTCGACTTCTCACGCGCATTTGACTGTTTAAATATTCCTCTTCTACTTTCGAAGATGACTTTTTATGGATTTGATGTAAACACTGTGAAATGGTTCGACAGTTATTTGAGTGGTCGAACACAGTTTGTAGAAATACGACGCACAGATGGCTCCACTGTTGCATCTAAACGTCGTTTGGTGAACAGAGGGGTTCCGCAGGGATCCATATTAGGACCTGTATTATTTATCATGTATTGTGCTGATATTACTAAGCGAATAAAAAAATGTAATTATCATATATATGCCGATGATACACAGATTTATATATCATTTAAGCCCCAGAATTATGAAAAGGCATTAAAGGACCTAAATGAAGACTTGGAAAGCATTGTACAATGGTCCAAAATAAATTCACTTGTACTCAACCCCGTCAAGACTAAGTACATGCTTTTTGGCACTAAGTCCCAGCTAAGTGCAATTAAGCTCACCACCGCTTGCGTATCCGTCATGGGAGAAAAAATTGAACGTGTTTATGAGGCACGAAATCTTGGACTTATTGTGGACTCTGAGCTTCGTTTTGAAAAACATGTAACAGAGTCTATCAGAAATTGTTTTTACAGGCTTAAGGTTCTCTACAGAGCGCGGCCATATCTGTCTGAGGAACTGCGAATCTTGCTAGTGGAGTCATTGGTCCTGTCAAAACTAAATTACGTTGATTCTGTGTATGGCCCGCGACTATTATCCAAAACTGAATGTATGATACAAAGACTCCAGAATGCATGCGCACGGTTTTGTTTTAATATTCCATTGAGAACCCACGTTACTCCATTATTTAATAGGCACAATATTTTAAAAATGACCGCCCGTCGAAAACTTCATTTATCATCTTTATTATTTGGCATAATTAAGTCACATTCACCGTCGTATCTGTACAATAAACTGGCATGGACGAGCAGGCACAGCAATCGTGAGGGTAGGAATTGTTCTCAACAGCTTTCAATCCCGCGTCATAAGTCTGCAGCTTTTCGAGGTAGCTTTAGATACGCAGCTACGAAATGTTGGAATAATATTCCGCCACCTATAAAAAAATCTAACAGCGTATCGACTTTTAAAATTAAGTTAAAGGCATATTTGATTCAACATCAGAGACAATACGAAAGTGTTCGAGCTACTTCATCAGCCATATAAGTTTGAGTTGGATTGGAATCGTACCTATGCCATTGCTGAAGCTTGGTGCTGGCCCTTGATGTGGAATATAATGAAATATTCATAATCTAATAATATAGTATATGGTAATAACAAATAAAAAATAAATAAATGATTACAAATTATTAGGGTAAATTGTTTCACCCGGCCCGGTCATTATGTTATGCACACCGCACACATTATGTTATGTATATCGGTTTTTTATGTTATATATTATTTATTTATTGTGAAGTATCTGTTGTTTCGATTTCGAGCGTATGGCACTCGTGGGTTGCAGCTGAAAACCAGCGTTAGGTGACCAGTATAACTGTCACCTAACATTATGCTGAGCTGTGGGCCCTTTGGCACATAAGCATTGTATATTGTTGTTAATGTATGTAGTAAGTATAATTTGCTGTAATTGTTTTTGTGTCAATAAACATTTTTTCTTTCTTCTTTCTTTCTTATTTTATCGAATTATAAACTAAAAGGTGTTCCGATGCACGCAGTAATCGCTCACAGTATCTTGATTTGAATTGTGACTTGACTTTGTTTGGGACTTGATTATTTTCAGTACAGGGTTCCAAACAGGTGGTAATTGCCAACCATCTTCTCTATTGAAATTTGGGTGTTTTTTAATTTCAATAGCCTCGCGGAGCATTCTCGGTATATATCGGTTTTCTTTCGCGAGGATTTGGGGTTTATCGAAACGTAGAAAATGGTTGGGTTTGTCTGTTGTATGTTCACAGACTGCAGATTTTGTTGAGCGTCTATTCTTGACGTCAGCTATGTGTTCTTTCAACCTGGTGCCAATGCTACGCTTTGTTTGCCCTATGTAAGATAGCCCACAATCACAATCAATCTTGTAGACCCCTGCATCTTGTAAGGGGATGTGGCACTTCACCGGTCTGAGAAGTTGGCTGATCTTTCTATGTGGCTTGAAGTAGGTTTTGATAGAAGCACGCTTCAAGATGTGACCAATTCTATCGGTGACCCCTTTGATGAAAGGTAGGACAGCAGGTCGGCGATCAACTGTGGTGGGCTTTGGGCGGCTTCTGCGACGGGGATGTGGAGCTCGTAAGTTATTATGTTTGAGAACTTGCTTCACATGGTTGAGTTCCCCTGCCAGGTGGTCGGCGTCGCAGATGCCTTGTGCTCTCTGTAACAAAGATTTGGCGACAGTAGCTAACTGAGAAGGATGGTGGTGAGATTCACCGTTCAAGTATCTTTCTGTGTGGGTGGGCTTTCTATACACAGTGTGACTAACAGAATGATCTGGATTATGTATAAGTAATATATCAAGGAAGGCCAGTGACTTGGTTTTCTCTAATTCCATAGTGAATTGAATTTTATTATAGCCGCTGGTAAGGCAGTGCTCGAGTAACTCTGCAGAGTTACTCGAGCACTGCCTTACCAGCGGCTACCTATTGTGGGACAATGAATTCTACCTGCAAGTCGACGGTGTGGCCATGGGTTCACCGGTCTCCCCGGTGGTTGCCGACATCTTCATGGAAGATTTTGAAAGGAGAGCCCTCCTGACGGCCCCGGCTATGCCGAAGATTTTCAAGAGGTATGTTGATGATACTTTCACCATCTTGCCTCACAATGGGGTCCCTGCATTTTTAGACCACCTAAATTCCATACATAATAAAATTCAATTCACTATGGAATTAGAGAAAACCAAGTCACTGGCCTTCCTTGATATATTACTTATACATAATCCAGATCATTCTGTTAGTCACACTGTGTATAGAAAGCCCACCCACACAGAAAGATACTTGAACGGTGAATCTCACCACCATCCTTCTCAGTTAGCTACTGTCGCCAAATCTTTGTTACAGAGAGCACAAGGCATCTGCGACGCCGACCACCTGGCAGGGGAACTCAACCATGTGAAGCAAGTTCTCAAACATAATAACTTACGAGCTCCACATCCCCGTCGCAGAAGCCGCCCAAAGCCCACCACAGTTGATCGCCGACCTGCTGTCCTACCTTTCATCAAAGGGGTCACCGATAGAATTGGTCACATCTTGAAGCGTGCTTCTATCAAAACCTACTTCAAGCCACATAGAAAGATCAGCCAACTTCTCAGACCGGTGAAGTGCCACATCCCCTTACAAGATGCAGGGGTCTACAAGATTGATTGTGATTGTGGGCTATCTTACATAGGGCAAACAAAGCGTAGCATTGGCACCAGGTTGAAAGAACACATAGCTGACGTCAAGAATAGACGCTCAACAAAATCTGCAGTCTGTGAACATACAACAGACAAACCCAACCATTTTCTACGTTTCGATAAACCCCAAATCCTCGCGAAAGAAAACCGATATATACCGAGAATGCTCCGCGAGGCTATTGAAATTAAAAAACACCCAAATTTCAATAGAGAAGATGGTTGGCAATTACCACCTGTTTGGAACCCTGTACTGAAAATAATCAAGTCCCAAACAAAGTCAAGTCACAATTCAAATCAAGATACTGTGAGCGATTACTGCGTGCATCGGAACACCTTTTAGTTTATAATTCGATAAAATTGTAAAATTGTATCTCTAAATTTAAAACGACTGTGACCTCTGAGTTTGTTTCGGTATTTCTTCTCAGGGATAGTCTTAGGAAATACCGTCGCGATTTAGTTTAAATATGTATCAGAGACAAAATAATTTTATGAATTTTATCAATTATATGTACGGTAGACTGAAATAATTTTAAATAAACTGTTGAGACACCTGACACCTTAGTCCTCCTGCGACCACGAACGCTGCAAAGTGTTCGAAACGTCAGGAAAAACAAAAAACCAATAATACACGCGATTAATCCGGTTAAAAGTTGTTTTATTATAATGTGTAGTGATCGCGCAAACCTAAGATATTACTAAGTCCTGATTTACTCAATATTAATGTATATAATATTATCCATCCAACCCTCTATCTATCTCTTACCTGAGACACCTAATTACATCACCACAAGTACGTGAAATGTAGGAATATAAATGAACTTGATGTTATTCAAAATTTACCATTCTAGATCTAAAAGGTACCTACACAGTACAGTTTTAAAACTTCCGCTTATAACATATGTGTGAGTCATAGATAGCAGCCACACTCAATATTTTTATCTAATGTGGGAAGTAAAGTATAGATTTGTCAATTTCCAGAGATAATGCTATTTTCTTTATCAATGTATGAATTAGTACTTTATATTATGTACAAACGTAATCCAATAAGCACCTCAATTAAAATTATTTACTCATTTTGTATAACCTATCAAGAACCATTTTATAACCACAATGTTTTATTTTGTTATCTATTATATTTGCAATTGGTTGTCAGACCATAAGCAAATTCAATTCCGAGTTCATTGTGTTGTGGTGGAGCAGCCAGTGCTGCTCCTCCCACTTATAGAATGTGGTTCCTTTCATTTGGTATAACCTGTCAAGAACTATTTTTTACATGTCCTGGCTCATTTAAGACAAAATATTTATATTCTATATTATTTAATGTACTAGAAAAAAATGTTACAAAAATCTAACTATTTAAGACTACTTCCTAAGAAACTTCTATATCTTAATCAATTCAGATTTCATAAAGACAAATCTGCCTTTGTGATCCTGCTCACCTCTACCACTACCAACCTCAACCACTTACCAAAAATATAAATATTATTGTTATCATGATAATACATGAAAGACACATTTAACAATTTAAAGAGCATATTTCTTATATATATATAGCAGGAGTGATATGTGTACACTAACCACCTTGGAGCTCTATCCAGGTGGAACTAAAGTCATCATCCCCCTGCCGGTATCCCAATTTATTTGGGGTCGGTGCAGCATATATCTGGCATGCTGCTAAAGTTTTGGCAATGTTTTATGACCGGCCGCCTGCCTGACGTCAACCCTCATCGGGAATAAAGGGACGGAACTAAAGTATAGAGTGTTAATACACATGAAGAGACAGACACCTCTATATTTTTGGTACATCCCATTTGAAAGTAAACATATTAATATATTTAACCATTCTTGCATGTTGTTGTTATTTTCCTAGATTTAGCTGAGGCATTCGATTCGGTTTCTATTCCACTTATACTGAACAAACTATACAACCATAAAAAATCCAGATTTTCCTTTTTAACCTTAACTCTTTCAATGTATCAATATTAAAGATTACTTACTGGCAATCTCAATATCACATATGAAGTTCCACAAGAAAGTAATTTGGGTTCTACTCTGTTTCTGGCCTATGTTATCGACCTCTTTGGTTTAACACAATAATTGAGAGACAACTCGATAACGGAAAGATCGTCAGTATTGCTGATGACACGGTACACATTCCTTGGCGATTTTAGGCATGAACTGTAACATTATGCATATCAAGGATTTAACATTACCACATATTTCGAAATGGTTCAATGACAACTTACCTTCTCTCAATATTGTTAAAAACATCAAGCACTATCAGAGAACAACACAACATCATCTAATAGCTCAGTCAGCAAAACTTATCAGCTACTCATTTTTGTCGATTTTATAATGATTGTAAACACCGATTTTGATATTAAACTTTTTTATTATTAATACAAAAATCCTTTAAAGTAGGTATCCCAAATGAATATAAAATTAAAATTATTGAATTGCATGTTGTTATTATGGTAATTATGTTGTGAACTAATATAATAACATCCATGTTCGTGCCACAGTTTTGCAAATAAAGACATTTGATTTGAACACTAAATGTGATCAAATACTATATGGTTAATGTTATTTACAATTTATATTTATAACACTTACAATTTTATGGAACATGTGTGTATAATGTGTACTTCCGAGTGGCCCTCACGTAGTTCTGGGTAGTCCCGCGTGCATATAATAATATATGTTACTATTGTAGTAGTGTACATACTTGCGGGCGCGTTCACGGTCGTGTGGGAGAGCGTTCCCGCGTCCCGCCCTCAAGCAGCTGAGGAGGTACACTGTAGAGTTCTAGTGGGTTCGAGGCCCACATACCGCTCTGTCCCCCCGTGTCAGAGAGGTATGCGACGGGATTTCTAAACATAAAAAAAAAGTTGTGTACATACTTTCCGTTACTTTTGTTTGTACCAACCACCCTTATCTCGTGGGTGTCGTAAAAGGCGTCTATGAGATCAGGCCGAGGATGATAAACAATCCCTCTGTGTGGTAAAAATAACGTATCCCAAGGCTATGGTCGTCTAGCCGAGAGCTACAAGGCTAGGGGAAAGCCTAGTCGCGAGTGTTCCTGTTGTCTAGGATTGGGCATCCCCAGGCACTAAGAAGCATATACCTCTACAAGCATGGCTCTGTGAGGAGTGGACATATTTTTTGACTTGCTATTTGTGGGAACTAGATTGAAGAGTAAATACACAGATACAAGAGCATATCGGGGTGTTAATGTAGGAACAGATAATTACCTGCTTATGTGTCGGCTAAATATTCTGTATAAGCACACATCGACAGCACATTGGTATCGCCGAATTCGAAATCCTCTGACTGCTTTAGAAAGAATAAGAGAGAATATTTCGACGATTGCAGGTATTGATTGTAAAAAAGGAATATGAGAAGGAAGTAAAAGAGTACACAGATAAGATATTCGATGGTATGAATGATTATATTTTAGAAAAAGTTTGGGATATATCGAAAAATAGTATGTTGCCGAAAAGTATGTGTAACAGAGAAATTGTTTCTTAGGAAGACGATGAAGTGAACCAGATTGTTAGGAAAGAGAAAGACGCGTGGCCTAATGTTTTAATTAGCCGGTATAGACCAAATAAGGATGAATCAGACAACGAGAGTGACAGATGATATGGAAATAGCGACGAAAAGATACACCGAAATGAAAACGTAAGTGAAAGATATAATATAAAAGAAGAATTATGAAAAGTATAACAGAAAGTTCTCAGATAATTCCGGTGTCAATGTTGGGTTGTTCTGGAAACAAACAATTACATTGGGGTCGGCTTCCACTCAAACCGGATGCAGCTTAATACCCGTATTTTACATGGAGCGACTGCCTATATGACCTCCACAACCCAGTTACTGGGTAACACGATATCTCGTGGTATGACTGGTTGTCAGACAGTCAGGCCTCTGATTACCCGTAACGCCTTGGAAGAATACATTGACATGGCCGGTGACGGTGGTAGCAAGTCTTTAATATGTGTTGGAAATTTGGCCGTATGTCCTCGCGGATTGCCTCCTGATAGGACGCCGTGATCTAAAATTAGGTTGAAAGTATATTATTGTTATATTACGCCAGTAAAGCCCTAAAACCTCAGAGAATAGTTAGATTAGCGTATTCCACCTTCGCAACAAACAAGCTGGCCAAAACTTATTATGTTCAGGATCTCAATCACACACAAAATATCTCAGCATAACCGTGGTTCAGTCGTTCAATTTCAGGATAAAAATGCAAATATATGAAACAAAGAAAAAAAAATTGAAACTGCAGCCAAATTTTTTTAAACCATTTGTTATCAAAGTCTAATTGGATGTACCAATTTGGTACCTCCTATTGGGAACAATGGTGCAATTAAGAGCTACATCACTGGTTTTTATAAGAGATTCCTTTTTATCGGAATGCTAAAAAAATACTATGTTAATGTAATCTTTATTACATAAGGTTTGTTCTCTTTGTGTTAGACACATCTTGTATAAAGCTGCTCAAACATAGAACCCAATTTACTAGTCTTGAATCGTGAGTCATTTGTCGTGAAAGATTTTTTGCTGTTTCGTCAAGTAACGAAATGACGCAACACACGTAGCACAGCTCCCGCGCCGCGCTGCCTGCTCGCCTGCGGCACTGTCAATAAACTTTGGCGGCACAAGGTGAGCTCAATCTATGGTTTTGCTGTTTTATTGTACCTCTTTCAAACCCGTTGTTGGTCAGAGACCCCGCGTGATTCACTGATATATCAATGTGGTTTGAAAAATATATCGAAACTTATCGGATTCTAATTTAATGTGCAAGTTTTTTAGAGGTCAAATTGTAATTTATAAAACGTCGAGATCGGAGCTCATGTTATTGGTGAAAGTGGCGAACACGAGCAATCAGGCAGCGGCGCGAAACGAACGCGAGCTGGCTCGCTTGGTGGGGCTCAACGTGGCGGAAGAAACTGACATCATTGCACGCTGTCGGTGCGCGTATTCATGTTTCTCAAGTTGATCATATTTATTGCGAAAAACAATGTTTGTAAAGTGACAGTAACTGTTTAGATATTAATAATGTAGTAACGTATACAAATAAGTGACCTAAATTTTTGCCAATGTTCATATTTACCGTTTTATATCCGAAGGACGATTAGCTTGAATTATATGATAGCATAGATACAAAATATGCTTAATTGCGGCGGAAGACGAGCATAGAATGGCAAGTGATGGAACGTCGAGCAGCGGCGTGGAGCCGACGAGCTTGGAATACATGGAGGATCCTTACTTTGTACCGCCAGACGACGACTCTACACCAAGTTTCGATGTGGCCGTAGATGAACTGGATGAACTAGAGGAGTTACCGAGCTGGCCACACAACGATCCTGACGTAGATTGGCGCATGTTGCCGGACCTTGCCGATTCCGCTTTGTGCATTGAAACAGAATTCTACGTGGACAATAGACGTCGCCGTCTAAGAATATTCAGAAAGAAAATGCGAGAAGTACGTGTTACTTTTCAAGATTTATCGAAGCCTTATCTTGCCAAGATGTCCAGTCACACAAACTACAAGAAATTTTTAGGTATCGCAGTTGGAGGTTAGTTCAAAACAGGCTCTTAAAACAGAAAGACAACATTATTGTGTCATTTTTTTAAATAGGAATTCTTAATACAAATAGGTATAATAACATTTAAGTGTCTGTTTGTAATGTCTATTTTTTAAGCTCATACAGTTGTTTGCACGATACCTATACCTAAAAATCAGTTTTTAATATTTTGTCTGTCTGTTTGTTCCGGCTAATCTTCGAAACGGCTGGACTGATTCTGATAAGATTTTACTGGCAGGTTAGGCTAATTATAATGTAATTATACTCGGGTGAAACCGCGGGACATAGCTAGTTGTTAATACAATTGTTCCATACATGAAAAAAGAGATAAACTAAAACTCCCCGAAATCAATTCATGTCTACAGCCTTGCTACTTATGTAAAGTATTGTGTACATACCAGTAAATTAATAGCTGACTTAACATTTTTCGTTTCAAATAATTGTGTTCTTCGGTTTTCGTGAAGGCGTACCTACACTTTTCATTGAAATGTTTAATCCAGTACTAGTGAAAACAGTGGATTACTGAGTTAGTATATTAAACTAGCAAAATTCATGCGTTGAGTTAGAAAACCAGGTAACGGTAATTCTAGCCGTAAAATTATGTTTTTATGTCTTGTGCCTTGGATTTTTTTACTGTTATAATAATTTGATTCATTGTACTAAATCTAGACTTATTCTTGAATAAGGCTTCCACTTTTTTAAAGGTTTAATGAACAATTGAAGACATAAGTTGATGAAGGTGATATGTCACTTTTTTAAAGGTTTAATGAACAATTGAAGACATAAGTTGATGAAGGTGATATGTCACTAATTTGCAATTTTACAGAAATAATCTCCTAAGATTTGATTCTTATTTTGTGAATACCAGTTAAGTAACAGTAAACCAATTATTATTAGTTTAGTGGCTTTGAGGTACAATTTATATTTCATTTGGTAGATGTAATATAATATCATATTTTATGCTATCAGTGAACAATTAAATATGGCTGAAAATAAAAGGACTTACTACCTAAATAAAATCGAAACAACACCTTTTTCAATACTTATTGTACCTAAGCAATTAATGCATGAATAGGAAATTAATTAATGTAGATATGTAACGAAATAAGCACATTTTTATATCCTTACAGCCTGTTTAAATCGTAAGAATATTTTATTCATATAATTATTATATGAATCATCATCGAATATTTTATATTTGTCATCCCCTAGTTAAGAGTGTTAAAGCGCTTAAAAAAATAACTGCGCGATTTGCGTTATAAAACGTTTGGTGGATTTGAGATTTGGACTTGGTAACACTGACCGGCTAAGACTTTTTCAAGGAGAAGGAGCCAGGGAAATACGGCCACCCCGGAGCATCCGCTATTTATTCTCAATTCCTCATATAGTATTTTTTTCCGATGAGCTTTCAAGAAGCACCCTTTTATTGCCAATTTATATCGGTGTACAGTATATTTGTTACAATCGGTTTAGTCAGGTATATTGTAGCCATCATTGCCGTAGATTGGTGAATGCAACTGCGATCCTGGGACTCGGTAAGGTTTAGCGGAGGACCATGTTGTTTTTAGTTGGCAGAAGTCCTTAATGGATTTTGCACACATAAAAAAGCTATTTCATTAGAGGACGTTAAATGTGATGGTCCTTACATGCCATACAACAAATAATCCGTTAATATTTGATTGAACCAAGTTTTATGGTAAACATTCTCAATTCAGGCAATTGCAAACTTGGCTCAAATACGGAATTTAGTTTTCCTTCAGTATAATTTCAGATAAAAATAAAACAATTCTAAGTAATCAAAGAGTTTCGTAAATTAGAATGTATAGTCTCTATGGCCTTGTTTTGGCAATCATTCATTTTAAAATTTATGTGCTTTTTACTTTTGTAATGTTACGTAATATCATAACGTCATTTAACATGCGGCCATTCTATTGAATAAATAAATCGTTTTCTCCCGATATACCACTGCTTATTACTCAGTCAGAGCATCATTGATATGATTACGTCGCATTTATTATTCCCAATAAAAATCGCGTGTCAAATAAATAAATGAAATAGGCATTGAACTTTTAACACAACATGAACAAAAATCAAATCTAAACTAGGTAGCAGGTACTTACGTTGCCAATCTCAACTGCTTTGGGGTCAGGTCCCGGTATAACCGTATACAGCTTAATACTTTTTTTTTACATAGTGCCACTGTCTATGTAGCTTACACAAACAAGTTGCTGGGTACCGATATCTCACGGTAAGATTGATCCCTAGGCTTTAACAGGAATCTGACTAAGACTGGTAATTTTTTAAACGCATACGCAGCGAATTCTGCATTAGGATCTGAACTCTAGAGCGCCTGGAGCATTCATAGACGCGTGTACTGTTCGACTAATTCGAAATTATGATTGATGAACCTATATACATTCATGGCTTATGCTCGTAGCATAATGCACTTAGTATTAAGTCGACAGCAATATTGGTTTAATATGACTAAACCATCGATGGACTCACTCAAACACGCATAAAAATGTCATCATAATCGGTCGAGGCATTTTTGAGTTTTTGCAAAACTAGTATCTATAATATTATAAAGCTGAAGGGTGTGTTTATTTGGTTGAACGCGCTAATCTCAGGAACTACTGATTCGAATTGAAATAATCTTTTTGTGTTTGATAGTCCATTTATCGAGGAAGACTATAGGCTGTATAACATCACGTTAAGACCAATAGGAGCATCAATGAAAAATGTTGCAAAAACGGGAAAAAATCCTTTTGAGAGCTTCCGTTGCGTGCGCTGTGTAAACGGTTAAAGTAACGCGAAAATTATGTATGACTGAATTAAAACCCATACAAAGTTCTAAAAAAAAGTCCGCGACAGCATATGTGTATCTTTTAAGGTTGACTCACTATAACTTTTTTTATTATCAAATTTGTTCTAAAATAATGCTTTATTTAGCTCTATATTTTAATTTTGATCGAAATTACCCTTGACGTCATGATTTCAATGAAAATCTTACGAGATATCATAGTTTTAAAATAGCTCCGCAACAAAATAATGATCAAGTACCACGCGCGCATTTGTTACATACGTAACATAACATAGCATCACGCCTGTATTCCCCGAAGGGGTAGGCAGAGGTGTACACAGTCGTACACTCACATTTCACCAATGCTGTTATTAAGCCCCATGTAATAGGTGGTGAGCCTATTACCATCTACCAGGCACAATTCAATACTCCGGGCTAATACTGAGAATTTACTAACAAAAATACTCAATAACACTGCCCGACCCGAGAATCGAACCCGAGACCTCATGCTCAAATGTTGCGATTGGGACCACTAGACCAACGAGGTAGGCGTATTTATGATGTGCAAGGCGCGGTCATGAGGGGGAAGGGCGCTGGTGGAATATATTTTTGTAGGATTTTTCCTCAAATCTCAATCAATTCCATCGTGTATTTTTATCTGTTAAACGGAGTCAATTCGAGCTTACTCCAACTCCGTGATGAAGCCGTACAAATAACCACCTTAGCTTATTGACTTGTCACTCACTAATATCTACCGTCGGCTCTAACATCGAGTCTATAGGCCTCAACTTGCTGCCAAAGAGTGGGCATCCTCCCCAATATGAGACGGTACTTCCCACCGAAATAACTGTTCAACTTATACCAAGCATAACTTCGGTCCTGTATAGAGTACAGCTCTCATCACTTAATTGAGAAGCGCACAAAGAGACTCATTGGCAACGAAGAGTTGGTCGACGACAAACTATAAAGCCTTGAGCTTGTGCAGAGTTGTGAGTTTGTGTTTTATTTTAATCGAATGCGTTTCGGTATTTGTTCATTGTTATTAGAATTGCAGTATTTAATTCCCCAACCCCGTTCCATCATCCGACAGTCGCAATGTGCACCGCTTAGGAGTGGAACTCCTTGCTGGCGGTGTTTCCCAGTGCCTACATATGAGGCCGTGAGTGCAAAAGTGACCTATCTTTTTCTAGACACTATAAAAATCAGTTATGTTGGAAAAAGATAGGCCACTCTTGCGCTGATAGCCTTATACTAGGTGGCGCAAAAGTCACCACCATACCGGAAGATGCTATAATTTTTGTAAATGGCGGTATATATCAGTTCTGCTTAATGTCAATAATACATGAATCGCTATAATCCTCAAGAACGCGGAATAATAGTTTAGATTTTTTTGCGTAATAATTCGTTGGTGGTGTTGGCGCAACGTGAATTTAGACGTAGATTTCCGGTCGTCAGACACCAACTGGGTAAACACTACCATGGCAAATGCATTGCATGGCAATGGGATTTAGCTGCTTGCCTAGAAGAGTATGGGACAACACGAGATGCTGTCTGGTGTGGGCGGCCCCGGAGCTGTCGTTCTGCTGAGAATATCGCGGCTGTGGCTGAAGATATCGCAGAGGACCCCGGAGTATCGACCAGACGAAGTGCCACACAATTCGGCATCGGTTTTTACAGAGCATTTTGGTGAAAGACTTGAAGATGTTCCCTTACAAAGTGCAGGCAGTCTATCACCTGCAAGCCGTTGACCGCCAAGCGCGTGTAACCAACGCTCAAGCCATCCTGAATCTCGACCACGAGGAAGACAACTTTTCATCAAAAATCATCATGACCGACGAGGCCCATTTCCGTCTCTGTGGATAAGTGAATCAGCAGAATAATCGCTTCTGGGGCACCAAAAATCCGGATATCGCTCAAAGTTACTGTATGAAGTGATGTTTACGCTGGATGCGTCAGCGGCCCTATTTTTTCGAAAACGCCGCGGGCCGTACGGCAGCTGTGAACGGCGATTCCTCAATTGGACACATTGGGACTGGATAACATGTGGTGGAGCAAAAGCGCATACAGCACGACCCACAACCGAAATTCTGCTGAGGGCTTGCATTTCCGGGTCGCCTAATCTCTTGTTTTGGTGATTTGCACTGGTCGGCCAGATCCCCCGATTTAACCGTTCTAGACTTCTTTTTGTAGGGTTTCTTGAAGTCACGAGTTTATGTCAACAAGCCCCAGACACTTAAAGCGTTGAAGCCCTCAAAGAGAATAACCGTCAGGAATGCGGGAACCTATCGCCAGAAGTTCTGACCAGAGTGATGGAAAATACCATAAATCGGGCCCGTATGGTCATCAATTCTGGCGGCGGCCACTTGGCCGATATCATATTCTCTACACAATGAAAAAAAAAATTACATCAAATAAACACAACCCAAAAGTAAAATTAAAGTTTTTCATTTATTAAAAAAATTACAGTCAAAGAACATCGTGTGACAACTTTTGGGCCACCTAATCTATAATCTGGTGGTGTTTAAGGCTCAGTTGCACAGATAATTGCTGTGCAAGCGTGTTTCATCTTCGACCGCACATTCGCTTAAAATTAGGTGAACTGGCAGTCAAACGCAAGTCCATTAAATAAATAAAAACGAAGTACATATATCATCACATAGTATAAGTAGCAACTAAGTTGGACTTATTGCAAAAAATATAATACCCTATTCAATATGCTGTGAGTAAGAGTTGTAAATGTTAGCTCCTGTAGGCTCCAGTATAGCGCGAGATATGTCATAGGATAGTCGCGTCAATACTATGACGATTACAAAGGACTGGATTATTTATATTCAAGAAAGACTTTCGTAATCCTGCTATTGTTACGAAAATCTTTAGCTCTCTATCTTGAGCTATTAAAAGGAACATAGCAAAAATCTGGCTTATCTATCTTATGCAAGTCGCAAATACGTTTTAATTTGCCTTATGCATTGACGGATGCGCTGATTGGTAGTTCTTTGTGAATAAGTACGTTCTGACCAACCATAATATAGGATTTTTAAATTGACTTTTAGATTAACCAATCAGCGTTGAAGTTTCCAATCGTCCTAAATAAAATAGGATTTTTCAAATCATTCTGATTATTTGTATTCTTAGGTTCCAATGTCCGGGCTGGTAATAATACATAAATATTGATTAATTGTTTTACTTATCATCAGCTGAAGAAGCGATGGCCGGCGCGGGAGCGGCCGGGGATATGCATACGCCGGACGAACTAGCGGGGTTAACTCCCGAGCAGGCGGAACAGCTCCGCGCTGAATGGAGTCGGGAACTCGCGCGCGTCGAAGACGAGATCGCTACATTGCGCACCGTATTGCAAAGCAAGGTATTTCAACATCATGCTAGTTTTTTTTTTACATCTATTTTAAGTTTGGCTGCTATTATTTATTTCATAACTAGCTGTGCCCGCGACTTCACGCGAGACTTAGACAAATATCGCATTTTAGCTCGCTAGACGGCAGCAGTAATAGCTTTTCTAATATTTTATTTATAATAAAACAACTTTTACCTGGATTAACCGCGTGTATTATTGGTTTTTGTTTTTTCTGACGTTTGGAACACTTTGCATCGTTCGTGGTCGCTGGATGACTAAGGTTCTAGGCGTTATAACAGTTAATTTAAAATTATTTCAGTCTACCGTACATATAATTGATAAAATTCATAAAATTATTTCTTTTCTGATATTTTTTTTACACTAAATCTCGACGGTATTTCCTAAGACTATCCCTGATAAGAAATACCGGAATAAATAGAGTTCACAGTCGTTTTAAATTTAGAGATACAATTTTACAATTTTATCGACTCAATAACTAAAAGCTGTTCCTATGCAGGCAGTAATCGCAAATAAATCTTGATTTTTCGTGTGATGCGTAGTTTGGGACTTTATTATTTTGATTACAGGGTTCCAAACGGGTGCTAATGCCAGCCATCTTCTCTATTGAAATTCGGATTTTTATGAATTTCAATAGCCTCGCGGAGAATTCTATGTACATATCGGTTTTATTTCGCAACTAATTGGGGTTTATCAATGATTTCGACCGAATCTTCGACTCAGATTCAACTCCTGGCGAGTTGAATCTGAGTCGAAGATTCGGTTGGGATTAGGCAGAAAAAAACGGTTTGGTTCTTAATCCAGCCATAAACTAAATACCTACATGCTATTTGGTACCAAACACCAAATCAACATAGTACCAGCTATTTTAAATGTCACACTTATATGCTCGGTTGTAGAAAGAGACAGCGAGGTACGCAATCTTGGACTGCATATGGATACAGAGCTGAGATATGAGGGGCATATGGCAGAGGCAGTCATAAATTAATAAATAATTGGTTAAGGCAAAATTATGTTGTTCTTCGAATTATAGTTGATGATAGGTTATTAATATAACAAAGTACAGTCTGAACCATAAGCAAAAAAAAATGAAATGATAAAGAAACTATGATTTTTAGTAAAAAGAAAAATACGGTCATGAGCAAGGTTTAATCCTGCGCCTTCTGGACAAATACTCCAGGCGTTCTACCAAATAGGTCACCCCGGCACCCCGGCACCCTGGCAAATGTGCTTATTACACGACTGCCCAAAAAAAGTGTGTTGGTTTTTAAGGTCCATGTATGTATTTAAATAAGGAGATGTGTATGTATATTTGTGTGTGTATTATTCCACCCTAACTTCTAAACGCCTAAAACGATGTAGATGTAGGGGGTATCGATAGAAGCCTTACATTTTCACGAGTAACATAGGTTAGTAGGATTTAACAAATCGTAACATCTTGGCCAAGGTGTACAAAATATAATTCATACATGGCGGGCGTGATTTGGCGAATTTTATTTTACGTCTTCCCTAAAAAGGAATTTTATGTTTTTAGGGTTCTTGTATGTATATATTTAAGTTTATATGTTTGTAAGTTTCTTTATTCCACCATAACTTGTAAACGCCTGAACTGATTTAGATGTAATTTTGTATATGTATTTGTTTCAACTGCTAAGTTAGTCAAGTCGGTGTAGTCACCTGTATAGGGACTAAATAGATAGCAATGACGTCATTAAAAGGCGTATTAAAATGTGGAAAAATAATACGTAGTGAGCAGAGGTCGAGATGGCTTAGCGGTCAGAGCGCCTGGAGTTTTTATCCGCAAGGCGAGCGAAGGTTCGAATCCTGATCACGACGGTATTTTTATTTCCACTAATAATTATAAATTATTCACTAATTAACCTAATCAGTAATACATAGTTCTATTAATTTGTTTCAGATCCGCCAAAGCTCCGAACTAAAACGAAAACTTGGTATAACTGTGTGGAAGGAAATCACTGAAGATGTCAATCAGGGTTTAAAAAATGTGAAAGAAAGCCAAGTGTGAGTACTAATTATAAATGAAAATTCATTTGTGTTACATACATTATTACTTATTCAAATTAGTTTAAAATTGATTTTCTTTTCTCGAGGGTTAGAACTTATTTTCTATTAGTTGTGTGATGTATAGCTAGAAGCGCTATGACCGCAAGCAAAATACATGCAAATAAATATTGTTAGGACCTCCTCCTTAACTTGCATTCAGTGTAACCTATAAGCAAGCACTTACTGCAGTAATAAACCAGTAACTTACTCACAGGTGGACACAGTGCTAAATATTATAGTTTTGCATTAGCTAGTGATACCTGCAAATGGTGGCGAATTATTTAGTTGTATTATATTTCACGTTTGATTTGTTGTACGACAGCTATCAAACTATAGAAACTCGCATGGCTGCGCTTACACAGGCTGTGACTGAAGCACCAATGTAAGTAAAGTTATCAATTTGAAAGGCTATGGTACCGATTCTGTTGTACATTTATAGAAACTAAAATTTTTCAATTTCTCGAACTCAGTCGATTGTACAGAACTCGGGCTTCGTCAAGATATGTAAGAAATATGTTGAATTGGATTTTTTTATTTTCATACTTAAATAATGAAATATAAGCGTCTGGGGAAACGAAAGTCGAAATAAAATACCTACTTTGTTTCGCTTAATATGCAATTTACATAACAAAAATGCTATTACCTTAGTACCGAACCCAACCAAATCATAAACTGAGTCATAAATAAACATATTATATAAATAATATGTTAAGCGCTCTTAGTTCTGTTGAGTTCTTGTAAATAATCCAATTAATTTTCCTATTCCAAAAGTAGTTTTACCCCACCCTCCCTTTTAACCCCCCAGTCGTCGGTCAGTATTTTGGTGACGTACAGTCTACGACACATCAATACAATAGAAATAGATTGACTTCGAGAACGCTCATAGACCGTGACACACTAAAAGTGCAACTGTAACTAGATTATGATGGCCAGATAAGTCTGCGCGCGCCACTCGCTTGTAAACAACCACTGCTACTTAATTGATAGCAAAAATTACTATGATATAATAATGTAACCCTATAATGTGAATAATTTAACCGTACCATCAATCGAAAATAAAACCATAAGTTGGTAAGAGAAAGCAATACTGAATAATTAATAATGTTGATATAAATTAACATCATATAATGATAACACGGGCCTCGCACATGACTAAATGGTACCAGTTCTCTTTTACAAGCTGTTGGTTACGATTAATTAATATCCAAATTTTCACTACGAAACATTTGCGGGTATTTTTAATAAACCCTTTAATGCCCCGAACAGTTCTAAATATAAGTTGCGGGCATTGTCAAAAAACAACTAATTCATAATTATACTTTTTGTGATTTTGCTCAGATTGATGACGGATTGATTGTGTTCATTACCAGCGGTATAGTCACCTTTTTAAATAGGTGAGGGTAGGGGATCAACAACTTGCATAAGTAATGTCC
Source organism: Xylocampa areola (assembly GCA_935421205.1). Taxonomy (NCBI): domain Eukaryota; kingdom Metazoa; phylum Arthropoda; class Insecta; order Lepidoptera; family Noctuidae; genus Xylocampa; species Xylocampa areola. The sequence continues at coordinate 8,727,013 of OW285200.1, forward strand.
CAACCATTATATTTAACGCCTGGAGTATTTATCAGGGATGCGCAGGTTTGAATCCTGCTCACGACTAAAGAGTTCGCTAAGCATGCGTTAATGCTTTTCAAAGATTTTATCTTTAATTGATAATTAATTTATAATACTAACATGACTTTCGAAAAGTCAGTGGTTCGTGCCATGGGATGTGATTTACTTTAAACATAATTTTCAAAATTTGTTCCTGTGACAAATAACAACAACAATTAAAGTATTAATATTCACGACTAGTTCAGACATGCGCGAGAATTCTATTTATTGTTGTGTTGTGCTGTTGTCTGTATAGCTGTCTAATTAAATTCTAGATGTATGTATATTCAACTATTTCCTATCTTTTATGATTAGTCCTGCCCTGTTGGATATATTAGGTAAATACAAGACTAGTTTGAGAAAAGAACAGTCTACTTTAATTAATATTGTTCACAGAATCGGAGCCAATTTCACAATGTGATACCTAGTTACTAGTACTAAATTGAGTAACAAAACTTTTAAATGCACGTTGATAGTTATAATTTTTATATTCATAAAAGTTGATTGTCGCATATAGCCTGTTTTTTACTAATAAGAAGTAGACGCTTCTCTATAATTTGTGTTCTGACCTACAGTTCTAACCCGAAAGAAAATCAATACTGTATATGCTCTTCTTCCTATAAAAAAATCAGAAGCATATAAATAATTAAATTGTATGATTTTGAAGTGAATCATTGAGTTGGGAATCTGGTATGATTTGTGATAGGGAAATCACATCAGCGTACCTATTCGCTATCTCGGTTGCCAACCGAATTGATGGACACTTTGTAGTACATTGCGTCGTGTGTTACAGCTTGTATATGATGAGCAACAATAGTATAAACTTACGACGCAATGTACTACAAAGTGTCCATCAATTCGGTTGGCAACCGAGATAGCGAATAGGTACGCTGATCAAACCATAACAAAATGCAACGTAAAATAAAAATAAAATTTACGAATAATTCACTTATTTGGGTTGATTGGCAGGCATTTTTAGGAGAAATTATCTAAAATGAAAGCTGGAATTTCATCTCTTCTCGTAAAGATTCTTTGGGTCTCAAGTGCGCGGTCCTCAAGCCACTGTTGGGTCAGTAATCAGTATGGATGAATCTATGCTAAAGGTATTATTTGGTCTAAGGAACACTAACAAAACATTTTATTATAAATTTATCTTTGTTACAAAATATGTAGTGCTTTCTTTTCTCGAAAGACCATTCCGGACGATCCCTGCATTGTTATAATCGCATAAATGTGTATTATTAGGTATATTTGGACTTCAAAAGAGATCTTGACCTCTGAGTTTGTTTCGGCGTTTCTTCTCAGAGATAGATAGGCAACGCCGACGCCATCTAGTTTATAAAAAATTACTTGTACAAGTGTCTTCAAAATATCTATTTGCAGAAATAAAATCATTAATCAGTCCTCCGAACAAATTTTAATAGCTGTAGCATAGTTCATACTGACCCATCTCAATGAATCACTCGGAATTATTGTTACAGATTTTGATTATTGCCGTATATAGTATTGGAATATGCAAAGCATCTTATGAATATCGTTATATAATATAATTAATATCTATATTAACATGTACTAATATTAAAAAGTAGTTGTGTTCATTATTGTCATCCTCATCATTCACTGCTTTAATCCACCCAATGCAGGCATTAAGGCAGTTCGTAAAATATTTTTGAAGTCCTTTCTAAAGATAACATAAAATGTAAAATTATGAGTAGACCTTAACTTTACCTATATACAGGGTTTTTCATAGTATATACGAAACCTGAAACTTGTTGTTCAGAATCAGTAATAGAATCGATTGTAATAAACTTTACACCATGTTATATTTTGACCAAATAATATTTAATAAGTCCTATAAGTTAGAAGGATACTATACGAACGTATTTATTTGAATTACCAAAAAAAGTACGTACATAATAATATCTACGAGTACACTTGTCCTGAAAGTGCAAGCCTGCAAGTGTGATGGAAAATTTTATCACTACATAGCTTAGAACCGCTCTGTTATAACTATTGGCAACGTTATCAATGAACGTAAGGCGGGACAAGGTGAGTAAAGTAGATGAGTGTTTCTGGGAGAGTAACGAGCTAACACAACAAGCTTATACTTTGAGATTTTCCATTAGATATTTTTCAAATGTATTATACCGGTTCTTTAAATGAAAATATTTGACCCGTGTCTCGGTTATCGTATAAACTATTAATAACATTGTGAAATGTAACTTTATACAAAAAAAAATGTCTATACTACACTGCTCGTTTTTGTGAACTACAGAATATTGCAGGTATGGTAACAAATCAAGATTTTTTATTATTATCTCATCGCCAGATTCATGGCTGTTACTTAATAGATTCTGGCATTACTTTGCAGAAGACATTGGATGCTTATAAATACAATAACTACTACTATCTACTTCCACGCTATTGAGTGCAATCATGCAAAGACCTTGTGCATGTGCACATATTTGTGAACGTTGTTCAGTTGCTATTTTTCAACGCTGGCGTTTGTACGCAAGTAGTCAAAAATTACAACTACACGTGCAGTGACTGCACCACAGAGTACTGCACGTTCTAAAAACTGAGTGACTCAGTATTAGTACGACCTTATATAACCTGTTGGTCAGTACCGATTGATCTGTATACGTGCCATATTTATAGAGCAAATAATAAAAAATATGCTTATTACTAAAATTATACGGTTAATTAATAGTAAAATTTTCACTTCGAAATTAAACCCCGAACGGCTCTAAGAATTAGGTAGTTGTTTGCATTGTCGAAGAACTGGGAATTAGCATGCCTATTTTATTTTTTTGTGGTTTTTGTCGCACAGCGCACGGGGTGTTTGTGTATCAGCGGTGTACCTAGTTACCTTAAATATGGCACGGGTACAGATCAACAGCTTGTATAGATACCTAGTCTTGGTACGTCGATTAGTTTTTTAATCATTATGATAATACAATTCTTTATATTAAAAAATGAATTATGGTCTAAAACTGGCGGCTTGACTGTTTTCTGTACTCGAGTACCTAATTTCAAAGACCGTAATGCCTTTCCTCTACTGACTGGCATGAATAGATTTTTTTTATTACAAGGATGTTTTCTTTTCCATTTAAAATAGATACCAAAAAACCGAATCTGTGATAAAATCGACTGCAGAAAAAACTACTTCGATTCTCGGTGGTATCACTGCAGGAATGACGACTAAGATTGGCCAGATGAGAAACTCCGATTCGTTCCGCTCTATCGAAGAACGCGTTGGCACAGCATATGAAAATGTAAAGGTGAGACAAATCTTTATTGTTACTTTATCTTGTAATGACGCACGGGTCACGGTAAAAAACAATTAGCTATCCTTGGGCACACCGCGAACGTAGTTTTACCGGGGGAACAGCAATTTTCTTTCTAGCCAGCACAGATCTTCTCTATTATGTATGATGTACCAATCGTATTTTCCCGCAGTGCAGAAGACAGCAGACCATTCGATATCATTGCTAATAATATATCTTATATCAGTACGGCATCAATATCTGTAAAACAGTTTAAAAAAATTTAAACTCGCAACTGTTGTTATCCTGAAAATGTTTAACTTTTTATTGAATTTTTTTTCGTTTCCCAGAACATGCAATACCCATAATTTAAAGGTAAAATTTTTAATTTTCCTTTTTTCTTCCTGATTTACAAGAAAACGTTATTCCCAGGTTACAAAAGTCAGATTATTAAATTTTCCGTATTATTATTTGTTAGTAAAACCATAAAGCCAAAAAATTTAAAAAACTGAATACTTACTCTAAAATACTACAATTCAAAACGATTTGTTTTTCTAGCACTCGCCAGCTCCAGCCGAGGCACCACTCGTTCCTTAGTCGGCTCGTGCGTAGTGTAGTCACAGTTGTAACTTACAATCCTGTCTGTTGAATTTATTTCTTCCAGCGGAAGGCTCCGCGCAACCCCGTTGCTGCCTTCCTCGAAATAGCTTAATTCTAAAGTCAAACCATATTTACACTCCTAAAATACTAATTGAGTAAAACCCGGCATGGCATCACTGCCAGCACACGGTAAAGGCACCCGGCGCCCGCAACAGAGACTCTTCCTTTAATGTATTACCTATATTACATATTTGTATTATGTAGAATTATTTTTCACTTGTTTCGTTTTTATCTGATCCCCTTTTTTTTTTCATAGTCCCGATTTAGTATCGTGTAGTATATACAGGATGAATTTTTGAAGTGGGCGTGGATGACCGGGCAAGTCCGAAACTATAAAGAATAGCTAAAAGTACATAAAGGGAGTCTCGGGCCCGATTAAGGTCAAATATAAAAGTGCATCATTGAATTTATCGATTCTTGGCTTAGAATATTGTTTTTCCAAAATGCAATGTTCAGTTTTAGTTTTCATCAAAATTGGGCCCGATACTCCTTTGAGTAATTATCGATATTACGACGATTTTTTTTTTAATTTCGTCTTTTTTAGATTTTACGTCGAATGTTTTTTTTTACTCTAAGGAGTACCGAGCCCAATTTTGATGAAAACTAAAACTGAACATTGGATTTTCGTCATTAACGTCGTTCAGTTGTTTTACAACTTTATACACATACGGATGTATGTGTATAAATTCAAATAAAAAAATACACACCTACTGTTTGTTTATCTTTTTCCAGGGCAAAGTGACATCTAGGTCAAGTTCAACGCAGAGTTTTGACGAAGCACTGCGCGATGCCAGCCGCGCGGCTAGCGGTGCCACCTCGCCCACGATCCCCGAGAACAAACCCCTTCCCTAATCCAGCTGCACCTACCGCACCCACGCCGCGACGAATACAAAGTACGCTCAGTATCGAATGGCCGAACTATCGGCTTCTATTGGCACTAACAACATTCATACAAGGAATATAAGCATACGAATTTGTGATGCACCTTTACTTGATATACAACACCTTTTTATAATGTGCTATTAGATTGTATTTTACATACATTGTGTACTTACTTATTCTAAAATTTAATAATGTATTGTACCAGGCGACAAAACTAAGTATTTGTTATTGAATATTATATAATTATTATTCACAATATTTTTAGTTGCGAGAAATTTATGGAGACACCTATCGTACGGTTCGAAGTGTGATGAGTTTATAATTCTGATTTCGCAAAAACCAAAACCATAATAAAAGCAATTATAAAATAGGCTATGTTTTTGACCTACTCTGATAGGTGTCGTAAGGTGGTCAATAATTTTGTGTCATATGCACCTTTGTTATAAGTTGCGGCGTGGTGGAGTCTTTAAAACTTGTTTAATTCTTGTTTTTTTTTCGTGTTATTGCATTCCAAAGTATAATTACTAAATTATATCATACAAGGTATTCAAAAACATTTTACAATTGTATATTAATGCTTATACTTATTTCAACATATAAACGAGAAAAGTGACAATGCTCATGTTATAAATGATAAAATACAATTTTGTTAACCTTTGTTACACGAATAAAGATTGTAAGACACAATAACTTGCCGATGCCTGTAAGGTCCATTATTGCTAAAAATGATATTTTTGTAAGATGCTTAGCTTTCCCTACTTATAAAAAATCGACTATTTACAATACCTCTCAAGATGGTAAATAAAATTTATGTATTGATATGCTTATTTTTACTTATATGAACCTTGCATACTATTATTTTTAATTTGTATCCTTTATGGAATATTAGCTAAGGAATATAGTCCCATTATTAGATAACTTCCTTTCATATTCAGGGGTAAATTGTAGGTCTCAGATCAGAGGTCGAGATGGCTTAGTGGTCTCTGACCATGCCTGGAGTATTTACCCGGGAGGCGCAGGTTCGAATCCTGTTCGCGACCGTATTCTTTTTCCATTTAATATAATAACTTTAGAGTTCGCTAAGCATGCGTTAATGCTTTTCAAAGAGTTATCGTGAACTAGTAAATTGTAAGTGTTAATGATTCAATTAAATTAGTTTTTTAACCGACTTTCAAAAAAGGAGGAGGTTTCTCAATTCGACCGTATATTTTTTTTTTTTTTTTTTTTTTTTATGTGTGTTCGGGGATAACTTCGTCGTTTATGAACCGATTTTGATAATTCTTTTTTTGTTGGAAAGAAGATATCCCAACGGTGGTACCATGATAAGGAAACCAGGATCTGATGATGGATCCCCGAGAAATCGAGGGAAACCTTCGAAAATCGTAGGGGCGACTCGTGCATTTGTTAATTTTTTCATTAAGTATTTTAAAGCACTACTATTTAATGAAGGTCTGGAGTCGATCTGATCATGGAGCCGAAAGATGATCTAGGGAACTCTTTAACGATTTACAACAATTACCTGGTGTTTGGGCTTGATTAATTTGTATTGATGAGAACTTTACACCTAGATAGGTTGTGACTGTCATTGGGGGTCTGATGATGAAGACGAAGGACAGTCAAGGGAACTCCTCAACGTTTTACAGTAGCTACCTTGTTTTGTATGTATGTCCGTCGATATATTTGTTTGAAAGAGTAGTCCCCAGAGGTGGTCCTATTTCAATTTAGTGAAAATCTGATGAAGATCTTCGAAGTTAGACGATGGAATTCTTCAATAAATCACAGCAAATCACTCGCAATTTCTGTAATCGCATGTTCATGTATAGTTCATGCCACTCAATACATACATAGCATCATGCCTGTATTGCCCGATGGGGTAGGCAGAAGTGTCCACTGTTGTACACAAACATTTCACCGATGCAGTTATTAAGTCCTAGCGGCTTTCGAAGGCCTACCCATATTATTAAATTACTAAATTAACTTATTTATGAAGTATACAAACTTATATATGACCTATACAATATATATATTAGACTTAAAACTAAAAAGACTAAAATAAATTAATTTTAAACAAAAAATAAAAACCGCCTTCCAAAATCTACTACACTAAAAAGTTTAAAATAATATCAAAATTTGCTTATAATAAAATAATTTTAAAATAACAATATATAATAATAATCTGTTAATTTTGGAGTCGGTGCCTGATGTATGTGGGGTTTACAACCAGATACAAACGCCGGTAACATAACCACAGCACAACGAACTTAAGTGACTAACAAGAAGAAAACAATAACCCTCTCCCAGTACAGGCACCGACTCCAAAATTAACAGATTATTATTATATATTGTTATTTTAAAATTATTTTATTATAAGCAAATTTTGATATTATTTTAAACTTTTTAGTGTAGTAGATTTTGGAAGGCGGTTTTTATTTTTTGTTTAAAATTAATTTATTTATGTTCGTCGTAAGGAGAGCGTCTAGTTGGACATTAGCTTGAGGGTATACATACTATGGGTACGTACATTAATCACGTTGAGGCTCGAAGGGGGGGGGGGGGGTGGCAAAAATCACGAAATATCACAAGGGCAGACGGGGGGGTGTAGCAAGATATCATGAGTATTAATTTTCTGTATTTAAAGATATACTAAAAAATTTAAGATTCTATGTAGGTACTACAAAATACACCTGATTTTGGGTGAGGGATCACCCAAAATCAGGTGTATTTTTTAGGTTAGGTTAGTCACAAATCTCACCACGTATCACCAAAGGGGGGGGGGGGGGGGTCAAAATATGCTAAATAATACATCACGTGATTAATGGATGGTATTAATTAATAATTGTTTTATGGTTAATTCTGCGTATTAATCTAAATAGCGAAACTAAACTATGTTTTTGATTTATATAGGAAACCTTTAAAATAAAGTTATCTAATAATTGTAGGGCCTTGTATCTAGAGATAACTATTGTGTCTATGAATTGAGCATAATTCAACTGTTACCTGGGGAATTACACCATGACTATGTGATACCTTCACTATATCGTCAAAGTCCCACGCAATCTAGATTTCTGTGTAAAAAATAAGGCTGAGATCTAATAAGACTATCTCAGCGAGAAGTATAAATGAAAAACATGATTATTTAGGGAAGGGAACATTTAATTACACAATTATAGTAAATATAACGCAAATTGAGCGCTACTTCACAGATTAACTTACATTGCGTCGCCCCACTATCAATACCGAGAACTCGTGATTACCCTGCACGAAGAAATTTGAATCTATATTATCATCTATGTAAATCGAAACCCTACTTAAAGGAGTCATAGGATTAAAATATGCTATCGAAATCATGTGTGAATACAAAGCGTGGTCCGTTTATAAAATAACTATCAACTAGATATGTTTTCAAAACAAACACAATTGGTGTTAACAAGTTTAGTTACACTTAAGTCATAATGTAAGTTATTATATTATTGAAGGACGAACAAAGTTAAAGATTTTTTGTTTCTATACGAATAAGCACTTTGTCCGAACTTCCCCTAAATAACTACAGCAATACACTAAGGATGCCCCGATACGGTTTCTGCCGATACCGGTACAGTTATTAATTTATAAAATAAGTAAAAACGGTGATAGATCTATCGATTCCTGCCATAATAAGGGTCTCTATTTTTCAACTTGAGTCGGTGGCGAGATCCCTGGGGAAAACAAAAAATATATAAACCTTTCAGGGGGTCTAAATAGGCCACTGGCTGAATCATAATAGGATCCTAATACGATTAATTTTTCAAATCGTAAAATGGTCTCTTCATGTACAAAATCATAATATGATTTGCGTGCAATTCATAAAAAGTAATTCATGACAGTTTTCTATAGAGATTCCGTAAAATCGCTCACAAAATAGGAATTGCTAATGTGTCAAAGAGAAGAATCTTATGAAGTTACTCAATTCAAATAATGATTCAATTTAAGGAAAAATGCTCAATGTGGCCATTTTAGACCCCCAGGTCTATTTGAAACAACATTTATTATTTCGACCATTTAAAGTCCGTACTTCCTTTCTTAATATTACTTTAAAGAAAACCAATTAAACTAAAATGAGTAATAAGTAAATGAATTGGGCGAACTGACGAATTAAGGATATGGAATTCCCTGAATAATAAATACTTTGTGCTGTATTTGCATCGGTACCGGGGCATTTTTAAGGAGCGTCATTTTAAACGTATCGACGTCTCTGCAATTTAATATCACCGATACCGATATATACGGGAGATTTAAAATATCGCATATATATCGGCATCTGATGCATCCCTAATAAAAACAAACTAGTAGGCATGAAGTTTTAAAGAATAGAATATAGTCGAGTAAAGAATAGTTATAGAAGAAAAAAACCTCTTACAATTAAAGGGCGGGCTGACAATTATGTTGCACAGTATAAAGCTGCATGTAGACGAGACCGCAGCCGAACTGATCATTGCATATGTAAAACAAATTGCGGCCGTATCGATTTCGTAGCACTACCGTCAACAAGCATTGTGCGGTTTCGGTGCGGCCGCGCCAGATGCATGTATAATAGAACCGCAGTTCACTGACCGGGTGGATAGTTGCAGCTCTGTCCTCGTGTACTAGAAGCTTATATGTTTTATATCTATCTACATTGCATCACGTATAGCTAGAAGGGTCATCAGCAATAGATCTACTCTAATCAATACAACTATTAGTTATGTTTATAAGACTCCTTGGTGATTTTAGCGGACTTGTAGTGCTGAATTAACAGCAGTGATGGATGCATCATACAAGACCGCGTGTACATCTAATGCTTATAGTAAATAATATAGGTACCTATAAAATTTTAAAGATTCTTATAATTTGTGCTAACATTTTAATACCAGATACAGAATACCTGACGACAAGCTTCTAGATAGTGAACACAATATAATACCTACATACTTAATAATATTTTGAGATAAACAACCCGATAAGTTTACAAGGCTGACACAACTTTTATTAACTACAATTTAAATCTGATGTGTTATAAATTATAAAATCAAACAGTTGTCGAGGTGTACTACACTTTTGATAAGAAAATATTCGTATATACAAACGGCAAATCTTGTTAAAAACATCTCACCCTTCATATACATTGGTTTGCGAATGGCCATATTGCAATTACATTTTTAATTAGCCTCCGCCAATTAATAATAACTTCAGTGTAATTACTGGTACGGAATATTAAATTATTTTCATCTCACAGCATACTTGATGATATGCAGTCTAAAAGCCTGACGTCAGATCATATAACAATTAGGTGTCTAAGTTATTGCTTCATGGATAAATTTCAACTGGAATATAAGTACTAAATTCGTGCCAAGATTTAAAGTAGCGTAAGGTGAGAACGCGGTTGTTGAGCTTGGGGTTCTCTTAGATTCGATTTCCGGGCCGGTGTACCTATTTTGGGTATTGTGAAACTCATTACTAGGCCGGGCTTGGCATGTTTTCTTATATCGTCTCACAACAATAAGAACTCTTAAAGAACCATTACTTTGGCTTTACTGACGTGTAATCTCTTAGACAGCACTTTTAAGTGTTACGCAGTGATCGAGACACAGACCTCTGCGCTGCGGGTTCGATTCCCAGGCCAACGGCAGTCGGGGTATGTGTGCACACGAGATTCGTGTTTGTAAACAAACCCACGATGCATTAGAAATTCCTAGTGGAGTGTGTTATAGTCCGTACAGAGCTATCTTTAAAACGTTGAAAAGCGACAAGGCGATGTCTATATTGTTTTTGAAGATCGGATTATTGTATTGTCTAGCTGCTATACACGGAAACCGTTACATGAAAATAAGTATTTATTAAAGCTTCTGGTAAAAATACAACGGAGTAGAAAAGAAGTGCACTTTCGATTTTAGACAAGTTCTGGTTTCATGTGAACATTACAAAAATTTAACCCGAAGGACAATTAAAAGGGCTGGATAACAACATACAGAATAAACGTGAGTCAAGCTTACGTAGTTCATTAATATAACACAGATTGTAGACGGTCTGAATTTAGTACAATGTAAATACTGCATATTAGATCTATACCGTTATATTTCTAAATTACTTATAATTTTAAATGCTTATCCCTTGTTTATTTTCATTACAAGATTAATATAGCTTATTACAAAATAAATCTTATATTTACTTTTAATAATGTCTGCCTTATATTACATTAATTAACTGATGTGCATTGTATCCCTAGACACACCATATTAAGTAACAAGAATATAAAAAAAACAAACATGATGTAAAATTAAAAAATAAAGCTTCCTAGGAAATAGGCGAATTTGTCTCGAATTTAAGTTATGAACTCGGCTTCCTATTATTAATTATAAATAGAACATTTGATCACGCACCGTATTTGCAAAGCGGTGCTTGAAGGCAACATAAGTTTTTATCATAGACTTAAAGTCAAGGAGCCATTTCTACAACAAATAAAACACTCGGCTACTTACGCTAAATTACAAAAGGAATAAATATTCCTGCCACCAACAAAATATATTAATAGGTAAAGCTCTTTCCGATTATTAAAAATTCACAAGTAGTCTATAATCACCAAATGAGCTTTGTTTTGAAAATACCAGAATTGTCAAAGAAAATGATTGCCATCAATTTATTATATAAAAAATTTGTATCATTTAACGTATGTACGTGTAAGAACCTTGCTACTAGGCAATTTACAAAATCAACTGATTTAAAGTCATCACATCGAAGTAGCTTATTAGGTACATTTCATAATTCAGTGACACATGTATGGTATGAAGAACAAATCTGGTTATTTATTATAATAGTATAGATATTGATCGATCAAAAACGATTGGTTTACATTTAAATAGAAAACAACACATAGCAAGACTTACATTAAATACATATTATACTATGGAGACGAACGTCTTTTGTATAATAACATTTTCACTCCAATTTTAACTAGTAATTGATTGGTTTTTAGCATGTATTGAAAAGGTAATTAATATTGCTACAGAACACCAGATCATCTTTGGACGTTTTAAAATAGAAAATACTTGTCTTATTTACTTTTTTAACCTCATGGATAAGCGTATAATAACGTTACTTGACATATTTATAAAACAGCACTCTATAATCCAAATAACAGAATTCATTTTATGTACATAGAAGTGTGTTGATTGTACACAATTGATAACTATAACATAGTATGATAAAAAAAATATAGCACTATTGGCGGCTAATTGGGCGAATGAGTTGTATGGCAGTGGCTAATTCGTCCGCGGGTCAATTTAATACTAATACTGGCACGTCTGCGGACGCGCTACTTGTAAGGCCCGTAATAAAAAACCGCTCTCATCATCACGCTTTTTCGTGACGTCATTCAAGTAGCTATCCATATGAGCACACTACTGAAAGAGTTATCATACATTATGTCAACGTACGATATGAATGAAGCGTTATTTAATAGTTGTCAGGACTACTACACATAAGATTTAGGTTATCGTGAGGGCGTTAATAATTAATACGAACCAATACACAAATGATAAAGAAAAAAAAAACATAAATCGGTATTATTGATGTCATCAAGGAAAACAAAAATCAATAATCCAGTTAAGTGTTTTTCTTCTTCTTTAAAATGACGTCATTAACGTCTCAACTATAACATTACTACAGGGATGAGCCCTCTTATTTAAAGCCTTGGTTACTGTCTCTGTAAACAACAAAAGGAATCGATTTACTTTAGAAATGGACTTCTGTAGCTTATATTATCTTTACTGACAATATAATTAGAACTGTCCAAGGATTTTTATTTTGTTTTAATTGATCCTAGACTTTCCAGGATCAGTCTTTGGATACAGAACATTAACTTTGGGAATAATAAAATTTACCCCAAGTCTCAATAAGCCTTTGGCATTCTCATGATTTCTGCATTCACTTAAATACAATCCGACTAGTTGTGTAAAAGTAGAAAAGATAGATACAGACGAAAAGTACATTGATATTACACATTAATTTAATCTGGTAATCCTATAAAAGCCACCAGAGGATCACTGATAAGTAATATTGTCTCAAACAATGTACCTACTCATTAATTCTATTGTCTTTAGAAGCACAATTTCTATCGTGACTAGACATTTCTCAGTTTTTGCCACAAACAGAACATTCAAAGACTTGCCCATATTCTGACAGCCTTTTTTGGCACTCAGTACATGGCTTGCTGAGGCAGCATACCCCCGGTAGTGTGCGGACCGCCACATCATCACATGTTAATGCCGCCCACATACCAGCGTACCTATTCGCTATCTCGGTTGCCAACCGAATTGATGGACACTTTGTAGTACATTGCGTCGTGTGTTATAGCTTGTCTATGATGAGCAACAATAGTAAAAACTTACGACGCAATGTACTACAAAGTGTCCATCAATTCGGTTGGCAACCAAGATAGCGAATAGGTACCCAGGTCAACGGTACGCACAGACTTAAAGCTTCATTAACAGAGGGACAACATTGGGGCAATTAAATTGTCCCGATGTTTCATGAGTCGTAAGTAGATAAAATACTTAAACGATTACAAAACAATAGCAAATTCATTTAATGTAGGCACTATCAAGCTAGTTCCCTTTGGAGGAAAAACTGAACTGCAATGACGGAGATGGCGAAACTATCTATTTAGTGTCTAAGACAATTCTACCTCATGAACAATCATAACCTCTTTACAACTACATATAACAATCCTGCATATCTGTGTATTTGAAATAAAACGAAGATAAAAGTCATAGAACTAAGAAATAATTAGTGGGTGCCAGAGATAAGAAATTGCCTGCAGATCAAGGTACGTAACTAAACAAAATTGAATATTTTGAGAAATGTAATACGAGATCGGCGAAAGATTCGGTATGATAATTCTAATTACTCGTGTGCAATTTAAAAATTGTCTTCGTTCTCCTGGATTACTAATACCTATTGATTATGTACGACATTCACATCGCGCGTCGTGTTCAACCACGTTCAACAATTGTGTTGTATATGAACACTGAATATAACCGGGGTTAGACTGGGTTATTGAAATTTGCTTCAATATGTAACAGCTTCAGTAGATATTATGTATTTAAATAGAAATATTCCTACTGTAGAACTATCGTATTCTAAATTCATGGGCTTGGCAGTTTTCTCACACTCATCCTATCTTATATATTCTAAAATGATATTCCTCATTTATTTATTTAAAAGGTTAATATAATCAACAAGTGTGTCCTTTACAATTATTTACTATATTATTATGTATCATGATTATTAATGTAGTCATTTAACTAGCTATTAGATTGGTGTTAACTGTTGAGACCGTATGAAAAATTCTATTTAATAAGCAATATAATATCATGAAATCTGTATGAAAGTAATGTTGTATTAAAATACTACATAGTATTGTATAAAAATAGTATGTTATCTGGAATTCTATACATATGTACATTTCGCTATATGCGGTTAGTAAGTACGGCTACTTCCTACGAAACATCTTGTATTGATTATACTACTAGAAGAGTTAAATAAAATTTTCATACTGTAATAAAAGTTTTGGCAGAAATGTCTATGTTGACGAATAGAAACACCAAGAAAATAGTTCATATACGTAAATGTGTTTATTAACTCTCACACTAATTATAAAAAAAATTGTCACCAACCCCCTAAAGTCACGACACAGCTTCTCCCCAAATTTTTGTTGAAACTTAAAGCTAAAAAAATACATTATAAAATAACTCTTACTTTTAAAATAAACTTAAAAATGTAAATAAAAATAAAATTCTTTACACTGATATACTAAGGATGTGTGTTATGTTTATTTGTGTTTATATACATAATGTATGCGGGGATTTCATTTTTGTACGGTGAGTGCAACAAAAGGCGAAAATTTAAAACAAAGAGGAAAGTTGAGAAAAAGAAAAGAACTTCAATCAGCTGCGACACCAAGATTACTTTTGAATTCTTTGATAACAATTTTTGTTATGTTCATAAGAGAAATATTGATTATAATTATTATAGTTTTGCGTTGAACACTTAAAAAGGACCACTTGGGCCAAGCACGATTTATTGTACTGTTGTATAATCATGTTAAGATATGCTAAAAAAAACTTTTATTAGTTGAAATGTACCAAATGTACATTTATTAGCTTGGTATGTATCTATGTAACGGAATCTTTAAACTTGATTTTCACCAACTTTAAAACGTCGTATTGAATTGAAACTTCGCACACTTATCAACAACCGATGACGATACAATAATTTAATAAATTTGTCTGATTATCCTGATGATCTTCAGCATTAACGATTTCAGGACCAAAAAAGCAAAAATAAATAAGAGTTTAAAAAAACTAAAAAAACACGCTTTTGTAGTACGCAAACTTGCCGAACTAAAAGTAGAATATAATTTTCTATAAGTTGAAAAAAAAAAATACTTTGTAGTCCTGCTAGTTACAAAAGCGTCATTATTTTTATAAAATTATTTGTCTTTTGGATCTGACACAATATTTTGCAGTGTTTCTAAGAGCGGTCAAGCTATATTAATTTTAAAATGTTTGGAGTTTTTAAACACTATTGATTTTCATGCATAATATATTGGAACTTATGGACTAAGTTCAAATTCTCGTAGGTAAGTCCTTGTTCGTTTTTATATATTTAAAAATATATGTATTAGGACTTAGCTGTCATAAAAAAATCGTACAGTTCCAAATGACTATAGAATTTGCAAAATTTTAATTTAAATAAATCGAACATTATCGATTATATTATTATTTTGAAATTTTTTCTTAAGATATATTCGATATCCGAGACCAGTGGCTTCAATATAGAAAACTCTACAAACATAATACATGAGGTATTTTTAATTGCATTCCTCGTACTCCTAATTTATCTGACATAGGATTTGTCAATTCAATTGTTTGCATTTGCATAATGTATCTATTGAAACAGCGATATTTGTAAAAGCATAACAACATTTATAAAATTAGACTATACGAAACATACGTGGGGCTATTCAGAACCTGAGAGAAAATGGTTGGCATTAATTTTATTCAAGCAACCAGAAAATAGGCGGAGTTCTATCTCAAAAACAAGGAGATCTGACAACGTTATTCCTCGCTCCAGGAAATTACAGTAGAATCCGGAGAAGGAAATAATCATCGAATACGTTAACGGACGTGATCTCCGTGTCGAGATAATTAAAGTATAGAAGCCCCAATAGTTTCTACACACGATATTAATGTTATTATTACAACATCGCAAAAAGCTCACGATCGACGTCAAACGTTAACAAACGCATACGCTAGTGCAGCGTGGACTCGCGAAGGCCGCAGTGGGAGCCTCGCCATGCCAACTCACTGGCCGCAACCTGCTGCCGCCCACAGCTGCCGAACACGCTGGTAGAACACGCTCGTACTACACGCTCGTACTACACGCTCGTACTACACGCACGCGACGTCCAGTGCGCGGCAGTGCGCGCCGGGTTAAGCGAAATACATGACCTTCTTGGTGACGGCGTGCACGGTGATGGCGCGCGCCATGGCGATGGGCGTGCGGTCCTCGCTGCACGCGGACTGGTGGCTGCCCTCGCCCGAGTCGTGCTCCTTCTCCACCAGGTGGTAGCGCGCGCGGAACGCCACCAGGTGCGCGTAGTACGCGGGCGCCGGGATGGACACCGAGCGCGTGCAGCGCACGTACGTGTGGCACAGCTGGTACGTCAGGCACTGCAGCTCGTCCGACCCGAAGTGGTTGTCGTCCCACAGCACGTGGTAGTGCGACGGCCGCGACGTGCCCTACAACACATTTGTTATAAACCAGCGGGCCTAGACTATTTATCCAGGAGGCGCAGGTTCGAATCCTGCTCACGACCATATTTTTCTTTCCACAATAATGTATAACTGTAGAGTTAGCTATGCATGCTTTAATGCTTTTCATAGATTTATCTGTATTTGAACGTCACATTTTACCGTCCAAAAAGTCGGACGGTAAAATGTGACGTTCATTGGACACGTGTATTTTTCAAAAAAATTAAATGCAAGCCTTCTTCTGACCATTAGAAAAGAAAGTTATATTCTCGAGTGATAATTTTTCATACATGCGGCAATTGATTTTTATTGTCGCTTACGCCTCCCGCATAATCAAATAGTGGAAGTGGTAAGTCTTCTTCAGTTATTGGACTAGTCAAATTAAATAATGCATTATTCATAATCTTTGTCTAGAACTTTCACGAGACACATTCACATTACTTATCTACAGTTGCAACCAAAAACCTAAAATATTTTTTTATGTATCATTGGGTCTTCTTTTATCATCGTTACTTTCTTGAAAGAGACCTAAACTTCTTCATCTTCCCGAGAAAAATATTACCTGTATTCCTTGATGACTACAGAGGTAGAAGTCGAACTCGGTCGGGTGCGTGATGCCGAGGTCGACCGTGGTGCCGGCCGGGATGTTGCCCGACTTGCCCGACTGCTCCTTCTTGTCGGCGCAGAACAGCCGCGTGTGGTGCCGCTTCTGTACCACGATGAACGTGATGCCTGGCTTGTACTCCGCCTCCAACTAAACACATTACAGTGGAGTTATTAATTATTATTTTATAAGTATTAACGTCTCTCATTCAGATATTATAAGCTGTACTTTGCAATGCGGTAAAAGGTCACTATCAAAAAGGTTTTAATGGAGACTATTTTTTTATCTATTACGAATTCACGCAAAGTAAATAATGTCTTCTTTTTTAAAGTAATAGTAATTGGAAAAACATGGGGAGGCCTATGCCCAACAGTGGGACAGTATAGCCTAATAATAAATAAGTTATTAGTCAGGATTGGCACAAGCAGAAAGAGACCTATGCCCAGCAGTGGCTGAAGTCGGACTGTGGATGATGATGAATAATAATTGGTGATTTAATAAGTAACTTATAAGAGGAGACTATCCCTTGACGGTCTTCTTAACTTCCACCAACCTTGATACAAGCTTCTCGGACGGCGGTAAGCTCGTGCTGCAGTACATGCAAGAACTGTCCTTCGGATATCCCGTCACGATACATAATGATGCGGTGCGGCTTGAAGCCGCCCGTGCTCTTGTAGAACATTATCAACAACTCCTGCACCATGCTGCTCATTTCGTGTACTATCTCTTGTCTGAAACGTGGCATTCGTTGTAGTTGAGAAAATAAACTTGTAATACCCGAATACACGACGCGTGCTCTTTGAAAACTTAGCACAATCATGTTGGGTGTTACAAGTCTCAGTGCTTTAGTCTAGCGGTCCACCCCAACGGCTTCTCGCGTGTACAAATATTAAATAAAATTGATATAACTACTTTTGATTGATTGGTAAAATAGCATAGGGATCGACCCAATAGCTTGTGAATTAAGTTTCAATATATAAAAAGCAGCGAATCGAGAATTTCATTTATAATTGAAATCAATTTTAATTTGTATTGTTCTTAAAGTCAGGCATGTATTTTCACGTACTTCCTTATTATTAAATTAAAATATTAGTAAAGCCATTAAAAAAATGGAAAGGGAAGGATTCAACTGTAAACCAAAAACTGTTTTTTCATCACATGAAATAATAATATGCTAGGTTTAAATAATATACCGTTCTGTTGCTTTATCGGATATATATACCGTTTTAATATTTTATCTGATAACAATCGCAGCCCAAAGTTGAGGATGGAGGTACGCGTAAGGGAGTGCGCACATTGCAGACAATTATTCGACCGATACTTTAGTCGCTATCAAAGATTATAGACTTAAATTAAGTTATTTAATTAAAAGCGAGTGCACACACTGTTTATGTTGGTTGGCCAATTATGTGGAGTCTTCAATACTGAATCAAGGTGCTTGCGCTTGATGCGAATTCGCTCATGAATAGTGTGTTGTGGAATTCCAACTATACATTAAATCAAATGGGAATCGGGACTTCTTTTAGATTATTTTATCGACCGATTTTAGATTGGATAATGTGCGCACTCCCATATATGCCTATATCCATTACCAAACTGATTATTCAATTCATCATCCTAGCCTGTTCCCAAGTTAGTTGGGGTCAGCCTCCAGCCTGAGTAGATGCAGTTGAATATTGGCAAACAAACTAAACTATCGGCCGATAAAAAATCCGCAGTGTGCACACTCCATATTGACTCCATCTACTTACTTATAGAACCCTAACGGTGAGTCGGTGCAACTCGCACACCTGCCCTCGCTTGTCATTCACGAGAGCAGTGGAGGTGTGATGAGCGAAGCGAAAGGGAAAAATAAAAAAACAGCGTAAGTGCGTTTGCGCACTGTTCCCGACCCGATTCCGAGATAATACGGACCGTAGAAGCCGTCGTACAATTAGTATTAACACTTGTGCACCGCCTCCGATCAGATTTTCAGAAGCCAGTAGAAATAACGGTAAAAATGATTATTGAAAAAATCACACAGATTATACAAAATGATTCATCACGAACAATCAATATGGACAAATTTTATTAACTACTAGAAATAGGGATATTTGTTCTATGGAACCAACTGAAAGTAACCTAGCATAAGTTCTTTGCTGCATGCAATCGAACACAAGAATGGCGAAGTTTTTTTAAAGAACCTATGAGGAGTCATCAATCGGCAGTGCACAAGCAACATCCGAATTCGGTCAGTATTTCCTCGAAATCGGATCGGACGCAGTGCACAAGCACAACAACTCTGAATCGCGTAAGAGACCGAACTCACGGCGCGATTTATTAGTTAACCCACCACGCGCTACTGAATATTCACTTGATCCAAAATTTATAAGTACCTAGTTGTACGTTTGCGGTCTCTATAATAATGTTAAAAGTGAAACCAATGTGAATGGAACCATAATTTCACATTAGTTTTAGTTAGCAATCTACAGTAACCGCGGTCCCACAACATTGGCGCACACTATTCTAAATCGCGACGTGAGTTCTTGCTCAAAATGGTTACACAAGATAGTATAAAGATGTGTTACATACATGTCGCTGCTTAAATACAAAAGAGCCACAAATAAAGAAAATATAATAACTTTTTATTAGACGATTTTTAGTGTATAATGTGTATCATAAAGGCTAAATAATGTTTAAGGATTTAGTATATATTAATAGTATTTGGATTCTTCACTTGTAAAAGTATGAACTCTAAATTGCAACTTTATCTTCTGGCACACAGATTTATAGCTGTTTTAAATTTTCGTTTGTTGTATAGATAGCATAACATTTGAACAGTTTTTTATTTTATTTTATCAAACATTTATATTGGTTTTCTGAGAAACAGTTAGATTTTCATTTCCATTCATAAAACCTGTACTAAAATATGAATAACTATGATTTTAATATAAGATCCTATCTATCTGTTTTGTTATTATTTCACTTTCATATTATACATTATAATATGGACCTAAATTATTATTTAACTTCCTTGTTAGATGTCAATGTGTAAGTTCATATTTCATAGTGGATATTTTTCATGTCATTGTGTTGGGTCTTTTTTGAAAATGTTCACCATTATTGGAGTCGTTTCGGTCTTGCTTTTACTAAGATATTTGTAAATAAGTATTTTATATTTGAGGCTAAGTATTAATTAATTAATTTATTAGACTTATATTGTTAATTTTATAAGAATGATTTATTGAGATAGATCAGTGTAGGAAAATCTGAAACTATTATAGAACGGAAAATTAATTGTAAGGAACTGCTTTTAAATTCCTTTCAAGTTAGAGAATCGAAACAAGTCAATGTAAAAAAAAGTGTGTAACCATGTATTTTTATAGCGCTAATAGAACGCGGTCAAATCAAAAATATAATTTTCTTAGTTATATACTTTATATTTCAAATGGAGAAAGTAGTAGTTTACTTTTTCATTGCTAGATTTCATATGAAGAGCAGACACTATTTTATACATTTTCCTAAAGGAATTATGGAACCTGAATTACGGTGAATACACTTGCGATCCTGGGATCCCGATAAAGGTTAATGATGAACCGTGTGGTTTTGAGTCGGTAAGAGTCCAGTATTAAAGGAACAAAATATTAAATTCCGTCCATTTAAAATACGATGTTTCTTAGAAAGAAATTTTTATTAATGAAAGTCCCTACAAATTTGTGCTGCAGATGGAATTTTTTGAAAAACCCAAAACTCTTTACAAAAATCCAGAATTCACTTACTTATCTTTAAAATCGACGACAGTTCCTTACAATAAATTTATTCATATCTAGTTCCAAAATTATGCATACTAACACATCTCAACAAATCGCCTTGCACATTAACGTCTTAAAAGGAATTTAACAAATAACACAGTAAGGTAAAATAATGTAATAGAACTTATAGCAATAAAAAGATGACATATTAAGTTTTTTGGCAGCCCTTATGTATTTAACCGGCGCCGGCGTACGTGCGGAGAGTGTACCTGTGCTGCTGCACGCGCACGGTGGCGGCGTAGCGCGAGGGGTGCGCGTCCATGGAGCCCACCACGGCCGCTATCGACGGCTTCTTGTTGTCGCCCGCCGGCGGGTGCGTCACGTCCACGCCCAGGAATATCACCGGCTCGTTGAATACCTAACATTACGTTATACAGCGTTACACCTGTATTCCTGAATGGTTACGCACAGGTTATAATAAAACGCGTTCGTGGTCGCAGGAGGACTTAGAATTTACTTTTAGAATTGTGTCCTCCTGCGACCACGAACGCTGCAAAGTGTTCGAAACGTCAGGAAAAACAAAAAGCCAATAATACACGCCATTAATCCGGTTAAAAGTTGTTTTATTATAATGTGTAGTGATCGCGCAAACCTAAGATATTACTATGGTTACGCACAGGTTTCTTAAAGTACACCAAATGTTTACCGATGCTGTTATTAACTACCGCTTGGTTCGGCCTTTGACAGTTTTTCGCCAATCATTGGCTAGAAGACTAAACCAAGTGGTAGTTAATAAATTTCTCGTGTCAGAGGCCAAGACTGATTTTGGGTCACCGAGCCAGTAGAGTACGTTCCAGGTAGTGAGCATGTTGCCATCAATCGGACACAATTCTAAAGTCCAGGCTGCTACTGAAAATTGTCTTTATTCGTTCTAACAGAAACCCTAAATAACCCTGCCAGAAATTGAATCCATGACCTCACGTTGAGCAGCCACGGTTGCGACCACTAGAGCCACGAGGCAGTCGGCAAGAATGCCTAACGCAATTCCATCGTGAGTTGTGGGGGTTCTTAGTTAATCTAAAACACCACGATCCAAAATATATACAATATTTTACTTCATTGTTAAAGTAAAATATTGTGAGGAAGCCTGGAATAAAGAGTCTGAAGTATATGACCGGCAATCATAATGAACTAGCATAGTGAATAGTGAGTAATGTTCGTGCCCTCTCTGTATGACAGGAAACCCTTGTCCTAAAAGGGGACATTAACACACAACCTCTCGTTTTTATCACTGCACATTTAGTACAAACATCAATGTCATCATTTGCTTACAAACCTGGGGCTGTATAGTATACTAATTACCTCGTCGAATTTCAATGTAGTTTAATTCAGATTTGTCGTCATAGTCCGGAATTTACAATTTAGTTAAACCTTTAACAGCTCTTCTAAATTCTCCTTGTTTTATTTTAATACATAGATTGGTGCTGAACAAAAATCGGCTTCAAACAGAGTTACTATCGCATTTATAATATTAGTACGGATTAATTTTATAATATACCTTAGGACGTAGTGACGGCACGAGAATAGAGTTGATACCGCCAAGCTTAACGTTAATCTTGAGACATAAATTGCTTAACGTCTGCGGCGATGTTTTGTTCACGTTCTTAGCTTGCACACACTGCGTCGCCATACCTAGCACCGTGTCGCCTACCCGCTTCACTTCGGCTAGGGACAAGATAACATTCATTAGTTATTAAATCTTACATCTCCCTTTACATACATAAATATTTACCGTATCCAACAGAAGTTCTTGTCATTCAGTGAAATATGTAATAACCCTTTTTTGACATGTTTTGAAAGCCATAACAGATTGCCTAGCATGTATGACCCGCATATGATACGTGAATATTTAGTGGTTATGTCGGAACGGATTACCGACATATTAGTCCATACATTATATTAAAAATAAAATCATATCACACACATTGCACTACTCTCACGCAAATATAATTTACATTACATTACATTAAGTTGGTTTCAGTTCTAGAATTATTTAACTATCGATAGTACAGTACCCAAAATTTGCATGCATTTATCTACTTTTATAGCATAATTGTATAACACACCAATTGGACGGTTGGATGCCCCCCATAACACAGGCTTTTCCTAGCATGGGGGACCTATCTGCTGGACCTATGTTTTAATAAGTGCTATGTCTGTGTTTACATTAATCATATATGTACTATATGATGACGAAAATAAAATAAAATCAACTAAATTAATTAAAAATATATATATATATAATTTTAGATACCCTATGTATGAGCGCATAAAAGTTAAAATAATGATACATACCATACACAGGCGTCTTCCCCGGCAATACTACGACAACGAGCTGCAACTGAACGAAGGTACTCTTGAGGTATTTGAACATGGGCTCCACCTGGTCCGGACCTGTCGCGTATTTACAGAAGCACGGCTGCCCTATGATCGGCATGCCGGCGTCATTTGATATTTTCTGAAGCTGCTGAGTGAAATTTCTGAAAGGACAATAATTAGCCCATGTAGAAGACCTCTGTTCCAGTTAAAAACTAATTGGCAATTCTGAAATATAAATATGTAAAGGAGAATAAATCTTCCGTTGTTTACCAATGTGTATCATATACATATCACATATCTACCTTCTCCATAAGACTAACTTTTTGGAACCATGCAACTAAAATCAATTGTTTCATAAGTGCATGTAATTTTGCCTATGTGAGATAAAACACATTGGTAAATATTGGAAGGTATTTTGTTGAAATACAAACTTACTTCAGGGCATCTTCTCTAACGGTCCTCTGCGGTGCAAAGCATGCGATAGCCCATACGCGTATCTCGACTCCCATGAAGAACTGTTTGCCTCTCATGTCCCACACACCCTGGTTAGGCAGTGCCTGCTATGGAAGACCAAAAACAAATCTACTCTTAGAATGTAAATATCCTAACATGTGTATAAATTTAAATTGATTATGAGCCTTAAAATAAATTAACAAAAGGCCGATTATTATTTGTCACATTACACATTCAATTGTTCTGTCTTAATCTACACCAAAACAGTGATAACAAAAACGTATCATTAAGAATAACATAATCAGAACAAAAAACTACCCATAGTTCAGTCTTCTACGAAAACTTTACAGCAGAAACTGTAAGGTTTCTTCTATAGTGATTAACAGAAAGGAACGAAAAGATCAGAGAAATCTTCTGGAGATGCTTTAATGATTTTGATCCTGTATTAGCTTTAACGCTATGAAAAGGACAGAAGTGAACGGAAGAAAGCTAATTACTTGTCCGCCGAGCGATGAGACACGGCCTCCGTATTGCAGCTTCGGCGGTGGCAACACTCGGCCGCGAACCTCCATCATGTTGTTCGAGATCGTCAAACCAAATTCCTTCACGTACAAATCTGTGTTGAAGTTCGCACGTCGCACCAAGTTGTTGATTTCTCGTTCTCTGTGCAGATAAAATTATAGATTTTATAATAGGCTACAATGAAGAACATTTACATTTCTAGTTTAATATTGTTTGTTTTCATAAAGCACACAGCACAACCAATTCTGGATTGTATGGTTAACTAGCTTTACTTTGTAGAAGTCCAAAAAAAACTTCATATACAACGTCTAACTAAAGTCCAAAATAATACTGAAGGACATGAATACAAGTTGGGAACCACCTGTAAAAATATCTACATAAATAAAAATCTATTACTACATGTGCGAAAAGTCAGAACTTGAGAAAGGCTCGAGCGATTTGGATGCTTTTTCTTGATCTGTTCGTAATTTTCAGGACATACAAACATTCATGAAAGATAGTGTTTAGAAACTATCCGGAAAGTTTGGATGGTATTTTTGTATAAATTTCACCCCCCTTCCCGTACGAAGCAAGGATGGGTAGCCAGTTAAATAGGTATAAAGAAGAATGTTATTATTTTTATACAAACTAATTTAATCATTAATTTAACAAATTTTAGTGCTGTATATGAATGTTTTTGTTGAAAACTATCACTGTGGTCAATCCAATATTGTTATTGGTTCGGTTCCAACAGCTAGGATTATTCTTGAAGGAATCAGTACTGGAGTAGTTTAAGCGGGCATACCCCTCTCGCCACTAGCATAATGATTCCCAATCACCATACCTTTTACCTGGATGGTTACAATGATAGACACGATATTAATTGACAAAATTTTATATTTGTGTTTAGTTTTTTTATGTGTATTATCTATAATATAAAAATGAATCGCTGAATGTGTTGCTAAGCGCAAATCTCGAGAGCAGCTGAACCGATTTCGCTAATTCTTTTTTTATAATATTCCTTGAAGTACTAGGATGGTCCGTACGGAGAGAAAAAATTAAAAAATAGCATGAAAAAAAAAATGTTTTTTTTATTCGACTTTTAGGCGGTACGATGTTCCCCGGGTCAGCTAGTTTTTTATAAATATATATTATTTATTATATTAAAACAAAAAAAAAACCTTAAAACTTCTCTTGATTTTTCATATAAAAATGAAGTCAATGCTTTTTAATGCTTATTCTTGTTTCTGAGACACCGACTAAAATGTCTCCCTTTAGCAACATATTTTTGCCTGTATACACAGGCAAAAATATGTTGCTAAAGGGAGACTATACTTGATAATTAAAATCAAAAACAACATTTCAGTTATATACATAACTGAAATGTTGTTTTTGATTTTAATTTCTAAATGCCTTGAGGATAACGGATGTTTTGCGACGTATAATAACTTGGATTAAAGAAAGTTACGAGAGTAACAGCTCACAGTCTCTGTCTCTCACGTGGCATAACCACGTTGCAGAGATATCAGAGCTCGGATAATTTGGCTGATCGACTTCGTAGCAGCCGGCCAACTGTTCTTACATCTGAACACAAGCATTACATCAGACTGCTGACTGCCCGTGATCCAACTGTCAACAATCCATTCAATACCAAGGCATGCACGGCTTGGTATGGAATGGATGGCAAATTTGTTCATAACAGCCGGGAACTACGGAATTTTCTGACCGCTTAGAACTAATTACGGACATCAATTCGTATTTGTCGACGATGCCTGCAAATCGAGCTGAACGAGTGAACACCACTCTCCAAAAGTACAATATTTCATGAGTAGATTGGCCTGCCGGCTCACCTGACCGAAACCCGATCGATTACGCATGAGATGCATCTACGCGAGGTTTTTGGAATTTGGCCAATCCCACAGACCCGAGAGTCAGAGATCAGACAACTCGCCATTCAAGAATGGCAACGGCAAGACCACAAGAGATATTAAACTTGATCTTCAGCATACCCAGGATGATTCCCGCATGTGTTCGAGCTAGGGGAGTTATTTTGTATTGATTTGTTAAAAGAATAACTTTAAAAAATAAATAAATTGATTTATTTTAGTAAAACTATCCTTTTGCCTTTGATCATTGTTTCATAAGATTGTTTGGGTTGACTTAATTTTATTTAAAACTAGCTGGTGCCCGCGACTTCGTCTGCGTGACAAAAGGTAGCAGCCTATGTCCTTCTCCAAGGTCGAATCTACCTCCTTGCCAAATTTCAATACGATCCGTTCAGCCATTTAGTCGGGAAAAGGTAACAAATTCAAATTCAAATTCAAATTCAAATTCAAATATTTTTATTTCATATAGGCCATATTACAAGCACTTATGAAAAGTCAAAGCTAGGTGCACGGTTCCAAGGCGTTGATCTTATGGAGAAGAGCCGGCAAGAAACTCCATAGACACTCTTTTAAAATAAATTGGTATAACAATAAATAAGGTAATGTGAGAATAATGCAGGTTAATGAGCAAAATAATAAAGGAAAGCGCTAGAAGCAATAACTTATATAGCCCTTTAAAATGATTGCCAAAGCAGTTAAGAGCTGACCAGTCCCGACAGACAGCACCCGTTCACGAGCATGACGCGCACATCAGCCTCGCTTAGCTCAACCATTTTGTAGGGAACTCGACGACCCGATGTACAACGCCACCATCAGCAGGACATTTTAGTGAGCATGACAAACTCATAATGCCTGACAATGGGCAATATGTACGTAACATGAGATTAAAAATAACATTAATGTCCACATAATGCTCACATTTTACAAAGAAATGTTAATATAAATTTAAAACTAGTAGGAATACTAGCGGTTAGTTAATGGATATGTAAATTTACATAAACAAACAAGTGTCAAAAAAAAAAAAATACAATTGGAATAATTGTACTACGTCAATAAAATTAATTGTATAAAAATAAAAACTAGTAATTACAAAAGTAATCTGTTGAGGTTACATTCATACATGAAATAAATTAGACAGTGCCAGTGGGTCGCTGTGTGCAGGAGGGGATCGTGCGCCAAACATCCTTATCCTCAATGTAATGTTTAATACTATAATATGCTTTAGATATTAAAATGCGTTTGATCACTACCTTAAACTTATCATCTGGAAGATCTGTAATATTAGATGGGATCTTATTGTAGAATCGAATACTGTTACCCATAAATGATTTGCTAGTCTTCCTAAGCCTAAAACCGGGGACTATAAGCTGGTGCTTATTACGAGTGTTTAAATTGTGGTTGTCACTCTTCTTATTGAAATGGGCAATATTTTTGCGAATGTACATGATATTACTGAATATGTACAATGATGGCAAGGTAAGTATATTTATTTCCTTAAACAATTCACGTAATGACTCACGACAGCCAAGATTATAAATAGCTCGGACTGCTCTTTTTTGTAATATAAAAATAGTCTCAACGTCAGCAGCCGAACCCCACAGTAAGATGCCATAGGACATAATACTGTGAAAATAAGCAAAATATACTAGTCTAGCCGTTGCTACATCTGTCATCTGTCTTATTTTTCTAACAGCGAAAGCAGCAGAGCTGAGTTTGCCTGCAAGTGACTCTATATGAGAACCCCATTGCAGTTTGGAGTCTACTGAAACGCCTAAGAAAACAGTTGACGGAACCAAATCTAACACCCTACCATCAAGTTTTATATTTGAATTTATATGGGGTACGTTTGGTACGGAGAACCTAATGCATTTGGTCTTATTCGGGTTAAGAAGAAGGTTATTAGCAGAAAACCAATTAGATACTTTCATAAGTGTATTATTGAGTTCAATCTGATCCCCATCCTTTCTATTTACTTTGAATATAAGGGATGTATCATCAGCAAAGAGGACCATATTTGTCTTGATATCCTTGATAAAGTAGGGAAGATCATTAATATAAACTAGGAACAGAAATGGGCCCAGAATTGATCCTTGAGGCACCCCCATTTTGACAATTGCACCTGTCGAAGTTACATTATCAATAGCCACCCTTTGATTTCGATTCAACAAATATGAACTTAAAAAATCAATTAACAAACAAACAAAGTTACTTTCGCATTCATAATAAGTGTTTTTTTTTGTAGCATAATTATATGTTAAACACATATAATTATGCCACAAAAAAAAACATGATAGCATTATTAAAAAAAATCCCAAGGAGGTAAACATAAACTTTTTTTGATGTGTTTAAGTATATCAATGTCGCATATGGATTACAGAATCAGCTGTTTAACAAAACACATCTGTTAAGTAATGCGGATTGCCATTGCGCGACGTTTAACAAAACTGCTACCCACGTTTAGGCGTAATGTAGAATGGCTTATCTGTCATTCGTAATGTAGAATGACTTATAACTACGTCAGACGGACTTATTTATTGTATAGTTATATTAAATGGACAGTCAGTCATCACTGAAGTAAAAGAAAAGATACTATAACTTTCTTTCCGTGGCCTGAATCTGCCTCGTTGGTCTAGTGGTCCCAAGCGCGACTGCTGAGCACGGGGTCTCGGGTTCGATTCTCGGGTCGGGCAGTGTTATTGAGTTTTTCTATTAGGAATTTCTCAGTAGCAGCCCGGAGTTTGGAACTGTGTCTGGTAGATGGCAATACGCTCACCAGCTATTACATGGGGCTTAATAATAGCATTGGTGAAATGGGGGTCCACAATTGTGTATACCTCTGCCCACCCCTTCGGGAAATACAGGCGTGATGCTATGTTATGTTATGTTCTTTCCGTGGCCAGACCGACGGAGCTCCGCTATGCATTTCTGTATCTGTATGGTCAGAAAAAACCTAAACACGAAGGGGATGAGGATGACGGGGGTAGTACGCTTGCTACGTTCGCTCACTTGTCCCCATCATCCCCTTTAAATCTAACCTGTCCGTGTCTGGGTTCATTTGATTCATAATCCCGGTTTAGTATCGATTAATATAGTAGATTAATATTTATGTTCATTTTGAATTTTAAGTGATTTTTGCTATTGCCTTACAAATAGAATAAAGTTAAATTATTTTTGTTGTGACACACAGAGCCATGAGCGACAACATTTAGTACTAAAATTTCGACGTTTCATTTTACGCTGTTTTACACAACCTCTGATCATTGACCCGCTGCATTGATAAACGCAAAACGTTTATGCAATGCTGCGTGTTAAAGGTAAGTCATTATAAAAACCGCTAAACGACGTTCAGCTATTTTACATAACGGAACTGTTTTATAAATCAGCTAGCAATTTCATAAAACAGCTGATTCTGCAGTCCATTTGCGACATCAAAACAATGTACTAATCATTCATATGAGTAACACAAAGTCTTGTTCTTGTTGCGGTATCGGGTTTTATACAGGATATAAATGAATTCGTGCAATTCCCATAAATGTGTTTTGATAATGATAAAAATTTACATTACTCGGGTTTTATCTCATATATTATTTAATAATTATATACATGTGTCCCGTTTCGAGTGGTCCAAGGGAAACCCCTGGTAAAAGAACGTGTCTATCAAGCTACACTACAGTGAATATCCCATTAAAATCGGAGCACTTGTTCTTGAGCTATAAGCATTCAGACATAAAGACATTGTTTCCAAAAACTGTCTTGCATATTATAATATAATAAACATATACAGGGTTACTAGGTGGTATAAGTCATGATCAAGTCAAAGGTTTGTAGGATATCGTATTCCCAGTCATTCATTCGAATTAAATAATAGCACAACCATTTAATAAAAATATAATTAATAAAATCAAATCTCAGAAATGGTTCTTCTATATCTAAAAATTTATGAATAATAATGTGTCCTATAACGCTATCACAGCATCTTGGCCAATAACCAATAACCAGGTATATAACATAGCACACATCACACCTTAATTCACCATAGTGGTATACTGAGGAGTTACACATTTCACCAATGCCTGTGTTAAGGTCAATAGGTGGTGAAATTATTGCTATATACTGGGCACAAACCAATACCACTGGCTGACCCGGAATCGAACCCAGGACCTCAAGCTCACAAGCAGTTGACATATTGGGAATACATATAGTCAAAGTATTAGTATAATTATGTGAATATGAAAAAACCTTGCCATATTATCTTGTTACAGCAAACATATAACAAATACAATTTACCTGTCTGGAGCAGAACGTGCTGTTGCCTTAATCATGGTGGAAGTTTGCATGTCTGTCAATTTTTTAATACATCTCTGGCCTGGTACTATGTTGCATACTTCTAGGGGTAGGTATGTGTGTTTATGCTCCTGACCTACTTGTAGACACGGCAAATGTGGGTACCGCAATTTCATCTTATATTTGTCCAAAAAATATTTAGCTACAGTGCATTCTACTGTTTGTCCATTTTCTAACTGTAGAGGAAATCTGTAAAAATATATTATATTATATTCTTTAATTTGTTAGAATGAGGTAAAACACGATAAATGATATTTTTATAATTGTTGTATTAAAAAAAAAAGGTTAAGAATATGAAATTCCAAATATTTTCTAAATTTTTGAAGCTAGTAATATTTAAAAATAAAAGTCCCATAACAATTTTTAAATTATTAAATTATTTACATGATTTTATTTGATTTGTCCTTATTAAAACCAATTTTAAAAACTTGTCCATTTCATAAGCTATTTGCCCTATAATTTTCTTCAACTGTCTGTGCGGCGTTTTATTTAAAATTAGACACAAAGCAGACAATTTTGAAAATCCAATTTTAATGTTGATTGAAAAAGTGGAGGCACTTGATTGCTAAAGCAAGTGGAAATTTCGTACAAAAACATGTGTGGCGTCAGAGATATTGCTTTTGTATTCGGGCCTAGCAGTTAATAGGTTAATTGTATGTTTGGATTCTTAAATTTTTTGCTTGTGTTTGACATTAGCTTACATTCCAGTTTGATGTATTAGTTGAATATACCTATACTATTAGTGCAATTTGAAAGTTCTATGAAATATAAAGGAATGCACCTAGTTTACACCTAGCTTAGGGTTTTAGAAGTTACCCTTCTCTGTATGAGCAGAGGCTCTTGCCCTGCAGTGGAACAGTTATGGGCTAGTTATGTTTATGATAGGATATAAAAAATGTATCTGCTCAGTATAAGATTCTACTTACGATTGCATCTGTGAGGGTCTACGGGTCACATTACACACTCTGTATTTCCTCTTCATTGTGCCACAGTGAGTGATTTCTATCTTGAGTCCTTTTATTTCTTTTGTGAATTTCACTCTCTGAGAGTCTGTCAATGGCTTTCTTTGATCATTAATGTCTCGTATGTCAAGTACTTCACACATAAATTCTATGACTGGCTGTGCTTTGTAGAAGGCAGTTGCAGAAACTGAAATTAATACAATCAATTAACATGTGAAAGGATCATTAATAATAATTTGGTTTACACTAATTATGCTGTGACTGCCTCGTTGCCCTGGTGTTCATATATATTTTCATAATGGTAATTCTCTCTATTATACAATAAATGAGAGATGAGACCGAGAACTTTGTAGCTACATTTAAACAAATAAATATATTAGTTTCTCAGAATCAAAATCTACTTAATATTTTGAAAAAAAAAAAACAATTTTAATCATGCTAATGCTGACTACAACATAGGTAGTAATATACCATAAAATTCAGTATATAGCAAAAATTTTAGCACCAATATATAATAGTTAAGTAGCATACCATCAATATTAAGCATCATTTTCCACTGGCTGGGTCTCACCGACTGGTGAAAACCAAACCACACCTCTCGACCACCACCTAGAGGATGGTAATATCCTTCAGGAGATGAAAAAAATGACCGCCCAACTGGAGTATACATCATAGATGGTAAATGCCTCATGACCACATCCAAAGCTAAAATAGCATCATAAGGGATCTGCCTTGTTCGTCCTTCCAGAGCCTCTTCTAATGCAAATAATGATACCTAAAATCAATAAGTTATTTAAGTATTTTGATTAAAATTTGTATATCTTTATTTAAAATTGTGGTGTGCATGTTCGTAATGTTTCTTTCTTCTAAACAGCTTGACTGATTCTGTTTTTTTTTTTACTTTTAAGTTCACTTGTATGGTTCTTAGATATAGTTAAATGAAATGAAATTGTTTATTCTGTAAGTAGGTCTTTTAAAAACTCTTTTACATGTCATTATATCTAGATGGCGTCGGCGTTTCCTATCTGACTACCTCTGAGAAGAAACGCCGTAACAAACTCAAAGGTCAAGGTCTCTTTTAAAGTCCAGACATCATTAAACATTTAGAACACTAGAACCAGCAGGTGGTGCTATAGTGGCGTTCCAATCAGGACTCTAGTTAGTAATAGGCTCACCATCTATACATACATCGGACTTAATAACAGCATTGGTGAAATGTGGATGTGTGTATGTTATGATATGCATTCATAAACACTATTGGTATAACAGGCATTAATATTTTCTGCAATTTCTTAATTAAGGCAAGTGTCAGCATCCAGAGTGGAATATATTTCTTTCAGCCACCCAAATCCTGTGATATTGTTAGTGATTTCCTGTGATAGTGTTTAATGCAGACTGTGCACTTTTCAAAATGTGCACTTGACGCAAAATGTGCACTTCTCAAAATGTGGGAATTTTATCACAATGGGTCAAAATAAAAACAGTTGCTTTTTTATATTTTTTATTATGAATTTTTTTGCATGATATCAGTAGTTTCTTTGTATTTCAGGAAATGTTTGATTATGTATTTTCAGTACACATCAGCTATACACATAATATAAGTACTCTAGCCATTCATAATATCTTTGTTTGTCACATAAAAGAGTGACAGTACCTTTATGATTGGTATTAATTTGTATACCTTCTTGATCCATCATCTCGGCTCAATATATGAAGAAATTGTTTATGTATTTTTTTGGCTGAAATTGGCTGGGGGCCTTTTTTACCTGACCGTGTACAGACTGTTACCATTGCTCATTCACCCTAACACATACTGGGACTCCCTCTATTTTGCAAAGAGACAGTTGACATTGAATAAGACAATAAATATTATTGAATTATAATTATTCCTCATATTGGTTATACATAGTACACACAGCCTCTGTGACTCGGGGGCCCCTTATCATCGATATGGCGGTATTTACACCCCTGCTTTGACTACTTAACATTATAATTATATCATGTTATCCAATACACATATTTTAATATTAACAAATGTGTAACATGCTATATCTAGAATGCATTAATTATTACTCACCTGGGCAACCCATTTGATGCTTACGCGAAACACTCTGTCCTTGCCTTCTCCTGGCAATATAACCTCCAATTCCACCTTATCATTTCCAATTGGCAGTGGGTCTCTTGTATACAAATTGTTTCTGCCATCAAACACAGGCTTGAGTGCACCAAATATTTTATTGTAACAATGAACCATAGTTTCAACAATTTCTCTATTGACCTAAAAATTTGCAAAAATAATTTGTATATTTCTTTCCAATAATATTAACATTTTATAGCACATGACTAATAAAATAATATTTTTGATCATAGTAATAGTATCACACACAATCAATCAATGAGAGACAAAAAAAATTATTGTCAACAATGTGGAACTCACCTTTCTGGGGCATTTATCTGGTTGTATATTAACATCATAATGATGTACAAATCCTCTGGGCATTGATATTTGGAAGTGGTTAGCCCGAAGCATAATTGGTCTTCCTTCATGGCCGAGATTGGGGCGACGCGGGCATGTGAGCGTTGGTAGATCCGCCAGCGGGGCCGCAGGTGACACGAGACTCATGGCGCCCGCCCCGGCAGCTGCGCCGGGAGTGGTCGCCCCAGTTGCGGGAGCAGTGCTGGGAACTCCGGGCGCAGCACCAGTAGTGCTTGCTGCCGCGGTCACTGCCCCCGCAACACTCACTGCACCAGCATTCGTGTCCCCCGCTGGAGCTGTTTGGTTTACTAATGTTGAAATATAATTCACAAACTTGGAATATTTCACAAACAAAAGCATAAGATTCGTTTTGCATAGCGTTACTAGTGATATTATTTAGAACAATCAAAGATACTCAAACAAAGTCTCATACACTATAACACCTACCTTGACCAACGGGGTACATTCTGATACAAGATTTAAATCAACAAAAGGTTGAAACTTGAGTAACACACAAATATTTTGTGTAAGAAATAGTCACAATGTGATAAATCCAACAATATTTCCTATAAAAATGTAGAAAGTGTCAAAGTATTTTCTAAGTCGTCGCCCTAATCTAATGCTATGATGTGACGTAGTGTGAGTAAGAGTGTGGTGGAAATGTAACTGATAGACTACTCGCCAGTTAAGTTTGCGCCAGTCTTTGAGTATTTTTTTTTTGTTTTTATTTTTTATTTATTGTATGTGGCTATGGTGTCACTTAGACCATAAGAGGTCTATAGTGATCGCCACTTCGCGTTTAAATTAGAGTTCATTCCTAAACCCTGCCGCTGTGATGAACTGCAGGATTTTTCTAGGGGTGAGCTCCCCAATTTCATCCGGGCTCAAAATGTACTTCCCTAGATGAGTGTAGCGCTTGTATATCAGCGGTCTACATTCCCCCAAAAGGTGAAGTGGTGTTACGTCAGCCTCTTTACACCGTCTGCAGGTTTTTGTCTCACTTAGCCTCAGGTTGAACATGTGCTTTTAAGCAGCAGTATCCTGTTAAGGCTCTTGCCACTACGCGCAAATTGTTCCTACTTAGCGCACGGACATTGTTTGTGTACCTTTTGTCATAGGCTTTAATGAGGACTTTAGAGTGAGTCATGCCTAGCGATTCCGTCCAGAGCTTGATTGCACTTTCAAAACATGAGTCCATGAGGGATTTTTGAGCTAGGCTTTTAGGTATACCACAGAAGGGCTCGGGGCCTTGCTGTGTACCATTTGCTCCTTCTCTTGCTAGCTCATCGGCACGTTCATTTCCAATGATGCTCGCATGACCCGGTGCCCACCTCAAAACTACTCTATTCCTGCTACCTAGAGAGTTTAATCGAGCCATGCAGTCTTACACTAGTTTTGATGCGACTACGTTTGGGTCTAATGCCAGGAGAGCTGCTTGGCTATCCGAATTCATGTAAATGGTATGGTTGATGTAGCGCTTTCGCAGGTTGGCTTCCGCACACTCTACAATGGCGTATACCTCTGCCTGGAAGATGGAGGCGTTGTGTCCCAGGTTGACGCTCTTACTGAACTTTGGTCGCTCTTCATATATTCCACAGCCTACATCCTGTCCAATTTTGGACCCATTGGTGTACCATATTAGGCACCCGGCCTTGTAGGTTAATTGGTTATTGAACCAGTCCTCCCTTGAAGGCATTTCCACGAAGTATTATTTTCCGAATACATGCATACACGCAGAAGCATGGCATCTGTTGTTATGCTAAGTAATTGCAGTTCCATAGCTGAGTCCTGTAAAGTCCTCAGTTTTTGGGAGAGCTAGTTACTCCTACCCTGGATGTTTGCCCTAAACATGCTGGCTTTCGCCTCTTCGTGCAAGAATAAATGAAGAGGCGGTAGTCCAAGCAGAGCATTCAGTGCCATTCCAGGGCATGTGGACATAGCACCCGTGGCCATGAGACAGGCAGTCCTCTGTAAACTGTCCAGTTTTTTAATAGTGGTCGTTTGATGGGCTTTGCTATACCACACGACGGACGCGTATGATATACTTGGTCGCACAATGGTGGTATACAGCCAAAGTGCGATTTTGTTGCTACCCATAAAGCGACCACTGACCCCGAGGGACATTTTAGCTTTACTCAGTACGTTGGCTAAATGTGTGTTCCACGTTAGCTTTTGGTCGATACTGACGCCCAAGTATTTAGCTTCAGTGGAAAACCTAATCATTTTGCCATTCAACTTTGGCATCACAAGTTTGTCCAGACGCCGTTTTTTGGTTAAATATTCAAAATAATCAAGTATTAAAAGTTGTTGCGCGCGTTGCCCCAGTAAAACGGTGGAAATTTTACTGAGTCTTCAATGGAGTTTAGGAGTGAACACAAAAAGTCATGATTTTCAATTTTATACAATTTACCCACACTCGCAAACCTTCATGAACACTTAATGGTTAATTATCCACCATAATTACACATTAAACTTCGGAGAAACACAAGTTTTGGAAAACAATATAAAACGGACAACGTGCACTTTATATTTTCCCGCCTAAACTCCAAATAGCCAATTACTTCAAAGTCGAAAATGCTCATTTGGTACTAACCGAACCTAAATACGCTTTCCCTT
The DNA here is from genome assembly GCA_935421205.1 of Xylocampa areola. NCBI lineage: Eukaryota > Metazoa > Arthropoda > Insecta > Lepidoptera > Noctuidae > Xylocampa > Xylocampa areola. The sequence goes on from OW285200.1 coordinate 8,763,661, forward strand.
TCTAACATGTGATATTTCCGTAAAAGATTCCATCCCCACCGCAAGCTTTGTATGATAACTCTATCATGCGTTAGCATCACTAAGTACCTATAGTCTGTGACTCTATCCTACGTTTATGGTTGCAACTTGCTTCCCAAATATCAACAAATTTCATAAACATAGGATAGAAATAGACCTACAAAGCCTACTTGGGTATGGAATCTCTTACGGAAATATCACATGTTAGAAAGAGAAAGCATATTTAGGTTCGGTCAGCACTATTGGCAGATATTGTTCTCTCCAGTGTCACTGTCAAAAATCACGCTAACTTATATTTGCTGTATTGTCAGTGAATCCTGTATATTTCATAAAGTTTTTAAATTTATAAGCGATGCCTAGTTGTTGTGTTGGTGACTGCGATGTTTCTTATAAAAATAATCCAGAAAAACATTCATTTAACAGGTAAATTGTCAACAACAGCATAAATTTTCATGGTCATATTTTGGGAAAAACTATCTTTAGAAAAGTTATTTGGAAAACCAAATTCTATCAAGAAAATTGAGAATTTTCTCTATAGTAGAAAACAATGGTCATAAAAGCAATATTGAGTACGTTGTTCTAATATTAATTTTCATTTCATGTACACAAACTAGTGACTTGTCAGTGTCGACTAGTGTCGATGAAATTTTAGAACAAAAAGTTCCGATATCAGAACTTATTTAAAGTGTTGATGTATCTCTGCACATCGATTATTTTTCCAAAATTTTAATTGGGGTACCTAATCGATACAGAAGATGAAACCAAAGTGTTTGGAATCGTTTCTGTGTTTGTCGGTGTGTCTGCCCGAACGCTGATAACATATAAGAAGCTAAGGTCCCCAAATGCGGCTCGAATCCGGACCACCAACCTACTTTGTGCGGACCTTGGTTGTTAATAATGATTTAACGAACTGCGGTAGTAATATTAATTTTAAAAACATACCCCCTAATGAAACTAGTTGTTGATTCCTGCGCTATCACCTTTAGGCGGTGAGCACTGAGCTTATATGTGATAGCGTAATGAGTATGTTGTTTATATTTTTTTTAGTACAAATTCTAGAGAATATCACAATTTTATGATATATTTTTTTTATACTGAAAGGTTTCCTATCGATGCTAAGGAAAAGGAATAATAAATGAGACTAATGGTAAGGAAAAGAATAAAGATAAAGGAGAAATAAAATTTCGGGGCAAATCTTCAAAAACACGCCCGGCCTTTATGTATAAGACCAGGGTGTATAGGATTCTTACCCCACTAAAACCACTTCGGTGGTCACCATCAGCATATGGAGGGAGGCACGTAATAGACCAGCTCCAGCACCCCCGCTATGCAGCGCCTTTTAAGGCACATCCCAGACTGTACAGGGGTCTCCCCTAAGCCTCGCTGTGCACGATAGCACGTGACCACTATGCCACCGTCTTCTCTGGGATCACGATGGGTAAACATAGTCCCCTCTCTAAGCCAAAGGGCCGCCTGTCTTAAATCATACAGGAGGGGTTGTTCTTCTGTACTCGGCTGTTAGGCGCCGAGGCGGTTTCCTCCTAGACGCCTCCTTCTCCGACAGGGATCTGCCCTCTCACAATCCTGCTCGGCGGCCTCTTTCTGGACGACAACAGTCTCACAAAAGGAAGCCATTTCTCTCCAGTTCACTGAATCTGTCAGCCCTCACTACTGCCGGCAGAGACAGGTCTCGCCCGATACTGGCTCTTGGTACCCGCCGCTCAGCGGTCTAGGCAGGGCACAACTCAAGCGTGTGCTGCGCTGAGTCCAGACCACCTCTGCAGTGGTATTAGGATAGGTAGCTAAAAATCATTCAGTCAATCATCATCTCAATCAGTCATACTCTATACACTGCTCAGGGTCCCTAAAAGCTGCTTTTTTTTACAAATTACCAATGAAAATAAATTAAATAAAAATAAAAAATAAATTACCAATGAAATATAATTATAATGTGAGCGCATGATTTTTTTATTAAAATAATGTAATTAATTAATTTAGTGCATTAAATAATACCTACCCTTGTGATTTGAGTTTTATTAACATAATTTGATTGAAAATATTTTCATTTTGTATACCAATTCTTTACATGTGAAATATTCTTATCGATAATTGATATAGTGTCAATATTTCCACTTTGTACATTACTATTGCACGCACACATTGACAATTCAAAATCGGTTGCACTTTTTTGAGATCTATGTCCTTCTATGGGGTAGCAAAAATATTCTAATTCTATGATCATAACTTATATTTGCTGTATTGCCTGTATATTTTAGACAGTTTTAAAATTTATGAGCGATGCCTACGTGTTCTGTAGGTGACTGCGAGGTTTCATAAAAAAAAAACTAGTAAAACATTAACTCCACAGGTAATTTGTCAACAATATATATATCTCGCTACATAGATAATACGCGCACAACACTCTGCATCGCGCAATTAAAGTTTGACGACGAGTGTGTATATATACGACCTCCCGACATTAACCGTTGGGCCGTGGCCATATTATAAGTATAATAATATATTTTCATGGCCATATTTTGGAGAAAACTATCTTTAGAACATTTATTTGGAAAACCAATTCCTATCAAGAAAATTGTGAATTTTCTCTGTAGTAAAAAACAATGGTCATAAAAGCAATATTTAGGGACGTTGTTCTATTATATATAATATAAATTTTCATTTCATGTACACAAAATAGTGACTTGTCAGTGTCGACTATTGTGTCGATGATATTTTAGAACAAAAAGTTTCGATATCAGAATTTATTTAAAGTGTAGATGTACCGACTACCTCTGCACATTAATTATTTTTCCAAAATTTTAATTGGGGTACCTAATGCTATAGATACAGAAGATGAAACCAAAATGTTTGGAAAAGTTTCTGTCTGTTTGTCGGTGTGTCTGTCCGAACCCTTATAACATATAAGAAGCTTAGCATAGCTTAGCGGCCCAGGTTACGTAATAAATATATTTCATCACGCTATTACCTTAGTCCCCAAATGCGGTTCGAATCTGGACCGCCAACCTACTTTGTGGATCTTGGTTGTTAATAATCATCTAACGAAAAGCGCTTCTAATTTTAATTTTAGAAACAGAGCCCGAATGAAACTAGTTGGTGATTTCTGCACTATCACCTTTAGGCGGTGAGCACTGAGCCTATATGTGAAAGCGTAATGAATATGTTGTTGACATATTTTTTATAAATTCAAAACACACAAATTCACACCTAGATCTAACTATCTACTAATAATGAATTCTGATATCGGAACTTTTTGTTCTAAAATTTCATCGACTCAATCACAGACTACTTAGTGATGCTAACGCATGACACAATAGTACACACTGACAAGTCACTATTTTGTATACAATTATACATGAAATGAAAATTTATATTAGAACAACGTGTTATTAAAAACAGACTAGAATGGATTTTAGAAAATAGAGGCCTGCTCTCCTTTATCCAGTTTGGCTTTAAACGTGGCATGAGCACTATAGATAGTCTCAGCATTCTTACTTCTGTTAGATTGTAAAGAATTTCAATATGTAGTTTGTCTTTGCTTTTTAATTTTATATGCCAATATTTAAAAAAAATAGGTTTTGGCGGGATGTTTGGGTTTTTTGGAGGGATGGAGAAAAAAAGTTTTTGATTGGGGGTTAATGTTTTCCTTTTGCTGGTTAATAATAAATTCCAAGGTTTAGAGGCACATTCTTTGCCAATTTATAAATTGCAGGCAGAATAAGAAGTAAAACTGAACCATTAATTGTTGTACTACTTGTATTGAAAAAAATAAGGTGTGATTGTTGAAGGTAATTGAAATATACAGGTTTGTGATTTATATAGTATTATTATTTAATGTCATATTAATAAATCCAACACTTCAGAAATCAGGCTCTCTTTTTCTCGTAATGAGCATGTTAAAGCGGTCTTTCTTGACATATCTTCGGCATACGACAATGTCCAGCTCCCGTTACTCAGACAGAAAATGCTTCATCTGAATATTCCCGTAAGACTGGTCAATATTATTTGTAATTTACTTATGTGCCGTTATGTATCTGTTCGTTCTCAAGGAAATCTCCTTCCTCCTCGAATGGTATGGAAAGGCTTACCACAGGGATCTGTGTTAAGTCCCCTTTTATTTAATCTATACACTGCAGAATTGGATTTACCCGTCATTTGTTACTGCAAAATTCTTCAATATGCAGATGACATAGCCCTTTATTCTAGTTCCTCCAACTTCCTGGATATTGCTCATAATTTAAACACAGCTCTTGGGTATCTGAATGATTGGCTTTGTGATCATGGTTTGTCAGTCTCAGTCCCAAAATGCCATGCAGTTGATTTTTCTCGCAAAAGAAATATCCCCCCAATCAGTCTCTCTATAACTGGTGATTCGATTGTGTTTCAAGATAAAGTGAAATTTCTGGGAGTCATTTTAGATTCTAAAATGTCTGGATTACTTCATTTATATTACGTTTATAATAAATGTGGGTTCGTTGGGGCTCTCACCCTTTTTCTCAGAAAATCCTATATAACGCCGTAGTGCGTAGCCATATGGATTATGGTTGCTTTCTTTTAGAACCGTGCAGCAAAATGGCTTTAAATAAATTGGAAAAGATTCAATCTAAATGCCTACGCATTATTACTGGTGCAATGAAGTCTTCTCCAATTAGTGCCCTCCAAATCGAGTGTGTGGAGCCTCCCCTGCATCTTCGATGCCAACTTCTTGCAGACAGTTTTTTTTATAATAAAACACAGTACGTTCACCATCCTTTATTAAGCATTTTACGCTCTTTGTCCCGTGAGATTGGTACTTCTGGGTACTGGTTGAATAAATCCCCTCCTCTCCTTTCGAATGCCTTCAATAAACTCACTTTAAAATCATCGCCAGTAATGCAGCTAGATAAGTTTCCATTTTTTATGGTAGACTATGATTCTCTTATTTTCCAACCCAGAGTTATATTAAATTTCGGTATTAATAAAAATACGCCAGGTGCAGACAGAAAATTCAATAAAATTATAGATAGGTCGTGGTCAGATTGGGTTGCATTATATACTGATGCCTCGAAATTTTCTGAAGTTGGCCATGTAGGACTCTCTGTTTATATCCCTAAATATAATGTTACTCTTATCCATAAATGTCCCCCCGAATGCTCCATTTTTACAGGTGAGTCTATTGCTATACTGGAAGCCTTATCATATATTGAATCGAACTATAACCACTTCCAAAAGGCTTTAATTTTTAGTGACTCCCTCAGCTGTCTTCAAGATTTACTCAAGCTTCCCTTCCCTTCTAAAGATATTTTCAAACTTATCCTCAAAATTAAGCAAATTCTGTTCAAATTAAATCAATCTGGAATTGAAATTGTATTGGCCCAGGTCCCAGGCCATTCTGGTATCTCGGGTAATGAGGCTGCAGATCACTATGCTAAGTTGGCTGTACAAATTGGTTCTAACACTTATTCTGATATTCCTTCTCGGGATCTACGCTCTCTAGCTAGACCTCATCTTTTAAACTCCTGGAATGATATGTGGCAACAGACCAGTCTTTTAAAAGGGAAATATTATGCGTCTATTCAGCCCAATATTCCCTCTAAACCCTGGTTTTTTAATCTAAAAATATTAGTAAATTTCTTACTTCTCTCATTATCCGTCTCAGAATAGGTTATGTCTGTACCCCTGTCTTTTTAGCCAAACTTCATATTCGCGACAATTCTCTCTGTGAATGTGGCATGGATGAGGGCACCTTAGAACATTTGTTTTTTTGATGTCCCAATATATCTATCCCTCTTTATGATATCCTTCCTAATAATATCCCTAGGCCTATTAATATTTCTTTTCTTCTAACCCTTGCTGGTTCTCCTTTTATTAAAATTCTATGTAAATTTCTTACTGTAAATAAAATCTGAATTTAAATTTCTTGCTTTCCTACCTAAAAACGTATTTTTCTGGTTTCAATTGATTCCCTTCAATCTAAATACATTACTTTTAATCTTTCAGAACCTTGTTGTTGGTACACTAATCTAAGTCCTGATAATTATTTATCTCTATTGTTTATTCTTTTTTTTATTACTAAACACTTAGCGTGAACCGTACCTCGGCTTTCCCACTGGTCAAATTTTGTTAATGTTTATAACGTGTTTTATCCAACCAGTTAACCAGATGGAGCCATAATTAACCAAAATTGGAATTGGAATTGGAACAACGCGCACAATATTGCTTTTAAGACCATTGTTTTTTACTATAGAGTAAATTCACTATTTTCTTGATAGGATTTGGTTTGCAAAAAAAAATTTCTAAGTACAGATTATTCCAAAATATGGCCATGAAAATATATGCTGTTGTTGACAATTTACCAGTGAAATGAATCTTTTCTTGGATTATTTTTATAAGAAACAACGCAGTCACCAACACAACACGTAGGCTAAAACTGTATAAAATATGCAGGATTCACTGACAATACAGCAATTATAAGTTAGCGTGATTTTTGACAGTGACACTGGAGAAAACAACATCTGCCAATAGTGCTGACTGAACCTAAATATGCTTTCTCTTTCTAACATGTGATATTTCCGTAAGAGATTCCATTTCCATAGTAGGCTTTGTAGGTCTTTTTCTCCTACGTTTATGCATTAAGACCCTCATTGACAAGCAAGATGAATTAACATGACAGTCAATCGCCTGGGAGTGGGTAGTGACATGATGACATCATGCAATGAACAATGATTCGAGTCACTTAACTAGTGGATCTAAAATCAAAAATTTGTTTAGTTATTTATATTTATTTAAGAGTTATTATTATTGTTATTTTCAAAAATCTAATAAATATATTAAGTAATTGCATATTTTATTTCCACCACTGTTAAATACCCTAATTCATCGTTCTTGAATCTCATGATTTCATGAAGTCTGTACTACATTATTTTTAAATCTGTGGGGAAGTGGAAGTTCGATGCTGATAAGTGATTAAAAGGAAAAAATAAATAATTATAATATAGATTAAAATTGTTTTATTAGATATTTTCAGTTTTTGTATATACAAACTAAACAAAATATGTAGCTATAAACTAGCTCGGTAGGTATATGCGTACACATATTGCTATATATATGATTGGCAGTAGTTCCAAAACCCGTGTCCAGAGGGCGACACTTTGCATTACTCAATTTGACCGCTAAGATAGACCTCTATTTCAGTATATAAAAAAGTACTCTGTGGTTGGAACATTATGATCCTGCCCTAAAAATATTGATCAATATATTGTACTAAATTTCGGTATTTACTATGTCTATCCCATACAGTGGTACCATTCGCCGATCTGGAGGAGTTGTTTCTGCAATTGGGAAACAGTTAAGAGGTGTAAATTTAAAAGCTGCCAAACGAATCACTGTTAAATTTGATCCGTTCAGTGACAATGTTACAAATACAAGGTAAGAAATATTTAAAAGTTACATGGAATATTGAATTAAGTTGGTCATTTTATACAATGGCAGGTCTTCCAAAAAGTGTATACTTTTAAACGTTCTTTGCCGACCGTGCCATATTGGTTTATCGGAATATTTCATACAACATAACCTCTGCAATAAAACAAAACAAAACATTACCTAACTCCTAACAACCACAAAAGGTTGTGTCTGAACTTCATATAAATATAAGTATCCTTGGTTCTCGAATTTCTGAGTTAAACATTACAGACGTAAAGAGTAGGTTTGATGGTTTTATTTTTAAAGCACCCATAAAAATTAAACGATGTATATTTTATTTCGGAAACACCATAGCTTTCTATGTAGTTTTTCTTTTCTCTCTGACCTTCTTTCTTTTTTGCTGGTCCTATATAATGAAATGTCATTCACAGCATGTACTTGATAATTTCATGATAATGTCATTTTCATTGAATATCTATTTATAGATGTCATCCTAATTTAATTTGTATCTTTCAGAAAGATCCTATTTGGGATATAGCTAATTCTTTAATTAATATATGTTTTGGATAATTATTGTGCCATTCCATGTCAATTGCTGAATTACAATTGAAAAATTATAATGTGTGATAAATGTTATTTTTAGGAATTTCCTGCACTATATCAGTTCAAGGAAAATAAGTTTGACTAATCCAAACTGTTCTCTCAAAACTGAAATTGTCTGTGACCGCAGTGAGCCCACAGTTAATGTCACTTTAGTGCCTTCAATTGCAGGTAAATCATTGAAAAATTAAGTGAATTATAAAAACTTCATCATCAAATATTTCAAACAGTAATCTGATTATAATAATATAACTTGGTAAAAATTCTGACCTGAGCTCCTTAAATGTGTATTGCAAAGTAACCATTTTATTAAATTTTATGGGCTACATCTTTCTCATGATTTTTGTAATAAAGTGTACCTACATATATTGCATATTATATGCTGCCATAATTGTCAGACTAAGATGTCAAAGGCATGATGTTATTATTTTATTATTTCTGTACACTTCTGTTACTTTTTCACCTATGCCATAAATCATATTAGAAAATCCTTGTAGGTCCAATATATAAATGCACCTCAATAGATGACTGATACACATCCATTGATTGAGTATCAAGATTAAATACATGTACAACATAAGTCATAGCACATGTTTATACCAATTTCATTATTATTTACAGAAACTGCCAAAATAAAAAATATCATATTTAAAAGTGGGAATCTCACTTGTTTAGAAATTCTGCAATTGCTGAACAAACATATTTCATCACTGGCACCTGCAGACCAACCAGCAGCTACAATCCAAACCAAAACAGAGAAGAAAATCAAAAAGAAGTAAATTAATAATAAAAATAAAATACTGTAGATATCAAGATGACAAGATCAAAGGGGAACCTGAATGTAGTTGAAGAGCTATATAACCAGATACCAGCATTTACTGATGTATTTTCAGAAGATACATTTTACATATTTGTTGTATTCTTTGTTATGTCAACCATATTAGTTGCTTTTATTCTGTCAAAGTTCATTACTATTAAACCTGTAGAGTAGAATGTGTTAAAAATATGTTAAAGTTTAAAATGTATCCAAATAAAGTTAAATAATAAATAAGATTTTTTGTTTGTTTTTGTAAGTTAATCTGGGATCAAATACTATTTTTGTAGTACAGCAGTACTATCTACCTACTCAAACTAAAAATGCAGTGTTGAGTAGTGCTAGTGAATGCAATCCTAAAATATGCTTTTATTTTTGCAGACAAATGTAAAGTATAAAAGTAAGTCATCATTTCTGTAATTTCGAAAATTTTCATTTAGTTACAACACTCAAAATAAAATAAAAAAAGCATTATTTCTATTTCAAATAGATTGACCTTATTACAGGCACTTATGAAATGTCAAAGCTAGGTAGGTGCACGGTTACAAGGAGTTGATCATATAGAGAAGAGCCGGCAAGAAACTATAGATAAATTAGTATAACAAGTAATAAGTTTACGTAAAAATCAAGTTATTGAGCAAAATAAGAAAGGAAAGCGCTAGAAACATCATATAGCCTTTGAAATGGTTGCCAATTTTACCCGCGTAGTGTTACCAGCGCACCATGCCATTACCTCTTATAGAGTAAAATTAAAATGCTATGTAGGTACGGCTAAGTCAGTTGAATAATAACATGATATAAGTGAAAAGTTATTACAAAGTAACTAAGCTTGATAAGCCGCCGTTTATTAATATTAGATAAACTGGAAGTGAATGTTGTAAAATAATTTTGTAATAACTCTATAAAGATATTTAGCTTTTATATTTAACGGCACAATCTACATCTACGTAAAAAAAAAGTTTTGAAAATGGTGGGTAATTTTCTTATTATCCTGTGGCAACACTTACAATAGGAACGTGTGATTTTGCAATAAAATTCAATAAAAAGTTGGGTAAAGTATTCGGTTTCGGTTACTCTGTGCGGCAACATTTACGAAATGGACGCGTGATTTTCGTTGTCACGTAAATTCAATTCAATATTTTAATAAAATGGATTCGAATTGTGCTACTGACAGATGAAACGTGATGCCATCCGATTGCTTCGTATGCTATGAAATTTTAATGTAAATTTAAAACTAGTACGATTTAATAATAGCAGTTAGTTAATTGATAAGTAAATTTACATACACAAGTGTCAAAAAAATTTAATACAATTGGATTAATTGTAGGTACCTACGTCAATAAGATAAATTGTATACAACAAAAACAATAAATGCATAAAATGACAAAAATAAGAGAGAAACATTAAAACTGAAAGCAAAAAAATTTCGCTATAATAACTAAAGTAGGCAATATTAATTCCAATCAAATTAAATCAGTTAACCGATGCCACTGGGTCGTAGTGTGCAGGAAGGAATCTGGATAGGTATTCGTGAGCCAGGCGTCCCATCTTCCATTACGATGGTTAGTACTATAGTACGCTTTGGACATTAAAATGTGTATAATAACAATTTTAAACTTCAGATCTCGTCAGTCAACCAACCCCGGATTGGCACGGGTAATTTTAGTAATATCTTAGGTTTTCGCGATCACTACACATTATAATAAAACAACTTTTAACCGGATTAATCTCGTGTATTATATCAATTATATGTACGGTAGACTGAAATGATTTTAAATAAACTATTGAGACGCCTGACACATTAGTCCTCCTGCGATCACGAACGCTGCAGTGTTCGAACTTCGAAACGTCAGGAAAAACAAAAACAAATAATACACGCGATTAATCCGGTTAAAACTTGTAATTTTATCGTGAAACATCGTTCAAGTTCACAGCTTACAGGTATTTATGCTCACACTGCGGCAATTTTCTATTTTTTTTTTTTTCATTTTAATACCCATCGTAACTTTTCGTTTAATTTAACAGGTTAGCTGTCCAGTGGTCCATTACGTCCGTTTCACTCGCCCCTCCCTGTCTCTTTCGCGGAGTTAGTTGCTCTATTTGTCAGGACTTGTCAACAGTACGGGCGGAGCTTGGATCGTCGGCGAAAATGGTGGGCGCGCAAGTACCTTTTGTCTTCGCTGGTGGGCGGGATGTTGAGTGAGTGAGGCAGCGCTATATCCCGATGAGGTGGTCAGGCGCAGGAGGGAGGGGCCAACGGACCTTCAAGATGGCTGCCTAATTAATGCTCGGAGAATGATGTTGCTATGTTTTAAGCACTCCTATATTTTACTCGAATTTATGTTGAATTAAAATCGATTTTATAATAAAAATTTAAAAGTACGGTTCTGAGTAACGCCTGTCTGATGCCGAGGTCCGGAGGCAGTATTGTAAATATAAACGTTTAAGTAGGTACTGTTCCAAATGTATAGTAATAAGATAGTTAGATTGTGTCTTCGATTGCTCATAACATTTTTTTTATGCAGAAAATGGTAGTATGTGAATTTGGGTCTTGGCACTTAGATAATTTTAAGAGGAATGTGTAAATTTTAAGAGGAGTGACGCGGATGGTGAGAATTAGAAATGAGTATTTATGAGGAAGTCTGAAAGTGGCACCGGTGACTGTGAAGTTGTGTAGAAATCGTTTAGCATGGTATGTGATGCGGAGGGAAAGTTTTAAGTATGAATGTCGATGGCTATAAGAGTAGAGGAAGACCGAAGAAGCGATGGATGGAATGTGTTAAAGATGATATGGCTATTGCAGAAGAGGAGTGACGGTTTATCACCTAATAGAAATGTATGGAAGAAGAAAACATACTGCGCCAACCCCAAATAAATTGAGATAAGGGTTGGGGGATGATGATGATGATGTTAGCACTTAGATTTTCTGGAGAGTTCGAGCGAATTCAAATCGTAAAAAAATCCCGCAATAAGTTCGTGCGAGGTAATCTAGGTGTGCGTGACATCGCCGACAAAAATCTATGTTAAGGCGGTCAACTTTATAAAAAGTAAATGGAGTAGGTACAAAAAAAACGGAACTTATTGGTGCCATTACATATTTTTAAAATTGAATTTCTCATACGGGTGGCTTTTTTATTAATTTTGGGTTTATTTTATTTTATACTCACGCATACCATCCACCACATATGCGCATAACGCGCATCATCATAGATACTGCGCTGTGTAGGTAGGTACTCAAGTCTAACTAAATTAGGTAATGTACATTACCTAAATTACGTAGTAGTTATACTTGAAAATCTAAGAATTCAGTAAAAGGGTATAGTTAAGCGGGACATCCGGGACGTACTTATAAGACGTTTTGCCGGACTATTTTATTAATTACCCATTGCAAAGCGGGACCGTGCCGCAGAATGCGGGATGGTTGGCCGCTTTACAATAACAACAGAAAAACAAAGGACGTGCCCTGTAATCTAGGTATATACAATTACGTTATAAATATAGGTAGGAACTATTTCACACATGGATTAGATCTACAATATGTAACAAAAACCCTGTTGTTCCTTGAAGGGTTATATACATATATGTACCTATAGGCGTATCATTGATGAAAATCTAATCGAAAAATAATCAAGTAGTACCTACTTAGCTACTTATTTTTTTCATACATAAACTCACGCCTTTCTCCCATGGGGGTAGGCAGAAACTACAGAACGCCACCTGATTTAATCCTTACGCCTTTATACCTTTTGCTTCGTCCACGTTCATACATCTTGTCATACATGCGCGGCGGTTGCAAGTACTACGCACCTTACCTTTTCGGAGGATATCACTAATAAGGTCAGTGTATATCGTTCTAGGGCGTCCCCTTCCGGCATTTCCACTTATACTTGCCTTGTGGATACCTTTTGTTAACCGTCTTTCATTCATTCTCTCAATATGACCAAACCATATATGCATACTCTTTTCAAATTTCGTCACTACGTCTACTTTTTTTAAATATTTGGCCACTTTTTGGAAAGTTATTAGCCAAAAAAGGCAATGCTGGTGTCTAATCATGGGTTAAAATTGCCAAACATATAAACAATCTAAAACTGCAAGTACCTACCTACATTGATCCTCAGAGTTCGAAAATAGGTTTATTAAATAACAATTTATAGGTACTTAAACTTATAATTATTATTTTAACGCTATTTTTTTAATATTAACTGCTATAAAATAGATAAATAACAAATAGGTTATTTTTTATCAAAATAAATATTTATAAAATCGATACATTGAAAAAAATATAATTTTAGTAGGTATCTGAATTTAGAAGTAGTTACTAACTAGCCTACAGCCGCATATGCAGGCTGTGGTTTTGAACAGTGGCCATATTGTAGGAACATATTATATAGCAACAAGTTAATGTTGTATAAAAATAATTATAACAATAATAGCCAAGAGGTCAAATTAATTAGATTTTCTAAGGTATAATTTTTTATTGTTTTGTAATCAGTTACACCTATAGATTTACCTCCTTCAATTTGGCCGCTGTCTAGAACCACAGCTTGTTTAAGGCGGCGTCTTTAACAAGTTGCTATTAGTGGTCGGAAGTGATCGGAAGGTGGCGACTTAGTAAAAGGGCCTACCCCTTTTTCTAAATCGCCGCCGCCTCCATATTACTACCAGTACTTTAGTGTCCCGCGAAGATTGCTTCCGATCGGATGTCCGTAATCGATCGAAAAATCCATTACCTATTTTGTAGAAGCGACCCGCGACTGACTGGTTTTGTTTTGTTTTGTAATATGTCTTAGTCTAATTATTGGTCGCGGTGGGCCACTCAATAACGGCCACCTGATCTTTCTACCCCTTTAAATTTTTATCTCTAGGGCACCGTCCAACAGGTCGTTTTTAGAAAAACATGTGACACTGAAGCCTGAATGCGTTTACGAAAGTCACTGCATTCGATGAAATCTAATTAAACGGTGTGAAAAGTACATAGAGATGCATATTGAGGAACATCTCCGAGACCGTCAAGTAGTGATTTTAATAAATTGGTGTTTTAAGTTTGCTTTAATCCTAAAAATGAAAACACGTGACGAGATCAGCGTTCACGACCTAAGTGTAGTCACAACTCACATGTGTATGTGCAAACAGTATGTTGCGACGGCCCGGCGCGGCGGCGGCGCCTCTGATATAATATTCTATCTCTGTCTAGCCTCGCGTCAAAGCTCCATACAGAAGTAATAAATATTATTTTATAATTCATTATTATGTATATATATATATTTTTTTTATAGAAGAGTCTTCCCAAATGCTTTATTTAATAACATATGAAAAACGATTCTGATAAAGCTAACAGAAACAGGGTTTTTGTTATATATTGTATATTTCACAACCTTTCCTGGGGCAGACATATTTGTACATTGATCCTGTAATCGTGGCCATATCAAATGAACAGTTTATTAAATTGTCTGATTACTAATTATTAGTATTTTAAATTGAGGAATGCATTGTATAATATAACCCACCCACATACATAATAACATAAACAACTCCAGGCACCCAAAATTACTGTCCTTACCAGACATTATATACCTAATTATATTTGTCTAAAGATATAATAGACCTACATTACATCGAATGCCACCGACACGCCTAGCGGGTTCTTGCGAATTTCTTTAACTATCTAGTGAAATAAAAATCAAGAGTTATAGTATAAATATGTATATTTAATAAAGACAGTTTCATAGATGGGCTGTTGACAAGTAGATAGTTTCTTCTGAGATATTTTAATTATAGTGATGATACCTCAAAATACCTACTTAAAATTCTTGTGTTCCCCAACGAATCTGTAACATAAAAACATTTTATTGTTTATGGTTAGGCAAAAGTTCATGCTCCAGAGACCAGATGCAGATAAAGCTAGTAGAGTAAACTTCTTCCAAAAAAAAACCGAATTCTATGTAGTAGTACAAAAAAATTATTGGACTTGTATTTAACGTCATATCTAAGAATTAACTGGGAAATGTTATTCAAATAAAATTGCGATTATGAAGTTTAATTTCGTTATTGTACAAGATTGGTTTATTTTTTTTATAAAATACTTACATCTTGATTACGGGCTTTCTGCTTCCGTTCCACTAAGGAAGTTAGTGCCTCAGATCGGACGGCTAGCGAATCAATCCTTTCCACAAGTTGTTGGTATGGAGACAACGGTTGGGCGCCCATCACGACATGACCTAACTTTGAATCAATCTTAGCGTCTAGCCGGGCATTCCGAATCAAGTTTACAATCCAACATTCAGCCTCATCTGGCTGCATGTTCAAATTCTCAGCTAGCATTCTAGAAATAATACATAATTAATAACCTAATTACATTAATGAAAAATCACGTTCGTAGTTGTGTATGTTTAACCATACGTACCCAATACTGATGACTTGATGGATTCTACAGAATGTTTCAAATATCATAAGTCGAGCGTTCTCTACAAACTCTTCTAGGCACGCAATCAAGAAAAAGTCTGTCAGAAGTACTGCTTGGCACTGGTTTAATTTCCTGCGTGCAGCTTCAAAGTCGAAGTTTACATAAAGATGTTCTATGAATTCCGTGATGGGATCCCTAAAATAAAAAAAGGAGTATTTAAGATTTGGAGATGACAAAAGAATGCACGAGGGCTGCCACCCACTCCGGTTCCCCACGAATTTCCTAGTTTCGTAAACCGCGGACCGAACAATTTTGTGTCAATGCATGTTAAACTAATGGTCTATTTTATATAAAATGTGGTTAAAAGATACAAACATTTCTGTCATTGTGTAAATACAAAAACTATTTAATTCCAGATATTTCTAAAATCTCTCCAATCTTTAAGTTCCAAGGAATCGTCGTCGTTTACATTGGATGTTAACTTGCAGTGGAATTTGATCTTGTTGCAGTTGTTGCTCTCATATACTGATACGTTGCGGACTTTTATTTTTATGTTTCCTACGAGGAGAGGTCAAAAAGTTCGCTGAAAAGGGGTTGGAGTGGGGAGGGGTCTTTTTTTACCTGGCACAACTTGCGGACTCAATACAACTATAAATACTAAGTTTCGGTTCAGCATTACTCGGTCTCTCCAGACCTCGGCCAAGGTCTTAGGCGCTCGATTCAGGAAATGGAGGATCGAGGTCAATCCAGACAAGAGCGCCGCCGTTCGCTTTTCGAGAACAGGCGCCGAGGAATTTCTTCCCCAGCTTAGACCTATTACCATGTTCGGCAAGCCAATCCTTTGGGAACTGCAAGCCAAATACCTGGGTGTGACTTTAGATCACAAATTGTCCTTCCGTCCGCACATTAAAATATTCCGTGACCGCGCGGCCTTCGCTGTCGGCCGTCTTTTTTCCATGACAAACGCGCGCAGTAAACTGACTCTTAACCTTAAGATTAGGTTCTACAATACCTGCATTCGACCCAATATGGCTTATGCTTGCGTCGTGTTCGCACACGTTAAGTACTACAAAATCCATAGGATGGAAACCCTGCAAAATCGATTTCTTTGTAAAGCGACAGGCACCCCGAGGTTCATTAGGAACCTTCTACTCGACCTCGATCTCTCAGTGCCCACCATTGGACAATTCATGAAAAGGGTTTCGAAGAGATGCTTCGACTCCGCCCCTAACCATCTGAATCCCTTAGTCGTTTCTTCCGCCGACTACAGGCCGTCTCAGATTAGTAAAGTCTGCCGACCACGTCACGTTCTCCTCCGTCCCGATGATAGGATCGATAAGATAAGTAGCTCAAGAGTCTTACAGACATGAATAAGTGAAGTTGGCTATTTCGACGTATTTAAAGGACTACGCCACTGGATATGAGGGCAAACTTCTACATAAAAAACACCAATTTACCTGTAAGTGTAGGCTTCTTGCTGGATAACCTTTACAAGGTCCTTGAGAGCGTTCCTTCGAGACCGGTTAATGATAACAGCCGTGGCCAAATAACGGAGAATATGTGGGCACATGGTCTGGATAGCATTCAAGTACCTGAATTAATAAAAAGTCAACAATTTGTTATTGAAATTAATACCTCATTCTTAAATGTAGCAATAAATATGAAACGGCCTTATTTATTACTTACAGAGGCTTATATAAAAACATTTCAATGATAAGGTCTCGGCCTTTAACGTGGTTGAAGAATACAAAAAGCGACCAATGCACGAGCCAAGTCCTCTGCTGGAGCGCTTGCATGTTGCTAGCAGTCGCGCCAGCACCGCCATTGTCAATGAATTCGCGCAGTTTCGTCAAATCATCAAGGGCACCGTCCCAGTTTTGTACCAGAATTTCACTAGCCAGTTTGCCCCATAATACGGATAGGTAATTCTGAAAAGAAACTCATAGTAAAATAGCTGCAATCTACCAAAAAACGTCCTCCCAAGGATCTAACTCCGTACCGTAAAACAATCACAGCAGGTGAACACCATGCAAAATAAAATACGAAAACTTATTTATAGAGTATGTACCTAATAATTACGTATTTTTTTTAATACACTAGCTCTTGTAGTTGCTCTTATTGCACTGCTTTTAAGTTCATTATGAGACTTATTAATCACTTTTTTTAACACATTTGCTCTTGTAGTTGCTCTTATTGCACTGCTTTTAAGTTCATTATGAGACTTATTAATCACACGTGCGTTTTCTTAATTTTTACCGCTTAAGTGCGGTAATTAAAAAAAAAACAGACTCACACATTTACTTTTAAACCTCATCAAAGAGTTTTGATGAGTTATCAATGCCCGCTGCATTGATAAACGCAAAACTAAAAACTGTCAACGATTAGAGATTATGTAAAACAGTGTGAAATGAACTGTCAGATTGTTGATTTTAGTTCGAAATTTTGTCGTAAGTTAAAGTAAAGTAAGGTTATTATTGTACTTGTCAATAACAAAAAAATTGATGAAAATTTTGAATGACGTAATAACCAATATAATAGTGGCCAATATATCGGGATTATGAAAGAAAATAAACGAAATTGACGGAGCCCCGCTTGGCGGGGTACCTACAACCCGGCCACGGAAAGTCAAATAAGAATACAGTATCTTTTTTTTACTTGAGTGGTGACTATCCATTTAGTATACCTATACAATAAAAAATCCTGTCCCACAGTAGATATATTATTCTGCATTACGTCTAAAGGTGGGTAGCTGTTTTGTTAAACGTATCGCAATGGCAATCCAGCTGAACGTCGTTCAGCTGTTTTATAAAACAGTACTGTTTTGTAAATCAGGTAGCAGTTTTGTAAAACAGCGGATTCTACAATCCATCTGCGACACAGATATGTAGTTTCCCGGCGATTTATAGTACGCATGACTCGTTTTGATCCGTAAATTAAAATTTATACCATATTCAATTAAATTTTATAATTATGATTGACTAATCCTAACATGTTATTAATAAATCTTTATCTAGTATCCCACTCATCCGGTGCATATAAATGAAAAAAATAAAAGACTATCTAAGCTAACTAGAATTAGTCATAATCACTTGAGTACCTAATCTAAATTATATGTAACTATTTTTTTTCCTTAATAACGAAATTTTCCGTATACCGATAACGCTCTTAATAAAAAAAAAACGTTTCTGTGGCCAAATTAGCATTAATTTAGGTTATCAATAAAAAAAAAATTAGTCTGTTTGGTTTGGAAACTTTGTCAGTAACTCAGTGAGACACCTTCCAACTCGGCGTACGAAAAGGAAATTCGCAAGCCATTTTAATTACTTACAAAAAGTTAATATTTGATGTCTTTGCAAAATGTAATTTTATATTATAAATTTTTTCCTCACAATAGTGTCGAAAAACGTCGTATGAGACGCGTGCCCTCATAGTCAAAACAAATCTCGATGATTGCTACCTCGCCTAAAGGCTCTGTTAGCAATTCGACTGTAATGACTAACTTAGGATACTTGTGTCAGAATATACTATTATCTATGGTCAGATACAACCTAGTTTTTTTACACACCTAAGCATAAACTTATTTTTAAAGTATATAAACATACACATAAACTCCATACTAAAGTAATATTTTTCAGGCACATACCTGAAAAACACAATTAAAAAAAATCATCTGTCTTTGTGGCATTACTCAAAATGTCAGCTTCATCAAAAATAATAATTCATAAATTTGAAGCAGCTGGGGTTAATTTCAAATCTTTACACGTTACTAACGAAGACGAGGACAGTTCGACATCTACGACTAAATACAGTGAATGGTTGGATGGTAAATTACAAGAGAAAAAGAAAGATGCTGTTAAGTCATCCCGCTTAGTTGTAAAGATAGTTTCAGGAAATGAATTTGATAGATTTAATTTAGATACCAGTGCAAAAGAAGTATATGCAACCGATACTTATTTAACCAATGTCTTTTCCGAGTACTCAATACAACATAAGCATGAACTTATGTATGAACTGGCTGATAATAGGCACGACGTAGATTACTATCATAAAGAAGAATCAAGGAATCTTTTACTATCCAATCAATCTACATTTCCAAGTACCACACATTTAAAGAATGATATATCTTTACAATTATATGTAAAAAATAAATACAAACTAAGTAAACCAGAACATTATTTAAGCCCTTTGGAACATAGCCTTGAAAAAGTGAAAGAGAACAACGCTCGTATAATGGAAAATATACAAATGCTTAATAGAACTCTAAATTATACTAAAAAGAAAGAGATTCTTGACATAGTTTGTCCAAAATCTATGAGATCATTTCCTTGTAGTACCTGTGGAAAATGTTTTGTTTACGAAACTGGTTTGAGAAGACATTACTCGATGAGACATGCAATGACAGAGGTGCAACCACGTTGGCAAGTGGTGTGGACTTGCATTCAGTGCTTCCAAGTATGGCCCGGGCAAGATCAAGCATTAAAACATTCTACTGAATGTTGCAAATCAAATAATGCTGATTGTGTTAGAGAGATCAAAACATCTTCATTGTTGCAATGTGAATTTTGTGAGAAAGTATACACAAGCATTCCTCGATTATTACGACATTCTAAAATTCATACTACAGAAAATAATTACGAGTGTAATGCTTGTGGGATGGCATTTTTATCATATAAAACAGCAGAACAACATTGGATATTATGTCCATGGTTAAATATGTACTATAGCTTTTCATTACCAAAACTATTGCTTTGTAATGCATGTGATCGGAAATTCAGAAATTATGAACAGTTGTATAATCATAGGTAAGTGTAATTAATTTATACGAAAACATTCATCTCCTCATGATGTGACCATTTATTATTTTCTCTCAGAGTAAAGTACCTATGTTTGTAGAAAGTAATCACTGGAATAGCTACTGATCCAATTGTGACAATCGTTTCAATGATAGAAAGCGACGAATAATTAGCTGGTTGGCTGCTTTTTGTCTGATATGATGCAAACAGTACGAAATAAAATATTATAATTTGTTACAAAAACTGTTGGTCTTTAGTTGTTCTTTTTCAAATAAAATATCAATTCCACGCTGGTGATTTGGTTTGTTGCTGTGCGGTCACGCCCTTGCTAAATCAATAGACTACTTTGCCAAAGCAGGACATTTTAGGGAATTTTGGGATCAGCTGCAGGACACAATTATAAAGCGGGATGTATACAGAGTTAGATAATGCCAGCGCGGACCCTATATCAAATGTGAACAAGAGGCCCCTGATTGTTTGTGTTGCAACATCTTATTATATATGGTGCAAATGGTTTGAATAACTACGTACGTATCGAATGGCGGATGGTATAACACATCTATCTTACTTTATAATTCTTTTTTTGCGCTCAGAAGCGAGGCTCGCCAAGGCGCGGGGCCCGTGGAATTTGCTGACTCGTGCTACATGACTAATCCGGCACTGAATGTATGGTCATATTAATATTGTAAAATTTCCTTTAACAATAATTTAAAATAATCTGAGTTTACAGATACAAAGTAGGTCACTTCATGACTAAAACGCATTGTAATCAAGGCAGTGCTAAATCTCTGGATACATTGGTTTACCAATGTGAAATATGTGGGCAATGGTATCCTTCTATAGCACCACTGAAAGCCCACAAAAATCAATACCATCCAAGAAATGACAATGGGGTGCAGTGCAGAATGGTATGAATTTTATGTTTAATATGTTAATTGAATGTTATAAATTAACTACAGATAAAATGTAGAGCAGCATCGTACTTCTGCAGTTATGACAAGCTGCTAGGGTTACAAATCAAGGCAATATCATAATAAACTGCAGTACATGAACCCAATTTTTTTTTTTTTTAAGAAAATTGTACTAGACTGCCACATTGGTCTAATGGTCACAGGGGCGGCTGCTGCGTGTGAGATCCTGAGTTCAATTCTCAGGTCAGGCAAATTAATATTGACTTTTTCTGTTAGAAAATTCTTAGCAGCAGCTTTGAGTTTTGATTATTTAAGTTTTATGCCACTTTGCTACCAATAGGGTCACCACCTATTACAGATGACCTCGATAACTGCATCATTAAAATAATCCTCTGCTTAACACTTTGAGGACAGTTGTCATGCTGCTAAATAGTATTAATGTTAATGAAACCATAATTTATTGTTGCAGGATAAAACCTTCAAAGATGGTCAACATTACTATATCTCTAATGAAAATGAATTCTATATAAATCAAAATGAAGAAATTATTAAACCTCAGGAAGAACAACAAATGCAATAAGTAGTTTGAAGTGTTAAATGCAATTCATAATAAAATAAGAAAGTACAATAATTATAAGGGTTATTTTATTTTGGAGAAAAAGTTTTCTAAATCAATTACCTAATTACTATTACTCTAATCTCTTTTCTACATATACCTTTTATTTATTGTGTATCAGACTACATATCTATAGATAGCCATTATACTGCTGCTGATACAGTCTCAGCTTGCTATTTTGTGAAGTATATTAAAACATAGTTTAGGTGCCAACTACATTGCACCTTTTGTATACAGGTGTGCGCAAGGATGCAAAGAGTGAAATAAAAAACTCTTCCTCTTTTGTGGTAGACACATCAGATGCCAGGAGCATTGAATGGTTACCATGACATGGAAAAATTCATCAATCATATTCATGACCAAGACCTTGTCTCTTTACTCAAGCTAGTAATAAGTTTAATAGAAGAGGCAGTACAGAGATGCTTCTTCTTTGAGCATGGGATATCTTCCGCAAATAAAAATCACAGATCATAAAATGGATCACCAGACTACCCTATCTTTTTTAGAAACAAATATAATTAATGTCATAATAATAATTGAGGCCATTCTGGTGTTCATTATTATGAGTAATGCATAGATTAATTTTGAATACACCTTACCTTGTCTGTTGGGCACATCACTAGCTGGCAGAAGTAGAGATATGAAGCTGACTCTACATAATTACCACACTCATATCGGTATTTGGCCAACCGATACATGCTGTCAATCATTTCAACTTTGAACTGAAAGTATAGAATTATAAAATAATGACAAATGTTCAAGTATTTTTGACATCATCAGTATTACTATGTTGCTTAGCAGTCATTTCATGTAAAATAAAACATTGTAACAATTGTATTGTCGCAGGAAATGCAAAATTACTTGACTGCCCAACATTTCTTTGGCAGTTAAGTAATTTTGCCTTTCTTGTAACAATCTGTATTTTAATGTTAGCATCAGAATGGCTGGTTATCTGTGGAGTCTGGCACTGAGACTGTATACAAGATTGCTTTCTATTTGCTACCTTTCATAAATAATGGCTGAACAAAAATATATTTGTATTTCTCACAAAATATTACAGGTAGCAATTGTCTTATACAGGATGAAAATTACGTCATTGTCATATTTTAACCTCGTATTCTACTCATGATGCTATATCATTTAGGTCCTTAATAACGTATATCAAAATTTACAAAAAAATACGTGATGTAACTTACCATTTATCTCATTATAGACCGAATTAATAAAAAAGATAAAAAAAACGGAAATATGTAATATCTCGATTCGTACGCCAGCCTACAAATTTACTACGCGATGGCTATTGTTATTTATGCTACTAGAGACGTAGTAGCGTAGACATGGCCCAGTTATCTCATTCAGTAGTGAGAGAGAGCCTTCTCTTCATCGGGTCACTAAGTAAATATTTTCGCTCAAGATTGAGTAACAAAAGCTTAGACACGTTATTATTTTTGCGGCCAATGAGACCTCACTCAACCAAAGATTCAATGAATCCCATACCTAATTGTTCTTCTTCCTGCCCTGGTCACTAGTTATTTGGGGTCGGCGCTTTGTTTTTCTCTTCCATTCATTCACTTGTGTCTCATCCCTCCTCATCACGTGTCCATACCCAGACAAACGGTTTTCTTTAAGCTTTTCTGTCACTTTTAAACTTCATCTGATATACTCATTTCTTAACTTATCCTTTTTCGTCACTCCACACAACCATCTCATCATTATCATGTCCGCTACATATAATTTTCTTTCATCCGTCTGTTTCATGGCTCAGCATTCCGATACATACAGCAAGACAGGCCCTATAATGGATTTGTAAAGTTTGCCCTTGACCTTGACCCTTCACTCTGAGTTGATCCGGTTCGTAACGTCTCGGTCTATTTTTGGTATTCCTCAGAAATCCTTAATTAGAGTTAGAGGATGAGAGGAGAAGATAAATAGTTGATATTTGATTATTATCTTAAATGTATTTTTAATTTTTTTCTAAAGGTCTCAGATCTATCAAAAATACCGGAATACCGGAATTCAAATAAGATCAGAATAGAAAATATTATTTTTTTGAAAAAATGTTACGGTATTACGACCCCTATCCTATAGTGAAATCCTTTAACACCTTAAAAAAATTTGTGTAAAAATCATATCAAAAAACCAGATATTGTGTTTCTATGGTTTTTAAGGATTTTTCTCGATCCGGTGGAGTTTTAAAAAGTGTTGTTTGATTGTTAGCTTTCCAAAAAACACATAAAACGAGCATGTCTCCAACTAAGGCAAAACAACACACTGTACACCGGCCGCATGCGTCGCTGCTCGATAGCCGCAGTGCGCGCTGCCTCAGTAACGAATTTAATAGGTGAAGTGTATGACGTGACGGGACGTTTTTTCCCGAGAATTTCGAGACCGCACCGAGTCTCGATTTTTTTTCCCGGGACGCGGCTATGTGTCGACACTGGAAGCCTTACTAGAGATGGTCTTGTTCTACGGCCGAACGCACAGTTTGTCGCAAACTCGTCTCATGTTCCATCGCCGTTACCCCGATGCACCGATAACATCACGAGACCGAATCTTGCGATCTACGCAAAACTTACTTGACTTTGCATCGTTCCATGTGCCAACGTATGCCCAAGCGCGTGGGAGACGGCCCATCTACCCACGAACCACAATCAGCAAAAGTTCACGCGCGGTCATCGCAGTACCTACTTACTAACCAGAAGACGCTCTTTGCTGTGTTCGCTTACTTAAATGTAAAGTCAATTCAAAACTACTCACAATCAGCTGTTATTTAAGTTGACGCGCGGTCAACGCAGTACCTTCTTACTGAACAGAAGGCGTTCGCTACTGTGTATGTGTATTAGCTCAATTATAAATAATATACCTTTATATAAATCTGGTAATAAAAGTGATATTGGTAACTTTAGGCCTATTTCTATATTACCAGCATTTAGTAAAATATTTGAAAAGTTAATTTTGAAGCAACTCTTGAGACATTTTAATTTGAAAAACCTCCTTCATAATAATCAATATGGCTTCACGAAAGGACGTTCAACAACAGATGCGGGTGTTGCTCTTCTGAAACACATTTTCAGTGCATGAGAGAAATCGCAGAATGCAATAGGAGTGTTCTGTGATCTTTCGAAAGCGTTCGATTGCGTCGATCATAGTACTCTTCTACGTAAACTGAAACATTATGGTGTGCAAAATTTAGCTTCTAGTGTTATTAAATCATATTTAAGTCAAAGGAATCAGTGTGTTGATATTAATGGCACTAAGTAATGCGGACTTTCAGTTCAATTAGGCGTGCCTCAAGGCTCAATTCTGGGTCCTTTTTTATTTTTGATTTATATAAACGATTTACCATACTATTTAGAGGGAATTTGCGATGTTGTACTGTTTGCAGATGATACATCTTTGATATTTAAAGTAGATAGAAATAGAGAACTTTTTGACGATGTGAACAGTGCGCTCACACAGGTTACGCACTGGTTTACGACAAATAACCTGGTACTCAATGCCAAGAAAACAAAATGCATTAAATTTACTATGCCCAATGTAAAAAATCTCGGACCAAACATTGTTATTAATAGAGAGGTACTTCAGGCAGTAGAATCCACAGTGTTTTTAGGTTTGACGGTTGACACCAAACTTCAGTGGGGTTCTCATATATCCAGTCTCGCGGGAAAGCTCAGTTCTGCAGCTTATGCCGTCAAAAAAGTCAGGCAATTGGATGTTGATACAGCTCGGTTAGCTATTTCAGTTATTTTCACAGCGTTATGTCCTATGGCATTCTGTTATGGGGCAAAGCTGCAGATATTGAAAGTATATTTGTTTTACAAAAAAGAGCAGTTCGATCCATATATCAGTTAGGGGTCATCCATAAAGTACGTCACACTAATTTCGTGATTTTTTGACCCCTCCCCCGTCCTTGTCACAGTTGATCACACTTGTGAGACCCCCCCCCTCCCTAGTGTGACGTCACATATTTTGCAATTTTACACCTAGAAATTATTAAATTTTGAACATCAGTTCCGAAATTAGTTTTATATCCATTAAAATTATTTTTTAATATAATCAACATCAAATCAAACATTTGAAACAATTACATATTACATCGCCAACAAAACATTTTAAACCTTATGGCCATACAGATAAGAGTTGGAAATAATTTTAAGATTTTCGTCAATAGTTAGATTTTTGCACTTTAACACTTAGATGTATTAGATTTTGAAATGTGACGTCACGAATGTTAGGTCCCCTCCCACCCCTTGTCACATCATGTCACACTTCCTCGACCCCCTCCCCGCCCCTTAAGGTGTGACGTACTTTATGGATGGCCCCTTAGGAGCTAGAGATTCACTTAGACATCATTTTAAAAACATTAGTATCCTTACTGTTGCTTCGCAATTTATTTTTGCCAACATTATTCACATTAGGCAAAATATTAATTTATTTGTTAAAAAGAGTGATGTCCACAACATCAACACAAGGAACAAGCACAAACTTTGCGCACCTATTCATAGACTTCACAAGGTGCATGAATCATTTGTGGGGCTCGGTATTCGCTTTTATAATAAACTACCTCTCTGTATATTAGAAATGCCATTCAATGCATTTAAATTAACAGTTAAATACAATCTTTCCCAAAGGGCATACTATACAATTAATGACTATTTAAATGATAAGAGTAGTTGGTCGCTGTGTTGAATGCAAGACAATCATAAATTTTTTTAATTTTCCAATGTTTATTTTGGTTTTATATTGACAACATTATTTTTGAGTTGTTTAACTTCATGACATAATCGATGATAATAATTTTATTGTAATATCTCTAATGACAATGATATGTTAAAAACACATTGCCGTTAACTGGTGACCTCGGCTATTTAGTAATGGTTTTATTTTTGTTCATCTAAGAGGCAGCGAGTTCGTCATGCTCCCCTTGACGTCATTGCTTGCGGTAGCGTCATGGATCGGGTCGCCACCTTCCCTCTAAAATGGCGAGGGAGGCGATGGCTGATCTTTGCGTTATGCTCGTGAACGGGTGCTGCTTGTAGTGACTGGTCGTCTTGCTGATCGTAGTTCCTAATTTATTAAAATGCATTTATTGAATTAGCCAAGCTGGTCCTAGTTAATGTGCAGTTTCTATCTCTTGGCATGTGTAAGTGGGTACGACCTTCATCCGAAATAGTTTTAGACTGGACGCTTTCGGTAATTTTACATTGTTTCTCGATTCATTTAATATTTTTATGCATTGACATGCTCGTGCTACCTAACTGTGCCCAAGATATTTTATCTCACTAGATATAATTATTTCTATATAAATTCAATTTTAGATTTGTATAGAATCTATAAATAATTTTGATACAGACAGACGTGTTGCTGGGAAGTTTGTTGCGCCGCTTCTTCTTTCCAGCTAAAACACTAGGAAGCGGTGAAGGGTGGGCTTTTTTGGGGGCTGTCTTAATGTTTGACGTTCAAAAAGCGCTAATTTTTAGCCTAATTTGAATAAAGAAATTTTGATTTTGATTTTGAATTAAATGAACTGAGGCTTCTTTCATCACGCGGTCTTTATCAAAGAAGGCGTACTAGCACGCTTTTGCTATCGAATTGAGTAAGTACCTGGAGATATTATTAAGGATAATAATTATTTTAATAAAAATTTAATAATTATTAATGACATTGCGTTCATTGCACGTTTTTAAACAACTTTTATTGACAATAACTTTTGTTTTGAACAATTCATAAAGTAAGAGATTAAAATAAATAACATCGAATTAATTAAACTGTCTACAAGGACATTGCGCCTCTTTTATTTTCAATTCTCTTTCAAAAACTGTGTACCTATTATGATTTTAGTTATTTTCACAATTATTATTTATCAACTTTTGTACTGTACGAGAATCGAAACTATTATTAATTAATAATTTCTCAGTATCGCGCGCGAACAGTATTAATGAGCAGTAGTGATTCAGATTCTGAAAAAAATCCTCCTCAGAAGAAAAGTTAAAAAAATAAAATTATGAAGTTTGTTTTTTAATTTATTTGATGGGTTTTGTCGCTTAGCGACCATACACATGAAGTTTATTAATTCATGGTTAATATATATAATTATTTGTAAGAAAAAATATAATATAATGATTTGATATTCTTATTTTGATTTGTATGATTATATACTGAATTTTAATTCTATTATAGGTTTTAAACCAGTAGATTAATGATTAAAGTTACCACTTTGCTGTTTTTTAAGTTGTTCTGCTGGTTTTTGCTTGGGTAAGGTTGGCAATACTGAACCGTACATAGAGTAGCGGGGAAACACGACTATTTCGTTGATTTAGAAAATCTCTTTGATATTATTTTTGAACTCTGCTATCTTTGGTAATAATTAGTAGTTCCTTAATTCAATTCTTGGTCTAAAATATTGTCAATGAATTCAAACCTTCCTGTATAAAGCAATTTTTGTATACACTTTCAGCTGAAGACAAATAAACATTACATAATATAGCCCGTGCTTTGGCTTAGGATTACTCCTGTCACTGCTACACAACTGTCAAACGACAAGTGCAAGATAGAGACGGAAGATAGCTAAGCCAAAATCTGTGTATTGATTATTATTTGTCTTGGCGTGAACTACAGAATTTAAAAACAACTAGCTAGAAAATGGGAAATATTACAAACTGGAATAAAACAGACAAGCAAAAATGACACTTTATCAAGATATATACCTCAAATTCTTTATTGGTTGTAAGATGGTTGATGAGAGTTTTTGGGTCTCTCATAGTCTCAACAGTTTTCATGACATCATCTCTTTGCATGAGTCTCAACACAGGTTCCACAGCATCTTGAAGCTCCTGCAGCTGGGAAAGGACTACTCCCCTCCTAGCTTTTATTTCCTGGAAGCACAACCACATGCAAAAAACTGTCAGACAACTTAGAACATGTAGGTATACTTACCACATCTATTACATCCTGTATAACAATAGTAATTATAATAATTTTATTACTATAAGTAGGTCTAGTACTAGGTAGAAGAATATAGTATCATTAACGTATTTTATTAATACTTTTGTAAGTATTATAGATAACTTTACTGCCATTAATGATGATCTTCAGAATATCAGTGAATGGGCTAAAGCCTTTGGTCTCTTAGTTAATCCAAAAAAATCCCAAGCTCTCATCATTGGTGGCAGGTACTTCTACAATCTTTTGGATCACCAGTCTCTTCCACCAATTATATTCGACTCTACCCATATAGCCTACTCAAAAAGTGCAAAAAATCTCGGTGTCTTCATAGATTGCAATTTGTCATGGGGTGTTCACATTGCAGAGGTAAGCAGGAGAATGTATTGGTCCTTTCACTCCCTCAAGCGCCTCCAGAAGTTCCTGCCATTTCAAATTAAAATAACTCTTGCGCAATCACTTCTTCTTCCTCTTTTAGATTATGCCGATGTTTGCTTTCTCGACGCTACAGAGGAACTGGTGAACAAACTGGAACGTCTGCAGAATTTGTGCATCCGCTTCATTTTTGGCCTTCGGAAATACGACCATGTGTCGGAATTCCGGACAAGATTGAGGTGGCTGCCTATTCGGCAACGTCGAGATGCTCACATTCTTTCTTTTCTCTACTCTGTTCTTCACAACATAAATTCCCCATCATACCTTCGTGAACGCTTTGAGTATCTTGTCCCTCGGGGGAAATCCTGTCGCTCAAATTCTTCTCTACTCCTTCGTACTCCTCATCATACCTCAAGCTGTTACGATGGATCATTCACTATACGTGCTGTGCGGCTTTGGAACTCTCTTCCACATTCTTTGCGAGATAGCCCTTCTCTGGATGTGTTCAAGAAAAGAATCAGGGAACATTTCCTTTCAACGTAATGAAGTATATATGTAGTATATGTATTGTGTATATATTGTATTGCTGTATATGTGTATGTATATGATTGTATTTAATTTATCAGTTCATATTTATTATAATAGTAATTAATTGGTGTTTATTTGTAGTATTACTTTGGTGTTGTACACTTCAATCTGTCCTCATCTTTTTCTACTTTTCTATCGCTCGAAGGTTTGCTGGTAGAAAACTCATGTATGGGTTAAGCTCGCCTTTGTACATCAATTTTCTTTATCACTCTTTGTAATCTATGTTTTGTGTGTACAATAAAGAATAATAACTTTTATAAAACCTGGATACATACTAACTGTGGGTGATAGATTCCCAAGGGTCTTCAAGAAAATAAAACGCCGTGTTATGTCTCAGGGAGGCAGCAGGAAGCGGGACAGAGTAGTTTATTTTGTTATCTTACTTTGATGTTTGTCGATTGAAACCCGAGTACCGAATGAGTGTTTTTTTTGTGCATTTCGCAGTTCAGGCTAGGTGGTCGACTGCTTAACCAGGCTTTCCTGTGGTTGCCTTACTAAATTTAAGGTCCCAGCCAGGGCATTCAACTTATAAACTAAGAGACAACACGCTAAGGGTACCCCCTGCGGGGTAAGGGCCTCGGCTTAGGGTGTCGCAGCTTGGAGGACAGCAAGGGACTGGATGGATATTATTTAGGGACGAATTTAAAGTTACAGGGTCAGCGGCGTGGGCCTCGAGGGCGAGGCCGAAATGACGGCTTGTCTGTGTACTATGCTGGTGGCCTTACTGCTCTCTTGGAAGAGGGTTATAGTGTCGTCGGGATAGGAGACTGAATGCCTAGGTCGGCGAATCTTACTGATATGTGAAGGGGTGCACCGGGCGGCTGCCACGACCAGGGGCTTGAGGTGCTTTCCAGCAGACTCGAAATAACGCTTGGAGATGCATTTGATGAACTGTTGGATGGTGGGGATTTTGAGGTTGAGGTGGAGATTCTCATTGCAAACATAGAACGGGGATCTCGTAGCCTTTCGCAAGAAACGGTTCTGAAGGGTCTGCATCCTACGGAGACGGTAATATCTTGGGCATCAATAAAATCTTATCGACATCATATCATCATGAGAGCATAGGATGTTTGGAAAATGTTCAAAAAACTTTAGGCGCGTATTTAAGGATACAGACGGGTAATAATCCATCATCGTGGAGTTCTTGGATTCCGTATTGGTGTTTTTGTTATAACACAACAGTTAATACTGTGACCAAATATACACCTTATGAATCAGTTTTCGGTAAAATTTGCAGGTTACCAAGTAGTCTTCAAGGTGAAAGTGTTGAACCTTTGTACAATTTTGATGATTATCCTTTAGAATTTAAGTACAGATTCCAAATGGCTCAAAATGATGCGAAAGAAAATTTGATAGCAAGTAAGTTGGCTAGGGAACATTGTTATGATAAGAATCTTAATTCAATAACTTATAAAAGAAGGTGACTTGATATTGATTAAAAACGAAACAGGCAATAAATTGGATAGTCTTTATAATGGACCATTTGAAGTTGTAAAGGACGAGTCACAAAATGTCATTGTAAAAAAGAATAATAAGATAGATATAACTCATAAGAATAGAACAAAATTATATTGTAAGAGTTAGAATGTAAGCTTTAAAAGTAAAAAAAAAAAGTGATTTTGTTTTTTTTTTACTTTAAAAGGGGTGATGTGGTGTTAAGTCACGTATATTGTACATCAGCATGTCACGTATAGTACATAGTTTAAGTTAAGGTAAATAAGCTGTTTGCGTATTCTTAGTATTAGCACGTAGTCAGGTACTATCTATGTATATATATGCCACCAAATAAAGAAGAAGAGAATTCAGTTCTGCAGTTGATTCTCGGAGTAATACACTGTTGTTTACTTAACCCCTCCTCACATCGCATCTTATGCTTATGCACATATATGTGAACATCCAGCGTCTCCCGCCTGGGAATTGATAGCGTGTTTACTGAAACGCGCTTAGAACTTTACCGCGTCCCGCTTTAACAAAATATAAGTTCGCCCTCATTGGCGATCGCATCTCATTTGCTGACCGAGCATCGGTGCATGCCATAGAAATAAGTATGGAGGAGAAATGGTAACTGGGAGTGTACGCGCGATCGCGATAAGAGCAATTTGCGCACGTCGTGATAAATGGCCGTTTCAAAAGATCAGTTCACATTTGATCACGATCGTGGCATGTTGTGAAAATGCCGAGTTGTACGGTAATATACTGCAAAATCAAATAGAATAGAATCGTTTATTTGCTTAAAATGTAGGTATATTACAGATGGTGTAAATTAAAATATAAATATGGATCCCGATACATTTTGCCGCAGCGCGACATGCAAATTCATAACATAATAAACCCAAATATTGATAATGTCACTAAGTAAAAATATTAGATTTCCATGTAAAACTATTAAATGTCAAAAGCAAAAACTATAAATGTCAATAGGTAATAAGATGATTTATAATGTCAATCTTACAATTAAACATTTTAAAGAGATACTTATTTATTTATTTTTTAAGCTGTTGCGTCAGTCATTTGCAGACACAATAGATTTTTATTGTTACAACGTACAGATCTGTACGTTACTGAGCCGAAAGGTTAATGTATAATATTATTCGAGAGACCACTTTTTACACATAAAATCATCAATAGAATAGAAAGACTTTTCTATCAGCCAAAGTTTAAGTTTTCTACGAAATTTACAAACATTTTTTTTTTTTAATACACTAGGAATATTTTTTAATATCCGGCCACACATAGCATAACAATTTTTTAATTACATTGTTGTCTTATTACCCCATAATATTAATCCATATTTTAAGATAGACGACACGTGTCCATGGTACGCTGCTAACACCGTATTGCGTGTTGAAGTTTTTCGTAGTTTATACAACACATAGACAAACCTGTTAATTTTATTACAAACTTTACCAATATGTGCTGTCCAGTTGAGGTATTTGTCTAGAGCAGTCTTTCCCAACGTGGGCGATAATGCCCCCGTGTGGGCGCTGCAGGCCTAAAGGGGGGCGGTAAGAGACCCAGAAAAAAAAGGGGACATTGTGTAGGGCTTTGGGGTCGATTTATAATTTCATCTACCTAGCTAGGAAGACTCTTAGACACCGACTGAGCTCTCGACTCTCGACTACATCTTGTGAACATCAACTAATATTAATTAAGATATAGCTCAAACTCGGTTCGATATAAAAGACCGCGGGCAATCATGTTTTAACAAGTTTTTGTTAAATAATCCGAATTGTACATTCCTATACCAATCGGCTGGTTCTATAATACTTGTTCTTGCTTGTCGAGTACGATTGGGCGTCGAATGAGATAAACGAGTTTATGCACGTTTGTCTTATTCCTGTTGGTGCGTGCTGCTTATGCAATCCTATATAAACGACGTAAATTTATTTTATTTTCATTTGCGGTTTCGCGCATAATAGATAAGCAGTACTTGATTTCAACACTTACGTATTTCTTAAAACAAAGCAATGTCGGAAGTAAAAAAGAAGAGACGGCAATACTCTGCGGAATATATTAAATTCGGATTTATTGAAAATCCCACAAACCCGTCGTCGCCTTTGTGTCTTCTATGTCTAAAAACATTTTCGAACGAAGCAATGAAGCCTTCAAGACTCCAAGATCATTTGAATAAAATGCATCCAGATAAGACAGAAAAGAATGTAGCATATTTTCAATACCTAGAGAAGAAGCATAATACTCAGCCAAGTGTATCAAAACTATTTTCGGCGGCTGCTAAGCAAGATGACGACGGACTTCGAGCTTCGTACAATATCTCTTTGTTAATTGCTCAAAAAGGCAAACCACGATTGCAATGATTGGATTTTACAACCTGTTTGACTCTATGATAGAGTTCTTGGAAACTAAAGATACAGAACTGCGCAACAAGCTCATAACATCAAAGAATGATATAGCTTACATGACAGACCTGTATAAAATGTTCAACGACATGAACCTCCAACTGCAAGGCGATGAACTAAATTTAATTAAAACAAAAAATGTCGTTGCTGCTTTCGCAGCCAAACTGCTTCTGCACAAAAAGAATATGGGCAGACGTGAGTTTCACAATTTTCCGAATTTATCAGTATACTGCAGTAACGACGACTTGTTTGCCTACTGCCAACATTTGGTAAACCTCCACATTGACTTCACCGAACGATACCAGGACATTTTAAACTTGGAAATACCAGACTGGGTGTTGGATCCGTTTTCAAATGTCAACACAGCAATGTCACCTCAGCTGGAAGAAGAACTTATAGAATTGACAACAAACGAAGAAATAAAAATCAAGTTCAAAAATGGATATCAAGAATTTTGGCTACAAAAACCGATCCCGCAATTGTACCCTGGATTGTGGTCAATTGTTCAACGATTTTTGATAGCATTCCCATCGTCATATTTGTGTGAACGTGGATTTAGTGCTGTGGCAATGCTGCTTACTAAAAAGAGAAATCGTTTGCGTGTTACCGAACGTGGCGACTTGCGGCTGTTTTTGAGTAAATTGGAACCTGATATCAACAAACTTATTGAACAGCATCAGATTCAACCTTCACATTAGTTTTTATATAAGAATTGATTATGTTTGTTTTATTTTCAATAAAAGATACTCTGTCCGAATACTATAAATTTGCGTTTCAATAATCAGTTATAAGTACTTAGCGGTTTTTAAGTATGTTTAAAAAGGGGGGCGTTCAAAAATAATTTATTCTTAAAGTGGGCAGTAGACAAAAAAAGGTTGGGAACCCCTGGTCTAGAGCATGAAGCAATTATAAAGAGGAGATGTTCTAAGGGCCTTTTCTAGAGGAACACTGCGTGACGATTTGCGGGGTGAGGGGGGCTGTCAAACGAAAACGAAAACCGAAAACGCCGCCCACTTCTACATTATTCGCCTAGCGGTGAATAGGGAAAGCTGAAAGTTACAATTCATTCTTACGTAATTCAGCTAAATTACGCTAGATGTCTCTAGTGTCTTTAAACTTTATTAAGAAATAAGTGTTCGCACCGCTAAAAAATTATTATATTTTAGTCGTGATAGTATTGAAAAAAGTTAATAAAATGACATACATATGTATTAAATGTTATGAAATATCATTATCAAAACATCGTAACTTACAGTACGACTCGGCTATTCAAGGATTGCCTTTTCTACACTGTAGATGGCGGTTATTGAATATTCTATCATTAGAAAATTTGAAATAATGATAAATCTTAACACGATATTTTTTTGGCAAACTTAGCTTTGTATAGTGTTAAATCTACTTTCATACGTTTAATTATCAACTGAAAAGTATTTTTCTATGTCAATTTTAGCTATTTAAGTGATATTTAAAGGTTTCGACGTCTGGCGGCGAGTAGAAAAACTATAGAACTAATATGACGTTTCATAGATTTTTCTGGAACTTGCCTAATAAATTGCGTCTAAAATTACTTACGAATGAAATGTGATGCCTATCATGGCATCAGAACGTTTATCCGAGTCATTCTTGCAGGATAAAATACAACGGTTCTTTATTTCTCATAATAATATCGAAGGATATCAAAAAATACTATGTGATCGCGATCGTCGTATGCACAGGATGACTGCTGGCAGACTGAGCATGAGTGGGCGTGGCTTGACCGGGCCACACACACAGTTGTTTGACGTCAGGACTCACTTGAAATCACTGTGCACAGTCGCTTAAGCCATGTCCTCTTTATAATTAGTCCATGGTCTAGAGTAATTCCTAAGAATGTCGTTTCGTTTACTTGGAGTATCCGGTCGTCATCATAAAATAGGTGTATATCTTTGTGAATTTTATTACAAGTACTGAATTGTATAAAATTAGTTTTTGTCAAATTAACTTGTAAATTATTAATATTAAGCCATCCTATAATAGATTTTATGGTATTATTTATCTCAAGTGTATTTTTTAATGTCACAGTTATTATTACATGTCATGATTAAAGATAAGTCGTCAGCAAATAAAATAAGAGGGTTTTGCGTTACATCTGGAAGGTCATTAATGTACAACAAGAACAAAGTGATTTTAATACCTTCATTAAGGTAGGTATCACATATCATATATAAAGTGCTAATTTATTAGGTAATTTACTTTTAAGGGGTCAATGTGTAAGTGATAAGGATTAATTTAAGCCATAATTCAAATTTTTACAACAATTTTATTTTTTTCTTAATGTTCTTACAAAAAAATTGTCATACCCATTTAATTCTTGGCTTAAGTGAATGTATTTGACTTATACATTAACCCTTTCAAAGGAAATTACCTAATAAATTAGGACTTTATATAAGTACACGGATTTTGTTGTATTTAACTATAATAACAATAAATTAAAATTCTTGTTATTTTTACTAAGTTACATTTGCCTTGATGGAACAAGACGACATTGTTATTTTTGTACAAAATACATTGCTTCTTATCTACTTACTAAACCAGCATTTTTTCAATAAAAAACGTAATATAAACAGCGACCGAGACTCTCAATTAACGCACACTTTGCATGGTACTATTGCTGTTTTGAAAATTTGAATAGTGAATTGTTGGTGATGTGATCGTACAGACTGATAATGTATTACTTTTTTATGAATAGGTTGTATTAATCTATACTAATATAATAAAGCGAGTTTCTTTGGAACTATAAGACGGATAAAAAAAAAAAAGTGTGATAGCCTGGTTTGTGAGAAATAGTATAGGCTATCTAACATTCCGGTACACCTCTGAGCTAGATTTAAATATCTGTTAAGTTTGTCGGAAGAAAAAGTGGAGCTGAACTGCTTTCTCCGTGTGTGCTGGCGTAATGGTTCACTGATACATAAATATAATTTCTACAAAAGTATTGGTCTTTAGTAAATCTAAAAAAAGACCACTATGCCATATGCCTATCTCTTAAACATAAATAAGATCTTTTGTGCCAAAACATGTTTATGACCATTATTATTAGGCATTACCCTTATAGCATGTTATTTGGATGCATAGTTTAATTATTATTTATATACATACAGCATACCATGGCAGTCCATGCCCTCTTGTTTGTCTTCCATGAGTTTTAGTTTTAATCATCCAAAAGTTGCCTCTCAGAGAACGTTACTAGCGATAACATCAGCTATTATATATAATATATTGACATATTTTTTTACACTGACTCTACTTAATTGTAAAATGATATACAAGATGGATATTTGTAATCTATTGCATAATTATTATTTGATTTGTAATTCTTTCTAGTAATTACATAGTCCTTTTATTAAATTAATTTATATCCACATAATTTTAAACTTTTTAATTACGATTGTAACTGAAAACGGTAGCTAATGTGAATCAAGCACACTATATATAAAATATAGATAATAATTATCGACAATTACATGGTCTGTTTGAATTAAATATTTTTATATTTTTGTTATTACACATTAATTCATTTAGATAATCAGAAAATATATTGGTCAAATACTGCTTATGCCGTTGGTGGAGTCACCACTACTTGCAAGACTTTAATTTACGGTTAAGGTCCGTGATTCTGTCGTGTACACTAAAAGCATTCGATGGTTGCATGGTCTGTTATTATTGTTATTATATTAAATTTACAATGAAATATTAAATAAAATACTGTGATCTGAAAGACACCTGTATTGAACTAAACTATTTACTTGAAGTAAAATCGTATTTATAAAACGTTTACGTACCTCGGGAGTATCCTCGTCAGGGTAAAGCATTTTTCTAATATCAATAACATAATCTATCATGTTAGTTTTGCTAAGAATCTCTAATTTGGCTTGCAGGAGTTCCGACTGATCATAAGTCTGGAAATCAGAAAGGTTTTCACAAAAAAGTAAGTGTTTCAAATTGTATGATTACCAGATATCATTTTATTATCGAAAAACAGGTTAACTTTTAAAACTTACCTCTTTAGCTGCTAAGAACTCAAGCAAGGGAAATACCAAATGCCGATCTAGGTATTGACCTATTTTAAACGTGAGGTCGAACTTGGAATAACTCATTTTTGCGTTTTTATTTCACAATATCACAAAATATAAAAGAGTGGACTCGTGAAGTAAAACTATGCCATTGGGGATGGCATGGCAAAGAAATGACAAGTTGACAACTCTTTACGATTCCTCCTCTGCTTCACAGATTATTACACTACTGTCATCTTTTTCACTCTTAGGTAAAACGGAATGAACCATGACTCTTTCTAATGCTAAAAAACTAAGAAAATATTTAACTGGACATTTATAACCTCAAACCTGTTAGGTTGATATACAGTCATTGGCTTGGTATTGTCTATGGACAGTGGAAACAGGTGGAAACGGAAACAAATGTTGATAGTGATGCACATTTTCTTTTTTGAGATTACTAATTATTATCTATAGGCGCCACTAGAGTTGTAAAGTGAGGATCATATGCTATGTGTGACCGCCATTTATTAAAAACGCTCGGTAATTTATTGTAACGAAAGACATATTATATTTTATATTTTCTATCGAAAATTACGACACTATTTTATTCAAACACTTATGTTTTTGTAATAATACATGCATACATACATAGAATCACGGTTTATTCCCGTAGAGGTAGGCAAAAAATATAATTTTTTTGCGTCCTATTCTCATTTGTTTGTCTAAAATAAAAGAAGCCTTAGCCTCCTTATAAAATCAGCTATCTACCTGTGAAAGCCCGTCAAAATCGGTTCAGCCGTTTCGGAGATCAGCCAGAACAAACTGATTTTTAGTTAAAATTAGGTACCGCTTATTCTTTCATAAGCATTTAGTAAATAAAAAGCTATTATTGAACATTACCAACCGATATCTCAATTTTATTTATTTTTATTGACCTATAAATAGAGTTTTTTTTATAGGATTAAAGTTTCTATGAAACTTTGTTATTTTTAGAGTTAAAAATAAAGAGATATATATTAAACTTTTATGCATGCATGCATGAGCTTATTTTTTTTTTTTTACAATTGTTACTTCAAGAAGAATTTAAACGTCATTAATTTTTTTACTTCTCTATGTTGCTCGGGATAACGTAAGGATTCTTACGATACCCAATACATCTAAATCACTTCCAGTATATAGAAGTTTTGGTGGAATAAAGAAACTCACAAACATGCATACTTACATATATACATACATGAACCCCTTAAAACATAACACTCCTTTTTTTGGGCAGTCATGTAATAATGAAGAAGTCTCATACAAACTATATCCCATATTTTACAGTGCAAACTGATAGCCGCAATTAAAGCGGTGCTGAAATCAATTACTCAAATCCTCCTGACTCTGAACATAACTAAAACAATCTGAATCAGTGGTCACAACCTGGTACTGCTTTTAGTGTTAGGATCCACGTCTGTGCCAATCAACGTGCTGGCAACTGTGATTGCCAGAAGATTTCACGAGTCTCACCTACAAAATATTTGGGAATAACCGTAGATCAAAGAATGTCGTGGCATTCCCATATAGAAATCATTATGACTAGAGTTTGGAAGTTTATTTGGATTTTTAAGAATCTCCGCCACGTAATGTCAGCACAATTATTAAATAAGATATATAATGGTTTGGCACAGACAGTCATTACTTATTGTATACCAGTATGGGGAGGTGCTACAAAAACTAAAGTCCTGGAGCCTGAGAGAGTACAGCGAGCTCTCATCAAGGTCATGTATTTTAAACCGGATAGGTACTTGACGGATATCCTTTACAAGATTAGCGACCTTTTTCAGTAAGGAACCTGTATTTATGAAATATTACACTGAGCTTTGAAAAATCACTTTCGTTCGTCCCTTCGAATCTTGATAAAAGACGTAAAGACATTGTTGCTCTATCTCCCAGGGTAAATACCGTATTCGCTCAACGATCTCCGGCCACCGTGAGCCTTGGACTGAGGGCGGCGGGTATGGGTGGTTCGCCGCCTGATCAGCAGTCCAGCCCGAGACGGCCACACGCGTGACATAGGAAGGTGTTCAGGCTAACTGTGGCCGGCCTGCACATACCTGGAGTGTATCATAACCTGCCGGGGTCGCGGTGATTGCTGCAACGAACCCGGGTCCTCGGTAAAGGTTGGAGTGGGACCGTGTGGTTTTTAGTCGGTAGGAGTCCGGCACAGCGTCCATGATGGATTTTCCACACTCAAAAAAAAAAAAAAAAGGGTAAATACCGTATTTGCCAGACGCCAATATTCTACACAATCAACTTAAATTACATACACACATCCTCACTCTCACACATGCACCCACGCGCGCGTACACACACTCACACACATGCACGCATATAATAATGTAATATTAATCTAATCTTTCAGTTATTTCTAAATTGTGTTTTCCTTTGATTTTAACTGTAACTTAATGAAAATCTTTTTACTAATTAGCGTCCTAATGTTATATTCCTTGTTTTTAATTTACGATTTTTATTTTATTAATTAGCCTCAATATGATTTTAATATACATAATAACTCTGCAATGTAACGGTATTTATTCAGGGAAGTAGCGAGGTAGCCCCAATACAAGTATACTCGGGCCACCCCAATTTCGATAATTTCTGTAAACAAAACTGTTGTAACAATAAATATTTTGTTTTTCTTTTTTATTATAATAAATTGTAATTCCCGACCTAGAATATTTAAAAATAATTATTCTTGGTAAAAAGGTCATTGTCTTAATATTTCGAAATATTTAATTTATATAGAAATATTTATTTATTTTAAATCGACTCACAGATAATATATATTAAATTGGACGGAATCTCAAAAGACGTGTATACTATTCTAAAAGATTTTGAAAAAAAAAACTGATTACTGTGTGTTTCGGAAATTAAATTTTCATAAAAATATCTATGTAAAACAATGATTAGAGAGTTGAATAAACACTAACACTCGAAATATTGTATTAAATTTTTGATGTGATATATTCAATTAAAAGATTATAAACTGAGTAACTATTGTGTTTGCCGCCGTGCGGCCATTCAATCTATTGGAGTGGAGTCCAAAATGGCGATAAGCGCGTTGGATTTAGATGCGTCATAAATAGACGCGGTGCATATGTCTTGAATGGCTATAAATAGAGGATTTGAATTAGAATGATTGCATGAATTGCAATGAAAAATGGCAAACACAGTCATAACTAATTATACGGATCTTAATGGACCTTCTACCAAAGCTGATAGTTCTGTTGTTGTTATTGTAAACAAGGATGGATCTCTGTCTGTTGATCAGAAATTACTTGGAACATTGATGGGTAAGTTGGATATGTATTATTAACATTATGCCAGTACGGTTCGTCTGTATCGTAAGTCTGTAATCATACGGTACGACAATTTGAAGTCGGTCTAAGCGTAGACATTGTGAGTAGGTACGGAGTTTATATCAATATCAT
Source organism: Xylocampa areola (assembly GCA_935421205.1). Classification (NCBI taxonomy): domain Eukaryota; kingdom Metazoa; phylum Arthropoda; class Insecta; order Lepidoptera; family Noctuidae; genus Xylocampa; species Xylocampa areola. Next base: position 8,804,507 of record OW285200.1, read on the forward strand.
ACATATTTTTTTTTAAATACGATTTTATTCAATATTATTATTGGAATGGTTATCATTATTTTGTACTAATGAATACCCAATTTCAACAGTAAACTTCACGTATTATATTTTGGCGCCAAAACTGAAAATCATAAAATACATGTATGTAGACAGGGTTCGAAATTATCCGGTGATTATTACACATAGTATGTTATCGGTTTTATGAATAAACTTCTAGGTACAGATGGTTCACAAAGCACCGGTATTAGTGTGGTTCGAGTTGGCCATGAAGGTAAACCCGATGATGCTACCGATTCAGACACTGATGATGAGAAGGTTCCCCATGTGACACTATCAGTTGATAGTTATTATGATGAACCTAACAGTATCATAAAGTATGGTAAGTAATTATTATTTTTTTGTTTTTTCTTCTCAATTCTATTTACCTATATTCTGAATATATAAACATTGATAGAAATCATTCACTGTTATATAAATATAAACTGTAAAATATATATCCTATTTATATTTACAGATAGCGGTGCTGAAATGTTGCAGTCATTAAGAATAGAAACAAGGGAAAACAGTTTAGTAGGATTTCAAAATGACCACTGTTATACACCACTCAAATCACCAAGTCAATCCTTACCACAACGGAGTGACAGTTTATCAACATATGATGAGTCAGTTATTGAAATTACACACACACCACCACCAAAACCATTGCCTAATTCTAAGAAAATCACTATATTGGAACAGCAAATTATTCCTAAAGGTAAAAAGATAATTATAAATCCAGTTGAAGCTCCTGCTATTGTAAAAGGCAATGATGTGTTGCATAAACCATTGCCTGTAATTAGTAAATCCAAGGATACCAGAGATTTGGAAAAATCTACAGAAGCATTACAAAAAGACGATGACACTACTGAATCTTCTTCTATAAGCTCATCAGGTGACAGCATTCCTGATAGAGATTCGGATTCTGATTACAAAGATACTAAAGATAGAACAGGTTCCCTACGGTTAAAAAAAAATAAATTAAAACCCCGCATACTAAAGGCTGCCTCCAAAACTGCAAAGCTGGATTTAAAAGTTGTAAATAAATTAAAAACACCTAGGAATTTTCATAAGAAAGAAATTAAAGAAAAACTGCAACATAGAAATCTCTTGGAAAAAAAAGAAACAACAGAAGTTGATTTGGAAAGCCTATTGCCTTCATCCAAGATATCAACTGTAGTTTCAACTGCTAATGATCTCAACAAAGTTGTGTTGAAACAAGTTCCAAAGCCAGTTAAAAAAGAAAAAAAAACACCTGCTCATGTTACAGCTCTGTTGTCAGATATGACATCTCTGTTCTCTACACCAGATGTTATTAGAAGGGTATCTACTGATGGCAAAGTGCCTCCCAAAACTCCAACATGTGAAAAAGATTCCCTATTGTCTATCACTGACAAAAAACCTGCTACTGTTTCTAAAGTTACTGAGCTAAGTGATGGAAAAATTACAGATAACACTAAAGTTGATAGTACAGAAAATCTCAAGCCTGTAGTACACAAAACATATGTGAAGCCGAAGGAAAAAGTTATGCCTACTGAAAAAACTAAACCTTATGATCCAATACTTCAACTTGATGATGCTAGCCTAGCTCAAATACTACAAGATACCACAGGAATATCTAACCCAGTAAAAGCTCAACCAACTACTTCTACTACTGGTACTATGAACAGCCCTAGTTTAGCAGGTCCGTTATCACCTACTTTAGATTTATTGGGTGGACTACAGCCCGAAGAAGAAGGCTTGACAGAAGATTTCCTAATGTCAGTTGCTCAGCTAGTTGCAAGCTCAGAGAATTTACAGGAAGTTATAGATAAGCAAGTGTTGGGAAAGGTAGACTCAGTTCCTGCTAAGAACCCACAGTCATCTCAGTCCCCACAAACACCCCAACAACACTCACAAACAACCAATTTATACACACAAACTCTGTCAAAATCAGTGCCAAAGAATATACCTGTACGAAAGGATCCAATAGAGATTGTGCGGCGCGATGGTAGAGTGATTACATTGCCGCCGATCGAAGCACCAGCAACACGGTCTTCGAAACGAAAAAGCCAGATGGAAGTGGCAAGTACTCCAGAACCACCAGCTACTATAATATCAACACCTGTTCAGCCAGTATCAACAACCCCTGAACCACAAGTTCAGGCTGTATCAAAGCAGTATATAAACAAGAAGCTTACCACTAAAAAGCAGGAGCAACCATTACCTAATCCAGTAGTGGAAAAAATATCTGCAGAATCTCAAGAGAGTTGGAATTCTGAAGATGATCCTAATAGGTATGTAAGATATTTATAATTAACAGCTTTATAGCGTGGATAGTTGTTTAATTGCAGGCAGGAATCAACAATTATTTACTTGGTAACTCCAACCAATAAATTTATGATTTCAGACTGTGGTGTATATGTAAACAGCCACATAACAACCGTTTCATGATATGTTGCGATGGTTGTGAGGACTGGTTCCATGGGAAGTGTGTCAATATCACCAAGGCAATGGGGCAACAGATGGAGGAGCAAGGCATAGAGTGGAGATGTCCCAATTGTATCAAGAAAGCAAAACCCTCATCTAAAGGCGCAAAACATGTAAGTAATTGCAGTATTTCCAAAGCTATAGCTATTAACACATAAAATAAACCTTATAAAAAGAATTTACATTATTTCTAACTTAAAAATTGTGACAAGTTAGTTTCCAAAAAATTGTTATCAGGATACCTTAAGTATTGTTAATTTTAGCAAGACAGTGGTCATATAGTGATAATAAGACTTTAATGTTTTTTCCAGATTCAAGCAACACAAACTAAGACCGAAAATGACCAACCGACTCCTCAAATAAAATCACCAGTTCAATCTGCAGTCAAAGAGTTGACGAAGACGAGTTGCATTGTGTGTAAGAAGCCGGCGCGTGCTAGCAGTATTTATTGCAGTAACTCTTGCATTTGGAAACATGCACAGGACTCGCTGGGAAATCAAGGTTCTTCATCAAAAGAAGATGGTGAACTGGGAAAAGCTAGTGAAAAACAGAAGGCAGAATCTAGGGTGAGGTCGTAATATTTCAACTACTTTATTGTTTTAGTTTTTCCTTACTTAACTATATCTTGAGGAAGTCGCCTCTTCGGATGACAGTGTATAATCTCAAAATTTATCCATTACACTGGGAAAAATTCACATGATGATGAATGTAAACATTTCATGTGAACAATGGAAGTATTAAATCTGTGTACTATTTCAGGTTATAGTTTATGAACGCAAAAGTGGTAGATTGCTGGCTGGTCCCAATGCGCCCACTGCAGAAAACTTGAAAGCATGGTTACAACAAAATCCTACATTTGAAGTTGTGCGGCCTGGAACTCTGAGTACAATCAAACCAGGTCTTGGAAAAAAAAAGACTGTTGAACCAACAAAGATTCAGACGACTCTTAACTTTGAAAGAATACCTAAAAAAACTGCTGAGCAGTCAACACCTGTAAGGTCACCTCATGCTGAGCCAAAAGAACGGTCTATTAGATTGATATCAGCTCCAAGGGAGGAACCTAAGGTCTCTCCACAACTGAAATCTCCTTTGACTCAAAAGCTGCAGCCACCTCAGTTGATTGACACACCTAAGGCAAGCACATCAACAGTGAGACCTGCAATTACACCAAGAAAACTGATACGAACTCCTAGTAATCACACGCAGTCCCCTCAAGATAAGGTATGTTCATATATATTGATATTTTTTATATATGTTATGGCCATGTAATGCCTATATTCATTACTATAAATATAATTATTATTGTATGGGCATTACATGTACATAGTAATTAATAAGGTATGTTGATAATAATAGCTACAGGTTTAGAAGATTGATTTCCAAATGAAACTTCTGTTTAATAATGAAAAATATATATAATACAATGCAAACAGTATATAAAGAGAGTGTCATCGCCAAAACCGATTAATATAATCGGCTTCTGCGCCGCGTATCGCAGGTTCGATACCCGCACGGAACAATTATTTGTATGGACTACACATAAATGTTTAAGGTCTGGGTGTGTGCATGTGAGAATTGAGTATGTCTCGCAGATACAACAGAGTACAGGAGAAATTCCTAGTCCGACACTAGGAATTTCTACAACATTTAAAACATAAAAGAAAATAAAAACCAAAAAAGTTATAAATTTTTGGGGAAACTAAAATACGGTCGTAAGCAGGATTCGAACTTGCGCCTACTGGATAAATACTTCAGGCGGTCCATTTGCTTATCCGTTCATCAACTTAAGTTCGCTAGGAGGCATGCGTTGATGCGTTTGATAGATTTATCTAAAAAAGCAATTATATATAATATTATTTAAATGAATCTTCTTTTTATACACTAGCTGTGCCCGCGACTTCGTCCGCGTGGATGTCGGATACTAACACTCAGCATATGGAACCCTAATTCGGAGTAACTTAGGCTAATTATAATATAGCTGCGCGGTTGCACCCGCGTTAATATGAGGAAAAAACCTACTAAAATATATTCCACCAGCGTCACCCGTCATGATCGTGCCTAGCATATCATAAATGCGCCTGCCTCATTGGTCTAGTGGTGCCAGGCGTGACTGCTGAGCATGAGGTCTCGGGTTCGGTTCCTGGGTCGGTCAAAGTTTTCCTGTTAGGAAATTCTCAGTAGCAGCCCGGAGTTGTGAATTGTGCTTGGTAGATGGCAATAGCCTCACCACCTATTTACATGGGACTTGATACCAGCATTGGTGAAGTGTGGGTGTACGAATGTGTACACCTCTGCATATCCCTTCGGGGAATACAGGCGTGATGCTATGTTATGTTATAAATGCGCGCGTGGTACTTGATCATTATTTCGTTACCGAGTTATTTTAAAACTACGATATCTCCGAAGATATTCATTGAAATCAAATGATGTCAATACTTGTGAGTAATAACATATTTATTTGGATAAGAATTTATATCATGTTTATAAAAACACCTCCGCAAATAATGCATTATTTTAGAATTAATTTGATAACTATAAGAAAGGTTATAGTGAGTCAACCTTAGAAGACATATGCGGTCGCGGACTTTTCTGCAAACAAATCTGTTATACATGATTTTTGCATAACTAACCGTTTACGCAGTGTTCGACGAAAACTCTCAAACACAATATTTTATTCCCGATTTTGCAACAATTTTCATTGATGCTCCGCTCCTATTGGTCGTTATATAGCCTTCCTCGATAAATGGACTATCTAACACAAAAATATTTTTTCAATGCATCTTGTAGTTCCTGAGATTAGCGCCTTCAACCAAACAAACAAACTCTTCAGCTTTATAATATTGGTATAGGTTACCTAAAAGTGTATATAGTATTTTGTATAATATTGACTGTTTTCGAACTAAAATTATACACATACAATATTGATGATTCATAGTGTGTCTCCTGGTTTATTACGAAAACATATATTGTTTTACATTACCCCTATAACGGAAGTTTTCAAGGTGAATTGTTTGTGGAGCATCCTATGTTCTTGACGATTATGTCAGACAGGTCGGCAGTTTATTACTTATTTTGTTAACGTTGTTAACTACGAGGTTGTGACTTAGAGCTAACAGCTAGCCAGTTTTAAGACGCACGTGTTACTTATAAGTCATAATGTGTCTGTATCCGTAATGTATCAAATGTTTGAACTTAGTATACTGAAGATTGCTGTTGAAACGGCCGCGGGATTTAACCCATCTTCATATAATGACGTTGTACTTTATATACAATAGAAGTTGATATTGCTTGTTTACTGTTTGGTAATATGATATACATTGTCTAATATAGTGATATTAACCTTGACCATGTTTGCATTTTGATTATGAAGTTTAGATGGCGAGTTTACGATAATTGTTACGTTACAGGCGCCTTCAGTTTCTCCATCGACGTCGCGTCGGAAGGATACTCATAGTAAACAGAGGATGTCAACTGGAGAACTAATCAGAGATAATGTGCGTAAAGCTTTGCAAGAGCAGTTCAGCATTCGAATGGCAGAAAGCAAAGGACCTAAGTTCACAGAAGCGGAAACACGACAATTTGCTAACGACACTGAGCAAGAGTTACATGAACTTTTCCGAGACGTGGGAATGAAATACAAAGCTAAATATAGATCGCTCATGTTTAATATAAAAGATCGGAAAAATCTTACTTTGTTTCAAAAAATCTGTGACCGATCAATTACGCCTAAACAACTCGTAAGTTTCCATTCTATAAATATTGCAACTACTTATTTTGTTGTATACAAAAAATATTTAAATGTACGACTTACAGGTTCGTCTGTCTCCAGAAGAGTTAGCAAGTCAAGAGCTGGCTCAGTGGAGAGATAAAGAGGCTAAGCATCAATTAGAACTTATAAAGAAATCGGAGTTGGACCTGTTAGCTGCTAGCAAAACATATGTCCTCAAAACGCATAAAGGAGAAGAAGTATGTCTTATTCAATAGAAATATTAATTAAGTATATATTTGAACCTTGTGATTACTTTTACCAATTTGTACTCTTTTTCTCAGGTGATGGAAACTAAAGAATCTGTATCTACTGAGTTAGATCCAAATGTGCCTGTTGAAGATGTAGTTACTGCATTAAATGACTCAACAGTTGGTCCTGATGTTCTCCCTAAAGAAAAGACACCAGACAAGTAAGTTCTACTTTATTAGCAGAAGTGGATGGTTTGATTTGTACTATAATTAACCTTAATTTTTTTGTGAATTAGTAAAGGCGATGATGAAGATAAAAAATACAGCAGTAAAAAGCGGAATCGGGAAGATAGCAGCACAGGTCGTTCGAAAAGGAGTAAGAGGGAATCAAAACGTGATTCGAACAGGAAATCGCGATCATCGAAAAGAAGATCAGCATCGAACGAAAAAGATACAAAAGATGAACAGAAAAGACCTGCGCGCAAAGCAGACAAGAAATCTAATAGAGCCAGATCGATGTCAAAAGATAGATTCAAAGAATCTAAAGATAACGCTGAATCTAACGAACGATCACGGCATAGATCAGCGTCGAGAGAGAAAACCAGGAGACGGTCTAAATCGCCAAGGCGAGAACGGTCAAGATCACGGGCACGTTCTAGACGACGCTCTCCATCCAGGGATAGCCCAAATCGCAAAAATAGGTCACGTTCCAAACGTACGATTAGTAGTGACGATAAGTTGAAGCATCGGTCCAGATCTCAAGACAATGTTTATAGTAAGATTAAAAATGAGTAAGCATCCAGTTTTTGTTCAGTAAATGTAATGTAAAATACACATACATATCCATTTATAATTTGTTATGTCCTTAGTTCCACAGATTCAGATTCAGTAGAGAGACCGAAATCGGCTATGTTGAAAGAGGCTCACCCAGAATACGATCCACATGAACCAATGATAACGTCGGCATTTTCTGAAGAAGACTTGCGCAAATCCAGAGAAGACGTATTCGAAGAAAATTACAGGAATGATATGAGTATTTATGAAGCTGAATATGATTCCACTAAGACATTGAGTGACACAAATGTCCTATTGCCTGACACAAGGTTTTCTATAAAACAAGATAAGGCATCTGGTAAGAATATTACCACTTACAAGAAGCGCAGTTCTTCTCTGGTAATAATTGTTTCTAATTGGAGTTAATTATTTTTAATTATTCACAGAAGCCGAAAGCGACCAAGAACCAACTAGCACAGTAGACAATTCTGCAGCTACAGTATGGAGTGGCTGCATTAACATGGTTGATGTTGCGAGGTTCTATGTTGCTGCTCATGAGGTGCATGACTATTTTAGTACTCTGTTGTGATGGTGAACATATATTATATTATATATTACTTCATTAACTTTTCTCTTTATCTGCATTTCAGGTATCGGGCAGCTCGGTAGACTTAGAAGAAGATCTCAGTACAGAATTAGATATCGTAGGAAGAATTAATCCTGATACTGTATGGGACTATATTGCAAAAATGAAGAAAACTAGTAATAAAGATATCGTTATACTCAAACTTCAAACAGCTAATGATGAAGAAAAAATGCAATATATTGCCTTATATAGCTATCTAAGTAGTCGCAATAGGTTGGTACTGTATATACCTATATATAATAAATTAAATAAATTACACCTCTCCTTTTCCTTACATTCCTATGAATATTTACTTTTATTTTCCTTACCATGATAAACACGCTACACTAGCTGTGATATTAAAAATGGAGTTTTCATATTTTAGATTAGGCGTAGTAAAGGCGTCGAATATGATGACCGTGAAAGATTTTTATATAGTACCACTACCGGCGAATACAACATTGCCGTCGGTTATCCTGCCTCTTGACGGTCCCGGCATCGGGGAGATCAAAACGCATCTGCTAATAGCAATTGTTATTCGACAAAGAAAGAAGCGATTGCCTGCCAACGTCTCTACCGATGTTATTCCTGCAAAGGTCAGTTCGCCGATGGAGGGAGATTTGTAAATATTAAATAATAAAATGTTTTTCTCTATTGCATTTATTATTTACTAAACTATTTATGATATAGTAATATATTTTTGAAAAAATAAAATGACTTATTAAAACTAATGAATTAGTCATGTAGTTAACATACCTTTATACTTAGTTAATAATAAAATATACTGTAAATATAATGTGATTGTTTTGTTGTAATAAACTTAATACTAAAACTTTGTAAACAAGATTTTATCCACTTTTATAGTCTTTCCTAGCACTTACCAATGTTGATGTTACGTTATACTAGGTGGCGCGAGAGTCCCGTAAACGTTCGTACACACCGCCAGCGTCTCCGCGACGACGGCCACAGCTCCCGCTACCTGCCTATACATCATCAACTCTCTCGACCACTGTAAAGGATAAAATTGCTGCTTCCCTAGGTATTAAAATATGTCATATTAAGTAGTTTGCTTATTCTGTTATACAGATCATATATAGTCATTCCCTTTTTTTTATGGCATTTTTTAGTTTTTTTGGTATTTCTATAATCTTTATAACTGATTATATAAGAGTAGAGAAATACCAAGGAAACGATGCATCATGAGGACGAAAGTTTACCTATTATTCCATTAACATATGCTGATTATTTCAACAGTTCAGGTCTCTTCAAAAGTGAATAAATGGAATGTTTGATTGTATTTGGCAGTGTCTGCGGATGACGAGGAACCGTACAGCCCAGGGTCGACAAGCAGCAGCAGCAGCGGACCTACATCGTCTGGACCGAGTCTAAATTCCAACACTCTCCGAAGTAAAATGGAAGAACTCAACAGGCAGATAGAGGAACAGAAACAACAAATTCGTAAAATGGCACAAGCGGACTCTTCTATTGGCGAGGTCAATATTTTTTTATATTGTAGCATGATGTTAAATTGCCTTTAATTAACTCCCAAGAATTGGGTAATCAGAGGCAAAAATATTTTTTCAAATCCGACTCGTAAGTAGGTCCAGAGATTAAACGCGTTTATATAAAACAAAAAACAACTCTTCATCTTTATTATATTATTATAAGGATAGGTGATGTGACACACCCTACAGGGACAAAAATAAAATACGTTCGGCATAGTCATGCCGTTCGTCGTCCTGTCTCTTTCTATCATGTAATATAAACTTAACAACTTTAACTTTTCAGGATGAAGCTTACTCTCCGTCTCGGCCCATGACTCCGCCGCCAGTTCAAAATGTGCCCTTGGCTGACATTGCATTACCATCTAACCTGCAAGAAATTTTAGCGACGATCAAGCAGAGGTCGGAAAGTTCTACTGGAGACGTTGACATGCGTACATTGCCCTTACCATAAATCCATTAAAAATAATGTACATATAGACGTATAATTTATCTAAATATAAGCACAAGATTACGTTGCAGTGCAAACATGATTTGTTTTGTGAATATTCTAGCATTTTGAGTTTCGGTTACATATCGCAATGGAAATGTATCCATTGATTAATTTTTATTTCTACTTTAGTAGATTATGACAATTGAATGCATTATCATAATTTTTTTTTTTATTTTAGTTAGCTTTAGGGAATGTAGGTTTAGACTTGTATGTACATTATATAAACAGAATGTGCGAAGCATATTTCAATATTTTTGTGCAATAAGTTATGACATATTAATACATATACCCATGCGATTTGATGGAGAGAAGGCACAGGAAAGAAAACTCATTGTAAACGAAGTTAAAATTGGTTCAGTGTAAAATATTGAAATACCTTATTGGTGGGTAATATTACCTTAGTATGTGGGTATTGTGTTAACATGTTCTAAATAATTAGTGTACAAAACTTAGATTACGATAAATTAGTTGTATCACAATTATTTTACATTTTTATGTTTAAAATCTGAAGTATAATGGATAGATGAAATAAAGACATGTTTCGATTGGTAAATTATATATTTTCATCATCATACAGCGACCTCCTAGATTTTAATTTCTTTTCTTTAAATGCCAACGTATTAAGTTTAGAAAGCCTGAGATTTTTCATTACTTCATTTTTTAACTTCGGATTATTTTCTAATCTTCTCTGCATAGCCAATATCTTTGTTTCCATTAGTTTTCTCCTTGGAATATGTCTTAGAGAAAATTCCCAATCATCAGTAACCTTTAAATCTAACAGAATTGGTACCATGTGGTTTATATTTAGATTTTTCTTTGATCCAGGAGCCCACTCCAGGTACCTATCCAGAGGTAACTTTGCCATCTTAATTCCATCCCTTTTAGCTTTAGCTAGAGATAGAGGTTCATTATTTACCTGTAATACAAAAAAGGACAATATAAAGTTACATTAATGTATTTGAGAACGAAAACAGCTCGATCAGAGTTCCACGTTTGGGCCATAGAAGGTCTGAAAAATCACCATTGTGCTTTCCTTGCTGTTTTTTATCTACCACCAATGTTTGGTAGGAGATAAAAAACAGCAAGCAAAGCACAATGGACTATGAAAAAAGAACAAGGTGCTCTCAAGACGAGACTCACTAAAATGGCGAATGTTATTAATTATTGTGTACAATCAGTTATTTTTAAAGGAATGGGAAATAGATAACAAATAGCATTAAATAAATATAATTTTTCATCATCAGAAGCTATCTTCTAGAAGAATGAACAAGTTTGGCTGTGACTGCACTAGATTAGAATTTTATTTATTTATTCTTCTTGCACTATATATATACAAAGGCGGACTTAATGCCTTACGCATTCTCTACCGGTCAACCATAGGGTACTGGAGAAACAGAAACGTGGTAGGTGCAATTTAATATTAAATCGTATATCAAAGCGATATACAGAATCTTGATGGGACATGACACACAATTAAGTGGAAGTAGCTCAATATTGTAGTATTCATGATTTTTAACAGAATGACTGATGGTACCTTGTCAACCATACATCCAATAATATAAACAGCATCATGATTGAATTTTGTTAGTTCTTCACGGCAGTGTGGAGTCAGATAAACTAACTTTTCTTTTGGAAAAACATCTAAATAGCTTTCAGTGTGAATATTCATAGGAAACCAGGGCTCATCCAATGAGGGAATATTTTTTCGCATTTGTTTCATAAATTGTCCCTTTATGTTAACATTACACATATGCAAGTTAAATGGTTCTTTATGAATTCTATTGTCACCGAAAACATAAGTCAATTGTTTGGCAGCATTCAGTGTTTCTTTATACACCATGCTATCTTCATATGAGCAGTCTATAACAATGGACTGTCCATAAATCATAGCTTGTAAGGCCCTGCAAATGACAGAAAAAAAAAAACAGTTTTATAAGTCTGTTTCACTGCTACATGAATCTTCCAAGTTACTTTACAAAGAGAACAGATCATTGAGTTTAATGTCTCTTTTAACTCTAATAAAATGGCACATTATCATATTATACCTATAGTTATCAAACTGGTTAATGGACTGGTCCCTGATACGTAGAAACAATGACTGGTGTTGTATACCATATAGAAGGTCATCTTCATGTTCTTTGGTTTCTTCAGGTTTTATTACCGGATTCTCATTTTTTTTTGCTTCTCTCTTTGCCTGTAAAGATAAAAAGAAAAATAATTTTATTGGGGTTTAAAGTATTTTTTAAGAAAAAAAATTGTATTGTAAAAGAATTTTATATCATCATCTCCTGCTCTTAACCCAATTTATTTGGGGTCGGCGCAGCATATATTCTTATTCCATATATCTATATTAGTTTTCATATTGTCAGTAACTCTAGTTACTTTTCTAGCCATATCATCTTTAATCTTATATTGAACAAATTTGCTCGCCACTTTTGACGAGGGTGGCTGGGTGAGGTAACACACAAGCACAAAAGAACTTGTACTAAAGCGAAAATAGCTCTTGTCATGACATCAACAGTATTAAAATACATAAAAAAACGAATCACAAACAAAAATTGTGTTACACACGATTAAAATAGTGTACTTTTTTTTTATTTATTTATTTTTCTCAAAAGTTTTTTAGTACTATGTTACAAATAATATTTTGGTAACATTAATTTCAAATAAAAGGATGTAACTACTGTAACCGAACTAGGCAATGCCTGTATTTCGGTTATCAGTGCCATTTCCCTCATATATTTTTTACAATAATAAGTGCCATCAAAGCAAATGTGTTGAGCTGTGAGGGTTTGTGTGTGTGTGTGTAACTATGATTGTAACCATACTGGTAAAAGGTACCTTTATATGATTAGGAATCATAATTATGCCAGTGGCGAGAGGGGTACGCCCACTAAAACTACTCCAATTATAGCTCCTTCAAGTCTATAACACAATCCATCCATCGCTTCCTCGGTTTCCTCTACTCTTATAACCATCTACATACTCAAAACTTTCCTCATCACATGACCCTCATCCCTCTTCGTCATATGCCCATTCCATGCTAAAAGATTTCTACACAACTTCTCAATCACCGGTGCCATTTTCAGACTTCCTCTTATATGTATACTCATTTCTAATTCTATACATCCAGGTCACACCACACAACCCTCATAACATTCTCATCTCAGCTGCATGTAGTTGTCTTTCATTCATTCCCTTCGTGGGCCAACAAGAAAAAATTTTATAATAGTTTTAATATAAATTTATTTAATAATAATTGTGTTTACTGCAAACCGTATGCATCATCCAAGATCATTGGTAATGAGGCTGTATGTCCCGCGAAAGTGTGGAGGTCGTGGCTTTCTAAATGCTAAGACTCTACAGCTACACAATCGCGAGGTGTACAGCCTCAGGGAATACTTTCTCCATACCGACATGGAGATAAACCAGAATGTAGTTGCAGTGGACAAAGGACTCACTCCGCTCTCCTTGGCTAAAGAGAACTGGCGCAAACCAGTTGTACTCAGTACCAATGATCGCAAGGAAGTATGGCAAAGCAAGGAGCTACATGGACGCTTTTATCGGGCACTCCACGGTCCCGACGTAGATTTTCTAGCGTCCGTATCCTGGCTACGGTTCAGTAAACTCTTTGGTGAAACTGAAGGTTTTATCTGTGCAATTATGGACGAAGTTATCATGACGAATAACTACCGGAAGTATATTGTGAAAGATGGGACAGTTGACATATGTCGGGCATGCCACTGTCCAGGTGAGTCACTCAGACATATTATTTCTGGCTGTTCACGTCGTGCTAACAGCGAATACTTGCATAGACACAACCTAGTGGCCAGGATTATACACCACCAACTTGCTTTGAAATACAACCTCGTAGAATCGGAGGTGCCGTACTACAGGTATGTGCCCGACCCAGTTCTCGAAATGGTCATATCACATTATGGCCAGCTATTTTTTATATTTTTAAATGTATATTTATATTTTTGTTATATATTTAAAAATGTATTGAGTATATATTACTCTAAGACCAATAGGAGCAAAATGAGAAACGTTGCAAAAATGGGAAGAATTGTTGCTTTTTGAGAGCTTGCTTCGCGTTTGCTGCGTAAACTGTTAAAGTAATGCAAAAATCATGTATGACGGAATTGTTCCTGTTTAAAAGTTCTAAATAAGTCTGTGACAGCATAATTATGTCTATCTTTTAAGGTTGACTCACTATAACCTTTTTATGGTAATCAAATTTGTTCTAAAATAATGCATTAATTGCGAAGGTGTTTTTTTAAACATGATATTAAATCATAACCAAATAAATACATTATTCATCACAAGTATTCAATTTTGAACTAAATTGCCTTTGACATAATTTGATTTCAAAGAATATCTTAGGAGATATCATAGTTTTAACCTTTTGACCGCCACAGTCATGTTTAGATTACAAACTGAAATGTGCAGAGTATGCCACGGTGACAACTACATGACAGACTTTTATACGTAAATACAGTGGATGAATTTGTAGCTTGGCACTGAGGGCATATTTTTGCTTTTTTGAAGTGGCAGTCAATAGGTTTAAATAACTCTGCGACAAAATAATGATCAAGTACCTACCACACGCGTATTTATGATGTGTAAGGGTAATATATTTGATATGAGGGGAGAGGGCGCTGGTGTAATATATTTTAGTAGGTTTTATTCCTTTTAAATTAATGCAGGTGAAACCGCGGGCAAAGCTAGTGCTATATAAAAGGGGCCAAGTAAATTTTTATACAGGGCATTTGATTAAGCACTAGCTACCCCACTGGTATTTATAACTCTAAGTTAGGACTTGACTTCAAGCTGAAGTCATTAAATTCAAATAACAGCATTTATTATGTCATCTCCAAAATTATTTCTTACCTTGAAATTTTCTTTGGATTTTTCAATTTTGAACAAATATCGGAGGTAGCTGGCTCGCTGGTTCTTTGTTGATAAATCCAGTAAATGTTGCCACTGGTCCTTGTTTAAGGAGTTAGGTGCATATCGGCCATCCTGACGCATCACCTCTACTTCCAACATCAAAATTCTTAGTTTCCTCTCTAGTTCAGTATCACCTTTGCATAAACTATCCACTACTAAATCTGTAATTATGGATCTGGTTAAATGTAAGCTCATAAAATTGAAATACCCTGTTGCAAAATTCTAGATTTTCATCAGTCCTCACCTGTATCATCCATTTGGGACACATAATAACGCGCTAGTCGAATGTTATAAACATTTAATATTCGTTTAGTAGGAATTATTTTTCCTTGAGTTTGACGAACAGCTGCTAAAACTGTGCGAATGCAATACATAATTTTAAATTTATTTTCCTCGCACTAGTAAACTTACTGGAAAACAAAGAGTATTTAATCACTACTGGAAAATTGGAAAATAACTTTTTTTTTTTTTTTCTTTTATTATGGCAATTGAAGCCGAAGCCATTTTGCCAAGACAACAGGGTGTACAATCTTGGAACAAGTGAGTAGGAAACTGGACAATTATAAATCGACAAAATAAAGTAGGTCATTTAAATATACTATTGTCGTATGGCAATCATCCTTTTGCAATTTGGTAGGGTTATATCAATATTTTTTTGCCTTCGTAAATCAATAGATGGCGTTTAATGCTATTTTGCAACAGATATCTAAAATAAGTAAGGAAGTATTTTGTAAAAGTGAACTTGAATTTATTAAATATTGGGAATATTCTGGTCGGAACTGGTTTTGCAGTCCCAGCTACTCATTCATAAAATGCACATCTGAATTACAAGACCTTTATGATGACATATTAAAAGCATATCATTAAATAATTTAAAACAATTTATAAAAGTAATAATATTTGTACATATTAGTTTCGACTTCCTGCAGTGCCAAATCAATAAAGAGAACTTGATAGATTTAAGATTAATTTGTATCCCGATTTTTTATTCGCCATTATTGCAAAATTTAAATAAAAAAATATGCGGAAAGAAGGACTGTGACGATGATAAGGACAGCAATTAATTAAAGGCAAAAAAATGTATTATGTGAAGCTGATGCCTCGCTCATTAGCAGAGACAATCGATTTTTATTTTTACAACGTATAATTCTGTACGTTGTTGAGCCGAAAGTAGCCTTTCTAAAGTGATTAGTAAAACATAAATTTCATTTCATTATATTTCAAATTATTCATAAGATATGAGCAATAAAAAAATGAACGGAACAATATATAAGAATCGGTTGAATCACGTATTTTTTAATCTTTGTTATTTGAAGTTGCTTTCCTAAGTAGATACCTATGTCTACCATATCAATGCACCCGTTTCTATATAAACATATGTATATGCATGTCGGAGTCCTATCGTTTATAGCAATAAAAGAGCGGACTGTATAAATATAGAGTAGGTATATAAAAAACAAAGATAGATCAAACGGCGCCCGCTCGCGCTATGTGACCATCGCGGATAATCGTCGTAGAGAGGTTGCGCGCCAAAACGGGGAAAAGAGCCGCAGCCGCCGCGTCGCTTCCCACCCCCGCGCACCCTTCAGGCTGCGCGGTGGTCAGCGCGGCCCGCGTTGTCCCGCGCCATGGCATGATCCGAGCGTAGACAATGCAGTAGTGCATTCGTAAAACTATAGATGGCGTCTGTGTGCCCTGTTTCCTAAATTGAAAGCGAGAGAGGTCTCTATTTCCTATATTATAATGTACTCTGTGCAAGACAAGTTTAAAAGTTAGGGAAATAAAAGTAATTACAAAATTAAACTAATTACGATGAATTTTGGATCAGTAAAGTAGACTATTAAAAGAAATTCAATAAAAGAATAAATATCTATAAATATGTAATTAACAAATTAAGCAAGAATAACATTACAATTACAATCTAAATTTTATTATTATTAGTGATAACAAATAAAGATATATACTTATATGCTAATAAATTATTACTAAATAGTAAAATATTTACAGAAGTAGGAAGAGGAAAGTCAATAGAAACTAAGTTATTATACAGTAATGAATAGTCATACAATGGACAATTAAGAATAATATGATTCAGATCTCCCACGTCTGCTCCACATTCACAAGCGACACTATTAACAATATGGAGTTTAGCAAGGTGGGCCGGAGAGCAAACATGGCCAAGCCTCAAGCGACTTAATATGGTTGTCATCACCTTGCTAAACTTTGCTTTATAGAACCATGGTTTATTTGGTATGACTGGTTAAATTTGGAAAAAGTTTCTACCCTTGACCTGTCCACTGACTGACCACGCAACATCCCAAGATTTCTGAAGATGAATACTAGGTAAAGCAGACAGGTCATGACAAAAGTTTTTAAAAGGGAATAGATCACCACACTCTATCGCGCTCCTTGCCAGATGGTCAGCTCTTTAATTTCCTCTGATTCCAGCATGTCCTGGAATCCATGCGAAAGATACTCTCAAATCTTTTAATGCACTTTCTTGTAACATTTTCCTAATGTCTATAATCAATGGAAAATTACTATGATTTCTGAAAGGGAATTTGGCCAGAGACTCTAAAGCACTACGAGCATCGGAGAAAATAACAGTTTTCCTTAATTTCATTAAGATGATATATTTAACTGCTTTTAAAATTCCGTAACATTCTCCCGTGAAGACTGATGTCTCCACAGGGAATTTTATCTTTTGAACAATGTTATACTGTTTGTGTAACATTCCAACCCCAACGCAAGTGATACTTGAAATTTTAGAAGCATCCATGTAGATATGATGCCAATCGCACCAATATTGATCGACAATGGAATTAAAAATAACATTAGTATTTTGATCACTCTTATCAAGGGGCATACTTAGAATAATATCCGGAATTAACACTAAAGATTCATAATTTGAACAAAATAGGGGTGAACCAACGAACGGTGGGTGGGAGCTTGAAGGGTTAAATTTTTTCGATAACTGTTAACTAAACATGGAAGACTTTTATGAATCCAGTAGCTAGAAGTATCAATGAGGTCAGAGAGGATTTGAAGAGATGAAATTAAGGGGTGGTTTGAAAACTGGAGAAACTAAACAGAAATTTGTCAGATTTATACTGTCTCCGTAGGTGTAAGGGGGGTTCCCCACATTCAACCTGCAGGGCATTAATAGGACTCGACTTCATTGCTCCTGTAATTATTCTTAAAGCTTTTGATTGAATACCATCTAATTTAGATAGGGCTAAACTATTGCAGGGCTGTAGTAAAAATACTCCGTAATCCATTACACTTCTGATTAATGCATTATAAATTAATTTGAGGGAGAAAGGATGGGCGCCCCACCAAACACCAGCAAGACAACGTATAATATTAAGGCGTTCGCATACGAAGTCTAAATGTGGAACACCTGACAATTTATTGTCTAAAATAATACCTAAATATTTAACATGAGAGTGAACTGGAATTATGCTATTATCGTAGTTAATTAAAACTGGGGGAGGTAATCTCATTCTAGTGAAAAGGACTACAGCACTTTTGGAAGGAGATAATTGTAAACCGTTATTATCTAACCAATTTTTAAGAAATAGTTAAGAAGTAGATAGTATGTTGGAAGCTTTATCTATTGATCGATTAGATCGGTATAAGAGTAAGTCATTTGCGTACTGTATAATTTTAACCTTGTTATCAAGGGAGTGTTCTAAGTCATATGTATAAATATTATATAATAGAGGGCTTAGAACAGAGCCTTGTGGGAGTCCCTGCCATAAATGTCTGAACTTTCTATTGGATTCGTCTAATGACACACAAATAATTCTGTCATATAAGATGTTCAAAATAAAATTAATAAGAAATTGTGGAACATCTAAATCATTAAGTTTTTTTATTAATACGTCTAAAATGACGTTATCATATGCTGAAGTAATATCTAAGAATGCTGCAACCACCGATTCATTTGAGGTAAATGAATTCCTAATATCAGTTATTAGTATACTAATACAATCCATGGTACTTCTACCTCTTCTAAATCCATATTGACTTTGAGATAATAAATTATTATTTTCTATAAACCATTCTAAGCGAATTTTGACCAAATGTTCAGCAATTTTGCAGAGAACCGATGATAGAGCTATAAGAAGAGTCTATAAGAAGAGGCATCATTAGGTGATTTACCAGGTTTTAAAATTGGAATAATATTTTGGGACTTCCAAGATTGAGGGATATTACCTGAAACCATCAAGGAATTTAGGATATTTAAATAAGCAAGTAGAGTACAATCAGAAAGGTGAGCAAAAAAAGAATAGGGAATGCCATCGTTACCTGGAGCTGAATCTTTCAAATTCAGTATTACACCTTTTGTCGATCTGTTGTTAAGCCGCATTTAGAACTCGGAGAATAAAAGTTTGCGGGGAAGCAGAACAAAGGTTTTGTGGGAGCAGTTAGCGGGGCAAGTTTGTCTAAAAAATTCTCCATTAGAGAGGGAGACAAAGTGGATGAAGAAGAATCATTGAACGCTGACCTAAATCTTCTTATATTACGCCAAACTACTGATGGACTTACTTCTGGAGAAATGGATGAACAAAATTTCTTCCAGCCGTCAGCCTTTTTTTTCTTCAAAAGATTATGCGTTTCCCTAATGATTTCCGACAAATTATCGAAGTTTTCGTGCGTAGTTTCGTTACAATATAATTTTTCAGCTGCCTTTCGGGTCTGAATAGCTGCAGTACATTCACTGTCCCACCAAGGAGGAGACGGAAACCTATTAGAAGATTTATTTTTAATTGGAAAAACTTCATCGGCAGACTCAATCAAAATGTTTGCTAAGGCATCAGCACACACAGGCTCATTATTATATATTACTGGAATTGAAGTGATCTTATGTTCAATGCGATTTTTAAATTGTTCCCAAAGGTCATTACTATAGTCAGGTAATCTATATTTGAGACGATGAATTTTACTAGTTAATTTATTTTTAAAAGGAAAAGTAATTATAATTGGAAAGTGATCACTGCCACAAGTAGAATAAAAAGTAGATCATGATAAAGAGCAAGCTAAATTAGGGGTACAGAGAGATAGGTCAAGTACACTATCGCCTGTAGAGGGACCGTTCCTGCGAGTGGGCTTACCAGTATTCAAAATACACAAATTATGTTGATCAATAATTTCAAGTAATTTCTCGCCATAATAATTACTCGATGTGCATCCCCACGCTGTCGACAATATAGCATTCATTTCGGAAAGTGTTTCATTTGAAGGGTGTGGAATGTACACAGACACTTAACATATACTATTTACACAGACAGCAATAATTGACAAATTACTGCTATGAGAGGGAAGAGGAAGATGAGAGTAAGAGAAAGATTTTTTAATGAGTATGGCTACTCCACCATACCCATCGGATCTATCCTCTCGGAGGCTGGCATAACCAGAAAACTTAAATAAAGATTCTGGCTTAAGCCAAGTCTCAGAAAGGGTAATAATAAATGGATCATATTTCTTAATTAAATACATCAGTTCACTTTTTTTACCGCTAATGCTGCGGCAATTCCACTGAATCAATCTGGCTGGATTGATTTCCATTACTAAAACTATTGATTAATTGTGCAAACAAAGGGGCAACGTTGTTCGGTGAAATGACATTGAGTTAACATCTTTATTAAGGCAATAATAGTAGGGGTTTCTTTTTGTGAATTCAAAACACAACCATCATTTGGAGAAGGAATATTATATTCTCTGGCGAGTTGTTCATGGGCAGCGCGGTCGTATCCTTTGGCGGTTTTAGGAGGATTTCGAGGAGATGAGAAAACAGTTTTTTTATATGAATAGAAAGACGATTGGGGGGAGGATTCTTTATTTATAATATTTGAATGAGATGATAAATATGATATGATTTAATAGCCGGCTTATGTAATTTCGAAGCTTCCGAACAAGGGGTTGTATCTTCTATAGAAAATATTTTGCACTTACGCACACATTCAAAGTTTGTTAGTGTGCACTGCGGAAATTTAAGTGATCCCAATCTCTAAAACCAACACCATTTTATGGGAGTTAAAGATTAGATAAATACATATTTCTCATGTGTAATAAAATATAAATTTAACGCATTAACTTATTGGATATTAAAACTACACTAATTTGAATAATATTTTATTTTCTGACCACAAATAAAATGAAAACCATTTCTTCAAGTAATTTTTTTTTTTTTTTATATTGTGGCTACCCTGTATTTCTTACTGTCACTGTCACAAAGTTGAAGTTCGATAACTTTTTCCTATAGCTACTCAAATAGTTTTCAAATGTTTCAAAGTTTGTTACGAAAAGGGCGGGAAATTTAAAATAGCGCGGTGGTGTTTTTAATTTCTCAGACTTTAAATTAAAATTTTAACTTGATTTAATGATCAGTAGAGTAGTTTTTTATATTGTGTGAGTGTGTTTATAGTGTATATATTGTAGTTTTAGTGCAGTTTAGGTGAGTCTTTCATTTTTTTCTTTGTTATATATGTAAGAAAATATTATGAGTGAGCCTCCTGATCCTGGGGGAACAAACCTCCAGGTATCACATTTCATTACCATTGAAAATGATGCATCTAGCATGGATACTGAT
Organism: Xylocampa areola; assembly: GCA_935421205.1. Lineage (NCBI taxonomy): Eukaryota > Metazoa > Arthropoda > Insecta > Lepidoptera > Noctuidae > Xylocampa > Xylocampa areola. Next base: position 8,825,908 of record OW285200.1, read on the forward strand.
GGCTCTATGTCTACCTCCGGTAGAAAACGGGCTAAGTTAGTAAACATTGCAATAAAAAAAGGAAAAAAAAGAATTCTTCCGATAAATCCTCTAACTGTAATGATTGTATATGTCAAGATAGCGACATAGTATTCTCAAAGCCGCATACTATCACAGAGAATATTATTTCCCATAAAGATACAGGTAGCAAATCAGATATGTTACTTAAACAATCTGAGAATATAACTCTGATCTCTAAAGAAAAATCTTATAGCCCAGTAGGGAGAAATTTTTATGATAAGTCGGATGCCGCCCCGTACGTGGTTCATATTCAGAAGCAGCAGCTGGAAGGTTCCACAACTCTTAACTCACTAACATTTGGTAGATTTCTGAAAAAATATAATTTCGCAAACATAGTTAATGGCAGTCTTAAAAAGATTGGTCGAAATAGATTATCACTCTCATTCTCGTCTTGCCAGGATGCGAACTTTTTTGTTTCTTCAAAGGTATTAGTTGATAATAATTTTAAAGCATTTATTCCTACATCCAGTACTACGCGAATGGGTCTCATAAAGGGTGTTCCTGATGATCTAACTCCGGAGGAAATCATAGATAATATTAATGTTCCGATCGGATGTGGCCGGATACTTAAAGCTCGTCGACTTAATTATAAGGTAATGGTCAACAATGCCCCGACGTGGAAACCGTCACAGTCGGTGGTCATTACTTTTGATGGTCAGGTATTACCGAAGCGCGTATTTATGTGTTTTAATGCATTACCGGTTGTTTTATATACTTTCCCAACGGTACAGTGCTATAAGTGCTGTCGTTTTGGCCATACTAAGGTATACTGCAGGGGTAATCCACGGTGTTTTAGATGTGGTGGGAATCATACTGGTGATTCTTGTACTGCTGACGATGACTGTATTTCTTGTGTTTCGTGTTCTGGCCCTCACCACGCTACCAATAAATCGTGCCCGGAATATATTAGACAAACAGAAATAAAACTAACTATGGCTAAGAGTTGCATTTCATATTCGGAAGCTTCGAAATTACATAAGCCGGCTATTAAATCATATGCTGATATTTTATCACCTCATTCAAATATTAAAAATAAAGAATCCTCCCCCCAATCGTCTTCCTACTCATATAAAAAAACAGTCTTCTCATCTCCTCGAAATCCTCCCAGAACTGCCAAAGGATATGACCGCGCTGCTCATGAACAACTCGTCAGAGAATATAATATTCCTTCTCCAAATGATGGTTGTGTTTTGAATTCGCAAAAAGAAAACCCTACAATCACAGAAATTATTATTGCCTTAATAAAGATGTTAACTCAATGTAATGTCATTTCACCGAACAACGTTGCCCCTTTGTTTGCACAATTAGTCAATAGTTTAAGTAATGGAACTCAATCCAGCCAGGTTGATTCAGTGGAATTGCCGCAGCATTAACGGTAAAAAAAGTGAACTGATGTATTTAATTAAGAAATACGATCCATTTATTATTACCCTTTCTGAGACTTGGCTTAAGCCAGAATCTTTATTTAAGATTTCTGGTTATGCCAGCCTCCGAGAGGATAGATCCGATGGGTATGGTGGAGTAGCCATACTCGTCAAAAAATCTTTCTCTTTCTCTCATCTTCCTCTTCCTTCTCATAGCAGTAATCTATCAATTATTGCTGTCTGTGTAAATAGTATATGTTATGTGTCTGTATACATTCCACACCCTTCAAATGAAACACTTTCCGAATTGAATGCTATATTGTCGACACTACCTCTTCCTTTTATCTTCGTAGGTGACTTTAATTGTCACCATACAGCGTGGGGATGCACATCAAGTAATTATTATGGCGAGAAATTACTTGAACTTATTGATCAACATAATTTGTGTATTTTGAATACTGGTAAGCCCACTCGCAGGAACGGTCCCTCTACAGGAGATAGTGTACTTGACCTATCTCTCTGTACCCCTAACTTAGCTTGCTCTTTATCATGGTCTACCTTTTCTTCTACTTGTGGCAGTGATCACTTTCCCATTATAATTACATTTCCTTTTAAAAATAAATTAACTAGTAAAATGCATCGACTCAAATATAGATTACCTGACTATAGCAATGACCTTTGGGAACAATTTAAAAATCGCGTTATACAAAAGATCCCTTCAATTCCAGCAATTTATAATAATAATGAGCCTGTGTGTGCTGATGCCCTAGCAAAAATTTTGATTGAGTCTGCTGATGAAGTTTTTCCAATTAAAAATAAATCTACTAATTGGTTTCCGTCTCCTCCATGGTGGGACAGTGAATGTACTGCAGCTATTCAGACCCGAAAGGCAGCTGCAAAATTATATTGTAACGAAACTACGCACGAAAACTTCGATAATTTGTCGGAAATCATTAAGGAGACGCATAATCTCCTGAAGAAAAAAAAGGCTGACGGCTGGAAGAAATTCTGTTCATCCATTTCTCCAGAAGTGAGTCCATCAGTAGTTTGGCGTAATATAAGAAGATTTAGGTCAGCGTTCAATGATTCTTCTTCATCCGCTTTTTCTCCCTCTCTAATGGATAATTTTTTAGACAAACTTGCCCCGCTAACTGCTCCCTCAAAACCTTTGTTCTTCTTCCCCGCAAACTTTTGTTCTGCGAGCTCTAACTGTGTCTTAAGTTCTCCATTTTCTATCACTGAATTAAAAGGTGTAATACTGAATTTGAAAGATTCAGCTCCAGGTAATGATGGCATTCCCTATTCTTTTTTTGCTCACCTTTCTGATTGTACTCTACTTATATATTTAAATATACTAAATTCCTTGATGCTTTCAGGTAATATTCCGAAATCGTGGAAGTCTCAAACAATTATTCCAATTTTAAAACCTGGTAAATCACCCAATGATGCCTCTTCTTACAGACCCATAGCTTTATCGTCGGTTCTCTGTAAAATTGCTGAACATTTGGTCAAAATTCGCTTAGAATGGTTTATAGAAAATAATAATTTATTATCTCAAAGTCAATATGGATTTAGAAGAGGTAGAAGTACTATGGATTGTATTAGTATACTAATAACTGATATTAGGAATTCATTTACCACAAATGAATCGGTGGTTGCAGCGTTCTTAGATATTACATCAGCATATGATAACGTCATTTTAGACGTACTAATAAAAAAACTTAATCATTTACATGTCCCACAATTTCTTATTAATTTTATTTTGAACATCTTATATGACAGAGTTATTTGTGTGTCGTTAGACGAATCCAATAGAAAGTTCAGACATTTATGGCAGGGACTCCCACAAGGCTCTGTTCTAAGCCCTTTATTATATAATATTTATACATATGACTTAGAACACTCCCTTGATAACAACGTTAAAATTATACAGTACGCAGATGACTTACTCTTATACCACTCGAATCGATCAATAGATAAAGCTTCCAACATACTATCTACTTCTTTACTATTTCTTAAAAATTGGTTAGATAATAACGGTTTACAGTTATCTCCTTCTAAAAGTGCTGTAGTCCTTTTCACTAGAATGAGATTACCTCCCCCAGTTTTAATTAACTACGATAATAGCATAATTCCAGTTCACTCTCACATTAAATATTTAGGTGTTATTTTAGACGGTAAATTGTCAGGTGTTCCACATTTGGACTTCGTGGTTGGGAAGTGCGAACGCCTCCTTAATATTATACGTTGCCTTGCTGGTGTTTGGTGGGGCGCCCATCCTTTCTCCCTCAAATTAATTTATAATGCAATAATCAGAAGTGTAATGGATTACGGAGTATTTTTACTAGAGCCCTGCAATAGTTTAGCCTTATCTAAATTAGATGGTATTCAATCAAAAGCTTTAAGAATAATTACAGGAGCAATGAAGTCGAGTCCTATTAATGCCCTGCAGGTTGAATGTGGGGAACCCCCCTTACACCTACGGAGACAGTATTTATCTGATAAATTTCTGTTCAGAGTTCTCCAGTTTTCAAACCACCCCTTAATTTCATCTCTACAAATCCTGTCTGATCTTGTTGATACTTCTGGCTATTGGATTCATAAAAGTCTTCCATGTTTAGTTAACAGTTATCGAAAATTTTTAACCCTTCAAACTCCCACCCACCGTTCGTTGATTCACCCCTTATTTTGTTCAAATTATGAATCTCTAGTGTTAATTCCGGATATTATTCTAAGTATGCCCATTGATAAGAGTGATCAAAATGCCAATGCTGCTTTTAATTCCATTGTCGATCAATATTGGCGCGATTGGCATCATATCTACACAGATGCTTCTAAAATTTCAAGTATCACTTGCGTTGGGATTGGAGTGTTACACAAACAGTATAACATTGTTCAAAAGATAAAATTCCCTGTGGAGACATCAGTCTTCACGGGAGAATGTTACGGAATTTTAAAGGCAGTTGAATATATCATCCTAATGAAATTAAGGAAAACTGTTATTTTTTCCGATGCTCGTAGCGCTTTACAGTCTCTGGCCAAATTTCCTTTCAGAAATCATAGTCATTTTCCTTTGATTATAGACATTAGGAAAAAATTACAAGAATGTGCATTAAAAGATTTGAGAGTATCTTTCGCATGGATTCCAGGACATGCTGGAATCAAAGGAAATGAAAGAGCTGACCATCTGGCAAGGAGCGCGATAGAGTGTGGTGATCTATTCCCTTTTAAAAACTTTTGTCATGACCTGTCTGCTTTACCTAGTATTCATCTTCAGAAATCCTGGGATGTTGCTTGGTCAGTCAGTGGCCAGGTCAAGGGTAGAAACTTCTTTCAAATTCAACCAGTCATACCAAATAAGCCATGGTTCTTTAAAGCAAAGCTTAGCAAGGTGGTGACAACCACTTTAATTCGCATGAGGCTTGGACATGTTTGCTCTCCGGCCCACCTTGCTAAACTCCATATTGTTAATAGTGCTGCTTGTGAATGTGGAGCAGACGTGGGTGATTTGAATCATATTATTCTTAATTGTCCACTGTATGACCATTCATTACTGTATAATAACCTAGTTTCTATTGACTTTCCTCTTCCTACTTCTGTAAATATTTTACTATGTAGTAATAATTTATTAGTGTATAAGTGTATATCTTTATTTGTTATTAGTAATAATATTAAAATTTAGATTGTAATTGTAATGTTATCTTTGTTTAATTTGTTAATTACATTATTTGTAGCATTTATTGTTTTATGTAATTTCATAAAAGAGTCTACTTTACTGATCCAAAATTTATCGTAATAGTATATTTTTGTAATTACTTTTGTTTCCCTAACTTTTAAACTTGTCTTGGCAAAATGGCTTCAGTTTCAATTGCCATAAGAAAGAAAAAAAAAAAAAAAAAAGTTTGTTACGTTAATTCTCAAGTTTTATATTTGATAAATATTCGTGATAGCTTTAAATTTGCTGACTATTTTATGGTTGATAACTTGTTTGCTAGAGATTACTCGCAATAAGGAATCGTTGTGCTGGATATGGACCATAGTTACTCGCTCGAGATTACTCGCGACAACGACCTGTGTTGTGCTGGAAATTGACCATAGTTGCTTGCTCGAGATTACTCGAGACAGCGACCTGCGTTGTGCTGGAAATTGACAATAGTTGCTTGCTCGAGATTACTCGCGACAACGACCTGTATTGTGCTTTCGTTTTGACTCTAACTGCATCAAAATGTCTACCGACTCATTTAGAAAGTGTTCTAAATGTGGAGTTATTCCTTTACAAGACGGTACAATATCATTCCATAGATTCCCAAAACCCGGAAAAACTAATTTACTTCGGTAAGTTTATTTTGTTTCAAACTCTGTTATGTAATAAACATGGGTCTATTTTTTTGTTAACCAATTGAAAATATATTTGCAATGTTCATATTGTGAGCTAAATTATTACTATAAATTGATTTAACAGATAAATATCAATAAATTGTTATGACTTTATTTTGTATCTCGAAACAAAATGTTACTAAAGTAATTAGTGTTTGCTGCTCACTACCGCAAATTCTTCTTCGACATTGTAATAACATTGTTGCCATCTATTCAGTCCCTTTACAGAAAATTGTACAATACCACTAACAGTTTGCAGTTATTACAATGTTGTCCAGATGCAATTACCTTAACAAATATAGATAAATCTTTGAAAGGCATTAACACATGCTTAGTGAACTCTAAAGACATACATGTATTTTTTTTCACTGAAGGACATTAATCTGTAGAAAATGAATTTGCGTTAGTGAGCAGAGGTCGAGATGGCTTGGCAGTCTGAATGCCTGGAGTATTTATCCAGGAGATGCATGTTCGAATCCTGCTCGTGACCATATACTTTTTCCACAAAAATTTATAACTTTACAGTTAGCTAAGCATACTTAGTGGATTCCATATTTATTTGGTATTTTGTGATTAAGTGTAGTACATTGGTTATAATATATTGCAGGGCTAGAGCTTGGGCAAAGTATTGCTGGCCAGAAGAAGACTGGTTGTCTGTAGAAGCATTAACAAAGCTATTTACCAACAACAAAGTTTTATGCAAAAGACATTTTGAAGATTGTTGTTTTACTGATGATAGTAAAAAGAATTTGGGAAGATTCTCAGTTCCTGGTGAAAAAAGTTTTGTTACCAATTTACTAGAATCCTTAAGAAAAGACGTGCATTTAATGCAACAAAATGATGAAGCTTTACGGGTAAGTTATCCCTTTATTCCTGAAGTTAAATGATTATTAGCTACACCTACTTTATATTTCAATGTAATAACCAAATTTAGCAGTTTAACATCTGATGTACAATAATTAGTAAATAAATAGTAAAATGTTTTATCTTTTATAGAACCTACCTGAACAACCTGTACAGTTGATGGACATTGCAAGCAAATACTCAGAAGAACACCATTCTGAAATAGGACCATCTCTACCATCAAGATACCATTTACCCAGTCTGGATATAAATGATCCTGTTCCAGGAACATCAAAAGATATCCAGATTACTGAGCCATACAGAAAACTTAAAACAAAGAAAAGAAAAAGCATTTTAAGACCACTGAATGTAAATAGAATTAATGAGTTAACAACTAGAGAGAGGAAACTTTATAAAATTTGTGCCAATAGTATTAAAGAAATCAGTAGATTGAGAAATCAGTTAAAATCAAAATCAAAAGCTGATAAATTGCAAAAAATATGTGAGGATGAGCATGTACAAAAATTACACAACATGAATTTAAGTAATTCATTCATCATTTTGCTTCAAAACCAGGTTCGTAATTGTAAAAAAAAACAAAGAGGTAGACGTTACAGTATTGAGCACAAAATAATGGCACTAACACTGTTCAAAAAATCACCAGCTTGCTACCGGTTGTTAAGGAGAATGTTTGCCCTTCCCTCTCAAAGCACATTAAAAAAACTATTAAATAGAATACCGTTAAAAACAGGCATAAACTCACAAATATTTGAGGGGTTAAAAAATATGGCAGAAGGACAATTAGATCACGAAAATATATGTGTATTATCCTTTGATGAGATGGCTATAAGAAAACATTTCAGTTATAATGAGAAATTAGATCATATAGAGGGATACCAAGATCATGGTAACTATGGTAGAGACCAGCAAATTGCCAGTAATGCCTTAGTTTTTATGTTAGCTGGTGTTAGGAATAAGTGGAAGCAGCCTATAGCATTTTACTTTTCTGGAAAGTCAGTTACAGCAGATAGACTAACTATTATCATTAAAGAGGTATGAAAGTAAACACATCTATGTGCATTTTATATTAAAATTTGTATTTAATAAAAATATAAACTAATTATTACATCTATATTTCAGATTATAAAAAAGTGTTTTGAAATTGGGCTCAATGTGGTTGCAACCGTATGTGACCGAGTGTGACAGAGTCAATATTAAATCTTTAGATAATCTGGGATCAAGTAAGGAAAAACCATATTTTACTTGGGAGGGACATGAAATTGTAACAATTTTGGATCCACCCCATCTCCTAAAATGCACAAGGAACCTACTTTTAAAATATAATGTTGAGTGCTCTACAGATATACAAGATGATGGGAATATTGTAAAAGGTGAATATTAATTTTCATCTATGGAGTTCAAAAAGTCTGCCAAATACATAAAGACTTAAGATTTGCCAACATTTGATAAAGTGCATCTAACTGGCAGTTTCTAATAAAGCTATATATTTTATTCGAGTTTCTAATTTCTCTTTATAATTTTCTAATAACAGGTGTGGCGAAGTGGAGCCATGTGCAAAAATTTTATGAAATGGACAAAAACAATCCGAATTTTGTGTTTGCACCTGCTTTGTCTGAGCAACATTTAAACCCTAACAGCAAGCAGAAGATGAGGGTTAAGCTGGCAGCGCAAGTGTTCAGCCACTCAGTTGCAGTAGGCATACTCTCCAAAAGTGCTACAAGTAAGCATTCACATATCAAATAAACACATTACTTGATCAACTTATTTACTGACTGCAGTCTCAACAGCCCTTTTATATTACTCTCATCTCGTAATGGCTGGTTATCTGGTTCACCTAAATTATTCTATAATCCAATACCATATTGTATACATAAAATTAATAACTTTGTCACCAATTTGTGTCACAGAAATAAAAGGTTTGTTCTCAAATCTTTCATAAGCAATTTAAAAGTATATTCTTAATAGTTGATTGCTCAATATATATCACTTATATGAATTTTTGATCTTTTCAGACGAACTTCCTGCTGAAGCTTATGCTACAGCAACATTTCTAGAAAAGTTTGACCAGCTTTTTGACGCCCTTAATGCGGATAGTCCAGATCTACGTCGAGGGAAGAAATATTCCACTAACCTTACTATATACTCACATCATTTGGAATTATTTCGTGATATGCGAAAATATATAAATGAAATGAATTTTATAGGTTCGAATACACCCCCACCATCGCAGGTGGGATGGATTCGAACAATTAATGGTGTAGAAAGGCTGTGGAAAAATTTATTAAGTGTAAATGTTAATAGCCTTTCTACACGGCGCTTAAATCAAGATCCACTCGAGAACTGTTTCGGTTGCATTCGTTATCACTGTGGATCTAACGATAATCCGACTGTAGGACAGTTTGTGTCTGGTATAAAAACTGCAGTTATAAGTAATTCACGGCATTGCAGTCAATCAAAAAAAAATTGTGAAGATGACACGGCAACATTATGCAACAATTTAAAATCATTTTTGCTCCCAGAGATTACTGAAGAAACAAGTCAGGTAATTAGTGAACTACCTGATGCAGTATTACTCGAGTTAGAACCGCTAATAGCCGATGCCACCGAAAACATAGCGCAGGCGTCTCCCGAAGCACAAGCCTGCACGTATGTGTGTGGCTTCATATTTAAAAAATTAAAGCATAATAATTGTGTTGCTTGCAAATCATTATTTATAGCATCAGAAGCCACACAAATACATATATTCACAGACTATAAAGAATATGATATTAATCATAAAGCACTACAATATGCAGATCAAGCGTTTGTACAATGTGTAGAAGTTTGTGCACTGGGAATAAATAACATTTTAAATACTGCAGGTTGGCAAAATAATATTAAAATATTGATTATGTCTGCTCTGTCTCAGGTGGATTTTGATTTTTTAAACAAGTGTCAAGAGCACAAAATTGTTAATAAAAGACATATAATTGATTCCACCTTTTATATTTGTCTCAAAAGACAAATTGTTTTAAAAAAACAGAGCTTTTGGAGAAGAGTAAAGGAAAAAGGCACTAGAAAGAAAAATACGGATTTTAACGAACCAATAATATAATTCACAATTATGTACTTTTTCAACACATGTATTACTACTCTGAAACACAGAAAAAAAATCGGGTATTATTTGAAAACATGATAAGGTAAACCTTAATGTTTAATTATTGTCTAAATCTTCAATAAAGAAATACTAAACATAAAATCAAGATTCTTATTTATTTTTCCTACAATAATATGCTCGCTACATCAAGAAGCGATGGGACTTGCTTCGATTTTGCCATTTTACATTTATTTTATAATCGTGGCAAAATCTTCAATCCTATCGCTTCTTGATGTAGTGAGCAGTTCATAAATATTTTTTTATATCGAAAATTAGATTTTGAAATGCCCGCCACGGTTAGTTCCCTGCGGAAATTACGGAGCGCTAGTAGTATCTGTGTAATTCGCGTTTCGTTTTATGGGAGTAACGCTTCTTCTCTCGTAGAGAGTATTATGTTCCTTGCTTCCGAATATGAAATGCAACTCTTAGCCATAGTAAGTTTTATTTCTGTTTGTCTAATATATTCCGGGCATTTATTGGTAGCGTGGTGAGGGCCAGAACACGAAACACAAGAAATACAGTCATCGTCAGCAGTACAAGAATCACCAGTATGACTCCCACCACATCTTAAACACCGTGGATTACCCCTGCAGTATACCTTAGTATGGCCAAAACGACAGCACTTATAGCACTGTACCGTAGGGAAAGTATATAAAACAACAGGTAATGCATTAAAACACATAAATACGCGCTTCGGTAATACCTGACCATCAAAAGTAATTACCACCGACTGTGACGGTTTCCACGTCGGTGCATTGTTGACCATTACTTTGTAATTAAGTCGACGAGCTTTGAGTATCCGGCCACATCCAATCGGAACATTAATATTATCTATGATTTCCTCCGGAGTTAGATCATCAGGAACACCCTTTATGAGACCCATTCGCGTAGTACTGGATGTAGAAATAAATGCTTTAAAATTATTATCAACTAATACCTTTGAAGAAACAAAAAAGTTCGCATCCTGGCAAGACGAGAATGAGAGTGATAATCTATTTCGACCAATCTTTTTAAGACTGCCATTTACTATGTTTGCGAAATTATATTTTTTCAGAAATCTACCAAATGTTAATGAGTTAAGAATTGTGGATCCTTCCAGCTGCTGCTTCTGAATATGAACCACGTACAGGGCGGCATCCGAATTATCATAAAAAAATCTCCCTACTGGGGTATAAGATTTCTCTTTGGAGATCAGTGCAATATTCTCAGATACTTTATGTGACATATCTGATTTGCTACCTATATCTTTATGGGAAATAATACTCTCTGTGATAGTATGAGGCTTTGAGAACACTATGTCGCTATCTTGACATATACAATCATTATAGTTAGAGGATTTATCGGAAGAATTCTTTTTTTTCCTTTTTTTATTGCAATGTTTGCATAATTTGACTAATTTTGCCCGTTTTCTACCGGAGGTAGACATAGAACCATCAGTATCCATGCTAGATGCGTCATTTTCAATGGTAATGAAATGTGATACCTGGAGGTTTGTACCCCCAGGATCGGGAGGCTCGCTCATAATATTTTCTTACATATATTACAAAGAAAAAACTTAAAGACTTACCTAAACTGCACTAAAACTACAATATATACACTATCAACACACTTACACAATATACAAAACTACTCTACTGATCATTAAATCAAGTATAAATTATATTTTAAAGTCTGAGAAATAGGGTATTTGACACAGATGGAAATAAAATATGAAACTTAGCTATAATGATAGAATGTATTTTATTTGACTAGTTTGGTATTTTTGAAAATAATATTAATAACTCGTAAATACATTTAATTCGATAAACAAATTCATAATTTTTAATCTATGTGTCACGTGACTCGAAACACCAATGACTGCGTGACGTCACTACTCAGACGATTGATTGTCAATTTGCAGTCACTGTGACACATGACACAAAATAAATCGATGAATTTGTAGATATTTGGGAAGCAAGATGCAACCACTTTCTTCATATTTCAGTTCAATTTTCGAAGTATTGGTGGAATAACCCTATCCAAAACACAACCGCGCTAATTTAAATTTCCCGCCCTTTTCAATGAGAACTTTATGAACTGTGCTAATGCCAGGGTGCACAGATTAATAATATATTATTAATCTGTGCCACAATCCAAAAAAGTACTCTGTGGTACAATCTTAGAACATTGTACCCATGGACTAATTATAAAGAGGACATGGCCTAAGCGACTGTGCACCGTGATTTTAAGTGAGTCCTGACGTCAAACAACTGTGTGTGTGGCTCGGTCAAGCCACGCCCACTCGTGCTCAGTCTGCCAGCAGTCATCCTGTATATACGACGATCGCGATCGAATAGTATTTTTTATTATACTTCGATATTATTATGAGAAATAAAGAACTGTTGTATTTTATCCTGCAAGAATTACTCGGATAAACGTTCTGATGCCATGATAGGCATCACATTTCATTCGTAAGTAATTTTAGACGCAATTTATTAGGCAAGTTCCAGAAAAATCTATGAAACGTCATATTAGCTCTATAGTTTTTCTACTCGCCGCCAGACGTCGAAACCTTTAAATATCACATAAATAGCTAAAAATGTCATAGAAAAATACTTTTCAGTTGATAATTAAACGTATGTAAGTAGATTTAAAACTATACAAAGCTAATTTTGCCAAAAAAATATCGTATTAAAATTTATAATTATTTCAAATTTTCTAATGATAGAATATTCAATAACCGCCATCTACAGTGCAGAAAAGGCAATCCTTGAATGGCCGAGTCGTACTGTTAATCACGATGTTTTGATAATGATATTTCATAACATTTAATACATATGTCATTTTATTAACTTTTTTCAATACTATCACGACAAAAATATAATTCTTTTTTAGCGGTGTGAACACTTATTTCTTAATAAAGTTTAAAGACACTAGAGACATCTAGCGTAATTTAGCTGAATTACGTAAGAATGAATTGAATATTGTAACTTTCAGTTTTCCCTATTCACCGCTAGGGTGGGGAATGAAGAAGTGGGCGGTGTTTTCGGCGTTTGACAGCCCCCCTCACCCCGCAAATCGTCACGCGGTGTTCCTTTAGAACAGGCCCTTAGAACATCTCCTCTTTTTAATTGCTTCATGATTGTACCCCATAGAATTAGAATATTTTCGGTACCCGGTACCCCATAGACGGACATAGAGCTCAAAAAAGTGCAACCGATTTTGAATTGTCAATGTGTGCGTGCAATAGTAATGTACAACGTGGAAATATTGACACGATATCAATTATCGATAAACAATATTTCAGATGTAAAGAATTGGTATACAAAATTAAAATATTTTCAATAAAATTATGTTAATTAAACTAAAATCACAAGGGTAGGTATTATTTAATTTACTGAATTAATTAATTACATTATTATATATCTGCCTAGCCTTTTCCCAATTACATTGGGGTCGGCTTCCAGCCAAACCGGATGCAGCTTAATACCAGTGTTTTACATGGAGCGACTGCCTATCTGACCTCCACAACCCAGTAACTGGGTAACACGATATCTCGTGGTATGACTGGTTGTCAGATTTTCAGGCCTCTGACTACCTGTAACGGCTGTCATGGATCTTAATTTGACAACCGGGACCGACGGCTTAACGTGCTCTCCGAGGCACGGAGGGGTCTCAGTATGAAATGATGGTCACCCATCCACAGACCGACCGCGGCAAGCGCAGCTTAACCTCGATCGATCGATCTGTGCGGCTGTTACTTAGCCACGAGCCCCTTCAATTAATTACATTATTATAATAAAAAAATCATGCGCTCACATTTTATTACTATTTCATTGGTAATAGGTACTTTGTAAAAAAAGCAGCTTTTAAGGACCCTGAGCAGTGTATAGAGTATGACTGATTGAGATGATGATTGACTGAATGATTTTTACCTACCTATCCTAATACCACTGCGGAGGTGGTCTGGACTCAGCGCAGCACACGTTTGAGGTGTGCCCTGCCTAGACCACTGAGCGGCGGGTACTAAGACCCAGTATCGGGCGAGACTTGTCTCTGCCGGTCGTAGTGCGGGCTGGCAGATTCAGTGAACTGGAGAGAAATGGCTTCCTTTTGTGAGACTGTTTTCGTCCAGTAAGAGGCCGCCGAGCAAGATTATGAGAGGGCCGATCCCGCTAGGAGAAGAAAGCGTCTAGGAGGAAACCGCCTCGGCGCCTAACAGCCGAAACCCCTGCTGTATTATTTAAGGCAGGCGGCTCTTTGGGGTCACAGATGCTTAGAGAGGGGACTTCGTTTACCCATCGTGATCCCAGAGAAGACGGTGGCATAGTGGTCACGTGCTATCGTGCACTGCGAGGCTTAGGGGAGACCCCTGTACAGTCTCTCTAGAGATGTGCCTTAATAGGCGCTGCATAGCGGGGATGCAGGAGCTGGTCTATTACGTGCCTCCCTCCATATGCTGATGGTGACCACCGAAGTGGTTTTAGTGAGTTTCAATTAGTCTCATCTTTTATTCCTTTTTCTTAGCATCGATAGGAAACTTTTCAGTATAAAAAATATATCATAAAATTGAGATATTCTCTTAAATTAGTACTTAAAAATATATAAACAACATACTCATTACGCTATCACATATAGGCTCAGTGCTCACCGCCTAAAGGTGATAGCGCAGGAATAAACAACTAGTTTCATTCGGGGTCTGTTTTTAAAATTAATATTACTAGCGCAGTTCGTTGGATCATTATTAACAACCGAGGTCCGCACAAAGTAGGTTGGCGGTCCGGATTCGAGCCACATTTGGGGAATACTGTAATAGCGTGATTACGTAACCTGGGCCACTAAGCTACGCTTAGCTTCTTATATGTTATAAGCGTTCGGGCAGACACACCGATAAACAGACACAAACGTTTCCAAACATTTTGGTTTCATCTTCTGTGTTGATAGTATTAGGTACCCCTATTAAAATTTTGGAAAAATAATCAATGTGCAGAGATACATCAACACTTAAAAAAATTCTGATATCGGAACTTTTTGTTCTAAAATTTCATCGACACTATATTTCCGTAAGAGATTCCATACCCAAAGTAGGCTTTGTAGGTCTTTATCTATCCTACGTTTATGATTGTACCCGTAGATTAGAGTTCTCTATCTACGATTGTACCAGATAACTACAAAATGTTTACGTGACGTCATAAAAAGTGAAGTTTCGAATGAACAATTGATGTTTCTTGATATACGGAGGAATCAAAGCTCAACTCGACGTAAATAACACAAAAAACACCGAACAATTACCAGAAAGTTGCGCACGAGTATGTACTCACACCGGCAGAAAAATTCTTGTGACATTTCATAGAGGGTTGCAAAGCTTTAATGTAATTAAGTTTATTCAAATTATTTACGGTTAAGTGGCAACATTGAAAATTATTTCTTTGGCTTGGCTCACAGATGGCTCTTTACTCAACAAAAGTTCGTAATCATGCTTTGTTCGCGAGTTACCAGGGCATGGGTTAATTCTTTACCCATTTCATGTTACTTTTGATAAGACCCGGCTGGCAGCACTGCTTACCAAATATGGCAGCCACGGCATGTAATAGGGTTATTGACGAAATTTCACAAAGGGCCTAAATTTTAAGAATATGGTATAGATAACTAAAAAAAATATTTTGCAATTTTTGTGTACCTGTGTGATTAAATAATAGCTGTTTAAAATTCAAATTTTAAAGGTCGTGCCAAAAGGCGCGATAATAACGATCGCCATTTTGTGACGTCATTACGCAACAGAACTATTGTAAACAAAGGAAACTATTTTGTAAATCATAACATTAGTGCGTAGTATACCAATACTTCGAAAATTGAACTGAAATACGGAGAAAGTGGTTGCAACTGGCTTCCGAAATATCAACAAATTCATCGATTTATTTTGTGTCATGTGTCACAGTGACTGCAAATTGACAATCAATCCTCTGATTAGTGACGTCACGCAGTCATTGGTGTTTCGAGTCACATGACACATAGATTAAAAATTATGAATTTGTTTATCGAATTAAATGTATTTACGAGTTATTATTACTATTTTCAAAAATACCAAAATTTCGAATAAAATACATTCTATCATTATAGCTAAGTTTCATATTTTATTTCCATCAGTGTCAAATACCCTATTGAAAGTTAGGCGCTGGCAGCACTGCTTAACTGACATTATATTATAATAAAAATTAGGAGTTTAGGCGGGAAAATGTAAAGTGCACGTTGTCGATTTTATATTGTTTTCCAAAACTTGTGTTTCTCCGAAGTATAATGTGTAATTATGGTGGATAATTAACCATTATGTGTTCATGAAGGTGTACGAGTGTGGGCAAATTGTATAAAATTGAAAATCATGACTTTTTGTGTTCACTCCTAAACTCCATCGAAGACTCAGTAAAATTTCCACCGTTTTACTGGGGCAATAACTGCAATAACTTTTTATACTTGATTAAAAAAAGAAGGAAGTAACTGAAGACGAGGCTTTGGCCTTACTTTTATTTAAGAACACTGAAGACGAGGCGGTATGGTCTAAGACCTTAGCCTGCCCGATTAGGGCGAAGGAAATAAAAAAAAAAAAAATAATAAAAATTAATTTCCTCTTCTGTTAGGTTAGGATTTGCCGAGGTTAAAAATCCAGAACATTCACATACTGTAATTCATTTATTTTTATTTAAGGTGTTCATTTTTGGACCAAGATGGCTATTTCGGCTATATTACGCCGGACGTTGATAAACGGAACGCTGTATTCCGCTGCTGCTCTTCGTTTTGCTTCTACTCAACCTGAAAAAAAAGTATTTTTCGATGTCACTGCTGATGGAGAACCTTTGGGGCGTATTGTAATAAAGCTTGAATCTGAGTTGGTCCCAAAAACAGCAGAGAATTTTAGGGCGTTATGCACTGGTGAAAAAGGGTTTGGCTACAAGGGTTCTTCATTCCACAGGATTATTCCTAACTTTATGTGTCAGGGAGGCGATTTTACCAACCATAATGGCACTGGAGGGAAGTCAATTTATGGTCGTGTTTTCCAAGATGAAAATTTCAAACTGAAGCACACTGGTGCTGGTATTTTGTCAATGGCTAATGCTGGGCCCAATACCAATGGATCTCAGTTCTTCATCACTACTGTGCCAACTCCCTGGCTCGATAAGAAACATGTTGTATTTGGTGCTGTAGTAGAGGGTATGGATGTTGTGAGTAAAATGGAAGGTCTTGGATCCAAAAGTGGCAAACCCACAAAGAAAATAGTAATTTCCGAGTGTGGTGAGTCAGACTAATTACACATTATTTAGCTGTAAATTTTGTAGTTACAAATAATGTAGTCTATTGCATAACTAGGTTTATTTTGTAGTAATTAGAATTGTATTGAATAGTAGATATTAGTTCAGTTGTTTCTATTGTTATATATACTCCTGCTCAATATTGTTTTTTTTTTTATTCAGGCGAGTGTCATGAAGAAGTTGCTATCAAAAAAGCAGTTCAGTAAATCAATTTTATTCCAGATTTGTTATTTGTTTATGTAACTATGTAGTTTTCCTATAAGGAAATAATAAAAAATATTAAAATAAGTATGCAATTTTATTATTAACTAAATGCAACAAATTAGTTTAGGAGTCGCTATTATCAAACTAGTTTGGGTGATTGATATAACAACTTGTTTATATACATCTAAGTCAGTATCAATATCAAGTCTTATGATCTATTGTAGTAATAAGGCATTTTTCGTTAAAACACTCTCTTTCATATCAAACTATTAACCTCTCTTAATATTATGTGACAATAATTTACACAGACAAAATTCTGTCTTTCTACTTTCATTATTTGAGATAAATATATTGCTTTAAAATACATGTCCATAGTAAATAATTGAGTTCTTTATTCCAGCAGCCCAAGAATTGTCATTTTTTACACAATTATTATTTTAAATAAATTTTTTGAACATCAAATTCATTTAATGATCATTGTGGATTATAGTGGCTGGCATTTTTTTTCTCAACTAAGGCAGATTTAACTGGTATAAATATTTTTACTAAATAATATTAGCTATACTCCAAAATATACAACTAAACATGTTAAAAAGAATCATCTTTCTATCCCAATTGGGAAACAGGCATGATTAGAAAAGAATTAGGATTTATATTTCTGTAACCATTATTAGACTGAAACAATACATTATAAAATTATTAGAAATAAATATTTCCAAAAAACTGAAGATGTATTAAAGTACATAATAATTGTTGTCAATTTATTCACAGTCCATCACAGAAGGCATTCATAACCATTTGAGATCTCATTGTTTTCTCTACTTCTTCGAGCATAGCAAGTTTGGTGATTTGTGCTTTTTTTATTCATTTATAAGTTGTAATTTACTAAGTTAGGAATGTTAACAATAACATTTTCATTGCAAACATTTCAAAGAAGAAAATAGTATGTATTCGCATAAGAGCAGCGATAATTAAAATAATAAAAAAAGCTATGTGCAGATAGAAAAAGTGTTATGTTTATTTAAAATAGCAACCAGATTCACTTGAATTTTATAACACTTTATTATACTATTCTTGCTCAACCCACATATAAGAATGTACTTCATAACAATTAAAATCTATTGTGTCTGCTAATGAGTGAGATGAATGCGTAGTTATTGCTTTTTTTCAATCTAGAAGATGATCTATTTCATAAATCTCTAACATATAATCAAGTTAAATGGTCTGTAAATTAATCGAACTGTAAATTTTAAAGAATTTTAACTAACAACAAACAAGTAAACATCAAAAATTTGAACTTGTCCCAAGTTTTTTGCTATGTTAATTATTACAAGATTGACTTTTTGCATAATTTTGTTACTACTGCTTGTATTTATTTTGTTACTTCTACTTGTGCTTTAAAATCAATATGATATTATGATAAATCTTATGAACCTAAAGTAGGTCCCAGAACAGAAAGAAAAATTCAGTACAAGAATACTTCATAATCTTGGTGGTTATTAAATTTTTATTCACAAGCTATTGATAACTTCACAGGCTATCAAATCATCACTGGTTGCAAACTTTCGTGACTGTTTTTTACTTCTGACATAGCAATACCAGCATGATTAAAGCACACACCAAATTAATACTGGCATCTTAACAATGTTCTTCAATTTTAAGTACAACAAAACAAAGGCCTAGTTTTCCAGTTTCCAAATGGATTTTTACAAAGGATAATTAAGAATTTAAGATGATCATCTAATCTCTCTGATAATGCATCTTTATAATAGAAAATCGTTAAAAATTATAATTTAACCAATTACATTATAATGATGAAACATAAATAAAACCTAAAATAAAATAGAGTGATGCGAGTATTTTAAATGTTAAAACAACAGTCAGTTACCGCATTGTATGATTCATCAAACATATTTATATTGATCCTATGTGCTGTAGCTTGCAGCATTGATAAAGTAATTAGGAGTGCTCTAGTTAACTGCTAAAGCAACAGCTTTATTTTCATTAATAACTTTATGAAAGCTTCAAAACTACGGTTAAAGATATGATTTGGAAACACTTTTTTTTTTTTCTATTTACTAATTTTAAAATAAGAGTAATTCATTTAAAACTTATTTATGTTCACTATACTCATCTCTCACTCAGTCGTAAACAGTGGCAAAAAGCAAATGTTTTTCACTCGGAATCACTCCAACTGAGATTCAGTCCCGGTACATATGTACAGGTCGGTCGAATCGGGCCGACCGTTTCTCACACGCACGGATCTAACCTCGTCGAGGCCAGATGATCGACGCTCCGGCCTTTTTGCATCTGTAAACTAAGCTCGTTTGGTTCCATTGTGAGGTGATGTGAGGACGTCCGCTTGTGCTTCGTCTCGGGCAGTTTGGAGTCCTTGGAGCTGGTCCGGCGGTGGCGAAGCACTCCGCCGCTGTCGATAAGGCGCTTGCTCTCTTCGTCCGCGCAACGCGACAGCGGTAGCACGGTGAGATCGAGGCTCTCCATGCTCTTGAGCGCGAGATGCTTGAGTTGGTCCAAGCTGAGCTCGCGTGAGTTAGAGCGGGAGTGCACTTTGAAATCGCGCGAGCCGCTACGCGAGTGTGCGGGCAGGTCGCGTGATGCTGAACGTGGGAAGGCATCGCGCCGCGAGTCGCGGGAGTCACGCGAGTCGCGCGAGTCGCTGCGCACGGCTCTATTTCGCTCCGGTTCATCCAGCGAGTGCTGGCGTGCGCGCGGTTCTAGCTGGATGGTCTTGGAGTCGTTGCGCAGATGGCGCGACGCAACCAGAATTCGCGAGTTCTTGCCGGCCGCCCCGCGCGCCTGCGACTCCTGCGAGTACTGCGACTCAGTGCGCTGCAGTTTGGGCCGGTAGGGGTCGTCACAGCTGGCGACGGGAGGCTCTATAGGGGTGGTGGTTGCCGAGCTCACACCTGACATCACGCCCGATCGGAAGCCACTGGCGTTGTCCGCTGATGGAAGTTCTTCGAAAACTGTTAATCAAAATAAAAATATAATATTTCTGTAGTGCTGTTGTACTAAGATGTGTCGGGATTTTATGAGTTTTAAAATCACTTTTGGAATAATAGTAATAAAAGAATAGCCGCATGAAAATGACCATAAGCACGAGTTCACCTTTTTTTCTAGAACGCATTTATTATACAGGTGAATTTTTCGAGTGGCGTGGATGGCCAAAGCCAAGCTATAAAGAATATCGAAAAATACTCAAAGGGTGTCCCAGGCCCAAATTTGATGGAAACAAAAACTGCAAAATTTGGTTTTTGAAAAATCTATTTTCTTAGCCAAGAATCGAACTCATTGATATTGTAAAAAAAAAACACGTTGTATTATTACACCATCTGATGATGTTGCTAACAAGGATCAAATTCTAGGAAGTAATGATATATGGCAAACTAAAGGAAACAGTTGAATTTTAATAACATTTACAAGATATGTGTACTACCTGACATAGTCCAGTAGTAGATCGAGCTCAACATTCAATATACATCTTACCAGTTGATCCATAAGAATTTATGTCTATAATACGAAGTCAAAAAAATATATAGCTACATATAGTTTTTGTCATGATGAAACAACAATTGTGAAAAAAATGTGTGTAGTCTAGTGATGTCATTCCAGTGGCGTGCCTAGGGTTTCAAAATAAGGCAAGCCCAATAAAATTTTAACCGATTTCAAAAAAAGAAATTTCAGTTTTGGACTGAGTATGTAGGTACCTACGTATGTATCATCGCAATTTTCTCATAAACTACTGGTTAGGTACAATAAATTAAAAGTGAATTCATCCGTCTTCTTCTCGGCCCCGGTTTGTCACTTTCCTGATGCTGCATATGCTTTTCTAAAACGACATCGTATTTTGAAATTAACGAGACCAGTTCTAAAAAATTGCCTTTATTTAATGAAGTTTTGGACTCATCATGTCCTCTTAAAGGAAGTTCCTGTTGTGCTAAATGACAAACAATATCGACTAATCATTATAACCAGATGTATTCGGAATCTTCATTCAAAAAAAATATGCAGCACCAGCAATACAACTTATTAGTGTGCGAACAGCCAACAATCCAACTAGTTTTATACACTGATCTATTAAATTTTCGTTTATGCGATTTACTAGTCTGAGAAATACACAGATTAGGCGTCGGTTTTAATGAAGAAATTAACTGTTTTTTCTGCGCAAAGTTTAAAGATTTTACCTTATCTTCGCCAATCAAAACTTGAACGCATTTTAAATCCTCACAAGGTACAATTACCTCAATTGTAAGTCACCAAAACAATTGTATCACTGAGAAAATCTAAGAAAACACACAAAAAACTTTAACAACAAAACTTTTTCCACTCAAGCAAATGAAACTGAAGTGAGTTGCACTCGGGTGTCAGGAACTATTTACGCAGAGTTGCAGTGTTGTCATTTAGGCAAAAAAAGTCGCCAGGTATATGAAAAATCTAGCTAAATGTCGCAATAGGGTATTTTACACTGATGGAAATAAAATATGAAACTTAGCTATAATGATAGAATGTATTTTATTTGACTCTTTGGTATTTTTGAAAATAATATTAATAACTCGTAAATACATTTAATTCGATAAACAAATTCATAATTTTTAATCTATGTGTCACGTGACTCGAAGCTATTAATTATTTTAAAAAGTTGCTAGTTTTTATTGTTGCTAAATCTTAAAAAAAGTCTCCAAACTCGTAAAAATCTCCAATATCTCACAACGTTGATATAACGGCAACACTGCAGAGTTGGCAAGGTGTGCATACGCGTGCAACTTCATAGGCATGCACGGCTTAAATCTTCCATACTGATCGATTTGTAGACGCACAAGGTATATACTCGTTATACGGCACATCGCTATAAGTGCGAAAGAGACAGAGATAGTATTTGAAAGCCCCGTAAAAGCCCGTACGTGTAAGCGAGATAGCTATATGTAGATGCTGCAACTGCGTAACTCGAACAATCGCGATGTGTAGTAGTGTGGCATAGGTAGATACTTTGTGTTATTTTGATAAGAATTAAGCGCGCGAACTTTTAAATTGTTCGGGTTTGATATTGATTCTCTATCGAGCATTTTAGTAAGGCATGCCGGGCTTTTGGGCTTATATGAAGGTACCGCCACTGTGTCATTCAATATCCCTTAGCATAAGATTTAAAAAAATAACTAGATTGCCTACGTTAATGCGTTTGATTTATCGGTATAATATTACAATTAGATCAAATATAGCATCACGGCTGTATTCCCCGAAGGGATAGGCAGGGTTGTAAACAATTGTAAGTAAACCCATATTCACCAATGCTGTTATTAAGTCTCATGTATTCGCATCTACCTCGCACAATTGCAAACATCGAGCTGCTACTGTGAATTTCCTAACGAAAAAACCCAATAACACTGAATTAGATCAATAACAGGGGCGGACCGAGATTTTGTGGGGCCCTACTACTGGAACATGAACGTTGAGCCGCGCTTATACGGACTAAAAACCACACGGTTAATTAATAATTATGTTCATTGTCTGCAATGGGGTCTGGTGGCCTTTTATATCAACGGGGCCCTGGGCTGCAGCCCAAAGAGCCCTTATAGCATTAACGCGTGCTTAGCGAACTGTAAAGTTATTATATTAAATGGAAAAAACCCGCGCCTCCCGGATAAATACTCCAGGCGCTCTGACCACTAAGCCATCTCGACCTCTTACTATATCTCCTCTTACCACTTATTATATAATAACTTTACCTGTATACTACTACTTACTAAGTATATCTCTAAATTTGCTGTGCCCTTACAGTGTTTCCTATTAAAACGAATCACACTTTCTATAACAAACTATGTATATAGCGATGTAGCGAGTCGCGGATCGCGGTGAGCAATAAATGATATGATAAGGTCTCAGGAAAGTTATATAAATTAAAAGTGTTAAAATTACTTATAGTATGTGCACATGTCTGTTTATAAATATTTTGCATTGGAAGAAACTAATGTCTAAGATACAGGCTCGGCCTAGTTTAGACATTAGGATTCAATTTGTCCTACACTTACAGAAATTGTACTATTAGATTAAGTAAATTGTATTGTTAACTGGTTTCAAATAAAGATTATTATTATTATTATATACGAATGCAATAGGTTTGAAGTCAGTTAATTATTTATAAAGATTTTTTTTACTTCAAAATATTATTTTGATTTTGGTTTTAAGTATATAAGAATACCAATCTTATTTTTAGATGCCCATGATAGGTAATGTGAGTTACTGACTTTTTTAAATATTATTAATACAGTAAAAGAAAATTGTATTAATTGTGATCACAAATTTTTAACACAACTAGTTTCTAAACGAAACAAGCAGCTGTCAGTTGCATGTCAGTTGGTAATGTCAAATCAAGGTCACAAATGTCAAACCGACAAGTGCTGCCAGCTCTAGTATACAAGTTTTGATGATTCTTAATATAAAACTGATGTATTTTTACGTTTTTGGGTATAGATCTATTTTGATATACTTGTAAAATCTATGTAGTAGTCTTAGTTCAAAAAATAAAATACATTCGTATCATAAAATGCGAATTTAGTTAAAATAGCTTCAATATAAAAATGGCAGAAAACATTTCCTTTTACGAATTCGACATCACTAAATTAAAACCATTTTGAGAATAAGAATATACCGAATAATTTAGAGAATTTTCAATAGGGTATCATGAAAACTGTCAAACACAAGGAGTATCATCTTTTTCTTTCATGCATTGGGTTGCATATGTTAAAGTGTTGTCCGTCTCGTAAATGCACCATATTTGTATAACATAGAGAACAAGGGCATCTCCTTTGATTTATATATTCAAAGGCATAAACCCCAACAAATTTTATGAAATTTTATTTATTAATAAACATAATATATTCTCCTCTGGCAAACTTTTTTCTATCACTTCTTCCCATAATGTCCGCATAATATCTCGAGAAGAAAGATTTTATTATCTATCGATGTAATAATATCTATGGAGGTTGATTTCTCAATAAACAAAAAATGCCCGATTATAAACTTTACAAGAAATCCGTTCCAAGAAAAAAGTGTGATGCATCCCCTCTTTCTCTAGTAAAATATTACCTACATAGTATAATTATATTACTATAGAAAAAATTAACCCTGTCACTGTGGACCACGCGGCCACGTGCAATTGCAAAGCAACAGGGTGTATAATCTTGGAACAAGTGAGTAGGAAACTGGACAATTATAAATCGACAAAATAAAGTAGGTCATTTAAATATACCATTGTCGTATGGCAATCATTCTTTTGCAATTTGGTAGGGTTACATCAATTTTTTTTTGCCTTCGTAATTCAATAAATGGCGCTTAATGCTATTTTGCAACAGATATCTCAAATAAGTAAGGAAGTATTTTGTAAAAGTGAACTTGAATTTATTATATATCGGGAATATGCTGGTCGGAACTGGTTTTGCAGTCCCAGTTACTCATTCATAAAATGCACATCTGAATTACAAGACATTTATGATGACATATTAAAAGCAAATATATAATTAAATAATTTAAAACAATTTATAAAAGTAATAATATTTGTACATATTAGTTTCGACTTCCTGCATTGCCAAATCTATAAAGAAAACTTGATAGATTTAAGATTAATTTGTATCCCGATTTTTTATACGCCATTATTGCAAAATTTAAATAAAATATTATGCGGAAAGAAGGACTGTGACGATGATAAGAACAGCAATCAATTAAAGGCAAAAAAATGTCTTATGTGATTAAAGATAAATCTTTGAAAAGCATTAATTTCATTTCATTATATTCCAAATTATTCATAAGATATGAGCAATAAAAAAATGAACGGAACAATATATTAGAATCGGTTGAATCACGTATTTTTAAATCTTTGTTGTTTGAAGTTGCTTACCTAAGTAGATACCTATATCTACCATATCAATGCACCCGTTTCTATATAAACACTAGCTGACCCGGCAAACGTTGTTTTGCCATATAAATAAAAAATTTAGGGGTCGACTACCCCTAACATTTAGGGGGATGAAAAATAGATGTTGGCCGATTCTCATAGATACCGGATAAGCACAAAAAATTTCATCAAAATCGGTCAAGCCGTTTCGGAGGAGTATGGCAACAAAAACTGTGACACGAGAATTTTATATATTAGATATGTATACGCATGTCGGAGTCCTATCGTTTACCGCAATAAAAGAGCGGACTGTATAAATATTGAGTAGTTATAATAAAAAACAAAGTTAGATCAAACGGCGCCCGATCGCGCTACGTGACCGTCGCGGATAATCGTCGTAGAGAGGCTGCGCGCCAAAACGGGGAAAAAGAACCGCAGCCACCGCGTCGCTTCCCACCCCCGCGCACCCTTCAGGCTGCGCAGTAGTCAGCGCGGCCCGCGTTGTCCCGCGCCGTGGCATGATCCGAGCGTAGAAAATGCAGTAGTGCATTCGTAAAACTATAGATGGCGCCTGTGTGCCCTGTTTCCTAAATTGAAAGCGAGACAGGTCTCTATTTCCTATATTGTAAGGTACTCTGTGTAAAGCAATAATAATCTTTACGCTTGAACATTTACGTTCATTATTGCTCGCAGCAACGGTCGGCACTGTGAAAGAATAGGCTAATAAAGAGTAGGTATGGAAGATTGTGTAAATGTGTATTTATCCGTTATGCAGTATTAACTTCTTGTATGTCGCATTTCCAAACACAATTAAAATTCCATCGGCACTCACATGATTTACGTTCTGACATACAAGGGTTTAAGTAATCTGTGGTAGTATTGCGACTCGGGCTGACACCCAAATTCGGGCGCACTAAGAATATAATAGCATCCTTAAAGTATTTAAACACAAAAGATATAATTATAATGTTAAACCGATATGATCCAGCTAGTCCCTAGTTGGCCCCCCAGCAACGCCTTAAGCCGAGGCTCGTGCCCAGCAGGGGACGCCCTTAGTGTTGTGTTGCTTAGTTTGTCATTTAAAAATTATGATATAGCTTGAGGCATCAAATTGCCTCGCCTTACGGTTACGCAGATAAAACACCTACGGATTATATGCAACAGGCTAGGTTAAAAAAAAATGTAGTGTTACGTTTGTCCAGACTGATGATAGAGCCGGCGATGTCCTTGTGCGGGTCCAGCGGCGGCGCGGTCTCGAGATGGCGGCGGCGGCGCACGAGCCACCAGTCCGCCATGAAGATGCCTAGCGCCACTATCTTTATACCGCCGCAGAGGCCCACGTATCTTAAAAAAGGAAATGTTCATGAGAATGACGATAGCAAACA
This sequence comes from Xylocampa areola, assembly GCA_935421205.1. Taxonomy (NCBI): domain Eukaryota; kingdom Metazoa; phylum Arthropoda; class Insecta; order Lepidoptera; family Noctuidae; genus Xylocampa; species Xylocampa areola. The sequence continues at coordinate 8,852,490 of OW285200.1, forward strand.
TAATATCATTGTCATACTAGCCTTTTTAGTCAAGGTAGGGTTGGCTTCCGTCAAGGCCAGGGTATTTGTGGGGTCCAATACCATCTAATAAAATCTTTTATAAACCATTTTTTATATACTGGCGATTAACATTTAAACTCGATTAAAAAATATTATTAATCAGATTGACAGCTTGTTTACTGTGTTGTGAGTAGTGATGTAGCTGAAGTCACGTGACCCAAAGTGAGTCACAACAGCCCTTTATTATAACACCAAGGTGCTAGGTAGCCAATTTGAGATCGTTTTCTCAAAACAGTCAAATGCCATATTAGTAGGGATCTATGAATGCTATTCTTTAAACAAATATTTACGATTTCATTCATATATTTATGTATGAAATCTTCATTTGCAATTCAATAATTGCAATTAGTACCTGTATCTAAATTGCTCTATATCGTAAAGGAGACAGCGGCCTCCTTTCTCCCCACTACAGGATTGTTTCCAGAGCAGGCACGTGGAATCGATTAGGTTTCCGAAAACGATCGGCGCGGGAATGTATCCGAACAGACGGAATATCACGAACTGCATGCCGAGCGCGAACGAACGCTCTTCTTCGCTCACCGATCTGTGAAAACATGTTAGTTATTTATAAAAACTTATTAAATAGCTAGTTACATTAACGCATGTTAGTAGCATTAACGCATGCGACCGTATTCTTTTTCCATTTAATATAATAACTTTAGAGTTCGCTAAGCATGCTTTAATGCTTTTCAAAGATTTATCTTGAATTAATTCACTCATCAAAAATAATGTGGGAATTGGTGTTGTTATTAGAGGTACGAATGACGTGAGTAGTATAATGTAATTTTGCGAATTTGTCATGACAATATACAACCGTATGTCGGCTGGTGACAGCCGACATACGGTTGTATATTCTTCATTTTAGAATGTAAAGATAAGTGAAACAACAATTCTGCGTGACAGGTGCGACAATTGTCAGATATTTTGACAATTGTCGCACTTGTCGGCTTGGTGAAATAGGGGCCTGGTTGACCACCCTAACAAAATTTGCTTGATTACTAACAACACAACAGCGGGTAATGCCGATTAAGAACGGAACCGTGGGCAAAGTTATTATTTATACTATCTATACTAATATTATAAAGCTGAGAAGAGTTTGTTTGTTTGTTTGGTTGAACGCGCTAATCTCAGAAACTAATGTACCGAATTGAATTATTTTTTTGTTGGGTAGTCCAATTATCGAGAAAAGCGTATAGGCCTAAAGGCGATAGGAAATAGCCTATAGACTATTTAAGATCACGCTACGATCAATAGGAGCAGAGCATCAATGAAAAATGTTACAAAAACGGGAAAAAATATTCCTTTTCGAGAGCTTCCGTTGCGTGAGCTGCATAAACGGTTAAAGCCGCGACAGCATATGTATATCTTTTATAGGTTGACTCACGTCTCACAATAACCTTTTTATGGTTATCAAATTGGTTCTATAATAATGCATTATTTGCGAAGGTATTTTATAAACATGATATTAATTCTTACCCAAATAAATATGTTATTCATCACCAGTATTTAATTTTGAACAAAATTACCCTTTACGTCATTTGATTTCAATGAATATGTTCGGAGATATCTTAGTTTAAAACGCGCACATTTATAACATAACATAGTATCACGCCTGTATTCCCCAAAGGGGTAGGCAGAGGTGTACGCAGTCGTACACCCACATTTCATCAATGTTGTTATTAGGTCCCATGCAATAGGTGGTGAGCCTATTGCCATCTACCAGGCACAATCCCAAACTCCGAGATGCTATTGAGAATTTTTTAAGTTTTTCTGTAAAAAAAATCTCAATAGCGGCCCGGAGTTTGGGATTGTGCCTGTCCCGGCTCGGGCAACCGGTCGGGAATCGAACCCGAGACCTCATGCTCAGCAGACGCGCTTGGGACCACTAGACCAACGAGGCAAGCGCGAGATGTGATAGGCGCGGTCATGAGCGGGACGGTGACGGTGGAATATATGTTAGTAGTTTTTTTTCCTCAAATTATAGCGAGTGAAACCGCGGGGCACAGCTATCATTTATATAAACGCTTATTTATCAATTTAATTGATGTCATTGGTGCCTCATTAATGGTGTTCGTAAACGGGAGGGAACTACAAATTAGTTAAGTTCCAGTCGTATTCTGTTAACTTTTACGGGATTTTCACAGTAATCATTTACACATTTAATTGCGCTACCATGTGAGAAAGAAGGAAAGGAAACAAAGAAAGATAGGAAATTAAGTAAGAAAGGAAGGTAGGAAGGAAAGAAAGATAGACAGAAGGAAAAAGAAAGAAAGATAGACATAAGGAAACAAGGAAGGAAATAGAGAAAGAAAGAAAAGAAGGAAATAAAGAAGAAAGGACTGAAGGAAAGAATTAAATGCAATTAAATAAGAAGGTAAAGTAGGAAGGAAGGAAGTAAAGAATGAACGATAAATAAAAGGAAAGATAGAAGGAAAAAAAGAAAGATATAAATAAATGTCTTAGCCCATTATTAGGTAGGTATGTTGTAGAATCAATCTACTTAGGTATGCTGTCCTTCAAAAGAGCAGCACTATTATTTTTACTTTAGAAATTGATAGATCGCCTAGCGGTCTACGTAAAAACTACATAGCTTAGTCCTTACATAGTAGCTGATTGGCATTGGGCTGAGTATGAACATTTTTCATTATTAAGTATTTGTGTTCATACACGATATGGTGCTAATTTACGACATCCACGTGGACGGAGTCGCGTGCACAGCCAGTTAAGCTGAAGAAATTGTTTGGTTGAACGCGCAAATCTCAAGAACTACTGGTCCGAATTGTTGTTTTTTATTTTTATTGGATAGTCTATTTATCGAGGAAAGCCATAGGCTATAATAACATCGCGCTATGACCAATAGAAGCGGAGCATCAATGAAAAATATTGCAAAATCAGGAAAAGTTATTCATTTTGAGATTTTTCGTTGCGTGCGCTCCGTATACGACGGAATTTTTCCTCTTTAAAAGTTCTAAAAAAAGTCCGCGACAGCATATGTCTATTTTTGAACGGTGACTCACTATAACCTTCTTTATGGTAATCAAATTTTTATACAATAATGCATTATTTGTGAAGGTATTTTTCGTTATTAATCACAAGTATTTAATTTTGAACAAAATTGCCCTTGATATCATGTCATTTTAATGAATATCTTAGAGATAATATTATAGTTTTAAAATAACTCCGCAACTAAATAATGATCAAGTATCACGCGCGCATTTATGATGTGCCAGGGGTCATGAGGGGGGAGGGCGCTGGTGGAATATAATGTAGTAGGTTTTTACCTAATTTGAACGCGGGTGAAACCGCGGGGCACAGCTAGTAAAACAATATAAGTTATCGAATGTTACAAACCTCAACACAATCATGAGTAGTGGCATTTGTGTGACGGCAACGACGAACGTCATGAAGAACAGGAGCACTAGGAACGGGAAGATCGTAGTGCAGGGCGGGTTGCATGCGCCGGCTGTGGCCACGGGCACCACGGTCACCTCGGAGTAGTCGGCCCGCAGCGCCGCTGCAGCCGCGCCTGCCGGCCCGCTCACCACGCCCGCCGCGCCCAGCACGCCCGCCATGCTCTCACGACTGTTCTCGTGCACGCCTGACGGACATCACATCTGAAGTTAGTCATTCCAAACGACCGCGCAGCTACAGTTTTATTTAAAAGTGTTATAGATTTAGAACTCGAAAGCTATTGCTGCTTTAGTGCAATAGTTTTTTTTTTTATGTGTGTTAATACTGTTAATGTAATCATTAACAGTAATAACACACTTAAAAAAATTAGACACAAGCATAAAATTGTCACACACGATTAAAAACGTGTACTATCATTGTAACTAGGTAAAAGGCATAAAGGTATGATTGGGAATCATATGCCAGTGGCGAGAGGGGTACGCCCGCTAAACCTGCTCCAGTACTAATTCTTTCAAGGTAAGTTTTGAAAACCGATATGACGCTATCTACAAAATGTGAACATTTTCGTATGGTCAACATAAACACTTCTTCAACATGTTATTATTCAGTCATTCAAAATAATTCATTATCGGAGTTATAAAAGGAACTAGGTTTATTTTACAATTAATGATTAAGCTTAGTTCCGGCCAGTTTACATAAAACACACATAAGATTTCCATAGCAAGATGAGTCCGCTGATAAATAGACAAGTTAAAAATGTAATATTTAAAGGGCACACGTTTTTTCAAGGAATGCCGATTTTGATAGTTTGGTCTATAAAACTGATGCGAATATACATAAATTTGTAGCAGAAGCAACAGGGATATCAGAACTTAGTGTAAGGAGAGCGAGTGTGAGAGTGATTGCTGAAAGTAAAACTTCCTTGCAAAATACAGGGGAAGCAAAATTTAGATTTCCGCGCAGACCAAAAGAAATAAAAAAGAAAATACAAGTTGATGATTTTGATTAGGGAGTGATAATGAGAAAAATAAACCAGTTTTATACAGTTGAGAAGAAAATTCCAAGTATTCGAAAACTAAATGCTGTATTCAAAGAAGATAACATTTTACACTGCGGACAAATTTTTTAAGAGAACTTTTGCACCTGGGACAACTGGGATATTCATTTAAAAAATGTAAATCGAGGAGATCCATTTTAATAGAGAGAGTAAACATTGTTAAATGGTGAGTGAAATACTTGAGGGCCATGAGGAAACACAGAGCGGACAACCGAAATATGTTATTTTTGGACGAAACTTACGTCAACCAAAGTCACAATGTTCAAAAATGTTAGCAATATACTTTGGTGCCTGGAATTTATACCAATATAGTCAAAGAAAGGCGTTTAATAATTGTTCACGCTGGTTAGTCGACGAGGCTTTGCTAGTTTTTAAATCAGATTAAAAAACGGTGGATTATCACGGAGATATGAACTCATTTTTACAACTGGAATCTTCGTAGAGAGATTTCAGTGCCCCAATTATGCTGTAATTTACCTCATACACGGACAGTGTGGCCCACAATTCATTCCTCCTCACTCCGTCGTAGGCCTTTTCCAAATCCACGAAAACGCAGTATGCGCGCGCGCTTGATGGGGACAGATGTGTACTTGACCCAATTACGTGCTATCGAGTGAACGTTATAATGACGGACACTTTAAAGTGTAATAATTGCAACATCGTGATAGATGAAATGTTAGCATACATAAGTAATAAAATCTCAGTGATTGACGAGGACAGTTTAACAAGAATTTGTGTATCTGCTTTTTCACCGGCAGATATAAAGAAGTCAAAATCGCTGTTGTTTGACTGTGTGCCGACGGATAGAAAAAGGATCGTAAGGAAGAACAAAGGAAAGGAAAATCGTGATCTGGAAGACATAGTGGCCCTTCTGAAGAGCGCGGATCCTGATAAAATACCAGTCTTTGTAGCACGAGACTTGCACAAACTACCGCCGATCACATTTGATCATCTAGATGTGACGAAATTGCTCAAAGACCTAACTTTGTTGCAAACAGAGGTCAAAGATATTAAAAGTAGGTATGCAAGTCAACAGGATTTAGAAGGGCTCAAGGCGGAAATTCATACAATTAAATCGGTACCGTTGTTGTATGATGCCACCAACATAAATTCTAAACGTGGTGGGTACATTAATAAAGAATTCGAAACCGGAATATCCCAACTCTCACCTCAGGGATCGCCAAAATTAATTTCTGATGGTTTCTGCAACCGCCCTCAGTGCCATAGTAGTGATTTAATAAACATTGCCGCGACGTCACAAATAAGCGAAACACATTTGAATGCAACATTATCAGCTGATGTGACGTCACGCGAGATAACGGGGCAGTGCGCCGAGAAGTTTGGTACTTGTAAACAGAATGAAATAACGATTTCTGAGAAGCTATCTTCGCTTCCTTGTAATAGTGGGGGTCAGCAGAATGATGACGGGCAGTGGAAAACGGTAGAAAGTCGTAAATCAAAATTGAAGAAACGATTAATTAGTGTGTTAGGCTCGTCTAGTGAGATTGACGGGCGATTTAAAGTGGCTGATTTAAAAGTACCCGTATTTATCAGTCATGTACACAAAGACACCACCGAGAATGATATTATTGAGTATATTCGACAGAAAACGCGGGAGACTGTTTCCCTGCATAAAATAAACAAAAGGAATGACACAGAATATAATGCCTACAAGGTGCTTGTTCCCAAATATAAATTGCAAATATTTCTGGAAGATAAACTGTGGCCGCAAGGTATTTTATTCCGGCGTTTTGTAAGTTTTAAGCCCAATACTCTTGTGGATAACGAACGTAAACAACCAACTAATGGATAATCATAAAACATATAATATGGTTAGTTTCAACTGCAAAAATGTCAAGAGGTCGAACGAAAGTATTAGGGATCTGTGCAAAACCTGCGACATTATAGCCTTACAAGAAACATGGCTATTGCCCGAGGAGCTCTCGTACCTAGGCAATATAGATATAGAATTTGGCAGCACTGGAACATCTGCAGTGGACACCTCGGCGGGAATGCTGGTCGGTAGGCCATATGGAGGAGTAGCAATTTTGTGGCGGAAAGGTGTTTTCAGTGAGGTGTCAGTGATACATAGCGATAATCCAAGGGTATGTGCTATCAAAATTGTATCTAATAATAGGCCCATAATAGTGATGAGTGTTTACATGCCTACTGAAAGGGCTGAAAATATAGTGGACTTTACGGAATTCCTGGGACTGGTGAGTGCTATAATGAACATTGAGGATGTTGAATCTGTGTTTGTCCTAGTTGACTTTAACTCTCACCCAAGTGGACTATTTTTCGGCCAGTTGACTCATTTTTGTGCCGAGCATGAACTGGTTTGTGTAGATGTGGACAAGTTGGGTGTGGACTCAGGCTCCTATACTTTTATAAGTGACGCTCATGGGACGTCAAGCTGGTTAGACCATTGTTTAGTCACAAAATCAGCATTGAATGCTGTCATTGGTGTTAGTATCAATTATGATACACTGTGGTCTGATCACTTTCCTCTGCACCTGGAGTGTAAATTTGACGCTATTGTTCCTATATCTAACTTGTATGATGCTAATAAACAAGATGTAAATTGTGAAGTAAGGTGGGGCAATAGGAACCGTAATCAAATACAGGAATACAGGGAATATTGTCATGAGCAATTGAGATTAATTGATTTTCCTCATGAGTTTATTCAGTGTGGGGACAAAATATGTTTGAACCAGAATCATAAACATTTACTGGATGAAATGTATTGTAATATAGTGGCCGCCCTCCGTGAATCTGCGAAGGCCACTTATCGAGGAAATAGGCAACACAGAGAAAAGTGTGTAATAGGGTGGAACAGGCATGTGAGTGAAGCTCACGGGACGGCTAAGCTGATGTTCCAGGACTGGGTTGATCATGGCAAGCCGAAAACGGGAATAATATATGATACGATGTGCGAAAGTAGAAAGATTTTTAAATCACGTTTAAAGTTGTGTCAAGATCATAAAGAACAAATTAAAATGAATAGGTTAGCGACACTGTGTACAGTTAAGAATTTCTCTACTTTTTGGAAAGACACTAGAAAATTGAACTGTAAGCCTGGCCTTCTCGTGAGTGTTGAGGGTCATTCAGACCCAAGGCACATAGCTAATAGATTTAAGGAGCACTTCCTTGTTATGTCACCACTAGGTCCGTCGGTGTCGATGCTCAATACTGGGTTCCAAGGTGTGGGGCTGAACCTTAAGATTTCTGCAAAAGTTGTGGCTCAAGCTATTCGACAAATGAGAAGAGGAAAGTCTCCTGGCCATGATGGTCTTAGTATTGAGCATCTGGAACATGCCGGACCTCACATTGCACGAGTACTAGCTATGTTTTACTCGTTATGCATAAGTCACTCTTACTTGCCTGAACAGTTAATGAAAACTATTGTAGTGCCCATAGTTAAAAATAGAACGGGAGATATCTCCGACAAAAACAATTATAGGCCAATCTCTTTAGCGACTGTGGTAGCTAAGGTGCTTGACGGCTTGCTGGATGCACAATTGGCTGAATCTATAGTTCTGCATGACAACCAATTTGGTTTTAGACCTCACTTGTCGACGGAAAGTGCCATATTGTGCATGAAGCATGCTGTCAGGTACTATACCCACAGGGGCACACCTGTGTATGCCTGTTTCCTCGATTTGAGCAAAGCTTTTGAATTAGTCAGTTACGATATTCTATGGAGAAAGTTACAAGAAGTAGGGCTACCATCTGAACTTGTGAATATTTTAAAGTACTGGTATAGCAATCAAAGTAATAATGTGCGGTGGGCGGGCACCATCTCGGAACCATATAAGTTGGAATGTGGCGTGAGACAGGGTGGCTTGAGCTCGCCCCGTCTTTTTAATTTTTATATAAATGCCCTAATCGAGGAGCTCAGCGGCCAGCGGGTTGGTTGTCGCATAGATGATATATGTGTCAATAATCTTAGCTATGCGGACGACATGGTGTTGCTGAGCGCCTCGGTTTGTGGCATGAGGAAACTGTTGAAAATCTGTGAAACTTATGCAAATGCTCATGGCTTGATGTATAATGTGAAGAAAAGCGAGTATGTTGTCTTTAAGGCCGGTACTAAGTGTCCCGCTAGCGTGCCCCCTATAAAGTTAAATGGAGATGAGTTGGCTAGGGTACGTCAGTTCAGATACCTGGGTCATCTGATTACCGAGGACCTTAAGGACGACATGGACATTGAACGTGAACGTAGGGCACTGTCCGTGAGAGCAAACATGATTGCTCGCAGGTTTGCCGGGTGTACACATGAGGTAAAAATCACTCTCTTCAGAGCCTTCTGTACATCTTTTTACACCTGCAGCCTGTGGGCAGTCTATACTCAAAAAGCGTACGGTGCCCTACGGGTACAATATAATAACGCGCTTAGAACGATGTTGCGGCTGCCCCGTCACTGTAGTGCATCACGTATGTTTGCGGAGGCGCGCATCGATTGCTTCTACGCTACTCTGCGCAAGCGGTGCGCGTCAATGCTGAGCAGAGTACGGGATAGTCGCAACAGCGTTTTATATATGATAGCCAGTAGACTTGATTGTCTGTACATTGGTCGATGTATTAATGCTCACATAAGTATTGATACTTCGACTCATGGGTCAGGCAGGGGGCGAGTAGCTTAATGTTGTATTACTAACACTAGTTATAAGTTATTGTACTACTAACAAATTGGATCTTAGTTATCTGAAATAAACATTTTTAATTTAATTTTAATTAATTTAATTTAATAGACTTTTTGGCTTTTGGCCAAGAATTTTTCAGCTATGCATCGCAAGGAAAAGACCTGATTCGTACAACCCATGTCTTTTCTAAATCCTGCTTGTACATCCCACATTTTTTCGTCTGTCTCTTTCATTACCCTTTCAATCAAAACTTTAGCATACAATTTGCCGACAACACTGAGAAGGCTAATGCCTCGGTAATTTTTGCAGTTTTGCTGTGAACCTTTCCCCTTGTAAAGCGGCACAATCACGGCCTGGCACTAATCTTTTGGTACCCGACCGATACTCCAGCACAAGTTGAGAAGGCGGTACCACAGACTTGCTACAACGCCCTGTCCAACCTTCAGCATTTCGAATGATATTCTATCATACTATAATACCTTGCAGCCTTTCCCGATTTCATACAGTTCAACGCTTTTATAATTACAAATGTAAAGTTTTCAGATTTTTCCCTGTACTTGTAGTATAAGACGATATTACTTGCCAAATTTCATAGTTTTAGGTCAACGGAACGTACCCTAACTTTGATTCTCTTGAAGTGTCGAAATATACGTTTTTTGCGGCATAAACGGCCGTATTTTTTATTACGTTAACTTAGAAGTCCAAGTTCAAGGGTCTGAAGACCTGAGTATATGGTTTTAATTTTAACTCGATACCTCTACGCGTTCCCGAGATAAAGGGTCTTGGCAGATGACGGACAGACCGACAGACGGACAACAAAGTGATCCTATAAGGGTTAGGGTAGAGAATACTGGAATCATGATATGAGATTTGATGGACGAAATCATTACAAACTTACAAGATTATTCAGACTCAAATTCGGAAAGTCCAGAATCAAGTGATTTAGAGGATATGTCAGAATAATTTCATATAATTTGTTTTTGGTGTATTTTAAATTACTACATAACAATAAAAACTTCTAAAAGTTCAACTGGTTTTTAATTATTCACTTCTATTGTTCACTTACTAGGCATGATACATCTGTTTTCTATTTTATTAAGTCCGATATCTCGTGATTAGTCATGTCATCACTGTCTATAATCTCATCTGCGTTGAGAGCTACTAGGCATCCCCGCCGCCTCACCCCTATCCCCACCTAAGGCGCGGCCAACTAGTACCGCGCGGACTATAGCAAAAAAAAAAACGGTCTATACTAAACATGCTAAAATATTTAAATTTCTTAGGAAAGTCAACACGGTCGCGAAACATTTATATCACAGACTATTTTCGGTGCTCGAGCGAATGAGATATGTATTGACGGAATGTTAAGGAGTGAGTGATACTCGTATAGCACGCTCTAGCTAGATCGCGCATGCGCCCTACCCATTTTATCGTAAAATTGACTACCGCGCAACGTACTTGCGTACAACTTCAGACGTACCGATTATACGACAACTGTACAGCTACATTGTAACGCCGTTTATAAATCCAATTCATGGTTTTGCCCACTGTCCTATCTAGCGTGATAGTAAAGAGTTTGCTAAGTAAGTGTGGACTAAATCAGTCGTTAACAAAATTAAAATAAGACTAAGAAAACGAGAAATGAGGCCTCAGTCTGTTGGAAAAACACGTTGTTACGTAAAATAATTCAGATTGTAGGAGTATATGAAAACAAGCAAATTTAAACATAAGTTAGTTTTGAGACGAACACAGATTATGAACAGTACAATCTTATATTTTTTTATCAACCATTGTTAGAACACATCGAACCGTGTAACAATTGCTAAAGACTGCATTCCTTCAATAATTACTTCAGGTACAGTTAGCGTCCGATAAACCTGAGTTTTCAAAATTATGTGAAGAACATAAAGTAAATTTTATATTAGCAAACATAGTATTCAAATTGTTATAAGCATCTAGAGTGTTCAAAACATCTTAGCTATGAGTTTTCAATATGGTGTAAGCTTCATTCTTCACTTACAGTGTTCATATTTATATTTGGGAATAGTTCGTTCAATAGAATCTATGCAAAGTGGTCAAAAATATCTTGTCAATTAAGAAAAGTCAACGTTGAGACCCGCAACTAGAGTATATTTTTGAGTAAATTTTAATCTAATAAATAATCGTCCTTCCTATTTTGCTTTCCTCTTTTTCTTGATTATCCATTCCTTTCGTTTATTGCATGACGTCGTTAATGTGTATTTTGTTTTCGGTCACTTGTAAGTACTGAATTGATTGCAATGACGTCGCCATAAGACGTGTTAAAATATGGAAGAAGAATTCGCGGTGGTGAGCAGAGGTCGAGATGGCTTAGTTGGTCAGAGCGCCTGGAGTATCTATCCGGGAGGCGCAGGTTCGAATCCTGTTCGCGACCGTATTCTTTTTCCATTTAATATTGTAACTTTAGAGTTCGCTAAGCATGCGTTAATGCTTTTTCAAAGACATATCTTGAATTATTTAGGTAATTGCATTCTTTACGACATTGTATTAACTGCAAAGTTAGTCGTGTCGGTTCGGTCACTTGTAAGTACTGAATTGATTGCAATGACGTCGCCATAAGACGTGTTAAAATATGGAAGAAGAATTCGCGGTGGTGAGCAGAGGTCGAGATGGCTTAGTTGGTCAGAGCGCCTGGAGTATCTATCCGGGAGGCGCAGGTTCGAATCCTGTTCGCGACCGTATTCTTTTTCCATATAATATTGTAACTTTAGAGTTCGCTAAGCATGCGTTAATGCTTTTTCAAAGACATATCTTGATTATTGCTATTGACTATATAAAGTAACCTAAAGCGAGTAGCGTGCGTAGGTAAAGGACGCTGTACCTAAATAAGTAATATTTTCGAATCCACAATAAAATATGAATATCAATTGGGGAATTGCTGGGGTCGTGGCTAATGGACGATATGGTGGACTCTTACGGACTAAAACAGCAAGACAACTTATACTGTGGTTGGGAGATCACATTGTGTTCACTCCAGAAGAAGCTTCTAAGGACCAATTTCCCTTAAATACGTAGTTGTAACTTACATGCGCAGTTAGTGAAGTTGGACCGCGATGAGAAGGCGGCGCATCCGGCGTGACAAGGCGAGAAGTACGTGAGCCCGTTGTTACCACATACCGGCTCCATGTCTGTCTCCGTGCACAGGCAGTTGAAGTTGCATGCCGCAGTCAGATTCACTTTGAATGGCTCCAAGTTGCTGATGACAAAAATTAAGATTCTAGAAGTTACGTAGTAAAAAATGCCACGAATATAAAACCTAACTAATCTTATAATTGCGAAAGTAACTCTGCCCGTTTGTTGTTACATTTTCAAGCCTAAAGCCCTGAACTAATTTTGGTATGGAGCAAGATTGGACCTTGGAGAAGGACATAGAATACGTCGCGCAAACGAAGTCGCGAACATCAGTTAGTTGTAAATAAATATACTAACTTAATATATTGGGGTATTATATTGGATGGATGGAATGTAGATGGTGTAAATAATATTTTTGATAAAATGAGGGTAAGTACATATTTAACAGATTTCATCACATCCTTGTATTTTCTTTAACATGTACATATTTATTAACGTTGTTTAAAGCGTTAATTCATTTTCAGATGATAGTCTTTTTTAGAAAGTCCATTATATATGTATGCGAATAGATACAATATCTAGCTACTTCCATAATATTGAGGGTAGTGATGCAAATGCCTGTGCACCGCCCGCCTGAAAGTAGCTCTGTGTGTATGTTTGTCACCTTTTCACGACTAAACGGCTGAACGGATCGTAATGAAATTTGGCAAAGAGATAGATTGGACCTTGGAAAAGGATATACGCTACCTTTTGTTACGCAGACGCAGTCGCGGGCACCAGCTAGTTATACGTATTTTAGATAAGTAATTGTGTAGAAATAATAACAAAGGCATATTTACGTATGATTAGTATAGGGAATAGTAGTCCCAGCCATCTTGATATTATCGCAGCCGAGGAAGAACAGCAGGGCGTAGCAGGAAAGGCAGATGGTGTTGGATATTAACACGAACTGCACGGCGCCCTTCGGTCGGAGCTCCAGCCGCTTGAGCAGGCAGCCACCCATGAAGATACCAATGCACGCGCCTGGGATCGCGATGGATCCTAAAGATATAAACATTGACGTAGTACTTAGTAATGTGAAAATAATCGACCAAAGGCTTCGTCATAAAAGAATAAAGTTGCGAGTAGAATAACGCGATTAGGATCAAAATGTTTTTATAGATGGATCCAGCCAAAATGTTACAAAACTATGCGATTATGACGTCTTAAATCCGATGAAAGTTGGACCTGCTTATTTTGAATAAAATTCCTAGTAAAAATGGTAATCTCTTTTGTTCCGAAACCGCAGAGATATACAATTTTTGAAACATGAGAAGCGAACTCTTTAGTTATATTTTCAAGCGGAGCCTGTACTGGCACCCTCCGGATTGGTACTTACAGCGACGCTACAATTGTACAATAGCACCATTCTGGACTTTTTTGTGATTTCTGCACTAAGCTTGCAGACATTAATACTATGACCTGTAAGGTTTTGTATACGATATACGAACAATGCCATTCGGTTACTTAGGTATTCTTGGTAGAAACTCGTTTAGAAGTACGAACTAGTCGTCACCATATGCTTGTACAATTTTTTTCTTCATTGCAACAAGCTTTCAAGAAGGTAACTTGCATGGTATTGGACATACGAAAGACGCTGTACTTTATAATATAACTGCATCTAATTTTAAGTATTAGTACATAAGATGAACAGTTATGACGCAAGCGATGTCGGCATCAGATCGTCGGTGAAGATTAAGGCATTGTGTAGTGATCGCAGTTACTACATAGCATTATTAATAGCTCCTTATAGTCTCATTGTATTCGTTTTCAGATATTAAACAATGAATGTCATTAAATCCTACTCAATTTCTTATAATATCGTGCATGTGCAACCGTCAATTTAAATCAGAACAAGGTTACCAAATATTCATTGAACTGTAAGAGAACTTGGGTTTCTCAATTCAGTCCTAATTTATTATTCTTATTTATACAGATCTATACACATAGGACAGGGTTACCAGAAAATCTAGCACTTCTTTACTTCCTTGTTACCAGTAGCTCGTAATATTAGGAAACGCTTCGATCGGTGCATATATTCAATGACTGATGAAATAAGATTCTAACTAGATTGTTCATGTATTACTTAGTAGCGAACATTAAATTTAACACTCTTTTAACAATTAGCTTTCTTTACTTGAACATGTTGTCGGCCAACTTACCAGTAAACACGCTAGCCTGACTCTTGCCGAGGCTGAACTGGGTCTCGAGATACTTGGGTAGGAACACTACGAAGCCCGACACGATCATAAGCTCCATGCACGCGCCCAGGCACGTCACCACGTACACTGGGTTCTTGAGTAAGCGCCACATCGATACCGGTATATCTAGCGAGAGGATAGTAAAATTTTAGCTAACTCCTGTTACATATTTAGCGTATGAAGATTTAAAAAAAAAAAAACACTTATCATTTACCTTTAATATCTTTCCCGTATCCAGTATCTTTGATATCCGTCTGCGGTTTGGCCGGTGGTTTAGATGTGGATGCTCCACTGGCAGCTGCTGCCTTTTCCACCAGTCTAATCTTCTCTTTTTCTCGGACCAACACTTTTGGGAACGAGAAGAAGGGAATGGCGACTAGAATCAGAAGGAACCCACATAGTAGAAAACCTCCCCACCACATGCCTACCCAACGATGGTCGCCTGGATCTGAAATAAAATAAAAAGGATTTTTTTCAGTATCAATTTGTGGATTAATTACATTTTTAGTGAGCCACGTTTAAATTTTTTAATTTTATTAAGGGCGTGTACAAAGGCGCTCTTAACAAAAAAAAAAAATTGTTCCATAAAGTGATTAAAGCAAACGATGACAATGGGTCACTCCGTCGAACAACTAGATTTGACGTCGACTGGATGTGGCAACACAAAAAAATACAAATAGGCATGGCCTGTTGCAGACAAGTAAAGTGAAATAGTTAAGTAAGTAAATAAGCAGGTAACTCACCTATTGATATTATGGCGCCAGAGAAAGAGTCCATGTGGAAAGATAGCAAGTATGCACCGAGTAGGAAACCCAGGACTGGACCAAAGGCAGCCATGCTGTACATACATCCTATAAATACACAAAAAAATATGGTCGTTAGTCTATCATTTATGTATTTATTGATAGGTGTGTAAAAAACACAAGTTGACATCGAAAACACTTACATTTTATTTAAACATATGGGTCATCATAACACGATTTTGCATTTCATAATTGATAGCTTTGATTTAATCATTTATATTAAATCAACGCTTAACAACAATGAAAAATCAACATCATATTTAACATTCTAGCGAATATTAAAGAACATACAATGAGTAATAAAAACGAAAAGTAAATTGATAACATAAATCATAGTATTGACCTTTCGTGACGTAGCTATTTGCCAAACTGTAGTGCACCCGGCACGCCGTTATTGCGGCCCGAAACTAGGTCAGTCTTGTTTTGTGCGGCTGCAAATGGTGCGGATTTCGGAGCTAATATCAATGACTTATACTCCCCCGAAATCGGGTTGCGTGAGAAATATTTCCATACGCTCCATTTACTTTTCCAGCGATTATTCACAACCATAATATCTTAAAAGTCGGTTGTAAGCGTTCAAATTACGTTAGACCGATAAAATCGACCGAAAAAATTATACTCATTATATGAAATTAATTACTGTATAAAAACCCGCGGCGTGGCATGTATGTGTTCGTTGTGACGTAAGATTCTATTATGAAAACATTGCGTGTTGGTGTTGCTCGCATCCATAACTTTAAATTTCATTCAGATTTACGCGGTACAACTGCTATTGTGGGTGAGATAAATGTTTGCGAAAACATTCGCCGTTAACGGTGCTGAGCGTTGACTTGAACATTGACGATAGCTTAAGAAAAACCAGTAAAAATACACTATTTACATTATAAAATATGACGCAGATATAAATCGATAGAGTAAACCTGTTTCCTGTGATATAAGTGCCTCTTAAATCCAGGGCACGTCAATAGGAGTCTTAACGCACTTGGGCCTTGCCTTCGTTATTAAAATACGTCCCCTCTATGATGCTAGAACATAGTGAGCTGAGAGAAAGTAAAACATTTTGTACGTTGGTATATAAAATTGTTACTTTGATCAATATCAAAGTGAATTTCTGTATCAAAATTGGAAGTCGAGTGTGTGTGTATATCTTGCAATTTTATGGATACAAATATTTAGTGAACAAGCTATTTTTCGAATGGAAACAGTAACAATAAGCTCATCGGCTATGATAAAGTGGGTCAAGGGCGCGAGCTCACGACAACGGTAAATTTCCAAGGCACTGCATTGTGATCGTGCCAGCCCTAACACAATGTATTGAATATAACTTTCAACGCGACGCTCCAAACCAAAATTCTGAATTTCATGTGAGGGTGGAGATTGGTGTTATTTATAAGGTCGACGGGTCACGATCACGGCCTTCTTTTATGTTCCGAATAAATTATTATGTGCATAATAACTATCAATTTTGATTTTGTGACTTAAATTATTATGTTATATTTGAGTCATAAAACAACCACAAAAATAAAAGTAGGTCTTGTAGGCGACACTGGCCTTTGTCCATTGAATACCATAAAGTAATCCCAAAATTACTTTTGACACACGCTATCCACAGCGCATTTAATATCACTTTAGACTAGAACATTCTATGCAAACATTACAAAGAGCATGTTTGGGTTCAACGTCCTTCCACATGAATTCATGTAATAAATGGATCCTGCAGTTTTATAGTGTCCCCGCGTCGATGAATCACACTTATAGTAACGAGTCGATGTCGTGTAAGTGTCCACGATAATGTTTTAATATACCTTAGCATTAAATTACCGTAACAGCATAATCGTGTGACAAATCCGTAGGTGCGGTACCTAACTCAAAACATTAATAATTATAAAAGAGCTTTGTAGATATTAGTGATGTATTATAATCTCAGTTTGATCTGCAAATGTTTACAATGTAACATCACTAGTGCAAATAATAACATAAACGTGGTATTATTTTGTGTACAATGATTGTCAAAGTGTCAATATTGTTGTTTCATAGAGATGCTGCGCTGCTAAACAGAGTGAAATGAAGGATAACACTGGTTGATAGTTATATTGCCACATATCGTTAGTTTCGAAACAATAAACTGGTGTTAAATCAACGCTAAATTTGCATATGAAAAAAAAAACGCGTTTATTCCTAGTCAAACACTGCAAAAAGTATTAAAACACTTTGTGTAAGTTGAGTGACTTTGGTCTATGTTGTTTATGTGAGGAACGCCCCCCCAGGGCATGACAATAAAGACGTGCAACGACTCCGGCTATACGAAGAGGACACAAGGCCAGTATAATGACGTCACGACATAATACTATTGAAGTCGTTTGAAAGTTAACAAAGGGCGATAACAATTTATGAGATTTTTCCAGTGTTGGTGGCGCACTATTGCACTGCGATGCATTTCGAAGGCTATGAATTATTCATATTCGCCCACAAACGTCAAGTGTTGGAGATGAACTTGACCACTACAGTGATCAAGCGCAAGGATATACTTATTACCATAATAATGATTATACATTTATACTTGCGTGATCTCAGCATGCTGTTAGAGACCTATCCTAAACTTTGGCAGTATTCAGTTGCATAATTTTTAGAACTTAAATTTTATGTTCGTTATAACCAGGCCAACATACATAAACTTTATTCAGGAGTCATCGGTATCCATTAAGAGTATCCATTTACTGAGCTATAACAATTAACTAAAGAACGCTGATTCAAAACCAACTGTTTTACTTACCTATATACATGCTAGAAGATTCTGGTCGTACGTGGTCGTCAACGTATGTGGTGCCGAGAGTCAGCAGCGGTGATCCTCCGCAACCGAGCAGTAGCTGCGCCACCACGAACACCATCACAGGCATGAAGGTGCTTGGAGTACTCTGCCAAATAAACACGATAGTTAATTGGTTGAAACAATCAAAAGTGGACCAGGAACGCAAAACATGTAGATTCCACAAGTCAATATCAACTACTCATATGAAATGGAGATTAAAAAAGACACAAATGTAACCACCAAAATAGCTCAGTAATTATTTCATGCAAAAATGGCTTAATGGCAGACAGCAGCGTTATGATGTGAAAGACCTGCCTCGGCAGTTAATTATCCTCCAAAGCAACATTTTGATTAAACTTTTCTTTTTGGCAGAGAATAGCAGACCGATGTCTTCTACTTAACTATTATCCTCATTTGTCATTGGTGAAAAGATATGTATTTACCTTAATACAATTGTCTGGCCTCAGGTTGCTGGGTGGTAATCCTTGTGAAAGTCGTCCCAGGCCACCCATGTCCTGCTCCAATGCACGTGGCAGTCGACATATGTTGTCATCAGATTTATTATTCATCAAAGTTTCACTATTGACTTCCGCTATAAAGTGCGGAACGACGAATACTAACGATCCGATGCCCATAATTACGGCACCTAAAATAACAAAATTCATAAACATTTTGCTGTTGGTATGGATTTTTTTTATTTTCTTTTTAAGTAATATAAGAGCAATAGTGTTCTTTGCTTATAATGTTATCTTAATTCAAACTAACTTAAATTATAAATAAAGGGTTCTAAAATGAAATGTGAGTAATATGTAAGGACAGTTATTTATAAATTTAATCTATTCCGTATCCTTACCGACTGCGATCCAAACTGGAATGTGTCTCCTGCTGCCGAGATACGATACAAAGATTACGGTAATGACGTTACCGATCTCGTAGCTGCTCGCGATGAGCCCCGAGAGACTCGAGGGGATCTCAAAGCGCTTCTCGATTGTTGTGATCACAGAGTTGATGTAGCCGGAGCTTAACGCTTGTTGCAGCGTCACCAGGAACGAAAGGAAAAATACAAAGACCTGAAAAAAATTAATAGGTAAGACTTAATTCCAATTCCACAAGTTTTAGTATAAAAGTCACGTATATGAAATGTTTTTTCTTACTTTAATACTAGAAAATCTTTGAATGAACAGCGGTCTCCAAGACAAGATACCGCAATCTCTTGCGTCATGAGGAATGTCTAATATTTCTGGGTACATTTGCCGAGGCTTTTCTCTTTCTTTGTCCCGCTCGCGATCTCTATGAAAAGATGGAAAAACGCCAATTAGTTTCTTTATTTAAAGTCTAATTTATGCTAGAGCTATTTCACTATGTTAAAGCTGCTCTAATAGCTGTACATATTAAACAAACTATTCACGCCGCGTGCGCAGGTCGATACACTGACAGGTAATTCTAGAGTTTTATTGGGTCATGTTACTCTTGACATTGGCAATTGTAGCTATAGCTAGGTACTATTTTTATTATGGACCCTGTTGTGTGTTGTCGGACATTATCAGACAATTCAAATATTCCACGATGTGATGCTGTGCGATCTCGAATAAACGAGTTCGTCGGTTCCGGTATAATACGTTTGATTGAGAAGCGGTCATATCGAAGAAGAGAAAATTGCAGAATGCGCGTATATACCGTACAATACACAATACGAGGACGGTCCTATGTACATTCTACGTCTGCTTTTAGATACAACAATGCTAGTTGTTGATGGAACACTAATGGAGTGCTAGTTCACCTGTCGCATATGCCGGCCGAGGGGTTTCGGCTGTGACACTTGACGGACTCCCGCGGCGGATGCGACGGGTGTGGCGGGGTGCTGGGCCCGGCTTCGTCGCCGGTGCCGTCGGCACACCCCGACTCTGCATACAACCCCGTCATAGCGTACATTGACTCTTGCCTCCTGAAAGAACATCTATATGAAATATTTGTTAAAACTCGTTTGTGGTTGAAATATTGAAGGCGTTGTAGTTTTATTTATGACCCACTGAGCGCAGCTTATTATTTGCTTTTCTTAACTAATTGATTGACGAACATATTAATTTGCAAGCCAAATTAGGATTCCAGATACATCGTCCAGCAAGTTTCAAACATTCTCATGGGTTTTCTCTCATCTTTCACATGTTGCGACCGTGACCGATGAATGGTGAGAAATTTTTTGGTAACATCGGAATTTCATACAACAATACCAGTTTGTTTTTGTTGTAACCACAGAGTGTACCTATAGTTCTACTCTTTTTTTTTCTCATAAGCCACCTGTTTTTGTTCATAAAAGCATACGCTCACTTGTAGTGTTTGACCTAAAAATGTTACCTAGTTTATAAGTACAAAAAATATTGCAGATTACTTTCTATTAGCCTACCTGGGAAAATGAGCAACTTTCCATTATTATTTCAGAATCGGATAGAAAGAATACATCAATAATAATATTATTAATTAATACTTTAGACGTGGAATTGGGGTTAAATCTCTTGCTAACATGTGGCTTAACACTAGGCTCATGGTCGTGAGTCAATCCAGGTAAGGGTCACGGACCCAGCGCGGTAGATCTCCTGATTATAAATAATAAACAAAGGATTGAATGTCTCATGTTAGAATGAAAAACAAAACTGCCATAAAAACGAACTGTTCAATCACGGCAAATTCAAGTTGCGGTATACAGTTTCAATGCCAAGTTTTTATCACCTATCAAATCCATATGAAAATACGATACATGCAATGTTTGGAACGCATAAATAAACTTATAGGTATATTAAACAAAGATGTTGGCAAGGTATAGTAAGTAGGTTATGGTCCTAAAAACATTGCATACTAAACTTGGAACATTATGGGTATCCGTCAAAACAGTAATGGCAATCATCGCAATGACAAAATTGGTCACATACTTATGTCCTTTGAAATTGATCTTGCTTTTGGACCGGAATCATCAACTTTTCATACCGAATTATAGAACATCTGAGGGGCTCGTGGCTAAGTAAAAGCCGCACAGATCGATCAATCAAGGTTAAATTACGCTTGCCGTGGACGGTCTGGAGAAGGTTCATACCGAGTACCATTTCATACCGAGGCCTCTCCGTGCCTCGGAGAGCACGTTAAGCCGTCGGCCGTCAAGGTTGTCAAATTAAGATCTATGACAGCCGTTATGGTTAGTCAGAGACCTGAAAGTCTGACAACCGTCATACCACGACATATCGTGTTACCCAGTAACTGGGTTGTGGAGGTCAGATAGGCATTGTTTTGGCGTTTCTTCTGAGAGGTAGTCAGATAGGAAACACCGGCGCTATCTAGATCATAGTGATATGTAAAAGAGTTTTTAAAATACTTATTTACAGCATAAATAATTTCATTTAAGTCGCTCCATGTAAAATACTGGTAGTAAGTTGCATTGCATCCTATTTGACTGGGAGCCGACCCCAACGTAATTGGGAATATAGAACAATATACAAACTAATTATAGAACATTCCGATATGTTAACCACGTTGCGATTAAACTAGAAGTTACAGAATAACAGTCCCTATTAAAAAAAAACGGTTTATACTTAATAACTTTAACTATATCGGAATCTATTATTGTTTGCTTTTGATGAAATCTTAGGTTTTCTAGGCAATAGATAGGTATTTAGTCTGTTAATGATAGAAAGTGCTCTAGAACCGTGGGAAAATTACCGTGAGCATTGTTTACAAACAGACAAAGCAATGTTGACATGTTGAAAAGAAGCTAAGAAACTGACTTGCTTTTAGAAATAATAATGGTTAAGTAGTAATAACACAAATACCTGTCTAATAAACAGTTTAGTTGTTCCGATCTTTCCGTCATGGTGGCACGAGTAGCGATTCTTTCGATAACGTTACAGTTGTTGGTAAATAAAATAACTTCCGAGCGATGAGACACCAAAACAATGTGTGCGTATAATATACTCAGGCAGTGATAGTAAGAGATATAGAAATCTCTTTTAACAGGTTTTAAATTGAATTGGGCGTTTTTTAAATTGAGCGTGGTGCGTGCTCAAGCAAAAAATTAGCACTAAAATGACTAAACTTTAAGCTTTGTCTACGGTGGGTGATATCAGAGCAGCGCACGATTAGGTACAAATATGGGCCAGGTGGGTGTTGCAAACCTAACGTTATCAGTGATATGTCGACGTTATCGTCATAAGGGACTAGAGGATTTTGTTTGTTTCACTCGGAGAGATGACGAGGGCCGGATGAGGTAATATTCCTGGACAATTTATCTGATAAGAGAAATAAAAAATATCCACAAAATATATGAAATAAAAAACCGGACCAGTGCGAGTCGCACTCGCCCACCGAGGGTTCCGTACAAATTTGTAGGTAAATAGGTATTATAAATAGTTCAGGATTCATACTGTTTCTTAACTTAATTTACTTTAAATAAAGATTATGTTTTTTTATGATTTTATTATAAATGTATAGTTTTCATATTTTTTCCTGTACTTATAGTATAAGACGATATTACTTGCCAAATTTCATAGTTCTAGGTCAATTGAAATTACCCTATAAATTTTGATTCCCTCGAGAGTGTCGAAATATACGTTTTTTTTTGCAGCATAAACGGCCGTATCTTTTTTTTACGTTAACTTAGAAGTGATCTTTTCACAGGTTCAAGGGACTGTAGACTTGAGTATATGATTTTAATTTCACAGACAGACAGACGGACAACAAAGTGATCCTATAAGGATTCCGTTTTTACCTTTTGAGGTAGGGAACCCTAAACAATAACTAAAAAATTAATTTTAAACAAAAAATGAAAACCGCCTTCAAAAATCTACTACACTAAAAAGTTTAAAATAATATCAAAATTTGCTTATAATAAAATCATTTTAAAAGAACAATATATAATAATAATCTGTTAATTTTGGAGTCGGTGCCTGTACTGGGAGAGGGTTATTGTTTTCCTCTCGTTAGTCACTTATGTTCGTTGCGCTGTGGTTATGTTACCGGCCTTTGTATCTGGTTGTAAACCCCATATGCATCAGGCACCGACTCCAAAATTAACAGATTATTATTATATATTGTTCTTTTAAAATGATTTTATTATAAGCAAATTTTGATATTATTTTAAACTTTTTAGTGTAGTAGATTTTTGAAGGCGGTTTTCATTTTTTGTTTAAAATTAATTTATTTTAGTCTTTTTAGTTTTAAGTGTGTTATATATATATTGTATAGGTCATATATAAGTTTGTATACTTCATAAATAAGTTAATTTAGAAATTTAATAATATGGGTAGGCTTTCGAAAGCCGCTAGGACTTAATTACTGCATCGGTGAAATGTTTGTGTACAACAGTGGACACTTCTGCCTACCCCATCGGGCAATACAGGCATGATGCTATGCATGTATTGAGTGGTATGAACTGTACATGAACATGCGATTACAGCAATTGAGAGTGATTTGCTATAATTCATTGAAGAGTTCCATCGTCTTACTTCGAAGATCTTCATCAGATCTTTACTAAATTTAAATGGGGCCACCTCTGGGGACTACTCTTTCAAACAAAGATATCGACGGACATACATAACAAAACATGGTAGCTACTGTAAAACGTTGAGGAGTTCCCTTGACTGTCCTTCGTCTTCATCATCAGACCCCTAATTACAGTCACAACCCATCTAGGTGTAAAGTTCTCATCAATACAAATTAATCAAGCCCAAACACCAGGTAATTGCTGTAAATCTTTAAAGAGTTCCCTCGACTGTCTTTCAGCTCCATCATCAGATCGACTCCACACCTTCATTAAATAGTAGTGCTTTAAAATACTTAATGAAAAAATTAACAAATGCACTTGTCGCCCCTACAATTTTCGAAGGTTTCCCTCGATTTCTCGGGGATGCCATCATCAGATCCTGGTTTCCTTATCATGGTACCACCGTCGAGATATCTTCCTTCCAACAAAAAAAGAATTATCAAAATCGGTTCGTAAACGACGAAGTTATCCCCGAACACACATAAAAAAAAAAAAAAAAAAAAAAAAAAAAATATACGGTCGAATTGAGAAACCTCCTCCTTTTTTGAAGTCGGTTAAAAACAATAAGCAAAAATAACTTAAAAATTTTAATCGAAAACGCCTTCTGCCCAAACCTACTTCCTATAATATTAGTAAAATATTATTATTCGTATGTGCTACCTACTGATAGGTTTGAAGTCGATGCCAAGCTAGCAAGAAACAAAACGCTCCATGTAAAATGCTGGTGTTAAGCGGCATTAGGTTTGAATGGAAGCTGACCCTAATGTAATTGGAAAAAGGCTAGGCAGAAGAAGATAAGTAATTGTTCAAAACACTACATAAAATGCAAAGATTAAGGCAATCAAATGTAGAATAGATAAAAAAAATTTTTTTTTTTCATCATCCAGTTACATTTCTTTGATTACTGACTATATCTGTGAAAATTACATCATCCAAGTAGGCAACAATGCTCATAAAATAAAAACAACTGAGTCAAACTGAATTAAATTTTTATGGGCCCGAACGACAAGTATACCGCATCGAACAAAAAAAGAATCACAGAAATCGGATATTGTTATTAATATTATATATAAAAAACACCTCCTCCAAAGAACCTCCTCTTTTTTGAAGTTGGATAAAAATAATTAACTAAAAAATTTTATGGTACGCCTGCAATGAATAAAAGGTGAAAAACAAGGTAGGTGAACAATTTTACTTTTTAATTGGACAGTACTGTCGATGATTTTCTTATAGGTTCGCCGACTGCGATGAAAACTGTTCACCTACCTTGTTTTTGACTTTGCATCTCACACATGGCAGGCATGCTTTTAAATTAATTAATTATTTTATACTTTTTTGTCTACCACAGCTGCAATAGATATTAAATCTTATCAGCCTATGTTACCCCAGGAAAATGCAAGGATTGTAACGATATCTCATTCATCTAAATGGTTCAGGCATTTAGAAGTTATGGTGGAATAAAGAAACTCACAAACATAGATGAACCCTAAAACAATAACTCCTTTTTTGGGCAGTCGTGTAAAAACAATAACAACCAAATCACAAAGTGTGACTTATTGTAGTTTCAATCACTATATGAGTAGCAAAGTTTGAATACTAAGTTACTGATATATTCAATACACTAGGGCTTATAATTTTGTCTACGCAGGAGTATATACTTTATATCGACATAGCCTTTAGCCTACTAGCCTCATTGCGGAACGTTCGTTTGAACTGGCCTTCAAGACATCGACACTCATCAAATATGTTTATCTAGTCACGTGAGATAAGAATAAGGTGTAATACTGATATTGATAATAGAGTTATCAATAACTGCCTCGTTAGTCTAGTGTGATCCCAAGCGCGACTGCTGAGCATGAGGTCTCGGGTTCGATTCTCGGGTCGGGCAGTGTAATTGAGTTTTTCTGTTAGAAAATTCTCAGTAGCAGCCCGGAGTTTGGAATTGTGCCCGGTAGATGGCATTAGGCTCACCACCTATTAATTGGGACCTAATAACAGCATTGGTGAAATGTGGGTGTACAACTGTGTAGACCTCTGCCTACCCCTTCGGGAATACAGGCGTGATGCTATGTTATGTTATCAATAATATTCTTTTTGATTGCCTAATAGCGCTCATTCCGGGTATTTTGTATTTATCTATATTTTTCATAATGTTTTAAAATTAATCATCATTGTATTCAACGGAACGAAATCATATCTGGGACGATTATCTCGAATGATACTATATGAACGAATGACCTCGTCGTTAGTGGATCTATCTACTCATACATTGAGGTAAAACAGTAAACAAGTTAAAATTATTTTGAAATTGCTGAAATGTATGTACTAATATTATAAATGCGAAAGTAATTTGTTTGTTTGTTACCTTTTCACAACTAAACAGCTGAACGGATGGTTATGAAATTTGGCAAGGAGATAGATTGGATCTTGGAGAAGGACATAGTCAACCTTTTGTCACGCAGACGAAGTCGCGAGCACCATCTAGTAGGTAATAATGTAATAGTCACCTACTGTATTTCCTGTTGGGGAGCAGCTGCAAAAACTGTGATGAAGTCAATAGAGATCGTTCACAGAGCCATACTTAAAGTTACCACCTATCCCCCCCATCTTATTTCCAACTAGGTACCGAACTTTATAAATCCTGGAAAGTTTAAAATTACGACAACAGTACATTTTACATATAGTTTTACTCCAGTATAATCGAGAACACCATATAGACATATCTCTAAACGTCGGAGAGACAGAATTTGCACAATTCCACCTCCATGTACCTCTTTCGTAAAACGATTATCTTTATATTTTGCTCCATCTCTCTATAATAAAATTAATGCAAAATGCCAAATCCTTAAACTCTCATTCTATAATCGTAAAAAATCTGTACGGACACTCCTTTTGGACCTCAGTTATGATGACACTGAATTATTCACAAAGTAATCACGTAAACTAACATAAATACATACGCACAAACCATAATTATATTCAATATGAATGAAAATTTATAACTTCAGAGCTATGCATGCGTTAATTCTTTTCGAAGATTTATCTGTATTTCAAGCTAACTTATTTAATACCATAGTAAACTCGATTTGAAATAGTGTTTAAAGAGCTTCAACTAAAAAAGTTTGGCTGAGGTTTCATAATATGTAGCCGAGTTTCCAGTTAGGCACCGGTATCTACATTTCCCATTTAGATAAAAACGTCGCGTGGGAAGAAATCGTTGTTATGAGTTTGTTTTGATTCGTATTTAGCTGTTATTCTCAACTTAGTTAACGTTATTTGTGAAAAAAAAAAGTTATTTGTGACATTAAACTGACTGACTTAAAAGGAAACTGAAAAGTGAAAAATAATGTTTTATCTTAATTACTGACTGTGACTTTTTTGTCGGCATCCATTCCATTTGGTATTTGATTTATGGAAATTAATGATAAATATTACATTAATTTAGTGATCTTCGTTGATTGTTTTGTTTGGCGCCGATTCAAAATTTGTTACGAAGATTAACATAAAATGTTACCTAATTCAAAGAAATCCAAGTACCTACATATGCATCTAATTTTATCGTCAAAAACATCTCACTTGTAGGCCCACAGAGATAGACCCTACCGTGGCTTCTATTATAGAAAATATTTCTCGGAAGGATGTTCATAATAAAAAGGTATTTATTCAAACGCAGCTGTTTGCGATTAATATTAGACATCCTTGAAAAACATATTGATTTCATGGTCCAGTATTGGTACTTTACTATGTCATAATTGCAATTAACAAACCGGCTCGCTACAATTTCCAAGTTGATTATGAAACTAATATTTACAATAATTTATTACAACAAGACTAAGCCGGTAACAGGATTGTTAAAATACTATGTATAGGACCGGGAAGGAACACTCATAATTTATTACTTAACTACATATATTGTATTGTATAGTATTGTAATAAACAACGCGAATGCGAAATCAATCTAATTATAAACATATGTATACAGGAAACTATCGATTATAATGAAAAAGGTAATACACAGGAATTTATTTCGGGGAGGGAGGAGGATTGTACCTATTGGTAGCAAAAATATTCTGATTCTGAGTTGTACCTACAGGAAATTAAAAATCGGACCGGGTCCTGAAACACTTTTTTTATGAAAACATTTTAACCTGTAACTGGCGCAAAAGAAATGAGCGTATTACATATTTATTTTCTAAAATAATTACTGTTTATTCATTTTAGAAGACGACCGATTTAAATAACCCGACAAGTTCAACGTACAAAGCGTACCAAAACTAATTCTGTACAATGATAAAAGCAACCAGCAACGTGCAATCGGAACAAGAAGTAAGTGGGTCATCATATTAATATAAGAAAAGATATGCTTGTAAAACAGAGCGCATAGAAACATCAATATTATAGAAATAAAGTTTTCAATTGAGTAAGCCCCACTACCTACTTACAAGAACACCAAATTTAATTTCTTTAGTGTTATAGGGATAACGTTTTGGAGTAGGTGGACTGTCGACTGCGCAAATCGTTGCCTTGCCTTTATGTTCTAGAGTCTTGCATATTTGTTTTCAAACATAAAACACTTTTTCAACCGGTGACAAACTACTACACCCCTAGGTCTGTTAATGCTAACAAGTTGTATAGGCCCAGAACGAACCTTACATTTACATCTAATAATTGTTATATTATGTGCATCAAATTATTTAATAAGATTCCCAATTCCATAAAGTCACTCCCGTTTCCTAAATTTAAGCGTACCATAACAAAATTATTATCAGATAGATGTTTTTATAGTTTAAACGAATTTTTAGATTATAAGTTTTAAATTCCTAATAGGACTGGTATTAATTGAATTGTTTACCTTCAAAACTACTAGATTTAATATGAGGTTTATTTATTTCTTGCCTATTTTTTCTTTTCTTTAATATGTTTAGTTTAAATTATAGTCTACATTAGCTCAATAGCTGTAAGAAAATTTGCACGCTGAAATAAGTGGCAGAATAAGAGATACCTACCATTGTTTTGTAAACACCTATTATGTACCTTATTCAAGCAAATAAATGATTTATGATTATGATTTATGATTATGATTAATCGTAATTGACGCGAACATATCCGTCATGCAAGTCTGTATGTAATTGTAAGAAGTATGTATGAAATTGTTTCAGTAAAGTTTACGGACAAAAATAGAAAGCTTTTTTGTTTGGACCAATGTATCGTTGGATTCATTGGCAGTCAAACTCTTGAAATAATTTAGTCCAAAACAACTCTAGGACAAAAGCAAATTAATATTCTGAACGCAGTTTTGAAAAGTACATATCGA
Organism: Xylocampa areola; assembly: GCA_935421205.1. NCBI lineage: Eukaryota > Metazoa > Arthropoda > Insecta > Lepidoptera > Noctuidae > Xylocampa > Xylocampa areola. The sequence goes on from OW285200.1 coordinate 8,881,465, forward strand.
TTAGCAAGAATTGTTAGCCCTTGGTCATTTGGGAAAGGTGAATGAAGTAGAAAAAGTGCTCTGTGAACACGCCAATCGCCATGATGTCACCTTTATATTGTGAATAAAGGTTTCTCGCAAAAGTAATATTTTTTTGGACGAGGAGCAATATATATAATATCAATATGATGTTATATATATTGCTTGTCGTTGAAAAAAAAAAGGCTCTGATGACCTACTGATGAGACGGATAACTAATCAGCTTGGTAGTTAAACAAAATATACAAGGTCCTAATTTATTGGGTAACTTCCTTTTAAGAGGTCAATGTGTAAGCGATAAGGATTCATTTAAAATGTTATAACAATTATATTTTTTTACTAATGTTTGTCGTTATAGGATCAGTTTCCGTATTGCTGGGTTTATAGTAACTACAAATAATTTTTTATTTCCATATAATTCTTGGCTTGAGTTAATGTATTTGACTTATATGTATGTATATTATCCCTTCAAAGGAAGTTATCTAATAAATTACGACCTTATATTAACCTAGTTAATATTTGGCAATAGCGTAAGCGTTGTGAGAGGTCTAACTGTGTAGGTACATCGCACTGGTCTACCTAATGTTGTGGTGACTATGAAAATGCAAACTACACAGCATAACACCTTGATTTTGATACTTTAGAAGTAATTCATTCAATAATCTCATAGTAAACAGACCTGTGTCCTTTCCTGTGCTGTGGCGCGGCGTTGGTGCCGCCTGCATGCTGTTGGCGCTCTCCCTCTGTCATTTTGTTGTGGAATTCCGCGTCTCACCGCACGCCCATACCAGTCCTCACCACCAAACACCTCCACCTGGCACAAAATATACACACAATCGAAATCTTTAAAATAATTTATTTATTTATTAATGTTCTTACAATTGTTATTACAGGTATTAAATACCCATCTAATGCAATAATGTAGTTACATACTTATCATTATACAGAGGATAAAATAAATTAAGTAATAGTGCCAAGAATAATTTTCTACATAGAAGAACAATGCCTAGAAATATGCAAAGTGGACAGTCAGAGTTAAGAAAGGGTTATAATAAGCTTTTTCTTAACATGTCTACGCTCTTCTAGAATATAATTATGAGGAATTTATTATTATATCTGCAGCAGATGGATTTAAGAATCAGCAGTAAAAAAAAACTAGCAAATTTATAATACAGTGCTGTTATATAAAACAGCTGAACGACGTTTAGCGGTTTTTCATAATTACTGAAATCTAACACGCAGAATTGTATAAAAGTTTTGCGTTCATCAGTGCAGCGGGTCAACGATGACAGGTTATGTAAAAAAGCGAGAAATGAAAAGTCAATTTATAGATCTATATATATTATAAATTTTATCGCTCATAGCTTTGTGTGTCATAAAAACGATAATTTTACTATATTATATCTGTAAGTGTAAAAATAATAATATGAAAATGTTGAATGATATAATTACTCTACTATATTAATCGAGATTATGAAAGAAAATAAATCAAATGGACGAGCTTAGCTAGCTCGGGAGTTCCTTGTATCCCGACACGGACGGGTTAGGTTGGATGGGACCTAAACATGAAGGGCATGACGGGGGTTATTAGCTCGCTACGCTCGCTCACTGGCCCCGTCATCCCCTTCGTGTTTAGGGTTTTTCTGACCTTATAGATACAAAAATACCATTGAACAAGTAACGGAAAGACAATTCAGAATACAGTATCTTTTCAGTTACAATATTAAATGGAAAAAGAATACGGTCGCGAACAGAATTCGAACCTGCGCCTTCCGGATAAATACTCCAGGCGCTCTGACCACTAAGCCATCTCGACCTCTTGGAGAGGTCGAGATGGCTTAGAGTTCGCTAAGCATGCGTTAATGCTTTTCAAAGATTTATCCAGTATATTTTCTTTTGCTACTGTCCATTTAATATAAGTACCTATACAATAAATAAATCTGTGACTCTAGATTAGTCATTCTGCATTACGTCTAAATGTGGGTAGCAGTTTTGTTAAACGTAGCGCAATGGCTATCCAGCTGAGCGTTGTTCAGCTATTCTGTAAAACAGCGGATGCTACAATCCATCTACGACATATCCATTTGGTGGACTGTTGATATTACGATACGACTCCACTATAACTCTTGTTGAAGAAATTCCAGCTTCACTTTATCGATGTATTTTTTATTCATTTACAAATGTATTCATAGAATAGAAGCAGTATATTGATCGGAAATTTGCTCTAATAAAATATCATAAAAGTAAAATTGCTACACGGCCCAACAAACTCACCCGGCAAGGCCAGGTTGACGCCTCAATACCGAAGGTTGACGGTTCCTCACTAATACGAATTCGACTAAGGGCCACATTAGCACGATAGTAAATATATTTATGTAATATTACAATGTTCTAGATTTTAAAGATACTGTATTGAGTCAAGAGACTTATGAATGAGTCATACAGCATGCTACCTAGTTGAAATAAATAATATGTCTGGTCATTTGTAACACAGAATTATTTAAAAGTTTAAGGTCCAGTCACTTCACGCACATAATAACCAAGGTGTTTAAATTTTTCATACTTATATTACGTTTTTTCCTTTTCCAAATATTTTTTTGTTATAATGTTGGTCTATCTAGCTAGGCCGACCGACAAGACAACTGAAGCTAATACAGCTGAAGCGATAAAGTGATGGAGGCGGATTTTCGGGACCTTCAAGCCAATTATTGGCGAAAAAGTGCTAACAATTGAACCATGTGGCGATCACTCGGCAGAAGCCAATACTCATTTTGGGCCACTAGCCCACTTATAATTTTATTGGTTTCAGAATAAATGGCTGACAATAATTAAATGTGTTTCTTGGAAGTTCCAAACACGTATAAAACCGCGGTGGGTTAGCTGGTTATTATTGTTACGATGATTCTGTATTCGTGACCCCCTGCGTTGTGGTTTACAACATATGTTCCCTTGTAGAATGAGTCTGGGATTTAAACGATGTGTATACTTATGGCACAGGTGGCTCGCGTTTGATTAACATTTGAAGAGGGTTTGCTTTGTATTAAATAGGATTTACTTACAAACAGCCTGTAGTGCAAGTACTTATTCTCAGTACTATTCAACCTGTTCGTTACTATTGATTGATCGTTTTGTTATACAAATTATCAACGGGAAAAGATGCCGATAGAATCGATGACTTATCTCCAGATTCCGAATAACAGATGGAGATGATCTCTTTATGAGAGTCTGTGAAGTACACATAAAAAAGCAGGCAGTTCAGACGGTATATTCACGTCCAAAGGACAATGACCAAAAGTGGTACCAAGAAGTCTCACGCATCAAGATCAAAATTCTATAGTAATTATTTTCATAATTTTTTACGACATTACGCGTCATGGATTTGAGTTTTGAACAGGGAATTTATTTTAAAGTATAAAAGTATGATTATTGTTTAATCCCTTTACATGACGTTCACCACAGCCGGTCATAGGGATGTGGAATGCAATAGAAACTATTTATGATGAATCGATTAACCAGTAATTCCAATCGTTTATTTTGTTTAGTATATATTTTTAACGTTTGCTTCAAAAACATTTCACGAAAGATGTGTATTAGCTTTCCTTTCTTATCATGCAAGTGATTCTTTTCTTTTTGAAAATAGAGTATTTAAACCTAAACCCTAAACAATTAATTAAAACCAGTACACCAAATCAATTTAATTTGCTAATTGACACAAAATTGATTTTATTACTAAATATTTTGATTTATCGATAACATCCCTAAATCCCGGCACATTATTGACATTTGATTTGACGTATTTAGTTATGTTTTGAGAAATAGAATTTGTTTGTATTTTATGAACATAATTCTGTGTATTTCATTGCGCAAATATGTCGAGTCGTGGGGTCGACCGACTGACGCCGTCAGTCACCCGGCAATACCGATGTATCAATTGTACATTTTGGATACCCAGAAGCCTATCTAACCTCCAATGATTAACTTGTTACAGTCGTAGATAACTCCCTACTCAGGTAAGCAGATCATATTTTACTTTTTGATTATGTAAGCATGTCAGGCACCTTCTATTTGCTGACAAATCTTTTACTGATGGTATCTACCATCTATAATCGTACAAAACATTTATATAGAAAGAAAGAAAACGTATTAATTTTAGACTCGCACATAAAATAACAAATAAATATCAACAGATCAAAACAATCGAGTGCAAAACAGGCTCTACTCTTGATTATAGGTGTAATTTCTGTTAATATGTTATGGAAGACAGTTAACTACATAAAAGGTAAAACACACTTTTTCATTCATGGTTTTTATTGCAGCTGACTTCAGAATGTGTGCTTTGTACAGTGTTTGAAACTGCTTCAAGATGGAGTAAACACAATCAATGAAGGAAGTTAATTGTTGCCTGCTTTTGATCATGGAAGACTATGTTTACCTTGGGGCACCTAGAAAATATCCTGTAAGACAAGATTGACAAGAGAGAAACATTTTAGTTAGACATGTCCCACTGCACCTGGTAATTATTTTTGTTTAAGTTGCATTATAACAAATATATCCTTCATTATGTTATAAATGTTCTTCTTTTCTTCAGTCTTCTATTGTTGATAGTGATAATACTATTATTAGATTTGTTTACAATATTATGTCCCGATAAGAGAGGTTTCACAAATAATGCCAATAGATATTATTTTCTATTTTGACACAATTGCTGCCTGATCATTATCATGTATTGCATACAATCACATTACATACTTTTATCAAACCTATAACCCATTCCAGAATGTTTTGAATTACATGTTAAATATAGGTATATACATTACATGTCACTTTTTAGATCTCAAGATTGGAAAGAGTATGTGCTGCTTGTTGAAGCTCGGCCACAAGAGAAGTGCAACATTATGATCAGCCTGACTCTAGCCGCCCTGGTCTGTCAGAAGCTATTTTGCCAGATGTTGGATCAAGTGGGTATCTCAATATTCCTGAGCCATCCCCTCCTCCTCAACAAAACTACTCCTCAAGTTAGGTCTATAATGTAAAAACCCATGATATAGATGTTTTTTTTTTTTCAGGAATATAATGAACGATTTAAGTACAAGTATTTTGTATAAATATTTTGACTTTGCTATTAAAACCCAAATAGACCTGTTTGTTTTATTTCTATCCCTTACCTACCTAGTCGATTTACGACGACAACATCAACATGAGCATGAGCAATAGTGCCTGTCAGTAATAGTATTATAAGATTACTAAAAGGTTATAATTGTTAAGGATGCTCTCTAGACTCAAAGAGCACTATTCAGTCTGACTGGTCAAACTTATGATAATGTGGTAGTGTGATTACGGTAGCGTCCAATATATTAAATACCCTTATTACTCTTAGATACGCTACCCCACTCACAGTATTAGCAATATAGGGTTACTTCCCGAGTTTCAGTCACGAACAACGCAATAACTACTAATATACGCGGATTACTCTGTTTTTAGAGCAATCATTTTCGTTCGTGTATGAGGTGTCAATAAAATACACCTACTTACCTAGTTTTGAGGTTATTTTAGATTTTGTTAAATATCTCCGAAACCCGGGTTTTGTTCAAAAAAAGAACTTTTATAAGAGTTAATATGATAAATGTAGACTATAAAAACAAAGTTTCATAATGATGCAGCTCGGTACGGGGTTCCATACATCCATGATCATTGTCCTTTAACGGCTAATATAAGTCGTTCACTTTTCTGCGAACATATTGTATGTATCTACTTATGGAGGTATTCCAATTCAGTTGATTGCGGTCAAACTGCAGCACCCCGTATAACGGTAATTACCTACCCATAAATGTGGTCACTCATTACTTAGTGCAAAAGCAAAATGCCGTGACTAAACTCATTGCAAATATTTTTACGTGAAATACAAATATAGGACTTATTTAAAAAAAAAAAAAAAATTGTCCGCAGTTTTGGAATATACAGTTAAATTTAAGTAGGTATTTAAATTTCTAAGTAGGTTTTTTTTACCGGAAGCAAAGGACGAATTAGACGTAATATAATGATCTATTTTAATGAATACAGATAAATCTTTGAAAAGCATTGACCCATGCTTAGCGAACTCTAAAGTTATAATGTTAAATAAGACTGAATACACATTTTTAGACGTGTCATGTCATGCATTTGCCTTGTTAAGTCATAATATATTAACTAGTTGTACACGCGACTCTCACCGTGTAGAAGTTGGAAACTAACATAAATTGGTAAATGAACTGAAAGCCTTAATTTAAAATGTTGCCATTCCTCTGAATGCAAAGCAGATGCTGAAATCAAATCTATACAGTCCATTTTGATAGATTTCTTCTGGATCTATGAGCTCCATCCTCGGCCACACCTGTTTACCATCAGGCGACTTGATAGCGAAACGGAGGCCAATATTTGAAAAAAAAACGAGTAATTTGAATGCTACCTTGACAACAAGTTTTTCTACAGTTAAAACTCCTCAAAATTAATGGAATACGATTGGACTAACTTATAGTTGCTTCCTTGTATACCACCACCTCAATAAGGCAAATTTTCTCTTCTCTAAGACAAAGTCAAAGTTCATATTTCATATAAACCATACAAAGGCACTTATGAAAGGTCAGAATTTAGAATTGTGTGTGGGATGTAAGAACAACGTTATCTTGGATGTTATCATTAATATTTAAAATTATTAGATAAAACTTATTAAATTAATGGCAATTTGACTAGTGTACGGGGTTCTCACATTTACAAAATGTTGAAGCTAAAGAAGCTATCTAAAACGATGCATAATTTAAAGTGTTAATGATCAGTTGCGTTAAATTGAACATCGACACATCGTGGTTAGGCACTTATCTGTAGTGAAGTATTGTGGTTTGCGTACAACTATCCAATAGTGCATAAATTTAGGTCATTACATCGGTTTGATAAATAAGACCGGTAATAGAGCGAACTATTAGAACTGATACTCTCAACATAATAAAAAAAACAAAGTGATCTGTTATACCAATACACATCTTAATATCTTCGGCCCCACGACGTGCGACGGTAAAAAATTACATACCTACTGCTAAAATAGCATTCATTATGAGTTTTTAAATATTGTTAGGCAGGCGCTATTCATTATGCGAAAAACACACAACATGTAATATTAAATAATTTATACGTGTAACAAAATTCGCGCGAATAACGGCAGTGGAAACAGTATAATGAACACAAAATGGGCTCTCACGGTTAGTGTTACAACGTTATAACTGTCCACAGCTGTAGCACAGTAAATGATAGTGCATTTACAACTTATAGCATCTACACTAATAACTTGAATTTATATGCGTAGCTGTACACAGAATGGGGGGGGGGGGCATAATCAGGGATAAAATCACTTAAAAAAATAAAAGACTACATAGTTTAAAATAGTTGTAAGTACCATAGTGATGATTAATCTGTGAATTCACACAAGTAAATTTTCGAGGTTGCTTGAATGTATCAACTATAAAATCGATACAGTAAACATTAAAAACAAAGAACGCAAGCACGATGTCAGTTCACAAACACAACAGTATCATAGATAAGCAGAGACAGGTAGACAGTAGACAAAAGCATTTGCTGTACTTATAGTTAAAACGAGGGCGTTCGAATGAAGAAACCTTTTGCAATATAATTGTCACAACAGATGCTTTATATCGACGCTCACCGTATGTCATAAACTGAATACTCAGAACTGTCGCAAAAACTACTGACATGATAGTCGCCAAGTCTGTACAACGGAATTGAGTGATGAATGAGGATCCATAATACCACTTGTAGATAATACGTGTCACTGTCGATATTAACATTAGTCTTTATTATTATTCATGACGAATTTGTTTAAACAATATGTTTTTATGTATTCAACTGATAATAATTTTAATGTCTTGAATATTTAAAACACTCGTCAATTCTAAAAGACGGACTTCTAATTCAAGTGTCTGCCATTTGTTCACAGTTGTTTACTTCTAACCGTGCTTCCAATAATTAGTTGTCATTTTATGTTACTACACGTTCCCAACAATGAAAGGTCAGGGTTTTGCTCGTGGTTGCAGTGTGTATGGCTTGGATACATTGAAGAATCGACAAAACATCCTGTCTTGGAGAGAGGGCGCATACCTGCATTGTTATGTAACAATTTCGCAGAGTAGGACGGATGCCAAAATTTCACTTCGCGCCAACTGCTACCGGTTGCCGGTCGCCTATAGGATGAATCGGAGAATGGTTTTACTGCGGACCGGGACCGCAATATAAACGCCTTTTTGAATAATAATATAACATCTAACCACCGCTGCGTGTCCGCTAAACATCAGATTCAGTGTTACATAATCGCGGTACAGTTTTCCGCTTTCTACGCAAGGTAACTCAATTTATATATAATACAAGATAAACGTATTTCGTAATGCTTTTGTGATTCGTAACCTATAAAAGCAGTTTTTTTTTCCATAATTGTCGAAGTACTGGGGACTTCGACAATTATGGAAAAAATAAATAAAAAAATACCAACCGTATTGAGAACCTCCTTCTTTTTGGAGTCGGTTAACTACTTCATGTGTTCTTCCTAATGCGAATCTAGCGAAAATTCTGCTAAGGAAGGCGGAACTACTAAAATACAGAGCTGGTTTCTCTTTAGTTATTCGATTTATTGCCGTTATATAAACAATAATCATTCTTGTTTGCTATTGTCGAACGTGTTGTACCTACTTCCCTTGTTCTTTGCTTCAAGTCCTGCCATTTGAGAAACGACATGTCTACCTTACGCGATAAGATACTAATCTAAGGATCTGGTTAAGGAGGGACTCGTCGCTAAGTAATAGCCGCGCAGATCGATCAATCGAGGTTAAGCTGCGCTTGCCGCGGTCGGTCTGTGGATTGGTGACCATTATTTTATACCCAGACCCCTGTGCTTCGGAGAGCACGTTAAAAAGTCGGTCCCGGTTTGTCAAATTAAGATTTATGACAGCTGTTACGGGTAGTCAGAGGCCTGAAAGTCTGACAACGAGTCATACCACTAGATATTGTGTTACCAAGTAACTGGGTTGTGGTGTGAGGTTTTGAGAGGCTTTTAAATGCAAAAACGTCTTATAAATAATTAAAGAACCTGGTTAATAATAAGCTAACAAACTTTGAAATTGAGATAACTATGATGTGGATAAATTTATTTTAACATTAAACATCGTTTTAAGTATTTTACATTGGAATTGGAATTAATTTCAAGAGTAACCCCACAGATCTATAAACTGAATTAGAGCAATACTATGATTTTTTGAATATCAAATTAGACAATACGCATGATGACTGATTTTGAAATCTGCTTCTATAATATAGGTACACGTCTACTATTTTTCCGAAAAACCACATTATTTCAGCAATAAACTCGGTTTTAACGCAGATTATTGCATTTTAATCTATCTAATTTGAATTAAGTGCGAAAACGCTCATGGGTGTCATGGCGCCGGTTATGATGGGTTGTGACGTCACGCTTCGATAACATTTGACAAAACTTCAAAAAATCACGACGGTGATTGACATTCAATTGACGCGTGACTTCATTCGTTGTAATTGGCGTTTCAGTCAACATGGCCGATTGCAGTATTTTATAATTTTATTTTATTGTAAATATTTTTAATCTTAATGTTTTATATTAAAACTAGGTCGTTTTTTAGAATCCTGTGTACATATATTTTTCTCTAAAACCATTTATTCTTTGATTCTTTAATACTGTCATCATGCCTATTAATAATCTAAATTTAAAATTTGATCGGCATAGACTCTTTATTTACAAATTACCAATTATTCTAACATGTATACGAATCATACTTGGTATTCAACGAACCATAACCTGCCGGGGTTGCGGTGAATAGAGTCGCAATTCCGGGACCCCGGTATAGGTTGAGTAGGACCTTGTGGTTTTTAGTCGGTAGGAGTCTGGCACAACGTCCATGATGGATTTTACAAAATAGAAAAAAAATAAAAAAATAACAACCTAATGTCAGAATTTAAACCGCCCGCAAGCCTCTGACATGGCTTTACACACCATCGAGAACATCTCTCAGGTGTGCTGGTTTCTTCACCGTTTTAAGCAAGTGAAAATTAATTTCTAACGCACATGACTCGAGATAGTGGCGTGGAATCAGTGGTACCTTGGATTCGAACTTGCGACCTTTGACTTGCCAACGGTCATATTACTAGGCTATCACTGCTTGCATTATTATTTTAGGTTACCTAGTTAGATCAGGAACCATTTAAGGCGTACAAAGGACTTAATAGTTAATTGAATAAATTAAATTAAAATGTTAATTAACTAGCAATAAATACATAAACATACAAGCTGTTATGAGAGGGTCAATGTCAAGAACCGGCACACCGCCGCCGCGCCTTGATATGGCGTAAGAATTAAATAAAGTATACTACGTGTGTGTTGTTGAGTCGTTTTTCGATTCGAATTGTACACCAAGAATTTATTTCACATGCATGTGTAGCATAAGCGTACACAGTTCCGTACTCTTTTATACTAAGCAAGAAGATTGAAAAATATTTATTTTTCTTAATTGCGTCTGGGACTCGGGACACACAAAGGCAGAATACGTAGAAGACATATTTCTGTACGCACTTGAAGAATGAAGTAGTTGGATTATATGAGTTGATGCAAAGCGAAGGCTGTTCTTACATCTTTTCAACAACGGACGTGTCTCATTCGGTTTAACAATAGTACACTGAATATGAATAGCCACCAGCTATATTCCACATCTCATGTGGTTATGACTTGTGATCATGTGCTATAGTGCTAATTCTATATACGTATTTCAGAATATTAATGGTATAAACTTACGGTTATTGGACTTGGTGTATAAGAACCTGAGATTTTTATGGAAGACACCATATTATTATCGTACTGATTTGTGACTAACGATTCTGAAGTGAATTAGTTGATAGGCCGCCCAGCATCGTCACATGCGTGAAAGTTTGTTGATAAAATATTATATTAGGAGTTTCAAAAGATTGTTCAATGTTCAGGTAAAATCTTGTCAACTAACATAACTTGTATTGTATATTTATACTGTTATCAAATTAATGCATTAAATAAAACAAGTAACAGCCTCCTTTTTATCCTTCTTCAAAAAGGAGGAGGTTCTCAATTCGGTTGGTATATATTATATGTTTATGTATGTACACCAATTACTCCGAGGTTTCTGATGTAATTTGTTTTTTTTTTTCGTTTGGCTCACTAGTTTTTATTTTATGAGAAATTTTGCTTACTTGGACGATGTAATTTTCACGAAACTTTGTTTACGGGTTTTCATTTAGGTTGGTTACATTTATTAGGTTACTATGGTGGCGTCAGTAATTGAAGTAGTGTAACTTTATAACGATCAAAAATAAAAATAAAAGTATTTAGTCCAGATTGAATTGCCTTAATCTTTGCATTTCATGTAGTGCTTTGTCGTCATGTGGTCTGTTTAATAATTTTGATGGTTCCAAATCAATCAATGCCACACCATTTAAGTAAGTTTTTTGATTGCTTACCGTCATACATTACATAGTTGAATTACATAGTTGAGTTACATTTGTTGTAAGTAGGAATTAAGAGATAAAAAAAAAATAGGAAATCTGCTGCTAACCATGAACATGCACCTACGAGTAAGATCGGACACCGAGTTTGTTGAACTGTTAAATAAAATTATTTGGTTCGTAGTTTACAATAACCTAAGAATGCTAACTTAGAAAAAACCTTCCTACTATATATAGCCTACGAAATACAAACTATTACGGACAATAAAAGTAAAAAATAAAAAAAAGGTTAAGTACCTACGTTTAAAAAAACCGACTTCAAACACACCACAAAATATATGATATAAAAAAAACTAATAATGAACAAACTACTTAATAAAGATTTAATCCAAAATACTTCTTGTCCAATCCAAACCTATAACGAATAATGTTATAGGTAGTAACCTATAACATTATTCGTATGTACTACCTACTGTAGGGTTACTCTTGAAACTAATACCAATTCCAATCTAATTCCAATATTAAATAGACGCCTTAAAACAACGCGTAAATAAAAAAATAAATTTACCTATATTACAGTTGCTTCGATTTTAAAGCATGTTGTCTTCATATCATCCCGAATCTATAATAATATTTTAGACATTTTGGCATTTAAAAGTATGAACTGACATATTTCCAATGTCAATCAAGCGGAATTATTTTCAAGAGTAAGCAGGCTGATAGGTTTGAAGTCAGTGCCAAGCCCTATACAATCCATATCTACTTACTTTACATACATTATCAATAGGTATATGTCTACGTTGGCAACTTATAATAATTAAGAAACTAAGAACTTTTTTGGTTTTTACGACAAGCATTGCCACGCATATAATTAACATGTTAATATTAATCTTCTATTTAGGATAGATTGCATACGATAAATTGATTTGCTTAAACTGTTGGCACACAAGTAAACGAAAAAGATAACGCGGTAAGAAATGTATTTAATCATGGGGATGTTTCATGCGAAATTGGGTGTGCTTTCAAGGTTATTAGGCTTGGTTCTGTCATGCCCATAGGTTACGGTCAATACAATGGCACATTGACGAAGCGACTAGAATATATTTCTTCAGCATTAATGCGAAGTCGAAGGGTCGGACTACGCGTCGCACTTACTGTCAATTTTGAAATTAACATTGATTTTGGTATGCAATGATTTGTCCCCATTTCTCATGAAGAGTAAATGCTCTACAAGGCTTTCAAAGTATTCACCAAGTAGGTAATAGATGTTATCGAATAAAAGTAGCACATGACTGCAATAATGATGGAGTTACGTTAAACACGCCAAAAGCCGTTGAATATTTTAATGGTTAGTAGGTTTTCATATAGTTAATTGAAAGCCATTATAGAAAATGGTCTGTGCCTGTTTGATGTTAGCAAAGTCCGCAAGGTATTAAATATGGAACGCATTATATTATCATTCCATGTTCACATTGGGAAAGCCAAAACACACTTGATGTTCCGTTTTGATTGTAATTTAGATATCACGCTGGTAATACTCGTATTTATATAAAAATAGACAAATTCAATAGAGCAAGTAATTTCATCTGCGAATTGATGTATGATACAAACACATCAATTACCATTAGCATGGTAAAATTTGCCAGTATATGGTATATATTATACGTATATGTAAGATATTATAATTATAACTTTATGGTTAATTTTCTTACGACCGATGACAATACAGTTAGTTACAATATTAATTGCGCCAACGATTTTTTTTCTTAATAATTTTGGTCCATTTTAGTAAACGAATGTGCTTGTGAATAACTTTTCAATAATTTGAACTGGACCGGAACTGTGTACCACGTTTGTACGAAGGTCCAAATAAAATTACTTTCATTTTATGTTGATATTATTGTTATTCACATAACGTAGTGAACTCAACGTGACGTGTATCTGTCTATTGTGGCAAGCCAGCAAATAGCTCTCAGAAGGTCTACTACATATACAATGCATAATAAGGAGCTCACGCGCAGCACGTGTATTTTTCTACGTAGGTTTGTATGATTCCGATACCCAACGTTTCATTCTGATAGAGACCTCTTTAAATTTTTCTGCGAGATACGCCAACAATATTTTGAGAGGATAGGACCCAGAACAATTGAAACATCAACCACTCTAGTTCACGAGTAAAAAACTCAAGTAGAGCAATATTATGTAGATCTATTTTGCCAGCGTTTGATTGTGGAAAATTTCTTCAACTATTATTGTAGCCATCAAATAACTGATAACTGAGAGGAATCAATAACAAGTAATGGCCCTTCACGACCTGTTGACTTAGGGCATTTTAGGTTTGAGTAATGCGAAAAGAAAAACACGATGTCTAGCATCTATGAGAGCTAGGCTGGTTATTGCGCGATTATCGAAGTGAATCTACTTCAGCGACCATTTATTTCTGTTGCTAGCGAGTACTGGGGTCCGTGTTAGTGCGTGCTCGTGCTCGGCCTCTAGTAACACGTCACCGAGGGAAAGGCTACGAGGCCGACCAGCCTACGCGTGGGCGACGCTCGCTGCTCGATCAGGATCGATTTAAATGTCACACTTTGTTGCTAATTCCAAACCTGATTAGTGATTTCTTTTTGATAGAAGTATCAATAAAGTAAGATCATGTAATTTATAGGTAACGAATTAATTACAGATCGTCCTATATTCTAAGCGGCGATCTATAAAGAAATAGATTGTAATATAATATTATGTAAAAAAACGTAGGTAGTAGGTACACTAATGGGCCGGTAAATATGTATAACACCTCGCAACAGCAATTATGATTCAAGATTCAAATATGCAGGTAGTGATAATCTGTAAGACACGATGAAGCAAGAAACAAATATTACAGGTGTATTGCTGCTAATTAAGTATTTGTAAGTCTTCACATGTGTCCTTTGCCGAGGGCAAAGATAATAATGAAGCATTACCTACTTCACTGTTACGTCTTATCCTTGTAGTTATTACAACAAATACACGGCCACTACATAACATATTTAAAGGAAAATGCATTCACCATTGAATCGTATTTTTCGGGACGGTATGAAGGATAAAAGAGTATTAGGAGACTGCGGTATTCATGAGGCCGACTGCAGTGGCAATGAACGATCGCCACTCAACCTGAGGACCGGTTTGGTCCCGGCCAGACAAACATTCATGTGAATGATGACTCATTTGTTGCCTCAAACCATTCTGTTTAATAAAATGACGTTAAAAATTCCACTATTATTTTCCTTATTGAAAACGATATAATTACGAAAAAAATTATTAATAAATATTAGTTTACATACAATCCCTATAAGTCGTTTAAATCTAATGTGATCCGCTAGTACCTATTGTGAAATAGTAACAGTTTTCTTTCATACTTCTACTGGAAATAATTAAGTAAAAAGAAATAGTTTTTGTATAGGACGAACGAATCACATAGGAAACTGAAAGGCACTTTCAACTTGTTATTCGCAGTGTGAGTAGCGGGTATCAATGGTGAGATTAAAGAACATATTCCTGGGTGTATCATGTGCCCTGAGTGCTCGCGTTGTTTGCACACCTCTCACGGTAATGCAGCCTGGATGGGCATTGTGTAATGGAAACTAATGGAACAATTTGCCCGATAACAAAAATGAAACAAGCTTCACTTTAAGAACTTTAACTAATTCGATATGTGTTTTACTACTTTAACAAAGTTCTGTTATCGAAAACTAGTGGGTTTGCTAGTTGGTGTTGTAATTTAAATGACTGTAAGAAGATATTTAGCTTAGCATGTACATAATATCGAGATATTATTAATAGATAAGAGTTTATAATAAATTACCTTCACAACTTTTGATTTTTGATGCCTCCAGTTGTCGTCCGCATTCCAAATCTGAAAAAAAAAAGAAAAGTATATTTATTTTATTTTAATTAGATCTCGTTAATAAATAATAAACCGAAAGCTTAAACTAATTATGTATTTGAGCTACTTGTAAAATGTGCAATAATATCACATGAAAGTGGTTATTTCAAGTATAAAACACATTTACAGTAAACTTATTTATCTAAATATAACGACTATAGATAGAGGCAAACCTGAAGTTTGAGATATTACTTCATCACTAAAAGCTACAGGTGACTTAGTCATGGAAAATCGATATCTTGTCAACACATCGACGGCTCGACACGTCAGGAGTGGCACTTATTAACAAGAGTTTGAAGTGTCTAAAAGGAAACTTAACGTTTAGCAATATCTTCTATGCTTATTTCACTTGTTTCTGAGGTGAAAGGATATTCAAGTGTTCTCAATATTAGTAGTATTTGGGCGTAATAACCACAAACAAAGTAAATAAACGAAATATCATACATAGAAGTTTCTGGCAGGGTAAAGGGGTCAGGGCACGCGTCGCTTAGAAAAGCAGGCAAATACCTATATGAGAAAAGATTATAAAGTTGTGTTTATAAATATTTTAATAAAATTCTCATTTATAATTTTGTGTATGTTAGTAATTATTATTATTATGTGGAGCGCAACACCCATTGCGTGCCTCGTTATCAAATAGTTATCAAAGTACAAACAATTTGAATAACAGTAAACAGAAATTGTTACGCAGGTTGCGCTATTGGAGTATCTATACTGGGTAAGTTTTATCGTTTAACTTTTAAATGTAGTGTAGTTTTCATGTGTAGTGTAATATAGAAAAATAATAATGCAATAAAAACTTATTATGATATTGATTTATTTAAATATATATAGTAAGATATTTACGAGTCATTCAAATATATTTATTATTAAATTATTAAGACCTTTTGGTTATTACTTTTAAAAAGAAGAACAAGTAAGTAATTAATAACAAGAACAGTGATACGTAACAGAAAATCTTGTTGATCGAATTTTTATTCTATTGTCAATGAATAGGAAATTGTTTGTTTAGAACTTTGACTTGATTATTTTTCTTTACAAGGTAATTGTTTATAGAAACTTGGAAATTACACAGAAATACATATAAACACTGCACTAGAGCACTTCTTTTGATGACATATGTGTATTGGTAATAAAACACGTATCTCACATAATACTGAGCTATATCCTACTGTTTAAGTTGGAAACGTACGGTGTTAGGGGCAACACTTAAGACTTACTAAACTCTTACATCACAAACAATAAATTGTTCCAATTTCTTTAAGAAAATTATTATTACTCTGTTGTTGAATTTTTATTGATTAGAATTTAAATGTTTAATGTCCGCTTTACGATAATTTAATGTTTTTGATCGTCTTGTGTCTGTCATGACTAAAAGTAATTATAGAACTTATATTTAATCCTCAATGGAATATATATCAAATCATTAGAATTTATAATTATATTTTCATTATATTATTTAATAATTTGTATGCCCAAGTGGCTGATCATGGCATGAACCTTATTAATTATATAATTATGTCAAGAACACCTGTATGTAACCCATGTATCACAAATAAACAATTTGATTTGATATATTATATGTATGTCGCAGATGGATTGTAGAATCCGCTGTTTTACATAACTGCTAGCTGATTTACAAAACAGTACTGTTTTATGAAACAGCTGAACGATGTTTAGCTGGACTGCCATTGCGATACGTTTAACAAAACAGCTACCCACATTTAGACGTAATGCAGAATGACATATCTACTGTGGGACAGTTCTTTATTGTATAGGTATATTAAATGGATAGTCAACACTCAAGTAAAAAAAAGATACTGTATTCTGATTTGACTTTCCGTGGCTGGGTCGACGGTTCTATTTATGTGCCTGTAAGGTTCGAAAAAACTTAAATACGAAGAAGATGACAACGCTCGCTCACGGGCCCCCGTCATCCTCTTTGAACCTAACCTGGCCGCGTCGGGATACACGAAACTCCCGAGCTCGCTTCGCTCGCTCATGGATCAATTTCGTTTATTTTCTTTCATAATCCCGATATATTGTCGACTATAATAGTAGTTTAGTATTTACGTCATTCAAAACTTTCATCTTTTTTGCTATTGACAAGTAAAATAAAGTTAGGTTATTATTGTTAAGACATACAGAGACATATGCGACAAAATTTCGAACTAAAATCAACAACCTGACAGTTAATTTCACACTGTTTTACATAATCTCTGATCGTTGAGCCGCTGCATTGATAAACGCAAAACGTTCATTCAATTCTGCGTGTTATAGTTCAGTAATTATGTAAAACCGCTAACCGTCGTTCAGCTGTTTTTCATAACAGTACTGTTTTGTAAATCTGCTAGCAGTTTTGTAAAACAGCTAATTCTACAATCCATCTGCGACATGTAGATCGGCTATATCTTGAGTCCTTATATTTAAATGCTATGGTTTGAGCAGCAAACGCTTTGGAATCTGTAATGTTGATGATCTTTGATAATTATGTCGGGTTCAAGTTGGGAGCGTTCAAGTTTGGAATTAAAGGTTGAAAGTAATTAAGACAAATACAAATGTATATTCGTCCTCCTTGTCGTATCCGACAATGGTGACCTTGGCTTTATTATTACTTTTAATTAGGAAACGTCATTCAAAACAAAGGAATTAGTACTGGAGCAGGATTAGCGGGCGTATCCCTCTCGCCACTGGTATATGATTCCCAATCATATAAAGGTACCTTTTACTAGTATGGTTACAATGATAGTACACGATTTTAATTGTGTGTAATATAATTTTTTGTTTGTGTTTGGTTTTTTATGTATTTTAATACTGTTAATGTAATGGCGAGAGATATTTTCGCTTTAGTACCTACAAGTTCTTTTGTGCTTGTGTGTTACCTCAGCTCCCGCCAAAAGTGGCGAGCAAATGTGTTCGATATTTAGTCAGAAGGCGTCTCCGTCTGGTGCTCTAAGGCCTATTACGTACATAACCATAACGTTTTACCTGTCTGCTGCAGTATGTCCAACAGACAAATGAATGTTTAATGAAAGTGCCTATATCTAAATCTCTACAAAAGCCAAATCGTGTTAAAAACACGTGTTTATGCGTCCTCAATGTATTTTGAAATGTAAATGTAGCTTTCTAAATTCCCAAAACTGCTTAATTTGCAGGCCCATATGGCTTCGTCCTCGTTCAGATGACGGAACTGGCGGATGGCTTGCTTATCATAACAGAGTATCGTCGGGAAACGTATTTTTACTTTCTTTTTTTTTAGTAGTTGGATTACATGAATGATTTGCGAGCTATAAGCGACAAAGCTACACTCCAAATATTTTTACCCGGGTTCCGAGATCACAACAGTATTCACCGAATACCCAACCTCTCACTTTTACATTACTACCCCAATAAACAGATATATACCTAGAGGTAATGGCCACAAAAATGCTTTATCTTTCTATTAGTATTTTTATGAAATTAAATCTTTGTTGTTAAGGATGCTATTCACGTGTTGACGTGTCCTGCTACATAAAAACGCTAGTCCCAAGAATGTTGATGTTTAAGACCGGTTCAGTTACATCAATCTATTTATTGTATTTACGTTACTGTTTACTGAATCATGTTTTATTTATTTATTTTCATTTAAGATACCAAGGTAAAAGTCTTAAATGAAAATACTACTTTTTTTCACGTATTTCATGTTGAGTAAAGCGTATTTCGAAACCTGAAATCGTGGGTACCGTTTGTAGAAGATCTGCAATTGATCAAAATTATATGTTTAGGTCACTTGGGTGGAAGGAAAAGTGAAATTTTCAGCAATAAACAATGATTTGTAAAAATCTGTGCAAAAACTTAATATTTCGTCATTTTCTGTGTGTTTAATGGCGAAATGATCTTTGATTTTGGTGATGGTAGAACAACCTGCCTGTGTAGTTCTTCGAGCCAGTTTCAAGGATGTGTTGGATTCCAAAACCATTTGTACTAATTTGTCGTTTATCTATTTGTTTGAATACTTGTGTAGTGGACTGTATAAATGAAAAACGTGGTTTCTTCACAACTTGTATGTTTATTTATCTTCCTTAATTATAATTCCTATTTCTTCCAGTTCCTTGTTCTTGCTTTGGATGCCGAGGATCGAAAGAATTAACATGGATTTTCACCCTCCTTTTATAGAGGTCCGCAACCATTGGTAGTGCGTACACGGTACTAAACTACTTGGGCTCGACCAATCCGGTTGTTTCAAATTTGCACACGGCTCTAAAGTGTTCGTTGTATGGGGAATTTGTTTGGTTCGATATCCATGTTATTACACTCGTTACAATGTTCTAACTATTTTACATTGGTAGTTCTCACTTAGGTTTGTCTAAATACACTAAACTATATTGATAAAACCTATGTTTAGATCCTAAAAATAGAGAAATATCGATTTGGCTCTCGCTACAGTAAAGTTTCGCAGTACTTAAACATATGGGCTTTATACAAGTGGCGCCCTCATGCTTCTGGAAGGTAAGTTAATAATTCTTACATATTACGAGTTTGATTATCACTTAGATTATTAACTTAAACTAATCTTGTAGGCTCGGCGTCCGCTACAGCTCTCCCCCCGGCGCAGCTTGCGTAGCCTCTTCCTTCTTCAGCAGGACGACGAGCTTGCTCACCGGGCGTCGGAAGGTTCCGGTTTTGGTCCGAACTTCAGCTACACGAACGCTGCCGTCAGTTGCAGGGTATGCATGCTCCACTATCCCCATCGGCCATGTGTTCCGGGGCAACGTGTTGTCGACTATCAGGACCACGTCGCCAATTTGTAGTGGCCGCGCGTTGTTCCGTGACTCGCCGCGGGGTACTAATGTGGGCAGATTCTCTCGTAGCCAGCGCCGCCAGAAGTGGTCGGCGAGCGCTTGACTAGCTCGCCACGTCCGTCGATCGTCCTCTTCGCATGGTCCCGTTGCAGGTAGGCCGTTCGAAGACCCCAACAGGAAGTGGTTAGGGGTCAAGGCTTCGGGGTCGTTTGGGTCCACGCTGACGTGGGTTAGTGGTCGCGCGTTCACGGAGAATTCTGCCTCAACTAGGAGGGTGTTGAGGACTTCTTCTGGAGGCGCCTTCTCTCTCAGGGTCACCTTGAGGGCCGTCTTCACGGAGCGCACCATCCTTTCCCATGCGCCGCCTTGATTGGGCGCGCCAGGAGGTATAAAGCGCCATTCCATTCGATGCTGCAGGAGCTCTTGCTCGGCGCGCTGAATGTGTCTGAGTTCCAGTCTCGTGGCGGCGCGTCGACACATGTCGATGAACGCTAGTGTTCTCGCCGTGGTCCTTACTAGCGTTTCGTACTTAGAGAAGCGGGTGGGGTCGGGCAGCCAGCTGTCTCGTGGACCCTCGACGATGTGCAGGACTTCTTGTTCGTCGTCCTCGGCGGGCGTCGCTTTCCCAGGCCATTGCTCCTCAAGTAGGTGTAAGAAACTAGGCCCCTGGAACCATCTATCGGTCGCGCTGATTGGCGTGTTAGTGAGCCGGGTGGCATCGTCAGCTACATTGTGCTCGGTTGGTAGCCAACGCCATTCTTCTTTGGAGGTGAGCTCGGCGATTTCTCCCAGCCGGTGCGCGACGAATGGCGTGTATCGTCGCATGTCGTTCTTTATCCAATGCACGACAGTGGAGGAGTCCGTCCAGTATACTGTTCTGCTGACCTCAATACGGTGTTCCTTTCTGACGGTGTCAGCAAGCCTGGCCCCTATGACTGCCGCTTGTAGTTCCAGCCTAGGAATAGTTTGCGTTCGTCGTGGTGCCACCTTAGCTTTGGCAACCACCAGTACGATGCTCACGGTACCGTCGCAGTTTTGTATTCTCCAGTATGCTACAGCGGCGTAGGCTTGTTCACTCGCGTCGCACAGGACATACAGCTCTATGTCCTCGTATTTCATTGACATGTATCTTCTAGGTAGGCGGAGTTGGGCGATGTCGGTGAGCTGAGCGAGCCAAGCCGCAAAAAGTTCATTCTCATCTTCTGGTATCGGCTCGTCCCACGTTATCTGAAGGCGCCACAGACTTTGTAACACAATTTTCGCCCTTATCGTGAAGTGGCTCAGCAGTCCTAATGGGTCGTAGATGGACATCACCGCGCTGAGTGCTTCCCTCTTTGTTGGTGTGCGCGTTCTTTGCCGTACCGGAGTGGGAACTCGGTTCATTGAGGTATTGAATCCGAGTTCGTCTCGTTCGGGACTCCAGTACAGCCCGAGTATTTTATTCGTGGGCTTCCCTCCTCCCAACTGTGTAAGTTTGGTGGCATGCAGTTCCTTAGGTACATCCCGCAGCACTGTGTCGTCATTCGAATTCCATTCACGCAGCGTAAACCCTGCGACCGCGTGCACCTGCCTGACTTCTTCTATTGTCTTCAGGGCTTCGTTTTGGTTGTCGTAACTCGCCACCAGATCATCCATATAGTGGCTGTTTTTTATTGCGTCTAATGCACGTGGGTATTCTTGTCCGTGTATGTCCGCATTGTGATTGCGGACATAATGAGCCATATATGGCGAGCTGGCTGCGCCGAAAATCATGCTCTTCATCTTGTAGCGGCGCGGAGAATTTGATCGGTCGCTGCCTCTCCACAGGAATTGCTGCGCCGGCTGGTCCTCGGTTCTGATTTTAATGCGTAGGAACATTTCTTGAATGTCCGCGGTGATGGCTATCGCCTTTTCCCTGAAGCGGAATATAATTCCCGGTAGCGATAGCAAAAGATCCGGGCCCTCCAGTAGTTTGTCGTTCAGACTCACGCCGTGACTCCTTGCCGCTGCGTCGAACACCAATCTCCGCTTCCCTGGTTTATTCGGGTTCTGCACGGCAAAGTGGGGTAAGTACCAGCAGACGTCGCTTGTTTGTTCTGTGCCGTCGCATGGTACGGCATATCCCTTCTCCAGTAGGTTGTTTATCTGAGCGCTATACTGGTCAGCGAAGTCAGGTGAGGCGTCCATTTTCTGCTCGATCTTTCGTAATCGGCGAAGTGCTGCGCCGTAGCTCGGTGGCATGGTGACGTCATCGTGTCGCCATGGCAGTCCGACTTCGTAGCCACCGTCGATCTTTTTTGTCGTTCTTTCAACGATGGCCACCGCGCGTTGGTCAGTGTCACTAACGCGTGGCTCTCGTGCGATGCTCAGCGCTTCGATCTTGAAGTGAGCTTCCACTAAGTCATGAAGCCGCTGGTTGTCGTGTTTTCGTCTTTCGCTTTCGTATAGATGTAATACGTTGTCTTCATTCATGATGACGCTTCGTGGTGCAGTGCCGTGCACTACCCAGCCGAGCTGTGTGCGTGAAGCAGCGGGCTGATTAGGGCCGCCGACTCTGAGTTCTCTTGATACGATACACTCCCAGTGGTCTGTCCCCACTAGGAGTCCGGGGCGCGTTGGCTCGTAACACACCTCTTTCCTTGGAAGGTTGCGCAAGTGTTCATACTCCAGTACAGTGTCTGGAATTGACTGCTGGTGCAGCTTCAGGTCTTTCATGGTTCTCGCCTGAAGCTTATGCGGTGCGCTGTCCTTGCACTGTGACGATCTTGCTGTCTTGTTCTCGTGAAGACATGTTGACGCCGTGAATGTGTAGTGGTTGTGACATCCCTTTTACCCCAATGCTCTCAGCCAGGTGTTCATCAATAAGGGTGATGGTGGCTCCCTCGTCAAAGAGCGCGTGTGTCTGCACCTCTCCTCGTGGACCTGCGATGATCACGGGGCACATCTTGAGTAGGACTGCCTTCGGGCCGGTGGTTGTTCGGGTAGCCACTGTCATGACCGCTTCTCCTTTTGTTGGTTCATCAGACTTATTTTCAGTCGCTGACTTTTCTTCGGGCGACTCTCTTCTTTCTTGATGCAATGTGGCGTGGTGAGGCCGGCGGCACTGATTCACACCGCACGGCTTCGCCTTACACATGATGCGCCTGTGTTTCTTCTGGGCGCACTTAAAGCATATCTTCTGCTCTTTCACTAACTCCCAGCGTTGGTCCACGGTCATTGCCTTATATTTCGGGCACTGTGTCAACACGTGACTCTGCTTGCAGCTGGGGCACTGGTCTTCTTCGTTTTCTTCGACCGTGGCGTACACTGTGTTGGGCTTCCGTTTCAGAGTTATGGCGGGCTTGATTTCTTTCTTCTGGCTTGTCATCGTGGTGCTTGTTGGCGGGGTGTATGTGTATCGCAGCGCCCTGTCTGCTTCACGCATCAAGAAATGAGATAACGTGACGATTTCTGGCTCTGTTGTCCCTTCGTTGTCACAGGCGAAGTCGCACCATCGGGATCGGAGATGGGGACTTAATTTTTCTAGTATTTCTCTTGTCAGCAAGGGATTGTAGAGGTATCCCCTTCGGTCGATTGTTTTCAGCACGCAGATTGTGTTCTGGATCTTGATTGCGAAGTTATTCAGGTCGCTAGCTGAGGCACTCGGTTTCGGCATCTTCTTCAAGTCTTCCAGTGCTTTGTCTATTATCACTTCCGGTCGGCCAAAGCACTGCTCTAATGTCTTCATGACAGCGTCCGGTTCTATGGCCGCATGCAAAAGAGCCGCCACTGCATCTCGTGCTTCGCCTCTGAGGCAACTTCTTAGTCGCTGGAGATTCTCTGCTGGTGACACGTTATACATGTTAGTCGTGTCGTAGTAGGATGCCTTGAATGGTAGCCACTCGCTGACGGTACCGGAGAAAACCGGCAAGTCGGTGTGCCGAAGACGTGGTCTGGCCATCTTCTCTAGGGTTGCAGCCAGTTGGTCAATGCCGTTTCTGGTTCTTGTCGGCGTCAGCGATCTTCTTCTGATTTCAAAGCGTTTCTGCTTCGGATCTTCTTTAGCTTCTGCGTTTCCTCCCCCCTCCCCCCGTGTACTGAGGGGGTTGGTGCGTAGCCACTGATCCACCTTCCGGTGCTGTTGTTCCTCTTGAAGTAGATCTTCATGGATGCTTTCCTGGTCATCTTGAATCACGGAGACCTCGGCAGCCAATCTCTTCTTCACTAGATCTGCTTCTAGCGACAGCTCCTTTCGTCGAATGGCCGCTAGTTTCTCTGCTGCTTCAAGTTCGGCCAGTCGTAGCCGCGTAGTCACGCTTGTGGTCGACCTTACTGATCGCGGCGGCGATCTCATTTGCCGTTGTTCTGACGACGGTCCTGCGGTAGCGAGGTCCGCGGCGGTAGTCGGCCCGACCATACTCTCAACCTGAGGTGATGCCGGTGGGTCAAGAGATAGTCGTCTCAGCCGCTCTTGTTCAATTCGTTCTGCTTCCCGGCGACGCACTGACACCAACAATTCTCCTTCCCTTCGTTCAAGGGCCCGCCTCTGTTCTTCCAATTCTGCCAAGTCACTTTGACTACGGGTGACGACCATCGCGTTCGGTTGACGGCGCACAGTAACTTGGTAGATTGTTCGGCGGAGATATGCAGGTAGGTTGTCACCGGTTCGGACTTGCTTCTTCTTCCAAGCCGTGGATTCTTCCTTCGTCGGATCCGGCTCGAAGGACCAGACTGTAGTGGACTGTATAAATGAAAAACGTGGTTTCTTCACAACTTGTATGTTTATTTATCTTCCTTAATTATAATTCCTATTTCTTCCAGTTCCTTGTTCTTGCTTTGGATGCCGAGGATCGAAAGAATTAACATGGATTTTCACCCTCCTTTTATAGAGGTCCGCAACCATTGGTAGTGCGTACACGGTACTAAACTACTTGGGCTCGACCAATCCGGTTGTTTCAAATTTGCACACGGCTCTAAAGTGTTCGTTGTATGGGGAATTTGTTTGGTTCGATATCCATGTTATTACACTCGTTACAATGTTCTAACTATTTTACATTGGTAGTTCTCACTTAGGTT
The DNA here is from genome assembly GCA_935421205.1 of Xylocampa areola. Lineage (NCBI taxonomy): Eukaryota > Metazoa > Arthropoda > Insecta > Lepidoptera > Noctuidae > Xylocampa > Xylocampa areola. The sequence goes on from OW285200.1 coordinate 8,906,758, forward strand.
TGTCTAAATACACTAAACTATATTGATAAAACCTATGTTTAGATCCTAAAAGTAGAGAAATATCGATTTGGCTCTCGCTACAGTAAAGTTTCGCAGTACTTAAACATATGGGCTTTATACAAGTGGCGCCCTCATGCTTCTGGAAGGTAAGTTAATAATTCTTACATATTACGAGTTTGATTATCACTTAGATTATTAACTTAAACTAATCTTGTAGGCTCGGCGTCCGCTACAACTTGTGTGTTAAAAGCGAGACCCGGTCTCTTATTTTTTTAAATGTTATTTCTTCGTATTGCTTAAGAAATTTACGCTGGGGGTAACTTTTTTACTAGCGCTTTTTATGCTTATTTTAATATTATTGCATTGATGACCTACGTCTTGAGATTCTGTTGTGTTTAACAGACCAAAGCAATTTTTACAAGCTTTTATTTAATTTGCAATGTTTGTATGTATGTATGTATGTTCGGGTCAAATCTTGCAACTGAATTTTAAAGCAGTTATCCTCAACCGTTTGAGCTGAAATTTTGCATACACGTTTAGTTTGTTTGGATGACAATACATGGTCAGCTAAGTGACGTCATTCTAAATCCAATATGGCGAACTCTCAAAGATGGCGGACTAGTTATTTTTTAAGCACTTCCATGATCCCATATCATCAAAATGAAAGGGTTTTTAATTGTTATTAACTCTAATGATGTTTATACAATGATTAATCATTCTAGGCGTATTCTACTAGTTTCTTGGCATCAAGGGAACAATCAAGTTTTCAATGCAAACTATGCAGGCAGCCAGGGCCGTCTTAGGCCACTTCGGGGCCCTTGGACACACGCTAATTTGGGCCCTTTTGTAAAGTAAAGAAAGTGAATGATACAATTTTTTTGCAGCTATGATCTTTTTTTATTATAATTAATAAATACAAATCAAATAAACAATTACATATGATAATAATTAAATAAGTATGGTGTTGGTTGGAATTGATTACGATTAAGATTGAATCCCGAAAGAATGATTTCTTTCGGGATTTCTTTTGACATAAATCTTCTATTATATCCTCAAAGTCCTATTTTTGTAGGATACCACTTTATATGCACATAATTGTCAAATTTCTTCTAACATTGTTGTTCGTAATCTATTTTTATTCTTTCTAGCTGTGAAAATGAGCGCTCTCCACACCACAATTGGTAACCATTAAGCAAAGGAATGTTCTTGTAGCACATTTGGATATTGATGAATATTGATTATTGTGAAAAGTCGTAATAAAACTCTCTCGAACTGCTTTAGCCGCGTGCGCTGTCGGTCGTAATGGTTACTGATATATAATACAATATTTTACAAAAAATATTGGTCGTTAGTACCTAGATCTAAAAAAAGTTCTACATAAATATTGGTCCTTAGTACCTAGTACATCTAAAATAAACGCTTTTAATAAAACTGTTCTACTTCTTCGTCAGGGTGTGCTGACTGAGTTTATTCTCCTAGAATAAACTTGAATGATGGTCAAAATTGTATTGTCTTTAATCCTAAACTCTAACAAAGCTATTCTATCGGGATATTGAACGAACTCTATAATATTCGACTTCTATCTTTCGGCTACCAAGAATCCAACATCGGACCGACCACCAAAACTACCGTTGTAGTAGAAAATGGTATGATTCCATTCCACAGTGTCTTCATCTTCTCGTCCTATTTCTGATAAGCCTGTCATCATTAATATAATTTACCTCAATCATGTCTTAATTAATATAATTTACCTCAGTTTCATGCAGTATTTAAAATGCCAATGTCTTTTTTATCAAGTGTAGGCTTTTTACCTGTAACGTTTTAAAGACACATCTGTAGCTTGAACAGATTTTCATTCATTATTATAGCGACTTATTGCGTCCCTTGAGCTTTTTAACTAGTTTTATATTTCATGTCTATATTTATTAGTATAAACAGGCGTGATGCGTAACGTGGAAAGAACCAGTGTTCTTTCCACGTTATGTTGATCTAATAATATGAATAATAAAATCTTTGATTAAAGTGATGAGCATGTGTGACAGTGGACAGAGCTAATTTTTTTTGCACTGGAGTTTAAGCTTTGTTTATCTAATAATTCTAGTTTTTACATCAATATAATATTTACTAACGGGTCTGTATTTACTAACGGGATTGTAAATAATACGTAGTGTATTGTTATTGGTATAATAAGTTCAATGCTACTTACCTTAAACAAGTTTCTAAACGCAAAACAATAGTCCGGCCAGAGTGTGTTACGAACGTTGCCTACTTACAGACTATGTAACGAGCTAACTACGACCCGCAGACAATAAAGCATTTAACCGTTTCAATTATTAAAATTACGCAACGACTTACGACTTTGTACAATCGTCATAGCGTAATAAGTTCACATTAGCTGTAAAATGTCTTAACTGTTTCATTATCTTTTATAGTTTTAGTTTAGTACCCTACAACAACGTAATGATTGAGATTTTACCACAATAGGCCAATAAACGTTGAAATCAACTAGAAATCTAGAGGGCTGGTATGGTAGGCTGTTTCATGAAGATCAGTCTCAAATTAAAAGGTTTGAAGATATTAAATAAAAATTATATCTCAAAAATTAAGTACATGTGTAACCATACAGTATTTTTATAAATGCTATTTATAAAATGAGTAACAGTAAGTCGATATTTTTATATGAACTCTCACTATTTTATGAGCGGAAGAAAATATCAAAGTTAAATATGTTTCTGGATTTGTTTCATAGAACGAAATGATTATTGGTTTGACTACCGACCCAGTTTTTCTTTTCTCTAAATTTGAAGGCATCCTTAGAACAATTCTACCTAGATATATTTCAGATTTGTCTATACTACCCATATCAATGAATCAACCTGATATGAAAGGGAAAGTGAAGCTTACGTAACAAACTATATTTTTCTGGGAACGGACAAAATTGCGTAATTTAATGCCATTGTTTAACGACGATGCTAATGGAGTCACATTGGTAGCCGTCTGAACAGAGTAATCTGAATAAAGTATGGGTTTGCGCATCATCAATACTGCACGGAACCTTGCAGTTAATTCTGAGAACCTTCTGCATTACGCTGGCACACAAACATATTATACTGATACTTGCTTTGCGTCCCACGTCCCAATTAGTAAGAGTTAACCGTGTGTTAGTGAGCTATAGGTTATTCTAATTATACAACGCATTTAGTGCAATCTGAAACGTTATGTCTGACTTGTTACACGTGGCTCTAAGATTTATTTAGATGACACAGTTCTATACGTAGTTCGAGATTACGAAATACTACTAGTTAGGAGTCCCGACCAACATTTTAATTTCAAAGTCACAGAATTATTTGTTCCACCTGCTTTTTAGGATTGAAGAAAATAATAAAGGCACAAGCACAACACAAAGGGGCACATGAGGTGGCATCAAAAAAAAATTTACTCCGTGTGGTCCTTCGCAGAATAACCGCAATTAGAATGCTCGTCGTGATTCCAGTTCGTGGTGCACTTTCTACATCGAACAATAGAAAACATAACTGCTTTCAAAAATAGTTCTTGTGCCTTAATAATAAGATTTAATACGGTATGAAATAAACGTCGAATGGATACGTCGCGTCAACAAAGGATAAGACTAGATGTCTGGTCTGCAGTAATGTAGAATGAGGTAAAAGAAGAGTGGCATAAGGTATTACTGTTTTACAGTAATATTTACTACGCATTTATATGTGCAATCGATAGCCGGTCACGACTCACGACCCATAAAACAGACGTACATTTCTACGAAAATACAGACTGAAAGCATTAAATTTATGGCATGTGGCATTAGAAGATAAAATTATAAAGGCGAAGTGATTTCTTAACAATAATTTAATGTAGTTCAAAAGGGCAATTACATTAATAATTTAGAAGTCCATTCGAGGCCAGTGGAGTCTGAACGTTTATCAGTGCCTTTTGTGAGAATGACCTCGCCATATCGTCGCATTGCGCAGCTGTGCCGCACTTTACTGCTAGGGTTGATTTCAATAGTTTGGAGCTTGTGCCATAGATATTTTTTTCTACATTATTGAGACGCAAACAAAACTATACTTGGTGATTTCTGAGTTACATATTTTTATTGCATATTATTACATTATACGTACATAACCTCATCATCGTATCTATTCGCTATCTCGGTTGCCAACTGAATTGATTGACACTTTGTGGTAGATTGCGTCGTAAGTTTTTACTATTGTTGCTCATCATAGACAAGCTGTAACGCACGACGCAATGTACTACAAAGTGTCCATCAATTCGGTTGGCAACCGAGATAACGTAAAGGTACGCAGAACTTGCTCATAGCAATCAAAATTTAATATGAGCTAAACCTAAGTCATTTTGAATTGACTACACTACCTTAAGTTTTGTATCATTGAAAATTTAGTAAAGCAATCTATAGGGGATGGCAAGGGACAGCGAAAGTTCCCCTTGACTTATACAACTTATGTAGCAAAGCAGCGAAATTTTAGAACCCCAAGGTCAGCAGAACTAGTGGTGATAATGTGTTGGATTGAAGTAAATTTTTCTATTACTATATATTGTTATTTTAAGACATCACAAACATACGGTGAAGGAAAACATCGTGAGGAAACCTGGACGTGGTGATCAATGCTCGTGGCTTCTGAGTATGAGAAGAGGCTCTTGCCCTGCACTGGGAGAGTTAGAGGTTGTATATGTTATGCTATATTTTGTTACAGGTACACGTTCTTTTACTTCACAATTTTAAGCAAGTCATAAATTAATTTCTAATACGTACATGATTACGAAGTCAGTGAGTGGTGCGTGGGGTGCGTGCGTGCCTTGGGTTAGAGCCTGCGATATTAGCTAGTTCAACGGTCATACCCTTCATTCTTATTTCTATGGCCATACCACTAGGCTAACGCTGCTCTAGAGATCATAAAAAAATCATACGTTTGATGCACCTACCTACCTACCAATAGAAAATGTGTTAACTGACATTTCACAATTGTAATTATAATGTGATAAATAGTATTTTCTCATTTTAACAATTTCAGTTATGATATCCTACAAGTATATTATACTACTTACAGATTAAGGGGATAATGTCATGTAATACGGTCAACTTATGATTACCAATAACAGAAACTAAAATGTATTCATGGAGCATAATACTTAACGATCATTTGGACGTTTTGCTGTATCTGAAAAACTGAACAATATGGCATAAGATAGGAGAAGAAAGATCATACGTGTGGTAGCTATTCTGTTAATCTAAACTCACATCTCTCACCTCGGGGGAGGTACTACTTATAAATATTTTTGGACAGATCCGATTAACGAGAAAATGTAAGGTGGTAAATCTTTGTGTGTTATAATACCTAATTATTGTGTATTTTTATACTAGGTACTTACGTGACATTTACTCAGTCACAGTAAGTGTTATCATGTAACAATCAATAAATCAATATGAAAAGTTTACAAAAGGTATTAAATAGGGCAACTGATCTTTAAGACTTATACGGAAATCAAGTGAACATCTTGCAAGGTTAACCTATCGTCATCATCTCGCCACACCCGAACGTTAGTAAAATACTGAGCCTTAAATTATTATTTCCTACTTAGGACCTAAATAAATAATTCTCAAGAATTCCAATGAAACGGAAAAACAGACATCGATTCGTATCACTTTTACCTTTGATGGTTATTTGTCATGGTGTGTTGTTATAACACGGGGTCAAAGTAATGTTTTTCATTTTGTTTGGAACAAGAAGCGACCAGGTAGCGGCTTACAGAATGGTTATCCTAAATTAAGCATTGTGTTTACCGTCCTTGGCTGATTTTCAATACTTTATGTACCTACAGGTATTACAGTTACCTCACGCTCTCTGAAGTTTCACCTACTTTATTTAGGTGGCCGAGTTGTTAATGCGGTCCTGCGGGTAGTGTCTGTGGCGTTGCCGTCGTGTTGCGTTCACGCTCACACGGCATAACAGCGCTAACGACCTTGCAAGGTCGGCAATTTACCTCACCCCCCCCTCCTAATCTGACAACCGTTTCGTGACAGTTACACTTAATTTTAATATGATTTTAGCGTCTTTTCTATCTTACAAATAAATATAATAGTTTTAGTGTTCATATTATGCTTAATTAAATTAGTTAATGCTTAATTAATTATCCAGGCTATAAGCTAACTACACTATATAATCTAATGCAGGTATAGTGTGGCATATTAGGTATGTCATAGGTTTCTATTAAATCAAGACCATCAATGGAGGCTCTAAATTCTCAATAGTATTGATTAATTGATGATGACAATAGGCTCACCACCTCTTACAAGTAAGTAGGTAACATAATTATTATAACTGGTGTGATAATGTCTGCGCGACAAAAGACAAGATCCAATCTATTTACATAACAAAATTCATCTATATTAGTCCAGTGGTTTAGGCGTGAAAACGTAAGAAAAAACAGACCGATTAACATTCTCATTTATAATATTAGGTAAGAATTAAGATGTAACTATCTATAGGAATACGGAGCAAAGATAAGGATCGTGATTAGTCGTATTAGTAGTATAAGTACTAGCTTCGTAAGCCAATGAATAACTAGTCTATAATACTTACATGTGAAAACATACATAATAAATAAATATTTTTGCTTTTATTAAACTTAGTTTATGTATTATATTTTTGCCTACTGATACTAAAACGCAAATGTGACCTTGTCAACTTGTGACAAGCTGAGCCGCAACGTGTGACGAGTGTCGAGCGAGGCCCGAGGTTTAATCTACCCTGTCCAATGAAACAGGTCTAGCCAACCATGCCTTTTAGGACAACAAAGTTGATATTTACCTTTAATCATTTTAATAGGTAAATAAGTAAAATCTGATTTACAAAGACAATCAAAGATAATTTTTGTGTTAGGTGCACCCACATGCGGCGAGGCGTCCACTGTCGACCTTCATAAATTACTAATGTACGTCCCAAGATTACTTTTTATCGATTTTTTGTTGTTGACGTATGTATAATGTAGTAAAACAATGGTGTGTAGAGGACAATAAAGGCAAAACAAACGTTGTCTGATAGAAGCTTATTGCGGTGCCTGTCCTTGTTCCACCTATTGTGCTTGGAACTGTTAACATGAATGGCAACAGTCTAGTTTCCTCGTTTCTGATGATAATACTACGATACTCATGTAACTGCTAGATATACTTGATATGAACTTACATACGTAAATCTAATATAAACTTAATCCAAACTTACTTCAATTATTATCTATAGGCAAAGCTCAAGAAAAAAACATTTTAACAAGTAACGTTCTCCAAATTCATTTGATGAGTATATTTAATCCAACAAAGTAATAAAACGTTACATTATTACATAAAATCGGATTACTCTTGTAAATCAATTCGAAATTTTCTGTCTTGAGGTATCTAATGGTTTTCAATCTCTAAAATAGATATAAACATTAATGTTCTGCAAGGTATGAGTAGCTCTATTAAAATCCGGTTAGAATGGTTAGAAGGCCAAAATATCAAAAAGCCAAATATGTCCGGCTGGTAACCGTTGTCGTGCGGCATAAACAACTGTTACATACGGGGGACACTGTCATTGATGGAATATCAGTCATAAAGTGTATTTTATCTTTGTTAACACTTACATACATTTATCTTATTGAAGTTAATTTAATGTTCTTTCCGATATTATACAAAGTGGTTTTGGAATTGGATTTTATACTGAGGAAAGCCTAAGTAGGTATGTACAGGATACTTGTGTAGCTGTGGGACAATATTCTATTATACATTCATACCTGTTGTTTTTTTGTATACCTATTTACTTAAATTGTGTCCTTACTGACTGTGTCAAATAAACATTTTCTTTCTTTCTTTCTTTCTATTAAGAATGATGGGATCGACTTTCGACGTTGTGGACGTGTAGCTAACAAGCGAAGCGATTACGGGCGGCACATATGTACACAAAACGTACGGAGGGCACATGATGGGAACGACTACGTAAATAATTATGCACGCAAAACTACTGAGTGAATGTGCAACAGGATTACTTCATTCTCATTCTCTCTTCAGTCAAGTAGAAAATTAAGACTGGATTAAGCCCATCATAATAACCTTACAAAATGTTGTAAGAACGTTTTTACTATTTTAAACGTATACATGCAACGATATAAATTTTGAATGAAGCGCACCAGGTAATAACGTAATATGAATATGTACTTTGATTTTTTTTTATTACCCAAATTCAGCAGTTTACCCCCGATACCGTCGACTTTGTTTTTTTTTTACATTAACGGCAATAAAGCTTCATTATTTCTATAATTATCTATGAGGATAATATATTAAGTATGTATTCCCTTTTATTTAATTAACCATAACATAGCATCACGCCTTTATTCCGCTAAAGGGGGAAGGCAGAGGTGTACATATTTGTGCACTCACATTTCACCAATGCTGTTATTAAGTCCCATGTAATAGGTGGTGAGCCTTTTGCCATCTACCGGGCACAATTCCAGACTCCGGGCTGTTATGGAGAATTTTATAATAGAAAAATCCAGCAGTCGCGCTTGGGACCACTAGTGTAACGATACAGTTATTTAATTTAAAAATACATTTCACTACGAACGCATATTTATATCCTAATATTATAAAGCTGAAGAGTTTGTTTGTTTGGTTGAATTTATGTTGATTTTATTATAATATTAGGCTATTATAATATTTATTATAATGTTAGGTTTGGTAACTTCGTCCGTGGGCCTCCTTCCTGCGTGCAAATAGACCATAGACTCGGCGTGCGAAAAAAGAAATTTGCTCGCCATTTTAATAATAAAATGTATATAGTTGAATGTTTTTACAAAATATAATTTTATGTTATTTTATTCTTCTATTTCCCCACAAGAATGTTGGAAAACGTCGTATGAGCCGCGTGCCCTAATGGTCAACAAGTCTCGGTCGGTCATTGCTACCCTCGGTTAGCAATTTAGCCTCGACTGTACTGACCAACTTAGGGGTCTTGTATCATTATGTGTGATTTATCAGCTATAAACTCTACCTTGGCACAAACATAGATTTTGGGTCTCATCTTTAAACAGACTATGTAGTCTTTGGATGTAACAGGGACAATTGAATTAAATTGCCCCTTGAATGTAAACCTAAAAAAGACGAATACTCATAAAAACAAAGGGATGGTATTAGCGACAGGACGTCGCGGTGATGTGGCTGCGCTGGCGCAACCGAGTTGCGTGATGCGTCAGAGCACCGTTCTGGCTAAACGGGTCGCAGGCTGCGCGCAACTTTAGAAACAATATAACTTACTATATAATATGATTGACGGCTATTAACTTATATAAGTTTGACGAGAAAGTTTCAAGTCTGAAGAAATATTGTACGTTTTTAATTCAATCGTAAATTTAACAATACTGTTGATGTGTCGAAGGGCAAATTGCACATCCCACCATCCGAGCCTACTGACAATAACAATGTGATGATGCGCTGCTAACTGAATTAATGAATTAACACGAATTAGCTGTAGCTCCATCATCTGGGTCAAGATTACGCAGTGCGTGCAAATATCAGCATGTGAGAGTCAACAATTCACCGATAGATAAAACAATACAACTATCAACCTTGCAGTTAACATTATTTGGTCTATCAATAGCTTTTGCTCTGTTACGTTTTTTGTTAGCATTTGCTTAAATTAAATAAAAGTACCATGCATGCTAATAGGTAGATTTTGCTGCACGCAAAAAAGTTAGTATTAATTCAATATTAAGTAGTTGTATGAGTCAGTTGGCAAGTGGTGCACATTTCTTCGTCCACGCCGACGACGCGACGCGACGTCTGGATACGGAAGCGCATACTGACCTAGTATAGTTGCTTGGCTTGCAATGCAAATGAATCGTTTATACACCCCAAATTGAATCGAAGCATGAGACAAAAATTCTGGCCGCTTTTGCATGCTTCACATGTACAGAGGAGAGCTCGTGTAGCGTGTATAGACTGACCAGTCTACAAATATTGCGCAGGTGAATGTTCTGTTGTTAAAGGTAGTAGTATAGGTGCGGCAAGAACGTAGACTACAAAAAAATTGCAATGTCAATGCAAGCCATGGTCAACGCTTATCTGAAGTAGGTAAGTGGCTGTAGGTACTTGCTGGGAACTTACGTTTTGACATAAGGGCCTAGCTTAGCATAGTTAGTATAACCAAACAGTAATACCTATTAGGTAATGAAATGACGGATATTAGTTGTGCTGAGTGTTTGCGATTTGCAGGTGGAAGGGTGCGGATATTGTATCGCCGTTTTTTGTATGGCTTTGTAGGTACAAAACAATAGTGGACACCATTAGATTTATGCCATAAACGCTTTAATAATTACGCACAGTTTTAGTCTTAGGGCCATTATTAAAACTTTCCAACATAAAACACAAACAGCACTGTCACTAGCAGCCCAAGATAACATGATGATAATGAAAACTTATGAAGGGGCAATTTTGTCCGTGAATGAGCATATGGTAACAGACATCCCTTTGAGTCTTCTACTTACTTCTTCAATCACTAATAAAAAACTTACTTGCTTATTGGCTCAGAAGGGGCTTGCATGATATCATAGGAAAAATCATAATATATTGTTTTATTATCACTTCATTCAACACAAGTAGTGAAAATAAAATAAAACAAGATTTGAATATATTTGGAAAATCTGATTAACTTTTTTAAATTTATGAATACACACATAAATGGCAACTGTGGAGAAATAAATCAAACAAATTGAAATTCAAAAGTTTTCAGATAATAATAATTATATAATTTAAATATTATGTAAGTGTATTTCCTGAAGGGTAGGAAGGTATATGGTTATTTAACCATTTCACCAATCCTGTTAGGTGATGAGCCTATTGTCATCAGCTACCAAATCCAATTCCAATCTCCAATCTATTATTGAGTTTGTTAACCGTTAACTCAATATAATTTGCTTGACTTGGAAATCAAATCCTCACCTTGGGACTTTGCACTCACCACCCGCATTTGCGTTGACTTAGATCAATGAGTATTGGAATATAATTCGGAAAAGCTATTGATGCATGTTCTAGGTTACTTTGCATCAGATCATAAACATTTAGTTATGTCAAGGTTATGTAATTAAATGTTTATAATTTAATGCTAGACTTAAGTTTTTTGCTCCAGTGTTATGGATGTTATATCTTATATTTTATAACATTTATTACTGCCCAAAAATATTACAACTTAATAACTACTGTAAGAGAATACAGACAGAGGTAACATAAAAAAAAATGATGTGACTAAATGTGTTTGCGCAGTGGCAAGTGCCCAGACATTAAAAATGAAACAATAATTCAACAGAAATATTTTAAAACAACATCAAAATATCATATCTTGATGTGTCCACCAAGGGGTTCATAAACCTACTTTCTTTCCTATTCTCGAGAACCTGTATAATTATCTAGATAGGCAAGGTAATCTTAATCATAACTGACATAGTATACTGAAAACACCAACATGCAGTGAGCAACCACCACATTTGTGGTGATTGGTGATCATTACTTGCTCTTTTCCTATGTAAGGAGTAGTGTGACTGCAGGTTGATAATATAATTGTAAGTATGTAAAAACAAGCTCTGACATAACTTGATGTTCACCTCATCAAAAAACTGGGATGTATGCCAGGGAAAATGTATGTAATAATAATGATAACTTTCCAGTGGTCCATTTCAACAAATCCCTATAATAGTATAATTATTAAACAATCAAGAATGCATTATTATAACTAATCAAAAGTAGTAATTTACTTCAATGAATTAAATATTATTTCTGACAACTAAAGCTGTTACGTGTTGTTTTTACTTTTGAAATTAGCTAAATACCTACCAAAGTTTGCAAAAAAGGACAATGTGGACAAAACAATGGTGTTGTGCAACCCTTACAGCTTGATGTCAACTGAGCTGTCGCTGTCTAAAATAGCGATTAAAAATAAATAAATCGATACCTACTTTACATGGCTAACATGGTTATTCAGGTACAACTAACTCAAACGTTGTTTTACAGCGCGTATTTTTGATAAGATCACTGCCACCAGCACATGGATGTATAATTAGCCATACAATGATCACCCAGAAAGCAAATCAATATGGAAAAGCTCAACCATTGGAATTTATTTTACGACTGTGCTAGAAATATATTTATTATGGACTAGTTTAAAACCTTTTCCATAATTCTACTTACGTTCCGGAATGAATAACTGTTGCAGTTTTGGTGAAATGCGCACAGGTAAAACACGAAGTCTCCCGTTTATCCTTTGTGAAAGAAGTCCGTCGAATGCACAATATTTTCCTTTCACACTATTTTCAGATTAGATCGCAGAATAATATCACTCAAGTATTTAACGTAGTAGGAAAAACAATATCGGTTGCACTGGTCAATAAAATTTACTAACAAAAATAAATTGTTTTACATCAATTAAGTCGACGCAGTAGGTACTAACACAACTCACGAAATCGAACACGAATTTTCACTGGCTGACGTTGGCTGGTTGGCATGAAATGAAGTTGGCAACAATTTATAAGCAAAACATCATCATTAAAACAGCTGTTTTGCGATAACAGTGACATCTAAATTCGCCACGACGAAAGAAATTCCATAGACGCGGCGCTACTGTCTTTACCGTTGATTTTGTCAACAAAATAATTTTAGTTTCACCTTTTTTTCGCAGTAGGACGTTTTGAGTGGCGCTTACTTAAAAATGCTTTAAGGAATCACTTGGCACAAACAAAAGATGTCACTTCTTAGCAGTAGCTGTACAACTAATAGTAATACTAAAATATTATCAGAGATGTCGCTTTTCACAATCCAATCATATTTTACAAATCTGTAATCTGTTTGTAAATCAAAATTTCTCGCTGAAATGTTTGTGCGCGCTTAACTTCCGAACGACTGCACAAACTTTTTTTTTTTTATTTGGTTAATGCCCGGCGGGGAGACAGATTGTATAAAATAAAAAAAATAAAAAATTGCGGTACGAAGTTCGCTGGGTCAGATAATTAATAATAAAATATATATATTTCCCATGATCTAAAATTCAGTAATATTCACGTAATTAAAATGTTTATTTTGGTATACATCATATCAAATTCTTATTTTAGGCAACGGGTTCAGGCTTATTTATGTGTAGAAAAGTTGAGTGTACCAAAATTGAAACCTAAAATTTATCAAATTATAATAGTGTCAAAACATTTATAAACAACATGATATGAGTTAGAACGGCAAAAAGAGTTTCATATTTTATATGAGATTGATTCATTAATATGTTACGTAAAAAAATAGCGGATTATAATTTGATTACTATAAATAGGCATTTTTATATAATAGTTATCTGGTAAATTATGTAAAAAGTCACCGGGCAAAACAGGGCCCCTCCGGGATTTGAACCCGGGACCTCCTGCACCCAAAGCAGGAATCATACCCCTAGACCAAGAGGCCACTCGAGAAAGTTTCGAAAAATCAATTCATAGCATAGATGGAGTTATTTTCATCACCCTGAATATGAATGACAAATCGGTAGAACTTATTATGCATAGAGATTACAGTGATTATAATACTCACAATATTAATATTCCATAATTCGCTAGAATTAGCACCCGACAAATGATGGGAGGTTATTAATCATACGTAGATTCAAGTTAATATTTTAACTATTTTTACTTACGATATGGACTTAAAAATAGAAAGACATGGATATTAGGGTCATTTATATTTTAATAAATTCATACAGTACCACAAAAATTCCTAAATGTACTAAAAATGAGGCAACAGTCTGTCGCTCATGAGCGACACTACGAATGACGAATCAATATACAAGCCACGTAATGCCATCTGTTGCAAGTTTTAAGTACTTCACCCGGCTAATACCATCCTGGAAACGAGTTAGTAACATCCATGTAAAATCTGTTGGCGTAATATGTTAATTACTACTATTAGTTGTTCCCGGTCTAGTGTACTCCAGTAGTTAGTTCACTTTTTACGAGACAGGTGACTCTCCGATATGAATACACAAGACTATCAAAATACAATTACTTTACCAACCAACCAGAAATAGAATATTTTTGCTACCACACTTAATACATAATGAAAAACTTGTATTCACAGAGGTCGAGGTCGCAGGTTCAAATCGTGCTCACGACCGTACTTTTCTTTCCTCAAAAATGTATAACTTTAAAGTTTGCACCACATGCGTTAATGCGTTTGAAATATTTATCTATTGCATCCTGCAAAGTCAGTCGTGTCGGTTCAGTTTCCTGTAAAGGCATTGAATAGATGGCAATGACGTTACCAAAAGACGTATTAAAATGTGGAATAAGAATTCGAGGTAGTGAGCAGAGGTCGAGATAGCTTAGTGGTCAGAGCGCCTGCAGTGGCGGCGTAAAGTGCGGGCGGTGGGAGCGGTCCGCCCCGGGTGCCAATCACCGATGGGTGACAACGTGGTGACAACTCACTCGTTCAGCTTAGTAGCCACTAGCCATGCTCCTATATCTTAGAACAATAGTAGGATAGTGTGGTCCGGATAGTTTGGAAAGGCCTCCGTTTAGAAAGATGTACTATTTAAGTCATGAACTTTCTAAATTAGTCGCATAGCAACGTTTATTGTTTTACTTTGGGGATGTTCAATTGAAAATTGCCCCGGCCAACCCATGCTGCGCCGCCATTGAGCGCCTGGAGTATTTATCCGGAAGGCACAGGTGCGAATCCTGTTCACTACCGTATTGTTCTTTCCACAAAAATGTATAACTTGTTTTTAGTTTCGAAATCTCTTAACATACGACAGTATATCAGATGAAACTATGCCTGTAGAATAGGATCGGATGTTTGTAAATCATTATTAATTATTATGTACCACAGCTACGTTTGATTTTAAGGGGACTACGAAGATTGTGATAGTTACTTACTTATCTCCAAGTTTAGAATTTGTTTGCTCAAGTAAGTATGTAGATCTACTGCTACCTACATATGTATGTAAGGATGCGTGTTGCTCCTGTGCTGTGTACATGGTCTGCCCATGTACAATGGCTCATGTTGGCACATTTAAGGATTGTCATCATAGAATTAAATACTTTCATGGTAGCTGTGTCGATGAGTTTGTGATCTGAGTAATGATTTTAATATTAATTATTGTAATTATCGTTCAATGGTTATTACTCACGTGCATTCTTCCGGATTGCGCGACTAGTTTCGAACTCGAACGAGTTTCATGTGTAAAAGTCATGAGCTGAGCTCGTGGCAATGTTGCGAGTCAAAACAGTGAAATAATAAAAATATAGATTTTAGTGTTTAATATAATAAGACATCGACAAACGGGGGTGTACTTAATATTTGTTTGATTAGGTAATCTCTTAGAGCATTTAACCAAAATGCTCTAAGGGTACTCTGGTAAATTTTAATATGCTGTGTAAGGTTTATTATGTGTACTCGTGACGGGCTATAGAAACAACAGATTTAGGCACCTCCTATTACGATAACTTGTTCATATTATACTTAATTAGCTGGTGCCGGCGACTCCGTCTGCGCGACTAAAGGCAGCCTATGTCCTTCCCCAAGATGCAATCTATCTCCATGCCAAATTTAATTAAGATCCGTTCAGCCGTTTAGTCGTGAAAAGGTATCAAACAAAACAACAAACAGGTTACTATGGAAGTATGGATATAGATAATTATTCGTCAGTATAGGGAATTAATTACTTATTAAGTTATTTGTACAATTAAACTTAATAGAAAGGTGGATAGGCGGTCGGTCTGTGGATGAGTGACCATAATTTCATACCGAGACCCCTCCGTGCCTCGGAGAGCACGTTAAGCCGTCGGTCCCGGTTGTCAAATTAAGATCTATGACAACCAGTCATACCACGGGATATCGTATTACCCAGTTACTGGGTTGTGGAGGTCAGATAGGCAGTCGCTCCATGTAAAATACTGGTATTAAGCTGCATCCGGTTTGACTGGAAGCCGACCCCAATGTAATTGGGAAAAGGCTAGGCAGAATAGAAAGGTGGATACAGTTAGGTACCTATGACTATATGTGATTGACATTTATTGTGTCACACTTACTTATCTAAGTGTTTAATAAATAACATAGCATGGACCATGGTGCCAGTATTCCCCGAGGATAAGTCTTAGTTGTACACAGTTGTAGATCCACATTTCACCAACGCCGTTATAAGGTCCATGTGGGTATAAAGTGGTGAGCAGCGAGCATCTAACATGGGACTTAATAACAGCCCACTCAAAATTAGTTACACATAGTTATTTTTCATTTTTCTGTTTTCTTTTTGCCGGTTCAATTTTCTGCGGAAAAGATTTTTATTATTTTTGGTAGTGAGCCTATTGCCATTAAGCTGGCACAATTCCAAACTCCGGGCTGCCACTGAAAATTTCCTAACGGAAAAACCAAATAACAATTTGCCCGACCCGGGTATCGAAACCTTTGCAGGATCACACGCTCAACAGTTGCCATTAAGACCATAAATAAATAATGTTATGTGTAAATTTTTATATTTCATACGTTTTTGGTGTACCATTACCAGTACAATTTCCACTATATTACTTTTTTGAAATCTTACTAGCAGACGTTACCCGGGACAATGTGAGGATTCTAACAATATTTACCCCAAACATCTAAATCAGTTCAGGCATTTTGAAGTTATGGTGGAATAAAGAATCTGACAAACATACAAACATGAACCCTAAAAACACAAATATTTTGGGTATTCGTGTAAAAAATAGCAGGACTTTGTTTCTGAACCAATTCTAATCATGATACAATGAGATCAATTAATTTCACTTCACCTTATTATTATTTTCCATTTAACGTTATTTACCTAATCAACAAAAATGTCTTAATGTTTGCATGTAAAATTAATAATATTTGGTAAAGATATAGGTAACGTTGAAAAGCTAACGTGCGTGTTTTTTTTCAGAGGCTGGCTAGATGGGGATTTGAGAAAAACTCAATAACACTTTGCCCGACCGGGGAATCGATAGGTAGTTACTAGAGAATAAAATAATCAACATTTTGAGTACCTCAGTAGAGGCCGAGGCTCTTTTAACGTAATGAAAACATTTCAATCAGAAATGTAGGAATAGCAATAAGTAGTGCATTTATAGTCTAATAACAATGTCGTATCCTAGGTATTTTTATCCTAATTAAATTGGCGTTAATTGGCTAATTTAAGATTACGAGTATACCTTTAAATAAGGCACAGTTATAATTTATCATACTTTAGTTATCATTAAATAAATCAACTCCATTGAACCCATGGCCAAAGAAGTTAATAACCCTGCAGCTATTATCCAAAATCAACCCAACTACTTCTAACCCATTTCTACATAATTGCACAAAGAAAAATCGTGCGCCGTATAAAAAATACCATAGTAAGTTTAACTTACCCAGTACCTACCTACATTGTTCGCTTGAAAAGATTAATGAGCAAAAATTACGTACTAGCCTTTATTTAGTGTTTTAGCCCGACACACACGGGTATTAGTAAGGCAAATGTGTTCTTTAGAGCTATTAGCAGTCGGCTCGGGCGCCCTACGTGCTGCATTCGTTACAGCGTTAAATGTAACAGCCTTATATCATTTTGGCCACGCAATTTGACGTAATTACGAATTACATGAGCAGGCGCACGGCCACGCGAAACCAGCGACAAGGAAGCGCTCGACCGTTACTCAAACGTGATAATCATCCAGCCGAAACTATTGTGTAATTTTTATATATGTTTTATACCTTATACGATAGGCTGCTGTTGATAGACAGCTTAGGTAAGCCTGTCCTGATAATAACACTGCGCCTTTACAAGTCATGATAGCAAGAATGTGTGATTGTGGTTTAGTTTAAAGTCTTAAATTTAGTACCTACCTATATACTTATTATCTAGTAATCTAGTTGACACTTCTCTGTTACAGTTATATTAGAGTGTACGAACACTTACATAATAGTATTGCTTGTTAAAAAAGGGATGGTTAATTTAGATGGTTCCAAATCTCATATTGTTAGTCATTCGAAGGGACGTAGGTACTAGGTATTCATCACATTTTATTATTTTAAAAATATATACGAAGGCCGGCCGCATTGGTTCCTTGTCTATTAAAAGTAAAGTCCTTGACGACCGTTCTGCGTAGTGGTTCTGCTTTCAAATCACTCGTATATCTACTATCGTCATACCAATAACAATAACTTTCAATAGGTAACACTAATTATCAATAACACAATAACTTTATTTAGATCTATAGTAGGTACTTACCTATAAGGATTTGAATTTATTAATTACTAGCTGTGCTTAAGACTCCGTCCACGTGGATGTCGTCGATTAGTACCATGTCGTGTATGAACACAAATTCATGTTTATCAAATGTTCGACGTTCTGATAACTATTTTATTTATCTTGACAGCGCGGTTGGCGCAGTGGTCGAGAGACCGACTGCTGCGCTGCGTGTCGCAGATTCGATTCCTGCACGGAGCAAATATTTGTACGATCTATAGATGATTGCTCCGGGTCTGGTTGTGTGTGTGCTTGTGAGATTCTATTACCCACGATACAGGAAGAAATCACTAGGGTGGGGCAAAGTTAAAAAAAAAAAAATATGATCCGATTGACATGAAATAAACACTAAATGTTAAGTGAAGCTTACCACAATATATTAGTGAAAACCACATCTAAATGGAATCAGCCGTTTCCGAGATTAGCGTGCACAAGCGCACAGACAAACAGACAAAAATTCTAACAATCATTGTTTTGGGTGCTATTTGCGTTGATAAAGGTCCCAATAATATTTTTTCTCATATATTTTCCATGTACAGACAGCGATCCGTTACATTTTTATTATATGTATTGATGATGATTGATAATGATGATGATTTAGGTACAAAAGAAAATATATAAAAAAGGTTTTAGTAAAAAAGTTTAATTATAAAAGTAAATATAATAAGGTACCTATTAATTATATTACATGTTGGAATATATTATAATAACAATGATGCTGTGTTTTACTAGAAAATTAAAGAGTGACACACTTGTGGTAAACAAACAGCACTTGTTTGTATCAGAGTTACAGTTGACGGACAGCCCTCCATTAAAGATGTTTGTACCGAGACAATTTGTGAATAGGACTTTAAATTACGTTACAAATTAGGGAAAAATAATAATGAAATGCGGAGTATGCTAAACCACCATATAAATAGGCGTCATAATTATTCAAGAAATTACCTTGTAAAATATTTATAAGAGCGAACGTTTTACAATAATTATTAAAAGGTAACTACTGAGTTATAAAATCAATATTTCAAGTAGGTAATCTGTTATAATGGTGTCTGAAGTATATAAGGCTAGAATACATATAATAACGTGCTTTTGTTTAATATTATTCTTGCCTCCGTCTCACAGTTGTCTAACTACAAGTCCGAAATAGAGACGCGAACATATATAGCTAAGCTAAAAAGCGTGCTAAGTAATCTTAGTGTTAGATATTAGATGAGATTGTTCTGCATATACTCACTAAAGCACACCTACAACTGCTATAAAACCTAGAAAACTAAGAAACAAGTATTATATTTGTCATACCTAGGTCATAATAAACAATCATACAAGTAAGTTTGAAGACTTTTTAATTCAAGAATCATCCTATATCAATATTTTTTTATGAGATTTGTAATATAGCCTAGTAGTTACCCGATAGCCTACGTATCGAAGTGAACCATATTGGAGAAAATAATATTTAAAAATAAACTATAAAATTAACAATGGCCGCGGGAGAATTATTTTTATAGTTTATAGTGTAAAACTGTAAACTGTTCTTGTAGTTTCCAAACATTTTACAATGAGATCACAGTGAGAAATACAAGGGAAATAGCGTTTAACTACTAAACTCATTCGAGCATGCAAGTATAAGATGTTTATGGTATTTATTTTTCCTATAGTATTAGTAAGAGTTATATTTTTTTTGTGTAAAGGAAGAGTAACCAGCTTATTGTAATACTGAAAAATACTCAATGAGACCATAACTGCAATACAATATCTGTAACGGTAAATGCTCTTATAAAGTGCGCCCATTTCTTACACGCTTTTTTACCTAATACTAATATATAAGGTCCTAATTTATTAGGTAATTTCCTTTGAAAGGGGTGATATATAAGTCAAATACATTCACTTTAGCTAAGAATTAAATGGATATAACAAATTATTTGTAATTAACATAGTACAAGCAAGACGAAAACTGCTCCTTGAACGGCGAACGAAGAGAAAAAAAATATGTAAAAATTTGAATTATGGCGTAACTCCTTATCACTTACACATTGACCTCTTAATAATATAGAACAAACTTTGGTAGTTGGGATGATTTTTAGAGGTTTTTTGTCAGTTTCATTAGTTCGTTGCAAAATCTTGTTAACTATTTGGATTTCATTTTGTAGGTATTATTAATTTAAAATATGTAGACGAATGTAGAGTTAGTCAAATTGTTAATAAACTAATTCAAATCTGAGTTTTATCATACAAAACTCAGCAATAGGTACAATTTTAATTATAGAACTTTGAGAGTTCGCACTTTTATATAAAGTTTATCTCAAATGTTATCAAAAGGTTATTGACCTTAAGTTATATATTAGCAGGATATCAAGACATGCTATATTTGTCTCATTCAAAACGTATTGAAGATTTCCGTGATAAATCAAGGAAGAGTTTGCTATTAATTTGCTCTTCCCCTCAAGGATATGCTTTACATTACGTAAAGCATTTAAATTCTGCGTAACGAACATAAAACTAAACGTTTGCGGTTCATATGACAATATAGGTGCGTCTTCTCATTCAAATTGCGAAATCATGCCTATACTTGCCGCCACGTCGAGCGCTGGACAAATATCAAGAAGGTCGAATGTTCGCTTTTCATTTCTATGCTAATTGATAATGGTGAATGAATATTGTTCTCGTAAGATCTGGATATACAAGAGACGAACTATTTGATGAATATAGTTTTAATATGTGATTCATGGTAATAAATAAAATAGAGCAAAAAGTCTGCTTAGCCCCTTTTCAACCAAGTTCGGATCGGTTTCTGGTCCGAGAGGCTGCAGCTTAGTACCAGTATTTTACATGGAACGACTGCCTATCTGATCTCTACAGCCCACTTGCGCAGTAACACGATACCTCGTGGTAAGACTGGTTGTCAGACTTTCAGGCATCTTTAACGACTTAAAAACTAGGATCAAGGTATGGGGAAGTCTCGATATGAAATAATAGTAGTTACCCATCCATAGACCAGCATGGCAGGCATAGTTAAACCTTTTTCCATCACTCTGTGCGCCAGCGGTTACCTGGATAAGAGCACCTCTTAAAATTTAAAATAGGGCATATTTATTGATATCTACCTTATTGATACTGTCTCAATTATTAATAATTAAGAAGATAAAAAACGACCGATGATTTATAAAATGTCAAGACCAGCCTCCTTTGAAATGCTACTGGCAACTTACTTCGATTACCTGTTCGTCTACCGTGTCGATTTTATTGTTGTTTTCTGTTGTCATTGTGCCCATGCTGATTAGGTAAATGATTTTCTTTCTTTCTTTACATCTGTTACAGGCGTATTTATTAAGTCAGGTGTATTTTTTAAACTTAGAAGGTCCAGATAGAAAAAAAAAATTGTTTTGTTTTTTATTTTTATAAATATCTCATACTCGCCATATAACCTCTTTAAGCACTTGCTTAAATATATATATATATATTGGACAACATATATCAACAGTCTCCAATGCGAAAGCAAAGTCAGTCTGCAGCAGCAAATGCTCTACAGAGGTCAGAGATGTTTTACAAAATCGAGTCCTCTTTTTCCTGCCACCCGCATCCTCCAACAATAATGTGTCTCAAGCTCTTCGTCTTCATATCGTATGTGAGAGTTTAAACAACCCGTAGGTCTCTGACATGTCTTTCCATACCATCGAGAACATCTATTAGATGTGCTGGTTTCCTCACGATGTTTTCCTTCACTGTTATAGTTAAGCAAGCAACTTAATTTATAATGGCTCAAAGAGTAAACAATACACAAATGAATGGACTTACTGTAAGCACAGGGATATCGATCGATTTATGTTTTTTTCAGGCACTCCTTATAGATCTCTCATACCTTTCCACAAATTCGTTATAATACGTGACACACCCATATTTCCTCACCGCATATTTTCGCACGTGTACATCCACGAGGAAGCCATCACGGTGTCTCAACAGGTTTTAAGGAATTCCGCGGACTACCAGATTAGGCCCTTTGTCGTAAAATAAAGAAAATATAAAGCTTTTATGGACTCGTAAGCGAAATAAATATTATATGAAACATTATCAATATAATATACTAGGTACATTTTCCTTTTATATGAATACGTGTCTTTATCCACACTTTTCGTAACAGTAGATCTATCTATCACTTCAAATCTGTATTTTTTTATATAATAGTATATATACTTATTTTTACAAAAATCTCATTTTTTTTTTAATAGTCTTTTCGAGATAATTAGTAGTTGAATTTGTAAATTAGTAGTTGGTTGGATTGAAATTTCTTATGACAAAATTTTCGTACCGCACGCTCCTATGATTTTATGTATGATGTTTTAGGTACCTCGCTACCTACATAAAAGACCTAATATAAAATGGCATAATAAATTTAACGTATTTTTATATAAAATCAGGAATATACACAACCTTTTTTTTAAAATTTAAATGCCTTGGCAACTTTTTTTGAATTTTCCGCCATTGCGACTCTACAAGTGGGTGTAACTAATAACATTTAGTACTGTACTTCATTCCATTATGCGGTGATTAACTTATTTGGATGATAATGCCTCATGAAGCATACGGCTAACCAGTAGTTGTGCGATTCCCGAAGCCAAGCATTCATTATTTTGGCAGTACGTGGTACGCGTTTACGTGAGTTCAACTGCGCGTAAAAAATACAAGTTACATACGAAGTTATTAGCAATAATGCGTTTGTATTTTTTAAAGGTAGTATAAGTAAAGATGGTAAGATAATATATGTATATAATTAATATAAGAAGTTTTTTTTTGGAAAATGGAAATAGCAAAATAAAAACAGGACAAGTGCGTGTCGGACTCGCCCACCGAGGGTTCCGTAAAAATGCGGCACAACGACCATGATGGATTTTCCACACTAGAAAAAAAAAAGGTGCATATTATAAATAGTTCAGGTTTTTCGTACGTTATCAATCATCGTTCATACCATTGCTTAATTTCGAAGATTGACTACGTACTTTAAATAAATACTATATTTTTCATGATTTAATTACAAATGAGACAATATTACTTGCCAAATGTCATAGTTCTAGGTCAACGGAAACTACCCTATAAATTTTGACTACCTTGAGAGTGTCGAAACATACGTTTTTGCGGCATAAACGGCCGTATCTTTTTTTTACTTTAACTTAGGAGTTTGATTTTTTCACAGCTTCAAGGGACTGTAGTCTTGAGTATATGGCTTTAATTGCAACTTGATACCTCCACGCGCTACCGAGATAAAGGGTCTTGATCGACAGACGGACAGACAGACAGACGGACAACAAAGTGATCCTATAAGGGTTCAGGTTTTTCCTTTTGAGGTACGGAACCCCAAAAAATCACATAAAATACAATATCTAGTAGTCACATTCTGTCTGATACTTTTGACTTATATTATCTAAGTGCTAAAGGTTTAGTAGGTAATAAGCATGATTGACATTTTTCTAAATCTAAATCTAAAGTAACACGGTCAAGTGACTTCATTCTTCAAACATAGAACATCTGTTCTTATTGTGTCCAAAATCCAGTATGAACGCTTTACTAGCCTCCTACCGACCACGTGATCTACTACTGGCCTTTACCTGGGATCGCAGCTGCATTCACTACCACAATTGTCAACCACCTAAGTTCATGAATTCACGATTAAAGGTGATAGTATGTATTAGGTATTAACGAATGCTGTCTTGTTGCGCCCAGTTGATGGCAATAGGCTCACCACCTTATTATATGGGACCTTATTAAATGTGGATGTACAACAGTACTCTTCTGCCTAACCTTTTGGGGATGCACGCGTGATGTTTATATGTGAATGTTGTCCTTGACTTTAACTTCTCTTTAAAGTGACCTTCATGTAATACTTATAATATTTACACGATGAAACAGCATATTTTAAGGCGTTAAAATATGTTAGGATATCATATTTTTTGTTAAAATAACTGTTTAAGAGTACAGTCATTGACACATTAAAGAGCTCTTCTAGTGAACTTTGGCTTATCAACATCAAGACGACTCATAAATCAGTCTTTTGTTAGTTGTCCGCAAATTAAAACTCATTTGATATTGAATAAGTTTTCCTTTTTATAAAGTAAAATACACACACGTTCATGTATTCGAATATATCTACGGATTTTCACGTAAAAATTGGAAACCATGCTTTTAGAAACGTGTACCTATGTTTAATTAAAGGCCTGTAAGGATAATAACACAAAACATTTTAACTGTAGCACTAATAATCAAAACCCAAGGGTGCAACTAATAAAAATACACGGAGATAACTTTATGTAACAATTAAAAGGCTTGAATACTATTCCGTTTAAAATAGATCTCAATAAATAACAATAAAATGAGAAAAAACTAAACTAATTAAAAAGACACGTATGAAACCTTGCCTTTTTACTGCCCAGTGCTTAAATAACAAAAGGGACCTTTATAATGTTCGCGAACTTGCGCGTGCGTTTTCCTTGAACCCTACGGATGAAACGCGAGTCGACTGCCCTCCCCCGTAGCATCGTAGTGCAATCTATAAAAGAATTGGACACCAGCTTAGTGTCATTGGTGTGTCAGTGGCTGCTGCAGTGCTGTGTAGTGTGTACGTTAACATCGCCAAGGTACTTGCGTAATATTTTCATTCCGTGTGTGTTTCTGTAGTACTGTAGCGATAGCGGTAGGTAACTCCTGAATTCTTTCATAAAAAGGGTTAGAACGAAAAAAATATTAGTTCTCATACTTATGTGACTTAATAGGAATATGTTATTTGTTTGAGTCATTTAATAAAAACAAAAATTGCGAGACTGGTGCTATTTTTTATTATTACGAAATATGAATGCTTCTGAACATTTATGATATCTCCAGCTTTATGATAGGCTCCTGAAATATCGCCCGCTACCCTTGACAGTCCGTGTCATAGGGTCTAGTCAAGGGTCGCGGGTTCAAGCCCCGTTTTTGTCTATAATTTTCTTGATGTTTTCTTACAAATAAAGTAATTAATATAAGCGTTACATGGCCTAAACATGTATGATAAATATCATGATATATACCCTATTATTTATTTGTAATTTTAAATGCATGGCCACACATTCCTCGTAGTATTGCATTTTGTATTTTGGCGTGCACCAGTCGATAGGTAGCGAAGCAAATGTTTTCTCGTCGGCAGCCGCAACCGGATCGCCAAGGAGATGGCTAGGAAATGTTGAACGAAAACCAAATAGAAATGTCTCAATTTCCGTTGGAACGCTTCTTAGCGGAATTGCAACATTTCTTTCCGAGAAAATTTTTGATTCAGAATATGTTCGTTTTATATCAATTTTAAACGAATGACATAATAATATTCATGTAGATTTCAAGATAGTTTATATCATTATTATTTCTATGAAGTACTGTTGGGATTGGTCTTAGTTAAAAAATATTTCATTTTGATCAGCTCACGTTTGTCTAGTGGTTGCAAACGCGGCTACTGAACGTGAGGTCCTGGGATCCAACCCTGATTCGGTCAAAATTTAAGATTGAGATAGACAGGAGTTTGCAATTATGCCCGATTGATGGTAATAGGCGTCCCTCTAACAGGGGACTTTATAACGGCATCGTTGAAATGTGGGTGTACAACAGAACATCTCTATCGAACCCTTCACGGAATACAGGCGTGATTCTACGTTACGTTGTTAGTGGAGATTTTTATTGACGCGTCTCTACTAATTCTGAGTTAATTATCATAGAAGAAAGAAAAAAATCGAAAAAAAAATTTTTTTAGACGTGGCCTCTTGCATTTAAGTGTAAGTAGGGGTTTGATCTGCATAACCGTACAATAGCTAAGGCGAGGCAGTTTGATGCCTCCAGCCAGAGCATATTTTTCTACACTACAAACTAAGCAACACAGCACAAAGAGCGTCCCCTGCGGGACACGACCCTCGGCTTAGGCTGTTGCTGGGGGGACAACTAGTGACTATCTGGATCATATCAGTAGTTACCTTAATATTAAGGGAGAGCGTGACGTGGTCAGCAGATTATGGTGATCTGGGACGGTTCGATAAACAAACAAATCTGAGTCCTTTTAAAGATAATCCATGATCAAACAATACAAATGGAATAAAAAGCATAGTACTGAAAAAACAAACGAAACAATAATCTTTTCTTTAGTCATTAAATTTTCGCGATTACTACACATTATATATTAAAAACTTTTAACCGGATTATTCGCCTGTATTAGGTATTTGGTTTTTGTTTTTCCTGACGCCACTACGAACACTTTGCAGCGTTCGTAGTGGCAAGATGGTCATCCTACGACCGTACCAAACAATACCAACATATTTATTAACAAAAGCCTAACTTAAACATCACGCCTGTATCCATGAAGAGTATCGCAGAGGAGCATTATAGCACACCCACATCTCACTGAAGCAGTTAATAAGTCCTATGTAATAGGTGGTGAACCGGGTACAATTCCAAACTTCGGGCTGCTACTGGGAATTTCCTAACAGAAAAGCTCTACAACACTTTGTCCACACAGGGATAAAAACCTAAGACCTCACGTTCAGCAGTCGCTTGCGAATATTAGACAAATGTGGCAGCAAAAAGATTAATGATCGAAAAAGGCATGCGCAACCTACGTATTTTAATTATTATGGTTGGCAAAAATGTACAAGAAGTTAGTTAAAATATGATAACGAAGAATCAAGGAACGTTAATTAGTCAGATGGTTTCCATAAAAAGTGAAGGCAATTTAAACGGATGCTACTAGTGACTAGACGGTACTATAATAATCGATAATATTTATCTTAACGCTGACAATGTAATTGTTATTGAGAAACGTGTGAACCCGCCACTATTGTGAATGCCCTTTGGTAATCTTACTGGCTTCATACATAAATAATGCGATTGAACTGTTCATAATATTTTGAGGATGGCTTTAAGGATTCCCATTCAACTAAGTAATTTATGTACCTAGTTATGTTCATAGACTTGTATGTGGAACGAGGCGAGGATTAGATAAATAAATCTATTATATTTATCTAATCCTCGCCTCGTTCCACATACAAGTCTATGAACTGAAAAATGGATTTATCTTGTTTTTTTAGTTTTTACTATGCCTACTTAAGTACTGTATAAAATAATAAAATTATGTTACAATGGTATTTAACTTAAAACAGATGGTGCTAATGTTTTTTTTTTAATATCTTGGTCTCATATGTTCCCCAGAATCTTCAAACATGCAGACCTCCACGATCTTAGTGCTAGCGTGCCTCATTGCGGTAGTAGTAGCGCAGGCGCACCAAGAACCTCAGCCACTGGACGCAGTACACGAGTCCATCTTTGACACTCCTGCGCACGACAGGAGTTCCAGAAATAAGAGAGGACTATTGTTGTTGAAGAAGAAGTTGTTACTCGGTAAGTTTTGTCACTAAACTTTAAGTTTAAGTGTAGTAAAAAAAATATACAAGAAATATATTTTGTAGTGTGTATGTTTCGCCAAAAAAAAACATTAAAAAAATTGTATTTGTAGTGACTAGTGACTGCATTTAATTCATTCGCATCTACTGTGAATGCGTCAGCTGCTAAAATTAATGAACGTCAATTTCTTAATAGTGGTGTAAACCGCTATATATGTCCAATAAATTGTAGGTATTCTCCAAGAAATTATATTCTTCTTCTTATCATGTGGTTAATGAACAACTTAGTGTCAGAGTTTAAATCACCCATAAAGGTTAGGTTTAATACACCATTGAGAAACTCCCTCAGTCGTGTAACTAATTAACGTAACACAACCTACACACAGTAGTTTTATCATGGTGTTTCCAAAGAAAGTGTATCGAGTAGGCACTTGCATCTTCTTGCATATCGACGGGGTCAATGTATCTTATCTGTCATTTCTTGTAATTTTCTTTGCATAGTTATATATAAAATATGGTATTTATGTAAGTAATAAACATGTTCACAAAGCTGGCTTTTAGTATTTTTTAAATTCCGTGTTGAATACATTTAAAATCCAAAAGTACGTACGTAAAATAATTTAGTTTTGCGCCTTCTTTAAAGTTTTATTTTTGTATTTATTAGGTATACATTGATACTTTACCGTCGATATGTAGAACCTTACAAAACTGGGGCAAGCAAAAGGTAGAGTGCGAGCGGTGCGTAAACATGTAGTAGGTAGGTGCCGTAGATGTGTTAATTAGGCAGGTTAAATATACTAATTTATATTCCTATAAATAACAGTAATGATTGCTAAGAAAATACGAAAAATACTTCAAGGCAATCTAGCAACATTACGTTTTGTACAAAAAAGGGCATATCACTTGGGTGTGTTTAGGTTTTATTGTTAATTAAGGTGGAGGGCGAATTAAGATTAATGAGCCGCATATGTCAATGTACCCTTGTGTATTATTGTTTTAAATTAAAATAGATAAACAATCATTTTTATTAATTTTGATTGGAATTAATAAGACGGAATTTTTAGTGAATTTTGAGTAACTTTCGAAAGAATTTTGCTTTTTATAAAATCAGTAGGCATGACCAATATAATCAGAGATTTCTTTTTATTTATATATCTTAATCAATTTTATTCGAGGAAAGTATTGAATTAGTCTGGAGACAGACATTTTTAAAGATAGTAAACGGTCAGTTATCTTCTAATATTGAAAAGTTTTGTTTTGGGTCTTCGACATATTTTCAAGGGTGCAACTTTAGTTTCAAGGTGATAGGAGCTTTTACTGAGAATAGTATGTTTTATTAATTCATTACTCATTTACGCACACGGTCGAACATTAAACTCAAATATAAATATAATTGCTATTGCTAAAATCAAATAATAACGCCTCGCGTGTGTAAACATTTAATTTGAATATACCATCAAGGTAATATTGGAGAAGATTTTGGTAATCGAGTCATTGCCATTGAATTATGCTGTGTCATATGTACTGTTAGTTACTTGGAACTGGTATCATATAGAGGCCTCTTGCATACATCTAGCTTATCGGCCGCTGGTCTTAGATGCATAGAAGTCGGTGGCTATGTATGAGAGTGCGCATTCTAGTCCCACGATTCTCTTCTCTATCTTTCCATCTCTTCTCTAAATTTCTAGCTGCTGTCTACATATCACTATCTCTACATAATATAAAATAATTTTTCTAGACGCGTCTCTTTGCGCACGATTTTTTTCGTAATTATTACGTACGTAAGTTATTTCAGGATATTTCTTGGGATTTTGGATAGTTTAAATAATTTAAAATTGAAAACGATTACATAATCTCTTTACAAATTTCGACCTCATGCGAAGCTAGGCAG
This sequence comes from Xylocampa areola, assembly GCA_935421205.1. NCBI lineage: Eukaryota > Metazoa > Arthropoda > Insecta > Lepidoptera > Noctuidae > Xylocampa > Xylocampa areola. The sequence continues at coordinate 8,936,376 of OW285200.1, forward strand.
TTAGGTATATTAATAAATATAAAAAAAAACATCGGCCATTTTTTTGGTATATTGCGCCTACAATTACATACACTTATATTTAGCTGCCAGTGTCATGGTCACCGTGGACGCATTTTATGTTTAAGAAACAATTTTTATTGCATCCTGTATACGTTATCGAGTTAGAATACACAAGTATTGAGGTAAAGTGTGGGAATCTGATTGTTTGCGTTTACAAATAACATTACATGAAATTGATTGGGAAAATAATTGTCGTTAATAATCGCCATTGAACAAATAATAATTACTTGAAGCTGACAGCCTTATAAATATTTTATTGATCATATTAATTACTTTTATCTCAATTGGTACATTATAATGACCATTTCATATAGGTTCTTATTGCAAATAATAATAATTATCATTTATTATCAGACTACAGTCCATAGTAAAATATATACCTACACAGATAATACACACTTTTAACAAATAAAACATATTACATATTCTACATCAGTCTTTCCCAACGTGGGCGATAACGCCCCCTTGTGGGCGCTGTAGGCCTAAAGGGGGGCGGTAAGAGACCCAGAAAAAAAAAGGGGGCATTGTGTAGGGCTTTGGGGTCGATTTATAATTTCATCTACCTAGATAGGAAGACTCTTAGACACCGACTGAGCTCTCGACTCTCGACTACATCTTGTGAACATCAACTAATATTAATTATGATATAGCTCAAACTCGGTTCGATATAAAAGACCGCGGGCAATCATGTTTTAACAAGTTTTTGTTAAATAATCCGAATTGTACATTCCTATACCAATCGGCTGGTTCTATAATACCTACTTGTTCTTGCTTGTCGAGTACGATTGGGCGTCGAATGAGATAAACGAGTTTATGCACGTTTGTCTTATTCCTGTTGGTGCGTGCTGCTTATGCAATCCTATATAAAACGACGTAAATTTATTTTATTTTCATTTGCGGTTTCGCGCATAATAGATAAGCAGTACTTGATTTCAACACTTACGTATTTCTTAAAACAAAACAATGTCGAAAGTAAAAAAGAAGAGACGGCAATACTCTGCGGAATATATTAAATTCGGATTTATTGAAAATCCCACAAACCCGTCGTCGCCTTTGTGTCTTCTATGTCTAAAAACATTTTCGAACGAAGCAATGAAGCCTTCAAGACTGCAAGATCATTTGAATAAAATGCATCCAGATAAGACAGAAAAGAATGTAGCATATTTTCAAGACCTAGAGAAGAAGCATAATACTCAGCCAAGTGTATCAAAACTATTTTCGGCGGCTGCTAAGCAAGATGACGACGGACTTCGAGCTTCGTACAATATCTCTTTGTTAATTGCTCAAAAAGGCAAACCACACAACATCGGAGAAGAGTTAATTTTGCCAGCAATAAAGGAAGTAATAACTACTGTGCTTCATAAACCGGCCGCAGATATTATCCGAAAAATTCCTTTGAGTAATAATTCTGTGCAAAGACGAATTGATGAAATGGCTGAAAACATTGAAGAATCATTGTGCAATCATCTGAGGACTAGTCAATTCTCAATTCAGCTCGATGAGTCCACTTTACCAACTAATGAAGCGTTGTTGCTATCTTACGTGAGGTTTATTAAAGATGAGAAAATACGTGAAGAACTATTGTTTGCCAGAAATTTGGAGACAGATACAAAAGGCGAAACCATATTCAATACATTGGAAAAGTTTTGTGAAGAGAAAGAGATTCCTTTGAAAAATATTATATCAGTTGCTACGGATGGCGCTCCGGCTATGACAGGGCGCCATAAAGGCTTCATAGCATACTTAAAGAATAAAATTCCAGATGTCCTTGCTATACATTGCGTTATTCATAGACAACATTTGGTTGCTAGAAACTTAAGTGAACGACTATTTCAATCACTGCAATATGTCATCAAAGCACTCAATAAAATCCGTAGCAGCTCTTTGAATGATAGATTATTTCATCAGCTTTGTGTTACTAATGACGAAGATTTCAACCGTTTGTTGCTTCATACTGAAGTTCGTTGGCTGTCAAGAAGCAATTGTCTGATTCGATTTTACAACCTGTTTGACTCTATGATAGAGTTCTTGGAAACTAACGATACAGAACTGCGCAACAAGCTCATAACATCAAAGAATGATATAGCTTACATGACAGACCTGTATAAAATGTTCAACGACATGAACCTCCAACTGCAAGGCGATGAACTAAATTTAATTAAAACAAAAAATGTCTTTGCTACTTTCGCAGCCAAACTGCTTCTGCACAAAAAGAATATGGGCGGACGTGAGTTTCACAATTTTCCGAATTTATCAGTATACTGCAGTAACGACGACTTGTTTGCCTACTGCCAACATTTGGAAAACCTCCACATTGACTTCACCGAACGATACCAGGACATTTTAAACTTGGAAATACCAGACTGGGTGTTGGATCCGTTTTCAAATGTCAACACAGCAATGTCACCTCAGCTGGAAGAAGAACTTATAGAATTGACAACAAACGAAGAAATAAAAATCAAGTTCAAAAATGGATATCAAGAATTTTGGCTACAAAAACCGATCCCGCAATTGTACCCTGGATTGTGGTCAATTGTTCAACGATTTTTGATAGCATTCCCATCGTCATATTTGTGTGAACGTGGATTTAGTGCTGTGGCAACGCTGCTTACTAAAAAGAGAAATCGTTTGCGTGTTACCGAACGTGGCGACTTGCGGCTGTTTTTGAGTAAATTGGAACCTGATATCAACAAACTTATTGAACAGCATCAGATTCAACCTTCACATTAGTTTTTATATAAGAATTGATTATGTTTGTTTTATTTTCAATAAAAGATACTCTGTCCGAATACTATAAATTTGCGTTTCAATAATCAGTTATAAGTACTTAGCGGTTTTTAAGTATGTTTAAAAAGGGGGGCGTTAAAAAATAATTTATTCTTAAAGTGGGCAGTAGACAAAAAAAGGTTGGGAACCCCTGTTCTACATTCATAATAATTATTTAATATATTTGAATGACGCTCTGTGAGTCGTCATCCAATGCCACACAATTGGGCTCTCCATTTTATTGGCAATAATAGCCACTAGGCTGTTGGAGCTATCGCATACTCGCCGCATTAGGGACGCTATTCGTGTCCGCATAAGTGCGTAAAAATCAGGCACACCTGTCTCAGCGAACATCCCCGACGCACTGCAAAAGCGCGGTAGCCCCTTCATTACCCTGAATGCGTTGTTATATTGGAATTATATAATTATTATATTTCTAATTTAGACTAGTAATGTTTACTTGAAAATCGTATTTCCTTCTTGAAACGGAAACAGCCACTGTGCCTTGTCTGGCGTGAATTAAGAATATCAATCAGTAAACTACAATGATTCTTGTCATCACTCCATATTGGAAATACCTAATTTTTGAAAATATTAGAATGAAATTTTTCTAATTTTATAAATGTGAAAGTTTGTATATTTGTATAAAAAAAGGCTAAACGCATTTGGATAAATTGGTCACTCAGTAGGTATAGATACACAGCTTTAGACGCAAACGAACTCAGGGGCACGGGCACCAGCTTCTAATATATTTATGCCTCCCTTGTGAAGTAATAATGAATTTGTGCCTTTCAACAAACTAGTTCTTGAGTCTTGATTTATCAAAATTTTATTGATTAATAAGTATGTAAACACCTGAGAATTTATTTAATAAGTAGGCCTTGAATTAATAAGTAGGTAAAGAAATTATTGTGTTATGTAAACAGGTAATATTTTTTTAGAATGTCATCACTTACAGGTGAAACCCTTACCTATTAACCCATTTCTGAAGTTTACTTATTTTTACCCGTTTGCGTTGAAGCTCAAAGGAGAGTATTGGTTCCGCTTTTATGTGTGAGTACATTATAACAAATGGTGTGAGTCTAGTGTCAAGATTTTGTACCTAAGGTTTTGTAAGGAATTAACTATTTTAAACAATATTTTACTTTATTTACTTTTAAGAAACGTTGAAAGAAAGAAAGAAATCATTTATTTTAAAATAGGTATATATAATAAAAGGTTTGCTGTCGTAAACCGTACCTAGTGCTGTTTATTAAAACATGAATGATTATTTATTCTGTACATAAGTCATATTACAACATACATTATCATAACTGAATTTAAAATAGTCCCAATAATTCCCATTTGCCTTGTGGACGCAGCGCGTTCAGAGTGAGATCGAGGGTTCGATATCCGGGTCGGGCAGGTATTTGGTTTTCCTGTTAGTAAATTCTCAGTAACAGCCCGGGGATTGGATGATGAAAATATGTTCACCACACCACGCTACGCCGCTGCTTCACTCTTCGGGGAATATACCTAAGCGTAATATTTTATATTTACCTATAATACGACGAGCATGCATGGAGAGGTACATACATGAAGCGAATGAGATGTGTCAGAATCGTATCAAGTAGAAATCGATAATCTCTGCCTGCTCCAATGGATAATACAACAAGTTGCGGCAGAGCTCTACTAAAGTGTTGCGACTACTATTTCCGCAACAAGTAAATATTGTACGCAAGCGGACATTGGCCTTCAGCTATTTGTTCAGTTTCGGGATCGCACATACATACGAGGTTATATTATTTACCATTAGTTCCAACTATTTAGTTTTCATACCTTCCGATACGAAAGATACGCACACGGCAGTAATTGCTAAAATGCTGATATTTATGACGAGGAAAAGCGAGATGGTTCTATAGAGGAATTACTTAGTAATGGAGGTTGACTCGCCAAATTTTAAGTAGTAGGTGATTGAAAAAATAAATCTATAGATATGATTTGGCTAGTCATTGAAAACTGGAAGTATACAACTAAAAAATAAAAAATCAAATTAATTTATTCATACTAATATTATAAATACGAAAGTTATTCTGTTTCAAGATATGTCTTTGAAAAAGCATTAACGCATGCTTAGCGAACTCTAAAGTAACAATATTAAATGGAAAAAGAACGCGACCGTATTCTTTTTCCATTTAATGTTTGTTACCAAATTACGACTAAACGGTTGAACGGGTCGAGATGAAATTTGGCAAGGAGATAGATTGGATCTTGGAGAAGGACATAGGTTAGAAATCGGGGGCACCAGCTAGTTTCACATAGAACAGAGTACATTCTTATAGTCTTAATCTACTGAATTGGTCAGCCTATTTTGCCTTCGGTAGACATGTTGTACAGTAGGTTAAGTAATGAAGAGCCGTTCGTACAGTTTTATTTTTAATAATAATTGAGATTTTATGATTGCTACATAAAATCTGTATCATCATCTGGGGGCCGATTCTAGTACAACGTTAGTTGTTCTTTTCGTTAAGTAAAATAATGATATGTGCGGGTTCGACCGAGACATTAATATTTAAAACGACAAGATTATAAGATATAAATGAACTGAAATTGTTTTCCAGCATTATGCAGATACAACGTCAAAAGTCAAAACACGTATTAGAAGGTGGAAGAAGAATTCGCGGTGGTGAGCAGAGGTCGAGATGGCTTAGTGGTCAGAGCGCCTGGAGTATTTATCCGAGAGGCGCAGGTTCGAATCCTGCTCGCGACCGTATTCTTTTTCCACAAAAAAATCTAACTTTAAAGTTCGCTAAGCATATGTTAATGCTTTTCAAAGATTTATCTGCTTTCAGTTAAATATTTAATTTCGCAAGTGTTTACTTTATGGTTTACTTGTTACTAGCGGTCACCCAGTGTTCGAAATTTGACCGTAATTTTCCTATAAGATATAAAGCTTTCTGCACTTTTTCTCCATATAAATTTTAACTATGCCAAAATTCACACTCCGTGCGCGCAATATGCTTAAAAATGAGTGAAATGTTTTCTTTTCACGTATTAATACATAAATTCTTGTTTAATATACTAATACAACTTTTTTTTTTATCAGGTGCTCTGGGTCTAAAGGCGGCTAAGGTTGGTGCGGTCGGCGCCGCCGGAGTGGTGGGGGCCATCGCTCTTAAGGCAAAGTCCAAACCTGTCGCAACACACACTTATTACCACCAGAGGTAACTTTCAACAAGAGTTATTGGTACTATTCACTTAGTTAACCAAAATATATTTAACCCTAGCTTTTACTGTATTGGCAATCAAGCGGCATATATGATATGTCCAAGTTATATCTATCTCTTTAAGCAAGAAACTCGCTGACTCTGAACTCTGAACTGACTGCCTCGATGGTCTAGTGGTGTCAAGCGCGACCGCTGAGCAGGAGGTCTCGGGTTCGATTCCCGGGTCGGGCAAAGTAGTTTCTCTGTTAGGAAATTCTCAGTGGCAGCCCGGAGCTTGGAATTGTGCCCGGTTGATGGCAATGGGCTCACCACCTATTACATGGGACTTAATAACAGCATTGGTGAAATGTGGGTGTACAATTGTGTACACCTCTGTCTACCCCCTTGGGGAATACAGGCGTGATGCTATGTTATGTTTAAGTAAGAAAACATGTTTTAAGTAAAGGAAGTACGAAAAATCTATAAAACCGTGCAAAAACCCATACATCAATAATATTGTTTTAAATATTAATCTATCTATTAACATCCGGGGATAATTTTAACCCCGGGATGAATTCTCAAATCCTGGTCATGACTATTGACCGTATTTAACTCGAAGGGACTTTTTCTGTATTTACCAAAGTGTTATTTTTAAGATAATAAATTTTACATACGTATTTTTATCCGCATAAATCAAATCAATACGAATCTTCTACGAAAAAGGGTAAAATAAACCGGAACCATACGAAATGTATACGAATGTATTTCAAATAGTGATATTGTTTTGCGGAGTATAGTCAAATAGTTATATGAAAAATGTTTTATTCATATTTGTAGCTCTATCTGTTGGAATTCTACACAAATTCCATTTATCAAGAATACGAATGAAATAGTTTATCTCTCAGTGACTCATGTTGATTGGAATCATATAGAAATTATTTGGCATTCATATAATTTTCAAATTAATTAACACTAAAAGATGGCTGGCAACGTTTTCGTATTGAAATGTGATACACAATAATACTTTTCTTCGGAACACCTAATACACTACTGCCATGCACGGTATTGGGTAGGTATCCTTTTGAATAGTTCACTATGTAATACTTGTTACTAGAGTGCCTAAAATGTACTGTGTTACTAGAACGTTCGTAGGATAGTGGTTAGAATGGGAATCATAAGGCGTAAGTGTTCGATTCAGTCATTTATTTTAATGACGCATTCGAATTAAGAACTGATGAAACCGATTAATCGGCTACTAGTGGTATTGAAAACTGTTAAATTGTCGTGTGATACAATTCATTATTTCAATATTATACACTGCGGGTCTCGATAAAATTCCATACTTACTACGAGTAAGTACGAAGGCGTTTTAGGAAGTCACAAATTTCATCATTGCGAAATATGTTTTACTTTTCAAATAGTAGGTACTTACTTAATTAATTATAAGGAGCCAAAATAAAGGTTTAAAATGCGGATATATGAAAAAAAGAACGGGTGATCTGTATATTAAGATTTTTCTAGTAATTTACATACCTAACATCTTACAGCCCATCCATACCTCATGGTGTAGAAGTTTTCCGGTGAGTTTTCAGGTCAACTTTGGACATAATGAGTGGACATGCACTGGTGGGAAATAAATCGAGAAAGCACTAACTATTTATTATTCTAAAAATCTGTTTAGCCTTCAGCTGGATACAGCTTCATACCAGTATCAAGCGACTACTAACCCAATTACTTTTTAACACTATATCTTAGCGTAAGACTAAATGTCAGACTTTTAGGCACCTGATTACCCGTAATGAAAATCGAGAGCATGTTACATCGTCCGTGGTTCTGGTTTGACGTGCTCTCTGAATCTGGAGCGGTCTCTATATGAAATTATGATTACCTCTCCACAGAACACCCACGGCAAGCACAGCTAAACCTCAATCAGTCGAGCTATGCAGCTGTTGCTTAGCCACGAGCACCCCCTAAGTACTTAATATTATGCTATTAATGTTTTTATTGTCCAGGGACCTACCGCTGGTAATCAGATACTCAGCCACGGCTACTTCCACTTGCTCATAATAGTCTGTATTTTGAGTAGCAGTGAAGTTTCATGTCAGTATCTAATATTATGATATATTGCAATTGTTTCGCACGAGTTAAAAGTTTGCTGCACTGCACTTAAGCATGAGACCTAATGTAGTGTTTTTCCATATTCTCGTATATTACTACAAATTCTTCTATCTTTAATATTACCTATTATGTATATAAATCGTTATAGTTTTGGTAGTTAGGCAGGCAACAACTTAACATTTAGGTAATTATCGTAATGTTTAATATTCTATAGTAAAGCATGCAATAGCTTAAATAGCTAATATGTATTCTTTGGCAATAGGCACAAAAGGCCTACTTATGCCTAATTATATAGTAATAATCAATTATTGGCTTGTTGATTTTAGTAATCAGAGATCGATTTTATTTAACAAAACTGAATTGAGCTCGAATCTGATATTACTTCCAGGAACGTTTTGTTCTAAAGAAAAGTGTGACTCATGTTTGCCTTGTTGGGTTTTGTGTACCACAAGGTGTACTTTAAATGTGTAATGTGTGTATAACCTTTGCTTTCATAAGTGTAAAGCCTCCAACTTAAGCAAACAGCTCAAAATGTGGAGTCAGTAGAGGTACCTACAAATGCTTGTCCATCTGTCGTTGTGAAATACGTAAATATATTGTGAAAGAAATCGCTATGGTAAAAGATTAGAGTACATATGAATAGTTTGTTTAATTGACAAATGATTTGATAAATGTTATTGTACTCAAGGTCGAAGTTCTAAGGGAGATCTTCGAAATACTGTCAGTTGAGTTGGTTAATAGTTAGGTACAATGGAAAAGTGAAAGGTACACGAGCGAAATAATTAGAAACATTATACCGTTTTTATTACGAATTCAGTATTCATAGAATAATATTTAGTAAAACAGAAGGAAAGAAAATAAGAAAGAAAAATATATTCCTGTATAAATATGAAAGAGACAGATTGAGGTGATGGAATAAGATCGACGCTCGATTTATGTAGGTAGATGACAAAATGTACTATAAATATTAATTTTGCTCTAGCTAGTATGAATGAATTGGATATATATTTTTTCATTCATTAATTTGTAATCCGATAGTATTTGTTCAAATTACAATCACAGAACAACAACCAAAATTCCTTACCTTGAACCTTTTTCATATTACATTTGGTATTATAATGTCTTACGGAATCTCTGTCACGTAAGTTTAATTAAGATAGTTTTATTTAAGATGTAAATAATATAAACCGGTATCTCATATCCATAGTCCACGAAGTATGTGATCTATGAATAGTGATTAGGTGTGGTATATCCGACTGGCGACAGCGAGAGATTTGACGATGTTATGACTGGTAAAACCAAATGTGTAAGGAATGCGGATTTTAATGTAATAAAAGATTAGAAATAAAGAAATCGTTCAGATATATACGTAATATATATTCTTAGCGAGTAGAGACACTAATTAATTGTATAGTTGTTTAGTATATTCTTCCTTCACGTCATGCAATTTACTTTTTTTTAGTTTGCATTATCCTTTTGCACTTGTAATTTTGTAACTCGCACATTAGTACCTATTAATAACAAATTCAAGGAGTGTTTCATTGGCTTTATTATGATAGTACAATTTTTCGTATTACAACCAGTATTTGATACTAAACTTAATGTAGTATTTAACACAGGTGAATAATTTCATTTAAGATATTTTAGTTTGATATTATTATAGTTTATGTCGTATTTAGACATTATAGAGTCAGAATTGGTCGGTGACATCATCCAAAAATGCTATAGTAGGCTGCCATAATGGGTATATATATATTAACACACCCATGTTCTGATGGAAAACTGTTCAATATTAACATTAGAAAAACATAAAAAGATAAACCTAATACCTATGACATAATACAAGTAAAATATCATCATTAATATTATATTTTCTAATTTTCAGTTGGTGATTGTCTGCACTGGGAGTTTTCTTATAGCGAATCGAATCGTCTACGTTCTAAGAAAAGCCAGGGTTATGTATAAAATAATATTAAGTGCTAAGAATTCGTTTCAATCTAAGAGTGGCTTTTAATAAGTGATGGGTAATTAGATTAAACGGATCATACGGATAAGGTTTTATATTAAACATTCACGTGACGTTTGGTGACGAAATATTCTACCCCTTGTAGGTGATTAATGTATATATGATATTGATCCTAGTAACTAAAGTATATAAACCAATACACATATTGCATCTCTACAGGGTCAAATCTGGAAAAAAATAATTGAAATAAAATTGGAAAGTCTTATCTAACAATAATACTTCAGTCTTTCTTATCAATACGATTTAAAGGTAGTCGCAATATTCGTTAACACAGCTGGTTGACGATATATTCCTTAATAGTATCCAAAAGCGCACACGCATATAAAACCGGCTTCAATATTTGTCACTATCGTAACGTAGGATTTGCATTATATGTAAATGGCCTGTTACATAAACCTAAGATTTAATATATAAGTAAACGATTGGAAGAAAATGCCATAGTAGATAGTTTAGTAGGCTGTATAGATTTTCCGTTTTGCAATAAATTTACCCTGAATAACAATTCGATCTTTACGATTTTAGTGCAGGAAATATGTATGACAATCAATTAAATTGCAAGTATGTATAATCAGATCCATAACTCTATATTAATGTTTATTTTTATATAAAATAGCATTCATCATGACCTTAGTACCTGCATGGTGGCCTAGATTGACTAAACATTGCTCCATCTATGTGGCAAACGTCAATAAAATTACTAAGAAACCTGCCAATTTACTTCAAAATGCGTCACGAAATAGGCTATTGTGTACTAGAGTTATGAAAATGTGTAATATCGTCAAAAATATTTGTTAAAAGGCGGTGCGTGTTATAATATTTATAACATGAAGTGCCTCAGTGATTGACATTTTAATAGATATTTTTTGTTTTTGATTAAACGATTCATTGATAAATACTTTTTTATTGACCGTGTATTCTGTTCTTTTTTCCCAAAATTATTTTCATAAATATATAATATAATAAATATAATCCCATTAACTTGTTCTAGGTGTGAATGATAAGTTATGACATAAGATGCAGATATCTATGAAATTGACAAGTTGTGAGTTCATTTTGAAAGGAGCGGAACCTCTGAAATTATTTGGTTTATTAATAGTTAGCATCCAAAATTCGTTAAATAGAAGTTATCCGTGATGTGAAAATACGTGAGTTTGTAGTTAGGAGTCCTTTTGGTGTAAAACTTATTATAATTTGGTATTTTTAGAAAACAACTAATAACCATCAATATGTCACATTCACTTTACGGAGTAAAAATAAAACAGTAAGGCATGTCGTTTATCAACATAATATTGTCACCATGAAAGTTTATACGAAAGAATTGATTGTCCTCTAAAAAAATCCCCAGTCTATTAATTTGAAGTTCCTTTCGTTATAAACGTTATTTATCTACATGTTGTTAAATTCCATAGGAATAAGTAAAACAGGTACCTATTAGATGAATTGATTACATTGTTAACGTATGCTTCGAGGTGTGTGATTTATGAAGGTCTATAAATTAATATTATATCTAAAAAGGTGAATGACCTGTCGAGGCTTTTAATGTGCCGTGGTCACCATTTTGCCATCAAATAAGGAATATGTAATCACACGTGCAATTTTGTAAATACTTTTTAAGTTTAAAGAAGTCGGTTTATGAGAGCTAGATTGCCGTCGAAAATGACTGCAATAGTCCAGGAGATGCAAGTGGTTCTGGGTTTGATTGCCCGGGTTAGGCAGTAGGTATTATTGAGATTTTTTAGGGTTCCGTACCTCGAAAGGAAAAAACGGGTCCTTATAGGATCACTTTGTTGTTCGTCTGTCTGTCTGACTGTCCGTCTGTCTGTCAAGACCCATTATCTCGGGAACGCATCGAGTTGAAATTAAAATCATATACTCAGATCTACAGTCCCTTAAAACTGTGAAAAAAACAAACTTCTAAGTTAACGATACAAAAAGATATGGCCATTTATGCCGCAAAAAACGTATAATTCGACACTCTCAAGGGAATCAAAATTTATAGGGTACTTTCCTTTAACCTAGAACTATGAAATTTGGCAAGTAAGCATCTTATACTAAAAGTACATGGAAAATACTGAAAACTATACATTTAAAATTAAATCATAAAAAATATAGTCTATATAGGTTTTGGAAACTGAATTTCGGAAAAGCTCGGAGAAAACTGCGAGACTCGATTCTATTATTTATAATATGTACCTACAAGTTCGGAACCCTCGGTGGGCGAGTCCGACTCGCACTTGTCTGGTTTATTTTGGGAATTCTCAGTAGCTGCTCAGTTTGGAACTGTGCTTGACGGTACTGGATGAAATGTGTACAACAGTACATATCTGCCTGTCTCTTCGGGAAATACAGGCAGGTGATGCTACACTAAAAAAAAAGGGAATAGACACATTTTAAATAGGTACATGGGGCGGCATAATCGCTTTAGCGACAAAGCCCCTAAAAAAAAGAAAAAAAAAAAATTTGATACATAGAGGTACCTACTATTTTAACTTGATTCTGTAGGTTGGCATGATATATCACGCCAGTATATTGATTTATCACATTTATAGAATTTATTTACCTTTCCAGCAAATAGTTGGTGCAGTTGGATAAAAAATAAGACGCTTAAAATTGTTAGATTTATCAAAACATATGTAGCAACTTTGAAAAAGATTTTCAGTTCAATTACCTTTGATCTAGTTTTTTTGTAAGCTCCCATACACGCACTAAAGTTATTATTAATCCTCTCTGTTATACAATAAATTAATACATCTTGTGTGCATAACCAGCCCGTAACTGTCTGCTGTAGGGCCTCTTCTCATACAAAGAAGGCACAAGCATTGTTCACCACGTTAGCTGACTGCAGGGTGTGCCGGTTGTGCAATTTCAGACCATCAAATCCAGGTTTCCTCATAATGTTTTCCTCCACCCTATGTCTTAGAAACTACATATGACATTGAAAAAGGTACGTGGACCCACTATTGTGCTTGTGTGTCTTAGGACCTCTTGACCATACCAAAGATCGGATGACTTTAAGTATAACTAAGCAACACTTTATAATTATTGTGTAGATCAACCACACACTGTATTCAAGGTCACTCATCAATGTAAAAGAAGATGTCAGATTCAAAATGAATTGTCCGTTTTTAATCGCGTTTATTTTAACCGTAACAAAAATATTTGTGACACCCTAAACTAGACATTTCGTGCCCGGTTGATAGCAATTTCCACAACCACCACTTAATAACAGCATCAGTGAAATGACCTCAGTACGCCTTTGCTTAATTTTTCCAGCACAACGCTTCTATAACATTATTTATAAGAAAGCAAGTTCAAAACCCGTAAGGTCAAAGGTAGTTCGATTTCAGAGGTGACCCATTGCAATGTCGTTGACATCAGAGACAGCAAGTTTTGAATAAAAATAAAGATGGTGACAGTTTCTGTTAAGATTATATAATTTAGACATCGTGTGGCTTGACTTGAGGTAAAATAAACTGGATATTTATTTTATTCGTGTTGAGCCTCGTGGTCAAATGATCAGAAAATTTACATTCTTAAAACAAATTATTTAATGATCTCATCAAATAATTTCTAGAAATAAGAGACTTGGAATTTAAAAAGGCGAAATGTTGAATTATATCGAAGTAATTTATTAAATTTTTTATTGAAGTATTATTCCAACTAAAGAATAACGTATAAAATGTTATCACAGTTTTTATTTGTTACTAGCTGACACCATAGACATTATTCTGTCCACCCAATTCAGTTCATCCAAAAATCTTTGTAATTAGTAAATAAAAATTCATTGACCTAAAGTTACAAAAACTTAATGTTACCATAAAATTAGTTAAGGGTTTATGACAACATCAGTAACTATTCAAGTTTACATTTAGAGTTCGATTTTTCTGTCCCCAAATTAGGCGGTCCCTGTATCTTGGGGGCCTGTATCTACATTACTACCAATAGGAAAATGCAGTTTCTTCGAAAAATTCTGTATTTCCATTTCTTCAATCCCGAAATGGCTTACATGCTCAGACGGATTCGATAGACGAGCAGGTGGAAGTTATACATCGCTCGTGAAGCAATCTGGTGTCCTAAATATCGGCCTCCTATATATGTTAGCGTTGCATTCCAGACAAATACTTTCTGCAGTCCTTCCCACAACATCAAGTCACAGTAAACTTCGTGTATACTTCTGGAATTACTGACGACTGTCATTTTGTAATGTTGGAAATATGTCGAGACATAACATAAACATAACATAGCATCACGCCTGTATTCCCCGAAGGGGTAGGCAGAGGTGTACACAGTTGTACACCCACATTTCACCAATGCTGTTATTAAGTCCCATGTAATAGGTGGTGAGCCTATTGCCATCAACCGGGCACAGTTCCAAACTCCGGGCTGCTACTGAGAATTTCCCAACAGAAAAACTCAATAACACTTTGCTCGACCCGGGGATTGAACCCGAGACCTCCTGTTTAGAAGTCGCGCTTGGGACCACTAGACCAACGAGGCAGTCGATGACGTCGAGACAAAATAACACTTTATTATGGATTGTGGAAATCCTTCATGGGCGTCCTGCAGGACTCTGGGATCGTACCTGCATTCACCGCAACTCCGGCAGGCCATGGTCCTTCGACTGACAAGGTGTGTTTATCTGATATCAATTCATTTACTCGTTTATAAATTACGGAACCCTATAAAGCTATTAATTTTACTAAAAAGTGTTTAAAATCCTATAGATTTTATATGATAATTTATCTGAGGTTTAAAAGTGACGATGACGGTGCCTCTGATAACTGTACCGTACCGTTTTTAAATATTGTAATATGTAACCTTTTCCAAATCCTCACGCCTTGAATTTGAACTTGATTCAACCTAGGCCTAGTAGCGGTACGCAACGAACACGCATATGATTAATAAGAAAACCACTGACAATTGGCTTTGTCATTTATCACATCATGTTACGCGTACCTGTTGTAGATATTCAAGGAATCGAAATATTGTATAATCATAATTCAAACAATTGTACGAATATCTAAACTTTAATATAGTTATGATGTGTTTGCTGTGCTGCAAGGAACACAAAGTGAACACAACCCACACTTCTAGAAGCTCCTCTATCTTGTTTATATTTGTTATTTAATATTTTCTATACCAAAATCATACCTATAGAAATCCACGGGTAGATTTCCGGGAATAGGATCCATAACATATACACTGTATGTTTTTCTTCCATATTTGCTTTCGCACGGAACTGCTCGTACGACCTACAAAATATGGCCCCACTTCTAAATTTTTCAGTACCGCGATACGGCGAGCCTTGGATTGTGTTCTTACCAGCAATTGTTATGGGGTAATGTATTTACAGGGGAAGCTTACATGTGTTTTTTTGTCGAGATAATCCGATGCTGTGTCTTGCCTTAAGAAAGCGTATAGGTACTTGAAATAAAATTGCTTTAAGGGATGTTATGGAGAGCTTAGCTATTTTAGCATTTTAACCGGTACCGTAATACTGTTATGGTTACTATCTTACGAATAGGGAAAGATTATCTTAAATTGATAGATATTGTAATATATTGGGATTTATATAACTTAATGTACCTATGTATTAAAAGTAATTAACTTCAAACCCATAGGTAGGTAACTACATATATTGTGAAAAGAGCTAGGAGAATACGATTGGTGGAAAATAATTATCATATTTCTGAGATATCAATAGGGGACACTGCCTCTTGTGTTGTGAGGGGCTCTGGTAATGAATATCTTCATAGCTCGAGGGTTCTACTACTCACATTTCTCTTATGTAGGAATAATGTATAGCTAGTATAAGACGGTGCGGTTGGCGCAGTGGCTGAGAGACCGGCTGCTGCGTTGCATGTCGCAAGTTTGATTCCTGCACTAAGAAAATATTTGTAAGATCTACAGATAATTGTTCCGGGTCTGGGTGTGTGTGCATGTGAGATTATACGTCTGTAGACGGACCCACAATACAGGAAGGAATCCCTAGTGTGGGGCAGCGATTCTTTAAAAAAAAAAATGTATATACATATATATCACATAATAAATCTACAATCTATATTCGACGAAGTAACGCTAAATTCGTGTTTCTCAAAATAAAGTAACGGCTAAAAAGGTTAAAAAACTTTTAAAGCAGACGCTTTTAATAATACTTAGTATAATAGAAATTCATAACGGATTAATTTATTTTGAATAACAAATAACTTCAAAAAATAATGTCGTACGAGTACAGTGTTCGTTACTGATTTATTGCTCGTATCAGCGATGTGGAATAATCTTTATTTGATTGGATTACTACTGAATGTCAGGCTTAAAGTGTATATTATTCGGGTGCGATGGAAAAGAGTAATGTATTCAAATATATTTCATTGTGAAGGAGCGAGGCCTTCCCTCAAAATATTCGGGCGGTTTATGAGCTAAACAGCTGATAAAACAGGTGCTATGTATGTCCGCAATTTACCTGGGCACCTCGAGATTTGCATACGAAAATTGGATAATTCAATTTGGCTCACAAAACTATATTATTACGTAAAGAGTAAAAAAATTCAAGATGTTCCCGTTGAGGTCATTGACTGTTAGCGAAAATTGTTTGATGGTCAAAGGTATGAGAACCGGTGACCAAAATTGTGTTTGATTTTGCTTTGACGTAAATTTACTTAGTGGAGTATTGACGTTGCCGCTTAGCGACAGATTTTTATATATGGTATAGTGGGTCATAAGATGAATGATATGCATATTCTTATGTTTGTCCTGTATACAAAATGATAATTTTTTGAATTATACACAATTAGATTTGAACTTCGTTTCGTTTTTTTTTTATATGAAATCATTATGGACGTTTCTGTTTTAAATATTAAACTTTAGAGTTCTGTTACAAAACAATATAATTATCCTTATCTAAGTATAAGAACACAGAGTGCACAATAAATATTGATTACAGTTTGCATATAAAATTAACACAATCTTCCATATGCAGGACAAGTAAATTTTGCGCTACGACCAGGTACATCACCGACTTATTATTAGAACAAACAAGTAAGTAAATGTTACGGATATAACATAATCCTCAGGTACTTGTAACCGTAGCTTTCGATTAATACCTATGGAATTTCTCGAGCCCCCAACAAAGTTGAGTTCGCGAACTATGCCCATCAACAATTTCATGTTTGTAATTACGTCTAATGAATATTGAATATCTGAAACTACTGGGCCTGTTGTGTGCGTGATGTATACCTACATATATATTGTAGGTGGGGCGACAACATACCTTCTTAAAGGCAACAGATTATATACTTTGTTTTAACGTGTGTGCTCGGCCCGCCGACCTATAAAAGTCATAGGCAGGACATCATCGCACAGTAGATCAGTGGTCAGTGTTTGTGCTGGACGGTGACATTTCAAACAGGTAAATTTAACCTATAAAAAAATATATTTTATTTTTTATATTTTCGCGTTTGAACTTTAAAACAAATCTTACCTACGTTCTTTTTATATTAGGAAGGTTCGCAGTGTTGTAAAATTATTTTAAAGATAATAACTTTTAGTAATATTTCTGTATGAGAGGGTGAAGTAGCAGTCGGGCGGTTAAAGTGCTGGTTTGAAGAATTTTGTTATAAGCGTTCCACAATTATGAGAGATTTGCAAGTACTAATATGACGTATAAACTTCTTTAAATCGTTCGGAACATGTGAAGATCAAATAAATGTTTACCTATTTGAAAGAAAATAAATACATAACATTTGAATTCCGTAAAATATTACCTAATTAGATAATAGAAGCATCTTTTAAGCTACAGCATTTTCTGCTCAAGACTGACACCAGAGCGATATTGTACTTCGATACATTATTATTTATTATTTTCAAGTCCAATTTACTATAACAATTATCTTCTGCCAAATTTAATATCTAATTTTGGAAACAAAACTTCACAAATTTTTCCGAAAAATATATAAACTAACAAAACTTTACTATTATACAGACAGACAATAAAATGTCACTATATCTCACAGTAAAATTCGTTACCTTATAGAACTAATCAAGATGAAAGTGTGCACGATAATCTTCGGCGTGTTGGTGGCGTGTGTGATGAGCTTAGCGGCTGAGAACGGTCCCCTGATGACCGCTCTCCAGCCTGGGGTACAGCCAGAAGTCCAGGAAGTGATGGTTGTCGACGCACAGGGCAACAGGGGGAAGAGGAGTCTACTTCTTGGTGAGTTACAAAAAAAACATTGCAATACAGAATGTATTGGTGATTGCAAAGGATTGCGTGATATGATTAACTTTGTTAACAGCTCCTATCGAGTTCGAAATAAGTCGGGCAGTCCCGAAAAATTTACGTGAGCAGGTTATAACAGTAAACATTAATTAATATGAATGTGTCTCTCGAAATTTATTTTAACTGAGGAAACCAAGTTTATGTCGAGCTCGACTTGACTCTGTTTGAGCCTAATCAGAGTTTTACAAATAGTAAGTGAAGTAAAAGGGCGAGTCTAAAAGTACAATTTAAATTTAATATTATATAGAATTTTTGGGAAAATTCGAAACAACAAGAGTAATAGTGAGTTTAAAAGTTTTTTTTATTATAGTTAATGTGTAGTAAACGCGAAAATTCAAGATATTTGTAATATCTTAGAGCTTTTCTACATGAGCTTTTCTTGAGAAATGAAGGACGCAAATAAAAAAAACTTATGTTAATTAGTTTCAAAAACATATATACGCGTCGACTTCAGGGTTAATGTATGTATGAAAGTAAGTATGTATATATGTATGTTTGTGAGTTTCTTTATTCCACCATAACTTCTAAACATCTGAACCGATTTAGATGTATAGGGTATCGCTTGTATTTTGTAATTTAATTGTAAAATATTGGCTATAGTACACATTTAGGGTGAAATAAAAAAATATGATTTACACATGGCAGGCGTGCTTTTTAATTTATTAATTAATTTATTCGTCTGTTCAAAAATAGTTGCGCAGTTTGTGTTTGCTTTGGATAAGCAAATTTTTTTACATAAGCTATGTTAGAACTTTACAGGCGTAAATTCATATTTCTTAAAATGTGACGGGCGTGTAGACATTTAATCTATTCTTTGAATCACATAGTTTGTATAAGTAAATTTGTATGTTGGTAACATAGAATTAGAATATTTTTGGTACCCCATAGAAGGACATAGAGCTCAAAAAAGTGCAACCGATTTTGAATTGTCAATGTGTGCGTGCAATAGTAATGTACAACGTGGAAATATTGACACGATATCAATTATCGATAAACAATATTTCAAATGTAAAGAATTGGTATACAAAATAAAAAAAATCTATCAAATTATGTTAATAAAACTAAAATCACAAGGGTAGGTATTATTTAATACACTTAATTAATTAATTACATTATTATAATAAAAACATTTCGTGCGCTCACATTATAATTATATTTCATTGGTAATAGGTACTTTGTAAAAAAAAGCAGCTTTTAAGGACCCTGAGCAGTGTATAGAGTATGACTGATTGAGATGAAGATTGACTGAATGATTTTTACCTACCTATCCTAATACCACTGCGGAGAAGGTCTGGACTCAACGCAGCACACGCTTGTGTGCCTGTGTCTACGCTGGCAGATTTAGGGAACTGGAAAGAAATGGCTTTTTTTTGTGATACTGCTGTCGTCCAGAAAGAGGCCGCTGAGCAGGATTGTGAGAGGGCCGATCCCGCTCGGAGAAGAAAGTGTCTAGGAGGAAACCGCCTCGGCGCCTAACAGCCGAAACCCCTCCTGTATGATTTAAGGCAGGCGGCTCTTTGGGATCACAGATGCTTAGAGAGGGGACTTCGTTTACCCATCGTGATCCCAGAGAAGACGGTGGCATAGTGGTAACGTGCTATCGTGCACTGCGAGGCTTAGGGGAGACCCCTGTACAGTCTCTCTAGAGATGTGCCTTAATAGGCGCTGCATAGCGAGGGTGCTGGAGCTGGTCTATTACGTGCCTCCCTCCATATGCTGATGGTGACCACCGAAGTGGTTTTAGTGAGGTAAGAACCCTATACACCCCGGTCTTATCCATAAACGCCGGGCGTTTTTGAACGTTTGCCTCCGAAAAAAATGTATTTGTATATCCTATTATCTTTTCTTATTTTTTCCTTTTCTTTATTGTTTTTCTCCTTTATCTTTATTCTTTTCTTTATCAATTAATCTCATCTATTATTCCTTTTCCTTAGCATCGATAGGAAACCTTTCAGTATAAAAAATATATCATAAAATTGAGATATTCTCTTGAATTTGTACTAAAAAATATATAAACAACATACTCATTACGCTATCACATATAGGCTCAGTGCTCACCGCCTAAAGGTGATAGCGCAGGAATCAACAACTAGTTTCATTCGGGGTCTGTTTTTAAAATTAATATTACTAGCGTAGTTCGTTGGATCATTATTAACAACCAAGGTCCGCACAAAGAAGGTTGGCGGTCCGGATTCGAGCCACATTTGGGGACTACTGTAATAGCGTGATTACGTAACCCGGGCCACTAAGCTACGCTTAGCTTCTTATATGTTATAAGCGTTCGGGCAGACACACCGACAAACAGACAGAAACGTTTCCAAACATTTTGGTTTCATCTTCTGTGTTGATAGTATTAGGTACCCCTATTAAAATTTTGGAAAAATAATCAATGTGCAGAGATACATCAACACTATAAATAAATTCTGATATCGGAACTTTTTGTTCTAAAATTTCATCGACACTATAGTCGACACTGACAAGTCACTATTTTGTGTACATGAAATGAAAATTTATATTAGAACAACGTACTCAATATTGCTTTTATGACCATTGTTTTTTACTATAGAGAAAATTCACTATTTTCTAGATAGGATTTGGTTTACCAAATAAATTTTGTAAAAATAGTTTTTTCCAAAATATGGCCATGAAAATATATGCTGTTGTTGACAATTTACCTGTGAAATGAATGTTTTTCTGGATTATTTTTATAAGAAACATCGCAATCACCAACACAACCACTAGGCATCGCTTATAAATTTTAAAACTTTATATAATATATAGGATTCACTGACAATACAGCAAATTTAAGTTAGCGTGATTTTTGACAGTGACACTGGAGAAAACAACATCTGCCAATAGTGCTGACCGAACCTAAATATGCGTTCTCTTTCTAACATGTGATATTTCCGTAAGAGATTCCATACCCAAAGTAGGCTTTGTAGGTCTTTATCTATCCTACGTTTATGGTTGGTAATATATTCATGTGTCAGTTTTAATGTGGGTGCTGCTCGATTGTGTACCAGACTCTTAGGGTTTTCTTCCATAGATAATAATTAATGGTATAAGAGTTACATTTGACCTTTTAAGTAGATATATATCTGCCTAGCCTTTTCCCAATTACATTGGGGTCGGCTTCCAATCAAACCGAATGCAACTTAATACCAGTATTTTACATGGAGCGACTGCCTATCTGACCTAACCCCGTAACTGGGTAATACGATATCTCGTGGTATGACTGGTTGTCAGACTTCCAGGCCTCTGACTACCCGTAATGGCTGTCATAGATCTTAATTTGACAACCGGGACCGACGGCTTTACGTGCTCTCCGAGGCACGGAGGGGTCTCGGTATGAAATGATGGTCACCCATCCACAGACCAACCGCGGCAAGCGCAGCTTAACCTCGATCGATCGATCTGTGCGGCTGTTTCTTAGCCACGGGCCCCTCATGCCCCTTTATGTAGATACGAATGATATATATTTTTCTGAACAATGATTCGTTTTATTGGTAGAATCCAAATTTCCGCAGGGGATAGTTCATTTATACAATCATATAAATACAGAATGAAATTTAATTCATTGGTAATATTTTAACCTCATATTCGACTTATGATATTATAGCCTTTAATATAGTATATCAAAATTTATGAACGCCGGTCATGGTATATGTTATATTTTCAATTTACTTATTTTTTTGACAATTTTGATATAGGTCCGCTATTTTAGACCTAAATGATACAGTATCAAAAGTAAAATAAGATTAAAGATCAATAATACACTCAATTATACCGATTAAAAGTTGTTTTTTTATAAAGTAAAATAAGAGTTGAAAATATTGCCAATATATAGTTGAAATCATCGCAAGAATTTTAGTTACATGAAACAGGAAACTTAAATAATTATATTAATTGAAACAGTTTTAATAAATAATTCTGCTTACCCTCTTTTGGTGCATATAGTGATGAGGGCAGGTCATGCGTGATGATACATATCTTTATCTCCACGCGAGGTCTTTTCAGCACCAGAGTTTAGTTCAAGGCCACGATTTCTAATGAATTACCTACCTTACATCCTGTGCTACTGATAATTACGTAATTACCTTATTTTGGGGATTAATCTGTGCCTCATACATATTCAAGTACACTTTTCAAGGGTAAAGGTACTAAATCACGCAATACTTGCGTGTGAGGGAAGTGTGCCCTTGTTTTATTCACCTGAAGTATTATAATAGGTACCTACTTTGTTTACATAACATTAGGGGGTGTAGTAGAAATTCGCATCTGCTCTTTGAGATAAATTCATTGCCATCCATAATTTCTTACCAGTGGTTTCTTTCCCGTTGGCGTCCGAGCATGGAACTTCGCCTACAAGACGAGTCGATAAAAAAAAATGTATTGAATTTTATCTTTCATAATATGCTTATTATGAAAGATAAAATTCAATACATAATTTTTTTTACTTACTGATGTTGCTCATAAGTCAAATTTAACGTTTGAAATTGACAAATATGTGTGTTGAATGTAACGCTACATCCCGTAACCATCGACTCATGGGTCAATCCTGGTAGAGGGGACTTGAGTGATCTGTCACTCTTGTCTAAGCGGTTAATCCTTCCTTCGTGCAAAAAGCCTATTTTGGTAATTAAAACCACCCTTAGGGTTACACTTTAAACACTATTAAATAAAAAAATAACATACTACTTTTCCCTTTCTTTCAATACCCTAGTCGTTTACACCTTTAGTAGAATTTGTTAAATATTTCATCCAGCGCCAGTACTTAATAAAAAAAATATGGTTATAAAACTGAACTGGAATTGATTAAATTCAGGAATATAAAGTTGCTTTCATAACTAAATAGAATTGATATGATAGATTGAAATGAACAACTGGCTACGAGTTTTAGATTTGCGATTATTTAATGGACGCACAGAGTTCAATGACTTTATAAGGAGGCTTTATTTCGTAACCGCGTAAAGGATAAGACTGAAATAATCATTTGATATCATACAGCTTACAAAATAAACAAATGTATGTATATGTAGGAATACTTAAAAGTAATGATGACGAAGCACCGGGCCTCCTGTTCGCCCATAGTTTTGTACATGGCCCACTTATCTCACCTGCCAGCCTCTTAAAGTCGCGGAGAGATTTGTTACACCCCTACACTTGGGGTGAAATACTGCAATGGTGAGAACAGGGTTGAAATCTTCGCTGTAGGAGATGTGATTACAATTTTACATACAGAATGACGGGGAAGGAAAATTCAAGTATTTTGTTGCGTATAATTTTCGTTATTCACAATTGAAAAGAAAAAATGCCTTTGGCTATAAAATAAGTAAAGTCATTGAAATCCTATTCTTTTATGGATGCTTTATTTTTTTATTTTTTGCTGCTAGCGACAATTTAACTTAAACCTAATAATTACATAGGTAAACACATACTAACTATGTAAGATATCCCAGTAGACATATTATTACTGTATTTATTTTGTTTATATTTTCAATAATATTTCACTGAAAGTAATTTTCACGTATGTTCTGGTGCCCACGCGGTACGAATTATCTTTGGTAAATTTTTTAAACATTCACTTGATACATACAAAAGTAAAAGATTGGTCGTTTATATGCTAAAATAGCACGAAAATATACTTTTCCAATACACATGTAGTAAGGTTAAGTAAAAAAGTTATAGAGATTATATACTCGTATGTTAACGTAAGGAATCTATTTACTTTTTATTTATTTTCTTTGATAACATCCTATAAATATTAACATTTACCTAAATCATCATATTACTATGCATATATATAAATAAAGAATAGTATGAATAATACATAGCTAATGCGGAATTAATGTATTAGGGACACTATGACTTACTTATGTATAGGTTCAAATGTATTAGGGACACTATGACTTACTTATGTATAGGTTCAAATGTATTAGGGACACTATGACTTACTTATGTATAGGTTCAAATGATCGTTGACCGTGGCAACAGTTTGCTTATAAATGTGAGAATATACATTTATAAGCATTATTAATTAGATTTGGGACGAACTCACAATACATTTTTAATATGAATATCAGAGCGGGTTGAACACGAATTTTTTTTCAATGCATGCGGGTTTGTCAATGAAATTTAGACTTCGATCTAAAAATATGACGAATTCGTATTTCCCATGACAATTGATCTTGTTGAATCGTCCCGTCAAGTATTTGTCCGTTAATGTATGTGAACATATCGACTGTTTCAATGTCTGCGCATATACTTTTGTTTGATCAGTCAATAATCAGTCGTGTTATGGAATTCCCCGTGGAATATTGTTACGTGTTGCGCATATTCGTGAGGTTGATGAGAAATTGATACTGCGTAACAAATACGCCATGTCAATCCCTGAAGACCTCACTTTCTAGCCCTGGAGGTAGATTGATGACGTAATATGATCTAACAGAAACGTTACCCGGAGAACCCGATTACCTATCCATAAAGCCTTAATGTGCTAATATATTGAATAAATATCGGAGGATCGGAGGTAATAACAACAACACAGTTTCTTCACATTAAGACCTTGAACTTTTAATGTTATAATTTTTATATTATAATGTTCAGCAACAGGATATACGAAAACCATAAAAATGTAAATTCCTCAAGCTATAAATAATAAAAGCAGAGTAAGTAAGGGAATTAAAGCCGCCATAAAAATGTGTATATAACGTGGTCCGGTGGGGTGGGCCTCGTAAATACAAATCTGTACGACGATTTATTTTTATGGACAATTAGGTGCGTTGTCTATTTAATAAGATTATCTCGAATATTTTTCACCTAAATTCTGCTTCACGTGTGCCCTCGCGCGTATGTATAAGTATTTTGTTCCATACCAGCCAGTCTTTTATGGCTTAATGGAACTTTAACTCGTCAGTACTATAATATCCCAGTATCATTATTTTCTTTTATGTTCGTTCCAAAGACAGAGATAATAACAAATTATAATATATTGTAGGTAACAGCTTTATAGCATATCTACATATGTCAATTTGATCGACACATGTAAAGTATTATGTCCGATGTAAAGAGGAATTTATGTTAAAAATATTCTTATAACCTGTTCCACAAATTCATTTTAATTTTAAATTATACTTTTTCTCGTAACTCAATAGCAATTTCGAGACAATTAGGTATTTAATGCATAATTTATGAAATGTCATAATGGTTTTATATTATTTTGTTTTTAATTTATGTAAATAGATGATAGACTAAAGTGTTTATATTTTGTACTATTTTTGGGTGTTACCGACCATATATAATATGTAACTTTTCTTAGATAAGTCATCACGCTAAGCTAATGAATGGGTAAAACTGTCTATGATAGTTACAGTATTGAGTTATATAATTATCATAAGACTAGCTGTGCCCCGCGGTTTCACCCACCCGGTTACAAACTTTTATGTACGATTTAAAAAAAAACTTATGTAAAAACCTTAAATGTAAAGTCCTGAAAATGACGAACACAACAAATAAATCATTATCCTATTTGGTGCAGTCGTTCTCAAGTTATGGCGTGACCAAGGAAAATAGGGATTCATTTTTATGTATAAAGATACTATAATACTGCAGTACCTATGTGTGGGTGTGTGAATATTATACCTACCTACGAGTAAGGTTCAAATTTCTATAAGTACAAGTTTATACAATGTGTTGTATTAATTTTTTTAGGTTCCAGTGCTCTCGGCCTTGGTGCTTTGGGTCTGGGCGCTGCCGGTCTTGTCGGCGCGGGTCTGGTCGGTGCTAAAGTAGGTTTCTTGGGCGGTGCTCTGGTCGGCAAAGCTATCGGCAGGAGCTACGGCGGCGGCTACGGCGGTGGTTATGGAGGTGGCTACGGAGGTGGCTACGGAGGTGGCTACGGAGGTGGCTACGGAGGTCACTATGGCGGTGACTACGGACACGGAGGTCACTCTGGATACAGGTACTTATATATATTCGTACAAACTTACTTTTCATTTGATAGTAGGTAATATTTTTTCCCTTTCAAACTTGTCTATGGTACGTTAAGTTTAATGTCGGTCTTCAACATTATCTCTATAAACTTTGTTTTGTTCCGTGTATTTCCATCTTAGACGGAGACCGTGTTCTAGGAATGCTCTTTAACTATGCATTGCTCTGGAACTATAATTGATAGGGAGTTAGATAGTAAATTAGAAACTATCCTACCTACCTATCTACTTACCTCAAACCGTATGCAATGAAATCTATTCTATAATATAATAAAGCTGAAGAGATTGTTTTATGTTTGTACGCGCTAATCTCTGGAACTACCATCCAAATATGAAACTGGAACTTATTTTTTTCTATTTGATAGCCAATTCTTGAGGAAGGTAATCGATCGGTTATTTAACATGACGCTACGACCCTTAGGAACCCAGATATAGGCCGATTTCTGTGACACCGCGGGGCATGCCTATTAAAATATTAAAAATAGACACTTGCATTTGAAATATGTTTTTATTATTAATTTCAGGCGCCGTTATTATTAGTTTAAATATAAATCAAATTAACACCTCAAGAAAATAAAAAAAACACAAACATAATTTAAATACGCAAACCTCAATAAATAAATCACGATTCTAAGAAAAAACTGCTACACTACAACCACACTTCGAACATGATAATTTTATTATAAACATTTGCTACTTACTGATCTATTTACAATACATGGGGTGGCCCTAACTTGATGATGGAGTATTTCTGCTCATTCGAGTTCCTCGGACCCCGTGACAAGATGTAATGATAGAAAAAAGTTGGACCTCTACAGCATCGAGGTAGTTTTATTCAAGACCATATAAATACTGGTTTCTGGTGGTAATAGGATGCTTCGTCGTCAAACTATACTAATCGAGACAAGTATAGTACTTTTGGCAAGGCATCACACAGTTCAATTTGAGAACCAACACTTAAGTATATATAATGCACGTTTGAGCACTCTCGTTTGCATTCACTTTTATGACACCAATTTTATTTAAAATCTTTGAACTATTTCTTCATTAGCACTGGAGGTTGGTTATTTTAACGATATAAACATTGTGTGGGAATCGATATCACTATTTTGCTATTGATTGCACTACATATTTTCAATTAATGCCGATTTTTTCAGCATTTAATAGTTTATTTTCGATGATTTTGATGTTTGGTAGCTTTTGATTAGAAAACCTGTCATAAATCCGACGACTCCTGGATAAAGTTATCAGACGTAGGGCCACTTTTATTAGCGATACATAACTTTTACCCGAGGAGTTACTTTTAATCTTGACAGCTTTTGTTGTATGACTAATCTGTCGAAAAAACAAATTTATCCTTCCTATAGCGTTATACGAAGTTAGTAAAATCCTGCTTATGATCTTATTATCATAATAATATAATTTGTTTATTTTTTGTTTCAGACAAGTGTACTACGCTCAACCCGCCTACATAGTGTCCGACCCATGGTGCTGATCCAACCGACTGACTAGCCAAACACTGTGCAATAATAATTATGTTTATAAGTTATGTGATTATGAATGGAGTGTATTTGAACGAAACAATAAAAAAAAATCATAATGTAAAATCCCCCTTAAGCTGTTGCCTCGCTCATTAGCAAACACAATAGATTTTATTGTTACAACGTATAATTCTGTACGTGGCTGAGCCGAAAGGTTTTAGATAAAAAAATAAAAACATACAAATTATATTTCTGTTTATCTATGTAGAAATTTACTTAGTTTTAACGAAGTTATGTTTACATTAAATATTATGTAGGTACCGTTTAATGTTTAGCATTGGAAAATATTTTGATAGTAACATGCTTTTAGAAAAACGCTCATATTTATATTGAAAACGAAAACCATTGAAAACTCTAAAGGTAGAATGTAAATATATTTTTTTCTCCTTATGTGTACACTTTCACTAAATTGGCAAAAAAATATTTTTATATTAAGTAATGAGTAAAATATAAAGATAGAATTTTATATTATTATTTTGACCTAGTAGCGACAAGATGAAGACTACTCGTATCTTAACTCATTTTGAGCAAGAAGAAATCCCTTAAGCCATACTACTTCAGAATTATTAGGTAAAGAAATCTGAAAAGCGTGGTTACGTGATGGTTACGTTAGTAGCTCCATTACTTGTGCAAAAAAGCCTCTTCGCTAGGCAAATGCCAAATGTCGTTAAAATGTGCATTTGTAAAATGGGTATTTGAATGTGTGTGAGACGACTCATGCATACGAGTTGCTTCATAATAGGACTCCCTTCGTGTTCTTTTCTTCAGTCAATCGCATTTAATTATCATTATTTATAATAAGAGTTTTGAAAAGAATTATATGTGTTTTATATTGTTAAGGTAGTTGTTAAGCAAAGGTCTGAAATTATAAATGAACTAGACAACTCGCTGGGACGTGAAATAGTGGCTAAAAGCGAGCCGTGTGGCACGCAGAGCCACTTTGGCATAAATTTCTTATTTATTCTACGGCCCGCCTTTTGTTAAGTGGTTACCGTGGTGTGTGGATGCTTGCAACAGCAGAGGTTGGTGCGGTGCTTGTTGTGGTTGTGGGGGAGGTTGCTGATCATGTAAGAGGAATCACTGCGCCGGCAATAAAGAGGATAAAACAGTCCCCTCTACTGCCAACACAACACATAAGGAAAACTAGCAAAAGGAGCAACACAACACTACAAAAGAGCAGTGTTATAAATAAAGGTGGTACTTCTCTGTCGGGCAGCTCCAGAATTTCCAAGCCTTAGCTCTCTTAAAAACCATGTTGATGGAGCCGTCGATAGCGTTAACGGAGATGGATGGCATCGACCGACGTCATCGCCTTTCTAATCTCAACTGCAGAAGAGATGTACGAATGGGCATGTGTAAACTGCTTGCGATAACCATGTATTTCATTGTTCTGTACCAATTAATTATTATGAGTATCTGTTGAAGTGATCGATTTATAATGTGGATAGTATTTTAGGACGTACCTATAGCTTAACATAACATAGCATCATGTCTATATTCTCCGAAAGGGTAGATAGAGGTGTACCTGCCTACACTAGTGTACAAATTTGGGTACACCCACATTTCAGCGATGGTGTTATGAAGTATTATTGCCATGTACTGGGTAAAATTTCTTAGTCCTGTCTGCTGCTAAGAATTTCCTTACAGAAAAAACCCAATAAAAATTTGTCCGACCCGAGAATCGAATCTTAATACCAGAGAAGGCTCAGTAGCAGCGCTTGCGACCAAGCAATGTGGCAGTCGGTCAGTTAGTGCATATATTATACAATAAACCCCACGTAATCTTAATCATGAATCTTACAACCTCGTGTAGACTTAAAATTTCTGGCATTCACCTTTGCGATGAAATTTAAGTTTAATAAAAAAATACTTATATAAACGTACGGCTTTTTCACATGGTTATCCTACTAGAAATTCCAATGAATGAATTAAAGGACTAAAGTAAGTTCCCAGTAAATATGATCGCAGTTGATGCGGCCGTGCATCACGCAACTCTCGGCCGCGTTGGATGGAGCCGTCGATAGCTAACAGAGATGGATGGCGTCGGCCCACGCCATCGCCTCTTTAATCTCACCTACAGGAGAGATCTATGACTGCGCATGGGTGTATGTGTGCGTGAGAGTGCTTCAGATACCCGTACTACATAGTGCTGTTTATTACATTATTTATTTATTTAACACTTTGTGCACCACAAATTTTACAAAGGTGGACTTAATGCCAAAAGCATTTTCTACCAGTCAACCTTAGGGTGATGGCCTATTTGTGCCTCCCATTATATGGGAGGGAAATGTAAAAGGATTAATTCAGAAACTATTTGGTATGTTCCTATCATAAAAAAAAATGCCTATTGTTTGGAAATACGTTTTTGTTTAATAAAAATATTTTATTGTTTGGGTCCGATTATAGGATTACCTCGTTTCACAGGAAATTTCAATGACTTTTATATTCATATTTTTATGGTTGTAGTTTATTAACAATTAAAATCTCAGTTCTCCTTATAGGTAAGAGCGTAGTAGAGTTTTATAAATTTTGTAATAACTATTTAAAATCTATAGGTAAAGAAATCTATGTATGAATGCCAAATAAACCATAATTCAAAAGGTTGTTACGAATTTCGGTGTTAAGATCATAAAGCAAAGTGAGGAATGGAGTAACAAAGAGAGATGTCTATATCGCAAAGCAGCAGATCTGCAGACCGAGTTAACAATGACAAAGATTAATTACATCGCAATAATGACAGAACAATCTTATCTGACGCCATTGATGGAATAGATTATGAGAACCATTTGTGCCTAAGCGCCCCGTCATCATAAGCCACTAGTGAATTCGAAGCAGTTTTGTAAGCTATTGAGAAAGCGAAATACGACAACAATAGTTTCTACATCTTCAGCCAAACGAAGGGTTATTTATTACCCACCATTATGATATAGGATATGGAAGGAAGTTTGCCAATATTTTTGTAGGCGTAAGTTCCGATGCCTAATGAATTATTACATTTGGAAAGTTGTAAGTAGGTATTTATAATGATACATTACGCTTTTACTGCTCTATCACAATGCCTAATATTTATAATAACTTTTGTGCTACATTTCACTCGATGACACAAGAAAATTCCCTTATCAAAAATAATGTAAAATTTCCAGCCTGATTTTATCTAATGAAGACGTTGTTCGTGAAAGTGGGGCGGTAGTAAACCGCGATCATCGAAACTTTTCAAATAAAACCGATGAGGCCCCTTGTTTACGCACTTTGTTGCTTTATCCGCCCTTTTCTTTGTAAGAATCCGACTTTGTCCTGTTTCCTTTAGTAATTTGTGGTTTCAACTATTTTATTTGGTTCCAGAACGTAGTTAGGCTTTATGTATTTCTAGAGTCTCCATCTATCATCTTGGTTCAACAGTTGCCTACACAGCAGAAATGTTTTTCTTTGTGTAGGTACTATTTTTTTAAAAGTTTCACAATTATTCGGTACCTACGGGATTTTGTTGGAAAAAAATAATTAAATTGTCCAAAGTAGATGATACCTCAGACGATACAGTCCAGCGTCTTTGAGAAAAATCATTCTGCAAAAATTATGGAAAATTTTCGAGTACCTATTGTTTTTTGAACTTTTATCGGAATATTTATAAAAAAAATAGGGAATTGATGGCGTGAGATATATGTTTTTATGATGCTATCAAGAATATCAATAATTATATTCACCCCTGAAAGACTGAAAGTTTTACAAGCTACTAAAATACGGGGAGTACAAATTATGGTAACTATAGCAAATTAGAACTTGTATTAATGCACTCAGAGGCCTTGTTAGTAACTATATGCCCGAAGGAATTAAAGCATTAATCGCTTAGATAAACCCTTTGAAGCTTCATCTGGCAACATGAGCTCTGTTGAATATTCATAGTATGGGCAAGTTATGAAGGCTCTCCTACTATTTTAATGAAAGCAAATTCACTACACAACCAATTTGCAGGAACTTTGTGTGTTTATGAGTTAATTTAATATTAGTTTTACTAGGCCAATCGCTGTTTAATGGGTCTCACGCTTATGATTAATTAGACTTTGCTCCGAATTAAATTATAGCTTTGAGAGAATTTGTTTTGGAGCATATCATGATTCATGAATATTTACGTTTAAAATAAATAGGTACTTAATATAACAGTTTTGACGTTTGTATACAGCAGTATACAACACACGCCGCGAAAGGTGATGTAAATAAATGTACGTCGTCTTGTAACAAAGTATTTTTAATATAATCACTTGAATACAGAGTTGGATCTTAAACTTAGGTATCGTATTAATCTCGTAATGGCCGACCGCCGATCAGTCGCGGTAGCGCGCGGGCATTCGTCGCTCTCTCGCGGAATTCCTATAGAGGTGCCAGTCGACGCCGTGGATCTCTTATTGGCCGCCCGATTTGGGCGGGAAAATATAAAAGATGGTTCGTCGCGCGTCACACAGTGGAAAAAGTGGGAATAAGGAGTCCCACTAGTTCTACTGTTTTGTAACACATAAATTTGTAGGACTAGTGAGAAAAGAAAATCCCATTAGTTCTACGGTGGAACTGTTTAGTAGAACTACTGTGAGCAAACCGATGGTGCGACGTTATAAACTATAGGTTGTATAGGTACCTACTAGCTAAATTGTCATTGTGTAACTATGTAACTGGTATTGTACTACGGCTAATGAAATAGAATCATCGAAAACACTTTTATGATAAACTGTAAATAAATAAGATATCCAACTCGGTATTCTTCTTGAATTTGAAATCCTTCTCTGAATTTTAATGTTTGCACTATGAAAAATACCAGAATGATTCTACTTGCAACACAGTTTAATGATGACCCCAGGTAGATTCTGTAAGTTTAGCTTTGTTTATAAGTATAACTCCCTATTTATAGACGATAACTTTTTTTGTCAACTACGTGAAAGTTATTCAAAATATCCACAAACCTTCATGAACAAGTACCTACACAAATTGTATATTAATCTTACCTACCTCTTAAATTGCTCTGTTTTCTCTCAAAAATTCTCCGTTCAGAAATTACGTAGAAAATCATGTACACGTGTATTTTAGATATGGATATTATGTAGAAATAATTATCTTTCCCAAATAATTATAGCTTTTGAGTTGGCTTCGTATACGGTAAATTGTATTAATAATATTATAATTTAATTACGCATAGTACCTACATAATACATATTTAATATTCATAGAATAGTAACATACAGTGGGCATGCTCTGACAACCCTGACATGTTGTAGGATTGCCGCAGGCACGATCTTAAGGTCGATTCAGGAAACGTTGGGAATGGCGGCTTGTCATACTACATACGTCAGTTTAAATGAGGATAATGATTTTAATTAATTTTGTACTATCACTATAACTTATTTTTATGGACTGATAGTATCTGTAAAAATAGCCCGGTAAGTTAATGTTGAAATAAAACATATATGTATGATATGATATTATGTGCCAACTATATTTACGAGTAAATGGACTGAATTTAACATATTTTTGACATTTACCCATTTATGCCTGTATCTAGTGAGCCAAGACGTACTGGCTACCATTATGCAATCGAGACGTTTATTCACGTGCACGTTTTGTTCATGGACCTAAAAAAATACTGACGTTATGTTGAATAGGAAATGTGTGAAGCCTACTAGCTCCTACAAGTTTGCTTGTCAATTATACGCTTGCTTCTCGCATACAAATACATAATGGTTGGACAGCGACCCTATCGTAGCGTGCTTAATCACGCACACATAGGTAGGCCATTTGCAGGCTTCGCTTATGATTAGACGCTTACTTCCACAATTACGGCATAGGTCTATAAAATATATCTTTACAGACCATGGTTGCGAGCAAGTGTAGTATTAGCAGTGTAAACAATCACAATCGAAATTGTCCCCAACCTAAATAGACTTACAGTACGAGTAGAAAAAAAGTTTAAGAATTGGAAATTGCTGATTTATCAGCAGGTACGCACTAAAGTGATCAGATCGTTTTAGCAAAGATCGTTCGTGAAAAGTTATGTCATGTTCAGACATTTCCGTGAAACAACTCAGCGGAAAATCTTTGAAGGAAGATTACTGTTATGGTTGCAGCGCTTAAATCAAACCATTCAGTTTTGTTACAGCAGCTAATGCCCCTCGCAAAGTGAGTGCCATATTATCATGAGAAGTGTGCCCTCGCGCTGCGCATGACACACTTTATGATTATTTGAGACTTCGACGTCTTTTTTAATAACATCTAAACTGCCTCTTTGGTCTAGTGGTCCCAAGCGCGACTGCTGAGCATGAGGTCTCGGGTTCGATACCCGGGTCGGGCAAAGTGTTATTGAGTTTTTCTTTTAGAAAATTCTCAGTAGCAACCCGGAGCTTGGAATTGTGCCCGGTAG
The DNA here is from genome assembly GCA_935421205.1 of Xylocampa areola. NCBI lineage: Eukaryota > Metazoa > Arthropoda > Insecta > Lepidoptera > Noctuidae > Xylocampa > Xylocampa areola. The sequence continues at coordinate 8,970,738 of OW285200.1, forward strand.
ATAGCAATAGGCTCACCACCTAGTACATAGGACCTTATAACAGCATTGGGCAAATGTGGGTGTACAACTGTGTACTTACATCTCTGCCTACCCCTTCGGGGATACAGGTGTGATGCTATGGTTTAAAGGGAAGCTGAAGATGTTTAAGCTTCCATGTTATTTGGATAATAACATATTATATTTTATAATAAACTTTTTGCTCCTCTGACGTCGTGGCGGTCGTTGCGTTGTTGTGACGTTCCAGTAAGGCGTAACTTTGGAAATATATATTTCTCATAAGTCATGACATATCATAATTCTTATAAACATAACATAACATCACGCTACTATTCCCCGAAGGGGAAGGCAGTGGTGTACACAGTTGTAAACCCATATTTTACCAATGCTGTCTTTATGACTCATGTAAATAGGTGGTGATCCTTTTTCCATCTACCGGGCACAATGCCAAACTCCGGGTTTCTACTGAGAATTTCCTAAAAGAAAAATTCAATAACACTGCCCGACCCGGGAATCGAACTAGGACCTTATGCTCAGCAATTGTGCTTAGGACTACTAGACCAGTTTCCGAATCCTTTGGTTTGTTTATTTAATGTATACTTCCTACTATGAGTAAACGACTCGAGCAACTTACAATTCTTAATTAGCCTAATTAGGTCGATCGTTTGCCAGCCCCTTGATTTATTATGGATAAAGGAAAAATACTCACAGTATCGTATCTACCCCCTACCACGTAAGTTACTGTTGTAATTTACGCGAAACCGTAAGTTCTAGTCAACAGGGGACGATCCATGTTAATCGAAAGCTATGGGCCACGAACCAACTGGGACTATTGACTGCGGTATAGATTTGTAGTTACTATCTTTGTGTCTATGTTAATGTTGGATATTTATTTATATATCATGTACTTCCGCTGCTACATTGTATAAAAAGTTTGATTATTTTTTAACTAACTTCAAAAAGGATGGAGCTCAGTCCGATCCGACAACCAGTAACACAAAAATATAGGGAGATTTTTTGCATTCATGGCAGTCGATATTCCATACTAATTTACACAGAGAGCCGAAAGCGCACGTTTAACGTAGTTCAGATAAATATGCAACTGTGCTTTATTTATAATTGTTAGATAATTATCGTATATTGTAGATACTCAATATACCCAGAATAAAAAAAAAACTTTCGACACAGTATTAGCAGTTTCTCTCGTTTATCTCGTTGGTCTAGTGGTCCCAAGCGCGACTGCTGAGCATGAGGTCTCGGGTTCAATTCCCGGGTCGGGCAAAGTGTTATTGAGTTTTTCTGTTAGAACATTCTCAGTAGCAGCCCGGAGGTTGGAATTGTGCTCGGTAGATGGCAATAGGCTCACCACCTATTACATGGGATTTAATAACAGCATTGGTGAAATGTGGGTGTACGACTTTGTACAACTCTGCTTACGCCTTCGGGGAATACAGGCGTGATGCTATGTTATGTTATTAGCAGTTTTAAAAGCGAAGCCAATACATTACATTATTTTTGAGGAGATCACTACTGGTGATTTTAAGCCGACATTTTAATGAGCTCTTCAAAAAGTCCTGCTTCATCCATCCATAATTATTTTGGCATTAAAATATTAATTGAAAGTGTAATAAATATTGAGAAAAATTACTGAGAGGCTTATATGTTTTATTTAAACTGATGTTACTTGCGTAACTAGTCGCTTTTGGAACGGTTCGCTTTTATAAGAATATGTAAGTTTTCCAATATTATTTTCACTCTCGTGAGGAAACTTAGATATTATCTTATTTTTTATAAGCAGTGTAATAATTATTAGGTTGATATTATTAAATAATTTGAATATCTAAGTAACAGCCGCACAGAACGATCGATAGCGATTAAGCTGCGGTTGCCGCGGTCGGTCTGTGGATGGGTGACTTTCATTTTATACCGAGATCCCTTCGTGCCTCGGAGAGCACGTTAAGCCGTCGGCCTGGTTTGTCAAATTAAGATTTTTGAATGCCGCTACAGGTAGTCAGATGCTTGAAAGATCAGATAGGCAGTCCCTCCATGTAAAATACTGGTATTAAACGTAATGCCCAATGTTATTGTAAAAAGGCTAGGCAGATATACCCAGAAGTTTACATGAAGATGTAGTAAGTACTACAATTAAACAGACATAAAACTGAATTATGACGTCAACCATAACGCAATTACAAACACGTTCCAGACGTTATAGTTATTCACGAAAGTAAGGAGTTTAAGGTTGTAAGAAAGAGGTTAGGCCTCCTGGGCGTGATAGCGGTGCCCGTAAAACGAGTTGAGCCAGTGAAAGTTTCAGTTTCCGCTCTTTCCAAGTACTACGAGCATAGCAAACTTCAACGTGGTCCGGTGTGCTGCCGTAATTTCTAACAAAATTCATCTTTAACTTCAAGTAGTAAATGCAAATTTATCTCACGCCTATTAGATTCCGAGCGAATTATTACATCACTTTGTAATGACTTGGATCATTATTAACTCACTATGTTTCTTAAGTATCTTCAGAGGATCCTTAGTAGCTTTTATGGGTTGCGCGTTTTATTATGATAAAATACAATATTTTTACCGGAACTTTTAGAGTTTGTCAGCATTTTATAAACTGGGTCGCTATCTTGTGTCGGTCGCACAAATAATCCTCAGTCTTCTTCCTTTTACATAGATTATATGTTCGTCGAACCGGAAGACATGTACAAAGATACCAATAACTATATTTTTTGGACGCATGATGAATTTATATATAGACTCGACCAATGTGAAGTAAATCCATTTTCTAAATACCTGTCGCCGTAGCTTCATAGGTTCTCATCTTACTCTTTGGACCATATCTCTTTTAGGGTATAAAAAGGTTAAAATAAAAATTTGTTTGTTACAATCAGAAATCAATTGTTCTAATAAAAGTGACACAGTTTATAGGAGAACGTGGTTGTTATTTCTACAAGTTCTTGTTGTTCACACCTATTCAACTTTGTTAATAGTAGAGGCATCAATAAATATTTTAGATGTTCAACAAGGCTGAATAAAGATAGGTAAGGAAAAAATATACGTTCCTTATATAAGCCCTAAAAGTAAGGAACGCGCGCATAGTAAGAAAGTCGATTCTTTTGATATTGTAATTGTTGGCGAGCGTCAACGAAGCTTTATTTTTAAACTTGAAACGCTTCTTTGTTCTCAATATTTCCATCTTTTCTATAAAGAAAAACTCCAATTCGTTTGTTATTTTGGTAACTGTTTGAGTGCAAGACATGCTAACAATAACTTCTTTTGTTTTGGATTAATATTATGAACTGGAGTGAGAGCGCCAAATATAAAATATAAGACATTACATAATATTTTATTGTTGTCTATAGGTACAATAATAATAAAAATAGTTAAATATTTCTAATCTATCTCTCTTCAATTTGTAAAACCATTTTATTCATACCTTATTTTCGTAGCACATAAATCAACAAGTATTTTTAAACTACATTAATTCTAGTCGTGACCCATTTCGATTCCCCTGGTCCGGATCGCGAGAGCCTCTCCGAACGCAAACGCAGCCGAGTCATCCATCAAATCAAAGTTGATCTTTGTTCGATTTATGAAAACCGATAGTTTGCTTTTCGTGCCGCCATAATAATCTCTGTCATATTGGAAAACTTTATGAAGAATCGACGCTTTTTGTTGTCCTAGGAGAAGGTAGTTCGACTTAAGTGATGTTGTTGTTGTCTCTATTTAGGTGGTTCAATTAGTAAGATGATATATTTGTTTAGTCTAGTTATTCATCTAAAGAATTTTTCATTATTTTAGCTTTTATAGGAGGATTCGTATGACCATCGAAGAAAACAACGTAAGATAAGGTCTGGAATATTTGGATAACGCCAAATTGTCTTAGAACTCGTAACGAACTTAATCAGTAAAGGGCGTAGAGAGGCAGAAAATATAGCAAGTCCTTCGGTTTATCAACTAGTAGCGCTTCCAATTATGTTCACAAGGTTCCCTTCAATTACAAAATGTTTCACGGAAAACTTGTTTGAAATAGTGATAAATTTGAACATGAAATGTTTAAAAGCTCTTTTACAGTATACCGATATTTCAAAATCCATGGAATTTCTAATAACAAGCGCTTAGTGTGGAGCGAACCGTCAGCGCGCATCGTAATAGACATTTTGTTAGCCTGAAGCCACGTCATTAAACTCATGCGATCAGCGTTCAGCGCATAGGCTATAGTTTGGCAGGTTGGCGGGTGAAGTTTGCGTCGATGAGCTGAGTCGGCGGTAAAAGTTGGCACATCAATATGCAGGGGCGCCTGGCCGGTGGCCAACGTAGGATACGCCAATTGAATATTTGGCCATCCCAGGTCCCGCTACACATCCGCGATACAAAACTTGCGACAAGTTTAATGGGGTGCTCATAATAACGCGTCCATTCACCGATTACGTGACATTCCTTTTCTTTTAGTAAATTGTGTTGTCTATGGCGTTTTATTTTGGTCAATATCTAAAATCAATCAATCAATATCTAAATCAAAATACGCTTTGTCTATCTCTTTGTTGCCAGTTCATCAACGAGAGAATTTAATGATTAGTTAATATATATGAATTAATCAAGCACTATTATTAGAATATTAAATGGAAAAAGAATACGGTCGCGAACAGGATTCGAACCTGCGCCTCCCGGATGAATACTCCAGGCGCTCTGACCACTAAGCCATCTCGACCTCTGCTCACCACCCCGAACTCCTCTTCCATATTTTAACACGTCTACTATCAATTCAGTCCCTATACGGGTGAGCGAATTGATAGCATTCGTCCGTAGTAGTATTCATCCGGGAGGCACAAGTTCGAATCCTGTTCACGACCGTATTCTTTTCCCGTTTAATATAATAACTTTAGAGTTCGCTAAGCATGCGTTAATGCTTTTCAAAGATTTATCTTGCACTATTATTAGCTTGAAGTTAAGAAAATTCTTATATATTTTTATTTTAAAACCCAGTAACGCATGCAAAGTGTACACTTAAATTATACTTTAGTGCAGTGAATACTTTCATGCCAGTTGGTTGCGTAGTCATTAATAATTGTAAAAATGTAAGCTACATAGTGAAAACCCTATCCAAATCGGTCCACTGGTTTTTCAGTTATAAGCGTTCAGACGTACTTACAGGCAATGTTTCCAGAAATTGCTGTTTCGGCTTCTGTATTGGTAGGTTAGTACCTATACCCCAATTGAATTTTCTAGGTAAAGAAATTGTAGAGAGAATTTTAATAAAATATAGATACATACATTTCAGTTGGTAAAACATTCCTTCTATCCTGCACACTAGAAGATTTGGTTAGTATGCGATTTTCCACGTTATGTGGGAATTAATATAGATGTGTGATGTGAATCTAATAGGTGCCGTTGTCATTGCCGTCTGTACATGTTTGCGTCATGTAGGATCATACCTGCTTAATGTTAGTGGGCGTTGTTTCTGTGATCTGAGTTAGAGAGCTTATACGTGTGTCGTGTTTGTGTATGAATGTTGGAATTTGGTTAATTAGTGTTTGCTAACCCTATGGGTATTCGACAGTAATATTGTCTGCCGTAGCGGATAATATTGTCCCCTCGTGCTTGTATGCCTACACGTTCCAAATGATCCTTGAGGAGTTGCTAACAAGGTAATTTTGAATTAATTTAATATTACTTCATATTTTTGAGATTTTGAGACTTTTAGAAAATTCTCAGTAACTGCCCGGAGTTTAGAGTTGTGGCCAATTGGTAGCTAGACTTAAGAAGTGCTTCGATGTAATTTAAATAATGTGGCTGTAGAACTTTCGGAGGTACAGACTATATTTCTCTATGAAATAATGTACGGTAAACATTGGTTTAATTTAATATATGAGTTAAATGTTGGTTCAAAATATAGATTTGTACAGAAAGCTCAAGATATCTAGGAAGGTCCCTACTACGAACGTACAGAAAGCTCAAGATACCTAGGAAGGTCCCTACTACGAACGTGCGTAGTAGCTTCGTAACGGTAACTACAAAGGCCCTGTAGAGCCCTGAATTTTCCCTGAAGTTCACTCTTTAAGGAAGGTTAAAAAAAGAGATTATTTATTTTAGTCTCAGTACAGAATAAACACAAATTAAAACAGGACTAGGTAAGGAAGCACAAGAAATTAAAAAATACAGAATTTAAATACATGCGACCAAAACAGGTCCCCATCTCAGTATAGGCGGCCACTAGCCAGGAGAGTAGATAACAAATTAATATTTTATTAACATTATTGTTGATAGCAGTTTATTTGCAATATTTAGGAAGTCTTTACATTGTGACAAGTGAGACGATAAGTATGTTTGGCTCTAATTTAAATCCTGGTGTCGCTCTCAATCAATGCCTAGAAATTTCATTGCAGACATTTGTTTGCTCCCTAATCCCCCGTGTAAATAATTCAATGCTTAAGTAAAGGACAATTTCCGTAAACATTTTATGTAAAGTCAGCGTGAAACATTACTGAGACGACAATACGATACGAGTGTGTAATGTATCGTTCGTTTTAGCTTTAGAAACGTACTAATGACGTACATCATTAGTTGAGAAGTTGCAGTACAACGCTTTGTTTTACAACTGAAGACTACGATTGCAGATAACTTTGTACTGATTCAATGCGGGCCGCTGCATGTTTTGCCAGTCCGTGAAGATACGACATATTCTGAAATAGCCGTGTACTGAATATAAATTAAACACACAGGCTACTTCCGCGAACTCATTCGGGCGTCCGTGTAAAGGTTTTATTTGATACGATAAAACCGTTGGGGTAATTTACTCTGAGAAGCGTTTAAAACAAATCTGCTTGTAAAAGAGAAAATAAATTGTATGACTCAAGATAAGTTACGGAATGTTGTTTGAAGTCAAGGCCGTTCTGTTTATATAAAAAGACGAGCTGTTTTATTTTGGTTTTAGAATAATCTTATTTGGAACGAATAATGTTATAACTGTTAAAAGTATCATACGAGTATTATGATACGGCTAGATTCATGAGACTAGACATCTAGACATATGGAGTAGAAATAGTCATATTACTAATGAAAAATCCTTTTAAGTACCTATACCGCTACGAAGTTTACTAATAAACTTCATGAAACAACGACACGTTCTGAAACTTGAACTATGATGTGTTAGACTAGAGAATATAGGCGTAGAAAATAACAACGCCCAGTGTGTGAGGCCGCCACCACGTCGCCGCCGCCGGTGCATATTTCGATGGCAAATTCTAATTGTACTGCTGCATGTCGAAACCGCATCGAAAACCTTACGGGTAAAACGGCGTTTGTTTCAAAACACTCGCAAATGGAACTAGTTTGTATGCAAGTGAAGTTTTTCATAAACTTTTGCCGGTTTAACCACGCCAGGCGTTACTGTGAAGCAAAAAGTGTAATTAGAGGAAGAATGGAAATGAATTCGTTTCCTCTAATTTCTTTTATTTCGCGGTGACTACTTATTTTCATGTTATTAAATTCTTGACACTTCGTTCTGCCCGTTTCGCATTCGAAATTGCATTCCATATTCATAGCTATGTAGTTACATTGTGCGCCTAGACGTCGCGTCGTTAAAGTAAGTATGATATAAGAGTTCCATGTAGCTCATCGTTTACATCGATTCTTCTAAATATAGATGCTATTTTGTGCCGCCATTATCGTCGTCTTCGTATAATCAATCAAGTATGACGTACCGATCATTAAATTCAAGTACTCGTGAAACAAAATTGTGAATGAGATGGAACCTCGCTAAACCAAAATTAGAATTGTAGAACACCTTTTACATTATTTAACAAAGTTGTTTACTTAAGTTCGGTACAAAGAGGAGGCTGATAGGGGTAGACTCAGCAACGTCAGTCTTGTCAACTACTTTATGTGTGAACACAGTTTCGGAATTGTTTGATGCAGTTTCAACTTTAAGCTACACCCCGTATCTAAATGAAATGAAAGTTTCTTTACCGAAATATTATGCTCATTATTTCGTTCTTCAAAATTTGCTGTATTCTACATACTTAACATATACGGTGTTAAGTTTGCAGAATATGGCAAATTTTGGCATGTCACGCGTCAGATGGAACAATAGTATTTTGGCACATTAAATATTACGGCAATAAACCTTATATTAAAGCTATGTAGGTACCGATTAATAATACTCAGGCTACCCTTTGTTACTTTATTGAGAATAATGTGAGTAGAGCTTTGAAGTAAATCCGTTATGCTAATGGATCAAACACGAGCATCAGACACTATTTGCCGCATACCTTGTTGATGGCACGAACAGGGAGCGACACAGTGCAGTGCCGGTAATCGGATTACGGGGCGATGGGCAGCTGTGCGCAAACCTGTACCACGGTGTTTGAGCTGCCCCCGGCCCCTCCACCGACACCTTGATGTATAGCTAATACCGGTACCTGCACTGAATTTCGTCAAAATGTTGTAAAGTTACACTAAAATAAATTACGTCGGTATTCACACGACCGGGCTGGCCACGGTAAGTAAACCTGACGAATGCATACTATTCGTCAGGAACCCGTGTGCTGTGTATATTCCTATCGGCGATATTTTACGAACTACTGCAGTGTTGCAGGTGTAATAAAACGTGAGTTTGTTTAAAATCGTGGCGTATGTTATTGTGGTGCACTTCGAAAGTTCTTAAATCAATAAATGATGGCGCACGTGATTTCGTTACCGAAGTTTGGAGTTCTGTTAGCGCTAGGACTTGGCTTATATTTATTGACTTAGGCAATAGGCTCGTCATCTCTTTTATGGTATTTAATAACGCCATTGGTGATAAATATTTGGTGTGTTCACCGTGTGTTGGATGTTGGGTCATGATTACCTAATTGCATTTTTCTGCTTATTTTTTTTAGTTGTGTTAGTTAATAAAATGGCACAGATTAATGAACATGCGCCTATAAGTATACAGGCAATATTAAAATAAAGTATTAACTTGATATCTCACAGTAGGATTATGCAGTCTAGGGGAAATATTTCGTAGTGGTTCGTGCCCTCGAGGAAATTCAATTAGCCAGCGCCTGTTTGACCATCAGCGCAGCGTGTTGCTATCACACGCTTTGCTGCCAATTAATACTAGTTTGTTACTGCGTAGTTTCGATAAAACCTAATGCCATTTTATTTTGACAAGATGATATAATATAAAGAAATCAACAGACAAAATGAAATATCTACTGGAGACTGCCTCGTTGGTGTGTTGGTTCAGCGCGACTCCGGAGTATGAGGTCCTGTGTTCGATTCCCTGATCGGGCAAACAGCACTGGTGAAATGTCGAAGGGGTAGGCACACTTGTGCCTACCCCTTCGGGAAATAGAGACGTGATGCTATTATTTATGTCAAATTAAACATCAAATATACACTGGTTTTTATCTACTGGAATTATAAATGCGAAAGTAACGCTGTCTGTCTGTTTGTTTGTTACATTATCACGCCTAAACCACTGAACAAATTTTGATAAATTTGGTTAAGAGATAGATTGCTACCTTTTGTCGCGCAGACGAAGTCACGGACACCAGTTAGTTTTATTATAAATGTGATTTTTTTTATATTTATTATTAAATCACGTACAGCAGCATAAATAAATTGTTTACCTTGTTACTGTTTAAATTTGCATTTTATGTTGTAAATGCTATGTACGCCTGTCATATGAATAAGACCTAGATATTAAGATGATTTTAGCATACTTATAGATAATAATAAATAAATAAAAACTAATAGGGGCATTTGGATGGCATGTAGTTATAATTATATGTAGATCCTGGAATTGTAAGACAGAGTTCCTGCAGGGAAAATTCATGATAAAACTTCGGGGCGTAGTTACACTAAATTGATTAAAAGAGCCTATTATTATTATTTATATTTTTTCAATGCTGTCACTGGAATTAAACTTCATTAGAAAGCTGTTACACGCATATACTCGTACCTCTTAACTACCGAAACCGTTTAAAACAAAGATATTAGAAGGAAGGTTTAAAACGTCAACCTACTTTTGTTCGTGATTGTACAAAAATTGATCTCGATGAGAACTTAATATTGGTTATCTAGGAAAAGTAAATAATTAATGATCGCTGGAAAAGTTGGGATTAAGAAATGACGTTGAGCGGAATTAGTCGACCCGTGGGCCAAGCCGGTTGAAAGTACCTACTGTTTGAACCGAGCATAGTTCACTTTTAATATAATTAAATATGTCTCTAAAATGTTTTATTTACTACCGTGTTTTTTTTAAATAGGTACTAATGATGTCGTAGGTATTCGTTTTGTTTGTTCGCAGAAGTACAAAATTATACTTTATAACAATAAAAATTGATTTTGTCTGGTAATTAATGAGCCATGCGATTATTAAACGAAGGAGATTTGTTTCGTATTGAAATTATTATTATTCCAGCCAATGCAGAAAATTTGCAATATAACCTGTCCGTAAAACTACCAACTCTTTTAACTTCCAACTATAGTAAAAAACTATCAACTACACTAACTTTGGACATTGCACAACAACAAGATAATAAAATATATAAATGTCAAGTTTAATATATCTTAATAATAAAAAGGAGACAAATATATATTAAAAATAACGTAGGTAGATATAAATTTACTCATTCCTAGGCCCTTACCTCTACAACAAGCTAAATAAGAAAATATGTATATACGACCTTAATTTTTTTAATTCTAAGTTAATTTTATATGACCACCTACAAACTTTGACCTATGATCAAACCGAATCCCTAATAAATATTATTAAATAAGTAAATCTACCTATATCGTATCTTTATTGCAATTATTTTTAATTATTTTGTAATGTTAAATATTGTTTAAGAATCTTGTGTCCCTGTAACATGTTGTAAGCACTCTTGCCGCCTGTGACACAGGGTTATCCTAGTACAGGCACCATACAACTTATACCAATATGTATTAATAGTGTAGTTCTAAGATTTATATTGTATTTTACCTTTTATATTTGAATAAATTTTATTTATTTATTTATTTTTATTTTAAAACGTAATAAAGAGAAAAATTGACCCATACTAACGAACAATCAAGCTAACTCTATCACAAAAAAATACTTCGCACTTTATAACAAGCTGAGTTTGCTAAGATTTAATCGGGATTTTAGAAAAGTTTACTCGCGTAACTGGATTTTTAATTAGTACAGTCAGAATCAAAATTCAATTAGCGTTTTAACCCCCGGCTCCTCGATGTGTGCCCAAAGTTCGTTATGTAATTTACGTTGAACGTACATATGAGGCCATCACGCCACTTGCTAAAGTTATCGGTAAAATTCACATGTCTACCACGCATTAATTGGTGGTATATTCGGTTAGCTGACGGGTTATATCGATTAAAGGTTACGAAATTTATTTTGTTGAAATAATTTTATAGCTTTTGCAGCCGATTTATATGCTTTTTTTACTTGATATTTTCGGGACTTTTTTATTGAAGGAAGGGTCCATGGATCTGAGCTTTGCACAATTTAGACTGAAATCTACTATAGCATTATGGATAATCAAATTATATTTAAAAGCTTTTAAGTTTTCACTCATTCCACAGATTTTACTTCAAAGAAAAACGATCTATTTAATGATTACTTTGTAACAACACAACAATGTAATTGATAGCGTGAATAAATTTAAAAGCCTTGATACTTGGCCCATTTTTAAGAGTTATATATGCTTAGTATCACATTAATGAATGTCATTACCAACAAAATTCGACTTCATCATCTTAGTCAATTTATTGTAGATTTTTTTTTTATCTCAAAACTAAACGAGGTATTACCAGAGACCATTTTTACAGTATAATTTTATTCTATTTTATGTAATATTTTTAAGGCCTCTATATATTATGATCGATATTCTTCATTCACTACGTTTTTTGAGGTAAATCGTGTTGTGAAGAAAACAGTATGAGTTTTAGACGTTGTGGACAACAACATTCCTATACAACCTTATGGCGTTAAATGGGATGATATAAACCACGCAATTAACCAACTGATATACCATATTCACGGAAAAAGTAATTGTATATTTCAGGCGACCAGCCGTAACTGTCCCATTTCAGGGCATGAACCAAATCCATACAGAAAAGGCAGGAGTAATTTCCAAACTTATTATAATTAACAAAAAATAACAGTTGCCAGACGTCTAAAGAGTTAAGTAGCTTCAATTAGTGCGAAAGTATTAATTAAAACCACATTTGGCACAGATACTGCGAGTTAAAAGTTTATACAATTGCGCAGTGTAGGCAGAGAGTGGACAGTTTGTCAACTATTAACTAGTATAGTACTAGTACAACTTAACACTATTCTGTTATTGGTGATATGTTGTTCTTTCTATAATGGGTTGTATTTTATATGTAAATATATTATGTGGTACAATATTAGCCAATCAGAAAGGTAACAAGGTTTGTGCTCTGAACGTATACGTGCCTACCTAAGCGACGTTCGTGAGGACTTTTATGTATATAATTTTAATAAACAGTGTCTATTTTGACACACATATTTCACTGGCCAAATTGCGGTTACACTGTTCTGTGGAAAAGAAACTTAGTGGCAACTCTGCATGGTCTTCAGATTTATTCTAATTGAATTGAAACGACAGTTATAAGTTAGGAATTCAGAAACAATTTAGATTGCCATCGATACGCTAAGTACTAGAATTAATTTAGTTCCCACTCAAAAGTCCATAGTTATCTTTTGAGAAGTCAATGTATAGACGATGTTTTTTACTATGAAAGCAATTAATCAGTATTATTCAGCCTCGTGTTTGTCATTTCAAAGTTAACAGGTCTGATGTTCTATTATTCTTTTTTAACGCGCCAATGTACAACGTCTTAAGATCACGTCCAAAATAGCGTGTATGACACACCTATTCAATCGTGTGAACTGATCCGACGAAATGTTCACTGATTCTAAAGCTGAGGCCCAGAAATACAAGTCGCCAGGGATACGTGGCTCAAATGTAGTTATGGGATTTACATGGCAACACAGAACAATGTTTTATTGCCTACCTGTATTAGAGTTTGTATTTCCCAAAGGGCGTCTGAAAATGTATTTGGAATTGCATTGTTACGTGAAATGTACCTGGCTCGTCTAGTCGTCTATGTTAGGCTCAGATATGTACAAGCAAAGTTAGCTGTGCTTACTGTCTTGTGAACTAATACGAATGTTGTTTGAACTTGATTGAAATACGTCTGCATAGTTGTGTCTGTCGGCGCGACTTTGAATGTGATCTCATATATCTTAGACTCTAAAATTGTATTAGAATTTTACCGACCGACACCATTATCTGCAAAACTAAAACCCAATATCATAATTTTTTTCCCAGATTCAAGGTAACCTTGCAGCCTTTAGTAGTCCTTGTATTTATTAGTTTAAGTTTAATTTTTTGTTGTTCTTTTTTAACTCATAAACCATAAGTGTAACAGTACTACGTATTTAAAAATAAATAGTAAGCCACCGGCGTCGGAAGCACTACTAAACTAACTAAACCATCGCATCGGGGGTTAGGGATCCAGAAAGGACACTGCCTGACAATTCGCGCCGTGTCAAGGAGTAGTGCTTTCTGCATCAAGCCCGTAACTTTAATTGAGTATAGTAAATGGTTAAAAAATGCTTTAACTTTTATGATTGGGTCATTTATGAAGATGAGCTAAATATAATATATATATTTAGCTGTATAAATGATTTTTTTTGCCTAGTTTGGTAAAAAAAATATCTCCTAATTGTCTTTATACGCTTTTACGTCCGCTCAGAACACGAAAACTGTGTTTTAATAAAAAAAAAAACGGTTTGCGTTTGACCGCCATCTCCCTTGATGTCTACTCAGAAAACGACAGTCTAAGAAGGGTAGCGATGTTTGTTCATATGCTATATATGGAATTATGAATAGATATTGATAAGACCCGGTAATCGAACCTGGGAATTCTTATTAGACCTACAGAGCACTTATCGTTCTTAGAATATCTTAAAGTGAAGGCGATAAGCTGTGATGGCAATTTCATGGGTCACTGAAGAGGATTGGATCACCCAAAACCAGATAAAAGATCATTATTGTTTGGTCCCCATTTAATTAATAATAAACCGTCAATATACTTGCTAGATTTTAGAGGAATTTATGTGAAAATTTATGTCGATGATTGTAGGTATAGTTTATTATAAAACCGCGTCTGTCTGCCTGTTCGCGATAAACTCAAAAACTATTGAATACATTTTCATGCAGTTTTCACAAATAGCTAGTATAGTATAGTAGTCGCTAGTAATTAATATTCTGCAATAAGAACATTAAGAATTTATTCCAATGTCGATACCATCTTCAAACAGATACAGGGAGGTAAGAAAAAATATATTTGAACGTTTCACTTATGTTTTTATCGGTAAATAACAATAAAATCTATTTTAAATGCCTGTTTATAGAAGCGAGAAGCGGACTAATGAAAAAACAAGCTATTATATTATCTACTTCTACAATCTTACAATTGAACAAACAGTGACTTACAAAACGATTATGAAACCAAAGTACAGTTCACAGGCATGTCCATCACGATCGAATGTTCTTGAGAGAATGTGTCACCCCACCGGCACCGGAAGCGCGCTAGAAGCGCTGTTTCTTCCATCAGCTGGTTTCACTACCATTAAACCGTATGACGTCACCATGATACAGTATGGAAATATTGCTAGGCCAAAATTTTTTTTGAATATCTATCAAAGTAAATTAATATGAAATATCCCCTACATATTTAATACTAGCTTATGCCCGCTACTCCGTTTGCGTGGACTTCAGAATTGGGTCCAGCCGGAATAAAAAGTATCCTATGTGTTAATCCAAGTTATAAACTATCTGTGTGCCAAATTTCATTCAAATCAGTTCAGTTGTTTTTGCGTGAGAGAGTAACAAACATCCATACAACGTTTATAATATTAGTAGGATACATTTATATAAAAATACTAGCTGATGCCCACGTCTTCATCCGCGTGGATGTCGGATATCGTGACCAAAAGTAACCATGAAATTGTGATCCCGGTCCCGCTTTTCGATTACCGCTTCATAATTGCCAATTTTTTTAAGTATAAAATGGATGTAGTAATGAAGGATAACATTCCTTAAGAGATAGACATATGTCATTGCGGACTTTTCTGTAGACCTATATAAGATACACAATTCCACCATACATCATTTTGTTCTATCTCAAAGGGTTTAGGCAGCGCACGCCAGAATAGCTCGCAGATGGTTGATTTTTTCCTACTTACTTGACACTTATCGTCATATTTTGAACAATTCACACAATATCTATTATTACTATTATAATATATATATTATTGTAAAGTTTCATTAAAATCCATTCAGTAGTTTTTACGTGAAAGACTAACAAACATCCATCCATCCATACTTACAAACTTTCGCGTTTATAATATTAGTAGGATTTCATGAAACTTACATTATTTTGAAGAATGATGTGTAGTTGTATTAAATTTAAGTGTACCACTGCTGGTAGGTGAACTGTGTGTCGGGGTATACAATATACGTGGACTGCGAAGGAACCAACATAAAGTTACACCAAACCTGGAAAACAATAAATTGAAAAACCTATCCCAGTTCCAGGTAATGGATGTAGGCATCCCAACCAATGAACTTACGTACACCGTATTTCTTGCTGTGCAGAAATATCTGTCTATTCGAATCTAAAACATGGAGTCTCGGGGGACCCCTTGAGTGAAGTGGAGTGATTATTTCAACTGTCTATTTTCCCACTCAAGTTGTAAAATATTACTCATAAAAATGAAGTACTGCTATTTGAGGAGCCCGTTATAACTATTTCCATTGTGTAGTAAACAGCTATTGCATTTATACATACATATAAAGTTATTAGATGAGTTACTTTCGTATAGATATTATATAAATTATAGAATCTAGATATATTAATATAGATTAGAAACTGCATCGTTGGTCTAGTGGTCCCGAGCGCGACTACTGAGAATAGGGTCTCGGGTTCGATTCTAGGGTCGGGAATTTTTTTATTGAGTTTTTCTTTTAGTAAATTTTGGAGTTTGGAATTGTGCCCGGTAGATGGCAATAGACTGACCACCGGGACTTGGAACATGGGACTTAATAACTGCACTGGTGAAATGTACAGATATCTGTATCTAAATTATAATAGGTGTTGATTCTGATGTAAGGGACCGAAACTGAAATATGGGAATTGAAATGTTTTACTCAACAGACGTAAGTTATCTATCACATTTAAATAAAGGTGGAAAATCTCCAACTGCAGCTGCATCAGAATTGACATCTACCTAATAAAGACGGTTTAATTAAAGAGATGTTTGTTATTCAAATTGCAATACTTCACAATATCTAGGTACTGTAATAATTTGATAACAATCAGACCATGTATTTGAGGTCAGTCGCGGTGTGAGGCTCGCGCCGCTAATACTATTGATTCCGTTTATTTGTGGACTACTGCATTCCGCCAAGCTTCCCCACACCATCCAGCAGATTGGCTAAATAAAGATCAGGTATGTCTGGCCGCCTTAAATGTCACCGTGTCCTGTGAAGACTTTGCTCAATTATTCCATGATATAAATTTCCATTTCTGGATATATTCACAATCATAATTTCGTTCTTTCTTGTGCTAAAGAATGCCTGAGAGGCAAGTCGCTAGTTTTAAGAGCAGCGTACAAAGGCAGCGCCCTGTTTGTCCGTCTACGGTATTTTATTATTATACGCTGTAAAAATGAATAAGTTATGAAGACGGATTCATAACCTTTATATACGAAAGTAATTTGTAGGAGAGCACATTGTTTTATTAGGCCGTAGCTATCTCGACGGAGGTAATTTGTCTCTAGCGATGATCCTTTCATTCAAAGAAGAGTGCGAATCATTCTTCGTAATAACACCTTCGCTCGGTTGGTGTTAAGATTTACGATTTTATTCAATCTAACGTCCCGGTAAATTACGGGGAGCCGAGATCCATTAAGTGCTTAAGTGCCTCCCGAGCACGAAATTGGGGATGATAATGGAAATGGGTTCCTTACTATGTTAATATGGGACTTTACACCGAGCGGTCCAATTCACGCGTTGTTCCAGCAATATGCACGGTATTGTGGTATAACCGTTTATGTTATGAATAGCCCTTGATTATGCTGACTCATTACTAGGCGGTTTATGTTACTTAGGACTGTGTAAAAAGATTAATTAGACTAAGTGGGGTTGAAAATATTGGGTTAGAAGGAGTAATATGTTTTGATTAAGATTTTTAAATAGAAAATATAGTTGTCATCTTAATCCTCAGTTTTTACATTTATATTGCGGTTGCTTTTGAAGTAGGTGCGGCTGAATTACTAGGAAATGCCGATATTCTAAGATGCAATCTTAACCTTTCAGTTTTTTACGTGAAGAGTTCTTACTGTTTTATATTTAATTTTTCATACTACTAACTTATACAATATTTGATTCAACATCACCAAAATTTTGAATCACAATGAAAACGAATTAAAAGCGAAGCGACAGAAAGTATAATGAATTTATTTTAATCTACATGTTCCCTACTGCATAAGCTCATTTAAGCTAAGTGATGGGGTCGGTTTCGCTATTTGTGATTTATTTAATATTCGTGTATTCAACTTGGCGTCAGTTTACGGAGGTTCGCCATGGAGGTTGCGGTACCATTTATCACTCGCAACTTTCACAGCTAGTCCGATACCCTCTATAAAGCTACACATTTCTATACATTATAGTTATGCTATTATAATTTATTAGTTTCGGCTCACTAACCCGATAGAAATGGAAATAGGCGTTCTCATTCGCAACTTCGGCACAATAAAGAAGTTCCAATTCCTTCACACAGGGGCTACAAATGGGATAAGTTTAAGAAAGCAATCGGCCTTATATGGTCGTTATGGACCACTACGAAGGAGCGGGCGTGAAAACCATTGGAAAGTTTCCCTTATCGCTTCATTTGATATAATTCTTCTACAATAGCTATTTCCGTTTTGTAAACTAGCACTCGGTAAAGTTTTAAAATTATTTAGTGCTAAATAAATGTTAGGGGTGAGACGAGTCAGGGCGAGTTCGGTCCGGGGTCGCTAGAAACAAAATTAATTACGAAATAGTCGAGAAAACTTTTGGGTTGGCGTCGCGTCGTCGGAATAATTGTTGCTAATTGAGTTCCATCCACCTGGGAAAAAGGGGACAGGAGGGGATGGATTACATTTTGTGACTATGAATGCGCTCCGGCCCCGCCCGCCGCGGTGGAGCTGCACCTAACGAGTCTCCTTTTAATTACACACATATGCTTGCCGACTCACATATCAAGGGAACTGCGCTCAGTAAAAAGAATTTGATAATAATTACAGTATGTCACTTTGTGTAACTAAGATCTCTCGTATACGAATAGCCGATAGACGAATGTTCCCGTAATTCTTTGTGCTTTGATTAAAGTTAAGTCACTGTTGTGATCGAGAAAATCTGTATGAACTCCAAATATATTATGAATTTAAAAAAATAATAACAAAATTGGTGTGAATTGAAACTGTTGAAAACATAGTAATATCTTAGGTTTGCGCGATCACTACACATTATAATAAAACAACTTTTAACCGGATTAATCGCGTGTATTAAAAGTTGTTTTATTATAATGTTGAAAACATCATAAAAAAACAATACTTAAAAAAATACGTCACTCAAAACGAAAGGTGAATCAATAAATACGCCATTCAGTTATTGTTCATCAGTTAAAACATCTATGTTCACCCCCTAAAGCAGTATAAGTTGATCTGTCTACGTCGTAGCGTTCCCAATATTTTCTCGTAGCACCTCGTAGCGAGAGAGAGCGGCGAGTGAGAGCGGCGATTGCGATGAATTGTCGACTTGTGGGTATCAGTCGCCTTATCTTGCACTGGGGGTATCTCGTTAGAGACCGTCGACTCGCGTCAATAGTATTAGGATTACGGTGCTGTTCGCCGCGTGATTGATAATAAGCCAATCATTCGCCACTGATTGGCTCCGAAGATTATATGGAGTAACGGCTTTCATGTTTATGGAAACAATGGTGTCTTGTTAGGCTTTTGTTCAGTACAAATATTATTGCAATTGAAGATATAAATATATTTGTGCAGATATACATTGGGTGTTTTAGCATTATATGTTTTGCGTGTGTGAAACTCCTCATTTCTAGCAACTTCAGAAGCGACCTTGCGGAAAATAAGGGTATATATATTATTATATGTATTTCCAATATTAGGTCGATAGTACCTCGTGTACCCGAAATTCTCCATTACAAAGGCAAATCAACTCATTGCAGCTTGTTAATGTACGATAAAATATGCTTCGTCAGCAATATCACTAACTGATATTTTGCAGGGAGTTCAGAATATTAAAAGGTAAATAATGTGCGATCCTACATATAATAAGGGCACTTAAACAATCATAAAATTTGGTAAAAATCAACCTTATCCTAATTTTATTAAAGTGCACTTTAAATTGAAATTAGTATTCGTTTTAATATAAGATATTTTTAAATGAAAGATCCAATTTTTAAAACAATTTGAACGTTACTATACATCTGATGTCGACTATACATTAAAGTTTCTGTAGGTTGCCAGTTTATAAGAATTAATTGTGCCTCATATGGGAAATGACGTGACCATACATACATCAAAAAGATTCGGCGCGCCATTTTACTTATTAAGATAGAAGCCTTTATATATACAAGGTGTTATTTTGGATTAAGTTCATATTTCAACTGAATTATGATAGTGTTTGCTATCGTTTGACGAATGTATGTAAAAGGGATGAAGAATATTATTTATTGATGTGTTTCCTACTATGGCGGCGATGCCATGTGTCAGGATGTCAATAAAAATAAATTTGATGTTTCTAATAGATAATGTCTATGTCGATAAACACTTTCAATTTTAGTGTGCGAATTTGTAAGTATTTTTTTGCATAAGGCTCATCTCATTTGCTTAGTATTTTCCCAATTACATTGGGATCGGCTTCCAGTGAAACCGGATGCAGCTTAATACAAGTATTTTACATGGAGCGACTGCCTATCTGACCTCCACAACCCAGTAACTGGGAAGCACGATATCTCTTGACACGACTGGTTGTCAGACTTTCAGGCCTCTGACTACCCGTAACGGCTTTCATAGATTTCAATTTGACAAACCGGGACCGACGGCTTAACGTACTCTCCGAGGCACCGAGGGGTCTCGGTATGAAATTATGGTCACTCATCCACAGACAAGTGCAGATAAACCTCGATCGATGGATCTGTGCGGTTGTTACTTCACGAGCTCCTCCCGTATACTGTAATTTTTTAGCATTATAATATCCTAATAATATTATAAATGTGAAAGTTTGTGAGGATATATACCTATTTGTTACTCTTTCACGCAATAACTACTGAACGGATTTGGATGAAATTTGGCACATAAATAGTTTATAACCTTGATTAACACATTGCATAATTTTTATCCCGACTGGATTCAATATGAGCTGAAGCTAGCTAAACATATATACATATTCTTTTATTAATATCACGCCTGTTTTCCGAAAGGTTCCGCAGAGGTATATTGTAGTACACCCAGCACGATTTCAAAGTCCATACTGCTACCGGATATTTTTTAACAGTAAAACACTTTGTCTGACCCTGGATCGGACCCTCCTCCCAGCCCCGAGGATGTTACGCTCAGCACTCACGCTTGTGACTAGTAATCGGATGAGGCAGTTAGTTTTAATTATTATTATACAGTTTTCTTAAACATGTACCTTATTTAAAAAGACACCCTGTATCTGTAGGTAGGGACCACGGTAGGGACGCGATCGCGAGGTAGGGGCGACGAGACATAATTAGCATCAACTTAATGAATATGTAATGCTTGTTACGTAATTCAATTATGCTCGCCTTGAAAGTAATTTGAATGCAGCTTCCATTTTCCGTCACGAAATTGTTATCTGCCACTTTTTGATGATGTGCCGAAATTATATTAAATGTGATGTCATTGAATTAAAGCTAACGTAAGTCGAGGGGTTGAAATCTCGACTTCGTGTCGAGCGGGTCTGAGTCAAAATCCACGTGTTGTTTAATTTAGTAAAACAAGCTAGCACGATAAAGTTGAAAATACGGTATGTACGAAAAGTCTTTTTCGAATCCAAGTGAAAACCAACGTCTATAAATGTAGTAATTAGAATGTTAAACAAAAACGTTGCCCCACACGTGGTTGCATTTACACAGGCATTTAATCTCACATGCACACACATTTTGTCAATCAATATATGGTTACCACTTCAGCCAAAAAGGGATATTGCTATTCATGGGCAGTTTTTATTAGGTCCAGTCAAAAGTTTATTTGAATTGAGCTCTGTCTAGGTTTTTCCAATTTAGATTGAACCATTACTGAATTTCGGCAAAAGCTTTTACCAATATCGGCACGCAGTTAATAAAAAACATTCTTAAATATTGAATATCACCATATTTTCTATGTCCAAGGTAACAGATTCGTCTAATGAGAATGCCGATAGCCTATTCACAATTTTTCCAGATCCGGCGCAAATATAAAGTATCTTAAATTTGTCGAAGTAATTGTTTCCAGATAACATTTTACGGTATCTGTTGATTCTCGGGAAATGTGACCGAGTCTGTGAAATTGCTTCATGTGTTTTGTAAGAAACCTATTTCGTGAAACTAAAATGGCAAACAAATTCATTAATTGACGTTTCAATTACACACATTACTAAATCAAAACCTATTTCTGTCATCAATAAATAATGAAGTACATATTAGCTGCGGTAATCATAGCAAGACATCAATTTATCCACGTAGATAAATGAACATCCCATTTCATAATGGACGTACGGGTCAAAGCTGATCCCATTTAAAAATAATACAGCCAGAACAAACAGTGTCACCTGTGATCTGTGTTAAAGCTCTCCATCGGGCGAACGAAACTGGGACACTCGTGTAGATTGAGTGCATTTCGGCGTTAAGCTTTTAACATTATGTTGTATATCCACAATTCTGTTTAAATATACTTCTGTTTAATTTTGTGGTTAGTAGCAAACACTAGGCTTAAAAGCTTGCTACTAGCGCTATTAGAGACACTGGGTATCTAAGTCGGTAAGAGGCATAGCATGAGGAGTATATCAACAACATAGCAATTTTGAACTCTACTTGACTTGCATACTACTACTTACTACTTGACTTGCTTGACTTGCTAGGCATCGTATACTTAGCGTTGATGAATCAATGAGCAATATATTGAAGCCTTCTGTTTGATAGGCAACGTGGATCCCCAAGTAGTCATAGCATTTTATTTACTTCTCGCCTTCGTCAGCAACACACTTATGTGGCAATTAATGTGAGTAACCTCGACAAGTCAGATCCCTATGTTAACAATTTTTTTTATACTTTTCCCCACAGTAGGAATTTCTTCCTGTGTCGTGGGTGCGTTATAATCTCACAAGGACACCAACACCCAGACCCGGAGCAATTATCTATAGATCGTACAAATATTTGCTGCGTGCAGGAATCGAACCTACGACACGCAGCGCAGCAGTCGGTCTCTCGACCACTGCGCCAAACGCGCTGTCAAATAATGAATATTGTACTAGAAAAACTCTATGTAGTTAGTTTATTTTCTACGAAAACATTCAAGTCCTTTGTTTGAAAGTGAATTCTATAGTAGAATAGAGCTTATCAAAATGTTGTATCTAGTTATCCTACCATTTTTAACTATGTAAACTGACTCTGTTCCACATGGTTGCGAAATAGTGTATTTTCTTTGTACTAGGACTATTTTCACATTTTTAGTGTATTAACGAGGTATTTGTAACCACATCATGCAAATAAATTAAATAGAAGTAGCCTGAATACTAAAAATAAGATATGTTATTCAAAAATTTTACAATAATTATAAAACAATTTTACCCAGGATATCGCTTTAATCACTCATCGGGTTGTAAAGACGGTACTTACAAGAACAACAATAATATTTTTTTTGTCTGTCTGTGTATTTGTTTCGGTTAAACTCCGAAGCAACTGTACCGATTTTGACGAGACATTCACTGGCAAATAGCTGAGTTTACAAGGACTAACAAGGTTTAATTTTTATTTTAGAAAAATGACTAGTGTTCCGCGGGCTGAGTGTTAGTTGCAGACATTCACATGGACAAGTCACGGCCGCTGCTAGTATTTATATATATTTTATGTTATCTTTATAGAAGCTTAGTAAAGATAGTTTGATATCAAAATTACTCTTCTCATGATAGTGATTTGGCAACGAGATGGCGAATAAATGTGTTATACGTAAGTATTACTTCTGGCAATAATCCTAATAATATAGACGTTTCCTTATATTCAAACATTCAAATCTAAGAAATAACAAATTCTATCCAAACTGTTTGAAAAATCTAAGAAATAACCCAAAAAGAAGATTACAATATTTGACTAAAAAGCTGCGGCAGTGATCGAGTGATGCGCTGGTAAGATTCCCGATTTTCGCTGTATTGATAGTTATAATAGGTTCATAATATAATAAACACAACAACAAACATGCTCAAATATTTATTTCATCAAATATTTTTTATACTTAATGGGCTTGCGTTTGACCGTCACCTCATCTGATGTTAGGCGAGGGTCCGGTCGACGATGGAACACGGAACACATTATATAAATTCCGCATTTAAAAAAACAAAAGTACAAATAAAAAGTCATACATCGGAATCGGTTCACGCATTTAGAAGTTATGATGGAATAAATAAACACTCAAACATACATACATACTTACATAAACCCCAAAAACATAACACGCTTTTTTTTGGGCAGTCTTATAAAAATATCTTTGCAGTTAATTTATATTGACATTTTACCCTTGATACCATCCTGTGGGATTCCAGTGTCAGTCTAAAATAGTAGTATTAGAGTATTAATTGCATATTAATGAATATTCCACTATTAGACGGAGTTGAGAGAGACTAGAGTAAGTACTAAATCAGTTGAAGCCATATCGATCGGTGTCCGCTATTCTCGTCCATTAACTGCATACCTGACTTATAACAATTAAAATTTGAAGTTGCTCTTTTAGTACACTATAGTCAAAAGTATAATCATGACTGTCCGTCTGTTTGTATGCAGCCATTCGCAAATTATGGGTAATACAAATATGAAATTTGGCATGCTTATAGGTTATAGCAACACCTAAAAAGTAATGCAACAAAATATTGTAAAAAAATACATTCTAGTGTATCACTACATATAAATAAAAATATGATACAGAACCTTTCGTTCGAAAGTTAGCCCAATATTTTTTATTACGTTCATGGCCCAATTCCTTCTACTAAGGTCAGAGATTTCGTTTAACTGACAGCAGAATCCGAGGAACTTCACAGTTACGTCAGTTAGCCGTATAAGGCCGAGAAGTTCCCAGCTCAGTCCATTTTAAATGGATGAGAAGTATTCAAACTTACACAGATTATGTAATAACTATCTTAATAACTCCATTTTCTTCAGTTTGAGATGACTGACTGCAGTTGATTTGCATTAAATGATACATGATCTGTTTTTGGTGACCACGAGCTTGACGGCCCACTATGGCTTCAAAAAATAGCATAGCATATCACAGCTTCACGACAGAGGCAAGGTTGTACTGTATTAAAGTGAGTTATGATTTCAAACTCCGGAGCGCTACTGAGTATTCTCTAAGAGAAAAACCTAACACTTTGCCCAACTTGAGATTCGAACACAAAGCCTCACGCTCAAAAGCCGGGTTTACGACCATTAAACCAAAAAGGTGGAAGGTGATGGAAAATCTGTAATCACAATAGAATGTTCACAAGGTATATAGAGGTAGATGGTCTAGCGTAGGTTCAGCACTGCACCGCAGCTGCACATGGAGTACTGCTCACATCTCTGGAGTGGTGCACCGAAGTACCAGCTGCAACCATTTCACTCCTTACAGAGAAGAGCCTTAACACCGGTCGACGACCGTAAGCTCACTGACAAACTCGAACCCCTTAGCCTGTTTCGAGATTTTGGCTCATTCGACCTATTTTAAAATAAAAATATTCCTGGCCTTTTCCCAATAACATTGGGGTCGGCTTCCAGTCAAACCGGATGCAGCTTAATACCAGTATTTTACATGGAACGACTGCCTCTACAACCCAGTTACTGGGTAACACGATATCTCGTGGTATGACTGGTTGTCAGACTTTCAGGCCTCTGACTATCCATAACGGCTGACACAGATCTTAATTTGACAACCGGGACCGACGACTTAAAGTGCTCTCCGAGGCACGGCGGGGTCTCGGTATGAAATTATGGTTACCCATACCCATGACCGCGGCAAGCGCAGATTAACCTCGATCGATTGATCTGTGCGGCTGTTACTTAGCCACGAGCTCCTCTCACTCGGCCTATTTTATAGATACTATATAACGGGCAGCGTTCTGAAGAGCTGTTCAATCATCCCTCCTTCACGTTTCTACCATAGGTTATACACGAGTTTCTCGGAAGAAAGATAGCAAATAAGATCTTGGATGATAATCCAACGATATCAATACAAGTGTCAATCTATATTTTGGACTTGGTCTGGGTGTGTGTGAATGTGTCACGTGATGGTAATCACATCCACGATGTAGGAGATATTCATAGCTGCAAAGTTAAAAAAAAGACACATCACAATGTGCATCACAAACTACTACGCTTAAATACATTTTCACACAATATTATTTTAGAAATTCATTTCACACTGCATAAAGTTTAGTAAGCATTTTGAAATGTACATTTATGTATGCATTTATATAACAGATTAAACTTTAAAGCCAAATTGCGTCCGTTTATGCCGTGAGCACAATTACTTGAACAAGCATTTTATTCGGATGCGCAAAACTATCGAGATTTTAAATACAAATAACTAACGTAGTTTTATCTATTCTATTATTTTATTCTACATAGATAATATATATTTTACTTACAAACTTTTTATATTTGTCAGAAAGTCCATGGATACGACAAATTTATTACAAAATAAAATATAAGAGCGAGGGTAGTAAAAGGTATGATCTCACAGTATTATAAAACACAACACTATGAAAAGTACTGGTCCTTGCGAAACAGTAACATAGTGCCTACACTCCGTGTTCATTCGTGATGCAAACACATACAAGTTGTGTGTGGCAGCTGTGAGAGGTAATGGCCCAGAAATAATTTTCTTCGCTGAATACTGAATGCTATCGAAGTTTAAGCGCCCGGCGTTAAATGTTCCGTTATGTGTTAAAAACGTCCAAGAACTTTGTAAAACACTACTGTTTTGCAGACTTTTCCTGTTCATATTTTTACCTTTACTATTTTCTGAAGTGACGTGGAGTGGCTGAGTGCCCATTAATATTTTCGGCCTTATATAACGCTCCACATAACACGTGACAGTGTCCAGACAGGCTGTTTCTATTGCGAAAATATAAACTCTACGGGCAAGAGAAACCACATTAATAATTTAGTTGACTAACTGACGTCACGTATTTTTAGCCGGCGCTTTTGTGTAGTATAAAGCCTGTTAAAAAGCTTGCCGTGCTAAAAATGTTCTTTTATCATATTTTAAACTACGGTTACGTAGGGTACGTAGGTTATGTAAGATTAAGGAGGTTTAGTTTTCTTTCTTCCTATATAACATTATGCTAAACATTTACTTCTCATGAAACTGTTACGTTCTTTTAGACTTCGTACGTCAAAATAATTTTATTTTGCTGTTCTCTGACAAAATTTTGGAACTCAACATTTAAAGCGAGGGCGAGTGTAAATTGTTTTCGCATATTTTATTTCTTACTCAAACAAAAAGGCATTTTAGCACGGTAAATACAGAAACACCAAGGAAACTTTTAATATTATAAGATTTTATATTTTTACTGGCGTATTCGCGGCTATGGCTCTGGGGTGCAATTAAAGATTATACCCTAGTATTTGCATAATATTGGGGCGTGTATAAAGTACGTTGAGGAAAAATATGGAATGAGGCAAAACAATGGCCCGCCGTTCCCCAGATTACTAAGGCTTTATAATGAATCGCTGAATTACCTAAACAAAAGCCGGGGTAAAAAAATGTTTTATCCCAACTTTTAATTTAATTATTATGTTTATTGTATTCAGTTAAGGTCAAAGCTTGAACAATCTAATTCGTTTAGCTAGGATAGAAAAAGGTTTGAAAAAGGAAACAATTCCCGAGGGAGATTTTATTTTGAGATTTGGTTTCGGGTGAACCAAAAAGTTTTGACGAAATACTAAATTACGAAAAATGGTTGAAAGTTAAAAGAGCTTTGTTCACGTATTTTCTTTTCACACCGAAAAAGGTTTCATTGTTTGTAACCAAGAATTATAAGAGGTCTGCTAAACAACTAGAATTGTATTTAAAATAAATCATATACCTACCAACAGCATCACCTAAAAGTATAAAAACCAAGTAAAGCGTTTATATAAGCGTAATTACAATACATACTCAGGTAGGTAGGGTCCATAATTCACTTTACAACCACATCGGTCCACATCAAGTCGTAAACCCAGAGGTAAAAAGGTCTCGCCCATAATTTGGCAAAAATACTTAGGAGCACTTGAAAATGTTGGCCGGCTGTCTCAAGCACACGTACTAAAAGTTTCTAAGAGAAGTCCCTACGAGAAATCTCCTCGGAAGCCGGGGAAGTCGGGTAGATTTATGATGCCAGTTACCGTGACGCAGGTATTTTCTTAAGAATAAGATAAAATTACCAATAGGCTAGTAAAGTATTTACATATTTTTTCTAAAGATATACGTCATAATTTACGTAAGTATATGTGTTGTAATTTGAAGATAGATTGAGAAACAATATGGTAGCGTTAAAGTGAATGAAGATTGAAAACGTTAAGCTAAGATTATTTGGGTATGTAGTAAGGGTGACTGAAAGGAGGTTGACAACACTAATACGAGGCGAGTGTGTGTATGAAAAAATCTGTGGATCGAACATAAACGAAACGAGAAAGGTATTTTAGAAACGCAGCAGGTTGAAATCTTAGTATCTGCTGACCCAAATGGGAAACAAAGCGTGTTTGTAAGTGTACATACTAAACTTTCGCGAGTCGAGCTTTCGTTCGTGAGTATGAAGGTTTTTCGGTGAGGACGACGTTTTAACGAACACTGACTGTAATTTTTACAACTACTACTATTTACGTAACCAACCATAACAGTTTTATTGTGAGGAAAGGGCATCTCCACATGCACAAAGAAGGTACGAACATTGAACACCGCTCTCCTCACTGGCCGTTTGCCGATTTCAGGTGATTAATTCAAGATCTTTTCCCGATGTTTCCTTAACAGTATGTCAGTATCTCTCTAAGCTAATAGTTATTATTTTGAGATGTCTCTTTGTCGGATATTATTTAACGAATACAGTTTTAATAATGATATTGAGAACATCAAATTGTTGTTTGAAACTACGATTTGTGCTAATTGCTATTATAATAATTAAATATACTATACGATTACTTGCGCACAAATATTCGCAATGCGGACGCAACTTAAAGAGATTTGAGTTCCTATGTTCTTCGGATGTCGAGGGTGTAAGAAACAATATTGACGACGTGTCGAACTTATTTTGTATATTCACTAACATTTGTTTGCAGAAGGCCTGAAAGTTTTGTTTGATTTATTTATGAACGCCCATTATTTTAGTAATGGTAAAGTTTGGCATGAATTATTTATCGTGTGTAGGCAAACATATACAATATATAATATATGCTAACTTATCTACAACGGCCCTTATCGAGTTTATCATGAAGCATGATCCGTAAGGTTAAGTTAAGAACCTATTGTAAGCTGAATAGATGAGGTGGTTTCCCCAACTTTTCCCGTAGATATCACAAGAGGTACTTAAATGGATACAGTTATAGGGTACCAGTTTAACCAGTCCCTTTTTAATGATATCTGATACTAACACTGAGTTCAGAGAAATGAATTTGCGCAAATAATTATTTGGCAGAAACCGTGTCTGCAAAATCTGAAACATAAAGTATATAAGATATGTAATGACTTGCCGAGACCGCAAAAAGTTAAGAATGAAAATCTGGTAGGTGTAAACACTGACTTCCTAGCTGCCAATCCCATAGTCGGAATAGCTCTTCTTATCTCTTTCATCCACTTTGCTCTATCGTCGACATCCGTTCCGGAAATGTTACCATATCCCTGTGCTCTACATTTATCCCTTCAGAGATTCTTACAAACTATTTTGTTTAGATAAAAGCCGTTACTGTTATATTAAGTGGTGTTTCAGATTTGTGATAATTTTTATTGCCAATATTTATTTCTTACTAAAGTTATTATATTAAATGGAAAAAATGCTTTCAAAAGATTTATCTTTAATTATTTCTTACTGTTATTAATATTACTTATGTCCATTTTTCAAATTACAATTTTTGTTTAAGTAGCTTTGGTTCATTTTAGTGACAAGGAATTACAATATAAAACGGATTAGGATTGCTCGGAGCCGTGAAAATCTACAATAGACTAAAAGCTGAGGGCTTAATTACTTAAGGTATTTCAGTAAGCCTATTGGGATCTAATCTATTTTACTTGTAGAAGTCAGAATGGAATGTTTGTCCAAAGCCCAGTAATTTAGAGTTGAATTAGGAAGTTTAACATTTCTATTTGTTAGGGAATCTTTAAAATTCCTCTCGTCTCTTTCCTCGTTTTTAAACCAATTTTCTTTTACGGAGTCAGCAAAAGTAATTGAAAAATCTAGATGGGACCGCGACGGTTTAAAGCTACACATTTTTTCTTGCTGTTATTTTTATTTTTTGTTTTTTCGTGGGGTAATTATGCTGTTTTATATTCATTGTTTTACATTATGACTACTATGTTAGTTGTAGGGCGGCAGAGGTCTTATACATTAATTATTTAAAATTATATCTCCGTTATCAGTATGTAAGGGGTTTGAGCAACTTTCTAAAAATTCAATTTAAAATAAGTATCGACTGTCAGTTGCAGTACTCAGTGGAAATACAAGGGACAAGTGCAATTTTTAACCAACAAAAATACCAATAAAAGACCTGACAAGTGCGAGTCTGGCTTGCACACCGAGGATTCCATATAGTTAACACACATAATTCTAGCCATAAATTGTAATCGATTTTAGTTTTTTTTTTATCTGACTTTTTAATTTTCAATATTAAATGGAAAAAGAATACGGTCGCGAACAGGATTCGAACCTGCGCCTCCCGGATAGATACTCCAGGCGCTCTG
The DNA here is from genome assembly GCA_935421205.1 of Xylocampa areola. Classification (NCBI taxonomy): domain Eukaryota; kingdom Metazoa; phylum Arthropoda; class Insecta; order Lepidoptera; family Noctuidae; genus Xylocampa; species Xylocampa areola. The sequence continues at coordinate 9,001,009 of OW285200.1, forward strand.
ACCACTAAGCCATCTCGACCTCTGCTCACCACCGCGAATTCTTCTCCCATATTTTAACGTCTTATGGCGACGTCATTGCAATCAATTCAGTGCCTATACAAGTGACCGTACCGACACGACTAACTTTGAAGTTAATACAATGTCGTAAAGAATGCAATTACCTTAATAATTCAAGATATATCTTTGAAAAAGCATTAACGCATGCTTAGCGAACTCTAAAGTTACAATATTAAATGGAAAAAGAATACGGTCGCGAACAGGATTCGAACCTGCGCCTCCCGGATAGATACTCCAGGCGCTCTGACCACTAAGCCATCTCGACCTCTGCTCACGACCGTATCCTGTTCGCGACCGTATTCTTTTTCCATTTAATATTGTAACTTTAGAGTTCGCTAAGCATGCGTTAATGCTTTTTCAAAGATATATCTTGAATTTTTAATTTTCTTTATAATAATAACTTGATATTAACTTTATTTTCATAAGCAAACAGGTTTTAGGTTTAAAAAAACTTCACTCTTCCATAACATATAAAAACATAAATGAAGCCTGTATTTATGACTACTAGTTACATACATAGGTAGGTATTAAATGTAAACATTTTATAAAGGATTAATAATGATAAAAAATAATAAAAATTAAATTAAATAAGAAAAAAGAAAGGAGACAAAAGATGTATGTGTGTTCTTATACTGTGAGACCTTGCTTCTTGCCAAATTTGATGATTCCAGGTCAACGGGAAGTATCCCATAGGTTTTAATTTACTGGCGAGTGTCAAAATATGCTGCATAAATGATCGTATTTTTTATTGAGTTGACGAGCAATTTTTTTGTACCTGTTTTGTTTTTTATCTCTCCAAGGGACCGTAGATCTAAGTATTGGATAATAATTTCAACTTCTACCTCCATGCATGCCTGAGAAAAAGGGGACTGACACACAACGATGAGACTTTATAAGAGTTTCTTGTTTCTTTTCATTTTGAGTACGGAACCATATATAGGGCTGTACGCCTACACACTATCCCGAAAGTATAAGTTTATGATAAAATGACATTAAAAAAACTGCTAAAGCTTAAAGAATTTCTTTATTTTATAAAAATCTGCGGTATGATCAGCCTCGGCGTCGTCGCCGCGGCAGGCCGAGGAAACGCTGGAGTGATGATTTTGTAGCTTTCACGGATAACTGGACTGAAAATGCATTGGGCAAAGAATTTTGGAAGAAATGGGCCTTGTTTTTTTTTGCTGTGAAGAGCAAATAAAAAAATCAGGGCTCAAATGTTCGAAATATCGGAACTCTTGTAAAAAATCATTCTTACATCAATATAAGTAAGTTGCAATTTTAACGAAACTAATATTCGTCTGAAACATTTGCCAAGTCTAGATTATTTGAACATTTATGAATTTATGAATGCCACTTTAAGCAAGATGATGAATGTATCTAAGAAGAAAAAAACAGGTTGAAAGAGTTTTCTTTATTGTAACATCATAGATAAGAATATAATAAAATAATAACTGACTACTACGCTTGCTGAGGGATTAGTTCTTTTAGCGTCAGAGTTTCAAAAAGTGAGTTTCAAAAATTCTAAACTAAGACCTGCGCCTCAGCTGATTCAAATCTTGCTTAAGACCATATTTTTTATATATTTTTTAAATTATGTTTTTGCTATGCCTGCGTTTGATAGATTTATCTGTATTTATTAATTGACAATAGAGATACAAAGTACTTATTTATATTTCGGTCTGAACCAACTATCAGATATTGATTGATATGCTAAATAAACTTAATTATGACCTTCGCACTAGTTGATTTTATTTTCTTAGAGCTTCCACAGACTTACATCAGCAATTTGACGATTGCCTCAACGTTGCTACGCGTTTTGGCAACTCTTGCGTTCGATTGTGATAGCCAGAACGCGCGTTTAAGCGTTCACTGGCTGTATTATACTTCCGAAAAGCGACTTAAATCGCTGATGCCAATAGTAACAAGTCTGCGAAGGCTTTTATTGTGCTTCAGAAATCTACTTGTGCCAGTAACCGGTGTTAACAGTTCATCCTTTGAGCTCATGCTATCAACAATATCTGGGAAAGTTCCGCAGATATCGCAGGAGAAGGCTTAACTTCCCCATAAACTTAAATTAAATGTTCAGATACTTGTACATTGTTATGTATTAAATTAAAGGTGGAATATGATATTATTTGTGGTTTTCGTAAGTTTGTGTCTGAATAAGATATTGACGATTATTAAGAAAACAATAGCTTGTATGCCATTAATAAACGAGTTGAGTTTATTTACTCAAGCATTAGTGGATTTGGGTTCACCGTGGTATATAGTTTGTGTGTATCTTGCACATAATGTAAGTTTTGCAGTCATGAAAAATGAGTGGGTTAAACCTGGGCGTCAACTTGTCAATTAAAGAGAGAGTCAAAAGTTTTTATTTTATATAAACCATAAGGTGAAAGATGAAAGCTCAGAATGTAGGTGCACGGTTCCAAATACTCGTTTTTATGGAGAAGAATTGGCAAGACATTTAATAGATTCTGTATATTATAACAACAAACTTTTTATGTTTAAAAGATTAGCTATTGGTTTTATACTTAATAAAAAAAAAAGTTTGAATTTTTAGGAAAAACCTCAAAAGACTGATTAAGGGACTAACTTTTTGTTATAATAGTTATATAGAGTAAGTGTTAACTATCGTATAATAGTTTCCCACTCTTGACCCTACCCGCTGACCTATTGTTAGGTGCCTTACTACAAGCTAACTTGGAGGGTACACGCATAGGAGGCTGAGCCGGCTTATCCTAGAGCTTTACGCAGTCAGATAATGTATATAGAAGTGGGCGGTGGTTGTAAAATATTGAACAATTGCTGTCTAAACTTATGCATTCTTTTTTTTCGGTTTAGTAAGTGCATCGCGTATTAGTTTTTTGAGTAGATGAATATTTTGCACTAATAAGATTTTAATGAAAGGATTGTAAAGGAAGAATGTAAGGATCGTAACAGGTGGCGGGTAGCTTGGTAGGCACAAGCTACCCATAGGAAACGGTGTAAGTTTATATATGTAAGATCTAAGAATCCAGGTTTATAAATATATCGAATACAACCTCCTTTGTTGTTTTTACGTGAGTGTTTCATGTTGGGTAGTTTTAAATAACTAATAAAGAAGAGATGAATAACTCTTAGGCACACATTTATTTGAAACTATTATTTCTTTAGCATTTAATGAAATAACTAGCTGTTACTGTTTGAGCAGATTCACCCGACTGATTTGTTTTCCGGGAATTACAGTACGTATCCAGTGTGCCAATCGAGGAATAAAGTCTACTTTTTTATCAAATTCCAAACAAAACCCATGTTGTTATTTAAGGTTGATAAGGGTAGAACCAGATTTTTAAAATTTGAGTCCGAAAGCTTGTGGATCCATTACGACAAATGAAAACTTAATATGTCAGGGTGTAGGTAGAAAATAGGGTTTAACTAGTTATGGAAAACTTGAAGTTCCTGATACACCTGCGTCCACGACAGTGCAAGCTCCCGACTATATGCAAAACGACTGGCGCCTGACCTCTACAACTCTAGGGAAATCAAGATTTCGTAGCATGACGATATTAAAGCACAGGTGAATGTTGGTATCATTCTAGAAGATCTAACTCCCTGCCTCAGACACCCTCGGGAAAATATCCATGATTGCCAACTTACAAGCATTAAAAGAAAACTGTAAGCTATTTTATTTCCAAGCTAGCGACTGAACACATATCCTCAGTCAGAATGAAATCTTTTACAAGCATCCGAATATATTCCAGTCCATTTAACCGTACTCGGTCCAACTACATACTGCCAGCTAGTAGTCTGCATACCTTGCCTGACATAAGCGTTTAAGAACGGGTTCTTTAGTCTCCTAAGCGGATGAAAAGTCGTAAAATTTGTTATCACCGCCTACGGTGCCGGTCGGACATTTAATTCTAAATACTCACGCAAGAAACGGTCAGCTTTCAGCATGAATAACGTTGCTTCGGTTCCGAAATTATGTTATGTGGGAACTGGTCAATAGGTCAATAACTATAGGATATGTAAAGCTTGTTTAAATTCAAGTGCAGTGCCAACTTAATGGTTTATACGTTTGTAAATTAACAATAAATCTGTTGGTTGTTAATGGAGGGCAAATATTTGCGCGGGTCGCGGGCCATGGGTTAGTGGGGCGTGCTCATGCTGGAGCCATGCCAGGCGGGGATACACGTCTTGTTGCAGGAATACTGCTGTTTGTCTTCATTATGACCCGCTCTTAGGATTAACTTAAGACCTTTATCTCGGAATGCAACTAGCAAAACAAAATAGTGCAACGATGTAAATTGTATAGCAGCAATTATACTTGTAGAAATACAATTAATAACTAGTAATTGATCTCCTGAGTTTGATGCGCCACTTATAATTATTTTTGCTATATTAATAAATAATTATGTCGTTTATTCGGTTTATTAGGGAACGGCCCATTGTTTTCAAGCGTTATTTTTGAAAAAAAATATGTGTTTTTTTACATTTTATGAATTAGTAATTGAAAGTTGAGACAGCAGAGTTAACTATTCAAAATGCTGGTGAAGTTTTGAGGTAACTTTCTTCACCATGTCGTTAAATTTTAATGTTCAGCGATCGTCGCAAAAATGAAAACTTCGGAGTGTCTCCAGGGTCTCTAAATTGTCGACTATTCGAGAGAAAAATTACCGAGCATCTCGGAGCACAGGGCAAAACGCTTTACGAGTGATACGTAAACATTTTTTATTTCGGACGCCAGGCTAACTCCGAAAACAAAGTATGAATTAAATTTATGACTGCATAAAATTACTGGTGTACCTTTAACGAACATCAAGCCGTATAAACGTGTAAAATCTGCCGGGCTGACTCGGGCCGCTCATTACGTATTCCGTTTCGGCGAGCGAATATTTCGACAACAAACATTATGGTAATTTGGCCGCATAACGATCTATTTTACACCTGTTTACGTAAACACGCTGCCTAAGCTTCGGAGACGATTTTTCTCTGCTTACACTAGTTCGTTAGTCGTAAAACGATCGTTTATTTACAAAGGACGCCAAATAAAATGGCGCTTGTACTGTGATGAGGGTCTAATGTTTGTAGTTAGTCCGGAGCTTTTTTGTTCGATGTCTAATGTTTTAGAAAGTCATTATTGAGTAATTAAGTGTCCGCGATAAAGGCCGTTATGACATTTTATTGGGTTCTCAAATGGTTTAAATGGTGACATTTAGTCTTTAAATGTTCTCATTTAATTCGTAACTTGTTGCTCGAGACATTTAAGCGTTTTAATCTGGTGCACATTATGTGGGGTTTAGTTGCAGGTCACGGTTGGAAGTTCCCAGTCGATTCGCTAGAACTTAAGGCGAACGGATTGACTAAGCGTTATCTCCAAATCTTATACATTATTTCGATTTATTTGAGGTCGTAAAAATGTGGGAGTTCTGGACTAAAGTTTGTGTCCGACATCGATGCAAAACTATAACTCACATGTCTCTCGTGGCGCATTATAACAGGGCGTCGAACAAAATGTTGCACAATACTTAAAACTATCGCATTTTATTTGGGAAACGTGAAAAATCAACTGTTTCAGCACTGCTAACATTCAAACTATTAATGACAACCGGAGGGGTATCAACATCTAACTAGTTCGGACAACTGTTAAGAGACTAAACTTGGTAAATGAATTTTAACTCTAGTGTGTCAGTTTAAGGTTTAGTTTGTGAATTGTTTGGAGTGACCACGCCGATGCTCATGAATACATCAGGAGCAATCCGGGTGACGCGAAAGTGCATCACATTATTCGACCTTCGGGAGTGGAAATTGCCACCTCTTGGGAGCCTGTATACAGAAATTGATGTTACAATCGTTATGTTGTTGTAAATTTCAGTGCAATTTGTCAGACGAAGATCTATAACAGTCGTTACGAGTAGTCAGATGCCTCAAAATCTGACAACCAGTCTTACCACCGGACTTTGTTTTGTGGGTTGTGGAGGTTAATAGGCAATCGCTTCATGTAAAATACTGCTGCATTCGGATAGATTAGAAGCCGTAGCAGTTTTGCAGATATATTTTAACACGAATCCTTTATAAAATAGGCTTAAGTACCTTATACATGATTCGTGTGAAAATTGTAAATTGTTTTATTTATTCAGGAAAGCAAAATACCAAATGTAAACAAACAATTAACTAGATTTCAAAATAAGGCTTTTGTTAATAGTGTCAAGTACACGGAAGACAGTAACGGCGATAATTGCATGGCGTCTCTTGTTTTCCTGGCCAGTGCTATCATTATTCGTTAAAAATAAAACAAACAAATATTCCGATTTTCATCTTCTTCTCCATCTCGCCCGTCCGTACCGTAGTGGTTGGTCTAGATAACCCAAGGGCGACTGCTGCGCATGAAGTATTGGATTAGATTCGTAGGTCAGGCAGTGTTTATAGTTTTAAAAACACGGTATATCTATTTAATAGTAAAATATGAGTGATGATTGAAACAAAATCGATTAAATGACTGATATTATGTAAATACTTTAATAGCATTACGCCTGTATTCCCTGGCTTGTATAATCAATATCTGAAATTTAAAAGAGACCTTGACCTAGAGTTTCATCCGGCATTTCTTCTCAGAAATAGTAAGATAGGAAGTGTCAGCGCTTTTAAGATGACAGTGACTCAGTAAAGTGAGTTATAAAATATTTATTTACACAAAATAATTAATTACAATTATATCAATTGTCCAAGTTCGTATTTTTCTTGTTCTTTTAAACATAATATTACTTAATACATTTATATAGGCATGTAGCCTATATTTTGTTACATTATATTAAGCAAAAGAAACTTATATCTAGGTATGGACGTATAACATGTTTTCTATTTTTATATATATATTACGCCCCATCGTAGCCCACTATAAAAATTGGTAATCCTACTAATATTATAGACGCGACAGTTTGTATGTATGGATGTTTGTTACTCTCACGCAATAACTCCTGTACGGATTTGGAATGAAATTTGGCACACAGGTAGTTAATAACCTGGATTAACACATAGGATACTTTTTATCCCGGCTGGACCCAATTCCGAAGTCCACGCAGACGATGTCGCGGGCAGAAGCTAGTGCAAACATATTTTAAAACACCTGTATATTGATAATACTAGTGTTGAAGGATGCACATCCGTAGTATTCTTAGGAGCGTCCCCTCGAGACGCAGTGAACAGCGGCTGTATGTAAATGTAGTCTCGTGATTTGTGGCAGAGTGACAGGCTCTCATTGCGCGCCCCGCGGCTCCCGACGACACTCCACAACACACCCTATTGTTGACTCGCGTCGTGTACCAACTTATATCTACACACGTGTACAAATATCCGCAGACAATAAACGTCTGCCCGACCAAATCCCAGACTTTTTTTTTCTACCTTGAACGAAGGAGATTATTCGGGAAAAGCCCTAACTTTATGGCTTCCGAGCTTTAAGTAATCGGAAATTTATAGTGCCTATCCCAAGGCAAATTGCTTAAAGGAGTAATAAATGGAATGAAATATTTTCAATTCATTTTCAATCTCTTATTATTTTTATAATTCGAAGTGTTTGTTCCTAATATTCTGGAACTCGAAAGATTACCAAAAACTATCATGAATAAATAACACAAAAGCGTAACTAGCAATGTTAGCATGTATTGAGCCGTCAGATGTGCCACTGTCTATTGTTAGATGCAAAGCCCAGATTTACATAACACGCCCCGGATCATCGGCTGTGATTGTTTCGACGCCAGTTACAGCCCATGTAATTTGTAGGGATTCCGATGAATAAATGGCTTAAATTTATAAAATGTTCATCTTCTTTCGGATTCAGTACAAATTCGGATATTAAGAACAATTTTTCAACTAAAGTAATTGTAATAAACCGTTGTTAAAAACGTTTTTGTAAGCAGAGTTCATATCAGAGAAGCTTTCGATAAAAAAAGATTTGGATAGCACAAAGTAGAGTGCCCACGCTGGGTATCATCCTGACAATACATCACCACTTTGTTGGTAAAAAATGCGTTAATATTTCGCGAGGAATTTCATTACTGCGATCCTTGTTGGCTTTCAAATAAATAGGCGTTTTATTGGTTTTCTTCGTTCGCCGATGTTCGATATTATGTATCGGGTTGAGATTAGATAACACGTTTTCAACACACTACCCTTACGTTATAATGTTACTAACGTAAAGTTACGTAAGTAAACGTTCAGGAATTTTGAAAGATTGGATACGGTCTATGCAACAACACACACATATTTTTTAAATTCAGATACCTTCATAAGGGAATTTACGATCAAGGTTCATGTTTTCCTTTCTGTGTTATGAGCAAAACTTAGTCTGACATCCTGCAATAGCGATACGTACGATACTAACTAAAATAATGTGTTATGTTACTCCTGTTCCGTAATAAAAGCTTGTTATAAACTGTTTAGTATTCCTTGAAGTTAAATATTTTAGTTTCTCAGTATAATATTCTATATAAGTAAATTCCGGTATAAATTATATCTTACAAAGATAATAGACGGACCGATCGTTTCTTATTTATTAAAACCCTACTGGGCTGTACGGTATCGTTTTAAGACGCAGCCCATTCCACATTATATAACCCAGGTAGGAGGTTTCTCCATCTGGTGGTTAGTCCTTCATGCCATGAGTCCCTATCAAGGCCTAAAAATAGAAACATGATAAAACAGGACAGCATTATAATACATTTATTTATTTCATTGCTGTTACATAGCCTTAACAACAACAAAATACCGTAGATTGGAAACTCACCTGCATTCGACTTCTTTTGAACCGTTTTAGTCTTAGCCTTTTACTTGTCGACTGTACTCACAAATAACCTAAACTGGGTCGATGTTATTCAAGTATTTAATTATCTATAGTTTAAAACATACTTTTGTTGATATAAGTCGCAGCCGAGTCAAGCGTGCGATTTGTGTTTCCTGATCGGCTGTATGCACCGCACTGACCCGAGCAGTACTTAAGTAGCATTTTTTATGCGTCGTGTGATAGATTGGTATGGATCGTGTTATAAGTTGGTATTTGATCGTTAGTTTTGTGTTTTAGTTTATTTTATTTTCTCTCTTTGCGTAGCTAACTGTGAGCATGACAACCAATATATATTATGTAAGTTTATATGACACTATAGTATCTATATTATGTACACGGATTCTTCTTAGATATATATTTATATTTATTAAAATAAATTTCATATCAAATAAAAAAAAAAAAAATTGCATCCGTGATTTCTACTCATTAAATAAGGTCCAGTTGAAAATTAGCGTCAGGCACTAGTGGTCTGGCATTTTGCTGAACTGGACCTTTTTGGCGCAGCTGTGAGGCACACAACGCCCCTAGTTACCTTACTTTTTTTGTAAATTTGTATTTTTTTTCTATTGTGTCCTTACTAACTGTGTCAAATAAATGTTTCTTTCTTTCTTTCTTTCCCTAGTTTAAGCACTCAAACCATGTAAAAACTTGTCTCACTTTCTTAATTTTGTATACCCACCTATATGTAGATAAGATACATAAGATTTTACTCTCAAGGATTTCTGTTTACTCGTTTTAGGTACCTATATGTTATAAAATTAATAACATCTGCAGTGCTTGCTTTATTTTTTCGAGTGGGTTCCGTCCATAATTTTGTAAAACATTTATGTTTGTTTTTGCAGTTTGAAAAGTTTTGTCGCATAATCCTTTCAAAAGTATCGAGATGTTGATTAGCATTTTCCTCCATTTATGTTACGGGGGGTTGGAAAGACAATGTTTCATTACTAATAAAGATTTTGTTTTTGACGGTACCCTAAGACACACTCGTGTGGCGTAGAGTGAAAATTGTACTCGAGGGAGTGTAAGAAGAGGGGCGAAAATGAGAAATGCAAATAGGTTGTTGAGCTCAGCGCCGCACAAAATAAGCCTATGAATGCTTGACAAATAGTATTATGCTACAATTGCGCGTCACACGGCGAATAAATAATAATAGATTAATAAACTCGGCATATATTTTTTATTGCTTCAACGAAAGAATTTATAAATGAAATATGTCATGCTCACAGGTTGGACACAATATTTCGTCAACATTCAATTTCCTGTCGTATGAAAAGGTTACGTCCCGCTATCGAAAATGTCAAAATAACGAGCGGAAATCGAAATGAACTCAATAGTAGCGATAAATAAATTCGTAAATTTTTTTACAATTGTAGTTAAATATCGTGGTGGATTAGTATTTTTTTCTAAGATTTGGCTGAACAAAAGATTCAAAAAGGAGAAAGGTAGAGTAATAGGTAAATATTTACAAGCATGTTATATACTAATCATTAAAAAAATAAACATTACAAACGGGAGTAGATATATCAAAGAGATACGTACGGTAATTGGCATCGATATCGGTATAATATAGAAAGTTTACGACATATTTAGATGTAATTAACTCATTCATATTTAGATTCCTTTTGATATAAATATAATATTTTGTTCAAACCACGACTGTTACAATCCCGCTCGTTAAAAATTATTCCCTAACATGTTTGCTATTGACAAGTCTCAATCAGTGTCACATGTTATCGGTGAGTTACAGGAAAAATGTTTTATATTAGACATACATAGGTACATGTTATTTTTAGTATCAAAACCAATACAGTGTTTTAAGTATAAAATCTGAAAAAGATTGGCATTGTGGTTACAATTTTATTCGTATCGTATGGTTGATGAACAACCTAGTGTCAGAGTCTCTGACATGGCTTTACACACTGTCACTATATTTTCCATCATCATTTTTAACAAGAGATAATTAATTTACAATAATAATCAGAGATGAAATGCCTTCTACAGTATCTAAGAATTTTAAAATGTCTGTTGAGAATAAAAGATTTCAATTTAATTCTAAATTTATTACATTCACAATGCGCGAATCAGAAAAAATTGTTATAAAAATCGCTATGTAGGTACCATAACGGTGGTGGTTGAAGGGTTAACCTATGGCTTCCATACTAACTCGCTTACTTCTGCCCTTAATCGTTTCTATGTAAGTATTTAAAGTTAATATCTATAATTTGTGAGCCTCTGTTTTTCTTGTTCTCCTAAGCCAGTTTGTAAACGATTCTATTTAGAAAATCGGATATTGTTACGGTTACTAACTAGTAACTACTCGTAACTTGTGTAAGTTAGGACCGGATCAATATTATTTTATCTCTGTTTAGTAACTGGCCTAACATCCGCAAAGGAAACTGAATAAAATCGACCTTTTTACTATTTTTTACGCTTTCTACGATGTTCAATAGCGATACACGGATGTCATAATTTGGGTCAAAAGATGTGGGTTCTATTGCTTGTAAGTTGTAACGTAATGATGTCCATAGGAACGTTATGTGGATAGGAGGGGATTTTCGTAGCCATACAAATAATTGTAAACAAGAAAATCTGGAAGAAGTATCCGTCTTGATCTTTCAAGGAAATATTGGTTTACAACATTTTTTTTTTACATAAAACAAAAAATAAAATAGTATTACGCGTCCTTTCCCCGTAAGGGTAAGTGCCTGTTATAGGCGCTAAGCCTTTCGCGGTTTCTAGGATGCTACTGAGAATTTCCTAATAGAAAATAACACGATGCCCAACCCGAGAATCAAGCCCAGGACATCACACTGAGCTGCCTGTCGCGCTTTAAAGAATTAGATCAATTAGTATTATTAAAATAAAACATAACATAACATAACATAGCATCACGCCTGTATTCCCCGAAGGGGTAGGCAGAGGTGTACACAATTGTACACCCACGTTTCACCAATGCTGTTATTAAGTCCCATGTAATAGGTGGTGACCCTATTGCCATCAACCGGGCACAGTTCCAAACTCCGGGCTGCTACTGAGAATTTCCTAACAGAAAAACTCAATAACACTTTGCCCGACCCGGGGATCGAACCCGAGACCTCCTGTTCAGCAGTCGCGCTTGCGACCACTAGACCAACGAGGCAGTTTATTTTTTAATTATATTGTTATTATTAAAATAACAATATAATTAGATCCAGGAAATATTTTTTACAATAAAAATTCTAAGAAATCCGTGTTGAGCGAAACGCAGCGCCCTTGTTAGCGATCAGGATGATATTTCAGTACAAAACAAAGAGATCAAACCCTCCCTTGTTCCTTGAGTTAACAAAGCTTCAATGACCCTTTGCTGTCGGCACCTTCTTTGTCATCGGGGAGCCCTCGTCGTTAATGTCGAAAAAGATTAATTACCAAACAAATTAATGGGAAAATGTCTAGTGATGACAGAAATGACATATTGCAGTGTAAGCTCCATTGTTTTGGTATTGTCCGTAGAACGACCGTATTTTTCAATTTTGTGAAATATTTTGAAAGGGTATTGGAATTTGAACTTTCTGTTGTTTCAATAAATTTATTGTGCTAATATTGAAGAACACAATTTCTAGTAAGGAAATTATTTGAAGACGAAACAGTTACTGTGTAGTAGCAAAAAAATTTCAGGCTTCTCTAAAATAAATAATAAGATTTTGATCAATTCCCTAATACCGAGTGAGAATACGAGAGGATCATTCGTACTAATTAATGTTCTACGGTTATTACTCACGTGCATTCTTCGGGATTACCCGACTATCCCAAAATACTATATTAGGTATAATCTCAAAGAATACACGTGAGTAATAACCGTTAAAATATAAAATTAATATGGTACTTAATTGTATGATTTGCATCATCGCATCGCAGCGCATCTTGTGACATGGCATATGATCTAGTGCGGGTAGATGCGAGTTAATTAGGTGAATTAACTGCACATGCCCGACAAAGCTTTTAACTGAACAGCGCCGGCGACCTACTTATACCTTGTACCTACTCACTAACGTTCTTACTAGGGAAAATGATAACATAAAATGTTCAGGATGAAAATATTATGATTTTTTAATACTAATTTAATTTCAGAGATTATTGCTGAAGTAACCAAGTTCTTTTATTAAGCTTGTTCTTTCTGCCCTGGTCCTAAATCATTTAGGGTCGGGGTAATATGTTTTTCTCTTTCATAGTTTTTTTATTTAATATTTAGATGAAATATGCCGACAGTATGTAATATATTTTTCTATCAATTTTATTGCTTTTCACTTTACATTATCGCACTAAAACAATAAGTTTATGTTTTTATTTAATTTATGTGTGATGAAAAACGTCGTATGAAATGCGTGATCATTGGTAAATATATCTACACTCGGCTTCATTACGGCCTTGCCTTCAGTTTGGGCTGAAATTCGGCTTCCGAGTGTAATATGACCGACTTAGCTTACTTATTTCATAATCTAATAATACTAAAACAATAGTTAACGATTCTAGAAATATTTTTGTATTGGTCATAGTGTTATCTGTTCCAGCAATTACTAACAATTGTAGTACTAAAGTCCTCTACAATAATAGTCTACTTAAGGGAATATTCGCACCGACAGCGACTACCACGCCTTGCTGCAGAGTTGTGGTCTGCGGTAGTGCTGTGTGCTGTGTGCAATGTATCGAGTAGGACACGGTCGTACGAAAATTTTTAACGTTGTTAACTATCGTGTGTCGAGTTTCACAACACTAAATACATTAAAATGTGTCTCTGTGTTTGTTTGTTCGTCTACCATGTATTCCTATAACATACATCCGACTATGACGAAATTTGACAGGTGAGTTGTGGTGAGCGCACACGGGTAGGTTTCAGGTTAAAGAATTGTATGGTATAGCTAGTACCTACTATCGTCAATGTTTGTATTCTGAAGCTATATGCGTAAAAACCCACTTAGAGGTGCTGTAGGCATGTCAGGTTATTTGCTGTAAGATAACTTCAGAACATCTGGAGATTACACTGGATGTGCAGAGTCTTTAGCCTTACTATTACAAAATCAACAGACGCTACTTAACTCCCATGCATTGAAACAAAACGCCAACAAAATCTAATATTTAAAAATCTCGTGTCACAGTGTTTGTTTTCGAATTCCTCCGAAACGGCTTGACCGATTTTTATGATTTTTTTGGTGTATATTTGGTACGTCTGAGAATAGGTCATAGGTAGGTAGGTAGATTTTTTATACCCCTAGGTGATAAGGGTGGCCCTATCCAGATTTTTTTTATGGCAGAACTACGTTTGTGGGGCACAGCTAGTATGGATATTAAATTGTATTTTCATGCAAGCTACTACAGCTTGATATTCCTAGCCTGCCCATAATCCGTAGTATTTAGCTCGCCGTCGACACCAAACATGAGTAATGTCGCACCACGGCACGTCGCGATAGCGGTGGCAGTGATTATGCACTCAGGCGCCGGCGCCGCGCCACACAGCTCAATTTAACGCCATTTGCAGGGCGACCCGGGACGAGCCCCGCCTAACTGCCAATTAATAACACCTATTTAACTCTCAGTAACGATGTTATAATAAAAATTGGATGGAATTACTTAAAGTAGTATTATATGATTTGTCAACAAAATGTAGTTTTTTTCAAATTGTAAATTTATTTACAATGCTTCGATCACATCTGCGGCCTTGGGGTTAGATTGTGGCCAAGAAGAAGCCCAAACTTTATAAAAAAAGTGTCATGAATTTAAAGCAATAAATAAAATATAACGAGATAGAAGTAAAATAACTACATATATACCTACAGTGATAATTACTACAAATGGTCAAGACTTTGCCTTGTGTCAATGTTTGAATAACTTACAATGTCCTTTTTTTTTTTTTTTTTTTTTTTTTTTTGATAGTGGCATCTCGCAGGTCAACCTAGGAGGTTGTCGGCTGCTTAACCGGGCTTTCCTGTGGATGCCCTAATAATAAACTATTATTAAGGCCTCCAGCCAGGGGCTTACGAATTAAACTAAATCTAAAGCGACCACGCTAAGGGCACCCCCTGCGGGGTACGAGCCTCGGCTTAGGGCGTCGCTTGAGGGAGGACAGCAAGGGACTGGCTGGATCGAACAAGAATTATTATTATCAGGGGAATTTAAAGCTACAGGCTCAGCGGCTACGCGGGCTGGCACGAGCAAGGGTCGGGGAGGTGATGCATTAGGTGCATTACGGGGACGTCGCGACGGGCCTCGGCGGCGAGGCCTAAATGACGGCGGTCTGTGTTTGTGTACTGTGCTGGTGGCCCTACGGCTCTCTTGGAGCAGGGTTATAGCGTCATCGGGGTACAAAAGTGAATGCCTAGGACGGCGAATTCTACTTATCTGGGAGGGGGTGTATCGGGCGGCAGCCGCGATAAGAGGGTTGGGGTGCTTTTCAGCAGACTCGAAATAACGCTTGCAAATGCGTTTTATAAACTGTTGGATAGTGGGAATCTTGAGGTCGAGATGGAGGTTTTCGTTTCTAACGTAGAGGGGGGCTCCCGTGACCTTACGTAAGGCACGGTTTTGGAGGGTCTGCATCTTATGGAGGCGGTACGATTTCGCGTGTGGGAACACTACGCAGGCGTAGGTCATGATGGGGCGTATGCACGTGGTGTAAATGCGCAGTTTGCACTTAAGGGACAATCTGCTGCGTGCGTTCATGATGAAGTGAAGCCTACCCAGAGCGAAGGCGGCGCGCGAGCGCACCGTCCTTATGTGCTCACCGAAGGTCAAGTGTCTATCTAGGATGACTCCTAAGTACTTGGCTTGCTTCTCCCAAGGGATCGGCTTGCCGAACATGGTTATCGGTTTGGGGTCGGGGGGTCTGATCCTACGCTTTTTTGCGAAGAGTACGGCTTGACTCTTATCGGGGTTAACTTCTATTCTCCATTTCCTGAACCAAGCGCCTAGTACGTTGGCGGAAGTTTGGAGAGTGCTAGCTATACGGTCGCGCACGATACCGGAGTAGAAAATGGCAGTGTCGTCTGCGAAGAGAGCTAACTTTGCCTGTCTATTTTTGGGGATGTCGCTAGTGAAGAGCGTGAACAGGAGGGGCGAGAGCACGGAGCCCTGGGGGACACCGGCGCGGATAGAGTGGGGGGCGGATAGTGCGCCCTCTATGCGATAGCGGAAAGTGCGATTCGAGAGAAAGTCCCGTAGGATGAGCACGAGACGGTCGGGCACGCCGAGTTGGTACAGCTTGTATAATAAGCCGTTGTGCCAGACTTTGTCGAAAGCCTTCGCTATGTCGAAAAAGAGCGCGCCTGTCATCGTGCCGCGCTGAAAACCGGCGCTTATGTGCTCGACGATGCGGTGGACCTGTTGTACGCACGAGTGTTGGGTACGAAAACCGAACTGTTCGTTGGGGATGAGGCTCTTCGCATCGGCAAAGTCCTTGAGTCGCTTATAAATAAGCTTCTCGTAGATTTTACAGAGTACGTTGAGGAGGCTGATCGGTCGGTAGCTGGTGGGTTCGTTCGCGGGTTTTCCCGGCTTAGGGATACCTATGACGGTGGCTTCTTTCCACGATTGAGGGAAGACGTTGTGACTCATGGCGCCATTGAAGATGGCGGTCATGAGTATAATGAAAGGGGCGGGGAGAAGTTTCATTACTTTGTTAGTGATGCCGTCTATGCCGGGGGCTTTGCGGGGTTTGAGATTTTTAATGACCTCTTGCACCTCGTCGGGAGTGACGGGGGGCAGGGGGTCGTCGGGGTCTTCGAACGGCGGGAGTGAGGCTCTGCGTTCTACTTCTGCGTCTACCTTGAGGAGGTGCGCTCGGTCGACCGGTTGGGTGCTAGGAGTGCATTGCGCTTCTAGACTGTCGGCCAGGCACTCGGCCTTTTCGATGTCGTCGAAGGCTATGCTCTTATCGGGGCGGATGAGAGGGGGCATGGTGGCCACTCCATCGGATTGGAGTCTCCTTTGAAGCTGCCAGAATGCTTGGTGAGTGGGCTCTAAGTCGCTCAGCGTCTTATCCCAGTGCGCGTTACGCTGCTCATCGATGCGTTTCTTTACAGCACGCTGCAAATAGCGCATGTGAGCTTTGTTCGCGTCACAGGGAAACGCGCTGTAGGCACGTACGGATGCGTTCTTTTCCGTTACCAATTCACGTACGTCCGCCGGTAGTTTCCAGTGATGGTTGTCCATCAATGGAACTTCCCGTGAACAACTGTTCAAAACGGATTGTACGTGACCGGTGAACGAATCGATCGCATTCGTAGTGTCAGTGACCGAGGCGATGACGTCGGGAATAGAGTCTAACTGAGGGGAGCTGGTCGATTGTAGGCTTTCGCTTACTTTCTTCCAGTCCGTGATCGTTTGGGTGGGAGGGGGTCGGGAGGGATCAGAGGGCCCCGAGCGAGGTGCCAGTGCCATGATCACGGGACGATGGTCGGAGTTGAGCTCGTGTAGCGTCTCTATAGACTGTAAACGAAGGTTTACGTTCTTTAGAAGCGCCACATCGAGAATATCGGGAAGGTGCGCGGTGTTGTGCGGGTAGTGGGTGGGATGCATCGGAGCAATAATGTCGAAGTTGAGAGTGGCACACAGGCCGAACAGTTGCCTGCCTCTCGCGGTCGTCGTATTACTGTTCCAAGCGGGATGTTTGGCATTGAGATCGCCCGCTATGATAACGGAGTCACTCAAGCCGAGGAGGGCAGTAAGGTCGTGGGATAGGATTTCGCGTTTTTCCCCCACATCGGTGGCGGCGGGAGGGATGTAGGAAGAGACGATAGTGATGGGTTGGTGACCGGTCATGGCTAGCCGACAGATCGATACCTCGAAAAGTGAGAGAGGAGGTGGGTCTAACGGGATGCAGTGGAGCGTTTTGCGGTAATAAATAAGGGTGCCGCCCATGTGACATCTAGTTCTATCGTTCCTAACTATACGGTAGTTGGCGATATTCGGGTCCCGACGGTGAGGTTTTAAGAACGTTTCCTGTACGAGGAGAACGTCTAATTGGTGGTCGCGGAGGAACGTGGTTATTTCGTCGCGTTGTTTGGTGATGCCGTTAGCGTTGAAGAAACCTATTTTTAGGGAGCGCGGTTTGGTTCTACATAGGTTCCTATTATCCATTAAAGATTTTATATTTTATTTGTTGTGAGCTAGATTGCGCAGGGCTTGCGTAATCTTGGGAAAGGTGTTGTACACCATGAGTAGCTTCATAGGGTCGCCTTTGCAGGCGATGATGTCCCTGGCCATAGCGTGAGCGTTATCCGAAGAGAATACGCTGAATGTGCTGAGGATGACGACCGCGGGGTCAAACGCGAGGTCGTCGTTTACGACCGGTAGAGAGGCGGCGGCGTTAGCCGGTACGGACGCGTTAGTCGGAGGCGATAGAGAGGGGGGCGCAGCTATGGGCGAGGCCATTAGGGCTGCGATCGTGGGCGTAGAGGTGGTTTTGAGAGCTGGGAAAGCTCGTTGTTGCTGGAGGTTGTTGAGGGGAGCCCACGGACTGGGTCTCTGAGGGCTGAGGCGGGCGGGGAGTTGAGAAGAGGGGATCGCCACCGAAGGGCTTTCCCTTTGTTGACGGGCGTTGGCCCGCTTCACGAGCTTGGGCGAGGTTGATTTCGGTGCCTTAGGGCAGCCGCGATAGTTTGCGGGGTGACCGGCTTCGCCGCAGAGCACACAACTGGGAGGGTCGGTGCAGAGTGCGCGATCTTTGGGTCGGGGACAGTCTACGGTGCCGTGGTCACCTAGACACTTGACGCATCTAGGTGTGGCGAAACAGTTGGTCTGAGCGTGACCGTATAATTGGCAACGGTGACATTGCCCTATTACGCCTGTTTTATAAGGCTTCTCTATAATGATGCCGGAAAGGCTACAGATCGCTTTGACCTGGAAGATAGGGTGGTGTCCTTCGGTAGGATCGCATACGACTAGCACCATGTCGTAGGCGGCCCCACCTCTGGGTCGGTGCATCCGGTGCACCTGGGATACTGGGACTCTCTGCGACTGAAGGTCGCTGAGGATGTCCTCTGTTGGGATTTCTTTCGGGATGCGTCTTATGACGACCCTGGTAGATTTCTCCTCGGGGAGAGAGTACGTGTGAAACGACACGTCCCTGGCCTTAAGGGCCTTGGTGAGTTCCCTATAATCGGTTGTGGAGGGGACTTTGACTTTAATGCCTTGCTGAGTAGCACAGGCACTGGTGTAGTTGATCCTGCGATCAACACACATCTTTGAGATGGCAGTCCATTTGGACTTGTCATGAATGTAGAGCGGGGGAGGGGATTTAAGCTTCTTAGAGCTCGAAGTGGCGCCGGAGGGGCTGAGGGGGGGGTTGGTCTGAGAGGGGGCGGGGGAGAGGGGTGCGATAGTCGCGGGGGAGGGGGGGGGCGGGGGTGGCGGTAGTCGCGGGGGCGGGGGAGGGGGCGGGGGAGGGGGCGGGGGGCGCTACAGGTTTTTTGGCCTTGCTGGCCGGGGCGGAAGTTTTCCCCTTCTTCCTCTTGCCTCCTTTGCCGACCTGGATGTAGTCGTCTTCGGAGGAGGAGGAGGAGGAGGGAGAGGACGAGCTAGTCTCGGAGTCGGAGGCAGTGGCATCCGAGAGACAGGGAGAGGGGTTGACGCACACGTCCATGTCTTCCGAGACAGTGACGGCGGTCGTAGGAGGCGCGATGGCCGAAGTAGAGGGAGCCTCTACGAGAGGGTCGATGATGGGCAAGGATGCGAGGCATGGTATACCTATTTTAGCGGGCGGCGGAGAGAGAGGGCTATCTGCGCAAATTATTGCGGGGTTGACATGCTGCAGGTCGGCTATTTGGGTACCGTACCGACGTTGAATGTCGGGGTCCCTGACTATGATTTTAACGAACGCGAGAAGCGCGTCCATATTAAAAAGAAATTATTTACCTATTTTATAATATAATATATGCCTAACAGGCCTAACTCCCCGGGAGGATAGCCCGGGGATGCGTAACCCTCCCCGCCGGGTATAGGCAGGGAGGTGAGTGACCTAATGGTGAGCCCTAAGCTTGCTTTTTACCCGTCGCCAGTCTTAATGTGCGTACGGGGCCCTGAACCAGTCTAGTGCGAAGGGTGTAGACACACCCGACCGACACTAGGTGTGTTGCTGTAAGGGAAACCAGAGCTAGAGTCGACTAGGAGATCCCCCAAGGCCGGTTGTTCTAGCTCCCGTCCGATTTGTAGCTTAACCCTGAAGGGGCTTCAGCTGGGTGTATCGGGTCCACACCCTCTCGGTTTCGTTGACACCGTGAGGTTTCCACCGAGAACCACGAAACTGTGGATTTTCCCAGAAGGGGAATTTACACAACACACGTTTTGACTGTACTTTGAAAAAGACAGATATCAGCCGCCGCCTCGAAAGAGGCAACTTTTGAATTACAATGTCCTGTACTTGAACAGGGTTTTATACATCATACGAAGATCATTAAAAACAAAAACTTGAGAGGTGACAAGGGACACCCGGATGGAAAGAAGTTAAAGAGAAAAAATAAAAATAAATAATAATATATATCTGGCTTGCTTTCTTTAAGAGAGAGAGAGAGACAGACAGAGAAACATGCGCACGCCGCACGGCTTACAATAGCTTAGTATAGCAAAAAGTGTCGTTACAACTTTTCGTCTTACAATTACAATTTTTTCCGTCTAGCCCTTCGCAACGCGCGATAAGGAACTTCGTTCCAAAACTTCGTTCCAAAAAGTATATATCTAGTTGTAGATAATGAATCTATAAAATCATATTTATTCATACTTCCATTAACCCACCTATTTCCTCAGCTCTTCAAACAAGTTTCACTAAAAGGTAGACAAGCAAGTATTAATAGCAAAGTCTTCAATTTCAAATAACTCGATCGTCAAGTGATATTTGACTTCGGCAGTCAAATAAGGAACAAGTGAAAGCCATCACTTGGGCAACGTAAACCTAATCATTGAAAACTAACATGCGAGGGCGCATTGGCCATTCCCAGTCGAGATATGTTTGAGTTGCTACGTTTGTATTCCCACTACTGTATGTGATTGAGACTCTCTACGTTGAATAATCTGTCTTGATTTTAAACGGATATATGTTGGCTTTCCTACGCTCCATCCTGATCAAATATGTTTTCTTTGTTTGAAAATTTAATATTGAACTTTTCAATTGTTTCGGCGCTGTCGATTCGCGTATCTATCCCGTTTTGTTTGAGTCTATTGTTTGAAGTGGAATATTGTATTTGCATGCATAGACTTTTGTAAATTACGTTTTCGTTAAAATCGTATAGTTGGAGTAGTTCCAAATTTAGTAACCCAAGGGAATATTGCAATGATGGATGTTGAACTTTGTCAACGAAACTATTAAAGTATCATATTCCTATATAATATATTATTATTATATAGGAATATGATACTTTAATAGTTTCGTTGACAAAGTTCAATTTTAGTTTCGAAACTTTCTTGAGAGCCAAGTGCTTTAATGGCACATCAAATACGGCTTGACGGGTGCTGAATAGATCGCGATCCCACAACAATAAATGAAATACGCGGTAAAAACTGGTCAAGTTTCAAGTGGAGCCGGAGTGTAGTGACGTCACGGGTCCGGTAAACATTGCATACAAATCAGCGCAGTGGCCGACTTTCAGTGAAACTTTGTGAAATTAACTTTGATCGCGTTTTAATACTCGCGCTTGCGTGGTAAAGTATTAAATCTCAATTTATATCCGAGCCGTCTTTTTCCAACTAGTTTATGAATTAGTTTAAAAGTTAACCCATTAAGTAGCAGTTGCTTTTACATAATATTCTTAAAAGGCGAGTAAATAATTAAATTGTATATTTTCATAATAAATCTACTTATACAATCAATTAAAATTTGTAAAATTACATATTGTGATAAAAACTATTAAGTTTATTAACTCAGATGTTACCAATCTTCACGTCCATATTGGAAGGTTTCAAGAAAACCCCTGTCTTACCCAAGAAAGGAGAGTGTCGGATGCCGAAACTGGGAGCTGGTATCGATCGCTTGCCCACCATAAACTGTGAACATAGAACAAAACGAATTACTTATGAATAACAATCTATCTTGAGTTTTTGCAAATCGGGTTCAATTTACTTTCAATAAGTTAAACGTTGATTTCAAAATAAAGTACAAATATGCAGATATAAAATCTATTTGATTCAATCAAATTACACTGAAGAGCTTTTGGAGTCGAGACAGCAAACAGCAAAATGCGTTTTTATTTTTATATCAATTTATAGTTTGTATCAAAAGGGACCTTTCAATATCATCGGCTGTCACGAATGCCTTAAATATTAAAATATTTTTTTTTAGAAAAATATTAGATAATAGTTTAGCGGAAAACACTCTTAAGGTGATTACACAACATACAATTCTATTTATGGATAAGACGAGTAAAATTTATTGCCTTATTGGTCTAGTAGACGCAAGGATGACTGAGCGTGAGGTCATAGGTTCCATTCCCGGGTCCGGCAACTGTTATTGGGGGGTTTTTTTTATAAGGTACTTCGCGGTAGCAGCCCAGACAATAGGCTCATCACCTATTACATGGGGTGAAATGTGGGGGTAAAACTTTGTTCACATCTGCCTTTCCTTTCTGAAAAACAAGCTTGATGCTATGTGTATTAATTATATGTGTATTCTGTAATAAAGATGTACCTTTTTCTCGCAGTAGGTATTGGGTGGAGGTGTGATTTCAGTTTTTATAGGTGAGTAGCGAGGCCCGAATGAGTACGACGGTTTCGTTTTCCGAACAAAGTTGAAATTCGGATTGTGTTCTCCAGGGCCTGGCAATTTTGCTTGTGTAAGGATTCTATCCGGATAGCCGAAGGTATAAGCTGGTGCATTTCTGGGCAAAGATTATTTAATGACCGTTAGTATTGCTAGAAACAGACACAGAGGCTATATTATTTAAATGATTGTCTCAGAAAGCAGAAAGACCCAGACTGCAAAAATGATATTGTGTGCATGAATCGAATTAGCAATCACTTCGCTAGTCGTAGGTAACGTTAGTTCTGAAATTCTAACTTAGTAAATACAATTTCATATAAAATGCGTAATAATATAAATATACCTTACATATGAGCTCTATTTGTAAGCTCTTGGTTTTACAGTAAAGTTGGTATACAAATAAGGGCACCAACGCACTTGACAACGAGAATTTTATGGAATAATGACCAACGTTTTTTGGTTCTTTTGGATCTTACTTTGGATAAAAGCACCTATCCAATATTCTTCGCCGGTAGTGTTTAAGGTCTATTTTAAATTTCTTTGAAATCGGTGCAATAGCTACACGTGAAGAAGTAACAAACAAGTAGAAATATAATGATATAGAAATGAAAAAATTATGATAGAGAAAAATACAAGTAAATTACTAAACTAATCAATCAATGATGATTTGAGTAAGTCCATCTGTATCAAATCATTCAGGCAATAAATAGTACTTTCTGTCCAATGTTTGTGAGTTTATAAATTTGAATGTTTATCAATAAATTACTGAACAGATTTAGATGAAATTTTGTAGGTATGTAGTTATTTTAGGACGTAGAATATTTTAATCCCGAGAAAATGTAGATTTCCTACGGGAAAAGGGTAATTTCGTGGGCGAAACTGCGGGGGGAAACTAGTGTCTTTATAATCTAAATGTGCCTTATTATTTTGCGATTATAACAAGTCGTGTATTCGATACAGACTTTAGTAAGCACCTGATATATTCAAGACACAATAGAGTTGCCGTCTGCGAACGCAAGTTCTAAATCAGTTTGGAACTAGAATTATCAAGTCGGTCTCATCGCAGTTGCTTTACTTGCATGTGCTTAGTTCCTTAGTAAACCCTCTCCACAATTAAGTTGCAATAGCTACAATGTGGAGAGCACTACGGGCATATTTAGATCACATTGCAGCATTCCTAATCCTCAGATTTACTTGGAATTGGATCTTAATTTTCTAGCTTATTTGTTAGAATTTCTATTTCTATTAGAAATTAACATTGGCGGTAACGGCAAAGTTATTATTTAATATAGGTTTTTAAGAAAGAACTACGGTTTACCATGATCGCTACAATGAACATCTTCCTTGAACGCAATTTATTTAAAAACTAGCTGTGCCTGCGACTCCGTCATTGTGGAAGTCGTAAATTAACACCATCTCGTGTATGAACACAAATTCATAATTAACAAATTTTCCACGTGATTCTTTAAATTAGCATAACTTTTTATTTATGAAACGATTGACATGAAACAAACACTAAATGTTATGTGAAGCTTAGCACAATATATTAATGAAAACCACATATAAATCGGATAAGCCGTTTCTGAGATTAGTGTGCACAAACACACAGACAAACAGATAGAAATTCTAACAATCATTGTTTTGGGTGCTATTTGCGTTGATAAAGGTACCAATAATAATTTTCTCATATATCTTCCATGTACAGACAGCGATCCGTTACATTTTTATTATATTTATTGATATGAATTACCAAGAGCTCTATATTTGGTAGTGAATATGTTCTGTGGCTGAAATGATGACCCATGGCTGATACGATTCAGACGATGAATTAGAATCACTCACTGCCCAACATTGCTCCTAATAGAACTGCAGGTTGTGGCATGTATTTGATGACATGTTCTTCTAGAAATTACAAATTTTCCGCCTTGGCGATCACATATAGGAAACGTCAGGGAAAACCTCAGTTATTTCTACTTACGGCTTTGGTATCGGCGGACAGTACATATTGGGGGGCGGGGTCCACGCATCGAACGGTTGGTACGGAGGCTTTGCGGCAGGTCGCATACTGTAAGCCGGGACCCGTTTGGTTCGCACCCTTGACTTAGGGTCGTAGGCACCCGGCCCTGGTACCTTCATCTTACTTTCAGGAGGCTCGATGTGGGGAGTGATCAAACCTCCAGGTATTTTGTAGTAGCCTGATAGAAATAATTGTTGTTTACCCTCACTGAATATGTATTGGTAGGCCAGTTACTGATTCAACCGGCAAATTATGACCAGAAGACAAATTGAACAGACTGATACAAGTTTCCCAGATTTCCATTTAAGCGAGTCTTAACATGATCTCACTTCTCTTTCTCTTTAAAAAAATAACGTTGCTCCACACTAGGAATTTCTTCCTGTGTCGTGGGTGCGTTTACAGACATAAAATCTCACATGCACACACACACCCAGGCCTGGAGAAATTATCTGTAGATCACACAAATATTTGCTCCGTGCAGGAATCGAACCTGTGACACACGACGCAGCAGCCGGTCTCTCAACTACTGCGCGAACCGCGCCAAATCAAATAATTGTTATTTGACTAATATTGAGATCTTCCTTAAGTGTGTACCGGGCTTCATTAGAAATGTCATATATTTTTATAATTATCATGCTTGCAAAACGAACTTTAGATAGCCGCAGCTCAATAGCTAAATCAGGGTTATATTGTATGAATAGTAAAACACAAATCTACTTCCATCATATTCAAGTCGTATCTATGAGTAAAAGTGCTTGTGAAGCTTAAGAAATACATTACCTTTTTGACTGATATCTCTTACATCGAACATAGGCGCATTGGGTTTGACCGCCACAGAAAAGTTAGGTTTTAATACCCGACCAAATGTATAAGCCGGTGCGCGCTTTATTTTTGAATAACCATCTCCGCCTGGGAAACAAGAATAAGGGTAAATTCCTGAAATAACTCTATCGAATTCTACGAAGGCAGTAGTTGGTATAATCTACAGTTAAATCTATATACTTTGCCTAATTGGTCTAGTGGTCTTAAGTTCGATTCCTGGGTCGGAAAATGTGTAATTAGGTTTTTCTGCCAGAACATTTTCAGTAGCAATCTGGCAATAGGCTCACAACCTATTGAAAGTTTGGGAAAAGACTTCTTACGGTATCGGTGAAATGTCGGTACACTGCTTTATACCTCTGTATAACTCTCTGTCATATATCTGCATAAATGTAATTAATCTGCAAATATATAAAGTTACAATATTAAATGGAAAAAGATTCGAACCTGCGCCTCCCGGATAAATACTCCAGGCGCTCTGACCACTAAGCCATCTCGACCTCTGCTTACCACCGCGAATTCTTCTTCCATATTTTAATACGTCTTATGGCGACGTCTTTTTCCATTTAATATTGTAACTTTAGAGTTTGCTAAGCATGCGTTAATGCTTTTCAAAGATTTATCTGCAAATATATGTATAAATATTTGCAGATTCATTGTTAGTCTCGAAATTGTGTGTCAAAACAAATGTGAAACGTATTTAATAAACATTGATGATCAATTTCGAATGTATAAATATATGATGCACATTTTCATATTTACATAGGAGTATATGATAGGTATAAAAACAACATAAAAGAAACATTGTAATTCCAGCCGGTGGTTTTATTTGATGTTGTTGGTGTGACGACTCTGTAATGAGCACTCGCATTCATGATCTGTGGGTTCTCGATTATTGACTTTGAATTTCGATCACAAAGCGAATGCTGTACCAATGAATATTCCGAAATATTTAAAAGCACGTCGTTTGTTTGTTTTATTTTCATAGCGTGTCGCATCCTAAAATCATTGTAAAGGAATCGTAACAAAGCTTTTGTATCGGTTCCAATACAGTTAGTTCGTATCTGTTTCAAAAAGTATTTTGGGCATTCTAATTCCTAGCAGTTCAGTGCTCTTCGCTACGGATTGAGTTTCGAAATTTGACTTCAAAGGAACTGTGAGTGATAATATTTATTGTTGGTAAACAGATTTTGGCTTTCTGGTATTTGAATGTGGAATCGGGTGTAAAAATGCTTATTATGGTAATGAACTGTTTATCAGCCAAGTACTTAAGGGATACCATATTTTTAGTAGCCCTCAAATATTGTCAAGGCTTGAAGCAAGGTTTTGAAGGCGAAGCAACAAAGACAGCACGAGATTTGAAGACTATTTAAAATTACGTTTTAGTATTTGGGCCTTTAATTCATCTTAAAGCTTACGCCTACAGTCCTGAGACTGTTTTTTTAAATATTGGAGTATAATAAATTATTTAAACTATTTATAATGTAAACTCTGCAGTTATACGCAAGCACATAATTCTTATACGTACCTAATTTTGTTTTAAGATGTGTCCGAGCAAGACATTACATACATTGGTAATAAATGCAAGAAGATTCAGTTAAAATTAATAAACCCTATAATACTTATATTTAGATTTAACATAGCTTGACGATTACAAAGCAATATGTGTTTTTTCTTAGGTTTAACAAGTTTCCAGCCCTATCCTATGCGGTACATACCATAGAATTAGAATATTTTTGCTACCCCATAGAAGGACATAGAGCTCAAAAAGTGCAACCGTTTTTGAATTGTCAATGTGTGCGTGCAAAAGTGATGTACAACGTGGAAATATTGACATATCGATTATCGATAAATAGTATTTCTGATGTAAAGACTTGGTATACAAAATGAAAATATTTTCAATCAAATTATGTTAATAAAACTAAAATCACAAGCGTAGTCATTATTTAATGCACTTCATTAATTAATTACATTATTATAATAAAAACATTTCATGCGCTCATACTATAATTATATTTCATTGGTAATAGGTACTTTTTTTGTTGTTAAGAAAGCAGCTCTTAAGGACCCTGAGTAGTGTATAGAGTATGACTGATTGAGATGATGATTGACTGAATGATTTTTACCTACCTATCCTATATATCATTGTGTAGGTGGTCTGGACTTAGCCCAGCACCCGCTTGAAGTGTGGCCTCCCTAGACCGCTGAGCGGCGGATACTAAGAGCCAGTATCGGGCGAGATCTATTTCTGCCGGCAGTAGTGAGGTCTACGCTGGCAGATTTAGGGAACTGGAGAGAAATGGCTTCCTTTTGTGATACTGCTATCTTATCTTATCTTTGGGGTCACGGGTGCTTAGAGAGGGGACGCTATTTACCCATCGTGATCCCAGAGAAGACGGTGGCATAGTGGTCACGTGCTATCGTGCACAGCGAGGCTTAGGGGAGCCCCTTTACAGTCTCTCCAGGGATGTGTCTTAAGTGCCTCCCTCCATATGCTGGCGGTGACCGCCGAGGTGGTTTTGAGTGAGGTAAGAATCTCACACACCCCGGTCTTGTCCATAAAGGCCGGGCGCGTTTTTGAAGGTTTCCCCCCGAAAAAAAAAGTTATATCCTATTATCTTTTCTTATTACTTCTTTTTCTTCTTTATCTTTATTCTATTCTTTATCAATTAGTCTCATCTATTTTTCTTTTTCCTTAGCATCGACAGGAAACCTTTTAGTATATTTTATTTTATCATAAAATAGTAAAATTCTCTTGAATTTGTAGTAAAAATTATGGAAACAACATATTCATTACGCTATCACATATAGGCTCAGTGCTCACCGCCTAAAGGTGATAGCACAGGAATCACCAACTAGTTTCATTCGGGGTCTGTTTTTAAAATTAATATTAGTAGCGCAGTTCGTTAGATCATTATTAAACTAAGGTCCGCACAAAATAGGTTGGCGGTCCGGATTCGAACCGCATTTGGGGACTACTGTAATAGCGTGATGAAATATATTTATAACGTGACCTGGGCCACTAAGCTACGCTAAGCTTCTTATATGTTATAAACGTTCGATCAGACACACCGACAAACAGACAGAAACATTTTGGTTTCATCGTATTAGGTACCCGAATTAAAATTTTGGAAAAATTATCAATGTGCAGAGCTAGTTGGTAGATCTACAATAATAATAAATTCTGATATCGGAACATTTTGTTCTAAAATTTTATCGACACAATAGTCGACACTGACAAGTCACTATTTTGTATACATGAAATGAAAATTTATATTAAAACAACGTTCTCAATATTGCTTTTGACCATTGTTTTTTACTATAGAGAAAATTCACTATTTTCTTGATAGGATTTGGTTTTCAAAATAAATTATATAAAAACAGATATTTCCAAAATATGGCCATGAAAATATATGCTGTTGTTGACAATTTACCTGTGAAATGAATATTTTTCTGGATTATTTTTGTAAGAAACATCGCAGTCACCAACACAACACGTAGGCATTGCTTATAAATTTTAAAACTGTTTAAAATATACAGGATTCACTGACAATACAGCAAATATAAGTTAGCGCGATTTTTGACAGTGACACTGGAGAAAACAACATCTGCCAATAGTGCTGACTGAAGCTAAATATGCTTTCTCTTTCTAACATGTGATATTTCCGTAAGAGATTCCATTCCCATAGTAGGCTTTGTAGGTATTTTTCTATCCTACGTTTATGGTACATACACTGCGACCGTAACCAGGCAACATCAACATTTTTTATGTCTAGGTTTGTACAATAGCATCTTATTTCTACCTTCTTTCCTAAATCATAAATAATTACTCACCGCATATCCTTTGCGGTTCATAATGGTTAGGGCCCGGTGTGAGCGTTTCTTGACATATAGGGGAGGTCCGTTCTGTCGCCTTATGTGGGACCTGCTTTATATGCTTTTGTCTGCATTCAAATCCAAACTGCATTTTTATTTTATACTACTTAAGAGTTGCTTAGATGAGCTTGTATGAAGAACTGTTATAGATTTTATGAATAATATACGTTTATATTTAACATGAAGACCACTAACAAAACTACAGGATGTCAATATTGAATGGTCGTAATTGTGTTTCAAAACGTTTGTATTTCTCGTCAGCCAGTGACGGTATCTATAGAAAAAAGATCTGAAATCATACCAACGGATGAACGGAATAAAGCTGGCGATAACATTTGGAGATAAAAACGGCACGAACGCAGGAATCAGGAGAGCAAATAAAAACTCAGTGGAATTTCCACGGTCCAGGAAATTGAGCTGCACCGGATATCGTCGCACCGGGGCGACGTGCGACGGAGGAATGGCTTCCGGCCGAGGTGGGCCTCCTTCATTATTCCTTCATTCTCTCACATTTCAATTCTGCAAATATTATCTTTGCTAAGAGATAATTTTCGATCTCTTAGTTATGACACCAATTCATGGAATTATTGGGTTTTCGGATATGAATGTGTAATGGGGTTTGTTGCGATGTAAGAGTATTCCAGTTACATTAAAGTATTGTTTCCCCTACAATAATATCCGATCTGACAAGAAATACCAATGTATGGATATTATTCCACAATGAATTTCACACATTGCAGCACCGCACATTATATTTCTTCATATTTCATATGAAAAACCTGTTATGTAGGTTATTTTAGTTTTGCACTTACTTTAAATTACTATTCTGTTAGGTAGTTAGGTTTTATGCATAAAAGTATTTGTTGCGAATATTCCATTTTTATTTAAAATCTTGAAAGGTTTTCAGACAGTTTCGCAGAATTAGTTCTATTAGATCGTCGCTTTTAACTTTAATCGACTATTACTTTTATTTTCTAAGATAATTACAATAGGTAGGTTAGTGGAAAACAATGATAGAAAATACTTACAATATAACAAGATCACAGCTAATAGTTCTAACCATCACGATTGGTAAAATAGAGGAACCGGGCAGGAAAAAAAATCACATAGATACATACATTTACGCCTGTTCCGCATTGGGGTATGCAGAGACTATCATTTTCCACTTCTTAAGATTCTGACACAACCATTTCCCTTCATCAATGTTCATTAACCTCACCATTCTTTAAACAGATAAACTTTCAAACGCATTAACGTATGCGTAGCGAAAACTGAAGTAATAATATTTTACAAATAAATATTTGAAAAGCATTAACGCATGCTAGAGTTCTAATTTTAAATGGAAAAAGAATACGGTAGCAATGACGTCACCAAAAGACGTGTTAAAATGTGAAAGAAGAAATCATGGTGGTGAGCAGAGGTCGAGATCATTTAATGGTCAGAGCGCCTGGAGTATTTATCCGGGAGGCGCAGGTTCGAATCCTGCTCACGACCGTATTCTTGTTCCGTTTAAAATTATAACTTTAGAGTTCGCTAAGCATGCGTTAATGCTTTTCAAATATTTATCTGTATTTGTTAAGGTAATTGCATCTGTACGACATTGTATTAAGTGCAAAGTTAGTCGTGTCGGTTCGGTCACCTGTATATGGACTGAATAGATAGCAATGATGTCAACAAAAGACGTATTGAAATTTGGAAGTAGAATCACGAATAGTGAACAGAAGTCGAGATGGCGTAGAGGTCAGAGTGTCTGGAATATTTATCCGGAGGCGCAGGTTGGAATCCTGCTCACGAACGTATTTTTCTCTCCATAAAATCATCCTAATTATGTATGCTCGTCGAGTTAGGTTGCCCTTGACCTATAATTTGACTTGACCTGTGTTAAAAATGCCATAACTTATAGTATTCTTATAAATATATTAACACATCAATGATCAATGGAAAATTATAGGTATACAGAACGTCCCTTTTATAATTTATTCATGTAAGTAATGGAAAATTATAAACGAAAAATGGGCAATATGGTGGGGCGTGTGGCATTCATTATTCAGGCTATATTGCTGGGACATGCGAATCGCGGGTTTGTGGATGCTGCCTTCATCGTGCTGAGCGAGGTTGTTACTATGCTAAGGGTTATAGGACCCTGGGTTCGATTACGGGTCGGGCAAAGTGTTAATTTGTTAATCCTTATATTACCTAATACGTGAAGCAAAAACTTGGTCCGCTTTTTACGAAAATTACGCGGGTGGAGGAGTAGATATGAAATTTAGCACGGTTAAAGTTTATATGGGGAAGGAGTGCAGAAAGCTACCATGCGTTTAACACACACACACATAAATCTTTGACACCTAGCTTTGACTTTTCTTAAGTGCCTGTAATAGGGCCTATTTGAAATAAAAATTTTGAGTTTGAGTTTGAGTTTGACAATAGAACCTTAGTAATGTAAAATTTAAATTTTTAATGAAATTTGGGTCATCTGGCGACCACTACGGTTAAATAAATTTTTCAAAAGTATTTACGCATGCATAGCGAACCCTAAAGTAATACATTATTGTAGACAGAAAAATCGCAGCGAAGGTTCGAATCCTGCTCACAACCGTATTTTTTTTTCTATAAAAATAGGTTGTTAATTTGTATAACTGTTAAAATACCTATTCTTAGTAGCAGCCTGTAGTTTGGAATTGGCAATAGGCCACCTATTTCATGGGATTTAATCATTGTATTGGTGAGATGTGGCTGTGTGGTAGTATGTAATCCTTAAATCTAACCCTTGGGGTTATAAATGCAAGTTAATTGCTATATAATGGTATGATGTTGTGTTGTTAATTTTTTATTTCTTAAAAATATTAATCATTATTTCGATTTCATTTATCTATATTTTCTTTGTGTTTGAAGGCACCTTTTATCCTGTTACTTGTATGTTTTTGTACTCAAACATGCTTTATCGTGTTGATTGATATCTGATTATAGGTACGACATATCACGAAAATTTATAGACAAGTAAACTTATCAACGAATATATTATTTATTTATTAATCATTATACTCAAGTAGAGCACAAGTTTCGAAAACAAAGTGGAAAACACTCATTTTTCAGTACACAAAGGTATCTAAGGAAACCTCTTAATGTAATACACATGTATGAGCCAGCATCAAATAGATTTTGTAACAAGAAATTGGACTCTTTACGTTACACTGCCAGCTTGGGAAGTTAGGGTGGGCACACATTTGTAGACACCAAATCGATTTAATCCAATAAAAAAACACTTAATTATATTTAAAATTCTTTTGTGGGTGTGTTTGTAATTCTTCTCCTCCTAAAAGGTTCGACCGATTTTGATGCTATTTTTTTCTTATGAGGTCTTCTGAACAGTTCCTAGCTGTAGATGGACCCGGTGGGTGGCGTGATGTTCAGACGCGGAAAACATGGCAGGACAACGTCAGCCTACCGCGACCGAGCTGAATGGAAAAATCCTTAGAAAATAATTGTATCGACAAAAACCTAGGGACAACTCACTGAAAAATAATAATTTCAACTTAGGAGATGAGACAAAACTTAGA
This sequence comes from Xylocampa areola, assembly GCA_935421205.1. NCBI lineage: Eukaryota > Metazoa > Arthropoda > Insecta > Lepidoptera > Noctuidae > Xylocampa > Xylocampa areola. Next base: position 9,033,879 of record OW285200.1, read on the forward strand.
TACTTTTTGGTTTTTATTACTACTTGGAAAATTACGTGGGCTGGTAACGAGACTTTTCCCCGTATCACAGAACAAACTTAAATCGTGTAACGCGAGTGTGGAGTCGGTCTTGTTAGAGAATCTCGCGCTTCGTTGCCTTCCGCGCAATTTGCGGTTCACTAAACTTTATTACATCTTTTGTTTTAGGTGAAGCCTCCAACTAGCAAGACAGAGACAAAATATAAAAATCACCCGTTTGCTTACACAGTTGTGTGCATTTTAAATTCTTTATTCAACGTTTCAAGACAATCGCAAGAAAAACAATGAGTTACGGTGGAGTTAAAAATCAATAGGAAAGGTCGACTCAATGCCGCTCGGCTTAAGCTCTCTGAAAAAAGTTGCCAGTTGGAATTGACTTTCCCTGTTCATGGCCCGAAGTTACAGTATGCTTCAGTTGTTCGTAATACGGCTGACCCATTTCGCCATCATTGTTTTAAAGGCGTGTAGTTTTAATATTCAACGGCTTGAAAAATCATAATTGCCGAGATTATTTATAATTAAATACATATAAAGTTTATTAACTAGCTTTATTTTATGCACAGTGAAGCATATTTTATCTGACGTACATTTTAATGTTGCATGTAAAATTAGAAATTGTGGATTTCTCTCGGGGGTTTTTATGATGTAATCCTTTATATTAACTTTCTTTGTACATTTGATTTTCACAATATCTGTATGGGCATACCTACAAGGAAATCCGAAAAAATTCACTCAGTGTCGTGTCGAATCAGTGAAGTGTTCAATAAATAATAAAATACCTTCATATGCAGACTTTTGATGAAATCCAACGAAAGAAATAAGCATTCCAGTATAATAAAACACTTCTTCCATAAAGCGTTTACATATAATATTATTCGTTTGATCCCAAAGCTAGGTAGGTACTTCCCACTGGGTAACTGCCTAATTCCCAACTAGGTTAGAACAACACGTAGCCAGTAGTAACACAATATTTTCTACGGAATAAGTAATAGAGGGTTATTCGGCGTTTGTATATTTGATTGTGTGCTTGTATATGTGTGCGTGCTATCTAAAGAGGAGCAATTTTTCGGATCTTCGCCGCAGGAAACAATCCGCTCTGTTGAATAATTAAATATACCCCGAATTACTTTTCTCTTTCTGTTAGTAAATCATATTTCAACAAGTTGCTGGGAATTTGATTGCTTTTGTGGGAATATGTGATGTAGTTTTGGTTCGTAATGTTGTTAATGGATTTATACAATTACTTACTAAGATTATTTATATTTGTTATCTTGGGTTTAATAAAAAAAAATATGTATATTGCGGTACTTTAAATATTAATTGGTATGCGTGCAACTAACGTGTTTGAACATACTGGATATTGCAGTAAAAATTAAGTACATATATATCTAAAATAGATAGCATCCGCTCATTGCAAGAATAAATTATTGATATTTATAAATGAATTATTAACTAATTACTGGAGTTTATTTTTATATTACGCAAAAGAATCGGTATATTTGCCTTTGTTTAATGTTTTCTTTTAGTTACTGAAACGTCTTTAATTATATTCTTCTGTGTAAAAAAAATACCTACAGATAGATTGATTTTGATTGAGCATTTGAACTTGCACTGCCTTGCTCAGGACTGTATTTTTCTTTACACATAATTTATAGTTTTACGAGTTAGCTAGGCATTAATTAATGCGTTTCAAAGATTTATCTGTCCTTAATTTTTAACATATGTAATATAACAGAGCATAACGCTTGTATTCTCCGAAGGGTTAGGCAGAGGTGTACATAGTTGTACACCCACATTTCACCAATGTTGTTATTAAGTCCCATGTATAATATGTAATGTAATATACATAGGTGAGCCTCTTGCCATCTACTGGGCACGATTCCAATCTCCGGGCTGCTACTGAGAATTTCCTAACAGGGAAACTCGATAACAATTTGCCCAACCCGGAAATCGAACCCGAGACCTCATGCTCAGCAGTCGCGCATGTGACCACTAGACCAACGAGGCAGTAAATTTAAGGTAAAGTGTTAGTACTAAGGATATTTTTATTTTATTTAATGACTATAAATTACATATTTTGCAATGTGTTTCGGGTTCTAACTAATTAATCAACAATAAAAAAAAAAAGCGTTTTTCTTCTCAGTCCATTTCCAGTTATTTCATAAAAGTCAACTTCAATTTATTCAGAAAACCAAAGCCTGCAGACTAGGTCGCCGGCACTGTTCAGTTAAAAGCTTTGTCGGGCATGTGCAGTTAATTCACCTAATTAGCTCGTAACCTCTCGCACGAGATCACGAGCCTTTCTCTGCGACACTAGTACGTACTAAGTTATGAGGTTGGTCACCTTGTCTGCTTATTTTTGTTATTTTAATTAATGTAGTGAAATGCTACGTCACCCTCGCGTCGGGTGACTTAGAGATAAAATGTACTTACTTTTTCTGCTTTGCATAGAGTTTTCTCCAAGCAGATAAAAGATTTGTTATATAACCACATAATATCTATTTCATTATCAATCACAAATCTAATTTACAGGTCATTGTCTACCCTATACATGTCATATCTTGTAAGGTATTCAAAATATTGATTTATAAAGCTGTGATAGCCTAGTAGTATGGCCATTGTACTGGCCAGATAAAGATCGCAGGATCGAATCCAAGGCATGACCACAGACTTTTTAAATTTAGCGTTCTAATCACGTACAGATAAATCTATCATACGCATTAACGCATCCGTAGCGAACTCTAAAGAAAAATATGGCCGTGAGCAGGAGTCAAACCTGCGGTACCCGGATATATGGAGTATATATCTGGGAGGCGGAGGTTTAGCTTCCCGACTACAATTACTTATCACTTGCTTAAAATGGTAGGAAAGCATCGTGAGGAAATCAGATATGTTCTTAGTAGTTTGTAAAGCCATGTCAAAGGCCTATGGGTGGTTTAAAAACTCTCAACTTTGTTGTTCATCGAGCACATGATGAAAAGAAGAAGATATTATAGTGTATACTTCACGAAGTCATTTGATATGACTATAATGGCTTTAAAATTTGTGATGTACAATGGACAATGGCGTCAAAAATGACAGTGCGGTTGGCGCGGTGGTCGAGAGACCGACTGCTGTGCTGCGTGTCGCAGGTTCGATTCCTGCATGGAGCAAATATTTATTGTTCCGGGTCTGGGTGTGTGTGTGCATGTGAAATTTTATGTCAACGTTTTAAAAAAAAACTAATGTGCAAACTAAACTAAGATTTAGAACATTTCTATCTTTTACTAACAGTTACTATAAATGAGCAAGGTGGGACGAATTGAGAGATGTCAAATTCGAATTTACGCACGGCAAATTAAAATCTACCAGAGTTTTTTGTAGACACCGTTTAGTTATTATTGTTTAGTTTTAAAGACGTCAAACGAAAATTGAATGGAAATTTTAGGTTGACATGATTAAATTTGAATTTGACGCATAGAAATATAACTAATATAATTTGACGTCATCCCGTCCTGCTCTGATAGTAAAAGTCAGCAATGCTCTAAATTTCATTTAGTTTGTTACAATAAAATTGAACCCAATATCTCTACAGAAGACGACTAAATAAAAAAATCACATATTAATTTATTTATATAGCTCAGTAAAACTTGCCCTACGATCTATCTCAAGATATTCCATCCAGTATGGATTCTATCAAGCAGTTATTGTAATGAAGTCCATATGGAAATCCATGTGGTCAGCTGTCAACCATGTTGCGAAACGCATAATGTACTAGATTAGTGTCTAGGCCTCTGATTGGCTAATTAGACAGGGAGAGCAGTTTTAGTCGTGACGTGGCTCCTGCTAATTTACTGCTGTCATGAGTGTTTGGGTTTGAGATCTGGCGAAATAAAATGAGCAAGTCAGTCATAATATTTATAATTGTAATTAATTTCATTGTAAATATTCAGTCAAGAAGTTTCTATTCTAAAGTTATAAATTTGTGTGGAATAATATGGTCGTGAGCAGGATTCGAACCTGCGCCTCCCGGATAAATAGTCCAGGCGCTCTGACCGCTAAGCCATCCCGACCTTTACTCACAACCGCGAATTCTTCTTCTAAAAAAAGTATGTAATCTTGGACAGTTGGATATCTTCAGAACACGTGCTTACGCGTCGAACAGAAGGGACCTTCCATCCAACCAAGGGCTCAAAGCTTCTCTGAATGTGATGAAGAGATAGCTCTAGAAAGTGATAGTAAATAAATATCTCACATCACTGGGGCAAGGACTAAGACTACCGAAGAAGTACGAAGAGTTCAAAAGAATAGCAATCTCGAAAAAAAAGCTTTGCGAAGTTTAAAATCGGAATTGGACTTTCAGTTTGCGTTCCAAAACAGTTTGCAGAAGCTTAAAAAAAAGTACCATAAAAGCTGAAGTAGCTGAGTAATTTAGTTCGCTCCTAAGTGTACATGAATTGTATAGTAAATATTTGTGGCGAATATTAGTGGTATGCAATATAATATGATTTTAGATTTTTATGTTCAATATATGATGTTATTGTTTATTTGAATGTGAAATATTATTTGGTGCATTTTTTGTTACTCCTAAAATTTAATTAGTTCATTGTGTGGTTGACACCGCGAAGAAATTATTCAACCGATTTATTATTACAGTTCTAGTTGTATAAAACAAAATAAATATGCAAAGTTTCTGAAACACAAACACACAGAATTTTGAACTACGATATATGCTATATAAGATTCTTGAAAAAAAATTCAATAGGCAATGTGGCCTAATTTGAATTTCACTGCTAGCCTTTTCATAAATTACTCAACTAGTTAAGCAGGACATATGTAAATAGTTTACATAAAAATAATACTCTTATATCTGTGCCTTGAATATATTTGTATGATATCTTACTATGTAGACACTAATGTCAAAAAAATCAACTCAATTCAGGTGAAATCTGATATTTTTTATATAGAATTACGAATAGATACGGTTGCTTTCACTTTTTCTTTGCTGATCCCTTCTTAGGCTTAGTCTTCTTTTTCTTCCCCTTTGCTTTGACTTCAGGAGCGGGTTCATCGATGGGATCGAGCTTAGGTTCATCAAATTTAAATCCAGGAAAGGCGGACATGTTGATACCGGGACCTCCACCAAAATGCTTTTCAAGCTTGCTTAGTTCTGCCTGCATTTCTTTTACAATTGCTGGGCTTGGTTCTACCAATTGGCCAGCCGGGCTTCTTTGCTTATACTCTCGTAGTTTGGTTAAGAAGAGCTGCTGGACAGGATCGGAAGCTGATCCCTTGTTTCTGGTAATTATCAAAGCGGCCTGCGACACCTTAGATCCATTCAAAAGTTTGGCAAGAAACATGGTACGGGGTTTTCCTCAATGAGAATATAACCATCGTTTTCCACTGTACTGTTATTATGACAGTAATGACAGACCGAGTCATCAGGTTACATCACAGGTTTTATTCTCTTTGAAGGAACCTTGAAATGAAAACTAACCGGTAATTTAAAAAAAAAACATTAATTAGCGTGTATTTTTAGTGTACAGCTGTACACCTACATTTCACCAATAATGCTATTAAGTCGCATGTAGTAGGTGGTGAGCCTGTTGCCATCATCCGGGCACAATTTCTAACTCCGGCCTGCCATTAAGAACTTCCTTACAGTAAAACCTAATAACACTACCCGACCCGGGATCCAGACCCAGTACCTCAAGCTCAGCAGTCCTCTTGCGACCACCTGGTAGAAGATGCTTATTAACTTTGGTAAAAAATACTAGAGCAAAACAATTATTTAAAGTAAGAGGGCGGTATGTCTTATAATACGGTTTCACAGTGGTATTGAGGCATTAGCATTGGGACATTCTTAATGCGGTGGGGGGCAAACCAATCGCCATGTTCTGCAATCCCGGACCGTAACTAAGAGTAAAAACCAATTTATTTGGTTTCTGTACAGGCATTCCTATACTATGTCTATACATATATACGCCATACATGCGGTATATGTATACATTTTGCATAATAATGAAAATAATTTTGTGTAATGACTAAGTTTGAATATTTTTTTCAACACAATTGCTTGTTAAGATGCTCTTATTGCATCGCTTTTATGTTCAGGATTAATAAGCACACGTGCTTATTTACGTTATATTATTGTATTTTTCCCAAAAGTGTGTTTTAAAATGTCATATGAGACGCGTGCGCTATTGATCATTTACATGTCTCGGCCATTGCTACCCTCATCTGTTGGCTCGGCTAACAATTCAACTTCGACTGTAATGAATGACCAACTTTTTTCCTTTTTTCTTTAGACGTGGCCTCCGAAGTTAACCCCTATGGGTTTGATCAGCGTAACCGAACAATTTGATGCCAGAGCATATTTTATATTACTACAAACGAAGCAACACAGCACTAAAGGCGTCCCCTGCGTTGCTGGGGGGACAACTAGGAACTAGCTAGATCAGATCAGTTTCCTTATTATTAAGGGTCGAATTTAAAGCTACTGGCTTCGCGCGGGCCGGCTCGAACAAGAGTCTGGGCAGACATGAGATATTACGCGACGGACGGGGACCTCGCCGGTGAGGTCTATAACGAGGCGGTCGAGTGCGTCGGAGGGTGCTTGTAAAGTCGGTATTTACTTGTGTATAAACTTATAAATTATTAGTGTATTTCTTTAAGTGTGTGCTGATAAAGATCAGTTTAGACCATACGATTCTTTTAATAAATATTTGTTAATGTTTGTTGTTAGAAGAGCAGTTTTTCTCTAACTGATAATAGTAATAATATCTTAGGATTTCGCGATCACTACACATTATAATAAAACAACTTTTAACTGGATTAATCGCAACGTATTACTGGTTTTTGTTTTTCCTGACGTTTCGAACACTTTGCAGCGTTCGTGGTCGCAGCAGGACTAAGGTGTCAGGCTTCTCAACAGTTTCCTTGTATCAGTGGCGCGGCAAGGCGCTAGATCGGGGCGCTCGACCGTCCCCACGGGAATTCGTGGTGAAGCGAGACTTGCGTGACCGCGGGCAGGGCACGCTGCAATAGCGGCGGTAAGACCCGTAATGGAAGAGTGGCTGGAGAGGCGACATGGCGCCCTCGGCTTCCGGATGACGCAGATGCTCTCGGACCACGGGTGCTTCGGGAAGTATCTGTGTCGCATAGGCCGGGAGCCGACACCGAGATGCCACCACTGCGGTAACTGCCCCGAGGACACGGCGTAGCACACGCTGGAGGTGTGCCCAGCTTGGGTTGAGCAGCGCCACGTCCTCATCGGGGCAGTAAGGGCGGGCGATCTCTCGCTTCCGTCCGTGATTAGACACATGGTCGGGAGTGAGAGCGCATGGGGAGCCGTCGCCAACTTCTGCGAGGAGGTGATGCTCGCGAAGGAGGCGGCGGAAAGGGAGAGAGAGGCAAACCCCGCTCACCCCTGCCGCAGAAGGCGAGCCAGGCGCCGGAGGGCGCTCAACTATCTCCGGCCACCGTGAGCCGTAGACTGAGGGCGGCGGTTCGCCGCCTGATCAGCAGTCCAGCCCGAGACGGCCACACGCGTGACATAGGAAGGTGTTCAGGCTAACTGTGGCCGGCCTGCACAAACCTGGAGTGTACCATAACCTGCCGGGGTCGCGGTGATTGCTGCAACGAACCCGGGTCCTCGGTAAAGGTTGGAGTAGGACCGTGTGGTTTTTAGTCGGTAGGAGTCCGGCACAGCGTCCATGATGGAGTATCCACTCAAAAAAAAAAGGCTTCTCAACAGTTTATTTAAAATTATTTCAGTCTACCGGACATATGACAACTGATAAAATTCATAAAATTATTTTCGTCTCTGATCCATATTTAAAACGAAATCGACGGTATTGCCTAAGACTATCCCTGAGAAGAAATACCGAAACAAACTCAGAGGTCACAGTCGTTTTAAATTTAGAGATACAATTTTACAATTGAAATGAATATATAATAAGTGACTTTAATTTTACTTTGTAATTTATTTTTATTAATTATTGATCAACGGTTATTACTCACTTGTATTCTGCTTTCTTGATTCTTCCAATAACCGTTGAACAATAATTAATATGAATGTGTCTCACGAAAGATATTATAAAAAAAAAACTGTATTTGACTTATATATATTATATCTCAGAAGGAAGCTAACTAATAACTTGAGACCTTATAATAATTATGTTACTTGCCAATATTGCTACAAATAATATCTAAACTACGAATCGGAAATTATTGCCAAATATTGTTCATATATTGATATTATGAACAATAACGTATCCAAATTTAGTTGAGAGCCTCAAACTTTGGAGGGCAATCGAGTGAGGAATTCCATACAAGAGGTTCCAACACTTTCGTAATATAAATTTATCTAGTGACACGGAGGTATCTTTATTACCTACCTGCGTGAGTACCTCAGTAACTTTTGGAGAAGACATAAAAGTTACAACATTGCAAAATATTGAGTTTTTAGCTCAGAGGAGTAAGCCATTCTGCGAAGAAATTAACCATTACGTTTGTCAGGGGTAAAGCAACTTGGAGGTAACGGGTTAGCCCCCTACAAATAACCTTATAAGTGAAATTACAAACTGCTTTGCTTAATATTATTCATAGACCGATGCAATGAACGGTCGCCATTATACGTCTGATGATTTTTCTATTCACCATCTGAAATGTACTTAATCATATTATCGGCAGTCCGTAACTTATTCATGTTCAAAACTATTGCGTATAAAAGTTTTTCTTTTCGTCTATCTGAAGCGTGTTTTGTTAGGCACCATCTTGCTCTTGTTAATGATCGCCAATCAAACCAACTTCCTACCAATCAAAAGAAACCTAGACCAATTTGAAGTAAAATGACGATATTATACCTAATATTGTCGGCAGAAAAGAAATGTATTTAAAGTTATATATTTTTGTGGAGGGAAACATACGGTCATGAGCAAGATTCGAACCTGCGCCTCCCGGATATATACTCTAGGGTCTCTGACTACTTAGCCATCTCGACCTCTGCTCACCAACCCGAATTCTTCTTCCAGGTTTTAATACGACTTTAAAACCGTCATTGCCATCTATTCAATCCCGAACCGATACTAATACCTTTGCAGTTAATACAATGTCGTACAGATGCAATTACCTTAACAAATACAGATAAATCTTTGAAAAGCATTAACGCATGTAATCCTTACTTATTAACCCATGAAAAGTATTGATTTAATTGAAATTATCCTAAATTAGCTCTACGTAAATAGATGAACGGACAAATACATATGTTGGTACACGTTGGTGGCCCGAAAGGTTCCGTACCTTATAATTTGAACAAATGTTTATTACATGGAAGCAATTACATTAAGTGAACGGAAAAACACTGTGTTAGTAATTAGTATAACCTTGTGACTTTCTCCTACTTCGAACACATTGAATATCGTTGCGTATCCCACTTTGTAACTATGTTCTGAATACCAAATAATCTAGGAAGCCATGTAGTGAATGTGTAATTCATGTCAACATAAATTACAATTAAATTACATTAGAATATTTTCGGCACCGCAGCTTTTAGCTTCGCCTTTAATGCCGCCATGATTTAAATTTATTAATGAGTGGTTAAAATCTATAACTTGGTGCGTGGCAGCCATAATTATACTTGGAAAATGATTTGAAAGGTTAAAATGGGTCTTAGACAAAATCAACTCTGGAAGCTGTTCTTCATTGCTCTGATGTTCATAGGGGGGATTTTAAAGCCCTATCATTCATTTAAGCCAAAAGTCTATCCACTTTTTGCGATAGGCTAATAATCAACGTAATGCTTAGCGAACTCTAAAGTTATTATATTAAATGGAAAAAGAATACGGTCGCGAACAGGATTCGAACCTGCACCTCCCGGATAAATACTCCAGGCGCTCTGACCACTAAGCCATCTCGGACTGAATTGATAGCAATGATTTCGCCATAAGACGTGTTAAAATATGGAAGAAGAATTCGCGGTGGTGAGCAGAGGTCGAGATAGCTTAGTAAGGTAAGTCCTTATTCTTTTAACATTTCTCCATATTAACTGGAGCGTTTGAGCCAGTTAAGCTCCCCACGTTGTTTATTAAGAAACAAGTATGCTCGTCCACGTAGCCCGCTGAAGATCGAAGGTATTAACAATAGAAGCGCACATCATCTAATTAATTACGTGCGCAGACTTGGACTTAGTCTATCACGTAGTTTTACAACTTATTCTAGTGAATAAAAGATTGTTTTGTAACTACTATTGAAAAAGTAATTGAAATGGGTACGGTCTGTCTGGAAACGTAAACACTATTGGGGTCGTTGAATGCTAAAGGTTATTTAGTTGGAACAATGGAGACGTTTGAAAACTGTATTTTTTTATCGTCGTATTTGTCCGGATATTTTTGTCTCGCATCTTGAACGCAAGGTTCAAAGTTGGAACCTGGCATGTCTTCTATTTTCAATGACAATTATGTAACTATGAAAATACATAATTTATGTATATCCAAAGTGGAAAAAATATAATATCAAAAATAATGCATTTAGTTTCTTAAATGAGTTTAGAAGTTTTAATTTTTATATTATTTCTATCTATGAAATTTTTATATTTTGGATGGCAAACTTTTATATTAAAGATAAAAAGGTACAGCAAATCCCCTATAATTTGGGACTGTTTATTCAAATGTCTGTAGGTCATTACTCTATAAATTGGCACTGGTAAACAAGCGTCTCTAGGTCATATAAAGGTGTGTTCTCTACAAGAATTAAACTCTTTGACCGTACCGCAGGAAACGAATCACCGTACCATAACACCAAACAACCCGTCGACGTCGAGCCGAAAAACAAAAACATTTTTCAAATATGATTTGTACAGAGGATACCCTTTCCCGATTTTGCTGGATTTTGATGAAACCGAGTTACGCCATACTTAGAATTGAGTTATCAAATTATGTCAAAGGAAATTCTACCAGTCGTTTTGAAGAGTTTCTTTTTACATTGTGTATATTAAATAAATAAAATAAATGGTAGATTTAATCTACATTAAATGGAGATATAAAGGACATAAAACTGCGTAGTTAACCTTTTAGTGTAGTAGGTTCAGTGATTTCTTTTTTACAGAACAGAACAACTAATAACTTCTATAGAGTAACTAGCCGCGCCAGTGTTGGAAATTTTAAATTTGCCAGTAAAAAGTACTTTATGTCGCTTCCTGAACTTTTCCTTGACGCCGTTACAAATAGTCAGACAAATTAGTTTGCTCATTTAAAACATTTTTATTTTACAGTACCTGGGATTAGTTAGTAGTAGATCTGAGCTCGATTCCCGGGTCGGGAAAATGTTATTGGGTTTTTCTATGACCTTTAAGTCGTGATATCATATTGCATTGTGTTCGGCAACTAGAGATAATGCCATTAAAAATATAAATGTGATGTAAGTGTACAGTACTAACCAATGCCGTCAAGGTTTGATGGCGAGGCCTACAAAAGAGTTGAGATCTAAATGGGTGCCACATTTAATCTTTCACAAATGATAACGAGCTATGAAAACGACTAAATAAATTTTATAATTTGTAAAATTTATTATATATTATTTATGTCGAATGAAATGATTAGTATTGTCAATCAGTTGAACCACTTTCATGAGAATTTTAAACCATATATAAAAAAAAATGGATTAGAAATTGCGTAATGTACAGACTGGTCGTGCGTCGCCCGCTTCTTACCGAACTTGGCGGACACACTGCCGTGTGTCTCGATAAGTATTTGATAATTTATTTGCCTGTATAGACCCTTCAAAGAAGCTTAAGCTGCTTGGCCATAGAGAAAAAAATATGCTTTAATCATAGCCTCTTTTTCTTAAATAAATAGGTGAACTTTTAATTAATTGATATGAATATGTCTCACGAAAGTTTTTATACAAAAATAGGTGTTCTGTTTATATTTGTGGAATGAAAAATACGGTCGTGAGCAGGATTCGAACCTGTGCCTCCCGGATTAATACTCCAGGCGCTTTGTCACTCTGCTCACTACCCTGAATTCTTCTTCCACATTTTAATACGTCTTTTGGTGACGTCATTGCCATCTATATCGCTATGCATGCATTAATGCTTTTCAAAGATTTATCATTATTATTATATATGTATATATCTGCCTAGCCTTTTCCCAATAACATTGGGGTCGGCTTCCAGTCAAACTGGATGCAGCTTAATACCAGTATTACTGTATTACATGGAGCAACTGCCTATCTGACCTCCACAACCCAGTAACTGGGTAACACGATATCTCGTGGTATGACTGGTTGCCAGACTTTCAGGCCTCTGCCTACCCGTAACGGTCATAGATCTTAATTTGACAACCGGGACCGACGGCTTAACGTGCTCTCTGAGGCACGGAGGGGTCTCGGTATGAAATTATGGTCACCCATCCACAGACCGACCGCGGCAAGCGCAGCTTAACCTCTATCGATCGATCTGTGCGGCTGTTACTTAGCCTTTAGTCCTCCATTATTATTATTATATATGTAATTTATATATTATTTATGTAAATAGGTGTACTGTTGTAATATTCGCAGGGATGTCTTCCAAATATTATTACCTACAATTTACATGCATACATATAAAATGTGTGAAACATAGTAGGTGTACTAATCAAGGCCTTGTTACCGCGTCTGGCGATCATCAGGCATACGGCTTTGAATATTCAACAGAGCAATTACTAGTTAAATCTCTGGTGTCTTGGTGAATTCAACCACTACCATCGGTTATAAGTGACTTAGGGCCGGCGAGACTTTGATATTTTTGTTTATATTATGTGTAATTCTCCACCGACCAACTATAGTATGAAAGTCTAGTTTATAATTTATATAATCGACAGATAAAAAAAAACACAAAAACAGAAAGATAACAGCCTGCTGAAACTTAAACAATATTATCAACATCCTCGTTGGTCTATTGGTGCTAAGCGTGACTGCTGAGCGTAAAGTCCTGGGTTCGATTCCCGGGTCGGTCAGTGATTTCGGGTTTACTGTTAGGTAATTCTCAATACGAGTCAGGAGTCTTGAATTGTGCCCGTTAAGGCACTTAATAACAGGATTGGTGAAATGTGAGTGCACACCTCTGACTCACATTTCACCAATCCTGTTATTCATATCTTGTGACTTCTACCCCTTAGAAGAATATAGGCGTGATGCTATGTTATGTTATCAACATCTTATGCAAATCCGCAAAATTATCAATAACTTCATTAATGCGGGGCGAAACAGACTAACTTAACAACGAAGAGTCGGTGAGCTTGTAATCACCATGGTAACGGATATAATACTGTCTAATTCGCGTATCCCAGTGTAAACACGTAGTTGAGATATTAGTGTGAGCGCGCCGAGCCAACTTCCGATGGGATAATCCTTCTGTTAATATTCACTGTCGGTAGCTCTCTCTGTCTCGATGTGTGTTAGACGCTGGCTGATATTGTATGCACTGGCGAGGAAATGGAATCATGACCCACCTATACGATATTTCGTTTGAAACTGTTAGGATAATCAATAGCCTTGGAGTTATACTGCGCTGTGTTTAGCTAAGCAAATTTTCTCGTGCCAGTGCTAAGTGTAAGCTATAGATGGAAGAGGGTGTGGGTGAAGGGCAAGCAATCTTAAGTTTTCGCGATCATTACACGTTATAATAACCCGATTAATCGTGTATTATTGGCTTTTGTTTTTCCTGACTATCGAACACTTTACAGTGTTTGTGATCGCGCCGGATTAATCGCGTGTATTACGCAAATAATCCGGTTAAAAGCCGTTTTATTATAAGACATAATCTTTATATTTTTGGGTGATACTGGTGTGTCTTAAACAAAGCATACGTAGTAACACAAAACGCAAAATAACCCATTTCGTTTGGTTACTCGTTATCATATATGAGTCAATTAGCTAAATAGATCGTAGTACAGCACATTCAAACTTAAAGTTAAGGTGGGTCATGATTCCGTTTCATCGACTGTACGAAGCAGCAAGTTGTCCCAGACTGTTGTGTAGTTTGTAGTTTTGGTTCATGGAATTACTTAACATTACTAATGTAAATGAGAGTATCCCCATATACATACATAAATACGGAAAATATAAAACTCTTTTATATTTTCCGTATTTATGTATATATAAACACGGTATTGGCAAAATAAGACTGTCCGAGAAAATAAACCAAATAACATTTTGTGTTAGATTTCCAAAATCGGTATATTATGACCTTTCTTTCATTTAAAAGTAGTTTATAACATATTATAGCAACATGTGTAGGCACTATGCCCTAAATAAATACGTACATGAATTAATTAAAATAATGTCTCATGTTCAATTATCTATATTTTCAATAAATATCCACACAAAATGGTTTTTATAATAATATGCATAATCAGTTCGTTTGCAATGAATGTATACAAGAATTCGTCCCAGTGTGGGATGGAAACCGATATACCTAACTAGCAAGTCAGAATATTTCTTTAATCGTCTCTGTTCTCTCTACCTTGGACATGACTTGCCATTCCAAATGAATCACAATGTTAAAGAATACGTTAATCTAGGAATTAAAAGCAAATTGATACTGTTGACTGGCCTGGAGTATTAGACACAATATAAATTTAATTGTTATCAAGTACAATTTTGTACTTTAGCGATTATACAGATTATCTCAAACGCATGGTTAGCGAACTCTGAAGTTATACATTTTTGGGTACCGTATTTTTTCCACAATAGATTAAAACTTTCAGCTTTCTGTAAGCTGAGGTAAAATATCTCGACAATATTTATTTGAATTATTTGAATGGAATATGTACGAGTAAGAGACAAGCAGCGAACGTTTTAAAGAGTATTTCAAAAAACAGTTCGCATACAAGAAGTTTACACAGTTTTAATTAATAAATGTATTTCCAATGTTCACGTTGCTAAGTGGTAGGAAAACAATAAAAAGCGTTTCTTAACTTCAGATGAATTAATTAAACTGGCTCGCAATTGGAGAGCTCAGTAAAAGCGGAAATATCTCACTCCACTTGGATATATTTAATTTTTCGTTTTAGCTTTATTTAGTTTAATCTGTTTAATAGAGAATATTAATCAAGTAAAATAGGTATACCCCAAGCTAGGTACTGTATTTTAAGTATATTTAATGAATTCGTTACTGTAACAAATTATATATTTTTTTAGGTTTTCGCGACCACTAGTACATGATTAAAACAACTTTTAACCGGATTAATACACGCGATTAATCCGGTTAAAAGTTGTTTTATTATAATGTGTAGTGATCGCGCAAACCTAAATGATTACTACACTAAGTACATATTATAATTAAATATATTTTAACCAGATTCTTCGCATGTATTATTGATTTTTGTTTGTCCCGACGTTTCGAACATTTCAGTGTCCGTAATCGCAGGATGACAATCTGAAACTCATATGTTTAACATTAATTCACAATTACATCGTCAGCAATTAGTACAAAAAATTAATATTATTATTAATTACTAAAATTCCTGTTCCCGGATGTTTTGAAATACGATGATTGCATCAATAAATTTGTTTTCATAATAATTTAATTAATTACATAAACACATCAACACGGTCTAGGGATATTTTTAAAAAAGCGAATTACTATCAATATGTTAATTATTTATATGACATGTATATATTTAAAAGATACGTTATTTAATATTCTACCATTTTCTAGTAATGGTTAAGTTACTTCGATTAAAATTTCAGGATTTTATGGAAAAAGAATGAAGCATAGACGGAAACCGTATATGAATTAACTTTTAATTTATGAGTAAAAACTGAAAAAACTAGAAAAATCATTTAATTTGTGTTTACAAACTTGAAGTTAGTAGTCTGAGAAAGCGCCCATGATGTTCATAACACATCGGCAACGATTCGGCATGCTCAGAACAAGGTTGTCAATGTCTTGCTGCGGAATATTGTCCCATGTCCTTCTGAGGTGCGCAAAAAGTTGATCTTCTGTAGCCAGATTTTCAGGAACTTCCTTCAGAGCTCTTCTTTGCAGCATATCCCACGCATGCTCAATGGGATTTAGATCTGGCGATTGAGCAGGCCAGTCTAAGGCCCTAACATTGTGTGTATGTAACCAAGCTGCTACCGTTCTCGCCGTGTGTGCCCGGGCATTGTCGTGCATGAGCAGGAAATCTTGCCCCATTTGTGTTCTGTGGGGCAAGATTACTTGCCCCAGCACCTGTTGGACGTATCGTTCTGCCGCCATATTGCCCCGCACCCAAACGAGATCCGTCCGTCCTCCAAGACGAATTCCTGCCCAAACTATAATTGTTCCTCCTTGGTATGGGTGAACTTCCTGAGGGTTCTGAAGACGGCTCCATCGTCCAGGAACTCGCCAAACACGCGTCCTTCGTGAATCTGGATGGAAGCCGAACCTGGATTCATCCGTGAACAGCACATTGGACCATTGTTCACGGCCCCAGTCCACGTGGTTCCGAACCCATTCTAATCGTCGTCCACGATTGCCTCTCCGTAAAGGTGGGACCCGGAGTGGTCTACGAGAGCGTAGATTGCTTTCATGCAGTCGCCTTCTTACAGTTTGGTCACTCACAAGCACTTGGTGTTCCACTCGCAGCCTTTGGACCAATTGAGTCGCCGTTGCATTTGGTTGAGCTCGCGCAGTAATTTGCAAAAATCGGCCTTGTCTGGGGGTAGTGATGCGACTTGGCCCCCGGTGCCTCTCCGCTACTTCACCTGTGGCACGATAGCGTGTCCACAATCTTGAAATTACATTTTGGTGGGTCCCTAGGTCCTCAGCAACATTACGCTGAACAGACCCAGCTTCCAGCATTCCCACAGCTCGTAACATCTCCGCCCTCGTCAAATGTTGGCGTTGCATGACTACAATACCTCAATTTTAACTTTATCTTTCGTTTAAAAATGAAAAAAAACTGTAAATGTAATTCGTATTGTTTTCTAAATTTCGCACAAATGAAAATTCCCTCTCCTACACATCAAGACATTTTTACGCCACCGAAACAAAAGAATTTTCAAAAATTTGAATTTGGAATTAGTCTCAGATAAATTAAAAACAAATCGGTGTATAAAAGATTCCAATGCGGCCAGTACTTTTCGAGTTATTTAATTGAGTATGAAATATCCCTAGACCGTGTTGATGTGTGTATTTATCGTTGAAAGCGTTTCTTTTGCAGTCCTTAGTCGTGTCCGAATTATTGTACTATGATATCGTTTGATAGTGACTAAGTTTTAGATATGGATACAATAGTGACTATGGATAGAGTGAACTTCACCATAAATGGGAGAAGGTACAGCGGTGAGTGGTTAATGTTTTTATACTAGATAAATATGCAGTAGGTTAAATTAAAAAATAAATGTAACAGTTACTCATCTCTTATTAATATGAATGTGTTATTTTCTCTTACACCCTGCCACTTTAAAAATATACGCTTTAAGTATTTAATCTAAATTTAATTTAATGTGGTAGCAAGGCAATACATATCTATACCAGCTCTGTCGTGCAGGCCCTAAAACGCAGTACCTAAGAGGAAAAACGCGGTTTCGACAAAACCAAAACAAAAATGCGGTACGAAGTTCGCTGGGTCAGCTAGTACACCAATAAATACAATTGAAGTGGCTGTCGGTGATTCCAGAATTTAAGTGAAAGCTGCTATTTATATGATGATTTTTGATTTTTTGTATGTCTGTCTAAAAGTTTGTCTCATATAAGCTCCGAAACTCTTGATGAAAATTTTAGGGATTAAAACAGGAATTTAACTTAAATGTTCGTGTATATTCCATTTTCATATCCTGCAGGGTTTAAAAGCTATGAGTGCTATTTGTCTAAGACCCGCGCAAACAGAATCGCGGGCATATTTCATTATAATTTATTAACAAGTGCGAAGGCTCTGGTATCCATATCACAAGTTTAATCTTAATATGGGTACCGGAGTTCAACAAAACTAGCATTTAACAAGATTTCTCTGTGGTTTGATTTTTTTCCCAATTTGTTTTCTTGGTATTTAATTAAACATTATTTATTACTTTTTAGTGTCTTGTTGCGATCATTGTGTTGTGATGGTTGGGATATAACAACCATTGAAGGTATCGGCAATAGGAAGATTGGCTACAATATCATTCAGAAACGTTTCAACCATTATTTTAGACACAATGTGGTTATTGCAGTCCTGGATTTGTGATGAGCATGTACAGGTGAATTGAATAACTTACTAAAAAATACTATAATTGACTGCTGCAGTCTGCTTGTGACCACGATCAGTTTATTCTAGTTGAAACGTCAATCGATTCAAAGGTATTTATTACTGTTACTTTATAGAAATATCATGCAAGGCGATAGCTTAAACGTTTGTTTAAATAAAATTACTAGTCTATTAATGTCCCACTGCTGGGCAAGGGGCTCTTCTCATACAAGGAAGGCACGAGCATTAACATCACGCCAGCTCACTTTGGGTTGACGATTTCAGACTACTATAGTTTATTTAAAAAACAACTTATATTTTTGTACTTTTTGTATAATCTCTTATATTTTGACTGCGTCGTTGGTCTAGTGGTCCCAAGCGCGACTGCTGAGCATGAGGTCTCGGGTTCAATTCCCGGGTCGGGCAGTGTTATTGAGTTTTCTGGTAGAAAATTCTCAGTAGCAGCCCGGAGTTAGGAATTGTGCCCGGTAGATGGCAATAGGGTCACCACCTATTACATGGGACTTAATAACAGCATTGGTGAAATGTGGGTGTACAACTGTGTACATCTCTGCCTACCCATTCGGGGAATACAGGCGTGATGCTATGTATGTTATATTTTTGTGAATATAGAAAAGAACATGGCTTGATTTCTGCTATTGATTGATAACAAATGCGACTAACAATTTAAGGTGCACATTGAAATAACGAAAGGCTCAGGTGAAAGTTTTTCTAGCTGCCTTCGATCGATAATTTTTTATTGATCGCGCCAAGTGATGCCTATCCTCAACGGTCGCAACGAATTTTTGACTAATTTAGTAAGGCCAACACAGTGCAGTAAACTGGACCTAATTTTGAGTACTAGAAGCTATATTTTTTATTATCGCAATTGTAATTTATAGCCTGTAAATGGTTTTATTTAAGTCACATTGTTTCATTTATAGGTGTGGTTTCAATCCGCGCGTGGTTAACCACAGCGCGTGCGCGGCTATAAGGTTAATTGTGGTTAGTTAATATTATGCTTATGGAAAAACTAAAGCTTTTGCAATCTATTTAATAAAATGTTTTCTCATTGATCTAGCGGTTGTAAGGTCACTGCTGAACGTGAGGTCCTGGGTTCGATGCCCGGCTCGGCACAGTGTAATTAGGTATTTCTGAAACTTTCAGCAGCAACTCGGAAATTGGAATCATGCCCGGTTGGTAATAGGTTTACCTACCATCTATTAGATGGACATTGGTCTCGATGAAATGCGCATGTACACTTATGTATACCTCTGCCTAACCTCTCGGGGAATACAGGCGCGATGCTATGTTATGTTAAATATTGCATACTGTGTTAATAATTTTATTAAAAAATTTCAGCCTCGTACACGGCAGTGACCGTCATTTAACAGAAGGAGAAATAGAAAACTCTTTAGACGGAAATCTATGTAGATGTACCGGCTATCGTCCAATTTTAGAAGCATTCAAATTGTTTGCCGTCCACCCGGACGCGGATATATTGAGGAAGATAAAGGATATTGAAGATATATCTGAACAAATATGTCCCAAATCCGGTAAAACGTGTGGCGGCACTTGTGGGATCACTGAGGACTGGTGTTTAGTAAATATGAATAATATGAGTACTCCGGATTTGCCTAAGAAAATATATCTCTCTGATGGAAGACTGTGGGTCGCTGTTGGTGATATAAGATCAATATTTGCTACTTTAGATGAAAATGGATACGATTCTTACATGTTGGTCGCTGGCAATACTGCGAAAGGTAATATAGAGACGGTTATTATGAGTGTTCCATAAATTGATTCGTATCATTTAGACTGAACTGAAATAACTTTCGAGTGTTGCAGAGTCTATTATTTGTTTTTTGGTTTTGTTCAAAAATTCTTACATAAAACAAAATATTTGATAGTTCGGTTGACACAATGGTTGAGGGATTCATTTTCGCAATGTTATGAGTCTCTAGGAATTAAGGTTTTTAAAAAAGGAAAATTCAGTAATTCGTTTAAGACAACCGTATATCTTGGGTATCGGGACGAGACTGGTGTATGTAATGGATAGGATGTCGGACAATGAGAGAAATGCTGAGTGTACAAGTAGGGAATGCGTGGTTTGTCAGAAAGGGTGCAATGTCTATCTATAACAGCACGGAAAAATTATTTGTATGGCGTGCAGATAAATATTCTCGGAATATTATGACTGTAATGTTATATCTGGGTGCGAACCCAGAATACAGGAAAATTCCACAACGCACCCAGACCCGGTACAATTATCTATAGATCATACAAATATTTGCTCCGTATGGCATACGAACCCGCAACACGCAGCGCAGCAGCCGGCCTCTCGACCACTGCGCCAACCGCGCCGCCCAATTTAGTGAACTTTATTTATTTATATACTAGCATGTACTGTCGCAGCTGTTTCCGCCTGACCACTTAAAATCTTTTTCGTGTAAATCCTGCGCCGGCGCCATGTCACGCACCCTTAAAGTGTTCGCCTAGTAGGAAAGCGAGAACGTATATCTATAATCTGCACCGCGCAGCTTAGTAACGTATCACGTGTACTCCCTTTTGTGCATTTTAAGGACGATCTAATTTGACCTTGGCGGTCGCTCTGTAAGCGCTTCTATTTTTTAAGTGCAAGCGAAAATGAACTTACTGGTGGTCAGGCGGGAGCGTCCGCGATAGTACATCAACAATTGAACATTAAAAAGTAGCAGTGATAGCCTAGTGGTATGACCGGAGAAGTCAAAGGTCGCAAGGTTTAAATCCAAGGCACGCCCCACTGACTTTTCGAAGTCATGTGCGTATTATAAATTAATGATCACTTGCTTATAACGGTGAAGGAAAACATCGCGAGGAAACCAGCATACCTGAGAGATATTCTCGATGGTGTGTAAAGCCATGTCAGAGACCTACGGGTGGTTTAAAATCTGACACTAGGTTGTTCATCAACCACACGATAAGAAGAATTGAACATTTATTCATACATTTATACCACGAGACTCTCAAACGGCGCAAATATAGCAATCTTGTCGGCTGCTACGACTTTGAGCCGTTTGGGGTCGAAACGCTCGGGTCATGGGGTCCCAGTGCACGCCAGCTTTTCAAAGAAATTTCTGGCAGATTGGTCGACGCTTCGCGTGACCAGATGGCTGGCCTGTTTCTTGGTCAGAGAATTAGCATTGCCATTCAACGTGGCAATGCTGCCAGTCTTCTGGGCACATTACCGGACGACAGCGATGCGGAGGAATACTTCGACGCCTAAACAACGCTTGGTTTTTATGTTATATATTTTACTTTTATTATCATTTTCTTGTACATAGTTAAGTAATTTAATTTGTTTGTTTTTATATATTAAATTAGAACTATATACATAATAAAAGAACATAATATATTTATACATATATTATAATGAGATTACATGAACCCTGCGAGGGTTCTGCAAACGTTGAGTAAGTGTTAAGTCACATTTTATAAAAACGGTTAATTAAAGTTACATTAGTTGGTTTAAGATAATTTATTTTACAGTTTATATTCCATTAAAGATCATTTTTTACGGATTCGGTGTGAAAGTTGGGTGTGGCAGAAGAAACATGAAAGCAGAATTAATGCAGTAGAGATGAGAGGTTTTAGAAGTATGTGTGGCGTAAGTGTGTGGTAAGGGAACGTTGTGGAGTGAAAGAGGTTGTAGTGACAAAGATTGAGAAGGGTATGCTAAGATGGTTTGGGCATGTAGAAAAGATGGATGAAAGGCGATTGACTAAACTAGTACATGAGGCGAGAGTGGATGGATGAGTCGGGGCAGGTCGACCTCGACGAACATACCGCAATCAAATTGGGGTCGTTCTCAAAAAAAGGACAGGTCAGGAGCCACCTAAATCGGCGAGCATGTATGAAGAGGTTAATGAACATAGATGAAGCGAAAGAGGTGTGCTAGAATCGTAGCAATTGGAAATCGATAGTCTCTGCCTATCCCAGTGGGAAACAGGCGTGATTGTATTTATGTAGGTAAGTAAGGATTCTGATGATACCCCATACATCTAAATCGGTTTAGGTGTTTAGAAGTTATGGTGGAATAAAGAAAATCGCAGACTTACATATATACATAAACCCTAAAAACATAACACTCCTTTTTTGGGCAGTTGTGTAAAAATAAGATTAAAAGAATATAAATATACTGTGCGCTCCAAAGTACATACTTCATTCAGTGGTTGGAACAGTATTTCATTTCAAATCAAATTAATTGTAACTTTTTTCTCTGTTTTAGCTTCATACAATTCCTATTCAACATGTTTAGTCCGTTTTATATTTGCATTTATTTCGTTACGTTTTCAAATTGGAACACTCGCTGGTAACGTGCCTTTGAAAAATGTTTATCCAAATTTTCAATCATATTCATGTTATTAAACTGCGTCAGGGCTACTATTACACTAGGTATTATACGAATTTAACATTGTTAAAATAAAACTGCGAACACAAAACAAAAATAAAATATATTTTCTTCCAGTTGACCGTGAGATGACACAGACGGAGATGAAATTACCTGAATTTTTGACGACGGATCTAAGAGGGAAAGTAATGACAGAAATAAAACTACGACCCCTGTCAAGACACTATGAATTAGTAACTTATAAGGTAGGCCAATGTGTGTAGGGAGTACTTATATATTTCAGAATTATATTTAATCCCAAACAAGCCATTTTTATGAAAATCTTTTTAACTGATTTTGAAGTTTGACTACACTTTTGACTCATTCATATTAAATCATTTGTTTCTAAGATACTTGATTTCAAATAAAGAATCTGAGTAAAAGTATAAGAAATTCTCATAATCTTGATACAATAAACTTTAATAATAGAGCTAAAAATTTTTATTGCCAATTCTAGACTTATCTCTAAGCAAAAAGCTTAAATGACTCAAATAAAACTGGTTAAACAGGAAAATTCGCTTCTAGATTACGCCGAGGGAACAAAACGCTCAGGCAGAAGTAAATTCAGCCTTTCTTTTGAAATTCAACCCTCATACACATCTCGTTGAAGAGGCGTCCATTGTGTACGGTAATATTAATCCATCATTTACCCACGCTTACGCCACAGAGAAGTTTTTGATTGGGCGCAATATATTTAACAATCAGACCTTACAATCAGCTCTGCATATATTAGGCAAAGAAATTAATCCTGAACTTCGACTTCTGTATGCATCGCCAGGTGTTCGAAAAAAAGTGGCTCTAGATTTTTTTTACAAGGTAAGTAAGTTAAAATGGTGAAATTTAATTATTTAGTAATTCAAGTTCACAATTCAAATATTTTTTTCATTTTCTTTACAAAGCTAAAAAATTCAAAATTCTTTAATCTAGCAAATCATCATAGAATTTCAAGAGGAGATAGGTCAAGTACCTAATTACATATCTGTTGATATTACGTTTTTTGTATATTTTTATTAAACCTGTTTGTACATACGCGAATTGCAGTAATTTAGTTCACACCTTAAGTCTAGAATCAAACACTATTTCGCACACAGATACCAAATGGAATCATTCGAGTACTACGCTTGCAATTTGATCTTAATTGATGCAGACGTATCGAAATCAAGCTCTACATACATACTTAATTATAGTGATAGTGATCGGAAAAGATTATGTGGTCTCCTTAAAATAAACACATTTGTATAACGAGTGTATCTAGAGCTTGTGATAGAAAGTATGTTCCCGAAATTATTAAGTGCTGCCAATGCTTGCTCAAATACTCTTTGGGAGGTGCAGGTTCGAATCCTTCTCACGACCGTATTCTATTTCTACAAAAAGTTTATAACTTTAGAGTTCGCTATGCATGTGTCAATACTTTTCGAAGATTTATCTGTATCATATACTTTTGCCAAAGATACGCTGCAAAATTATTATACACAAATAATACTCTTTAAAACACTAAATAGATTTTCTTTACCTCAGTGCCTTATTCACAAGTGAATTCGCCAATAAAAAGGTGTAACTAATACTAATCAATTATTGAAAAAGATGACTGTTTTTCCCACAGTGTATCATCAAAATATGTCCAAAAAACATTTTGAATCCCATATACAAATCTGGAGCTACCACTCCTCGCAATAAGTAGTACCACCAGTAAGTAGCAGTTATCTGGAATATGATACAGATCAAAAGGACTATCCTATAACACAGCCGCTGTTAAAGAAAGAAGGAATGATCCAATGTGCAGGTGAAGCCGTTTATGCTGATGATGTGCCTAAAATTAAGCATGAGGTATTTGCAGCACTAGTTCTTGCCACTGCAGCAAAAGCTGAAATAGAAAGTATTGATAGTTCTGAGGTTTTGGTATGTATGTTAATATTTTTTACTATACCAATCATCTTTTAATATTGACGAAATATTTTTCGTATTATAAATTGCCCGTTATGTTTTAGAAAGCCGATGGTGTTCTAGCAGTATTTACATCCGCTGATATACCAAGTGTAAACAGTATACTTCGGGGAGATTTTCAGCTCATGTTTGAAAATGAAGAATTTTTAGCTAGCAATAAAATTATGTTTTATAATCAGCCGCTGGCTATTATAGCGGCTCTTTCTCAAGTTTTGGCTAATAAAATGGCTACTTTGGTTAAAGTAAAATATAAATAATATAAATGCAAAAATTTCAATACACAGATTAAAAAGGAACTTGGGATATCGTATCATCGGTAAATAACCCTAGATTAGTTCTGTTCCAATTAAATTAACACATTCTAAAGGTATAATTATTTTACTACCGAAGTCCGTAATGGCGGCGTAATCTAGGTAATTTCGGGGCACTAGTGTCTGTTTACCACGGTGACACTCCCAAGTGTGATAGTTAATATTGGTGGTATCGAGATGGGACAAGGAATAATCACAAAAGTAGCCCAAGTTGCAGCTTACGAGCTGGGTGTGCCTGTCGATAATGTATCTATCATACCAAACGTTAACTTCGCAAGTCCGAATTCCTTTGCATCATCTTCTAGTATATCTACTGAATGCTGTGCCTATAATGTGATTAGGTGTTGTGAATAGATTAATGCAAAATTGGCGCCATTCAAAGAAGCTACACAACAGGCTACATGGCGAGAAGTTGTGTTTGCAGCTGACAGGCAGTGTGTATTACTACAAATTATTTCATAAGTCCGAATGATCCACGAACGGTAAATTATACGATATTTGGGATAGCGACGACTGAGGTTGAGGTAGATATTTTAACTGGCAGAAAATGGATAGTTCGAGCTGATGTATTTAAAGATACCGGACTCAGTGTGAATCCGGCGATTGATGTAGGTCAGGTGAGATCTATTTTATTTTGTTAACCCGGTTTTCTTCTGCAATTATCGTAGTCGTCATAAAATATGATATCTTGTGTGTGTTTGTGTGTGTTTGTGTGATTTATATGATGATTTTATGTCCGAGTAGGTGGAAGGTGCATTTGTAATGGCTTCATCTTTATGGATGATCGAAAATACAGTTTACAACGAACATACCGGGCAAATTTATAGTGATCGAACTTGGACTTACAAAATTATAGGAGCAAAGGATATTCCTTACGATTTTCGAGTTTATCTTAGACGGAAAACACCAAATCCTGTTGGTATTTTGGGATCTAAAGGTAAATTTAGTTTAATTTTTATTGTTTTTTTTGTTGATTTTCGTTTGATGTTTATTTTTATATGAAGGATATCTAATCTTCACCAACATATTTTAATTATACATATTTTGAGATAGCTGTTGGTGAACCTCCTGGGTGTCTTGCTTATGCTGTGGTTGAGTCTTTAAGAGATTCTATAAATGCCTCTCGAATGGATAGTGGCTACGAAAAAAGTTATCTTCCTTTGAGTAAGCTTTTCGCTTTTATCATTTGACTGGTTCTGCTTGCGATTTCGTTTGTATAGAATTCAGAGTAAGTCCAGCCAGTATAAAAAGTCTTATGTATTCTTCAGGTTATCAACTACTTGTGAGCCAAATTTCATCCAAATCATTGAGTATTTAATGTAACAAACATCCATTCATCCTCACAAACTTCCTTTAAAAGCTGTTGCCTCGCTCATTAGCAGACACAATAGATTTTTATTGTTACAACGTATAATTCTGTACGTGGCTGAGCCGACAGGTTTAATTATAATATTAGTAGGTATCTTGTATAGAACCAGGATATCGTCTAGATACATCTAGTATAATGGCCTACTATAACTGCAATTTCGGAGCCCCAGTTAGGATTAGTGAAGGACTGTGGCATATTTTTAGGATTTTTATACCAAAAAAGTCTGGTATGGTGTCGAAAAAGGACTGGATCGAAAACTAGCTCTAGGGTTATCAAATCACACGACATAAACAGACCATTTGTAGAACAGGACAGTGTTCCACAATATATCTATCAATGATTCACAATTCTACAAAAGAAAACCTATTCACGACTCAATGAGTTCGTAACCCACATACGTAACTAGTTTCACAATTTAATACTAGCTCATATAAATTTTATCGGATATGTTGTGCAATATCGAACTAAATGGACAAAGGCGCCCATTTTTATTATAGTGTCTTTTATATTAAATTCTGATGTCAAAAGTACTCTTTTACTTATAATTAATAAAATAGTAATGGTAATGAAGCCTAAACTCAAAACACAATAAAACAACTTTTGGAGTAAAAAAATAATATTTAGATAAAACTTCAGCTATTCCCAAGATATAAAATAACTGCCATTAAGATCAAAGAATAATTTTCCTTACGTAGTTTTCAATTAAGGAAGGAGACGAGACAGACTCTTTCCTAATTATATTATTTCTAAAGTTCAGCGTTTCTTTCATGTTTTTTCTTCTTTTCAAATCGCAATAAATGTAATGAGGAAAGTATCTATTTTATTATAGACGAATGGTTAGGCGAAACTTCAGGTACTATTTTGATGTTGGCTATGATATGCTTTCTATCATTTACTAGATATATCAGTCTGTGTTTTATATATAATATATACCTATCAAAACCAGGAATTGATACGATTATATCTATTTACGATAGTGTCCCTGTGTTATTCCTAATTCACGAAGCTAAAGAGATAGTAAGTAAAATTCTCAAAACATTTAATCAAATTGAGAACCCTCTCTGTTTTAGAAGTCGGTTATATGATCATCAAACTCTTTAAACACGAGAGTCGAGAAGACCCATTACAATGATTCCTCAAAAAGGAAATTGACATATTCATCATGCATGGCTGACGTCATCCGTATTTTGTTGTTATTAGCACGCAATTCTCCCAACTAATTAACGGAAATCACCCAATACGGTAACTAATATCTTATTAATATTGTTTCAGAGGTTCCAGTTAATATAGAAAGTATTGTTGAAGTAGCCGATGTGAAAATAGAAGAATTTGTCTTGTATTAAAATGAATTGTGAGAGCTTAACAGTGGTAGTGTATTGAAGCGAGATTATTCTTACAACTCAGGTTATACTGATACATAAAACACTAAATTCATAGGCTTACTTAAAACTATAAAATAATTTAAAAAAGGACTTAGTACTATTAAAAAACATGAGTCAAGGAAAGAGCAGATCTAGTCCATTGCCAAACAATGAGACGAGTCGGGCTAGAAAAAAAAAACACAATTATTTATAGGACCATCATTTGTATTAATATATATACAAGAAAAAGATTGTTACCTGGTCTAGGTAACAATTTATTTCTGAAACTCAATTATAATCATAAAAATATCATGCTACTAATCGACAATAAAGAAATCATTTCAATAGTTGATCCTAAGTAAGCATTTATATATAAGTAGAATGATTCGCTTTGTTGGTCGTAAATCTATTGCTTGGGCTAGGGTTTATTTGATTACTTGGACGGACTCGGCGCCGGGATGGACATAACCAAGTTTATTGCTTACTTAAATAACTCTTGTAGTATAGAACCTCTTGCCTATAATTTTTGTTTCACGTTATTCATTTCTCAATCTTTATTAAATTTTCCGCACGTTTAGGTTATCGATTTTGTGATCACCGTTTTTATGGTATGTTATTATTATCTTTTTATGCATTGGTATGATTGCTGGATTACATATTATTTTAATGTACGGTGTTATTATGTATTCGTACTTTTAATTTACAGATTTTATTAAACAATATACAAGTGATCTACTTTTTTCTTCTATAACTTTACATTTTCTTACTTTTGTTCTGTTATTCTTTTTTTAGTCTAATTTGTAAAATGTTCAAAAAAAAGCTATTTGGCTATGGTCTTGGTAAATATTAGAAATTATTAAAATCTCATTATATTAAAACAGTAATTCAATAAATTATCATTTACTTGCTGGTTCTATTTGCACAGTAGTAGCTGTGGTAATTTATTTCCAATTTTGCGTAAATACTGGGTCCTCGACAAAAGTTGACAAATATTTTCACCGCACTAACTTTAAAGGGTTTTGAACCTTTATTATTAATATTTAAAGTTGAAATTCCAACGTGGAAGTCATCTACGCATCCCGTTTATTAAAGAATATCTCGTTACTTTGTTTGGGATGGGTCAGCGCCGCCACCGGCAGGTGTCACCCACACCGGAACATTATGACATGAATTCTGCAATTCCTTTCAAAATTAATAAAATATATCAGTGATTTTCCGGTACTGTTACCGGTATAATATTGTCTCGTCGATATAGTTGAAGAAACTTTTGTATGTTCTTTGAGGTGGGTCACGTTATAGATAGTTGCAGAGAGTGACATGAAAAGTAAAGAAAAATAATATAAAAAGATAAGTTCGGTTTTTACCTATTGACGAACAGGGCTATATCAGCTATACTTTATGGCTATACCTAACAGGAGCCAGTTCAAAGCTGACGCTACAGAAATAAACAACAGTATAACTATTTTACATAACTTAAGTTCATTTAACATGTAAAGTCAAAGTGAAAACCATCCATGTTAATTAAATTAACCATGCAAGTATACAACGATATCACTTCGCTAGTTATGGGGTTTACTGGAGTCCCACTGAAGGGTGTATTGTGGTCTATAGAGATAGCGATGTATTTGATTTAAGATGACGACGGAGACAATGGCGTTAGGTATCATTTTACATCAAAGCCCAGAGGGTGACAGTTCGACCAGGGAGCCAGCGTAGCGGAAAATAGCCTGCGCGCCATACTGAGGAGCATTGCCGACGGCCACCGGCTTAGACTCGATTACGTATTTTATTTATGAGAGGGTTGCCAGACGGGAATATGCATTTCATAGTTAGTTTGTAATGCTTGGGGTGGTTGTGTAATTTAATTTTAAGCTGTTAAAAATTCTCGTTAACTAGCATCTAAAATACATAAATAGTATGAATGTTTGAAATAAAAATTGTCACATATGAAAACTTCGCAGTTAGCGTAGTGGTCGAGAGATTGACTGCTGTGCTGGATGTCGCGGGTTTGATTCCCGCAAGTGACAAATATTTGTATAATCTACAGATAATTGTTCGGGGTCTGGGTGTGTGATATTTGTCTGTAAAACTCACAATACATGATAAATTCCTAGAGTGGGCCAACGCTTTTTTTTAACTATTTGTAGGTAATACAAAGACATTCGATGTCTAGTGGTTGTATTTATACTATGTTTATAATTATGACAAATTATGTAACTAGTTTAGGGTTATACCAATTACCAGAATTTAATAAGGAAACAAAACTCTCGCCTTAGTAACAGCTTTATATTATTGCTATTAGACGTCATCTGTTTCAGCTATACGATAAGAAGACGAAAATACTGTCTCCAAACTTATTATCCTTAACATTTTTAACTAAAACCTCGATTTGTTAAGAAAAACTGCTTCGTCTTTAATCGAGGACAGAAAATCAATTCTTTTTACTTACACAGGTCACTAGCGCCTCAAGGAAATTAGTACAAATGGAGTCAATACGGGGTAACAAATAAATACAATTTCTCCGTCGTTGGTCATTTGTTCGGGACGTGCGTGCAAGCATACCTATTTATCTAGACAGATTGCCAATTTGTTGTGTCATTTCTGTTGTAGGGAACCAATTGAAAAGTACCTTTTAGTCTTAGATACTATATTCTGAAATATGAGATTTATAAATATAATTAGGTATACCTATTGTTATTTATATTGTTTATAGGTAAGTATCTAGTAGTATAAATTCTGCACTTTAAGTTATTCGTACTCAATTAGCGTTATATAATTGACCTTTAACCAATTGGCTAATAATATTGGCAAAACAAATTTTAACTAACTAGCGGTATCGGTAGGGTCTTGTCAAATTATCTGGATCTCGACAACATAATAACATAAAACAAACTGCCTAACCAGAACCATAGCCTGTTTTTGTCAAAATCAATCAAATAAATAAATCAATAAATCAAAGTTTATTATACAGTGTATTTTTATAAAGTTCTTGGCATAATTTTATCTTCAGGCAAAATAAATACTTACAAGTAAAAACCATACCTACCTACTATCAATTAATATCAAAAATCTATATTCTAACTCTAACACAATGTGTTATTCATGATAAATCTCTCTAGTTAGTAAAACTCTAAAGTTACAATTTTAAATGGAAAAAGAATATGGTTGCGAACAGGATTCGAACCTGCGCCTCCCGGATAAATACTCCAGGCGCTCTGACCACTAAGCCATCTCGACCTCTGTTCACCACCGCGAATTCTTCATCCATATTTTTAACACGTCTTTTTGGCGACGTCATTGCTATCTATTCAGTACCTATACAGGTGTCCGAACCGACACGACTAACTTTGCAGTTAATACAATGTCGTAAAGAATGCAATTACCTTAACAATTCAAGATAAATCTTTGAAAAGCATTCACGCTTGCTTAGCGAACTCTAAAGTTACAATATTAAATGGAAAAAGCAGGTTCGAATCCTGTTCGCGGCCGTATTTTTTTTCCATTTAATATTGTAACTTTACTCTTTGTTATATAAAGCCGTATTCTAATAACGTGGCAATACGAGTGGAAATACATGTTGTTTCTAGGTGTACCGTTTTCGTCAAATTTGTCGTCGGGAATGGTGTGACGTAGTAACGAGCGGCGTCTGCGGCGTCATTCCACGACTAACAATAATTCATTCCAGTTGCCTGTCAACAATTTCACCCCCGGCTGTATATATTCTGCGGAAACTAAAAGGACGTAGGTATCTCTGGCAGTTGTAATTATAGAAATGTTCTGTGTAGGTATTTCTTACATGTTTAAAATAAAGTTTACTTATTAATTATTACTACTGGTCTGCCACTGGCAGAAATTCGAGCATTATTCATTATTTAAAATTTGAACGATATTAAGGTAAGGTGAGGTCTATTCTCAAAGAAATGTCAATATGTCAAACGCATGATAGCGTGTGTATTTTTTTTAAATTTATGTTATGCATTTCTAATGCATATTATATAATTGATTTGACTGACCTGTTGGTCTAGTGGTTAGTAGCCCTGACTGCTATGCCGGAGGTCGTGGGTTCGATTCCTACCCAGGACAAATGTTTGTATGTGATGAGCACGATCATTTGTTCTGTGTCTGGGTGTAATTTATCTATAATATGTATGCATTTAGAAATATATAAGTATGTTTATCAGTTGTCTAGTACTCATAACACAAGCTCTGCTTAGCTTGAGACTAGACGGCGTTGTGTGATAGTTGTGGAATATTATTATTATTATAAAATATTAGCTTTCTGCACTCCTTCTCTATATAAACTTTAACTGTGCCAAATTTCATACTCCTCCATCCGCGTAATTTTGATAAAAAAGCGTACAAAGTTTTTGCTTCACGTATTACTATACCTAATGATAAGCCTAAAGTGTCAAAGTGTGTTTCAAGGGCCTCCAAATGTCTCCTTACTTCTTCCTATTATCTCTGTTTGCCATAACGACGAGTCAATCTTTTTGGAAATAGCTCAACTAATGCGCCACGCGCCATCTCCGTCTGGTCCTGTCGCATTGTTGTTCATCCTATGTAAAGTCTAAATCTAAAAGGAAGGTCTAAATCTACTTGATGGAGGTTATGTGGTTAGTCGGTACATTTGTATGTGTATTTCAGACTGATGTAAAAGAAAAATCATTTAGCAGAATGAATAAAATGCTTCAGCAAAATTCAGACTTGTTTGGTTCAATACGATAGTACCTACAAGTATTTTTGTAGGAAGGTTGCTTTGTTTTGAGTGTAGTATACATTATACTTGTTTGAAGTGCGAATACATAGAAATTGCGAAACCCGCGTTGGAAACTAGTAAGATTCCAAGAAATTGAGAAATGTTATTGACTGAAGTTGCTAACCTCTGTTACTAACCACGGATACCTTTTCAGAAAGATTTATAATTATTAAAAACAATTTCGGTATTATCATTAACCGGTTTTATATGGTACGGTATGGGATTTCCATGTAATTTAGCGTTTATCAGTTATAGTTAAATCATCAATTGGATACTTAGTTACAATAAATCAGGCTCAGATTCATTTCTAGGGACACAAACCTTTATCAAATACAGACATGTTTTGTATGGTTTTGTTCACAAAGAATAGACTAGACAGAAATGATGGCCTTCACTGGAGAGATATAAAAATCTCTTTGTATAAAATGTTTTGTACAAAGGGCCTAATGACTCCTAAAAACTACATTTGAATAATGGTTATAACTTATTAGCTTATTTGGGAAAGACTAAAAGTCATTGTTTAGATATTTGGCAAGAATACTTTGATGAGAGGTCGAAAGAGAAAGGGATTTGGTACAAAACTATCCACCCAGAGATCTTACGTGTTCCATGAGTCGATTGTGCTTTAAGTAAAAAAATACTCACCATAGCTTTAAGGCTTCGCTTCGGACATATCCTTTCGAACAAATTTTTATTTGTAATGAAAAAGCTTTTGTCTCCTAACTGTAATGATTGCGGTGTGGTGGACGATGTTCCCCAAGTTCTAATGGAATGTATCCGAAACGAAAATCTTAGAGTTACGTTATTTAAGCGAGACAAAATTTATGACATTGGGTGTTTTTTATTTTTGTTTTGATACAACTGGGTGATATGGTCGCTAAGCGAAAATCCCATCAAATAAAATAAAAATAAAAAAACTTATTAGTTGACCCGAAATATTTCGTAAAGTTATAGTCATGGTTTTGTGTCATAAAAATCTCGAGTATTTAATGATTTTCCTGTATTTTCCATTTTCAGGTAGGTGATTTAGGTAACTCTGTATACTTAATTATTCTTGAATTATTGCTAATTAGAAATCGCCAGGCGTCTCCTTAAGACGAAAATGGAAAATGAAATTTGTGGGTTCGAGTCCTGCGCGTGTCTATACACACGCAGGACTCGAACCCACAAACCGTGTATTATTCAATTTCTAAAATTTTTTCCTTAGAAAATAAGAGGTCATTAATATAGGCATTACATGGCCTTTTATATTTAGATTTTCTTTCCCTAAAAAAATTTATTTGTGAAGTATTAGGCTAATCAAGTTATGCGCTTACCAACGAACATCATTTATTTTTTTATTTATAAAGAGCGATTGTCAGCAATTGGGTTCCTGGTGATGGAAGAAGACGTCGAGGACGTCCTAGGAAGCGGTGGCGGGATGACCTCGAAGCTTCCAACCGAGATTGGATGGATGCGTCAATGAACCGAGATCGCTGTTTGCCACAATAGGTTAAAAAAAAAACTATTTCATCGTACCTATTTATTTTTAAAGGTCTTGACATGTTTTCTTATTAACTATTTCTATTTATGAATAATGTATGATGAAATATTGTGGTGATCCGGAGGTTGCAGGCGCGTTTTCAGAGCAACAGGTTGCGGGTTCAAATTAAACGGGGTTAAATTGTATGTAATATATAAAAGTCTTGTGTCACAGTGTTTGTTATCGAACTCCTCCGAAGCGGCTTGAACGATTTTTATGATATTTTTGTGTAAGTATATTTGTTAGGTCTGAGAATAGATCGTAGGCTATTTTTTATACCTCTAGGTGATAAGGGTGGCGCTATCCAGAAAATTTATATGGCAGAACAACGTTTGCGGGGCACAGCTAGTATAGGTATGAAATTATCATCTTTGTCTTCGACAACGCGGTGTAAGGTCCCATTGAGAATATTATTTACGGATTTACTTCTGTAACTGTTACCTTTTGGTAACAGTTACAGAAGTAAATCCAAATGAAGTAAATCAAAATGCACGTCATGAAGACATCCAAATATAAAATTGTACAGATATGACAAGCCCCTTATATTTTACGGAAGTTGAACAATGACGCGTACTCCGTGGGATGGGTTGTCGGGGAAATTGCACCCTAACTTTTCATGTATGGGAAATACTTCAACTTTAACTTGAGAAAGAGGAAACTAAATATTAAGTTTCATTTTAGCTGTGTATTTATTTCGTCTCGGTAACATTGGATATGCATTGTTGAAATGTGAGTGTATAATAACTTTGTACACGTCTGCCTACCTCATGGGGTACTGGCGTGATGCTGTCCTATTACTTTAAACAGCGGTTTAAAGGTTTTCTTGTCTTTATCAAATAAGCGCATAGCATATAATTTCAGAAGCATACCTGCGACTATGGAATCATAAAATGGCGCTACGCCAATTCAAAAATTTATATATCTAAAACTCAGCAATACTAGCAAAGAAAACGATTCCAGTTTAAGATGGCGTGTAGAAAAGTTTTAAAACAAAGTGTCTGAGCTTAGATAAAATACACAGCGGATTGCCTCGGTGCCGGTCGCTAAGACCCATAAAGAAGCTATGCTACCTAATATCTGAGAGTAGTCTGGGTAAGGTGACAATTGTGTGCACTCGCCTTAGAGTTGCTCGACACTCTGTAGACTTACTTTAATCGCTGTGTCCTAAAACTTATATTTTAATAATTTAACAAGAATATATTTCTAGTATTTTGAGGGATACAGGAATATGGTCGAAATAATAATAATAATATTGATAGAATAAAAAAAAACGTACAAAAGTTAAATAACAAGTGCACAGTTACAAATATATAAGTCTCTAGATATGACACATGTGCCTGAACTAGGTGATCCTGTGTTTTAGGCAAGAAATATAAGTATATAGAAATAAGTTGGGCAAACACAAAAAAATATGTGTTTATTAACCGTAAATAATCATAAATATCGATTTGTCAAAGGAGTAAATTTAAAGGGAGTAGGTAAACCACAAGTTATGTGGGCCAATATTTTAGAGCAGACTGGGCCAGCAACACCTTGTAAGTACTCGAGAACTACACAGTTACTGGTTGCAACTGATACAACTTACGTTACTAAACTTTTGACATGTACTTATATGTATTTATATATGTTTTTGAAAAAGAGCTTCGATAAAATATACACTGGGTTACATCATATCGCTTGCCAACACCCATAAATAACCTATGCTATGTGTCAACTGTGTGTTTTGGTCTAATTCGAACCACATCTTAACGTTACAGTATGCACCCTGCTCAGCTACAGTTTTAATTGCTTTGCCCCTATAACGTTTAAAACAATGATAAATAAAGGCCCGCCTTCGCCTTTCACTCCCTTATTTTTAGGTCAGCCGCGTTATAAATTACGTGGCTATAATAATGACTGCTCTGTCATCGAGCGGAAATTAAATGCGTTCGATAAATTTACGCATTATTCCTTCATTATTCAGACACCTTTATTTTCAAATTGAGTCGTTGTTTACCAATAACTTTATTTTTTAATATTAATAAGCGATATTAAATTTAAAAGTAAAAGCGTCAGCGATTACTTTTGTTCTAGCTTGTAGTTTATGGACTAAAATTGATTGCTTGCTTTTTTAAAGTAAAGGTTTTTTTATTTTTTAAATTTGATGGGATTTTCGCTTTGCGACCATAGCACCCAGTTATTTCAAAACAAAAAATATACACAAACATAAAGTAGATCACCTTACTGCTAACATATAAAAAAGTTTAGCTTTTTCTGATAATGGAAATGCTAGTATAGAATTGCAAAAGCCAATGTCATAAATTTTGTTTCGCCTAAAACCCAAAGGTTGACTGGCGGAGAATGTCATAGGGAATGTCATATTAAGTCCGCTTTACGAACTATACTTAGAAGTATAAATAAATAAATGAGTAAATAGGACACAGAACAGTTTAACCAAAAATGACTTAATAGCAATCCAATAACTAAACAACTGAGGGTGACGGTTCTCTATTTATATTCGTTGCTCGCGTCCAATGTGACTGGTGTCGGTAACCCAACGTCCTTCGGGAATTCTCACCTTCAAAATTAATAAGCCATGACAAATAGTCGGTGGTTGTGTAACAAATAATGTTGCAAACGATCATTTTTCATAAGTATTACATAAATCTCCCGCGACATTAGTGCTGTTTCGTGATAGTTTCAGATTTTCTGTAAAATTATGTTTTTGCTATGCAAAATAAAGGATAAAATATATGAATTTTGCTGAGGACGATTTCTCATAGCAGCTTCATAGCTGGGTTTAATGCTGAAAAATTAAAGTCGTGGTGGCGGTTGCGATATTAATGCATTCGTCGAGAACTTGGTGACTAATTAATTTTTTATTTTTTTTCAACAAATTGTAACTTAGAAATAAGTTTTTATGGAGTTTATTTGTATTTTTTTCAAATCTAAAGTTATTAATTATTCCATGAATATAAAGCAGCAACTTTTCATGAACAATAAAAAAATAACACTATGCATGACAAACTTCAGTCCCATATATATTCTTGCACTTTGTTATATTAGCCTCGTTGTTACATATCGACCTCGGAGGCATGAGGCCTCGGAGGGATTTTGTCTTCCGTTTGAATAAAAGAGAGATGATGATGTAAATTATTTGTCAATTTTGGGTACCTACAACATTTTACATGAGTGTCGTGGGACCTTTAGAATAATATTGTACCTACATTTGTTCGTACCTAAAGTATTATTTGCTGTAAGGAAATTTCAGTATTTGCATATAATGAAAGAGCAAAGCCACACGCAAGCTTAAACTACTACTGGTTTGTTACCCTCTAATGTTCAACATAACAAATCCTTAACAAAAGCATCTAAGAAAGTTTATCTATATAAGTGGTTTTTTTACACGACTGTCCTATAAAGCAGTGTTATGTCTTTCGGGTTTATGTATGTATGTTTGTGAATTTCTTTATTCCACCATAACTTCTAAACGCCAGAACCGATTTAGATGTATGAGGTATCTTGAGAATTCTTACATTGTCCCGAGTTACATAGGTTAGTGAGATTAAAAATATAGTAATATAGTGGCTATGGTACGCAAACAGGTGTACCATAAAGCCAGAAAAATAACAAGATGGCAGGCGTACATTTTAATGTCTAATTAATTTAATGTTGTTATATTAATGAAATCATCTTCACTTGCCTCATTGGCTAGTAGTAACTGGTGGTCTCAAGAGCGACTGCTGAGCATGAGATCCTAGGTTGGATACGCGGGTCAGACAAAGTGCCATTGTGTTTTTCTGTTAGGAAATTCTCAGCCCGGAAATTTGATACCTATGATATTGGATCGGTTGATGATAATCAACAAATTAGGCTCACCACCTATTTATTACATGGGACTTAATAACAAACACTGTGGGTACACTTCTGCCTACCCCGTCGCGGAATACTATGTGAAGCTATGTTTTTTGTAATTTATTCCACAAGGAAATTTAATATTGCGAAGTCACAATTTAAGCACGTATATATTCACCAGCGACTGAAGCATTCTTGTATTATTTCCGAGGTAGCGTCCAAAAACTCTTCTCTCTCTGATTTGAATTTAAAATACTCTGAGGGAACAATAAGACGCTCATCATTTTTCCTCGGCGGCCTCGAATTTGCATCTATCCATCATAAAGTTATCGAAGTGTTTTTACCTGCTTTAATAATGTCCCAGGTACGTATGTATGGATGCCTTCGGTTCAATAAAGACAGTAATAAAAATTACTTTGTTAAAATTAATATATTCGTGGGTCATTACTCATTAACTGCCTCTTTGGTCTATTGGACCCAAGCGCGACTGCTGAGCATGTGGTCCCGGGTTCGAGTCCCGGGTTTGATTTTCGGAAATTAGTAGCAGTTGTAGCCCGGAGTTTGGAATTGTGCCCATTAGATGGCAATAGACTCACCATCTATTACATGGCACTTAATAACAGCATTGGTGAATTGGTGACCCCCTTCGGGGCATATTGGCGTGTTGCTAAGCAAAGCAATGTTTATGTGTTGCTCATTAAGCGGATCTCATCACCAGCTTACTCGTTAACATAAAACTTCAACTAATGTAATTACAACAACATTTTTTTCTACTCTGAAACCATTTAGGGATAGGTACTATCTATATTCATACTAATATTATAGATGTGATGGTGTGCATGTCTGTTTGTTTGTTCTTCATAGTACTTTAAGTATTGAACCCATATCAATGAAATTTTGCACAAAGCATAATTATGACACATAGAACACTTTTTGAAACACACAAATTATGGGTTGGTAAAGATTGTATAGTCATAAACTATGAAGAGTTTAGTAGACAGATATTCAGTAGATAGTCCGCTATAAATCTCGCAATTCCAGGGTTTTCGGAGAAAACTATCATGCCGTTAACATTTTTATTTACGCCCGTGACCTTTCTACTGAACACACATCATTTTCCCATAACTCCGGAAAAACCATTCCCGTTTTATACTTTAAAAGCGTCCGGAGGTCTGCTACGATGTATAAAAATAAGGTTCATCTGACCCATTTTATCGAAATCAATATTTTTACATAGTCGAATAAAACCAAAGGACCGAGAGATCGTATTGCTAAACGATCCCTGTGATATTGAAATGATTATTACTGAGATTAAAGTATATGCACTGCTCTAAAATTGCCACACTAAATCACCAATTTCACATCAATTAGCCACGGCGTGGCTACAAAATGATTATGCTAATACACCAGGCAGGCAATTGCTTCCACGTTGGTTCCGCCGCTGTAATTAAAGTTCATCAGGCATTCGCGTCGCGTCTTCAACTCGCTTGTATATTGCTTTGGCTGCAAACCTACTACTTAAAATAGACCTTCATTATTTCCTTTGTGCGACCCCTCGGTGGCCATGTTGGTTGAACTATGCGGGGGGAGGGGTGTTCGTCGGTACAATGGATCCTACCTGTTTGCGGTAACAGAGGCGCTGCGTTGGCCTAACTACCGTCATAAATTGTGCAAGTGGCGAAGCGGTTGGGAGTTTTTCGTAGCAAGTCTTTAGAGAGCACTCAAGGGAATGGTTCGAGCGAAGATTTCTTGCGTGAATTAAGCCAGCGCTACACGTTTGGGAATTTGCTTGCTGTACTAATGCTAATGCAGGTACTACCTACGAGCAAGAGCTCAATAGTTAAGTGCCGCATTTATGCTTGCTGTGTGTTCTGTATGCAATTGAAGTCAGGTTATAAATGTTTAGAGCTTGTGTTCAATGGAGTTTAATTACAACGGCGCAGCGCTCACGTTGAGATAAAACATTTATTTAAAATGTATATTTAACTAATATAACAAAGAACAAAATTCTCAGTAGAAGTTACGTGAACAATAACTGAGTAAATTCTTCTCGGCTCATTGGTGCAGTATTATGCATTTGATGTGGTGCCAGGCGTCGGATCTGGGCCGGAACAGTGTCTCAAGACAACGAGCTTCATAATGAGACGGCCCGGCAGATTGCTGGCTCAGTACCCACCCGGCTCGAGGGAAATTAAGTCAGTTTATTTAGACATGCATATATCAAGGGACTCAAAATGCGTGTTACGTAAAAATATAAGATTATGCAAAGCGTTTATTATTCAAATTTTTTGATTATGGAAATAAACGGAAAATAAATACAACGAAGCTTGTTGTATAAGACCGTCCCATTATCAAAAAGTTGTCTTGGTTTTTTATTTGTGATCTTCGTACCTTTGTGTGGTTAATATATATATCTATCCAGTGTTCTGGCTTCCTCACGATGTACCTATTCCTTCACCGTTTTAAGCGAGTGATAATTAATTTCTAATTCGTA
This sequence comes from Xylocampa areola, assembly GCA_935421205.1. Classification (NCBI taxonomy): domain Eukaryota; kingdom Metazoa; phylum Arthropoda; class Insecta; order Lepidoptera; family Noctuidae; genus Xylocampa; species Xylocampa areola. The sequence goes on from OW285200.1 coordinate 9,074,090, forward strand.
TATTCAATAGTGCGTGCCTTGGGTTAAATGTGGAAGAAGAATTCGCGGTAGTGAGCAGAGGTCCAGATGGCTTAGCGGTCAGAGCACCTGGAATATTTATCCGGGAGGCGCAGGTTCGAATCCTGCTCACGACCGTACTCTTTTTCCACAAAAAATTATAACTTTAACGAACTACTTGCTTAACTATTTTCTAGTCAAATGAGTAGCATGCGATTCAGAGCGATAGGTTAACTAAAGTGTGTACCTTGTGGACAGGGAAGTCGTTAACATCAGTCATTCTGGCAATATATGAAATCTAAAAGAAGTAGAGTAAATAGGCAATGTATTAGAAAGGATAATCAATATCTCACGAGTTTTTTGAGTCGGTGTACAGTTCGGGCCCACCGCGACTTGACACTCAGGCAGTGGCGGTGGAGGTCGGTACGACCGGTGCATATGTGCATATAGACACCATGAGCCTACGAGAGGTGAGGGTAGCTCTCGAAAAGTTGAAGCCAAAGCGTTCTTCTAGCCCGGACGGTACTTCAGCGTTTTTATTCCGCGACTGTGCCAGAGTACTACAGAACCATTACATCACATATTCAATATCTGTGTTACACAAGCGACTTTCCCAGATCGGTGGATCACGAGAGTTATTCCAGTTCCGAAGGGTAAGTCAGGTCCAGATGTTAGTGGCTATGGACCAGTGGCGGTACTATCGAACGCTCCGATTACAGGCAAATTTGATGATGTACTTAAAAGGAAATGATTTGGGGTAAGGGATTCTACGCCGTCTGGCTCGACCGAAACGTGCATCAAAGGACGACTATTTACAATATTTTCAACTTCAGCTAGCAGTGTACACAACACTTCGTCTCTTGGTGCTCGCTCGTTCAAAACAACTCTAAGCGACGTCTTGACGCTCCGTATGAGCCTCTCCCATGCCCCACCCCAATGGGGACTCGCGGGAGGGATGAAAGTCCAATCCATCCCATTGTTGACACCTACGCTTTTTAGGGCTTCGATGTCAAGATCCTGCATGGACTGTTGGAGTTCCTTTTCAGCGCCTCGCAGGTTGGTGCCATTGTCTGAGTATAGGTGACGGGGCCAGCCACGTCTCGCTGCCATTCGTCGCAATGCCATGATCAGCGAGTCCGACGTGAGGGAGTGAACGATCTCTACGTGGATTGCACGCACCGTTAAACAGGTAAATAAAACGCCGTACCTTTTTTCCCTGCGTCTGCCTACTGTCACCTCCATTGGACCAAACAAGTCCAACCCGCAATAAGAAAAGGGTCGCTGATGGTGAGCCATGCGAGCCTGAGGTAAGTCGCCCATGCGGGGAACTTGCGGCTTAGACTTCTTTATTCGGCACATCATACATTGCGACACAACAGTCTTTACGGTAGGTCTAAGTCTTAATAACCAGTATTTTTCCCTTAGCTGATTAACCACCTGTTCTTGGTTACCATGGGCTGCCTTCGTATGGTAGTGACGGGCGATAAGCCTCGCTATAGGATGTCGGCCGTCTAATATTACAGGTCTCTTTACCTCCATGCTGACATCAACAGCAGCATCGATGCGACCGCCCACACGAAGCAAGTCATACTCATCCAGGAACGGTGAGAGAGTGAGTAACCGACTATTTCTAGCTAAGGCCTTACCTCCTTTTATCGCAGCTAAATCCTCAGCGAACGACTCTGCTTGTGCGTGTTTAAGAAGCAGACGCTCCGCACACTCCATTGTCCGCACGCTATAACTACTGTTAGGAAGACCTTTTAGCATGTTCACAAATTTTAAAACAGTAGCCGTTACTCTCAGAAGGCGTAGCCAGGACGAAAATCGAAGCGGGTCCGGTACCGCTAAGCTACTACAAGTGACCTGTACAGCGGCTACTAACTCGGTGCCCACTTCATCAGATTCTGGTCGTACAACATCCTTAGGCCACGAGAATGCATTAAGGTACAAAAATTTAGGACCAGTGAGCCACTCAGAATATAACGTATGATCAAAGTATTCTCTTGTAGCTAAATCAGCTACGTTAAGCTTTGTAGGAACATATCTCCATTCGTCTATGTGCGTCAACTCGTCAATTTCCCCAAGACGGTTCGCTTCGTACGCTTTATAGGTACGCGTATTATTACGGATCCAATGTAGAACCGTAGTTGAATCACACCAAAAGTATCGACGCAGTGGAGATAATGTGTGTTCCTTTCCAATAGTGTTAGCTAACCTTGCTGCTAACAATGCCGCTTGAAGTTCAGATCTAGGTACTGTCAACGGCTTGACAGGTACCACTCTGCACTTACTCGCAATAAAAGAAATATATATGTCACCATTTGTTTCCCAGCGCCAATATGCGACTGCACATAACGCTTTAGTAGATGCGTCACAAAATATGTGTAAATCTAAATTATTATAATAAGGCTCGCTCGTAACCGAACTCGTAGCACTGCTAGTGGCCGCTACGGATTCGTAGCTGGGCGTAGCAGGTCGAGAACGCGTCATCGACGCGTTGGTGGCATAGTTGGATACGAGCGGCGATAACAAGCTCGCATCTGCTGTGGTCGTAGCACTGCTAGCTACCGCTACGATATCGTAGCCCGTAGTAGAAGGCTGCGTAGCACCATCAGATGCGAGCGGCGTGGGGGTAGAGGGAGGGGCGGCTGCTGTCTCAGCCGGTTGATCTTCCACCTCGCTCGTGCACGTGACCTCATCTTTAGCGCATGCAGTCAACACGTGCCATCTAGGAATGCGAATATTATTTATTATCTTAAGTAGGTCAATCCATTTTTGCCACTTCTCATAAATATTGTCAGGTATATAATCATCCCAACCAATATTTAGGCGCCAGGTGTCTTGGAGCATGATTTTACCTTGAATAGTGAAGGGAGCGAGAAATCCCAATACGTCAAAAATTTACATTATTACCCTTAGCATAAGCCGTTTCGTGGGTCGTTCTCTGCCCTGAATAATACTCTCAGGGACGCGCTTTAGAGACACATCAAAACCAAGCTTATCATCTGCGGGAAACCAAATAAGTCCAAGTGTTCGCTCACCTTCATACTGATGCCCGACTTTGAACTTTACAGCAGCTGGACCTAAGGTCTGTTTTGGCACGCTGTCTAAAACAGCGACGCTATTACTCGTCCAGTTTCGGATTTCAAACCCACCGGCCCTATGTATGTCACTAATGTTTTTTACTATGTCAATAGCAGCGGTTTCGTCCGGCAAACTATCAATATAGTCATCCATATAATGCGATTTATATATCGCATTGACTGCTGTCGGCAACGATGACTCATAACGTCGTGCATTCTTGTCCTTAATGAACTGAGCCACGAAGGGTGAGCAGTTAGCTCCGAAAATTAAAGACGTCATAACATACGTCTTTATACTTTCTGCAGGGCTGCGCCTCCACAGAAACCTAAGAGCGTGCTGATCTTCGGCGTGAACCTTGACCCTCAAAAACATGTCCTTTATGTCACCTGTTACTGCAACTTTATGTTCTCTAAAGCGCAGCATAATACCAAACAGTGATGATAGCAAATCGGGACCTGTGAGCAAATAGTCGTTGAGGCAAGATCCATTCACCTTACCTGCAGCGTCGAAGACTAGCCGAAGTTTACCTTTGTTAGGGTTGTCCACCCCAAAGTGTGGCAAGTACCACGTATTCGATGTCGTATCAGTTTCCATCAGCGCCCGGGCATACTCATTTTCTAATAAATGATAAACGCGTTCCTCGTATCTTGTAGCAAAACCTGTATCCCTTACCATTTTTCGTTCTATACCTTTCAACCTTTTCATTGCGTTAGGGTAGGAATCCGGCATCTTGCGATGTGCATCCCTCCAAGGTAAGCCTATATACCAGCGTCCACCAACAAGCATCGCGGATTTCTCCAGCTGGGCGATGGCACGCTCGTCATCAGCATTCTGACGAGGCTTACTAGACACACCCATGGCCTCCAAGGCAAATGAGCGTCGGACCTCTTCGTGGATTTCTTGTAGCAAGCAGTCATCTGGTGAGGAGACACTTACCTCCTCGCTCTCCAAGATGGTCAGAGTAGCCTCAGCGCCACTGGAGTTAGCGACGCCGGCAGCGGCGTTGGCGGCGGCGGCGTCGGCGGCGGCGGGATCGGCGGCGACGGCGGCGCGAGCGGCGCTCCGCGGCACGCGCACTTTACCATGTACGCACCAACCGAGAGGGGTAAGTGTAGCGGACGGCTCATTTACTTTACCTAACTTAATTTTTAAAGGTATCAACAATTCATAATTATCTTGCCCTATGAGCAATTCAGGCTTTAAATCAGAGGTACATAATTTATCTTTAATATCCATCAGATAAGAATAACTATTACAATCTACAACAGATAAATTTTGAATAGGCAAACTTAATTCTTTTACACAACGCATTCGTATATTAAGTATTCTATCATTATTTTTACCGGCAATGTTTACATTCATAACCATAGACTCGCAAACCAGTTTGTTTTCACTCCATGTGCCGCGCACTGACAATGTCTCACGGCGGCCGCGCAGCCCGACCCGTTTGGCGAGGCCCGCGCTTATCAGCGATACACTCGATCCGTCATCGAGAAGCGCAGTCGCATTTACAGTACCGTTAGGTCCATGCAAGCATATAGGCAACACTTTCAATAACACTTTACGATCACTCGCGTTAATGTACGTTATAGTTTCCGAAGTTACCGTAGACTCGGGTCGTTGACCTTGAACGTCCGTAGTTGTAGTTGCTGCAGTATTTTCTCGTTGATTACCCGTAGAATAATGCAGTAGACGATGGTGTTCTCGGCCACAGCCGTCTTTATCGCAGACAGGGGCTGTGCAGATATTACGATCATGTTTTGCAATTAAACATTTGTAGCACAGGTTATGTTTTTTCACATGTTGCCACCGTACCTTACGTAGTGCTTTCTTAAATTGTTTGCATTCCGTAAGATTATGTACCGCTGTGCGACAAAACAAACAATTAGCGTTACGTTCTTCGGACTGTACTAGTACGGTCTGTGTACGTGTAGGCAATACTGACTGACTGACTTTATTTTTCAGGTGCTCACTTCGCGTGGCGGTAAGAATACTGGCAGTGGTAGATATTTTTACGGCTTCCTCGTTTAAGAAATCAGATAAAATCACTAACCTGGGTTTTATTCCTTCAGTGATCGGTATGAAACTGTAATCTGACCACTTAGAAATAAGCACTGTGGGAAGTTTGGTTAGAATTATGGAGACAATATTGACGCCCTGTAGGTACTCCTCGCGTCCAACCGCTCGCACTGCTTCTACCATATTTTGCACTTTCACAGAAAACACGACGATATCTTTATGATATTCCTGGTGCAGAGGCTGAAGCTTTTTAATGTCTTGGAATATTCTAGCAATGATGCAGTCAGGATTCCCAAACCGTAGCTCCAATGTCGTCATCACTTTGTTAGGCGACGTGGCGCTTATAAACAATGCGGCGACTGCATCCTTCGCTGCCCCACGTAAACACTTTCTAAGCCTCCAAAGGTTTTCTTTGGGTGTAAAGTTACATAGCACAGTAGATTCATCATACGCCTGTTTGAACTGTAGCCAATCCAATAGGTCACCGGAGAATTCAGGTAAGTCTTTCGTTGTACTCATGCGGCTAAGCAGACTGGCATTAGGTATGTTGTTTGCACTGGTGGTAGAAATATCTTTCAGAGCGCTAGGCAACAAATGAACCGCGTTATTCAGCACAGTCACGGTGTCGTCGAGCGGCGGCGGAGGCTGCGGTGGTGGGCCGGGGAGCGGGCCGGGCACGGTAGTCGCGGCGCGCTGGTGGTGCAACCGCCTAAGCGTTGACGACGGTACTTGCTGATTCAGCTCGCCCGTTTGGATGCCATTCTCGGGGGCTTGCTGCTCCATTGGAGGTTCTTTGTGGTTACTCTGGTGATCCACCCAGTGCTCTAGTTCGCTCGGAGGAAGCTCATCTCCATCGATTTGTGAACTGTATCCTTGTTGTTCTTCCTCGTCACTGAGTGCGGCCAATTGAGCCTCTAGGTTCCGGTCGATGAGCTCAATTTGAATTTTTGCTCTTTGCTGAGCAGCTTCTAGCAGCAGCTGTTTCTTCTTTGTCTCTTTAGAAGAAGACATAGATTTTCGAGAACGCCCACTATTGCAAGATGCAATGGATTTTACGCACTTTGCTTTTATAAAGTGAGATAGCGGTTCTGATTTTATGCTACTACCCGGCACTTCCGAAAATAAATGTTGAGGCACGCTTTTTGCAGCTTTTCCCCATCGTATTCTCGTTTGTAGCAGTTGCAGCTTCATTTGATTGCGTGCTAGATAGTTGATTACTATCTAGAATCTTCTTTTCCTCCCGAAATTCCTTTTGTTCCTGACGCATTTTCGCTCTCCGCGTTCTTATTCCTGGAGGAATATGGAACATCAGATCCGGCTCGAAGGACCACTTTGGTTGATGCGTCAGGTTCTTGGAGATTAAGGAAACTCGCGAAGATTAGAACAGTAGATTTATTGGAACAAAAATTAGCCGTGCGTATCGGCTCAAGTATGGCGGCACACTGCGGACCATTGGTGTGACACGCACGTCACAGGGTCCGCTATGCATAAAACTAAATCTATATCTACGTACTATGTATAGGTACAAACATTAAATGAGCGCGTCGCCAACAATCACTATACCTTAACACTATATGATTTGCATGCACCTCTCAAAAAAGTTTTAATAAAGGAAAAATCTTGCCCATGGTTGACAGGTACAGTTAAACAAATGATGAGACTGCGTGACAGAGCTCATGAAAAGTATAAAAGCACTTATTCAGAGGCTCATAAAGGGTCTTACAGGGACCTTAAATACCTTGTCCGAGCTGCCATAAACAGTGAGAAATGTACATATTTTAAAACTTATATAAATAAAAATATTAAGCAACCTCAAAGACTGTGGAAGCATATTAAATCTACAATCTCTATTTGAAGAAAACAAGACAGCAGTTTGCCACATTTTTGTAATGACCCAGATCAAATTAACCTACACTTTTTGGAGGTGCCTGGAAGTGGCAAAGTTACAATCTCAGATTTGACTTATTTTGAATATAATAGATTTTGTGATAGTAGTTTTCAGCTTGGGCCCGTCCAGGAGGATGTAGTGCTGAAGCTTCTGCGTAGTCTCAAGTCCAATGCTCAGGGATCGGATTGTATCTCGTTGGAAATGCTTATGATGACCCTTCCATGTTCTCTACAAGCGGTTACAGCCATCATTAACAGATCCATTGCCACCTCTAGTTTCCCGGACCTGTGGAAGGAGGCAATAGTTAGACCTATACCGAAAGTAACTAATCCTACTGGAATTAAGGACCTTCGTCCAATCAGCCTGTTGCCTTGTCTTTCAAAGGTTTTGGAAAAAGTTGTTAGTAACCAATTTAGGGAATACCTTGAGCAAAATAACATTCTACCATCGGCTCAATCAGGTTTTCGGAAAAAACATAGTACAGCAACAGCCCTCTTGGATGTTGTTGGAAACGTACTTGAGGCCAGAGATCAGGGCATGAGCACTATCCTAGTCTTGCTAGATTTTTCTCGCGCCTTCGAATCTATAAATACAACACTACTTCTCTCCAAGCTAGCTTATTATGGTTGTCACATTAACACAATCAAATGGTTCAATAGTTACCTCAGCAACCGGTCGCAATTTGTACAAATTACAAATGACAAAAATGGGGATCTGTTAGTTTCGGGAGCCAAACGGGTGCACCGAGGCGTTCCTCAGGGATCGTTTTTGGGCCCGCTTCTTTTCATCTTGTACAGTTCTGATATCACCAACTGTCTGGTTAACTCCAAGTTTCATCTATATGCAGACGATTTGCAGTTGTACCTCTCCTTCCGCTCCCGGAATACGGCTGAGGCTGTAAGCAAAATTAATGAAGATTTGGATAGGATCGCAGTATGGTCAAGAAGAAACTCTTTGGTATTGAACCCAAATAAATCCAAGTTTCTTGTTATGGGGTCTAGAGATTCAATAATCAGGACACTTGAACACAATCTCGACCTCAGGATTGATGGCTGCAGTATTGAAAGGGTTCAAGAAGCACGTAATCTTGGAGTGGTTTTTGATGGGCAGCTGCATTTCGAAACACAAATCTTGGAAGCGGTGCGAAACTGTTTATACAGGCTCAAGCTATTGTATCGTCTCCGTCCCTACATAAGTGTGGATATGCGTGTCATGCTTTGTGAGTCACTTGTTTTATCCAAACTGAACTACGCTGACACTGTGTATGGGACGTGCATTCTTGGTAGAACTGAGAAATGCATTCAACGTGTACAAAATGCCTGTGCGCGTTTCTATTTTCACGTACCACCTCGATCGCATGTAACTCCTTTCTTAAATGATGGGAATCTGTCTACTTTGCTGTTTGATATTGTGTTATCAAAAAAACCTGTTTATTTATACAACAAGTTGTCATGGTCGCGCGAATTTAACAGGATTAATACCAGAGCTTCAGCTTACCTTTTGACCACGCCAAGGCATAGAACTGCCGCATTCCGAGGAAGTTTTAAATTCGCTGCCACCCACTGCTGGAACGATTTGCCACCCCCACTTCGTGCTATAAATACAGTGAACACTTTCAAAGTAAAATTTAAAGAGTTCTTACTTAAAAAACAAAAAGTACATCAGTAACCTTACTTCTATTATGCATTATAAAACAGTGACAGTGCTCAGTGGGGATGGTGACATTTTTGGATTTCTGTTCACAAACACTGTACACAGCATAATATTCTCATCACTGTACACAGTATTTTAACCTCCTCACATATTATGTTTACACCAATATTACATTATTTACACAATACTCCTATATTACTTTGTAATAAATATATATTTATACTTGAAAACAACGCATTCGATATACATTTTTAATCCAACTTGATTTCATTTAACTATAAATTTATCTCAATTCAATTTCTCAATGACAGACAGCAGCCTAATAGTGCGTTTGCGCGTCCTTTCTAGTGTTGCCATAGTCTCCCATAATTTGTCATGTCATAGACAAATTAGTGATGCGGAGACTAAGGCAGAGATACGTAAGCGAGCGCCATGGGTATACTCAAATGATGTAGATAAACTTACTAGCTTTTTAACTATGGGTGGGTATTAATAAAATAAAAAAATAAAAAATAAAATAAAATAACTTACCAGTGATATGCAAATTTCATCAATCTTTTTAGTTATGTGTATTTACCACAATTTTGATCTAAGTATTGCATGTTTGCGCACGCCGTGGTTTGCCCGTGATTTCACCTAAATTATTCGGTCCTATCTAAAAACCAGCGCTGCTACATCTCGATGGAGCAGCTTATGCTGAGATAGGGGGCCCTTTTCGGTCTCGTACAGGTTCTTTATATTTTTAATGTTTAGTTTTTTATGATTTGTTTCGTTGTCTATATTACCTGCTTATGAGACTGAAATAAATATTTTTTCTTTCTTTCTTTCTTTCAAATTGTAAATATACAGCCGTTATTATTTGGGTACAGGCTGCAGCTTTAAAAATTTATAAATAGAGGAATTTAATTAATAATAGATACCTAACTACCGCATTAGGTGTCTTACGTGTCTTACCTGTAATGATAGATCTTAAGGTTTTAAATAATAAAAAATAAAAAATCATAATTTTGTCAAGCGGTTAAAACGTAATTGGACAGATCATTAATTGAATACTTCTATTTAAAGTAGGTATATATGTACATACATACACAACCCGACACACATTTATGTTTTTTTAAGTTATAGCTCTTATTAATTTGTTTTGTTAATATTACTTACTTACCTATCTGTAATCCTATCTGATGGATGGATAGATAACCCCTGTAACACAGGGCTCTCCTAGCACGGGGTCATTGATTAATATTTTGTATCTTAGAAGTAATGTTGAGTAATGTAAATTTCGCACATTTTGTTCTAATTTAAAAATAAAAAAAATATTATACGTTTATTTTCGATTAATAAGTTATACTTACCAACACATAGTACCTAAGTTTGGGTAAAGAATAAATATATTAATTAACCAATAAATATATATAAGTTTACTTGTCGCCTTTTTTACGTTACGTTTACAAACATATAATCTCACAAGCACACACACACCCAGACTCGGAGCAATTATCTGTAAATCGTAAAAATATTTGCTCCGTGCAGGAATTGAACCTGCGACACGCGGCGCAGAAGTCGGTCTCTCGACCACTGCGCCAACCGCGCTGTCGTTATAATTACGTTATAGGTATCGATTAGACTAACACAAACAGTCCTTAGACACAAAAAGAATATGTTGGTACGACAAACAAATTAGAACGAACTATGAAAAGTTACTTTTTGTCGTGTCAATCAATGGCAACTTCTTTTGAGGCGTTCATAAAGTAAAAGTTAAATTAACAAATTATTTTCAATGAGAAATGTTTCTAATATATATCATATCATCACATCTGTATTCGGGTATATAAGGGGTAGGTAGAGGTGTAAACAATTGTATACCCACATGTCACCAATGCTGTTATTAAGTCCTATGTAATAGGTGGTGAGCGTATTGCTATCTACCGGGCACAATTCCAAACACCGGGCTGCTACTGTTACTAATTTCCTAACAGAAAAACCCAATAAAATTTTGCCTGAATCGAACCCAAGACGTCACGCTCAGCAGTTGCGCTTGGGACTACTAGACCAACAAGGCAGTAGACATTTTAAATTAAGGTTTAAATTAATCCTTATCATTTATACAAGGAACTTAATAAATTAAAATCCTGCATTTAGTAGGATCAACGCAGCGGCGCGAGCATGGTTCTTTTATTCGACACATTTCTCGATTTTATAATTCAAATTAAAAATGTCATAAGTTGTTGATAAAACGATAAAATAAAATATATTATAGTTTCGACAAGTTTGTCGACAAAGATCCGAGCTCGGACGCCAGTACTTATTGTTACTCGCAGTGGTAGGCATAGTATTAGTAGGATATACTCGGCAGGTCATCACAGGCCATTGTTCGCGGAGAGCAACAATTGTCACATTGGTCTAATGGTTGCGCGGCTGCTGAGCAGATCTCGGGTTCAATTCCCGGGACCTGGTTAAGTGTTATAAGGTTTTTTGTTATTCTCAATAGTTCCGGGAGTATGGAATTAGGCCCGAAGGTCGACAATAGGCCATTGGACATTAGTAAAATGATGATGATGTACAACTGTTTAATCGGGCGTGATGCTATGTTATTTTTTTTATAAAAAGCCAATAGAAATAAAAAAAGACAAAACACACCGCGTGTGTTTCCAACACCGGCGTAACATCTATCAGGGCGGTTACGTGGCAAATCGCTGACAACATCGATTACTAAGGAGAAAAATAATATTTATGCTCACTACCATAGTCAACTTTTTACATTATACCCTTGTTTGTTTCAGTTTTTCAACTAACAACAAGGAAACACATTTACGAATTCGGAAAAATACGATGGAAAAGTTACACGACTAATGTTGACCTTGATCTATGAAATGCGTGGAAAACATGGCTATTTCGATAATTGCTGCTTGACATTTCAGTTTTTTGTTAGACGAAGAATTTTGTGAAACATGTTATCATTTAACCCCGAGGTTGAACCGACGTAATACGACATAGTGAATGTCCAGATAAATCTTCGAAAAGCATTAACGTACGCTTAGCGAACCATAACGTTATAATTTTTTGTGGAAAAAGAATACGGTCGCGAGCAGGATTCGAATCTCTGCGGCGCTCTGACCACTAACCCATTTCGACCGCCTATTGGTCGAGATGGCTTAGTGGTCAGAGGGCCTGGAGTCTTTATCCAGGAGGCGCAGGTTTGAATCCTGCTTGAGACCATATTACTTTTCCAAAAAAAAATATAACTTTATAATGAATGTCATTAGTTTTAATTGAAAATGTTATACGACTGAAGTTATAACTTTTGAGGACAAAAGAAAAATAAACAAACAAAAAAATAAACAGATTGTCTCGAGAATTATAAGAATCCAAAAACCATGTTCAAGGACGATGAAACATCACCAGGAAACTATCACCCAAGCCATTAAAGATCTATAAAAGTAGCAAATTCGTTATTGCTGTCCAAGTTAAGCCATTACATTTGTTAGCACACACATACACAACGTTACTACCTAAAGTGCTAGTGTCGAAGGCCTTCATTACATGACACCAGCAAGTTTGAGGCTTATAGCCTAATAAAATACCTATTGGTCTCCAGTGGGCAGTAACGCGGCACCTTGTACAACCTACAGACATATCGATTGCAAAACTTCCAACGTCCCACCGTACTTACACTGACCACAATTGGTGTCAGTAGAATAATTTCCCTACTTACAGAAACCTAAGCAACAGTTTTTATGACCTGATGAGGAAAGAATAGTCGTGTCGATCTATACCTACTTCCAATAGTAGAATTAAATGTCCATAAATGTTCACCGGTTACTAGTCACGTGCAATTTTCGGGATTGCCCGACTAGTTTCCAGTTTGATTAACGACATCGCCGCGGGCTCAGCTCACGACTAAGGGCTCTGTTCGAGTTCGCCCGACTAGTTGGGCAATCCTGAAAAATGCACGTGAGTAGTATGAACAATAATTGATATGAATATGTCTAACGAAAGATATCACACAAAAATAGTATTAAATCTAAAAGTTTTAATGTTTCTGTTTGTATGTTACCTATTTGCGACTAAAGTGATGAGCGGATTTTAATGCAATTCTTAAGGTCCAGTAGCCCATTGCAAACTAATCGCTAGGAGTATATGCATCTGAGCGTCAGCTTTGGAAGGCAAGTTAAACCGTTGATCCGGGCTGTTGTTAAGCCAGAACATGAGCTAAGCCTATAAGAGGAGAAGAAGATTGAAATTATGCCCATAGGTTGCATTCTGGAGACACGAGAATTTTATGTGATATGAATTGTGATTTTTATAAAATGTCACGTGGCAGACGTGGCGGGCGTTAGCTAGTATAAAATAGGAGCGAGTCTAAAGATTTCCCTCGCTCATCGTACTAATTGCGAGAGGTACGAGGATTTTTTTTTGCAGAAAGTTTCGGAATTATATAAATTGTAGAGCTACGGAATGCTAGGCCTATATTGTTTCTTGGTGTTTTGAGGGAATTAAATAATGGTATTTTGTTACATTAATATGTTTCTGACTCAATAAGTTACTACGACATTTATCGAAGCTATTTTTTTAACAATAATAAAATGTAGACATATTCAAACTGCCTCGTTGGTCTAGTGGTCTCAAGCGCGACTGCTGAGCATGAGGTACCAGTTTTTATGCAAATAAATATCTTATTTATTGGAGTGTCAAGAAGAGATATTTGTATCAAAAATATCAGGTAAAGTAATACAAAGACCTAAGCCGAGTGATAAATAGGACTACGTTTATCGACGGTTTACAGAAAATATGAAAATTTTTGACTTATTTACGTGACAGATTTGAAACAAAATAAGGAACCTCATTTGTCAAACAGTATTAAGGGTTTTGTGATAAAAGCCTTTTAAATGTTTTTTGCCTCTTTAATGTTCTTTTACCGTTGCGCCGATTAAATCGCATTTAAGTGTGCTACTAAGGATCACCATAAATACATACTTGAATAAATACTTATCGCCTTTCCCTTAGCTTTGGGACGGTCGGTTAAAAAGTGCGGTAAGCCGGATCGCTGTCAAGTGGTCCAGCGAGGGAGCCGCCGATCGGCAGCAGCCAGCGAGATAACACTACAGCGGAGCAATAAATTACACCCCGTGTGGAAATCGCGAGGGATACCTTTTCCAAGAAATTAAGCTTTTATTATTTTGCAAAAATTATGATGTTTTTTTCGCTTCTGGATATTGGTTGTCGCCAAATATAAACACAGCCACAAATCTTATATTCCCGGAAGGCGCAAGCAGACATGTTGTTGTGTCTGTTGTACTCAATTTACCGGAGGCAATTCCAAACTTCGGCTTGTAATTGAGATTTTTTCGAAAAGAGAAATCCAATTACAATTCCCTTACCTAGCAAGCGGAACAGGACCACACGTTCCGTAGTCGTGATTGTTGTTTTCAAAAGTACCTACATTGAAGTAGGTACCCAGTAGATATTATCCGAGCAACCATTTACGTAATACGAAAATACTTCAAAGTTGTGCGCAATAAAACACTTCTCTCGCTTACTTTAAACCGTTTTATTGAACTGTTTGTTTTTCGACATTAATTTATAAACCGGGACAAAATAGTCATGACAGTGTCGCGCGTTTCGCACTCAATACTCGAGCCTGTAGACGACATTGAACGATTTACGAACTCCCTGGTGATTAATATAGATCTCATCGATCGCTTGGGAAAATAATGCCGGCACACCCCGGCGATAAGCGGCTATTAGCTCTATTATATATCAATATTTTCCCCTTTTAACCAGTGAATTTGCGCAGTTTATTTGAATATGAATTATTATTGTGTGAATGTGAGCTTTTGTTGTTGTTGTGTGTTGTATTGTATCTCTATATATGTGCCGGTTTGGCACTGTTAGGGTTGTTTGACTAAGATAGAGTACAGCAATAGTGTGAACGGTTAGTTACTTTCTATGCTAGACATAAATTACAATAAATGTGACCTTTGCAATGCAATTTATTGCATGTATTGGGGTCTCTATGTAGATTTCGATTGCCCTGACAACATTAGCACCTTTGAATCTTTTGTTAAAAAATAATAAATCTGCCGTTTCAATAAAATTCATTATTTATTGTTAGCCTAAACGTTGCTAAATAGTTATGTACTGAAATTATTCAAAAGTGTTTCCCAAACATTTGTGAATCGAATAAGAGTGATGGTCGTAAGATAGTCACCACAACATGCGCTCGTGAAACATTTTTCACTCTGGCTTTGAAAATTGCAAACTAAGTTCATTGTGAATTATTTATGAAGTGACCCAACATACATTTTAAATATATAGGTCACGCAATGTATGGGTTGCATTATCGTTATTTCAGTGCTTAGAAGGTAATATTAATAATTATATATAACATTTATAATTCGTATTGGTTAATTATGTTTTCTAAAATAACTGTATCACGTTTATATTACACGAAGGATTAGGTAGGTGCTGGCTACGATCCGAGACCCTAGTAAAGGTTAGCGAAGGACTGTGTGATTTTTAGTCGGTAGAAGTGCGGCACAACGTCCATAAAGGATATTCCACACAAAAAAAGATAGAAGTGGGTTTCGTACACCCACGTTTTACAGTTAGTAAGTCCTGTATAATAGGTGGTGAGTCTATTGCCATCTACCAATCAAAAAGCTGCTTTTGCGAATACTGCTCGATTAAGACGGGAACAGAATCCAGGACCTCACACTTAGTCCAGTAAACTAATGTAACAGGCATTTCGTTTAAAAAGTATTATTGTGTCAATAACTTTGGTTGAAAAACAAACTAGGGTAACCAAAACTTAGGTGAAATAAAGATTAAATGGAATCTTTAATTTAGCCACACTCTTAAAATTAGCCGATAGAGTTATACATTATAAAACTGCCTCTTCGGTCTAGTGACCTCAAGCGCGACTACTGAGCACGATATCCTGGCTTCGCTTCCTAGGACGCGAATTCTCAGTAGCAGTCCGGAGTTTGGAATTGTGCTCGATAGATGGCAATAGGCTACCTATTAATACTATATCTATATAATTATATATCTATTACTATTACTAAACTTAAAAACAGAACAGCAGAACCGACTATGGAAAGAAAAACATACTCTATGAAGGAGCGCAACTGTTTAATAATCTACCTGATCACATAGTGAATAGTAAAAGCTTGGCAATCTTTAAAACACAATAACTTAAATATGCAAATACCTGTTAAAGTCACATTTACTTTTGTTTCTCAGATCGTGTGGCATTAAGTTATATTATATACTTCCTCAATGTAAGTGAACTGTATAATGTTCTTTTTGAAGAATAAATGTCTATAAACCGAAAAACAGAATTAATAATATAATATAATCATTTATTTCTCCTCACATAAAGAAATAGTGAATTGTGGGTGTACAATTGGGTACCTACACCTCGGCCTACCTCTTCGGAGAATACAGGCATGATGCTATGTATGCAGATATAAATGATGAAAGATTACAGTTTCAAATCTCAGGTACGCACCACTGATTTGAATGCGCAGGTTCGGATCCTGCTCACAACTGTATTTTTCTTACTACAAAATAATAACTTTAGAGATCGCTACGTATACGATCGATACATTTAGACGACGCTTACGGCAGTATTTGATAGATACACAGCGGAAGTTAGATAACGTAAAATGTAATGATTCCATTATATGATATAATTACTAAGTTACACTAGGTAAACAGGTACGTATCTGTTGCGTCTATTGTACTTGGTGTTTACTGGGCGCCGCTGCGCTATCCGATACCGACGTGCCTGTGCCGATGTGAGTCCTGTTTGAAACAAGACACATAACTATAATTAATTACAAATGTGTTAAACTGTTAACTCGTATATTTAATTCTTTATTGACATACCTTATATTCCTGGCCTACTTGCGACTGGGCCGTACGGTATCGTTTTAAGACGCAGCCCATTCTACATTATATAACCCAGCAAGGAGGTTTCTCCAACTGGTGGTTAGTCCTTCATGCCATGAGTCCCTATCAATGCCTAGAAATAGAAATAGAAACATGATAAAACAGGAAAGCATTATAATACATTTATTTATTTCATTGCTGTTACATATTCTTAACAACAACAAAATACCATGGATTGGAAACTCACCTGCATTCTACTTCTTTTGAACCGTTTTAGTCTTAGCCTTTCACTTGTCGACTGTACTCACAAATAACCTAAACTGGGTCGATGTTATTCAAGTATTTAATTATCTATAGTTTAAAACATACTTTTGTTGATATAAGTCGCAGCCGAGTCAAGCGTGCGATTTGTGTTTCCTGATCGGCTATATGCACCGCACTGACCCGAGCAGTACTTAAGTAGCATTTTTTATGCGTCGTGTGATAGATTGGTAAGGATCGTGTTATAAGTTGGTATGTGATCGTTAGTTTTGTGTTTTAGTTTATTTTATTTTTCTCTTAGCGTAGCTAACTGTGAGCATGACAACCAATATATGTAACTTTATATGACACTATAGTATCTATATTATGTACACGGATTCTTCTTAGATATATATTTATATTTATTAAATTAAATTTCATATCAAATAAAAAAAAAGATTTGCATCCGTGATTTCTACTCATTAATTAAGGTCCAGTTGAAAATCAGCGTCAGGCACTAGTGGTCTGGCATTTTGCTGAACTGGACCTTTTTGGCGCAGCTGTGAGGCACAAAACGCCCGCTAAATCCCTAACTTTTTTTTGTAAATTTGTATTTTTTTTATTGTGTAACTGTGTCAAATAAATGTTTCTTTCTTTCTTTTCTTTCTTTCTTTCTTTCTTTCTTTTATGCGTTAATGCGATTGAAAGTTTTATCTGTAGGTATCTGAGCGTGTCTTTGATTTGGAGGGTACGTTAAGGTCTTGGATGTTCCTATGAATTACAGTCACTAAGCCAAGTTAGAGACCTGTGGGTGGTTTGAACAACTGTTGACACTAAAATTAATAATAATACTCCTCTCGACAGTATTTCGGTCAATCGCCTATCTCCACGGAGATTTGCAAGTACGCAGAAGATATTACATAGTGCACAAGTGTATCTGTGCACAAACACAGGTGTACTGGAAGGGGCCTTCGGTCACTCTAATAGTCCGATGGAACGGCAATCAGACACGACCAGTCAGTGATCAGGCGCAGGACCGACCGCTTTACGTGATCTACAAAGCATGGGGTTGTCACACGACCAACTTTGAGCTGCTACTGGAAATTTCCTAACAGAAAAACCCATTAACATTTTGTCCGACCTGGGAATAGAACCCAGGACCTCACCATTATTTAGAATAGGCATTATCGTCTTGAAATTATAATATAATAATAATAATATTCCACAACTATCACACAACGCCGTCTAGTCTCAAGCTAAGCAGAGCTTGTGTTATGAGTACTAGACAACTGATAAACATACTTATATATTTCTAAATGCATACATATTATAGATAAATTACACCCAGACACAGAACAAATGATCGTGCTCATCACACAAACATTTGTCCTGAGTGGGAATCGAACCCACGACCTCCGGCATAGCAGTCAGGGCTACTAACCACTAGACCAACAGGACAGTCTAATTAGGTTGGCTCTTAACCACATGAAATAAAATATCCGAAACAGTTACAAATAATGATAAAATCGATATGTGTAACTTACGTTTACGGAAGTCTAATTAGTGATTCCGGGAACGAACAGAATATGGGTAACCAAATATCCTGTTATGTCATGCTAGGCAACCGTATCTGTTGGCACGCGGTAATATAATGTTCTCTTCTAATACAAATTATATTACAATTTAATTTCAGAATACATATTCGAGTAACATATTCATCGAACTGAAAATACTAATTCATATTACTAATATTTCGAATTTCGATAGCAATAATCTGCCGTATATATATTGTACTAGCTGTGCTTGCAACTTAATTAACGAGGGATTTTGGAATATAAATATTTATACTAGTGGGCCCAGCCAACGTTGCCCTGAACCCGATTCCAGCGTCACCTTACGGATGCAATTGTGAATCTAAACCATCCAAGAGCCTACTTAATACACAAAGATTTCATCAAAATCGGTCAATCCATTTACGAGTTTTTGCGAGACCAACGCACTGCTATTGGTTTATATACATATACTAGCTGTGCCCCGCGATTTCACCCGCGTATAGTTATATTATTACCTACTTAGCAGATACTAATCAACAAATAGAAAATAATTCACAGTTCTTTTCCCCAATGGTCAGTTCTCATCAAGCGGCCAGGGTTATGCCGTTATGCGTCACACGGCTCGTTTGTTGAAGTTTGTTGCACTAGATGTACATCAAGTTCCATTAAAATTTATTAACTGCCGCGTTGGTCTGTAAGTGTGGCTGTTGAGTGTGAGGGTGTTTCCTGGGTTGGTCGAGTGCTATTGAGTTTTTCTGTCAGGAAATTGCTCAGTAGCAGTCCGGCGTTTGAAATCGTTCACGGTGTATGCCAACAGGCTCACTATCTATTACATGGACTTAATAACTGCTTCAGTGAAATGTGAGTGTCCAACAGTACTCCTCTGTCTAAATCTTCGCAAATACAGGCGTGATGCAATGTTATATTACGTTATAGGTATATGTTTGTATAATAACTTTCGTGAGATATACTAATATTAATTATTGTTAACAGTTATTACTCACGTAATTTTTTTCAGGTACTAGTTTAGAACTCGATCCGAGTCTCAAATCTTGCGATGAGCATGGTCTCCATTCTTTTAGAAAAGGAGCTCTTGGAGTACTTATGCGTGCAAAAAATACATGTAGATTTTACGTTTACTACCACTACAATTAAAATTAAATGTGGTAAAAGTTTATCCCCAACATCAGAAAAGTAGGTTCATTTATGCTGAGGAAATAAACAAATTGTCCTTGTTTACTCAGATTTTCATTTGAGTCTTTATTAATTAATTTCCACCACTTCATTAGCCGTCTATTTGCCGCTTTCTTTTGTTTGTTTTATTATTCCACTGTAAGAATTGTTTATTACCTATTTGAAACGCTCGGTAATGAGTTGTTGGTTTTGTGGTATTCATTTATTTTGTGGCTTCTATATGAAGGCTGAGTTAACCAATAAATACTAATGAGGTACTTTTTTATATAGAAATATTTAAGCGTTACTATACATTATGAACTATGATTATGAACTATTTGCTACAATAGGGAATATGCATGTGATTCAAATTTAGGTCAAATATTTTTATTCGTAATCTTTATTGCTGTAGAATGACACCTATCCAATTCTTTTTTAAATAATCGTGTTCTAACTATTTAATATTGAAGTTGAAAAGTGAGCATTTCGCACGCTATTGGTTGGAGTGAAACGTGACGTCACTCTGCGCGATGACAATATCTTGAGTATGTTATTACTGGGTGTTTATCATGTTTTGTGGTTCTTTATGAGTTTTAACGTTATTTTATAAGGAAAAACCCTTCAATAAAATTTATAAATCGTTAAAAGCTGTTGCCTCGCTCATTAGCAGACACAATAGATTTTTATTGTTACAACGTATAATTCTGTACGTGGCTGAGCCGAAAGGTTAACTACTCTACACGTGTTTCAGCCTCCCACGGGCCATCATCAGGAGCTGTTAGACCGTGCAGTGTCTACTACCTAGGCTCTCTCGGTGGTGGATACTGCACGGTCTAATAGCTAAATATCAATAGAAAATAAAAATAGTTTAAACGGCATGATCTAACAGCTAAATATCAACGGAAAATAAAAATAGCCTACGGTTTAAAACTTGAAAAATCGGTAAGATTTTCTTTGCTAATGGAAAAACTAAAATGACGTCGTTAACAAGGTTAAAACAAGTTTATGCTTGCTTTCAACGTTAATTTCCTTTTAAAATAAGCAACAAAAAGCGTTGCTCTCCGCATTTCGTTCGTTTATGTTTTACTTCGTACTGTGTGAATTTCATACGGTGTCAGCATTCAGCCAGTTTGGTGACGTAAGCAATGTCTAAGTTCGCATTGCATAGGCGGTACTGTACAGGCCGCTGCAACGCTCACCGTCTGCAAATTGAATTTCTAAGTTATTCCCCAACTTGTGAAGGCACGAATGAAGTGAGCTCGTTCTCAGTTGTTGTTTCCCGACTTGGGACTCGATGATTGGAGCCGAGGGCACGAACGACTTCGGTTTAGACCAACTTCTCGCTTTCTAACACTCTGTTAGTATGGCCGCCGAGCGGCATAGCAAGTATACATCGATTGTTTTATTGCTCTAAAGGTTGTTTCATACGTGACACGTTTCATATGCGCCCTTAGGGAATATTTATTTTGATGAAATTCCGTTTTGTATTCACGGAATGTATAAATCTAATAATCGTGTATCGCACGGCGTATTCTTGTCGAGTTTTGTTGCATTTGATACTTTGTAGGTGCTTTTGGAAATCAGGTTCGGTGCTATTATAGTATATGTCGTAGATGGATTTGTTGTCAGCTGTTTTACAAATCTGTTTACTATATGATTTACAAAAAAGTGCTGTTATGTAAAACAGCTGAAGGACGTTTAGCGGTTTTGCATAGTACTTAATTATAACACGCAGAATTGTATAAACGTTTTGCGTTCATCAATGCAGCGTGTCAACGATCAGAGGTTATGTAAAACTGCGTGAAATGAAACGTCAGATTGTAGATGTTTGTTCTAAGTTTTGTCGCTCATGGCTCTGTGTCCATTATCAACAATAAATTAAATTTATTAAAAAAAGGAAATTTAGAATGACATAAATACTAAATTACTATAGGTACTAATCGATACTAAATCGGAATTATGGAAGAAAATAAATGGACGCATGAGTGAGTGACACGAGCTCGGGAGTTCCGTGTAGCCCGATACGGACAGGTTAGGTTCGAAGAGACAAACTGCCCCCATCATCCCTTTCCTGTTAAGTTTTTCTCTGACCTTACAGACACAAAAATAGGAGCCCCCGCCAAGCGGGGCTCCCTCGACCCAGCCACGTAAAAACAATCCAGAATACAGTATCTTTTCTTTTACATGAGTGGTGACAGTCCATTTAATATACCTATACAATAAATAAATCTTTCTGACTCTAGATACGTCATTCTGTATTATGTATAAACGTAGGTAGCAGTTTTGTTAAACTTATCGCAATGGTAATCCAGCTGAACGTTGTTCATCTGTTTTATAAAATGAATCTGTTTTGTAAAAGAGCTAGCAGTTTTGTAAAACAGTGAATTCTACTACCCATCTGCGACATATACATTATTTAATGTATGCAGGAAGCTGTTCGATACGCAGGCTGATTGTCTAGTTCTATGAATCTAAAATCATATTCTCCGAAAACAATTTGATAAGTATTATAATATGTACACTACGTATAAACATATATTAGGGCATAGTAAACGGGATCGCGTGTAATGTGAATTCATTAGCATGTAAACTGTCGCCTTGTGACTCTTGGCGTATCATTGTTTGACAGGCGTTTCACGCGACGCGCCGGCGCTCGGCTGCGGTCGGAACAAAGCGTCGTAACTGATTTCGTGTTGGAAGCTTGACGCGATGCCCTTGAGAGATAACTCGTTCATTTCGAGAGCAGATTGAACCGATTCCCCTGTTCAAGACATGAATTTAAAATGCCCGATTTACAAATCAGTTTCGTTCATGGAGCAACCCTAACTTTTTGTTTAAATCTGTACCCCTGCAACAAACGTGATTACATTTTTAATTAGATTCCTTTTTTTTCAGCGTTTTGAGCGGCCAAGTACTTGTAGCTTGCGGGTACACTCTGCATTAACACGCTACCTCTCATACCGCGTTACTCTACCATAATTGCTATTATTAACTTCAAAAACAACAGTCAATTCTAAACCGTATTCTAATACCTAAAAAGTTGCAATTTGATAATGGTAAATTTTATTATTTATACTTATTATTTTATGCGGTGCTTGCTCCTTCGTAGTGTTTTGCGTCTATAGAGACTTAAAATTTTCACGTTTGGTTTAGTTTAGCTTTAGCTTACTTATACTGAGCTGGAGTTATTTAATTACAGAAATTTATTGCATACACGTATTAAATAGACAGCTTCTTTAAAGTGCTAAACTACTTAGCTAATTAAGTATTAAATCTATGTAAATAAAAATGAATCGTCAAAATGACATGTATGTAAGCGTAAAACTTCCGAACGAGTGCACCAAATAGTAAAATATTTTTTTTGTGTTCGTTATTGTCAAGACTAGGGTTGTAACAAAGAAATTTAAAAAGATCAAACTTATATGAAAATGGTGGTACGGAGGTCAGCTAGTATAAAAAAAAAATATATTCTGGATGAGTGTTTAGGCAATAACAGCCAATAACACAATCTTTGAACATGGACTTGTATTTTCATTATGACAATACCACATAAATTTATAAATAAATAAATTTACTCGAAATAACGAACGAGTACACAAATAAAATGCCTCAAAAATAAAATATCAAATAGTACAAAGTTATTGGTTCGAAAGCGATTACATGCAGAGATTACAAACTTTCGGCAGTCATCAAATTACTCTCGGACAATTTACGTCCTTAATAGTTTTCATATTCATCGACGCATTAAAAAGAGATCAATATTAAGAACAAAAAATATGTAAGTATTGTAAGGGATATGTTATTTATCATTTTCATATTATCATAAGAAAGGCGGCTCCTCATTCATCATTATTGTACAGACTTTTCTTTCAGGCGAAAAGCGAGTGTTAAGCATAAAAGGGATCTTTTACCCAACAAAGACTAACTGCGTAGTAGGTATAATTTGCTAACAAAAGGCCACGAAGTCTTACTTTTTAATTTATTACTTTCCCTTCACCTCGATGGGGTTTCTCTAACAATATTAAAGCTGAGTTTAGGGGAACTGAAACATAGTTTAGATTCAAATGTTGCGGCGGAACTATTGTGTAAGCTTTTACATTGTGAATTACTAAATAGTACTCTCAAACTGATATTAAATTAATTAGTTTTGTTTATATGTCGTTTGTATTTGATACAGAAATGTATGGTTGTAATTAATTTAAATAAATAATGGACGGGTAGCATTGTAAAATTACACATCTCTTTCTTTATGTAGGCATAAGATGCCAAGTGAAGTTAATAAGTAAATTAGTACAACAAAATAAGTTCTTAGAGACACCGCAAGACATTCGTTAAATGCTAGTGAAAACGATAATAGTTCAAACTTTTAATCAACCATTCAATTGAGAAGTGGTTAAGTTCGTACAAGCAACACAAAGTAAATGTGGTTTGGAAGCAGCAGGTTTCCTCGTTAGCGAACAGTTTGAAGTTTTGAACGCAAAAATATCATTTCAATATAAACGTGCAAATTCAAAACTACATCCTGCTATAGCATGTTTCATATATGGGAAGGAAACGTCTGTAAGTGCATAAAATAACAGTTACGAGACAACAGATTTATGATGTCCAGCAACAGTTCCGCATCACTCATAGTGATGCGTTTATCACTGTTACGGTAGACGTTATGTTCCTAAGTTACGTAATGCAGTACACCTAGTATCCAGTTATCCTGGCAGGAGGGCATAAATCGAGCGTGCGTCGGCTAAACGTACACTGAGCAACAGTGACAGCACAATGTTCGCTTATCTTAATTGCCTTCCCAGATACGATCGTAGAATTTATCTGTGGCGCCGGCAGAATAAGTACGGCACTTTTTAGCAGTCTCCGCGGTAAAAAGTTTAATGATAGTGGCCCAGCTATCTGTGGCAGTAGCTCCTTATTTTTTACAATTAAAATAAACGCCACTTGTGAGTTGTTGTGTATTAAATAAAGCGATGCGCTGAAGATTTTTATTGTTCCTTTTCCCACTGAGAACGTTTTCGGGCTTTTAAGAAATAGTTTTTCATTTACCTCAAGATTGCTTGAGGAAAATAAGGGCCCTTTTTCCCCTTTGTGTGCCGTGTTTGTTATAACAGTCCTTGAGCATGATACGTTATTGGTTTTTAAACGATTACGACACGGCTACCCACGCTGTTCTTCTTAAAAGAGAATACAATATATACCTTCACATAAATCTAGATGGCATTAGGAAAACACTCTATTTAATGAAAGTACGAAATTCTAAAGTCAAAAGGTCTGAATGCCAAAGATATTTATTAAAATTCAGCTGGCTCGGGAAGTATTTTCAATCACGCCAGTTTATTGTTTCTCTATTGTCTCGCAAGCGGCTGATTTAACGGACTAACTGAATGAATAATGCATAGCACAATGAACTGCCAAAATCCAATCTGAATCCATTTTCAGAATCTTTGATTTCGATAAATATGAATGTTTTCGGCTGGATTTGATCCATTTATTCAAAGCAGATATGTGCCACACAGTATGAATTCCATTTCTCATTTATAATGAGAGATTGTGGTCGTGTTTATTTAACCTGTTTTCGGAAAATTTCACGATGGTGGAATAAATTGGAAATACATGTAAATATTATACAAATCACCTTTTTGGTTTTTTAAAACTGTTTCCAATACTTAAGAGTATACTATAAGTTATCATTGTAATATTTTAGTGAACTGACTAAGCCGATGATGAAATTTAACAAATATTGGTTATTAAAAACATTGTTTAAAAATGTCAATTATTAATTTCTAAGGAAACATGAAGGAGGAAATAGGAATGAAATTCGAATCCGCAGCCTTTGACAGACCGTATCAATCTCCCAACTGAGCTATAGTGTCGCATGTTCGTATATATTTTATTTCAAGTTCCCTTCCTCTCATCTTTAGAATACGCCTGGCGATGTCTATTTGTCAAGCATTTAAAGAGACATAACAATAACATTATTTTGTTATTGATCAGCTTGAACTTAGCTCAGATCAAGATCAACTAAAAACTGAAATCAACCTCACATTGAACGCTAATCAGCTTCGTGAGCCCAATGGCCCGATTTACTGATGATAGGATTTCAACTTCGGAAACTCAGTGGTCGGGGGCACTCGCTTTGCATAAAACCACTTGTGTTAGTCTAAGTGGTTCGATTACATTCTAAGTTATCCCTTTTCATGGCACAGTAAAACAAACTTTCTAGTAGATATCTAACTGACCAAATTCTAGCTAGGGTTAAGTTATAACTTGTAAGTGTAAAGTTGTATGAAGCTTAGTGTTTATTTAGCGGTCGGCAAATTTTGAGGATCGGACCTTAGCGGCAGACCTTACTACGGTTCACGCAAGTTAAGGGTCATATGAATAAATCATTTTAATGTTATACTTAAGTGTCGTTTTTACTGTTACTTCGTATTTAATATCTGCTAAGATGGTGATTATAAAAAATCTTTTATTTGTGTGTGCTATCATCAGATGCCTTATATATTGGCAGCTCTTCATGAGTTTCAATTCGACACCATGTTGAGAAGGACTTATTAATACGGGCTTAAAATACTAATAAAAGCATGACGTCATAAGTAGCTTCAGTATACATCCCTGCTTACGGTCTTCATTTAATCCCTCAGTCACAACCCCTAAAAGTCTTAGGCATTACTTTAAAAATATATTAATATAGCAACGAAACGGAGCGGCAACGTTGCTTGATACGTGGCGACTGGTTGCCGCCAAGAGAAAAAGGAAACATCTTTAATTAGTGTAATTGGATTTGACCGCTCCGGTAAAAGTAAAATAAAATAAATAAATACCGACATATGTGAAACAATAGGATGGGTCTACACTAAGGAACAAGGCAAAATAACTATAAGATAATACATACCATAGCTTTAAAAAGCTCACACAAAACACTGGTTTAATACCACTCTACACTTCGGATGAATATATTTAATGGGTGAAAGGCAAATAGTCGTTAACTGGCCAGTTGGCACAGTCCAATGCAGGCTCCGTTAATTCCGGGGGCGGTCACGGAGCCGGTAAATGTGTCATGTTAATAGCTCCCCGGTAAAATATCACACGTTTTCATTTTATGATCTTCCAATTTTATCGCTAGTGCCGCTGATGGGAGATGTAAAATTGTGGCCATAGGCTCTCGGAGAATATTGCAAGTAGGACGTATCGTCCGTGTGTTATTTGCCAAACATATTAGGACAGAATTTGGTACCAAATTTGGTATCAGAATTTTATACCCTGATATCATGGTTGCTTTGTGTGTAAGCTTTCTTATTCGGGTTTGCTTGCGTAGAATGTAGAGCTTACTTGAAATTAAACCTTAAAAAAGGTTATTATTAAGATATTACTGACGAATACGTATTTTCTTAGGCCTTTCCTTCTAATTTAGTTGTTTCAGAAGTCTTTAGACACAATTCTCTAAAAATTACAAATTTCTCATCGCATCGGTCGAGTACCTATGTGGTGCATATTTTATTTTCACTTTTGCCTTCATGTTCTAATATTAGTAAGTTTTTTATTATAAGACTACAATGAAGCTTTTAGGAGACCGTGGAGGAAAATGTAGTAGGTATCAAAGAAAATCAAAATACCCAGACAGTTTCAATTTGAGTATTAGTACAGTAATCAGTTGCACCCAAAACATTTACTCTAAAACTGGCTGCCGATAAGATATTTTACGGTCCACTAAATACAGTTAACACAACCAAATGACCTAAAATAGATATTTAACTATGAATATCGACGTCCAAATCCGCCCCCAGGCTCTGGCGATAATGGTTATGAATAAAAATTTATAGGCTTCGAAATAGCCTTCTATTCTGTAAAGCTTCATCTCAATTAAAACCCTATTATCTACTCAAAATGGCGCGCCATGTGTTGGGAAGTGCTTTAAGTATTATTAACAGCGAATTATCAGCCGCTCGTCGATAACTTTCTTTGGGCAAAAGTGTAAATGTTTAGAACAATTTTGTGAAGACTTCTCGTGAAGTTTTCCATGTTTGTTGACAGCAAGTGAAGCAAGTTGGATCTACATGAAGATAATCTTAATGTAGGCAGTTGGTAATCGTTATTTAGTGTTTATTTATCCTATTTGTAAAATAGTTACAAACATCCATCCATCGTGACAAAATTTCACATTTATAATATTACTAGGATAGAAGGATTAAGATTTGATTACCTGGGGCATATAAACATATTATTTTTGATTCAATAATACTTAGGACAACTTAATACTTTTTTAGCAGTTACAAAAAAATATAATGAGCAACACTTTGCCTAAGTACCCAAGATTTTAATGGAAATAGCACTCAGTAATTTATGTTCGCAACCCATTTAGAATACTTTCCTTCATAATGGTTGTATCAATTTAAGTTATGGGAATTTATTACTAGACGTAATGAACAAAAGAGAATTTTAACTGTAATGATACTCTTTTCATGTAATAGAAAAATGTTACGTACCTGTACCCTATTTTTAAAATCTCCTAATAGATGACGATTAAGCCTAAGTATTTTGTAGGACTTGTATGTAGGTAGATACTTACTTGAACTGTTTGTGATCTATTTGAACTGTGTACTTAGGAATATTTTTTTAAGAAATGCCTACAATATAGTTGTCTTTCAAACTTAAAGTTTTCAAAAGAATTTTGTCTTCTTTAGAGTCTAAGAGAATTGTAGCTGAAAAATTATTTATTATTCACCAAATACAAGACTCAAATGAAGCGTAATAATGCTTGTATTTATTTTAACAATAGCGAGTTACGATCACTGACTTTTCGTATCACTTGTTTGGGTAAGGTAAAGGAAAACATCGTGAGGAAACCAGCATAGCGTCCTAAAATGTATAGGCTTCGAAATACTTGTTCGAAAAACAGTCAACATCAAAAAAATAATAGTTATAATATTAAATGGAAAAAGAGAATACGGTCGCGAGCAGGATTCGAACTTGCGCCTCCCGGATAAATACTCCAGGCGGCCTGACCACTAGGCCATCTCGACGTCGAGATGGCCTAGTGGTCAGAGCTCTCTTTTTCCATTTAATATTATAACTTTAGAGTTCTCTAAACTTGCGTTAATGCTTTTCAAAGATTTATCTTTAATCAAAAACATAGTTACACTCAAAATGTTTAGTATAATTTTAACATTTGACGAAACTTGATCATAAATTATGAAGCTTAGGGTATTTTATTTGTATTTTACAATTAACTTTTTTTTTGCAATCAAAATTGATATTTATATCTTCTGAACCCTGCAAGATATGAAATTAAACATAGGTAAACGATTTTAGTTAAAGTTCCTGTTGTTATCCCTAAAAAATTCATTTTCTATGAGCCGTTTGAGAGTCTATTCAAGAGAGACTTTCAGACAGACCAATATTTAAAAAAATACAATTTATATATAGCCATCGTATAAATAACAGTTCTAACCATATTTAAGGAGGAGACTATACCGCTGATATTGAACACAAATTAACATAAAAAACCTAGTTTTTATTAATGATAACAAAAAATTGTTGGGCGTGTCGCGCGACAGCATCGAAAAGAATAAACATAGAATTTTGCTGTCCTTTGACAACCGACAGCTTATTCTTAGAGCCGTTCGGGACATTACGAGGTTTATTTAGGAGCTGGAAAAGGAAAGCCCTAGAACGTGAAAAGTGACGTGATATAGAGAAAACGTATACGCATCATTGGGTGGATACGGGTTCTGAAAGAAAAAGAAGAGACGGACTATTTATTTTTATTATTTGCTCTATAAATATGGCACTTTTAGCAAACCACAGTTTATCTATGTTAGTATCGACTGTTATAATAGTTTAGTCTAAGTATTTCTTATTTAGGTCCAAATCCAACCCTTGTGAAGAAATGTTCTTTCCACAAGGGTGGAAAGAAAATTGGCAGAGCCACCCTTGTGGAAATAAACTTGGCAGTGATTCGGACAATTCCATACTGCAACACAAAGCTTTGTCGCTCCAAAAGGCGCAGTGGACTTTTGTCTTCGGAGGTCAAGGTCACTAGTTCTATTCCCGCATCGTGCCAAACATGTGAAACGTTTCCAGTTGCCAAGTATCTGTAAAGACTGCACTTTTCCGAGGTCAGATGTGTCATGTTTGAAATGTTATTGGGAACTAAAGCATTTCATTACTTTGTTTGTATACGTTGACCGTCAACATTAAACGACAACACCCTAATTTATCATAAAAATATTTTGTTCTCATGTATTGTAGATTGTATAGTTGAATGTACAGATTTAAACTACCTATTGCTGAGTACTTGCCTGCCTTAGTCTAGATTTAGTAAAAATAATATTGTTATTTGGACGTTATACGATCTAAGTTGCGGGAAATTTCTAGACAGATGCACAAGATTGACAAAACTGGTGAACACGAAAAGAGCTCTATTCTTAGCAGTTGGTTATTCCGGGGTAAATTGATAATATACTGAAAATATAACTTAATTCCCTTTACTAGTTGGCCCTTAAGCTTCAGCTAAGCAGTTATTATGTTACCCTTATAGGAATACTAGCCGATGTCCACGAAATCGTCTACGCGACAAACGGTAGCGTATGACCTTTTCCAAAGTCCATTCTACATCGAAAATTCATCAAGATCTGTTCAGCGGTTTAGGCATAAAAACGTAACAAACAAACAGACAAATAGAGTTGCTTTCGCATTTATATGATGTTCGGTTTGTTAACGAAAATTTATTAGCGACTTATTATCTTAGTTAAAAAAATCGATAATAGAGTTAGTTAACCAAGAAATTCTCACAGATTAAACGTCGGCGGTTTAAATTAAGCGTTCACAAGTTTTATTATCAGTTACCCGGTGTTGCAATGAATAATAAGAAGTTTGCTAGTGGGAAGTTTGTTGGCATCGCCGTGGACGCGGGCGCCCTCTATCTACCACTTACTTAAACAAGTGGAGTCAGCGATTTGCGGCTGAGATTATTAAGGGTGTATTAACTGCATATGCGAATTAGGGTACATTGCTGATTGTTCTGTTCTGTTTTGTATAAGAGCGATACGAAACTTATTGTAGAGTTCATATTTAATGGTACGATTGACATGAATATTTTCTTATTGGTTCCCTGACTGCGATGAAAATTCTTCAGCA
This sequence comes from Xylocampa areola, assembly GCA_935421205.1. Taxonomy (NCBI): domain Eukaryota; kingdom Metazoa; phylum Arthropoda; class Insecta; order Lepidoptera; family Noctuidae; genus Xylocampa; species Xylocampa areola. The sequence continues at coordinate 9,104,732 of OW285200.1, forward strand.
CTTTATTTTCTAAAAAATACAGGCGTGCTTTTAGTTATTTAATTAATTATTTTTTATTTCATACCTTTTTGTGTACCACAGATACTATATTTTTTCAATCTTACTAGCCTATGTTATCCGAGAAAATACAAAGGATTCTAAAGATATCCCATACATCTAAACGGTTAATGCGTTTAGAAGTTATGGTGGAATATAAAATCTTACAAACATACATTAACCCTACATAAAAACAATACACATAACTCTTATTTTTTGGGCAGTCGAGTAAAAACTGGTTGAAGACTATCAACAACAAGAAAATACTACATATACAGATTTGAAATTATTTGCGCCTTTATTCAGTGTGTTTGAGTCAAGAAATAGAAAAATCTATTAAACACTTAGTATAGTATGATTATTCAAATTAAACATTTTCAAATCGTTCTTTTCTGTTCATTTTACCTAGGTGCCCGCATCCTTCGAGCCTTTGTAGACAGAAATAGAATCAATCGTCCATGGAAACAGCGTTATAGCTGTCCCAGTTCTGGCTCCAACATACATATATTATAAGGGGATGCATAGGTACTGCGGTACGCTATTTTTGTAACCCACAACATTTGTGTGGATGATATTAAGGGGTGGAAAAACAAATGAAAATATTAACCATGTTCTGTCTGTTTATCCTTTAATATGTTTTATATGTGTTGAAAGTGGTGATTTTGAATAAATATGTGTTCGCAGTGTAAAGAAAAAAGCATTCACATTTTATATTATTTATCAAAAATCACATGGGTGAAATACGTAAATATTTCGAAGTAAAATAGAAAATAAATGATTTTACTTATTTTAAATAATGTATTAATAATTCTACTCAGTGTCAGTAAAATAAATTTAATAAGTTTTTTTTATTTGTTTTTTATTACTTTATAGGCTTGCGTTTGACCGCCATCTCGCCTGATGTTAAGCGATAATGCGGTCTACGATGGAGCACGCTGAGCTAGAAGAAACCGATTCATTCGCATCTTGAAGACACCCAGATTGTAACTATTGGGGAAGACCCACTCCGGCAGCACATTCCACTGTTTCACAGTTTTTATAATAAACGTGGAATCAAAGCGCTTCGTTCGGGTTTTTGGTATATCAACCATGAACCCATCGCCTTTTCGTGCTTCTGGCCGTCCGATAGAAAAATAGAAAATAAGTTTTTCAAGTTGAAACTTTGTAGGTAATGATAACTAAAATATTAAAATATTTTTTCAAATGTGGAAATCCTACCATGGATGCTGTGTAGGGCTCCCACCGACTAAAAACCACACGCTCCTCCTTTAACCTTTACCAGGGTCATCAAAATCTACATACATGATACCTACGCATATATCTAGAAGTATAGATATAAGATGAGTACTATGAAGTTGTAGTTGTAGTAAATAATCCCGTATATTCAGCGCAATGCGCAAACTTAAGAGCATAGAGAGGGGAAGCAGTAAAGATCACAAGGTCGACACTGAGCGGGACGGTAATCTCAGAAAGAAATACACCATAATGAAGTCTCTTAATTACAACCCATTTTTTACTGCCCTTTTAGTCAAGGTTGCGTAACTTTTTTGTGGATTATGGAATCAGGGAGTTCAGTATCAGTAGAGCTGGGACAATGAGCTCAATTCTAAAAAATATACGGCCAACTGCAGGTCGTACTCATACGCTGAGGGTTCCGTATAAAATACATTTTTTTGTGTTAAAACTAGAAATTAATGTTTTCTTTCTAAAGATACTTGTTCTGTGAGAATAAAAGCATGGCTTTTTGCTCAATTTTTCATGATTTTTTCGTGAACGCGAACTACCTACCTACCCTACAGGTTTAGATTTATTGGCGAGTGTCATAATATGCGGCATAAATGGCATTAGATAATATTTTATTGCGTTGACTTAAAAGCTTGATTTTATGTTTTTAACCGCTTCAAGGGACCTTAGTTTGATATTAGGTAATTTCAACTGAGTAAGAATTTCCTGGATTTCCTTAAATGGGCCTTGACTGACAGACAGACGGACAACGAAGTGATCTTATATGGGTTCCCTTTGTCCTTTTGATATACGGAACTTCAAAAAGTGACAACTTGAAGACGAGTAACTTTCTTCATATAAGTTTTTTAACTAAGTTCCTTTACTGACGTTTTGGTCAACGTTACCTACGTAAGTTTTTCGTGGATTACGGTGCAGGGTCGGCGTCCATAATGGCTCGTCACATCAGCTCAACCCCCCGAAAAGCCACATCACTTTGAGTGATGGATTGCCAACGAGTGGTGCCTTCCTATTTTTTTAAGTCTTCTTATTATTGTTTGGTTCATCGTGTAGTTACAATAAGGTGAAGTTTTAAGTTTACATGGAAAGTAATATAATATTAGTGTTAACAAAAAATAAGTAAAAAAATCGTTCTATATAGTTATTATTATTATTATAACGTTTATTTATTTCATAAGCATAATGATTACATTTTTAAATATATATGTATATTCATATTACAAAATAAAATACGAATATACATTTCAAATATAAATAAATAGCTGGCCATCGGCATCGGGAACAGGTCACACAGGAATCTTAAGTGTTAATCCAGGCTATAAACTATCTGTATGCCAAATTTCATCCAAATCTATTCAGTAGTTATTGCATGAAAGAGTAACAAACATCCATACATCCATCAATCCTGACAAACTTTCGCATTTATAATAGGTAGGTACTACTAATAGGATTAGTAGGAAGAAGGATGAATATGAGTGTTTTGCAATTAGAGAATTATTTCTGGTATTTAATTAATTAAGAATGTTTTAGAATTACAACTGGTTTAACTTAAAATTATATAATAGAACAACTCGTCATAGATTCCCTTCACCGTTATTAAAGCCTGGAATTGGCATCAAATATTCAATAGCATTATTTATTGATCAACTCAATACTCCGTGGAGTGTTGATAGCAAATCTCCTTGACCCACATAAACACGCGAATATTTTATAACCAGCGTTATATATTATTATTATGTTTATTAAATATAACTTAAATGCCTCGTTGTCCGAAGCGCGACTGGCGAGCATGAGGTCTTCCGTTCGATTTCCAGGTCGGGCAGTGTTGTCGTGGTGAATACAGCTACGATCCCGGGACTTTGGTATAGATTTGTGGCGGACCGTGTCGCCGTTTTTAGTCGGTAGGAGTCCCGTCCAGGATTCTTGAGGCATTTTTCATACCATAAAATAATAGTCGGGCAGCGTTATTGAGTTTCCGTATTAGGAGTTTTTGTGGATGGCAAATTAAGGGACTTAATTAATGTAGGTGTACAACTGTCATACCCCTTCGGGAAATACAGGCTTGATAATATGTAAACGATTTTTAACTAAGTATATTTAAGAATATTAATGCCATGTAGCTTTAAAAAAATTTTTTGACTTGTAAAAGTTTCTTTAACAGATGTATTTACAGAAATAAATATCATTTATCATTTAAGTATTTTAGTATATAATATTTTTTTGATCCATTGTTACAAAATGCTTCATAATTGTATTGTTTGATATCTCAATATTATATGACCATTCTTTTTACGACCAATAATCTGGCAACTCTGCTCTCCGGGAATTTGAATATTCATAAGGTATTTGCCTGCTAAAGTATTTAGCTGGCTGTCTATTATCATGATTGCTTTGCGGTTAGAAACCTAAATATACCTTAATTATTCCTATAATAATTATATTTACCTTAATCAATATATGTTTCATTTATTGAAATCAGTAGGGCTACTCTTCAAAATAAATCCACTGGATTCACATTAGAAATCTGTCAATTCGTACCTAAAATTATAATGTTCAAATATGTCTTAAAATAATTGGGAGAATTGGGATATTAATAAGCCAACATGCTTTAAAATTGAGGTATCTATGCTGTGGGTAACTTTAATTTAACATTACGCAATGTTTTAAGGCATTACATGGGAATTGGATTGGAATTGGTATTAATTGAAAGTAACTTCTCTGACTTGAAGACATTTTAATTGAATCACGAAGTGTTAATTCGAAGAATGTTCTATAGTTTTACTAGGTGTTACCTAATATTTACCTCACAGCACTTAATAATATGCTTTTTACTGTTTACCATAGTCGATGGCTTGTAAAATCATATCAGTCTCAAATTTCAATATCATAATGCTACAAGTGTATAAATTTGTTATAATTCAAATCGAACATCAAATGACACTCGCCAATATTCACATGTATTTTTATAAGCTTTTTAATCTCATATAGTGAACCATACACTCTTGAAAAATTAAGTTTTTTAACCCAATTTTTGAATGTAAGGTAACAACTTTTGTAAAATCCATACAGGTCTATATATAAACGAAGCACATAACTACAAATTACCAAATTGGCACACGTAAAATCAACTACCACGCTATCGTATTTGCGGCTAAAAACCGCAGTAGTATCTATAACCCGGCCTGAATATCCACGGGACATCGCAGAAAGACATACGTCAATTGTCACCGCAAAAACCGCCGAGGTAGCGCTTGACCGACCTAATTAATGGCGAGTGCCCTCTGGGACAGATTAAGCCACACATAAAACCTTTTTCGTGCGCATACGGTCCGCGAAAGGCCATCGATCCTTTTCTTGTTAGGTGCTGCCAATCAAATGCAATCAGGATCCTTCGGAAATTGTTACCGAACCGGTGCTCTGATGCTCGTCAAGAAGGGTTGTGAAGGTCAAAAAAAGGAAGGTTCTAGAACGGCTTGTTTTTATTGTATATTATTAATCCATCTAGATAACTATAAGTATTGTAAAAGTTTTGTATCAATCTGATAAGGGGTTTCACAACCTGATTTGAATTAGGTACGCCTACAAAAATGGTAACGTCGTCTGAAAACCGTACTCCCACAGAAGATACCTACGTGAATTCATAATTAGAACATACCTCATTCTAGAATATGAGCTTACTTTTGACCTAATTTCAGTTTATGCATGCCGACGTCGGACACGAACTCGTTTAGTAGGTTTGAGACCAACTTGTACGAGGAAGATTGCACTGCATATAGTAGGACATCAAAGTTTCGCCTTTTGTATGAGGAATTCGCTATATTTCCATAACAACGCGGGATTCATTGAAATGCAGCGAGTCCGCGGAAAGTAACATGGCGGGGAAGCCCGCGCGGTCCATAACTATGCGCCGGCGTCTTCCTCCCCGCTCTCACAATAAATTCTAACAATGTCGTCGAGTGCGCCGAATATTTTACACTGAATTTAAAATTTGTGTATCGAGTGGAATGCTGTTTGCTATAACTTTAGTTTGTATGTTAGGTGTTCCGAGTTGGTAAATTGGGTATGGGGGTAAACTGAGTTTTAGAGCTGGTTGTAATTTGCAAAACTGTGAAGCCAAAACATATTTGATTAAACATACCTTCTTTTGAAAAACCTGTTTTCATTCGTAGAGATAAGTTAGGTAGCAAATCTTTGTTCTACATAATATCACTTATTATGTTAAATATTAAGATATTAACCCAGAACTACTTACTTCGGAATTACAGATACGTAACCGATACGTACGACGAAAAAGATTTGGAAATATATTTTTATTCATAGAGCTACAGATGGACTAGGTAGTATAATAATAAAACAGACGAAGTAGGTATGTACCGATCGTAGTAAGGGCCGTCTTTTTTGTAGATTCTACCTGATCAATTTTTTTCCCTTACTTTAATAATGCCAATAAGTGTGTGTTTTGTTGAATATCAACCCATTCCATAACATCCATAGTGAACAAACATAAATTTTCCAACAAACGAACGCATGAAAATCGAAATCATCCAAATTAATTTGGGATCAGTGAAAAATCGTTCTAAAACTGAACAAGGAAAACGATCTCATAACAAACACGTATTTATTCGTCGAATGAAAAGCAAACAACATAAAAACCGGATTGGTTATAATGGAGAAAACTTTGTTACCGTATTATTCAGTTCAGATATGGTCACGGTACCGGGTACTAAATAATGCGAGCTGGTTCTATTGATTGCGGCTATTTTCAGCATCGGTGGCGGCGTCGCATCGTTGTCGGGGCCTGAAATTATACCAACAGCTTTGTTGAATCGAGAACACCTACTTTAACACTTAATTTGCCGTACGAGAACGTTTCTAATTAAATTACAAGCTTACAATTAAATTAAAAAACAATTAAATCGAGAACAGTGTCAATTATTTTGTAATCTATAGCTACTGAGATTATGGTAAATATTAGCTACCATTTATTTATTTTACGTTTTCTATAGATTTTTTTTTTTTATTAGTTCCATTTATATAGGTATAACTCCGTGTCTCGGAGAGCACGTCAAACCGTTGGTCCCGGTTGTCAAATTAAGATCTATGATAGCCGTTACGGGTAGTCAGAGGCCTGGCAGTCTGACAACCAGTCACGCTACGAGATATCATGTTATCCAGTAACTGTGGAGATCAGATAGGCAGTCACTCCGAAGCCGACCCCAATGTAATTGGGAAAGGCTAGGCAGATATATATATTAGTTCCATTCATATAACTTGCATTTGAACTTTCAATCTGTTTATTGTTAATATTTAGTGATGATGGTCGTCTAATCCACATGGTAAAGTGAGAATGATTAATTAACTAGTTTCCGCCCGCTGTTTAGCTCTTGTGAGTGCACTATCTCGAACTCTACCCGAACCCAAATAAACTTAAAAGAAATATTAGAACCCTCTAGATACTTTTCTAGCCTTAATAGCTATAAGTACTAGGAAAAGTAAGCTATTTTGCAAGATAATGAGTAACCGATGCCGTTGTCTGTTTAAACTTAAAAAAAAAAACTATCATAGACCACCTATATGTTACTTCAGAGAATTCTTATTGAGCCACTTGTTCTTTTCCTAAAATAAATCAAGGTAACTAGAAAATTTCCAAGCACTATTATATTCCTACATAATTAATAGATATATACCTACATAACCTGGCTAACAGACAATTTTACCACCTCGGGTATGCATAAAATATGAAAGTACGTGTTAATATGAGAAATAGCAAGGATTTTAAATCAAGTCTTAACTGATGTCATGTCTTGCAAGACTAACCTAATTTGGCAGACAAACTCAATTACAGATAATCGAACCAAATTTTTACCCTTATTTACTAGTCTTACTACACTTGAAAACTAACACCAAAATACTAAAGAATTATTTATTCGACGTTTACAAATATGTTTGGGTTGACATGGTTCCGTACAAAAACGGGTCGGCACCCACTTAATGCGTATCACGTGTGGCGTTCGCAATGAGCTTGTAAACACATATGTACATCAACTGCGCGATGACAATATTGTGTGCATGGCCATCGTTCAACAAATTTTTGGGTGGTGTATGCAGTGTGTCCCTTATTAAATGGTTATTGTAGTTGGCTTTAATTTATCTTTCGGTTATTTGCTAGAAGTTTTACAACATACAAGGAACTTTAAACACATTCGCTTGCACTAAAAAAATAGAAGCACTCTGTAGCCTCGCCAAGGTCAAATTAGATCGTCCTTAAAATTCACAAAAGAGAGTACACGAGATACGTCATTAAGCTGCGCAGTACAGATTGCAACTAATTACGTTCTCGCTTTCCTAATAGGCGAACACTTTAAGGGGGCGTGACACGACGCCGGCGCAGGATTTACACGAAAAAAAATTTTAGTGGTCACTTAAAAAAGTCTGCGATAGTACCTACTATTTAATTATTGTGTATATTATAAGATTTCTTCATGAGAATAATAACAGTTTATCTATGGAGTAAACACGATTGTATTTTTGACTATTTAGAGTTTGACCTTAGGATTTATTTGGTGTTTTGTTATCACGAAAAAATTATCATGTTTTTTTTTTTTTTTCAATTCTTACCGACGATTTGGTTTTGCTGAAAATCAGCATTGTAAGTTTTTATGTTGCCGCATAGAGCCGAGACTTTAAGCCTTTTAACATTTCAGAGGATAACGAAAATATGTATATTCCTTTCCTCATGTTTTAATCTATTTTCATGTTGTGTTGTAAACGATTTTCTTTTAACTTTGTTTCTGACTATCTTATTAGTTTCTTATTTAATATTAATTCTGAATGGTTCTGTTTCTTTGTACACACACTTAAGTAAGTTGTCGTCATACTTAACGTTGCAAACAAGTTGCAGATGATCGTACGGCCATAAAACCACCAAGTAATAGCCAATCGGCTAAAGCTAGTGAAAGAGGGGTTATGAGATTTAAACACATCTATCGCAATTATCGTTAATACCGTACTAGCAATAGACTATAAAATAAAAACAGAGAAAAGACAACAGAGAAGTAATAAATCTTGCTAAATTATACGTTCATAAAATAACATATTACCTTAGAGTTGCTCTCTTCATTAGAGAATGCTCCAATTTCCAGCATATTGTGTTACAGGGTTTTATCAAAACAGGGACGTGCACACCCCATTAGAGAAGTTCCTTCGACTGATCCAATTATCAAACCATTTTCCGTCTCCATAAAATTCTGATTCAGCTCCGGATGCCTCATTCATAATTGATTGATCTGCCCAAGAAATCAGAAAGTGTCGTAATAAACTAGCAAGGTGTCAGTTAATGTCCAACTGGAGGACCGATGACCGCTCTAAAAATACGATAAGGAAGCTATCACCCAGGCTGGTTATCGGCGCGGCAAACATGGGACCAACCGTTCATGAATAGTTAAAATGTGAACCTCTAAGGAAATGTCCACATGAACTAGGAAAACACACGCCAGACTTCAACGACGACTCTCGCGGAAACTCAATATTCCAAATTCAGCAAAGCTAACTGCTACATAAAACATTGCGGATTCAGATGCCGATAGAGTTGTTGTTTAAATAAAAATCTGTTTCACGGGATGTGCAAGCTCTTTAGATGTTCGTGTGAGCTCGGGCTTATTGTGATGGAGGCATGCGCGGTGCGCGGCTGGCAGGGAAGCCAGGCTCAGTGGCATTCGGCGAGACGCGAGGCTCGCGCGCGACCCGAGCCGTCCGCCCGTCTCCACACCACGTGCCTACTTACGTAAGTCACGTGAAAATAAAATAAAAATATCTTGACACACAACTCTACGTGTGCTTGCATGTGTTTTTAAACAAGGACCTATATATATTTTCCTAATAAAATACGCGGTTAAGTGAGTAAAGTGAGTGAACATATGATTGTGTTTGTTTGACATTTTCTGTGCCAATACGGACAGTATAGATGTTTGTACGTGATGTTTGGTAAGTGTACATGTGGCCTTACCGGATTGTCGTTAGTAGCTTGATGCTGAAAGCTGGTATTAATTGGATGATTCTTACACATTTAATATGGGCGCAATGTATGTCATGATATACAAAGTCTGTATCAAATAAATGGTACCGATTATGAATGAGTATGATGAATTTAATTAATATTAATTAATCTGGGATCATTTTTGGATTGAGGCGTCTCCCGTCTTCCTTCTAACTTCTAAAGTAATTAACATAAATAGGATACAAATATTTAAATCCAAATTATAAATTAATTTGACGTTTTGTTAAAATGACAATGCAGATTAGAGTTTAACTCGAATTTAGAATTATGATAATATTCCTTTAAGAACAGCATTATTTTCTTGCTAAATTATAATCGTACCATTTCAGATCTAGGGGTAAATATAAAAGTTTAAGTGTCGGATATTTTTCTCTCATTAAAATACCAAAAGTTTCCGCAACTAACCTTCACTACGAGATCTTTTATTACGATAATTCACATAAAAGAACCAACGTTATTTACTCATCCATAAACTCCCATACCTATCAAATAGGAAACATTTTACACAATAACCGGAGTTTTATTCGTGTCTCCGTTTAAAGAGGGAGTCAAGTGGTTCTCAATCAATCGAGTACAACCTCCTTGTTCCTACGTCAAATACATCATTGAAATGGAGCCCTTAACTTATTTGTGATTGGTTATAGGAAACAAAAAAGGAAAAAATGCTTCTAACGCCTGTAGGTAGGAATTAAGTTCTCGGAATATTGTTTGGTTATACGTAGACTTTATTACGGTTCTAAAAGCTTTTTGAAAAATTCATGTGAATTCTGTTGTTTTCAATAAAGGTCGATGGAATTGTTCGAGGAAATATATCTTTTAGACTAAACTATTATGTTGAGGTTTTTATTATTATTATTTATAATTCACTAGCAGATGCCCGCGGCTTCGCCCGCGTGGATGTCGGTTATCGCGACCAAAAGTAATCATGAAATTTTGATCCCGTTTCCGCTTTCCAATTACCGCTTCATAATTGAAATTTTTTTTTAGTATTAATATGAATAGAGTATGTTATCCTTAAGATATAGACATATGCCATCGCAAAATTTTCTGTAGACCTATATAAGATACACAATTCCACCATAAATCATTTTGATATAACAAAATGAAAGGGTTTAGGTAGCGTTTAGTTGAAAGCTCCAAGAAATATCATTATATTTTAGCCAATGTATACAAAAACTTGACAAATTATATACTAAAACCTTCCTTTTGAATCACTCTATCTATTTAAAAACGTTATAATCCGTTCCGTAGTTTTAAAGATCTAAGCATTCATAGGGACAGACAGGGAGAAGCGACTTTGTTTTATACTATTTAGTGATAGAGATTTGATTTATATTTTAAACACGCTAAGTGCTTTTTAGAAATAAGAAAAAGAATTAAGAATTATTTCAAGGCTGATTGGATTGGCACTGTTGGCAGCTGTACGGCACTGATGTATCACTAAGTAAATAAATGGTATATGTATATCTACATATACAAGGCTAACACATATACCTACATCATACAATAAGCGAAAGAAGTAGTTTCACACACACCAAACTGCACCAATTTGAGTGCTAATTAATTTTATCTAATTTAATAACTTTTCGCATTTAATGATGACAACATTGATCTGTCTTTTACTCCCGTCCGTTAAATGGTTAGATTCGACTTCAGACGTTTATAAATTTTGATGCACTCCGCCACTTTGGTCACTATCCAATAACATTACTTAACCAGCCCATAACTGTCCCACTGCAGGGCAAGGGCCTATTCTCATACAGAGAAGTCACGAGCATTCATGACTACGCTAGTTCATTGCGGTTTGGCGATTTCAGACCACCAAGTCCAGGGTTCCAATAGCCACAAATTCCAAAAATAATAGTTTTTTTTCTATAGCAAATAACAAACATCAAAGTTTTGTAACATGTTAATCCCTTAAAGCTGTGTTAAATAATATGTATCCTGACACCTTGTCCTCCTGCGACCACGAACGCTGCAAGTGTTCGAATCGTCAGGAAAAACAAAAAACCAATAATACCCGCGATTAATCCGGTTAAAAGTTGTTTTATTATAATGTGTAGTGATCGCGCAAACCTAAGATATTACTAATATATTCTAGAAAAATAATCTTTACAAGAAAAGCTCTCCCAGTTATTTTCTGTACGTTTTATGTGAATACAGTACAGACAAGCAAAAACGAACAAGATTTTTAATTACTGGTCTTGAAAGAGCCTAAAGTACATACTTTTTTTTCATAGTCAAACGTCTATCTGCCTTCCTTGTAATAATATGATGTTATATGTGTATGTAAACGTAGTTTTATTTCTATATTATGTTAAAGAGATGGTGTCACTTTGTCGTGTGATACGTGAAAGATGGTCTCGGAAATTACTAAACCAATTTTGAAAAAAACTTAATATCGATTGTTACATTTGACACAATGCTTTTCAAATACAGCATCGCTCGTGAACAGTACTGAAGTCTTTAGGCTCGTGTATGTACCAAATTCTTGTTTAAAAGCTTACCAGTTGATCTAGATTTCGTAATATTAGGTAGGTAATCCTAAATTTCCTTCTAAAATTAATCCATTTATTTATGAGCCACTGCACAGGTAGTATGTGTTTGGAAACAAATACTGCTAGCTGATCGGTAAAATATTTGCAATTTGAATTAATCTTTTGACGCATACAGCAGAACATTGATTCTTGTTATGACCGTTTTGTGAGTCGAGTTATTAATAAATAGTAAGTGGGTAAAATTTTATTTGCCTGTAACATGATCACAAGTTATTGGAATTTCGGTAAAGCACTTCACCGATAAAATTTAAAAGCTTTTAAAAAGACAAACATGTACCTTGTTTTTATGTGGAGAAATGCCGTCGCGTACCACTCTGACACGGGGCAACAGAGCGGTTATGTGGGACTCGAACCCACTAAAACTCCACAGTGTACCTCCTCTGCTGATTGAGGGCGGAACGCGGGAATGCACTGGCACACGACCGCGAACCCGCCCGCAGCCACGAGACAAGACGCATGGCGTGCCGAAACTACCTCGCAGACCATGTGCAATGGGCGCTAGACGACCCCGTGTCCGGATACTCAAGGTCCCCTGCGACGGGTCAAGTCTGTGGCCCCGCCGCCTGCCACTACGGCCGCGGAAAGTAGGGAGCGCAGCGACATACCGGCACTCCTCTCCCGCCGCGGCCCCCATCTCTCAGCCGTGGTTCCGCCCATACGACACCGCAGCCCACCTCAGTTGCGGCACCCCCCATAAAGCCCGCATCCTACGCCGCTCCAACATGGGCTTGGAGCGGCCCTCCTCAGGTTCCTCTAGCTTCTCCGTTGGTGACCAAGCCACGGCTACTAGAGTCCCCCCACCACGACAAAGCGGAACCCCTGCGGGGAGACAAACATGTACCTGCTATTAAGTTGGTAAGATGTTTTATCTTAACAACTTAATAGATACATGATTGTCCTTGAAGACACTGTGAATTTCAAGAAATGCTTCATCTCTTCGAAGATAAGATCGCTATTAATCCATTCTGTCTTGGAAGCTAATCCTTATGTAAAGCAGGTGGGAAACATCCTGGCTACCTTTGTCACTACCTATAGCCCAGTCCTGAATCATCCAACAGGGAACGAAGAGGATTTAGAGACAGAATAAACAGGCTGTCACCCTTAAATATGCCTACCCATCACCTAACGCATCACGCCTGTATTCACCAAAGTAGTAGGCAGATTTGTAAACAGTTGTACACCCACATTTCACTAATGTTATAATAAAACAACTTTTAACCGGATTAATCGCGTGTATTATTGGTTTTTTGTTTTTCCTGACGTTTCGAACACTTTGCAGCGTTCGTGGTCGCAGGAGGACTCAGTCCTCCTGCGGCCACGAACGCGATTAATCCGGTTAAAAGTTGTTTTATTATAATGTGTAGTGATCGCGCAAACCTAAGATTTCACTAATGTTGTTTTTTATTAAGTCCCATCTAATATGTGGTGAGCCTATTGCTATCTATCGGGCACAATTCCAAACTCCGGGCTGCTACTGAGAATTTTCTATCAGCAAAACCCATTAACTCTTTGCCCGACCTACGAAACGAACCCAAGATGGGCAGTCACGCTTGAGACCAACGAGGCAGTTATACAGAACAATATCTATAATTAAACATATAGGTGAAAAAAAAAACGAAGGATTAGAATCTGCGACCCCAGATGAATACTTCTACTTACACCTTTACTTTTCATGCCCTCTACCAACTATACTATCCCGACATATGCTCACTCAATATTCCAAATTCTCCTTCTCTATTAGAGAAGTCTTAAGGTGACGTCATCATCATCTATCCAGTCCCTATACAGTGACTGAATGGACAACACAAGCTTTGCAGTTAATTCATTCATATATAATTTATTCAGACTGGTCTATTGGTCCTGGATTCAATTCTGGGGTGAGGCAAAGTGTTATTGAATTTTCTGTTAGGACATTTCCAATAGAAGGCCGGAGTTTGGAATTGTGCCCGATTGATAGCGATAGCCTCACCATCTATTACATGGGACTTAATAACAGCATCCGTGAAATGCGGGTGTAAAATTATACATCTCTGTCTAACCAGTCAGGGTACAGGCGGGATGTAATGCGTTACAGATATTTCATATTTACGCTTTTAAATATTTGTAACCAGTGTTATTTCTACAAAATGTAAACACGTCATCACATAGGCGCGTTTCATATAATGAATTGATTAGCTTATATTTATTGTTGGTTTAAGTTAATGAGGTTGTTGGCTGTGGTACCAGGGCTTTAGGTATAAAAATTAAATTCCATTTTTATTAGATATGAATACTAGGTATATTTTAATTATAGCCCATATCATTTTATTTATTCTGTGCTGTGTTATTGTCTGTTTCTGGTGTACAGTCGACAAAAGAGATAGGTATCCAGGGTCTTCGATCCAGTCGTCTGGCGCCCATTGCACATGGTCTCCGAGGTGGTTGTCCGGCAACGGACGGCTGCGGGCGGGTTCGCGGTTGTGTGCGAGAGCGTTCCCGCGTCCTGCCCTCAAGCAGCTGAGGAGGTATACTGTGGAGTTTTAGTGGGTTCGAGTCCCACATAACCGCTCTGTCTCCCCGTGTCAGAGCGGTATGCGAGGGCATTTCTCCACTAAAAAAAAAAAAAAAGGGTCTTCGATCCAGAATCTTCGATTGAAACTTAATTAAATTAATTAACCGTTTATTATCTACTTTTTAGATTATATTAAATTTCAAAACGTCCAGCGGTTTCTAAGAAAGTTTCAACTATATCTGACGACCCTGGATACTTATCTCTTTTGTTGACTGTACAATAACGTATATAATGAATAACCTATACATATTTATAAACTAACTATTAATAAAGATAAAAAAACCATACTAATATATATCCATCTATACTAATATTATGAATGCGAAAGTAACTCTGTTTGTTTGTTAGCTTTTCAGGACTAAGGTATAAAAAGAAAACAGTTGACACAGCCTCATTGGTCTAGTGGTCGCAAGGGCGACTGCCGAGCGTGAGGTCCGGAGTTCGATTCCTTGTCGGGCAAAGTGTTACTGGGTTTTTCTATTAGGAAATTGTCAGTAACATACCGGAGTTTGGAACGAATAGGCTCACCACCTATTACATTGGACTAAATAACAGCTTTGGTAAAATGTGGGTGTACAATTGTGTATACCTCTGCCTACCTCCTGGGGGAATACAAGCGTGCTATGGTATAGTAGTAGTTCACACAGATAGCTCTTCTTCTTCTTTCGTTTGATTAGGAACCAACTAGCCTTAAAGAGGTTCAAACCCCCGTAGACCTTGGATTTAATAGCTCTTAGGAGCTATTAAATCCAAGCAGAGCTAAATTATTAGTAATTTGACAACCCGGCTGTCAATAGCTTATTGTGCGTTTCAAAACATTGAGACGCTCTGTTCGGATGAAAATGCTCCTAGTAATATCTTAGGTTTGCGCGATCACTACACATTATAATAAAACAACTTTTAACCGGATTAATCGCGTGTATTATTGGTTTTTTGTTTTTCCTGGCGTTTCGAACACTTTGCAGCGTTTGTGGTCGCAGGATGCTCCTACCGAACACCCATCTACAATTTGATCGCGCCTAGGGTTGTTTAACCTTTACGATCATTTACCGAACCAAAGTATATTTTATTATTGAGGCGTTGATGTACCAACGCCTAAATCATTATATTAATACGTGAAGCGAAAACTTGGTAGGTACCCCTTTTTACGAAAATAACGCGGACGGAGGAGTATGTAATTTGGCACAGTTAAACTTTATATAACTAAGGAGTGCATTTTTAAATAATATGCATTAGGAATACATTAAATTAACAAAAAAATAATTACACTCACTACCATGATTTGACACACACACACATATATATATCTATTTGGAAATAGAAATCTTTGACAATAGAACCATAATGACGTTCAAATTTATTTTTTTATGAATTATGGTCGAATTTTGGCCAGTGGGTAACTACTAGTAATAATAAATAGTTCAATGTAAGAAGAGGTTTGCAGAGAAAACTAGATCTTTGCTTTCTGTGGTCTTTGCACACTGGTGAATCACATAAATAGTTTGTATCTACAGCTAGTTAGGTGGATAGATGGTCTTTCAATAATTTTTCTACGCAAACAGAATTTTTTTACATCAGAAATATCAGCCTAATGTAAAACACTGTTATAATACGTTGTCATAACTAAAACAGAAATAGTTTACTTCACCTGTCACTTTAGAAAGTAATTTTGTATATCCCAAATGTCAAAAATCCCAAATGTCCGGCATTGAAACCGAAATAGACATTCATTCTTCCTATAAATCTATTAAACGACAAGTCAGATCTCCCAACAATGTTTATTTAGGATATACGACACAATAATATGTTAACAAAAAATCTATTGTACTTTGTTTTATTCAAATTGTAGTCTAGACTGAATCGTTAGTACCTACATAGTTGAACCTTCAGACTGTGTGTAAAACCAGTCTAGGATCAAATTTGAATAGTCATGTTTATTTTAATTTTACGTGAAGGGTAAGTGTTATAATATTCAAACTTGTGATAAATTTAGCTTTATTATTAATAATCGATTAACAGCCTCGTTGTTCTACTGGTCCTAAGCGCGACTGTTAAGCATGAAGTCTCGGCTTCAATTGTCGGGTCGTGTAAAGTGTTATTGGGTTTTTCTATTAGGAATATAGGCGTGATGCCCCGTATGTTATACTAACTTTATTGTTTAATTTATACTACGATAACATTGCGCAGTAATTTTATTAAAACATAAAGTTTAGTAACAACTTGTCTCTTACAATTTCCTATGACATAACGACATGAAAATGCATATTTTAAATATCACGATTATTATAAGTACAAAATAAAGGAACCCCTATAAATATAACTAACGTTACATATATAGCAAGGAACTTAAGGGAAAAAAGGGTTTCGTTAAGGTAATTGCATCTTTACGACATTGTATTAACTGCAAAGTTAGTCGTGTCGGGTCGGTCACTTGTATAGGGACTGAATAGATAGCAATGACGTCGTCAAAAGACGTTTAAAATGTGGAAGCAGAATTCGCGGTGGTGAGCAGAAGTCGAGATGGCTTAGTGGTCAGAGCTCCTGGAGTATTTATCCGGGAGGCGCAGGTTTGAATCTTGCTCGCGACCGTATTTTTTTTCCATTTCATATTATAACTTTAGAGTTCACTAAGCATATGTTAATGCTTTTCAAAGGTTTATCTGTATTTCTTAAGGTAATCACATCTTTAAAACATTGTATTAACTGCAAAGTTAGTCGTGTCGGTTCGGTCACCTGTATAGGGACTGAAAAGATAGCAATGACGTCGCCAAAAGACGTATTAAAACGTGGAAGAAGAATTCGCGGTGATGAGCAGCGGTCGAGATGGATTAGTGGTCAGAGCGCCTGGAGTATTTATCCGGGATGTGCAGGTTCGAATGCTGCTCGCGACCGTATTCTTTATCCATTTAATATTACAACTTTAGAGTTCACTAAGCAGGCGTTAATGCTTTTCAACGGTTTATCTGTATTTATTAAGATAACATTACATTATAACATATTATTAATTTTAGTATAAAAATATTTATTTCAAATTTCTTGACATTTGGGATACGAAAGAGAATGTTAATTAAGAACAAATCACCTTCAAAAAGTTTATTTTTTCATTTTATGCTATTAGATACATACCTATTCATTACTAAGATGATCCAATCAATATATATTCCGATATATTAATAATAAATAATAAATATTCCACAACTATCACACAACGCCGTCTAGTCTCAAGCTAAGCAGAGCTTGTGTTATGAGTACTAGACAACTGATAAACATACTAATATATTTCTAAATGCATACATATTATAGATAAATTACACTCAGACACAGAACAAATGATCGTGCTCATCACACAAACATTTGTCCTGGGTGGGAATCGAACCCACGACCTCCGGTATAGCAGTCAGGGCTACTAACCACTAGACCAACAGGTCAGTCATATTATAAAGTAACATCAAGCAAATTAGTCCATAATACATGAGAAGTGATGGCACCTAACTAGGTCAGACGACACGGTGGTAATGCACCATTTCTCGTTCGCGAAGCACTTTCATTTTTTGTATGCAAGCGAGAATGCCAAAAGTTTTGCGCACTGCGTCTCCCTCCTTCTCGGCTGAATATGTATGGGACAGACTTGCCAATTCAAATTCGGTCACTTTATTCACCACATTGCAGTCTTATTGGATTTTTTTGCGGTGATAATCGGCTTTTTGTTATTTAAAACGCCTTGCGCTTCACAATGTTTTAAGCGATGTTATGAAACAGGAAATGGCGTTTTGCGGAATGAATTATTTATTTACTTCGTTGCTTACTTCAGGCAAAATAACTTGTTTAACCATTTTCAAAGATTGCAAATGTAAGCAATGGGTGATATTATTAAAACACTTTATTTTCAAACCTTTCCAACAGAACCTTGAGAAACAAAATGGTGCAAATAATACGCCAATATTCTCTATCCTTTGTAATATTCTACTATTTTAAATTAAATTATTATTATGCACACGAAAACAGGCAACATTTATAAGTATCTTTTATATATTTCCGTTCTCAATATCGGCATCATGGCCCTTGTTCCTACTCTCAAATTTTAATTATGACCAGAACTAAAGCCTTCAAGGAAGACCTTTGCCGTAATTAATTTGTAAATAAATTATCGTGGGCCGAGCAAAACATAGTACATTTATAACAAAGTATTAAAACATTAATGATTAGACCGTTGTTAACGTTGGCAGTAATTTAAACTATCTTAATTGTATAGGTATACCTGTTTTTAAATTGATTTTTGTACATTTTTATGGAATATTGTTGTAGGCATGACTGAATGTATTTTTAATATATTTCCTAAAACGGACGAGGTACATAATTTACTGACTTTTTCCGGGAGTGGGTGCGTAGAGTGTACAGATATAAATTCCTAATGGATACAATTTGTATTAAAAAAAGTTGAATTTCTAAAGACCTTCACTTTCCAGTTCTACCAATAATACTTCCAAATAAACAATTCGTCGAATTTCGTCTTAGAATCATGATAGAAATAAGCTTTAAAATTTAGATAACTATGATGTAAGTAAATTTATTTTAATATTGAACATTGTTTTAAGGCGCTGATTAAAGATTGGAATTGGATTGGAATTCATATTAATTTCAAGATTATCCCCACAGTTCGGAGTTTGGAATTGTGCCCGGTTAATGGCAATAGGCCTACAACCTAGACACCACATGAGTGTTAATAAAAGCATCGGTGTAATGTAGGAGTACAGCAGCGCTCCTCTGCCTGTTCTACTTTGGCTAAACTATAATACAATATATTATGTATTTCATTGAGTTTATCATTATTTCATTATTAATTCAAAATATCTTTCCTTTTTATACATATAAAGCAGATGTTTTTGAGAAAACCTGACACCTAAAATTTTGCGATAAAGCTTAGTTTATGAAGTTGAAACTCTTAAAAAAATAATACCAATATTTTAATAAAAATAAAATCGTTAACTATCACAGCTTTAAATTTTAATAGTTAACGTTGAATTTATTCTTCAAACACCTCAAAATTTATAGATACTCTAAAGTAAAAGTAATATCGTTGAGTTTTGTAAAAACTGATAGTTTTACTACAACAGTTGTGAGTAATCGTACGGAATACTTTTGAATACTTTTCAGTTTATATCGTGTCGGCAGTCCCGCCATTATTATGCTATCCCTACTGTTCTCAAATCCAGCGCTAACCTATAATATCCTGACTTACCGTAACTGGGCTACTTTAGTATCAAAATCGATAGTCACCTATTTTAAAGCTATTAATTATATTAAAGATTGCTCCATGTGGTTGAAAGCGAGGCTGCAGATCTAGGGCCTGGGTTCGATAATGTAATAACAGGCACGAATTAGGAATTGTGGTTAGGAACTGGTAAGTGGCAATAGACTCGCCACTTAATTAGTGAAATGAAGGTATACATTGTGTATACGATTTGACGGTGCAATTGGTGCAGTTGTCGAGAGTCCGGCTGCTCCTCCGCGTGGCGCGGGTTCGATTTACGGAGCAGGATTTGTGTGATCTATAGATAGGTCATTGTTCCGGGTCTGGGTGTATGTGCATATGCGATTATGTGTTTGTAAACACACCAACGATACAGAAAAAATCTTAAGATGAGGTGAAAAAAAAAAGAAAGAATTACCCTTTCGTACGCCTTCTGAGAATACAGGCGTTATATTATTTATAGAGTTTTGTGTTTCTGACGATGAGTTGATTGGCTATTGGGCTGTTTAGCGCTTGTTCGATTCTCGCATGGAACCAATATTTGTATTGATGTACAGATTGCTTCGGTTATTGTTTATATTGATCAAGTTTCTGTGTACTTAAAAAAACGTTAGGTACCAGTTACACTTACCTTAGGATTTTTTCTTTTACTTCCACATCAACGTAGACGTATATGTGCAGATGCAAGTACCTGTGATTTGTGCCTGAAAGTAACATTTCACCCACTTTTAACCAAAACCATGCAGATTTCTCAGAGGTTAATTTTACTAGACTTATTGAAATCTGTAGAAAAAGAGATAACTAGGTACGTCCCGAACGAAGTACCCCGTATCTATGTCATCCGAAGATTGCATCCACGTGTAATCGGAGCGGTCTGCCAGTAGCCATTAGAAAAGTAAACAAAAGAAACGCTGCGAACGAAATATCAGCTGACATGACAAGCTTAAACAAACATCAAAGGCTATCTTCCATTAATAAACGTTTAAAGGAAAACAATAAGAGTAGGCATGATTAAATACCGATATTAATTTTAAAAGCGTTTAATGGATATCGGTACCGACAGCCCGCAAATACAAGCTGTTGCCATATTTATACTAGAGTAAATGATAAAAAGATTTCTTTATTCCACCATAACTTCTAAACGCCTGAACCGATTTAGATGTATCGGGTATCGATAGAATCCTTACATTTTCCCGGGGTAACAGCCTATGTTAGTCTAGTAAGATTTAGGCTAGAAAAAATTGTAATGAAGTGGCTATGGTACACAAAAAGGTGTGAAATAATATAATTCTCACGCGGCATGCGTACTTTCTTTTTTAATTAATTTCGTCTTGTCTATTGATTTATGTTTAATACTAGCGGTACAGATCAACAGCTTGTATATGTAAACACATACACAAGTGGTAACAATTCGCAACTAGGTAGGTACCACCAAATACTCTAAACGTGTTTCGCATACACCTCACGGGCATCACCAGCACCTGTTAGTCTCGGTGGTTGATACTGCACGGTCTAGGATAAGGCCCCGGCGGAACATGTGAAGAGTAGGTACTTGTTTTTTTTTACTTTGTAATGAACTTCCGCAATGTGACGCCTGATTACTACGTATAATTTTATAGTAATGTTATCAATCAGCTTTCGCAAATACGCAACTACGGGTGGATATCGGAAATACACTCATGCAACCCTATATCAAATGTGAAACAACGCAAAATAAATTATATCAACAAACTGGCTCGTATTTGCAAATGAAGGTAATTGCTTCATTTGCGTTCGCAATCTCGTTAATACATTGTATTTTAATTAATATCTAAATAGGTGTACACTTTGGGGAGAGAGCCGGCTGGGCTCATTTGAAATCCAATCATATCCGGAATCAAATAACTGCTTTACCGCACCTGCGCGGTCGTTAATACAATTGCAGCGTTTAAATCGGACATGTTTGAATGTTTAATTTTATTTTATGGGTTATCGGTCAACGTTTTTTTTTCTCATATCCATTGATTGACGTGTTCGGGATGTTAAGTTTAGTTGAACATTTGTTGAAAGTTTTGTTTTTAAAATGAATTCACGTTTAGAAAAAATAAATAAAAAAAGGTAAAGTCACATGAGTTTATGTTTAAACATATTATATAAAGTGACATGGATTGATGTATATAGATGTAAACTCATTTCTTTTTCAAATAGGGGTAGGCATAAATGACTCGTCTCGTCACCTGCTATAATACTTACATAATTCTTTGTCCTTTCGCCATTATTAGATACATCCTGATTGGTCAATTGGTAAAACACGCGCACTGGTTGCAAGTACCTATTAGGCACCTGACATGTACAATTTCTTTTACAAAAATAATAATATCAACTGTTTTGTACTTTGACATAATTTTAAGTGTATTTAATTGTATTTCTTTCATTGAAGGGGTTCATGTATAAGTCAAAAACATTTATTTAAGCCAAAGATTATATGGTAGTAATAAATTATTTGTAATTACTGTGGTAGCAGCAAGACGAAAATTGCAAACACGACAAAAATTTTACGGACGGACTTGGGAATTTTGCCGTCCGACCAGTGACAAGCCCGAGACAGCGGCGCTCTGTGATTCGGAGCGCGCCACTCTGGAGTGTATGTGCTAACTGTAGCCGGCCTTCACAAATATTGGGGTCTTTCGTTACCTTTTTTTTCTAGTGTGGAAAATCCATCATGCACGTTGTGCCGGACTCCTACCGACTAAAAACCACACGGTCCTACTCTAACCTACACCGGGGTCCCGGGATCGCGACTCTATTCACCGCAACCCCGGCAGGTTGTGGCTCGTCGAATGCAACGACGTACCCCGTCGCCTGTATAGGTCATCCATAGTTGGCCTGCCAAACAATCCACGGAGTTGCGCGCGCCAGATCGCGCCGCGCTACCGTCTCGGGCTTATCACTGGTCGTGCAACGAAGTACCCAAGTTTATCACCCGCAGGCTACAGCTCACGGTGGCTGACGCCTGGTGCGTCTCCTGCGGCAGGGGTGGGACGAATTCGCCTCTCTCTCCCTTTCCGCCGCCTCCTTCGCAAGCATCACCTCCTCACAAAAGGTGGTGACGGCTGTCCATACGTTCTCACTCCCAACCATGTATGTGAGCACAGTCGGAAGCGAGAGATTGCCCACCCCGCCTGCCCCTATAAGGTCGTGGCGCTGCTCGGCCCAAGCTGAGCAAACCTCTAGTGTGTGCTGCGCCGTGTCCTCGGGGCAGCTGTCACAGTGATGGAACCTCAACGTCGGCTGCCGGCCTATGCGACGCAGATACTTGCCGAAGCACCCGTGGTCCGAGAGCATCTGCGTCATTCGGAAGCTGAGGCTGCGCCCGCCGTTTCTCCTCTCCAGCCACTCCACCATTATGGGCCTTACCTGGCGGTACTATTACGTACTATTACGGCGTGCCCTGCCTGCGGCCGCGCAAGCTGCTCCCTCCATTCCGCCACTAGGATCTGTCGGAGCTCAGACCGTTTAGTCGCGAATTCCCGCGACAGCGGTCTAACACCCCGATCTAGCGCCTCGCCACGCCACTGGTACAGTGACGCGACGGTTCTCGCCTCAAGATCCCAGGGCGGTGATCCTGCTAAAAGGCTAGCCGCCTCGAAGGAGATCTTACAATATCCCCTGATTATCCTGCCGGCCATCGCACGCTAAGGTTTTCGCAGCATTGCGATGTTGCGGGCCGACAGGTCATTCGGCCAAACTGGGGCCATATAGGGTCATTGACCGTAGGACCCCCATGTACAGCCTTCGGCAGGAGGCGTCGGGCCCACCCAGGTGGAGGACGAGTCCAAGGCACTTCATCGTAGACTCAACGTGGTATGGTAATGGTAACACGTCCTACCACAATGTTGGATCCCGGAGGTGGTCCGTTCCGAGGCCCGTGGAAGCAGATTGCCTTGGACTTATGCAGTGCCACCTCGAGACCCAGCTGCCGGATCCTCCCAACAACCCCCGCAACCGCGACTGTGACTAGTATGGTCACCAGTCGGGGTGTCCTTCCACGTGCTGTGGGGCCTTTCTGTACCTTCGACTAACCATAACCTGCCGGGGCTGTGATGAATGCAGCTGTGATGCCGAAACCCCGGTAATGGAGAACGGTTTGGTATAGTTTTTAGTCAGTAAGAGAGGTTACAGCGTCCATAACGGATTTACTACACATAAAAGAGGACTTTATACATTTAAACTGTTAAACTTACATTACAATAAATCTACATAAAATTTTCACAATAAAACGACACGCACGCAGCAGATGCAATCACATACAATTAAACCTCTAATAAAATGTGTACACCTATTGAAACTGAAAACACGCAACCAATTTGAAGTTATCCTCAGATTTAATTGGATTGGTTAGGTTTTTTCCACAGAATCACGTTACGGAATATCGTCGCAATTATTTTTAATTAACGCTGTTTGGCAGTTGTTAATGTTTGTTTATTGAATGTGATATTTAATTACTTCTGCATTTTACGCGACTATTTGTATCCATTAATTGCATTAAATCGAAGAGTCGCGGCAGGTCGACCTCGATGAACATTCATTTAGATGTGGCCGCTAATGCTGAGATAGGGGCCTTTTTTGATCTCGTGCAGGTAGCTTAATATAGTTTTGAGTATGTACCTCCTGTACCTAGTTCTTTACTTTTGTTTTTATTGTTCTTTTTTGTATCTTTTTTTTTCCATTTCTATGCACAGTACTTTAAGGCGCTTCTGCCGCGAGGCTAAAATAAATTATTTCTTCCTTTCTTTCTTTCTTTCTTGAACATTTGGTACGAATAAACAGCCCGATAGTCAATGGCCTTCATTCGTGTAAGAACTGATTGATACATAAATGATTGATTACAGTTCCTCTGAAATGGACTACATCCTCATTTGGAGGGTACATAGGTCGCGTTATTATAATCGAATAAATCGCGTTATTATAATATATATAAAATTTCCTTCTTCCCGTATGGCCGGTGAACTAGTTTCAGTTTAAACCAACTGTATTCCTCTAAGAGGTGTTATCGATGGTGTGTAATGCTATGTGGCTTTCATGGACATCGAGAATATCTCTAATATGTACTGGTTTACTCCAAATGTTTCCCTTCACTGTTTTAAATTAGTAATGATTAATTTAAAAATCTAATACGCACTTGACAACGAAATGTGACTGATGTCTCATTAAGTTCGAACCTGCTGCGATTTTTGAATTAACAGTACAACAGTTATAAAGCTATGCTATCCCTGCTATAAATTGGTTATATAAGAAAAACTATAGAGTCGTTACGTAGAAACCTGTGGTCACAAAACTTATGAAGTTTATTATTAAGTTCACACTTAACGGGTTTCACCTTTGAACGTTGCGTTGCTTTGTTAACTGAAGGAGCGGTTAATGAAAACTAAGTTGTAAGTAGTTAGTACACTCGGTCAACTTGTCCTTATGCGTCTTGGTAACTGGTAGCAACTAGTTTTATAGCTTTACTATTAATTTAATAATATTAACACATTATTTATATGCTCATAAGTTGTTAACAAACTTCCTTTAAGGGGTCAATGAGTAAGTGATATGGATTAATTTAAACTATCATTTAATGTACAATATTTCTTCTAAACGTCCGCCGCATATTTCGTCATTCTGGTAGGTACTATTATGATACGTATTAACAAATAATTCGATATTTATATTAAAAGGGTGGGAACTAATAATATACGACGTATGTTAAGAATAATTCTTCACCATAATGTACTAGTGTTCACCAGTTTATGTGCAAAGTTCGATGAATCTGGATTCTTTCCTTTGATCGTTCATTATTTATATTCTGGTAAAAGGATCAATAGTGACTGGGTTCTAATAAAGACTGGATCTTGCTAACGCATCGTCTTACCCACCTGGGAAGTGCCGGTCAACATATTGATATTGCAAGTACATTCTCCATGCTAGGCACGCAGATTGGCGACGACAACATAGTTAATAGTGATATAATTAATGTACGTAGGTTGACGCTGTCCCTTGATTGATTAATCCCCAAGTCGCCTCACACAATAGCTGTATACAAAATAATGGGACAGTCTATTTGTAGCCCTACCACTTCCCAACAATACACAAACATAACTTACTTAATATCTACACAACATTAACACGAACCCATTATAGTCATAACAGAGTTGGCATAACACACGTTGCCCTAACGACTATAAAATTATATAACAATTTTATGTACGCAGCTATGCAGTCCCAGCGGTAACAATTACGAGGGCGGTGCTTTCATTAAACTTCATGAACTTACTCGTAGATTTATGTTCGTCGAGTTTCAAAGAGTTTGGCGCCTCGCTCATGTCGTTTGGATGTCTCGTCGAAATGTTTTGCGAGCTAGTCGACCGTTTTAACTAGTTTTTCACTTCGTAGCTCTTTTGTATGAAATGAAAATTGAGGTCGCTCGGTCGTTGGGACTTTATTTTTGTGGTTGGAGCTTGATTAGGTCGGTTTTGTTGATTCTTAAATATATACCTACCTGTTATTTATTAATGCTTCGGCCATCAATTCGTTTGCTCCATCACAATCATTCGGAATTAAATACTGATAGATACTAAAATGAAACTTGTTTAATAATTCATTTCAATTGTATGTATGCATTAGTCAATTTTATTAAATAGTTGTGGATTACCTAACTTAAATTATTAGATAGACCCGTTAATTAACTTGATAAATTAAATTATTATGCTAAATAAGTTAACGTAATAATTTGTACTTTACACAGCGCCAAGACCTACTATATCTAACATGATTACGTGTCTGTTACACAATATAAGAATCAAATAAAGACTACTTAAGAGAAAAGCAAAATCTTGCCACTTTTAAGTCATAGTTTCGATATTCAAGTTAAACTTGCGAAACCGTCTTCTCGTGCAACTAACGAAGCTTCTAGAACAAAACCAAATTGCAATTAGCGGAGCGCAAACAATAAAAAAAAAACAATCACCATGAAACAAAAACCCTTTTTCTGTGGAAAGCATAAATCTTCCTTGTTTGGGATCTTTTTTGGCACTCAAGGGTTAGCTAACACATAAATAAATACACTGTTTTCGTTCGTCGTATCCAGAGATAGAATTAACGAAAATTGTCTGCACTTTATACTACTTTTTATATATATAAAAAATATATAAAGTTCCTTTAAAGAAATATGTCTTTATATTAACAGTGTAGTGGTTTAGAGTGTAGTGTACTGTAGTTTAATAATACTCAGTATTTTTAACGTAGACACACATACTTTTGCGACGGTAAAATAGGGATCCAGGAGTAAATAGGGATTGATTTTCTCGTTTATTTGTTTCATCGCAACATCCTTAATTAATTATAATTATAACGGATATTTTATTTCGTCGCAATATCACCAAGACCGTGAAGATCTATTTTGGGAATTTCCTGTTCTATCCCTATTCATCCACCGATCACCCCATTTTACTAATAAATCTCATTTTACTAATTAATTGACACAATTTATCCTAAGTCATTCTGCTTTTACACAATCAACAAAAGGTCAAATGGTCAACGGAGCACTGGCCTATACAAAACGGTGATAGCCAGTTACCTCAGTTGACGTTCTATCTCGTATACAAAGACCAAAGAGGTCTCCTTGCCTCAACAGTTAGCCTCTTTGATAGCTTGCCTGTATAGAATAAGGAAGGTAACTGAAAGCTGAAATAGATGTCAGCACCTACGCTTCTCCCTACAACAACTAATCAAAACATATATTGGTACTTATAATTATACTAGCTGACCCCGCAAACGTTGTTCTGCCATATTAATTTTCTGGATAGGGCCACCCTTATAAAAAATAGCCTATGACCTATTCTCACACCTACTGAATATATTAAAATTTGGTAAAAATCAGTAAAGCCGTTTCGGAGGAGTAAGGTAACTATCATTGTGACACGAGAATTTTATATAATTATATATAACGATTATTACTCAAGGCGTCCAGGTTAA
Organism: Xylocampa areola; assembly: GCA_935421205.1. Lineage (NCBI taxonomy): Eukaryota > Metazoa > Arthropoda > Insecta > Lepidoptera > Noctuidae > Xylocampa > Xylocampa areola. Next base: position 9,132,421 of record OW285200.1, read on the forward strand.
CAACGCCTTTTTTTTATTCCTCAAAATATATAACATGTTATATGTCGGGTGACGGGTTTTCTATATTACTGTTGTGTGGAAAATCGGAAAAAAAAGATGTTGAATATGGTTAGGTACGCAGGATTTTGTTAGATTAAAATCCACATATCTTTGGATCCCAAATATCGCAGTGTACGTTTGCAACCACTAAACTAATAAATAAAAAAAAGCCCTGGGGAATAAATTAAAACATTTTCCACCGTTCTAGTGGAAAATAGAATATAATAATTATTCGTCCAATCAGTGTTTGAGATCGCAAACAACGGTTGTTTATATTGGCATAGAGCTATCGCGTTGTTAATTGTTACATGGCGTTTGTGAAACAACAAACAAGCTACATCAGGCGGTGAACACACTGGATCTTATAATTTGCGTTGTCAAAGTGTTCTAGGGATTGACAAAAAAAAAAAAACAAAAACAAAACAATAACACTATTATGTCAATCTACCTAGCCTTTTCCCAATTACATTGGGGTCGGCTTCCAGTCAAACCGGATGCAGCTTAATACCAGTATTTTACATGGAGCGACTGCCTATCTGACCTCCACTACCCAGTTACTGGGTAACACGATATCTTGTGGTATGACTGGTCTTCAGACTTTCAGGCCTCTGACTACCTGTAACGGCTGTCATAGATCTTAATTTGACAACTGGGACCGACGGCTTAACGTGCTCTCCGAGGCACGGAGGGGTCTCGGTATGGAATGATGGTCACCCATCCACAGACCGACCGCGGCAAGCGCAGCTTAACCTCGATCGATCGATCTGTGCAGCTGTTACTTAGCCACGAGCCCCTCGTTAATGTTTTTCAAAGATTTATCTGTAATACATAATAACACTATTATGTATTACAGATAAATCTTTAAAAACCATTAACGCATGCTTAGCGAACTTTAAAATTATACATCTATGTGGAAAAAGAATACGGTCATACAGGTATCTCCTAAGATATTCATTGAAATCAAATGAGGTCAAGGGCAATTTTGTTCAAAATTAAATGCTTGTGATGAATAACGTTTTTATTTGGATATAGATTAATATAATTTTAAAAACACCTTCACAAATAATGCACTATTTTAGAAAAAAAATCATTACAAAAAAAAAGGTATAATAATATAGTGAGTCAACCTTAAAAGATAGACATATGCTGTCCCGGACTTTTCTTTAGAACTTCTAAAGGGAAACAATTCTATAATATATAATTTTTTCGTAACTTTAACCGTTTAGGCAGCGCACGGAACGGAAACTTTCAAAAGGAATATTTTTTACCGAGATTGCAACATTTTTCATTGATGTTCCGCTCTTATTGGTTGGAGCGTTATCTGTGGTAGCGTGATGTTATATAGCCTTCCTCGATAAATGGACTAGATACCAACATGTTTTATTTTCAATTCGAACCAGTAGTTCCTGAGATTAGCGCGTTCAACCAAACAAACAAACTCTTCAGGTTTCTAATCTTAGTAACTATAGAAGTATAGATATGCTTCAGAAACATATCAAATGCTTGTTTGCTTATTATCCAATATTATTAACCGTACCAACTAGCAAGTAAACCTGAAATAAATTATATTTTTTACAAGTGCTGTAGATTGTCTTACCTCAATACATTAATATTAATTTGAAACAATAAAACGTTATTCAAATTAATAAAAACGTAATTAAGAGGGCCCGGATAAGAGTCACTCGATTAAATGCCGTAAAACAATGAGAAAAAGGCTCGTAATGTAACAAAGGGTACTCCCTGTCAGCCCTTCCCATTGATGCACAGATAGGGAGGACCCTATCAAAATTTAAATGCGGTCCGTTTTAGCCGTCCTGTCTGCGGTTTCGTAATGAAAATATCATTTGCATTTTCCTGTATTCGATTTTTTATTCGACTCGATCTCCTTATTTAATCGAACCGATTACTACGTGATTGCGATCTCGAATTATAAACAAGTTTCTCTTATTGCGGCAAGTCTAATATTTTCCTTTCATTATTAAGGTACCAAGTAGTAAAAGTGTAAGTTGGGACCGCGCAACATCAACTCACAAGAGAAATATAGCGCTTTCATAAAATCCGAGGTGTCATTTCCTTTTGAATAGTTCGTTATATCTGCGCTCGGAACGAAGCTGAGTATAAAAGTCTCAGGTTATTCAGGTTATTACGAGTTGCCCGCGATCCTTCCGCGTCATTGTTGGGTGAACGTGTTATAAAATGGACACTAAATCTCGTCCCTATTGACAAATGACGGCACTCGTTACAATACTGTATCGTTTTCCAGGCCCATACTATTTTATATTTCCTTCCATCTTTTGATTTCATATGATCATAAACTAGTATAGCTTCCTTCCCACCGAGCGTAAGGATTGAATATCCCCCTTTGATGTGTACATAGTATTTGCGTCCATAAATAAGGCCATTACACCGACGTTCGTTTACCAGTCTTCCTTTATTGCGATGTTTTTGCGGCTATTTGGTGCCTCTCGTGAACTGTAGTCGGAGATTTTCTTAGAAATGTTTATGTTCAATCGTTTTGTTAGCGTAGTAGATAAGTACTATACATTTTGTACTGACGAATCGTAAGCAAAAACTTGTGTTAAAAACGGCGAAGTTAATGATAGTCAGATTCGCGCACTTACCTACCAGCAAAAGTATTGTAAAGTACCTATGTAGTTTTTATTGGAGAAATGCACTATAATCAAACCTAACCTTAACCTTATGTGTATCTACTGCTTTTAAGAAAGAGAAGAATCAATTATTATTATTCTTACTTTATTTGGATTATGCAATAGTAACACGGTTATAAGAACGGTAACAAAATTTGATCTGTCATAGACAGAGCAATTTTGTTACCGTTCTAGGCGTAGGCTTAGTAACAGGATTTAGTTTCGTTTCTTTGATTTCGGTACTCAAGAAATATCTATACCTACATACTACTTGCCATATATTATTATATTCAATCCCTCCGCTAAATACGGAAGTCTCTTTTGACTTTTTCTTAATGGAAATGTGCAGTTTATTAGGTCGAAGACAAGACATTCCATTTTATCATTAAGTAGAGCTTTGTAATGTAAAAAAACACAGCTAGAATTAATCACTAAGTCACACAAACACTCAGAATTCATGAATGTTTGCTTAGTAAGTTATTTCTCCCACATTCCCTGTTGGTACGGACAGGAACAATATTTTCTTTGTCAGGGAGATACTGTGCACATAAAAGCTTAACTTGGTATCATTAAGGTTTTATTAGCAAACGTTATTTTTCTTTACGGTTCGAATTTCTGCATCATATGAATGCATCTGAGGTGGTTTGTATTAGATAAGATAAAATATCTCCTTGCGTTAATTTAATATATGATAAACTGTCTCGTTGCTCTTGTGGTCCCAAGCGCGACTGTTGAACATGAGGTCCTGTCTTTGATTCCTGGGTCTTGGCAGCCCGGTGTTTGGAATTGTGGCCGGTAGATGGCAATATGGTCATCGCCTATTACATGGGACAGTATTGGTGAAATGTAGGTGTACAACTGAGTACATATGTGCCTACACCTTCTCCAATCTAGTGTCAACGGTTATTCAAGCCACCGTTATGCATCTGACTTGGCTTAATGACTGCTATTATATTTATTAACAGCCGGGACTGACGGTTTAACATGACCTCCGAAGCACAGAGACGCTCGCGAAAATGGTCCTAACGGTCAAAAATCTTATTCTTGTGGTTATGACTTTCTTCTTGAAAAGACTCTAATTCTGAATGTTATAAGTTGGATAATTATTTCAAAGACTATCCGAGATTCGGATTGCTCGAAAGCCGTATTTAACACAAGTGGTTATCGAAGCTCTACCTGTCTGTAGTGAATTTCCACACCTAGGAGTTTGGAGTAAACGCAAACTAGAGTGGAGACCTTGTCTAGGTAAGTGGAGTGTAGGTCGCGCTCCAGCAAGGCAGAGCGATGATCTGTGGAATGTAGCTGGTACAAAATGGATGAGAAGAGTCGAAGACCGGGTTCAGTGGCCGTGTTGGAGGAGACCTATGTCCAACAGCGGGCTGCTGTAATCCGTACCGTACTTTCTCCTTAATATATAATATTCATACCATATACATATCAAGACATAAATCCTCACTTCCCATATTTTTATATCCCATACAGCAGAAGGAATTTATTGCGTTTCGATAAATATAAAATATAAACCCTCTTTGTGTGTAGGGTTATAAATCACCCAAATGAACCCGAGGCTCTATTGACAAAAGTACCATCATAAATAAATAAATACATTCTTACACGGTTCCCGCCACTCTTACAGAACTCCTTCAAGTGATGTTCCTTTTGTGCGAATAATGGTAAATAGGCATTTATACAAACATATTTCGCATTTGTCAAAGGTGTATTTTTATGGTGATTTGTGTATTTTTCTTTCGGTTTTACTAATCTTTCTGCTTTTGTTATAGTAATATAACATAATATATGGATAGGTAGCGGATTGCCGTTGCACATCCACATAGGGCGGTGACAACTCCATGTTACTAAGAATTTCCTAACAGAAAAACCCAATGACACTTTGCCCGATCCGCGAATCGAACCCAGGATTCCATGCTGGGCAGTCACACTTGTGACCACTAGACCAAACAATTGGTGTTCATAACAGGATATCTTCCGATATTTTGGCGCTGTTGCAAATGATCACGGTAGGTAGCAAATTAAATAGGATATATATATTTCTGGTTTTGTTTGAAAAAAGTCTCATTGTAACTCACATTACTGTGCTTAAGAATGTGGGCTATCTGGAGGTTATAAAGTGGAAATATCATACAATAGGTAGGTATGTACGAGGGCATCGCTATCGAATTCACTTCAAAGGACAGAGCGAAAGGAATAAGTCGATTGGAAATAATCTTCATTTCCAGGAAGGAAACGCGACTAGCAGACGTGTCATGATCTTATCTATGATGTTGGCATTGAAGTTGTCATTGTTAATGTGTTTTCGCGATAAGTGTAGACTTGTAATGTATTCAAATCACCTAGTTGTAATACATAACATTACATAGTATCACGCCTGCATTCCCCGAAGAGGAAGGCAGTGTTGTATTCAATAAATTGTACACACACATTTCACTAGTGTTGTCAATAAGTTCCATTTAATAGGTGGTAAGCCTATTGCCATCTACCGGGACAATTCCAAACTCCCAGCTCCTAGCTTTTGCTTTGACCGATCTGGGAATCCATCCCAAGACCTCATGCTCAGCAGTCGCGCTTGGGAACACTAGACCAATGAGGCAGTCCTCTTTGAAGTTGCCATTGTCAATGTGTTTTCGCGCTATGTCTAGACTTATAGAGCATTCACATATTTTTTGTCGTTTCTTCTCCTACTCCTTCAGTTGGTCTCCTTGGTTACGTGGTCGGAAGCGCGGCTGCTGAGCATGAGGTCCTAACTTCGATTTTGACTAGTTATTGAGTTTCGATATTAGAACATTCAATAGCAGCCCGGAGTCAAGCTCACCACCACATGTGGGCATGCAACAGTACTTCTCTGCTTAGCTCTTCGGAGATACAGGTGTGATGCTGTGTTATGTTGAAGCAGTAACAGTACCCTTGCTTATTGTTATATAATTGGATCAGCAGACTACTTACTACCTACCCATAACATTAATCTCCGTAAAACATAACATAACATCACGCTTTTATTCCCCGAAGAGGTAGGCAGAGGTGTACACAGTTGTACACCCACATTTCACCAAAGATGTACACAGTTGTACACCCACATTTCACCAATGCTGTTATTAAGTCCCATGTTATAGGTGGTGAGCGTATTTCCATCAACCGGGCACAATTCCAATCTCCGGGCTGCTACTGTAAATTTCGTAACAGAAAAACTCAATAACACTTTACCCGACCCGGGAATCGAATCCGAGACCTCCTGCTCAACAGCCGCGCTTGGGACCACTAGACCAACGATGCAGTTATCATCTCCGTAGCCAAAGTATATTTGACGGAGTGAGATATAATTTCAGTGTTACAAACATACTATGTCTGTCTTATAAAATCTGACTTACAGAATTTGAAAAATAAGTTGCATGTTATTTGAGGATACAGCAAGTACGTATAGGTACTAGCAGGTAATCACATTACAAAATGCTCAGAGAATTCTTAATAGCATACGCAGAAAGTCCCTACATAAATTTAAAGGAAGAACACAGCGAAACAATAAAAATAAAAACGATAAAATTGGTTTTAATGTCAACAAACATACTATTTGAATACGTTCGAGTGTTGGAGAAGTGTATTCTGAGCACTTTGAGAGTTTACCGACGTTTCGTAAACCGCCAAGTCAAATGTGTGCTAACCCATTCCTAACCAGACTTCAGTTACACTAACAAAACGCATCGCAAGTGCATTCTCATAGATGTAAAATGTAAACATTCTCCATGGAAGCAATTTAAAACCCTTACGAATATTCAGGGAATGGAAATTTTACGTTTAATATTCTGTACAAAAGTATTATAAATGAAATTTCCGTAGTCGTTTATCTTACAAACTACGTTCTCGTATAAGCACTGCAACCAAAGATGAACACAAAGATTCGAAATACATACATCAAAAATGAATAAAGTAATCTAAAAACCACTGTAATACCAGAGTAGTAAATAATTTTTGCCCCATTGAATCAAACGTTAATGGATTCGCAGTTTCCTTGTCAGCGCAAGCTTATTATTAGATTTTCATTGGCATTTTCCAATATTGACTGATGTAGGCGTAACCATCACCAATTCTCTTCGGAAATGATGTGCGGAATCGGCAAGTAAAAGGCATTAAATCTGTCTGGAGCGTTCGATTTGCATTGGGAAAATTGCATTTTCGAATCGACGGCGACAAGGAGGCGGCGCCTGTGAATGTTTGCAAATGTGTTGCAAAAGCTTTGCTTTAGAGTTTTGCCCCCAGCGTTGCCACTAGCAATACGACGCCGTGCCAAGCAAATGACGTAAACCGGAGACACTTGTGGACTTCGCAACAAATCACATTGTATTTGCACTGATTATTTTTATTGAATCGCTGTTGTGCCAATATTTACGCTTCGAGGTCGAGCAAAGTTCAAAACTAAGTTATCTGAACGAGACTACGGCCATCTGCTGTATAAAACTTTTATCCTACAGGAATTAGAGATAAAATGAAACAACCAGTAGGTAACTAACTCTTGCGTTTAATACGTGCCTTGACGACGAACAACGGCGAAGATCACGAGGCGTTGAGCAAAAAGGTTTTCACTGAAAACATCGTTGGTACATAATTAAGTGGCAGCTACTGAACTACATTAAATAAAAAACGTAAAAACAAACTCATTTTAAAATTGACAGTGAAGAAATACTAACACAATTTACATATTTGGCCTAAAATTTAAATTTTAGTAAAAATATTTGGTATTATAAACAAAATTGACAAGGAGAAAAGAGCATATTCAAAACTACAAAAAAATGGATTGCTGCTACCCAGCTGATTGTGGGGAGTATTCTGTGACTCCGATGTTGGTGGCTCCTAGTTGCCCTCCCAAATGTTGCGAAGAGGAACCAATTATGTGTTACCCGTGTTTGCCGCGATGCCAGAAACCAGTTTACTATTGCTGTGAGAGAAAGCCACCTAAGTCTCCACAGCGGCCGGCAGTTTTTGGGGAGGACTGCTGCCCTGCACCTCCGCCGGCAAGATGCTGCTCCCCGCGATCCCTTCGCCCCTCTCGGCCAGACCCATGTTTAGCACCAAGCTATAATGCTTGTTGTAGCCCACCTTGCAAACCTGTCAAGACAAAATACATAATTCCTTGCTACAGATACGAAGATGGGCGAATTGTAAGTAGTGTAACATATATTTATTACGTTTATATAGTTATTATTGCCTAGGATTGTTTTAATATATAAATGGATAAATTAAATTTATGTAAATAGACAAATGAATAAGTACTTCAGTTGTAAAGATATAACTTTCAATTACCTTTTCTGAAAACCTTTTCTGAAACCAACTCCAAGGACGCAAATTTAATTAGGAAAATGTTTTATTGTCAAATGATCATGACATGGTTGTTTTCTTCGAATCACAGCTCGGATATAAAAAGAACACGGTGTAGTGTTTTCTGAATATATCTGCTTGAATTATTCAGTGGATTTGCCATATTACTGAGGCGGGCGTGTATCTGTGAATATTTTCGTGGTTCCATTGTTTTGTTGTTGGTTTCAGGAACGGTATGTTCCGACACGTTACGGTAGACTCCCCATGTCAGCGTACCGTCGAAACGGAATGCAGGATCAAATACATGGGTATCGCGGAGCCGTGCGATACTTGTGTACGGCTCAAGGACCAAATGGCGCTTGTTGTGTCCATACTGCCGTTGAACCCATACGTAGATTGTACCCAAGAGTTACACAAGAAATGCTTCCTGTGAGAAAGAAGAAGGAAAAAAAATGAGAAACAACTTACATTAACAGCATTTTGTTTGTAGCATACTATCATTCATTTAATGTGTATGTATTTTTAATAAGAAATAAAAGTAAATAAAAGAAAAAAATATGACTAACGCACCTGGCAGGTAAATCCCCTGCCGTCATCTGCGCTAAAGCGGAACGGAATTCAAGATCAAAAATACAATGAGTGTGGCAGCATTTCATACATTCGCAAGTGTTGGCAGGATGCGATTTGGAGCTACCACCCTATCGCGATTCCCGTCAAACCCACCAAGAAATGTTGCGTAAAAAGGAAGTAGTGGCTTTTATTCTGGTGCGTAAATTAATATTTGTAGCTCTATAAACAGGCATAGAAGAGCTGTATATTAATAAAGCACATTTATTTTTTCTATATAATAAAAAGTTAAGTAGTCAAAGCAAGGTACTTTCACCATATTTTTGTTGTAAGTTGCGAAAATACGGGGAAATTCGCAATGCTTGAGTGGCGCAACTAACCTGCGTCTATCTGGTCCGTTGCAGGTGAGCAAGCTACCCGTATCCGCATTCAAGCGCAATGGAATGCAAGACCAAGAGCACTCGAAGCTGCTCGGCACTGCGAATTTCCTCGTAAGGTGTCCTCAAGACGTGTCTATCGAATGTGACGTCCGTGTGAACCCTGTTAAAGTAGCCGACCCAGCTAAAGTACCACCGTGCTGCACCAAACATGCACTGAGCTGTGGTCTCCTCAAGAAAAAGCCAATTGAAGTTTCACTTGAAGATATATTGTACGACTAAAAGCTACGACGTTTAGTGCTTGATAGTGCTGAAGTGACAGGAAAAATGAATGAAAGAAAAAGAGAAACGTTTGAAAAATTTTAGACGTTAAGGCCGGAATAATAAATGCCATCACCTCACGTAAGCGGCTTTGTTTGTATTGCTGGAGGGGTCAAGTCTTCCGGGATTTCTTCTTACAGATATAAAATAGAAACGTCATCTTTACTTTTATATTGCAAGGTAAATTTTTGTTATCAACATTATTATTATAAGAAACTTTGTATTGTTTCAGACAAATCAACCTACGGTGCTGATGCGCCGTGCTTGTGAGGTGGCTTGCGGGACGCGCGCCAGGCGGAAACCCTTTGTTGTTTCTTCATATGCGGCAGACCCTTACAGCGAAATACGACGGTTCCACTGTGAAGATGAACGGGTACATTACTATTCAAACGACTAATAATTAGGTACTACTCGAATATTAGCAAATTTAACCTCTGGCTAGGCATAATTAACATCATGTTAGAGTGTGAATTCTCAAATTCGAACCATCGAGAAAATACTAAATGCTGAAGTCTAAAATAATTCTTTTTGAACTAATAACTTCCTTCGGTTGATACCAATTGAACTCTACAATATTTTATGAAAAATTTATATTCAGTAGGAGGATGGAAAAACGCCACCTGAATTGATTCCCACGCAATATCCTTTTAGAAGCCGAAGCCAAAGCAAAAAGCCGAATAAACGCCGTTGGTGACGCCGAGGAGAAATTCAATTTCATTACGAACCCAGTTCAGTGCTAGAAAAATGAATTCGACTTGAACCACAACCGGAAAATAAGATTAGAATTTCTTTAATAAAACGTCCGGAAATAATCGGAAACCGGAAATAATTATGCATATCTAAATCAAATAATATACGTTCAATAAGAAGTCGTACAACTTCATGTTTTAAATTATGGTAATAATTGAGCTAAAGAATTAAAGTACTTGACAATTTTGACACTGTATAAAAGGTAGTCAGCTCTTAGACCTTCAAGATAACCAAATATATTTTAAAGAAACATTTGTGATCATTTGTGATCACTCAACTTATGTTACAAAATTATTCAGGTGACCCTTTTTGCACATATTGTACCAGTATCAAAAATAATAGTGCCATACCAAATAAACAGCCAGTGATATCAAGTGAACCAAATACATACAAAAAAATATGAAACAATAAAGAAACTTAAATAAACTCGACACCGTCAAAACTTCGGCAAAATTGATGCCTAGTTTGCTGTTTACTGCATATAAAAAAAAAACTAACTCCAAACTTCGGGTCTTCTAATAACGTTTTTCTTTGGTTATAATGGATGAGATAGTCTCCCTTGCTGCTCCATCTTAAATTATCATCCTGTAGCATGTATACTGCATACATAATATAGGCACCTACCTACGCTATTACTCAAAAACGAGTTCTATCCATAGTCTAGATTAAGGTTTTTGCTTCTAGTCAGTTTTTACATTTAAACTTGATTCTGCCCAATATAAGATTGTTAATATGAAATATGACAATTATGTACCATTGTTAGTTAGAACTCAGATAGACCTGGACTACAGATAGACTTCATCTTTCAGTAAGATGGTTAATGAATGTCGATCCTACCACCAAAACAACTTTAACAAAGTTAAAGGAACCTAGTTCTCAATGTCTAACAGAATTACTGAATTTGTCAACTCCAAAATAAGTGTTTAAGAATCAGATTATCCGCTGAATTAGAATTTTAATTAAATTGCTACACTATTTAAGAGCAATTTACGTGGATTAGATGTTATTTTGAGTCCGCCTGTTTGGTGTGTTTTTGACATCGATCGTGCCGTCTCGCGGACCACAATGTTTATTCGGTGAACGCGACATGGGTTCAGATGGGGATTTATTTCCGACTGGGGCTCAAGATACGACTCCTCGTGATTGGACCCCGTAATCCGTAGGCTTGCAGAATTAGACCGCCTCCGTACACGAAACACCCGCTGAGTTTGCCCTGTCTAGTTAAACATTTTATTGTTTGACATACTTGACAGTTTAATTAAAGATAAATCTCTTAACGTGATGGGTCACTAATCCGCAGAGGTCCCAAAACTTGAGCGCGATCCTACCTACAGTTGAATATTCAACGAATTGTTCACACTATCACCTGGGCCATTTGGCATCCTTTAACATGAAAAATAAAGTTAACGGATCCCTAACTGAATTTAAACTTTTAACACTCCCTGTTTAAGCCCAGTAATTAACAGAAAGCGTAGTTATTATCCGAAACACGAAAACTTTCTGGATAGGAATTCGGACTTACGATTCCTGCTTTTTTACCTGCAAAGTTAATTAATTTACGGGATTCCAGTTGGGAAACTTATCTGCTTATGCAAATAAGGAAACTGCCGCCCCTCGAAGAGATTTTTAAATTAAATTTAAATTTTATTTGTTGATTCTGGATGAATTCTTGATCTTCTTCGAGTTGCTTTTCGCCCCGTTTATTTTTTTATCGTTTTATTAAGTTTTTGTTTATGAACAGGGGAACTGTTGCTTCCACTTCGAGAGAAACAAACCAACGAAGTGTAACCCGTGTTCTCCATGTCAGCCTGCCGTGTCGTGTCCCGAGTGTCAGTACATAGACTCCGTGTATGCTCGACCGGTCGACTCAAGCGCGAACTGCTGCTATTATTGCAGATAAAGTGAAACTGAAATTAACTGTTTCGTGAATGTCAGTGAATTATGTATGCCAGTTTTTTTTTTATTATGCCCAAAACAATTTGGCGGCTATATGTTGTTAGTAAAGTTTTTACATAATTATCTTGTTTCATTTTCAATTATGTCACAGTAAGATTGCTAATTACACGTTAGGTTAGCTAAGATGCCTAGGGATTCCTAATTGTGACTTTTTTACTGCAACATATTAATTGTACTTTTATTTAGTAGTTCTAGAACCAGCGATATTTTCTTATATTATGTAACGGGTAGCCATTGTTGTATCCATTCTCTACGGTTATCTATGGAAGCTGTCACAGTTGGCCAAAAACGTTTGGAGTTGAAAAACTTAAATCTTTTGTTGTGATATTTGTATCCCCATAGTGCAGTAAAGTTGTGCTTGTAATATATTGGATGGTTAGATTAAATAACACCGAACAGAAATACATAAAGATTGGCTGCAAAAAAGAGATATTTGGCTATACTAGTGCGTCTTTTTTTTTATTGTATATTGTATTTCATATTAATATGTAAACATTTACAATTTATGAAAAAATCTATTCACTCTATGTAGAGTGGATAGATTTGGGAAGGACGATAGTTGGATTTGGGAGTTGATGCAATTGCTCAGACCCGTCTCCCATAGAGGTTGCATCGAACTACATCCCGAAACACGACTAGGTCGCTTCACGGTATGACTTCGTCCGGTGGGTGGTAACCAGCCGCGGCCGAAGCCTCACACCAGAGATGTGTTGCCTGTTTTGCACCACACAGGAGCCACTTGTAGTGATTCCATGTTAAGGGTTCACTCCTACAGACGGGGACAGCTCAGCCCCCCGAGGTAGCATAGTTCTCCGTAGCACATGCCTCAACTTAACATTATCATGTTTATTTATCTGGTCATTAAAATTGTATAATGGTCCGTAGACCTCTGACTTGGCTTAGGGACTACTATCAATTTACACAGCTTGCCAGGTATGACAAGCCCTGCGAAGCATGTGAGCCCATTTGATCCTAAGCGGGGTGCCCACTCCGTTGATCGAAGCATTTCACTTAATAACAATCTGCAAACTCTGTATTTAACATAAACCATTCTGCAGGTCTAGTCTTCCACTTATTTTTTCTGTTAGTTACAAAGCAAAGCCGATCTAATAAAATTAGGATGACGGTAGATTCGTAGATGTTTATTCTTCTAGGACCACTCAATCGCCAATTAGAATAAGTCAGCTGTAGATGACCCTGATTTTGGCCAAATAATTTATAAACAGTGTCAACAACTACTAGCTACTACTTTAATAAATACATTATTGTTGAAATAAATATAGTAGACTAATTATTATTCAAGAGCGATTAGCTGCATTGGTCAACTGGTCATATAAGCTGGGATTATTAATGATCATCAAGATAGTGCCTGCGATTGTTGCTGTATTATTGTGGGCTTGTGGTGCAATTTACCATTCCAAGTAATAAAATAAAAATAGCCTTTTACTAAGCAATTAATAGTCCCACGTTATTTTATACTGCTATGTGTATGTGTTAGTAAATTGAGGTCAATATCGTAAGTATTAAACCTAACGATGTTCTTAGAATAGAATCATAAAAAAGAGTGCCACTAACGTAGCTGAGCAGATTGAGATTCTGTCAATTAAAAGCTTTAGCGGAGATTTCTATAAAACGGATGGTTGGAGGTTGATAAAGTTATAAGGAATAAATTTTAATTTTGACGGTTTTTGTACAGTCAAATGAAAGTTGGTAATATCGAAAAGGAAGATACTACCCCGAGATACTACGTACCTATAGTTGGCATTCCCTTTCAGAAACTGTAACTTTTGCCATCTAAAGTAAGACTTATGACAGAGTGCAAACTCAAACTCAAAAATTATTTATTATTCTGAGGTGCACACATAATCTTGAAAGGTAAATAGTAAGAAAGGAGGAGGTAATGGTTATGAGGCTCATCAGCAGCGATTCCCCTGTTCAGACTAAGCTCCAAAGTCTAGAAAATCAGCGCAAAGTTGCTAGTCTATCGGTTTTTTATCGGATACATTTCGGAGAGTTTGCTTCAGATCTGCATGATCTAATTCCTCCCTGCCCTTTTTTCTATCGTACGGCAGAAGCACGAAAAAGCGCCATCAGTTCATGGTTGATATACCAAAAACCCGAAGGAAGCGCTTTGATTCCACGTTCATTATAAGAACCGCAAAACAGTGGAATGCGCTGCCAGAGTGGGTCTTCCCCGATAGTTACAATCTGGGTGTCTTCTAGGCAAGCGTGCTCCATCGTAGACCGCATTATCGCTTAACATAACACTAATAAAAAAAAAAAGTAAACAAATGAAAGAGTTTGTCTACCTGCGTTCTATGAACGTTTAGGAATGTTGGGAAATGTGAGATTTGATTCATGTGAGAGATATTAAAACCAAGTGCATACGGTGTTACAATTTTTCATTTACAATTAGAAAATGTCCAGAAAAGCGCGGCTGTCCGTCAATGGGGGTATGGAATCAGCACTTATGTATGACTAGCTGGTTCCCGGGATTTAGTATTAGTGTGAAAGGCAGCCTATGTCCTTCTGCAATGTTCAATTTATCTTTCTCTATACCAATATTCATCCAAAATCGATCAGCGGTTTTTAAGTGATTGAGTAACAAACATCCAAACTTTCACATTTACAATATTCCTAGCTGGTGCCCGCAACTTCGTCTGCACGATTTAATGTAGCCTATATCCTTCCCCAAGATACAATCTATCTATCTCCTTGCCAAATTTGATTACGATCCGTTCAGCCGTTTAGTCGTGAAAACAAATAGACTTACTTTCATATTTATATATTTTTTTTAAATTTATTATTTGTGGTTATAGTGTCACTTAGACCATAAAAGGTCTTTTGTGATCGCCACTTTGCGTTTTAATTTATAATATTAGTAAGTATGGTAGCCTAGAGCTGAGCCCGCGGTGTTTTTTTTTATTTATTTATTTAATATACCTACACAATCGAAACGGCTTTCGCCAATTACACCAATTGGATTAAAAAAGCTTGCAGGCATTGCAGCTTGATGTCGCAAGTCAAACTCTGAGTTTGATCACGACATCGCCGCGGGCCCCGCTCATGACTAAGGGATCTGTTCGAGTTCGAAAGTAGTAGGGCTCTCCCCAAGAATGAACGTGAGTAATAACTGTTGAACAATAAATAATATGAATGTGTCTGACGAAAGTTATTATACAAAATGAAAACAGATTTAATGCAATAGAGATGAGAGCTTTGTAAATGCACCACGTGCGGTGAAACTTTGATAGTAAGAGTGGGGAACATTAAGACAGCGCTAAGGAGTTAAAACAGATGTAGTATCAAGGATTGAGCAAGGTACCTGATAAAATATTTTGGGAATGTAGAAAGGATGGGCGATTGACAGAACTAGTATACGTGGTAAGTGTGTTGGGGCAGGCGACCTCGGCAAACGTACCGCAACCTAATTGCGGATGTTCTCAAAAAGGTCAGGTCGAGAGCAATCTTATCTGACAAGCTTTCATAGGAGGTTATTGAACAGACATGTAACAAAAGAGGTCGGGCAAAAAAGTCTAAATCATAACAGGGTATCAGAAGGAAATCAATACTCGCGTAGGTATACGTATTTTATATAAATTGACAATTTGTGATACGGCAGTTATTATGGGAAGTAACCGCATACGTCAAATATCTATTACTTACGTACTTAAAACTTCACTGAATAAGAAAACCCTAAACTATCTATGACCATCAAAAATTCTATTTATTCATTTCCATTCTTATTACATCCAAAACTTTTAGGTGTGTTTTACGTAACAAGTGAACGAAATCTGTACCAAACATAAAGATGAACGATAAATCTATCGTTATTACTTTGATTCCCGCCTATCAGCGCGCAATAAGGCGTAACGTAAAAGATAATATTTTGTTGCAGACAACACATCGGCCAAAATCCGACGCGCAATCAAATGGAAAAGGGAAGATCGCGGAGATTTGTAATAAAACCTCAATAAACTAGTGAAAAAAAAAAATACTACATAAGAAGAACAAAAATGCGATTCGTGTGTCGTGGCGGCTTTGTGTTTGTGTGCGTGTGTGGTAGTGAGGGCGTTTGAGGGGGGTGCCAATGCGAAGGCGGCGCGGGAGGGGGGCGGGGCGAGGTGTGCGGTGACTGCCCGCTGCACCATGCGACCGCCGCTGCCGCTGCTGCTGCTCGCCGCGTGCGCCGCTTGCACAGCGCAGATTGCCTGGACACCTATTTTTCTAGACGGGAGTAGTGAGTGTACCCTAATGCCTTAATTCCGAAATAATCACAAGGGAAGAAAAATATCTTTTTGAAATGGCGGCCTCTATTGGACAGTTCACTGTCATAATAAATCAAGCAACTTTCTCTTTAGAAAAGAATCACACAAACAAATGAAAGCAGACGTTTCAATATCGTGATGATATAAACCCAAAATATTAACCGAGGTTATTTTGAGAGATGGTTTTATTTCTTCCTTTACTGCAAGAGACAATCAACGTGTGCTATTTAGTCAATAGATCAGTGTCATCTTCAGGTATAAAAAACATTGTTCGCTGTACTGACTATGCCTCATTGGTATATTGGTCGCGCGTGCGATTGTTCAGCATGATGTCCTTGGTTCGATTCCCGGGTCGGTCAGTGTTATTGGGTTTTTTTGTTAAGATATTTTCAGTTGCAGCTTGGAGGTTAGACTTGTGCTTGATAGATGGTAATATAGTCACAACATGGGACTTCATAATAACGGCATCTGTGTAAAGTGGGTGTGCAACAATACAGTTTTCACTCTAACTCTTCGGGGAATTCAGGCGTGTTGGATTAGGAATTTTACCTTATTTGTGTAGGAGTTAGGTATATAATCTTTCCTCCATAGGTCAAGTAGATCTGTGGACGCAGTCATCATCGGGGTGCGCGTGCCCCGGTGGCGATGGCGACGACTGCGCTTGTTGCGCACGCGACGGTGCCTGTCCGTGTGGGGATGTAGCGCCTGCGCGGTGTTCGCAGTGCGGGCTGGAGCAGTATTGTGCTAATAGTAAGTATAATTTGTTCACAAGCTTTTTATAAATCTTTATTAATAGTAATTAAGTCATTTGTACCCGTAAACCGTGGCTCGGGTTTTGTAGTACCTACTTAATTAAATAAAAGCAAAAGACTGAAGTTTCGTGAATCCTTCATAGAATACTTTTTACATATGGACATGATTATTAGTAAGCTTAGGGCTTCAGACGGGACGGTGATAACTTATCAGTTTTGTATACAATATGTTGTCTATACGACCGAAGCCTTAACAAGTTAAACTGTGGCTAATTGTCCGTTTCGTCTAAAAACCACCTCACATCTTTTTACACTTTTTACAGTTTCATTTTGAACAAAATTACAGTTCTCCACAGGCAAGATGTATCTTTCTAACAAGAAATTCAATTATTATCCATGCGGCTGGCATTCCGCCAAGATTTATCATTGATATGTTTCCTTATCCGGTGGAAAATTAATATTTTTAATTTTATGGTACGATAGACACAACACAACACAATAACAAAGCTTGGACAGTAAAATAGAAATACGGGAGATTTGGTTTACAATCACAAATGTAATAAATATCGTTTATAAGGAGGAAGCAATTGTTTCACCCATAATATGTTACGTCTTTATTTTGGTTTCCGAGGTCAAATGAATCTCTTTATATGATATATATATAATAGATATTGAATCCATAATCAGATAACAGTTTTATTTTTAATCCGGTAAAAGGAAATCATCTTAGGACTTAAGGCCGTGTTCACCAACAATATGTAACAAATGTTTTAAATGAAATTCGTGTTAAGTGGATGGTTTTGTTGCATAAATGTCTGTTATATTGTTAAGGTATCTACTAAATTCAAATAGCTATAGATAGATACATTTCGGTGTCTATGCAATGAATTGTCTATTCACTCTAGTCCTGGACAGTTGAATATTATTATTCCTAGGAAACAAGCTAGACAGGAAGGAAGTTCCTTTCATGGGTAGTACCTACGTATTATAAACATGGTAAAAACCAACGTCAACAATCCTTTCGTGCCCTACGGGAATTAAGTGCGTGTACATACAAAAGCTACTTTAATAATACAATGCACTACGGCACCATTTAGATCAATAATCTATAAAATGTACAACCATCCATTAATACCTACTATATGGAACTGGCTTCAACGACACCCAGTTGTTTAGCAAAGTGCTCTATTGTGAAATCTATTAATATAACGAGTAATTCCATTACATAGTAGCTTTAGGGTCCTTTATCTGATCTATTACAGTCTAGTTCCACACATTATCGATAAATACGGTTTAGGTAATGGTTCTGATGAAATCAGCTCGGTTTTAATCGACGTAAAATAGTGTAATCCAACCCTTATCAATCACTTTCAATATAGTCTCGTTGACGTCATCACGATTATGAACCCGTTTGGGTAAAGAGATACTTCCTAAATGTTCTGAATCGTCACGTCTGTGGACCCTAAAGGGTTGGGCGGAGGTGTACATTGATACTTAGTCGAAGGCATTAGTATCATATCGACGGTTAAACGAATATTTGGTTTAAATTATATTTTTTTGCTTTTAAGAAATAAACCATAGAATACAAGGTTTTAGCAACATTATCATATGTGAAAAAAAAACGTTTATACCAATTAGTCATTCAAAACTCGATACATTTATAGTATTTAAAGTTTAGATATACAACGTATAACAGAAATCCGTAGTCTTACTTTGAGAGGTCAATGAACTCAGGTATACGAAAAACTTTTACTATGAAACCAACTGCGAAAGTGCAAAAAACAATCGGCTTCGGCATACATTCTGGTCGGTACGATGGACGGTAGGTATGAACAATCTATGGAAAGCTATTTTTTTCGCACGTTTCGAAATGGTTTCCATAGTAAAAGTTTTTCGTACAAACTTCTGGTACACGTTGTATATAAGCGAAAACATTTGTCTCGCTATTATTGTCTGTGAAAAGTAGCAAATCTATCAGAGAAATGCCAATACAGTCCAGTCTGGAGGCGTTTTCAGACAGTGACAAATGGAATTATATTTTTTGCTCGACCTAGAAATCTAATCAAGAGTTCTTCTAAGTCTGCAAACGTGCTTACTTTTTTTTTTTTATATATATTTTAAAGTATCATGACAATACTTTAATTTAATTACAATCTAGCCTTAACTAGGCTAATGAGTAATATAATTTTAACCTAAATTGCTACGTTATCATAATAGGTACTAAGAATACGTCCAATAACTATTCTTAGTTTCTAATATTATAATTACGACATTTTTTTCATGTGTTCTTAGTCAGCACTTATCACTATATTTTTTTACTGTCACAATTCACTACACTAATTCATGTGGTTTGGTCCGTTTGAGTCTTCTTACTATGTCCGTGTGGTCAAGGAGCTGAATGGCCTCAACATTCACGTGCTGGTGAAGTCTTCGTTCGTGAGCTTCTGCGTATTTCTTAATAATTGTGGCTACGACCTCCATATTAAGGTCCCGATGACGGTCACTATTCCTGATGTACCAGGGAGCGTTGAGAATATCCCTGAGTACTTTGTTTTGAAATCGCTGGATGATTTCTCTATTGGTTTGTTTAGTACAGCCCCAAAGCTGGATACCATAAGTCCATACTGGCATTAAGACTTGTTTATAAACGAGCAATTTGTTGTGTACTGACATAGTTGAGTTTTTGCCTAACAGCCAATACATGTTCTTGTAGCGTAGGTCTAGTTCAGCTCGCTTCTTCTTGACGTATGCTTTCCAGCGAAGCTTAGCGTCAAGAGTCATTCCTAAGT
This sequence comes from Xylocampa areola, assembly GCA_935421205.1. NCBI lineage: Eukaryota > Metazoa > Arthropoda > Insecta > Lepidoptera > Noctuidae > Xylocampa > Xylocampa areola. Next base: position 9,152,213 of record OW285200.1, read on the forward strand.
ACTTAGCTGTATTTGCGTAAGGAACTATTTGGTTATTAAGAAACACCGGATTGTATTGCGGTTTTTTGTTGGTGAAATCAACATGAACAGACTTCGCCTCGTTCAGCTTTATTCGCCACTTTTTAGTCCAATCGAAGACTTGGTTAATGGCTAGTTGGACCTTTTCTACTGCTTCCTCATGACTGCTTCCTATCGCCATAATAGCTGTGTCGTCAGCAAAAGTTGCGATGGAATTGTTTTCGGGCACTGGGATATCGCAAGTGTATAATAGGTACAGAACCGGCCCTAATACACTACCTTGAGGTACTCCTGCTTTTATCTGCATGAGTTTAGAATGAGCGTCTTCTTGCCTAATTCGAAACGCTCTGTTAGATATATATGACTCTAGAATATTGGCAAACGATCTAGGTAACATAATTTTTAATTTATGGATCAAGCCTTCGTGCCAGACTTTATCGAAAGCTTGAGCCACATCAAGGAAGACGGTGGAGCACACTTTCTTCTCTTCTAACGCTCTTTCAATTATGGAAGTGATTCTATGCACCTGATCAATTGTGGAATGCTTTTCTCTGAACCCAAACTGATGATCAGGAATCAACAGACTTTTTTCTATTACAGGTTTCAGTCGCTTTAACAATAGTTTTTCAAATAATTTTGATATTATAGGTAGCAGAGAAATTGGTCTGTATGATGTTGGTTCTTGAGGAGGCTTTCCTGTTTTCACTATCATAATTACTTCGGCAACTTTCCACATGTCAGGCACTTACTGGCTTACTTTATTGACTAAATGATTTTATATAAACAATTCAAACAAACTTCTAAACAATTTATATAGAGGTTAAAATAATAAATGGATACCTAAATAAAAAATTAAACGAAAATCTGATTTACGATTATACATATCCAGGGTTTGATTACCGAGTCGGGCACAGTGCTATTGGATTTATTTTCTAGGAAATTCTCAGCAACAGCTCGGAGCCTGAATTGTGCTCGGTTGATAGCAATTTGCTCACCAACTATTAAGTGGGATTTTATTGCAGTGGGTATACTACAGTACCTATACTCCTACCTAATCCTTCGGTGATTAAGGCGTCATGCTATTTTTATGTATGATTCCCCAAAATTATTGAGCCGTTTTGCCTCTCTACTACAACGCGTCCTAACACAGCTCTCAAACAAAATGTTTCTTACAGTGTGCAACATCACCATCGATTCCCGAATTCTCAAGAGCAAGTCGGGCAAGACATTCGGTCAGATCAAGTCGCCTTCCATCGAGGGTCCTACCTCGTGTTCCTATTTCCTGCAGCCCGATGCCGGACAGCGGGTCGAGATACAGTTGTACCGGCTTGTCTCCGTCGGCAAATTTAATGGCACCAGGTAAGAGCTTTATTGATAGAAAAGATGTCATTAAAAACGATATTATAGTACTGTCTAACTCGAACTGACTGCTTTACCGGTCTAGTGACACAAGCGAGGGCCTGGGGTTCGATGCCCAGGGCGAGGAGTGTTAGTTGGGTTTTTTATTATGAAATTCTGTGTTTGTTTGTATTTTTGTTTGTTTGTTACCTTTTCACGACTAAACGGCTGAACGGATCGTAATGAAATTTAACAAGGAGATAGATTGGACCTTGGAGAAGGATATAGGATACCTACCTTATGTTACGCAGACGAAGTCGCGGACACCAGCTAGTATAAGAATACGTTGTTGTCATTGTCAAAGGACTGCTAGTCTTATGCCTATTTTTTGGTGATTTTGTATTGATAGGTTTTTGATAGCGCAAAGCACACGAAGGGAATGTTTGGTTTACAAAAAAAACTAGAATTAAAATGTTTTTTTTTTATGATTTTTATTTTTTTAATTCGTGTTCAGTATCAGCGGTATGGTCACCTCTTTGAACATGGCAAGTGGTACATACCCACAGTTTGTAAAATTCAGAACTCTAAAAATCAAAACATTGATAGAATTCAGAACTACGTTGAAACAATTACAAACAATTACATTTTCTAGGCTCTATGAATGGCATCCGAAGGTTTTAGTCATGATTTCATTTAAATTAAACCAAAGTATGTCGCATGTCCCTCATAATTGTAAGGTTTCTACAAAAGAGGGTATTATAGGGTAACAGATAATATCACGAGTCTGGGTGCGTGTTGGTAAAAAAACAAAAAAATATATAATATTGAATAAATCGTCTATTTTATAAAAAAATCTTTTTCAAAAGCCATACTTCTGATTTATTTTTGTATTTGTTAAAGGAAAAGGGGTTCTGGTATTGCATTATATAATTTAATACTCATAGAATATGAGCTGTTTTGGAAAAGAGTGTTCTGTGTGTTTTATCTACAACTAATCTGTCACCTTTTCTTGTATTCCTAGGAAATATTTATTTTGCAGTGACAAACAGATTTTTGTGTGTTTTGGGTGTTTACAAATACACCTATTTCAAAAATATACATGCAAGGCAAGGTAAGAATTTTGAGGTTTATAAAAGCAGGTTTGCATGATTCGTAGGGTGGTATACCAACTTAGCATTCACACATTTTTTTCTGGCAATCAAATCCAAACATAACTACAATATAAATGACTCAATAACTCTTCCACTATATGGTAAGTATCCCTTCTTATATAGAGAAAGGACAAACAGTTATCAACACGCAGGGTCACGGGAGGTTGGGGAAACCATAATATTACTTTGTTACTCCCAGGTTTTTCTCGATTTATTTTCTTCACCGTATGTCTGTGATGTCTTAGATTAACTAAGCGAGTACATATGACATAATTTTTCAGGGACTTTTACATATGATATTGAAGTCACATTTCAGATGTTAGCCCTTAATCTGTGACTCAGGAGGCGGGCCCATTACCACTCGGCTACCACGGCCTATTGAATCTAAAACTCTTTCTCATAAACATATAATTCATGAATACAAATGACGTTATTATCCAAAATCAAATATTCATATTCTAACTCCATTCCATCGTGATTTAAAATATTATCAATAATTCCTGACGTGGCTAACTGACACATTTAGCTTAATTGAAATGCAATGGATGCCATCCGCAATTACCTATGCAATCGGAAACTAAGTCACGGTTTAACCATCCTGATTTACTGATCTATTATGTCGGAATTATATGCGAGTTATGTTTTAACATTTGGTCCTATCTCGAATGGCGTCAATTCTAATGTAGCAAACTAAACTAAATCTAGAAAATCTTATCTTTTACTAACAATTACTATAAATCCTATATTTTACTATCAGTAACTATATGAGCTTATTATTGAGATTGGACGAATTAAGAGATGTCAAATTCGATTTTAGGCACGTCGAATTAAAATCTCCTAACATTTCTAGTAGGCACAGTTTTAGTTAGTCACTGAAATGAGAGACGTCAAACGAAAATGATTTAATTTCAATTTGACGCCATCTCGTCCCATACTTATAGTAAGGGTTAGAAAAGACAGCAATGCTCTAAATTTTAGTTTGTATTTAATTTGCTACATCAGAATTGAAGCCAATGTTGACCAAACGGTCAATTCTGTCGGAATGATATTGACTACGTCACAATGAGACAATCGTTTTTCATTTCAATGTCAGTTGATTTCTCTTCTTGTCGTATAGTTGATAAACAACCTAGTGTAAGGTCAAGATATAGTTATAAACATTATTAAGCACGTACTTAGGCTTAGCATTATTCCTGTCATTATCACACAACCGTCAAAATCCATCCCGTCTCTTTCTTGCACTTTTAGGAAAAATAGAGACGGGAACATAGCTGTGACTGGTAGAGGCTCAATTGACAACAGTAACAAATAGAAACACTGCTTGAACCGGGAATTGAACAATCATGCTTCATAGCTGCATTAACATCCACCAGACGAATGAGCCAGTTTATAAAAATACAAAATAATATAGTATTAAATTGGCTTAAATAACTACATACATTCGTTTCATTAATAAGTAATACAATGACCCATTAAGTATGTTTAATTAAAGATAAACCTTTGAAAAGCATTAACGCATGCTTAGCGAACTCTACGAGTACTCTTAAGTATATTTATACTACGAAGCTGTAAAAATTATATATTGATACTATTTCTGTTGCATACTCTTTGGTCACACATTTACCATAACGAATATTGCCATAAAAATAAATGCTCGTAGCTCCTGAAAAGATATTAGTTATTAATCTGACCTGTACAATAAACAATAAAAACAATAAAAAAAATGAATAAATAAAAATCTGACAAATTAATCCCAATCCTAAGGATAGTTTTTGAAGTTTCTATATCATAATTATGTAATGTAAACTTAAATATGTAAATGAAAAGCACATGTTTATGAGCAATCTCATAAAGATGTCCTTATAATTTTCAGATGTTTATAATCAGACGGAATTTTACGGTAGCAGATTGTCTTGCAGAAATGATAAGGGTTCCGATTTTTATCACGGAACCCTAAAAAGCAATCCATAAAAATCAGTACCGTCGATCGAATCCATAGTTACGTTGAACATGTATGAGGGTTATATGGAGCGCGACGTGATTGGTGGAAAAGAATCAGGTGTGACGGGTCCGACTCCCGTTTGTCACACGGTACTATGATCAATGTCCCGTCAAATTGAATATTTCCACAGGATCGTCTTGGGATCGACATCGCCCATTTATTATACTTCACCGTCCAAAAAGTTGGAAAAAAAGAAAGTTATAAATAAAATATGTGTACCTAATACTAGCTGCATACCGCAGTTTCACTTAGAATTTCCCTGTAAAAAATATCCTTTGGTATAAGACCTAAAAGTAATATTATAAATTTCATAAAAATTCAATCAGTAAGTTTTGTGTGATTGCTTAACAAATATCCAAATTTACAAACTTGTAAAAATATCTAGACTTTTGCATTTATACTGCTAGTAGAATAGAATACTGCTTCATTGGTCTAGTGATCGTATGTGTGGACGCTGAGCTGGTCTTGGGTTCAATAACCAGGTTGGGCAGTGTTATTCGGTTTTCTGTTAGGAAATACACTTGTCCATTATAAAATCTCTTTATACTATACTAGTTGGTGCCCGCGACTTCATCTGCGTGACAAAAGGTAGCCTATGTCCTTCTCCAAGGTCCAATCTATCTTTTTGCCAAATTTCATTACGATCCGTGCAGCCGTTTAGTGGTGATAACGTAACAAACAAACAAACTAACAAACAAACAAACAAACAAACAAACAAACAGAGTTATAGTTATTATATATTATAATATTAGTAGGAATAGGTAAAATGTGTCGAAATACGAAGCTACGCATACGGTAGATGCTCAAAATTGCCTCTACTAATTATAGTTATCATCATAAGATCTTGTATCCGATTTAACCTCAGTATGAAGATCTAACGTCAACATGTATCTCAGTGTTTCAAGTTACGCGGTCCGATAATTGGTTGTCAATCACATATGAGCACATAACTAAGATTGTAATCATACGAGCCGGTAAGACAAAGCTAAAAACCTATATAATACAAAGTACTCATTACTGGGTTTCAGAGAATTCCCGTAAAGTTTCTATGGCCAAATAAGTAACATAGCATCACTCCTGCATTCTTCGAAGTACATACTTGGACATTCACATTTTACCAATGCTGTTATTATGTCCCATGTAGAGATAGGTGGTGACCATTTACCAGGCATAATTCCAAACTCCGGGTTGGTACTAAGAATTTCCTAATAGAAAAACACAATAACACAATAAAACTTTTCCTGAGGCAGCAGTCGCGCTTGGGACTGCTTAACTAACGACACAGTCATACAACAGTCTAGAAGAAATGCCTTATAATAAAATATTATGTATATCCATATTGTGTATATCCATCCATCCTCACAAACTTTCGCATTTATAATAATAAATGCGAAAGTTTGTGAGGATGGATGGATGTTTGTTACTCTTTACTTATTTATTTTATTTAGTTTAACCAATGATTGTTAACACAATAGAATACATCTTACTTACTAGAGAAACATTTACACGTGTAACAACCAATTACTGGCTAACACCGCATGCAAAATAAACTGTTGAAATGCTAATTGACATTAAAATATAATAATGTGAACATAACATATTAAAAAACCAAAAGAATATCAATTTTATTAAGTTATGTTATCTAAACAGACTTTAATATATTTGCGTATACTCTTTCACGTAATAACTACTAACACAGATAGTTTATAACTTGGATTAACACTTAGGATACTTTATATCTTCGTTCGACTCAGTCGATGCCACGGGTAGATGCTAGTATGTTATATTTATTTTATAGATACTGTCAATTCTAGAATATTCGTCTAAGTCACCGAAGCTCGATAATGTATCAATTAATGTTCACCGGTTACTACTCACGTGCATTTTTCGGGATTGCCCGACTAGTTTCGAACTCGAACGGAGCCCTTAGTCATGAGCTGAACCCGCGGCGATGTCGCGAGTCAAACTGACTCGATAATGTAGTTCAAGTACAGTATAAAAGTGTAGTCTGTTACATTAGTGTGCACATAAAGTGATGCGGCGTACATTTTTATGCCAGTTAAGTGTATACTTATAACATCGTAGGCGGCGGGCAGCTTGCCCACAGTGCTCTAGTGCCGCAGTCGTTGTCGGATTCAAGACAAATATGTCTGGATTATGTCGTACGCAATATTTTGTATGTATCCAATAAAGCCAAGAAATCTTTTTGTAAAGTTACGTCAAGCTGTGAGTTCGTTAATGTTAGGTATACATTTTTCTGGAAAGAGTTTGCTACGCATGTGTTATTGCGTTTTGAAGGAATTATCTCTATATGAGTTCCTTTTTACCAAAAATAAATTCATGCAGGCTATTGTGCTACTAATTTTGGAAATAAGAAGAAAACCTTTGGAAGCTTATGACATACAAACACACCGATTGGATGGACAGGCACGTGATTGACACCATAAGTGTAATATTTTTCTAATTTTAGTATGGCAATCTAACATTGCACACAACACACTAACAGGCATATTCTTTGCAGTTAATTATAAGATAAGATAAGATAAGATATTTATTCGCTAAATATCTTAATTACAAGTGCACATGAGTAAAATTCCTTATTTTCCTCAGTTGCGTGGGTGGTTGGCTGCAGCTGAGCAGCGCGAGCGCAGTGCCGGCGGGCGGCGCGGCGGAGACGCGGCTGTGCGGCGCCAACGAGCGCTACACCCCGCCCGTCGTGCTGTTCGCCGACCATGGCGCTTCTACTTTAGAGTTTAGGTGAGTACTAATGTAGACTAATGGTAGTCCGAGTTTAATGGCCAAATAAGGCTAGCTGGCCTTTCTGCTTTAGAATTTTGATGATTTCGATTTAAAATCTGAGTTTGTACGCATTTGTTATTTTTTTTTGTCTTGTGGATAATGAACAACCTAGTGTCAGAGTTTAAGCCGCCCGTAAGCCTCTGACATGGCTTCACACACCATTGAGAACACCTCTCAGACATGTTGGTTTCCTCACGATGTTTTCCGGTGAAGGAAAAATAATTTATAATTCGCACATGACTTCGAAAGTCAGTGGTGCGTGCCTTGGGTTCGAACTTGCGACCTTTTACTTGCCAGTCTTCTAGGTCATACTAGGCTATCACTGCTACGAAATGAACTCCTACAAGAAAAACTGTATTGGATGCATTCGTAATAATTTCTTAGGATTGATGGGTAAAAAGACAAATGCCTGTAATATTCTAACGTGGAACCTTTTAAATCTCAATCACATCACGCAAGCACAGCTAATATAATTACAATTCGTAAAAATATTCTATTTACATAACATTATTTGCACAAATCTATTTGTGGATTCGCTTAAAATTTCACCACATTGTAAAAAAAAACTTCACTTGAAAAACGGAAAATAAAAGTCTCCAAAATGATTCTGTTGATTCAGTAAAGTAACCTCAGTTTGAACAGGTCGCTCTTAAAATTATCTATTTTTAAACATTTTCCGCCTTAATTAGTGTACTTAGGTGTTCGATAAGCCTAAAAGCAGCGAAAGCACTTACTTTAATCGCAATCATTAACCTCTTAACAGTCTACCTAATTCTATCTATAGCACAAGGTACATTTTATGGCTATTAATACTGGCACTATCAAAATAAACTCATTATTTGTGTGGCCAACCGTCGTTCTGATATGGATATTAGACGGCGGAAAACATTATCCTATGAAACAGGTAGTGTTATGGCATCGAAAGCGGACATACGTGTATAAAGTGTGGGTTCATCGATCATTAACGTAACTCGTTAAGCAATCCGGTGTACTCGCGCGGTGGTAATGAATCCAACCAAAATGAACAATAATTAATTACATTTTCGTCCGCTAATGGGAACGGCAGGCACTCAAATGAGCATTATTTCCGGATAGTGAAGCGATGCGGCCGCGTGGAGCATTTCAGAATTTATCTCCATTTGCAGTTCGGTTCGGAAACGCGAATTCCGGTAGTGAGCGCCAGTCAGAATCGGAACAAAAGGTCGTCACAGCGGAACCGGTAATGCTCGATTCGGAATTGTGGCCGGTTGTCAGGGAGCGCTGCAAATGCTCTTGTCAGCTGACGACAGTGAATTGCTTGATTTTATGAACTTACGTACTGTCCCGCTCGGCACGCTGGATATGTGGTTAAGATTTTATGTCAGTTGAAATAATGTGCTGATGATGGTTGAAACTAGTGCAGTTGCGAAGCTGTGAGCATTAACACTGTTATAAAAGTACCCGTATTATGTACTGTATTGCTGGTTATTGTATAAATTGTATTGTATTTTTATGGCGAGAAGATTGTATTGTTTCGTACTACACATTTTAGTTTTTACATTTCAGTTTTGGGTACGACATTTTATAAATTTGTATATAATTACCGTACTTCATGTGTTTTAATCGAAGTTTTCACTTCAGAGCAATCTATTGCCTTATTTAGATGGCAAATTTGTGATAAAACATATGTCAAAAATGTAAGCAATTTTTAGAGGAAAAATAAACAAGATATCAATTTTCTTAGGTAAGTCTTAAGTTAGTTATCAAACAGTTCACTGTTCCCGCATTAATCAACACAGAAAGTAATTTTTCATAACATTTTACTTAAATGTATTTTACATTTTATGCCTCACTTTGCTTGTAAAATATAAGGGTGTCTAATTCAGCTCTTTGTTACCAGGATAACAGAAAAGACTGTGAGGTCGCAATTCCTCGCGTTCTTCAGCTTCACGTCGCTAAGTAATACCCAGGGCGTTGGGTTTCACCCGAGGGGCGGCTCGCGGATACCCCACACAGGTAAAATGTTACATGGAAACATTAAATATGTACTCTTCTTCCTAATACCCGCAAGGTAAAAGAAAACTCAATGCGAAAATGGACTCGTGTTTCTTTGTTTTTCTAGAGCAACGTAATAAGTATCTAATTTGGTTAACTTAGATTTCAGTTTCAAATATCCTTCACATCTATTCATTTATTTATTTATTTATTTATATATTCTTTATTGTACACCAAATTAATAACAAAGGAAATTAGCATAATATTAATGTACAATGGGCGGCCTTATCGCTTACCGCGATCTCTTCCAGGCAACCTTAGGATGGAGAGGAAGAAATTATTGTTGAGGTAGGTTGTGGCGTACTACTTATAAACATACATACTATAAATACAACATAAATATTTAATATATATGTATATATACAATAAATATTCTATTACGTATGAATAAATATTACATAAATTAATAATACAATAACCAAATGAGCGGATGTAGAGCAAATAAGGACGGTATAAAATAATATTAAATTATAGTGTCAAATAATAATCTTTCACCATTTTTTTAAATATTGGCAATGACTGAGCACGTCTAATTTCTACCGGCAACGCATTCCATAGTCGGGCAGCTTGCACGGTGAAAGATCTGTCGAAAAAGGTTGTTGAGTGGATAGGCATTTTTAACTTCAGATTTTCTGATGACCGAAGGAATCTCGTGTGTGTGTCACCAAGGAACATGAAACGATTTTTAAGGTATGGAGGAGTTGTCGGATTAAACAGTATACTGTATAGAAGTGAAACAATATGAGAATTTCGGCGATGACGAATAGGTAGCCACTTGAGCTTCTGGCGGTAATGTGATATGTGATCATATTTGCGCAGGCCAAATATAAATCTTATGCAAAAATTCTGAAGCCGCTCAAGTTTTTCAAATTGGTCTACAGTAAGATCAAGATAACTGGCATCAGCATAATCGAGGATAGGTAGAAGAAGAGATTGCGCAAGCGCAGCTTTGGTGGTTAACGGAAGAAAGTTACGAAGCCGTCTCAAAGAAGCTGCCGAAGCAAACACCTTGCGACTAACTTCTTTTATCTGCGCAGTCCATGAAAAGTCTCCATCGATGAAAATCCCCAAGTTCTTGACTTTACTCATGTAAGGGATTATAGTACCATCAAAAGAAACTTGCGGAAGTTTCGACCAGTCTATTCGAGAAATCAACCTGGAACTGCCCACTATTGCAACTTGCGTCTTCACAGGATTAATATGTAGTCCAAATCTCATACTCCAATCGCCTATTCGCATAAGATCGAGATTAATATTGCATACAGCCTCTGTCAGATTACTTTGAGGTGCTTGACAGTAAATTTGAAGATCATCTGCGTAAAGGTGGTAGGAAGAAATAAGTTGATCAGAAATAGAATTTATAAAAATTGAAAAAAGTAACGGAGATAAAACGCCACCCTGCGGTACACCGACAGTAGTATTGCACCATGACGATGACGTATCCTCAACGCAAATGCGTTGACGGCGACCAGACAGGTAACTGCGAAACCAATCAATCACTGATGGAGATATGTTAAGAGAGCATAATATGCCAAGCAAAATATCGAAATCTACAGTATTAAACGCATTACTAAAATCTAGTAACACAAGAACCGTTAGTTTTCCGATTTCCATGCCTGACCTGATATCATCCGTAATGTTAATGAGGGCTGTAGTCGTGCTATGGCCAGGACGAAAGCCGGATTGGAAGGAATTAAGGAGATTGTTTTTGGAAAGGAATCTGCTGAGCTGATTAAGGACTAGGCGTTCAAGGACTTTCGAAAGGAATGGTAAGATAGATATAGGACGATATTCTGAAAATGAAGCAGGATTAGAGGTTTTAGGTAAAGGAATAATTTGGGCTTCTTTCCATGTACATGGAAATTCACCACTGGAAATGGAATAATTTAGGATATGACAGATAAATGGAAGGATTTCGTCAAGGATAGGGAGGATCATTTTACGGCTGATACAGTCACTTCCAATGGCGTTAGAAGTTATTGATAAAATGCTTTTCTTAACATCACACGCAGAGAATTGATCAAAGACAAATTCAGGAAAATCAGGAGCCGGAAGTGATGAAAGATAGTTTAAAGTATTAAATTTAGTTGTCCTATCAAAATTGGACGACGTAGTGAAATGTTGATTAGGTAAATTAATATCTAAATCTTTAGGAATTGCCTCGTTACGTGATTTACCGACCCCCATTTTTCGAAGAAATTTCCAGACTCTAGCTGGATCTCCATTTTGAACAGAGTTATGGATATGTTGGCGTTGAGCGTTCCTACAGACCTTGTTGCAGTGATTTCTAACTGAGACATATCTGTCCCGGTTCATGTCAGTAGGCTGATGCTTATACTTGCATTTGGCAGCAACTTTTTTATTCATTAGCTTTTTAATATCATCTGTAAGCCATGGCGATGGGAGATGTTTGATTTTCACTGCTCTAACAGACGCGTGACGGTCGTAGAGTTGAATAAGATTTTTCACAAAGATGTTGACCTGTTCATCAACTGACGCAGAAGAAAGAAGGGGAGACCAGTCCAAAATTCATATTAAAGCCTAGCTATTTGAAGGGTTTATATTTCAACGTCTGAGGCACTTTTATTTTCCAACTTATTATATGAAAATAGCTTTTATTCTTCATTGTATCCGTACACAAAGTTGGGCCTTAACAAAAATTTCGGGCTCCATTTACAACATAATACCTTCACAATATTGCCGTCAATTTTCTTTTGTCTTGCAGTTGAATTATTGCTAATTAATCAGGTCGAATGAAACATGATTGCCTATTCTTCGTTTTAGCTAACCTAAGGTCAGTTATTCTTAGGCGCTTCGCATACGGCAGCCATTTTGTCCGCATAATTAAAAGGTCCACCACTGCCTGTTGTTGTCCAAGCCTTTTTTTATTCCCAGATATAGCACTAAGAAGTGGTGAAAGCGGGTGAATTATTATGAATTAATTCTAACAGGACTTAACCGCTAAAAATATAATATTTAGTCACCTCGACGTTTCGATCATGTTGCATTGATCGAGGTTACGAAAAGAATAGAATTCAATAATTAGGTGTTCGAATTGTTAGTTTAAATACTATTGTTAACGGCTCAATTAGGTTTATAGGACTGTCTTTATAAATTTCTGACGTCTAAAACAACTAATTTTATAGCCTATTTTGACTTAACTGTCCACCACGAAATCACAAATACAAACCGGTGAGTCGCGCACAACATCGGATTGTGTCCTACGTATGTGTTGTAGCATAGGATTTGATGAGTCCTATCGTCGCGACGAAATTGTCCGGTCTGCCGCTGCCTGCCGTCTGCCGGGTGCCTTAAAGAACCCCGTGGGAGGCTCGCTAACAAGCGGATGACCGTCCCCTTCGTCCATATTGTGTGGTTTAATAGAAGTTTCCGGTTACGTCATTAGCGTATTGTGAAGCCAGGTTTCCAGTGTATCTATCACATTGTCACTAGAGGATACCATATATCTGATTACCTTTATCCATTCAATTCATATGAATATCGGATTTATCCCTTCCCTGGATAGGTCCTCATTAAATCAAATGAATATTAACCGTCATATTTTGCATAATTGTGTTATAATCTATGTTAGTGAAATTATGATTCGGCACAGAAAGTCTTACATAAATATATTCGTTACTGGCATAATATAATCCTACATAATATTATAAATGTTAAAGTTTGTATGTTTAGAAGTTTGATAGTGTATCGCGAAAAAACGACAGAAACGGATTTCGATTAAATTTGGTATAAAGATAGATTGAACCTTGGAAAAAGACTTTTGTCGCAGGTCGTGGTTACCATCTAGTCTTACATAGAACAGTCAAACTCTGAATTAATACCCACTTTTCTTATTTTTTATCCTGATAAAACATTTCATATGCAGGACCTATTTACTGTCTGCCGTACAAGTTGGGAACTAAAATGAACAGCTTACGACTGGCAACTAACTGACAAAGAAGCACCCTCCTCAAACTTAAAGGAATGTTATTCACAAAGAGAATAATGAAAAGGAAAACTCATGATGTAAACAAAATACATTAGGTTTTGCTATGATGTGGGGCAGTGTGGACAAACCTTAAAATATTGAAAATAGGGAAATTTGTTCGAGGGAACCATGTCATCGATTTTAAATAAAAGAAATCTGATCTATTCAGTTTACTTCAAAATAAAAAACCTCGAATACAGTTCTAAGCTCTCAAATCGAGCACCATTATTTTTGTATGAAAATATCAAATTTTTTACGTATCTAAAATAGCTCGATGTTTTATTGTTGGTAAATCATGATCATTCACCGTTCAGTGTAAACCGATTAAGTTAATTAACAGCATAAATATATAACGTACCCTATTTAGTTCATGTCAAAACAAGCCGTTAAATATCTACATATTTTACTTTTTATATTTTCATCACAAACAAAATACCATCGACAATCATTGGAAGTCAATTTAAAATGAACAAAATGACCGAAGTATTCACTATAAGTAAAAAGTATAAGGCAGTTATATTATACGCTAAATGAATAATAGAAAGAAAGAAAGAAAGAAAAATATTTTATTTGTTCACAATACCACGAGACACACAACAGACAAACAACTATAGTTTTAACACAAAAATAAAACGAAGGGAGTTAACAATTATTCTAAGTACAATAACGTAAGGAACTTATGAATTATACTCGTTTATTATAAGAATATCGGATTTGACCTGTAGGGACAGCTTGAGGAGAAAGGGTGACCCAATGACGATTTTGTGTAATAAACATGGCACCAACTATATAGGAGAGCTGTCTCGTCAAGACATTTTCGGAACTTCCGCAAGTATGGCACGTCAACGACCCTCGTCACAAGTTGCTTCATAATTATAGCCTATGTACAGCCCAAATATATTATGGGAAGTATATATTATTCTGTACATATATGTCAGTTACTTGAAATACGTCAAATACACGCGGTATGTGCGACGCTGTTTTATTATTCACTCTATGAAAAGGTGAGAAATAAAATTGACTAACATTTTATTGTATCCCTTTCCCGCTATACAAATTCGTTTTATTTATTACAAAATGTCATTAGATCAAGTTTTGTGGTCAAATGTACCTAGTACATATACCTGCTACGAATTACTTTTGTTATTTTTTAAACATTAAATGCGTAAGTTATAATATTTACTAGTAATGGGGTGTAAATGTCGATTTGTAGTTTGGTGTTTAAAATTATTAGTATCTATTTGTACTGATTGTGTACACAACAATTGTATCACAGTTCACCCCTATCAGCGTGATTGCTGCAAATATAATTTATTTTTGGAACTCAATCATGCAAATGTGTGTCGAATGATGCGTGTTTATGATATTATATGTACCTATAATTTTCCGATTTATATTATGGAAATAACTCATATGCTCACCCGCAAATAATGGTTTTGATAAGTAATTTCATTTGTTTTATAGGTTCGATTAAAACTATATTTTCGATTAAAGCATCTTTAAATAATATCATATTAACTCATAGACGAATCTTTTGCTATATAAAGCAGGGAAAACTCTTGCTTAAAACGAGCACATAATAAAGATCCATTTAAAACGTGGCAATTTCCAGATATTTCGTAATACCGTTCGTCCAGCATTCGAAGGATGAACATTTTAATCAAAAACTTGTAGGTTTTTTTATATAAACGTTGCCCTAAAGGTCCTAAAAGTACGAGTAATTGGAATGTAGTTTAAATTATTTAAAATGCGCCAGAGTATCATGAAAGGCGCAACTACTTTTTCTTACAAATTATTAATTATTTGGGGTTGACTTTTTAACGTTTAAAACTGAATTTTATAATGTTTTCGCTTTCGATTCATACTTTATATTCATCTTAAATACAAAATTCAAGTTATACTTAGTTTATGGCTCAACGATGAATGTATAAAATTCCTGTTGTTAAATTTGAATATAATATATTAACATATTTAATATTATTTCAAGATAAATCTTTATTTATCCGGGAGGCGCAGGTTCGAATCCTGTTCGCGACCGTATTCTCTTTTTCCATTTAATATTGTAACTTTAATATTATTTGTGTAATTAAGAATCTGTTTTCACCGTTTGTTCCAAATTATGGAACCGCTGTTATTTTATCATGCGGATAACAAACAAAGGAATAACAAAAATAGTATGTCGCTCGAAGGCAAGCAATAACAACCACAGAATACTAACTGCCCGTACCTATTGATCTCCGATACTAATTGAATGATGTTTAGTTTTCGAGTAGATTTTTTGGTGTACTGTCGTTTAAGAGTTTTACCGTTGTTTATAATTCTAAAAAAACTTTGTTGTGCTAACTTTACCTAGTCTTCAGTAATTAGTTAAATACCTACACATTGATAGCAGGCATTCTTCATACTGCTCCGATATGAGTCAGGATTTTTGACAATCACCCATACGGAACTCAACAAATACCGTGCCTACTAATATATAAAGATATCCTCTACTGGTTTTGCCGTCTTTTGGTAGAGTTGAGGCTTATGGCCGGCCCGACAGACTTCTACATACAATCTACACAAATATGATAAAGAGGAAAGATTTGTATTTTTGTATGTTTGTAACGAATAAACTTAAAAACTAATAGCTCGATTTCAAAAATCTTTCACCATTAGAATGCTACATTATTCCCGAGTAACATAGGTTATATTTATTACTAGAAAATATTAAAGATCCCTACTAAAACTTCAATAATGTAACCCAAGGTGTAAAAAAAATTGCCATAAAATGGCTTTCATCGCATGTGTTACGGAAACCATTGAGGATAGAACAAAAATTTTTCTACAATATTGTAGAACATATTATATCACAACATCTACAATAAAATACGCGTTTATCTAAATTAAAAAAAAATGTCCACCCGCGCGAAGCCGCGACGGGCTGCTAGTAAAATATAAAGTACCAGGTTAATCATGCAGTAGTAGAACATTTATCTTTTTATATAATTTTCCCAACAGATTGCGATTGGTTATATCAAGACGTATCGTGCCGGGGTCCAGGAGCTTGTGTGCTGGCCAGCCCCGGGTACCCTGGCTTGTACCCACCGCACCGCCGCTGTCGATACCTCTTTGCGACCAACTCCGTGCACACCAGGGTCAAGATCATATTCACTTCTATATTGCTGCCTAGAAAGTGAGTACAGCTTATAATATTCTCTGAATAGGTATCCTTTAGAGGAGATCCTTTGTGTGATTTTTGTGTGAGGTAAATTTATTTCGCTATTGTAGGTCTCCAGAAGACCAAGCACAAGATAGTAGCAAATTATTGTACTACGTTGGTCTTATTTTTAACATGTGGTTGATGAACAACCTGATGCCAGAGTTTAGACGACCCGTAGGCCTCTTACATGACTTTACACACCATCAAGGACATCTCTCAGGTGTGCTGGCTTGCTCACGATGTTTTCCCTCACCGTTTTAAGCAAGTGATAATTAATTTATAATACGCACATTATTATAATTTTTTTATGCCAGTGTCTCAGTCCTATCACTATTCTATCACTGCGTGATAGAAGCAAAAGTTGTGTTAGCTTCATCACACACACAACATCTTTCAAAATGTTGATCATGATGCCGAAGTTAGCTGTCAAGAGTCATCATCCAAGACGAATGTCTGCAAATATCAACATAAAAATCTTTACTTCCTGTACACGAATGAACGACGACCTGCATTATTATGTAAACATGGAAATGAATACGAAAGCAGAATCCTATCTGAAGTTGGCTCCGACGCAAATCTTTATGTAACTGAGTTTTGTACACCCAAACAGAGAAAATAGTGTTTATCCGTCCATATAACAAAAGCCATCATCCCAAGTTGCTCTTCTCGGTCAACATACTTAGTTTAAGTGTCGGTTACTTATGTGACCAAACCGCAAACAGAGCTCGGGGTCAAGTCACCTAAGTTCAGGAAACTTTAGGTCAAACCGCTCACCTTTTCACCACAATACCAATCATGCGACGTTTCCGTTCCACGCAACGAATGAACTCAAACTTTTTTCCGGAGGTACTTATTTAAATTTATGAGGTATAACAAATGTGGATGGTTCACAAAGAAGACGCCATATTGAGGTTGCCTTGAAAAGGGTTCGGGACGGATACCGCCTTGACTAAATTGAAAAGAGCTGTTGATAAGTCAGGGATACCCATATGGGTAGAGGGGTAACATTTTCTATCAATTTGGATTATATAATTATATGATATATTTGTTGACGCAAGTTCAAATATATATTCAAAAATAGTTGTAGAAGCATTTTTCCTATCGAATAGATTTTGTATTTCTGGGGATATTATAAATGTAATCCCAGTTACGATGAGTTATAAAATAAACTATGTTGATGTTAAAAAATTTGATTTTAGATGGGATAGCAAAAAATTTACATTGAATAAAAAAACACGTAAAGTAAAACGTACAAAATTAAAGTCTTATAAGTGGACATTAACTTTAATGGACATGCCAGTCAGAAGTCTCATTTGCTTAATCTTATTCAGTAAGTGAGTGACGAAAGAGAACGACTTTTTTCCTCTTACTTATTTACAATCTATTTAGAAGTAATTAAGTGATGTTCTCCTTTCAACGTTTGCTGGAGAATTAGGATTTAGAAAAGAAATCTGCTTGCAAAATGTACTACTTAATCATTTAACACCTTTTTTTTATAGGTTTTTTAGTATCACTATAAATATTACTTTAATTAATTTAACTAAAAAGTAAGATATAGGTACTTAATTTTGCTTGAATAAGTTTTTTGATGACGGGTCGGGCCATATATTATTATATTCATGATTTTAGTAAGTATTGAGATGTTATTTCTGGCTTAGATATTTAATATATAAAACTGTTTCATTGGGAAAAGTTTAACTATATAATTCAAAGTATTAGGCACTTTTTTGCAGACTTTTTGTAATCAAGTACCTATATCAAAAACCCCTCCTTAATGTATTCGTATAATTATTACATCCATATAATTTGTAGTCAGACATTTATTCAGATACTTTAATTTACAATAATAAACATCTAAACTCAGAATCGAAATGAGTATGTGCAGTAAGCAAATTTCACATCATCTCTATACCAGCCTTTATCCAACTAGGCCATGACCTTGAGCCCAAAAAGCGGACGCTGCGATATTCGGCTCGCAATTTGAAATGAACTTCAAAAGCGAAAATGGTCCCAACTGTACCCGTTTTATAGACTCACAGCAAAACAGTTCACTGGGTAGAAAACTAACTATAATATTATGAAATGGCAATCTGTCTTTGTTTGCAAAATTAATGATTAGGTATTTTGCCAACGTTACAGGTACTATTATGTTTCTTTTAATGTAAATTTTACTCGAATTTATACACGAAATACGTACGAATAACATAACGATATTGCGCAAAGCATTATGTCGTATGGTGTCTTCCTTAACATAACGGACATCGTCTTCATGGTGCAGTACTTCTGTCGGTGTACCGCAGGGTGGCGTTTTATCCCCATTACTTTTCTCAATTTTTATAAATTCTATCTCTTATCAACTCTCGTCTTCCTACCACTTATATGCAGATGATCTCCAAATTTATTGTCAAGCGCCTCAAAACCAACTACAAGACGCTGTAAATAGTATTAATCTAGATCTCGCCCGGATTGGTGACTGGAGTAAGAGGTTTGGGCTTATAATTAATCCCGCGAAGACGCAAGTTGCTATAGTGGGTAGCTCCAGAATGATCTCTAGAATCGATTGGTCAAAACTTTCACAAGTTTCCTTTGATGGCATCTTGATTCCTTACAGCAGCAAAGTCAAGAATTTAGGAATTTATATCGATCGAGACTTCTCTTGGACTACCCAGCTGAAAGTGGTTAGTCGGAAGTTGTTTGCTTCAGCAGCTTCTTTAAGACGGCTTCGGAACTTTCTTCCGGTTGCCACCAAAACTGCGCTTGCACAATCTCTTCTTCTGCCGATCCTCGATTATGCTGATGCCAGCTATCTTGATCTCACCCAAGACCAACTTGAAAAACTTGAGCGACTCCAAAATTTTTGTATAAGATTCATATTTGGTTTGCGCAAGTATGATCACATTTCACAATTTCGTCTAAAGCTCAAATGGCTACCAATTCGACTTCGCAGGAATACTCATATTCTATCCTTCTTTACTTATCTTAAAAATCGTTTCATGTTCCTTAGCGACACACACACACACAGATTCCTTCGGTCATCTGAAAATCTTAAATTAAAAATGCCTGTACATTCCACATCATTTTTTGACAAGTCTTTTACTATTCAAGCTGTTAGATTGTGGAATGTACTCCCAGTAACTATAAGACGTGCTCAATCATTAGCTATCTTCAAAAGACTGGTGAAAGACCATTATTTGTCGCTGTAATGATTCTTTGGTAGTTTTTATTTATGTTATTTGTTTGCTTTCATTAATTTTATTATTTGGGTATTATATATTTATGAAGAATATATATATATATATATTGTCAATATTTATAAATATATATGTTATCTGTATTTTGTATTTATAGTATGTATAGTATAAATATAATATGTAGGTACGCCAAAACTGCCCAATATAGCTCCTCTATTTATTTTCCATCCTAAGGTTGCCTGTAAGAGATCGCGGAATGCGATAAGGCCGCCCATTGTGCATTTTTCAAATGTATTATTGTTTCCTTGTTGTATATTTCTAGTGGTGTACAATAAAGAATATAAATAAAATAAAATAATGTCATCAATTCTGATGTATCCCAATTAAACTAAAATTAGAACATTCATTTATTTTATTAATGATTAGGAGGAGGGGCTCGTGGCTAAGTAACAGCCGTACAGATCAATTGATCTAGGTTAAGCTGTGCTTGCCGCGGTCGGGCTGTGGATGGGTGACCATCATTTCATACCGGGACCCCTCCGTGCCTCGGAGAGCACGATAAGCCGTCGGTCCCGTTTGTTAATTTCAGATCTATGACAGCCGTTACGGGTAGTCAGAGGCCTGAAAGTCTGACAACCAGTCATACCACGAGATATCGTGTTACCCTGAAAGTGGTCTGTGAAGGGTACATAGCCAGTCGCTCCATGAAAATACTGTTATTAAACTGCATCCGGTTTGACTGGTAGCCGACCCCAACGTAATTGGGAAACAACTAGGCAGATATAATGATTATGACGGCGCGGTTGGCGCAGTGGTCGAGATACTGGCTGCTGCGTCGCGTGTCGCAGGTTCGATTCCTGCACGGAGCATATATTTGTATGATCTACAGATAATTGTTCCGGGTCTGGGTGTGTGTGCATGTGAGACTATGTTATGTCTGCAAAGGCAACCACGATACAGGAAGAAATTCAAAATGCGGGGCAACGTTGTTTTAAAAAAGAATAGGAAAAAAAAGATTATAAAAAGAGCAAGACGGAATAACTGACGAGACGTGAAAATAAAATTTTGTCATGTCAACCTATTTATTACAATTTCAGTTTGACATCTCTAGCTCTAGTGGCTAGAGAGAAAAGAAAAAAAAAAGATTATAAAAAGAGCAAGACGGAATAACTGAAGAGACGTGAAAATAAAATTTTGTCATGTCAACCTATTCAATACAATTTCAGTTTGACATCTCTAGCTCTAGTGGCTATCAGAGGTATTCTTGATGGTGTGTAAAGCCAGATCAGAGACCTACGGGTGGATTAAACTACACTAGGTTGTTCATCAACCACACGATAAGAAGTGGCCGAAAATGAAAAATGAATGAAAAATGTGCCGAATAAAAATGTTCGTAGATTTATGTTTACTACCCAAAATTCGAATTTGATGTGTCTTAATTCATCTTGTCTCAAGACGGGTAGTAGCAGGACGAACTTTGGTATTGTTGTTGATGGCAATAAACTCACCATCTTATAGAATGTGGGTGTACTACAGTAGATATAGACCTAATTTTATGTTTTAGAGATACTGTAACTTATATATATATTTTGTTAAAAAATCATTGCCCCACTCTATGAATTTCTTCCTGTAACGTTTACAGACATATAGTTCCACAAGCACACACACACACCCAGACCCGGAACAATTATCTATAGATCGTACAAATATTTGCTCCGTGCAGGAATAGAACCTGCGACACGCGGCGCAGCAGCCGGTTTGGTTCGACCACTGCACTAACCGCAACGTCAAATTTTTATATACTTATCTATATAGTTCGCCGTTAACACAATGAAGTGTTATTGAAAACTATTGTCTCATTGTGACGTAGTCAACAGCAGTCGAACACAATGGACCGTTTGGACAACATTGGAGACTGTCACAGCTAGTGAAACTCAATAATTACAGGCTTAATGATCCGAGGGTCAGACTGTTAATACGAACACAAAAGGTGAAGCCTATTATGTTAATGGCTATTATGGTTTTACATTTTGTGTTAATTACTAGCTATTTGTCGCAGCTCTGCTCAGTTTTCAGTTTTCGTAAGCTCTCGTTATCCTATCGTTATCTGTGGAAATGCCGGCAGAGACGACGAATCGGTCACATTATTAATTAAATACTCCTGCTAAGCTGATTGATACGGATCTGCGATATTTACTTTTCGGTTTATATTATTATTTCGTTGACAAGCGGCTGCATTTGGAAGATCATATTTACGCCCGGTTGATGACAACAGCTCTCTACCGGGACTAAACTTCCTACCTTCTATCCTGGGCTTCGGTGAGAAGTGTATTCAGAACTCTGTTTAACCCTTCGAGGAATACAAGTGATGCTTTGTATTTAAGTAATAATTATTTACCTACTTCAAACTCTGGCAGTTCGAGTTTGAAAAGGATGATATTTGAGAGGCTGAGTCGTAATGCTAAGGAGCCTCATCTGCTTTCATGTTACTAGCTGATACTGATGATTATTGTTATCTAGGAGCACGGTAGTGCCCCCACCAAGACAAGCCGAAGGAAGTGGGACACTACTTTCCTTTTCTGGAAGCGGTATTTCGTATATTGGAACCGTCATACCTTCGGTCTGGATATGGCTAGAAAGCTGAAATTTTAATATTCAGATGTCCTTAGCAGACTTATCAGTTACTAGATAACTGATAAGTGATTTTAGATATATTGACATCTAAAAAAAAACACGATATCGTGACTTACTGAATGATAATCATCAAAGTCTCTAGGTGACTTGGCTAAGTGTTGCTTGACCGTTTAATGTTCGTGGAACTATTACGTGGCATTTATGTCCATAAAGAACAGTTTGTGCGGCAACAGCCAAGCCATACTATTTAACCAAGATGTAGACTTTGTAAAGTCAGGGTTTTTTGTTATTCATTGTTATAAATGTGGTTCAGTCAAGAGTACGTAAATATATACTTTGGACTTTGGACAAGACCTCCAGACAAGATTATGCTATGGGTTTAGCTCTACTACATATCTCATAACATTTTTTACAGTGAAAGCATTATGAACTTGTGAGTCTCAGCAACCAACTTCATATGAAATGTTTTTGGTGGGATTGAATTGTTTAGGACAAAGGTATTTGATTTGAATGATGTATATTATATTTTGTAAGTATCTTAACATGTTATTTTAGTTTTCATCGAAGACGAAAGGTACTTTTCCCCACGACACAGGGAATCCTAGTGTGTAGGCTGTTATTAATTATATTTGTAGTAGTTTTTTATAAATAAATATACATTACTAAAATAGTTTTAAGACCTTTGTATCTCACAAAATGTATCGACATACTAAGTCTGAAAAAAATGTATCTTATTATTTATTTATTAAAAAACAATATTTAGAGTGAATTTCCACAAAAGTCACCAACTTCATTGTTATCGTTAAAGATAACTATAGGTAAAATCTAAAGTCTGACGACTGACCTCGTTTCATTTACTGTTGGTACTCAGTTGCTATTGTAACGTAGTTCATATTGAAGCTTCGTATAATTAGGGCAGCATTTCACCAAGATTACTTGGACTATAAACGTTATTTAAGTGTGTATGTGCTGCATGGTATAAAAAAAAATAAGACTAGGTTTATTGGATGTCAGAACTCAGCTTAATTTTACATGAGTGTGTGTACTCAATTAAGGACGGGCTAAAATGTTCACGTAGTTTTTTACTTATGCGATCTTCTTCTTCTCATATGGTTGATGAAAAACCAAATGTTAAAGTTTTAACCATTCGTAAGCCATGGTTTTACCTACATATCATCGAGAACATTTCTCAGGTGTGCTGGTTTCCTAACAATGTTTTCCTTCACTGTTTTGAGCAAATGATAATAAATTTAAAGTGCTGCGTGCTTTGGCCTGAAAGCTTTAATTCCATGACCACTGACTCGCCAACACATCATAGTAATATTTTTTCCAATGATACAAAATGTAATAAAAGCGTATGTATAATGAAGAAGGTACGTACTCAATTAATGACGGCCAAATATGTTTACGTCTGTTATTATAAGCGATGAAATAATAACGCAGATTACTTGTGAAATATTTTGATCCTACTCATTATATCTGCTTATTCTACAAATCCCTTTACTTTGTGTATTATAATAAAATGATGTATTCAAATAATTAAAATAAATGATGTAGGTACATATATCTAATTTTCTTTGTTTCTAAGCACATTATCGTAACATAATACTCGTAAAATTGTTATTAGTAAACTCAAAGCGTGCGTAATTCCAGTATCAACTTCATAATAAGTTATTTTATTTATTTTACGTATCATCACCCCCATATGACTCGAAGGGTTTTACAGAGGTGTACCGTTTTACACCCATATTTCATCGATTCTGTAAGCATAGCATCACGCCTGTATTCTCCGAAAGAGTAGTCAGAAGTACACACAGTTGTACATGTACGCCCACATTTCACCAATTCTGTTATTAAGTCCCATGTAACAGGCGGTGAGCCCATTTCTAACTCCGGGCTGCTGAGAATTTCCTAACAAAAAAACCCAATAACACTTTGCCTGAATCGGGAATCGAACCCAAGACCTCATGCTCAGCAGTCGCGCTTGGGATCACTAAACCAACGAGGCAGGTTTTATTGATCCTTTTCACAATTTTAACATAAGATTGATGAAGCGGTTGTGTGTTTTACGACAAAGGCTGCCACGTACCCAATGTTCTTTCGGAAGTATTTTTATCAGCCCGTATGGAAGCGGGGAACAATCGTTTCAGTAAATAAAAGGATTGCCATCCGTATCTCCCCTTCCACTCGTGTGGGTTTGGCGACGATTTTCACTAAATGTGTTTGTGTGATTGGATGAAAGCTGAAGGACGGACTTTGTGATATTAAAAGTAGCAATATTCTGTGAAATCATAATATATGTGCAATTATATTCCCTTACATATTTATGACATTACCTACCTACCACATACCTCATAGATTCGGTGAAATTTTATACTTGAAACTTTAATTAACTCTATTAGGGGCTTGTGACTAATTAACAGCTACACAGATTGAAAGATCGACGTTAAGCTGCGCTTGCCGCGGTCGGTCTGTGGATGGGTGACCATAATTTCATACCGAGACCCCTCCGTGCCACGTTAAGCCGTCGGTCCCGGTTGTCAAATTAAGATCTATGACACCCGTTACGGGTAGTCAGAGGCCTGAAATTCTGACAACCAGTCGTACCACGACTTAACTTGTTACCCAGTAACTGGGTTGTGGAGGTCAGATAGGCAGTCGCTCCATGTAAATTACTGGTATTAAGCTACATCTGGTTTGACTGGAAGCCGACCCCAATTTAATTGGGAAAAGGCTAGGCAGATACTTTAATTAACTCTAGATGAGCAGTAGAAAATAATTTCATTTATACTTAACGGTACTTAATAAATAACTCAACTAAATCCGAAATCTAATTTAAATGCTGAAAGTTTAAGTTAATCATTTATAGCATTTTCAAATGACTGTTACAAAATTACTAGGTCAATTGTTTTATTGTAGGCTTTTCGGTAATATTTATTGTTTAAATTTGTGGTGGCAAATTAGAGAAAGAGTCTTCATTAAAATAATTGTTATTTACTGTTTTATTTTGCGTCATTAATTCTAATTAGTTTATGGATTAGTAAAGTAACGACACTGTTAATTACCGCTACGGTTAATACCGGTATAAACATTTCAGTACTGGGCAAAGGCCTCTTAACTCTGTCACATATATGTACTTAATATGTAAATATTATAACTTTATTTGAGAGGCCGCTAAATGTATTAAAACGGCATTAAATTAGAGTTTCAGACAAAACATAAACTTGATTAGCATGCGTAGCGTACTCGGCTTAGCGGTAATTGCTATATCCTGGCTCCGTGTAATGCGATCTCAACCGTCTTTAATCTCGCCCACTTGACTCTCTTCGTAATAATACTCCGTTATACTTTAACATTATATGTTTGTCGTAACTTACTTTCACACACAATTATTTGCAAAGCCTTTACCCTTATTAAAATACACCCTTACAGTTATTGAAACGTATTTGCTACTCAAATAAATCGGGACTCTGACGTTAGATGGAAAATTCCAAATATTTTATATCGCCCATATTACTTCCTTGGGAGGTCGGTACCCATATTTAGAAATTCCTGAAGGAAGTATTTATAAAAGATTTCAATTTATATCGCGCTGGTATTCGAGATATCGGGGCTTATTGGTGGAGTTCAAACATTTTATATAATTTATTGAGACTGGTTTAGATTATTTTGGGAATAATTTTTGAGATACAATATCATTCGCCTCGAGGCCGATATTTTTTTAAATGTCTGGTATATTATTTTTTCGGAAATCTGGAGCACCGTATATTTCAAAAGAAAGAACACTCGTGACCTAAATTTATGCAACATTTCCGCTGAATGATAACGTAGGGTTCACATTGATATATCTCTGTTTCACTAACACTAGTTCTGCAATAAATCCCACTGGATTGCCAAGGAGAGAAATAAAAGTGCTATCTTTGTGCAATATGTTTTCCAACATACTAATAGTTAAAATGTTCACACGCGAACTGAGGCACTTTAGCTACCAGATTTAGCACAAAGACGCGCAACAAACTTTGCAAAGAAATGTATCGCTTTATGATTTCGTTGAAAACCGATTTGTTATGATACTCCAGAATGGTGTGTTTTTCACCAATTTACATATTATTATTTTACTCGCCTAATTATAGACAGAATCGTTATGTTACAACAATGTAATAAACTAAATATTACAGAATCAGATACTCAGATTGGTTACAAATAAACAAATTAATTATTTCTCATCCAGAAATATCACAATAGCAACCTTCGCATATAAACGATTTTTGCTTCCTTTGAAGCAAAATACTTCTGTAGATACAAATATATATTTGGTAAGAGGGGTTTTATGGGGCATGAAATACATGTTCCAAAAAGAACGGAAGATATATTATTTATATTGTATCTATATAATATTTAAAGGTAGAAAAAAAAAACATTTCTCGATCTTCATCGGAATTTAAACGTATTGATGAATGTCAGTGGGAATTATTATTTTATACGACACATCGAACAGTCTCGATTAATTTCATCTCAAAGGTTTCTTAGAGAGTATTAAAGCAAAAGACATAGAGTAAATGGAATTTCGGGGAAATGATTTCTAGTTACGTTGCTAAGGTTAGAAGGAAAACATTTTTCCTTATAGAATTTTCTCGGTTAAGACTCGAGGATCACGCTGCTTAAGTGAACATAACATTATACGTGATGGGGGAAATGGGGTTCACTTCTTACTAAGCACGTGACTAATATGTTATTCTGTGTGTTTTGTTCCTGTTGCTTTACCCAACTGAATTATATTTTACTAAATATATATATTTAAATATAGATATAGAAATAAGAAAAGTGTAGTACCTATTTAATAAGATAAATTATTCATATTTTTTGTCATAAAAAATCATTCCAATGACAAAATAAACTCGACATAAATATACCTTTTTCGTCTGTAAAAGTTAGATATCTACAACAATAATCGAAAACCTTATCTGTACCTACTCTTGAAAATAATTCCGCTCGATTGACATTGGAAATGTCAGTTCGTTCTTTTAACTGCCGAAATATCAAAAAAATAATTATAGATTCCAGATAATATGAAGACTTTAAAATTTGAGACTTTAAAATTGAGGCAACAGTAATGTACGTAAATTTATTTCAATATTACGCGTTGTTTTAAGGTGTCTATTTAATATTGGAATTGGATTGGAATTGGTATTAGTTTTAAGAATAACCCCACTTGTTGTTGAATTATTTCAAGATCTTATCGTTCGGAATATACCATTAAATGTAGAAGCATGTTCTTTTAGTGTTAGGTCGTAAATATAGTTTCTACGAACACTGAACTCTTTTGTACGTAGTTAGGTACTAGTTTTTCGACGTATACAAGTTAGTTACCTAATATTGTTTGTTGTTCACAATAATTGTACATTTTCGAGAATTGTATTAGTTGTAGGTATGTACAATTTGATTGCGTTGTATTTAAAGTTTGCATTTTTTTTTTTAATTTTAATTAGGTTTAAATTACTCTTGTATTTTTGCAATGTATTCTCATTATTTGATGAATCCGAATTATGAGTAAAAATTAAATTTGATGCATCGGCTTTTGTTTCTATTCCCACATTGAATAAAGTTTACAAATAATTGTTCTCTGTCTGTTAATACATGTGAGATTTGAGTCTGTGTATCTGTAACATTTTGACTATCGCTAATGAAGGAAAAAGCCTAGTGTCAAACAAACGTATAAACGTTTCAATCCGAATAACCATGAGGCATAAAACACAAATATAAAATTGCTTCAAAATTCAGAAATCTCGACAGACATCCAGAACTCTTTAAATCTCTACAATTTTCTTAGCATAGATTTTTCCAGTAAGACTGTGTAACACGTGCTTTTCCACATTTAGTTTACATAAGCGTCACTGTTACGTATTTTAAATAGAAACGTAGATGACTTTACTTTGTTATTACAAAGTAGGTACATATAAAATTCGACGATAAATATATTAACCTACGTGCTGTGGAAAGCTCTTCGCTATCGAAACCATATATTTTGTCTATGACGTACGTATAGTCACAGCACAAGCATTGCGCAGAAAAGTATTAAAGCCGATAAACTTATTTTATAGTAATTACGTGACTACGTAGTACCTACTTACTATACTCATGCGTAAAAAATATAATAAAATCAAATAAAAAGAAAAAATACTCTTTGTAACATAACATTATATTTGTTTTCCAAAACAGTATTAACCAAATCCTCTAGCCGAAATCCCCAGAAATAAGTCGCAGATCCGTATACACAATCTTCGAAACAGAGCTCGTATAATCCATTCATAAGCTATACAGTAAAACAATATCATTTCCGCAGTCACTGTACGACGGATTATCTGACGCTTCGGGCGGGTAGTTCGCCGTCCGCGTCACTGCTCGGCACCCTGTGTTCGGAGCGCACGGCTACGCTTGAACATCCTGGACCGAATCTTCT
Organism: Xylocampa areola; assembly: GCA_935421205.1. Classification (NCBI taxonomy): domain Eukaryota; kingdom Metazoa; phylum Arthropoda; class Insecta; order Lepidoptera; family Noctuidae; genus Xylocampa; species Xylocampa areola. The sequence goes on from OW285200.1 coordinate 9,181,030, forward strand.
ACTGGAATTCAAGTAAGATTGCTTTTGCTACTGAATGTGGAATGGACGTCTTTGATGTGTATAATTGTGTGTTTTCTGTGTAGTCTACTATAGTCTGTTTATTTTAGTAAGACTTGCGTGATAGGGATGGGACGTAACGTAAATCAGTTTTTCAATTATATATTCCTTTTAACATATTTTTTTAAACTTTGCCTCATACTAGGAATTTCTTCCTGTATCGTGGATGCGTTTACGGATATATAATTTCAAAAGCACACACACACCCAGACCCGGAACAATTATCTGTAGATCATACAAATATTTTCTCCGAGCAGGAAAAGAACCTGCGACAGGCGGCGTAGCACTCGGTGTCTCCACCACTGTGCCCAAGCGCCGTCGAATTACTATTCTTTAAATAGATTTAAGTTGTGTAAAATAGACATTTTGAATGAAAGTGCAAGCCTTCCTTAATGAACCGAATATTTATTACATAGTCGTTAAAATGAATAGGAGCTTTATACTAAATAAAAAAAATATCAGACATAAATTAAAAACGTCTGCGAAGATTAAGACTTCAATAGCTAAGCCGTCTTTTAAATCTATTTTAATTTTAAACGTAATCAAAGCATATCGAAAATGTAGGTGTCTTTTTTTACTTAGCCCACCTTCGTTCCTAAGTATCAAACATAAAAGAAAAGAAAATAACATTTTCATTGAAAGCTTACAAGCCAAGATTAAATGGATACGTGCTTACATAAGCCTATACACAGAACTTGGTGCTATTGAAAAGTCGCTCTATTAATCAAAATACTTAAATCTAAGAATAAAATTGAAAAACATGGCTTACAACCAAAATTAATCACACGACAATCGACTTACGGCTGAGAAAATAAATAACACCAAATGCTTTTTCATAAAAAAACCGTACTCATTATAACGTGTAACAAATAAAAGCGTAGAAAGTATACTCAGTGACAAAAGTAGCTGGAAACATCGTAATTCATTAAACGTCTCAGTTCTAAAACAAATTTGTTATCACACCTACATAAATACTAACAATCATTACATCAGATCACATTAATTAGCATTCAAGACGATGCAGTTTTGGTGCATGTTAATCGACTTTTGACGGTGACTGAACCATAAAGATAACACGAGATGGAATTAATAAAAAAAATAGGTAACACAAGGTGAAATTAATGAAAAAGTAACACAACAAGTTCACACCTTTTTTGTACCATAGCCATTACTATTTCTTTAAGTCTAATGAAAACCTGTGTTACCCGGGACAATATGGATTCTAACGATACCCCATACATCTAAATCGGTTCAGGCGTTTAGGAGTTATGGTGGAATAAAGAAACTCACAAACATACATACATGAACTCTAAAAACATAACACTCTTTTTTGGGTAGTCCTGTAATAAAAATAAAAATAAAATCGTTAATATTCCTTCCTTTTGCAAACTTTATTAGTAAATCCGTAATCTCGAATCGTTATTAGTAGGTACTTAACGTGGCAATCGACCTCAAAGACAAACATAAAAACATTATTTCAAAAGTTGAAGCCAGGTGCACGGTTCCAAAAAGGTGATCGTTCAAATATACATACTTAAGTTCTTATATTCTTAAAGACAAAATTATCTTTTGTTTATACACATTAAGTGGTTCTCTAACATGATACCTCTACACAGTTCCGGGCCATTAGTACCGCCGTACGACTACAACGGATTTATAGCCAAGCTGGAGTTTATCGAGGGGATCGACAGCAGTGGCTCGCCGCCCACTGTGGTCCCGGCCTCACCGCCCTTGGCTGCGCTCACACATCATATACAGCATGGTAAATATAACAACGTTTTTATACTTGGGAAATAATTATAAGGTAGAGAGATCAAGTGTATAATGAGTCGTTTAATAATCAAAATTACCCTGCTTATTAGAGCTTAGGTTTTAAACTCAGTTTAAAAAAAAAACTCATTAATCTGTCGACTTGCTAATTAGCAGACACAATAGAAAAATGATTGTTATCACGTACAATTTTGTGCTTTAACGAGCAAGGTGATGATTCCGATAACCACCTTTCAGATCCATCATCAGATCCTTGTTATTCAGTAAAATTAATCGTATTCCCACTCGATGCGTTTCCTCCCGTTCGTACCCACCTCTAGACCATACTAGACCCGCTTTACGGTACCTGTTGTATTTTTGTCGGAATTACATATATTTACAAAGTTTTTAAACTACTAGAAAGGTTGGGTTAACTTAGGTTGAAAGAATTTTTGATTTATTTACATACGTACATACCGGTCGACTAGTATGAGTTAAAAACTAGTTGCGTCGTCGTGTGTCACGAACCGGACTTTAATAAATGAAACCGAATGCAGCTTACCCAAATTACGCTCGGTTACAAACATTGACAAGAAAGCACTTGTCTTCTTTTATCATATCATATATTTTCTAGAACTGCCATTCTTATAAAAAAAACGCTAGGATGTGATAGTTAAATGTAAGCCACTCACTGAAAAAAAAAACTCTTATATTCTGATACAGATAAATCTTTGAAAAGCATTAACGCATGCATAGCGAACTCTAAAGTTATAAACTTTTGAGGAAAACGAATACGGTCGTGAGCAGGACTAGAACCTGCGCCTCCCAAAGAGTATATGAGCCAGCATTGGCATCACTTAATAATTTCGGGAACATACTTTCTACCACAAGCTCTACCTACTCTCGTTATACAAATGTATTTATTTTAAACAAATCACATGATCTTTTCCGATCACTATCACTATAATTATGTATGTATAAGCTTTACAGCTTGATTTCGATACGTCTGCATCAATTAAATACTCCAGGCGCTCTGACCGCTAAGCCATCTCGACCTCTGCTCACTTTCGCGAATTCTTCCTCCACATTTTAATACGTCTTTTGGTGACGTCATTGCTATCTATTCAGTCCCTATACAATAATTATATTCTGAATTATCAACTGTCGTAAATCACAAATTTCTACTAAAAAATCCAGGTACAGCTCTGAATTTAAAAACTGCATTTGTTGTCCGTTACGAAAACCGCAATAAGCTTTTTCCATCCGTTGAACCTCACAGACGCGCTGGCTAGTTAAATTCTGGACGTTATTTTTATGTTTAATTCTCGCTTTCGTTTGAACCGGTTTTTCCATTAACTGCTGCCTGCAATTAATTATCTTGTCAAAAGAGTCCTTTGTGTTTCAAAAACAGAAAACAATAATCTAGACAGGGCCTTTACATTGAAATATTAGTAGAAATAAATCTCCATGTCATTACTTTTTTGTAGCTGATAGGATACCAGTAGATAGTAGCGGGATGACAAATGAAGTGTCCGGGGGAAGTGGGGCGCGGGTGGGGTGCGGCGCCACTGTCCGGGGCTACGGGCCGGGCGGCGCGCGCTCCGGACACTTCGATTCCCGGGCGAGCACGTGGCGCTCCCAATGTGTCATACACCTACTCGGAGCGCCCACCGACGTCGTCCAAGTATCACTATTTAATTATAATTTAAGGTAAGTGCTCAACAAATTAAGTCGAAGTTCGCTCCCCCTTTATGTCCCCTATAATAGTTAAGGCGAGTTCTAACGCTCATGGTGTCGTCCCTCTATCAGTTTAATAGAGCGGAAGGAATTTGAATGAGTTTAGATTACAATCCATATATTTAGTAAATGTATTGCGACCGTCCTAAATTGTGACAGTATGGTGCTCGTTAAAGGGGACTCAAAACATTGGAATTTGACATTAAGCCGTACTCACCTTAATTACAACAAAAATGCATGGAATGGAAAGAGACGGAAGATTGATTCATGGAATTGTGAATTTTATATCCAAAAGAACTTGTTTTTTTACTGAAAGTACCCTTCTTTCGGGTATTGACAAGTACGAATACTGGAATCGTATACGTATTTTCTTTATCTCCTCTCTGTTCGGTTACATCTTCGTATAAACATGATATATACCAAGCTGTTACATTATATGCATACTGTGAATCATTTTGGAGGACAAATGTCGAGACAGTATCTTTAGTCCCAGTTCTCTTGTAACTGTCTGTTATATCCGTCTACTTCCCTCCCCGGGGTGCAATTGATTGATAGACCCGCCCTTAGAAATCATAAATTTATGATTTGGGAATTTAATTTGGATGTTCAATAAATGTTTTTGTGGAGGGTTTTCCTTGTCCATATTTTAACTTAACCGTATTTAATTAAAGTAGATATCTTGGTCTTACATTTATGGAAGCTATTATTTTTCAACGGAAACGTGTTTTTCTCTACCAGGTTACAAAGCTGTCGGTCTCATATTGAGATCTTAGAAGGACTTCACGAATTCGGTGGAAGAGGGGAAAGAGACAGATCCGAACGTGGAGATCGAGCTGTTCTCAGGGTATGCGGACCAGCCGTGAGGGAAGCCAGGGATCCCTCTGGCAGGTTCCTAATACGTCAGGCTGTGACGTCTAAAGGTGCTAACTTGACAATCCTGGTCCGGAGAGCAACCTCACAAACTCCAGACGAAGAGGAATTTGTTGACGGAGCATTCGCTTTTCACGACGGTAAGTAAACAACGTCACTAGACATAACTAGAAACGTCAAAAGGAAAATATGAAAGAAAAATATATTTTCGCTTCCACAACAAGACATAAACAATGATATTTGATGACTTATGGAAAGTGAAAAAGAAAAGGGCCAGACGGAATAATATTCAGAAGCTAAATCCGACTGGCGCTTACTAAGGGTAATGTGAATGTTTATGTGATGTTTCTCCTACATGTTTTTGTGTCATACAATGACTGGTAAGAAATACATGACGTATGTGAAATCATTCTGCGATGATATTTGCACGTACAGAAATAACAATATAGTAACGCATCAGGAACTGAAACAATTTTCATGTCAGATTGTCTTCTGTCACAATTGATTGGAATCTCGCCAGCTTAATGGCGGAAAGCACTCCCACTTCTAATAGGACCGAATTCTGTCATTACTTGAAAGCTCTGGTCGGAGTATTCAAAATTGCCATTCGACGATAATGGGAAGTCTTTAAAATATAATAATGATGTCGTAAGAAGATTTTTTTAAAAGATTTGTTATGCATCACTTTTAATAGCTACCTTTATTTTACGGTCTAGCAGTAGCGTCTGAACAAGTTAAAAAAAAAGTATTTTGGACTCACAATTTGTCTATTTATCCGATAATTTAAACATATAACACAGGTTGTAATTTAAAGGAGTCGTTTTTTTTTGTCTAAAGACCCGTGTTTCTTTAGCATATTGGTTCAGTTTCATGGGGAGAATCTACCAAACAAAATTTTACTCTTTTAAATTATGTAAAGACTTTGACAGCAGGCTGAACTGTTTGTCTGTTTGTTTAATGTAGAGCAACACGAAGGGACTGCTTCTCCGGATGCCACGTGTGCAGCCACGCATTACGGGCTCTCGTCACCAGCTCACGGAGGAGTCTCAGCACCCTCGCACCATCATATCTTCTGGAACATCGAGGAACGACTGCTCTGCACGCACCGGTTCATTCCCGCTGCCAACCAGAGCGTCACTATCGAGGTGAGTGACGATATTATTGTGACGCACTAGCGTTACCACTCAGTCATCACCTTCCTAAAGTCGAACATATAATTTTGTCTTGTGTTCCATTACTTTTTTCTTCATCTTCTTTCGCATGGTGTAGTGTCGAGAGTTTTTCAAACCGCCTTGGACTTGGCTTCGCGAATTCTATTAATTACTTACAGGCGTTACAAACAGTTTAACAGCTCTCCGGAAAACGGAGACGCTCAAAAATGCTGACCCAACCACAGACCAACCGCGCCAAATGTTGCTTAATGGACCAGAGTATGTAACTGGCTATGAGTTCCTCTCGCCTATTTGAGAAATTCAATGCCCGTCTATCATCGATATGAGAAATAACTCGATGAGTGTAGAGTGTAAGAGTGAAGTATGATACTTTTTAAAACTGGAAGGCTATTTATATCTACTCTTCCCAAAAGTTAAGATAGGCATATTATAAATAAAATTTATAACAGCCAGTAAGTATCTACTTGGTACAGACAACAGTTGTCGTCTTAGTTGATGTCTATATATCATTTCATCAGGGTCATATTTAATATTTGTAATTGAGGAAATAGTTATTAATATAGCAACGTATTATTGTGTCACAAAAAATCCTAGATATCTATGCACTATGTATTGTGTTAATAGGTTGCAATAAAAAAATAAAATAAAAATTACTCAGTGCGTTGTAGCTATGAAATTCCCATTGTGATTCTTGGTAACCATTATAAAACATTATTAAAATTATTCTTTTTACACAAAATTGACGATTGAGAAACTACAAAAAAAATTGAGAGTGAAAAACTGGAAAGACCAACTCAAATTACGCAATTTGTACAAATAAAATAAAATCTGTGAAACTTTATTCCGCAATATTTTGCAATGATAAATGTTATTTTTTTATTTCAGCAGTTTTTATTGTGGTAGGAAGTTAATTCCGCTTTTTATGTACCTACCTAGTTTATTTTTATGACAACTGCTTTTTTATTGTAAAACAAATCTATACACTTCTCTCTATCTCACCGATACGTTACAAAACTTAGCTCAAAGAACCTATAACACCCTTGTACACCTTGTAACACCCGAAGACAACCCGCGCGTGTTCATTCGCCACGTGACGACATAACCCTACGCGTGACGACATGTGGCCTATGAGCGCGTTCTACTAAACTTCGTTAGTAGCGCGTGCTACTAAGGGAAGTTACAGTTGCTACAAGATTAACAGAAATATAAATACATTTTGGTGAGTATATAGAACAGCTCATTAAAAATTCATAAACTAAGGTAGTTGATTACTTATTGTTTACGAGAATATTAAGTTTCGGAAAGAGAGATTTATAAAAATAGAAATTCCCAAATGCCGAACTTATAATATACTTATACAGATAAAACTTTGAGAAGCATTAACGCATGCTTATCGAACTCAACGAAAAGAATAAGGTCGTCAGCAGGATTCGAACCTGTGTCTCCCGGATAAATACTCCAGGCTCTCTGACCGCAGGTTCGAATCCTGCTCACGACCGTATTCTTTTTCCACAAAAAAATATAACTTTATAATATAGAAACTGAAAATCATAAGCAAAATATTATTAAAGATTTTCAAACAACACCCAAAAAATATGCTAGAAAAGTAAATACAACACTGTAATTAATCACAGGCCAGGCAAACCAAAATAATTGGCCCTTAGAAATAATTTTAAAATGATTCCATACATACGATATTGCTGTTTCCCATTGGGGTAGACAGAGACAATCGATTTTCACTTACTACGATTCTGACACTCCTCTTTCGCAATAAGAAAACAATAAGTACCTATGTTTATTTCTACTTTTACAAATTTTTTTTTATTAGATGTCCCTTGTGATATTTGGCAATGAGCCTATTCGCAATGCACAATATTTTATTAGATTCAACGTCTCGAGCGCATGTGGAGCGCAGAGCCGACGGGCACGGTGGGCGCCGGAGGTTGCCGGACGGCGTGCGGCGACGCCGGATGCGAGTGCCGGTCCAACACGCCGCTGTACTACCACGACCATATCGCCCTGGTCGCTGGGGACGGCACACATTTGTCCTGTCTGTGTGGGGATTTTCAGGTGAGTAATGAAATTACGAATGAATATTTATTAATAAACTAGATGACCCGGTGTACTTCGTATCACCTCGAACGTCAAATGTTTAACAGGAAAGTAGGTAGAACAGTTTATATGGGCAAATGAAATTGTTGTTTTTACTATCTTCCTCGCAATTTTTCTACATTTTCTCATCGTTTAAACCTTCCCTGGACTACATTTCAAAACCAAAATCAGCTAAATCGGTCCAGCCGCTCTCGAGTTTCAGCGAGACAAACGAACAGCAATTGATTTATATATATATATATAGATAGATGCAATATAAAATAATCATCTTTCTACTAACAATAAGTCAAGTATCTTTGTAAATATCATAGATTCTTTATAAATTAAGTAAGTATAAAATAATATTTTTTCCACTAACAATCACTAAGTATTTGTGATGATCAAGTTTGATCCATAAATGCTCCAATTTTCCAGTTAAAAACTCGTAAAGTGCCTGAAATACTCAACTTGATACCTGTCCTACTTGGAATACAAGATGAGGTGATTTAAAACAAGAACCCATAACTTTATGATGTAGCGGACCCTTATTTGCAATTCAAAAAATAACAGTGCTCGACGTGACAGTCATTGGAATTGACGTTCATTACAGCTATCGAGCGAATGAAATATTCGAAAACCATCGACAAGAAAATTGACGTTAATTGCTTGAAATATTAAGGGAAACATTGAGGGTAATCGACAGGAAAAATCACGGGACCGATACATAATACAGTGTAATAGAGTTTCTGAACAATTGGTTTACATTTGTTTGGTGAATTATACTTTGAACGTTTCAATTTTAAGTTGAATAAACACGAGGTTTTTGGGGAAGAGCAACCGAAATGCATGATCTAATTATTGCGAGCTCTGAATATGCGACTACAAATAAATTAATCGTGTTACGGGGGCCTTACGCTAACACGGCCGAGGACGAGCAACCCTTCCGCCGCGACGCCGCGCCCGCGCCCGGCTGCGGTGCGATCCGCATAATTAAGTAAGAGGGTTACTATTAAGTATGTAACAGCAATAAAGCGGAGAACGACCACCCGAGCGTATAGGGACTACTATATAAAAGCAAATATGCCTCTTAATAATTTAGTTACCATGTTTAGTACTCATTCATAGCCGCATGAGCGTATAAATCTAGTTTTTTTAAGACAACAACTGCTAAATTACAATCTTTTTAATGTTTGCTCAATATTGTTCTATCCAGAATGTCGGTTGTAAGAAAAATATTTCACATGAAAGACAAATACGATAAGCCTACTTATGAAGAATATAAACATTATTTATAATAGGTACTCCAAAAATCGAAGGAAAGTTATCAATAATGAAAGCTGTAAATGAATAACCAATTCAACAGATTAGGCTTGCTTCCGGTTTAATATTTATTTTTAAGCTGTTGCGTCAGTCATTAGCAGACACAATAGATTTTTATTGTTACAACGTACAGATCTGTACGTTACTGAGCCGAAAGGTTAATATACCTATATCGATCATTTTGGAGCGTATAATAAAAACGAACAGATATGATCAACTGCTTTGTTATCTTACATCGCAGAACGCGCACGTAATTTAATTATTAACAGTGCTTTACCCCCGTCACGGGTTGACGCTGTCCGCGCCAAATTGTTACGTGCACGCATTGTTCCAAAATGGACTGGGCTGTATCCAAAGCGGGTGGCGGCGTAGCGGTCCATGTCACGGTACTCATAAAACATGGCCTAACTGGTGGCATGTCATCCGTCCGCCCCTGTTATTAGTGGCCAGCCGACGACGCAGCTCGGGGCGACAGCTCAGAGACTCGCCCCTGAAAATTCAATTACTTAGTAGCGGCCTACGTATGGCTATTGCGTACCGTAAACGTAGACCGCCGCACGCTAAATTTGTCAATACGCTGTACACGTACGGTAAGGTTATGATGACGACGCGTATTGGACCCAATTTTTATATTCTAACCTTATTAGGCGCGAATGTTAGGAAAATCTTTTACTTTTTTTATTAGCTTCGAATAAATATTGTAGAGAAGGAACTTTATTAAAAAGGAAATCATTGGATAAGATTCATCTCTTTGTTTAAATAAATCAATATCCTTTCAGTCACGAAAACAATTGTATCTTATTGTGCATTATGATACAAGTGAACTAATTTGATCATCACACTTGAGGCTGGATTGCAGCCCGAGCCGAAGGTCAAGGCGTTCAGCCAAGTGTTTATTTTCGCGTGCCAAGCTAAAAGCAGGCGTGTATAATCCAGCTTGGATTATGATCCTAGAAGCCACCTTTCGAGAAAGTGTATTGAAAATAATATTTCAAGTAATCATATTTGTCACCAGGCGGCATGGTTGCCGGTCGTCGTGCGGAGCTGGACGAGTGTTCGGCTAGAGTATTCGGTGGCGCATTATACATATGCGAGCCGCGGTTTTGATTACGCGGCCGCATACAGTTTCAACGATGACGCCATGTGCGGTCAGCGTACATACACCACTCACTCTGGTAAGTGTAGCATCTTATTGCTAGTTTCGTTCAAATAAAATTCCAAATTTACCAAACCATATAAGGTTATTATGAGCATTACACGAATACAAAACCCGAGATAATTCGATGAAGATATCTCAACGAAAGGGCCAGATAATCGGCAATTTATCTCCAATGAACTCCATAGACCCCCAATCACATAAAGCGAAAAACAAACAGCGCCATTTGACATTCGAAGCGCGTCTCAGACGTTTAGAAAAACGCGTCGGATATTGTTCTCGTGGCGCGGCGGGGCGCGTCCGAGAACATTACGTGCCACGACCCAGTTCCACGGCGCCTAGGGTAACACTGAATCGAAAAAAAAAACCTTGAACAAGATCGTAAAGTTCCAATTACAACGTCGCTATTGCGGCGACTTGTCGTGCTGCCTTAACGTCGCATTATTGCCCACGTAGGCAGATGTTTCGCTGTCGCATTTTAAATTTATTATTTCCTTCTCAAGGACTTCATTTTGTTTTTCTCTCTGTAGGTGAAATATCGTCGAGGAACGTGTCGGTTACGGGTAGTCTGAACGAGTTTTTCTATCAACAATGCACTTGGGTATTAGATTCCAACGTTGAGAGGCAGTTGTTCATTGACATCACGTCGGAACAGGTAAGCCACAATAAAAAGATGTTGAATTTTATTTTAGTCATATTCTCCGTTTTCTATTTATGGTGGAAACTTTAATACATTATATGAACATTTTGTTCACAGCGTGGAAAAGTTAAACACATTTTAGTAAAACGTTCTTTAATGTGCTATCCTAAATAGCGACGCTGTGTACTAAATCATCTGTAATCCTATAACACATATTATCTGCAAACCTAAGCGTTTTACGATGTCAGCATAAAACAAAGAAAAACAAGCGTTCGTTTTTATCATAGTTTGCTATTGTCGCTTGGATTATGCGTGGTATTGTATAAAAATATTTCCATAGGATAAGTCCTGCGGTTCATGGAACATCACACTACACGAGTGGTCGGGCCCCGGCGCGCATGGAGACGCGGGACTAGCGGGTGCGGCCGGCGAGCTATTATACACCTTCTGCGCACGACATAAGAACCACACTTACACGCTGCCGTGGCGGCTCAACACCGTAGTCATTAGGTATGTATGAATTCCACACATAAAAATAGATACCAACGTTGACGAGATCAATTGTCCGGCTAATTAAATGCTTGTATCTAAATTGTGTTTATCTAAATTGTGTTTTCATTCGGTCAATCTGTGATATATTCTGTTTTTTTAAGAGTTGCAAGATGTAGCAACTGTGTAGTAACGAATGCTGTATTCGATATTTTTATTGTACTTAAACAATCGCAGAACAATAATTTAATTTGTGAAGTCAATAAACAAAGGCAACTTTTAAATCAATATTAAGTTTTCTACCAGCAAACCTTTGAGAGACGGTGGAAATTAGGGTAAATGGAGGTAATGCTCCTAGGATTCAAACAAAATCGATACAGATTGCTTTAGATAACTCGATTCATATTCGGCAAGCGTGTACACTTCACTTAGGTAGTTCGTTTAGAAGTCAAAAGAAATCTTCCGTTGAGCTTTTAGCGCGATCTAAACAATTTCCAAAAAAAGAAAGAAAAATGCCACGATAAATTATTTATGAATGGCTCTCGGCTTTAATACACCAACCGACGTGCCAAATACGTAAGAGCGCATGCTATTATTAAGCTACTTTCGTACTTTCTCGGTACAAAGATCTCTTTTTCTTTGTGCATATTAGAGAAATCCGTAAGAGGGTACGTGGCGTGTTTCCGAAATGACATTTTCACTCGTAAATCCTGAATGACGATGTGTGAAAACATACCTGGTCGATGAATCGAGCGGTCGACAAAATTTTCCTTTTGGTTGACGGCGCAGGGGGGGTTGTAAAGTTTTTAAGCGCCCTCTGCGTGTTCGATGGGTTGGTTTTTGACTGCATTTTTTCCAATAAAACGCCAGCACTTTAGGAATTTGATAGTGCCCAATAGAAAATGGTGCTTCGGGAAACAAACACGCGTAACCCCGAAATACAATACAATATTACTAATATTCTTTTTTAATTAGTAAATGAGCATGGTGATGCCGCTCATGCTTATTTACTTCAGAAAACAATCAATATGTGCTTTATTTTATCACAGTGCATAGTTTAACCACAACATCTTTATGTTCTGTATAGAATGCGTTCTGTAGACCGCGTATCCACGACGCCCTTACAACCACCCAAAATGTCATAAAACTATCTTGTAACAGTGGCGGCCCTAGCAAAATTTTTAGATGGTTTGATTTCATGGTGACGCTTCTCCGAACACAAAAATTTGCGCTCTTTCTTTACGTTTACAAATGGAAGTGTAATTGTTTGTAAATTCTAAAATATTACCTTTTACCCCATAGGTTAGTAGCACTATCCCGTCAGCAGCCTCTTTACACCATCCGATGGCGGTCACAAGTGGTTCGCGCCAACACTCGGCTCGGGCCACCGACACCGGCGCCGGCAGCGTCAGCCGCCGCCACTGGCATCACCGTCACCCGAGTCCTTTTATACTTCATACTATGGATAACAGTGCTCAGGCTTTGAAACTACGATATTACGAAAATAGTTTCAGTGCTTCAGTGCTTTGCGCCCTATGAACTTTAACAAAGATGACATTACTACGACTTTGATACGTTATCACGATGAAATTGAAACCAGTGCTTAAACTTTGAAACCTCGAAACTTCAATATTAAAGCCAGGTGCGGGACTTGAAAACTACGAATTGAATCTTTCGATCAAATGAATTTAAAAAGTGTAAAGTGTCAGGTACCACTCGGTTCTTCAACAACACCATACGACAACCAATACCCTGACTGTAAAATTTTGATACTTCGTTGTCATTCAGTGTGAACTAGTTAATTATAATGGAGTGCTTGATATTTGGTTTGTGTGATACCAAGTGTTTCGGAGACACAGTGTAAGTTTGTTTACTTAGTTTACGCTGCTATTGAAATGCCGTTCATCGAAAACTACGTTTTAGGAAGATGTGGACGTAGTAGTTAATACCATGTCCTATTTGAGTATTGTTAATGTAAATTGAACTCTAAAACCGTCAGGCTTGTAACGAAAATTAGATGAATGATTTTGGTGCTTGGAAGTTTTGTGTAAATGAAAGGAATAAGGTGAGAAAATTGTTTTTCGTATGGTTTATGTATTAGGTGCTACTTTTAAGTAATCGGTGGACAAGAGGCAATTGTATATTTGAACCTTTTAAAGGTATTATCATATTTATAACTATATTCATATATTAACTTTCGTCACCCATAGTCAACACAAGGCAAGATGATGATAATAAAGGAAGAAGACGAATCAATACATTTTACCCAACTTTAACTGCAATTATTATTGAGAAATGATTCCAGTTCGCAGTAAAATTTGTTAACACACTACAGCGATTCATTATCATGGTAATTTGTATAAAAATTCTTGTATACTACATATGGATTTCCACTTTCAATTTGGTTGATTTATTTTTGGGTGTAAATCTCACTGCAGGGTGCGCCGCTCCGCTACATGAAAACAAGCACATGAATCAAATGTAACGTCGAAAATATTCTAACCTAACCATAGTGCTGAGACTGGTCATTTATTATATAGTCACTTTTCGGCTCGTATTAATAAATCGCTTTTAAAATAAATTTTTAAAGCCTAATGCGAACGTCTCGTGAGAATTGCCTCATATAATGTGTGTGCATTGAGAGTTATTCTAAGTTATACCACTTCGATAATAAAATATATAAAATTTCTTACTATTTATTTCAATTATCTCAGATGATACACATGCTAGATTCGGCTAGTGTGTAGTAATTGCTAATAATGGATGCCAAACTCTAAGCTTAAATATTATATTGTCTCGACAGTCTCCATAACTTCTTACGTAAGCCAAAGTTTTTTTTTCTGTATCATGCCACTCTTTCACATATACAAACACTCTCTTGAGGTTTTAATTTACTCTTTCGGGGCAGAATACTAAGAGTAGTTATGCAATAATAGCTTTCGTGAGACACATTCAAATAATTATTGTTCAACGTGCATTTCAGTCAGTTATAGTCGTGACGCCACATTGCCGCGGGCTCAGCTCATGACTTTGAAACTAGGCAATATCGAAATATGCACGTCATTAATAACCGTTGAACGATAATGCAATGCATGCATACGCTGCATTTCTTACATTTGAAAATATTATAGATTTGTTTTATTTTTAGGAGTACTCAATACTAAAATTTATAGACATCTCTAAAATAACATAACATTGCGTCTAGCCTGCGTTCCCCAAAGGGTTAGGCAGAGTTGTTCCATTCTACAGACACATTTCACTGATGCAGTTATAAAGTCCTTTGTTATACATCATAGGCTTATCGTCACCTACAACCCAATTTTGAGCTCCGGGCTACTTTCTTTCTACGGGTACTTTCTTAACAAAAAAATTCAATAATACTGTCTCGAAAATAAAAGCGATTTATTAATACGGGATTTAAGCACAGTCTATATGACAGTTCAAAATCGATCCATTTCGCTTCGATCATAGCGGATTCGATTCGATCGATTTATAAAAGCGAAACAATAGTGGTGTCACAAGTGATGAATGTTGTCAGTATTCGATACAAAAAGCGTTGCAGATAAAATCGTATCGTAGCGACATCGTAAGGACGGCAGCAGTATCGGTACTGATAAATTAAATATTGTAATGTAAACTGAGCTAGGAACTACGAACGAATGGAACGTGTAAATATTGATTGTAAAGCTTAAATAAATCCCTTAGAATAGCATAGAATGATACCCTCAAAGACTTTGTTTTGGATAAGTAGGAAAAAATTATGTCGCTTCAATAAATTATTCTTACATTTTATGGTGTTTTTTTTTTGTTTTTTTTCTGTAATATTGTAGCACTAATGTGGGATATAAATGGCTGTTTGTTGAGTAACTGTCTTATTGTCAATTATAAATACGTAGAAAGTAAATATTTTGGTTTTAAATTATTCGCTGTTAATTGCTTGTATGCAAACATAATGTGCTTCTATTGTAAATTAATTGTCTTGTTTAAGTCACAATGTTAAGAATACTCTACTATCAAATCACGTCACACTTCGACAAACAATAAAAAAACAATCATCAGTAAATAATTTCACAAAGCAATTAAATAATTGAAAATAAATTTATTAACATATAATAAATGCACGAAAAAATATTAAAATTTCTATGACACGCAAATTCAGAGAACAAAACAAAATAAAATTTTATTATCGTTCGGTCATGCATTTGGAGCACATCGCAGGAATTGAATTTGAAAAAATAACGATACACACACATACAAACCTCACAGATATGTATATTTTAAAAGTTTGTTGAAATAGAAAATAATACAATTGAAGCAGAATAGAAAATATTTTTGCACGTTGTGTTATTGTTTTAGGTGCATATATACGATATAGCATTGTGACGCAGCAGATATGGAATACAGAGGACTATTAAATTGCACTGACTGAATATTGAGTTACCTGCACAAATCTCTGACGTTCATACGATTATACATACAAACTATAGGTACGTCACGGATGTCGCACTTCAAGAAAAAGTAATAATTGTCGCACTTCAGTTAACACTACTACATTTCTAGATGTTTTACGTAAGATCATTGCGATTTGAGGGCTATGCCAAACCAAAATTTTCTACTGAAAGCGCTAGTTAAATTGCTGAATGAAAAAGAAAATTCTTCTTATTTTTCTTCTCCTAAAACTATATTGGAGCAATGACACAGTTGACGTAGCTATAGTGATAGGAAAAAGTGTATTTAATTATTTTATTAAAATCTCTCAGAAATTCACTGTATTCCAAATCAGTAAAAAGTCCACTTTCATAAGTCCTGAAGAATCTGATATATAAGCTCTTTCTATATTTTCAAAATAATTTGGCATTGATTCATAGCAAAATGTAACATTAAAATTATCAATTATGTAACTAGATAAGAAATTAGTTTAGATGTAAATAGTTCGGACAAAGTTTGCATTATCTTTAATGACTGCGTAAAACTTGGTGATAAGCAAACTTTGTTCTCTTTAGAAATACTGAAAAAAAGCTAAATTTAATAGGTAGGTAGATGATTCTACGCATAAAATAATGAATAATGTTTGTTACACTGAAATAGATAAAATGAAAGCAATTTTGTGTATTATTTATACCACGTTTTTTCCCCTTAATAATAACCTACTATCTATTTCCGACTACAAAATGACGATGCATCCTTTGGGAAGTATGTTAGTATAAATATCGCAGAAGTATAATGGCAGACTGGCGTCATCAGGGTAAAGGTTAATGACGCCGGCTTTTCACCTACTAAAATCCCTTCGTCACCTTTCATAACAGAAAGGAAAGTCAACTCTTAAGTATATTGATAGTATTGAAATACAATTTTCGAACAGTTTGCTTATAACTCTATCTGGACGATAAAGATTCCCCTAAATTGAAGTTACAATTACATTGGGGTCGGCTTCCATTCAAACTGGATGCAGCTTAATACCAGTATTTTACATGGAGCGACTGCCTATCTGACCTCCACAACCCAGTTACTGGGTAACATGATATCTTGTGGTATGACTGGTTGTCAGACTTTCAGGCTTCTGACTACCCGTAACGGCTGTCATAGATCTTAATTTAACAACCGGGACCGACGGCTTAACGTGCTCTCCGAGGCACGGAGGGGTCTTGGTATGAAAAAATAATCACCCATCCACAGACCGACCGCGGCATGCGTAGCTTAACCTCGACCGATCAATCTGTGCGGCTGTTACGAGTACTTAGCCACGAGCTCCTCCTTGCTTGACGTTGGAATAAAATCATATTATTTCGTGGTAAGAAATTTTAACAGCAAGCGGCAAGCATCAAACCTGCGTTCTCCTGGATAAGAACATGATACGTAAATTTTTGTGAAATAACAAATATTTTAAAAATTAATAAAATGGGCCCATCAATATTCCTGTCTGCTTGTTTTCAATCCTATATAACCACGAAACACTGCTCCGTAAAAATCACTTCCATCGACACTTTAATTAAAGAGCAAAACCAAAAGGAAAATCAAAGTGTCGATACGTTATACAATAGTTAAACGTGCTAGTTCACCGAACAACTGTGCCAAGAACTGATTACGTACCGTCTTTTACGTTTGATCCGAGCCACTAGAGTTAACAAAATTATAGGAGCAAACATTGAAGGAAGGCTTTATCAGTACGATCGTGCCTCAGTTTAAACTTTTCATTTGAAATGTTCGCTCTGCCTTTCTTTAAACTTCCGCTCTTGCCTTTGAGGTTTCTAAGACGGAACTTCTTTTAAGATAGGTTCGGAACTAGTACTTTTATTTTTGCCTTCACTCGCTATTACGGGTACAAGTGTTTGGTGTGTGGAAATCTTTTATAGAACTCGAGCTCACGTGAACAGAATATTTTTAACATAACATAGCATCACGCCTGTATTCCCTGAAGTGGTGGGCAGAGGTGTACACAATTGTACACCCACATTTCACCAATGCTGTTATTAAGTCCCATGTAATAGGTGATGAGCCTATTGCCATCCATCGGGCACAATTCCAAACTCAGGGCTGCTACTGAGAATTTCCTAACAGAAAAACTCAATAACACTTTGACCGACCCGGGAATCGATCCCGAGACCTCCTGCTTAGCACTCGCGCTTGGGACCACTAGACCAACGAGGTAGTTACAGAATATTTTTTTCGGAATAAAACATCTATGTGTATTGTGTTTTCTATTTACTGGTGACGTTTATACGAATTGTGTACATTAAGTATAGAACTGTTGATTTTACATTATGTTAAATTGTGGTAACTATAGTATACATTATTAGCTTTATTTATTTTTCATGCACAACTTAACATTGAACAGAGGCGGACTTAATGCCAAAGGCTTTCTACTAATCCTTAGAGTGATACAGAGATAATATGGCGGGTGCATAACTAGATGTTTAATTATAAGACACAAATGAAAGCAAAATACTACGGAATAGCAAAATAGTATTCAATATACATACTAGTTTATAATACTTAAATAAGTTATGGTAAAATACCTATAGGTACTTACATATATATAAAATAAATAAAATAATGTTGAAACAATTCTGCCAATTTCCTCTGAAGAAGTTTGCGAACTTTGATTTTAAAAGAATAGTTACTTTTATATCCTTAGGGAGCGCATTCCATAGTAAATGAGGAAGGAGGAAACAAACATTGAAGATAACAACAGCCAAATACTACAGTGTAGCTCTTACTTCAACATATTTAAGTTCCCAAGCTATTAACTACCATTATTTTCTTGATTATGTAAAAGATCTGCTGAAGATTATTCGAAGTCTCGAACATTTGTTCTTAAACTTAAATAAGTTTAACATGAAGTGAGATATGAAGTTGTAATAAGATGGTTTCGGAGTCGGTTGCTAACTTAGCACTTTTGGTTCGCCAGGACTGCGTCAATCGTAAAGTTGTGTAGGTACCCTGAAAAAGGCTGTTGGCAAAGTCTTCCGTTAGATGAAGTTCCTCGCATCCAGCCGTCTTTGTGCCCCACTCAAAGGAAACGCAATTTAAACTACATGCGGGCACACCAGATATTCATTCCCTTAACCCCTAGCCTTTCTCTGTACAATTTGCAAGTTTTATTTAAAACCGCGTAGGATATCATGATCGTCTCCATTCCAGACTTTCAACAATAACAATTAAGTAAACTGGAATAACGTTGAAGTTGCACTGAACTGTGTGCAGTTCGTTAAACTATATAATTGGGGCTCGGAGAGTATAAGTACGTCGGGCACTAATAATGCACACTGTAAGGGATTAGCGAATGTGTTGTATTTTCCACGTCACTGGTTATCTCCGTGAGTCTACTGCAACTTGCTTGGTATTTCGAAAATATTAGCTACACTTATTTTATCAAAGTTTTTAAAATTATCTAAAGAAAATAAATATTGTATAATTGGGTATGAGGCTATACTTAAACGATGCTTAAGCCTATGATTTGTCAGCCGGTGTGACCACTGGGAGGTAATTAGTGGTCACATACTGGCTGAAATACAACCATAATTCAATAAAAAAATTAATTTGAACGTTACTAAGGTTCTATTGTCAAAGATATGTGTGTGTTTGTATGTGTGAGTGTGTGTGTATTTGTGTGCCCAAACGCATGGTAGTGTGTGTCTAATGATTTTTTATAAATTAAACGTATTTCTAATGCATATTATATAAAAATATTAGCTTTCTGCACCCTTCTCTATATAAACTTGAATTAAGCCAAATTTCATGCTCCTCCGTCCGAGTAATTTTCGTAAAAACTTTTTGCTTCATGTATTATATAATGATATCTATTTGGTACAATTAATGTCAGTCACCTCAATCGCATCACTATACTTGATAAATCGCATCATGATACTTGGAACAATTTATAAGGAAAATGTAGTCGGGTAGAAACAAAACCAAAGGAAACAAAATTTATTGCCAAAACAAGTAACCAGAAATATTGTTAGCGACCTCTAAGTGGAAGAGTGAAACTGGTGTCAATTCTGCTGTAGACAAACTTAATAAATTTGGAGAAATACTATCTTTTCCTTACATCTTCTACAAGAACGTGATTAGGCATATAACGAAACGTCAATAGAAATATAAGAGTGGAAAACTAAAATTTCCGAATGATACTACTTTGAGGTGACCCCAATACCTGAAAACTTCAAAGTTTAGCGAAATTCTAAATTTGACGTCCGTTGTCGGTCCTGTCTCACTCATCTTAAGCTAGTTAAAGATACTCAGCAATTCTCTAAATTTAGTTGCTCTTCATCAAAATCTACATCACTAACCGGTTCAAGTAAAACATCAATCTACAATAACTCAATTAAGACAAAACGGGTAGAATCCATAAAACTTTTAACAAACATTCAAGTCTTGCTAATTAGTTTATTTCTGTTATCAAATTACATCATGTCATCTAAACAACAGTTACGGCTGCAGTAAAAGTTGCCGGCGGCTCTTTTGTAAACAATAACAATGACAACCATTGTCCTCGCCTCGGTATGTCCACTGGCGTTCATTGCTGCCTTAATTAAGTTTTTAACAAAGATAAATTAACTGCGAGATACGTTTCAGAACAAAGATTCGTGGGAATATTAACGCTACGACATGGTGTTAATTAGATATTAGGATTTTAAAGCGTCGCTATCATTATTCTTAAGTAAGATTGATGAGAACTTCTCATTCTGAATTGAGTTTAAATATAAATTATTATAATTTTAAATAGTTTCAAAAGTATTTAAATCATAAATCATCATTAATCACAGTATTCAGTCTTTGATAGCGACAGTTATCAAGCATTCAATCATATGGATTTTTATTACAAAAAAACGATGATTTCTAATAATAAAAATAATTTCTCTAATTTATTAGTACTATGACCTAAAACGTAGTGATCTGTGCAAGCAGGACTTTAAACTACTTGCATTTGTAGGGGGCAGTGTATATTGTGAGAAAGCCATGAAAATGTAAGGATGCAGTGAAAATCAAATATTATATCATAAATTTTAACAAGCAACGCGCAAACTGTTCGGCGGCTGCTCAACCATCGGAGTTGTTTACAAAAATATAAAGATATTAAAAACCCAGCTCAAAACCTAAGATTTATTCCTACGTCTGTAATCCTCATAAAGATACCTTTTTAGTATAATATTCCAAAATTCTTAAAATCCTACATATTTTATCGAACATGACGATCAAAAGTATGTTCTTTCGAAGCCCTACTTTGTAAATAATAATTTAATAGGCTTATGCAGGTTTCAAAAGCTTATCTCAGTAATGGAGCTAGGCCCTATAGATTAGTCTGTCATACAGGTAATACTCATCGCACAATACTGAAGAACTGAAGGCTTACAAACGACTCCCGTTTACTTTGACTTATGACGCTCTTCATAAGTAAGATTGGAATGCTATTTTTCATCTTGATTTTTCCGTCTACATGATATCTAACTGAATGAACAGTCAATGTATAAGTTAAGTGATACCCGAAAGTGGTATTGTTAGAAATAAATATAAAATTATACATTTATGAGGTATTTATTTATACATTTCTGCTTTTTTTTAAACCAGAAACATTTCTTGAAAAACCGGATCACAAGACAAGATAGCAAAAAAACTCGAACGGTGATGTAAGTAAACCGAATAATTTATGCTTATTTAAATGTTCCTGAGACAAAGTTAAATTAGACTAATTACTTTACTTTTCATGGCAAGATATTTCTTAATTGACCTCCGTGACAAGGCAAAAGTTCCACATTTGTTAATTGGAGTTAGAATTAGAGTCCGTCTTCCGTTTAAGCTTGAACTCTCACTAATGAAGCAAAGAAAATCGCAAGTATGTCGCTAAGTTAATTTTACTGATTAATTATTTCTTTGTATATCTGTCACTGAATAATGAGAGTACTGTGTTTGACTTAAAAAAATCCTCTTATTTATTAACGCTCTTTTTGTATAAATTCTTAAATACAGAGGATCAACTGGATTAAATAGACACGTTTTCCGTGTCAACCTGTTTTTCATTAGAAGTTATATAATCAAGATAAATATGCACTTATATACTATTAAGTACTGGCTATGCCTGCGACTTCATTCACGCTGGAACTTGTAAAAATATAAATTTTTAACTAGCTAGGCGGCATCAGCTTTACAAATATTTATATCTTATCTTAATATATATAAATCTCGTGTCACAATGTTTGTCCTCAATGGACTCCTAAACCACTTAACCGATTATAATAAAATTCGCACACCATGTGCAGTTCGATCCAACTTGAGAGATAGGATAGTTTAAATCTCAAATTATAGTCGCGTGCGAAGCCGGGACGGACCGCTAGTGTATATATATATATATATCATATCTTCTAAACACTGCAAGATGTTCAAATAGAACATACACATAATTTTAAGTCAAAACTCCTGTTTTAATCCCTTACATTTTCATTTAAATCCGTTATGCCGTTTCGGAGCTTATTTGAGACAAACTTTCAGACAGACATAATAAAATCAGAAACCGGTCATTTATATATTATATCATTAGGCATCGTATAAATAGCAACTTTCACAAAAACTGGCATACGATTCGAAAAAAAATACAGTTTAATTTTGTTGATTGAAATAAATATAAAACGCCAAGGCACTTTTTTTTTTTGAAATGGCCTCTTGCAGAAACCCAGAGGGGTTTTGTCTGCGTAACCGGACAATATCTAAGGCGAGGCAGTTTGATGCCTCCAGCCAGAGCATATTTTAAGATACTACAAACTAAGCAACAGCGATAAGGGCGTCCCCTGCGGGACACGAACCTCGGCTTAGGGCGTTGCTGGGGGGACAACTAGGGACTAGCTGGGTCATATCAGTTTCCTTATTATTAAGGGACGAATTTAAAGCTATTAGCTCGGCGCGGGCCGGCTCGAGCAAGGGTCGGGGGGGAACATGATGAGACATTTCGCGACGGACGCGGACCTCACCGGTGAGGTCTATAACGAGGCGGTCGAGCGCGTCGGAGTGTGCTTGTGTGTCTGTTAGACTCTTGAGCTACAGTGATCCTATCATCGGGACGGAGGAGAGCGTGACGTGGTCGGCGGATTTTGTTGATCTGGGACGGCTTGTAATCAGCGGAAGAGACAACTAAGGGATTCGGATGATTAGGGGCAGATTCGAAGTATCTCTTCGAAGCCCTTTTCATAAATTGCCTAACGGTAGGCACTCTGAGGTCGAGGTGGAGTTGAAGGTTCCTAATGAACCATGGAGCGCCTGTCGCTTTACGAAGGAATCGATTTTGCAGGGTTTGCATCCTATGGATTTTGTAATACTTAACGTAACGTGTACGACACGACGCTAGCATACGTCATAATGGGTCTAATGCACGTAGTATAGAGCCTAATCTTAAGGTTAAGTGACAATTTACTGCGCGCATTTGTCATGGGGAATAGACGGCCGACAGCGAAGGCCGCGCGGTTGCGTACCGTCTTAATGTGCGGACGGAAGGACAGTTTGTGATCTAGAATCACACCCAGGTATTTGGCTTGCAGTTCCCAAGGGATTGGCTTGCCGAACATTGTAATAGGTCGAAGGTGGGGAAGAAATTCCTCGGCGCCCGTTCTCGAAAAGAGAACGGCGGCGCTCTTGTCTGGATTGACCTCAATCCTCCATTTCCTGAACCAAGCGCCTAAGGCGTTGGCAGAGGTCTGGAGGTATTGGGTAATGCAGTCAATGCCAAGGCACAACGTAATCTTTACTTATTAGTATAATGTTTTTTTTTGCAGGTTTTTTTTTTAATTTATATTCTAATATATTTCCAATAAGGTATTCCTAATACACGTTTTGTATAGCAAAGCTATCAAAAACATTCTGATGTTATAGCTGTAAAGATTCTGACGACATAAGTTGTATATAAATTACACAGGCACGATTTAATGTCAATCAAATATTCACTACGGATATAGAAAATTTGATCTTTACGACATTAGCAATAAACAAATGGAAACTGTTGAAAGAGCTCTTCGGACTACGAGCACTATAAAAACTCGTATCATTGAGGAAATTAAATAAACTTGGAATAATCTACTTCATTAGTTTCATGAGCTATCTCATCTATGACTTTATGTCAAAGTAAATGTACTGTATTTTGAGAGGGCGGATCAAGGACATTTTGCATCCCGAACCACGGATGGTGGACATCACTCACAAAACTGTCAAAATAAAATGTATTCCACGGACCACGTCGACTGCACTCCAGATTTTCGATTTACTAAAATCACAACCGAGTTTCCTAACACTGGGGTACACTGGGAAATAATGGGATAACAGTATTCTAGTGATTAAAATTATCTACTCACGTGGAGCCAGAGAAGCTAGATAGGCTTTAGAATTTTTCCATAGCACATCTCATGACCAAACCAACTAGCTAATGAGTATTCTAAATGTTGCCAATATTATCTGCCAGATTTAGTCCACATAATAAGTCCATTTTGATGATGCATATATTATGCTTAATATGATGCTTAATCTAGTAGTTAATGTATAATTCAAGTAAGGAGCTAAAACCTTACTGCTTATCCGAATAACGCAAATGTACTTAACAGGAGTTTTGTACACACACGTGTTGACATTGCGTTTGCAGTCGTATGACTGCTACGCGAGTAAATCAAGACTGCTACGGTCTACTACGAGATTATTGCTACGCACGTCGTAGCGCTTACAAACATGGTTTTGAACACAGCAACGATTTTTAAATTTAAAGTAATAAATGCAGGTAAAAGAAAATGCTCAACTTGCCATTGCGAAATTGGTAAGCCATTACTGTATAATATCACCTGACATTATATTACAGTTTTTTTTTATAATTATTTGCTATTAATTACTGGTATATTCATATACGATTTTTACCACCAAATACTGGATATGTAGTAGCGGCTTAATATGAAAAACATGTTATATTTTCAATTATTATTTGATATCGATGTAGTGACGACATTAAAATTAATATTTTCGTTCAACTGTTATCATGTTCTGTCTTACTATAGGTTCCTAAACACACAGTTAATTTCCGATACATCCATTCGAACTGCACACATCAATTTCACAGAGTAAACAAAAATGTACGTGCTTTGTTACGTTCTGTGTTTATTTTTCAAATATTGAATGCGTGTGCTGCTGTCTTTTATTTTTTTGTTTGTCGCGGTCAGTCGTGTTCGATAGCCGATAGGTACCTACTGATATTTTTGTAATCCCACTGTATATTTTTTGTATGTTGCTGTGTGTTTGGTAAATATTAGGACATATACGCCAGTAGTGCAGGGGCTGATAGCGTGAAACCTATCGACATAGCACAAGTTTTCAAGTTATACTGAATTTTCTAAAGTATAAGAGTATCGTTTTCGCGTCATATTTTTCATCACCTTGCGATGAAAAATTCTTTTTTTGATATTTCTTTTGTATCTTATTATTCGTGAATAGTTACTGTACTCATTGATAAGTCTGTTTATCTGCTTATTTAAAGGTATTTTTTTTTGTCGTACTATTTAATGGACACTGTATAGATACATACTACGTTCTAATTACACTTTGCCATCTACTAAGACCTAATTATATAAAATATTTTGGATTATGTTATCGCAGTCAATTGTATGTAATGCACGAGGCTAGCCTTAATATGTTAGTGGTGGCAAATATAAGCTAACCAGCTCTTACAATACCACTCTCCTATTATTTAAGAAACATACCTATTCTGATCAGTGCAGTAACAAAGGAAACCTCTTTGTTGTGTAAGCACGTAATGGCGAATGTGTTTTGTTTCGCCTGCGTCACGTAACCGTTTATTTAAAAAAAGTTCAAATTCGCTCGGCGCGCTGTTCGGGGTGAAACATGGTTAGCTTGCTTTGGTGTCGAAGCAATTTCGACGTCTAATGGCCCGAGAGAAACTAACCTTCGGCGGGCAACGCACCTGCCCGCAATCATTACATACTTTATATAAACCTAGACCCAGTCCGCGGCCTCACCCGAACTTCTTTGCGAATTTTTAACCATTTTTAAGAAACCACTCTTATCATGTGTGCAGAAGGCAGCTAAGAAAACGGTGGAGGAATGATCTCAACCGCCATGATAAGAAATGGTGGTAGCGAGACCAAAAAGAAATGAAAGGATTTTTGAAAGACCTTTGCCCAGCAGTGGGACAAAATAGAAGAAAAATTGCTTTAATATCCCAAATGTATACAAACGTTTTTTAACAAAAACTATTTAAGTTTTCCTTAAAAGCACTATGTTTTTTTTGTTCGGAAATAAAGTAGGTATCTAATATCCTTTTACTGGGTCGTATTAGTTCTGTGCCAAAGTCCGTTAAAATTGCTTCCTTTCGAAGTAACAAAGAAATAAACGAACATACACACTTTCGGTTTTCTAATATTATTAGTATGTACGCAGAGTTAACACGCCACCCGCACATACGATGCAATAAAAGTAACATTTAAAATATTCAGTTTAGAATATTCTCGATGTTTGTAGAATTTCAATGCTGCTATAAAATAAAAGTAAATGGAGGTTTATTGACGACGCGACGAGCTGAAGATACGATATAATAACATCCCAAGCATCTTTGTAGGTATATTACATTTTGAAGTGCATGTTAAACAATATAAAACATCAGTTTTATTTAGAAATAGAGCCAACACGACTTCGATTCATATAGATTTCATCAAACTGTCTGCCTACTTTCCTTCTGCCTAGCCTTTTCCCAATTACATTGGGGTCAGCTTCGAGTTAAACCGGATGCAGCTTAATAACAGTATTTTACATGGAGCGACTGCCTATCTGACCTCCACAATCCAGTTACTGGATAACACGATATCTCGTGATATGACTGGTTGTCAGACTTACAGGCCTCTGACTACCCGTAACGGCTGCACTAGATCTTTATTTGACAACCGGGACCGACGGCTTAACGTGCTCTCCGAGTCGCGGAGGGTCTCGGTATGAAATTATGGTCACCCATCCACAGCGCGACAATCGCAGCTTAACCTCGATGGATCGATCTGTGCGGCTGTTACCAAGCCACGAGTAGTTTTATAAAGCGGATTCTACAATCCATCTGCGGCATGTAGGTAGACCTAGTGTACTTGTGTGAGTGAGCACGTTACATGCTTTAATTTGTGTGAGAATAACTGCACACCTGCTACATGCATCGCAGTTGTAGTCTATATTTCTGTGATCAAGCATTAACATGAAAACACAAACTTTTAAGAACTCACCCATTATATCTCTAGCGTGTTTAAGATAATTTGGTATGAAACACAGACAGAACCATTTCTTCTACATATAGACATACTTTAATACTTCTATATTATACAGATAACTATATATGTGGAGTTTAAAAAGTGCAAATGTTTAATGTTTGTGCTCGTGACAGTACTACTATAGGTTAACACTGCTGAATCATATTTTCAACCTAAAACCTAAAACCTGAGTGAGTACCTGTGCTGAGTACCTACTGCAGAATTAGTCTTTATGCGTAGGTTCCATTAGACCCATCCGCTTAAATCAGTTAACCGAAACGAAATTGAATCAGTAGTTATGCGGGACAGTAATTGGCTAGTGATCATTATGGAAACCCAATATGGCGGGTGTTGAACTCAACTTGGTAATATCAATACACTTTTCCATATCCAGTTGTTAAGTGTGTTACCCTTTACATTGCACGATTTGAAACTGTGAGCTGTTTTCTCTCATTTTAAGTTCTATTTTTATCATGTTGCGCTTACAAACAACAAATTCGGAGCAAAAAAACTTGCTACTGCAGCACTATACACGCGATAAAAGTAATACTTCTTAAAAATGACAACATATGCGGTGGTACTTCAGATATTCTTATGTAGCGTCCGAGGTGTACATTTACAACGCACACATGCGCGTCTCTATCTTAATCTATCGCTTTGTATCGTGTTTACGTCGCTCTCTTTTGCTTCACTTCCGTAGCGGCGGAATATATAGATCTCTTTCTCTCTACGTTATATCTTTCTTCTCTCTCATGTAACGAAATGTGCCTAAACGTGACGCGTCCTTGAAATTTTACTCTCAATTCTCGTTCATTGTGTGGAGATCGAACCCTGGAATATGCTGGGAACCCATAACATGTGAAAGTCGATCTCTCGATTGCTTGAGCGATGTCAACTAGCATCATGTATCTGCAGTACAAGTATGTAATCATACTTTCATACATTACAACAATCCGATAATTAACTTAATACATGTTAATATAACAAATTGGAAATAAAGTTTGGGTACCTAGATTAATTGGAAATCAAAATTAAACCCGCATGAAACAATGAACTCAGTTTTAATTAATTTTATCGCATTTGTAGCTGATTTT
The DNA here is from genome assembly GCA_935421205.1 of Xylocampa areola. Lineage (NCBI taxonomy): Eukaryota > Metazoa > Arthropoda > Insecta > Lepidoptera > Noctuidae > Xylocampa > Xylocampa areola. The sequence goes on from OW285200.1 coordinate 9,209,169, forward strand.
GGAACATAATTTTTGTACATAACTTTAGGGTGCTGGTTAACGCAGGTAATTTTAAATTACAACTTTGCAGTAAACATATTCAAGTTTTTGATTACTGTGGTTTTGATTCAGGAGTTTCGATTTTGAAAGAGAACTGGGCCTAGCTTCACAATTTAAACCACATGAACATCTATAATTATGAATAAAACAATAAAAACATAACTTGTTACTATAAAGAGAATAGCAGAAATATTATTTAGCACAATAAAAATATTGGCTTAAACAATATTCCTGCAAATCTCTTAGTCGTAATTGATCTCGTTCGAATACAGTAAACACTTTTACTTTTTGTTTTATACCACTCGGCTACGTAGCTTTTGATGATGTTAAAAATATATAGCGCTCCTCGGGCCCTATGAGCAACAGCGTGATGATACATATTCACTTTAAAATTTGACTCGCAGTGAGAGTTCCCTCTAAATCGGTTGATGTTTCAACTGTATATTATCTATTAAAATACAGAAAGATATACAGATTAATCTTTGAAAAGACGCATGCTTAGCGAAGTTTAAATTCAAATTAAAGATCGCTAAGCATGCGTTAATGCTTTTCAAAGATTTATCTGTATTTGTTAAGGTAATTGCATCTTTACGACATTATATTAACTGCAAAGTTAGTCGTGTCGGTTCGGACACCTGTATTGGGACTGAATAGATAACAATGACGTCGCCAAAAGACGTATTAAAAATGTGGAAGAAGAATGGTGAGCAGAGGTCGAGATGGCTTAGCGGTCAAGGCGCCTGGAGTATTTAACCGGGAGGCGCACGTTCGAAACCTGCTCGCGACCGTATTCTTCTTTTTCCATTTAATATAATAACTTTAGAGTTCGTTAAGCATGCGTCAATGCTTTTCAAAGATTTATCTTCAATCATAAATAAAATAACTAAAGAGATATTCTCATCATCATAAGGTGTGAAAAGCCATGCCACAAGCCTACGGACAGTTTAAACTCTACAACACTAAGGTGTCCATTACCATACGATGAGAATAAAATAAATCACATATCATACAGCAAATTTGAAAACTTTATAATGTGTAGTGATGTAGCATCTATCAGTATATAAAAATATTCTTTTTATTTTCTGCTTTCACGCAAAACATATCCCAAATTCTGTGTCTACGAAAGTTCGTGAAAGTGATGGGTGGCACACCGGGGAATAGAAAATTTACTTGTATCCTACCCAAGAGCAATTCCAATCTTGTGTTCCTACGAGCACAATTAATTCCTTAAACTTAGATACACCGATTTATCATTTGCCTTTTTGTTCAAAGTTTGCGAAACTTCAGTTGAGAAAAAAAAAGAAACGTTTTGTTTTTAATGCTGAGGTCATTGAATCATTTTATGAGCCCTCGTAGACTTTGGACTATCGCACTCTAGTCGGCAGAATTATTTTTATATAAAAAATCTCGTCTGGTAGTTTGCGCATTGCCGTACTAAACGATCAGCTGACCGATACACTTATAGTCTACTCCGGTTTTATTACCACTTTTATATTACTCTATCTCAAATAAATTGAAGCTTCAGTTTTATTAACTTCATTAATCTAAATCATAATTAGCTGAGAATTATAGAATACTAGCTCTACCTGCGACTCCGTCTGCGTGAACCCCAGAATTGGGTCCAGCTGGGATAAAAAGTATTCTATGTGTTAATCCAGGCTATAATCTAACCTGTGCACCAAATTTTATCCAAATCCGTTCAATAGTGTTGAAATGAATTAATTGCATCACTGAACTCAATACGCCATCTATCTTCAACTATGTAACAAACATCTATCCATCCTCACAAACTTTCACATTTATAATATTAGTAGGATCGGATAGGTTAGGATTTAGATATGAATATGTATTTATCGCTTACACGTGCAAACTGTAGCGCTTGTCAGGTAGATTTGTAATCACACGCGTAAGTAAGTAACACACCTAATACACATTTCGAGTTGAAAACAATACATTTCATATTTCCAACTTAAAACTTTAATTTAGTCAAGAAGACAAGACATGACATGTTTCTGTACAATTTATGCCTGGCGTAGGCATTTCAATCCAAGTCAGGTTTCGTTTAATTGCTTTAACTTATGAGAGTGAAAACAAAAACTCTACTGATAATAATATCATATATCACGCTACTGAATTTTCAAGCGAATAATGTATCAAACAAAGATATTTCGTGACTAAGATGAAAGATCTATTGTTATAAGAATCCTTAAATGGTAAATTTTCTGGAAATTTCCAGAATAACTAATCATCAATCTGACCCTATGTCTCCTAATATGAGGAAACACAGGGTCAGCTCTTTGCATATCAGGCGAATTTTCACATAATAATAATTGTGTATCTGATATCTAGCCATATTCGGCAAGACTGTATTCCGACCTCACCATGTTTGGAAAAAATGTAATGTTAGAAAATATCTTCTGAAAAATATAACCGGCACCGTAAAAAACGTAACGGTATTTTCACACATTTTCGCTGATATGAATACCTATATATAATAATATTTATAGATGTACATTTTCTACCACATTATCTGAATGACTATGCCTGAGAAAAATTTACCATCTGAAAACAAATGACTTCCCAAAATTACGCTTGTAGTAAGTACGCTTAATAATAGAATGTCAACATCCATTCCACCCTGTATAGTTGGACATGCATAACAAAATCTCAAAACACATGTTACCTATTCCGATCCATCTCGCGACATAACAAATCGAGAAGTGTATCATATCCCATAAGGGTCCTACTGAACATATCATCCATGATCGAAATTCTACGGCAGCTATGTTTCAGAGTGCGAACGTATTAAACAGCTCGTTGCCAAAAAGGCTGGTTATTGATGAGCTACAATGAGAGAGGAATAGTTTACAATTTGTTACGGCCGCCGCCTGTCTGTGGCACAAGTGGTTGGTGATGGAGTCGGCTACACTCGGGAATTCGCACTTTTTATGTACGAGTACTTATGTAGGTGTTGAATGTGTATTTTAGAAGAAATTCAATGAAAAATGTTGTACTAGCTGGAACTGTAATATGGACACATCCTTTGGCGTATTGTATTGTAATCATAATGTTTTGATTTCATTTTGAATATTTTCAATTTCTTGTAAAAAATAAAATAGTCTCAGTCAGATGACATAATATAATGAAGTAGCTATTGCATAGCATCATGAGCTAAAATAGTTTAACTAATATTGATAAAGTAGTTTTTTTTAGACAGATACCTAAGAAAATGATAAGAGACATCGTTACGATAAATAAACTACTAGAATGCTTTCTTGGTAAATCGGCATAGCTGTCCTGATTTCTCCTTCTTTGTTTCCCCTAACGTGTAGACTCTATACACTAAGCACTAAATCTCCAATAACACGGTACAAAGTCTGTCAGTAGTAAACCACAAGACTGGTGTCAAAGGTCCACTAACCCGAAAGCGACGAAATACGGTAACAAGCGATCCGGTCAAATTAGTGCAACGATATAGTGGTATGGATCAAGCAGTGGGTACGTCCAGAGTTTACATTTTTACCAGCAAGTACGTTAGTAAACGAAAGTGATACTCCAAGATGATGTTTAGTATTTTGCTCTTGGGATTTAAATTATTCAAAAAACCCGTAATTGATACGTCCGTTTTTCAGTTGTCAACTCGTTGTCGTCGTATTAATACTAGCTGTGCCAGGCAAACGTTGTTCTGCCATATACATTTTCTAGATAGGGCCACCCTTATCGCCTAGGGGTATAGGGGTATAGGGTATACGACCTATTCTCAGACCTACCAAATATCCAAAAAACAAAAACATAAGAATCGGTCAAGCCGTTTCGGAGGAGTTCGATAACAAACACTGCAATACGAGACTCAAGTTATGGCGTGACCAAGGGAAAAAGAGATTAATTTTTAGTTATATAGATTTCAGGGACAGTTTTTGATAGAAGTCTCTTATATTCGCTAATTTTATATATAATTAAGACTCAATCGATATGATGTGAATAACCATGCGCAAAATCTAAAAAAATATTATGTATTGTATGGTGCACATAAATATGTAAAATGCACTTAAAGTAATTTTGGAAAAGCATTAACGCATGCTTAGCTAACCTTAAAGTTATAAATTTTTGTGGAAAAAGAAGTCGGGATGGCTTAGTAGTCAGAGCGCCTGGAGTATTATCATCTTATGTAATATCCGGGAGGCGCAGGTTCGAATTCTGCTCGCGACCGTATTCTTTTCCCACAAAAATGTTTAGCTTTACTTTCTGTGTATTTTCCAAGTTACAAAAGTGCTTTCTGCGTATTTTTTCAATTACGATTTCTATTAAAATAAAGAAAAGAGAATTCATCACGATAGTGATTTACTAAAATAAATTCTTCAAATTAATACACAATGCACAATGTTTGAAACCCATGCACTTTCAACGCGAACGTGATAAATGCTGACTCCATACCAATATTATTTTGAAATCAAAATACAAAACCAATTAAACGGTACGTCGACTTCCAATCGAACCTCTCTATTTAAAACTCCAAAAATAATAGGTGAAATCGTTAAACGCGTGGATGAACTCTGGACGGGCCGTCACTTGGAGCCGAGTGCCATGCGAGATTAAAGGCTTACCCGGCTGTAGCCAAACAAATTGCCCATCTAATGGGAGAGTAGTGCGAGCCTAGCCTCGGTTTCATCCCCCCCTCCATAATCCCGAACGGTTAAGAGTTTCATGGCATTTTTGTTGGCTTACTTCGACGAAAGTGACGCCAACTCCACTTTAAATTCACTAGCCTACGATGGCTTTAAATCAGTTGCTGCGATTTAAACTTTATATTGCAGTCTGAAGTTATGCAGGAGGCTTTATTCTGTAAGAGGTATTGTTAATTTTCATACCTACTTAATTATGGTAAGGATAGTGATAGACTTGTAATAACTTCGCTAGATCTGAATCTACCGCACATGGAAGAAAATAATAATATACTTATTGTTTTCTTCTTCAATTTTTTATTTGAGTGAAATATTATGTAACAAAATAAAACTATCGCCACCTCTTCATCTGTAGGTGGCGTGTAGTTTTCAGTGCGGTGTCGATACAGAAAACTTACCGAACACGCGACCTCCTGCATTTCAATAAGTCTGCATGCCTAAGGCATTGCATTGTAGGCACGTAGATACAAGTTTCCGGTACTGAATCTGTTCCAAGTAAAACGAGAAAAATTATACCTTACCAACATACTAGGGAGTAGCTCGTTTCCTATTTAAGAAAAAAACTCAAATGGTTTTTCATACAAATCTTATTGAGGCATGATAAACAAATATTATTATATAAGCATGTGTTTTGGATTAACATTATACCTGTCACTGTCACACAAATGAAAACTACAAATGCAAGATAGAGACGCGAATATAACTAAGCCGACAAAGAACATGCTTAGTAATATTTATATATTATCTTGGCCTTAGAATATTACGAAAAGCTCTTGATCATTCGTTTCCTAACACTAATTTGCCTCTTAAGCACGACATTTGTACGCAAATTATATAACTACCATAATACTAAAAATAATGTTCCTAATTCCCATAAGGGGTCCCAATAGGGACGATATTAGGCTCCTTAAGCGATAGGGGTGAACTCATTGCTTTTATGAGCTCAATCGAATACTGTATCAAAGAATCTAAGAATTTTTGAAACTTGGAAAGTTGATTAATCCATTCAAATAGAAAACTGATACGAATATCTTGAGCTAGAAGCTAGAAATGAAAGCTTTTACTATGGAGGAGGTCAAATATATCACGATCCGATATCATTTTGTGCACATCTTTTAAAGTTAAGATACAAATATTATGGACATAAAACAGCTGGGAATATAGGTAACATTTCTACAGCATAAAATAAATATTGATACATTTTTCGTCTACAGTTATAACGAATGGCAGTGTTGAACATGTACATATAATTAAATTACCAGTGCAAAGGACCAAACACATGATTGCATCGATACGTAAAGGACAAACGCGCTTCGAGACAGTTGGCAATATCTCCAGTTCAACTCCCCTACCACACGTCTCGCGTCGCTGTCGTTAGAGATAAGATCGAGGGCCCCACTATGAATTAAATGTTTGTTGAAACGTCAAGGGAACGGAAGGTCAACATTCAAATATATGTAAATAAACTTGGAGTAAAGTAATTTTTCAAACTATTGGCAGCTAGGTACGATTTTAAAACTATAATATAATTTTTAAGTGACAGTTTGAAATTCAGACTTCTATAGTCAGAAGTCAGTGTTCAGTTTAAGATGAGATAAGAACGTAGTTGGGGTCAAGCTAGTCTCATCAGCTCGCTAAACGACAAAGGACTCTGATCCTTCTTCCCTTTTGTCTGACACCCAGAATGAGCAAAAAATTGTTCACTCAGTTTCCTCTCGTATTACTGTGACGGGATATGGAACGAAGCTTTAAATCTCTAGAGAATACGGGCAATTACGAACATTCTGATTTTATCTGGTTTCTACAATGTACACACGTATTCACATTTAATCCTTGGAGGAACAAATTCTTTATTTGGTAAACCAGCTTTACGAAAATAAAAGAGAAAATATTTATGATTTCAAGCTGCGGATTGCGGAAAACGTTTCATTGTGTTCTTTATTTATTTATAGTGGCTTTGAGAGATAGTTGTGTAGGTCGATGTTGCTTCATCCTGTTCCATAACGGTTGATTGCCGACCAAATCCATCATACATTATCCCTTGACCCGTGAACTTGTATCCCAGAAAGGTGACAAAGTTCGACCCGATGTGACCCATTCGGTTTTGTATGTGTGCGGAAAACGAATTCCTGTCCTAAATCGCCGCTGTCCCACACAATTAGATTAATTAACACTTTAGCGCAGTGAATGGTAATTCCTGTATCTACGATGAAATGTTTACTCTCGTAAGTTTCGAAAATTATCAAGAGTAGACGGCAAATTTATTAAATATGTCTCCACGTAGCATCAATAAATCTAGCGGCTTTAGCAGCTCCAGCTAAAGTGGTCGAGCGACACGTTGCCATTTACCATGACTTATGGACACAGGGTGCAACTTTTTGTATAACCATATGCCTCAGATTTCAGATCTTCGCTACATTCGTCTGCATTTAACGATTAAAAATATTCTGATTTGAACATTTAAATTATTATTTCATAGTATTTTTTTTACATAAAATGTAGTCTAGCTTTTTATACTTTGTTTTTGATTTGTTGCTGTATTGACAAATAATAAATAAGTGAGCAACGTATTTTCGACATCATTAAAATTGAAAGTAGTTATACCTAGTTGAGTTGGCGAAACTTTAATGATTGAAGTTTTGTGCTTTGTACAATCCATCAAATTATTATTAATGGTTGGATTATTCTCACTTAAATTTATACATTATTTTGAAAAAAAAAAACAAGGACTTTTTTACCGGTGTTCTATAACATGATGATGTCTTTATTACAACATAACTGAAGCCGAAACACACAGAATAAGACTTCATAGCTACACCAATTGAATAGTGAAGCGGTTTTCTAACTCGATTCCTTCATTATCTGAACCGCATTTGTTAAATTCAATTTACTTTTGGACACCACTACAAGAGATTCCATTACGTTTCCATTTGAAATTTAAATGGGATAAGGGTTTACGTCCGTTTAGTCCAAATTACAAAATCAATTCTATTGATTCAATCCGATATTTGGAAGAAATGCTAATATTTTACAGGAAGTTAATAAATGTGGCAGTTTTAGGTTTTTTATGATAACAGTGTTAGAAAATAAATAATTACATTTGTTACAAGTAATTTGTTAGAATTTGTCGAAGTAATTACGGAAATTTTATTGTACAACTATCGAAAAACAAAGAAATCAGTTCTCAGTACTTTGATTGTCTTGATTGATTTAAGTGCTGTTTGTATTAGATTTCTTTTGCAATTATATATTAATCCTACATCATCATTATCATTCACAGCCCTACTTCACGCACTGCTGGGTTATTTCTTACTCATACCTAGATGATTTTTAAGCATCACAAAGAAATCTATTCTTTATTTGTATAAAACTTAAGCACATAACAAATTATGTTATAATTCACTGTAATATAATATAATATAGCGTACAAGATTACTTTTGTACATACTACGAATAAACCTTATATTTATTCTATCGAAAAAACCATCTCAGCAGCCCTACCCGTTGGTATCTTATGAGTTCTTCTCGCTCCGTTAGAGCCGTACCAATTGTCGCAAGCCGGCAAGACGCGGCAACCGCAGACAGATTGTACAACTTATATTGTTGGTTACACACACCCATCATATGGAATGTTACGATGCTAAATTACAGGCTTCTCAGAGATCTTAATTGATGGTATGGTTTCATCACATGTTTTTCTTATATAAATTGGTTGTTTAAACCGTTTGCATCATAATTCGAATATATTTTTTAGGCTTTGATGTATTGGAGTCAATTCTATCTATAAACTAGGTAATTTATATCTTATTAGGGGCTAATTAAGAGTAGTCAAATTAGTTTTCTAGGAACTTCGACGTGTTTCATGGTACTCAAAGGTGGCTAATAAAATTGTTCAGTTTTAGATTGACGTTTCTTCGGTCTAACTTGGAGATACTTTATTCTTATTTATCGGCTTCATTCCGTCATCGTTATTACGTAGTTAGTAATAGTTTAGGTGGTCTACAATGAAAATAAAACAATACAACGTTAAGGTTACGTTTTATAACATTCTAACCAGAATTAAAAAAATAAGCTTGTAGTCGTTACAGCCAATCTATGCACAATGTTAGCGAAACATCTGCTTAAGAAACCTCTTTTTTATGTTATTTGTGAAAATGAATACCTTTTGAGATAGAGAGTGATTTCCATTTGACATAAAATATCTATATCAACTTTCTCTTGGAAGGCCCTAATCTTATATATATATATATATATATACATATATATGAGTTATTGCTTGAGTAAAATTCAATAGGTAAATAGTAGTAATTTTATTTTGTCTGGATTATAATGGGAGTGTCAGGTGAAATGTATATTCTTATTTTATTAAAATACAATTTGTAACTTGAGAGATAGATGTTTAGCTGAGGAGATTTTTGCGCCGCTTCTTCTCTCGAGTGAAGCACTAGGAAGCGGTGAAAGGTGAGCGTTTTAGGGGAATGTCTCTGTAGTAGACGTTCAAAAGAGTATTTGCTATTCCAAATGGTCTAATTTCATTAAAGATATTTTGATTTTGATTTTTGAACTACATTTGAGCGTACAAGGAGTTGTTAAATTTTCTTTATAAATTAGATACTTATGTTAACCATTATGAAGAATGTTGGTTAGCCCGTAATTGGGTAGTGTGTAAGTGTTTTATGCACGAGCTGGGAATAACTTAATAAAAATAAAAAATACGTTGCAGAGGTGGTCCCTACATGTAAAATTCTGATATGTAACCGTATTCTCGCAAATACTTATGGCAACGAGCTATCCAAGCTACAAGCGCCATTAAAGACCGACGCTCCCAGTTAAGTCTTAAATATTTGTCTGGGACGAATAACAGTGGTCGTGTAATTTGAAATTAAGATTTAAAAGTCCCATACAGTACCCACATACAAGTCTGTGGCACAGGGTTTTTAGTATGTTTTTGTTTCATGGACACAACATGGACTTACAATGTATTTTAGGAGGTATAAAATATTATACACGTATTCCTTTTCAACCCATATAAAGATAGCGGGACACGAAATTGCTCCGTTGCTATATTACATAATACATAAAAAAAACTATACTGTTGGTGAGAACAATTGTCTAAGTATCTATGTTATTTAAACAATGAGAAAATATCATTCTTTCAAGTTTTCAAAATCCAACCACGTCGATAGAAACAAATACCTTACACACTGGGGCTTAAAATTAAACAGTTAAAACAATTTCTATTAAGAACATATGTAAAGCTAAAATAAATGTTCACATAAAAGCCCCCAAAAGGCTATAACGAAACACAATCGATACTTAAAGCCTAATTGTTTAGATAGAATACCAACAAAGGTTAATAGAAAAACTAGTACCAAGTTTGTAAACAAGAAAATTAAACAGGATTAAGGCGCTTTATATTTACGAGGTAAGACGGTACTCCTTATTAAGGAGGGAATACAATTACGCAGTTCCAGCAATTTAAGAAGACCTAGCACCGTTTAATTGCACTGGCATAAATTGTCTTTTGAACAGATAATTTCTGGGTAGCGTTTTATGGGTAACTCGTAAAATTCGCAAGCTTTTGGCCGCGGGATATATCCATTAAGTGCTAAGTTGGGTGATATTGTAATCCTTTCTGGTAATTAAGATTCTGATTTAGAACTAACAAATAAAGCGATTAATGATTCCGTTTTCTTATTTATTGCTGAAGACATTTTGTTTATAGGTACGATAATTGAACTCGATTTTCCGATGGTACGCCATCAGGGACTTGGATATCAAAAAGAAGATAAGTAAATCTGTGTAATATAATAAACGTAATATTCTCATCATACATATTAAACATGTATTTTCGCATTAATGGAGCAGTCAACAGCAATTTCAAATAAGAAAATATATTCGCAAGACGAGCGGCCCGTTGATTAAATCACAAGACACTCATCCATAGCTTATTAAATATTTACAATATATTTATATGTACAGATTCCGTATCAAATTTTCAAGGAAACAACTCTGAGTCCCTGTCGTGCTTTATATGTCGTAATCTGATTATACCATACCTATATACGTATACATACATATTCATATATAGGCAGTAAAGTAATTTGCATGAAGAATGAAAATACGATGAAGAGGTTTCAGGGGTAATCACTTCACGCAAGGTGGGGTCCATATTAACCGGTTGTTTGAACCATATAATATGTATGAATACACAATCAACTTATTTGTTTATATACCCTTCTATCTTGTCAACAACAACGCTTTAAGACATGCGTAGCGAACTCTAAAGTTATAATTTTTTGTCGAAAGAAAACTATACTATACTTATAACTTAAGAGTTCGCCACGCGTTAATGCGTTTGAAAGATTTACCTGTATCTGTTAAGGTAATCGCATCTGTACGACATTGTATTAACTGCAAAGTTAGTCGTGTCGGTTCAGTAACCTGTGTAGGGACTGAATCTAGATATTTCAAGTCTCTCTTCACTTGGATTTTATATTGAGGCGGTGATTTTTCTCAAATAAAATGCTGGTATCCATACGACACGGTCCCGGCCGTCTATATCCCATTTAAATTTGTCATATTTGTATCAGACGTGTGGTGGGGACTACAGCAGTATTGGTTGTGGACGACAGCCCGTAACGGTCATATGAGAGGTATTCATAGCCATTTGGCATCTAGTGAAGGTGAAGCAACGCTTGTCGCTATGACTCTGTAGATAGGTAACTGCTACGATAATTTCTATCGAATTAGCTCCATGCTTCAGAGAGCAAGTAAAGCCGTCAGTCCTGCACCTGATCTTTCTCTGGTTGTGTTGGATTGCCGTCCCATTGGACTATGACAGTGAAGGAAGAAGGTGTGCGTTTGCGCATACACTTGTGCACTATAATATCTTCTAAGTACTTTGCTATTCTCTGCAGAGATAGGCCGCCTTGACCAAAATACGGTCTGGAGGAGTGTATGTATCTATTGGCTCTCGATTAACAGGGAACTAATGGGCACTTTGTAGGTCTTTGCGTCGTATGCTAGCAGCTTGTCTTAGATGAGCAAAAACATTAAAAACATACGGCGCAATGTACTACAAAGACACTACACATTGTAACCGAGATAGCCGTGTTGGAACACTCACAATTTCATAAATATGTACCTATAAGCATAAATTATTTTTTTAGCGTCTCTTCCACATATTGATCGTAAAAAAAACTATTCATTTTTTTATTTATTTATTATTGAAGACTATCTGGTGCCCCTGACTTCGTCTGCGCGACAATAGACTTTCTCCTTTTCCAAAGTGCGATCTCTTTCTATACCAATATTCATCAAAATTTGTTCAGTGGTTTATGCATGAAAACATAACATACAAACAGACAAACAGAGTTAGTTTCGCATAAATTATAATACCTATGAGTTTTGATTACAATACAATATGTTGAACCAGGTACGTAGGTATTTTATTGTTTTCGTTCGTTTTTGTTTCACAGTTAAATACAAACATTGAATACTAGCTGGTGCCCGCGACTTTGTCTGCGTGACAAAAGGTAGCCTATGTCCTTCTCCAAGGTCCAATCTATCTCCTTGCCAAATTGTATTACAATCCGTTCCAGTTTAGTCGTTAAAAGTTAATAAACAAATAAACATACAAACAAACAGAGTTACTTTCGCATTTATAATATTAGTATGGATCAAAGCTATATTAAATAACGATATCAAATAACATTTAGCTAAAACAACACGTTTCACGAAAATATTTACGTCGCGGTAGACGTCTTTATTGAAAATTTATCGACGCGTCGAATATTTGAAAACAGTAATCAAAACGCCAAAGACTTTTAATAAATGTCAGGAGCGGCTCCAAAGTGATATACGACTATTTTCGGTGGTCGGACACCCCGCCACGTAAAACGCTGCGTCAAGAGGCTTTCATAAAATCGCCCTTTTGTCGAATCACGATAGCCATCGTAGCTATATCGCTTATAATGATCCATAAAAGATAAATATTTCAGCATCGTCCTTTGTTGTATTATGAAAGAAGTAATAACCTCATCAAAAAGAATGTCGGCCCGTCCCAACTCTTTACTCACAATTGAACAATGACACGAATGAACAAAAATTTCTTTAACATTTAAAGAACAGCTCTCCGCAGTGATAAATCAAGTAAATCAGTTTCAAAGCAAATCTTATCAACGGAATAACTAATTGTCTCATTGTAAATGGAGAATAATATCTCGCAGTTCTTTTGTTTCAGTGGAAGCATTAAGTATGAAATAATGGCGAAGTTCCGTATATTGTAGACAGTTACTTGTCTCAACAATGTTATTAAATCATATACAGAGACGCCCCAACTGTAAAGTATGTAGTGCAAAGCATCGTGTTCTCGGGGCTCGTGTACTTTCATAAATATAAGCTTTGACGTCACACTTTTATAAAATAGAATTGAAATCAGTTATTTTATAAAAATGAAAATATTCTCTCGTAATATTTAAGCTTTCAGGGTTGCTATGTCAAAATAAAACTCTTTGATATCGTTTTTTAGAAGAATTTAAAACAACATTCTAGAAGTCTTAAATTGTAATCATAAACGCAACCTTGTTTAACAATTTAACAGTCACATAACGACTCCCGCAGACAAGAAAACTCTAGAACAAAATATTTCTAACCCACTATGTCTTTCGAATTTCCTTTAAACTCTCGTTTAAAATCACCAGTTTGAAATTGCAAAGGAATATATCGCGGTAAGACCACAAGTCAATAACAAATTCTACGCGTGCATCGCCGTGAGCGTGGCGTGCGGCGGCGACGATAAATAACGCCATCTGTCACCTCACAGATAAAAGATACTCACACATTGACACTCTATTAAGCCTGCTTACTTTGAGGTATGTATTCTCATACTAATAATGTGGAACTGTGTGTGAAGAAAATTTTCGTTTGAGAATAAAACTGATTTATTTTGGATGCCATCTTTTTATTTACGATTTCGGAATCGAATTTTGATTTTGTTTAATTTTGTAGGTACCTACTATATATCCTTTTCTGGGACCAATCGGCAGTGAGAGATTTAAAACTTAGAGCTCTGTATCTAGTGGTGGGTTTTAATAGCTAGGTGAATGATGCCCTCGTAATGAAGTCTTGTGGGTTAATTTTTATAATATAAAAATATTTTAGCGTTTTGGAAAATTTAAAGGAAGCAGAAAGCAGCTTTCTACCCTACCCAAAGTGCTTAAATCAACCATGGGGTCCATCAAAAACACTACGTATTGGATCTTGTACCTACTTTATGTTGTAATTAGTGAACATGTACCTTTTTTAATTTTTCTTCACTCATATCATGGCATAAAAATACATTAAATGCACGGTAAAACAATCTCCCTCATCACCTGTTTGAATATTCTCGCACAATAACCATATTTTACGACAAAATACAGGTATCGGACATGAAGTGTCGCGGTGACATTATATTTTATGTACATCCGAAGACATAAAACTTAACATAAAAAACAAAATAGCGATATACTTTTTCGATGGGGAGAAAGTTGAAAGATTTGGCTTTATTTGCCGCTAATAAGATTCGTCATGTACCATACACAGAACTAAACACTTGGAAGGAATAGTGTGAAGGGTATATATGTATTATAAGTCGAAAAAATTTTTGTTTTTTCTAAATTCCCTGTATCATGATTTCTTTATTTTAATACTAACTTTATGACGAACCAAAATACACCAATTTAGTTTATCATAATCATCACCGTCCTCCCCTTATCCCAATTTATTTGGTATCGGCACAGTATCATTTTTTCCCCCACACGTCTCTATTGGCCGTCATCTCAGTACTCCACCCCAAGTTAATACACAAATCGAAGCATATTTTCTAACAAAACTGAGTCTAGTAAGTCTGACCAGGAGTGTGGATACTCGTTGTTATTCCAACTTGTATCGCACACAGAGTGGACACTCGGATTCACTCGACACGTCATCCCGTCACCGCCCTTTCGCTGCCAGTCGAGTAGCAACGGTAGTTCACCAAATATTGTTACTCTATTACGTGTTAAGCGAATATCGTAAGCTTTTAGTTGACATTTTTATCTTTTATGAATACAATTGTATGGTTAAAGAAGGAAATAGGAGATATGTTATCACGGGAATAAAGTTAAAACTTGAGCATGTTTCAAATAAAAGAATTTTAGCCATTGGTTAGGGTGAAGATAGCTGTAATTTTAGCCTTCAATTAGGAAAACAGGGAAACATTTAAAGAGAAAATAAGTAATATATAAAAAAATAAAAAATCTAAACATCACATCTTCTACAATATTCTTAGCCAAAAGTAATATTCACATATAATGCTTATTGTTTAAAACCATGTCTACCTCTCATAAAAAGTCATTGACTTGATATGACATCTCCTCACCGCCTATTCGCTGCCAATGGAATTCACCATGGCCATTGCACCTGCCTATTTACCAAATACGAGTGCCAAAATGTATTTTTTTCCATTGTTTAGCGTTATAAGATCTTTGCAAAAAAAAACAGAAATAATTTCATAATATTTCGAAAAATGATAAAATTATGTTCATCATAACATAAAATGTACATAAATACATACATGCATACAATCACGCCTGTTTTCCATAGGGGAAGGCAGAGACTATCCATTTCCATTTGCTACGATTCTGACACACCTCTTCCGCTTCATCTATGCTCATTACTACCACATCCTCCATCCACACCTCTCCATAATAAATGTACGAGTACTAAAAACATTCATACGAAAACAGAGTATGATTTAAAAGCTGCTGAATATTGCATAAAAGTTACAAAGTACGTACCAAGTGCATTCATGTTCTCATATCAGTTTGATCTTAACAGAGTACAAGAGAATGTTGCTTCCATCCACTTGATATTATTTACGACTCCCACGAGAAAAGTGGAATTCGCTTATTCTGAGTCGGGTAGCACACGGTCACTTTATAAAAGGGTATTTTAATATATTATGTATAGTGTCCCGTGTGGTCCCGATGAAGAATAGGCGAACCCTTGTCTGTCTTGGGTGTTGTAAAAGGCAACTCAATAATTCTGTTTGGAGGACTGCCTGTGCATAAACTTGCAACAATGGGGATCATCAATTTATTGGCTAAAAAGTCCGCTGACGACAGTTTTCCCAATAATAAGAAACGTAGCAGAAGACATCATAGCATCACGATAGTCTTCTCCAAAAGGCAGAGAAATTGTATGCCTACATTTCACCTTATTAACATAATATAGCATCACGCCTGTATTCCGCGAAATACACCCACATATCAATGTTATTATTAAGTCCTATGCAATGTGGTGGTGAGCCTATTGCCATCTACCGGGCAAAATTTCAAACTCCAGGCTGCCTGCTACTGAGAGTTTCCTAACAGAAAAACTCTATAACACTGCCCGACCTGGGAATCAGACCCATGACCATGCTCAGCAGTCGCGCTTGGGACCACTAGACCAATGAGGCAGAGATGTACTAAGGACCAATATTTTTGTATAACATTGTATTTACGTATCACTAACCATAAAGCCAGCGCATAAAACAGTTCGGGGGCGCTTTTTCTTCCGACTTACATAACAAAAATCAATATTTAAGGCCTGTAATGTAAGAAAGTCTCTCTAACATTAGGCTACACCTCTCAGCAAGACTCTGGTTATCATATACAACAAATATTTTTTCAAATCTGAATGGTAGTTCTAGACATTCGCGACCTCATACTCAGCAGTCGTACTTGGGACCACTAGACCAACGAGTCAGTCACCTTATTAAATCCATGCAATAGGTGTGTAAGTCTATTGCCATCTACCAGGCGCGGCAAAACTCCGGGCTGATCCTGGTAAATAAAACCTCCTTGACCTTACCACCAATAAATGATGACTTAGGCAATTTATAAATGTCAATTCGATGGCAGAGTACAGGAGTAAAATTTACATGATTATTTGCTTATTCCGCCTGTCGCTATTAATCCCGGCTTTTGCCGAGCTCCGCACACAACGTACGTATAATTCGACAAGCTTGGTCAATATCCAGAACCGAAGTATTCATACATATTACAATCACGTAAATTCGGGGTTGAAATTAGGTTAGATCAGTGTTCGACACGAGTAAACAATACCAGTCAGTTCTGTGAAACTACCCACGACGACGACGTAGTGTTCCTGATTAAGGTTGCTCTGTTATTTTGGTCGAAGTGCACTGCAAGGTAAATTATAGATAGGTAGATCTAGATAACACACGGTGCAAGAAAGATATGACGTGTTCATAGGGCTTGATTGGTACTGACGCTAAAAATGTTAAATAACGTATAAAAACTGGATTTCCGTGTAATCTGTAAAAAAAAAACAATTCTGCCCAGAAAAAGAAGTCTTATATGGAATAAATAAACTCACAAACTTACGTATATTATTTATTTCACCATTACTTTTAAACACTAGATAACCGATTTAGTGTATGTATTAGAATCCTTAAAATCTCCCGGGTAAAATAGACTATTAGGATTTAGTAATATATTAGCTATGGTGCCCAAAAACGTAAGAAATAATGAAATTATTAGTAAAAAAATTATTACCCATAAGAAGATGTTCTACAGAAGCGTCCCCTGCAAATGAAAATTCTTACCTTGTTCCCATTCAAGACTAACACAGCTTGTTTATCACTTACTTTTTTTTATAATTCCATATCCGTGGTGATCGCAGTTTACCAAGTATTTTATTTTTTTACTTATTCTATCGACAATGCTCTCTATCCTTTGTTTTTATAAAAATACATATTGACATAAATGAAATACCAAACGTATCTAACATTAGAATGCTCAGCGCGTAAGAGCTAATGAATATTTAATTATTAATGTCTAATGTGAACAATGTCATCAAATACGGCTACTTGGATTAAAAGCTAGATATATAAACACCTACAATCTCATCATCATCACTAAATCATCAAGCCTGGATCTCAGAAAAGTTACGTAAAGGTGTGGTGTTGCGACCACATGTTACTGGTGCAATTATTAAACAAATTGGGTAGGCCTTTGGTGTGGGACGTAACATGCGTCGACACCCTTGCTCCATCGTATCTTCCCAGCTCGGCTGGCTATGCTGGCGCCGCTGCTGCTGCTGCAGAGTCTCTCAAACGGCGCAAATATAGCAACCTTGTCGGCTGCTACGAGTTTGAGCCGTTTAGGGTCGAAACGCTCGGGTCATGGGGTCCCAGTGCACGCCAACTTTTCAAAGAAATTTCTGGCAGATTGGTCGACACTTCGCGTGACCAGAGGTCTGGCCTGTTTCTTGGTCAGAGAATTAGCATTGCCATTCAACGTGGCAATGCTGCCAGCCTTCTGGGCACATTACCGGAAGACAGCGAAAGAGAGCGGAGAAATACTTTGACGCCTAAACCACGTTTTGTTTTACGTTATATATTTTACGTTTTTTTTTTTTTTTATTGTACATAGTTACGTAGTCTTTAAGTAACTAATTATACGACTCTTTATTGATATAATTTTAATAAAGTATTATATTAATATTAAATCCCATGTAATATGTGGCGAATCATTACCTTAATAGCTTTTTTTTGTTCACTGTTGGACATAAGGCGTAAATATCAAGGTATAGACTTGTCTCGGAACATGTAACCTAAAATTTTAAAAAAAATGGATAGAAAAATAAGGTCGTGGGCACTAGGTAATCGAACCTGTGCCTCCCGGATAAATACTCCAGGCGCTCTGACCACTAAGCCATCTCTATTCAGTCACCTGTATAGGGACTGAATAAATAGCGATGACGTTACCAAAAGACGTATTAAAATGTGGAAGAAGAATTCGGATTAGTGAACCTGCAGAGGTCGTGATGGCTTAGTGGTCAGAGCGCCTGGAGTATTTATCGGGAAGACGCAGGTTTAATTCTGGCTCACGACAGTATTTTGCTTTCCATAAAAATTAATAACTTTAACAACATCTTAATTAAACGTTCGCTACGACAATTTCCCAGCAGTAGGTCAGTAGCTCACAGGCACGGATCTACAATTACCAGTCGAGGGTTGCCCGCGGCCACCCGGCTCAATGTTCTAGCTCATTGCACTGTCACCCCTTCACCCCTATCAAGATAGACGGAACTTAATTTATAAGCAGTTTTAATAGTCTTAATTAGTCTTCAACCGGTGCATTCAAATGCAAATAAATTGTAGGTTTTATTTAATTTTACCGTTAAATATTTAATTATAACACAGCACACTTGACTGAATATCCACACTTAAAAAGAAACTGGGATATTTAAAATTTCTTGAAAGATAACGGTTTCCACGCTGCCATAAATAACCATAAAACCTTATTTTTGTCGGAACCTTGGTCCAAAGTTGGTATAACTATGTACCTATCTCTACACCCATAAATTCATGCATATACCCTCGTGCGGTGATATAGCGTCACAAGGGTTGTTAAATGTCAATTCATCAGAAAACAAAATCAAATCAATAGAAATGTCTTCACACGCTTAGGAATGAGATTTTCCATCAATTCCGGAGGGCTGTGAATAATCAAAATTACTAAGGAAATTCTTTTTTGGTTATATATAAAATATTATGAGGTTAAATAATACTTTTGTAGAAACGTTGGATGTCATCAAAAAGTACTCTTAACTATGTAAAGGTAAAATTAAATATAACCTACTTTTATATTTATAGGTAGGTACTGCACGCTACCGTGTTTCCACTTAGGTGTGATGAGGGGTTTGGGCCGAATTTAATTTAAGGAAAAAGGCAAGTCACGATGACCGGCTGACGCCTGACATCCTAATGAATACCGACTATGATGAAAATTTTATTGAACCGAAATTATTTATGTTGGATAACCCCTAAGAAAATGAAAGCTTTACTATGTAGGCACGCTTATGTTTATATAATTTGGTCTTCTTCTTATTATGTGGTTGATGACCAACCCAGTGTCAAAGGTTAAAATCTCTAGGTCTCTGATATTACAGACCATCGAGAATATCTCTCAGGTTTCCTCACGATGTCCTCACGACGGGTGTGTGTGCATGTGAGATTATATGTCTGTAAACGCACCCACGACACAGGAAGAAATTACTAGTGTGGTCATCGTTTAAAAAAAAATCCTTCACCCTTTTAACCAAGTGATAATAAATTTCTAATAGGCTCATGACTGGAAAAATCTCTAATAAGTGCCTTTGATTTGAAATTGCAAACTTTGACTTGCCAGTCCAATGGTCATACCACTAGGCTTTCAATGTTCTAATATTTGTCTATGCTGTTCTAACCAGTATGTGAATGTAAAAATACCGCAATCCATTTATTTACTCCTCTTGTATTGCTCAAATTGAGTTGCTGAAATGAAAATGCTGAGGTGGATGTCGGGCATTACTAAGTTTACTCCTTCCGACCGTATTTTGGGTCACAGCGGCCTATCGATACGGAGATTAGCTAAGTACGCAGGAGATATTATAGTGCACAAATGTATGCGCAAACACAGGTGCAGTTCCTCTTCCTTCACTCTCATATTCCGATGGGACGGCAATCCGACACGACCGGAGAGAGATCAGGCGCAGGTCCAGTGGCTTTACGTGCTTTTCGAACCACGGGGGTGTCACACCACCAGCTTCCTGACTCCGGGCTGCTACTGAGAATTTTCTAATAGGAAAACCCAATAAAACTTTGCCGGACCTGAGAATCGAACCCAGGACCTCACACTCAGCAGCCGCGCTTGCGCTTGCGACCACTAGACCAACGAAGCAGTGAAATACGCAACGAATACGTACGTGATATCAAGTTTACTAGAAACTAGGTTGTGGAGGTTAGTAAACAGTCCTTCCTAGTAAAATTATTTTTACAAGGAAGGACTTTTGTTTTATTAAGCTGCTACTGTTTATACTGAATGCCGACCCCAACAAAGATGGGAAAAGCCTAGGTAGATTATGCGTTAAGATCCTTTACGTAATATCTACTATATTTATATTTTTCAATTTAAATTGACGTTTGTGCTTGACTAGTTGTGCTCGCTGTACAAAATTATATAGCCTATTATTTACTTCTCCATTTGAACTGCCTCATTATTCTATTAGTCCCAAGCGCGACTACTAAGTATGAGGTCTCGAGTTCGATTCCCGGGTCGAGCAAAGTGTTATTGAGTTATTCTGATAGTAAATTCTCAGTAGCAGCTTGGAGTTAGGAATTGTGCCCGGTAGATGGCAATAGGCTCACCACCTATTACATGGGACTTAATCACAGCATCGGTGAAATGTGGGTGTACAACTGTACATACTATGTTCCTCATTTGAATCGGATTTTGTTCACAATTCCATGGATTTAATTTTACTGCGTGGATACAAAACTCGGTTTCAAAAATAAAAGTAGCAACATCTGCCCGTGAAAGTCCCGTCAAAATGTATCCAGTCGTTTTGGAGATTCGCCGGAACAAACAGACAGACAGACAAAATTTGATTTTTTGTTATACGTTCCTACCGTTTGTATATATTTTCATATACATTATATAAAATGCTGTTATTTTGATATTACAAACATACATTTCAATTTGATTCGTATGTATAGATTTAGTGTTACTCAACACAACTCAATAACACATTGAGCAAACACTACGCCAAAAACAAACCAAAATCAATGACACCTGTTACAAGGTTCACTTTCACTTCGCATTTTTTTTACACGCACGTGGCGTTATGCAAATATTAGATATTTCACGGTACAATATTCCGTGGCAATTTGCAGGGAAATTGGGCAGGAAAGCAATTGATATTCCGTTCCCGTTCGGGAGTTTTCGTTGGGAATTCTGTAGAATCCACTTCTGATTCACCATTTGCTTGTAGCTCACATATCTGGTGTCTATAGAATACTATGGGCTAAACAAACACTCTCGTTAATAAATCCCTACACATGGTGCGTACTAACTAAATCGTCGTAGTGTCTGCCAATACCGTTTTGTTTGTAAAAGTTTGAACTGTCGCTTTGTTGTGATTTCGTTCCCTAAAGCGAATTTTTCTTTTTCATATGTAACAGGTACAGCCTTTAATGGCATGGTGAAAGCAATATATAGACATACCATCGCAGCAATCGCGAGTCATTTGCTGTTTGTTATTGAAGGGTTCCGTTGTCTATCTCCGAAGAACTTCATTAGATCAAGATAAAGTATATAACCGCGGGGGTTTCACTCGCGTATAATTATATATATTATAATTAGTCTAAGTTACTCATTATTACCAGAATCGGTCCAGCCGTTTCGAAGATTAGCCGAAACGAACACATTTAAAAAACTTATTTTCTAGACCGAAAGACAAAAATTAAAAAAACTTATTTTTCGCATAGGTATCGTCGTGCTAATTCAGTTTTTCGCACGACGTTATCATACAGTTATGAGCTTAAAAACAAAACTATTATTTTGAAATCACAAACAGACACTTCAATTTTTCATTTATTTGTATTATTGACTTAAACCGTCCCGAAAACCCCGTCCAAATCGGATTAGTAGTTTTTGCATTTTACAAACATACATACTTACAGACGGGTCTAATACAGAGACTCCTTTTTCTGAAATCGATTAACTGAAACTGAAATCAAACTGAAATCTCATCATATCAGCCTATCGCCGCCCATCCACTGCTGAACGTAGGCCTCCCCCAAAGAGCGCCAACCATCCGGCCTTGGGCAGCCCACATCCAACCGCTGCCAGCCACCTTCTTAAAATCGTCAGTCCATAGTGCCGCAGGGCGTCCTACACTACGTTTGCCCAAACGTGGTCTCCACTCCAACACGTGTCTGCTCCATCGACCATTTCAGCGTGCTGGTTCTGCGAGCAATATCGATTACTTTAGTTCTCTGGCGGATAACCTCGTTGCGAATCCTATCTACCAGAGAAACCCCGAGCATCGCTCTCTCCATATCCAAAACTGAAATCTATTGCCCTTAAAAAATTAATTAGTCTCAGATTCAGATAAATCTTTGAAATACTTTAACGCATGCTTAGCAAACTCTAAAGACGTATTAAAAATGTGGAAGAAGAATTCACAGTAGTGAGCAGAGGTTGAGATGGATTAGCAGTCAGAGCGCCTGAAGTATTTATGCGGGAGGCGCAGGTTTGAAACCTGCTCAAGACCGTATTCTTTTTCTACAAAAAAAAAACTATATTTTATTTTAATAATTATAATAAATACGTCTTTTGGTGACGTCATTGCTACTATTCAGTCCCTATACAGGTGACCGAACCGACACGACCAACTTTGCAGCTAATACAGTACAGATGCAATTACCTCAAATACAGATAAATCTATGAAAGCCAATAACGCAAGCTTAGCAAAGTCATAATTTTTTGTGGAAAATTGTCGTTTTTTTTTTTATTATTCACACGATGTGTTATATTGATAATGATGTGAATATCATTTTTCATATGATGATATTGTGTTCTTAAGCAAACATTTTCTCCGATTGCTTAATTAGTATACAAAGCTAGATAGTAAAGAAACAGTCCATGTGATTAAACGTCTTCACTCCCCAATGTCCAATTATAGAAAAAAAAATGGGTTAAATAGATTGGAAATGTACACAAAGCAAGCCGACTCCGACTCGAAGCATCATTAGCTCGTTCCATATAATTATTTTTAAGAGATCGTTTTTTACGTATTTATGTAAGGTAACCTGACATTACATTGAAAGTCACACCTGCCATTTTTTTAAATCTCACTAGCCTATGTTACCCTTATGGATAATGGATTATAATATAAGGATTCTAACGATACGATACATCGAAATCGGCTCAAGCGTTTAGAACTTATGGTGGAATAAAGAAACTCACAAACATACATACATAAATTTACCCTAAAACATAACACTCCTTTTTTTGGGCAGTCGTGTAAAAGTACATATATTGAAAGTATTTGTGGCGATTAAGAACCTGCGTGAGTAGTCTTTACAAAAAGTCTTAATTAATAATTATGATTCGTATTTTTTAATGAGCGTGAGCAGGATTTATATGAGGTTCTATGGCAGAAATTATCAAATGAAACGGAGATACCCGCTGAACTCATTAATATCTTTAAATATTGGTACACTAATCAAAAGAACTTTGTCAGGTGGTCTCATTCGGAATCGGAACTATATGGATTAAATTGTGGAGTACGGCAGGGAGGGTTAACCTCACCTAGTTTATTTAATTTGTATATAGACCGATTGATTGGTGAGCTGAGCGGCGCCATGGTTAGCTGTTCTATCGATGGAAAGATGATCAACAACATCAGTTACGCGGATGACATGGCGCTGCTCAGTCCATCAATCAGTGGTCTGAGGAAATTATTGGCCATCTGTGAGACATATGCGGGGGCTGATGGCTTGAGGTATAATGCCGCCAAGAGTGAAGTTATAGTTTTTAAAGCTCACAATACTCCTACACCTGACAACATTCCACCTGTAAAACTTCAAGGAATTTCGTTACAGTTCGGCACTCAATTCAAATACCTCGGGCATGTGGTCACATGTGGGATGGTCTCACGGATGACAAGGATATTGATAGGGAACGTAGGGCGTAGGCGGTGAGGTGTAATATGCTGGCTCGCAGGTTTGCAGGCTGTACTAGGGAAGTTAAATTAACCCGTTTTAGAGCGTACTGCCAGTCATTTTACACTTGCAGCCTGTGGGCCAGGTATACACAGAAGGCCTACCACGCGCTGCGCATTCAATATAACAATGCGTTTAGGATTCTATTGGGACTGCCCCGATTTTGCAGCGCATCTAATATGTTCGCAGAGGCGAGGCTAGATGACTTTCACGCCATCATGCGCAAGCGAG
Organism: Xylocampa areola; assembly: GCA_935421205.1. Classification (NCBI taxonomy): domain Eukaryota; kingdom Metazoa; phylum Arthropoda; class Insecta; order Lepidoptera; family Noctuidae; genus Xylocampa; species Xylocampa areola. Next base: position 9,233,706 of record OW285200.1, read on the forward strand.
CGGCGTCTATACTACGGCGATTCCGGGGTAGTTCTAATGGTATCTTAAGCACGCTTGCAGCCAAAATTGATAGTCCCTTTATTAGGCTCTGGGCGAAAAGACATGTAAATACAGGTGTGCATGTCACGAATTAGTGGGTAGTTTCCCCGTCAATTATTATAATTTCAAGTTAGATAAGATTAACTAACATTAGGCTAAGAATTTACTAACACTATGGATGTACTATGTTATCCGAAATAAAGAGTTATTATTATTATTAAACCTGCGCCTTTCGGTTAAATATTCAATTTTCCACATAAAAATATAACTTTAAAGTTCACTACACATACGATAATGCGTTTGAAAGATTTATCTGTAAATATGAAATTATATTAAACTTATAAAATGCCACTAAACTTTGGAAGGATACCTACGTATAATAATCTAATTATATATACCTACGTATACTCTATACATAATGTAAATGTACATATTAAACATCATACCACGTTTATTATATCAAAGAATTTCCGTACAACACATCATTCAAGTACGCAATCTTATAAGCTTCGTCCATAATAACCATTATGAGATCATGCAAGAATTTATATAAGCGAAACAATTTCAAGTATCCCCATTATTAGAAGTCTCCTCTGTGCGGTATGCCTAACGACTAAAGATGTTTGTTGACAAATTAAATGCCAATTGCAGACACAACTATTCCTTAAAAAGGGGTGGTAGCTTCAATATCTCTTGATTAATGCTGTATAAAAGTATGTATCCATACTATACTTACTATATCTACTAATATTATAAATTGCGAAATTAACTCGTGTTTGTTTGTTTGTTATCTTTTCACGACTAAACGGCTGAACGGATCGTAATTAAATTTGGCAAGGAGATAGATTGTATCTTGGGAAAAGACAGAGGCTACCTTTAGTCGCGCAGACGAAGTCGCAGGCACCAGTTGTTTAAATATTTGCTGCAAATTCCAAGCTATTGTATTGTAAGAGTTTGTTTGAGAATATTCAAAACATTTGTAGCATCAAATCTTCTTCTGAACTATGTTTATCATTGTATAGATAATTGTAATTGTCTTATAAAACAACAGTACACGAATGAGGTAAACCTCTCAATCGACTAACTGACGCCATACTCGGAGGATTATACCTATGAAACTCCGAGCATGATCCGTCTTCCGCTGTGCTGATACTCCACGGAGTTCTCACACACGACACTGCTCTCGTCTATCATAAGATCGCAGCTGCATAGCCCACCGTTATGGTCCGTCGAAATAACATATCGTATAGAATATAAAGCTCTACCAGATATTTTCCGAACTTTCACCAGAACATCTCACCCTCCAAGCTAACGCTTTAAAGCGTATAAAACATTTTATGGAAAACTTTTAGACCAACCATTACGCCTTTTTATTTTATATTCCATTTTTACTTTGTAGGTACATACGGCATACATGCACACCTCATTTAATATTATATGAAGTAAGTTATTTCATTCTTAAGAATTTGCAGTGCTTCTTTTCAATATCCCTGTTCGTATAAAATCAGTAATATAATTATATACTCAATAAGCTTGCTACCAATTTAATTCCAGTGTGGGGCCTCCTTACTCACATTTTCATATATTCATACAATATTCAGGCGATATTTTTTACTTAAGTAAGTAGATTATGTAATAAATAAAAGAACTACAGTTATCTCATGACCCTGAACGCTGCAGTATTCGAAACGTCAGGAAAAACAAAAACCAACTATACACGCGATTAATCCTGTGAAAATTATTTTAATAAAATGTTTAGTATTCGCAAAAACCTAAGTTATTAATTTATACTCATTTTTTTTGTAATTTGAAACAATAACTGGGTAATTATGAAAGATTAATTAACGTGTGATGCCAAATTTTACTGGAACAAAATTCATACACTATATTTGACAAGATTCAAATAACTTTTATTTGTCAATTAATATCATATTGTTTATCTCATTAGGAATATGATCATACCTTCAAGTATATTACAATGAAACAAGTTTTAACCAGATTAATCATGTGTTTTATTAATTTTCCTAACGTTTCAAACACTGATGCGTAACGATGATGGTGAAAATTCCAAATATTACTATACATAAGTCTATATTTAAAATCGTATCGCTAAAACTACCATTTTATGACGCAATATAAACAATATTTATAGAAACGATTTAAAACAATTATTGGAAAGATTGAAAAGTGGTTTAACGGATCGCCGTCTGGCGTATTATTTGTTGTAACAGATCGACTCGGCCCCAGGGAGAGCTCGCAAGGCGACGGATTTCACGCCAGTGTGGCGTCCTCGCTGCCCCCGTGGCTCGGCTCTCGCTGTCCGACACAAAACTCGATTGGATATCGATTCGATAAATAGAGCGGCTAATCTCGCTTGTTATTAAATGAAGCACGATCTACGAACACTATTTATCCATCGCGTCTAAAGAGATTTTCATTGCAATGTTGCTTTTAGAACAACCATTTATATATCCAACATGTTTAAACGATTCACCGTACATTTCAGTGACACAAATACGCTAGTTAACATTCTCTTATAATGAAAATGTTTCACAGAGAAAATGAGTATTTTTGCTACCACTGCAAGTGAACAAAAATGCTGAGTCCGCGCTCTGCCGAGCTTAATCAAACGCTGAGCTTCGTCTATACAAAAACGTTTACCAAACGTTATATTGAAAGAACGAGTTTTAATTTAAAGAGTCAATGAAGTGGAAGAACATAGGTTCAATCAACTATTGTGAGTTTAAGGCCATAAAAGCCGCAGAAATGGATACGTTGTGGACACGCCAACATAATGTATTTCGATGAGGTTTGTATAACATATAACAATAAGTAGTATTGGAGCAAAGTACACAAACACGGAAGCCTTTCATGGCTCTGTACAGTATTTCGTGAGCATTGTTCGGAACGAGGTTACCACATTTAGTGGACAATTGAACAAAATATAATAATTCAGTAAAGGACTTAGTCGCCGGGCTGGCTGAATTCACAAAATCCACTCACATTGATATGACCGGAGAACATGCAAAAGTAATTGTGAACCAACAAATAGTTAATTAAAGTTATTATATTAATCCCATTGTACCTTATTTTGTAAGAAATTTAATATTAAGTACCTAATAAAATGTACAATAAAGAGTAAATAAATAAATAAAATAAAATAAATTTAATGAAAAAAGAATACGGTCGCGAACAGGATTCGAACCTGCGCCTCCCGGATAAATACTCCAGGCGCGGTCGTCTGACCACCAAGCCATCTCGAGATGGCTTGGTGGTCAGACGACCGTATTCTTTTTCCATTTAATACAATAACTTAAGAGTTCGCTAAGCATGCGTTAATGCTTTTCAAAGATTTATCGTGAAATAGTGAATTCATAATGACAAATAAAAACAGAAGTACGAGTCTGACTCGCGCACCGAGGGTTCCGTATAAGCTTGTTGTGGGACCTAACATTGTTCTTACATAAATATGAGTTGGATTGAAGGACAAACTTCGTAGTTGAAAAAATACCTAGCCATCTCGGTATCGTTAAAGAATCGACTCTCTAACTTCAATTGTAAGTTTGTAATCGCATTTTTTTTATGTTATATAACTAAGTACAAATTAACTGTTGTCGGTCTTTTTCCTTTAATTGTGCTGTACATCACACTTTCTGCCAAATTTCATGAATTTAGGTCAACGGCATAATTGTGTTTACTAAGAAGCAACACACATACAACATTAAGGGACCGCAGACCATAGCATTTGATTTTATTTCAACTTGATACCTCCACGGGTACTTGAGAAAAGGGTCTTAACAGACAGACCGACAGACGGATGGACAACGATGTAATCCTATGTTTCGTTTGTTCTTTTGAGGTACGGAACCCTAGAAAAGCACTTGGAGGTTTCTCATTATAATTAGTTGTGACTCGTGTTAAATGTTGCTTACAAATTCAGCCCTTTGTCTTTGAAAATACGAGTATGTACTCTAACTTTAATTAAAATATTTTCAACAAAGATGGTATCTTTGTTGAAAATATTTCCCTCTTTAGTGAGTTATTGAATATTCTATTTTTCGATAGTTTTGTATTTATATTAGAATAGTTATAATTTACTTTGTAAGTATATTATGTAATTTTTACTACGTTTTTTGAGCCGTCGGCCCTGCACCTGATTTCTCTCCGGTCGTGTCGAATTGCCGTCCCATCGGACTATGAGAGTGAAGGAAGAGGGAATGCACTTGTGTATGCGCATACCCTTGTGCCCTATAATATCTCTGCGTACTTGGCTAGTCTCCGTGGAGATAGGCCGCCGTGACCGAAATACGGTCGGGAGGAGTACTATTATTATATTAATAGTTTTTACTTTACTTAATACTCTATATAATTCTATGTTCACAACTAAATAAAAATCTGCCTAGCCTTTTGACAACTGCTTTGAGGTAAGCTTCTAGTCTAACCAGATGCAACGTAAAACCAGCATTTTACATGGAGCGAATACCTATTTGAACTCCACAATCGTCATTGGGTTTTCTAAGAGCAGTGATAGCCTAGTGGTATGACTGTTGGACTAACAAGTCAAAGGTCGCAAGTTCGAATCCAAGGCACGCACCACTGTCTTTTCGAAGTCATTGTCAGTGCGTATTCTAAATTAATTATCACCACTTGTTTAAAATTGTGAAGGAAAACGTCGTGAGGAAACCAGTACACCTGAGAGATTTTCTCGATGTTGTGTAAAGACATGTCAGAGACCTCCAGGTGGTTTCAACTCTGATACTAGGTTGTTTATCAGCAACACGATAAGAAGAAGATTGTGTAACACATATCGTGGTAAGACTGGTTGTCAGACTTTACAGGCATCCAACCCATAGACCCGATATTAGATCAGAATACTGTAACCGACAGTGTAACGTGCTCTCCGAAGCACGAGGGTCACGATATGTAATGAAGGTCACCCATCCTCAAACCGACTACGGCAAGCGTAACTTAACCTCGATCATTCAATCTGTGCGGCTATTACTTAGCCAAGAGACCCTACATTTCACAAGTAAATAAATGAATATTTAATAAAAAGATTCATCAATAACTATCTATAACCTATTTTAAAATAAAACACATTTCTTCGCAGAGCTGACGATATAAACAAATAACGCGCACGAGTAAAATGACGAAAATAAACGTCTACACATCAAACCGCTTATTTAATGGCCGTAACGTTCGGTCTTAAACCGTTGGAGCCGAGCTCTCCAGTCCCAATGAAAACTGTTCGTCTTACAAAACAAACTAAATATCAGGGATGTTTGTGCTGTAAGTCTAACATTGTTATCCGTTGTTTGTTGCTTCTTTACAATGAATTGAGATTATATTCATGATAAATATCGGTATAAGAACAACACGGTGCTGTGAAGCTGAATACGCTGGATTCTGTTTGCTTACCTCCTTCATAATTATGCACGTTTTCATGCTACTAAATTAAGTAGCTACGTTGTAATTTCTGTTAGAAATTATGTTTTGGTAATATATATAGTTTTGTATAAAAGTATTTACCCAAAGATACCATAATTATTCATTTTTAAAATGCATTAATGCATGTAAAGAATACTTGGAGTATCGATCTAGCAGGTGCGGGTTCAAACCGCTCGCGGTTGTATCCCGAAAAAAGATAATATGGAAAAAATATTTTCCTTAATAATAATTTCAATTCATAATGTTTTTTTTTAGATGATTACAAAACACCTCACAGCAACAAAACGAAACAAACAAACAACAAAATGAAAAGACTTCTCCTATTTTCCGTTGGCCGTTTACGACAAAATAAAAATAAAATAGGTGTACTCGTCTAATTAAGTAACGAAAACCAGGAGTAATCGCACACCGCTACGATTAATTTGGTACTACGCCGCTACGTCACAATGCTACTCGTACATCGACGTAGCGGCGCACGGCGTAGCAGATCGACAGCTCGGAAATACCATGCGTTTGATTCGATTGTGGTAGCTTAGAAATAGTTTACACTATACGTCACACTGCATGCACTGCTAGGGCAGGCCACCACACATTCAGCTTACTGCAACTACAGATCGTGAGAGCAAAATACAGCTCAACTGTGTCTGTCGATCTTCGGCCAATGAGCGCTGCTCACTGAATGATATTTGTTGTGGATTGTTTGTCGGAACGGACAGATGGACTCACAGTACATTTTCAGCCAAATGTGGTAAATTGTAGACTATAGGGGGCTAGTCGTATCTAACCGCATCCTTAGCGAATATTCTTAAATATGCAGATACTACAGACTTTTCTGAGTATAGGATTATGAGGATAGGGTTTACTGATAAATGGCGTTTTGATCTTAATTGATCTAATGGACATATCCTCACGAGTAGGTACCACTTAAATTAAAACTAGACAATTACAATTATTATATCACTGTTAATTATGCTAAATATAGCATGAATACTACCGAAGGTGTAGACAGAGGCGTGCACGGTTGTACATCCACATTTCACCAATCCGTTTATAAGGTCCCGAGTCATAAGTGATGATCCCCGGGCCACTTTCTGAGAATATACTCATTATTATTTATTAGAAGTTTCCTAATTTAAGCTATTTTCGGAATGAGTCTTTTTAAGAATAAGTCATTACAGACATGTCTTTTTCGGATAAGGCATTTTCGGAAGTAGTCATTTTGAGTATAGGTGATTTCGTGAATAAGTCCTTTCAGAACTCAGTGGCCATTTCCGGAATAAGGCATATACACATTAAACACGAAGTTCAAATAAAAATAAATGTGGTAACATCATAGTTTGCGGTCTAAATAAACGTCCAAAAATAACACGTAAAATCTTAGTAAATACAAATTCTCAAAGTTTGTTTTAATTGGTCTAAAACAGTACCTATTGGGGCCAATACCAACATCCCGAAAGGATTTGTGTTGATCTCGGACGATACTAGGAATCCTCTTAAGCTAGCAACCTGTCACTATGTATGCAAATATGCACTAGTACGGAATGTTAAATCCAACATGCTTCCTTTACATAAGCCTTAAACGTTCCCACTTCCCACATATTGGTTTCCATCGCACACTGAGTTGTGGCAACCCAAATGCAAAAATTGATATGGTAATTCAACTTAAGGTAATGGAACTACAATTTATTAGGATTTATAATTAAAGTTAAAAAAATGTATAGTTACAGCATTTATTAAATTACGGGTATCTACACTTTAGATTTTGACCTATCTTAAGATACTATCTATATACTTATTTTTTAATCAATTGTGCTGGTTGATAATTTCCATAATTATTCGTTCCTTAGACTCATACGTTTTTTCTATAAACTAATTTTTACATATATGAATAAAAGCACTAACTACAAAATGTATCATCGAGCAAGATTGTTGGGGGGTCTCAAAGTAATGACAACCAACCAGAAACGTAAGAACAATAATATTTACCTTAACACGTTTAATAAAACATTAACGTTACTATTTCAAAATATTAATTGTAAAGAACTCCGCATAGATTAATTAGGTAGGTTCGCAGTTATTTAAGGTAAAACAAATCCTTATGTTTACAAAACATCTTGGCCTTTTCTTGAACGAATTCCACAACGATAAAAGACCGGAATTCTTGCTTTAGACTGAACTCAACAGCGAAATGAACTGGCAAGGGCGCTTATTAATTAAACTTCTGCTCTCCCCCTCTGTTATCATATTAAATGTTCATTATACAACCACCGAATTTCTGAAAATAAGATAATATAGGAAAATGGAAGATACCTACCTACATATCCGTAATACGTGTAGAAATGATAACAAACTCCTTGTACATCATGAAGCTAATAAATTAGGACGATATCACAGACTAAAGGGATTGGCCAGGAGGTTCCGTTCCTCGAAAGGAAAAAAGGAACACTTAAATGATCACTTCGTTTTCCGCATGTCAGTCCGTCTATCAAGACCCTTTGTCTCATAAACGTATCAAGTTGAAATTAATATCAAAGAGCCGAGCTCACAGCTCAAGTAAAGGAAAATTCCGATAATCGTTAATTTGTAGCTACTGATATATGTAGCTACAAATTAAACATTAAAAATGCGATTACAAACATACATTTGCAGCTGGAGAAACGACCATGAAAATGTATGGGAATTTTTTTTTTTTCAACTGCAAATTTAATTTTTAGATTTTAACTTGACATTGTGGTGGCTAACAATTCGGAGTAATGTGCAGAGGTCGTGATGGCTTAGTTAGCAAAGCGCCTGGAGTATTTATCCTACGAGAGGTTGATCAGAACCGTCATTTCCAACATGTACCTATGTTTATGTCACATGAAAAACAACGTTAAACCTATCGTGCATAATATTTTGTATGCATTGTCACGTAAAACATTAAATGTTGGGATTTGAGCTCACAAAAAGTTGTATAATATTAGTCCACAGTCTAGTAACACCAATAGTTCAACCGTTACACGTATTTATATACGTGTATAATAATGCTTCCCTGCAATGTTTGCCTTTGTTCCGCTTTACACCAGATTTATAAAAATATAATGATTTTTTTAATGGTACAATACATTAATTAATAGGTCTTTTGTGTGCTTACACATATTAAAAAAACAAAATTCTAGTCTGCATCTGTTGGTTGGTTTGTTTATAAGTATATTCGGAACGTTTAAAGAGCCTTTAGCTTAAAGAACATTTTAATGTAAAATGTGAAATTAAAAGATACATTTCCACACATAATAATAATGTATTTATTTAACTCCTTTGTTCTCATAAAACACTCATTAAATTATGATCCCTTTCGTAGAACACAATTACAAGACTAGCAAGATCAAATGAAAGGGGTAGGTAGAGTATCGTTTGACGTGGGTTTCGTACATACCCAAGCGTTCTCTCTAAGTTATTCCGGGAAAAAGTGAATGGGCTACAGGTATTTGCCCGGATTTCGGTACAGATTTCAATGCTATTTTCACACAAAAGATCTAAATTACATAATCACTGCGAGGATTTTAATCAAAGAGCGAATATTATGAAGTGCTCTTAGTCAAAATTCGATCCGAAATATAAACGTTCACATGATAGCAAAAATAATGATCTAATGAAGCAAGTAGAATTACTTATACTGAGCATTCATTTAACGTGTCTATACTTAAAATCTTCATAAAATCATTATTATGGACAAAAGAATATATACGAGTACTTAATGCAAACAAGACATGGAAGTCAGATACACAATATACTAATTAATTTACCTAATTGTCTTGCGATCTATCATTGTATATATTTATAACTCACAAGAAAATATAAGTGGGGCTACGTTTGAAATTTATTCCAATTCCAATATTAAATAAACGCCTTAAAACGACGCGTAATATTAAATTGCAGTTGCCGCAATTTTAAAGCATGATGCCTTATTAGTATCCCGATCCTATAAAATTTTTTTTAGACATTTTTGCTTTTAGAAGGACGTACATATGTCCCATGTCAATCGAGCGGAATTATTTTCAAGAGTAAGCTTACAGGCCTCATGTCAATTATGAAAAGAGAACAACATGGAATAACAACCATTTTATTAAGTCCTAATAAACGTCGTCATACAAATCCAATAGAAAAAGTACTGAATTATTTTCTACAATTTCAAATCATTTAGTAAAAGGTAAGCAAAAAAAACCCTATCCAATAGAGCACAAAAATATTTTTGCATTCATTCGCAAAAGTAGTAGATGAAAATTTCTCGAGGATAATTGACGGTCTCGTCGAGAAATATCGTCTATAAATATAGTGGACAAAGTTTGACGGCTGCGGAGGAAATTTTCAAGCTTCTTTTCAAGACATTTACTTGGAAATACTGCGGAGGTCCGCAGGCAGAGACAGCAATTTGTTAGTTTACGCTGCGTAGGAGCGGGCAGGCGGCGCGTTTGCCAGCAAACAAGTCATCTTTTATTAAATACGTACAAACATTTGCATTTAGCTACCGGGTACACTATATTGTAAATTTTTAAAGTATTTTCCTTGTAATGCATTCGAATGTTGAGTGTATTTTCATATTTTGAAAGGAGTATGATAGTAAAACAATGTTTTTATGGCTTTACCAGAATTGTTTGAACAGAGCATCGGATATTGCAATGGCAAGTACCGCGGTGCATACAATTTCAGTAAGTGCCAAAATTTCTAATTTTTGAGTGTATTTTTAATAAAAGCTTTGTTGTTTCTTAGTTAGTTATGTCATGAAAATTAAATGGATGTACGAAATACTGAAAATTTTTGTGTAGGTCCGAAATTGCCAACCCGTAGTAAGCTGTGGTCAATGCTCGTGCCTTCTCTGTATGAGAAGAGGTCATTGCCTTGCAGTGGAACAGTTGTGGGCGGTTTATTTAATGTTATTAGAACTAATATATTACGTCAAAATTAAATCTCTATTTCATCTTATTCAAATCGTAATTACAAAACAAAAATAAACCATTGACAATTTTACAAGACAAGTTTACAGGTAGGTACTTTAAGCACCCAGTTCCGGCTGTCCAGTTGATGCAGACGTTTTATATCCCTTTCAAAGCTTCTCCATTTATATGGGACCATATCAATGACCATAAACATGAACATGAATAAGAATGTAGGTTTTATGGCCCGCCGTATAAATCCGGAGGAGGTGGTCATGACCCGGTCGTAACGAGGAATTGGAAGAAGTGAAAATAGGATTGCAAATGATCATAATATATATAGAACTATTGTCAATGATATGAATAAAAAAAATAAAGGTTCGAAAATCAAGCAATCAAACGAACATAAAAAGCCTGAATTCCCCTAAATGGGTAGGCGTGTAAGTATACAGTTGCACACTCACATCTCACCGTTGCCCTTATTCATTCCCATGTATTATTACATTAACAAGTGATTGTGAAATAAAAATACTGACGATACATTTTTAAATCTAATTATAGTAAAGAAGTAATTAATGATTATCCTGTAGGGTTACTCTTGAAAGTAAATCCGCTCGATTGATATTGGAATTAAGTCAATTCGTACCTACTTTTAAATGCCAAAATGTCTTAAAAAAATATAAAAAAATCGGAATATCAATAAGTTAACATGCTTCCAAAAAGAGATAAATGTGACGTAGGTATTATACATTACTTTAGGGCGTTGATTTAACGCTAGAATCGGATTGGAAATTGGATTAATTTCAAGTGACTTCACTGTTTTGTTGTAATACTGGGTAGATTAGTTCTCATTTTTTTCGTTCTTTAACAGCCCAGTCAAGTAATCATATCTATAAACTAAATAAGCTCTCACGTCAATCCGCAAGACCAGACTGTATCCTCCACTTCTGAATTTGAACCGTGCTCATAGTCACCTAAAGTTATTTAAGCTATGCTTGTTATGATAAATCCCTCAGAATTTATTTCTAATTAAGCTTAAAAAATCTCTTTAAGTAAAAGCAATATGTTTCTATTAAATCCGTTTTTTGTGGAAAATTTGTTGAATTTCCAGCTATGTAGTCTCAAAATGTGTGAGTGGGGAACATAACGCCATTGCGTTATTTTCCCCACCAGTCCGCCAGTCCTAAAATTACTGCTCAGCTCGGTGTGCGTTTTATTTTATTACTATTTTGCGAGTAGTATCCACTGCACGCTTTTTAGTGAGGTAATTACTATTTTTATCAAATATTATATATATACACTAAAAACCGATTTATACTTTTTTTGCACTATTTAAATTTCTCAACTACAGGCCACTTAGAAACAGCAAAAGCAACTAAGATATCATGTTGTCTTTACAACTGCCTCAAGTGACATGATTTCCGAATTGCTTTTTTATATTGGACAAACCAATCACGAATTCTCACACAATCATTACCCATGATCTACGAAAAGTTTTCTCCTAATTATTGTTCAACGGCTATTACTCATTTTTTTGAGTTGCCCGACTAGTTCGAAATCGAACGGAGCACTTAGCCTTAGTATGTCACGTGATCGCTGCGGGCTCAGCTCATGATGATCGCTAAGGGCTCCGTTCGAGTTCGAAACTAGAACCAATCAGTGTCACCGGGGAGCCTCTCAATGTAGGGCAGGATTACATCTACCTGAGGCAGAGTTTACCACTAGGTAGACATAATTTCGAGAAAGAGCTAAACAAAGAATTCATCTAGGCTGAGCAGCGTTCGGATAGCTTTGTCAGGTCTTTTCGTCACCTATCCCATAATGTCTGAAGACGAAAGACTTCAAACAGTGCTGCATAAGTCATGGCCTACACCTTTTGGCAGTATAAGTCATGATAGGCTCCTACATACCTATCATGACTTATACTGACAAAAGGTGGACAATCACAGTACAGTTTGTACATAAATTAAAAGTTCCTCAGCGATCTATGGAGAGAGCTTGCTCGGAGTTACTCTGAAGGATAAATTCTGAAACGAGGTTATTCGACAGAGCCAAGGTGGTCAACATAGCTCAATAGATAAGATTGAAGTGGCAGTGGGCCGGCTATGTATGCCAATGAACCGATATGGCGCGTCTTGGGAGAGACATGTCCAACAGAGGACTGCTATAGGTTGATGATGATGATGAATAATGAATATGAATGTGTCTCACGAAAGTTAATAAACAAAAAAAGTTTTCTTTTGCCATGTTTCATTGTATAAGATTGTATGATCCAGAAATAAATTCAAAGTAATATCGGGCACAAAAATCTTCGCCCCAAATCTCGACGACACGAATTTTGCCATTGCAGTGCTATATCGATTTCTTGTACAAAATAGGTACCTTAACTTAACGTGAATTTGGCAACAACAATATGAACATAAAACTATAGGGGTATCATGCTAGTAACTCACGTACTAAAGGTTTCAGGATCATTTGAAGTTTACAGTCTACGAAACTACGTCTGTGTGTGTAATAATGTAAGTATGACACAAGTTTTTATGTGTTCGACATAAAACTGTACGCCAGAAGCTTGCCACCTCTAGAAGCTAGGTGTTTCAGAAACAAGTTAGTGCCAGGACAATAGTGTGGGGGATTGTGTGTGTGCGTGTGTTTGTACGTACTCTTGAGTGCATCGTTTAATGTTTTTACGATTGTGGAGGTAGCTTGGACATTCTAAGATTGTATATGTTAGAAATACTACAATAAAATGTTACTTTTATATCAAAGTGGTACCGTAGCTGCCTTCTCATTTTATAATGAATGACTGATCCTATGTTTTATACGTAGGAATTAATAAAGCAATATATAATAAAAAAATATTATCAGCACAAACAGAGAACAGAAAAATAAAACAAACAACATATTATCAACTAAATATTAGAAGGATCAAGGTAACGTTTCATTCAGAGAAAATAAACACAGTATAGTCGAAATCGTCAATTAAACACGATTGACACAAGCTAACGCTAGTTAAAGTTAATGATCGTATTTACAAGCAGTCATTACTCGACTGAATAGAGCGCAAATTGTAAATTCCCTCAAACACGAACACGCCTTCAAATCAAAATGTTTTATAGTAAGATGAAAGGAGCATTATCTACATTTCGTGTGAAAGGAGTATAGGTACAAGAATGTATTGGATGAAATCAGGCTATCGATCGGCTTTAGCTAAGTAAGCCAGGGGTATTCAATGCGATAATCAATCGTTTTGTCTAGACTCATTTTGAGAACGTCAAAAACATTTATCGTATTGTATTTCAATTGTATTTAAATCTTACCATAATAATACAATATATTATTTATTTGAATAACATAAACCCATAGTTTGCTTTAAAAATAATTATATTGAAATAAATAATACAATAACAACATAACAAATTATTAAAATTAGAACGGCTGTTCGCTAATACAAAATAAAAGTTAAACGAAGTGATTTACGTTATATTCTTAGTACAAGTTGAGCCTTAAAGTGTTCGAAACAAAATAAAGCAATTGGTTCCCAAATCACCGCCAAAATGCTCTTACATTTGCTACGCACGTGCCACGTTATTTTTATGCAAAATAAACGCAATCTAATGACATATATAAATAAAAATAGCATCACGCCTGTATTCCCCGACGAGCTAGTCGGCAACACACACATTTCACTAATTCTGTTATTAAAACCCATGGTGGTAAGCCAATTGTCATCCACCGGACACAATTCCAAACCCCGGGCTGTCACTGAGAATTTCCCAAGAAAAAAAACTCAATAACACTTTGCCCGACTCGGGAATAGAATCCAAGAACTCGAGCTCAGCAGTCGCGCTTGGGACCACTAGACCAACGAGGCAGTCAATCTAATGGCAATTTCCTTTATTTCACAAACTGTTGTAACACCTCTCTTTACTATAGTATCCTAACATAATAATGCCTGGAGTTACGCCTGTGTTATGTTACACGGCTCCGGCCATGTAATTCGCTTTGAAACAACTGAAGTTTTATTATTCAGTTCCTCCCTTAGCCACCGCGACCAACGCACACTAAAATCACATAGACGTCATTCGTAGAATATATGAAGCTTATAAAGCAGTGAAATGACTCGTATCCGTTTATATGCTAGTAATCTAGTACGATAGCAGTGATAGCCTAGTGGTATGACCGTTGGACTTACAAGTCAAAGGTCACAAGTTCGAATCCAAGGCACGCACCACCATGGTGAAGGAAAAAATCGTGAGGAAACCTGCACACCTGAGAGATGTTCTCGATGGTGTGTAAAGCCATGCCAGAGACCTACGGGTGGTTTAAACTCTGACACTAGGTTGTTCATTAACCACACGATAAGAAGAAGATCTAGTACTAATAGACTTCCCACAACTGTATGCCTTCACCGATTTATATGAAAAAATCTTATACATACCAACAAACTTTATTTAACAAACAAAGAATTTTGCAAAAACCCAACCTACATTTCTGGAAAACGGAAATCGCTTCCTTCCTAAAATAAATTGATTAGACGTGTATCCAAAAAAAATCTTTAAAAGCCCTCTTGCTCTCTTTTTTAACTTTTCGTGTCCAAAAGCTTTGTCCCAGAGAGATTCATTTTAATTACGATTTCCACGAGAAATAACGACTCGGGGAAGTACGGCCTTTACCTAGCTACCAATCTTCATTAGCTTCATTATTTCCGTGTAAAATTGTACGTTATGTGCTTTATTATACGTTTTAACTATGTATACATGACATAAGATTTTAAAATACCGCTGTCTAGAGGATTTTAAATTGAATTTTATTAAAAATCTGCCTCGCTCTCTTGCTCGATTATTCCTAGCCTGACGCCGTTAAACTGGCTTCAATTTCTAGCAAAATCTAAATTAAATATTGGAAAAAATGTTATAAAATCAGATCTTTTTTATTTATTTAGATCTCTCCATTTTTTGTGGCAAATCAGTCATGGGGTGGATTACGTTAAGATATTGTATTTTTGTCATGTCTCTAGGAATTGTGGATAGAGTCGTGAGAATATACGTGGAGGGTAGAATTTGATTTATTCGTGCAGAGCGCGGTCGGTCGTGGCGACCGTACGTTACTAAGTTGAAGTTCCAGCGACATAAATCTCCGGCCACTCCACACAAAGTGAACGAATTGGCCCGAATGAATAATTCCGAATACATTTATGCAAGCGCAGGAATTTCCATAGCATAATCTTATCGGATCACTGTGCAAATACTTTCAAAAGATTTAGGTATACAAGAAAAAATATATGGTGAATATAATACAACCAATTACCTACAATTTCGTTCTATTTACACGATTAAGTGGGCATTTATATAAAAAGAACATAAATTTAATTTTCAGTAGATATTGGACGGTACACACACTTTAAGTTTGCTTCTACTAAATAGAAAAGTTTTGATTCGTTGAAATACAAGACGAAACTAACGACGGTGGTAAGAACAACAATCTGCTAAAAGTAAAAACTTTTGTTTGCCAACTTTCTATTTCATCTGCAAATAACAAATAACACTGTGCTTTCAATAGTGTTTCATTGCGCGTTATTAAGCAATAATTCGACGACTGTTTATGTAGATAAACAGTCGTACTTTACGACGATTTAGTGTCTTTATGTTTCGTGGCAGTTCTCTATATAATTTAATACGTTAAAAATAGCTTAATCAATGTGTACAAAAAAATTGACTGTAACTAACGGGCTTAGAAACTAGGTATTGAGAGCACTCAATCTGTTGGCGTAAAAGAGATAGAAAATTGAGTTTACCAATCCGATTTTTTTCACATTCCAATGTAAACTTAATTATTGAGAATTTGAACGAATTCATACGCTTCATCTCCGCCAGACGCGAAGTTTAACGAGATGTTTCCTGCGCATGGTGCAAGAAAGCTTCAACCACCTACGCTACGCAGAAAAATATTCCATAAGATTTTATTTTTCTTTGCATTTATTTTGAAATTGTTTAACTGTATTTTGTTTTTTATTTATTTATACTTTATGCACATTGGTACATAGGCGGACTTAATGCCATAGGCATTTTCTGCCAGACAACCTTAGGGTGATGCAAAGACAAAACTGTATCATAGGTTTCATTAATAATATCAATACACTTTCAACACAGTTGGTTTTTAATAGACTTACTTATAAAGTAAATAAAATTGTTCATATTTGCATAATATACAAGCAAATGATCAAAATCATATTGATGCAAGTTTATAAAAAACTAGCTGATGCCCGCGGCTTCGCCCGCGTGGATTTTGGTTATCGCGACCAATAGTAATCTTGAAATTTTGATCTTGTTTTTGCTTTCCAATTACCGTTTTATAAGTGCCTATTCTTTAAAGTATTAAAATGGATATAGTATGTTATTCTTAAGAGCCATATGCCATCGCGGACTTTTCTGTAGACCTATATGAGATACACAATTCCACCATACATTATTTTGTTATATCTCAAAGGCAAGCGTTAAAAGCAGCGTTTTCGTTGAAAGCTCCCAGATGGCTTATTTTTTTCCGACACCTCCAACAAATATAATTATATTTTAACCAATTTATTCAAAAACTTGTCAAATTATATACCAAAACCTTTCTCAAGAACAGTTCTATCCATTGGTGAAAACAACAAGAAAATCGGAGCAGTAGTTTTTGAGTTTATCGCGAACAAACAGACAGACAGACGCGGCGGAGGACTTTGTTTTATTACATGTAGTGATTTATATAAGAACAATCGTGAAATCTTGCTTATGTATTAAATAACATCAAACCACAGCAAACATAAAGGCTAAACAGTCCAGTCTTTGAGACTCCTCGTTTGTACTATGCGGTCAAACTAATAAGAACTAGAGGAATAACTTTCTGGTCAACAGAACCAAAACAGTTTCAATTATCTTTAAAACTAATCAACGCTTCCCAGCATTATTCTTAATTTAGAAACTATTATTTTGTAACAATAATGTCAATTTGTGTTACTAGAAATATCTATATATATATATATATTGTGTCTTTATGGAAGATGCTAGTTTTAAAGTTATTATATTAAAAGGAAAAAGAATACGCTCGCAAACAGGACTCGAACCTGCGCTTCCCGGATAAATACTCTTGGCGCTCTGACCACTAAGCCATCTCGACCTGTGCTCACCACCGTGAATTCTTCTTCCATATTTTAACACATCTTATGGCAACGTCATTGCTATCAATTCAGTCCCTATACAGGTGACCGAACCGACACGACTAAATTTGCAGTTACACAATGTCGCAAAGAATGTAATTACCTTAATAATTCAAGATAAATCTTTGAAAAGCATTAACGCATGCTTAGCGAACTCTAAAGTTATTATATTAAAACCTTTCGGCTCAGTAACGTACAGATCTGTACTTGTAACAATAAAAATCTATTGTGTCTGCTAATGACTGAGGCAACAGCTTAAATGGGAAAGAATACGGTCGCGAACAGGATTCGAACCTGCGCCTCCCGAATAAATACTCCAGGCGCTCTGACCACTAAGCCATTTCGACCTCTGCTCACCACCGCGAATTCTTCTTCCATATTTTAACACATGTTATGGCGACGTCATTGCTATCAATTCAGTCCGTTTCGGTAACCTGTATGGGGACTGAATTGATAGCAGGAAGCTATAAAATTTCTTTTAAAGATTGCATGAAAAATTGAGGCATTGTCATCGTATTAAGGGACATATTGCATAGAAGCCTTTCCGCTGCGAACCAATATGTGCCATTTTCCACATATTTTTATAACATTATAGAGTATTAAACGGACAAGTCGTTCATTGTTGAATGTACCTACGCAAAATAAACTGTCGCCAAGATTATAATATTTAATATATTTGTATTTTTAGTTTATTCACTTATTGAAAACATAAACTGAGGAAAATAGGGTATCCATTACATCTAGCAGAGACAGTGTTTGTTTTTTTACACGATTGCCCAATAAAGGAGTGTTATATTTTTAGAGTTCATATATGTATGTTTGTCTTTAAGTTTATTTTTTCTACCATAACTTTAAAACGACTGAATCGATTTAGATGTATTGGGTACTGTTAGAATCCTTAAAATGTCCCGTGTAACATAGATTAGTAAGATTAAAAAAATATTGTAATATAGTGGTTATGGTGTGCACAAAAAGGTATGAAAAAAAAAACATAATTCAGACATGGCAGGCGTGCTTTTTATTATATAAATTTCAGCTTTTTTATTTTATTTTAGCGCGTATTGTGCACAATTAAGTTACCCCTTACCAAAAATACCAAACTACTCTGCTAAAATTGGTAGGGATGTCTAGTGTAACTTAAATAAACGATAGGCACATATAATATACTACTATTACTATAGTTATAAATTGTTGAGAAGGTGAATTATTTGGCCTGCATTTCAGAGCGCCATATTTAAAAAACCTTATAAATTATAGCGGAGAATATCTATTTGGTTGGTATTTCTCTTATCAAAATAATCAAAAGTCGTCAAAGCTGTACGTATTATTAAGTAAAACAATATAAAATTAACTAAAAAGTTAAGTAAGTTAAAATTTAAAAGCACGCCTGCTATGATTACCTATATCGAAATCGGTTCAGGCATTTAGAAGTTATGATGGAATAAAGAAACTCACAAACATACATACTTACATGCATACACACATGTATAGTATATACATGAACCCAAAAAATATAACACTCCTTTTTTGGGAAGAGGTGTAAAAATAAGAACACAATTAATATACAAGACTCAAAAAAGAATAATTACGCCGCTCATAAGTTAATAATCGCGTAAACAAATTACCCTAATTGTGTATTAAGGTTCTCCAAGGATTTAGTTACCATGACGTTCTTCATGATGTTAACTGTCTCTAGTTGGCGTTTGACCCTCGCAAATTCAATTATGAGGCCTTCGTCGCCTGTGTTGTTGACCTCTCCCTGAACAAATAACACCCAGACTTTGCCGGAGATCTTAGATCTTACCACTAGCCTCGACCTTGAGCGATGTGACTTGCGACTGCCGCCCGGCCGCGTCTTGTTTTTCTCCTCTACTAGTCGACTCTGGTCTCGCTCAGAACAAGTTCATATATTTCGTTTTGCCACAGTCGCTATCGCAAGTCGCTCAAATGAAGTAAAAAAGTCTTGTTTAAAGCCTAAGAATGACCTTCGGTGGTTCAATGAAGCAGCGAACTGAGCCAACGGAGCTGAACAGTTACGTTTATAGTGTTGCGGTATTTATTTTATCTGTGTTATTTTTTTGTTTATTGGGATTGTATACGTTACGGGCCAAGACCATAAACTGTGCAGAGTCGGTGCTGACTCTGCACTGCTTTGTTATGTTGACTTTGAAGAGGTTCTCTGCAGAGTCTACTAATATTGATTAAGCTGTTCGCTGCCTCGCTCATTAGCAGACACAATAGATTTTTATTGTTACAACGTATAATTCTGTACGTTGCTGAGCCGAAAGGCCATATCAACATTATAGCGGGTATTGTAAATACAGTTTACTGTGAAACACTAACTTTAAAATTATCACGTTGCATGATATTACTACCTATATACTAACAGGAATTAACCCGCAATAAATACCTTTGAATCGCTTGACATTTCGACCAGGTTGCACTGATCGTGGTCACAAGCAGATTGATGCAGCGAATTTACTCTGTCATTGGTGTTAGATTTTTCTTCATCTACCTCCACGTTTTCATTATTACTATAAAGGCCGTGACACACTACACTCACTGTGTCCGTATTCTTAAACAGTGAACTTTTAAATTAGCATTATTAACTCGACTAATTCTATGTACAAGTGCTAAGTATAAGCCAGTAAGTAACTACACACGCTGCAGACTTGGCTCATAACATATAATATAAGGAATAATAGAATTAAAACGTCGTCCACTAGACCAGATCGCAAGGGCTACTGCTTAGTGTGAGATTCTGAGTTGGATTACCGGGTCGGGAAAAGTGTTATTGGGTTTTCTATAAAGGAATTCTCAGTAGCTGCCTGGAGTTTGAAATTGTGCCTGGAAGATAGCAATATGCTCACCACCAATAACATAGGACTTAATTATTGGTGGAATGTGGTTATATAACTGTGAATACCTATGCCTATCTCCTCGAGGAACACTGGTGGGATGTTATGTCTGTAGAATGAAACGTAAGAATATTCTTTTAAGTAGTTTGCTAACGTGATTTATTTATTATGCTGTTTCTCAGCAGAAAGTCATAAGTCAGTATAGAAAGTACCTATATGCAAAGTATTAAAAGAACATGGTCTGAACTTCTGGTCTACCGAAAATGTTGGTTGACTCCCATGGAACATAGGTATACTTCGCTTGTATTATTCAGCTTAGCTGAAAGTTAAATGGAATGTAATGACGTAAAACGGTGCACAGTACGTCGCCACTTTCCTGAAATTTTGGCTAACTCGCCTGCCTTCCTTATCGTTCTTTAGAAAAGTTTTGGTCTTAGATTTGGTTTTCGCTGAAAATCACACTTTAAGCTAGTATACAGGTTATTCAAAAGTGTATACTACATAGATATAGGTACTATTTTGTGATAAAAATCTTTTTTTTTTTGTCAAAACTGGGTCTACGTTTGGCCACCAACTCGTCTGATGGTAATGCGACGGTGTGACCGAGGATGGAGCACATAGATCCAGAAGAAATCTATTCAATCAAGCCTTGAAAATTTCTAGATTATATTTCTCAGGAAACACAGAAGACGGGAGGGATCTTTGTATTATAAAGAATGTTGCATAATTGCTAATGTTTATCAGCACGCATCAAAAATACAACATTTAACAGAAATCGGTAGTCAAACGTCATCGCTTCATAGTCATTTTACAATGGAACCAACTTCGAAAGCACGAATAAAAAGATCAGCTATCCATAGATATGATCATACGTAAGTACTTACTCATCGAAAACATATGAAGCAGCTGATTTTTCAACCCGTTTTCGAATTTATTCTATAGTAAAAGTTGTCCGCATACGTGGGTACATTGACCCCGCAAAGTGTGACTACGGACTTTTGTTACACGTTGTATAATAATTATATACATAAGTTTGCGTAATTACGTAATTTAATTATATTACGTAGAGTTAGAATATGGGCGTAAACCTTATAAAATGTGATTACTCCAAAACCATAAAAAGCTCCCCGATAGTTTACTATCCTATCCTTTACCCACACTATGCTCCAGATATCTGTTTGTAAATGGAAACCCAATTAATGAACGCGCTTAGAAACCCACAGTTTGTGGGTAGAAGCTCTCCAAACTACACAGAACTGCAATGTGTGAGTTCTAACGATGCACTACTTTGTATTTGCATTCCGAAACCTGACCACTTTTTGAATAACATAGGTACATAACATCTGCCTGTATTTCTGATTAGGCAGAGGTACTTATACAAACCCGTAAATGTACACCCACATTTCAATGAAGCAGTTATGTATATTCCATCTACTGGGAACTATTCTGAACACCAAACTGAAAATTTCCTAATAGGACCAACCAATAATACAAAAAAGATCTAACGAAAGAGGCTGGCTGCTTATATTTTTTTTCTTTAATCATAGAGTTTAATCGATAAGTAAGATGAACATGAACACAACAGCTTTTGTGATTAAATTTATATGCAGTATACGAGGAATGTGAGCAAGTAAAACTGATAATCCAGAACCTCGTCAAATGCAAAAAGAAAGTATATTAAGGGATATATTCTGCCGTTCTTATCTTGATAATGGCAATAAGTCTTTTTTTATTGAATTGAGCTAAATTTAGATTCAGAATCAGTGTATTAAACACAATTAAATTTTTCATACCTTCTTTTTTATCAATAATGGATCTTCTTTTGGCAACCAACTCGCCTGATGGTAAGCGGTGGTAAGGCTGAGGATGGAACACGTATATCTAGAATAAATCAATTCACTCTTAAGTGGAGTGGATAGATTTTGGGAGAACGATAGTTGGGAAGTTGTTGCAACCGCTCAAGGCAACAACGGTTGCACCAGACTACATCCCGAAACACGACTAGGTCGCTTCACGGCATGGCTGCGTCATATCTAAGCAAGAGTAGGAAAATTCCATTACTATAAGAGCAGTATGATTTAAATTATTACAAAGCTGTAAATTTACTTACTATAGGTGTTCATCAAATCAAACTTACTCACATTATCGTAAGCAAAGGCAGCATTATAGTGATGTGTTTCATTTTGAATCGAGAGCGAACTTAACATTCTTTAAAATTACCGAGAAACCAGCACATCTGAGAGATATTCACGATGGTGTGTAAAACCATGTCAGAGACCTACGGGTGGTTTAAACTCTGACACTAGGTTGTTCATCAACCACACGAAAAGAAGAACAAGAATTTAAATATATACGAATAGAAGTAATCTCTGTCTATGAAATTTTGGCCATAGCATCATTACTATACGATAACTCTTTATCGTACACTCATAATTTAAAAAAAAAACCTTTCAGTGGCATGTATACTATTAAATTCGGAAACGAGTTCATTCATGCAGATATGAATGAACTCGTTTCCCAATTTAATAGTATCTGCTCTCCAATCTCCTCTGCATTCCAATTATGGTTTTTCTAGTAAAAAGGCATATGTAAGGATCGTAGCAGGTGGCGTTCTATAGTTTCTGCCTACCCCCATGGGAGAAAGGTGTGAGTTTATGTATGATAAAGTAAAAATCAACATCATGCGTTAGTCTGTGCACTGTTTCTGCTTCTAAGAAAAGACGTACTCAAAGCAATTTTGTAGAAGTACTTCATGTCGTCAAACACAACTTATAATAAACTCGGTTTATGGAGAGTTCTCCATAAACGAGTTTATTATCAACTTCTTTGAATAATAATAATGTGATAACTTGATATTTTTATAATATCTAGTTTTCTATAGTTTCAGTAAGCTTTTTCAAGATGATGCTATGCATCACGTCGGCGTTCCTCATAGATGAAGATGAATACTGTTCTAAACCCACTTTTCAATTCACAGATGCCGTTAGGCACAATACCAAAGACCGCGATGCTACTCAGACTTAACATTTACAAAAACCTAATAACACTTTTTCCGAGAATCGAACCCAGGACATAACGCTTAGCAGCCGCGCTTGTGTCCACAAGACAGTAGTATAATGTCAACTTTGTGAAACCTTTACCGAGAATTACTCGTGAATCTAATTTTACGATTATTTTTATAACCCACATCTGCTTCATACAATTTTAAACTACCTAGTTATAACAAAAGTTTCTGCCAAATTGCAATGTTCAGAATCTATAGGTATCATTATCAAAAGTTAGGGGTGAAACCGCATCAATCCATCTAATGTAACCGCAACTCATGTAACAATCAGTGTGATGAATGTTTGAAACTGAAGCTATCAACAGTGCGGTAGTTCACTTTCAACACGACAGGTGGCGACACCACACTCCTACAGTTACGCATGTTTATTATATACATATTATTTATGTGTAGCTTCTGAGCGTTTATGACAATTCTTTCAAACTAAATGTTACTATTCAAGATAAATCTTTGAAAAGCATTAACGCATGCTTAGCGAACTCTAAAGTTATTATATTAAATGGAAAAAGAATACGGTCGCGAACAGAATTCGAACCTGCGCCTCCCGGATAAATACTCCAGACGCTCTGACCACTAAGCCATCTCGCCCTCTTTAGAGGTCTCTTTTAACTTTAAATGTTACTAATTTATTTGGTATCGTCTCAGTAGTTTTTTATGATTGATATAACAAATTTAATGGAAGGATCCATCCATCCTCACAAACTTTCACATTTTGGTATGATTTACTTTAGGTATAAGCACTTTAACTTTCCGTGAAGCAGACACAATAGTAAAACAATCGCCGTGCACTACATTCAAGTCACTGGACGGTCAACGTTTTAAAAGGAAACAGATGAGAAAACTTTCGTGAGACATATTCATATCAGTTAATGTTCACCGGTTACTACTCACGTGCGTGGCTCCGTTCGAGTTGAAAACTAGTCGGGCAATCCCGAAAAATGCACGTTAGTAGTAACCGGTGAATATTAATTGAAACAGATGAGAAGGAAAAAATCATGTTTTAACAATTCATCACGGTCATTTTTCTAGACTGAGTAATAACCGGTCTTATTTTTAATATAAGCTTAACCGAGGGGTTCGCTGCTTGTCGCTGGTCGTGTGATGATTACCGAGTCCGTAGCGAAGATATCACAAAAAGTACGATATTTAGGAGAAAAAGCTTAGACTTCCAAAAAGTATTTCAGACAAAATATAAGTACCAAATAAAAAATGAGCATCACATTAAAAATTGAAACAAAGAAAACTCGCTACGGTACCTTAATCATAGGTTAGTGAAAATTACAGTGCTACAGAATCCATTAACTCGTAATTGCTACTCCGGGCTCCATAATTGAGATCGTTAATAGAAACAGATTAAATTATTTGTGCTACGTTACGCGGCGTAGATTAGAATTCAATCTTTGCTACTACCAGATGTGCCCGGGTTTGCTTACTTGTGAGTATATACTATAGATTTAGAATGTGAATATCTTACATTATCATCCCAGACTTATCCCGAAATGGTTACACATATCACCCTCCGAGAGTTCCGTACAAATTTGTAATGTATGTGGTGTATGTATATGGTTTTAATTTCAAATAGATACCTCCTCGCGTTCCCGAGATAAAGAGTTTTGACAGACAGACGGGCAGACAGGCAGACAGACGGATAACTAAGTGATCCTACAAGGGTTCCGTTTTTCCTTTTGAGGTACGGAACCCGCAAAAGCTTGAATTGTAACACTGTTTATCATAAATTTATGTATTTACAGAAATAAATACCATTTAAGTACCATCATAAATCTACTATTAGAAAGAATTTATGGAATATTTGTAAAATCTACTATGTTTTTTTAAAGCTGTTTTATCGGTAGCAGTGATAGTTTACTGGTAAGTCGGAGACCGGCAAGTCAAAGGTTGTAGGCGCGAACCCACTCCAGGACGCACCCCGGAATTTTCGCAAAGATTTCCCTTTTATATATATTGTTTTTTGTTTAATAACTTTCGTGAGACACATTCATATTAATTATCGTTTAACGGTTATTACTCACGCGCATTCTTCGGGATTGCCTGACTTGTTTCGAACTCGAACGGAGCCCTTATTCATGAGCTGAGCCCGCGGCGATTATGGGCTCCGTTGAAGTTTAAAATGTTGAAGGAAACTATTGTGACAAAACCAGCACACCTGAGAGACATTCTCGATAGTGTGTAAAGCCATGTAAGAGACCTGCGGGTGGTTTAAACTCTGACACTAGATTGTTCGTCAACCTTTCATTATGAACAAGATACAACCACTGCCGTACATAGACGTTCCACATATTATACGATGTTTAACGTACGAACGGTATGATAGTGTCATCATCCAAAGAATTTGGGGGCAGCCTCAGCATTATTTGATCTCTAAATACCAAGGTATGGGCATAGAACTTAAAAATAATGCACCCTGAGCGACAAAATTATGTCTTAGAGTATCTCTGTTTCCTATATTTAAGTAATCTATAGATGTAAAATTTTTGTGTAATTCTTACTACATATTACTACAAAATTCTATGTTGGTATTATAGTTGTTATGACAAATATATGATGAAGTTCTCGTCAACTCGTCATCGTCTCTGGTAGAACAAACAGTAGTTAAGTAATCACCAATGACTCCAAATGCATTCATTAACAGTGGATATAGAAATAAATTCTGGACAATAAGTACCCGTACACGTAAACAGAGTTTCAGGCAACAGCGAGAATACAATAAATGAAAGTACAAATAAAACAGTGTCCTCTTTCAGGCTCGCTTGCGTTCAAATATGCAGACAGTATGTAAGTTCACACTAACTCGTATTTTCCTTGGGGACGTGACATTGCCGACAAGATGCAGGACGTCGCGTCGCGTCGTTGGAATTGGCTTGGCCACGTACGCGCCCAGAAGGCGAGTAAGTTAGAGAGTATGTCTTACACTCCTAATGTAAGATGTGAGTTTTCGGTGTATCGTACATTTTGAAAGTTTTACTAATTTAACTGTTGTCATTAGTATCAATGACTAAGTTTACAAAGGTAAATTAAAAAATAATGTTTTTGTTGCATATAAAATCAATGAATCACTATTATCTGCCTAGCCTTTTCCCAATTACATTGCGGTCGGCTTCCAGTCACACCGGATGCAGCTTAATACCAGTATTTTACATGGAG
Source organism: Xylocampa areola (assembly GCA_935421205.1). Classification (NCBI taxonomy): domain Eukaryota; kingdom Metazoa; phylum Arthropoda; class Insecta; order Lepidoptera; family Noctuidae; genus Xylocampa; species Xylocampa areola. The sequence goes on from OW285200.1 coordinate 9,260,388, forward strand.
CGACTACCTATCTGACTTCCACATCCCAGTTACTAGGTAACACGATATCTCGTGGTATGACTGGTTGTCAGACTTTCAGGCTTCTGACTACCCGTATCGATCGGGATCCGTATCGGGATCGACAGCTTGACGTGCTCTCCGAGGCAATGAATCACTAATAAAACTGTCTTTTCGGCTTAGACAATACTGAGCTTGAGGTCTTAGATTCGATTTCCGTTTCGAATAAAGAGTTAGATTGTATTTGTCTGACAACAAGGAAGACGGCAGGGAATTCTATTCATGGGCAGTACGTATCATGAACGTGGATCCAAATCGTTGAGTACGAATTGTCGGAATTTCCACGGGAACGGCTGGTAGTGTCACCTAAATAGGAACAGATTCAATTCTTTTTAAAAAGGAACAACAAAGAAATCATCCGTGAATTGTCAGAATTCGCATATTAACAGACACAGAGAACTGAGAAGCAAACACACAACCAATAACAAAGTTATTACTAGTGTAGTCCTTACCCTAGGGACGGCCGTTACTTGGTTTTCCTGCATTAACCTTTTCCCCACGTAAAATACCTACAGCTTATGTTTATTTATCGAATGTTTACTTGCCAATAGAGAAATAACATTGGATACTGTTCGTGTGTTGATTTTTGCTTTTGTTGAATAGCGATAAAAGCAGTTTTGAGTAAATGTCTTGCTCGAAAAAACGCAGCTATATTTAATACTTAACGCACTCATTTATGTCTAGATTATTCTCATTGAGTTGGTTACTTAATTTTATGAACTAAATTAGGTATATAATTATAAACTGGGTTTAAAAGTTTTTTTGTGTTCGGCCGACAAATAAATGACTCAACAACGTTTCTTAAAATTTTAATAATTTCCTATCTTCTTACCGTGTTATTGATGACCAACCTAGTGTCAGACTTTAAACCACCCGTAGGTCTCTGACATGGCTTTACACACCATCGAGAGATATCTCAGGTGAGCTGGTTTCCTCACGATGTTTTCCTTCACCGTTATAAGCAAGTGTTGTACCGTTATAAGTAATTTATAATATAATAATAACCCACATGACTTCGAGAAGTCAGTGGTCCGTGCCTTGGATTCGAACTTGCGATCTTTGACTTGTCAGCCCAACAGTCATGCTATCACTGCTACAATCAAATATAATTTCCTATGAGAATATGTTATCAGACTAGTAAGATAAAACAAAAGTGTCGCATTCGCATGTGGTTTGGAATTTAAAGTAACTTAATCCGGAATTCAAGCCCAATACCAGTTACTCTTGAAACTAATACTCATACCGATTCCAATCCAATTCCAATATAAAATCGATGCCTTAAAATAACGCGTAATTTTAAAATAAATATACCTACATTACAGTTGCCTCAATTTTAAAGCATGTTGTCTTCTTAATATCCCGAATCTATAATTATTTTTTAAACATTTTGGCATTTAAAAGTACCAACTGACATATTTCCAATGTCAATCGAGCGGAATTATTTTCAAGAGCAAGGTCACTGAACAACGCTTTTAATAAAAATAATAAAAACGAATGTAACCAATTTGCAAGATTTAAGAACTATTCAAAGTTAGTTTAGAATTTTAAAAATGTAACTAAGTGTAACTATATAAAAGTGGGGACAGTATAAAATGAGAGCCGGGTCACAATATAAAATGAATAACAAATAAAATTCTATTACACCCTGTTGGCTGTTAAAGATTACTTTTCGTGAAAGTTATTACGCTTATAAAGAACGCATGGCTAGACAGAGGCGCCGGAAAAACGGTGAAAAAAACATGTGAATAAACCATACAGTGTCCTGATTCACTATGACACTTAAGGAAAACACGCAAGTGACGGAGAAACTTTATAACTACAGCCAGCAACATAAGTAAGGTAATATTTTTAAAAGTTTCGGAAATGGTTTGAGTGATAACTTTAATTATAATTTTTCATGTCGATTTATCATAGTGAATACTTTAAGTTATGGCATTTTGAATACTTGAAACTGACGGAAGGCAAATCTACTAATGTTGTTAAATCATAATATTTAGGTCTGTGCATTTTCATGGATGAAACTATTAGAGATATTTTATCCCAAGGAAATATGTTGCCATATTTATTATGAGAGATATAGAGGCATTAAATAAGTTATTACTGACTTAATTTTTTTTACGTCTCGTCGGGGCTACTAATTGGGCCAACTTATTATATTTTTGTAATATGTTGGCTCAATTCGTGGCCCCGTTGTAATGTTTTCATTATCCTTACTAAACTATCTCAATGAATCATATTTACATAATGTTATATAAATACCGAAATGTTTGGGGGCTGAGTTGCCCGTCTCATAAGAGTGCACCCTTTAAATGGAATCCCTACACGTGGCCCCTGGGTGATGCAAAACAGGCAACATAACTCTGGTGGCAGGCTTCGGCTGTGGCTGGTTACCACACACCGGAAAAAGCGATCGAATTCCAAAAAAAAAAACTAAAATGGATCTACTTTTGACCACCAACTCGCCTGATGGTAAATGACGGTGTGGCTGAGGATGGAGCACGTAGATCCAGAACAAATCTATTCAATCGATCCTTGAATATGTCTAGATTGTATTTCTCAGGAAACACGGAATACGGCAGGGAGTTCAATTCATGGGACGTACTTAAACGTATTGGGAACGATGAATCCAAATCATTGCGTACAATTTTTCGGAATGTTTATTTACGGATGATCAATCAATCAAACAAATTGTCTCAAAATAAAATGAAATTAATTTAAAAGATAATTAAAAAGCACGCCTGCCACGTGTGGATATTAAACAGAGAACTTAAATCAACGCGTAATTTTAAAACGAATTTACCTACCTTACCATTTGCCTCAATTTTAAAGCATATTTTCTTCATAAAATCTCGAATCTATAATATTTTTTTTGTCATTTTGGCATTTAAAAGTACGAACTGACATATTTCCAATGTCAATCGAGCGGAATTATTTTCAAGAGTTAAAGGTCACCAAAAGCTGTAAGCATGCTGTAAAATGTTAAACTAAAACTTAGTAAGTAGGTATTAGGTACTTACGTAGCTCACAGCTTGTTACACCTAACTTATTACATGGACTCGGATAACTGTATCGTCGGAGCGTAAGTATCAGGTATAAAGGATCCACTTAATTTGATACGTAGGTAGGTATGTCTTAGTTTGTAGGCTACGATGTAGCGATTCTTAAAATGGATTCCGCGGAACCCATTTTAGAAATCGCTGAATGATGCTTGTATTCTTTTTTAAATTTCATTCATTTGTAATCATTTATTTGATTTGAAGCGATTTTTCCGCTATGTTAAAACTTAGTAATTGCATACTACTAAGCCTTTGCCCGGGACTTCGTCTATAGGTATAGCCCACGGGGATGTATTAACAGGATAACAGGTGCGATGTGGTCTACCCGTGCATAAATATTTATCATGGCTGTTTTATTCAAGATTGAGTTCCAAATACACAAACAAATTTCACAAGCTTTTGCTATATCATAAGGAAGATTATTATGAATCCTATTAGTAATATTTTAAAGTTTTGTTTATTATACATAGATATATAAGTCTATACTTGTTTATAGGTTTAAAAGAACAGATAAAGAATGCAAGTAAAAATCCCTCATTTTAAAATCATCTTTTTCTATGCCTTTTACGCTTCAAGTCCCTACAGATAGCTACATCGGTGCAGATAAAGCGATTGTGATGAAAGTTTCCCGAGAATTTACTGTGCTTCGCTCAAAGTGAAAATGCAAACCAACTCAAAAACACTGCTACTGCAGATTTCACCAAAGCTAATTGCAAATTCATAGCGATTTTAAAAACTCGTGATTGATTCTTCTTTTAAATCTTTCCTGAGCTGCGTCCGAATGAATAATTGCATTCCATAATTAAATTGATGAAATCTCACGATTTTTCTCGCTATTTTTACTTTTGCAATATTCATATTTAATTTTATGATACATTTTTTGTACTGGTTCACAGCGAAATGTAGAATTTTTTATATTTAACACCCAACAACGTACTGCCGCGTCATCACGTCCGTGGCGTTTTTAATTACCTGCCGTGTGAATAAAGTAAATTTCATCGATGTGTTTGCAATAAAGTTTATTAAAATATGGCAAAAATATTCATGGTTTACGTTTACTTCTCTTGGCGTACTTTAGACACGGAATATGGGCCAAGGTATGGGGTCATGTATAGTTCAAAGTAGCTTCTATTCAATGTATTACCTAGTAATACTAAGGAAAGTGTAAGAATCTCGACCCTGTTATTTAGAAAAAGACTTCACTCACTGCCCAGTACAAAATCACATCACATCAAACTCTATATACTTGATGTTACCCTTAACCGTCAAAAAGACAGCTTCAATATAAAAACATTTTACATTTCGATGTCTTCACCCTTAATAGTGGAAGGTTGTAAAACGATATCCGGTTTTTATAACCAGACTTAAAGGTAAGCCCGAGGAAAATATTCAGTGCAGAGTACGCAGGTAATAACTCTACAGAGCGGGCCCGGCGGAAATTAGAAGCGTCTGCAATATCCCGGGCTGTTCACCTATAAAAATAAAAATTGTTAACTTTGCCCGCTTGCTAATACTAATACTAAAATATTGGATATATTCTGTGTGCGTATTCATCTCATTTACTGGGGTTTAATTAAATACTAGTGTCACATTAAAACGTACACGCCAGATTAATTGAGCAACTGATTTTCAATAGCAATAGTCATTTTGACAGTTCGTCAATATACATTACGTTGATCTTAATAGTTGCGGAGTTCTTGGTGCAATGTACCTATTGTTGTCAATGCGAAGAGCCTGATTACCCCCCAGGTATACCTGTAGATGGAAAATCGTGATTAAAATTAATAAGAGAATACAAATAAGTACCTACATGGAACGAGTTTTGTCATTGTTTTTCCTGCGTGATATTTGGTTTTCCCTGTCTCTGCCTTTCATATTGAATTTGCGAAAATCCTTTCGCGTAGGACAGGTTTGAAGCATAGTCTGTATATCTCACGAAGACGTGTGCTTTTTATTGACTCCGACATAAGGTTCAAATTAGTATGATTCGCCTTTATAATACACACATCAACACGGTCTAGGGATATTTCATACTCAATTAAATAACTCGAAAAGTACTGGCCGCATTGGAATCTTTCATACACCGATTTGTTTGTAATTTATCTCAAACTAATTCCAAATTCAAATTTTTGAAAATTCTTTTGTTTCGGTGGCATAAAAATGTCTTGATGTGTAGGAGAGGGAATTTTCATTTGTGCGAAATTTAGAAAACAATACGAATTACATTTAGTTACAGTTTTTTTTTCATTTTTAAACGAAAGATAAAGTTAAAATTGAGGTATTGTAGCCATGCAACGCCAACATTTGACGAGGGTGGAGATGTTACGAGCTGTGGGAATGCTGGAAGCTGGGTCTGTTCAGCGTAATGTTGCTGAGGCCATAGGGATCCACCAAAATGTAATTTCAAGATTGTGGACACGCTATCGTGCCACACGGGGGCCAAGTCGCATCACTACCCCCAGACAAAACCGATTTATGCAAATTACTGCGCGAGCTCAACCAAATGCAACGGCGACTCAATTGGTCCAAAGGCTGCGAGTGGAACACCAAGTGCTTGTGAGTGACCAAACTGTAAGAAGGCGACTGCATGAAAGCAATCTACGCTCTCGTAGACCACTCCGGGTCCCACCTTTACGGAGAGGCAATCGTGGACGACGATTAGAATGGGTTCGGAACCACGTGGACTGGGGCCGTGAACAATGGTCCAATGTGCTGTTCACGGATGAATCCAGGTTCGGCTTCCATCCAGATTCACGAAGGACGCGTGTTTGGCGAGTTCCTGGACGATGGAGCCGTCTTCAGAACCCTCAGGAAGTTCACCCATACCAAGGAGGAACAATTATGGTTTGGGCAGGAATTCGTCTTGGATGACGGACGGATCTCGTTTGGGTGCGGGGCAATATGACGGCAGAACGATACGTCCAACAGGTGCTGGGGCCCGTAATCTTGCCCCACAGAACACAAATGGGGCAAGATTTCCTGCTCATGCACGACAATGCCCGGGCACACACGGCGAGAACGGTAGCAGCTTGGTTTCATACACACAATGTTAGGACCTTAGACTGGCCTGCTCAATCGCCAGATCTAAATCCCATTGAGCATGCGTGGGATATGCTGCAAAGAAGAGCTCTGAAGGAAGTTCCTGGAAATCTGGCTACAGAAGATCAACTTTTTGCGCACCTCAGAAGGACATGGGACAATATTCCGCAGCAAGACATTGACAACCTTGTTCTGAGCATGCCGAATCGTTGCCGATGTGTTATGAACATCATGGGCGCTTTCTCAGACTACTAACTTCAAGTTTATAAACACAAATTAAATGATTTTTCTATTTTTTTCAGTTTTTACTCATAAATTAAAAGTTAATTCATATACGGTTTCCGTCTATGCTTCATTTTTTTTCCATAAAATCCTGAAATTTTAATCGAAGTACCTTAACCATTACTAGAAAATGGTAGAATATTAAATAACATATCTTTTAAATATATACATGTCATATAAATAATTAACATATTGATAGTAATTCGCTTTTTTTAAAATATCCCTAGACCGTGTTGATGTGTTTATAAAACATATTTTTTTTATATTAGCGGTCTTGTGACGCCTCCATCATTGCCTATAGATAAGCTAGTGTCAGTGGATACAAAAAATTGCAACCGATTTATACAGACCATCTATTACAATTGGTAGTGATGCTATTCTGGTGCCCACCTTTATAGCCAAATCAAATCCTTTGATAATATAGAACATTCTCATTCCTATGACACTTTTGAGATCGACTCGCTCGCCTCACTTCGAGTAAAACAAACGACAGCTAAAAAAACAATAAACAGAATAAAGTCGAATCGGCACGTCCAAAGTCACAAAGCAATACGCTTCTACGGCTTCTACGATAGCAGATCGTGTATTGGGATTAAATAATTGAATTGAAGGAAAGCTGATTTATTAGGCAACTATATTGTTTTAAACCACTCATGATACGTGGGTGGAAACACCTAAACCCGTAACAGTTATGCCGCACGAACTATAGATATAAGATATTTTAAAATAACAGCATCAAGTCCATATCCTCACACATTTCACCTAAGCTGTTATTAAGTCCCATATAATAGGTGACAGCCTAAAGCCATCTACCGGGCACAATTCCAAATTCTGGGCTACTATCGTGAACACATTGCCCAACCCGGAAATCGTATGTTCAGCAGTCGCCCTTGTGACAACTAGACCAACGAGGCAGTAGAGAAAGATATTTTAAGTATGCTACTACAATGACTTTCTTCTGCTATATCTATAGAAGAAACAAACATACCATAGCTCAATTCTCAATGCTCGCAATGCAACTTACTACTGGGTATCTAAGTGTTCTCTGGAACTTAACACCATAAATACTCAACGTCCAACTTTACAGATACAAGAAGACACGGTCAATAACAAAGTTTTGGCTGTGATTAGACCATGTTGTTTGGATCTAGATCTTGTGAACAATCATACAATAGTTACTAAATTAATCCAAAAAAAGCTCAAAGTTATCTTTGATCAAACTTGATGCTGAACCGTACGACACGGACACAAGCAGAAGTAATATTAATATCCACTTATAAACTAAAATAAAACGACAATCACTGTTTCCACCATGTACACATAAATATCTGAATGGCCACGTCAGCATAAAAAATCCATACGCGAAACATTCACACGCACCTAACATAGACATTGGGCGCTTTCCACCACACTAAACAATAAATCCTGCGAAAGTGAATTACATTGTTTGCCTACAAAAGTTATTTTGAAACTGTCGCACGCAGCGCACGCTGTTTGATACACGGTCCATTGGACTGAGAATTGATCTGGATTTCATGCAATCAATACCCTTTATTTTTTCAAGAAAATACTGTAACTAATATCTAGGGGATATAGATCTGGAAGAATGAGGATCATATTACAACGACAGTTTTAAGTATAGGTAGGTGTGTATGTGACATAAACAGAAGAAGACCAAGGACATAATTGCGTGAAAGATGTTGTTGCTAGAACTACTGGTATTATGGCTGATAGAGATGTGAATAGAATATTAAGACATGTTGCTCTTACCCCAAATAAATTGGGATAAAGGCAAAAGAATTATGGTAACAAATATCCATCTCTTTGGCCGGGCTTCTTCTCCATTTATCGTGTGGTTAAAAGCTACAAGCTACTTAAATAAGCCTCTAACTTAGCTCATTTATCACTATTTATTTACAAAAATTGGGACCGACGTGCCCTTGGAAGTCAGGAGATGTTCAGATAAAATTTCTTCTAAGAGTCAGTTCATTATTAGGACGAAATAATAATCACTAGGGGAATCAACAAATAAAGAGAAATGGACAGAATACAAGCAATATGTAATTTAAAATGAAAAGCAATTGGATTATTATTGAAGTATCCTCAGAGGATGAGCAACCAATCATTGCCTGTTTATTATCAGTATCTGCCCTATATTTTCATACAATACAGACTCATCAAAATTGTTTATTATGTGCCAAATCAGATATGAATTACAGATTTATTTTCCCTATGGTCTCAACTACAATACTCTATATAATACTCCAAAAAGTCCCGTGGGTGTCGTAAAACTTTACTAAGGTCTTATCAGAAGGATGGACCTACTATTTATCAACGTCATATTTTATTTTTTAATAATTAATAATTTAATAATTTATTTTACGAAAAAGTATTGCAGTGATTACATTACAGGTTGGATACAGTCTTACAGAGTTTTTATATAATGTATTTACAATAAAGTGGGTGTAGTACTGCTCTCCTAGATAGGCTACTAAGCAACCTGTGTTTAGGAGAGACAGTTCTGGGCCCCTTATTTGTGGGTACTAGTTATATACAGCGAACGTGTCTCATAGTTACAGTAACAACTGAGGTATTCAACAATACTACAATACAGCACAACTGTAGTTTAGTATATATTATAAGAGAAAGGTAGCTAACATTTTTATTCTAAACGTGTGTGTGTGTGTATGTGTTTTTTTATTTTTTATTAGTTTTTTTACAACTAAAGTATGAGAGAGTATACACCGGGCATTTTGCATTGATTTTATTATATAGTGATGGTCCAAGATATATGGGAAATCTTTTTATAAAAGATGTGTGTGCAGGTGGTACGTTACAGATTTTGTATTTTCGCCGTGTGATTATTTCACGAAATGGTGTTTTATATTATTAGGCAGTACGAAAAACATACGGTGATGAAAGGTGGTGCAAGGAGTTGACAGAATGGAGGTCAAAGTCTGGAAAGCGACACGTTTGACGTCCAGCGGTGAGATGGGTCGATGACATCGTTAGCGTCGTGGGCCGCACCTGGATGAGTCTGGTACAAGATCTAGCAGAATGGCACAAACAAAGAGAGGTCTATACTCATCAGTGAGTGAAGCCAGACTGCGGATTATGATGATGATGACTCAAAACATTCGCTAAAGGAAAACATCGTGAGCAAACCTGGACTGAAACCTTAAACCTTCTGTGAGCTTACATAGTGACAAAAGCCCCTTCCTGTTCTTTCTGCGAAGCTAGATCCTCGTCCAGCAATGAGACAGTACGAGGCTGGTTATAAAAGGATTAATAGGGTTTTATGCTAACTACTTTTATGCTAAATAGATCTATGCATTAACCTGATGGTAGCATTATAAGGTGTTTTTTTTTTAAACATGGATCCACGTTTGACCTCCAACTCGCCTGATGGTAAGCGAAGGTGTGGCCGAGAATGGACCACATGGATCTAATACTACAATAGTGATAGGAGACCGTTCTTTAGAAGGGACGTAGGACGACTTCATAGGCTTTGACAATTTTTTATGCTATAGAGTAACAAACAATCTGATAGCCACCTGATGATTATTTTAACTAATAGATATCACAACTATTTGTAAAATAATATATCAAATTTTATAAGTGCATTATTTAATGAGAAACCTAATACACTAAATCAATTAAAATTATATTGGAATTGGTTTGTTATGCATTCTATCACGGAACACTTCATTACTGAGAACCAATGCTCATGTTTCAGCCTACAATATGCAGTGTATAATATTCTTACCTATCATAAACATCAAAGTTAGTTATTGAAGTTTCAACAATATTATTATTCCGATACAGCAAACAAAGTATCTACTGAAAGACAATATTTGTTGTTAGTTTTCGAAGATACTTGGAGGGAACTTGTTTTGTGACTATAGTCTGGCAAGGTAGCCAACCGTGTTGTCTTACACATAGTTATGAATTAAAACCACTACAAAAATTTTAAAGTGTATTCTACGTGTGAGATATAAACAGAACATGAGTCGTTCGATGAAAACAATGTTTCTATCCATACCTACAATAACTCACGACCGTATTTTTCTGTCAACATTTTGTTTTTTAATTTTAGAGTTTGCTACGCAACGGCTAATGCGATTTTTTTAAGGTCGCGTGTCGCATCTGAACGACATTGTATATGTCGGTTCACTCACAAATAGATAGTAATGACACCACAACCTATTTAAATGTGGAAGAAGAATTCGGAGTAGTGAGCAGAGGTCGAGATTATTGATGAGAGCGCCCTTTTTTTTGAGTGTGGAAAATCCATCATGGATGCTGTGCCGGACTCATACCGACTCAAAACCGCACGATCCTCCACTAACCTTTACCGGGCCCCAGGATCGTAACCGTATTACCTCGACCACGGCAGGTTATGGTTCGTCGAAAGTATCGACGGATTCGTCACGCCCCTTTTTTTACACTTCGGTTAGCATAAACTATCGTCAGAATAGGTTCATTAATCGCTCTTTTAAAACCTATAATGGACTCATACGTAACCATGACCTTGATATTGTTATAACTAGTATACCTGGAATGAGAAAAAAATTCAACGACCTATATTTTTGAACACTGACTGTTGATGAGCAGGTGATATTTCTAAGTAATAAGAGAATAACAAATTTAAATGAATATTGTGTTAAATACATATCAATATATATCAATTAAGAGCATGTTTAAATTTTTGGCACAAAATTAAATCATTTTATGAATATAAATGTTTATTTCTCATATTAAATTTTACACAGGTATTTAATCACAAAAATCTAATAGTTTTAAGAAATTAAAAACAGCAGAAATTTTAAAATTCAACTTTTTTAGGGTAATGTTCTAGTGCGATAATGTAAAGTGAAATAGAGAAACCCGTAGGTAATAAGCCTCATTATGAACCTAAAACTTATGTAATAAGAGCCACTTCACGAGCAAGTTTCTTTAAAATTATTTTGTAAAGGTGTCTTTGATAATTTAAGAGTAATTGTTCAATATAATATGTATAACTTCTTGCATGCGTTTTAAAAACATATCAGCATTAAAAGCTTTTTTTCTGCGATTACTGATAAAGCAGAGAAGTCAAAGGATTTTTAATTCTAAAATAACTAATGTGATGTCTAATACCACAAGACAATTACTATCAATGAGAAGAAATTGTGTGGGAGTAGGTACTGAGATTTGTAAATACATTAAACTATACATACTTAGTCAATTTATAAAAGTTGGCTCTTAATGAAAGTATCGCCTTACGCTGCGTTAGCATACCTAATTATATCTAAGCAAGAATGTTAGTTGTTTCTTTATACCTACGCGCTAAGTTTAGCGATGAAAGTAAACACCGCAATATAACCTCCAAGTTAGCAACACGGCCGTACCTAGCAGTCTTCCCACCTAACTGAACAATCAATAACGATGGAGGAAATTTATATTAATATTATAATGTTTGAACAAAATTCGTCGTTGGTCTAGAGGTCCCAAGCACGACTGCTGAGCATGAGGTTTCGGATTCGGTGGATCGGACAATGTTTTATTGAGATTTTCTTTAAGAAAATTCTTAGTAGCAGCCCGGAGTTTGGAATTGTGCCTGGTAGATGGGACTTAATAACAGCGTTGGTGATATATGGGTGTACAGCTGTGTATACTTCTGCCTACCCTCTCGAGGAATACATACGTGATGCTATGAACCAAAATCTTTAATCTAGTTAGCTTTATGAGGTGGAAGATTAAAAAACAATAATTATATAAATTATAGTCCATTCAAATGGTGCAGCACTAGCCTACACTTCGCCGCATGCGCCATCGCCCGTGATTATCGCCCGTGATATTTGTCCCCTCTCTATATTTAGCATTTTGACAGTTTCAGTTTCCGCGGAAAGGTAAAAGTTTATATAAAATTCATAAGTTTATTACATTTTATAAATATATTATTCCCATTTAGCAAAACATACGTCCAAATATTGATCGAAAAATCGCCAAATTCTAACACATTTCTCGCAATCGCAACGATATTACTGGGAAGTAATAACAATCTAATCCTGAACCTAATGAAATCAATTAAGCGTAGGTACGTCAAGTCAAATAGCTAGGCTTAATTTATTGGCTTGGAGTCAATAAACAGTGATAATAATTTAGCTTGATCTCATAATTAACATCTTAGTTTAACATGGTGTTATTTACCTGCAAAGTTATCTCGTATAACTTAGAGACTACTCTCTTGCAAAAGATATGTGTTACCGTTATAAAATATATTGTTTCGGTTACCTACAAGTCGGGAGGAATAAACCGTTTATAGTCTATTCGTTTTAGCAAGGTTTGTACGACACAATATCAACATTTGTGTTTTATACAACTTGAATCGGTGTTAAAAATGCTCTTAGTAACCTGTTCTCTTTTACTAAAAACCAAATACCTATTTCCAAAAAAATTCAAATATATCTCTTTACCTATTTCGGATTTATGTTACGCCACATCTCTAAAATTATCATTTGATATCTTAAAATAATGTATGTATATATAAAATTTGATAAAGCTTATAAATTGGGAACAATTTTGCTAGTAATAATTATAATAATATATTAGATTCTCGTACCAAGGCAGTTTAACTAGCTTCAAAGAGCAATCTATTACCCCCATAATTCGTTGCTATGTCTGGTCGGTAAATTATATCAATGGTTAAGCAACGTTCACCGCGGTTAATCTGCAGATGGGTGACCGCTAAAAGCGTAGATCAGAGCATCTCCATGCTTCGGAGGGCACATTAAACCACCACTCCCGGCAGTTGTTAATAGTAGTCGCTAGGCTAATTGAGGCCTAGGGCTTGCAACCCTGACGTTAAGCAGAAGTACGTTTATCGTATGTTGATCTAAAGTACCTACCGACCACGATTAGTAAAAGTAAAACATTAAAAATAAAACAAATTATTAATAATGTTTCCTTCTCTATAGCCGTACCGCGATTAACCAATATTTGTGTCATCTTTATATACCTATTTAATGTTTTCTCTCTTTCTTTATTTACAAACTAATTTATGCTTACTGTAAACAATCAATATCTAAGTTAGGTCATACAACATTTTAGCATTTGAGATTCCGTCATACAGTTTTGTGTAGCGGTAAACAAAAATGATAACAAAACTATAGGTACTAAAATTATTTCGAAACTGTCACAGCGGAGCAGACGTAATTCAAATCGTAATATCTATTGAAACCCGCCAAGTTCTCACTCGACTCCCGACCGACTGTTTATTTATGACAATAAAAACTTTACTAACTTCCAGTTCAATTTAACTTTAAGTCTGATTACCAAAGTTATTTGTGGCCTATAAACAAGTTGAAAAGTTAATTTAAACATCTATCGAGTTAATGTTATCCATAGGGTCATTTAGCTTCGATGAAATTGTATACAAACATAAATAGCAACACGCTTATAGTGCCTGACGAGTAAAGCAGATAACATTGTAGTATACCTACATTTCACCAAAACTATTATTAAAACTCATGTACAATAGTATAAGTAGATAGCCCACTGCTATCTCCATATACAACAAACAGAAAAACCCAGTAACACTTATCTTAACCCGATAACCGAACCCAAGACCTCACGCTAACCAGCTGCGCTCACAGCCACCAGGCAGTTAGCAATAAGATTTGAACTTTCTTTCCATAATAATTAAAACAACTTGGAATTCTACTAAACTGTTTTTCTAAATTACCCAGACAGAACAACAAAAAACAACAGTGTATCAACAAGACTACAAACATTTGCAAAAGTCAATTCAATAGAAAAGTTACTTATATAGTGTTGATCTACTCCACTGAGACCCCGATGTCATTTACGTAAGTTTTTGTTAAAGATTCATTGTCTTACGTCAACTTAAACAATTCAGTGTTTAAGACACCCGTTAATTTGACACCGATATATCTATTGCAGCTGCTACAAGGGCAGGGGGATGATGATATCTATTGCAGCTGCTGAGGGCTTCTAGATTCAATTCATTTGCTCTATAATTAGGTATGGTACGGGTGTAAGTGTATAGTCAGCGACGGAAGTCGAATACCACGTATCGCAACTACAACGACTGTAGTGCTGATTATTGTGATATGATGAAATGACTTCTAGTATTTTCGGTATTTATTTGAGGACAATATTGTCATGTTTTGTACTCCAGATAGTTAGATAATTAGTTTCAGAGCTAAACTAGTTTAAAATTTTGCATATGTTCTGTGACTTTTGTTGCTGACCGTACCACATACCTTTCCCCAACCATTCTAGGTGTATACCTAATTCCCAGGACAGGCGTGTCCTACGGCATGGGACAAGCCGTAATAGCGGCGGTAAGGCCCGTAATAGTGAAGTGGCTGGAAAGGAGAAAGGACATGGTGTCCTCAGATTTCGGATGACGCAGATGCTCTTGGACCACCTTTTGCGAGGAGTTGATGCTTGCGAAGGAGGCGGTGGAAAGGGAGAGAGAGGCGAACTCGTCCCACCCGTACCGCAGAAGACGCACCAGGCATCGGAGGGAACTAAACAATCTCTGACCAACGTGAGCCATGGTCGGCGGGTGACGGACCTTGATACTTCGTTGACCATTGACAGGCCCGAGACGGCAGCGAGCCGCGCTTTAGCGCGCGCAACTCTGTAGAGTGTCTGTGCAGGCCATCTCTGGTGCGTCGCTATATTCGACGGGCCATAACCTGCCCGGGTTGCGGTGAATACAGCCGCGATCCCGGGACCCCGGTTAAGATTAGAGGAGGACCGTGTGGTTTTTTAGTCTTTAGGAGTCCAGCACAGCGTACATGACGGATTTTCCACAGTAGAAATAAATAAGGTAGGTATACATACGAGATACCATGTTATATTTATGTTATAGTAGTATATACGTACAATAGGCGCTACTTCTAGGTAAATAGGCGTGATGTTTTCTTATGTAATTCCATATGACGTCATTGATTCGGGTTAACATGTCAGTTCCACCTAATGAGGCCAAGGGCGCGGCGCGGTTACTTCAACAGCAAACATCAAAGGGCTCGGCTCTCGACTAGTGCAGAAGGGCCCTCAGTAGCTAACGAACGACTTGGATAAAACCTCACCACTTGTACTAGTTAGCGAATGAACGAAAACTTATTGGACTCGTAATTATGTTGACTTTTTTAAGTGTTTTTGTCATTACCGTGTTTAATTAATTAGGTTGTTTCAATGGTACGCGCGTAAGCGGTGGTCTTAAACCCGACTGCTGAACGTGAGGTCGTGGGTTGGATTCCCGGGTCGAGCAGAGTTATTGGGTTCTTCTGTTTAAAAATTATCAGCCCGGAGTAGCCCGGGGTATGAAATTGTGCATGGTTGAAGACTCCCCACCTACAGATAAATCTTCCAAAAGTATTACCACATTCATAATGATCTCTAAAGTTATAATTTTTTGTGGATTGAAAAATATGGTCGTCAGCAGGATTCGAACCTGCGCCTCCATAATACTCCAGGCGCTCTGACCGCTAAACCATCTCGACCGATCCTATCTATCTCGACCGGTCAGAGCGCCTTTTCCATTTCCACAAAAAAAGACTCACATATCACCACCTAACTACACCGGTGAACTGTGGGTAGGTATACAATAGCTGGCACTCCTTTGATTACCAAGTGTTCGAACCGTTAATGTTATCAAGTACACTTTTGTGGGTTTCGCGATTTAATATAGTCACATTGTGGGTTATATAAGAATTTTCCGAACAAGTAATCTACCAAACCAGATTTAGAAATTCTATTATTATAGAACCCAAAATTCACGATTCCATCTGACCCTGTAAACTGTCCTTAAGAACCCAATTAATACTTCAGCACACAGACATTAATAACCCCAGTTCACACATTCGTTCCCACAAAAGGATATATATTGGAGAGGATGGTGGACCCGCCGTGTATCCAAGTTACGCCATTTGTGTGCCCCGTGACAAATGAAGGCACCTATCGCCTTCAGAGAACGTTACAGACAATTTCGATTGTATGGTTACATATGGACTTTTAAATTGAAAAACCCGCACTGAAAAATAAAGAAATCTACAATGTAATGAACAATACTGTAACTGCTTGATAAAATAGCGTAACCATAGCTTCTGACACTTCAAAAGTGCCAAATTTAAATAAATGCTTCGACGAAGAAATTTAAAAATAAAGTAAAAACTTGCCGTATTATCTTATCTTGAGTCATAGATATTAAGTTATTCTGTTTGGATTTTTAGGCTTCTTAGATTGTATTTACACTGTACACTTCTGCCTGGACACTAAACAAAATAACTCTTTCATAACACCCATGCCCATCATCCCCAAAATAAAATTAAACACTGTTTACAGTTTGTCAAAAGTGATGAAAATAATGTTTTGCAAACTTATTGCTTACTTAGTACTCACTTTGAGAGTAATTTAGTGTTGCCAGTACAAAAGCACTAGTTCCCAAAACATTATTTTCATGACTTTCTTGACACCTACGGTTTGACTCTACTACCTATAACTAATTGTATTTACCTAATATCTTAGGTTTTCGCAATCACTAAACATTATAATAAAACAAGGAGGTCGCAGGAGGATCATGACGCTCCAAAGTGTTCGAAACGTCAGGAAAAACCAATAATACACGCGATTAATCCGGTTAAAAGTTGTTTTAGTATAATGAATATACCTAGAAATTAAATGTAGAATTATAATTGCGTGTTCTTTGTATGTAATCTTTGCTCCTAAGATTCGACTAACAAGACCACTGTTTCGAAATATATAATTCCGAAACAAACAAAGTATGAAAGAAAAAATAATATTACCCAAAACAGAAATGCTTACAAATTCAGCGTGCCAACACGTACAACAATGTACCGAAATTCATTTGCAACAATAATTTGGAGTGCATCACGCCAAATGGCGAACTTGTTTATGAGTTAAGTTAGATGACCTCGGTTCTTCGTCCTCTTGTACCCAGAGCTCACATAAAATTCTAAATGTACCTCGTAAAATATACGTTAATAACATTGTCTTCAGCTTTTAGGGTCAAAATATTATGGAGGTTTTGTACTGGCAGTGAGCTATGAACTAACTTGTTACAGAAGGTTTTTGCTCCGTCCTAACCTAGTACTCAAGAATTCAATTTTTGTGGGTCATCAAGCTGAAAATAATGAAAAAATAAAACACGCCTACCATGTGTGTATTTTTATTTTTTCAAACCTTTTTGTGTACAATAGCCTAGAGGGGCTTGTGGCTAAGTAACAGCCGCACAGATCGATCAATCGAGGTTAAGCTGCGCTTGTTGCGGTCGGTCTGTGGATGGGTGTCAAATTAAGATATATGACAGCCGTTACGGGTAGTCAGAGGCCTGAAAGTCTGACGACCAGTCATACCACGAGATATCGTGTTACCCAGTTACTGGGTTGTGGAGGTCAGATAGGCAGTCACTCCATGTAAAATACTGGTATTAAACTGCATCCGGTATGGCTGGAAGCCGACCCCAATGTTATTGGGAAAAGGCTAGGCAGATATTTGTGTACAATAGCCACTTAGTATTATTATTTTATATCTTACTAGCCTATGTTACCTGGGACGAAGTAAGGATTCTCATAACCTATATGTACATCTAAAGGGGTTCAAGCGTTTAGAAGATATGGTGGAATAAAGAAACTCACAAACATACGTAAACCCTAAAAACATAACACTACCTTTTTAAAACTGATGCTAGTTTTCGCTGTATAGAAAGTATGTCTTCTCCTATAGGAAACTAGACTTTGGGACGTGGCAAGTAAACTCAGTAAATAGCATAAACCTAGAATGTGGTAGCAAACATTTTTTACGTCTATGGTAAGTAGTCCGATTGTTAATTTTTATTTTTGTATAAAATCAACGGTTATTTAATTCTCAATAAATTTGGCAAAATTATCATCATCAGAGATTTGAAGTGAAACATAAACGAAAGGTCATTAAGAGACTGACTAATAACGTTATTTACATACAAAGTTCAATCCAAGATCTTATTAAAATTTCCAATTAAGTGATTCTAAGGAACTCAATTTATCTATAGTTCAAATAACAGAGATATGAAGCGATAAAGTTCGTATTCTATCTTATTTAATAAAGGCGTTTTAAATGAGTAAGAAACTGGAAACTTCGCGAGTTGTAACAAAGATTGGTAATACTTCGACAACATAATATTTATATTATTGAACTTGTCCAACTGAACTTTTGTTAAGTTTATAGGAGAATGATAATTAATTATTTTCAAAGTATTTGTTCTCCTCAGTTGCCACGTAGTGGTAGAATTTTCCATTAATAAAATAATAACAGAAATACAAAGCTCTGTAACTTTCCTAAAATACTCTATTTGGTGTCCCAATATCACCAAATAGAGGTATGTTACCAATATAACTCCCACAGCAAAGCAACCCTAAATAGCAATGTGGAAATATTTATGTTTCGTACTTTGCCGCTTAGGTATACGATTTAAATAAACAAATCTTAAAACTGTAAAACTAGGGTAAGCCTTGGTCAATAAATATATTCTATATACTATAATATTACTTTTGTTCTCATTACACCACCTTTTCATTCAACCAAACCCCATAATCGAACCAGCGTTGCACCCCTCTCGAAACTAATAATACCTATCCCTAAGTAGAGTAATCATAAGAACAAACATAACAGGTGGCTCGCAACAGATATACGAGTAACTATGCGACGGCCATACCTACTTTATTGGCCATTTCGACGGAACGCCTTGACTTATATTAGCCATATAAGTATTGTACACAGACAACACAATCAAAGGAATAATATATTTCTGATGGACAATTTTCAGGCCTATTAAGGGACTGTATTGCTTTTTATGCCGACGTATACTTATGGTATAAAAAAGATATATACCAAATAACACGGTGAGCTAACAATAGTATGAAAAAGCGATGCCAATAGAAAACTTCTTCAATTTAGGAATATTTAATATGCATAATTATATACATCGAAAATAAAGTCTCGAACAACAATATATAATAATATGACATCTCTCTAATTTAGTCCTAGCAATAAGAGATCCCTTTGAATGAATGTTTACCGCTGTGTTGTCTTTGAGAACATTTGTAAGAAAAACCGACGATATATAAATACGATTCCCAGTACTTATTGCACACAACTTTTGTACTAATAGTTCAAAAACAAAGTATTAATTCAAGAAATCGAATAATTTTATTTCTAAACATACATTACGTAACATTATTGAGGCTATTAATTTTTTGACCGAGTCAGTGGAGTGTGATAGTAGGATAACATCAGAACCTGGCGCATGGATAATATTTGGTATGACATAGCTAGATAGACGAAGACCGTATAGGTGGCGGTTACCACCAACAACAACATTCCCAATGATGGTTGACGTCAGGCATGCGGCCGGTCATAAAACATAGTCAAAACTTTACAGTACACAGCACACAGCATTCCAGTACATGCTGCGCCGACCCCAAATAAATTGGGATAATGGCAGAAGGATGATGATGGCTGAGTCTTACAAAGAATCACTACTTCTATTGCCGCAATCCAGGCAATGTTGTGTAAAGTCTATTTTTCTTTACCTGTCCTAAGTAGTAAACAAATATATCGTACTGATAGTCAGAGATAATAATGTTTTTTCTTAAATTATTATTAGGGTTGTTTCACACAACTGAATGAATGAATTATAGGAAAGAATTACGGAAACTAACTAAATGATTTCATTCAAACTCAAACTTTTTTTTTTTAATTGAAATTGATCATCATGCAGGCACTTATGAAAAGTCAAAGCTAGGTACTTTATTAAAGTGTTGCGAAAGTAATGTATATTTTTTATGTCTCCACTTTGGTTTAAAATTTACCCTATGTAATATGAATAAATGGCTTTATCAGAATATATACTTGAAAGGAGACGGACAGACGTCCATTGTCGATTTAGCCCACCTATGAAGGTTCGCGGACAAAGTAATAATCAAATCGCACAGATTACAATGAAACTAATTTAAATAAATGCTAATTCGTTGTTATAAAAATGTCTAATCCGAAAATAATTTTGCGCGTGGTGTCCCTATGTAGTCTGTTGCATAAATAATTACGCGGACGCAGGACCGCGTCGCGTTACGGTTAAATGAAGGAGTATAAATGTGTTACGAAGCATAGACATAAAATAATATCGCAAAAAATGTAAGCCTATATCCAGCAGTGGACTGCGACAGTCTAGGTTATTCAGAAATGAATTTCGTCAAACTGAAAGTCATATCACATTTTTCCTTATAACTAAGTTTCAACATGAAAAAAACTACTATTTTCTTCGAGTTTCTAGCCACTGCGGAAATAAATAAGAATAATTTAATAATATTTACCTGACCTTATAAAAAGTAAAATTAAATAATTATGAAATAAAAGTGAAAACAATTTTTACTATTCACAAATCTCACATCTTCTTAAATAATTCAAACACCCTTATTGCAAACTTATCCCGCGATGTAAATCATATCGTATGTGTTTCTGTACCAATGTTAAACCGTTCAAACCCAAGTGAAAGCGTGCGATTTAGACGCAATCGTGTTATTTTCGACCGAGTGCTGTTTGTTTACTACTTAGGACAGGTAAAGAGAAATAGACTGTACGTATGACTGACTCTTTATAAAATCTAATATATAAAAATCTCGTGTCACAGTGTTTGATATCGAATCTTGAATATATCCGAATTTACTCCTCCGAAACGGCTTGACAGATTTTTATGTTTTTTTTTGTGTATATTTGGTAGCTCTGACAATAGATAGTAGGCTATTTTTTATACCCCTAGGTGATAAGGGTGGCCTCATCCTGAAAATTTATATGGCGGAACAACGTTTGCGGGGCACAGCTAGTTGAACTATAAATATATTTTACTTAATTGAAATTCAGTTTACATTCTCCGTTGCTAGTGTATCCTGAGCCACTAATATAACGTCCAATTAATTATAGTTAATAAATCTGCATGCACTGACATTAGGTGCTTTAATAGCAAGACGCTGGAAAATGTAATAATACTTAGGTATTCGACACAGAAAACACGCGGGATGGAAGACGGTCTTGTATATTTCCAATATTGTCTATAAATATTAATCTTAAAGTGAAACTATGACACGTGTATTGACGTCACAAGTTGGGATGTAAATTTATAACATTATATCCATTCTATTCAATTACATAACACTTACAAGATACTTGGGGTTTCACGGAAGATGGATATTATGCGCCTTTGTAGTTATACTTATCTTCATAGCGATAACAAATTCGCAGACGCAGTTTCCTCGAGCGACCCCTTCCTGAGGGTTGAACAGTGAACTTTATGGTCGCTCCGCGAGAAATGCTTACAATTTATCAGCCTTTATGACGAATATATTCTATTCGATTATGCCTCTTGAATTGTTCCATTGAATACCCAAGTTATCTATAAATGTACGGATTTGTTAGGATACTAGTGTATTTATTTGATCGCTACTATATAATTCTAAAGAGTTATTCGTTTTTCAAGCGTAATACTTATAGATTAGAATACAATTTCGGTAAAAGATTTCATCTATTATTGGTCTGCCCAGCCTTTGCTCGGAGGTTTCTCCCAACATTTATTATTAATCCAAGAATCGCTCTTTATAACTCCCTGGTATCGAAAATGCGTCTCGCACAGACGACCCACTAACCTAGAAGTAGCCCATAACATGTCTTACGAAAACACAATAAATGATCAAACGGGGAAAAGGCTTACCCAAAAAACCAAAGATAAAAAGGCGTTCTCATCCTCTCGATTTACATAGTATGCCTTTACCGAAATTAACTTAGCTACACTGAAAAGGTAGCAGGCGAACAAAGCTGCGCGGTACCTTTGACTAAATTGAATTACCTACGAACCCTATGAGTCGGTTCAGCGTCGACATGCGACCCGCCAGATAGCGGAGCCGTCAGAGAACTGTCAAAGCATGTAACAACGTCAGTGAATGCGGTTCATAATTGATTTAGCAGAACCGCGGCCCCTGAGTGGCTTCGATTCAATTATATCTCATTTTACCCCCGCAAGGCGAAAAAGTTTTTATAGAACCCTTGTTTATTGTCCCAAGCAAAATAATGATTTCCCAGCGCAGATTAATGGAGCTTACTCAATTAAATGTACCGATACTCGAGAAAATTAAATTAATTTTGTGAAACCGCTAATGGGAGTCGAACCAGTAATGGCCTCCGTCTGTATGTTAAGGATAACTCGAGCCTCGGATTTATGTCATCATCGGAATTAATGTCATCGATATGAGATAATATCCATATTTTCTGGGAGCAGCATCTTGTTACGTACCTATACAAGTTCTTTTACCACATAGATATAAGTCGTAACATGCGTACATACATACACTTATATAAAAGGTACGCAGGTTGGAATCTTACTATTTAATTAATTATTACTTGCAATAATTAATAATCAATACATAATCTGACTGCTTAAAACGGTGAAGGAACCATTACATCTGAAATATGTTCTGGATGGTGTGCAACCCATGTCAGAGGCCTACGGTTGTCAGAGGTTGTTTATCAACCATATAAGAAGACGTCTCCTATAGTCCTTATAATAGGTACATGAAAAATTTACAGCATCGATTTTTTTTAATACGCTACAATCTATTAAAGCATGTTCAGTACACAAAGATCGAACTAGACGATTCAAAAAGTCGTAAGAAAACTGTACTCAATAACGAAATGTTTTAGAAAGCAAGCGATAAAAACTTAAACGAATTTGTACAAGACAACAGCTGTCCTAGACGGTTTTTATTGACATTGTAAAACAACCAAATCTTATTGTTAGAACGTTCATAAATCAGACCTTGAAAACTTCACTAAAAATTTCAAAAGTTACATAAATTAGCAAACAATTTTAACTTTGTGTTATAAACGAATAATTGTTGAATCACAATGAGTGTCAAAATATCTATAACACTGTTTACTGTTATAGGTACTCGTACCTAATTTTTTTGATAACGGGATGCCTTTTTACACGACTGCGCAAAAAAAGGAGTGTTATGTTTTTAGGGTTCGTGTATCTAAATACAATGTATGTTTGTGAGTTTCTTTATTCCACCATAACTTCTAAAAGCCTGAACCGATTTAGATGTATGTGGGTCAGAATCCTTACATTGTCTCAGGTAACATAGGACAGCAAGTATAAAAAAAAAGTAAAGTGTGAAATAAAAACCAATTCACACATGGCAGGCGCGCTTTTTAAGTTTTTAATTAATTAATCCCTTCTCGTATCACCAAGAGGCTTATCATCGTGTATTATAATATGGGTGGTGACATTATTGATTTGTTATTATTGGAAGTTCCATTGTGGACGGACCCGAGCGTACAGGATGCACTAGATTTTTACATTGCTCCACACTAGAGATTTCTTCTGAAAATGGTTGCATTTACAGACACATAATTATCTCAAGTGCACGAAAATCCAAATAAACGAATCTTTACATTATTGAACCAACACGCGGCGCAGCACAACGATCTCTTGACAACAGCGTCGTCACTTATTAAATACCTAATTAGGTACTTATGCTGCTCGCCTCCAACTGACCACTTTGGTAGTGTTAGTTTAAAAATCATATATTCCCTGGTCTTATTCGGGTGCTTTTGAAAGTATCACCCAACAAAAAAAAGGTCTCATCGCTCGAAAATCGTTCTTTAACAATATATTAAAACCGTTTACACCCAAAACTGTAAATCACAGTAAGATGTGAATCTATCTCCTAAACGACATCCTTATCCTATTCTATTTGCCAGCCCAGGCCTAACACCAGTCTAGACTAGACAGGGTCATAAAAATAAAAATGTCAAAGAAGAAATTCTATATGGCAATATCTTTGCACGCCAATACCTTTTGAAATATTAGATACTTGTAAGAAATTATTTTATTTCTTTAAACGATTTGTTTGCGTTTTTTTTTCGATTGAGTCAACATAATCATCGGTCTAGACAAGTACTTAGTCGAGACTGTCTCGTTGGTCTAGTGGTTGCAAAGGAAGCTGAACATGAGGCCCTGATTTCGATTCCCGAGTCGCACAAACTGTAATTTGGTCTTGCTGGGGGGGATTCTCAATAGCAGCCAAGAATTTGGAATCTTAATAACAGCATTTTTTAAGTAGATGTGGAATAGTGCTCCTCTGTCTAATTCTTCGGTAAAGTAGGCGTGATGTTACGTTATGCTATAACCGTCGATTTAAATTCAAAGCACGGAGACAAGGCTATTGCAGCTTTTTTGTTTGATATCAAAATACTTGTACCTTTTTGGCAATTCCAAGTTAATATCGTATACGATGACCTAGAAGGAATTGAGACTATTTGTATGAAACGCGGTGTTTTCCTGTATGAGGCGGGTGGAACTTTGGCGGTGTTACTGCAAAACGAATACGATTCCAAATAAACATGTGTCGGTATGAGATTATTTTTATTTAGACTAAAGTTCACCAACTATATAAAGCGACTTTAAGACAAAATCATCATCATTTTTACATGATTGTTACGTATATGTATGATGATTGTGAATATTTCTTTTAGTGTAACATATTTGTTTTAAACTACATATCATATGATCGTTTATGTTGTATTCGCGGCAACCTCTAAAGCTTACTGCCAAGGGAAAGGCTGGTGTCAACCGCGTCCCTTTTGCAGTCCAATCTGCTCAACTAGCCCTTTTTTTTCTCGTGTGGAAAACCATAATTGACGCTGTGCCGGACTGCTACCTACTAAAAAAACACATGTACATCCTCTAATATTTACCGCGGTCTCGGGATCCATTCGGACTGCATTCACTGCAACCCCAGTCGGTCCAAGGTACCGAACGACCCCGTCATCGTTGCAGGCCGACCGCAGATGGCTTGCACAGACACTTTAGAGATTTGCCCGCAGAAAGGCGTGGCGCGCTGCTGCCTCGGGCCTGTTGCTGGTCGGGCAACGAGCTGGCCAAATCCGACATCCGCAGGCTACAGCTTAAGGTGGCTGGAGATCGTTGAGTGTGTACAACTAGCCTTTTTTATGTGGAAAAATGCCCTCGCATACCGCTCTGACACGAGGGGACAGAGCGGTTACGTGGGATTCAAACTCACTAAAACTCCACAGTATTCCCCCTCAGCTGCTTGAGGGCGGGACGCGGGAATGCTCTCGAACACGACCAAAAACCCGCCCGAAGCCGTCCGTTGCCGGTCTCCTTCTCACGGGGTTGGGTATTGAACCCCCCCGCTACGACACACCAGACGCATAGCGTGCCGCAACCACCTCGGAGAGCATGTGCTATGGACGCCAAACGACCCCGTGTCCTGACGCCCAAGGTCGATGGGTCAGGTCCGTGGCCCCGCCGCCTGCCACTACGGCCGCAGAGGATAGTGAGAGCGGCGCCTCGCTATACCGGCACTCCCCTGCGGCCCCACCACGTCCGCCAGGAAGGTAGGAAGAGCGGCGCTCCGACAAACCGGCGGCACTCCTCTCCCGCCGCGGCCCCTATCTCCCAGCTGCGGTGCCGCCTATACGACACCGCAGCCCACCTCAATTGCGGCACCCCTCATAAAGCCTGCAACCTACGCCGCTCCAACATGGGCTTGGAGGCAAAGCCCAGAGGAGCGGCCCTCCTCGGATTCCTCTAGCTTCACCGTGGGTGACCAAGCCACGGCTCCTAGCCCCCCATCACGACAGAGCGGAACCCCTGCGGGTGGTGCACAACTAGCCCACGACAGAGATACTTCCCGAAGTACCCGTGGTCTGAGACCATCTGCATGTTTTGGAAGCAAGGACACCATGGCAACAGACGAGTTTCCTACTTCAAACTCGAATAACCAAAATTTTTTTTTTTTTTTTTTTTTATTATCTATTATAAATTTAGGGGCTTTTGATCACAACACGACCATGCCAGCCCCATCATAACCTAATTCAATAAAAGCTAATATAAGGTTTAAATAATAAGGTTTTGAAATCTGAACAGTGTAAACTATTCAGGTTTCAAAACCCCATATACTATTTTATACAGTAAGATAGCTACATTCGAGACAGGCTCTGATAATATACTTTGAACAAAACCAACATCTATCAAATTTATTTTGAATGTATTCATCAGCGTCTCTCTAGCAGCTCTGGTCCTGACGCACTCCACCAACAAGTGATGAACGTCCTCCATCGTATGACAATGTGTACAATTGGGGCTGTCACTTTTCCCCATTAAGTGTCGAAACTTGTTGAGTGGAACGTGTCCAGACCGTAGTCTATGCGCTATTATTATAAACTTTCTATTAAGCTTAGTATCGGCAAACCAAGGAATACGAGGAGGTTCACATTGCAATGTCTTGTACCAAATTCCCTTTTCTAATGACATTTTATTAAAATATTCTTTCCAATTTTTAGAGCATTCAATTTTGTATTTCGGCAGGAGTTCAAAGTAGCTCGGAGTAATATTTAGCTCAATACCGTCCGAGACAGAATTCTTTGCTAATTGGTCAACCTCCTCGTTCCCCCGTAAACCCACATGCGACGGAACCCATTGCAATATCACATTAATATTATTGGATGTGAAATACCATATTTGGCTTAATATATTATAAGTTATCGAAACACCTCTGTGGCCAGAGGCGCATCGAACTATATGCTGCAGAGCACTTCTGCTGTCTATAAAAATGACAATCCTATTGTTATCGATCTCCGCATTTTGCAAGTATGTAAGAGCCTTTGATATTGCAACGAGCTCCGCCGTCATAATACATATATTACTGTTACACATTTTAAATAATCTTTTAATATTGTGCCTCGGATCGTAAAAGGCAGCACCAAGAACATTTCCTATTTTAGATCCATCCGTATATAGTTTTAACCATCCAAAATATTTAGTATGTAGTTCTTCCATTATTATGTTTTTCAGAATGTTATTATCATATGATTTCTTACATAGTTTCATATTATCTAAATGATCTCTAATGCTGTCTCCTACGTTTATATTTGAAACCCAAGTATCTAAGCTGAACATTTCTAAGGGATAACTAGATGACACAACTTCTTCTTTAGTATTGCTGTATACCGTTACTAATAACGGTATTTTCTTATTTCGCCAATAACTATTCGAAATGTGGCTCCTTAAACTATTTAATAGATCTAATATTAAATTATTATCAAAAGACTGCGCTTTTAAACAGTATTTAATTGCTAGGTATTTTCTTCTTAGCGCTAGATTAGGAATACACAATTCACATTCCATAACATGGATGGGAGTGGTTCGTATAAAACCACCAATTATCCTCATTGCTTGGTTTTGTACCTTGTCCAATTTATTCACATGTGTTTTTGCACTGTTATCGAATAGAAAACTTGCATAATCAGCTCTACTTCGGATTAGTGCTATGTACAGCCTACGAAGATGTTTAGGGTGCATACCCCATGCTGTTCCTGCCAAAACTTTTAGTATACCCAGAAACCTTTGAGTTTTCACACCTGTTTCATTAATGTGCTTTCCCCAGCGTAGACTTCTATCCATCCATACTCCCAGGTATTTAACATATTCAGACTGACTTACTAGTGAGTCATTAATGTTTAGGATTGTTTGTTGTCTCCTTCGCCCTCTACTAAACAAGCAGACTTGAGATTTATTACCTGATAATTCTAAACCTAGCTGCCCTAATAGTTTAATAATTGTACCAATCGCACTTTGTACCTCTAAAACACTATCAGCAAGATTTTTACAGCTAGTATAAAGGACGAAGTCGTCGGCATACTGTAATATTAAAACGTTAGTAATATTGTGACAAATTTGATGGGTGACTATATTAAAAATCAAAGGGGATAATGGGTCACCTTGGGCAATGCCTTTGCTGGCCACCTAACCAAAAAGTTAGCTTCATTACCGTCGAATGTGCTTTTGAGGTGTCTTTCTGACAAGAATTCCCACAAATATTTGCATATTTTCTTTCCGACGTTAATTCCGTTAAGGGCTTGAATAACACTATCTACCGTCACATTGTTATACGCATTTTCTATGTCTAGAAAGCACGCTAACGTAGGATAATTCTTAGAAAAACCCATTTGGATGTAGCAAACTAATCGAGTCAAGCAATCCAAACACGACTGAGAACGTCTGAATCCAACAGTATTCATTGACAAACATTTATTTTTTTCCACATACCATTCCAGTCTCTTACATAATAAAGTATGGAATATTTTACATGTACAAGAAATTAGAGAAATTGGTCTTAACTTCAAGGTGATATCTGAACCTGTACAATTTTTGGGAATCGGTACTATTTTAATATTTCGCCATTGGGTGGGCATATTACCTGTTTCTAGAATCAAATTATATATTTCTATTAGGTAAAATTTTGCTGATTTTGGAAGATTATAAAGCATAGAGAACGTTATTTGATCATCTCCCGGTGCAGTATCTTTCTTTTTAAGACATTTATCAAATTCTTGAATCGTAAATTTAATTTCTAGGGATGTGTTATTGGAGTCGATTACTGGCATCTGAGGAACGACATAATCAGGCGCAAGACTACATAGTAAATCTTCAATTTGTTGCTTTGAAGCATAAAATTTTGATCTTTTATGCCCTTTCATCCAACGCATACTGTTCCAAGCTTCCGAAACAGAGGTTGATTCATTAATACTGCTACAAAAATCCCTCCACCCTTGTGACTTGGCTCGAATTACAGATAGTTTTGCGTCATTGGTATATTTTTCTAAAATATCTAAATTGCATGGGGTTGGGTTTCGTCTAAATTTCGATAGCGCTAACCTTCTCCTAGCTACTGCTTTCGACAGATCAGCGTTCCAATACGGCTTCGGTTTAAATTTAGACAAAGGGTCTGTACATATCTTGACCAACGGAATGCTTTTGTCAGCGGCAGAAGTAATTTCATTTACAAGGATATCATATTTTACCTGAACACTATCTGAAGCAACTATGTTACTATATAAGAATGTTTGTTCTAGGGTTTGTCTGTACAGTAACCAATTAGCCTTTTTAAAATTACGTCTTTTAACAAAATTTTGATTTGTACACCCATTTGATACTTGAAATACAATTTTGATAATTATGTGATCACTGCCCAATGTTTCGTTGGTAATGTCCCATTTAAAATTTATAGCAATATCTGCAGAGACAAAGGTAATGTCAGGTGAGGACTCCTGAAGCACGCCATTTACCAGTCTAATCCTTGTGGGTCTGCCGTTGTTTAAAGAAAAGAAGCCATTATCTACGGATGAATCAAATAACTGCATACCTCTAGGGTCATTTTTATACGACCAATTGGTGTGATGACCATTAAAGTCTCCCGCTATTATAGATCTTTGAGAGTACGCACTAAAAAGAGAATCCCAATCTGACGAAGTGGTTCTAACAGTAGATGGACAGTATATACTCACAATATTTTGTACGTAGGGAAAGTTTAACAGTTTCACATGTAGTACCTCTATGCCTGTATTATTCAGTATGAACGACGATACTTGTGTCTTTATGGAATGATGAGTGATAATTGCTACGCCACCGTATGAATCAAACCTATCTCTTCTAAATATATTATAACCACTAATGTGGCTGTGAGATTCCGGCTCCATCCATGTTTCACTAACAATAGCAACGTGGGCATTTTCTTGGAGAAGAAGGCATTCAAATTCTACTAGTTTTGGTTTCAGACTTTGTGAGTTCCACTGTAGTATGTTTAAAGTTGGCTCACGCTGGGGACTATCCATTAAATAGCTTAACAATGTATTTTAACCATTCTCCACCTTTCATTGTTTCTACTAAAAAGTGTTTTATAGTTTCAAAAACTAATCTCGCTATTTCAGTGATCTTCACATGTAACTCTTTTCTTGAAAGGATGATGTTTTTAATCCGCGTCATTAACTGCCAAAAGGAATGATTGTTTTTCTTCCGATTAGACTCTTGCTCCTCATAATTCTGACTTCCTATAGGTTCCTCTTCAATACACTGTTCCTCAATAATCATATTTTCATTAATTTCACACTCATTTATTTCCTTTTTCTTCTTTCTTACTGATGTCATATTTACTTGGGTAGTTTTCTTCTTTTCATAATCTAGCGACTTTGGTTTTTGGGATTCTCCCACTAGAACATCCCTAAAAGAAGGGGTTTGTTTACATTCATTTACTGTGTTGTTATCATTACTTATATTTGACTGTGTTTCGTGTTCATCATTTTCATTCCTATAGTGTAATGTCTTATTCTTCTCAGTTTCTCTCTGTTTAAGATAAATATCAAGTGCTTTTTTATATGTGGAATTGGTAGCAGACATAATTCGACGTATTTCTTTTTCTTTCAAGAAAATGGGACAAGCCTTATTAAAGGACATGTGTGTACCCTTACAATTGTTACATCGATATTGCATCGTTTCACAGTTCGCATGAAATCCACCACACTTAGGGCATATAGGCCTTTTACTAGGACACTGGCGTAATAAATGACCAAAACGCCAGCAGTTCGAACATTGTGTTACTGGGAATGTGTATGACTCCACCTTAAATTTGCAGCCGTAAACCTCAACCGTCGAGGGTACCGTAGGACCTTTAAAACAAATGCGAACTGTTTCACTATCTACCCATTTTCCTTCTTCCGTAAATCGTTTCAAACGCTTCACGGAGACAATATCATATTCACAGCGAAATATTTCTGTCAGTTCTTTTTCATCCACCTCCAATTCGATATTTTTGACTACTCCATACGATAGATAAACTTCTTGAGCAAATTGACACCTGTATCCCAAGTCCTTCATTTTTCCACAAGACACTAGTTTCTCGGCATGGTGTCGACTTTCAAATTGTATACGTACTCTAAAAGAGTTTTTAAAGTTAATTTTGGTAATACCCAGTATATTTTCTGATCTCAAGAGTTTAGCAAGACCAATTTGTTTAGGTAGGCATTCTTTAGAGGAAATATAAACATCATAATTATTTTCTAATGTAACATCTTCCCTCTGTGTTGTACGGTCAATATCATAGTTCAACGAGGAACTACGATTTAGTCGTTTTGGGTTCCTTCTCACTGTTATAAATTCATCGTCATCTATATTATCCTCGCCATCTTCTCTCATTCGCTTCTCAGCTATTATAAAAGAATATTCTTTACTACCGGATTGAATTTGTGACTCACTCTGCATTTTGTCTTCTTTATTACTGCATACCACCTCCTTTAAAACTTGTTGCTCACACACACTTAATTCTTCATCACTATTTAAACTCGGTAAACTATCTCTATCTGAATTATTACTCATTTTTTTTATATTTTAATTTGAGGGTATAAGTAAAAAATATAAACATTTCGATAATAGAGTAAAACATCCGCTCGCTACGAAGTGTCGCGCGCGACTGAATAACCAAAATAATACCCAGAAACTGCTGATATGCTGATCGCCTCATAAATGGCTAAACAGTTATTAATTTAAAATTTAAGATATTTCTTAATACAGTATGAACCTGCGCTACGAGGGTACGAGGATAAAATAATCAGTGCTCTTCAATAATTTATTGACTGAGTATATTGGCAGTCACCCATGGCTCACAAAACACATTATGGGTAATAGCGCCACGGAAGATTGATGAATAATAAATTTCTCCGCACATTATTCACGATGTATCACGGAGAATAGCTGAAGAGGCCACGTGAAGTGCAATTAAAACTTTCACTTCAATACTTCGGCACATTTGTGTTACAAAATGTTAATGTTTTTTGAAGTGAAAACTTCTTTATGCGCGTTGAGCACTTTTTGGGTGAACAAAAAGTGTGAAACTCGCGTCATCGTCACCGCACGCTTTCCATCAATCATCATCAATACATATAATAAAAATGTGACGGATCGCTGTCTGTACATGGAAAATATATGAGAAAAAATATAATTGGGACCTTTATCAACCCAAAACAATGATTAATAGAATTTTTGTCTGTTTGTCTGTTTATCTGTGTGTCTTTTTGTCTGTGCGTTTGTGCACGCTAATCTCAGAAACCGCCTATCCGATTTAGATGTCGTTTTCACTAATATATTCTGGTTTCACTTAACATTTAGTTTCTGTTTCATGTCAATCGGTTCATAAATAAAAAAGTTATGCCAATTTAAAGAATCACGTCGAACATCTGTTAATTATGATTTTGTGTTCATACACGACATGGTGTTAATTTACGACATCCACGCGGACGGAGTCGCAGGCACAGCTAGTAAGCTATATGTTCACAAGTTACTTAGTTTTCACTTCTATCGGCAGTCCCCAAAGACTGCGCCGCATATTTTTTTCATTCGATACTCAATATTTTTTTTTTGAAAACTGCATGAGTACTTTGGTATACCGACATTTTCCTAACCGAGTTCGAACGATGTGTTGAAACAGATGAAAACCTACCTACTACAAATGAGATCTATCTACAGTACAGCTTTTCATTTGAGTCTTTTTTTAATTTTTTAACTTTATACCATTTACGTACCTAAGCTCCTAATTTATAAGGTAATTTTTTTGAATAATGTCAATATATATAATGTAAGATATATTTACTTATGCCGAGAATTTAATAGAAATAACAAATTAGGTTTCTTACAAGCGAGCGGCACTTCGCCGACGGCAGTTGTCCTGCGTGTCGCAAAGAGAAAATTGCTCCTATAACGGCCTTAAATATTTTTTTACCTATGATTAGGTACTTTTATTAAGTTTAATTTTAAAGTATGGTTCTAATGAATGCTTATCACTAACACATTGAACCCACAACAGGAAGTTACGGAAAAATTAGGACGTTGTAAACTTCATACTTTTAATTTAAAATCTGACTTTAGTAAAAAAGTTTTGTATAAAGTATCAAAACACTTAATTAACATACGAGACAGAAAGAGTGCAAGTCATCAAGACCATAGAGTCAAGTGATAAGCTAGTGCTATGCAACGGTCACACAGGCGAGTCAAAATGTCACAAGTTCAAATCAAAGGCTGATTTTTCGTAATATTTTGCGTATAATATTGTTATTTATCACTTGCTTTAAACTGTGAAGAAAACATCGTGAAGAAAGTAGCATCACTGACATATGTTTTCGATGGTGTTAAGCAGGCTTTATGCTTTGACACTAGATTGTTCATCATCCATAAGATAAGACGCATATAAAATATTCATGTACTTAAATAAAATATTTAAGAAAGAAAAATTAAAACCCTTCCTTTTGGCTTTGCCGTAGTCGTATGACACGATAGGCGATACCTATCCAATTTAAATTTAGTTTTTCTGAAATTGTATTGGAGCGAGAACGTAGCGAGGGTAAAGCGATGTCGGCATTATCGTGCAAATTTACACTTCGTGACGACGTAGGTACTGCGCTGAACGTATATAAGGTATTATTAGGTATTGACTTTAGGTGGTTACAAGCGCAGCTCCTCAGTGTGAGGTCATTCAATTCCCGGGTTAGGCAAAGTGCTATTTGATTTTTCTGTAAAGACCTTCTCAATAGCAGCTGGAGTTTGGAATGCTGGCCGGTTGACAGCAACGTACTTACTACCCGGGATATAATTAATAACGACATCGATGCAATGCGGATATACAACAGTAGAACTTTGTCTAGCCCCCCCCGGGGAATAAAGTAATGATATATGCGATGTTTAAAATATTTAAGCTTAATAACATTCCGATAATCCGTAAATCCACTTCAGTTGATGCATGTGAGCAAAGGTGATGCACAAACAAAATCTACTTTTGAATTTGTTGACGAATCTTCACACTGGGTGCGTTCTAGTAATTTACCCGCTCGATTCAACCTGCGTACCAGTTTTACATCAACAAAAGCGTAAAAAAAACTCACACCCCGTATTTTTTGCAGTTCATGGGAGCAAATGTCAACAGTACGTAGTTTCAATATTCAACGCAATATCGGCCCAGCAATGGTGCAGATTGCGTCCTACACTGCAGAATAGTACAGTATACTTGCCTCGATAAACTCACGAGGGGCACTGTTGCAGCTACTTCTTGCTTATATAAGGGTGACGTCAGCTTTTTGATTGTCCTTCCGTCGTTTGTTTCACGTATATGCGAACCTGAAAGCGCCGTCAATTCGCGGCGCAATATATTGCCGTTGACAACGCACGAGATGGAACTCATTGCATCGTATGAGGTAGGGATTATATGATGACAAGTTGTATGCAATCAGGAGTACGTGTATATGACACTTTGTATTCAAAAGCCTTCATAGGTCCTCTCATTCTCTTACAGAGATAATTATTATATTTCCATGTGTCTGTGGTCTTTCTAAACTATATGCAAATGTAAAAAGCTTTCCTCGTAAAATCGAAGTTTTTATTATTTGCAATATTATTGATATTTTTTAAACTATTTAATGCACTGTCATCACATAACATTACGCCTGTATTTCTTGAAGTGTTAAGCAGACGTGGAGGTACCTAATGTTGTGTGTCCACAATTCAATGACGCCGTTATTAGGCCTCATGTCATAGGTGGTGCTCCTATTGCCAACAGCCGGGTACAAATCCAAACTCCGGGCTGCTACTGAGAATTTTCTAACAGAAAAATTTAATTAAACTTTGCCCAACTCGGGAATCAAAGCCTGGAACTCACGTTCAGTAGCCGACCACTAAATCCACCATTCAGGCTATACGCAGTCTATAGTAACTAGTAGTATTAAATTATCTGTGGTACAGTCATAATAACTAATTCTAAGTTGATAAATTCACTACTCATACTACACTTAGAGAATCTGTTTTTAAGCTCTTTTGCAAATACAAAACTATTTATAATAAAACAACTTTTAACCGGATTAATCGCGTGTATTAGTCGCAGGACGACCACGAACGCTGCAAAGTGTTCGAAACGTCAGGAAAAACAAAAAACCAATAATACACGCGATTAATCCGGTTAAAAGTTGTTTTATTATAATGTGTAGTGATCGCGCAAACCTAAGAAATTACTACAAAACTATTTGTCTGTTCATAAACTATAACAAAATAATTAGACCAGAAAATGGCAGCATCTATATGCGGCAATAAATTTTTAATTCTATAAATTTCATTTCGTAGCAATGAATCAGCGAACCACGCATTTGGCGGAAAAGCCTATGCTTATTATTCGAATAATCGCATTGTGAATGTTGGGTATGATATTCATACGATTCCCAGTTTGTCTGCTATTGTCCATGCTGCAGTACCAACGGGGCAACACAAGTATTTTATGACCGGTCACAAATCTTCTTTACCAGCATTGCCCGATGCTTTCACAGTTACGGCAAACATGAAAACGAAATGGAACCATTTTAGTTTGATTTATGATTGCCGGTAATTATCGTCATGTCTGAATTAGCTTTACTTTATCACAAAAAATAATCTCAAATTGCGTCATTGGTTTAGTAGCCACAAGCTCAGCTTCTGGGCTCGATCCCCGGGGAAAGATTTATTGTGATTTTCTGTTAAGAAATTCTCAGTACCAGCCCGGAGGTAGAAAGTAGGCGGTGTGATACCCACGTGCTCCGGAGAGCACGTAAAGCCCTCGGTCCTGCGCCTGATTTCTCTCCGGTCGTGTCGGTTTGCCGTTCCATAGGACTATGAGATCAAGAGAAGTAGGTGCACCTGTGTTTGCGCATACACTTGTTCACTATAATATCTCCTGCGTATTTACTTGGCTAATCCCCGCGAAGATAGGCCATCGTGACCGAAAATTCGGTCGGGGAGTATATTAATCTCAAACACTTTGATGGTAACAATTTGACCTTGAACTGGCCTTTCGTAGTTTCAATAGTATGCGAGGCTAGCTTAAGTATACTAGTTTTGGGAGAGGACGAGCTCTTTCCCAGCCCGCAGAAGGCGCACTGAGTATCGGCGGAGGGCTAATAACACTCTCTTCCAGCCCCCCTAATAATTACCAATCAACATTACCCCACCTCCATTAATTGGACGGGCCTTAAAAAGAGGGCCAGCACCAGTGGGGGACTGCGGAAGACGCATCCGCTCCTGGGGCCTCTGACCTAAGTGTGCGAAGGAACACCGGGGGAGTTTTAGTCAGTAAGGGTCTGACAGACGTCTCCGCCTTCCCCAAGGCGAAAAAAAAGGTATACTTGTTTTTTTACCATGCGTACTGTTACCAGGTAATAAATAACCATTTTTTATTTTAACATCCATCCTTTACCTTCAATCTCATGCGACTCCAATCTTATCCAAGTTAACCCAAGTTTGACAAATAAAAATATTCTCATTCTGATTCAAGGAACTTTGATAATGTTCAGAATATTACGTACGCTATTGAAAAGGTTTTCCTTTTCTCATCCTCTTCTACATTACAGCGGTTTTTGTACCTAATCAACAAGGGTTCGCTTGAACGTGAGCTAGTATAGGCCGGAGTTCTATTGTCTGCCCTAACCGGAGTTTCTGTATAGAGATTTTATCAATTCTTTACTACTTAATAAGGATCATGTAATATTTATCGGAACAGTTTGAATAGTTACTAGAAAACCAAAATTATGCACTTGCTAGTATAATCAATATTACATAGGTGTGAACTTCTACCATTAATATTGCTTCATGTCTATATTGATAGGAGCTGTAGCTATGGCAACGCCGCTAAGGGTTCTATTGGGATTGTATGTGTGTGTGTCTTACCTTACACCATACACATAAATTTAAACAAGACGATATCAACATTTCCATAATTGAATCATACCTACTGACCTCATAAGTGAAAGTAGTGAATTTTGCCAAACCGAGCTATTCACATTAAATACGTTTTTTACCCATCCAGCTTTCATAGCTCTATGTACATAAAAATATAGCATCATGCTTCTATTCTCCGATTAGGTAGGCAGAGAAGACACCGGTAGTTGTACACCCACATTTCACCTATGCTAAGAATTGCAACTGAAATGTGCCCGGTTGATTGCAATAGGCTCACCACCGTTATTACATGGGATTTATTAACAGCATTGGTGGTAAATAAATAAATAAAATGTAGCAGAAAAACCAATAACACTTTACCCGACCTAGGAATCGAACCTCATGCGCGGCAGTCGCCCTTGTGACAACTAGACTAATGAAGCAGAGCTCTGTATAAATTACAATACAATATACTATTTATGTCTTCTTTAGTTAATGATAAATCTGTATTTGCAATTGCATAGGTACTGCCCTCGTGCTGATGAAGGCAGCGTAAAGCATCAAATATT
This sequence comes from Xylocampa areola, assembly GCA_935421205.1. Lineage (NCBI taxonomy): Eukaryota > Metazoa > Arthropoda > Insecta > Lepidoptera > Noctuidae > Xylocampa > Xylocampa areola. The sequence goes on from OW285200.1 coordinate 9,298,034, forward strand.
TAAATAACTAAACAATCAATTTTTTGACAAATATGGCATTTTTTGACAGCGCGGTTGGCGCAGTGGTCGAGAGATCGACTGCTGCGCTGCGTGTCGCAGGTTCGATTCCTGCACGGAGCAAATATTTGTACGATCTATAGATAATTGCTCCGGGTCTGGGTGTGTGAGTGTGCTTGTGAGATTATATGTCTGTAAACGCACCCACGATACAGGAAGAAATTCATAGTGTGGGGCAACGTTTTAAAAAAAAAAAAAAAAAAACTACATTTAGTGTTCGCAGTTCTACCGTTTATTTTACATTCTCCATCGATATTTTAGAAGGGAATCGCATTGGAATTTTACTAAGTATATACATATTTTGACGCCTAACTATACATACTTCTATTGTAACTATAGGTGGTTGTGCACTAACGTTCCATAGAATGGAGTCAGGAGCGCCTTTTGACGCAGATCTGATAAAGAATCCACTCTTTTATAAGTAGTGATCGTATTTTATTCACTAGCATCGCGTAAACATATCGTTTTTAAATAAATGTAATGTGTTCTTCTCTTAAATTAAAAACGTATTAATAAGAATGATAATCTTCTGCTTATCGTAGACGTTTCGAAGTCGGTAATTATTTTAATTGCAGGTCATCATCGTTATTACGGACTACAAGGAAAGTCCTACTAACCAATATCTAAAATTGCTAAATAATCACAGAGATAACTCGGTCTCTGATACCACCTTGTTAAAAGTTATGCGTGGCTATACATGAAAAAAATACGCATCAAATTTAGAACCTCTTTTTAACCGACTTAAAAAAGGAGGTTCTCAATTCGTCGTGTATATATTTTTTTTATGTAAAGCCACGCATAATTTTGCTGATTCTATTTTTATTAGATAGAGAATAGGTCCAAGTTGGTCCCATATAAATTTCACCCCTAAAGGACACCCCTAAGAGTGGTAATAGAAAAAATAGGGATTTATTGATTCTTATATCAACCGAGTCTGTTGAAACTTTCCATACATTATATTTTTGATGACACTAAAACATAATAGAAACCTGGAGTTAATCTGATGATGGAGACGAAAGATAGTCAAGGGAACTCCTCAACGGCTTACAGCAACTACTTGTGTTTGGGCTTATTTCATTTATGTTGATGAGTACTTTAGACTTTATATTTTGTAGATTATAGCCACAAAAACATTAAAAAAAAAATAACTCAAAATAATTAACCGCCGTATAAGGAATCTGAAAAGTGAAATAAGACTCTAGGTCAATAAAATATAGCTTGATTAGAATGACAGCTGCCAAACAAATGTGACTAGCTGAGAAAATTCTGATCAAATCGATACCTATAAGTAAAGAAAATACTGATCAAATCGATATAAATAAATTAAAAATAAATATATACCTATTCAGTCAATATTTTAGAGTATGTAAATATTGGTTTTAATTCGGGCAAATAAAATTAAACAATTGGGTGATATGGTCGCTACGTGTCAAAACCCATAAAAAATTACTATAAAAACCGTGTCCGCGGCGAGGTTGGTGCAGTGGTCGAGAGACTAACTGCTGCCCTGCGTGTCGCGGGTTTGATTCCCATACGAAGCAAATATTTGTATGACCTACTGATAATTTTTCCGGGTCTGGGTGTATGTCTGTGAAATTATGTGTCTGTTAACCCACCCACGATACAGGAGCATATTTCAGGGTGAGGCAAAGTAAAGTAAATTTATTATTTTAATGGTCCTCATTCTAATTCAGTATCGTCATCATCATTAAAATTGACTTTTCATCAATTCTGTATGTTTTAGTCCATTTCAGTTCACGCTTGCGACCACTGGGTCTGAGCTGCTGAGCATGAGGTTCTGGGTTCGATTCCCATGTCGGGCGAAGTGTTATTGGGCTTTTCTGTTAGGAAATTCTCAGTAGCAGCCCGGAGTCAGGAAGTTGGTGTTGTGACACCCCCGTGCTTCGGATATCACGTTAAGCCGTCGGTCCTGCGCCTGATCTCTCCGGTCGTGTCGGATTGCCGTCCCATTGGACCATTCCTATGTGAGTGAAGGAAGGGGGAGGGCAACTATGTTTGCGCGTACACTTGTGAACTATAATATCTCCTGCGTACTTGGCTAATATCCTCGGAGATAGGCCGCCGTGACCGAAATACGGCCTGGAGGAGTGGGTGTTCATCATTAAAATCAGAATCGCTAAACAGACAAGAAATATGCCACGTCAATGCGCTCATTGTTAATCTATATTTAAGAAGACTAGGTTTTATTTTTGGAAGGAGAATACTTACTCTATTCATTACCAATAACAAAATAAAGATCTTTTTATTCATTCGAAATGTAAATCGATTAAATAAAAAATTCTATAAAAATTAGTCCTATCTCTATCATTTTTGCAACAAGACGTAACCTTTTAAACACATCATAGATAATTAGCTTAATTTTTGGAACTATTTATTAGTATGTTTTTTTTTTAGTTTTATAGCTGATTTTATATATTATGCTGATTTACATGTGGTACACTGTACTTAGAAAGATGTTAACACGCTAGTTACGAATCATTTTTTTCATGTTTCATTTCGTTTTCATGTGTTATTTTAAATAATTCGATATGACGTTACTACAATGTTCAGTCGCATTGTAGTTGTCACTTTTGTTGACATCTGTCATTCTAATCAAGCTATATTTTACGGACTTAACTAATTTTGAATCGGCACCAAACAAAACAATCATCGAAGATCCTTAAATTAAAGTTATAATCAAATGCAACATGGAAATGGCACCGACTCACAATTAGGTATACTCAGCAATTTTTCACTTTTCAACTTCCTTATTCGGCGGTTAAATACAAAAACAAATACATACTATATTCAATACAATATTTAATACTTCCAGATTTTCAAACACTTTACGATCGCTTTCAAATAAGTCTATTTTATAATATATAATTATATTTTTTTATACATGTTATGGCTATTTAATGCCTATATTAATTACTTATTTTTTTAAGGATACATTGAAAAATAATAGACACGAAATGGGCTTGAACCCGCGACCCTTGACATTCCGTGTCATCACTCTACCTACCAACTGAGCTACCGTGTCGTTGTTCGAATCTATTGAATTTCAAGCTTCCTTGTATTCGTCTTAAGGAGACATCTGGCGATATTTATTTAGTAATCTGTAATATCCCTTGTAGGTAGGTGAAACGGAATATATATACCCTGGACTCTGTGGGCCGGGTTAATCCCTGGACTCCTCGTTCTAAGTTGACGACGTTACTTGGGGTTGGGAGACAACGCTAAAAGTACTGGCGTTGAGTTCTCTTCTCAATGTTCTCACGGCACTCCTTTGGCATTTTTTTGCGATGAAATAAAATGCTCCGATGAGTAATATACTCAGTACTGCTATCAAAAGTATTTTCTCAATACTGATAAGTGGTGCAAACGTTTGACTGGTTGTAGCATTGGCTTCACCATTTGCGTTTTGTGCTATCACCACTTCTTCCCTAGAATAGGTCTTCCCCATATTGGTATTTGATTATATTCTTCATAGGGTTCTTCTTTAAGTTAGTGGGTGGCAGGGTCGCCATGTAATATCCCTTGTAGGTAGGTGAAACGGAAACGAGTGTTCATTCCGAAGTTAGATTTATTTATGCATCAACACATACATTGAAAAACAGATATTATAAAGGTTGACTTAAATTACAAGAATAATTAAACTTACTTAGCAAAACGTGACGTATTGCTGTTACGACTATCATAATATGGATTGGTAAAGGTATGTCCTTACAAATCATTTACAGATCTACTAAACTCAGCGTTACCACTTTGCAATTGTAAGGCGCTGAACAACATCCCAATCCTTTTTACATCATACATAATGATATTTTTTTTTATACATTGTAATGCCATGTTATGCCTATACTAATTACTATTTTATGATGTCGGTGGACTTATTCAGTTTCCAAATAGCTGGAAAACAAATTCGATTACGGACCACTCTCCATTTCTTGGAATGTTTTAAATGGTGTAAACAGAGTAGTTGACTTGCATTTAAATCTATCGGATTCAAACAAAGCATCTGTTGAACACTTTTCCTTCTATTACTAATTTAGTTTTCCATCTATAGCCTTTATTGTCTAGAAACGTCGGCCAAAGTCGAGAAGTCAGGGATTGCGTTTGAATGGCGACGAAACGGACGCCGAGAGTCTGAATAAATAAACAGGAGCGCAACTCCGTGAAAAAATCTTTGAAACTTGATTGACATTCTCGCCGAGTCTTATCAAGGACAGACTTCATTAGGGCAACTTTTTTATCGTTTTGGGTACAAATTCTGGACTCCAGCATTCTCTCATACCAAATTAGTTGAAACGTTCCTTTAAAAAACTAGCGTACTTTATGTATGTAGTAAACTCCGCTCCAGGGCAGTTTAGGGGCATTATTATCCCCATAGAAGTATTTCTTCCTTAGTAGGTAAGGTACTGGGCGATAAAAATAAATCAATTCTAGCAATAGAATTTATAGTAGGTATGGCGCAGTTAACCAACCTGCCTAGCCTTTTCCCAACTACCTTGGAGTCGGCGGTATAACCAGATGCAGCTTAATACTAGTATTTTACATGGAGCGACTGCCTATCTGAGCTCCACAACTCAGTTACTGGGTAACACGATATCTCGTGGTAAGACTGGTTGTCAGACTTTCAGGCCATTGACTACCCATAACGGACGGAACGGACTGTCATAGATCTTAATTTGACAACCGACTTTTCGAGGCCCGTAGGGATCTCAATATGAAATGATGTTCACCCATCGACAGACCGCCCGCAGCAAGCGCAACTTAACCTCGTCCGCTCGATCTGTGTGGTTGTTACTTAGCCACGAGCCCATCCGTATGGAGCAGTACGAATAGGATAAAATATACATAGAATGAACTAGAATACGAGATGTCACATCGAATCCAAGGCAAGAAAATATGATAATAGATCGTCGTATAGAATAGATGTCAACAGCATGCAACACAATTTTGAATTTCCTCTACGTGACCCTTTATTGCTCAGTGTATTGTTGCACTTATATCATCATTGTTTACATTCAGTGTGCTGTGCCCTTACTTCACACATATCATACGAGGCTAAGTGGGGAAACAGCTAGCTAGCATACCCTGACTTATGGAGCAGAACACTTAGTCGGCCATCATGCATTTACGTAACTAGTGGTACGAGTTACAACGCAACTTGACTGGACACTCCATGTACTAAGTTTAAATTTCATTCGCAAGTGTTACAAACATGACAGTTGTTAAACACTATACGTAACTATATTCTGAATGATTTCAACCAGTTAAACTAAACTTAGACAATACGATAAGAACAAGATGAGACAGATACAAAACGACGCCAAATTCAAAAGGCATGTTGAACTTAAATTTTCACACAAATTTATAGGCTACGCAAAAGTATAACTTCTAAAAAAATTGTTCGGCGTGCTTTAATTCAAATTTGACATCGCTTAATTCGTCCCTTTTCACTCATTTAAGTAGTTGTAGTTATTATCAACTATAAATAAAAGACAGCTATGCTCTAATTTAAGTTAGCCTAACGTTAGAATCGACACGAATAATGGAAGACTTAAATTACTTATGCATTTATTTTTTATCCCTTACACGTAACTTAAGAGACTTAAATAGTTTCAATAGACTGCAATTTCTAGAACAATCTCAAGGCCTAAAACATTTTAGATTATAAATTTAATAACCTAAAGAGGCTACAGAGAGAAATGGTGTGATAGAGTTTATACTAATTAATTTTCGGGATTAGCCTATCGTAGATAACAATATACCTACTAATAAGCCATACTTGTGAGCACTTCGATCATCTGTCAGTTATATTTAAATTACGTTGCTGAGTCTCAAGCCTTGCAGTACCTGTCCTAAACGCTGCGCTCAACAAAAGAGCGACTACTCTTTTGTTGAGCGCTGATTCCGCAAATTGCATAAGTGCAATTTGCGGAATCAGCGCTTATCTTCTATTTGAGACGTAACAAGGGAGTTTAAGTAAATTTAACAGCAATTTGCAGTATGTTAACTGTAGCGTCGGCGCTTATTGCCACTCCACTCTCGTTATACTCTCAGGCCGGATGATATTGCTAATTGGGTTTCCTAGTTGCCGGAAATCGTATAAAGTTTAACTAATACGGCAGCTGCTGATGCCAGGTTGTTAGTAACAAATTAAATATCAACATGAATGTCGTTGTGCAATGTTTTCGCTCGGGTACCTTCGTGTGTTTTCGGTGTTATTCCGGAGGTGATGATGGTATTGAAGCTTGTCGCCCGGTCTACTGCGCCGGTGTTTTGTGGCCAATGTGCCGATTTCCTTCGTCGCTTCCAGCTTTACATGTGTATTTTAGTTTAATATGAATTTGAAAATTCTCTATTACATCCTCCTTTTTAAACTCGAGTTACAGTTTTTGTGTTCAAATTTTTTTATCAAAGTATCTTTTAGATTATTTATCTACAATATATTTTCGAGAAAACTAAATATCATGTATGTTACGCCTTACGAATGAGTTCTCAGTTGTCATTTAAGTAGATAAGTATCCTTCAATTTGGTTATTTCCGTAACAAGCCTAATGGAAGTTTTTAGAATAAAATAATATATTGGACGTGTTTGCTATTGGAATTATTGTTGTAAATGTGAAAAGCTATTTGCACAGTCCTAAGAATATAATATTAAATAATTCCTGTTTAATAATGCCATATATTAGTATTACAGATGTGCGAATGGTATGGCAAAAAAAACCTGTTACCGTTTGAATAATAAGCCAAAAAAGATGTGCCGAAATTATTTAAAGAAATTAGCCGCCCTAAGACAATTAGACGAAAATCTTACCAAGTCGAATTTAAAATAAAAAGAACGGATTATTTAAGCAATTAATTAACTTAATGGCTTTATTAAGTGCTTGAGCAGGGCAAAAGAAATGGAATAAAATAAATTATTTAAGGAAAAGATGACATTGAACGTGTTTGGCAATATTGATAAAGAAAGAAAGGCTTTGGCACAGTGAAGTGAAAATGATTGCGAATCCGTACAAATAACGCGACGGAACTATTCAGAGATATAAAATGGTCGACAATATTATGTACCCTCTCGTTTTGCATTAGAGGGGTTTCATTCCTGACGGTACAAATGTTTTTTTTTTTGTAGTTTGCACAGTGATTTCAATTTCAGAGAGCTATTGTGTAATAAATATTTTATTTTTATTTTTCGGCAGCACACATGTAGCTGCATATATCTTCAGAGAGCTTTAAGTAAAAACGTATATACTGTATTTTATAACAGTATCTATTTATATTTTAAAAATCCCTACAATAGATAAGTAGATGATGTTAACAATAAGTTATATAAGCCTAAGAATAAGATCCTGCATTCCGCGAAGGTTTAAATAAAGGTGTACGTATTTGTGCACTTGCAGTTATCACCATATAATAAATAGTGAGCTGGCTACTAACAACCTACTAACAGAAATAAAACAATAACCCTGTCTGATCAGGGAATCGTACCCAGAACTTCACGTTCAGCTTGCGTTCACTAGGCCAGTAAGGCAGCAATAACAATAATATTCGCTCATTATATTAAGTATCTGACCCAACAGACGTAGTGCCGTCTGTCCCACAGAAAATTCTTTCAGTTTCTCTAGAATTTTTCAATTTTCCATACAAATTTCAAAAATTCAAACTTAGATCTATTTTAAATATTTTATCATGAACTGTAAAAAAAATCTTAATCTGAAAACCTTTTTAACTATTATAAACATGTTAACAAAGAATTAGTCAATTTGGTGAAGCCGTTCTCAAGTAATACGCTTACCAACTAACAGCATTTAATTTATAACCGACTTGAAAAAGGTTGAGGTTCAGAATTCGTCTGTATGTTTTTTCCCTGTTTATATTTTATAGGTATCGAGCGATATCGTCGCTAATTGTGACCCGATGGAAATCATTTTATGTTTGAAAGAGTGATCCAAAGGAGATCCTATTTGGAGATAAAGATCTGATGAAGACCTTTGGAGATAGACAATGAAACTCATCAATGAAATACTACAAATCACCCACATTTGCTGTAATCGCAAGACGGTGCCTTCAATAAACTACACACAAACATACATAGGTACATACCTCATAATTATGCTAAGGTTTTTTCAGTACATCTACTTATCGTGTGGTTGATGCACAACCTAGTTTCAGAGTTTAAACCACTAGTTAGTCTGATAAATACCATCGAGAACATCTCTCATGTATGTTGGTTGTCACACGACATTTTCTTACACCGTTTTCTTCAAGTTATAATTAATTGTACGTGATTTCGAAAACCCAGTGGACTTGGATTTATAGCTGTGACCTTTGCCTTTGACTTACCAGTCCGATGGAGTAACACTACTTTACTCACTAGATACCTACTAGGTAACCTATATTATGTAATTATATTGAGTATAAAGTTTGTCTAATTGGACACCTCATTAATAACATCCAGATAAATTTATCCGTTCCTTTATCAAACTGATTCGTGAAATTAAATCATTATTATAAAGTAGGAATTTATCTGTCCTAATTATTTATTAATATACCTACACACAAAATGCATAAAAAACAATAAAGTAGGTACAAAATTATTGATGCGGCCAAAGCATTGTTAAATATTTTTTTAATAGTATTTTTTCTCTTCGTGAATAACGTATGGAATGGTAATTAATGAATAATAAAGAAAATACATTAATGTATCTAATAATGACGTCTTTACAAAATTTAACATAATTTTTTGAAAAAAAAATTGCGAATATTTAGAAAACGGGATTATTTTTCACATACAAGAAAGAAAAGAATACGAAGAAAAAAGTGAGTTACTTAAAAGAATAACCTAAAAGTGGTCCACAATTTTGTGTGTTCAGGATGAAATAATTAAATTTGTTTCCGCTAAGCTTTATTTTGTTAAGGTTTTGATTCGCATCAACAAAGCGAGCGACGTCGGCCGCAAATTGCAGACTCATTGTTTGGCTCAAACAAACATTCGCGGGTCCGCTCCTTCTCGTACAAAAGAACTCCATTTACGGCGAACAAATCATTTTCATTGTTTTTATTTTTAATTACTTATAATATTGTTATTTCTATTTCGAATTTTGCTTCTTCTATTTACTTAATGGTCTTCATGTCTGGGACATTTCTAGGAAAGGGAGCGAGGCCTTATAATTTTGTATATTTAGACTTAATTAGTGTTTCAAAGAGCAGCAAAACTAAATAAAGTTTTTTATCCGTATTCCTTTTTATCGGAGCTCGGTAAATATTAAATTAAAATAAAATAGAAAATTATCGAGAATATCTTCATAAATATTCTTATAATAAAAATTAGGTTAGAAATTATTCTAACACACAAGTCCAATTAAAAATAAATATCTTTTACACATATTATATGTTCATTTATTTATACTGCTTACTCGATTAAAAAGCACCCGTGACTGTGACCGCTCAGTTTTTAATTGGGTGGTTTCAATTAACTGAGTCAAACCTCAAACGAGAAAATACAATTTACAAAGAATATTCTAGATGAAAATATAAGTTAAACTGAAGAGCAAAACAGATGTGTGTAACTGTGGATAATATTATTATTCAGCGTCCACCTTGTACTGACATCAAATACCTACGTCACGCCTTTGCTTCTCAGGAAATGTTCCAGTTCTTTTTAACCAACGCATTTAGAGAACCACATTACGTTTGAACAATTCGTACTTAGGTACCTATTTCCAAAGGTATATTATCTACCCACTTATATTTAAGATATAAAGAAACGATTTATTATTTACAAACAACGACGTAGGTACTTGTCTTTAACATCGTAATAAATAAAAAGGTAAGCCCAAAGTTGTATAGCTTTGTGGAAAGAACCTTTTTTAGTTATTTTGCGGCACGACTTAGATATGTATTTATGTAATAAATATTATATAGAATCCGTATCTAGAACTATGGATTCTAATTAAGGATTTATAAATATTGATGTTTCTAAAATTAATGCAATAAGCACAGATGAATAAAATCTGTTTTGTTCATCATTTCTGCAAAACTTCTAAAACCGATATACCGGTGTATTACTATATCTACAGATCGTATGAAACGAAAATATACAAACAGATAAAACATGTTATATAAGTCCCCAAGTAAATGGGTACATAATAAAAAGATAGGTACCTATCGCATAGGTAAGTGCTTGAATATATATATATATATATATCGGAGCAACTGCACTATCCGATGGAGAGGGGCTTGATTGTGCTCACTTGACAACTAAATTCGTTCACGTGAGGAAAAATGTCAAAGCCGAGAGAGAAGCAGAATCGCTAGCTCTACCGCTTTCAATGACCTACGTATATTTACTTTGTATACAACCTACGTATATTTGTAGCGAGATAAAATGTACCAACATATCAACGTTACCGAAACATTCTATCAAAGTATTTGACCTAAGCAATGTTATTTACGTATTTACTCCAGAATTCCCATTTGACGGTATATTACTTATATTCCAAGCCTTTTATGTAGGTCACGTCTAACGATATTTTCCGATTTGTTTGCCGTCTCCATAATTAGTGGTGCCATTCACTCGAATATTTGTACAATTTGCTAAATAAATTGACTCCGAGAATCGTGCTAAAGGAAATTATTTGAGCTTATTTAAAGGATTTGTCATGTTTCGTTAATTTCACGATAGGTACACACATTTCTACGACCATATTTTTAAATTTTTAACCTCTAAATAACTACACTGGTAACACTGGCAACATTTTTATGGTATGCAATAAATTACTGTTTTTTAATCAAGTATCAGTATGTATAATCTACATGGCTGGCGATAGATGGGAACTATGTTTCTCTATATTGCAAATTGGCTGCACAGTCTCGCAAAATGAATTAGCTGACAGTACGTTCAATACTCAAGTGCAACCAACAATCGGTCGCCTCTTGCTTTGTAAGCTTGCACTTTGCTAGCATGTTCTATGTAGGTTTAGGTACAATCAGTATTGCCGGCCAGCCATTCGTTTGTCTTAGCAGCCAATTCCAAATTTGAAATTTTCGAAGCCTAAATCGATTCCATTTCGATTTGGGATTATATATCAAGGACGTCACATTTTCGATCTTACACGAATGTTTTTATGTATTGAAATATCAAGTTTCTTGCCCATCTGGGAATAGATATAATATAGTGCAGTGGTCTTCAACGCCTGTTATTCGTAAAAGTTTTAAGAGCTTATTTATTAAGTGAGACAGAATTTATTCCGTGAACGAGGCGTTAGAGGAAATTGATCTCCCAATTTATCGGATCTCGCAAGATTTTAGGTAAATAGAGAATATAAAATCGTAGTAACCGGATTAATCGCGTGTAATATTGGTTTTTTGTTTTTTCTGACGTTTCGAACACTTTGCAGCATTCGTGGTCGCAGGAGGACAGTCCTCCAATAATACACGCGATTAATCCGGTTAAAAGTTGTTTTATTATAATGAGTAGTGATCGCGCAAACCTAAGATATTACTATATAAAATCGTAGATTTACAGAAATGAGGAGGACAGTCTTCCTGCGAACACGAACGCTGCAGTGTTCGAAACGTCAGAAAAAACAAAAAACCAATAATACACGCGATTAATCCGGTTAAAAGTTGTTTTATTATAATGAGTAGCGATCGCGCAAACCTAAGATATTACTATATAAAATCGTAGATTTACAGAAATATAAGTTACTAGCCAGTACAGTACTTTTCCATCCCATTCCCTGATGCCTATGGCTTCAGGGCTGGAAATAACAGATTGTACAGATCAGAAAATTCTAGTTTCAATAGAAATTGAAACAGTAAAAAGTAGAGCAATACAGGAATTCTAAACAATCATGATCGCAAACCTCATCACTGTATGAACTTATTCTAGACTAGTTGTGCCCGCGACTCCGTCCGCGTGGATGTCGTAAATTAACACCATGTCGAGTATGAACACAAATTCATAATAATTAAAAATGTTGCCACTAAGCCCAATGCAAAGCAGCTACTGAGGACTAAGCTATGCAGTTTTTACGCAATCAAAAATTTTTGAAACAAGTTTCTTCTGATTAATATTATTACCTGTAACGATACATAAGCCACATAATCGTTAATACAATTTTTAGTAAATATATGTCGTTACGTGTATCTCCATTAAGATTGTTATGATACGTTTATCTTGAACTCTTCAAATTTGAACAAACTTGAACTCATCAAATACCTTTGGACAGAATAAATCGATTATATTAAATAAAAAAATTATAATACTCCGAATTACGCACAATATGTTTGTGTCAAAGTTATGGATAACTTTGAAAGTGTCGACACTGGTTTTGTGACAAATAAACAGACATACAGACAAAAATTTCGAAAATGATGGGAATGGGTTCTGTTGGCTTTCATATACCACTACGACAATTTTTTTGGAAATCTCTTTAATGTACAGAAACTCCATTTCTACAGATTTATTATATATATAAATAAGAGCTTAATGTAACTTAACTTATTAGAATGTGGGTGTACAACTGTATATACCTCTGCCTACTCCTTCTGGGAATACAGGCGTGATGTTATGTAACATAATTTTTAATTATCCCAATCCACTTTTCTATCATCAGAGTCGAACAATTGATACTTCCCTGTCTATAACATTAACCCAAATCTGTGCCACAGCTGCCGAGGTATATTTTCGCGAAACATTCCAGCGTATATTTGAACCAAATTTGGATAACATTTACAAAATTTATAAAAGTCCAAGATAGATGTAATCCGCCTCGAATCCGGAAGCACCTCGCCGATACGAGCATAAAAGCTTGCTTTAAAGTAGGTAAAAATAACTAAAATTAAGAACTCTTTTACTCCTAAAAAGTTATGAGATCTTATGTGAAGCCAAGCCTTACGTCATGAAAAAGAAAATTAAAAAAATCCTTTCAAAACTAGAACAACAAACGAATGAAATGACACCAGCCAGTCACATCAAGCCATCAACACAAATCCTCACTTCCACAAAAGTATTCAGTGCGTGCGAACGTCGCATCGTATATTTGCGATAGTCGGTAATGCGGTGAACAGCGTTAATTAAACCGGACGCGGGCATCGACTGCCCGGTAATTGGGTTGAGCAACAGGCTCCTGTGGGTATCGCCACGTAGCAGGCGCGTGAGCAATACTCCTGAGGCTTGTTGTTCGTATGTAAGGTTGTGTAACACGTGTTTCGTATGCCGTCTAATAGAGAAGGAATATGTAACTGGGGATGGTTTGTTGTTCTACTTACGTTGGTATGCGAAATTAGAATATAAGTTAAATTGTACAGTGCCGTAAGTCTGATGTAGCTCACCTAAACTAAATTCAGAGCATTGCATTGCTCTCTGTATAAGGCCCAATAGCACCAACTTAACTTTAACAACCGTAACCAACACGTTACTGTATCATTTTGACACAATATTAATACGTGAAGCAAAAATGTTGTACCCCGTTTTACGAAAATCATTCAGACGGAGGCGTATGAAATTTGACACAGTTAAAGTTTATATGGAGAAGAAGTGAAGAAAGCAAATATTTTTATATAACAAGCATTCAGATGTCAGTTTGATTCAGATGTTAGATTTGTGGGGCAAAACCTCATTTACACTCAGAGGGCAGAGTCATCTATAAATCTCCACCTGAACAGGTTTTCCTTGCTTCGGCCAACCTGTGTCTGGAGTCTATTCAAAGATTTCCAGGTCGGCTATGGCAACTCGTGTCCAGGTGGGAAATTTTCAGCAGGTGGCACAAATGGGTTGGGGAGGGAAACACTTTCTCGCCACAGCTAGAGTCTTTCTCTAGAGCGTTCGTCAGTGAGCGGAGACACACACTTTAAAAAACTGTTGCGGCTTTTCAGTCTTTGCTGTGGGATGCACGAAATGAGCCTCCCCGAGTGACGTATCCACTGAACCTCTATACGCCCGGCGCACCCTGGGCAGTCAGCGAACTCTCGCGATGACTGGCTAATCCTTTCACCACGATGACAATACCAAGTATTCCCATAAATACAGTTTATTATATTGTTTATTATTATATTATATTTATCTATCAAACTGCTTGACCGGGTTTGTATAGAATAACTGTCAAAAATTTAAATAATTCCACGGATACGGATACGTTATCTGATATTGGTAAACTCCAGAATAAGGTTATGGGATGGGACACATCTTTAAATAACTGTGTTATTGTAATGTTAAAATAACTGCTTTATACCAAATGCATATGAAAGTATATACGGTACTTATATCATAAAATATGTTTTGTATAATTGCTGTTTGCTGTTTATTCCGGCTAATCTCCGAAACGGCTGAACCGATTTTGATGGGACTTTCACTAGCAGATAGCTAATGTAATAAGGAGTCTCTGAAGCTACTTTTACTTTTTAGATGAAGATGAAATTCCGTGGATGAAGTCGCGGGCACAGCAAATTTTATTTTAAGACCGTTAATGTATACCACTCTACGAATAACGTTAATCTTACATTAGTACATTCAGGCCTTAATAAATTTAATATGAAAGTGTAAAGCCTCAATAAACTTAACTCAAAGACCAATTCAAAATCTAATTTAGGATAACACGAGAAGACTCATTATTTGTTGACTCATGTAAATTGTGAGTGAAATACTCAATAAGCCGTATTTAATACGATGTAAGGCTTTATCAACCGGGCGCAGGCATACGTGTCTTGAGTCGAAATAAGGACAACAAGTACAACAGCGTGCCACTTTGATACACCTCGTAACGACATTCAGTAGGGGATGATATAGAAAATTGCATGCTTTTAAAATAAATTTATCTTTGACGGTTCGATTCCTCTTTTTACACGACTGCCTAAAAAAGGAGCGTTTTGTTTTTAGGGTTATTGTATGTATGTATGTTTGTTTCTTTATTTCACCATAACTTCTAAACGCCTCATTCGATTTAGATGGGGTATGGGGTATCGTTAGAATCCTTACAGAGCCCAGGGTAACATAGTAAGATTAAAAAAAATACTAATATAGCGAGTATGGTACATTAAGTAAAAAAACGTGAAATAAAAAATATAATATTTCATAGACAATTTTACTTCCTTTATTTTCTCTTTAGTTGGTATTTAGACCGATATTGATAACAATCGTTTATTCAATGCTGGCAACATTATAGAAGTTAGATAAGGTTTAAAAACATAACCAACCCTTAACTGTCCCAATGCAGAGCAAGGACCTCATCTTACACAGAGGAGGCACGAGTATTAATCAGCTAGCTCAGTGCGTGTTAGCGATTTCTGACCATCAAGTCCAGATTTCATCACGATATTTGCCTTCACCTTATATCTGTAATCGATTAACTAAGAAAGTATGACGCATCTGTGGTGTCATGGTTCTTTTTGTCGACATGTTTGTTGTTTTTAAAGGTCAAATTTGGCGTAAAGTGTTGATAAAACGATAAAATTCAATACATAACACTTTTATCGAGCCAACAAGTTTGTCCAGAAGATCCGTGCTTGGACGCCTGTACAGACACTGTATATGTACTGAATAGATAACGATGGCGTTACCGTAAAAAATTGTGACGTGGAAGAAGAATTTGGAATAGTGACCAGAGATCGGGATGGAGTATCCACGCGGGAGGTGTACGATCAAATCTTTTTCACGTCCGCGATTTATTTATTTATTTATTGATTTATAGTTAATTAACACGGTACAATACCAATTACATTAATTAACATAGAAATAAAATTAAATTAAAATTAAAATTATACCATGCAGACAATTTTTTTTTTTTTTTTTTTTTTTTCATAAACAAATTATTCATTGCTTACTAACATGGAACAGTGGACACCCTCGCGTACTGTTTCTCACAGAACGTCAGACATACCCGCATAATTTTACTCCATTCATCCGCAAACACATCACATTCAGGGTTGGCCGTCAGGAGGGCATTAAGCATCCTTAAAGTGCGACACACGGGCGATTCGGTTCTGGCGACCGTTCTGCACGGCAGTTGCGCGAACAGATTGTGTCGTCGACTTTGGCGATGACCGATGTATTTGTCGGGCACAAATAGTCGCGATATTTCTTACGACAAAAAATTATAACTTTTTTTTAGATATCGGAGTTCTTGTAAATTTCGACAGCAAAAAAAAGGATAAGAACTCATCAAAGGAAACATTGTTGGTATACCCTATTAATTATAACGTAATTTATTTCGACAAGCTTCACAAGCATCGGCACTTTGAAACCCATTTACAAAATAATTGGATTCCCTCATTTAGAGCAATTTTCTGATTTGATTAAAATTGACTTAGACATTGGTGAGATCATTAACAAACTTAGTCTGGCGTCCTGTGCGTTTGGATAACACTTCTGTAAAGACTTTCATTACATCAGAATTTAATGAACGACTCTTGCGATTATTCAATATTTATAAAGTTCTCTGCGTAAGATTTGAAATCAATATTAACACTGTTAATAGATTCCAGAATGATTCGAATTTGAATTTGAAAACTGCCTGTTGATCTAGTGGTCGCGAGCTCCAATCTCCTCTCCAAGATCCTCGATTCAATTACCGGATCATACAAAGTGTTATTGAGGTTTTCTATTAGGAAACACTCAGTACCAACCCGGATGATTTTGGGGGATGGAGTTGCTTGCGTCCGTAGGATCTACCACCTTCTCCTAGGCCCACCCTACACGTGTCCCCCGGGTGGTGCAAAACAAGCAACAACGCCGAGTCATGGGCGGCGGTCAAATAACCCGACTCAGCCTGCTTAACAGCCAGGCTCAAGTGAAGGTAGGAAATGACCATCACAACCCGTAATCCAGTGATCATATGTCACAGGACCGGGGACCTTGGCTTTATTGTCTGGGCCAAGAGGTAGAATGCCTCTATAAAAATTTACCCCAATCCTACGGTGGGATTCGCGCCAATAGGATGCATGACTGATGGGAGACCAGTCGCTAGCGATCAACCTCGGCGAACCTGGCAAAAGTCGTTGATACAGCCTTCTGGGGGGAATGGGCGTCACCTCCCCAGCGACTTCATTATTTCGTCCCTTCTCGTGGGAACAAAATGAGTGAAAATTCTGAAAACCAAAACCAAAACCCAAATACCATGATTCAACAAATATTTCATAAGAGCATGTTTACAAGACCGCGCAGCAATTCTTTGGGAGTTGTAGTCGAAAAAAATGCTAATGATAATGTCACACCAACTACCATAGAGTGTGAGAAATGGCAAAAAGATGAGATACCTGAATATAGAAAGCGTAAACGCAAAGAATATAGCCCAGAATCCTACACCACATCTAATAAAATAACGAAACAACACAGAAACTACACAATACCAACCCAAAATCGGTTCGAAATTTTAGAAAACGAAATTACAGACAATGAAAAGCAAGAAGCTATACATACTCCTAAACCTGAGCCAATTTTTGTGACTGGAGTCATCAACATATCATCCTTAAAAAATACACTAAACTCATTTATTGACAATAGTCATTACACAATGACTACATTAAAGTCAGGCCATATTGTGAAGTTAATGCCATTGGATGTCGACTCATACAAAACAATAAGAGAATCCTTTATTGCAAAAAATATTAATCACTACACATACCAGCTTAAAAGTGAGAGGGCCTATAGAGTTATACTACGAGGACTGCATTCATCAGAAGACAAGGAAACAATTAAAAACGAACTAAAAGAGCAAGGACACCAAGTTAGACAAATAGTAAATATACTCCATAGATCAACAAAAGAACCGTTACCAATCTTCTACATAGATCTTGAACCAAATTTAAACAATAAAGACATATTTAATATTAAAAACTTGAACTATATGAAGGTAACATTTGAAGCTCCATATAAAAAGAAGGAAATCCTACAATGTAAGAGGTGTCAAAGATTTGGGCATTCAAAGAACCAATGCTTCAGACCCTATAGGTGTGTAAAATGTGGTGAAGATCATTCGACCATATCTTGTTCTAAAAGTTCAGAAACCGAGGCCACCTGTGTAAATTGTTTAGAAAAACATCCAGCTAGTTACAAAGGCTGCATCAAATACAAACAATATAAAGAAAAAATCCTAAAAATTACACCCAAAGACCATGTAAAACGACAAAACAATAATAATGCTATTACGCACACTACTACAACTGCAACAAACTCTTTAGAACAAAGGTATACCAAAAGAAATAACTCATATGCAGAGAAAGTTAAAAACAAAGATACATTCCGGAATACAAAGAAAGAAGTGGACACAGAAGATAATAAAATTATGCATATAATAGATACAATGTTCTCGAAATTCCAAGAAACATTAAATAAAATGATGGACAACATGATGGATCGCATGATTCAACTCATCGCACAAATCGTTTCCAAAAATGGTCCATAATCTGAGACTAGTGACTTGGAATGCCAACGGCTTGACGGATCGTCGTCAAGAATTAGAAGTATTTATGAATACTGAAAAAATTTGTATTGTCTTAATTTCAGAAAGTAGATTTACCTCAAAAACTCACATAAGTTTTAAAGATTATGAAGTGTACTCCACTAATCACCCATCGGGTAGAAGTCAAGGTGGTTCTGCAATAATTATTAAAAAGTGCATCAAGCACTGTCAGCTAGAATCCTTCAGCTCAGAAAAAATTCAGGCAACAAATATTAAGATTATCGATGGAAAAACAGATTTAGTAGTTGGTGCAATATATTGTCCTCCTAGGCACATAGTTACATCACACGATTTTGAAGAATACTTCAGTACACTAGGACCGAAATTCCTAGTTGGCGGGGACTGGAACTCAAAACATACTCTATGGGGTTCCAGATTAATAACGCCAAGAGGCAGACAGCTCTTTAAAACGCTTAACAGTCTTAAACTTGATTTTATATCACCATCTCAACCGACATACTGGCCAACTGACCAAACTAAAATCCCTGACTTACTGGACTTTTACGTCACAAAAAATGTGAACCGAAATTATTTGAGCATAAAATCCTGTATCGACTTATCATCGGATCACACTCCCGTTATCGTTGATTATAGTAGCAAAATAATGTTGGTCACACCACTCTTCAGAATTTCCAATAAAAAAACTAATTGGGATAATTTTCAAAGAATCTTAAATGATGAGATTACTCTAAAAGTCCGACTAAAAATGACAAGTGACATAGATGAAAATATAGAAAAGTTTAATAAAATTATACATATTGCAGCAAATAGATCAACACCTACACTTTCGCATAAAACTGTCCAAAACCGAACAGAATACTCAAAATCAGTTAAAGAAAAAGTGCTAAAACGTCGTTATTTAAGAAAAGTATGGCAAAATAGTAGATATCCTAGTGATAAAGCAGCGTTCAATAAAGCCTCGGAAGAACTCAAAGAACTCATCAAAACCTTTAACAATGACATCCTCCAAACTTATTTGTCTAACCTGTCGCCTTCCAAGGATAAGGATTATTCTCTCTGGAGGGCTACCAAGAAGCTCAAATGTCCAAAAAATCCTGTCCCACCAATTAAATCCTCCAGTGGAGAATGGGCCAGATCAGATCAGGAAAAAGCATCTACTTTTGCAGAACACTTGAATACTGTATTTCAACCTGCTAATAGTGTTTACCCCGTTCACGACACCGAAATACATAATTATTTAAAATCGTCAAACCAAATGTGCTTACCGCTCAAAAGTATCAGCCCAACAGAACTAATTAGAGAAATCCGAAACCTAAAACATGGTAAAACACCTGGGTATGATATGATTGATACTGTGATACTAAAACACGTGACAAAAAAAGGAATCATGCTATTGGTGGCAATATTGAACGCATGCCTGCGCCTTTCTTACTTTCCAAGTCAGTGGAAAATTGCGCAAGTGATAATGATACTTAAGCCCGGCAAACCACCACATGAAGTTGCCTCTTATAGACCTATTAGTCTTCTACCTGCAGTGGGCAAGATATATGAAAGACTAATTTTATATAGGATGCGTACACATATTGAAGAGATTTTACCTAATCACCAATATGGCTTTAGAGAAGGACACGGCACGATCGAACAAGTACATCGTCTGGTAAATACTATTAGTCAAACGATTGAGAGAAAACAATACTGTTCGGCTGTCTTCCTGGACATCAGTCAAGCATTTGACAAAGTTTGGCACGATGGACTTCTGTACAAAATCAAGAAGCTGCTTCCCCACTCCTTCTTCCATATATTACAGTCCTATCTAACTGATAGATGTTTTGAAGTTAAGCATGGAGTAGAATGCTCCAAACTGTGTCAAATTGGATCTGGCGTCTCACAGGGGAGTATTTTGGGTCCAACTTTGTACCTTATTTACACATCAGATTTGCCGATTATGGATACCACTCTTACGGCAACATATGCTGATGATACAGCTTTGTTATCAGTGCACAAAGATCCTTTCATAGCATCAGACAAATTACAAGCACACCTGGATGGCATCCAGGAGTGGTTGAAACTGTGGAGAATTAAAGTTAACCAAAAGAAATCTACCCATGTGACATTCACTCTGCGTAGACAAATATGCCCTCCAGTATTTTTGAATGATGAACCAATTCCTCAAGAGGAAAGCGCAAAATATCTAGGAATGCATTTGGATAGAAGATTAACATGGCGAAAACACATTTGGAGTAAAAGAAAACAGCTGGATACAAAATTAAGAAACATGTATTGGTTACTAGGGACGAAATCACAACTAAAAGATAGCAGCAAAATGTTGATATACAAAGCTATCATGAAACCTATATGGACCTATGGCATCCAGTTGTGGGGAACCGCCAGCATCAGCAACATTGAAATACTAGAACGTTTTCAAACTAAGACCCTTCGTATGATGTTCAACATCCCTTGGTATATCAGCAACAAATATATTCTACAGGACCTTAACATGACCACCATCAAACAAGAGATAGTATTGTACAGCCAAAAATACCAGAAGAGGTTATCCACACACGTGAGTGGGCTAGCATCGAATTTGGAAGGCGAGGGTAGCCTCCATTTTACAAGACTGAAAAGACATAGCATTACCAAACTTACCAACAGATTTGAGAGCTGAAGGAGAGTAAAGTCATTGGACATGTCTCTTTGCTTCTGACATTTTTCAGATTCAAATGAATCAAACAAACTCGTGGCTAAATGTTGTAAACAGCTCGCCACATTGCAGGATATATAAAAAAAAAAAAAAAAAAAGTACCAACCCGGAGAACTCACCACCTAGTTAGGTTTTGAAATATCATAGCAAATTAAATTATTTTAGACGACTATAATATCGATATTAACCATTTTATGTGTTGGCAACATCAATCTCGGTCAGGCATCTGTGACTGACAACACAAGGGATAAAGTGACTTTCGGTTTGAACGTAAGAAAGAACGGCCTATTCGTTCGGGGCTGGCATGGAATCCGAACATGTTTTGTAATGAATTGTGATCTGGAGAAAATATAACTATCATGGCAAGTACCTATTACGTGCGTTTTATTACACTACATTGAACTTAATAGCATTGTCGAAACGTGGGTGTAGACTTCTGCCTACCCTTTCCGGGAAAACAGACGTGTGATATGTTATTTTATGAATTTGGAGCTATTTATATTAGCTTCAATGCTGGCAACATTATGAAGTGATGTGCTTTATTTTGTCTGAAGTTGTAATTAGAATACAATGCTGGTAGGGTTGTACTGTAAAGACAGTATAGTTGGTAAGACACTGTCAATTTGTGTGTACTTGTTCAGTGTCACAACCCTGCAATCAAGCAACTAGGTTACTACCAAGCAGTTACACTACGTTACGACTGTGTCTCTATCTTGGAATATACGGAGAAACACCCCTTGCAAACTATTTCAGAATTGATGAATGTTGATGACTGCAATACTTAAAACTCTTGACTTTGAATTGTGGCAACTGGCTTCTGTCTTTTGATTTGTAGCTGTACATAGCATCACGCCTGTCTTCCCCAAGGGTGTAGGCAGAGGTGTATATACATGTAGTTATACACCCACATTTCACAAATGCTGTTATTAAGTATAATAAAACAACTTTTAACCGGATTATTCGCGTGTATTATTGGTTTTTCGTTTTTCCTGACGTTTCGAACACTTTGCAGCGTTCGTGGTCGCAGGAGGACTAAGGTGTCAGGCGGCTCAACAGATTATTTAAATTTATTTCAGTCTTCCGTACATATAATTAATAAATTCATAAAAATATTTTTGTCTCTGATATATATTTAAAACTAAATCGCGACGGTATTTCCTACGACTATCCCTGAGAAGAAATACCGAAACAAACTCAGAGGTCACAGTCGTTTTAAATTCAGAGATACAATTTTACAATTTTATCGAATTATTAACTAAAAGGTGTCGGTTCGGTCACTTGTATAGGGGCTGAATTGATAGCAATGACGTCGCCATAAGACGTGGTAAAATATGGAAGAAAAATTCGCGGTGGTGAGCAGAGGTCGAGATGGCTTAGTGGGCAGAGCGCCTGGAGTATTTATCCGGGAGGCGCAGGTTCGAATCCTGTTCGCGACCATATTCTTTTTCCATTTAATATAATAAAATATACTTTAGCAATCTACACTTTTAAACGTGGCAACTAGCTTCTGTTAAAACAAAAGTGCACGTAAAAGATCTAATTAAAATAAATGCTCTACCTAACGCCGAAAACGAAACGACTTCTCTTCTTAGCTCGTGATTTTGCGAAAGTTGAAGAATATCAGTATTGCTGGGTAACAAATGGCAGGGTATTTTTACGTAAGAAACAAGGGGCGTCTGCCTGTCTCATTAAGAATGAAAGCTCACTTCAAACACTAAAACTTAATAAGAACATACATATTGAAAATACAAAGTGACTATTATCACTCAAATACCTAAATACCTCATATTTATGCATGTTTAGATTATTTTCTCACCAAAATGCGAATACTGTTAAATACAATATCATGTTATGGACCTTTTGTTTTGTGTTCTGCATTGTGTTTACTTTTATTTTTGTTATGACTATGTTATGCTTTAGTGTTTTCACAAATTTATATGCTTACAATTTTGTTCTACAGTACACCTCACCATATACTTACCTAAACCTATTGATTACGTTCACGACCTTACACATCACAACAGTCCCACACTACATACACACGCATAAATCCCTCAATTACTTTACAATACAATACAAATCACGCTTACCGATCTCCCATAAAATACATTACAAATACTATCACATATTTTTTATTTTTTACTAGGCGATACCGCTCCTTCCGCGTCTTAGTTGTCTATATCTTCACCTTCCACCCATTTCTTTTGGAACATTATATCTCATTTTTATTTATCCATATGGCTAATTTTGCAGAACTAACTGATGAAATTGATAATACAGACATTATAACATCCTGTAAAATTCATTCAATTGGTGAATGCAAACATTACCTCGGAGATACAACGACACAGTATACGGTGATTATGCAGAACATACGCAGCATAAATAAAAATATCAATAACTTTACTGTACTGCTGAGTCGACTTCTTTTCACTCCGGATATTAATATATTAACCGAGTGCTGGCTTGACGATCGAACTCCTTCTTTTAACATTGACAATTATAAGTATCATTGCTCCAAAAAGTTTATTAATCAAAATGATGGTATTGCGGTGTTCACCAAATCTAATTTACATGTTAATATAATGGAGCCACCTTTCAAAGACTCAAACTGTTTAGTCATTAGTGTTGGTAATGAATTGTCAATCATAGCTCTTTATAGATCTCCATCCTTCTCTAATATCACAAATTTCTGTGATTCACTCGGTAACATTATGGCAATGTGCAAAGGAAATACTTGTGTCATTGTCGGTGATATAAACCTCGATATAAAAACCGGTTATACTGATCCACGTTCAACAGAATATCTGGACTTAACCAGTCACCATGGGTTTTATCCAGGACATAATTTTCCAACTAGAGAAGCCAATTGCCTAGACCATGCACTGGTAAAATCACGCTATGATTCAACAGTTATTGTTTGTGACTCAGGCATCACTAATCACGATACTGTAATACTTGGCCTCCATATGAACCCATTAAAGTCATCTGCTTCTAGACAGATAATTAAATTAGACCATAACGCGATTGTGGATGACCTCGCATATGTAAACTATGGGACTCTCTATATACATGTATTGACATAAGTCCAGCAGTTGAGCACTTTACAGAAGTACTTGGAAATGTTATTATTAAACATACTTACAAAGCCACCCTTCATAGTTCTGACGTCATCAAGAAACCGTGGATCACAAAAAACTTATTAAAATGCATCAGGCGTAGAGACGCTTTACATACTAAAACCAAAAAGAAAGAAAATCGTGATAATCTGATATTACAACTTCAATATAAAAAATATAGAAATTACTGCAATAACATTCTCAATAACTTAAAATGTGACCATGAACGTAAACGCTTAAATAGTGCTGAAGGAAACCCCAGAAAAATGTGGTCTGAAATTAAGAGCATCTGTAATTTTACTAACCACAAAACATAACATTCAAAACTAATTATAGGGAATGTTAATTCTGTTGATAAGTTGAACACTGTCAATGCCTATTTCTCTACAGTTGGAAAAAAATTAGCGTCTCAAACTGTCTCTAGAATGAATCTCAGCGAAAATGAACTAGCAAATAACTGTAGTATATTGTTAAGCAACCACCAAAGTTCGCCTCACTCCTTTTTCTTCACACCTACAGACGAAAAAGAAATCTCTAAAATAATTACAAATCTAAAAACAACATCTTCCACCGGTATAGACGGAATAAGTAATATTATCGTAAAGAAGGGAATAAAATCATTAGTCGCGCCCATCACGTTTCTTTGCAATCTCAGTTTATCAACTAATTATGTGCCTGAAAGTATGAAAGTAGCCAATGTCTGTCCTATACATAAGAGCGGTAATGGGCTGGACCCGGCCAACTATAGGCCGATTTCTTTGCTGACGACACTGTCCAAAATTTTGGAGAAAGTTGTCAACATAAGACTGCTCGCCTACCTAGAAAAAAACAAACTGCTCTCGGATAACCAGTATGGATTCAGGGCTGCGAGATCGACGGAGGACGCTGTTACTAGTGCCGTCGACTATATAACACATAAATTAGATAGTAGCAAGGCTTTTATCGGCGTCTTCCTCGATCTCGCAAAAGCCTTTGATACTGTCTCCCCAAAGATACTCCTGGCTAAAATGAGAGTTCTTGGCATTCGTGGTGGTCCACTGGAATGGTTCAATTCTTACCTCACTGACAGAAAACAGAGGGTTGTCGTGGGAGACCATTCCAGTGACATCTCCTCTGTAGATTTTGGTGTACCACAGGGAAGTGTTCTTGGGCCTACGCTCTTTATTATATAAATTAACGCCCTGTGTTCGCTAACCCTACCAGCAGCCAAAATTTTTACCTACGCTGATGACACTGCAATTGTTTTTCACGGAGACTCTTGGCCTGAAGCTCATGCTAGGGCTGAAACTGGCCTGAAAGTCATTGCTAGCTGGTTAAACAAGAATCTTCTTACACTAAATGTCGAAAAAACGAAAGCTATCTGTTTTAGCGTGTCTACACGAACTAGTCCCAAAGTACCCATTTTTATTAAACTACACTCTTGTGTGGAAGGCGCCAGATGTTGCTGCCCTACAATTGCAAACACAATGAATATTAAGTACTTGGGTGTCTACTTGGACAACCATCTAAACTGGTCTAAGCATGTGGAGGCTTTACGTACTAGGGTTAGAAAACTCTTATTCATATTCAAACGATTGGCAAAAATTGCCACCGCTAATATAATCAAAACAATATACTTGGCACTATGCCAATCGATCTTAGGATACTGTATTGTATCCTGGGGTGCGGCTGCTAAGATCTATATACTCAAAGTAGAGAGATCACAGCGTGCGCTACTAAAATGTGCCTATGGCCGTCCTTACAAATACTCAACTGACCTTTTATATCAGGAGACTCAAGTATTAAGGGTTAGGCAGTTGTATATTATATCTATTACGTTGCGCTTCCATAAGAGTAGCCTTTCAGACACTACTACATCTCGTTCCAAACGTTTTCTGAAGTGGAATACAATTAAATGTCACAAGTCGATCGGCCGTAAGTCCTTCCTTTTTATGGGGCCATACATATAAAGACAGTTGTAATCTAAACTAAAAATTTCCACATTATTAAAAAAGTCATGCAAATCTATAGTCTCAACGTGGTTGCTGAGCTTGGACTATATGCAAACTGAGGCCGTTGTAAACATTCCTAAATAGAGCTATACAAACATACTAACACCCTACCACACCCGTGCACACACACACCCTACCATACCCGTGCACACACACACCCTACCACACACACACACACACACACACACACACACACACACACACACACACACACACACACACACACACACACACACGAACACACGCGTACACACACACACACGCGCGCACACGCGCACACACCTTACCTTAATTATAATCCTTGGCATTGTTTTTACTTTTTCCATTGTTTTCAATTAAGTACTATGTCAGCTATATTCTGGACTGAGAGAGACTAAATCCCACGACACAGGGAATCCTAGTGTGGGGTCTAGGGCTTTAGTCTATTTATGTACAATGTTTTGGCACAATTTTTTTTTTTTTTTTTATCTTACTTTGATTTGTTTCACCACAAAATATATATAGTATTTTTTAATCCCTACGTGTACATAACTACTCGAATACATAATGTTAATGTTATCCCATTTAAGAGCGTCTAAACTAATGAACCGATTAAAATAAATGGAGCGTCAATCCATTTACTTGACTAACACTTTTTCTATTAATTCGTTAATATTGTGGTTATGTCTGCTTTTGGGTAAGATGCTAAAAATTGAGATGATTTTCTGATCTGCAAAATGAAAACTTGCTTGGTCGAAAATTAATTAATTGACATTTATAATAAATAGACACAACATGATTCCTATTTTTTTTTAGATTATATTTGTATTTACGTAATAAAATTAAATCTAATTATTTACAAACTACACTATACCTACATGTATACAATAATTTAAAAACGATTCTAATATAAAAATAAAGAAAATCTCATGCGTCGAAGTATTCCTCCGCATCGCTATCCTCCGGGAAGGTTCCTTAAAATGTTTACTATATGTGGTGTTAACATAACCAGTTACAGAAAGAAACAGAAAATTTTCTAACAGAAAACCCTATAACATTTTGCCCGACCCGGAAATCGAACCAATGACGTCTTGCTCGGCAGTCGCCTTTCTAACTAGACCAATTAGGCAGTACAAAACCTTCTTCTCTGATATTTTTGTAAGTTTGTAAAATTATGAAATTATCAAGTACTTAATCAAGTACCTAGGGAAATTGCTTGTAACTGTCTAATTAAGTTACACCGTACCTACGTTAGATTATAATTGGATCCCTAATCAAGTTTCCCTACCATTGTTTGTTTGCAGTACTGATTGCTTGGATTTCGTGATGCACGACAGCCCTCTTAATCATATTGTAACCTGGTGACCTGAAACTGATCATATTGGTAGAGTTATATTGGGCACTATAAACAAATATTAAATCCTTAATGATCTATAAGATGTAGGACAATCACGCTTGTTTCCTATTGAGGTAGGCTGAGACTATCGATTTCCATCTGCTACGATTCTGGTCCATGTCTTTCGCTACATCTATGTTCATTAACCTCTTCATGCATGTTTTTTTTTATATGAAAAACCTTGCCCCACACTAGGAATTTCTTCCTGTATCGTGGGTGCGTTTACAGACATAGAATCTCACAAGCACACACACACCCAGACCCGGAGCAATTATCTATAGATCGTACAAATATTTGCTTCGTGCAGGAATCGAACCTGCGACATGCAGCGCAGCAGTCGGTCTCTCGACCACTGCGCCAACCGCGCTGTGAATAAATAAAGTAATAATACTTGATACAAAAGAAAGTCTTATTCGTTCTAATACGGACAAGCCTTCAGAAAGTCAGAGATACCTATAATTTCTACTCTCACGTGAGATCTTTATAATCGTCATTCGTAGAAATTTGTAAGTTCAACCGAAGGTTGTCTGGGTCAAATCGCCATGAACGATAAGTCCACCCATTGTAAATCCTAGATTTTCATGTATCGTATTTGTTCCGTGTAGGTACAATGTATTTGTTTTGTATTGTAAGATCTATTTAACTTATTTATACCACTTATACATTTAAACTGCTAACATAACATAACATCACGCCTATATCCCCAAAAGCTTAAACAGAAGAGCACTGTTTTATACACCTTATATTGCCATCACAAATTCAGACTCCGAGCCTCTACTGAGTAACAAAAAAACTCAATAACACTGCCCGATCCAGGAATCGAACCTGGGACCTCACGATCAGAAACTGCTCTTGCGAACAAATGGGCAGTTGGCAACCTATATATATTTACTTAGTCGTTATACTTGGAAAAAAGAACTTATTCTGAAAATCCTTTAGACATACAATCAAATACACGATATCATTAACGATTATTGATTTCTTACTGAACCAAGTCGAAACTCGATTTCTAGGAACTATACAGTTGGATCTACTTAAACACTGAGGGCTCTTAATGCCATGTACATATTTAGGGAGAGAGTGTTTAGTCTACCCCAGTCCACCCCCTCATCTTTAATGCTACTTAAAACCTATTATACCCAGCTAAAATTACTCTAAATACTATTTCGTCTGTTGATATTTAAGTGACAGCAATAGGATTATATTGTATTAAAAAAACTGCTCTTCACTGCACTTGTTACCGGTCATATAGTGTGGAATTAATATTCTATGATTGTTAAGTCCAAGAACGTGTTATGGGAATGTTGTGGAGTGAAAGAGGATGTAGAGACGAGGATTGAGAAACATATACAAAGATGGTTTGGGCATATAGAGAGAATGGATAAAAGGTGATCGATGAAACTATGTAGTAGTGTGACGAGTGTGGATGATAGAAGAGTAGGGGCAGGCCGACCACGACGAACTTACCTAAATCCAATTGCGGAGGAAGCTCCAATTGTATAAATCAATAAATAAAGAGGATGTTTTGATGAACTGTTACCAACAAACAGAAGATAGCTGCTGCCCAATCATCTAGAAGTTAAAGTCCAGTCGTCTTGTATTTCACACGATACAAAAATAATATTTCCTTGCATTTTTATAACATGCCGAGAGATGATAGATTCACCGTCACAACTTTAATTAAGTCTCGAATGTACAAACGAGTTGCCGAAACTAGTTAGCGTGTTTAGTAACTATAATTAAACTTATACCAAGTTATGATGAGCTGGAGGAATGTTATTTCATCAGGTTCCGATTCGCGCCCTTATCTACATGCCTATATTAAATAGTATTTTTTTCATCTTTTTAATAAACCTTTGACGTCTTAGAATATCTATTATTGCATATTGCATTTAAGGACATTTTGGGTCATAAACTGTTTCACTTTTATTGTTTGTAATCTTTTAAGCATAAATACTGAATCAATTAAATTATCTGTAAGCCATTCAAACACTCTTCTTCTATATGAGAATCTAACCCATAACAAGTAGCGCGGAAATTGACATACAAAAAATTTAATAGATTTTTAAGTTTTATTTGTATACATTTTTGTTTTTATTTGTAAGCAATTCCAAATAATCGTTCCTGAAATAATATTAAAACTGCGTCTGCAATATCCTCGAGGTCCTGACCTCACGTTCAACAGCCGTATTTGCGACCACTAAACCAACGAGGCAGTTTTTGTGTAATAGGATATCTTACATCCCGTCTTTGATGTAGGTACCAATAATACCTTCTGTTCAGCTTTTTATTCTTCAATCTCCATTCCAAACATTTATTTCTACCGCGGTGTGCCTTTGAGAGCCATATCTTTTAAGTCTAAATGTAGATTACTAAGTTAAGAAGAACTTGATAATCTACATTTAAATATTGATTATCTTTGTGGAGACTTTTTATGATATAAAACAACACAAGGAATTTTTATTACAAGGTTTATTACCATTTTGTATATTGATGATGTTGTATAAACTTTTTAGGCGTTAAAATAGGCTGACCTAAATACAAACTTATTTCAAACACAAGAAGTTTAATTCAAGATATGTCTTTGAAAAAGCATTAACGCATGCTTAGCGAACTCTAAAGTTACAATATTAAACAAGAAGTTTATTTTATGTCAATTCTTTTTAGTACGTACTTAAACCTTAAACGAATGAGTACTGGAGTAGTTTAAGACTTTAAGCGGGCGTGCCCCTCTCGCCACTGGCATATGATTCCCAATCATATTGACGTAACTTTTACCAGTATGGTTACAATGATAGTACACCATTTCAATCGTAACACAATTTTTTGTTTGTGTTATTTTTTTTTTATGTATTTTACTACTGCTGTCTTGTTAGAACATCACTAAGGTCATAATAGTGGTTCGAGTTGCTATTGTACTGTTAATGAACGCTATAATTACAAGGAGGTTACAGGTCAAGGTATAAAGTTGCCATTTAAAATTGATCTATAATCAATAAAACCAGTGACAATTGGTTAGTTGTTCTATTCACGATGAACTGAATATGCTTTACATTTTATTAAATTAACTGCAATATCATGGTGGTATCGGCTGGTTTTGAAAATTATTAATGTTTCATTTTGTGTCACTTTTACTGGAACGGCTGCTGCGGTGTGTGGTATAGGGTGGTAATAAAATATATTATTAAATATTATAAATATATTTAGTAATATATAATAACTTTGAATACTGTTGGTACACTACGCACATTAGAAAATATAAGATAATTTTACTTAGCTTAACCAGTAAAAAGCAAAGCATAACAAGATAAGAGGCGTACAATTTTTTTGACATTTTTTACGACGATTCGTTACGTGCCTCCTTAGAGATAAAAAATAATATTTTAAAAAGGCCTTAGCAACATGTCAAGACGGCATGTCTAAGTGGCCCCCTCGCCCCACGCCGTTAGCCCGACAGTTCCGAGTGTATGGGGCGTAAACCCACTGATCGTATACGAACCGAGTGCCTTCAACGATCCATTTACGCGATGTAATACGCGAGCAACGATAAATGCCGTTTTGAAATATATCGCAGTTTTATTTCACTTCAACATCCATGAAGGATTGTAGTTCCCGTCCGGACAACACAAAGTTATCGCATCAATTCCGCCACTTCGTAAACAGTCGAGCGCCGACTTTAAAGGCGCTTCCAAACCAATTAAATTGGACGCACACCAAGGAGGTCGCTTCAACTTCTACATATCAAATCAAGCGGGTCGCAGGTACGGCGAGTTGGGGACTCATGGCGGACTAGTTTGTCCCCCGGTGTCTGGCGTTAAACCGCATTTCTGTGCCATTTAAAACTTAATTATGAGTGTTCTGCTCGAGTCGGCACTGGCGTAACTCAACTTAATGCGGTGCGTCCATGTAACAATGTTTTCTTAATAACATTAAGAAGCTATCAAGTGGAGTGTGGTCGGCCCTTATAAAACTAAGCGTGTGGTGGCTATTAGGAATTCCGCAAGTTTGGCCATTTATTTATTTTGGGGCGCAAGTGAATAGTTTCGATAAACGAACAATCTAGGTATATATTCCAAAAATACAAACTCTCTTAGGAAAGTTAAAACATTAAATGTTACATAAGATTATAGGTTTTGGATACTAGCCAATTTTAAAAAGTTAATACTTTTCGTGAGTATCTAACTTTTCGGTCTTCCCTTGTATAACACCGTATTTAATATATTCTTGTAAACAATCTTGTTATACCCCAGCCGATCTTGAATTTATAAACTCAACCGTTTCAAAATATCTTGTATACATAATTTCACGGGCAACAATAATTAACCTTTTACGGGCA
Source organism: Xylocampa areola (assembly GCA_935421205.1). Classification (NCBI taxonomy): domain Eukaryota; kingdom Metazoa; phylum Arthropoda; class Insecta; order Lepidoptera; family Noctuidae; genus Xylocampa; species Xylocampa areola. The sequence continues at coordinate 9,330,044 of OW285200.1, forward strand.
GTTAGTCATAGTGACTTTATAGCTTATTCGAGGCAAGTGAATTTCACGTTCTGGATCCGAATTCGAAATTGAATTGGACTCAACCAGTCAAACAGAATGGGCTTATTGAACACGATTTACTGGCTCACAATGAATAGGTGCCAGTAACCATGACTAAATGCATTAGATTTTCAGCTGAAATGTTTGGTACCACGAGAAATACCGTGAAAATTGTATAAATTGCCATAGCATTAAGGACTAAATTAGCAAAAATAGAATATATAGAATTAACTAAATTAGCGAAATTTCAATATCAGTAGAAACTTAAAACTATATAATCAAATACAATTTTAGGACAACTGAAAAACGTATTATTACCTTAACTCTAAACTAAATTTAACAAGCCGAAACAAGGTAACTTCATCGCACCTTTATTTATATTTGTTCGTCCACGACAGTTCAGAAACTGGGGCCTAGTTATCTAATTTCAACTTGTCTAATTAAATGCTAACACTGAGTTTTCATTAAAATCCAAATTATATTTAACAATATGCACCAGTAAGATGGACTAATAATAAATATTCACGACCTATTTATCTTACAAAAAAAATGCATACGAATCATAGCCCAAATAGATAATCAAGATAGCTGCAGGCCCTATTTTATTAAATACAACCTTTTAACACTATCATCCATATACATCTATGACATATGCAAGTTTGTATACAAAAATAAAGATAATTTTACGAAAGTAAAAGACACCCATAATGTTAATACCCGACATAAAACCAGACTGTACCTACCACCATCTACAATTAAAATGCTTAACCAAAGTCCTTACTACATGGCAGTCAAAATATTCAATAGATTACCTAAAGACCTACAAAACGAAACCAAAGAAATAATATTTGAGAAAAAATTAAAAAAGTTCCTGATACAGAAATGCTTTTACTCAATAAAAGAATTCTTCGAAGAAAAATAGAACACCAAAATTAAACGCTAAAATCTAGCCCATACATAACCCCTCACACCCACAAGCACCTACCTACTAAATCCTACATTTTAAGAATACCTACTTTCATTTTATAATAACCCACATAATACATTATATACAAATAAATAAAAAATATTTAAAAAATAGATGTTTTAAACTTACCCAAATAATTACAAATAATAACGAACTACATTCTTATTACAATATACCTACTTAGTTTATAAATAATGTTTTTAAACGCAAGAAATATTATATACTTACCCAAATAATAACGAACTACATAATTATTACAATATACCTACTTAGTTTATAAATAATGTTCTAAACGCAAGAAATACTACCTAGTACTACTATAAGTTAAGCTAAGTCCTAAGTTAAGCAAATGTAATTTATAATAAGTTAGTGCTAGCCCTCAAATTTGCAACGCCTGAAAAAGGCCGTTAAGCTGTACAAAATATTTAAATTAAGACCTGTAATACCTTAACATGCAAATAAAGACTTTGAGTTTGAGTTTGAGTTTGACTAGCTCAGTGATGGTTTCATCACAAAATATCAATGATAATATTATAATCAAAGTACAAAGTTGTAGAGTTGCCGAGTAAGGAGAACTTTGTTGCAGGCGTCTGACTCACATTCTACGTTTGGCGTGTACATGTATACTCCAATAAACTGTGAGTGTGTAGGTAGGTGGCTGGGCCCGTATCGTGCCCCGCCACAACGAATTAAAACTTTTCTATTTAGAAGAAACATGGTTCTAACGGAACACTGCCATTTGGGAGTAGGAACACAAGTAATAATGCCGTCTCCCCATGAGAACATACGTGTTTTTGTTCGCTGAATTATTGTTCCGTCGAAGTTTTGCCCATAATGTATTTTCAGCTAGATGTAAGCTGTCTCAGTAAACGTTTTGTTTTATGTTGAAAATTGAACGTCTGCGGAAGTTTAGTTTATTTAGGGATAAAATAAATCAGAGAATATAAGGTAGAATCCATTATTAATGTAATGTTCATGGATTTCTCCATGGTGGAGCAGAGCTGACGAAAAAATTATCGGTCATGGTACGAACTACACGCCCATACTGAGTTACATGGACAAAATCCGAAAGTTTTTAGGTCTCTACTTATTATTATTTAAAGAATTATACATTGAGATAAGTCAGTGAATTAGAAATCAGTGCTTAAATGATTCCTTAAACCAAAATTCCCAATCCCTTGTGTGTTTGATGCATGGCCCAGAATTATAAAAATGCTTATTTAAAAATCCTTCAATGCGGTGTTTTTTATTTCTAAAATCGAACAAATGTTTCCTTAGGCCTTTTGATATCAATGTAATAGTTTCAGATAATAGAGTTATTTGTCCACACTGACACTATTCATCAACCTCACTATATATCCTGAAAAGATAGGCACACACACATTTCATCAACAACCGTCAGGCCTATTGCCAATCCATCTATTATAGGACACAATTACAAAATTCCAGGCTGTAAAATAAAACCCAATAACTCGTTTCACTGCGTCCTCGACAATAGCATATATTAGAATTTCAACCGACACTCTACGATGTTTTACTAATGTTTTAATACGTTTGTGGTGAAGTTATTTTTAGACAATTGAGTTTGATTATATACAAGGTGTAATAACAGAAGTCCGTCATACTTTAAGGGGTCAATGTACTCATATATATGAACAACATTTACAATGGGACCAACTACTTAAGAGCGAAAAAAATAATTGCTGTTCTCTAGAAATTGTCATAGGTATATATTATGTTTGCGAGTTTCTTTATTCCACCATAACTCCTAAATGCCTGAACCGATTTCGATGAATGGGATATCGTTAGAATCTTGACATTGTCCCGGGTAACATAGATTAATAAGATTTTTAAAAAGGCAGGTGTGTTTTTTATTCTTGACTCGTGAGTCTTGACAGTCTGACAAATAGGCAGACATATAGATGGATATTGAAGTGATCTTATAAAGGTTCAGTTTTTCTTTTTGAGGTACGAAACCCTAAAAATCTAACACTATTTACTAACTACGAGTATCATTCAACAGAGAGAATATACAGTGTGCGTCGCAGTATCCATCGAAAAGAGTTGATGCTCAGCCTAAACCGGCATCGCAATAATATGATTCTAAGTATTAAGTACCAAGTAAGTAAGACAACTGTATCTTGAAAATAGCTTTTCTTTTTTAATAATTTAATTTTAAATTTTCCTATAGCACCTAAAATGAAGCGATCAAAGAGATGTTTAAAATAAAAACAAATAATTAAAAAAATTACATTAGTCAAGGTGGGTGAAGAATTTTCATTGCAGTCAGGGAATCTATAAGAATTTTTTTCACAGTACTGCATCCTGACTTCGAGGAAAATTAAAAACCTTGTTTTTCACTTTTTAGCTCGGACATAGCAAGCCTGCTTTTTAATTAAATTTTGTATTATATTTTTTTAAGTTTACACATCTATATACAGGGCTATTTATAGTATATATGAAACCTGAAACTAGTTTGTTCAGAATCAGTAATAGAATCGATTAAAATAATGTTTACAAAAAAATGTTTAATTTTGTTATATTTCTAAAAATAATCTTTAAAAAATCCAATAAGTTGGACACAGTAGGTACGTGGACTAGCTGATACAGTACCTAGCTACATGTTGGCGCGGCTGCAGTGTAACAACGCGCGCTGTCCTCGAGCGGGCCCCACGCTGGCTGGCCCCGCGCCACCACCTCAGTCGCCCGGAAGCTAGAGATCGATACGTACTTGTCGATTGCGCGCGCGTTTCCATATTGTGTCGTGTGTTAATAGTGCTCTTGTAAATAATAATAGTCGTGTAGAAGAGGTAAATAATTATTGTAAATTGTGTTAATTAACATTTTTAAACACGCCAAGGTGTTTATCTGTACGAACGTTTTTAATTGTTTTCGAAAAAGTAAGTAGGTAGGTACATAATATCTACAATTGACTATTAAGATAGTCCAAAGACTGCAGGTGTGATGGTAAATGTTATCACTACACTACTTACAAAGTTACAACGGCTCAGTGTGTTACGTTATCAATGAACGTTAAGCGATGAGCCCATAAATATTTATGGGAGGACAAGGAAGCAAGAAATCAAGCTTCTAACTTTTGAGTTTTCATTATACATTTTTATACTTTTTATATTGGTTCTATAAATGAAAATATTTGACCCGTGTCTCAGGTTTCGTATATACTAAAAATAAGCCTGTATTATATATATAGGGAAAATGCAAAGAATTAGCGATACCTATGTGAATCTGTCCTGTTACCCGGGAAAGTGTAAGGATTCTAACAATACCCTATATATCTAAATCGAGTACGGAATTTAGAAGTTATGGTGGAATAAAGAAACTCACAAACATATATGTCTATATACTTAGACACATACACGAACCCTCTTTCTTTGGGCAGTCGTGTAAAAAACACATTTTCGATAGGTATTATGAGACAGTTTACAAAATAAACACGTCTATACATATGTTTAGACCCAAAACTGTTCGAAACATATTCCTTTAGTTTAACAAGGTTACATAAAGATTGTATTTGCACAGAGCCCTTATTTGCGGAGGTTTTACTTATTCACTAGTACGCAGTTTGTGCGGTGGACAAATATACTTCTATATGTACTTTCCATGATCCTATTTATTTTTCACAAAGAAGAAATTGGGCCGCCGGTACCGTGCAATATTGACCTGCACTAGTGTGGTTGCGGTAGGTCTCTAATTCGAATCCAAGTATGATCAGTGTTATCTATAACCGTCGTATAGTCGTAATAAGTAATATAAGTCCAGATGGGTCGCAATTATCAAGGAACCTATTATACAGACTATCTATTGTCGTCGATCACCCTGTAATTTATTAACATACTGTTGCCTTAAACGCGCTTTTTCACCATGGAGATCTCTTTCTACGGGGCGAAAATAATGGATCAGCAAAGACCAAGATATTTGTCGGGAAACCGTTTTAAGTAAAATAAGTCTATATTATTCTAGATACATCAAACTGAAGTTGAAATATTTTTATTTCAAATAGACTACATTATTTATGAACCACCCCAGCTAGGTGCAATGATGAATGATCCAAATTCAATGTCAGAGTTCAGTCATTAGTCGGTCACAATCGTCAATACTAAGGAGCCGACTATAAACAAGATTCATTATGATGGATCTATTGCTCAGTAAATTAGACACTAAAACGATGCCTTACACAAAACTAAAATGGTACATAAATCTTTATTCTAATAAAAATAACTATTATCTTCTACACTATAATACCAGAAGATAGCTTTAAAAAGTATAATAAACACCAACGAGCACCTGCTTCCACATGACATGCCACTAAATTGTTTCACAGGGAGCTGCATGAAGCTAAGTGAGATAAATTACAGTTTTAATTAATCCCCGTGACGCCCTGCCCATGCCCTGTGACCAACGGCAAGTAAAATTCTCAGAGCCTGGCTCCAAGCTTTTGGATGCAAATTAACGCCCGCGCCACCGGCCCACCAGCGGCAGCGTATCGATCGGACAGCTCAATTTCTCGCTTTATTAAAGCTGACATGTTTACACTTGTTCTTATTGGAAAATGTTTAGGTGGCAGTTTCCTAAGAGTTTTTGCGGTTTCGTCTTTTCTGAGCAGTTTTTAATTGTTGATTAATTAACATTTTGCATGCAGTTCGTTAGTGTCATTAAACAATAATTAAGTATAAAGCAATAGTTTCAGTTCGGTTTGAATAAAACTTATAAAGAATAGAAAGACAGAAATATGAATAGGTGCAATAAAGTACAAAAGAGTGTTCTCTTAGAAGTGATTACTAATCTAGTTTGCTCATAACAAAGTTTATTACAATAACAGCAAGCAAAACATTTGGGTATCTTGAAGATTCTTAAAACATGACACTACAAAATATAAATGATATGGCAAAACTCCGTTAATGCACCCACTTTCTTTACACTCGAAAGTATTAAAGAGGCTTACAGAGTTTTGGCAACACGTAGGATCATGGCCACCTAATGACGTTAACCACGGCTCTGCCATAAGTACTTTCGGAAGTATGTCGAAGACACATAAACGGTTGGCGATCTCTGGCCGCGATATCCAACGTTAAGCGAAGTTGCGACTTTGTGCATTAAAGTCAAGGTAATGATTCATTAAAGCTTTTCCGTTTGAAATGTATGAGTATAACAATACGTTTTTTTTTATGGGATAGGGGCAACCGAGCAGACGGATCGCCTGATGGTAAGTGATTACCACCGCCCATGGACACCCGCAACTCCAGAGGTGTCGCAAGTGCGTTGCCGGCCTTTTAAAGGGTTTGGGCCCCCGGTACCTTCACTCAATCGGCGAAACACAACACAAGCGTTGTTTCACGCCGGTCTTCTGTGAGGCCGTGGTATCACTCCGGTCGAGCCGGCCCATTGGTGCCGAAGCATGGCTCTCCCACGGTAAGCACGTTGCATCCTTTCTTGCATTTTGGCAGTAGCCAAATTAGAATTATACCTATTTTTGATAGAAAAGAAAGGTTGTGGATGTTGTCCACGCTTTGTATGAAGCTATGTGGGAGAATAAAAATAAATAAAAAATTATTAATAAGAAACAATATAAAGTACTGTTAATAAGAAAATGTTCCACAGTACAGTCCCCCGACTGTGTTGAAATTTTTTTAGTACCTTTTTACACGACTGCCCAAAAAAGGAGTGTTATATTTTTGGTTCACACATGGCAAGCTTGTTTTGTATTTTTTTATACTAATGGTTACTACATTTTTTTAAATCTTCGTTACCTATGTTACTCGGGAAAGTGTAATGATTCTAACAATACCCTATATATCTAAATCGAGTACGGCATTTAGGAGTTATGGTGGAATAAAGAAACTTAAAAACATATCTACATACATACTTACATACATATGTACTTCATACATGAAATATTTAGGTATTGTTTTGTATATATCATTTGTTAATAATGGTTTTCCATTAGCTGAACACCATTAAAATTCTAAGACACCGAAATTCACAAAGTCAAAGCAAACACATTTCTTTATAAGACACTCACAGAACAATCAATGCTTTCAAATAATAAAGGTAGGTAGTAGGTACATTAAGCAAAGGTAATATCGCTTACAAATATACGTGCGTATATAAATATAAAATCCTTTGTAGCCTGGCTTTCATACAACCCCACTCTTTTGAAGGATCTCGACTTTGTGTTAGCTTGGTAAGTTCACGACAATACACATTCCACAACACGTCTCTAACTATACGTTACTTGAGGCACTACTCAGCTACTCAATGATATTGTAAGTACCTACATACTTATGTTAATAGGTCTGATATCTTAGTTTTACTTTTGAGGCTCGTAATAATACAAGCAACCTTATTACATTCCTAAATATCGATGTGATACACTGATCTGTAGTGATATCGTTTGAAGTTAAGTTTTAAGTAGTGATTTAAAAAAGAAAATATTAAAATGTTGACGGTTCTGGATCTTAATACACCTAATAATCTATGGTTCTGATTAGACGCCATTTTGTAAAGCTAATTCACAGTCAATTGTGTATGCTTAATAAATATTAATATTTAATAACCTATTTAGACTCTATCGTGTCTGTGGTTTTAAAGGATTGTAAATAAATGGTAACAGACATCAAGGTATGCTAAGCTATTACAGTAAAATCCCACGCCAAATATCTTTAATGCTAATTAGGTTTATTCTGGATCAAAATATTATATTAGACATAAGCGATCTCGTCCCTGTGGACTTCAGAATTCAACCGAGATAAAAAGTAGTCTATGCGTTGTTAATCCAAGTTATAACCTATCTATTAGCTATTCATCCAAATCCGTTCTGCAGTTATTGCATGAAAGAATAACAGACATTATAATCTATCCTCGCACTTTTGCACTATAATAATTGAGAATTCGTAGGATTTCGATTTATTTCTATATGCTCGAATTTTGCAAAGTAGGTGTCAAGAATCCGCTGTGATTCAACTGATGGTGCACACAATACATACTAGATTGCAGATTGGATCAAATGTAATCTGTCGTGTGACTGCAATTTTATTGTCTTACATTAGTACCTACTGGTATTAGGGTCATATCAGCCTTAGTGATAGAAGCTTTTAAAACCATTGATACCACGCGCTATCAATAATTACATCAAGGAATGCGACAAGTTGCCAAGCCGCAAGATTAAAGTCTTCGCATGATCCCAGAACAAATTGGGCGTTTAATGAGATAGTTGGGGAGCGGGCGGCGGGATTAGGTCCAAATGAATCAAAGTTGCCCTGAGCTGCTCCGATCGATCGCCTTCCCAATCAACTATACGTGTTTACTGTAGTTTAAGTGCCCATTCAGTTAATTAACTAAGTTGATTGTCTATTACACGAACTGGGTAGGATTTCTACCTTTGAAAAAGGACCTAAATTGAATTAGTGATGGAAATTTAGCATTAAGTTGGATTTGTTTTATGTTAACATGAGCCATTAATAGGTATTTTATATGGAGTACTCTATTGAAAGTTACGGTCAACGTTCGAGTTAAGATTATTGTTCGGCGACAGCAAAACGACCTTTTCACGCACCTACGAGAGATTAAAATAAAAATAGAAAATATTTAAAAAACCGCATACTGTTTCGACGGAGTTCGAACCTATGTTACACGCTGGACCTTTAGCAATTTCTTTTAGAAGCCAAATGGAGTAGCAAATCTTTATAATGCATGTTTTAAAAGTGACGGTAGTAGGGAAGCGGTTTGTAAACCAAAGGGTAACTGAAAGCCAGGGAAATCCCAAACGTTGTAAATTAACAATGAGTTGCGGTTTTTACCTTTGCCATATACACGAATATAACGTACCCTACCTTTAAATAAACCTACCACCGATATTCAATTTTTACAGGCGCCAACATCCATCGCATTTCTGTAAATAATATCTACCTAAATTGCTACACCAAATTAGAGTCAAATCTCATTAATCTCATACAAAATAAGCACCTCGATAAAAAAAAATAACATCATTATGGAAGAACATTAATGATTGCAATACATAACTAAGAATTGAGAGCTCTCACGAGTATTTACCCCACATGCGGATTATGACGTTTTTAAGCGTCATTATCTTAAAACACCCTGGCCAAATACGCGACACTAGAGAAAGGCAATATAATTTCTTTTTTATTTAATTATTTATCTTTAATTTATCAGTGGGCTTACTCTTCAAAATAATTCCGCTCGATTGACATTGGAAATATGTCAGTTCGTACTTTTAAATGCCAAAATGTGTAAAAAATAAATATAGATCTGGATAATAAACATAACATAACATAACATAGCATCACGCCTGTATTCCCCGAAGGGAGCAGAGGTGTACACAATTGTACACCCACATTTCACCAATGCTGTTATTAAGTCCCATGTAATAGGTGGTGAGCCTATTGCCATCAACCGGGCACATTTCCAAACTCCGGGCTGCTACTGAGATTTTCCTAACAGAAAAACTCAATAACACTTTGCCCGACCCGGGAATCGAACCCAAGACCTCCTGCTCAGCAGTCGCGCTACGGACCACTAAACCAACGAGGCAGATCTGGATAATATGCTTTAAAATTGAGGCAATATTAATGTAGATAAATTTATTTTAATATTAGATACGCATTGTTTTAAGGCGTCTATTTAATATTGGAATTGGTATTAGTTTCAAGAATAATCCCACTGATCACGACTTCTTCAATCAGAATGGGGCATGGAGGCCGTACTATTAATTACTTCCTATTTAGAGCTTTTTTCACTTTTCACGTGACTTTTTTCACATTTGGTTCAGCCTTCAGCTCACTGTAAGCCGTCACTTACCGATAAATACAATTTTAAATACAAGAATATTCACATTACACTTACTGTACCTTTTTTATATGTGTGGAAACTTCATCATGGATGCTGAGCCGAACTCCTAAAACACACGGTCCTCCACTACTTACCTTTCCTCCCGGGATCGCTGCTGCATTCATCGCAAGCCCGGAGGTTCTGACCCTCGTAGCATTTGTGCACAGATACTCCAGAGTATCGCGTCTGCTAAAGCGCGGTGCACTACCGTCTCGAGTTTGGCGCTGGTCTGGCGACCAACTATCCAAGTACTTCGACCGCAGGCACAGCTCACGGTGACCAGAAACCCTCCGGCACCCGGTCCACCTTCTGCGGCAGGGGTGAGCGGGGTTCACCTCTCTCTTCCTTTCCACCGCCTCCTTCGTGAGCATCACCTCTTCGCAGAAGATGGTAACAGCACCCCATCCTCTTACAGTACCTACCTACCATCGTTAGATAATGGTTCAAAAATATGGGTAGATAGAGGTCGGAGATTTTAAGATGTATTATTATCGTGTTATTTTATACTTATACCTACACAATACCAATGTTTGTGTCGTAAGTACAACATAAAACTTACTTTCACGTTTCCATTTTATTCAGTACAATATAATCCACTGGAAACAATAACACGGCCTGGCTCAAAAGGTACAAATATTTCAAGAAGACCATTCCCTCAGAGTTCATAATCGCTATACTTTTGTAATGTCCACGTACCTGGCGTCTACTATATTTTTTACGATCGGGCTCAGTCGCCTCCGATATTACTTTTTTACAACCAAACCATCATAACACGAGCAATGTTTTCTCTGATACATATTAGAAAAATCATTTTCCTGTAGGTAGGTCAGGCTTAGTGAAACAGTAGGAAATCAACATGAAACATTTTACTGTGCTCTTTATATCCGTAGTGAAACAGATTGGTTTGATTCGAACTGTTCCCTTATATTTACGAGTGTCTCGCGGTGAGTTATAAAATTATTGAGTTTTATTGATATAGAGACCACTAAAAGCTAATTTTATTGGGTTGCGCAAACGTGTTTCGTTACGATCCATTAATATTGTTAGTTTATTGAGACAAAGAAATGAAGATAAAGACATTTCGAAAATTTATGGTATCTTCGTAAACCTCTAAATCAAAGACACATGAAAACACTGTGGTTCCATATTCAGGTGAAGGATTAAAAATTCAGTTCAGCCAAAACAAAAAGCCACAATAGTAGAAAAATAAGCTATTTAGCATATTTTTCTAGCATTGTGAACTTGTTGGTTAAACCAACAACGAAATGTGTTCTCGTTTACTGAAACAAAGAAAACTTATAATACTCGCACACGAAAGTTATTATTTAACTAAGCGTATGTTTCATATCAAAGAACAGAACCGCACGTAATTATCCGTAGAGAAAAGGCAATATAAAGTTAGTAGCTTTTAACATGTTGAAGCGTTCACAAACTGCGGTTATTTTCCGTGCGAAAGTTTCATGTAAACTCACTCGTTCTTATTAAAATCATTCTATATAAGATGACGATGATTTCCAAACAGGAACTAAGATAAGAAGGAATTTGTAAAACGTTATATTTTAAATTGTGTGTTCCTCTAAATATTTTGTAAAAGTGTTTTACTTTGATCATGAATACTCAGATTTTATGACAATTATAAAAATTATCTTTGCTGATCTAGGTATATAATAATTAAAACACGTGACTAACATTCATAATAATTAATTAAAGGCAGCCGGTATATGTCTCACTACAGGCAAGATTCTATTTTCATAAAGAGCAGGCACATTGATCACCTCGCTAGCTCACTGCGGATTGGCGATTTACAGCTTTAAGAGTTCCTCCCCCTATTTTCCTCTAAAGTGTCAGTCTGTGAAGTTTTAGATACATTTAACATTGACCACCATCTGTAACTTTTAGCGTGAACCGTACCTTGGCTTTTTCACTGGTCAAATTTTGATAATGTTTATAACGTGTTTTATCCAACCTTGACATTGGCAGAATCATCGTTAACCCGATGGAGCCATAATTATCCAAAATTGGAATTGGAATTGGACCTCTATCTGACAATGGTACGTGGAAACTAAAGTAATTATCCGAAGAACAAAACCTTATTGTCTCTCATCATTTTTGATTATAATATCCCAATAGGTCTTTGTCGAACCCTTTTTTATGGTTGGAAAATTCATTATGGCCATTGTGCCTCCTAGGTACTAAAAACCTCCATAAACCTTTCCCAGGATCGTAGATGAATTCACCATGACCCCGGCAGGTTATGGTTTGTCGAAAGTGTCGCCGGACTCCCAACATTTATGCAGGCCGGTAACAATTGGCCTGCACAAGCACTCTAGAGGGACGAGTCGGGCCGCCGTCTCGGGCCTGTCACCGCTCACGGTGACCGGAGATGTCAAACGCCTTTCAATGGCTGGTGCGTCATCTGCAGCAGAGGTATGAGGGTTTTGCCCTTCTCCTTTTCTGATGCCTCCTTCGCAAGCATTACCTCCGCGCAAAAGGTAGCAACGGCACTTTGTCCGACCCGGGAACCAGACTCAGAACTTCACACTCAGCAACCGCGCTTGTGACTATACCAACGAGGCAGCAATTATAAAATCCATTAAAATATTTAAGAAAAACTCATAATACGTATGCTACTAATTACGTTAAAACACAACATATCAAAAAGATTTCATAGAACTCCATTTCTAAACCATTCACACTTTGTACACGAATATTGTTGTTGAATAACTTCGCCGAATGTTTGGCAGTTTATATCCGAGCGATTAAGTTAACGTAACTTAAAATCAAATGTTTAAGCGCAAAGTTACCGCTTCAAAGTGAACTTAATTGAGGGTGTCAGCAGAGATAGGCGCTTACTGACATTCCAATTAAATGTATGGGAAAGTTTTGATTGCGAATATAAAGTGGTAGTCTTGTTTATTGATTTATATCATCATTCTATTTGGGTAACAGACGTAACATGTGTGCTTAGTGACGTAATATAATTATGTTAGGTACCCTAATATCGATGAACAAGTTATTATTAGGTACCTATCTATTATTAAGTATTTTCAACAAAGATGTTAAAAGTACTTAAGTTTAAAAATCGTAACGGGTAATAGTACCGATTACGGTTTATATACTTAGGTATGCTCTTAAAATAATTGTGGAAAATTACAAAAAAAAAACTTTTATTGTGGAAGGATATCTAATACTAGATTTTTTTTAAACAAAAATCCTCTCACGCTCCGCGGGCTTCGTACGTGATTTTTGTTTGGATGTGTTATTTTAGCTGTAAATTTAATTCAATGTATTTGATGTAAGTGTGGTATTAAATTGCACATAGCTGCTATGCTACTTACACAGCATCACACAAAAATTCTCCTAAAGATAGTCAGATGTGATAAAGAATCGAATCCAGGACCTCGTGCTTATGTAGCAATCAATCATTGTTAAAATTTATGTCAGGTTAAATTGTACTACAGCTAAGTAAAAAAAATATTGTTAGATTGTAATATCTCAGGTTTTCGCGAAGCATTCCACTGAGCGCACCTTTTTCATTCCACTTACTGCAACTTTACTGGTGCGGTTCAAAATTAACGGTTCTAAGTAGCTATCTAACGAAAATATTATTTACTGGATCTAAATTCAGGGGAGCAATTAATGTTTTCTCTGGCAAACCCAAAGTACACACACACTTTTAATTGTCGGCAATGTTTAGGTCCGTGTTGCTTTCCAACTCGGTTGGATAATTAATATAGATCAGTAAAACAAATAACGAACTTAAGACATGTTATCGAATACTAAATTGATTGTGATATTATAACGACTGACTATTATTCGTTTGTTAGAAGACAGTACTGTGTAATAAACGTTATTTAAATTACTCCTATCGATATTTTATTTAACTAGACACTTAAAAACGATATGTGCTGTTCGTGGAATATAATATTAATATTTTTATCTAGTCCACGAATTGCACCAGTCGAGGTGCTGTAAGTGGAATAAAAAAGATGCGGTTCAACCGGTGCTATATAAATCGGTGCGCTAAGGGGATTGCTTCATTTTCGCGATCACTACACTTAATTCGACCGGATTAATCGCGTGTATTATTGGTTTTTGTTTTCCTAACGTTACGAATAGAATCATGTGAAACGAAATAATACAAATACATTAGGCTATTTATAGTATCTACGAGTATGTAGCAAAGATTGATTTCCTGTTACAATAAGTCTAAACCTACCTACCCGTCAAATACACCCAAATTTCCTCATACATGACTATTTTGAGGACATAAAATCAGAATCCAGTTATATGTTAACATTCCGATATCAATTAGAACGGATCATTGGTTATTAATACAGTGGAATTGAAATTCCATGAACTGCATTATCCACTTTAACATAAGTGCCGCCACTATTATAATGATGATTGTATATACATTGACTTAGTATGATTAATCATACACTGGCTTGCAACATTAGTTGGTCACGATATTATAGCTAATCAACTAAGTCTGTATTGAGTATCCTATCAATTGTTGTTAATCACATTATTAATTTTAAACAACACTGAGAGGCTAATTATAGTTTAACGGTTATTACTCACGCGCATTCTTCGGGATTGCCCGAATTAATGAGCTGAGCCCACGGCGATGTCGCGAGTCAAACTCGACATCGCCGCAGGCTCAGCTCCGTTCGAGTTCGAAACTAGTCGGGCAATCCCGAAGAATGCGCGTGAGTAATAACCGTTAAACTATAATTAATATGAATGTATCTCACGAAAGTTATTATACAAAAACACTGAGAGGTACAGATAAATCTTTGAAAAGCATTAACGCATGCTTTACCTTAAAGTTATAAATTTTTAAAGAGGTCGAGATGGCTTATTGGTCCGAGCGTCTGGACTATTTATCCGGGAGGCGCAGGTTCGAATCTCTCTTTCCATAAAAAATTATAACTTTAACACTGAGAGTTGTGTTCATTATTTTTTATCTGATAGATATACTTGTTTCTTAACGTGTAGTTGAACATGGATAGCCTAGTGGTAAGTCAAAGGTCGCAAGTTCGAATCCAAGGCCAACCACTGACTTTTCGAGTCATATGCGTATTAAAAAATAATTATCACTTGCTTAAAACAGTGAAGGAAAAAATCGTGAGGAAACCAGCACACCTGAGAGATGTTCTCGATGGTGTGTAAAGCTATGTCGGAGATCTAGGGTTACACTCTGACACTAGCGGGTGGTTTAAACTCTGACACTAGGTTGTTCATCAACCACACGAAGAAGAAGAAGATCTTATAGTTTACAACTTAGTGTAAGAGGTCATACTACCTTTAGGCCTCTTACATGGTTCACACTATTAAGAACAACCACTACATCATTTATTTATTTCACGAAGGATAAGCCTGGTGATCTGCAATGCTGCACATGATTTCGAAAATGCTGAGTGGCCTTAGATTTGAACCTGCGATCTTTGACTTGCCAGTCAAATACTACTAGGCTATCAGTGCTAACTAGGCTATATTACACAGATTAATTTCCGCGCTTTTGATGCGTGCAACTGGATGACTTACGCTATTGACGTGACTCTTTTGTGAAAGTGACAGAGGCAGCGACGAAAGAAGCAATAAATTAAATAATCATAAAACACACCTGCCATTTTTTTAATCTTATTAGTTTATGTTACCCGGGACTATGTAAGGATTCTAACAATACCCCAAACATCAAAATCGGTTCAGGCATTTAGAAGTTATAGAGGAATAAAGAAACACAAAAACATACATACCTACATACATGAACTCTAAAAACATAACACTCCTTTTTTTGGGCAGTCGTGTAAATATTAAGGATTGCCTATTTTTCGACGTTACGTGAAAATTTGATATTATACATAAACTCCTCCGATATCTAACTGAAATATAATCTAGAAGTAAACAAGAGGTTACAAAGCAGGTAATAAAATAATCAGCCCGTCTTAAGCCAGCTGAAACATCAGAATTCTCGTCCGCGCCATAACTTCACGTCTGCGAAAACGTCTTGGCATATTATGCTTTTTGTAGGACGCTCTCGAAACGAGAGCAATTTATTTAATGGACCAGATAGTTGTTTCCCGCAATTTTCGCGACATGTGAGTGGTTCGCACTGGCCAACACTATTCCTTTAACTATTTTCTACCTCGTATTTAAAGCTTTTCAATGGAGCTCTTATTTCACTGTGGTCAACCCGATTTATAAATTGTAAAGGTGCAAATTCTATATAAACCTTTGTGTATGTCTAGTGTATAGCCCGAGGAAATAAATGTTATGTTACAGACAACGAATTGTGGACGGAATATTTTGTGGAGGAATAGTGGTGAACAAAATATTCTGTAGTGTAGATCAAAGGAAATATTTACGAGTAGTTTTATCCTTGGGATTGTACGGGCTCCATTATATAAAAGAAAGGGTAATCTTCTTTTTCTGAGCACTTTTCGAGTGGGCTCACAGATTCCCTATGGCTAACATTAACAAGCGTACAGCAAAAAAGGACCTGAAATAAGGTAGGGCCTCACACTGATCCGGTTTTTCCTTATACTTTTCAGCCAAGACTTAACTCACTACACAGGGTTTCTTCAATATGTAGACCCTGTAGGATAGGGCAATAGATAACTACAATAAAAGAGGAAACGGCTAAGGTATTCAGTCCTAAGATAAACTGTCAAAAACCATCACGGGATGATCAACAGATCATACTTACCCAAGTATGTAATGTACTTATAGAATAATAGTAGTCCTGACATACATAACAAACCAGTAGCTGTGAGCTAAACTATAGTATGTTCTCATTAACACTTCCTAAGGGAGATAACAAGAGTAATAAATGAATCAAATAGCAGCCATTGTGATAAAGGCTTGGCACCCAATGAAGCGCTCGAAGTCTCGCCAAAATTATCGCGTTACGATACCAAGAACAGTTGCTGAATACCTACGTTTATTACAATGGAGTAATATCTTTATTTATATTTTGTCAGTTTTGTGTATAAGAAAATACCTGTAGATTACACTACTAGGTTCAAGTCGAGATCGTATTTTTAGTCGTAGTCAAGTTACAGGTCTTGTAGTCGAGTTACAGGCTGTAATTCGTGCGGCGCCTGCCATTAAAACGTAGGTACAGCATTTGTTTATTCACAAATTAGTAAGCATATATTAGTAAAACAATATGTTCATAAGCTTTTACAATTGCCATCAAACAGTGCCGCTGGTGTATCATACTCTCGACATATTTGACGATTCCTTATCCACAAAAGCCGCAGCGACCCGTAAGAGTTGCGTCACAGTCGCAGACAGACTGAGTCTTTTGAAATCAAGGATAAGATAACTAAAATATTTAAAAATATGGCTGAGGCTAGCCACTATCTCAAGTCAATTGATCCAACATTATCATACCAAAAACAATCATTGGCACCATCACCAATTCTTTGCCAATGTTGGCCAAAGAGACTTTCAGACCAGACGGTGCAAGTCTTCCAACTGTACCTACGGGCAACGACGGGTGCATAACAACGACGCATGCTTCATGCACGTCCCACTGCGGTGGTTTATGCTACATTATTTCTCGGGCTCTGGTTAATATTCCAACGGTGTCTAGCGAACAACCTCACGGCGAATACAAATTCTAGACGACCATTTCTAGACTAACTATGAAAAGCTTGGCAAACGACGTATATAATTTGGAGGAATCGGAGAAACGGAAGACCTATTATGGTTATAGAACAATGGTCTGTTTGTTTGTGTATTTCAGTTTATTGCTAGGACTGTTTGGGTCTTCTCGTTCGTGTTCTCACGGAACCTGCAACTCCTACAAGGCACGGTTTCTGGTAGCAACATTCTTAAATAAATATCTCTATGTATATTGATAGTGACAAATTATTGTTAAACTCGCGACAATCTAAGAAGTCCGATTTGACGTTTCCCATTTTACCTTTGTATGAACGTCCACGTAAGAAATTGAAATATCTAACCTAAATAATTACTATGTTACCCATACACTATAACAACGAGTATCATTCGTAAACCTCAAGTTTAAATTCACATTGAAAAAAAAAACACTCAAAAAAGAAATGTTTGCCATTTCGAAGCGAACTGCTTAGATTGCCGCGAGTTTAACACCGAGTATAGGTGCTGTAATGTTAAGGTGTATTTAAATTTTAGCAGCTTCGCTGGTCACCCTATGCCTTTTTTATATGTAGAACATCCAACATCATAGACCCTGTGATGGATTACTACTGACTAAGGTCCTCCGTTAACCCTTACCGGGGTTACGGGATGGTAGTTGTATTAACCGCAACCACAGCTGTGTTCATCGCAAGTGGTTGCCTTATGGTTTGCGAGATCTCTTCCGTATAGATCTGAGCTCTGACTGAAAATAGTCCTTTGTTTTACTCTTTAATCCAGGAAGAATCAAGAAAGAAATAAATCATTTATTTTGAACTTGTAACATTCACAGAAAGGTTAGAAAGAAAAAAACACATTACGAGAAACATCTGTACTAGGCTAAAAGTGTTCCCAATCTTAGCATAAGCAGCAATATTATAGTAACTAGTCACTATAGCTGCGCTGGTTTATTGCTATACTTCGTTCTCATACACCGGACGTATGTGTATACTCCTCCCGACCGTATTTCGGCCACGGCGGCTTATCTCACACGGAGATTAGCCAAGTACGCAGGAGATAGTTATTATAGTGCACAAGTGTTTGCGCAAACACAGGGGCACTTCCTCTTCCTTCACTCTCATATTCCGATGGGACGGCAATCCGTCACGACTGGAGAGAGATCAGGCGCAGGACCGACGGCTTCACGTGCTCTCCGAGGCACGGGGGTGTCACACCACCAACTTCCTGACTCCGGGCTGCTACTGAGAATTTCTTAACAGAAAAACCCAATAACACTATTGCACGACCTGAGAATCGAACCCAGGACCTCACGCTCAGCAGCCGCGCTTGCGGCCACTAGACCAACGACGCAGTCACCGTCATACCGTACAAATCGGCAGCATGTTGTTTCTATATGTCCATAACAACAAACTGCGGTCACCAATTCGATTAAGGGAGTTTCCTTTTTGTTAACATATTTACAAGACAGTGGGCATTTCTTGACTATTATAAATAGAAAGAAAGAAAGAAAATGTGTTTTATCACGTGATTGGAGACGCATACATAAACACAACAAATGAAAAAAATACAACAACAACTTCACAAAACAAAAACTTTTGAGACAAATAAATAGGTACCTTTAAATGGTTTAATTGGAATAAATGATTGTACTATGACTTTTAACGTCCATATTCAGCAGTGGCGTGCATTGCATATAGGAAAATAGGCAGTGCCTACCAAAAAAAAATTAGGCACTGCCTATTTCCCTGTATGCAATGCACGCCCCTGATATTCAGCAAACCATTGACTGATATGGTTCACTACCTAATCCAAGAGCTACAAGATAATAATAACTGTAATTTATTATTTTAATAAAACAATGCACTATAATTCATGATTTATTAATTTACATAAAAATTTCCTTAAGTAATACACACACATACGATTTTTGTCGCGTGACGTTTTGTCTCTTATATGCATTCTATACATAATGTTAAAACTTACATCTAATTGCAAATGCTTCCATGCTTCCAAAAAAGTATTAAAATAAATTATGATCGAAACAAACTGTCCAAACACAAAAATTGCAAACTCGCACTCACTTAAAACTATTAATAAATAGGTTGGTAAGTATCTACTAACTTTACTGCTTCAATTACACACTAAATGAATACTAGAGAAATGCATCTAGTGTTCTTCAAAGCCCCGGACACGCACTCTGGGCAAAATGAAAAATATTTCCTCCAACAATATAGAACAAAGTTCGAAAACATCTCGGTCCCTTAAAGATATTATAGGAGAAACACAATTTATCCTGAAGTCAATACTTTTTGGAACTGTTCCCATGTCGTAACAGTAGAACTAACAAGATAAACTTTGCTTGCTAAACGTTTCAATATTTATATTTACACTAGTATAGGAAATGGCTAATAAATAATATTTTATGTTCGGTGAAATGAAGTATATAATGCTGTAATTCGTAATGGTGACTGGGGGAATAGGAAAAAACGGTACAGTTTTCGCTAAATAGGTAATCCTTTCGCAGTTCCTAGTTGACTCGTGATGAACTATATGAAAAAATCTGAAGTTATTAGTATGTTTGTAGAGTTGAAGCATTTTATACAACGATATTTCGATATTTATTAAAATTAATAATAATTTAAATATAAATCTGTTAAAGACTATAGGAATCATATGTAAGTATTATCATATTATGCATATATACAGTATAGTTACAAGCGTACTTAGTAATATTATGATAAAGTTACATTGACCGCTACTCAATAAAATTTTCACTTTATTTTGGAACAAACAAACGACCCTCCCCGAATTAATTCTCATTTATAAGAACAAATTGTTGTTGCCCAACTTTTGGAGATTTGCCAACCAAATCAACTTCCCATATAAATTGAAACTCTCGTTATTTAGCAGCATTTAATATTTTTCACGCTTCAACTAAAATTCAGCACCCGAATGAAATTACTTATTAAAAATTTACCGCTCACTTCTACAGTTTCGTGAATAACAATAAAAGCCTGTTCAGACAGTACTGTAATATTTAACAGTAAGTTTTCTTTTTCGATATTGCTATAAAATATACAGATTTTCAAATGGTGTTTTAATAAAAATAACGGATGGACGTTGTGCTTAGGGCTATTCGTTACACTAGGCTGTATTGGTACATAATAAAGTAATTGCGTATGTCGTGCTGATATAAGGGTGTATCAGTTATGAAAATGTACGCATTAAATTGCAATCTTTCTCTAGATCCTTGCGCTTTAAAAAAGTGGCCGCTACGACCCAAAATCGGCAACTAGACGTGACGTAGCCCTTTACCTCAATAGATCTCTTAAATCTAATGCTGAAGGAAGACTTATAAATGAATAACTGGGCGAGATAAAATGAATAATGCGTTCATGGATGAAGGTGATGTGGTATGAAGTGTTCACCAACAAAGCCATGTTAATTATTTACGTAGGCCCGGCCTGTGCGGGCGGCGGCCACGAATAAAAACGGACCACTCGGTAATAATTTCTTTGAAAATTTAATTTATAGGCGAAGTTGGCAAAGCGTGTTATTAATATTTTATCATTATTCATGTTGGGTCACCGTCCCCCAGTGCGTAGGGTTTCTCAGCGTTTGTCCTTAGGTAGTAAATACCATCCTTCCTGAAACGAAACAATGAACGTTGATCTCCAAGATTTAAGCTAATGTTGTTACTGCTTAACAAACGAGTGTTCTTTGTTTAATTAAACATTGAAGCGACGAAAGTTAACCGTGTTCATGAATACTTAAAATAGCCTTCTTTTGTTGTTTGAATCGTTGGAGCGAATGTTCTCTGCGTAGAAATTAATTCATAGAAAATTATTATAACAAAATCTTAATTAATTGGAGCATTCAATAACAAAATCTGAGTAATATTAGCGTAGAAACCTACTGAAGTTTGATTGACTAATTGGTTTCATAATTACGAGCATTTAAGGGTCACTTTCGTTAACATAAAATAGAAAATTACCCGTAATGTATATCAAATCCCCCCATTATGAGTGTCTCGCCTGTTCCCTTACAGGACCCTGTGTAGTAGAGCTCGTTGTAACTGGTGCACCGGACTGCAGTGAATGGCACGTCAGATATGATGGACTCCGAGAAAAACATGTGTGCACGGTTGTGGGCACACAGACCTGGTACAAGTGAAAAAATAAATGAACAATTAATATTTATTATTAACATATAAAATAACTAGACTACTGGAGTAAGAAAGAACATTTGGCGAGTAAAACTATAAATTATAACCAGCTAATAAAATAAAAACAACTATTGATGTATCAATATTATTAATTTATTACCAATATTATAATTATGGTAGAAACTAATGAATAGTAGAAACTAGATAAAAGTAGAAATAACATATTTTACTGGCACTCCGACAGGTTCTATCGGCGTGCCACTAAAATATGATTGCTGAAATTTTTATCTTTTGGAAAACGTTATATTGACCAATTGGCCGTGTTAAAGACAAATGTTCCTATTTTCCGTTTTGTCGTCACTAAGAAGAAAAGGCACTTTAAAGTTTAAAAGTTGCTTTAAATTTAAGTAGTGTCCACACGTCTACAAGTACGTAAGTACCTAGCTAACTTGATTCCTTAGAAACAAGTTTAATTAACTTCTAAATTGCCGGGCGTTGTGGCCCACTATGTGGTCAATGTTCAATATGGAACGGTTACAGCTATACATTCTTGTTATCATGTGCTAATTAACTTATTTATTTTCAGTACCTTTTTCAAGTCAAAGAAATTATCTAAAATCTAGGAGTAGGATTAGTTTTAGTAATTATCTATCAAAAGAGAAACCTATCATATAAAATTGATTTTTCTATTTGAATAATTATTAATACTATAATAACTATTTCGGACATTTATATTATTGCCTTTGTAATAGATACATTAACCTCAGTCATTAGCAGACACAATAGATTTTTATTGTTACAACGTACAGATCTGTACGTTACTGAGCCGAAAGGTTGACTATCATTTTCTAGTACACCTTCGTTAATTTGGCACAATTGGCAGAATACGATGTAACTATATATATATAGGTACTAAATTTCTTATTTGAAGACCGGTAGCGATGATATTTTGGTTGATAGATTCCGTGCATGAGAAAAAGCCCTTGTCCTGATTAATGCAATAGTAGGCTGGTGATTTTATGCAACTAAATCAATATTAAAACTTTAAGGTCACTTCTGTCGACACTAAAGACTCCCGAAAGAATAACATTACACACCTTTTTTGGGCAGTCGTGTAAAAATAAATAATTGAATAAAAATTGCTACACCCAGTTCATTCGCATTAATATTCCTAGTAGTTACTCATTAAAATATAATTAATTGTGACTTATAGCGAAGTTCCTTTTGTGTACGAAACATAATTAATTTAGTTTCAAAGTAATAGAATTCAAATGTAAACTGCGAACTAAAATAATTATTATTAAAGAATAATTAAATAGATCGAATGATATTCTTAAAGAAAATTGGTAAAGGGTATAATAGACCTGAAATATAAAAAAAAAATCCTTTTAAAATTTCAATCTTGGTTTCGGATTAATGGATTATAAAGATAAAATCTCAAAGGCTTGTCTAATATCGTAAGTAAATTCAATCATTTTACGTTTTGGGTACTAGATCTGTAATTTAAATAAACCTTTACTTCAGTTACTTTCAAAGGCCTAAGGAATTACTACAAGTCGGTATATATATGTAGACTATTATCCTGTCTCTTTCATCGTGTGTATCAGAGTTTAAACCGCCCGCAAGCCTCTGACTTGCTTTACACACCGTCGAGAACATCTCTCAGGTGTGCTGGTTTTCTCAGGATGTTTTCCTTCACCGTTTTAAGCAAGCGATAATTAATTTCTGATACGCACATAACTCGAAGTGTTAGTTGTGCGTGCCTTGGATTTGAACTTGCGGCCTTTGACTTGCCAGTCCAACGATCATATCTGTAGGCTATCACTGCTCAATCTATTATCCTAAACATCCTAAAAGCTGTTCTTCTTATGGTTTGGTTAATAAAACAAGCTAGTCTCAGAGTTCAAAGCCCCCGCAGGCCTGACATGGCTTTACACATCATCGAGAACATTTCTCAAGCGTACTGGTTTCCTCGCAATGTTTTCACCATAAAGAAAATCAATTGTGTCTTGAGATCGAACCCGCGATATTTGACTTGCCAGTTAAATGGTTACCATTAGGCTATTGCTCTTTAAACCTTACCATTTATAAGACATAAGCTGTATTTTTTTAAATATCCAGTTCACAATACGACAATTTTCTCCGCAGATATTTTCTGTTGCGCACCAAATGACATCCACTTTCTAATATGGGACGTCTATTCTCGATATGGATTAATAACACTTAGCCTAAAACTATGTATAGGTACCAAACTCGGAACCTCATCACCATAGAACATTATGATGTATTCACAAACAAACAAACAACAAAACCATAATATATATACTTATTACAGGACAAAAAACCATCGCCACTACTGCAAATACAACGTTTCACAGCATATCTTATAATAAAAGTAAGTTCAAAGTTGTACCTCTGTAATCAAACCCGCACCCCGGCTGCCGAGTGCCTCCGTTTGGATAGAAGTCAATATGCCCCAGCGGTGATGCAAAGCCGAGGTATCCCCCGCAGGTATGTATGACCTCCACATGACGAGCGTCGTGCTTATCCAACCTGGCGTCCTTATTGCCAACTGAAAATAGTGGCAAGGCTGGATCTAAACCTAAAATTAATAAATAACAATATCAGAGTAACAAGAAAGCTTTCGGTAGAACTTCTCCACTCATCCGTGATTTTCATCGGAATTCTAAATTAATTCTAGTTCTAGTTTCCACAAAACCGTTGCCTAAACAGTTTTCTGAAAACAAGAATAATTAATATCATCTAGTAGTTAATTTATTCATTTATGTTGTTGCTCTTGGAATAGATTGCGGGTTAATTAACTTACAAAAACAAGTATTTATTCTTGAATATACTTTGTATTACGTTGAAAGAAGCAGGCTCTATATATAATGATATTAAATTTGGTTGTTGACGGATGATTTGATAATCACATTAACCAATCCAAATGAAACAAAACAAAGTTCCACAATTTGCCAACGTTACCACCATTTTCTTCACAGTTCTCGCCTCTTTATCACATGTGACAAAATCCAAAGGATTGAACCGGTCATCTAACATCTATCGTTTCAAGTAAGCTTAAGCATGATCCTTTAATATAACCCGTTAAAAACGTTAATACTACGGCATACGCAGCATAGCCAAACAAAACAATAGGAGTCTTCACAACAACCGCTAGAATTTAACTAACAATGGAGGCTAATTTGCTGCGGTTTTGTTATAAAAGCTAACAGAATCGGTTGCGTAAACACCTCGACATTCAACGCAGAATGGGGAGTTAAAATTGCCAAATTATTTGCCATAAGCACGTAATTAAGGAACGATTTATTATCTCCTGCTGTTGCCGCGTTTTAGGGAGGTGAAATGTATACTCTTTAACACCACAGTATGATCAAACAATAGGATTCCGATACATAACAGTCTAGAGAATAACTTATTCTTTATATTAGATTTAGAAAATATAACTGCCTCGTTTTGTAGTGGTCCCAAGCGCGACTGCTGAGCATGAGGTCCCGGTTTCGATCACCGGTTTGGGCAGTGTTAATGAGTTTTACTTTTAGGAAATTCTCAATAGTAGCCCGTAGATTGTAACTTTGTCCGGTAGTTGGCAATAGGCTCACCACCTATTTTATGAGAAATTAACAATATTGGTGAAATGTGGGTGTACAACTGTGTACACCTCTACCTACTCCTTCCGGTGATATATATATAAGCGTGATTGTTACTTTTGTATGTTTTAGAAAATTATGAATCACATTATATAAATTCTGGTACCAAAGGTTTAAAAGATTGGATGAGATTGTAGACCACGATTCCGATCGCCAAAGTGGTGACTTTTACTCAAACGTTTAAAGAAAGTGTACCCTAACCACAAACATTGTATGTTACCTATACCATTTACCCGGGAAAATAGAAAGTCTTAGGCATTTAAGATATCCTACGTAAAAATTGATGTACTGAAAACGGCAGAATATTAAATGTACATAACCTCATCAACACGAATTTTATTGAAGTTACAAACGCTGCAGTGTAAAAACCATATTTGTTATTGTTTTACTTAAACTTAATAATGTATGTCTTCAAAAACAATTTCTTTACGATAGGTCGTAGACACGCAAAATTCTCAGATAAATCACTGCATCAAACGTTAGCAATCTACAGCAGTTGCGTTTGACATGGGTATGAATATGAAAGTAACTCCGCATAATAAATTTTTGCTCTAACCTGTAATTGTGTCAATAGGTCCTTTTTTAACGTAAGCCCCTGCTATACCCACAACATGGGCTCCCAGGCTGTGACCAATGAGATGAACGTCATCCATCGACACCCCTTCTTCTATGAGGAAATTGAGGAACTCTGTGAGAAGGCGGCCAACTGAAGCCACATTGTAACTAGCTAGAACATAGTTAACGTTTGCTGCGACACCCCAGTCCACTACGATAATGTTCAAGTCGCTGACGTTTAGATATGCTGAAAGTATAGACGACTTGAGTTATAATTGTTATAATTCAAGAGTAAGTATATTATTAATGGAGTCATCGGTATAGAAACGTGGGTTTGCCTTCGAAGAATGTTGGTCTAATTACCCACATAAAGGAGAGATTTGAAACCAACTATCGAGAATTTAAAGGTATTGATAGACCGACTTTGATCGCGGCTAGGATTAATCAATTCAAATAAAAGAAGAATTACTACAGTACAGTAGGCCGCACATCCGTGGACCTTGACTTTGACCTTGAGCTGGTCTATCGTAGAAGGTAGTTTCAACGGTATGCGAGGCTAGCTTATACTGGTTCTGTTTCTACAGACATGTAACCTACTCTACGTACCTATATTATGCATTTTCAGTTCTCAAGCCTTCGTGGAAAGGACACGTTAAACCGAGGATTCCAAAGTTCGCTTGCGAGCGCGAGGTTTCTTTGGTGAAGACGAAGAAAAAAAAACATGTCGACTTAGTTGCCTGCTTACTAATTTCATTGTAGCAACAATAAATTATCGTATAAAAAAAAAAAATATTTATGCTACCCACCTTCTTTAATCGATTCAGGCATAGGACTGTATCCGTGATTGAGCCAACCGTGAGTGAGCACCTTTACTTTTTTGCTAAAATCGAAGTTTGATTCGTGTAGAGTCGATGAATCGTTGGGTCTCAGAACTTGAAAATCAAATGGATTCCTCCTGAAAAGACAAACAGTAAGGTTACTATTAATGTCATCAGTCTAAAGTTTACTTTATCTATGATATAGTTTTTTTTATATACTTCGAGACTGATATCGCTACTCGTATAAATGCATAGTTACAGCTACAGTAAATGCGATGCGACTGAGGTTTTAGTGTTAATATATCCCGGTCTTTAATATGCAAAAGTCGTTTTTAACCGACTTCAAAAAGGATCAGGAGGTTCTCAATTCGTCTGATAATTTTTGTATGTTTGTCCGTCGATATCTTCGTCAGTTGAGAGCCGATTTCACTGTATCTTTTTTTGTTTGAAAGAGTAGTCCTCCGAGGTAGTCCCATTTAATTTGCAATTTGGTGAAGATCAGATGAAGACCTTCGAAGATAGACAATGGAACTCTTCAATGAATTACAGCAAATCACTCGCAATTGCTTTAATCGCATGTTCATGTATAGTTAATGCCACTCAATACATATATAGCATCATGCCTGTATTTTCGGATGGGGTAGGCAGAGGTGTACACTGTTGTACACAATCATTTCACCGTCTTTCTTCTTCTTCTTTCAAGGCCTACCCATATTATTAAATTACTAAATTAACGTATTTATGAACTATACAAACTTATGTATGACCCATACAATATATATAACACTTAGAACTAAAAAGTTTATTTTAAACAAAAAATATAAACTGCCTTCAAAAATCTACTTATACACTAAAAAGTTCAAATAATATCAAAATTAGTTTATTAAAAAAATGTAATAATAATCTTCATATATAATTATATTTTTTAATACATGTTGAGGCCATGTAATGCCTATATTAATTTCTATTTTTCAAAGAAGCATTGAAAAAATAATAGACAAGAACGGGGCTTGAACCCGCGACCTTTGACGTTCCGTGTCATCACTCTACCAACTGAGCTACCTTGTCGTGTTCAAACCTATTGAATTTTCAATCCTCTTTGTATACGTCTTAAGGAGACGCCTGGTGATATTTATCTAGTAATCATTTACAGATTTACTAAACTCAGCGTTACCACTTTGCAGTTGTAAATCGCCGAAAAACATCCCAATCCTTTAAAAATCATATATAATTATATTTTTTAATACATGTTGAGGCCATGTAATGCCTATATTAATTTCTATTTTTCAAAGAAACATTGAAAAAATAATAGACAAGAACGGGGCTTGAACCCGCGACCTTTGACGTTCCGTGTCATCACTCTACCAACTGAGCTACCTTGTCGTGTTCAAACCTATTGAATTTTCAATCCTCTTTGTATACGTCTTAAGGAGACGCCTGGTGATATTTATCTAGTAATCATTTACAGATTTACTAAACTCAGCGTTACCACTTTGCAGTTGTAAATCGCCGAACAACATCCCAATCCTTTATAAATCATATATAATTATATTTTTTAATACATGTTGAGGCCATGTAATGCCTATATTAATTTCTATTTTTCAAAGAAACATTGAAAAAATAATAGACAAGAACAAGGCTTGAACCCGCGACCTTTGACGTTCCGTGTCATCACTCTACCAACTGAGCTACCTTGTCGTGTTCAAACCTATTGAATTTTCAATCCTCTTTGTATACGTCTTAAGGAGACGCCTGGTGATATTTATCTAGTAATCATTTACAGATTTACTAAACTCAGCGTTACTACTTTTTACACTGCGCCTCCCGGATAGATAGTGTTAAAATATGGAAGAAGAATTCGCGGTGGTGAGCAGAGGTCGAGATGGCTTAGTTGATCAGAGCGCCTGGAGTATCTATCCGGGAGGCGCAGGTTCGAATCCTGTTCGCGACCGTATTCTTTTTCCATTTAATATTGTAACTTTAGAGTTCGCTAAGCATGCGTTAATGCTTTTTCAAAGACATATCTTGAATTATTAAGGTAATTGCATTCTTTACGACATTGTATTAACTGCAAAGTTAGTCGTGTCGGTTCGGTCACTTGTAAGTACTGAATTGATTGCAATGACGTCGCCATAAGACGTGTTAAAATATGGAAGAAGAATTCGCGGTGGTGAGCAGAGGTCGAGATGGCTTAGTTGGTCAGAGCGCCTGGAGTATCTATCCGGGAGGCGCAGGTTCGAATCCTGTTCGCGACCGTATTCTTTTTCCATTTAATATTGTAACTTTAATATTATATTATTAACAAAACATATATAATTATTTAAAAAAAATACATATAAATGCAAAAGTAACTCTGTCTGTCTGTTTGTTTGTTACGTTTTCACGCCTAAACTTCCGAATCAATTATAATTAATTTTGGGGTAAAGATAGATTAGAACTTGGAGCCTGACATAGGCTACTTTATAGCGCGCAGATGAAGTCAGTCAGTCAGTCAGTCGTGGGTCCCAGCTAGTATTCCATATAGGGTAATCGGATATTTGCAGCTACATACGTTATGAATGCAGTTAAAGTAAGCAAGTTTTAGAGCCGAATTCTAACCATAGATTACGTTGCAAAACCTTATAAAGCACTCGTAGATATAGGAGAGAATATCGCTGACGACTTTGTCGTGAATAGACTCAACATATACATACATATAGGCTAATTATAATACATTATAGTCATATGACTCCTACCACGCATTACGTACGTTAACAACACAATAGGATGTCCTAAACAGGTGGTGTTAACATTTTTGTCATACTCTCCTATAGCAAAATATGTTCGAAAGAACGTACTACGAATTTTAATTATGTTTTAGAATTTCCATTTATTGTGTGAGCCCATATGGTAAGTGCACAATGGCGAAAGCGCTGAAGTAAGCCACGATTATATTTTTTTTACGTTTTTTCGCAACTGCCTCGTTGGTCTAGTGTTTCCAAGCGCGACTGCTGGGCAAGAGGTGTCTGAGTAAGAAGTTATTGAGTTTTTCTGTTAGGGAATTCTCAGTAGCAGCCCGGAGTTTGGAATTGTGCCCGGTTGATGGCAATAGGCTCACCATCTATTACATGGGATTTAATAACAGCATTGGTAAAATGTGGGTGTACAACTGTTTTCTAGTATTTTATTTTACCACTTTATCGGCGTAATAAATATGTGTATCCATGCCAAATTACAGCTTTCTAGAACTAAGGATCGCTGAGCTAAAGCCGCGGCAGACGGGCGGATAGACAGCGAATCTATAATAGTTTCCTTTTTGCCTACGGAACCCTAAAACAGAGACGGAATATACAATATAATTTTCAAAACTTATAATATATTGTTTAAAAAAAACTGAAATGGGACTCAAACCAACGACCTTCTGGTTAAGAACACTAATCACTCTTGCCAATGTGCCGAATTTTTCCACCACCGGTTATTGTAAAACTAAGTGAAATAAAAAAAAACTCATTCTTCACATAATTTACCAATACAGAATCAATCTTTATCATTAACAAAACACTTGGGTTAATGGAATGCGTTACACTCTGTACATAGATGTAGGTATATTCAGTATATTCTAAACTTTAAACCAGTCTTTCAGCTCTTACCAATACCAGGTCGGTCGATACCGGTGAAAACCACAACCAGCAATACGCCCGACTAGTTGAAACAATCAGTTTTCGTAGAGTTTGCACTTACAACTTGTGGGAGAAGCAACTTTAAAGTTAAACACTGTGTTCTCTCTATTTCTTTAAACTAATTTTCAGTTTCAGCATTCGCACGCTGATGATTTCTGCAGTTCGGTTGGATACGTGCGCTTTTAATTTTCTTTGAATATCCTGTAATTTCTCTATTGTAGGCAAAGTTTTATTGTAAAATATTGACGGAATGACCCTCCTGCGTCTTGTACTGTACTGTGTGGGATACTATCACAGCATGTGGAAATTAATATGTCTCTGCCTACCCCAATGAGATTGTGATGTATGCGTAATACTCCTGTTTATACTGGAACTCGTTCATTGAAAGAACACAAAAACAGCCAAATGCTAGAATCATTCATACATTCATCTTATCATCGATGCTTCAATCCTACATACTTAGTTTGCAATTAAATTAATAAATTGTCACTTCTATTTTAACTAGTAGCTATGATCAAATTAAACACTTACCTTGTAAACAGTCTAAACTCGACATCGGATTCGTAAACCCAACCCCAGTCCCAGAATCGAGTCTCGTTGACGGTGGGCGCTGACGGGTACATCTGCACGCTAGCCAGCCACACCGGGTCGTATGGCGTCGGCGCATCCCAGTGCACCGCCGACACAACTGCTTGAGAAAAGAGGATAAATGTATGTTAGCCAAAAGCATAGCATAATGTCAAGTGCACCTTCCCTGAAGTAGATAGGTTTATAAAATAAAACATTCTTAATGCCCCCACTCTTCATACACTCTAACGATTTAGGTACATTTCCTTGATGGCGAATCGGCAAAACAAATCTTTACCAAAGTCAGTTAACATTATCCGTGCGATAAATTTGGTGTTATGACAGCTTTTCTTCAACTTGATTGTCAAGAATTCAAATGTTTATCTCAGGTAACAATATTGGACGTTTGTTAAATCCAGTTGTATTTAGTTGAACCTTCATAAATTAGCTTAGTAACTGAAGGATTAGATCACCGCACTTACTAGTTGTACCGGGTGAGATAGACTTGTCTGTCAATCAACACAACCACAATAGCCTGCCATTACCGTGTAGTATCTAATTTTGGAACACTGTTTTTCTTACAACAAGACCCAAGTGCACAATATAATCCAAAATCACTAACAAAAAAAAATCGTACATGATGAAGCTGTTAAATTTTTCTGTATTTTGTATTCAACGAGAAAAAATATAACGTATTTTCAACAGTTCTGCAATAGAAACAATAAATAGGTACCTATACATACTGTAAGTAGTTACTACGAAAATCAGCTTTCACAAGTATGACGACAATAAGACGACGCAAAATTCCAAGCATTCCTTGCATTAAAAGGCTTATGATCTTGCGCTTGCTCAGGAAAACAAGTTCAAGATAAATGTTTGAAAAAGATTAACGCATGCTTAGCGAACTCTAAAGTTATTATATTAAATGGTAAAAGAATACGGTCGCGAACAGGATTCGAACCTGCGCCTCCCGGATGAATACTCCAGGCGCTCTGACCACTAAGCCATCTCGACCTGTGTTCACCACCACGAATTCTTCTTCCATATTTTATCCGGGAGGCGCAGGTTCGAATCCTGTTCGACCGTATTCTTTTTCCATTTACTACAATAACACAAGTTCACTTTCTGTGCTGGTTAAGCAATCGACATTCTTTAATTCTGCGGTCCTAATACTCTCTATTGTGTTGGCGCCAAACTTATGCATTGTAAATAGATAAAATGCGAAACCCGTAATGGCATAAACTGTCTACAAAGCTTTACACAATTGAACAAATATTTGTATGGCCTCCAGTTATATAGTTGTTCCGTAACAAAGACACAAAATGCATGCACAATGTTTGTGCATGTGACAAAAAACAACACAGTGTTCGTGAATGTGTTTTTTGTTTATAAACCACGAAAAGGAGAAAAATAAACTTTTGCGAGAACTGTGTTTCAACATGGTTTAAACCTATCCCCTTTTATTTGTTAGAGTTTTTCGTTTTATCTAAATTGGGCGGGAATTCTCCGGGGGACAATGACTACTAAAAATCAATGACCTGAAGCCTAGTCATAACTTCAATTCTGATCGAAATCGGTTTTATTTCGCATTTGGGACACCAGAATTTAAATAACTTATTGTAATAGGATTTTCTTAATAATGAAGTTGCGTTATTGAAATCAGGTTTTCTTTCATAAATTCCTAAGCAAGAATATATATCAAACAAGTGAACTAAACTAACCGTTTGCGTGTGTAATAGCACAGTTTTTCAAAAGTTCAGGGAGCTATAACTGGAATAAAATACAATTAATCTTTATTGTACCTACACAAAATAAATTTAAGAAACTTAAGTAATCCTACATATTATATATTTATAACCTACCTACCTTTTAAGTACATACCTACCTATAAATCCAGATACTATATAGTTACTTAATAGTAAAAGTAAAAAAAACATATTAAATCATACAATATTAAATGGAAAAAGAATACGGTCGCGAACAGGATTCGAACCTGCGCCTCCCGGATAGATACTCCAGGCGCTCTGACCAACTAAGCCATCTCGACCTCTGCTCACCACCGCGAATTCTTCTTCCATATTTTAACACGTCTTATGGCGACGTCATTGCAATCAATTCAGTACTTACAAGTGACCGAACCAAAAAATAAAAATATGGAAGAAGAATTCGCGGTGGTGAGCAGAGGTCGAGATGGCTTAGTTGGTCAGAGCGCCTGGAGTATCTATCCGGGAGGCGCAGGTTCGAATCCTGTTCGCGACCGTATTCTTTTTCCATTTAATATTGTAACTTTAGAGTTCGCTAAGCATGCGTTAATGCTTTTTCAAAGACATATCTTGAATTATTAAGGTAATTGCATTCTTTACGACATTGTATTAACTGCAAAGTTAGTCGTGTCGGTTCGGTCACTTGTAAGTACTGAATTGATTGCAATGACGTCGCCATAAGACGTGTTAAAATATGGAAGAAGAATTCGCGGTGGTGAGCAGAGGTCGAGATGGCTTAGTTGGTCAGAGCGCCTGGAGTATCTATCCGGGAGGCGCAGGTTCGAATCCTGTTCGCGACCGTATTCTTTTTCCATTTAATATTGTAACTTTAGAGTTCGCTAAGCATGCGTTAATGCTTTTTCAAAGACATATCTTGAATATTAAATCATATTTTCATTTTCGCCAAAGCAATCTACCTCGGAAAACAATAATTTGCGTAACTTGTGATCCATAATTCAAATGCGTGTTGCGTTCCTTTGTTAATTTAATGGAAGTCAGTCAACCTTTCCATAATAGTCTTGAGGATATAGATTGTTATCTTCACTTTAGCATTCAATGAATGCTTGAACATTTACTTCACCTACAAACACTGTGAAAGTTCAATAGCTCCAAACAATTAATATTCATTGTTTGATTTAGAGACGGAACGTTCATGTTGCTTTTAACAAACTACGGAACCCTAGGGACTTGAGTTTAGGGTTAAAGGAGGTCGAGCTTTAAAGAGGACAGATGTATTTATCTTACCTAAATCATACAAAACAAACTAGTTAAATAGAAAAGGAATTTATACGATATGGAAATAATATATGTACGTACCCATTTTCATGCTGTTCGAAGTATTAATAAATATATAGGTATTCAAAGTTCAATCCCCCTCTAAACCTATTCCTTGTTTTACAAACCGGTTCGTTCATTGGAAGTACCAAAGGATCTATTGATACGCAGCGAATTTTATTTTGCATGAATCTGACTTACTTTAGAACAGTAAAGCAGACAACTTTTGATCAAAATGTTGGAAATTTGCTAATGGGCACTCTAGAGCGTGGTTAACATACTACTCACGAACCTGTACACAGAGCAAACAGCAACGAAATCATTCCAACTCCGCTTCCTGGCAACAAACACCAGACTCACTGAGACCAAAACCAACTTTCCACACATCGAACGAAACTTTGTTGAACTTTAAATTGACTAGAACGCTCATTTTGAAGCTAAATCTAATTGAAGGACCGACACCGAAGGCTCCCACATTTTCACTGTCCGTTCGGAACAGAGATTGAATTTAAATTTACGTAGCGGTATCGCGCTCCATTACGATTCATAGTACGATCTGCTGGCCCGACCATCGATCATATGAATCAAACTGGACCTTATTAACATTACCTACGGTACCCTGAAGAGTCTTCGTAAAATGGTGACAGGAGAAACTGTGAAATTTAACTTGAGTCATCTATAAATTATTTTAAAAGCGAAATTGTAATTTACATATTACGAAAAAAAACACGCATAGAAATTCTTGTCTGAATAGATACTAATTAATTATATCTTTGTCGTATATTTTCAATTCTATCCAAATATTTATTTGCTCTTAAACAAAGTTACAAATTGGTGTATATATTCAGTAGTTCGTCATAAAAATTGTCAAGCAAACTGTTAGATGTCACAATTTTATAAAACTTTCTGCCTAATAGATTTTTTTTTATTAATACTATTGTAAAGGTAAAAGAAGAAGAAGAGAAGAAGAATAAAAAGGAGTAAGAAGTGTGTGGAGTCACTTTAAAGGCTAGCGTGGGTAACAGAATGATAAGGGAACGTTGTGGATTCAAAGAGGATAAAGAATGTAAAACGGACGAATGAAAAGCGATTGACAAAACTAGTATATGAGTCGAGTGTGGATGGAAGAGTCGGGGTAGGTCGACCTCGACGAACGTACCGCAATCAAATTCCGATTTTTTTCAAAAAGGAAAGTTCAAGAGCAACGTTAACCGACCGGAAGGTTAAAGAAGATAGATGAAGCGAAAGTAGTGTGTCAGAATCGTAGCAAGGGAAAATCAATAGTCTCTGCCTACACGAATGCGAAACAGGCGTGATTATATGTATAATGTTATAATATGTTTCAATTTAATATTTTAGTCAGCTTTAATTTAATGTTTATGAATGAAAGAAAGAAATAAACTTTTTTATTGTTACGCGCCAATTAACGCTCTAACGTACCTATCTACTTACATAATACAAACATAACCCTAAACTTTATTAAATTTGACATCAACAAAATAAATAGCCGTTACTACATCCAATCGGTAATCTCAGTTAATCTGAAATAATTAATTATTATGCACAAAGCGCACAGTAAAGAGTAAGGTAATTATTTCCTACTGCGGTTCTCAAAACCACTTAAACGAAGATTTGTCATGTTATACCTACTGCGTAATTACATTTCGGACATTTCTGTACGTGATTTTCTGATAGACTAAGATGTAGGAAAGCGTATTGCAACTCGGAAATGGTGGTGGGCACCTACCAATTTAAGATGTTGAGATGGCAGATTGAGTAGAGCCCTAATTGAATGATTGCCAATATATGGCAAAATAAAGGTTGGCAAAGCAATGGCCAGATAGGCAAAGGACCTGCAAATAACCGCGGGGAAGCATTCTCTGCTGGTGTAGGGTTGCCATCAGTCTGGGTTTGTCCGGTTTTGTCCTAGTTTAGAAGGCGTCCGGGGAGCGTTCGGGTGGGGTTTCATTTGTAGTCCGTGTTTGAGGCTGCTGAAACATCTACCAAAAATATGCGGCTGAAGTTACGTCTAAAATGCAAGACTGCTAATTGTTTGATGAAACTAAATTACTTAAATATGCAAGAAAATAAATAAAATGTTAATTTATAACAATTAAAACTATTATTCATAGGAGTTTTTTTTAAATAAAGTCCAATTAAATTATTATGTTTGTATGAATAAATTTTATCATAAAAACTATTTCTAAGTAAATTTATAAAATAACTATATAAATATAAATTATGAACAGAAACTTAATATATATTTAATTTAATATTATATTAAAGTTACAATATTAAATGGAAAAAGAATACGGTCGTGAACAGGATTCGAACCTGCGCCTCCCGGATAAATACTCAAGGCGCTCTGACCACTAACCCATCTCGACGGTCGAGGTGGCTTAGTGGCCATTTAATATTGTAACTTTAGAGTTCGCTAAGAATGCGATAATGCTTGCCAAAGATTTATCTTGAGTAACATTATATTGTTAGGTATTATAATATTTATATTGTTATTTTATAAATATACTTAGAATTCGTTTTATATAGTTTAAGTATAAACATACATAAGATTAATAATGTAACTTGCTACACCGTAACAGAGTCATGCACTCTTAAGTTAAGCTTAATACCTTGTCTGTAACTATGTGTATATTGTGCAATAAATTAAAAAAGGTTCGTAATAAGACCTAAAGCAATAGGTATCTTTTTAACTGTGCGAGCCGGTAGGTTTGCTACTCTGGAGAATTTAGGAAAAATAATACGTAAAAGAGTAAATTTTAGAGTCAGAACTTATAGTAGAGTTATTTGTTATTCATTGTTATAAATGAGGTACAATCAAAATCACGTAGAGCTTACTTGACGTAGAGATACTTTGGACTTTGAATAGGCCCCGTAGACTATGACGCTTAATACAAATCCGAGCTCAGTAATGAGTTTGGCTCTGTTAGCAATCTCCTATCTTTTCAACAATGAAAGCATTATGAACTTGGAGGTCTTGGCAACCAATTTTACATGATTTTTGCTGGTGGGATTTTCAATACCTACAGGAAGCGCATCCTCTTCCTCATCAACCCTACCATGGCCCTGAAGGGTTAGGCAGAGGTATACTGTTGTAGATCAACATTTCACGGTTGCAGTTATTAAGTCCATGGTGTTGAGCATATTGCCATCAATCAACCGGGCACAATTTGAGACTCCGGACTGCTACTGAGGATTTCCTTAAGCTGTTGCGTCAGTCATTAGCAGACACAATAGATTTTTATTGTTACAACGTACAGATCTGTACGTTACTGAGCCGAAAGGTTAAAGAAAACTTATTAACAATTCCTGAGAAACAAACCCAAGACCTCACTCTCAGCGTCAGGAAGATTTCAGTTGAAAACAGAATACATGAACCCAGCCACGCTTTGAGGTCTCAATTACTACTATAGTATGATGTATGTATAGTAATATAAATGATCTATGATCTGTGTCTCAATCTTGGTCTCAATAAACATGCAATAAACCAAGACGTCAGAAACATCTAAGTATAGTATTTTAATCTCTTTGGAAACATCGTTAGAAATGTTGCTAGTTAAACAACTCTTTCAGATTAAGAGAAAAACTAAGAATATTGCTAATAAATTAACAGTGTATTAGACTAGGATAAAACTAGGATTTTATTAGATTTTAAATCATATTGGTAGATAGATAGATAGAGTATTCTTTATTGTACACAATAAACAAGAAAATAATAAAATAATCACTAAAATTGTTGTACAATAGGCGGTCTTATCGCTTAAAGCACTTTCTTAAACTCAACTTTTGGATGGACAAATATCGTGCAAGAAATGATAACGGGCAGTGGGCGGTGTACAGTAAATAGGTTACAAAACAATGAGAATATGAAAACTAGAACTAGAAGTTTAATACATTTTATATACCTAAATATAACATATAATACTTAAATTAAAATAATATAAATTATTAATACAAATCTACGGTTAAATATATAGATAAATAAACAATACACAGATTTAGGTAATAATCAATAGTAACATTTTTAAGAAGCTAAGTAATGTTCCTTTACCATTCTTTTAAAAGCAGACAGCCATTGTGCACGTCTCACACATACTGGTAGTGTGATCCATAGGCCTGGATAGTAAAGTAATGGTCATAAAACTTGGTGGAGTGGAATCTTCAGCTTTAAGTTTTCCGATGACCTCAAGGATGGTGAATGTGTATCACAAACGAACTAAAAACGTTCTTTGAGATAAGAAACGGTTGTGGGATGAACAGAATACTGTAAAGCAGTGAATGTATATGAGTTTTCCGACGAAAGCGTATTGGAAGCCACTTGAATTTAGCACGAAATTCAGAAACATGATCATATTTGCGTAATACAAATATAAATCTTATACAAAAGTTTTGAAGTCGCTCAAGCTTGTTGAATTGGTCCTCAGTGAGATCAAGATAGCTGGCATTGGCAAAGTCAAGGATAGGAAAGAGAAGAGATTGTAGCAGCGCAATCTTAGCAGCAATTGGAAGAAAATTGCGGAATCATTTTAGAGATCCCACTGACGCAAAGATACGTCGACTAGTCTCTTGTAACTGTGGACCCCATGACAAGTTACGATCAATGTATATCCTCAAGTTCCCGACCTTATCACTAAAACGTATCTGGATACCGTCAAAGATAACCTGGGGAAGTTGGGATCAATCGATTTTCGAAACCTCCATAACATTTGCTCCAGTTGGCTATTTGGTCAAGGCTCTTATTATTGTGGTCGATAGCTTCCGACAAATAGCCCAAAGAGGCCTGTGAGTATATCTTTAGATCATCAGCTTAAAGGTGGTAGGAAGAAAGCAGATTTTTAGAGATAGAATTAATAAAAATTGCGAACGGTAATGAGAATAGAATGCCACCTCAGAGGTTGTACTACTCCACGAAGAGAATTTCTCTTCAATACGTATACGCTGCCGGCGGCCAAACAGGTAACTACGAAACCAACCAATCACCGTTGGACATAAATTAAGAGAGCTAAGAATGGCAAGCAAAACATTGAAGTCAACTGAAATCTAACAACGCAAGTACGGTTAACTTCCCATTCTCCATGCGGAGTCTGATATCATCCGTAATATTAATCCGTGACCAGGACGGAAACCGGATTGGAAGGGATTAAGAAGCCTATTCTTACAAGGAATTAACATAACTAATTATGAATAAGGCGTTCTAGGACTTTGGATAGGAATGGTAGTATGGATATTGGCCGATATTCTGAAAAAGCTGCAGGATTGTTTTTTTTTCGGTAATGGAGTAATTTAGACACCACTGATAATGGAATGATTTAGTATATGACATATGACGGGAAGGATTTCATAAAGGACATAAGGATCATAATACGGCTGACACAATCACCTCCAACTGCATTTGAAGTTATAGATAAAATGCTCTTCTTAACATCACTAGGCGCGAGTTGATCGAGAACAAAAGAAGAATAATCGGGAATCGGAAAAGTGGAAAGACGATTCAGTATATTTGTTTTGATGAAAATTGGACGAAGATGAGAAATGTTGATATAATAATTTAATATCTAAAGCGTGCGTAATTGTATCTTGGTGTGATTTTCCAGACTTTCGCCGGGTCATCATTTTCAACTGATTTGTGAATATACCTACTAGCGTTGAGCATTCCTACATACCTTGTTGCAGTGATTTCGAATACTGACTTACTTCTCGCAGGTAAGCGGATCAGGGTGACTTGGCTGCCACTTTTTTTGCCATTATATTTTTGAGGTCCTGAGTAAGCCATGGTGATGATAAATGGTTAATCTTAATAGCTCGAATAGGAGCATGCACGTCATATAGTTGGACTAAAGTTGATGTAAAAATGATAATTTCTCATTCACAGACTAAAGCCATGGAGGTGTCCATCAATGTTATCGGCAGCCTCACGAAGGCTTTCGACATTCATGCCACAAAAATTGCGCTGTAACAGAATTTTTGGCTTTACCTTGGAAGGACGTATTTTGTATAACAGGAAAATTAAAACGTGATAAGAAAATGTGCTTAGCTACACGATCACAAGAAGACACGAAGATGAGATCAAGATGTCATGGGACAAAGTTGGGAAATTTAAGGGGAGAATAGACAGATTGTTAGATACTATATTAGAATGCAGAGAACTAGAACAGGAGTCTTTCTTAAGAAGGCAGGTGTTAAAATCACTAGACATGGGCGATTTTGGTATTTTCTGTAAACGGTTACATATCCGATATGAAGTTTTCATATTGATATGAAAAACCGTTTTTAGATATCGATATGGAGAGTTTTTAGACATCAACAGCAAACGCTAAACGATATTCGCTCCGTCTCGTTTTCACACCCGGTAACGTCATCAGTTGGACAGAGAGACGGCGAATATCTAACCTCGAGATAGATATGAATATAAGAAGTTGAGTAAGCTACGTCAACGGATATGGATATGGATAGTTCGTTTTTCGTTTAGTTCGATATGATTTGATCGATATTGTAAAAACAGTTTTCTGTGTGTGGCATATCGATACGATATGATATATATGTATATCCGTTTTTAGTTACGATATGATATATCGGACTCATGTCTGAAAATCACCCATTATAATAGAATGACTGTAAGAAGGGACAAGATTTTCAATAATATTTTCAAGAGTAGAGAAGTAGCAGACGCCGAGTAGAATTTTCGTATGATTAAGTTCTATTTCAAGGAACAAATGCTCGCCTGCGTTTGACGGTGGTGGCTGTGCCGATACATTGACAACAAAAAAAGAAATATGTGATCGCAGATATATGGCAACATCACCTCCACCGCCATTTGTGCCATAATATCTGACTAGCTGGAAACCGGTGACTAGGATGAAGAGGGAAGACAAGGCTTAAGCCATGTTTCCGAGTTAAGAATAGCGTGGATGTTTTTACAGTCAAAACTTGCCAGCATATCGGGAAAGTGAGCCGGAATACTTTGGGCATTGATATGTACAACATTGAGATTCTTTGGAACATCAGAGAACTGTGATACTATAGTATCTGCAATTGAAGGCATACTGGTGAAACTGTATATATTTCTTATACATATTGTATGTAAGGTTTTATTACATTCATCTGTAACATTCATATTAATACTTGTATGCAAGAGGCAGCTTGCCTCAATGCGTTAGCATCACTAAGTAGCCTGCGGCTTGCCTTTATTTGGTTTTAGTGAAACCCGATAAGATATACTGGGTAGACATTATTAAGGATGTATTCGGTTGATTAGAATGTAATACTGTGCACTGTTGCAGATATTAAATGATTAATAATAATCTGTTGATGTTGATGTTAATCGGCTGAAGGTCACAAAAGCCAAGGTAGAACGAATAAAAAACAACCACTCGATACTTCCGACTTCCGTATTATTGACGTTTAGTGTTGCCATTGCTGCAGCAATTGCTGTGCTCTACAGTAATTTGGTTAATATTACTATAAATCTACGGTCTCAGGCAGCGTCTTCATTGCCGTAGCAGAATTTACTGCAATTTTCTTGCATGCCTTTATATCATAAACGATTTTTAAACATTCCACTTATTTGCTTTTTCATGCTACGGCAATCAAAATCCCATGTGGCATTC
Organism: Xylocampa areola; assembly: GCA_935421205.1. NCBI lineage: Eukaryota > Metazoa > Arthropoda > Insecta > Lepidoptera > Noctuidae > Xylocampa > Xylocampa areola. The sequence goes on from OW285200.1 coordinate 9,371,642, forward strand.
AAACACGGCAATTTCGCTTAGATAACACGGTAATTGAAAATTATGGTCTGACAACACTGTTAACGTTTGACGTCATAGTGACATACCGTCTGATGCGTTACTAAGTCTGAATAAAAATCAATTATACTAAATATCCTTTTCGTATTAGAACGGTATAAGGCAAAAGTATTTTACCCAAGACGATAAGGTATTGATACAACTCGTGTTTAATACAGGGTTAACATAATTTAAATAAATACGCACAATGGCTCTAGCCATAGAAAACTCAAAAATCTTAGAATTTTTGGAGTTAGTAGGTCGTTTGAAGGTAAGTGCTTTATTATTTTATTAATTATACCTTATTATGTTACGTAAAAATATGTCATACTAAATTTTATACTCTCAATACGCCATACAAAATTTTATTTATTTTGTTTTTAGTTTAGGATTTAGATCAATAATTCATTTTCATAGTTTATTTGCCATAGCTACAGTTGCTATGAATACACATTATTAATGCATATATGTAACTAATACCTACTATACATTCACAAGAAGAAACTATCAATTTTAAATAATTGTATAACTTGTATATAACATTTTCAGCATGTGAAAAGAACTGGCTGGGTGATTTGCGATATTAATGAGTGTGAGTCTATTGCTGGCCATATGTACCGCATGGGCCTGATGACCTTCTTACTCACTGATGAGAACAACCCTACCAATCTTGATAGATTCAGGTGTCTACAAATAGGTAACTTGGATTTTAACTCTTATAAAATGTGTTGATAATAAAAATAATGAATCTTATAAAAATCCCAACTATTTTCTCAAGTAGGGAGGTACTCACTGAAAATATTTTAAAGCTGTCAATTATTACAATTTAGTTATTATTTAGAGGCTAATATTTAAGGAATAGTTTTAAACTCCTTCTTAATTTCAATTTAGTGCCATTTCATTGCATAACTCATTATATTTTTGTATATTTTCAGCACTAGTCCATGACTTAGCAGAGTGTATAGTTGGCGACCTAACACCTCACTGTGGTGTCTCTCCTGAAGAAAAACATAGGCGAGAAGATGAGGCTATGAAAAAAATTGCAGAACTCACGGGCATTGCTGGTGATAGAATGTATGACCTGTACAAAGTGAGTATGAGTTTACACTAATCCAAAATAGAATTTATTTTTTAAGATATCATACCATGGTGTCATCAAGAAGGCCTTTGGCACTGCTCAATGTTTTTTGTTTGAATCCACATTACATTATGCATGCATTATAAACCAACATCTATGATTCACCCACAACATGCATTTACAACACAAATTTATATATATTTCAATCTAACAGCACTATTCATTTTTTTTTATAACTTTTGTTTGATGGCACTGAGTTAATACCTTCCTTATTTTAATGACATGAACAACTAAGACTGGGTAAAATAGGAACCCCTTTGCACCTTAGAGTCAGTTCAACCCTGCATCATGTGGCTGTTTTCACAAACCCTATAAATGTTGTATTCTTTATCAACAGAGACACATAATCTGTTTGTGTTCCTGTAAAGAACATACCAACCAAATCAGTCGGTATTCTCAGATCAATTGCATTATTATGCATACTTTACACTACATATTGCATCAAGATTATTATTGTAAAGATAAGATTGGTGTCTTGCATTTACAACAAAAAAGATTACAAATATCCTGTTTCAAGTAATCTGATCAGCGGTGCAAGCACTGTCGATTTTAAACTTCAAATTTAACATTATTTTTAAACTTATCTACTCAAAGAAGTTTATCAATTGCTTTTTTAAAGCCTTTTGTGTACGCTACTACACTACTTTTTTGAAATCTTACTGACCTATTTTACCTGGGGAAATGCAAAGATTCTAATGATACCCTATAAATCTACATCAGTTCAGGTGTTTAGAAGTTATGCTGCAATAAAGAAACTTAACCCTGAAAACAACACTCCTATTGTTGGGCTGTTGTGTAATAATAATAAGGATCCAGGCTTGAACCACAGCTATTTTTAACTCCAGTTACCAGTATATGAATGAGTGTATTAAGAATGAATCATGATAGTAACAGCATGCTGAACTTGGCCATACTCATGAGACAACATAATTATGATTGTACACATGACAGCTAGAGCTAAAAACTTTAATTAAACCTTATCTCCCAGTACCAAAGTTCAGTTTTATGTAAACCACATTGAAATATGTTCCCAAATTCTGTGTTGAAATAAACATATTTTTACCCGTTAACTGTTATAAGTTCCATCATAATTATGTTGCTGTTGATACAATTATGATTTTATATTCCAGTAAAACTTTCTTCACCATCAGGTGTTACCATAATAAAGAACCCCTGCAAAATACTGAAATTATACTTTAAATTATTTATTTTATATTAGATTTATGACTAATCATTTCTTATACAACTCAAATATTCCACTTACTTTCAGGAATATGAAAACCAAACTTCACCTGAGGCTAAATTTGCTAAAGACTTGGACCGTTATGACATGATACTACAAGCATTTGAATATGAGAAACGAGAAAACACACCAAATAAATTGCAGGAATTCTTCACTGCTACTGAAGGAAAGTTTAACCATCCATTCATTAAAGATTTAGTGACAGAACTTTATAAACAGAGGGAAGAGTTTGAGAATAAATGTCTAACAAATGGCCATATATAATATTTAAAAAAATCCTTTTCAAACTACTTATACTAGCATTGTTATCTAGCTAAGCTAGTTAATATTTTATGTATTCGATTGCACAGAGTGGAAGAAACAAAATTAAACTGTATATTTAAGATTATTTGGTCAATTCTGCCACCACAACCATGAACAATGATTATCATAAAAAATGCATCATATGAATATACCAGAGCTCTTGTATTTGTGTTGATACACAATGGCTTGTGGCAGCAACAATTTACATTTAGTTCAGTTATCAGTATAAAAACGATTATGCTGACAAATAGATAGAAAATACTTTTTTAGTTTTTAGTTTGGATACTACTGAAATAGTTAAATAAAAAAAAATCGTAAGGTAATTAAATTTTACTATGTAGGTACTTATTTCAATTTCATTGATAATATTTGAGTAGACACAGAGTTTAACATGATTCAACATTGAATTCAGAAATTAATATTTTAAGTTATTTATTTTCCCATTGTAAGTACATAAACATGTTTATCAACAAATGGTACAGTGACACATGCCTACATTATAATTATATTTACATTATGTATTGTAAGATGTTTAAAACGTATTATTAATAAATACAAACATATTGATTACGTAAAATGTTGTAAGCTATTTTTAAATAGAGTAAAAAATAACGTAGTTATACCAAATAGCATTCCCACTAGTCACTGACGACATATTTACATTAAATGTATTAAAGCGTATCAGGCGCTCTAAAGTGTTTATTTCTTTTAATAATTTAACTGTTGATATTAATAATTCTTACCTATTATTATAAGCAAAGCTCAGCTGTAAGCAAGATTTATAAAATAAAACACATCCAAGCATTTATACATGTTACTCTAACTGCGTCTTCCGCTTTTTTATCTGGCTTTTGCACAAATAGCATATTATGTTGATTGGAGTCTCTTGTAGTCAAAGTAATTTCTCTTATTCCGTAGGTATACATCTTTAAATTTTAAGTTATGTATTGTGAAATACACAACACCTTTTTTTACGATATTGTGTTTTATTCCTGTAGAATATTAAGCTTTCCTGTCATACTTAGTTACGTTAATTAACTCTAATAATAATTAGGTACTTTAACAAATTATTTATAGGGAATTTCGTACATGTACTAATTCAAAGTTAATGATGTCTAGTAAGTTAAAATAATGGTTTTCACAGATTTTAAAACACAACAATATTATTCATCAAATATCTTATCCAAACAAGAATACCTAATGATTTATTGGCTTGTAAATTGAGTCAACTTAATAAAACCTTTAGAGCTGTACCTATACATAGCTTTTACGTGTTTGTAGTTTCATTATAAGTAGTACATTTGATTCATGTGTGTATACTAAATAAAAGATGAAGGTCAAAATATGGTTGGTAATAAGTTTTAGTTAACTCATGAGTGATGATTCAATTTGCACAAACCAATTTATGAAGTGATCTTCATACCATAATCAAATACATAGCAGACAACCTTTCAATGACAAAACATAACACAGTTTGTACTTTTAAGATTTTATTGTACAAAAAATGGGTAGTTGAGTATACATACAAACCTATTCAGTCAAAATTAACATTAAGATTTGCATAAATGCTAAGACTTATTCCAATTTGCCATTGAAACTGTGATTTTTGAGTCACAGCAACAAGCTAACAACTCTTCAGATCATACTTGTTCAAATCCTAGGCTCCAACTTCAACAGTTAACATAATAACATATTCATTACATGGGTTTATAATTAAATTAGGCTCTGTTTAACACAAGATTTTAATGTTATTCTAATTTATAGGATTGCTTGTATCACATAAACAATTGCAGCTCTCAACTGACAAGCTCAAACTTTATGTGACCATACATAATATGGAGCAGTCAAGAATCTTTTATTTCTATATTATTTAATTAGCAGTTTGTTTTTGGTTTTTCATTTTTGCCGCTTGTTCTTGTTCCTCTTTTTTTCGTTGCTTTTCTCTCATTAATTCAGCATCCCTGTAACAAGACATGGTAGCATTAATCAATTTACCCTCGAACTACAATATTTTACATGATAAGAATCATATTTCTATTGTGTTAGGTATTGGTGAGTCAACAGATTACGATAAGTAACCTTTCAGCTCAGCAACATACAGAATTATATGTTGTAACAATAAAAATCGATTGTGTCTGCTAATGAGCGAGGCAACTGCTTGATATTTGAAAGTGTAAATAACATGCAGTCGAAAGAAAGACCAAGATCACTATTTAATAGTTCTGTAAACACTCACATAGGTACTTATAGCACAGCAATTCTGTGAAAATTATTCACTAATATGATAGCCAGACCTAAACTACCATATTATAACCCTTTAGCTCACGCATGTCCAAATATATACTTCATAACAATAAAAACCTATTGCTAATGAGCGAAGCCAACAGCTTGGCTGCTCAAGCAGCAGCATGGTGTTGGCTCGCTCATTAGCAGACAATAGATTTTTATTGTTATGAAGTATGTATTTGTATGTGGGTGAGCCAAAGGGACCAATATTATTCCAAATAGTTTTTAAATACTTTATTTCATTACCTACTACATGCATCAATATAACTTGTGTATATTAACCTAAAAAAAGCAAAACAAATAAATATTTCTGCATGTAGGTATACCAGATTTCGTCCATGTAGGTACATGAATGTTTGTAAATTAAGTATCAAGTTCAGAGGTTAGGAAAACAAATAACTACCTATGTTTCCTTTCTTGTAAAGATAAACCAGTCTTATCACTGGCATTCTTTTTCTTTTGCATTTCTTGCTGTTTTTTTTGGTTCTTGGCGCGAGCCAAATCTCTCTGGTTTCCACCTGCAACAAAATTAGACACTTCTGAATATCTGATATTTGTATTCTTAGACCATGTTATGTCAATGCATAACAATAGCATGCGTTTATCTATCAATAACACGCGATAAGTAATATAAACATAAGAAAATACTGGTTCAATAGAGCGGATAGAATCAATTTCCTTAAGCAAAGCAAAGCGTCACCCAAATATGACTCGTGTCATGGATATAGCGTACGAACGTGTTACAATCTAGAATGTTCTACGGAATTTGTCCTCCCAGGACTATTTCAAACAACAGCTTAGAGTGTAATTCTTAATGATCAGCAGTATTTTCTAAATGTAAACATGATTATTTATATGTATGTCAGTACTTACGGGTCATCTCGTTAATTAATTACTCAACGCCAGCAAGGTTGGACTTGTCGTAAGTCGCAATTACCTAATTAATAGTTTTAATAGCTTTATGGAAGACCGGACGATACGCTAGCCCGGCCGGAACCTAGGACAACGCACCGCCCTTCCTTCTTACCAATACGAAAGAAACTTTGAAAACAACTAAAAGATAACGCTGGCTTTACAAAAAGCCTTAGCCAGCTGGCTACAACCACAAACAAAACGTCAATGACACAATTTATTTTTAATAAAATCTTTCACCCTCCGCTACATTGCCTTTTAAGCAGAATTGGTTTAAAAAAACATTTAAAAGTCAATGTTGAATGACTCGCTCAATCTGCCTAGCCTTTTCGATAAGTCAGCTTTGAGTCTAACAGAATGCAGCATTAACACCAGCATTTTACATGGAGCGACTACGGTAATATGATATCTCTCCTTCTACTTTTAATATTGCGCAGTGACCCTCAGTTTTGTGAAGATGATATGCGAGAGTGACGGAGAAATCACTAAAACTATTTTTCGTTACCTGTCCAAAGTAGTAATAAAGATGGCGTACTGATCTGTTTAATCTATGGCGTACTGATTAGAACATAGAAATAAAATATTTTTGCTACCTCATAGAAGGACATAGAGCCCAAAAAAGTGCAACCGTTTTTGAATAGGGTTATTGACGAAATTTCACAAAGGGCCTAAATTTAAAGAATATGGTATAGATTAACTAAAAAAATATTTTGCAATTTTTTGTGTACCTATTGATTAAATAATAGCTGTTTAAAATTCAAATTTTAAAGGTCGTGCCAAAAGGCGCGATAATGACGATCGCCATTTTGTGACGTCATTACGCAACAGAAATATTGTAAACAAAGGAAACTATTTTGTAAATCATAACATTAGTGCGTATTATACCAATATTTCGAAAATGGAACTGAAATACGGAGAAAGTGGTTGCAACTGGCTTCCGAAATATCAACAAATTCATCGATTTATTTTGTGTCATGTGTCACAGTGACTGCAAATTGACAATCAATCGTCTGAGTAGTGACGTCACGCAATCATTGGTGTTTCGAGTCACGTGACACATAGATTAAAAATTATGAATTTGTTTATCGAATTAAATGTATTTACGAGTTATTATTATTATTTTAAAAAATACCAAAATTTCTAATAAAATACATTCTATCATTATAGCTAAGTTTCATATTTTATTTCCATCAGTGTCAAATACCCTATTGTCAATGTGTGCGTGCAATAGTGATGTATAACGTGGAAATACTGACACATATCGATTATCGATAAACATGATTGGTGATGGTATTTCAGATGTAAAGACTTGGTATACAAAATGAAAATATTTTCAATCAAATTATGTTAATAAAACTAATATCACAAGCGTAGGTATTATTTAATGCACTTAATTAATTAATTACATTATTATAATAAAAACATTTCATGTGCTCATACTATAATTATATTTCATTGGTAATAGGTACTTTGTTAAGAAAGCAGCTTTTAAGGACCCTGAGCAGTGTATAGAGTATGACTGATTGAGATCATGATTGACTGACTGATTTTTACCAAGGTAGGTAAAAATAGGATAGGTATCCTAATACCATTGCGGAGGTGGTCTGGACTCAGCGCAACACACGCTTGTGGTGTGCCCTGTCTAGACCGCTGAGCGGCGGATACTAAGAGCCAGTATCGGGCGAGATCTGTTTCTGCCGGCAGTAGTGAGGTCTACGCTGGCAGATTTAGGGAACTGGAGAGAAATGGCTTCCTTTTGTCATACTGTTGTCGTCCAGAAAGAGGCTACCGAGCGGGATTGTGAGAGGGCCGATCCCTCTCGGAGAAAAAGGCGTCTAGGAGGCAACCGCCTCGGCGCCTGACAGCCGAAACCCCGCCTGTATGATTTAAGACAGGTGGCCCTTTAGGGTCACGGGTGCTTAGAGAGGGGACTCCATTTACCCATTGTGATCCCAGAGAAGACGGTGGCATAGTGGTCACGTGCTATCGTGCACAGCGAGGCTTAGGGGAGACCCCTTCACAGTCTCTCCAGGGATGTATCTTAATATGCGCTGCATAGAGGGGGTGCTGGAGCTGGTCTTTTAAGTGCCTCCCTCCATATGCTGATGGTGACCGCCGAGGTGGTTTGAGTGAGGTAACAATCTCACACATCCCGGTCTTATCCATAAAGGCCTCGCACGTTTTTTAAAGGTTTCCCCCCGAAAAATTAAACGGTTAATCCTATTATCTTTTCTTATTTCTTCTTTTTTTTCTTTATCTTTATTCTTTTCTTTACCAATTAGACTCATCCATTTTTCTTTTTCCTTAGCATCGACAGGTTTTAGTATAAAAAAATATAACATAAAATTGTGAAATTCTCTTGAATTTGTATATTAATTAATATTAGTAGCGCAGTTTGTTAGATCATTACTAAACTAAGGTCCGAAAGTAGTTTGGTGGTCCGGATTCGAACCGTATTTGGGGACTACTGTAATAGCGTGATGAAATATATTTATAACATAACCTGGGCGACTAAGCTACGCTAAGCTCTCTTGTATGTTATAAACATTCGGACAGACACACCGAAAAACAGACAGAAACGTTTACAAACATTTTGGTGTCATCGTATTAGGTAACCCAATTAAAATTTGGGAAAAATTATCAATGTGCAGAGATAGTTGGTAGATCTACACTAATAATAAATTCTGATATCGGAACTTTTTGTTCTAAAATTTCATCGACACAATAGTCGACACTGACAAGTCACTATTTTGTATACATGAAATGAAAATTTATATTAGAACAACGTACTCAATATTGCTTTTATGACCATTTTTTTTTACTATAGAGAAAATTCACTATTTTCTTGATAGGATTTGGTTTTCAAAAAAAATTTTCTAAAGACAGATTTTTCCAAAATATGGCCATGAAAATATATGGTGTTGTTGACAATTTACCTGTGAAATGAATCTTTTTCTGGATTATTTTTATAAGAAACATCGCAGTCACCAACACAACACGTAGGCATCGCTTATAAATTTTAAAACTGTATAAAATATACAGGATTCACTGACAATACAGCAAATATAAGTTAGCGTGATTTTTGACAGTGACACTGGAGAAAACAACATATGCCAATAGTGCTGACTGAACCTAAATATGCTTTCTCTTTCTAACATGTGATTTTTCCGTAAGAGATTCCATTCCCATAGTAGGCTTTGTAGGTCTTCTTCTATCCTACGTTTATGGATTAGAACGTAGTGATTAAATACTCTTTGGTACTGGTAGTCAGAGTTATGTTTTTTCTTAAATTATTCTTATGGTTGGAAAACAACTGAATGAATGAATTATAAGAACGAATTACGGAAACTAGCTGAATGATTTCATCTATATATATAAAATTCTCGTGTCACAGTTTTCGTTGCCATACTCCTCCGAAACGGCTTGACCGATTTTGATGAAATTTTTTGTGCTTATCCGGTATCTATGAGAATCGGCCAACATCTATTTTTCATCCCCCTAAATGTTAGGGGTAGTCCACCCCATTTTTTTTTATTTATATGGCATAACAACGTTTGCCTGGTCAGCTAGTTACTTTATATAATCAGAGAATTAGTAAAAGAAGTGATATTACGTGTTGCGAAAGTAATCTATATTTTTTATGCTTTGGTTTAAAACTTACCCAATGTCTGAATAAACAGCTTTTTCAGAATATTATATTAATTTGAATGTACTATATTATATTAAAGTACATGTATAGACGCGCTTTGTGAATTCGGTAGACCATAAACAGGTCTTCGTTCGCGGACATAATAATCAAATCATTCGTCAAAATACACAGTTTACAATTTAACTAATTTAAATTAATGTTTTGAATATTATTTTGCTTGTGGTGTCTCTATTAGGTCTTTTGCATAAATAACTTCGCGAACGCGGGACCGCTTAAATTAAATGAAGGACTATAAATTTGTTCTGAAACATAAACATGCATATGTCCAGCAGTGGATTGCGATAGTCTAGGAATTTAGGTGTTTCAAATTTATGCATAATTTCATCCAACTAAAAATCATTCTACATTCTTCAAGTTTCCAGCCACTGTAGCCAAAGCGGTAAGCCCCTTAATCATTGAAATAACTAAAACTTATTTAATATTATTAACCTGCTTATAAAAAGTAAAATAAAAATAATATGAACTAAAGTAAAAAATATTTGTACAATTGGGTTATTGCCAAAATATTACAAAGGGCATAAATTTTACGAATACGGTCTACATTAATTTAAAAAAATATATATGTACTAGTGTACTTATTGAATAATTAATAGATGTTTTTAATTCAAAATTTAAATGTCGTGCCAAAAGGCGCGGAAGCGACGATCGCCATTTTGTGACGTCAATATTCAGTCAGCAGAACTATTGTAAACAAAGAAAATTATTTTATAAATCATATCAGTGGTGCATAGTGCCTCAGTGTACCAATACTTCGAAAATTGCACTGAAATACGAAGAAAGTGTTTGCAATTTGCTTCCCAAATATCAACAAATTCATCGATTTATTTTGTGTCATGTGTCAATCACCTGGTTAGTGACGTCACGAAGTGATTGGTTCTTCGAGTCACGTGACATATAGATTAAAAATCATGTATTTGTTTATATATCGAATTAAATCTATTTACGAGTTATTATTTCCAAAAATATTAAAAAATCTTTCGAAGTCTCAATTATTTGATGAGGGGGTGAGGTAACACACATGTATATAAAAACTTACACTAAAGCAACAATAGCTCTCGTTATAACATTAGCACACATGAATAAAACTATACACCAATAAGCAACTCGTTCATGGGTCAATGTATACGCTTTTTCAACAAACTGCCCATTAACGTTAGAAATTTACCCTATAATAAATTTAAGAAAGCTATTAAAGCTAAACTATGCCGAAAGGGGTATTACACTATCTCGGAATGTTTAAGCTATAAAAAGGCATGGGAGTGATATGAAAAATGCTTAATTATATTGTTTCGAATTTACCTGACATTGTAATATGAAAAAATTTGGACATTGTATAATGAGAAAATTTGACATTTAAATAAGATAAAATTGACATTGTAATATCATAACAATTGACTTTCTATTAATTGACATTTTTTATTGTGACATTCTTAATATTACAGAAATTGTGAATGTGAGCATCATGTAGGAAGTTTTTCTTATTTTTTTATTTATTGTTATACATATTTGAAATCTGGCGGTTTTGAGGTTTTTATATGGCCTACGCAAATGCCCTGCTGATCTGGTATCGCCTTGCGACAGGTCGTTGAGCTCCCTATAACATGGTTGAGCTACACGATGACTGATGCATGTGTGCCGTCAGTTAGGACAGGTCAACTCGAAACTGATATAGCTCTTTCTTAAAAAGGCCATTCCAGATACCCTACATGGTTACGCTCACATAGGGATGTTTAATGATGTCTGGACTTTAAAAGAGACCTTGACCTTTGAGTTTGTTTCGGCGTTTCTTCTCAGAGGTAGTCAGATAGGAAACGCCGACGCCATCTAGATTATAATGACATGTAAAAGAGTTTTTAAAAGACCTACTTACAGAATAAACAATTTCATTTCATTTCATTTCATTTGCAACACACGATCAAATCATGTTCTATCATTGTAACCATACATGTAAAAAGTATAGAGGTATCGTAGTGTGAGAAGAAATGAGACATCGAAACCATGCCAGATAATGTCGATATCAATAAAATCCAAATTGTTGAGTTTTACGTAAACTTGGAAATTGATTACTATTTTTTTTTTACAAATATACCAAAATCTTCTACAGATAAATCTTTGAAAAGCATTAACGAATGCTTAGCGGACTTTAAACTTATAATTTGTTGTTGAAAAAGAATACGGTCGTGAGCAGAATTCGAACCTGAGCTTCCCATATAAATACTCCTAGAGTATTTACCCGGGAGAACCAGGTTCGAATCCTGCTCACAACCGTATTCTTTTTCCACAAATTTCTTTAATTTTATTTATATTATGTAACGTTTTACCTGTGGTTTTACGGTATTTTTTTGTAATAAATAATATTCTTCATCTGCGTGGACTTAAGAATTATGACCAGCCGGGATAAAAAGTACCCTATGTGTTAATCCAGGTTCTAAACTCTCTGTGTGCCAAATTTCATCGAAATCCGTAGTTATTGCATGAAAGAGTAACAAACATCCATACATACAAACTTTCGTGTTAATAATATTAAAAGGATATTTTTCATAAAATTAAAATGTTACCTTAATGGTGAATCCGCTTACGTACAGTTGTCATATTGTAACTGTGTATGTCTGAAGCCAAGCTTTCCATAGGGTCGCACAGGTACAATAGTAGACAAGTTTTGCCGTGCTAAGCTCCTTAAATTGAAAAAAATATCACTGTTAGTCCCTGACCGAGCAAGACAGATGTATTAAATAAATTCAAAGGAGTGAGGGCGACACCATGCTGTTACGTTCTCCAGATCGCGCATTGAGTATCGCGCAGGGTACTTACGTACAATTTCAGACATTCACAATTATAATACGACAAGTGTATTCCGCTTGCAAATTTTTAATTTTCGTGCCTTCAGTGTTAGATTGTATAATTTGGTATGAAAAACCAAATAAAAATACGTATTAACAGACTAAAAATCATTAAAATTATCAATAATATTATCATTTTATAGCATTATTTCATTATTCTGATTATGATTTTAAGTTAAGTTTTCCATTAATTCAACTTATTGAAAATAACTTAAACGATTTATCGATATCGAGATTTATTTCCTACCATACTGCGATCAATAAGGGACTCCCTCTCGTGAGTCTCGCTACAGCTGCTGGCTTCCATATTGACGAGCCAAATTCATTTTTTTTTATTTGAATGTCATTGTTTATTTATAAACCCTGACTGATAGCCATTTTATTTTACTCACATATGAAAGGAAATAACATCTTTTTGCAAATTCGAAGTATTAGACTTTTAGGACAACCGAAAACTGCGCAATTAGGCATTTCTTGGTAGCTTGGTTCGTAATGACAATATAATGCGATATATGTCAAAATGGCGTTCAACTAGGTTTTATAAACACATACGACAGGGTTTCGTATAATAGTGGCGAGAGGGATATGTCTGCTATAATTACTCCTGTACTGATAAACCTCCCTTCAAGCGCGGTGTATAACTACTTAAAAAAGTACTTATAATGAAGTTATTCTCTGACTTGTTATTTGGTTAAATCTAATCTTCTATTTATTATTTGGGGTCGGCGCAGCATTGCGTTTAGTTTAAGTATCTGACATGATGCTAAAGTTTTGACTATGTATAATGACCGGCCGCCTGCCTGACGTCAACCCTCTTTGGGAATGTTGTTGGCAACACAGTAATCATTTAGCTTTTTCAAAATAAACTCTTGTTGTACTTACCTACTTATGTACTTTGAGTACTTTGTTTGTAGGAAACTGACAGTGTCAAAATGTCGGTCAATGCACAAGTTCACTTCACTAACAACGAAAATACTAAAAATAATGATAAATCTCTTAAACAGTTGTTTCCTAAACGAGATGAATGCTCACATGTGTCATGTTATTGGCAAGTATTTTTGTGATTACTCAATTAAGTACATAAAGTGGTAAAAATATTCAATTAATGGGCCTTTGTTGTGTTCTTTTCTTCAGCGAGGAAAACGTCTGGAAACTATGTCAAGATGTATCATTAAAAATTCCTGAGGAATTAGATAGATGTTACATTGTTTTTATTTCCAACCCTTGCCGTACGGTACCTCTGTGGAAACAAAGGGCTGGGCGCGAGGAGGATCGTCTTGTCATATGGGTGTGTACCAAAATTATGTCACGCTATAGGTTTGTTGTTCACGTGAAATCGCTTTACTGAGATTTAATAATTTGAGTAATATTTATCTTTATTATTAATCCTTAATCGATTGTTTAGTGGAATATGATATTTAAGTTGTTTTGTTATTGTTCATGGAAGTACCTAATATTTTATTACAATAGCCAGTTAGTGGGTCATCATAAGTCTCTTTCCAATTAATATTGTGACTCTATTATTTTTACATTGTGACTCTATTATTTTTACAATCAACTTCTTATGTGTACAACTGGCTTGATTACCATATTTTTATCTAAATTACTGAAAGCAAATTGTTGCTGTGCTTGTAAAAACCAGTTTTTTTATGTGTTTTTGATGCTATTTAGTATTTTTTACTATATCTCAACACACATGTGCCTGTTTTCTTTTATATTTATTTGGTTAAAATTGTATCAAATATAGATTAATAAAAAAAAAACTTGTCAGTATTTACATGTGCGGCAACAATATATTAGAATTATAAAATAAAACTTCCCCATTTATTTTCAGGACTATCATGTGATATTTCTATATTCCTGGGACTGCAAAACTTGCCTTGTGTATGATTTAGATTCAGAATTGCCATTCCCAACATTTTTCCACAAATATGTTACAGAAACGTTTCGTACAGATCAAGTGCTCAAGTCCGACTTTCACAGGTAATTTTAAATTATGAAAAACCATTCTTGCACTGGATACCAAGTGTGCTGAAATGCCAACACTATCTTAACAGACTGATTCAAATAAATCATATTCATATTTATATAGTTTTAATTAACTTGATATGCAATTCTTGTAATTCACACTAACATCTTTCAGATTCTTTCGTGTAGTTTCTGCAAAGCAGTTCCTGCAGAACTTTGCCTCAGACCGCCGTCATATGAAGAGACCTGATGGCTCATGGATAAAACCACCACCCCCATACCCAGCAATATCAACATCAAGTAAGCCTATACACATATTATATCAATAAAAAAGAAATTGCCTTAGACTGACCAACTTCTAGTCAGCATTATTGGGTTGAAGATTCATCATCTTTTCCAAATTATCTTATTAGCAACCAGTGTATTTCTTAAGAATAACTTGGTATCCTCCCATAGCTGGAAGAGAGCCAATGGATTTAGCTTAATTCATTCTACTAACGTAAAACATTTATTATACATGCCTACAAATAGCTACTACATTAATTTCTGTGGTATGACCTTTGTTCTTTCTATGCTGTGTTTCGTTGTAAGTTAGGAAATAGGTCACTGGGTTAGTATTGTGTTTTAGACATCAATAGTAAGAATATTTTATATATAGTGCTCACAATCATATTCATGCTTCTTTTATGACCATGTCATTTTATTAATTATTGTTCAACGGTTATTACTCACTTGCATTTTTCGGGATTGCCCGACTAGTTTCGAACTCGAACGGAGCCCTTAGTCATGAGCTGAGGCCGCGGCGATGTCGCGAGTCAAACTCATTCATATTAATTATTGTTCAACGGTTATTACTCACTTGCATTTTTCGGGATTGCCCGACTAGTTTCGAACTCGAACGGAGCCCTTAGTCATGAGCTGAGGCCGCGGCGATGTCGCGAGTCAAACTCCAAAAATGCAAGTGAGTAATAACCGTTGAACAATAATTAATATGAATGTGTCTCACGAAAGTTATTATACAAAAACATGTCATTTTATATTAATCATGATATTCATATAATATATTGTAATTCAATTTTATTAAAATTAATGAGGTTCAAAGTAATCCAGGTCTTTTTAGGTATGATTCAACACTAATTAAAATTATGAATATACATTATTAAGCACTGAAAAGTTGGCTATATCTATAGACAAAGAACAACCACAAACCACCACCACATTCTGTCCTCCATTAAATGTATTTCATTATATAAAGTAATATAATTTTATTTGTTTTCAGCTTCCACTCATAACTTGGATGAATACATCAATATGGATGTTGATGTTGGCCCCGGACAGGTATTTAATCTTACAGATTTTGTACAGCGGTTCTACAAAATAAACAAGTAGTACAAAAAAGGTACTGATAGATAGTCAAACATTGTTTTAGAATTAGTTCCATGATCCTATTGGTTTGTGTTTTATGTTGATTATGTTTTAATAATCCTTATTGTGATTGTTGTTTCTTCTTTACCTTTTCTTAATTGCCACAAATATGTAAAATTGTGGTAGGTATCATGGTGCCATACTGGTGAAAAACTGTTAAAAGGATAATTGAGTTTTATTATAATGAGTTTCATGTTGTCTAGAGTTCTGGGAGAGTGAGATGCTACTGTTTTAATTTGTATTATTACCAGTGTATTTACTTGAGTGACCTTTAAAACTCTAAAACACAATAACAAAGTCTCCTCATAAAAACACAGAAATTATTATGCACCAATTTTACCTGATAAAGAATCTAACAGTACTAAACTTCAATGTCTATATTTTTATGTAGGTTTATCTGAATAAATATTGAGATTATACATTATTAGTAGTTATTAAATTTAAATATTATAGTTTAAAGTCAGAAACCTACATAAGAATATCAAACATAATTATATACCTAATTATTATACCTAATAATATTTTTGAATAAAATAGTACCTATCCTAATGAATATGGTAAATTATAATTCAAGGCACTTCTATTCCCCATAAAAATTAGCTGGTTTTGATATATTAGATAGTTAAATATTAAGCATAGGTAATTTGATCCAGAGGCTAGTGCTTAAAGTTTAAATTTTATATGAGTAATGAGTGAATAGTGTTTTGATATCAATTAATGTTCACCGGTTACTACTCACGTGCAGTTTGACTCGCGACATCGCCGCGGGTTCAGCTCATGACTAAGGGCTCCGTTCGAGTTCGAAACTAGTCGGGCAATCCCGAAAAATGCACGTGAGTAGTAACCGGTGAACATTAATTGATATGAATATGTCTCACGAAAGTGTTTTGATTTTCTGCGATTTTCTATTTGTCGTTATTGTAAAGAGTATAATATAATATGTAGATCTTATTTATTTTCATTTTGAGTGAGGTAATCCTTGTTTATGGATTATGTGTTACCTTGAGTGATAAATTAAAATTTAAGTAAATTTATAGTAGCATATATGGTCGCAAGTAGCTTTTGTATGTTGTTAAACTATTTAATAATTTTGTAACAACTTTTATACACTCCTTTTATTCTTCCCTAGCACCCTTAGAAAATTGATAAAAAAATACCAAAAATATATTTAAGAATATTTGCTTATGGGTTTTAATCCTATGTATGATTCACTTCTGAAGAGATGTCAGAGTCAGTTTATTGTCCTTCCAGTTCCACCTGTATAATTTTTTTATTATGTAGTTAAGAAATTTTATCTATAGTTCTATATCTCGAAATATTTATTTTACTTATATTTACACGTAAATTGTACCTAGATATTTTACATTTTCTCTAATATGAGTAACTTTATTATCAACTTAAAAATATTATGTACTATATTATACTTATCGAGTAAGGTTAAGGCTACTGTAATAGCTCAGGTTAAAAATGTTTACATTAGGTTCGTGAATAATTATTTTACTATTAATGAAAATTGCATTTATTAACTACTTACATACTTTCTGCAGGGTTCGTGATCTGTGTTCGTAATTTTTACAGTTTACTAGTCCAATGTTAATTATTTTTTAAGGTTTTACGATATTCACTTCAAGCCCCTCTAAAATATATACATAAATGCTTCTCTGCCTAGTATGTTGTCAATGAAAAACATTTTACTGTAGTGAATTTAAGATCTAGTCATTATATAAATTCTTCTTCTTCCTAATGGTTAATCACTTTTTAGTATTTAGTCGTCGAGGCGTAGCTGGGTATTCTATGGGACCAAACTCTTTCGAGTTGATGTGGTGGAACCCGCGGTGTAGAGCGAATATTTAATCCCTGGGAGTGTGTTTACGTCCCATTGGTTACGCCTTTGTCCTATTTCATATTATCCACGTTACCGACTCAATCGATACCTTCCTTCTACGCCTTTAAAGTTTTATCTATTGACTGACATATGAGTGATAATTATTGTGCTTGTGCTTTTAATGTACCAAGCTACATGTTATTAATTTAAAATTTATCAAGCAAAATAAAAGAAACACTACACGCTATTTGGGTATTTTATTTCATTGAGAGGTAGTCAGAAATCAACAACGGCACTAAAAAAAACTAACAATGTCAATTAAAACAACATTATGTAACAAAGACACAACAGCTAAACAAGAAAAAAAAATTATGCTTCTTAAGCAAGGGAATATCACAGTTTTAAAACATAACATTTATCAACATTATTGTCACCAATATTTTCTATTATTTATTTATAGATTTGTGTTATTGTAACATTTCCATCAGTTAATGAGGATCGAATATTTTGGTAAGAATTTCTGCGCCGTTTTCCGTGATCAAAACCGTATGTTCTGCTTGAGCGCATCTAGATCCATCCTCTGTCAATAAAGTCCATCCATCTTCAAGTAAGACTGTGTGCTCACTTCCGTGGGTTATAGCTGGCTCTATTGTAAACGTGTTACCTGGCTTCATTACCCCAGGATAAATGTTTACTGCGAAAGAATGTTATAAATAATTTTTACTATGTAGGTATTTATGTATTATCAACAAATATTTGATAAAAAATAAAAAAACATTTTGATAATCAGGTAGTACGTTAGGTACTATAAAGCAAATACATTTTCGTATATATGTCAATGCATTTTCGTCAATGGCTTTTGCTCTGTTGCAGATGATATAAGGTGTCTGTGGTTTGTGAAATGCACCTTGTAGATACAAACATTTTAGTACATTTCTCATCAGTACCAAAAAAAGCTCAATTGACGCATAGACACATACAATTGAACACTGCTATTCCATATATCTGCCTAGCCTTTTCCCAATTACATTGAGGTCGGCTTCCAGTCAAACCGGATGCAGCTTAATATCAGTATTTTACATGGAGCGACTGCCTATCTGACCTCCACAACACAGTTACTAGGTAACACGATATCTCGTGGTATGACTGGTTGTCAGACTTTCAGGCCTCCGAATACCCGTAACGGCTGTCATAGATCTTAATTAGACAAACCGGGACCGACGGCTTAACGTGCTCTCCGAGGCACGGAGGGGTCTCGGTATGAAATTATGGTCACCCATCCACAGACCGACCGCGACAAGCGTAGCTTAACCTCGATCAATCGATCTGTGCGGCTTTTACTTAGCCACGAGCCCCTCAACACTGCTACTCCACCATAGGCAATTCTTAAATTGCTATATATATGTTGGACTCCTGCTAGCTGGGCATTAGTTTTAGTAAAAAAAGGCTAAAAGAGCTATGTGAGAATTGCTGCTCTACTATCATTAATAGTACAACAAGCTGCATGTCCATAGTAACACTGACATTGCGCTGGCCTACCAAGAGTTTCAATACTATGTGAGGCTAACTACCTTAAATGGGATTTGTTACAACTGATATGCAGTCTACTGTAAAATATATGATTAATTAATTACATGTATTACTTGTTCACTTACTTCCATGATGAATTTCAGGGGGTCCATGGAAATACTCTCCAATCCCATGTCCCAACACTGAAGGAATAACAGTTAGGCCATTCCTTTTTGCATGTTTATATATTGAGTAGCCAATTTCTCTAAAAGGCACACCAGGACCACAATTCTTGATTGCCTATAAATAATATACATAATTATATATCTACTTTACTAATAGTAGTGAATACACATTGGATGCTTGTAATCGCAATTTTTTGACAGGCGTTAAGGTTTAATGCACTAATAGGGAATTGCATAATCAATAAGAAAAAAATCAAGTGATCCATAACAAAAAAACTATATTGATGCCACATTTTTTTTTTTTTTTATGGAATATGGGGAAACCGAGCAGACGGCTCGCCTGATGGTAAGCGATTACCGCCACCCATAGACTCCCGCAACCCTAGAAGAGTCGCAAGTGCGTTGCCGGCCTTTTAAAGTGTTTGGGCCTCCGGTACCCTCACTCACTCGGCGAAACATAACGCAAGCGTTGTTTCACGCCGGTTTTCTGTGAGGCCGTGGTATCAATCCGGTCGAGCCGGCCCATTCGTGCAGGTGCATGGCTCTCCCGCAGTGAAAATAATAACATAGCATCTGTATTTCCATAATGATGGTTCATTTCATCAAATCTTATGTTAACTTACAATATCCAAACACTCCTCAGTTACACCTACTAGTTGTAAGCCTCTTTCATCCACATTGCCTACAACAAACGTTTTTGAACAGTCTCCATGGAAGCCTTTGTAGAATACCTTAAATGAGTAAGATGTTGAATTAACAACTCAAAAATTTACATACTTGTCAAACATCAGATTCAGTTTATATGCAAGTGCTTTGGCATAACTAGGATTGACCAGCAGGCCAAATTAGTCAGAATATGATGTAGTTTAGGGAAAGCAACTTGGGGATGGGTGTTTTATTATCTATTCCTTCCAAGAGTGAGAGACAGATAGGAAAAACTTGCATAAAATATATATTATAGTTCTTTATACTAATATAATACTTTATATAATATACTAACTGTTACATCCACATTTAATATATCTCCATTTTGTAATAGCCTTAAGTCAGGTATACCATGAACAACCACATTGTTGACTGATGTACACACACTTTTTGGAAACCCTAGATAATGCAATGGTGATGGATAAGCACCTGCTTGTATAGACAAATTGTGGGCCAGTTCATCAATTGCATCTGTTGACACCCCTGGCTAAAAATGAATAATATACATACTTGTGTGTTTATTTAATTTTAAGTTTTTGCTGAACAATTGTTTGACAAATTCTGATTTAAAATAAATATATAACTAAATCTCATTTAATCCAGGAGACAGATCTTTACTAACCTGCTTACCTGTTTGTGCAGTGCAGGCTTAGTTATACCAAATTTACTATAATATAATTTGAAGAAATGAAATATCAAATATTTTATACATTTTTTTTTGTTTGAGATATGGTTAGATCAGTGCAAAAAGGATAAGATTACCAATTGAATGTAATTTATTTGATACTACAAGATATGCACTGAATTTTATCTAACATGACACATTAAAATTTCATAGTGAAATAAAAAATATTACAAAATATTCATCAATCATCTTTGAATGACTAATTTGCAAATTATATAGTTCTCACAGTACATACCTGAATAAATTTGTTTAGTTCTTGCAATATACTAGCTGCTAATTTGCAACTTCTTCTCATGCCATTTATATGGTCAACATTTTTTACTTCTGGTATACTTGGCACTGCTAAATTGTCTGACAATGATATGTAATTAGGCCTCTCAATGTGTTCCGGTACTGATCTACTAGGTGTTCTTTCTTCTGGTAAAACTTTGTTGTAAACACCAAAGCGTTTTCTAAAATATTGCAGAATGTTATGTAACTTTTCTTCCCACAATAAGCAGTATCTAACTTACCCAAATAATACTTGTCGGCTTACTAAACCTCAAGGGTTCTTTTTATAATATAATTCACATAAAAAAGCCAAACAGGTACAGGAAAATAATGCGAGTGCAATATTCATGCATGTGAAACTAATAAAACTACATATGTGTTAGTGTATTTAACAATACTTGTTAAATCAATATGATAAACTTACAATATCTGCTTCTGAATCCTTGGGTTGCAGGCTTTGGGCACTCTCATTTTGTAACCCTATATAACTATATGGTTGCAGATGCACTCATTGATGGGGTTAGCCATGAAACACAGAGGTGCAACTTAAAAAAAAATACTGTTTAACACATTTTGGTGAAAGGTTTAATGGTCTAGCATGTCGAAATGAATGACAAAAAGGGGAAAATTGGAGATGAAATCCAAAAAAACATTTCTAATCTTACATATTCGCTCTCCAAAGTCTGCCAAATGATTCCATTGTTTTAATTTAGTTGATGAGTTATCTATATTTATTCATTTGTAATAGCTTTAGTCATAAAAATCTACAAAAAGGATTTTTAATCTCATGTGATTTAAATTTCGCTGTGAGATAACGATTCACGCAACAAATTTTTCAATGAATGATCGTAAGCTGTCAGGTGTCAAGCTAACTGACAGAACAAGTTGACAATAGAGATGAGTAGATCCAGATGGAAACGAATCTGCGGACTCGCATCACTCGCGTTATTGATGGATGTACATCCAACAGCAATTCGGATACCGATCTACCGGAGCCACGCTTATGTTACAACTACGCAGGACGGGCTGCAAAGACATACATACAATGAACGGTAATGAATCGGGGATGGTGGGCTGGACTGAGACGCACGGGGGAAGGCATAATAGTCTCTTATACCCTGCCGCCCGCGTTGTTTTGTTATCGTTCTGGGGCCCGGAACGGTGATTCATTCTTCATTTAAACGGTTAATCCAAAATCTGCATATCAACGTCTTACGATACACATTATTTTAATACTGTGCAAATGTTAAGTGAAGTGATCTTATATTAAATAAAGTATTTTTACACAACTGCCCGAAAAAGGAGTATTGTGTTTTTAGTGGTCATGTATGTATGTATTTTTGTGAGTTTCTTTATTCCACCATAAATTTTAAACGGGTGTACCGATTTGTATGGGGTATCGTTAGCATCCTTTCATATTCCCGGGTAACATAGGCTAGTAAGACAAAAAAAAATACTAGCTATTGTACACAAAAAGGCACGCAAGTTCAGGTTAAATTATAAGTTTTTATTTGTTCTAAATATACATATTCTTAAATTTAAATATAGTCAGGCACATACTTGTAGTGTAGTACTTCCGATTGCACAAGTATGTAAGTTATTATGTTTATATAAAACTTCAAACTTTATTTATTGCGAACATGGGTATTGGATTACATTGGTGTTTTATTATCATTAAGTCTAGAACGCCATATTTTATATAAGTATATATAATTTTTTTGTAGAAAAAGTATACGGTCGCGAGCAGGATTCGAACCTGCGCCTCCCGGATAAATACTCCAGGCGCTCTGACCACTAAGCCATCTCGACCTCTGCTCACCATCGCGAATTTGACAGCGCGGCTGGCGCAGTGGTCGAGAGACCGACTGCTGCGCTGCGTGGTGCAGGTTCGATTCCTGCACGGAGCAAATATTTGTACGATCTATAGATAATTGCTCCGAGTCTGGGTGTGTGTGTGCTTGTGAGATTATATGTCTGTAAACGCACCCACGATACAGGAAGAAATTCCTAGTGTGGGGCAAGGTTTTAAAAACAAAAAAAACTTTGTCCACAATTTAATACGTCTTTTGGCGACGTCATCTATTCAGTCCCAATACAGGTGACCTTTTTTCTCACAAAAATTTTACTTTAAGGTTCGCTAAGCATGCGTTAATGCTTTTCAAAGATTTATCTTTATAAGTATATATCGTTATGCACCGTTTCTTTTCTTTGCACAATGCCTAAGTCTGCCTTTGCATTAGTGCAAGAACAATAAATAAATATAAACAGACTATCTATGATAGCGGTGGGCCAAGTGTATCATCTTTGCGATTGGATTACATTTGCATCTGTAGGAGTATTCTCAACTGTCGGAGGTTTTCGAATCCGAGAGTAACAAATACGAATAAATAACGCTATTCCCAGACCCAGTGAAAACATTTTTTATATAATTCTATTCTTAATGAAGAATACTGAATTGAAAATAAACATACTCACACGATTATGACGACACTGATCATTTGATGATTTTTCGATACGGAATCTTTGGACAGTTGAGAATTACTGGATCACTGAAATGTTCCGAAACACTGATATGCTGATATGTTTCATTTGGTACATTGACTCAAAGGATATAAAATTCGAAATGTTATGTTTGATAAGGCGCGTCTGCGTCATATAACTTCATATATCTTTCCTACTTGTTAAAATTGCATTATGTTAGCCACTCATTCTGAATCTGAATCAGTGAGCTAAGCGAGTACCGACTTGCTCGCGCTCTCGAGTGACGCATTTCACGGAGTAAAGTACAATGTAATGTTTAAATTCTAAATTATACGTGTCAGTACGGCGTGGCAGCGGCGTAGCATAGGTTGGCACTTGGTGCAGTTTTCTATTGAGTATTCCCAAAGTAAAACAACAAATATTAATATGCTACTAATTTAGAAAGTTCATGACTTATGACTTAAATGGTAAAACTTTCTAAGTGGAGGCCTTTCCAAACTATCCGGACCACACTACCCTACTATTCTAAGCTATAATATACGTTTAGAAGATTCAGCCAATCTTTTGGAACACCTAAATGTTTCGGATCAGTGAGTCATATCAGTAAAGAGTTACACACGCTTAATTGATAGACGACTATAGATTGGCATTTGGCAACATTGTGGGCAACACTAGTTTCCGGCAACCATTTGTTATTTTGTTTGTAAACGAATAGGGAGTTTAGGCGGGAAAATGTAAAGTGCACGTTGTCGATTTTATATTGTTTTCCAAAACTTGTGTTTCTCCGAAGTATAATGTGTAATTATGGTGGATAATTAACCATTATGTGTTCATGAAGGTGTACGAGTGTGGGCAAATTGTATAAAATTGAAAATCATGACTTTTTGTGTTCACTCCTAAACTCCATCGAAGACTCAGTAAAATTTCCACCGTTTTACTGGGGCAATAACTGCAATAACTTTTTATACTTGATTAAAAAAAGAAGGAAGTAACTGAAGACGAGGCTTTGGCCTTACTTTTATTCAAGAACACTGAAGACGAGGCGGTATGGTCTAAGACCTTAGCCTGCCCGATTAGGGCGAAGGAAATAAAAAAAAAAAAAAAGTAAACGAATAGGAATATCAAAACGATATTAAATTTGCTAATAATAAGGCGTATAACTGTAGCATCTTTTCATTAATATTAAAACTATGTCACAGAGTAAGTAAAGAAAATATAAATAATATTTGAAATGTCCAAATCAACTACTAAATGAAAATCGAATGTGCATTGTAGATTCAGAAAAACCACCTTCAACTCAAGATGTGGTTGATCCAACTGGTCCTGCGGCAAGAAAAGGCGTTCTCATATCGTTTAGAACGGGGAAAACTATGGAGATACCAGAGAAAGATATAGTATGTAAACATAACCTTCAAAGCCCTGGTTTATGAAAGAGGATTATTTATTCGCTTTTTTTTAACATTCTTTCCAGTTACCTAAGTATTAATTTTTAGTAGGTTGTACTGACAGTCCCACAGACAGAACCTAATTTCTATATGTCTCATTCCCAGCTTTACTGATGTACAATCACCGCTTTGAGAATAGTTCACACAGTTAATTTAGGGTAGTGCAGTATACCTTCTACAATAGACTTGTCATAACGTATGAACCTATTGGAAAGTGCTTTAGATTTTACAATAAATTGTGTCTTATGTCATTAACCTTTCGGCTCAGTAACATACAGATCTGTATGTTGTAACAATAAAAATCTATTGTGTCTGCTAATGACTGAGGCAACAGCTTAAAGTTTTGAATGGTATTAGTGAAGAAAACATTATTTCTGTGAATATGTCATGAAAGAGAATAATTCTTGCTTTGTTTTTGACATTGTATTTTAGTGATTCACACTGGTCTATAAGACCCAGATTTGATTACCCAATTTTTATGGGTTTATTTAAAGCCACGGGGTTCTCTGTACTAGCTACTGACTGGCAGAACTCAAGGAGAACATCCATGAAGAACATGATGTCTGAAGTCAGGCGGCAGCCATGTAAATTATATAATTTTTATAAAATGACATATGAAATTAAATACATTTGGATATTCGTTTAAATATTTTATAGAAAATATAGCTCAGAAAAATATGAGTCATAAATTATAAACCACCTTGAGCAATAACTTGTAGATTATCAACATGTTTTTCAGCTTGGAAGATGCAGATTTGTTGGTGAATTTGAGAAATTGAACCGAATTGGGGAAGGCACATATGGTATTGTTTGTAAGTCAATAACTATTCTCTTTAATTATTTTGCGAGCTGTGTTTTGTTATTTATTTATATAGATGTATAATTCTTAGTCAATCTTTACTTAAGGAAACTATTTAATGCTGAGAGATACTTAAACCAAACAATGTTATTAATAAGAAAATCTGTATGATCTGTGCTCCTTTAGCACACTAGCAGCCCTAACATAAAAACTTGTTGTATTGTGTTAAGACACTTCTTTAAATTTTACATGCTAAGCAGGGAAAATGCTGAATCCTTATTTATTGCTATCAACTTCATAACACTCTACTTATCTTACAGACAGGGCAAAAGACAAATTAAATGCCACTATTGTGGCTTTAAAGAAAGTGAGGATGGATGTTGAAAAAGATGGCTTGCCATTGAGTGGACTCCGAGAGATTCAGGTGCTAATGGCTTGCAGGCATGAGAACATTGTACAACTCAAAGAGGTCTTGGTTGGGCGATCACTGGAGAGGTAAATTTCTATCCTAGTCAGTGGTCTTTGGAGGACCTGGTTAGTCCATAGTTAACCAGGCATATTTAGCTAATATATAGTACTGGTTTTAGTCAATTAGGCAACTGTATTAATTACAAAAAAATTAAACTGATGTATGTTACATGACAAATTGCAATATTTGCCTAATTAGAAATGAGCCAATTTCTGACTTGCCTGAAATAAATTTTAGTCCTTTGTAAGTTCTGAAGCTGTGTTATGGCAAGTGTTTGTTTACAAACATTTCATTATAAGCAATTGTTCGAAATTTTTAGAGTCTGTACACCAAACTAATTCTGTGCAAACTCATAAAAATATTCGTTAAACATAATATTAAGTCTTGTGGTGGGAATATCTTGTGTCTTCTATAATAAGAGAGTAATATGCAAAGCTTATTGGCATCCTCAACATTAGAATTTCTCTATAAATTAAAAAGTAATAGATGGCAAATAATTTTTTAGCTAAATCTGTTAAGCGTATTGCAAGTATTTTTTTTCTCCAACAGCATCTTCCTCTCAATGGAGTATTGTGAACAGGACTTAGCTTCATTGTTAGACAACATGACATCACCATTCACAGAGTCTCAAGTAAAGTGCTTGATGCTGCAAGTGTTGAAAGGTCTCAAGTACCTGCACTCTAACTTTATAGTGCATAGAGATCTGAAGGTCTCCAATCTGCTGCTGACTGATAAAGGATGTGTGAAAATAGGTAAGTAAGTAATGTTAATAAAGGTTAGATTTGAGATAGACCCATTTTCATTCACAACCTTGTTGGTAAAGTATAAGACAGAGTTGAAATTACTTTATAATTTTTTTCTTATAAACATTGCTTTCGTGAGCAATACTATTCATTTTAATTGTGTTTAAGTCACCACATCATTATGAACTCTGCTCATGATTAAGTCCCGTATTACTAAACCAATCTCATATGTGTGAATGCCCTAAGTTTCGATGATATATAAGGTCCTAATTTATTAGGTAATTTCCTTTTAAGGGGTTGATGTGTAAGTCATAAGTATTCAAATGCACAAGGAAATAAATTGCCAAAGCACACTTTAAATTAATAACAATAAAAAATTATAATGTTTGATTACTGCTCTTTACTGATTATGCTGTCCCCGAGCCGCGCGGAGGGAACTACCGCGACATGCCCCCCCCCCCCCCCCCGCAAGCCCGCGCGCCCCGCCGCCACCCCGTCTCCTCGTCGCGTCAGCTGTTACTACCTACTTCTCTCATCGTGTGGTTGCTGAACAACTTAGTGTCAGAGTTTAAACCACCCGTAGGTCACTGACATGGCTTTACACACCGAGCCGCGCGTAGGTAAATTACCTGAAATGCGCCCCGCGACAGTATTTTACTACTGAGTACCTACTTATGCACGGCCTTTTCCCGCGTTACAGCCAAGCGACCCAAGTGACCCGGGGCTCTAGAGCTAGAAACTACATTACTAGGAAAGGCAACGAAAAAATTCAGAAAACTTACAGACAATGACGTTGCAACTTTTCTTTACGTTACCTTCTCGAATAAAAAAAATGCAAATGTAAAAATTTTACACGAAAGCACCTGTATTTCTAAATTCCCATCACACTCAACCAGGCTTTGGATTAGACTGACAAATAATTTTAACGATTAGGTACTAGAAAGTTGTCAATGATCAATTATTACGTTTAATTGATAGTATGCACTACGTAGGTATTAGCTTGCATTAATGTTATGGTTATAACAATAACTTGGTGTGTTTAACAGTTTGAATCATAAATACATAAGTACAACATACATAGCATCACGCCCGTATTCCCCGGGGGTAGGCAGAGGTGTACACATTTGTGCACTCACATTTCACCAATGCTGTTATTAAGTCCCATGTGAGCCTATTGCCATCTACCGGGAACAATTCTAAGCTGCAAGAATAAAAAATAACACTGCTCGACCTGGGAATCGAACCCGAGACCTCAGCAGTCGCGCTTGGGACCACTAGATCAACGAGGCAGTTTAAGTACAACTATTTTAATTTATTTGTTACCTACTTACCAATAAATTAAATTAAGTATTCACAAAAATTTTGAAAAAACCCTTTTCCTTGAGATCACTTCACTTACGTATTTACTCGAATGTACCTCTCTACGAGACACTTATTTAAACAAACTCAGTAATAACAACACTGTTTGGTTGAAGACTTTAATGGGAATCACTTAGGTATTTTACAACTGTTACGAGATTATTATTTAGATATCACAAAATAGATCTGTTGCAACATACTGATTGTTCACCATATTCATCATTTATGTAATCTCCAAATATCGCAATTATTAGATTTTTGAACCTACGATTTTTTATCGATTGTACAAAAGCGTCGCGGTCATTCCGCTGCAACGTCACCCGTCACCGAACCATCGTACATCACCGCACCGCACCATGCAGCTGACTGAAATTACGAAGTAGGTACGGAAGTATTTTTGAACTACTCGGTAGGCATGGTCTTTCTTATGCTTTGTTTATCGCCGACAGAACAAGCCGATATTCTTTGATGGTATCCGACACAAGCGAAATTAAATACTAATTTTAGTACTAGTAGGTACGTGACCGATAAAGAAGCCGACGGTGACAGTTCGCACACATACTTCCCGGAAGGAAGAAAGAGTAAGCGTGTCGTCGATTAATACGAAAGGAAGAGATAGCACAACAGACGCTGACGCCGCCGCTACTCCCCGCCGCCCGCCGCCCGCCGCTCGCCACCGCAGCCCGCTGCGAGTGATTGTATGCCTACAAAGTAATTCAGTCGGCGCCGGCGCGTTTGATGATCCGATGACGACAAAGCGTTACAGCACGGCGCTTTTGTACAATCGAAAAATTCGTAGGTTCAAAAATCTAATAATTGCGCTATTTGGAGAATACTTCTGTGATGATTATAGGGCTCTGCTACGTCACTACGAGCTTAGTGGAAAACAACAAGTACGCCGCAACAGATCTAAGTAGATAACTAAGTGATTCCGTTTTAAAGTCTCCAACCAAACAGTGTTGTTGATACTGATTTCGTGTAAATAAGTGTCTCGTAAAGCACGTAACTTCAAGTGAATACGTAAGTGATGTGATCTCAAGGACAAGAGTTATTTACAAATGTTTGTCAAATCTTATTCTAATTTATTGGTAAGTAATTAAGTATTCAATTAATTAAAGTCGTTGTAGGTACTTATGTGTGGTTCAAACTTTTAAACATGCCAAGTTTCTGTAATTTGACCTTTGTACTTTAATGCAAGCCTATGCCTACGTAGTACCTACATGCTATCAATTTAACGTAATTATTGACCATAGCATTACACTAATTTGTCAGTCCAAAGCCCGGTTTATGCGTGATGGGAATTTCGAATCACAGATGTTTTCGTGTAAAATTATAACATTTAATGATCCTGCAACTTTTTTATTAGTTAAGTAGTCATAAAGGATAGGTATACAACGTCACTATCTGTAGGTTTTCTGAATTTTGTCGTGGCCTTCTTTTACCTAGTATTTACCTACGGTCATGTACCCCGGCTGCCCGGTGCGTTGACTGTTAGCGCGGGAAAAGGTCGTGCCAACTAAGTAGGTAGTGATAGCCTAGATGTATGACCGTTGGATTGAGTCAAAGGTCGCAAGTTCGAATCTACGACCACTACCACTATCTTTTCGAAGTCATGTGCGTATTATAAACTCATTATCACTTGCTTTTAACGGTGAAGGAAAACATGTGAGGAAATCAGCACACCTGAGAGATGTTCTCGATGGTGTGTAAAGCCATGTCAGTAACCTACGGGTGGTTTTAACTCTGAGACTAGGTTGTTCAGCAACCACACGATGAGAGAAGTAGGTAGTAACAGCTGACGCGACGAGGAGACGGGGTGGCGGCGGGGCGTGCGGGCTTGCGGGGGGGCATGTCGCGGTAGTTCCCTCCGGCGGCTCGGGGACAGCATAATCAGTAAAGAGCAATAATCGAACATTATAATTTTTTATTATTATTAATTTAAAGTGTGCTTTGGCAATTTATTTCCTTGTGCATTTGAATACTTATGACTTATACATCAACCCCTTAAAAGGAAATTACCTAATAAATTAGGACCTTATATATCTTGATATGTTAAAAGGTATGACATTTTCAACTGCTCATTGGTTTAGTGGTCGAAGGGGTGACTGTCGAGCTTAAGGTGTTTGGGTTCTGGATTTGGTTTTCGAGACAGGTAGTGTTAAAGGATTTTTCTGTTAGGAGCTTGGAATTGAGTCTGGTTGATGGCAATATGTTCACCAACTATTACATAAGACTTTAAACAGGTTTGATGAAATGTAGGTGTACTACTGTGTACAACTCTGCCTACCCCCTTGAGGAATACAGGCGTATGTATGATACATATTTTCAAGTTTTGAGTAGGCGAGCGTCATAACGAAAGGGTTGGCGTTGTTTAATAAAATTGTTTATTAATATGTCTTCCTTCGAGTTCGAAACTGTTTGGATTCTCAAAAAGTGACCTTATTGTTGAACATTGCAGCTGACTTCGGCCTAGCCCGTTGGTTGGGTGCTCCAGCACGCAGTGCAACACCTCGTGTCGTCACTCTTTGGTACAGAGCACCCGAGCTCCTGCTGCAGTCGCCCCGCCAGACTCCTGCGCTAGACATGTGGGCTGCCGGCTGTATACTCGGAGAACTACTGGCTAACAAACCTTTACTGCCGGGAAGGACTGAGATTGAACAACTGGAACTTATTGTTGATTTGCTTGGTGAGAATTTTTATTTTAGTTGTTCATTATTTATTTACAAATGCCTTATCAGACAGTCATTTGAGAACTATAAGCCTTCAATAAAGATTTATCTATAAAATCATAAGGGGTAGCAAATCAATGAAAAATTTATTCAAGAAGCTTGAAGTGCACACTGAAGTCATAGGTACTTATTTGTGAACAGAAAAATACGATTGCGAGCGACGTTTCAAACAGCACCTCGTGGATCGTAACGAGAGCACTAGGAATACCCAATCAGTGTTACTTGTAAACCCCTCTCGTAGTGTTTGTACTATTTTTCCAACTACATCAAGTAAACTCAAAATTTACAATCAATCTTAAAATTTAAACTATGCAAGAGACTTTGACCACCCAATAGTCTGTACGACATCTTGGCTCACGTACAACGTTAAAAAGAGCCGGCTGCATTGGTTTACACTGTAAAACAGCATGAAATTCAACTAATGAATTGAATTCCACAGGTACACCATCAGACGCGATTTGGCCAGAGTTCAGTGCTTTGCCAGCCCTCCAGAATTTCACATTGAAGCAGCAACCCTACAACAACCTGAAGCAGCGGTTCCCGTGGCTGTCGGCCGCGGGGCTGCGGCTGCTTAACTTCTTGTTCATGTACGACCCGAACAAGCGCGCCACCGCCGAAGAGTGCTTACAGAGCTCTTACTTCAAGGAACAACCTCTACGTAAGTGTACATAATTGGGAAATGGTTATCAGTAGTGGATTTTTCCACAATAACGCTATTTTCTATAGCTCCGTTTTTAAAGTCCTGAAGAATTGACTGTCAAAACCAGTTTTTTTTTTACACAAAACTATAATGGACTTTTCCCTGAGAATATTATTGAATATACATAATCGTCATCTCCAAAGCACCAAAACAGCATACTTGCATCCAGTAATCCTAATCGGGCAAAATATGATTTTGTCATATAAAAATCTTAATTCCTAATTTCGTGACTCTGTATGGTTAATTTAATATAATTGATTAATATTTATTCTACAGCTTGCGATCCGAAGTTAATGCCGAGCTTCCCTCAGCACAGAAATATGAAAGGTCAGCAAAAGAGCGCGTCAAATCAGTTGAACATCCCTCTGTCCAACTTGAACACGGGCGCTAATGACCAAACCAACAACCTGCCGGCTATTTCTGATCTCCTAGGATCATTGGTCAAGAAACGAAGGCTCGAATGATGCCCAGAAGATGAAACCGAGTCAAATATCTAAATAAGATTACCAATAAACTGCGTCGAGATAAGAAAAAAAAAAAGTTTTATTTTAATTTAATTGAACACATATTTTTTTTCCATTATTTTAGTCAAAAAAGTTTACTAGATTACTATTTTTTTTATCCATTATATTGTTAATCAGTCGATGCATCTTCGTCACCCGAGAGTCCCATGGCTTGTTTGAATTTCTGCTGATACTTTTGGATCATGACTGTATCGTTGCTCTTAGCTTTTACTTTCTCTTTCTGGAATAAAGGCACGCAAATAAAAATACTCTTGAATTGGTAAATACGTTTATAACGACGTAATTAAACACACATTCCGCACAATGAATGTAAAATCTTTGCATGAGCAGTTACCACGTTATGATTTGAAGGTGTTGTACTCACAATTTCTTTTTCTTGCTTTTCTATTGTTTTCAAGGTTCTTATACATTGTGAACAAAGAATGACGTCTTCCATGTGATTCACAGTCTTTTTGCGATGGTGGTGTTTTAATCTAAAATGAAATACAAAATTAGGATGAACAAAATTAATGAGTTCCCACCGAACACGAAAGGGTCTGTATAATGCTACTGACAAGTGAAAATGCTGTCTGCTGTAGCCACGCAAATAATCCATTATGTATTACAGTACTTAGTCAAGTACTAATACAAAAAAAAATGTTCGATACCATAAGAAAAAAACAATGATATACTAATTTATAATAGTAGTTTACAAAATGCTCTGTGGTTGGATCGTGATTCCTTCCAGCGGGCCTGTTATCATATTGGTAGGTAATACCCCTGATTATGACAAAGGTCATGATTATGACAATTCTTTCAGAAGAAAATCGTATTCCGGTCAAACTGTCTGGATGATTTATAAACGTTCGCTGAAGTCGTTAAGCTAAGTCATAAATATTTGTATTGATGCCAAAGGTTAACGAACGGTCTCATGATGTCAAAAAACTAATAATTTATTTTCATACCAGACTTTCTGTTACGCGATAACGAATGCTGTTTACAAACACAGTCCGTCCACTTCACACTATTTACCATTCACTGACGTAGGTACCTACTACCTACCTACTACTTTATGTTGTACACAAAGTTTCGGAATACCTTTGGCCTAAATCTACCTCAAGAAGAAGACTTACTGTTTCCCACAATAGTCACATTGCAGTTTCTCACTGCGGTGTGTGATGATGTGCCAACCCAATTCGTGATAAGTAGGATAGCGTTCTGAACATCTTGGACATATGATCTTTCCTTCTGACCGGCCACCATTGCTTTGATGTTCGTACAACTCCTGTGAAGTTTGGAAGTTTTGGTGGCAACTTGGACACCTGTGGAAATGATCGTAGTAGTAAGCATTTGTTAAGTGTCTTAATCAACAATTTCTTCAAAAAGACTTGATTAAGTAGTGATGTGCTGCGAACACAGCGCAACCAACTTTGCAATTTAATTATTTTAAAAAGAATAAAAATAAAGTAGGTTAAGTAGGTACATATACCTATCTATTAACAAACATTTTAGGACTTAATAAATTGCGATGTTTTAATGTGATTGATCTCTGACTCTTACATAAATATGTTGGGTTGCAGATGAAACGCCATGTGTTCAATAATTTTCTTTGGATAGAAGTAGTGAAACTTTTTGTCGCAACAAGTCACATAACCTGGCACTCCGTGCCTTTCTTTGTAATGTTTCATTAACGACCTAAAATGGAAACCATTTTCGTGGCATATGCAGCATTCCATTTTGTAGAATAGTGTTATTTGTCGGTCCAAAGCAGCACCTTGCTTGGCAGGTCGGCCGTCCAGCAACACTAAGGGGTCGAGACTGTCAGTACTTATGTCTGGGTCGGCTTTGTTGGACTGGTCTTTGTGTGAATCTCTTTTTTGAAGGGGGCTTATGAGTGTCTTAGTGCCTGCAGTACTTAGTAAATTTTTGTCTAATTTCTCCATGTTGGCAAATTCTTCCAACGTCATAGCTTCCATATACTTCATGTCTGAAGGTGACCTTTTCTTTGGCACTTTTAATTTATTTAGCTTTGCGTCTCCTTGCTGGAGTTCTGATGGAGGTGATTTTGGCGGAATCAAAACTTTCTTTTGCCCTTCGGGTAAGTTTTGGATCGACAGTGATGCTATAATCGGATGTAACATTTTCTCAGCTGGGACATCTCGCTTTTCTTCTTGCATTTTCATTTTGTGAAATTCAAGAAACTTTTGTGTTTTCTCTACTTTAACAGAATAAAGGTGAAGTGCGGACACTTGCTGTAAACAGTCGTGACAGATTGCTTTGGGTAATGTATCATCTGTGCGAACCTAAGGAAAAAGAACACTAAATAATAAATATTGCAACTAACTACAATTGGTGGAGTATCTATTGCTGCCCCCAAATTTAAGCTCGATAGTATTGGATAAGTATTTAAGATTTAATGAACTAAGGGTTTTACCTGTGAGTATTTTGATTAATAAAGTTTAAGACCAGTACCTACCTACCTATCCAAAAAGAAACGCTAAGCTATGCCTATTGATATATGCCTAGCTGAGCGGTCTTACCATAATATCAAAGAGTCTCTTGATCTTACGCTTAACTTCGGCACTCAGCGGCTTTAGTTTGACCACATCGGTGCACAGACACAAACGACACGACAGTTCACGGACAATAGTTTTTTCCAAATGCGCAAAGTCATTCATACTGATGATTTTCTTACAAAAACGATTCAATACATAATACAAATGTACAAAATAAATATAATATTGTAAATGATTGTGTTGGTTTATTTGTACATGACAAAAATACTATTTTTATCTCAATCTGATAATTTTGGACAACGTGACAGATCCATGACTGTTGTTTATTTTTCGTTAAGTATCAGAAGCGGCCAGCCCGAAATGAATCGCATTCAGGTATCCCTGTGTTTACCTATTTAAATACATTAACAATTAATACTTGAATAGGTAACACTGTTTGATTCTAACTCACCTATACAAACTTTAGAATATAATAATTAAGTATATTTTAAATATTTCGACTTTTAACCGCATTAAAATAGAAAATTGATAAGGTTACCTAAGTTTCAATATGTTATTATAAATCTATTGGGTGCCTAATTTTAAAGGGCAACCGTGACAAGACTGCCTATTGCGTAAATAAATTAAATTACCTACGGAGAAGATACTTGACGGGCGTTTACTTTAAAGTACCTATCTAGGTTTTAGGCACATTTAATGATTTTCAAAATTAAATTTGGGCCTAATACGCGAGAGCACAAAGTCACGTTTGACTGTTCATCGAAATTCTAAGTGAATACCTAAATAAAATATTTAAATACAGGGAGATATTCTGAAAAATATTTAAAAAAATATTGTATCTACCTGCCTCATACATACTTACATGAAATACACTTAAGTAGAAACACGTAGTACTGTCTAATTAATTGGTTTAGTGGTCATAAGTGTGGCTGCTTATAAATTAATTATCACTTGCTTAAAATGGTACTACTAACTAGGTTGTTCATCAACCACACAATAACTAACACAAATAAGAAGAAGTGCGGCTGCTGAGCATGTGGACCTGATTTCATTTGCCGGGTCGGGCAGTGAAGTACCTATTGGTATTTTCTGTGCCCAACCCATTGTGTGGTAGTTGGCAATAGGCTCACAATTGCTCACAATGGTACTTTATGACGACATCGGTATAATACGGGTAGTGTTGCCAAGTTGGCTATGTCAAATTTCGGGACTGGAGGTAAAAAATATCGGGTTTTATGTTGTAAAATCGGGACATCAAAAAGCACGACAAACGTTTGAACTTTTTAATTAACTTAAAATGATTTTCTTTAGAATTAGAGATTGCTTCAAAGTTGGGACATTAAGGGTAAACTGGGACGCGTCCACTCACCGCTGAAAATCGAGACGTCCCGCGCATATCAGCACAACTGGCAACACTTATTCTGGGTGTAAAACTCTGCCGTTAACCACCGGGAATACAGGCGTCATTTTATGTTAGAGACAAGCAGGCATTGATAGTACCTATTGTGTCTAAATTCGTGACGCATTATATTGCAATATTCCTAAGAAGCTAAACCTTTTAATGTTGTTGTTATTTACCGACTTGCTTTGACTTCGGTAGGTACCTAAATTTAATATAAGAGTAAAAAATAAGCATTGTAAAAAGCAAACCCTAAAAATTCTTGCGAATATAAAGCAAATGTGTTTATAAAGAAAACGGGTTTGGTGGTAAAAGGTTCGTTCACACAATGATAATGTTTGAGGATTAATTGAATCCGTGACGGCCGGACGTTTTGTGTGATCGCGCGAACGGATTCCTACTTAGATAAATTAAATCTAAGTATGAGACCCCATGGGTCCGTGTTAGCTTTGGGCATATCTTTGATTTATAGACAATAGACTCCACTTATATGTTTTTTCTTAATATATTTTTTATTTGTTGCATGTAGGTTTTGTTGTACATTTTAGGTATAAGTTTATTCAAATCATCCTTGTAAAGCAATTCAGATAGTTCTAGTTTTTCTAAATATTGCCACACACTAGTAATTTTGCCTAAGTACCTATATCGTGTGTTAAAAATACACATGCATCTCTCATACACAGACTCCCGGACCCGTGCTTCCGTGCATTGGAGAGCGCGCTTCTGGTGTGTAGGGCACAAGACAGCTGGCTATGATCCGCCGAAAGCATCGTCTGCTAGGGTTGCGGTTAATGCAGTTACAATTCCGAGATCCCGATAAATGTTAGTAAAGGACCGTGTGTTTTTTACTCGACACAACGTCCATGATCGATTTGAACTAAAGAAAGAGCCGGAAGCATTAAATGTAGGTCATTCGATACAAATAATTTTCCCGTGCGTGACCTCTGTGGTAAAGCTGCCAGAACATCATGACGTAAATGCAAAGTTATCTAAAGTTGACATAAGTCTATGAGTTGATTTATTAATGGGAAAGATATAAAAACTATTGAAGTTTTGTTTGCGACATCATTAATTGACTGATAACAACACTATCTACCGTTATAGAGAAGCTGCATCGTTCTCTCACTGAGGATGGAACACGAAAAGATGAAATTTAAAAATTCGGTAGTAATCAGGATTTAAACCTGCGGCCCCGGAAGAATACTCCAGGTCACGAAAAAAATATTCTGAAGCACACAAGTGCGTTAATCTTGCTTTAAAGGTACTTACGATAATTGTGTATCATTTAATATCTTCGTAATATCCTGGGTATGAATGGCGTGTCAGCTGCTTGTTATTCCGCCCGAGTTGTAACATTCAATTGCAGAAAAGATCCACATGAGATGGGCGATCAAGCTTTCACGGTTAGGATCCGTATATTAAAATCGGTTGAATAAAATATGACTTAGAAATAAGCTTAATAAGCTACGTTTATTTTACTTGGTAGGTCATTTGTTAAATGCGTCATTGGTCTAGTGGACGTAGCTACTTATATGCAGTGCTTAGATCCGGGTTTCAATTTCAGGGTTTGGTAGTTCTGGGCTTTTCTGTTAGGATATTCTCAAAGAAAACCCGGAATAGCAGTTTGGAGTTGTATCATAATATCGGTCAAAATAACAGTACCTACCTATTGGTGAAATGTGGGTGTACTTAAAATAGGTAAGACACCTTTTTCTAACCTTTCGGGGAATACAAGCGTGATACTATTACATTGTAGTAAACTTCCAATCTCTAATGAAATGACCAAAAATAAATACCTATACATGGTTAAAATCTCCCTATATAATCATTGGTATGTCTCTTACATAAGTAGTACCTATATACTTACCTCATGTAATCCAATTTATTGTATCAATCTTATTTCCAGTAAACCCATTCAATCCCAACGGTCATTACAGCGATGTCTAATACATTACAAGGCCAGTTTGACTGGAAACCGCGCTTTGATTCTAGATTAGGTACAGTCGAAAATGTTGGCGGTCGACTTCCAGCGGCTAAGGCTAAAATCGATTGAATGAAACGTCAAAACGCAGCCGTAGGCACGTGTAAAGTAGTGTGAGTTGTTGAAGGGAGTTTGTTGGCAATCGGTAGGTACACCAATATTTTGAGATTGTACGTAACTGATAGATCTATCGACGTTAAAGATTACTGGATCAACTGTTGCAATTTTAAAAGGCTGATTTAGGAGCAAACTATGGCGCATGAGCTGTGCCATGGCTAAGCTTATCGGTGGAAATGGTGGGATCAATCGTGCAAAATAGAAAGGAAACCTACACACACAACTGTAAGAGATTCTGTCATACAAGGTTAGTCGATAGTTAACTAGTGTAACTACCCACTTCAGTGTTTCCTCCTGAAAATTATCGACATTACGAGCGTGAGTTCTATTTAGCGGCCTCACGACCGTATTATTTTTCTCCAAAAAAATATAACTTTAATGTTAAAAATATTTTCCTTTCTTGTCTGAGATTGCAGTGGCCTTTATTTTATGGCCATGATAGAATGTATCTTTTCACTGAAGACTAATAAAACCCTTTTGTGCCTTGTTTCCAAATATTTTCATGATACCGTAGAGTTTGTGTAGTGCATAATAATTTGGGTGCTTAATTAATTTTCTGCTTGGAGCACGAATGATTGGGGTTTAAGGGAGGCAAGGTACACATACATAATGTTTTAGTCGCCTACCTAGGTTCGAATTTGTTAAAAGGGTAGGTAAATGAGATCTCAAATAGCGCTTTCTTGCATAAGAAGGAGTTCTTAAATGAAAAGTTATGTATATTTTGTAACGTTGTTGGGCGAAGTTTGTTTTAATCAAACTTTATTTCGGAATATCTACTTACAAGTTTCTTAATTTGATTAATTTAGGATATAAAAGCCACTTTAATATTTTAATATATTAATTTGGTAAAATGTGTAATTTTTGTAACCTATGTACCTATATAAATGATCACGTTCATAGTGTACCTACATACACCTGTTTCTCATTGGGGTGGGCAGAAACTATTGATATCCACCTCACGATCTACCTGCTTTAATTCTGACTCACTCTAATGATGACAGATGAAGCGAAGAGCTACTTCCCTTCATCTATGATAGTAAATTTTTTCATACATGCTCGTTTGTTTAGTTTGCTTTGACTTGTATTTTTTTGAGATCGTCCGTTATTTGATTGCGATACTTTCATCATATTTTTTTCATTTGTTATTATCTTTTAATTGTGGACACTGGTCCCATTGTTTCCTCTTCTTCACAAATACAATGCTCATCCCATTTAGGTACCTATAAACCTTTAACTTTACTAAGGAACGTTAAGTTACGTTACAAGGCTGAGCCCTTACAACTTGTAAACTATGGGAACCTTTAAACCTGTTTAAATCCGACACGCAACGAGAGCTAACAACTTTAAGGATGTTAATGCCGGTTCGTATACAGTTAATCCTTGCAGAAAAAGTAACGTGACGGACATTTTCAACGTGTAGGAAAGACCTAATTAATAGATATTTAGAAAAAAAATTACTACTAGAATTT
This sequence comes from Xylocampa areola, assembly GCA_935421205.1. Classification (NCBI taxonomy): domain Eukaryota; kingdom Metazoa; phylum Arthropoda; class Insecta; order Lepidoptera; family Noctuidae; genus Xylocampa; species Xylocampa areola. The sequence continues at coordinate 9,411,391 of OW285200.1, forward strand.
CTTTATCATTGATGCTGATTGCAAAAAATAAAAGTACCTAGGTAGATATTTACCTAAATCACATAATATATGTATTACGTCATACATGGCATTAAAAGATGATTGAATAGATGCCAATGGATAACCCAACGTAATATCACGCCTGTATTGCCAAAGGGTTGTCAGGACTACTACCCACATCCTGTGGGATGTGTGATGTGTCACACCGATGGCGTTATCAAGTGTCATGTAATAGGTGGTCAGTATTGCCAATGGATTGGTAGTCTCAATAACCTTTTTTTATTTTTTATTATCGTTTGTATGTAAATCCTCATGGATGCCCCCCATGGATGTCGGATTCCTACCGACTAAAACCATAGCAGCACATAAGAAGGGGCACCGTTAACTCGGGTGGATCAAACTAGATTGCACACTGCACAGTGTGGGCACTCTGGGCAATGCGTATGGTACGTCACGAGGGAAACCGTTAGCCTGCTCAAAGTCGTCACGGTGTACAGCAGCACACACTTTAAGGTCTTTTCGGTGGGGATGCGGCTTTTCACCCTACCTGGGATGGCCGAGGCGGTTGCCCCTCCGACGCCTTCGTCTCCAAGGCGAATCGGCCCTTTCCCGATCCCGCTCTGCGGAAAAATAACTGATTCACAGAAGGAGGCTACAGCCCTCCATGTGGTCGGCTCTGCCAGCATAGTTGACACTACTACCGGCAATGACCCATGGACGTATTTGGTCTCCCCCACGGATCCCTATCCAGTCCTTCGAAGAGTTCGGTCGATGCCTGAAACTTAGCGTTCGTCGTTAATACCTACAGCTTATTCAATCACATATTTCTTATGTCTCAGCAAATATTTGTCAGCCGTCAAAACTTTCAAGATATACAAAAAAAAAGTTAAGTTGCCAACGCTGCTTTTGCTTTATATTACCGCCCTAGTCCGGTAAATGTAAATTAAAAAGCACGCGCGCGTAATAATCTGCATTATAAACCTAAAAAGCTGCAATAACAGCCATTTTATGAGCAAATGTGTTGAAACATCAGTTAATATACTTACCCATAAAAGAGGAATTGTTGGCCATTTTTTTTGCAGTGAACTAAGTATACGTATAGGTAGGTAAGTATATAGCTTTTATTGAGTAAACTTTAACAATAGATACCAAGACACCCAAAAAGCTGCCTGGCTGCCTGCCTACAAGCTTAATATTCCAAACATTTACCTTGAGGTATCCAAAGCCATTATCTTAAAAAATATTTCTTAAGGTTCCTGCTAAGATATCGAGAGTGATTGATGACAAGAAGCGAAAGTAATTTAATACACTGTTATCTTTAAAAAAAAGGTACGACCTAGCCTTTAAATTAATTTATTGTATCTAAATAGGTAGGTATACTGATTGTTTTTCTAAAAACAACAATGGTGGAATTTTCATAAAACTTAATTCAAGTGGTTTTACTTTTAAGCCAACAATGCGAGAAATGTTGTCTTGAATACCTACCTACTTAACTACCGCAGGTGTAGGTCCAAGATTTTATAACAAAGATCTTCACAGTACCTCTGGTATATTATGGTAGATTATATATTAAAATTTCCGGAATTGTATATTTTGGTGTGTCTGCCTTGTTGGTCTAGTGGTTGCAAGCGCGGCTGCTGAGGGTGAGGTCTTGGGTTCGATTCCCAGGTCGGGCAAAGTGTTATAGAATTTTTTTGTTAGGAAATTCTCAGTAGCAGTCCGCATTCAGGAAGTTGGTGGTGTGACACCCCCATGCTTCGGAGAGCACGTAACGCCGTTGGTCCTGCGCCTGATCTATCTCTGGTCGTGTCGAATTTCCCTCCCATCGGAATATGAGAGTGAAGGAAGAGGGAGAGCACCCGTGTTTGCGCATACACTTGTGCACTATAATATCTCCTGCGTACTTGGCTAATCTCAGTGGAGATAGGCCGCCGTGACCAAATTCGGTCGGAAGGAGTATATTTGGTGTGACGCGAAAAACATATTTATACCTTCTTACTTCAAAGCATTGACATATTGATGTCAACACTGTAAGGGTTGATTTGGCTCAGTCTATGTACAATATTGAATAATCGTTAGCATATAATTCTAGTTGCTATGAAAAGGTCAAACCTCAAGACCTTAACCCTTGCGTTTCCTAATAGATTTGTCTGATACGGCCATACCGCAAAGTTCCCATTTCTTCGACTGTGGTTGAGATAAACCCTTGACCTAATAAAATAGTAGGTAACAATTTACTGTTACTGTTATTTATTGCTTTTCGTTCATGTCGTCTCAAGTCGTAGTAGGTACGGGAGACAGGATGTCAGATCCTTGTGAATGAATAGGTATGCACGGGCTACAGGATGTGCTTTATGTATGCCAGGACAGAGAGCTGATATCATGTAAACTCTATTGATCTGTGGACTTGTGGAATAGGGTTAATTGTTCCAGAAAAATAATAGTTAGGTCACCTATTTAGGTAGGTACAATAGAATTATACTGGCTTAAGTATCTTTGTGTAAAAAGTAATAATATCGGACTACGCTTGTGAAAGGTTAAGTTGAATAATGATAGCAAATTTAGCAAGATATATTTATCTTGCTTTTAACTTTTTTTACTTACGTACTTAGTAATTGTTAAGTGGGAAAAAAACAAAATAAACTTGAAATGTTTTATTTTCGAATATTAAACGACTACCGCAAACTCTGGTAGAAAGAGTCTCTGTATTAAAGGTACATTAATCAAAAATATATATTTATTAAAATGGATGTGGAGGTAGGGTACCATATTTCTTTTCCAGATCGGTTACCTATCGGTATCCTATATACCGATCAGTACAGTTTGAGCTCGATATAGGTTTAAAAGTCAAGTGTTAGTGTATCATCGCCTGTGAAAGAACTACAGGCACTGAATCATAGGTTTCTAGGGTGGTACAAATTGGTTAAATATATTTAAGTTATGAAAGAAGTTTCAGTGTCCATCGGAAGGATCCCGTCGACTTGAACAATAGGCGTTAGACAATCTCTTCAGGTTCCAATAAGGTTAGTGCTACACTCGTGTCTATCTCTTAATCTTTTAAATTCGTTAATTACCAGACACAATAGAAATGTATTGTTATGAACACTGCACTGCAAATGTTTGAACAGAAACTGCATTTTTTTATTCTAATTGGTTTAATTGGCGATAGCCGTTCCGGTTGTGTATCACTACGTAGTATAAAACAAAGTCGCTTCCCGCTGTCTGTCCCTATGTATGCTTAGATCTTTAAAACTACGCAACGGATTTTGATGCGGTTTTTTTTAATAGATAGAGTGATTCAAGAGGAAGGTTTTTTAGATTAGTATATCATTTGTCAAGTGTTTGTATACATTGGCTAAAATATAATGATGTTTGTTGGAGGTGTCGGAAAAAAATAAGCCGCCTGGGAGCTTTCAATGAAAACGCTGCCTAAACCCTTTGAGATATAACAAAATGATGTATGGTGGAATTGTGTATCCTATATACGTCTACAGAAAAGTTTGCGATGGCATATGTCTATCTCTTAAGGATAACATAATCTATCCATTTTAATACTTTAAAAAATCGCAATTATAAAGCGATAATTTATTTTTTATTATTATTTGATTAGGTACTTTTGGTCGCGATAACCGACATCCACGCAGGCGAAGTCGTGGGCATCAGCTAGTATTAAATAAAGAAATAAAGTACAATAATTTTGTACTAGTCCGATCATAACGGTAGGGTCTTACTGATTTAATCAGTAAAGGCAAAGTGTGTTTGTACAGTCACAAATACAAACATTTATACGTTTACACTTTTTAAACTCCATATAAATAGTGGTTTGAATAATATAGAAGTATTAAGGTACCATTCCTTCTACATATAGACATACTTCATGTCTATATGTAGAAGGAATGGTTGTTCTATCTGTGTTACATACCTAATTATCTTAATAATACACACGTGACGTGAAGAGGGCGTACACTCACGAGCACAAACATGTAAACACAAACTTTTAAAAACTCTCAGTTAATATATCTAATATTAACGGAGCGTTTTTAAAGGTTTAATGGAGTGACGGATTTACGTGATTTTTTTGCTGACGTGATTCAACTACCTACCAACAAAATGATCCTATTAGGATGTCATGATCGACCATAAATATGCCTGTAAAAATGCTGCTGACGTCATCAACATTTCGACCCTAGACTACATCTAAGAGCTGGCGCACACTGCGTGCAAGATTCGGTGCTTATTTTTTCGCTGCAAAATCTATGAAGTAGGTTGAACTGAATCCCCATGCGATCGGTTTTCGCATGGTCTCCGCAGTGCGAGCTTTTTCACTATGATTTGTTTTTGTAGTGCAGCCTAGCTACCAAAGAGTTTATAGTTGAATGTCTTTGCTAGCTACTATAATTAATTGCCTACGCTGACTGCGGCGCGGTCTGGTGTGCGATTATCTTACATTTACCTCCAACATATAATGTTTACATATAATCTATGGGCTAAAAGGTAGTAACTATTTACTTTATTTCGTAAGCTTAGCGCAGCGTTAATATTATATTATTATCGTAGGTATTTATGTAGGGTGTACAGTTAGGTACAGGTGTTACGAATTGAGATAAACAATAGTACTGCTGAAATGTGTATTATAGTACCTATGAATGTTACCTGACGTAACTTATAGAACATTAGTTTTGTATTTGTAAAACAACATAACTTAGGCAGCCCATAATTGATCACCACGCTAGCTCACTGCGGGTTAGCGATTTCAGACCATCAAGTCCAGGTTTCCTTACGATTTTTTCCTTCGCCATATGTCTTAGATTAATAAGAAAGTAGGTACATAATAAAATATCACATTGAAAAAGTCACATTGGTACCTAAATGCTATATTTGGAAATCGGTCACCACATTTCAATATTTTTATGATACATATCTAACCGTAAAGTTTTCGTCTATTCAGAGAAATTGGGAATCCAAGATAAATTTAGTACAATGACAGTGCGAGCTGTTGGGATTTGCGTGTCAGGACGACATGAAAACACAGAAAATAGTTTTTTTATTCACACTGCCCAAAAAAGGAGTCTTATGTTTTTAGGGTTGATCACGTATGTATTGTATGTTTGGGATTTTCTTTATTCCACCATAACTTCTAAACGCCTGAAGAATCCTTACATTGTTTCGGGTAAAATAGGCTCATAAGATTGAAAAAATTGTTATATAGTGTTTATAGTACACAAAAAGGGAAACACTTTTTGTTTAAATAATTTCAGCTTGCTTGATATGCATGTACCTAACAAGGATTGAAAAAAGAATCGGATGGAACCTTGACTTGTCATAAACGAAGCATAGATTACGCACACATACATAGATTACACGCAGCTACTGGCGCCGAGTGGACGAGTTTTAAGTATTTGTATGCGTTTAGCTCGTGTATGACAAGCGAAATTGGATGACTGAGGTATGCTTATCACATGACGTACGCAACGCTCAGTCCGTATTTTTTTAAGGTCCGTGGTCACACGTCTTTTATACAACAGAAATATTATCTTGGGATAAATATCCAGACAAAATCACCTGCGAAAATTATTTGCTTTTTTTAGGGATGAGTATAAATTCGTTTCACAGTCAGTTTAACCGAATTTCGGCACTTTTGACCGAATTTCGGTTCATTGTATATTCGGTGCAGTTACATACCGAATGTTTGGTTGAAGTTCGTATTCGTTTAAATTCACATTCAGCTCGTCACATTTTTTTCACCTTGACGAATAAGGTTGAATGAAACCAATTCATACATAGGAAATATTACGAAACAGACCAGTCTTCAAAATAACTACGACATAACATTTCGTTCAACTCGTAGTGTTTGCTCTACGTGACGAACGCCGGTAGTTACGGACTTTTTTGGGGTTTTACTTTATGGCGTTTCGAATTTTCGATATAATCGTAACTTTTTTTTCCAAAATTCATTGTTTTCTCGTACCTAACTATAAATTGTTGTGTTGTTCCGTAACTATGCTTTTTAATCAGTGTGGTTGAAATAAGGTAATTTTACAAAATAAACGATAAGAATTGATAGTGTATCTCTAACTTTTGTTATGTTCAGAGAATTATGAAATCTTTCTAAGATTATCGACACCGATGGAGATCTTCTTGGATTTATACCTACATATTCATCGTCTGTCTAGTAGCATGTTTTTTTGAGTATAACAAAACAAATTAGGGCCGAAATCGTGTTTCTGTGCGGAGCTATTGTCATACGGCGTTCGTAACTCAGTGATTAAATAGTATCTATCTATCTATCTAGCTATTGGTAATAACTCTGTAGGTATCGAAGGAAGCATACATAAACCAGTCGTATTAAATAACAATTTAATTTACCATCTGAAATTACCAAATCTATTTTGCACATACCTACCTAAATGAGCACAACTATCATATTACCTACACAATATACAGTTCCGAATGTCGTAGCAAATTAAATGCATAACTGAACATACGAATAATAACGCGGAACTTCCAGGAAACATGATTCCGTTTAATCTACCTGACAATATAGGAAGCTCAACTTTACATAAGTTTTCGTAGGTAATTTATGTATCTTCCTATAATCCAAGCCGAGTCCAATGCGGCTTACAATTGTTCCTTTTTGTCCCTAATATCTTCTGCCTATCTATATAGGAAGAAACAATTATATCTTCCTTTTTTTTAAGTGTGGAAAATCATGGTCGCTGTTCCGGACTCCTACCGATTAAAAACCACAAGATCCTCCACTACCCTTTACCGGGGTCCCAACAAGTATGGCCTCCAAAAAGGAGGACAGACCTACCGGTAGTGAATTTTGCCAATTAAAATAAGATCCATTCGATTCTTTATCGAATCTCTATGTAAATTACAATTACATATTATTTTAGCTAATATAAAAGAACAGTATGAAACCAATTAACACCTTTGTAACTCCAAATTTTTGATCGGTTCGTTTCTACAAACTGCCTATATACTTTTGAATTCGTGGACAACTTTTAAAAAGTAATAAAATACTCTACGTTTGTTCAAATTTATAAAAACACGTCTTGTTTGCCAATGTATCCCTAGTTTATTCCTTTGTTCTTAAGGTAGATAAAGTAAGGTACCTATCTGAATTGGAGAATTCTGTTTAAAACTTTGATAAATTGCGACTGCAAATCCTTAGGGAATCGTCATGTCGAGGACCGAGATAACAAGTGAACCGACCTAAGTGAATGTATTTTTAATTTGTTCGGATCTAACTTGGGGCGCACTCACCATAGCCCTAATTGAAGATTACGTTGCTCAAATATTATTGAAGTTGTTACATCATTTAATGGGTTTCTGGAAAGGTATAAAATATAAACCGTATTTTAAAAAGGTAGTTTGTAGTAAATGTTGTACTAGGTAGACATTATATATGTAAAGGAATTGTAAATTACCGTAAAGTTACCATCAAATGTCTAAATTAGACGTAATAAAATGTTAATTGTAATATTTGTTTTTCATATGGTTGTTCAGACGAGAGGACCATGTTTCACTAATGATTCTGTATATGATATCTGTAGCATTCCTATAATCTTCCTTTATAAGAATCAGTACTAATTAGAGAAAAGCAGACTGTACGTATTCGTCTTTATATACCTACTTACTTGTTTGTACAAAACCTATAGGGTACCTTTATTACAATATCTACCAACCAACCCGACATGCTCAATCCACATCTTCAATTATTGTTATTAGGATTAAGCCTATTAATCATTCCCAAATACACATCATAATAATAGGACTGGAGTAACAGTTGAGATACCTACCTACATCAAGCAGTATAGTTAATTAAATGAACTAGTCATCATTTGTTGCCGCAACATTTCGCATTTTCCATCAAAGGGATTAATTAAAGTGTTTCCGCCTGATGGAGCAGAAATTGCATTTTCAAAGCGTTCTTATTAATTTATGATAAACTTTTCGTCAAAATAAATTGTGCAAAGAGTATCTACGTATTATTAATGCAAATATCTTATGAAAATTCTTTCACTTGTATTAGGTACAGGCCTGTGTAATTGCGCGCCTTTTATGTAGGCCACCATTTTGTACAATATTTACCAGTTGTTACGTTTATGAGAACAAGGCGTTTTCAAAGTACCTATGTTTTGCAATTCAGATTTGATTTTCATTTTCAGCCCGGTTTGCAGTACCTTCTAATCTATTGTAGCGTATGTACGTATATTTTTTTTTTTTGCATTCGTGATTACACGATAACAATTTACGCTCTCGCATAATTTTCGAGCTAAATTTATCTAGGAAGTACCTACCTATTGTTTTAAAGAGTACCAATCTCTGTGGCCAGGCCTGTTAATTGATCGGTTTCCACAAGAGCGGCCAGCACGGTACACGGAACACGGTAGCCTTCGTTGCATTAGCGGCTCTATTCGCGACAATGACCAAGCGAATCGCGGTAGGTACCTATGGATTTTATCTTGGTATGTTTTAGAAATCGTGTTTTGTATTTGGCTTGAAAAATTATATTCTGGATCTGGAATGTACTTACATAAACTACATCTGTTTTATCCTTCTTCCCAAACAAAAGTTTTTTTTAATTAATTAGTAGGTATCAGTTCTTACTCTTATCTAAATGTATCTTTAACTTTGAGACAGTACAAACATCAGAAAAATTTTTTTTTTCATCCTCTTGCACATCGCAATATCACGAGATAAAATACTTATAATAAAAAACATTTCTACATTAAAATCAAAGTACTTTGTCTGACATCGGTACTGCGACAGTCCAACCCCTCAAGCATCGGCGACACGGTGTTGGAGCTGTCCCGTACTCTGCGCACTAAAGGCGCGTTGCGCTTACGCGTAGTCGCGTGAAAGCAGTCGGTGGTCGCTTCTGCGATGCCCGAGGTGTTTGAATATCGGGGTAGCTCTATCACTGCCCTGAATGCGTTATTGTACTGGACGGGGAAGGCATTGAAACTTTTGCTCATATAGTGCGCCCATAGTGGCTGCAGGTGTAGAGCGATGTTACAGTACGCTCTAAAGAGCGTAAACCTTTACCTCGCTCGAGTACCGCGAAGATCTGCGGGCGATCATAGTATGATTAACTGGGTCTGCCACGCGGTTTCACCCGAGTATAATTCTATTATAATTAGTCTATATCTCTATATAGTCAACTACCTTCCAGTAAAATCTTATCAAAATCGGTTAAGTCGTTTTGAAAGTTAGCCAGAACAATTATACAGACAACAGATTTTTAGGCTGATATATACGACTGTATGAGCATAAAAGAAAACTATTATTTTGACAGTTCAATTTTATTTATTTGTATTGATCAATTTTATATAATTGTATTGATTTATAATGATATAACTGACATTTTGTCCGTTGTTTATCACGGAAAATCGTTACCTTTATGAGTGAGCTTCGGACAGCGGCTAGTCTAGCTATCAGGAGTAATCTACTAGTTTTTCTTTTAATCATCCCCCTAGCGTTTCTAAACTTTAAGTTACGTTATCTTAGATTCGCAGAACCGGTCGGTTGTAAGCTTGTTAGTGAGCAAGTGTAAGAATGGTTTGTCCATGAAGGCTAGTTCAACTTAAAGGATAAGTAGTTTTGTAATACTCTCGAGAAAGTACATGATATCAATTTGTATGTCTCATTTTCCTAGACATCACTTGCTTAAAACGGTGAAGGAAAACATTGTTAGGACAAATCTGAGAGATAGATGATCACGGTGGTATATAAAGACATGTGAGAGGCCTACGGGGGTTTAAACTCTTACTCTTACGTTGTTCATCAACGACAAGTTAAGAAGAAGAATAACATTCTGTGCTTCTAACGACTAGATTTACATGTTTCGTAGCCTATAGCACGGGTTTTTGTACAGTCGGCCGCATAAGGTAGAGTAATAAGCGAGCAACATTCAGCAACCAAAGGTAATAAATACTTTATAAAATAATTTTCAGAATTGTAATTTTTTTTTCGTGTCAAATTCTAATAGACTAGAGTTTTTTTTTGTGGTTGACTAGACTAATCTAGATTCATTTTATTTTTGTACATACGACTAGAAGTGAATAAATAAATAACATTCTTTAATAAATAATTTTAATACGAATAGTTAACAAATTTTAATCAATTTATAAAGTTAGAACATTAAATGGATAATTTTTAACAAAAAAAAGAACCGACTCCAAAAATCTTTCTGTTAAGTAAAATTGCACTAAAAAGTAATAAAATAATTGCATTATTTACTTACTACAATTTATATAAAAATACTTTTTTAATTTTAGAGGATTCTGAATAAATTCAATTTATTAGGACAATAATATACAAATATTATTATTTTTGGAGTCGGTGCCAGACAAACTTTAAAAATATTTAGGAAGTTTCCTAAAATTTGCAAAGTATATTTAAAGGTACATTAACCATCATTATTTTTACGATAATGTATTATACCTAATTGAACCTAATTACAAATGAACACATCAACTGCCTAAAGCGAACGTAATACGCTACTTCATGAATGTACTTACACGTTTATTATCCTTTACTGGCTACTTTGCAAATTTTAGGAAACTTCCTAAATATTTTTAAAGTTTGTCTGGCACCGACTCCAAAAATAATAATATTTGTATATTATTGTCCTAATAAATTGAATTTATTCAGAATCCTCTAAAATTAAAAAAGTATTTTTATATAAATTGTAGTAAGTAAATAATGCAATTATTTTATTACTTTTTAGTGCAATTTTACTTAACAGAAAGATTTCTGGAGTCGGTTCTTTTTTTTGTTAAAAATTATTTTATTTCTTACTTTTTAGTGAATCTTGCGTACCATAACTGATTTATCGGAAGTGAATATGGGTAGACCTATTCAACGCGCTGTCCATATATATCTGTCGCAGATGGATTGTAGAATCCGCTGTTTTACAAAATCTCTAGCTGCTTTACAAAACAGTAGATATTGTTTTATAAAACAGCTGAACAACGTTCAGCTGGATTGCCATTGCGATACGTTTAACAAAACTGCTACCCACCCTTAGACGTAATGCAGAATGACATATCTACAGTGGGACAGGTTTGTTTATTGTTTAGGTATATTAAATGGATAGTCACCATTCAAGTAAAAAAGCGATACTGTATTCTGATTTGACTTTCCGTGGCTGGGTCGACGGAGCCCCGCCTAGCGGGGCTCCTATTTTTGTGTCCGTAAGGTTAGAAAAAACCTAAACACGAAGAGGATGACGGGGGCTGTTCGCTCGCTACGCTCGCTCACGGGCCCCCGTCATCCTCTTCGAACCTAACCTGTCCGTGTCGGGATACACGAAACTCCCGAGCTCGCTTCGCTCGCTCATGGATCAATTTAATTTATTTTCTTTCATAATCCCGATATATTGTCGACTATTATAGTGGTTTTGTATTTACGTCATAAAAAAATTTCATAATGTTTTTACTATTGACAAGTAAAATAAAGTTAGGTTATTATTGTTAGGACATACAGAGCCATTACGACAAATTTCGAAGTAAAATCAACAATCTGACAGTTCATTTCGCACTGTTTTACATAATCTCTGATCGTTGACCCGCTGCATTGATAAACGCAAAACGTTCATTCAATTCTGCGTGTTATAGTTCAGTAATTATGTAAAACCGCTAAACGTCGTTCAGCTGTTTTTCATAACAGTACTGTTTTGTAAATCAGCTAGCAGTTTTGTAAAACAGCTTATTCTACAATCCATCTGCGAAATATCCATATCAAAGTAGGAAATTTAGATCTGAGGCTATTTCAAAAGAGAGTAATAAACTGCATCAAACAAGATGAAATTAATTTAAAATCACTGTCCCGTGAGTAACATACGCTTGTCAGTTTTAACAAGCGTATGTTACTCACGGGACAGTGTAAGGATTCTAACGATACCCCATATATCGAAATCAGTTCAGGTATTTAGAAGTTATGGTGGAATAGGTAAAGAAACTCACAAACATACTTACATACATACTCGTACATACTTATACACTCCGTTTTTTGAGCACTCGTGTAAAAAGAGATGTTTGAGAATGCGGTCTTGCACTAAAAAGTATTAAATAGCAAAAAAAATATGACGGATTTCCGGTGCTTATCTTCCGGTTTCATCATCATCATCATCTGATGATAAAGCTGGAAAATAGGCAGTTCATTAGAACTATTCTAGAGACCGTAAACACCACCGGAAAGTCACAAGAAAGCAAAATACACCATTTTGTTTACTTCGACGACGTATTATTTTTCAGTTATTTTGATTTAAATACCAAACTACTAAACCAATTTTCATAAAATTTAAATGGGACTAATCTGAAACTAAATCCTTTCAAATACAAAAATAATTTTCCAAATCGGTTCATAAATGACGGAGTTCTGAGGTAACAAACATAAAAAAAAAAAAAAAAAAAAAAAAAAAAATATACAACCGAATTGATAACCTCCTCCTTTTTGGAAGTCGGTTAAAAAGGAATACCGTCGCAAACAGGATTCGAACCTGCGCCTCCCGGATAAATACTCCAGGTTTACTCGGAGATTGCTTAATATTGTAACTTTAGAGTTCGATAAGCATGCGTTAATGCTTTTCAAAGATTTATCTTGAATGTTAATCAATTTATGTTGCTGGATGTGTAGGTATATGAAGGCTTTTTGTACACAAACCTTTAGTAAGTAGGTACATTTACGACTTACAATCCAGACGTTTGTGAGTTTTTCATTATTACTGGTAAATCCTGAATTTCACTACACCTACGTCGACTTCGTAAATCCAAGATATTTTTAGTACTGGCACGGCTGTTGGCTGGGATTTCGTATTTTTTTTCGTGGGAGGTATATATAATGGTTTGGCTGCCGGATTTATTTTTCTTTATTGGTGTCACGAACATATTTATTCGTTTCGTAAATGTGGTGTGTTTGGGGTAACTGATAAATACGGGGTTTTGCCACGTTAGTCACGCACGTAAAGCCAAAACTAATTTCATCGGCACTTAATTTATGATTCCTAATAGGTATTTATGGCGCCAGGTCGCCAAATCCTATAAATATATACTTAATGGTATTTTTTTATGTAACAATTATTTCTAGAGGTTGAGGGATTAATTGTCGATTGAAAAGTCATGTCGTCTTTATTTAATTTGAATCCCTCTTGGATTTGTTAATCCACGTCTTACATTATGGAGAAATGATTGGCGCATATATTTTAACATAGCATCACGTCAGACGTTGTACATACTGTTCAGTAGTAGTACACTCATATTTTACCAATGTTGTTATTAATTCCCATGTCATATGTGATGAGCCTATTGTTATCAACTGGGCACAATTCCAAACTTCGGGCTGCTACTGAGACCTTTCTAACAGAGAAACCTAATGATAAAGCTCGAAATATCGAAACCAGGACCTCATGCTCGGCAGTCGCCTTTGTGGCCACTAGACCAATGTAGAGAAATATTTTATAGATACATAGGATATAAACATAACATAGCATCACACCTGTATTCCCCGAAGGGTTCGGCAGAGGTGTACACAGTTGTACACCCACATTTCACCAATGCTGTTATTAAGTCCCGTGTAATAGCTATTGCCATCTACCACGCACAATTCTAAACTCCGGGCTGCTACTGAGAATTTTCTAACAGAAAAACTCAATAACGTCTTGCCCGACCTGGGAATCGAACCCGAGACCTTATGCTCAGCAGTCTTGCAGTTGGTTGTTGTAGTTACAAAAACTCGAGGATAATGTTTCCCAAATGCAATAAAGGTTTTATGTCAGTGAGGAAAAAAAAGTAAAAAAATATAAAAATAAAGTACCAGTAGTTTCCTTGCAGGTTGTTTTTCAGTAGTAGGCAGTTATAGTTTTTCGTCCGTAAAAATCTTAACAAGCAGGCAGTTCCGTTGATTTCAGGAGCAAAGAAAAACGTGGAGCCATGAAGAGCAGTGGAGGCTTAATAAAAAAATCCAGAGTAAAGCTGAGTTTAGTAAATCTGTAAATGATTGCTAAATCAATATTGTCTCCTTGAGACGAATACAAGGAAGCTTGAAATTTGATAGTATCGAACAACGACACGGTTGCTCAGCTGGGAGAGTGACAACACGGACTGTCAAGGGTCGTGGGTTTAAATCATACAAAACCGGGAAGCGGAGCTAGGACGCGGAGCGAGGACGCAGGACGAGGAAGAGGAGCGGGGAAGCACGAGCGGGTAAGTGGAGAGGAAAAACGAGCGCGGGCGGGGAAGGGTTAACCAATCGCCCGCCGCTGACAGCTCAAATGAATCGTCGCGTGCTCGCGGCCTAGCTCCGAGTATGAAAAAACACAGTCCGCACCTCCGCTCCGCATTACTTTCTCACTCCGCTCCGCTACCTAGCTCCGCGTCTATGGATAGACACCGTCCGCAACTACGCTTCGCATTACTCCCTCGCTCCGCTCCGCAGCCTCGCCCCGTTCCGGTGGACAGGCAGCCTAAAGATTGAAGCAAGAATTCTACAATTTATGACTGTTCTTAGTAAGTCTCTATAGGGATATATTTTACGAGATTCATAATGAGTTATAAGAACCAAACAACATCATTAAGTAGATATGAGGTTTGTTTCATTACATTGCATCACACCTATAGGTATTCCTGAAAGGATAAGCAGAAGTTTAAATACATTATACACCCATATTTCACCAATCCCACACAAATCCAAACTCCAGACTGCTACTGAGAATTTTCTAACAGACAAACCCATTAACACTTAACTTGACCCGGGTATGAAACCAGGGTTCACTCGCTCAGCATCCGTGTTTGCGACCACTAGACTAATGAGGCAGTAATTCCAAGTAAATATAAATTAACGATAACTACATGGTAACTATCAGCACGCGCACCTAATGGTGGTAGTAAGACGATATGCCCCAATAATTACCAAGGAGTTGACCCTCAAAATAACGAGGATATGTGTCATTTGCCGCGAAACCTGACTATATTTCCGTTACTCCGCAAGGTTAAGTAACTTAAAAATATACGGCTAGCGTGGGTTTAAGTCCAAATATATATCATCTTTGGTCAAATAATCTTACTAAAATTTAAAACAACATTGACTAATATCCTACTACTATTATTGATGCGAAATAAAGGAGTGTTATGTTTTTAGGGTTTATGTTTATGTATCTATGTTTGTGAGTTTCTTTTCCATCGCTTATAAATGCCTGGACATATTTAGATGTACCTAACGGGTATTGTTAGAATCCTCATATTGTCTCGGGTGACATATGCTAGTAAAATTAAAATAAAAGTAATTTAGGGTCTATGGTACACAAAAAGCTGTGGATTATAAAAGTATAACTCACGCATGGCAGACGAACTATTTAATTTTTGAATTAATTTCATAAACAAGTGAAATGCGATAATGAATACATTAAATAAAGATCTTCGTTGTGTTTATTTTGGTTGCAATAAATATTTGGGCCCATAATCATGATAAAAAAAATACATTTTTAATAGTTCTTAATTAAACGTACCGTGGGATTGGCAAACCAAAGGTCGCAAGTTTGAATCCATGCACAACATACTTTTTGATATCATATGCGTATAAATAGAAGAATAACACTGAGTTTTTAAAAGTAGCAATTCATAGCAATATAACTCACAAGTCGTGTAGTAAACTTGTCCCAGGTCATCGAAAGGTCGCGTGTTCAACTATTTTAGACATGCTACAATTTCAAGTCCGAAACTATTTTGATGAAGCAACTTATACAGCCATATTTATCTTATTTGAAGGGGTTGACAGATATATTAATAATGCGTAACATTATTACTATATTGGATAAACTTGACAACTATTGGAATGACTGCCAGCAAAAAGCTTTTGACTGAAGGAATGGCATGAGAGTAGGACGGCCTTTGCCCAGCAGTGGCTGAATAATAATTTCAACTAGTACACAGACCTCAACGTCCACAAAAAGATTACAAACCAAACTGGCAAAGACGCCTAGAACGTAAACTAAATGGATTAAGAGCAAATATAGGCAGACTGATACAATTTATCAATGGCAATAGGAGCAGAAAAGTAATTAAGCATGTAAACACTATTAACAAACAATATAAAACACATACAATACACGAAGAACCAAACACACAAGCAACACACACATTAGATACTCTTAAACAAAAACTTTCAGTCGTATCAGGTCGTCTCCAAAGATATAAAGCCTGTAACCAACGGAAACAACAAAACATTCAATTCACTCATAATGAAAAACTTTTTTATCGCAATATCAAACAGACAACAAGTAATGCTCAAGAGATTAACGTTAATAATGACGGATGTAACACTCCAGACCCGGAAACTTTGCAAAATTTCTGGGCAAGAATATGGGAAGACCCGATTGAACATAATGTCCAAGCTAATTGGATACCAACAGAATTATCGAATAACAGCACACATGTTCATAACAGCACACATGTTCAGGATATGACATTTGCAAATATCTCCCCACAAATATTTGAAAAAGTACTTAGCCGCTTACACAATTGGAAAGCACCCGGATCAGATTATATTCACAGTTATTGGTACAAAAAATTCACAGCTGTCCACAGTTATTTACATAATTACATAAATATTTTTATCCAAGAGCCTAATACAATACCACCCTATATTACATCAGGTACAACTTTTATGATACCAAAAGATCGCAATGACTCCTCTAACCCAGCAAAATATAGGCCCATCACATGTTTGCAGACCTTGTACAAGATTATCACATCCTGTATATCTGAATTAATATACCAACACACTGACGCCAATAATATCTTAGCCGAACAACAAAAAGGATGTCGAAAATTCAGTCAAGGCTGCAAAGAACAATTAATTATAGATTCAGTTATTCTTAGAAAAATACAGAAAAATAAATCCGACTTATTTAGTATGTATATTGACTACAAGAAAGCATATGACTCGGTCCCCCATACGTGGCTTGTTAAGGTTCTCGAAATTTATAAGGTACACCCTACGATAGTAGCCTTCTTGAAGACCATGATGACTAACTGGACAACTAAACTTAGACTTAACACTCCAACTAAAACAATAGAGACCAGGTCAATTAAAATACAAAGAGGCATCTTTCAGGGAGATGCGTTGAGCCCTTTGTGGTTCTGTCTTGCACTCAATCCCCTCTCAAATATATTAAACTCAACCCCATTAGGAATCCCATTAAGAGATATAAATGCCGACAGACAGACTGAGACCACAGAAATCATAATAAACCATTTGCTTTACATGGATGATATTAAACTATACGCGCGAACTGAGAGTCAACTTAATGAACTAGTTAATCTGACAGAACAATTCTCAAATGATATTCGAATGGAATTTGGAATAGATAAATGCAAAATAAATTCAGTTAGAGCCGGACACAATTACCAACACCAATACACCCTAAGAACAGGGGAACAGATAGAACCATTAGGTGAACTAGATACTTATAAATACTTAGGGTACAATCAATCACTTCAGATACACAATAAAGAAACTAAACAAAAACTAAAACAACAATTTCAACACAAACTCAATACAATACTAAAGACTCAACTCTACTCACGAAACACTATAAAAGCAATCAACACTTTTGCTATACCAGTACTCACATATTCTTTCGGGGTAATAAATTGGACCAAAACAGACCTAATAAACCTACAACGAAAAATCAACACAACTATGACCAAATTCCGCAAAAATCATCCAAGATCGTGTTTACAAAGACTAACACTACCGAGAAAAGAAGGGGGTAGAGGACTCATTGATATTTTCAACTTACATAATCGACAGATCACAACTCTTAGACAGTACTTCTTTTCTAAAACCGCTACTTCCACACTCCACAAATGTATAGTTAACAACGATCAACAATTAACACCTCTTAATTTAAATGATAGATCAGAACAGAAAAATGAGAAGTTGATCGATGACAAAACCAAGCTCCTGGAATGGGCACAGAAGTCTCTACACGGAAGACATCGTCAAGACTTATGCCAGATAAATGTCGATAAAGAGGCGTCGAACAAATGGCTGAATCGAGGCGAACTCTTCCCGGAGACTGAAGGTTTTATTATAGCTATACAGGATCAAGTAATTGAAACAAAAAATTACAGGAAACACATTATAAAAAATTTAGCCAATGACACCTGCAGGAAATGTAATAGCTCCCCAGAAACTATACAACACATTACTGGTGCGTGCAAGTCAATAGCCCAGACAGACTATAAACATAGACACGACCAAGTAGCCAACATAATACACCAAAAACTAGCTTTGCAATTTAAACTATTACAAACATCAGTCCCATATTATAAGTATAACGCAGAAACTGTGTTAGAGAACGAATTCACAAAACTATATTTTGACAGAGCCATTCTTACCGACAGAACGATACATTACAATAGACCAGACATAACATTAATAAATAAGATTAATAAAACTGGATACCTAATAGACATTGCAGTACCGAACACCCACAATTTACAGACTACAATTTCAGAGAAACTATCTAAATATATCGAACTAAAGGATGAAATAACCCGATTCTGGCATCTAAATAAAGTAACAATAGTCCCAATAGTATTGTCCACAACAGGAGTTATACCCAAACAACTTCATCAGTCTATCAAGTCACTAAACCTACCCCAGAATACCTATGATCTACTACAAAAGGCAGCGATATTAAACACATGCAGACTGGTTAGAAAGTTTTTACAATGCGAATCCAATAATTCATTATAACCATATGAATATTCCCACCCATGCTTAACTTAACCCCACTGTTGTACACTTGGCTTAGGCCCGTGCCATCAGTAACCCCGGTTCACCGAGGAAAAAGAAAAGTAAATATAAAAATAATAATAATAATAATCATTTATTTCGGACAGAGTCCATATAAGTGTTAGTAACAATTTTCTTAAGGTCTATGTTAGTAGGAACATAATTATTTGTTTATTCTACAGTCTTCCCGTAACTATTCCCACCCAGTGTGCCTGTATGGGACAATCATGGCGGGATGCAATCATTTGCAAAATGCCGTTGGTGCTACCGCGCAGTCTTTGGAATAATGACGCCACTTTCTTACGCACTATAGCGTGGAAACCGTCAACACGCATATTAGCGAACATTTGTGACGCACTACAATAGCGCGGCAACCTCAACAGCATCCTGAAAGCATTATTATACTGTATACGCAGGACGTTGTAGGCTCGTTGCGTATACCGAACCCACAGGCCGCTCGAGTAAAAAGATTGGCAATATGCCCTAAAAAGTGTTATCTTAACTTCCTTAGTACACCGAGCGAACCTACGGGCCAGCATATTGCTTCTTACCGCCAACGCCCTACGTTCCCTTTCTATATCTGGGTCATCATTTAAGTCCTCCGTGATCAGATGGCCCAAATATTTAAAGCTCTGTACAATTTTCAAGGCCTTTCCATCGATCAAGATCGGAGGCACTGCACTAGGTCTCAGTTTCCCGGCCCTAAAAATGAGTACCTCACTTTTCTGCGTGTTGTACTTCAGACCATGCTTGCAAGCGTAGCGTTCACAGATTCTAACCAATGTCCTCAGGGCGTTGACCGAGGGAGCCAGCAGAACCATATCATCCGCATAGCTTATGTTGTTGACACATGTTCCGTCAATGTAGCATCCGACATGTGTCCCGCTGAGCTCCTCGATCAACTGATTTATGTACAAGCTGAAGAGGCCGGTAGATGTGAGGCCACCCTGCCTTACACCACATTCCAGCCTATATTCGTCAGATAGGGTATCCCCCCATCTCACCTGGTTAGTCTGGTTTTTATACCAAAATTTAAGAATACTGGTATATTCTATTGGCATACCTGTTTCCCCTAGCTTCCGCCACAGCATGTCATAGGAAACTGTGTCAAAAGCTTTTGACAAATCGAGGAAACAGGCATATATCGGTGTCTTTCTCTCAGTGTAATACCTGACAGTATGCTTAAGGCACAAAATAGCGCTCTCAGTGGATAGTCCCGCCCTGAAACCGAATTGCGCGTCATGCAAATGTAGGTACTCACTCAAACTCTGATTTAGCAAACTGTCAAGTATCTTCGCTGTTGTTGTAGCAAGTGAGATGGGTCGATAATTTGTCCTATCCGAAACATCTCCTGTCCTGTTTTTAAGAATGGGTACAACTACGGTTTTCATCAGCGATTGTGGTAAATATGAGTGACCGATACAAAGCGTAAAAAACATAGCCAGTACACGCGGCAAATGTACACCTGCATGCCTGAAATGCTCAATGCTGAGGCCGTCATACCCTGGAGACTTACCCCTCTTCATTCTTTGAATTGCCGCGATAATTTCTTTGGCTGAGAAACGTGTTTTTCTCCCGGTTACGCCGGCCCCAGCGCCACCTGTATCAGTCATCGCTGACCCCCGGGGAGATCTTACCATAAAGTGGTCCCTAAAATTATTGGCAATACCTTCAGGATCACAGATGCCGCCGACGCTCACAGGTATACCCGGCTTAGGGTTCATCTTATTTGTATTCTTCCAGAAGGCTGGAAAATTCCCCGCTGAATGATTTGAGGCAAGAATATCCATTTTAATTTGTTCTTGCCTGCTCTGACACCATTTCAGCTTGGACTTAAAAACCTTCCGACTATCACACATTTGTGCATAAACCGCACCCGCTGGTGGTCTGCCCGCTAGCACCCACAGCTGAAAACCCAGCCTAGCTTCTCTGTGAGCGCCTGCGACATGCTTGTTCCACCCGGTGATGTACCCACCCTTTCTGAGACATTTACGACTGCAGGATCCTATAGACGCCTGCGTTAAAATATTTATAATCCTAGTGTACATATTATCCAACAAGGCCGTATGAACCGGGTCAGAACAGAATGTATCCGCGCATGAACTGAATTCCACTGGGAAATCCAGCCCTTTGAGCTCCTCGTGACATAGGCTATGATACATATCGATCTGCTTAAGCTCTCTTCTGCCCCAGATCACACCATCACACACTAGCTTACTATTAATCGCACACTTAACAGCAATCTTATCAATATCACATTCTACATAAAGTGGAGAGTGGTCAGACCAATACACGTCATGCTGCACCCACACGTCATGGACAGTCTCCTGAGCGGCTTTAGTAACAATGCAGTGGTCTAACCACCTCCTACATCCATGCGCCTCACTAGTAAAGGTGTATGTACTAGACTGAATACCTAGCCTCTCCATATCAACGCAGCACCAGTCCTGTTCTACACAGAAACTCAACAGTTCATCACAAAATAGTTCGTTTGGGTGAGCATTAAAATCCCCTAAAACATAAACCGCCTCACTGTCAGTGTTGACTTCTATCACAGATTTTATTACACTCAGGCAGTCTGTAAACATAGGTAAATTTTCAATACCGTTAACTGGCATGTACACGCTAAAAATTATAACTGACCCGTTCCGTGTCATCACTTTTATCGCACATATACGCGCACTATTACAATCTATTGCTGAGACCGACTCAAACGCACTTTTCCGCCACAGTATTGCAACCCCGCCGTACGGCCTGCCAGTTAGGAGGCCTAACGATGTGTCTACCGCAGACGTGCCAGTGCACCCGAAATCTTCGTCTATTGTGCTAAGTAATGGTAAATCATGTGGCAGTAACCACGTTTCCTGTAGGGCCACTACATCAGCATCCTTACACAGTGTTCGTATGCCCTCCATTGACCTCTTCATTGCTTTGCAATTAAAACTGACCAATGTACTACGCATTCGTGTATTCTCCATTTAGTCGTTTTAATATACCCGTTGATTATTCTCGCCTTGTACAACAGTATTATCCCTAATATTGACAAACCGCCTAAATGTAATGCCAGCCGGCCACAGATTGTTGTCTAGAAAAATGTCAATATTATTCCTCGTTACATAAATTTTGTATGAATTATAATCTCTTGGTTTCTTCATTTTAATTTGCAATAACGATACCTTCTCCTTTGTCTTTTCATAAATGTAACTCACGATGTCCGACTCAGTCACATCTTTATGCACATTGGATACAAATAGTGGTAATTTTGTATCGGCCGCCTTAAATTTACTGCAGCTTGAGTCGGCCTTTCCCTTGCTACCTATAAACCTGTTTATTAATCGCTTTCTCTGCGCTTCAATCCAGTTTTCATCCTCTTTCGGTTGTTTCCATTTCTCACCATTATTGACAGTCTCCGCAAAAGATAATTTCCGCACCACTATCGCCGTATCAGCTGTATTGCCGATCTCCACGCTTTGTTTACATAAATCAGCCGGTGCGTTATCTCTGTTCGCTCGGACTGGTTTGTTATTCTCGCAATTATTGTCCAATGAACGCTCCGTCTCGCTAGCAAAACACTTCGTCACCGTATCACTGGTTTCAACTCGTGCGCAAGTTAACATAGTGGGGAGTTGCGCACTGTCATGCACCGTTACCTCAGTTGGTTCGAGGGAACGAGACGGGGAGCGCGCTTCTCCGCTGCAGTTAGCCGCCGGAGCCGCCGCCGCCGCTACTA
Organism: Xylocampa areola; assembly: GCA_935421205.1. Lineage (NCBI taxonomy): Eukaryota > Metazoa > Arthropoda > Insecta > Lepidoptera > Noctuidae > Xylocampa > Xylocampa areola. The sequence continues at coordinate 9,433,931 of OW285200.1, forward strand.
CCGCGCGTTCGTCGATTGGGTATGACACATCTTTGGTACGGACAGGTGAATGCGATAGATAGTCTTGACTTTGACAGGTGTCTACCGCTCGCTCGGTCAATGACCCGTCTCTCGGCGTTTGAATTGCCATCTGTCCGCTTTCGCCTAAGTACCCTCCACGCTTCATATTTATGCGGTAGCCAGAAGTATACCGACCATTTGACCACATATTTTCTAAAACTTCTATTTGCTTCGTAGTTACATACGTCTCTTTTATCTCATTAACATCTGACTTTAGTCGAACTATATCTTTCAATAAAGCCGTCACATCCACATGGTCAAACGTGATGGGTGGCAATTTATTTAGCTCTCTGGCCACAAAAATAGGCATCACCTCGGGATCAGTCTCCTTGAAAATGGCAATAATATCCTCGAGATCTCGCTGGATTTTGCCATCCTTCCTTCTAGAGATATTCCGCCTGTTTGTTTTGATGGATTCAAATAACAAACCTTTCGCTCTTTCTACTTCTGAGACAGTAAACGCTGAGGCACAGATTCGCACCATGCTCTCATTGTCCATTGTATCCACTTTATTTTGCAAATAAGCAAGAATCTCACTGATAACAATGTTACAACTCGCACACTTCACTGTTTTTGAAACTACGTTCGCTTTCGACATTGTCACTAAGTATCGCTTGCGCGCACACACACGATCGAGACCGCGGTCGTGCGCAGACGAATACGTACGTATAACTTTACGCTTGTATTCCCAGAAGGGTTTGGCAGAGGTGTATAGAAGACTCGTATTATACACACGCACACGTAATAATAATGCTAATATTAAGGGATTCAATATTATGTGTTTGAACATGAATTGGCCCGGTTAATCTCCACTATGTGATAGTAGGATAACATCAGAACCTGGCGCATGGATAACATTTGGTGTGACATAGCTGGATAGAAGGAGACCGTATCGGTGGCGGGTACCATGAACAACAGCATTTCCAATGAGGGTTGACGTCAGGCAACATTGCCAAAATTAAGCAGCATGCAATTTCGAAAACAATTAGAAAGTGGAACAAGCATACATGCTGCGCCGACCCCAAATAAATTGGGATAAGGGCAGGGGGATGATGATGATGAACATGAATGATGAAGAATTGACTTTTGTACTTTACCTTTTAAAAACGTTACTGCACACCAGGAATTTCGGAGCGCAGGTAAGTGCGTTTACAAGCATAAAATTAATTTTCTTTTACTTTTTCGTGTAATGACATAAATTATAAAATAAATAAATAAATCACACATTCGCTCACACATAACACACCCGAACATTTATCTATTATAGATGATATAAATATATTATGGTTTCGTGCAGAAATCGAACATGCGGGACAGTATCCAACCTCTTAACAACTGCACCAACCGCGTCGTCAAATTGATTTTTAACCCAAATTATTTCGACATGTTGGTGAGAAAACGGTTTTTTTTATGGGATAGGCGCCAAACGAGCACACAGATCGCCTGATGGTAAGCGATTACCGCCGCCCATAGACACCCGCAACACCAGAGGAGACACAAGTTATAAGGTATTATAAGGTACTTATTTTCAAAAGCGGCCTCGTTGGTCTAGTTGTACCAAGCTCGACCGCTGAGTGTGAGGTCCTGGGTTCGATGCCCGGGTCGGACAAAGATTAATAGGGGTTTTCCATAAAGAAATTCCCAGTAGCGGGAGTTTGGAATTGTGCTCGGTAGATGGCAATGGACTCACCACATTATAAACATTCACGCACTTAATAACAGTATTGGCATATGTATGTTGCATTGCAAATGTGCTTGTACAACTGTGTACATCTCCGCCTACCCCTTCCGGGAATACTGGTATGATACAAAATAATATTAAATGGCACATGTAAAAAATTGCACATAGCATTCTAAACTATCGCAACAAATCTTCGTTCGACAGCTGTGTTTCGGTCCTTGAGTACGCAATGCTCCAAATAAAAGTGTACAGGGCTTCCTACCTCCTGACGTGATAATTACCCGTATCAGCTGAGCGATTAACCGCAGTATTTGAGTGCGGTAGCCGGCAAATCGCTAAGTGGGCTGGTTTGCCGCTTCGACAACGCGACCAACTTAATTGGTTTCTAGCTTTCTAGCTCCGCTATTACACGTGCCACATCAGGTACGTTTTGGATAGCTCTAGAATTAATAAAAAGTAAATTTATATTAAACAGTAATGTGTTGTCGTGGTGGGTAAGTGGTCACGGGCTCTTTTGAGCCGGTTGCGGGTTCTAATCTAATCTCGCATGCACCAATGTAGCCTTTTCAATGTCATATATTATTTCAAAGTTAATCGGTGAATCAAAAGCATCGTGAGGAAACCTGGACTTGGTCTAAAATCCCCAACCCGCAGTGAGCTAGCGTGACGGTCAATGCTTGTGTCTTCTTTATGTGAGACGAGGTCGTTGCCCTGCAGAGGGACAGATATGGACTGGTTAACGATGTTTGTGTCGATCAAAGATTTTGCGTGTTGCGATCATCACAATTTGGTTTTACAAATTTGAAATGCATTATTGTATGTAATGTACCTATTGGTTTTAGTATATTGTTATATAGAACAGCTTTGAAGAGTTGCTCATTATTTTAGTCCAAAATTATATTAAGAAACCAAATAAGATCTAGTTTTCAAGCGACTCAAACTATTATTTATGTTAGTTTATAATAGTTCGAGTTGATGTTTTTTTTTTAAGTTTTACTCCCATTTTTCGACACTACATCTGAAGAAAAATCGTTCTGCGACTGGAAAAAAAACATTAAATAAAACGAAATTAAAGATTCAATCATACATCCAATCAGTAAAGTGAATAGTTTATAACGATAAGATTTTTTCATCTACAATAGAACGTGTAATTGTTCTCAGGCTAATTCCAAAAAATAAACTATACACGCAGAGTAGTTACCTACTAATAGCATCATGGATACACGCCTGTTTTCCCCGAAAGGGTAGGCAGAGGTGTACACAACTGTACACCCACATTTCACCAATGCTGTTATTAAGTCCCATGTAATAGGTGGTGAGCCTATTGCCATCTACCGGGCACAATTCCAAACTCCAGACTGCTACTGAGAGTTTTATAACAGATAAACCCAATAACACTTTGCCCGACCTGGGAATGGAACCCAAGACCTCATGCCCAGCACTCGCGCTTGGGACCCCCAGACCAACGAGGCAATACCTACTAATTCCGGTATTATATACGATAATTATTACATTTACAGTTCTAACGTGAAAACAATATTCGGGCCATATATTGTCATAATATCTGTGCATCATAATTATATACAAATAATACATATTTGTAGTATGTGAGTTGCAATACATCTCTCAAAACTTTTAACGTACATAATACAACTCATATAAACAAAGTTTGCAAGCAACAAAATGCTATACAAGCAGACTATAATAAAAACAACATAGCTATTGTTGTTACCTAGCAATTAACTGTTTACAACTCGTGAATAACTATTGTTGGAAGAAACTGCATTGAAAATTGCGAAACTCGAGACATCTGATCATTAAATATCGTGCACAATACGAAGTAATCTCAACTAACTCGGATTTATTGCTACAAGGAATACTGTAAAATTGAAAAACTCAACAACTCGATTTAACTGGAAAGAAGTACACAGTGATCTTTACTTTTCTTATTTGTGTAAAAAATTTAGTTATGTTAAAAGTGTACTTATTTTTTTATTAAATTATATATAATAATTTAAATGAATCCTTATCACCGAAAAGGAACTCTCCTTTTCGGTGATAAGTATTTTAATTATTTGAATTGAAAATAATATTAAGTTAGTATAATAGTTTAAGGGGAAGTTTTCCTCTCGCTAGTGTACGAGTATATATGATATTTGCAATTAGTTTTTTAAATTTCATTTTTAGTTTATATGAATTAGTTTAACTTATATATTATATAACATAGGCTTATTTCGCGAAAATAATTTGAAACAGTAACCGTCCCATATCCATACGGTTTAATATTTTTTTTAATTTAATTCAGGTGACAAGGCCCATGTAAAATACAAATACTATAATACAATATAAAACTTATGTAACTAAAAAATATTGATTTACACGAAATTTAAATAATGATCTATATTTTTTCAGAGTTTCTTTTGTTAATTCGTTCTTTTGAATCTTAGATGCACACGTGTTGGCGGTTACTTTTGATATTCGTATTTGAAGGAATTGGAGCTGTGCACGATCGCATCGATGGCAATAGGCTCACCAGTGGTGACATTTTTTCCTATTACAGGGAAAAATGCCTCCTCGGGGAATACAGGCGTGAAGCTATTGTGTTTTTCTTTTCAACATAACATAGCATATGTTGTTGTTGAATCAGAGCGATGATATCGTGGGCTATTTTTTATTTAGTACGACTTGTTTATTAATACATAATACGTGTTAAGTGACAGTGCTTTCAATTTAGGCGCCAGGTTGTAGTGTGACAATGAAAAGGTAACAGATCGCGTATCGTATACAAATCACTGCCTGAATAGTCGTCAAAAAATATGTTAACATTTTGAAAAGTTCCAGAAAATGGTTTATGTGTATATGATAAGTTAGTGATAACATCGCTTTGGTATGATGACTGTTATTGTGTTATTTACGATCTTAAAAATAAATAAATATAAATTATATGTTAATTTTTCGTGATTAAATAAGCTAGAGTAGATATTACTTTATATTGTGATGAATAGTAATAGTTTTATGTTATAAACACAGCAACGTAGGTTCGCGCCTGTACCCCCCGAAAGGGTAGGCAGAGGTGTACGTAGTTGCACACCCACATTTCACCAATTATTATATATTAAGCTATGTGTCTGGCACGAATCCAAACTCTGGGCTGCTACTCAGAATTCATAATCGAAAAACCCTTATCTATTAGGATCTCACTTTTTGCCCGACCCGGGAATCAACTTAGGGCCTCGTGCTCAGTGATCCCACACGGGAACTGCAAAGTTAGTCGTGTCGTTTCGGTCACCTGTATACGGATTGAATAGATAGCTATGATGTCACCAAAAGACGTGTTAACATGCGGAAGAAGAATTCACGGTTACGAGCAGAGGTCGAGAAGGCTTAGTGATCAGAGCGCATGGAGTATATATCCGGGAGGCGCAGGTTCGAATCCTGCTCATTACCGTATTCTTTTTCCATTAAATATTATAACTTTAGAGTTCGCTAAGCATTTATTATACTTTATCTGTATTTGACATATTATTATCCAAAATTCCGAAAATCCGCTGCTGAGAATTTCCTAACAGAAAAGCCCGGTAGCACTTTTCCCGACCTGGAAATCGAATCCAGGAGCACCAGTTATGCTTGCGACAACTAGGCCAATGAAGCTCTGTCTGTAATTAATTTAATGGTTTTATTTATGTACTTGACTGTAGCACAGCTCAACTATTTTAGGTCGACCACCGCGCGGCTGTCATAAGTGATGTGGCGATGGTGGCCATGACACTTTAATTTGAGTTAAAAATTAAAAGAACTGCTTAATAATATCGAGATTTTTTTCAATTGTTTCGTTTACAATGGAATTAGACATGTAAGTTTAAAATTGTTTTGTTGAGGTCTGCAATTGTATAGGGTGTTTTTGTAAAGCTTACTCTAGATATTTATCCGTACATTTTACAAAGATTTAAAAAACTTTTCTATATATTTTGTACAGTTTTATCGATAGTTTTAGTAAGTTTACACTTACTTACACAATAGAGTAAAAATATTGTACCTTACTGGCTTCCCAAAATTATAATATTTTATGAATGCCTTACAATGCACTCTAACTATTAACCAACCGCATTCGGTTGACCAAAGGGCTGCCGTTTTTATTACTATTAATCTACTACACATACATGTCATTCAATATAACTAGTGAACCGACTTCTCAGTCACCCAGCTGGCACGTTCACGGTATCCATCTAAGTATCTCTTATTTCAGATGTGGCCGTCTGTGATGGAAGTATGATATATATTCATTAAAATACAGAATACATATTTAAATGATTCAATTATTTAAAAATAAAAAAAAGATTTTTTTTCCATAACAAAACTGCTTTATCTTAAATTGGCATAAAAATCCTAACAATGCCGTGTATTAAACAGATCTTAAAAATGTTTGTTTTACGAAACCGTTTATTTATCGATAAAACCATCGGTTGTAAATTCAACAGTATCTCCCCGCCATAGTCGTAGCCTCGTAGCGTCGTCACCGCGTAGCTTCGTAGCATGTTTCAGTGCTACGTCCGCCGCGCCCGCTGCCGCTACGATGCTGTCGCAAGCGCCATACACACGCAACTTTAGCTCGCGTCGTTAATCACATACATTTTATGAACGTTGTAAATACTTTATTACTTAAATCAAGTTTGCTATTTTGACAGAAAAGAAAATAACTTTAATAGTAACTTATTTATTGTTAACAAATTATCATGCTTAGATGTTACATGAAAATAAAAATCTTCCATAATTACGTAATTAATGAAACGTCAGTAATAAAATTACCACAATGAAATAAGTGTGTCAAGTTGGGTTTTAAATAAAAGTATAAGCACAGTCTACGCAATGCCTCCGTTGTTTATTCTACACTTGATATGCCTTGTTGCAGCGTTTGTAATAAAAGGTGAGTATTTAAACTTTTCGTATATATTATAAAAGTGTAATTATTGACATACATTGAGGATTATGCGGAATCTTAAGGGATTAGAACATATCATAGTTTAAAGACAATTCTGTTTTATACTCAATCGTTTTACTTTTATTAGTCGTATTAAGTTCCTTTTTAAAGCCATGTGGAAAGTTACACATAGCACATGGATGATGTAATTAACTACAAAATGCACGCCTTTCATATTTAAAGCGAACATAAATCACACTTGTTCGTATTTTATAACTGTAAAAACCTATTTGAATAATGCTGTTGCCACGTAAGTTTAAAAACCATCAATATTATATACATTGATGGTTTCATACACATTAAAATTATATAAGCTATATTTATTTTGAGAGAATATTGACAGCATTTTATTACGTTAGACAGTGATGGACGAAGGAATCGGTCCTTCGAGTATTAAGTAAGAGAAAACATGTTCATTTTTTGGTCCTTCTGTACATAATATATAAAGGAAAGTACAAAGGAACACAAAATACCATAATTCTTGCATATTATTTATTTTACAATGGCAATGTTTGGTCACCACAAAATGTAACAGAGAAACATTGCTAAATAAAGTAATTACTAGTTAAATATTCATTGAAGTGAAGAATTATAATGAATCTGCTGGTCATTAGTTTTCCAATTAACATACAATGAGTTTCTTTTGCGAAGTGCACATTGATAGTAGGCCAAGAAAACTGTTGGAAAAGAAAAAGAGTACTTTGTGTTACTAATGACTTATCTTATGAGCACTGAACCGCACTAGGCAATTTTCTAGAAACAGATTTCAGAAGCTTTATTGAAAGTACACAGTAAAATTGCTCTCGAATTATAAGTCCTATACGAAATTCGATAATAAAAGCTAATAATTAACTATAATAAGACATTAAATGCTGTAATAAACTATTTTGGTATGTCAATTTAGTCAGCCTACGCATTTCCTAAAGGTCGCACAAGGAAAATGTATATTTTTTCAGTTGAAGGCTTTCTTTGAGAATGTGAAAATCTTAGAAATTGTTAGTAAGAGCGGGTTCTATAAGATTTTTGAGTCGCGACCGCGTAAAGTGATCCATTGGCTTAAGATTTAGGGAGTCCTTGTGTGGGAATTTTAGCTCGAAACTAATCGACATAATTATAGCGAATTGTTTTATGAGTATTTTTGCAAGTTTTTAATTTTTTTTCGAACCCGAATGTTTTTTTTTATTCAGTGTAGATAAGTCTCTTTCAAGACAGGAGTACCTAAAGGTTCAGAGAGCCCTTAGAGATTGTTATTACCATTATGGTAATGTTAATCAAGAAGATTGTCATGTATAAAATTATCTTTAGTCAAGCAAATTAAGCCAGTTTTCCTGTTATCAGTTTAGTTTTATGCGTCATTTGTTAAATGGAGACTAGCATTATGCCTGTATTCCCATGTATTCGGCAGAGGTACACAATTGTACACCCACATTTCACCAGTACTGTTATTAAGTCCCATGTAATGGTGAGCCTATTCCCATCTACTGAGCACAATTCCAAACTCGGAGCTGTTACTGAGAATTTCCTAACAGAAACACTCAATAACATTTTGCCTGACCTGGGAATCGAACCCAAGACCTAATGCTTAGCATTGGTCTTGCGCTTGGGATCACTAGACTAACAAAGCAGTCAGTGTAAAATGGACTCCTTTTTATATAGTGCCCTTGACATTTTTTACTTAGTACTCATCAACGTCATATTTAGTTTCTGCAACCCCACTGCAGGGCACAATTTTGTCTTCTATGAACCACTCACTGCAATCCTTTGCCACTAACTTACGTATTTTGCAATGAAACCATTACAAACAATTAGAATTCTAAGTCCTTAAATATATGCAGAACTGTACGTAAAAGTATCTTTAGGAAGCCTACTGTGGTGTTTGAGCAAAGTTTGGAGCCTCATTTACATGGAATTTGGTCCTATCATGACGTGTAACATTTAACTCTATGCATATTAAAAGAGCTTTGAAATTAAATTTCACACTAACAGAAGATTAGGGTATTGATTTAGGACGTGCCAGAATTATTTCAGTGACGGTGTTATTGGGTTGGTTAATTTGAAGTACCTGTCTGCTTGGTACTTAGTTGTAGAAGGCTGAAGTAACTTCGTGAGCTGTTGCCGTTTCAAATGATGGCTTATCATGACTTACAATGTCATATATGAACGCGAGAACAGATCTCAATGATCTGAAATTGTTATTTCGATTAACTGTCGAGTTCGTTTCTTCTTTGTTTGATTAATATATATGATAAGAGCCAGAGGCTGTTTTATTTGAATTAAATAAATAACTATTTATTTAATTCAAATAAAACAGCATCTAGCTCTTAGTATATCAGACATACTTGTTTTTTTTAAGCAAATCAATGAACCAATTAACCCATCTATTATCAGTAGGCCAGAGCTCATTTGTTGAGAGTACATGCCTAATTTATTAATTCCAAATAAACTATATTCTAATAGTCGTAAAACTGTGATTACATTTTATAAATAGAAATAGAAATATTTATTTGTCAATGTAGGTACATTTTTTCTAGTGCGCTACATTGTACCCATAGGTATACAAATTATATATACTTACTAAAAATATAATAATATTAATTACAAGGACTTCTTCAATTAGATCATTTTCACATTATCACAAACATACAACGACAAATAGACTTATCAGATTTACAATCAATAAACTAAGTCGCAGATTAAAATCATTTTTTATTCAGAACTTCTTTAGGAAGTTCTGAATGCTATTTAAAAAATATTTAATTTTAAATCCCTCATGTTTTTGGGAGTTTTATTATATATTACTGGAGCCATTTCATATAACATGCGTTCCTAAAAAGAGCTGTATTACTATGTACGGTACTGAGAATATTTGAGTCCCTTTTCCTCAAACTGACATCTACTGGTTCCCTTTTATTAAATAATTGTGTAATTTTTTTGACAAACACTGCTACTACTGAATTTAAATTAAATATTGCATGAATACATTTTTTTTGTGATAGGAAAACTGTTTTTTTATCAGTAGAATTCCCTCAGAACACTATACCGTATCTTATAATTGATTTCACATAACTACGATAAGCTACGAGTACCGTTTTACGATTAAAATGCTTAAAAAGCTTGTACAGATCATAGGCAAAAGTGTTCACTTTCTTACATTATTCTATATGTGCTGTTTCCATGTTAGTTTATGATCTATCATTAATCCAAAGAATATTGTGTTATTATTTTTAGAAATTGGTACTCCTTTATATTTAATGGTTTTGATATTGTCGTTGGCTGAATTGCATAATGTGAGTTTAGTCTACATTTACTTTTAAGTCATTATGTTGTAGCCATCCTATGATTTGTTTTAGCGTATTATAGACATAGACATAGATATAGACATTATTTACTTCTTCTTCGTGATTATAGAATTTATCAGACTTTACGACTATTTTGCTGTCATCAGCGAACAGTATAGTTGGGTGTATCACATTTTTTGGTAGATCATTAATGTAAGTTAAATATAATAAAGGGCCTTACACGTTCCCTTGTGGTACTCCGTACTTAACCATCCTATCTTTAGAGCTATATTTAATTTCACGTTTCGTTCTAATCAAGTTCTAATATTGATATTTGTAATTTCTGTATATTGTTGTCAGTTACTTAAATAAGATGTTAACATATCAAGACATTTACTACGTATTTCATATCTGTAAAGTTTGTCAATTAACATTTTATGTCTCACCCAGACATCAGATAAATATGTCTTATGTTTCAATATAGAAGAGACTTTTTTTTAAATTTAAAATGAGGTTATAATCTTCTTTATTATGAAGTTGATTTTTGTCGATTTTGATTTTTTATGAAATACTTTATAATTTTAATGATATGCAAATTAATACTGCCTTATTTGTAGCCTTTTGAGCACATTTTCGTGAAAAGACTTTTTGAGGTAAAACTCGAAATTATATTGTGTGGTCACTTTTCGATTAAAGATAAAACTATTCCTAGTTCTAAGCTTAGTTCAGACCTCTGTCGGACAGTGTCGACCGATCAATTCACAGTACGAGTCTAAAACCAGAAAGCAATCAATGTGACTGTTTTGCGGTGAAATAAAAGAAGACTCGCGTTAACATGTCAGTAGTAGTAGTTCAGGGTTAACCGGTATACAAAAATATGTTTTTTTTTGTCTTCACCTTGTTATTTAGAGGTGCTTTTGTTTCAATAAATCTAAAAAACCCTAATATACCCTCGTCATGTCTTCAAATCCTCTCAGAGCTTGTCATAAGCCAACCCGTCAGAGTTCCCAGTCATGTTTCTGTCTTTTTATACATTGCAATATGTAAAGTAGCTACCTACAGTGGTATTGTTATATTTCGAGCTCTGCTCCCTCAAAATGTCGCTTCAACGAACATCAATATAATAGATTACGACGCTCTGTCATCAGTGTACGAGTATCAACATTTTCATTTGTATACCGATACTGAAGTGAAAGATATCTTTTCAGTATATCCTGTAGATCTTGTGTATGCAGACGGTGGATCCTATATTTTCTTTGCATGTATGTTAGTTAGTTTAGTAGTTATTTTCTTATACTGAAGTTTGCTACTATTGACGAATTTAAAGGGTTTAATAATATACAAGAATATGGGATTAGTACTTAGCAGTAATAGCTCAGTGTTATTCTAATCGGACTTGTAACTCAATGGTCGCGGGTTCGAATTTAAGACACGTGTTACTGACTTTCCGAAATCATGTGCGTAGTTATTATAAATCTTAAAGATATTCTCGATGTTGTGAAAAGCCATGTCAGAGGCCTACGAATGGTTTAAACTCTAAGACGCGGTTGTTGATCAATAATAAGTAAACCATTATAATAAAACAACTTTTAACCGGATTAATCGCGTGTATTATTGGTTTTTTGTTTAATCCGGTTAAAGTTGTTTTATTATAATGTGTAGTGATCGCGCAAACCTAAGATATTACTAATAAGTAAACCAGTATTTGTTTACTTCATTCATAGGTGATTTATAGCTCAGCGTCTGGGACAACATGAGGACAATCTTCTCCGCTGCTAAACAGACGACGGAGACACACAAACCTTACCGCATTCTTGACACGAGAAGCTGTCGGTGGTTGTTGTGATCTACTTTGATGACAATTAGGTACCTTTTCATTTCATCATAATATGTGTTTGCCAGGAAATAAAATTCAGCGATGTGAGTACCACTTCATCCTTGACCGTGGTATTCAAGACAGTACATGAAGCAGTTTAGTATTTACACTGCTTCAGGAAGTGATCCATCCGGACGTGCATACCTACTCAGTAATACTTTTTTATATTTTATGATGCTGATGAGAACTGTGATTAAATCAAGCTTCGTGAGAACTAAACGCAATATCAATATCGTTGCTACTCTGTGCAGTAATAAAATATTTATTGGCTTTAAAATCACATTGGTTCATTATCTAGATAGGTCACTATCCTCTTCTATCACGTAATCAAGTGAGGTCATAATTATTATAGTGAGGAGTAGGCAACATTTTAGAACAAAGTAGTCACGAGATTGTATTTTTTTACTAGACATAGGCATTAAGTATTTTTTTCAATCAAGTATTTTTCGATGCCCTCCTCTAGTTTTAATTTATTTTCACTTTATTAATAGAATTAGTTTAAAAGGCTTAGAAAATAAATAATAAATAATAATTAAAATAGAAAGAATAAATGTACAACACTATAGTGATGTTCAACATGCTCTAGTATTCCGAGTCGGTTATTTACGGTTAAAGTATTTCTTGATATTGTTTTAAAAAAGATTTTTGTATGTACTTATAAGTCAAACGACCGACGAAAATTATAATATAGTCATCATTAAAGCATGTTTACTTAGTAAATCTTTAGGAACACTGTGATCGAGTTTTTAATAGTGTTTTGAATCAAATCAATCAAAATTCTTTATTTGTAAACATAGGTACAATAACATTCAGTAGACAGTTCATTGGAATTCAAATTCGCTATGTCCTACTAGTAATATGGTGTACAAAAATGTAAAATCATAAAATAAAATTGTATTATAAAAAATGCAAATATCTTGGTCTGTATTTCAAGGAATAAATCACTATCCGGTGGGTTTACTTAAATTTTCTCGTAATAACATTATCAATCTATCTGCAAGCATGACGATTATCATAATATAACCGTCTATTGTATCAGTAATCAAGAGATCCACACATAACATAACATATAATAACCAGCCCACAGCTGTTCCACTGCAGGGCAAGAATTACCACGCTAGCTCACAGCAGGTCGGCGGTTGCCTTCACCGTATGTTTGTAATGTCTTAGATATGCTTCTCAGATAAGAACGTCTTTTAGATTTTAAATGAAAGCACTATTTACAAAATAAAGTTGTATTATTATTGTTGAATAATAAATAAAAATATTGAAGAACTCTCATTGGTACATGTCATGTTTGAAAATTGAACCCACAATGTCTAGAAGGTCGACATTAATGATGAAAACGGTTCAGTACATTGCGATTAAATCTTCTATCGAGTATCCCAATGAACAGCTATTCTCTCCACCAACAATTTTTGATAACCTCTGATCGAAACAGCATTAATCAAAAATTAAAAGTGAAAAGTTCTCAGTTCACCCCTCAAGATATTCTCGACGCTAATTGAATTCAGAAATAAACTTGCATCCACTCGCAAAGGGAAACAGTTTTCAAGCATCGTTATAAATAGCTGAATGAACAGTTAATTACCGTTTACTTGGTAGTTCATAGTATTTATTTCTGTTACTGACAAATTTAATTACATCGGTATTGCGGTAACTTGTATAAAGATGCGTTTTTGTTAAAATTTTGCGTTATAAAACCAGTTTTTTTCTGAAGTGGCGATTGATGTTATTGATTTACACAGGTATAGTTTTTATACATAGGTAATATGATGATTTCTTATCTAATAGCTATTATCTTATTTCGAAAATTTGTTCAAATTCAAATATTTTTATTTCAAATAAACCATATTACAGGCACTTATAAAAAGTCAAAACTAGGTACACGGTTCCAAGGCGTAGATTTTATGGAGAAGAAGTTCAGGATAGAGTTGCCAGTTCTGAGGGAATGCAACAAATGTTTTCCCCAGAATTGGTAACGTTAACGTTACGTACATTAATTCGGCCCAATTCTAAGCTCCGAGCTGCTGCTAAGAATATCCTAATTAAAAACCTGATAATACAGCCTGGCCCGGGAATCAAACCTAAGGCCTTACGTTCAGCAGTCGTGCTTGTGAACTGTGTGTAACCGAGACCAATGAGGTATCTAGTTAAATTATTAATGAATTGCTTACTTCGAGCGAGATGGCACAAGATGGCAAATTAAATAAAAAGTTAAAAATAATTTAATTCTGATAAGAAATTTACCATTTTATAGGTACATTATATCCCATTTTTTTAATATAAGCGCGTTAATGTTATTGTAACAATGGTTACAATTTGACCAAAGTACTCGTCAAGACGAATCAAACGAGCCCAAACTCGATAAATTATGTCATTTTATAACGGTCTTCCTATGGCCACCTTCCAGCTCCATCATCAGACCCTGGATACCATCTAAAGACAAATTACTCATCAAGACAAATCAAACGAGTCGAAACTCGATGGTGTTGTGTCGTTAATTACAGAGTTCCTATGGCTACCTTCCAGCTCCATCATCAGATCAGCTCCATGTCATCATAATATTGCATTGTCACGCGATATTCATATGCGTACAAAATTCAAGTTCAATCGGAAACCGGGAAGTGTGTAAAATTTAACTTGCAAGATTTGATTACAGACAGACAACGGGACAAGTGAAACTAATTAAAAGCTTGTAAAAACAATCGGACTACTTACCATAGATGTAAAAAATGTTTGCTACCACGTTCTAGGTTTATGCTATTTACTTGACTTGCCACGTCCCACAGTCTAGTTCGCTATATGGAGAAGACACGTCATAAAAGCTTGTAAAAACAGGTTTAATTGAAAATCAACCAACTTACATCCAACCACCAACAAACATCCAAAGGGCGTAAAGGCTATGGAGGAGGATGATGTAATTCCCTCAGTTTACCAAAGATGAAGAGATCCTTCCTTCCGCTGTTGAAGCTGATAGTTTGTTATAGTGTAGTTAGTAAATGGAGTTACTCCTATGTGTTCAGATGTGTTCCAACAACCTAATATAATAGTTTACTAGTTACAAACTTTTAGCACTTGAGTGGACGGACTTCCGTTACTTAATGATAACGCGTACTTATAATATAATTCGTTAATCCGCACTTGTATTGGAAGCATTCCACTAAGAGCATCGATTTGAACAGCACTGATTGAACCGCACCTTTTTTATTCCATTTACAGCACCTCGACTGGTGGGGTTTGTGGACAAGATTTAAATATTAATATTTTATTCCGCGAACAGTACCTATACTTTTAATGTGTCTAGGGATGTACCTTGTTAAATAAAAGGCGACTGTATTTACTGTTAATGCGTCACGCAAAAATAATATTGATATTTAGCATTTAGCATTATTATTATTAGCAATAGAAAGTCTGTCAAATCCAACAAATATTATATTATAAATGCAAAAGTTTGTGAGGATGGGTGTTTGTGACTCTTTCCCACAATAACTACTGAACGGATTTGACACACAGATATTTTATAACCTGGATACTTTTATCCCGGCTGGACTTAATTCTGAAGTCCATGCAGACGAAGTCGCGGACGGAGCTTTAAAGTTCATAAAAATAATTATGTTTATAAAATTGCTTTTGAACAGGATAAAGGAAACATTTAGAAATATAGTAAGTTAATTTCGGGTTTGAAAATAATGCATACAAGACCCCACATTTGACATGGTTTTTACGTAAAATATCAAGGGAACAAATACGAACCACACAACATGAAAGTAGGACGATTCCACACTATAGAAAATATACGTAGTAACTTGCAACCGAGCGGGATGTGTCGTGTGTTCTAAAGCCCCGGCTAGGCTACACTTTAGCGCCACAATATATTGTTGTCCAGTTTAGACGCAGCAATGTATCACAAAAAGAAAACAAAACGTTTCTATGCTTTACGTATGGCAATAGCATGCGATACGTCAAACATACGTTTTGTTCCTTTCAAAACTTTTTTTTTGTGTTCAGGAAATGTTTACAAAAACGTGTGACTTGGCCTTTATCTTTATTTGTAGCAGCCTCTCTCGTGGTAACAGTCCACCCTTTTTTGTATGGGTGCAATAAAGAGCTTTAATTCAAGACGGGCAAGAGCGTCACTACTCTTTGTCCTCTCCTCCTTGTGTGCTAATATCAGTTTACTACGATCACAAATCCGTTCAACAAGCATTAATGTCGTTCATCAATATTACAGTCTTAGGTCTGATCATGTTTGTGATCGCTTACCAAGTGAAATGTTGATCATGATTAATTAAGACAAGAAAAAGACAAGACAAACTTGATACTGTTGGTTGCTTTATTTATGACGATATACTCTCCATGTGCAAATTGGCAGAGTAGATCTCTCATATAAAAATCTATTATTGCAGTAACTTTTTTTATATAGCTTGTAAATAACTTTGGACATAGTGACGAGGGACTAGGAAGAGAAAACGCACACACGAAAATACACTTACAGTTAGAGAGGCTTTGTCTTTACTGGATCGGATCATTGGACTATTGAGCTTTAAAAAATAATTACAAAGAGTCTGATTAATTTTCCTGTAAAGAACGCCAAGGCCGCTGTTCTTACCTTTAATCTACTTTCGAATTATGTTTGGTATATACATATGTATATTACCTGTCAGCCGTTTTATTCCTTAATCTTGTGTGTTATCTTATGCCTATATTTTTAAGCCGAGTGTTAGATACACGTTTTATTGCCTCTTCAGCAAGATTACTCAATCATGTCAAAAATAAACGTAAGTGTGTTCCTTTGGAATTTAATTTATTCCGGTTTCGTTGAACATGGCATTAAACGTCCAAAATGGCATTAAATATAAAAGAAATGTGATCATTTTATGGACGAATTCTTTCATTATTAATCCGTTTGAATAATCTGGAAATTAATTAAATCTAATAGAAGTTTTTTTTTGTATGGCGAATTACGCTCGTTTGCCCTCTATGATTGCTCTGATATGTACTTCCGACTAGTTGAATTATACTATACCACAAAAACCTGATTGACGATAAACAAAAAATGATAATTAAATAAGCCTGCAATCGAGACTTTAAGTAGAAGTTTCACGAGCATGCTTTTCCAACTTTTATTAACTCTGAAACTTGCATTTATTTTAATTTGATCGCCAAAATAAAAAGTTTTGATGTGTTCAGCTTCTGTTTAATTAATTAATTAAACAAACAAAATATTGTTTCGGTTATTTGTTGCTGTTCTTTTGTTATTTTCCCTCGAACCGTCGCGTCTGTGAAGGGAGTTAATTAAAAATTAATTCAGAGGTGCCATTTTTTATTATTGGGTACTTAACTAAATGTTTTACCTATTAGTAGCTTTGTACACAAACTATATAAATAAATTAAAGATAAATCTTTGAAAATTATTAACTCATGCTTAGCCTGTCATGTTCTTTTTCCATTTAATATAATAACTTTATATAAATAGAAACAGAAAAATATACGTAAAGACTTATGAAAGTGGATAAACAATTTCATAAACAGACCTAATTAATGATTTTTATTTCACGTTGTCTTAGTTTAAGGCTTCAGAGACAGGTGATGAAAGTTGATTAAACTGCAGTTTTACAGAAATAACATAACATAAACATTTTGTATGGATAGATGTTTATTGTACTCACGCAAAAACAGCTCAACTTTAAGTTATAAGTTTAAAGTTATAATTTTTTGTGGAAGAAGAATAGGGTCGCGAGCAGGATTCGAACCTGCGCCTCTCGGATAAATATTCCAGGCGCTCTGGCTACTAAGCCATCTCGACCTCTGCTCACTACTGCGAATGCTTCTTCCACATTTTAATACGTCTTCTGGTGTCGTTATTGCTATCTATTCGGTCCCTATACAGATGGCCGAACCGACACGACTAACTTTGCAGTTAATACAATGTCGTAAAGATGCAATTACCTTAACAAATATAGATACATCTTTGAAAAGCATTAACGCATGCTTAGCGAATCTTAAAGTTACAAAATTGTTGTGTTCTTTTTTTTTTTTTTTAAACTAATAAAATAAGTTAACTTGTTAACTAAGGAAAGTAGGTTTTTATGCTTCACAATAAGAAGCGAAATAATAAAAAATATTATTTTCTTAAACATTTTTATTTGTTTATGTGCTTAAGTTTACGTTACCTACTGAGATATGAACGCCTAGTAATTTCACTTACAAACACAAAGAAAAAAAAAACAGTATTTTTATCATTACAATAAATTGCAAAAGTTAAGGAAAAATTTTGGAGACTGCAGGTTATCACTGTTCTTTACTACGCCCAGTTATGACTTAAATTCAGTTAAGCCTAACAATGAATCAGCCAGTAGGTCAGTCCAAATTGAATTTTTTATATTAACTATTACATAGCATCCCTGTATTCTTCGAAGGGTTAAGCAGAGATGTATTATTCTATCATATAGATAGTGGACATTTGCTTGCACTGTAGTCTATGCACATTTCACTAATGCCGTAAGTTCAGTGATAGCAATACCCGAACCGGTAATCAAATCAAAGGACCTCACGCTCACCAACCGCGCCTGCGGCCACATAATTTCTCTCGATGGGTTCGTTATAGGTAGTGCGTTCTTCAAGCATGGAAATGATTATTGGTCGTAAAATACACTACAATAGTAAGTATTAACCACCAATATATATGAACCTATATTATGAGATTTATATACATACCTAAACGTGTAACACATTGCAATTAAATGTAGTAATTAAAGCTCGTAGGTTTGTACAGGGATAATAGAATTAATTCAAATGGTTGAACATCGTGCGTGTTAATTTTAAATGTCGCATAAATCACTTTGAAAACACTTTGTGAGTGCGAATGGGACGGGATAGTTTGCTACAATGTTAATAGGTCAAGATATCCTTATCAAACTGGAAACTAGTCCGAGTGTGTCGACTATAGTAGGATAACCGAAGCCCGTACTGCATTGTTTTGTTGCGTGAGAGAGATGGCGCTATACATCTTTTATATTTCTGTCACCTTCTATTATCTAAATCAAATTCTCAGTGACACGTTAAGGCAAGGGAGCAGATCACTGTTAATGATCAAGTAGTAGTATTCATCTTTGTCTACTGGGACTGTTGGAACGGCAAATCAGTCATGGGTTCGGACCCAAGGTAAGCTTCACTGACTTTGCATAATCAAGTGCGCATTATAAATTAATTACCACTTAAATTTAAACGTTGGAGAAAAACGTCGCAAGGAAACCTGATTTCTTGTGTGGAAAATCTATGATAAATGCTGTGCCGGACTCCTTATGACTAAAATTCACACGTTCCTCCTCTAATCTCTGCCGAGGCCCCGGCATTGCAACTACCTGATAGATGTTTTTAAAGGTGTTGACATTGTCTATCTTGGCTCTCTTCTTGATAACGAGGGTGGCAGCGAAAAAGAGATCAGCAGGAGAATTTAAATGTTCAAAGCAGCGATGACCAAACTCACTAGGATATGGAGAGACCGCAATATTTCCCGGAAAACTAAAGTGAGGCTGGTGCGTACGTTGGTCTTCTCAATCTTCTTTTATGGCACCGAATCCTGTACAATAAGACAGAAGGAAAAACTAAAAATCTATGCTTTTGAGATGTGGTGTTGGAGGCGGATGTTGCGCATTCCCTGGACCGCAGACCGTACCAACGTATCCATTCTGAAGAAGCTCAAAATAACAATAAGGCTATCAACTGTCTGTTTCCAGCGGATACTAATTGGACACATCGCTCGTAGAAGCCCTGACAGCCTAGAGAAGCTAATGGTGGTTGGTCAGATCAACGGGAAAAGAGCACGACGTCGTTCACCTACCCGGTGGTCAGACCTAGTAAAGACGCTTCCGGCATGCCAATAAACAAAGCTATTAAGACCGCCGAGGACAGAAACACGTGGAAGAACGTAGTACGTCGAGTGAGGAACACTTCATTCTAGACACGACCTTCAGCAATGAAGATACCGACTAAGAAGAAGAAGAGGCATGTCAGAGGCATGTCTGAGGCCTATGGGTGCTTTAAATTCTGACACGAACTTGTTCATAAACATATGATAAGAAAAAGTAGGATGGTGAAGATTCTAATGATTTTGAAAAGGGTTCTATTTTCTGTTCTGGAAACAAAATAAAAATATACAATCCTTTGAATGCCTTAATCTTTTATAAGCCAAGATGGAATAATTAAACACCCACACAATTTTTTGAGTAACACGAGATCTTCATGACCCTTTCTTGCTAAAATAGAAACCGTAAATGTTATAAAAGATAAATCTTTGAAAAGCATTATTAACACATGCTTAGCGAACTCTAAAGTTATTATATTAAATGAAAAAGATTACGGTCGCGAACATGATGTTTATTGTACTCACGCAAAAACAGCTCAACTTTAAGTTATAAGTTTAAAGTTATAATTTTTTGTGGAAGAAGAATAGGGTCGCGAACAGGTTTCGAACCTGCGCCTCCCGGATAAATACTCCAGGCGCTTTGACCACTAAGCCATCTCGACGTCTACTCACCAGCGCGAATTCTTTATTCATATTTTAAGACGTCTTTTGGCGACGTCATTGCTATCTATACGTATTATCATTTGATAAAGGGTCAATTTCAACAATGGATTTTATATAGCTGATAAAGAATATATATAGAAACACGACGTATGGTAAGAAAATGGACTCATGACGTAGCTACACAATATTTTGATTGACTTTTCATAAGCAGTTAAAAATCTCATTCAGTTTCCTTGATTTCCACACTTGCGATTCAAAAAGACTATCATTGTCTATTGAGATCTGTCAAGTTATTTTTGCCTTTTAAGCAATTAGAATTTGGAATTGGAACTAAGGTGTGTGTGATGATTTTGTTGTCTCGGCTGCACTTTAAATACCTATATAGTATTTCTAATATTTACTACTAACTACTTACTTCAACGTCAAAATTACAGTACATTACGACTACCCACGACTACCAATGTATTTATTTGCCAAGCCAGTTGAGTTGGTATAGAATCTGTGGCAGTAGAAGTACGATAATATACGATGAAGGTCGATTGTAATTGAAGTTTATCGGTTGTTGATGATGCTAAGGGAGTGTTTACGTTACTCTGCCTGCAGGAAAAACAAAATTGTATTACCTATAAAAGGTTTGTCGATACCGCTAAAACTTTTCCGATAACAACCTATTTGTCGCTACTTCATCATCATAGCCTTGTTTCAAAGTTGGTCCTTAGTTACGAAGATTAGGAGCACACCTATTTTTCTTCTTAGAGTAACATAAATCAAGGATTAGAGAAGGACAAAACATGGATAATAGATATATATTGCTCTGTAACTTTCATCTTATACAAATATGAGGCTCTGAATGTTATTATTCTGTTGAAGTGACGTATCTCAACGTCAGAATTGTGGTTTGTACACATTTGTAAGCCCTAACAAGTGGGTTTCAAGTTGAACCAAACATCTTCACGGTGGATTAAAATCACTGCAAATATTGCCAGTAACATCCGTGTTGGCACATACCGTATGTCGTACAAAATGGGGTGCCAATTGAACTAGCCAACGAATCATGTGCAGATATAGAAAACTTGCAACGATGCCTTTGGTACCTGTAGCGTATGAAAATATAATTTACTAATTTGTTTTGCTGAGCTATTTTAATCGAGTGTAAAGTTTACCCCTCGACATTTCAGCGCATCACAATCTTCATTCAGTGTAGAAATTTACCCGGTCCCGCTACGGGAGTATTAGCATCTCTGCTTTAAGTCGCAAGTGAAAATAAAGCGCTGCGTGCGCTTTATGGTCCGGAATAAAATACACCAGTGGTGGATAGAATACATTTTTATTTCGTTGTAAACATGTGTTACGTAATTTTGCTTCATAAAATGGTAGCGTCATGTTTTGTTTTGGAGTTTACTAGTTATAAAAATGTTGTTAGGGGTGCTGTTTGGTGTAATATTATTAATTTTGACTACAGGGTGTAGTAATAACAACAGAACTTGTTTGTATAGGAATAGAACGCAAAGAAAAATATAATATTAATAGCTATGCGATAATCTGTTGAAAGGTCAGATATCATTCATAATGACATAATGTCAAGATCTTGCCACCGGAAAATGAATTAGCCGACTCGACAGCGAGGAACCCGGTGGTCAAACAGTTAGAAGTTTGACGTTCAATGTCAGACAAGTTCAAACTTTATAATTGAAAACTTTAGCGGTTAATAAGGATTTATCACGATTGAGTCGCCAAGAAATATTGATTTAAATCAGAATATTTTATGGTTGAACAATCACTCCCGATTATTTCAGAACAATTATTTTAAAAGTTTCCTTATCGTTAGAAGCCTTTAGACATTTTTAACTTTTCTTTTTGTATCCTTATTTCTTTGAGAAAGACATGCAAATCTCTGTACCTCGTTAAACATAATTTAATTCGGCATTTTTATTTCGGAAATGAACGGCGTAGATATACAATGTCGGTGTTACATTGTTTGAAGATAAATATAATCACGAAAATCGACATGGTTTCAAACAATAGGTAAATGTAAAAAGATTTTTCTTTCCTTGCATGGGAAAACAGCCAGCTGATATATCAATGAAGGGAATATATATTACTGATTGTTTTCCAATGTTAGACGGAATTGTAAGCAAACAAAGGGTGGTTTTTGAAATTATTGATGTTTGGCTCCATATAGGCAGAACCTAAGGCAACGATGAGTTCTAGGAGAACTTTATATAAAAACAACGAATAAAGTTGAATACCTAATTGTTTTCTGGTACAAAACACTATTACTATATCCCTATTCCCTGGTGTCATATGCCAAAGAGATAAAATAGATATAAAAAGGTAGATATATATAGATTTTATTTGGAAGATATTCTGCGGGCACCGTGGCTCTCGGGGACGTGTCAATCAAAGAGTAAATCTTAAGACAAAGGCTGATATAACGGAATGTGCTGATTTTGGTAAGATTGTTTCTACCTAGAAAATTGACGTTTAGACCAATGATAGATATTAGGGATATATAAAAAAGTAGAATTCAAAATACTTCAGTTTTATTTACTTAAATAATAATTATACCAAGCAGTTCTTTTTGGAACATCAATTAAAGAAAACAAATAGGTAAAATAAAATAAATGCCTTAGGAGTATTATTTTCTATTAAGTGAATATATAGGTGTACTTGTTTCATATTATGATGATAACATTTACTTTTTGTGAAGGTATACATCATATCTACTGAAATATTGGAATACTTACGGCGCAATAATCTCATTCATCTTGTCTTTATATCGTCATATTTTCATATCAAGCATGTATTTTAGTAGTAGGTATTATGAAGAAAGATGGATTTATAAGTAATTATTTATTTGCTGATGCAAGGTTTATGCAAGGAACATAGGTATTGCGTATTATATATTGCACGCTGATTGTGCTGCATGTGATGGTCCTAATAGCGTCAGTCATAAATGTTATTAGGAAGAGTCCTTACTGCCTACATAAGAAGAAATAGGTTTAAATAAAGAATGCATAGCAAAAACATTAAATTCATAACAATCAAAAACGCACTGGAGGCTCGACAAAAATTTATAAAAAAAAAGAACTTCGGTTTGTCCATTAAAAAGACATACGTAGGTATACAGCCTATTTGACGATATTTCCCCCATTTTTCATGGGTCTTGTACGCTCATTTCTGGCTAAATGTGGACAAGTGGTGCTTTGGCACAGTTGTAAGCTCGCTCAATCCGTTAGGGATTATTATGCTTGATACTGGCTGGTGAATATTTATTTCTACGTTTCATAGAAGTAATACAATCTTAATCTGTATTGAACACGATTTCTTCTTGATTATCGTTGTTAAAGATACGGAATTAAACTATTAAATTCTAATATAAATTGGTGACGTTTGCTGATAAAACCTGCATTAATGCCTATTTTATGAGATTAAGAAATTAAACCGGTTCTTAATAAGTGTTATAAAAATTTCAATTATAAAGAGAAATTATTAAACTCGAATTAGGAGCTAAGTTTCAATATTTGTTGCTTTTGTTAACAGGAGCAGTGTGCTGCGACGAGGAGTACCGGTTGGTGCGTCATCTGATGACGAAGTACGATGCCTCTGTGAGGCCCGTGGAAAACTCCTCACAACCGCTCCTCGTCACCTTCGGGGTGTCACTGCACCACATCATTGACGTGGTAAGTACTTAATTTTATTTGTTCTAAGTTAAAGCAATAAAACTAAGACTTTCGTTATAATCCAAAGAATAACTAAATAATCGCCCTTCCTTCAACACTTGTTAAGGCTGCTTTTCCACTAGAGATGTGCTACGTTGCTAAGCTATAGATAACCTAGTTTAAGAGTCACGGTATAATAAATTGCTAAAATTCGTTTCAATATGTTTGCAATGACTTGTTGTTATGTGATTTGGGAAATAAATAAATAATACATTATTTTGTATTTGAGATGTGGGTCCATAACGTCAGTTTCACAATGACAGAGTTTCTAATTTAGTATCGCTAGATTGTCATAGCTTAGGTTTAACGAAGCTAAGTTTCTTCGATGCTAGTTAAAACGAGGGATGCGAGTTAGCGATGCGCGAGTGGCGTAGCTGTGGGAAGTATGGAGCACAGCTGAGTAGAAGACGACTACGTAGTAAGCTCGCATCTCCCTCGCACAGTTACCTGGCGTAATAGCACCTCTCACTTGCTCTGCTAAACTACTTAGCTTTAATGGAAATAGATAGTTTCGTAGCCTAGCTTTAAACTTGCTTACCGCTTAGCTATCTCGTACATATCCTGTGGAAAGGCAGCCTAATGCTGTGACGAAGTGATGTAAAATCTCTTCAAACACATCAATTCATTAAATATATTAATAAATTATCAGCTTAAAGTAATCCATTGCTGAACATAGGCGTTTAATTAAGTGCCATTCAAGACGATCATCGGAAACTCGCAATATACGTATATGGTAGCAATATGTATCGTAGCTTTAGTTTTAGGTGATAAAAAAGGCACTGTATGTGAAATTCAGGACACATAGTCACATAGTACAAAGAATACAGAGATAGCCCTTTTTATATTCATGTTCTTTCTAAGGCTTTAGTGCACTTTTTAACGGTCTACGACTGGTTTGAGTTCTGACACTAGGAAAAACTTAGTGTTAGATTTCAAACCATCCGTAGGCCTCTAATGTGGCTTAACATACCATAGAGAACTCTTAGGTGTGCTGGTTTTCTGACGCTATTGGCCTTCTTCGTTTTGAGGATATATATATATATCTACGTTACGAACCGACACGCTATCCGGTTAGACTGGGGCTCCGTATACGGCCATGGACCATACGATCCCCGTTTACAGCCCTACGTCAGGAGGTGTCGGGCCCACCCAGATTCGGTAGCAGCAACCAACAGTTTGGGGTGAGCCACCGAAACCTGGAAACTGATCCCAGGACCTCATGCACAGTAGTCGCGCTCGGGACCACTAGACCAACGAAACAGCCAAAATGTCTCACTGTACATACAGAAATTAGGATAGCGACCATTGAATACAACTTACCAGGAAAAACTATAGATAATAAAATAAAACAGTAAAGGTAATATTTCAGTACGTTTCATATTTTTAAATTGCAAAATTTCTATTGGAATGTGCTATACTATCGATAGGAGTTGAAACCACAATTTCTGGGAAAGTTTTCTGTCTGTCTATACAAATGCTTCTAGCTTGAAAACCAGTGGACGGATTTTGATCGGGGTTTTTACTGTAGCATAGTTTATTGGTCCGGGAAACATAATAAACATATATTAATTGTTATAACTAGTGCATCATATATTTGTGAATTTTAATGGATATCATCATAGGAGCCCAGCCAGACTATCAACAAAACTAATAAATAAAATTGAAGTGTCTGTTTGTAATGTCAAAATAATAGTTATTTGCACGACATCTAGGCCCAGAAATTACTTTGTAAAAATGTTGTCTGCCTGTTTGTTCGTTCCGGCTAATCTTCGAAACGGGTGGACCGATTCTGATAAGATTTTACTGGCAGGTAGCTGATTATATAAGGAGTAACTTAGGCTAATAGCCTAATTCTAATATAATGATACGTGAGTGTAACCGCGGGGCATAGTTCGTAAATTATAAACATTATCAACGTCTATGCAAACACTTTAACTCTTTGTATTTAATTTATAATAATTAGGTACAATGTGTTCATATTACTCACAAATAATATTGTTATCCGACTTCCACGCAGACGGAATCGCAGGTAGAACTAGTAATTTTAGAAATCGAAAGTACCTATAAGCTTCGGTAAAATAAAAAACAATATGATAAATACATAATTAGGCATCTCTTAAACATCTTTTCTGAAGACCCCTTACGAAAGTTATAATAAATATCTGCGAAAGTAAGTAATGAACTCTAAATCTATTGTGTGAAGTTCGAAGCGTTATTGTATATAATAAGAAGCCTGCCTGTGCATAAAGAATATCAATGAAAAACTCGCACATGAACAACTTCGTAGAATAAAAATAAATATGTATAATATAGTAGCTATTATATTTTATTTACAATAGAAAACAGGTGAACGTCCTTGTCCAAACTTATGTTTGTTATAAGCCGATTTTATTTAATTAAAGGGAAGTCAACTGGACAATTTTAGAAAGCCAATGATCATAAAAATTTCCGAATCACAACGGGTTAACAAGAGATTGTGATTGTTATTAGTAAAGGATGACGAAGCAACAGTGTTCCTGAGTGAGTTTAGAAACTAAGATGAATACTTGCGTACAAAATATATTTCTTTAAAAAGTTATCCTATATGCTCGCATCTGCACACCGCAACGATAAAACTCCGCCAGTCTCTAAGAAAATTAAAACTGTCTTAGAAACTCTTCAACTAATTAAATCCAGAAAAATGTGAGGTCACGAATCGTGACGTTGGCTTTTTACATGGAAGAAGTTCGTAATTGTCTTTCTGAGAACATTTCGGAGCTAATATTCAGTTAGCGCTAATATGGGGACTTGGGAAGAAAAGAAAATCACTTTGTATGAGAAATATTTGATAAAAAGTTTCTGTTCAGGCGGTACAGTGGAAGAAATGATTTGGAAACTTTTCTGAATGATAAGATGAAGGGAGCAATGGGTAGAGGGCGTGTTGTTTTTAAAGAGAGAAAACTTTTTAAAAGGCAGAGTCAACAATAATAGTTTTTTTAAAGTCACTCATCAAATTATATCAGATTCTTAGATTGAGTCAAAAATGATTTTGTGCTAGTCTTGTACCTGTGTTTACATTATTATTAATGTCATTTTGGTCCTTCGAGCAACGTAATATTTCAATTTAAATTTGACGAATCTGAAGATAAAATTGAGTACACCCCGATATAAGAGCTATGTCTATATTTCTTACTTAAAGCTTTCCCCTGTATATTATAATTCCAAAGAAAATGAACTAAAGGAGTGAGAATGCTTTGAAGGACTTTATCTAGAATATTATCTTGGATTATACGAATATATCTTATCAAGCGTATAATACGGCCGAGTCTTGCTGAAACTTCACCAAAGGAACAAAACCGGTTGGGTAATAAGATAACAAACATTTTTATTAATAAATTAAAGAAAAACAAAGTGTATAAGATGTGTAACTGATACTTTTCAGCCAGTGCCAGATGTAAAGATCGACTGGAGAGAATTAGTTCATTTTGGTGATTCTGTTTCAATTTTTGCGTAGGTAGTAGGTACCCATCGGTTCCAAACGCGGTTTGTAAGGGTAAATCCTTTCTTACCATTCGACGACTGTCATCTCTATCTGTTTCCATTGGGTGCGCGACGGCAGCGTTAAATGTGAATTTCAAATTACACAATTAAATAATCTCGGACGATAGTGTTAATCGTACTGTGCTATTTGTGTGTTTGTGTGTCACAATTGTCTGATGTTGTGACGCAATGGGAAGCGTCATCAGGCGTTACATTTGATCAAACGTTACCGAAACTTAGACACGTCTGTCCCGGTGTTATTTTAACCGAAATGAATGTTTAGACATCAAAACTACTTGCTGAGGAAAAAAAATGTGTACAGTGAAAAAAAGCGTGCATGTGCAATCTAAATGCAGCACAATTGTGTAGAAAATAAATTAAAATGTTACCGCCCTTTGTGTTGCTAATCGTCTTAAACGGCATGAAATTCTGCACTCGGAGATTAAATATTATTTTTAGAAGAAAAAGCACCTTAAATGCAAAGCGTTCATCAATTTCAACAAAGGAAACCAATCTATCTTGATCACACGCATACGATGTTACATTTGCCTTCAATTAGGTACTTTTTGTCCAATTTGGTTTTTGTTAGACCATTCCTATTTAATTTCATTTGGTTCGTAGACAAGTTAACTAATGAAGATTTCTTTCTAGGTAAGGCAAATGAAAATTAAATGTCCTTTACTTCAAATTAGTGTCATAAAGTATAATTATGATTTGTGGGTAGTTTTCTGCGTCTTAGAATTCTTTATCATTTTTCAGATGTACAGATTTTCTTTTGAAATTTTTGGCCTGTCAACCCCGGTATTTTACACTAATGCTGTAAATTAAAAAAAAGTTTTATTGAATTATTACTACTTTGGTTTTGATGTCAGTGGAAAGACAGTTTTCTTTTCATTGGCCAGAATGTTTTTAAATAATTTTCATCATCAAATTTACCTTTTTTTTTTACTTTAAAGGGGGATTACGTTATATATTTTTGGTTTGTAAGATTACGTAGTAATTGCTGAAATAATATGGGACAATCATAATAATATCATGCGTATCATTTTAGTTATTTTTAATAATTTAATTTTATACTAAGCCTGTACATAGCATAACATAACATTTTTAAGAGGACATAATACGCTTGTACTAAATCGAGATTAGTACGAATATTAGAAAAAAAAAGTTTATTTATTGTGTACATATAATAAAAACTATTTTAATATAAAAATAAGACGTACTACATTATTTTCATTCGTTTAAAATAAAGTTATCCATTCAAAACATAGTTTGATTCTATGGACGTCATTGTATTGCCAGCAAAAAGAAATTGTCATCTACAATACGGAAGTTACATCATAAAATCATTCTGCTTACTACAAAAATATCTACCTAAATCAAACTCTTCCCCGTTTATACGTAAGTAAAAACAGAGACAAGGAATTATGGGCAAATAGTCTCGAACATGGCGATAGTAACTACATTTTGGGGGAACTTGCCAATTTCCGAACGTCTTATTAAATTTCATAGGCAGGTGAATTTGGAACGAAGTCACTCGGTTGGTACGCTTGCCTTAGTACTATTAAAACAAGTATATAGGTATATGGAATACATTGTCTAATAGTATATACCATGGAATGATGGAATGGAATCTAAGGACTATATTTATTGTTCTTCAAAAGAAACACACGTTAAGTAAAGGAATACGTCAGTGTTTCAATATTAATAAGATTTTTTTTTTGTATTTAAATCGCAACAATTCTACTAATAATATTATAAATGGGAAACTGTGTATGTTTGTTAGTGAATCACGCATAAACGGCTGAACGGATTTTGATGAAATTTCGTATAAAGATAGATTGGACCTTTGAGAAGGACATAGGTTACCTTTTGTCGCGCAGACGAAATCGCGGGCACCGCGGTCTACTCGGTTAAAACGTTGGAAAATATGTCGTTAGCCAAACCAATTAAGTTTAGCATGTGGTAGAGTTCATTTCGTCTTTATTGTGTATATATAGAAGATAGCCTAGTGTCATGAGTTGTTCAAGCCACCCGTAGACCTCTCATGAACATCGCATCACGCCTGTATAACCCGAGAGGTGTACGCAGCTGGACACACGTTTCACCAATGCTATCATTAAGTCCCATGAAATAGGTGGTGAGTCTTTTGTCATCTCCCGGGCACAATTTTAAACTTCGGTCTGCTTCAGAGAATATCCCACCAGACAAAAAAATTTTTTTGCCTTAGATGTCATGCTCAGTAGTCGCGCTTGGAACCACTATACCGACGACTCAGTTAGATGAAAATGTTCCAAACGGTCACCCATCCACTAACTGACCGCGTCTAGTGTTGCTCAACCTTATCCATCATTTACCGAGGTTGCAACTTGCTATGAGCGCGTCGTGGTTTTGGGTGGTACACGCGCTGTTAAAGTGTTAAATATTCGTTGCAAATTTACACAAACTTTGCCCGGCATTATTTTTTCGAATAGCCAAGTATTTAATCGATTAAGATACTATTCTAAAGAATAGCTTTGTTAATTTCATGTAGAAAGTTTACATGTAATTTAAATGTTGACTACGACATGATAATATTCAAAAGATCTATGTCGAGTGTGTTAACTTTAATTAATATTGCTTATGCCCGCAGGCTGTATATTATTAGTAATGTTATGACTTAAGTTCAAAGTGGTGCCTCTAAATCACATGTTTCACACGTATCTACCTACCGCAAAAATGTTATATATTATTTCGTATTTAATTTGTTTTCTCGATCAATGTGGCAACATATAACAAATAAAAAATTCTGGTCTGCAATTGACAAACCACCTGTTTTATGTAATTTTGTTATGTCTTATATTAACTGAATATTCCTACCAATACATTTTTTACTAGAAATATGTAGGTAATTTTTTATAATTAACCGCGACCACGAACGCTGCAAAGTGTTCGAAACGTCCGGAAAAACAAAATCCAATAACACACGCGTTTAATCCGGTTAAAAGTTATTTTATAATAATATTTTTATGTTAATATTACCGTAGTAGTGCACCGTTTTACGGTAAAAGCTGTAAAATCAGGCGCTTAGTACAAAACCCCGTATTTATAATCCTGCTTAAAATATCTTAGGCTAAAATGTCCCTCAAATTTGTTGTCATCTCTTTCCGTGGACAGGTATAATTTAAGAAACGTTTTAAGAATATCAGTTTTTTAACCGACTTCAAAAAAGGAGGAGGTTTCTCAATTCGACCGTATATATTTTTTTTTTTTTTTTTTTTTTTTTTTATGTGTGTTCGGGGATAACTTCGTCGTTTATGAACCGATTTTGATAATTCTTTTTTTGTTGGAAAGAAGAAATCTCGACGGTGGTACCATGATAAGGAAACCAGGATCTGATGATGGATCCCCGAGAAATCGAGGGAAACCTTCGAAAATTGTAGGGGCGACAAGTGCATTTGTTAATTTTTTCATTAAGTATTTTAAAGCACTACTATTTAATGAAGGTGTGGAGTCGATCTGATGATGGAGCTGAAAGACAGTCGAGGGAACTCTTTAAAGATTTACAGCAATTACCTGGTGTTTGGGCTTGATTAATTTGTATTGATGAGAACTTTACACCTAGATGGGTTGTGACTGTAATTAGGGGTCTGATGATGAAGACGAAGGACAGTCAAGGGAACTCCTCAACGTTTTACAGTAGCTACCATGTTTTGTTATGTATGTCCGTCGATATCTTTGTTTGAAAGAGTAGTCCCCAGAGGTGGTCCCATTTAAATTTAGTAAAGATCTGATGAAGATCTTCGAAGTTAGACGATGGAACTCTTCAATGAATTATAGCAAATCACTCTCAATTGCTGTAATCGCATGTTCATGTACAGTTCATGCCACTCAATACATGCATAGCATCATGCCTGTATTGCCCGATGGGGTAGGCAGAAGTGTCCACTGTTGTACACAAACATTTCACCGATGCAGTAATTAAGTCCTAGCGGCTTTCGAAAGCCTACCCATATTATTAAATTTCTAAATTAACTTATTTATGAAGTATACAAACTTATATATGACCTATACAATATATATATAACACACTTAAAACTAAAAAGACTAAAATAAATTAATTTTAAACAAAAAATGAAAACCGCCTTCAAAAATCTACTACACTAAAAAGTTTAAAATAATATCAAAATGTGCTTATAATAAAATCATTTTAAAAGAACAATATATAATAATAATCTGTTAATTTTGGAGTCGGTGCCTGATGTATATGGGGTTTACAACCAGATACAAAGGCCGGTAACATAACCACAGCGCAACGAACATAAGTGACTAACAAGATGAAAACAATAACCCTCTCTCAGTACAGGCACCGACTCCAAAATTAACAGATTATTATTATATATTGTTCTTTTAAAATGATTTTATTATAAGCACATTTTGATATTATTTTAAACTTTTTAGTGTAGTAGATTTTTGAAGGCGGTTTTCATTTTTTGTTTAAAATTAATTTATTTATGACATGATTTACAGTCCTTAAAGTCGAATTCTAAAAGTAAAATGTGTTATTTTGCCACGACGTATTCCTAAATACTCGTATGCTAGGTATAGCCACGCTAGAAGTCCAAGACTAATGAGTTAACACTTGAGAAAATGGCTTAACCTCGGGAAAAGATAGTTCTTGCCAACTACCTTCTTCTTTGTGTGGTTGATGAACAACCTAGTGTCAGAGTTTAAACCGCCTGTAGGCCTCTGACATTGCTTTACACAACATCGAGAACATTTCTCAGGTGTGCCGGTTTCCTCACGATGTTTTCCTTCACCGTTTTAAGCAAGTGATAATTAATTTCTAATACGCACATGACTCGAAAAGTCAGTGCGTGCCTTGGATTCGAACTTGCAACATTTGACTTGCGAGTCCAACGGTCATACCACTAAGCCTGCCAACTACCTGACAACCACGTAGTCCGTTGGTGTGTTCTAGGCAGGGGGACGCTTTGATCATCAGACAACTATTCAACTGCGACGTATAAGTCAACCCTCCGGGCGGCGCTCCGGGCAATGCGTACGTTTTAACAAATAACAGGGTGTATAATGTAAACCCTACTTATGACGATAGATTTTCAAGGATATTGGGCCTTAGATTCGGAATTAAACAAGTTTTCACACACGGAAAATCCAACATATATTCGAGTTATATACTAACAGGAATTAACGCGCAATAAACAGCCTTTGAATCGCTTGACGTTTCGACCAGGATGCACTGATCGTGGTCACAATATCACAACATAGTTTAAAACTTAGTATCCTTGTGTTTCACGTGAATGCTAGCTGAAATAAAATAAAAAAAAATGTTTTCAAAGAAGATTCAAAGAATATTCTTTGAGCCTATATCAATAAAGGTTCATTAATATCTTATATTCTTATAATTATAATCGATATTATCGTAATCAAAAATGTTGCTCAAGAATGTTTGTGAGCACCCAAAAAAATAAAAACGAAACTAGACTCTTATAAAAGAATCGGTAATGGTTTGCAAAAGAAAAACATACATAGTCATCAAAAATAATTTGATTGAATACCTACTATAGGTACGTAGATTTTCTTCACCCTCCTCTGAAGGAACGATATTAATCATTGTAAGACAGTTTTTCCCTTACGCAAAGTAACCGCAACTTGTTGTTGATGTGGTTAAAGCCTTCAAAAGCCCTCAGGGTCTTGGGTCTTGGATTATGTATTACAATTTCCTGACGGGGTTGTGTTGTTTGATTTTCACAAACCATCGATTACTTACAACTTCATTAATTTGTGTTGTTTGATTTTCACAAACCATCGATTACTTACAACTTCATTAATTTGTGTTGTTTTACTTTAACTTTAATATTGTTGTTTGAATCTGCATTCATTGGCATTAAACATTTGACGACTTAAATGCTTGAGTATTCACTGTTTAGTCTTCATTATTTAACAATGTTTTAGCGATATCCAGCTACGTTGATATCGGCAATTAGCCCAACCATATTTATATGCAGATGAATTATATCAATATTTTGGAATCGGTAGAGCGGTTATATGACTATTGCGATGATGATATCTACTCGTTTAATATGTTCCTCATTCACAGGCTGACTTTAGCAAAAGCAGTTTTACCCCACATCTCAAACGATACGCGTGATTACCAGTTAGAAACGCGGTCATCTAAAATATTAGATATAAAGTACAACTTTAAGCAGTATACAAACATTTTATATTCATAGTATTCCGTACTTACATTGTCCCCTGCTTCGGGTAGCATTCCGTGCCGCAGTTAAGGGCCAAAACAAAAAGGTACTTTTCGTATTTTAATTTCCAACGTGGAATTTTCTTTCTACGCATTTCAAGGATAACAGTCTAAAATCTGGTGTTTAAATATAAACCAAAGCAGAAAATTATTCCACAACCGTTTGTAAATAAATTGCAAATCTACCTTCGATGTCTTTAAAACTTAATTGAATTTATTTTCTGAGAAAACTCATTAATGACAATACAACTGAATTATAATAATGATGTTCTTTACATATTATGCACTATATGAAAACGATGATCATCTTAAACGTAAAATCATTACGTTTCTTTTTAAGTTGAAAACAGCTAAAGTAATTCAACAAACATGATAGATTTCAGTAATTTGTAACAGTTGTGAGTTATACGCAAGTTTCTTTGAAAAATAGAATTAATATAGGCATTACATGGCCTCAACATGTATTAAAAAAATATAATTATATATGATTTATAAAGGATTGGGATGTTGTTCGGCGATTTACAACTGCAAAGTGGTAACGCTGAGTTTAGTAAATCTGTAAATGATTACTAGATAAATATCACCAGGCGTCTCCTTAAGACGTATACAAAGAGGATTGAAAATTCAATAGGTTTGAACACGACAAGGTAGCTCAGTTGGTAGAGTGATGACACGGAACGTCAAAGGTCGCGGGTTCAAGCCTCGTTCTTGTCTATTATTTTTTCAATGTTTCTTTGAAAAATAGAATTAATATAGGCATTACATAGCCTCAACATGTATTAAAAAATATAATTATATATGATTTATACGCAAGTATTTAGAGATGTCACCCTTCCTCCCTCATAATTTCCCTCAGATTATTATTTTAAACTGTTTATTCAGTAGTTTTCGTTTTTAAGCCAAGTATAGACTACGAAAACAAAGTGGGTATGATTTTTATTTCATTAATTATCATTTTGCATAAAACGGTGATAAAAAACATCTAGGATACCAGAACATCGGAGAGCTGTGTCAGGGATCTATGGATGGTTCTAGCTGTGACATTAGGTTGTTCGTCAACCATATGATAAGAAGAAGAAATTTTATTTACTTCTGAAACAAACGAGTGCCTTTTGCTTCCCACACTAATTTTAAATGCTATTAACGCCACATTAAGTTTAGCATCAACTGATAGTTTTACTACACTATTAATCTCTTAATTATGCTGAAAACTTAGATAGTCCAAAACAGTCTTAAGTGTATTCTATTCTACTTTGATATCTAAATAGTTAACGCCTTATTTTGTCGTAATATTAGGAACTACATTGGATAACTTTGTCGAGAGAAGCGAAGTGAGGCTAGAAGTTAACGGTTGCGTGAAATTTTAATGTTTAACTGATAGTGTTTGGAAAGCGTGGAGGAAAAGGACCAAAACTTTCACTCGATCGTATAAGTACTGTTGAATAAACATTCTACACTCAAGATGCGTAAAGGCAAACAGTAAATCTTGGAAATGGTTCGTGAAATTCACCATTACAGGTCGCTAAACAATTGCGTTTTCATTACAAATAAATTTAATATTATTAATAAAAAAGAAAACAAAAATAATGTATATGTGGTAGGTATAGTATGTTTCGAAAGTTTTTATGTTTATTGATATTACGTAGGTACGGGGACACTCGGCCTTATCGAATATAATATATGGAATTTTAAGGAGACTCGGCACCGGGGCCAATTCATATATTAGTGGTCGGGTAAGTAATCGAACAGACTTCAGCGTCAAACATTGACTAAAATATAGATATTCTGCACTAGTATCTTCTAAGTGTCATTCTTTGATTATGTTGTGGAATTATTTTACTTAATGTACTGAAAGACTTACTGAGATTACTTTAAGTTCTGGGGAAATACTAGCAGAAGTTTATTGCGCCGCCGTTTTTCCCAGCTTTCAAACTAGGAAGTCATGAAGAGTTTGCGTGGGGGTTGCTTTTTATGTTTGACTTTCAAAAAGCGTCAATTTTCATCTCACATGGAATGAACATTTAAAGCAATAATTTTCAATTTGGAAACAAAGGACCAATTTTTACCTCGATGATTACTTGATTAAGTAAGGTAACAATTTTATTACTAATAAGTTACAATTAATTGTCAATCTTACTCATGGGTCTGGTGACTTCCAGAAGGAAACCTAATTACTAGATCAAATTGGTTCTACTGGATAGAAGTAAAAAAAAAAAAACAGTTTGAATAACTTAATCTCATAATTCATAATTATGCTATAATATAAACGTCTGATAGCAAGGCTTTTATATTTTTGTTTATCGTTTGTGTTATTTTTGTAACGTTCGAAAAGAATGGCTGACAGAAGCTGAAAAGATTTCAGACCTTTTTCTTTGTGTAGTTGTCCATACATAAATGGAGTATGAAAAATACTTTGGTAGAAATAAAAAACTAAGAATTTGTTTTATGTTATCACAAAATATTTGCACGTCTGTGGTCTGTAGCATATTTGGCGTACACTCACACACGTTAGCCTACATATTTTGCAATTCAAAAATGTATCAAAATTTTGCGTACTGGTGAAAAGACAGATTTTCAAATGTGGGATGCAATGTTATTATCATATAGTCGTAATGTTTTTAATGTTAAATTGTTAAAATAATAAACTTATTGAGTTTTTGAGTGAGTGCAAGATTTATAGATATTATAGTATGTGGGGCTCGTGGCTAATTAACAACTGCACAGATCGATCGATTGAGCTGCGCTGCGCTTCCAACTGTTGAAATATGGATGGGTGACCATCGTTATACTCGTATATCTCTTGTCTCGCGGAGCACGTTAGATTTTAGTTAAGAAATCACATTCTCCATTTATGTTGCTTTTAATTATATTTAGTTTTTAGACTCCGACGCTAATTTTTGACTCTTGGCACGTTAACGGCGGTTTTGTTATTTGTCGGGATATATTATGTCGACTTTAACTCAATTAAATGTCGTTTTATCTCCCAATGTGTCTGTTGAATTTACTGTAAGTTTTTGTTATATTATTTTTGGGTCAAGCATTTCTTTTAGCAAAGAATGTTGATCTTTTCAGTTGTATTTTATTCAAAATTTGGTATAACCTATCTAGGTTAAGTTTTGTCTGATCTAATTCCACATGACATGATGAGGTCTATTGTATGTTAAAAAAAGCACAAACTACAAGACTAGGGAAAGTTTTAAACCGACGTGCGACGGCGACGTAATGTTTATTATATGTTGAATCTTAATAAATGTACCGACAACAAAAAAACCTGAGCCACAGGTTGTGGGTTTAAATCTGGCAGGTACCAATGTGACTTTTTCAATGTCATATGTACTTTCTTAATGAATTTAGAAGGAAAACTTCATAAGGAAACCCGGACATAATGGTCAACCCGCAATGAGCTAGAGTGGTGATGAATGCTCGTACCTTCTCTGTATGAGAAGAGGCTCTTGCCCAGCAGTGGGACAGTTATGAGCTGGTTAAGTTATTGGAC
Organism: Xylocampa areola; assembly: GCA_935421205.1. NCBI lineage: Eukaryota > Metazoa > Arthropoda > Insecta > Lepidoptera > Noctuidae > Xylocampa > Xylocampa areola. The sequence continues at coordinate 9,471,330 of OW285200.1, forward strand.
TGCTTTTTCGGTAAATGTTATTTTGTCGTTCTTAACTGGTTTGGTCATGCTTAGTAGTTTAGATCAGAGGTTACCAAATTTGTATACCAATATTTTAAAATATTTTATCTCAATACCTAATATGTTGAACCAAACATCGGCTTGGTCAGTCGTTAGCGAGTTTCCTAACTAGAACAAAGGATTCATACTGCACGCGTTGTTACATAAACTTTGTTCGCAAATTCGTCGAGTTATGGACACGCCTTTTTTCAGTCAAAATAATGAAAGCCTCGCACACCTAACTTCACGTTCAAAATTACACTAACTTTTGAACGGAGTTGAATACAAACGACTATTTCATATTTAATACATGTATCAAAAATTTCAACGTTTAGGTTATGGGTAGTACCTTAATTTCTTATATAAAACATATTTAAAACCTTTGAAGTTTGTGTGATGTAAATTCGAAAGATGGAGTGAGGAACAGTATGACAAGGAAGCGTTGTAGAGTGTGAGAAGATGTAGTGAAAATAATTAGTAATAGTACCTACATTAAGATGGTATGGACATGTAGAAAGTCCATCTTTTCTACTAGCACGTACTACTACTCGAAAGAAGATTGATGAAACGAATACACGAGGTGAGCGAGGTGGGTTGGAGTCCGGGCTGGCCGAGGATGACGAACGAACCGCAAACAAATTGTGAACATCTCTTAAAAAAGGACAGTTGTAGAGCAACTAAAGTTGGTAATTAACACAGATCGTATTTTGAATGTTTTATCGATGTAGTATAAAGAGTTGAATAAATACATGGATGAAATGACACCGGTGTCCGCAAGGCAGCTGATAGAAATCAAGTCTCTCTCGACCTCAATGGGAAACAAGCGTGATGGTGTGTATGCATACAATAAAGTGCCAAACCTTTTTATACTATACTAGCTAGTGCCCGCGACTTCGTCTGCGTGAGTAAAGGTAGCCTCCTTCCCCAAGATACAATCTATCTCATTGCCATATTTCATTACGACCCGTTTAGCCGTTTAGTCGTGAAAGGGTAACAAACAAACAGAGTTATTTTCGCATCTATAATGTTAGTATGGATTAGTATGGAAGTATGGATACATGGTATGGTTATACCAATTCCAATCCATTTAGATGTTAAATCAACGCCATAAAACAATGTGTATTATAAAAATAGTTATCTCAATTTTATATTAATGTCCCTATTCTATAATTTTTTTAAAGAAATTTTTGCATTCAAAAGTAGGTACAAATTGACATATTTCCAACTAGCTGTGCCCATATCATAATTAGCCTAAGTTACTCCTTATATAGTCAGCTACCTGCCAGTAATCTTATAAAAATCGGTCCAGCCGAGTCGAAGGTTAGCCGGAACAAATAGATAGATAGACGGACAGACAGACAAAAATGTTAAAAACTGGTTTTTAGGCATGTATATGGGACAAATAACTGTATAAGCTTAAAAAAAACTTATTATGTTGACATTGTAAACGGAAACTTCAATTTTATTTATTTGTATTGATGTCAATCGAGCGGATACAGTTGTACGTCAATCTATTTATTTGACGGTTATCGTATCATGTCAATGTTAGGTATATAAAGTAGATGTCTACTGCTTTTAAGTGCAATAAATAAGACATGGACAAGATTTCTCGTATGAATAATGTATTCGAATCGACATGAGTTTGTCGTTACGTCCCGCGTCCCCTTAACTCCCTTTTATGCACATACTCGACAAGTTAAAAATATAGAGAACGAGATACAAATTTAAAATTACTAAAGTACATAATTCTTTATACATTTTTAAGTCCCTAACGAGAATTTCCTAACAGAAAAACTCAATAACACTTTGCCCGACTCGGGAATCGAACCCGAGACCAGCTCAGCAGTCATGCTTGGGACCACTAGACTAAGGAAGCTGTTCTTCAATTTACTTTATTACAACATAACAAACATACTTGACTAGACTGCCTCGTTGGTCTAGTGGTCCCAAGCGCGACTGCTGAACAGGAGGTCTCGGGTTCGATCCCCGGGTCGGGCAAAGTGTTATTGAGTTTTTCTGTTAGGAAATTCTCAGTAGCAGCCCGGAGTTTGGAACTGTGCCCGGTTGATGGCAATAGGCTCACCACCTATTACATGGGACTTAATAACAGCATTGGTGAAATGTGGGTGTACAATTGTGTACACCTCTGCCTACCCCTTCGGGGAATACAGGCGTGATGCTATGTTATGTTAAGATTTATGAAAGGTCTCGGTCTCAGTTATTGTTTTTCAATTAACTCTTTAACTGGCTCTGTATCGTCAATTCATTTGTTGCGTTGTTTATTTTACATTTAAAACTGGGCACAAAAGACCGATCTATTGAATTACAGGTAAACAGAGACGAACAATGATGTCTGTTTGTGTGAATTACAATAGAAATTTATGATGGGTATCTTAAGAATCTAATGGCAGTTAATTAATTGTTTGTTGATCGACTTTTGTTTGGTCCTTTGGTACGAGTTTTTCTTTACGTGCGGAGTTTTGTGTGGGTCAACACAAACATGCCAAAGGGCATTAGGACTGTATAAGATTATTTTCATTTTTCCTAATCCAAAAGTTTTTGGACGTATTGCCAATGTTTACTTTCCTAAAAAACACAAAAGTTGTTTGTAAGAGATCGCCATTAGCAATACCGCTACCCCATATACATGTAACAAATTTTTATTTGTCCTATTTTGAAAACGTAGGTTATTTGTATTGAAATGTCACATACTAGGTCTAAGACACTGTTTTTGTGAAAAGCCAAGTACCCGAGTTCCCGTTTAATTATGTTTTCTGAAAACTAAATACGGGCGAGTATTATTTTTTTAACTATCCTTTTGTATGTGGATAAGCAATTCCTATCTTATAGTTAGGCATATGAACTCATTATGAATTCACAATCTGCGAATACAGAAACAAATACAATAGCTCTGTGGATGCAACAATGCATGCATTCATCCAGCCATACATTTTATTGTTCACATTTCTTTCGCCACATATTCAGACTCATTTAATTAATTTATTCATTAGAGCGTTTAGAGCTTTAAATGGTCTCACAATGTGGCTTGAAAGCTTTTGTAATTTAGTTATAAAAGCTTTCGGGTCTATGAATTACAATGTTGTATCGTTTGTAAAAAATTACTTCTTCATGTATGTACGTAAATGGGGGAGGTTAATAGGGAGGCGTGGGAAATTTAAAGTTTAAAGCCACAATTATTTTCCATCTCGAAATATTATGTAATAAAGAATAGGCACAATATTTAGAAATTCATTTTAATGAAAGTTTGGTACCGTACTTCTAGTGAATCTTACAATTAGGAAGTATTTAATAAGTAGGTAAGCAATACTATATTTTCAAGATCATTTATCAATTTGTTTCTATTTAAGTCACGTCTGGACTACAACTGAGTTGAAGATCTTATTTATCCCCATAAACTCGACATTCCATTCTATCAGGAATATATTTATATCGTACAGGAAAAATCTATTCCATCTTCATTTTAATATCGTCATGTTATATTTGGGAAAGGAGGCTACAACATGCCAAGTCACCTGTGCGACATGATTGATTTTTATCCGCAAGTTTTTTTCCTTTACCAAATAATAATTTCCGTCAATCCCAAGTAAAAACATTTTTGTTGTAAATCCCGCACACTAGTTTGTGTAGTCTTAGCGTGTCTATAAAGTATTTTTAAAAGGGTTTCATATTTATATTCAAGATGGGCCTTATTAACAATAGCTTGCAAAGTTTATAATGAAGTTGTAAAAAGTTACGATGTTCGTTATAACGAGGTGTTGTGTTAAAATATTAGGTACATAAAGGAATACGTAATTTGTAATTACCTTTGTATTCACCCATTCTCTCGTTTTGGAGACTACGACTTATTTTGGTACTCTGAGTAAACGAACTAAGTAGCCTACCTACTTAAAATATAGAGCTGAAAGCACAAAGTGTATAAATTTGTTACCTGTTGTTGAATGATATGTGTGAACAAATGTTAAAAAAGAATCTCCTGTGTTCGTTCTCTCAGACACAAAGACTTCATCATCATTATCATGTTTTCCGGGAGATATCTTTGTTGAACATACTCATGGACTTTACCCCAAGATTTTGTGAATGATGACTCTCGACTGCATCAATTATATTCCTGTGACCCTTTTCAAAATAAAAAGGGTCCATTAACCATTCGTTACTTTTTATACTTTTTGTTTTACTTTATGGGTCCCGTGCTTCAGCGGCACATAAAAATCTTATGTTACATTCTAATCGTTCTAACATGTGTAAAAACCGACAGAAACAAAAATATAGATTTCCAGAGCTTTGTTTCTAATAATATTGTTTTTTTGGTAGACAAACAGAAGTCGTATATCATCGCGCTATGCCAACTTGAGGTCGGCCAGTCCAGAGTTAAGCTGCGGACGGCTGACATGATTTATGTGACGTACTGAATTATTGTATAAAATATCGCTGCAATCTGTCGATAAGTCTCAGTGAATAGCTTTCCCTTTTTATACTGCAAAATATTTTACACTGAGAATACGAAATACTCGTATTAATGAAATACTCGATGCATTTTTCCGAATGCGTATTAAAGTTTACTGAATCGGAGATGGGAGGATGAGTTTGGGATGTGTGATGATATTATTTTTATTAATATCAAAACGTACTTCCTGATATTATGTCATTCAGGTTCCATTAAAACAGAAGTTTCTTATAGAATCTTCAATCAAACGTTTACAAACGTCATGCAATCTAGAAACCATTTTAAAGATTTTGGCCCATTTTATTTCTGCATATAATATGTAATATAATAATATTAGAGAAGATGACTAATCCATATCATATTCGTATCTTATGTCTTATTAGTTATTTGGATCTTGGATTTGAACTTGAACCACCCATTTAGCATTACATTTATATTGTTGTATCTGTAGTATGAAAATCGTAGTAAAAGGGCTCAATATATTGGTGAGATTTTTACGTAGGGGATTTGTATGAATAAACACTTCTTTACAGTCTCCTTAAGTACATTATGTTCTGCTCTTGCTTCGATAAGAACGTGATTATTAGAATTAGAATATTTATATGTTGTTTGTATTATATTATACTAAGGTTTAGATTACTATAAGATTTTTAATAACGGTCAGATAAATGAGGAGTGGAATGTGTATACGTAGTTGCATGTTCATACGGCCGTATAATAAAATTGCACTTTATAACGCTTGGCTTAACGTGCAAAGAAACGAGACGAACATATGAAAAACACATGCATATTTTTATTACAGTTAAACTGCTTCATGTTAAATAACAGCTTGCGAAATACATTTCAGTGTCTCAAGTATTTCTGAGGGTTGTACTCTCTTGAGGAACATGTTAGTTCGTTTTAAAGTTTAATGTTGCTTGAAGTAGTAAAAGCGGAGAAGTACTCCCCCATACATGAGAAGTAAAATTTTTTCCTCATAAAAATGTTACTCGCTTATTCGATTTTGTTGGCTCGAAAGCCTCGCTCGTTACAGGAAATTCTCGTCTTGTATTATAGTATTGTGGATTGTGATGTAAGAAGGGAGCCGTAAAGTCGTGTTTTAAAAGATGCATGGGTAAGCTCGTATCCTCTTGTAATTTTAGACGTTTAAATAAGAATTGTCTGATGACAGGAGGTTTAGTTAATGATTACGGCAATGTATAGAGATGTTTGTCGATATTCATTTAGGTAAACTAAACTAAAATTAGAGAATTTAATTAACTAAATTAAGTATAATAGAAATTAAACTAAAATGTCAGAAATTTTTTGTTCACACGGATATGTCCGATAAAATTTTAAACGCCAAACTATAATTGTATAGAAAATTTACTTTGTCGTCTCTTATTTTTTTTTTGTCACCTTTTTATAGTAAAAGATAGTAATTCTATGCTTGTCTAGTGCGTATCTCGGATAAATACCTGTTTCCACATAAGTAATTCTAGAGTTCGCTAAGTATGCGCTATAAAAATATACTTAATATAGTTTGAGTTTTTAATTCGACCAAGTATAACTATGTTCAAGAATCTAATATGTGGATATGAACAGTATATATCTACTTTATGGATGCTTGCATAGAGCTTCGCGCATAATGGTATCGATTTTAACACAGTTCTTTTGTTCCTCATTTTTTCTTTGGCTTTGTCACGCTGAAGACTTCCGATTTTATCCCTCAGGCATTTCTTATTTTGCTGTGGTAGCTACTATATCTTTCAGTGTTTGTAACTTTCATTTCATATGTGCCGCTTGCTTAATCATTCATCAGGATTATGATGTTGCGTAATGGAACTAACGGCTTGTACTCGTTTTAATTCTCTTTGATGTTCCCAAGGGAAAGTTTCAGGTTACAATTTATTAATATTAATACAAAATAAAGTAACTTATTTTTGGTTTTTGGATTCGGTTTTAAGAGAGACAGTATAAAAAAGAAATTGAACCAAATCCAACAAACAAGTTATTTTAATACTACGAGTAAAAAGGTTAGGAGTTTGGTTTTAAAATGATAAACAAATTGGTCCACTTTTTCAGTTCGGATGTTCCCTCTTTTATAAGGTAAACGCTTGATTACAGTCTATTCATTATGCAAATAAATTTTCATAATACAATTACAAAAAATCTTGTTTTTTATAATACATAGCTTTATTTCATTTTTTATAAAGCGCTACACGTGGCCTGGGGCGTTTCTTTTGATGAATGTGGGTGCTTATATATTTATGTCTAACCACTGTGTAGAATTTTATTTTAATTACTATTATGGACAACTTTGGTAGGAAGTAATAACAAATGGAACTGTGGGAACCATCGTTACTGGATTTATCTAGGTATTTGGAAGGACACCTGTAGAAGAACACTAATTACAGTCATAAATACATCATAAACATTAAAAGTGTCGTCGACTTATTGGATATTGAGACAATTAGAGATACGTCATTAGGTACATAATCTTAAGAAAGGTACTTATTTTTATTTTGTTTGTTATTGTTATCAAATCATATTAAGTCAAATGAAACTAACATTAATCTGTTAGTTAGTCATGTGAAATGTACAGTTACCGCACATCAGTAAAGCAACTTGAACTATGAAAACCATCCTTACTGCTACGACATAAAGTAGCTGTCAATATCAAATTGTTACAATGGACTATACCTATACTTAAAATGTTTAAACGTAAATATATTAAAGATCCTCTGTCTGAGTTTATCTTTCACGCAAGATGAATAGTATGACATTATTGTTGGCATAACTTTTATGAGATACAAAGAGGCAAGGTCGGTCATTTAATATCCTGTCATTTAAACATACATTTTCCTTTTTTACTTTCGTGGCCAATTGGTGGTCCGATTTTGTAGTTGTATTGGGTCGGCACAATAGTAATGAGACACTCTACAAAACTCTATACATTTCCTTTCTTAAGTTAATTGTTTTCGATAATATTCTAATATGTTGTAGAACATTCTAGGTACTTCTAATGTCAGGGTATATAATAAAGCCGCCCTCGCGATTGGTTTAGTCAGTTTGAAGAAAAATGGACGAGCGACAAGTTCGAACACTATACTTATACGAGTACTTGTTAGGCCTCAGTGCGCGGGCTGCGGCTGACAATATCAACACTGCATTGGGCGCTGGAAGTACTAGCCATGCCACGGTGTCCAGATGGTTTGACCGTTTTTAATCAGGAGACAGGAGCCTTGAAAGTCAGTCACACTCAGGACGACCACCTGCATTCAATGATCACGATTTACGCCGCGAACTGGAGTCGAATCCGGATGCTACCACTCGTGAATTAGCGGAAGCACTTAACTGCAGTCACCACGCTGTGGAATACCATCTGCATGAACTTGGGTATCGAAAAGTTTTGGCTCGATGGGTACCGCACATCCGTACCGACGCCAGTCGTGCAGTCCGTGTTACCATCTGTCAATTACTTTTGGTGCGACCCCGACGTAAAGAGTTTTTGTTTGATCTGGTTACGGGAGATGAATCATGGATTCATTATGAGAACGATACACGTCGTACTTTTTGGCTGCCTCGGGAAGAAACGCCACCAACTCAACCGAAGCTGAGTCAAAAGAACCGCTTAAAAGTTCTGCTTTGCTGTTTCTGGGACGCGCAAGGCATGCTGTTTCATGAACTATTACACAATGAAACTGTAGACGCTAACAACCGAACTATCTTCTGCTATCAAGAAAAAACGACGAAGACGAGTCAATGTAATTTTACTACATGATAACGCTCGACCTCACGTCGCTTCTACCGTTCGCCAACAGCTGCAGAACTTGGGCTGGGAGGCGATGCCCCACCCACCTTACTCTCCAGACCTCACACCATCAGATTATCATTTGTTTAGAGCCCTGAAACAACATTTGCGGAGTAAACAATTTAATGATTTCCATGATTTACAGGCGGAGTTGAACAACTTTTTCGAGGCACAGCCATCAGTGTTCTGGGCGAAAGGCATTCAAACTTTGCCGGGTCGTTGGCAAGAAGTCTTAGATGCTAATGGTGATTACATCATTGACTAAGCTTTTTCTATTGTAATAATAATAAAAAAATGTAAAACGTAAGCCTAGTGTCTCATTACTTTTGTGCCAACTCAATAATTAGATTATTATTTATTTACCCGCTTCAAGTTCTCACATATGAGAGTATATATACCTTCAACAATATTTACAACAAATTTATATTTTATTCAGTATTTCATTATCAGTCTCATTTTGAAACTATTTTTCATTTTCAATCGTGACAGAAATTGCCTTACCTCAATATTAATAAAACAAAATAATAACTTAATTAAAAAACAGCTCTGAGAATACTCTTGAAGTTAATACCAATTCCAATATTAATCAGTGGCATAAAACAATTTTTAATGTTAAAATAAATTTACCTACATCATAGTTATCTTAATTTTAAAGCATGTGGGTTTATTAATATCCCGATTCTTTAATTATTTTTAAGAAATATTTGCATCTAAAAGTATAATCTGTCATATTTCCAATGTCAATTAAGTGGTTTTTAGGGATGCTCGATATTAGAAAAACATCGATGTTAATATCAACTCAAAAGTATCGATGTACAATAAATAAATATTATAATGACGTGCTAATACGAATCTGTCAAGCGATTATTAATTAGAATCGAATAATACAATTTCAAGAAAAATATCGATTTCTGAAAACATCGATATTTTAGTTGATTGATTGAAGTTGACAGTTTTTTTTTATCCATTTGGTTCAATAAATGCAAAAGAATAACTTCGTTTAGCTTAGTCGGTGAAGTTTAAATTGGTTGAAGGTGAACTAATGTAAATTTGTACGAAAGTATGATTATTTCTTCACAAAAAGAGAAGATAAACAACAAATTTACTCACTATGTCATAAGAATAGATTAAACGTACCGACACCTAGACTAAATATCCATGCAATAAGTAGACTAGTCATATCGATAAAAATCTTTAGCAAGTTACCGATTAACACTAAAAAAGGATTAAAATTAAGTATATTGCTAAATAAATTAAATTAAGACTAATAATAATAAACAAATGCTACAATATTATAAAATAATATTTAAATCATACATTTTCTAATGATACCTAATTTATGCGTTATAAAAACGCCCTCTTCCTCTCTCCTAATTTTACTTCCTCACATGGTTCATGGTGATCTCATAAATTGTATCTACCAAAAAAAATTTAAATTCACATTAAGGAAACACAATAAATATATTGAGTAATGCTCACAACAACATAAGTCAGTAACATTTAGTACACCTAATTCACGTTAGATGGCCTAGAGTGTATCCATATTCCGTTCGATATTATTCTCATAACATCGATGTATCGATGTTATCGAGGATTTAGCATCGATGTTTATGCATCATCGATGAATATCGAGCATCCCTAGTGGTTTTATTTTCAAGAGTAAGCCTAAAGGACTAGGGTAAATTCGTTCCACTTACTAATAAGCTGAAAGTTTTTATTTATTTAAATTGGACTACACGACCGAACATTTTCCACTTTTACATACGTGTTAAAGGAAAAATACGTAAAGTACAATGAGGGGTAATTGAAGCTCAGGCTTGCGGCGTCAGTTTCCGTCCGCTTGTTAGAAATTTAATCTGATCTCGTGTGGGGCTCATAACTGTAAAACGATCTGCACGGATATTCCAAGGTAAGGCTTCCTTGTAAACTTCCCATTCAGTATGAAATTTTGTCTTAACAAAATAGGTGCGACTAAATCCATGACACGCCGCTATATACCGTCGGTCCTGGCTGTTCTTGTATACTAAAATAACAGCCGCTAAACTAACTCGTAAAGGCCTTCGGATGGTTTGAACAACTCTGACACTAGGTTGGCGACCAACCATTCGAAAGACGAAGAAGATATGTATGTACCTTTACCTAAACCCATGTACCTTTACCCAAACTCATGTACCATTACCTAAATCCATGAATACAGTCTATAGGTTCGCATACGACCTTATATAAAATGTACCATTAATAGATATATCAATGGCATGTCGCAAAGTCGCATCAATTCTGTGCCGGAGGGACATGTAAAGATAATTTATTTAGTTTTACCCTATCGTTTGTAGCATGCGCAGACAGGCAGATTGCATAGATATATAGATTAAACACGAAACGCAGAACCCATAATTCCCTGCGGAATTATGAGTCATGATCCAATATATATCAAAAGTAACTTGTGGTGCTATTTATATATACCAACAGAATCTTAATAAGAACTCGCATATATGTTTTTTGGAAGCGATAATTTTTATCGATTCCAAAAATCATTTTCGAGTTCAATAGACAATTTTTCAGGCACCTAATGTTCATAGTTATTCCGTTTTGTTGTTTAAATAAAAGCACAAATAAAACAACTTTTTGTAAACAAACAAATGAAAGGCCATAGTGTCAAAAAAGATAATTTATTTAACTCATAATTCACTTGTCCCCAACAAATGTTTGAGGAAAATACCTTAATGTTTTCACTCGATTTCCGTTAATCTTTTGCAGCGTTTCTGCAACAGTAATCTTGGTTAAACTTGGATTGCTTTTAAAAGTTTACCGGAACAAAGGCGTACCTGCCAATTCTTGGCAATTGTTTTTGTATGTGTATATATTGATCAAATTTCCTTATGGAAAATATTTAAATTCAACGATGTTTTGAATATCTCAGATGGAAATTACGCATGTCAATAGGCAATTTTCTTGTTCATAGCGTATATTGAGTTTTTATTGGTTTAAATGTCGTCTTTTATGAAAATCATTACAGTACCCAATATTGTGAGGGAAAGTTTAATCTCATGGTGTGAAGGTTTTTCTAGAAATAAATCTTTGAAAAGCATTAACGCATGCTTAGCGAACTCTAAAATTATTATATTAAATGGAAAAAGAATACGGTCGCGAACAGAATTCGAACCTGCGTCTCCCGGATAAATACTCCAGACGCTCTGACCACTAAGCCATCTCGACCTCTGCTCGCCACCGCGAATTCTTCATCCATATTTTAACACGTCTTTTGGCGACGTCATTGCTATGTGTATTAACTGCAATGTTAATCGTGTCGGTTCGGTCACCAGTATAGGGACTGAATAGATAGCAATGACGTCGCCATAAGGAGTTTTCGAATTTCCTTCGAATAAGCAGTGTTAAATTGACATTTGTTTTTGTTGCAGGAGGAGAAAGATCAGCTGTTGACAACAAACTGCTGGATCACACAGATATGGACTGACTATCACTTGAGGTGGAACACCAGCGATTTCGACGGTATTGGCGTCATCAGAATACCATATGAAAGGGTCTGGAGGCCCGACATCATACTTTATAACAAGTAAGTTGGAAAAAACATATTTCATATTAGATATTTATTTTTTCTGTAAATTGATCTGTTGAAGATTCTTTTAAAAGTCATTTTTATAAACTAGATGAAGTCGACATCTGACTATCCCTGAGAAGAATCGCCGAAACAAACTCAGACGTCAACGTCTCTTTTAAAGTCCAGATATAGTACCTAATACATATTTATGTGAGCATGATATGCAGGGATCGTCTCGGATGGCCTTTTGAGGAAAGAGCCATAGCAGCTTTGAACATTTCACACATTTCATTGTGTAACTCAACCATAACAAAGGGAGCTCTATTCAAAATATAAATCACAGTTACATAAAAAAAAAACCTTCTACTCTAGTTACTTATAACTCATGATATACAATGGCGCTCATAGCGGCATAGTGGTCGGTAAACGATCGTTTTCAACGTCAATTTATAGATGGGTGATAACTAGTATCAATTTCATCGGAACATCTCCGAGCTTTGGAGGGTGTAAAACCATCGATGCTGGTTTTGGAATTAAGCTGTCGCTAACCCAACTCAGAGGCCTACGAGTGGCTTGAAAAATTACAACTAAACAAATGAATGATGAAGAATTATGTAAATCTTTGAAAAGCATTAACGCATGCTTAGCGAACTCTAAAGTTATAATCGTATTCATTTACATTTTAAATTATAACTTTGAGCAGGATTCTGATCCTGGAGTATTTATCCGGGAGGCGCAGGCTTAAATCCTGCTCATGTACGTTATTTTTCCAGAGAAATTTATAAAATTATAGTGATACAGGAGGATACAAGAGGATAACAGCGTTCTTCGGTCTGCTGTTTCAACAACTTTTTGCGACTGGAGATCTTTCCTTTGTTATAAAATCCATTATTATAATTCAATATTGTGATAAAATACGCTCACTTGGACAATTAGTGGGAAGCCTAGCTTTAGCAGGGATGTCAAATCATAGTTATGCACTCTTGAGGCTCAGAAAACACAAATTTAGGTAAAATAATTGTCGTTCAATTTCGTTTCAATAAAGGATCGATTTTTATCGTCGTTTCATTATTCGAATTCTTATTGTGTGGTTGATGAACACACACTCCTTCTACTTAAGCACACCGATACAACTATAGCATTATACAAGTAAGTCAACAATTGTACATTAGACGAAACGGCCCTCGGTTCATGAGTAAAGGCTTCGTTTGAGGGCGAAACATGCGAAACAACGGCAACCCTGAAAAATGGATGTGAGTAATAACCATTAACAATGTAATTATTATGTGGGATAACATAGCATTGTGCCTGTCTTCCCTGAAGGGTAGACAGAGGTGTACACACCCAAATTTCACTAATGCTGTTATTGAGAAGTCCCACATAAAAAAGTAAGGGTGGTGAGCCTGTTGTCATCTATCGGGCACAATTCCAAGCTCCGGGCTGCTACTGAGAGTTTCCTTACAGAACAACTATTTAATAACAAAGTCCGACCTGGGAATCGAACCTGAGACCTCATGCTCAGCAGTCACGGGTGCAGTTTGGGACCACTCGACCAACGAGGCACATATCGATGGCTAAATAGCAAATAATTAATAGATTTCTTTGCCATGAGATATGATTTTATATCAATTTGTGAAACTTTGTACATGTTTACTATATGTACCTACGCTACGTATTTATTTACATGTGCAGGTAGGTATCGAATGTCAATAACTAACCACTAATTAGGTTCCTGTGTATTTAGATAATAATGTTGTTACAATATATTGGCATACGTAATGGATCCTATATCAATATTTTCCCAATAATCTAATTAGATTCGCGTATGTATCCTCCACTTCGTTTTTTTTCATATTTACGTATACTATAATTTAGCTGTAACAAAGTGCTATATAAATTACCTTCTAAATTTTGACGACGCTGTTGGCGCAGTGGTCGAGAGACTCGCTGCTGTGACGCATATCGCGTACTCGATTCCCGCACGAAACAAATTTTTTTATGGTCCACAGATAATTATTCCGGGGATGGGTGTGTGCATGTGAGATTATATGTCTGTAAACGCATCCACGATACAGGAATAAAATTCCTAGAATGCCAAATAACGAATCGATCGGACCATGAAAGTTGCTCGCATCCCTTCACCATCTAGAAAAGAGCTGATGATTTTCAAACGGCTAAACAGATTTTATTTAATCATAGCTAAGAACACTCGATCAAGTCACTATAAAAACAAAAAAAAACCGAAACAAAATCGATTGATTCATTTGGGAGCCAAGGGGAAATAATTAACGAATGAATGAATGTTTATTTGATGATGCCACAGACAGATACACACGTTAAAGTTAAACTTGTAACACCGCTCTGTTTGCGTCGGAGGTTAAAAATACGGAAGTTACAAATGATCCTAGTTTTATATTTGAAGCAAACTTTTGTTCTTGCCAGTGACTTAAACTATTTCGCTCGATTGAAATTGTAATTATGTCACTTCATAAGAAATAGGATTGTTCTATGCAAACGTGCTTCATATGGATGACTCTTGGACCTGAATTGGGATTGAAATTAATTTCGAGATGCTGCTGCTGATTAAATTACGTGAGCATTTCAAAACCGAAAAATTACACCGAGGGGTGTTCAGACATTTGGGATTGGAACTAAATCATAATAGAGGCAAAACGAAATATCGAGGTAAAACCGAAACATAATAAAAAGAAAAATCCAAACTACAATCAATTTCACAGAGACTTAATAGTAACAGTGCGATAAAAGAATTGGTACAGAAAGAAAAGAAAAATGTCCTCACTAATGACGCGAAAGAAATTAAATGTTCTTTGTGCGTTCCAACGAATTGTGGGGCATTACGATTATTACGTATCAGGGCATAACAGCTCGGTGCGCTATCCGCCAACACGGCTTTGGGATAAATTGCTAATATTTATTAAATTAATAGCGCCTCCTTTGCCTTGTGTTTGCAAGGAATATTTTCAGTACCTGTACTTGATATTTAGATTTCGTTGTAAACAAAATCACCTATTTTGTTCGGGACGCTTATTGTAGATTGAAGAGTTCTGTTTAACCGTGGCTTTTGGTTATTTTCGAATAGCAATTGATTAAAGTCAAAAGGGTGATTTTCCAGCATGAATGTGTTTGTTGGGCATGGTTATTATAGAAATTTTATATTACCTTTATGGTACGGGCCTCACGCACACAACGAAGGAATGATCGTTATTCATCATGTAAGCATACTGCTGGTTGGCGATATCAGACTATAAGTCCAAGTTATCTCATGATGTTTCGCTTCGCTGTTACTTGGAAAATTATTTAGAAGGCATTGATAAACTGATAGTATGGCTCTTGGATTGGCAAGTCTAAGGTCGAGGTTACGCATCACTGAATTTTTTAAGTGCAATTCACCAGCACACTTGGGAGTTGTTGCTGTGCAAATCCATGTCAAGGGCTTATGGGTAATTTGCTCTCTGGCTCTAGGTTGTTCATCAACCAATCAAGAAGACTGAGAAAGTAAATTTGAACCTACAACATGTTGTTCACTACGATATTACGTCAGCAGTAGGCCGGTCACAACAGTTAATTTTTTTGTTGTAAGTAACCCTAGTAACAGTCCTTTGATCTGTATATAAAGTATATCGCTCAAGGGCTCTTCGGGATTCGAAAAAGTAGTTTTTAGTCCTTTCTAAACAAGAAGTTTTGTGTCTTTTTTAGTTATTCCTTCGTATCTACTATTTAACTTTTGTGAATACATTGTCCTTAGTTTGAGATGCTATTAACGTATCTTATTTACTTTGAGGACCACTTGTAGTAAATTTTTTACTCAGTTTTTTAACCCGTTTATCTGAGAATATTTCACTGTTGTGTCAATTGTTTCGTTTGATTGTTTATGTACTTTTTGCTCATGAGCAAAACGAGACAAACATTAAGACAGCATGTAAGTCTCTTCTACAATGGCCTTTCGGTCACTATAGCATATTCTGAAGTATTGTATAGTGTGAAATTATTTGTTTTATTGCAAATTGATATCGAATCTCCTTTTTATTTTATATTCTGCAAGAGTAGAGTAGAATAGAAGGTTAGGCACTTATTTAGTCGTCATCTATGATACGAGAATCACAACAAAAAAAACTAAAATTCTATACATTTAAGATTTTACTGAATGGCCCCAGCAAATGGTGCGTTTATATTAGCCGTGCCCTCTAGTACAAGCTATTAAGTCGTGACGGGCGTAAATGCATAATGTAAATGTGCCATTACTTACACGGAGGCTCTGTTCAAACGTGCCACGACGTCACCATACCACAACAACAAAAATGTAGCCGAACATTGCCGGTGTGGAGAGTGTCACTACAGTGGCTTGAAATTGCGCTGTAGCTCGCACATTTCGATCTAGGCAATGCTTTTTTACATCAACAATCATAACTGAACCATATTGTCTTTATGGCAGCAATGTCGGCGGTTTTGATTCGTACGTAGGGCAATTAACTAAAATAAGTGCATTGATTGCTAAAAAATGTTACTTCTACTCTATACTAAAGTTATAAAGAGGTAAAGTTTGTGAGTTTGTATGTAGGGGATAATCTCTGGAACTAATGATTCGATTTTGAAAATTATTTTACTAATAGAAAGCTATATTACCCATAAGTGCTTGAGGCTATAAATTTTATGTGTCCTGTGTTTTAGCTATTACAGTTTTTGCGGACGGATTCGCGGGCACAGCAGAGCGAGATAGGACGAATTAAGAGATGTCAAATTCGAATAACATATCTTTATTATACATGGTAACCGTTGGTAAAATACAGCGATTACATATTTTAATTAAGCTGGCCTTATTATCAACACCATACACCACTACACATGATGATTGTCATACATACAAGAGAATGTTTTCATAGAATCCCCGCCACATTTTTGCGGCTGAGGTATGGTCGTGGTTTTGGCACGTCTAAACAGGCCCTAAGTGCCAAAACATTTGCAGCTTCTGTTTCTTGCCAAATAAACGGAGCTTTGAGGAACAGAGTTTAGTGAAATTGAACTGTCAACTGAATTTATTACACGTCAAGTGGTTTCACCTGAACGTGCCTTTAGCTTCGGAGTTCGGACCTGTGCGATATTGAGATTGATTTCGTCTTGTTACAAACTATTAGAGAGTGTATTTAATGTAGAGTTATGTGCGTACGGTTTGTTAGCGAACTGATTAATGGGTATATGTATATTTCGTCGGGATATATGCATCTATAAAAAATATTTCAACATGTTCTAATTATATGTATCTGTTCTCATGTCCTGTACAAGAGGTTGAGATATTTTTTAATGTACTTTGTAGAAAGTTACAATAGGCAAAAAAATATAATGCTATTTATATGATGAAAGCGTGATGTCCTGTGTTTGAATCCCGGGTCGAGCAGTGGTATTGACTTCTTTATTTGGGAATTCTGACCGCTCCTAGCCTGAAGTTTGAAATTAAGTGCCTGACAATAGACATGGGACTTTGTATCGGTACTCAGTACACCTTTGCTTAACCTTTCGAGGAATATAAGCGTGATGTTACGTATCTATGTATGAGTTATATAAATAATTTTACCATTCAAATATGTTGACCTCGAAGTACTCGTATTTCGAGGGGTGACTTGCATCTAACCTTCGTAGCCCTTTTCCCCTTCATGGTCTGATGTTATCAGCGGATAGACATTCGTTATTCTTGCCCATCGACTCACTAACTGCGCCGAATGAAACAGATAAGACACAGGAAGGAATAGATGTATTATATTACCCATTTGATTATTACCACACATTGTGTATGAATGAATAACCTTCGTAAAATACTTTATTGAATAACTCAGAGTTCCAGTAGTCTCGGGTATTTATCCGGGAGGCGAAGTTTCAAATTTTGCTTAGGACCTTATTTTTCTTTCCACTAAATTATTATAACTTTAACTTAAGAGCAATCTATTGTTTACAAAAGAAATATTATGAATCCACGGCACATCGACAAAACTAGCTGAACAATATAGATATAAAGGAATGAGGTACAAGATATTTTTATCTTATCATCATCTAAACACAAAAACTGCAAAATTTTGATGGTTGTTATTCGTTTTCTCCCGCTGAATATACCTTAGATAACATTAAAAGTAGACAATACATTTAATTTCCTCTCTCGCACAAAATATTCATTTAAATGCTTTATATTAAAACAATCCATGATTTAGTTCGAGAATCTCCTCACAGTTGGTATCGCGCAATTTATTAGCTGAATGAACAAAAGAGAATTTTATCTACCTTACCTAAATAGAAATTGAATTCTGGGTTCTCTTGCCTAAAGGCATATTAACTACCCTTTTTAGTACAATAACAACTAAGGCAAAAGTCGTTGAAATTTCAGTAGCTAATGTTTTATTAATATGACAAGGTGACTCTAAAATACTCAAGTCATTATCATCAGTCAAGTTGATTTTGTAGTTGGAACAATTTAATTAAAAACTGTTTTGAATCTCTACTATAGTCTATTCATTTCCGTAATGCTTGTACGACAGGTGTCAAATGATGATTTAGGGATAGCGTAACGTAAATCGGAAATAAACTTTTAGAAAATCGATTTGTTTCCAGAAAGAATTATAAGTGTTGACAACACTTATAATTCTTTCTGGAAATGGTTTAGTTTAGGTTATACTTTAAAAATCGATTCAGCTTGTTTATAAGAATAAAATTGAATATGTCGTGTTACCCTTTCTAAAATGAACAGACTATAATGCATATTAATTGGATCTTCAAAACATTCTACCTCAAATTATTTTATAAGTAGGTACTAATGAGTAGGAGCGTGTTTTTCTTAACTTTACCCGAGTGTTAGCCGTTAATAGTTTGGCAACTTTATATATTGGGATTTTAGGCGGTTTACGCTTCATTTGGTTAAGACCTTTCTGACCTTATCCGCTGGTATAAACTGACCTAATTGCAAAGATTGCCTGAGGCAAACTTGTAATAATATTAATCGAGTGTACATAATAGTATAATGCTCTTCAGAGCTGCGTTACACTCATTGGATCATATAATTTTCCGGAGAATGTGACTTATTTATAATAAAACAACTTTTAACCGGATTAATCGCGTGTATTATTGGTTTTTTGTTTTTCCTGACGTTTCGAACACTTTGCAGCGTTCGTAGTCGCAGGAGGACCCTGCCTCCTGTCCTATGTATGATTGTTTTATTATAATGTATAGTGATCGCGCAAACCTAAGATATTACTATGTGACTTCTTGTTTACACTTCTAACTTATTATAGGTGCATATATTTATTTATTTATATTTATATGCACATAACATATAGCCCAGGTATATTATGAAGTGTTAGGTTCTAGATTACTACTTACTATTACATTATCAGACTAGGTTTGACTTAACTTGGAAAAAATTAACTTCAGAGCCTATACGCCTATAAAAGTTAAGTCTCGTAAAAGAACTTAAACATTTACATAGAACAACACCTTTGATTACAATATCGTTTAACTTCACCGTTTGTAAAAAACGCACGTACTCTTGGTACTAGTATCGAACAGTGGTTCATTTGTCCGAATCGATTTGTCCGTTTACATTTTAAATTGCATTTGCATAATGGTAAAACTATTTCACGTTTGGTGTTCGCCACACCATTTATAATATGTCCGAATTTACATATTTTCTCGTTGTTTCGGAAGTCAAAGCGAGCTTATGTACATAAACGTACATAATTTAATGCTTATGATGCGTAATGGGGTGAACAGAGTTATAAATACTGGCAAAAACCACTTGAAATCACGTTTGGTACACAAATGTAATTGTTTGTGCCTTGGCAAGCAATTTCAAGCAGCTCATTGTGAATTTCAGTTATTTAAATTGTGGTAGCTATGAGTGGAAGTGAGACCATGGGGTTATATCAACTGACCTTATTCCACCCTCCCCTTTTCACTACAAGCAGAAAGACGGCACCCTATCACGCGTTCATCGTAGAAGTTCCGAAAATTCGTAAACAAGGACTTGGTTCCACGTTTACGATACTTATTCTTATACGATATTTATACTTCCGTGTTTCTTGAGAAATACAATCTAGGCAGTTTCAAGGCTAGAGTGAATAGATTTCTTCTGGATCCATGTGCTCCATCTTCGGCCACACCGTCGCTTACCATCAGGCGACTGGTGGCCAAACGTAGAACCATTTTTGATAAAAAAATAACTAATTGCTGGCTCGATTAGTACAGCTGTTAAATGATCAATCGATTTTCTGATTCTTGTGGAGCAAGTATAAGAATTGGCGTCGGATATTTAGTTGATTTATATCAAAATTTTTAAGCCTGATTCAGATGCCTTATTTCGGTACTATCAAAACTATTACAGTATGTGTAGGTACCTTGTTATACCACCAACCGGTTTATTTTGTTGGTTTAATGATTAAGCACTACAAACTACAGTCAGACCAAAGCTGACGTGCTGTAGTACTGCTTTATAAATAACAAAAGACTTTAAAACATACATTCTTACGAGGTTTTTTATAAGTAGATTGTAGTTGGATTAAGGCTTTATTTTATTATTTGCCATGGTAGAAGCTATAGTAACACATATTTTGTGAAAATTACAACAGGCTCCAATTATGGTTGCAAGATTCTGCCCTGTGACATACAGATTACCCTTTTGTTTACGGACCGTTTATTAAGGGTCTAGGCTGAAAAGGTCAAGTAGCTCAAAAACAGTAAATTTGCAATGTAAATATGTCTCATGGAAACTTGGTTATAAAAAATTTGTATATTTTCCCATTATCTGTGTTTCCCATATTGTGTTGACACAACAAAGAGCTCTCCATGTAAATGCAGAGCTCTAGGTACTAAAGATGAGGTAAACACATCACACTTCTATACGTATACGTGCGTAAGTAGGCTATATCCATAGTAAAAGCTATAAAATAAAGATTTTGCACTTACTTTCATCGCGTAAAGTGTTATTAAGTGTAGAAAACCTCGAATTTTTCGATTTTGATATATCATAGCATTTCCATAAAAATAGTGATATTTTTTACCGATATCAATAGTTATTTCTTTACATAAAATGTGGTAGTCTATGAGGTGTTATTTTGTTATCTGCATACAATATTATATTTTATTTATGTATGTATTCTGTATTCTCCTAAGGAAATACGCGATGTCTAGAGCGAATTTTAATAATTTAGGTACCTAAATTAAGATTAGATAAAAGTTACAATAAGATCAAGACGAATTTAGGCGTGCCAAACTAAAATCTCCGAAGATCGCCACACTTTTAGATGGTGACTAAAATTAGATAGGTCAAAATAAAGTTAAAATTTGGTTTAAATTCTTATATTATATTGTTCATCAACCATACAATCAGAAAAAGTAAACGAATTTTTATTATGTCATTGAGTTTGAGAATTCAAATCAAACCAAATCAAAATCATTTATTTCAAATAAACCATTTACAGGCGCTGTTTAATTGCCAGAAGTTAATTGCCACGTTCCAAAGTGTACATTCCTTTGGAGAAGAACGGGCAAGAAACTCCACGGTTACTCTTTTTCATCAAATAGGTTTTTACAGTAGTAGGTATTGGTTACACTGTTTTTGTTGCAAAATTAGTTTTCGTATTCAAAGTCATTCGACTAATGTATTCAGAGTAGGTGGTCAATTGTTTGTTTCGAATTACGTTTCAATTGTCTTGCTTAATGTAGGCGACAGGAATTCTCCATTAGCTGTGACAATTCAACTACTGCTTATTTCAAATGCACATAAACAAAGCCCAATTTACATGGTGCAATGTAATTTTTTGTCTGTTCAATTTCGAGTAATAAACATTTTGCATCGTTCTAACAACAAGTAGATGATTTTTTGTGGAAAAAGAATACGGTCATGAGCAGGATTAGTTTAGTGAATAGTGACTTAAAGAAAAAAGTAGTAATAAGTGCTGCCTAGAAGAACACATGAAAATAGTGTCTCCCTATATTCACTAGAAACTAAGAAAAGTCATTGGACGTTCTCTTAGAAATTTAATACCATAGGAATTTAGGTTAAAATTAAATTACTTATTAGCCGAGCCTAGGCTAGATTGTAATTAAAATAAAGTACCTATTCGCCACGGTACTTTATAGTAAACAAAAAAAAAAATGAGCAGGATTCGAACCTGCGCCTCCCGGATAAATACTCCAGGCGCTCTGACCACTAAGCCATCTCGACCTCACCACCGCGAATTCTTAGAATTAAAATTCTGAAGAAGAACTCGCGGTGATGAGCACAGGTCGAGATTGCTTAGTAAAAAATTTGATTAGTTAACAGGTCGTGTTTACAATTTTATTTTTACCTAATATAGCTTTAGAACGACTAGAAAATACTCGTAAAAGAACATTTCAATAAGTTTGTTTTTAGCTAGAACTGCTTTAGAATAACGGCAAAATTCACAGTTTCGTCCGGTCCCAGTGAAGTATTTATTTGGATTAAAAGCCGTGCCGACAGTTAAAAAACAATATTTGGCTGTCGGACACAATTTAATACCAAGCCATCAGGAGACGGGTTGCTTCTCGGTCCGACATAATAATAACTGCGTATTGTTTTTGTTGTGCGGTTTTCATATTCAAATTACAAAATATTTATTTTCATCCAAATACATACATACGTAATACATAAATAGGTCATCTTTTATTATTTTCTGGTTCTTTGTGGTGTTTCAATTCAAAGTTGTGTGCTAATAAAAATCATAACGAAATATAGTGTAAATGTGTCGCCGTCAATATTGTTATCAATTTCAACTAATTTAAAATGTGCTTGAGCATGTGTATAGACATATATACCTTAACATGCAATCGACACTATTATCTCAGTCTCACGTCGGAACTAATTTGAAATATCTCAAACACGGGCTAAATAGTAAGGGTTTAGGAGCATAGGTAGTAATCTCAGAGTAATGTACTAATTAAATTAGACTGTGACCAGTAATCCAAAGGATTCGGTCTTCATTATCGCTTAGCCCTTTCTTTGTGTAATGAAACTCCTAAATCGACTACTGTTTTGGGTTTTAATAAGAGCCCCTTCTGGAGCTTAGGGCTATCATAAGATAAAGGCGAAAAACATTTGCCTTCTTCTTACGTGGGCGTCAAGATTTACGATAAGGCGATACGACGAAAGATACAATTACGAAGAAATGTTTATTCCTGATTTAATAGTTGTGGGTTTCCGATTGTGATCTTAACGTAAACATAGTATCACGCCTATATTCCCCGAAGACGAGGCAGAGGTGTACACAGTTGTACACCCACATTTCACCAATGCTGTTATTAAGTCTTATATAGGTGGTGAGCCTATTAGAAACTACAATTCCAAACTTCGGGCTGCTACTGAGAATTTCCTAACGGAAAAACTCAATAACATGTTGCCCGACCCGGGAATCGAACGTCATGATCGGCAGTCACGCTCGGGATTATTAGACCAACGAGGCAGTGATTGTGATCTTCACGATTTTATTCAGATCCGGATAGAGGCCTGCGATTCTAGAGCCATATAGCCACCTCTATACGATAGTATCAAGTTGTTGGTATTAGGTCACGTTGCTTCGTCACTTAACTTCGTCACGTCTTTTCACATTTTACTCCTAGTTTTAAAAACATTAAAATTATCAAATGATCAGTCAGTTTTACTTACTTTTTATAGGAGGCTGCTTGAAGGGGTCGTTGCTAAGTAACAGTCACACAGATCCAATAAACGAGGTTAAGCTTCGAACCTGCGCCTTACGGATATACTAAATCCTGGAGTTTATATCCGGGAGGCGCATGATGGAATCCTGCTCAAGACCGTATTTTTGTTTTCACAAAAAAATATGAAATATTAGGGTATTACTCAAAGGGTTAATACAAGCGTTGGCGGTAAACGCCGGGCATATCGACGGCACATGTCGACACGCGGCGAACTCTTGAGTTCGCTACGCATGCGTTAATGCGTTTGAATCATTTATCTGTATGTAGTTAAGCTTTTTGGTCGCGGTTGATCTGTGGATAGTTGACCGCTATTTCATATCATAGTCCGTGCCAAATCCAACATACTTGGGTACACCCTACTTTTCAAAATGACAGCACCAATTCCTTTTTCAGCGCGGACCCCAACTATCGGTCGGCGGTGATCAACACGAACGTGATAGTGAAACACACAGGCGAGGTGACGTGGCTCAGCCACGGGATCTACGTGTCTGTGTGTGACATCAACGTGGAACAATTCCCTTTCGATGTCCAGTTATGCACCATGAAGTGGGCTTCTTGGACCTACGATGGGTTTCAGGTGAGTGGAAAAATATTTTTTATTTATTATTATATTGTATTTTATTATCAACCAGTCTTACCACGAAATATCGTGCTACTGGGTTGTGGAGGTCAGATAGGCAGTCGCTCCACGTAAAATACTATTATCAAGTTGGATCCGGTAAGATTGGAAGCTGACCTCCAACGTAATTAGCAGAAGGTTCGGTGATTTGATGGTATTTGTTTGATATGATTATAAGAGTCATGTCGTCCTTAGACACAAATTTCAATACATGATTGTCCTTGATGATGACCTTTCTGAGATGGACGGCGGTTTTTATTACAATAGAAGTATTGGATGCACCAGATATTCTACAAGACTACAAGTTCTCGTTAATACAGATAGATAAATCTTTTAAAGGCATTATCGCACTTATAGCGAATTCTGAAGTTATATTTTTGAAGGAAAGATAAATACGCAGAATTTGAACTTGCGCCTCCAGAATGAATACACCAGGTGCTTTGCCAACTAAGCCATCCCGAACTCTGCTCACCACCCCATATTTTTCTTCCACATTTTAATACGCCTTATGGTGACGTCATTGCTATCTACTCAGCTCCCCTTATTGGCCTAATTAATACCATAGAGGCATAGATTAGGCTATTGTGAGCTAGAAAAAGATTAGTTTGTAAGACTAGGCTCTAGTACCTACGTTTACATAAAAAGGTAAAATAACAGCAAAGTCAAAATACGTTTTAGCAAATATTCTATGAATACACCATTTTTAATATCATTGAATGTTAAAGTATGATGTAGGTATCAATAAGCCTCTTATCTCATTGAATACGTGTTCCAGGTATCAATATGAGTGTTAGTTCGGAAGTATCTTCTCCACTGTATGTACAAATAAAATCCTCTTATGATTCCCGTCTATGATATCTGGCATAAGTTGCTCACATTGTAGGTATTACCATATTTAAATCAAGCCATTTATTCGTCCATAGTGCAAGTCAGATAAGTCGATTTGCCATCAAGACTGGGTAAATGTTAGATTTCATCGAAGCTATTTAATTTTTATTAAAATGTGCTGAAAATACTATTTTATTGTTACATGCAAACGTGTTGCGTTGTTATTAAAACTTGACAAAGGTCTTTTTGTTATTATTTTGCAAATGACCATTTTGTTATTAATTTGTGAAATGAAAAAGCAAGATATTTAAGGAGTTTGGAAAATTTTATCCTCTCTCTGGCAGGGAGTATACATGACAGTAATTAGAGTGCCTACGTTGTAGACAGGGTCTAAGATACCAGGCATTTTATCGTGAGAAAGTAGAAAAGGGGAGAGAAAGTGGAATACGTGTTCCATAAAAATGGCTTACATCACAAATTTACAATTATTTAAAATATCCACCAAACAAAATATTAGCTATAGTATTTTTTTTATAGTACTCCATTAGTTTGTTTTAAATGAGGTTAGAGAAATTTAGTATTAACTAAGTATTTAGTTGAATTCCTATTTAATGTACTAGCTTTCAATATTTTGTTAGCCTTTAATGAAATGAACAAAGTTGTGCTAATACTAATTAAGTTTTGTAGTTCCAAAATCCCTAGGAGTTGGTTAAATGTAATTGTAGCAAGATGAGAGTGAAATTTTATAATATTTTTTTCAAATAAATAAACTTTTTTATAAAATTGAATCATACTCATTTTGACAAACAAGTTCTCAGATAAATGTAAAAAAAAATCTCAACCAAAAAAAAAAAACAACACATGGAATTAAACTAAATCTTCCATATCTAGAATACTTAATAAGTTTGAACTCCATTATTAACCAAAACATCATCGGAGAGAGGTAGATGACATGTATGAAAATTATACAATTATGGCAGCGACATGTGAGGCGAGAAGCGGCTGGGAAAACGGAACTAACTCAATAACCTAGTACCGGAGCAATCCGGATTTAGATTATAAACGTTACCTTTATTGACCAAGCTGTTGCTTGGTGTCGAATTAACTCGTTGCCTACAATTTAGTTACGAGAACGGAGTGTAAATAATTGCAAGAATATTCTGGAAATAAACTTCGCTGTAAGTGATTGCTTTAACTCTTATATCGAGTATTTAACATGTTTTATCCATGATTAATGATAAATTATAATCACAGAATAAATACGGCATTAGTAAATCAGTAATTCGGTACCTATATTAAATACACGTAGCAATGACACACATACGGTAAACACGTAACACACACACAACACAGAACACAGAACACACACTATAACATACCAGACTCTACGGAGAATAGTAGTAACTTAGTAGGCTTCTTTAATGTTTTTATATTTGTTACTTTAAAATCTACTCGTGTTTATTATATATTTTTTTATTTTTTGTTAAGCACAAAGCTTGTGTTCATATAAGGGTAAGGGGATCGATTTCCGACCTACAGGCTATTAAGTTACTCTATTTCGGGCATCAGTATTTTAGGATCAGTATTTATATTTAGTGTTTAATAAAGATTTTTATCAATCACATTAGGTTCGGCTTCTTCAACCCAATTAATGGATTGCATGATATCTCTTAGTAAATCTAGTTGTCAGACTCTCTATCTGAGTACCTGAAATCACTGTCACAGATCTTCGCTTGATTATTGGGGAACTGTGGTTTAATTTGATGCTTACCGGGGCAGGGATGGGTTTCGATATGAAATAGCCATCACCACTCAACAGACTAATCACCCTTTAACCTTAATAGATTAACTACTCTTTCGGTCATGAGAGCGTATACGTATTACGCTACGTAATCAATTTATAAGTAAGTTCACCTTGGCTGAAACATATTTTAAATAAAACTAATAACTACCTAAAGCTCATAAAATATGTAAAACCTAAAAAATACACAGACAATACAACAAGAGTGTCATAGATGAAAACAAAAAGAAAGATTTATGGGACAACATTTTTTAGTTTGAAAAATTATCATTTTTCCACTCTGGAAACATGTCTCGAATAAACAATGAGCTCAAAAAACAAAAGTGGTAATAATCTTTTTTCGACGCTAGCGGAAATATGGCGTTTAACAATAAATATGTAGGGCTTTGTTATAAAACAAAAGTAATCTCGTCATTACTTGAGACGGGGCCGGCGAATTTCTATAGAAGTGAAATGATTTTGCTGACGTAAAACAGTAAATGTAAACAACGAGTTGGTTTTCCGTGAGGCTTGCTTGAACAATTGTTATTTTGGTGTAAAATATTTTTAGATTCTGAATGCACTAAAAGCTTTTTTAACGACTTTCCTTCGATGGCAAAGTATATGAAATACAACCAAAACCAAATACGGTTGTTTGCATAACCGTTACAAGGGTAGGTAAAGCACAAACAAAAATAATTTTTTTCATAGTTTGTATTTCTAGAGTACCAATCATGAATTGTATTGTAAAAAACAAATAAATTCAAACGAGAAACGTTTAAATGTAGTTTGGTCTTAAAACAAAACACTTTATAAACACAATAAACCTATTAATGACTTTAATTTCAAACATATTACGGGCTATAGAGACAAAATGAAAATATTTCCTTGTAAGAACAGTCGCACAAATTATAAAAGTTATAATAAAAAAGTTAATTTATGTAAACAAAAGAAATTAATTTCCGTAAGAAATGAGAGAAGTTAATTTGCGATCCTCCTGCGGTAAAGATGACATAGTGTAATGGAAAATATTTTTTATTTAATGAAATTCTGAGCCGGGACAAATAATATCGCTTCGTCACTCTGCGGGTAGTCGTTAGGCGGTATTCACACAAAGAATACTTGGCGCAGACGTGACGAGTTGTTCCTCTCACACGTATAGAATCGAAATAAGAATTTCTGATGTGGACAGCAATGGGCAAATGTTGAAGATAAGATGTTCACGGTACCTAGTACCAGTGGATATATATAAAGTGCATTTTGTTTTGGGAACTCAACAAATTCTGCTTCTTATCGTTTCTTTGTTGCCCTTTAAATACTAAGGCCAGTAACAATAAAATAATCTCATTGAGAAGCTCCGCCACTTTCAAAATGACGCCTACTTAGAAGTCTTAGGATATAAAAAAATCCTATATTTCACTCAATATCTGAGGTAATATGGGGTTAACGTTAAGGAACTACTGAAAGAAAGAAAGAAAAAAAAAAAAAAAAATACGATACCATTGTTCAGTTATTATAGAAAACATACAATGATAATGATTACAATCATCCATCCGGCTGTCAGGCGTGGGGTGTTTGCATTACCCGTCCTTTCACTTTAGGTTGGATACAGGTACCGATACGCTTTAATGGACGCTTAACAGCTATTAAGAACAAAATTAACGTTTCTTTGCAGATATTTATAGGGCAAATAAATTTAAACCTAACCGTTGTATTTAAGAAGACGCTTACTTATTTTAAAAGGATGCGAACAATGGTTAGGTCTAGATTGGGAAATTGTGGAATCGTAAGGCTTTGTGCACAATTAACGCGTGAAACTGATACATAAACAACATAAATTCGCAAAAGTAACCATTTATGTAATATGTTACAATACTTAAACTATATACTCGTGAAAGTACAAAATTGAACTTTTTCTACTGTTCTGGTAATTAACGAGCCAACAGAGGACAACACTATATTGCATTGGGAAAACCTGTAATGATAGTGATGTTGAGTTATTAAAAAAAAAAAAATATAACCAGCCCGTTACTGTCCCACTGCAGAGATTGAGAGCGTTGATCACCATGAGTTGGCGCTATCAGATCATTACATGACATTAAAAAGTCACATTGGTACATGCCAGATTTGAATTCAAAATCGGTGGCTCAAGAGGCGGGCTTGTAACAACTCCGCCGTAACGCCACTGAAACTGTTATATATGTACCTAGCCTTTTCCTTATTAAATTGGGGTCGGCTTCCAGGCAAACTGGATGTAGCTTAATACCAGTATTTTACAAGGAGCGACTGCCTATCTGACCTCCACAACCCAGTTAGTGGGTAACACGATATCTCGTGGTATGACTGGTTGTCAGACTTAGGCCTCTGACTACCCGTAACGGCTGTCATGTATCTTAATTTGTCAACCGGGACCGACGGCTTAACGTGCTCTCCCAGGCACGGGTCTCGGTATGAAGTTCAGGTTACCCATCCACAGCCCGACCGCGGCAAGCGAAGCTTAACCTCGATCGATCGATATGTGCGGCTGCTACTTAGCCACGTGCCCCTCGAGTGTCGAACGACACTGAACTTAACTGTTGCTGTGCCTAAAATGTGACAGTATCTAAAACTAAACCTAAAACTCGACAGGATTAAATACTTTTGAAGCGAGCTTAATGGTAACTTTATATAATGCTTAGATACATTTTTACCATAATAACATATCTACTTTTATTGAAATGCATGGTTTATAATTTTTTTTTGGGATCATTTAATTAGCACTGACACTGATTCTGCTCTCAAACCAATATTTTTTTAAAGCCAAATTAACCTTGTGAATCTGATACTTATATATATATCGTTTTGACCAAGAATAATACTGAAAACTCTTACAAAAATAACAAATAAATTACACAAGAAAATCCGCAAGCATTACCTAGTTCAACCAAGGTCGCATTTTAATTTACGCGCCCGAAGGCTCCGCAGATTGCGTAACACGAAAACTGATTGCAAATCAAGATATCAATCCAGTAATTTACGCCGACGTCACCAAAATCACGATCCTTTTGTATGAATAGAAAAAAATCTTATATAGACGGCGTTTATCGTAAAAAAATGAGAAAGAATGTCATTGTATTTAATGTAAAAGCCTGTGGCGCGGTTGCGAGGAGAATCCTTCGGAGCACAATGGCTCGTAACCCGTATATTATTCACTACATTTTTATTAGGTTTTCACAAAAAGTACATATAATTTTACAATACACACACATATTAATTAAGCTGTAGAATTACTTAAATAATTGTTTTTTTTAAATGTCTATTAAAAACTTTTACAAGTGTAATGTGTTCTTGTCTTTTTTAAGTTAAGCGCATATTATCATTCGATTCATAAAGTGTAAATACCTCTGTTATAAACTATGGTGTACTTTTGAGAATTCGAAACATGGATAAGTTATTCATAATAAGTTATAAATATGTAAACCTCTGTTACAAAATACAAAAAACATATTATTATCCGTGTAAAATGGTTTAAAAGCGTTTACAAAGTATTTTTTTTTATAAAAGTTCTACACTATTTACGTTTGAATTGGTTAATTCGAAGGTTTGCTACCAATGTTACACAGCTAAATCCCACCTTTCATAAACGTTTTATGGTTCGCAAAGCCTTCGTTGGCATCCCTAGTGAATGTACTCTCTGTGACGTATGTGGACTCCCTGACATATTTTCAAGCCAAAAGGTACAATCGTTGAGGATTTTATTCGACATACCAACCTTTTATTATTATACTAAATGAATTTACTACACTTACTTTTGCTATGTGATTGTGAACATTACGTACTCGTAAATACGTATTAATGTTATTGATGTTGTGCTTTGTATTGTTTCTAATAGATTGAGCTCTTTATCTTATCTTTTGATATAGAGAGTATCTAATGGTATTGCGATTACCAGATTTCAACATCAGTTATTTGGTCACATCACTAAATTCTACAATAAAATAATCTTTCAGTACAAGTAGAGGTATATTATCGTATAAAGTTTTAGATTCAAATAAATATAAATTCTTAATTATATCATTTCCAAAAAGGCACCCCTGTTTTTAACTTGGATACTTGACTTTCGATATTCTCAGAATTTGTTGATAATCTCGTAAATATTTACAACAAATACGAAGAATCTGAATTATTTAAGATCCGAGCCGCAGTCAACTTTGAGCCGAAATAATATTTAAAGTTCTAGAAGAAAAACTCCTTTTAAATTTTGATGTCTCTCGGGCAGAATATTTTACTTTTAAATTAACAAATGCTATTGTTTCCAAATCTGCTTTCGTGTAATATCTACAATCTAAAGATATTCAAAGACTTAGCTGGATTTGTAGGTACATTATCCCGTGTTCATAGTAACTGGGGTTCTGTAAACGCTTAATAAGTTTTGCCCGTACCTGTCATTGAAATATTAATGGAAGGAGATGACGACCATTTTAGCTACCAGACGTTTGTACCAAAATTATAAGCAACGTACTATACCTGCTTTTAGTCTCTGCACGTACTGAGAAACTGTTAGTGTAATTAATATCTAAACTGTTATAATAAATCTGAAGAATTTCTTTGCTTGTTTGAACTTGCTAATCTCTGGAACTAGTAGTCGGATATGAACAAATATTGACTTACTTGATTCTTGAGAAAGGTTATAGGCAACATATTTCAACATTAAACTACGACCAGAATAAAAAGAAAAAAGTGGTTGAAACCGCGGGGAACAGCTAGTTAAATAAATAATAAATAAATAAATCAATATAAATCACGTGAAGATTCTGCCTACAAATAAATTGTGTGTGAATTAATTTAAATCTAAATTTAACAAGATTTCCTTTCCAAAGGGTGAAGTAAACACAACGTAAAGATCTATAAGTTAAGATATATAGATCCTTAAGTTGTGCATAACGCTGCTGATGGAGTTGGAGTTAAAGAATCTTTACCAGCATTGGGATAATAACTTACAGCTAAAATTACTTGCTTTACCTATGTGGAATTTAAGGAGAAATTAAAGATATTTCAATTCGAGTGTTGATGCAAAAAAAAGTAGCATCACGACTGTATCCCCAAAAGGTTAAGTAGAGGATTTTTCATCCACAACAAAAAAATTATAACTTCAGAGGAGTAGTGTTGTACACCCACATTTCACCGATATAATTATTAAGTTCTTTGTAATAGGTAACCGGCTCCTACTGAAAATTTACTAACAGAAACACTCAATAACATTTTGTTCGACCCGGAAATCAAACTTAGGACCTCACGCTCAATAGCAGCGTGTGCGTCCACGAGGCAAGTCAGCCTAACACAAAATGAATGCTAGAAAAAAAAATGGTCTATGAATAATTTATTTTCTGAGCGATTATCTTAGCAACAGATTCGTTCAAGTCTCGCATAATTCTATTTGTACGGTCTGTTAATTGTTGTTAAAGAATTTAGTTTTTTAATTTTAACCTGGCGCAATTTTCAATCCTGGTGACGATCCTATTTTTCTTTCTACAAAAATGTACAACTTTGGAGTTCGCTACGCTTGCGTTATGCGTTTAAAAGATCAATCAATCAATCATTTATTTGCAATGAATGTAGTTTAAAAGATATATCAATATCTGCTGATTTACTCTCAAAATTCAAATCGACTGAAGCAAATCTTTTGAATACGTTTTCTTTTTTTCCTCTAGCTGGACCTAAAAAAACAGTTTGACGAAGGAGACACAACGAATTACCAGACGAATGGGGAGTTCGACCTGGTGAGCTTCGAAGCTATCCGCCACGACCAGTACTACTCGTGCTGCGTGGAGCCCTACCCTGACATCACGTACATCATCAAGTTAAGGAGAAGACCAATGTTTTATGTCTTCAATCTCATTCTACCTTGTCTATTGATCAACGGCATTGGTAAGTACTATAATATTTTTTTGTGCTTTATTGTTGCGAGTTCTTCTTATATTTGAACTATCAATAGATATATTCATGATTATAGAATAATTTGTACTATATACCGATCCGGGTTCGAGCTATACCATGTCCAGCCAAGCCTCGGACAGCACGCCTCGCCGCACGGTGTTGCATGAACGGGTCCATATAACATTTTTGTACTAATTTGAATCCGCGTCTCGTCCGTGTTCCGGACGTAATATGGCTTGGATCAAGCTAATAAATCACCCTCTAATCTTTTATAACAAACAGGTATATTAAAAGTATGTATACTTATGGTCCTAATAAATTCTCAGTGCTTAAAACAAGTTCAGTTTAGAACTTCCCCTTTCGTAGTGATATAAGTATAAGGTCTATTTGTAAATAACTTTGTCGATAAGCTTTACGTAGCCTAAAGTCAATAAATATCTAAAAGGAAATAAATAAACGATTCTTATAAATGTAGGGTTACTCTTGAAACTAATACCAATTCCAATATTAAATTGACGCCTTAAAACAACGCGTAATTTTAAAATAAATTTACCTACATTACAGTTGCCTAAATTTTAAAGCATGTTGTCTTCATAATATCCTGAATCTATAATTATTTATTAGACATTTTGGCATTTAAAGGTACGAACAAATATTTCCAATGTCAATCGAGCGGAATTATTTTCAAGAGTAAGCCCACAGAAACCATTTGTTATAACTACATTCCAATGAATTCCGTAATCAGAACGCATGTGTATTAATTTCGTTCCTAAACAAATACATATCGCCAATATTTGCCGTGTCGAGTTATTTCGGGAATAGCATTTCTCGGTAATAACTTTCGTAGGATATTACTTGTGTAATCAGCTACTTATTTGCGGACAGCCAACATTGTATCTCGGTATATTTCCACACAAAATATAATCTGTATAAAAATATACAGCTTTTTGACACACAGTCAACACTGGATTACTGTTTACCCATATTGTACTTTTTTATATTGGTAAGGGCTGATTTTTCTAAAGTAAAAATAACTCCGTCAAGAATAAAAAAAATTACAACGCGTATATGAAAAAAAATGACGAATATAAATTAGTCTAGTAGATAATGTTTTACGATTTGGTGAAATTCAGCCTAAGTAAGAGAGTTTTATATGATTACGATCTTCGTCCGAAGTTTAACGAGTCCCAGCATACGTAAGAAACTAAAACTAAATTTGTAGAGGTCTTAAATCTTGGGACGAAGCGAGCCGTGGTTTAGCTCTGTAACATCGTTCACAACAAGAGGCTTTATAGGGATTGCCTTCATTACATAATTTATTACGACCTACCCCTGATTGCTAGAAACTTCTAGCAAGATTCGTCTTTATACACGAACTCATTATACCACAGTATAAATATGATGATTGACGTAAATTGACGTAATGCATGGAGCGCGAAACAATAATGTTTTTGTTATAATAAGGCATTCGAGTATAATAATAGAATAAACATATACAAAGGTTTTACTTAGGTACCCTTAACAATAAGATAATCATATTTACTGATAATATTTTAGGCCTTTGTTGATCCTAATTGCATCTCCATCAACTTATTAATAAAACTAAGTACATTATATTTCGCTCAAACCAAATTCTGGAGGGGAATTAAGAAGTTTATTAGCAGATTGACTATAAATAAAACCTTTTATTTTTTTCCACTAGCTCTTCTAGTGTTCTACGTGCCGTCGGAATCAGGTGAAAAGGTGACCCTGGGCATAAGTGCACTTCTGTCTATGACCGTCTTCTTGATGACTATAAGGGACACATTGCCACCTACCGAGAAAACACCACTTATTAGTAAGTTATTTACGTTACGGAAAAACCGCTTTAAATTTTTTAATATTTAGAATCTTTGTGAATATGTCTTGGAGTATGTTTAGTTTTAATCATTTGTATTTTATCGTGTTTCTTCTCCTAATTTTTGTAATAAATGAAGCCTTTGGTTCGTAAGTTGAAGATAGCATAGCTCTTGCATATTTAATACATTCCTAGTAGTTCTATGTGTAGTTAGCTGATATTTTACTTATTCACAGAAAAAAATCTCTTTCTAGAAAGTTACAATATTAACCTTTCGGGTCAGTAACGTACAGATCTGTACGATGTAACAATAAAAATCTATTGTGTCTGCTAATGACTGACGCAACAGCTTAAATGGAAAAAGAACTTTAGTAACTTTAGAGTTCGCTAAGCATGCGTTAATGCTTTTCAAAGATTTATCTTTCTAGAAAATTGAATCAATTATATTAAATTGTGTTATGAAATATATTTTTCTGTACTATGATACTTAAGTGTCACAGTTTAAATATATAAAACTTTCAATTAAACATACAGCCAGTTAATGACTTATCTTTAAGTTTGTTAAATTTTCAATTTCTTTTCAGGTTTATATTACGGTGTGAGTACATGCTTAGTATCGTTCTCGGCGTCACTTTCAGTCGTCACACTCAACATATCTTACAGGCGAGTTTTAATACGATTTATTAATCATTTAAATTTTAAGCACGCAACTAATTATCCTAATTAAATATTTGGTTGCATCATTTGATCAAACAAAACGGCCATGCAATTTAACGAGCGATACATAATAAAGCAAATTGTGTGATATAAACGCCTCCAATATTAATTTTATAATGAAAAATATTCGCGTTCGTATTGGACATTGAACAAATTAAATTAATCGAGGCCTGTTTTTATATCAAATTAGATATGATAATATAGGCACTGCAGTAAGCTAAAATATATATTTGTAAAAAATTGTTTTGGTTTACGTTAGTAAATGTTTATTTATCTTGGCTGAAACAGGGTTGTTATGTATTTGACGTTTTTTGGGTTACTGATATGGTTCTTATTATTCTTATAACTTGGGTAGAAATAAAACAATCAATCGGACGCAGCGCGTTGGCGTAGAATGAGGTTTTGATTATTTACTAGACTCTTTCTGCAGATACTTGTATTATCGATTGTCACTTATTTAATTACAGAAGCATACTTCACGTGCAGAATACAGAAATATAAACAGAATTATCTGATAAGCGCTTAATAAGTACTGCAATGCCACCTAAATGTGACTCATTTTGTATGCAGTTACGACTATAACAGCATTTATATACATATTATCATAAACGTATTGTGTGAATGTGTGGTGTTGCTCATAGAGGAGTGAGAGGGCAGCCGGTGCCGGCGGTGCTGCGCGAGCTCGTGCTGCAGCGCCTCGCGCGCCTACTCTTCATCAACCTGGACACTGACGCTCCAAAGGTAATAGAGCACTATTATAATAATATAGTGTGTCCCTCTTAGAGGAGTGATTGTGCAGTAGAACGTAGCGGTGCAAATTTACAACGCAGTTTCGATCACCTTTGAAAATGAAATATTATAATAAATGATCAATTCATTAAAAAAGTAAAAACACGCCTATCATGTGTAATTTTTTGTGTACTGTAGCCACTATATCACTATTCTTTTAATCTTACTAGCCTATGTTACCCGGGATAATGCAAGGATTCTAACGATACCCCATTTATTTAAATCAGTTCAGGCGTTTTGAAGTTATAGGTGGAATAAATTCACATATACATGAACCCTAAAAACATAACACTCATTTTTGGAGACAGTCATGTAAAAATCCTTAATAATCTCAATATAGTTTTGCTTGATACAGTCAAACATCTGTTACAGTTTGGTGAGTACCTAACATCCTTATCATCTTTATAATTATGCGCTGTCCCGAGTTTCCTTTCAACGTTTGCAATGTCAAAAGGGAGAATTCGCTATTGGAAAGCAGTACATTAAACTAATACAGTGTGCTACGAAAGCCTACGGCGTAGCGTGTTCGTAGCCATCATGCGTTGATAGATTGCTAACTAATTTGATGGACGGGTCTTGTTTACAAATTAAACGATCAGCATTGTGCCTGATGAGGGCTATCATTATTTTATAAGAGGTGTACTTTTGTTTATATTGATATTGTTACAATTTGTTAACTTGTCCTTGATTTCAATGTCGTGGAATTTCTTTGTTTGGCAAGAAACTTTTACTTCTTTCAATTTCTCAATAACGAATAGAGTTACTATAAATGTATAAATACGCGCACTGTAACGTGATTTATGTTCAAAGTTTCCAATACAGTTAAAAAAACAAAGCTACAAGTTATGAACGAAAATTCTGACCTCTCAGGCCTTTGTATATTTTATGATCTTGAGTTTATGTGAAATAAAATCTGAATAAACTTACAACATTTATTGGCCGCATGGTTCCTATTAGGACCCATAAGCATAGACGAAAAAATCTTCTAATAATTAAAAATAATTAAAATTAAAATAATTTCCTTCTTAAACCACGTTGATTTACAACCTGAGATATCAAATGTCCGTTACTCTCTAAGGTCCAAAGGCTTTAGATACCCGAAAATGTCAGTAATAAATCTCAATGTGGGAAAATGCCTCAAGCTTTTAAATCAGAAAGTCAGATTCTCCTGGTCTTCAAAGACCGCTTTGTAAACTGGAAAATAATTAAGAATTATGAAACTCGAGACGAGAAAAAAACACGTGTAAGTCACTCATTGGTTGGCACTGCGCAGTTTAACAGCTCTAAATGAAAACGTTATAACGATTATAATAAAACAACGTTTAACCGGATTAATCACGTGTATTATTGGTTTCATGAGGATTATCATCCTGTGACCACGTACGCTGCAAAGTGTTCGAAACGTCAGGAAAAACAAAAACCAATAATACACGCGATTAATCTGGTTAAAAGTTGTTTTATTATAATGTGTATTGATCGCGAAAACCTAAGTTATAATAACTTTATTATGACTTTGCGAATGTCCTCATCGAATACTGAATACCCAAAGTTAATTATGATGAATGAATTAATAATAATAATTATCATTAAGTGCCAGTATTCAGCGGGTGGTGATTATGCAAAAGTGAAAATGTTTGTTGAAATAATTTATTATGAATATTTAATTATTCATTTCAATTTGTAGACTGAATAAATCTTTTTATCTTTGAGTCGAAGTAATACAACATAACATAGCACCTGTTTCCTGGAAGGGTAGGCAGGTAATGATAATGATAATATATTTATTTGTCAGAATACTGTTACAAAGTTGTTGCAAAATATATTCAAGTACATAATATTTTGCCGTTTCCGACGTACAAATATTTGATTTACTGAAAACAATAATAAATTTAATTAAGCGATAATTTTTATGGTTCATGTCAATTATTATAGAGATAATTAGGTTATTAATAAATAGAATCATACAGACAATTGTTATTTTTACACATGTTAAAGTTTTAGGTATCATATAAACTTACATTAATAATCTGAGCATATCATACACATTAATTATTCTTAATATTATGCACAGTCAAAATTTTTCATTCAGAAAATTGTTTGTTGAGTAGTAGCACTTGTCTAGAAGAAATTGAAATAATTTATCTTTGAAAATCTTAGCATTTAGTGTTTTGAAGACATCTGGTAACTTATTATAAATACGGATTGCCATGCAATATACATTTTTGGAAAATAAATTAATTTTTAGTTTAGGAACATTTAGTTTATGAATTTTTTGACTAGCTCTGCAGAGGTGAAAACAGGTGTTCTTCCGCATTTCACCAATGCCGTTATTAAGTCTCATGTGAAAGATGAGTCTTTTCATCTATCGGGCATAATTCTAATCTCCAATTTCATCGGAAAAACCAAATATTACATTGCCCGACCCGAGATCGAACTAAAGACCTTACGATCAGCAGACGCGCTTGCGACCATTGTACCAATCAGGTAGTTTTCAAAGTAAATATTTGGTTTCATATTAGTTTATTAGTTATATCATTGATGATAAACTTAACTAACGGAAAACACACGTTTTCTTTGCCTCGATCTGTTGCTTTCATAAGATATTATTTTATTACAAGAGGTTTCTGTGTATCCTGCATAGACTAATCTTTTTTCGAGAAACATCTGTGTAAACATAACAAACAGCATGACATACCCGTAAGTACTCTACTGGGTAAAAAGTGGGTGTACTTACATACATTTTGTTTATTAATCCCCAGTTGCCTTAGGTATCGGTTTCCTTCAACGTACCTATATTATAATATGTACTTATATAGGCGTCCCACGGCTGTCGGACACGGAGGGAAAGTACTTTAAATAATGTTGATAGAATATTTAGCTTCATGGAGACATGACCATATTTTTTTATTTTTGATAGAAGTTAATATTCATGCAGAATACGGTCGTGAGCAGGATTTGAACCTGGCTTACCGGTCAGAGTGCCTGAGGTATTTATCTGGGAGGCGCAGGTCCGAATCTTGCTCACGACCGTATTATTTTTCCACAAATAATTATAATTCAAAATAAATCTTTGAAAAGCATTAACGCATGCTTAGCGAACTCTAAGTAAGCCATCTCGACTCAGTGGTCAGAGCGCCTGGAGTATTTATCCGGGAGGCGCAGGTTCGAATCCTGTTCGCGACCGTATTCTTTTTCCATTAAATAATTATAACTTTAGAGTTCGCTATGTATGCGTTAATGCTTTTTAAAGATTATAGATATTTACTAGATAGATATTTACCTGTATTTAATAATAATGAATACAAAGTTTTTTTTAAAGTTGCATGCCTTATCTGAGAAATAGTGAAAAAAAAAACATTCTTGAATCTGTTAATGTATTTGCGGAATTTATAAATTTATTTATTGATATATATTTATGAAAATTACACAATACAATAAAATATTTAAAGTACTTTCCTCCCCTGGCACATAGTCGTGGGATACCATGTATATGTCTGTCCATATATCACCATTTCAAATACTGCGAAGGGACCGCAATGTCGACTAAAAATAATTTTTTCTTCGCTACAATTGTCCTATGAGGAATAGCTTACATTCTTAAAGTTAGTTTCATCCGTTTGTATCTTTAGGCATAATTTATTGTTGTTATTTATAACAGCAATAAATGAAATAATGCCGCGTATTCTGTTACTCACACTAGGGAAACCGGATGCATGATAATTAACATTCGTCCGGTTACGAACGCCTACCAGGTTTTGCTTTTACTGTGAATGCAATAAAGCTAGAGAACTGAGTAATTATACCTATCTCGGATATCATTATTTAAATGCATATATCATCATATTGTAGGTAATAATTTGGAATCTTGGATTTTTGTCGTGAAACTAAAAAACTGAATCATTTGATTTTAGTAGGTACTATAATACTCGTAGAATTAAGATACAAGTGTGTTAAGTTGGTCATTGCACAAGAGTTGGATTGCAGCGAGAGCTGTAAACTAATATTATCAAAAACTTTTATGTATGTTGAAAAAGAAAAATTGTTTGAAATGTTTATTTGTCATATTTTAACCATTTGTTTCTATATTATAGTAGATATTAGTTTATTTATTCAAAGAAACCAAACAAACAATAAACTTCCTACGAGGCTTCTTTTGTAATGCAAAGTCAAAAGCACGTGCTTAACAAGCATCATTATGATTCTCATAGTGGTGCAAGTACAGCCACTTTACGAGTAACTGTGCTGAAATAGTACATTATTATATAAGTGCCCTAAGTTGGTCATTACAGGCGAGGTTAAATTGCTAACCGAGCCTTGGTGAGGGTAGAAATGACCGACCGAGACTTGTTGACCATTAGGCCACGCGGCTCATATGACGTTTTTCAACACTCATGTGACGAAGAAAGTATAAAATTACATTTTGTAAAGACATTCAACTATATACATTTTTTAATTATGGCAAGCAAATATAATTTTTTTCGTAAGTTGAGTCTATGGTCTATTAGCGCACAGGAAAGAGGCTCTCTGACGAAGGTGCCAAACAGCCTAATCTTATAATAAAATAAAATTAATACTTTTTTATTGATTATAAAAATTACCTAATACTTAATTGATTACAGTATTTTTTTATTTTTATTAACTGGAACGTCGTATTTTATCGAACACTGTATCCAAGACTGTACCTAATTACAAAAATTTAAAATTTCAGCAAAGAGTTTGAAGACATTAAATGTCTTTCATTTTAATATTTAAAAAAAATTCAGCATGTAGTTTTGATGTGTATATTCATGAGTTTTAAACGACATATTTCAACTCACTTGCAAGAAAACATGATAATGGAGAAAAAAAAAAGAGAAAAAAAACGATTAAACTTATTTTGTTAAGATTACGCTCAATTTTTTTGTGCGCGGAAGCAGAAGTTCACTTGACGAAGTGGCTTGAACTTTAGTTTGACAATCTATGGTTTGACGTCTAAATATATTTTGTAAAAAATTAAAATAAAGTTAATATTCTTCCATTCTTCTTCGTGTGGTTGATGAGCAATCTAGTGTCAGAGTTTAAGCAACCCGTAGGCTTTGATATGGCTTTACACACCATTGAGAACATCTCTCAGGTGTGCTGGTTTCCTCACGATGTTTTCACTTCTTTAACAAGTGATAATTAATTTCTAATACGCACATAACTTCGAAAAGCCAGTGATGCGTGCCTTAGATTCGAACTTGCAACCTTTGTCCAACGGTTATACCACTAGACTATCACTGCTCCGAATTATAAGACATTCTTTTCTTCCATTTATAACACAAATGAATGCTAATTTGTTAGTAAAAAGAAATAATTTGAAGAATCGAATTGTTTTTTTGTAATATTTAAATTAGCACAGTCACAAAAATGTTTAATCTCATTAAGGAGTTTTCTAACATCAATACTCTTTGCTGAGGTTTAAAAGTATATGTAAAGCTGTCAAGCACTCTTTTTTATATTACGGCACTAAAGCGCCAAAATTAAGAAAGATTAATAAGCCTCATTATGAACCTAAAAGCGGTGAAATAAGAGTCACTTTACGAGCAAGAGTGTTGAAAAATAATATAGGGTTCTAAGTATAACTTACCAGGCAATATGTAAGCAATCACTCGTTTCGTAGACTCTATTGTTAAGAATCCAATCCGTCCTTTATTCCTTCGGCTGAAAAAATCACATTACCTACTTCAATCCCTCGGGAGAAAATGTAACATAATTTTCACATGTGTGTCCAATTATATTTCATTCGTGAGGCCCTCTAGACTTACTTATTAATATTCGGCATAGCCTTTCAAACATATAAAAATAATGGCTGGAAAAAGCCAGTTTATTCATTCAGAAAACATGTTAAATTTTTCTGTAGTAAGATAACAGTATACTGAAATTTAGTACACCGCAGGGGACGGATATGATTATGATGTATTTGATCCTTTCATCAATACACCCTATATTGTATAAATGTTAAACTCACAATATTATTAAACTGTTTTTACCTCACAAAAGGAATTTCTCTTGTATCGTGTTTGATAGAAAGAAAGAAAAAGCTTTTATTCCCCTTGAATGGGTACACAGCAAAGAAGAAATGGAATTATAGACATCACATATAAAACTTTCAACCTGTAGAAACAGTATTTTTGATAAATTACAAATATAAGAGAAACAATAACAATTT
Organism: Xylocampa areola; assembly: GCA_935421205.1. Lineage (NCBI taxonomy): Eukaryota > Metazoa > Arthropoda > Insecta > Lepidoptera > Noctuidae > Xylocampa > Xylocampa areola. Next base: position 9,513,595 of record OW285200.1, read on the forward strand.
TGGTAAACTTAGAGCAGGACAAAACACAAATAGATAACAAGTTTAAAATTAATATTTAAAACAGAAAATACTTTACTAAGACTACCTCAAAATTGATAGCTGGCAACTTTTTTGCAAGCGGCCAACTGCCAACCTAACAACAAAAGGAAAATAACAGGAAAGAAAATATATAGAGGTAACAACATGAAGATTTGAATTAAGAAGATGGAAATTAAAGTTTTAATGCTCTCAGCTCAGAAAATTATAAATTATAATTTTCTGAGATTTACACATTATTGTAATATTAGTCTTGAGTATCATTAATAATTATTAATGATACTCAAGACTAATATTAAAATAATGTGTCCCATTCAAGTGGGAAATGGTAAGCGCTCGGCATAATGCTGCAGATGCTCACAGATGGGAACCTACAGCGCTGATTTTCAGCGCTAACCTTTGTGACGCAATGGCGCCTATCACAGGCAAAGGAAAAACAAAGCTAAAACTGAAACTAAAGACAACTGCCACAAGCGGTGTGTATTTACTGTTTTATGTGTAATTGGTGTATATATATGTATTATTGAGAGATTTTGTGTAGTAGCTTTATTCTATGATAATATCTAGCCTTATTAATTAAATGTTAGGATTTTCGGAACTTTCTAAAATAAATCCGTATTCGAAGGGATGATTTAGACAGTATTATTATTATAAAATACCAAAAACACTATAGTAACAAAATGATACAAAATGCAGGTCTACAGCCAACACATGTGATAAAATGATACTGGAGATGCCAAATAAGGAATGTCAAAAAACACAGGAAGCCACTCCTGGCTAGAAGTTAGAAATCCTGTAATACTGCGTTGAGGACTTACATGCAAAATTCAACCTGGAACACACGGTGCAGCACTTGCCACCACTGCGCCGATCAGGCTGTTGAATTTAATATTGATAATGTATTTTGTTACCCAGTAACCGCATTGCAATATTCAGTTGCATACAGTTAGACTGAAAGCCGATAGATACCCTTAGGACGAAGGCTAGGCAGATTGATTAGTATTGCATAGATTCAGGTGTTACCTTGCGGAAGGACAATGGATGCAAATAAACACAATATCTAGCTAGCCTGTGCACCTCCCGTGGGCCCGTAAATATATGCATATAGTAAGTATGTGAAAGTGGTATGTAAATTTAGTTAATCAATTCAATTCAATTCTTCAATATGGCAAGCTGCCATCTATTATGACGACAATTCTGCCAATGTCAGAATTTAGTTAATCAAAATGGATGGACAACAGAATACATCTCTGCCTACCCCCACTTATACAGGCGTAATGCTATGTATGCCCATCAAAATTCTTTGCTGTCATTTTAATGAGCCCAATTTTACCCTAGACTAACAACGTGTGATATTTCAGACTGAAAAAAGGTTATTTTATTCGTCCTTTGAATCTATCATAACACCTCAAGGTGCTCCCGAACACGAGACAGATGAAGAAATAATTTATGAATATATCTGTATCGAGATATTGGAAATGTGGAAATAAGTTCCAAACTTCGTATAAAAAATCAGTGCCGTCGGACTTTGATTTTCTAATTTGAAGTCTTCGTGACTTTGACTCGTGACCATTAAAAGTTTTTCATAAGCTCAGTGTCAAAGCTGATTTTCTCTTTAAAATTACATTAAACTTGAATATAAAAATGTTTATGTGATGACAAAATTTTGTTTTGGCGTTTAATTTAATTTAAAAATTCCCTACTACGATAGGCTGGTCGAAGTTAAAGTGTTAACACAGACGTCTAGCTGGTCTATATAGTCGTTACAATTACATATACCTACGATAAGGGACCTTAAAATAATAATAGCCTACCTATGAAGTCGAGGGTAAGCTATACGACCTATTGTTAGAACCAAGACGCTTAAGATTTTATGTCTAGTTTGTAACTATGGAAACGCGAGGCGTGTGTGAAACCGGCTCAAAAGATTCAAGAGTGCGTGAATCTAGTCTCAAATTGAAACATGAGTAGGTACTATAATTGTCGTCTGTATTCTATGTAAAGGCATTAAAAGGTGATTTTTATTGATGACTTTCTTAGAAACTGTTTTGTTCTTTGTGCTTTTCTTGGAATACAAATCCACACGAAGACAAAGATTTTACTTTGTACATCAAAAAAAAAATTACGTTGTGTACAATGAACAATACGAGTGTAAAATTTTATGTAAATGTGGTTAAACAAGAAATCCGGTCAAAGTCGGAAATAATACATTTCATCTATTTTAAAAAGGTCTATGCTTTATTTTACTTTGGTTATCTTCAAAACAAAAATAAAGTTAAGTGACTACAGAAGTTGGTACACTTGGAGGAAGAGCTTATTAGGCACTAACTTCTTATTGTAGAATTTTGATTTAAAGCTAGTTCAAAAGTACGAACTGGCTTTTAGACAGCTATAGTGATAGCATTCAATTACTATGTATTTTGTTCTGTAGTGTGTATACTATATCCGTTTAATATGTTACCTAGAACTGGGATAAACTACATAACTTATTTGGGGCGATATAGATGTTTTTAAACGAAATTCTTTAACTAAATATTACATATAGATATGTAATAAGATTCGGGTAGTTTTTCTATATTGTTTTGTACAAAAAATAAAAGCATTTTTGAAAAAATAGAATTTAATCAAGAAGATTAAGATTTTTAGAGAAATTACAATAGAGTTTTATTTGATCTTTTTTGTTTAAAGAACAGCTTCCGGTGTTTAAATTATTACACGAGTATGAAATATGAGTGCATAACTGTACATCTCTATTTAACCCTTGAGGATACAAGCGTGATGCTATGTAATAATATTAAATGCTCTTTCGACACCAGCGTCGGAATGACTCAATGACCCCGCAATATAAATATAATTTATGTTAAAAACTTTCATTGGAGTAATTTTAAAGGCGACAACATTGACAGTTGATAAGTATGACACGTTCAATAGTTTCTTCAATTTCTAATGATTTTCTTAGATATATAATATTTTATAGCAGGGTTTTAAAATTTTTTGGATACCGAAAGTTATTTTTTAGGGGCCACCGATCAAGTAGGTAGTAAAAATAACAACATTTAAAAAAAAAAAAAATGTGGGTATACATTGTTTTGCCATGATCCAAAGATTGTTAAAACGCTCATGATCCATGAGTGTTTTAACAATCTTTGTAGTTTTCTTGATCGCATCTTCTTTGTCCAGGGTGACGTCGGCACGGTGGCCTCGGGCGGCGTGCAGGTGAACCCACGCACGGGCTCGCGCCTCAAAGCGGAGGTGCGCTGCGACGGAGCACCGCTCGCGCCCGCCTCACCGCGCTTTGCACGTCACAATCACAACCATCTAGGTAAGATTTGACATTCGATACATCACGTCTGTATCCCCCGGAAGGATAGGCATTGTATATACCCATATTACATCATAGTCTGTGCGTAGTTAGTGAGCCTTTTGCTAACTATCGAGTACATTTTAATCGTCAGACCATTACTGAGAATTGCTTAACAGAAAAACCTCATAACACTGCCACCATCCCGAGAATCGTGTCCAGGAGATCATGCTCACTTGCTACACTCCTGTCTTCTAGATTCTCATGAGGTAGTTAAGAGGAATAGATATTAAGCAGAAGTTTAAATCGCCGATAAGAGTATGGTACTCTGCAACTTTATCTTGATTTTTTTATATGAAAACAAATAAACAAAGTTACGTCTGGAACCTTCCATTACTAAGCAGAGCTATGAACTCGCACTCAAATAATTATTTTACTACGCTAATAGCGATCTTTAATTAATTTAGGAAAATATATATAAATCATATTGTGTGGTCTTTTGTCAAGGCAGAAGTGGCGTGGTAAAAACTTGTGACACATTATAGAAACAACACACAGTTGCTCGACATATCAAACCGCATCTGTATGAGAAATTGTTCCTCTGTGATTATTATACATTTATACATAGTACGCATTACTTTGTGGTGTGGCTATGACGACAGTGATGAGTCACGTGTTATGGATTACGGCAAACTAGTTTCCGCCCGCGGCTAGGCTCGCCTATTTTATTTATAGGTAGAGATATTATAAAGAGGAAAGATTTGTTTATTTATAATCGATAAACTCTGTAATTACTGAACATTTAATCATTCTTTCATCACTAGAAAGCTAATTTATCCAGAAATAACATAGGCTACCTTTATTTTAGTAATAATAGGATTTCAGCCTGAAATTTCACGTGGATGAAGTCGCGGAATCGTATAGTATCCATTAAAAACCTTATTGTTACAAATTGATATCTGCGTCAGCTAGTAAAATTTTCTTTCTCTGAAAAACTAAGCATTCTGTTTTATGACCAAAGTAAGTTTCCTAATTGTGGTACTCACACAATTACGAAACTTACGACAAATTGGGTGACAAAATGTAGCTCTTTGTATTAAAAAAAAAGCAGTGAAACAATATGGATTAGTACTTTAAACTTCACTCTAGAATACCCTGTGTTGTGGAATCTGGGCGTTTTCGTTCCATTTCAGAATAATGACGACATTTAGGGCTTAATGAGGTTGTACAGAGATTCGAAAAAAAAGTAAGTGTATTGTAATAGGCCTGTTTTATTGAAAAAGTGATAGATCATCCTTAGCTACGCCTACGTCATAGACACAGCGATCTTGAGATGATTCACGCGAGTTTCCTTAATGTCCACTTGAATTTATATATGTCGGCATTTATTTTTTCTGCAATTCTCCCGCTACTTTGGTAAGTATTATCCCATACATTTGCAATCATAGATGTTACTCTATTACTTATTTAAATAAATACAAAGTGTTTCTAAGGATACAAACAACTTAAAAGATATGCTAATGTTAAAGCTCGAACTTATGAACTAAAATGTTCAATGATGCAATATCTTACAAGTCCCATAAGTAAGCCTATTGCCATCTACCGGGCACAATTACAAACTCTGGGCTGCTACTGAGAATCTTCTAACAGAAAAACTTAATAACACTTTGCCCGACCCGGGAATCGAACCCGAGACCTCATGCTCAGCAGTCGCGCTTGGGACCACTAGACCAACGAGGTAGTCATTTTCGGATTTACCGAAGCATATATATAGGTACCTACTTAAAATGCATAGGTAGACGATGAATGGGCCACGGCAGACGCTTGTCGAAATGAAGGAAGTTTGCCGGTAACTCAACCTTATACACTTATTACTTGAATTATGATATCATCAAGGCACCCAAGGAACGTTAAGGGATTTCTAACACATTTTGTTTCAAACTTTTTTTCTTCAGCCTTGAAGAAACAAAATCCCGAACGAGGAATTTGTTCTTCTTTAATGAAATCATGCAGGTATGGATGAGAAAGTTTGTCGCAAATGTTTAATAAAAATTAGCTAAACTAGTGTTTTCTTTTTATAACAATAATTCTAATCTAAGAATGCACACCAACTTCTTGTAGTCGTATCAATTTCTTGACACTTAGCGAATATTTATGTAATTCATATAATATCACCGTGCTATCTGATGATGGAGTTGGAAGGTAACGGATTAAGTTACTGATACTGCAAACTTAGGGTTTGGGTTCATTACGTTTGTCTTAACAAGTCCTATTACTATCACATGTTGAATTCTGGAAGCTGGAAGGTGGGTAACGGAACCTAAAGGTATTATTTGGTTTTTTAAACATTCACTGATGAAGCACAGATGTTGCAGAGGAATTAATATCCGTCCGTGAAGTATCACGCATATGCTCACATTCACCTGTCGGAATTGCTTCCTCACTGCAAAATTAATATTTGCATGGCGGTTATAATGTTTCCCCCTTTTTCTTTTGCGTAAAGAGCTCAAAAGTGTTATTCCATTTCAATTTTATATTAAGTATATTTACTTACGCGATTCAATTACTTAATATTTTTTCATGTATTTTTCCTCTGTTTCCGTCGCAACTGGATAACATTTCATCATATTCCTCGAATATCGTCGACACGTGATTCAAGGAAGTACCTATATCTCACTGTTGTTAGGGTAGGAAATCTGTGTAGGTTTTTAATCAAAAAAATTCTATATGTAAGCCGTAAAACATACGCAGCTGTATACTTTATAATACTCATTTTCAGTTTTCCTATTATTCATTAGTAACATATCGCTACCAGTAGACAGGTCGGGACTAATACTTTTAGCTTAGGAAAACACAACGCTATTAGCTTAATTCAATTTCGAAATATAATAATGTCTTATTTTTGTGTAATAATAATTTTCGTCAGTCATATTCATATTAATTATTTATTGTTCACCGGTTATTACTCACTTGAGTGTCGGTACTTTTTTACCGGTTCTCACTTGAGTAGTAACCGGTGAACAATAATTAATATAATAATTTCGAAATCGAAAGCTAAGCATGCGTTAATGATTTTTCAAAGACATATCTTGAATAATAATTTCGTTTTGAAATTTAATTTCGTGTTACCAACACTATTCTAAGTCATCGACTTTCGACAAGACATCTGTGTTTGCGTGTACACTATTTACGTATCTCCTGCGTATTTGGCTTATCTCCGTGGATATATGCCACTGTGACCGAAAATTTGGTCGGGAATAATTCTTTATCATCTGTTGGAATTACGTGCGATAAGCCTACATAACGTTTTAAGAGTTTGTTCCGTTAAATTGATACATAGAACGGTAAACTTTCGTTTATTAAGAGCAAACCAACAACAGTTCAAAATACTTACTAGAAAAACAATACACTTGTACATAATGCCTCCGTAAAGTTCGTGAAGACGTTTCCTAATACATTTACAATGACACCAAATTGTTCTTTGTCCATGCTTATAATTTATCCTAAAATATAATTTTCACAACGATCTTTACTTGATAACGCACCTAAATCATAAAATGGATATAAATCACTCTTTCTGAGGTGTACGTGACTTTCAATTGTTAGATTGAATCGTGAGATAAGCTTAATGAAGTGCGATGTGCTTATAATTGAAACGTGAATCGATTTTGCGTTTCAAAATGCAAATATTATTACCCGCTTAGTAGAGAATCTCTGGATTTTGTTTAACATCCGTTTTATAGTAGTTTGTTAAGTAAAGTTTATCCTGAAGGGTAGATTGACACATTTAAGTCTTTCGTAGAACGTTCTACTAATCCCCTTCCTTCAGCTATCCTTTGTAAGCCTTTCATTATGTACTCTGAAAATATCTTTCAGTTTCTACGTGTAAGTATTCTGGGAACGACTTTGGTTCTAAGAATTAGTGGCTAGTGGGAGTAGATCAGACATACGTTTATGATATTATTTAATCTTGGGCACCATTAACAATGTTTTTAATAAATTATGGATAGTGATAGTACATTACATGTCTGAAACACATGTAAACCAATCCTAATAATTATGTGAACTTGTTTTAAGTGCTGGTCTGATATTATTGTACGAAATTATCAATTATGCGCCATTTTGAAAGGGGCGGAGTGACTCAATGAGACTGGTTTACTGATATAGGTTAATTTTAAGCGAGTTTTTAGTTCAAACGCTTATCTTATCATATTATTTGAAGGCCACCAAAAATGCTGAATTGTATCAAATAAAATGTATTGTGTTACTTGTATCGAATCTTCCAGTTCGCATTGCCCAAAAATAATAAAGACACTAGCCCTTAAAATAATACATACGAGCAGGATTCGAACCTGCACCTCCCGGATAAATACTCCAGGTGCTCAAACACCAAGCCATATCGACCTCTGCTCGCTACCCCGATTAACTACTCTAATTAGCAGCTGTCGGTTTGACCGATAATATTAAACCTGTTATTAACATAATAACTATGTAAATCAGGTGGAGCAAACGTGGCCACAGTACCAACCAGCGGTGGTACGCCGAACACAGGCGTCGAGTCGACATGCGGGGGCGCATGCTCGCGTTGCGCGTGCTGCGGCTGCTCGCTGCGGGAGGCCGCCGCACGCCACGAGCAGCGGGTCGCCGCCAACGAGCGCTTGGAGCGCGCTAATCTGGAGTGGAAACAGGTAATAAGCAGGAAGGAGGTTATTACTTAACCTGTCTATCTGTCAGTCTGTATGTCTATATCTTAGCTTTTGTAACAGCTTAAGGGGAAAGCCGGCATTGCTTGGCGTGTCGACTGTACTTATTCCTTGACTTACACTTCGGGTGAGGTGGATTATTAATAAACCAAAGTTTGGTTTAGTTAAATTTATACAATGGCTTTTATCAGATCTATCAATAAATTTTTATTCAAAATTAAAGAAACGGTGCTTTGTTTTTTAACGTCTACTCGACACTTAGAACCAGCTCATGAATAAGACTGGTTTAGTTAATTAGGCCATGGTCTTTTGTGGTAAAGGCTTTTTCAGATTGCAGGGTAGCGAGAGTATAGTAGGCCAAATTAAAATATTTTTTGTATCGAGTTTTTGGAAAGGAACAACAACGGGCTTAGTAATACTGAACTGGAAGTAAATGCTTCGGAAAAGTTGTTTACGACTTAGATTAGTGTCGGATTTACAGCTGTAAAAAGCTTAATTTTATTGCAGACATTTATGAAATTAGGTCTCAGAGGCTTAGGTAGGGGCTTCTTTTCTTCTCGCTATGAAATTATTTATTAACAATTTACGTACACACAGCACTTAAAAAATAAACCGTATATTATTTAAGTGTTCTGTGTAGAAAATAGTTTAATCATCAAACTCTTGTATACAAAGGTACTGCTTATATCCAAATAAATTTGACCGATCGGACCTGCAAAAGTATGTATGTTGTAAAACAATGCTACCATCCTACATACTGTTTCAAGTACCTGAAAACAATATGTAGGAAGAGGTAAAATGTAGAAACGAAGATTACAAAAAGACTATACAATAACGAAAATTGTATGTACTTCTAAAGCCAAAAGGCTGCGGGGAAATGATTCATTGGTGGACACTACAATACAAATCCTTGAACATCGTCACAAAGTTGCTAGCCTGTTGGTTTTTATTTTACGAAGCATTTCTATCATGAGGTCCAGATGCATGGAAATTCGCCACCCCCCTATCATTGACACTTACCCATGAAGTTTTTGTTAATCCTTTTATTACGCGTACCGCCAAGGAGTGGAACTCTTTACGTATGTTTCACGATAAGTATAATCTAGCTTAGCCAATAAGGTTTGTTAGAAGGTTTTGCTGGGTAACCGCACTATCGCTCACCAACATGTGAAGTATTAGGGCCGTGGATAGAATACTGTTATGAAAAGCTACTACAATAACGTTGACATATTATATACACACAAAATTAATTGACTAAGTATCTAGAACTACGCTACATCTGCATGATGCTCCCCTGTGCACACGCATATGTTTTTCAACAGTATTCTTTACGCAAACATTAAACTTGATATCATGTTAAAAATCTAGCCTTTTAACTCTAAGTTTTATGGTACAATCTGACATTTCTGGTCTTTATTAGTTAGGTCAGTTCTGTAACAAATGTCGTAACAATTTAATCTGAACATCACAGAGTTATTACTAATGCTTAACTTCAGCAGGTTTAACAGTAAAATATTTTAAATCCCGTTGGGACAGTTCAATGCTTAAAAGGTAGGGCCTTTTAAATTCCAGCTACATTTTAGTATAAAGTTTGTTTTCGCGGTAAAAAACCTAATCGTTTTGTCGCTAATGGTTTCTCAGATGATAACTTATCCGCGTTCCTTTCAAAATTGAAACTGTATGATTATAAATTTATAATAATGAGATTTTGGGAAAGAAGTGATACTATGAAAAAATTAATTATTATTTTCAGTTCATACAACCCCGTGATGAATTATTTTGATTGCAAAAATATTTCAAAACCAATTATTCAATGAGCAGTTATAAATCGTAACTTTATGCGCATACCGAAACCAATCAGCAGTTAGGTATCGAAAAGAATTGATTAATGATGTTCAATAATTACTGCGACCGGTATAATTTTGGCGATAATTTGAAATCAGGGTCGAACGTGTCGGCGCGATTCCAATATTATTGGTGTACGCGCACACCGTTAAAAATTATATAAATTATATAAAATTGAACTAAGTAAAGACGAAAATTTACCTACCTACATTTGTTAAGTTGTATTTTTTTTTATATGAAATACTGATATTAGTATTTAAAAAGATAATGTGAATACTTCTCATTAATATTCATCAACCGTCTAGACAAATCGAACCTTACAATAATTGATGTAGCAATTCATCGCCTTAACGACATCATTACTGTAATAAGTGACTAGTCTTCAAGATTATATAATGAACAGATAAATCAGTTTAATTGTTGGAAGCATTTTCAAGGAAACTGTGCAGAAACATAAAAAAACACACACACATCGAATAATGAATAATCACTGTCAGAATTTTTCCTATTTAATATGATAATTGGTGCAGTTTAACTTTTGGGGAAAGTCTATAAAACTATTATTAGGCCTGCTGTCTTGTATGGTTCAGAATGTTGGCCCACGAAGGGAATGAAATGGATGGCTCAACACGCTAGCTCACTGCGGGTTACGCTTTCAGACTATTTGGTCCAGCTTCTCTGACGATATTTTCCTTCACCGTATGTCTGGGATGTCTGCGATTATAAGTAATAAAGTACCTACACATGACATCGAGAAAGTCCCAAATTATACCTACAAAAATACTTTGTCAATAATTTATCACTGAAAATGACACGATTTACTGTTAAAAGTTTGAAACCTGCGTACATTTTATCAATAATTAAATATCCGTCCCAGACAGACTTATTATGTTTACCTACGTTAACAATATTGATGAACGAAGTTATTACAGGATTCAATATTGAAACCCTTCACCCAACACGCCTCCATTATGAAGTTAATATTGCCTATTAACTGGACTTTTGCGTTATCTTCTCATATGGTATGAATGTTAATAGAAATGTTGACGAAGTGGAACGTTTTGCTACATTTCATTAAATAATGTAATTTAACAGAAATTAGACAAGTATTTTGAATTTGTAAAATTATTTTTCAGCTCTCTTGCTCGTAAAGTGACTCTTATTGCACCGCTTTTAGGTTCTTAATGAGGCTTATAAATCACGCGTGCTTTTCCTTCAATTTTACTGCTTTAGTGCGGTAGTGTAGAAAACAACAGCGTGACCTTGAGCGTGATAGCTTTACATTTACTTATAATCCACAGCAAAGAGTTGTTTGATATTTGAAAACTCCTTGATGAGATTTAATATTTTTGTGACTGTGCTAATTCAATTATGACAAATAAACATTTCGATTCTTCAAATTATTTATTTTTATCAACAAATTTACATTATATTCTGTAATTATAAATTTAAAAAATTGCAAATTGAAAGGCATTATAAGTAGCAGAATATTCACTTTATTTTAAATTAATATAAAATATATTTAGACGTCAAACCATAGATTGTCAAACTAAAGTTCAAGCAACTTCTGCTTTTACTTGCGCGTGCTTAGACCATAGACCCGGCGCACAAAAAATAAATCCGCGCGTTATTTTACAAAACCGTTAATAATAGGCTATATGCATGTCATTTTTTATATTTTTGTTCTATTGCATACGTTGGTAAATCACCAGAAAAATATAACACTTGTAAAAATATGATTAGTATTAAAATTATCAAACAAACCTGCAATCAGTCTCGGACGTTTAAAACGCCGCCATCTTGGCGCGCTTCAGAGTAAACTTCATAATATCTTGTATAGTATGAAGTGTTTAATTAACGATTTATAAATATTATTGAAGGTATTTTCTTTAGAATAACGTTAAAACTCAAAAAGAGCCACAAACCATTATTAACACCCAGTACTTAACATACTCGAGAATACTCGAGATATTGTCAGCGCGGACAGTAACGTCACGTTTCACTCCAACTAATAGCGTGCGTTACGACAGTTTAAATTTCCCTCGCATGATTCTCACTTTTCAGTTATAAATATTTCAAAGTTAAAACACGATTAATTAAAATAATAATTGAATATGTGTAATTCTACAGCCACAAAGATTAAGAATAAAAAAGATTGACCTAAAATTTAATCACATGCATATTTTTGTATAATAACTTTCGTGAGACACATTCATATTAATTATAGTTTAAAGGTTATTACTCACGCGCATACGAGTTTGACTCGCGACATCGCTGCGGGCTCAGCTCATGAATAAGAGCTCCGTTCGAGTTCGAAACTAGTCGGGCAATCCCGAAGTATGCGCGTGAGTAATAACCGTTAAACTATAATTAATACACATGCATATTCCCGGTTATACAAATCGATTTTATTATTAAGTTTAGTCTCAAGTGTGTTGAAATAGGATGAAATAACTTGAAATACGTCGTATAAAACTTGTAAATATAGACATCAAAACTATTTACTGAAAACTTAAAATGATAAAAGCAAATAAAAATATGTCTACAAACTCTTTGATGAAATTTACCATTTTTGTAATAGGATACAGTGTTAGATAAAATATTACATTTCAATTAATAGAAATAAACGACTCTGCTGCGCGCAATAAGATCATAGACTGGGCGTACGAAAAAAGAAATACGCACGCCATCTTAATTATAAAATTTATATAGTTGGATGTCCTTGCAAAATGTAATTTTATGTTATTCTTTTTTACTCACAAGAGTGTTGAAAAACGTATGAGCCGCGTACCCTAATGGTCAATAAAGTCTCGGTCGGTCATTGCTACCCTCGCCAAGGCTCGGTTAGCAATTCAACCTCGACTGTAATGACCAACTTAGGGCATTTGTATCATAATGTACTATTATATTGCGGTTTTATTTGTATACACGCATGAAGTTATGGGTGGAATCATTTTATCATGACTTATAATTAATTTCCGTGTAGTTACGAACCCGTTTCTTGCCGAACGTGGTTTGGATCCAAACCTGGCAATATCATATATTTACTTTCTTATACAGATAAATCTTTGAAAAGCATTAACGCATGCTTAGCGAACCTTAAAGTTATAAATTTTTGTGGTAAAAGAATACGGCTAAAGACATATTAAAATGTGGAAGAAGCATTCGGTGGTGAGCAGAGGTCAGGTGGCTTAGTGGTCAGAGCGCCAGGAGTATTTATCCGGGAGACGCAGGATAGAATCCTACTCGCAACCGTATTCTTCTTCCACAAAAATTTACTTTTTTGTTAATCTCAGACATTGCTAACGTACTGTGAAGGAAAACATGATGAAATAGTCTAAATCCACCACACCAGCAGTGACCTTGAAGATAAGAAGATACCCTTGCCCTGCAAAAGATTATACTATATATATATATTACCTTCGTTATCTTCTTATAAAGAAGTTTCTGATTTCATTTTAGATAAAAGATTATATTTGGTTTAATCGAAATTTTTCTGGGTAGGTAATTTTAATTGGAATGGAAGAAATTATCTTTATTTTCATATACTTAATTTAGCATCTTACTCTGTCCTTTGTGTGTAAATAACCATATTAATTTAAAGTGGCTGCCATAAACATGAAACAAGATAATCTTGTATAAGGGTTGTAACACGACATCCTTAGGCTAAACATTACTTTTGTCGTCAAGTTTGAGATTAATATCAAGAAATAGAATACTTACGCATAAATAAAGCTTATCAACACATACGTATGTATGTATATAATACCTTTATGGTTTTGCTCATTGCTGGGAATCCAGAATGCATTTTCTCTACGATTACTCTTCATAAAAATATGAAATTCAAGCTGGATTTGTTATAGCTGACGAACTGCTACTTCTTACCTAGGTTCGGGGTTTAAACGGCCTCTGACATAAATTTTCACACCATCGAGAACAACTCTCAGGTATAAACCAGCACACCTGAGATTTGTTCACGATATTTACTTTATAATTTTTTTAAGTACATGAATATTATATGTATTCCACACTCGACAATGAATAATCAGTGGTGCGTGCCGTGGTTTCGAACCTGGGACCTTTGACTTGGTCCAATGGTCATACCACTGCTACAAATGTTAGACAAACATAACAAAGCGTCACGCCTGTATTCCCCGAAGGGGTAGGTATCACCTATCCCTTCGGGTCTACCCCTTCGGGGACTTAATTGGTGGTGAGCCAATTGCCATTTACTGGACACAATTCCAAACTTCGGGCTGTTATTGAGATTTTCCTAAAAGAAAAACCTTATAACACTTCTCGACCCAGGAAACGAACGCGGACCTCATGCACAGCAGTCGTGCTTGGGACCATTAGACCAAAGAGGTTGTTAGGCAACGTTATCTGAAAGTCAAAATATTAAATAATAATGGCTCCAAAAAAATGTATACCATAGATAGCGTTAGGCATCTATCGTTGGTAAAATTTATGAATATAAAAAGCTAAATCCACTGTAATAAATATAATTGATATATTATAATATTATAACTATAAATTCATTTACTATTTACCTTCTTATATTGAAATACCATAAATACTTGTTCTCATATTCGAGACGCCTCCTCTACGAGCATCTTCAATCTCCTACGAGATAACACGGAGTTATTTGTTGCGTGCTTTTAATATGTTCGCATTTTCACGAGCAAATAAATAAAGGGGATAAAAATACAGTTTTCTTTTTCACGTTTGAAGAAAGAAAATAAATCTTATAGAGAATTAATTGTTGTTATAGGTACATAAATTTCTTGTGTTGACATTTTAGTGCTTAACAATATAAATGTTGGTGTAACGTAATCAAAGCTATAAATCGCAAAACAGGCATTACTACCTAATATTTTCTACCTATATATATTACTATTTACTCTATCTACATACAACAACCTAATAATTAAAAATAAGACTATTAATTAAAAACCACGGAACGGATTTTAATGATATTTTTGTTGTAGAGAGTTACTATAGGACTAAGAAGAGGACATAGGATAGTTTGTATCTCAGGAAACAGGTAATTCCGTGAGTGAGACGGCGAGGTAACAAAATAAAATAAAAAACGAGCATGCCTTGCCATATATGTACGATAAAATCGATAGTTTCTGAATACCTTATGGGGAATCAGGTGTGAGTTTGTATGTATGTATGCATAATTGAAATCTTAGTTTGGCGCGAAGCGTTTTTTGACGTGAGCAAAGCCACGGGTAGCTACGGCTATTAAATAACACTGCTATTTGGGAAGTCGTGTAAAAATAAAATTGCTTGCTCAGTGCCGATGTTCAAATAATTCGCCGATTTTGTTTTGATACTTCACACGAGTGTGGTTGAAAGCGACCACGTCGGCACTTCGTATTATTGTTTCAAATCTTTTGGCGTTTCTTGTGTTATGCTTAACTTTATTTTGAGTTATGTTTTATGATAACATAATGTTTAGCAAACTTTATTTACTTAGAGGTCGATTGCGTAGCTGTAAGAAACTCTGTTTTGTATCTACATGTCTAAAAATTGGTAGATATATTTTCTTAAGGTTTTTAAATTTATAGGGAATCCTGTGGAATATTACGGAATTGTTAGATGTTCTTAACTCCATGGTATTTCGCAGGTGGCAGTGGTTGCTGACCGAGCACTCCTTGCTGTCTTCGTGCTCGTCACCGCCATATCTACGGCAGCCATCTTGTTGCCCCAGTTGAACAACCTGCACGTCGGCAACACGCCTCTCAAACCTCCCATTTAGAAGCATGGCAACAAATAGGGTAACTGGAAACAAAGTCTTCTGCCAACGAATGTGTTAAATGAAAATATGTGCCAAACTAAAACTGTGTGCCGCACCTTTACAGATGATAACTTTTTTCTGTATAAAAACACTGTAATAGGTCGTTTTCACACTAGTGATTGCTCAAGCGAGATATTAATTGGTAAATATATGGATAGGACTTTATTTTTGGATTCAGACCCTAGTGTGACAGGGGCCTATGGTATATGAATAGTAAATAAAATAATTTATATACGTAAGCGGCAGATCAAAAAATGTTTGAAGTATGAGGAATGTAGTTTGAACAAGCATATGCCTTGAGCTGCTTCTGATAGTGAAAGCATTTAATGAACCGATTTTTTTAATGCAACGACGGGATGCAACTAATTTATGTTTGATATAAAATCATTTTCAGAAGTACCACTAGCAAATGTTTATTAATTGTACCATAAAATATTTATTCTACAGAAGGTGGTTTCCACCCTACCTTAATTTTGATTGAAATATAATTTATTTTATATAATAATTTATCAGTAAATATTTTTGTTTTATATGTTAACACTTTACATAATTACTGTCCGTGAAACAGTCACAGTACCTAGTTAAATAGTCGGTGTATATTATTTACCTAAATGCAAGTTACTGGATAGTCGACGAGGTAAATTATACTAAAGCCTCATTCTTAAATAAATATTTATCTGTCGCGTAAACACTAACGCCAAAAACGTATCACAGAAAGCGCAGGCACTCGCGATGTCTGGACTGGACGTTCGATCGACGCTGATCTGCGAGATCCTCGTACGCCTGCTATGAGTGGACCTTCTGAAGTAAATATTTTTAATTGGGATGAGGGCGAGTTGTTGTATACTTCATGTTTTGTCATTTGTACTAGCTTAATTATAATAATTTTCTGTAACTACTTGCGCTCGCTTCATAAGTATGAATGTTGATGGTCATTGGAATAACGCTTAAGGTACGTAATAAAGTTAATTAGGTATATGTGCATTTTATAAGATGCGAAATACTTGTGGCATTTTGAAATTTTATTGTGACAAATTATTAAGTTTCGTTAAAATGATTATGTCGTTGTTTTTTGTTTCGGGGGTGAGAGTGAAACTTAATTCTGGTTTGACGTTCTTGTCTTTTATATTTTTATGTAACGAGATTATGATTGATGTATTTTTTCTTAAGGAATTCCTACTTAATTACTATTTTTCAAAGAAACATTGAAAAAATATCTAGTCTCGTTCAATATCCATTGAATTTTCATCTTATTTGTATTCGTCTTAAGGACAAGGTAGCTCAGTTGGTAGAGTGATAACCCGGAACGTCAAAGGTCGCGGGTTCAAACCCCGTTCTTGTCCATTACCTTTTCAATGTTTCTTTGAAAAATAGTAATTAATATAGGCTTTACATGGCCTCAACATGTATAAAAATATATAATTATATATGAATGCCTACTTACTTGGAATTTATTAGTAAGTATTTATTTTGAAAGTTTAAGTGACTTGAGATTTGTTAGGCTCACAATACCAATCAATTTTCGAGACTGGTTACCCTGAACTTATCTTTTGAAGATTCATCATTAACTTTTATTCTTGACTGTATGTTCATAACCTTTTATACAAAAATGTTCGAAGGATCTTAGTTAAAAATGATATGTGTAATTGTATAGTTAGTATTATTTGTGCCAAATTTTTGATATTGTCAATTAAGATGTTAAATATTGGAGCATGATATTAAGATGGCATAGATAAGATATATATTTGTTAACGGTAGATAATACCTAATGTTCATGTGAAACATGTTTATGTATACTATTGCAGTACACATTTACCTACGTATAACTTCAATATTATGCAATTCCATAGTAATTTATTAATACAGTATGCAGTCTTTGGACTTGTGGTTAAATATATATGCGCTGTCAATTTTACTATGGATTTCTTTTATAATAAGTAATAGGTAATTGAAATCGACAGTTTTCTTCGATCTTTTTATGGATTCGCTAGGAAGGATAGGAAGTTGATTTCATATTTTGCAATAAAAAAATAATCAGAATTACTATACTAATTGTATGCAGACTGAATTCTGCTTTGACCCTTATCAGTGCAAATTGCGTACCATGTCACAGTGATGTTTACTTTGTAGTAAGTATATTGCGTCGTAAGTTACAAAAATAATAAAAACACAAAGCTACAAAGTGTCAATTATTGTTCACCGGTTACTACTCACGTACATTCTTCGGGTTTCAGTTCAGTTTCGAGCTCGAACGGAGCCCTTAGTCATGAGCTGAGTCCGCGGCAATGTCACGAGTCAGTCTGACTCGTATGAATATGCCTCACGAAAGTTATTATACAAATACTACAAAGTGACCATCAAATCGTTGATAACCGAGAAAGCTAATAGGTACGCTTGTCAAATGATTCAAATGTACTTAAACCGCATTATTTCCTGTTAGTTTATAGTAGTATTATATATACAACGCGATAGTAAGTTATTAATCAGACTTTCAGAATAAAAATGTTATCTGTATAATAAAATAGCCCATGAATTCTCAATTAATGAATCTTTTCTGATCTTCTATGATATTTTAAGAATTGAAGTAGTTAGGTAGGTACAAAAAATATGTTGGAGAAACATAGGTAATTAACCTAGATTAAGCTCAAGGTTGTTGGAAATTGAGTTAAATGTTGTAAATATCATAGCTTAAATTATTAAGGAAAGTTGTTAAATAATAAGCATACTGATTATATTGTACATAATAAGAATAAAGTTTGGGAAACTGATATATGCGTTTTTATTATGCTGAAAGGACAGGACAGGAGCAACCTAAATCGACGAGCATAAATAAAGAGGTTAATGAACATACATGAAGCGAAAGAGCTGTGTCAAAATCGTAGAAAATGGAAATCTACAGTTTTTACCTACCCCAATGGGAAACAGGCGTGATTGAATGTATGTATGTACGACATCGATGCACAAAGCCCTTTGTATATTGAAAATTATTACGATAATCCTCAACAGAGTCATTTTTTTTTTGTTAAATCTTTGAAAAGCATTAACGCATGCTTAGCGTGTATGGGAGGCGCAGGTTTGAATCCTGTTCGCGACCGTATTCTTTTTCCATTTAATATTGTAAAATTTCTTGTGTTTTTGAATAGTTTTGAGCTTCCGATATTACGATTAGCAGATGATAGATAGCATACATGGTGACTGTCATCTGTCGCTTTTATCTTTTGACTTAATTTAACTATGGTCATATCTATGGCTTGAAAGAGCACACAAGTGAGATATCCCATGACTAAAAATAATAATGGGAGCGCATTTCAACGAGAGAGCTTTATGAGATTTTATGTAACTGGCTAGTATCTTCTTTCTACAGAAAATTTGTTTTCAGTGGCAGATAACTACATCTTTTAAACGCATGCGTACTAAGCTCTAAAGTTTTTAAATTTTTGTGGAAAAAATAAAACGCTCGTGAGCAGGATTTTAATCTGCGCCCCTAGATAAATACACTATGATCTATTTTCAAAAAAAAACCTAATAAAAATTCCTATTTATTAAAGATTTCCCAATAAAGACCCACATACAATCCTACTTGTATGTAATTGGTTTTAAATCGATTTCTAAGTATTAAAACTATATTTTGCTGATCCATTATAGTTGAACGCTGTATACCTATTGTCTTCAGCCTCCGTGTGTGTCCTCCTAGTTAGTGACGAAATTATGTCTATAGATAATACCGACTCATTTACCACTGATGAGAAAAAATAAGCCGACATAATATTATCTTAGCACAAATGTATGCGAAAACACAGGTGCACTCCCTCTTCCTTCACTCTCATAGTCCGAAGGGACGGCAATCCGACACGACCGGAGAGAGATCAGGCGCAGGACCGACGGCTTTACGTGCTCTCCGAAGCACGGGGGTGCCACGCCACTAACTTCCTAACTTCAGGCTGCGACTGAGAATTTCCTAAAAGAAAAAAACCAATAACGCTTTGCCCGACCTGGGAATAGAACCCAGGACTTTACGCTTAGCAGCCACGCTTGCGACCACTAGATCAACGAGGCAGTCGATGTAACATATTTTTGTATCCACTGTATACTTCAGCGTAACATAAATGCTATAGATCTATTTATAAATATTTAATATCAATAAGAGATTCTGAACAAAAGTGTTTTTATTCTTCTGAGAATAAAGCAGTATCAAATTGAAACAGTTAAGTGATAAAGGTCGCAGTATCGTCTTCTGTTTTTGTTATTTGATATTCAGTCCATTTGATGATAGCAAACAAAGCAGTGTTTTTATTATTTCACAACTCCCAGTTCCCAATCAAAGCAATCAATCTAATCCTAGTATCGAATTTCACAAAGGTATTGTTACAAAATTAATTTACTTAATTTATAAATGAAAGATGCATTTGTTGCAAATCCCGGATTTTTATTTATAATCGACGATTTAAATTTCATTTCGCGTACTTTAAATATTTAGAAGCAATTTTAAACCTAGCAAAGGGATACCATTTACTTATTTTTATTCTGTTAGGTACCAACATCTATAAAGTTAAATTGAGCTGACGCAATATACAGACAAACAAATTCACTTTCCCATTTCAAATATTAACGGGTATGGTAGAAAATCTTCCACCAAAAGCATTCCAGTAAGAGACTTTAATTTACCCCAAATAATGGGAAAGGTGATTTGTGTTAATTCCAGATTTATAATGTATAGTGCACTCCAGGCGTATAATTGGATCCTACGCACTTCCTGCTTCAATGGGTGTGTTCAAGTGTTCGTGACAAAACTGTTCTTGTGTGAAATCATTAGCGTCACACCTGCTTGCACGAAAACATAGAATCCAAATGCGAACAGAGGAGGGAAAATCACGTGCCGTGTGAAAAGAGTAGACTTTGTAGGTTTGTCGTTTTCACAGACTGTGGTGTTGGCTGTATTATTAGTCACTTAGCTGAGTGGCTTGGAAGCTAGCAAGCCGCCTTGTCTTGTCTGTATGGCGTTGCCCGTGTCATATGCCTATACCTATGCTGTACCGACGATAGGATGCGAACGGAGAAACGTTTATAGAATTATTTTATCCTCTTCTCTTTCGGGTGGTTAGGAGACAATTTAATATCCATCGTTCTTCAAGCCAAGTAAACAACAGCTAAAACCGTCAGCGCCTAAGAAGAAAAAGAAGACTGTGATATACTGGTAAAGTATTATGGGGTACCTATGTGTACAAACTTATTGACTTTAAGATCTCATCACATGCCAACATACCAGAACCCACCTAGTACTACCCTTTGATAATCAAAACAATTAAGACGTTCCACATATGCGTATCAGAAACTCGAGTTTCCAGGAAAGCAATACTCCCATCTGGATCGTTGACAAAACAGTAAGTGTAAACAAACCCTTACTGACTACCAAAACTGACTACGTGTACATTCGCATATCAAACCATTGTCTTTAGCCTAAGGCCAAGGCTATTCTGCAAACTCTATCGACCCAATTTGGACCGCTCGAAACTAACAAGGGGGTCTTATTTGAGCCCGCATTGAATTTGTATGAAGGGAAACGGTCGGATATCTGGATTATTGTTCTTAATGGCTGTAATTAGTGGACTTGGATATTCAATAAGACAATAATTTTGTAGGATTGTTATAGGATTATTGGACTTCGGAACGAATGGGCAGTAATGTATGAATTTAATAAAGGTTGAAGGTACGGCAAAGTCTGGCACAAGTTTCTTAAACCTAGTAGGTGTGTTAGGTTTGAGATTGAAATTTGAATTTATATATCTACACATTTTTTTTTTATTTGTTAACACATTTTTACCTACGGAAAAATCCTTCTAGTCGGAAACCAGATAAATAGCAATCAATTAGGCTTTAATATTCGTACGTCGTTGTACGCTTTGAATTTGTAGCGGAAACAGTTTAAAGTTCAGTTCGTATTGATTCTCAATCAATTCCAATACATGTTCCTACAGCGAGACGACAGCATTCAAATTACGGCAAATAATCTGTATGTTCATCAATTTAAATCACTCGTAAGCAATCGTGTTTCAGAAAAAGTCTAGCTTAAAAAGGAAAATTTAATATAAGCAATAATTATTTCTTAAAACATATTTATATATATATAATTATATTTTTTTATACATGTTAAGGCCTATACTATTTACTATTTTTCAAGGAAAAATTTAGAAATAAACTCTTGACATTCCGTGTCATCACTCTTCTAACTGAGCTACCGTGTGAAGAAGAAGGAAGAGTGGTGACACGGAATTTCAAGGGTTGACAACCCATTTGGTGTTTATTATTTTTCAATGTTTCCTTGAAAATTAGTAATACATTTTTATATAGGTGTATATTATTATTGCGGAGAATAGGTACTACTGCGACAGCGGGATCCCGATGAAGACGAGAGGAGGACCGTGTGGTTTTTGTCGGTTAGGAGTCTGGCATATCGTCCATGAACGATTTTCCACACTAGAAAAAAAGTATACAGTACAGTACATATCACGTAGTTAGAAAGCCTGGGTCAATCTGCCTAGTCTTTTCCCAACTTTATTGGGGTCGGTTTCCAGTCTTATCGTATGCAGCTTAATCCCAGTTTACGTGGAGCGACTGTATATTTGATAGCCACAACCCAATTACTGGGTAGGTTAGAACGATATCTCGTAATTGAACTGGTTATCAGACTTTCAGACATCTGACTACCGACCACTTTCTTTCTTTCTTAATTTCCACATGCCCTTCGAGTTAAAAAAAACTCGATATTTCATAGAAATTAAAGACCACTCTGGCATCAAAATACTCTCACCACGTAAACTGTCAATCGGTAGATAACCCTCTAAAATTAAAAGGGTGACTGCCTTTTTATTATCATTCGTTTAACCAGCCAAACATCTTCCAAAGGGAAGCCAGATATTGTAGATAAAGTCATTAAGGCATCCTGTGCTTGTTAGCACAGTGTTATCAATTATTTCAGAAATACCTCATAACCCTTTGCCTGACCCGGGAACCGAATCCAGGACCTCACACTTAGAAGCCCGCTTCCAACCCAGTGGACCAATTTATTCAGTTTGAAAGGTAAAATGCCTCTAAATAAAAATTAAATACAAAAAATAAATAAAAATACAACCGAATTGATAACCTCCTCCTTTTTGGAAGTCGGTTAAAAAAGGATTTGCTGGTTGTCAGATCTTAATTTGTCGAAACAGCCATAGGGGAGACCGGGGGCAAAAGTACCACGGGGCAATAGTAACATTAACGATATTTCCGTTGCCAAGCAACGCTAAGGAGTATGCGGGCGCGGGGGCATAGGCCGTGACGTGCTCCGGTAGTGTAGTCAGTCGGCCGTGTGCTCCGAGCGGCGAGGACGCGTACATCGACTTCCGCCATTTCGACACACACAAAGTAAGTTTTCGTAGTTCGAAAAATTTGGTATTACGCTTTAATTGACAAACTAAAAGTAAATTAACAAGTACTATTAGAATCTATATTTATCACGCTACATAAATCTTATCAAGTATGTAAAATTGTCTTCAGAGATTTGGATTTATTATTGTTTTTTTATAAATTGGTCCTCGGGAACAATTGTACCATTTTTATCGGGGTCAGTAGTAACGTTACAATTGACCCTATGGTACAAATGACCCCGAGGTGAAAATAATGATTTTAACTATAAACATTAACAATAAAAACAATATTTTACTTTATTCGTTTTTAATTGCGATATGAATGCAGCATTACGTTTTATTAGGATTTATAGTAGTAATTATTTTCTTAAATTTTGTTATAGATGCCTAGAAAAAGAGATAAAAAGACTGATAGAGGCTCGAAAGACCTTTTCCTGTATCAACAAGCTTAAAGTGAAATTTTAAACGGAAAATCGATTCGTGCATCCGCAAAAATGTTTGACCTTTGCCACGTGTCACTGATGCGTTATAAACAAAAAAGAGACAAGGCAGAGGACAATGATACCACAGTGATAATGGGATACAATCCTGCGACAAAAGTTTTCACCGAAGAGCAAGAGTCAAAAATAACAGAGTATTTGCTTCAATCGGCTGATATATACTACGGGCTTACACCAAAACAGGTAAGGCGGCTGGCCTACGATCTAGCGATAACCCATAAGCTGAAACGACCAGAGTCTTGGAATCGGGATGAAATGGCAGGAATGGACTGGTTTTCAGCATTTTTAAAAATAAATCCCATACTGTCAATAAGGTGTGCTCAGGCGACTAGCCTAGCAAGGGCCACAAGTTTTAATAAAACCAACGTAGATGCCTTTTTTAATAATTTAGAGTTGGTTTTAGCAAGAGACACATTTGAAGCGAAGGATATTTATAATATGGATGAAACTGGTATTACAACCGTCCAAAAACCAGACAGGATAGTAGCTAGAAAGGGAATCAAACAAGTAGGAGCACTAACGTCTGCAGAACGGGGAACCTTAGTTACCGTAGCGATGGCTGTGAATGCCTTAGGAAACGCTTTGCCACCTTACTTTGTTTTTCCTCGCCTAAGGTACCAGGACCATTTTATAAGAGATGGCCCTCCTGGCAGTGTTGGTGGTGGAAATGCATCTGGTTGGATGGATGAAAATATTTTTTTGCGATTTCTTGAACATTTTCATCATCAGACGCGATCGACGCCGGAAAAAAAAGTTTTACTGTTACTTGATAACCACCCTTCTCATATTACCATACAGGCATTGGATTTGACTTTCAAAATATAGCATATCCACCTTGTACTGTCAACGTAAAATATTTCAGTACCAAGTCAATGTAGCAAATTGTATCAAATGTCTACTTGAATGCTTCTTGTTCGCAAAAATATGACAGGGGTTAAATGTAACATGGGGTTGTTAGTAACACACTCGTTTTGCATACAAATTGTTATTGTTGATTATTGTTAAATATATCAAAGAAGTGTACGATTTCTAACTTATTTTATATTGTAGTACTTATAACTTGTATAATATTGTGATTGTAGAAAGTAATACGTAGCTTTTCATTACTTATAAAGGAAATGTATATTTTTTTTGTTTCTAAGCAGCTTGATGAAGCGGTACCCTCTATTTTAATTACCAATTATAAGACTGATTATATTTTGAGACTGTGATTATTTTAATAATTAAAAAGTGGCTATTATCATTAAGATTGTCATTTTATTGTCCAGCAAAACGATGTTACAAATGACCCCGTACTATGGGTCAATTGTAACATTTGACACTCCCTTTTAAAACTTTGATAGCAACATAACTATAGTAAGTACTCCATCTTGGACTGCACATGTTAGTAGACCATTAAGCAGAGGTGTACACAGTCATACCCACATCGTCAATGCTGTTATTAAGTCCCATGCTATAAATGGTAATCCTATTGCCAACCAAAAAATCTGTTCGGAATTGTGCCGAATCCCGAACTGATTTTTTTCCTACATTTGACAGTAGATATTACCTAACTTTATAGAAATTCACTTTATTAAGGGATTTAATACTTTGCGATAAACTAAGTCTTCACAATAAGTATTAATTTAAAATTCAGAGTACTGTGTCAATTTGAAGAAAATTAATTTAGAAATAATTATATATTTTAACAGGTGTAGATTGGTGATGGTCTAAGACGCTACGTCTTAGATCATCATCACCCCCCTGCCCCTGCCGTATGTGTAGCGTCCAAGATATAGGTAGCTGTTTAAGGTAGACTGATTTGCGGTTCACATAAAGAAAAGTGTGGCATAATATAGAAAAGACCTTAATACACAACAATAGTAGGTACTTAAAAAAAAAGAAGTTTATTAAAAGAATAACCTTTTATTTACTAGTGTGAATATACTTAAACAGCAGGTTTAGTACTTAACTGAAGGAGGGGTTACTTTGTTGTTTTGCTGGAAGGCTGCCTATAAAGTCATGTTTGGCGTGAATATCTAATTTTAGGTTTTAAAACAACTTAGAGCTGCTTGATAGTCATACTCAGTTTTCCAGTCACCGTTATGTCTACTTCTCATTTTGACGAAATGAAAAGACTTTACCGTTCGACTGAAGAAAAAAGGAGGAGGTTCTGAAGTCGGCACGTAGATATTTACACTAACGAACCTTATGAAAATTGGAAATCTATTAACACCCACTTTATCAGTGATACTTAATTTAGAAACAACTTATCATAAGAACCTTGTTTGACCAATTCCTTATAATATTGTCTCGCAATCTCTCAATTTTCTAGATGAGTTATTTTGTCTTCAATGACAAAATATTAATGCAAGCTTTCATTTTAGGATTTCAATTCAATTTGCAAAATGGTCACTGGAAGAAAGTCTTGTGCCGTCTGACCTGTTTCGTTGTTATTGGAAAATGTTGGAATAAACATAAGTAACGAGCACTCATTTATTTGTAAACATAAAGGAAATTTGATAAATGAAAATATCTTAATTAGTTCAATTACCTATGTACACTTGTTTATAGACTAGTTTGTGTTCTAGCCGCTAGACTTTCTTAGTATCATTCTATGTACAGTCACGAGCTCTAACATGTATACATTTACACTTTTTAAACTCGACATATATAGTTATCTGAATAATATAGAACTATTAATGTATGTCTATATGTAGAAGGAATGGTTCTCCTATCTGTATTACATACCCAATTATTTTAGTAATACAAGCTAGAGATATTATCGGTCAGTTTTTAAAAGTTTGTTACAATCTTTGTGCTCGTGACTGTACTGGTAGCTAGGAGCGGAGGCTATATGAAACTATATGACACTATATGCTCTAAGAATCAATCAATAATAAATACGTTTATTGCACTCCACAAGTATTATTTACAGATGTTACAATTAGGAAACAAATTATGTGGACCCTGTTGGGCACTGCCAAAAGTAGGAAAGAGAAGGAATTAAATTTTTATGTTATTATATTATCAATACTTAATTATACCTACTTGTAACAAGTTTTGAATTTATAAAGGTACTATCAACAATAGTAAACAATAATAACAATAATCAACGTAGAGAACAACTTCGAGAACTGCGAGACACAAGACAGGAATAAATAATAAACGAAATCCAGAAAATGTTACGTAATCCTGTTTGAAAAACGCTAAGCTTTTTCTAAAAAACATCACCTTTTTTTTCTATATGCGATACCAGCAAATTTGTATCTGACGCGAAACAGAGTTTTCAAATGTTCATTACTAGCGATTATTCTGCCGTTGCACAGCCTCTGGGATGCAGGAAAAAGTATTTCACCGTGAAATTTAATTGAAATTGGTGATAGATAGAAAGAAATGCCTCTCTGTCATCGGCAGATGGACGACAGAGATGAATTATACAGGACAGCTGCAGTGGTATTGGTATGCGAAGTCAGAGGGCCTATCTATTACAGAGTTAATCAAAAAACGGATAACTAACTATGGGCATCTGATGACTGTTCCACAGAAACTCTTTTTTTTTTAAGTATTATTTTTAATACACGTTAAACAATTTCATGTTATTAATTTCTAAATCCATATATCGTTATAAATTACTAAGAAAATATATTATCGCAATAAGTTATCGTTAAATCATTAGTTCTCAGCCTAATATGATAACCAATATCAGGAATTTTCTAAAAGAGCTTACTTATCGGTACAAAATATAGAAGAAATATTAATTAGTGTCGTGCAACATCATTACCTTAACAGTAAAATTAATAGCCTACAATACCTATTTGTTTGACATTTATTTTCAAGGGTCGTGGTTGGTTACGTCACACGTGTGGCGGTCTCATTAACCGGCAGTGGGTAATGCGTAGGCACAATACAGAGGTGCTGCTAGTTTGAAGCCTGCAGTAGACGTCTATAGAACGTGTTCTGGAACAAACGCAGCCCACGGCCGCACACTACACTCTACATCTGTCTAGACAAGTATGTTGGATAAGTGATGGGATGTAGCTATCGATAGACAGAAGATTTTTTTTATGTGTACTTTGTTATATGCTAAGTTTTATAACATTAAGAACAAAAAAGTTATTTTAATAACAACAAAAGCTAAAATCATCCAGATTTCATAGGTTTCATAGGTTCAAGCTTAAAGCAGATGCATATTAAGTGCACAAGATCATTAATCGGCATTGATTTATACTACTAAAGGGGTTAAAAAGCACGCAGTCCGCCTGATGACATAGCCTATGGACGCTTGCAACACCAGAAGTTGCAGTGGTATTTATACTACCACTGCTTAAGGCGCATCACTAAACCGTAGTACAATTGCAAGGCCACACGCTTTGTGCCAGCGACAAAGCTCGTAAGTACATTTTCCTGACATTCCTTTGGACAGTTCTATAAACGAGAACATGAATTTTGATTATCACAATACCGAAGTATGTAACTGGAAACAATTGTTTTTAATGTAAGTATAATAAACAAGGACATGTTTACAAACTTTTTATGTCACACAGACACACTATGGACGTATTTTAAAAATAAAGTCAGATATCGTTAGCCTTGAAATAGTTGCGACATTCGGAACTTTGTCGACTGATAAATATTCCAGTTCATACACTGATTATACTGATAAAATGATGCCTCCTGTTTAAAAAAATTAAAATATTGTTTCCCCCTTTTTGTTTCATCTTCCATTATAGGTTTATTTATATTTAGTTTAGATATCTACTTGTAATAAGGCCTACATATGGCAGATACATACGTGTATCATTGGGGTATCCTATCGATGCAGTCGTGTGTACGATTAGCAACATTTATAGGTGACAAATTAAACTATGGAATTATATTTTTTTCTAATAATTAAGATAGTGAACACTTTAAGTAGCACCATAAAAATAACTCTTGAAATAAGTGAAGTAAACATGAAAGTTCCACTAACTTTGGTGACGGTAAAAGTAAAAATTATCCATCACTCTAAATTGAAGTTTAATGTAACAATAACGAAAGAAATCAAACGAAAATCTATGAACACACAGATTCACAGATTTTCGTCTTATTTGAAATGAACGTGATACCAAAACTCTTGACCTTTGTAAATAGCTTAATGATCTCAGCGACGGTTCTGACATTATGATTAAATTTTGGTACAGATTTCTCAAACAAATTGGAGATGTCGACAAAGCCGCAGGTGTTGGTCTGTCAATTTCAAAGTCCGTTAATATTTCAACAAGATTGATTGGTTGGTCTAAGACTTAACGTTAATAATAATTCACAGTTTAGTACACTTTCCACTGAAGTGTCAGAGATAGGGGCTCGCGGCTAAGTGACAGCCACACGGATCGATGAATGGAGGTTAAGCTGTGATTCCCGCGGTTAGTGTGCGGATGCAACATATTTTTATACCGAGACCCCTCCACACATACAGCACGTTAAGCTGCCACT
The DNA here is from genome assembly GCA_935421205.1 of Xylocampa areola. Classification (NCBI taxonomy): domain Eukaryota; kingdom Metazoa; phylum Arthropoda; class Insecta; order Lepidoptera; family Noctuidae; genus Xylocampa; species Xylocampa areola. Next base: position 9,542,643 of record OW285200.1, read on the forward strand.
TCCGTATGTCAAATAATAATATATATGACAGTCCTTATGGCTACCCAGTAACCGGGTTAAGGGGTTAGTTAGGTGATCGCTCCATATAAAATACTGATATTAAATTGTATCTGGTTATACTGACCCCAGTGTAGTTGGAAAATAACACTGATTTTAAGCTTGGCTAAGAACGGCCTTTCATCGAGATTCTAGATTATAAAAATTCTTATTTGAATATTTATACGCTGTGAATAATTCAATATGAAACGCATATTGCTTACGTAGCAAAAAGCTTCATTAAAATACTTTGATGTCAAAGTTGTATGCATAAGTAAATACTACAAGTAGCTACTATGTATTAAAATTCGTTTGAGATAGATTGAAATTAAAATTTTGAAAGTGAAAAACCTATAATAGTTTTTAATATACCCACGTATATATCTGAGAGCAGCCCATAAAGGGCCTCGTCTTATACAGGAAAAGTATGAGCATAGACTAGCACATTAGCTCACTGCGGGTTGGCGATTTCGGACTTAATAGTCTAGGAAAACATCGTGACGATCCAAGATATGTCTTTGAAAAAGCATTAACGCATGCTTAGCGAACTCTAAAGTTACAATATTAAATGGAAAAAGAATACGGTCGCGAACAGGATTCGAACCTGCGCCTCCCGGATAGATACTCCAGGCGCTCTGACCAACTAAGCCATCTCGACCTCTGCTCACCACCGCGAATTCTTCTTCCATATTTTAACACGTCTTATGGCTTAGTTGGTCAGAGCGCCTGGAGTATCTATCCGGGAGGCGCAGGTTCGAATCCTGTTCGCGACCGTATTCTTTTTCCATTTAATATCGTGACGATCGTTCGACGTTCACGATGTTTTCCTTCACCGTATGTATGTGATGTCTTAAATTAACGAAGAAAGTATGTATAACACTGGATTGATACCATCGCGGACACTCCCGCCTGATCACCACTAAGTTCATTTTCGCTTACACTCAAAAAATAGAAGCGCTCTGTAACCCCGCCAAGGTCAAATTAGATCGTCCTTAAAATTCACAAAAGGGAGTACACGTGATGCGTCACTAAGCTGCGCAGCGCAGATTGCAACTAACTAATTACGTTCTCGCTTTCCTAATAGGCGAACACTTTAAGGGAGCGCGATATGGCGCCGGCGCAGGATGTAGACGAAAAAAAAATTAAGTGGTCAAGCGGATAAGGCCGCGATAGTACATGCCAGATTTATAAACCTACAACCTGTGGTTCGTAGGAGGTGGGTCCGTAGCCAGTTGGCCATCACAAAATTGTATGTTTGTAGGCTACTTTTATGTGGTGGTAGAGTATGTCTATAGCTAAAGTAAGATTACTTCGTACATTTCCATAAATATTGCTCTCACATTGATTCCTCTACAGTCTACATGGATATTTTCATGGACTATATTTCCATAGAAAGATATTTTAAAGGACACCTTGCTTAAGAAAGCATGCATATACAGGGTTAAATTTTATTAATTGGCAACATTTTATCCTTGTACCTTGTACTCATAATAATGTATCATTTAGGCCTAAAATATTGTTATCTTGTACCTATACATTAACATACTTAAATTTATTTTATTAAGAGGTATACCTAGTTTGACATTATTTTTGAAGCTCTGCTCCATCTAAAATGGCGTTTACCCAGAACTTTAACACTTACGATTACATACTAGTCCCACACGAGCTTGGTTTTTGATTTATACACGCTATTAGTTGGTTACAAATGATTAAATTCAAAAAAAGGGTTGGATAATGTAGGTATCATTATAGTACGGCATTACCCTTTAGCTTTGAAAAGAAAAAGGGCTAAAAAAATCAAATGATATAAAAACGTTATCTTGGACTTATACCCGTGCTTGAAAGGATTAATCACTTCTATAAATTTTACTCAAGTAGGTACTTGCAATTATTTATGATACACCCAAATAAATAAATATCCCAGTATACATTGACATGTGATTTACATTGGAGTAATTACTAATGCTTAAGCTGGTTTCTCATTTAGAGTTGATTGGATTATGCGCTTAATCACTCTACAAAATATCTAAGCCCTTTTGAGTATATTCGTACAATAATATCTACAATTGTATTATTCGTATTAAGGGTTTTGTTGCCTAATAATAAATTAACCAAAAACTTCCTTAACTAGCCTTCAATTCTTCTTAAAGTCAAAGAAATTGGAAATACTTTACAAAGTTACTAACGCGTGACTTTACGATAAATACGCATTTACTCCGACATTTTGCTCCACAAAGAAGCTCTCAATGTCATTTCCATAACTATTTCAAAATGTGTGAGTGAAAGAGAGCCCTTTTAGCTCCCTATCGAATATAATACCGGTGAGACCGTGACGAAACGAACCGTTCTCCCCGAAACCGGAAATAACAGTGTCTCTACTCTACGCCGATTGCTTTTTCCCGTCACCGACGAAATATTTAACGCTCGAGAAACGTAAGAAATGAAAACATCGCAACAGCAAGCTTATCGTAATTCTGTCAATCATAAATCAACATATTGTAAGTAGTTTCCAGTTGTGGTTAGGAAAACTCAATGCATTCCCTCGAGTGTCGTGAAAGGCGACTGAAAGATTATTAAGTATTCAAATACTAGTATCTTGCATTCCCTCAGGTAGACAGAAGTGGTATAGATGCTTTTGTATTGAAAATAAATGGCGAATTGCCTTATATACAAACTCTAACGTAATTTTAAAATATACTGACGGCCATTTCGGGCTACACTGAGTTATGAGAAATGCGACATCTTCAATCGTTGGAACATTATAAAAAATATTATTATTTAGAATGTTTTGTTTTTTAGAACACGTTATTAAATCAATTTGACGGCGTGGTTGGCGCAGTTAGTCGATAAACCGGCTGCTGCGTCGCGTGTCGCAGTTTCGATTCCTGCACGGTCCAAATATTTGTATGATCTACAGATAATTGTTCTGGGTCTGAATGTGTGTGCGTGTGAGATTATACATTTATGTCTGTAAACTCACCCACGATACAGTAAGAAATTCATAGTGTAGGCTCAGCTCACTACCGTGAATTCTTCTTTTATCGAACCGACACGATCTGTATTTGTTAAGGCATCTGTACGACATTCTATTTAGAGCTCGTTAAGCATGCGTTAATGCTTTTCAGAGATTTATTTGTAAAATTAAACTGGTTTTTTTAATGTTTAGTTTTATAGTTTTAAAGAAATTATTTATATAAAATTAAGTCAATTAGAATATCAATTTCCTGGACAAGAAAATGTTTTAATTAACAATACGCAAGGTGGAGTGGGACCTCCGCTCAATTTATAATGTCATATCCGGCTGTTAAAAGCTTCTCAGTAACTAGCGGCGGCCGGTCGAAACATCTTCGTCGGGATAATTTTATATAAATCCTGTTTGGAGCAAATCAGGTTATAAGAAACTGGGTGATTTTTTAAGGAATTAAATCTCTGTATTGCTTAACATAACATAATATAGCATCACAACTGTATTCCATGCTTGAAGGGGTAGGCAGAAGTGTACACAATTGTACACCCACATTTCACCAATGCTATTATTAAGTCCCATGTAATAGGTTAGCCTATTGCCATCAACCGGACACAATTTCAAACTCCGGGCTGCTACTGAGAATTTCCTAACAGAAAAACTCAATAACACTGCCCGACCCGGGAATCGAACCCGAGACCTGCTCAGCAGTCGCGCTTGGGACCACTAGATCAACGAGGCAGTTGAGTCGATTGCTTAAAATTACCTTTTTTATGATTTTGTGTTGTCTTTGGATTCCATGATTACTGATGTTTGGTCAAACGAAAGAAATATATATGATTTTTAGCTGATGTGAAGATCGTTGCCATACTGCTTTTTATACATACACTAGCTGTGCCCTGCACGCGTTGTTGTGCCATATACATTTTCTGGATAGGGCCACCCTTATCATCTAGGGGTATAAAAAATAACCTATGAACTATTATCAGACCAACCAAATATACACAAAAAAGAAACATAAAAATCGGTCAAGCCGTTTCGGAGGAGTTCTATAACAAACACTGTGACACGATATTTTTATATATATGAGAATATCACATTGCATTACATGACATATAATATAGATATACATCTATATATAGGTACATATAAATCAGGTGTTATTATTGAGAAAGTACCTATGAATTCATGATTTTTAGTCTTAATTGTATGTAAGTAGATATCATACAAATTTTTCACATCAATAAAATACCTAAACAAAGAAGATGCCATAAAAATGGAAAAATACTAAAAATAAATAAATTATTTTCTTTAAGCCTTGCTAGAATGTTCACGTCAGCATGTAAGAGTCAGTTACGCATTGATTAAATAAAAAAACATAAATACCCCTATCCAATAGGTGTATTGTATGTATGCACAAAAAATTTCGAGCTGGCCCTGAAGGCACGCGCCTGCCCTAATAAACCTATGGCTAATGGGCCTGATTAAAGGATATGTATTAGTAGGATTCCCTCGTCCTATGGCATTTAAGCCTAAACAAATGCCGTACGCTTGCAAATGACAGTTTGACTAACTGACATTCTGCCAACGAATCAAGTTCAATCAATCGTTGTTGTCTTTTCCACGAACGTATATCTAAAAAAACATAAATATATATATTCCTCGAAGAGATAGGTAGAAGTGTATAGTGGTACACCTACAATTCATCGTGTCTTTATAAATTCCCATAGGTGATGAGCCTATTTTATTTCAATCAACTTTCTACTTCTTTCTATCAACCGGTCCCAATTCCCAACTCCCGGCTGATACTAATAATTTCCCAACAGAAAACCTAATAACTCGTTGCCCAACTCGGGAATCGGATCCACTACCTTACGCTCAGCAGCCGCGCCTGTGACCACCAGACAAATGAGGCAGTTTCCAAATTAATTGTACAACATTGTTTTGTCTTTCTCCCCGTGACTTAGTCTGCGTGGACTTGAGAAGTGTCCTACGTGTTAATACAGGTTATATACACTACACAAGACACTATTTGTGGGCGAAATTTCATCCCAATTCAGTTAAACATCTGTTTAACTGAATTGGGAACAAACTTTAGCATTTATAATATTAGTAGGAGTAAGTGTTACGGATGGTATTATTTATATGATACTTGAACTGCAAAAAAAGTAGATAATCAGTTTTTATAACACGTAATTTGCGATTGGAATCTTTTTTATTGTAACAAACGTCTCGGCTTCATAAGTAGAAGAAAAACAATTTAAAGATGACCTGTCGATATAATTACCAAACAGTTAACTCTTGAACTAGTCAATCAATAAAAAATAACACTCTGTTTTGCATTGATGCTTTATGCTCTCCCTTTGTTGTGAATAGATGGATTCAGATTAAAACTAAGTCATGTGCACACAGTTATACTTCTCCGTTCATACTACAAGCGACAGCGGATGTATGGGAACACAAAGAAAACCATAACCTGCCCACCCTACCACACAAATAATGCAAGACGCACGACACGACTTTGCGATACGAATTCAATACAAAATCACAGAGACGACGACGACGCGTCTTAGCTCGATCAACCGCATGTTGGTGGTAACACTTGAACTACGAGAATCGTCCTTACTGTTTCGACATTAAGGTTCAGTCAATTAAATTGTTACTGACATCTCAGTAACAATTTAATTGATCTGAGAAAGTCTGAGAAAGCTTTATATGTCCCACTGTAACTGAAAACGCAATTGTCATGCAGTAGGACAGTTCAGTAAGCCTCTCATACAGAAAAGGAACGCGCATTGATAGTGATCATTGAACTGACGTTAGCTCACTGAATGGTTTTGATCATTCATTCCAGGTTTTTACATACAAATCTGAGTTACATCGTATGTCAGTATGGAGAAACATGGAAAAACGAGGTGTGATGTTCCTCCATTGAAAAGGGAGGATCCTTCGAACAGATACTTGATATTGCCTGGTGGGCAACGGCTCAACGGTTAGTGATTCAGGATTCATGTCATCAGTTATGCTCGTAGTATTCACGTAGCGTGGTAGATGTCGCGACAGTTTGTAATTAATTGATAAAATATATAAATATGATATTGGCACATGCCAGGTCTAAACCCAAAGTCAGTTGCTCAAGAAGTAAAGTCATCACTGGGCCACTACAACGTTTTGTGTAGAGTAGGTAGGTACACAAGCTAGGCAATTATCACGTTGTTTCCGTTTTGTAAGCACGCATGAGACTTAATGAGCGTGAAAGAACAAACACGATAGTTTGCCATAGTATATTAGTAGATAGGTATAATGCTTGTTGGCACTGGCGGATTTCGACAGGTGATTACAAGGCAACATTGAGTCCTTGTCCTAATATCGTGCAATCATTATAAAATTAATAACTTCAGAGTAATAATTTAAACGATACAAGCTTTTCGTTCTTTTGCTTGTTTCAGGGGTTTTGTGTAATTTGGAGCAATCATTGTTAGTTACTAAATATACTATTTTTCCCACACAAAATTAATACCTCAACAATTAAAAAGTCGTTTCAAAAAATTCTCTGGTAAAAAGCTGAAAATCTTCAACACTGTATACGCGCAAGTACGAAATTTTCCTTGATAATAATATTTTTTCTAGTGTTTCTGGTAATTAGCGACTCAACAGATTAACAACCTAAAAGGTGTTTCATGTCAGATTTTTCATTTGATCTGAAGATTGAAAGTATGGCTTCTGAAAATTATGATCAATTATGCACAAAAAGAAACTTATTATGAACTAAAAATATATCAATTAAGTGTGCTGTATTATAAATTAGAAGCACTGACAGGAGTCTCAGGCACGTGCCGTCTCCATTTTACCGTTAAAAAAAACTGCACCGTGTGTCAATAAAATACATAGTTGCGCCACTTTTATGGGTTTGGAAATACTTCGGGGATATCTTCATGGCCTTTACTTACGACGAGAAAACGTGTCCATTAAATATTTAGGTACTAGTAACATCTTGTAGTTCTCAATTACTATGCCAGCTAAATATATTTACATATTTACATACCAAATTGATCTCTGTGTGCCTCAATATGGAAATTTTTATGACATCTGACACATCATTCATTTTAGAGGTACCCTTTTTAGTTTAATACCCAATTCTAGAAGAATACGCGTCAGCACTACTCCGCTAGGAATATAAAATAGTGAATAGTTCACTGTTTACAAATAAAACAGAGTGACAAGAAAATAAACAAAAGAAAAATGAGGACCAAAGACAGAAAGGATTGCCTATTTTATTGCTGCTATGCTTATTTGGGATTGATGCAATGTGTGTGTATAACAATTTACAATTCTACCTTTCTCTTCGGTGTATAAAAGATTTAAAAAAAATCTTAGTTCCATATATTCGCTATTCGCTTACATAAAAGACCACAGGAAAAACATCACCTAGACAACAATGGCTATCAGAAATGAAACTACAGAATCATCTCACGGCACAATCTTTAACCCGACGCAATGCCCGAGTCTCGAGATTGAAAACACTACAGGCCGTACAATAAGCCACTATACCGATTGACTCTAGTTTACCGCACTGTTATAATAGAGGTAGGGCTCGGAAAAACTGCAGCTGAGGAAGTACCTCCACTTTGCAGAAGATCGTGGCTAAATAAAACTGGTCTTTTGTAGTCTTGTTTTTCTAACGAGGAGCAAGGTTTCTAGTGTTATATCGGGAAGTGTTGTGTTGGCAGTAGGGAGACTGTTTGTAACTACAAACAGTCCTATATTTCCGTCATCGAGATTCCTGTAACAGGGTAGGCGATGAGTGACAGCTCTAGTATTGTACCGGGCTAAGGCTCGTAACCACTCACTGGTCTAGTGGCCGCAAGCTGGACTGCTGTACGTGAGGTCATTCTTTGAGGATTCAATTTCCGGGTCGGGCAGTTTTATTGGATTTTTTTGTAAGGAAATTCACAGTAGCAGCTCGGAGTTAAAACATTTGAGGGTGTGGTCTCGGAGAGCCCGTAAAGCCGTTGGTCCAGCGCCTGATCTCTCTCCGGTCGTATTGGATTGCCATCCTATCGGACTATGAGATTGAATTTATCATTAGTTTATTTTATTTATAGGTCATACATGAAAGGAGAAGACACATACAAAGCAATTAAAAACAAGGAAGACGCAATGAACTTGTGTTTGCGCACTATAATATGTCCTACGTACTTGGCTAATCTCTCTGGAGATACGCCTCCATGACTTAAAAGCCGGTCGGGAGTATTTTTTCAAACATAACCTTTTTTTTTTTGTATAGTAACTTTCGTAAGACACCGAAACTCGAGTTTGACTCGCGACATCGCCGCGGGCTCAGCTCATGAATAAGAGCTCCGTTCGAGTTCGAAACTAGTCGGGCAATCCCGAAGTATGCGAGTGAGTAATAACCGTTAAACTATAATTAATATAACCTTTTTTACATTAATTTATCATAAAAAAGTTATGAATAGTCTTAGCTCTATGATGTGTTTATTATTATTCATAAATTTTATGAATAACAATAAACATACCATAGAGCTAAGACACGCAATACTTTTATAGAGTTTTATAGATATGAGATCTCAATATGTAATGTAAAGTAGGTTAATTTGCATTATGAGCGAAGTACATTATAAGCCTTATCTCTATTGTTTGCGAAATAATGACCAATAAACATTTAGACAAATAAAAAGAGACGTGTCGTTAGCTTCTCCTGAATAAATACTTCAGGCGCTCTATTTAGGACATTACTGTGTGAAGAAAGACATACATTAACGTCCGTATTCCCCGAAGAGTTAGGGACAACAGGTGGCATTATATAATGCCTTCTGTGCCTTATGGGTGATGAATCTTTTTCCATCTATTAGACACAATTCCAGGCTTCAAGTTGCTACTGAAAATAACCTTAAAGAAAATCCCGTTAATTCTGCTCGATTCGCGTAGCGCCACCCTTGCGACCACATAGTCACCTATCATAAAAATATCCCTTTGTATTACGGTTAATATATATAGCATCATGACATAGCATCATAACATAGCATCATAACATAGCATCATGACATAGCATCATAACATAGCATCATAACATAGCATTATAACATAGCATCACAACATAGCATCATAACATAGCATCATGACATAGCATCATAACATAGCATCATAACATAGCATCATAACATAGCATCACAACATAGTATCATAACATAGCATCATAACATAGCATCATAACATAGCATCATAACATAGCATCATAACATAGCATCATAACATGCCATCATAACATAGCATCACGCCTGAATTTCTCGAAGGGGTAGGCAGAATTATACAAATTTGCATATTCACATGTCACCAATGCTGATATTAAGTCCCATGTAATAGGTTGTAAGCCTATTGCCATCTATCGGGCAAAATTGCAAAACTCCGGGCTGCTGGCAATTTTTCGAAGAGAAAAGCTCAATTACACTTTGCCCGACCCAGGAATCGGACCCGAGACCTCATGCTCAGCAGTCGCACTTGGAATAACTAGACCAACGAGGCAGTTATGGTTAAGATTATTATAACAATTGATTGTTAGGTGTTACGAGATCGTTCCTTGTAACAATATCTTCTGAGAAAAATAGCCCTTACATCATAAAATGAAAATCGTATTTATCAAAGGAGAGTTATTTCACACTCCACTATTTTGTTTGTCTGTCCATTCTCCGGGGATCAATTGTTTGTCACCAAAGCTCGAGTAAGTACATGTCACTACTATTTCTGTTCTACTACTTTTTGAGATAGAAGAACGTATACATATACGTCGATATATAGTTACATTCTATGTACTTTAAATTGAATACATACGAGGTTGTCAGTGGTACTTTTAAAATATAGTTTCAGTCTCTTGGCACAGTTATAGCTTATAATCTTTTGTATTGGTAAATTTTTTTATACTGTGGCCTCGTATTTATTCTCTTCGTGATAATATTGTTACTTTATAGTTGAAAGCGAAAGCGTTCACAGCGGATAATTTGAAAAATAAAGGTATGATTTTTCTTTCCGGCCTTAATTATTTATACAATAAAAATGAGACATCAATTGGAATTAAACGATAAAACATGTTTTCTTATGTATTTATTATTATACTAATAATATTATCATAATGTAATAATAATCAATATTTAGTGATGTCCATGAATATTGTGTGAACCGTTCATTAGCACAATAAAATCATTATGTAACTTCAAGTTATTAAACTATTCACCAATAACGTTCTGAAAAACGTTCCACCGATATTTCACGCTTAATAATATGTAAACAATAATATTATATAAGAAGGAGGTGGCGTCATTAAGATGAAGACGATAAGACGACGCGTAGCTAACATAAAATTTCTTGTTAGGCCATATTGGCAATCAAGCAAGTGATTGAGGATTATAATAAAGCGACCATATTATTTTTGAAAATATTCTATAGATCCGTATACCTCTTAACAAAATAAGTACTTAGTAGTAAGTAATTAATTATTCACAATATCTAAAGTTATTATATTAAATGGAAAAAGACAACAATATCTCATTGGTTTTTTGTCGAATTACGTCACAATAAAATTCATATTTTCGTCGCCAATCATGAGTTTTCCTAATTAGGTATAATTTGGAAAATAAAAGACACGTCATAAAGAGTTTGTAAGCTTGCAATGAAATTTAATATAATATATGTATAACACAGTGCAATATGAAAGTTATAAATGTGTGCAAAAATATGTACCAACAAGTGTCTCTTGGTGACGGGTACGGTAATCTACTATAATATAGCTGTACCCCAATCTTCTTCACTGGATTGAGAGCAAGAGCTAAACTGAACCCTTTAAAGTTTCAACAAACTTGACAGAAAATCTAAAAATACGACGGGAGTTATTTATAACATTATATACTACATAGCTGCGCCCCGCAAACGTCGTTTTGCCATATAAATTTTCTGGATAGGGCACCGTTAACACATGGGCCAAAAAATAGCCTACAACCTAGTCTCAGACCTATCAAATATACACAAAAAAAAGTCCGATAACAAACACTGTGACATGAGATTTTTGTAAATTAGATAAGCCACTTATATCAAAGCCACTTACAGTTTTTGGCATGTCTTGAAGTTTTGGCTTTAAACTTTTAACCAAACTTAAATTATCACGATTATAATATTGTTGGATTTAAAAACATGATTTTAGTATTACGCCTGTATTCGCTGAAGGGTACCTCCAGAAGTGCTGGGTATTAAATAAGTCCTTTAAATTAACTCTAATTTCCAAGCATGATGGTGAAGGAGATTAGCAGAGAAAAGTTATCTAAGAACTTTAAACCTTGCAGTCATATTTTATTATGGTGTATCTAAGTCCTCTACAATTATTAGAGAGTGTTTAAGGGGTTATTAGTTAAATACACTAATTTAAACTCGCTTCTTCAACCTGTATCCACCCAATGCTGGGTGTAGATCTCCTGCATATTACACTTCTATTTACGTTCTTAGTCTTCCTCATCCTGTTTGTTCTTTGACCAGGTCATCGATCTACTTCTCGCGGAGCATGCTCGCACTTTAACGGCCAGTTCTAGGTCTCCACTCTAGTACTCTCCTAATCTTTAGTACTCTAACTAAAACTCCACAGTGTATATCCACAGTTGCTAGAGGGCGAGACGCGGGAAAGCTATCGCACAGGACCGCGAACCCGCCCGAGGCCGTGCATTACGTGCGGACTCCCTCTCACGGGGTTGGGTATTGCACCCCCCGCTACGGCACACCAGACACATGGCGTGCCGCGACCACCTCGGAAACAATGAGCAATGGGCGCCAGATGACCCCGTGTCCGGAAGCCCAAGGTGCCGTGCGACGGGTCAGGTCTATGGCCCCGCCATCTGCCACTACGGACGTAGAGGATATACCGGCACTCCTCCTTCCCTGCAGACTGCGGTCCCACCGCGTCCGCCATCTAAAGGTGGCGGCGCCGTTAAGGCCGCGGTAGGTAAGGAGAGCGGCGCGTCGACATACCGGCACTCCTCTCCCACCCCGGCCCCCATCCCTCAGCTGCGGTGCCAACCATAGGACGCCGCAGCCCAGCGCAGTTTTGGCAATCCCCGTAAGGCCCGCAACCCACTACCTTCAAGGCAAAGCCCAGAGAAGCGGCCTTCCTTGGGTTCCTCTAACTTCACCGTGGGTGACCAAGCCACGGCTACTAGAGCCCGCTCACCGCGACAAGGCGGAACCCCAGGGGGGGAGTCCTTTCCAGCCCTTCCTTTTTAGCCCTTTCAGTGACCTGGAACTAGGTAATCATCTACTTCATGAACGACCATGATTTCCTAACATACACAATGACAGGTTGGACACACTGACAATTTAAACTAGGATGGGTGAAACACGTTTTATTCCCATGTAAAGGTATATAATGTAATTACTGGTAGCAATCTAACTATTAGTCACATCGCTGCGGCCATTTGTATGTATTTAAGGAAAAAAACAACATAATCACCTATAATGTCCTACTGTAGGGCAGAGAGAGAGACACGAGCATTGACTTCAACGCGAGCTCAGTGAGTTGGTGATTTTAGATAAATTAGTCCAGGTTTCCTCACGATGCAATCACCGTAAAAAAAAACTACCTGTCTGGGGTTCTTATCAGACAGTAGGAAATGATAACATTACCGCTGTGGCGTTACCTAGTATTACTAATACCAAAGGTATGCTCATGATTATATTGTTATTCATTTAATAAGTCCAAACTTGAATGAATGACTGTGTAGTGTTTATGTATCAGATGAAAAAGTTAGTTTGTTATAAATAAAATATTAAGTATATTTGTAAACAAGAATCTTAGTAATGACTGTGAGCTGGTAGAGATGGTAGTATTTAAGTCAAGTATCAGTTGGATTCTGATGCATTATGTGTTCAAACATCCATTATGAAGTATTCAAATCAGCTCATAGTAGAAACAATTATATTAATTCTTTCCGGTAAGTTATTTTTGCATAATGCTTTTCGCTTCGAAGGCCAAAATATGACAAAGCTCGCGTTACCATCGATTTTTATTTATCTGGTCAAAATATTTGGTTGATACAGAAGTTAATTATAATATTATTTATAAAATCATAAAATGAACGCAGTAACTACATAATGGTTTCACAAAATATTCCTGTCTTTGTGACTACCACGTTATCGAAAAGAGATGACAATTGCCATCCTATGCTTTTGTAGGTTTTAAGTTAATTGATTTTTTTTTGTTCCAGCTACTTCGGGATCCTGTTGGCAATTCTTTACGTCTTTAGTGGACTACACTCTTAGCAACTCCCTTCCAGATCCCGGTATGATTTCCACATAAGTAAACGATAAATTAGAGAAACATGTAGGCTCTACTACTAGAATGGCTCGTTGTTCCAAGTGGGACTGCTGAGTACGAGGTCTTGGGTTCGATTCCCAGGTCCGGCAAATTGTTATTGGGTTTTTCTGTTAGGAACTTCTCAGTAGCAGTTCAGAGTTTGGATCTTAAAATACGAACGGAGGTGTTACACGAACGAACGTTTCGTTTTCGTCGGTTCGTTCGTGTTTGAATTGTTTTGATTGAGTAACTATTTTTTTTTTAATTAAACTAGAGCCTGCTGCGTCGGGTGCATTATATAAAATAGCAATTATATAAAAATACGATAAAAAATCCTAGTGAAGACTTTTCTAGTGAATTTTCCAAAAAAATATTATCATACAAATCTCGTTCTTACAAATACATTAATAAAAATGGATGCAAATAAATACAATATCTGAATACTACTCTCAATATTGTGGAAGTAGCTAGATATTGTATTTATTTGCATCCATTGTAATGGACTTCCGCAAAGTAACGCCTGAATCTATTCAATCATTAATAAAATTATCAGTCAAATTGGTCGAGCCGTTCTCAAGTGATTATAGGGTTGCAGAGATTTTTATCATTATAATTATTAATATAAATACAAAAAAATTTGTAACCCATTTTAAATTTTTACGAAAATTACGCGGCTCGAGGAGTATGTAATTTGGTACAGTTAAAGTTTGTATAGAGAAAGGGTGCAGAAATCTTATATTTTTAAATAAAATACATTAATTTAATAGACCAATAATAACGCTCAAAATTTTAATTTTAAAGAGTTATGGTAGTTTATATAAATATGTGTTCTTTCTAGCACACATGCACAGTGAGTACTTATTCGGTGATTGCAAAAGGAAGGACAAAATATTTTATGCTCATGTCCATCTAGATCACATTCAAGTGTTGGGAAAAATTATTATGAGAGTGAGTATATTTTTTATTAGATTTTTAAGGTTCCGTACCTCAAAAGGTAAAAATAGGAACCCTTATAAGATCTATATCTCTCTTGTCCGTCTGTCTTTCTGTCTGTGTGTCACCACCGATTTTCTTAGGAACGGGTGGACCTAGCAAGTTGAAATTTATACCAGATACTGAAGTCTATAGTCCCTATTAGGTTTTTGGTAAAATCAAGGTCTTGAGTCAACACGATACCTTAAAGATATGGGCAAATTTACATTTTCGCAAATTTTTTGTTTGAAATTTTTCCTTTATTTGTGCTGTAAGACCTTGCTAGGTCCACCCGTTCCTGAGTTAATCGGTGGTGACACACTGACACACGGTGTAATGGGTAGGTACGGAACCCTCGGCGCATGAGTTCGATTCGCACTTGATCGGTTTGTTTTAGTAAATTAGTAGCCAATAATGTTTCTGTAAGCAAGGCATAATGCGCATAAGCAACACGATAGCTCAGTTGGTAAAACGATGTCAGGGCCTGACAAAGGTCGCGGGTACCTTTTCGTGACTATAATTATTCAATGTTTCCTAAGAAAAATAATAATATTTCTTCTATAATAATTGTTAAAAAAAACATTATCATATTTGTTAGAATAAATTTCTTCTTGAAGCTTAAGAAAATTTGGTAGGTATCACTTTTAGTCATTATCTTTTTAGTGATAAATTTAGCAGTGATTAAAGACGATAGTTATTTTGGGAAAGATAGAGGGCAAGAGCCGCGTCAGAAGATTGAATTACCAACGTTGAATACTTTTTCCGCTTGGCAAAGGCTAACGGCCGACATCTAGTAGTGGAGTGGATCCAAAAGAAGAAGAAGAAGAAGGACGATATAGGTTATTCACCATTAACTAAGATAAATCCCTGATGGGTTAATCTATATTATTCGCAAAACTGCCTCGTTGGTCTAGTGGTCCCAAGCGCGACTGCTGAGCATGAGATCTTGGGTTCGATTCCCAGGTCGGGCAAAGTGCTATTGGGTAAGGAAATTCTCAGTAGCAGCCCGGAGTTTGTAATTGTGCCCATGAGATGGCAATAGGCTCACCACCTATTACATGGGACTTAATAACAGCAGTGGTGAAATGTGGGTGTACAATTGTGTACACCTCTACCTTCCCCTTCTGGAATACAAGCGTGATGTTATTTTATTCGAAAAACACATGGTTTATGGCATACGTAAATATGACGCGCTCTTAGAATGCTTGGTGTGGTAGGTACTTATCTTCGTTATGGTTACTGAAAGAAAAAAAAGAAAAAAAAAAACTAAAATAGCAAAATTATTAATATTAATTCATGTGTTTAATAATTATGATCCTAATTTAATGGCAACTTTTTTTGGAGAGGGAGCATACAATAGAAGTGAAATCCATTCAGTTAAACTAATAATTAAATGGAAGGTAATTTACATAGTAGGTACCACATTTAACGGCAAACATTAAGAAAATCTAATTGTTATTAAATTAACATAGGGTGGATGAAATGGCGGCTAGTCACGGGAACTACTTGCGAACCCCGAATTCCTCTTAAAGTTAAGGGGAAGATCTATAACACAGTAATCAGACCTGCTGCCTTATATCCTCCGGAATGTTGGCCCACAAAAGGGGTTAATGAAAGGCAACTGCATATAGCTGAGATGAGAATGTTAAAAGGGAAGTGTGGTGTGACGCGGATGGATAAGATTAGAAATTAGTATGTAAGAAAGTCTATAAGTTACCCCGGTTACTAAGAAGTTGTGTGGAAATCGTTTGTCATGTTATGGATATGTGATGCGGAGGTATAAGGATCATGTGATGAGGAAAGTTTTGAGTATGAATATGGACGCCTACACGAGTAGAAACCGAAGAGACGATGGATGGATTTTGTGACAGATGATATGGCTAGAAAAGAAGTGACTACCGAGGAGATGACGGCTAACAGAGATGTATGGAAGAAAAAGACATGATGCGCTCACCCAAATTAAATTGGGATAAGAGCAGGGGGAAGATATTATAGAATTTTAAATGAGTCCTCATCACATACACATTTCCTACCCACCCCTTAATAATGCGTGTTAGAAAGTGACCAATAGATTATATCACGACGACGGACAGATGCAGCTTTATTCTGTGTAGTTAATAAAACATACTACGATCAAGTATTATGCCAAGCCTACATAATAATTTAGGAATATAGAAAAAATATGAAACAGCATATAGTATGAGCTAATAAATATGTACTTCCCTTACCTTCAGTCCAAATCATTTTGCACCAGAGTTAGATACATATACATAAAAATACGCTTCCGCGCCTTACGCTATATACTTACCCATGTCAATCTGCCTAGCCTTTTCCGAACTACGTTGGGATCGGCTTCCAGTATAACCGGATGCAGCTTCATATCAGTATTTTACATGCAGCGACTACCGATCTGACTTCTGCAACTGACTTATTGGGTACCACGATATCTCGTGGTAAGACTGGTTGTCAGACTTTCAGGCCTCTGACTACCCGTAGCGGCTGACATTAATTATTGGCCGATAGGGACGGATGGTTTAACATCCGAGGCAAGGAGGGGTCTCGATATGAAATGATGGTGACCGACCGCGGCAAGCGCAGCTTACCCTCGATCGATCGATCGAAAAGAAACACTAAAGTTTGTTATTACTTTTCTTTTCCTTTCAGGGCTGGTTGGATATGCAGAGAATACCCACTTGTATTATCCTAAGAGGAATATCACACGAGAACGACTTGTTTCGGAGCACCGCGTACAATTTCCAGCTTTGCGTCCCTCGCATCACTTACTGTCACTCGCATCACAGATATAAATATTACTATTACGAATGGTACATACCGATGGACTTGATTGGTGGTATGAACTGGGATATTTATTTCTTTGGACCGCCGACGTTGAACTGGCAATAGACTTTTCTTTTCTCAAATAATTCCTTGTGTAAAGATAATGGGTCTATTCTAGCGTAGACTAAACTGAGATTATTTTGTACTAATAGTTATACTATTAATATCGAAACATGACTTCATGTTCAAAATACATACCTAGCCCAACTATATTTTCCATACAACATTATTTCTGTTTATTATTTAGGTATTTAATTCATTTCAATTATTAGGTATTTATATGTCCTTCGTTATCAGCTAACTTCGTTTTAATATACAAGACGAATATATTATTAATGGTTTGAAATCACAAACTCACAGTGTACTAGCGTAGTGATTAATGCTCGTGACTTCTCTGTAAGGGAAGAGGCCCTTACCCTGCTGTGGGACAGTAATGGGCTGGTTAAGTTATGATATTAATGAAAATAAGAAATTATTTTGAAATTTCATTCTAACAGCAAAACAAAAAT
This sequence comes from Xylocampa areola, assembly GCA_935421205.1. Classification (NCBI taxonomy): domain Eukaryota; kingdom Metazoa; phylum Arthropoda; class Insecta; order Lepidoptera; family Noctuidae; genus Xylocampa; species Xylocampa areola. The sequence continues at coordinate 9,560,311 of OW285200.1, forward strand.
AGATCCGTAAATAGCGTACATTTCGAAAATAATATTCAGTATTAAATTCATTACATTGCATATTAGCCCCTTTAACAAATAATTTAAGTAGAACCTTAAACATTACTTATACAAGATTTTATGACTGTCTCATAGGTGTTTTCATAATTTAAGAGCATAATAAAATCTTTGAGGGAAATGAGCATTACCTAATGATTTGGTGTTCAAATATTTCAAAATTACTTTTTAATAAATTGTGTAGTACGTACTTAAGAACTATGTCAGTAAAGGTTTCTGTTTGACAATTAGATTATTAAGTTTGAAAGACATGGAAAGCAATTACTTTAAGAATGCTGTTGGTACTCGTCCGAATATGGTGTAACAAGGAGGCTGTTTTTTTTATGATGCGTAAAGACGTCAGTGCAAGTCTCCATAAACATACCGAGCGATATCTCGGCAGCCCCAACAACATCCTGAATTCAAGCCAAAGTAGCTAAAATATATATTTAGTACTTAAATCTCTTTAATTTAAGGACTCTGTTATCAATAAAGATTCGTAAGCACCTATTTATTTCTACTTTGTACAGCCACTCCACATCTGTAATTTACCAATATTGACTGAACTTTGCAAAAGACTGAATGCAATGACATATTGTGCTCTTATTCCTAACTAACTTTTATTCCTAACCTAATCTAGGTATGTACCTACTCTACTATTCAGAGATAATTTTTGTATATAGATACTTCACTCAGTAAAACTGAACAACCAATAGCTTCATACAAGATATTAAAACCTTATAACGGTTACACAAAAATGAATTTCTATTCATAAAATCCGATACCTAAGCACAAAGTTGATTGTTACATTCGCGTAATCAGAGACGATTAAATCTCCAGAGCATTGAATTGCTGGCGCGGAACATTGCTCGCAAGATCGACTAGGCGCAGCTGGCGCGTTCCACATAACCTAAAATAGGTACGATGAATTATTCATAATTTACTGTCGTATTACTGGCTTATTTGATAAGGTAGTTTAGACATTTTTAGATTCATTATTTACATAATGTGATTTATTCAAGTAAAGAAGTAGGTAGGTAAGTTTGATTGAATTCTTATCTACCTACTTAAAACATTTCTTTCTAATCACAAAATAAGTTTATGTACGTAAGTCGATTCACGACGTTCACTACGTGATCAAACCCTCGCTACTTTTAATAAAAGTAGGTACCTACCTACTACATTAGTAGCAATGGCAGAAAGCTACAACCATTATGTTCAGTAGATATTGACTTATTAATTATTTTACGCAATTTAATTCAGTGAAAGGTTACATTTAATTGAAAAATATTTTAAATACTAGCTAAATACTTTTGATTAAAAACCAAACATGAAAGCCGATAAAGAAAAAATAAATCTATAATAATGGCGTTTACATTTTTTTTTACAACAAATGGCTAGTGACTGTTATAATTAGTTTTTAAATGCAAAGAGTTTTTACACCAGGGCACCGAGTGCATTGGCCATAGGATTAGAATATTTTTTAAGGAACTGACAAATCGTTAGATGTTAGTTCAAATCATAGAATTACAATTTATAGTTCAAACCAAATCAAATTATAAACTAATAAAATGTTTACATTTCATATGTTTCATATCACCAGTTCAACTCTAGCCCGAGATGCATTATCATAGAACAGACTGGCATAATGTAAGATAGACCTATAACAAACTAATTGATGCTACATCCGTTAGAGGTCGTATTTGAAGTTATAATATTAAATGGAAAAGAAAAAGGTTGTATTTGATTGGATTACTCAAACAGAAATTCATAGATAAGTACTTGATATTTATGCTATAGTACTTCTTCTTATTCGGGATTTAAGTTTGAATAGGTGAGCTGTTTATCGTCGTGTTGACAGCAAAAAAAAATACTAAGTAAGTACTTACTTGTCTCAAAATAGGTAAGGGCTTTAGAGTACTGCCACAGAGCCAAGAAAAGGGTCGACTATAGCGGATAGCCCACGTGGTAATTGCATATACGTAGAACGTAGGTAAGTACATACAAGTGTGTACTGAAGTCTCGCTAGTGTTGTGGTTATAAGTAAACCTCGTTTCATATTTTCGTGTTCGTTGTTCGGAGCTTTGGAACAGAATTTTTAATAACACGTTACTTGCGCACATAGCAGACAAAGCTGCTTGTACTTCGTATAATGCTATAATATAGCTGATATTTTTCTGCAGCCTTCTAAGTGTGGAATATTTTAAAAGGAAAATGAACTATTATCTAGACAGTTTTCAAAGACGCGTGCATAAAACTTATAAAAGGATTAAATGTGTGATCAGTACTAAAGTATATTTAGATAGATTAAAGTATAAATTATGGCAATGTTTTGACTGTCACATACTTGCATTAAAATTTAAATTTAGGTGGTGGACGAGATAAAGATATTTAAGAAGACAAGATTAGATTAAAGTTCGAATACTGATAAATAAATAATTTACTGGCATTATTTACTGTATCTATAAAAAGATTTTAAACTGCACTAAGAAATGTAGAAATGTATCATCGTCAATTCAATCCTGCAATCAATACAAGTAAATAAAAGTGTCTGTTGGTAATTTCAAAATAATAGTATTTTATTAAGCTCATACAGTTATATTTGCACAACACGTGTGACTAAAAATCTGTTCTAATTTTTTTTTGTGTCTGTCTGTCTGATTCTTTTTTTTTGTTCCGGCTAATCTTCGAAACGGCTGGACCGATTCTGATAAGATTTTACTGGCGGGTAGCTTTCTTTCTTTTTTTAAAGAATTATAATAGGTTTTCGCGATCACTACACAAAAAAAAGAAACAGAAGATTTCTTTCTGCTAGAAACAAAATCGTTATTCTCCGTTCGAATGCTTAGTAATTGTTAAGCCTAGTATAACACAGATCAGTTACACATCACGCCTTCCGCAAAGGGTTGAGCAGAGGTGTGGTTTACTCCCACATTTCGCAGATTACCTGGGTTTTACAATTTTATTACGGGAACAATTCCAAATTCTACTGCCGAGAATTTCTTTACAGACAACTCAATAACAATTCGCCTGACCCGGGAATCGAAGCCCTCATGCTGACCAGCTGCGCTTACGACCACAAGACGTTGTCGTGAATCTTAAACGTTCTAAATTTCAAAACTCCACGTAAATACTTACAGAAGTTTTTGTTTACGCTGACAAATATCTTGCAATTCACACATAGATATTAACAAAAACAAAGAACGACAGACTACCTGCCAGATTCCATACATTCCAACCACAAGGAAACATTACCCGTTGACCATATTATTACCGATCAATGTTAACACCCATTTTAGGTCGCTGGTGTCCACGTTAGGTCAATGACACCAGAAGTTGGCAGTCTCGGCCGCGACAAAGGAACACTTGACGCCTCTTCGATGCCAGATAGTCGTGTCAGAGAACCACTTTTTCAATCGATTTTCTAAAAGAATGGGTTAACACTTGTATGTAATTTCATATTGTTTAGGAGATGTGGGCCTAATGACTGATACTTATGGCTATGTAGCTAGGAATAATTCGTAGAGTGATGACACAGAAAGTCAAGGGTCGCAGATTTATGCCCCGTTCGTGTCTATTATTTTACAATGTTTCCTTGAAAAATAGTAAATATTAGAATTATAACTGATATACCGCTCATATGTACCGATAATTAAGACATCGCAATCGTATCAGTTAAATCATCTTAAGAATGGGGCGGTGACGTTTTCCCCTTTGAAAAAGTTCAATCGTATCAGGAGTTTTGCATACACGTTTAGTTTGGATGACAATGCATGGTCAGCTAAGTGACGTCATTGTAAATCCAATATGGCGGACTCTTAAAGATAGCGGATAAAGTTTGATAGTATCAGCAGTACTAGACTGTAAAAGATACATAAAACACGAGCCTCCATTTTTAAAATCTTACGCTGTTACCCGCGATAATGTAAGGATTCTAACGATACCCCATACATCAAAATTTGTTCAGGCATTTAGAAGTTATGGTGGAATAAAGAAACTCACAAACATACAAACATACATACACATACTTACTTACATACATGAACTATTAAAACATAACACTCCTTTTTGGGCTGCCGTGTAAAAAAGGATGCTTTTTACAGATTTTTCTATTATCAAATGTGGCACATGGTCTTAGTTGATACTACCAAATCTCCATTTTTAGGATTCCTAAGAGTAAAATTGGAACCCTTAAAGGAACACTTCGTTGTCTGTCCGTCGACACCCTTTTTCTCAGGAACGGGTAGAGGTATGAAATTGAAATTAATATCAAATACTTAGCATTATGGTCCCGTGTAAAAAGTCAACACAATAAAAAAATATGGCGATTCATGCCTCATATGGGTTCTCCCGTTCACTAGATTGACCTAGAACCATTAAATTTGGCAAGCAAGATCTCACAGCACAAGCAAAGGATAATTTCCGAAAATTTGTTAATGTATAGTTATATTACATAAAACACATATTTTGTACGGAATCCTCAGGGGCCGAGTCTCACGTCTCGATGTGTGAACCATCTGAATAAATGAACAGATGTGATCAAATTCGATGGCCTATTATTTACCGGTTAAACACGATATATATAATACGATACGAGAGTAGGCTAAGAGATAATGCTTTGTTAACCTTCATTTGTCCTTATAGGTAAATACTTACAACGAACAGTGTCAACTGTAGGTTCATCTGTGATAATCCAAGTTATGTGTAGCTGTACGTGATTTATACTTAGAGAGATTGTTTTAATGAGATCATTATACTAATGTACTTTTTTGGATACATTAGTAGCCACGCGAACGCTCAAGTGGCTAACTTAATAATTTCTGTTATGTAGTGAAAGTTTAGATTAGTGTAACTTGTGACAGAAAAATATATAGAGCTTCAAGAGCCCGAAACAAGAATTTAATGCTTTTATATTTATTGTTTATACCATAATAATATAACATTATATAGCATCACGCCTGTATTATTTAATTTAGTTGTGATTTTATTAAATATACACTGCATAGGTACTTAATATATATACATCTTTAAATTTTACATATTAATACTGAGTGCCACTAACGGTACCAAGTACCAATATTAAATCCAATATACAAATGTTTATAGTTACAGATAAAACTGAATGACGATAGGTTATCACAACTATTTTTAAATTCCCACAATTTGCTGATATAATGTGACTCAATTTGGTAAATAATATAAAGACAATTTATTTTGTTGTCAAAACGTAATTTCCATGGAAAAGTTCTGGGTTTTTAAAATACATATGTATTTCTGATTTTGCAAATAAGTAAAGATTAAATAGGTGATGATTAAGAGTTAATACGTTCAGAAGTTCAAAACACGTTAAAAGGGCTGAAATACTAACAGAAATAATTACTGAATAGAAGAAGAACTTGATAGTAAGCAGCTAATGACTATCGTATGCAGAAACAGTAGCTTTAATTATTGTACTAAGAGTTAAATTATTAATATTCATAAAGTACCTACTACAGTATAACATGAAAATAGGTACAAATATTAATAATAATGAAAAAGTAACCTTGTTGTTTGTCCTTAGATTCGTTTGCTTGGTAAGAAATAATTCCTTGTTTATACAAAAAAAAAAGAAATACAATTTGTTTCTATCAAGATCATAAATAATAAAGACTTGTCTAGGACAATAACTGATTAATATTAATTGGCCAAGTGTCTTTTTAGGCCAAGGAGCGATGTTAACTTTCAGCTAATAACCATTAATTTTATCCTATTATTAATAGTTGTAAAGTGCAATTAGCCTCTCGTAATATTCCATTGGCATTGAGCTGAAATTGCGATATCCACTTAATATGAAAACGTACTCCAAATTAAATCTCTAGATGCAACTAATATTGAAATGTAAAATATAAATTAATTTAATTAAAAATATTGGACTCAATTAACATGTAAATATTATCTATCATATCGGTGGTCTACTTAGTATATCCTTGAGACCCAACAGAAATGACAATAATAAATGTCACCCAGGCCAAATTTTACCAAAACAACAACTCGACGAAGACTTTATTTAGTTTTGTAAAATCTGGCTAGATGAACTGCGTTCTAAACAATAGATGGCTTTGGCGTACAGGCACAGGCTAGTGATTGGGTCATCCCATATGACATCCTTTGAGACTGGACTATAGAAATGTTTTAACAATCCATGCTTTATTTTTTCTAAATTCTCCGTGAATTTCGGAACAATATCTAACTAAAGGTGGTGAATATGTTGCCATAGTTTCTTTTATGTTTCATTTCCTATTTTATTTTGTCAACGAGTTTTTTTTTCTTTCAATATTGTGCAATTACTTTTTGTCTTTAGATGTGAATTTAGAACGTAATCTTTATTGGTAATGTGATAATGCTCTTTTCTTTTGAAGCTTTTAAGTAGAAGTGATTAAAAGTAGGAAGCTATTTAGATATAAAAATTGATTTTATCAGCTTCATAATACGAAACGTTCTTTACCATAAGATAGCTCTCAACATTGAATCATAAACAAAAATATTAGTCAAACCAAGGGCGATTATACAATTTACCTAATAACTTTATGATACAGCTTGCCTTAAGTCTACAAATAATATCTTTGAACAAAATTAACAACCTCAAATATTCACTAAAACTATAGATACAGGTAGATACAGTCCTGTTCACAAGACATCAAGGTTTACAGTGAAACCAAAATTTGCATTTCATTACAAACAATGTTCCTAAACAAGATGGCAGTATTGATATGCAAATAAAATGAACGCGAAACGTAACGAGCACAACTATCAAAACTCTTGTTCACAACAATACTGTTATCGTTATTTTACTAACTTTAAGTGTATCTAACGATAGAGCTCTCTGTTTCTCGTTGCAGAATTATATTATTTTATTTTTATAGCTTCTCATACAATTTGAATATTGTGTTATCAATTTTCCAGTCAATAAATAATTACAGTTAATGCTTTTTCAAAGACAATAAATAATTGGTTCCTATTTTTAAAACGTGATCAGAACTTAAAACATGAGATAACCTTCTACGTTAAGTGATGCGAAAAGAGCACACATCACGCGACCTTATATCATTGTTAATTTCATTGTCATTAGCAAAAAAAGACTTCTTCATATTCATGATCAAAGTCAGTATTCAAAGCTTTTGTTATCATTTCTTCACTTAAATGCTTCCATTTTAACAAAATGATATTATCAAGTGCTCTCTTCATAAACCCATATTCAACTACTAGGTGAGTTCTTCTGTGTACCACGCCATTCTTTACATTATTTGTCCATTTCTTTCATACTAATTCTTCCCGCTTCTTTGACCAGGATCTTCGGTCTACCTCGCTTGTGATCTGCCCACGCTTTTACGGCCAGATATAGGTAAACTTTCGTACGTTCTACCACATCTAACAACCGGTAAGTATTTTATATATAGTATTTATAAGGTTCAAGAATCATCACAAATTGCAGTGATAACTGAAGAAGAGTGAGCTACATAAATTGGTTATCCTTGATACAAAAGTACATGTATCGTGGAGGATAATTTATTAATAAAGACTGTACTTAATACATCTTCTGCTAAATTAATACAAGACGCAATTGTTTTTTAAATTGTTTATTGCAACATAACAGTGGTATAGATAGTTAAAATATGAATGAATAAGTAACAAATTATAAGTAGTTATTCCGTAATTTAGACCACTGTATCGACATTTAATTTTTGATATTGTCAAAGATATAATTAGGTCTTAATTTTTTATCAAACGGGTGTCTTTAAGTTCGACAGGGTCAAGTTCTCATTAAAGTAATAAAAGATATTTAACACTACGCAATAAATTCAAGGAGTTTTAAATATGATGAACAAACCTTTAAAAATAATATAAACCGCGTGAGATTTTGGTTCGAGATTTTGCCATTTAGAATCGTGACAGAGTTATCCTACTAATATTAATATTACGAAAATTTGTGAGGATGTATGGAAAGAATTTTGCTTTTATTTATAAATTTTAAAAACACTACAACAATTCCTTCAATATTGAGGGATGAAATATTATTATAATGACAGACATTTTTTGTTATTACACCTTTCTAAGATGCCTATCATCAATAATCAAGTTCATATTATGCCAGTACTACCTATACTATGCCTTTTAAATAATTTTGACTTTCTTTTTTTTTGTCTTTTCATTATTAAAATAAGGACTCTCCTCGCACACTAACACCTCTCCTCACTACACGACTATAGGTAAATAATAAATAATCAGTACTAGAATACAGTGAACACTAAACCTCGGGTACCCTGGACGGGTATCTGCCTGGCACATAGTCCGGATTGTTAGGATTGTACTCCCATATAAGGTACTCTGGTTCGTTGAGGAACAGCGGTGGAATCTCATCACTAGACTCCGACTCCTGGCCAACGAAGTTCTTGTTGCGCAGGAGAAGTTCTTCTACCTTGGCTTGAGACTCTTCAGATATTCCTGAAGATGTTATAATGGTTAAAATTGAGCTTGAAACTGAGGTAGGTATATGAAATATTCCTACAAAACACTAGATAAGACTGCAATAAATGAATGTGCTCTAATTGACAATTTGAAGAACATATAACGAGACAATAGAAGTTTTGTTGTTGGTCGCTTAACTACACAAGTTCTAGTGTGAACAACATTTTAGCAATGTAGTTAGCTTTTAGTAGGTTTAAATCAAAAATATCACCGCGGACACAATGTTCATTCTCACAATATCTACAACGGTCAATGTATTCATGTATAAATGCGAAAAATAAATGTGCTGCTTCATACATTTTGATTGAGTACGTTAGACCATTTCTATGGAGCAACAGATTTTTTGATTTGCGCTTTCGAAGTTGGTCCCATAGTAAAATTTGTTCATATATATGAGTACATTGACCCCTCAAAATATGACCACGGACTTCTGTTACACCTTGTATAACGGAATACAATGCATAGACTAAAAGGATTGAAATGGCTAACGCGCAATCACCCTGTAATTATGGTAACCATTGCTCGAACTTGCTAAACAACATACATATGTATAGTCGACCATACAATTGCTTTACCACCCTAATGCTGAATTTCTTTTGCACATCTTAATATGACAAGGTCTATTTTCGCTTAGAAGATCAGAGTGTCAGCCAGATACTGTCAGCCAGATACTGTCAACCTTATTGACATTTTAATTTCCTGGAATTTTATTTCAAATTTTCGGGCTTTCGAGTTACGATTTTATTATAAGTATAGATATGGTAAAGCAATTTCGTGGTCGACTATACATAATAAAATTATATATTCGATATGCAGCCATAGGGTAACTTACTAGTTCGACGTAGATCGATTCTCAGCACTTTCTTGTTACGTTCAAGTGCACGGATGAGAGTCGCTTCTGCGTCTCCTGACAAATCATTGGCCGCAATATCTAATCTTGTCAGACCTCGGTTCAAGCTGAGGAGACCCGCCATCTAAAACAAGTCATAAAAACACAGGTGTCACACCCGTAACTCGGGCAGCCATTTTAAGGATCAAATCAATAGCTACTTTAACACCCGCAATAAAACAGGTAACGTAATAATTTCCTTATCTTTCAACGTGACTACATTCTTCGAAATAATCTTGTATTAAGAAAAACCACTGAACAGAAAATAAGCTTACCTTCTCAGCCGATGCTCCGCTGAAACCACATGAATTAACGATCAAAGTTTGTGGTTTTTCTTTGCACCTGACAAAGGCTGCCGCGAACATAGTAGCACATTCTAGGGACATGGGGTTCAAGCTGAAATCTGTGAATTATAAATATTAATAAACCTTTCCGGTATGTGGTGGTTGTACCATTGTTTATTACTAAATTTTACCTAAAAGTTCGATAGGAGCGGCTGGTTTCATTTGTAATGCATAAGCTATTCCCTGAATCCCAGCTTCCTTGAATCTGTTATTGGCAATCCGCACTACTTTCACGTTTTTGTGAATAAATATGAAACCACCGAGCGCCTTCATTCCGTAATCACCGATCTTGCAGTGGTTGAAATCTAGTTCCTCGATGCTTTCCTTCTTAACAAGATTCTGAAGGATTAATTTTACTTTCGAACAATCTAAGTTGCTGCGGTTGATTCTAAATACTTTTAAATTCCTCAAGTCTTCAAGTCCACGGCAGAGGGACTCGCAATCGGCTAAGGAGAATTCAAAGTACCTTGTTAGATAATTATCTTGAAGATTGTTTATGCCAAACACTAGAGATATTTCTTGAAGGTTATATAATTTGATGAGTACTGGCTCCAAGGGAATGTGGTCATAGACTTTAGGAACGCTGTATTCACACGTGTCTTCTACAATGTCAGAAGGTAAAGGCGGTGTTGGTTGACGAACCATTTGCAGCTGATTTAGTCCGAAGAAGTATATGTATGGACTGACCTGGTAATCATAAATTATACATTGATTAAAATCTATTATTAGGTGCTTGCTTTATTAATCATCTAATTATAGTTTTCAATAGCAGTTTAGGAAATTCTAAATATTCCTCCCCGGAGTTTGGAATTGTGCCCGGCAGATGGCAATAAGCTCACAACTACTTACATGGGATTTAATAACATCATTGGTGAAATGTGGGTGTATAACCTTGTGATGTTATGTTAGAAATATGTGTAAAATGTATCCAAATGATATCTTAGTACGTAAAAAGGTTATTCAAAATGAATATTGCGTGCTATAAACAATTTACAAGTCGTCTAGACGTCGGGGTCTTGAAAGAAAACGTGTAGGTACTTTATTGTTCAGAATTCATTCAAATTTATAAATATATGTGTACCAAAACTGCAAGTTCCACAGCATCCTCTTCTATAAAAACGTCAGGATTAACCGACTCCAAATAATCTTGAAGGCAAGCTGACAAGAATTTTCCTTTCCAAAAAATCTTTCCCATCTCTTTCTTTGACGGGAATTTCGAATAGAACGACCTCTTCCAGTAATGTTCATCCTTAAACGAAATGGCACATAAGTTATGAGATATCATTAGACATAGTGGTAAAGTGACGTGAGACGCTGCGTAATTAGAAATGCTTTTAGGATATTATGACATGTAATAAACTACACATAACATAAAGATAGTATTTGATTGTGAATAAGTATAAAAGTAGACTACGAATCAAATAGTATCTAGGCCTCTAGCTAACCCTTCACGCACACAGGCGTGTTATGTTAAATTGATTGCGAATTACCTTTATGGAGGGAACGCTGAATTTCAATGGTATATCTGCAGGGTACATGTCCATCAATATATCGATATCTTTCTGTAGTATTTTCTCTAAAGGATTGAGCCTGTGGAACATCTTAGATAGAACTAAAGCCGCGCAGTATGTGAGTGGTGCAGGAGTAAAATTATCATCCCAGGAAAAGTCTTCTGCTATGATTTTCCGGGGCGCCTCACCAACAGACTGTTTCATAGCGTTTGGCGTAGCATACGCCTCGTATGTATTCATATTCACTACGTAAGGTATTTTCATTGTGAAGCCTTTGATGCAACTCTTCAATAGTGAGATGTATACACGAAATTATTTTTATTAATTTATACTGAACTATTTAGTCACGTATAAAAATGCATCGCCGAATGTCACTGTTTGTAATTTGACAAGATGTTTTTTTTTCTTCTTATTGTTATGTGGAATTTTCAATCCATCTTGGTCGAACTTTTTACATGTCCATTCATCATCAAAGTAGTAGATTGTTACAAGGTGTTTGTGTTTGAACTCAAATAAATATCGAAATAAAATTATGCATGCTTGATAGAGTAGGTAATCGGATTTCTATTATACGTATACCTACTTATTATATATTACTCAATCATGTTAGTTACATGTATACATAATAGGTTCGATCGCAACATGTTTCCGCGTTATAATGTAATCTTAGAATAAAAAGCTTTAATAGTCAAGTCAACAATAGACAGTACTCCCATGAAACCTGTGATAGAAAACTATAATTGTCATAATAAGCAGTTATTAAACAATAATAATTATTTTTTCAGTGTTTACCTACTGTGTATCTAATTCCCATAAACGCGGTAAATTAAACAGGAAATACCGAAAATCCAATGAAAAACAAGGCTTATCTCTTTTTAAAAATCACAACAATATAAACAGCAAAATAACCCTCAAATATTTTAAAGAATACATATTATATCTTAATGCGACGCGTTGTTCGAGTGAACTACATATAATAACAGAAAACTAACAACTTAATAGTCCAAAGTCCACCATAACATAACATAAATGGTGTCGGGTGTTTCCGTGTATCTTCGTGCAAGCTCGGACCAAAACAAAGTTGAGTGGTGCGCCCGCGCAGCGTTCACTGTTTAGTTAGTTACCGTGTCATATCATACTGTATTATCAACCGGCGTGCGCGACTCTATCATTAGTCATTACCAACATTCTCTTTTATTGTAAAAACAAGTTCATACAATTTATTGTCTGTTTTAAATTTCAAATCTTAGTATACAATGGATTCTGATAGCAAAAATCAGTCCAAAAATCGTTATGCGGCGCAAGCTTCGGCCTATAACCCGTGGAATTTGTTATTTAGCCCAAGAATCCGTACTAGTAGTGAAACCAGTGTCGGTTCCACCAGTTCTCAAAGCAGCCAACAGGGTAAGTCTAGAAATTTTAAATTTTTAAATAAATACAAAATAATTATTTTTTACAAAATAATTCGAGTGTCTCATAGTAGCTTTATCAGTGGAGACACAAAGTATATTTTTACAAACGGCTTTAATTTCTGTAGTAATAAATTATTTCATGTTGGTAAAAAAAAGACAAGCATCTGCGCCCACATGCGGACAAAAAAAACAATGGTGTGGTGGTCTTGACGCATGAGTCGCCTCACGTAGTAGTAACGATGCATATAGAAGTAAGGTTAACTGCAAGAGAATGGAAACCGGTCGCCTTGTATGACAACTCATTATTCTAAATGTTCAGGACAATCTCACTGCCTACACCCCACTCAACTGCCTATAACTTCCTACAAGGTTTAAGCACGTAGAAGTACCTATGTGACATTTCATAGTACGTAAGGTCAAACAATTTATAACCGAACTGTTATATATATCGTATAGAAAAATATATCGTATCACGAGTGTTGCGATATTACAAAAACCAATAATAAACGCGGTTATTCCGGTTTCAAATTGTTTTATTTATAATTAATGGGACATTACATTCAATACAAATTAAATTCCCAAGTAAGTATGTACCTACCTACTCGTACTACGTCTTGGACCACTTTCTAATCTAGTCAACGAAGTTCAACAAGGTGATTATATTAATGATAACGTGCCGGCGGGAAATAATAATAATTAATAATAATAATAGCTTTGGTAATAGCATAATAAAAATGTTGAATGTTGATGAATTCATAATCTGTTCTGTGCTGGGTGGGGCCCACTGGTTTTAAATGTAAAAACCATAGTGTATTCTTGATACGGGAAGATGTCACTAAGGTTATAAGAGCCCCAACGTCATCATCATCATCATTCAACCTTACCCTCTGCAAGGCTTTTCTCTGCTTGGGAAGACGTCACTAAGGTTATAAGAGCCCCAACGTGATCATCATCATCATCCAACCTTACTCTCTGCAAGGCTTCTCTCTGCTTGGGAAGACGTCACTAAGGTTCTAAGAGCCCCAACGTCACCATCATCATAATTCAACCTTACCCTCTGCAAGGCTTCTCTCTGCTTGGGAAGATGTCACTAAGGTTATAAGAGCTCCAACGTCATCATCATCATCATCCAACCTTACTCTCTGCAAGGCTTCTCTCTGCTTGGGAAGATGTCACTAAGGTTATAAGAGCTCCAACGTCATCATCATCATCATCCAACCTTACTCTCTGCAAGGCTTCTCTCTGCTCGGGAAGACGTCACTAAGGTTATAAGAGCCCCAACGTGATCATCATCATCATCCAACCTTACTCTCTGCAAGGCTTCTCTCTGCTTGGGAAGATGTCACTAAGGTTATAAGAGCCCCAACGTGATCATCATCATCATCCAACCTTACTCTCTGCAAGGCTTCTCTCTGCTTGGGAAGATGTCACTAAGGTTATAAGAGCTCCAACGTCATCATCATCACCATCCAACCTTACCCTCTGCAAGGCTTCTCTCTTCTTGGGAAGATATCACTAAGGTTATAAGAGCTCCAACGTCATCATCATCACCATTCAACCTTACCCTCTGCAAGGCTTCTCTCTGCTTGGGAAGATATCACTAAGGTTATAAGAGCTCCAACGTCATCATCATCATCATCCAACCTTACCCTCTGCAAGGCTTCTTTCTGCTCGGGAAGACGTCACTAAGGTTATAAGAGCCCCAACGTGACCATCATCATCATCCAACCTTACTCTCTGCAAGGCTTCTCTCTGCTCGGGAAGACGTCACTAATGTTATAAGAGCCCCAACATCATCAACATAATCATCATCCAACCTTATCCTCTGCAAGGCTTCTCTCTGCTTGTGCCAATTTCAATGTGCTAGTCTTCATCTAGGTTTTTCAGCGATAGTAACAATATCATTCTCCCTACATGCCCCAACATTACATAAGCCGAATATTAACAAAATCAAAAAGTTACTTATACGTTTTTCAAAGGGAAAACTTTTTTTATGCGTCACCAAAGCTATAATTTTTTGTGGAAAAGAAAAATCCTGAAAGGATTTGAATCTGCATCGCCTGGATGATAAATCAGGATAGTTGAGCGCCTAGACTTTTGAGGTATTCAGCCAGGGTCATAAGTTCCAATGGTACTCACGGGCATAATTTTCATTTCGACAAAAATATATAACTTAAACGATGACATATTAGTCATAAATTTTTGTGGATAGAAAAATACTGTCGTGAGCAGGATTATCACGTGCGCATCCCGGATAAATACTCCAAACGCTCTGACCACTAACTAAGCCAAGCAAGCAAGCTAACTAACATTACATTCTTTAGTGCAAAATCGTATTTTCAACTATAAGTTTTGCAGCATTAGAAATTGAATAAGTAGCAGGAGCCCGTTTGGCGTCTCAATGACTGCTTTCAAATATCGATCGTATCAGAACAATCTTGTCTTATTTTTGACTTGTTATTATAATAATTTTTTTATGCAAAAAGACAAAGGACTCTATATTGTTTTGATACAATGGTTATTTCTGACTCATCGATCAGAACATATGGTAAGGTCATGTGTTTACCACATGACGTCATCACGGTAGTCCATTGGCACGTCTTTGTACCAAGGCTCGAGTAATTTTATGCGTCTGATCCCCCCTTATTCATCAGAATTGTATATGCTTAAATAGATATTATTCAAAGCACGTGGTTTTTTACTTACTACGTAACGTACCAGTCATAATGACGTGTGAAATATCTTTTTTAACAGTCACATTTAAATATTTTTTTTTTTTTTTTGTTTAGGTTACAACCATAGAATTAGAATATTTTTGCTACCCCATAGAAGGACATAGAACTCAAAAAAGTGCAACCGTTTTTGAATTGTCAATGTGTGCGTGCAATAGTGATGTACAACGTGGAAATATTGACACACATCGATTATCGATAAACAGTATTTCAGATGTAAAGACTTGGTATACAAAATGAACGTATTTTCAAACTAATTATTTAAAAAAAACTAAAATCACAAGCGTATGTATTATTTAATGCACTTCATTAATGAATTACATTATTATAATACAAACATTTTATACGCCCATACTATAATTATATTTCATTGGTAATAGGTACTTTGTTAAGAAAGCAGCTTTTAAGGACCCTGAGCAGTGTATAGAGTATGACTGATTGAGATGAAGATTGACTGAATGAGCTTTACCTACCTATCCTAATACCATTGCGGAGGTGGTCTGGACTCCAGCACACGCTTGAGGTGTGCCCTGCCTAGACCGCTGAGCGGCGGATACTAAGAGCCAGTATCGGGCGAGATCTATTTCTACGCTGGCAGATTTAGGGAACTGGAGAGAAATGGCTTCCTTTTATGAAACTGCTGTCGTCCTGAAAGAGGCCGCCGAGCGGGATTGTGAGAGGGCCCATCCCTCTCGAAGAAGAAGGCGTCTAGGAGGCAACCGCCTCGGCGCCTAACAGCCGAAACCCCGCCTGTATGATTTAAGACAGGCGGCCCTTTGTGGTCGCGGGTGCTTAGAGAGGGGACTCTATTTACCCATCCTAATCCCAGAGAAGACCGTGGCATAGTGGTCACGTGCTTTCGTGCACAGCGAGGCCCCTTTTCCGTCCCTCCAAGGATGTCTTAATAGGCGCTGCATAGCGGGGGTGCTGGAGCTGGTCTATTAAGTGCCTCCCTCCATATGCTAATGGTGACCGCCGAGGTGGTTTGAATGAAATCTCACACACCCTGGTCTTATCCATAAAATCCGGGCGTATTTTGAAGGTTTCCCCCGAAAGAAATAGATATATCCTATTATCTTTTCTTATTTCTTCTTTTTCTTTATTAATTTTTCTTAAAAAATAATTCTTTTCTTTATCAATTAGTCTCATCCATTTTTCTTTTTCCTTAGCATCGACAGGAAACCTTTTAGTATAAAAAGAATATATCATAAAATTGTGATACTCTCTTGAATTTGTAGTAAAAAAATATGTAAACAACATATTCATTACGCTATCACATATAGGCTCAGTGCTCACCGCCTAAAGGTGACAGCGCAGGAATCACCAACTAGTTTCATTCGGGGTCTGTTTTTAAAATTAATATTAGTAGCACAGTTCGTTAGATCATTAATAAACTAAGGTCCGCACAAAGTAGGTTGGCGGTCCGGATTCGAACCGCAATTGGGGACTACTGTAATAGCGTGATGAAATATATTTATTACGTAACCTTGGCCACTAAGCTACGCTAAGCTCCTTATATGTTATAAACGGTCGGACAGACACACCGACAAACAGACAGAAACGTTTCCAAACATTTTGGTTTCATCGTATTAGGTATCCCAATTAAAATATTGGAAATATAATCAATGTGCAGAGATAATTGGTACATCTACACTTTAAATAAATTCTGATATTGGAACTTTTTGTTCTAAAATTTCATCGACACGAAGTCGACACTGACAAGTCACTATTTTGTGTACATGAAATGAAAATTTAAATTAGAACAACGTCCTTATTATTGCTTTTATGACCATTGTTTTTTACTACAGAGAAAATTCACTATTTTCTTGATAGGGTTTGGTTTTCCAAATCAATTTTCTAAAGATAGTTTTCTCCAAAATACGGCCATGAAAATATATGCTGTTGTTGACAATTTACCTGTGAAATGAATCTTTTTCTGGATTATTTTTATAAGAAACATCGCAGTCACCAACACAACACGTAGGCATTGCTTATACATTTTAAAACTGTATAAAATATACAGGATTCACTGACAATACGGCAAATATAATTTAGCACGATCTTTGACAGTGACACTGGAGAAAACAACATCTGCCAATAGTGCTGACTGAACCTAAATATGCTTTCTCTTTCTAACATGTGATATTTCCGTAAGAGATTTCATTCCCATAGTAGGCTTTGTAGGTCTTTTTCTATCCTACGTTTATGGTTACAACAAAGATTCTTCCGTATCTAATTCTTTTCCTGAAACATTATTGTAAGCAGCTATAATTTCCACTCAGTTGCCAGTAGCAAGATGTATTTTTATCTGAATTAATCGCGTGTACTATTGTTCTTTATTCTGTAATTTTGTACACTGCAGCCGTTTAATTGACCGTGTATATATGTATTTAAAGGCTAGTTAGTTTATTCTAAATAAAATTCATCATCATCCCCCTGCCCTTATCCCAATTTATTTGGGGTCGGCGCTGCATACCTATATCTGGCATGCTGCTAAAGTTTTGGCTATGTTTTATGACCGATCGCCTGCCTGACGTCAACCCTCTTTGGGAATGAGATGTGGTTGGTGGTAACCGCCACCGATACAGTATCCTTCTACCTAGCTATGCCATACCAAATGTTATTTATACATGCGCCAGGTTCTCTATCAGATTAAGTTTATGTATTTCGCAACAACTTGTTTATACTTAATTATTATCAGAGCTGATAATTTTAGGAGAAGACAAGACTACAGGGGACCATCCAAAGGTTATCGGTCAAAACGCCAATTTACAGAACGAAAATTAATACATAAAAAAATAGCTTGTTTTGTTAAATTAAAGTAGGTACCTAATAAACGGGTGTTTAATCGCTACACAGTACTGAATAGTCTAAATAAATTTTCCTTGTCAATTGTTTTGTACAAATTATTTCCTGTGTTATAATTCAGACATGTGTTAGACAAAAACGTGTTGCTACGTACGTATTAAGATAAAACGTTTGATAAAAAACTTATATCATACTAACAACCGCTCGGACTATCATAAAGACTCAATGTCACTCACGAAATATCGGCACCTATAGTTAAGGTCATAGCAAATATATTACTAGTTCTAATGAATAAGCCATGAGTTTCGTAAGAGCCGTTTGTATTGAAGATATTCAAATAGTCTACAGTATACATAATACAATAGAAAATGCTGTATGGACCAATATCATCAAAACTAGTTATCATTTTATAGATCATCAGCTTATGCTTTGAAAAATAATCTGGTTCAAAATTAGGGTATGTGGAATCTGCTATTCTCTAATAAAAAAAGCAGCAGCAAACACATAAATCGGCAAAAGTATAAATAAAACTGTAAAAACAGCATTGATTAGAGGAAAATTTATTACGTAACGTTCTAAACATATCTAGCACCGGTTTTCTAGAAGTATCAATGTATTTATAACATCTGGCAAAAAATGAATTCTAACTATATAAAATAATTTTGTTCCACAGATTTCAGTTTCACTGTTATTCAATCATTATTTCAATAACACTTATGACACTTAAATGACTTAATTTTACAATACGGCCTAGATGCATTTCTGTAATAGGTCCAAGTTCCAATAGTTTTTGACCTTGATACAAAACAACATTTACTTTAAAACCATTTAACATTACATATTTGGGTACCTGAATTTATCATCAGTCCATTTTAATTCAGGAAATGAGTGGAACACATTTGCATAAACGTTTAAAATAAAGGGGCTAGTGCATCCAAGCGAGAGGACGAGGGAAGTGACTACGTGGCCTATGTCAGGTAGAATGTCCCCAGAATAGACATTTTGACTCAAATGTATTGCTATCCTGCTCATACTGCAGTCACACTTTGGGGGCTTCGTGATTTGTTTGAATTCTAAGAAATTGGAGATTCCCAGTTTTATACCGGTTTGTTTGTTTTGATTTTTTAAGTTCGTTTTGCGTTGGTTCCACGCGTTGGTTAAACAAAAGTTACAACAAAAACAATGAAAACCTTTAGTTTAGTTGGTTGTAGGTTTAATATCTCAGTGGACAACATCCTATGAATTTAATTAATCACTCTAATTTTATTACAAAAAATATATATTTTCTCACACTATTCACTAGCACCTGCAAACTAAACATCAGTTCCATTAGATTTAATTACCGACAAACAAACAAGAAATACTTTTCATGTTACATTACTAAAACATTTGCCAGAAGATTATACCTTCTGCAAAGTCTCAGCGCTAAAAGTAAAGCCTAGTGATGAAGTCTTTTTTGCTTATCAAAAGAAAGAATTTACACAGGATGGCTCAGACGGTCCTGTCATAATATTTTGATACAATATTATTATTCTATCAATCATTAGTTTAAGTAAAGAATCTCGTTATCAATATTTGAAGAAATACCTAAGTGTTGCTAATAAAACTGTTATTATTAGGACGCAGAAGCAAGATGGATGGATGGACGTTGTTGGTTGCTACCCAAATTGTGTTTTTTTCTTCGTATAATGATTGTGGTTATCGTTGCAGGTACTCAATTCGGAGGTCTACAGAGGCAAACGAGCAAAAATGAGGAATATCTGTGGATGATGTAAGCATGCAGTTTTTTCTATGCCATTAAACTTTTTGCATTGTTTTCATACGCAAGTAATGGATTAGAGTCACGTTCACGTTAATTAATGTTATTTTTTGTAGTAAGAAAAATACCGTCTTCTAATTCTTGTGTTTAAAATTTTGCTCACGACCGCGTTTTTGTTTCCACAAAAATTTATAACTTAATGGCGTCCGAACTTTCAAAATTGAATGAAATCTTTAATGATATCTATATATATTTAAAAAAATACTTATGTCTGTCTGAAATCTGTTGAAGAAGATTCCCGATTGATGTAATTTTGCTTGAGACACTGCAGTACAAAGTTCTACAAGATCAAGTTTGCCTCGTCTAAGCTATCTAATCTCCTGGTCGACAAGATTAATTGGAAGGCTAATCACTAGGTTGACAATTTAGGTATCTTTTTCAACTTTTTAAACAATTAGAAATTATTAGAAGAAATTATTAGACCACTAAAAACGTAACTAAACTGATTCCATTTAAAAACATCTAATGACAATTAATGTACCTATATTATCCCCGTGACCTTATCCCAATTTATTTGGCATGTAGGTATTTTTCTTCTATGCATCTTTGTCAGCCGTCACCTCGATAGTCGCTTTTTTCTGAGCTTTTTTTTCCATCAATCATATACCACATAATGGTGAAAAATGATGCTACATTCTTAATGTTTTTACTTCATGCCTATTATGGTAAAAAAAATGATTAGACGCAACAAAATTAGCAGACGGTATATTTTTATTACCACCCACCAAATGATTGCACGATAAAAATGAAATTAGGTTAGAAGTGTAGAATCGCAAGTTTTCATACATTTGGCGCTGATCGCTGTATAGGTATCACGATGACATGAACACATAACCTCTTTTTTATTAAGTTAAACAACCATCACCTACTTGATAACAATTTTGGCGTGAATATGTTTACAAACAGGATCGGTGACTTTTCGTTTAGGTGTATCTCACTACAAAACATTCAATGTTAGTTGGAATACATAGGTACCTACCTAGTCACGGACAAAACTGCCAACTTAGTAGGTATAATTACAAGAGTAACATTTTGTATTATCATTCTTACTCCGCTTGAAATAAAGTTGACAATACAAATGCTGGGTTAAAGGAAAACTATGGACTGCAGATAGATCTCGATTTGTTAGTTAGAATTCGTTTGCAAACAAAAACCGAACTTGCAACCTCTATGTAACCTATACTATACTATAACTATAGGTAAACAGATGTTATGTATGTTGAAATTCCAAAACCTACATAATTTGACTGGCTGAATGGACTATTCTTCAGTTAATAATCTCACATTATCAATGATCTGTAAATAATTCAGACAAATAAGACTGAGATCCAGTCTCCTTTAACAGAAGATAATTGCAAGTACAGCAAAACAGAAGCAAATGTTCTAGATTCTAATAGATTCCAGTAAGAATATGCACTTATGCACATTGTTCAATCGAGGACACAGCGTTAGTCGGCACTTTTGATTGTTAATGGGTGCAGTAGTTGTACGTGATCTTTGCTCGATTTGTTTTTCTAGTCTTATTTTCATCACGATGAAGTAAATTTCATAAATATAACACGCCTGTATTCCCAGTATGATGGAGTAGGCAGAGGTGTACGCAGTTGTGCACCCACATTTCACCAATGCTGTTATTAAGTTCAATGTGCCATCAACCGGGCAAACTCAATAACACTTTGCCTTACCCGGGAATTGAACCAGAGACCTGCAGCAGTCGTGCTTCGGACCCCTGGACCAACGTTTCATTGGAGTAAATTTTATTCCACTTAAATACTTTCCAGTTTGAATAGTGGTTCTTATCACCATCGCATCATATCTGGCTTGTCTTCATAATCCATAGCTCAGTTATTATCCGCAAGGCACCCTGTCTATTGTATAACGGAAATAGGTTCGAGATTAAATTAATATTATCAATAGAGATAATCCTTAGCCGATGCCACTGAACGCTGAAGTACTTCCTAAATGAAATAAACATCGGCCACCCGCGAACTAAAAATATTTGGTCTTAAAGTAAATCGAAAAGAAAAAATCATGATTGCAAAAGACAAGCTTATTACCAATAATGGTAGGTCTCGAAGGTCGTCCAGTTGCGGCGGAGGCATTTCTGCAGCTACTGTAGCTATCTCACGCAGTTATAGAAATCACCATGCGTGAAAAGGAGACGCAGTTATTCGTCGGTCCGCTTCCCCTCTCGCTGATGTCGAAACCTTTGGTTGCATGCGGCCGCGCTGGGCGCCGCTGCGCCGTAGCATTGACGGCGGTGCGCAAACGCTGAACGAACAGTTGGACCACACCACACAAAGAATAGTGCGCTTAGTAAAAAGTGACAGTGAAATGAAAGAAACACGTGTTGCAAGGTAGCCGGTGACACAACCTGCGCTGACTCCAATTTCGGTTAGTTTTCAAACAAGATTGTGTTTGTTCCTGTATCCGTATTTCTTGCATTTAAACAAAGAAACATGAAGTAATGACTATGTATCGCATCGTTATAAACTTATAACCGGTTCTAGTGACGTACGTATGTTTGTTCGTTTTTTGCCGGCTTCTTAATCCGGTTTGTGTGAGTTATATTAGATGTGTTAAGTTAGTTTAGTCATTTACAAAAGATATATCAGAAAAGGCACTCGTGTCAACCCAGTGTTTAAAAAAACTGTTTGCCTCCCTCAAGTGCTGTGTTAAATGTACGTATAGTTTCCTACGTTTTAGGTTGTCAAGAGTTTGAGAAATGTGTTAATTTGTAAAATTCCGTTCTTTGTTTATGGTTTTTGTTTTGAACACGGAGATGTGGCAATATTACACCAGTTTCAAAGCGTTACCCTACATTTCTTGTTCACGGGTGTGTATCTCAAGGTAATACCCGCTTAAACATGTTCTTGACACTGTTTTTACTTAATTAGGTAGGTACTACATGTTCATCCGTTTAAATAATTCACTATTTAGATGTATAAATCTATTAAACACATAAATTATGTTTTACATTCATAAATTTAAAGGTCAGCTGAGAAAATTATTGCGTAACATGATAAAATAGAATATGTTTATATTTTATTGCCGTAAAGATGGATTGTGGATAACACAAAAGATTTATCATGGTTTATATTATTGTTTTGTTAGTTATGCAGGTACTAGTGCCAAACGATCTTTTAGAAACCCGACTATTAAATTGAATAATGATTTTAGTAAAAACCCATTAACTTGAACATCTCTGAAAATAGATTCACTTGTAACGGCTTTGTATCTATACCTACGTAAATGTAAAGAAAATTGAAAACGAATTTCTAAATATTAAATTGAATGTCAACTGGAATCATCCCTATGGATACTAATATATTTTTAAAATGAATTAACGTACGCGTAGTGAACTTAAAGTATTTTATTGTATAGAAAAATATGGTCCAGAGCAGGATTTGAACCTTAGCCAATGAATACTCCAGGTGCTGTGCTGTGTCTACTAAGCTATTCAGACTTCCGCTTACTACTCTGAATTCTTCTTCCTCCCTACACTTGTAGATAATTCCCATTTTTAAAGCATATTCACGAAATTATATTCTAATACAAAGTATTTAATTGGCGATGTGCCTGCGTCGTGGCCGTGGTAGCCATTTCTGCACGTACACTGCACACAGATTACTAAACGTGAACACTTATCCAGCTATTAGTGAGTGACTCAGTGCATTGAACCTCCGACCTAACCAAACTTCGTCCTTTTGCAACATCCGTTACCTTTTTTCTCGGATCGCTATTAGCTATTTTGTACTAAGCATGCCCCCCATACAGATAAATCTTTCAAAAGCATTAACGCATGCTTAGCGGACTCTAAAGTTATAATTGGAATATTTGTCCGGGTGGCGATGGCGCAGGCTCGAATCCTGTTCACGACCGTATACTTTATTCACAAAAAATTATATCTTTTTAAGCATGTCCATTTTAGTCAAAATTTTCAGAGAATTCAAAAGCAAATAACTACGTCAGATTTCATGAAATTTCATTTCTGATTTTACATGTATAGTCGGCAAAAGGTTCTTTATAAGACCTAGGTACATTTCTTTTTCAGTAATATTAATTTAGGAATGTATAGACGTAGTTAGTTGAGATCACTTTGTTACACGCAGAAAGAACACATTGTCTCTTGCTATAAGACGCAAAATGAGTAACATCATTCAAAGCACTTTTAATAATAATTAATGCCCACATACATTATATTTTATAGCTTGTCTCTCATTAATTATCTCTTAATAGTCTCTTTATTATTCTAAGAGTTCAAAGTACAAGTCAACGTCGCATTCAAGAAGTTATTGTTACATGTTTATTTTTTATTTGACGATCTCGTTATACGTGATTATTTGAATTTTTGAAGAATTATTTCAAAGTCAAAGTCAAAGGATTTTTATTTCATATAAACCATACAAAGGTACTTATGAAAAGTCAGAAATTAGGTGCACGGTTCCAAAATGTCGTTTCCTATGGAGAAGAACCGGCAAGAAACTTCATGGATACTCTTTTAAACTTTATATATTTAAAAAAATTCTGTAATCATGAATCTGTAAAACATGTAACACGAAAGTGTTTTGACAGTATCTAAATAATATAAAAGATGGGTAATCTTTCAGTATACAGGTCAATGTTGCCCATTAAATGTGAATGACGTCTACTAATACGCTTTGTCCAAAGCGTGTGTCTTTATTTCACCTCTGCATATATTTATGTTAAAACCATTCAGTCAATGCTAAACTGGTTAAAGTGCATGCATAATAAAACAAGAGAAGTCATGCCAAAGGTGCTGTTGCAAAATTTGACCTTAACCCTCGACCTCCATGTTCGATGGCCTTAGGGTAGACGTCAACCAAATCAACCTATTACATATTATTATTGTCATCATACGTCATACTGTTTTATATGTATAGTCGACCATGAAACAGCTTTACCATATTTGACAATAACTTCCAGTAATTTTAAATGTCAATAAGGTTGACAGTGTCTGACTGACACTTTGGTCTTGTAAGCGAAAATAAACCTTATCATATTATGATGTGCAAACCAAATTCAGCATTAGGGTGGTAAAGCAATTGTATGGTCGACTATACATAAATGTGAGAACTGAGTGGGTACCTACTATTAGATTTTTCATATTAAGACACTGAACTTAAAGAATTAATTGAACATTTGAGATGTCAACACTTGGTGTAATTTCTACGCATGATTGAATGAGATATTTTAAATTATTTTAATATTAACTAAAGTAGTTAAAGCTTTATATTTAATTACATAGCTACCGCACGTACGTCTAATTCTATGCAAACCAAGCATGTTTGTGTGTCTTCATTACAATAAAACAAAGACCAATACACCACTGCTCGATGCAATAAAATATCTCCACCTTAATTCACTCGGCGTACTCATTTTGAGAGATTATACAGTTTATTGTCTTTTTATGTGGCATTTATTATATATTTTGATGTCATACTTACTATGGAAACTGTCTTACGACATCAAGTGTCCCATCGTTTGTGGTGTTGCCCCACAAACGATGGATCCCCCCACATCACAGGAGCTGATGGATGCTACTGAAAGTGCCAAACTCGTCGCCAAATTTTGGGCTGACTCAATTTAAATTGTCATCGACACGAAGAAGATGGAAACTGTCAACACTAGACTTATCTTAGTAGCGTAAAAGTTTGCCTAGTGGTTTACTTCGAAGCTAACAATGGCACGCTAAGTAAGATTTTTTATTTATTCTGAAGCTGTCTCGAGTTGCGTTTAATTTGCACCATAAAAAAGTCACATCATTCATAACTATTTCATATTATACAAACTACGTAGTTACATTATAACAAAACTATTGATATTTAATAGTTTCCAACATAAAATATAATAATAATATTTAAGACATTAATAATAAACATGGAACTATTTACATAATCTACAACCTTAATTCTAAAATGAGATTCAATGATCTTGACAAAGCATGAGATTCTGCTTTATTTTTCATTAATAATAATCTAGTCTAGTGCGCAATTGTTGCGTTAAACGCAAGTGGTAGATAATGCGTGCAATTTAAATCGGTGACCGAGATTAGACAATTGTAAACATCATGTAACTTATTTCTTATCTTTATAATAGTTAACATTTGTACGTAAAGCAAGATTGTGCAAACTGGAAGAATGAACTACCAGGTAAAATACTTTTTATTTGTGTTACAAAAGCGAGTGATGACATTAAGTTAAAAGAAACAGACTCTTTATGATTTTCCTTAATTATTTAAATTTAGGTAGATATAAACTTCTACAGTCAAAAATAAGACTGCCATAGTGTGTTTCAATATATTATTCTATTTCCTTAAATAAAATGTAGATATCTATCTTAATATGGATATTAGGTTATAATGTATAGATTCATAACTAGACAGATAATCTTGTTCTAGAAGTTAGAAAACTTATTTTTTTAATTAATAGTAGATTTCATAATTATGGTCAGAAATAGCCAACCTGCAGTAAGTTACTGTGTCGGTGGAGGCTCTTACCCTGTTGTGGGGTAGACATGTGCTTGATTGATATACATAAATATTATTATAATATAACTAATTCGCAGTCTTAACATTATTCAGTTTCTTTCGTTAAAAAATGGCTGCGCCAATGCAGTCTTTTCAATTTTAATATTTATCTATACACAAATGATAAAAGCCAACTGTTATATAAATAACTTCTTTCAATACTAGTCATACCTAATGATACCTACCACAGGGTTTCGACCGCTGATATCTCAATAAACAACACATAATCTACTTTAATCAATACTCCACTAATCTAAGTATTTAAACTGATTATCAGTTTATAATTAAGAATAACGTTCCTACCGAACCGATACGCTATATCTAAATTGACTTTATAAGATATTGTGTCCTTCCTTGCTGATTGCTGTTAGACCGATAATCATAAATATTATTTGACTATTACGCCGTCATAGAGGTTCCACTGTTCCGCCTTTTCAAGGGCTACGTAAGAGGCTAGCGTAGCCGATCTTGGCGAGAACGGTACGGTAGCACTTTGGTACAGGTAGATAGTAGATACCACCGCGATATTTGTACGAGATAGCCGATGTTAGTCTGTCTTTGTATCCCATCGCGCTTGGCGTCTAGCTTATCTCTGCGCTTTTTCGCGAAAGCGAAAGGGAGCGAGATCTTTTGTATAAGAAAACTACCTACTCCGTTTTTCAACTATCTCAATTAGAGATTTCTCTCTTTATATTTCTGCCCTTTATTGTCTGTGAACTATAGAAGCTTCACCTTGCTTTATGCATGCGGTTAACCATCCTATACCTATAAGTACACCTCTGCGCAACCCTTCAGGAAATACGAGCGTGCTGCTACAAAAATAACTAATATATAGTTAGTAAAACATTTAATGTCAAGTCTCACGATCGTGAACAGATTACAACACTATCCAAATCTTACGAAATTGTTTAATAACTTTGGCATTGAATTCACGTGTATGCGTCTCAGTGTGCAGTGTGACGAATTAGTTTCGACATACTACGGCTAACCTTTGAATATCATGCTATATTGTAAAAACGTAAACAAACGGTGATTTTAGTGAGAACTGTATAATTTTATCTAATAACTAAATTGAGTATATGTGCCAAGTAAAGAATTTCAATTATTTGAAAGAGGAGTTCATAGCTCGTTGTGTTCCCTTCAAAACGCCTGAGTTTAGCGTTTCCAACTCGAACGGATTGTCCTTAGTCATGAGTTGAGCCCGCGAGCATGTCGCGTGTCAAACTTTCGACTTAGAAACTAATCGGGCAATCCCGAAAAATATACGTGAGTAGTAACCAGTGAACAATAATTAATATGAATATGTCTCACGACAAGTTATTGTGTACTCATTACCTACAAAACAGATTACAATAGGGCAGACCTAGATCCATCTACTGCAATATGCAAAAAGATTTTTAAGAAACCTTACAAGGTTACGCCAATAACTCGAACGTCTCAAGTAGATACTTCCAAGTAATAATCCGGTTCTTATTAGGTACCTACATTGTTAATGTTATCGTTAAATTTATAACAATCAATTAGTAGGTTTGTATATCTGCCTAGTTCAATACATATTTAATTTTGGGGAGATTCGGGGTCGGAAAAAGTAGTTTATTTGGTTTTTCTTTGAGGAAATTTTCAGGAGTTGGCTATAATATGTGGGTTGTTGGGCAACTTACTATTGTGATTTAATAATTACATCGATGAAATGTTGGTTTACAACGGTATCTACAACTCTAGATACATCCTTCGGAGATACAGCCATTTGGTTTTATAAATATCGTACAAATCAGTAAACATCTGCCTTCCCCTTTGCGTGAGTACAGGCGTGATGCTACGTTAGGTTTTATTAATATCGGCCTGAAACGTGCTATTTAAGGGGTCCCTTAGTTATGTGAAGTTACCTTTAGAAACTAGGTACAGCTTACACCTTTTCACAAAGCCACACGCTATCACAGTAATAAACACTTCAAGTGCATTACTCTTGCATACTTATTCTGAAATGAGAACAAAGAATTTTAATCCATTACTTCATTTAATTGTTCATACTATAATTACATTCCAGTCATGCACATAATTACGTTAAAAAGAAGTAAAAAATCCGTACCGTGAAGTCTGTAACAAATGTCATTATATTTACAGAGACCTTAAAGTTATATATACTGCGAATAAAGTGGTGTTCAGACTGATAAACCTTGTTACATGATATAGCACAACAATATTGCTCAGCGTTATTTTTTATAGATACTACACTAAGCAATACTATATGTTGTCTTACTATTCACTATCGATTTTCAATGATATGTCACAGGAGTCTCCTCCCTAGCCCTGCAATCCAGATTTCGATCGGATCAGATGTTGAATATATTGACGCTTTCTTAATATAAAATCAATCGGCCTAGCCTTTTCCCAATTACATTGGGGTCGGCTTCCAGTCAAACCGGATACAGCTTAATACCAGTATTTTACATGGAGCGACTGCCTATCTGACCTCCACAACCCAATTACTGGGTAACACGATATTTCGTGGTATGACTGGTCGTCAGACTTTCAGGCCTCTGACTACCCGTAACGGCTGTCATAGATCTTAATTTGACAACCGGGACTGACGGCTTAACGTGCTTTCCGAGGCACAGAGGGGTCTCGGTATGAAATGATGGTCACTCATCCACAGGCCGACCGCAGCAAGCGCAGCTTAACCTCGATCGATCGATCTGTGCAGCTGTTACTTAGCCACGACAATTTATGTGCTTTAAGAAAGTGTCAAAGAGGGGCCTCTTTGACACTTTCTTAAAGCACATAAATTGTTTGTGATATAGCATATTATAGTACCTAGTTGACCGTTAGCCTAGCAAGACAAACGTCCACCACTGACTTTGCGTAGTCATGTGCGTATATATGTATAAGGAAATATTATAACTGGATTAACACAAAGAAGGAAATATTGTGAGGAAATCGGCACAACCTGAGAGTTGTTCTCGATTGTGTGTAAAATCTAAGGGTAGTTTAAACCCTATTAATAGCTTGTTTTTCAAATATACGATAGGAAGAATAAGAAGAAAAAGCGTATAATTTGAACGCCTAAAATATAACTTATGACGTAATTTGCTATACCACTTTATAGCAGAACAGGTATAGCGTATAGTCTGAATTGCGTTTTACATTACATCGACCTTTAAAGTTTACTGCGAATTGGAAACCGGGTGAACCACCGACTTAAAGGTTAAATCTCTTTTTTTCCGAACAAAAAGTTAAACTATTTATAATATGGAACGGTAACTTAACATTGATGCTGATACTGTCAATGAACTCGCACAATCAGAGGACGATTTATTACTTAATAGAATTGGCGCAGTTCCACTTCTCGTGTCTTTCTCATGATCGATGGCCAGTAGGTACCCAAAGCGTCATGGCCAAATATTTTCATCGCATATCTAATTGACTTTTTCGGTAATAATATTCCTTGTTTGATATTTATTTTGTTAGTCACATTACGAGGCCGAGGATTTGATTTATATTGTAGGTAGTTAGATATTCAAACAATATCAGATTATAAATTGATATAATCGATAATTGCTTTATGTATATCCATTACATAATATTCAGTGATGTAATTTATTATATTTATATTGGTTGTGTCATTGCGAAAATTAAAATTAATCAACAAATTTCTAACCCAGCAACAAGCATAATTATAACATTTGGCTTTACGTTTCGCCTATAAATATCGTTTAACAAGTATTAAATACAGTAATATAGTGTGTGATTTTACACGTGTACGATGACTATCCGGCTTGGGAAATTTGAATATCTACTATCTACTGTTAGAAATTCTTTGGCACTATGAGTGCATACCTACGCCGTAGTAATTTAGGATTATATGCGTCAATATTTAGTTGCATTTTATAAATTGTTTTTCTTAATATAATTTACTTTATATTTTATTTTATTTATGTAGGCACTAAATAAGGTAATATAGGTATGTGTTAACTTTTTGCTCAAAATTATATAAGAAATAAATCTAACAGATGTAAGCAAAGCTAATGGAAAAACGAACACATTTTAAAATACGATACCATTTTTACATTTTCATGAATTTTACATCGAGGCTTTGAAGGCGAAATAAGATGAAATGAAACTTTTTTTTGTTCTACGGTATATTTTCTTTTTTTTGCTATTCCAAGAAATCAGCCTCCCTTAACGATCACTACACCTACACCAAATTTTAATAAAATAGGTTTCAATTATTTTAAAAAAAGGTTCCTCAGTGTTACATGTTAATAATACATTTTATTACCTACTGAGATGCAATGAGTTAGGACTTTTCTTTATATGATGCTAATTCTCAATAAAAATTGTTGTCATTTTAACGCATGAAATGTTGAAGTTTATTAGGAAAGCCAAAGCGCTCGACGTGACCCTTTTTTAATGAATACCACCAAAAAAAGAACTGGAAATATTAAGATACTGTATTAAATTTCTGGTCCTAATAATGCCAATTAAGCACGTAATGATCCTTTTCGACAAAATTAACCAAAACCCTTCTCGAATCTGTTTACTTTTCATGTCAGTAGGTATAACGGCGATCAAATTAATTCAATGATCCGGGATACAAAATTAACTAACGTTGTTTAGGTTTGTGAGTTATTGGTATGTTATTGTAACCTAAGCAATATGCTGAATATTGCCTAACGCTCCCGTTTTTAAGGTGAAGTGGTTTGGTATTATTTAGCCGATACCTTGATCTGGATGTCTGCTACAGGCTAGGCAGCAAGGGATAAGGAAATTAAATGACGGGCAGAAGAAGAAACTCTAGATTACTTACCAACAAACTAATATTAACAATATTTTTATCAAAGCTGTGAAAAAATTATATATTTATTTTTTAATTCAGCTGCATTAGATCACAAGTCAGAAGACATACCTATCTAGTACTATTGAGTTTTAAAATTAGGTGTATCAAAATCTGTTCGTAGAAACTAAAATTCTCGAGTCATACGTGGTTTAATCTATAATTCCTTTGATAATTTTCTGATTGTTAAACGATAACTTTATCAACGTAGTAATAAATGTGATACATTGTGACCAATGCATCAAAATAGTCATCGAAAGTTCTCTTTTAGCTATCATAAATATACCTTATTGATAGCAATCTTGTTTACGCGTTTCTAAAGTAAACGCAGGGATCGGATATTGACTCTAATAAACAAAAACACAACAATTAGACATATCGTCATCATTGTTCTCAATTTATTTAGGGTCTGTACGCGTCTTTTTTCCTATACATCTCTATCAGCCATCATCTCAGAAGTCACTCCCTTTCTACCAAATCATCTTTCACACAATCCTTCCATCGTTTCCTTAGTCTTCCTCTATTCTTATAGACATCCACATTTGTACTCATAACATTACCGTCATTCCTCCGCATCATATTCCCATACCAACACCAAAACAAAATAGGTACTGAATGTAAAATTAAATAAATAAAATTATTAAGACATACAACATTTTATTATATTTATCGAGTTTTGAATAACAATGCTGAGCATATTCTATTCAAATGCTAAACTGCCCCGACCTTCGACTTAGTACATTGACTTCCAACCAGTCAGCGTTAGCAAATCATCTTTTCGTTTATCCAAATTGAACTCCGTCATCGGTTTTTCATGTAAAGATTTTTGAAATGTTGTCCCGTCACTATTAGGGGTACGAATTTCATAACGAAAAATATTAACGTACTTAATTATTACCACACGCACTCACAATTTACTCAGGTTATCAACAACAGATAACCTGTAACTTCTCATATTTATACTAACAAGTAGTTGTTCCGTTATCTTTTGGGTTTTGTAAATATTATACTTACATGTCCACACAGAGATAAATAATGTCTAGATCTTTATGTCTAGGTTGACAACAGTGCTGAAGTTATATCTATATGAGTCAAGAAAATGGACGTAGTTGTTTTGAGATTAAATATGAAAACATTCCGATTTTCAATCCGTAGATAGTGTCTCTTCCTCGCTTTTTGTTTGAAAATCATATACCAAGTGAGGTTTCTTTTTAAAGTCATTTCATTTGTATTCATTGGTGTCACAAGTTCGAATTTGCATTACCAGATAATCACAAAACCAACAATTCAATTAACAGTTAAACTAAATGTACGAATTTAAGAATTTTCTGTTAGTTTTCCACAAAGTTACACGTAAAAGGCGTACAGACTATACGGTCATTTGACCCTTTAAAATCCCTTTAGCCGACCCAAAGTTGAAATCCACCAAAGAGTTTTTAGAGCCGAAATAGTTTGAATTGAATTACAATCTTTCGGCTAGTTTAACTTAAAACATTTGTAGGCATCGCTGGACAATTTAATCCATTCCAATCCATACAATAATGTAACTAATACTTTTATGCTTTTGTTATAAGTAAGATAACCTAACAATACTGCATAAGAAACGGTTTATATAATTTTAAAATTCCATCACAGCATCCTACGAATCAATTTTTACACGATTATTTTTATGATGATAAAGCCTCGTTGTGGATAACTAATACTAAAATATTACAATTGAACAGACTTCTCTCGAAATATGTTATTGTGTGTTCAAACAAAACATTGCTTTATGTACCCATTAAACATGCAGATAAGATTTACACGATATCGGATTTTTCAAGCCGAGAAAATAAGAATGGCTAAATTTATGTCGCAATACTGAATAAATATATTAATGTACATATACGAATAACAATGTTTTATATAAGTTGGTATTGTCACAGGTGGCTTTACCCTGTATATTATTAGGTAGTTTATGTGGGTAATTACCATATTGATGCTAATTGACGCGTGTTGGGTCAGCTTGGAGTCGTTACTCAAATCTGATACATCCTCGGTAATATTTGTAATACAGGAGTAACATCTATTAAATTTATCACGTATAGACTCCAAATTAAGATGTGCGGTTCGATTATTCCTAGCTCACTAGGGTATGCAATGTACTTATAATTTTATGAGAATCGTAAATTTTAACCCCGTTGTCACTATTTTTTTCGTCTTAATTAATAATAAATACCTATGTCAGAAGAAGTTTTAGGGATAAATATGTTAGGAGAACGCCGTCCGCAGGCCATGTTAATAACAAAAGGACGAATTCTATCAAAATTTTGCTACGTGCTATATTTAAATTTTTTTATTCCTTCAATCTCATAATCAGCTTAAGAAACTGCCTTTTTTGGTTTTTATCTTTTAAGATTTTGTTTCACTCACAATCCCACATCAATAGGATATAAACTTAATTTTAAATAAGATTTTAATAAACATAATAGCGAATGTGTAATTTCAATAAAACAATGCGAAAATATGCAATAAGCCAAAACATCCAAGATAGACGAAAAACGACATGGTCCGGTTAAAATTCATGAATTTGCAAATCGAAATTCCAACTTTCAGCGTTTTAGCGCTAAATAAAAACAAGACATCTCAAACTGTAAATTGAGAAGTTCCGCTGTGTAGCGAAGTAATCGCTAACCATTTTTTTTTTCTTGTTACAGGTGGCGTTCTTAAGTGCACGCACATCGAGCGCGGAGTCTGCAGAACCTTGAACTATTCTAGCTGTTACATTTACTTGATATTGCATTAAAATTATGTGTTGGGAAACGCCTAGATCGTACGTTTTGTAGTGTGGATAATGTTGGAACACGTCGCTCTACTGCCCGCGTGGTTTTTGATGGCGTGGCTGGGGGCCTGTCTCCTCTTCAGTCCTTTCGCAATATTTTTTGTGATGTGCTTACCACAATTGCCCCTTCTAGTCGTTAGAAGGGCTTGCCATATACCATTCGAGTATATTTGATGTTATAACAACCGAATGAGTGAAATGAGTGTGATAGTCATGTATTCTAGAGTTATATGTGTATCAATAAGTTTGTATAAAGTGTAAATATTTTATAATGAATAAATTTTTATGTGATAAATCATCTGTTGTGTTTTATTTGTTTATTACAGTTTTTAATAGCTACTTAAACAGCTAATTAAATATGATGTGGCAATAGTGCCTACATAATTTAACATAATATCATACTTATGTTCCCCGAAGGAGTAGGCAGAGGTGTACACAATTGTAAATTCACATATCACCAATGCTTTTATTAAGTCCGATGTAGTAGATGGCGAGCCTGTTGCTGTACATACTAATTTAAATTTCTAAAACAATGCCATTAGGTTAACTAGAAATCTAATCAATATAAGGGACCTGTCCTAAGGGACCTTTATGGTCGCTCTTAGAAAATCTTTATCCAGACCTGACCCAACTAATGCTATATCGAATATAGATACTATACAAAAAGCTAAGATGGATACGCTGGTATAAGGACCAATTAATGTTGATCTAAGTCTGAATGATTTTAAAACGACTATAGTTTCTACCCCACAAATTTATCTTTAATTTTGCATGTCATTGGGTACTTATTATCCACATCACGAATGCTGAGAGTGGGGTCCTTCCTGGGCGATTCCC
Organism: Xylocampa areola; assembly: GCA_935421205.1. Taxonomy (NCBI): domain Eukaryota; kingdom Metazoa; phylum Arthropoda; class Insecta; order Lepidoptera; family Noctuidae; genus Xylocampa; species Xylocampa areola. The sequence goes on from OW285200.1 coordinate 9,595,409, forward strand.
GGGTCGGCAAAGTGTTTTTGGGTGGTTCTGTTGGAAAAATCTGAATAGCAGCCTGGATTTAGGAAGTTAGCGGTGAACACAGGAGTATCAACTGGAGGTATTTCGGAGAGCACGTAAAGCTATCGATCCTGCGCCTAATCTTGCCAGTCGTGTGAAATTGCCGTCGCATTGGACTATGAGGAGGAAAGAAGGAGTGCATTTGTGATTGCCCATACACTTAAGCACTATAATATCTCTCGCGTACATGGCTAATCTCCGTGGTTATAGGCCGCCGTGACCAAACATTTTATTGGAAGTAGGAGTATTATTTTCCACGTGAATGACATTATCTGACCACTATGAAATTATGTAGGTTCTAATATTAGGTTTCCCAATAAGCATCAATTGCAGTTATTATCGCAGCATATGCCATTCAGTAACATGATCACTTGTGAGCTAATAATAAAGTGTATGCTTTATTGAAATGACCGGCCATGACTCAGTACAGTTCCAGAAGCATGCCTGTACTCATAAAGTGTTTTAATTGACAATGGAGGTTTGTTCTTGCGTCACCATAAAGATATGGGAAAAATAGTATGATTTCTGGTATAAGGCCTGTATTCAGTTAAATCTTTTTTAATCAATTTCAATCGTGGCTTCGCACTTATTGGACAAAAATTGTTTGTCCGCAGAATAGATTGTATTCACACAAATCTATTTAATTTACTAATTTTATAACTTATTTTTTTAATAGTAGCAAGCACGGTTGCTGTGTATGATGTCCTAGGTTCGGTTGCTAGTTCGAGTAAAGTATTATTAGGATTACTGATTTCTAAACAGCAACTGTGGTCGGTGGATGGAAAAAGCTCACCACCTTATTACATGGGACTTACAACATTGGTGAAATGTGGGTGTACAGATGTGTATCTACACCTCTGTTTGCCCCCTCGTGAAAAAAGGCGTGATGGTACATTTTTATCACATTTTTTAAATAAAATGGAATATGTGAAAATCCATAATCATATATTAAATTGGAATTAAAGTAGATTATTATGGATGTATTGTTTTCAACGACTTACAATAGCCTGCTGCAGTTGTTTCTACCTTGTACTTCAATAACTAGCAATGTCTCATAATTGACCTTGTTGTAACCGTTCCATTAATTACAAGGCTTATAGTCGAAGGCACAAGTGTAGCATGTTTATAAAAACAGATAAATAGAAGATGACGTAATACAAATAACATCAAAGAAAACTGTTTTCAATTTGTCTGAGAGCGAGTTTAGACCCAGACAAATTGAAAATAGTTTTTTTTCCACTTGGACTGTTTACGTATGAATTGTTGATTTTGCCTTATGATTACCTAAGTGATTATGAGTTTACCGGTAGGTACTTTTATATAGTAATATCTTAGGTTTGCGCGATCACTACACATTGTAATAAAACAACTTTTAACCGGATTAATTGCGTGTATTATTGGTTTTATTGTTTTTCCTGACGTTTCGAACACTTTGCAGCGTTCGTGGTCGCAGGAGGACTGTCCTCCGAGAATTGTTTTATTATAAAGGTACTTTTATAATATCTAATCCACAATTTTGAATTGAACCGGGTCTTAACCCGGTAGATGGCAATAGGCTCACCAGCTATTAGATGGGACTTAGTAATAGCATTGGAGAAATGTGGGTGTACACTTGTGTACACCTCTGCCTACCCCTTCGGGGAATGCAGGGCGTGATGCTTTATTATACGTAAAAATTCTTTCTAATTTATTCTACGGCCTGCACCGCCGTTGCACTACTGCTACTGCCTGCTATAATAAGGCCCAAATATTTTGTTGCTTAACTAGGTCCTAACTATAGCTAGATTAGTAGAGTTTTACAGTGATTCTAGTAAGTAATGTAATTTAAATATTTAAGCAAAATTGTTTCGATAGATTCTAACAACACAAAATAATGACTTAGTAAACACAATTCTAGTCACAATACCTTCAAATCTTGATTCTATCTAGATAAAAGTTTTTTTGGATTTAAATCCACTCACACTATAAAAAACAGAGCTGCATTTCTTTGAATAGGAATATTAAGTATCAAATACAATACATACTATATCTAAGGTCAACCATATTTAGGCTTCACTAACAAATTAATTAAATTAGATTTATATATGATCACAATCTACTTCTTCTTAGAGCTAAAAGTCAAAGTCATTAGCTAAATTTACAATAAATGGCTAAAAATTTGGCATACGTACCTAGACCTACCTAGCTGTCCAAACCAAATACCTATAATATTAGCGAAAGTTTTTGTGGTCCATTTAGGATGATTGCTTTTTTATAATTGCGAAAGGTACATTACGCTTTGACTTAGATTTTTAGGTGTAAGCAGATTTAGTAATTTCTTAACAATAAATTAGTCAGTGCCTATATTTCAGTCACATCTATGTTATTATGTTGTTATAAGAAAATCTCAAAGACTACTTCAACCAAATATAAACTTACCTACTATACCTATTCTTTATTGTATTAATACCTGGTACTGCCTCGTTGGTCTAGCGATCCCAAGAAGTTTAATTTCCAGGTCAAGCAAAATTTTTATTGGGTTTTCCTGCTAGGAAATTTTCATTAGTAGCTCGGAGTTTGGAATTGTCCCGGTAGGTGGCAATAGACATGGGATTTAATCACAGCCTTGGTGAAATGTGGCTGTAAAATTGTGTACACTGCCTTCCCCTCTGTCTACCCTTTCGAGGAATACAGGCGTGAATCGTGATGCTACGTATGAATGTATATTTTTTTTACTGCAATGCCAGCAATCCTCTATACTATAATGAAGGCATTGTAATTGGCACAAGTAGGTACAGTGTGCGTTCCAGCTGGCTACGGTTTCAATTAAAATAAATTATTAAAAAGGAGTAAGTTTTCCAAATACCCGCGGCCGTAAACACAAAAAAGTTTCATTCTGGTCCAATTGCATTATTTTATTATAACTAATTATATCTTATTGTTATACTTGGAGTAATGATATCTGGAAGGCTTTCTTGCAGGTCATAGTAATTAACAAACGATTTATTAGCACAATAATTATATTTTACGAATAAATTCAAATCTTATAATAAGCGCCATCTGTGTCTTTTACTTGAAACTGATAAGCAAAGTAATGGAGCAACTATAATACTGTTGCTGTCGGGCTTCATGTAGACATGGTAGTGACAATAGGCGGTTGTAGGTGGCGCTATATTTAGTATTTGCAAAAAGTATTGCTTCACTTAATTATTATAGGTATAAGCTATAACTTTAGTGCAGTCCGAAATTACCCGGAAGACAAAACAGAAAGGTACCTACATGGAATTAAAAACAAGACTACTTCTAGACTTCTTGGGTTGATTGTAGTTATTTACACGTTTATGAAGAACATTAAGGAGCAGAAATAAACTCCAGGGCTGCCGCCTGACCCAAAAATATTGCAATATAATAGTTAGTGAGTAAGTAAATACTTACTTGGATATTATATCAACCATGTCCGGCAAGAAACGCTGACATTAATTAAATTATTCTTAATCAGCTGTTCTAACAAGGCGTTAAACCTTTTCTTTATTATCTCATTCAATTCAGTACGGACAATGCCGTGAGATAACTGTTAGTAACCGCTTTTGTAACAGTTTGTATAAGGCCTTGATCTAAACTTTAAACTCCTTGAAGCCGTTTCTAACTTGTTACTGCAGAGATAAGGACGAAAATAAGCTTTATCTTTGTACATAATCTCTTAGATTACGATCGTCAAAAGCTAGTACGTACTATATAAGGTTTAGATAATGAACCACATATGTCTGGCAACTATTAAGCTAAGTACTGACAGGAGATACTAACTTAGGATAAAAGGACCACATTTTATGACAAAAGGAACATAACTTAAATGACTCTGAAAGAATTAAATTAGGGAAACTTGATAAAAAATATAAGTTCTGCATGAATTAAGGAGACCGAATTAAAGTGACCGAGACCGATTGTCGGAGGTTGCTGCTAGCTGTTAGCTGGTACTGGTAGCCTTCTGTAAGCCTTCTATGTTACAATTGTGCGAAGAATCCATACTAATATTATAAATGTAGAAGTAACTCTGCCTCGTTGGTCTAGTGGTCCCAAGCGCGACTGCTGAACAGGAGGTCTCGGGTTCGATCCCCGGGTCGGGCAAAGTGTTATTGAGTTTTTCTGTTAGGAAATTCTCAGTAGCAGCCCGGAGTTTGGAACTGTGCCCGGTTGATGGCAATAGGCTCACCACCTATTACATGGGACTTAATAACAGCATTGGTGAAATGTGGGTGTACAATTGTGTACACCTCTGCCTACCCCTTCGGGGAATACAGGCGTGATGCTATGTTATGTTATGTTATGTTTTTAGAAGTAACTCTGTTTGTTTGTAGGTATGTTTGTTTCATTGTTTGTTTGTTTGTTACCTTTTCACGACTAAACAGCTGAACGGATCGTAATGAAATTTGGCAAGGAGATAGATTGAACCTTGGAGAATGACATAGGCTGCCTTTTATCACACAGACGAAGTCGCAGGCACCAGCTAGAATACTATAAGTTTTGAATTCCCTATAATAATATTAAAAAAGAAAAACATTAAAACACTTTATTTAACTAAGCTACCCGATAAATAAATAAACTTTGCTATTATCGTAACGCTCTCTTTCTGTCTCAAGTACATACAGTCATGTTCACCTCACAGGTGCGGTCAGCAGACATAATAACCACCAAAATGCCTAAATGGGGCTAATTATAAGTATATCGGAGCTTATCAGTTCGCGCAGTGGGACAAAGCACAGCCATTGCATTCGCCGGCAAGGACAAGCACAAAGATACAATGCTACTAGATACGACACTAGTGTGTCCGAAATTTGGATTATTTTGGGTGAAGCAATGTAGAAGTTACTAAATAGCATATCGATTAATAAATATACTCTCTAATGTTACATATAATAAGTATGTGGTGTTCATAAGCTTTAAAAATATCTTAAAATTAGATAAATTGCAAGATATTAGTAAATTAAGAGAATAATTATTATTTTTCAAGGATACATTGAAACGACAAGAACGGGGCTTAAACGCGCCGCGACCCTTGACATTCCGTGTCATCATTCTACAACTGAGCTGCCGTGTCGTTATTCGAATCTATTGAATTTAAAACTCTCTTGTATTAAAGAGACGCTTGGCGATATTTGTTTAGCAATCATTTTACAGATCTACTAAACTGAACTTGTTCAAGCCCCGTTCTTGTCTATTATTTTTCAATGCTTCCTTGAAAATGTAATGTAATTACTATAGGCATTACATGGCCTCAACATGTATAAAAAATATCAATATATATGATTTAAGAGAATAATATTGACAAGAACAGCTTTCATTAGGTAAAGTCAACTTAACCGACTAGGTAGTCGTTCGTTTGCTAATTGAGGACAGTTATCAAATGAAACTAGGCCCAAAGTTGAAGGTCTTGACATAAAGCCGATCTCAACAGCAACAAGAATATAATCTGCAAACAGCGATTCATATACCCACACTGTATCATCGTAACTAGGTATTTTATTAATATTGGTCACGGCCAACATCTTAGATGTTTGCAATCAATGAACGTGAAGAATTTCGTTTTTAATATGCAAAGCCTTTTTGCGTCCGATTTGACTAGTTCATTGGTGCTACGGTGACACGGTTGGCGTAGGGAGGTCGAGAGATCGATTTTGCACTACGGGTCGCTAGTTTGGTTTCCACACAGAACAATTACAAGTACGGCCTTCATATAAATTTTTCGGGTCAGGACGCGTAATATGACCACGTAGAAACGGGTTTTGTTGACGGAGGAATACACAAAATGACAGATAATGGTCGTAAAACTTTTGTACGTTGTTTTGTTAGTCTGAAAACGCAACTACGACACAGGAGTAATTCCTAGAGCTGGGCAATGACACTCAAGTGACATTGACAAACTGCTCTCTAACCACTGAACTTAATCTGTTAGTTTAGTAAAAGTTTAATAACTCATTTCAATTCTCACCGTGGGAGAGCCACGCTTCGGCACGAATGGGCCGTCTCGACCGGATTGATACCACGGCCTCACAGAAAACCGGCGTGAAACAACGCTTGCGTTGTGTTTCGCCGAGTGAGTGAGGGTACCGGAGGTCCAAACCCTTTAAAAGGCCGGCAACGCACTCGCTACTCCTCTGGGGTTGCGGATGTCCATGGGCGGCGGTAATCGTTTACCATCAGGCAAGCCATCTGCTCGGTTGCCCCCTATTCCATAAAAAAAAAACTCAGTAGTTATTAATAACTACTGAGTTTTTTAATCTGTTAGTTTAGTAAAAGTTTAAACTTTTACTAAACTAACAGATTAAGTTCAGTAAAAATTTCGAATTAAATAAATTCAAGGAAACATTGAAAAATAATAGACAAGAACGGGGCTTGACCCGCGACCGTTGACATTCCGTGTCATCACTCTACCAACTGACCTACTTTGTCGTAGTCCGAATCTATTGATTTACAAGCTTCCTTGTAATCGTCTTAAGGAGACACCTGGCGATATTTATTTCGCATTAATATAGACATTAAATGTTTAAAAAAATATCATATATATATGAACTACTTATTACTACATAGATAGTTTAGTTTAATAGGAGGTACCTAAAGATTTTCTAATGAGGGAATTAACAATATTATTCTTTTACAAAAAAAGCCTTGCACACAACACCACAGTCATCTTTTAACTGTAACGATGTATCAAGTAGGATAAACTGATTAGTGATTACTTACATAAGTAAAACATGATTTTTATACGTACCTTCGATTCTATCTTCTCACTTCTTACCATCAAACGATTGTGTCGAAGTAATTAGCTCGTCAACGTAAACAATCAATGCATGCAATGTCACTTCCATACACCGTGGTTCGTTGTCCGCAACCAAGGTGCGCGTGCGCAACCACTGCGCCGCCACTCCACCACCACTCGCCGAAGCGCGCGCAACATGGCGACCCAGCTTCTCACACTGCTCGTGAGTATTCCTTGTTATTTCATTTGCATTTTATTACTTAAATATCTGTTACATAATATTTATATATTTTTCTATAACGGTCGATCTTTGATTGCGAGGTGTTTGGTAATCGGTTAGGCTAACAGCTGAGCTATCAGACTTGTTGGGTTCGATTCCGTGACGGTAAAGTCATTAAATAGGAATGTCTGTTTAAGGGATTTTAGGTATCATTATGGTTCCGTGTTTAACTAATGATATTTAGCGATGGCGCAATTGTCTCTATGACAAAAGTTCGATTAGTCATATTACCTAGTAAAACGAAAGCTAAAAATTTTTACGCTAACTAATAGTCTGTCGTATGATTCAGCCCTCATTAAGATACAGACAACTATTTCATTATGAATAATTAAATTGTTCCGAAGACAAATATTTTTGATATTTATGTTAGAAGTGTGACAGAATAGTGTGGTTTTGACCTCAACAGAGTGTACATACACGTGCTATATTGAAGGAGGTAACTATATCGCGAATAAAATAAACACGAACCAATAAAAAAATTAAAATCAATAGCAATAAAATAAATAAATTCTAGTTTAACGGTTATTACTCACGCGCATTCTTTGGGATTGCCCGACTAGTTTCGAACTCGAACGGAGCGCTTATTCATGAGCTGAGCCTGCGGCGATGTCGCGAGTCAAACTCAGTTTGACTATTCCAAACTAGTCTGTTAACAATAATTAATACGAATTTGTCTCAAGAAAGTTATTTTAAAAAAGAAATTGTTATTGTAATTTTTTTGGAAACAAATTCGTTCCTGTAGCTTCTGCGCGCCACTGAAACCGATCCGCGCGAAACCCCAAAAAGATAGGCATATGAATTTGCAGGCCTTTGACAATGCCAACAACTTATTCTTAGAGCTTTAGGTTTATTCTAAAAAGTCGCCAATGTTTCAAAGTAAAAATTTGTCTATTATTAAAATAACAGTAGCATTGTTAATTTTACATATTTTTTACCATTTGTTCAAAAAATTTTGCATGGGCTACAGCTTGAATTGTACGAATCTATATTTTTTGTTATTTATTCATCTTTTTATTGTTATTAAACGAATCCTAGTGACTAATAACTTTCTCACAACCCAATGACATTTGAATATTCAGTTTGGAATAAGTTAGACATTTAACTAGACCTAGCTGAACACGTGCAATGATCTAGATAACCAATTACGAAGCAATCATGCGTCGCCCTTAACATGCTCTTACGCTTAACAGCGTTCATTACACTCGCATATATCAGGGCCAAACTTAAGCAATATACTTTATGTATGTGAGTATGTACCCACTACGTATTTACATTGTACAGCAAACTGTACTTTTTGGGTACCATTACGAGACTGCGTGTATCGTTAGAATACTATTAATAAAACTGTGTGTACCTACAACATATCTACAATAATACCGCTAAATCAAAACGTACAAATCCTCAACGTTTTTAACCTGTAAACAACGGTCATGTTTCTCTGAAGTTATGATCCAGCACCCTATTGAGTTAAAAGCCTCCGATATCAAAAGTATTATATTTAACTATTCAACACTGTCCATCTCCTGTTAATTTTAATATTAATTCATCTTGTTACTGAAAAAGGGAGTTAGGAATTCCAGTTAAAAGAAGGCTTTTGCCTAACTTCCAGAAAAAAATTATTTCCAATTATGTTTCTTTCCAAATTATTGACCAGTCTTCCTGGCGCAGAAATGGTATGATTTTTTCATCATTGAGGCTGTATGGATTGTGGGTGAAAAGCTTTCCCACACATGCTACGCGACTTTACGACACGACTTTTCGATTTCAATACAAAGTCGCAGTGAGGCATATAAAATGTAAACACTACGAATAATCAATTACAAAGTCTTGTCGCAATGTCGCGTCGCATCTGCGTGAGATAGCCTTTAACCGAACTGCAAACTATGTTACAAATATGACAATGTGTTTGTATTATAGCATTGGTGATTAATCAGACGCATCTCCGTAAGACTTCTGTAATAGATTATGTAATAGTTTTTTTTATTGATTACGTCTTATATTTTTTCCCTCCCATACCTAATTACTGGAAGGTCTTTATTGTTTTTTAATGTTTCGTTGAAATTCGCTTCGTGTACAGTATTTTTTTATTTGAAATAAAGTTTACATAGCATTACGCCTGTATTTTCTAAAGGGTTAGGCACGGGTGTACCTACTGATGTACACTCATATTTCACCGATGTTGTTACTAAGGCCCATGGGCACAAATTAATGGAGATAGCTAATGAGTAGTTTTTCAAGACAACAGCCGGGCCTCTGAAAATTAGAACATCGAAACAATAACTGTCTCATTTCTACAATGTACTCAATTAAGTTAAAATTTAATTAAAATTTTTTTGATTAAAATCCATCAAATTTAAAGTTCCCTGTCAGAGTTATGCAGAACGTTGTACTCGCTTCCACCTTCTTCCACTATACACGCGGAGGAATATATCATTTATATGCTTTCTATTTAAAATAGCACAATCAAAGGTTGACTGCCCAGAAATTGTTTCCAAGCTATATCCATGCACTCACTTCATCTCAAATCCAGACACTCTCGTCTGAAAGGCCTCCTCCACACTCCATGCACTCGCACAAAATACCGTAATTATTGTTCAATAGTGATTACTGGTATAATAACTTTCGTTAGACACATTCATTTTAATTATTGTTCAACGGTTATTACTCACGTGCATTCTTTGGGATTGCTCGACTAGTTTCAAACTGGCTCAGCTCATGACTTAGGACTCCGTCCGAATTCGAAACTAGTCGGGCAATCCCGAAGAATGCACGTGAGTAATAACCGTTAAACAATAATTAATGTGAATGTGTCTCACAAAAGTTATTATACCAGTAAATATTTATAAATATTTTAAACACTTGCATAGCGAACTCTAAAGATCATCTTAGTTTCAATCTTATATAAATTTATGTCGCTTTTTGTATTAATTTTTCTATGAACCTTAGTAACCTGAAATAGAGGTCTTTTATAAAATGCATAGGTCAGAAATGTTCAATTAAGTGAGTACCTATATAACAAATCGTTATTACTTTCCAATTATTTGTTATTATTCTGGGCACTCACCCAATTGGCAGCGAAAGGGATCATTACTTTGTATAGGCTACATCTCTGTTCATGATTTCTCATGTATTGTGAATGACGTTGCATAATGGTTGAGACATGGCTTGAATTTGAAACAAGTGCAAAGGAAATAAAAATAAAAGTATGGAAACAATCTTGAGTAATCAAGTTGCGCGACTGCTGAGTGTGAGGTTCTGCGTTCGATTTCCAGGTCGAGCAAGGTGTTATTGGTTTTTTCTGTTAAGAAATTCTCAAGAGCAGCTCGGAGTTTGGATTGTGTCCGGTTGATGGCAATAAGCTAACTACCTATTACACGAGACTTAATATCTATATCAGTGAAATGAGGCCTCTACCTATTCCTTCGGGGAATATAGACGTCATGTAATCTAATTTATTTAACAACAAACTGATCAACAAAATGTTACACACATTAACAATAATTATAGGCATTGTAAAGCAAACTAGGTATGCGTTCCACCAAGGCTGGTTTGAGGCGACGCAGGGCTAAACGATTTGGAAAAATTTGGGGAAGGCCTTTGCCAAGCAGATACAGTATAGGTTAACATAAAATTTATACATTAGATAGATCATCAGATACGTTGATACTTATTCAATATTAAAGCTAATTACCTACCTGTGAGCTAGCGTGGTGATCAATGCGTGCCTTCTCTGTACGAGACCCTATTGCAATGGGACAGTTATGAACAAGTTATGTTTTGTTGATTACTTGAATGAATGTCTTTAATATTCACATCATAAACTAATTTCACGTCGTGATATCTTAGGTTTTCGCAATCACTACACATTAAAATAAAACAACTTCAACTTCTTTTAACTGGATTCATTTGATGACTGATGACTTTTTTCATGGTTCAAACCAGCAATTGCCTATCTATTCCAGTTAACAAGCGTCGACAACCTATGATCCGAGACGTAAGACCGTCAATTATTGTTTCTACATCGACAGCAACGTTATTGTTCAACGGATACTTACGTACATTTTTTGAGATTTCTCGCCTAGTTTGACGACATAGCAGCTCATGACTAAGGACTCAGATCGAGTCGGAACAAGTCGAGCAATCTCGAAACACACCCAATTGGCAACGAAAGGGATCAGTACTTACGTTCGACCTATCGATAGTAAAAATTCTATAGATACCTAATAATTTACAAGCAAACTTGTTTTTTACCTAATACAATAACTAACAAAATTCCCTTTATTTCATCCATAACCTTCAATCGAATTCGTGTACCTACATTCGTGGCTACTTACTTATCAAATGATTGATGAACAACCTAGTTATACTGAGCTAGTAAGCCTCTGCCAAGGCTTTAATATTTTGTCAGGTGTGTTGATTCTATCATGATGTTTTCCTTCGCCGTTTTAATAAAGTGATTAATTCATAATATTCATAAAAGTCAGTAACACAGATCTCAAAGATAGAGCGAAGTGGAGGAGTAAAATGAAGAAGGTTGACCCCATGGCAAAAATATTCTAGGTCTATGTAATACCACCATATGAGAATAACAGTCGGGAAGAGATAAAAGTCAGTAGATAATTGGATTTGGCGTCAATTCTGATGTAGTAAACTAAATTAAAATAGGAGCGTTGGTGTCTTTTACTAACAGTTAGGTACTTAAAGAGCGGGACGGAATAAACTAAGAGACGTCAAATTCAAATTTAAGCACGTCAACCTAAACTTTCCATACAGTTTTAGTTGACGTTTCTAATTTAAGTGGCTACCTAAAAGAGTGCCTACTAAAGATGTTGGTACATTTTTGTTCGACGTGCCTACCTAAATTTGACTTTGACGTCTCTTATTTCGTCCATTCGTTTATAGTGACTATTAGTTAAATACAGCAATGCTGTAAATTAGGTGAGTTTAATGTAATCAGAATCAATGTCATTAACACTAATGTAAGTAACATTTCCTTACTAGTAAGTTCCTCGTCATCTGATTCCTTTTATTATCTGAAGCTGATTTATGTTATCGAGCTATCAAAGCTTAATGACATAATACTACCTCATGCCGTCCTTAAAAGCAATATCACATTGGTTTTGTATGATGGGTTTAATAAATCATACCAATAAGGTATAGTTTTTGACGTAATTTCGTCAAATTTAGGTCAGTATATGCGGTAATAGTAACAGAATGCACAAAGCCCCATTAGGGTAATGGCCACACTTGACAGCATGATTGCATAAGCACGTATGCCATGATGGATACAATTGAATACCATTAATTCTTTTATAATTTTATTTCACATAGCGTAGATTGCAAATTATTATATTTTCAATCATGTGCATAATTCGATATTCTCGAAGCTTTTATCATGATAGAACATCAAGAGAGATATTATTTAATAATTGCAAAATAATATCGCATGTTAAATTCTTTAATAAATTAAAAATACATGTACATTGGTTTCGTGCAATCCAATTTAACAGAATAATGTATGTACATTTATTTTCTCTTTTGGTTATCCTTATTTATCTATTAATACTTAACTACAATGGTTCCCATGAAAGTTCTTGCAAATAAAAATATTGTATAAACAACTAATAAATATTCTAAGCATAAGCACACTATAAGCATTCTTGAGGCATGCGATAAAGATAAGTTATTTTAAGCCCTACATTGAAACTTTTTGCGTTGCCTAGAAGAAACTGCAGGCCTTTAGATTTAGCCCTGCGCGCGCATCGACGCTGGCGCAGGTTCGTTGACCCCGGTGCATCAGAATGCATAATGATGTACAAACCTCGTTGCAAATGTCACACAATTTACTTTTTATTTTACTTCAAGAGTTACTTTGATGTTTTCCTTATTTCTGTTTTATGACGTGACGGCTTCACTAGGTTCAGCGGCTCGTTTTCCCTGCATGTAGAGTTGACGATCTATTCTTATGACGTCGAATCCTATCAGGCTACTTTTATCGCGACTTACCAGAACACTTTATATGGCTTTTTGTTATCTATATTATATAGTGTTTTTGATGAAAGCGTGCTAGTGAAAGCTATGGAAATTATTCCTACACATCGTGCGCATTGTCCGGGGCAGTCAAAAGGTCGCCAGTTCAAATCGTGCTTCGTCTGTTGAAATGAAAGTACACCTCTAATCCAAGGACTTAAATTAAAGAACCAAGAAGACGGAAATCCAGGTGTTTGACAGAAAACTTGGTTGAGCGTATGAATCGAGCACTTAAAGCTATTTCCGATGAAGGCGACAAAATCTCATCAAATTCGACGCCAACACAAGCCTGCCTTTTGTCCGCAAAAAAGAGTTAGTCTCCTACTTTCTGGATGGTTTTCATACCACTGGCAAACCACTTAGAGCTAATTCAATAATATATTTTTTTTGTATACAAAATTGATCGACGTTTGGCCACCAACTCGCCTGATTGTAAGCGACGGTGTGATATACGGGCCGAGGATGGAGCACATAGATCCAAAAGAAATTTGTTCACTCTAAGTAGAGTGGATAGATTTGGGGAGACCGATAGTTGGGGAGTTGATGCAACTGCACCCGTCTCCCACAGCGGTTCCGCCGGATTACATCCCAAAACACGACTAGGTCGCTTCACGGCATGGCTTCATCCGGTAGGTGTTAACAAGCCGCGGCCAAAGCCTCCCACCAGAATTGTGTTGCCTGTTTTCCCCACCCAGGGGCCACGAATAGGGATTTTAGTTTAAGGATGCGCTCTTATGCACGCGAGCAACTCAGCCCCCAAATTTACCTTAACTCCAACGTTGAACTTTAGAAGAAGCTTCAATAAGGTAGGCGGAACTTCACACCGCGGAATTTGCTTCACGTGTATCAAGCACAAGTCCGATTGAGTGCGGAGTATTGCTACCACCTTTTTGATGGAGCGGCGAAGTAGCAGCTAGAAGCTTTAGAGTTGGTAGACCGGCGTGCTAAGGGGCTGATTGTTGATAACTTACTTATCATACCTTACCTTTACTTATCATAGAAACTTCGTGTTTATCAATGCATCTGATGTTCATAATAAAAAGCTAACATTAAATAAAACCTTGATAGAAACTCACAGAAAACGCCGTAAAATAATTAAATAAGACTTTTTTAAATAAGTTGAATTAAAAATGTGCCTGTAACCCAATGGATAAGACTAAATGGACAAGTGTAGAATAATGAAATGTGCCTGTACCTCAATGGATAAGACTAAATGGACAAGTGTAGAATAAAGAAATTTTAAAGTTACATTTGATTTTTCACAACACTTAATACCTATGTTGTGCATAATTTTCACGCGACGGGTATACAATAACATTGCGTTATACTCGGAATAATAGAACTTGAAACATTTGCCATACGTAAGTAAAGTACTTAAAGTATGTAGGTATATCATTAAATTGTGCCAGAATGTTTTTAACACAATCTAGAACGAACGTACTGAACTCCTAAAGCCCTTGAACTTTAAAAGTGGAATAATTATTATAACTTTCCTTGCCACTAGACCCAGATTCAAAACCCGATTATAAATAGCTTACACCGTTTTGCGAAAATAATTATTTATATATTTAAAATCGATCGCCACATGAAATGTAAAATAAAATCGATACAAAGAATAACGAGAATCTATTATGGCTATATTGATATTAATAATCGGTTGGCTAAATCGATAATCGTAGTGTGTGCCTGTTTCTAGGGTTCCATACTGAATATATTGAACAACGGAACTCTATTACCTTTACCTACTGAGCATACGCCCGTGCCGTTTTCAGTCTGTCCCAGGGGTGTCATCTTTTGAACTATTATAGTTGATCGTTTAATAATAATATTTATACATTTTAAGGCCATGTAATGCTTAATTACAATTAATTTTAAGGAAAATCTGTATAATGATTGCTAAATGGATATCACCAGGCATCTCCTTAAGGCGAATAGAAGGACGCTTGAAATTTAATGGTAGCGAATACGACACGGCAGCTCAGTTGGGAGAGTGATGACACGGACTGTCAAAGGTTGTGGGTTCAAGCCCAGTTCGTGTCTATTAATTTTCAATGTTTTCTTAGCAAAATTGAAATTAATATTGTTGATATTATTACAAATATGACTTGTTCTCTCAATTAAACAAATAAAGGCTCTCATTTAATTTAACTGCTCTTGGAGCTCCGAATAAAAAATATATTTGATAATTTGTTCCTGTTTTATTTTCAAAACGGTAATGCATACAGGTATCGTTGGATTATTCTGCGTACTCTATAGGTTCTTAAATAGTAAATAATAATAAAAATAAGGCAATCTATAATAGTTTAAGTGTTACGGAAATCTAAATGTGCGAGTCCGAGTCGCACTTAGCCGGTTTTTATTTTTCACGTTTCATTTCTTAGACCTTGAAGGAAGGCGTGGTCAAGGCGCTGGCCTGGCATTGTGACTGACTTCGATTTCCGGATCGTAAGCGGACACGGCCGCAAGCCATTCTTCTATCGCATATTGTAATGGGGACCGTGATTTGATAAGTATTGGGTGGACAGCGAAATTTTTATATTTTTTTATGCCTCTAGATACTTCGTATCGTATATTTACGGCCGAGATGCTAACAATTTTAAATAAACAAATATGATTAAGAAGTCTTTATAAATTAATCTAATTTAGAATGTGTATTGTTTATCTGGATCACCAGGATCCAGAACACATTAACACTGATAACAAATAAAATAATATATGTTTAATTAAAACTTCAGTAACGGAAAGCTACTTTAAATAAAATCTCTGGTGATCCTGTCGTGCTCGTAGGTACCTACCTCACACCGTGCATATTGTTCGAGATAAATGCCCCTAAGTAAAATGAAGTAAAATAACATATTTTATAACTTTAAAATATAGGGAATTATGAGGTAAGTACTCTATCCTACTTAATAATACCAACTAAACTAACCTTAATATTTACAAGTTATTGTTGTTCCACCGTAAAAAAATATTCTAATACAGCGAAGAAACGATATTGTAAAGTTATTATATTAAATGGAAAAAGAATACGGTCGCGAACAGGATTCGAACCTGCGCCTCCCGGATAAATACAGGCGCTCTGACCACTAAGCCATCTCGACCTCTGCTCACCACCGCGAATTCTTCTTCCATATTTTAACACATCTTATGGCGACGTCACACGGACACCACTACAGTAGCTATTATTTGACATTCAAAATTCAATACTAAATAAGACAACAATTAAGCTCAACCCACGTGTAATTTATTCATTCAAATTTGCCCTTGACTTCATTAAATACGTATATTTTTTACCAACATCATTGACGAATGAACGACATTATAACAAAGACAACAACGCTTCGAATTATTCGCATGATATAATCTGTATTACGACGCCATATTAAGGGCTGGCAACTACATTTTTTATTTATTAAGATATTAAGTTGTGACTGGGAGTTTAGGCGGGAAAATGTAAAGTGCACGTTGTCGGTTTTATATTGTTTTACAAAACTTGTGTTTCTCCGAAGTTTAATGTGTAATTATGGTGGATAATTAACCATTAAGTGTTCATGAAGGTGTGTGAGTGTGGGCAAATTATATAAAATTGAAAATCATGACTTTATGTGTTCACTTCTAAACTCCATCGAAGACTCAGTAAAATTTCCACCGTTTTACTGGGGCAACGCGCGCAACATCTTTTAATACTCGACACTGGCAAGCACAAAAAGTGTGGCGCCATATAATGAATAATCCCATGGGATTATTCATTATATGGCGCCACACTTTTCACGTCACACACGTCATGATGGGAACTATTATTACTTGATTACTCCATATACTTGACATTAGCTAAAAGTACGAGGAGAGTGAAACCAGAAGAAAAAAATAAGTAGTGACTGGCCCACTCACGCAAGTTGAATACTGGTTTCCTTGGGACTTTTGACAGGAAATTCGAACTGTGCCTGTGTGTGTAGATGCCAATGAGAAATAAAGACCACCTATTATGGGACATATACATGGGACTCGAAAACGGCAATCATAGAATGTGGGTGGGTAATAATCTCAGTACAGAGGAAGTGGTGAGTCATCACTGCCCAGACAGAACCGAGTTTGCTCTCTGAGATGTTGAGAATCTTGGTTATGTTTGAAAAATCCATCATAGACGCTGTGCCGGACTTTTACCGACTAAAAACCACACGGTCCTCCACTAACATTGACCGGAATCCCGGGATCGCAGCTATATTCATCGCGATTATCAAGACCTGTCAAATTTGACACTGTCCTACCTATTACCTAAAAAGATAGGTTAAATAACAGAAGGCTACCATCAAACGCGTCTTTAGATAATTATGTACAAAGCTTGTTTTGGTACTGCTATATTATATTATTACAAACCTGTATTACCTACTTAAAGAAAGCTGAATGTTTAGCCAGAAGATTGTCTTGCAATGGACTAGAAGCATTATAATTTTAAGGCTCAATTGCACCAAATTAAATGTATTACTGTATGTACATAATAAATAAAAATAATTACAAAAATAAAACCTAAATTATATTAACTACACTACCACTAAAAGAAAGAGAGAGAAAAAAAATAAAAAAGGAAAAAACGTAATTTAGGCGTCGAAGTACTCCTCCGCATCGCTGTCATCCGGTAATGTGCCCAGAAGACTGGCAGCATTGCCACGTTGAATGGCAATGCTAATTCTCTGACCAAAAAACAGGCCAGCCCTCTGGTCACGCGAAGTGTCGACCAGTCAGTAGTTTTTTTTTTTTTTGCATTGAATGTAGGTATATATATGAGTTGTTACAGTAGTAATTTTTTGTTCCTGGTACATTCTACCATTTGGCATGCAAAAATTTATAATTATAATCAATTATACAGCTTTAACTTTCACAATAATTCAACAACATATCTTGTAACAAAAAATAAAATAAAAAAATAAATCAAAATAAGGTAACATAATAATACAGCTATATTTTATCTGTTAGGAAATCTGATACAGAATAATAACATTTTTGAGTTAATAAAGATGAAAGCTGTTTTTTTAAAATTCTCAAAGTTGCTCCTTGATGCTGTTTGGAATCTTATTATAAATTACAGGCGCCATGCCTAAAACACTTTTTTTTAATAAAGATGTTTTGTTAGCACCGGTACATAACTTATATTTATACTGAGACCTGATTGTTGTACTTCGGTTTGTTGTGTCTTTTAAAGTAGGGAATAAGTGACTATTACTTTTAACAAAAATAGAAAGTTCTAATATGTAGAGACAGGGAAAAGTAAGTATTTTATTACCAATGAAAAAAGTTTTTACAGCTGTCTGTAACTTTTAATTTAAACATTGCTCTTAGACAGCGTTTTTGGGCTTTAAAGATACTTTCTCGTTCACAACAATTGCTCCAAAATATGATACCAAACCTTAAAATCGACACCACTAAGCCATGGTAAGCAACCAGTAAAGTGTTGATGTTTATCTTTTTGGAAAGGTTATATAGAACGTATGCTGATGAACCTAATTTTTTGCAAATAGCTTCGGCTTGTGGTTTCCATGTAAGTTGGCTATCGATAAAATTTTTGAAAAGTTGGCGGGCACTGGGACCCCATGACACGAGCGTTTCGACTCCAAACGGCTCAAAGTCGTAGCAGCCGATAAGGTTGCTATATTTGCGGCGTTTGAGTTGTTGCGTCCCACACCAAAGGCCTACCCAACTTCCAAGGCAATAACGTCATGCCGTCTCTTACCATCGTCCCGCACCAAACAGCTGGTACACCGGCGGTGGAAAGAGCCCGGCGGATAATGTCGTTGATGCTGGCGTGCCGGGCTATACGCCCCGCATTCCTGCTACAGGACAGGCCGTGATGTCCCAGGCTGTCGACAGCTTCACCACAGTGGCACCGATGCGGAGCAACACAGGGAGCACCCAAACGCAGGCAAGTAGCGAGGCGAAAAGTTTCGTCATCCAGCATAGTACCTATGTTGGGTGACGGAAGTGCTTGAAGCCAAAGGCCCGACTCCCATTCTCCCACGGCAAGCAGACGAGCACGCTCTGCAGTATTGACTGACGTATTTAAAAGATTCTTCCGTGTCAAACTGCAAAGCGGCTCATCCGATTGCCTCTGGGAAGACGGATTGACGGGCAAGACCGTGTTGGGGCAAGCCGTTTTCCAGGCGTTCACTGCATCAGACAAGCATGGTACTTCAAAATTAACCAGTGAGGATTCTAAGATTTTCCTGGTTAATTTTTCGGTACTGTGGACCGAAGACAAGAACGCTGGTAAGCTAATAATTGAAATTTTGCGGACGCCGAGGCCACCAAAGCGGATGGGAAGTGTAGCTTGTAGCCAAGCTCGATCGTCCAAGACCACGTTCAAAATTGAGGTTAGAGTCTTTCGAATAATTTTATCGACTTTTTCCAAATGTTGAGGGTACTTCCATAAATGGGAAGACCGTAGAATATATGTGAATTTGGGACCAAAACAGCAATATCGAATAATAGTAAAAGCATGAGAGAACATTAATTTGGAAAAGTCTTTTCGAAATGTTATTAAAAAAAAATTTTTTTTCATCAATAAAAGGTTCAAAAGATTCGTCATAAATTGGAGACCCTAGAAGTTGGAGGGAATTTTTATCTATTGTTTTTATGTGTGGGGCTACTGCGTTAAATTTTGATAAAGTCAGTTGTCTGTCGGTGGTGGGGGGTAGGTATAATTCGCATTTTGTTGGGTTTAATTCAAGGCCAATAGAATAGAACTTTTGTTTTAAAATTTGGAAATCCTGTAGAACTGTATCTACATCGCCCCCTAGGGTCCCGTCGTCTAAGTACCACACGTTAAATTTAGAATTTAGTTGCCTAATAATAGGATTTATAGCAAGGCTGAAAATGGCCGGTCCCAGAGGGTCACCCTGTTGACACCCTACTGCGGAAACCAAGAGCTTATCTTTATATATTAATTTGGAGGGATTTCTATAACATTGCCATAAAAAACTAAAAATTTTGGGTGTTACTTTTTTAACTTCGGTCAACAAAGTGAACAAACGCTTTTAACTCCATGAATAGGGAATTCATGGAGTTAAAAGCGTTCTTTATGTCAACCTTAAGGATAACCTCACCTTCTTTGCTGTGAAGATAAGTGGATAGGGCATGTACAGCAGCCTCACAGCCCCCTTTAGATCCAAAACCTAGTTGCAGGGGCTGGAATTTGCTGGCCAGTGTTTCACTATAATAGGCGCAGCAAATTTTGGCTGCTATACGCCGGTAGGTACAGCCTACGGCAATGGGACGAATACCGCCATCCTTCTTGCGCAGGGCACAAAGATTAGCCCCGTACAAGATATCAATGACGGCTTCGTGCACATTGCCGGAGAGCATTAAATTAGTCAGAGCCGTAAGCTCCTTCAAAAGCGACTCACCAGCTTCCCCGGCACTTGTACAAGTTAGGTCCTTTAAATGTTGGGGTGTCAAGCCGTCGAGGCCACCGGCGGAGCCGCTGCGGAAGGAGCCCATGGCAGCGACTAATTGGCGCGCAGAAACAGAAAGAGGGTTAGAATTTGAGTCAGGAGAATCGGGAAAAGAGAGGTTATCCTTAGGGGTCGGGTGCTTACTCTCCAGAGCTGCAACTGTCTCTGGAGAGTACGGTGCGACCACATCGCTACTAAACAGGATTCTAGCTGCCCCCCTGATATCACCTTCGCCGAGCTTGGTTTCTAGGTTTTATTTTTGTAAATATTTTTATTTATTATGTACATATATAAGTATTGTACTAATATTGTTAAATTCATTACTGTATTGACAGAATTGTACATAGAAAAGCTGTCCAAATAATAAAGTAACACGTCGGTTATGGTTAATGTTATATTGGTGCAACCGAACCTAAATTTATTATATATAATATTTTTTTTACTTTATTGGCTATGTTCAAAAATCGAAGATTCAGGTTTTTTCCAATAAGCTTTTCTGATCTGGGATTAGTAGGATTTTATTGATCTTTTTGCTTTCTTTGTAATTGATAACCCTAATGGTACCAGTCTTTGTATGTCACTTGCGCAAGAGTAACACATGGTGTATGTGAAATATCAAATACAGAGGCGTGGGCACTATTGAACTTTTAAATTACAAATGAGCTTATCTGCAATCAAGTTTATACGAGGATAGGAGTTTAGAAGTGATTAAGGCAAAATAAGTGTTCAAAAATACCTTTTGTTTCCAAGTAATTCTTTTTTAACGGCAAATAGAGTTAGGTTTAGATACACTTAGCTTTTCAGTTTACCAATTATAAGGTCGATTTTGCTGCTTAATTCAAGAGCAGATCCATTTCTGATCACACATACAGAACCACATGAGTTACCCATTGGAGTGGGCGGGGTAGATTTCCACCAGCTACTATTTCGGTATAACACTCTTTCGCATAATCTACATAGGTACGTTAAATTACTTAAGCATGCTCTGAGGTTCAATTGAGAATTTCTTGATATAAGAAAAGCATTACACTTATCCTTTTAACATTACCCACCCTAGCGATAACCGATCTGTTAATTAACCCTGTAATGGTTAGATTTACTACGATTTATATAATTATATGATTGTGTCATCAATATCGATTGCCCGTTTAGGCGACAAATAAGTATGTATTTGCATGTAAAAGTAATGCGTTGACGAAACCTATTTATATTTAAATGTTAATACCTATTTATTAAGTGCGATAGATCATTGACCAATTATTTATCAACAAATTATACATAACAAAACAGACAATTATGTATGACAATTATAATAATAGTCTAGGACTAGTAATTCTCATCTAACTGCATGTAAATTATGGGCTTATCATTGCCTTGTAAGCTATATTAATAACAGACACAAATGTATTTTTCCAGGTTTATATCGATCATTTGACGAAATAAAAATGGCGTAGTTTAAACAATTGCTAAAAGGAGTGTTCATTTTTTAGGGTTCATGTACGTATGTATGTATGTTTGTATAGTAAGTTTTTATATCCAACTTTAACATCTAAACACCTGAATCAATTTTGATGTATGTTGTATCGTTAGCATTCTTACATTGTTCTGGGTAACAGTTAGGTACTAAAATTTAAAAAAAGTACCTATTGTGCAAAAACCACATGGCAGGCGTGCTCTTAATTTTTTTTATTAATTTAATTTTGTTAGGGTATGGTATCGATGGTAAAACAACTAAACTAAAATTTGAGAATTGCCCAGAAAAATCTTTTACCAATAGTTACTAGAGCAGCAAAATGGGATGGATTATTAACAGACATTAAACTAAAATGTCCGTTTTTTTGTCGGAACTTGTTGAATCTTATACTAGAATTCGGTATATAAGTCAAATTAAAAGTATATTAACATTTTACAGTCTAATTCAAATGTGCCGTCGTCGTCGTCGTCATCGTAAAACGTCCCCTCACGTTCATAAAGTACATGTTATATTTTAAAGTTTGTGAATTTCCCTAAACTCAGTATAGTTGATATATCTACAACAGAATAGACGTCAATATTTCTTTTGTCAGTAATTTACCTATACAATACCCAAAAAATATAGATATTTGTCTTATCCAATAATATAAAGATTTTAGTATAAACCAGCAGCATTCATAAAAAAAAATACATTTCCTAATTTTAGATTGGCATGTAAGCTGTCAAATTTACCTTGTTGTCCTTAGATGAAAAATTTAGAACGGCAACTTAATTATAATTTTATAACATGCCTATACTAAGTCTTAAGTATAATTTAAAACATATTATCTAAAGGTTTTTTGACGTGTAGATACTAAATGATTGAAATAGTTATCTATTGGTTTGACATTTACGGTATGGCTTACGGTAGCTTTTCCAGAAAAATAAATAAAAATAAGGTAATGCAAACTCCACTGTCTATCTCAGACTTATATTTCTCTTAAATTTTACTGTTCAATAGTTTAATATACTCCTTCCTATTTTTAGATTATGACTGTAGTATGACTTATTGACATAAAATATTCAATTGTTATTTTTTTATCAATTAATTTACTGTTTTAGCGTGGGCCTTTAAACTTTCATTATAGAATCACCAATATTTGAATTACCTATGTAGGTACATTATAAAGGTTTGAAAATATCACTTTTGAAATTGGCGAACCCTATATTTTATTTCGGTGCACAATATTACTACTAGTGGGTGACTGTACCAAATATAAAAATGAGCTTAGGTATCGCCTATATGCCATACACTTACATGAATCATTAATATAGTGTTCAAGGTAATACCTAATTGCTCTCCTTGCAGTCGGTACTTAATATAATTCACAAACTGGTTACCAATATAATGTAGAAAAAATTATAGCTTTGAGTGGGAGTAATTGCGATAAAATATCCGCGTGGTATCTAATTTTGTAGCTTGGTTAGTAAGGTTAACTTTTTTATTGGTATCGAGGTTATGTTGATGGCTGAAACAACAGCTGTCACTTCTTTTTTAATCCAAATAGAAGTCAACACAGGAATAGAAAATAGTGTCCAAAAACTTACGTCGTACACACTTGCAAGAAAATATAGTATAGGGGAGAGTGGGGGAATTAGAGCCATGTAAGGAAAAGTAAAAAAGAACGACCATTACAATTTTTGAAGTCTTTTAGTTATCTGTCTTTCAGAAATTAATAACAAACACATTAAAAAAATATACCCTAAGCAAGATAAAATAACCCTTTTAAAAAAAATACTTTCGCTCCCATTACCCCATAAAATTATTTATATCCACATAAAAGGAACTGAAACAAATTAAAACTGTAAAGTTATACACAAAATACAAAAAAAAAAGTAAAACTATTATAAAAGTATTTTAATTGATCTAACCAAAAATTGCAAATATAATATTTACGGTCCTCGCAACCTGAACACTCAGAAATTGAAGAAGAATTTGTGGCAAACGAACCTTAATACTTAATTTTGACAAAATCGTTAAATATCATGCATTCATTTTCCTTCTCTCAGTGTTCAGAATCATCATCACACTTACGACATCGATATACCTATTTCCTCAGTTGTGCTGTCTTGGAACAAATTTCTAGATGCTTTCTTAATTATTATTTTTTGGGGTTATTTATTTATTCTTAATCTTGAATGTAGTATGTTTAGTTTCTTATTTTGGTTTTCTTTGGTTTATTTTCTTTATTGAATTTTTTATTCTTGTTCTCTCCCTTCTCCTCGAAATCTTTCTTCATGAGAGTGGAAGTCAAAACTTCTTCTAACGTAGCTGGCGTCCAATTAGACTTTGATTTCGTAAGCTTTCTAGTTCGAAGCATATAAAACATTATTCCATTACATTAGAATTTTGCTTCTCAAGGGGATCTGAAAGCATGGGTAGCTCCCATTTCCCGAATGGTAACCATCTTGATATAATGAAAGGAACGTATGAAAACATCGCTAAATAATTTATCTTCCACTTTTATCGTAAAGGTTATGAAATAATGCATATAATAGACAAAATACTACAAAATAATAAAAGTTTAGGTACTTAATTGGTTGTGAGATTTGACACTTTTTATAACGATGTCTAACAAAACTAAATTGTTCTTGTCACCGCCATGCGCGTCTCTGAGCCAGCAAGCGGCAATCACGTGATATAACCGAATATTCCCGAAGCCGTTCTTGTCATTTTCGCGTAACTTGTACGTTCCTGCCAGTGTAAATTGTAGTGGCTCCCATTACCCGCTAGCTCTCATTACCTCACTCTCCCCTACCTTATTCATAATAATTAATATTGATTACAAAATAATAAAAAATACAATGTCATCAATTATTTCAGGTGCTAAGCGTATCCTGGGTAGGATCACATGCCGATCCCGCCCCGGACCCAGCCCCCGGACGTGTCCCCAAGGTGTACAATGCCCTCATCACCTCCAACCAGAACCTAGAACCCAGCAAAGCGTACCCGGTGTACCAACCGGTGCTTCACGATGCATTTGCCTTTTCATACCAGCCAGCTATATTCTACGGGGGTGACATACTTGGCAACGTAAGTGGTGTTCCTATTTTGAACGTATCTGGTGCTTTTCAATGGCAGCCAAATTTGAAGCAGGGTGACCTATTCCCTTTCCCTATGGCCTTCCAGGGGCTCGTGGCTAAGTAACAGCCGCACAGATCGATCGATCGAGGTTATATTCTACGGTGGTGACATACTTGGCAACATAAGTGATGTTCCTATTTTGAACGTATCTGGTGCTTTTCAATGGCAGCCAAATTTGAAGCAGGGTGGCCTATTCCCTTTCCCTATGGCCTTCCAGGGGCTCGTGGCTAAGTTACAGCCGCACAGATTGATCGATCGAGGTTAAGCTGCATTTGCCACGGTCGGTCTGTGAATGGGTGACCATCACTTCACATCGAGACCCCTCCGTGCCTCGGAGAGCACTTTAAGCCGTCGGTACCGGTTGTCAAATTAAAATCTATGACAGCCATTACGGGTAGTCAGAGGCATGATAGTCTGACAACCAGTCATGCCACGAGATATCGTGTTACCCAGTAACTGGTTTGTGGAGGTCAGCTAGGCAGTCGCTCTATGTAAAATACCTGTACTAAGCTGCCTTCGTTTTGTCTGTAATGTAATTGGGAAAAGGCTAGGCAGGTTGATTGGTGGCTTATTCTTCTTTAGGATCTACGCTGTCAAGATGTGCGAGTATTTCAACTTACTGCAAAATTAGAGAACACACATTTTGCGAGTCATTTGTTAACAATATTCAATATAATAAAATTTAAGAAATTCGTAGACTATCTGGTCTGGCACACGACTTACATCACATAACACAGTATCACGCCTGTATTCCCCGAAGGTAGGCAAAGGTATACAAAGTTGTACGCCACGTTTCACAGTTGCCGTAATTAAGTCCCATGTAATAGGGGGTGAGCCTATTGCCATCAACCGGACAGAATTCTAAACTCCGGGCTGCTATAGATAATTTTCTAATAGAAAATCCCAATAACACTTCCCAACCTGGGAGTCGAGTCCAAGACCTCATGTTCAGCAGTCCGCATAATATCCATATTAGTGATGTTTAAATGTGTATGGTCCCAAGCGCGACTTTCACATGTAGGTACGACAATGTGGAATTGTGTATGTCTCATCTATATTTATCTAAGAGGCGCGGGTTCAAATCCTGCTCACATTCGTGTTTTTCTTTTCAATTTTTTTTTAAACTTTAGTTTTCGTTAAGCTTATTTTAATGCTTATCTTAAATAAATAAATTCTCCATAAGATCAACGCCTTGGAACCGTGCACCTAGTTTTGACTTTTCATAAGTGCCTGTAATGTGGTTTATTTGAAATAAAAATATTTGAATTTGAATTTTGAAAATGGGTTTGAAAGATTTATCTGTATCCCATCGAGAAATTTTCATTTTCATTAACGCACGTGTCATTGCTTATTTCAGGGCTTACTACCTGCACCCGGCTTGCTTCCGAAGCAGCCTCAACCATCAGAAGAAACACCGATTCCAACACCTGAAAAATCCCCGGAGCCTTCTGGGCCATCACCTCCTTCTGTGGAAAGTCCAGCTCCAACTGCTCAACCAGCAAAACCAGAACCAGACCATAGCGGATCTACCCCGGCTCCGCCGTCACCAAATACTGAATCCCCGATACCTCTGAACGAATTTGGCCTTCCCCCACAAGTTTTGCCCCTCAGCCAGATAGATCCATTGTACAATACTCTGCCTCAATTCAGTCCTTTCACCTACAGATATCCTGGTGTAAGATTTTATGATCCTTACGATCCATTCGGCTTCAGCTCATATGCGAGCCTTCCAATATATCGTCCTTTCACTAATACTGTAGGACAAAACCTTCCGATTGTTGCCGATAAAGTAGCTATTAATACTCCTGTTCCCGCTGACCAATCGGCACAAACACCACCGCCTGAGCCGAGTGAACTCAATATTCTGAACTATTCTTCGAAGGATCCTACCATACCTAACGTGCCTCCACCACCACTACCACAAGGCGGTCTCAAGACAGACAAATCTGAATGATTGTACTTTACAAAATTTAATATTAAGTTTTTGTATTATATGGATTGATTGAGTATACGTTTTTGTCGTTACCATTATCAGACAAAAAAAGAAGTTTCGGTTTCTGTTTATTTATTTTAATATTATTTCACATTTTTTATTTCATTTAAAATAACTAAAATTAATTCTATATAACTGAAAAGAAATATAAATCCCATTCAACGTCTTCACGCATTTCTACCGGTATATACCAATCATAGGAATTATAACGAAACGATTCATCCATAATTTTGATTACGTAACTAGTAAAACACATTTGGAACGCGTAAGAATTATACCTAACCATGTCGCCGTATTCAGAAGTTGCCCTTATATACACGCAGTTTGGATCTTTAGTGAAATTAGCGTAACCCTGAAATACAACAACAATCTTTTAATTGGTGAAATTATAGGTTTAAGTGAACTGGTGTCTGCTAGGCAAGCGTCGACCGAAACACGTCGACTTTGACGTTCCATGTCGACCGCACCATCGCTTAACATCAGGTGAGGTGGCGGTCAAAGTCTATTAATAATAATAAAAAACATAACCTATAGCATCACGCCTGTATTCCCGAAAGAGTAGGCAAAAGGTGTACACATTTGTACACCCACACTTCACCAATGCTATTATTAAGTCCCATGTAATAGGTGGTGAGCCTATTACCACCTACCGGGCACAATTCCAAACACTGGACTGCTATTGAGATTTTCCCCAAAAGACAAACCCTATAACACTTTGCCTAACCCGGAAATCGTAACCGAGACCTCATGCTCAGCAGTCGCGCTTGGTACCACCAGACCAACGAGGCAGATAATATTATGTGAAAAATAAAAAATATGTAGGTATATAAATTATCGTATATCTCACTTAGGTTCCTAGTATCTATCCTATATTGTCTCAATGTAAGGCAAAGATCTGCCTTTCCTTTTACCACACACTTCTGTTCTTTGCTAATGAGGCCTAACTCTTCTGTAGTAGTCAAGCTCGCCTTTCCAACTTCACCTTCATCTACTGCGGTGTCACCTAGCGTTTAATAATAACCACTCGGTGATTCTTTTAGCCCACAGCTCATTTATCATGGGACAGACATGTCCGGCCCACTCCCACTGAAGTTTAGCAGCTTTATTATAGTAAATATTTAATCCTAATAATCGCCTATTGAGGCGGCAATATTGTGCGCCAAAAAATTCACGTAAAAGGTAATTTTCTACTCTACATCAGACATCTGCTTTATTAAGATTACTACATCATGAATTACGTGATTAATTTGAATTATGATCTACGATATTGTCTCATTGGTTTAGTGTTCGCAAGCGTGGCTGCTGAACGTGACGTTGCTGGCTGCTAAGGGTCGATTCCCAGATCGGACAAATATTTATTTAGTTTTTCTGTTAGTAAATTATCATTAGCATCAAGGTGTTTGATTTGTGCCTGTTACATAGAGGAAGAGTGAGGGTGTAAATCTTTGCCTGCCCCTTGGGGTATAAAGGCGTGATCATATATGTATAATGTACTCTGTGGTCGTGATTATGTAGGCATCGAGCCCCTCAAAATCAAATAAGTAAGAATATATTAAACATATTTATGAGAAATGTGTAAATTTGTTACCCGAATTATAAATTTTCCTTTAATATCTTCATGTGTGAAATGTTCATGCAGAACTAGTTGTCTGCCACGTTTGGATGCACACTTGCCGTAATAATATTCACTGTGTACATTCGCTGAAAACATGAGATAATGGTGTCTGTTAGGTTTGGCAACTAAACTCAAATTAAAGTATTGTAACGCGGAACGATTAGAGACTCAAATTCATATAAGAGACGTCAAACAATATGTAGACTGATTTGAACAGAATGTCAAATTGGGAATCTATTGAAACTTAGGTACTGCAGTGTTGCATCATTTTACGCATCGAATGAAATGAATACACTGTGTTATTGTACTCCACAATTTATTGTATTAATCTTGTATTTGATTGAGGTGCCACAAATTCATTTCGATACGCTCGAAAAGATAGCATTACTCTGATATTCATTTAATTTATATTAGAATTGATACCATATACAATATACGGCGTACTCGGTAACTCGGTAACTCGACCATCCGAACCGGTACATGACCACCGTAACAGAAGGTATAGATCGTTTGCAGTGCCCGCTTGTCGCACCGTTGCACGTTCTCACTCACCTGTTCCCGCAGGTTCTAACTGCACTCAACGCTCTCTTAGATACCAAGCCTGAATGCGATGTGTTTGCGGATAAATGAAAGGTGCTCATATCAGCATGTCTGGAAAACTGTGACACGAGCGTCTGTATGTTTTTCTGTAATTTTTTCTTATAAGTTGTTATTTTTGTGTCTTCAAGTAATGTTATTGCCTTGTTTCGGCAACATAGCATCATGACTATATTTCCCAAAGGACTAGGCAGAGGTGGGTACAGTAGTACACCCATATTTCACCAATGCTGCTATTAAGTACCAATGTAATAGGTGGTGAGCCTATTGCCATTTACCGGGCACAATTCCAACCTCCAGGCTGCTACCGAGAATTTGGGACCACTAGACCAACGAGGCAGCCTTTTTTCCGTTTTTCTATTGTAGGTACCTTAATATAGTAATCATAGGTACCTGCTGGACGAGGAAGATTCGTGAAAATAATACTGTTGAGAGCGGTGTACGTCTTCGAAGAGTGATGATTCGAGATTTCAACCACGCGCGCTGTAGTCAAAATGCATTAATCAATCTCAAGGCACTGATTGATGGCTTTAGTCAGTGTAGTTATGAATATGTAGGGACCTTGAGAAAAGTTAGGGAATTGGAAGATGAATTATTTAGTGCAAATTCAGAATTATTGCAATTAAGGCAAGAAAAAGAATGTGCACAGGTTGTTAAAACTCATCATCTGTATGATGAATTATTAAATACTAATTCAAAGTCTTTGTTAGATAATCACTTAGTCACCATAGATCTCACAGAGCATGATAGCATAGTTAGCAAAATCTGGTATTATAACATGAGCCATAATAAACTTAAAAAATATATTAAATTAAATAAAATTATTAAAAAATATAAAAAGTATAAGAAACAGCAATACAACCATTCTAAAATCATACAGTTAAGAAAGGATCGTGTTGCATTAATAAATAAACTCAGTAATTGTCAAATAAAAATAGAAGACAGTAAAAATATCTATGAAATAGACACTCAACGCTTGCAGAGTGATATAAAGTCATTAGAAAATTCACTTAGTTCCCTCTACAGCAAATATGTAAGCTCTCAGAAGCAAATAGAAGAACATATTCTGGCTGCAAATAAGCTACTTGACATGTGTAATTGTAATTCAGACAGAGTGGATTCAATAACACTCAACGAAAAACTCTGTACTTGTATGAGTCAACTAAATGGCAATTGTTCCCTTCCTGAGGCTATAGATGACCTATCCCAGGCTGAGGAATCAAGCATAGGTATACCAGTGATACTTGATTCACTCGGTCAAGAGTCAACAATGGTAAAGGAGTTGACTGAAAGAAATAACAATGTTAGTTATCACTCAATAATGTATACTGATAACTTAGGCAAGTGTTTTGGAGAACTATTAGGTAACAACCTGGGCCATGTCTTTCTTAATAACTGTATGCCTGGATCTTCATTTAAACAGATAATGGCATCATTAATGAAATCCAAATTTAATTCAAATACTGATTTAACAGTGTTTATAGGTAATAGTCTTAATGTGAGTAAGAAGGATATCACTGACAGTGTCGCTCAGATGTTAAAGCTGAATTGTCATCACATAATACTGTGTGCTTTTCCATATCTTGAACATTTATCAGTTAAGCAAAATAATTACATTCATATGCTGAATAAGCATATACATTTTTTAGTAGGTCACTATAGTGAAAAGTTTATGTTCTTTGACACCAATAGTTTTATTGGAAAATTAAAACTGACTAGAGATACTGTGTATCTGCCCATTAAATTTAAACGACAGTTAGCTAGTCTGTTAGCATATAATATTATGTCAGTCATAAGAAGTATGAGAAAGTCATTTCCCAGTACACCATTGTTCATGAATAGTACTAATAGCATTATGGTAGTTAGCCAGTCTAATTTAAACTGCCCAGCCCGACAACAGGGAAGCATAAATACTTAATGCTGTCACACCAAAATATCAATCGCTTCTCTGGCAAAATCCATGATGTTGACCTATTTGTTGAGAAATATAAAGTAGATGTTATATGCTTTACAGAGACGTGGCTAAAGCCGGATAAAATGTCATTTAATATTATTAATAATTTTAAAGTAGCCAGTTCATTCCAGAGAGTTTCAGCTGATGGTGGAGGAACCTTAATTATGGTAAAATGTCACCATAAATGTAAGGAGCGACTTGATATTCGCGATCTCTCTGTCGAACGAGTATGTGAGCTCGCTTGTGCAGAATTAGAGGAATTCGTGATTTTGTGTGCTTATAGACCTCCCTCTTCTAGTACTACCCTTTTCTTTTCAATATTAGAAGACGCCCTTAGGAAAATAAGAATAAACAAAAAAATACTAGTTTGTGGAGATTTTAACATAGACATTTTGATAAACACCGTAGATAAACAAAACCTTTTATCTTTATTTAGATCATTTAACTTGAAACATATTTTTTCTGAGCCAACCAGAGTAACGTCTACCTCTGCCACATGCATAGATAATATAGCAACCAACTTTAAAATATTAGATAAAAATCTTATTAGTGGCATTCGTTCAGATCATAAGTGTCAGATCATCAAATTCAATGTTAAAAAAAAGGAACTTCCCAAGACTACACAGTGTAGGCCCCTAACTAAAAAGAATTTAGAAAAGTTCAGCTCTAATGTAGAATCTCAGTTACTTACACTAAATCCACAATATAGCGACCCCAATGAAATGTATCGTTCACTTTTTAATGTTATATCTACTGAGTTCCAAAATGCTTGTAAAGTAAAATCAATAACTTTAAAACATAATTTAAATTTCAGTAACTGGGCAACTGCGGGTATAAGACGCAGTAGAGATGTGATGTATGAATTATATGACAAAAAGTCTTACACATCTGATGTTAATTTTCATAATTACGTAAGAAAATACTCAAATATCTTTAAAAAAGTTTGTAAACAAGCTAAGGCCGCTTTTATTAATAATCAAATCAAACATGCAAGTAATAAAATAAAGGCTACATGGAAAATAATTAATACTGAAACTGGCAATAGGTCCATGGATAGGACAATAGAACTAAAAGTTGATGACGAACTTGTTTCAGATAAAGGTGTAGTTGCCACATTCTTGGAAAAGTTCTTTACTAATATACCAACAGAGACTACAAAGTCTCTTTCGTCGTCTGTTATAGCGGCCGAGTCTCTTCTAAAGGAAAGCGTTGAGTTACACTCCACAAACTTTGAATTTAATTTCATAACCCACATTGACATAATAAAAACATTTAAAACAATTGTCATTAAGAAAACTGAGGACTTATGGGGATTGTCCATAAAGGCGGTTGAATCAATAATTACTAAGATAGCGCCAATGCTGGCGTCAATATTTAATCGCTGCATCACAGACGGTGTTTTTCCCGATCTTATGAAACTAAGTAAAATCGTACCCATTTTCAAATCAGGCTGCCATAATAACCCATCTAATTATAGGCCAATATCTGTGCTACCCGCTCTGAGCAAAATTTTTGAAAAAGTAATGTTAAAACAAATGTTAGTTTACTTTAATAAAAATAAAATATTGCATGCCAAACAGTTTGGGTTTACTAGGGGACGATCGACAGTGGATGCCGGGTCCACTGTGATCCAAGCAGTGTTGGGGGCTTGGGAGGAGGCTCAAGATGCTATAGGAGTGTTTTGTGACCTCTCGAAAGCATTTGACTGCGTGGATCACCGAACGCTCATTATGAAATTAAATTACTATGGAATTCGAGGTAGATCAATGGATTTTTTAAGTTCATACTTGTTGAATCGGAATCAAAGGGTGGCTATTGATAATGTAACTTCAAGGGGTGCAATTGTCAAAACGGGGGTGCCTCAAGGATCAATTCTGGGCCCATTTTTGTTCCTAGTTTATATTAATGATCTTCCCTACCTTATCAAGGATAACATGACAAATATGGTTCTCTTTGCTGATGATACATCCCTTATATTCAAAGTAAATAGAAAGGATAGGGATCAGATAGAACTCAACAATACACTTAATAAAGTATCTAAATGGTTCTCTGCTAATAACCTTCTTCTTAACTCGAATAAGACCAAATGTATTAGGTTCTCCATACCAAGCGTACCCCATATAAATACAAATATAAAACTTGATGGTAGGGTGTTAGATTTGGTTCCCTCAACTGTTTTCTTAGGCGTTTCAGTAGACTCTCAACTGCAATGGGGTTCTCATATAGAGGCACTTGCAGGCAAACTCAGCTCTGCTGCATTCGCTGTTAGGAAAATAAGACAGATGACAGATGTAGCAACAGCTAGACTAGTTTATTTTGCTTATTTCCACAGTATTATGTCCTATGGCATCTTACTGTGGGGTTCGGCTGCTGACGTTGAGACTATCTTTATATTACAAAAAAGAGCAGTCCGAGCTATTTATAATCTTGGCTGTCGTGAGTCATTACGTGAATTGTTTAAGGAAATAAATATACTTACTTTGCCATCATTGTACATATTCAGTAATATCATGTACATTCGCAAACATATTGCCGATTATAATAAGAAGAGTGACAACCACAATCTAAACACTCGTAATAAGCACAAGCTTATGGTCCCCGGTTTTAGGCTTAGGAAGACCAGCAAATCATTCATGGGTAACGGTATTCGGTTCTATAATAAGATCCCATCTAATATTACAGATCTTCCAGATGATAAGTTTAAGGTAGTTATCAAACGCATTTTAATATCTAAAGCGTATTATAGTATCACTCACTACATTGAAGATAGGGATGTTTGGCGCACGATCCCCTCCTGCACACAGCGACCCACTGGCACTGTCTAATTTATTGCATGAATGGATGTAGCCTGTACAGATTACTTTGGTAATAACTGTTTTTATTATACCTTATTTTGACAACTAGGTATATATATATATTATATAAACCTATATATTTAATTTTTCTTCTTGATATTTATGTAAATCTTACATAATCACATGACAATTATTCTAATCTAGTACCTTCTGCTACTAGTTTAAATTTGCGAAAAATTTGGTTTGCTGTATTGTTATTTGACTTAACTGTTTCTTTTTTTTAACAGTTTTTTAATGTAATTTTCTTAATAAATATTGTATTATATCTTATAGCTTCACTACTGTTCTGTAAAATGTGAGCATTATGTGGACATTAATGTTAATCGTTACATTAAAGAAGTACTCTCATATAACAGCCTATGACCGGGTATTATGAGTTTGTCATGCTCACTAAAATGTCTTGCTGATGGTGGCGTTGTGTATTGGGTCGTTGAGTTCCCTTCAAAATGGTTGAGTTTAGCGATGCTGATGCGCTCGTCATACTCGTGAACGGGTGCTGTCTGTTGGGACTGGTCAGCTCGTAATAGCTCTGGTTATAATTTTGGCTTTTTATATAATTAAAATTCTGCCTTTTCTTCAACATTAACCTGCATTATTCTCACATTAATAAATTTAAATTGTAAAGAACACATAATTTTAAAAGAGTGTCTATGGAGTTTCTTGCCGGCTCTTCTCCATAAGACCAACTTCTTGGAACCGTGCACCTAGCTTTGACTTTTCTTAAGTGCCTGTAATAGGGCCTATTTGAAATAAAAAATTTGAGTTTGAGTTTGATTAACATTATTAGCTCAATACCTGATGAAGTAAAATGCCACCCTAGATTATCTTTTTTTTTTGTCCAACCAATACCGATTTCAGTCGACTCCATACTCTTCACGATAATGCCACTGTCAAGGGTGAATAAAACAAGTTACTACATAATGAAGTTGATCTGTGGTAAAGCCATTCATGTCGGATTCTAGAGCAATGCTAGAGCAACTAGAGCAACAGAACCGTCAAATATGCATGTGCAAGGAGTGACAAATATTGTTAAGTAAGCCTCGCTTGCACTAACATATCATTAACGTGGCCGACGTTTTACTTTACTATTTTGATTGCTATTCTCTAATAAATAAATAAAATCTGTCAAAATGATGCAGAAACATGTTGATTACGGTTAAAGGTACTTAGCTTGGTGCAATTGAGCATTAGTCTGTTGTGATTCGAAAATAGTGATTCGATCATGTTGCATTGATTTGACCGTGGTCACGAGAAGACTCCAATCTTCGCATTACAATTGAATATTAATGTTTTTATAGCGAAAATTAAAATTTACTGAGTGTTTTATAATTTAACTATAATGAAAGTAGTCACTTACATAAGAAACATATTAAAATTGATTCCAAATACCGACACATTGCTAAGTACTGCGCAGCAAGAACAAAATTCTATTGCTAAGAAACGAAAGACTTGATTTTCCCAAATAAACACACACAGTCTCGAGTGTGATCAGTTTGCTTCTGAGAAATTCTTCATGACTGCGTGAAAACAATGAATCAAAACAAATGGGTGTCACGTGAAACTATGCATTCCTCACGTGTTATAATTATTCATTTTATTTATTTTGAATTCACCCGCGCGAAAGTTCAAAAACAATATCTTATATACACAATCTCATAATACATCCTTAACCTTTTAAATTTTAATTATTTAGCTTAATAAAGTTGCTGAAGAAGCAGTTTTATCAATCTTCTATTTTGAACAGTTAGTAGCTTAGGTCTTAGTACAGATGTTGCTCCCAATGCGTACTTGTGACTAAGTTAACATTTGGCCCATATTCCTATTATTCTTAAGACTTTACTGCATATACAACCTAGACCTATTATTATTAGACATAATTTTACGTATTAATTAAACATACTAGTATTCCCCGAAGGAAAGGCAGAAGTGCACACAGCTGTACACCTAAATTTCACCAATATTGTTATTAAGTCCAAGTGATGGTTCAAGAGGTAAGCCTATTACCGTCTACCGGAATATATATAAATTCCATACTCCGGCTACTACTAAGAATTTCCTGATGGACCCGATGTCCATCAGGAAATTCTTAGACCTGGCGGTCGGACCTACGACCTCATCCTCAGTAGTCGCGCTTGGGACCACTGCATCAACGTGGCAGTTTATTGTAATAGCTAAGTGTATCACCTAACAACCTCTAGTTCCCGAACCTAACTTTACAAACCGTCACTAAACGTACAACTTTGGTGGAAGTATAGGAAATACAGACGGTTACCCGAAAGCCTAAGGTAACAGACGGTAATGGGGTAGTATATAAGGGTAAGAGTACGTCGTGCAATGTACACAGGAAATGGTTTTCTCACTGCCGATCACGCAGACTCACAGGACGATGACTTATGCATACGTGCCGTCAGATGGGACAGTTTACCTCGAAACTGCTATGGCTCTTACCTCTAAAGGCCATTCCAGGCGTTTCCTGCATGGTTACACTCCAACAGTACTAAATTTTGAAGGAGACATTAACCTCTGAGTTTGTTTCGGCGTTTCTTCTCAGAGACAGTCAGATAGGAAACGCCGGCACCATCTAGTTTATAAAAATGTCTCGTAAAGGTGCCGTCAACCGAAAATATATTTACAGAAATAAAATCATTTATCATTATCATTTATCAAAGACAAATTAAAGTCAAAAGTTTTTATTTCACATAAAACATAAGGCCTGTTTTTTTTTACATGGTTCCTTATAGCTTATTTTTAAGGAGAAAAACCAACAAACAACTACCGAGTCACCTAGGTACTCTTTTAAACCTGAAATCTTTACCTATCAGTTTCTGTAGGTACGTAGGTACGTCGTAATCTTGGATGTAAAGTTATTATTATTAAAATATATTGAATATAGTTTCGATAAAAGATATTTGATAAGTTTACAGGGGTTCGCATATTTACACAATTTTGAAAAAAGATGCGTATATATATATAACAAATTAAATGTTTAATGTTTATTAAACGGAGTAGAATATTATTGCATTGAAACATTGTTAAACCATTATAAAAGGTGCATTTTAAACCTCAACCACGTGCATATATCGTGTCTCTCACAAAATTAATAAACAAAACCGTTCCTACATGGATTTTGATAAGAAAATTTGGTACTTACGCTACAAAAAACCGATAATGATGATGGATGTTGTAATAAAAATCAAGTTTCGCTGAAACAATTCAGATTGTGCGTGCTCTACAAATATAATTCATCATAATATAGGTATGTTATGTATTGACTTTAGTTAAAAGCCACTCTGGATGGTTTTTCAAACTGATAAAGGAATTTACTTATTTGTTACCCAATGTTTAATACATCGTGGCGTAAAATCAATGAATATGTAAAGATACCATTTATCGATATGTAGGTACTTACACACAGGCCACGTATAATGACACTGACGTTAATACATCCCGATTACAGCCTTAAATAGATACAGGCTGAAGCTACCACAACTTACATACATAAACTTAAACATAATATTGTACTGTGATTTTATTACTTTAATATTACTTTGAATGGTTAATACCTTATCAAATAATTTGTGCGTATGCCTATGTGTGGCTTATGTAGATTTTTTGGCAAAGTTTTGAATTGACAATATGTGATTGAATAAAATTGATTTGAAGGTAATGTAATAAGACCTACTCCCACTCGGTGCCTTTTGGTCCATAAAAATACAAATCCCAATTTATCCCTGTGACCAAGTCGTATGGAATAAACCATTCATAATAATAGTATATATATCTTCTTTGTGAGTGGCAGAAGATGACACGTGGTAGACATAACTGGAAACTGTAAGCTGTGCTTTTGAACACGTCTTGTTCTGGGTCTATTGCTATTCCCCTGACGATGACACAGGTTGGCGATCTTGTTATATTCAACCAGCCCTGAAACATAAACGTGGAACTGGTATTCTGAATATTCTTGAGTAGAACATAGCTTTATAAAACCATGTATTTAGTTAACACTAAAGGAACAAGGCCTGAAGGATCACCCGTCATCCAAATGTCAGTTTAGCCTTACCATACCAAACTTTGAGAAACCAAACCTAAAATTCTGCCAAAATAGCAGCAGTTTCTCTGGTTTTCATTGATTTTATATTGAGTAATATATACAAATAGCTTTAAAAATAAAAATATCTCAGAGTTCGCTATGCATGCGTTAATGCTATTCAAAGATTTATCTGTTAAGGTAATTGCATCTGTACGGCATTGTATTAACTGCAAAGTTAGTCGTGTCGGTTCAGTTAGGTTCCTGTATAGATACTAAATAGATAGCAATGACGCCACCAAAACACGTTTAAAATGTGGAAGAAAAATTCGGGGTAGGAAGCAGAGGTCGAGATAGCTTAGCGATCAGAGCGCCTGGAGTATTTATCCGGAAGGCGTAGGTTCGA
This sequence comes from Xylocampa areola, assembly GCA_935421205.1. Classification (NCBI taxonomy): domain Eukaryota; kingdom Metazoa; phylum Arthropoda; class Insecta; order Lepidoptera; family Noctuidae; genus Xylocampa; species Xylocampa areola. The sequence goes on from OW285200.1 coordinate 9,633,998, forward strand.
ATCCTACTGACGTAGGATTTTTAATACCACTGTTTTTTTTTACTTTATCTTTAACTATGCTTTTTCCAGGAAAGTTTATGACATTACTTATTATTATTGGTTTAATCACTAACCATATAATTTCAACATCCCAGTTTTAATACTCACTCTTAATAGAAGTTGACCGGCAACCGTTTTATTGTCCAGATGAATATGTGTGTAAAAATGCTTGCGGGAGGTTTGGCAATCACCGTATATATATTCAAGCTGAGCGGGGCCTGGAACAACGTAGATCATTCATAATATATATTATTGTGGTTAGACGAGTATAATAAAAAACATATACATACTGATATCTGGAATGGTGTCTTTCAAATTATAGTCGATCATAGATGGAAAGAAGTTCCAACATGAGCACAAATTAGCTGAAACAAGTACAGGTTTTATTTAGAAATACAGGTTTAAGGGTTTCCACATTGTCGACAAACAAAATAAACTTGGTCAGATCACAACAATAAAACCAATAAATTCACTTAAGCTTTTCTTCGAGTAGGTAACATGAGATTTTAACAAAACATGTAAATTCACTCTGCATGGAGACGTCATTGATCGATAGAACGAATCACTCCTTGGGAATATCATAAAAAAGCATTAAACAGCCCAAAAGCATAACCAGCCCATTACTGTCCCACTGCAGGGCAAGGGCCTCTTCTCATACAGAGAAGAGCCCGAGCATTGATCACCACACTAACTCACTGCGGGTTGACGATTTCAAAACATCAAATCAAAGTTTTCTCATGATATTTTCCTACGCCGTCTGTCTGTGATGTGTTAGATTAACAAAAAAAGTAGATATGACATTGAAAAAATCACATTAGTACATTGCAGAATTGTACCCACAAGCTGTGGGTTGTGTCAAGAGCTGGAGCCGTGACCACACAGATAGACCACGACTTGGGAATATAAGTAAATAAAATCTCGATTTATATTTACTAGTTAAACTAATGAATTTCTACATTCTACAATCTATTTCACTTTTAATAATATGTACAATTTACCAGTTACAATGAAAACATAAGTTTTCGTTAAACAAGCTAAATATTTCATGTCGGACGTCTGGAGAGAGCACGAACTGAATCGACACTGTGATTACACATTAATTGTGATTCATTATCCACTGACAGGTCTTCTATAGTCCTCTGAACCGGCACTGACACATGTTTACAAATATAAAATTACTTTAAATAATTACAAAGGAATTTCTTCTCATGATATTGTGATATGTGGAGATGTTTATATGTCGTTTACGTTGTATAATACCATTCTCAGGCGCTCATTAGTTGCAAACTGTTGACGGTAAACGGTCTTTAACGTTAAACAGCAACAGCACAGAGTAAAAATTTTACCTTAAACTTTACCTAACCTTTTCTGCTGTCACACAGGGTAACGAGAGCAAGAAGCAATTATAAAGGAAGAGAGTGTCTTCTGTTCTATATGGTATCTCTGTTTTCTTACTCTATCTTTACTCTGTATTAATGTTGCGTAATATAATGTGTGTGCCAAACCGTTTTACTTTCGTTCTTTCAAAGTTTCAAAATAATAAATAATGCAGTCGCGATCAGTCTATAGATGGGTGACACATTATCATCTGAGCGTCTTCTTGCTTCAAAAGAAACAGCCCTTTGTCGGACAGACAGACAGTTTTTCGGTAAGGAACCCTAAAATACTACACAAGTCCCACTAAAAGTAGTATATATGTCGCAGATGGATTGTAGAATCAGCTGTATTACAAAACTGCTAACTGATTTACAAAACAGTGCTGTTATGTAAACCAGCTGAATGACGATTAGCGTCTTTTCATAAATACTGAACTATAACACGCTGAATTGTATGCAACGTTTTACGTTTATCAATGCAGCAGGTCAACGATCAGATGTTAAGTAAAACAGCGTGAAATGAAATGTCTACTTGTAGATTTTAGTTCTAAATTTTGTCGCTCATGGCTCCGTGTGGCTTATGAACAATAATTTCTTTATAAAATTTAGCAACTTAGTAGCAAAAAGAAATGAACATTTAGAATGACATAAATATGAAACTATTATACGAATCGGGATTATGAAAGAAAATAAATTAAATTGACGTATAAGCGAGCGAAGCGAACTCGGGAGTTCGGTGTACCCCGACACGGTCAGGTTAAGTTTTTTCTGACCTTACAGACACAAAAATAGGAGCTCCGCCAAGCGGGGCTGCGTCGACCCAGCCACGGAAAATTCAGTATCTTTTCTTTTACTTGAGTGGCGACTGCCATTTAATATACCTATACAAAAATAAATCTGTCTGACCTGTTATGATACATTACATCTAAACGTGGGTAGCAGTATTGTTAAATGTAATCCAATGGCAATGTTTTATATAACGGATCCGTTTTGTAAAACAGCTAGCAGTTATGTAAAACAGCGGATGCTACAATCCATCTGCGAAATATATATTCATACAGCAGAAACTGCTACGATCCTTACATACTCCTTTTGCTTCATCTACGGTCATACATCAGTCAAACATGCGCTCAAGTATTGAGTACTATGCATCTGACCTTTTTGGAGGACTTCACCAATCGTCCTTCTAGGGCCTAGGGTGTCCCCTTCTGGTCGCTTTTCATTCATCGTCTCAACATTTCCGAATCATCTAAGCATTTCTTTTCTCAATTTTTGTCACTAAATACATCTTATAAACCGGAACGTTGTCATAACACATCCTCCCATCCATTCCTCAATCTATCATTCATAGTTACACGGCTTAAAAATATAAATAATTAAATAACGATATACTTTTCAAACACCATGTGTTATTAATAATACACAGAATGTAATCTGCGCCATAACAGTACAGTAAAAATGTTTCAAATCGCGATCGGATCCCAGCAGAAGTGCCCGAACATAAGCTACCGAACGAAAGCTTATCTCTAGTGATTTTTATAACCATTATGAAAATTCTAGCTTTGCAAATAACACTGATATTTATTGCCAGTTTTCACCCAACACTACAGGTAGGCAATAGTGACGAAATTCTTACGCTATTAATAATTTATTAATTTTATGTCCTTTTTTTATCAAATCCATGTTCGTAAATGTTACAAGAGGTTGTGTGCCTATGCTAGTGAAGAAAAAATAATATAAAAACAGAATGTGTACGTCCATCTTGATATAAGCAAATTTTAAGTGATTTTAAAATTATTATCGTAGACACATTATTATCATGTGTGTGTTGTTTGTTACCAATATTTAGTAAAAATATTTGTAGTCATAGCATTGCTTATTTAATTTTTTCATTTTTAATTTTTCAAATCAAATGGCGAATCGTAAATATAAATGAAATTATTTAATTCACAGATTTGTCCAGAAGAAGTTTCTACTGGGGGAATCAGTGTAACGTGGCATCAAACGCAAACAGCAATCAACGTTGAATCAGATCCACTATGCTACCTCAATGACTCCTTAATAACGAGGAACTGCTCGAATTCGAGCTGGACACCTACTATTGATGACATCGGGCCGTGTTTAAAAGTTGTTAAGTATTTTGATCTCAATACATGCCCACCAGGATTTCACAAAATTTCCGAAAATAACAACGATTACTGTTACCAAATTGGTGAACCTTCGACTTGGAATTTTCCTTGTTTTGCAAGTGGCGGTGCTTCTGTTATCACCGATTTATCTGCTGAAGAAATTGAGTATCTACTTAACTCCCTGATAGCTACAAATACATCCAGATACTTCTGGCTACCAGCACAACGACAGAAACTTTTTCATCCTGTAGTGTGGTCTATTCCGGGGCCTAACTGGCGGCAACGTGTTTCATCAAGTAATTTCTTGCGTCTTTACACATCTTTCTCAAAAAATTGTTTGTTACTAGATATAGAACAAGGGGAGCTTATAACCGAAACCTGCAACAAGAAATACCCAAGCTTATGTTTTTATATTAACGATCTTCACTATCCAACAAAATGCCCCAATGGATACCAGTCTTTTAGATTCAAACTTGATAATGGCACATGTTATGGCATCGAAAAATCGTATCACGGAATGTCATTTAACGATTTTCTTAAGGAGAAATGTCAAAAGCCAATGATTAACAGTAAATATGACTCCACTAGATTCATTTTTAAGAAAATTTCTGAAATAAATAAACTACCAAATGATTCATGGTGTTGGTTTAGTGTAGTTCCATCACATAAAAATATTGGTGACAATGAATATTTGGAGAATAACAATCCTATAAAAATTAAATATTCACCGTTTGAAGGTATTATTAACAACGCTGGCGTTTTAGGTTTATTAAATTCCAGCGCGTTATTACCCTGCATGGCCTGCGAGTTTGAAATAACTTATGGTCAAACAGAATTGATGTTTGAATACAACGATATACAAAATAAAATTTATCTTACAGTATATTATCCCTCTGGATTATGGAAATATGATAACAGCGACAAAGGGATTCAATGTTTTTCTGACGCAAAAGGCTTTGTCAAAGTTATCGATGTGAATGATATTCCACTCATTGAATATAATCCAACTCAACAAGATGAGATTGAATTAGGTCACGTTGAAAAAACTGTGTATGTTATCGATCTGGTTACCGACAGCTCCGCTCAATATTGGTGTGAAGGGCATACAGTTAACTTTTCATTTATTGCTACTGAAAAAATCATTGCTAATCCTAAAGGTAATAAAGTTCATGTATTTGCACTTGTTATTAAATATTATGTGTCACCGGATGATATTGAAAATATATCTAATTTTACTAGTTTAATAAATAATATTACAATTATATTTTCTGCTAAAAACGTATTGCTCATGGATATTTTTGATTATTCGTTAGACCACATGATGCTTTTGTTACATTTGCATATTGCTGTTGAAGATGTGTATGATGACAAAGCTTTAAATATTCAACAAACATTTGATATATTAAAACATACAGCAGACTCAAAATTATCGAAACACAATTACACTTTTGTGAATATATCGAGTTCAGTATATTGCCTACCAACAACATCCGAAGATATAATAACACTTGATTGGGAGATGACACCAATTGGTCATATTTCGGTGCCGAAACAATTTTGCCTACAAACTAATGGCTTGCCAGTAAAGAGACATTGTCAAGGATCTTATATGCTAGGAGGGTTTTGGGGAGCAGTAGAGGGCTATTGCGATAATACGTATGAACCCTCTTCAACTACCACTTTTTTATACCAATTTGTAAAAAGACAGATACCCAATAATTACATTTCTCGATTTCTTACAGACGGTCTAAACTTTGTACTAAGTGATACAGATATAATAATTCCTGCTGACATATTTTACTTATCAATGTCCCTGCAACAAATTTTAGATGTTGTTCAGGAAAATGTTACATCCATAGACACGGGTGATATTCAAAATATAGCCTGGGTTATGGACAGAATGATGGTTCTTAATTGCAATTATTTACGTTTAGCTCAAACACTTAATTCAACTAATGTTATATTAGATTCTGTGAGCGATATTATAGAAATTATAGCACAAAGGAGTCATAATGAGTCCTTTGAGTTAACAAATGTGGCATATCAATATGCATTAAAACCAAAATTTGTGGTCCAAATAACTTACCCGGAATATAATAATATTACAGGTATAGCTTTAATCAAAAATGTACACTCAGACAATTTTTCAGATATGGTAATTCACCCATTGTACAAAAATACTAGCCTAGAAGAAGTCCTTTCAATAGAAAACTTAGAAATAGCTACATGGTTGCCTGAACAAGTTTTAAATACAATTCAAATGAATAATAATGCTACTGAAGGAAATACAATAAATAAAGAACTTTTTCACATAATAATAACTCTCTTCCATAATGATGCTATTTTTCAAGAATTAACTAGTAATAAACACGCAATAAACAGTCGTATAGTAGGAATATCCATTCCCGAATATATATCGAATTTAGAATATCCTGTACCACTCGTATTTAAACAAATTAATCAAACAGTAAATTCATTTTGTGGTTACTGGGACTTCCAACCTCAACAGCTTAATCGTATTCCCGGTTCTTGGAAAAGACAAGGATGTTTTGTCGTTAAGATAATTAATGATACAACTGTATGCGAATGCTACCATCTTACTCATTTTGGACAACTGATCATTATGCCAGAGAGATCTAACGATAATGAATTTAATATTGATACAAATCACACAGCAGCTCTGAATATAATTACTTTAATCGGGAGTTTTTTGTCAATATTAGGTATAATTGGTATTTGGATAACAGCTTTAGTATTTAGTAACTGGAGAAGAAAAGCTGGCACTAAAGTTCTCCTACAGTTATCCACAGCTATAGCATTACCATTAGTGTTTATTTTAGTTTTTAATTTAGATTATACTATATTTATTCACGTTAATGGAAAATATGTTGTTGCTGAACATATGAAACCTGCATGTATTGTGCTAGGTTCACTACTCCACTTTTCAATTTTAGCCAGCTTTATGTGGATGCTAATAACGGCTATTTTACAATTCATAAGATATGTAAGAGTTCTGGGAGTAAAAAGACCGTCCAGATTCATGTTCAAATTCACATTGATTGGCTGGGGCATTCCCCTATTACCTGTTATTTTAACTTTATCTCTTGATGCTGAGAATTATATTCCAAGTCCATCAGTTATTAGAAAGATTTGTTACCCGAATGGTAATTATTTAATTGTAGGTGTTTTATTGCCGATATGTATTGTACTACTTGTAAATATAACTTTATTTATTTTGGTACTCTACTCTATTTCTCGAGGATCTGATCAAAAAATGAAATCAACAGATATGGATCTGGTCGGTGCACAACTTAGAGTATCGATATTTTTGTTTTTCTTATTAGGACTCACATGGATTTTCGGAATATTTTCATTTTCAAATCACTTGCTTTGGTCTTATCTTTTCTGTTTGACGTCTACGTTACAAGGATTTGTATTATTTATATACTTTGTAATATGTGATCCAAATACAAGGAATCAATGGATAACATTGATGAAACCACAATTTATATCAAACTCTTCTAGGAATAGTATTACTAGTATAACCACTAGTTAATTTTAAAGAGGGGAGAAAACAATGCGCTTAATTTTACTTACTTTATATTTTATTTTACAAGCATGGGTTATATTATTATAAGGTAATCATTTTGTAATTTGAAATAAATATATTTAATTGTAAGTACTCGTTTTTTAATTCTTTCTGCAAACGAAATATTTCCACCGTCATTGTTTCATGAAACCCAGTTGATGAAATTTGAAATGCTAGTAAACAAATCAAAATGTGAGCATATGAAAAATTTCGAGTATTCCCAAATAGTAAACAATGTGGTAGATACTACTTGTAGAGATTCGTGTCATTCTTGGATAAATCTTTGATTGTAGTGCTAGAAAAATATACAAGAATGACTTACGCTGTGCATTGTATTACGTTTCTTCTGCTATTCATTGGTAAGTTACTCAGTTGATAACTTATACAACCTATGATGATTGATGATTGAGAGGTCTTATGGACTAACTTTCTGTAAGTTTACGTCGTATGGTATAATAAATTGATGTAAATACATGAACATAGTTCAGCAAAGGCTTACAGGGAAGCCTCTCCGTGCTCTATTGTTTATAGACTCAATAGATTAAGTTGTTTTAGTTAAAATAATTTTAACAATACCGCTTGTTTTCTCCGAGAAGAGGTTATCCATTATGGATAAATGCATAAATGAACTGAAATACCTTCTGTGGTCAAACTACGCAATAAGTAAATAATGAAGATTTTCATATTCAGCAGAGAGCTTTTACTGATAGAGGTTAATGATATTTAACTTACAACGTCTTCGTGAAACAGTCGCTGTGTCTGGCTGGAAGGCGGTACCAGCTAGTCAGGCCATGTATGCACTGCGATCAGCGCATTATGGGCCCACCGAAGGGCTAGAAGGTGACGAAGCACTACCCAGAAGTAAGTACCTCTAACATTTGTTATTAATCGAAGATAAAATTTGTTTCCTTTACTTTCATAGAAAAGTTTAATCACTTCAACGAATATAATATGAAGAGACATTGGTAGATAAATAGTTTTTGTTCTACATTAGCAGGCAGATTCTACAAAATCTAAAAAAAAACTGTACCTGAAGACGGTGATAATATAATTCAGCCATATATTTAATATTTTCAGCATACATTCACAGCATTTACAAATTCGGTTGGTGCACACCCGATGTTACACAAAAAGTATTCTTGCGAAAAACAGCCAATATAACTCTATCAGACTGGCAATCGACACAAGCTACCTATATTTATGTAAGTATCATCTGTATCCACTACAATGCACTGGTTTTACTTTTATTTTTCTACTAGCTTCTGCCTGCGACTTCGTCTGCGTGGACTTCAGAATTGGGTGTATCCTGTGTTAATCCAGGTTATAAACTATTTATGTGTCAAATTTCATCTAAATCCGTTTAGTAATTATTGCGTGAAAGAGTAACAAACATACATCCACCCTCACTAACTTTCACATAAATAATATTTTTGTAGAATAGGATAGGATAAGTAGGATATCTCAGTCTATTGGCGAGGTCACTTTTTCGGTTTTTCCGTTGGAAAATTCTACGTAGTAGCCCGGAGTTTAGAATTTCGATTAAGGCTTACCACCATGGGACTCTAAGCTAAAATAACGCCATCTTCAGGGCATGACGTTACGTTATAATATTATATTTTATTAAAATTGCGCTATGCTGGTTCTAAGATGGGCTTAGCCGTGTCTGAGATGAGCTAAGCTGGTTCTAAGATGAGCTCAACCGTGTGTCAGGGGAGCTCTGCCGGTTCTAAGATGAACTTAAACGTGGCACAGGTGAGCTAAGCCAGGGCTGAGATGAACTTAGCCGTGGGTTAGATTGGCTTAACCGTGGATCAGACTAGCAGTGGATTATTATAAATTGATAATAATAAGAAAAGAAGCGGTCAATTTACATATGCATTACTAGTAACATTTTCATTTTGATGTGGTTTCAGTTGTTGGAGACCGAAGGGACATTCAGGTATCGTCTGCAGTGCATTGTGATGAAGACTTACGTGCCCAGAAAACATTTATTCCGCAAAAGTCGTATACCACTGTACTACTGTCAAGGAGAATTGTACTTTGTTTGGAAGCTGACGTACCAAAGATTTGAGTTACATGAGTTTTATCTATTCTACAAACTAAATATGCCAGCTAATTTCTTTTTTGAATTTTACCATGCTACTCCGTTGTAAATAGATGTATCGATAATAACAGGCGTTCATAAAGATGGACATAACAACGTCCAGGGTTTATTTTTTTTTACTTATTTTGTTATTTCCTTACTGACACAATTGTGATTGTTTATAGAAAAAATAAAATCACTTTAAACCACATTGTTTTACTTAATTTACTTATTTCGATCGTTCGATTATTTTATACCTACTTACGATTATTTTATATTACAAATTTTGAGTCAGCGCCAAACAAATAAACAACGTAGATCATTACTTAGATGAAATAAATAATCTAAACAAAATAACATAAAACTGCTGGGTGTAATTGGTGCTGACCCAAAATTAGTTACTTACACGTAACTTACGTCTTGGACTTTAGTATTAAGACTAAATAGGTTTAATGTTGTTTTTCACGTGTCAGTTTCCTTTTTCGAATGTATTTTTTTTTTGTGATTTCCTCTTTGGTCTAGTTATCCAAAGTGCGACTGCTGAGCATGAGGTCTCGGGTTCTATTCGCGGTTTGGGCAGAGTGTTATTAAGTTTTTCTGTTAGGAAATTCTCAGTAGCAGCACAGAGTTTCGAATGTGCCCGGTTGACAGTACGCTCACCACATATTACATGGGACTTAGCAACGGCATTGGTGAAATGCGGGTTTACTACTGTGTACACCTACCTGCCTACCCCTTTTCGGGAATACAGGCGTGACATTATGTTATGTTATGTAATTTTTAATTAATTTATATCATCATAATATTCGCTAAATTTCAAGAAGGAGTGGCTAGCTTGCTTGTGACTGTCGCTGGTTTCCGCTCATTTGCGAGATGTTTTGTAAGACCAGCTATTTCCCCTGAACCAGTGTTATAAAATTCCATTACACATGACAACAAACAAAGGAAAGAACAACACATGTTGAAAATATCCATTAGTTTGACTCAATACAGAGAGTATGTTCGTTTGGAAGACGGTAGCAATTTGTACAATAAGTTTGTATACCTTATTAATATTTATTTTGATATTTCAAACATTCCATTTTTCATTGTGATTCACTTTTTTGGCTGTATTATATAAACCTATGGCAAGTACACAGTCGCGATTTTAATGAAGAGTTTGCCATAATACTAGCCTCTATCAGAAGTTGTACAAATTTAAAAAAATGCCGTAATTGTTTGATATATAGCTTAAGGTTTCTTTTTTAATAAGATATCATAGTTTAAATGACTATAATGTGAATGTTGTTATGCTATTAGTATGTGTGGGTCCAACGGTGTGCCTGATACGCGACTTCTCAATTTGCCACGATGACTTCGGTTCCGACCCACCCGATGGCGTGTTGAAGGAGCACACATTTAACTGGCTTGGCTTCGTTCAATACATACACGGTAAGAAGTTTTATTACAAGTACCTAACGTGAATATTTTTACTACTTATATACTACTGCAATCAATTTTCAATATTCAATTGTCAAGAAAAAGTTTGTAGTTTCAACGTTCCAAAATGAAGTCATAAGAAAAGAACGGGCTAAGAAACTTAAACACCTAAAAGCTTATATGTAACTATGACATACTTGTTTCATAGAGACACCATTTTATGTTTTGTTGTTTTTATGACCTCTGATAGGTAATTAAGGACACTGCTAGAGGAATTCTATAATAATTTTTTAGTTAGGCTATAAGATATTATTTTTTTCGTTGGTAAGCCCATAACTTGATAACGGATGGAACGATTTGGCAATTTTTTTATGTTTCTCGAAGTTCGAATGGGGTTTTTAGGAAAAAACAACGTCTGTTAGATAGTGTAATCCAAATATCACATGTTTGCAACACATTGCACAAAGCTGCTTGTGCAGAATGAATGCGTGTAAGTAATTTGAATAATGTACGGTTCCGTACGTGTACGTAAGACTCAACAAAAATAATCTGTCTAAAATCAAAAGTGCTCTTCTAATAAAACTATTATCAGTACTAAAGTGGAATAATTTGTTTGTTTATTTGTAATCGATTACCTATAAAATTTCGGAACCGATCTAAGATATTATTTTACCATAAGAATGCTACTTTATCTAGAAGTAACATAGGCTATATTCTATTTTTTTAGTAGTAATGAGATTTCATGCTGAAATTACACGTCGGCGAGTCCGCGGGCACAGTTAGTAATTTATTTATGTTGTCCTTGCATTGTTTGACGGCAGTAACGACGGGGCTGCCTCACCACAGTAAAGCCCCTCGCGTCGTGCTCGTACACAAGCAGTTCGTGGTCGGCACTGCTACTGACATGTTACACCTGCCTAAAAACTATAAACTGTAAGTACATACTTATGTTAGGTTTGCGCGATCACTACACATTATGATAACAAAACCCAATAATACACGCGATTAATTCGGTTAAAAGTTATTTTATTATAATACATACTTATCATTGATGAGTTTCAATACCATCAATGCCACGACACTAGCTATTGCAAATACTGTATTTGTAATTTCCATCAAACAACATTTCGCATGAATGAAATTATTGACAATTATTTCCAACATTTTCAATGAGAACAAAATCAATCTTTAATTCTAACTAAAACTCGAAAAGCAACTTGTTTTTCCTAACTCAAAAAGAAAAACGTAAAATTTAAAAATACCTATAATAATACTGATTTAATTTTGCCAGAGGTAATGTCGTATTTGGTGATTATGAACGAGATGAAGAGGACTGTGGTCTAACGAGACAACAAATTAAGATTGGTAGAAAATGCCCGCGAGCTTATATCGAAATACCACTGCTCGACATCACTCCTCATCCAGAATTTACCAGGTAACGAATTTCATGAGGCTTTTTCAAACCAATTGGTGTAGAAAGAAAATAAGAAGGTCTTCTCAGGGGAATAGACACCATATCCCCAGAAAATCTTCTCCTTCTTATAGTGTGGAACAACCTAAATGAACTATTAACCACCCTAGATCTCGTCCTCTGTCGTGCTGGTTGGCTCACGATATATTCGTGCGCTGTTTTTAAACAAGTGATACTTATTTAATTTCTAATATGCACATGATTTCGAAAAGTCAGTGGTAGTCTTGAATTTCAAACCGAATTCCGAATTGCGGCCTTTATCTTGCTAGTCAGACTTTGACGGTAGTACCACTACTATATCATTAATGCTTAGATTTATTATATTTATTAATAGATCATTTTTCTTCAAAATATACAGCTAATTTACATCAGAATTGCCCCACAGGGAGCATAATATGGCGAAATTAAATAATCGTCATCATTTCAGATTCGGAGTCGGCAACAGTTTGGCCCTAGTGAAACTACTTCGACCGATGAAGTCAAGTAAGAAAATGGTTCGATTTTCGGTCGGCACAACACCATTCTTCCGTACTAGCCCAAGAGCCCACGACGGCCAGTCCTTCGTTATTTTATAAAAGCTGATAGTTCTTCTGTGCATGTCCCCTACACAGGTAAGAACGACCAGCGACTATAGAGTTTGGGTTGTGGTTACTTGGGCAAGTAACCACAACAAGGTAGTTAAGGTGTACAAAATAGTACCTTAAATTCGTTAAAATATAAAGCTCAATTTTTTTATATTTTCTTCGGGATGACTATAGAAATCTCGTCATCCATTGCCGGACGCTTATGACAGTTGCTACCCCCTGCCAGACACTCCTAAACTTTAATAAATTATAATTATACTTTCGTTATAGTATAAAAGCTAAATTTTATATATGTTACTTGGGGATCTATAAAAAAATGTTACCTCAATAGCCAGACAGTTTTAATGGTTTTTACATCTTGCCAAACACATTGAAAGTCCGCTGTAGGTGCGAGCGCGAGTGCTTAGTCGATTGCGACCTTTTAAGATATCCAATTAAAAAAAAATTCATTACGTTCATAACCATGTTAAATAAAGTAAAAAATGTTATTTTAAAATCATAAAACGCAAAAAAAGTATTATTACATGTAAAAAAAAATTAATTGTTTTTATAAATTTCATCATCGTCGTCGATATTTTTATTTTCTTCATCACTACTCCTCCTGTCAATGTCATGATCGTCATCAATATCGCCTTTTTCGTCAGTTTCTGAAACAAAAATAAGCAAGTTTATACAATTAAGAATAATTAAAAAATTATGTACAATAATTTGTCATAATATTTACATACTTGATTGAGTTTTGAGCGAATCACCAACATAACTTGGTAGTTGATCCCCTTCAAACCATTTGAACTGGTATTTGTCATCTTTCAATACCCAGCCGTTATTGTCTGGTTGATATGTGGTTGGATTTTTCAGATGAGCATTATTCCAAATGGTACATATAAAGATCGCAGTCGACTAAGCGCCCTATCTCACTCGCATCCGTTTGAACAGTTGTAACCTCGCACCTACAGCGGACTTTCAATGTGTTTGGCAAGATGTAAAAACCATTAAAACTGTCTGGCTATTGAGGTAACATTTTTTTATAGATCCCCAAGTAACATATATAAAATTTAGCTTTTATACTATAACGAAAGTATAATTATAATTTATTAAAGTTTAGGAGTGCCTGGCAGGGGGTAGCAACTGTCATAAGTGTCCGGCAATGGATGACGAGATTTCTAAAGTAAACCCAAAGAAAAAAAAAAAAAAGTTTTATACTTTAACGAATTTAAGGTACTATTTTGTACACTTTTACTACCTGTTACCTGCCCAAGTAACCACAACCCAAACTCTATAGTCGCTGGTCGTTCTTACCTGTATAGGGGACATGCACAGAAGAACTTTCAGCTTTTATAAAATAACGAAGGTCTGGCCGTCGTGGGCTCTTGCTCTATACATTTCTATTAGCCGTCATCTCAGTATTCGGCCCCATTCTATCGATATTATTTTACCCAATTCATACATCGTTTCTTACTTTAGTCTTCTTATTGTCTTTGGTCCACAATCCACATTTTCTGAGACCTTTTTTGCTGACTTGGTGACCTCTTGGTTTCAGATTACATGGTGCCAGTATGTTTACCAACGATTGCGGAACGCACGAGGAAGAGAAAACAAAAAATTGTTTTCTTGGTTGACTACATCAGCAGTATGTTTTTAAATTAATTCTTTGGTTATTATAGCTAGTGGCCTAGACTACAGTCTCTGCATTATATTTTACTTCCGTAAACATCGCGAGAGTGCAAATCAACAGATTATTATTGTAACTGTAATATACTTTCATATGTTTGCGAAATGATCATACTATATTTATGAAAATGTTATAAAAAATAAATTATTGTTTTCATGTGTTAATAATTACTTTTCACAGCTGTGCCGAGAGACTTTGATTCAGAAAGATTAGCTAAGAAAACGCTAAGACTATATACCCATAGAGATTGCAAAAGGCATCGTATGAAAGGGGTACAGTACAAATCAACTTTCAAATTTTATTTTACTATTATAGAGGTCACCAGTACCTACATACGTAACAAAAATATAAAGAAAGAATTAGCATTATAGTAAATAGCCCCTAAAAGAATTAAGTTGGTTCATAACCACAAACAAAAAACAGGTAATAGTTTGCTTTTTTCATACTATGTCCATTTATAATCTTAAAACAATATTCACAGAGGCTGGGTAGTGAAGGCGTGACTCACGTCTTATGCAGCTCCGGGTGCGGCGTCCGGCCAGGTGCGCCCATCATCAGCCACTCCATGGACGGGCCCTACGAGTTGATAGGGCTAGCGGCAGGCGGGGCGCCCTGCCATCGCCGCAGTATGCGCCGACGTCTCAACCCCGAACCCCCTCTCTACATCGACGTGTTTCCCTATATCACGTGGATCATGAACGTCATCACCGCACATCACCTCCCTAAATCCTACCCCCAGAACTTTATGCTAGTTGATTCGGGCTCTAGTAAGTTGGAAATTAAGATTTTTTTTATATTTTTATACTTTATCTGATTTGTATGGCTAGCGAAAATATTTCATTCATTAACAATCCATAGCCGAATAATGCAATTTGGTTTCTTAACTTGTTAAGCTGGATTAAAAGTAAAATCTGAATATAATTCTGTAAGCAGAAGTAGTGACACTGTTTTATAACAAAAAAGATTTGTAAATTCCAGGTATCGGAATAAACAAAGGATATTTGAGGAGAAGGCGAAGGCAGAAGAGTGGCTGGCGAGCTCGTACTTTCATGACAGGAAGTTTCTGCTTTAAGAGTATGAGGAAACAAAAATCAGCTTCATTTTTCTATTCAGAAAAGTTTGAAGTGAATGCCGATCCTCCTGCTAAATTAAACGTTCATATGAAGGTATGTTTCGTTTATAGAACCCCGCTATCATTGCGCATTGATTGCGGGGTGAATATCACCCTGTGATCGTCACGATTACAAGCGCCTAAATATCGGAAACTCGGTTAATTAAACAGTGTGTTAGATATCCCATAAGTCAGAAGTGATAGTGAATGTTTAAAATAGTGTTTGGAACTGTTATCACCACAGTTTCCACAAAACATGTTAAACTTTAACTGTATTTCCCACAAAAAATGGGTGACATCTAAAGAAGTAATTATATGTCGTTAAAGAAAAAAATATAAAATACACCAGAAAGCTATTGATAGACTACTGTCTACCAGACACATATTTTTTTATATATAATTTATGTACACACTGTATACAAGAAAAGTAAAGATGGAAAAGAAAACCAAGGTGAAAGGTACTACTTAATTATTATAGAAATTTCTTACAGCGAAAGGAGAAATAGATATAAATAATTAATACAGATACTCGTATATCTTTCAAATGCATTGCGTAGCGAACACTTAAGTTAGCAGAATAAGCACCATTTATCCGGAAGCTACAGAATCAGATCCTGCTCACAACCGTATTTTTCTATCTACGAATAGTTTTAACCTCTTATACCTATTATTAATTGTTTTTTTATAGATATCTGCAGGCGTTGAGTGCACAATAGTGTGTGCTCGTTTGATGATGCCCAATCGTCTATCAAAGCCGGTAATAGAAGGTGTTGGTGGATACAACATAACAGTTATATTTGACACCGAATGGTTTCCCTACACGTTCTACTTTGCCTTGGCGCTCGATGGTAAAAACACTACGCCTTCTGACTTCCAGGACTGGCTACCGGAACGTAAACCTGGTTTCTGGTGAAATGTTTACAATTAAAAATAATTTCAAATTTATTTAGTTGGTTTTATTCTATATCACCAATACTTTCATCTTTATTTGGTACAGCAAACTGAAAAACTGTTAGGACTCAGTTCCTATTATTTGAACCATCGTGTTATATGATATTGATTTGGATAGTCCAAGTATGACATATGATTTAACTACTGTTTCTCTAAATTTAGAGCAGTCCAGACTGGAACACAAAGGAATAATAATAATGAGTCAATTAAATATTGATCTATACTTTAATAAGTTCTCTGATGATACGTACACTAAAATTAAAATAAAATATATAGTTCATATAAATTTAGTATAAAAATTATCCAAAAATATACATACAAAGAATGAGAACATTTGATTGAACAAATATCTTTAATAAAAATATGTATATACTAGTTGGACATATGGAAATAAAAAAAAAAATTAAGTCGACGAAAATGAATTATTTTATTAATGACGTCTAGGCGGATTCGACAGATATCGTATCTTCGTCATTCAGACCCTTGTCCCCATTAATAGGTGCGGGGAAGCTTGAAGGAGGAGATTGAGAAGGCTCCTGGGGAGGAGGATTTTGTGGAAATTGTGGGAGTCCTGGAATTTGAGGAAACTGTGGAAGTTGTGGGAAAGAGGGTGCCTGTCCAGATTCTTGTGGGAATTGCGGGAACGTTGGGAAATTGGGGAATGTATTAGAAGGAAACAGAGGGGCAGACGGCTGGGTGGGCTCCGGCGCTGCAGGCTGGGTAGCCATTGGAGTCGAAGATTCTGCTTCCTGCCTTTGTTGTTCAGCATTGAAGTCAGCTGAGTCGATTATGGCTGTGTCAGCGTCACCGGCTTGTTGACTAGGGGGTTCAGTCTGGGGACCTTGAGGGAAGACTGAGACACCTGGAAAAGCAGGAACAGCGGGAGCAGATGGGAATCCAGGGGTCAATACTGGAGCGAATGAAGGTGCTGATGGATAAAAGATGTTATCTCCTGGAATATATTGATGCCCTGCTACTTGGTAGTATGCTGGCTGCAGGGCAGCAAAGCTGCTCACTTGCGGCACTTGATGCAGTGCATACTGCGGTTGAGCTGCGAATGCGTACGATGTCGGTACCTGTGAATAAAAAAAAGGTACATTCTATCAAAAATCTCTTTTAATTGAATTATCGTATCTTTGAAATAACTGTCTAAAATTAAATATTTTGATTATGAAAAACAAATGGCTCGTCTTGGCGGGGACACTGCCGTGCTCCCAGAAAAAATCCAAATCTCAATAATGTATTAAAGAGATAATGCCCTTATGCAGTAATTCATTGAAGTAATTATTAACTTACCGCATTAATGTACTGTGTGGTGGAATAAGCAGTGGTCTTGGTCTGTCCTGGTATGATGGTCTTAATGAGCGGTGACGACACGGCGATAGCACCAGGCCAAGCGATTGCCCCTCCTGCTGCGCAACCAGCCAATGCGCATAACAATGTGACCACTAGCACCTAGAAATTTTATTTACCACGTAATATAACGAAACAGATTGGACCAAATCTTTACTGTTTTAACGTTATAAAACATCTTCCGTGTTTCCTGAGAAATACAATCTAGGTATATTCAAGAGAGTGAATAAATTTCTTCTGGATCTACGTGTCCTAATCCCGGTCACACCATCGTTTACAATCAGGCGAATTGGAGGCCCAACGTAGACCCATTTTTATAACTTTTTTCCTAATATATAAACTAACGGGCTACGTTGTACGACAGAGACACTTAATTATCGTCACACATGGATGCATTTATTCCATTAATATAGGTACTGTACTATTAGGCCAGACTATAGTTTTATCCAACATTACTATAAAGTACCTTAGTATTACTCGCACAACAATTTTCTCGAAAATCTACTTCAAAGATCTTGTATTATACTTGCATTCTCAACAAGATAAAATAACCTTAAATGATTGATTAGATAGAACCCTAATTATAAAATAATTGATAAATGAAGAATTAATTATTTTATAATTAGGGTTCTAGAGCGGAAGTTATATAATAACAGAGGCTTTGGAAGTGTGTCTGACGAGCTACACGGAAGGCTAGCGGGTTGTGGGAATGCAAGAGCATCCCGGCGACGAGCGCAGAGCCTTGGCATTCTCGCCAAATTCTGTAGAGGTAGCCAATAAGTGAATATTAATGATTAAGGTTAATGCGCTAAAGTCACCCGAAGAAAATTTTAATATCGCGGGTTAGGTACCAGAGCGGCTTTACCTTAAGTATCCTATTGTGGGAGTCTATAGGCATTATTAGGATCATAAACCGGAGTAACAATGCATATGAAATGCCGACGGCGACAGTACAATTTACATATTGTTATTTTAAGTAAACAAGGCAAAGACAATATTGAAAGTTCCCGTTGTTTTGTATGCAAACATGTGATTTCTATTAGGTTGCATTTGAATTCTGCATACACAAATATCCATTCAAAATAACATGTTTTGCCTACAATATGGTCTTGTGTTCAATATAAATGCTTACTCTCTTTGGAATTAAGTACATAGAGTTAAAGGAAAACATAAAACATGCGAGAACGAAGAGATTAAGATAATGATTAAGATTTAGACTGACTTCTCGACTCACCTCTCGTTCTTCAGTCAAATTTTTCAAGTACAAAAAATTGTTTCGATTTATATTTTTTCATTGGCGCATGTGATTTTGGTGTATAAGTATTCAAAATTGTGTTGTGTTTTTATATCATAACTAGCTGACCCGGCAAACGTTGTTTTGCCATATAAATAAAAAAATTAGGGGTGGACTACCCCTAACATTTAGGGGGATGAAAAATAGATGTTGGCCGATTCTCATAGATACCGGATAAGCACAAAAAATTTCATCAAAATCTGCAAGCCGTTTCGGAGGAGTATGGCAACGAAAACTGTGACACGAGAATTTTATATATTAGATGTTGTATTGATGTCATCTATAAATAGGTTTTACGCGTATTTGTGTACTTAAATAATAATGCAGAGCAAGGGCCTCATCTCATATAGGCAAAGCTCTAGCATTTATCACCACGCCAGCTTAATGGTCTCCTCACGATGTTTTCCTTCACCGTATGTTCGTGATTTCTAAGATTATCTAAGAAAGTTTGTTTGTCTACACAACCTGTGGCTTAAATACTCGTGCCTTCCCAATATGAGAAGAGGCCCTTGCCCTGCAGTTGGACAATTATGCTGTGCTAGTAACGCTTTTGCTATTATTTTTTTGAACACATGAAGAACATGTTCTTATTTTTTTACATTAAGGTCATGCACCTGCTTTCTGAACTGCCTCGTTGGTCTAGTGGTCCCAAGCGCGACTGCTGAACATGAGGTCTCGGGTACGATTCCCGAGCCCGGGAAAAACACTTACTAAAATATATTCCACCAGCACCCTCCCCCGTCATGACCGCGCCTAGCACATCATAAATGCACCTGCTTCTTGGTCTACTGGTCCCAAGCGCGACTGCTGAGCATGAGGTCTGGGGTTCGATTCCCGGGTCGGGCAAAGTGTTATTGAGTTTTTCTGTTAGCAACTTCTCAGTAGCAGCTCGGAGTTTGGAAAGGTGCCCGGTAGATGGCAATAGGCTCACCACTTATTAAATGGGACCTAATAACAGCATTGGTGAAATGTAGGTGTATAACAGTGTACACCTCTGCCTACCCCTTCGGAGAATACAGGCGTGATGGTATGTTATGTTTTTTGTTTATCTGCTTTCTGTACCTACTCGTACTCGAACGGCTTATAAGAGTTTTAGCTTTCAGTGCTCCACAGACCCAACCCGTAACAAAATTAATTAGTATAATATCACGCCTGTATCTCCAAAGGTTAGGCAGGGGAGTACCATTTTACACCCACATATTCACCGAAGCAGTTAAAAAGTCCTATAATAATAGGTAGTAAACCAATTCTCATCAATCCAGCACAGATTTAAACTTCGGGCTGCTACCGATTTTTTTCAGTAACTAAAAAGAACTCAACACTTAGCCCGATCCAAGAGTTGAACTCGGCACCTCACGTTCAGCAGCCAACTTGCGACCGCTAGACCAACCAGGCAGGTTTCTTAGTATTGAATGTATTTATACCTAATTATAAGAATGCCTACGTGGTGTCTCCAGGTATAACTGGGGACCAGTCGGACAATAATATTCAATTTAATTATTAAACTTAAATCAAGGATATAACTTATGCAGAGCCACTTCCTTGACGAATCAGCGGTGCCAGCATGGTTATTTATGTCGACACATTTGACGATTTTAAACGTCAAATGTGACTTTTGTCAACTACTTAAGTCACATTTGACGATTACGATAAAAATCAATACATTTAAACTTTTCTAGACTCGACAAGTTTGTCGACAAAGATCCGTGTTCATGTAATACCGACACATGCGCATGAGACTGCCTACGATCACTTAAGAAGTCACTAGTACAATAAAATCACAAGTCAAATTATCACTATATCACTTGTCACTGCGTATGTATATATAGCAAGTATGATCCAAGGTTATCACGTACCTTCATATTGGACAAAAGTGTTCTGTGTAATACGAGTGTTGATCTCGACACGGGCTTTTATACATTAAGAACCCCGCCTACTAGCAAAGAAAGTAAGTCAAATAATTCTAGATACGCCTCGCACATCTGAGTCAGATAATGTCGAGAGTAAAAAAAAACAATAGTATTTCTTTTTACAATTTTAAATTGTCACATTACACTTTTTGAAAATAAAATAATTTATTTATATGAATTTAGATTTTTTACTATTAGGTACTTCATTTTAAAACGTAGTAGTTCTAAGAGCATCTTGAAGACATTCGTAGATAACCTTTATGCAATTTTGTACTTATAAGTGGGCCTGTATTACCACAGTTTTTAAATTAAATTAAATTGTATTTAATGCATCTGCCACCCAAAACTCCGGTAAAGTAGAAGACCGTATGGTTTTTAGCCAGCAGGAATCCAGCACAACAGCCATGATCTTATCACACACGTTGGTAATCATAATGACGGGGGTAAAAAAATAATAATTTTACTACCTTAATTACGAACAATGCAAACATTCGTAATTGAAACAGCTATTTTACGTAAGTAATTTATTTACAATTCTCTTCGATTTGCATTAACTTTCCATCCACTCGATTCACATATATTGCTAATGAATAGTTATTATTGGAAATATACTCCAAACTCTTCTTGTTAAGTTTTCTACATCTATGTAACAATATAAAAAACTAGTTTAATTATCTGACACAACATGTCTAAAAGCTTCACTGGGATCTTAAATACAACATATTTTAATTACAGCATCAATTAAACTATGACAAATGCTTTATACAAACATAGATACCTATCCTACATAATTGAATTTCATATATATGCAGGAATTGTAATTCACTAATTAAGTTCGGTGAAAATAGCATACAAAATAAACTAATTACAATTAGTGAAGGTAAACAACAATTCACGCTCATGTGATACATTACATTTTTGTATATTTTGAAAACGATATTAGAACACACCTAAAGTATTCAGTGGAGAACTACTCTTGAAGTTAATACCAATTCCAATCCAATTCCAATATTAAATAGACGCCTTAAAACAACGCATAATTTTAAAATAAATTTACCTACATTACAGTTGCCTTAATTTTAAAGCATGTTGTCTTCATATTATCCCGAATCTGTAATAATTTTTTAGACATTTGGCATTTAAAAGGACGAACTGACATATTTCCAACGTCAATCGAGCGGAATTATTTTCAAGAGTAAGCCCACTGGTCTATCAATAATTGTTTGTAATAAATTGCCAATAATTGCCTGTAAACATTTAACTATCATTCAGATTACTGAGGTATTAAACTTTCTCTTCTCCGACATCAGGGAAGAAGAACGCAATAATTCTTTGCTTAAATAGTTTGACTACTGGTTTCACTGATGACTTGGACATCGGGTGGACACCACCGATAGGCTCGGTTGATACCAAATTCTTAAACATCTGTAGATACAGCTGCATTACTTTTGTAGGGGACATCTTGGCAGCGTCAGAGAATTTACCTAGAAACAATAAACATTCCAACATGTGGTGATGCGTTTTCATTGTACCGCGAATTCAGAAAGGTATACTATTCATTTCAATTCGTTAGATTTTGATTTAGCATTTGTTAATCCTAGTTTGCTATTATCATGCGACTACTATAGTTTTGAAGAAATCATGAAGATATCCTATCCTACTAATATTATAAATTCGAATATTAGTGAGGATGGGTGGATACTTGTTACTTTTTCACGCATTAAATACTGAACGGATTTGTGTGAAATTTGGCACACAGATAGTTTATATACTGGATTGACATATAGGATACTTTTTATCCCGACTGGACTCAATTCTGAAGTCCACGCAGACGAAGTCGCAGACAGAAGCTAGTTCCTTTATTATTTAAGCGTATGTGGATCGTAGATATAGGATTTGTGAAGTTTTAGGGGGCTTGGCGTTATTCAGAGCGTTTGAATCTTGACAACCTATTTTACGTGAAATGTTTTGGTGGGATACTTAATTTCTTTAACTTCGTCTTTTTTATTTTTTTGTGTTATCGTTGTAAAAATTATAATTATATATTAAAGATAAATCTTTGAAAAGCATTAACGCATGCTTAGGGAACTCTAAAGTTATTATATTAAATATGAAAAAGAACACGGTCGTGAGCAGGATTTGAACCTGAATACCTTTGAATCGGTTCGAAACCCGATGTTGCTTGAACTCAACTTATAAGGAGAAGGGGCAATCACCCAATCTGTCTCGCCTTTCTCCAACATTTTATAAAGCAAGCAGGGAATGCCTAAGACTAACTATTGATTGGGCTGGTACGCACTTCATAATCAACTGGTTTGGACCAATATTTTTTTACTTGCAATCATACCTATTAATGCTTCATCTTAAATTGACCTGTAACAGTGTGTCTATATGACATTGTACCTATTCATAGAAATTAATAAAATATTTTCTAATTATTATTATTATAATCACAGTCAAATTGTAACGAGGTAACTATTCAAGATAAATCTTTGAAAAGCATTAACGCATGCTTAGCGAACTCTAAAGTTATTATATTAAATGGAAAAAGAATAAGGTCGCGAACAGGATTCGAACCTGCGCCTCCCGGATGAATACTCCAGGCGCTCTGACCACTAAGCCATCTCGACCTCTGCTCACCACCGCGA
Source organism: Xylocampa areola (assembly GCA_935421205.1). Lineage (NCBI taxonomy): Eukaryota > Metazoa > Arthropoda > Insecta > Lepidoptera > Noctuidae > Xylocampa > Xylocampa areola. The sequence goes on from OW285200.1 coordinate 9,657,627, forward strand.
ATTCTTCTTCCATATTTTAACACGTCTTATGGCGACGTCATTGCAATCAATTCAGTCCCTATACTGGTGACCGAACCGACACGACTAACTTTGCAGTTAATACAATGCCGTAAAGAATGCAATTACCTTAATAATTCAAGATAAATCTTTGAAAAGCATTAACGCATGCTTAGCGAACTCTAAAGTTATTATATTAAATGGAAAAAGAATACGGTCGCGAACAGGATTCGAACCTGCGCCTCCCGGATGAATACTCCAGGCGCTCTGACCACTAAGCCATCTCGACCTCGGCTCACTTTCTTCTTTTTCCATTTAATATAATAACTTTAGAGTTCGCCTAACTGACGGAACGCATGCATTGATCGTGTAGCTCAACTACAATTAAACGGAGCTTTCGCAAAACGATACCAGATAAGCAGGATATTTGCGTAGGCCAGATATAATTCTCAAATACCGCCAGACAAATAAATTAAGTTCAAGTTCTGCTGTAGCAAGTGAAGTTATAGCTAGTCTTAGAAGAATTTATTGCCTTAGAAATATGAGACGAAAAATATTTCTGCCGACCCAACTGAGGTCAGCGGTCGGAGGGCATAAAGGACTCAGAGAACGAATAGGACACGAAGCTATACATAATATTAGGAGGCCAAATGTGCAAGCCTTGAAGATTTTATTTTTATTTTTTGTTGTAAGCTGAAATTATATCAAGAACGTTTCTTTATATTACTGCTGTAGCCTGAACTTATGCATCAGTATTATTAAACAGTTTTTTCATGTAATTTAGTTACCGTGTGGTACATATTTTTCGAACTAAATCATTTAAGACACATACCTAGTTACATAAAGCGCACCGCCTTCTAATCTATTATCTACTAAAGTTATTATATTAAATGGAAAAAGCTAAGCATGCGTTAATGCTTTTCAAAGATTTATCTTGACTTTCAAAGATTACACCAGAATATGTTCTCTTCTCATATGTTTTACTAGTTCACCATATCATCGACACTATCGGGTGGTGTAATACTACGTGGCTGTTTTTCCAAAATCAACGGGTTCAACTTCTGGCTGGCAATATAGATTTTAAAAAAATCCAATGATGCTGTTTTAGTTTTCATCTAAATCGGCCCCGTGACTCCTTTAAGTAACCACGCCCACTTGAAAAATTCGTCCGGTATATATTAATAATATATCTTCTGGTGAATTATATTAATTTTTATTTTTTTATTCGACTCATATGTTATGTTGTTGCTGAAAATAAACAGTTTTTGTTGATGCGGTGCGGTTGGCGTAGTGGTCAAGAGACCGGCTACTGCGTCGCATATCGCAGGATCGATTCCTGCACGGAGCAAGTATTTCTATGATCTACAGATAATTGTTCCAGGTCTGGGTGTTTGTGCATGTGAGATAATATGTCTGTAAACGCACCCACGATACTGGAAGAATTCCCTAGTTAGGGTCATAGTTTAAAAAAATTATATATATATCCAATAGGGATACAGATCAGGAAAATTTTAAAGTATAGTTAATTTTACCTGCGCCTGTCTGCCTTTTAACTCTGCCTTTAATTTCTTCATCACCATCAGGAGGCTGGAGTAACACCATCATCATGTACGAGAAATTATTAAGCTGAAAAACAAAAAAATGTCATAGTTAATAATCGTCATCATTTTCCCCCCGCTCTTATCACAATTTACTTGAAGTCGGCGCAGCATATCTTTTTCTTCCATACATCTCTGTCAGGCTTCATCTCGGTAGTCACTCTCTTTTTAGTCATATCATCTTTCCACAATCCATCCATCGGTTTCTGAGTCTTCTAACTCTTATAGCCCTCCACATTTATACTAAAAATTTACATTTACGTTAGGTACATAATAATTTTGTATCATCAAAGAAGACGGACTGCTAGTCATCCTTTACGGGCTTGTTTTTTTTTTTTTTTAATTATGATCACATATTACCCACCGATAAACTTAAATCAAGAAGTCTACCACACGTAAATTTATTATGTTACCAATAAAACTGCGCATGTAACATTAGAAATTAGTAAGCGAAACCAAAAGATACCTTATATTAATTGCATTTCACTAAAATTATTTGTATATTTCTCTCATACTCATACTTCGCTACTGGGACCTCTACTACTTGGACATATTCACATATCTACTAGGAGATATTCGTCTGGAGGGGCTCGTAACTAATTAACAGCCGCATAGATCAATCGATCGAGTTTAAGCTGCGCTTGCCACAGTCGGTCTGTGAACGAGTGACCATTATTTCATACCGAAACCCCTCCGTGCCTCGGAGAGTACGTTAAGCTGTCGTTTCCGGTTGACAAATTAAGATCTGTGACAGCCGTTACGGGTAGTCGCCTGAAAGTCTGACAACCAGTCATACCACGAGATATCATGTTACCCAGTAATTGGGTTGTGGAGGTCAGATAGGCAGTCGCTCCATGTAAAATACTGGTTTTAAACTTTCGCGATTTGTACACATTTTAGAAATATATAAATCGGGTCTATGTCGCGATATTTTATATAAAAGGCTTTTACGATACCTTTTTTGTTTCCCGACGTTTCGACCGAATTGCACCGGCCGTGGTCACGGGCAGACTAGCAGCGACAGAACATCATCTTCGTGTAGTGAGGGATTTTTCATCCACCCTCACTTGTTCTTCATTTACGTCGGTACTTCGACATACAACGCTAACGACGTCTTCACACTGGCGCACTACGGCATTACGGTGCCGTTTACACTTACTTAAGGCCGGATTCCAAGATGTTGACAATTTGAATCCATCATCCCTTTTTGTGTTTCTTGATTTCAATCGCTTCACGTACCATTCGTGGATAATAGTGACGATCAGTGGAGAGGATTTTTGTATAAAATATCGCGATATAGACCCGATTTATATATTTCTAAAATAAAATACTGGTATTAAGCTGCATCCGATTTGACTGGAAGCCGACCCCAATGCAATTTTGAAAAGGCTAGGCAGATATTATATACTAGGGAGATATTCACATATCTACTGAGACATATTTACATATCTACTGGGACATTTTCACATATCTACTGGGACATATTTACATATCTACTGGGACATTTTCACATATCTACTGGGACATATTTACATATCTACTGGGACATTTTCACATATCTACTGGGACATATTTACATATCTACTGGGACATTTTCACATATCTACTGGGACATATTTACATATCTACTGGGACATTTTCACATATCTACTGGGATATATTTACATATCTACTGGGAAATTTTCACATATCTACTGGGACATATTCCATATGTCATATGACATATTCCCCATACCGCCACCTATCTAACCGGATATTGCGCCGGAAAAGGTGTTGGGGCGAGGCTGAGGATGTTCCAAAAAATAAAAGGGTCGACAAGTCTGCCGAGCAGCTGAGGACTCAATCTCTGGGCCCGACGTCAGCCCCAGCTGTTGTTAATAAATAGCAGTCACTAAGGCCAGTCAAAAGCCTACGTACGACTTAAGCAATTCCAACACGATGTTAGCTCAACCACACGAAACAATAATAATCTACAGTAATAAAACCTTTAAAACTTCAGCGACTCCAGTTGGCACAGCACACGAAAATGTACATAAACTTATAAAATACAAAATCAAATAAAAATATCCAACTGTATTTTGCATTAACGACATTATGATTATTCTATGAAAAAATAATCTTTGCCTCTACGCGTTCAAATGAATTGTGAAACCAGAATCCCAATTGAACTCTATTATATGGCTTGTTATCACCATTTTGTTTTCTAAGTTGAGCATAATATTGAAATACTATGCAAAACAAAAGATAAAAAATAACAATAGAAATTAGATGAGTTCACATATTCGCAGTCATTACGTTTCAATAACATTGTGACCGTTTTGTTTCTACTTCTTCTATATCAATTAGCTCCGCAGTATTACCCGCGGAACACTCATTTTCTGGGCATAAAAATTCTATGTTATTTTTCTAGGTTGAAAGTAATAGATATGTGCGAAATCAATCCGTTCAATAATTTTTACGTCAGTGATTAACGAAAAACACAAATATGTAGTAGATTGTTCAAAAACTCACAAAAATCTAATCTTTCCCTATTATAATATTATTATTAGTAGGAAAGGATATTAGGATAACATCAGAACCTGGCGCATGGATAACATTTGGTGTGACTTAGCTAGATAGAAGGAGACCGTATCGATGGCGGTTACCATCAACAACAGCATTCCCAAAGAAGGTTGACGTCAGGCAGGCGGCCGGTCATAAAACATAGTCATAACTTTAGCAGCATGCCAGATATAGGTATGCTGCGCCGACCCCAATTAAATTGGAATAAGGGCATGGGGATGATGATGATGATATTAGTAGGAAAGGATACATTTTTCTCGACCATATAACATGAACTTATTTAAGTAGGTATGTACTATTTATTTATTTAATCATCTTCTTACAATTGTTGTCACAAGTAATACCCAAAATGACATTATTAAAGTAATTATTATAAATTCTGTACCAAGGATCAATCAATCTACCTGGCTTTTCCTCAGCTATGTTGGCTAGCCAAAAATAATCTATACAAATAAGGAACCATAGAATCCAACCTCATGTGATAATGTGATGAAATTTTGGGTAATTGACTTCATGTCGAAATTATAGGATCTTATTGCCTCTACTGACAATGCATAGCTCTAAGCTAAATGCTGAGCTATCTATTTTCTTCTTGGGATGATACGTTGAAGAATAAAAAAAACTTAAGCCAGCAAGTTGACGAGCATAAATAAAGTTTAGAAGAAATACTAAATGCTTGGTGAAAGGGATATAAATAAAAATACAGTCTTGTCGTTCCAAAAAAATTGTTGAGTCCCTTAAATTAGTTTGGGTAGCTTGTTGATAGTGATGTCCTTTGCCCAGAGATAGGATAGTACATAACATGACAAAACATGACATGGCAAAGGTATTCCCGTACAGAGAAGGCACGAACATTGATCACCACGCGTTATTCCTGAATACACTTTTCAGAACTAGACATAACTTAGCGGGTGTCCTGTTTTTTGTGATAGTCCTAGTGGCAAGTCAAAGATTGCAAATTTGAACGCAATACACGCACGATATGTCTAACATCTCGTCTTTCATGACATCTCCAAGTTCTCTGCCAGCTATCACGACCAATACTATAGCTAAGTAGCAACTTCAGCAGTCTTATGGTGACTTCATCGTCATCTTTTCATTCTCTATAGAGTGCCAGACCGACACGACTAACTTTGCAGTTAATTTAATGTCGTACAGTAGAATTACCTTTACAAATAAAATTAACATAACATAACATAGCATCACGCCTGTATTCCCTGAAGGGGTAGGCAGAGGTGTACACAGGTGTACACCCACATTTTACCTATGCTGTTATTAAGTCCCATGTAATAGGTGGTGAGCCTATTGCCATCAACCGGGCATAATTCCAAACTCCGGGCTGCTAGTAAGAATTTCCTAATAGAAAAACTCAATAACACTTTGCCCGACCCGGGAATCGAACCCGAGACCTCCTGCTCAGCAGTCGCGCTTGGGACCACTAGACCAACGAGGCAGTTAATAAAATTATATCAGTAAATAAATAACTGTCTTAGAAGGTTGTCCATACCGACGTAACCAGTTAACCAGAGGGTGAAGCTACTTGCTCTAGATTTCGAAAGAGGCTGACATTTACCACCAGCTACTGAGACCGAGACAGACTGACCTCCATCTAATCTCTCATTGACATTTGATACTCACCAAACTTGTACTATTTCATATGAAAGCCATTTATGTAATAGCAGTGCAAGTAAAATAAATCATTAAATGTAAATCTACTAGAATCTTTAAACTAAAATTTCATTACGTTAAATCTTTCGGCAAGCAGGCGACTTACATTCTTCATTGCCTTATGATAAATGTTCTATGAAATTATTTGAAAGCACGTAGCTATCGATATCAAAACTACATAGTGTAAAAAGTAATAAAAACTTTTCCGCCAAAACACTGGCTGGCAAACTAACATAAAGTCAATGAAAAGCAATAAGGCTCCCACATTTTATAGGTTATAAACTGACAAAAATTCCCAATCTGCTTCAAAAACTTTAAAAGATAATTTAAATCAGAAATGAAATGCAATGTTTGTACAAAAAAGATAACACTGATATACCTATAACCCATACCAAAGTTTTCTGTAATGAATGAGAAATGTCAGGTGAGAACAAAAATAAAACATGAAATGTCAATTATTTTGTGTTCGTGTTTGGACGTGCATACATATTTTAAACTTTTTTAATATTACTTTATTTTATTTTATTTATCTTTATATTTTTTGTGTTCAGCTACTGATTCTTCTGCACAAACTCAAGATATTACCAAACCCAAAAGAAAATGTGAGTACTTTAATTTCTGATTATAACATTAAATAACATTTTACTTTCAAAAAGTGTACAATTTTTTTTAAAGTGTCCTGTATTCGATGTTATTATGAGGCGGAGTAATACAAATTAAGACTTACTTTAGTATAGTACCTGTTAAAAACATAATGAAGTTAAACAAGACGAAATTTATTCTGAATATGTAACCAAGATTTCTAAAACCATATTCTATTTAGACTCTACCACAATGCTTTCTGTACCTTAGCAAAAAACTAAATGAATCGTCATTATTGGATACTTGTTAGGGTAAGTTCTACCCACAAAAAAATATAACGAAAAGAATCCTCATAGGTAGTTAAAATGTCCACCAATTCATTTAATTACACTTAGTTTTTCGGGTAAACCGTCGCTATAGCTGTTTAAGAGGATTAAAATTAATCAATACCAGCTTTACTCGACCTGATTCCTGCAAGTAAAATATTGACAAAAATAAATTACAGTACCAATTAGATAAAAAGATTGATACAAACAAATCTATTAATTGTCGCCAAGCATGTGATGGAAAGTATGCTAATTTGTGGTTATGGATGTTAATTAATTATGTTATAAATCTAGCAACGGTTGTATTAATAATGGCTGCGTAGTATTGTTATCAAATAGAGATTTCTTATGTTTGTGTGCGTAGTGTAGTGAGTGCGTAGAGGAAAAATATTTCCCAGTGTGTACGGCAGCCGCCACGCGCACCTCTGCGCTTTTCTTTTCCGCCGGGTTCGGGACTTCGTGCCGTTACTCCGTCAGTCGGCCGGCAACCGCCGCGGAGCAACGAGCTCACCCGACGCTCGCATAACACACACTGTTTATTTACAAATAGACCGTCACATTTGACAACAGCAGGAACAACACGCATTCACGTATGTTAGTAGTAGTAACTTTCATTGTTTTAAATCACCTCTAAACATAGAATTTCTATATTCACACGATTTCAAAGAGTGTCAACACAAACACATTGTTTTGTTTAGCCATTCATGATTATGCCGATTTTCTGTTTGCCCTTATCCTTTCTATAGAGCTTATACGTATTGTCTAAATTGTGTAAACTACACTTAATATTATTCTTGTAGGTAGAAATTGACCAATATAATTTATATAAATGTAACCTCTGTCATCGCATAGTTTATTTAGATCGCGTTCATGCCTAACAACACATTACAAGATTAAGTAACTGCGTTCACACGTTACCAAGAGCGATAAATCGTTTGAAACAAAAGCAAGTGATTAACTGCGTACATGCAAAAATACGCTGATGCAAACATGTGCCAAACATTCGTTACTGTTTTTATATTCGCCTCTTGATATAAAAGTTTAAAAAAAGCATAAGATTTAGTTTAGTAATTACTACCACGGTTTTATGTTTCTCAAATATTGGAAAAATGTATTAAGATAATGACCGTCAAAGCTTGTATTGACAGTTGAAAACTTTATCTTTCTGTAGTATGATTAGAAAATGTAAAATATCTTCATTTTTAGACAAATATTTATGTCGAGTTGCCAACAAATATACAAATTCATTGGTGCGCTCATTCGTTTTGTCCCCAATTTGTTTGTTTACGCTTATGCACTTCGCCCTCGCATCCGATCGCGACCGCATTAAAATCCAAGTCAATACCTCGAACTATAATGTTTTACAACAATAGTTTCATCACAATTCAAGGCGCGGTTGGATCATCCAACAGAATTCTCTTATGATCTCATTAAGATCCCAATTATGAACTATAAATACCAACACGTGTTGTCTCTATCATTATGTTTTTGTCTAACATCTAAAACTGTCTCATCATTACAGTATCTGTCTTCCGAAACACTGGCCTTGGTCTACTTGCATTCCATTGTTTCGACTTAAGCTACACTAAAACCTCGCCTACCACAACATACTGGCAACATTTTGAGGCCAAGTGCATCCATTATAAACTGACAGCTAGGGTAAAGCTAATCGACTTTCAGCCTTGATTTCTTTATCAGAAACTTTCATATTTATGGAGATTATGAAGAGTAATAATGGACGGTATCATCGATATATTTTCCATTTTACTTTCAATTTAGTATATTAACCATAGAGCAAGCGTTACTCAATTATTTTTTTAATATTGTTTTTGAGGTTAGGTTTGTTTTCTCAGCGTCATCTTTTGTAAACTTGAGGAAACTGATATCAAATATCGCAATTTCAACTTATGACAGTCAGTGACACTTGATAAATTAGCGATAATAATCATATCACTATCAGATTTCCTGATGTCAAGCCACCCGGCAATAATCCATTTCGTGCACTTGAATATTAATTAACTCTTACACTACCATGTCTAAAATATAAAGCCATCTACCGATCATAGTCTTCCTTCACATCCTGTGTTGTTGTTGAACAAAATACCTCCAATAATGTATTATTGGAGTTATTTTGATTGATTACGGCATGTTCTGTTGTGCAAACATTATCAAACCGTTTTATCGAATATCAGTTGAAAAATTCGTTTCATACGTCCTTTAAAGCTGCTAGGTTTCTTTTTATATGTCAATAGGCGAAGATCAAACAAAGTAGCGTGACATTGGAAAATCCTATAGACTTTTGCAGGCCCGTAATGATAATTAACGAGATTGTTTTAGAAATTTGATATATTATTTTCTTTTCTATGTGTGCAGCGTTTCGCATGGCGGACGAGGCGGCGGCCGATTGTCTGTTCGAGCGACTGCGGCTGCACCAGCAGCGAGCGCCAGACTCCACCGAAGTGGCTCGAGCCATCACCGCGAGGATCAACTCGCGGCTTACGTCACACGGTAAGCCCTCGGAGTATGGTTGACGGCCACTGTTTAAAACCCACTACTGTTTCATGCCTGTATTTCCTGAAGGAGTAGTAAGAGGTGTTCACGGTTTTACATTCGAATTGCAAACACTCAATCAGATGCAGGCTATAAAAAATTTCAGTAAACAAGTATTTCATAAAAGCAAGCAAGCAACTTCCTACATATTAGCATTTATAATTATGTAAATAACAGTAGATAACAGGTTGATTATGTACAACATTTCACAGATAAAACGTACATATTTTACACACTACATGACCGTTCACGTACAAAAAAGGCTGCAAAAAATGTCGTTTTCTAGAAATAAATAACTTATACAGTTACATTCAATCCTCTTAACCTTGATTCTTTGCCTGTAATAAACAACCCTTTACTTATAGAATACCAATCACATATTTCACGTTATAAATAACACTTAATAGTTACTATATTGTAAACGAATTCTTCGCTTTAATGAAGGTTAGTCTCGGCAGCAAATAACTTGAAAATAAGGTTTCATACTATGCCGTTGAGCCGCAATCAATACCAAGTGTCTGGAAAACAGCGATAATGTTACTAACATAATATTACGAAATACACCTTTACACCAAACGCTTACTGTTTTATTTAAGACGAACGGGGTAAGTAGTTAACATCACGCTTGAATTCACAGAAAGGCTAAGCAGAGGTGTAGTAAATACATCCACATTTTACCGTTGCCGTTATTATGGTTCCTGACCTATCCTTTTTTGGGATAGTCAGCAATTTGATTGCGGTACTTTCGTCGAGGTCGGCCTGCCCCGCCTCTTCCATCCATTCCCACCTGCTATACTAATTTTGTCATTCGCCTTTCATCCATCCCTTCTACATGCTCGTGTAAATGATGAAGATAAGCATATTGCAATCTACCGAACACAAATTCTAAGCTCTGGAGTCCTATTGAAAGTTTGAATTAAACCCAATAACTCTGCCCAGCCCGCGAATCAAACCCAAGATCTATAAGTTAGTAAAAAATAAGTTTGCAAGACCCTAAATTATAAAACAACCTCAGACAAAATCGTTTCTTAAATTCACTAAAAATACATTTCGTCTCATTCAATAAACATAAAGTTCACCTTAACATTTTTATTGCATATAAAAACTGCATATTACGATCGCTGATATTATCTATAAAAATGAATTAGTGACGGTGACTTGGACGTAGTGAAAAAGCTGTCGAAGTATTTATGACAAGCGTTCGCTTACATTCTGCCCATGTATGGAGAAGCATATAAAATACTTCTTCAACTTCTGGCACTTTTATGTTAATGTACATGAGTCTCAAGGAGTAATCATGAACATTAAAGAAACTCAATTCTTGTCATTGAGCTACAGATATAAGCTTTTAAGCAATTAAAAATAAGAAATATTTCTTTTAATTGTACAATGATATTATACCCTCGATTATCATCATTTCCTCTATCGCTCAAAGGTTTGCCGGTAGGAAACTCAATTTTGAGTTAAGCTCGCCTTTGTACATGATGTTACATAATATATTGGTGTTCTGTAAAAATTGTTTTATATACAATAAAGAATATAAGAAATATACAAACATTTAACTTATTTCTGCAATAATATCACAAACCCTAGCTGCTCACAATTGAAAGTAGATTTGCAGACTTCTCATTCAAACTCAAACGTTTTATTTCAAGTAGACCATTACAGGTGCGGAACGTCAAAGTTAGATTCATTAACTACATAGCCTGTCTGGTGTTGGACGAAGTTTACATACTCATTATTATTATTATTATTATTTACCATTTATTTCGGGCATCAAGGCCCATAACGAAATACATAAAATGCTATAACGAAAATAAAATATTATACATAACAATAAAAACTTAAATAGTATATTCACGCGTGGAGTCGGCGTCGTATGTCGCGCGGTGTCCGGTAACCGCATTATGCCTCCAGTTCTTGATATCAGTCTAACGCCAACATCCTACTTAATATCTTAAATGCAAAAGTTTGTGAAGGTGAATGAATGTTATTACTCTTTCACGCAATAACTACAGAACGAATTTGGATTAAATTTGGCACACAGATAGTTAACCCGGATAGACATAGGCTACTTTTCATCCTGGCTGCACCCAATTCTCAAGGCCACGCAGACGAAGTCGCGAGGAGAAACTACTGAGCTTATAATTCATTGATTGATGGACTGATGATTCGGAATGGAACATGAAAAATAAATCTATCAGTTATTCAGCAAATAAATCATGATCAAGGTCACGGATTTAATTGATAACCAACAGAACGTGTATTCTCCATCTAAAGAAGTCAACTGGAAGTGCTACGAGTCTGTATTGGTTATGATCTCTATCATACTAACTTTTCACGTATTAAACAATCCTGAAATCTTGAATTATGAAAAAACTGCGAATATTACGAAGAGCTTAGCTCCTCACTTCGCAAGTGAAATGAAGCTTCAAATTTATATGTAAATTGGAATTTTACTGACTGTGAAGGTGACTTGGTCACGCAAGTTGAAAGACACTAAACTTAATGATGCATACGACTGAAAAGCCCAACGACTGGTTATAATGACCTTGAAATATTAAATAACTGCAACTATTTTTGTCGCCTTTGTTCCAATGATATAAACATACAAAAAATATACAGATACATAGTTATATTTCCATGCTAATATACCTACTTTTATCGACACCGTAACATCCCATAGCCAAACCAGACGAAGGCCCCTCAGCCATGCGGCGTTTTTTTTAAATATGACTTATGTTACCCCTATAAGTATTCCCTAAGAGTGAGACTGAACTACATTGTCATAAACTCACATTTCGAAGTTTAATTAACTGTATTATTATCAGTTCATCAAGTCATATACTTTTCCAGACTGCTGTCAACCTTATTCTTACAAAATATCGAAAAACGCATTCCTCGTCCTGGGCTCAAACACAAAACCCTTCGTTTAGTAGCCTTGTGGTTCCATAAGACCGACCGACCCTTTCACTAGCCCTGTTGGTCTGTCAAAAACCAATCTAGTTTGCATCGTACATTCTACAAGAGTGACATCACATTACCTAAGCAAAAATTACCAATTTGACATCAAAATTCAAGTTCAGAAATTTCGCAATACGTCTGGAATGATGCAGTGTCACGATACCCATGCTTATCAGTAGAATAGTACTTATCCAAACTGAAACCTATCCAAATTACCCCGAACTTGATCCGTATGTAAAATACCCGCCACCCGACCGTCGGTGCATAAATTGTAACTTTATTGGCTTCCCTGTTACTATATTCAAGGTTTCTGTTACATTCATTTATTGTACATGTATAAGTGGACCATTAAATTACTGTGGGACCATGAATAACTCCCATTTATCATTTATTTACATGAAATAATGGTCACACCTGAGTTGCTTGGAAGGGTGACATTGGTGAAAATTTAAGTCTTATATACGTTGAAAGGTTTGAATTTTTTTCGGGCATGAATTTATGTGGATTGTCTGGATATAATAATTATTTTACGATTCTGAGATTTCTATTAATCCGACCTAAGTTGGGCCAGTTGAGTATTTGACGCTTAAGGATAATATGATCAACAACATATATAATAAATCTTTGAAAGTGAAATTATATACCTCCAAAAATCTCCCAGTACTACATATCATTGTGTCTGCTGAACAGAACGTAATATTTTAGTTAATAAGAGGTGGAATTTCTAGGGCAGACAATTATTCAGGCGGGTGGAATAGCAGATAGATAATTGAGAAAGAAAATAGAACGAGCTACCATAATGCCTTGTTAACTGTGGAACCCCAAAAAGGATTTACATATCCGAAATCCAATTTTCATTGATTTATGTACCAATGGTAATTTCCACACGTTCCATAGATTGCTACAAGCTCTCTAGATAGAACTAATGCATACATTTGAATACATATGTACTTTTGTAGTTCAATCTCAATTTAACTGTATCGGAAGAGGCTGCAATAAAATAACCATTAACTATGTTAGTGAGAATAGTCCTTTTTTATGTTTTCTGATTCATTCTAACTTCTGGGCCTTTTTATTTATCAGTTTAATGTAGTTCTGCGTCGTAAGTATCTACATATTTCTCTGAGACCCGTAAATTTTATTTGATGGCGCCATTTTGGAAAGGTGCTTCCGTTTGAAAATGGCGCCTACTCATAACATGAAAATATTAGTACTGAGTAAGTAGTGAGGTCGATTAGTAGGAGGTTAATATTGTAACTTTAGAGTTCGCTAAGCATGCGTTAATGCTTTTCAAAGATTTATCTTGAATTATTAAGGTAATTGCATTCTTTACGACATTGTATTAGCTGCAAAGTTGGTCGTGTCGGTTCAGTCTCCTGTATAGGTACTGATTTGATTGCAATAACGTCGCCATAAGACGTGTTAAAATATGGAAGAAGAATTCGCGGTGGTGAGCAGAGGTCGAGATGGCTTAGTGGTCAGAGCGCCTGGAGTATTCATCCGGGAGGCGCAGGTTCGAATACTGTTCGCGACCGTATTCTTTTCCATTTAATATTGTAACTTTAGTGAGGTCGACTTAAGAAATTGATTCATTAGTCCTGGTTTTGATCTTAGCAGTATTCGTTCTAACAAAAGAGAGAGGGAATAGGAAGGTATTCGAGCCTGTAAATTAAAATCCTCTGTCTAGACATAACCGTGCGTATAGTCGACCATAGAATTACAACCCTGTGGCTGAATTTCGTCTTCATTATCATGATCATCCATAGCCCGACTTGACAGGCCTCTTCTCATCCAGGTTTTTTCAGCAAAAATTTTGTTTTGCACATTATAAAATCACAAGGACTAAAGTTATACATTTATGTGGAAAGAAAAAAAAATACAACCGAATTGATAACCTCCTCCTTTTTGGAAGTCGGTTAAAAATATGGTCGTGAGCAGGATTCGAACCTGTGCCTTCCGGCACACTACCTCGAATTCTTCTTCAACATTTTAATACGTTTTTTGGTGATGTCATTTCTATATATTCAGTCCCTATACAGATAGTCACAAGGTCTATTTTCGCTTACAAGATTAAAGCGAGATACGTACTGAAGTTTTAGTTTACTAGAAATTATTTTGAAAAATGGTAAAGCAATTTTATGGTTGACTATACATGCATTACTACGAGTACCACTACAAAACCGTGGTTAGATCCTCGCTGATAAAACCCCATTCAGTCTACAAGATATACGTACGAACCCAGATAAATTGCATTTTGGCAATTTGCCACCATTGGATTTTGACGGCATCTCTCACTAATACCTACGAAAAGAACACAAAAGTGATAACTGAGCTACACTCGGTAATGGACGAGTAAAAAAGTTAAAAGATTCGCTCAGTTGTATGCCAAAAAGATGGCATCTTGAGTGAGATAACACACATTACGAAAGACGAATAATGAAAGAATTTATGAGTCAAATAATAATGGCAGATGGCCTATTTTTTCATAGTTTAGTGTACATTATTCCTTCTATCAAAACATTGTATACAATAAGCTGAAACCAGGTTTCCTATCTCATTTCCTCTTTCTTTAAACATGTTCTCCGGCCCTTCTGTTTTGTTTACACACTACTGACGAATCTATTAGAGCAAATGTATATTTACTTTCCATATTACAATTCCTTTATGAATGCAGCATTGCAGCATGGCTAATGCTCCATTTATATTAAATATCAACCTTATTATACAGAGGCAATAAAGATCATTATCGAAATTATTGTAAAGGTAGAGATTAAGGTTAATACAGACAAGCCTTTCTTACAAACGTCCTATCGATTTAGAGCTATCATTGAGCGTGTCAAAACAGTCAAAAGTGTAAGAAGATTTAATTGCAAATTATAAACACGTTTTTTTTTGTTAATCTGACAAAAAGTCATAATGAAGTTGAACTTAAACTCATTCAAGTTATGTGCGTGACGACGTAGACTTAATAGCTTTTAGTTTAACAAAAACACTTTAACTTTCTTCCTGTTTCATTTTAGTCAGTCAATAAAACCCATCCAAAGTTCCTTAATGTGTTAAAAGATTACGTTTTGGCCTAATTTCCTGTTGAAATTCCTTGATAGATCCACACAAACTTGTGACTGGTACAGCCAAGCTATTACAGCGATTAGGCGATTGTCTCATATCTCAATGATAACAAAAGAGATAGCGAAAAACTTCCCTGTCTAAATCAACGCGACGCCGCATAAAAACGCTGATAAAAATATACAACAATAAACTTTATTGCTGAAGAATGATTGTGTCGAACTGAAAGATTAATTGACAAGATCTATTAACAGTAGAGCTGTAATTCTAAGCGGCCTGAAATTGAGGCCAGGTCGTCATAGCTTATGTAAATCTATACTTTGTGGGTCCCTTTTGTTAGTACCAAACAATGGCGACGAAGTAGGGTGCTACCACGGACTTTTATTTATGAATTTAACCTTTTCATGAAACGTACGACGTATAAATGGAAGTATTAAAAAATCACCATTAAACTCGGGCTCAAACCCTGAAGGTTCTGAGTAAAGTATACATTTTAAGTGATAAACATAGCATCACGTCTGTATTCCTCGAAGGGGTAGTCAGAGGCGTACATAGTTATACACCCATATTTCACCAATACATAATTCCAAACTCCGGGCTGCTACTGAGAGTTTCTTAACAGAAAATCCCAATGACACTTTGCCTGACCTGGAAATCGGACCCATGACCTCATGCTCAACAGTCGCGTATTGGTGCCATACGCGACTGTTGAGCATGAGGTCTTCTAGACCAATGAGGTAGTCATGTGATATAACTATCGAATTCGGATTTAGTAATGTACGTATGCTGTGAGATCTTGCTTCTTGCCAAATTTCATGATCCTACGTCAGCGGGAAGTACCCTATAGGTTTGATCTTAGTAGGTATTTAATATTAATTGCATTATTTCTGAGCAAAAGAGTCTTGACATTAGTTGATGTGCCTCGGAAAAACAAGGTTATCTCTTAAAATTAAATGGACAGATGAAAGAAAATACCTACATAAACAGTTGTTTATGTGAATTAGGATTTTCACCTCATACCACGATAAAAATGAAAAAAGGAATCTCCTCAGGACGATCAACGAAGAGATGAGAGCAGCCCTGTCAGAAGCCGTCTGGTCCTCTATCTAAGCCCTTTTGAGAAACAGCCCCTAGAAAAACATTGGAGAGGTATTAAAACATGCTGCAGTAGGTCCAGTTCTGTTTACCCATATTCTGCTTACACGTATACATATACAAGAAGAAATCGTTCTCTGAATTTGTGTTATATGTCCAAGGTCACAAAATATATTTGATACAAAATAAAATATTGGACATCCGCTTCTACGTCAAGTGCCAGTAATTACACGCATGCGACTGATGATTTTTATAAAAGTTGTAAGAAGTAGTTCTAGTGATAAATGTGTCTCTATCATAAATAAAATTAAAGTCAAAGCGACTGGAAATTAAAAGTTGACAGCAATCCAAATATTATTGTATATTTTTATACATTAAATAGTTTTTCCAGATGTATTTAGATTATAAATTATTGAGTCGATGAAAATTAACACACTTAATTAATTGTACCTATCTTACTGTTGACATATAACATAGCATCACGCCTGTATCCCAGAAGGATTAGGCAGAGGAGGCACTCAATAATACTTTGCTCGACCAGATAATCTAACCTAGGATAGCACGCTCAGCAGCCCCGCTCACACCTGGACCAACGAGACAGTTGATATTGTTTACGTAAACCTTTTAATATTCAACAACATATAATTTTCTTGAGATTGTATTTTTAATGACTATTACCCACGACACACTGGTGAAATCATTTAAACCTGACAGAATTCCTAAAATTCACACTATATCAATCTACAGCCACAGCTTACAAAAAAAAAGTTGTAGAACTTGGTATAAAAACATCACTCAATTTTATTACGATAACCCATCTTTCGATTATATGGCTACAAGGTAAATCAAACATGTTGCGTGTGGCTCTACGCTTACATGGCTTATTTAGACGACTTGCGTACGGGCCAAAGACCATAGCATGAGGTAATGGCGTCTACTTACAGCCCGTAGCGTGCTACACAAGTTCAACGACTCAACAGCCAATTTTTCAGAAAATTCTGCTACATTACGTGTTCATGAAAACTCCAATGTTTGCATTTTTGGCGAATATTTTAGTAACTTGATACGCAGTTTATTTTTACTTTAATTTTTGGTTAAATGTAAATAAATGTGACTTTGGATTAATATACTTGTCTTGCTGTCATTAGCACTAATATTTTTAGCATAATTAATTATATAATATTTAATTCTAAAGGTTTCTCTTTATTCATTAATTACCATAGTCGATCTGGTGTTACTACAGTAGCACTAACATTTTTAGATATCTAGTAAACACTATCTAAAGATTTGACAGACTAAAATTTAAAACGCAAATCTTATTTAAATTAATCTTAAGAATTGTATTAATTAAGTATGCCAAAAATCTTTTCGCTCGATAACGGAGAATCTCGGTGATATTTCTTCTCATACTTTATTATCAGGATAATTGGTGTAACACGAAAGCACTTTGCGTGTCTCTAAACCTATAAAACCTGAACCTCGTGAAGAAACGTAAATCAGGCCCACAAGGTGTCATCACTGCAGTAACATCGCGTGAGAGCCACGTATAAAATAAAATAAGGGTTTGGTGCATTGGGCCCTTGGCCATGCGCCACCCGTGCCCCTACACCAATTGTTACCATTAATTTATTCAAATATCCGGAACTTATCAACCGTTGTTCAATTACCAACAACTGGTACAAGCAGTACGGGGCTCCGACACTTCGTACCATTTCCGACAGCTTTTGTACCACCACGCGAATATTATTAAGTGCTACTTTCGAAGCGGTACATTACTTTTATGATATTTGTGTTACATTTCATTTTTGCGGCTGTAAATCAAAATAAGATTTGTTACGATGAAAAACCACTTTCAGACTATTTGCATGTTGAGATCCAGTTTAGTGACGCTATTTTGTTAACTTCTTTACAAAAGATATTCGTCTATTCGGTATTTGGACACTGTTTCGAACCTCGTAAAACGTCAAAAGTGTCCAAACAGTGACAATAAACATAGTTTGCGCTATAAATAGATCCATACCTCGGTTGTGACGTAAATCAAATTTCGCCTTGACATTGGTCAGACGCCCGGCACTCCCTGGTAATAAACCTTATACATTATAAATATATTTGTTTGTATATATTGCACCAGACTAGGCTAGAACTTGAGTACTTTTTAACTATCTACTGTCTGGAACCCAACTGTAGTCCACGGCCTTTGTTTTATTAAATATTCAGTTGCAAAGAAAAATATGATCCGGAAAGGTTTTTAGTGTCACAAAAAGAGTTCAGAAGAAAATTTATTGCAAATATCGAATGAGTTATAGAAAGATTTTAGAGGTTTTTATCAAATCGCGGAATGAAAATGAATAACAAAGATTTTGCTCTCCAATATTATTAAATATTACGAGTTTAATAAAGAAATGCAGCCTTTAAGCCTTGTAGCCAATAATTATATTTAACAATACTTAAACCCGAACTACACTATGTCTAATATAAAGTACCTACAAATGATCCAACTAATGGCTCATAAATCTAATTCAATTATAAATAATTAAGACTATTGTTCCTACAACCTCTACAAGTAAAAGACCAGTACGCGAGAATTGAATGGCAGCCAAATGTTCGACAAATGTTTGGATACATTTGTCGAACTTATTGGTGTCCAGAATTTGAACAACGTTAAGCATTTCTATCATGTCAGTAACACATAACTGCTATCACTCAATACGAATTGCCATTAAAATTATTTTGGCAGAATTATGATGAAGAGCTATTAATGTAATCGCATAAATGGAAGATTTCTGGAACTGGCAGATTGCTAATTAGCTACTAAGAGACGCGTCTTATCATCTTGTGCATTCTCAATCATATTTAACTTATTTATTCTATACTTTTTCTGACCTAAAAAAACCATAATCAAAACATAGCGTAGCCATAGCTGTAGTAGACAAACTATAGGAGAAATAAAAAGAAATTACTTCAAACTCAAACATATTTTTAATTTCAGACAAAATGAATTTCAAAGAAAACAAATTAATGTCTTCTGTCATCAACACGACACTATTAAAAATAAACTTTAGGTGGATTTCATAATTACATGTTTTCAACACTCGTAGCGTAGTTATATCGTAAAATTTGAAACTAGAATTAATGTAAGATTCAAAATCATTTTTTCTATAAGAGTACTGAACTAACCGAACCCTAATTCTCATGACAAGGCATTGTCACTAGTCATGTATCTGATGCAGGTATAGTCGACCATACAATTGCTTTACCACCCTAATTCTGAATTTAGTTTGCATATCTTAATATGACAAGGTCTATTTTCGCTTACAAGTGTCAGTCAGATACTGTCAACCTTATTGACATTTTAATTTACTGGAAGTTTTTGTCAAATATGGTAAAGCAATTTCGTGGTCGACTATACATTTAGACATTTTTTCAGAATATGAAGTGCCAAAAGATTCTAGTCAACACTATGTACACGTTACACGACGCGACTTCTAACTTAAGAACCTTGGTACAAGTATCTGGAATTGTTCAATGTGATGCCAATCTTGATGTTTGACATTATTAAATATCTGCCAGCTGTAGACAGGGACATGTTTGCAATTTTGTTATTGGCACCGCCCATCATGAATGTTGACGTCGTTAATGACCGCATGCTAACATAAATATGAAGTTCAATATGTACTATATGATGCGTTAATTAATCCTATGCCTACCAATAGCAATCAAAGGCTTAACTTTGATGGAAGAGCTATGTTAGCGTCAAAAAGGCCAAACATTCTGAAGTGATCAGTTACTGGCTCCAATCGGCAATACCTGTCAATGTGCTTAATGAAGTGTGTTGGCTTATATTGGCACATTGGCGTTTTGATACATCTCTGCAATTTGAGAATGTAATACACCCTAAGTAGTATGTCAACAAGAGATAAATCACTAGTCGTACTTATCGATACATATTTAATGTATGAAATGTCATTCATACTTCTGAGACATTGATCTTCTTCTTGAAAACTTTTTGAATAATTGCCAGACTTCTTTATCCATTAATGCAAGAGTGGTATGGTCACAGGTATTATCGTGATAAATAAAATTTCTGCATGCGTGCAATGAAAATTACGTAGTTCCGGTGTGTCCGGGGCGGTTTGTTGCTACGGCGTCAGTATATTCTAAAATGGCGTCCCGCGTATTTTAGCCGTGCCGGCTGGACGCAGCCGCCGCCCGCGCGCAACCGTCACGGTGACGTAGCTGCCATGCGCGTGCCCCGCTGGCGCCCCGCCAGCAGTGCCAACGAGACGGCATGTCATTGTCACTACTGCCCCACTAGGCCATCATGATGCACATAACGATACGATATAAACAACGGTGTACTTGAATTGAAGTATGCGCTGTCAATGGTTAAGATTTTTACATGATTATAAATTACATCTGTAATGATGTATATATTAGAAAACAAAACTTGATGAATGAAAAAATGGTGTATTACGGGGCTATGTTATTCTAGAAGTCTAAACTAATGGTATGTCCTTCCTTATGAGGAAAATCATTTCAAAACTCGGTGACGGATGTTCGCCAGTTTCCTCACGGAACTGGACTACTGCCAGTTTCCGATGCAATATCTGAAGAAAATGTAGATTGATCAGCCTGGAAACTAAGAAACACTAGAGAAGTGTTACCAAGCAGTGCACAAAATATATAGATAATTGGTTCTCAATAAAAATAAACATAAAAAATACATTGAACATGATCATACTCAATAATTTTTAATAATAATGTCACAAACGAGTAACAAATTAAAGTTTCATGCTAATATTATGGTGTATATACCTAAATGTCCAATAAAATTTGCATATTAGTCGAAAAAGGACATTTGAAACGTTTGCGGCTAATTGCTTTGGCAGTTCAATTACTTAAACATGTTGACTATACGACGAACAAAATTGATTTAGTATACATATTTTTGGTTGTGGTGCAATTATACTGGAATGGTGGTATTTACCGGCTATATTATTACATTAAAAGACCACTGGTTGGCCTCGGGTATCGATGATCTGCTCCAGTTGTAGTGTCAGAACAAAAAGAGTTGCGGAAGCTGTATGTTGTCTGGCACTTGGCGCCGACGCACGAGGACGCCCTCTCCACGCATCGACAACGACCCTACATTCTGGCATTCGCAACAATATTAAATGTCACAATATTTATATACTCTATCGAATATACTTTTGTTCGGACACGTTGATTTATTACCCCATTATTTTACTTTCAGACAAACATGTTCGCCAGAGTACCCTGGACAAACTATGGAACAAGCAGTCAGGAGCCATACAGATGTTACTTGCCATATTGGAAGTAAGTATCTATAAATAAAGAATATACAAAAAAAATTAGCATAGCTTTAGTATTTACATTGTTTTCGTAATTTGTATTGCAGGCCTCAAGAGACACTGCCACTGCCACATATATTACATCAATACTAAGGGAAGTTTTGTGTTTGAAACAAGGGAAAGGAAAAAAATGTTCAGGTAATTTATTTGTAATGCAAACGAAGATAAGTGTCAATACATGCAGTGACGTAATCCCGACCACATTCCTACGTTCATTTACATTCATTAAAATTATCAATTTATGCAAAGATATCTCGCTATCAAGTTTCAAAATAAATCTGTTTTATGCCCAAACATAATTTCGAATTTTGGATAACAAATCTTAATTAAATTTTATTGAAATCCAACAAATACCAAAAATGTGATATTGGTTATACACTTATTTTAACCATAGTTACTCGTAACAATTAAAACGCAGAGTTATTCATTATTATTTTTGATAAAATTAGTACCCATTGAGCCATCGGGAAACAAGAAGAAAGAAAGCAAAAAATCTGGCAAAGAGAATAAAGTGCCCGCAATCAAGAAGGGTATGTTTAGCGTGTGCCGCTTACAATGTAAACACGTTGGGATTTATTACAAACTATCGTAATAAATTATCTGAAACAAAGTAATCAATATAATCCAAAAATATTATAGCACTGCATGCGAGTTTCCAAAAATTAAAACTGTAAACCGATGTCAATTGTAACACGTTTTATTTTAATTGCATATTTGCTTCCGCTAAACCGATAATATCGATAATTTTATATCGATACATTATATCAATGACCGCACGTAGAGTATTAGGCAACATTGGCATTTAAAATATTGCTTTGCTAGTACCCTTTTTGGCCTACCTACTGACATTTAAGAAGAGCTTGTTTAGATGACATTGGACCAGTTGACAACACAGCCTTGTAACATGTAATATTGGAGCTATTGTCAATTGAATTGTCATTTCACCGCACTGCTGTGTTCAATCAAATTAACATAATATTTCAACAGTGGTTTATTAATGACTTAAAATAACATTAACAACTGCGGCTGTAAATGTCAAGCTTGGTTTTAATTTAACTAAAGTCAAATAATAATTGTCTGATTCCCAATTAAAAAACAATATAAATTCCCTTGTACAAAATTTTATTACAAAAATGGTCGATATCGACACTTTCAGCGAACAACCTTGCGAGGCAGCAGTGCGCACAGCACTTCATATCGATAAACGGCACGCAGGTGGTGATCCGCACGATGATAGCAACACACAGCAAACGGGATGGCAACGTCGGCACCGAGCTGATGCTGCAGGACTTCGTGTGGATCCTCGCCTCGCTAGCGCCGAGAGGTACGGACTCTAACATACGCGGTTGTTTCCAGCAAACAACTTGGCCCGGCATCAATGCGCGCAAGACTTCATACAGATGAAAGGCACACAAGTAATCATACGCAGGGTGATCGGCACTATGCACGACAAGAGAGACCGACACGCTGGCACAGAGTTGGTGCTCCAAGATCTACTCTGGATTCTTGCACCTCTTAGCTCACGAGGTTACCCATATTGATTTTAAAATGAGTACTATTTTATTTTCTCCATATTCACTCATACGTTTGTACACAATTCCTAAATTTATTTAAAATTATTACGATACAATTGTTTTCAGATCCGAAATTCGCCATGAAAGTAAGGATGCTCGGATGCGTAAGAACTATGCATCTTATATTGAAGGGACACTTTACAGATAATAAACTGATTTTCCCTTTACTTGTTATTATGAAACAATTGGCTAAAAATGGTAAGCTAATACTGTTATTCTTTTATATTCTATCTAAAAAATGTTTTTTGCTTTTGCAAAATTTAACAAAGGTCTGCTTACTAATTTATTACTGCGTTGTGCAATACTAAAATCTAGAACAAAAACTAATTAATTCGGGTCATCGAATAATCAGGAATCGCAAATGATCATGATTTTATATTGGTATTTTTTTCCAATTTCAGCTGTTACTACCTCCATTTTGATCCGTGATGGTGTAATTGCTACTTACGAGCGTGTCTTGGTCAGCCTCGGCTTCATCCCGACGGCTAGACTGCGGCTATGCCTCGACGCTATTGATTATTTCAGTAAAAATAGTTAAGTGAACAAAGTTCTTTGTTTTCAAACAAAATCATTTTTATTGCTGCGATTTATGTGATTAATTGTTTAAGCATTCAATGTGGTATTCAAACAATATCTATGACGCTACACAATAATTTATCACAGTCGAATGATATCACAAAATCAATTCTCTTATGTGACACTCCTACCCACAACACAACCTCTACCTCAAATTATGTTTGTCGCTAATCAATCTGTTATTTCTGCTTTCAAATTTATGTTTGCATGTCCAATGCGTCATGTGTTTGTCACTTGATCACACGTGCGTAACTCACACAGAGGTGTGCTGCATGCAGATCGTGAAGACAGGCCTCTGTAGCGTGCTTCTCAGGGTGTTCGACCGGTGGGATCGCTACGAGGGACGCATGAGGCTCAAGATATGCGCACACATTCTTCAGACCCTGCAGCACCTTTGCAATATCAGTACGTATCAATGTTTAATTGTCTACATACATAATTTCTGCATTCACAGATTATCACGTACCCCGGTTGTATATAACAAAAACATTATCATTATCATTCGTTCAAAATATTATGAATATACTTTACGGATTTCTTGCCGATTCTTCTCCATAAGATCAACGCCTTGGAACCGTGCATCTAGCTTTGACTTTTCATACGTGCCTGCAATATGGTCTATTTGAAATAAAAATATTTGAATTTGAATTTTATATTATAAAAACTTAATAAATCATATCAATTTTCCAGAGGCGGGTCGGCGAGCTTTGTGTACAAAGAAACACGTCCAAACGTTGCACAGGTTCTGCTCACAGTGTCCAGATGAACCAGAATTCGACGGACTACTGGCAAGAGTGTGTTCAGTCATAACATTGTGTCTGAAGCACCAAGCTTTACCCGTGCCAGTCTCCAGTCCAGCGTCGTTTAACTTGAACCCCATTCTGAAAGGTAGAATTTTACTTGGTCACATTAATAATTTAATCACATTACACAAAACGTATGTGTCAATATTAATTACCTCTTTATTGATAGGCACAAATGCATCATGGCCTTGTCACGAAGACGAAGAAGATGCAGCAAATTCAGATTCTAAAACTGTAAATTCAGATTTAGATGATGACGGTCCAGATACAGATATAGAAGGCATTGACGAATTCCCAGACATAGACTTTGATGATAATGAACTAAAAACTGAAAGCGCTGAAGAAGCAGATAAACCACAATTAAAGAGTGGTGACAGTCTGCAGAGTTCACTATGGATCAATCCTAATGAGAGAGAAATAGAAGACTTGAAAAAGTATTTATGTGTACATTATTCTACACGTTGCTACTAAAGTGTATCATTAAATTTAAGTTTAACCATTAATGCGATTTGATACTTATTGTAATCTAATTTTACACAAATGACCTCATTCAGACTTTTCACTAGAATGTATAATATCAGCTCTTAATATACTCGTATCGTATCGCCCTAGACTTTTAACTAACAATTTATTATTATATGCATACCAACATTATTTAATAATTTAGCTGACCTGAATTATTCGTTACTAATTAGATGGCTTATAACCATGTTCTTTTATTTCAGATATTTTATTTATTTTAAAGAATTTGGTTCGTATAACAAGCAAATAAAACTTGTTAAAAGTCGGTCTAATTCTCGAGGGTCTATATTAGAAGACTTTCTGTTTTCGCAAGCCAGCGCCAATAGAAGTGTTCCTTCCAACCTGAATTTGTCACTTACTGCCGTTTTAGGCAATACTGACTATGAAAACGTAATGGGACCTTCACAATCACCTTCGTTTTTACAATATCATAAAATACACGAAAGTACCTGTAAGTATCCGTCAGATAATTTATGTCTATTTAAAAATAATCGACATTTGATATATGAATAAGAATCAATGAGATATTAACGATCCTTTATCTACAGATAATAGGAATAATAGGTTAACACGTTTCTCTTAAAACTATTTTCAATGTTTATGCTGTTATATTTTGATAGTATAGCCAGAAATTACCCATAATCTTGGAATTAATTTCCATATCGCAATTTTGAAGCACGCTTGTAAAGTATATTCTCATAATGAATGTGGTGTCAATATCGTATTGAAGAGCATGAAATGAACTGACATAAATCCAATGTCGATCGATCGACATTATTTCCAAGAATAACCCTGCAGTTTCATGAAACATTATATAACAGTAACCAAGTGAAAGAATAGTCTAATGTTTCTTTATTTTGGACGTTGCCAGTTTTCGAAAACTTCAAAGAATTCCCTTCTGTGACAGCTACAACATCGTGTTCATCGCTAAAAATACATAAAGACATATCCAAGTACAGTACGTTTGCCAGCGTGTACTGTACGATATCCACCAGGGTTAGAAGTGTGATACCCTTCGTGAAAGTAGCTTATCCTGATATGATGGGTGGCCAGGGTTTCAACCAGCCTGAACCCTTGAATAAGATGGAGAGAAGCGCGTGCAGGTTGGTAATTAGAATGTCTTTATTGAATTACATTCCACGTCATAAAATGTTGCAATGCCGTGACTCAAGTGAATTTTAACTTAAATCACTGTCTATAAATAAGTAGATATAACCCAAAAAATAAATATCTGGGTAATCAGTTCAATCAATTTATTACCAATATAAAAGAGCTTTATGATTCAATATTTAGTGGCAGAAATGAAAAAAAAAATGATAATATTCAAACATAAAAAGCATTTTACAGAATATCCAAAGCGATGCTATAATCCTAAAATGACTACAAAATTAACTAACAACAGTAAATATAAATTACTAGCTGTGCCCGCGACTTCGTCGGCGCGGATGTCGGAAACTAACACTCAGCCTGTGGAACCCTAATTTGGAGTAACTTAGGCTAATTATAATATAATACCTGTGCCCCGCGGTTTCACCTGCGTTCATTTGAGGAAAAAACCTACTAAAATATATTCCACCATCACCCTCCCCCGTTATGACCGCGCCTAGCACATCATAAATTCACCTGCCTCGTGGTCTAGTGGTCCCAAGCCCGACTGCTGAGTATGAGGTATCGGGTTCGATTCCCGGGTCGGGCAAAGTGTTATTGAGTTTTTCTGTTAGAAAATTCTCAGTAGCAGCCCGGAGTTTTGAATTGTGCCTGACAATAGGCTCACCACGTATTACATTTGACTTAATAACAGCATTGGTGAAATATGGGTGTAAGACTGTGTACACCTCTACCTACCCCATTGGAGAACACAGGCGTGATGCTATGTTATGTTATAAATGCGCGCGTGGTACTTGATCATTATTTTGTTGCAGAGTTATTTTAAAACTACGATATCTCCGAAGATATTCATTGAAATCAAATAATGTCAAGCGCAATTTTGTTCAAAGTTAAATACTTGTGATGAATAACGTATTTATTTGGATAAGCATTAAGATCATGTTTATAAAAACACCTTCGCAAATAATGCATTATTTTAGAACCAATTTGCTAACCATAAAAAAGGTTATAGTGAGTCAACCTTAAAAGATAGACATATGCTGTTGCGGATTTTTTTTAGAACTTTTTATGGGGAACAGTTCTGTCATACATGATTTTTGCGTAACTTTAACCGTTTACGCACCGTTCGCAACGAAACTGTTAAAAGGAATATTTTTTCCCGTTTTTGCAACATATTTCATTGATGCTCCGCTCTTATTGGTCGTACTGTGATGTTATATAGGTAGCCATTCTTGATAAATGTACTATCCAACACAAAAAGCTTTGTTTAATTCGAATCAGTACTTCCTGAGATTAGCGCGATCAACCAAACAAACAAAAAAACAAACTCTTCAGCTTTATAATATTAGTATAGATTTACTTTGTTTTAATTTTAAAAAGTATCTCGATGCACCTGTTTGCTGCTTCAAAAAATATACTTTTTCCTAAGAACTCGAGTTTAAATGGTTATATTTGATGTTTTCAGAATGAAACTCTTATCATGCGTAGACAGGGCGATAAACCCTGAAGCTTACATGAATGAGACTGTATTTGATTTGGATCAACTATGTGCCGCGGTCAACCCTGATCTTACTGCGCAAAAGAGGTAGGTCTCTAAAGTAGGTAGCAGAGGTATGCTTGCTATTTGAAGTACACTATCTTGCTTAGCAACTGGTTTAGATATCGTGTTAAATGGATAGTTTAGATATGGTGTGAAAGAGAATGATGCTAAACACCCGTCCGTAATATCGTCACCTGTCTTAAATAAACCTTCTAAAAAGGAATGTATGTCGTATCCCTTATCGTAAATCTTTAGTCAATATCCAAACGGATTTTAATGTCCTACGTTCATGTACTGATTTGCGAGCTAGCACGATTAATTTATGATGACTATTAGTTTTAGTTCGGAGAGCTTATGCCTCAGCAACACTGATGAGCAGGAAATCACAAAAGTCAACAGCTTCTCCTCGAGGCTCGGTTTCGAGTCCAGGTTCGAATCAGGGAACCTGAGGAAGGTTATTCAGGTAATTATTCTGATAAAAATGGATGGATTTTTAAGATTCTGTATTTCCTTATTCCTTGCGTATTATTGCTTCTTTTACTAAAACTACTACGAATAATAATAAATAGTAATATTCGTATCTACAATATGAGTAACTTCAGGTAGGTCCGAGAGAATACGAGCTGATCCTCATGCCGGACGTAAACTCAACGAAACGTCACCAATGGTTCTACTTTGAGGTCCGCAATATGCAGCAGGGCCGCCCCTACATCTTTAATATCGTCAACTGCGAGAAATCCGACAGCCAGTTCAACTTTGGCATGAAACCTGTCATGTATTCAGTGAAGGAGGCTGTTATGGGAAGACCAGGTACTAGATGAAATTTCTTATTATCAAGGAAATTCGTTGGTTGATATTGAAGGGCTCACCAACCCCAAAACGGAGTTTATCTTATTAATTAAGTTCTTAATCAAAAGGAGTTCCAGTAAAACTTTCTGTGGCAAGCACTCATGTTATTTGCTGATAACAGTAGTCGAAAAATTTTTTTTGGTTTCTCAAATAAGCTCTGTGAGATCTGGATTAAAAGAGCATATCACCTAAAATCTTGTTTTGCTTTGTTTCTTTTCTTGTTTTTTTGACAATGTTTACCTTAGTTTTATATCACACAGTGATTGTCACCAGGTTGGGTGCGGGCTGGCTCGGACATCTGCTACTATCGGAACAGCTACCACTACGCGAATCAGAAGAATCACAATAAGTGTTACCTGACTGTGACGTTCAACATTGAGTTCCCGCACACCAACGATGTCGTCTATATTGCGTACCACTTCCCTTTTACGTATTCTATGATGATGGTGAGATATCGTACCTTCATTTTTAGAGATCTGTACCTCAAAAGGAAAAAAACGGAATCCTTATAAGATCACTTTGTTGTCCGTCTGTCTGTCCATCTGTCTGACAAGGCCTCTATTGTGGATTAACACATGACAAAAAAGAGGAATCTCCTACATTTCAATAAGATCTTAATCGCTGTTTGGTAATATATTCGAAGATAGCCGACCCTCGATCGTGATAAATATAAATTGGTTTGCATTGCATAAATATTTGAAGACAACCACACAGCATTTAATTTCTATGTGTACAATACGTACCTAATATAAAACTACATACAAATTTCTTATAAATTATCTATATATATCCATAGCAACAATTCACATTTTTTTAAATATAAACTTACATAAAAAAAACCTAGCTGTGCCCCGCAAACGTTGTTCTGCCATATCATTTTTCTGGATAGGGACACCCTAATCACCTAGCGCTATGAAATATACTTCACGACCTATTCTCATACCTACAAAGTATACATAAAAAAAAACATGAAAATCAGTCAAGCCATTTCGTAGGAACTCGACCACAAACACCGTGATACGAGATTTTTATAATAAGAAGATGAGCTGCTCTGAATGATAGCTATGAAACAATATTTTTCCAAAGATCGTAAATATTCTAATTTCAACAACCTAGAACGGTGATTCCAGTTGTCAATTTTCCGACACAGCAATGGATTAACTGACTTCAGTAATGAGTAATAGAAACGATAACATTGAAGACGTCCAGGATACGAAGGATACTGATTCTAATCACTATAATTACTATAAGGATATACTATACACTATATTTATATAAGTATACACCATAATTATTAAGAGCACTTTTAAATAATCGTCTTTATAATGCATTTTATATTCAATTTCCTTGTGAAGTTAAAACGAATTAACTGTTATTTGAATCGTAAACGTTGACAAAAGGAAACAAGCAATTTACTATTAGGGATATCCTGGATTTGAAATCTCATCTAAGTTTATTCTTATCTTAATTTAGGATCAAATCTTCACAAGAGCTCTGTTTATATGAATGTATACAGTCACATTTCAGATTAAACTATCTCACAGTAAAGATATAAATTTTTGTGGGAAAACAATGTATGCATTGGAGCAGAGGTCGAGATGTATTAGCGGTCAGAGCGCCTGCAGTATTTATCCAGGAGGCGCAGGTTCGAATCCTGCTCAAGATCCTGCTCTTATTTATCAACAAAAAAAATATAACTTTGGAATTTGCTATGCATGCGTTAACGCTTTTCGAAGATTTATTTGTATTTGTTAAGGTAATTGCATCTGTACGACATTGTATTAACTGCAAAGTAAGTCGTGTCGGTTCGGTCACCTATATAGGGACTGAATAGATAGGAATAACGTCACTAAAAGACTGTGTATTATAATTTTAAACAAAAAATGAAAACCGCCTTCAAAAATCTACTACACTAAAAAGTTTAAAATAATATCAAAATTTGCTTATAATAAAATCATTTTAAAAGAACAATATATAATAATAATCTGTTAATTTTGGAGTCGGTGCCTGTACTGAGAGAGGGTTATTGTTTTCCTCTTGTTAGTCACTTATGTTCGTTGCGCTGTGGTTATGTTACCGGCCTTTGTATCTGGTTGTAAACCCCATATACATCAGGCACCGACTCCAAAATTAACTGATTATTATTATATATTGTTCTTTTAAAATGATTTTATTATAAGCAAATTTTGATATTATTTTAAACTTTTTAGTGTAGTAGATTTTTGAGGCGGTTTTCATTTTTTGTTTAAAATTAATTTATTTGAGTCTTTTTAGTTTTAAGTGTGTTATATATCTATTGTATAGGTCATATATAAGTTTGTATACTTCATAAATAAGTTAATTTAGAAATTTAATAATATGGGTAGGCTTTCGAAAGCCGCTAGGACTTAATTACTGCATCGGTGAAATGTTTGTGTACAACATTGGAAACTTCTGCCTACCCCATCGGGCAATACAGGCATGATGCTATGCATGTATTGAGTGGCATGAACTATACATGAACATGCGATTACAGCAATTGAGAGTGATTTGCTATAATTCATTGAAGAGTTCCATCGTCTAACTTCGAAGGTCTTCATCAGATCTTTACTATTTAAATGGGACCACCTCTGGGGACTACTCTTTCAAACAAAGTTATCGACGGACATACATAACAAAACATGGTAGCTACTGTAAAACGTTGAGGAGTTCCCTTGACTGTCCTTCGTCTTCATCATCAGACCCCTAATTACAGTCACAACCCATCTAGGTGTAAAGTTCTCATCAATACAAATTAATCAAGCCCAAACATCAGGTAATTGCTGTAAATCTTTAAAGAGTTCCCTCGACTGTCTTTCAGCTCCATCATCAGATCGACTCCACACCTTCATTAAATAGTAGTGCTTTAAAATACTTAATGAAAAAATTAACAAATGCATCATATATAATTATATTTTTTTAATACATGTTGAGGCCATGTAATGCCTATATTAATTTCTATTTTTCAAAGAAACTACTAGATAAATATCACCAGGCGTCTCCTTAAGACGTATACAAAGAGGATTGAAAATTCAATAGGTTTGAACACGACAAGGTAGCTCAGTTGGTAGAGTGATGACACGGAACGTCAAAGGTCGCGGGTTCAAGCCCTGTTCTTGTCTATTATTTTTTCAATGTTTCTTTGAAAAATAGAAATTAACAAATGCACTTGTCACCCCTACAATTTTCAAAGGTTTCCCTCGATTTCTCGGGGATCCATCATCAGATCCTGGTTTCCTTATCATGGTACCACCGTTGAGATTTCTTCTTTCCAACAAAAAAAGAATTATCTAAATCGGTTCACAAACGACGAAGTTATCCCCGAACACACATAAAAAAAAAAAAAAAAAAATATATACGGTCGAATTGAGAAACCTCCTCCTTTTTTGAAGTCGGTTAAAAAGATGTGGAAGAGGAATTCGCGGTAGTGAGCAGATGTCGAGATGACTTGGCATTCAGAGCGCCTGGAGTATCTATCCGGAAGGGTATCTGGAGGTTCGAATCCTGATCACAAACGAATTCTTCTTCCACAAAAAAAAAACTTTACGAGTTCGCTATGCATCTTTTCGAAGATTTATCTGTTTTACCTTACAGTAGTTAGCTGATTAATTTTGATATGAGATACTTCGCTACCTTTGTCTTCTTGCCGATTAAGACCCCAGCAAACTATTGACTTTAAGTCGCTTGATTAGAACTTACGAAGTCCTAGGGAAGTGCAGCCTAGCTGGTCCAGCCATTCTCAAGTAATAATGATACATGCGGCAATTATTTTATATTTAAATTAATTTATATTTGGGCTCATAAGCAACAAACTAAACTATCAACCGATAAAAGTCTGTGGTCTGCAGAGTGCCATACAAACCATCGAACCATCTATCAATGATGTCGTTCTAAGTCAAATTTAGTGGATTAACTGAAAATCCTTTATATTCATATAATATAAAATATACCTACTTAAGTATCTTTTATTTTAAATATTATATTCGAGAAATTACAAGGATTTAGCATTATTCCGTAGTACCTTTAGGTGCTGGTAGGTACTTACTGCCGTAATTTTGATATAAAAATCTCATTATCCCAATATAGCCCTTATCCCAATTTATTTGGGATCGGCGCAGCAAATATTATATTTAACTAAATCATTGGACATTCCAATATTATTTTCTGATTAATTTATATTCTTTTATTGTTCATTAGACTCGTATATGGCAGTGGAGCTTGCAGATGCCATCGGGATCGTACCTACGCGCGGAGCCTCTCTGCTATTCCCTCAACAACAACGAGGTCCCGTTGCTTACGGTCTCAGCCGAAGACACGCCTTCCAATCCTATCGTGGTATGCTGTTTTTCTCCATAAAAATGCTTTAGAAACAACATGCTTAGAATTCTTGTACTTAGTACGGAACACATACTCGGTGCTTGCAATCTTCATTTTGATGCGAAGTTCTTGCTAATTTAAATCGATCAATTAACTTAGCCTTACGTAGTTTAATGCCAGACTTGCTACGTAACAACCTTGGGAGGAACTTGAACGCGATCAGGGCTAGGCAAATTGAGTCTTTTAACTTTGAAAGTACAGTAATTTCTTGTAGTTTACTTATCCTGACTACATGTACATATCCATAAAACACTGCATTCCTAACAGACACAAGTATATGTACAGTTCTAATACATACGTTTAAATAGATTATTCTGTATATGTCTATAATACTTGTCTTTATTATAGGCGTTTTACCATATAGAAAACTGAAACTAGATAAATTAGATTTGTGGAGTCCTAATTTATTTTCCACTCCATAATTTAAGTGCTTAATAAGAAAGAAAAAAAAAAGGACGAATTAAATTATTTATTTTAGTCTCAATGCAAAGTAAAATTAAAATATTATTTAAGAAAAAAACGTACAGATCTTGCATACTATATAGATGCTACATGCACGAGACCAAAAAAGGTCCCTATCTCAACATAAGAATAATAAGAACTAAGAACAGTGCTTGTTGCGCTGATAATATTACCATTTACTCATAACATTGTTGGTTGTGCCTACGGCTAAAAATATTTCTATTATGGAAGCCTTAAGACATCGAAATTAATCTAGTTATTCTATTACAACTATTCCACGGCAACTAACAGTACTTCCTCTTTCTGATAAAATAGGTAATGCTGTGAAAAACTTGAGGTCTTTAGTTGAGTACCTATATATCTTACTTAATCTCTTATTTTTAACTGGATTAATTGAAGTTATTTCATTGTATACGAACCGTCAGGAATAACAAAAACTATACGCGATTAATCCGATTAAAAGTTTTTATATTATAATGTGTAACTTAAGTAAGCAGCGATTGCGAAAATGTAAGATATTAATGCGAATCCCTCGTTCAGTACAGTAGCTCCACTCTACTATGAGCCAGTGTCCTGGCAAATTCCACTTTACTTAATTCGATTAACGGTGACGCGTGGCACAGAATTTTGAACATCGTGCGCACCCAAGCGAGGGAAATTTTATGAGTGAAACTGTCTTGGAACAGACTAGAGAAACACAATAAATTGCCTAACCACCTCGCTGAATCGAAAACACTGCATCATTATTCCAGCAAAGCGACCGTGCCACAGTCTTCCCAATTATTAGTTAGAAATTATATAAAACATAAGAACATAAGCCAGTTGTCCCAATTTTTTTTTGCTATGCCGTGGCCGTTGCGTCAATTCTGAGCACATGTTTAGTCAATGAGAGATGCTATTTTTATTTAGTTGTGTTTTACATGAATGAAAAGCCCAAAAATCAATAGTAATGAAAACTACGCGATTTCGACAAAAATTGGTATTATAAAGTGTAAACGTCGCGAAATCCTAAGACATAACTATTAACACAAGAATTTGACATCAGTTTTGCTGGTACTTACGTAATTAACTCTCTGTTATCTACATAACCAGCACGAACATTCCTAAAGATCGGACTGGCCCTATAGGCACGTCACTAGATGCTGCCTGGACAATACTTGATATAGCTCTATTGACAATTACTGGCATACCAACAGGATCGTGAAATAGTGTTCCTGACTGCGCGCGTTCACCCCGGCGAGAGCAATGCGTCGTGGGTGATGGATGGCACGCTGGGCTGCTTGCTCGGAGGTTCCATTGCTGCTGCTGCCCTTCGAGCGAAGTATGTGTTCAAGATTGTGCCCATGCTCAATGTGGAAGGCGTCATCAACGGCTGGTAAGTACTTTATAGCTTTTGTATATGTGATAACTCACGTCAGTCATATATTTAGGCACTCAGCCATCGTATATATCGGTTCTTAAACGAGAAGAATAAGGCCTTATTATGATTTTATCTGGGACAATAGTAATAGATAGATGAGGATAATACAAATCAAACATTTGTCTCTTATTAAGTATAAACTTTATTAACCTCGCTACATCACTATTCTTTAAATTCTTGAGTTTCAACTTAATATACTTAACTAGGTACGTCACGTATATAAACACTATCTTATACCATGTATTTCAAATGATATGTCTAGACAATCAATATTCACTTAATTTTCTTACATTAAATTAATACATTTTACGGTTTATCATCAAAAACACCGGAGATCTTCTATGCTTCTACGTTATTTACCTTAGCAAAGTGTAGGTACCTATACGTGGAATACTCATTTTGTGATATTCGACATTACGAAGACGGAGGCAAGTCGCACGGAAGCGAGTCGCCAGCACCTTCAACCTAATCTAATAAATCATATTGCCCCTTAATAATATACCTTCGAAATCCCCATAATCTTCATGTGTAAGCTGGAAAATATTACGATACTAGAAATCTCATTTACATTACGTGATATTAATATAACAAGGCGTACAGTGCACCCTCAACACGCAAGCATCTAAAGTAAAACACCTTAAAAATATGTATAAATGCCTCAAATTATCGAAATAATACTTTTGGTAGACTCAATACCTAATTGTAACGAGAAGATAGATATGGACCGCTCAACCGGACCCTAGTAGGCGGGGGGCGCCAGCATGCCGCTGGCGTGGACGGAGTGCTCGGTGGCGTCCGGCTCCGCGGTAGACGGC
The DNA here is from genome assembly GCA_935421205.1 of Xylocampa areola. Lineage (NCBI taxonomy): Eukaryota > Metazoa > Arthropoda > Insecta > Lepidoptera > Noctuidae > Xylocampa > Xylocampa areola. The sequence continues at coordinate 9,693,470 of OW285200.1, forward strand.
GCGTCGTCGGCGGCCGCGTGAGCCTCGTGGCTCAGATACGCGGCCGGGTCGTCGCCCGCCATGCCTTCGTCATCGTCGTACGGGCCCTGGGTCGGCTCCTCCTTCTGCTCCTGCTCATGGTCGTGCGCGTGCGCGTCCGACGCGCGTGAGTAGTGTGAGTCGATCTGAGGTGACGACGACAGGTTCCCGAGCTTCTTAATATGCGGCGACTGCAGGCCATCCAGAGAGGTGGGGCGCAGTTTACCGATGAGGTCGTTGAGGGTGAAGTGCGTCGGCAGGTGTTCGGAACGCGGCGGCGGCGGCGAAGACGACGTCAGAGGGTGGGCGGTCGTCGTCGTCGTCATCGACAGCGGTTTCCTGTCGGCAGAACATACCGACCCTCGTGTTAGAGAGCCGCTTGTAAAGTGCTCACATGCTACGATCCTGATACCAAATGTATCGAACGATTTAATAATAGTGATATTATAGAATATTGGTGTCATTACTGAATATAGCTAAATATGTTAATGATATTAGTGATTTTTAATACAACAAAAGTGTTAAATTCAACAACTATACATATAGGTAATGTATCACTTGAACAAGAGATACCAAGCAAAGCCCCCTTCACCCACCCACCAAAAGATTTTGTCAATTTTGAAATTTGATTGAGCATAATAAATTATATTAAATTGTTAAAGACGATATTGTCATGGTTGCCAAATATTGTCTGCTGGGTGTAGGGCTCTTGTTTGGTGGTTGGGTTGGCGCAGAGGCCTGATCCCGCGGGCCCGCGCGCTACGAACATAATTCGGGGTAGAACCAAGGCTTATACTTGGACTAAAATGTTAGCACACTGACTACTTCCTAGTGTCCAAAAAAGTTATTACAGTTAATCATGTCGTCTTTTAGACATGTTAAGTACCGGTTCAAATTTAGGAACGTGAAACACGGAACCTGCGAATAGAAGCCGCTAAACGTGTGGGAGGGGGAGCGCGCGGCTAGTCGGGGAGCGGGCCTCCGGAGACGGCTGGCATCTCACCTGGCATTACCCCTGCGCGGAAGACACGGGGATGGAGCCGTAGTTGTAGTAGTAGCAGCGCGTCTGCTCGCAGATGAAGTCCTTGATCTCGCCGCAGTGCTGTGGCTCCCAATGGAAGGTAGGCGCCTTCAGGGACACGCAGCCGTTCGTCATCACGTGCTCCGTTCTGGAATACCGACTAGTTTTTATGCAATATTGCATTGTAGAACCGGTACAGGGAATTTAAAAAGCAATGCCCCTTAATGCTTCGCTATTTATAAACAAGTTAACGCAACCAGCAGAGCGCATCGTGGGAAACACGGATAGCCGATAATTTTCAAGCAAACTTTTATCACATTGGTTACTTCCTATCAAAGAAATCTTTGTCTTCCTTGGAATAAGATTGTACAGGAATGTGAGAAACGGGAGCACCGACTCATTGTTAAGCGCTTCAAGTACATATTTTGTTCAAAAGTCGCGCGATTGTGTTATTCCTATGTCTTGTATAATATTAACAACGTACCCGTGCCTAGCGGTGCGTTGTGGCGCGGTGCTACCCTGTGGCACGTCAAGCGGGTCGATGCTGTCGTCCGCCTGTTGGCTGGGCGCGTCGATCGGCAGCCGCCGCATATAATTGAATGTGGCATTGAATGGCAGACCCGTGCTCATCCACAAGTACATATCCGTACCTAAGTTGTTTCCTGATGTCCAGAAGTCGTACTTGTTATAACCTGTAATTACAAAAGTCAAATTATTATTCATAACTCTCTAATTAACCCTTTGTAGAAGTAAAATATTCGAAATTTGAAAGCCAAATAAATAAAGGGTATTTACCAGCATTAGTAAGGTATGTAGTTATAGAATCAGCCTTTTCTTTTGTTTCAAAAGATGCAAGCTGCAAGCCTAATGATCTGCAAAGACAATTTTTATATATTTTTTTAAACAAAATTGTTTTTTTGTGAACAATCGTTAAACACTCGCCGAACTTCGTAAGTGACATTAACTCGAAACACTAGTGACTATCGCAACAAATTATTTAGGTTTGATTGTAAATCGCAAATTTATTAAAAGTACAGTTGCGGTTCACAAACCATGGTAACAATAAAATATCTCAGTATCTCAATCTACAATACAAATAGGACAATAAAATAAAATAATTTGTTAGTTCCAAGTCCAATGTGATCATTAAATAAATCTAACATTTACGATATAGTTCCGCGTAATACAAGACATACGACGAGCCATTACGACAGTACAATTAACCTGCGCAAGCCATATAAATGCGATTCCGCTAAAGAACTATCGTAGCTGCTAATCGTATTCAGCTATTAGCTTGAACAGTGTACAAGTTGCACCAAAAGCCTGTTTATCGAGATGCAATTTATTCGCTAAAGACAAGCCAGGCCACGGCCTTGCCACGATAGGACCACATTCCAAGTTCAAGTTCAGAAAACTCTGAGAGATTAAAAACCCCTATGGCATCATATAACTGAACATTAAACTCTCACTTAACATTTACTGTAAGCCCAACGAAATATTCGGAGTATTTTATAATTACAAAAACTAAATGCAATTTTAATTTCTATAACAAGAAATCTAAAAATAAAAACGTTTGAGTATGTTAAGTTAAGCTGTACCTTGCAAGTTATAATTTTATTTAAGGTGAATGAAGCGGAAATCAATGGCGATTGCATTTAGCAAACCACCGTTTCAACGAACTGGTTCAAGATTAAGGATGCACTCTCTTCAACTTATATTGGCGGGCTGTAAAAGTTTAATTCAACTCGCGAAGAAATTTTACACCCTACTATACAATAATATATAGCCAAATAATGAAACTACGTCATCAATCACATTTACCACCAAAAACAAATGAAAATTGAAACGCGCAACACGTCTCGACCGAAGTTTTTTTATTATGAATTAAAACATCATAAATTATGCTGCACTTGAATTTATCATGGATTCGAGCAAATATTTAGAAGCTAAATATTTGCTTGAGTCCTTTAAAGCACCTTCTTACTTTAGTGCCATATTTCATTTTGCCCCATCTCGTTTTGGTTTGTTGATGGATCCAGTTTTAAAATCAGTCATACATAAATACATTTATTTTTATCCACTGCATCGTCAAGCGTCATTTCCAATACTTGTGTAGCTTTAAATATCTCTTCAATTTCATGTTTTTCCATTAACGTTTTTTGCTCGAATTGCGTCTGACTACGTCTGACCGCATTTTATTTTTTCCAGTAGTTATATATATTTAAATGGTATAACGAAAAATCGGCGACAATCACGTGTCCGCGTCATATCGGTACCGTTAGTTTCTTTTTGTCATCGCGATCAAAGCGAACCGTAACACGACTTGAAGCAGTTTGTAAATTATCCACGGGTCCGGTGTTATTGCGACCGCGACGCATCACCATAAAACTTGTCGTCACGCAGCACCTGCTCCTGAACTGCATCTCGCCACGCTTGTCACGCCGCGAATTCGAGTCATATTTTACAACGATTTTGCCGCGACCTTAATCGATTTTTCAGTTCCATTATTTTCCTTATCGATTTCGTTTACTTAGCGATACGGATATTACGGGACGAGCTTTGCCATCATTAACAATTGGAACCGTAAATAGGTCGTGACTCCGACGCGTTGGAAGGACATCGTGACCGAGCTACGGGGCTACTGACCTCTCATAGCAATTTGAGCGTGCACGTGGTCGGATCTAGATCGCAGTATATGGCACCTCTCTAGTGGCGCTTGCGGCACAATACCATTTTCAAATAAATGGAACGATTTTCTCATATAGGAAATCATTATTTCATAGAAATGAGCTAACGGGACAAGCAGTCTTATAATTTATCAAGCTTCGGAGGAAATAGACTCTAAAGACGCTTACAAAATACATTGATGGATTATTCAGAGGAGCTTTGCAAGTTTATAAACGTCATACGTTTTATTGTAAAGGTGCTTCATAATACTTTGCATAGATATTTATAAAATCCGCTTGTTGAAAAGTAAGAGGATCAGTCCCTGTTCAAGCTATACTACATAACTGTACACATTTGAAATGTTTAGTATTCGCCTTTCATCAAATCACACATGCTCTTTAGCATGGCGCAGGGCTAACCAAAGTAGATCGCAATGCCACCAATATTGTTCTTGACTTTTCCCTGAACCTCGTAACGGTAATGTAAATGACTGCACTTCCTGGTGGCTAAAGCGTCGGAGCACACCAAGGCGCTTGTTAACGCTAACCTAACTCTACTTATGTTACTATCGAACTACAGGAACACGACACACCAGATAAGAACATACGGAGTCACGATTAAGGAATATTTATCTCACGAGAAACGCTCTGGGAGATGAAAATCTTACGCTGCATTCTAAATACGGTATGAGTATAAAATACTGTTACATACCTGCAGTACTGATAAGCGAGGAAATAGTTGAGTTCCGGACTGTATGGGTTCATTCTTGAGATAAAATATTGCACACCATCTAGCTGTATAGTTGTTATCCTTTGCGCTGAAACAACAGAAACAATAGCTCATGTTAATGGATAAAATAATATTATATAAAATAACGTGAAAGCAACAAAATTAATTCCAATAATTTGTAGACGAAAGCTATTTCGTATTCCGTGTAGGGTCATTTTTGGTTTATACCAAAACTTTCCGTATACGGAATGTAGGTATATTTCTTTTAAAACCATCAAGACGACACTTTTTTCAACCCTAATCCTTACTCAGTCCAAATCGTTAACACTTAGTATCCAGTTCTCGGTGAGAAATGTGACAATGGATCTGACACAAAACGAATATAGCTGGGATAAAGCGCGCCCCTCATTCAATTCATTCATTGCTTTAATGCGACGGTTATGAGCCGCCCGCGCAGCTCGGCTACATTACCGCGTGATTTACACCGCACGTCACATGCCCTGACATTGACACTGTACTCATCGAGATTATCATATGAGAATTTCAAAGAATACTTTCGTAATAGCGATGTTGATATTTTATCCTTTCAAGATCTTGATCTCTCCTCTTTAGCGAGCCTGTTTGTACTTTTTTTGTTCAGTAATGTATTCCCACACCTCTTTTCACCACTACTTAATATGTTCACCGCGATGTCTGAACTTCATTGTCATAAAGTTCGCAGTTTTGCACGTCATTTTCGTAATACGATTGCAGTATAATGCAGCGACGTGCAGCACATACGAGACAAAGTGTTTTGCGGTTGAACCCCCGTCGCGCTGTAACGCCATAATTAATTCAATGTCCACTTCTTGCGGTTGACCGCAAAATTTTATTACTTCCTAATTTGGTTTGGTATTGAAAGCGAGGTATCAGACTTTCTGTTATGTCTTAATTAGTTCTGTCGCTGAATAAATTAGACTAGCCATTATCGATCAAGTTTAACTATGTGTATATACGTAAATGCCACGAATAAACTAATTGATGATTTGCATTACCACATTTGGCACTAGACATCATAATCTAAGCAAGAAATCAGGCAGCTTTAATGTCAACTAAATATTAACACCGAGTGATATAGCTAAATACACGCGCAAAGCGTAGATACCGGTCAATACTCCATGATAATAGATTAGAACTGCAATGTCATCCACTTTAAGAAGCATCGACGCGAATCTCACGCTCGGCCGAGCACGAAATACTCCGGACTGCATCTTTAAAACCACGACCATATTAAACAAGACCACGACTCTTTGCCTACAAACAAAAACAAGATTTTGTTTTCTTAAGAAAGTAACGACATTGCATTCAATAGTCTTATATGTATATATTTAGTCGTGCCGTACTCTGCGAAATGCAATTGTGAACCCATCCCGAACAATCCACGAAGAAAACGAAGATGAACACGTCTTGGACCACGTACACTTTATTCAACCATGAAACAAGTGATTAATAATACGTAATTAAATGTATCCTGCTTCGCGTCGGATGTTAGAGCGGACTAAGCAGCTTCACATCACTAGTCTAATTTGCATAATAGTTGTAATGGTAGCCCATTAATTGGCCCCAGATTGATAGACGCCTTGTCATTCGTTCTCACGAGCTCTTGCATAGATACGCGCGTATTTATTCCGAAGAGTTCATCACCACTATGAAACGCAACACGATTACTGTGAAAATTTTGATAGCAAAAATTTTATAATAGAGGATATTATAATAATTTACAGACGTAAATTACCTGTTTATGCTAAAATAATCCAACATTTACAATACGGAAACGTATGCGGACACATGGCCGTAAATATCCTTATTGCTTTCCAACAGTTTATTGAGCAAGTCAATGGTATATTGTGTACGTTGTTAAGAAATCTGAGTTCTACAACTCAGCTTTACTCGGTTATTAGAGGCCCTGAGCCTTCTATTGGAATCCATGCATAATGTAACCTCATGCATAAACGATGTCGCGCATTACTTGCTTACTTCGCTTTTACTTCTTGTTCGAGCTTTTCCTTGATGAATGCCGCATTCTGCAGTCACTGTAATAGCTGCAGCAATTTATCTTTGTTCACTACTTTGTTGCTATTCTTTTCACTGTGTATTTTATATCTTACAATTTCTGCCATACAAGTTATGTCTTCTATCAACCAATCTTTCCCTTATGACAATCAATAGAATTTGCTGCAGGTCGTCTTTATATAAATGAAAATCATGTTTTACCGCTTCTTTGGTTTGTTTCTTGATAACAATAATTGGGACTAAACTAAAACCATGACATTTCCGCTTATGGTTATTAGTGCAACCATAATCTATTCAATCCGAATAATCCTAGACCTATGTGATTACAAAGCAATATATGGGCATAAAAGGCGATAGTTAGGGACGTTTAGAAAGTGCTGTCTGACAGCGAGACGAGTGTACACGGGCAACAATGAGCGCCGGGGAGGCGGGTCACGTCGCGTGAGTCATGCGCGCGCGCTGCATACTGATGAAGAGCATCGGCACTCCCGTCCCGTCCACGTAGCGTCATCGGAACCACCCAGACGAGGATGGCACTGTTCGATATAGTACAGTGCTAGTTTTGTAGGTGCCACAATGCGACCTGACCAGGGCTGTCGATTGGCCACTTCCTCAGTTATAAATCATCATGCGCTACGCTTCTTACATTCCAATTATTAACAACTTCAAACTGGTTCTCAATTTGGACAACAATGTCACTAATTACACGGTTTAACACCCTGTTATAGAAATTGACACCCCTATTGTGTAGGGGTGAGTGCACTTGCCGGCGCCGCCACGTGGATATCCGGCGGGCTCATCCACCGGACGCTAACGGACCACTGTCCAAAACATCGTCGCGAATGTCATGCCCGCAGTGCGCTGCGCAATCGCAAACTAACATCGCCACTTTTTACTGATCGCGAATCGCGATAGCTCACTTTAGCGAAGAATTTAAACTTGCATTCTCTGTAGATACCGTTCGAGTTATGGCAGTTAAGGTCATACAAATGATTACACGGCAAAAAATGTCTCAAAACGAAAAGTTATCAGTGATCTACATGCTTGTGAGTTCTCTGAAAATATAACTGAGGAGCCGAGATGTGTGGAACTGTGGATGGGTGATAAAGATAAACTCTTCATAAATTTTGGACAACTTCACTTAAAATGTTAAGTTTCTAAATAAATATACGATGTAAAAAGCGGGGTTTTTAAAGGGCAAAAGAGAATAAGAAACATTAACATTCAATACAACATTTTCGTCAAAGACATGAAAATAAATTAGTAACTCAAGATTCAGTCCTGAAACTGTTACACGTTCTTCATAATAAATTAATTGTACGTGCTAACAATATCGCGGATATCGTTACTCAATCACCCATCAGCAGTCGGAAGTTGGCAGATGTAACCGTCGCACCCGCAATCGCATACAGAACGCGATACAGACCACATTATTAGTATATCTCCACGATCCTCACCATTGCCTCATTAAAATTCGTTTATGAGCTATCTTATGGAGGAATCTCACGTCCCATATAATAATAACAACTTCCTCCCATTCATCGGGACCGATTTTACATGGGTATAAAAAGTAAGGATCTATGATAATTTTTATTATTTTAGAATAGAATAATCTTTATTTGAGTTTCTCTTGGCGATATTTAAATAGACCTTAGTTTTTTTATGTCTTTCTATGTACAACTGTTGATGAAATAAATGATTATTTATGTATTATTATTATTATTTATTACATTAAAAAAAGGCATTGAGATAAAATCAAAACCAGTTGGGACGATTTTGTAATAAAATGTATCAGGGTCAATTCAAATTTATTTATTTCGGACAACAAAATTTACTGTGTTAGTAATTACAGAATGCCTTATAATTAACGTTAGTAGTCAATGATGAGCTTTGTCTATCCTAATTGATGATTATTATTATATAGCAACCAAACTCGTAACGAATAGCAAAAAATTACTTGCACGTATACCTATAAAGAAATAATTAAAAGTTTTGTAACATTCCAATTTGTAATCCATTAATAAAAAGCATTAAACGCCTGAACAATTCACAGCAGGGAATGTTCTTCATGCAGGATTGATAATTTTTGCACCCTTTTCTGACACACTAATTACTATTACTTATGCATTCATACAATTCTGCTAAAGGTCGTGCAATTAAAATTACAACGTAATTACTAGTTATTACATCTAAAGAAAACTTCACATCGAATACCTGTCGGAAAACTAATTAAATATCAACAATTGCTTATAAAACCAAAAGCCAGTAAGTATAATATTTCTTGGAATGAAAAACCACAGAAAATTACAGAATACATTTCCCCTTAAAGAACAGTTTCCTTGCCATATCTAATATTACAGAGAGAGCATATAAACCAGTTGAAACCGGTTAATAGATGTTGCAAATTATGCATTATCAGGGTCTAAAAATATCGCCAAGTCCCCTCCACGTAGGACGTTGGCTTTGTGAGGCAGAAAAGTTCATAATTATTCTAACGGATACACCATCGCCACGGGATATGAGGACCTCTAAGTTTTTATGGACCATTATATTTTATTCAGTAAATGAATTAATTGGATTAAAACACTTTAGATAAATGCAAGGGTAAATGTTCATTGGAAGAAGGACTTCGGATCGTATAAATAAAGCTATTGAGCTTTTATTATACGATAAGAAGTCGTTCTTGAAAATTCGGAATACTTTATAATATTCTCTAAATCTCAGTGCAAAAAATCTTTATGATTTTATAATTTACTACCTTACTTACTTTTTATAATTTTTATACATATATGTATTAAAAAGATAAATTATTCTCTGTTTCTTATATATTTATCGCTGCAGTGGTTTTATAAATATTCCAAACAATATATGTCTTAGGTTTTCACGATCACTATACAATATAATAAAACAACTTTTAACCGGATTAAAACTATAAGAGAGCATCGAAAAATTCATCCGCGTCGCTGTCAACTTGTAGCGTACCCAAAAGGCTGGCAGCATTGCCACGTTGAATAGCAATACTAATAAATTTTAAAACAACTTAGCTTTTCGGGTTCACTACACATTATAATAAATCGGAGGATCAGGAGCAGGATCCTACTGCAACCAGAAACGCTGCAAACTGTTCGAAACGTCAGGAAAAACAAAAACCAATAAATCATATACGCGATTAATCCGTTTAAAAGTTGTTTTATTATAATTTCAAAACCACTGCAGCGATTTCCTAAAATTGTCTTCACACACCAGCTTACCTAAATCAGAATGAAGAAACCCGAAAAGCCTTAGCATAACAATAAAAAAAAAACATCTAATATGACGTGATTCTAGGAGTTCAAAGAAGGATAATAAAATATCAAATTTCGAATAAAAGTGAATTTGGGCTGAATTATAAAGACATTTGAATACTTTAATAGCCCCATCCCCCAAACGCATCAGGTACGCGGCTCAACATTCCAAGTAACTTAAAATATCATGTTACTGCTTTTTACGACATCGTAAAATGTTGTGTTGAAGTAAACTTTCATGGAGATAAGTTTTATTATAACATCGTTTACAGGTTATGTCGAAAAGTAGCAGATATCATAAAATTTTACAAAAACGGTTTGAGATAAAAGCCAGATCTTCTAACACTTAAACGTTGATTAAAAGCTGTGTAATCATGTAACCGCAAACCGTTGGCGCCGGCGGCGGCGGTGCAGCGGCGACGCGCGGTGCGATGCGTGCGTGTGCGCAATGCAATGCATTACATAACGCGAACCAGTTGGCGGATCGAGCGCAACCACCCGGCCCTCGCGGCGCACGCTCCATCTACTCCATGCAATACACGACGTGTATTTCACGGCCGTGCCAAGTTCAATGTTAAATATTATCACCTTTATCGGATATTGTAATGTCCCCGTCTACGATTAGATTAACTCTGTGAGAACATTTACATCGTGATAAAGTACGTATCCGCATAGATCATGCAACACTTAATGTGTCGTTGAACTCTAAGCGGAAAATTGGTTTACCAAAATTCTCATTACGAATCTATGAGTAATGATTGATGATACAAACATCTGTAGCCACAAAATAGTTATCAAATTACAGATTCTAAATTAACGTATAGTAAAAAGTGTAATTTTGGCGTCTATCAAAAAATATTGATCGGTGTTGTGCGTGGGAATATCGATCGGATTGTTCGTGGTCGGATAACGATCGGAAGGCAAAAAAGGGACCGAGATAATGGCGAACGAACGATGCGCAAGAGACGAGCCCAAGGACGGCGCGCGCGACTCCTCTCTCGCGCCCGCTGCGGAATGCACCTACCAGACTATTTTTAGTAATCAAACCCGATGCCGACCCGGTCCTGGTCCCGGCGGCCGGCCAACGAGACAAACAAATGTCCGCGAACACTAGTGATTCCACTGAAATTATATTGCTAACGAGCACTGCACTGTCATGCAACTAAAAAAAACATGGAGCAAAATAAAAACCATCAATGTACCAAGAAATTTAACAGCGGCTAGTTTTTTACTGGAATATTTGGTGACTAAACCTCTAAATTACTTTTTCTTTAAGTAACCAAAGCTCACGTCCGATAAGTAATTTGATACAATCATACCACCTGGTGCTGCGGCCACATTAGTTCTGAATTATAGCGACAAAAAAAATATTAAAGGAAGAAGATCACAATAAAGTATCACTTAAAATGCTTTCGGCACCCGACTTTTTGAGATTAACTTTATTTAATGACCAAAACTTAGATCCCATTTTAGCCACGGACAGAATGATATTGTGTTTAAATCGTACTTTATGTTCACAAGAAAAAGTTTATAACATTAAAGATGTGAGAATATTATTACTTCTAAAATATTTTGTAAATACATAATGGCTAAGCCCGGTACATGATTCAATTGTCAGAAATGACAATTATTATAATAATAATTCCGAATGTTTATAAATACACAAGGACAACGATTTAACTAAACATATACCTAAAGAGCTTATAATACAGTAGGTAGAATAGGTACATCAATATTGTCATTTCATTGGAATTCTACATAACTAATCATTTGCAGTTATCGTTCATCATCTCAGACTCAGAAAAAACATTATAATATTATATCTTTAATTTATTACTGTAAGAAATTCTAGATGGAATGCCAATCGCTGTTTTACTGGCAACCACCAAGAATGAAAAAAGTAAAATACTTGAGAATTTGTTATGGTTATTCCAAAAATATTTCGTAATCCGTATATCGGGCAACAATTATTGAATTCGATATGGGCAATACTGCGATTCATCGATACAGAATAAGAAAATGCTTGAGTTGGACGGGGCAAGCGACTGTATATAATCTAGAGTCATTTACGGTACCGGTGCGGGCGCTACAAGTACTGGGGAGGCGGGCTGACGGCACACCATAATATTATTCCATGGAACTGCAGCTAGATGTCCAGGCCACGCGGCGGCTAGGCGAGGGCCGATGAACCCCGCACCTGTCGCCGCTCCCTCCGCATCCCCGCACAATTTTTTCCCAACACCGACTTCCGTCGAAGAGTTTTTGCCGACCTGTCGATAACCTGTCCGATAGCTGCGGACACGCCTCATTAGCGGAATCACTCCCTACTATGTTGATTGGTTTAAATCGTCAACCTTTCTCACAGACTTCGCACACTTGCACAGCAGCCTTGATGAGGTAATTCTCTGCATTCCGATAAATGGTTACCTACGTTGACAAATGTCATTGGCTTTAGATAAAACATCTTTCTGAGAATTGCTACGTCTGTACACTTGGCACTTTCACGCCAAACTAAGGATTGACAACAAAATATGCTTTGAAGAAGTTCTCTGAAAGTGCTCTCTATTTTTTTCTTGGAACAAAGAAACGTTTCTTTCTGTGGAATGTAACTAAGGATATATTACTTATCTATCCTTACAATACAAAATATAATTAAATCTGGTTCCCATAGCGTGCCCTTTCTGATACACTAGATCCGTATACTTGTGACAGGAGCATGGTAGCCGCGGGTGCAGTGTCGCATTGTTCAGATCGCATGCGTGTGTGCGTTAAGTCGCAGGCGCACTTGAGTCAACAGGCGAAACGCGCCGATCTGCTCCTGGCTTTATGGCTCACCTCCATGGCGTTAGTTTTGTTGATATTAGCCACCGGTTACGACGGATTATACGAATTTTATTGCGTGTAACAAGCTGTAGAACATGAACAATTTGTTTTTAGCATTTTTGGTTCACATGAACTATTTCCTTGATGAATGGGTATTGCAGGTCTACATCTTTCTCTTTCCCTCCATTTTTATTTGGTTGTTTGTATTACTTTCTAACGCATAATCTTATATTTATAAATCTTAAGCAATATTTTACGACAGCTTACGATTTACAGTTTTATGATGAACAATAAAATAAAATATAAATAAAATTTGAAAGAAGGAGTAATGGTGGGACTAGCTATTGTACTCTAATGAAACTCGAACAATGAAGGTCGAAGACCCGTAGGTCACAGCAACCACCTTGCTGCCACCATGCCGTGCTATTGTGGCTCTTGCATAAGTTATTACTACTTCTTGTAATGCTAATCTAGTATAGCTACTGTAACTATTCCCTACTTTTATTTCCGTAAGGCGTTTATAAATATGGGAGAGAATATAAGGCTTCTTTAAAGTATGATTATGAAGTGATGGTGATGTGATATTGTGGCATATTTTATCCATTAATGTGAATAGCCTGCATAAGTAAGTCATAATTAAATATTGAATTACAATAAATCAATATTCCATAATAATCAAATCAAAATTATAAAATAAATTGCATTGATATTTATGATAAGTCTTTACAGCAGACAACTATAGGAGCTTCAGTGTCACAATGCTGAAGCACGCGGCACGTACAAATAACAACACAATTGAAACGTAAATTACCAACAATTTTTGAGTGAGACGATTACGTGACGTAATGATGTCCTGTGATCTGATCCATCCATAACACACACAATATTTAGCTTAGTTTAGTTTTTGCATAAGTATATTATAGGTATGTATTTTGAATGAATCACGTTGAGCTGAAATTTAGACTTTAATTACCTAGACCTTTAAATTCAAATTTATTTTGGTTTCAGTTTTTCATAAGACCTGATAAGAAGATTGTTAGGATACACAATATTACTTCGTTAAAATAAAATAATTTAATATAAAATCAACTGTATCACAAACCTGCTGCGGGACCAAGGGTGGCTGCGAACAGCAAAAAGCAGGTGGCCAAAACGAGCTGCATGTTGATATAGAGTCGAGTGATATCTGCGGGGAGGCGATCTTTGCACACACAGGAGTGCGCACGCGCTACACGGGACACTCGGGGCACACTGAACGCGCGCTGCCCGGGACCCCCCCTTATAACACGGACGCGTCCCGCGCGCACCACTGCATGGGACCGCTATTGCGATCGCAACCTCTAGCTTCGTGTACAATACCCCTCCGCCCACTAAACACTCCAACACGGACATAACAAACCAGCAATGTAGTAGCTCCATAGATCCGAACCACGTAGCCGGTGGTGCGGTGTCGTCAGCCGCGGACGTCCGGCGGCGGGCGGACGCTCGGTTCGGCGGCGCCCGCGCTCCTCGACACGGGAGTTATCTCGGCAAATCGTACCGCACAATAGTTCGCGCTCAATTTGTTCTTGTTGCGGTCGACGCAAATTCTTCGCTTGTCCAAAGGGTTGTCGACGTTGTCGTAGTTTTTTCTCCACTCACGATCTGATGCGGCGGCTTCAAGGGTGTGCCTTTGTTATATCTCCCATTCAGGATCAGCTACGCAACCTGTCTGCGACTATTGGAAATAAACTAGGTAATTTATTCTTCCAACCAAAATGTGTAAACGCCAATATCTTTAGAAGAGACCTCCTCCTGAGCTGTCGCGTATGTTCTTCAAGTTACCACGTTTTCATAATTTTACACTCAATATGAAAATTATGATTATCTGCTCGAGATCATGTTATAGTTAAAGTGATTTAGGTAAAGCTAAAGTTACAATATTAAATGGAAAAAGAATACGGTCGCGAACAGGATTCGAACCTGCGCCTCCCGGATAGATACTCCAGGCGCTCTGACCACTAAGCCATCTCGACTTCTGCTCACCACCGCGAATTCTTCTTCCATATTTTAACACGTCTTATGGCGACGTCATTGCAATCAATTCAGTACCTACACAAGTGACCGAACCGACACAACTAACTTTGCAGTTAATACAATGTCGTAAAGAATGCAATTACCTTAATAATTCAAGATATGTCTTTGAAAAAGCATTAACGCATGCTTAGCGAACTCTAAAGTTACAATATTAAATGGAAAAAGAATACGGTCGCGAACAGGATTCGAACCTGCGCCTCCCGGATAGATACTCCAGGCGCTCTGACCACTAAGCCATCTCGACCTCTGCTCACCACCGCGAATTCTTCTTCCATATTTTAACACGTCTTATGGCGACGTCATTGCAATCAATTCAGTACCTACACAAGTGACCGAACCGACACGACTAACTTTGCAGTTAATACAATGTCGTAAAGAATGCAATTACCTTAATAATTCAAGATATGTCTTTGAAAAAGCATTAACGCATGCTTAGCGAACTCTAAAGTTACAATATTAAATGGAAAAAGAATACGGTCGCGAACAGGATTCGAACCTGCGCCTCCCGGATAGATACTCCAGGCGCTCTGACCACTAAGCCATCTCGACCTCTGCTCACCACCGCGAATTCTTCTTCCATATTTTAACACGTCTTATGGCGACGTCATTGCAATCAATTCAGTACCTACACAAGTGACCGAACCGACACGACTAACTTTGCAGTTAATACAATGTCGTAAAGAATGCAATTACCTTAATAATTCAAGATATGATATAACATACGGTCGCGAACAGGATTCGAACCTCTTTTCTTTTTCCATTTAATATTGTAACTTTAGAGTTCGCTAAGCATGCGTTAATGCTTTTTCAAAGACATATCTTGAATTAGGTAAAGCTGTTGCTTGTTTTTAAGAAGAAAAGATATTTTATTTTATAAATCTATTTCTTCTTATACCTACTTACAGCATGAGCGGCTTTACTTGAAGACATTCCCATAAAGGATGACAAGCCCACGAGTCGATATTAATTAAGCGTTTATTTGACCTTGCGGTGGACACAAACAAACGAGACTGCTGAGTTCAATATTAGATCTTTGCTGAAATAAAAGCAAATGGGGGAGACGCAGGGTACTTGAAAGCCGCCGCCGCAGCTTCACCACTTTAGACATGTTGCTTTGAAAGCCACGTTAATTGGTGGGACGCTATTTGCTTAGCACGCCATACGGCCCGCCCAGCTTTGACATTGGCATACCATACAAATTCTATAACTGTGTGCCTATTACAGTACACCTTAAACATTCCCTTCAATAATGTCCGTAATAAAATATCTAGGCCAAAGAATAAATGTGAATATTTAAATGTTCATCTCAATACAAGACTCTGCACTTAAATGAGCAAGCAAAAGTTGAACTGCCCTAGAGCCTGCAGAAACACTTATAAAAATTTCTTTTTTATCGCCTCCGAGCGATACCTATCAGTATTGTTTTACATCCGATGAATTACATTCGACGGCGATACCAGTCGATAAAATAAAATTCACGGTTTATTTTCTTAAAAAAATATGAATGTATTACTTTAATAGCTGCAAAATGAAAAAAAGCTTGAAGATTGGAGCGATACAATGTTTTTTGATCCGAAGATGTTACTCCGCTTCGGGGAATATTTAATTGAACGGGAGCATGACTCCGATGTTTTGAATAATGGTAGTAATAGACCGTACATGCCGCCCAAACAAAATTATTTATGCGCCATTCACAGTGCGCGATCGCCGTGCGCCTGCGCTAGTGAACGACATGACATTAATTGATATAATTACCATCAATTATAAACCAAATCTAATGTAAAATTTCCTTCTAGGTCATAAAATAACAATGTCCCAAAAACACAACAAACTATATAAAATTCATTTCGTATATCAATCTGCAAAATTTCGCCTCTGCTAATATTAAACAGTATGTATTTACGCCTGGTGTGATATTTTTATTCAACTACACATTCTTTTAAAATTACTGATTAGGTACTACGGACGTCCATTTTGTTGGGATTGCCCGTGTAATACAACATTAATATGACCATTCCGCTAATCATCGATTTCTGTTTACTTCAGAAACTATTTTTTAAACTAGAAATATAGAGCAGCGGAAGCAATTAAATAAACTGTACAACAAATGCTGATCCCGCCATTATCCGTTTAAAACAGAGAGTTCAGATACGGTTAGAAATAATTATGATCACTGTTGAAGATGTGTCGCCGGTCCTCAATCATAGCGTCCGTCAACGTTGTGATTATTCTAATGTTTTTGAGTTGCGTGCGATGCTTGCGCCTGCGGTGGTCACCGACAACTCTGATTACCACGATTACGATAAAAATGCCGCCCGCTATCGTTTAAATGCCGTTTTAAAAATATCTGTGTAATAGTCAACCGCAATAGCATTGTACAATAAAAATAAAATATCACGTCGATAGACCCCTTAGCTTGACGTCCCTGAATAACATTGGGAATATTGCCCGATCATTATGCTGGGTGCACGTCGCTAGTGGTCCGACATTTACATAGAGGGTACTATTAATTTATCCATTACGATCTGAATCTTCGCATATAAAGTTTAGTGTTTTTGATGAGTCATGAACGTTTGTACATACCTAGATGACGATTAAACTTGATATTTTATTTGGAGCAATACCGCTCAGTTTTGGTCGCCAAAACTTCTAATGCAGACTATGTGACGTCTACATGTATCAACATGTAGACGTTGCGCCCACGTCGTGCAGCCGTTTTATATGTAGCTATAAACTTTGTCGTGTTCGCTTTGAACGTAACAGACGATATAATATTTGAGAAGGTTTACTGCACGTAAATGCCCTCACAGGGCCCATGTCTGGGCCAAGCTTAAGTATTAGCTCAGTAGCCGAACTAAATTTTACTCCCGACATTTATGACCGAAGTACTTCGTGACTGTGAACATCTTTATTCCCCGTTTTGTTAAGGGATACAATAGTTATTTCAAATATGCAAAGTGGTTATTCACTGACTTAACATTCGAAAGATATTTGCCTACTTTTGAGTCGATCAGAGTCGGAACCCTTTTCAAAATTAAAGTTATATCTAAGTCAATTAGAACAATCAATCACCGCTAACCATTAAGTATGTTTGAATATATTTGTGGTTTAAGTTAATTTAATAACCTTAACCGGTATTATACACAATGCTCTGTAAAAAAAAAACTTAATCCTAGACTGGTGAAAGTCAAAATATAGCTAATATTCAAATTTATTATCGTTAAATATAAGTTGTATATAAAAGAGCTCTTCATCCCACGAATAAAATTAAGCCTTCTTTCTTAGTGACCGTAGACTATTATGTCTTTTGAGCCATACGCAAGAACTTTTCTGACCCCTACGGGGATCTAAAAATAAATACATCGCGTGGCGAGCGCGGGACCAAAAAACCAAAGAGAGCAACACAAGAGTTCGCGCCTATAAAGGTGTTCTAGTGCATCCGTAGCTCAATTGCATGATTGGCGCAGTCTGCTACTATTTGCACAATTTCCATTACTTAATCAAATTATTGCCTGCTAGCCGATCGTTCCGCGAGTTGCCCGCGGTTTTTCTTATTTCCCGTGGGATTCTCGCGTTTTCTAACGATTTAGATCGTACTTAGCTATAGAAAATTATATGATCCCATACTTTTCAATTGGCTCGTAACATTGTAAGGGCATAATTTTCCTGTATACATTACAATGTACATATCGCATCATAACTTATATTATTCGTCTGATATTGGTCTGCATGTATCATTATCATCTCTTGCCTTCAGTGGCGTCTTATTATCTGTATTCTACCCACATAACCCACATTGGTATATCTACTGTTCCCAGTAATTGAAAACCAGGAATGAATGATCAATTCCTACTATAAAAACATATTTTACAGTGATGAACACTGAAAAATTGTTAATCCCAAAATTTATTTTTGCTGATATTAAAGAAAAACAAATGCATTTGAGCACTGAGAACACAAATAAATTTGGTGTTTAACTTGGATTTATCTATAACCTGAACGAAGAATGCTTTATCGAATTTCGTTGATACTTTACTGAGTAAATTATACTTCTTACTCACTAGACTAGACCATATTGACATAATTTGAAAAATCGTTTAATTCCCACGTAAAAAGTTAACGTTAAGTAGTAGTCAACGATGAGTATAAATATAGATCATAGCCATAGATCTGACTTATGCTGTGCATAGCTGAAGGGCTCTTAGCTTTATATATCATACAAGTTTTTTCACAGCTAAGCAGCGCTGTTGATTATAATAAAATGGCCTATTATACGCCCGTCTACGGATATCCCTGGCACAATAATGTATTTATTCTATAAGTCATTATCGCCCGCCGATGTAACACTAGATAAATCCTGAGAAAAGTTGAATGAACTAAATCTCATTTAGTCTTTTTTGTTTCCTACAGATGTTTATTGCTCCCCTCTAGTTTGGAACAGCGTAAAATTGATGGAACAAATCGGCATAATGTTGTCAGTATGATTTAAAACGTATTTTTATTATTGCGATTTTTGACTCGCTTACATCTAGTAGAACTAAATGTTGTAGTTATATTAATATTTACTGACTGCGATGAATTATAATGAAATAATTATGAACAGTCAAATCAAATGCTAAAACTTAGTTTTGATGAACTTAATTTAATTAAGTACATAAGAGATTCCACATTACGAGTTAAAGGTTTTTTTTTTAACTTGAATTATTTTCAGTAGCTTCAGATAATATTGAAACTCGGTCGACTTTTATATTTAAATTAATGTATGTATCAGTGGAATTTGATTGATTTGGCTTGTTAGTCATCAGAATCTTAATCGTTCTTGACGTCGCTGCAAAAGGTACCAGTCTGAGACTCAATTAGAGTTTTTTGGTCTCAGTATGCGTCGCTACTCGCTATTAAGTCGGCGGTTGCATGGCTGACTCGGCTCGGCGCCTGCGCACCATGCCTTGTGCGGTGTGCCTTATGATGACAGTCGGTATTTATAACTGTGAAATATGCAAGTTGGTATCTCAAGAAAATGCTTTAATTAAAAGCAATATGGTTTTTTTGTAACATGTTCAAAAGCTTGTGATTGCAAGTTAACATAATTTACATATCAATTTTTGGCTTGGAAGAGAAATAGAATAAATTTGATTCACTAGACAATTGTATTCGTTATCTGTACCTTCATAGTAACAGTCTGTTGTTCATTTTATATCATCCCTGTATTTCTTATTCTTTTGTCTCAAGTTATGATGTCTATAATAACGACTCGACACTCGATCCGAGCAAAGTCACAGGTCACTTGTACTAAAATTTGTGTCGTAATTCATAAAGATACAACGGACTTGTTGTTTTATCATAGGTGTTTTATGCAAATATTACCGCATTCGTTTCTTGCGTGGGATAAGCCTGTATCATAATTTAGTAAAGCATTAATACAGTTATAAAATAATGTGCGCCATGTATTTTCTATTATGAAAACTGCACCACGTGCAGCTAATAGATTTGATAGCCAGCGATAGGCGTAATACTATATTGATTCGCGTCGCATCGTCGCGCCGCCCTGACGTCAGTGGTTATGTGTTTAAGTAATTACTCCCTAGAGATTGAAGGCACAACATCAGTCTTGGTCGGCGTAAGATCGTTTCCCGTTATAATTGACGCGCACACGAGGGACTGCCGAGGTGTCAGAAGAGTGGAGGCCCGTGGAGGCACGCCTCACACCTTCACTATAATTTACCCCGACCATGTGCCCGACAACCCCTAATCACGAATATGTTTAGTAAAATCATTATTTTCAACAGATTCCAATAATTCGCAATACATCACCTATATTTTATAAATTCTATTTGGAATACTATAAAACTTCAACATATTTATGAAATAATAACTACAAGGGTAAGATATGCTATTTTTTACAATAATTTTGTTAATTATGACAGGCAAAACGATTTCTTATGAGTATAACGTCATCTTGCGGTAATCAATTAAGCCTTTTGCCTCTGGCATTGCTTGCAGCGGAGGACCACTTAGTCGCTAAAATATTAAAAGAGGTTTTTTGCACCCAAGAAAGTGAAGTTTTAAATAACATGGCCTGCGCTCACACACATCCAGGACGAAACAGATATATACCATTTAAATACCAGATGAATTAATTATTTGCTAATTATCTGTAAAAATTGTAAAGAGAAAATCATAAGATTATGTTAATCATAAATAATAAATGAAAATAATGGGCTTGCAGTAAATTCCTAAGAAGATGCTTTAATTTGTCAAATTACACGCATATTCTTTTAAGTTCTGCAAAACAATTTCCGAAACCTAATTGATTCTTAGTTTTCTGTGTTTTATAAAGAACGAAATATTAATCCGTGTGCCGCAAAAACAGAAAATAATAGGTGTTATCATAATTATTGTTGTGTTGACGTGTGATTTCCTTCTCAAAGGTTCAAGGTTATGAACGTGATTTTGAAATATCGTAAAACCAATCTCAATGGCTCATCTACGGCGCCGATCACTGCTTTCTCACGACCGAATAGCGTTACCTGATTCTCCACTATCATTCCTATAGTTTATAACTATAAGGGTCAAAATCTCTTACTGATTCTATTGGTGGATTTTTTTATGTATGTAGTCCCTAAGTGTTTTGTTTGAAGGTCGTGTTTAACAGCCAGTTGTGCCGTTCTTTGTTATCCGTGTTGACTCTCAAAATATTGACACTAGATCAAATCGTATGGGGGACTTATTTTTTCGCTGCAGTGAATGTTGTAGGTACTAACAAACACTGGCAACTGCAACGATCGAATTATCAAGAAATTCAACTCTTCCGTTACCTATGACTATTCAGGATTGCAATGAGTATATTTAATGAACTCTTTATTGCTCTAAATTAGCATGAAGTTAACGTTTTTTAATCTGATATCGACGGTTTAAGATACAATTATTAAGCCTAAGAATTGGTTTTTAGAGATGTTCAAATGCTCCGTGTGATATAACTTATAATACGTATCAGAGGTGTCTTAAAAATTTTGTTATCGTTAGATACTGACTCCAGTTACAAAATTGGGCAAAGTCTAGGCTGATCATAATGGTTGATGCCGTCCATTCAACCTTTTGCATCATTTAACTGCAAACATTAACTTTGTAATATCTGTAAATATGAAATTAGAGAATACGTTTCTCTATTCTTTTTCAAAATTTATGATATGCACCGACTGCATGTTATAATTTTTGCATTTTCATTTTACATATTCTACGGTCGACGACGTTCGTTACATCTTAGATACCTACTCCAACAATAAATGTTAGTTTTATTATACTGTTTCAGTATAGCTAAGGAATCTTACTGTGAGAGGAGAATCAAACAAAAAAGGTCTTCAAATCATTTCCGTAAGGAACGTTCACAAATACTCAATGTGGAAATTCTTGGCGTAAGTATCATGGTGTTCACATCGGTGCACAGTGCGCCGACGCAGCCGCGCGCGGCGTATCTAAAGCTCAATTGCACAATTAGTGTTGCCTCCATTGTGCTTCCGGATTCCCTCGGGATTGCACTCACCTCCGCAACATACATTTTCCTCACCGACACTGCACTTATTATATTCTATGAACGACGCCGGCGTAGCTGTTCATACTCTTGGTACAAGATGGCGATAAATTTCTGACGTTAAATTTTACACGCCATGATTAATAATAGCTGCCAATTGATAGCGGTCAACTATAAAATGGACGTTTCCGCAGGTAATGCGCAAACACGTCCGCACCACGATTTATATGCACATCGGTAGAGGTATCACCTTGAGTTATTAGCCAAGGATACAAGCATCACCACCCGGCAATTAAAATATAATCCAGAACCTTCCGGGAAACCGAGTCCGGGATCGGCCGACACCTCCCGATCGTTAATCCTGCCGTCGCAACTTTTTAATAATCATATAGCATTTTATACAGACCATAAATTTTGCAATTTTTATAAGATACCTATGCAAGCACGGCTTTCAAAGATTTCAACTAATATACGTACTTAAATCCAAAATCATATAGTAATTAACAATGTATGCACAATTACGTACTACATATCTTCATCTAACTGTGATATTTCGCATTATCCCAGTGATTGTTTGTTATAGACATGTTAACCCATAGTTCTATGGCTTAGTCACATAAGAACTCTTTCTTTCGTAATATAGAGAAGCAACCTGCGACTTTAAATGTGGATATAGAAAAATGGTAGCTTTGAATGTGTCAGCTCACAATCACATAGGTACTTGGAAACTATTTTATGAACACCAACCTGCACACAAATACTTGACGTGTAATAAATCACAAGCATTGAGCAGTAAACCTATGAAAAAGGACTGTGAAAAGAACATTGTATCATGCAAATCCTTGACCTCGGATATTCTATTCAGATGTCATTATTATTCCCGACTCGTATCGCCATTAAGAGAGTACAACTTTGAAAGTGCCTACAAGGAAAGTATTCGCGTACGAAACCTAAGCGGTCATAAATAATACGAGGCGAGCGGAGTCAGCTAATGAATTACGAGTGCGAGGCTCATAATAGCGGGTCGCGCGCGGCGCTAAATGCTGCGCACGCGGTCGCCGCCGCCCGCCGCGGGCAATGTACGCACCGCCCGCCGCGCCCGCTATGACTGCGCAAAGCCTGCAACGCGCCACGCAAAGCCACCCCTCAACTTACCTTCGAGCTTCGTCGGTCGCCGCGCAGCCAACAAAGGACGCCGATCTCGTGCGAATAGTTCACGCTCTGCCTCTTGCATCATTGTAATAGACGGATGGCCGGAGTCAACGACACCCGTCGACGAGTCATCGCCGTCATCATTCAACTTGAACTGTCTTCCAAACGTAGTTGTGCACAATCATAATGAATCATTACGAGTATTACGATGCACGTTTCGAGTTGATACTGATATAGTGCGATAAGCTGAACAACGCGAACTGGAAGAAGAGAATTTATAGGAGGCTGCGATGCGCCAAGGCCGCCCAGTCGTTGCTATTATGTAAATAATGCACTCCTATGTCGTGCCCTCTGTGGCACTCGCTTACTGACTACGACTGCTCATCATAACGACCCTTCCACATACCATTCGTAGAATCTCGTTATATTCGTTATTTCCATTTATTCTATAGAGTTCATGATCCTCTTTTGTAAACATAAAACATTTTTAAATTTTAATTTAGAACGGTACTGACATATACTATAAAAATATTCTTCTAGTGGATCACCTCGGAAATGCAGACGTTAATTACACACTCTTAATGTATGCAGGTAGCGCTACATCTGAATTGATAGGATACGTATTAATTGCATACTGGTCTGAAATTCAGACGATTTCACGAATTCAGACGAGGCAATAGTAGTTTTCTCAGTTAAAACAGACGAGGCAATAGTAGTTTTCTCGAGCAAATTGTAACACTTAACTGAGGGAAATAATGAGTCACCGTGTAGTAAATACGACTTGTCACTGTTTTAACGGTATTGCAATTTAATAATTCAATACTTATCTGTAAAAGCTTTACAAATCATTTAGCGTAGAAAAAGACGGGAATTTCACCAACCGGATACATGAGGATGCCAATCCCAGGACATCGGCCAATTAAATATATTATTATTGATTGACTTCTTTACCAACGTCTTTAATTTATTTTTACTTAAGTACTTATAGCTTTTAAATATACTATACTATTCAAATATACAATAATAGTACAGATTATAAAAATATAAAACGATGACCTTGCAT
This sequence comes from Xylocampa areola, assembly GCA_935421205.1. Taxonomy (NCBI): domain Eukaryota; kingdom Metazoa; phylum Arthropoda; class Insecta; order Lepidoptera; family Noctuidae; genus Xylocampa; species Xylocampa areola. Next base: position 9,717,883 of record OW285200.1, read on the forward strand.
TGTACCTTTTTTATGATTTTCTTCCAAACTTATCATAAAATTAAAATCGAAAATCCCAATGCTATTCTTGGTCCTTAGTTCCTACGAAGAAATAACTAGCTAGATAGACGAGTGGTTTGTTTTATTCGCGAATATCAGCAACAGTCGTGAGGCACGTCAAACTGATCACACTCGCGGCTCCTAAATCAATAGGAGCGAATCGGCGCGGAAGCGTTGCTGAGTGGAGCCCTGCTGAGGTGGTGCCCCTTCATGTGGGCTTATCAAGTTCATCACTGTCGCCACACAGACACGATCCACACAACACGAATAATGAATTATTATATTCGACGAAATTTCTTCCAAAATTCAACCATATTTCATGCTTTATTATGATCTTACATAAAATGTTATAATTATAAAAACCTTAGCAATTTGGAATTAACATTTTTAAACGTTTCCAGTTAAAGCACCTATGGAGGGCACTTAAAACATTTTTGGCCTTAATCAGAGCTGTGAAAATAATAAATACGCTCGCAGGAGTGCTTCTTGGCTAATGGTGACTGCATTCCGACAGTAAGGATTGTCGCCGGAGAAAAGTGCCGTGTCATTGAACCGTCTTATGGTGAATTGCTCCGTTTCCGCCAACATTCGGCAAATAAAATCAATTATTGTGACGCCGTTACTCGGGTCGCTTAACTTACGACCTGTAGAGTTACAAAGAAGTCTTTACCATTGGAACGTCTCCTTTACGAAGATATAATAATAAACGTAGCACCAGCACCATAAACATATCTACATTCTCTCGCATCTAATGGATGTACCTGTCATTCCTGGTAACTGATTCAGCAAGGCTATAAATACAAGCTAGGCACGTGTGTTAATTCCATAGAACGCTATTTAATAAAGATAACCACGTCATGTTATTGTCGCGGTGGCACCGGATAAGCGCTGCGACCGGCCGATTGTCTCGCGACTATCGTAAATAACTCGCGCTGTGTCCGGTGTCGACCACGAATACAGAGTTGCCGACGACGGCTGGCGAATCCTGGCGTCGCCGCCCAGCCCTCCGCGGCCCCTAACGCGGACCACTCGACATTGCAATCCTTTCTAACGTTACAAGCGGACAAACGTCGTGTCTCGCGATCGACATGGACGCGGCGAGAACCCGTGGTTGGGCATGCTCTCGGTGCGCTCACAGGAAACAGCCTCCGCGCTAGGAATACGGATGAGCGTGACGTGTGCCGTGGGCCCACCAACTTATCTAAACTGAACCCTAGTCCCCACCGGTATCTACCGACGTTAAATTATTACTGTGTCCATTTACAAAGCGTAAGGTATCCCTATTTATCGAAGACGAGCAATTTGAGCAATATAACGACTATCTCGGACCAAGGACTGGAATTGGCCGTCGGCTATGAATTCCAGCTGAGGCAGAAACAATGGACATATGATATAAATAGGTGGAATAAATATAAAATTGTGTGGCTTTTATTTGGTCTATTTACTGCCTGAACGATATGCGAAGGGTGCATAGAGGGCGGGCAGGGATCGAGCGAGCCCGAAGTATTGCCGAGGCCCGATAGCATCGGTGCGCAGCGTGCTATAAATAGATGAGCAGGCGGACCCTTGAACCAGCCGCGGTCGTCACTACGCGCCTCGAAGGGTTACTGCTTAATAACGTTGATAGTACTTACATTCAAGTATAGTAACAACACTAGTGCAGAAACAAGAGCTAATTAAATACAAGTTCCCACACATCTTAAAATACTACACGCCTCTGCAACTGTACGAGTTCAGGCTAGAAGGCTTTACGATACTTAACGAGAAACAAATTGACATTGATTTACTAAAATTGGTATAGATCGATTCTTTTTTTTGGTTTATTTAACTAACTGAAGTCTTGTAAATAGCTCAGGCAGCAAAATATATTCGTTAGAGGTAATTAAGTAGTGGCATGCGACATCCCTTTTCGTTGCTCCGGTACCGCAACAATCCACCATAAAACACGGCAGACGGGGTGCAGCTTCTCGCTTGTTCGCTTTCATTCGCGCATGCGGACGACGCTTGTTTTTTTCCCTGATTAGAGTAAAAGATGCGCAACCGGTCGCGGAGCGAAAGCCGCTGCCAGGGACGGGCGTGAGTCGCGCTGCGCCCGCGTCGCGCCGCACGCCGCCTCTGCGCCCGCTAATGATGCGACTCCACTGAACCACTCCTAATTGGACGAACGCCCGACCGCTCCAGGAAAAAATATCCACCAACCATGCACACAACACAAAATAATCAGAATTGCAAAACATTTCTGCTTTGAATGATACGAATTATTAAATTCCAACGAAATTAACTAACTGGCAATACACAAACATGTAATTCCCTGTGGATGATTATAAAATTGTGTCCTTACCTGGAAACGGTTTCTTAATACTCTGAACCTACTCTTCGCTTATTATCACTTATCAAGATTATGTGAGGTGTGAATACAAAATGATTCGGTTCTGGGAACTATAAAGTTTCCGAGTTACATCACAGGGACACTTTAATGACATAATAATGTTTTATAAACACCATTACAGTTACACGTATTCTTTTCTTGGTGTACCTACCTTGGCGAATGCGATTATGTCAGAGGCACGTACTCTATAAGAATTGCCCTTTAATAACGGTAGAAATATAGTGAACAGTCGTCGTAAATTGTAGACGCACTAAGTCTACCTAGCTGTAAGTAATGATACAATTGACATTTGTTATTTTTCATTTATCAGCAGCTTAGATTCCTGTGATTCTCGAAGTTTAAATGTGTCGCAGATTATAGATATTAAAATCAAATTCCTCGACATTGATATTGATATTGAAGTCAATGCCTGGGCCTGGCCTGGGGCTTATCGCATGATAAATTATATTTACCAACCACTTAATTAAGTAATCTGTAATAATCTGTAAGTCCAACATTTTTTCTGCGCTAGCCTACAAGTAAATTTTAGCGAAATAATTCTGACTGGATAGCCTTTAATTAAAACTGAAGTATAAAAAGAGGCCAATTTGAATCCAACACAAGATGTAAATTTTAACCCCTCTAGGGCAAAAGGAAAAAGTTGATAACTTGACGGTCGTTTGTTCGAGTTGGGATTACGACGAGTGTATCTGTTAATCTGTGGCTTCAGACCTTTACATAGTACCTACATACACATTTTGAACCGATTGTGATGCCGTTCTTTGATATAGCCACGGCAAGTTTAGCGGCAGAGTGGTGGTCTCGGAATCGTGGAACGATCTTTTAGTACCCACACAAAAAAGAGAAAATCACAAAAAAAAAAGTTTTTTAAAAAACATTTTTTTGTTTTATATTTTTAGACCCTAGCATGAAAGCATTTCACAGGGAGAGTTCCGGAGCTAGTCTCTTAAAAGGACCCGGAGCTTCCCTCAAGTGCTGATGGTGACCACCGGGGTGTTTTTAGTGAGGTACAAATCCCATACTCCCTGGTCTTCTTCCCAAAGACCAGGCGCCTTACAACATACAAAAAAAAAGTTTGAAAGAAAGATTTCAATACCTTACTGCAAAAGTCGCGTCGATCCGTTTTGACGTGGGTTTTTATAGTAAAATAATGAAAACATCGACACTGGCGTCGATTCTAATGTAGCAAACTAAACTAAGACCCTTGCTGTCTTTTATTAACCGTTAATAATAAAAGACAGCAATGCTCTTATTATTATATACTATTTATTAACCGTTACTGAAAACATCGCGAGGACACCCACATGAGAGATGTTCTCGAATGGTGTATAAAGCCATGTCAGAGACCTACGGGTGGTTTATACTGACACTAGGTTGTTCATCAACCACACAATAAAAAGATTAACCGTTACTATAAAAGCGGGATGGGATGACGTCAAATCCAAATTTAATCATGTCAACCTAAAATTTCCTCGTTGGTCTAGTGTTCCCAAGTGCGCCTGCTGAGCGTGAGTGTTATTGAGTTTTTCTGTTAGAAAATTCTCAGTAGTAGCCCGGAGTTTGGAATTATGCCCGGTAGATGGCAATAGGCTCACCACCTAGTACATGGGACTTAGTAACAGCATTGGTGAAATGTGGGTGTACAACTGTGTACACCTCCGCCTACCCCTTCGGGGAATAGAGGCGTAATGCTATGTTATGTTATGTATGCTATGTAAAATAGAGGCGTAATACTATGTTATGTTATGTATGCTATGTAAAATTTCCATACTATTTTCGTTTGACGTCTCTTATTTTAGTGCCTACCTAAAACTGTGCTCACTAAAAATATTCGGAGATTTTAGTTTGATGTGCCTAAATGCGAATTTGATATCTCTTCGTCTTGTCTTGCTCATTTAGTAATTGTTAGTAAAAGACAAAAATACTCTAAATTTATTTTAACTTGCTTCATTAGAATCGAAACCACTTACTAGACTGTCAATCTTAACTTCCAATGGTTTGCTAGATCAATTAAGTATTGGAAAAGCATGGATTGCTTCGTCGAAGAGTCGTGTATACTTCTGGAGACCCATGTCAGTCTGAAATCCAAGCCGTAGATTAAAGTGACAATTATCAATCTATATTAAAAAACACCTCATTATTTAGTGGTAACGAGTAAAGCCCATATTCAGCTCTGAACATTAATTTATGGCACGATGTACCTAAAGCAGGGGAGGACAGCTAGTGATAACTACTCATAACTTGCACTTATTATACTATTTGTATACCTATATACGGGGTTCATACGCAAACATATATATATTTATTTATGCTATATTAAAACAAACTATAGTATTTTTAACAAACTCGCCGTGGACGCCCGTGACTTCATCACTTTTAGGACCTATTTGAAAATCAGCGCGGCAGTATTTCGGTGGTGCCGCTTTATGCTGAAATAGGGGCCTTTATTGGTCTCGTGCAGGTGAATGTTAGTAAGCCTTGTATTTTTTATTTACATTGAAAAATGCTTCCTTTCTTTTCTTTTCTTTCTTAAGATACTAAGTTTTATTTACTTGAACCGTGCGAAGTCGTGATATAGCGGAGAATTATAATACCAAACGTACCAACCATTCTTAAATCCATATTATCATAGCTGTGTACCGTTAATATCGAGCAATAAAATGTTAAGCTTTCCTGTAATTCTTATAGATTTGTCGCTAAGCCTTAAGCCGCGGTGAAGTGTTTAGCTTTTACCGTACCTTCCATAAATATACAAAATACCTTATGGATACAGGAAGTCGTAACATTTATTAAGCGTGCCGTTGTCATGTGTATCTAAAGAAATAGCTAAAATGCTCAGTGCCTGCCAATAACAATTAGAACTGTCCGTTTTTGTCGAAGAGATATAATGTTCTTTTGACAGCATTGCTGTGAGGAGACGCGTGCTCACAGCTGCGCGCGCGCACGCACCGGACAACATGTCACTAAGAATTCCTACGTGGTCACCCATTTCATTTCATTTAATAGCTTGTCATATTAAACTGTCCCCGTAAAGTTTTCTTTGTCTTGCGCGAGAACCTTATAAGAGCTGAATCAATTATAATTTTATTTATATTGCCGGGCGTGTTTAGTTTTCCGAGTGATCGTGTCCCGCATCTAATGAAATATAACCGCTACGATCGAAGCGTCTGTATGAAGTTGTAAAATGAGCCGATTCGATGTGGCCTTTATGTCTGATGATAAAATGACGACGACTGAGTCTCGACCCACGATGGCGTCATTTTAATTCAACGGACATGTCTCGTCGCATTATCGGTGCTAACTTGTCGCTCAGAAGATTTCCTGGTTATCTTACCCTGTAAATTGTCTTTTCTTATTGCAGCCATCGATGCGGCTTGACTAATGAAGATTTAAATCGACGGTGGTGTAAACCGAGTCCCGTTTTGCATCCTTCTATTTATCATACGAAGGTGAGATAGCGTTAGAGGCTAATAGATATATTAGTTCCGGAATGAAATAAATATTTAATATATTGCCACGTCGTTAGTCAAAACGAAGCGAGCGAGTCCGAATACGGGTATAATTCTGCGTTCAATCCCCAGGTGAAAAACGGTAGAATCCACTTTTAGAAAATATTCAACCCAAAATATTTAACATGAAAATATCTTACTCGCTTTTTCCCTAACACGTGGTGTTGGGTACGGTCTTCCGTGAACTATGTTCAACAGCGAGAAAGTCATTTGAGAACATAAATTAACATCAACTAATATTTCAGGGACTAATAGAGTACTTGGTGCGTGTTTGGAAGAAGCCACCTTTGGTATACTGTGACTATCACGGACACTCGCGCAAGAAGAACGTGTTCTTCTACGGATGCGCGGGCGCAGAGAGCTGGTGCAGCAACGACCGGATAGTTCCAGATGAACCAGTCAAATATTTAGTAAGCTACCGACAACTTATGATAAACAATAATGCCAACGCAAATTTATTATTAAAATATAATATTAAAGTAAACACAATACAAATTTCAATAAATAGGCACATTGTAACGTAATCTTTGTTCTCTTAAAATAAAATATCACCTATGCTCCTTTTTCAAACTGGATATCAGATCGGGTAATCCATCTTACCATAGGTAACCGATACATCCAAAAATACTCATTATTCAATACTTCACAAAAGGCAAGAAAACTCGGCATTATTTGTATAGAAAACGCTATAATAGGATAGGTTCACGATTAAGGTAATATTAAGATATTCATTACATTCATTTCAGCTGTTCATTCCTTGATACTATCTAGCTGACATTAGAAACCATCTAGGAAACATTTTTGCCTCGTTCGTGAAGACTAACACCTGTCCCTCTCGCTCTTTCACGGTGTCTTGTGGTATTCTGACCTCACCACTAAATGAAGGGCTGGTTGGTTAATTGATCGTTGAAATTAAATAACACTTCGACGCGGTCAGTATGCTATATACCTAGGTAGATATGGATGACGGCTACAAATATTTTCATCTGAGCATCTCCGTAGTTCGGAGGGCACGTTAAACCATCGGTTCCGTTGGTTGAAATAGCAGTCGCATAGCCAAGTCAGAGAACTACCGCGGGTGGCTTGAAAAACTCCGACACTCATCCCACACGAGAGGAGAAAAATTTCAGAATAATATGATTACTATGAGTTCTACTCGTAGGTAATATCTCCGCTTGAATAGCTCACGGGGAACAACTCCATTTAAGTCCGAAACAAGTTGGGCAACATTGAAAAATTTACGACGATTACTTTGGACCCAGTTTAGATCAATACAATGTTGGATACTTGCAATATTTATCTCTTAATAGAGACGTGACGACAAGTCCATGTGGTTCATAACATAAAGTTCCATGTCAGATGCTGCCAGCGTTGATGCATCGGATATCGCCGGCATTCGCGCTCGGGTCCTGCTCCTTCCGAGTGGAACGGGAGCGGGAGAGCACCGCCAGGGTCACCATATGGAGACACCTTGGCGTCACAAGGTCGTACACCATGGAAGCATCCTTCTGTGGATTTGACAGAGGCCCTTTTAAGGTAATGTTGGAATTATAAACTGTATTTTTCTGTCTGTTAACCAAAATAGGGTAAATACTAATATTAAAATAGAGTCCATTTTGATGTCAGTATCCTTCTTTCGGTATTTCTTCTCAGAGCTAGAGAGATAGAAAATGGAGAAAGTGCGAGCAAAAGGGCACAGTATGAAAAATCGCTGATTAAAAATAATAACTGGAGTTTAAATTAGTTCTACCAACAAGAACAAGTACCTATATTTCATATTTTGTTGTATGCCCATATATCATAAGTATTTTCCTTTCGGATAACTCAGTTCAAAATAAGTCAATGTTTGTACAGTACGAAAAACATCAATTAAATATTAAAATGAAATCTGCCAGGTGACAAGACACGCAAATGCAATTAATAATTTTACTTATGTGCACGTTCGATAAGAAGAATGGGAAAAGAAACAACTTTTTGTACCTACGTAATAAAATGTTGTGACCGATGATATTGATAACCAACAACTCGTTTCATATTTATTTGTAAAGGGAGCTCTATCCAGCGGTTTTAAACGTACAAGTGTGAATTACAACACTATCAACCATGCTAATCGTACCGCTAGATCCCATGAAGTACTTAATAGCAGGTAATTGGTGGCAGTTATCTTACATGCTCACTATAAATTTAACTAATTTGTTGCAATATTACGTACCTAGAGCGAAACAGTAGGTACAGATCCTATAAAGTAGGATATAAAAATGAATATTGTGGAAATATAAAATTAGTGTTGACTATCTATTGCGTTATTATCTTCTTTACAAGAATATAGTGGGTCTTAAAACATACTTACTTTTAATCATTAGGTACCTACATCACGTATGTACTGTAAGCTGACGTATTTTACAGGAAATATGGTGTATCATAACCTACGTTAGTAAATTTGTTTTGATATCATTAATATTTTTTTAGTCTCATGTCTACTTAAGTAACAAGCATGAATTAAATCTCGCGCAAACACTTCATCCAACCATCATACGAAGAATAATTTGATTAAATCTTGACCGTCTATCCAACTGTAGGTACGTTACATAATGGAGATATGGATCAAAATCGAAGTAAAAATTAAATGTGTGTTCAAAATTTCGCTGCGCTTATATTCACTTTCGCAGCAATGTGAATTGGCCAGTGTTATAAATTCATTTGTACTGATAAACTACAAAATTATTAGTTGTAAGTATAAGAAATCATTCAATAAGTAATAATACGCGTCCTGTCACACTTATACTCCAATTAGAAATGACAGCTTATTTATCACTTATCTGAAGGATTAATGATTGCGATACTTAGTTACCCGCCATGTGGGCTAATACATCTAGCGGTGTCCATCCCATACTGGATACCAGATCCCCCAGATAAGGACCCCGGTCCCTACAAATCTTCCATCTTCTCTATGTGGGAAGACAGCTATTCCTACGTTGTTTTATTAATGAATCATCCTTGCAGACGAGGCGTGACTAGCAAACGTTTCCTTACGATATGGTAATTGTAAATTTTGCGATATTGAATTTTGAGCAGTAGGTACCGACAATCAGTTTTAAGGTGGTCATAATAAATATTATTGAAATTATGGAAACAAATCGGATGCAATGAATCTATTGAACGGCAGGTAAATAGATATTTAGTGTAAATTACGTTAGTCTACTAACTTATAATATTTATCATAGGTACCTATTTCCAATCCTAAACATTTCCTTAGATAAAGACAATGTAGGTCTTCCTATCTTTAGAAAAAGTCTCCCTGGAGTTGCACATTTTTTTAATCCATTACAGTACGTTAACAATGAACAAATCAAATATGATAATCGGAATCAGTGAGACAGCATGAATGACTCAACGCCATCGAACATAATCCATTGAAAGATTCGTGACACGAAGTTGCAATACGACATGACACAGACTTATGTATGAATAAAACTTGAGTGGTAAAAATATTGTCAGTTGGTATTAAAACCCTTTTAACACGTCTTGATTGCCGGTAGCCATTTACCGAGGTGGCCAAATGTAGATAGTACCACATAGTGGTATACTGTGAGGCAGATAACACCAGATGAAAGATCACATTATTATTTGATATAAGTAGGTATGTTTTTCATTAAATATCCACTCCCCGGTGACACAGAGACTGAAAGTCGCAACGGTTTTGTCAAACGTGTCCTTCCACTAACAATTGAAAAGTCACACGCAAGACTAGAGCTGTGGCGCGACAGTGCTTCGTTGCCGACCCCATTCGTCCCACAATCATAAAATCTCCCACCTGGATATAAGTTGCCTTGGCTGACCTGGAAGTCTTTAAATAGACTTCAGACCCAGGTTGGCCGAAGTAAGGAAAACCTGCTCAGGTGGGGATACACAAAAGATTCTAACCTGGAGTGCAGGTGTATTGTTCCGCAAACGATGGAACACTTGACATCGTGCCCTGTGTGCCCTGATACCAGCACGTTAAATGACCTCATGGACGCTATTGACAATGCGGTTATCGTGGCGGGTTTTGGGCTGATACGATCTGAATTGCCATCGATACCTACGCTAAGCAGAAGATTAAATATGGTTTTAGAATACCTTGATGCGCATGGAAAAACTGTTGTTAGCATTAAGATGTATGTAGGTATATATCGACAGCGCGGTTGGCGCAGTGGTCGAGGGACCGACTGCTGCGCTGCGTGTCGCAGGTTCGATTCCTGCATGTAGCAAATATTTGTACGATCTATAGATAATTGCTCCGGGTCTGGGTGTGTGTGTGTGCATTTGAGATTATGACTGTAACCGCACCCACGATACAGGAAGAAATTCTTAGTGGCAACGTTTTAAAATATATATATATATATATATATATATATATATATCAATCCCTTACTTTTATGAACCGCTTGTTGGGTTACTGTTATGGTACCGTGTATGTATTTCTGTGGTACCGTGTGGTATCGCAACACGCTACTGCCGCCAAGACGTTTCGAAATACGCTAAACTATATTCATATGCACTGTATATATTGTGGTAAAATAATGTTGCTATCACCAGGGCTTCCACTTAAACACTCAGCACCTGCAGAGCGTGGGCAGCGACTTCTGCGAGGCCCTCAACGGCCTCAACGACACTGCTACTAGTGTAGATATACAGCTCACCAAGGATCTCAATGGGTATGTCAACGTTATTTTTTTTTACTATTTTTACTTCTTAAAATCTAAGTTGTTTTCATATCCATTTTTTAATTGACCGATGGTGTCAAACGGTTATATAAATCATATATCAATAGGGTTTATAATATTTCAACACCACACTTGTACCTACTTTTTATCAACTTAGCAGTACGAAACACAATCTGATTTCTTCTTCTTATAGTGTGGTTCATGAACAACCCACTGTCAGAGTCTATAACCACCCGTGAGTTTAAAGTTAAAAGCAAGTTTAAAGCAGGTGATAATTAATTTATAATACGCACATGACTTCGAAAAAACAGGGGCACGTGCCTTGGACTCGAACTTGTGACCTTTGACTTTACATAACTATTTATGCATAATTTATTTTTTGGCAGAAATATCATTGACATCGATTTTATCGGTCATACCACTACGCTATCACTGACACATTATGCCAGAAGATTATATAAGAATACTTATAGAGCCTTCATCTGGATGACTTTACATAACTATTTATGCATAATTTATTTTTTGGCAGAAATATCATTGACATCGATTTTATCGGTGCAAGAAGCGACAGGCAAGTTATTAAATAATATGCAGTAAAAACTAACAGTTTTAAATCTTTCACAATAATATAACGATAACTGCCATCATTCATAATCCTAAATCAAAAAAACGATCGGCTACTAAATTTTCACGAAAAGAATAAGTGAACAAGCAAATTTTAATAACGTAAACACATTAACAGGTTATTCATAAGATTCATACATAAAACAAACACAAACAAAATCTTACCTCTCTCAGATCCCAATCAATATTTAACTTTGCAATTACATACCTGCTTCCAGTATCAACACTGAAAAATATTGTCAAACTTCATCGTTAACGATCTTAATTATTTTAGTTAACGATTAATTCATTGATCATCGTTAACGATTTTAAGATTAGCAAATGGTTGTTAAAAAAAGAGTTGTTAAAATGATCAAGACACCGATTTTAAGTTTTTTTTTTCACATTTGGAATGCCATCGATATTATTACCTACCTACCTATCAAGAATATCCCTATGTATTGCATGAACGCATTATTTAAGCTTGTTTACACAAGCCCAAGGTACGAGAACAAGATACGCAAACTCGTATACGCTGCGATAATAATCACATACAAGTTTCTCAACCACCTATCTGCCTGCTTTATGTTAGTCATAAGTATTCCTTACGAACTAAAGAATGTACGAAATTATTAGCTGTGTTAAAAAGGGCTAGGGTTAACTATGGCTAATGTCCTTAATCATGCGCAGGTTTAACATATGCAGTTATTAAGGTCTGACCGATTCATCTTCAACGGTTGTTGTTTATTTTTCTTAAACAGGGCAAGAAGACGAAATTCTTTCTTCACAATACCAGACTACAGATTAAAACAAAAGTACAGTTGATACTTTTTTTATAACATAATCACGCCTGTATTCCCCGAACGGATAGGCAGAGGTGTACACAATTGTACACCCACATTTCACCAATGCTGTTATTCAAGTCCCATATATTAGGTGGTGAGCCTATTGCCATCAACCGGGCACAATTCAACTCCGGGCTGCTACTGAGAATTTCCTAACAGAAAAACTCAATAACACTTTGCCGACTCGGGAATCGAACCCGAGACTTCCTCCTCAGCAGTCGCGCTTATTATAACATAAATCTAGCATGCTCAACATCCTGGAAAAATATTCAGTGGAGACTATTAATTTTCCATTTGGGAATCGAACTCTGTAGACCAGAAGCTACCCATTGCACTAATCGAGTCGGTCGAATTTATATTTCATTATAAAATTTAATTTATTTATGTTATTTTTTTAATTATTTAATGTATATTTTGTTTACAGTGAGATTGCGGTGGACAGCGAGCCTGGCTCCGGTTCAGACAGTGTTTTGAAAACAGACTCGGATGAGGACTTCGACTAATTCGATTTTATATATAACCTTAGGCTAAGCGCTTGCTACGAAAATATTAAAGCCAGGTGCGATCTGTGTCACGTGCAAGGGTAAGCGTTAAGTGTCGTCCGCTGTGAACGGTCAGTGTTCGTGACGAGGCAGCAGATCTACTTGCTTGTGTAAAAAGAGTAATAGTTACAAAATTAGGAGTTCATAAACAAATCCACGGTTTCACCAGACACGGATATTGTTCATTATTTATAGTGTCCCCTGCAGAAGTATTATTTAATAGGCGGTAGCTATTTTAGAAGTTGTACTTCCTATTTTGTTAATAATTTACATGATATTCGGTTAGTCATTTTAGTGTTGCCCTAAGATATCGTGTTAAGTGTACCAAATTTGACCGTGTATCGTAAGGCCGTGACCACACAGAAATTGTTTAGTTTTGTTTGATGTGATAAGTTAAATTTTAAGTGGCTTGTGATCTCAATTACTAATAAATTATGAAATCACTTCGAGTTTTGTTTTTCTATACCTGTGCATAAATACGATTATTATAACCTTTTCATGCAGATGGTAAAGTTGTGTAAAAAGGAAAAACTTATGAAAAATTCCAAAACTATATTGTCATCATCAACAATAAATTACTATATAGGTACTTATAAATAAATAATTTGCACTGTTTTGCAATATTTTTTTCATTTGCAATACTGGTAGGGTTACCAGTAAAATTTATGAAAATGTTACTATTTCAATAATAATCAAACTGAGAAATCTTATACAATTACGGGCGTCGGATTGCTAATATGATAATAATAGAATTAAAAAAATAACAAATAATAAATTCTGATTAGACAAGACATTGGTTACAACAATTATAAATATTAACAAAATACTGATATAAAACGAAGTTATAAAAATTATCATAATTGTAATTATATATCATTATAAAATAATATTGTATAGTGCAAGACGCTTAGTTTTGTTCTAGGATCACACATAATCTAAAATTAACAAGGTAAATTAACAAACAAATAATAATATAATGATGTCATTGTTGAGAAATGATATTTATACATGATTGGCCAACAAATCTATTAGTTACAAGTAATACAACGTTGTGTATCTGATAATGTAATAAAAAATCTGTGCAAATTAAATAACTTGTGTCAAAAGTAACTCGCAATTGCAAAATCCCTTTACGAGTATCCTTTACAACTTCGAAACGATTTTATGTACTAAGCAGGTCGTCTTGGCAGTAGATGAATTTAACAGACCCGATTTATGAGAAGTCAAACGTTGTTCACATGTATTCCATTCATATTTTGAATAAGTTATACAATATTAGTTTCTTGCGAGTAAAGCAGATACAAAATATCTCCTTAAAATAGGAGTATTAATTTGGCTACAATCCAAATCTTCTGTCCATTATAACTAATGAGAAAGCACCGCGACACAAGTGTATTTCTGTATCGAAAGGCATATTTTTTCTATTTCAAATTCTATTATAAAATACGTAAAATATAAAGGTGCCTGAACTTCACGGACCTAAAAAAAAAATACGGACGTAAACTCGTCTAATCGTGAGTGAAGCCTGCAAATGGTCCCACACTATGCGGGTGTGCGTGCTTTCACGCGCTGCTATTAGATTGTCAAGTGACATTATAGGACGTAGTATGCTACACACATGTTACGTCCGTATTAGTTTTTGGATCCGTGTCGGACTGATAATAACAGTGATACACTGTATACGAATCTGGATGAAACGAATAAACTACTTTTGATCCGTATTTTAAATAATTCTGATTCGGAACATTGTACAAGCGCTATGAAGGTAAGGGTGGGCTCACATAGGCGACGCAACGCTGTACTTGTATTCTCGAAAAGATATAGATTTCCTAGGTTACTATACAACGTAAATGCACGCAAGAATGTTCCTGAAGATTCCATACGCCTATCTAGCCAATAGGGATTGAATCATCTCTCTGCGTCTTGCTTATGGCTTAATATTGTGTATTTTAAGTAAAAAGGTGTCTTTTACAGCTTTCATACACTGTTTAACGCATTTAATAAAAGAAGCATAGACGCAAAGGAGCTGAAGTAAGTAATAATTTACGGACAACGGTGAAGTAAAATGTAGGTGTACTTTTATTTGACTATCCTATGATCTCTTGAATCGCTCGTCGCGCCGCCGATGTTTATACGAATATCACAAATGCTTTTAAAATGAAACTGGTACTGTAAAATTAACGCTTAAATTCAAGAAGACAGACTTCAACATATAATTTAACCAGGAGGTTACATTTCGTGCTTTCAAACTAAATCTAAGTTTAATTAACATACATAATGACATGAGCAAAATAAGATATAAAGATTTCAAGTGTCGTCTCGTTAACAGACTATAATAATTGTAATATATTTTTTACTTAGGTCATATAACATGTTCTTATATTACGTAATGGTCTTTATATATTGTTATTATATATAATTTTAAACTAACGCCATTTATTTTCGGGGTCCACTTTGTTTTGGAAAGTTATTCACGTTGGCTCTTTAAAAATGTGATTCCAATTGACGTAGAATTTACAGAAGATGGAAGAGACCGCATGGCCGGCGACCAATCACAATAGCGTAAACGCATTTATACACAAATATTATTTACAAAAGATTACATCATATCGCCAATCGTAAAACTATAGTAATCGTTTATTCACTCGAACTGATGGGAATCTAAAAAGGTTGTAGATTCCTGAACACTTGGGTGTCTGTCCTCTGACGCCACTGGACGAAAGCAAGGGTTTATTTTGCACGAGACTTACGGTTAAGGACGCAAAACCCGTAGGTACCACGATAGCGTATGTGGCTAGTAGACGTAGATTGTCCATATTATTTGTAGTTTTTATCTTATTTGATCACTAGCAAGGATCATACCCGCAGACAGGGCAGACGAGGTGTTTACAATTTCGCGTAAGGAAGGAGTGACTGATGAAGAGGAGAGTGACGTCACAGTGGCAGCACAAAGTAATCAAATCTATAGTCCTTGCCTTATTCAATCGCCAGCGAGACTCGGCCAGCCGTATAGCGCACTCCTAATACGCGTCAGGCTTGCGGGCGTCATTGCGCAGGCGCGGCGGGGGGCGGAGCAGGGGAGGCGTGGGGGGCGCGGGGGCGGGGCGTTTGCCGTCTCTGTCGCGCTAAGAAAGAATGACCGGCGGAGAGAAGAGTGAAGCGAGTGTCGACTGAATCACGATGACATCTCGCGCCTAGTTGGTACCAAGCAGTTGCTAGGAGACGTTGTTCGCTGGCGCCGGCGCGGCCACTGTCTTCTGTACCACCGCTCCATCTGTGGAAGAAACTCGGGCTTTAAGAGCAACTACTATCAGAACTGCTGTGGCCGTTGTGATGTTATCGCATCACGATTAACGCACTTAGATTGGTCGATCTGGGCTTATTTTGGGAATACAAGCTTAGATGAATTGGACTGTGGATACCCAACAAAATCAATTGCACGCTTCCATTTAATTCCCGATGAGATAATGGTAAGAAAGGAGAATATATAATTAAACTAGCGGGCATCAGCGGCATTTCACATTAAATTATGTGAACCATAATCATGTAAGGTGTCTAGATCGTTTTTTGCATAATATACCTCTTTCAATCTTTGCTTTCTTTTTTTGTTTTTAACTTTTGTTAAACTTACTAATAATATTTGACGGATATTATGCATTGTATTATATAGCTTCTTTAGCTTCAACATTTTGTAAATGTGAGAACGCCGTAAACTTGTCAAATGCGCTATTCATTTAATAAGGCTTATGTAATTATCTTTTATATTAGTGACTGCATCCAAGATTACGTTGTTTTTACATCCCGCCCAAAATTGTATCTACAGAAATTGTAAAAGATATACAGTTTAAAAGAGTAACCATGGAGTTTCTTGCCGGTTCTTCTCCATAGGAAGCGACTTTTGGAACCGTGCACGTAAATTCTGACTTTTCATAAGTGCCTTTGTATGGTTTATATGAAAGAAAAACCTTTGACTTTGACTTTGAGATGACCTGTTGAGAAGTGCCCATAGCAGTTTCGAGGTGAATATTCTCCCATTAAAGTAAAAAATCACTCACTCGTTTCTATTGCTTGCTACAGGTGCTGTTTCAGGCCGCGACGGTCCAGCCACCGTACCCGCTGCACGTGAGTAGCCCAGCGTTATGTCCGATAGTGACTGTTGAGCTATAAACAAGATAATAATATTAATACACGAATTACTGCCCAGTGGATGAGAGGTATGAAAGTGTAGGTATAGTTAGGAGACGAACTAAAAGAAGGACGACATGGGTTAAAAACTTTAGTGAGGGGAGTACTGCTCAGCTAAAGATGGTCCATAAAACGGTTCGGAACCGCCTCCGCCGGTTGGGACTTTTAGCATCGGTGATTAGTGATTGGGAGACACCATCGCGTTTTGACGACTCTGCTTTTGGTCGCGCTAACCAAATTGCGCGTTTTGAGCGTTCAGTCTAAGTATCGAACTTTCATAAAAACCCCAGTATCGATAATCGCCGAAGTAGCAAGTCTGCATCTGGCCCTTACACGATATTAGTCAATGTGGTGATTCAATACCTGCATAAGAACCAATACTTGCATAAGTTTTCATGAAAAGGGAAGCTATCTGAAAATAATTAATTCCAGAATACAATACATACCAGAAGCTCTAGGATCCAGGGACTTGATAACATCCTTCGCCTTTTCGAGGCACTTCTTGTACTTGTCTTCGGTTGCCAGTAGTTCTGCGTCTCTAGCCGCAAGTGCTTCTTGTAGTTTGGTAGCTCGCCGCCGCTCTTCGGCTAAAGTAGCTTGTAACTCTTCCACTTGCAATGCTGCAGAACAAACCAAGAATAATAATAATAAAATATTGCTACATAATAAATCAAATATAATTACTTGTATCGGAGGCCAAGACTCATTTTGGGTCAGTGACCCAACGTAATTAAGTAATTCATCTGTATTTATGGCCTCCAATTTATGAAAACAATCTATGTTCTGCTGTTACCGAGAAAAATGACTATTCCACCTTTCGTTAGCTGTCAATGCAATCGAAAACTTACATTTCCTCTGGTTATCTTCTATAGCGGATGCCAGCCTTGGATGTGGCGCTTCTAACGTAGCTTCTAGCTGCATGATGCGCTGGTTAGCTTCGCGATTGATGGCGCGCTGCTTCTCTAGCCGCGCCACATAGTCCTCTAACAGAGCCTGAATCAGTTATAGGACTTTAATGTTATGTAGATCTTAAGCCGTATTAATAACTATATAAACTTGTTCCTAATAGTCAATCTGATATCACGTGAGATACATAAATGTATGTAAATGTAAAGTTTAAAAAAAGGCTGAGTAAGCGCCCTTTTAAAGGAAGCTGAGCTTCCCTAATGAGCTTCATTCGCAAGCACGAAGTTTATTTAGTGGCTACCAACGACAAACACCACCTGCAAAATCTCGAACATGGCAGTCTCACGCAGTCAATTGAATTCAGAGATAATCCAAATTCAAATCAAAACGAAACTATCTGAAACGGGCTATAGAATAGCACTTTTCGAAGATTAAGCATTCATAGACTCACATCCGGCTCAAAGGACCAGAAACCTTTCTACTGATAAATCTTTGAAAAGCTGCATGCTTATCGAACCTTAAATTTATAAATTTTTGTGGAAAAAGAATACGGTCGCAAGCAGGATTCGAACCTGCCCCTCCCGGATAAATACTCCAGGCGCTATGACCACTAAGCCATCTCGTCCTCTGCTAGTGAGCAAAAAGACGTATTAAAATTTGGACGAAGTATTCGCGGTAGTGACAGCGAATACTTCTAAATCTAAATTTTCATACGTCTTTTGGTGACGTCATTGCTACTATTCAGTCTCTATACACCGTTTTCTTTTTCCACAAAAATGTATAACGTTAACCTTTATCTATTCATCATAAGTCCGAGGCTATTAATTTTCATCTAACATTAATTCTATACATAATAGTAAATTATGAGTGAGCTAATTTGGTCAATACACTCAAGGCTGGATTGCTACCGGAGCCGTAGGTGAAGTGTATTGAAACCGAGTATATGCAATGTTTACGCGTTTCATACGGCGCTTATCAACTGCGACGAAAAAAAAACTAAATTAATTTCGTTATTAAAATGGCGCGGATGTAATTTTCAACATCAGTGCCTCTACCTCGAACTATAAATGCAGTAAGGAGTACGAATGATTGAAGCACGAGGCAGTGTAATAAGAGCCACTTTACGACCAAGTTTGATGAGAAATGACTGAATATTTTTCTATACAATTCTAGTGTTGTATCCTATTAAACTACCTGTACAGAAGCTTGGTCCGCCTGAGCCCCTTGGTTCTGTCGTAGCAGTTTGTTTTCATGTTCCAGCCGAATCAACTGCTCCTTCAGGTCGTTGGGGATCAGCTCCCGGGACACGTTGTCTTCATTAGCACCTGGAATATTAAGGGCATAAGTAAAATTCATATGTTATTAAAGCATTATTTTGTTTATTTTTATACCAAAAGTATGATTTCTTATCGACCACCGATTCTCATCAACTTTCGCGACAGAAATAAATCGCAGCCTCATCGCCACCTCTCGCAATGTTCACATAAAAAAACGAGATGAAATTCATTACAAAATTAAAAACCATGCCTGCCACGTGTGTAGCCACTTTATTCAAAAAATTATTAAATCTTACTAGTCTATGTTATCCGGGACAATGTAAGGATTCGAACGATACCCACATCTAAATCGGTTCAAGCTTTTAGAAGTTATGGTGGAATAAAGAAACTAACAAACACAGACATGCTTACATACAAACATGAAACCTTAAAACATAACACTCCTTTTTTTGTGCAGTCGTGTAAAAATACTACGCTTTGCACTCCAAGTCTTCCTCCTGGCGTGCAAAGTGCAGTAGCGTAGCCTTATCCAGAGAAAGGTGTCGAATCGTACATCCGATTCCCAAAGACGCGGAAACAGTCTTGTCTTGTCGTCTTTTCCAGCAACTAAGAGCTAGCGTCAATTAAAGATAAATCTTTGAAAAGCATTAACGCATGCACTTTTTTCATTTAATAGCTATCGTCAAATTATTGCCGGTAGTGATTGTGGAGCAGCACAGTTCATCGATGATATCAGAGCGATGAACTACAGAAGACTGTGAAGGACCAGCAAGAGCGCACTTTTTCGTGCAAAGAACCGCGACGTTTAAAGATAAGAATATTTGTGGAAAGGAAATGGCCGTGATTCGGCTTTGTTCACTAAACATTTGCCACTTTTTTACTTTATTTATGGCTTTAACCTCTTTCCAGTAATCCTTGCCCTATATTGGACCAGTTGCAGGTTGGTTATCTCGTCTGCTGAACGTGAGGTCCTGCGTTCAATTTCCAGGTCCCGCAATAATGTTATTGTTATTGTGTCTTTCGGTTAGGAAATTCTCAGTAGCATCCCGAAATTAGGAAGTTGGTAGTTTGACACCCCCGTGCTTGGGAGAGCGCGTAAAGCCATCGGTCCTGCACCTGTGTTTGCACATACACTTGTGCACTATTATATCTGCTGCGTACTTGTGTAATCTCCGTAGAGACAGGCCGCCGTGACCGAAATACGGTCGGGAGAGTATTATTATGTAGTTACCGGCAGTGATGGTGGAGCAGCGCAGTTCATCGACAGTGTCCCGCAGCGTGTCACGTTCGTGTAACAACGCGTCACGTTCACGCTGTAGTGACGCCGCACGACTGCTCAGCTTCTTATTCTCTATCTCCAGCTTGTCTGCCTTCGTTATCTCGCCGTCCAACTTCTCGTTTAAGTCCATTACCTGGAATACGGGAATATCTTTTTAATAGTGCAACAAATCAATGTTAAGAAGGCTACAGGCAAAATGATTTCGACGCATGCGCAATACAAGCTTTTTCAGTCATTTATTTACGTCTGTTGACCAAATATGTTAAATTCTAATACAGGCTGTGGTTCTAGACAGTGGCCAAATTGAAGGTGAATCTATAGGTATAACCGATTAAAAAACGATAAAAAAAAGTATAGCTTAGAAAATCGAATTAATTTCGCAGTATTACTATTAGTTGCGTATACTTGTTATCATAGCCATTGCCGCGTCGGGCGCAGTAGGTACAAAGACGGCACCGCGCGCTGACAAACTTACAAGCAACGGCCAAGAGTAGGTACCGCCAAAGTCGGGCGGCACGGCCCGCGCTCGCGTTGCGTACCTACCCGCGCACGCCGGCGCCGCGGCTCAACCAACGGAAATTCTTTAGTCTGTCGGTTGACGCGAACGAGCGTACACGTTGAAAACGCGCGGGGTCAGTTTACGATCGGGTACCTACAATGCCGTATGTTTCAGACTGGTGATATGGTGACCGTGTACCTATGCCCTCGCTGGTGATAGGTTTTGTGGTGCAGTGCATATGTACATGGAGAGGTGGCCATTCCGGCAGACGCCATTGCATGCTACGATACTGCTACACAATGACTGCATTACAGGCAGTTTGAAATACCTGTATTACCAGCATGATGCACCACCACATTATGGGCATGTAGTGCGCAGCTACCAACGAGATGTTTGAGGCACAGTGGGTTGGACGTGGTAGCCCAGTGCGTTGGCCTCCTCGGTTCCCGGACCTTACACCGCTAGTCTTTTATTTGTGGGGTGACGTAAAAAAGTTTGTGTACACCGATGAAATTACAAGACCGTGTGTAGTGCAATTGCGTGCGTGAGTGGGAGTGTGCTGGTGTTAGGTAGTTTTAAAAGACAACAACAGGCGGCGTGCCCAGTTATGTATCTCGCATATGCGATATGGTGCACATTTTGAACAATATTGTTACGAGTAACTAGTTCAGTAGTGAACATTCAATACGTAAGTACATTTTATTATTCGCACGTAGGAACGGTCGACTGATCTGTTGACCTTAACACCAATAATTTAATAACCCAGGACCCTAATCTTGTAACTCACTTACGATGCATTGCATAGTTTAGATTTCAAATTTTGAAAGCATTTACAGAAACAAATCTCTCATGCACATACCTACACCTAGACTTGGAATATTGATAACACTGTCTAATCAATGTTATTGTGATACGTAATTAGCTTGCAGATCTCTAATCTCTAGACAGAAATAAGATGACATTGACTGTATCTCGCGGTAATAATATGGTACACACGTACTCTAAAAAAAACTATAGTTTATGAATGGGAGTTTAGAAACCAATAATGAGACAAAAATACAACCCTAATACTACATTTTAGTCTTATTATGTTCGTTAGGTCGATATCGTTGACTTGTATGCAACCTATCTACTTGTCGGGCGGCGCGCTCGTTGCTGCGTTGTGCATATGTCGCAGATGGATTGTAGAATAAGCTGTTTTACAAAACTGCTAGCTGATTTACAAAACAGTACTGTTATGAATATATATTACTGAACTATAACACGCAGAATTGAATGAACGTTTTGCGTTCATCAAAGCAGCGGATCAACGATCAGAGATTATGTAAAACAATGTGAAATGAACTGTCAGATTGTTGATTTTAGTTCGAAATTTTGTCGCATATGACTGTGTGTCTTAACAATAATAACCTAACTTTATTTTGCTTGTCAATAGAAAAAAAATAGGGAATATTTTTTAATGACGTAAATACTAAACCACTATAAATAGTCGAAAATATATCGGGATTATGAAAGAAAATAAAAGAAATTGATCCATGAGCGAGCGAAGCGAGCTCGGGAGTTTCACGTATCCCGACATGGACAGGTTAGGTTCTTTCTAACCTTACAGACACAAAAATAGGAGCCCCGCCTAGCGGGGCTCCGTCGACCCAGCCACGCAGCCACGGAAAGTCAAATCAGTATACAGTATCGTTTTTTTACTTGAATGTTGACTATCCATTTAATATACCTATACAATAAACAAACCTGTCTTACTGTAGATATGCCATTCTGCATTTTGTCTAAAGGTGGGTAGCAGTTTTGTTAAACGTATCGCAATGGCAATCCAGCTGAACGTTGTTCAGCTGTTTTATAAAACATTACTGTTTTGTAAAGCAACTAGAGATTTTGTAAAACAGCGGATTCTACAATCCATCTGCGACACATATATATATACTAATACTCCTCCCGACCGAGATTAGCCAAGTATGCAGGAGATATTATAGAGCACAAGTGTATGAGCAAACACAGGTGAACTCCCTCTTCCTTCGCTCTCGTAGTCCGATTGGACGGCAATCCGACACGACCAGAGAGAGATCAGGCGCAGGATCGCTTTATGTACCCTCCGAAGCACGGGGGTGTCACACCAACTTCCTGACTCCGGGCTGCTACTGATTATTTCCCAACAAAAAAACTCAATAACACTTTGACCTGAGAATCGAACCCAGGACTTCACGCTCAGCAGCTGCGCTTACTACCGCTTAACTAAAGAGACGAATAGGACGCTGACCTCTTGGCTATTATTGTTTTAATTATATTTATACAACATATAACTTGTTGCTGTATATATTCGTAACCACAGGCTGTATAACACCGTGACGGATTTAGACACGTACTCTTAACAATACGCTTAAAATAAACTGATGTTATATCAAGATGCCAGGCGTGGACATCGTAAAATGTGACTAGAGATTTCCAGTACACACATTGGGGTCGGCTTCCAGTCAATCTAGATGCAGCTTAATACCAGTACTTTACATGGAGCGACTGCAGCCTATCTGACCTCCACAACCCAGTTACTACTGGGTAACTCGTGGTATAACTGATTGTTAAACTTTCAGGCCTCTGCCTACTCGTAACGGCTGTCATAAATCTTAATTTGACGACCGGGACCAACAGCTTAACGTGCTCTCCGAGGCACGGAGGGGGGGGGTCCCGGTATGAAAATTATGGTCACCCATCCAAAAATCGACCGCGGCAAGCGTAGCTTAACCTCGATCGATCACACGCAGACAACGTAGAGCCTTTATTGAGCCTACGTACGGGACATGAATACTCTTCGCTTATATGGAGATCCCTTAACTAACACCGAAACCAAGTGGAACGATGTGCCCTTAAAAGAAGTATTACACCGACGCAAGGCCGACGGGATTTAAATATGGAGTCGACCGACAAACCATATCCTTCCATAACACTCACCAAGTCATCATCCAATATCCTTTTCTTCATGAAATCCACCATGGAGGCTATGCTGGATTACTACCGACTAAAAACCACACAGTCTTCTCTAATCTTTACCGGAGTCCTAGAATCGCAACTGCATTCTTGTGCCCTAAAACTTGTACCAATATCGGCAACGACGTGGCAAATTTATAACTTAGTAAAATCGGTAAACACGAAGAAGAATATGAATGGTATATGAAAGGTACGCATTAGCCCACTACTCCCATACATAAGCTGGAAGACTTTCCGCCTTCTTTCCTATACCTAGAGATGTCTTAATAAATCGGACTAGTTTGTCTGCGATTTATATGCTATATTCGCGTCAAAACTGACCTGTTTCTTGTATATATCTAGCTGCGCGCGTATCGCGGTGACCTTCGCGACTTGTTGCTCGTGCTCGATGGCGCGCTGGACGTGCTCGGTGTTGGCGCGCTCTAGTAGCTTCACCTGCCGCCTCAGGTCCACGTGCTCTTCCATCCGCTTCTTGTATGAAGCTACAGTGGATTCTAAAGTAGCTGCCTTTGCTGCTGTCTCTCTTAAGGCGTCCAATTCGTCTTTTAGTGTTACGTTCTCGGAGGCTGCCATCTGAAATAATAATTTATTATTGTTATTTTACGGTTATAATAAAACAACATTTTACCGGATTAATCGCGTGTATTATTGTTTTTTGTTTTTCCTGACGTTTCGAACACTTTGCAGCGTTCGTGGTCGCAGGACTGGAAAGTGTTCGAAACGTCAGGAAAAACAACAAACCAGTAATACACGCGATTAATCCGGTTAAAAGTTGTTTTATTATAATGTGTAGTGATCGCGCAAACCTAAGATATTATTATTTTACGGTGTAAAAAAAAAATTTCGTTAATCGAGTGTCGTAAGCGCAACAACTGAGCGTAAGATCCTGGCTTCGACTCGTTCATGTTTCTGTTAGGAAATTCTCGGGAGCAGCCCGGATCTTATAATTATGCTCAGTAGGTGGTAACCACATAAAGCGTGGGTGTAAAACAGTGTAACCTAACCCAACTCTATGGGAATATAGGCGAGATGCTATGCAACATTAAACAAAACAAAAACCTGTTTTCATGAAGATATTGCAAAAAAACAATAAATTTACAACAATGTAATATACTGTACGTAATATTTACAAGTCATGTTAGATCGTAATTCATCAATTAACCGTAACAGAAATAAACACTTTAAGACGACTATATTTAGGTGGCCGCGAATTCTAATGCGGGGAATAATGTCGGTCTATAAACAGTCTGGATTTCTGTCTGGAATCTAAAAGAGGAGTAGTGATTTAATCTCTAGTGTCGGTCGGTTGAAATGTTCTACGTTCCGCATGCATTTTAACATAACCACGATTAATTAGCCTTTGACCTCAGAAATCGAATGGTACGCTAGCTATTAAAACGAGCCATAATAACTTAAAGCCATGAACCATTTTTATTTTTACACTAAATCAATGCGTAATAATTAATACGATTTCCTTTATACACATTCAGTAATAAATAATGCAGTTAACATGTGTAATTAACACGCACTATTACTCCAAGCGTCAAGGTCTTCAGCAGTGCAAGCATTCGGAACATTTCAATTATTTAGGTGATGCACTCAAAGCCAGTTGCAACCACTGGTCGTTAAATCACGGAGCTTAGCTAATTACGTAGGAGATATTATAGTGCACAAGTGTATGCGCAAATACAGATGCACTCCTTCTTCCTTCACTCTCATAGTCCGATGAGACGGCAATCCGAAACGACCGGAGAGAGATCAGGCGCAGGATCAACAGCTTTACAAGCTCTGCGAATCAAGGGAGTGTCACACCGCCAACTTTCTAACTCCGGGCTGCTACTGAGAATTTTCTAACAGAAAACCCTATAACAATTTGCCCGACCCTTTATTATTTTATTAGTTGTTTATTAATTGCCGTCACTAAGCCAAGTCAGAGGCCTACACGAGCGGCTTCAAAAACTATTGTCAATTTAGCTCTATAACCCCAGGAAAGAGCAAAGAAAAAAATATTAAATCAACAATAATACAGAAAGATGTCCTCAAAAATCTTAAGTTTTTAGTGCCATTCCACTGTCGTATGTTTAGATTCAAAATATAGGTACAAATAATAATCCAAAATTAACTCCTCCTTTCATAAATACAATGTAAATTCGGACATTGCTCCCGAAATCTCAAAAAAGAAAAGCACTGGAGCGCATCAGCGCGCGCATTTTGGTGGTTTCGTAACCGCTTTACTGAATCAAGTTAGTACCCAGGTGAGTACTCGCTTTTTGCTACAAAGTATAATATTCCTGTGGATAGCACGTAGATAACTCATCTTACTACTACCTATTCTGAATTGTGGTCGCGAATGCCAAAAGTGACCTACAAGAGTAAACACAGATAGGTAAGTGATAAGGAAACCATTGTGACGTGCCAACATCATAACACAGAAACAGAGCCGGTTGGTTCTTCAGGAACTTACTGAACCCCTTACAAGGACTGCCACCGTATGGTTTCAATCGGTAGGATCGAATTTTATCTGCCTACACCAAATGGGAGACAATAAGAATCCCCAGGAACCTCCACACATAGGAAATATATATTCTGAACAAAACCAACCTGCAACTCCTCATTTCTGAGCTTCAATAACGCCAATTCCCTTTCAAGCGCGTCAGCCCTCGCATGTTGATCGTCCCGCTGCAGCTCAACCTTGTCTAGTTCATCCTTCAACACATCTAGTTGTGCGCGCATGGTGGTATAACGTAAAGTTCCCGCATGCGCAGGCCCCAGAGATGCCCCCGCATCGTCTAATTCTGCGTCTCCTGTGTTTGCCGCGGCTTCCCGAGCCGCTGTCAACCGACCCACCTCACTTAACAACGTCATCTTCTCTTCTTGGAGAATTTTCACCTGGAATTTTAATGTATTGAAGGTGTACTGGACATTTTCAGTAGAAGTTAGGAGTTTGAACATGATAGTAGGCTTTAATAACGCGGGACTAGCACGAGCTCTACAAGTGTATGGCTGTAGTGTAGTACATACATTAAACCAACCATATAATTATTATACAACCAGAAATCGAATGACAAACAAGACGCGATATTATTTTTAAATAACGTGATTAATTCTTTGTTCGATATGTTGTGTATGTTACAATCATTTATAATGATAGTTGAATATATCAAGCATCTGGATTCAACCGAAATGACTACTAAATAAGCAGAATTGTGACTAATACCTACACGTAAATGGTAAGTATAACTTAAAAAAATTGTACTAACGTTAAAAACGTGACGGCTCAACGTATGGTCCGACCCTATTACCCCTAATTGACGTGTAATTTTGTTATATTCTGTGCATGTAGCCAGCACTTTTAGACCATACGATATTGCAATATAGATATTAATAAACAAGTAGAAAGCCAGAACTCACGGAAGTACGTGAATCCACAAAAACGTTCTTATTTAAGCCCAACCTATAAATAATAATTATGAATCATCATTACACAAATAAACAAACTCGAAAGCATAAAGTAAATTTAGAGTTAATCATAACCCACGAGCCCGTCTTGGTATATTATAAATCGTCAGAAACCTAATTATAGTGAATAAAAAGTATAATAACAAATAAACAAACTCGTCAGCATGTCGGAAATTACGGTTCCATAACGTACGGGTACATCCATCGTAAAAAAGTATAATTACACTCAATACATTAAAAAGTAGAAAAACAAACAAACCTGTGTGTCGAGTTCATGGCACCTCTGCGCAAGGGCTTCTCTGATGTCCGCATCAGACTGTTCCACCACCGGCACGTCCAAGTGCACACTGCCACGATTCACGCCCAACGTTAACGTCTGCAGTTCCTAACACAAAATAATAACATTCTAAACAAACCACTCAAATAGTTTCACTAACAAACTTTTACTTTTAAGTAAACACTAGTGTGAGCCGCACCACATACTACAACTGACAGACATAAAGTATTGTCGTATCCACCACCAACTGTATCGTGATCCAAGGACATTAAAAATAAGCGTAACTAACATTTTTAATTTCCTTACGCTCGCAACAAGCGTGCAACTCCGAAAACGTAAAGCAAGACCATATGCTTGCTAAACTCTTGCGACGATGAACATTACATTATAAGCGCGCCCATATATAATGTAATACCATTATAGTTCAATGCATGAAAAGGCGGTCGACTGGGCTAAATTACACGTTACATAAGAAAAAGTTAGACTAATTGGTTACGGATGGATAACATGATGAAGTGTTTAAGATTTATTTTATTACTTATAATGGGGAAAATAACTAGGTTTCTCCTTTTTATAGACGATGCATCTAGTTGAGATATGCCCCACACACACCTATACAGATCGTGATAAACGGCTCATTGGATACTACATACATTGCAAACAAAATAAAGTTTATAAGAATGCCACTTATAAATAATTATGTGAAATAAAATCAATATAATTTAAGTAATTTTGATTGATTTTGATAAAATTATAAATGTATCCTTTTACTGAAGGCGATTAATGACTTTGACTTGGATTATAAAGAAACAATTTGGCATTCAAAAACCACTCACGTAGGAGTAATTGTGTTTATAAACGTATAATTAGATTGCAAATGTGTGTACAAGGTCAATTGTAACATAAAGTAACATTATCCTGAATTGCATACTTTTATAATCTTGCACAAATTTTGATATGCTAGCTAGCAAATAATTTAAGGTAATATTAAAGTCATTTTACTTACATATAAATTTAGTGCCAGACATAAAAAAATAAAAATATTCATGAAAAGGAAAGTAGTGGATATTTATTTTGAACACAAGGAATTTTGGATGTGAAGTTGGTAAATTAAATTCAGGTCTTACATAAAACTAAATTATATAGCTGTTGAAAGTTCTAGAACAAAGGTCTTACGCAGTTTTGTACTACACACTCACTTACCTTTATTCAAATTCGTGATTCAAATATTTGTTGTCATCTCTGACAGGGACAGGTAAAATTTATGAAGTATTTAAGTTTCTATGAATATGACCGTTAATATGAAAATATTTTTGAATACATAATGTCTGCCTCGACCCTCTGCTTAATTGTGCCAGTTGTACCAGTCAACTTTATGGCTGTGGCACCCACACAAATGAAGTAAATATTTACTTCATAATATGCAAGACAGAAAACCTGTACAAACATATTTTTATATTGTTGTCTAGAAACTAGGCATTCGTAGATTGGTAAGTACATTATAACATAATCTCGACTCTCAAGCTAGTGTTGAGTAGGACTTCAGGAAACATTTTCAGACATTATTTTGTTCTGGACACAACAAAACATTGTAAGGACACTTCAATTTTAGAAAGTGTACTGCTTCAAAAGTTTTGTCATACTACTCTTCTCTCTTCTCTTCTCTAGAGCTGTCACTCTAGTACATTATCATTACCAGATATGATAGAAAGATACTTAATATACAAGTGACAAACACAGACGACAAGGACAGCGTTATTTTGACGCAAACAATGCCATGTACAAAGTGACATTCAGTTTAATACATTCATATTATAAAGTCGTACAATTGTGAGATACCACATTACATACAAAAAAGAGGCTACTCTACAACCTCTTTTTAGTACCATGTCATATCCAGCACTACTTCATGCGCAACTTGATGTGTTTACTAACATGTCTTCATGTCTAACATGTAACTACTTTTAACATGTTTACTCTATTGAAGCCAGACCCTGAACTTAATATTTGATTGCCTTGTTCTAGACTGCTTAGATTTAAGTACACCAAGTAAATGAAAGCCAGACTCTATTTCTAATCTATAAAAATAAAAAGAACTGTAATAAAACTAACCCTTTGTTAGAAGACACAGAGCACATTAGATCCCTAAAAACCGTGCAAAGTAGTAGCAGACAAGTATTAATCAATAAAAAAAGGAAGTTGACAATTTCATGTAATGCCCAAAGTCACCCTTTTGATAACTTTCAGTGCCCTCACAGTAATCCAAGTGTAACGAGTAAAGAAACATAGTATTCAGAAAATTTTCTAATTACAGATAGAAACTTTCTCAGGTATACGTTTTCTATTGTCCCAAAGGTATTTGAATTAACTTTGTCATTTGAATGCAAATTAATGACTCCATATCGTACCTGTATAGCCTGCATTATCGACCTCTGACAGGACAGCTCCATTTCCATTATTCTTGTGATGTACTCCTCTTTTTTTACACAATTGACTGCACAACCTAATTCCAAAAATGTTTTTTAATAATACAGTAGTTTAATGTTGATATTGTGACAATAGTTTTAATTGTAAAAGTAAGGGAGCATAAGCTGATAGTACCTAATCAAAAGAATTTATATAAGTATAATTTTTTTACTAACGTTTGCACTGTATAATAAACACAGTGTGTAAAAGAAGTCTGTGGTCAAACAGTAGGAGGTTAATGTACCCATGTATGTGAACAACTTTTAGTAAAATACCAACTTCTAAAGCGCGAAAAAATAATCAGCTGCTCCACACATTTTGGTCCAGCGGGTATTAATGAATATTTCTATGGAGCAGCAGCATTTTTTTTTCGGTGCTTCCGAAATTGCTTCCATAGTAAAAGTTGTCCGTATACATAGACTGACCTTGTAAAGTATGACTAAGGACTTCTGTTACACCTTGTATATTGTATAATTATATGCCTGCCTCGTGAGGTTTTACAGACATTTCCTGTATCTATACCAAATTAAGAATAATTATTAACCATATTATTTATATTAACTTTATTAGCAATAAACACTAGCTAATATTTTGTAAAAAAATATTCTAAAAATACCTCATATTTTTGAACTCCCATGTAAAATAAGAATATTTAGCAAACTAACAACATGCCTACAAAATATATTCTGAATGAATACCAAAATAAACTTACTTAATACAAGTTGTAGCAGTCTCCCCAAGTCTGAGGGATCAGCAGTCTCAGCTATATTTACTACATCCGGCCTTGAGAACTCTAGTAAACTTAAATTTAGAATATCCTGATGATAATCTGTAACAATAATTGTTTTTATTAGGCAATGAATATGAAATACAAAAGGTATAATCTTGATTTAAGAATATGGAGATGTGCCTCATCAGGCTAATGTATGTAATTAGTACATTAATCATATCAGCTCATAAATATGTATGAGATGGACTTCACAACCCCATTTCTCTTTTAGTGCATAAATCGTTCTTGGTAAATGTGCTAAACTCCTTTCAAACTAAAACTGCATATTCTTGTCCTGGCTTACTCTTGAAAATAAAACCGCTCAATTGACATTGGAAATATGACAGTTCAATTTTAAATGCAAAAATGTGTTAAAAATAATTAAAGAATGAGGATACTAATGAACCGATATGCTTTAAAATTAAGATAACTATGAAAAATTATTTTATAGCACTGATTGGTATTAACTTCAAAAGTAACCCCTCAGGTCTTTGGGGTTCTCAGATTGCTACGGCATATGTTGTGGCCCTGTCCTCTTTATTATCCTTTAAATGCATGTTTTAGAATAATCCATTCCCACCCCGGACGCAAAATAATCGCCAAGAGCGGGGAGTTGCGGAAACCAGCTCGCTACACCATACCATACCATACCATGTTAGTAAGGCAAAGATATCATAATCACCAGACATGGAAAGCTTTTGGTGAATATATAGTTATACTATTAGAGGAAAAGGATGCTTCTGTCTATACTTATGGTTATATTGAAATACTTTATCAGCTTGACCAGAAGTATTGTAGATAAAAATTAATTAATATTCTCTTATCTAAGCAAATAAACTTCAATAAGTGCTGTAAAATAATATATAATTGTTCTGAAAATATGTGGTTTATATGCAAATTCATATTTTTATATGGTTTAACTTTGTTTTATGCTAATTTAACATAAGAGTAGATTTATACTGTTCAAGGTTATTCATTAGCATACATTTCTCACTCAGCTCTCAATTTGCCAATCCAAGTGCTGAATGAGAGTGACTAATGTAAAATGCCAATTGCTTAATAATAGTGCTCATCTCCAGTATTTTACTGTCAGAATTTCAATTTTAATCTGTTGGCTCGCTCATTAGCAGACACAAGATTTTTATTGTTATGAAGTATGTATTTGTATGTGGCTAAGCCAAAGGGTTAATATTCTTATGTGATATGACAATGAATAGAAATGTTGTCAAGGTGGTCAAATGCAATCCATTGTGAATAACAAAAACTAAAGATAGAGAAAGACAGCATGACTGCAATGGAAGATCAACAGGTTACAGACTGGATACTTTATTGAATGAAAAAATAATGAGGGAGAGATTGTAGTAGTTATATATATGACAGATATGTACATTTTAAAGTAAACATACCTACAACACCTTCCAATATTTTCTTCAGATTGCTAACTTTTAATCTCCAATTGTGTCCTACATCTGTTTTAATTTTTGAGTTCCACATGGAACTGAAATATTCAGGTGCTACTTGTGTGAGAGCTTCCGCTATCGCCACCCCATCAGAAAGCTCTGAAAATCAATATACAATTGTATAATCCATATATATTATTTTACATATAAATTCCAAGGTTTGCCACGAAAGAACATAAAATTGAGAACATGGATAACTTAAAATAAACTTAAAATGTTTGTACTAAAGAATTCAGGCACAGATAAAAAGACCATTATTTCTTAAAGATAATATGTTAATTTCAAGTGTATCCAAACTTTCTTACTCTGTGACATTGGACACAATGCAGTGTTACAAATATTTCAAGGTAAAGTAGTAATTAGAACTTTTTCTCAAAACAATATTAGTCTTTTTTTTTTATTTTTTATTTAACTGGTAACTGTTTTATATTCCAATTTTATAGTAGATAGTAGATACGACACTTTGTGTGCACAGTAGACTCACACAATTAAGGGTACTGATATAGATTTCCCAAAAATATTCACTAGATTTCATTTTTGCATTGTGTACCATGTAGCTTTAACTATTAGAGACAACAATGGCCAAAATGATTGCACATTAAGCAACAGTATAAACGAAAGAGTGATGTCTCAATGAAATAAAAACAAGAACCAAGTGACGAAATTATCCACTTAGTGGTCGACGCCTAATAGGGATGTGGGCCGGGAATCAACATATTCACAGCGTAAATTCTAGTCTTATCACAACAATAATAGTATTGATGGCCAAAGTATTATTTACCTGATGGATTTCCATGTTTTGCCTTAAGGTTTAGAGTCTGCAACCACTTAATCAAATTGTCACATAAAACCGCACCGTTTGCCTCCATTCTGGAGAAAATAATAATGTCGCACTGTGAACTGACAATGTAATGTTCTATTTCTTACAAGTAAACATTATATTACTAGCAGAATACTATACAAATAAAGCTAAAATGAAATAGAAATAATTTAATGTTTTTCGTGATCCGTAACGCGTGACGTCTGCTGGCGCGTTTACGAAGTCAGCTGAACTTAAAAACCAATTAATTAGAAATATCCGAAACATCTGTCAGACTCAAAAAAGTGATCACTTGGTCAGTTTTAGAAAATGTTTTTTTTTTTTTTATATTCATAGTTGTTTTAATTACTAAATATTGAAAGGGATTTAGGAACATATTCACCATTCCAGTTTACAATTCTAATCTAGTTCCTAGTCTAACGCATGTTTATGAAGAACATTTATGATATAAATCATATTAAATACTATTCTGCTGAGGGTCTATTCCGCTTTCCTTCAATCAAGTGCTCCGCACCACGCCACACACACCACGGATCTGAAAAAATACGGATGTAACCTTGCATTGTCATAAGCGAAGCATAGATTACGCACATACACACGCAGTTTTAAGCATTTGTATGTGTTTAGCTCGTGTATGACAAGCGAAATTGGATGACTAGGTACGCTTGACACATGTCGAACGCAACGCTACGTCCGTATTTTTTTAAGAACCGTGACACACACGTTATATTCTGAAACTACTATAAATCAAAATTCCGAGATCGCATCATTGCAGCAAGGCCTCAGGTCGTATCCCGTAACTTAGTGTAGGCCGGCCACAATCCTAAAGATACAAATAGAAAAAGTCATTAGCACAGACTACCTACCCACTATTTCACTCTATAGCTTATGCATCAAGACATCGGCGTCTTGCTTTAACTAAATAAAACTTAATACCATTTCACTCTTAGAGCATTTCACTAAACTAAGAACCCAATACTTTTAAAATCTGACATCTGGTGTTAGTAAAGAATACTTTAACCTAGTCACGTGTCTATGAATATAACACAGAATTCATTAGTTATAAAAAACACATTGGTGTACCAACTCAAAGTGCTTTGGTGGTCTAGTCTTAGAAGCTAAATTGTAATTTAAAAGATTTAATTATGGAGGACTAAGTAGGTACTAAGTAATCAAAAGAAAAATTACCTACTCAACACCTCAACGTAAGACCTAAACACATATGGCCTTATATGTTTGGTGGGCCCTTTAAAATAGTTCGATCTGGGAATCAAATTCAAAATCCGACACCTCTCATGAGATGTAAACGAAATGCAAAGGACAATGAGCAAATATGTATGATGGGGCTTGTTCTAATCCACCACTTATAACAACTACAACTGAATAGTCTGCTTTACCCGTTTACCCATTGTAAACCCGATAAAATATAACCTAGGTACATATTGTGCACGACAGAATCATGGACCTTAATCGTAAATGAAAGTCGCGCAAGTAGTGACGACTCCACCGCCGACCTAAACGGTAATCGTCCAATATATTTTTTGATGAACTAAGTAAATTAATGTTTAATATGTTTTTATTAGTTTTAACCTATGTATTTCGGTTAAATTATAAAGTAAATAAGCTAGAATAGTGTTGTTATGTATGAATTACATAAGTTAATCATTATCTAAAATGTTTGCAAATTGTATAGGAAAAATTTATTGAAAATTTGTTTGTTTACCTTTTTGTTTTCTTAATAGCTAAAAAAGTATGATATATAATCATGTAAAAACTTTGTAGCTGTAAAGTCAAGGCTTATTATATCCTAAAAGTCAAAAACTGTGGGATCTCACACGTTTTCACCATAATTCTTGCTAAAAAATGGTAAATAAACGTTACTTTTTTCTTGTGTTTTATTCCATAAGGTCGGCTTTGTGTATAAAAATAACATTGCAGATGTTATTTTAGACAGGAATATGTACTTAATTAACATGTGTGTGCATTCGCCGACGCCGACCAAGAACATAAAATACGAACGCTTTATTTTTTTTTTTGTTAATGGCATCTCGCAGGTCAACCTAGGAGGTTGTCGACTGCTTAACCGGACTTTCCTGTTGATGCCCTATTAATAAACTATTATTAAGGCCTCCAGCCAGGGGCATACGACTAATTTAAATCTAAAGCGACAACGCTAAGGGCACCTCCTGCGGGGTACGAGCCTCGGCATAGGGCGTCGCTTGAGGGAGGACAGCAAGGGACTGGCTGGATCGAACTAGAATCATCATAATTATTATTATGGGACGAATTTAAAGCTACAGGCTCAGCGGCTACGCGGGCTGGCACGAGCAAGGGTCGGGGAGGTGATGCATTAGGTGCATTACGGGGACGTCGCGACGGGCCTCGGCGGCGAGGCCGAAATGACGGCGGTCTGTATTTGTGTACTGTGCTGGTGGCCCTACTGCTCTCTTGGAGCAGGGTTATAGCGTCATCGGGGTACTAGAGTGAATGCCTAGGACGGCGAATTCTATTTATCTGGGAGGGGGTGTATCGGGCGGTAGCCGCGATCAGAGGGTTGGGGTGCTTTTCAGCAGACTCGAAATAACGCTTGCAAGTGCGTTTTATGAATTGTTGGATTGTGGGAATCTTAAGGTCGAGATGGAGGTTTTCGTTTCGGACATAGAAGGGGGCTCCCGTGGCCTTACGTAAGGCACGGTTCTGGAGGGTCTGCATCTTATGGAGGCGGTGAGATTTTGCGTGTGGGAACACTACGCAGGCGTAGGTCATGATGGGGCGTATGCACGTGGTGTAAATGCGCAGTTTGCACTTAAGGGACAATCTGCTGCGTGCGTTCATAATGAAGTTAAGCCTACCCAGAGCGAAGGCGGCGCGCGAGCGCACCGACCTTATGTGCTCACCGAAGGTCAGGTGTCTGTCTAGGATGACTCCTAAGTACTTGGCTCGCTCCTCCCAAGGGATCGGCTTGCCGAACATGGTTATCGGTTTGGGGTCGGGGGGTTTTATCCTACGCCGTTTCGCGAAGAGTACGGCTCGACTCTTATCGGGATTTACTTCTATTCTCCATTTCCTGAACCAAGCGCCTAGTACGTTGGCGGAAGTTTGGAGAGTGCTGGCTATACGGTCGCGCACGATACCGGAGTAAAAAATGGCAGTGTCATCTGCGAAGAGAGCTACCTTGGCCTGTCTATTTTTGGGAAAGTCACTAGTGAAGAGCGTGAACAGGAGGGGCGAGAGCACGGAGCCCTGGGGTACACCGGCGCGGATAGAGTGGGGAGCGGATAGTGCGCCCTCGATGCGATAGCGGAAAGTGCGATTCGAAAGTAAGTCCCGTAGGATGAGCACGAGACGGTCGGGCACGCCGAGTTGGTACAGCTTGTATAATAAGCCGTTATGCCAGACTTTGTCGAAAGCCTTCGTTATGTCGAAAAAGAGCGCCTGTCATCGTGCCGCGCTGAAAACCGGCGCTTATGTGCTCGACGATGCGGTGGACCTGTTGTACGCACGAGTGTTGGGTACGAAAACCGAACTGTTCGTTGGGGATGAGACTCTTCGCATCGGCAAAGTCCTTGAGTCGCTTATAAATAAGCTTCTCGTAGATTTTACAGAGTACGTTGAGGAGGCTGATCGGTCGGTAGCTGGTGGGTTCGTTTGGGGGTTTTCCCGGCTTAGGTATACCTATGACCGTGGCTTCTTTCCACGACTGAGGGAAGACGTTGTGACTCATGGCGCCATTGAAGATGGCGGTCATGAGTATAATGAAAGGGGCGGGGAGAAGTTTGATGACTTTGTTAATGATGCCGTCTAAGCCGGGGGCTTTGCGGGGTTTGAGATTTTTAATGCACCTCGTCGGGAGTGACGGGGGCAGGGGGTCGTCGGGGTCTTCGAACGGCGGGAGTGAGGCTCTGCGTTCTACTTCTGCGTCTACCTTGAGGAGGTGCGCTCGGTCAACCGGTTGGGTGCTAGGAGTGCATTGCGCTTCTAGACTGTCGGCCAGGCACTCGGCCTTTTCGATGTCATCGAAGGCTATGCTCTTATCGGGGCGGATGAGAGGGGG
Source organism: Xylocampa areola (assembly GCA_935421205.1). Taxonomy (NCBI): domain Eukaryota; kingdom Metazoa; phylum Arthropoda; class Insecta; order Lepidoptera; family Noctuidae; genus Xylocampa; species Xylocampa areola. Next base: position 9,754,961 of record OW285200.1, read on the forward strand.
CATGGTGGCCACGTCATTGGATTGTAGTCTCCTTTAAAGCTGCCAGAATGCTAGGTGAAAAATACGAACGCCAATGAGGGCGAACTTATATAGTTGCTGAGGTGGGGGGCGCAATAATGTACTAGGCGCGCTTCAGAAAACACGCTAATGAATATCCGACGTCGCCCGCCTGCTGAACAATATTCAGCAGGCGGGCGACGTCGGATATTCAAATATGTGCATAAATATGTAAAACGGTTTAGTTTATAAGTTAGTGAATATCATTGCTATGTAAATATAGACATATAAGTAAAAATGGAAATAAATAGTCAGAGGGGGTGAGGTATGGAAGTTTCTAGAAAGTACATTCGGAAGCGTATAAAAGGAGCACCCGTTTTCGGTGCATTCATTCCATCGACACGTCGTTGATTTTAAGCGACCTTCAGTCGCAACAGATCCCCGTACTCGAAGTGCATCGCATGCATCGCGCTCGTGGCGGACCACCATTCGCAATGGTCCTAGTCGTGTGCGAACAGGGCCCGGGCTCTAAAGCACTGTATAATTTAAAAACCTTGTGCCATCTTTCAGGCATTAAAGTAGAAAACCCGCACAAGTCAGGCTACATCGGGCAATGCCATAATTGCCAACTTTACGGCCATGCACAGCGTAATTGCATTGCCAAACCCAGATGCGTCAAGTGCCTCGGTGACCATAGCACTAACGCATGTGAAAGGTCTAAAGATAGGTCCCTCTGCACCGACCCTCCAAGCTGCGTCCTATGCGGTGAATCAGGACATCCGGCTAATTATCGCGGGTGCCCCAAGGCACCGAAAAAACCGAACGTCAACACGAAACTCGCGAAACGCAATGCAGAGCGTACCATCAGCGAGCAGCCTTCTTCAAAGCTACCCGAGCGACTTGGTCCGCAACGGCCTTCACCATGGAACGCGCTGAACCACCAGCAAGCGTTCCCGACCCTGAAACCCTCCCCGGCTTCTCAACCCACCGTCATTCCACCGCTCATGGCGAACCCCATCCCCACCCCCACCCCTACACCTATCCCGATACAAATCGTTCAGGTCGCGCCCGCGCCCCCCCCCCTAAACAGGCCTTCGTTCTTAGGCTAAGCCCCGCTCGCTCTAGCAGTCAGCCGACGATTGGATCGGACCTAGAAGTAATTCAGAGCGTATCCTCGCTCATTAGCTCGGATAGGTTCAGCGCACTAGCTCAGACTCTGCGCTCTATGCAAGGCAACGGCTTTGCTATTCTACAAGTGATGCTCGAATATAAAGACATCACTGACGCCCTAGCTAATATCAACTTTAACGGTAACTAATGGCTACCGAAAATAGTAAATTTAATCCCCGATGCCTTAAGTTAGGTTACTTTAACGCTAATAGCATAAATGGCCAACGTGACGAAATCGCGACCTTCTTACGTGACCATCAAATTGACGTTTTCCTAGTACAGGAGACCTTTCTCAAACCCGCCTAGAGGAACCCTGGAATTGCAAACTATAGAATAGTGCGCAACGACAGAACCCGTTGCCAGGCGGGCGGTACACTCATTTATAAAAAAAAAACATTATACTGCATCCCTATTGGCCTCCCAACTCTTTCTCACATAGAGGCTTCTATATGCAGGCTAAGCATGACAGGACACCAGCCGATTACCATCGTCTCGGCATACCTTCCACGTAAAGTCACATTTAATGTTAACTTAGCTCCCGACATTATTCCTTATTTGCTCTGAGCGAGTCAGTTATCATTGCTGGCGACCTTAACGCCAAAAATGAATCCTGGTGTTGCAATACGACGACCACACGAGGCAGACACCTCGAACGATTAGGTATCGAACTTAACTTCGATATCATCGCCCCGATGAGCCCTACCCACTTCCCTGACAATGTAAACCACCGACCTGACCTACTCGACATAGCGATTCTAAAGAACGTAAACCTCGGTTTACGCTCTATAGGGACGCTACAAGAGCTTGACTCTGACCATAGACCAGTAATCCTAGAATTAGGCCCCCGCTCAGGTCCCTCAGACCCAGATCAACCTGTTCCCACTAAAACCACCACGGATTGGGGAAGACTAGAGGAACGCCTCAAGTCGACCTCTTCTGTGCACTTAGACTCAATTCCCGATAATATAGTGTCTGTTGCCGACACGGTGTCTGCGATCGACTCTCTCACTGGTCACGTGCAATCCGTAGTGAACGAATGTTCCTGGCAAGTCCCGGAGGTGGATGAACACCGCTGGAAACTGCCGGACGATGTACGTGAACTGTTGATAGAGAAAAACGCAGCTATCCGTGCCTACGACAGTTTCCCCAATGAAGCTAACCGTATCCATATGCGCACCTTGCAGCGTACTGTGAGGAAGCGCATATCAGAAATGCGGGAAGCTAAATGGGACAAAATGCTCCACGATATAGAACCCACCCATCAAGCTTTCTGGCAATAGCAGCGGAAATTAAAATCCGATCAATGCGCCGCTATACCCCCGCTCAATCGACCTAATCCACGACCTGCTTTTGATGACGACGAAAAGTCAGAAGTACTAGCCGACAGTTTAGAAGCCCAATGTACGCCTAGCCCTCTACCAGTAGACAACGCTCACCTGTCCAAGGTCGATGCTGAAGTCAAACGTAGAACTGCACTCACGCCCCCAGACGACTCCGACGATCCCTTGCCCCCCGTCACCGTGGACGAAGTCAGAACGATCGTGAGGAACCTCAAACCCAGGAAGGCTCCAGGCTCAGACGGGATCACCAACAAAGTGATTAAATACTTTCCCGCACCTCTGATAGTTCTCATGACCGCCATCTTCAATGCGGCACTGACCAACAATATCTTCCCACAATCGTGGAAACAGGCAACAGTTATAGGTTTTCCAAAGCCCGGTAAGCTCAAGTGCGAGCCGACCAGTTATCGCCCGATCAGTCTTCTCAACGTTTTCGGAAAGATCTATGAAAGGCTAATTTATATTCGTTTAAGGGATTATGCCGAATCCAATAAGCTTCTTCCTAACGAGCAGTTTGGCTTTCGAGCTGAACACTCATGCATCCATCAGTTGCACCGTATCGTTGAGCACATAAGCGCAGGCTTCATGGGCAAGATGAAAACGGGCGTATTATTCTTCAACGTAGCTAAAGCTTTCGACAAGGTCTGGCACAACGGCTTAATCTATAAGCTGTATCAATTCCAAATGCCTGACCGTCTTGTACTCATCATTCGAGATTTTCTATCGAACCGTAGCTTCCGCTATCGCGTAGAGGGCGTTCTATCGTCCCTTCATCGGATCCAAGAAGTCCCTCAGGGCTCTGTGCTATCACCTCTTCTCTTCGCGCTGTACACCAGCGATATTCCCAAAAGTGGCAAAACCAAGTTAGCTCTTTTCGCCGACGATACGGCCATCATTACACTGGTAGGAGTCTTGACTGCATTACCCGATATCTCCAGACCTCGGCCAACGCCTTAGGCGCTTGGTTCAGGAAATGTAGGATTGAGGTCAATCCAGATAAGAGCGCCGCCGTTCTCTTTTCGAGAACGGGCGCCGAGGAATTTCTTCCCCAGCTTCGACCTATTACAATGTTCGCCGAAAGAAAGAAGCGAAGCCAATCCCATGGGAACTGCAAGCCAAATACCTGGGTGTGATTCAGCAACGCCCTAAGCCGAGGTTCGTGTCCCGCAGGGGACGCCCTTAGCGCTGTTGCTTAGTTTGTAGTATCTTAAAATATGCTCTGGCTGGAGGCATCAAACTGCCTCGCCTTAGATATTGTCCGGTTACGCAGACAAAACCCCTCTGGGTTTCTGCAAGAGGCCATTTCAAAAAAAAAAAAAACGGTGCATTCTTTCGGTACTCGGGCTTCATAGGAGCAACATCTAAGGAAAAGGAAACTACTCTGCCTCGCTTCCTGCTGCCTCCCTGATCATATTACGGTGTTTTATTGTACTTGAAGACCCTCGGGAATCTATCCCCCACACATGTTTTGTTTCAATTACAATTTTATTAATTTTTGTAAAAAAATTGTGCAGCAGTCGGTCTCTCGACCATTGCGCCAACCGCGCTGTCGAAATAAAATACTGCTATCAACTAGGCACAATTCCAAACTCCAGGCTGTCACTAAGAATTTCCTACCGAAAAATTCAATAAATGCCTGACACGGAAATCGAACTCAGGAGCTCACGGTCAGCAATCAGCGTTTGCGATCATTAAACCAACAAGACAGGCAAAGTAGCACAAGTCTTCGAAGGGAAAGATTTGAGTTACTTTTACTTTGCCTAATGTATGTAGGTATTCGAAAGTTTAATGCAGGCGACCTTGTTATTTTACAGGGTAGGTAAATAAAAGAGTGGGTATTGCAGTTCATTTTATATTTAAAAATAATTTTCTTATTACGTACTTAAAATAATAGTAGCTGGAATAAAACAGTGAAATCCTATTTCTACTGATCACCATTGATCCAAATTCCAAATCCAATCGTCCATCCAATCATCTACCAGCGCAACTATAATATAATCTTCTTTGACCCTCGCTTCACCGTCTGTCACTCGCTTGCGCATATTCATTATTTATAACGACTGATCAAAACACAATATGTATTGGATGTAAGTTGCATGGGAATGCAGAGCCCGCCATAACATAACGTACTACACAATAAATGTTTGTCTTATATTCTAAAAGCTTAATTGAAAGTAACAGTATTTTGCCCATTACTTTTATCACATACACGCGACAAATCACATCCCATGTATTTCTTTTCTTTGATTGCATGATTTATGACTTTGTTCCATAATGGGTCAGTCATAAGCAAATGGGGGTCACAAAATAAAATTACAGCGACTTGGGCTCTCGTCAATGCGACATTCAACCTTTTTAAGCTCCTTACAAAACCTAATGAGTGTTTTTGATCTTCAGCTACTTGGGACTCCGTTGATCGCACTGTCGATATCAATATAAGTGGTCTTTCTTGCCCTTGGAATTCTTCGACGGTGCCAATTTTTGGACGTTGTAGTTTCATATGGTCGAATAGACGCCGCAGGTGTCTTATCTGAAAAAAGCAAACTGGATGAAAACTAGCTTAAGTTGTCTACAATGTTGCGATTTGTGCTGACAGTAAGTATCTAATAACATAGTATTTTTATTAAGAAACCCAAGCTTTACTGAAATTATAACATTATTTTCATGGTACCTGTGCTATGTAAGGGGTAATGATACCAAGCTCATCTGGTGTCATGTTTTTCTTATAAAGTTTACAAACAGTCAATGCAATCATAGAAGCTTCTTCAGGATTATACCACGAAGGACTATCTACAGCTCTCGAATTGTTCCCTTTAACACCATGCACGAAAATTCCTCCAGTTTTAGGATTGTCACTCATTTCATATATTTCAGATACAATATCAAGAACTTTTGGAATAAATGGTGTGTTTCGGTCAATTCTCGCCACTAAGGATGCATCATAAAACATTTCACTAGGCAAAGTTATAACTTCTTGGAGAGATCTGTAATTATCAGTCAGTTGCGTTACCAGCTTGTTATTGAAACCATTTTCGAAAGCAGCAAAATCTTTTTGATAAGGAAATGTTTCGAGAATTCTTGCCAGATACGATTCATCCATTCCATACTCGACGCAGTATTTAGACAGAACCACCGGACCAAGTTGCATAGGATCACCAGCTACAACAATTTGTCCACTTTCTTTGTTAACAAATGTCATTGGAATCATTATTTCTGGTTCGATTGCTTGTCCCGCTTCGTCTATTATTATGTGCGTAAAGTGGCCTTTAGGTAGTTCCATCTGCGCCAAAGTCCCGAGACAATAACATGTCCCAATGGTAACTCGATATCTCCCAACATAGGATGCTGGGACATTCATATTAATACCATCTTGAACCATATGAGTTGACCTAGCTGTATTTTCTCTAGCTATGTTCAATGTTGCACAAAACGGTTTTATTATATCTGGAATGTTTTCAGAGTCAATCATATAGTTTGCAATAAGTCTGATTATAGAATTAGAAAATTGTTTTCGATACTGTAATAGTCTTTCTGTTATTAGGTTTGCTGCGCTGTTTGATGGTGTTGCTACTAAAATTCTACTGTCTGGAATCAGAGTTAGTATTTGCAACAAGGTCTCCACAACTGTAACAGTTTTGCCCGTACCAGGTGGACCATATATGCAATAAGGCATAGGGCGGCATTCTCCTATCAAAATATTGGATACAGCTGCTTTTTGGTGATAATTCAAATTTGTATTGAACCATTTTATTGTTTTTAATTTTTCCAGGGGTACTTGCGGAGGCCGTTTTACAATACGTGATGGAAATAATACATCTGTGCCCAATGTAGATATAGCTAAATTTATGACATGGTGTGATTTTCTAAGTGTGTTCCTATTAAAATGAAATTCTACAGAAACATCACTTCCTTTGTAAGTTTCATGGAATCTGGGATGAAACTTAATGAGTACTAAATCACCTCTAATTACATGCACAAAACCCTCATACGAAGGAGCTTTATCATCCCATATATCAGTTACAACAACTTTGTCTCCAATGATTATAGAGGGCCTTCTTTCAGATAATCTTTTTATTTCAATACCTAGATACTCCTGACACCTTACTAAAAATGCTGATGGCATATTAAAAGCCTTCATATTGATAGTTGCTTGAATCTCTTCCAGGTACAACAATGTGTGCCATCTGTCCAAATAATTGTTAATATTCAAATTTTGTAACAGACAAGGCAATTGTGACTCAATCCTCTCTAACATTTGGTTGTTCAAAATGTGTACATCAGAATTGTTTAAAACAGCAGACCAAACTTTTTCAGGTATATTAAATTGTCCTAGTCTCACAGCAACAAAATTTGGGGTTTTCTTTAACCGAACCCCAGGTACATAAGATTTCTCATGACCATTTCTCATTTTCATCATTTCAATCATAGTAGGTTTGTTTTTGAAAATACTGTTAACATCAGCTTTGGGATTGGACGAAATTATGTCACCTAAAATGTCAATTTCAATCAATCTTTCAACTTTGAATCCTCTAAATGTTATAATCATATGTTCCTTGGATTTGCCATAAAATTTTGGATGACAAGTGATTGATAAGTAAAATGTTTGATTTGGGTATAATCTTGTAGAGTAGGGTAAAGTTGGACTGACACTGACTTGAGAGTCTCTTTTTTTGCAAAGTAGCATCCATTTATACATTGTAAGATATTGATCACTCTTATTTGTTATGGCCATACTTATTTGGGGCCTTTCATGAAAATGTACGTTTTCAAACTTTAGTGGGTATGTAACTTCAATGTTATTATGTCTTTCTGTTTCCAGGCTTTTTTCTTCTATGTCATCCACAAAAGAATTGTTATCTGTAATTTTTGCACTTTCTGTTATGTCCATTTTTATCACTCTCCATGAACATGTACCTTGATTACTTTCCACAGCTTCAATAAGAGCCTGTAATTTAATTATTTCAGGATAAAAAGGTTATTGGAATTGAAAGTATAGTATAATTTACTATACAAATAAATAACAGAAAAAATATACATAACATTAAAATCAAAACAGTTTATATTGTACCTTAGCTCCTACATGTGGTTCACCACCACTAATAATTGAACACTTGTTGAAAAATATAAGTTTATCACATGTTCCTTCTTCTCCATTCCATTTAGTTATGACTGTTGATGTGACTTTACTTCTCAAAGGTCGGAAAGAGATAACTTCTAGTACCTGTTGATGCAAAAAGAAATGTTACACGCAATTCAGACAAACCGGGAAATTATTATACCAACATGAATGCTCTGTTGCAGCATCCTTCAAGTGACTTGATGACGTTTTTTTTTTAATTTAATTAATATGTGTGACTTTAAAATCCTCAAAAATTTATATGAATGAGTAGGTAAAGCTTACTCCATAATTGAACTCACCATATTGGAAGAGATATCCATAGGATTGTCTTCATCAAATTGAACCTTGCACATTAATTCTAGTAAATCTCCTTGTATAGGAACAAATGTGGCAACTACATTATCAAGATTAAATTTAAGGTCACTTTCTTTTATAATAACCATGCGATCCTGTCGGAAGTCAACTTCGCCTATAATAACATGTTCTATGACTTTGAAACTACTTTCATCAACATCCACCTCGAAATCACCCCAATGTTCTCCATGATTTTGGAGAATTCTGACAACAACAAGTGACTCTTTTGAAGTTTTGTAGCATAGATATGAAACTTTGTCATTAAGATTTAATTTTATGGAACAAGCAGTTGTATCAAAGTAAAACATTCCATCAATGAGAACAAAATTGTCATCTTCACATATGTAAGTAATGACTCCTGAAAATGATAATTAGATTATGAATAACAAGAGGTTTTGTTTCAAATCAATTCTTAATCAAAAGACAAGCTGCACACACAGTTTTGTTTACAAAGGTTATGAAGGTTACAAATTATATAAGAGAATAAATAAATAATTTACCAGTTCTTTGAAAACAGTCAGATGTTATTTGAATGTCAGGAGTTTCTGAGGCTTCATCATATTTGTCTTGTTCTAAATCCAGTTTCAAAAGCTCTTCAGCCAAATAATTTTCCATTTCATCATCATATTCTTCTATTGAATTGTAGGAAAATACATAATTAAAGAGTGACTTAATGTAAGAAAACATTTTTAGGAAGTTATAAGAGTTTTAAATTAGATATTGTTATTGTACAAATCCTTTGTCATATTCAAACTCCCATTCAGTGGACTTCAGATAGTCAAGTTCTTTTCTCAATGACTGGATTCGTTTTTGGTGCATTTCTTTTTGAGCGCTTTTCATTGATTGTTCAATGCTTAGGCCAAGATCAGCATGGTTTAATGATTGGTCGAAATTCTGAATTCTGCTTTGTGTTGTGCTCTGAAATTAGAATCTTTAATTTAATCTATACTAATATTATAAAGCTGAAGAGTTTGTTTGTTTATTTAGTTGAACGCGCTTATTTCAGTAACTACTGGTTGGAATGGAAAAAATATTTTTTTGCTGGATAGTCTATTTATCGAGGAAAGCTATAGGGATAGGCTATATAACATCACGCTACGACGAATAGGAGCGGAGCATCAATGAAAAATGTTGCAAATACGGGAAGAAAATATTCCTTTTGAGAGGTTCTAAATTATATATGACAGAGTAGTTGTTATTCTTTAAAAGTTCTAAAAAAAAGGCCATGACAGCATATGTCTATCTTTTAAGGTTGACTCACTATAACCTTTTTTATGGTTATCAAATTGGTTCTAAAATAATGCAGTATATGCGAAGGTGTTTTTTTTTATAAACATGATATTAACCCTTATCCAAATAAACATGTTATTCATCACAAGTATGATGAACAAAATTGCTCTTGATGTAATTTGATTTCAATGAATATCTTAGGAGATATCATAGTTTTAAAATAACTCCGCAACAAAATAATGAATAAGTACCATATGCGCATTATGATGTGCAAGGCATGAGGGAGGAGTATATTTTAGTAGGTTTTTTCCTCAAATTAACGCAGGTGAAACCGCTAATAGTTGCTACTGCTTTTCCTAACCACCACTTTCATATTGAAATTCCGGGTGACACCAATGCCCAAAATTGTAAACTATCCTAAGTATAATAGGTATAAAAGCTCAGTAATTATAATAACGAATAGTTGAGTCTAGATACCCACTTGAGGTGTTTCTGGTTCTGATGGAGAGTAAGTTGACTGCGAAATATTGCTGGAAGTAGACATTATCAGAACAAGAAAACTTGATGTAATATTACATTGCGGTTATATTAGATCTTGGCAATTCTTTAACTATGTTCGTGTTAATAAATTCCTATTATCAAAATATCAAACACAAACGAAACAAGAAAATATAATTCCAACCGCTTTCAACAGACTCAAAGTGACACACACAGATAAAAACTTATGACAGTAGTGACTAGGTACAACACTGACACCTGACATTGACAGTGACAGTGTCAGTGTCAACCAAAGAGTTAGTGTATTTGTCCAAGAACTAAATAATAAGTAGAGGACGTGCCATATTATTGTTTATAAAATTACGTTATAGCAGAGCTAGTGAGCCACTTGGAGTCTTCAGGGAAAACAACTACTTCAAGGGCTGATGGTCAGTAACAACGCTGGCCTTCGAGGTAACCAAAAAACTTTTCGAGGGCCTACACCACGGCCAAAGCTACCCTCTCCGTAGTAGAGTAGTTCCAATCTGCTGACGTCAATTTGCTACTGGCATATTCAATAAGCTCCACAGATTTTGGATCTGGTCCATGCATGATCACTGCACCGAGTGCGTATGCACTGGCCTCTGAGCGCAGAATAAAAATATGCTCTAAGTCTGGCTGTCGCAGGATAGGGCTTGTGGTCAGTCTACGCTTAAGCTCTTCATAACCATTCACCTGCTTTTGCTCTCAACTCCATAGCTTATTCTTCCTGTTGAGGTCGCTCAAAGGTTGTGCAACTGCAGCGAACTGAGGTATACACTTGTGAAACCATGCGCAGGTTTGTAAAAAGATCTTTAACTCCTTTAAATTGTTATGGAATCCATGTTTAACACGGTTTGGACCTTCGTAGGAACAGGTTTGATTCATGGCGCGGAAATCCCGTGTCCCAAATACGTTACAATTTAAGATAAATCTTTGAAAAGCATTAACGCATGCTTAGCAAACTATAAAGCTATATAATAGCTTATTTGATTATTATATAAATGGAAAAAGAATACGGTCGCGAACAGAATTCGAACCTGCGCCTCCCGTATAAATACTCCAGGCGCTCTAACCACTAAGCCATCTCGACAGAGGTCGATTTAATATAATAACGTTACAATTTCTCTGGAAAAGACACTTTCCTCTATTAGCTTTAAGGTTAAACTGATGCAGGCGAACGAACACCTGATGCAGGTCATGCAGATGCGCTTTTAAGTTATCTGAGATAATGAGGATGTCTTCGAGATAGGTCACTACCGAGTACCGTCACTTCCTTTAATCCAGAACGAAAACGATCCATTAATCGCTGAAATGTCGATGGCGAATTCTTGAGCTAAATGGCATGGGAGTAAATTGGACCGTTCCAAACTGAAGCGTGTGAGGAGCGTGTGTCTTAATAAATAGTGAAAAAAATACAACACTCATCAGGGGTCGTCGGTCGTAAGCCCCGTCACAATTTTTAATTTATATCCATGAAGGTAGGCGCCCAATAGTACTGTCCTGGCTTTAATGCTGAGAAGACGCTCGCGGAGGCCGAGGATATGGCGCGCCAGGTGGTTGACCCGCAGGGACAAGATGGTGGTAGTGAACTCCAGTAGTAGATGACCACTGGTGGTGAGGAGTGCTAGCCGGTATATGCACATGGAACTTTGGACCCTGGAATTGATGTCCACCAAATAAATTAACGTCCTCTGCTTAATCCTCGCCTGACTGTGACCGCGGCGTAGCAGCGTAAAGCGGATGATAATACAGCGCTTAAGGGCGAATGTGAGCAACGTCACAGTCAGAATCGGAGTTAACAGAAGAATAAGAGAAGTGTAAAGCACTACATAATATTTAAAATAAAATTTGTAATTATGCTTAAAAGATGTTAGCAAAAGAGAAGAAATGAAAAGTAAAGCATGACGAAGGTCACAATAACGTGATGAAAATATGAAGATGACTTAAGGTCATGTCTTTAGCCAAGTAGCCACACTCAGCATGCTATGCATAACATTTGTCAACACTTACCCAATACGGGGTTACACCGAATTTAAATTATTATAATTACATAAAATCAATAAAAAAATATTGTCCGATATTAATAAAAGTGAGACGACACGATAGACGACACACGCTTAGCAATATAAGGTGCTATTAGGGAGCGAGTGCACATACACCTCAGGCAAGGACAATATCGGACTCGTGACCACACTGCAGCCGTCGTCGAAGCCGTCGACGAGTGCTGCGCTGGCGCATGGAACATTCTATCGAGTAGGGAACGGTCACGTTTTCAACGTGAGGGATTTGTGTGACAAACACTAATCAGACTCATGCGAACCAATTGAAACTCACAGTGACATGATGTATTGATTTCGTTTAACTTAAGTTTATGTAAGTTAAATTTTATATTATTTTAAGCTAAGTTCTTTTTAAATAGGTTTTTAAATGATTATATTGATAAAAATACAACACTATTATTAAGGAACGTTGAAATAAATTGTACAACGTTACAAAACGGTGAAACAAAGGCAGTCTTGGGTCTGTCCTACAGGGGCTACTTCGACTTGCCAGTACCCAGATTTTAAATCAATTGTAACCATTACACGTGTCAGAGTTTAAACCACCCGTAGGTCTCTGAGATGGCTTTACACACCATCGAGAACATCTCTCAGGTGTGCTGATTTCCTCACGATGTTTTCCTTCACCGTTTTAAGCAAGTGATAATTTGTTTATAATACGGACATGACTTCAAAAAGACAGTGGTGTCTGCCTTGGATTCGCACTTTGCGACCTTTGACTGGACAGTCCAACGGTCATATCACTAGGCTATCACTGCTCTATTCTCACAATTTCCTATAATCGACGCAGAATCGAGTCTCACCATTCTTCTTTGGTACTAACACGACTAGGTTTATCGGCGTATTTTGTCTATTTCAGTCTTTATGAACTCCTTCTTAGCAGGGTTCACCCGATAAGGTGGCGTAGCGATTGTCACGGCGTTCCCCGTATCAATCCTGTGTAAGGCGAAGGGCGTCGGCCCTCCCCCTGCACTAAAGATATCCGCGTTCTTCTCTAGGAGTGCAACTAACTTTTCCTTCCCGGGTAGTGACAAGAGAACGCCAGATATTTCAGATCGTAAAACCCAGTACCGCGTAAAGAGAATTGTTTCCTACTGAAATTAAGTACCATGCCAGCGTCGTGTATGAAATTCATACCTAACATTGATTCCGTTGCGCCAGGCAAGGCCATAAAAAGAGTAGCAATTACAACTCCCTGTACCTTTACATTCACTAAGGCCGTTTCTACAATTTAAATGCGCTGCGTTCCGTCCGCGAATTTCAATTCAGTTGTCAATGAACGTATGTTGAGAATCCCCTTTTAAGAAAAATCTGTTTTAAATCATAAAGGTCTCTGAAAACCTAGAAATTTAGATATTTCCTTCTGTGCAAAATAATGACTGTAGAATTCTTCCTACTTACCTACATGTGTTAGCCAAAGGTTCCATTTACCTTCTGGGGGAAATAATTTTGTTGATATAGAATCCAGTCACTCTCTTGTCGTATATACCTATACACTATAGGTCAAAATTTAAAACTACTATATTTTTTACATGCATATTTCGAACGAGAACGGAATTCTGAACACTCTCCTCTCTCTCAATACGTCCCTCCTTTAACCACCAGTCACCTAATGAAAACGATTTATTGACTGGGTAATGGGCGGAGCCTACGCCATTTTAGTTTATTTTTTGGAGCACGAACTTGTTGTTTATAATAATAAAATTTATTTAAATATAGAAGGTAAAATACAATATAAATCTTAGAACTACACTATAAATACATATTGGTATAAATTGTATGGTGCCTGTACTAGGATAACCCTGTGTCACAGGCGGAAAGAGTGCTTACAACATGTTACAGGGACACAAGATTCTTAAACGGTCGCATCTCAATATGTTTATGAGAATTTGATGTACGAAAAGAAACATATTAATCTATACTGTAAAATCAGCGACATTCATAGTCTCAATACGAGGAACAAAAACAAACTCGTGCTACCGTCGACTAGGCTCCAAAACATCAGTAATTCGTTTAGATGTCAAAGTGTACGCTTCTACAACAAAATCCCAGGCAATATTCAAGAATTAAGCCTCAATAAATTCAAGTCATATGTTAAGCAGACTCTTTGCAAAAAGGGTTACTATAAAGTCAAAGACTACATAGAAGTTAAAAATGCTTGGGATTGTGCCGCTCGCTCTAATGTTTAGACACTACAGTTGAAACTATAATGTTTAACTTATTTATTTTTATGACATTTTTATGAATCTATTATATTATGATTATTTTTCTATGATTCTTTTTGACATTAATTCGTGCCATTTTTTTATATTGTTATGCTTAAACACTATTTGCATTGTGAATGTGAGTACGATGTGGGCCAAAAATTCATACATGAACCTCATAGCTTGTCTGGCGGTTTTGAGTCGTTTTTATGTGACCTACGCAAATGTCCTCCTGATCTGGTATCGTCTTGTGACGGGTTGTTGAGCTCCCTTAGTTATGGTTGAGCTACACGATGACTGATGCATACGTGCCGTCAGACAGGACAGGTCACCTCAAAGCTGCTTTGGCTCTTTCCTCAAAAGACCATTCCAGACGATCCCTGCATGGTTACACTCACATAGATATGTACTATTATGTCTGGACTTTAAAAGAGACGTTGACCTCTGAGTTTGTTTCGGTAAGGGCCTAGGAATGAGTAAAACCTGTTTGTAAAAACAAATTTTGACTCTGAAAGTGAAGTACATACAATATCTTTCCGTCGCTTGGTGTTAGTAAGGTTAGCATTATACGTAACAGATATGTGCTGTTTAAGTACAGTATGAATTATGAAGAGTTGGCGGACTGTTAGCACATTACAACTTTTATATAATAGGTGTGTAGGAAAAAGAAAAGGACGGGAAATGGCTACTTTCAGGATTGCTCTTTGGGCTCGTTCTATAATTAACATCACGGTTTTTGGGGCACCTCCCCAAGAAGTAATGCAGTATTGAATAACAGATTGACACAAAGCCTGATAGACTTGTTTAATTATTTTATTGTGTGCAATAAAGCGCAGTTTTTTGATAACGAATATTAACTTTCGTATTCTATTGGCTAATGTGACAATATGTGGTTTAAAAGAAAGTGTGTCATCGATTATAACGCCAAGATATATAATGGAACTGGTGTTATTAATAATAGGGCAATTGCAAGGATCTGTGGGGGGGTTATAACAATAATGAGCATAAAAGTGGTTATTATTAGTAGGGATAAAGGGCTTTCGCATGCAAAACTTAATGAATTTGGTCTTTTCAGCATTCAGAGTTAGTAGGTTATATTTGAGCCAGTTATTTACAATATTAAATCCTCGCTGTGCAAAATCATGGACTTCACTACTGGAGTCCGCGGAAAATATTAGAGCAGTGTCATCTGCATATGAAATAATTTTTCCGTGAACCAGATTTAAATTACAGAGATCGTTTATGTATACAAGGAAAAGGGTAGGCCCAAGGATACTTCCTTGAGGAATTCCAAAAGGTGGAATTTTCATATCCTCACTGGTGATATTGCCTATTTTAACACATTGATAACGATCATGTAGATAGTCCGCAAAGAGTTGTAATTGAGTGCCTCTTATTCCTAGTGCCTCTAATTTATTTAGAAGGTTAGGAACGGACACTGTATCAAAGGCTTTTTTCAGATCCAGGATCATCCCTATAACCTGTTTACCTTTTCCAAGTTCTTCTGAGATATAGTTGGTTAAGTGGTGAACCGCGTCTGCTGTAGACAGCTTACATCGAAAACCAAATTGCCAAGGGGAAAAAAGTGAATTATTTTTTAGATATGATACAAGGCTGTTATTAACAATTTTTTCCAAAACTTTGGATACTGAAGGTAATAACGAAATAGGTCTGTAGTTTGTCACTAGACCTTTATATCCAGACTTATAAATGGGAATAACTACAGCCCTTTTAAGGCATTTAGGAAAAATTCCGTCAGTTAGACAAGTTTGGAAAATGTGAGTTAGAGGAGGGACAAGGATGTGCTTAAATCTTTTAAGGATATTATTGCTAATATTATCCCACCCTGCGGCACGGTTGTTTTTCAAATTTAAAATAATTCTCTCTACTTCACTTTTGTCTAATCCTAACATAACAAAAGATTTTTCACTTCAGGAATTGTTAGAAGTATGTGGAGAGTGAGCATAGGGCTGTATAGCATTTTGATTCTGAATCTTTTCAGCTAGGTTCTTTCCAATGTTTACAAAAAAACTATTTGCGTTATCAGCGGAGGAAAGCGGGTAAGAGTGCGTATGCAATAGACTCGAATCTGATTTATGCTTATTGGACGTGAAAGTAATGTCCTTAATGAATTTCCAGAGTTGTTTGCTATTATTTCCGGCTTTATGCAGTTGTTGTTTCTCAAATTCAATTTTTAAGTTTTTTATTAAGTTATTACAAAAAATCCTGTACCTCTTGTAGGATAATTGTAGAATAGAATTATCGGGACAAAACTTAGTTCTTTTATGAAGTTTGTCTCGGTGCCGTATACAGCGGATAAGGCCCGGAGTTATCCAAGGTTTAATGTTCGAATTTTTCTTACTTAGTTTAGTATGCGTCGTGTTATGTAAAATAGCTTCTTGCACTTTATTAATAACATACGATAGGGAAGTATTAGCGTCAGCAGTATCGTAAACTGGGTTAAAGTCAATGTTGCATAAATCACGTTCGAGGCTACTCATGTTTATGTTTGATTTTTGCTGCCGGCGAGTTATGTGCTTAGACAACAACAAATCGAGGGTTAGTAGGACAGCAGAGTGGTCTGCTATTGTTGAGTTAGCAATAAGCGTTAAACACGGAAGTCTGGTCTTGAGCATGACATGATCCAAACAGGAGCCGCTTTGATGTGTTGGTGAAGTGAGAGAGGGAAAAAGCCCATGATATGCGCATAGATTAAGATAATTCTGGGCACCAACATCGCTATTTTCGGAATTAATATTGATATTATTATCCCGAGTCAAAATTATGTTTTTAAAAGAAGAAAGGGTTTGGAGTGTATTGTTTAGGCTATTTATGAATATATCTAAATTTTTAAAGGAAGGAGGTCTATATATAGCAATAATTGCAATATCGGTAGCAACTTTAATGATTAAACAATTACATTCTTGGATATTTGGTTCCTCAACTATGAGTCACAGAGAGTTCCTTGTATACACTACAACACCATCGTTCTGGTTAAAAGATTCTGTACTGTAGTAACTATGATATCCAGTTAATTCAGGGAGAAAACCGTCACGATTCGATAGCCAACATTCGGTAAGAACTATTACGTCACATTTAATTTTAAGCCTACCTAAAAAACCATTAAGATAATCTCTATTTTTATAAATACTGCGGATGTTTTGTGTTAATATCGTTAATGGCTTATAATAATTGGAAAGATATTGTGCGCAGCTTTCAGTGTCACATACTTTTGACTCATATATACAAATATTGTCTAGGTCAGTAATTAATTCATCGGCCATAACGTATATAAACGCTAGTGAGTGCTAAATAAAACTTAGAATGAACGGCGCTCTAGACGCCCTCATAATCAATAGAGTTTATATACCTGTATTCTGCAATTTTTCTAGCAGAGCACTCAACATCTCCCGTTTTGTGATTACAAGGCTTTTTGAAGCGTGAGCATGTAGCAAATTTCGATGGGTCAGCTTTCTTCACGCACTCGGACATCGAGTGACCTTCTTCACCACAGTGTCCACACATTGTATTGGCTTCTCTGCACGTTTTTGCTGCATGACCATATTGTTGGCATTTGTAACATCTAGTTACTAGTGTAAAGTCTCTGACAGGGCAGGACGTCCAGTTTATAAAAAGTCTTGCTTGACTGATTAGGGCTTTTCTTATGTTGGCTGGAACTTCCAGTACGTAGTTACAGGTCGGAGTATCTTTCTTCCCAGATTTGTGGCTTAATTTAACCAAGGACAAAAAGGATTCCATGGACATCGATGGGATTTTTTCGGCTACGTTCTGTTCGAAGATGCACCTAAAAACCTCATTTTCTGCTAAAGAAGTTGGTACTCCTACAATGACGATCCGGGGTTTGCGCTTGCTGTATTCGTCGGCGGTAAGTGCGGATGTAGAGTGCTGGACTGCGTATTTAAGTACTCGGCGTCAAGTTTCGTCTCAGTGCTAACAATAACGCCTCCATTTTTAGTTTTGCGGAGTCCACGTACCTGCAGCTTCATTTGCTCCGGACGTATTATTTTTTGCACGAGGTCTCTTGTTTCATCGCTCGATTTTAATTTATCGTTCGGATAGATGGCCACAGAGCTTAGGTTGTTAGGTCGGACGAAATTATTAGAACCTTTCTTCACCATATCCGCAAAAGAAATGTTTCGCGCAGTACCCGAGTCCTGTATCGTCTGCTTCAGTTCCGAAATCTGTTCCGTCAGGTTTCGCTTTTCTTGAAGGCCTTCAATCATATAATAGGCTTGGATGGCTTTCAGGGATTGATATAGAACAGCCATTTGGGAGGTGCCAGATCCAACTTTACGACACAAGCTCGAAACTCTCATTTTTTGCTCAGAATTGAGTTTACCATCCGCGGCAATAGAGCAAACTTCATTTAGCTGCAGTTCAATGTTGGACATCCATTTCTGGATCTTTTGCGTGGAGACAACTTCAACTGAGTTATCTGACTTGAGGGCTGGATTTTGCATCGTCGTCTGCGCGGGCGAGGCGGAGGGTTGCACCAACCCACTCGGATTACGGGGGCTGTTATCCATTTTATTATATAAACAATCACTATTCGCTTTAAGTGTCCATTGCTTACTACACAGAAGATTTTAATTATGCATTGTAAACAGTAATGCACTAAAAGGATGTCACAGTTATTTATAATATGAATATATTAAATATTCTTAATGAGCACACGTCTGTATGCTTCAGAGTTCCGCGATACAAATTCGTAAATGTTTAGTTCACCCAAGCTCTACTTATTCTATAGCTGTACCTAATCGTTAGTCGTTGTAATTAATTGTCACTAATTGTTAGTCGACTTCGAGAGTAGTCGGACATTGGAAGCCGACAATCGCCATAAGGAGAAGAAAAAAAAAAAAGGAAACTGTGGTGTCGACTTGTCAAGTAGGGATGCATATACTTGCAAAATTCAATACCAGAGCTTGCGAGTACGAGTTTGTAAAAATACCAGGGTTGAAAACCTTTGTACTTCCGAGTATTTTTTTCGTTGATACAATTGGCTACTTGACAGTTGTAACAAAAAAATATGAAAAGTATTGGATATGGTAGCTTATAGGAAAACAATAATTAAACAAATATGTTTTTGCATTAAGATAAATCTAAAATATTTTATTTTTGCAAAATAAGTTCGGAATTTTTTATCTGTTGATTACAAGAACCAAAACGCCATGATTGAGATCTTGTGACGTCACATTTTACAAAACAGCGTATCTTTGTTCTATCGATTGGTATGAAATTAAATTTACTGAGCGATCTAGCGACTAATATCTATATTCCTAAAACTATTTTTTAATAATTTTTCATATCATTAAGCAGCTGTAATTTAATTATTAGATTTTTTTTTTATTTATTTATACGTATGTCATTGATTATTTTTACATGATAAGTAAAATTTTTGTTTAGGTTTAATTAATTTCAAGGAGATCAGAGGATAAGTTGATTTATAGATATCAAAGTGGTCTTCACAAAAGAAAATCTCAGATTTGAACTAGGGGTAAGCTAAGATGTAAACTACGGGTCTCGGCGTGCTAACTATGACCACTGCTTTCGACGTTGTAGACTTTTGTATACACAATTTATTAGGATATTCAGTATTCACTGGTTATAACTTTTATACATTGGCGCACAACACGTCTTATAAGCCATAATTTTCACAATTCTATTGAAAAGCTTTCAGTATTGTATGTAATATATATAATAAAAAATTCTTTTCTCATAAATACGGTTAAAGTTAGAGCCCTGTAGTAAGTTTTATTAAAATATGACATCACAGTTCAAAAGTCACGTGACCATGTGTTTTCGCGCGTCATTTCAAATTAATGAAGAAAGACTGTTTTTTTCCAAGAAATAACGTTTTTCGAGAAAAATATGATATTGTAAGACGTATAAAATTAACATTTGGACATTTTAAAATACTTTTTCGTAAACTGTCAAGTAGCCAATTATGCTCCTTATTTATAAGGAAACACGTATAAATTTTCTATGCAACTATTTTCAACTCTGGACGCTGCCACGCTACAGCGAGGGCCGTCGCCGAAATACTTGCATAGAGAATTGATTCGTATTTCCTTATATATAAGGATTACTTGGAAGTTCAAAATATTTTTTATTAGCAAATACGATTTTTCTTCTTATTTGTATGATGACATGGATCAATTTCCTCTGCAAGTGTTTTTCGGCTCTGCCTGCACCCTATAGCATAGTAAATACTTTCATGCTTGCAAGTTTTTTGGTCCCGTACCAGGGCGGGCGCCGCACTTCGATGCAAGGCCCTGGTTTTAAAACCTGGTCGGGTAAATACGTCCATCTCTAGTGTCAAGTCAAGTACTTGTCAAGTGCTGGCTTGAAGTTGAAAGTTGAAGTGTGCAAGCTTGACAATTTAAGTTGACAGAAAGATTTCATTTCATATTTTTAAAGTACCAAAATATTTATAGTTTATCTTTTTAGCTGTTTAAAACTAATCATTTTACAATATTTAAATGAACAGTACGTACATTTGTCGAAAAATGGCTAACAAGAAGATTGTATTCAGTGAACAAGGAAATGATGAGTATTTAGGAACACAATGTTTTCAAATAAATCCTAACGTGGAGGAAAAGGAAATACCCACTAGTGGTGAAGAGTATCTTTTAAAAGTAATGAAGGAACGTGCCCGATACGCGACGGTAACTAAGTGTAATTTAGATGTATCTGAAATTCATAAAAAGCAATGTAATCATTTTAAAGAGGTAAGTAAGTATTTACATTTCTATCTTCTACTGTAAACGTTTTTATTTCTCATTCATGTTCCATTTAATCAATTGTTAATCACTACAGCCTACAATTCCTGAAAAGCCTGAGAAACTAAAACCAACTATAGAATGGCAAAACATACAAATAGCCGACTTCTCAGATCTCCATATGTATGTAATCCGTATGGCTGCAAGAAAAAAAGAGTTATTAACATCAATATTTCAAGAGACATATAAATACTCTATGAGTGATGGTGTTATATTATGGAAAGAAGTGTTTGAGAATACAGAGCCTACTTTATCCCATGTGGTTGGACTGACACATTCTGTGGTTGAAATGGGCTTAGATACCATTCTTTCAATTTTGAATGGGGTTAAGCCAGGACAATCTATTGATCGTAGAACAGGTATGTTGTGTTTTATTTATATCTAGGTATCATATTATATTATTGAACAAAACCTTGCTGTCATACCTATTATTTTTTCTTATATTTATGAATACTTCCAGACTAAACAAAAACTGCTGGTTCAACTGTATTCATGATCACTAGTGACATATAAAATAAAAATATATATTATAACATACTTATTAATCCCCATAATCATAATCATGCTTAGCACATCTTCTAATTAAAAATTTTGCTGATTTTATAGCTTCAATGATTCTACCAATGTAGTTAAAAATTGTTGATTAAAGAAGAAGCTATTGCATATTGTATTTTTTTTTACTTTTCAGGATTATGGCTGCATGCTCTTCTGACTGTTACAAGACACCCCCCACAGTCAGATGATAGTTTTTTATTAAGAAAACTATGCAGAAAATGTGCAGAAATTAGGTAATAGACCTACATATATTTATAAATAAAGATAAATCTTTCAAATGCATAAATGTGCACAGCAAACTCTAAAAGTTATAAATTTTTGTGGTAACAAGACTTACACTCCAAGGTATGTATTAAAATGTGGTAGAAGTATTCAAGATGGCTTAGTTGGTAGAACTCCTGACGTATTTATTTGGAAGGTGCAGGTTTCGAATTCTGCTCGCGACCATATTTTTCTGACCTCATATAACTTTAAATTGCACTATGCCTTATAATAAAACAACTTTTAACCGGATTAATCGCGTGTATTATTGGTTTTTTGTTTTTCCTGACGTTTCGAACACTTTGCAGCGTTCGTGGTCGCAGGAGGACTAAGGTGTCAGGTGTCTCAACAGTTTATTTAAAATTATTTCAGTCTACCGTACATATAATTGATAAATTCATAAAATTATTTTTGTCTCTGATACATGTTTAAAACTAAATCGCGACGGTATTTCCTAAGACTATCCCTGAGAAGAAATACCGAAACAAACTCAGGGGTCACAGTCGTTTTAAATTTAGAGATACAATTTTACAATTTTATCGAATTATAAACTAAAAGGTGTTCCGATGCACGCAGTAATCGCTCACAGTATCTTGATTTTTCTTGTGACTTGAAGTCAAAGTCCTGAGTTTGTTTCGGTATTTCTTCTCAGGGATAGTCTTAGGAAATACCGTCGCGATTTAGTTTTAAACATGTATCAGAGACAAAAATAATTTTATGAATTTATCAATTATATGTACGGTAGACTGAAATAATTTTAAATAAACTGTTGAGACACCTGACACCTTAGTCCTCCTGCGACCACGAACGCTGCAAAGTGTTCGAAACGTCAGGAAAAACAAAAAACCAATAATACACGCGATTAATCCGGTTAAAAGTTGTTTTATTATAATGTGTAGTGATCGCGCAAACCTAAGATATTACTATGCACTATGCCTGCCTTTATGTGGTTGAAAGATTTATCTGCTATTTTTATTATTTATTTGGGGTCGGCTACCAGTCAAACTGGATGCAGCTTCATACCAGTGTTTTACACGGAGCGACTGCCTATCTGACCTCCACAACCCAGTTTCTGGGTAACACAATACATCATGGTATAACTGGTTGTCAGACTTGAGTTGAGAAATCGGCTGCTGCGCCGCATGTTGCAGGTACGATTCCTGCACAGAGATTATTTGTATGATCTATCAATAATTATTCTGGGTCTGGGTGTGTGTGCATGTGAGATTATGTGTTTGTAAACGCACTCAATATACAGGAAGAAACTACTGTGCAGGGCAATGTTTAAAAAATAATGTCTTTGTGTAATGTCATAATAATCGTTTTTTTAAGCTCATACAGTTATTTGCTTTAAACCTATAATTATAAATCAGTTTTTAAAATTTTTGTCTGTCCATCTGTTTGTTCCGGCTAATCTTCGAAACTTTTGGACCGATTCTGTTAAGATTTTACTGGCAGGTAGCAGACTATAGAAGGAGTAACTTATGCTAATTATAATATCATTATATGCGGGTGAAACGCAGTGCATAGTTAGTTTAAAATAAAAAGCATGGCTCGTTGGTCTAATGAACCCAAGCAGGCCTGTGCATGAGATTCGATTCCCGGGTCGGCAAAGCGTTATTGGGTTTATCTGTTATCAATAGCAGCCCGGAGTTTGGAACTGTGCCTCGTACATAGAGAGAGGCAATAGGCTCACCATTCATTATATGAGACTTAATAATGGCATTGGTGAAATATGTACGCTTACTCTTGAAAATAAAACCGCTCGATTGGCATTGGAAATATGTCACTTCATACTTTTAATGCAAAAATGTCTTATAAATAATTAATGAATCAGGATACTAATAAACCGACATGCTTTAAAATTAAGATTACTATAATGTAGGTCAATTTATTACAACATAAAATTTTTTTTTATTTACACTGACTCCCGTTTTGATATAAAATAAAATTTTCTTTTGTTACAGAGCCCATATAAATTTAAATGATGAAAACGCAATTGAACTTGCAACACCTTTGAATATTTTCATATGCATAATAGCAAAGTATTTTGGACAACATGACTTGGGTGACTATGAACTTCACGATTCTAAAGTAGCGCAAATATATTACGATTCAAAAGTTGCACAGATACATTACTAATGGAGGATCAACGAGAGAAGCCACTTAAGATGGTTGTACATAAATTAAAACGTAAGTTTTAAAACGTGTAATATATATTTTGTGTACTGCAAAGAGTGTCCACAGCCAGACTGATCAATCCGGTGCGAGAGGCCATAGGTACAGCAGGCCGCACGTCACTGCTAAGAAAACCAGTATAAGCTGGTCTCGCATACTCTTTAAACTCCCTACTATGATAGGCCAGCTAGAGGTTAGTGTTATCACGGATATTCGACCTACTGTACCATTTTAGTTGTGGTTGTATAGGTTTAATATGTTTCAAAAGCCATGTTATCAATATTTGAGACTGAATTGCTGTATCAAAGTGTGTTCTCTCGTTGGTTGATCAACGAATGATGTATTCTTGTAATTATATCAAAATATATTCTATTAAACGACTGCCACAATTGTTAAGTTGGTATTAAACAATTTTTGTATTTATTATTTACTAGCTGTGCCCCACGGTTTTACCCGCGTTAATTTGAGAAAAAAACCAACTAAAATATACCACCAGCGCCCTTCCCCCTGATGACCGGCCCGCCTTGCATATCGTAAATGCGCGCGTGGTATTTGTTTTTTTTTGTTGCGGAGTTATTTTAAGAGTATGATATCTCCTAAGATATTCATTGAAATCAAATGATGTCAAGGGCAATTTTGTACAAAATTATTTTTTTGTGATGAATAACATATTTATTTGAATAAGGATTAGATATTATTATGTTTATAAAAACACCTTCGCAAATAATACATTATTTTAGAACAAATTTGATTAACATAAAAATGGTTATAGTGAATCAACCTTAAAAGGAGAATAAGAATGTACATGTTTTTTGCGTGACTTTAACCGTTTACGCAGCGCACGCAACGGAAGCTTTCAAAAGATTTTTTCCGATTTTGTAATATTTTTCATTGATCCGCTCCGCTCCTATTCGCTATTGGCTCGTAGCGTGATGTTATATAGCGCATAGTCATCCTCGATAAATGGACTATCCAACAAGAAAAGATTTTTTCAATTCGAACCAGTAGTTCCAGTGATTAGCGCCTTCAACCAAACAAACAAATAAACTCTTCAGCTTTATAATATTAGTATAGATAGGTTCAATATATTAAATAATTGGTTTTTAAACCGGTATCTCCACTACTTCGATTATGTGTCGAGGTAAATTGACAGCGCGGTTGGCGCAGTGGTCGAGAGACCGACTGCTGCACTGCGTGTCACAGGTTCGATTCCTGCACGGAGCAAATATTTGTACGATCTATAGATAATTGCTCCGGATCTGGGTGTGTGTGTGCTTGTGAGATTATATGTCTGTAAACGCACCCACGATACAGGAAAAAAATCATAAAGAGGGGCAACGTTTAAAAAAAAACGTACTTAGCAGGTTAATTAGTCATTGACTCTTTTCGACCTGGAGAAAGGCTACGAGGATACTAACCAAAGAGATTTAATATTAACCCAATTCAAAACGGCTATCATACTTATGATTGTATCGCCCAGTAAAAACCCTTAATTACCTAATTAAAGTGAATTTGTCATAGACACCTTACCTGTCGTCGGCTACTAGGTACTAAGAAATAAGCTGCATAATCTCTACTCAAGAGTAAGATGGTGTCCATAGTGCGTGCCCGACAACAATACTCTCGTGCACGAATTTCAGAGATCTAACAGAAAATAGTGGTATCTATTTGGCGCAAGTAATCACACAGGGGGATGAAGCAGAAGCCGATGTTAGTTCAGTAACCTAAAACCTTGGGGTGGGCTCTAGAAATTTCTGGGGTCAGCATGAAAAATTCTGCAATGTTTTCCATGCGCTTCGACCTCACTTTTGATTAGTAACTTAGTTGTCTTTAGCGACACCCAAGAGTGGGGTTGATTAGTAGCTTTGATTATATACCTGTCTAGATAACACATTGACTTCACCGAACGGCTCAAATAAAGTCTACTAAATTTGGTAGACTCGCTTCTCACCTACGTCAGTATCATTTGAATCACTAAGCTATAACGTGCTCATTAAAAATAATTCATTATGCCTGTTCGTGCTGTCAACTTGTGTCGCAATTATGTCGG
This sequence comes from Xylocampa areola, assembly GCA_935421205.1. Lineage (NCBI taxonomy): Eukaryota > Metazoa > Arthropoda > Insecta > Lepidoptera > Noctuidae > Xylocampa > Xylocampa areola. The sequence goes on from OW285200.1 coordinate 9,780,798, forward strand.
AAAACCGTATAACTCCAGCGAGATCAATTTTCATCGGTAGATTTTGTTGTTTAACAACTATTCTTATAAGATAACTCGATTTTTCAATTAGATTATTTGTAGGTTAGTTTGATTAGCTGGTGTTGCCAGTTTATTACGAGGTTGATTTGCCGCAACTATGGGAGACATATTACAAATATAATTTTATGGCACGATGGCTGTTACAGATCGAATATATGTATTTAATTTTGACGTGGGGTGTTATTATTTTGATACCTACGTAATTTATTTGATTATGATTTTTTGACATAGTGGTAAAAGAGTTGAAGTTGAATTACTTATTGGTGTTAGAATGATAAATCACGGAAAATAGTAGAATGAGGCGCAGGAGTACATTATTATTATTATTAAAAAGAAAAACCGGCACCTACTTTAGATTCTTATATTTGTTGCTGTTATCTACTAAATTAAATAAAACGCTAATCCACGAAATAATGATTTATTTCACCATCGTCTTAATAAATAATGAAGAAAAGGTAAGTTATGATTTGGAACAGGCATCTCGAAATACGCACACATTGACACTTCGATTACAATAAGTACACGAGCAGTACTCACACATATCGCGAAATTTGAGCCGTGGTTTTGCGTGTCGTTTGTTCGCAATGGTCAGTCTAGACAGGTATATAGTCAAAGATTAGTAGGTACAAAGTAGGTGAATACATTTTATATTGCATATAGGCTATGCTCAAAAAAAAAATTCATATGAGGACGAAACTAGAAAAAGGTAATATAAGATAAAATAGAAACACGTAGATATATTTATGATTATTATATTTAAACAATCAATTATTATTACAATTATAAATTGATGATATGTACCTATCTATAATAAAATAATAAGCCTTTTCGAACGATAAGAAAATGACAACTACTTAATAACAATAATTGCGTAAGCTAAGAGACAGATTTATCACTCGTTAAAACGCGAGCGAACATCGAAAATACCGGGATTTTCTATCAAGCATATATTGTAAAGAATGATTAAAAAATAACTAAACAGTTACGTCACTCGGTATTTTTAATATTCATTGTAAATGGAGTACCTAAACTGTCACATCTAATCAAAGAGCATGCGAGCGTACAGATTTTTACTCATAAAGTTTGTCAAAGTTACAATAAATACCTACCAAAAATACAAAATAATAAAATAAGTGAAAATCAGAGATGTAATTATAGTAATTCCAATATCCAAGTTATTTTTCAATCATTGATTTACATTTCTATCTTAGACGATTCTAAATAACAATTCAGTAAACATACTTGAATTTAACATCTATCTACGAGTGATTAGAGAAACAATCAAGTATTTAATTAGTAATAGAATCACTGGAAAGACTTGTGCCACTTCAAAAGGTCTTGAGGTCATGCAGACAAGTTAAATAATCATAATTAATTTCGACGTTTCTAAAAAATCAAAGTAGATAATAATGAAAGTAATAAAAGCTTTTAATAATTAGATACATAACGAAATCGAAGAATTATTAATCGTACAAAATAATGATGCTCAGTCATACGAGATTTTTGTTATATTGTAGAACAATTGTAAGTATCACTATAAATAGTGAATTAATACTATGCTGTAGCACCTACATAATAGAAGTTAGAAAGAATAATGTTTTTTTTTAACTTTGTCCGTCATATCATTCTACAATATAGCCCAATAAATCACACAGATCGCAGAAATAATTTCATTAAATAAACTATCACAGTAGACAGATTATTAGTTCAAGAGTGCACATTTCTACTGCTTATTATTAGTCGATATAATTTTATTGCACGAAATTTATAAATCCATTGTTAATCAATTTAATTTTAAGTCTATGACTCTACGAATTGATCAAGAGTGTAAAAGCCACTAGATTTTAGAAAACTAATGAATTCCTGTCGCAAAGGTCTACATCTAGAGGTATATATCTACATGGAACATTTTCTTATGTTATCTATACATTTTAAACGTAGGTACCTAGATACGAAAATCTATTGTTTCAGAAATACCTAATTCTTATCTTTGGATTTCTCAGTTTAGGTATCCACTATGCTTGAGCGTTGTTGAATAACAGAAAAAATAATAATAGAAAAATTAAAGTCAGGTACAGATTTCACTTCGAACTGATTTAGAGTTTATGTAAACCTAAGTGAAAGCGTTTAATGTGCAACTACATTTAAATGGCACATTCAAAGATAGATACTTTACGATACAAGCTATGTGAGAAACGGCTCAATGATACCCATGACGTATTAATTTCATGATAGCTGTTGCCAAAGATTTTAAAACATGATTTTGATTAGCTACGCGGTTTTTAACACAGGTAGCTCAAGAATGGTTGATAACACTTTTATAATATGCTTTAAAGCTATTTTATAGCAACATTATATTATTTGTAATATTTGAAACTAAAAGTGCACATGCAAAATATATGAACCGAATTAAAGGAGCATGCAAGAAGTAGTATTCATGTGTTTAAGTTATGTACAGTTCTCTTCGGCAGAAGAGGTATATTTAAGCTTCACTCGTCGTCATTGAGAAGGTCTGTGCACGATTTAGCTTTGGTAGATCTGGAAAAGGAGAAAGGAATGTGAATTAGTTGATGTCATGCACACACTCATACTACATGCATATATTAGATCGTGCCCTTATTTTCATAAAAAAAAGAGGTAGGAACAAAAGAACACCATGTAGGTACTAAGTTTCGTAGTAGGTATGGGAATTAAATGGCACAAACAATATTGAATTTGACTCTTAGGGAAGACACTCTGGAAACCGAACACTAGAAATTTCTTTGGAAAGTAGACGATAATCACAATCAGCCTACACATTACACAACTATCAATTTGTTAGTTGTGTAGGCCGTTAGACATAAGTAGCTGACTGGTAATTTTTCTAGAGGCAATTTTTATTCTAACCCCCTCGCGCTATCTATTTCATAGTTTACTGTTCTTGACGGAGGAGGAATTCACAATTCGAAGTTAGGAATTATAACCGAATTGGGCGTTTATTTCTACCCTCTCTATTCTTAGCATCCTTCCACGCACACGAAGTCTTACTAGACTAACGAGCTGAGATATACTGATACTGACTGGTTTTTGACTCTTCTGCACACTCTCAGTTCGATGGGTCCACTTCGCACCGACTTGAAAAGCGCAAGGGCTTCCACGTGGGCAAGCTCATGGCACGCATGGCCGTTCACCGCCAGCACCTCGTCGCCTGAAAACATTTATAGAAGATTTTAGGATTGAGTAGGAAATCTGATTTATGTCGTTCTACATATGTATAGGTACATATTACGACTCTGGACATATATTCTTAACATTTAGGTACTTATTAAATAAATGCGCGTTATATCGAGGTTCTAGGTACGCAAAGAAGGATTTATGTTGCCAACCTTTCGCTTTTCCACCGTGTCACTGATTATAGCGATGGAGCAATATCATAAACGCTAGCGTGAATACTTAGATTGTATCGTGAGGGCCCGATTTGGTAAGATTGGATGAAAGAGAAAGAAGTTTTTTTATATTTTTTATTATTATTTATAGGCTTTCGTTTGACCGCCATCTCGCCTGATGTTAAGCGATACTGCGATCTACGATGGAGTACGCTTGCCTAGAAGAAACCGATTCACTCGCGTCTTGAAAACACCCAGATTATAACTATCGGGGAAGACCCACTCCGGGAGCGCATTCCACTGTTTCGCGGTTCTTATAATGAACGTGGAATCAAAGCGCTTCGTTCGGGTTTTTGGTATATCAACCATAAACCGATGGCGCCTTTTCGTGCTTCTGGCCGTCCGAGAGAAAAAAGGGCAGGGAGGAATTAGATCATACAGATCTGAAGCACACTCTCCGAAATGTATCCGATGAAAAACCGATAGACTAGCAACTTTACGCCGATGTTCTAGACTTTGGAGCTTAGTCTGAACAAAGGAATCGTTGCTGATGAGCCTCTTGGCACGCTTCTCAATGGACTCTAACGCCTCAAGCTAATACTTGGCTGAGCCGTCCCAAAGTTGCGAGCAGTACTCCATGCATGAACGAACTTGTGCTTTATACAATAGAAGCAACTGTTCCGACGTGAAGTACCGCCGCACCTTCGAGAGGATACCCAGCTTTTTAGCAGCCAATTGAGCTGAGAAGTGAGGTGTCGGAAGTACTTATTTTTAAAAAGTAAATAGAAATTATCCAATTATTTTATAGTACCGTAAATAACAAAGCAACCGTTAAATACAAATATTTTACAGTAGCAATATTTTATTCCATGGAGACTTTTATTATCATTAAAGTGCTTTGTTTATTGCATTGCATTTGTTACCGGTAATGCTCTATTGAAATTGAAATGACATTGAAACTAATTTATATTTTTATTATCCTAATTAGGTTTTTAAATAGGTATGTCGCATTTTGTCGTAGGTTTAAAGGTCACAGTATTATATTATAAATTCTATAGTGTCTTCTGATAACGCTTGCGGCTTGAACCGTCATGTCAATGTTGTAGTAATATCATAAATTATATTTTTAACATAAACAATCATATCGCTGCCGTTCGGTCGCCTGGCTACTGTCTAGTTGATATTATGCGCTTTGTTATTATGCTACTTCGTCGAACTAACAACGACTTCCTATTCTTATCATATTGCATTCTTCAACACTATTTTAATTAACGGAGTTTACTATGTATCAAAAAGTTTATACCAGCTTCCTAAAATCTATGGTAAACAATACACTGAACTTACCAGCTTTAAGCCGCCCATCATCAATAGCCTGTCCCTGCGGTAAGATGCTTTTGATGAAGATCCCCAGTGGACCTCGCGGAGAATCTCGTCCTCCCACAATGGTAAAGCCGAGAGGTTTCTTCCCATGACCCTTTTCGAATGTGATTGTGTGGTACGTGTGCGTCGGCGCCCTCGGTCTCCGGGGTAGTGTACAGAAGTTTGCCGCGTTTGGCGTTTGTGTTTCACTTTCACTGTCGTCTTTACATTTTGTCCGCTCGACACCATCTGGCGTATCAACGTTGACGATGTTGGCGGCACAACTGAGCACAAGCGCGTCCTTGTTAGCGCCACCGTAACTAACAACTTGGCGGCGCAGCAGCTTGTTGTTCATGCTGCTGTAGCTTGCGTTCTGGCCCTTGAGGAAGTGCGAGTGCGTCGCTGCCGCGCTGTCGGCCGACTCGTCCGCCGCTGATAGCGCGGTGTGATTACACGCCGACTCATCCTGCGACCGACGTCGTTCTATTATGACGTCACATTTGTCTGCACGTTTTTCCTTCCCTAAAATAATTGCGTTCTCGTAATCTACAGAGCTTTCTCTCATTAGAATAGCGCTCCTTTGGGATTGTTCTCTTTGTCTGGTGTCCGGTGGCTTTTCGCGTTGCCTACAAATAACTATATCTATATCTGCAGCGCCAGATTTTAGAGCTTCTTTGGCTTCAGACATGGTGAGGTCGCGAAGTCTTCGACCATTTACATTGAGCAATTCGTCTCCTATGCGTAAAGTGCCTTCTCTGAAAATAAGTAAATAAAAATATTAGTGAAAATGTTTTTGTTTTAACTTTTTGTGTACTAGAAAGCGTGTGCGTTTAGAAAGGTTCAACTTACTTTTCTGCTAATCCTCCCGGAACTACATGTGCGACAAGGTATCCCACATGTCCTTCGTCAGTGAGTTTGGTTTTGGCAATGAATATTCCGAGTTCATCGGAAGGATTGTTTCTCATTATCCTGACTACTTTGAATTCGGATTGTGCTTTGTCTGATTTATTACCTTTAGTTGGTTTCCTACAGGGAGGAATTGGTGGAATTCCGCAATCTTGACTGGCGTCTCTTTGTCGCATTCTTTGTTTTTCTGTTAGTTGTAGGTATTGAGGTTCCTCGTAATCGTTTTCTTTTTTTGGCATACGCCTTAGTATTTCTTTACGATCAAGTGATAAAGCTCTTTGGGTATGTCTAGGTCTAGGTCTGGGGCAATCTTTTCTATCCCTACTCATTCTTCCTGATGTTCTTGCTTTCATGTAACTGTGATCACCAGATACACTTCTACCATGACAGGGTACAAGAGCGTTGGCCTGTGAAGCAGAGCTTTCGCAGCGAGAAGATATCCTGTCGCTATCGAAAATAGAAGAAGCAGCCGATTCATTGACGAGAATTCCCGAATCTGCATCTTCACAATCTTGAATTAAGACATTTTCATCATCACATGATATTTGATACACGTCATCATGGAATACCGAATGACCTTTCTGGAACTCTTCTAATCCAGGCAAAGCGCCGTATGAAAAACTACGTAGTTTAGCTTTAACACCTCCTCTTTTCTTACGACTTTTACTGATAACACTGGTTGATTTTAAAATATTATCATTGCTAGTATTTATTTCCTCATCATTTTCACCAGCTTGTTTGTAAAGTTTTGAAAGAAATTTATTTGTAGATGATTTAAGGTATCTGTCTGACATGGCTCTAAGTTTTGCCGATAGACAGGAACTGGGGCCAACAGAATCCTTTCCATCTTTAGTCTTAAGTTTATCAGTCTTTTTTTGAGGGTTGAGAGCAATGGGTGCATCATCGTAAGCTTCATAGTCGTCGTTAAAGATTTGATCGCTAGATTTTGAAAGCTTTGCACCAGCTTTGGGTATTGCATGATATCGATCACACTCTGACCCGGAACTGTAACATCGAGTGCCTCTGTTTGTGAAAGATTTGCCTTCCCTCCAATGACACTCAACTGGACTAGTCATACTTTTAACGAAAAATACATCATCGTCATAATTGGGCATTTTGACCCAAGGGTTATGATTTTCGAATTCAATGTGGGTGTCAGCGTAATTGTTCGCATACCGACAATTACTGACATCCTCTACGTGTCCGAATCCACTGCAATCACTGCCAGACGTGGATGCGGCATCATCACCGTGCCGCAGTGGACCATTCGATTTGAAGCAAGATAGTTTAGTGTTCTTTACTTTATCGAGCAACGGGTTTCGCTTTTCTCGACACACCATGTACTCTTTCTCCAGTGAGCCTCCGCGGTTTTTGCGCGATGTATTATAATTTTCCTGCGGTGAAGCCGGCCCGTTTTGTAGCGATATGCGTCGACTAACTGGAGTCTCGCCACCGCGGTGACATCGATGTGGAGATTTTTCTACGATTATTATTTGATCGCTAAGATTGTAGAAGTTAGTTTCTACCGAGCTGCTGCTACTTTTACGATTAGGGCAGCGCACTGGGGATAAATCTGAAAAGAATAAAAATCTTTTGGTTAATAAAATAATATAAATAGTTGCGTTCTCTACTTGGCATTTAAAACAATTAATAAGAATCTTTAAATTAAAAATTACCCAGAACTAAGTTTGTAAGCCTAAGCATTGAACCATCACAATCTTAACTTGTAAATTGTAATCAATAGTTCCAACTTTCAAGTAAAGAGAGACGGTAATGCATATTCATGTTATTGAGTAGGCTCTAAGGAAAGTTTCACTCCCTTTCCCTTCGATAGAATATCTGGCTTTCCAGTGTCAAGTTAATGTATCCAGTGACAGGGAGACACTTAGTTTAACTAGACGTGTCAATTACGTAGTGTTCGTCAGTAATGTAGACTGTAAATTCCATCCAGCGTCCTAATGACGTCATTATAGGGTTATGTTTTCCGTAAGGTGTAGCCAACATTCCTATTAAGATGAAATTCTAACATTTCTAGCGTCTATTCAAGTGTCAACTAGTCACTTCCTATTTTCTCCGTTTCTTTACTTGTTTCTGTTACATAATCATGAGTCTTCGCGTGTGATTACGTAAATAATAGGCTGTTGACTATTAATTAACAACGACAAATCGTGCTGTTCGTAGGTCTATACTTCGTGATGACATTTAGGTAATGAAGATTTGAATACAAATGTACTTATCGTCGAACAAATTACCTTATAAGCTAATTATGATATCGGTATGGCTAGAAGTGACAATTTAATAGAGGATAGCACAAATTAAATGCAATTTATGTAATTATCATTATAAATGTGAAACTTTATCCTGTGTCTGGCACAGATTAGTGGTAATTCTGTGATATAATTAATAAATTGTTTTCTTTTTCCCGTAAACGAATTCATTATCTATAAATAATTGACGTCATTATTGTGCGTAAATAATTTGTTCTAATACGTATTTAAATATGTTTAATTACGTGTTTGAGTATTCGTGACGTGACGAAGATAAATATTCAGTAATTAGTTATTTAGTCGGTTGCGTCAGTACACGATAGCGAAGAGGAAAAGTCAATATGAACGCTCACGATTTACAGTGATATGGTCTTTAAGTCCCACGTAACAGGTGGTGAGCGTATTTCCATCAACCGAGCACAGTTCCAAACTCGGGCCTGCTACTGAGAATTTTTTAAGTTTTTTTTTACCACATAGCTTCTATTCCGCAAGGTGTTAGGCAGAGGAGGACTGTTACTATGTGTATAGTACACCCACCTTTCATCTTGATGTTATTATGTCCCATGTAATTAGGTGGTGATTGTAGTTAGCCTATTGCCATCAACCGGACAGAATTCTAAACTTCGGATTACTATTGAAAATTTCCTAACAGTAAAACCCAATATTAAACACTGTTCGACCCAGGAATCGAACCCAGGACCAAACGCTCATCATTCGGACTTGAGACAACAAGACCTGCGAGGCTTTCTGGGTGGCATTTTATTATAGTTTCTTTATAGTTTAAGTAATATATTGTTTGACCAATAAGAGTAGACTTTAACTTTACGAAGGCACAGTCAGTACTACCTAATGACTTTGTAAAAATGGGTGTTATGTACCTACTTATTATAATATAATATTTCTACTTCGTACTTTAAGCGTAAACCACAGATTATGGGATATCTAACTATAATTTATTTATGAAAATAATTCTAAATCTCTATATTAAGTATATAAATTCCGAGGAAAAATGTGTTCCGAATATTGTTAAAATCTACCGACTTTGTACCTAACCTATTTAGCTCATGCTAATAGTACTAAACCTGATAGCAAACCCAGACATCTGAAGTATCTAATAACATTAAATCGCGTTCAGTCGGTCAAGAGGAAATGAGACCATTTGTAGGACAAAGATTTTAGATACCGTGGGAGGTAACAGTGACCAATAAAATTAACCTACACAGTGCAACATGCAATTCTCAAGTGTGGGTGCGTTTAATGCACTTTTAAAACACCCTTATCCACCTTAATGTGTTTTTTATATGGGCTTTCGTGGGCAAAAAATGTATTCGAATGATTTTATTGCTTGTGTCGCATTTGCGGCCAAAGGCAAAGAGTCTGATGTCGATGATTTACCTACGTAAAATACCTACACGTATATATGCTTTTTAACACACTTGCTCGTAAAGTGGCTCTTATTGCACCACTTTTAGGTTCATAATGAGGCATATTAATCACGCGAGCGTTTTCTTCATTTTTACAGCTTTAGAGCGGTAATTTAAAAAAAGCAGTGTGACACCTTTACATTTACTTTTAAATTTCAGCAAAGATGTTGATGTTTGAAAACTCCTTGGCGAGATTTTATCATTTATGACTGTGCTAAAATTAGCTAAAAATAAATTAACTGTATATTTCAATTCTTCAAATTATTTATTTTATCAACAAATTAACATTAATCCGTCATATGATAAAATATGTTAATTATTCTTTTTTTTCCTCACACGAGTGTTGAAAAACGTCGTATGAGACGCGTGCCCTCCTAAGTTGGTCAAAACAAGTCTCGGTCATTGCTACCCTCGCCTAAAGGCTCCGTTAGCTATTCAACCTCTGTAATGACCAACTTAGGGCACTTGTATCATAATGTACTAATAAGGTAACATTCTGATTGGGTATGATCAATCAGTTTGCACCCTACATAGATATTTGATACTTAACTTTTGTGTAAGAAATGAACGTAATAATATATAAAATATTTCCTGTGTTTTGAAATCTATTGACAGACATACATATCTATCTACCTAATACAAACCGCGGATATTACATAATGTCAATGACCTCTACCATATTTCTTTGCGTTTCCGATTATCTGTCTCTTTTGCAATATTCTTGTAGAGTGCGAAAATTCTCGTATGACATCAATTGGATAAAATTGATAATTCTAACCCAAAATTCTCGGAGATGTATGTACCTATTGTAAATAAATCACGAATCCGAATTCCAAGCTGTTGATACCTACGGTGGGTTTTACCCCCTGTCAGTCTAATACCCATTACCTAACCATATAGGTAATATAAATATATTATACTTCCGACCGTATTTCGGTCACGGCGGCCTATCTCCCCAGAGATTAGTTAAGTACGCAGGACATATAGTTCACAAGTGCCCTCCTTCTTCCTCTTCTTCTCCCTTCACTCCCATAGTCCGATGGGAAGGCAATCCGGCACGACCGGAGAGGCATCAGACGCAGGACCGACGGCTTTACGTGCTCTCCGAAGCAGAGTTGTCACACCGCCTACTTCCTAACTCCAGGCCGCTACTGACAATTTCTTAATAGAAAACCCAATAATACTTTCACCAATCTGGGAAGTGAACCCAGGCAGTTGAAACCTAGTCATATAAAGAGTGATTGATCCCCTTTGCTTAGAGTAGGGATCACACTTCCCACGTTTGATTGACGATACGATTGTTTGCAACTGTTAGAAACGAAGGAAAACAAATATAAAAGTAAATATTTATTTAATAACATCAATTCTTTGTCAAATAAATGGAATTCCCAAAGGAAATTTCGTTTCAAGTCAACTCACCGATTCTTGACCTACGCGCAGGTCGGGGTTCATCAGGCGTGACGGCTAGGAGCCGCGGCGGCTCGCCCTTCTTGAACCACCGCATTTCTTTCAACTGTCACTCCATTATGGTGTCACTGGAACAAAGAAATCAGGGAACATTATTATCGTGCAATTGTTTTGCGTATCCTTATCTTTCTTTCCAGAGGAGACGCTATTGATTGTAGATGGACAGCGGCTGATAAATATAGGTAAGTTGGTACGGCTGTTTGTAGTAAAGTATTGACAACCTTATCTTATCCAACACGTATTTCAAATTATTAAACATTTAAATTATTAACAGTAATTTAAGTAATATGAAAAAAAAAACCTAATAACAATTCAATTTGTCAATTAAGGTAGCTTACTAGATTCTTAGGTACAATTACTTACGAATAGGGCTAACCACAAAGGGCATAAGGATTTTTGAAGCGTAAAAATTACAATTATTTTACTATTTTATTGTAGACTAGCTTCTGCCCGCGACTCGTACGCGGATCCTGTTGCTTATGCCAGCGACAACGGGGTCGTCAAAATCGAAGATCTGAAACGTCTGATGTCGAATACTAAGAGCCCGGGGACGGGAAAACAACGGGATGCGCAATACGATTCGAGACGTTCCAGATCTTAAATTTTTGTAAATCAACAAGGAATGCCCATCAAACTAAACAACTTTTGCTAAGACATCATTCCTATATATGTTATAGTGTAGCTGGGCTGTTGGAGTTCCACATCAGGTGTTCCAGATCTTCAAATTTATTCTCTCAGCAGAAAATGCTCATCACGTGGAACAATTTTTGCTATGGTACCATTTTTGTATTTCTTATAGTTTAGCTGGTCTGTTGCGGTTCTGCATCAGGTGTTCAAGTTTCCAAGATAAATTATAGCCTATATTTTGCCCAGACTTAATATCTATACAACAAAAAAACATTTAGATCCGTCCAGTAGTTCCGAAGATTAGCGTGTACAAACAAACAGACAAAGAGACAGATTTTTTTTTTGGATTCCTGCTCTATTGTTGTTTCTAAACCCCCCTCAATTGTTTTTTTTTATATATTCTATGTACAGATACAGTTTTTTTTACTGTTTTATTATATGTATAGAAGATATGAATAAAAAATAGAAATAATTGATACGGGGGGGGGGGGGTCCCTGTCCTAAATATCGACTGGCAAAACTGTCAGTGTGCAGGGTCAGAACAAAACAGGTCTCGTTTTAAAAATGGAAACAGAATTGCATATAAAACCAAACATTGTCGCCAGTCGCCACTGAGTTTTATGATAGAACATTAATTTTATGTTCCTCTTTATATGCATAAGGAAATCGCCACAAAACGAATTTTGTGCAAAACAAACGATGAAACGAGAATAAACGATGATGAAATTCGAACCCAAAGTATTTAAGAGTGTTAACCATTGAACACTTCAAAGTCATTACGTCCCGACAGGTTTCTTAACTTGTCCGTCTCCTTTTACGATACTATTTGCACATACCTACCTACTTCAACAGCTACTTGGACCTGAGCCTTGCGTAAGTGTAAAAAATCGAATATTAATTAATTTATGAAGGTGACTGTTAGTTGTCATTGATGGTTGAAGATATTTAGGTCTTACCCATTTTAAATTAGTATGTATCTAGTTAGACGAGCGAATGCCACCTCTACTTTTTTGAGGGCAATTTTTGGAAACCTTTATCATTGAATAAATATTAGTGTTTTGTGTTTTTTTGTAAACCTTATAGTTACCTAAATGGGTTTGAGCTTTTCAGCAAGCTTAGTAACTAGGTACCTATATACTTACTTGTTTCACTGTTGGCTGATTAAAATGGCTAAATTTCACATGGCTGTCATACGGTCCCACAAAAACGCACACGTTGCGGTATTATAACTAAATAAGCCAAAGAACACACTACAACCAAGCGAGTTACGAATCAACGCCTTTCTTGCCGAATCTACCACTATCAAGTCGTCAATAAAAAGTAAACATCTACACATTTATGTAGATTGTAGATCTTAACTCGTAAGTATGATACATTACGTTTAGCGTCGATACATCACATTCACAGATCATTACATTATCTCATACATCCATCAGCGCAGTCATAACATTGTTACCGATTGGTTACGTCGACGCGACAAGGCGTCCATCATATCGTAAGAATCGAAATTTAACTCGATTTAATAATCACGTAACGTCTAACCTTGCTTGTGGCAGCTGTGCAGCATTTAGTGTTGTGTAACAAATCGTTTTTTGCAGCAGTAATCGATTGAACGTAATCTCACTTTAACCGGTGTCAAGTAAATAGTTTCTAATGCCTATCAATTATTGTACTTAATTGAATAGATTAAAACCAATTAAATTGATCTATATTTTTTTTATTTATTTGGGGAATGGTGGCGTTCGTTGATAACCTTCTGATCTTGAGCGTGGCAAGATAAATGCGTAATGATTTATTGTTGGAATAATTAGAAACAAGTAGGTCGAGTCAGAGTCAATTATGTAGGTATGTTTGTTGAACAAATTGCTACCTATAGTACATAAGATATGTCATAATGATAAAGCTTTATACAGTTATACTTCAAGTTCTTCTTTTGCGTTCCTTTTAACAATCTGTCAAGCGTTACAACTCAGAAGGGGATGCCTCAAATCTACTACTTACAAATTACTGTACATAAAAAAATCTAATGCCAATAAAATACACAGTACTGCCTACGGCTTATTCGAAATACTGTGACGTTAGAACTAAGACATTTTTATAGGTATATTATACCTCAATAAAAACGAATACGGAAAATTGGATGAATACAAGTCTGCGGTACGTCATTTTAGTTCAAAGTACAATTTCAATTGACAAAACCATATTTTATATTCGACGAGGTACTCTTACTGGTAACGATGTCTTTACAGCATTTCCGCATACAAATTATGCAGGAAGTTAGCAAAGGAACCGAGGAGAATATCGACGCATAACTAATGCGTTTTGCGGAATTATTTGTTTCACCATAATGAACACGACATTATGTATTGGCAACTTGGCTTGAATTTGCATAATAGTACCTAAATAGTTACGGCTTGACGGCTTTGATCTCCTAGGAGTACGGCACAAGTTGATAATTGACTGGATTTTACAGTATTCTGGTATTGCAGATTAAAACTGTCAAACGCATTAACGCGAACGAAGATAACTTTAAGTTATAAATTATTGGGGAAAACAAAACATGGTTGTGAGCAGGATTTGAACCCGAGTAATCAGGGTGAGGACTTCTCATCTCCCTCCGGGGCCGCAACTTTACTACTATTTAGGTTAGGCATCAGGAATCACTTTTACGAAAATAGTGAATCTAGGCTTTTCAAAAATCAATCCAATAAGATGATTTGTGAATCATAGTTTAGTAGAATACCTACTCGTAACGAAATATTAGCGTGAAGTTGGTGTAGTATAAAATATAAACATGGGTAGTGCACGCAAGGCCCTTCCCTTTTTTTTTTGCTATTTTCGTCGCCTCCTCAAATTAGTGCAAACTGTCTCGTTTGGGTCTATATTTCCTTATTTCCAAAGTTCTTATTCTGCAACCTGGCCCAAGGGCTCCTAATACCTACAAAGTTTTTTCTGTGATCTGAGCACGTATCTAATACAAAATCAATGAAGAGGTAGGTACTGAGGTCGTTTCAATTATAGAGAACAAATTGATATTGGACCTTATCCCTCCGCAACTCGGAACCATACAAAACATTTTTCATTTATCAGACAGACAACTTTAGCTTCCTGAATCAAATAAACCTACTCCGAGAGAACATTACCTCAAGATTGAATATAGATAAGTTATTTAATAAAAAAATCATAGAGTAATCATAGAGACTTGAGATTCTTTATTGTTTTCTGCACATCATGGATCAAGATTCGTTTTGAAATTACAGTTAGTAAAGGTAAAAAGAAAAGTGAAGATTCCGGTGTAATCATTACATTGATGGTGGAACAATGGGCTGCATACGATACCGACTATTATCGGTAAGTATTACGGAATGGTACTCCGTGGAACTTTCCCATCTAACTTTGTAATAAGGTTATGCAAGCAAGACCTTATGTTTCATTGCAAGTTCAATAAAAGTACGTTTGCTGACGGAAATAAGAGGTAGTTTGAAAGGTAGGAGTATTATTGAGGTAGTACCTAACGTGTGTTTAATTAATTTAATAGTAATAGTTATCTTATGACTATGTTTCATATTAAAATGTGTGTTTTACAACTTTGGAACATACATATTATATAAGCTCTAGCGTTTTTCCATGGGGGTAGGCAGAAACTATAAAACTATTGATATATGAATTATTGGTGTTACCGATTATTTAGGTACCTACCTATTAGTGTCATTATTTTATTTCCGAATTAAGCCTTACGTCACAATATAACTATGTCTATGATGTTAGTGTTAAAATCTCTTAGAAATACACACGACCTTATACCCGTCAAAAAGAGCAACAAAACGTCACGAATTTGCGGAAAAATTGGTCTAAAATACCTAGTTCTATGGATCGTTCGTATTTACGTGTACCTAGTTACCTACCTACAGTCGTAAATCGCATATGATTCATACATGGTATTATGTACATAATGTACTGTAAACCTTCGTTGTGGTGATGTAAGCCAGGATGACATTTTGGTTCACAAACCTTAACATATTCACATGACGTCACTGTTTGCCAACCGAGCGAAAAGTCACGTAAATACGTAAGTGGAACGTTTTGGTAAACTTGATCTTGAATTTGGGAGATAAGCTGAGGAAATTTGTAACAATTGCGTTACATTCCTATACAAAATTCTGTAGGATATTAGGTAAGTACATCAAATAATGTCCGGAAGCAAACGCGGATGCAGAGGGTGACTCATTAAAAAAACAGTTACAGTTCTGTTATTCAATTATAAGAATAAAGCTGAAGGCTGCCGCGTTGGTCTAGGAGTCCAAAGGGACCCCCCCAGGGGTTCCACCTTGTCGTGGTGGGGGGGCTCTAGTAGCCGTGGCTTGGTCACCCACGGTGAAGCTAACGGAACCCGAGGAGGGCCGCTCCTCAGGGCTTTGCCTTCAAGCCCATGTTGGAGCGGCGCCGGCGTAGGTTGCGGGCCTTATGGGGGGTGCCGCAACTGAGGTGGGCTGCGGCGTCGTATGGGCGGCACCGCAGCTGAGGGATGGGGGCCGCGGTGGGAGAGGAGTGCCGGTATGTCGATGCGCCGCTCTCCCTACCTGCCGCGGCCTTGACGGGGCCGCCACCGTTGGATGGCGGACGCGGTGGGGCCGCAGGGGAAGAGGAGTGCCGGTATTGCGAGGCGCCGCTCTCCCTATCCTCTGCGGCCGTAGTGGCAGGCGGCGGGGCCACAGACCTGACCCGTCGCAGGGGACCTTGGGCGTCCAGACACGGGGTCGTCTGGCGCCATTGCACATGGTCTCCGAGGTGGTTGCGGCTCGCCATTAGTCTGGTGTGCCGTAGCGGGGGGGTGCAATACCCAACCCCGTGAAGGAGTCCGGCAACGGACGGCTGCGGGCGGGTTCGCGGTTGTGTGCGAGAGCGTTCCCGCGTCCCGCCCTCAAGCAGCTGAGGAGGTATACTGTGGAGTTTTAGTGGGTTCGAGTCCCACATAACCGCTCTGTCTCCCCGTGTCAGAGCGGTATGCGAGGGCATTTCTCCACATAAAAAAAAAAAAAAAAAAAAAAAAAAAGGAGTCCAAAGGGAAACCGCTGAGCATGAGGTCCTTTTCAGTTTCCCATTCGTTAGCATTCATAGTAGCAGCCAGGAATTTCAAATTGTATCTGGTATATAGGGTCATTATCAATTACCTATATGGGGCTTTATAACAGCATTAGTGAAATATAGGTTTACCTACAACTGTATACAGCTTAGCCTACTCCTTCAGGGAATACGGGCATGACTATGTTTAATGTAGCAATCAAGCCTGTAATTGCTCCATTGCAAGACAGAATTAAACTTTAAAAAAAATAAACGAGTATCGTCGATCACCACAGAAGTGTTCAATGCGTGTTGGTGATTTCAGAATATTAAGTCCAAGCCTAAGTTCTCACGATGTTTTCCTGCATTGTAAGTTAGTGGTGTCTTATAACGTACCAATGAGGATGTAAATGATGAAATTCTTCAAGCTTATTTTGGATACTAATGAATCGGTTAGACTATATTGTCAATACCGTTACCGGCACGTTGTACCCGTAAACGTATAAATTCATCATAAAAAACGCTAAGGACTTAAAATGGATTGAGGTTTTTCTGCCTCAGTTTCTTGCGCAACAGGATTCTTGAACAGAGCTGAACGTGACAACAATTCAAGAAAAGATATCATTAGCAGTTACAATGTCTAAGTACTGCGACACGTCTTGACTCTCGAGGACACCTTTCAGGAGTTGTTCGTGCGCGACGAATGTGTTCTGATAATATTTCTTTTTTTACTACCGAATGCTATAAAGTCTCTTAAAAACAGTTAACTGTACCATTGTGTTTTTATCTAAGATCTGTTCGTAAATCGAATGTGGTTCTTTATTCTGTTTTTATACCTTAACCGAATGAAGATCTCAAAATCAACTACACTCGTATCCTTTGCAAATAAAACAAATTGAGTATTCTGACGCCTGAGTCGATAAAAAATATTTTTATCATACTTAACGGTAGAATCGAGTCTGTCAACGATCTTAAAACCATTTTGTTTTGGATCTTTATCTTATAATTGTTTCTTTTGTCTTTTATTTAATTTGTTACATTGCCGGTGGTCTTTTGAAGTAAGATTTTATCAATGTGTTTGTCGATCTGGTTTACATCAGGTTGAATTGTAGGTCAAATATTTATTTTTCTTTTTTGCAAGGTGGTATTCGAAGCTGTATCTAGTAAACACTCGGCATAATTGTTGCGTGTTCATAGTGTTTTGTTTATGAGTATTAACTGTCATCTTGTACAACGCGTGGGCGGTGCACAAATACTCGCACATACCGTAAGCCTGTATGATGTTTACGGTTAGGCCCTTGCCACATATGCAGGCAGAGGCCGTACGAACGTTTTATCATTTTGGATATTCGGATTCTTCTATGTTCCACAGGAATGCGATTGCAAGGCGTCGTGGTAGTAAGTAATTTACCGACCGCGCGGTTGGCGTAGTGGTCGAGAGACCGGCTGTAGCAACGCGTGTAGTGGGTTCGATTCCTGCTCGGAGCAAATATTTGTATTATCTACAGATAATTGTTCCGGGTCTAGGTGTTTGTGCATGTGAGATTATGTGTCTGTAAAAGCACCCGAGAGAGAAATTCCTAGTGTGGGGGGGGGAAACGTCTTTTTATTAAAAAGAATGCCTTTAAAGACGAATGACTTCTTTCGGATTAAAATACCAAAGAGCAAAATCGTAAAATGCATGTTTCATTGAGGATTATTTCAAATTACGATATTTAACGCTTTAAAGAGTTACTTGTTACATAAGTACCAACTACATTATAATTATTAAGAAGATGTTTTAGTCTCTTAAAAACTAGATTTTAGTGCGGTATCTACTAAAATTTAGTTTTCAAGCGACTAAAATTATTATTTAACAAGTTAGAAGTAATAAATATTACAATATACTTATTTCTAAGCAATTAACATGAAATGCTGGTAAATTAACCTTAATAATTAGCGATAAGAAACTATACGTATTAAAAAGTGTTAAGTCTTTAGTAAAAATTATAAAAGACATTACCGACTTTTAAGTACGTAATAAATACGTCGAAATGGACGTTAACACCATTCTGAGAAATGAACATTAACATTATAAATGAAGTAATACTGACTTCCTAGGTTATGTTAAATAAATGCATTTTTTTTATCAAAACATTTGTAAATCAATTTTTAATTCTCCACATGCATGGATAGAACCTGTTCACATAGAGATCGAAGGAGTATGATGAGTACCTATACCGACGCTTTGCCTTGAAGCTTCGATCACTAATAAAAAGTGATCGAAGCCTTGAAGTGACAAAGATCGCACGAGGTGCTAAGGGGCAAGGGGAAAAGGGGCTACGTAAAAATATGTAGCGTTTCAGTATTTGGCTATGAGTTTGATAGCGATTTTAAAACATTCGCGTTCCTTCAGCGTAAATCAGTCAAAATGCTTGTTTATGTTGAAATTTCTTCGTATACCTACAAGAGATATTTAAATTTTAAAGCAAAGCTCCCCGTTGTGATATTTAAATTTTCCTTGCTCCTTCCTTATTTATTTCCTAAGAAAATTTTGTTTGTTCCACGGACATTTGTACCGCGATTTAATGGATTATCTTGTCAAACTTTTAACGAAGATGAACTTATTACTCATTTAGATTTTTCACGTAATTCATAATAAAAGAATTCCGAAGTTACACAAAAAGCAATTTTCTTGAAAAGAACGTATCAACAACTTTTTCATCGAAGTAAGGGTATGGTATTTCTCTGACAATAAGCGAACTCGAGCGAAGAAAAGAGAAGCAAAAAGTATTGTGTTTAGTAAATTGTTCGATAAAGCGGATAAAGGAGTGACGTACCAACTAAGTAGTTTTGTTCATCATACAGACGAAGTACAATGTTTTTGCGGTCATTAGCACATTTCGTGTCTATGTTACGGGCCAAGTCCGTGTGTTTTGCAAACTTAGCAGTAGTGTCCAGTATTACGTAATTGGGTAAGCTTGGAACTGTGGCTTTAGAATCACGTCTAGATCAGCAGTCGACGCTACTCTGGGATCATTGTAATCATGGCAATAAATCCTATTCATCCATCCCGAAAAGCAATCCTTTACGGGCCATTGACCTAAAAGAATGTAGGTTAGATCCTTACGATTTTTTCTCTGTTTGAAGTAGAATCTCTCCATTGCCCCAACCGTACTGATAATACGCACTACAGTGCAAACTTTGGGGCAATGGCATCAATGTAACACAGATTAACTTTAGGAAGTCACGTAATCAGGTAACGTTAATTCGAGATCCAACAAACCGACCCACATTCAAGCTATTCGTAGAAACATACTATAAATGACTGCTAATGGAGTTCCTATTTTGGGAACATGAACATTTGGAAGCGTGTTAGAGTGCTAGTATTTGCACATAAATCTTTTGATTTCCGGAATTTCGGAGAATTATGAATACAATTTTGATGAATATCAATTGCTAAAATATTGGAATGTGTTTTGTGATTGCAAAACAAAAATGGAAGTATTTGATAATAGCGGGACGTAGGGTACTAATTAATAACCATGCCATGTTGAGGTTACATAACGTATTTGGTGATATTACAGTGAGGGTTTTTATAAGGAAAATGTGAACTGCTAAAGGAATAGGTGGAGAATTGGATGGGAAAAATACGAAGAAAACATTTATAGCCCATGTAATATAACTTAATACATAATATTGAAGGGACTATAAACGTACAGGTACGTTAGGTCTAATAAATGAATATAAATGGGCATTCAGCAGCAAAATGATGATTGATGGAATACCTAATACTTGGAAGCTTTTATTTCGTGTCCATTATATTGCTGAGAGTGTTACAGATAAATCACATTACTCCAATCATTCATATTTCGTCACAATCCGTCGCGCCTTGGACGACAAAACACATGAAATTCAAATATAATTCAAATAATTTTGAATATACGGGTTAGTTACATAACACAACAAAGCGACTGCCAACCTTATACAAATCCCAATCCAAAACACTGGACGAAAGGAAGGATAACAAAATGAGTACACATTTATCCGGAGCATTATCTTTCCTATCCATTTCGCTGGCTCCTTCATCCTCGTCCTTTTTGTTTCGCAACGGATGAGCGTTATGTTCGGATACAATTTCATCTATATGGAAATAACAATAAACTTAATGTGGAAGGATATGCGTCCATTCTTATCCATATTTGGCAAGTTATCAAGCTGATTTTATAGAAGAACAATGTATGCGTCTCGTCCAGACAGTATGTTTTACGGGTGAATAAATATCTAAGCTTTGATTGTTTCATATCCTATTTGAATTATTCGAAGAAATGTTTTGCTTATTCCATCAAGTTTAACATCAATATTCTATTACAATTCCCTGGATGGATATTAATTTTGCAATCTATCTAAAGTACTGTTTCAATACGCAATGATTTATTTTGTCTATAGTTATTTTGACCAACGTAATTTAGCATAGTCATGTAACATGGAATCTAGTCCTGTAGATCTCAAGCACGTTAGTGATTCTATTCACAAAATCTATATTAAAATAATAAGAAATTATAAATGCTAAATCTTCACGTAGGTTTTAATTTCAAATCCTTTTCTACTATCATAGCACTTTGATACGTCTAACCTTATTAGTATCGGTATACTGTCTGACTTGTAATCCTAATTAGAGGCGCGTTGGATGACAGCCATGTTGTTGAGCCAAGATATTGCCACCTTAATGAAAGGATGCCTTATTCCGGACTAAAACAAAACTACGTTTTCATAGAATTTTTGAAACTCATTGAAGAGAGAACTAGAGAGAACTGTAATGAGGACGTGGAAGGGAATGCTGCATGAAAGGTAAGTATGATATTTTTGCTATAATAGATAGTTGGATCGTGTATAAAAATTATGATTGTAATTGATACTTCATTCGTGCAATAATCCGACAGTTATGTATGTTACAATGTAATTCGTAATGTCTCTTTGAATATAATCCAAAGAATTTCTAATTAAAGACTTCACGTTTTAATTCTTAGTATAGCTCTAGTGCTGATTACATTTCTAGTTGTTACCCGCGTTTAAGTATCTTATCCTACCGCTCGCAATTTATTACGGACTTATCTTGTCCGCCAGGATATCAAACGTCTCTTTCAGTTCTTGGAGCAGATAAAAAGTTTAGTAAGTAAGGCGTCAGAGCGTAATGATAGTTAATAAGCTGACCGGGACTAAGGTCGTGTGAAATTATAAGTATAATTTTAGAACGTCTGACTTCGTGACAAGTCTACTGCTAATGTTCTTGGAATTGTCTTTGTTCTAGAAAACGTTTCAACCTATATTTCTATTTAAGTTTAACATCAAAATGAGAGCTTGAAGAAATTCATGAACAAGTGACCAATTAGCTCGTTTATAAGAAATTCATGCATGTTTCAAAGCATGTTACCATTTACCATAATGGCTAATGTAAAACTTTCATCAACACCAATGCGAGTTTATGGTAGTTTACATTCACAGTGAAGTATCGATTATACAGGGTCTGCTACCAATCGAAAGGTTTCAAGTGAAAACTCCTTATGGAGACGAGTATCACGTACGACTGATCAATATTGAGGTCGCGATCACACAGCCAGTATTTGAATACAAACGTGGCTTCACGGATGTGAGGATTCCGGAGTGCCAACCTTTCCAAAGAAGTCACAAAAATTGGATTGAATGTTGATCAAAACTTTGCGATTGGTTTATTTATTTAGTCAGTAAAGGTACATAAATACTGTATTGTTTGTGTTATTGTGTTGACTTTGGGTATTTCGAAGCGTACTTTCCAAGAAAGTTTAATTTTAGAAAAATAGCCATGTTTATGTGTATTCTACTTGGAATTATAAAAAACGTAAAAATAACAACTTAACACCATAAAATATTGATATAATAACATAAACAATATTGTTGCCTTAAGTTTATACTTGAAACCGTTTTTTTTTTATCCAAATCGTAGAACGATAAGTCAAAAAGATTACAGACTGTGCTTAGGAACTTAGATACCATGGCGATAGAATAAGCGTCAATACAACAATATTATCTATGACAACAGAAAACTAATGTGTTTGCACTGCATTTTGAGGGCGGTGTGTCATACCGATTTCTTGATAAGACACGATATCATTTGACCCATATTTTTTACAAGGGCATCGCTTTTCAATTTTTCATAAATATTTTGAAAGGTTGGTACCTACTAGGGTAAAATATAAAATGGGATATCTCTAATGCACATTCGCTTTCAACGAACCTTAATGGTTTGTAAACATCGGCGGTTATTTTAAATATGCAAACAGGCAGTGATAATATCCCAGTAATGTAATAATAATGTAAAACAGTGTACCCTACTGCTTGTACACGACACCCTTTTTGTATTATAGGTATGTATACCAAGGTTCATTAAAATGTTCGATTATGTTGATAAATACCTATGTAAAAAATTATCCTTTCAATAAAAATATACTTACCTACGATACTTATTTTGTAAGGAATATGGAAAAAGAGATCGGGGCTTGAACCCGCGTCATTTGTTGAACCGTGCCAAGTGTAGCGGGTTCAAACTCAATAATGGGTAATGCCATCACTACTGCTGAGCCCGGGTTGGTCAAAGTGTGTTTTGGGATTTCTATGAGGACATTGTCAGTAGTAGCCCAGAGTTTGGAATTATGCCGATGCTATTAGGCTCACTTAATAACAGCATTGGTGAAATGTACACCAGCATATATCTGCCTAACACTTCGGGTTAACAGGCGTGATGCTATGAAAATGTCATAAATATAAGTGCCAATTCATCTAGCATTGTCGATACTACGCAGTTCTAAGCCCCGTTAGGTTGAAAAGTCTAAGACGCGTGGAAATCAATGCTAAATGCGTATTCATGTTTACGAATTTTTCGTGTCACGAACGAGAGGTATATTCTTAGTAGGAATCCATTCTTTCACTCGTTTATAAGCTATTATTTTGCAAGTTTGCGGCTCAGACAGCATCATAACATAACGAGTTCTCTTATCTATAATATTATCATAGTATTTATTAATAGACGTAGGTATAATCTGAGACGCAAGTAGCATATATTTAAAGACTAATCTACCTCGTTTCGCATGGCGACGGGTTGCTTTTTGCCGATTTCATGACAAATTTACTGAAAAGGGTCGATCTTTTTACAAACTGTTCATTAGTGGAATCTGAATAAATGCCGTTCAATATGATGATATTTTGCGCGACTAAAGGCCTATGTCCTCCTCCAAGGTTCTGTATACGAAAATATATCAAAATTTGTTCAGCGGTTTAGGCGTAAAAACTAAACAAACAGTTATATTTTATTATTATAGCGAGCAATCCAGCTTGCGTGTCACCTGATGGGAAGCAATCAACGACGCCTATTAACATTCGTATAGCTCCAGGGGACTCGCTGATGCGTTGTCGACCTTAGTACTAAGCTGATGTTGTCATTTTATTTGATTAGTAGATAATTAGCATAAAATAATGAGATCTAGCATAATAATTCCAAGAATGCGAAATAAAAAAACTCGCATCAAAAACAAATATTTTCTAAACACACAATAGATTGACACGAGATTGTCTTCAATAATTGAATTAAATCAACAATAGTAAAAACATGGCTTTGATTAAAACAACGCTCGTAATTCTACTTAATTATCTAGTAATTGCAGTTCTAATGATTGTCTTGTTATGAGTCAGTCAGATTGGAGGTCAAGGTGCGTCATTCCAACGTGTTGGAGATGGCTAAGATTAGCAGTGACGCATTAGAGGATAGGCCCGGTCACTACCCTCAATGGAAATAGCGTATTCTACCTCTTTACATATACAGCTGCTATGCGGTAAAAGGACGGGTGTGAAAAACACGTTGCGTTTAAAGGGATAAATGTAGGACGCAGTTACAAGGGTTTTGTTTGGATTAAGAAATCTGCGTTTCATTTTTACTTCGCACACTTTATGTTCAAAAATTTTTTTATGAGTGTTTCGAAACGCATCATGTTTAGATAGATTCCTTTTGTAAAACTTGATATCTTAGATTTTTTTATTAACTTTGTTTATTGCGTATATCGAGACATGCCAATAACAAAGCCATACATACCCTCATAAAATGCCACTATAAAGCAGTTTAACAAAGCCGGAATCGTTCCAATCTTTAAGAGGTTCCTTCCCTACTTTATAAACGAGAAGAGCGTATATTTTTCAATGGCAGCTCCGACACATAGGCTATTTTATGTCGGCAAAGTCGGCTGCACTCTTTAAAGCTGAACCGGCTTAGGCTTTCACGCGGCGGAACAGGGCCTTTTCTTACTCCTACATCGCGGGGGCAATTCTATTGAGTGTCGGGACGCACATTGTGGCTTTACTTCAATGAACTGCACTCTGCCAGTCAATAAAGTTGGAGCGAGCTCGGAAACATACGGCCTACTATAAATACGACTTCCTATAACTGTGTTTGAACTTTGTAAACGCAAATTTCTTTGCAAAACAGAAAATTCTGCACGTCTCCGTAGCTAACAAAGTAAACATTTCTCTCAGTATTTAGTAGACTGGAATAATGAACGAATAAATAAGATTTCCACGTTTCACGTTTACACTGAAATTGACTTCACGGAACCGAAAAACATTTCCCCCTTTTTTATGACGTGCAGAAACCCCTTTTTATTTTGTTCCTAAGAATTTTGTTGGTTTTTGCGTTATACACAATTCGTGTTATATCACGTACACGCATTGCAGCGAAAGCTTCTCGACTTTCCGTATAGCCTTTTGTTATTGTTTAATCTTAGTTTAACATTTATATTTCTGGGATCTCTTTGTTGGGTTTAAATTGCGTAATTTTAATTAGACGTTGTTGTTGTTGACATCAAAAAGAGAGTTATTATAACTCAACCAAATTTAATTTAGTACAACGTCGGCTGTGTGGTATATAGTCCGAGAATTTACCGTGTTTAATCAATGTTTCCCATTTGGGTAAAAAGACGGAAACAATCAATTGCGTTGAGTGAATATCAATAAACACAAACTAAATGGTTTTAAAAATCTTCATGGATGCGTAGAGTTATTAACTAAGACTCATTTATTTACTTGAATACTAACGAAGTGTTTACCAGTACTGGTCATACTCGCCATAGAGTAAGTGGCAGCAAATACTCGTGAATATTCATCACACGCTCATGTGAAGTTTTTGTTTAGGAAATAATTCTTTGACTCCCGAGGAATATCATTTGTTGGAACAAAAACATGAAATATTCACAAGTCTCTTTGTCTCAAAATTGTGAAACTTGACGGCAAACTTGGAGATTTACAAGATAAAGGAGTGAAGTGTTCGTAATGAAATTTGTTTGAGGTATACCAAAGAAGCTGGTTGCTTTCAGCTCCGTTGAATACTTAAATAATAGACATGCTTACCGAGCCTAATGTACGAACAAAATTAAGTTTGTAAAACGAGAGCCTATTTACGATTTCGTTACAAGTGTTGTGGGAATTTTAGAAGATATTTTCACATTACATACCGGCTTTATCTTATAAGAAAAGATCTTTATGTGTTACTATTAAGATTGTTAATAATTTGACTTTGTGGTATTCTTCGGAATGACTTAACCCTTTCGTAATGTGTCATTACTTTAGAAACTTCGAATATTGCTTTTGTTATCTGAATATGGTTAGATAAGACAAGTTGTGAACTAGATATGTTTAGTATTACAGTATTTATATTTTAGTCTTATCTCTCTCGTTTTATGTAGGTTAATATGCATAAACTTAGTTGTTTACTGGCCACTAAACTAATTTTGGATATAAGCTTCCAATCAGCGATCGATTCGTAATTGAGCTGGGGTCTGTTTGGCTAGCCAAACCTAGCTTAACTAAGTTTATCTTGGTTGGGTTACTAAGTCCGAGGTTTAACTAGACCAACCTAGGCTTACTATGGGATGCCTATAGGCAAATAAATTCTGTTATTCGAACAAATCTTGTTCAACTAAATCTGCTCTCAATATCCAAATACTATTTACTTTTAGTACCTAGTACCTACGAGTTAAAGATTTTATGTTTTTAGATAGATAGAATCAGCTTGGCCGGCTCGTGGCTAAGTAACAGCTGCAAAGATCGATCGATCGAGGTTAAGCTGTACTTTGTGCCGCGGTTGGTATGTGGATGGGTGACCATCATTTCATACCGAAACCCCTCCATGCCTATAGAAGGGATACATCAAGCTCTTAAGACACGGCTTGGGAAGCTGTCTTACTACTTATATGGTTATTTATAATATTATAAGGTTATATATTATATTTTTGTGGAAAAAGAATACAGTCCGGTGCAGGATTCGAATCTGCGCCTCCCGGATAAATACCTACTCCTGGCGCAATGACCGCTAAGCCATCTCGACCTAAGTTCGCTAAGCATGTGATAATAGGTAACACTTTTCAAAGATTCATCTTTATTTGTTTTTATTATAGTTACGTAAACTGAGATCACTTTCTCTTTTAAATTATATCAGAAGACTACAACAAAAGGACCTACGTCCTTCTTCAAGATTCAATCTATCTTTTTACCAAAAATCATTAAAGTTGCTTCAACGGTTTAGGCGTGAAAACGTTACAAACAAATATACAGACAAAAGTACTTTATTAATTCGCATTTATAATATTAATTTGGATGAACATTCATACAATCACGCCTGGTTCCCGCTGGATTAGTCAGAGACTATCGATTTCTTCTTGCCAAGACCTTTAATTCTAATTGAATTTAATGTGATTAAAATATAATTTCAGCAAATAGTTTAAGCCATGTTTTAGCAGATCAAACTAGAAGTTGGCACTTTCTTCTTGGGGCGTTTATGGCGTTGACCATGTCAACTGGATGTAGAATATAGTCGTGAGACACTACCTTAACATAGCATTAGAAACTTCAAGACAACCTGTTTCAACGGTTTTTTTTTTAAAATTACAGGATGTGAAACAAGGCACATGTGGTTTCACGTTGATACGTTTTTATTTTAGGACAAAAGATAGTGATACGTGTAGGTAGTTTATGTATTATTAATTTATTATAAGTCATTGCAATTTTTTTTTTGTATAGAAACTTTCTTGATGTTTATAAATTAATGTTCACCGGTTACTACTACTCTGCATTTTTCGGGATTGCCCGACTAATTTCGAACTCGAGAGTTTGACTCGCGACATCGCCGCGGGCTCAGCTCATGACTAAGGGCTCCGTTCGAGTTCGAAACGGTAGTAGTCGGGCAATCCCGAAAAATGCAGAGGAGTAGTAACCGGTGAACATTAATTGATATTGTAATATTTTTTCTAGTGGTCAGGGACACAGTGCCGCTGTTGACCATGAGTTCCCGAGTCAATTCCCGATGCCGGTAGTGTTCTTGGGTTTTTCAGTTAGGAAATTATTTTTAGCAGATTTAGATGTCAATAAGCTCACCATCTTTTACGTGGGACTCGATGCAATGTGGGAAAATATAACACAGCTGAGGTGTATTGTTTTTTGTATATCAAAAGTACGTATAATATACGTACTCCCGACTGACTTTTCGGTCACGGTGGCCTACCTCTACGGTGATTAGCCAAGTACGCAGGAGATATTATAGAGCACAAGTGTGGGTGCAATCACAGTTGCACTTTATCTTCTTTTACTCTCATAGTCCGATGGGACGTTAATCCGATTCGACCGGAGAGAGATTGGAAGCAGGACCAACGCCTTTACGTGTTCTCCGAAGGGGGTGTCACATGCCTACATTTTTTTTAATTCTTATTATTATTTGCTACTTCTACTGCTGGAATTTCTAACCGAAAAATCCTATAATGATTAGCCCGACCTGGGAATCGAACCCAGGACCACACGCTAAGCAGTCCTTGCGGCCACGACCAATATAATAAAATGAGGCAGTTACCAATATTTTACCTCTGCTATATCATGTTTATTGAGTAACACTAAGTATAATCTTACCTTCGCAACAATGAATTATGAATGAATAGAGAACTGAGGTCAATACACTTTCTTCTGCGTTCGTCCGTCCGTCCGCAGTCAGTAATAAACGGGTGGTAGTAACAAAAGGTGGTAAATCATTTATTATTTATTTCCCCACTAATAGTGACAAGAGCTTAAGACTGTCCTATATTACTCTAGCGATTATAAGTTTGTAGACAGCCAGATGATCTTATTAAAATACTCTAATGGTTCGTTTACAATTCAACTCAATCGATGTGTAGTGTTGAGGCAGATTCGATCATAACTACTCATACGATGATGTCAAATGTTTGTACTCGTATCGTAATGAATCCTCAGATCTTAGATAGATGACAAATGAAGATCTGTTCGTGATCGTTGTGGTCCTATCGGGTTTGTGCGATGAATACGCTGTGAGTACCAGAATCCTGCTAAGTTTTTAATTGGTAGGTAAGAGTCCCAGCATTTGTTAAAAGAATTCACGCGAAGTTGCATCATAGAATCAAAAGCTTTCATGGTGGTAGTACCTCTCACGCTTCTATTACCTCTAGTATATGGATAAATTCGCTCATACCTATTAATTACAATCCCACATTTACAACACGGAATAAATGGAGTATGAATGAACAGAGAACTAAGTTCAGTGCACCGCTGCGTCCAGTAACAGGTACCTAACAATAAACACGACAGATAACAGCTCACTTGTTTATCGCAGGAAATTAATATAGATTCTGTTTACCCGTTATCCTATAAAACGGATTCAATCTAGCACTAGTAAGGCTTGTTAGTGTAGCTGGGTTTATGGTATGACTGCCTCTAGTATTTTCAAATTACAACAGTACCTATTTATATCATTTGGGATGGATACGTTATAAGAAATATGGGATATGTTTTTGGGATATTTTTTGGAATACATCTTTTTTTTTTTCAAGAATGGAAAGAGCCCTGGTTATTTGGTCGTAGAAATGTTTTTCTCTTCCATTCTCCCCTATCAGTTGTCTGTCACTTCCTTTGCAATTATATCATCACGTTATCAATCCATCCATCGTGTCTTTGGTCTTCCTCTCCGTCTTCATCAGTCATATTCATATAAAATATGTAAAGTGCTTTATTGATTCCTTGAAATAATGGTTTAAATAGGTATATCAAAAGATAAGCTGATATCAGTGCATCACTGATTCAATACCGATACTTCGGTACACCGTGTCAATTACGATAAAGAATTTTGAGTACATCTGCTAAAGTGGTTAATCGCTAAGGTAGGTATATACTTAAGATATATAGACATTAAAATTGTAGACTCCGCTTTTCTTTGAAATAAAACAAGGTAATGAGCCGTAAAATTAAGTTCTTAATAAACTCAATTCTAAAATTCAGACTCGAATCTAGAAAAAAGCTTGTAATTGCGGTTTTCTTTGTTAGGTATTTCTTTTAATGTTGTAAGTGGTTGGGAATGACTTTAATTAAATGCAAATTGTCACATAATTCGGCTTTGTGGTTTTAGCGTACATTCAAAAAGGTTTTTTTTTATTTAAAATGAAAATATAAGTTCTATGTAGTGTAATTGAGAGTACAATCTTTTTGGGGCATAGTTCCTAGGACCATGTGGTTTTAGACGGTAGGAGTAAAGCAGAGATATTCCACATAAACACACCATATAACACAAAAAAAGATTGCAGTTGATTAAATTGGTACCACATTAAAAAAAAAACATTGCAGTTAAATCGAATATTTTTTAAAATTAAATTTTAACTAATTACAAAGTATAATATCTTCACGTTCTGAACTACAAAGAAGCGGCATCTCAAAGAAAAAGTAAACACCTTTACACTTGTCCCAAGCACTTGATCACACATAGACAGTATTTTATTATAAACAGACATCGCAACAAAACGTACCTTAACATATCTCAGTACCAACAAACATACAAATATTACATAATATATGTACTCGGCTTATGAAAAAAAAAACATGTACACAAATTTTATAAATATAATAAGCAATACCAATTCAAGATATTATTATATATATTCCGATTTATTCATAAAGGATTACTCTTTTGACGCAAGAAGACAAGAATATTGACAAGAGACGAGATTACCTACTTACCTTCAAGAATTTCGTCAGTATAATGAAATTTTCTCGACATTAGATATTAAACATCTTACAGCCAATATGACAGAAGGTTAAGGAAATTGGAGGGTGTTCTCAATTTCACGTACTTTGTTAGGATTAACGATGATATCCAAGTACTCGTGTACCAACGTGAGGTAACTTAAAAGTTAAGAATGATAATCGGTATGAAGAAGAAATTCTGAATCCTCGTTGGTCTAGTGGTCGTAAGCGTAAGATGTAACGTCCTGGGTTCGATTACCGGGTCGGGCAGTGTTATTGAGTTTTTTTGTAGGAAAACTCTTAGTAAGTAGGCCGGAGTTTAGAATTGTGTTTGGTTGATAGAAATGGCTCACCTAAGGGACTTTATAATTTTATCGGTGAAATGTTGTCTTATAATGGTTCCCCTCTGTCTATCCCTTCGGGAATACTACGATATGTTAGAATATAATAAATCTGTCTAGACAAGATTTTTTTTCATGAATTCCATTCTATGTACAGTCAGCCAAATTAATAGGTGAGCATTAAAAATGTTTACGTTGTGTTTGGTGAATGACAACTTTCTTACAATTGTTTATTGTGACAAATTATGATTGAACAGAGAATATTTTCAATAAGGGCATTACCTTCAATACTGATAATTTTAAATAATAATGTAAGCTCTTGTGATTAATGTAAACCTATTTTGCTGACTGTACATGGAAAAGTTCAGATAATAAATACCTTATTTTATTAGCTCGCCATATTTTACGAATGTGACGTTAAGTGCAAAAGTGCTGTGCTAATTAATCAAATGCTATAAATTAATTAAACGATACAAGCACATAAACAATCGATTAATTAACTTGTTATCAAGTAAAACACCAGCACGGTTATTCACACTGATTTTAGTAGGTAAGATAAATTTGGATTTTGCTAGCTTTATGAGGGGAAATTATTAATTGTAACTCTTTTATTATATTTTGCAACAATTCGCCGAAAGAACGTGTTCATATAAACATCTAATCCTATTGTTTCACCAGCCATGGTTCATATATTTTATCTGCTTAATGTCAGCCTTATAACAAAAATAAAAAAGTAGGTAAAGTTCTATTAAATAATAATAAACTAGGTGAATATTACGTTGGCATAAGATAACACAGATAAAAAAATATTTAAACGTGACGACGTATAGGCTGACGAGCGTTGTATCGATTATAAGTAATACATTTCGTAACTCGATACAGACTTTGTATGCAGATAGTTAACTATCTCGAGTACGATTAGATTATGGCATGCTGCAGTTGATAGTAGTTGAAGTAGTTTGTCGTGACAATGTTGTGAAAGTGAAAGACGCGTAACTATCTCGGATTTAATTTCTTTGACATCTCTATTGATGGGAAGTGAGAGTGCCACTTACAATAGGTGATGTAGGTATCAATGAGAAACTAGATGTCATTTCATATGCTACTGGTACCACTAATAAAATAAAAACGGAAGAAAAGGATACGAAGAAAGAAAGATATGTTCAATTGAACTGAGTTCTGCTGTGAAATTATAGGAAGTGAGAAATAATGTGAAGGTCTCAGAACGACACAATACTTTAGATTAGGTTAAATATCGTTTTGTTGTATTTAAGAAATTATATTTTAAACAAGAAGATTGTTAATAAATTAGTTATCTGATTGGGTAAATAGGACGAGAAAGATCATGTTATTAAATCATCTAAGCGCTGAGATTAGAAAACAATAGTAAGATTTTTAATAACAACTTGCATACGGGCACCATTTATTTAAAACTATCTGATGCCCGCGTTTTCGCCGGCGTGGATGTCGGATATCACGACCAAAAGTAATCATGAAATTTTGATCCCGGTCCCGCTTTCCAATTACCGCTTCATAATTGCCCATTTTTTTAAGTATTAAAATGGATGTAGTATGTCAGCCTTAAGAGATAGACATATGCCATCGCGGACTTTTCTGTAAACCTATATAAGATACACAATTCCACCATACATCATTTTGTTATATCTCAAAGAGCAGCGCACGCCAGAATAGCTCGCAGATGGTAGATTTTTTCCCACTTACTTGACACTTATCGTCATATTTTGGACAATTCACACAATATCTTTATAAATTGTAGCCTATGTGTTATTCTGATGTATAAGCTATATTATTGTAAAGTTTCATTAAAATCCATTCATTCGTTTTTACGTGAAGGAGTAACAAACATCCATCCATCCATACTTACAAACTTTCGCGTTTATAATATTAGTAGGATTATAATCGGTTTGTAGTACCTATTATACACTTTGGAGTATTAACTTATCTTTGTATCAAGTGATTCGTTTTTAAATTCCGACATGAATTCATGTAATCAAAGTACCTAAATGTAATCCTTTGTAAATTATATTATAGATCTTATTGAAATGTATAAATATTTATTAGTGGTAAATCTGTTTCCATAACGCATCGATAAAAGGCCGCCTTACTGGAACCGACGGCTTCATTCAAACGGGAATGACTTGTGTTCTTTGAAGAGGAAGCATCATAAATCCATACACACATAATAATGGGTTGTTTCACACTTTATAATAGTTTCTTACAATCTCTGTGGAACTGAGAATCTCACATATTCGTATGGCGTAAATCATGCACGCACGACGATGACACCACAGGAAGGCAAGGTCGTAAATATTAGAGAAGATATTATAGTTATTTTAATAGTTACAAAGACACAAGGTGACAATATAATACATAGTTTGTCCCAGTTCACAACAATGAACTAATGACGGAAACATTAAATGTAAGTGAAGTGTTAAAGTAGTTCGACCTCAAAGGCGTTCTAATAAAAAAAGTTTCGGTCACCTCTCTAAGGAATTGCTTTACACGAATCGGGACTTTCAAAAGTAATCTAGAACGAATTATGGTGGTTCGACAAAGGTGACCTTTAACCGTTGCCTGATTCAAAAATGTTTTTATATCACGTCTCGTGGGTCACTTTTAAATTGTGGTAAAGTAGTTCTGAAGGCTCGAAGGTTGACCCCCTGGGGCAGATATGGAGCTGTGAAAGATGAAAGGTCTCTAAAGGTGTGAAAAGGCTTTTACAAGGTTGCCATCGCGTCAATGACTCTTCGGTCGTAAGCAGTAAGCTGTTTCAATGGTACTTTGGAATCTTTTAGCGATACTAAAAACAGGCGTAAGCAATATCTAATATTTATGAATAAAGTAGGCTTAAAATTTTTAATGTAGGTTTTTTTCTTTGGTTTTTTTGTTTTACGTGTTGTCTTTCTTGCCGTTAAATATAAATTTATCTTTAAGTAGTTCTAAAATAACAAAATCTTTTTCTGATAGGTAGATTATACAGCGAACATTGTAACAAACTAGCGAGACCCTTTTAAAATACTACTACTTAGGTACGGTTCTTGGGAACTTTAACATAAAAATATAAAACTTTAGCATTTTAAGTGTTTTTTTCGGAGTACAAGCACGAAAAGTTTTACTTTAATGGCCATTTGCATGAAGTTGTGTATTAAAAATTTTAAGTAAGTAGTTTAAAGTGCTTTACTAAATACGAATTGTTTAAAGATTTAACATTTATTCGTTAATGTATATTTAAATAAAAATATTTTGATTTGCAAATAAAGATAAAGTGGCTTTCCTCAGGCTGCAGCATAATTTCATACCATTTAGATAAACGGAGAGTTAATAAAACGGTACATTGAATTTTGATTCCATTACCGAAAGTTCCGTTACTCCGTATGATGTTTATTATAAACTTAACATAGCTTAGCGTCACGCCTGTATTCCACGAAGGGGTAGGCAGAGGTGTACACACTTGTACACCAACATTTCACCAAGTCCCCCAGTCCCATGTTATAGGTGGTGAACCTATTGCCTTGTACCGGACACAATAGCAATTCCGGTCTGCTACTGAGCACTTTATAACAGAAAAACTCAATATCACTGCTCGACCCGGGTATCAAACCTTATATAGGTAGGTATATATAGCGTAGGTTCACTTGTATTCCCCGAAGGATTAGCTAGAGGAGTACCCGTGTACATCCACATTTCACCAATGCTGTTAGGGTTAAGTCACATTGTGAGGAACCTATTATCATCTACCGGACACAATTACGAACTCCAGACTGCTAGTGACTCAATAACACCAAGTATTCGAATCCAGAGCCTTACACTCCGCAGCAGCGCTTACAACATTTCGATTCCGTAAATATACAAAACTTAACCCGTTTTTAAACTTAAATCCGTTTTAATAAATTCCAATAACATGAGTATTGATTTAAAATCTGATTATTACCTATTTGTCATCGCAGCCGAACATTCTTTAGTTTTGTAACTTGTAATCTTATTGATAAGTATACTTCATTGTGATAGAACGTAAATCTATACTAATATAATAAAGCTGAAGAGTTTGTTTTTTTGAACGCGTTAATCTCTAGAAATTCCAGTCGGAATTGAAAAATTCTGTTTGCATTTAATAGCCCAATTCTTGAGGAAGGTCATTGGTTATTAAAGATCATGCTAAGACCCTTACGCGCCGAGAAATAAGAAAAAAAGCGGGTGAAACCGCAAGGCATAGCTAGTGGTAAAATATTTCGACGTTGGAAAATAGTAAGCCGATTTAGATTAACATTGGTTTGATAATACTGTGAGGGCTATTATTTTATATGGTATCCATTTTATAGAGAAAAGCATAGGCGAGAACAACTATGTAAAAAATATAGGTATTTTTTACATTACTTTATCATACAACAAAATAAAGTATTTCCCATGCAGAAATCTTAATTGCGTTATTGTATCTATGGGAGGTAATTTTTTTTAGGTTATAAATTTTCAGTATTTATTTAAGAGGCACAGGTTCAAATCTTGCTCTCGACCGTATTTTTCTTTCCACAATAAATTTAAACTTTAGATTTCGCTATGCATGCGATAATGCGTTTGAAAGATTTATCATAAGTACTTTTTTTTCTTAAATTTTGCCCTGTGTTTTCATAACTATCATATAGGTACTTATTTTACATAAATGTTTAAGTAAATGATTATATAAGTGCAGCAATGTAAGTAAACTTAAGCAAAAGCATTTAACTATTGCGCAAAAAGGTTGCATTGCGTTTTTGCAGTTGACTACTTGACACGAAGATCAGGATTATCATGTATTAGAACATACTAATATGCAAAACAGATACATATTATCGCTAATTAATTACGTACGTACCTACTTCAATATGTTTTAAACACGTTGCTTTGAACTAGAAATTGTTCCTGCTTAGTGCAATTATATCTTTGATTTACAGATAATTATTTTCAACAACTATTTTCAATTTTTTAAGGAACACTGTAGAAAGGATGCTATAGGATGCTGTTAGGCAAGTGTCGCGAGAGAATATTATATAATTAGATAGGTTCAGCGAATGCCGCGGTTTCAAGGTCCCCTCGTATCCGTCTCTTTTTAATGTTTCCTTAATAAAGAAGATATGAACATGTTTATAAAATCATTATTTTTTTGACAGCGCTGTTGGCGCAGTGTTCGAGATACCGATTGACCGACAGCTGCGCCGTGTGTCGCAGGTTCGATCCTGCAAGCAGCAAATATTTATATGATATATAGATAATTGTTACCTATGTGGGTGTCTGTGCATGTGAGAGTATATATCTGTAAACGCATCTACGATACAGAACTAAATTCCTAGAGTGGGGCAACGTTTTCTTTTACAAAAACAAAGAGGAACTGATTACCTATGCAATAATCTATAGGTCATGAAAATATTTGTTTGTTCGGGAATCGAACTCACAACAAACGACGTGACAGCCGATCACTCGACCGCAAGCCATGCGTATTTTCAATAATGAATATTTACGCAATTGATCTCATAATATATCATATCTCTACAAACTAGATATTAATTACATACGAAAGTTCTATTGATTCCGAAAACCAATAAAACCAATCAAAACTAGAAACGGGTTTATTAAATCATATTAATTAATCATGCCTACGTTTATTATGCGTAACTGATTAGCAAAGCAAATCTATCGATCGTTATGTTAATGCTTACTTAGTTCTTACTTAATTTGTCGAGAAAAAAAATGGTTACTAGAGTCATTAAACATTTTATTATAAATAATTTAATGTTCAGACATATGTTCTAATGATTAAATAATAATTGTAATAAAATATTCTTTGACAGAAACAACGTGTAAAACAAATGACACAAATGTTTGTCGTAATATTTTTATACGACGATGACGCACCGTAAAAAAAAAGAAATACTCATAAAAACACAGAAAAATAACGTAGTATCAACTTGATACTATAACTTAAATCTTTACATTTACATTACATACCTCGAAGTATCTCAAAGTTTAACAAGATCGTCCAACACTTAACAAGTTTTAATACAAAAGATGTTGGTCACAAAAACCACACTAATTGAAATTCCCAAAAACACGTATTTTTTAACTGTTCACTTAACAGAACTATGTATGCAATGACACCAAGAATCTTCACTCGACAAGAAACGTTCACTTCGATGGGTATACTCCACGGAACTAAAGTTATTTTGTCGACACCGCGGGCTGAGCCGCACGAACGTATCGCTGATCTGCTTTACTGTGTTGATAAACTCGTCATACATTGCTACACCACTACAAGTACACAAACTAACATCCAAGCAAAAGTAGGCATGGATAACGTTTTGGTTAAGACGTCTGAGGGTACATTTTATATTAGTAAAGTAAACGTCGTCTGAGTTGAGATACGTTGTCAGGCGGGATTTCTCGCACATGAACAAATTTGATCCAAGAATGAGATTATGATATCCAGGAGATGTTGAGAGACGTGTTTTCCATCTTAGACGTATCGTCAATAAATAAATTTAGCATAAGTTGGATCATTATCAAATAAATAGTAACCGACAGCAATTGATAGATCGATTACGGAAAAGACAGAAATAAAGTACTTTGGTTGGTGAACAACTCAGTATTTACCTTAGTTTATACCGTAGGAGTGGCTCGACCGGAGTGAGATTACAGTCGTGAAACAACGCTTGCGTTGTGTTTCGCCGAGTGAGTACCGGAGGCCCAAACCCTTTAAAAGGCCGGCAACGCAATTGCGACTCCTCTGGGGTTGCGGGTGTCCATGAGCGACGGTAATCGCTTACCATCAGGCGAGCCGTCTGCTCGGTTGCCTCCTATTGCATAAAAAAAAAAGATCTTGCAACCATCGAGAATTAAGAATATCATTTAGTGATCAGGTTTCTCTTACTTTGAGTCTAATCTGGTAAAAGGGCTGGTCTGACTGTATTCGTAATTATTATCAATTAGAACAAAAATTTGCTTTGCTTCTTCCTTCGATTCAATTAATTATTTACCAACTTCGAAAAGACAACTTAAATCCTTAGATACGATTAATGTTGAAGATAAATGGGAAGTAATTGATGGAACTAAGTAATCAAGTAATGAATTAGTAAATAACGAAGGAACAAAACTAAAAGGAGAGCCGAGAGCAAATACTGCCGGATTACTTTTCCATTGGTAGTAGAAAAGCTTGAAATAAAGAAATGGAGAGCCTTTTATCTATTTTACCTCCGCCTTTTTCTGGATAAGCCTTGATAGTTGGTCGAAGGGATAAGCCAAATAAGCTCCTATTATTTGAAGATCAACGATGAGCATCCTCAAAAACTAATTGAACGCAACAAACGTGGACATGAACCAAACCTTGAAGCTCTTGAAGATTAACATAGTGCGGCAATATTTTACCGAGACCAGTGGGGTTACTCTTGAAACCAACACCAATTCCAATCCAATTCCAATATTAAATAGACGCCTTAAAACAACACGTAATGTTAAAATAAATTTACATACATTACAGTTGCCTCAATTTTAAAGCATGTTGTCTTCATAATATCCCGAATCTTTAATTATTTTTTAGACATTGTGGCAGTTAAAAGTACGAACTAACATATTATTTCCAATGTCAATACAGCGGAATTATTTTCAAGAGTAAGCCCACTGTTCACAATTTTTGTCTCCACAATCATTCAGCAGGCAATACCTACATATAAACCTAATGTAACACCGTAAAGTTAGTGCAGTAAGTATAAGTATCAAGTTACCTATATCCACCGATGACGCATCCAGTGTAGTATTCGCATTACACCATTTTGTTTACAAAGGTTTCCATTAAAGAATCACGAAAACATTAAGGCGATGTGACACAATGTTTCGCTAACTCATCAGTCCAGTGCAACCAGTATATATTGGTACTCGGCAAACTAGCGAACTAAACTTCCATGATCTGTATTTGATATGCTATTGATTGTCGCCTTTGCAAGCAGCGCTATTGTTAGGTACCAAGATATACTGGGCAGTGGGCAGTCTGTATATACTTAGTACGGTACTGTCATTCAATTTCAAACGTGTCCAGTTTCGTGTGAATATAATGCACTCAAACACTACCAACTTCCAAGT
Source organism: Xylocampa areola (assembly GCA_935421205.1). Lineage (NCBI taxonomy): Eukaryota > Metazoa > Arthropoda > Insecta > Lepidoptera > Noctuidae > Xylocampa > Xylocampa areola. The sequence goes on from OW285200.1 coordinate 9,819,869, forward strand.
CGTAAATTGTTCGAAGCATACCATAAAAGATTTCGTTATTTTTGTTAACAATTAACACATACCATATTTAGGACTGGTTCTATAAAGAACAATGTGCTTTTCTCACAGATTTTTTGTGATTGACATGGTTTAAAATAACTTACTGGGACTAGCAAAAACTGTTGGCCAGTCTTTGTCCACATTTTGTTAGCGTGATTGCTGGCTCAACACGTGATGCTGATGTCATCTAATTAACTTTGTAATTTAACAATGACTCAAGAATCTACCTTATATATTTGGATACAGGCCCTAGCTTATGGCTAACAAAGGTTCGTATCTGCCCATTCATTGACAAATCACTTCAAATCGCAGAAACTGACCCTTCCAATTCATAACACACAACCTATGGACAAATCGAAAGGTAATATAATTACCATAAACAAAACTGGAAGTCTACAAAATCAATTTTCACACTTTGTCGTGTCACCGGGTTGTGAGGCGATGCGTACATTTTCCTCGTAGAAATATGGGACAAATAAAGAGGGAAAATAAAAGCTTATTGAGTTCACTCTTCCGTTGAGTGGGGTCACTTCCTGGAGTATCAGGGGAACGGCCGGCAAATCCGATTACCTGTATATCGACCGAGCTTACTCTGCCTTCTGCTTCTACGCAGACTCATAGCTTTATTTTTAGTCAAATTTTGTAATCGTGTTATGAAATAGTGTAGTGTAAACAATCTATAAAACACGTTATATTGTGAACAGTTGAACACTCCAGTTTTCAGCAGGTGCAGATTTTGTAAGCGATTTGTTTATAAGAGAGAATTGTAGTTAATTTTGTAACAAAAGTACATTTGTGCCAATATTATTGTTTACTGTAAGCTCAGTTCCAGCTGTATGAGTGTTAGCTTAAATTATTGAATCGTAGTATACAGTGAAACTTATAAACTAGTGTTTTTTTTACATACAGTTTCGTTTTAGAGTCATCATTTTTATTACTGCTGAGAAATAGACTTGCATTGCTAACTTTATAGACCTTTATTTGATTACTAAGCGTTGACAAGGTATTTTTATTATTACATTTTTAGAATTCAACATTAGATATTTATAGTCACAAAAGCTTAACGCAACTACTCTATGAGTTCAAAGCCATCTGCCTGTGTTTTGACACCTGTTACGCACTTAAACGCACTTTGTTCTATAATAAACGCAGTACCATATTTGTGCACACCTACATTATGTCTATAGGGTGTGTAGATCTGATGTGATTAAAAAAGCAATACTTTATTTGTACCAGCTGTAAAACCTTTTTAAATCAAATTAATTTTATGATTGGTTAAAATTTTATTTCTAATTTCACATTTTGACTATCGCTTTCTAGAAATAGGTCGTCAAAGTATCTATGTTACTTATCTACAAAACTGGATTCACGCATACTATCTCGACATACAATACTTTAAGCATATGAAATATTATTCCACTTACATAAGGACGTGTCATAATAAATTTCGATACGTTTATGAGGGTAGTCGTTTGTCTAGTCCAAAAAAGATACTTTTTACTGCACAGTGTTGTGGTATTGTTATGTTTCGTGATCACAAGCAGTAAAAAGATGCCGTGACTTAATGGTGACCCTGAACTGACTAAGCATTTGACTTATAAAAATGCACGACATATACTTTAATCTTATGGAAGATTTTTGTGATATTTTTAAAAAGCTGCAGGCATCGTTTTGTTTTCATTTTGTTTTTCGATGAGACCTTTACATATTTGCAGTTTAATGATGTTGGTATTCGTAGCAGACGACCGACTACTAATTAATAGGTATGTTTTTATGTTTATTAGCACATCGTATTGAGTTAATAAAATTGTATGTTGCGGAGATTTTATAATACTGTTGACAAGTTGTTTAATGACCATGGAAGGATGATTTTATTAAGAAATGTGCTCGCAGCTTTGAATTTTTAATTAATTGCATGGGGTGAACATAGATAATTAATATCGTATTCTAAATCGTCTCACTGGTCTATTGATCGTAAGCGTGGCTCCCGAGTGTGAGGTCGATTCCCTTGTCAGGAAAAGTGTTATCCTTTCGGCTCAGTAACGTACAGATCTGTACGTTGTAACAATAAAAATCTATTGTGTCTACTAATGACTGAGGCAACAGCTTCAATACATTTTATATGTTTTACTGCACTCTGTCACAAGATCACTTATCTCAAATCTAGAGCATTAACAATAATAAATAGTATAATCTTTCTTCTAAACGCTATCAACTTGGCCCTCCATTTATTAAGCATAACATAGCATCAAGGCCAATTGTACACCCACATTTCACCAATGCTGTTATTAAGTCTCATATGTAATAGGTGGTGAGCCTATTGCCATCTACCGCGCACAATTCCAAACTCCGGGCTTTTACTGACAATTTCCTAGCAGAAAAACCCTGTAACCCGTTGTCCGACCTGGGAATTAAACTAAAGACCTCATGCTCAGCAGTCGCACTTGGGAGCAACGAGGCAGTTATTTAGTTTAATTATACAATTGAATTAGATTTTGTAATACCTTCGTCGGTCGTATTCATTCCGTTTTTAATTATAACTAATGTAGTATGAAGAAACCACAGAGCTGAACAAACCACTAGTTCGGTCCTTGGCATATCAAGGCTGTCTGTCTTTGTGTAGGTATAGGACAACCGCCACATTATATTCAAATGCAATAATTCTATAAGGAACGAAGAATGTTATTGTTATATATTAATCGTACGTTTGTAGACGGCCTTATGAGGTTACCGTTGGTATCATTTGATAATTAAAAATCTATTTTTATGACTACTTTCATAGAGGTATGTATAGGTTTAATATTATTTTGAAGTCCAAGCACTTTTATGAAAGAGTGGTCGCTTGCATATAAAAATGGACACTGTCAAACATAGATCCTCCTTCTTTTTTGAAGTTGGTTAAAAATAGGTTTTGATTGTAAAAATAGGACATTATTCATTGAACCCATTCGAATTACCATATAGAATAAAGCCTTTGTTTGATGAGACCTCAATATGTTACATAAAATATTTAAATAAAAACTGTGTAACAGACAGCCTTTTGACTGTACTTTGCCTTTTGATATAGGCGGATCAAAAGACCAAAAAAAGTATAAAATTGGTGATAAATATCAGCAATGCAAAATTTGATTCAAACTTGAAATATTCCTGGGGGCGTACCGCGTAAGGCTATGTATACCTAAGTATTTAATTTTTGTAAAAATTAATTTTATAGATATAAAATATTTTTTTAGCACAATACATATTTGCACAAAAGTATAGTAGTGCCCAGTATTGCCTTGACTTCTTAACACATTTACGACAATTTTTGCACTAGGTAGTGCTCAGTATTGTCTATTCGACTATCTTTAATAAGAAACGCCGAACAGTATGCCAATTATAGCTACATAAACTACACGATTAAACCGTGGGCTAGCGATGCCCGTGGGTTTTCCCTTGGATGATAAGTGGCGCGGGAAAGCATGGTATGTTATTTTTTCCATTTCCCAGACTAATACGGAAATATTACTAGAACATCGCATGACTATATTAGATTATTTTCTATTTTATAGCGGCTAAGTAGAGCTTTAAAAGAGTACGATGAAGGAAATGATTGAGGATTTCCACGTAGTTTGATCTTATCACGCGAACTAATAGGAACTTTTTTTCTAAAGTACAGTTTACTTTTATATTAATGAAACCTCATCAAATATAATTAAAACATAGATTAATAAGTCCAGTTTTAAAAGAGACTTGAATAAAGTTTCCACTACTACAGAAATTAAGTAAGCAGGTAATTTACTCTTCATTTACTACCCTTTTAACGTTACAGAGAGTAAATACTTTTTAAAATATTTACTCTCCAAGCTAATGTTTAATAATGAAAATATATGGCTTATATGAGATGCAGTAAGCTGCACTTTTCAAAACTAAATAGACATCACTAAGATATAAGTACACGAATCGGGTATCTTAGTTACCAGCGACTCTGATAAATATAGTTACTGAGGAGGCAAACCATGTCCCTAAACAATTCATCCATATTGATTCAGCGGTTTACATGTAACGTCTTTAACAGACACACTGACAGGGTTACCTTTATATTTATATAAATACATTCAATGGAAATGTCGCAGTTTTGCTATGCAGAAACTGACAAAGCACTACACAGAGGAAGTTTAACAACGCTCATAACATAAGTCATACATGTTGGAACAAGGACCAAGCAATTAGTGTGCGAAGCCTGCAGTTCAGGGTGCAAGTGGTTCCATAAAGGTCCTTAGAGCACTGGTGCGATAGTCCACAGGCTGTGGTGACATAATAGCCCTTGCGTTCCCCTAATGACGACTATTTATTGTGAGAAGCCCCGCAATTACACAAAACATGGCCGTAGGGAATCATTTTGATATAAAAAAGTATCGTGGAACAGTTTTATTGTGAGATGTAACTGACATTGTTTATAGTAACTGAGTAATGTTTCTAAACTGAACATTTATATGGTCTTTCTGGAATATTCATTAAAGAGTACTTTTACTGTAAAAGTCTTCTTCAATGTTTTGATTTATGTTACGATTGCATTTCTAAGTGCAAATACCAAGAAGCACCTTGATAACAAAATAGTATGAATTAGGAAATCAACATATGAATTTTATTACATTCCGATAGATGGCAACAGGCTAACCTATTACATGGGACTTAATAACAGCATTGATTGGTGAAACGTGGGTACAATTGTGTACACCTCTGCCTATCTTCCGGGGATACAGGCGTGATGCTGTGTGTATGTGTGTGAATTACAATTAAATATTGTTTTCACTTGTCCACCAAACATACGAAAAGCAATACATAATACATGTCACATTATCATTTCATCAGCTGTATAAACATCATGTAGGTACCGAGGTACCTATAGAAGTAATGACACAACAATATTTTACGTTCCCATTCATATTAAAAATAAAACTATACGAAGCCATATCTTTCCCATGTAAGAAGGCAGGGACATAATGAACGTAGTTTATTGTTGTGGAACATTTAAAGGCAAGCTCGTACCACCTGCTTGGCCCATTATTACGAACAACAAGTCCCCGAGTATTGGCCAACAATACCTTAGAATTATTATACCGTTAAACAGTGCATAATTGCACTACATTTGGCTCACTGGTACTTGTAAGTTATGCCGTTGAGGCAGCATTAAAGCCTTTGAAAGATATAATGAAATGGCTCTTTATACCGTGGTATCTACCTTAGATATCGCTATATTTTTTACCAAATTTTTTGTTGCTTTGATTATATTTATTACAAAAACTTGTATCACACGATCATGGTTATTAATGATGAAGATTAGGCACTTGTACAGTTGTAGCTACGCAGTCGAAGTAACAAAAAGCCTTTAATATTGCGTTGGTCATTGATCGCTAAACAAATATTCCATCGCATCATCACTTTTAAGATAAATGCGTATAAACTTTGAAGGAAATCTGTGTGTAAATTAATTCAATAGTGGAACAAATTTGTTAATTATCAAGCGGCTGAAGTGAAGCGTCGTTCCGTCAAGACGAAGCCGATGCCGGCTGCCATGACGGGAGCACTTAAAATAGTCACTCACTTCGCCGTAAAAGTCCACTCGCTTACCAGAAATAAATTACATACACACGCAAGTGAACGTGTTCCCAACATCTATCAAAATTTTTCAGATAATAACGACAACGACACAATACCATTACACTATGTTTTTAATTCAAGTTACACGTTCTGATGAGAACAGACAAATCAACTCCATTATTAAATTACCAAAACAATAATTAACAATTTGGGTCGTAGTAATAATATTACTTCTTAATTATTAACTTGAACTCATTATCACGCCAATCAACCAGCAAAAGTACTCTGCTTATAATTCGTTTTCTCATCGAAAACCAATTACAACGGAATTTTTCAGTTTATTGCTCGGATGACTTGCTCGAAACCTCTAAAAATGTAAGTACGTATACGAATAATTCTTTAAGTGCCCACATTTTTGTTGGGAATGACTATGAGAAATAAGATAGATTGCGTCATTAGTTTTTGTCGTAACAGCTTCATTAGAAAGAGTATTAAACGTTCTCATCCTTTTTGTCGAGTTAATAGTCGCGTCATTAAGTTTTCTCGTCCACCAAATGTGTGATAAGCACGTGATATCTATCTCAAAACTTTAAATTGTCGGAACTAATGGCTATGCGAGTGAACCTCAGGTGTGGAAGAGACTCGACACTCCGCAAAGTTCACTGCTCCTTCAGTCAACGCGCTTGTGGTAACATTCGTGACAAAGTAAAACACGCTCTATCTATAAATCCTTTCGAGTTAACTTACATTGACAACGAACAGTTTATCCTGGTAAACCATTACATTATTCTTTATTGACGAAAGGAAATGAGACCACCGTGGAAGATTGAAAAGCAATAAGGAGAGGATTACGTCCATTGAATGGGGAAATTATATTAGCGTGAGATCGGATGGTTGTTGAAATGTTGATGGTGATGAGATATCGTGGGCATCTAACTATATGAATGAAGACAAAGATAAATGAAGCGTTAGAATAAAAGAGGGCGACATTTCGCCACGGTTGCGTTCAGTGTTGTTGCGTGGTGTCGCAACCAGCATAAATTTGACACGACAGAATTCCGGTCTTGCCGAATATCACACTACTACAGTATGCTAACGACCAGTATTGCACGTCCCACCTGTTATACTAGTATCGCGATGACAGTGTTTTACGTGATTTCACAGTGTCCCTGAGGTAATGGCGTCAATGCTTTGTGAGAAACAATAAAGTCAAAAATAGGTAGCCAAATGTGATTTACGATGTAAACATCATGTCAACGGATTATGATTCCGAGTTTGCATTACAACCAAAAAATTACAACGATCTCATGGAAAGTTAGACACAATTGTGATGTTCTTTAATATTTAATGCCTACCAGACACATGGCATTGTACCGATCTCGTCGCATTAAAATTTGTATGTGGCATACATAAAATCGAATATTAAAAAGAAAAGAAAAGAATATGAAAAGGTCATTATCATAATAGGCCTACCTACACAGACGACTGTTCAGACAATAATAAAAATTAAATGTTTATGGCATTCTACTGAGTTGCTTTTTAGTATAAAAGATACATTTTGACGTGCGGTTAACACCCCACAAATGTAAAATCTCACTCGGTGTCCCCACAGAAAAAAAGGTATTGAAAGCTTTTGTAATAATAAATAAATCTCTTGGGAGTAGGAAATAAATAGGTATGCGAGTTAAACACCGGTCTACAGAATCTTGCGTTATGTTGTAAACACTAAATTATTTGTTTATGTTTCACGCCCACATCATTTAGTTGTCCAAGGCTTTCAAGACTTCCGATATTCAATAGCATAATTTCTACAATTTGGCGTTCATTCAACAGAACATTATTTTGAGAACATTTCATTTGGTGGACGTGGCAATGTACTGCAAGTCGGTCGACAAAGCCGGCCAGTGGAATTGGCACATTATTTATATCTAAACCACCCCCGCGTCAGGTGGACCAGTTCTGGATGTTCCCATTGCTTTTAAATAGTATTTCCGTTACCCGGTCACTATCGATTAGCTTCTATTTCTGTTTGCGAAGGTAACATCTGCTGGATTTCACTGGTGTTATTATATGGTGCTTTCGATTTTTGTTACTTGGTAATTTTATTTAAATTTCCAGATTCGATTGAACGGTGTTTAAATTAGTAAACACGTAACGTTCCCAATTGGATTAAAATATTCTGGAAGCGTTCACATTATAAATGTTATGTTCCAACCTTCAGGCTCCTGCGACACATCCTTACGACATTAGCTATATTTACATTAGAATTATGTAACTGGTAACACTAACATCTACGTTAAGTTATGATTTACTAATTACTGACATGTAAACCTCATAATCTATCTGCCTAGCCTTTTCCCAATTACATTGGGGTCAGCTTCCAGTCACACCGGATGCAGCTTAATACCAGTGTTTTACATGGAGCGACTGCCTATCTGACCTCCACAACCCAGATACTGGGTAACACGATATCTCGTGGTATGACTGGTTGTCAGACTTTCAGGCTTCTGACTACCCGTAACGGTTGTCATAGATCTTAATTTGACAACCGGGACCGACGGCTTAACGTGCTCTCCGAGGCACGGAGGGGTCTCGGTATGAAATTATGGTCACCCATCTACAGACCGACCGCGGCAAGCTTAGCTTAACCTCGATCGATCGATCTGTGCGGCTGTTACTTAGCCACGAGCCCCTCAAAATATTGATTTGAATATTCAAATGAAACTTCAACGTTTACTATCTCAAGAAACTTATTAACACAAACATCTCTATCAAAATGAGTTTGCTTTCGATCAAGTAATAAATTCGTTTGTAGTAATACCTGGTAAAAATTGTAAGTCTTCCTCTATCCATTTCTTAATAACGGAAACTTTGTCAGATGTTTTTTTTCTGAGCCACCCCCGCCTCGGCTATGCAGATGTTTTAACGGTCTATAACTAAAATCGCTGAATTTATTGAGGGAAAGATACACCTTACCAAGCAAATGATTCGGTTGAATAATTTAGGGGAAGTTTGTTTTTTATTTAAGCTATCTAATCGAGTACCGATATCAAAAAGTTAAATTGGCTTAATGCTTGTTCAAAATATGTAGGTATAATCTAATGATTTGATGAAGTTGATAATTCTATTATTAATGATTAATATGATTCGATTAATATTAGGACCTATTAAGAAGAGAAAACTTATGAACGAAAATGAACGAGCAATAAGTTGCTCAGTTGTAGATTATTGAAGTAGACTGCCTCGTTGGTCTACTGGTTGTAAGCGCGGCTGCTGAGCGTGCGGTCCTGGGTTCGATTCTCAAGTAGGGCAAAGTGTTATTGAATTTTTCTGTTAGGAAATTCTTAGTAGCTGCCCGGAGTTAGTAAGTTGGCGGTGTGTTTCGGAGAGCTCTCCGGTCGTGTCGGATTGCCGTCCCATCGGACTATGAGAGTGGAGGAAGAGGGAGTGCACTTGTGTTTGTGCATTTATTCATTTTTACATTTGTGCACCATAGTATCTCTTGCGTACCTGGCTTATCTCTTCGGAGATGTGCCGCCGCGACCAAAATACGATCTGGAGTAGTGTTTTGTTTTAGTAAACTGAATTGAAATAAGACTTCACATGTGTCCTTAGTTACCACAAGAAATAGCTTTTACGTGAACTTTTCAGTGCAAGCCCAACCTATAATTATTACACAATTTTCTTCACGATGCCCAGATTACGTAACTCTCGTTACTCAACGCAATTAATTTTGATATTTAACACTGCATCGTAAAGTTCGAATTCATGGGCGGTAATAAGATGTGGTGATTGTGAAATCTTTACAGCTCTATCTCTACATAGGTAGTATAAAACAAACTCCCCCGCCGCGTTTGTCGGTCCGTCTGTCTATGGCACGACACGATTTTCTCCGTACCTAATGAACGGATTTTATTCCGATTTCACTATAGATCAAAGAGTTTCAAGAGAAATGTTTAGGAAGAAGGTAGAAAACATGAAATTGGCAGAAAGCAGTCGTCTATATATATATAGGTTGTCATGCGAAGCCGGGGTTGGTCAACTAGTTCACTCATTCACTTCTTATCAAGCATTTGCATAGGTACGTGATCTGGCTTTGTCTCCGCCGGATGTCTCCAGGACATTTACCCTGTGTTATCAATGACGTCGGAGATAGGTCAATGTAATAAGTTATGATTGGTTTCTTCGTCCTGACTCACGAATCGTTGACAGGATGTGATAATTTGTGTTTACCAGAAATCTTTGAGGGAATTTCAAAGAATTTCGTATTGTCATCGGTATTAATAGGCTTTATATCTTGCATAGTTGCGTAAGGTTTTGCAGATGGTAGAAGTAGTTTAAAAACATTTTAATATACAGGGTGGAGGCAGTCGCCGAGGAGAAAGTACCTTAAACATTGATGAGGGCAATATTAATAATATTATTTTTGATCATATTCATAATCAATTGTATATTGTAATTAAAATTAAAGAAATAAACATAAAAATGTAATGTGTAGCAAATATAATTTCTGTACAATATTGTGAAAATCAAATTGCAGTAAGTGGGGCGGACATTAGAGGTCAGAGTGCTGTCAATTTGCGTAAACCTAGAAACTATTATTTTAAAACCGATTAACAATTCAATTAATTAAGACAAAGCGGACACAGATAATGGACCCTACATTGTAAATAATGTGATCGCTTCAGGGATATATTTCAATCCATTATCAAGCCTCATTGATCCTTTTCCATTTACATCAGTTATCCGTTTTCCATCTTATACGATTCGTGAACTTGTAATACGAACATTAGGTACGCGTATTATATTCCGAATGTGTGTATTTGATATAACAAAAGCCATTGAAAGTGATGCAATGATTTATGATAATAATGTGCTAGATATGCCATTGAATACAGATATAAACACGATAATACTACGATAGAATCATAAATTCAATATTGTAGTGGTAATTAACACAATTAGACATCGATTACATTTAATAGTCCTAAACTATAGTTAAATACTTACAGGGAATTAGTGGAAATACCGATTGAAACTGAATTTGATACATTTTGCGTACATAAAGTAGGTCGACCCGCAAATTTTAGCTATAATGATTTTATAGCAATTAAATTGTATCTCAATATAAGTACTTTTGTAATTATTGATACTTAGATCGATGTTAAGGTAAATATTGAATTCCGGTGGCAACGCAACGGTAATAAATAAATATCTGATAGCTGGATGTTTGCTTATTAAATATATTAATAGTGTTAGAGGTAAATAAATATCTTTGTAGATAAACGTTGATGTTACAACGCAGGTTTGTTTATCAGGGTTTGTATTATCGTTAGCAATGCAATTACGTTTAAAATAATTAATACCTTAATAAATATAGCCATAAATATAGCCTTGAAATATAACTTATGATCTACCAACATTAAAACAATACCCAAACGTGTTCAGATTGTTGTTCTACCGCTATCAACTCAGCAACAGGAAATCAGTTTTAACAACATAGCTGAACAACTATCGAACTCCTATCAAATGACATAAAACCTTGTTTTAGTACTTCATACTTAAACCTGAGTCAGGCGGGCCTAGATTTGTTAACTTATGTAAAACCAATCACTGGAGCGAAGATAGAATTTTAATTAATACGAGAGAACCGATCTTTTTGACGGTAGATAATTAATTCATGCTATCGGATGAGCCCAACGATCAGTTTTGCTAGGAGATGCATCAATAAAAGGTTTAGCCGAGGTTACCGTGTAAGGAGAAGCTTCGATATTTTAATATTCTATCCCATAAACTTTCCTGGCGCCGACGATGCAAACTTAATTTTAATTTACAGTGGCATGTATTCAGTATCTGTACGATACATATTTATGGCTTATAAGTTAAGGGTTTTGCTTAAGTATTCCTGCATATGTAGAGACACGTAGAAATGTATGATTGCTATGACCTGTGAGGTTATAGAAAGGTCATTTATGTAGTAGTAAATTATTATATATAATCAAATTGTCAAGCACAGACTCAAGACTCGAGAGGTTAACTGGAGATAATTCATCTGCTATTAAACTTTACGGGACATTGGAGATTTGAAAAATATCAACAAAATAGTTGATGAAGAGGTTGATGATAACAATATTTATTCATTAAAACTGATATGAAAATAGTAAACCACCTACACCCAAACCTTCCTCACATAGATATATTTTAATTTACTTATTCAAATCAACGATGATCATATACGTTGATATTATTATACTGTTACAGTAACAAATACTACAACAAATTTTAATAAACTGAAACATAAAGCTAAGTTGGACAGACTTAGAAATGTCAAAATAATTTTCTCTTAACTCAAATTAGCTTTGTTATCAAAGTCAAACATTACCCTCGCAAACTTGGTTGAACGAGGGTGAATATTATTATCAAAATAAGCCTTAAATTTGCCAAAGACCCTCTTATCCTCTTCGTCGGATAAGCTCTGTACGTACCATGTCACATATTTCATGCGAAGGTTCATTAGTAACGTACCAAATTCATATTCTTGTTGTGACGATGGCGTAAGATGGTAGTTGTTCTCCTGATACCGGACCACTGAGATACCCGCTCAGGGCAAAAAATAATAACAAACTATCATCTGGCCGAGAACTGGTTCCAGTCGGCGGATGAGCCGGCCCGATAGATATAAACACGCAAAAGGTAGCTTTTTTATAGCCCCTGGAGCACGGGATGAATGATTTGTGACCAAGTGAAATAAGTGTATAATGACTGACGGATTTGAAAGAATACAACTTAAGACGTAGAATAAAAATGGAACAAGATAAATTGCATCGGGTTTTTAATAGCTATGATTACAAAGAAGAGGGTATTGGCGGTGTTCGAGTTATATTTGCCTTCGTTCCTTGTTGTTAACTTCGTGTTAAACCTGTTCTCGTACCAAACAATTATTTCGAAATAATTATATAAAGAAGAACAACAAATACTTCGAAGTCCAGCGATATCCATTAACAATTACAACATAAAAAATCTTGCTTACCTCCGCAACAGCAATTAGTGCACCGGCTTATACCGCGCAAATAAAAACAATTTTCGTGGCGCGAACGTGCACCGTAATGTCAGAAAAATCCAATTGAACAATCTCCCTCTGTAAAGTAACACTAAACCGATTTGTTTTATAAAAATTTCTTCAGATTTTCATAAGTTTCACTCCACTTACAGTCACAAATGTGTGACGAAGAGAATAACTTGAGTTCGCGTGCGCGCGAGCGACTGAGACGTAGTAATACGACGATATTTCGTTTCCGACTGGTGTTCGTTCGACAGTCGACTAGCCGCTTCGTTTGTTCGTGCCGAGGTTCGTCCGGCTTCGGGGCTTCGCTGTGGGCATCGTGCAAGTTCGGAGTACGAACTCGTAGCTCGGAAGGGCGGTCCACCGAAGCTTCTGCCTTATCTATCCAAACCTACTTAAAAGTTTGATTGATGATGGTGATAATGATCGGTAATGAGAATAAAGTCCGCGTTTGCGTTTTGATCGAATTTTGTAGATATCTACTGGGATCGTCGATACGTTCTTCCATTGAAATTTGTATTAGAGTGGGGAGTATCGATATTTTTTGCAACCAATCTTCCCATTTTGTTTCTACAAAATGAACAAATTTTTTGTTGTTCGACTTAGCAGGAAGTTTCTGAATCTACTTCCAGTTTTAGAAGGTTTATTGTAGATATCATGTAATTTTTATATTTCAAAATTAATAGTCTGCTTATATTTATACTACAATCCACATTACAAATTTTTGTTATGAAATGTCATTTGTAGCCTACCAAAAAAAAGAAACAATATAATTGCCTCTTTTAAATTGTGCATCTTCCGATTTCCGCATCCGGGCTATACAAGTGTATTCTTAGCCCTTAACTATGATAAATATTCCTTTTTAATGAATCTGAAAATTGTTATAGTAATACTGCAAGATTTTAATCAGTAGGTACTTCGGTTCCATATCCAGACTTCGACTTCTTTTTTTATGTCTGAAATCTGAGCAAAATTAGAAATTCGCAGCAGACGCGACTTCACCGTGTCACATACAGAATAAGTAGGTAACTATTTTTGAAAAAGTCAGACGTGGCTACTGTATTGGTATAACTTTACAAAATATCCATACACATTTGTGGTGGGCAAAATATTTGTTCATTCAACGGTAAAACGCGCAGAATACAAGAGAGTATTTTTTTTTTCAAAAAAAAATCTTAATACAAGGGAACTTCGCGTGAGAGGATCGCATGCTATCTTCGCATGTGCAGCAGTGACGCAAATGATCTTATTTCAACGAGTTTACAGTACACGTGTTACCCCGCCATTTTATTTTACTGCATGTCTGACGAACATTAGAAATGAGAAGATGATTAATTAGAAAAATAGAAAACTATGACACTAATTAAGATAAAATGCCTTTAACAATAAACAAAAAGACAATAGTTAAGTGTCAAAATAAATTTACACCAATCTATAAGTCGTACACGCATGCGGAACTTGGCTTTTCCATAAGTTAAATAAAATTTAATATAATTTAGGTGATAACAAATGTCTCTCAAATGAAATAAATCTTCATAAATGTTGACAAATTCATCAGTTTAACACAAAAACGACTTAAATGCCAATATATGGCTAGTGTAATAGGCCCAGTGGGTTTTGTTTAAGCATAAAAAACTCATACAAAATAGAGCGAACATTTTTCATCTCACAACTCCACAACATTTCTGTTTAATGAACGCTGAATGAAATATCAAGCGCTTTAAAGCAGCAACCGTGAGCGAAAAATAATTTAAAAATCCCTGGAAATTCCTCACTGTGATATCCAATATGGCTGGAGTAGCGATGCCCACGACAACGTCGGCTATGAAAGCCATGAAAAGGAAATCTTTAATGGATATTTCGCCATTCATGACACCTAAATGACTGATGGAGCTTTACTGTTAGTAGCCACTTTGTGTTTTGAACTTATATTGCCTATTGTTGTGGTGAGTCCAAAATAAGTTGGGAACAACCAACAAAAGAATGCCAGACATTCCTTAGCGGTATTTATTTAGTTCGGCTCAGTGATTGATTCAAATAAAACTAAGACAATAAAATTTAACAAATATTAAATAAACCTCACTGTATTACGATTACGAAAGAAATAAACATGAAAGTCGCAAATTTAAGCGATTGCTAAGTTATTTCATAAAAATAAAGGAAAGTTACTCACGATTTTATTTCGCAAAAACGTTATTGACGCGAACAAATAGTTTGGGAAACGAGGAGGTATTGCATTGCTGTGTATACATGTACTTTTTACTTTAGTTTCGAGGGAACTGGTTGAACTTACAAAGGAACTCATCAAAGAGCTCAAGAAAGAACGTTTAACCTCTGCCGCGTCTCACCAAGGACAATGGGCAATAGTCTCTTCCATGAATGGCGGCGCAACAAAAACGCGGATGCTTTGCTAACGATTCACTGGGGTTTAATATGCAATTAGTAAACGCATTGATACATATTACGATATCTATCAATATCTATAAGCATGGTCACTGGTAAACGCTAGCAATTTTACTATTATATGTACAATAATTTGCTTTAACTTGGATCCAACGTAATCAATACTGAGTTATCATTAATGCAATACAGTTCTTCTCAATTTCCTATTGAGTGATATGACAATTTATCTTTGGTTTCCGTTATTGCCTATACTAAAGCTCAAGTTATTAATTCTCCTTTTCACAAAACCTACTTCTAAGATACAAATTACTAAGCAACCATTAATGACCGCTAACAGTAAGAACTAGTTACGATAGATATTGAATTAACGGCTACAGCCACCGTATAATGTAACTCACAAGAGAAATTAAAATTAATGCTAAGGTACTGAGTTTTCTATTCGTGTCTACTATATGTTTACAAAATCAATGCTGCACTCGAACGAATCGAAATCGATTTAATTATTCTCCGAACTATCTCAATCAAGCAATTTGAATAGATGACTCGATGCAAATGGTATCGTATTAACTGGACCACTCGACCGCGAGAATCGAAACAGCGTCATTCACGAGTATGGTGTTACCGAATCACGATTTTTGTTTTGGGATTTTCCAAAACACGGATCTCAAATACATCCCACGGAAATAGTGCATTAGTACATTTGTAGAATCTTCTTCATCTGAGATGGTGATAACTTTGCAGTAACTTAAATAAATCTTTGGGTTACAATTGAAAAACATTGAATCTTATTATTATTACTACAAGTCGATGTTCTTCTTTTCATCATATTTATTGCAACAAATGACCTAGTCTTAATTTTTGTCATAAATTATTTCCATTTACATATTAGTCCAGTTCCTGCAAACTGTTCCAACTTCCTTCAACTTACACAATTTATATAATTTACAACTTATGAATTCAAATACGTAATCGGCGTGCGGTTTTGTCAGGAACAACTTCAGAATTATTTGTTTTCGAAGACGGATTAAATTGATTTGTTCCGGAAATAATCTTGATTGGATTGTAAATATTGGTCCCACGATTAACTCAAAATATAGGATAGCTCAATTATCGTGTTAATGGTAATTGGTTTTCCTATGACAAATACGTATGTTTTATTATGCAATCGATCCGTTCCTGGTGGCTTCATATTATGGCCGTAATGCCATAACTCAGATTAGATATATGTATGCTAGTAATAAACTCCATATGTGTAATGGGCTTAAATGGGCGTAGGTGTCGCCCCCTGTCATGTTAGACAAATGTGTCCACGATGCGATGCGTATGGTTGTGTACCTTTGGTTCAGTATAACCGCATCAACCCAAGTGATCTTCATTACGTTTTTGCACCTATGTGTTTTTAGCTTTCATCATCATCATCATCCCCTTGCCCTTATCCCAATTTATTTGGGGTGGGCGCAACATGTGTTCTTCTTCCTCGTTCTTTTGTTTTTGGAATTGCATGCTGCTTAAGTTTTGGCAATGTTTTATAACCGTCGCTTTCATCATCATCATTTGTCATAAATGTGTTTTGGTCCATTTTAGGGCTCTTACGAGCGAGACGCAGCCCTTAGTTTACACCACTATCGAGTAAATGTCTCAGTGAATATTCTCCAAGTTCATAATATATAAAGTTTAGTGTCTGCTACTATTTTTCTTGGATTGATTAAGAAATATAGCCTTATTTTCTAGGACAGTTCATCGTGGATGGTAAATTTTATTTTGCATATAGTACTTACTCATTCTTCGATCATTTCTGAGTACGCTAGTAGCCGGAACATAACATGAGTAAAGTGTTTTTGTGTTGTAAAACTTTTTTCTCCCTAAGCGTTACTTTTTGTTTCGTTGCCCGAAGAAATTTTTATTTTAGGGTTCCATGGTTTACGAGGACACGTAAAACAGTCATTAATTTTGTATTGTGCTTTCAGATTGGATGAACAGGAATAGATATATATGTACACGTGCAAGTGGTTACGTGGACTTAACACTTTAACCATATAAATTATAATCACCGCGTTTATTATGTATCAGCTATAAATCTGTAAAATTTTTATAACTTTCTGAACTTTGATGTTTGATTTATGATCAGTAAAAATTATATAATGTCTTGCTCGTATATATATATGTTTTGTTAGCTACGTATTTTTATAATGATTGTCGTTTCCTTTTGTTGAACTCCTAAGGTCGTTAGTAATAGGGAAAACAAAACACAGATTTTATTTATCTCGGAATGGAATAATAAATTATTGGATTCAGATTACCTTTCGGGGAGCTTACAAAGGGCAAATAATCAAGGACATTTAAGCGACACGTGTACATATCTTTCTTAGGGACTCTGACCTTTTTAAAGTGGATTGCTTAGTCGTCTGCTATCAGAAAACGTAAGCCGAGTCATGAGTCAAGTCGACCCAAATAAAAGCTAACGCCTGATATCTACGAGGAGAAAGTGATGTATCGCAGCAGAAGCCTTTACGCAATCTCACGTAACCTCTTAAGGCTAAAGAGTTTGTGATGTAAGAACAAAGCCTCCCAAACATAATGTAATTAGATCACAATTTACGCTTCTGTGTGTGAAATTGACGGGTTCAGTTTATGTAGTTATCATGTTGTTGTATAATGCTTTTGTTGTGTCGAGAATTTATTGATGCGGACCTGAAATTAGGTTTGTCAGTTTGCTAAGAGCATGTGGGTTTTTGATTGATAACTTCGTTCTACTTAAATACAATTCTACGCTCATTAGGGTTTAATGCTGGATTTTAGATTCGTCTGGCTGTATTTTCGAATGTGGTTACTTAATTAAATTTTTGCAGGTATGGTAACTTTGTTATAAGAAGTTGTATCATAGTGGTATCACCGTTGGACTGACAAGTCAAAGGTCGCAAGTTGGAATCCAAGGCACGCACCACTGACTTTTCGAAGTCATGTGCGAACACATGTGGAAACATATGTGGTATGCACGGTGAAGAAAAAACATCGTGAGGAAACGGGCACCCCCTGAGAGATTTTCTCGATGGTGTGTAAAGCCATGTCAGAGGCTTACGGGTGGTTTAAACTCTGACAATAGGTTGTTCATCAACCACACGATGAGAGACAGAGATAAGTTATAAGGGATCAATATGTACTGTTAAGGATTCATTTAAAAATATATATAAAATTATTTTACAATTTGAATTATTGTTAAATTTTTGTCGCTGTAAGAGGAGCAGTTTCCTTATTGCTGGTACTGTGGTCATTACTGATAGTTTATTATTTCCATATAATAGCTGACTCGTTACAGGAGGTCTCGGGTTCGATTCCCGGGTCAGCCAAAGTGATATTGAGTTTTTCTGTTAAGAAATTCTCAGTAGCAGCCCGGAGTTTAGAAATGTGCCCGGTTGATAGCAATAGGCTCACCACCTATTACATGGGACTTAATAACAGCATTGGTGCAATGTGGGTGTACAATTGTGTACCCCTCTGACTACTCATTCGGGTAATATAGGCGTGATGCTATGTTATTTTATTTAACAGCTTCGTGAAATATCGTATTTGACTTATTTAATTACTCCTTCAAAGGAAGTTCCATGATAAATTCGGATCTTATATATTTTAAATACACTTTCTGACTTAAGTGATTATGTTCTACATCAAAGACACCAGAATTATGTTTGAAAGACCTGGTTCTTTCAATATTCAACTATCAATTTACAGGATGTGCATCCTGTGAGTCGAATAAATATTATTAGTCACCGGTTGCAACACCATGGTCAACGGTTTGTTTATTTTTAGCCGAAGACATTATACAAAATGAAGTTTAAAATACGGAAAAACAGAAAAAAAAACGTTTTTAGGACTTAGCTTAGGACTATCCTTATTATCGTTAAATAACGATAGTAAGTACAGTCAGGAGCATATGTAATTAAACATCTTACGGATTGAAACTTTTTAACAAACAGTTTATGAATGAAAACTTTTCATTCGTACATTAAATCACGCCTGTTTCTTATTTGGGTAGGCAGAGATATAGACTACCTATTATTTTCCACCTGCTACGTTTTTCATACACCTCTTTGGAATTATAATTTGCGTAACAAATTAATGCAGTCTTTACATATTAATAATCAAAGAACAGAGTAGAATATAAGAAATTACATCAGATAGGATCAAACAAGCATTTTGAATACAAATTAAGGATTTTCTAAAAGTTATTCTACCTAAGTTGCCAAACTAAAATAAAAAATTTGTAATGACGATACATAAATACAATAGGTGTATTTTATTAGTCGATTTCGGAACAGTTTCTCTGGTAACACGTCAGTAAACCCAGTCACACCTATGTCAACGGAGCAGCTTGTAGACATTCACATCAAAGCTCCGATGCCTCCGTGCTAGCAACACAGAAACCCCACTTGAGTCAATATTGTCCCCATAATGCGTCGGTACTGTAAGGTTTCAGGGACGGACTAATGAAACAAAACTGTTTGTTAGCGTTTTTGAAACTAGTAATGAATATACGGGGATTATGCGTACTTAACTTACTATGCTGACTGAATGAAATGGTAGCTTGAGCATAAATAAATAATAATATACAAGTGATTTTAGAAAATAATGCTCTTAAAAGCTTTGGAAAAAATATTTGCTACGTTTATACAGGCCCGGTTTTTAAAGTAATTTATATTAGTAATGCGTGGATTATAATTATTTAATATCAAGCATCTGAATGAAATAGAAAACTAAAAATAAAAGTGTCAAAGTGAGATATTTCCGGAAAAAATGCGCTTAGGGTATAAGAAAAGCTTAGCCGTATTTATCGTATTTCTTGAAATGCCCGATAAATTTAAAAAAAAACAAATCAAAACTGTTTATTTGGCAATTCTTCCACAAAATATGTATATATTTATATTTTAGTTAAAATAGGTAACCCTTTAAGAAAGATTCACGTTTCTTTAACTTACGTAACTCTTTAAAGTTTACTTATTTACAAATCCATGTCGAGTCTCTAATATTTGTCGACTTTTGAATTTGTTTTTGTTTTTCTGGGATTGGGGGTTTAAATATTTTACCCGTAGTCACAAAATGTGTAGTATATATACCTGACATGTAAAATCAAATTTTTTATTAAGTTGTGCCACGATTGCATTCACCGATATGTCCGTTCACTGGTAGTTCGTTCCTCGTATCTCTCGTGAACACTCCGGGCAGACTAAATGTGACTTCATTATGGTGCCATGATGTTACAATCTTAGCACTGTATACAATACAGTTACATAACTTTTTGAAGGAGTGACTGCATACGTACCTACATAGATTTGCAATACCTACCTAACTAGTTGGTGGTTGCAAAATAAGTATGGTAATTTTAGTGGTTGAGTAGGTACTGTACATAAAATAATAGTTAAATTTGTGTTTAAGAGTATCGGGTTTCTTTGGATATAGGACTTATACATTCTTCGTTTTATTTTGCTAGTTTTAATACTTAATTCAGGCTGGTATCTCTAAGTATATATTATATACAGAAGGCAACATCAGATATTGTTCCATCTCTTTAGAATTGCTGGCACAAATACCTTTATGATCACTTATTTCGTTCGAATGACTCGCCGTTTTAATTAAGCGAATATATTTCACAATAATTCCAGTTACATTCAGTTTGAAATATCGACCCTTCATAAGCAATGTTGAACAGCATTTAAAACACGAGGTCGTGTTGAGGCTGTGTGGTATGTAATTTTGGGGGGCGTGCCCAGATTTTTCTGCAGGCGAAATGCAATCTGGTCAATTTTCAGAGGTCAAACGATACCGTGTGTACTTTTATCTGGGGTATCTTAATCGGCTGGCTTGTTGACCCGGGTAACAGGAATTTGGGTGTCCGTTACGATTGGCTACGCTGTGGAACGATGTTGTGTTGGTCCGGCACAGTAACCCGCCACTTACGAGTCATTACGCGCCCGCCTGCTTACGTAATGTACCTTAATGTTATTGGGTTCATGTGTAACCGCTCTCTGCATGGAATACATTCACATCGATCACGTAGATAGCATTAGCGTCTTCAAATATAGACACAGATTACGTTTCAATGTCGAAGGTCGCACAGTGTTTTGTTTCTGGTTTTCTTTGACCTTCTACCATTTCTTTGTCTTTTGTTGTTTCTTTGTTGGCATTGGATAATTGTATTTTTTCTGTTTTGAGACGCTTGAAAACTTTTTGCCGTCACTTTGTAATTACTTAGCGTGAAATGTAAATAAAGTCGTGTTTATTTTAGTTTATATTAAACTTGTTAATTTACTCTGTAAAAATCCTACTTTGTAGAGACTATTCTTAATTGCTTTTCAACTAATTTGGTAATGAAAAGTTAATATTGAATTTGTTTATTATTATTATTGTCCCATAGCTGGACAAAGGCTTTCCTCCATTCCTTCCATCTATCTCGGTTTTGTGCTGCGTTTTGTCAATGAGGTAGCAAGAGAGGTAGTTATCCAGTTCGTTCCGCCATGTCCGTGGTGGTTTGCCGCGAATTCGGATGTCTGAATTCGTTTATCAGGTATTTATTTTTGTCTTTTATCTTTAGTAGGGGTCATTTGCTTTTGCTAGCAGACAGGTATTACCTCTCCAGCAAGCTATTGCAATCTTTAAATCCAATACATTATGGCCGTACGTGGTGGAAGCGATACCGAAACGAAGGAAGAAATTGTGAGCGATATATACCTTGTATAACAAGCACATAGCTTCTGGTTAATATGTGTAAAATTGAAAATCATCCTTGCAACGTACGACTACCAGTTCTCATCGTGCCTTCAAAAACTTTTGCCGTCATCCCGGAATTTACAACTGTATTTGCAACCGCGGCACGGTTCGGTGAAAATTTCGGCGCATCACGTTGAAATCTCCAAAAGTAAGCTAAAATGGATGTCAGCAGCTACGCTTGTTCCTACTACAAATACCTAATGTAAACATGTTTTAATGTCATTAGCAATTATGTCAAATTAGTTTCAGCCAATGCAGCTATAGTAGTACCGATAGTTCTTAAATCCTGAGTTGCCAACCCCTTTGAA
Organism: Xylocampa areola; assembly: GCA_935421205.1. Lineage (NCBI taxonomy): Eukaryota > Metazoa > Arthropoda > Insecta > Lepidoptera > Noctuidae > Xylocampa > Xylocampa areola. Next base: position 9,842,027 of record OW285200.1, read on the forward strand.
CCATCAACTACGCATATTTTTACAGGGATAGGTTAAAAATCATTACCGTAATCCGTAATTTATTAACCTACTCATGAAGAATGTCATTAATATGCACATGGCTGGTGTAATTATAGGCACAGGTTTAAAATGACGTAATGGCGTGTAATGGTGGGGGAGCGGTCGTGGTCCCGGTTCCCGTATCGTGGTCGTCACGCATCGCCGCCCAACAGACGTTTGGGAGCCGTTACACGCGTCAGCTTGCTCGCGTGACATATGCTGTAGGGCACTTTAGGGTTATATTATATGTACTTACTTTTTCGTACCCTTCCTGAAGTGAATCGTGGACTTTGTAATGTTATGAACTACAAACTGTGTCCCGTATTTTTGGCATGTGGGACTAATGTTTGTCTACCGGTACTATGTTATAAGGTTTTAGCATTTGGTTTGAGTTTCGGGTACCTATAGTCATTATTTTCGGTAAGAGAGAACCTGAAATACACGGTCGGAGGGTTCTTTTAAATTGAATGCTGGTAATCTGGAATATGATATCCCTCACATGTGTATCATGCAGTGAAAATAAATATTGAGCTAGATAGTCAAGTGCCGTGCCTGATAACATATTATTTACTTAAATAATGAAAGCACCGATGCGATGGTTTTCTTTACTTGCAAGTAGATTTATGCTAGAAAAGTTAAACTATATATATTATTGAATGTATGTTATTAAGGTTTTTATGAAACGGACAGTCTTAACCATTATCATTGTTTCTTGGCATACATATGTAGATACCAATACTATATACATTTTCCATTGCGAACGCTGTGTTGGACTTCTTCCTACCAACTAAAAACCACACGGATCTCCACAAACCTTTACCGGGTTCACAGGCTCGCAGCTGCATGCGCTACAACAGTCACTCGGATCTCCACCACGATCTAAATTTAATGACATATCCAGTATCGGAAACATTTCAATTATCCACAACACAAATGATGTGATCTCAACAACGGTAAAACTACATTCCAACATTCATGAATAGGCATTAAATTAATATGACGACAAGAATATTACAGAACTACAACTACAACGTACCTACGTATAAGATGATGTTAAATTCCCTTCGGAATATTTCTCACAGTGCTGCGCCGGCGACGGTAGAAAGAGACGGCGATAGTGATCTTGATTCGCGGTATGCGGCGCGTGCACGACAACCTTGATCAAGGCATCGCAGGCTACGGCTTACCAGAGACAGCTGATTGGTGACAATACAGACAAAGGGGAAAGTATAACTAAAATATTTTGAAGATTCTTGACGAGATAGTGGTGGTAGACATTCGTAACATTATATTTTGACTATGCATATCACACGCGTAGAAGAATGGAAATCTCTTTAAAAATTTCGTGCGGCTAATAATTAAGTAAGTAAGGGATGATTTTAAAAGCAGCCTAGCTTAGTGATTTAAGATCATAATACGATTTCGGAACCTTTGGGACAGTTTTTTTTATCACGGTAATAGATAAAATTTTGGTACAATAGGTACGCTTTCAAGAATTCTGATACCTACTTAAAAATTTAAAGAAAAATATCTGGGCTCATGTTGCCCTCAAAGCTTTTGTTATTATTAGTTACAACAAGAAAGCCCACGGAAGTCTTTGTGAAAAAGCCCTAAGGTGACCAAAGCACGAATATGGACGTGTTCAGTGACTTTTGTCGCTAACGGTACCGACGCAAAAATAACGAACCGTGTGAGAAATTTTAATATGTTATAGCGTTTCCTAACAAACATTGAAATGTATATCACTACTTTGTTTTAATCAAGCCTTAGCAGTCAGAGGCAATTCAGATTACCTACTGTGTAGCTTGAACTGCCTTAGGCAAGTTTGACTGGAATAAGCAGACTCGCTGCACCCATCTTTTTATACGCGTTTGTTGTCTTTGTCCATCTAGTGCGTTTAGCTTAAGGTTAACAAGTTTTGTCACAAGATTTATACCAAAAATATCCTTCATATTATGCAAAATATTAAAAACCAATTACGGAATACCATTAGACTGGTCCTAAAACGTGATGGCATTTCTGATTTTATTCTACAATAGATTATTTTCTAGGTCTACAATTTTAAAGGACTTGACAGAATTGGCGTCTTGCCTTTAAATGTATCCTTTATCGTAATCTTAGTTTAGAAGAATGGTTCATATAAAGTCGTGTCTGGTTGCATTATCAGTTGTAAACATTCGTGGCTAGTAAGCTCCTTATCATACACAGTAAACATTAGAGAGCTGACAGCTATTATTCTTATATTTAGTAGTTAGTTCACTTTATCGTTTCTTCCTATTTTGGGAGCCTTTCTTGTTTCGTTTTCCGGCGATATAGGGGTAGCCTAGCCTACCCGGTTAATCTCGAATAGTAGGCAGCAGAAATTCTTCCCATGTTATGTTATGATGTATACTTAAAAGTGCGTGTCAAGTCAAAAGTCTCAGCGTTGTGTGAACATAAACTTCTGATTTTCACTTTGTAGTCAAACCACAGTATTGCGGATAAGTTCTCGGTATTTATCATTCATGTAATGCGATATAAGATACTTCGTAAAATCTTATCTTACCATTTCACATGTTGACTAATTACTAAAGACAATTTGAGAAATCAATTGAGTAGATAAATCGATATCATTTTATACAAATTATTAATTATTTTCAGACAGGGTAGATGGTTCCAACTTATTAAACGACTATAATACACACAGGGCATGCAGAAGAAAATTTTGCGCCAGCAGGTAATGGCGTCAACATAAAAGGTCAATTTACAGTATGAGAAAACGCAAGATAGCCTATTCATTTATGTTGAATAGATGTACTGCACCTGGCAACATGAACTATCTACTTGAAGATCGGTTTCTTTATCAAAAGATTTACGATAGGATGGAATATCTTACTGGTTACACCCATGCACAGACTCATCAAGTCGTCTGCACAAATTTTTTGTTGATATCAGTATAATTTCGTACTCCGCAGTTCTTTATACCCTTAATAAGCGAACAGTTAAAGTGTGAAATCCCCTGTCGGTCTGTGTTCTCTACTACCTACTAATAAACCGTTACATTTGAAGTAAGAGTAAACTTCTAGCAAAAACCAATTGTACATCAAACTTGAATTGAAGATGGTAACTATAGGTATAACTTGTACTTAAAGTACCAACACTACCGTACATACACTGTACCTACCACCGTACATACCGTACATAGTACACTGATTCCCAAGCTGAATAAAAAATACTTAACTTCGATTTATCGTTTCATTTACGACATCGACGAGTGACTGTCGCATTTAAAATGTATGGCATCGCGTCCGAGGCGCTCACATCTCATTTTTTACTCAGAGCATGCATACATTTCAAAGAGATGTTAGTAAATGGAGTGACCAAATGTGGAAAAACCGAGTACATGAGTGTCAGTCTGCTGTACTATGTCACCAAGAAATTCCCTAGATACCGATCTATTAAACAACTCGTATACACTAATTTAGTTACTGCTCAAAATACTTGAGCTTGAAGAATAGATGGGTGACTGTAAATTTCATTGTTATTAGCGGTGTGGGAGTGACTACTCCAATGACTTCTTGCATATTCTCAATACACCTCGTACGCTTATTATGAAAACCACGGACTAGAAAGTTATAATTTTTGGTTGTAAGGTGTTTATTTAGTTTACTGGAAAACCTGACAGTAAACAGTGAATATATTTGAAACTAATAGGGCAATCCCGAAGAATGCGCGTGACTAATAACCGTTAAACAATAAATATTTAATATAAACGTATCTCACGTAAGTTTTTATACAAAAATAGTGAATGTTAGGTTAAAAATGTATAAGAAGACACTCTATAAAAATTTACAGTTAATAGATAATCACTCCATTTACTTATTATTTCGTAATACTACGGTTGTCTTGAAATAGATTCCAATTAAAATATCTTTCATGCAGGACAGGAGGAGTTTGATAAATGATAAGGCACGATAATGTCTGGCGATGCGAACTTTTTGAAGACCACGATTGCGATCGGCCGGTCGCTTAACTTTAATAGAAAATACCTGACGTAGAGAATTTAATTATAACTTTATGACAACGTTGTTAAATGAAACGTTTAGCTAGGGACTTTTAGTACCTACCTAGTAATTTTTTATTTTTACTCATGTATTTGAATGTAATTGCTTTGCACTGATTATTTTCAACTAGTCATGGAGCTTAGTTGTCAGTAAAAGACAATTATTATTAATTGTTTTCAATTGAGTATCCTAAACGTTCGTTTTATTTGAAAGGCCTGCTCAGACGAGGGATAGTCCTCGGGGTACTTTCACCTACTGCATCGAATACCGCACACGATGTACAGCGTACACATCCCACCAAAACTACATTTGACCAATACTGCGGACAAAAGTCACTGGTCTACGCAACCCTTTAAAAATTATGACCATCACGTATTGCCAATTTAATTTTAGAAAAACTTCTTAAATCAAAATATAGGTTTTATGAATAATACATTTGATTTCGATTCATTGAAAAATACAGTTTCAGTGTGTTATTACTATGTACTTAAATCGATATCAGTTGTATTCTTCTTAAATAAGTGGAACTACAACAAGAATGGAATTTGTGGTAAGGCAACCTGGATCCTTCAAACCTCAATCAATCACAGACCGAACTAGATTAAATTGAAATTTGTATGTATATCAGGACCGTAGCAACTGTAGCAAGCCTGTTTATTCAAGAACTCCTCAATTGCATTGCTTTAGTGACAACTGCCGTTAGACATTGTACCAATGTACAGGGATACCGAGCAGCACAGCGTCCTAGATGAGCTACCAAGACAACAAAGCTGCGCAATGCAGCACACCGATATCCCATTACAAATTTAAATGTTGTGTAGCCTCGATCTCAAAATCAAATTTAAAGGAAAATTATTTTCCTTTCAATCAATTTTGTAACCACTGATTAGTGCAAAATTGTCAATCTCATTGTAATGATCTGTTACAAAGAGCCCCGTGAGGCCGTGAATCTATAACCGTATACCTATACCATATACCACGTATACCGTGTACCTATTATCGAAGGTAGCCTTCACCAGTATTATTAAGCAATGTACACTGATGTACTAATTTACAGTTGTACCTACATCCTTATTTCGCCTGCTCATATGTCAATCTCGACATAAATAGATTTTTTAAAACGATTTATTTTAGACCCACTGAAGAACGGTCACCCCGGCTCGCCAATAGCTCACCTTGAGATACGAGACATCATGGCCAATCCGAAGTAGTTCTATAAAATATCAAAGACACCATTGCATGGTCTCCGAACGATACTTAAATTAGTATTAAGTTTTTTATTTTATGTCTTTCTTACATCATAAATTGTATAAATAAAATACAAAACACTGCAATAAATGCAGATGTCATCCCGGAAACAATGACAATGGTTACTAATAGGTTTTAATTCGGTAGGAGTCCGAAATGGACGTGATATAATACATGAGACACAGGTAAAATATCACCGCTGATGAAAAAAATCCTTTTAGACATAGATTGTGTTTTACTAACTTAGGACGTGGCCTTAGAGGTTAATAGAACAGGTAAACAAGACTAGACGCAATGTAACCCGATGCATCCGTTAATGGGGCCGTGACAGCGCTCCCTTTATCTGCACACAAAAGTGCACGACCACAGTATATTGAGGTTGCTGTAGTCTCAGATAACCTGACTTATTATCTGCAGTTTATTGCGGGAACTTTCTATAGTAAATAACTACTGGCAATGCTGTAGTTACTACTTTGTAAGCAAAATAAATTTTGTGTTATCAGTTAAGTACGTATAGTTAATTAGTATCCGTTTTGAGGGCATTTTTGTGTATATTTTACGATAAACAATTAGATTATGTCGTAGATTTTTCTGCAGCACTTCGTTAAAGCTTTTTTAATTATTAAATTTTCTGTAGATACTGTCGGGAATGAGGGTGTGAAAGTTTTGAGAAATGAGAAAGTACGTAGCTCTCTTTTAATTATTTTAGTAAGTATAATTGTGATTCGATTCGAGATCGACAATCAATAATCGTTATTGCGAATCATGCCCTGTTTTTTTAATCTATTTCATATTATATCGTTCAACAAGATTTTTACTAAATCCTGATTACCGGAAGCTACAATAGAGTTACTTACTACGATGATGAAACCATTGATAAACGACTGCCCAAAAAAAGGAGTGTTACGTTTTTCGGGTTCTAGTATGTATGTATGTTTGTGAGATTTTTATTCCACCATAACTTCTAAATAAGACCTGGACCGATTTAGATTTATGGGGTATCGTTAGAATCCTTACATTGTCGAGGGTAACAAAGGCTAGATTTAAAAAAAGTAGTTATATAGGGGGTTGTGGTACACAAAAAGGTGTGGAATATAAAAATATGATTATCACTAGGCAGGCGTGCTTTTTAATTTTTTAATAAATTTTAGTCTTGTTTTGTCTCGTGCATTGATCCATAATTACCAGAACCCCGTTTGAATCCACTGTTCTTTTACACTGGTTAAGTTCAAGGCGATAATACTAATATTGTCTACAAACGATCACTGAACACGAGACCAAGCCTGTACAGCCTTCAGCGAAATTTTCCTCTAATAGATCATGTCAAGGTCGAAGCAGTTTTTTTTGTTATTATTTAGAAAGGTCACTGATCTACGTGACAGGTTCGCCTTGACTGCATTCTCTTGATTTTATACTATTTACATTTTCTACCTACTTGCTTATTAATATGGATGTCACGTTTTCAAGGTTATTAATGTAATATGGGTAAGTATCTATTACTGCATCAGTGTGTGAATTTTTATTGATGTTTTTAATTATTTTGATTGAAAATCGTATTACTATTGTAAATTTTCTTTGGATAATGAGTTTGGTCATCACACCTGTATTCTTACAGAGTTAGGCAGAACTATACGCACATTTCGCGGGTGCAGTTTTTAAGTCCTACGGTGGTGAATCCGTTGTCATCAACCGGGCACACACCAAATTCTGCGTTAATGCTCAGAATTTCCTAACAGAAAAGCCCAATAACAATAACTTTTACTGATCCAGGAATTAAGCCCACGATCCCACGCTCATCAGGCGCGCTTGTGACGACTAGACCAATGAGTCAGCGGCACGAACTACATGAAGTAATTAGGTACTTATGTTTCCATTCCCATCATATCAAACTGATAAGTTTCTTAATCTAATGAATTGCTTTATTGGTATGATTTAACGGTTCCATCGTAGCAGAAAGCTTATGAGTTTGGTTCTACGCTACGGTTTGCAGGGTTTGATTCGAGTACAATAATAAACATAAGAAATTCCTAAGACAATTGTTATAAGAGTAAAATGAACGTTTTATTTCGGCTACTAAAATTTTGTGTCTCGATATTCGTTTAAAAAAATAACATATAAACTCTTTTTTTTTGGTATAATAACTTTCACGAGACACATTCATATTAATTATTGTTTAACGGTTATGAACTCCAGTTAGCCTCCTAGCGACATCGCCGCGGTCTCAGCTGATGAATAAGGGCCGTTCGAGTTCGAAACTAGTCGGGCAATCCCGAAGAATGTGAGTAATAACCGTTGAACATTAATTAACTATAAACTCCTACAAAACCTATATAATAAGGTAGGGTATGGTATGTACTACTTCTTTTTTTTAACTGAAATGGATCTATCTACGTTTGGCCACCAACTCGCCTGATGTTAAGCTACGGTGTGGCCGAGGATGGAGCACGTAGATCCAGAATAAATCTATTCACTCTAAGTAGAGTCAATAGATTTGGGGTGAACGACAGTTGGGGAGTTGATGCAACTGCCCAGACCCGTCTCCCACATCGGTTTGCGCCGGACTACATCCCAAAACACGACTAGGTCGTTTCACGGCATTGCTTCTTCCGGTGGGTGATAACCAGCCGCGGCAGAAGCCACCAGAGTTGTGTTGCCTGTTTGCACCACCCAGGGGCCACGTGTAGGGATTCCATTCTAAGGGTGCACTCCTACGGACGCGGTCACTCAGCCCCCACAAATTACATTTACTATCTATCTAGTAAATGCCTCGTTGGTGTAACGGTAACAAGCGCAACAACTGGGACTTGATAAAAATACTTGTGAAATGGGGGAAAATAAGTATGTACACCTCTGCTTACCCCTTCAGGGGAGTATAGGCGTGATGCTATATAATTAATTAATGTAATCTACCCAGTACTTTTAGTGCGACCTTGCGGTTTCCAACTTACAAATAATTTTATCTGTAACTCTGCGTCACTATTTTTCTCTTTAAAACTGGTGTACAGAATGCTTAATATATAGTGGTTAATCATGGGTTATCATTAACTGAGTCTTAATTTCCTGCTTCCGCATACTTTTCCGCATTCATTGACACCTTTAGTGGTCTTTGTCTCTCTTCCGAGTGAATTATATCGTTTGCATTAATGAAGACGGAATAGACTACAACTTTGTCACTCCCTCGCTGGATTTTATTTGGGGGGTAGGTACCTATTTATTTATAGGTCAAGCCTGCTGCACTTTCCTAGACATTGCTAGCATAACAGCACCTATTGCACTGTAAAGTGTAAGCCAGTGATAATCAACCGGTTCATTTTTATTTATTTTTGTAACTATCTTGGAAGTTGGAACCCGTGAAAAGACCGTGTTTTAGGATTACCACCGCCATTATATATGCAATATAAACGAGCTTGTGGAACCTACTTCTGGGGTCAGTCACAGTTTAGCATTTTAAGTACCTATTTTCTTAGGCATTACAGTTAGACTTCAAGTTTTGTGCCCTTTCCACAAGCCAATCAATCCGTTTTTATAATATAGTACGACCTAAAGTTACCATCTGACCAGATATCACTACCTTAGCTATTTTGGTATCGCATCGTCACGTCTTTCATCTTGATCATATTGTTTGTGTTTTCCGTACAAATTCATATCTGATTAATTAAACCACAGAATAATAGCCAGTGAAGCCTTAAAACATTGACACCGAAGCGGATGCATACCTACCATACCTAATTGCTCTTTAGAGTAAAGGAAACAGCTGTGGAAGTAAAAAGTGGCTGATGCGCAAGACGTATGACTGGCGACCGTATAAGGATGCTTGGCATCTGAAGACTCCATAATGCGTAAGAGCACGATGCTCTTTCCGTCACTTTTTATCATTATTTAGATGTGTCTGATGATATCGTTCGCGTGGGACACGAACAAATTGATAAACTCTACAAGATACCGAGGTGGAACGTACACGGAATTTAAGCTAAAATTCCTGTTTTAATCCTCTTTATGATCACAATCATCCCCTGTCCTTATCCCAATTTATTTGGGGTTGGCGCAGCATGTACTTTCTAATTCTACTGGCATGCTGCTAAAGTTTTGACTTATGTTTTATGACCGGCCGCCTGCCTGACGTTAACCCTCATCGGGAATGCTGTTGTAGGTGGTAACCGCCACCGATAAGTCCTCCTTCTATCTAGCTATGTGACTATCCTCTCTAGTTGTTATTTAAATGTATAACTGTTACGGAGCCTATTTGAGACTAACTTCAGACAGACAGAAAAAAAAAGGTCATTGACGATTAGGCATAGTAGAAAAGCTGTTTTCACTTAAATGGCGTTTATTTTGTCATCACAGACAGGCAGTTCGATTTTAATTATTGGTTGGTATATATGAAAGTATGAGCAGATATTAATTTCATTATACTATGGGAACTTAGTTTCTTGATAAATAATTTGGTTCCTATAGATAATAGAATTTTGTTAAAACCTCATGTTTATGTTTGATTAGATTGTATACAGCATTTTGTATTTAGTAAAAAAAGCGTAGGGTGCTAGATGGCAATTGCTATAAATATTTTATTGACAGGTATTGGTAAAAGTATCATAATGTCTTATCTCATTATAAAATGTCATAAGAAGCACCCAGACGCACCCACGCTTTTTGACAATAAAATGTTTTTTTCTTAAGCACTCATTTAGTTTTCATTCAGCATTTTTTTTTTACTTTTTAGTTCGGATGGTTACAAAATCGTTTATTTTAGTTTTTTTTTTTTTTTTAATTATTATACTAACGTTACCTTAACCCACATTGACTTACTTAACTAGTATTTTATGACGCTTTAACTTGTAAATTGTAAGTACATAACTGTTTTGGTTTTACTCAGTTTTCGGGGAACCGACATACGGTCTCAGTGCCCTTAGTACCTTCACACGATGCGTCGTGTCAAATTAAACAAATTCTTAGAATACCGGTTACTGTTATAAACACCTGGACGAATAAACACATTGAAACTCGTTAATTTTTATAATATTGGGTTCATGTCAATGATATTAAAAACCAAAAATGTCATTGGTTTCTGTCTACTCATTATTTACGAAAAATGACGATAACTTTGTTGTCAGGCCAAAATAAAATAAATATTAATTAGCACGAACTTAACATAAACACTTTGCCCTAGCTATGTTCGCGTCTCTATCTTGCTTTTCTAGTTTCACTGTTGTGAGATAGTGACAAAAATAATGCTAAGCCATGGCATGGGCAAAGCATTGTTTATTTAACATGGCCTTAGTCGTTCGGTCTTAGGTCTACCTTATGCTTAAATCGAGTAATTCTGGCTACCAGCTACATTTTATAATATTCCTCATATCAAGATAAATCTTTGAAAAGCATTAACGCATGCTTAGCGAACTCTAAAGTTATTATATTAAATTACCACTAAGCCATCTTGACAATGGGTCGAGATGGCTTAGTGGTCAGAGCGCCTGGAGTATATATCCAGGAGGCGCAGGTCGTGAGCAAGATTCGATCCTGCTCACGACCGTATTCTTTTTCCATTTAATATAATAACTTTATTCCTCGTATCTATCATTAGTTCATATCATAATTATTTACAATACCTACCTATGTTGTATTTGTACCTACTTAAGTATATCAGCTGATTAAATGAGGTCAACATCATCATCACCCTGCTGCCCTTATCCCAGTTTAGGGGTCGGACCAGCATGTTTGATTAAATGAGCCATCTGCATAATTTTGTGAACTGCTCATTCGACTAGTGGTCGCAAACGTGGCTGTCGAGTGCGAGGTTCTGGGGAAATTTTCGGGTTGAGCAGAGTTGTTGGGTTTTACTGTTATGAAATTCTCAATAGCATAGCAGCCCGTAGTTTGAAATTATGCTTGATTAATGAGAATAGATTCAACACCGTATAACATTACATGGGATTTGAAATTAGTCGACATTAGATCCTGCTATCTGTTGGTCATGTCATGCGTTTGGATCTTAAACAGCATGTTCAGATCCTCATTTCACAACTTGACTTTAACGACATCTATGAATTTATAATGTAAACTATAGCAGTTCTGTGTAAGTTGCTGTAATTTTCTCTGTAAGGCAAATGCTGAAGATTATGTAAGAGTATTCTATTATTATATTTATATAATACAGAATCATTATTACCTAATAGATTCTTCTAAATATAATTTGAGTAAATAAAATATAATTTACTGTTTAAATTATGAAACAGTGCCATCTAGTGACGCATGTGAAATGCTGGTAAGATGTATATCTCATGCAAACATGTGTCAGTTCATACTTATTAAAATTTTCGTAAGATGGCGCTGATTGCAGTTTATTGAGTTTTACAATTTCAGTATGATTAGTGACTGCTAAATACTTTTTCATTGTGGAATGGTTAAATGTTTTTATAGAAACATAAAATAAGGTATGTTGTGACTTTGAAAAAGTCGATAGTAGTCTTGTGGTTACGGACCATCTTGTTGAGTAAAAAAGGTTTTAAATATGGCACGTACAAGCTAACTGCACGTCAGTGGTAACACTTGAACTACACAAACCGTCCTTACTGGTATGACATGAAGGTGCTACATACCAATGTCGAATTGTTACAATGTAGGAGCGGTTAGCTGCCTCGTTGGCCTTGTGGTCCCAAGCGCGACAGGTGAGCATGAGGTCTCGGGTTCGATTCCCGGGTCGGGCAGTGTTATTGAGTTTTTCTGTTTGAAAATTTGTATATTCGTTTAGTTGCAGCCCGGAGTTGGAATTGTGCCCGGTAGATGGCAATAGGCTCACCACCTATTACATGCGACTTATTAACGGCATTGGTGAAATGTGGGTGTACAACTGTGTATACCTCTGCCTACCCCTTCGGGGAATACAGGCGTGATTATATGTTATGTTTTGTTAGGAACGGTTGACTGTACCTAGCAAGATGATGTTTTTGTACCAACTTTCAGTACTTCTCTACATCGACATCACAGACATAGGTGAAGGACGACCTGCAAGTCTTGCAAAGACCTCAATACTCAATTTGTTTATTGCGCACCATATGTTTAATACATATGTTATTTATTGTTAGAGAAAAGTCCCTTGCTCCGCTATGGGAAAAGGTATGGGCAGATTATGTTAAGTGATTTTACGTCAAAAATCTGAAACGATGCATTACCTACACAATAGGTTACCTACCTACCTACTCACGGACTTATCAAAGATTTAATTGCTGGAGCTCCGAATTTATTAGTCCATTCTCCTGAGGGAGCTAGCGTTTCCACATGATGAGACTTCCTAATACGTCTCCCAGAGCTCCCTGAAGGTATTAGCTAGAAAGTGATGACCATAAAAACGTTTTAATTTCCCTATATTATTATATTCTTTTGATTGCTTATTTAGGAAGAAACCTATTATTTCAATGTTAGGTACTATCAAACATTATGTTGGACATAAAATAAACAACTTTCCTTGTTTTAATTGTGACTTCGCTCCAGTAACAAAATGCTCTCCAAAATATCGTCAATTATAAAGTAAAGATTTAAAAAAATCTTAATAACAACCATTAAAGCCTACACCAAAGGAAATAGAAATTCTCATCGTAATTCCGACACCGAAAGTCTACAAAACATACTCACCACAGACACGCAAAGTTAATTAGCGCGAAAAAGATTGATTCGCAATCAATAAACACTGATACACGAACGAAACGTTTCTAAGGAGATGAGAAGAAATAAGAGCAATTTGCCGCGTCATTGGCATTCACTCCGACCATGTCTAGGCAAGATCCGACTCCACTGCGTTCCTGGCCATTTATCACTTCACAAAACACAAAAAAATCACGGACTTACTGACCCGTTACTTTTTCCATTTACAAAGTGTTTTCGCTTATCTCATCCGTGTAATATCCTTTAACCTCATCTAGTTCAGAAACGGTGACTTAGTGTTTATGGGTCACTTGAAGTCATTAATATTTTCGCGCGTAGTGGCCAGTCATGTTTTGCTACTTAATGCTTCGATAGTAGGTACTTGTACTTCTTTTTTTCAGTAGCATTGTGATTTATTGGGACATAATCATGTTTCAGACCGTGCGTGTTAACTTCTGATTTTACCTGTAGTTATGTACTTGTAGCGAGAGTGCTTTTGGAAATACAAATCCTATTCCGTAGATGCACCAACATAGCAGAGCATTGGCAGCATCAGGCATTGCTGAGGTACATGATGATTGAGATGATCGTTCTATCAGGACATACGCGGAAAAATATGTTGTGCAGTCATTATGACTGTCTGAAATATCCAGATAGGAATTGCAGAGACCTAAACAAGGTAGGCATGGAGACCATATTAATGAAGTAATCCTATTGAAGCACAGTTTTTCAGAAACATAAATACCGAGAAATAAATAAAAGCGACAGATAAGCTTAACAAATAATGTAAAAACAAAAAAGTTACCTGCACCAGAGCAAGAAACTCATATTGCTGCGACATCCAAACAAACAAATCACGAAAATATATTTTTTGGATGAAATTCCCTAAATTAAACTGATTAACCATTACAATACAAATTTCATTAGACACGTTTGATTTATTTCGCAAAATGTCTCCGGACCGAGTTCCAAAGTCAAACGCGGAAATTGAAAAAATCGTTCCGAGGGGATGTTGTGATAATTCAATTCACGGCACAGTTAACAGCTGTTTACGGTTTAACATCGCACTGACACTCTCGCTTTTAACTGTGATTAATTTCGGTGACGGCTACCTATTTAGTAGTACTGAGTTTTATATTGAGCGTGAAAATCCACGCCATTGTGAATATTTTCCACCGAATCACATTATACTTACGAGAGCTGGCTTGGTACAGAAACTCAGTTGTGAATTTCGGAATATGGGCGATATTTCAGCGCAGTAAGTCAACATTGTTTTTAATTTTTAGCATTTGAGTAGCATAGTTAGTTGAACCTTCCAAATATTATAAAATTCAGCGCACTAACGTCGCTAGAAACTTCAAATATTGTAATTAGCTAGATTTATTTCGTCCTCTTGAACATTAAAATCTGGAAATCGGTTTAGATTCCTCACCGCATTTTATTTATGAAGAATTATCTATCCCACAGCCGCTCGAGATGAGATTTGTTGAATTTTAATAAATCCATCTCATTTTAATATTTTTACGAGTCCCAGAATATCAGGAATGTATACTAAAAATTCTCTCGTGTTGTCAGCGCCCGCTATAAAGCGATATTACGTTTATCTAGCGTCTTATAAATATACGAAAATCAAAACTCTGGGCGCGTAGAAATGAAATCTAATTTATAATCCGCGTGATGCCGTGAACTCTACCTTGCCGGGGTGTGGAAATACCTCACGTATTGGAAGTAATGCTGAATAAATATTTATTAAAAATTACATAGAAAAGGTGAATACCTTTGTAGGTAGAGCCGCTAGTGAAAGTAGAACCACTTTATAGCAAATTACATTTTTGATAAAGTTTGTACAAGCCGTGTTTTATGCTCACGGTTTTATTTACAACAATTTTAAGCTTGCGTGTTATTGTAAGTAAAATATTCTGTAAGGTTATTATCAGATTGGACACATGATATTTATGGGATAAAAAAACAAATTATTTTCAGTCTGCTCCTCGCTTTACACACATTTTCGCGAGGTGTCCTTTGAAGCTCCCCTCGGGGGACCTCGAGCATAAATGTGTGGCGCATGCATTTATATTATACAGCATCTCGTGTACATTCTAAACGAGCGACAAGTTGCACTTTCACGGTAACACGTTGAGAGGTGGTATTACGTCATGAAATTTTTCCATATTAACGTGCATTTTTAACCATAAAAACGTATTCCATTCCAGGGGCTTTTGGAAATGCTCTAATAAAATAGTCTACTTTGAAATCATGTTGAGACCATTACTCGTATAAAATCTGATACGGTAAAACAGTGGCTTTTCTCCGCTCACTCTGAATGTTACAGTAAAGTGTTTTGCCATTATCAAAGCCCCGCATTTGCATTTAATGTACGAATCTGGCGACATAAAGAGATAGTTTTGCGTAAGTATTCCTTGAAATCCCTTCGTGCGTGCATTCTCATATAAACTTACGTGAAATTTTGCGCTCCCCGAGCGTAGAGGAAATATTTCTTTTAGTCTGCGATCCAGCAAAGCTTGTGATCCTTTTTATGAGCTCCTATGTTGCTTAGGGGCAATGAATGTCGTACAGTGACAGAAGATTTCTACCGCATTAAAGAATAGCAGCAATGCCGTTAACAGACCCTAATTTATTTTGTAAAAGTAACTTAATTTGTGTGTGAATAAATAGTTATGTTTTACACGATGATCCTAAATTATGTATGATAACAACATATTTGTCGGTGTTAGCAGAAAATCCTGTTTTGTCAACATACGAGTAGGCACGTGATGTGGCATCCCATTTTAATATTAACCTTACTTTATATAATAACTGTAAACATAATAAATAATAGCAGTACCACCTAATATATTACAGGTGAATTATTAAATTCAGGATCTAACAAAGAAAATTCCCCACGCAGAAAATCAAGTAGGTATGTATCTGTCTACGCAAACTTCAATACTAACCGACTGAGCACACATAAAACATGGCTCGAGACTTCCTTTCAAAATATAATATCTAAAGTAAAAAGTTTGCAAGTTTATGTTCCTTATTTTCTAAAACAATACGTTGGAAAGAGAAGGCATTCTCGCTCTTAACATGAGAAATCCATTTCTGTGTGTGTTCTATTTTTCAAGTGTGACGGAGACAACAAATTGATGAGATTGATTCTGTGTGGTATAACATCAGTAAGTAATTCTGGTAATGGAACGGACTCGGAGAAAATCTTCAGGAGAAGGTGTCCTTGTTGAAAATTGGCACAAAGTCAAAAAAACTAGAAAGTTGGCAGTTTTGGTACCTATTTTGAAGGTACCGTCAGCTGATGCTCTGTAAATGATGGTAGAATTAAGTTAGATGTTCTAAAGTATCAACGAGCTCTAGAAATAGTAGCTTGTAATATTTTATTTTTATTTTACACCAGAAGTAACTAAAGGAGTGGTTTAAATGGATTACTACTATTAATATCTGTCAGTGTAGCTATTGTTCGGGACTGCGTGTTAAATCCCATTAAAAACATTAATGAAATCGTGAATAAAGCAAACTTTCACAATACGTTCTATATTTAGTTTCTCAAAACCCAATACTTTCAACCCTACAAGTTTCTGTTTTCTTTACTCTTACCCAGTTCTAAATCACAAAAGTCTACCTTTGAAGTCTTCCTAAACTTTTATTAATCTATAAAATAATAGTATCAATCTTTTGGAGAGAGGGGATGTAATTTTCCGCGCGAGGGGCCTCTGAACCAATAGAGAACAGGATAAACCTACTTACAACGGATAAAGTTGGTAAACTGATGCTTTAGATCTGCTTGCACGAGCTTTAGTTAGGCTTTGGAAAAATCCTAATAATTTACTGTTGATAGTTGTTTTTAAACTATATTAGATGGTTTACTACAACAAATATTTTTCAAGTCAATACATTTTTGAACACAATTTTATAATGAAATTGCTTTTAATACTGAAGTTGGGAACAATATTATGAGTCGTCGCGTCTGTATACTTTAACAGTAATTAACGAATAATTTAATAAATTACGTTCATTATAGGTAATTTGATTTTGTTCGTGTATTTTAATTAATTAGCGTTGTAAGGTTTCTTTATTGTAATTGTGGATTGTTTATCATTTTATATATTTTCTGCTCGCGGCACCGTCAGCGTACTTTTATCAAATTAAACCCGACCGCATGTTGCCAGCGCCATCTAGTTTTTTACACACCCTTTTTTACTTTAATAGCATTGGAAAAGTGACTCATTTTTTGGAATAAAAATATCACTTTTCCACATTTTAGTTTATCATCTATGACACTGCAGAGCTTCATTCAGTAGATTTTGCGTGATTCAACTTTAAATCATCGTTGACAAACATTCAAATTCCCTCAATTGGAAATTAATTAATATTATTTTCATAAGGTTATTTCGAAATAGGAGTATTCATCCGGGAGGCGCAGGTTCGAATCCTGTTCGCGACCGTATTCTTTTTCCATTTAATATAATAACTTTAGAGTTCGCTAAGCATGACGTCATTGCATTGCGGTCACCAGTACAGGGACTGAATTGATTGCAATGACGTCGCCATAAGACGTGTTAAAATATGGAAGAAGAATTCGCGGTGGTGAGCAGAGGTCGAGATGGCTTATTGGTCAGAGCGCCTGGAGTATTCATCCGGGAGGCGCAGGTTCGAATCCTGTTCGCGACCGTATTCTTTTTCCATTTAATATAATAACTTTAGAGTTCGCTAAGCATGCGTTAATGCTTTTCAAAGATTTATCTTGAATTGTAGTAAATTTAGAATCTATATTCAATTAATATCCATCTCATTAATTGAAACCATCAACATTTTTACAAGAAGCACCAGTTACTACCGTACAGTCACCGACAGTTGGTTATAATAGAGAATAAAGAATTACTTCCACGACCGTCCTCCGTAAGCCCCCATCATCGTTCGATGCCTTTATTTTATTACAGGCTCTCAATCCCACTTTACTGCGACGTAATTAATTTCACACGTCTCGCGTTGCTCTTGATTTAGTTTCTTAACGATTACATATAAATTGTAAGGGAACAATTTCGTCGCCTTATTGGCACATGCAAGCGTTATTGTCCTCATGGGCGTGATTGTCTGTCCAGTAGATTTAGGTTTAATATTGTCGAGATTAACTCCAGTGGTGTCTCGATAAACCTGTTTATATTGTAGATTATTTTCATGGTGTAACTTAAATTCTAATTATAGTTTGTAAGTGATTAATTATGAATAATTCGTTTTAAGTGCTACACTGGTCGATATGACTGAAAATCGATAAACTCTTTGGTAATAGGTACTTACTGATTGTTAATTTGTTCTAACGTTATTTCAAATTATTCTCAGTTTTATCATTATGTTCTTACCTCAAACAAGATTTATATAAAGTCCCCGTGGACACAGCGAAGTATAAATCTTATTATGAGGTCAACATTTTTTCAGAAAAAGAAAAAGACGGCATTTAGGAAAGCGGAATAAACGGTAAAAAATGTTCTTCAAAAGTTTCCTCACCAAATTTAATATTGTATGTATAATAAAAAAGTTTGAAAAATTACCTATCTACGTGATTTTTACGCTACAAATGTTACACAACTTTGTCAAAGTCAATTTTCTCGAAGCGAGTGTCAGTCAAACTGAACAAAAGTTGTTCAATCTTCAAATCGCGTTGCTTTATTAAATGGAGATGAAATATACCATCAATAATCTCAATGGTGCTTTGAATATTTGATCCCGTGTCAGTGTTGATGAGTTCATCCCCGGAGATTGCTTTGTTGTGCAAAAGTGTCGCTATCGAGGGTTTAGCAAACATGACGTCATTTTGTCCTCGTGCCCTGAACAGGCATGATTTGTTGACGACCCCTCGTTTATCGTTTTTTTCGGGAACTCGCTCAAAATAGGTTAACCCTATTTGTAATCGATGTGGAAAATTAGATGCATCATGATTCTGTATTTTTTAAATACTTAATGTTTCTTAGAAAATGATGGTGATAAAGAAAATATTATCGGGCTGTACAACATTTTTCTTGAATATTTTATTAGACATCCAAAACTTGTTCCACAAAAAATACAACGAACATTTTTAGTAACCACAACAGTATCTTAACGTTAATGAAAATTTGGCACACGTTCTAAAACTTGATATTTTGGCGACGGTATCAGTAGCTGAGTTGACTTGATATGACGATGATATTTCGCGTTTACCTGACATTTTTTGTAAGAAGCTTGTACAGAAACTCTTCATGAATTTGACATAACCCCACAGCCGGGCACGATGCTGTGAGCTGCGAAGCTTAGTTCAGACTACGCTGCCCGAATACTTATTACGGTTAAGTAAAAACCGAAGTCATGCCGCGTACCCATCAAGGGTTTTTAGTCAAATACGGTGAAATATTGCTTTCGTAACGTGAACGTTATACGATGTAGGAATAATTTTGGCAATATTAAAGGCCCTTCGCGTAAGTTGACAAGTTATTGGTAGTGTAGAGCGATATATTTTTACATAATGTTTGCTGAGCGCTATAAAAGATACGGTATAATATTGTTGATGTATATTGGTATAAATTGTGGGTCTCCTGATTATTGAGTATATATATACTTTTTGTAGAGTAGATACGTGGGTATTCAAGTTTCTTCGAAAATAGGTGTTATTATTTTTAAATGTCGCTTCTGAGCGTGAGATCCTGGGTTCGATTCTCGGGTCGGGCAGTGTAATTCTTATAGGAAATTTACAGTAGCAACTCGGAGTTTTGAACTTTGCGTGGTTGGTGGCAAAAAGCACATACAAGGGACCAATATTTTGATAACGGCATTGGTGAACTGTGGGTGAGGTATATCTATTAATCTACTTAGCCTATAGGGAATATTAGCCTCCATAATTTTCCCCAGATTATTTATTATACACAAATATAAATCGATATAAATAAGCTCGATGAAGATATTAAAAGACTAAATTTATTTATGTACGAGTAACAGATACAGCTAAACTTTTATCCCTGAGGTAGTGAAATGAAATAACTTTATGAACTTCAGTAATATTATATTGTACGACTTTCCAAGACTGTTTGAAATTAAATTCCCACTTAAGAAATTTTTCGTTAACATTTTCACAAGTATTTCAATAAGCCAATAGAGCACAAGTTTCATCCACAATTTTAAGATTCAGTGCGAAGAAAAATAAACATAACATTGAGCCTGTATTCTCCGAAGGGGGATAGGCAGAGGTGTACGCAGATGTACCTATCTACACCCACATTTCGCCAATGCTGTTAATAGGTCCTATATATACAATCACGCCAGTTTCTATTGGGGTAGGCAAGGACAATCGATGTCCACTTGCTACGATTCTTATACACTTCATCTTTTATTTGTGAAGTTGCCCGGTAGGTGACAATAGACTCCCCACATTAAATACACTTTGCCTAATCCTTCAGGGAATATAGCTGTAGTATGCATTAGCTACATAGCTACGACCTAAAAATCCATATTTTATCTAATCTCTATGAAAAGATGAATATGTATACTCATTAAAAACAATAACATAAATCCGACCAAATTTTCGCACGGTGGCCTATCATCATGGAGATTAGCTAAATAAGCAGATGTTATAATGCACAAGCGTAAGAGCTAACACAGGTGCACTCCTTTTTCCTTCACTCTCATAATCGGATGGAACAGCAATCCGACACGACCGAGGCGCAGGACCGACGCCGACGGCATTATGTATTCTCCAAAACACGGGGGTGTCACACCACTACAACCTGACTGCAAGAGATTTATTTACAAAACAATCCAATAGTAATTTGCCCGACCAAGGAATTGAACCTGGCCTCACGGGCAGTCAAACAAAAAAACAATAGCTTATGCGACGACATGTTTACATCGAGTCACTATTGGGTTAGTCGTTGATGATCAAAGGCTGAACCCTCATACACTTCTCTGGCTTCTTCAAATTTGTTCAAAGGGTCCCAAAAATGATACACGAGTACGGACCGCTTATTTTCCTGTTATAAATGTCAACTGAATGAGATGGGTCACATCTTCAACACTACTCGCACATGATCGACGAATGACTTGACATTATTCAGGGATTTTGTTCTGTAACTTTTTATAACTCACGATCACGATCAGAAGAAATCTTAGGACTGTTTATATAAATTACCTAAATATTTTTGAGATACTCTAAGTACTGAATACGGGTTCAAATGCTGACCATGGATGAAGACCGGTTCAATTCACTGATCGGACAAAATGGTATCGCGTTTTTTTGTTAGGACATTCTCACTAGAAGCCCCTGAGTTTGGAATAGGCTCGTAGTAGCAAAATTTTCAGTATCCTGGCGGTTAAATTGCCCGATTGATGGCGATAGGCTCACTACACCTTTATAACATATGGAGTGCAATAAAGTATTGAGTATTGAGTATTGAGTACATGTATTAATCAAACTACCTAGCCTTTTCACAACTACGTTGAGGTCGGCTTCCCATCTAACCGGATGCAGCGTGACTATCTATATCATATCAGTGACGTACACGATATTTCGTGTTAAGACTGGTTGTCGGACTTTCAGGCTTCTGACTGCCTGTAGCGGCTGTGATAGTACTTCATTATCAAATCGGGACCGACAGCTTAACGTGGTTTCCGAGAAGCGGAGGAGTCTCTGTCTGAAATAATGGTCACCCATGCACGATCGATCGATCTGTGCGGCTTTTACTTTGCCACGAGCCTATCTATAACATATGACTTAATAACAGCATCAGCCAACAGGGTCTGTAAAGAAAAGAAAGAAGGAAAGTATTTATTTTATTCTCGTGGCCGAACTTAGGTACAATTATTACAATAGCAGAAAAGACAAAGACAATAAAGATAAAAAAATTCAAGACTTACTAAAATACACCTGCAAGAGACCAAAAAGGCCCATTTTTCAACATAAAGCAATTCTGAAGTAATAATAATGGTAATACAATAGACCTCTGCTTCAACCTTCGGGAATACAGTCGTGATACTATTAAGTTACGACAAATTATGGTTAATAGTTTTGGTACTTAATAAATGACTTGACGTAATTTTTTCTCAAGTGTCACACCAACTAACTGAAAAAGATTTCTTTAATCAGAGGTAAATTCTGAAACATAAATAAAGCCAACATTGTAATAAGATAAAAAATAAAAACGTCATAAACATTTTAATTTGGCTTCTCAATCCTGACGGGCTGCCCACTTAACGTTGTGACACGTCCTTTACCAGCCGAGTTTATTTAACCTTAATTTGAGGAATATAAAATAAACGTACTTATAGCAATTTTTCCGAGCTTTAAAAGGTATTTACCTATACACTGATATATTGATCATTGATATATTTGAGATATTCAGTTATGTATGGTGACCACCATTAGACATATTAATTTAACTGAACTGAAGAAGAAAAGGCAGTGATAGATAGCCTAGTGGTGAAGTTCCGAGAATCCAGAGAATCCAACGCACGCACCACTGACTTTTCAATGTAATATACGTATTATAAATTAATTATCAATTGCTTATAAAAGTGCAGATAAAAATCGTGAAACCAGCAGATCTGAGATATTTTGCTAATCGTGTGTCCTCCGGGTGGTTTAAACTCTGAGACTAAGTTGTTCATCAACCATACGATAAGAAGAATTCGGAATTCTTCTTCACTTCTGCTGTAAACTATAACTTCGAGATAGCTCAGTTGGCAGAGCGGTGCCTGGAGAATTTACCAGGTGGGCGCTGCTGGTTCAAACGCTGCTTACAACCGTATTTGTTTCCACAAAAATGTGTAACTTAACTTTATATATTTACACAACTGCCTAAAGAAGGAGTGTTATGTTTTGAAGGGTTCATGTATTTATCTAAGTATGTTTGTGAGTTTCTTTATTCAACCGTAACTTCTAAACTCCTGAACCGATTTAGGTGTATGGGGTATCGATAGAACCCTTACATTAACTCACACACTAAACAGCCTTAGATTTAAAAAAAATGTGTCTATGGTGCACAAAAAGGAGTGGAATAAAAAATAAAAAAATTATACATGGCAGGCGTTGCTTTTATGTTATAATTTATTTATACATGTGTATACAGTATACAGTACTGTGTATTTGAGCTATGATTGTGGTACTGTTGTATAGTTTTTGTCAGTACCTAAGAGAGAAAGAAGTGAAGAACAAGTAGACAGTAAGCAGACAAGAAAAAGCAAAAACTCCTTAAAAGATTAATTGATTTTAAGCTTTCGCGATTTGATTTTGATACACATCACGGATTTTCAAGTATTTTGAGAAATATATTAAATCAGATCTAGATCGCGTTATACATATTAGTATAAAATGGCTTGTACGGTGTCTTTTTATACAAACATAATGCGTTCTAGACATGATGTAATATTTTTCTAAAAATCATGAAAAAAAATGCTTCAGGGAAAAAAATTGGATAGTTTACTTAATTATAAAGGTCACTGGGAAAGAGCCAGTATGGAGGCAGGTCTCTCTGAGTGGTCTTTTAGGAAAGAAGCCTATGTTAAACAGTAGACATCCTTTGACTAATAATATAGGATGATGATGATTTTGAACTCGAAGAGACTGAACAATTGCATTAGGTATTTTTATGACATGTTATCAATTTATGCACAATGTATTAGGAATACTAATATTAGTACGTACACTCATTAAATTTAATAATATATTACTGCATCAAAACATTTAACCCAAATAGGCACGATCTTGTTAAAAGGATAAGTTTACAATGTGTTGTGTATCGACCTTAAGCTCTAATACAAAACTGGCTTCAAAATGTCACAATTCGTATGTAATAACAAGTTTTCTTGCATTATTTTTGTTTATTTTTAGGTACTTTTCAGCTAACGCCTTATAGGTAGAATAATCTATATTGTACAGTCACGAGCACAAAGACGTAAACACAAACTTTTAAAAACTCGCCAATTATTAGTTTATCCAGCGTGCATTACTAAGATAATTAGTATGTATCACAGATAGGAGAACCATTCCTTCTACATCAATATTTCTATTTTATTCAGATAACTATTTATGTGGTGTTTAAAAAGTGCAAATATATTCATGTTTGTGCTCGTGACTGTACACCATTAGAATAAAATTTATAAAATCAAATTATATATTATGGCTTTTCAATCGAGTAGTTGTAAAACCATTGTACGTAATCCGTCAAACCGTCCGTGCTAAATGACGGTTTAATACAGCGCAACACATCATGTGGCACTGCCCTTAGTCGCGTCCAACGTTAGCCTATTAATGTATTAAACTATTACGGGCCCTGTGTGTACTTAGCTTAATTTCAGTAATTAGTTTAATTTTGTTAGTCGCCACAGTATACGGCTACAAAATTAGAATATTTTACCAGATTAAAACTTCAGAAAACTAATGTTGGTACAGGTAAAACTAATTGCAAACTGAGTTAGCAAACTTTAAGTACTTAGCGAAGCGTAACGTTTGCCTTCTTTATTACTTGAAAAAAAAAACCTTTAAACGTACAGTTTACACAGTAAATCTCTCCTGTTAATAATTGTCCTCTTTTCCTTACTCTAGTCCCAAAGCTGCTTAGTTAAAATACTAAAACTTTTTAGTATGCTCCAAAGAAAATCTCAAGTTGTTAGTTAAATTCAAATTGGAAAACTTTTAAAATTTATGTTCGCAGTTTTAAGGCACCTATTATGTCTCCTCTAGCCGTTACATGTGTAGGGCGGTGTTTTTTGTAGAGGGGGGAGAGAGGTCAAGTATGACTGGTGTCTTGATACTGTCGCAAAGCAGTTTCATTACGTATTTAATACGTTAGAGGGTAGCTAAGGTTTTTTGTCCGACTGAGTACATTCGCTTACGTGAGAATTGTGCTAGCACGCTGACTGTGAGGCAATAAAAAGTCCTTTAGGAGAATCCTATGGTCCATATTCTAAATTATTTCATTATTTTTATTGACTGTTTACGAGAAGCTGGCGTGGATGTGTGTGCTTTATGGCGGGTGGGGCCACTCCTCGAGATCATATTTCTATTTTGGGGTTGAGGAACGGAGAATAATAGGTGTGTGAATTCACTGGAATTTCTTCTACATGTAACAGAAGACCGCAGTCATACATATGGGAGTCAATTTTACACAACAACTTTTACTAAGGAAAAAAAATCGAAAGCCTGAAAAACAAAAGCACCTTCTCCACAGAAATGTTCATACCTACTCATCCAAAGAGTAGATGAGTAGATAGTACATGAGTATATTCATAAACATACATAGAATCACGCCTGTATTCCCCGAAGGGGTAGGCAGAGGTGTACACAGTTGTACACCCACATTTCACCAATACTGTTACAAGTCCCATGTAATAGGTAGTAAGCCTATTGCAATCTACCGGGCACAATTTCAAACTCCGGGCTGCTACAAAGAATTTCCTTACAGAAAAATACAGTAACGCTTTTCTCGACCAGGTAATCGAACCCGAGACCTCATGCTCAGCAGTCGCGCTTGGGACCACTAGACCAACGAGGCAGTCTACAGAGAAAAGTATGACCACTGACTTCTGTTACATATTGTATGGGTGCATTTTTTTAAGACTTATCAAGTAGAAAACAGCTAAAGGAAGAGTCATATTTCTAAACACTGTAAATTGCTATACCTACTCTGAAAGGTTGTAAACTTGTAACATGTTACCATAAACTCATACCCATTTCAACAAAATAATGACCACACAATAATTGCACCCTCGCAACTTTTAGAGAAGGTTACAAATGGGATACAAAATGCAGTAATTGTTAGAACGTTTCCTGGAAAAGATTTACACTTTAGAATACCAGTAGATTGGGTTTGGTTTTCCGTTAAAAGGGTGAGCAAATTCAAATGGGATTTGTTTGGTAATAACTCGATGAATAGTAGATAGAACTGTGGTCTAATTGTTTGAAATAAAATGGTTCAGTAATTTTTGAGAAAATATTCATCATAGTGTTTAGTTTACCAGGAGTCCTAAGGCTCTCCGGGCTCTCCCTTTTTGAGTGGTGTCAGATAAAGTTATCTTTAATGCAACGTAATATCAATTCATTTACGAATTGTGTCCATTGTTAGTTAATTCAATATCAAAACCATCTTTATAGACATTACGTGCTTAACATAGCGCAGAATTTAATGAAAGAGCAATTTATTCTCAAAGCAAAGATATGCAACATTTCCTTTATTCATGAATAACAGGAAATGTAGAAACTACTTCACTACTATTTACTGAAGACAATAATTGCAAGAATTCGTTGTTACTATTTCTCCCTAGAGGCCCGTTCTTATTGGTTATAATAATTGTATTGAGCCTGAAATATTGAGATCTTATCATTACATAAATTATTTAAAATCTATTCGATTTTATTTCAAAGAAGTCTTACTGTTAATACTTGACATATTTGGTACAAGGATTTTGTCGGAAACCGGTATGGATTAAATGTCATGACTTTTAATACAGACCGTCTTTCCAAACCTATCATAAAGGTTTTACGGGCAGCTCCCCAAACTACAGCACAGTAAACAAGAACTAATTGTGCTAAGGCGTAGTATACTGTGCGTAATACCAAAAAATCAGCAACATACTTCAGTATTTTAAAAACCCAAATGAGCTTTGTGGTTCTTTAATACGGAGATACTACTTGATGATGATGACGATGACTTTTAGCTTCAGTTCTACTATCCTACTAATATTATAAATGTAAAAGTTTGTGAGGATTTATGGATGGGTGAATGTTTGTTACTCTTTCGCGCAAGAACTTCTGAACGGATTGGGATGAAATTTCGCACATGATAGTTTATAACCTGAAATAATATATAGGATACTTATTTCTCGCTGGACCCAATTTTAAAGTCCAGAAGCTAGAGCTTTATAAAGACAGATTAAATTTCATCATATCTTACCGCATTTACAGAATTAAACCAAAACTAAAATAACGTCACAAGACAACGTATCTAAACAACATTATAATTGTATATAAAACGTCGTAGTGGAGTAAAAGCGTTGTAGTATTAGGTATGAGAGATATTTTAAAGTGAGGAGTGCTCGCAACACAGGGAGATAATGCGTCGGTTAATGGAGTGTCAGTGCAGCCATGTTGGCAAGCTAAGCGACTTTCACCATTACTGGATTTGTAAACGCGAAAAATAAACGTGTTTATATCGAACGTGACACTTTTAGCGTTAACGTAAGAGATGTGGTCTAAAACACTTCTAGAAATAAACGATCTATGGAGCTTTGAAAGTGCATTTAGAACTAAAGGAATCGTGGAACTCAGGAGACTGGCACTGGCTTGGGTCCATTTCTTTAACAATTTAATTTTTACATGGAAGAGAGTAGTAAGATAGCGATGAAGACACCAAAATACGTGTTACTACACATAAAATGTGGAAGAAGCAGCAGAGGCAATCACATGAGAAATGCGAGATTAACGAGAAATAACAGGTTTTTGATCATGGGGATTACATTTACCATTGTGTTCAACAGCATCCCGCAATTCATTTGCAATGGCAAATGGCTCAATCGAGGAGGTAGTAAACGATTTTTACTTTAAATAAATCGTTGGCTCAAACTTAAAATTACTTACTGAATATTGGGTGAGTCTACAGACACATAATCTCACACGCACATACACCCAGACCCGGAATAATTATCTGTTAGTAATATCTTAGGTTTTCGCGATCACTATACATAATAATAAAACAACTTTTAACAGGATTAATCGCGTGTATTATTGGTTTGTTTTTCCTGACGTTTCGAACACTTTGCAGCGTTCGTGGTCGCAGGAGGACTCCACGAACGCGAAAGTTGTTTTATTATAATTATCTGTTGATCAAATATTTCTATATTTGCTCCGTGCAGGAATCGAACCTGCGACACGCGGTTCAGCAGCCGATCTCTCAACCACTGCGCCAACCGCGCCTACCTACTGCTATATACTTTTTAGAGTACACAGCGCATTGTATGGTGAATTCAAAGTCATTGCAAGCAAATTGCGCAATTAACCCGCTGGATTTGTTCTACCTGTTTTTTTTTTATCCTCTAGTTAGCGAACGAGTAACCGTGTCACCTTATGGCAAGCGATCAACGCTGCCCATGAACACTCGTAACGTCGGGAGAGGTACTGATACATTGCCGACCTTAAGAAAGATGTACGTTTTGCAATGTTGCGAATCTACACTCCATGTAGTGGCTGCAAGCGCCGCCTGGGGTGGTTTCCGGGTTGGCATAGCATCACGCCTGTATTCCCCGAAGGGGTAGACAAAGATGTACACTTATCACCAATGTTGTTAATAAGCCTATTTCCATCTAGCACAATTCCAAAATCCGGGCTGTTACTGGGAATTTCCGAATATAAAAACCCAATATCAATTTGCCGGACCTGGAAATCGAACAGCAAGACCTCATCTCAGCAATCGCGCTTGGGACCATTAAACCAATGAGGCAGTCTTCTGGTCTTTTCAGGGTCGGGCAAAGTATTATTGTATTCCTTGTCAAAAAATTTACTTAGTAGCTGCCCGGAGTTTCGAGTTGTGCCCGGAAGAATGGCAATAGGCTCACCATCTATTAGGTACATGGGACTTAATAACAGCATCAGTGCAGTTCGGGTGTTCTTATAACTGTTGTTTATAATGTATAGGCGTGGTAGGTACTAATGTTATTTTAAATAAATACGAACAAAAAACACTCCTCCCAGCCGTATTTCGGCCACGGCGGCTTATCTCACATGGAGATTAGCCAAGTACGCACGAGATATTATAGTGCACCAGTGTATGAGCAAACACAGGTGCACTCTCTCTTTCTTCACTCTCATAGTCCGATGGCCGGCAATACGGCACGACCGGAGAGAGATCAGGTGCAGGACCAGGACAGGCTTTACGTGCTTTCCGAGGCACGGGGGTGTCACACCACCAACTTCCTGACTCCGGGCTGCTACTGAGAATTTCGTAACAGAAAAACCCAAATAACACTTGCCCGACCTGGGAATCGAACCCAGGACCTCACGCTCAGCAGCCACGCTTGCGAGCACTAGACCAACGAGGCAGTATATATGTTAAGTGAATCTACAACCTATTGCACGTTCAAGAATTTCCAAGGGGACCACGAATTCTTTGTTAAGCATGGTATGAAGCTATTTTTAACTTCAATGTGAACAATAGTTTGTGCGATGGTTTTCTTACAATTCCGAGCACTACGGAGTATGGCGCTATTAATTTGACCTCGCGCTGCCGTCGCAGAGCCACTTAGAATTCCTCTTATCGTATTAAATATTCCAATCTTCCTCTTCATTCCAATAAATTTTCACTGTTGCAAGAAACATTGAAAGTATTTATAGTTGTATTGTTTTTGCTTAGTTCTCTTTGCATTAATATAACTGTGCGGACTTTATGGGATAGTGTACGAATTAAAACGGTAAGTGTAGACTCAGAATCTTTTGTATGCTGAAAATGTGGTAGCGGTTCATTGTTTGCTATTGAAGTAGTGGTGGTGAAGTCAAATGAATGTATCAATTATTGTTCACCGGTTACTACTCACGTGTATTTTTGCGAGTCAAATTCGCAACATGGCCGCGGGTTCTGCTCTTCATTATGAGCTCCGTTCGAGTTCGAAACTAGTCGGGCAATCCTGAAAAATGCACGTGAGTAGTAGCCGGTAAACAATAATTGATATGAATATGTCTCACGAAAGTTATTATACGAATAACTGTCATTTTGCTATTTGTGATTCGCGTTATTTATGTTTCATACCGTGCATTTGGTGAACAACCTGGTCTGAGAGTTTAAACCACACGTAGCCATATGGCATGGCTACCCCCACGATGTTTTGTTTCATCGTTTTACGCAAGAGATAATAAAATTATAATATGTACATGGCAAGGAGAAGTCAGTTGTGCATGCCTTAGGTTCGAACTTCGGACCTTTGACTTGCCAGTTTTACGGTCCTGGTACTAGGCTATCACTGTCGTTTTATATTGGTAAAAAGACAACTCATTTTACGTTGTTGTGTGTCAATATGGAATTTATATATGAAGCTGAATTCGTAGTCGACAACTCACAAAATAAAGCTCGTTTGGCTGCCTCTAAACTATTGATTAAGCAAAATTTATATTTAGCTTTTTTAAATTTGTAGCTTATTGCCCGGTTAGTGGAGTGTGATAGTAGGATAACATCAAAACCTGGCGTATGGATAACATTTGGTGTGACATAGTTAGCTACAAGAAGATCGTATCGGTGGCAGTTACCACCAAAAACAGCATTCCCAAAGAGGTTTGACGTCAGACTCGACTCGTCGTCGTCGACTACTGAGCGTGAGGTTTTGGGTCCGAATGTTTAGATTTTCGATTCGACAGGTCAGGCAAAATGTTATTCGGTTTTTCTGTTAGGAGATTGTCAGTAGCAGTCCAGAGTTTGGAATTGAGCCCTGTAGATGGCAATAAGCTCACCACCTATTACATGGGCCTTAATCAACAGCATTGGAAAATGTGGGTGTATAATTGTGTATGTACACCGTCACCTACCTCTTGAGTGAATACAGGCGTGGTGCTGTTATGTTAACTTTTCAACTAAACAACACAATATTCTAAACACACTCATGTAGGTATGACCGATTGCCTAAAACTGTACCTAGATTTTTATCGTAGTTATTAATGTTTCAGGCTTTTGACACGTCCTAACGAGCCGCTCAATCAAACGGCGGCTTAAAGTGCTCTCCGAACAGAACAAGCTGGTACAAGAGCTCGAACATATTAAATCAGTCAACCCTTTCAGTGACTAAGCTGTTATACTTGCCTAGGTGCTGCAGTTGTAGATTGGCCTTTAGTCACAGCGCCTCAAACCGTTTTTTAATATCGATATGTATAGGTTAACTTACTTAGCAATTAAGCGATGTCAATATTAGTTTTGGGATGTGTTAGTATTTATTTGGCAAGGAGAATTTAATTCTACAGATTTTTTCAAACGCTATATGCTTGATTAGTTAGTGGACTTAAAGTTTTTTTTTCGTTGAACCTAAGATATTGTCTTGAGCAGGAATAGAACTTGGAATTATGAGCAGATGTTGAGTAGCTTCATCAGCAGAGTGCCAGAAGTCGGAGAAGCAAGTTCAAATCCTGCATCCACAATATTCATTATTTAATTTCTGTTTTAGCTAATCAAAACTACACATAAAATCACTGGCATTTCTTTTTTCAAACTAACTTCTTCTTTACGTATGGTTGATGAACAACCTAGTGTCAGACTTTAAACCACCGGTATGTCTCTGACATGGCTTTACACATTGAGAACATCTATCATTGAAAAAATATCTCAGATGTGCTGATTTCTTCACGATGTTTTCCTTCACCGTTTTAAGCAAGTGATAATTAATTTATAATACACACAGGGTTTCAAAAAGTCAGTAATGCGTGCCTTGGATTCGAACTGAAACGAACTGAAATACAGACTAGCCGATAAAACACAATAAAATCAATTCCATTAGTATTTTCTGCTCAAACTGCTAATTTGTCTATTTGATAATCTTATCTATAGAACACTTTTCTATAAGTTGATCAGAGAAAAATAAAGAATACTATTACGTCATTGGCTTATCCTTCTGAGCCATCTAGACAAGTTAACTGCGATATTTTCTCCTATTCAATTGTTTTTATTTTTGCTTTGTTGAGGCGGCGAAGATTTGGATCACCGTGGCAGTTGAGACGTATATCTGGTAATACCTCTTTGGACATTTCTAGTTAGAGTTCTGTTTCTTAATATAAACTGACATTATTAACAGCACGTTGGTTTAGATAGTTGGCCTTAACCAAAGATATGCCTTAACGTATCAAATATTGGAGTATTTTTATAAAAGATTTTTTTAGACAGTAAATATAGTAGAACATTACAGAGCTTTAGGTTCTATCTCTGTCTAGTTCGTAATTCATTATATAAATTATTGTATAAATTATAAATAATACACGCTCGGTCTTAGCTGATATTTTGTGCATTGATCATTTTCTGCTCTTATGCACATATTCTTGCATACAGCTCTATTGGCCGACATCTTAGTAGTCATTTCCATTCTTGCAATAACATCTTTCGCATCCATCCCTATACGACTGCCCAAAAAAAAGATTGCTATGTTTTTAGGGTTGATGTATATATAAAAAAAAATATGTATGTATGTAATTATGTATGTACGTATAATATGTTTGTGAGTTTCTTTATCCCACCTTAACTCAACTTCTAAACACCTGAAACGATTAAGATGTATGGGGTATAGTTTAAATCCTTACATAGACTAGTAAGATTTCAAAAAATAGTAATTGAATGGCTTTGGTACATACAAAATTATGAGTGAAATAAAAAATATTATTCGCACATGGAAGGCGAGCTTTTTAATTATTTTCACTCTCCCTGTACTTTTATAGCCATCCACATTCATACTCAAACCTATCCTCGTCATATTATCTTCATTTTGTCATATTCGTCTCATTTTATGGTATTGTGTATAAAAATATTCTTCCCACTTATAGTTAGCTAAGTATGAACCTATGTTTTAGTAGTTCTAGTTAACCATAAGATATTTGCTCACAATCTTGAGTGGTTAACGCAATCTTGGGCACTTAGAAACCATTCAAAGTTTAAAAGGGAAGTATAGAAGGACTTCTACATTGCTCGCCTAATGGGGTTGGTGTGGTTGAAGATTTATCAACAGTATAGATCTATATACAGCGTGTCAACATAAGTTCGAAGTTATACATTGAGAGGTCAACGTACGAACAACTTTTACTATGAAAATAACTTCCAAAGCCCGAAAAAAATATTTGTTGCTCCATAAATTTTGGTCAAGTAGATATGAACATGTCTATGGAAGGGCTGATTATTTTTTCGCGCTTTTTAAGTCAAGACCAGGCCAGATATTTGAATAATGCCCGCTAGATGGCAATAAGCTCGCCACCTATTACATGGGAATTAATAACAGCATTGGTGAAATGTGGGCTGCTGGTACTGCTGCTACTGCTACACCTTTGCCTACCCCTTCGGGAATGCAGGCGTGATGCTATGTTATGTTACAAAATAAAATCAACTACTTAAATAACTTAGCTATTTTAAATTTTCTACGTCATATTTTTTAAGTTCTCCTACTGAATTTACTGGTTTAGTTATCCAAGTCTAGGATTCTAGCTAGACATTTTATTCTAGGTAAAATACAAAAACCCGTTAATACCTTGGTTGAAATTTCATCTTAAACACAATTAACTTTGCTGGCTTTTCACGTCTAAAAATTAAATTAGGCTAATCGCATTTCTATTGAATTTGGTAATTTCATTTTACAAGAATAAATAAGTAAGTACGTAAGTAATTAAAAATTAAGCCACAAATGGATCTAATTATATCGATATTATTTTCTGAGGAGAAAATTTCTTAACAGAACGGTCTTTGGATACATTTCATTATTCTCCCTTCATATTTTCCTTTCCTCCTTCTACTTTTTATCCGACTGCGCCTTCTTCTACTTAACTATACTAATACTATAAAACAGAAGAGTTTGTTTGTTTGTTTGTTTAAACGCGCTAATCTCTGGAATTATCAGTCGGATTTAAAAAAATATTTTTGTATATGATACCAGATTCATGAGAAATTGTATAGTCTATCTAACATTAATATTGTATAGTCTATCTAATTGAGAGGCGTAGCCACGCCTCTCAATTAGTCTTAAATATTGATTTTTGTTATGTAAGTCAGAAGAAAAAGCGCTCCCGAACTGCTTTCACCACAAGCGCGTAATGGTTAGTGATACGTAAATACAATGTTCCACAAAAATTTTGGTCCTTAGTACATCTAAAAATATACTTTATTGGTTTAAATTCTGTTGAAAATAAAAGTGATTTATTTGCATTATTATTAGGCATTTCATATGAATTCTTACAAACGAAGTAAATTTATAATCAAGACAATTTTATGAACATAAACATTGCCTTTTACATGTTGTTACATGTAATCTGGTCGCATAGTTTAAGAGATAATGGAAAATGAAATATTTCAATACTCGTGCGAACGAGCCGTGTGACGTATAATGGCATAACCCTGGCCGTCCGATCAGAACTGGACATTGAAGAGAAGAAACGAACTGTTTATTATTTTCTATTTGTTGGTTAGTACTAAATAGGTAATTATAATGTAATTATACGCAGGTGAAACCGCGGGGCACAGCTGGTTATATTATATGTTTATTTGTGGACGTTGCTCTAACATACCTCCGACACTACCTTCACTTATCCATTGCATCTTTGAATGCATGACTTAGCTCTGTTTCACTCTTATTTTAGTTTGGCTTAAGTTTCTATGTGAATGCTTCATCTCATGCTATTGTCTTCTTTTTCTCAAAATCGTAATTTTCGTAGGTTACATACATAAATAATTATTATGGCCTATAAACACGTATCGGGCCTAAAAGTAAATCCTTATTTCCTCGTTACCGGTTCCAATGTTCTGTACATTTATAACAGTTATTGTCCGGTAGTTAGAGGTAGGTACCGGTATACAAGATGTTCAATGCGTGTTTTACGGGCGTTTCTAATGTAGCGTGAGCCAAAATTGTCTTTTTAAGGGCCATAAGGAAAGCGGTGAGTTTGGCCCAACGGCCGCCACATGAGCTGTTATTTACGATTGCCGAGCACACTTTCTTGGTCCTTTTTCGTTTTTATCCACCCCGTTAATAGATTACAGCGAAGTCAAAAGATACGGTAATGGATTTATTTTTACATATTTCTTTTTTGGTACTTTTTTGTTATGCAGGAGCATAACAAAAAAGATGGTGATGGTTTTCTTATTTTTAGTAAATTGTTTAAGTCTACCTATATTCAAGAGTTCTTATTTTAAAGTTACAATATTGAATGGAAAAAGAATACGGTCGCGAACAGGATTCGAACCTGCGCCTCCCGGATAAAAACTCGAGGCGCTTTGACCACAAAGCCATCTCGACCTCTGCTCACCACCGCGAATTCTTCATCCATATTTTTAACACGTCTTGGCGACGTTATTGCTATCCATTCAGTGTCACCCATACAGGTGACCGAATCGACACGACTAACTTTGTAGTTAATACAATGTCGTAAAGAATGCAATTACCTTAATAATTCAAGATAAATCTTTGAAAAGCATTAACGCATGCTTAGCGAACTGTAAAGTTACAATATTAAATGGAAAAAAAATGCGGGCGGATTCGAACCTGCGCCTCCCGGATAAATACTCCAGGCGCTCTGACCACTAAACCATTTCGCTGTTGTGTTCTTAGGTCAGAGCAGCCTAGAGCCGGGACACTCTAAAGCGCGTAATAGCTAAGATGTAAATGCTCCTAGCGGTTGCCCATCAACAAACCTAACGCGCCAGCCCGAAGTTCGATTACTTAATCCCTTCTACGACCAAATCTAGACGTAGCAATTAACTCGATGACTCTGACTGAACTGTTCTACGTAACAGCATATTAATTAATATCAACGGTAACATATCTCAAATTGGCTATTAGTAATATCTGAGCCTAGACAGGGCTTAATCTTATAATCTCATTGCCTATGCGGAGAAATGTCATTCTATGCCTGCATAGTTCATATAAAGGCCTCCCTACATTTTGCCTAAGCTCTTTTGACCGGGCGATGTCGCAGCCTCAAGGTACGGACTTGCTGGATTTAAGGTCAACGCAAACACTACGAATTAAACCTTGTAGGTGCACGTATTCTTGTATCGTATGTCGTTTGTCCTTTATAGATTGTAATTGAATATTTGCTCATAGTTGTGGTATAAGGAGCCTGTTTTAGAATTTTGGAATTATGTGGTTGGAATGGCTTTTGATAAGGATATATCGTCTTGTGGTATTTAAATAAACCTAATGCTCGTTATATTTATAGATACGATGAAATGGCTTTTGCGTGCATTTTCATCTATTTTGGTACTTAATTAAACTCAAAAATTTCAGTTCGTCACTAGAAAAAAAAGTGAAAAAAAAACTTCATCATTAAAAGGGAAAATTTCATAGCTCAGCACAAAAATGAAAACGATTTTTCTTTGGTGAGGAGTAAAATTGCCTTCAAAGCATCGAATGAACCAATCAGGCATTAAAACTTTGCTAAAGAGAAGCGACTTGATTCGCGAGACGAAGTACTTTGTGTCTTACCCCATGTCACTAATACAATAAAAATTCTCAACGCAAATTGTCACAGCTGTTTATATGAAACGATATCGTGAAGTCGTGTGTTGCGTGACACCGGTGTGCAAGAGTCTTTACCAAATACTGAAATAATAAAAAAAGAATGGGAGTGGACATAGAAATTGGGCTAATTACAGTTATGTCCATAGAAATAAGAATGAAGTTATGTCAGTGGTCAGGTGTTCTCGGGTTCGATTCCCGGGTCGGGCAAAGTGTTATTGAGTTTTTGATCGATCGTTCGAAGTGCTAAATTTTTCCGAACAATACGCCAACGAAGCAGGCTTTCCCCCTGTATTGACCACTACAGATAATCGTGTGTACCGTATATACATTGGAGACTCGATAAACCGAACTAATTGTTATCGTAAGTCATTCGGATAATTGAAAATCCCGATAATTTTGTGTATGAAGCGATTTTTGTATCATCAAGCTTAGAAAGAGAACCTAACTACTTTACTACGACATATTTTCTTAAAATTACTATAAAACTGCAACTGCAACTTTAATATTGAAATACCTAACAAAAGTCACGTAAGAGTCACTGCAGTTTAATTTACGTTTTAAATGTTTGGCGATTTCTATTTTCGTATTTTGTACTTAATTGATAATCCGGATAATTAAGATCCGGATAATCGAGTGTCCTGTATCAAGCAAATTATCTTTATAATATTAAATGGAAAAAGGATACGGTCGCGAACAGGATTCGAACCTGCGCCTCCCGGATAGATACTCCAGGCGCTCTGACCAACTAAGCCATCCTGTTCGCGACCCCTGTCGAGATGGCTTAGTTGGTCAGAGCGCCTGGAGTATCTATCCGGGAGGCGCAGGTTCGAATCCTGTTCGCGACCGTATTCTTTTTCCATTTAATATTGTAACTTTAGAGTTCGTTAAGCATGCGTTAATGCTTTTTCAAAGACATATCTTGAATTATCTTTATAATACTTTCTCACATTGGAATTGTTTATGATGTTAATAAAATTAAAAAGTTTAGGTTACTGAACATGTGATTTCATAATTTTAACATTACCTATATCTGATTAATTCTTTATTGATTCAAAATTGAGATATCTTTGTAGGTATAAGTATTATTTAAAACCTATTAAAATTAAAAAGTTTAGGTTACTGAACATGTGATTTCATAATTTTAACATTACCTATATATGATTAATTCTTTATTGTTTAAAAATTGAGATTTCTTTGTATAGGTATTATTTAAAACCTATTCTAAATCCTGTGTTAAAATCATGAAAGTTTTTTTTTCTTTAAACTCGTGTAGGTACTCACAGGCTATTCGATACGAGTTGGCATATTGCTGCAGATAAAAAAAAAAACAAATTGAATGCCCGGTTTTTGCTGCCAGTTGTATGTGCAGAACAAATATTTATTTAAGTTGTAAAATAGTGCGCGTTGGCCAGTGCCTATTAAGAGTAGAGGTGAACAAATAAAACTGTGAACAATCGAATCAAGATATTTTTATTGAAAAAAAAAAAGAACGATAACCGTTGGAGGGGCTTTCGATAGTACTCGGAAACGGGTTAAGTGTCAAATGGAGACGCGATCTAAAATTATAGGCGTATGTTATTTATATTTTTTTATAAATAAATTTGTGTTTTCAATAGTAATATTTATTTTAATACAAAAACATAGACACAATTATGTTATGTCTATGTTTCATGCATCGAGCCTGTATTCTCCGAAGGGATAGGCAGAGGTGTAAATATTTGTACACCCATATTTTTCAATAGGCGGTGAGCCCATTGCCATTTACTGGGCACATTTCCAAACTCCGAGCTGCTACTGAAAATTTCCTAATAGGGAATCCCAATAATACTGCCCGAACTGGGAATCGAACCCAAGCCCTCATGCTCAGTAGATGCGCTTGGGACCACTAGACCGTAGTTTAATAGATAATTATGATTGACTTCTACTTCTATTTATTATATAAAAATCTCGTGTCACAGTGTTTGTTATCGAACTCCCCCGAAACGGATTGAGCGATTTTTATGTATTTTTTTTGTGTATATTTGGTAGGTCTGAAAATAGGTCGTAGGCTATTTTTTATACCCCTCACCTAGGGGTTGCCCTATACAAATTTTTTTTATGGCTGAACAACGTTTGCGAGGCACAGCCTATAGATAAAATTCAAAACATTGCTACGGCTTTATAAATAATTCCTTAAAAAACATCACTTACACTCAACGCAGAATCAATGAATGCTTTTATGCCAAAAACCATTATATCTATTTCCATTATAAATATCTTCCTTGTTATTTACATAGGCACCAACGCCTTAAATAATGACGAGGCGATAATTATGTAAACGGATGTCTTAGACAAAAAATATTGTATACATCCATATCAGATTACATAACAGATACTGTAAAATATCAAGTTTATTATGTGAAATTCTTGTAACAAACAAAGAGTTTATGAAATATACGAGTGAATTAATACTTCGAGCACAAAAGACTCGTCATAACACATTTTATGTAGTAACAGGATGACGTCACAGACAGTGTTTGATGTGTGCGAGCGACTGTGAGTATGGTGATGTGATCATGTTTCTGAGAACGCCAGTTTCAAAGCGAGGAGCCTGCTAGGACTGATAACGGTGTAAATGTCAATCTCTGTAGGTTTACTCCATTTTGAGGGGATCAAAGTTCCGGGTACGGATTATAAGGGTCTGAGATAAGCTTATTTTCTGAAGCCTAATTTTGTACCTACCTACTTCCTTTGTTGAAACGTTGATGAGTCGAGTTTTTGTGAATGTATCTGGGTCGGAGTACGGCCTCATTTCTTAAAATGAAATTTTACAAATTAGACAATTCCTTTGTTTTCATTCATTCGCATTATTATTTTGGTACTGGACAGCTAAATGTTTTTGATTACAAAGCATTATATTATGCAAGGATAGGTATATTGTTTTTTTTTTGTAATATTGTTATATTTTCGGAGATGATAGGTAAAATTGATGTTCTGACGGATCGTAAATTCTTATATATAATATCTTAGGTTTCATAATCACTACACATTTTAATAAAACAACTTTTAACCATATAAATCGCGTTTTCTCATCATGTGACCACTAAGAGCATTTTAATGCATTTTTTTAAAGTTATCCTGCATCTAAAAACTATTACTATATAATTTATTTACGTCATTTAATTAATTTTGCTTAATATTCGGGGCAACTTTTATTGCTTTATATAAAAAAAGAAAATATACTAATTAAAATCACACAACAAGAAGATCACACTCGGTCAAGAAGTTATAAAATCCGACACCATCAGGGCCTAAAGTGCACGCATTTTAACAAGATAAAAACAATCACGAATGACGTAAAAAACAGGCACAGCCTCCGAGCTACCGGCTAGTGAAAATATATATTAATTAGTTCCTAACAAAATTACCCTGACGAGGGTCACAAAAAAACAATGTGCTGTTACCAAAAACCTTTTAACGAGCGCGTTAATGGTAAGCCCCGGTGCTACTCACATAATTTGTGACATGTTATGATGGCCGCTCAAATGCGTTCCCTAATGAAAAGAATCGTAGCTAAAGACCGGACTAATTGCATAACATAAACAGTCATTCAGTCAGACTTTTTACACGAGCGGTCTATGGGTGGCCTACACTCAGAGGGAAATGACAGGTGCAGTATAATAATATATTCAGAATGATGATAATACTACTTGGAAACTACAGTTCGTCAGGTCTGTTCGCAGATTCTCGGGTTGATGGATTCCATGACATTATCCTCAAAAAAATGCCTCCATCAGAAGCAAGGTACAAACCTGTTCTAGCATCATTTAAAATAATTATACTAGCCAAGAAACATGATAATCCTTTCTTTAAACATTGGTTGATCTTATTCAAAAATGTCGTGAGTTAAGAGTATGAGGATAGGTATAATAAAAAACAAAACTGAATCGCTGGATTTTGTATTGGTAAATGTTATTTATTGTATTTATGCAATGAATCAATTAATATTAAGTCATATTGTATTTGATAATTTGAGGGGTTCGTGGCTGCGCTTGTCGTGGTCGGTCTGCAGATGGGTAACCATCATTTCATATCGAGATCCCATCGTGCCTCAGAGAGCACGTTAAACCGTCGGTCCCTATTGTCAAAATAAGATCTATCACATGCATTACGGGTAGTCAGATGCCTGAAAGTCTGACAACCAGTCATACCTACAACGAGATATCGTGTTAACCAGTTACTGGGTTGTGGAGGTCAGATAGGCAGTCGTTCCATGTAAAATACTGGTATTAAGCTGCATCCGGTTTGCTGGAGGCCGACCCCAATATAATAGGGAAAAGGCGGATGGATTGCATTTGATAATTTTACAAATAATAATTCTCTGTAATAATATTTTGCACAAACTTAGTTTATGTGTTACTAACAATAATTGTGGGCTAAAGTTGTCTGATGAAATAAATGAATTGAATTCAGCTTTTATTTTGATAGTTCAACAACGTAACTACTACGACTAGTTGCAAGGGCGATAGCCGAGCTTAAGGTCCTGGGTTCGAATCCGGGTCGGGCAGTGTTTTTGAGCGTTCTGTTAGAAAATTCTCAGTACTACGTAGCTCGGAACTTGGAACTGTGCCCGATTAATGGCGATAGGCTCACCACCCATGAGATGGGACTTTAATAACTACATCGGAGAAATTTAGGTGTACAACAGTATACACCTCTGCTTACCCCGTCGGGGAATACAGACATGATGCTATGTTATGAGTTCAACAACGTAAAAGAAATGTTAAATAAAATAGACGGCGAAAGTTGAAATTGTGATTGCAAGTGAGTTACGTAATTAGATTTTCTTTAGGATGACCTTTACCCGATATGTACTTTAACGTGTTACAAAGTTATAAAAACCATTTCAGCGTCAATCAGATTAAAAGCTGCATTTACTTAAAATTTATTTTATAAGGTTTTATATAATGAATTACTTATAATCATAACGTTTATTTGGACCAACTAGAAAAAGGCTAATACAGTATTATACTACTAGGAACTAGATAAAGTAGGCTTAAAACTATATGAACGTCTGACTTGCAAACTAGGTAAAAACACCTGTATCTTGCAAAACAGGGCCCTTCCGTGGACATTGTAAATGGAAAACTTACACATCAAAATAAAGTGACTTTCAGCATTAATACATTCAGGCTATGAATGCCGTGATGGTACAAATAAAACAAAACTAGAACAGTTTGAAAACTTAAAAGATATAAAAAATAATATTTTGAGAGAGTGGGTGTAAGTAGATTGACTGATGTCGTTATCTGGTAGTGTGTATAAGTTTATGTAGGTGTGTAAAAGGTGTGAATGTGTATGAGTGAAGGTGTATAGCTGAATGTGAACGTATGTGAATGTATTTGAGAGTAAGAATGAGTGTGGGAGTCTAAATGGGCATGAATTTAGTCTGAGTGAGCATGGGCCCGGTATAAATTCTACTTAGGGATATTTAAGATATTTTCCGTATCACAGTAGTCTAGGTTTAAGAGCCATTGTGTGACAATCTTTCTGCATTTTTGCTTATATTCAAAATTAAGTGGTTCTTCTTATCGTGTGGATGATGAACTAACTGTTGCCAGAGTTTAGACCATGTAGTTCTCTGACATGGCTTAACACACCATCGAGAATACCTCTCAGGTGTGCTGGTTTCCTCACGATGTATTCCTTCACCGTTTTAAGCAAGTCATAATTAATTTACAATACGCATATGACTTTAAAAAGTCAGTATTGCGTGCCTTGGGTTGGAATTTGCGACCTTTGACTTATCAGTCCAACGGTCATACCTAGCACTAGGTTATCATTGCTGATGAACTAAGTGCTCATAAGAAACCATTTTCCATCAAAGGCTGTACAAGTTAGGTCTTTTCTGTGTAGATACTAAACAAATGTAATTAAATAGACCATCATCATTCATCATCATCATCCCCCTACCCTTATCCCAATTTATTTGGGGTCGGCGAAGCATACCTATATCTGGCATGCTGCTAAAGTTTTGGCTATGTTTTACGACCGGCCTGCCTGACGTCAACCCTCTTTGGGCATGCTGTTGTTAGTGGTAACCGCCATCGATTCGGTCTCCTTCTATCTAGCTATGCCTTACCATATACTAACATCATTCATCGTTACCAATAAATAAATAAATATTAAATAAATAAATCATATTTTTTTTGTCTATATGTAGGTAAAATTGAATAATAAATAAAATTTAAGTGTCACCTATCTGCGATTTCAAAATAAATACCAACATTTAAGTGACAACTGCAATTTATACAATGCCTTATCATAAACTATCTAGTGCCCGCGAATTCGTCTGCGTAACAAAAAGTAGCCTATGTCCAATCTATCTCTAATCTATCTCCTTGTCATATTTCATTATGATCCGTTGAGCCGTTTCGTTGTGAAAAGGTAAGAAACAGAGTTCCTTTCGCATTTATAATATTAGTATGGATTATAGATTTTACACGACTGCACAAAAAAGGAGTATTATGTTTTTAGGGTTCATGTATGTGGGGCTCGTGGCTAAGTAACAGCCGTACAGATCGATCGATCGGCATTAAGCTGCGCTTGCCGAAGTTGTTTTGTGGGTGGATGACCATAATTTCATACTGCGACCTCCGTTCCTCGGAGAGCACGTTAAACTGTCGGTCCCGGTTATGATTAGGTATTCCACCAGGAATTTTATGTCAATCATCAAATTTGACAGTATAGATGGCCAAATCATTACTATCAAATTTGTTGCTTTTTTCGTCATAATTATTTATAAAGATGTTTTTTTTTTAAACATATTGCCCCACACTAGGAATTTCTTCCTGTGTCTGGGTGCGTTTACAGACATATAATCTCACAAACACACAAACACCCAGACCCGGAGCAATTATCCATAGATCGTACAAATATTTGCTCCGTGCAGGAATCGAACCTGCGACACGCAGCGCAGCAGTCGGTCTCTCGACCACTGTGCCAACTGCGCTGTCAAATATTCATCCGCGCCTGGAGTATTCATCCGGGAGGCGCAGGTTCGAATCCTGTTCGTGACCGTATTCTTTTTCCATTTAATATAACTACTTTAGAGTTCGCTGAGCATGCGTTAATGATTTTCAAATATTTATCTTGAATTATTAAGGTAATATCATTCTTTACGACATTGTCATTAACTGCAAAGCTAGTCGTGTCGGTTCGGTCACCCGTATAGGGACTGAATAGATAGCAATGACGTCGCCATAAGACGTGTTATAATATGGAAGAAGAATTCGCGGTGATGAGCAGAGGTCGAGATGGCTTAGTGGTCAGAGCGCCTGGAGTATTCATCCAGGAGGCGCAGGTTCGAATCCTGTTAGTGACCGTATTCTTTTTCCATTTAATATAACAACTTTAGAGTTCGCTGAGCATGCGTTAATGCTTTTCAAATATTTATCTTGAATAATTATTGATTATCATAAATATAATTGTTACTACGCACCACCACAAAAACAAAAAAATATATTGTGTTTTTCTGTTTCCCATTTCTTAAAAAGGAACGGGGGGCCCCACTCTTAATCTACATTCCAGGAGTAGAGAAACAATAATTTAATACACGGATTACATCGCAGGTTATGTAATATTTTTTTCATTTCCGGAAGCATAAAGCCTTCCATCATTGTCGCGTGAGGACGAAGCTGGTGACGCCTGAAGCCGACGTAGTTAATATATGTCTTGGAAAAAGTTTGTTATTG
Source organism: Xylocampa areola (assembly GCA_935421205.1). Classification (NCBI taxonomy): domain Eukaryota; kingdom Metazoa; phylum Arthropoda; class Insecta; order Lepidoptera; family Noctuidae; genus Xylocampa; species Xylocampa areola. The sequence continues at coordinate 9,885,933 of OW285200.1, forward strand.
CTTTAAGGAATGATGTAAGTATATTTTTCCTTCCGACAGCAAGAAAAGATCGTCCGATCCAACGCTAGCGCTGACGTTGAAATGATAATCCCCTTGCAGCCTATTGCGTCGTTTGTTTATATAATTTTAGCTCAAAATAAACATAGCCCGTAATTTATTTACTTATATACTCTTTATTGTACACCAAATGAATTACAATATGAAATATTTAACTTAATGTTAATGTACAATGGGCGGCCTTATCGCTTTCCGCAATCTCGTCCAGGCAACCTTGGATGGAGAAGAAGAAATTATTGCTTGGGTAGATTGTGGCGTACTAAGTATAAACATCATCATTTGTCTAGCCTTTTCCCAATTACATTGGGGTCGGCTTCCAGTCAAACCGGATGCAGCTTAATACCAGTATTTTACATGGAGCGACTGCCTATCTGACCTCCACAACCCAGTTACTGGGTAACACGATATCTCGTGATATGACTGGTTGTCAGACTTTCAAGCCTCTGACTACCCGTAACGGCTGTCATAAATCTTAATTTGACAAACCGGGACCGACGGCTTAACGTGCTCTCCGAGGCACGGAGTGGTCTCGATATGAAATAATGATGGTCACCCATCCACAGACTGACCGCGACAAGCGCAGCTTAACCTCGATCGATCAATCTGTGAGGCTGTTACAAAATCGGTAAACTCTATGAAATCCTCGGCTATCATATTAATAGTTCCTCATTTTACAGCACTTTTTCATTAGCAAAACTTATTATATTAAGTAATTTTTAATAGAAATAAAATAACATTTTCTACATGGCTACATTAAGGAGCCGTTGGAAACTTTTAATGGAAAAGTTTTTAGTTCAAAACAACACTGTCGGAGTGCACTGTTAAATTGTTAAAGTATTTTTTGTAGCAGTTCAAGTGTTGGTTTTTCTTTGAGTATACCAGTGAACAAGGCAAGGATATCTTTTGGAATTTTTTATGTAATGTTTCTTTAAGAACGTCAGTTGTCTAGCGGAAAGTCATCTGTCATTGGCTGTTTTACATGAGGTTTTACATTAGACGGCACGACACAGGCGCGGTGAAGGTTTGGCGCCATCCAGGTGACGTGCTTCCAAGAGGAAGCACGGTATCTTTTTGGTAAAACGGTGGCCTAGGTCACATAAATTCTAATATTATAGTAATTTAATGTAAATGTAACTGTTTTATGTAAGCTCAGAGCGTTTATATAATTATATGTTTTTTATTGTTCATCAAATAAAGAACAAACATAGGAAATACTCAATGTACAATGGGCGGCTTTATTCTTTTCCGCGATCTCTTCCAGGCAACCTTAGGATGAAGAAGAATAAATAACTGTGGCGGTAGGTTGTAGCGTACTCCGTAAAAACATAGATACTATAACGTTACATCACGCCCGTATTCCCCGAAGGGGTAGGCAGAGTTGTACACAGTGGTACAACCACGTTTCATCAATAGTATTATTAACTCCTATGTAATAGGTGGTGACCCTATTGTCATTAATCGGGTACAATTCCAAACTCTGGGCTGCTACTGAGAATTTACTAATAGAAAGACTCAGTAGCAGTTTGCCCGACCCGGGAATCGAACCCGAGACCTCATGCTCAGCAGTCACGCTTGGGACCACTAGACCAACGAGGCAGTTATATCTATATTATTGTTAGAAACTAGATAAATGAAATTAAATATTACATAACAAGCGTAGCGTAGCATTTGGTTAAACGATGCGCGACGTCAATTTTACTTGTGAATGCTTCGAAGAATGGAAGGGTTTTCTATGCCAATATAAAGACTTCGATTGATTAATCAGTAACGGTTGGTTAGGAATACAAATTGGATAGTATGTATGCGTATACCTATACTTACTGTCCAATTTGTATTCCTAACCAGGCAATGAGACTGATGCATATGTTACATCTATTTGGTATAAGTATACCAAATGGATTTAACCATATGCATCAGTTGGTACTGTAAGTGTAAGTAGAGCTATTCACATACATACTGTCCAATTTGTCCTAACCAACCAGACACAATGCCAAACTCATGGCTGCTACTTAAAATTACATCTTTTTAGTATAAGTGTGGTATAAGTATACCAAATAGATGTAATCATATGCATCAGTCTGACACAGAGTAATAAATGGACACGTGCAACTGTTACATAAGTAAATACACAGGTAATAAACTAGAACTTTACTTCAGACGGACATACATTACATAACCATCGTAGCGTGGTGTACAAGCACCTTTAAATAAATCCGACCACAAGATAATAAAATGTAAATTACTGTGACCGTAACCTTTTTTACCGAAAAATCCTTGTTACGTCGTGAACTTAACATAGATCGTTAGGAGTTTTCAATCTGCTATTTAAATGGTCTCGCTTCTTTTATTACGAGGAACAAAAATTTACTCTTCGCACCACCCCGACGTCCCTTCGCTTCTTAATTGTCTCATAAAACAAAGGGAATGAACCGTTTTGCGTCCCCCGTACTCCCATTTTGCAAGAGTTTCGTAACCAGCTCAGTCTCCGAATAATGTTTCAAGATTTTTTTTTATTTGAATAGAGCGCGGAATATCGTTGAGTTTTACTATCGCAGTTTCTAAGAAAGTACAAGTTGGTTCATATTGTTTTGGTTATATTTCTGCTTTGTCACATTAGAATGGCCGGAGTGAAACTAAAGTTTTATCTGTATTCGTATTATTATATTGAGACTCTTGTGTATTATTAAATTTTTGTAGTAGTTTTTCGTTTTGCAAGTTTTATAGTTACTAAGTTTGCGAAAAAGGAAGATTCTGTTGTTTTTGTTTTTATAAGATTCCTTATCATTACGCTAGTCTGACATTAATTATTTCGACAACTTCCTTCTGAACTAGATTAAATGCTCCAAAATTAGTATATTATATAGTAATAGTTATAAGTACGTTTTTTTTTTGTAAATCGCCTATATTCTGAGACCAATTCCTAAGAGTCGCAGCCGAGACACTAAGCCGCTGTAAACATTTTCCCGGAATAGAATTCACTTCAAGTAAGACTTTTATACCATTTCAACTCAGTTATTTAGCTGACTTTAACATTTCTTGTTTCTTTTTGTGATGGCAAATACTGAAGGCACCTTTTTTAGACGTCTCTGTTGGTAACATTTTTAAAAGACGTTACAAAGAAACTTTTATTTTAATTTAATTATTTATTTAGCGTATTTATGTCTCTTAAGTTATAAGGGCAAACACGTTATCTAAGATTAATATCGACTCATTCAATTTAAACCATTTTTTTCCGCAAACAATTTATGCTAAATTTTACAACGAATGCGACTCAGTAACTGAATACTGAAACTAAATAGATGACTGATCTGAACTGAGAGATTTTTATTCATGTACTTTCTTTCCATCATAAGGTTGCCCGGAAGAAATTGCCGTGTGCGATAAGGCCGTCCTATTGTACTGCTTTTATATAACAAGGTTATTTACTGAATGTTCTTGATATATGGCTATGTAAATTAAAGATATATTCTTTAAATACATCAAAAACACCAATAAATGAATTAACAGATGACGGTGACGTCACCGAATAAGATGTATGGAGGAGACAGTCCGCTTAGCAAGCAGACGTCATGATGTTGCGGTGAAAGCAGCTGTGATTCTACGACTCCAGTAAGTGGAAATCCGTGTGGTTTTTAAGCGGTAAGAGTCCACCATTATGAATTTTCCACACATAGAAAAATAATAAAGGACCCGATGACACATCAATTAGTGTGGGTATTTATATGATACAGATTCAGTCTGCTTGTCGTAATTTTTAAGCCACTGAAATTATAAAAAGTTACAAGTTTAACATAAAAAAACAATAGCGAAACAAATAATAAACAACACATCCTTTCAGTCTAGTTTCGCCTCTAGTTTCAGGAATAATTAGTAAGTGGATAGGGTAGGTAATAACCAGTAATACCTACGTACTGCAGGGTGCTCTAAGTACATACGTTGAGCTGAGGCTCTCTACACAAGTAGCCATCAAGCTAGTGTTGCTCAAGTGAACCGCCTGTATATAATAGTTACAGCTAAGTGGAACACTGAAACGGGAATCGCGTCATTGGTCTTGTGAGCGCTGGTGCGGATACTGAAAGCGAAGACCTGGGTTCGATTTCCGGGTCAGGAAAAGTGAGCTTCTCAGCAGCAGCCCGGACTTTTTTAATTGTGTAAATCTATTCAATTCTGCCATTATGATATTTGGTAGTGTGTTTAGTATCACCACCTAGATTGGGCAAAATCCTTTTTCGGTTTAGGCAAAGTTTTCGAAGCCGTCATAAATCGAGTTTGTTTACATTAAGGCAGCGCGCCGTTAAGCTCTCAAATTTCAAGTGGTTCATACACTTTCTAGTCGGTACACGGGCTTACGCAAGATTCCCACTGGATAGGCACACAACCTACAGTACACCTCTGACTAACCCTTTAGGCATATGCAGGCGTGATGCCATGTTAAGTTTATGTTTCAAGTGGAATACAGTATCATTAACATTGAAGGGAAATTCTCCCCGAAATACGGGTGTAGTAAATTCTCGAGGATTACAAATGGTTTTATTGGGGAACCTTCATTTAAAATTCACTTGTAAGTCTGTACATTAAACGTAATTTGACAGCACCGAAGAATTTAAGGGAAAGGTCTATCTATACATCTGTCAGTACCTATGTTTATTTTATACGAAACTCAAACGAATGGACTTTATACATACTTATATAGTGTTTCCCATTAAATCGATGGTCTCTGCCTACCCCAGGCAGAGACTATCGATTTCCATCTGCTGCGATCCGGACACACCTCATTCTATGATTGACTTTATTTGTTCATATAATTATTTTAATGCATGTTACGGCCACGTAATGCCCAACTTATTGTCAAGATTGCTAATAAATATCGCCACGCGTTTTCTTTAAGACGATAATAAAGGGAACTTGAGATCGGCCACATTCTCGCATCAACGCTCGCCGCGCACGGACGTGTTACTCCGCGTAATTCGCTCGTGTTGTGTCAGTGATCGTTGTCGCTACGCTCTGCCGTAGCATTCTCCGTAGCTGCTCGCTAGCTACGCCACTACAATTCAAAAGTTGCCTCTTTCGAGGCGGCGGCTGATATCTGTCTTTTTCAAAGTACAGTCAAAACGTGTGTTGTGTAAATTCCCCTTCTGGGAAAATCCACAGTTTCGTGGTTCTCGGTGGAAACCTCACGGTGTCAACGAAACCGAGAGGGTGTGGACCCGATACACCCAGCTGAAGCCCCTTCAGGGTTAAGCTACAAATCGGACGGGAGCTAGAACAACCGGCCTTGGGGGATCTCCTAGTCGACTCTAGCTCTGGTTTCCCTTACAGCAACACACCTAGTGTCGGTCGGGTGTGTCTACACCCTTCGCACTAGACTGGTTCAGGGCCCCGTACGCACATTAAGACTGGCGACGGGTAAAAAGCAAGCTTAGGGCTCACCATTAGGTCACTCACCTCCCTGCCTATACCCGGCGGGGAGGGTTACGCATCCCCGGGCTATCCTCCCGGGGAGTTAGGCCTGTTAGGCATATATTATATTATAAAATAGGTAAATAATTTCTTTTTAATATGGACGCGCTTCTCGCGTTCGTTAAAATCATAGTCAGGGACCCCGACATTCAACGTCGGTACGGTACCCAAATAGCCGACCTGCAGCATGTCAACCCCGCAATAATTTGCGCAGATAGCCCTCTCTCTCCGCCGCCCGCTAAAATAGGTATACCATGCCTCGCATCCTTGCCCATCATCGACCCTCTCGTAGAGGCTCCCTCTACTTCGGCCATCGCGCCTCCTACGACCGCCGTCACTGTCTCGGAAGACATGGACGTGTGCGTCAACCCCTCTCCCTGTCTCTCGGATGCCACTGCCTCCGACTCCGAGACTAGCTCGTCCTCTCCCTCCTCCTCCTCCTCCGAAGACGACTACATCCAGGTCGGCAAAGGAGGCAAGAGGAAGAAGGGGAAAACTTCCGCCCCGGCCAGCAAGGCCAAAAAACCTGTAGCGCCCCCCGCCCCCTCCCCCGCCCCCGCGACTACCGCCACCCCCGCCCCCCCCTCCCCCGCGACTATCGCACCCCTCTCCCCCGCCCCCTCTCAGACCAACCCCCCCCTCAGCCCCTCCGGCGCCACTTCGAGCTCTAAGAAGCTTAAATCCCCTCCCCCGCTCTACATTCATGACAAGTCCAAATGGACTGCCATCTCAAAGATGTGTGTTGATCGCAGGATCAACTACACCAGTGCCTGTGCTACTCAGCAAGGCATTAAAGTCAAAGTCCCCTCCACAACCGATTATAGGGAACTCACCAAGGCCCTTAAGGCCAGGGACGTGTCGTTTCACACGTACTCTCTCCCCGAGGAGAAATCTACCAGGGTCGTCATAAGACGCATCCCGAAAGAAATCCCAACAGAGGACATCCTCAGCGACCTTCAGTCGCAGAGAGTCCCAGTATCCCAGGTGCACCGGATGCACCGACCCAGAGGTGGGGCCGCCTACGACATGGTGCTAGTCGTATGCGATCCTACCGAAGGACACCACCCTATCTTCCAGGTCAAAGCGATCTGTAGCCTTTCCGGCATCATTATAGAGAAGCCTTATAAAACAGGCGTAATAGGGCAATGTCACCGTTGCCAATTATACGGTCACGCTCAGACCAACTGTTTCGCCACACCTAGATGCGTCAAGTGTCTAGGTGACCACGGCACCGTAGACTGTCCCCGACCCAAAGATCGCGCACTCTGCACCGACCCTCCCAGTTGTGTGCTCTGCGGCGAAGCCGGTCACCCCGCAAACTATCGCGGCTGCCCTAAGGCACCGAAATCAACCTCGCCCAAGCTCGTGAAGCGGGCCAACGCCCGTCAACAAAGGGAAAGCCCTTCGGTGGCGATCCCCTCTTCTCAACTCCCCGCCCGCCTCAGCCCTCAGAGACCCAGTCCGTGGGCTCCCCTCAACAACCTCCAGCAACAACGAGCTTTCCCAGCTCTCAAAACCACCTCTACGCCCACGATCGCAGCCCTAATGGCCTCGCCCATAGCTGCGCCCCCCTCTCTATCGCCTCCGACTAACGCGTCCGTACCGGCTAACGCCGCCGCCTCTCTACCGGTCGTAAACGACGACCTCGCGTTTGACCCCGCGGTCGTCATTCTCAGCACATTCAGCGTATTCTCTTCGGATAACGCTCACGCTATGGCCAGGGACATCATCGCCTGCAAAGGCGACCCTATGAAGCTACTCATGGTGTACAACACCTTTCCCAAGATTACGCAAGCCCTGCGCAATGTAGCTCACAATAAATAAAATATAAAATCTTTAATGGATAATAGGAACCTATGTAGAACCAAACCGCGCTCCCTAAAAATAGGTTTCTTCAACGCTAACGGCATCACCAAACAACGCGACGAAATAACCACGTTCCTCCGCGACCACCAATTAGACGTTCTCCTCGTACAGGAAACGTTCTTAAAACCTCACCGTCGGGACCCGAATATCGCCAACTACCGTATAGTTAGGAACGATAGAACTAGATGTCACATGGGCGGCACCCTTATTTATTACCGCAAAACGCTCCACTGCATCCCGTTAGACCCACCTCCTCTCTCACTTTTCGAGGTATCGATCTGTCGGCTAGCCATGACCGGTCACCAACCCATCACTATCGTCTCTTCCTACATCCCTCCCGCCGCCACCGATGTGGGGGAAAAACGCGAAATCCTATCCCACGACCTTACTGCCCTCCTCGGCTTGAGTGACTCCGTTATCATAGCGGGCGATCTCAATGCCAAACATCCCGCTTGGAACAGTAATACGACGACCGCGAGAGGCAGGCAACTGTTCGGCCTGTGTGCCACTCTCAACTTCGACATTATTGCTCCGATGCATCCCACCCACTATCCGCACAACACCGCGCACCTTCCCGATATTCTCGATGTGGCGCTTCTAAAGAACGTAAACCTTCGTTTACAGTCTATAGAGACGCTACACGAGCTCAACTCCGACCATCGTCCCGTGATCATGGCACTGGCACCTCGCTCGGGGCCCTCTGATCCCTCCCGACCCCCTCCCACCCAAACGATCACGGACTGGAAGAAAGTAAGCGAAAGCCTACAATCGACCAGCTCCCCTCAGTTAGACTCTATTCCCGACGTCATCGCCTCGGTCACTGACACTACGAATGCGATCGATTCGTTCACCGGTCACGTACAATCCGTTTTGAACAGTTGTTCACGGGAAGTTCCATTGATGGACAACCATCACTGGAAACTACCGGCGGACGTACGCGAATTGGTAACGGAAAAGAACGCATCCGTACGTGCCTACAGCGCGTTTCCCTGTGACGCGAACAAAGCTCACATGCGCTATTTGCAGCGTGCTGTAAAGAAACGCATCGATGAGCAGCGTAACGCGCACTGGGATAAGACGCTGAGCGACTTAGAGCCCACTCACCAAGCATTCTGGCAGCTTCAAAGGAGACTCCAATCCGATGGAGTGGCCACCATGCCCCCTCTCATCCGCCCCGATAAGAGCATAGCCTTCGACGACATCGAAAAGGCCGAGTGCCTGGCCGACAGTCTAGAAGCGCAATGCACTCCTAGCACCCAACCGGTCGACCGAGCGCACCTCCTCAAGGTAGACGCAGAAGTAGAACGCAGAGCCTCACTCCCGCCGTTCGAAGACCCCGACGACCCCCTGCCCCCCGTCACTCCCGACGAGGTGCAAGAGGTCATTAAAAATCTCAAACCCCGCAAAGCCCCCGGCATAGACGGCATCACTAACAAAGTAATGAAACTTCTCCCCGCCCCTTTCATTATACTCATGACCGCCATCTTCAATGGCGCCATGAGTCACAACGTCTTCCCTCAATCGTGGAAAGAAGCCACCGTCATAGGTATCCCTAAGCCGGGAAAACCCGCGAACGAACCCACCAGCTACCGACCGATCAGCCTCCTCAACGTACTCTGTAAAATCTACGAGAAGCTTATTTATAAGCGACTCAAGGACTTTGCCGATGCGAAGAGCCTCATCCCCAACGAACAGTTCGGTTTTCGTACCCAACACTCGTGCGTACAACAGGTCCACCGCATCGTCGAGCACATAAGCGCCGGTTTTCAGCGCGGCACGATGACAGGCGCGCTCTTTTTCGACATAGCGAAGGCTTTCGACAAAGTCTGGCACAACGGCTTATTATACAAGCTGTACCAACTCGGCGTGCCCGACCGTCTCGTGCTCATCCTACGGGACTTTCTCTCGAATCGCACTTTCCGCTATCGCATAGAGGGCGCACTATCCGCCCCCCACTCTATCCGCGCCGGTGTCCCCCAGGGCTCCGTGCTCTCGCCCCTCCTGTTTACGCTCTTCACTAGCGACATCCCCAAAAATAGACAGGCAAAGTTAGCTCTCTTCGCAGACGACACTGCCATTTTCTACTCCGGTATCGTGCGCGACCGCATAGCTAGCACTCTCCAAACTTCCGCCAACGTACTAGGCGCTTGGTTCAGGAAATGGAGAATAGAAGTCAACCCCGATAAGAGTCAAGCCGTACTCTTCGCGAAAAAGCGTAGGATCAGACCCCCCGACCCCAAACCGATAACCATGTTCGGCAAGCCGATCCCTTGGGAGAAGCAAGCCAAGTACTTAGGAGTCATCCTCGATAGACACTTGACCTTCGGTGAGCACATAAGGACGGTGCGCTCGCGCGCCGCCTTCGCTCTGGGTAGGCTTCATTTCATCATGAACGCACGCAGCAGATTGTCCCTTAAGTGCAAACTGCGCATTTACACCACGTGCATACGCCCCATCATGACCTACGCCTGCGTAGTGTTCCCACACGCGAAATCGTACCGCCTCCATAAGATGCAGACCCTCCAAAACCGTGCCTTACGTAAGGTCACGGGAGCCCCCCTCTACGTTAGAAACGAAAACCTCCATCTCGACCTCAAGATTCCCACTATCCAACAGTTTATAAAACGCATTTGCAAGCGTTATTTCGAGTCTGCTGAAAAGCACCCCAACCCTCTTATCGCGGCTGCCGCCCGATACACCCCCTCCCAGATAAGTAGAATTCGCCGTCCTAGGCATTCACTATTGTACCCCGATGACGCTATAACCCTGCTCCAAGAGAGCCGTAGGGCCACCAGCACAGTACACAAGCACAGACCGCCGTCATTTAGGCCTCGCCGCCGAGGCCCGTCGCGACGTCCCCGTAATGCACCTAATGCATCACCTCCCCGACCCTTGCTCGTGCCAGCCCGCGTAGCCGCTGAGCCTGTAGCTTTAAATTCCCCTGATAATAATAATTCTTGTTCGATCCAGCCAGTCCCTTGCTGTCCTCCCTCAAGCGACGCCCTAAGCCGAGGCTCGTACCCCGCAGGGGGTGCCCTTAGCGTGGTCGCTTTAGATTTAGTTTAATTCGTAAGCCCCTGGCTGGAGGCCTTAATAATAGTTTATTATTAGGGCATCCACAGGAAAGCCCGGTTAAGCAGCCGACAACCTCCTAGGTTGACCTGCGAGATGCCACTACAAAAAAAAAAAAAAAAAAAAAACTTGAGATCGGATAGGTGCGACCTAATAAGACAACTCAGCTAGTCAGAGCATTGGCACGGTACGTAAGTGTCAATCGGGATTAGTCCTGCTTATATTTTTCTCAATCACAATGTTTCCTTATAAAATCATATTTGACTTTATAGGTAAATAATCAACACATATCTCATAATTCCTGTATTTAGGTACTTGCAAATCATTTATTGTGGTATGATACGAAAGTATTACTATTTTAGCACCAATTGTACAATAATTGAGCAAATAAATAGTTTAATTTATTGATTGGTCGAGAACAACTTGTGAGGTGCCTTTCAAACTTATTTATACCAGTTATAAACTCAGGTTTAATTTACATTGATAAAATTATGTACATTTGAGTATACCTGGCTTTATGGCTCAGTAACTTCACTAGATAATATTGTAAATTGATTGCGATCTATAATGAAAATTTTTGTTCCATATAATAAGTTGCAGTTTTTTTTTTAAATACTATCTAATAAACTCATAGATTGTACATACGTTGATGTACTTAGTAAGTACATCAACGTATGTACAATCTAAATACTATAATAACAGCTACGTATCAATTTATATGCTTTGAGTTGAATTTGAGTATTTGTGCTTTAGCCCCTTTTAGCCCGTAATACATAAAATTAATAAATCATCGATTGACAGGATAATTTAGAATACATTTGTAATCATTATAATACGTAAAGTTGTAGAGATTATATAATAGTTTATATAAGCAATTTTTAAATTAAATTTCGCCATACGATATCCTGGTGCATGATTAAAAAAAAACAGCCATCTCTGCCCCTTCTAAAATGACGTTTAATTTGAATTGTCAAAATTGTAAACGTTATCATATTAGGCAAATGAAATTATTCTTGGCTATTCTTTAAATCAGGATTCCAAGTGATATCATAAATCTGATCATAACTTGTTTGACAGGCACAAGATCAAAATACGATTGGTTCGTGGACAGAAAAATTCGACTGTGGGTTTGAATTCGTATTCCCTAGATATAGTACAGTTACTACTAATAAATGCTCTGCCAAACTATCGCGGGCACTGCTGGCGAAGCCGAATCTAAGCTAAACACTTAGGTAGAATGAACCTAAGTGTTTAGCTTTGTATTAGTAGACTGCCTCGTTGGTCTAGTGGTTCCGAGCGCAACTGCTGAGCATGAGGTTTCGGGTTCGATTCCCGGGTCGAGCAAAGTGTTATTAAGTTTTTCTGTTAGGAAATTCTCAGTAACAGCCAGGAGTTTCGAATTGTTCGGTTCCAGACTCCGGGCTGCATGTAATATTCACAATAGGCTCACCAATTATTACATGGGAAATAATAACAGCATTGGTGAAATATCGGTGTACACCTGTGTACACCTCTGTACACCTCTGTCTACCCCTTCGGGGAATACAGGCGTTAACGCGTTTTAAAAATATATTAGTAAAACATTGTTTTAATAAAGTCCTCCTAAATTATTATTCGGGTACTTGATATATCCCACCTGGCAACCAAAACCTAGCTTTCGTACCTTGGTGTACGTCTTGGTGGGTACGTCTAGTCGCCTGTCGGACAGATTGACATTATCCTAGCTCGCCGTGGCATTCTCCTCGAAATGTCGCAATGTAAACATGTAGACTATTATTTAGTACGTTTTACGTCGTTAGTTTTAGCAAACGTTTGGTTTTAGTGTATATTGGTTTACTAATTTGTTTGAATAGTTTTTTGTTTTATTTATATGAGGCACAAATTTTTAAAACCGATTGGTTCGATTTTGCTTTATATTTTGTTGAAATTGCAGGAATATTTGAAATGAAGAAGATATAGCAATTTGACTGCAACCTTATTAGAAATTTGGTCAAACTTACCCCTATTTTGGTCGCGGGTAAATTTATATACCTATTTCAGCACATGACAGGGATTTGTCATGACATGGGATTTGACATTTAGATAATATTTAAACACCCAATTAGAGAGAAAAACTAACGCTCAGTTAAGCGGCCTAAATTGGAATATACTTAGGTATGTGTTGGATAAGCAATAAATATCTAGTACCAACGAACCTTGTTGATTTTCCAGGAACCATAACCTGCCTAAAGCCAATTTTTGTATCCCTGATAAGCACTTTTGAATAAACTTCTCGACAAGTAATCTAGGTAGATAATTACGCTCTCAGATGACAGAAAATTACGCAATAAAAGTTGTTTGACAAGCCTTTATCTTCATTCACGAGAGAGATTACTTAATGTAGATGAAGAGAAACAATCAAGGTTAAAGAACTCTTAATTTTTGTTCCAAACTTTACATGAAAGGGTGCTTAAACTTTCAAGTCTATTTAATACGGGTTTGCTAAGTCATCTTTGAATTTATCTGAGTCTGTTCTTCAAGATAAAAGTATACCAAATCTTTTTACTTAACTTTATAAAAAGGTGCGTTTCATAAGCGAATTGTGGCGTTTACTGGAAATGAAAATACCACACTTTTTCCTTTTACGTACACCCCAAAAAGGTTCCATATTTGCTCTTTTTTCTCTGACCGTCTTTAACTTGGCTGGTGGGCAGTAAGTAATTTTCTTAAAATAAAACATTCCTTAAGGTAACACTTCTACGTCTTCCCGCCTTATTCAAGTTTTTATGTAGGTACTGAACTACATAAGTGCCACTATTGTACTGAATTATATTTTTACCTTTTTTATACCACGTATAATTTCTAACTTACTGATACAAATAGGTTACGTAGGCATGCTTTGAAGATATTCTTTCCCAAAAATAAAGGATCATTTTATTTCAATCGAAAATCACAAATTTGAATTTGCAATTCCGCACAAAAAAAAAAGATCTAAAGCTTTTTTAAGAAAGCGCTCATTTGAATATTCTTGATTCAGAAGTTAGGCAGACGTGTTAACGAATCACCGACTCACGGTTGCTTTAAAAATTGGCGCAGAATATTTTTGTCGCTCGATTGAAATTTCGTTTCAATCTAACGAACGAACCGCAGTCAATACGAAATTAAATTTGTCGGCGAAATTCTGTCGTTTAGCGTTTATTTTTGAAAGCATTTAATGTTATTGCTTAGTTATGACTCGTGAGGATTTATGGACTGTTGCATGTTATTTTAATTTATTTATAAACTTACAATTTCCAATTTTCTTTACTTTTTGAGTCACTTGAGTTAAATGTTATCTTTTCCAAACTTCAAGATTGATCAGAGATTAATCGCGTGTATTATTGGTATTTGTTTTTTCTGACGTTTCGAACACTTTACAGCGTTCGTTGTCGCAGGATTCCTCCATTTTTACAATGTGTAGTGATGGCGAAAACCTAATGATGAATGATCAGACATATTTTACGATATGTTTTTTTACTTTATAACAATAAGGTAGACTACTTATTTTATGTCAATGACGAATAAATCAAGTTTCCATTATAGAAGGATACGTATACGCTATATACATCTTTGTATGTAATCCCTATTTGAAACTTAAATGATTAAATTCGTACATGTAGCCATCCTAATTTGTGTTTCAATCTGTTTCGGCTGTGTTGAGAATAACTACATTATTTTATATACGTTATTTTGTCTAGTTTGTATGGTGTCATTATTTTAGCGAATAGATTATATTATTGATTATTGTGGATAAGTGTACCTCTACAAAACTTCAGATATCATCGGATTAATTGAAGTACTGTGCATATTCAATACTCGTAATTAATTTCGTTATTAGGCATAAGTCGACTGTATATAAAATTACATGAACCTATGAGTACAACTGTACAATCTCCGTACCGTACATAACGCAGGTACACAACGAGAACAGCTTAGTAACACGTGCCACCACTACGTGTGCAGAAAGCGATACACTGGCATTTGACAAGTGTTCATAGGTACGTAGGGTCACTGGGTTACCACGATAAACATCATTTACGATGTTGAAATTGCCTCAGATATCTGCTTTCTCGGCGAAATGCTATAAGGTCAATATCGTACCCAAGATATTCGCCTCGAGCGGTTTTATGGCAATGAACCCCGATATTGCATCCAGGGAATATTAGTGTCTAGTAGCCTTGATCCGGCAACTGCCATCTTTTACCATCTTTTTCCAATATCCGTTAATATTGGGTGGCTGGTAACAACTTTTAGTTTGTTGGAATCACTTTCCTCGATGTTTTCTTGCGCGTTACGAACTTACCCGAATATTTTGGGTGGGCAATATTCAGAATATTTCGAGCATTAGTTTGTGACATCGTTTTATGTAATGGCGGGACGTTTACGTATATTTTGATAATAGTTATTAAATTTCCCTGCGATTTAGGCATGAGGAAAATTGTGGAGTTGGGTATAATATTCTGCAGCAGTGTGTGTTCATGTTATTTGCTAAAAAGGTTGCATATTTAGTAGTAAAAATTATTAAAAAAAAGCTTGTCTTTGACGAAGGCTTGACGACTTTGATCGACGACATTTGAGAAAAGACGTTCGTGTTTTTTATCATCTGTAGTTAATTAAAAAGGTGCTCTGTGATTCTCTGTGATTCTCTGTGATTTGATCTGAAGTGTCTTTGTAAAGTGTCAGTTATGTCAATACCTGCTTTCAATAATAATATCGAGAATAAATACCTTTTTTAACAATGTCTCTACTCGTAAATAATATTTCTAAATTGAGGACTATTGTGCCAAATGTACGTATGACATGAAAATACAAATTCTTTGTACCGTAAAAGAGAGATTGATTGAATTATCTATTGAATCACATGCATTGTAACTTGAATAACACTTGAAATTTTAAGCGTGATTTGTCAAAGAATCTAATTTTAACTTATGAATTGAATGTTGGCTGTAACTGTATTTTTATTTAAGGTTATCTGTATGTACCTATTTAACTGTTCATCATCAGAAATTCTATAGTTTGCCGTTTATTCGTGTCTCGCTAATCAGAATAAAATGTAGCCTACTAGCCCGCCATTTAGTTTGGAACAAAGATTACTCTAAGGTGCAATCCATCTCTATATTAAATTCATCGAAATTTGTCCAGCAGTTTAGGCGTGAAAACGTAACAAACAGACAGATAGTTACTTTCGAATTTATCATATTATAATTTATAATATTGTATTAGTTTGCATGTAGATCGTACGCAATGTACATGCTTTCAAAAAAGTGAGTGAAACGACTGCTCACTGCGTACCATGGTTACATAGGGTCAATACTACGGTATGGGATCATGTTTTGGGGATACTCCACCGAAAATGAATGTGTTTTCAAAGCACAGAAAAAATTTATACGAGCTATATGCAAACTACAACCAACTGATTCATGTCGACCCCATTTCAAACGGCTTAGAATACTGACTATGCCATCTATGTATTTATACGAAGTGATTAACTTTGTCTGAACCCATTTATCGATGTTTGAACACCACAAAAGTAAACGTCTA
This sequence comes from Xylocampa areola, assembly GCA_935421205.1. Lineage (NCBI taxonomy): Eukaryota > Metazoa > Arthropoda > Insecta > Lepidoptera > Noctuidae > Xylocampa > Xylocampa areola. Next base: position 9,901,947 of record OW285200.1, read on the forward strand.
AATAAAAAAATCTGTTGTCCACCCCATAAAACTGCCATGTTTAATAAGAGTATATTATGTATGGGACCACGGATATATAATCATCTCCCAAAAGCTCTATTGAACTTAGAATGTAACAAGAGATTTCAATATGAAATCAAGAAAATCTTACTTGAAAGGGCGTATTACAGTGTTGGTGAATACCTAGGTTACATGCTGAAAGTATCTGTAACAACCACTCATGATATCTAATTATCACATTGACATTAATCATATTAATTTTGTGACTTAAATTTCATTTCATTCTTGACATAATATTATATAATTGATTATTTCTAATTGACGGCACTTTCTAATAGCATGAAACCTGGTTTGTTATGTATTATTGTGTATATTAATTTTACTGAGAATATATATACAAATAAAATATATATAATAACTACTAATATTGACATTGTTCTCTATTTTAAATTGAAATGTACTCACAATTTATGTACTAAATGAATATAATGTTAAATTTGATTTTAATTAATTAATATTACAGCATGCTATAAAGCGGAATATGGCGTTCTAAACTTAATTGTAATGTAACACCAATGTAATCCATTACCCATGTTCGCAATAAATAAAGTTTGAAGTTTAGATATTTATTATTTTGGTTTATGAAACACACTGAAAAGTCTCTTAAAAAGTGTTTTCGACATTTGTGGGACATTGTTTACTCCAGTTTTTTTTTATTATGTTTAATGTAAAGAAAATACCTACTGCTTCATAACTGGTGGATAATACTCCGGGTTTTAGGGAAGAAGAAGAACAGTCAGCTTATTATTACACGCTTGCCCAAAAAAAGGAGTGTTATGTTTTTGGGTTGATGTATGTATGTAAGTACCTATGTATGTATGTTTGTGAGTTTCTTTATTCCACCATAACTTCTAAACACCTGAACCGATTTAGATGTATGGCGTATCGTTAGAATCCTTAAATTAAATATAGTACACAAAAAGGTGTAAAAAAAGAAAACGCATATGGCAGGCGTGCTTTTAATTTTTTTAATTAATTTCATCCTGTCTATTTTTACTTTACAGATTATCCCTTCTAGAAAACTCTTTACGACGCCGAACCTCTCTTCCGATATGCTTTTAGTACACAGAGATACTGGAGAAAATAATTCTACAATCCCATTTCAGTTTACTGAAGCTAACATGAAGGTAAATCATTATCATTCAAAAGTTCGTTTGCATAAATTAACTATATCAGTAAAAAGCGAAAAAGGTGTGTCAAAAAAGTAGCAAATGCATGTTGAGTGTAATGAATGAATGAGCAATGTGTGTGAGTTTCGTCGACCTTTTGTTTTTTCTCGTGTAGAAAATGCCTGTGCGCATGCCACCCAACGGGTAAACGGGAAGGTTATGTGGAGTCGCACCCATGCACTAAAATCCCCATGCTCTGAGACTGTATCCACTTTCATTTAATGGCGGCGAGAACTGCTGCGGTAGCACTACACTCGGGCTTTTCACTCCTGTAACGATGTCCATTGTCATCATCTCTTAAAAAAGACTGTGCAATGCGGGTGATATCCTCCCCGATCTATCAACCGCTGGACACTGTTAGGGCGGCATAAGATGGGCATGCCGCCTCCTACACCTACCCGTCTGCCTTAGATATATGTTCGCGATAGCCTCGGCCTTTTTTTTTTGTTTGTGCAACATCCCTCATGGACGCTGTGCAGGACTCCTACCGACTAAATTCTGCCCGACCTCTTTTTAGGGTTCCGTACCTCAAAAGAAAAAAAAACGGAACTCTTATAGGATTACTTTGTTGGCCGTCTGTCTGTCAAGACCCTTTACCTCGGGAACGCGTGGAGGTATCAAGTTGAAATTAAAACTATATGTTCAAGTCTACAGTCCCTTGAAGCTATGAAAAAATCAAACTCCTAAGTTAACGTAAAAAAAGATACGACTGTTTATGCCGCAAAAAACGTATATTTCGACACTCAAGGGAATCCAAATTTATAGGGTACTTTCCGTTAACCTAGAACTATGAAATTTGGCAAGTAATATCGTCTTATACCTACTACAAGTGCAAGATAAGATCTGATAACTATACATTTGTAGTTAAATCATAAAAAATATAGACTTTATTTGTGATCATGTATGTGATTAAAGTTGGAAGCGAGAGATCGCCCACCCTGTCTGCCCCGATAAGGTTGTAGCGCTACTGCTTGGCCCAAGCATACCTCGAGCGTATGCTGCGTCGTGCCCTCGGGGCAGCTGTCGCAGTGATGGCACCTCGATGACGGTTCCCGGCCTATGCGACGCAGATACTTCCCGAGGCAACCGTGGTCCGTTAGCATCTGCATCATCCGGAGGCTGAGGACGTCGTGTCTCCTCTCCAGCTACTTCACTATTAGGAGCCTTACCGCCGCTATTAGGGCAATTCTGGCCGACCTGGGAAACGAACCCAAGACATCATGTTGAGCAGTCGGCTGGGCCTTAAAATTCATATAAATCCTGAGTGGATGCATAGCGATGAACAATTATGTGCTAATACGATAACACTCTCGGAAATTTCTAATTATAATGTAAATTGTTGCTGTTTGACGAGATAATTATACACGAAATGTGCGCGCAGCAATTGTTATTCATTATTATTCATAATATAATGCTATTACCGTCGGTGCATAATTTAGTTGATCGCTAACACGTAATAGTCATTGTCAACTCTCGCTAAATCATAGTGGCGACAGATTTGTTCGCACAATGTTACAAATATTATTTACTCTTTAGAGATTGGTCACACCGAATGAAGAGCGAATGCAGCGCAGCAAGTTTGCTGCAACGCCTTATGTGTTTGTAAAAGCGCTTAAATTATGATATGGTCCACCTGTGACGTCTTCACCGACGTGATTACTGAATCACGTCGGCAGATTCCAAAATTCAATCACACGATATAGGGATAAAGGTACTGACCTTTATCCCTATATCGTGTGATTGAATTTTGGAATCTGTGATCTCAATGAGATATTTCAACTGCCGCTAGTAGTGTTAACAGATTGGTCCCACATGTTTTATAAAGATCGATATTTACTAACTACAGCGGAGCAACTGTGACATGTATTTGTTTTTAGAAAGTAAAGAAATGAATAGATCACTTTTTATCAAGGACCGAAAAGGTTACCCGTATAGGGGTTTTAATCGGGTTAATTTTTAGGATTAGCTGAAAAACCCTAGCGTAAAGGTTAACCCGTATTATTGGGTTAATCAGCCTATAATAACCGGTTCACGCATAAGGTTCGTTTTTGTTCATAAAAGTATGCTAGAAAGTGACGGAGATAGCACGCGCTCGGTGATTTGTAATAGTTCCGTCTCTTTCATTCTGGTTAATCAGCAATATTGAAATGGTTAACCCATTATGCATATGGGTTAACCCCTATAAGGGTTAATCAAATATATGGGTTATCGGTTTTACCGGTTAACCTTTTAACCCGATTAATCGGTCCCTGCTTTTTATCCTATAGCGACTTAGAGAGAGACAAGAGAATTGGTCAATCCTATTTGTCATTATAGGTAACCCAAAGTTTAAATGGAAGTTGTTACTTATTGAATATAAAGAAAAAAATATATATATGCGCATTTACTTAATCTTAAAGCTTCCCGCAAAATAGCAAGAAAAGGAGTAGACAAATTACTTTCCCAAATATAATTTACAAGTATTCAACATGCGCTGCATTTGGTGTGAACATCCCCTTACACAGTACTTAAAAACACGATGATTAATTAACCCCATACTGAGATTAAATTCACCAATGCGTAATTAAATTATAATGAGCTGTCGACAGTATGGTGTTGCTATCGAAATGACATGTTATTTAATGACGGGTGGTAATTTATAAAATTTTGTCACCGTACATGAGGACGTCGATATATGAGTACGAAATCTTCTGACGAGTTTGTGTGTTTCCAATTATTTTAATTACTTCGGGTGGAACTTTCTCGTTTGCTGATCGTATCGTTATAAAGTATTTCAATGAAAAATTCTACCAATACGTAGTAATTTTGATTTGAACTTTACATACCTACTGGCTCTATGTAGTCTATAAAGTTTATAATTTTTTGCTGCTATAATTCGGCTTGGTTCTGTCTTGATCACATGAATCCTGTATCGTGGCCACTGTGGCAATGCATGCACACTAGATTAACATTAAAGACATCGTGGCGAGCGGACTTATACCATCCGCCTAGGTCATCCAATTCATTGTTTATAACCCACCCGTGTCAGAACAGAATGCTTGGTATATCTCTAACATTTCCCTAATATCCACGTTTTTATCTCTCCGAATTAAGCGGAGCCCTAAGCGACACCAGCGTGCTCAAGTTACGTAGGATAGTGAAACGAGCTAAGTTTCAAGTTTTGATAGTCTATTAAATAGTGCCGAGTTCACGGAGTCAGGTCTTAGAACTTGGAAGGCGGCAGCTGCTGCGCTTTATATTTTCTTATAGGTTCAGTCTATATTATATTCATTTGTAGAATTAGCTATATTTTTATTGATTGATTCATACATTATTTAAATATTTTTTCTACTGTGCGGATATTTGAGGTATGGCCACCCGTCATGACGTAACATTCGTTGTATGGGAGTCTAATTTTGTTCCGTTGGGGTCGAATCTTTCCTAAATGGCGACTTTAGGGAGATATCCATTAACAGATATTTTACTATCTCTAAGAGTAATATCGATTACCAGTCGGAAAAGTAAGACTGTTAGCTGTTCTGTTGATTTATTTTCGAGAGAATTTATATATGCACTTTAATATGGGAAAGCTTTAGAGTTTAAATAGCGTAGTGATATGAATCGAAATAGGTATTAGTCAGTCTAACAACTTTTTATTACTTATTTTTTTTATAAATAAATTAGTTAATTAATTAATTTTATTACTTACCTAATAAGAAACTTAGTTACTGTGTAATTACACAAGAAGAAAAAAAAAAGATTCAGAAAATATATTATTACTTTCATAAATGGTTGTATTGGTTCCATATTGCACAATATGGAAGTATTATTGTAAAGGGTAAAACTCGGAATTGCATCATTTCAATAGGATGTAATAACTGTATTTTTTTTCAGAGAATCGCGGCGCTTGTACAGAATTACCCGGAAGGCTCGCAAAGGTCGGCCATAGCTATGGCAATGGACATCGTTCAGAGACAGATCGGCTGGGTCCCAATATCGGCAATGCACAAAGTAGCTGAACTTCTGAGTATACCGCGAATAAGAGTCTATGAGTGGGCCACTTTTTATTCGATGGTCAAAAGGTAAGTTATTACTGTCAATAAGAATAAGTAACGAATGTCTATGAAATATACAGGGTGTAACACAAATAGCTAGTCATACTTTATGGGGTCAATGCACCCGTGTATACGAACAACTTTTACTACGGAGCCAACAGCGAAAGCACGAAAATAAAAATCAACGACTTCAAAGAAATTCATACCTACTCGACCAAAATGTATACAGAACAGCAGATTTTTTTAAAGTTTCAAAGTTCGTCTCTTAAAAAAAGTTGTACGTGTTAATGTGTACATTGACCTCCTAAAGTGTGACTACGGATTTCTTTTACACCTTGTATATTTGAAACACATAAGATATTGGGGAATAGCTAGTAATCCTGCGATCATGTCAGGAAAACAAGAAACAATATTGAATCCGATTAAATCTTGTTTTATAACAAGGAATTAAAATATTCAGTCCAATATTCCAAATTGACACACTCACTTCTTTATTAAGGTATTGATAAAGTAAAAAGTCTTGATAAAAGTCAAAGACCTTGTAAAAGAATATAAGATTTGTATAAAAGGCAATAAAAAATTCCAAAACGAAGACATAAAAAGAAGAATATCGAATTGACATAGAAAAAATATCAAAATAAGTCGTTGAAAATCTCAATAAACCACTTTTAGATTACTGAAAATATTTGCGGGATAAAATGTCGTTGACAAAATCCTATTAAGGAATCTGAGATGTTGTAACTAAAAATATTTAGGTAGTGGTAGGTTACTGATGGAATGGTGACTGGCTGCCTCGTTGGTTTAATGGTCCCAAGCGCGACTGTTGAGTATGAGGTCTTGGGTTCGATTACCACATCGCATAAAGTTTTAATGAGTTAGGAAATTTTCAGTAGCAGCCCGGAGTTTAGAATTGTGCCCGGTAGATGGCAACAGGCTCACCACCTATTACGACTTAATAACAGCATTGGTGAAATGCGGTTGTACAAGTGTGTATAACTCTGCCTACCCCTTCAGGGAATACAGGTGGGCTGATGGCTATGTATGGTGGCCGACATTAGAAGTATGGGAAGACCGATGACAAGACAGTTGTATGATGATGTGATGTAAAAGTATTAGTAATAATAATAATAAATAATAAATAAGTTTATTGTTTATTGTATTGCCACTGTGTACTTTTATGCTGTGGTAGTGCGTTGAGAAAAGCTGTCTTCTTTTTGATTCGTGTGATTAGGAGCTAACCGAGTCTTCCAGTTGTTCAAGCCGCCAGCGCGCCCGTTATGGTGCTCTCACTTGCCTCAACTCCTGCTATTCATTAACGATAGCGGGAGGCGACGGTTTAACAAACGTGCCCTCCAAGTACAAAGACGGTCAGATAAAGGTACACAAACAATGTCCGTGCGCTAAGTAGGAACAATTTTCGCGTAGTGGCAAGAGCCTTAACAGGACACTACTGCTTAAATAGGCACACGTTCAACCTGAGGCTAAGCGAGACACAAACCTGCAGACGGTGTAAAGTGGCTGACGAAACACCACTTCACCTTTTGGGGGAATGTGGACCGCTGATACACAAGCGCTACACTCATCTAGAGAAGCATATTTTGGCCCCGGATGAAATGGGGAGCTTACCCCTAGGAAAATACTGTAGTTCATCACAGCGGCAGGATTCAGGGATGAACTCTTATTTAATCACAAAGTGGCGATCACAATATACATCTTATGGTCTAAGTGACACTATAGCCACATATAATAAATAAATTAAAAAAAAAAGATGGTCAGATGGCAATACTCCTATGGATCAGTACAGACTGACTGCTCTAAGCGTTGCTTAATTTCAACGATCATTTTACTGACTTCAGCTCACAACGCTTTGAGAACCACCATGATAAGCTGTGACGATGACGATTAAATATATTTTTCAGGGAGTACAGGGGTAAATTCAACATAAAAGTTTGTAAGACTTTACCCTGTATGTTGAGAGGGTCTGACACGATTCTACGCGCCGTTGAAGAGGCCACGTGCTGCTGCGTCGGCAGTGTCTCTGCAGACAAAATGTTTGGAGTCGATGTTGTGGAGTGCCAGGGGGCTTGCGTCAATGCTCCTGTAATTGCCGTGGACGATGATTATTATGTATGTTAATGTTGTTTTGGACTTATTTTGTAGATCTAGAAATTTGCATAGAAAAGTATATGACGGCACGAATGGGCAGTGGATGAAAGACCGACAGCTGCGCTGCGTGTCGCAGGTTCGTTTCTTGCACGCAATAAATATTTGTATTATCTACAGATAATTGTTCCGTGTCTGGGTGTGTGTGCGTATGAGATTACGTGTCTATAAACGCACCCACGATAGAGGGGAAATTCCTAGGATGTGGCAAAGTTTAAAAAATTCTATATTCACAAATTCATACAGATATGAACTAATTTTTAGAAGAGAATATAACGTACTAAACAGTTTTAGAAACTCTTATAGTACCTAGACTTATCCTAAATCATATGAACTAGGGGTTAAACAGTTACTAATCATCCCGTCCCGGTTTGCCTCTTATGCAACTTGTTGGTCACATCAAACAAAATTCTTAAATACAAATTTATACCCCGAATTACATGAATTAAACGTACATGCCCCTCGTTGGTTTCCACTTAAAGAGTAACGCCGGTGTATTACTGTATATTTATTAAAAATATATTACCTAATATTTACTAAACATTTTAGGAAGATGTAACTGTTACCGATGTTTACAACATTATCCAAACGTTAAAATGTGGAGGGATACCCCCGGCCGGCCCTCAGTAAGTAATAAATAAATATTTTATATTTATTATACGTATAAAATACCAAGGCTCTTGTTTATGCGATGCCTACATTAGAGGCATTTAGGGAAATGAGGAAGAGGGAGAGGTCGCAAACTAGCTCACAAACATAGAAGTGGAACATGTGATAAGATTTACTGATAATCTCTGCAAGAAGAAGATGAGGAAGATGATTGCAGAAGCAATCAGCAAATCTTAAAAAAAGAAGTTCTATTTTTTTGTTAAACTAAGGGCAATTGATAATAAAATAGACTGCCTCATTGGTCTGCTGATTGCAAGCCTAGATGATGAACGTGAGATTGCGGGTATGATTTCTGGGAAACGCAGTTGTTTAGTTTTTCTATAAGAAAATGCTTCGCATCCCATCCCAGAGTATGGAACGGATATTTTATTTTTGTGTAATGTAGTCGTGTGTATGTTAGAATAAACCATTTTTATTTATGTTTAAAAATTCTTTTCGCTATAGGTAATTAAAATAATTTTATTCCAGGAACGGTAGATATGCAGCTGAGCCTATATGTGGCATGTCTACTCTGTTAACCTGCCCTCCGCCGCCCGGGTACTGTGTGCAGGAATCTTTGTATTTCAAACTAGAAAAATAACTTACGTACTTTAATTTTATATTGAGTTTTAAATTTATTTTAAACATTTCTATTGGATTATGAAGAAAAGAAATAATCCTTACTTTGATAACGTTTTCAGTCTCCGGAATCCGTAATTTTGCTGACTTGACTGACAACTGAAGTTTCATTGTAAGTTAACTGTCTGTGTTTCACTGATTCGTTCACATACTTGGGATTGTAATGATTCCTATCGATATAATTATGTCAAAATAAATTAATTTGCCACGATATTTTCTAGTACTTTATTTCGATTGCAAAATATTTCTCATGTTAAATAGGTGAAAATGCATATTTATATAGAATTTATCTGTACATTTTTATGAAGAAGTGAAATGTTTAAATATAAAACATTATCTGCCAGGTATTTCTGCTCTAAGCCACATCTAAAAGTGAAAGAATTCTTCACTCAGAAAAATACTAAGAACGTTGCGCAAAAACAATATCAATAAAACACGGGCACGACGATGAAAATTTCAATTTTAAATGTTTTGTGCACATTTTAATATCCTGTCACAAAAACGACAGTATAAAATTCCAATTTTCCAGTGGAGGCACTCGAGACGTGGGAGACGACGAACGAATGTATAATTAGTTTAGAAAGTCGCCGAAATTACCCGACAAACAATCGCTATGACAAACATTACAGGCTGTATTACTTTTGTGCCTATTAAAACGCGGCCCATCAATTGTGAAACCCGTAAAGTGGTACAAACAATAATGTTTTATTAAACTTGGTAATTGTTACAGTGTTTGTAATCGATGTTATAATTACAAGTTGTTAGGCGAGACTTAGACCAAGTGAGGTCAAGAGCAGTAAATCTTGGGAGGCGTTCGTGATCCGATCGCCTCCCTAGAGATTGCCCCTTTCCGTAATTAAGTAGTTGCTTGCAATCACAGCCAATATAATCCGCGCCGCAAACTTTAATTACAGGTGAAAACTATCTGTTGAAGAACAATAGGAAGTTCCGAGTGTGGCCGCCTTTGTTTTAGAATTGTTTAGCTGAAGTGGTAAATAATTATAAGTTTGTTTTAACAGTTGCCTTGTACAGTACGTGTGCACAAGTTTGTAACAAGATAGCGCTAATCCGGTTAATTGTTGTCTGCAGTTTGTATAATTGAGAAAATTCGCGTTGTTGTTCTGGAAAGGTTTTGTAAATATTTTTTTATTTAAGATGAATCTTTGGAAAGCATTAACGCATGCTTAGCGAACTTTAAAATAATAATATTAAATGGAAAAGAATACGATCGCGAGCAGGATTCTATTATTATTATTATTGTATTAACTGCAAAGTTACAGGTGTCCGAACCGACACGACTATAGTCGGACACCTGTATTTTATTTTATTTCCCTGTATAGGGACTGAATCAAAAAGAATACAGTCGTGAGCGGGATTCGAACCAGCGCCTCCCGGATAAATACTCCAGGCGCTCTGACCACTTAGCGGTCAGAGCAATAAAATTTTCATGTTACTTGCTACTCTCTTTTCCTTTTTTTATTTATTCGTAAGTTACTTTTATTTGATACCTGCATTCTATACTACATAAGAAGTGAAACTATGTATTTATCCTAGGATAAATAACACCTCAATTAATATACTAAAAATCTATTCCCTGGAATAGGACGCAAGATCGGGTTATGATTGATACGGTTACTCTAGGTCAATCGTAATCCTTTTAGTAATAGGTATTAGCGCCATTGATAACCAAACGAACGAAAATTCAAATGCACATCCAAACGCATCACGTCTATATTTTTATTATTTATATTGTATAATACAATCACACAATTTAAATTATTTAATTGTTATTCAAAGCTATCGAGTTAAGCTTTGTTTACGTTGATTTGGTCAATTTCGAAGAATTGCCGCGGGTGAGGAGACCCTTTTCAGTATTTCAGTAACCTGTCACTATATATATAATACATTATTATTAAATAATAAAGTATAGTCCTTCCACATAGCCGGGTATTGCCCAAGATTCGTCGTAGTTGATTCCGTTAATAAATCAGGAGAGAGTTTTGTTTTTTTTTTTAAATAAAGTCATATTTATTCTACATAAAATCCGACAGGAAAAAGCGTGTGGCGGACGGGACTCGTTATTCACCATAATTGGATGCCTTTACATGTTAAATGATTTTCACTACATATACTTGCGTAACCTTTATGATTACTACCTCGTTGGTCTAGTATTACCAAGCGGGACTGCTGAGCATGAGGTCCTAGGTTCGATTCCCGGGTCGGGAAAGTGCAATTGATTTTTTCTATAAGGAAATTTTCGAACTCAACTCGGAGTTTGGGTTGTGCCCGGTAGATGGCAATTGGCTCAACACCTATTACATGGGACTTAAGAACAGCATTGGTGAAATGTGGGTGTATAGCTATGTACATCTCTGCCTACTCATTCGAGGAATATACTTATAGAGGTCTTTTTTGCGTGTGATATTAAGAAAGTGCTGCCTACTTATGTTTTAGTTTTTTTTTTTATAGAATCGCTAATGTAATATTTTTTTTGTATTATTTACGCTTGTTTATGAGCTTTTACACTGCATTAAGCACATGCACTATAAATAACCTTGTTACTACTACCTTAATAATGTAATTTTTATAATATTGTGTATAAAAAAATGTTTGTGTCATTGTATATAAAAAAAAAATGTATGTCATCAAGTAACAAGTAAATTTATACTAAACTTTTTTGCATAAAAAGAATCATGGAAAATCTTAACTTCAAGAGCAAAACGATCTCTCTTTTATATTTGATCAGAGAATAATAACAGCTGGCACTGAAGGACACAGGCTTTCGAGTATCGAGTGATGTGTTTATCAAATTGAACCGTGTCACGGGGTGAAATAACAAAATTTACCATTTTATCTTTTGCGAAACACGAGCACCGACCAACAACGACGGCAAATAAAATGTCTAAATATTTGAAAAGAGGACAACGAGATAATGCCGTAGTTAATGGTACCGCCGGACGTCGGCGTCGCGGCGACTTGTTATTGCTTTAGGAAACTGTCCCACACACCAGCAACTAATATCTGACAAACTTGTATTTGGATGTTACTTGAAGAAAATTAAGAGTTCCAGGTTTAGGGAGTTTGCTACAATTGGTTAGAGACATTTGGTAGTATATTCTACTATATTCCTGTCTGTTAATCACATTACAACACTTTTTTTTTTCGTGTGTGTGCTACACCCAAACTCGAAAATAATATGAATCAATTAAGTGTATTACTGCCTCGTTGGTCTAGTGGTCCCAAGCGCGATTGCTGAGCATGAGATCTTGGGTTGGATTCCCAGGTCGGGCAAAGTGTTATTGGGTTTTTCGTAAGAAATTATGAGTACCGGCCAGGAGTATGGAATTGTGCCCGGTAGATGGCAATAGGCTCACTACCTATTACATTTCACGAATGCTATTGTTATGTCCTATGCAATGCAATAGGTGGTGGGTCAGCTACCAGGCATATTTCTATATCCTAATTGATAAACGCAATAACACTTTTCCCGTTCCGAGTATCGAACTTAAGACCGTAGCAGTCTCTCTTGACTATCACTGCGTACTTAGGGCATTTTGTGTATGGACATCAAAATGGCGTTGATGTCCATACACAAAATGCCCTGAGTCTTAATGTTAAGGAGCTTTTTCATGTTGCTTCACCACCGTGTTTCGTGGCTTATAAAATTTGTCGCGCCAGTCCCAATAAAACACTGTCCTGCTACTATCCTTACATATACCTTTTGCTTCGTCCACGTTCATACAATTGGTCATACACGCGCGCCGGTTGCGAGTACTACGCACCTGTCCTTTTTGTAGGATATTACAAAAGCAAAATAATTATATTAAAATAAAATATGTGTTGTAAAGTATCAACATTTCAAAATTAGCTGTTGTATGCACCTAAATAAAACAAAATATCATCCTATCGATAAACCATTTAACCTTTTGCATGGCGATTTGGAAGCAATATGTCGAAACCGAATTTGATAAATGATATTAATTACTTGAACATTGACCGCAATAACATTTGTATCGGGATTTCAAACAATCAGGTACGTATTTAGGCAGAACTAATTTATATCAATGGTTAGACCTGCTGTTTTGTATGGATCAGAATTTTTGACCACAAAAAGACGAACGGATGCTATGTGATAAGTGAAGATTAGAACGTTAAGAGGCATGTGTGGTGTTACTCGAATGGATAGAATAAGAATGAGTATGTAATATGATTAGGAATGTATAAAAGGGTGCCTGGAAAAGAAGTGATGGCTGAGATAACAGCCGTATGGTAGAACAAGACGTGCGCCAATATTTTGGAATAAGGACAGTAAATTATCAAATAAGGGAAAACGAATTTGTGAATGTAAACCAAAATATCATATCAAATAATATAATTGGCTAATATAATATCTTAGGTTAGCGCGATCACTACACATTATAATAAAACAACTTTTAACCGGATTAATCGCGTGTATTATTGGTTTTTTGTTTTTCCTGACGTTTCGAACACTTTGCAGCGTTCGTGGTCAAAGGAGGGTCCTCCTGCGACCAGGAACGCTGCAAAGTGTATAAAATATAATTGCCTTCTTTTTTTAAAGATATTGTATAATTTACAATTATTATGACTTTATTTAAAAATCCTTTGTGGAGACTGAAACTAGGATTATTTAGCAGGAAATCATATAAAAAAGATTACAAGTAAGCTTTATTGTTTGAGATTTAAATATACCCCTAATCTTTAATGCACTCTTTAAAAATTCATAAAAGACATTCAAAGGTATCTTAAGGGCCATTTAGAGAGCGATCGTCCCCAACATAGCTGTGCCTTAACAGTTGTTTTCCACAACCGGGGGATGTTTACAAAGTTTTTAAACAAACAATGATGGCCGACGATATTTTCCTTGTCGTTGGATTTTTTTTAAGGCCTGTAGGTATTAGTATGTTTTAAAGACGTGTGTCATATCGTCATTTTTAATATACTTACTGAGTAAGACTGAGGTAAAAATATGACCACAAGCAGGAATAAAGGAAAAGGAAACACTTCCTCCTCTCTCCTACATTTGCCGTGCCGACAAGGCCCACACATGTTTCTGTATATTATATTGTAACATTTATTTAACTTGTGGAGTGCAATAAATGAATTGAGAATTGAGTATTGAGTATTGAATTGGACCTGCACCTCTTGTATTAGCAAAAATATTAGTATTTCAAGAGCTCTGTCAACTAACCCAAGTGGTAAGCCTCCCTAAATTAAAAAAAAAAACTTCTAAGCCGGATCTGTCGTCCACTTATTTGTATAAATCTTACAATAACATCAGAGTCATTAATTCACACCGGGCATAATTTTAAACTCCGGGTTGCTCCTGATAATTATCTATCAAATATATAAAAAAAAACAGCAGGTACATATTGCCGGACTCCGGCATTAAACCGAGGGAAATGGTAAGTATATTCCTTGGGCAAGGAAAACATTCCTAAAGGTAGATATCATCATAATCCTAATATTATAAGGCCAAGATATTATTACATTAAATAAATAAACATTAATATTTCCTATCATTATTTAATAGTACCTACATATTTCTTGAGTGTACATAAGTCTTTAAATACATTAAATATTTATTTATTATTATATTTATTTATGTATCTCAACGAGATACCAATAAGACTATTTAGTCTTATTGGTATCTCGTTGAATGGGAGAAGTATAAAATTATGCATTATAATAAAACAACTTTTAATAGGATTAATCGCGTGTATTATTTAGAAGTACTTCATAACAATAAAAATCTGTTGTGTCTGGTAATTAGTGAGTCAACAGATTTCTACAATAAAATGAGACAAAACTGGTGTTACTGTAAGAAATGTAGAATGTCCTAGGCCTTTCATAAATTGTTCAATATTAGTTGCTACATGATACGTTTAACAGATAACTAAAAAGGTGTACTTTGGCTAAGAATGATTCCTGTCACTGTTACACACCCGTCAAATTACATGAAAGTGCAAGTGTATGTACTAGTACTTACCTAATGTTAATTTTTCGTGTAATAACTAAATAAAAATTTTGAGGTTAATTTTGAAATGAATACCAATTTCAATGTTAAATCAACGCATTTAAAATTGTTAAAACAATGGCTAATCTTAAAATAATATATCTATATTACATTTACCTCAATTTTAAATCATGTTGACTTGATGTTATCTTGATTCCTTATCTATTCATAAGACATTTTGGCATTTTTAAGTACTATTTACAATAGGAAACGAGTGGATTTATTTTCAAGAGTAACCCAACTAGTACATAGGGCGAGTGTGGATGGTAGAGTAGAGCATATGTACTGCAATAAAACGTTCTCAAAAAAGGACACGTCAGAAACAATTACATTTACGAGTATACATGAAGACGTTAATGAACATACATGAAGCGAAAGAGGTGTGTCAGAATCGTAGCAAGTGCCTATCGATAGCCTCTGCTTACCGCAATGGGAAACAGGTGTGATTGTATGTATAGCTAGCTATAAGACTTTACTTATTACTTTGACTTGCTTATTTTGCCGAATAAATTCTTCGACAGCTTCTAAATCTTCTTAGTTAACTAATTGATGCCACACTATAATTAATACAAGTTTTCACCTTCCATGGTGTAAGGATATTGATTACTAATTAAGTCCTTTACTATCAGAAGATCAGAAGTGTATTAAGTGTCGCAATTAGTGGCAGGTGCCGCCTTGTTATGTTCTCGTAGGTGACGTGCCTCTTATTAGTGCGTTGGGTTTTAGTATACCTATACTTCCTCATTGGTCACAGACGGGGTTGCTGAGCAAGAGGGTTCGATTGCCGGGTCGGAAAAGGGGTTTTGTGTTAGGAAATTTTAGTAGCAGCCAGAGTCAGGTACTGTGCTCATGTCGAGATGGTTGGGTTATTACAGGCCCGCCTCTTGAGCCACAGGCTGTAGAGTACAAACCTGGCACCTCTTATTGAATGTCATTATAATGTACTTAATCCAGGATATTTTACAGACATACGTTAAAAAAAAATATCATGAGGTATTCTGAATTTAATGATCTAAAATGGCCAACCGGCAGTGGGGCAGCGTGGCGATCAATGCTCATGCTTAATTGTATGAGGAGAGACCCTCTACAGCAAGATAATTTTGGGCTGGTGTCAAAATATCTACCTACTTATTTTCTAACAAAATAAAATAAAGATTTAGGGATGACCGAAACCGCAATATTAAGCGAACCGTTCAAATGATAGCCAAACTAAAGCCCCATAGGAAAATTATCAAGATTCACCCTTAGCAATATTCAACCGAAAAAATATATTTACAACATAAATTGTACAGAATACGCGTGAAGGAGTAAACATAATAAAATTATGGTGCTGTTCACGGGATCTCTTCTCAGTCAGCTTACTTGGCCGGAAAGATAAGCGTCCACATTTCACATTTTCTCCCATTCTCCATACCAAGGAGGAAAACTATTACTTACTTAACTTGAGATTGGTATATATGTACATTTAAGCGCTCATAGCCCGTTGCAAACTATGGTTAGCAAGCTATCGTTTAGGTTAAGCAACGCTTGACGCGGGAAAATTGTAGATATGTGAAGTTAAAATGAGTCAAGTCTGGAATGTAACATAGTCAGCGCGGTATGCGCGCCTCATGGGGTACCTAGCATGGACACAATGAATGACAGGAACAGTCCTGACGCCGTGCCGGCACCAAGTACGTCATCGGCGGCACGAGCGCAGCACATATGGCGCTATGCAGCGCCAGTTTGACTCGCGACATCGCTGTGGGCTCAGCTCATATCTAATGGTTCCTTAGACATGAGCTGGTCAACTAGTCGGACAATCCCGATACATACACGTGAGCAGTACCTAACTGTTAAAAAATAGTCATTTGAACATGCCTCATAAATCATTGTTAAATTGGTTTCATGAACGAATAATTTGAATCAAATGTTTATTTTTAACAAAAAGGTTAAGTCTCAGCAAATAGTTTTTAGATATCAAAATACTTTGCTGAGATTTCAAAATAAAGGTTAAGTAAGATGCTACGCTGGTTTTCCATGCGTATGTACCGCGCCCTTATAGTAAAAATTACAAATAATACGGAAATATGATTCTGTTAGATCAGATATAAAGTTTCCAATCCTATGGCCTTGCTTGTGGTTTTAAGTAGTTGAAATAATACCAAAACTTCGAGACCCTTTGAAATAGTATGTGAAGCGTTACTTTACTAACTTGTATTAAGACTAAGTTTCTTGATAATGCCGACCCGAAAATAGCGGGTGTTTATTCCCGAAGTTATAGGATATTACAATTTGTCCAATGATTATTCTAGGTCGTGTTCACATCAGAACGTATTACCTAGTTGTTTTGAAACTTTAATTAAAGTGGAATATAAAATTAACGGTTACTGAAGGAATGATTAGGTAGTAGAGGTGTACTTATTATTATATACCCACATTTCATCGATATAGTTATAGTTCAAAGTTTAATATATACGTGGTGAGCTTCCGGGACGTTTTCCGGGTAGGATTCAAAACTTCGGGTTGCTACTGAAAATTTTAAATTCTACCGGGAACCTCAATAACACTGCCTGGCTCAGGATAGACCCCAGAACCTCAGTCAGCCGCTCTTGCGATCACTACATTATTGAATAGATTCAGGCGTTACCTTGACCACTTGTATCCATTTGAGTAGTTGGTGGTAGTTAAAAATTTTCATCACTTACGTATGTGCAATATTGTGGAAGTAGCTAGATATTGTATTTAAATGCATATGTTACCGGTAATCTGTATAATTCAGGGATTCTATACAATACCCAGGCAATGTATAGAATACCTGGGGCTTTCAGGCAATGTATGAAATATTATGAATATTATTGTCCATTACATACCTAGGTATACCTAGGTAATGAATTCAATTCCTAGGGATTGTATAGAGTACTTGCTGTTGCACCGGCAATGTGTAAAATAAATGAAACTTGGTCTATATATTTATAAATGTTAATACAGTATTTTATTTTTTACTTAAGTGGTAACTATCAATATAATATACCTATACAATAAACAAATCTGTCCCACTGTAGTTAAGTCATTCTGATTCATACATACAGTCATTCAGAGTTGATCCAAGAGCGAGCGAAGCGAGCTCGGAAGTTTCGTGTACCCCGACACGGACAGGTTAGGTTTGAAGAGGAAGACGGGGGTCAGTGAGCGAGCATAGTGAGCGAAATACTCCCGTCATCCGCTTCGTGTTTAGATTTTTTCTGACCTTACAGAAATAGGGTCGTCCCACCCACGGGAAGACAAATCAGAATACAGCATCTTATTTTTTACTTAAGTGGTGACTATCAATATAATATAACTCTGTATAAATCTGTAATACTGTGTAGTTAAGTCATTCCGGGATTCATACAGACAGTCATTCAGAGTTGATATTTTATTTCTTTGAGTCAAACATTTTGTTTAATAATGTCTATAGGTAAACTTGAACAATTTGAGATCGGATCTCAAATTTCATTCGTGTTTTACCTACATTACGGGCTGCAAATTCGGTAATATATAGAATACCTAGGCAAAGTATAAAATAAATAATATTTCATACATTACCTACACGTTTTAGGTTATTTGTTAATGTCTATACATTGCCTAGGTGTTGTATAGAATACCGGATTATACACCTTACCGGTAACACATACACTTAATTAATAATGAGTAGATGAAGTTGTAAGACCTTTGTAATAACACCACCTCCGGAACAAATTCTAAAATCCGGGATGCTACTGAGAATTTTATAACAGAAAAGCCCAATATACCCAACCCAGGACGTAACTCTCAGAAGCTGCGATTGTGACCATTAATACAAGGCTAACTTAATTTATGGGTTTGTGGCTACGTAACAGCGTCATGTACTGACCGATTGTGGTCATTCTGCGCGTGAGCTTGCACTTACCATGGTTGGTCTGTGATTGGGTCTCACAATTCATATCGAGACCCTTCCATCACCTTCGTGCCTTGGAGAGCACGCTAAACCCGTTGTCAAACGAAGATCTATGACAAGCGCTACAAGTAGTCATGTCTAAAAGGTCTGATCAGTGTTAACAAGGATATCGTGTTACCCAGTATCTGGGTTGTAGTGGTCAGATAGGCAATCGCTTCATGTAAAATACTGGTATTAATTGCAAACGGTTTAACTGGACACTAACGTACGCAGTTGAAAATGCTACGCAAGGAGGTAAGTGTCTACGTTTACTAGTTTTTCTTAAATTATTACCAATTCGTATGTTATATGTTTCTTAACAAATAGCACCTTATCACTATTTTCTCATTTTCATACGACTATTTTCTTATTATCAAATTCGATTCATAATCATAATACATTTCCCGATATATTTATATATATTACATTTATCAAAAACGCTCTCACGAAATTGCGTTAGAAAATTAGGTTTTTATGAAGCCATATGTTTACATTTTCGCTGAACAAATTTTCAAGTTCTATTAAATTAGTAAGTAAACAAATTTTATTAGGTCATAAACTTCCAAAGTAAGAAGGGACTTAAAACACTGGAAGTTGTGCGTAAATATTTTATTTTAATAACACCACTTAGATGTCGGTGTCGGGTTAGTAGAAATAGATGCCTATCGTTACTAAGTTATCGTTGGTAAGTTTCTTTTTTTCATCAACAGCGGTGTCCATTCTAATTTCGGCCAACTAAAAAAGGAACACTGCTATATTTAAAAATTTCAAACTAAAATGATAATACACTTTTTGTTTGATTTCTCTAATTTTGGTGGCTAACTCCTAATTCCTCCCATCTTACTCATTTTGTGACAGTTAGTAAAAGACAGTAATGCTCTAAATTTTGTTTAGTTTGCTACATTAGAATTGACGCCATTTGTCAACCAAAAATGTCCATACTATTTCTATTACTATCATAGTTCGACATCTTAAATTTTACAGGCTACCTAAAATTGTACCTTCTATAAATGTAAGGAGATTTCAATTAGATGTGCTTAAATTCCAGTTTGTCATTTCTTAAATCATCTAGTCTTGGGCATACTTTTAATAACTGTTAGTATACAACGGCAATGCTCTAAATTTAGTTTAGGTGAACTACATCATAAGTTTGAAAACTTTACAATGCTTCAATTTAGTTTAGTCAGCCTGCCTACGTTAGAATTCGCACCAGTATCTAGGTAGTAGTAACTTGTATCTTCTCACCTTCCGAAGAACGTTTGCCATTTAAGTAACTTAGTTTATCTCGACCTTTATAGGCAAGAACTGATAAGGGGTTATTGTTCTTCTCCTAAGGTTGTTGTGATTACTCTTACACAACTTTTTGTTAGTAAAGATGGTGGAACAATGGAATTGTTTCGAATGTATCGGAAAACTACGCTACAGTCTCGAAAACTAGTCGTATTTTATTTGTTCGTAGCTTAGATGAAGTAAAATAGAAAGCGGCGGCTTGTGCAAATAATTTATTTACTACGTATACTGCTATCAGATTAAATTCAACTCTTTTATAACATGTTAATGTAAAGTGTTTTTTTATAACCACAGTTTCGCATCCCATCTCATTTATTACAGATTTAACCCACAAGTAGTTAATAAACATCAAGGGAAGAAAACGAAAGTCATAAAAGGGCTGTATCATTATTTACATAAACGCTATAAAACCGAACAAAGAAAATTTATGCGGCAAAGTTTTGGGCAATATCCGTTTTCTGTGACACGTTTTTTCGAGGGCCGTTGTTCATCGTTAATCTTGGAAACAAAAACAGCAAGTTTGGTCGCGGCGCGTCTGCGCCACCCATAATTTACGTGAAACAAGTGCGCGCGACATGCGGTGTTGTACCTACTTGCCTACCTAAAGCTATACAAAAATTACCTTCCGAATACTTCGGCCGAGGTCTCTTTCATACTAGCTTAATATACGTGGCGACTAACTGCTATTAGTTGGCAAAGTTCCGTACACTTTCAACATGTATGATGTCGGATTTTAGGGGTGCTGCGAAACTACAAGCAGTTTTGGGTTCGGCTTAGCGTTGCCTTGCCGTTTAATGCATGTATCACGGCTGTATTATAAATATTCTTACGCTAGTTGCTTGGCAAATTGCGACAAGACGTTTGATTCTTGGCTTTTTGGAGTTTTTTTGGCTGGGAATACGTATTAGGTATAGAAAACAATGTTTAATTCGAACAAAAATTATATGTAGTGCCTATTGCTATCTTTAACTAACAGCCAATATAAAAGTGGGACTGAACGAATTTATGAAATGTCAAGTTCACATGAATAGACGTTCGTCTTTTTCATACAATTTCACCTTGACGTTTTTAATTTTAGTAGGTGCTTAAAAGTGTACCTATTATAGCTTCGTTAATTTTAGTTTAACGTCTCTCGGTTCTTAATAGGTGACCTATTACTATGAACCGGGCACAATTTTCAACGTCCAGGTTGCTTCTTAGTACTTTCTAACATAAGAACCAATAACACTGTCTGACCTGGGAATCGAACAATAACCCATGCTCATCAGCCGCGCTTGCGATCACTATACCATCGAGGCAGTCAAGAATTAATATAAAGTTATTATGTATATTAAATGGAAAAAAGAATACGGTCGCGAACAGGATTCGAACCTGCGCCTCCCGGATAAGTACTCCAGGCAGTATTTATTTGGTTCGTATCCTGTTTGCGACCGTATTCTATTTCCATTTAATATAATAACTTCAGAGTTGGCTAAGCATGCGTTAATGCTTTTCAAATATTTATCTTGAATATTATCACACTTATAGTAGGTAATATTGTAATTTTTTTGAGAGTAAGTATAGATTTTAATTATAGTCTAATATGTTATTATAAATTCAATGCCGCACTCCTTGGTAAGCAGGTAACCAGATAGGTACTGGCATTCGAACCTCAGTAAAATATTTACCAGTAGGTTCTCGAATCATATTTGCAATGTGTACACACATTAGGTAATAGGATGGCCTAAATTTCACGTGTGGTATAATTAAATGTTCGTATATCAGTAAATACTATTGCGGATACCTACCTAGATTAATATTTCGTAATTTCTTAGGTTTTCGCGATCACTACACATCATATTAAGACGACTTTTAACTGTATTAATCGCGTGTAGTACTGGTTCTTATTTTTTCTATCGTTTCGAACACTGAAACGTTCGTGGTCGCAGGATGGCAGTGAAAACGTCAGGCCAAAAAAAAACCCAATAATACACGCGATTAAGCCGGTTAAAAGTTGTTTTATTTTAATTTCGTAAAAAAAAATTTTTTTTCAACGTGTTTATGAGACGAGGTTATAATAATATGTACTTAATAGTCGACCATGAATTTGCTTTACCAATATTGACGAAAATGATGCGGATATTCTAATTTCATGATATGTCATGGTCAGTTACTTTATGAGTAAAACTAACAAAACTAGTGAATTACATTACAGTGGATTGCATTACACAAAACCGCTCATGAAATATAATATCTCTACTAGCTGGGCCCCACAGTCTCACTCGTGGAATAAATACCCCCTAGTGTGGATACCTCTGCCTCCACCTTCATATGATATTATTAACAAACAACTAAAAAACTCACAAATATTCAAAGTTTCACTTAATAAATGGTATGTCTTTCTATTGATTGTTCATCACGCAGTGAAGACAAAAACTTCGTCATATCAGCCTCTACATATCTCCTCTTCAAATCTACACTTCGTAAAGGTTAATAGAATTTCAGTCAAAAGTGGAAAGAAATAAAGACTTAAATATCTAAGAGACGTTTTTATTATCTATATTAACCTAACTTTAGTATGGCAGTATTCCCCAGTAACTGGGTTGCGGAGGTCAAACGCCAGTCACTCTGTGTAAAATTCTGATATTTATCTTAAGCTTGTTTTATATAAAGCCAACCCTAGTATATTTGGATAAACACCAGATCATTTTGAATAAAAAAAATGTATATCGAATGGTTGATGAATAACAAAATCTTACTGTCAAAGTTTAATCCGCCAATATGCGTCTAATGAGATTTTACACCACATCGAGAATCTCCCAAGTGTGCTGGTTTTAAACACACAAAAAATAATTAAATCTAACACGCACATTATCACAAAAATTCAGTAGTTAAAACCTGAGATCTTTGTATTTATCAGTCCAGGCATACTACTAGGCTGTATATGTTTAAAAACATATTGGAAAGGTGCTTCCGAACTTACTTACATACGAGTTTAGTATTCGCGACCATTTTGTTCACGATCCGGAGTTTGTTTGACGACGAAGCACGACGTGTTTCAACGAACATTCCCCTTTCCCATTCCTTATTGGTATATTTCCATTTTAAAACTAATGTAAACAAGTCACGTGAAGTCAAAACTAACACTAATATTTCCTTACTAAATAATTAGAATGTCTTTCAAGTAAATTAAAGAAAAACATGGCGTCTCTTGACAGCTGCCTGTCTTCCCGTGCAATTTGTTAAAGTCAGGCCACAAGTTAGTATTTACTCGCGGTTAGGTAATAATCTACAAGTTTAATCTACCATAAAATTAGACAGTTTAACTATAACAGTAATTGGGATTTACTACCCAAATATGCTTTTGATAAAGTAAACCTAATACGGTTGGAATTAATTATCATTAAAGAGTAAAATAATAATAAAATTTACGTAGTTAATATAGACTGGGCCATAGGGATCCTTGGATTCTAAACACGTGTTATTTTTGTTTAAATTTACATTTCAGAAAGTCCGTAATGATAGATAAATCTAACGATCAAGGGTAAGCTGTGCTTGCCGCAGTTGGCCTTTTTTTCTCGTGTGGAACATCTGTCATGGACGCTGTACCAGACTCCGACCGACACACGTATGTACCTCCTTTATCTTTACCGGGGTCCCGAGAGCAGAACTGCATACACCGCAACCCCGGCAGTTTATGGTCTGTGGAAGGTAAAGATGGACCCCATCACTAATGCAAGCTGGCCACAGGTGGCTCACACAGACACTCCAGAGAGTTGCACGTAGAAAGGCGTGGCGCGCTGCCGTCTTGGGCCTGTCGCTGGTCGGGTGACGAACTCCTCGTATCCCACCGCCCGCAGGCTACGGCTTACGGTGGCCGGAGATCGTATAGCGCCCTCCGACGCCTACCGCGTCTTCTACGGTAGGTGTCAGAGGGATTCGCGTCTGTCTACCTTTCTTGCCGCAGTTAGCCTGGGGATGGTTGACCGAAAATCGAATGCTGCCGTTACTGGTAGTCGGGTACCTGAAAGTTTGTCAAAACAAAGTCCTTACTGCGAGATATTGTACTACCCAGTAACCGGGCTGTAGAGGTAATATAAGCAGACGCTCCATTCTACATACTGGTATTAAGCTGTATCCGGTTCGACTAGAAGAAGTTCACATGTAGTTGGGAAAAAGCAGACTGTTTTTCATTTGTTTGGGAATTCTTTATCTGTTAGTTTATATTTTTTCTTTTAACTTCTCTTCTTGCAGGGCTGCTGGAAGAAAGTTTTTTAGAGATGAAATGTCGATTTCCTACTGACTAGAGATGGGTAACACTGCCTACGGCGCGCAATTGCGCTAACTCAGTTCACTGTGCTGATTGAGTTAACTCACTTCTTCGAAAAGTGGTAGCGCACAGCGCGTCATTGCGTCGCTGATCTATGTCATTACTCTATACGCGTATATATAATGTACCTGCTCAACACATCAGTGAGCTGACCTCTCTGGTTCATTCATTCTCTCACTTAATCACTGCACTCGAACGTAGTACGTATGTTGCTTGGTGCCAACGAGCGCGAGACGCAGATGGCACGCGATGAGCTTTGCAGCTCACTCAAAGAGTTGCACTTAACTGCGCCGTGGCGCAAATTTGAGTTAACTCAAAGAGTCGGCGCATAGACCAGCGCCAGAGTTACTGACGCCAAGATTTTTTCTGAGTTACCCATCTCTACTACTGACTAAAACCACACACACGGCCATCTTAGCACATAGAGAAAAGGCACCGTTAAATCGAGTAGATCAAACCAGTGTTGCTTCTGTGCCATGCTTTTGGTCCCTCCTGTGGGAAACTAATAGACGTAGTAAATAATTGAATACTCTAAGAGGTTGGTTCCGAGTTTGTGTTTTGTGTTAAAGTATTTACAGTAAAAGTTTATTAATCTGCAGGTACTCAGAATTGATGCGGCTTCTCTAAAGTACTAGTAATATTATATGATCTGTGGTTATAGGAAACACCATCAAACAAATTGGAACTGGGTGGATTTTACAGTACTTGATGCTCTAAACATGCTAATTTCAAACAGATCAAATTTAATCCGTATTTAATGACATCTTTCAGGCATTACAAATGCACTTCGTTTCATTTTCTTTTCTTTTTAATGAGTAGTGTTTATTATTAATATAAATGATTATATATGTATTGTAAATAAGGGGAAAAAAAAATTGAGAGGGGCTCGTGGCTAAGTAACAGCTGCACAGATCGATCGATCGAGGTAAAGCTGCGCTTGCCGTGGTCGGTCTGTGGATGGGTGACCATCATTTCATACCGAGACCCCTCCGTGCCTCGGAGAGCACGTTAAGCCGTCGGTCCCGGTTGTCAAATTAAGATCTATGACAACCGTTACGGGTAGTCAGAGGCCTGAAAGTCGGACGACCAGTCATACCACGAGATATCGTGTTACCCAGTAATTGGGTTGTGGAGGTCAGATAGGCAGTCGCTCCATGTAAAATACTGGTATTAAGCTGCATCCGGTTTGACTGGAAGCCGACCCCAATGTAATTGGGAAAAGGCTAGGCAGATTGATGTATTGTAAATAATAATTATTACTTCCATAATTCGCATACAAGCTCCCAGATCGCACAATGTATTAATGTAATTAATAGGAATTCGATAGACTTTCCTTGTCTTGAATTTCTTTCATGTCTAATGAGACGTAAAGGAAAGTTCTAAGAAATGTTGTTACCAGAATATTAACCTAAAAGGTAAGGATCCAAAGAAGCGATTGTATCTACACGTGCGCAATATGTGATATTCCTGTACTGTAAGCAAAATAAATTGATAAAAACTTTGTAATTTTCAAAGTTGCTTCATTATATTATCTATCCTATCATCATCATCATCACAATCATCATAATGTTACGATAAAATAATAATTCAACATTACATGCTTAAAACGAAACCGCCTACAAACATACAATTACTACGGTATACGGTAGGTATAGGTAGTATACGGTATACTAAGCCACAACAGATAACAACTGACCTGTCCTTTCGGCCAATTCAGTTGTGCAAACGATGCACCAAATATATATATATATATATATATAATTTCGTGATGATATAGATACTTTCTGTAATAATTTTTTTGAGACCAAAGTTGATTGCATTTACAAAATCAAATATTTACGGAAACAGAAACAAAATCGCCACAGCATCTTGGATGAAATTATCAATCTATGCTAATGTTAAAAATGCGATATAAACTCTCTCTCTCTCTGTTTGATTGTTACATTTTCACGCCTAAACCTCTAAACCAATTTTAATGAAATTTGGTATAGAGATAGAGTGGACCTTGGAGAATAACGTAGGCTTTTTGTCGAGCAGACGAAGTTGCATACAGTAGCAAGTTCAAAATAATTAAAAAGACGACTCCCTAATATTTTTAAATGTTAAGTGACTGCCTGTGTA
The DNA here is from genome assembly GCA_935421205.1 of Xylocampa areola. Taxonomy (NCBI): domain Eukaryota; kingdom Metazoa; phylum Arthropoda; class Insecta; order Lepidoptera; family Noctuidae; genus Xylocampa; species Xylocampa areola. Next base: position 9,928,351 of record OW285200.1, read on the forward strand.
CTCCAGTGTGTACGTAATTTTGATTGTTTCTGCACACGTTTTAACATCGCTAGTAATCTGCCAATATTACTTAGACACCTTCGCATATAGTTTATATTTAATGAGGGAGAAAGGGTTGCCTGTCTCAGGATAGTGAAACAAACAACGTCAAATGGCATTGTTTAGTCGGCTAGTATTAGCTTGCTCAACGTTGCGACAGAATTCCTAATTAACTCCGACTTAACCGTAGGCCTTCCTCCAACCCCATAAGTCGTCGGCAACGGAATAATGAATATTTAAATAATCATATTAATGAGAAGCATTACCAACAAAAAACTTTTACATAAAAACTTTTTTAACTACTTCATTTACGAGTATTTTGTGTTCACAAAAAAATGTTTATCTTAAATTTACTTGCCTCAAATTACCTGTCTAGACTGAATTACAGGAGATTGTTATAAATATATATACATATATATATAAAGCCTCGGCTCTTGTCTCATTTGCAGGTTATCAGCGATTATCACCGCACCGCATCACATATAATCCGTCTTAATTAAGCGGATTAAGTAAATATAACCTAGATAATAAACAATTAATCTTTTGTATAAACGCGTGTGCGAATCGAAAATCCCTAACTCAGGGCTTTGTTGGGCTGATAAAGATGTAAGACCCTACTAAATCAGCTAGAAGCCAACGTAACAGTGTAATGATAGCGTGAATATTTTAATCTTGGTATTAGTTAAGATCGTCTATTGATTTATAATACAAAGGTGTGGTACCTACCTCCCTACTTATCTACTTGTACCCATTAAAGTGCAAATGCGGCTTTCGGCTGAAAATTGATGGGCTTTCGTAGTAGCTATCAATCAAGATTTGCAACCAAAACTCCCTTTAAAGTTGAGTAAAGCCCAGTAAATTTAATAAAAACAATCGTTACGGGACTTTAGTGCGGAGTTGACAAATGGTAGGTAAAGAATATTGATGACTGACGTGAATTTCACCATTCAGTTAAGATGAATGTTGCTAGTACTAGCGGAACTAGAGCTGCGATTCAAATATTAATTATTATATATCAAAAATATGTTAACACTGATAGAGTTTTCAAATATATTTGTACTGAGTCAGAAATACGTTCGGATATAACTCACACTACGCTAAACTTACATAGTAGTTTAGAGATTATTTTTCTGTTTGACAGATTTTATTGACTTGTTGTGCAAGTATTTTTGAAAGCTCGGCACGGGTACCATTTGTATCAAATGGATTGTGTCTCCGCTTGTTCGTAGTTTTATACATTCAGTTTGAAATTCCAAATTTATCTGTCTTAAATCGGTAGCTTTACAATGTTACGGTTGTGTAATCTTGCCATATTTATTGCCATCAATTTGTTTGATACTTTCCTTTGAAAGTTTGGAACATCTCAAAAGTTTCCTTAAGTGCGGGTCTCTTGTGCCAATAATGGTGCTCAGCAAAAATTTCAGTCAATTTCGTAAAGTGATATAGGCGCTGGAGACGTTGCCGGCTCAGGCCGTGATTGATCGTGGTAAATGGTTTGTGATGCTCGGAGGCCCGCGCTCCTCGCCTGACAGCCGGAGGCGGCGTGCCGTGAAACTTTACGAGCTCCACCATTCGTTCGTTTAAATGGAACGAAGGGATGCTGCGACCAAAAAAAGCAGCTGTCCGTGTAATAGTCACTCTTCTTTTACGTTATGAGTGCAAATATTGATGTAACGCGCTTGAGCTGAATGTAAACAGGGGACGTCGATAAACTTTGATGTATTCTCTTCGAGTATGATGGACGGAGTCTGAATGAGGGCCACTTTTATTTGATAGTTTATAGATTATATTATGTAGGTTATTTGACTACAGAATTGGTGCTTTTTTGGTGCGCTACGTGTCGAATCACATTTTTAAGAAAATTCTATGAAATATTAGAACACATGTCTTTTATATTATTTAACAGACACTGCTGTTGTAACTGGTTGTAACTGGGCCTGAGAGTATTCTTAGTGAATTTTATTTATATTCTTAATCATTTTCTACATATTGACTTTACTTTACTTTCTTTTGCTTTAGTATATTTCTTCATGTCAGTATGCCTAATGTACAATTTATTTTAATTTGTACATAACACTATATCTACTTACATACACTTTATAATTTTTTATAGCTTTATAACTGTCCACGTTGTTTTATGTTTATTTACAGAAGATGCCACTCTGCTACTAATTCAAACTATCGTTTCTTTTTATTATCAAAACGTTCGGTTTCGTAGGCCCATCGTAAAACACGTACTTATGATCGTTAAAGCCGTAAAAATGGTTTCAGTATAGAATAAGCTCAATATATTGAGTCTATAAAAACCACGGAAACATAAAATTTTCCAGTAATATATTAGCAATTTCCGATATGGTAGCTTACAGCACTTAATGTTATGGCACCGACATTTTTTCTGCAGTATAATGTAGTTAAAAGTTTATACTCAATAAATGGCAACTATTTTCGATCGACCTGATAAAAATTTCATCGGCGCTGAAGTGAGGTTATGGAATGTAAACGGGCGATGAAAAAAAATGGCAAACATTTTCACCACATTAATCTAAATAAGTGTTAAAACAAAGCCTATTTAAAAAAATGTTATATAAACTGAAAGTTGTAAAAAAACACGTCTGTTGTTATGATACCATGATGAACCCGAATGTTACGAGATGCAACCTATCAACATGTTTTCATTTGCAATAAAATTCGGGAATGCCCTCGGGTGTGCCGATGAAATTTCTGAAATATACATTCCAATAAAAAGAAAAGTGTTCTGGGAGACGTCGAAAATGTGTCCGCATTTGGACAAATTTGGGTCGAATATAACCTCGAATGGAGACACTGAACGATCCCTTACAACCGTAATATAAAATCTAGTGAATACCTCTTTTACATTATTCTACACACTAAATAAGTGGACACCATTCATTACCAACCTAATGAAACATTATCTGATCTCTAATACCTCGCGACGCGTTCTGAAACAATAATACTGCGAGTATTTGTGTTTTGTGAAATATCAAAAGGTACAAAACAATAATAGCGAGGGAAAATACCTAAGCTACCTAAGCCTAAGTATTTTCCCTTCAGTTAAAAGTATTATTTACTGCTCACTATTAGTTAGGCTTTCATGATGCTCACTTCTTTGCTTTGACACCCAGACAAATGGAAGTAAACCCTGTAGTCATTTAATTCTGTAATGGAGTTGCTTATATATTTTACCGTCGCCTTCCATCTTTTATGAACAATAAAATGTTCTTGGATTTCTCACTAAGTTATCTCTAATGCTTTTAGCAGATTTTTGGTTAAAAAAAGTAAAATGTCTTCGGTCAATTTAATCCAGTAATTTAAATCTGTCGTCTCACACAGTTACCAGTAACGACTCGCCGAGCATTGGCGACTTTTTGTTCGCAAGATTAACGACAAAGTATGGGTCACAAAAAAAGCGTCGCCAAGTACGGAAATTGCCAAAACTTCGTGTCGAAGCCTGAAATTTTCTTGTTCTAAATGTCGTCGTAAATGAAAGATGGCTCTTTTAAAATCGGAAAAGAAATTAGGAACAGACGTTTTTAGGATTACGAGTTTTGTAACAACTCAAAAGTTGCTTTTTTATTTTTCCGCAAGTGTATTAGAATGGGTCCTTTCGGTGTTCCTATAGATAAGTATCGTCGTAACAAGACCGCGAGTTGAATCCATAGTAATAAAGATAGCTCCCCCAATTGCCACTCAAAACAAATAATCGTTGAGAGTATTCCGCTTAGATTAACTTCTGCGTTTTAACTGGAGTTCTTTGTTCATCGGCTTATGGCGTCTTAATGCGATAATAACACCATTTAACATCAGTGTACATAATAAAATACTTCGTTTTGTAATTTACAATACCGTAAGTAACTTTGATGTTAACAGACGGAAAATTGCTATTCAACAATTTTGATTGAATCTAAAGTCAAGGTAATTGTATTACACGATAAATTGTAGTTTAGTTTATAATGTCGCGGTCATGAGTGGTACGCTCCGCATCCCTTTCAATTCATCTGGGCACGCACTGCTTACGTGCCGGGCCTGACAAGCATGCAGACATTACCACCCCTATAAATATGTACATATATAACACGTCTTTGCGCATTCCGTAACGACGACATTATAATATGAGCGAAACTGTTACGAGTTTACGACACACCATGAGATAAACGCTTATGGTTATTCGATTGCGACATATTTAAAATGACAATCATACGATGAAACATTGCTACCCGCTCACTATCCTATATTCAAATAATAGAATGAACGAAGTACAAAAAGGCCGAGAAGGATTTAATTGAATTTTCACTGAAGAATGACAAAAGGAACAGAAGTGGGCTATAATGATTAAAAATTTTCTCCGAAGAGCAATAAAATTTCCTAAGGCCGTGCTAATTAAACAGCTAGCATTTAACAAAGATCAAGCTACGAGCCCTTAATTTTGATATAAACAAGTGGAAAAATGCGGAGGGGAGTGATGTCGGACGTTAAATCAGGCTTACATATGAAAAGTTACGGAGAGGTTATTTGGAGGAATTTCCCCGCTGTGTGGGCAATGCGGCGTTTCCCGGCTAATGACGAGTCCCGGCCCACAATATATCTCTCGTAGTTAGGCGCAGAAATCACGGCGACTCGTGCGCTTGATTGAGTTTTCTTTTCCATTGTACTTCCATTAACAGAATAGCTTTCTTCTATATGCTCCCCGGGGGACGCCATGTGTTCGGGGAAAATTATATCGGCAATTTTTCTTGCGTCTTGAGACAGACAGCTGACACAGATTTTCTTCTTTCATTTTTTGTTATTGATTATTATACCTGCTTTAATATTATCTAATATCTAGTCTTGAATTGATATTAAATTCTGAATCCATTATAGAATGTTTTTGGGAGAACGTTGGCAGACGTTTTCATCTTCATAACAACAGCTTTACAATAGTATTTGAACAGTTATTGTCTTGATATTATTGGCTCATAAAACAAGCTAGTATCATGCTTGATAGCGAGTTCCATTGTCTGCTTTTAAGTGTCTACAACTAAAGTGATTTAATTTTAGCCGTTGGCAGTGAAGGGTTCCATGCCTAGTTCTTATACGAAAGTAAACGAAAGCAGCCCCTGAGTGCTCTTGTGGAGCTACCGTCTAATTAACGACGTATCTAATTATACCATCGTGGAGCAAGCTCCCAGCGAAGAGAATTTCCCAAATTACGTATTACGAAACGCAATTACACTTAGGGGAAATGCTATGAGACAAATTGAGTTATATTGTAATTGAAATAAAAAACGGGTTAATAGGCATGTAGTTAAGTAATTGCGGTTGGTAGTACTGATTACATTTTGATGATGAGGTACAGTTGTTTGATGTTTGGTTGGTTACAGTTGTTGGATGGTTTGACGTGTTTTGTTTGTTGTACTTTTTGTTATTATAAGAGGAATTTTATTTGATTTAGTTAGTTATTATAATGCTCAATTGCTTAATTTCCGAATTTTATTTTTGTTAACTTAGTTTATGGTTTCAAAATTGCAAATCTCGTTGAAAAGAAGAAAACATTGAGAAGAGCAAAAAAATAAAAAACCTAATACCTACAGAAAAACAAAACGCACGAGCATACCAGACAAGCAGATTTTTCAGATGTAGAACGTTTCATTGAACCGCTCGGCGGCGGCGGCTGCGATGCGGGATGCGACGATTTGTCTTGCAATTGGTTCCTACACCTTACATCTATGTAGATGTATGAACGTTACTTAGGGTTGGCACGTAATGTACCTCATGTAAAAAAAAATATGATGAAATATTATTGATATAAGTGATCGACGATCGTGATTTAGAAGTAGTGGGAAGTCAATACTTCTATTATAGGGGATGGCAAAACGATATAACCATTATTGTTATGTCCTAAAATAAACTTTTGTTCGAGAACTATTGAAAATTGTATGTATAACATGGAGATCTATTACACTTTCACGGCTGAAAAGAATTCAGGAATATAATTTTGTAAACCTTATGGAATTTCATAGCTAATTAACATTTTGGTCGCCATTGGCGTCTGGAATAGACAAATGTTTTAGTGTGATAAGTATCCTTGCAATATTAGTTTTCTAATTAAGACCTGGGCCATGTTTTTTGAAGGAACGTATTGCGTTATGACTTATTAACTTAATGAGTTGATATGTCTATGGTATGAAGGATTCTTTCTTTTCTTTTATAAAAGTTAAATTGCTGTTGCATCAACGTAAGTGTCATTTTGAAAGGATTTACATAGAAAAGCGGTCAAAATAGTAAAGAAACTTGTCGGATATGGTAATAGTTGGTGCAACCATGCAACCCAGCTTAAATATCACTATTATTTTGAATCTCACTGTACCAACACGTAAAGAACTGAAAATAGTATACTTTATCTAAGAAAATTTGATTCATATATAATTTTCCGTTTTCCTTAGTAGTCTCTGGGGAGGGGAATCAAAATTCACAAGTCGCAAACTGGACGGGTTTAGATATTTGACTTCTGTGTTTTGGAGAGCACATTAAGCTTATTACCCATTCGTAGTTTCAGACAGAACTAGAAATGACAAGGAGTCAGTTAAACTTTTAACATACAAAGTTGGTAAATAGGTAAATAGATATTTTAAAATAAAAGGGGTCTAAATTGTATGCTTATGAATTTATCGTATGTAGGGCCTCCTTTGTTACCGGTGAGCAAGGACGGGCGACCTGATTGAGGATATAGGTTAATGGTATCCGCTTTCTGTCAGGCGGGTCGTACGCTAGTTTATCACCTAAGTGATACAAATAATTGGTTAATTCGTTGAAGTCACGTCCTATCTGGTAAAACAGTAAATCAATCTACCTAGCCTTTTCCCAATTGCATTTGGGTTCCTGTCGAACCAGATGCAGCTTAATACCAGTATTTTACATGGAGCGACTGCCTATCTGACCTCCATGACCCAGTAAAGATATCTTGTGGTATGACTAGTTGTCAGACTTTCAGACCTCTGACTACCCGTAACGACTGTCAAGATACCCGTAAGGACTGTAATTTAACAACCCGTGGCCGACGGTTTAACTTGGTCTCCGAAGCACGGCAGGGTCTCGAGGGGGATCGATTGTACTGTGCGGCTGTTAGTTAGCCACGAGCCCCTCCTATCTGGTTTGACAGTGTAACGCGAAAAAATTAATCGTTATCTTACTACGTTTTCTATCTCTATCTCTCTTAACCAATCCGTATTCAAGAAATGCGTTTACCCTGGTGGGAGGCTTCGGTTGCGGCTGGTTATCGCCCACCAGATGAAGTCATGCCGTGAAGCGACCTAGTCGAGTTTCAGGATGCAGTCCGGTGCAACCGTTGTGGGGGTCAGGGCAGTTGCATCGACTCGCCAACTATCTCTCTCCCCAAATCTATCGACTCTACTTAGGCTGAATAGATTTATTCTGGGTCTACGTGCTCCATCCTCGGTTACAGCGTCGCTTAGCATCAGGCAAGTTGGTGGCCAAACGTAGATCCATATTTGATTTAAAAAAGAAACGTTGTGGTAGACAATATAATAATCGCCTGAAATTATCGCCTTTTATGTGATCCAATTTGATTAGAGATATTTCAGATCCTAATTTACTAGGCAGCTTTTAAAGGAGCTAATGTAATTCAAATATATTCACTTAAGCCTAGAATTAAATGGCATTTAACAAATTATATTTTACCACAGTACCAGCAAGACGAAAACTGCTCCACTAAAGGCAGCCATAAAAAATTTAAAGAGAATTTCAAATTACGGTTCAAACTTATCCTATCGTTTAGACATGGACCCCTTAAAAGGAGAAAGAAATGAAAGAAGAGAATGTTTTTCATCGAAGATCGCGTAAACGATTCTCCTACTTATGCTACATCTCTGACGTCTCCTTACTACCTAATAATAATATTATTAGATTTAGGCCTTATCTTACGTTTATAGCATAGCATCATAGCATCACGCTTGTATTCCCCGAAGAAGTAGGTAGAGGTGTACAGTCACGAAGACACATGTAAACACAAACTTTTAAACACTCACATATAATATTTCTAGCGTATATTACTAAGATAATTAGGTATGTAACGCAGATAGAAGAACCTTTCCTTCCACATATAGGTGGTGAGCCTATTGTCATGAACCGGGCACAGTTTTAAACTCCAGGCTGCTACTGAGAATTTCTTAACAGAAACACCCAATAACATTTGCCCTTTTCCCGATGCAGGAATCGAACCCAGGACCTCATGCTCGGCAGTCACCCTTCCGACCACTAGACCAATGAGGCAGTTAGCAGCAGACTTTACGTATATTATCTTCTATATTATGTTTACTGCCGATACGCAAACGGATTGATGCTTAGCTTATGCATACTATACGCGCGTGTCTCGCGTAGCTCGTATTACATAGGTGCACGTCTCACGTAAGCCACACATATAGATGGTAAACCATTTGTTACTCCTGGGACATGATGTTCGATGCAATGTACAAAGACTGCAAGACTGCGCAGCTCTTTCATTCTTTCATGTTGATTTAGAAGATATACACACACGTCACAGGAAGACTTCAACACGAAGTCAGCCGTATTAGTCCTCTGTTATGGCTCAACGATTTTTGTTAATTATTAACAATGGGGACCGATGGTTTAATGTTCTCTTCGAAGCAGAAGACGTCTCCAAATAATAATTTTAGCTTTTCGTAACTACACATGATCTCATCCTACGGCCACGAACGATTCAGTGTTCGAAATTTCGGGTTTGAGTTAATTTAAAACAAGCGAGTGTGTGTATGGCCCTAAATGTGTGTTCTTTATGCACATAACTGAACTCAGGCTAAAATAGCGCCATCTAAGAGACATAAATATTTCATATCTCTCTAATCCCCTTGTTTCTTAAGTGCCATTAAATTTAATTTTATTATTTTCGCTTTTGTTGTCCGAAACATCAAAGCATATTGTCATGAAAATATAAATCCTTTACTGGATGATGTAAATGTTTGGCCTTTTTGACCCCAAACATAAACAAACCTTTTTATCATTTGAACTTGGGCTCCCTAGCACCAACAAAAAAGAATAAATAAGAAATAAATTTAATGTAAATATATATATATATAATATGTTAAACCTATTCATTATTTTTGATGTTATAGTATATTAGTATAGTTAGTGTGACTGCCTTATTGGTCTAGTGCTCGTAATTGCAACTGCTGGGCATTTGGTCCTGGGTTAGTTTCCGGGACGGACAGTGTTATTAGATTTTTGTTATGATATTTTGAATAACAGCCCGGAGATTGATATTGCGCCTAGTTGATATTAATACACTATGGGACTAAATCGTGGCATCGGTGGTTAGGTAACAGTATACCCCTACCTACCGCTTCGGGAATACCAGCGTGATGCTATGTTGTATCCTAACTCCCCTAAAGTACCTAAATAAGTTTATTCATATTAACAACCTATTTTGTATGTTTTAATGTTGTCATAAAATGTCTCTTCAAAATGCTAATGTCTCCTCAATTTTAAGCAGACAGACTACGTGGACTGTATGCAAGATGTAATTTCTACCTTCTTGAAAATATTATGATCACATTTCTGTTTCTATATTTAATAAGTGTCGTTCACATCTGACCGTATCGGCTGTCTCATACAAATGGTGTGTGGACTGATGTAACTTTTATATTAAAAGGGCCAGTCTAGTCTAAGCTTTATTAGTTTGTATATATTGACCTGTCATTGAGCATCGAGGTTAAGTGACTTTTGCCTACATTTGGATCCCAGATTGATACTTTAAGCCTCTTGTGACTTGTAAAGTTTGTTGAAGCATGTTTAGTTTGGGAGACAATGGTTGTAACCCGGCGATATTAATGATCGCGGCTTATTTGTGTCTGGGTTTGTTTATTGATTTTCTCTCATCATTATTGTTTTCCATAAGTAACATTTTTTGCTGCTTAAGTTTATTTCTTTGACAGTTTAACAGTTTACATAAAATATCATAGTAAAATATAGAAACGGTATAAAACAAAATCACTCGTTTAAAAATACGACAACGTTAGTAAACAATCGTTTTCATTTTATGAATATTCGTTAGACTCGTATAGGCTGGAAGGTAAAATTGTCGAAAGACTATAAAGATGGATGCGATAATTGTAAATAAACGTGTATTATATTGATTGTACACAAAATCAAGAAAAATACTTACAATATAACAAACAAATATTTACAAAAGCGACCTTTTCTTCTATCAAAAATGGATCTACTTTTGGCCACTAACTCGCCTGATGGTAAACGACGGTGTGACCGAGAATGGAGCACGTAGATCTAGAATTAATTTTAGTCGCTCTAAGTGGAGTGGAAAGATTTGGGGAGAAAGATAGTTGGGGAACTGTTAAGACCCGTAACCCACAACGGTTCCACCGGACTACATGCCGAAACACGACTAGGTCGATTCACGGCGTGGCTTCGTCAGGTGGGTGGTAACCAGCCGTGGCCGAAGCCGACGTGTAGGGATTCCTTTTAAAGGGTGCAATCCTACGGACGCAAGCAATTCAGCCCCCAAAAGACTTAGAAACGCTTAACTCAGAATCAGCTGTTTATCAAAATAGCAATTACTACGTTCTGAAAAATATAAAAATTTGCTCAACCTGCCTCCGCAGTATGTCCTACTCACTGGACAACCATAGTGTACGTGAAATTCAATCTTGCAGGGGATGCAGTGTATGCCCCTGATTTGCATTATAAAAACAGAATGTCTAAGTCGCTGCGGGCACATTAATCAACCAGAAGGGAACATTTCAATACATTTCCAATTGTCATCGTGCAAATGTGCGAACTATTCTTGTTGATTAAAACGCGTACAGACACAAGTAGGTAGGTAATTTATTCAGAATGTGTGCTTTGCTTGTTTGTGAATGGCATTAGAAATGTTCTTGATACAGTGACACTTTGGGCTGTGGACTGTAATCGGCCATACTGTGTCATGTGAAATGTGAGTGTACAATTTTGTACACCTCTGCCTACCTTTCGGAGAATACAGGTGTGATTATATGTATGCTTGGATATTTTTCCGACTAGAAATTTCCTCCTTCTCCTGGCAGCGCTTACAGACACGACTCTCACATTCGCACTGACTTGACCAGAATCATGTGTTCTCAGAAGCATGGAAACTCAAATAAAATTGCTCTTAGCGGTCACCTACCCGCAGACTGAACGCGCCACGAGTTGCTTTACCTCACCAAAGGTTGACGGATTGCTTCGTTATAGTTTTACGAACATTGGAAAATTAAACAAGAGTGTTTGATGAACGAACTGAGGCTTAATTTCGGTTCATAAATGGCTACCATTACGGGGAATGGAACCCCTTCCTGCTATTATCCTACCTAATTGTTACATAAACCAAATAAAACGGGCCATTCGAGGCCGGCCGAATACAGGCCTCATCTACTGGGACTATAGAACTTACAAATTCGCGGTTTTTTTTTCGAAAATGACTTGATTGCAGCTTCTTTTTTTAACCGTGTATTGTGGACGCGTTTACAAATGTAAATCGCAAATATGTTATTAGTACCCAGACTTGGAAAATTTGTCTGAAGATCAATGGGCTTACTCTTGAAAATAATTCCGCTCGATTGACATTGGAAATATGTCAGTCCGTACTTTTAAATGCCAAAAGGTCTAAAAAAATATTATAGATTTCCCTGCCGCCTCTTTCCGCCATCGTTCTACGCGACAGCAGTTCCATCCCCATCATTTAGATGGTTGGCAGTCCACAACTGTGCGTTTCTCTAGAAACTTTCTGCCTCGCACAACAAAACTGTGGAATGAACTGTCGCCTGCGGTATTTCCGGACCAATACGACCTTCAAACCTTCAAGAAAAGAGCGTACTCCTTTTTAAAAGGCCGGCAACGCACTTGTGACTCCTCTGGTGTTGCGGGTGTCCATGGGCGGCGGTAATCGCTTACCATCAGGCGAGCCGTCTGCTCGATTGCCCCTATAACATAAAAAAAAAAAAAAAAAAAGATTCGGGATAATATGAAGACAACATGCTTTAAAATTGAGGCAACTGTAATGTAGGTAAATTAATTTTTAAATTACGCGTTGTTTTAAGGCGTCAATTTAATATTGGAATTCGATTGGAATTGGTATGAGTTTCAAGAGTAACCCCACTGATAAATTCATAAAAACCCCACTCAACATTGTAATTACAGAAATTATGAATGATATAAAGTTTAAATGAGTAACCACGGCGTTTCTTGCCGGTTCTTATCCATAGGAAACGACTTTTTGGCACCGTGCACCTAAATTCTGACATTGCATTAGTGTCTTTGTATGGTTTATATGAAACTAGCTGGTGCCCGCGACTATGTCTGCGCGACTAAAGGTATTATATGATAAGATACTATATGATAATTATTTTATAATGCGCACATGACTACGAAAAGTAAGTGGTGTGTGCCTTGGGCTTGAACATGCGACCCTTATCGACACTTAACTATCACTGCTGCAAAATAGGGGGCTGCACCGAGGGGGTTGGCGGAGGTGTTTACAATTGTACAACCAAACATCTTCAATGATATTATTAAGTCACATTTAATAGGTGATGAGCCTTTTGCAGAACCAGGTACAATTCCGAACTCCCGGATTCCCGTGAATTCCAGTTCCGCCTTCACGGGTACTGGAGTTATATTAAGTATATATGTTTCATATAAAGTATACTCAACTCTCCTGTAAAAATAAAAACGGTCCTGTATATGTGTATGAGTATGTAGTAGTGTATGAGCGTGTGTATGTTAACTTAACGGATAATATCACAAATAAATACGGCAATAGTTCGCGAAGTAAATTAATAATATTAACATAAAATCTTCACGTATATATACTTGTATTTATATTTCCCACAAAGCGGCTCATACTACGTTGAATTTAGTGATTGATGCGAGTTTATAATGGGATTTGTTCCGATTCCTACTTAATTTCCTGTACGGATATTTAGCTGTCGTTTTATTATAAATTCAACGAATCGTTTACTTTCGTGTATAACCTTCGGTTCGGTGTTCGGTGTGGTAGATTAATGTTTCACTTTTTCTTGAAAGTTTCGATATAATTTTATTTTAACAAAACATAGCATCACGCCTGTATTTCCTGAAGCGGTAGGCAGAGGTGTGCACAGTTGTACATACACATTTCACCAATAATAATTGTTATTATGTCCCATGCGGAGTCTCTTTATATATGGTCCCCAGTAGTGAGCCTATTGCCATCTACCGGGCACAGTTCCAAAAAGTCTGAGCAGCTACTGAGAATTTTCTAACAGAAACACTTTGTCCGACCTGTGAATCCTGAAAAACTGAATTATTTAGAAACTGATATTAATTATTGGGTAACTAAATAATTATTTTAACTAAAACCTAGCGAAACGAATTTCCCGTTGCCGTCGGAACTTCGGGTTAAAAAAGTATCTAAGACACTCATAAAATAATCATTGGATTTTTACTTATTTTATTAGTGTCTTATATATTTTTTGTCCGTTGTATAATCATTTCAAGTCATTCCGTCGACTACTTTCTTATTTAATTCAAGAACATTTTTAGAGGAAGTAACAGGTACATGAAGCGGTTATGTCATCAATTTTAGACTAGTTAACTCGGTACTGGCGGGAATTAAGTATAATTAAAATACACTCTAACTGCTTTCTTTCTATAAAATTTCCATACAATTTTAGTTAGATGTCTCTAATTTTAAATTAATGGCCACATAAAAGTGTACCGATTTAAATGTTCCTAGATTTTAATTTTATATGCCTACATTTGGATTTAACGTCTCTGAATTCTTCCTGTCTCACTATTTAACCAATTTTAGTTTAGATGGACTACAGAATAGACGTCATTTCCGACTAATCGGAACTCTTTTACTTTTTTAGGAAGTCTTTTTTTTTTTCAAAATCAGTCTTAAATAAGAACAACGTAATGAAGCTTTACGTTAAGAATAATACAGTGCGGTATCACCGGATATTTCTACTTATTTAATTCAACACAAATAGCAAATAAACAATAACTACCAAGCTTGGCATGAAAACCGATAACATAAAATATGTTTTCATTTTATTGTTACTGAAATTGTTATAAAGAAAGGATTGATTTTAATTAACAGATATCGAAATTCAACCCATTGTGTTTTTCGCCAGCTTGATTAGATTTTCGCGAAACAATGTGTAAAGGGACAGATAACAAATTGAATCGCGAGTTTATTAAAATTTGTTCGTGTTCACGGCAACATAATTCTTTCAGTCTCTATTGGAAGCACAATGAACAGAAATGTCAACGAAACATCGGGTCACAATAACGAATATAATGAAAAACAATATTGTTGAAATTAAAAATAAATAACACGTCAATATCAAAAATAAAAATATCTGATGTTCATTTTAGATATTGTTATTCTCTCATTGTAATATTAACTTGATTAATTGAAAAAATCGCATCACATAATTTTGTTTACAGATTTTTGAAACCTTGTTTTAAAAAGTGTCTAGGTTGACTATATCTGCGATATTAATAGAACAGTATTTTTTCTAATCAGAACTTAGACTACTTATGAGATGAAGAAGGGAAACTGCATTCCAAATTTATTATATTCCAAAAATATTGTCTAGGACTTGTGTAATTGTTTAGTTCCCTTAAAATTTACAAATAACAGAAGGCCACTCAGCATTTATAAATAAAACACATATTTAATAAAACAGGTTCCGGAATCGATGCTTTAATCGCTTTGATTTCAATGCATCGCATCGCTCAGCATAGACTTCGACATCTGTAAATTTCTTATATAATGATTTTTAATATTGTTTTTTATAGTTATTACTACAAATTTGTTTATTCCTCCTCTTTGATTACGTTATAAATATAATAATTAGCAAGTTGTGTTTCCGTATTATAATGAGAACATAAACGAGCGCATTATAACACAAACTCGTACCTGTTTAAAACACAAAAATTTACGACTACTTTTAAAATTAAAACGCAAAAAATTTCGTTTCATGAATTCATGATACGGAACAAAACAGAGGCAGGTATGCAAAAACTCCCACATTGTAAAAAAAGTTCATAATAAAACAATCTGAAGCTCTGAGTGTAATACGTTGAAAAATGAGACGAAAGAATTTAAAATGGCCAACATTTACGGAATATTTCGAGCAGTAAAAATAGGATAAAAGACTCAGATATGTTATGAGAGTGTTGTTCATAATTATTCCATTACATTATGTGAGAGATGTAAAAGGAGGAATAAATGCGAACAATTACTTTGTTTTGTGTTTCGCTTTTGAATGGCCGATGTTCGGTAAAAGTACTGCAGTTGAATTTTCTTAATATTTACGTGGCACGTTCACAGCAACAGGCAAGTTACAGCGAAAACATAGCGTTGAGAACGCAAGCCGCAAACCCCCGGAGATTCTGACGACTCGCATGGAATAGCTTTGTGTCGTATTCCTTTGTCTTTAACTGAGCATCCTCCTATCTCCCTAGACCTGCTTATATATTCTCAACTAAACCTATCGCCCCTCGCTACCAGTCCTCGCATATGTTCTCCAACTAGATTGTTTTTATAAATACTCTTAGAAATCCACTCTAATGTTAAAAAAATACTTGGTTGCTTGAATACATTCCTAAAGCTATTAAAAGATTAGTTTTTTTTGGCATATGACCATTTTAATCTTCTTCGGTATTATACCAACCTAAATACTCTTTATAAGAAATGTGAATGCCATAAAATACGTATATTGAACGTTATCGATAGACGTCATAAAGAAGTCGAAGACATTTTTCATCGTCCTTTCACGAAATTAAATTTCTTAAAGACAAAATATTTAAATTTAAATGAAAGCATTGAAATTTATTAAATAAAATGTTCCAAAATGTAATACCTATTTTGGAATTGCGAAAGTTTGAAGCAAGCAAACAATTCGTTAGGAAAGATTTGCTTGAATAAAATCACGTAAATACAATCTTTCGCTCGATTTGCAATTCACATAACGACCGACGGCCTAAATTATTCATTTTATTTTTAGCGTTCCGTATTCAGGTAAGCGGTTTTAACTCAATTTCCCCACAAACAATGTTTCAATTAAATTGATTGATGTTTGACTGCATTTAATAATGTGTGGAAGAGATAAAATTAATGGGATAAAACGACTGTTATTGAAGCAAGGACAGTTTTTATGGTAACTTTTACATAAATATTTAATTGTATTTTTTAATTTATTTCATTTTTGTAGTGTATTTAGGCCAAAATGTTTCACAATGGGAATCAGTGCGAAGTTTTAATCACTGTAGGTGCAATATCAACATCAGATTCCTATTTTACTACTTCTACAGTTTTTTTACATAATTATCTACTTTTGTTTTGTCGTTTGAATGGTTGCACAGGGTTTCATTGTAAATAAAAATATAATTGAGAAAAAAATCCACATGGTAGCTTTATACTCATATTCATACGTGAATTCGTTCCCTTTGCGCGGTATCCATTAATTTGGATGCAAAATAATCGAAAGGCCATTTCAGATGATCCTATCCTCACTTAAGTATGATACTTGTGCTATGATACTTATCTGGGCTTTAAACGCTATCTCTGAGTTTATTTCGGCATTTCTTCTTTGATATAGTCATCGAGTCATATAAAAACTGACTTCTTCAAATGTCTTACTTACACAAATATGACCCTAAAAACAGAACAATCCTTTTTTGGGCAGTCGTGTAAAACCTTGTACCAGCCTTTATCCAAGTTATCAAGGAAAACGTGTACAAAACCACCGGGCATTGTGTAACCGTCATTCGCCGTATCGCAACAGGATTCTACACAATTAACGTTAATTAATTAAGGTAGTTGAATAGAAGAATCTAGAAGGAAATCTCGACAGAAAAATTCTCGATTATTTTCTTCCTTTTCTTGCCCAACTATACGAAAAAATCTTAATTTGGAACATATTTGCGTAGTCTTTAATTTGCGTGTGAGCAATATTATCTGTGAATCAACATGCTGATAATTATTAGGTGTTTGTTGTTGACAATGCACAATAATAAGTTAGCTACACGTTCAGTTTACGATAACAGTCTATAGTCACTTACTACTGATATTATACTTCCGCCCGAATTGTCAGTCCCGGCGGCCGATCTCCCCGGAGATTATCCAGGTACGCAAGATATATTGTAATGCACAAGTGTATGAGCAAACATAGGTGCACTCTCTCTTCTCTACAATTTCCTCGGCAATCCGACACGACTGACGGTTTTACGTAGGTACTCTCCAAAACACGGGCTACTTCGCCAACTTCCTAACTGCTACTGAGAATTTCCTAACAGAAAAACCCAATCATTTTGACCGACCCGCGAATTGAACCAAGAACCTCGCGCTTAGCAGCCGCGCTTGCGGCCCTAGATCAATGAGACATATTACGGATACGTCTAAAAATGATTAACTACCATATCAGTATTACCAAATCTAAACATCTTTAGAAGAACTGCCCACGTTTGTCTACGTAAACCGATTTTACTCAGGTTTTCACCAATGGATAGTGTATCAAAGAAGTTTCAGTATTAATTATGCTTTCACGATTATTAGTCATGTACATTTGTCGGGATTGCCCGACTTGTGTCACCTCGAACAGAGATCTGAGTCATGATCTGTGGCCGCGAATAGGTAAACCACAACACACATTCATGTGTGTTACAAAAAGAGGTTGATTTTTTATTAATTTAATTTAGCTCAACTATCATGAAATCAGCCATAAAATAGTCTTCTATGTACAAATAACGCTTTAATAATTATGTAATCCTAACAAAGTTTATCAAAACACTCCAAAACAAATCCAATATAGAGCAGCGATAGCTAACTCCATAATCTGTCCGAAAAGCCTTGATACACTTACCTACTCGTACAAAAATCAACCTGTAATTGAATATTAAATAAGAGTAAATTAAAGCCATCATCCGTTGCTCTGAATATTAGTAATCCCGTTGCCTCGCAGAATTGGACCCTTATAATCCAACCCTTCAGTTTCATCCTTAGTTCAACCCTCGTGTGATTGACGTTTCGGTAGCGATTATTACTGGGGACTCTCAGACCCCTCTTTACCGAAACCCCAGATTATGACCACAGAGTTTTTCGACTACATATCTGTGACAAGCCAGTGGTCATAAGATTTTGTCCAGTATTATTTTAATTCTGTTTCGGACAGGCGGTCGTGGTATCTGCTTAATCTCGTTGTGAATTGTTTTGTAGGAATTTCCCTTTGGTTTTATGTATCATATCATAATGCTTGCGGATGAAGATACGAGTATCCATTTTAATAGCTGAATAATTTATGAACTCAAATTGTTTGTTTGTAAGGATTTAACTCAAAAACTGCATAGCCAATTTAAAAAATTCTTTGCTCACTACAAAGCTGCGTTATCACTGAGTAACATAAGCTATATTTTATTTCTGTGATAATACTCGTAAGATTAATGTCTTAAAATTCACGCGGGGAAAGCCGCGAGCGCAGCTAGTATTAAATAAAGTTGACCGCAGTAAATTTTTATAAGCACAAACGATGAAAGCATAAAAATACTCCTCATCAACAACACGCAAGTACCTAAGGAACAACCGTAGCCAGTTGTATGCAGGAAACAACGCAGCGTTCATTTGTATTATATCACCAATTTGTTTTTAAATATTTGCAAATTTCTACTAGAATAGATATGCACAAAATAATTCTGAATTCTTATTTCTATGTAGACATAACAATACAACTATTCTACGTTATCAGTGGTTTTTAACCTGCCTCGGTTCGCTGAATATTGAAAAAGGTAACTCTATTTTTTCGACATGAATATTATTTTTTACTTATTGAACATAACTTGTTAAAAATAAACTGTAATTAAAAATAGTGATAGTAATATAAAGAAAATGTTCGATACGAATAGAGCTTTATACTTCACGGCGGGTGGCTTACAACGTACCTGGAAAATTGCCCTGTAGGACCATTTGTAAATTAATAACATCAAAGACCCAACGGTTGTGATTAAAACGAAAACCGTCTAGAGTAGTTGTTTATGGAATTAATTTAAAAAAGATATAAATAATAAACGTGTTTATACTAATTTACGTGTATAAAAGCCTCCTTGGTTTAGTAGAAGCCAGCACGGCTGCTAAGCGTGTGATCCTAGGATAGTATTTTTTATTTTTTAGGTTTTTCTGTTCGGTAATTCTAAACAAGCAGTCTGGAGATCGGAATTGTGTTATGTTTAGGTTGATAACACAAATATCTCAAACATAAGTGAGGTTTTCAATTAACGTGATCTCTCTGCTTATTTAATACTAATGATGAACAATGTCCATTAAATAATATTATATTCTTATTAGGTCACACGATATTTTCTGTGGTACAAAATATTGTTTGCGATGATTTTACCTAGATATTAGGGTTACCTAATATAATAATACATGAATGCCATCTGACTCAGCATGACTGCCTCATTGGTCTAGTGGTCGCAGCGCGGTTCCCGAGCGTGCGGTGCTGGGTTCGATTCCTAGGTCGGACAAAGCATTATTGGATTTTCCTGTAGGAAATTCAAAGTAACAGCCCGGAGTTAGGAAGTTGGTGGTGTGACACCCGTGCTTCGGAGAGCACGTAAAGCCGTCGGTCATGCGTCTGATCTTTCTCCCTGAAAAGGGAGTGCACCGGTGTTTGCGCGTACACTTGTGCACTATAATATCTTCTACATAACATAACATAACATAGCATCACGCCTGTATTCTCCGAAGGGGTAGGCAGAGGTGTGCAATTGCACAATTGTACACCCACATTTCACCAATGCTGTTATTACGTCCCATGTAATAGGTGGTGAGCCTATTGCCATCAACCGGGCACATTTCCAAACTCCGGGCTGCGACTGAGAATTTCCTAACAGAAAAACTCAATAACACTTTGCCCGACCCGGGAATCGAACCCGAGACCTCGTGCTCAGCAGTCACGCTTGGGACCACTAGACCAACGAGGCAGTCTTATATCTTCTACGTACTTGGATAATCTCCATGGAGGACGCCGTGACTGAAATACGGTTGGGAGTACATATTATTAACTTCATGAATAGACCTTATAAATATGTATTAATATCATTTGTTAACAACGTCTGAGCTAACTATGCTATGTTATTAATGAGAATGATAGTTTATTAATCCTTCTTGCATGCAAGATGAAGCAAGGACCTAAAAGTCACATATTTAGCCACTTTTTTCTAGCGAAAAATATGTAATTCCTTCGGGAAAATACTTATTTGGTTATTTAGGAGTGGCCACAAAAAGCTCTTAGCCGTGGGGAGTGGAAGGGGTTAGGGAAACTTTTGCCCTGCAGCGGAACGACCGACCATGGCTGAGCCTTCTTCATATTTCGTATGTTTAGGAACCAAGTAGTCTCAAGATTTGATCTAGCCGTCCGTAGGCCTTGACTGGGTTCAGCCACTGCTGTTAATTTAACAACTTGACGGGATGTGCCCTCCGAAGCACGGAGAATGGCTGGCACGGCTGAATAATATTTTTGCCTATAAAGTAAGTGCAGCCGCAGGTAAAAGTGTATAAATACAAGGTTAAGCTCATTAATTAGGTAACTTCCTTCTAAGTGTGATAGTTAAGGATGTTTTTAAACCATCATTTTTTTCTTAATGATTGTTTTTAGTGGAGCAGTTTTCTTCCAATGAAATAACTTTAATGGTAACAACCATAGTATCAGTACTGTTATTTTTTTTATTTTTTTTTTATTTAATTGTTAGCTTAATTGAATATAAATTAACCTCTCAATGGATGTTACTAAATTTTACATAATTATACATAACATAGCATCACGCCTGTATTCCCCGAAGGGTAGTCAGAGGTGTACACAGTCGTACACCCAGATTTCACCAATGCTGACATTAAGTCCCATGTAATAGGAGCCTATTGCCGGGCACAATTCCAAACTCCAGGCTGCTACTGAGAATTTTCTAACAGAAAAACTCAATAACACTTTGCTCGATCCGGGAATCGAACTCGAGACCATGCTCAGCAGTCGGCATGCTCGGTAAATTTTATATATGTAATATCCTAAAATTGTCTATTACCAATCTCAGGCAATGTGTCTATACAAATTACTAGGAGCGCATACTGCTAACGTAGCCTTATACATAGTAAGTATGTACATCGTGACCTCTCGTAGGGTCGTTAAAGGAGCGCGGAATAAGCAAACATGCGTAGTCGGCAAACCTACTGAGAATCACACCACGGTGAAGTTAGTTTTGCATTCGAAGCGTTGCAAAACATGGATGTAGAGAGCTACAAGATGTGTTTGGTATAAGTTACAGTCGAAAATTTAAGCGGTAATGCGTTTTATCAAAAAGTCCCTTGAACAGCTCATCCTAATTGTACTGTGTTTGGAAGTTTAGTGCAAGTAAATTTAGCTTTAGCGGAGATATTAGATGATAAAAAAAAGATATTGTGGAACGCCCAAGAACTCGCTTCTACCCAAATTAAATTTAAAATAATATTAATAATATTAATTGTTTATACGAGTTTAGTTGCACTATTATAGACGTTGTAATTTCAATGGTTGATTTCCCGCAGTGAAATTATCGCGCGGATGGCCCAGTCGTCCGCACGGTCGATGGCCGACGCGTGCGGTTTGTATAGTACTGGCTTCTTTTGGAATTTGTAAGTTACTATTGTTTCTCACTCTTTCGACTATAATATTTTGATGTTGATTTTATTTAGTCTATATTTCGATAGTACTACAAATGGAAAATTGTTCTGCCGCGAGAAAGAATCATAAAAATTTCAGCATGTAAACCAAATACAAAAAAATATTAAACTTATAAGTATGTAATAATTTTTAAAACAGCAGAACAGTAGTGTGTTATATTTTGGTTTTAGATACGATTCCCTTTTGTAGTTTTCTTTTTTTTTTTCTGATTGGTCACTCTGATACACGTACTAATTATATTTCTATCCCAACTCGAGAACAATCGTCTTCTTCACTCTTATCGATGGTGGGTCTTAACTTTGGAAGTCATTGTGTTAGTGTTTGCAGCGTTATACTCGACGTTCATTGGCTTCTCTCGCATACAGGTGTCAGGGCACGCTGAACAGGATATAAGGTCGGCCATGATTTGTGGTCCAATATCTCATTCACACCTGAGGAAACCATAGAGCGTTATAGTTGGAGCCACGATTTTTAACGTTAATATATCCTGATTCAGATTATTTTTAAATGAATGCAGAGAACGCGTTCACCCAGAACTTACGTAAAGTAGATCTTATGCCGCACTCGTAATCAGTTAATTATAACTAATTACCGAAATGCAGGCTACACGCTTTTGTACTCAGAAATTTCCGTGCGTTGCTTTAAATATACTGAGCATTATTACGAAATTGCTAATTCGGTACGCTGACTGTAGATATATGCCCACTATGAATCCAATGTGTATTTATATTTATGGTCAAATCTTTATATTATATACCTATATAAATTTAAAGTTTTTGATATTTTGTATGAATAAGTCGGTCTACCTAAATAGCTGGTTGGAAAGTTTCTGTAACTGTTTATAGAACGTTCAATGATTCTGTACAGTTTGTATTTGCAATACAGGACAGCATGCTACGCAATACCCATTTCATAAATGGCAGACATAATTTTTGAAACTAAATCTGCGGCGAGGCAGTAATATCAGTTCATGTTGCTCCACGGAAGCCACAAAACAGTAATCTCTAATCGCACATTGTCAAGAAAGAGCAAAATATTCATAAGACTACATATTCTTATTACGTGCGGATGAGGGCGTTAGGTCGGCGGCCCGTCGGCGCATAATGTGTTACAATGTGTTCCGAGGTAACAACCTGGGCTTATGAGGCTCTTGTGGTACCACAGATAAGGCACGCCGGAGGCTTTGTGAAGGTACTTGTACAATGTAATAAGGCGGCCACGGTAATACGGGGACGCCCGTCTATTTCGCACCTTTTATAAACAATGTTTACGTGGAGCTAGCGGGCTCGTTGTATCAAGGACGCAATTAGTTTTCAGGTTCATTGTTGTTTTTCTAGGAATATGAATTCAGCATGCTAACAAAGCACCCTCGACAGACGCACGCGGCTCGTGACGCATGACTCACTATCACAATGTTTGCAGTTCAAAATGTTGTCATTTTTTTGCGCTTTGTGTATTTCGCATCACACGTCTGGGCCACTAAGACAATATGAATTATTCATGAAAATTCTCTGCAGAATTTTCGTTTATACTATTTGAAGCTTCAATCCTTAAGTTCTCTTTTGCGTGCCAGAAACACTGTAAAATATGATGCTATTGTACTACTTAAGTGGCTTTCGTGTGTTATTATATGATAGTACTTATTGGTCGTATATAAAATAACGTGGCGCGGCTCTGAGAAGACTCGTGCGTGATGGAACGACGTACACACGTGTAGACTAACGAGGTCGTTTGAGCTTTTCAAATATAATAAAAGTGGCCTAAAAAGTTTCCCAGTCCAAACTAGAAACGTGAACTAGTGCTTGAGTTCGTAGGAAAATTCGTCCGGGAGATAAAATCTCAACGCCTCTCTAATTTTTTACTGTGGTGTTTTTTTATAAACGAAATTATTTCAAGTCTATTCGAGATGCGCGATTCATTATGCTCGCAGTTGCAAGAGTGGAGCGCGGTGGAGTAAGAGGCAAGTTTTAATAATGTAGGGCGGTTGGCAAGGCTGCTGCCGTTTCCTTCCATTCATCTCTCCCCTTTCCGGTTGGCGCAATTAAAACGGCGGCTTGTTCCGGCACTTAAAAAACTTTTAAAGTATAGGCGCAGACAATTTGAACAGTACCTACCGGCACATTGTTGCGAATTACACAATAAATTTCATTTAGGGGATTGTATTAATTTCAGCTTGTTAAGGTGATAATTGTGTTGTTTTAACTTGTTTTTGCTTTAATTTGTGTTCTTTGGACAGACCCTCTGGTCTGAAGCGAATGCGCTGAATCACAATGGTGTACAATTTAATTTATCACCACGTCGTTTGAGCGTTACAGGCACTCGGGGCGCACCAATATGAAACTTTGATTCTTATGACGTCATCTGACGCGTTCGGCCCTCGCGGCTTTTGTTATGAATGCAATACATGACGTCATCGTGGTACATAATCAGTAGGGAGTCGGTGTCACGTAGTCGACGACTTGCCCTTCGATCGGGCCAGCAAAACGTCTGAATCATTCGCGTGTGGTTGAAGCTATTCACCGTTGTGCTGGAGTTCCGCTACGCGTGATTAATGGTCTCGCGTTCCCTCGACATTGTGTTTTTGTGATGCAAATAACTCGAGCCGTCGGAACAAGGAAAATTGAGTGGGAGGACCGAGCACCACCACAGTTTCAATTGCTTTGCCGCTGAATACTGATGAACCGTTTCGGTAAAGGCATTATCTCAGTTGCAATGTTTAAGGTGAAAAGCGGTAGACATAAGCGATGCGATTTGTTACAAGACTCGTTTCATCTTAAAACAATTTAAGATGGGATTTAAAGGATGCTGTGATGTTGATACTGTGGATCGGATTGCGATTAATGTAGTATGAGGACAGTGTGCTCCTTGTTTATCCTATGTTTTACTTTCTTTTGCGCCTGTAAAGCGCAAAAGAAAGTAAAACATAAAGGTACAGTCGAGCAAAAAATAAATTTAATTAAATGATGTTTATGAAATTAATCGTTATTTTTAAAGAATATAATATTATATTCCTTCAGATTTACCGATACTATATTTCTATATTGTTTTTTAGAATCGGTCTCATAATTACATATTATCCTGTAAAGCAAAAGCCTCTCCTCATATAGAAAAGGAGCGTAGTTACATTGATTATGATGAGACTTGCCCAATAAGTACGCGTTTAAAGTTATAATTTTTTGTGGAAAGAAAAATATTTTAGTGAGCAGGATCGAACCTGCGCCTCCCAGATAAATACTTCAGGCTCTCAGACCGCTAAGCCATCTTGACCTCTGCTCACTGCCACCAATTCATTTTCCACATTTTAATACGTCTTTTAGTGACGACATTCATTCAAGTATGCATTTGTTACGTCAGAGATTCTAGGTTCTTCATGCTGTCTGGCATTGCAAAGCAAATCAGTGATGTCTAAGACTAACAAAGGTTCGATCCTTGCACGGAACAACCAAATATTTGTACGTACTAGAGATTTCTCTCCGGGTCTGTGCATGTGTTTATGCATGCTAGATTTGCTAGATTTGTGTCTTTAAATTACACCTACGAAAAATAAAGTACCTATGCAATGTTGGGAAAAACGTAATAAAAGCAAGTCATATTTTTGTTAGTTTTTTTTCTCTAGAAAATGTTTGCCATCTCTTAAGAATTTATGACACTTGTCGTAGTGTCACTTTTAGAGTTCTCTTTAAGCTGCCTCGTTAGTTTAGTGATCTCAAGCGCGACTGCTGAGCTTGAGGTCCTGGGTACGATTCCCGGGTCAGGCAAAGTGTTATTGGGTTTTTCTATTAGGAAATTCCCGATAGCGGCCCGGGGCTTAGAATTGTGCCCGGTAGATTGCAACAGACTCACCACCTATTACATGGGACTTATTACCAGGATTGTAGCATGTAGGCGTGACGCTATGTTCTGTCACTTTTAAAACCCGAAGCCTGAACTTAAAAATTCAGGATCGAAACTCACTGCACCACAACGACATTGGTACTAAGTATTTGCATTGCAAAATTCTGGTATGTATCTACTGTGCTTTATTATTGTACTTAAACTTAGTGTGCTACAGAAACCGTATTTAGGAGTGACGTCACTTTAAGTTATGTGCAGTACAACAGTCAGACGAAACACATTATGTTAAGTTTATAGTTAAGTATATTGGATGCATGTAACTCCTGACGTTGTGTTATACAATTTCGGTAGTAAAACTTTCTCAGTAACTCTCATCGGTTTAGTTGGAGTCAAGCGTGGTTTCTGACTGGGATCTCTGTGATGATGCCAGGATCGCGAAACGTGTTATAAGGCTTTTTTAACCCGGAGTTTGGATTATGTGCGGTAGATGGCTATCGGTGGTATTAGTGAGATATGGGTACAGTAACTGCCCTGCCTGTTGAATAGAAACCAGGTCCTTACGCTTGGCAGCTCGGCCAGCAGCTATTAGACCAGCAATGCAGTTTGAAATGAAAATAATATTTGGAAAAAATCGTGCATTGTTGTAGGAATAATGCTTCGAATAACTTTATTCAGAGTGCACAGTTATTCATGAAACATACATATATTCAAAGCCGGGTGGATCTGGTTTATTATCCGTATTTACTACTCAGCTATATTAATCTTACAAGCTTTAACGAGACAATGCTCTCGGTACGATATTCACTTTGTATTTTGTTTGTGCTTATTTTTGAATTTCATTGTGTTTGTTCATTCTGAATTTCATATCTGTTAATATAGGTAGTACCTTTGAAGTGGACCGCTGGGTTATTCTTGAAAGTAATTTCGCTCTACTGATGTTGGATGACGTCAGTTCATACTTTTGAATGTCAAATTGTATATTATATTTGTTGTTTCTTGATATACATGTCGCAGATGGATTGTAGAATCCGCTGTTTTACAAAACTGCTAGCTGATTTACAAAACAGTACTGTTTTGAAAAACAGCTGAACGACGTTTAGCGGTTTTACATAATTACTGAACGCAGAATTGAATGAACGTTTTGCGTTTATCAATGCAGCGGATCAACGATCAGAGATTATGTAAAACAGTGTGAATACATACTAGCTACCCGCGACTTTGTCTACGTGACAAAAAGTTGCCTATGTCCTTCCCCAAAGTCCAATCTATTTCTATACCAAAATCATTAAAATTGGTTCGAAACGGTTTAGGGGGGAAAACGTAGCAAAACAAACAGACTTACCGAGCTACTTTCGAATTTATAACATTATTTTGGATACCTACGTTTAATACTGATGTCCTCAAAAAAGGACAAGAGCAACCTAATCCGAAGAGCGTACATGAAGAAGTCTCTAAACACACTGAGCGAAAGTGGTCTGTCTGAATTACGATTCTACTTTGATACCTACGTAGCAGGTGGAAATCGATAGTCTTTGCCTACCCCCCATGAGAAACAGGTGTGATCGTATATATGTATGCTTAAAAATAATAGTAATTATACTTTCTAGTATTTTTTTAAGCCAATTTGCAAAATATGGAATTCTGCCTTAAAATTGAGATACTACGTATTATTTGAAATTAATTTCAAGGCTGATCCTACCGTGCTTTTTTAAAAGCTTTTATTTAACTTGCAATGTATGTATGTACCTATGTTTGTTCTGGTGGAATCTTGCTACTCAATTTTGAAGCAGATATCTTCAACCGATTGAGCTGAAATTTTTTATACACGTTTAGTTTGGATGACAATACACGATAAGCTGTGTGACGTCATTCTAAATCCAATATGGCGGACCATCGAAGATGGCGGAATAGTTCATTTTAATGCATTTCTACAATATGGGTATCAAATGAAAGGGCTTGTTGAGAGTAACTCGAAAAATAATGTGACGTCATTTTAAATCCAATATAGCGGAACATCCAAGATCGCGGAATAGTTATTGTTTGTGCACTTCTGCAATATGGGTATCAAATGAAAGGGCTTGCCGAGAATAATTAGAAAAATATTCTGACATCACTCTTAATTCAATATGGCGGACTTTTGAAGTTTTTTATGCTTTCCTATAGTATGGGTACTATATGAAAGGGTTCGCTGAGAATAAAAATGTTTATATTGCTCTAAAAAGAAGTTTTTTTTTTTTATAAATGTTTTACTTTCTTCTTATAACCTCATTATACACGATTTATATGATTATAAAAGCTTTTCGCGCGATTTACTTGTATAAATAAACTCATACCTACCTATTTAATTCAGTAACTTAATGATGTGCAAAGTTTTTTTTTTTCATTTTAATTCAATACTTACGCAAACCTCGCGACAAGCTTTTATGGTCATATAAATTGTGTTTAATGAGGTTATAAGTACATAGTCAATATTTTAAAAGAAAAATTTATTTTCTTCTTTTTAGAGCATTTAAAGCTTTTTTCATGTTATTATATTAAATGGAAAAATAGTTTAGTTCGCTAAGCATGCGTTAATGCTTTTCAAAGATTTATCTTGAATTTTTTCATGTTGTTTAGGAATTAGTAAAGGATGAATGGAAGTAATTCCTAAATTTGTGTGTATTATCGCATGTTACCGTTAAAGTGATTCTATCTATGTATAGGAATAAGAGAACCAAAATTGTGGAAATGCCAACACGTCCGCTCAGATAATATTTGCACGCACACGAAGTTTGTTATTGTATCTAGGTTACAGTTACACGGCACAACACCTCTGCTGATACGAATTAGATCAAACAAGATTAAAGAAGTTCCAACGAGATAATAATATCATTCTCCCGCGAAAACATCTCGACAAACTTTCATGTTAAAGTTTTTGCAGCGAACGTTAACTATGCAAACTTCCCCTGTCGCTCTTCCACTTTGAAATGTGAAAACAATTCGTGTCTACCCTGCTGAGGCGGTCGCAACAAAAAACCCTTCGTAAGTAATTAAGAAGTTTCAGAACACCGGCTCATTGGCATACTTTCGGCTTGTAATACGCAGTTAATCTCGGCACAAAAACTTGGCGTTCTATGTTATAATTCACGAGGGCCCGCCCTACGCCACCGACAAGGGTGAATTTCTTATGAGCACGACGTGTATTTGTCACAAAAATCTATATGTATATCAGACGCGGCTCTACGTGCCGCGATCTTACCGAGATAACGCGAAAGTGACGTAGTTCTTTATTGCTCATCGTCCGACTACATTACCATTCGTTATTTCTTTCAACATATACTTTCGGCGAGTGTAGAGTAATTTGGACTCTCTTACAGCCCTTAAATTGTGATAAAGTTGGTAATATTGTCTCCCAGACTCGTCGCAGCTGGGTCACGAAGAACATTTCATTACGATTATTTTCGAGTTAATGATGTCTTACTAACTTCACTCGCTGGAGCCGGAGCGAGGTATGCTGTGAATTTAAATAAATTCGTGTTCATACGCGGCTAAGTTATTCTCCGTTGTGAAAGACGAAGTCGGCCCGATGTCGCACAAAGAAACGGCGGTAATTCAACAGCTTAGCGCGATCCACTCTTATCTCTTTTGGTTCTGCGAGCGACGACGCTCTTAAATCTTGCCGAGGCTCGAATACTACTCAAGAATACTTACAAGCCTTTAATTCGGGACAAATTATTGCATAATTTAGGAGTGCCTATTTAAATCCCTTAGCTGCACGCTTCGACTGCGACAGTTGTCACGGCTTAGCTTTGTGTCGGATTCAATTACATTTTTAGGAAAAGGCTTTTGCGATCTCAAAAGGATAAAGTATTATTAGAAGTGCTAATATAAGAGTCTATCCTACTAAAGTAAAACTTTATTCTCTATCAAAGTTGAACAGATTTCTGTGAAATTAAGAACAGGTCGAGGTCTCAATTTGACAGAAATCTGTTCAGACAATTCTAGACTAAGATATTAAATTCTGAATACTAAGATGATGTGATAATAAAATAATACTATTTCTCCACAAGTAAATATAGTGTATGATTAAAACAAACTTAAACTTGGACAAACTTTTCGACTGTATTGTTGACTATACTGCATAGTTTAATTACGTAAAAACTAAAACAACATTCATCATCTTCGTACCTACGCGTCCGGGAATGTGGAGATGACACGAGGAGTGAAAGAAGTGTATGGAAGCTTGTGGTTTACAGTAAAACAAACTATGCTGAAAATAATAATAAAAAACTTGGATATTTTTAGAATCACGTCCTAACCACGTAAGGATCTATATACACGTAATAATGTAAACGGGTGTGTTTTTAGTGTCTCAGTTAAAGGCCATTGTTCATAAGTACAAACTCGTTGAATATCATGTACAATACACCAAAAAGTAATTACCACCAGGATATCAAGTTGTACATTGTTTTGGTTTCACATTTAATTTCAGCGACAATTATTCGGGCACGTTACAAAGGCAGGTTTTGCGCGCTAGTAACCTGAGTTATAAAAAGGGTCTCGACTCGACCCAACTAATACCCTTGTCATGTCGAGATGAAATTAGTTCAACTCGTGCAGCTGCGCCAAACCCCGCTGTTTGTCCAAAATTTATGTAATCTGATAATATAACGTCAATGTACAGGCATTGCTTCAAAAACCACAATGTTCGTTAACTGTATGTCTGGTTAATTAATGGATGGCTATTAAGGCGTGGGTGGTGCGAAGATGTGTAGATGGATTCAAATTTAAGGGCTGTAGTTTTCGGGAAGTAATCAGTGGGGTACTAAACTTGTTAGAGACGAATATATACCTTAAAGTTTCTATTTAATATTCTTATATTAAATAAAAATCTCGACACAGTTTTTGTTATCGAACTCCTCCGAAACGACTTGACCAATTTTTATGATTTTTTTCCCCTCGGTGATAAGGGTGGCCCTATCTAGAAAATTTATATGGCAGAACAACGTTTGCCATAATGCAGGTAGTAATACAATGAAAAAAATTTTTTAATCGTAGTTGAAATTTACGTCAAAGTACCTATAGTCTATAAACTATACAATATTAATATCAATACAATCAAAAACGTTGCTCAATCATGAAAATATTGCATTTAGACTCACTTTCGCACGATATTATTATAATATATGTAAAACACAGATCCTAACAATGATTTACAACAATATGGTCATTAACTATTGATTGTACTTTATAGCGCACTGTGACTAACTAATGAACATAGATGAAGTAAAAGAGGAGTCAGAATCGTAGCAAGTGCAAATCGAAAGTTTCTGCCTACCCCATTGTTTAAAGCGTACGAAATTACTGAATAAACTGAATAGTAACAAACTGACTTTATCTATAGATATTAGTAGATTAATAGGAAATAGGATATTTGAGGGGCCCCTCGTGGCTAAGTAACAGCCGTATATACCGATCAATCGAGATTAAGCTGCGCTTGCCGCGGTCAGTCTGTGGATGGGTGACCATCATTTCATACCGAAACTCCTCCGTGCCTCGGAGAGCACTTTAAGCCGTCGGTCTCGGTTATCAAATTAAGATCTATGACAGCCGTTATGGATAGTGAGAGGCCTGAAAGTCTGACAACCAGTATTTTTTATACGTACATTTTCAATTTAACAATAATTACAACAGAATTTGACGTTGATTGTAACAGAATTTGACAGTGATTTTCATGCAGCATTTTCGGCCACGGATATTGCGGTTTGTATCAAAGCCTCCACGACCGCTTGGTCTCTGTGCTGCATGGCCGTCTTTAGATTGTATTCGACGACCATCTTGGCTGACGCATCCATAGCCTTCTTTGCGAAACGGCCTGTGGCGTCATTTGCGTCATCGGTGTAGTAGACGCAACTGACAGTGTGTCTTGAAACCGCAACTACTGCATGGTGGACGCTGTCGTGGATTTGTATCCTCCTGGACTTGGTGTTGATGTTAATGACGTTGTCGTAGGTTAACCCCTGAGCTTCGTGTATGGTTAGTGTGCGCGACCCTTCACCGGATCCATACCCTTTACTGATCAGTGAGGATTTCTCATCCTGCGTGTGAGTCAAGTATAGGGTATTTGGGGCGGTGATTGGTATTTGTGCACCTGTGTAACTCTTCACCTTCAGGGAGTGGACCTGCGACACGTCAGACTTGGACGAGTATATACCTGAGTATATATCGCATAAGGCGAAAGCGACATCCATCGGGTTCCGGTGTGTGCATAGCAACTCCTGATCGATGGTTGCGACCAGATTTGGACGTGCGTAGTTGAGTGAAAACAAGTTATCTCTATCCAGGAAGGGTAGCTGGTTGGCGTCACCGATGAGGACTACTTCGCTTGCACCTGACAACCTCGCTGCCATGACTATAGCCCCAAAGTGGTTCATAAGCGCCTCATCCACCGTGAGACGATGGCACTGGTCTCGCTTTTTGAACCCATTCGCTAGGATTGAGGCCATAGTCCGCACTTTGGTCTTAACGCGGTCTCCCAAGCGGCGAGCCAGCTTGTCTCGGAGATCTTTGGCTGCTTCAGTTGTCGTGGTGACTACGACATCGTTTTCCTCATCGAAATTCCGAACTACCCACGTCGTCTTCCCGCAGCCCGGAACCCCGTTTACCCAAGTTGTTTTTGGTACCGCCCATTTCCCTTTTTCTGCTGGATCTTCCAAAGTCCCCAGAATGGTTTGCGCCATTCCGAGGATCTTGTCGTCCAACATGATTTCGGTACATCGGGCGGTAACAACTATGGAGTCGCTTCCTGGTGTATTGAAGACAGGTTTTTGTGTGCGCTTTGTCTCCTCTTCGTCAAGAGCTACAAAGCCACGTGTGGCGTTGTAGGCTGCTAAATATGACCCCGCCATTTTCCCTTTGATGACTTGCGAGTTGGTGTTGTCATATACCGCTGCCCCAGCTTCCTCGAGTAGCACCCTGAGCAGGCCTTCATTGTTCAGATGGAAGGTCTGCAGGATTTTCTTGCATGTCGCGAGATTAACCTCCTTGGTTGCTCTCACGATCGCTAGGTACTCTTGGAATGCGTCTTCCTCACGTGGTCTGCAGGCTCGGACGCCGATGTGAGTCCAGGAGGAGTGACTTGCCCTTTCTCTGCTCTTGTGTAGGCGGGAGGCGACTGGTTTCGAGTTTCCGGCGTTACCCTCGTGAATGCCTCCCCGGCTGCCTCCTGCTTGCTGCTGGTGGTGCCAAGCATCAGGTGGCCGAAAAACTGCCTGAGGGATGCTAGGCGTTTTCCCATTTTGGCTCTCTCTTCTGGGTCGCCTCTTTTATGCTGTTCTTCTGCATCCTTCTCAGCGTCTGCCTTCTGCCGAGCTCTATCTGCTCCGCTTTGAGTGTTTGAGATCGATTGGGGGTGGCCCTGGCTGGTACTTGGGCTGGTCGTACTTGTAGTCTCGTCTTTTCTGGGGCTTTGGAGGAAACTTAGATTTTCCCCGCTGTCCTCATAGACGATCATTTTGAGTTTCGCTGAGGCCAGTATACAGCCATAGCGATCTGCGACTTCTCCCCTCTCTCTCTCTATTGCCATTGCATCTATGCTTATAATGCGGGGGCAGGTAGTCTCCTCGGCTACCTCACGGAGCACCGAGCATGCCTTGGTAAATGGAGTCTCATTCCCCCACTCGAATAGTGCAATCGACTTGTCGTGTGATCGCAGTAAACGGCAACGGTGGTTTGAGATTTCTACCATTTGCTGTTTGAGCGCCGGCCACCATGCGTTGTCGAATCCCTCATCATGTCCCTCTATGTCCAGTGATATCAAAAGCACGATCTTCTTCGCTTTGATTTCCGCACGTATGTGCATCATTAGGGCATAGAGGGCGTCCTCGGTTCCTCGCTGTGGCATAAACCCATACTGGTGCTTGTTGAGTTTGGGGAGTAGATGCCACTGGAGCCTACCCACAAGGAGTTTCTCGACTATTTTGCCCAGCACCGATAACAGACCTATTGGCCTGTACGACTTTGGGTGGGTGTAGTCGTCTTTGCCAGGCTTGCGCAGTATGCACTCGTGGGCTACTTTCCACTGTTTTGGGAAGTGCGATAGCGATAGGCATTTGTTCGCCAGTGCCAGGAACACCTCCCTGTTACAGTTTATTGCATTTGTGCATATATCGGATGCCAACCCATCAGGACCGGGAGCTTTTTTCGGGTTTTGGGCCTGTAGGACTATTTCAAGCTCTGCAGTTGTGAAGGGTGGGGCATCATCCGACAAACCTTCTATTGCTTTTTCCCTCTGTGAGGTTTCTGAGCAATGTGTGGTGTTCTGAGTCAGTGTCTACTGAATCGTCGGGATAGAACGTGTTAGCCAGTAGGTGCGCGAATTGCTCTGGGCTGAGAGTTTCGCCCTCGGTGTTCCTAAGGAGCATGTCCTATTTCCTTATGGCAGCCTTCCTCAAGACTCTGTAGACACCGTCCCACATGCTTTCTCGGTCCTGCGTCGAGCAGAACTCCTTCCAGCTTTCTGTGGCCGACTCACTCGCTTTAGCTTGGTAGTTGGCTTTTGCCTGCAAGTACTCATCGATAACGTATTGCCTTCTGGTTTGGGCTGCGTTTCGGATCCTCCTCTTTCTTGTTAGCACCTCCCTTTTGAGGCGCTCGAGAAGAGGGTACCACCAGGGGGGCTTGTTGAGTTGGGTTTGGGGGATCCCAGCTTGGGGATCGTCTTTTCACAGCTGAGGTGGATGTGTTCTGTATACTGACCGAGCAGAACCTCCAGTTCCCCCGGGGTAGACACTGTTGAAACGTTGCTAGCTGTTATGGCGTGTGCGTTTAGGCTCGCTTTAAACTTTGTGATGAAGTCTGACCACTTTGCCTTCTTTGTGTTGTAAATGCGTGTCGAGATTGGCCTTAAGGGTTCCAAGGAATTGAGTTGGCGCTGCTCATCGAGTAAACAAAGCTCCGTCAATATTTTTTGATTAAAAATAGAAATAGTTGCAATTTAGTATAACAAGTGTAATTAAAGTGAACTATCTAGTGTAAATAATACGTGTAAATGTTATCTAATAAAAACATTCACAAATAAAAAAGTTTTGAGTGTCATAACAATTGGATCAGTGAAAAGGACATTTTTATCATTAAAACCAATAAAAACAGTTAAACAGTGACATAAATAACAATAAAAACACATAGTGCAACCAACAGTTTAGTGTAGTGCTATATAAAAACAATTCTTGGTCAAAAAACTAGAAAAAAACAAAAATAAGTGATTCACGAAGAAAAAAAACTGTCACCTTCAAATTTGAATATTCATAAAACAGTCAATGTTCCGTCCCTTTCGAACAGTTCTTACCAGATACTTAATTTCGCACCATATACTAACTGTTCCGATAGCAATGCTCTAAGGCAGTAAGACTGCGGTTTATATAGTTCCCGATTCGAATCCCACCAGCTGTTCACTTTATGGAATTGAAATTTGAATATTTAAAATAACTAGAAACCGAACTTGAATTGGTTTGTAAGAAAATACAAAAAGTAAATTAAATATGGATTTCTTCGAAAATGTTACCATCTTTAGAAAGAAACCACTAAAACGCACTCAATCATTGTCAGATAGCACATTGAACGAGTGTGACCTTACCTGCAGCAACATGACACTAGATGGCACCACACAAAGTTTACCAAATATATCTGACGATGAAAACTGCGCACAAATAGACAAGCTAAAGAGCGAAATTCAGAAGTTAAGAACCGAATTAGACGCTGCGCATAATGAAATCAACAACCTGTCGATGGTCAACACGGAACTTAAACAAGCAATGCACGACATGAATGTGAAACATGATCTGGTAAAAAAAGCTACTAGAAGATTATCTAGCGATGTCAACATAACTCCAAACAAAACTAATAACATAAAGAATTCAACTCCACTGAACTCCAACTGCCAAAAAAAAAACTGCTAACATCACTTGCCCGCACATCTCCGAACCAAAAGGATAAGTTACGTAATAATAAGGCAATTAATACTACAAACGCCTCTCAAAAAGTAGACACCACTTTAATAGTAGAAAATAGTGATCACAGCTTCACAAAAAATTAAAAATGCAAAGATGTTAGAACATATAGAAACAAGCCGAAAATAATCTCATATCCTAAACAGAAGAACAAGTTGTGTTTTGTGGGCTGTAACAATGTAGTTGAACCCATATCATTAATAGAGAATATTTTCTCAGATCACTTCAATTATTGCCGTTACATATACCCTAATAGTACCACAAAACAAATTATTAAAAATATTGATAAGAAATTGAATAACTATACCTTTGAAGACTATTGCTTAATATTAATTGGAGAAAATGACATAAGAGGAGAAGGTAACTACATAAGTTTAATAAATGATATAAAAGAATCACTCCGAAAAATTAAACATACCAACATTGTGCTATGTTTACCTACATATATAACAGGGTCACCTATTTACAATTTTAAAGTTGAAATGTTCAACAATCTTATGGATCTAGATTTACAAAACAATAACTACGCATATATCTTCGACAGCAACAGAGATCTAACCCTCGATATGTTCTCGATAAACAGTGGCAGAGTTAACAAACATGGAATGAGAAATATTTACAGACGAATTATGGATAATATTCTTGTTGATCAGCACCTGTCAGCAGTGGAAACAGCAAGAGAATCCACACAAAGTAGTCTTCAAAGTAACGAGCTTTTTCTCGTATAAACACATGTACATTATGCATCAGAACGTAGCTGGTCTTCTAAATAAATCGGACCTGATGGCGCTGCATATTCAAGAGCTGCAAACTGAGAAAAACATAGACATTGATATTCTGTGTATTACTGAACACTTTGTTATTTCTGGACAAGAATCACTGATTAACATACCAAATTTTAAGCTTGCAGCATGTTATTCAAGAACTACACAAAAAAGAGGAGGCTCCTGTAT
Source organism: Xylocampa areola (assembly GCA_935421205.1). NCBI lineage: Eukaryota > Metazoa > Arthropoda > Insecta > Lepidoptera > Noctuidae > Xylocampa > Xylocampa areola. The sequence goes on from OW285200.1 coordinate 9,964,921, forward strand.
CCTTATAAAAGATAGACATGATTTTAAAGAAATTCCCAACACGTCTATCACTGGTATATTTGAGTATTGTGCAATAGAGTTAAGTCATCAGGGAATTGTTATAGTTTGTATTTATAGGCCACCAAAGATGTCATGTATTGATGTATTTATAGAAAATTTGGATAATTTATTACGAAAACTATGTACTAAAGCTAACAAAAAAATCGTCTTATGCGGAGACTTCAATATTAATATACTTAAAAGAAATTCTTTCACACTCGATTTTGAAAATTTACTTTTGAACTACAATCTTAAACTAGAATTTAAACAACCTACTAGAATAAAAAGTGGCACCTGTCTTGATAATTTTGCTCATAATTACAACCAAAGATGCGAAAGTTCTATAGTTGATTTTGCTTTGTCCGATCATACGGCTCAAATTATGAAAATACAAGTTAGTAAAACATTTGTTTTAAAACATTGGCGTATTCGGAAACGTGACATTTCGAAAGACAATTTAACATTATTTAAAAAGCACCTACAGTGCCTATCTTTTTCGGAAGTGATAGAATGTGATAACCCAAATGACGCATTCAATAATTTTATGGACCTTTTTTGTTTGATTTACGATTTATGCTTTCCTTATAAATTAATCACCGTAACCCCGTACAAAAAAGTAAAATGGATTTCCCGTGGAATAAAGATTTGTAGTAAAAGAAAAAGAAACCTACTTTGGAAATATAGAAAAGCTCCTTCGAGTGAAAATAAAAATATATTTAAAAACTATTCTAAAAAACTAAAAACAATAATTAATCTTACACAAAAAGTACAAAACAATTACTTCATTAATAATTCACAAAACAAAAACAAAGCTTCATGGCAAGTAATTAATGCTAATAAAAATAGACTCATTGAACCAATACTGCAAATTAGTAAGGGCAATGAATTAATCAAAAATACTAAACATATTGCCGAATCATTTAACAACTATTTTATAGACCAAGTGCAAGATATCTCAAGTAATGATTCAGATAGTAAATACGACATTCCTAATAATCCAAAGTCTTTATATGCATCCGGTAATAGACCGGGATATTACACGACTGATTAAAAACTTAAAAAATAAAAATAGTTATGGCAATGACGGTATTCATACAGTCGTAATAAAGTATGTGTATGATATTTTAGCGAAACCCTTAAGTCATATACTTAATGCTTGTATTAGCGCAGGTGTGTACCCTGATAAATTAAAGATAGTTGTGATAAAACCGCTATTTAAAAAGAATAATAAGGAAGAAATGTCAAACTATAGGCCCGTGGCATTAATTCCTATATTTTCAAAGATATTTGAAAAAATTATATATGAATCTATTTATTCATTCATATCTAAAAATAACATATTATGCCAAGAACAAAAAGGATTCCGTAAAGACAAAAATATAAATATGGCAATATTTGATTTCTTAAAAGTAGTCATGAATAACATTGATAAGAAAAATCCCGTATGTTCAATATTTACAGATATGTCAAAGGCATTTGACTGTGTAAAATATGAAACTCTGTTAAATAAACTTCATAGCTACGGTATAAGAGGCAACGTTTTAAATTTAATTAAATCATACCTCACTGATCGGAAACAACACACAGAATTAACTAGGGTATGTACCAAATCAAAACGGGAGATCAAATATTTATCAGACTGTAGAGTCACTAAATTTGGAGTCCCACAAGGTAGTGTGCTTGGCCCATTACTATTCCTGCTTTACACAAATGACTTACCTTCTAATGTTCATCAACCTACGACATTATTCGCGGACGATAGTACAGTAACAATTGAAGGCGGTGATAAAAGCAACTATGAGAAAGAAATAAATGACTCACTTAAATCGTTAATAAATTGGCTGAATAAAAACAATCTTATAATAAATTTACAAAAAACTAAAGTCATGCATTTTTACCAAAGAAAATTTCCTGATAATGTAGAGACAAAATATAGAGACCAAATAATAGATACAACCAGTGTGACTAAATTTTTAGGAATTAATATAGATGACAGATTGACATGGCGTCCTCATGCAGTATATTTATCCCAGAAACTAGCCAAAAATGCTTTCGTGCTTTATAACTTGTCTAAAAAAGTCAATTTAAATACTTTAGTATCCGCGTATCATGGATCGTATATTTAAAGCTCAAAAGAGATGCATTCGTTCAATGACCGGTCTCAAATCTACGGAAAGTTGTTTACCACAATTTAAAGCATTAAAAATCCTAACCTTTCCATCCCTATATATATTAGAAGTAGCGCTATTTGTAAAAACAAATCAACACCTATTTACATCACTGACTGAAGTTAGAAAACGCGCCGGACCAATGAGGTCGCAATATAAAGATAAGCTGTATACAGGTGGACACAAAACCGCTTTACTGAAAAAGAATATCCTACATATGGGCCCTCAGATATACAACAAACTTCCGCAAAAATTAAAAGATTTACCGACAAAATTATTTAAAAAATCTTTAGTTAAAATTTTACAGGACAGATGCTACTACAACATTAACGATTTCCTAAATGATGAATATTAGATTAAAAATTGTTACTGTAAATAGTAAGTTATGAGTTTATTATAGAAATTACTTTTGAAAATTTAATGTAAGTCCTATAAAAAAAAATTTTTTTTTGAGTAGAATTTTAATGTATTTTTTTTTAATATTATAAGTTTTAAGATAATTAAGTTAAATTAGTTGTCAATGTCAACTACTTAGTCGTTATCTAACAATTACTTTGCATGCCGTAAGGCGAAATTTATTGAGACAATATAAATTAACACGTCACCATATCAGTAACATACATTTTCAGCAAATAAAAAAAAAAAAAAAAAAAAAAAAAAAAAAAAAAAAAAAAAAAAGGCTTTCTCTAGACGCATTGAGAAGGTTATGGCGTTGTGGTCTGAGGTGATCAGGCTTCTATCGACGTGCCATTCTTCGATTTTTCCTAACAGTGACAGGCTACACACAGTAACATCTACTATACTCGTACATAGCCTGTCCCCTCTGTGCGTTTCGAAGGTTGGGATTTAGCCCATGTTGAGGATCTGGAGGTCTCGCTCATTCAGGAACGCGTTATAGTCAGCCCTTCGGTGGTCTTCGCGACTGCTTCCCCATCACTGGCTCCAGGCGTTAACGTCTCCTCCCATCACTATGTTGGCATCGTTATTAGGTACGGGCCTACTTCTTGGTCTCCCTAGAAATACACCGATAGCACTCCTATCCTGAGCTGACCAACCTTAAGCAATACGGCTGCAACGTTCTCGGTTACAATGTGGGGGTCGTGAATGACCTCCAGGCTGCTCCCGAACACGATTATTGCCGCTTTAATTGGCTTTGGCGATTAAGAGTGCACTGGATGATCTGGGTGCCGGGGTTTTGTTTCATCACTCCTGTTCAGCCCGTATAGGGTTCCTGAACTAGTGCGATAGAAACTCCCTTCTCCTTCGCCACTTGGTGCAGCTCAGCTGTTGCCAGTTTGGAGCGTTGCAGGTTTGCCTGGATGAAATTTAGCTTGCCTTCTGATCTTTCCGGCTGTCGAGGGGAATGTGGTTGGCCCGTCTACTATTTGGTTGCCCTTAGCAGTAAGAGACTCGCAATCTTGCTATATTGTCCTACTTTTGACGTTCAGGGCACTCGTCACTGACGACCGTATGTGCTAGGTCATTGCCATCCCTGCGTGCTGTTTTGCAGTTGGTACAGGTTGGGAGTTTCCCATCAGCACGAACTTTACAGTCCCGCCCGTTGTGCTCGCCACCGCAGTAGCTGCAGAGTTCTTTAGGTGCCTTGCATAGGGTCTTGTTGTGACCATACCAAAGACACTTTCCACACTGTACTACGGGGGACTGGTCCTCAATTCTACACCGCATCATCCCCAGATGTACTTTTTCGGCCTGCGTTAGGCGTTTCCATATGTCTGGGGAGAGCTCGAGAACAGGATGGCATTCGTGGGGGTTTCTTGCCCGTTTTCTGTAGCGCACTTTAAGAGTCTGTCCAGCCACGTCAACTCCCTGCAGAAGGTAGTTGTTCTGCGCTTTGAGAAGGTCAACTATTTCTTGATCTGTGTAGGTGGACAGCACTCCTTTGATGCACGCTAGTGGGTTGCTGGGTTTGGGTTCTTGGACTTTAAGTCCCTGACTGGACTCTACTTGGGTTTTAACCAGCCTCAAGTCTGAATTGCTTGCACAATTCAGTACTATCTTCTGGTTCCGTGCTTTTCTTACGGTGTCAACCCTCGCTCCGGTCTTTTTGAGGTCAAGAGCGCGTCTGACTCTGTCGATTATGTTGTCCCCGGTGTGCTGGGGATCTGTGGAGCTGATGATAAGGGTGAAGTTGGTCTTGGGGACTTTTGGCGTCTGATCTACCTGGGCAAAAGTGCGCGGACCCTGGCGCTGTTGCGGCCCATCTGCTTTAGTGAGATTGACGACGCCTTTATGGAGATCTTTCAGGGTCCTCTTGACCTCCTCCACTGCCAGCTTGGAACTTAAGCTCGGGGTGACCGGGGCTAGCACCTGTGGTTCCTTATCCCGCAGTACTCGGAGGTCAGAGGCCACCATTTCTAGTCTCTCTGACAGCGGCTGTGGTTGGCCTCCAATCGGCTTATACTATGACAACCAGTATTACCACGAGATATCGTGTTACCCAGTAACTGGATTGTGGAGGTCAGATAGGCAGTCGCTCCATGTAGAACACTGGTATTAAGCTGCATCCGGTTTGACTGGAAGCCGACCCCAATGTAATTGGGAAAAGGCTAGGCAGATTGAATAGGAAATAGGATAGTAGAAAGTAGGATTCATTAACAAAATTACCATTTGTCATTACATCGCGAGAATCATTTTAATTCATGCTAACAAACGTCACTGGAGAGTTGTAAAAAGATTTAAAAAAAAACTCAATTCGCCGGCAATCAGAAAAATATTAATGTCACCGTCCTTGTAAATTATTACCGAAACAGATGTTACAGGCAAACAAGAGGTATTCGTAACAAAGATTAACGACACAGCTGTATAAAAAGCGTAACAGTGAACGCGAAGCGGCAATAAACTTATTTTATGACAAATATACCACCATTTACAATAACGACGACGAGTACTTAAAAGTACAGTCGAGGAGGCGGAATCAAAAACCATCTTAATTCTAATTAAATTAGGTCGAAATTTGATTTATGTACATTATTATTTCAATGTCATTTGCGTATTTTCGTAACGTTATTTACCATCATCATTACATAGGTAGTGAAGTTAATTATTAAAAAAAAGTTAACCTATCGCTGTCATGACGTTACAGTATCTATACAAAAATAATATTTAATTTATGTAAGTGCACATGTCAAAAAAACTGAAAGATATCTCTACTTTGACAATGTCAAACGCGATATTTTGTAGGTGGGTAATTCCGTTTCCCCAACCGTACATAGATTGTGGAGTACACAGCCGTAGTTAAGTATGTATCGTTAATCAAGGCAACATAAAGCGGTCACGTACATCGTTTACTTTCACATAAAACCGCGATTCAATTGAAATTCGCGGTCGATGAACAGTTAAAATATATTGTTTTGGTTTGTTCTTAAATTAATTATTCTTCAACGGTTATTACTTACGTGCATTTTTTGGGATTACCGGACTAGTGTCGAATATTCAAAGAGACATATTCATTAATTAATGAATATGTCTCTTTGAATATTCGACCTTAATATAGTAATGATTCATTGTTGTTCTCACCACTTAAGCATACATGCCCATTGACTCACCAATATCAGACAAAATAGAAATATCATTAATAGACGCACAATTTTATACTTTCGCGAGTATACTTATTAACAGCACTGGTAAAATGTGGGGTGACCAATACATCTGTGTACAGCTCTGCCTACCCTTTTGGGGAATTCAGGTATATCTGCCTAGCCTTTTCCCAGTTACATTGGGGTCGACTTCCAGTCAAACCGGATGCAGCTTAATACCAGTATTTTACATGGAGCGACTACCTATCTGACCTCCACAACCCAGTTACTGGGTAACACGATATCTCGTGGTATGACTGGTTGTCAGACTTTCAAGCCTCTGACTACCCGTAACAGCTATCATAGATCTTAATTTGACAACCGGGACCGACGGCTTAACGTGCTCTCCGAGGAAAGAGGGGTCTCGGTATGAAATGATGGTCACCCGGATGGGTTACAAGGTCAGGGTCAGGGTCTGTGGATACAGACCGACCGCGGCAAGCACAGCTTAACCTTGATCGATCGATCTGTGCGGCTGTTACTTAGCCACGAGCAGCTTTTGGGGAATTCAGGTAAGATAATTAATTGTGGAGTCATCGCATTGTCAATATTAGAAGCGTAGCGAATATTAGAAGTGTAGCGAATTAGCAATAACTAGTTGTTTTACTTTATTACCCTAAAGGGGCGTTATGGGAATTAAAATAAATAAATAAACGGAATGTTGATTTTTATCCAATTTAGGTTGAGTTGAGTTGAGTTGATACTCCAATACGGATTTTTTATTGCTGTAGAATGACACCTATTCAATTACTTTTTTAATTAATTGTGTTTTAACTATGAAATATAATCGCTGAAAAGTGAGAAATAAGCGAGGGTTTCATTTTTCAAATTAGGCAAAAAAATTGCTTTTTGAAAGTCAAACATTAAGACAGCTCCCAAAAAAGCCCACCCTTCACCGCTTCTGTTTTACGAGTAGCTGGGAAGAAGAAGCGGCGCAACAAACTTCCCAGCCACACGTCTCTCTGTATCATAATTATTTATAGATTTTATACAAATCAAAACTGAATTTATATAAAATATTTTTTTATTTACGACATATAATGTCTATGGCACATGTTAGCTAGCACGCGCCTATGTACCGACGCAAAGAAATATTAAATTACTCTAGCAACACTGTGATATTACGAAAGCTTCAAATGTCAAAACGCACGGTGACATTATCTCGAGTACCATGTTGTTACTAGGTGTTTATCATGTTTTGCAATTCTTCTTGAGTTTAAATGTTATTTTTTAAAGAAAATCCTTCTAATAAAATTGATAAATCGTTAATTAAACATTCCTTAATATACAAGATATCTTTTATGTTGCGTACTTTGATGTCAGAGAAAGCGCGCCAAGATTCGCCATCTTGCGTTCTTATCGCGTTTCAAACGCCCAAATGATTGCAGGTTTATTTGATAATATTAATACTTATTAATAATTATTAATAATAAAATAAGACGCCGTGTGGTGTTCGGATGCAAAGAATAACACCACCCCATGTCTTCCAATGGGTGTCGTAAAAGGCGACTAAGGGAAAATGGAGATCCCCTATGCACACAAGTCTGTTTGGTCATGGTAGGCGTTCACTACCTATCCGCTACCACGACTAAAGATACAGCAAGGTAATGCGAAACACCTTTAAGGGCGTTTATCAGGATCCATATAGTGGTTTTCGGCCTTTCGCTGCATCCCAATCTCTGCCGATCGTACTGGTTTACCAGTCCATTGGACTACAGAGGAAGGGACAAGAGAGTGGATCTGTACCCGCGCAACTGCTTGTCCACTATAATCAAACTCACGCGCAGATGACCCTAGCTACTAATTCCGAATCTGAGCATTTATAAAGCCCTGCAGCGATGGGGTGCTGGTGGTGGGGCTGAGGTATCGATGTACCTAGGCTTTAGTTAGCACCCCGCACGGAGGCGGCCAGAGGAGAGAGGTCGCTCTCGGAGTCGATCGAGGCGGGACTCTGGGTTCGGCAGCACAACTGGTGACAAAGCAGCCCTATTTAGGATCGCTCTGCTTTCCTCTGCACAGAGGAGGGGTCTAGAAACGGTGGCCCAAAACTAGTCCGTCTCACTCATTATCTAGGTGCCAAACCGCGGGCGCCTAGACATCGACAAAATGCGGTCGAAAGAAACAGTTGAAATTCAAAAATATGATAAAACTCAAACAACTTAGCATAGCCACTTGGAACGTAAGGACCCTACTGGACAATAACCGTAATTTGTGCCCAGAGAGAAAAACTGCTCTTATAGCAAGAGAACTAGCTAGGTATAACATGGACATAGCTGCAATAAGCGAAACCCACTTGAGTGACAACGGAGAGCTTAAAAAGCTTTTTTTGGGAAGATCTAGTAGGCTACACGTACTACTGGAGTGGACGTCCCTCCGGTGAGAGAGCAGGTAACGGTGTAGGCTTTGCTATTCGTAACGATTTGGCTGGAGACTTGAGTGACTTACCTAAGGGTGTCAATGACCGCCTCATGACTCTGCGCCTTCCAATTTCTAATAATAAATATGCCCATCTTGTAAGTGCCTATGCTCCCACACTGCCTTCATCGGATGAGGATAAAGAGGTATTCTACCAAAGCCTGAGACGAACTCTTGAAAATATCCCAAAATGCGACAAAGTTATTTTATTGGGGGATTTTAATGCTCGTGTCGGCACCGAACATACAATCTGGAACGGTGTTCTCGGCAAACATGGGGTTGGAAAATGTAACGATATTGGACTGAAGGCTATTGTCGTTATGTTCTGAATTCGACCTGAGTATTACCAACACATGTTTCAGACTTGCTGAGAAATACAAAACCTCTTGGATGCACCCAAGATCTAAGCATTGGCATCTTATCGAATATGTGATAGTACGCCGAAAGGACCTGCGTGACGTACTCGTGACGAGAGCTATGCGTGGAGCTGTCGGCTGGACTGATCACCATCTTATTCGATCAAAGATGCTCTTGCAGCTTAAAGCATCACGTAGAGCACCCAATTTAATTCCACCTAAACTTGCCTTTTCAAGTCTAATTTCCTCGTCAGAGCTAGGTAGTGAGTTGGATTTGAGGTTTGCTTCTAGTGCTCCGCAGTCTGAGTTTTCCAGTATTGATGATGAATGGAGATCTTTCGCCAAACATCTTTATGCCTGTGCGCTGGAAACTGTAGGAAGCCCACGCAAAAAGAACCAAGACTGGTTCGATGCATCTGATAAAGAGATCAAAGAACTAGTTGACAGACACAGGCTTGAATTAAACTCAAAGTCACCGGATGCACGTAGTAAGAAAGAAGCGCAACAGAAATTAAAGTCTAGAGTTCGCGAACTGAAGGATAGGTGGTGGAAGGAAAAAGCTCCCGAAATACAGCACTGCGCCGATACTCGTCAAACTGGCAAATTTTTCTAGGGTATTCTAGTCATTTTTGGTTCACGAACAAGAAAAATAGCGCCAATATTCACAAAAGATAGGCAACACCGACTTACTTGCAAAACCGACGTATTAATGCGATGGGCGGAGCATTTTAAGGATGTCTTGGATCCCGATGCACTCAGCGTTGATCTGGCGTACATTGATGCACTCTATGAATTGCCGGTTTGCCAATATCTTGACGACCTAACTTCTTTTGAAGAGTTTGTGGAAGCAGTCAAGCGTCTCAAAAACTCCAAAACACCTGGTATAGACCAACTTCCAGCGGAAATATTTAAATACAGTGGCAAAAACATTGTAAATGGACTTTACTACCTTGTTAAAAGGGTGTGGGAAAGCGAAGAAGTTCCTCAAGACTGGAGAGATGCGGTAATCTGCAAGCTGTATAAAGGGAAAGGAGATGTCTCCGACTGCAGCTCGTACCGAGGCATATCACTGCTCTCTAATGCCGGAAAAATTCTTGCGCCGATTATTAACAGACGCCTTAGCAAACTTGCTGAAAAATACCTGCCTGAGAGTCAATGTGGTTTTCGTCCTGGCAGAGGTACTATCGACGCCATTTCTGTCGTAAGGCAACTCCAGGAGAAAAGCTTGGAACATCAAAGGCCCCTCTACATGTGCTTTGTCGATTTAGAGAAAGCATTTGATAGAGTCCCACGTGAAGCCCTTTGGCTTGTTCTCCAAAAGTCTGGATACCCAAAGAAGTTCATCAACCTCATACGCCAATTTCATGTTGGCATGAAAGCGCATGTTCAACACGAAAGCGAACTGTCTGAAGAGATCCACATTACAAGCGGAGTTAAGCAAGGTTGCATCATGGCGCCCACACTCTTTGCCATCTATTTCACAGTTGTTATGAGAAACGCTTTGCAATATTGTAAAGATCGAATCCAATTGAATTTCCGGACTGACAAAGGCGTGTTCGATATATCAAGATTCAGAGTAAAGTCGAAATCACAAAAGATCTCCATTCTAGAGATACTCTACGCTGACGATGTGTGCCTCATGTCCGACAGCATGGCGTACCTGCAAAGTTATGTTGACGCACTACATCAATCTTGTCAACGTTTTGGTCTAGTTATAAGCGCTTCCAAGACGCAGGTCCTCAAACAACCACCACGAGGTTACGAAGCTGATAAAGCCACACTGAATCTAGTTGGGAAACCACTAGAGGAAGTAAAACTGTTTAAATATCTTGGAAGCAACATACGGAATGATAACTCACTGGCTTCAGAGATACCATCGCGCATTGCAAGTGCTGCTGCAAATTTTAGACGGCTTAATGATCGTGTATGGAAATCCCATGACCTGAAGCTAGAGACAAAGATTAATATTTATAATGCATTAATCATACCTGTTCTTCTTTATGGCTCAGAAACATGGTGCCTCTACAAATCAGACATTAGAAAACTAGACACATTTCACCTTAGGTGTTCAGACACCTAAGGTGAAATGTGTCTAGTTTTCTAATGTCTGATTTGTAGAGTCCGCGGTCCGCCACTTAATGTTAAGGATAGACCTCAGGGTCTATCCTTAACATTAAGTGGCAGGACCGCATTTCTAATACGGAAGTCCTGCGCCGTTCTGATATGTATGGCATGGAAGCTCTACTGATGCAGCGTCAACTCAGGTGGTGTGGACACGTCCTTCGTATGGAGGACCATCGGTTACCTAAAGTTGTCTTTTACTCTGAGATGGCCGAAGGTAAACGTAAGCATGGTGGCCAACATCTCCGCTATAAGGACGTGTTCAAGAGACATTTAAGTGCTTGTGTTATTGACCCATCCGGTTGGGAGAGGCTCGCTACACATAGGTCGTCTTGGCGCACTACGGTCTACAACAGTGTCAGAACATTCGAAAAAAAAAGAGACTTGATACTATCACCGAAAAACGCCAAATACGTAAAGAGAGACCTAAGCCCTCCTATAACTATACTTTTAATTCCGCCGGTCAGCTGTATTGCCTTAGCTGTGATCGGGTGGTATTTAAAACCAAATTCGGTCTAGCGAGTCATATTAGGGCACACGCTAGGAAGTAGTGTCATGAGGTCGCCGTTGTCGAAATCGGCGAGGAGGACTATATATACTTATTAATAATAATTTTACATTTGTTATAATTTTTTAGAGAGGCTCGTGGCTAAGTAAGAGCCGCAACGATCGATCGATTATGGTTAAGCTGCGCTTGCCGCGGTCAGTCTGTAGATGGGTGACCATTATTTCATACCGAGACCCCTCCGTGCCTCGGAGAGCACGTTAAACCGTCGGTCCCGGTTGTCAAATTAAGATCTATGACAGCCGTTACGGGTAGTCAGAAGCCTGAAAGTCTGAAAACCAGTCATACCGCGAGATATCGTGTTACCCAGTAACTGGGTTGTGGAGGTCAGATAGGCAGTCGCTCATGTAAAATACTGGTATTAAGCTGCATCCGGTGTGACTGGAAGCCGACCCCAATGTAATTAGGAAAAGGCTAGGCAGATATATTTGTTATAATTTTTCGCGGTAATGTACCAACGAACACAATCGAATAAAAATATTTTAAAATCATGCATATATCTACGCTTTTGTTGCGCGATATCTTATATCTTTAGTCGGTTTAAATTATTTTGGTTCTACGTGAAGGATTTTGTCTTATATGTGATACCATAGTAATTAAATAATTTGTTTGAGATCAGAGACTACGAAGGGAATCTACTCAATAGATTACAGAAAGGTATACGTTACAAGTATTCATTGTCTGGAGCTTGTCTAATGTTTAGTTTTCTTATAATGGACTTAACTGAAGTCGGTGCCCTTAATTGGTTTATTTTTAATGCTTGTTTAAAATTTCACGATTACAACGGCTTTCTCTGTGGACGTTGTACCTCTTGCTTAGGGTAAGGTCATCAAATATTAGATACATAACTAGATGAAACATAATATCCAACCGAGTGAATGAATGAAGTACGATAGACTGAGCACATAATTATAGTAATGTATCGGACTATTATCGGTTTCATTTCCAAACACTGATATTACTAAGAGAAACAAAAGCATCCCGATAAATGTTCCACTAAATAACTTGATTATTCGAAATTGTGACCGACCACAAATTGGGCGAATTATTCACAATCAAGCGCAGTTCAGAGTACGCTATACAATTTTGCCATATAGTAAATTGCGTTAAAAGCTATAACTATATAGTGTGCTATATAATAAAATTCTCAGGATTTATTTCACTCCAACATACCTATTTACTTCAGCTAAAAAATACTGGCACTGGCACTTACGACGTTTGACTAGCGACATCGCCGCGGGTTCATTTCATGGTTCCGTTCAAATTCTCAGCTAATCGAGAATCTCAAAAAATTTACGTGATTAACAATCGTAAACAATAATTATGTAATATTATGAATATGTCTCACGAAAGTTATAACCCAAAAAACGTCAATATATATTATGTAAATAGTATGGATACTTAATGTGTCTATTGAGCGAAATCCCGCTTACAGAGCAAGGAAGGAGATTCGTGTGGTATAGCTTGGAAAGTCGGTCAAGTTTATAGCGTATATCAAGCCCATGTATAGTTTAAGTTTAACATGTCCTTAATCTGTTGACTCGCTAATTATTAGACACAATAGAAATTTATTGTGATACAGTACAATTCTGTACTTTAACGAGGCAGGTGATTAAAAGGATATCTGAGCGATATTATTGTACTATGTGTATATACAGGGTTACTGGTTATTGGTCACGATCCTGTGAAAGGTTTGTAGGTTATGTTACTTCCTACATAATAACTCATAAAGTTTTGTGCAAGAAATGTATATTTCATTTTTTTTGTCTAATTAAAGCGATTAAATTTTCAATGAATCTTTAGTGGTTGACGTGCCAATAACACTGTTTTTTCCTCTATTATAGCGTTTTCTGAACTGCGTTTCAAACGAGTTGCAATAACTCGAAACTCATTCATGTACCACTGAATAATTTTGAATTTTATAGTACTCAGTTGACGCGACGTCAATTTGTTACTTTTAGCTTATTTTGTCGTCGCTGATTCTGGGTCTTGTTTCTTTTGATTCGAATTACAAGCCACAAGATGACATACAATGCCCAAACCTTTTTAATCAACATCTGTTATTTTTGCGAGTTTTGTAAAGGATAATTAATGTTCACCAGTTACTACAAACTACAACAAACGGGCAATCCCGAAAAATGCATGCGAGTAGTAACCGCTGAACAATAATTGATATGGATATGTCTCACGAAAGTTTTTATACAAAAATTTGTAAAGGATGTTTTAAAATATCCATACCTCATCATAAGTGTGCCTAAAACCTTTCTCTTTAAACATTCTGTTGAACATTATAATACAATCAATTTTGTAGTTACAGGAAAATCTTAGAAACTTTGTTTTTGACTATGTAAAGTAGAATTTATTATCCGAGTAATTCAAGGTGCATGGAGGCCTGGTTCAATTACTGCTGTATATTAAAAACTCAAGGGATTAACTTTCCTTTCAAAAGACGGATGCGCTTAGTTCTTAATCCTTCTCTCGGCCATCTATCCAACAACCGACCGCCCCAGGTGTTGCTTAACTTAAACAATCATTTACCGATCAGAGTTTACAATGAGCTATGAGCACCTCGTTTCTCAGTTAAGAAGAAGCATTTCCCTCCCTACCTGTTCCTTTTTTTAAACTGTCGTTACATTGATGGCTTTTACTGTTTTTCCGACCAAGGGAGAGCGGCGATGGCTCTTAGTCGCACTTAAAAATACTAGGTAAAATGTAGGTAAGGGTACTCTCGATTGGGGATCGGTGCTCACTTTTGTAGCGTTGTTTGGGTACTAGAAACTCGTTCAAAATTTTTATATTTCTTTTTTTTTCCATGGTGTTGAAATATTGTGATGGATTGTCTAAAAAGTGACAGTCACACTTCACTTCACTTTCATTTATGAAAAGATTGTCTCATTAGTCTATTCCTAGCAAGTGCGGCTGTAGAGCGTGAGGTTTTTGCGATACCCGGGTCGGGCAAGTAATTATCAGCTTTTTATGTTAGGAAATTCTCAATGGCAGCCTAACGATTTTAATTGTGCCTGGTAGACGGCTTACTACTTATTTCGAACAGAAGACCTCAAAGACTTGAATCCAGATGTGGGTGTACATTTTTACTGCAGTGTACCCCTGCCTACCACTTCGAGGATTAAAGGCGTGATATTACTGTAGACTGACAGGAATCAACGCGTAATTGATATATTTGTACCGTTTGACGAAGAGGTACTCAATAAAATTAATTATTAAATGTATATGTGTATCATGTAATGAGAAAGTTTAAAAGTTAGTCCAGGTATGATGTTGTTATTATGATATGTAAAAATAAAAGTATGTGTTGAATGAAATATAGAATCCCACTTTAATAGTATACTATGACACAAGTGCGCTAAGTTGGTTATTACAGTGTAGGTTGAATTGCTAACCGAGCCATCTGCGAGGTAGCAATGATCGAGACGTGTAATGATCATAGCGCACGCGTCTCATACGACGTTGATCAACGCGAGGAAAAAAATGAATAAAATAATATAAAATTGCATTTTGCAAGGACATTCAACTATATAACAATTTTTAATTAAAATGGCCTGCGAATTTCTTTTTCCTTTTTTCACATAACAGGTCATAAAACACATTATGAAGATATCTAAAACAAAAACATAAGTGGCGTATATTTTTTAACCTTTTCAAATTATTAAAAAAAACAGGTTACAAAAAATTTGAGATATAAGATTTTAATAATTACACAATTAAAACATCATTGTATCTGAAATAGCAGGGCTCTTTCCCTATCTTTAGTATTTGAAACTGCTTTGACATTATTTGTGTGTGAGTAACAGTTAAACAATTTAAATAATAAAATGTTAATTATCAATATGATGAGTATTGACCTCTCGATGTGTTAGATAAAGATGTACGATTATTGTATTTTAAATGCACGTTTCTCTAGATTTATGTGTTACTTTGAGTAACGAACAACTATTTCGTGTGCTCTCAATAAATACGCCGACGAACGAGCTCAGATGTAAATTGCATCTTCTTAACGACGCAGATATATCGTCGTAGACACATTCGCACTGAATTATAGATCTGCGGTTTGGGCTTATATGTCTTGCTAAAATTCATTTCAGTAATATTCTATTTGGTAGATTAATTTCTATGAAATGGGTCTGGGAGCATTATACATACTTAAAAATAAAGGTTCAACAGAAAGCATATAAATAAATATATTATAAAGTTTATTCATCAAATAAATATAATTAACCCTGTGCAAAACGAAAGAAAAAAGTTATCAGACTTACACAACACAATTGGACGGAAAACAACAAATTGTAAAAAGTCAAAAAAGTAAATAACAACAAGTGACGTGAGTGACGTGAACAACAATTAGCAGAATACGTACAAAGATCTTTGTGCCATACAAACACTGCTATTTTAATCAGTTTTTGATCATTCAATTTTAATGAAAACCTAAAGAAATAACTCAAGCACTGCTTCAAATAACACTAACTCAAGTAAAGAAGGATTACATAGCTACAGTAAAAATTCTGTAGGGAAATGGCAGCGTTCACTTCCGTCGTTATTAATATCATCCGAGAAGTATGCCTCCCTCGGGAAACATTACAGTAACGGCCATATAAAAGACAAATGAGCCAAGAATACGATCGTGAAAAGCCTGTAATTTTTAAAATATATTTTTCTTAAAGCCGCTTACTTCCATTTTTTATCCATTATTATACTCTTTAACTGTAATATCTTTTGTTTAAAAACATAATAAAAACGTTTTACTCCATCTTATCTTAATCGCAGTGTCTACAGACGAGTCGCCCTATATCTTTGCTATTCAAAAACGGTCTTATTCAAAAAAGTCTGCTTATCTCTCGGCCCAAATGATTTGAAAGTATGATTGATGATACATAGAAATGAGATCTCCCTAGCCCCCTACACTTCACTGATATTTAAAAGTATGATACTCAACGCCAGTTTTTATACAGATAATTTATGTTTTAATACAGCTATCAAATGGAGATGAACTACGTTTTATTTTCTGAAAGTCATTTGATGTGGGTTTAGATAATCTTTAGCACGTTATTAAAGGAAAAACATGCCAATCTTTGTTAAGCACAACCCATTACATAGGTATTACACTTAAATAGCATACGAAATCTAATTAATGATTGCAATTAATCATAGTGGCTTTTAATACTGCTTGTAACCTTTGTCATTACGATGTTCTCAAATTTTAAGTTAATATAATTGAAAAGTAGCAATACCATGAAACCTTGTTATTAAGTTATCGATGTTAAGATACTATGGAGATGGACGAGAGTTAACTTGAACTCGAATTGCATATTTTTGGCCTAAATCAATAGTCATCTAAATAAAAACGAGGTTTAAATTCGTCCCTAAATAATAATAATGATTTGAATCCGATCCAGCCAGTCCCTTGCTGTCCTCCCGCCAGCGACGCCCTAAGCCGTGGCTCGTACCCCGCAGGGGGTGCCCTTAGCGTGTTGTCACTTAGTTTATAAGTTGAATACCCTGGCTGGGGGCCTTAAAATTATTAAGGAAACCACAGGAAAGTCCGGTTAAGCAGTCGACAACCTCCTAGGTTGACCAGATGAAAGACCAGTGAAATGCCCTACACAAAAAAAAGGTGCAGGCACAAATAGATGGTAACAACCATCTATTTGTACCTGCACCTTTAGCTCTTTTCTATTTCAAGCTTGCTTGCTTGGAAGTAAATGTAATAAATTGTTTCGTAATTGTCAATTTTTTTCTAGCTTACTTACTGCTACTGTGACAATTAAATAATTATGGTGGGACTAGATAGATGAGGGGCTCGTGGCTAAGTAACAGCCGCACAGATCGATCGATCGAGGTTAAGCTGCGCTTGCCGCGGTCGGTCTGTGGATGGGTGACCATCATTTCATACCGAGACCCCTCCGTACCTCGGAGAGCACGTTAAGCCGTCGGTCCCGGTTGTCAAATTAAGATCCATGACAGCCGTTACAGGTAGTCAGAGGCCTGAAAATCTGACAACCAGTCATACCTCGAGATATCGTGTTACCCAGTTACTGGGTTGTGGAGGTCAGATAGGAAGTCGCTCCATGTAAAACACTGGTATTAAGCTGCATCCGGTTTGGCTGGAAGCCGACCCCAATGTAATTGGGAAAAGGCTAGGCAGATAAATGGTGGGACTAGATCATTAATAACTGTTTGGCCGTTGTAGACCTGATATATGCAAAGGGTGGTTCAAGCATTCCGATCTTTTGTAACTGCGACTACCCAGAGCAATTGTCTCACCTGCTTACGTGTCATGCACGACGGACGAACTCCATGCGAACATTCTAACGCTATTGAGGTGGCTCCACCAATCTGGCCAGCCTTTATCCAAGACGTTGGAGTCAGCTTCCAGTCGAACCAGATGCAGCAGTAGTAATTTAAGTAAACCTACTTCCTATCTGACCTCCACAACCCAGCTATTAGGTAGCACGATGTATTGTGGTAAGAACAACCAGAAGCGTTGTCATCTATTAACTTTAGGCACCTGACTACCCGTAACGACTGTCATAGACTTTTGTTTGATTACGTTTAGTGGTCATCCAAAGTCCTACCACAAAGAGCGATCTACGCGGCTGTTATTTAGCACCTGCCATTGAGATGGCTGTATGTAATACAAATATTTTTTAACCATTGACCCGTTAATAAAAAGAAGTAGAATAATGGACTCGGTGTTTTTTTTCTGGATAGTCACCACTGTCGATCCCAAGTTGGTCCCAAGTGCGACTGCTGAGCAGGAGGTCTTGGGTTCGATTCCCGGGTCGGGCAAACTGTTATTGAGTTTTTCTGTTAGAAAATTCTTTGTAGCAGCCCGGAATTTAGAATTGTGCGCGGTTGATGGCAATAGACTCACCACCGATTACATGGGACTTAATAACAGCATTGGTGAAATGTGGGTGCACAACTGTGTACACCTCTGCCTACCCCTTCGGAGAATACAGGCGTGATGCTATGTTATGTTATGTTATGATCCAGGCTTATAAAAGTTGGTTGTGTAAGAGAGGATCTGATATCATTAACAAAGATCTAAAGTTTCCAGTTCTCGAAAATGGTAGTGTCACATTGTACTGGGATCGATCTATCATCACTGACAGAACTATTGTTGCCAATAAGCCTGATATAGTGGTGATAGATCGATCAGAGCGTCGCACAATGATTATTGATATCACTATCCCTCATGACGAGAACCTCGTGAAAGCCGAGAAAGATAAAGAATTCAAATATCTTGACTTAGCACACGAGGTTGTCGATATGTGGGATGTTGACTCAGCAATCATTGTGCCGATAGTCGTCTCAGCCAATGGGTTAATACCCAAGAGCCTCGACAAACATCTTAGGAGGCTCTCGTTAGGCAGCTGGGTCAAGAGCTTGATGCAGAGAGCAGTACTCCTTGACACGGCACGAATTGTCCGGAGGTTTCTCTCGATGGAGCCCTAACCACCGGTGGCTTGGACCCTGTTCCCGACACCGGTGGCATACTGTTTTTTATATTTTTAAATATATATTGCATTTTTTAATATGTATTTAAAATTATATTTAATATGTATTTTAAAACAAATAAAGAAAATCTAAAGTTTCTTCAAATAAGACTCAAGAAAACTCAAAGGTCAGAAAATATGATAGGGTATAACCTTCATATGCTATAAAGTAAAGTCAGCTACCAATAGGATATAATTCATCTTAGGAGACTGTTTCCAAGAAAGTACCTATATTACAAGTCACAAGCCCCTATTCAGAATCACATTATTTTTCTTTCATGTTATAAATCTATTCAACGACAACAAAGGTCGGATACGAATAACTAGCCTCGAGATTTGAGAACCCTGTTTTTCTGTCCTACATACATTAGAGAAAGAAAATATATCTACTAAAAGCCAATTTTACTGTATCAAATAGTAGAAAGGATCATGGCCTTGTTCTCATTAGAGATCAGAATTATCATTCGACATTCTCGATTCCAGTTCTTCTAGAGACAACTGCGTTCATAATTTTGTACGTCCTAGTGGACAGCTTTTCGGTACTCCAGTCCTTGCGTAGCCAGCTCCTCCCATAAATTTGGATATAAGCTGGTTGCTGTTAGGTATATACGCTTCAGTCTGTAAGACCTTGATGCTAAAGGCTGGTTACGAAAAACTTGAACCAAACCTTTCACTATAACTACACCTTTAATGAGCAAGGCGAACTTCGTCGCGTTTCTAGTGATCGCGTGTTTAAAACTAACCGTTTTTCGGTTTCGAGTTACGTTCTATGAGCGAAAGCAAACTGCCGAAAATAATAGGTTGTCGCTATCGACGGAAATGTCTGAGAGAACATGAACTTTGGCACACAGATAGTTTTATAGTATGAATTATCACATAGGATACCTTTTATGTCGGCTAAACCCAACTCTGAGGTTCACGCAGTAGAAGTCGCGGGCAGGAGCTAGTCTAACATAAGTATGTACGACAATTTCAAGATATAATCTAGTATTATAAATTAAATGCAATGGAAAGAATTCCAGGTAAAACTTATCGTTTAATTTAGCATTTCATAAGAAAAACGCATTCATCATCAGTTCGCGAAACCAGTCCAAGTAAATATTAAGTTTCATTTGATGCTGCCTTTTATAAAATAAAGGTGGAAGCTTCAAACAGGAGTGTACAAAGATTACAGATTGCTAACTTATGTACATATGTTGGAAGGTAGATTCACTGCCTTGGGACGGCTGTACACAAGTGTCTCGACGAAGCTAGAACCCGCGCCCGTCCCAACGTTTTTTAATGGAAACTTTTGGCACAACGAGGCCATCCGAGAGCACTATCTCTGTTAAATTGGAATATATTTTTCTTGGCGAGACTTTACTGTGGCGTACAAATAGAAAGAACATCCACCGACTTTCTGAGATTTGAAACATCTGCCCCAGAGCAATTTTTACAGTGTCACACAATCAAAATGGTACAACCTTGCATTTTTCATGCACGAAATATACGTTCCACGGCTTTGTGTCATCGAATCCGCACAAACTCATGTGTAAATGCTATCTCGACACTTTTATGCACGTCTGGTTATTTATTCTTTACCTTTTGTGACGTCATCAGAAATTTTACGTTCGATGAACCGCGATTTTATTTGCAACCGTAATTTAATTTAACAGGATTAGGTTATATTTTACACATTATATCTGAAATTATATGGATAATGGGTTACTTTTTTAATCAAAAAGTTTTCAGTTCAGAAAATCTACTTTATCCTATACAAACATTTAAGAAAGGAACTAAATAATATGATTTACCGGATCTGTAGAATATAAACGTAATATTAAAATGTATTAGGTCTAATTTAATGTGAAGCCGTAAAACGTGAAACAAACTACTTAATCATTAGGATATTATTCTAAAACATGATACTTACATCAAAATTATTTCTGTCTGCTTTGTAAGTGTAACATGCTCCGTTTTTATTATTTTGATAAAATATTTGACATGCTTACAACAATGTTGTCTTACTAATAACACATTCAACTTAAAATATTTTCAATTTTGCTGACATTTAAGTAGTAACCTATTTAGATTTAGGTGAAACCTCAGTTGATCCTACAGTTAATAGAATTTTAGGTAACAGGTCAATTTACAATTGTCATTTCGCCTATAAAGAAATTGATTGTATTCAGAAACATGTTAAGAAACAATGTTAATAACAGTAAATATTAACTTAAAGCATCATCAATCACGATGATGATAATTTTATTTCCATTACGAAATTCTAAAAATACTAGATTTTCAGGTTTGGCGTATTTGGAACCCAATACCGTATACCAGCATTATCTATCTCTGGGTGTGGAAAAGCATAAAAGCCCTCTGCATAAACCTTCGGGGAATACAAGGCACAATGTTACCGAAACCTAAACTAACAATGTCTTGCAGATTACAATTATCTTTAGCGAAACACGCCATCCTAACATTATAAGCACGATGCCTATATCCAATAACGAACAGTTTTGTTTACCAATAGTAGCATCTTCTAGAGGGTTTTAATTTAATAATTATTTGAAACCTGAAAATATAAAATACTAAACAATTTTGATCTATAAAACCTTAAAATTATTATATTAAATGGAAAAAGAATACGGTCGCGAACAGGATTCAAACCTGCGCCTCCCGGATGAATACTCCAGGCGCTCTGACCACTAAGCCATCTCGACCTCTTCGAGAGGTCGAAATGGCTTAGTGGTCAGAGCGCCTGGAAAAACCTTTTTATGAATGGAATAAAATATAACATCCTTAATACCCTTCAATTGACAGCCTCTCACTGGACTCTCATTACTAACCTCACTGTACCTTCCAGTTAGGCAATGACAAATTGCACAATATTAGTGAAGTTATAATAATGATTTGACCAACAGTGGTAAAAAAAGGGTACACCTACCATGAAATCAAAACCAAAGTCATTCAAAGAGTAAACTACGAACATAAACTTCTAATTTAGTTCTCATCGCTGCTCGTACAAAAGGTATAACACCTTGTTTTTGTGTAAATATCAATTTAGATTACACAAAACAAGGGGAATTCTCGCAATGGCCGTTGGCTACCAAAGGCGAGTATTAAGAAGAAATATGTGGTACGTGACTACGTGAACAGAACACAAATGTAAGTGAAAGTTACTGTTGCTTGCACAATTATACGAATAGTGTTTGAACCCGGAATATACATATGTGGAGGTTTTGTTCCGGGTTTTAATTTCGCGCAAGTTATAGGTTTTGTCGGTTTCCCGTTTGGCTTAGTTGCCATAATGGTTAGTTAAGCAGTTTGTTTTGTTGATAATATGAAGCATAATACTCGTTGATAGTAGTTGATTTATATGTGAAATATTGCAATTAAATTATGCTATAAAGATGTTTTTGTAAATATGAACCCCATCTGAAGATCGCGGGAAAACTTAGTTAAGCACAAACCAGAGAAGCGTGGCACGAATGAAATGAGACTTATATTCAGCAGTGGGTGGCCATTATGACAACGATGATAGTGTAAAAATGTTATTTTTTACGAGAAATAGCCGAATGTACAACCACCTATTTGTAGCTATATTTCACGACAATAGAGACGAGCTAACCACAGTCAATGAATCAATCATTATGAGGATCCCCCTCCCTTTAAACCACCTCGGCTTGTTTGATTAGCATACACCACTCCAGCTGGTAATCTTGTGAGTCGGCTTTAACAGCTCTGTGCAGAACGCACCTCTTTTGTATTTGTAAACTTTTTGTTAATTTATTCTTTTTATTGTTTTAATTTTCTTTTTTTTTTTTCTTGTATGTCATTCTGGATTGAATCTAATAAACTCACAGTCTCTACTACCACCAGCGTTTATATTTTATATATTATAATTACAGTCCAGCTTAGTCCAGCACATTTTTGGTCCTTCTACCTATTTCAATAATGGTAGTAGAAACTAGGGCAGCTATGCAGAAGAAAGCAGGCAAGACAGGCGCGGTGAGGGAGGACCCTCAAGCCTCTACGGCGACCGCACCTCTGGTGCCACCAACTCAACACGCATGCTGCTCCGATACCGAAGGTAAGACTGGTGCGGTGAGGGAGGAGGAACCGTCCGCTCTAAGCGGCCCCAACGCCTCTACGGTAATCGCATCACTAGCGCCTTCTAGACCCGCGAGCATTCCTTCACGTTCTTCGACCACTGTGGTGGCTAGACGATTGCAGGCAGAAGCGACGCACGCGCGACGCCTTGCCGATATTGAAAGTGAGATGGCAGTGCGAGAGCTCGCCGCACAACAACGCCGTGCTCAACTAGAAAAAGAGGCTTCCGAGTTGGAGCTCCGCGCCGAACTCGCTGCTATCGAGGCCGACGCGAGTCAGCGCGGATCTTTTAGCAGTAAAATTAGTGTGAAAAAGTGGTTGAACGAGAATTCTATGTGCAACACTAATTTGAACGATAATAAACCTAATTTGTTTTCAGCACCAGAGATGGATAGTCCAGAGTTGCTTAATAACAACGTCCCTAATAGCCAAGGAGTACCGCAGTTGGTTAAGGCCCTTGAAATATTAATAGAAAATGTTAATAGAATATCGCGACCAGCGGCCAATTGCTTTATTTCTTTACCTAGTTTTGACGGAAAATCTAATTTAGAATGGCTTAGTTTTAAACGTGTGTATGAAAATACAGAAAATTCATACACTTCTATAGAAAATTTAGCTCGACTAAGCACCGCATTGCGTGGTGTCGCGCGAGAATCTGTGGCAGCGCTACTGGTGTCGGCACGCGAGCCCAGCCTCGTATTGCGCGCACTGGAGACTCGGTTTGGCCGCCCTGAGCTCATAGTGCTACAAGAAGTAGCGACGATGCGCGCGCTGCCTAAGGTAAGTGGTGAAGCAAAGGATTTAGCAATATATGCTAGCCGCGTTCGTAATTGCGTTGAGGTAGTGCGGTTGTTGAATCAAACTGACTATCTTAGATCACCAGAACTCTTTCATGTGCTTATGTCTAAAATTCCACAGCTGATACGAACGCGGTGGCTAGATTATGCTAGCCATCACGAAGCATTTGGCCTTTCTAAGATAGAAATGCTCGCTGATTTCCTAGTTCAGGAAATCGACCTACAATCTAGGTTTGGCATAATCTTCGAGCCTACTTCAGCTGCATATACATCGCACGCTGTTGTAGACAGTAGACGGGTCAGGGATAGAGTGCACGCTGTTGCTGTAAACCGACAATCCAAGCGAGGTTTAGTGCCGCAAAATAGTGAGCACTCTCCAACGACGGCGTTAAATAGCATTTTGTGTATATTTTGCCAACAGAACCATAGTTTAGACAAATGTGACAAATTTTCGTCACTGACAGTCAATGATAGATGGCAGTTAATTAAAAAGAAAAGAATTTGTCATCGATGTCTGAAAGTAGGTTGGCATAGACTGAACTATTGCCAAACAAAGAGTTTGTGTGGTATTGACGGCTGTACTTTCCGTCATCATAATTTATTACACAACCCAAACAGTGAGCGTACCGCAGCTGCGCACGTGGACGTGGACCGCGAGGACAGCGAGTTTGAAGAGGAAGACGAGCAGGCGTTGGCTGAGTCGAACGTAGTGCCATCCAACCCTACATGTGCTGTGCCAAGCAGCGATCAGCCGAATGAAGTTCTCACACACGCTTCCGCCTCTTTAACTGGAAACGGTTCAAATAAGCAGCAGTTGTCTTCCCGTCCGTTACTAAAGGTAATAGCTGTAACAGTCTCCAGTCCAACAAGCAGCGTAGACACTTATGCGCTCTTGGATGATGGTGCTACGGCAACTTTTATCGATGCAGAGGTTAGTACTAAGTTAGGTATTAGCGGTCCTGAGAAGCAAATTCATCTTGATTGTGTAGGCGGTTTAACCAAGGAGACAAAAGTACAGTACGTGGACTTTCACATTAAAGGTCGCCACTCATCGGATACTCATTTTATTTGCAAAGCTAGGTCAATTTGCGGCTTAGGTGCTGCGCGCCAGTCAGTTCGTAAAGAAAGTATATATAAGTATCCATACCTTGCGGATATTTCTGATAAATTTTGTTATAATGATGTAAAGCCGATGATTATTATTGGAATAGACAACTGGCATTTAAGCGTTTCTAGGGCTACGCGTAAGGGTACTAAAACACAACCGGTTGCAATCCAAACTGCTTTAGGCTGGGTTCTTTTTGGTTTCGGGTGTAGCGCAACGGCACCCCTCGAAACAGTCAACCACACTACTACACACGAACTTGAGGATGTAGAGTTTAGCAATCGTTCATTATTAGAGAATTTAATCAGAGAACAATACAAGATTGACTCTATTGGTATTTCAAAACGTGAGAAGCGCAGTGCAGACGACGAGCGGGCTGTCCAAATTCTCGAGCGCACAGCTCGCCGCCTACCCGATAGGCGATTCGAAGTAGGCCTACTGTGGAAGTCAGATAATTTATTATTTCCCGATAGTTATAATCATGCTTTGTCTAGGTTCCTGAGTCTAGAAAGAAAGATGAAACAAGACTCGGGCTACGCAGATTTATATAGACAAAATATGAACGATATTATAAATAAAGACTATGCGGAACTATGTACGGAACCTGATAGCGCAACAGCACCCGTGTGGTATTTGCCTCATTTCGGCGTAGTTAATTCAAATAAACCCGGAAAATTGCGCATTGTTCATGACGCTGCGGCAAAATCGCAAAATATTTCATTGAATTCCTCACTTTTAACTGGTCCAGATATACTACAATCACTTTTAGGTATCTTGTTACGATTTCGGGAAGGCAAAATTGCTGCTTATTTGAACCGTTTCCAGTTAAAGAGGCGGAAGCGTGTGTGAGAACTTCATTCGGCTGATCGCTGCTTGGCACAGCACATGTAGGGTTGGATGGCACTACGTTCGACTCAGCCAACGCCTGCTCGTCTTCCTCTTCAAACTCGCTGTCCTCGCGGTCCACGTCCACGTGCGCAGCTGCGGTACGCTCACTGTTTGGGTTGTAATGTTCTATTTGCAGGCTGAAATGTAAAGGTACAAAGACCCCCCTCAAGACGTATTAGATGAGCTACGTCTAAACCACGACGATGAAGACTACGGATGCGCAACAATGTGATATACTTATGAGCGTTTGCTGTAGCACGCACCAACCTTAGCCAAGAGCAAAAACGCTTTGGGTCTGCTGATATTGGTGTCTGCTTCTCTACATCACTAATGAGATAAACTGTAATACGTGATGATGGCTTTAATTCCTCTTGTCCTAAGTGCGTTGTGACACACGGTTCACAAGGCCAATCAGAACAAAGTAGAAAATCAGGACCTAAAATCCAGCGGGATTTTGGAGAAAGTGTCAAACTTTTGATGCGAGTGGCATCGTCAGCTACATTTAAGTTACTTGGCACCCAGCGCCATTCATTCACGCTTGATAACTCCAATATCTCGCCTACTCTATGTGATACAAATGGTTTGAGAGTGCGGGCATCGCTGCGAAGCCAACCAAGGACAGTCATTGAGTCACACCAAAAAACGCGCCTGTTAACTTTTAGTCTGTGGGCTTCACAGATCGATGAAGCAAGGCGAGCTGAGATAAGTGCACCTTGAAGTTCTAAACGTGGTATGGAGACTGGTTTCAGTGGAGCTACGCGTACTTTACTACAAATAAGAGCGAGTTTGACGTCACCGTTAGCGAGTACGAACCGCCAATAGGCGACCGCAGCCTGAGCAGACTCACTGGCGTCTGAGAAAACATGAAGCTCGCACTTATCTATCTCTAAGTTACTCAGGCAATAACGGCGTGGGATCTGTAATTTGGACACGGAAAGTAAATCTCGAAACCAAAGCCTCCACGCAGTGCTATCGCTCTGAGAAACCTCTTCGTCCCAATCGAGACCCTTACGCCATGCGTTCTGGAACATAATACGACCTCTTACTACGATAGGCGCAAGAATACCGAGTGGGTCATAGATTCGTATTACGTGAGCTAACACTATACGTTTTGTTAATTTTTCCGGCAACACCTGCTCATCCTTAAAACCAGTATTAAAGCCAATGTTATCTTTATCAGGTTGCCAAATTAGGCCTAGTGTGCGAACAGGTGTATCCAGACTACCAAGTTCTACGTCTACGTTAGCGTTTGCTACAGTTGTGGATTTCAAACTCTCCTTCGGAAGCAAAAATAGTGCTTCGGGTTCGTTTGAGACCCAACCGCGCATTTCAAAACCGCCTTTTTTATGCACGGTGTACACATCAGAAGCTAGCTGTGCGGCCTGCTCTGTTGTGTTCACAGACGTTATAAAATCGTCCATGTAATGGTCGAAAACAATGGAATTCGACGCATGAGGATAGCATTTCTCGAATTCGGTGGCATTCTTGTTTTTTATAAAAAGAGCAGTAAAAGGACTCGAAGCTGCACCAAATATCATAGATGACATCCTATACGTCCTAATAGGTTCATTAGGGTGATCGCGCCAGAGAAATCTTTGAGCATCGCGATCGAGCTTCCTAATTTTGATTTGTGGGAACATTTCGCGAATATCAGCGGTCAAAGCAATTTTGCCTTCCCGAAATCGTAACAAGATACCTAAAAGTGATTGTAGTATATCTGGACCAGTTAAAAGTGAGGAATTGACTGGAAAGGAGACACGTATTACAGTTTATCTCATTAGTGATGTAGAGAAGCAGACACCAATATCAGCAGACCCAAAGCGTTTTTGCTCTTGGCTAAGGTTGGTGCGTGCTACAGCAAACGCTCATAAGTATATCACATTGTTGCGCATCCGTAGTCTTCATCGTCGGGGTTTAGACGTAGCTCATCTAATACGTCTTGAGGGGGGTCTTTGTACCTTTACATTTCAGCCTGCAAATAGAACATTTTTCCCGCACTCGTCATCTTTGACGGCTACGGCGGTGACTGCTAGCGACATACGCCTAGCAGAGGCGCACATATTACACCAGTCCCAGCTGAACTCATTCTCGGATGAAATAGCATGCCTTCGTCGTAAACAGCCTTTGCCACGCACTAGTCGTCTATTCAAAATAACCCCTGTTTTCGGTGGAGATAAAATGCTTCGCCTATCCAGTCGCATTTCTGCAGCACAAGGTGTTCGTGAGGAAACCAAGCATCCTATTATTCTGAACGGCAGACATCCTGCTGTGCGATTATTGGTGGAACGATATCATCAAAGAGCTGCTCATGCAAATACAGAGACCGTAGTGAATGAACTTCGACAAGAATATTTCATATTAAATCTCAGAAGTACCGTACGATCCACTGCATTTAATTGCCAAGTATGTCGTGTTCGTAAAGCCGTGACATTCCAGCCCCCGATTGGAGATTTGCCCGAGGCTCGCCTAGCGCACCACCGGCGCCCATTTTCATTTGTTGGGCTTGACTATTTTGGACCAATACAAGTAACAGTAGCCAGAAGACAAGAGAAGAGATGGATTGCCCTGTACACATGTTTGGTCGTCCGTGCTATACATCTTGAGGTTGTGCAAAACCTATCATCCGATGCAGCAATTATGAGTCTTCGACGTTTCATAGCGCGACGGGGAACACCTACAGAGCTCTGGTCAGATAATGGCACGTCATTTGTGGGTGCTAACAGAGAACTAAGAGCCCTGTATGCTGCCACGATTACTCAATTTACCGCAAATGAAAAAATAAACTGGAGATTTATTCCGCCAGCGGCGCCTTTTATGGGCGGGGCTTGGGAACGACTCATTAAGAGTGTAAAGGTCGCGCTTAAGGCGACACTTAAAGAACGTGCTCCGTCTGATGAAGTGCTGCGGACGTTATTGGCGGAGGCAGAAACACTAGTAAACGGTCGTCCCCTTACACATGTATCCCTCGAACCAGACAGCGAAGAAGCTCTCACCCCTATGCATTTTATAATCGGTGCTTCGTCGGGGCGTTCAATCCCAGCAGAGTTATGTGAAGCCGACATCGTGAGCAGAAGTAGCTGGCGAAAAGCCGTCAGGATGTCTGATCATTTTTGGCAGCGTTGGGTAAAAGAATATCTGCCAACCCTGGCGCCAAGACGTGGTCAGGGAACGGTACCAGAAATTGCTGTGGGAGACTTAGTGCTCGTGGCCGACGGAAATTTACCGAGAGGGTCGTGGCCTAGAGGTCGGATTACTGCCTTGTACCCAGGAAGAGATGGTATCGTACGAGTAGCTGATGTTTCCACAACGACTGGAGAGCTCAGAAGGCCACTCAAAAAGCTGATTCACCTCGTTTGCTAATAAAAGGGGGGAGAAATGTGCAGAACGCACCTCTTTTGTATTTGTAAACTTTTTGTTAATTTATTCTTTTTATTGTTTTAATTTTCTTTTTTTTTTTTTTCTTGTATGTCATTCTGGATTGAATCTAATAAACTCACAGTCTCTACTACCACCAGCGTTTATATTTTATATATTATAATTACAGTCCAGCTTAGTCCAGCACAAGCTCCAAGGTTTTTATGGAGCATTCGGACTGTTCAAATACTTTAAGTTTAATCAGGCTTCTTAAATACATGCCTTGTAATGCAATTAAAACGAAACATCCTTTTGTTTGAACACAATTGCGTTTAATTTTCATTAAAAATACGCGTTTGCGTGAAATGGATAAGGGTTTTAGCTTTTGTTTTTATGTGCCTATCTTGTTATGTGATTAGATATTTTCATATTTGTTCTTTGTATGCAATTCTGCTCTTTTTGTAGATGCAATAGGCATGATGACAGTAATTAAGAATAAACACAGGATTTTTAAAAAATACCTAGTTTTAGTATACACATTAAGATTAATAAGATTTTCAATAAAATATAAGTATAATAATATACTGCAATCGGCTATGTCAACTGAAACACCAGTCTCAGCGAATGACGTCACGCCTCAGTGATGTCAATCACCACCGTACGTGTTGCTTGAACTTTTGTTATAAAAATGCTTTTCGATGAAACTTGTAAAACTTTGGAATACATTTTTCACACACGAAATATGTATTAATTCATTGACTTCGTTCAGCATAAACACAATGCAATGTTTAGCGAAGCGTGACGTCAAATAGACGCCATGACACCCAGGAGCGTTTACACGCTTAATGTAAAGTAGATAAATTTAAATGCAATTATTTGCGTTAAAACTACATTTATTGCTGTAATAATGTGTTTTTCGGAAAAGTAGAGGTGTACCTATGAACCTGGAGCATGGGTAACATTTGGTGTGACATAACTAGATAGAAGAAGACAGTTTCGATGGCGGTTACCACCAGCAACAGCATTCCCAATTAAGGTTGACGTCAGACAGGCGGCTGGTCATAAAACATTGCCAAAACTTAAGCAGCATGCAATTTCAAAAATAATAAGAAAGTGGAAGAAGGGTACATGTTGCGCCGACCCCAAACAAATTGGGGTAACGGCAGGGGGATGATGAATTGTAGATTTTAAATGTTAATTTTGACATAAGTTGTTGATAAACCGATAAAATTCATTACAATTAAACTTTTATCGACTCGACAAGTTTAGGTATCGACAAGGTTGCTTGGATGCAAGACATGACTAGATAATCGACTTGCATATTTACGATAATTTTGTTACTTGGTAACTAAGTGTTTATTGAGTTTTTATAGAAATCATGTGTAAATAATTATTTTATTATTATTAATTTTACCTAGTGTTCATCCCGTCCTTTTTACACGACTGCCAAAAAAAGGATTATATGTTTTTAGGGTTCATGTATGTAACTATGTATGTATAAATATCTTTCTATCTATGTTTGTGAATCTATCTATGCTTTATTCCACCTTAACTTCTAAACGCCTGAACCGATTTCAATGATTGGGGTATCGTTGGAATCCTTATATTGTCCCAGGTATTATAGAGTAGTAAGATATTTGTTTCAAACTTTTTTCAGTCCAACACTAAGCAGCGTATGCTGTTTACACATAATGATCATCTAACACGGTGGTAATCGGTTGCATTAAAGCATAAATCTCTGTTTTTACTAAAAACTACACGGCCCTAGCGCTGGTCGCGCGGCGAACTACTCAAGTACGTCGCCGGAGATCTTTAAATGCCCATCGATGCCTATGTTTACCTACCAACCGCATAAAATGAGAACGTTAAATAGTTGTCTTTAAGAAGAGAGATAAAAAATCATTTTGTAATAAATGGAATAAGTTGGTATTTTAATTTAGAATTAACTTTATTGAAAATGAAGCAAACTCTTATAATTTGATTTGACATAACATTAAAAACCACTTTGAGTTTGAAATTGGTTTGAAAGTTTAAAAATTATATCTCTCATTTACAAGCGATAAAATGTTCAGGGTTTTTATTTCTAAAAGCCCAGAATTTTATACGAATTGTTGACAGCCTGAGCTTACAGTGTTTACGACAAAAATGGCCTACGCAATTTTTCAATAAATTTTGTTTAAAGATAAAAAATATTTTTACTAGAGTCACCTTTGTTACAAAGGCATTTTTGTGGGCATGTATTTATTTAAGCCAAAACTTTTTTTTTAATTTTACGCAAAGTTGTTATTTTCATATAGTTTTTATTCTGAAAATGTTGTGTTAAACCGCGTTTAAACTTATTAAGTGGCGTTGAATATTTATATTATACATATACACACGCCGAAGTCATTGTCAGTATTAATCGGCTTCGTATTTATAATTAATTATTAATTATTACTTGCTTAAATGGTACAGGAAAACTACATGGGTATATAGTATATCTACACTAATATTACAATGTGCAAGATTTTTTTGTTTGTTTGTTTGTTTAAACGCGCTTGAACTACCAGATGGATTTGTTTTTTTTTTGTTTGATAGCCAAATTCATGAAATTGCTGCCGAGGTTCTTTAAACATTATGTTCTCCAAAAATATTGGTGACGTCGTATGCCTATCTTTTATACTTTAGCCACTTTTTTATTTTTATTTTTTTGATTTCTGAGCATTATTATTAGGCATGTAACATTAATCAACATCAAGACAATTTTATGAAGATTAACTTTTCCCTTTATAGTATGTTATTATTTTGGACGGACAGTTTAGGAGATAGTGGAAAATGAATATAGTTCAACATTCACGCAAACAAGACATGTGACGAACAGCAACAGTCTGACGAAAACCGAGCATTGTCGAGAGGGAATTAATTGTGAATTATTTTCTACTTAAAGTTATTATATTAAATGTCTCTCGATCGAGATGGCTTAGTGGTCAGAGCGCCTGGAGTATTTATACGGGAGGCGCAGGTTCGAATTCTGTTCGCGACCGTATTCTTTTTCCATTTAATATAATAACTTTAGAGTACGCTAAGCATGCGTTAATGCTTTTCAAATATTTATCTTGAATTATTTTCTGTTTGTTGATTATTACTAAGTAGGTAATTAATATAATTATACGCGGGTACAGTGGAGCACAGCTAGTACAATATATACCAAGATATAGAAGAATACACCTAAGGGATGTTTTTGATGGTGTGTAAAGACATATCAGGGAGCTATGGGTGGTTTGAACTCCGACAATAGGCTATTAGGTCATCAACCAAATGATAAGAAGAAGAAATCGTCTTCATACTAATCTTTGAATCTATTGTTTCAGAAAATTGTGACCAGCTCCTCATACCAAAGCGACTCATATCATTTTTTTTTGTCAATTCTTTGAGGAAAAGTAATTTAGCTTTGAGTCAATTTAGCCTTTCTAACTTTGACTTTCTTTAAAACTTTGACGTCGAAACGTCTACAACTTCACTTCGTAGAAAAACGACTTCAGATATAATTTAATGTTTCTTGCGGATATAATATATTATCATATCATAGTAGCTCCCTATAATATCATACATGTAATGAATACGTAATTGGAAATGACACACGTAATTTAATGGTTAGACTACTTTCTAAAATAGGCACGGAAACGCTCAGAAGAAAATACTCGTCACCCATCTAGACTATGCCAACCGTTGCTTAACCCCAACTAGCGTTTACCACTCAACGATTGCAATAGGCTATGAGTACGTCACATTTATGTCATGGTAAGAAGACCGAAGGAATATTGAGAAGTACTAAATACATAATATATTCCTAGTACTTCCTGCTCTCTTCCCAAGTATGAAGTTCATAAATTATTTCAACAAAATATATTTTCTTAGAGTTCAATTTCAATAACCGACTAATGAGTGTTAATGAAAGCGAGCGAAGCTAATTAAAAAGAATCCTTATCAAGAATATTTAATTATATTGGTAGGAACAGTGTGATCTTTTTCTAAGAAAAAGTCAGCCAATTAAATTCTGTGAATATTGTAAAAATTATAAACTAAAATATTATCTCGGAAACTTCGGTTTCTCTGAGAATCTTAGAGGAGAGTCACTTGGAAAAAGTGAAAACGTTGAACTAAAAATGGCTGAGCTTAAAAAAAATACCTGAAAGACTGGCCAAAAATGACAAAATCTCTTTTTTCGTTTAAAATAACATGACGAGGTCAAGTAATATTATTATGAAGACACTTTTATACATAGCATCACACCTGTCTTCCCCGAAGGTACAGAGGTATACACAGTTTTACACCTTAATTTCAACAATGCTGTTATTAAGGCTTAATGTCATAGGTGGGGGGGGGAGCCTATTGCCATCTACCGAACACAATTCCGAACTCCGGGCTGCTGCTGAGAATTTCCTAACAGAAAAACCCAAATACTTTGCTTGACCTGGGAACCAAACCCAAGACCTCAGCAATCGCGCCTAGGACCACAAGACAAACGAGACAGTCTATAAAAAATAATAAGTGGAATACTGCCGAAAATATAAAAAAAAATTTTGTTTGATAACACTTGTTAAAGTCAAATAATAATAATATTGGGATACTTTATAATTGAGAATTAAAAAGAGTACCAGCCTATATGTTTATGGTTTAAACAATAACAATTAGCAATAACCACACTCTATGTACAAACACACATACATAGCATATCTACAATGTACCTCAGCACGGATCTAATCCGCCGCCTACGCGTAATATAATAACCCGCTTAACCTAGATAGCGCACAAATTGGAGGGAACGGTAACCGTCCACATAGCTTTTTATCTGTTTATAGTGTGGTTTATAGGTAATATCCTAATATTAATGAAAATAAGCTCATACACTACAAGAGCCCTTTAAGGCTCGTGGCTAAGTAACAACCGCACAGATCGATCGATCGAGGTTAAGCTACACTTGCCGCAGTCGGTTTGTGGGTGACCATTATTTCATACCGCGACCGCTCCGTGCCTTGGAGAGCACGTTAAGCCGTCGGTCCCGGTTTTCAAATTAAGATCTATCAGACAACCGTTACGGGTAGTCAGAGGCCTGAAAGTCTGACAACCAGTCATACCGCGAGATATCGTGTTACCCAGTTACTGGGTTGTGGAGGTCAGATACGCAGTAGCTCTACGTAAAATACTGGTATTAAGTTGCGTCCGGTTTGACTGAAAGCCAACCCCAAAGTAATTGGGAAAAGGCTAGGCAGATATATACTATAAGAGCCCTTCTAGATGAAGGTTGATTTAAAATATAAATTTATTTATACAGTTTCTTTTATAATTATAAGACGTCAAAATACGATCTCTAAGCACTTTTAGCAGGATTCCAACGAGATACTATGTGTCCCACCAGCAGATCTCACCATCACCACATCGCTATCGCTACGTCTTATATAAGCCCATAAATAATAATAATATTTTTTATTGCAGGTACATAAACCCTTTCAAGAATAATAGTTGTAGTTTTGGCAGTACGGAAAAAAAAGTCTGATTTAAGCAAAAAGCTTGCTTGCATCATTACTATAATCAATTTTGTGCATGAGAAGTTATAACCATCGCGACTTGGGATACCATTTGAAAACCCCTTAATGCCCAAAAGAACACATTAAATATTCCTTCCCAAATATTACGAATACCTAAAACTATACCAGTCAGTACAGGTAAACTGGCTGTTTAATTTTAATTTCAACCTTAACTTCACTTTATTTATTTACGTAGTATTTACATATACATATATAGTATGCTAAATTTATTTATTTATCCTATTATTATTTTAGTTATTTATGTAGTATTATAATATATATTATTATTAGAACAGTGTACCTTCCTTACAATTGAGTTTTGTCATATCTGCATATTGCACCTACCATATTTTCTCTCTGCATCACCCTAAGGTTGACTGGTAGAAAATGCCTAAGTCCGCCTTTGTACAACTTTATTTTGTGCATAAAGTATTAAATAAATAAATAATAAACTAGTCTGTTAATACTAGTTTACTATCTATACTTGACAAACATTTTCTATA